>OU744323.1:20865000-30865000 GCA_916610235.2 Lasioglossum morio
GTAGTCTGAAACGGTAAAAAAAGATCCGCCGCGGCGTCTATTATTGTATAGTAGCGCTTTGGAATAGAATTGAAAGTTGTTCGAATGAGAATCGAGGACTCTGCGGAGACGCTTGGCGGACGGTGATCAGTCTTGATAAATCTTGACTCGCGGCGTGGTGTGTTGGAAGAAAGAGACTCCTCTTCCACGACGAACAAAGCTACCCACCCATTGTCTATTTTCTATTAAAACCGCTAAAGGCCAAGAATCGTTTCGACTCTGTTTCCTCGTGGCACGATGCTACCCCTCTTGTGTCGGGGGTACTCTATCCGAGATCTAACCCCCGCGTATTGGTTTAACGAGAGACATAGCGGCCGGATAAAAATAGCAAGTTCGTGAAGAATTAGCGGACGACCGCAGGGATCTTTTTCGCAGTCTGAGACGGAGACGATCCTCCTCGCAGAACCGTGAAAGGAGGAGGTCTCGGGGCTGTGTTACGCGCGCGCGTTGTCTCCTCCTTTTAGCGGGAGGGGGTTAATTTTAGGAGCTCGCCTAACCGTAAACTAGCGCGAGCTCTCTAGAAGGTTTAGAGGGTTGGTCCGGCTACCGTGTTTAACCCTCGAACGACGGACGTCAGTGTACCGGCGAATACAGGGTCCGGTCCGTTCGGATCCACAGTAGCGATCCCATAATTTTGTATAATCTACTTTTTCTATGGAATTCTGTCTATCGTGCAATGCGTACTGCGATGCGTAACTGTTTCCAGATTGACTCTTTTCATTTTCCGACACTTTCTGACAATCTGCCAGCTCGAAAAAAGAACTTTGAAAAATCTTCTTTTACCCTTTGCACTCGAATGGAAAATCTGTCCGCACCATTAACAATTATCATACCGTAATTCGAATTTATATTTGTATTATTAAATTGTTGTTTGTACAGTAGAACCTCGATTATATCCAACTACTTTATCGTCTGAACACACGTTTCACATGTAAATAGTTTAGACAGTCCACGTACAGGTCGTTTCAAAATTATATGTCGTGATCGCTGTAGCGTGATTCTGCACCTTCGGATCGGTGGAGAACCGTTACTTGAAATTATTCTAGGTTCGGGAGAAGTGGCTAATTTTCAAATTGAAATAGCTCCGACAACAAAAGAGTGAACAGTATTTACTATTTTCCATGGATTCTGGATTCATTAAGAAATTTCGTAGCTCTCTGGAAAGTTTTGCACGTCGCAGTACAAGCCTTGACTCTGCCGTAAGATTGACTAAGAACATTTGCAAACCGTAGCCTAGCCGTTGACTATCTAGTACACGCTCTCACGCCCATGCATAACATTATCCATACATAACATACGCATACACGTATACACGTATACACGTATACACGTACACAGTAGAATTGATACAAGTTCGACAGTTCTGCATGCGGTAATATCGTTGGTATTTGGGATGCGTCTTACAAAGTACTTGTCCATTATGGTTCTAATGATATGTTAGGTGGTCTGTAATTAAGGTAATCTGGTTGCGTGACGTAGAGCTAACAGAGGGTTGTGTTAATTAAAAGATTGTGTCGCTGATTGACGGTACACAGACTCGGGTCGGGAGGGATCCTGTATTCGCCAAGCGGGGGTTAAGCGAACGGTGACGATGAAATTGGCACCGACTTGTGCGCGAAACGCTGGCAAAAGCGGCGGCAAAAGCGATGGCAAAAGCGGTGGCAAAAGCGGTGGCGAAAGCGGTGTCGTCGAGGATACAGGGAGCACTGGTCACCGGAAACCATCCGAAAGCGTGTCCGGTCGCATTTTAAGCAGGGCTGCCGGTCGAGAGGCAACGACAGCGTAAGTTCCCCCCCGCCCCCACCCCGATGGAGGGTTGGCCTTTATTCATCATTGTACTTTCTTGTCCGGTATGTTCTAGCCTTCCTCGCAACCACCGCTCCTCCCCATCGCCCTCTTCATCAAGCCAAACCCTCAACCACTACCACAACCACCGCCACCAACACCACCACCAACACCACCACCACCGCTAGTACCACTGTAAAACCCCCGGTAAAGCATTCAGTTCATACGAGTGTCCATCACCCACCTGCGTCGAGCGCTGCCGCTGCGGCCAGGCCGGACCGTGTTAAAGATTTAAGCCGGTGCCAAGGTCCGAACGAAGCTCAGGCAAAAACGGCCCGCGACGAACCAGCTGCGGCTGCGGCCGCAGCCGCCGCCGCCGATCCATCCAAATCATCCTCCGATAGTCGATACGCGTCAAACCAAGCCGCTACCGCCGTCCAACCTAGTAAGTAGCATGCTATCTGCCGTTCGGCCTGTTGCTAATTTCTTTCGCTCGAACGTCTAATATCTTTTACGCTTTCCATGTTCCGTGTTCCGTGTTCCGTGTTCCGTGTTCCATGTTAATTGTTGTCTGTATATATTATTCTATATACATCTCTCTCTCTCTCTCTCACTCTCTCTCACTCTCTCTCTCACTCACTCTCTCTCTCTCTCTCTCTCTCCTCCCTCCTTGATCCTCTTCTCTATCTACTGTCTCTCTGTGTCTCTGTCTATGTCGCGAGAGGTCGTCACAGGAGCACTGCTTTTCTTATCTCTCTCGTGTTCCATCGACTATATTGTCTCTGTGAATCACACCACTCGAATCTCTGCTATAGCGTTTTCCAATCTGTGATTCGGGTTGATTCTACAGGGTGATTCTGGGAACTGGGACAAGTTATTCATTTGCTGTATTTTAAGTAAAAATATCAAGTTCCAGGGATAGTTTTGTCATATTTTAAACTTTGATAATTTCAAATACGATAAAACTTCTCCTCCAATCTAATAAAATGGTGCTTAAAGCATCGGCGGAAAAACCAGTTTGGTAGACAAAATCTTAGAAAACGCTACGCTCCGCTAGAATAATTCTTCGACACGTTCGTCCCACGTAATTTCCAAACAGCGGTTTTAATTTCTCGGCTCTTAGCGGCGCAAAAAAATAAAAGGAAACGGATAAAGATAGAAGAAGCTCTTTTCTTCTTTGGTTTCACTTATCCGTGGATCACGAAGCCCCGAGATGTTCCATAATATAATAAACGTTATAGCGGGGCCAGTCTCTCGAAGTAACAAGAGCGATCCTCGAAGCATCGGATCCTCCGCACGGAAATCTCTTAAACCGTGCTCTCGAACCGGCTCGCGTTTAATCTCGCAGCATGAACGAACGTGCTCCGTGCTACTGGAGTGCAAACGCTTTATTAATTTATCGCACGGCCCTCGAGAAAAGCTGCCTCGCTTCTGAGACGACCTAGAAGATCCGCTATTGGTACTCGCTGTGTCGTCCAGTCTCGTTCTTTCAATCTCCTTACACGGTATCGCCTCTGGCTTCCACTTTTTTTCTCTCTTTCCCTTCTTCCCCCCCCCCCTCTCTCTCTCTCTCTCTCTCTCTCTATTACTGTCGCGGCTTTCAGTGCTACGTCGAGGACGGCCCCCGGCGATATTCGCGAAAATTCGCGGCTGCTTATGCTCAGTACACATGTTTTTGCGCGAACCAGATCAGGACAGGGCTGTCTTGATCGGCTCTCCAGTTTCGTTAAGGTGGGATCTACTGTGCGCGGCTGACGCAGCGTTCTGTTATCCATACGTAGAGTATGTTTGCGTTGATATCATGCGATTTCGTATGTCTGTCCGTGTATTTCACAATTGCAAGATAAATTGTGAAAAAAAACATTTTTTTTTATTCTTTTTTTTCAAATAACGTGGATACGCGTGTGTCGGTAAATTGCAAGATTTGGGAAGCCACTATTGACAAGAATATTCCTCGAAAGGATAATGCGATATTGTTTGTTGGCGTAGGCGCACGCGTCTGGACGCAGTGGCTCGCGTCTAGACGCAGTTCCGATCAAGTATGACGGATGGAGCACGAAAGGCGCTGGGATAACAGAACGCTGCGTTCGTACGCGCAAAGAAGATCCTACCTTTAAGCTTCCGCCGATAATGCGTTCGCTCTGTATGCGCAAAACCCAGTTTTGCTATGTCCCATCCAACGAGAACCAATTTCCAAAATGTCACGAGAAAATCGAAATTTGGTTAGCGGCTGAGCTAGATCCTCTATCCTCGCGATCCACACTGAAACAACCACGCGGACACGTTTCATCGACACTGCCACTCAAAGCGAACAGCTATTAATCTCCAGAGATTCGATTAATCAAGAGCGTTCGATTAGCGGCACGACTCCCGGTGGATTCAGGGAAATCGTCTTCGAAACGAGCCGATGATCGAGGGATTGGAATATTGCTTAACACGGTGTTCGTCTCGTTATCCACGTACCTACTTACCGCGTCATAGTAATTACTATTACCTAAGGTACTCGCGCAATCGTTGACTGTGATCAATGATTTTCACAAAATCATAATCAACGTCGTGGAATTGTCGACACGACAATATACAGGGTGAGTTACATGTTTTTCTATTGACACCTGAATTATATTAATCCATGTATGTATACATGTACATATAAAACCAGTTCTTGTAAATTCCTTAAAACACTCGACCCTCCAATGATTCGAAGCAACTAAAAATTCTACATAATAAAGACTGCCGATAACGAACGTGATACGAAACGACTGGATCGTCTGTCTTCCAAACTGGTACTAGCCTCGCGAACAGCTTCCACACAGAGACTTCTGGCACAGGTAAACAGTGATTAATTCAAGAGACCGGAGCCACACGGATCGATGAGTTACAACAAGCCTTCGATCTCGAGTGCCACGACAACGACTCACCAGATTCTACTTATTCGTTCTGTTTCTTTATTTTATCTTTTTCTTCTGTTGAAAAAATCTTATTGCGATCGATAAATACAAATACCTTCCGCGGTACAGAGGGAACAATGTATCCGGCGCGAACGTTCGGAGCCCTTTGTCAACCTGTTGCGCGACTCGTATCTACACACAAGAACACACCTAACCATCGCACACAAAAGATGTATCATCTGGTGTATTTTTGACTGTTTTCCGCCTTCACTTTCTCTCTCTCTCTCTCTCTCTCTCTCGCTCTCTCTCTCCCCCCTCTCTCTCCCTCAATCTATCTCTCTCTAACTCTCTCTATCTCTCTGTCCGTCTATCTGTGTGCGTGTGTGTGCGCGCGCGCTCGCTCGCTCGCGTCTCTCTGTGTAATATGTATACATATATTTATCTGTACGTGTGTCTCTCCTGCATTCTGAGTACGCTAGTGTACTTCTCTCTGGAAATTGCTCTGTGTCCACTCTGTGTAGATCTCCTGGTAACCGTGTCTGGATGGTTTTCCGGTATTATATATATATATAAATATTGTATGTATATATATATAATTATCTGCGCTCGATGACTCGATCATTTTTGTCTTGCCGCTTCAGGATGATCGCATTTGGAACGCTGGCCAGTCGGTCAGCTGGGAAAATTGATTTGTTTTATGGGGGAAAAAGGTACTGGAGGATGAGGATGATAGTAATCGTCGCTGAAAAATCGAGGAAGTGTTACGCACCGAGAGAACGTCGATCCCTTTGTTAAATAAAGCTTTACGGGCGAAGGGTGACTCTGAGTCGACGTTAAAAATTGCTGTACCATTATTCACGATATCGTTGCCATTATTGAACATGTCGGTATCTAATGAATTATTACGCATTCAAGTATTGTACGAGGTATAGTCTTTTCTCCGTGGAAGATCCATGGACCCTTCGAGGAATTGTTCGGTTTGGAGCACTGTGTGCCACGCCGCGCCGCAACTTGCTCAATTACCTGAAGAATCCCTACGCTTGACATCTCTTATCGTAGGATAAGTTTCCCGATATGTACTGGATACTTGAACAAAATAGGACGAAAACGTTCGACGGTGTATTCTAGAGTCTAAAGTCTAGAGTCTGGATTGTAGACTATTCTAGAGAAAAGAAAGGTGGTAAACGACGATGGCGCATGCCGTGGAGACGGTGCGTAACGCTCGGTAGCTAAACTCGGTTGAGAGGGGTGTAACGGTGAGAGGACTCGATGCATCGAGTGCATGCTTCCCTGGGGGGTGGGCGTCCAACTAGAACGGTGTATACCTCGTCGCTAAAAGCTCCGATTAAACGTTCCAGTGACCGCGGAGCCGCAGGTGAACGGAGACGCGATCGGCGGAGATTCGAGCGTCGCCTCGACACCGCCGTCGCAGACGCAGCCGTTGTCCGCGACCGCAGCAAGCCCATGGATCGACGACGAGCCGGTGGTGAAAAGCCCTCCGGAGCCGACCAGGGTAAAGTCGCCCGAGCAAATGATAATGCGGTCCCCCGAGCCCGTAAACTGGACAGTGCCGCTGGACACCGGGAAAACGTTCACTGTCACGCAAAACGTCAGAGAAGGTACTGCGCACAGTACGCGCGCAAACGAACATACCAACACCGTATCCTCTATCAAGCTCTCGTCTTACGCGAACCCGTTCATTCTCGGACCAAAATGCCCAACCCTGCGCCACATTCTACATATTAGAAACTCCCTATCCTGCCAACCTTACCAACCTTACCAACCTTACCAGTCGTAAGGGACTTTCTCTACCGGAAGGGACTGATTCGTTCGGTTTTGTTGTTTCACTGTGGCAGAACCCCTGACTCGTCCGCATAGCGAGGCAAAGTCATGGGCACCGTCTTCCCTGCCCACGACAGCACCGCAATCGGCACCGCCGGAGCTCGCGGCTCAGCACAAGTCGCTGCACTCCCAGCACTCGGGCTACAAGTCGCCGGAGAGCGAAAGCATTTCCATCGGCAGCTTCAGCGGCCTGAACGGCCACAAAGACCTGGACTCGGAACGGGACAGCCCGTTTCCAACGAGCGCTCGGGGAACCAGCACACCTCCTCAGGCTGAAAAGGTAATGCTCGATAAACCCAACGACCTCGAATTGCGCGTTTCGCTAAATACGACGCGATCTAAGGATCGACTGAATTTTCAGGAATTAGGCGGAACGGAGGAGTCCAAGGCGGATCCTCGGTCGGACCCGCCGATAAAGCCGGTGGCGGGTACGAACCTGAGATGCCTGGAGGACCCGAGTTTCGAGTACGAGAGGAAGAAGGACGCCAGCCAAGCGACGACGAGCGCGACGACGACCGCGACAACGACCGCGACGATGACGACCCCGTCGTCGTCGACGGCTCCTCAGCCGGGTTACCGTATTCTGGAAGCGGAATCGCCGCAGTCCGCGACCGGAAGTAGCAGCGGCGTCGGTGGCGGTGGTGGCAGTGGTGGCGGTGGTGGCGGTGGTGGCGGTGCCGGCGTCGGTGGGCCGGCAGGTAGCAGCGGAGGTGGTTTCCACGTTTTGGAAGCGCCCACGGTGGTGCCGGGCACGGCGCAACGTTCGGCGGCGAGCGAGGTGCTGGAGAAAGCGCGAAACCGTTTCGACAAGTTCTGGGGAAAGGGCAGCGGTTCCGAGAATTAGAGCGAGAGCTCGCGCGGGGAACAAGCAGTGACGTCCTCGGGACCGTAGCGCCGGGAATGGAGGAGGTTAGAGGGAGAGGTGGACGGAAAAACAGGTGACAAAAAACGATCCGAGGTTCCTGTGCAAGCGCTTCTTTCGTGGTTCGTCTGCTCTCGTCCCTGCCGGAATCGACCTCGCCTCGCCGTCGGGGACACGAGACCATCTTGCTGCCTCCTCTCCTCCCCGTCCTTTACCCTTCGTCGACGCGACCGAGACGCGAACGAGACGCGACGCAGCAACCTGCGAGCGAGCCGACCACCGACAACCGGAAGCCGCTGTCCGCATGCAGGAATCGAGGAACCCGGGGAACGAGACGCGCTGATTACCGTCGCAAGAGCCGACGACTTCTATCCGACCTCCTAGAACTCTCCAGGCTTCTATCCGGACGCCTCGATCAACACCGAAGTTTTTCGAGGAAATCCGGAAGAGGAGGAATCGTGAGGACGAAGATGACGAACCTAGATGAATCGTTCGAGGGATGAAGAAAGAGAGAGAGAGAGAGAGAGAGAGAGAGATTGTAGTCGGACGGGGTACTCGACAGAACTGGACGACGTACACAGACACGCATGGATATCGGTCTCTACTGCGCGCGTACATAGGAGTCGACACGGAGAGGAAAGGAGACAGACAGACAGACACATAGACAAGGATGCTATGCGGTACATACATAGAGAGACACGCACCTAGACGAACACACGCGAGTCAGTAATGTTTCTAGGATATTCAAGTGATCTCAAGGGATCCGCCGTAGTTAAGCCCGAATTCTTTTTCCATTGATAAAAAGAGAATAAAACGAGGAAAAACGAGGGGAAAAAATTGAAAAAAAAGAAGAAGAGAGACGACGTGAGAGGAAAGAGAGGAGAGAGAGAAAGAGAGAGAGAGAGACGAAGATGGTAGTAACGACGAGACACGGCGAGCACCGTGTCGAATCGCGTGGAAACAAGGTACGGCTTGTCGCTATAAATAAAAGGGAGAAGGATGAAATAGCCTTCAGCCGCTTTCGTGCGTTTTATATAAGTCTATATACGGAAACCAATTATACACGTGTACACCGTATGTACGTATACATTATCGGTATCGCACTCGCGGATCATGTGATCGCAGCACCGTCGACCGTTGCAATCGCGAGGCGAACATTCCGAATGGAAAGCGAAAATAGGATGAAAAAATACACGGTCGCTGGGGACCGTCCCGTCCCGTCGCGTCGACGGCGCCGCGAGACGATTCGTTTATTTGAAAGTTCGCCGGCCCGTGAACCGAGAACCATTCCATTCCCGAGCGCCAAACGTTGCCAGAGACACAAGAGAAAAAAAATGACAAACAACGATTGCTATCGAACTCTTCTACACGAAACACCAAAAAAAGGCCAACTCTTGTCTTTGTCTCGCGGAAATCGCTAACGGAAGTTTTGCAGAGCTCGTTTAGGTTTGTTAACGTTGCAGACAACCGTCTCTATTACCTATTTTATTGCTATGACTAATCGTAACAAAGCCTCGTCCATCGCCACTTTGTACTAATCGGTAGAATACCTAAAAACGAATCACGTATATACTTTCGGTAAATTGTAAGAGGATAAAATCTGAAATACTATTCGACTCTATTGTAACGATCGTTCAGTCGTTTTCGTAAAGCGTTTGTACGGTATGAAAAAATTCATGACATTCTCAGTCTGATAGGCACCGTTTAATCGTTGATCGTTTCGTAAAGAACGGAGTGGAGCCGTTTCTTTCTGATATTTCTGTGCTCCGAAACCGCTATATCTGCGCGAAATAACATTGACTCTTCGACACCTATCTTCAAGACCCAAGAGACAATAAATGATTTTTGCATTCTACTTCTAGACGATAGAAACTTAATCCTAATGTTTTGCGATAGACGAGCTCGAAGGATCTTCTTCTTGGCGTTTCTGAACGGAGTCTATTCGACCGGTGGATTTGATTTGATTGTTCCTCGTGTCTCTGGGGAACGACGACGAGGCGCCGGTACCTTCCCTCGAGCACCGGCGAACCGGAAACCAGCCGAACAGCAAGCGGATCGAATTACTGTAGTGAGGCGTAGCGTTTCTTTTTTTCACACGTGACGCGATTGCAGTTCGCGAAGGAACCGACACACGGGAACCGGAAGCGGAGGAGCACAGAGGAGCCGCCCACTCAATTTCCTCCTCCCCTCGGCTACGATCGAGCCGGAAAACGAGCGGGAAAACGAGCCGGACAACGAGTGCGAAAAAAAACAAACAAACAAACAAAAAAAAACGAAGGGATCACGCAGATCTCGCGCCTACCTCGCGCCTGCCTCGCGCGATCAACGACCGAAAATTTGGTGCTAGTCTGCGATTACGTTACGACGCTCTCTTCAACTACGAGAGAACGAAAGTCTTCGAGAGAGGCTCGAGAGTCGTTGTGTACTTGGATCTGTCGTGAATCGTGAAATCGTGCGAATTATCAGACTCTCCGTCAAAAGAAGCACCTTCCTTAAGTAGATAAATAAACGGGAAAAATGGAGAACAAACATACTACTCTCCGCGCTGGTCGTTTCAAATTCTTTAATATTCTCTTGCCTGATATGTTATATCGTTTTCATCGATTTCCGTATGGAACTCGAATAACAAATCCTGACAACCAAAAAGAATAAAACGAATTTTCGCTAGAAAAAGACTGTAGAAAACGAAGTCCGGTAGTCCGGTAGTCCGCGCGGTTTCGTCGAGAAAAAACTTGGAGGGAAACGAGCGAAGAGGAGAGTACCGAATCGCGTATCTTCTGACAAAATGGCTTTGTTCAAAGGACGAAAGTAGCGAGAGGAGGGGTGACGAACGCGAAGAAGAAATCCTTGGCGAGGACCTTGGCCACAGCCGAAGGACGGGGCGAAAACAGAGAAAACAGAGAAAACCGGGGCGACGGAGCTTTTTCTCTCTTTCACGCGCGCATTTGGTACACACCGGTACACCACACTCCATCCAGATCCACGTCCAAGAGTCAACCAACCGTAGTGATGCAGTTATAACGATAACGATTAACGATAACTCTAATAATTAAAGAAACATCGCTAAGGGAATAACAAAAAAAAATAAAAGAAAGAAAAAATAAACAAAAAGAAACGTACGAAGAGAAAAACGCAAAAAAAAGTAAGGAGGAGGAGGAGGAGAAGAAGAAGAAGAATACCATAGAAAAAAAATAAAGAGAATAAAAACACGATACGCGAATCACAGATGCGAACGACTGACGAGAGCGACGAAGGACTCGACGATGATCGCCGGATCGCCGGATCGTCGGGGAATTTCGTGACACGGAGACGATCGTGGATCGTTCTTCGAGAACCGTGCTGCTAGGCTTGCCAAGTCCAGGATGACGGATCGATGACGAGGGCGAACGTTCTCGACAAAATCTTTGCTCGTCCCGAGGGAAATTTTAATACTGTTCCTACGCCTCGTTGTTATTCGTTCTCTCTTTTCCTTGCGGGGAAGAGACACAGTCCCTGACAACCGGAAGCGAAATCCAAGCTCGTCCTCGACACCGATCGGCCATCGTTCAATGCGATCGTTAAACGACACATAAGACCGGCTCCATCCCGAGCTTTCTTCTTCCTTCTACTTCTGTTTCGACCCAGCAGCCCCCCTTGCTCCCTCGCGCTCCCATTACGCTGTGAACCAGGGAGTTCCTACGATTCGTTTCAGCAGCGTAAAGGTGTGATATCTCCCTCCCCCTTCTTTCCGGCTTACACCTTTAGATCGATTTGATTCAGAAGCAAACCGCTGCGCCGCGCCGCGCCGCGCCGCACCACGCTGGGGATATGGAGGGACCGTGAGAAGCTATCGGAGGAGTCTGTAGCTTTAATTCGATGTATAGTTTATCGTGACACACACCGCGCAGCGGCGGATCCTTCGAACGATTCGCCTGTCTCCCGTTCAAACTGATCGGACATCGGCTGATCATCCATCGAGATTGTTCATCAATGTAGTCGGTTTTTGTAAGCGATCGTCGCACGGTAAACGCGAAGGTCCGCCTCTGCATCCTGGTGCACTTGAACAGAACGATTCAACAACAGTTGACCCGAGCCGAACTGTCTTACTCTACTACCTTCCAATTCATTTCCAAATTAATCTCGTTTTGAACTCAGGGGCTCAATTTCATTTTCTGATCCGCTAATACAAATGTTCGTGCAACTATACATTTTTATAGACCGCTTTATCGAGTGGAAGGTTGTTCGGTTTTTTGGCAGCTCTCCGAAGCTGCAAACTATACATGTGGTAATGGTAATCAGTTTAATCTCCTGTTTATTTGCTCCTCTATTAATATTTTGATTTCCAAGTTTTCTTTCTTTACGACGCGACGTAAACTTCGAAGAAAAAGGTGAATAGAATAACGATCAATTTTTCAGCAGACAAATGGCTCGTTAGACTGGATCGTCGGTTTCAAGTGCACGAGACTACGAATCCGTATTCGAAGCAGAAAGATGTCCTCGAGATTTTCTGCGACGAGTGTCGAGTACGGTCTTTTCGGTTTAGCGGACGCGTATCGAATATCGAAGGCTGTTTTCAACGCGTTTACCACACCCTGCGCTCCTTGGTAAACGCGAACTATTGTGATAAGTGTTGAATTATTATTGCACCCGGCTTTGTTCTGGCGCGATGGAGCGCGTTGCACGGGACGGTCGGGGGCAGACAGGAGCAACGAAATTGTTGCGAGCGTTGAGAGATTATTTGTGAGAGGATGCGTTCGGAACGCAGCGGCGGAACGCAGCGACGGAACGCAGCGGCGATCCATCGATATCTACGATCGCTGATCCGATCGTAACCGCGAGTAGACGCTGTCGCGCGCGAATTCTTATCGGCGGACTGCGGAATCGTGCGAGTGTCATGGCACATAGCAGCTCCCGACTTGTTTCGAGTCGATACGAAAAATCTCTGTTAACCGTTTGCATTCGGAGCTAGTGTACCTCGAAAATTTAACATTTCTTCCGACCTAGAATAATTCCGTTCTATATTAATTAATTCTTTTCTCGTATCAATATAAAACAGGTTCACTTCGATCTGCACAATGTAAAAAAGATTCCGTAGAAATGTCTTGATTTTCGAATTAAAATTGCTTCGAATCATTTTAAGTAGACGGCTACGCTGTACACGTGTGTGTACCCATTCTACTTAAAATGATACGCGCTAAAAAGTACGTAAATCACGTTGAAAACCACGATCTGTGTGATCTACATTCCGCGATACACGCCACGAACACTGTGCGTGCGAGTTTGTAGAAAACATTCCGCAGTCGAAATATTGAATCTCTACGTTAACCACGACGCGCGGTCATTGCCGTTGCCGTTGCCGTTGCCGTTGCCGTTGCCGTTGCCAATGCCGTGCACTAAGGGAGAACCTTACGCGCCACTGACTCGACGAATGTGTCGATTATTCGAATCGATTGCCTCTGATTTTTCTTTCTCGTTGAACGACAAACGGCCGAGGAGAACAGCGCAGAGACGGGCATATATCTGCGGTCCGTCGATATCTAGTCGAGGGACAATCCGAAAGTAGTCGATTTGTTTGAAAAGTTGGAAAAGAAAAGTTGACGGTATCGAAGAAGCTGTTTGTTTCGCGACCCGACGCGAAGCGACGTGCGACGCGCGATAACGAATATTTCTATTAATTTTAAGATTTAGTTACTAAATCGGTGTTCGCTTTTACGCTAAAGAATCTACTATACTTTGCACAGAAAGAATCCAACGATGCTGGAATATACTGTTTTCCCTTTTGTTCGTTAGAGAATTGTGAACGGATGTTAGAAACGGCGAGATGCACAAAAAAAAAGAAAGAAACATTTCCTGCATACAGAAGAAGTTCACGTTTGGACTCGACGGTGAATGCACTGGGCAACGAAAGTATTCGAGTATGGGACGATCGAGTGATTATTACTACTATTGTTACTGTTAATATTATGACGTATTTATTGCGCGATAATTTAATGTAAACTTTATTAGCATTTACATAGTTTATACGATATTGCGTGACGACGGTGTGCATCCTAAACAAAACGACTTGAACCCTCGTGCACCGTTTCCTCGGGCAATCGTTCGATTAATATTTCGTCAATTAATTTCGATCAAGCCTGATGTTCGATTAACACGTTTCTGTGCGAACTATCGTGAAAAATGTAATATTATATGTTCTGGTATGGAAACGATATGGATCGAAGGAAGGGCTAGGACTGCACGAGGGTTACAGCTTGTTACAGCCGAGGTTAACAGCCGATCGAAATAGAAACATTAGGCTGAATGAAATTATACCGAGTACCGAGCGATCAGCATTAAAGATCAGTATTGAACTCAGAGAATGCGAAAGAGAATTGTTGATCGCGGATCAACCGATCGGAGATACGGGATCCTGTTGTTCGAATGCTTCCGTTACTCGCTGCGTTAAACATCAGGATGAAAGAGTTGTCTGTACGATCGATCGAATTATCATCAGCCTGTCGTAATTTGGCGAGAGTGGCCATCTCTGAGAAAGAACAAAAAAATAAAGCACGCGACCGGGTGACAGGTTTGAGAGGAACAGCTTGGTGTAAGCGACGAAGCAGAAGCCGAGAGTCCGACGAAGCACCTCGCAGAAGCTTACACTGCCCATCCGAATTTTCGAAGCTGATTCCAGCTGTGATTTCCAGAACGTCGTTACCGGGAAACGCGATACCGTGCTAATGTTTTATCTGCGAACGATCTATAGAGACCCGCGTAGAGAGGCCGCGACGCATACACGCATCTATGTATATTTCGAGTACGTTGCGTGTGCGTTCCTGTTTCCGAGTCACCAAAATCGTTATTATCGGGAATAGCCGACGAGCGGGACGAGCGAGACGAGCACATCATCCCCCTTCTTAATCGATATCCTCGTCGACGAACCGTCGTTTTACCAGTTCCGCCAGATCGAAGCGGTCTTTCGTTCTGCGGCCTATCGGGGACCGTACTTATCTCTCTCGCAACTAAGACGCGCGCGACGCGCGACGCGCGACACGCATCTTCTTTCCGATCGGATCGCCCCGTTATTTCTTCAACGAAATCCGAATACACTCTTCAATCGGTCAATTCCAGCGTTCACTGCTTCTATTCAATTTTCATGATTCGCATATGGTCGCAATGTTAGTAGGTCGTTCGGATATAGTAATTTTGTTTTCGTATAGAAACGGCATTGTTTCCGTTTGATATCGTTAGAAGAACGAGTAGATATACCGATGGAGAAGTCGCGCGTCGCGTGTCGCGTGTCGCGGAGAAGAAAGGCTCGCGGAAGAATGGATCGCGTTCGCGTATTTCCCCCCAGACTGGTAGCAGCTCGATCACGAATTTTACCGTACTTTTCCAGCGTTTCCTTCTTGAACCGCTGTCTCTCACCTGTTCGTGTTCCAAGCCTTTTTCTCGTCCACACCTTGGATCACTGGAGGTGATCCGTTCGAGGTGAAGTTGCGCGAGACCATCTAGAGCAACGGGCCTTAAGCAGAAGCGAAAAAAAAAATGGAAAACCAGTTAGAAAGCTAAACGAAAAAAAAGGTAAATAAATAAAATAATAAATAAAAGAGCGGCAGACCCGGCAGAACGTGCTGGTCACGTTCCCCGAGCACGCGCGCACGTTTTCTATCCGACGACTCGAGAAAAAAGGCGGAGAGCGAAGCACGAGGAAACGTCGAACCCTACGGAAAGATCACCCCCCGCGCGATCCAGGACGGATAAAGCAAAAAAATAATTAATCATCCAAGATCGTCCGAGCACGATCTTACCGAGCGCGCGCTCCGATTGCGCACGCAAAATAACAGAAAAGAAAAAAGATAACACGCTCGACAATTTCGATTTTTCTCTCCCCGCGCAACACCGTTTTTTCGTTTCGATCCCATCAACCACGAGCCTCGAACACGGCCGATCGTGCTCGATCGTGCTCGATCGAGCATGATCCAGCGTGGACCTATCCGGATGTACGACACGGACCGATCGTTGATCTGTGTTCCCACGCGATACGCTAATTAGTTTTCCTTCGTTGGCGTACACGCACGACTGTCGACGAGTGGAGAGTGTTTTCTTTTCTATCGGTTGAATAGGAGACGTTAACGAGGAAGAACTAGTGGCTTTATCGGTCTGCTAATTAGCCAAAGGGCGTCAAAGAAACGATCGAGTAGTGCACGCGATGCGAAATTTACGGCATTTGCGAGAATTGGGTCACGTGTGTGCACAGGTTTAACGTTGCGGTCCGGGTGAAGAGAGCGAAGAGACAATCCGGACGGGGGAGGATCGTTTCTCGTATTCGCGACGAAAATTGAAAAGCGACCGACATACCGAGTGGGACTATAATGTTCGGGGTTTCGCCTGTATTCTCGCCTCAGTCTTTAATGCCTACTTATACATAGATAGGTCGTGCTATATTGAATTGCGACGATTATATACAAAGTATATATACACAAATATATCTATATACATTATACGTAAAATATGTTATTGAAAGAACGATGGCGGCCAAAGTGAAACTGACGTTCCAACAACGACGGTTATCGAGAGAACAAAAAATTACGAAGAATAACACGATGAGGGGGTTGAATATAGTAGCGGGGTGCAGTTGGGGTTTTTCGGGTCGGGAAGGATCGAAGGAGGGAGAAGCTGCATTTCAGGGGATCGAGGATCCAGTGACGAGGGGTGCGGGGCGAGACTTAGCTTCGATACAACGAAATTGTCGGTACGGAACCGATCGCCTCGTTGAAATAGTTTCTTCTTCGCAGCGATTCGAGCAGGCTCGCAGAATTGGTCGGTGTGTTAGGTAAGAATAATCCTCGGGATCGGAAACAGGCGTATAACGATCTCTCGCGTCTCGCGTCTCGCGTATGTTCGGCGAGGATCGAGCGAGCGAGGATCGAGGAGAGTGCTCGCGCTAGAGATTCACGGGATCTATTCAGCTGGTCGATGCATACGAAACTGTAGTTTTCGAGAGAAACTTAACTTTAACCACGCTTATTGTCGCCAATCATCGTATCTTTAATCGAAATGACGTTTCCCACGCGACGCTGTACACTTTTATCCAACGATCGATCGATTTCAGTGTCCTGGATTTATAAAATAAAATAAAGTTGAAAACAACTCCTCTTGGACAGATGGAAACCAATCCTGTTCGATGAACACCTTGGTCGTCGCTTCTACAAATACTTTGAAACTCGAGAAAATGAAATTTCATCTATTCTAGTCCCGACCCTTTCCCCAACCTCGATCCCACGCATTTATATTTCTTCGTAACGTTCTGGACACATAAGAGACACCGGTAACTTCCATTAATTATTTTGATTGAACATACGATGCCGAGCATTTTCGCTACCGCGTGGACGACGCGATTCTTCTTCTAAAAAATTTCAATTCCTTTTTCGAAGAAATCGACAACGATGAAACTTCTTCGGCAATGTTCGGTAAAGTTTCGTTCGAAAGAGGTGCGCATCGGGCGCATCGGACGCATCGATCGCATAGATCCTCTGGTGGAGATGATCAGCCGGGAAACCAGAAAGTATCGAGCTCGTACCGATTGCCATAACCGCGGACTGCCGAGAACGCGTCGGACCACCCCGGTCGAGTTCAAAACGCAAAATTAAACCGATAGAAACCGAAAGAGGAGAAACAAACCGGTTTTGCAGCCCCTAGATGAATCGCTCGCTCGATTCACCAACGAAAAACTTCGTCGAGGCCCAAGGAAAATCGAGATCGGCGATTAATGGAATCGGTTGGGTGGATTACGAATTGCATGGCGGCTGGAAATTTCAGGGAACCGACTTCTTCTTTCGCAAGACGAACCTTTTACTTTTCTCTTTGCCGAGAATCCCTTGCGCACACTCCGTGAACGGTACACGACCGACGCGTTGCAACTTTACGTCCGCGAACTTGCGTTTAAACGGAAAGGAAAGCCACGGAACGGCGAAGGGACACCGTAATGCCAAAAACAAGATGCAGAAGAGAACGAAGAAGAAGTAGAAAAAAGGCGAAGAAAAGGAGCAACGGGTTTGCATTTCGAGAACAATCCTCCACCACCACCACGGCGAGCGTATCGTAAGCATTATACGTGACACTACGGTACTTTTGCGCATCCCCTTTCTCGTCCAGATGTTGCGTTTTTACTCTCCGATTACATCTTAGAGGAAGGATCATTTATTACAAATAATTGCAGATTATTATGGCTATTATATATATATATGTATATTTTATATATATATATCTATATATATATATATACATATATATTATACATATATTAGAAAACTGAAATACTCGTAATAAAGAACATGCCGACGCTTCCTGTGACCCTGGACTCTTAATTTCATTGAATCATCCTTCATTGATGGCGCGCATTATCGTCGTTCGATGCCAGTTTCACAGATGGATCATTTTTCGGGGACGGATACTACGTAATAATGTCTCGATTGTTTAACGTTATATATAATTTATTGTCTATACACGTGACAGAGCTCGGTAAGATATCATTGGAGTAAAGTGAGAGTGAGAGTGGGAGTGAGAGAGAGAGAGAGAGAGAGAGAGAAAAGTAGAAAGAGTATACACACATTGCCGCGCAATGCTCAACCAGCAGCTTTGTAAGTATCCTAGTCCGGTGATCGAGAAACCCAAAGGAATTTCTGATTCTTATAAAAACATGATATGTTAATAAATAGGTCCATCGTCTAAGTTATCTTCTTCGTCGTCGTAACCCTCTCCATTGTCAAAGTAATTGTTTACGTAGTCCGTTCCCTCGTCCATCTCCTCGTCTAACTCCTCCTCCTCGTCCTCGGCGTGCTCGTCGTCCTTCTCCTCGGCATCCTCTTCCTCTTTCTCCTCCTCTTCCGCGTCGCTGGGCTGCGAGGTCTCCTTCTTTTCTAATTCCTGCAACTTCGTTTCAACATCCACTGCCTTCCGCTTCTTCCGAGCCAACGTAGACGAACTCGGACCTCTCTGACGCTTCTTCGGCTGGGGTTTCAATTCTGCTGGCATTCTACTCCAGTCGTACCTTGTCTCGTAGCTACTTTTATCCGTTATCAAGTCCTGATACCTATCCGAGTACCTCTCGATGTCTTTCTTAACGACCAACGGTAAAACGTTATTCGGTGATTCCCTCGTGTATTCCGCGAACTCCCTCTTCAGTTCTAGTAGGTAACTCATCTCTGTGGTTACAACGGGAGGCCATGCTTTATGTTCCAATGAAGGATACTTGGGTGGAGGTTGTAGAACTGGCGGTGGCAGAGCCTCTCCTTTCGAAAAGCCTAGTTGGTCCGTGCTGATCGACATGGTCGGCTTACCTCTACCTCTCCCTCGGTTCGCCATTCTTATTTTATGTGGTTTACCGTGGTAATCGAATCATCAATCTGGATGGAGAAACAGATGAAACACAATTTAGCGTCTCGAGCACAAGGAAAAATTGATTTATGTTGCGGTATTATAAATGTCCATGCAAGTAGTTGTATGGAAAATGGAGTACGAGTAACCGTAGGTTAACCAAGAATAAATTGTTTACCTCAAGCTTCCTGCGCCACGAGTTCTTTCTCCTCGATCTTCGTAAGCTCCTCCTGCTTGGCTGCGAACGCTTCTTTGTCGTAGATTACCTTAATAACCAAGGAACAGGACGGGCATGTCGCTTCCTCCTCGCCAGCGGCCAGTTCTGCTTTCGATATTTGAAACTGATCGCCACAAGGACACGGATAATAATAAACCTCCTGGTCCTCGTCGTACTCGAAGTCCTCGATTTCTACTTCATCGTGGTACACGGTCATAACTTCAGATTCACATAAACACGCTCCTGTAATTTGAAAGTTAAACGTATAGGTTAGGTTAGGAAAGCACGGCCATGCGGTTCGAGTCAGTTCGAGTTGAACAGAGAGTAAATTTTACTCTGATTTATTCTCTATATATTTATACTCTCTGCTAACAATCAGATAGACCGACGAAATACTGTTAAAGACTGCCAGCCTTATAGGAGATCGTGTCACTCAAATAATTCGGTGTTTTCCACTTTTCCTACGCCGTCTTTTAAATTTGACGATGTATTCTGGCTGGAGTAAAAAACAGAAGGCCATCGACATCGACCACCGACGGGAGACACTATGCCAGTCTCACGGGGGATCATGTCTCGCGCATATTTTGGTGTTCTCTTACGCTCTCTGGGAACTATTCTGACTGGAGTGAGAAACAGAAGCACCGACGACATTTCTTTTTTCTTTTTTTACGTGTCAATGGTCCCTACAAGCTCTCCTGACCCTGCTTATACACGGACTACGGCTCCAGGAGCCGTGGTGAAAAGTCATTTCAAGTGCGGGTTGTTGGGTCCCTGCTGTGCATACACGGGAAAAAAAGAAAAGGATTGTACGTGTGAGAGTGTACTGGCTAGTGTACTCTCCGTCTGTATTATACAATAAAAATTAAGAAGATTCATGCAAAATATGTATACAGCAGCAAATGATTCGTGACGCTTTTCCCATAAGACATCATGTAAATTCCGGCACGAATCATTTGCTCTCGAAACCTGCGTACAGCGCCAATTCGTGCAGCGGCGAAACGCCCAAACTGTTAGCCAAATTTAGTTTCGAATTCTCTCGCTAGATGTAGGTAACAGCGGTTACCGACCTGACCGTATATTTGTCAATAAAGAACAAGACTTCTGTATCGGTAACTCTTAATTTTTAAAAAGAAAATAATATAACCCAGACGTAAATTATCTTTATTTCTAAAATGCGCATTTCAAAGTAACCTTCATACATAGTCCATAAGAATTCACACACTATACAATAAATACCAGTTACTAAATGTGTCCATAAGAGATGGGTCATTGAATAGGTTCAGAAATCTGTCAACTCAACATTTGTATCTGATATATATATGGAGTGACATGGAGTCACTGATAACTACTTTTGTATCTTGTCTATGACGAAATGCCACGTCAAGAAAAAACAACCGTTCGATTTCGAAAACTACAATATCAGTGGTGTGTGGTGCTGTGTTAGGTACAGTTAGGTACAGTTAGGTATTGTCGATGCATGTCATTCTTGACAGACTGTCGTTCGATCGTAAATTCCGGGAGTCTTTTGTAAATTTGTTGTGCTATGATACGGATCGAAAAATTATTGGCATGAATCCGTTATGTCAAGAAGAATGGAGACCGAAGAAGACGAAATGTCTTTGGATAATTCGAGTAACCGAGAAACATCTAGGAACATGTCAGTACCTATTGAAGAGCATAACCTGAAAGTCAGACGAAGAAATGTAATTGAAAGAGTGAACTTGGACCAGACGGTAGATAAAATCGCGGATTCCGAGAGCGGTGTACCTCTTGTAAGAATGTCCGATTCAACGAGGGCATGGTATGATAACGTTATACCACGAATACCTGATATCGCGGACTTTAGTTTGCCAGGTAAACAAAACGGGGTGTTCAGTTGTAAAGACGATAGCAGTTTATCTGATGGTGATTTCGGTGATATAGACCCCCTGACCGATAGAGAACGAATCAAGATCAAAGTTATTCGAGGAAGCATCGTTAATCCGGACTTGACGTTAGGAGAACTCCGACTACTCGGTTGCAGTAGCGAGGGCTTTGTAAATGGTATTTTATTAACACGATCATATATTATTATCAACAAGGAACCACTATGTAGCCAGTGTGTAGAGACACTGTTATAGAAATATATAAATCTTCTCAAATCTAAATATCAATATGATTCGCTTTCTCCTAATTTCGGATAAATTAGTTAAACAAAATTGTATACCAACATTTTGCCTAGAGTATACAGGTTTCTTTCGATATATAAGACGACAACGTCGAATAGTATCCTGATTCGCTATCAGCAGTCGAAAGCTGTTCCGAGCCATTCTCTTTATATCTAAAGAAAACTATGCTGAACTTAGGCTTACAGGTTCCTTATTGAAAATAATTTTCTAGCTGGTAATTAAATCTTGAAATGACAAAGATGATCTATAGATGATATAAGAAGGGTACTGTGGCCAAAGCTTCTAAGATTGTCCGAAGAAAATAGTTTACCTGTAAATGGATTGAAAACGATACAGGATTGCGTACCTAACGACGTCTATCAACAAATACTAAAGGATGTTGCTCGTAGCGGTAGTCACATTTCTCAAAATGCTACCGAATCGGAAATGGAATCTTTTCACGAGGAATTGGCGCAATTAATATGTTGGGTGCTTCACAGGCATTCTACGTTAAAGTCAGTACCTTTTAACACTGTCCGATTGCATGTTAAAAACGTAGCCTACAGGATATACGATCGATATAAAATAAAATAATGCGTACTTAGTTACTACCAGGGTTACAATGACATTGCTGCAACCGTTTTAATAGTCATGGGCTTAGAGAAGGCGTTAAACGTGCTCGAGGCTATCTCGTTAGAATTTCTGGAAAGATTTATGGAAAGAACAATGGAGAAAGTCAATCAAGAATTATTTTTTATATTCGCGCTGCTGGAGAGAGTGCATCCCTCCTTATTGGAACACCTAGAGAAGTTAGTACGATAGTACGGATCTCCGAGTGACATAGATATCGCCGATGCAAGAACTGGTCGCATTTATTAAATCTATCTTTTATCGTAGTGTAGAATTATTTCCACACTTTGCATTGGCCGAGTATACAACATGGTATGCACACAAGTACGCGGAGAATAGGAGATTGTTACACAGATTATTCGATTACTTTCTCGGCAGTCCTCCATTGATGCCTCTCTATTTAAGTACCGTAATCGTAGCGCATAGAGCGACAGAAATTTTTAATACTACTCCCGACATGGGTCATACGCATCAAGTGTTGTGTAAAGTGAGTATCATTTGAAATTTCGTTGTTTCAAATAAAACTCCGTTCGAGAACCGAGAACCTACAGTTGATAAAATTAATCATTATTTATAGTTGCCGGATGATTTACCGTTCGAAGCTCTCTTAGTCGAAGCGAAAACATTATATCGCAAGTACCCTCCCGAATCTATAACTAACGATGTTAGAGAATACGATCGAAAGAGAAAGTGCAAGGAGCAAGAGTGGAAGACAAAAGCGGAAGCGAGTCGTCAAGAAAGAGAGAAACAACGTCAGCTTAGAATTGTAAAGTCAACGCCGCGAATACCGTATCGCATTAAAAATTACAAGACTATCACCGTGGTAACGATCTTGGCTCTAGGATTATACGCCTATCTGAAAACTTCTTCTGGACTCAACTGACATCGAGCAAATCCTCATTATTTCAGAAAATATTGTGTGCGCATTTTTTTAACAGTATTTCAATGACATTCGTACACCGTCTCGTTTACTCGAGGAACGAGTAAATAGCATAAATTGATCGAAACGTAATATTTCACGATAATGACAGCAAACATTTTCTCTCTTTTCTTTTTTTTTCTCTTTAATGTAAATCGTGCCGACAAATATGTCGAGCAGAGCATTCCGGTGCTGTCTTTACGCTGTTTTCTTTTTCGAACCTGAGATACAACTCATGCGCGCGTTCGCTGTGTTAAAAATGAAAATAAAAATTTATACAGTCACAGAATGTGCGTATACTTATGGGAAAAGAATATTTCTGAAATAAGTATATTTTCTGAGATATAAAAAGAGATTAAGAATACGATAAATATATTTGTGGATTAGTGTGTAATTATGTCTTCACGATCTGTGATGCAACTATGGGTGTATTTATTTAAACTAGCAAACAAAACGAAATCTACAACAGCAAGACAGATATTAATAAAAGATCTTAATTTTTCAATTTAAATTATTCTTATATACACCTTTACACGAATCTTTCGTTTGATATCATATTATTTTTTTTGTATTTGTAAATTACATTTTCTTTAAAGTAATTTAAACTGTCTACATAATAAGGTTTGCAGAGAGCATTGGCATTTTTTAAACACCATTGTATATATTTTATATAAATTATATCGCATTAAATGGATAAGTTACATAGTAGAGAGTATTATGTATTTAATAAATTTGTACCTGACACGCTGATACCAGTAAAATGTAGAAAAACCAAAGAAAAAATTATCGAAATCGCTGTACAAAGTAAACGTATCTTTCGGTTTTATTCAAAATCTTTTGTACTGTGTCATGTTTACAGCATTGTATATCGCACGCATGTACGTACGACAAAATAATAGTCTAGAATAAATATAATAAAAGAATGGTACAAAGAATGGTACATATTTGGATTAGCTAACTATGACTGGTTTCTCTTCATCCGGCAAGAAATAGGATTTGGAGCAATATCATATTTCGAGGTACACACAGTAGATTTCAATTAATAGAAAATATTACGTATACTTATACAGGCTGTCCGAAAATTCGTTCGACATATCCGGACACCCTGTATAAACACACAAAGACGGAAGAAAAAAGAATCACTTGATTATTCTATCGCTCGAGGTCAAGACGTCGAGTCTAAGTAATAATATTATAATAGAGGCACTATTTCTTGGCTAGTACTTTCATACTTTTAAAACAGTTTTAATGTAACTTAAAACGTTTGGGTTTCTGAGAATGTTCATATGATCTACACCAGGAAAACCTTGGGTATAAACTTTCTGTTTTTGTTTACCCTGCCAGTGTTTGCATGCTTCCAAACTTCTTAGATTCACAGTACCGTCGCCATCGCCAGGAAGTAATTGAGGAATGCCTTGTATGGATGTACCGGGCTTATAATATAATCTAGAAGTGATTTATGTATAAAATGTTACAAGAACAACGCTTGTTATGTAAAATTATCGAATTACGTACTTTTGTACTGTATCGATTCCAGTTCCATACAAGCAATGCAATTCAACCCCTGGAGCAGTGAAGTCCAATTGGTACTTTTCATTATCTTTCCTGAATTCCCATCCGTTTGGAACGTTTATGTCTCTAAAAAATGCACAGAATCGTTGTTATTTATACTAGCGAAACAACATTGAAAATTCTACGTACGTATCAGATAGATGCTTACATTAGATAATCTTTTAGCATGGACAATGTGTAGTTCTTCTCATTCGATTCCACCAGCACTTCTGTATCTTTCCAAAACAATTTTGACGGTAATAACCAACCCAAACTAGGACTAGTTATTTGTTGATCTTTTAAGGTACTTTGACGAAGAAGATACGCACCCAAGTCATCACCTATAAATTACATAACAATTAAAACTATAAATTTTAAGATTTAATATAAACATTTTATTCTTTACAGTTTATCTACTACTAGAAGCGTATGCGTTTCAACAATTGTGCTGTACCAAAAGAAAGCTGAAAAATCTTCTTTCACGTAATTAAAATCCTAAAGAAAGTGTTCTATTAATCTGTTAAAACATCCTTAGACCATAGGCTTGTAGGCCATATACTTTCGAAAACGATGAAATAAACGCTGGTAGATGAAGCGTTAAGAAATCTAAAGTTGAATATTTTTCGCTATTTATATTAACTATTCATATATTTACCAATAGCAAAAACTTTAAGGGCTTTCACGGATCCACCCCAGGCAGCTGAAAGCGTAATAAAAGAACTAATGTATTTGTCTTTCCATGCTTGATTTTGGTGTTGTAAGAAAATAAGTGTCATCGGTCCACCCATGCTGTGCGCTAACAAAGTTACAGGGGTGTCCTGGTTTGCAGTATATGTTTCTTCGACTAAAGCTTTCAGTTTCATGAAAAATTCTTCATTCTCACCTAAAAGAAATTCAAATTTAAAAGGAATTCGTTTCAATAAGCATTCTCCCAATTATACATACTGGGGCCTTTCCTGAAATCATAAGGTGCTCCTCGTACAGAATTATTTCTAATGTATCCAAGCTCGGCAACTAACATGTTACCAATATCTTTAAAATAAGATCCAGGAGAAGCTTTAGTCGGGTCCAAATATTCAACGACGAAAGGATCACCCCAGCCTGGTACATGTATATCAACACCGTCTGAATTTCTTGTTGTTCTAGTTACATTATCGTAAATTAACTTCATATTATCAATCTGAAATGATAATTCTGTCATGGCTAAACCGCAAACAAAGATATTTGGGATTCTTAAGGGGGTAGTCTCGTTTCCAGGATCGCGAGGGTGCAGTAATAGGAAACGCTTCTACCGAAAAAGCCCGTTGCATGCATTATCGAGAAACAAAAAGGCACATCTCGCATCCTTGCAATCCTGAAAACGAGACTACCCGCTTAACAGTCCCATAAATAATTTACCCAACAATCTATAACCAGCGGTACAAGTAATTCCAAGTTCAACCAGATATTAAAATAATCATTTGATGTTTTCTGACAAATGTAATGTACTACGGTGGTTTTATTGAGTTTAGCTTCGACTTGGCTGCCTCCATCACCTGGAACTGTTTATACAACCATCGTGTTAACATATAATTGTTGGAATTATCCAAGTATTATGAAAAATATATGTACCGAATATAACTGGAGATATTTGTTTGTTTTTGACATGCCACAATTTCACCGGTGATACATAATACAAGGATATTATTGCACAGACAAACAAACACAAGCGCATGGTATTCCAAACGACTAAATATGTAAATATATTTACAAGATATTAGGCATTTAACCTTATTAATGGAATCGTAATCCTTAGATTACAGCAGATTAAAGTTTATAATTAAACGAACAACTTTGATTACGTTAGAACAGAATCACAAGTCCACGCGAGGAACACATCGAAAATGTAAATATCACAGTAAATGTTTGTTATTCGGACTTTTTTGCAGTACGCAATCAGCTGATGACGCATTCGTGTTACCGTCAGTTATACCGTCGAACGAGAGACTACATGTATTTAACATTATATTGAACACTGAATCACTTATTTAATATATGTTTCTAATGACAGCCATATCGCATTCACGATAAGCGATATCTCATCACGCCGATATATTGATATTGTCGACTTTGTTGGAAAATAAACAATGGGCACTGGGCATCTATTTAAAATGTATTTACATATTCTCCTGAGCGTGTGTATGCGCGCGCGTGTGTGTGTGTGTGTTATACATATATGTATACATATATAATACCCTGCTATTTACAAAAGGTTGATCGTAGGGCGGTCAGCTCACGATTTAAATAACAAAAAAAAAATAGTTTTGTATTAGGAAAAAAATACATGGGAACCTGAGGGTGGTTGTCTCGATTTTTTCCCATACTTTGGACGCTCATTCATATTATTAGATATAATCTATCTAATCGCGCTGCGCTGAACCTTCCTAAAAACATGCTCGTATAAGGACAAACAATTGAATCCCGCAAACACTATTTTCATCCAATTATCATCAATTATCATCCCTAAATCTAGTAATATTTTAGTTACTTTTAGGTTCCGTTATCTCCTATGTAAGTAGTATAAATACTCGCATGTATCGAAGGTTGTGACAGATTGTGACGAGTATTTATATACAAAGAAGTAAATAAGATTGATATAATAAAATTGTAATTTAGCATATTAATGAAAAAGCATATTAATATTAATTGATACATTGTTTAGAAATAAATAAATAGAAAACGCGATTAACCTAAGTTTCTTTAAAGATTAAGTGTTTAAACAAAGTACTTTTCTAAAGCATATGCGAGTGTATATTTAAATAGAAGTGAATAGAAGTGAATAGAAGTGAATGTTCGAATTTGAAAATAAAAAATGCCAACAGTTATAGCATTGGATGTGTCTCTGTCAATGAGACGTCCAATATCAGGGAATGTATCTTGTGAGAATAATCAAAGTGAACAGTTGACAAGACATCATCTAGCAATACACGGAATAACCGCTTTATTACATTATTTACAAGTGAATTCAAAGTTGGAATTTGTATCGTTAGTAAGTGGACGCATTTCATCTTGTATTTTTTCCATTGTTATTTTGAATTTGTTTCTTCGTTGTGGTGTCTCTTTTAGGTTGTGTTTTCATCTTTGTACGAAGTTATTTGTCCGTTTACTCGCGACTACGATAGTATACGTGCGAAACTACAAAATATAGAAGAGTGCGACAAGACTTGCATCGAGACAGCTCTCCATGGTGTTAACAATGTTATCATGGCAGAATGGGGTAATACCACAGCCTGTCAAGTTGTTCTAATCACGGATGGTAATCCTGGAGTTGGTCCAATGTCTTTGGGCGATTCTCTCAACTCTTTAAATATAACAAGAGATGTAAATCCATTTCCATTACCCTTTCCGTATCCAGGAAAATTGAGTATCGTATGCATCGGACCGCAACAAGATGCTGGTCTACACACGGGTCTGCCTCTGTATCAAAGGCTAGTCGAATTAGCTGGCGGCGATAGCGTAGTACTTGTTCCAGAATCACCGCTCTCGAAGCAATCGGTTACAACATGTTTCCAGAAGCTAGCAGAAACTAATTATATTTCTTTTCAAGGATACTTAAAATGTGGCAATTTAGGTTCTTGTATTCTTCTATCGCCTGCACCGATGCCTTATACAAAAAAAACAGACTTTGAATTAGTATCCGGTTTGATGATATCCAAGACCATAGAAATCTGTGGATTTATATCTGTAGCTGATGTTGGGAGTCCTAGTGCGATATCCAGGCATTTAGTTTTGCCGTTAGCCACGGAAAAAAGTCCAAGTATGCAAGGCGTACCCCTGGAAGAAGATTCGGATACAGAAGAGAACGGAGACGAAGGAAAAATACCATCGTTTTGCGTGCTATTACACGGAGCGTTGAAGGTGGAAAATATGGTTGCACTCTGTTTGCTGAGCAACGAGTGGTACGGCTTTATATATTCTTGGGCTGACACAAAAAAGAAGTCAAATTTAATGTTGACGGTATTAGAACCAGGCATAGATGTTGTACCCTGGTTAGGGTGCTTTAATAATTTAGGACCGGTCGATCCAGCCAAAGGCAACGCTGCTAGTTTTCCTGTTAGGCCAAACGAGAAACGAAGTTACACGCAGAACGCACCTTCTTGGATACGTCAAGTCGGATTGCAATCCGATATTCAGAAAATTTTGAGGCATGCAAGAAAATTGCCGGAGAAGACGCAGAACTTTTATAAGGTAACTAGTGGTGTGCAAGAACCCGAAAATCTCGGGTACATTCTGAATCCAACATTTTTGGGTTCTGACACACCTCGAAAGGTAACTTTGATCAGTTTTCAGATCAGTGAAATGTAAAAGAGACAGATGAAATTTGTTTGCGCGGACAACGTTTGCGCGAAAACTGTGGAAAACTATAGTTTTCAATGCTTCTATTCTGTTATAGGAAGTGAATAGATTGCGTCGAGCTGCTGCATCTATGGGATTTGTGGAACTTTTGGAAGGACTGGCATGCATTTTGGAAAGAGAATGCACGCTATTGCCTCCGAATTTAAATCCTGATTGTACAATTCAGATGGGGCACGTTGCTTCTATGATTAGAAAACCAGAGTTCCTCGAACTTAGATATAACATACCGCCTGAACGTACAAGGTTCCAACACGGAGGATCGTAGATAAGATGATAATCGGATTTTTTTGTTATAGTTTATTTTATAATTCATTTTTATTAAAAAGAGAATTTCATATACTGTTTTATAATATACTGGTTTCCTTATTTCCCAGTAATATCAGAATTCAGATCTTTGACGCTGTTAATCATGGAACACAAAATACGGTGCAAGCCTTTCGCGGTTCGAACGCTAGAGTACTTGCTTAGTTCAGGCACATGAACAAACAGCGCTCTCGGAGGTTTCATTTGTAGAGATTTATGAAATATATATTCGCACAGGAAATGGCCTGCATTGTATGAGATACAAGCGTTACATTCTGTTTCTTTGGAACTTTCGTTAATTACTTTGCAAAGTTGGACGACGTCAACATTAGTTTCTAAAATCTGAGGTGCGATTGCACTTTCATCTGGACATTTACTGCATATATCTGGTCTGCGATAGCCATTACTACGAGCACGACATTCTATCGTTAAACATTCTGCTATACTAGATACACCTACATTTAGAATCACCTGAAAAAGAAAATCATTCGTGTGTCAAATGGTATAAAAGTTTCGTATAGTTTGTTCCTTCTTAAAAGATAACTACATACCATTGGCTGGTATTCTTCTAAAAACTTGGGTAAACAAGTAGCCACGTCATCATAGGAAACTGGAATCTCTTTGATAATTAACTTGATATCTTTCAACTCCTCTGAATCCTCGGATAATTTACTTAATTCTTTCACAGCTTCCCAACTCGCGTTAATAGCGTGATCGTTGAATGGACCAAATCCAGTTACTAAAATTGTGTATTTAAAGTCAGAACTCATTATTTTAAACAGAAGAGACGATTTTGCAATTCGTAAGGTAGAGCTACTGTCAGTCACTATACAGCTACCATCTATATAGATTTTAATTTTATCATTAGTAAACATAGCATTTTTGATAGCAAACAATGCTTGGATGCAGCGTTGAGATGACGAATGTTTTTGTTTCGCGCATGCGCAGCTTCTTTTTTTTTTAACTGCGCCTACGCAGATAGAAATGATAAATTTGTCAATCATTGCTGTCACGGCGATTTTAAAGATTTATAAAAAATTATTCAAACCCTTGTTCTAAACCTAAACTAACATAGAAAATTCTATCGTGGATGGTTAAATATTCAATGAAATTGTTATTCACGGGCTACAAAAAAGGGGTTGCATGTGGGGGAGTATACTGGGGAATCATCTCTATCTGTATTATAGAATAAAGATGATTTATTCATGCAAAATGCAGAATATCGAATACGTATTACAGCAGCAAATAATTCGTGCCGCTTTTCTCAAAACGCTCAAACTGTTATCCAAATTTAGTTCCGAATCTACCGCTAGATGGCACTTTCGAGAAAAGTCTGTAGAGAATATCCATAGCGGCGCGAATTCAAATATCTTGTCGTTGTTAATCAACAACGGTTGCCTTAGTAAAACAAACAGGAGAATTTCTCCTTATGCCAAGCGGCAACTGTTATATTCATTCCTTCTTGATCTTGCGACGTGACATGTTTATTCTAAAGTTTTCACAATTGTAACAAATAAATATTTCTAAGTTATTATTCTAAATTTGATTATATCCTCCGACTACAAGATCTTGCAGAAGTGGAACTGCATAAGAAGAAATAGTTTATCAACAACCACAAATATTTCCACAAGTCCGTACAGCGCCATTTCCTGCAGCGGCGAAACACTCAAACTGTTAGCCAAATTTAGTTTCGAATTCACCCGCTAGATGTAGGCAACAGCGGTTACCGACCTGTCCGTATATTTGTCAATAAAGAACAAGACTTCTGTGTTGGTAACCCTTAATTTCGAAAGAAAATAATATAATCCAGACGTAAATTATCTTTATTTTTAAATTGCGCATGTCCAAGTCAGCTTCATATATAGTACTAGGGGGCTCCGACCCCTACTCGCTTCGCTCGCCAACCCCCGCGGCGCCTCGCTCTCTCTCCCGCTCCTTCTCTCTCCCCCCCTCTCTCCCGCTACCCCTCTCTCTCACTCTCTCTCCTGCTCTCTTTCTCTCTCTCTGAAAAATACACACTGTCACGTCGCTCAATTTTCGGTTCCCCTTCGGAAGACAACCCGCTCGTCAATTTCAGTTCCCCTTCGGAAGGCAACCCGCTCTTCATTTTTCAGTTCCCCTTCGGAAGGCAACTCGCTCTTCACTTTTCGATTCCCCTTCGGAAGGCAACGCGCTCTTCACTTTTCGATTTCCCTTCGGAAGGCAACCCGCTCTTCACTTTTCGGTTCCCCTTCAGGAGGCAACCCGCTCTTCACTTTTCGGTTCCCCTTCAGGAGGCAACCCGCTCTTCAATTTTCAGTTCCCCTTCGGAAGGCAACCCGCTCTTCACATTTCGGTCCCCCTTCAGGAGGCAACCCGCTCTTCAATTTTCAGTTCCCCTTCGGAAGGCAACCCGCTCGGCGTTTTAGTGTGACAGAACTATTTTATATAATAGAAAGAAAGATAATAGAAAAAGAAAAGACATAAAAATTCACACACTATATAATAAATACGAGCAGAGAGGAAATGAGAGTGCTCACGCCCAGGTTTTGACCGTGCCCGATATAGTTCTGGATCTTAGCCTGGATCAGCTCCTAGATCGGCGGTAGAGCAGACTTTTAGCCTGGATCAGATCCTAGACCGGCGGTAGAGCGGATTTTATTCTCAAATTAATTTATATTGTTCGTAGTTTTCTTGCAAAACTTGGCATAAAAGTATAAATTAATTTATGCCATAGGCTAGTAAAGGTTCTGTTTCATGCTGTTTCATGCTAAAACTGGTGTGCTGTCTGTTACGTGGTAAAAGTGGGCTCTACCGCCGGTATAGGAGCTGTTCCGTGCTAAGCGTGAACGTGCAAACAGTGGAGTCAAGTTCAGAGATAGGCGTGAGCACTCTCATTTCCTCTCTGATACATATTAATATATATTCGTATTTCCAATAGTTTATAGACTAATAGGTATAAGTGCAATGTACGTTAAGTTTAAATTGTTAACATGTACTGTATATAAACTAGCTTATGGGCCAAGTTAGACCTAAAGCTTAAATAAATAAAAAAATCTCGTGATCGCCATCTAGCGGTGTATACGGAACTAAATTTGGCTAACAGTTTGAGCGTTTCGCCGCTGCACGAAATGGCGCTGTACGAACGTGTGGCGGATGTAGATATTGTAGATTCCTTGTTATGACAATTGTATCGATTAATTTATTTATATTTGACATTTGGTTGCTAAGATTTATTTTGTTTTTGGTTTCCTACCACAAATCTATTTAATTGTAACAAATTTAAATAAATTTTCAAAGAGATAACACGTCATTTTATTTGGAGAACTACATTACGCTCCACATTTTGGTGAAGCAGCCTTCGCAATTAGCAGAATCTCCTCTGATGATACTAAATATCGGTATACTATAGTCAATTTAGATAAAACAGTACTTCCTTTTGTTTCCGATATTTTAAGTAATCCTCCAATTAAAAACAAATATGAAACTCTTAAAACAAGAATTATTTCCTCGTTCGATGAATCGAGCGAGTCAAAATTAAGAAGATTAATTGGAGGAAATGAGATGATTGATGGAAAACCGTGAATATGTAGCGAGAGTGTTCTAAAAGCATTGTCTCTGGAGCAACTACCAGAAAATGTTGGAGGAATTTTAGCTATTAGTGAAGTACAAGAGCTTTCCAGATTGGCTTATCAAGCTGATAAAATTGTAGAAGTTTTAAAACGAAATAACATTGGTAATATTACTTCAGAAGAAAATTATACTTCTTATTCTTCACAGGAAGAAAACAACCAGACTTTAAATTCCCAGATTCTGGAGTTACGAAAACAAATAGAAGTTTTAAATATTAATATACGAAGAAGTAATTAGAAAAACAGATCAAGATCTAGATCTTTTAGGAGAGATAGAAGCATTTCAAAAACAAGATTTCGAAATGGAGAACCTTTATGTTATTATGTGTTTGTGATAATCTACTTCGTTCAATTCCATTTCGCTTTTCGCGTTGCTCTGTAGTTCTCTTTCTCTCTCTCTCTCTCTCTCTCTCTCTCTCTCTTTCTCTTGATTTTGTATAGCGATTCATTTAGATTGTAGTGCTGAGAGCGAGCTCTAAAGATCCAGACCACTTTGCTTCTTGCAAGAGGCAAGGCGTGGAACCAAGGCTGTGTGAGGCTTGAGAAGTGTAGTTGAAAATATGTAACACCTGTAGGATTACGAGAGGAGAGGTTGGCCTTGTTTAACCATGAGGCACACGAGTCATCCCACATTTCTTTCTTGTAGGAATTAGAGAAGTCACTGGTTGGAATTTTGCAAAAAGGATGCGGCGGTCTGCTAGTGGCTTCTTTTGCTAGTTTGTCGGCTTCCTCATTCCCTTCAAGACCTTGATAGGAAGGTACCCACATAAATTTGATTTGTTGTAAGGGTGATATTGAATTGATATAGGATAGCTTGCACTTAATTTCCAGAATGTATTCATTGGAATATAGATTTGTCTGATTGTTTAAAGATTGCAGTGCGCTGAGAGAATCTGAGCATATTAGGAAGGACTGCTCAGGATGTTTTATAATGGTTTTTAAATCAGTGGTGGTTTGTCGAACCCAGGGGCTCTTTCGTTAGACGCCACGTGCCCTCTCGTGGACGGTCCGGGAATTGAAAGATCGATCGTTCATCGCGTAAAGCAGATTCGAGTCCGATCGTGGGACAATAAAATTTCTAAGTAAAGAGACTGCAAGCAGACTGCAACCCCGACGGCCACTGTGTTGAAGGGTCGAGGAACCACACCCTCCCGAGTGAAACGACACGAACTACTTTCCTCTGGTCGTTCGAATTTGATCGTACCTAGTGAAAAAATGTCGAATAATCACCATCGAAAGTGTCCTCGTTCTCGGTAATACGAAGGATAAGCAGGAAAGGATGGAGGAATCTACGGCGCTCGTAGTTCGACAACAAAATATGCTCTGTCTAGATTTTTTCGACGCGGACAAGGCAAGCGAGGAGTGGCTGCAGTATATAACGCGAAGTGAAAAGGATCATTTCGTACCATCTGCGCGGAAGAAAATCGCGAATTCTATGCTGTCCGGGATCTTTATATCTCCTTCAAGCGTCGGCTGCAGCGCTCCCGGGCACTCCACTCCACGCGGAAACAAACGATATATCCGGCCCGCGGCCCGTCCGTTTTCCGAGTATTATTTTTTAAATCCATTTCGCCGAGGCGACGCCTCTGCGAGAACTGCGATTCCAGCGAATACGGCGCGGCGTCGTCGTAGTCGTCGTCGTCGTAGCCGTCGTTCCCCGATCCCCCTAGTCCGAGTGAAACCATTTGCGTTTTATCAGGACGGTTTGCGTTCCAGTTGCCTGCCAGAAACGTGTCGGAAAAGAAATATAATAGCGGCCTCGGCGAGACAGGAAACCCGCTTAATTGAATTCTGGAATTGAATTAACACCGCTCGTCGCTTCGATCTTGTTCGCTCATGGTATTTCCACCGACCGCGTCCAAACACTTCTTGCCGACGACGGTGCTTCCGGAAAATTGGAGCGGACAATGTTCGAAAAATTAGAAACATTCGAGTCGACCGGCACTTTAGACGCTATGAAGTTTCAGTCTTTTTACGTAGTTTCTCCTCGACCAAGTAATTTTTATTTACCGCGAGAGGATGGTAGTACGATTTCGTTTGGTCGAGGGAAACGTTTCGTAGGGGTTGATAGAATTAGCGCGGTGTAAGCGAGTTGGTTTAGGGTATCGAGGGGAGTCAGCCAGTACTTTTAAACGCAGAGTCCATACATATACCTACTCGGGGCGGCTACACAGGTGTTGCCTGCGCCGGATTTACATTAACCTGGCTCTCGTTAGAACGCAGCCTTATTTACGTGAATATTCATCAGCCAGGTTGAAACATATTCCCCCGGAGTTGGTGCGTGTGTGCACGTGTACCGCATATCCGTTTCCAGTTCCGTTGCGTTCCGTTGCGTTCCGTTCCGTTTCACGTTGATACGCGTGCGAGCGCTACGTCTCGCAGACGGTGGCACTCTCTTGTGTCTCGCTCTCTCGTTTTTCTCTCCGTCCTTCCAGTTCCGCCTGTTGTCGAGAGAGAAAGGCGAACGGCCGCGTAAACAAGGGCACACGAATGGCTGCGAACTCAAAAATGGAACAACAGCCGCATCCGCCGACTATTATTCGCCGCGGAGGTGAGTCCTGCGGGCAACGCCGACCGTTGTACCATTCCCGAAGAGAGAACGCGACAGAGAAACGGGCTGAGAGAGAGATAGAGAGAAAGAGAGAGAGAGAGAGAGACAGCTCGACCCTCTCTCTATTTTATACCGCCTTCCATTTTCCATTCTACAACCCTCATTTCCATTTTGTTGCCGGCACAATTTAAATCTCCGCCGCCCCGATGACACTCGGGAAACGTACATCCACCGATGTGCGCCACTCTTCGCTTTCTCTCACTCTCTCTCTCGCTCTCTCTCTCTCTCTCTCTCTCTCTCTCTTTCCTCTCTCCCTTTCATCCACATTGTCCGTCCACCGGCCGCACTACAATCTCTTTGATCCCCTTTCTATTCCGCTTCTAACTTTCCCCCTTCCTTCTTAGATAATTCTAGTTTATCTTACCCTTCGCCGGCACTGTCGACGCGGCGCGGCGCGGCGGATCTCTGTTTCTCTATTCCCTCCTTATTCTCAATTCGTTCGTTCTCTATCTTACCCCTCACGTCTCTGTCTTTTTCTCTTCCATTGTTTTTTCTCTCGATGTTTCTTTTGTTTCTCCGCACTCTTTGTACAGTGTCCCGTTCCTCTCGTCCGCAATGCTCCGGCACTTTTCTGTCCCAATCCTCCAAGCGAAATTCACCGAACGCCACTGTTTTCACCAACGCGGAACGCGCACTCATAATTTAATCAGCACTGCAGTGGGCGTAATGAGAAAATGAAATACCGGTAATGGCACGAAATTAAAATGGTCCCGGATAAACTGCACAGAGGCAAATCCTGTTTACGATCGCGCAGCTAATTGCGCACGAGCGTTGATCAAATATCGTGTTTAGTAGCCGCGCCCGAGATCCGCCATTTTCGGGAAATTACTTTTTACAGGCGGCGGAGTTTCAGCGACTTGCTATTCCGCGCTGTTATCACAGACCGCGGCGGATGCGAGAGCGCGGTCGTTGGGCAGAATATTTACCGAATACTGCAAATGGGAGATTTTTGAAACAGTCACCCAAATAGATTCGCTTACATTCGAGTGGAATGAACACCTATATACAATGCTCTGGCTCAAATAGGTACATTCATTGCCCTAACCTGTCTCAAACCTAATCAAACCCACTCCTCTAGACCTAATGCGAGTCGGACAGAATCGTGAATATCAACGAATATCTGGTAAGTTATTTTATTTTGAGCAAATGCCATGGGTCAGTTTTTCTGCAGAGTCTGCAGGTGCGAAGGCACCTCAGATCATCTCAGCGAATTAGCGGTACAATGACGAAGGTATCTCCGAGTGTCTCGCGTTTAATGCGATTTATTGGCCGGGGCTTAGGCAAGAAGTAAGAGCGGAAGGACGGTCCTTATCGTCCGGTCGTGGGTGAAATACTTATTCGATGGAACTATCTTATCCCGAAGGTTATCGCGGCCGACCCTGTGGGACTTAAACAAAGTTGCCGGTGGCGGATAGTCGGCGGGGGGGTTCGGGGACAGGGGGACGGTGGACAGAGTATTCCTTATTGAATCATGGATCCAACGACGAGACCAGACACTAGATCCCAGAACGGATATCGGGTTACTCGTTAGTCGAGCGCCGCGCGCCGTTCCGCCAAGATTTATACGATTAGACGGAATTTCCTTAAAGTAATGCAAGGCCGTTTTTATCATTCCCCTTGGCTCCCCATATTTCCGAGAGGAACGCGAGGAAGAAGGAGGAGACACGAACAAGAAGAAATGTTTACTAATGGGTCCGTGAATATTTCTCTAGTGAAATTTTGTCGCGCCTCCTAACGACGGAGCAGGATGTTATACGATACTGCTGGCTGATAATTGGACGATCGAGAGACTGCTGCGTCTCGAATTCTTGCGATCGTTTGTAGAATTTCATAGACCGGTGATTCGATCAGGCTGCGCGCGGTCAACGTTTCCCAGAGATTCCGAGGTTCTCCTGTGCCGAGGCCTGAAACGTTTATGCAAAGCCGACCAGTCCGACACAGGGTTCGAGTCTTTCACCGGCTGAATCGATTTGCTTACAAAAGTTCGCGACAAAGCCGGCCCACCATAAAGGAGTGTCATCGATCGGAGCAATGAGCCGGCAACTTGATTCGATTCCTCCGAGCCGTGAAGCAATAAAAATCATTGCCCGTGAAAACCCACCCCGCCTCTCCCGTCTCATTGACGAGTGTCATTCACGGATAAAATATGTAATCGTTAATTTCACCGTTCCGCCGCGCCGCGCCGCGCCGCGTCGGCTCGGCTATTCCCGCGTGCAATATCGACTCGCTTATCGAACAAACGAATTGTTTAATAAATACTCTTTGAAGCATCGCCCACCGGATTTAATATTCAAATGTCACCGAATTATCTTTCTGCGCCACTATCCGCATAGAAATTGGGTTAGCTCTAGACTAATTTACCTTATAATAATAATAATAATACTAATAATAATAACAACAATATTTTACTTCCAGTATTTCATAGGAATAAGCAAAATCTCGCTTACGTTCAAGGCTGTATGTCAAACGTATTTCCGAGCGTTCAACAGCCCCTGTACACGACGCGCCGCGCCGCGCCGCTCCGGGTTGAAATAAAAAGAGGACGACCATCTGTCGATTCCACTTTAACCGTGATTCGGGAAATCACTGTTCGAGGAAGGAAATGAAAATCGTAACACCTTCGCTCTTTAACTTTTGCTTCTCGTCGAAATCCCGTCTTTTCACCTTCCAAACTGCTAGCTCATTTATTTCACTTGGTCTGATCGTAGACCATCCTATTCCACTTGGTGCGACCATGGCTCGTTCTGCTCGTCTGTGGCTACCCATAGATCTATACTATCTATACTGCTTGGACAGATCAGACCGTACACTTTGTCCGGTATGTAGGACGTGTACTGTTTTATTCGGGCTCGCTGTATATAGCGGTATTCTACTTGCTCGAGCTGCGCACCGTTCTATTCCACTTGGCGAGAATACAGCTAGTCCTATTTGTTTCGTCGCGAGATGTGGGTTTCGCGAATATTCCGGATCTGTGCCCGCCAAATTAATCTTGGGCCAGTAGTTCAAGTGATTGGATAATATGAAAGACGCAAAAGACAATAATCGGTTCGCGTGACAATGAATTACGTTAAAAGAAGCGTTTCGTCCCGGATCTGCTAGTAGAGTCATCAGTAAGGCTGATCTAGCAGGTCCTGCCTTACACGAGCGCAGATTTGAATAATCCTAATCCGCATTGAATCGATACAATAAAGACTGACGCTCGCGGATCTAATGAAAGATGTTATTCCGCTCGCGAGGGATCTTGACTGATGTGATCCCGGTTTGACGCGTGTCCTGATCGCTGGACAATTAACTGCTGCACTAGAAGTCTTTGGAAGCAAACTCAATGATTGACAAGTACAACGGCCGGTGCGTTGTACTTGTATATCCGCGGAGTCAATGATGCTTGTCCGAAAGCTAAGAAGGAACTGTCGGAGTTCGACTTGTTGTCCGACCGCGATGAGGAAACACATGTACTGATTGGTTCTTGCTGAAAGTTGCATTTACCAATCAGCATCCTCAAGAATGTTTAGACCTCCTTCTCGTAGCTCTGAAGGAGTCTTGGGAAGTAGGTGCGACGGGTCCCGGTAATTTGACTCTACCCTTGACGGACGCGGGTGGTCGTTCGAAGGGACCAATTCTATGGTGCATTGTCCTTTAAGATAAACCAAACAACTGGCAATGTTTCGAATGGTCGTCGAATGACCCTAATTTGCTTAATCTTCGAGGAAGATTCTTAGTCACGAACGCACCATAAATATGTCCGAAAGAACTCCACGTTTTCTGTTCCGACGGGACGGAACACTATTCGATCGTACTTGGTTGTTGGTTCTACGATACGAGTGGCTATATTTGTTCATGATTTTCTCAAAATCAACGTAATATGTAATATACAGTTTAGATGGAAACTGATTGGTCGAAGGAAGAATATTCGTTGCGCGTTCGAAACAAGATGGAAAATCCTCCGCGAATTTCATGGAGGTACAAGTATACATCGAGGATACAAAGGTCTGGTCCGGAAAGAATGTAGGAGAATGGCAGAGCTGAGGAAAAATCCGAGTTGAGGTGGGAAAATGAGGCAACGATATAACGCGGAAGAAAGGGTTGAAAGGAGGTATAGTTGATCGGAGGCAGAAGCGTTCTCCGCGTACTCCTCCCGGGGGGGCTCGCGGTGAAACTCGGTGGCTGTAACGGGGAATCGTTAAATAAAAGGGATGGATGGAGTCTCATAAAAATGTAATTAACCTGATGTAAGATGAAAGACAAGATGTAGATGGGGGGGGGGGGGGGAGAGGGGGGCTCGGAAGTTGGGCACGGTCCTGGCGTCGTGCAGAAGGAAGATGGCGGAAGAAATTAAGACGGCCGCCCACCGACCGTTACTTACTGGCCGCGCACGGTCTCCGCGGATTTCCTCTTCATTTCGCCAAGAATTATTATGTCGGTTGCGCGCGGGTGATGAACCAAGTTCCTCGGGCCGCGGCTTCCTCTCGGCCGGCATAATCAAACTTCCCTTAATGAGGAAACTAGAATATTTAATCAGTTATTTTGGAATTCTCTCGGAGCGAAAGCCGGAGAGAAAGGTGGAAAGAGCGAGCGAAAGGGAGACGAAGACGCGGCGCGACGCCGAAACTACCATGTTTTCATTTGATGGTGACACCGTGAATTACCGTCCAATCAACTTTCGATTAACAGTTAGACAGTGGCACTGCGAGGCAGCTGGTCGTGGAAGAATGTGTGATAATGATCGGCGACGCGGCGCGGCGCGGCGTTTCCATTGGGATCGTTCGTGCAGATGTCGTCGCTGGACGGATATAATGTGCAGCTGGAGGAACAATCACAGAGCCAGGCAACATTTAGTCACGGTCCAGACGCTAGTCACCAATCAGTATACCCCATTAAGGTCGATCAAGTATCGATCGTTGGACCGTGCGGTAACTGAAACACGCGTCTCGAGTCCGAACGCAGCTTGTCTGCAGGGTATTGTAGCCCCTCTGGTAACTTTGACTGCTCCGGGTTAGTTCAACTGTCGGGCCTGGGCCAGTTGTCGTCTTCGAGGCCGAGTAGCCTCGTTCCTCGACCGATCGCTATCGCTGCCCTTCGCTACGTGACGAAGATCGAACGATCGAACTCCTCAGGGTTAGAAGAGGATCCGGTCGGCGACGTTTGATCGACTCGTCACACCCCCAAGGGTCGGCCTCCCTCTCGGTTGGCTCGGTTTTAGACGGCCACGACTGTCAGGGCGCGAACGCGCAGAAATTATCGACACGCCGGAGAACCTACACGCGTGTTTACACCGCTGATTGATGTAATGGGCCGCGAACTGTCGAAATTCTGGATCAGTTCCTTGGACCGCTGACAACCGGCGTCGTACATCATCGTCTGACCCATTAGTTATGGACGCGCGTACCGTTGGCTACACGGTTCAGTCTACCACCGTTGCGGTCGGAATAACTCTCCTCCTCTTGTCAAGAAGATAAGGTAGTCTAGTCTGACAAAGCATGTGCTCATTCTACTTATTCCAGATCCATAGATAGATAAGCTAGTTGCCCGACCAAAGAGGCTGCCGTTTCACTCGTCCGTTCAACGAACCACCCGTTCTACTAACACTCGACAGACCCGTCAGTTTTTGTCGGTGGCTCGCTCGTCTGTCCAAAGGTTATCTTGTTCTGCTTGTTCGAACAGGTACGCCAGCGCAAGTGCAACGATCGTTTTTTTTTTTGGTGTTACCGTGCTGTTCCGTCTAGGAGGTAATCGTGTTTCGCGACATGTCTGTACAGAGTATTTTCTACCTGTGTGTACGTATATATATATAATATTCGCTTCCACTAACCGAATGCCAATGGAGGGAGGGAGGATTCGTTTCGTATTTTATGCAATCGAATCGACTCTCGGTAAACATTATTTCCTCGTCGGACGAAAGGTGATCTCGTTCCAATTGATCCAACAAACACATCGATTGCCTTTTGATGATACCGTGGCTGGCATCCCGTCGAACAGAAACCCGTCTTTTTCTACTCGTCCGATCCAACGTCAGAACCCTCTTTTTACAATATCGCATGCCCCGAGTACAAAGCTCGGAAAGAATAGGGGATAGCGTACGATAGGGACTCGGTGGATGGAATAAGGTGCCGGTGGAAAATTGTTACGTGGAATTGCGAGACGGCCGAGAGACCGGGGACAGTCTGTTTCGCGGCGGAACAAAGGCATATCTCGGATGACAAATGTCAAACGTGCACGCGGTCAACCGGATCCGCGAGCAAAGAGTTTCGGCGTGGGCTGGTTGCAGGAGGAAGATTGGACGCGGAAGGGTAGAGGGTGGAGACCGAGGGTCGAGGGTCGAGGGTCGAGGGTCGAGCGTGGAGCGTGAAGCGTACAAAGAACTACCGATGAAAAATAATAGCCAACCGGCCTGGATATCCTGGCCACCGCGAATTACCTCACCGGTTTTTGCTCGGGGCCACCGCAACACGATCTCCATGACCGCGCGCATGCATACACGCGACTCGCTGGAACCAATCGGTAATGAAGTTGCCCGTTGTATACGACCAACATCGACTTGCTGCCGCAGTCACGTACCGTTGATAAGTCTCGAAAAACGTTGATTATTTTCGTTGGAGCCGGCTGCCAGCTCGCGGACTGATGTCCAGAGAGCTTACCGGAACTAACGACTTGCTTTTCAGCGGTCGCTTTCGCCCGACGTCAAAGGAAAATACATGACCGGTTCGTTTCCAAGGGATCAATGCGCATCGCTTTCGCTGTACCTATATCGGACTCGGTGCGGCGGCGCAACGCGGCCTGACTTACACCACGCACCCACAAATCCGTGTTTTTCGACAGCTCCCAACAGGGAAACCGTAAACTTGGTATTATCGTTCGGTCGTAGATTAGAAACGGATCCCCGTGCTGCGTTTGACAGATCCGATGACAGGGATCACTGGAAACGAACCTAATTCCCACTCGTTCGGCGTGTGTACAACTTCCCTCGGCCGTGCAATTTAAGCGGTGTGAAATTGAAGTGTCGCGGATTAATCGAGCTTTGAATGGGCCAAGTTTCGCGCGTGGGGGAGGGAGGAATTTTCGTAACGATTCGCGCGCGCCGCGTCGCGCGTTCATTTTCGGCTTGTTGTTAGCGAACTTGCGCCATAGTTTGCCCGCCATTAACTCGATGAGACAGTCAAGTGCCGCTGATAAGTCTCCGGGCAAAGTTGATTACTTCTATCTCCGCGTTGCTGTTTCCCCAGTTTCTCTCCCGCGAAATAGATTTCGAGCGGTCGCAACGATCATCGTTCCCCGACCGTGTTCGCGAATCGTTGATAAACTGGCCGAACCATTAGCTCGTGCGAATCAAGAACTTTAAAAGCACGCGGTACGCTTGTCCGACCAAGTACGTGCTTATTCCACTTGTTAGTTCGATGCGGCGCAAAACCGATATACACGGTGACGCGCATGGGAGTCCAGCGAAGAAATTATTCGACGCGTAACAGGAACAAATGTGTATACTGTTTGCGTGCGATGGATAATTCGACTCGCAACGTTACGATTGGATCGGATTTTATGCGTTCACGACAGAACGAATAGTTTTCATGTTAAAAATAGTTTTTAGGTTACTAAAATTCTTTAAAAGAAGAAGAAGAAGGAACGAGATTGTATCTAAATTTTTTTCTGCAGTTCTCCGGGCAAACAGATGACCGTGGTTCGAGCAAGCACGAGCGGCGCGGCGGGTGGCGCGCTCCCGTGGAAATGATTTCAGGATCCATAAGCGACACAAAGGGTGCGGTTTTCGCTCGAGATAACGCTGAAATTGTCCGCGGAAAATTTTGATTCGTCTGTAGGGGTTGGGGCGGGGTGGTGGTGGGGGGGGGGGGTGGCGCGCGCCGACTACGACCATTATATTTCCTCTTTCTCACGTGCGTCCGAAGGGTCGCAAACCTCTCAGGAGCGGCAGGGTCCGCGCGCGAAACTTCGTGAAAGAAACATCTCTCGGCCCCCGAGCCGATGGAACACGTTTCGGATATTATGTCCGAGCTACGATCGTAATGAAGTATCGACGGAACGTAGCGGATGGGTGTGCGGCCGGCAAAAGAAGAGGAAGAAGGATCCCGTGGCCGATGGACGATGGCCGATGGCCGAGAGACCGTTCTCTTCGTGCCGCCTGGGGTCCGTTCCGAACGTGAACCGAATCATATTTCTCCGACAAACTTTTTTCGGTGAATTTACCGGACAAGTGCCGACTCGGTTCCCGGACTTTCGAACAGAAGAAGTGGCTGGAATCACGGCGAAACGGAAAACCGCCGTCGCGCCAGATGGTTAGTAGCCGGACCGAGGTCAGCGTTTCTCAAACTTTCGGACGTAGCTGGCTGGCTGCTGGATGCGAGATCATGCTCACGATCGGCAACGAGCCAGCGAAATTAGGCTAGCCCCGAAGTTTGCCCCGTCCCACCATCACCGATGACGGCAGCACCGTTCCTGACACCGTTCCGAACTTGACACACACACACACACACACACACAAACGCGCGTGCGTATACAGACCAAAATGGTATTCTACATTTTGAAACGAAGAGCAGGCCGATAAAGAGAACGGAGAATCTTGCAAAGTTCCAGCAGCGCAGCGGTGGAAAACGGCAAAAAAAAGGCAATGATCGTTTTACCACTTCCTTTGCCACGGTTTTGCGCTACCGTTGATTGTGAAATATTCCGAGAACAGAGTCGTAACTATTGGCACCAGGGGGTTTCACGAGGATCGTAGACCGACAAGCACCCTACAAAACCGAACCAATAAATCCTCGTGCATCGGGAGCCTCGTAAAAGTATTCCGAGAGCTTTCGATGAGGAACTCAGGTGGTTGCCGGCCTCGTCGAATCGGATTGAGAAACGCTGCTCCCGCCTATAAAGACGTACAGACACCGGCCGAAAATTCCCGTGCACGTGCACGTGCACGTGCACCCAGGCTGTACACACGTCCCAGGATTCTGTATAGAGGCCGAACGGGCCACCTGGCGTCCGCGCAAACGGGATATTTTCCATCCACCTGATCGCGACACTACACTGCGGAAGATTGGATCGTACCAAAATATTGTCGTTACGCCGGTTGCCGCGTGTTCGAAATCGCGGTACTTTCGCGGCGACCACGCGGCTTCGCTCGCGAAAACCGACTGCAATTTTACGGTACAGCGAATTACAAAAACTGCTTGGAATCCGGTGGTTCGAATCGGCTGCGTATTTATGAATGAGATTCCGTTCCGGCGGCGCGGTGTCGGGATCGGAGACTTTAATATTCGCCGGTTTCATCCCAATCAGCGTGTTTCATCTCCTTTAAAGTATTCCGTGCTTATCTGGCCGGGCACATGCCGAAAGATGTTCGCCGCCCTCGCAGCGTAGCGTCCGGATAAAGGATCGCTTTCATTAAACCGAGTATCTCATTCGCATGCAGGAAAGTGGTCGTGAAAAGGCGCGAACTTTTCGCGTTCTTATCGGACGAGGAAGGCGCGGTGCGGCGTGGTGCGGCGTGGTGCGGCGTGGTGGCCAAGCATAACGGATGCACTTCTGTGCACGGTATTGCTACTCGGCGTTCGGTGTGCACTGGCCTGATGCACGCTCGCCGCTCGTATCGCGTCTCCTGGGCATGATAACGACGCCGTATTAACTGAATTAGCAGCGATATAAAGGCTCGATCTCTCTCCCTCCTCCCCTCCTCTCCTCCACTCCCCCCTCTCACTCTCTCTCTCTCTCGGTTTAATCTCGACCGCATCGCGGAAACGCGATCGGTCTCCGCAGAGCCGCAGCGATTCCGCAGTCAGCCCGGGCTAATTTTTCATCGACCGCCCCGCGAAATTCAATATCCCATTCGATATTAAAGAATAATATTCCCAGGGCCTCGCTCTGTCATTTGCATCGGCTGAGCCGTCGGCTTTCCCCCACGACACTACCCGCTTCGGACGTTTACATCCGAACCGGTTGGCAAATATCTTCTCGCGAAAATATTATTTCGCCTTTGAAAAAACAGCCACCCGCAGGGCACCGTGCACGCGACGCTCGGCCAACCCGTCAATCGAATCGCAAGGTTTCCCAACTTCTTGTTGAGCTGCTGCGAAAAATCTGAATCTTCGAAACGCTGCACTGCGCTGTGCCGAACTCTTTTTGGCGGAAGAAAGCTGCTGGTCTTCGTTCCCTGGTTAATTCCCTATCGAAATAAATTGAATCTTGTCTCGGGTGTTTGCACGTTTCGAGACTATGGACTAACGATATCTGTATCCAGTTTGGTAGCGAGAGTTCCCGGTAGAACGTCGAGCGCGGAGGCGAGCGAGCGTTTCCTCGGAACCGGGCAAACGACATAGCCGCGAAAGGGACAAAGCCACAATTCTCCGTGGCGGAGGAGCGGAGGAAACGGAAGAAGTCGTTGACGGCCGGCTACTAACACCTTTATTTACAGCCCCGCCATCATCATCCGCCGGTCCCGCTAACTCGGCTACAGCGCAGGATCCACGTCCAACTCAGTTTTCCTCGGGACTTCGTTATGTATTCATAAATGGAACGCAGCCGGAATATAGGCGACGGGTAGAACACGCGGAATTCGTAATGTCGATCCCGTCGCTTCCTCTCTTCTCTAGCCCGGTTCTATCCGCCGCGACCCTTGCACACCACGTCCACACTCCCTCGCAAAATCCTGCTCTAGCAACCCCCACACGCCCCTTTCTCTCTCTCTCTCTCGCCCTCTTCGTCGAACATCCGGCGTGCATGCACGCGATTTTGCCGCGTTTACGCGCGCGCAACCCTTATCCGCTGTCGCCTCGCACCGAAAGGAGGACACCGATACGATGCTGGTAACGGCCTGGCCAACCAGCGACGGCCTGGATCCGATCGGACGATCTGAAAAATCTCGTGCGTGGCTGCAATTTAACGCTAAATCTACCGACCATCGAAAGCGACCGATCCGTTTTCGAATTACACATCCGATAGATTCAACGTTACATACATATTTATATTTTCTGTGATTTTTACTATAACGTAACAATACCGGAGTCAAAAAATAATTTTCTTAAATTCCCATGGAAACACCTTGACAATTTCAATAATTGTTAAAGAAAAAATGTAAAACGAGACATGATTTGTGACCCGTCGTTGCGAGGGTTTAGCGAAACAATATCTGGTTTCGTGTACGGTTTCGCTCGTGCCCATCGCTGCGAGTGGTCACAGAGAAGGAGACCACCTTCGTTAGCGAAGCGTTCGTACGTCGCATCATTCCGATATTATGTGTACTGTACTCGAGCAGCCACTGGGAACGTGTACGTGGTACAACACGAACGGTAGCCTCTCGCAGCTTATGCAGGTGTACATATAGTGTCCCGGTACGATGTCACATCAGGCGGGATCAGATATCACGCAGGAAAGCAGCTGAAGTAGACGCGCAGCGCCGCGCAGCGCCGCCGTTTGAAATACGACGAGCTAATCGAGATCGTTTCCAAGCGAATACTATCGCGTCAGCAATAAACCGCCCCTTTCAACAACCTTCGACTATCCGTTAAATCTTCAATAAATTGTTAAACGTATAATGAAAGTTTATGCTTGACGTTTATGTGTCTGTCTGTGTTATGAGAGGACGTACAACTAGTGAAACTAATCAGCATTAGCCAGACTCGTGATCCAAGCAAGTTTTTCGGTCAGAACCGTTAGAAGAACATTCGCTGGAATTACTTAAGAAATCAAGTAACCTCTGCAAAATTATATTTGTATTAACAACGATGTTTCTAACAACGAAACTGTTATTGTACAAAAGTCTTATCTTAGTTTTAGAAGGCTCGATTACCGTAGCTGATCCGCGGCACAAAGATGATGACCTCATTACAACGAGTATGGATCTCGGTTGGTCGAGTCTGATAGTAGAAACTCAGTACTTGTATGGTAATAAGGTTCCCGGTGCAGCAAGAACAAAAGGTGCGGCATCAAAGAGACGTTGCGCCACGTTAATTTCGCATCGATCTCGACAACCTAACCATCGACAAGAGATGCGAAATCGAGGCTGCAATAGTTAAACATTTAGTGATTCGTTAGCGATCAACATAGTTAATAATCTAAAGAATATGTTTGAATAACGGCACAGCCTTTTTCAGCGGAGTCTCCGAGTCACCGGTCGAGTGCTAAGACAACGGTGTTAAGGGTTACACTAGAAAAATTGACGTTTGGGCCAGTATTTCACGGTTCGGAGACACACTGCAAACACGTTGCAAACGTCTGTCCCAACCAGCTAAGGGCGAATCGATCCGGATACGGCGTCGTCGAGAAGTTAATCAAATCGTTTCCATCAATTTGTCGATGTTCCGAGAACGAGCCACGCATTGTGCCAATATTGGGCACAACGACCCGCGAATAATTACTTTTTGTCGATCGAACATCTCGAATCGTGTTCGCGCGCGATGAGAAATTCGAGGGGTTCGGCAACGCGTTGTCGGCTCCTCGTCTACTGAAACGAGAGGGTTCGTTCACCCCTCATTTGCGGACAGAAGATCCACAGCCTCGTGGAACTCCATTAAACGCACAATTAACAGCGTTACGGGACTCCAGGTGTAAGTTGTGTCGCTGTGAAAGAGGATTCCGACGCGTCGCGTCGCGTCGTTCACGTTACGCGCGGATAGCGCGGATACATCGACCGCTCCCGGGCTCACTCGCTCGTCGATCTATAAATCGACTGCGAGACCAGTATATACACGCTACCGATTGAAAATACGGACCACCCTCCTTTCTGCCGCTGGATAAATGGAATTCGTTCAGATACCTGCACTTTGTTCGCGGAAAATATATTTTTCTAATGTCCTCTGCCTTTCAAGTGAAACCATTATTGCGCCCGTCTCGGAGATAGTCTCAGAAATAGTCGCTGAACGGATCCACCGGCGTTACATCACCTATTTTGCTTTGCAATTTCATTGTACCAGCTGTGTCGCGTTCATAATTCCATACCCATCGATTTTAATTTTAATCGTTGAATAGTGCAAAATGTTGTTTCCATCTATCGGTTCGGATCAAGCGGAATCGACTTTTTCCAGCTGACTATTATACTTGTAGCCTTAGAGGTAGAAGAAAGTTGATCTGGACAAAAATTCTCTTGTCGGACGTTCAGAACGAAGCTCAACTTGAACTTGAGTATGTATCGCGAGGTATCCTACGGAGCCAGAAACGCTGTCGAAGGGAGTAGACACTCTTGGCGAACAGCAGTTTTATTCTTTTAAATCTGCTGGACTTTGCGATGTTCGCGAAAGAAACTTCGGTGTTATCTTTCCGCCGAGTTCGGCAATGTTCACGGGGGAAAAAAAGTAAGTCAACCCTCGGGAGTCGAATAGCAGTCTTAACTCGGTTTACATTAGAGATTTCGTGCGGTATAAGTTTCGAGGATGGTGGGGCGCGAGGAGCAAAGGACATTTCGGTGGCCGGTACTCCTTAGAAGGAGTATTTAAATTCGGCAACGCGTCGCGGCGCCGCGGCTCCGGGACTGGCACTCATTGTCAGTCGAGAGATCGATCCGAGTCAATGTCACCGGTTCCGACTAATTGGAATTCCTCGACAAAATTCTCGAACGCTATGACCACATCACAGGGCGAACGCAATTTTGTCGCATATCGCGGACCGAAAAGGGTTCCACCGAATTCCGATATCCGCATTATAACCGCGCCTGCAACCACGATATTGCTCCTGCCCGATATTAAATGTAAATTCGCCGGCGGGACGGGGATCGCGTCCACGCTGAAAAATCCGGGCGTCTTCGTCAGCACCGATCGAATCTCAATAATTGACAAGATGGATCCGCGGGTAAACGAGCTTTCACGGAGGCCGAGCCCTTTTTCCGGGAAACGTGTCTTCGAGACAGGGCGTTGAGAGGGCTCTGTTAACAACTTCGAAAAATAATGCGAAGAAATTTGCGTCGGAAACTTTGGAAACCTCGAGCGTGTACAGGAGCTCGAAAAAGTAGCGGCAAAGCGAATTTTCGCTCGGCCGAATCATTCTCCGAATACTAATCTCTCCAGCAAGATTAATTTCCTCGGTTTCGTTTTCCTCGGTCCGAGGGATTATATTTGAATTCCTTGGTCAGCCGCACAGTTTTCGGAAATTATTAACGGAAACAGTGCACCTCCAATTCCGACAGATATGGCCAGCTCAACTGCTAATAGGTCATATATGCCCCATTAGACAGAATTTATGGGCGTAGCTTTACGATTATGATCGGCTGAATGATATGTCGCGTTGGAATCAACGCGTTGGTAAACAATTACTTCAATTGTTGTTAATCCGTTGAAGGATTTAAAGAGTAAAAAAACCCCGGAGACTCGCTCGCGTACGCGTACGTGCAAATACGCGAAAAATGTATTTAAAGCGCCACGGAAACACCAATCCAGATTATTCAAACTTTCCAGGGCTGTAGAGCCCTGCTATCTCCGCAGCTAATGAACCACGACAGGAAGGTCAAAACTTGGAATATTTAAAGCGCGGTGAAAGGCTTTCAGTTTATTCCGTATAATGCGAGGACATCTTGAAGGAAGCTAGGAAGTAAGTGGAGGAAAGGAGAGATTGGAAAGGTTATATGAAAAGGATGACCCAAAGGGGTTGCGTACAATGCAGAGGGCAGTGGGTTTGATTTATGGCTCAGCTGTTCTCTACGAATTTATCGCGACGGAGATTTTCGAAGCAGAAGCGGGTTTCAATACTTTTTGCCGTCGTATCCGCGCGTTTTGCTCGCTCGTTCGCATTCCTAATTAAGACTTAGGACCCTCGGGTTCGATCGTGAAACCGTACGGTCAATTTTCCCGTACGACTGCTCGGACAGAGCACAGTAGGGATAAGGGACGCGGAGGGAAGGACAGGGCGCGGTCGAAACTGATATAAAATATATCCGTATTTTTGCAAGGGATTCGCGGGTCCCACGGCCGATCCTGGATTTCGTTTTGATGAGTTTCCCCGTTCCCCCGACGAAAGCCCTCCGTTCAATCGCGGCCATTGAATACCAATGTAAACGCTTCTGCGGATTTTTTCCACACGCATCGGAACGGGAGACGCTTTATCCCGCCCTTCGACCTACGACCAAAGGATATTTGTTTCGCGCATTCCCGAAAAACGGGAACGGAAACGGGGATCGCGTATTTTAAGGCACCAACCGAATTCTAGAAACGCTGGCTTACGAGATCCGAAGGTGATTCCCGTCGTTTCCACGAATAGGGGAATAAGTTTTAGAGTTTCGGACGAATTCGGGAAATGTGACTGTTCGGGGTAAAGTAAGTGGAAATGATTGTTTCGGGCACGCTCGAGGTAATATAGGGCTTCCTGCGATATTATTTTATCGATATTCTTTTCCTCGAGCTTGATCTACATCGTTATTTTTCATACTCCTGCACGTTTTTTTGTTTTTTTTTTTTGTTGTATCGCGAATGACCACAGTGGAGGAATATTAGTGGCGTCAGTGCGGATTCGATTGTCGCAGGAGCGGAAAAAGCGGGGATCAAAAGAATTAAGAGTAGCCGGTGCAAAGAGCCCGAAAAAGGAGAGGACAGAGCTGGCGCGGGAATCGATAGGCGACAGTCAATCTCGACACTCTAAATAGAAAGCGGTGGGACACGAAACAACCTCGGGATCGGGTGGGTGGGTTTCGCAACGCGAGCCACTCGATGCCACAAAGAGGACACGTCCTCGCAGCGGTACGGTGTATTCACGGCGCGGCGGCCGGGCCGTGTGTTGCCGCCGCGCTGGGGAGCGTTTCCATGAAAGAATCACCGCGGAAACCCGGCATTAATATGCAGCAGCGCGGGCGTTGACGATTTTTAATGAAATCGCTGGAGACACAGGGGGCTGCATCGTGAATCGGCGTGTTCCCTGCCTCAGAAACGATAAAAACGTCGCTGGGGTAATACGAATCACGATAATGCACCTTCGAGTGCACAGAAGCACGTCGACCATTTTTTACACACACGCACGCACCCACACCCGCTCTCTCCCGCTCCTCTCCCTTCGCTTTCGTTCGTTCATTCGCGGTGGAACCTCGAGGCTTTCGCCGGAACAAGGTCGGGCCCTGGTTATTGCGTTAATCGTCAAGAGAGCTGTTCCGAAGGTAAATCAAGCGAGGCATAGTTAAAAAATGCGACGCAGTGTTGGCCGAACCGAGTGGATTCAAGAGACTCGTTTCTCTCTCTCCCTCTCTCTTTTCTCTGAGCTATTTAAACAACGAGCGCAACGTAACGTAGCTAGATAGATCGTCCCTTTTCTTTCCGAAACGACAATCGGAGAAGACGGGCGACGCGTGATTTTGTCGAGGAATCGAAGAGGAATCGCGCGAGGGAATCCGTGAAGACGACGACGCCAGATATCGAAGACACAATCGATGACGGAATCACGTGTCGAGCTCGAGAGATTCAGAAATCCCGGGGCGATGACTTGTAGGAGGGCGGGACTCGTGAGGAGGAATGCTGCACGATTCGACTTAAACGGACCTGGCTGATCGCTTGACACCGTTCGGTGATCCCGGCTCGATGGATTCACGCTTGTCAACCGAGCTCTATCCCAGCCAGTCATGTTCCGTGTACGTACATATGTATGTCGACGCAACATCCGCGTGGTAGCCGGAATTATAGGCAACGGTCCGTCGCCCGACCGGCGATTTCTAATCATTTAATATGGATACACCCTTGAGCACTGTCCGAGCAACGTGCAACTACGCGTCTGTTAGATTTTTCAGACTCGAGTGACGTGCTACTCGAACTGTTCTGGATTCGCCGATGCTCCAACAAACTGCTCTCGTTTCGGGACGGTGAATCGCCTCGAAAATCAAGCGATCCAAAAGACAGATCAAAGCGACGCGACGCGACCGCAGTTTCATCCTTCACTGTCGCTGTTATCAGCGTTATCGCGCGGCCATTATCGTCGCGGGTAACAACGTCAGCGTTATCCCCGAAGACATTACGAATCACACGTTCTATTCACATGTTATTACGCGTGCACAATGGGAAGGAGCACAGCCGGGGAAACTAGCGAAACCGGCGAGCAGTTTCTTACAGGCGTCTGACTAGGCACGGATCTATGCTGTTTGCGTCTAGTCACCGCGTATCTCGGTCGCCGCCGCGCCGCACCGCATCGGATACGGCGGACGATCGTGTCAATTTAAAATTCTAATGCAGTCGAACAACTTTGCTCTTCTTCTTTCTCGACTTTCTTTTTGCTTTTCTTCTTCCTTTTCATAGACGGATACGGGACGGCAACCAGAAAATGGGTTAGCTTCTTCCTGACGGAGCGTGCTGGCCTTGGTTCCGTCGTTCCTCGTTCCTGGCCTTTGTCCCTACCCATGCCTCTGTCCCCTTTTCTTTCGCCGAGTCTCTTTTGGCCCTCGTTTCCCGGCAGATATTCCTACATAGCTAGAAGGAGGGGCCCCAGGGCGGGCTAACCGACTCTCCTGGAATCGGACCCGGAGTCAAAGGGTTATGCAACGCGACCAAGCCCGCCTAAATGTCATGCAAACTCGATTCCTGATCCTTCGCAGCGCCGAGCGTCGTCTCGCGCTTTGTCTTCCGTTCTCCGGACTTGTTCCGAACCGGAACGAAACGTATACCGGAACGAAACCGGATAAACTCGTTTCAACCCACGAGACAGAACCTCTAGGGCCTTTTCTTGCAATTTTTCTGCCGATGACGAGGCGGCGCGAAATAAATGTGCATACATCTCGATTGAACCCCGCCGCGCCGCGTACTCTTGCTCGGCACCCTTTCGAGTGGTAATGCCTCTCGGTTCCGAGTCCACGGCCAGAGTAACTTCCAGCCATTTGAGAAAGACAGAAGTTTCTTGGCGAGTCTTTTGAATACAAGGACACGGAAAGATGATATTCCCGCGAATAAGAAGCGAAAGCCCAGCTCGGGGTTTCCTAATTAGAACGCAGCGCCGCGCCGTTGCAAAGAGACAGCTTTTCAGCAGCGAAATACGCATTCTGCGCTTAACAAGGATGTTAATTAACTGAGCCCTCGAACGATTCTTAAGAACGTCTTTGAGGACACGCGCTCGCTCGCGCTGGTGCCGAGCTTCTACCGTTCGTTTCAATAATGAATTTCCCGAGATCTCGTGCGTTTTTTCATAAAAAAAAAAAAATAAAAAAATAAAAAAATTGCAACGAATCTGCCACGCAGAGAACAACTCTACTCGGTAGAATGTTGAAATCTTTTGAGCCCGGTGGAACGCTTCGAACTGGAAATACCGTTTCTAAAGCAGGGGACGAACGCGGACGATTAAAATGTTCGGGGTAAGTCACCGTGAAACGAAAAATATCTGGCCGGGACCGCGACAGACAAAGAATCCACAGAGGATTTCGGGAAAGAGCAGCGATCTCTGGAACCTTTCGCGACCCACATTTCAAATCGACTAAACAAAATGGGTCGCTCTGTATGCAACGCGACGATCCGGAAATCCTTTCTCTTTCTTTTCGACGCTGATCCTCGCGTCGCAGCGGAACGGCAGCTGCGAGCCGTCCTGTGTGCTTCAGCTTCAACGTCAATCTGTTCCTTGTACTTCGCATTTCCCAGGATTTAACGTTCGATATCTCCCGGAACCTGCGTCAGTTCCACTTCCCGTTTCACCTTTCCCCGAACAGATGCTTCATCTGCATAAAACATAACCCGTGGCTCTAATCCTGCTAACGCTTTATCCAGCTCTAGCTAAATTCGAGAGAATTTTACCAGGAACCTCTTTCAACTCGACGAACCCTTCAAACAAGTTCCATTGTCGATCACAGACTATCCTACTTTTACGTTTAGGAAACACTTGACGTACACCTCGTCGTCTAAACGCAACTTGGAGAGACTTAACAGAAATCCAAATCAGATTTCGCTTCAATTTGAGCCGAGATCTAATAGAGATCCAACGCGAACTGAACGCGGTCTAATTGTTAGATCAGGATCAAGCGAGGATCCGACCGAAATGTAATTCGAGTACAGCAAAGATCTGACCCAGACCGGGCAGTGATCAACCACAGAGTCTCCGGACACCTAACATAAATTTCGACTTACCCTGGCTGTGGTCTAACTTAAATTTAATCCGAGCTAACCTTGATCTTAATTAAGACCCAACCCAGACTGCGGTAATTGATTTTCTACCGAAGCGCCGAGGCTTTTCTTGAACATTACGAGAACACTCGACAGCCAGGAATAATCTCGAGCATTCTTGATCGTCTTCGATCATCTCGACAGTTTTAACTGCATTTCTCGAGAACCTGTTAAATCCTCCAAGGAATTCGGAATTTTCATCGACTCGAGAAGGAAGTATCGAGAAACGATAAAAGCCGTGTTATCGCGAGACAATGGTGGGAAAAAAATGTTTACTGCGTTCAATTTCGTAGCCGGAGTAAAAACTGCCGTCTGCCGCGATGATTTACGCACCGGTCGAACTTTATTTCCTCGCTCGTCTCGGCAGCCTGCGAGGCGTCATCGACCTGTTTACTGGATCGAGTATCGGCGCGCTCGTTCCACTAACACTCTGCTAATCCGATCATGTTTCCATTTCCCGTTCGTCGAGCGGCGCAACGCGCAACCGCGTTCTCTCCTCTCTGCCTCTCCTTGGTAATAGCTGAAACTATAACAAGTTTGCTGATGCGAGTACTCCGTTGCCAAATTGCCACGATTCCGGGGACAACGGCGTGAGCGGCGTTAGCGGCGTTAGCGCCGTTAACCATCGCAGCTACCGAATGGAATTTCTTAGAATAAGTCTGATTACCCGGTCCGGCGATAAGCGAGCGCGTTTCTGCTCGCTTCGCGCGCCGCTCGCGATCATCTTTGTGCTCGCGAACAACGTTTCGGCTCGTTACGCCGATCACGACCGACGACGGGTCATTAACAATCAACGTTCGCCAGCTATTTAAGAGGCCCATTCCGGCCCAATAAAACTCGCGCGGTACGCGTCCGCTCGGCTTCCGATCGGGATTCAATTGCATGGAATTTTTATTCCCAGCCGGCCTCGAATACCGAGTGAAAACTTCATTTTCCTCGATTACATCGAACGCGATAGATAAAATATTTTCGATGGAATACGCAGTCGGCCGGCTTCCCCCGCCCCTGCTACAACCTAACCATCGGCCGTGGAATCAATTATCGTCGATCGGAAACATTCGATGACCCCTGCAAGCTCTCGCGGAATGTAGCCGGGGCCCCTCTTCGTACCATAATACTAAAATGCGAGGAATTAGCGTCGAATTGGCCGGATGGAAATTGCGCTTCGCTCCAGAGCCGTGCAACCTGTCAAAGGTGCATGATAAAAGGACGAGGCCGCCGAGCCGCGCCGCGCCGGCCGCGCTTGCCAGCAAGGATCGGCGGAAAGGCGGGTTCGATCCGCGAGGCAAGAATTTAATCAGCGGGAAAATTCTGCGTGAACAACGGAGCTCCCATGCGAACGCCACTATATTCTTCTTCCGTGCAGATATTAATTTATGTTGGTCCAGTCGCGTCGATCGTATCCTCTCGTATTTACGAACAGAACACCGGCCGCCGCGTTTCTCTGAATTATAACAGGACTCTGCGGAGAACGGGCGAGGTACGCTGCGGCGAGAAGTTCAGTTGCAGATTTCGCGAACTTTGCGTCGTAACGTATTCCCCGTAACAAAATACTCCCCGTTCTTGCAGTTTCTCTTTGTTAACCCGCTTCTTGCTTGAACTCGCGAGCTCCCGTACGTTGTTTGTTCGGTGGCACTGGCAATTATATTTTGCTGGCACGCTCTTCTCGATGAAATACTGTATTTTCTTGAAGCATCCGAATCGCTAGATTTCAGAGGTGCGCGAGAACCGGAAAATGTCGGCTCGCGACGCGTCGAAAATTTGATTCTCGATAATCCCGATATGCATATACATTCGAGAATTCAAGTCGTCGCGACGCCTCGGTACCCGTCTCGAGCAGCGGGTTCTCGCACATCGCGAGGCAACGTTTTTTCGCAATTTCGTTCGCCCATGACAGTTTTATCTGTAAACCGTCGCGCACACAGAGACGGCTGTAATAAGTAACGAGCCAGTTTGCGGTCGCATAGAAAAGAAGCTCGTTATATCCGCGGCGATATTCGCCGCTCCCAGCCAATAATGGAAAGCCTCGAATAAATACGATTCATTTCGAACTGTTTACCGGGGCGAGATTGAGGCGTTCCGGCCGCGAGGGCGTGTTTACAGATGGATCATTCCCTATCACGGTATTTTATATTAAATTCTTTCCGTCGACCGATCGCGGCACCGACGCGACGGCTTTCCATTATTCCCTCTCCCTCCTCGGCCCAAAACAAATACCGGGCCGGCTTTCTCCTTCCGCGGTTCAATTTCCAGCTTAGATCTTCATTTATCTTTCCACTGTCACATTCCCTATAATCCCAGCCCCGGCTCGTTCCCCGACTCTTTCCAATATTTGCTTTCTTCTAAACGTAATTTCCAACGCGATTTATATGGAAGATCGAATCGAGTCGAATCGAGTCGAATCGAGTCGAATCGAATCGGAATCGACTCACCGGTTAAATCTTTACGAAGATAGAAAAAGAGAGGAACGGGACAAAATAGAGAAGACAGAGGGTGAAAGGACGGAACATCCAAGGATTCGAGCAAAACAACGAAGGTTGGAAATCGTCGCGCTCCTCTCTTCTCTCTCCCTCTCCGAAGGAGGATTCTCGAGCGCGCCTCTCGCTCCCAGTAATGCAGTTCGTGAGTTTCGGATGCACGAGCGTCGATGCAGCTGTCAATGCTGTCTTTGAGAACGCGATTTCCTCACACACTCGCGACACGCACGTTTCACCGCGTCGGGAATAACCTTTTGACAAACGCGAGATCTCGTCGACGAGAATCAGTCGTGTTCTTCGCCGAACGAGCTCGTCTCTTGTTCTCCAGGCACGTGGAACGGTTATAGCGTGTTGCGTAAGCGGTCTCGCGTCGTCAAACGCGGAATATGTATCGCGTCGTGCCCTGGAATTCGTTGGATTGCTCATAACGCGCTACAAGGGAACAGGAATACACGGCGAACGAACAATCATGGGCTGACGCATCGTTTTCACTTGCTAGACGCACCTTGTTTCGGGTATGCAACTTTCTCCTTCCTCATTTCCAGGTTTCTTTGTCAGTCGCATCGTTAAGTCAGACGTGTAAGAGGACAAAACACAATGAACATCGCATTGGTAATATCCTAACGAGATACAAGCATTGGAAATTGCAAGACACGTCGAAAAACGGGTTAACTCGCATATACGATCCGTGACGAAGTAATTTTCGAATTCACAGTTGGATCCACGTCTCGCGTTTCCATACAATTATTTGCAAACATTCGAGCCGAATTACTTTCCGAGTTCCGGGACCTGCATCATCGTCGGCACTCGAATGAAATTCCCTGTTGGAGGATGTTCGCGGAAGCTGCGGAGCCCTTAGGGAGCCTCATGGATTACGTTACCGCGTTCCCCGGGGGGTATTAACAAATAAGACGCGTTCGTGTGCACTCAAAGCGCCTCTCTTTTCCTCGAAGTCGAGCTAATTGGCCGCAATTAGTGTACCTAAACGAGGACGAGGCGAAGCGGGAAGCTTGGACCCGTCCGCGTCCGGCCGCAGGTCCGGTAGCTTTCAGGTTCGTTGCGCGAGTCCGGCAGGGTAGATCGGCAAAAACGCGGGTCCGCCGTCAAAGAGAGGCGGGTCTGTGCCGTGGACAAAGAAGAGATGGGCTGCCGTTGGGATAAGAAAGAAGACGCGGCTGCGAATTAGAGGAGAAGACACCGGGACGGAGCGAGGTCTGGTAACAAGAACAGGTTCGAGTAAAGAGGGTCTACCGGCGGCCGAAGCGGAGGAGAGGAAGCTGCGGAAGTAGAAGAAAAAGAAGAAGAAGAAGAAGAAGAAGCTGAAGAAGCTGTAGAAGAAGAAGAAGAAGAAGAAGAAGAAGATGGAGCAAGGAAATGTAATTGGCTTGAGCCGGCGCTATCTTGCTGTTCGAGCAGTTTCTCAGTTCGGTCGCTATCAGCGCGAATATAAATTCAGCTCGTTTTATTTCACCGTCCGAGACGGCCGGTTCCTCGGGCTCGGTGTCTCTGTTTCGCGGCGCCGTAGGACCGCCTACGGGATTAACGGCGTTAACTTGTTTTAAGTATCATTAAGTACACCGGGCAAAAGTTTCGCGAGAGCCCGGTATCGATGGCTACAACCGTTGACCGTCGATACGACGACGGTTCGGTACCGTTCCGGTCCCGCGGCGTCGCGTCGTTTGATTTCTTCAACGAGTACAGCGTCGTTACCAGCTTCTCCCTCGCAAGTTCCTTCGGTAACGCGTTAACGTTTCCGTCGGTTTTATTCCGTCCCGGTCCGCTCTCTACCGTTAATATGTTAATCGATATGCAAATCGAGCCACCCCGCCCGCCCGCCCCCCAGCAACCCAGTCGAGCTCGGTCCGCATCGACGCGACGCGACGGGATCGTTCGATACACTCTCGTGAACGCCGGAATTCATTGTTACCGGCACACCAGTTTTTCCTCGAGGAGCGGCCGTTAACTCGGTAATGGTATTGTTTCGTTAACGTTTGCCGGTGTTACGACGATGCTCGTTACTTAACTGGTCGATCAGGGGGCTAAAAATGCCGGTACTTAACTCTTCCCGGTGTGTAGTCCTTGCTCCCTTTTTCCGCTGCCGCCGGCCGCTCCCAGAGACGACGGGGCTGATCAGTGGCGAGCCGTTTCCACTTAGCGCCGTTGCTCGATATTCTTGTGCTCCCTTCGTAACTGCCTTTTACGTATTTCTTCTTGCGTCGTCTACGATTTTCATTTCGGTCGGATTTATCGTTGATTCGTACTACCGATTAGGTAGCAACACCACCTAAAAACTGTGTTTGCCCTCTCGCTTTTCGCGATATCTTTTAATAGAATGTGTTGCTCGTCACTGTAGAAATATGTCCGGCATGTTCGACGCGTGTTATCGATCATTTCAGTGATAAGAAGTACGACCGGCCGATTCGTGCTGCTGAATTTCTCTAAAAATTGCAATTTCCTCCTCGGTTGCTAATAATTTCCATTCATCGGGATGTTTGCCAGGTTTCATCGAGCTTCGGCAATTAAGAACAGTTTCAATTCATTTAGTCGTAGAGAAGTAAAGCTGGATTGTTTAAAGAGCCGAGAGCCACGTTTGCGTGCTCTCTTCTGTATTCCTATTTTTCCAAGTCGATATCCGCAGTCGAACGGAAACGGCAATATTAAAGAGACACTCGGCGTTAAATTGGATCATCCCTCTTTATCTTGTTCCCTTTTCTCACGGCTCGCGAACTTTCGGAGCGTGAATGTACAATTTCTCTCGATACCTTCCCGCCGCGTCCCGCCGCGCCCAGAGACTTTTCGATGTCATTATCCATCGGATAAGGGGAAAATAAACAATCGAAGATCCCGGTAATGACAGACACGCGCGGAAATATAATTGGAAGTTTCTCGACCCAGTTTTTCGAGTGTGACGCGCTCGTCCGACCGGCAAAATCGAAGAAACGACATTCTTCGCCGAAGATTATCCACTCAGCCATTACAGCGGAGTGTGTGCAATGACGTGTTGGGTCTTAACGAACGTGACGTCAATGCGCTGTAATCGTTCACGGCAATATTGCGGTCGGAAAGTTTTGTGCTGCGTCGTGACCAAGACCCGTGGGATTCGATAAGAGTCCTGCCGAAGAAGCTGCGATTAATTGTGGCCCATCCTCCTTTTATCTTCCCCTTCTATCCTTCTCAGACCGATCGATATCACGCGAAGGACACTTTTCTCGCACTTGCGTGAACCCAAGTTCAATAGAAGCCACGCTCGAACGCGCGATAATCGAGAGAAACTGCGAAAACACTTGTCTTCGTCTTTGCCTCGCTCTACTTTGCTGCGCTGGGGACACAAAGAAATATTTATAGAGTCCACATCATCCTCAGTTCTCACTTTTACAAGTTAGAAATGATTTCGATAGAATTCTTGTTTCTCCAAGCTTTACCGTCCACGAGTCGTATCTTCTTTAATTCCCATTTTTACAAGCTAGAAACGATTCTAATGCAATGCTTGCTTCACCAGGCTTCACTTCACCGTATAATTTTTTTTGTTTCGCGTTTCTAATAAAAATCGGTTGATGCGATCTAAAACGAGAGGAAAGTTAACTATCCCTTGCAATCGATGTAGAAACTGTTAGGTTGTCTCGATCGCGCTAAATAATGGTAAATATTCTTTCTGGATCTTACGAGAATAATTTCTCTGAGAACGATATCAAGATCTAAGAAGAACACGTACTTGTCACGTCGAGGACGGAATCGCGCGCGTTTGCCGGCTGATTCATTAAGTCCACTTAATAATTTCAGCCAATTAATTCCGCCGGGCTCCATCGCGGTCGGTTTAATTTCTCAGCCGAGCCCCGATGTGTGTAAAAACACGTGTAATTATACGACTTGTTGGCGGACGACGCGACGTCTCCGACCCTAATATTTTACTCATTTTAGCCGAGGAAATCTTGGGAAGCGGTTCGCGCGCCGTGTGCGCGCTAATTATTCATAGCAATTACGCTGTTTCCCGTCTCGCACAAAGACGCCGCCCTTTTTACGAGTGCTGTCGGCCGAGAAGCGGGGCCGCTCTAGGATATTGTTAAAAATAATATCGCTCCGTTTAACGCGGAGTGGTTCTCGTAAAGCGGCGCGGCGGCTCGTTTCAAATTTTACATCCTGTCCTCGGCGAAACCATGAATTCCCACGAACGATCTGCTTGCGGGGGAAGTTTTCGGCCAAAGAGAACGAGAGAAACGGGAGGACCTAGAGCCAATTCCCTAGGCGAGCGGTCCTGCTCGGTTGAAAAAGCCGCGAGCGAGATCGCGATGGAGCCTTTCTCGCGAGTGCAGACGCGCGAGAGTGAAACGTATCAAAATTTTAATCCGTTCCCGTTCCGGTTGGAACAGGAGATCGGGAGAGCTTCCTTTTATCCCGAGACACGGCGTATAACTCAAATTCCCATTCAACGGGGCCACTTTCAAATCGAGCGGAAACTCCTCGAATCGTTCGGCTCGCAAGATAAAGTTCTGGTCCAATATCCCGGCGATCGTTGCATCGAGTTTTGGTACCAGCGCGCTTCGATCCCTTTTCAGGGGTTCTCGCGTACCTGCGGACCCGTTGGAAAATGAAACGAGCGCAGCAAAAGAAAGAGAAAGAGAAAGAGAAAAAGAAAGAAGGGGAGATGAGTGCGCAAAGAAGAGATCGTGGATCGAGAGAACGAGAGGGACGCAGAGGAGACTTTTCTAACGATCCAACCGGTGATACAAAAGACGCGGTATAAAATGGACCCGGTCTCTCGCTCGCATTCACGGTCCAGCGAACTTTCGCGTAAAAGCGCGTTTAAGCCGAAGGCCCCGGTCGAAAATCGACGCTCGTCGAAATCGCTCGTTAGCCGGGAGAAAAGTCGTTCTCGAGACGGTATCTTCCACGCCGACCGGGGTGGAACGGAGGCGTGAAAAGGGGTTGCTTCCACCGATCTCCTAAGTTTTATTCCCGCCGCTCTTTGCAACGATTTAATGCCTGTAAATTTCGGGGGGAGAGGAAACTTTGAGCGATATTAGCAGCGATGGGAAAAGAGAAAGAGAAAGAGAAAGAGAAAGGGAAAGAGAAAGAGAAAGAGAAAGAGAAATAGAAAGAGAAAGAGTCAGCAGGGGGTTGGCAGATGGTCGGGAGCGTGGACTGGCTCGGTAAAATTGTTCGATATTCGAAGGACGTCGCGGGGGTGGCACGCGAATCGGCGGCCGGTCTCGAACTTCTATTTATCTGGCCTCGACGAGTTCGGTTATCGGCGAACGTTGCGAGAAAAGGGTCTCTCTCTAGTTTCAACCCCTCCTCGGGGAGAGAGAAAAGTTTACCCGTGGCTGGCATTCAGCCTCTGTTCGTTATTCACCTTGTTCTGCTTTTTGCCTCGACGCGAAATCGTTCTTTCTTTTCGATGTGCTTTATTTGACGTTCCCCTCTCCGCACCAACCCGATCCAACAAGGATATTGGATCAATGCTGCAACGATATTAATAAGGAAATACTTTGACTGGCTCGAGCGCATGTTCCGCCGTGATTGGAGCAATAATTGCGGAATCGCCGGGGAAAGATGAATGGAGATTCGATATCCGCGCAAAGTATTACGTTCAGTTATAAGTCGATTGCGCATTTCTTTGCGGAGACGATACTGTGTACTCTATACACTTTCAACTAAAACGATTTAGTTGAATTTAAACACACCATGTTCACACAAAATGTTCGTACTCTTTTAGTAACCTACTTGACGCGATATCATTGCGATGTGACCCCGAATTAGAGCTACCGAGATCTCGATGTAATTTCAGCGTGTGGTTTAACTCGAAAAACATGAAAGGGGTGAAAATAATACCGAGCTTGGCGAATAAATACTGTGCACGTACGCGATCATTCAGCTTTAACATCAAGCTAAAATTAAATGTACACACACGTGCACGGGGACGGGGATCCTTGAAGAGGATGAATGTGTAGCCTGCGGGAAGTGCCGTGGTTACTCAAGAATACTTCAGTGACGTTTCATTTTACACACCGCCGTATAAACTTCACAATCTCGCGGCGTTGTAAAACACCGCGGTACCGGGATGTTCCCTCGCACATGTTACCTTTTCATTTAAAAGAATTACTGTGGGGGGGGGGTGGAGAGAGAGAGCGAGAGAGAGAGTCCGTCGAGGGAGCGGAATAAAAAAGAAAAAGGTAGTTTGGGGAGGGACGGGATTCATATTTCAAGGGACGAAATAAAGTTCGACGTCCGACGTCCACGGGAACATTTCCGTGTATCCACTGCCATCCCGCAGCATCGAATTAATCTCTCGTAATCTTTCGTTTCCTACCGCCGCGCCGTGCCGTCTAATTAGATCGTTAATCACCTTGTCATACACTTCCGCGTGGCCCTCGCTAGATTTAACGCCGCAACGACGTAATAAACGAGCAATCTATCTGTGTGAGCTGCCGCGGCGGCACGTGAACGTTGAGGTGACGTCGCGAAAGGGTTGGTGGGACAGGGTGCGGTACATCTGGATAGGGAACGCTAATGCGGGGGAGCGAGACGAGGGACGCATAAAAAAGGTAAGCCGCGGCGAGGCGTTCGGTCGTTCCGCCTTTCATGACTATCTGATGTACATTGCCGACGTGATAGATGTTTATGCCTTGCGCGACACTCCATTTGCCCTTATTTTCCGGACGTACCGTACCACCCTCCCCGATCACCTCGTCGCGCATCGTTTGTACAGGCTGTCTCAAACTATAGGACACCAACCTATACTAACAATCTGAAAACGAAAGCAAAACATGAAAACACGAGCGGACATAGAATTCGCACACGAAGAATTCTTCTTCGAAGGTCTAGACCCGAGTACCGGGTTGGAGAGTGTACTGTTTACTGTTTCGCGCGCGACAAGACCGTAGACGGAATAATAATTCAGGGAACATATTACCGGAATGGACGTCGCTCGCAACGTTCTCGACTTTCAAGTCGCTGTGCCACGCGGATAACCGGCCGGACCAGTCCAAGATTAACGCGGACGCAGAGCGAGCGTCACGCGATAAGCTCTTTTCCAATTTATTCCTCGTTCGGACGCGAAGCCAAAGACTAATGTCGATGCTGGCGTTAATCCAAATCGAACGTAGACCCGGGCACCGGTGTCGGTTCCTATTACTCGGCGAACCCCTTCCCACTCGGCCAGCACGACAAAAGAACTCGCGCGAGAGAAAAATACATAGCCTCGACGCGACCCTCTCTCGATCGCGCAGCTTCGAGGTGTTGTTTGGCCCCAGCACTCGTCGAACTGCACGCTCGCGAGCCACCGTTCTGTGGTCAGATGCCGAAACGAGATACGGTCGGCCACGAAAGCCTGCGCGCATCTGCCAAATTTTCAGTATTCCGAACCAAACAGCGCGGATACTCGAATATAATCGATATAGTGTCGGGTCATCCCGTAACTAACTTTTACCAAAAAATAAAAAAAAAGCAAAACCGCACAATTTCTTTCCAGGAACATGCACGAATTTTTCATGTGCAGATTGAGTCGTTAAATGTTAGAACGTACGAAGGCTATTATCGGAATAACGCCGACAACCGCAACGAGAGACCCGAAGCATTTTAATGCGTCCCTACAGTCCGTAATACTAAATTCGTTGATTCCACGTGTTTGATTTGTTTACGTTTTCATGCAACGGCTTTACCGAAACACCAGGAATAATATATCTCCGGTGGAGGGTGGGGGGCAAGCGGTCACGTGCTGCTGAAAATTACGTCCCTATGTAAATTTTAAGCTTTAAACTATAGCCGGCATTTGCATGGCATCATAAATCTACCGTTCAAACGGAAACCGACTGGTTCCGCTCGAAATTTTCGTTAAGTTTTAATGCAAACACTCGTTGGTCGTCAGCGACCACGATAAATGAAACCGAAAAAACGAGAAAACGAAACAAAATGATATTTAGCCGCGTCTCTGGCTGGAAAATCCATCTCCCGCGTCAACCCTTCAACGCGACATTATTTTTACCATTCCGGAGGTTCGAAAATAATTTCTATACTCGTTTCAACTCGGCTTTCAAGGGAAAAATTTACATTAGTCTATCACTCGAGGTGAAAGAAACTTTTTGATATAGACAAGTTCCTAATTAATTAGACTGCAATGTTCCATGCAAAATAAAAATGTGCCGCTTCTGTTGCAAGAAATAGCGAGCATTTAGAAATTTCTTACTCTCTGTAATTTCTAGGGCCCGAGAAGTAATATCTTGTAACTCTTTTCGATTCTTCTAACCACTCCGCTGTTTCAAATGAAAAGGTACTCACCGTGTTTGCAACATTGAAGCCGGTTCATTGTCAATTTAACGTGTTGCACAGGAATGAATACGAAAGGGGTCAGTACCGACAAAGAAAGTTAAAACGATGCTCGTTGCGGTTTCCTCTGAAGCATGTAAATATAATATAATAGTCTCTGAACGAATGAAATCCACGGTTTTTCCAAGAGAGAGAGGCGAGGCTGGGTCCTCGTTCTGTTAAATAAATTCTCGAGTTGGAACGCGCAAGGGCGATTCACGAAACGCGCCGGAATTCTTAGAGAAACTTCTCCGTTTTTCTTTTCCGACGAGGATCATTCACGGACCGACGAAATATCCGTAATTCCGTTCTCGTTTCCGTGCTCTCCCGACGACGCCGACAAAGGACCGTGTATAAACAAATTACAGGTCGTGCTCTCTCGAAGTAGCGGCTCGAAAAGTGCATTACGAGCGCTGCAACGCCCCGCACGGCGATCAATTTTACTGCCGAGCACGTTCTCGGCGATATACTCGTTTCGAAACGCGAAATCGACTATTCGTGGAAGGGCTCGCGTGTTCGAATAAGCGTGCAACGAGACGGATTTTAGGCGAACGAGAATCGCGCGGTAATCGCGGCGGGATTCGCTGTTTGTCGTGCATTAAATAGGAGACGCGTCGCAGCTGAGTCCCTTCGACGAACGACCGTAACCCGCTTTAAAATGGATGCGATACGGTTGCAGATGAGGGCAACGGGGGCCTCTCAAGGGGCTGACAGGCGATCAGACAATTGTTAATGGCGACGGCGCGCTGCGTTACGAGCGTTCCAACAGCCAGTTCTTGCGAGAATGCACGGACGATATCCCGTCGCCTCGCGTCGCGCCGGCCGTAAACCTGATTTTACCGGAAACCAACTGTTTACGCCTCTATGCGACACTAGAAACTTTCTGTTCTGCTCACAGTGTATAAAATATTATATTTCGCGTTCAGGTTTGCGTTTCAAGGGTCTCGCGGTATAAGCAGCAATTAGTCAGCCACACGGACGGAACTTTGTCCTGCCCGAAGTCTTTGTTTCAGTCTACATTGAAATTGTGCGTGACACCGGCACATTGTGTCGTCGTTTAGACGTATTACTGGAAATGAATACCGCCTGCCTCTGAATAAGCAAACCTGCTACAATTGGCCGAGTCCTTTGTTCGATATCGACAGAAAAATATCCCCGACACGAACCACGGACAGCATAAACAGAAACTAATTGGTTGCTTGGCCGGGTGTTGTCGTTGCGCGGAGAACTTCCCAACTAACCTAACCCCGTCGTGAATACACCGGGAACAGAACTTGTCGGTCTCGATTCATAGTCGATCGCCTCGTTGTTCCTTCTTTATAAATACACGTGTCACGGACACTGGAACGTGTAATATGATACGGCCGGATAGAGCTTCCTATTTCCGGGTTGCAGCTGGTCTACGTCGGCAGCTTCCCTTTGAGAAATAGAAAGAAGGCAACGAAGTCTTGCGATACAGAGGTTGTTTTGAAGAGAGGGGTCGATCGCCGGTGACGCGGTACCGAGAACCATTTTGAATGGGAAAGAAAATTGATAGCGTCTGCCAGGGAGAAGGAAAACGCCCCTAACAATCCGTGTGAATCGTAAATATTTTTTTGTAACACGGCAAGTCTGCCAACGCGGTCCCGTACCATAGACGGCTGGAAGGCTTTCAGGGGGATAAAACGAAACGGGTGAGAAAAGTATTCGTGTAAAAAGTTGGTAGTTGTTACAAAATGGAATAAAACGCTCGCACGATTCGTACGATCTTCGGTATTTTATCGTGAAAAAATGTGACGAACCAACTCACTTAAGAAATTACAGTTTCACCCTGCATCCTTAACGACCAGACGTGCTTGGCTCCCGCCACGAGGCGGAGGACGTCGCGGGGACGGCAGAAAGATAATTTTCGAGAATAATAGGGCAATATGTGGTCCGCCGCGAAAATTACTGCGGCCCGGAAACAATTGCGCGGATTCGGTATTTTAATATCGTACACGCGAGACGTAATTCCAGCCGCGTTGTTTCGGCCAACCCTGAATTACGAACGTAATGGAATTATTCGTTTCGCCGGCAGCCCGAGCGGGAACGCGCGTCAGGTATTAACTGTCTGGACCTTTACACCTGTGTGGCAGTAGCAGCAGTAGCAGCAGCAGCAGCAGCAGCCTCGGTTGCCGGGATAAATTAATTGCAACGGCGTGGAATAAAATTGGACCCTCAACAAATGCTGACGCCGCGTGTTCCACAATTGCACCGACCAAGAAACGATCGGTTTCTTGGAACCGTTCGTTGGACGTCGATGAAGAATTATTTATTACCAAGAATATTATTCTTTCCTGTACGGGTAAATGTATTTCTCTATTTTTCTTCTGCGTGATCGTGTTCCCTTCACCGCGGTCATATTTTTATCTTTCTGTTTCGCGTCTCTGGTTTCACGGAGTCGCATCGTCGCATCTGAAATTTCTATTCCGAGGATTCTACACCGAGGCGCTTTTATCCGCTTACTTGTGTCTTGCGAAATAACTTAGTCGAATGCTTGTGTATCAAGAAAACGGGGAAATGGACGGGGAGGGGAGGGAAGAATCTAGAACCGAAATAAAGAGAGAGTTTTTAATGTTTCTCTTGTGGACGAGGACACTGTGTAAAATATTTCGAGCATGAAACACGGAACAATATAGCAAATAACAATGGACCTAGAAACAGGGCGAGGCAGGAAACTTGCTATGTAAAGGGTTCCATGAATTGTTAACTTGCAGTTAAATGGCGGACGGGAGACGAGAGACGGGAGACGCGACGCGGGTGACCGGGGGCAGGGCGTGTCTCCTTCGGTGTGGGACGGGTTCTATCAATTCTTAACTTTTTCACGGTGTGGCTGTGTGTTATTTTTCATAACGCGGGACGGAACGGTCGAGGCAGGAAAGAAGGGCCGAATACCGCGGTTAAATTATACGCATCACGGGGCACACGGTCGCAATCGCAAATGGGTTTAATGGCTTTAGCGTTTGCCTCGTATGCGACCGTGGTTTGTTCGCAACAGAACAATCTGAAAACAATTTGCGAGGCACATATGTACATCCTCGAGAACTATTTACTACATATGAATGCGGTAATAGGGGAGCAGACGAATCCGCGGTCGCCCTGGGGTTACGCGCATTGCTCAGACTGTCCACGAAGTCGATATTAATTATTCCGGCGGACGGTAACAATTTATAGCAGTTATTATTGTTTACCGGCACTTGGCTCGCCCCTTTTCCCCCTCCCCCCACCCCTAGGCATCGGTCAGAATTTTCTAGAAACCTTTTCAACGATCGAACGTTATTGTCACGACCCTTTAATTACCCCGGACCCGTCGCGCAATTATTATTATTGCTACTTCGAATTCTGTGAAATTTCACAGTTACAGAACGCATTTCTATCGTTGCGGTATCGAGAGTTACAGGTTTAATCCAGACTCGAGCACTGCACTTTGCAAAAATCTCTATATTTTTTTACACATTTTATGTCTATTTTAGTTCTAATCTGATTCAGGATTGGTTACTGTTCGTTCCCGAATGGAAAGATAACTCGAATTAATCGTACGTTCCGCAAACAGCATCGTGATTCTCCGTGCGACACCGGAGACGTGGTATGGGACCGTTTAGATATCGATTACGCCTGAACCCCATAGCTGAGCGATTTGTATATATAGGATTATCGATTAGTCTGTTTACTGTGCGTGACCCTCGACTGGATTATGCCTGCAATCGATTAACCGGAGAACTGATCGACCACATTCGGTTAACAGATACTGATACATCCTGCTGCAATTAACCGCTTAGCGGTGTACTCAAATTACCCAATACTCTTCGTCACGTTGTATTGGCTTTGAATCGTTGCCGCTGTGGCGTGGCCATTACGACTCGCCTTCGAAACACTAGATATCCCGGTTTACAATCCTACCTATCTTGACGAGGAGATCTCTGCTAGATGCCTAAGTCACGGTCAATCCGCTCTATCATCGTGCTCTTAAAATACACACTGTACGTAGAACCGATCAATGTTGCTAACAGAGAGTCTATACAATTAATTTAACTAGCTTTAAGTAAACAGCGAGAATGACAATCAAGAAATAAAAAATACAACGAAGCTTGATAAAACAATATAAAAGGGACGTTTAATTGTTTCCTGTAACGGCAGTTTTCTCCATTTTAAGGTCGGTTTAATTTAGCCAGGCTCCGTCAGGCACCAATGTTTAAGGATAGGGAGCCAGGCATTGGAATTGCCGGCCGGCTTTCTCAACGAAATTTGCCTGGGAACCCCTGGGGTTTGCCTGGACACCCTGGAGTTTGATACGATCTCCGGCGCTTGGCCTTTGTGTGGAACTCCTCAAATCATGGCCGGCAGTCACAGGTAACTGTGCCTGAGCCCGAAATTCTGACCTGCCGGGCCTGACGGAGCCTGGCTAAACTAAATCGACCTTTAATCGGCTGGCCCTTTTCGGGAAAGATATTACCGTGACTTCTTGCAACGTGTTCTACTTGAATTGATTGAGCGTATCTGTTCGAAGATACCGTTTTTCGGTATAGTTGCAGTACAGTAGTGATATATCGAATTAGTCAGTTCTCCCAGATCCCAGCGTAGCGGTATTTGCCACTTTGTCTAATTAGAAAACGCGACTCTGTGGCATCAGGCGGTATCGTGTAGGTGCAAGAAGCATACTGAATCGGGTCAGAACCGGAGGACGAGCGTAACAGAGATTTCTCAAAGCCGTGACGATAGATTCGAGCGACAGACGGAGGTAGACGGGTGTCTCGTCTCGCGGCGAGACGTCTTCGTTTCCCGGCAAATCAGGGGGAGGCTTGCCCAAAGGGTAGAGCAAGAGAGAGAGAGAGAGAGAGAGAGAGAGAGCAGGGGTGGCGTCGTTTGCGGATAGACAAGACGCCGCGGAGCAGATTTGCGGCAAAGAAGAAGCGCAAACAGCGCGTGCGAACGGGGACAACCTTGCGGAAGAGCGACGCGTGCAATGACAGCGCATCGAGAGCGTCCCATTTGGCGAGCGTCGCGAGCTGCCTCGCGAGAAATATCCAGGTCTCGCGTTCCCTAAGGCTGGAACATAGCGTCGGGAACGGCGACAGACATTGAAAGGGGAAAGGGCTGTCTGATCCGGCGCGTTTGAAAGTGGTGCCCGGCTCTCTCTTTTTTGTCCTCTCCCTCTGTCAGACACAAACTTAACGGTGGATTACTTTTACTCGACCGTGCGTTCGATTGTGCCGTAAACAATGTGACTTTCTTCCGCTCCAATTACCCTCTCCGTTTCGTACGTTCCTGTGCGTCGCGCCACGCTGTTTAATTTCAACGAGAATAAATTGTAATCGGTCTAACCGTGTACATATTTCAAGACGTCGGCCCTGTTTCGGTTCGTTTGCCCGATTAAACGAGTTGCCGAAGCGATTCGGAGCTTTTTAATTCGAAAAAAAACAAACAAACAAACAAATAAAAAAATGAAAAGAGGAAAACGTATAATTTGTTGCAAGCTGCGCCATATATACCATCGTTGTTTAGTAATCGGGCGAACACTCTGTATATCTCTCTAGCCAAGAGTTCGCAGATTTTAAGTAGAACGGTCCGTGACTGGGCAGACATTGTATATTTTAGTAGAGCGGTTAAACGTCGACTCGTGCAGCAAACAAGACACTCTCCTGGCTGTAATGGGCCAGCGTGTTCAAGACAGTCCTCCGTCCTGCATCGTTCTCTCCAGGTCTTCTTAACGAACTTGTCTCCTCGATCCGGCGCAAGAACAGAGATTCCTAGGGGGAGGAAAGCGAGGGGGATTCCGCTCACCCTCTCGAGAGCGTAACCACCTCCGCCGAATTCTTCGAGCGCTTTCGGCAAGTTGAAGAGGCTCTCGTTCGGAAAGAGGCGACACGAAATCGCTGGGCCTGTTTACCCGGCAGCTGGTAGCTCGAACTTTAAACTTCGTAGGTGAGGCCGACCGTAAATCAAGCGTTTGAAACCGGCCACCTGTGGCGTCGTGGCGTCGCGTCGTGGCGCCGCCAGCGTCGTTCCGATCTGTGTAGGAGTCTTCCCAGCAGCCTCTCGTTGTCTCGTCGCCTCGCCGCCTCGTCGAGGTTCTTCCTCGCCGTTTCCCTCCGGCCCTCCGTCACCTGGATCTGTCTTGGAAGGGACGGAGTCGATCGCTGGGGCGAAAAGGACCCTGGTTACAGATGGAAAAGAAACCGTGGCGAGATCCCCTGGCTGGTTATTAGGTTCGGGATGGCTGATCCCGGTGAAAGGGAGACGTGGTCACGACGGTTACGAGGTACCTCGAGCTGACGTGGCTGCCGGTGCTTCTTCGGAACGAGCCCAGCCGCCATTAAGGGATTTCAGCGACGTCCGTCGGTCCGAATGACGACCTCCAGCGATCCAGAAAATAAACCTTCCGTCGCTCGGCCCCTCGCGCGAGCTGCACTCGCACACTTATGAACCGTCCCCGATCGAAGTCGCTTCTTTCGATTCCTCGACCTCGTAAACGAGTCGTGCCGCTCTGCCTCCGGTGCTACCAGTCGGACACGATGGTGTATACGACTCTCCTATAGTCGTCGACGAACGAGCTCCCAGCTGGTAAGGTCGATCATCGTACGACCTTGCCCGTGGCGCGCTATCGCACGAGATTCTGGACAAATGCATCGGTGAGCTTCTTGAATGTTCTTCTATCTCGTCTCGTGATTTAGCCTCGAGCAAAAGGAATCGCGCCAGTGACTTTGAAATTTCTTCCAACTAACAAACTAAATTGCAGATTTTACGAATCTATGACAGCAATAGGTATAATTAAATGTTTAAGATGCTCAAGATCCGTAAAGAATTCCGTGATTATTTTCAACGGTTCGCACTCGACAACATTACAATTACGAAATTACGAGGCAGCCCCAGAGATTATTCGTGTACGGTAGATCAGATCCTCGGTCCGAACCGGTTAATCTTCGCGAGCATCTAGGCAGGCAGGGACCCGGTAATTCGAGGTTTCCCCGGGTCGTTCAAGAAAGGGCGCACCGAAGGGTGAAAGTGAGGGCAAAACGGGTTCGTTTAATAGAGCATAAAAACGTAGAAGGTCGTTCTGGGATCGAGCCTGGCGGACCGTTCGAACAATTAAAGTAATCCCGCGGAAATAATCTTCGCGGGAGCAAGCTGTCCGGTGGACGGGCTTTAAGCTCCGATGCCGAGTCGGGCTGTGCTCGGAGAGTATCTCTTTAAGCCCGAGATAAGCGGGCAACAGTTTCGAAAGGAAGCAGGTCCGGTGGCTTCGGTCGTTTATCATCGAGGCGTAGCTATTTCGGGGGAGCGATTCGACTCGTTTTACTGGACTCTGAAAATCAGGACGCTAGGAGAAAATGGGGCAGAAGGGACGTCGTCGGCGGCGCGGCGTGGCGCGGCGGCTCGGCGAACAGCACAAGAATGCCTGAGAGGGAAACTCGATGGGATCGAGCTGGCCGAGAGGATTGGATGCTCTCCGGCTGAAAACGCGGCCGTCGCTGTCGCCGTCGCGTCGTGTCCGACTAAACGCTAAGTGATTGCCCTCGCTAACGAAAATTACAGAGGAGCGAGAGCGTCGCCGCGCCGGGCGCGCTAACCGGAACGATAAGTCACCGTTAGCGTTATCTTTCCTCCTCGAGGCGAGACGTGTCTCGAGCTCGGCATCCGTCTTCGAGCCTCTTGGAAACCGAATGGAAACCGAATGGAAACCGAATGGGAACCGAATGGAAACCGAATGGGAACCGAATGGAAACCGAATGGAAACCGAACGGAAACCGAATCCCGCAAAGTGCCGCGCAAAACAAATTAATATACGAATCTCGTTCCCATCCTCGTCGGGGGCAGCGCGCGACGAATATCGTCCTTGTCGTTCGGCAACGGTAAACGGAAAGCAAGCGGGACGAAATTGGGCAAAGAACGCGAAACGCGGAAACTAGAGAGCCCGGGAATTGTGTCTCCACCGCAACGGCAACTGCGGACCCGTTGTTCGCCACAGCCCGGAGCTGTTCCTCGGCTCCTTTTTTTCCATTCCAAACTAATTGATACCCCCTTTGTCGAGCGGACGGAACGACGACGACGTCGGTTACGGGACAGCGGAGCAGCAAAATGCTTCGCTCGCCGCGTAAAGAGCCTTAATTAGGGGCCATTTATCGCCGGCCTCGGGGACATTTCTTCCGTATCCGTCGCAACATCTGTCTTGCCTTGTTTCGCCTTCGACTTTCCTTCTTCTTACGATTACCGTTCCCAGCGTTGCGGCTTCTCGCGTCAGATTTACCGGGATTAGCCGCGAACCGCGGAGAGGCTTAAACTTTAAGGGAAACGGCGAAGATATCCTGAAAAGAGCGGACCAACCAAGTTCGAGACTATTTATGAGGTTTCCCGCCGCTAATTAGACCGCCACGCAGCGCCATGTCGCGCAGTCCGCGGTTACACGAAGAATGGGGAATCTGTGACCACGAATGGCCGAAGATATTCGAGCCGCAGGGACGGCGCGGCGAGGCGCAGCGCGGCGCAGCGGTACGTTCATGGATGGTTTATGCATGGTGCCAGTGATTTCGATGCCTCTATGAAAAGTGCATCGCGCACTATGAATAATGTATCTGGATGAGGCGATGGTACCGGTTCGTTTCACTTTCTCGACGAATTTCCGTCTGTAATGTCCCGTAGGAGAATAGCTCCAAGTGCACGAAATAGAAGGCAATATCGTGATCTTTACGGCGCGGCGTTCATTCTGTTTCCTCGTGAAATGCTCATTCGAAGGAGTATCGAGGACGTTCCGTCGCAATGCGAGACGAGCTTATCGCCTCGTATCGTCGTCGTGGTAACCCGTTAGAGCAGATATTATCGTAGATCCCTCGCTCATCACGAGATCATCGTATTACGTATCGTGTGGAGAGCGCTGTTCATTACAAGTCAAAAAAAAAATAACTCTTATTTCATTATTAATTCAATTTGTAAGCCAGGTGGTTCAACGTCATAAACCGACCCCATCTGCCTTGCACATTTCCTAAAATAAAATAACGTTGAACCAGGTATAGCAGCAATCTCTCCGAAATGCCATCACTCTTCTTTGATTTAGCGTTTTACAATCCCTAGGTCCGCATCCGGCGACCAGATTCGAGTCACCTTTTTTAAGTATTATTGGCTATGCCTTGTTTGAGTCAAACGCTTTCTGGACATACGGCTCGCTATACCTCTTACCTGGGCCATGGGGATTTTCCGCGTGGGTCACTCACAGGTATGACGGTCCTGTGAGTGAATATCGCGAGAGGCGGTCATTTACCCTTCGCATTATCTATGAGTAACCAATCAGCTGAGACGACCGCTTCCCTCACCAATGTCGAAGAAAATGCCAAGCGACAAATCCGCATGGCTCTTTTTCTAAAGTCACGCCTTTTTAAAACCGACAATTTTTTCATCATGCCTACGGGCAGTCTGTTCATCTCGAGACATCAACCACGTACCATCTCAAAACATCAAACACGTATACCTTCAATCATTTGTAAATTCGACTGTTAAAATAAATTCAGAGTGTATTTTGTTAAAAGTGCAAGTTCGTTTAATAATATCCTTTCCGTCCAATAGATAGTAAGGAATCGATTAATTCGCGTTCTCAGTGAATTGAGTTGAAGATTTACGACCTTCAGCGACGTCATTCAAAAAATCAACGACGGCGCAACGCGATCTAATCGAACAAGCGCTTTGAATAAATTTAGATCGATATCTTACACGGCACTCGTTCGCCTGTGTGTCGTCTCGGCAAGTCTTCTCTTTTTGTTGTTGTTGTTGTTGTGCGGCGACATTATCGCTGCAATGAAATTCAGAAAGGGGAAGTAGATTTTTAGGAGGTGCAGAACAGAAGAGGACGGAGAAGGAGAAAGAGAGGGTGGGAGTTCGAGCTTATGTCGGTGGGAAAAGATTATGCAAAGCATTAGACTGCCGGATGAATCTCGTTAAAAGCGGAGCGTCACACAGCGACGAAGGACTTGTGTTTTCAGACGACGGAGGTTATAGGGAAGGGTAGGTAGTTAAGGAGCCAACCTTCAAGGTGGCGGCGGACACTAATATAATTGTCCCTCCGATCACGTGATCTCGTACCGGCTAATGACGTCATTACGTCACGCTAATAGGCGTCCCCTAACAGGCTGTCGAGACTGAAACTTGAGTTTCGCTGCCTATCATCCTTTCACACCTGTCTTTCTCCTTTCCGCTTCCCTCGGATCCACGCAATAATTATTATTGGGGCCGTTTAAAACAAAATCCCTGGGTCCAACTAAACGAACATACCAGTGGTGCCGACAAAATCCACAAAATTATGCACGAGGAAGCAACAAGATTTCAAGTGGTAAAAAATCTATCGATTCGAACATACCGTCCGTCCGAGCGTAACAGTCGCTACAAAGTCGTCCCTGAAACGGTCCGCAATTGTCGAGTAGAATAACCCGGCATTAGTCAGACATTCACGGCGTAAAGCGCCGGTTGGCCCGACGCACGCGAACAAACGCGGAAAAACGAGAAGAAAAAGAGGCCAGGCGAAGGCTTAACGACGCGTAATCTAGCGTTCTCGCTGCCAGCTAAATTCCCTCGTCAAATTTCGCGGTGAAAAACCGTGCGTGAGCTCGTTCCCCGAATGTTTTTAATCACGGGTCTGGATGCCGGTCCCGCGAACAGTTAGCGCGCCCGAAACAGAGAAAGAATCAAGAGAGCGAGAGCGAGAGAGAGAGAGAGAGCACACCGGAGAATCCTGGGGCGAGTTTAGCCGACGTTTGTCAGGGATTCGCTCGGTTTCCATGTGGACACGTAACGACCGTTTCTGCCGTGGAGCGCGCGACCGGCCGCGCCTACTTTGAAATTCTTTTCGAGCCGGGGGCGTCCGCGCTGCGTGCGCCGTCACAAAGAATTCGCGCGCGCTCTTCTCGAAAACCGGACCGAGTCGAGCGATAAAAAGATTTTCCATGCACTCCGGTCGCGGCTTGGCGCGGCTTGGCGTTATGAAATTTCTAACGAACCACTCGTCGCGGGCCTAGCTCAAAGGGTGATTACCACGGTGCCCGACAGCGATTACGTCGCGATCCGATTCCGAGCTGGTCGAACAGACTCCCGGCGGAAAGAGTATTCTCGAGCGTGAGGGGGGCCCGGCGACGCGTAAAGTCAGTTGGACGAGAAGCGGCAACTTGATTGTAATTACGATTTTGCTAGCTTCCCCCAGAAGTGCACTCCGGGGTCGCGCGCGCGCGCGCCCGACAGTAACGAACTGTGCCCGAGAGCCACGCCAAACATTTGCGTGCCTGTATGCTATGCAGCCATCGCATTCCCCGGATCTTTGTGCAACAGGACTGTGTGTGCGGGCATCGAAAGGGAAGTTTCGCAATGCCGGGCGTTCTATGCGCGCGTACAGAGCGGCCACGGTTTCTCGCTACGCGGCGCCGCGCGCGCGCCGGTTAACACGCTGCGTTTTGGCTCGATGTGCAGGTGCCGCGCCGCACGGGGGCCACCTGACACGATTAGAGCGCACTGACGATAACGACGCTGCCGTATCGCTCGAGAGCAGTCCCGTATTACTTGGAGGATACGCTGTCGCGCAGAGCCCAACCGAATCGAGTCGACACGCTAATTTTATAATTCACTTACGACGTAGTTCGCGGTGGAATCGCGTTTTCCGTTCGAACTGCCTGCCTCGGCGAAATGCAGTTTTTGCGGGACTCCCGCCCCTCGAAATTGTTGCACGGTTACTTTCCTCGCGTGCGATCAAAAGTCCCTTGTCCGGCCACTCGCTGCAATTTCCGATGGAATGTTTCTATGTACATATTCGTACATACGTTGCAACACTCAAACATTCGAAAAGACTCGAGTGTTCGTTTTCATCCAGCAAACTCGATACCATTTAATTAATCGTTTTGCAGAACCTCTCAGCGTCTCGACAAATCCGGCTGACCAGAGACAGAGTCGATCACCATTGTCAGCCGGCGCGGCGCGGTGAGACGGGTCGTTATAAATACGATATCGAAAGACGTTGACGCACGGTTTCACCGGCAAGGGCACTGCGCTGCGTCCGTCAGCTTCTATTTACGTTCCACGTATTATTATACAACGACCCAGTTATTTGCCGCAGGCGGTGGAACAGGAGTACACTAATTTATATCGGAGCGTCGCGCGTCGTATATCCGTTCCGTTTAACTCTGGATTTCCTATAATTACCTTGAGATCGAGGGATGAGGAGGCGGCCGGGCGAGCCAATGAGAACGCGATCTCGCGGCTCGCGGCTCGCGGAACGTGGCTCGCGGCTCGATGGGAAAACGGTATTCGAGGCTTTCGAGATGCGCACTGCATCCACCGAATATTCGCTGAACGCCTCGCGACCTACTACTATTCTCTCGTGGGAGGCGCTCGAGCAAGAAGAACACCGGCTCGGGACGAAACGGAGTATGTACATCATTATTCGGCGAATGTGGGTTCACGGCCGATCGCTCGCCGAAAGCTGCCGATGCAAGCTTCGTTGAGCCGTTCAACAGACCCCGCGGCTTCATTGTTACCGTCTTTTCCTCTATTCTTCCTTTTTCGCCCCATACCTCTGCCCCGTACCCTCTGCCTCATACCTATCGTCCTCTCGGGCGCTTCTTAACAATCCTGTGGAACTTTCAGCACTCGTATGTGCCCGCATGGTCAGCCTGATATTGCAACACCCGTGTTCCACACGAGTTCATTTATTATTCTTCCGTGTAAAATTCTTCTTTTATTCGACACGCATTATTCAACAGATTTCCGCGGATGAAATTTCCGTCAGACATTTTCTACTAGCAAATGGCCATTCGAAATTGTTTTGTTCCAACGGAAGAGAGTCGGTGGCTTCGTTGTTACCGACTTTTTCCTTCTTTTTCTTCTTTCTATCTGCCTCTCTCAGTCTTTTATCCTCTAGTCGCGTCTTAACAATCCGCCGTAACTTTCAACCCTCGTGTCCGGATGGTCCGGCGGTCATTACACGGCTTGGCCTGTCCGTAACGAGACCGTAAAAGACTACGTGTAGCTCGCCAAGCCGCACGCGTTCCAAGAAATAGACTTTTGGCTTTCATTCCCACGGAAACGCGTGTCCACCGTCTGCGGTTGGATCATCGTCGGGTTGATTAAGCTCCTTTACCCAGCCTCTCGACTCGTCAAAATTTCTCTGCGGCTTTTTAATGCTGCTTTTGGGTCCCAGTGATCTCCCCGTAATTCTCGAACGCACTGGGTGCTAGGACAAGCGGAAATTATCACTTCACCAATTTTGATGATTCAGCTTCTCAATTCAGTCATCGTTTCTGACGATTATTTACGCATCGAGAAATCTAATTGAAAGAGTAGTAGTCTACTCGTATCAATAGTTTCGTGATGTCGTCGTAAAAGTTGGGGGTGCGAAGATTTCAAGAAATCGCATCGGTTTAACGTTTCTATGCGATTACAGCAAAGGAACGATTATTCCAACGATTATTTCAGCACCTGATTAAACGTCCCGCGATTCCGAGGCAATATCTCGCTCTATCGAGCTCCCGATTCGTTTTCTAGGTTTTGACGGTCGCCGCGATCATGCTATCCGGGCCGATAAGGAACATAAATAGACGCTCGAGGGAATTGAGCGCGCGCGACACCGGCAAAAGGAGAAAAAAATCAAACGGAAGAGGGGAAGAAGCAGAAAATATATTCCCGGGCTTCCCTTGGTCCTTTTTCTTGGCTCAATTCCTTGTCGATTGGTCCTCTCTCAATCGTGGGAACTCAGTTATCTGCTCTGATTCCCTTAAATCGATCCGGGAGGGAGTCGATACTTGCGGGGAGAACGGCGTATCCTGCATAACGAGCCAAGAAAATTCCGGTGTGGAAACGGTCGACGGTCGACGGTCGACGGTCGACGGACGACGCTCTGAAACTTCTGTCGTGCCCGGCGAACGTTTTTATTCGCGTGTAAAAACCAGCACGGAACTCCACGGGCGAAATAATTAAACATCCCGAAGACCATCCTTCGAGTTCCTTACTTTATCGTCAAACTTTCCGACTGTCTCGTTCTCCGACGCTCGAAGAAACGTCTCCCTGTCCGGGGTCTGCTCGTTTTCTTCTCGCCGAAGGGATCGCCGAGGCAGCCGGCGACTCGACGATGCCGTCGAGAAAGAACCGAAGAAAAATGATTGCCATCCGTTCGACCCTCCTCCCCACCCCTCCTTCGTTCTCCGGTGCTCTTCTCTCACCCGAATGTTCCGGCCGATATGTGTTGATTAGTTTCCCTTAACTACGACACCCGTTACCGGTCGATGTTACCTTCGATCTCGCAGAGCCGATTGATCCGCGCGCGCGCGCGCGTTAACTTTTACACCTGAACAGCATCCTTTAATTGAGCTCGGCCGCGTCGCTGTTAATTGAACACGCTCTAGTCGTTACTTCGCGCCTCCCGCCTTCACGCTCCGCCGGATCCGAGCGAAGAAACTCGAGATATACCGTTCGCGAAATCCCTCGGTGCTCTAGCAAATCCATTGATTCCGTGAGAAGAAACGATGCTCCCGTTAAAACAAGCAAATGATCGGATTCCTCGGCTTCGCTGTAATTTGCAAGAACTCCCTCCCTAGCACGCGTATTTTTCTTGTATCCCGCTCGATACCGCGATACTCGCCTCGTCCGATCGTATACGGACTGTTTCTACTTGGCTGCACAGAGTTCGTTCGCATTGTCGCGTACTCACGTTTCAGCGTGGAAAACGATCCTATCGCAAATAACGTATCGCGATGCAGCTCTTCCGTATAACGTGTTATAGTAACAAGTAGACGGATGCTTGAAACGATAAGACAACGTTCCGTTTGTTTCGGTTTCTGGATTATAAAAAGAAGCGAGAAAGTATAAATACTCGTGAATTCGATCAGAATTTCGTTCTCGACGTTTCGTTATCGCTTCTCGATAATCTCGTGAAATCTTCGAACGCGCATTATTTCCCAGTAAAATAGGATGGCCAGGCGTCGTTGAATAGGGTCGCTAAACGGTAAGTTGCGAAATGTAATAAACGATCGGGATGCTGCCCCAAAAACGGAACGAAGTCCTCCGTCGATTACCCGGTATCTGATTCACGTGGAGTCGCCGGTTGATCGCTGGCATCTTATCGGTGCCCGTGGAGAATGATAAAAATATCTACGTGCCCTGAAAACTTTCACCGTAACCCCTGTCGAGGGGAGCCAGCGGAGGGTCAGGGAGAGGACGGTACACCTTATACACCTTAATTGCGTCTGCGAGCGTAAGGTAATGTCATTAGCGCACGGTCCTTTGAAGTCGAAATTCAATTATTTTATAGCGAGCTCGTGCTCGCCCCGCGCTATCGCCACTTAAGGCGAGCATACAAAGAGGGTGGGGAGCTAAATGTCCAAGTTCTTCGAGGAGGGAGAGAGAAAGAGAGAGAGCGAGCGAGAGAGAGAGAGAGAGAGAGAGAGAGAGAGAGAGAGAGAGGGGCGACCGTATAACTCCTTATTAGCGTTTAGAACTCGCGGCTAATTCCAACCCGTAATTTACGTCCCCGTAAACGGAACCGCCTCTATTGTGCTGCCTGTTTAACGTTCCCTCCAGAGACTACGCTTGGATTTCACGTGTACCGACGCGAGCCACGTCAACCGTCGCCGGTAGCCATTTTCGATATCGAAACGTTTCGGAAAGACCCCCGGTTAAGTTACTTTCCCCGGTGAATCGAGGACTTGGTATTTTAACCGGAATTTCTATTATCGATAGCTCTCGGGCACACGCGGGGTCAAAGTATTTAAATAAGCAGCCGAGTTGGCCGATTGATTGCATCCATATTGAAATTCCGATCCTGGCACCGACGCGCGACGAACCTATTTCCTCCTTTTTCCTCGAGAATAAAGTACCGACTATTAATTCTACCCGGTTCATTCGATCACCGCGGTATCATTTTCCCTGTTTACACCGACTGTTCGCAACTGTGTCACGCGATCGACCAATTTCAAACTGTTTTCGATACATCGTTCGTAGTTCGTGGAATACGCGAGACACATCGGGAGAACCAAAACTGAAATAGTATCTTTGAAATTGTTAATCCTACTCGAAACAGCCCGCGTCCAGTGTACCGTTCTTCTCTGTTTGCTTTCATCACATTTGAACCAAGTTAAAAATTGTTTTGATACGCTGCTCGTAGATCCCGCAAGCGACAGGATGCACGCCAGACAAGCAACTTACTCTTCATCCTTCTTCGGGGCAGAAAAATTTTAAAAATCCGAAATTGTAAATTCCATTCGAACCAGTTGATTTCTGGTGAATGATTTTTCTCTGTTCGCGTCGATGCTCGCCGAGGCTGGACGACTGCGTCAGGTGGTGAACCGACACACTGCTCGGACTGCCTCTGCTAGCAGTTCCCCTAAGCGGCGGGGTGCACCGACAGATTGATAAATCACGGAGTGGTTGGCATGCTGAGTAGGGTGCCGGCGAGAAATCCACGCGGAATTGGCCGCGGTGGAATGGTCCGATAACTGCCGCCTCAATGGAAATCTAACGAGCAATACTTCGGCAACATAACCCCCGACAAAACTTTCATGGGTTAGTCGAGTTGCGGGGGTACAGGGGTAGAAGGTGGATTTGGTGATTTCGTAGGTAACCCCGCGCGCAGGCATCACCCTGGTCGCCGTTCTGCGGCCGGCCCCCGACCCCGCAACCTCTTTCCTCGGTTTCTGCCTTGGAAACTCGCTTCATCCGAGGAACTTGCACCGCTTCATTCTTCTCTTGAGCCACCCTGCGACCTACCCAACCCCGTGTCCCACTTCCCCCACTTCTCCCACCTCCCATTCCCTCGGGAGTAGGGAGGAGGACAGCGAGAACGACGGAAACACGAAACTTTGCCCGCGACTTCGACTTCGTGAGATCGTCCGCGAGCGTTGTTGAAACTTTACTAGCATCGCAGCTCGGGATCCCGCAATCACTGCTCACCGATCCTGACCGTTCGCCGAGCATCACCGATGACTGCGAGGGGACGAGGATTATCCCCGCTCGTACGAACGCTACTCGTTCAGCATCACTGGTTATTGGGAAATTGCGTGAGACCGACGAAAACGCGCTGCAAACGAGATGCTCCCGTTCGCTTTGACGACGGACGCTCCTCGCTCGACGCAGATACCCCGGTTTTAGGGGTTTCCCATTCGAAAACCGTTGCGGAAGCACGCTGCTGTATTTAATTCCTGAATAGAGCAACGATGTACGCGCACCGGTATGTCTTTTTTAAGCGGCGCGTTCTGGAAGTGGAATGACCCGTGCACGGTCAGACTCCGAGCATCTCGATTCATAGCACGAGCACTCGATGGACCGACATGTTTGTGTCGGGCTCGGAATTTTTGACGAAATGCGGTTTGAACGATCCGGCGGAGATTTGGTAGTCTCGTGGAGGTAGCATGATCTTTGATATTGGTTGTAGTCTTGAAATTGGAGTGAAATCTGGGGAGAATTTTTGAAGATTTCTTGTTCCTTCATTTCTCATCTTTCGAAAAGAATATCATCACGAACTTGTTCTGGTCGTTCCGACATTTCGACTTCTGAAAGTATTAACCGCCGCGATTTTCAGCGCAATTAAACCAACTATTTACAAACGCCATAACCGCGGCAAGTTTCTCGCCACTCTTCAATGACCAAGTATCACTCGACTTCAATTGCATCGCTGCTTCAGGCGTCACTTGACATTTCGTGTGGCCTCGCCGCGCTCCGACCCAGTAGTTCTGAAGTGCGCATAGTTCCCGGTGCAGTTCAAACGGGAGTCGGAGTTAAATTTGATCGCACGATTAATAACAAGAGAAACGACCTAACGTTGAATCGTCGTCGCGCCGCGCCGTTTCGCTGAAATGGCATTTTCCCCGGGCGCGGGAAGAATATCCGAATGGTCGGGGAGCAGCGGGATGCGGTCTGCTAATTACGGTGACCGGGAAGAGCTCGAAGGTGCATCAGGGCGGAAACGCAATCTGGGACGAGATGATGGCCAGCTTCTTTTTCCGCGAGCGTCGCGTCGCTTTCATACTAACGTCCTTGGACGTGCATTCACCGGGCCGACGCGACGCGGTCCGGTCTCGACGCAAATTGGAGCAGAAAGGGTAATCATTCAATGGGATCAAGCGTGAAAGATGGATCCTCGGTACGATATAGGATTATTATACTCCAGCAGAAATATCCCATATGGTAATCCCGGCCCGGGATAGCCCGTAAAGATTTTTCGAAAGGGTTCCATTATTCTTCTTCTCCGTTTCCCGGCGCGTTCGAGAACGCGTTAACACCTGTTACCGGTGTTCCGGCTTGTTTTATCGCGGGAATTCCACGGGCCGATCCGAAAACCGTGTCTCCCGGAAGCCCATAAATCGCGGGCATTGTTCGCGTGAGCCTACCAAGCCGGAGATTCAATTACAATACCAATCTTTCAGGATTGGTTGCTCGAAATCGTTCCCGCAGTGCTCGCCATTAAAATGATTTTTCTTTCGATGATGAAACCTATCTCTTTCTCGAATCCCATCGGTCTCGGCAATAGATAATATTCGAATCTCCTCGTTCAGACAATAACGACGGTTTATCGTGTTTCACGAGCACAGTTTGCGACAAAAAGATCTGAAGAAATTCTCTGAATTGTGCCTTGGAGTTCCAAATATGTCAGATTTTTCAAGAATTTTAGAACGCATCGGTGATCATTCGCAATGATGCACTGCAACGACGTTGAGAACGATGTACGCTTGTACGCGAGACGGAAGCTCCGTTAAAGTCAGTCTAATGAAAATATTGGAAACGACAGGAAATGCTAAATTGAATAATAACAAGACGAAGATAAATGTGGCAGCGAATTCTGTTGTCGTGTGATAGCGTAGTTGTGGATTTTCCACCGAGTACCGTCAGAATATAGAAAGTTGTCTGGCTACCAGCGTTTTGTGCGTTCTCGTGTTCGGAGGTCCTTACTCGGTCGAGTTTATCTACGTGGAATTGCAAGAGATCCATTAATCCAACACCTAAGCCAGCCACGTAGCGCTAGAATATCAACAGCGATCGGTATGTACGCTAATGCACACATGCTGTGACGACTCCCGCAGGCGCAGTCGCTAATTAAGCTGACTAAAGACGTTGTATCGTGCGTTGGCGCAGCGCTGCAATCAAGACTCCGTCGGCTACGTACTCGAGACTCGTGTGTACCTAGCCGGGGCTTTCCCGGACCGACGCATCGGTCCACGTTCTTATTTCGATGGTGTTTCTTGTTGTTGTGCTTGGTGGCCGTGGCCGCGTGGATCTTCTTTTCTATGCCAGGTTTGCTCGATAATCGATACGGCTGGAATTTCTTCGGTCGAGTGACAGGAATTCCCTTATGGGAAACTGGTGAATATGCAGGCATGTTGCATACGTGGTAACTATTCCGGGAACCGTATCTCCCCGACTGTCTCGTATCCCGGACTGCCGGCTGGTGCGTCAGCGTGGAATGCCACCGCAATCGAAACTGTCTTCCAGTTTACTTTCCTTCCCCTCACGGTTTTCGACTTCGTTCCAATTCCGAGGGATCGTGTTGCTCGCTAGTTTCTCCCGTCTCGCCCATAGACAGACCCTTTTGTAGCGTTGGCAAGTCGACCTGGTTATCCTCGGCGAATCCTTGATTTGCGAGTTATTAATTGGATATCCTGTTTCGTTTTCTCTCACTCTCTCTCTCTCTTACTATCTCTCTTTCTCTCTCTCTCTCTCCGTCGGATCGATCGATCGACCGACGCTGCCGCTGCTGCCGCCGCCTCGGTGCTCGTAAAGTGTCAATCACTGTCCCGACGTGAACAGAATCGGCCTGGCCCCGGGATCGAAACCGTTCGACAGATTTTCCTACCGGCCCGGCGGCCAACGAGATTTCCAGGATCGGATAACGCCGGAATTTCGCCACGGGAGGCCGATCGAGGCGCTAGAATGCATGTCGTGCGGCAACAATTCCCGCGAGCGTTCCCACCAGCCCTTGCACTTGCCCCCCGGCTGCGATTGCTAATTAGAGTGGCGTGAAGGGTCCACCTCGTGTGCCGAATCGAGATTGCAATCAGGATCTACACGATCCCCCGCCAAACGCCGGTTTCTTTCTACGACCGGATGGCCGACGATATAGCGCGGAATACGTTAAGAACGGGACAAGGAGAGTCGAAACAGATTGTATTAAGCTAGACATATTCTGCATCTCATTAGCATCTCATCGCGGACAAGTATCTGGGCCAGAAGGGTAAAATGTGGCACGGGAATCGCATGGAAGAAGGTCGAATTATGTAGTTTAAGTGGAAGAGGGTCGTACCCTGTTGGACGTTTATTAATTCACCTTTTAGATAAGCCTGTTTTCGTTCCGGTGAGTATTAAGATGTACATATGTATTACATATTCTGCGGAACATATTCAAGTCAAGACACAAGATGTAGAAACAGATTGCATCGCGTAATTTCAGATATTTCATTCGGATAGGAACATAGTCTTTGGCTTGAGAACTTTGGGAAAACAGAATAAATTATACAATCCAAGTAGAACCAGACTGCATACGATCAGACACGAGTGATTCACCTGTGTGCTACGTTAAATGGTGCCATCTCGAATCTCCAACTAGACGTCATTTCCTACACATCCTGTAGAATATATTCAACTGAAAGTACGAGTAGTGGAAACAGATTGCCGCAGGTCAGAGACACCGAACATCTTATCAGCATTCAGTTTCGGATGTCTAATCGGGATAGTAGCGTAGAATTTAGCTTGAGAACTGGAAAAGTTAACAATTACACCGTCTACGCAGTAGTGGAATGAATAGGATCGGACAACTACTAATTTTCCTTTCCTTCTATACTAGTTGTATCATCGAGTGGCGCGTGTCCCTTTCGCGAAGAATTCAGGCCACGGCACGGCACGGCACGGCGCAGCGCGGTGCGAAAAGTAGCAACAGATTGCATCGAGCAGACATATTTTGCATTTCATGAATATCTCATTTCACGCATCGCGGCCAAGTAGAAAGGTCAGACTCCACAGCGTCGCGTCGCGAGGAAGAACGGGATAATTATGAGCTGTAAGTGGAAGTGGATCGTACGTCGTCGAAAGCCTAGCGCCTCCTTTGCTTTTCACCTGAGATATTTCTATCTCCGTAGAAATGGGGACAGGCGAAATTCTATCGGACGTTTCCCGCGGAATTTCTCATCGGATAGCTCGATGATCTTAATTAGGAGTTTGAGGAAACTAACTGCAGCTGCACCGCCGCGCGCCGGGGCGACGAGAGGATTGTTCCTGGGTACATAGAGGCGCCTGCATCGGTCGTTCGCCGCGCGCCGCGCGCCGGCTCCATCCGGCCGTTGTTGTACAATCAAGGGAAGTTTCGCTGACGCATCGGTGGAAAACTTGCGAAACAGGTCCGAATCGGGACTTCCGTTCGCGATTCTTGCGTGCCACGAAGGCAAACGGGAAGAACCAACAGAGAGTCGGCGAATCGGGACGATGATCCTGAACGTTTCAGGGTTCGCGACTCGCAGAGGCGTCGACGGGGGTGGTGCCGGGGTTGGGACTGGGGTTTGAAGACGGTTTATCGTGCCGATGTAGACATGGAATTCCAAAATGTACGGTTCCACAGTTTAGACATAAATTAGACGGGATGCGGAAGATTCCCTCGCGAGCTACACTTCCCGAAATAGCTGCGAGCTATCGCAACGACTACCGGCTGGATGCATGATGCCTGTAATTGTTCCAGCAACGTACGGCCGCGTACTTGCCGCACCTCTGCCGACAAATTAATGGCGGCGAAGAATACTGGCTGGTTGGTGAGGAAATGGAATCGTTAAACTTCCCGTTGTTCCTTATCTCGCCATACTTACGCCGGGAGTTACGATCGTAGCCGGGCATAACTTAATATGCACGAAGAACCGTTGAATAATTGTTCCCGGCCAACGAACGACGCGGCGAGACACTTATGCCCTCTTATTATGCCTCGATTGTAAAGCCACCCGACGGCCGGAGAAGTAAGCAACGACTCGTACCGTTAGGCGAATCGCGCGACACACGCTTCATTATTTACACGATCTTCGCACCGGCTGTTCGAAGTAAACGTCGGAGCCAACCACTCTTCGGAAGGCAATTTAGATACGAGCGGCGTAAACAATGGATCTTCCCGCATCGTCCCTCGACCTCCTCCCGCCCCCGAATTCCAATAGCAAAATGGCGGCCAGCTGCAATAAGCAGTTACAATCTCGTCATTCCAAAGATAACGCCGTTCCATAACAGCGCTGTCGAAGCAGCATCCGTTCAATCGATCAAAATTTATCAGACAGCGCGCGGGGACATAGATCTCGCCCCGGAGAGGATCACCAGCCGAACCGGAGAGAGAGCGAGCGAGAGAGAGAGAGAGAGAGAGAGGGAGAGCCAAATTGGATGGCCGAGGCGAGCACGAGGAAACGAAAGAAAACAACGACCATCCGAACGAGACAATACAGAGCGTGGGTGGGCGATAGAGACTGGCATCTGGTTCGGTGGGCCCTCGGTTCCGCCTTTAGCGTGTTGTCGCGTCAGCGTTACACCCCCGGGCCGACTTCTCCGTCGCGCCGCGTCGCGTCGTGGAGATATACTGCTAAATAATGTAAAGACCTCCGGCTAACTAACAGATTTTCAATTTAGTAGAGACTCTTTAACACGAAAGTGTTTCAGTTGAAAACTATGCGGCCGGGGGCCCGCGAACTCGGAAGGAACTCCGCCGATTCGCAACGGGATTGCCGTACCCACTCGTCGTAGCCTCGACCTCGTTTTCGCGGCCGATGCATAGTTGAAACTGCAGATCGACGGACGTCCGAGCTCGTTATTAATATATATATATATATGTATATGCTAATAGCCCCATGAATTAATTAGTTATCTACTGGAAATTTTCGACCGCTTGCTGCTCGCAACTATGTCCGACCATACGCGGTCCGTTTCACTTGCTCCGCCGCGTTATCAGCGATCTTGATGCTGCAATAATAGCGATGCAATATCATGCGAGCTGGTCTGTAACGTCTGAGAAATTACATCCGGTTGTAAGTCCTTTTGATATACCGTGATGGCTCGTCCGATCACAGGCGAACTCGATTCGCTTACCGCTGCGTTACAGAATTTCTAACGAAGCTTCGCATCTGGTGAGTTTAGAGTTCCTATGTTAATAGTTACTTTTTAAGCGAGATTCGGACGGGTTTAGACCTGATGTTACACCTGATGATGTTCGACGGGGTCGTTCCCAGCTCCGCGTGCTGTCCTATGCTGAATCGAGGTCGGTCGATACCGGTCATTTTCCAGGGCCGATTTCGATGCGGAAATACGCGCATCCATGATGATCGTCGGTGTCTAGGACGCCGTGTTGCGTGTTCACGGCGCGGCGCGTTAAATATTTTTCCGTCGATTAACAATCGGTAGTATATCGCATTGCGACGGTAGATAACGACGACGTCGATGTAGCCTGGCCTCTTCTATTTTGGCAACCGGCTAATCGTTATGACGACGTAACGGCGTAACGCGGAATCGCTCGCGAACGTACACAGGAGCCCGAACGTTAATGGCTAATCAACGTTCTGGCCTCTGCTCGTTCGCCGCGGCATTCGATAAAACCAGCCCGGTTCGACGACGAGGTGTCGTCGGGCTCTCGCGGTTTAACTGCTAATCACACGCGCATTAATTGCGCCGATAATTAGGGATTATATCGATCCTCTGGCATACATACCGTAGGTCCGATCGACGCCATCGACGACGACGATGGCGACGGCGACGGCGACGGCGACGGCGACGAATCCGTGGATTTTTGTTTGACTTCCCGCCGGAAACGATTCGGAAGATTTCAGGTTGAAGTTGGCGCAACCGATTGCTAGGTAAATACTCGGCGGGCGTTTACGCGATTCCAAGTTGCCGCAGAAAAGTTCCGAAGACTCGTCGTCAAACACAAAATCTTATTTGCCTTCTAAAGAGCTCCGATAGGCTGGAAATACTGTAAAAATCCCATAGAATTTCACTCCGATGCCAGATTCACCATCCGACGATGGTGATAACCCTGGATCCAGCTCGCGATATAAATTATTTATACGGTCCGTCGATACGGATATTATAATCGAGGGAAATAATCCGTCGGTCAGCGATAATTTTGCAGAGTTGAATCTGTATAAAACGCGGTAGGTAATTAAATATTTGCAGGTGATACGGTTCCCGGGAAATCAACCGGAATAGTGTTTGTCGATTTTGACGGAATGCTGCGTTGATACGGTTGTACTCGCCGAATAGTCGGGCGTCGCGAGCAAGAGAGCATTATTTCTCTTTTCGCGAGGATTCGAGTAACACTGATATGCGAGGAACCTTGTCGAGGAAGAGACAAGGCAGACGAGCCGAGTGGATACGTCATCCGACGAGCCGTTGCGCTGTAACGCGACAGAGTGGATATGCTAACCGGATTGCGCACGGCGCGGCGTACGCGGTGTCAAAGCGTTTTTCTGGAAAATTTCCGCGGAAATTCGTTTCGTTACAGGCGTTCGCGGCTTCGATAAGCGGCAAAAGGAAATCGCCCCGCGGCGATCTACAATTCGTTTCGTCCGTTGCGCGCTCATGAATCGCGTACCAGAGACTCCTTCCAACACCGGCATCCTACTATTACAACGTTATCCCAAGATTGTTTCTAGCGGGGGTGCCTTCAGAAGGTTGGCGCAGGCTCGTGCCTTTTGGCACGGAAGGCATCGTCAGCCGGCTGGCAGCGTCGAGTTTCGTCGTTAACCAGGTAATATCGTTAACCTATCAGAGAGCAGTTGTGCCTGCGTCGCTCTAATGCGTAACTACGATATTCCCCAATGACCCTGGTCATTTACCGCGAAACCACCCCTTCGCACCATCACTTCGCAAGCCCTCGGTCTCCCTCGAGTATACGAGGACAGATAATCGCGCCATCGTTTCCGACGCGCCTAAGGGTACGCGCACAGTCGATCCGTTTTCGTCCGATTCGGCCGACGTCAGATGTTGTGTCTCTTTTCCGCACGCTTGAAAAAAGAGACAGATGCGTCGGACGTCGGCCGAATCGGACGAAAACGGATCGACTATGCGCGTACCCTAACGCACGAGCGTCGGTACAAACAGATTTCTTCGTTCCTGCAGTTCTTGTCGTTCCACTGGTCGGTTTCACAGATTCTTGTGAAATTTCAATCAGTCCCTAATTATATAACATTGTTCTTTCTGGTTTCAAATGTGGAAAATGTAACACGGCGAGCCTTGCAGACGCGTAAACCTTGCAAGAAGATTTTCAGCGTTTTTGGGACCGGTTGGGACAAATCAAATCGCATTGCGAATCGCTGTGTACGGTGCAGTGGGAAAATGCACCTACAGCGAGTGACATCTTGCACAATATTGTCCTTTGAGCAGTCGAGGCAGCTCGGTTAACGGAATTACATCGACAATGAACGTTCTGCGGGGTTCGTTTGTCCTTTGTTTACCACTGCGAGTCATTTTACCATTACTGTTCCCTTCTTTGAGGCAGCCCTTCCGTTCCTTTTCCTCCTTTGACTGGAAGTCTCGCCAATTCCGCTAGCTTCGACATAGCTCACGACTTTGTTTTATCGCCGATTATTACGAACGGCTCTCGCTCTCTCAAAGCACCTACGAGACTCGCGCCAACACTCGAATATTCGACACAGACGCAGACGGTTCGACACAGACTGGCTAAACTTCAAATGATATCTCTTCACCTCGAAATCCGTGGTAAGCTCATCGAGCCTCGAGTATCGGATGAAAAAATGAAACTAATGCAATAATTCGTGTTTTCTGATTGTTCCTCTGACACCGGTGGTTCCGTTCCCGCGATAAGTGGAACGGTAGGTAACGGTCAGCCACGTCAGCTCCGAGTCTAATTCAATAGCACGGTTTCCTGACGAATATTCAAATATGATTTCCTCGGAAACGGAGCGGCATGCGAATGAATTTCCGTGGAAAAAAGCTGACAAATGGAACACACGACAAAGTGGCAAGCATCTCCGCAATTTTTCGCGGACATTAATTTGCATAGAATTCGCCTGATCGTCGCTGGAACGGCAACGGGAAGTTACGGGCAGCGATATTACGGTTTTCGCACGTGAGAACCGTCATACGTTTCTGTAATGCTCGCGAAATAGTTTTCGCCAATTTTCGTTCGTCGTTATCCACTCGAATTTATAAGCGGCGAGTTTTTCGTTGCGGCTTACGACGATCCTCAAGGTACGTGAAATTTCGTCGCATTGACGGAGCGCGCGCACGAGCGCCGTGTAATTAGTGTGCATTGAATCGAACGTGAAAAGACACCGGGCACGTCGAATGCGTACGACGACGACGGAGAAAAAGTTGGATGGGAGCTGGTACAGTCGCGGTTGCAGTCGCAGCCCCTCACGGCCCGTCGAGTCGCGCATCGTCACGGTTCGAGTGGAGCACTTCTGTAAATAGAATTAACAGGCGTACAAGCGGGTTTAATTAAAACTTCTTTCGGTCAGTCGACTATCGCCGAGGGACGCAGCGAATTTTTCCGGACGTAATCGACCAGCGAAATTCACGGCGGACCGAAGATCCACAGTAATTATCCGTCGGACGCGGTTTCCGCACCCCCCGTCGCACAACCCCCATCCTTCGTTGCTAAGAGGCACAATCGTGGATCAGTTTTGCGGTTGCCCACGGCCATTTGTAACTATTATCGCACGTTAATGCATAAATGCCGGAACCTCGGATATAATGCTCAAGGGGCTGAGCGTAATTATTCATTATTCCACGCCGGGCATTCGATCGAACATGTGAAATATGGACGATTACTCTGAGTTACTGCGTTCCGTTGTTCAAGATGCTCACCGGGCTCCACGGCGGCGCCGCGACATAGCCAGTGCTTGTTCTCGATGATTACATCGCACGATTATAAGTGCTAAGTTGTCGTGGAATCTAGATTTTGAATCTTCGATTCTCGTGTCATGTTCAGTCATTTTTATCCAGCCTAGATACAATTCGAACCACCCATGATAATTCTTAGAATTTTCGCACCACGCACGACCGTTCACAGATAATTTTCAACGACATTCGAGCACTGTTCACCGTTTCAAGCCTACGAACAACACTGCAATCGCTCTATACTGTGGATTGTTCTCGATCACTTCCCGAGTCCCATAGAACCTGAAATATTTCGATCCTCGATAGCCGAGCATTATTCACCTGTAGGTATCTTAATTACAGGGCCATAACGTCGACGATGGTCTATCTATATTCGCCGGAAACACCGCTAACTGCTTTGGCATTATTAGAAAGTTTCGTCAGGATTGAACGTCCGTGGTGCCGCCGCGCAGCGCAACGCAGGTTCGAATCGGGGGCAAAGTTAAGCTCGTTAAGTAGTTCCCGTGCCGGGCAATCGATGATAGTTCCGCAGTGTAAAATTCTCGTCGGTGCTGGCTCGATCACTCATTCCCATCGTCTAATATAATCTGTTTAATAAATCGTGCCTCGTAAGACCGTACATCCTTCATCGACTACACAGACCCCTGGTTTCCTCTTCGAGCAACTTCGTGAATCCTCCTTCGGCAGGCGTCCGGCCAGAATACTCTCTGACCAGGCGGCAAAATACTTCACCGGCTGCCTTTGTCGTCACGTAACTTCGAACGCAACCCGATACCCTTTGTCCTCTTTAGCTAACAGCCATCGATGATCAGCTAGCAGCCACCTAAACAGTTCTTGTTCCAAAGCGATCAAACTTGCGGTCCGCATTAAATCGCACGTGCTACCAGTCGCCTTGACCGAATCGATAAACCGCGATACATGGCTCGATCCTCGGCTAACGATCCAAGGATCGATTCGGTAACGTCGCCAACTCCGTCACCAAAACTCTCGTCAAACATTCAATTCTCTCCCGAATTAATTTTTCCGTCGATTTCATCGAAAACTACAAAGGCAAGCGAGCACGATGTTACTCTGCACGTCATAGAAAATTTTCGGTATCGACTTACGTCATTAAGGATCAAATGTGATTAGTGATTGACGTCCATGGCTGTGCAACAATGCTGCGGCATTATTGCGGCCGCGTATCGTCGATGAGCCAACGCGCGACTGGCCCTGTCAGTTTATTTTATTTTGTTCTTCACGAGCGTCGCGTCGTTAAAACGACGCACGCACAACAGACCTCGATTTTTTATTTTTCACGACTGAAACCATGAAATCGAGCAACGTTGATGCACTGCCTTTTTCCACGAAGGAAAACGAGCCTCCAAAGGTTCCATTTCGCCCGACGCGGCTGATCATCTTTATTGCTTACCTTGGAACAGAGATAAATGCGCGTTTATACGAGACCGTATAAAATTTGTAAGTAAATTAGTTCGGCAGTGTTGACGTGGGAACGTTTTCTGCTTCAATTGTTTTTGCATCACGTCAATGCTGTTCAAGCTTCGTTTTATCATAAACACGTACCGATAAAAAATGATTATGTCCGGTATCGCGTATGTTTCGAAAATACGCGACTGTTACCTAGATCGCGTTCGATAACGTGTTGTTTATCGTGGAATATTTAATTGGGGCATCCATCGATTTCGAGTGTTCGATGGCTAAAAGATTCGACGATCACAGATCTGTGGTTCCCTGTGGTTTCGGAAGGGACGGCCGGTTCTAGAGGGAGTGTTCTATTCGAAGGAGGTTTCGATCAGAAAAAAGAACCTTCGGGACAACCGTCCGGTGATTGGAGTGCGTCCTGCACAGTCGCATCCCGCTATCCGTGCAATACGGTGTTTAATATTGGCCAGTTTAAAGCCAGCTTGCGGTGGAGGAACATTGGCACTGTCGGTCGTTCTCTTTAACGGTTATTGGCTCGCAGTAATTCTCTAATCTCTGCTGTCACCGGCCTCTGTGTTTCCGTTTCAATATGGCCGTCCCACGGATTACGATCGCAGGTACAGCGATTCGGTGTCGCAGCCAGCTGCCAGTGGAACTTCATTACTTCGAGGCTTATCGAATCATCTCGCCGGAAAATCAGCAGGGAGGGAATAACAGAGACCGCACCCATTCCCAGAGCTCTCTCTCTCTCTCTCTCTCTCTCTCTCTCTCTTGGACCCCACCCTCTGAGAACCTTCGTGCTCCCTTTGATCGGATCCACTTGACGTTTCTACCCTGAGATTCGATAACTCCGGATCGAGTGTCTGATTTACGCGTTTGACACGGTCTGCGGTCGACTCCAGAGCACGGCTCGCTGACTTCGAAAGACACTGCGGCAACTTCTGCTGAACGACTCGCTTTTAATCTCCAATTAAAGTATCCCTCACGAAAGTCAATCCCGTTACCGCTAAAACCGAGAACGTGCTAGATATTTTCTCAAAATCATTTCCTATTCCCATCGTTGAGATTTCGAAGATATTTCGGAAGACTGTTGAAATTTTCCTCTGAACGTGCTGAACGAGGTAACGTGGTTGGGTCTTAGCGTGGCAGGCAGAGCGCAGAAGGCGTAACAGTAACCCAGATCGATACTGACTTCCGTTACATTCACCCTGTTCCCGAATATTATACTTAATCCTCTCTAAATATCCTTTAAGCCAGTCTTAGACAACCCTTTCGAGTGGAGCTACCAGTTACGTGAGCACCGATCATAGTTCGCGAGCATTAGTTTGCATCCGGCTTTAGACGTCCTTAGGTATGGTCGACTAATAAACTATTCAACAGCTAGATTTCCAACGGGATTCGATAAACGATCTTGAACACGACTTCAAAAATCGACTGTGCTCTCAAACATTTTCACGGGCTTCGAAAAAACTCTGAACTGTAAGTCGGGCTTCCGGTTACGACGAAATGTTTAATAAAGTTTAATGAGATTTTTACGGTCTTTGAAACGCGAGAGGGCTTTTAATAGAGCGACGGAAAGTCTTCTCTCCGGTTCCAATTCCTGTAAATGAGTCGGACGATGGATTTGTATATGTATATGTATATATATATATATAGAATGTAAATAACCAGAGCGCGGGGATAATAAACGTTTTTATCTCTTCCGAGGGATGAAAAGCTTTTAAATACATCCTTGAATTAATTTCGTGCAGCGAAGTAGCAACGACTGTAAGGAAATTTCGAGGCTTGTCCGACTTATTCGGCTCTTCTGCTACCGGGTTTCGTCGGCTTGAACGCTTACCCGTACAAGTGGAGTTGGCCCGTATAGATCAGACGCGAGATTCCGTCGGTTACGGTCTCTCAAAAATATCTTGAGTAGAAAGCTGCCGTGAATGTCGGTTAGTTACTGTCGCGGATGAGTGACAAGGACTCGAAACGCCTTTCGAGATCGTCGTAAAATATTTTCTTTATCGCAAATGACGAGTAAAGGAAGACACTCAGGGCCTCGCGCAGTACAAACGACTGTCGCGACATGACGCCACGAGGCTTTTAACGCTGGCTTCGGTTTCATTCATACGACCGTATAGCATCAGAGCACACTAGTACAGAGAGAAAACGGGCACACAGGCTCGCCTCGCAGAAGAGGACGGTGTAGGAATGAACGTTGCGGAGGATATCTGTCACATTTACGCAATATATCAGCGCGCTTTTCGCGCTCCGCACGCTTCAATGGCGGCACATATTTTCTTTACATCCCTCCGACCCCTGGGAAAGCCACTTTCATACGGAAACCAGCTTGCACGTCAAAGCTCTTGTCAAATAAACGTTGCGGAAGCCGAACGATATTAAGTTCACCGTGGAATCGATGTCAATACCGGGGACCGATGCTTGTTCAAATCTTATTTTACCATCCGTACCACTTGTCACGTCGCCGTGTTTTGCTCTTGACTGAATATTTTAAAACCGACTCCCTACAAACGTATCGCGACCGACGGCTTTTTTTTTTTACCGGCGCGCCGTTCACGGTTCATTCTTCTTCGGATTCGAACGCGGAAAGAAAACCACGCCACGGTCCCTCTAATTAACCTTTCACTTTGTAATGAAGTGTCGCGTATCGGACAAATGGAAATTGAATATTCGCCGCCGTGCACACGCGTCTGATCATTACCGGCCGTTTCTACTTCGCGGGGGCCGATGCATTCTACCTAGGTCTCAAAGTTGATTCTCTCGAGAAACCTTGCGCAAGAAAAATTTCCCTCTTAATTGACAATTCATATTCCCGCACTGGTTCTTCGGGTTTTGGATTCTTTACCGACGATATTAACATTTTATTGTATATTGCTTATGGCTTACAGGTTTTTAGATTTATATTTTTCAGTGCTGTCCCTCTTGTTAGGTTGGTAGCTCGTGGGGAAAAACCGTCGGCCGTAAGCGGGAATCGAATTTCCAGGCGGCGATCATCGTTAAGGCGATCAGGATCGTCGCCGCAAAGAGCGGATTCGCAGGTGCTCGATCCCGCGAGCGGCGTCCAATCAAGAAGTTGGGGAGTAAACGCGGCGAGGCTGATAACGGGGAATTCATTTTTACTTTCTCCCATCGAAGGAGGAAAAGACGACGAAGAAGGTAGAGAAGAGAGACAGGGTATGAGAAGAAAAAAAAGGGAAGAAGTGGTTAGGTGCGCGTTGCGCTGCGTCGGGTGAGAGGAGAGCTCGTTCGCGGGCCGGTGAGCCGAGGATTACTCGCCGGGAGCGTGTATGGTATCAGGATCTTCGCGAGTTTATCATGAGACTTCTTGGTCGGTGGGACGCGCGGATATCTGCGGACCTGGTGGCGGTGGTTGGATGGCGGATCGCGGCGAACGAATTTATCACTCGCCGGGATCCAACGAACGAGACCCGCCGTAATCCGCGTTAAAGAGAAAGAGGTATCCCCGGCCCCAGGTATCCCTTCAGCTTTCCCTTCAGCTTTCCTTCTAGAGATTTCCTTCGGTTTCCCCCAGGTTCCAGCGGCCAGTGTTTGGAGAACGATCGACGGTCTCGTAGGATCGAGTCGCGTCGAAGGAGGATGGAGGATGTCTGAACCGGCGACAAAAGGATACGTCGATATTTACGGAGGACGACGTCGAAACACGAGGGGCGAGCGAAGAGGCATCGGCGTGAATCAGGCCCGAGCTCGAAGAGCCAGGACGAGAGGCGGGGCGAGAGGAAAGGAGAGGACAGGCGAGAGAGGAACACGGCACCCGAAGACACAGGAGGTTGCCAGGCTCGAGCAATTTCTGTCTTCCATTCCGACGCTCAACCGTCGCCAATTCCGGAGCAAGACATTCAAATCTCGCTCGTAGACGAGGAACCCACGTCCGTGTTTCACCATTTTGGTCGCATCCCAATGTATTGGAATTCACTTTGAAGGGGGACACTCGGGGGCTGGTGTTGCTGGTCTTGCTGCGACCAGGTCCGACACTGAGAGTCCGTCAGCGACGGGTAGAGAGGGCCGATCCGGTGAGTAGAAAATCCGAGGTGAGACGGAGAATCGTGGGAAGAGGGCTCTGACGGGAACCAGCGGCGAACAGAGCCGAAATAGAGAGATGGATGCGTAGGGGAAGCGAGATGGATTCGAGGAGGAGGGGACGAGGGGCCGAGGGGAAGAGGGGACGAGGGGAACGGCGGAGCACAGGCGCTTTACGATGATGGGGGTTTCGCTCGTAAAAGCCAATGTAGCGCCACCCCTTCGGCTCGCATTCGCTACCCTCCGCTGCCTATATATCGCTTCCTCCGGCCTTGCGACAGGTTGTCTGTCTTCCCTCATCCGCGTACACCTCGATGTCGGTGTACGACATCCCACGCTCCAGAGGACCCCACCAAGAGCCTTCATTATCCCGCCAGGTGGCTGGAACTTCCGATTTGCGTAATGATCGACGGGGTACCTGCAGACTTCGGTTGATCTTCGACAATTAATGGTTGCGACTTCGCCACCTTGATGCAGGTGTCTAAGATCCGGGTGGTCTGGCAGGATCTCCGATAAAGATCCCTTAGGAGACAGCGATTCGCGCGTTTCTTAGAAACTTACCGGGAATCGCGTTATTTCAAATATTATAAAGAGCTAAATGGACTGTTAAATCGACTTTACGGTAATCGCGCGGATTGAACGGGGCGGGACTGACAGTTATTGCAGTCGCAGAGCCGCTTTAGACCCGCAATCCGGAGCAAATATTACGTAGCCAGTTTTAAATTCTTCGAAATCTTTTTCGTTTCATTGAGGTTTATTAGTCCATAATCTTTGAGTGTATGGGCACTTGAACTGTTATAAGGTCCTTATCACCACTTTCTTCGTATCATGTTTCAGTAGAAAAGTTTAGCGCGTACATTTCTTTGAATCAATCAGTTCGTACCAACTCATCGGAACGATGGAAAAGAAGTAGAAACAGGTCCACCGTTGATACCGTTAAATATTGTGCTCGGTTCAGATCAGGAATCACTTGCGAGGAAACCGATGGTCGAGGTGAATGCCGGCGGAGATCGTTGGGTCAGGTTTTGTGGCGAGAAGCTATTTGTAATCTGCCGCCTCCGCTTGTTCTTATCGAACCGGGAGAGGTCGTTCCGTCCCGTGGGAGTTGCGATTCGATTCTTTTATCTTCCTTGATTTTCCGCTTGGAGATGAAGCGATTTAATAGTGTGCAATGAGACGGACGAAGCCACCAGGCGCAGTTGTAAAGGCAGCCATTCGTTCCGTGGCTTCCGATTCGCCGGCTGTAACACGTAAATGGAGTTTCCTCCGGCTTGTCAGGACCCTTGTTCGAAAGAAATAAACTCACCCTCGTGGAAATATGTGGCCAAAACAATATTGGTAATTAGTTGAACGCAAATAAACACTAAATATCAGGAAAAGAGGTACCGAATTGATTTGCACGCCTAATAAATACGAGATAAAAACTAGTACCACAGGTGGCATGGTCGGCTAAACAATGTTCGATGGATGAATCAGACTCGAAAGACGATCGCTTACCGGCTGTTCCCGTTCGAAGGTCTAGCAAATATCGTAGTCGAGTTTCAAAATAACTCCGCCGGTCCTTCTCTCGAGCCGATCAGGAGTGGCAATCGGTCCGAGAGTGGCTGGCGCGTTTTTGAAAAGTTCGACGCTCGGCGCTCTCTTGATTACGCGCGATGCATCCCGGGGCGGGGTGGAGGGAGGGGCACCAGAGAGGGCGAGAGCGAGAGCGAGAGCGAGAGAGAGAGAGAGAGAGAGAGAGCGGTTGCAAAGTGCTCAAACAACAATCAAGCCACGAGGGCATGGCGTTCGGTACATATTGTGGAACATCGCCGGCCGGGACTCTGCCGCCTCTCCACTCCAACCCCTTCGCCGACAACCACCCCCGTTTAACCCCTTTAACTCCGCCGATGGGCCGAGCCTGACAGTTCAACCGTTGACCACTGTCGTTGCACGGGGGTTCGCGTCTATATTGCTATTTGTACAGTGGCAACTATCAATTTACCGCCATCCATTACGCCGTCAGAGGAGGAGCACGATTTAGGGGAGCGTACGGCGTTGGCTTCTTCGGACACGACACCCGGATTAGCTGAGTCGTCGATCTGGGAACACGACCACCGTGCAATTAGCCGAAATTTCGTAAAATATCCGAATTCTATCCCATCGCCGCTTCGTCCAGAATCGGCACAGCATCCGATAATTCGTTGAACGGATCGTTTCAGTTGAAGGAAGTAGAAGTGGTGTCCAGTGTAGTCAGCCGCTGACTACTACCAACCGAATTTCTTGATTCTCGAGTGTCGATTTCTATCGACGCGTAAAGAGCTGGGAATATCGCATCTTGGGTGGACCGGCCAGGTATCGCTGGTCCCTCCTTCCGGTCTCTGTTTATCCTCCTGGCCCTTATGTGCTCGGTGGTGGGTATCCATGTAATGGGGGATACCGTATGTACACGATAGAGTGCCGGTTCCACGGATATATGTATGCACAATACGCGGGCATCTACATACATCGTCGTGTTACGACAATTAGGTAACGGAATGCAGATTGCGGTTCGGTTGCTATCCGTAGTTACCATACAAGAGAACGGCCAGGGTACCAGGGGGAGGTTAAAGGGGACGGTCACCGATGGTGACGTCGGTGGTAGCGGCGTTCAGCCATTCCGCCATTCCGCCATTCCGCCACCGTGACAATCCCCCGGGATGCAAACCAATTGAAACAGTCATTTCGTAAGGGGCTGCTAAACCGGCGCGGTGCGGCGCCGCCACTCGAACCGGACGGCCGGTCCTGGTGAACGCTGTTACCCCATTCCCGCCGGCGTATAATTTAACACTTCACCGGAGGAACGGGATTTCTGAGCCACTTGGACCGTTACACAGGTCGGAATTCGATTTTACAGCGACTTACGCGTGTCGAAGCCGGTCAGATACGCGGGGAATCGACGCCTGGGAATAAAGGGGAAACACGGTTACTCTCTTACCAGCTGCCTTGTTCGATTCGATCTTGCCGGAGGACACTTTGTGTCGCGGTAAAGTCAGATACTCCTGTTTCACGAGAGCCGTGTCTAATCCTTGCCAAGCCTAACCACCAGCCCACAGGTTACCGAAAATTCGTTTTGCTGTTCTCGTTGTGTCCGAGAATCATTTCCGTGGCTACCTCGCCATGGCTGTTTCGAAAGAAGATTTGATTCCATTAAACGATTTTCGTGCCAAGTATCGGCGCCTGCGTCTTCACGGACGCTGCATAAGCTGCAGGAAATTGCGCCCTCGGGGTGTCGTCCTCGATCAGCCCGTAGACGATTGCGTCTTCCGGAATTTGTGGATCGTTGGAAACGTTGCTGTCGTTCATCCGTTAGCAGTACAAGCTAGCCGACAGTCTCTCACGCATTCTTATTCTTATTAGTTCGTTTCTTGAACTTCGGTTCAGAAAACGTGTGCGAGAGAATTAACGTTTGCTCGCTTCATGTTCAGTGGAATTTAATATTTTCGAAAGAAATCAGGTGTCGAGGGAACGAGAATTTTCAGAAGTGTTCTAAACGGGGTGGAGCAGTTTGCGTCACTGGAGCGAAGACCCATTTCAGAGTTTCCCGTTACCCGGCATCAGATAAGCCAATCGGGAAACAAACTTTTCGGCAGTATCGTGCCCTCTTCCTCCTTTTTCTTCCGAAGGATCCGGCTCTCGCATTATATCAGCGGCCTGATCTGAGAACGACTACGTCGTATCCAGCGGCGCTCCTAATAACTTCCGGTTTCTTTAATTGAATTTGATCAAGTGCCGCAAGCCCCGTCTTACCCCTCGCGATCGTAAGCTCACCATTTGTTGCGACTCCTGTCGCCCCGCCTGCAACGATTTATCGACAACGCATCCTCTTTTGCTCCCGAATTTCTCGGTTACACCATTATCTCTTGCCCGTTCGATCCTCTAGACTCTAAATTCTCTTCGAATCTCCTAGAGGTGCCAGCCTCCTGTAATATTCTTGCAGGAAACGTTGGAAACTCAGGTAACGCGCAGCGTTTGCGGTTCTCTCTTCTCTACGAAACAGCAATCGTAGTAAGAGGACGCGTTGCGTTCTCAACGGGGAGCTCGAGCGGTTTTATTTTGGGTTTTATTATTTCATAAACACCGGTGCTCGTTCACGGTAACTTTTCTCTTGTACGTCGCGAAACGGCTGTTGTTTCCCGCGCGCGTTAACGGACCCGCGCCATCTCCGGCGGCAAATTACGTTAAATTCCCGTCGTTCTCCGGAACGTTATCAAAGTCGAATCTCTAAGCACCGCGCTGCGCCGCGCTGCGCCGCGCCAGGGTGATAAAGTTCGAGACGTCGAAGAAACTCCTATGAATATAGGGTCAACGATTTATCGTCCAGGGCCTCTTGTTTCCCCGACATTCCGACACTGGAAATGCCTTCTCGTTCCATGGTTGGATCGTGGAACAATATTGACCGCTAAACTTTCGCCCCATTGGCAGTCAATGTGACGCTCGGTGGTTGCCAAGGATGAGCGTGGAGATATTTCGAAACGCAGGGAAACGGAAGTTGGCATTTTTAGGATCGACTGACGGAGGATCCTTGGCAAAATGGATTAATCGTGTAGCGCCGATGCAGCGAGTAAACGAGGCAAGTTCTTTTTCGTTTCGAGGGTCACGAAGGGGCTGGTTATTCGAATCGCGAGGCAGATATCTCGAGGAGCAAGACAAACTAAAACCCGTCTGGATTTCCCTATTGATCTACAACGTCCGATGATCTCCTTCGGCCACTGTCTGCAGGCGACCGCTAGACGAAGTGGACACTCGATGAAATCGATGTTGACTTAGCCGGAACTTGTTCGCGATTTTTAAGCAAGATCAACAGAGGATCGTCCACAGACTATTATCGTGTATACGGAGATCCTGGTTTCTTTTCTTACTGCGAAGGAACTCGACGGTGAGCTCCAACTCTTGCCGATAGTTGCCCAGTCAATAATATGTGAAACGGTGTTCGAGCGTGCTCAATTAGTTGGTTAACCCTTTGGTTACACTGGACGAGATATCTCGCGCCCCGATACTTCCCGATAAACGCTTTTGACGAGATATCTCGCCAGCTAGCACCAGTGATTTGACATTATAGACGAAATATTTTCTGTTCTGTTCGGTCATTTTGTACCCAAGACAACGGAGTACGCAAAGAAACAAGGTATTTTTGTCAGAAGTGTGACGTACCTCTATGTGTAACACCATGTTTTGAAGTTTATCATGTAGAAAGTAAATAAAATATTTCAACAAATTAATAAAGATTTCATTTATTTCTCCCTTTTACAAATCAGGATATAAGTAGTTACTTATAAAATATATTTGTCTATAGTGTCTAGGTGGGGCGGCGAGATATCTCGTCAAGAGCGTTTATCGGGAAGTATCGGGGCGCGAGATATCTCGTCCAGGATAACCAAAGGGTTAAATTGCTTAAGAATGGGCTGAACACGAGCACTATTTACAGATTGCTCCAGTAAATCGATGAAAATGAATTGTTAAAGGTTCGTAAATTTTTGGTACTGTACGTGTCAGGCTGCCACCGAACGATGCCTCAGCGATTTGTTTGCGATTTGTTAAGTAAATGCTCCTCGACGGGGAGTAATCGATGACCGGAGCCAGCAAAGTTCGAACTGTTCGGTTCATCGGTGATCGTTAAGTATGCGTGCCGAGTACTCGGTATCCAAAGTCAACCACCGCGATTCCGCGACGCGGAAAGTTGCCGGTAATATTTCTGAAAATAAGGCGCGTCCCCGGCCATTGAGATGCACCGCGGAGGATAAGTTTTCCCGTGGAAAAGAGAAGTGCGAGTTTCCCCAGCGAAAATGTATAGAGGAAGAAAGTTTCGTTCGGTTCCTACGGGTCGTATAAAACTCGCCCGCAACCACGCCCTTGAGTCGCAACAAGCCCGTGGGATAAATATCCACCGTCCTATTGCGAGAGACGCTGCGAAACTTCTGATCGGCTCCTGTGTAATCACTTCGTAAATGATCCGGCTGCGAGACGTCTAACTATCCTGTAACGGAACGCCTATGGCGGTTTTCCGGGGACGTCACCACGTTCTATCCATTCATTAACCAAGACGTCGCGTCGGGGTTGTTAGGCGAAGAGGACAGCTTAAACTTGGCCCTTCCTTTAACGATAACGATAGCGAAACCGTAGATGTACACTGAACTGTCTCTTTCCGAACAGACACTCGAAAATATCGATTCGGTAGAAAATTACTTATTTTCTCTTCGATAGCAACGCGCAACGAAAAGAATATCGAACCGAGAAGGAAGAAGCAAGGCCGAACGAACCTCCGCTGGAATGGAAATAAAGAGTGACGGCTGCGCAAGCCAGAGCGCAGCGTAAAGCAATTTCGGTGAATGCGTGGCCCGTGTATAAGCGACCAGTGTAAAAGGGTCGTGCAAAGCACAGGAACTTGTCGCTTATTGCGCAACCGTATCCTGTCGGTAGTTTGTCACAATTTGGTGGTGGTCACGCGTGTCCTATCTCTTCTCGGCGGAGGAGATTTTCCGTTCTCCAACGGCGGCCACCAGGTTCTCGTATCGTACGGTTACAAGCCTGCCCCTAAATCCTTCGACGGTAGCGGTGCCACCGTGAAGAACACACAGAGAAAGCCAACCCCCTTGCCATTCCTCGGACATGCCTGTTAAAGGGGGTGAAAGCAGCAGTATCTATCTACCTCGAGACCCCAGGGCTCCCGGGTGCAGCTTTCGAGATTTATTTATCGCGCCACTCGCGCCGCTCGGGCCCTTGTCCTCTTCGACTATTCCTTACGGGACACTCTCCTTTCCTCGGCTTCTGCACCCTTCCCCTTTCGTCCCCTCTCATCCCCCCAAGTCTGACTATTCGGGGAACGACACGATGAACGATCTAAGTGATAAACCTCAGACTCCGTCGTATCCACATAATAGTTTGCGGGAAATAAATGAACGGCTTTCCTTTCCGCGAGAGCCGAACTCGATGGACAGAAATGAAGCTTGACGAGCTATTTGGTCAGAAACTGAGCAGTTGTTCCTGTTCCTGTCCATTTTGCGCAACAAGTAACAATGCACTCTAGGAACGAGCGTGTCCGAATGAAATCGAGCGAGAGCAAACGGATTCGCCGGATCCCTGAATGAAAAGGTATCAATTTTCGGGGTAACACGAGAATGATGTCGAAAATTTCGACGGGTTCGTTGGAAATCAGCTGGATCATTGGCGGGATATTCGTTTGATTGGCTCTAATCGAGGCAAGCGGTCTGAAATTTCATTGTACGCGGCCGGTAATGACATTCCTCGGATTGTTCGGGATCGAAGGGAGCACGCCGGGTGTACGAAAAGGTCCCCGATCCAATCGAGCAGGCTATCAGAAGTAGTGATTAAAATGGAGGGGTGAGTGCTTGCTTGGTCGGCAAAAGGGGTTGAAGGTGGGTCGAAGGTGGGTCGGAGGTGGGTCGAAGGTGGTGGAATGAATGGTGGTCGGCGGGGAGTCTAGTCTCAGGCTTGGGGAAACGTAGATAACACTTCTTACCCGAGGGACTTCCCGCGACCCCAATCTCAAGTCAGATATTGTTCCGAGCTTTGAAAGCTCAAAAGAACTCGTGAAAAGGCATTTCGTCCCGATTCGATGTATTATACCCGGCCTCGTACGTATTGTGCTCTCCGTCGATTCTTTTCCATCGGAAAGATCGCCGCTCTCGCCCAACGACCAAAGGAAAAATATCGAGTATGTCGTTCCCGGCTACGCGGAACCCACGGATAAGCGCCGATTGTAATTTATAATCGTTGCTGGCCGTCCTCGAGCAAACTGGGACCATTATTAAAACGTATCCGATAGACGGACACGCCGCGCCGCCCGCGCTCCACGCCCTAACCACGAATCCTTCCAACCGTCTCCGAATTTCTCGAGAGACGATACCAAATGAAATTTCTGGGACTTTGTGGCCTGACAACGGTTTTTCTTCGCTACGAACCCGAAGGCTTTTGGTCGATCTTGGTATTGGGAATTGAACAAGTGCCTCTCGATCGTGCCCCGATCAATTTGATACGTTATCGAGAGAGAGAGAGAGAGAGAGAGAGAGAGAGAGAAATTTAACTGGTACAATTTTCTCTTTCTCAAATTCACACTTTAAATATTTTCAATTTTCAAATAATTATTTGTATCGACGGAGAAGGTTTTGTAGAAGGTTTTTACTTTAATGGTTCCGCAGAGAAATGAAAGAAACTGGTAGAACTTACGGTTTCGTGAAATTCTCTAACGATCAATTAAGAGAGAGACCACACTCTTCGGAGCAGTAGTATCTCGTGTGTATTTCCCAAATGAGAAAACTCCGCAGCCCAGCCAGCCTAATTATAACAAGAAAAATTCATTTAGCGGTGAAATTTCATCAGGTCTCGTTAAACAGTTTATTCAATTATACTTCGCGCCGCGCCGCGCCGCACCGGTGCGTTATAAACTCCTCCGCGATAACAACACGCGTCTTTATTTCGCGGGGTATCGCGGTCCGGGAAAACGTCCGCGTTCCAACAATCGGTAACCTACATAATTATTAGATAATTAGCACTCCCATAGAGCCCGATTCTTCGAGGTTCGTTTTCGCGGCCGGTTCCCTCGGAATAGCTGGGAGAACAAACGTAATAATTATCAGCGGTGGCCGGGTGAGAACGGTCGACGGTGAACTAATTAAACTTGCGCACCCCTGGACAATAGGTTTATTATGCATTTGCGCAACAACGAGCGGTATCTCTTCGGGTACTCTGTGTTTCAGCGTTGCAACAGCGTTAGAGGTTTCTTAGCGTTGGAGGCGGCGAGCTTATTGCCGCGGTGGCTGGTCGACAGTTGGTACAATGGTTCGAGATGTCGGATCCCGAAAGGTCCATTAAACTCGAATTTCGGAATGCCGTGGGTAAAAAGTCGCCTGGTTTCCAACGGCCTCTGTCGGCCACCGCGCCGCTAGCGTGTCGCGAATGGATTCTGATTTTCATGGGACCGGGTCCGGAAGTTGGAGCATTTCGTTCCGCTGAAACTTTCCTGGACGTTAGATATTAATAAGCAATGGTGAAAGTTCCCGTCACACCGTTCGTCGACGTATCCACAGAACCAGCCAGGTAATACAGACGCCGAGCCGTGAAAAGACCCTAAAGACCGTATTCCCGGCCCCGCCATTAAACCCTCGATCGTTCAAGCGCTAATTATTCGCCAGAGTCTAATGATGCCAATTAAAATTTTCTGCGATGGGCTCGACCCACCGGGGAATTTCAAGTTGCCGTTTTCTTCGGCTCTCTCTCTCTCTCTCTCTCTCTCTCTCTCTCTCTCTCTCTCTCTCACTCTCTTTCCATTGCTCTGTTCCTCTCCTCCACTTTGCCTCCGCGCCGATAACTTTCGCTTGGATATTTATCTCATCGAATCAGTAATTATACTGACCGACTTTTTCACTATTCTCAGCGAAATGTCCAATGGCAAAGCAGAGATTGCACAACTTCAATTACTACACTGGAACTAACACGGCTGCTTCAGACTTTATTTTACAATTATCGAAGTCGTAGAAATTTGTTTCGTCCGCTTTTAAACCACCTCGATGAAGTGTTTTATTGAATGTTTTACTGTACATTGTTCCCGCGGATATTTTATGCATTTTGTGTTCCGTTAGCAGGCCACAGATACAAAATAATGGGGCCGATTAACCTGAAATCCGTGGTTCGCAGTAAAATGTGACTTTATTTCTATTGTGCAATATCCAATTTATTAAAATTCTTTACACTTTTTACTACTATTGTTCATATTATTAAACGAATAATACAATGTCTTGATGTACTCTGATGTGTAGTACCGTGCGCAAGAAAGAAGCACTCGGTATAATCATAAGACATAATGACAAACAATGTCTTTATGTAGAAATTGTATTGCACAATGATTAATTGATTGCATTTAAAGTATTAAATAATCCGCGCGCAATAACACATATTCTCACAACGCATATTGCTCAACGATGATAGCAGTTTCATTCACAATGTAGTAGTAAGTACTTCCTAAAAACTAACGTACGCAGTATCATCAATCTTCTCTACCTTTTACTTTCTGAAACTAATCGATCTAGCAAATGAGCAGCTCACTTCCAATACCCTTTAAACCTCGGTAACCGTGAGAACAATAGACACAAGCTTCCCCGTCGAAACCGCAGTGGTTCGAAGGGTTGAAAAGACAGGGTAGCAAATTTCGTTGTCCTTGAGAGCAGGATTCGTTTCGTCTGCGTCGACCACGAAGACAGATGTTCGTGTCGAGTAGAAAGGAAAGTCATCGATGGCATGGAAGCCAGTGTGGTCTGCGGATCGTTCTGCGAGCATCGATAAACCCGGGGCAGAATCTTTTCTACCTCATTGGCAAGGTCCAATTTCCGAAACCTAATCTCGCGAAGTGGGTTTCCACCTTGGAGGGCCGCGGGCTCTCTCTCTCTCTCTCTCTCTCTCTCTCTCTCAGCCCCGCCGCAAGGGCTCCGTTGTTATTGTTATTGAAATCTGTAAATAGGGTGGTTTCGGGTTCTGGTCTATGTATATATGTACATATATATACATAGATGTGTCTCTCGCTCTCTCTCTCTCTCTCTCTCTCTCTCTCTCTCTCTCTCTCTCTCTCTCGGCCCTGGCCGGTATACCTAGGTATCCGTGAGAGGAACGGCGCGAATATATCGTGTACAACATCCGGTACCGGGGGGAATGGTTGTCCCAGGGCCTTGGGTAAAGGGTACAAGGACGGGCTAGAGTAGGGACGGATTTGGTGATGTAGCAGTCCTGAGATGTAGCCGCAAGCTATGCATGGAATGCTCCAGCTCCAGTCGGTAGATTGGGGGTGCGAAAAGGGGTGATCACGGACAGTGCCATCTTAATTAATTTCCTCTCAATCCCCGAGTCCTCGTCCTCGAAGGATCCTTGCACGCTCGTGGAATAGTGCCCGGATCTCGATCATCGCTGCCCCGAGAGGCGTACACTGTAATTAGCGCATCCAACATCCTCAGAACAGTCTCTTTTTTCTCATCTTTCTCTTATCGCTGCTCGCGTACCTGCCGCATATTCTGCACTCTGATAGACAGTCCGATTAAACTCAAGTTTCTACGATTTCCTTAACGCGCACGCCTGCGGTCGATGCGGGTTTGCGGTCGGAAGGGAGCAAAAGGGAACATTCGATTGTCGGACCAACCAAGTCTAATGCAGATTAAGTAAGTGCTACAGACAATGCCGCCGTAGAACACTGTTGCGCCCTCCGAATCTCTCAGTCTATCTATTTGTTGATGAAGACCCTTTGACGGTGCGCGAGTTAGTCGGGGAATGTTGTTTCGATTGAATATGCGACGGGAAGTTTTCAAACTGATCTGCACTCTGTGGCTCGGAGATCTTTTAATCGTCTCTAGCTTAATCTCTCTGTTTCTAACGACTAGCAAGTGCAATTTAAAACGGTGTAAATATTAAAAGATTTTGATTTTGATAATGAAGAATATAGATTTATATGTAGCTCCTACATCTTGCAATTGATGCACAAACTTTTTATTTTCAATAAACATTCGGAGTCTGGTAATAACAGTATGTCGTGTAAGAGGGGCTGAATAACTTTCTTGTGGGAACTTGAGTAGACTGTTCAATTGAGAGAGATCAATAAAATATAGATACGAGTATGTTACTTGGTTAACACTGAGAAATGTTCTACTCGATAAAATAAATTCGATGCCAATCGAGGAATTTGTAAGGCAGACTATGAAGATGGGAATTCGCCAGCTGGAAAGGATTTGTTAGAGAGAGAGAGGAGAGAGAGAGAGAGAGAGAGAGAGAGAGAGAGAGAGGGGATAGGGATCGATCGAGGTGGAGCAAAGTGAAAAAATTGTTAGCGTTAAATTCCCCATCGAAATAAGTAAAGGGATCGAGCAGGTGGGACGGTCTCTAATAAGATACGTTTCTAAACGGCCACCTTGTACAAATCCGATTGGATTGAAACGGTCGGAACGGGCGACTAGTCAGCCAATTGTCCCTCTGGAGTGGAACTGCTGATAGCCAGTCTCCGTTCCGACGAGTACAGGCCAGACGGCCGTCGAGCCGTGTTATATTTTCTCCTCTCAGAGTCCGCCTGACCCTGACAATAAGAATTAATCGACGTCCCGGCGCGGCACTTCCGTTCGCCGCGATTCCTTTCTCTATTCCCAAGGTTCGTCGTCATTGTCCGCGGCCCTTCATTCCGGCAAATAATTCTCTCCCGTAGCTTTCTCTCTCCGCTGCTGCTCGTAAAACCCGCGTGAGACACAAGAAGGAACGTCGTAATCTATTGAACCTTCGATCACTCCGATCTCGCCACTCGACGACGTGCCATTCGTTGCCTGCGACGAAAATTTTACGGCACGCGGTAAATTTTTATCGGGCCGATAAAGGTGCATGCGCGTTCCCTTCGTATTTTTCCCCCTAAACTGTGCACAATATACTGGTTAACAGTTTAACAGCATCTGGCCTGCTGTAAGGGAGTTTAATGAGTCTTAAGAGCCGTAAAACGGTGTCGAGATTGATAGTAGAATTGCCTCGTAAGGGTCAGACGAGGAGCGCGGCGCTGAATACAACGTGGAACTTGTAGACAGATCACGGTAGAATGTCTCTGTGCGAGTCCGGATTTACGGATGCGCGACATCGGATTTACCGAATAACGTATCTATTGATTCGTTGGAATGTCTGTGCAAGCTACGGACAGTTTGGATAGAAGTGTCTTTCCGATGAAAGGGGTTAATGCGCGACAGTGGAATAGTCGCGCATGGTTCAGGCAGCAGGACGAACGATGTAACATACGTGAATGTGAACCAGTTGTTGGTAGCATTTCAGCGGTGCATGGTTCGCGTAGCCGGGTAGAAGGTATTTTCTGGCGATTTTAGCATCGTGTTAGCTACGCAGCATTGTTATAGTCGGACAGGGAATACGTTTTTACTAAATCAGTAGCAGCGAATCGCTGTGATAGATCATTATGTTAATTTTAACGAGTGCTGTGTTCTGTAAAGTTTATTGTCTTCATTTAGCAAACGATACACCTTAATTTTAATGATCGTACTTCACCGTTGCATTAACGAGCGTTCTAAAATTTATGATGCGCGCGTTACACGATATTGTTGAGTGCAGAGACATCCAGATTACCGGGCGCTACGGTGGTTTCCTAAATTTTGCGAGATAGAGGCTATTGAGTTAACTATCCTCGCCCACGGGATCAAGCTGCGGCACGTTAGGAAGTTATAAGTCTTTAAACTTTAATTTTAAGTTGAACTCTCCGGTGGAAAGTTAGTTTAGTTTCGGCTTACTTATACTTCTCTGCGCGCGCGGTCAAGTCCTGAAACCTTAAGAACCCTCCAAGATTTTACAATAAACTCCGAATGGTTTATATCGCTGCGCTGGGAAGCTTTCGAGATCCGAAATACATATGTATGCGCTTCGAACATTACCTCGTTTCCTGCTTCTCGTTAAATCAGTCGAGTAGCATTAAATAAATCAGACGAGTTTCAGTCTTTCGCCACCAATTTTAATAATTGACTGGCAATCGGTAGAATGCCCTGGCACGCTCTGGATCATGGACCATGGATAGAACATTTCTGTCGCGATCTGGCAACTAATACAATATTCTGTGATGCACAGACCTTTGGTACAGCGTCCTAATTATAGAGAGACAACCTGTAGAATCTGCCTTGATGTAGTCAGACATTTGACAAACGGTTTCCATTCTCGATGTGGTCAAACATTTGGTAGAATATGCGAATACGGTGAGACGTTTAAAAGTATGATTCGCAACGAACAACGAACAACGAACAACGAGAAAATAGAAATAGGAGACGAAACAGTGAACCGTATACGGGCGAACATAGAAATTCTTGAGGACCTATGGCGTAGGGTGACGTTCCCCCATTCGACGTCACTGTTTCCACCCCGTGGCCGATTACGGTTGGTGGACTAGGAGGTGCGCGGGACGGTGAACCCGTTCCGCCCCGAGTCGTCGCGACGCTAGCGCCGCGCCGGAGGCTCCAGTCCGAGCCCAGCATCACTCGTGGTGGTTTCGCGCGCGCATCCCCCGCCAAGGTGCGACCGCCGTTCGAGAAAACGCAAAGATTCCGTCCCGGCGGTTCCGTCGCGTTCGCGTTTTCGCGCGGCCCGGTTGCTCGAAATTCCCAAAAAAATTCCACCGTCATTCGGTGCGTCGACCATCGATCATCGACCATCGACCATCGACCATCGACCATCGACCGTCGACCATCGACCACCGATCATCGATTATCACCTACCGATCCATCAAAGCCATCGCGAGCGGTGCCGACGAGTGCCCGACAAATAAAAGTGTTCTTCCCCGCGGCGCGTGCATCGCGGCCCAGAGATCGCATGTGAAGAAGATGGAAAACTCGCGAGAAGACCGTTCCGGGAGCGCACGAGCGGATTCGCACGCGTCTACGTGGCAGTCGGCGGCGAAACGCGGCCAAGCGACAACTCCGGTGTCAGTCCTCAGGGGTAGAACGATCCTCTACATCCCTCCGGCTCTGTAAACAGGAATCCCGTCCCGGTGGATCTGTTTACCGGCGAGCGAGCCGTCTTGTGTTGTTTATCCTTCGGCGAACGAACACCACCCACCCCTTATTTCAAATCGTCTCGGTTGTGTGGTTATTCGCGTGCGAATGAAGAAGGTAACGATCGTGAGGAATCGTGTGCTGAAAAGTCAAAGATCACTGTGAGTTCTCCGGTGATAGTGTGTGTTTCCCATGGTACTCGCAGTGCGGCTCGAGGATAGTTCGAAAGAGGATTTTTCATCGTGACGACGCGGCGCGGCGCGGCGCGGCGCGGCGGTGTTGTGCCCGCAGCCAGCGATCCAAAGAGGAAACTTTGCAACGCGCGTCGTCGCGTAATCGCGTCAGGAATGCACAGGGAGGTGTGCGCGCTTTGTAACGGGGAAAGATGCTCGGTCGGTTGAAAAAGTTGTTGGAGAATCGCGGACAGGATCGATCGGTCGATCGACGGTAAATACGCGACAGCGGCAGTTCGCGGACGCGACGCGAAGGACACAGAACGCAGAAGTAAGAGCACCGTCGCGTCGGGAGTGAAAAGAGAAAAACAGTGGAGAAGGAATGGGATTAGATTACGCGGGTTGCTCGCCGGGCCGCGAATGATTTGTAGTTCGGATATTTGGGAAATTGCGGCCGCCAGCTGCTGGTGGAGGAGGATGTTCCAGTGATCCTGCTGGCACGGCGATCGATCCGGAATCGACGAGCTTCTTTCGTCCGATTCTCGCTCGATCGGGAATGCAACTTGGCGAGCTCGCGGCTTGCGTGCTCTGTCATCGAATCGATTAGGTTCCACGGAGAAATCGAGCGGCGATATGCTTCGGTATCGAGTAGATAACGGGCTGTGAAAGTGCGTAGACACCTACGCGACATCGATCGGGCATCGCGAGGAGTGGCCGCGCGAGAGTTGTTCCTCGCGAGTGATAAATCGAAAAGGTGCTGCTGGAGGATACAGGGAGGACGAAATCGGCGGAGAAAACGGCGAGGATCTGTTTTTCCACGGTGGTTTTCTGTCTCGCGCCGTTTTCTACGGGGTTCTCTTCTCGCTACCCTCGCCGCTTGATTTCGTGACATTGTCTTCACCCTCGGCCGCGGTCCAGTGTTTCTCGCGTGAAAGCCGATTCTCTCTCCCTTCGTGCACAAGAACCGCGGACAAAGGAGACGCGATCTACTCGAAGGTGAGTGTGTGTTTCCTTTTTTTACCATGAAACCACGGCGAAAGCGGTTCTTCTTCCCGCCTCGATAACCCCGTTCGAAGGGACTTTACGACGGATCGCGCCGGTTATCTAGGATGTTTTCGCGATCGTTTTACGGTTTATCGATCTTCGATCCTCGATCTTCGGTTACGTTGGATCCGGATTTCTTTTTGTGGATGAGAAACGTCGCGCGGAGCTTGCCGCGGAGGAGACTGCAGACAAGGGAGAATATCCTTACCTTGCAAGAAACGTAAACATCGTAGCGTTTGTGGTTCTTTGGGATCTCGGGGCTGCAACTTGTGTTTTTAACACGGATTGCACCCTTTTTACGACGCGAGCCACGGTCTCGAGAGCTGGATACAGGTGATCGCGATGATCGTAAATAATTACAAAATTCTATAGAAGCGAGAAATTGTTCTGGGCAATCTGTTCTCAAACCAAATTCTAGAAATACAGTAGCAGTTTTTAGCAAGGGGAACAGTTGAAACAGCATTGACCAGCTGCGTCAGTCCTAGGAAAGCCATTTAAAGAGAGCGACGAGCACACCAAAGTGAGTAAGTTGCTGGGAAGTTTCCACGGGGAAAAAAGCGGTAGAACTTTCACCACGCCGAATACCATCCGTCCCGGCAGGCTCGGTATAAATTTCCCTCGGCCTCCTTTCCCGATAAACTTCATGCTCGGGATAGGTCTTTTCTAACGGTGGCGTTATTAGTTTCCTTAGATAACGGCTCGACAAATTTATTCGCGAGGTGGACCGTCGTCAAAGCAACGGGAACGAGAGAGATACAGATAGAGAAAGAGAAAAGACGAGGGGTAGCTGATACTTTAATTACTTTTCCTCGCATGCACCCTCGCGCGATTTACAAGTTCTAATCCCCGTCCCGTGGGAGAGAGAAATGGGAAGAAAATCGGAGCATTAAAACTACCCCGTATACGCGCACCCCTGCGAAACTATTGGATCAGGATTAATTGAACGAAATGTATCAAATAAACGGAGAGAACTGCTCCTTTTTTCGCGAGACCTGCTTCGAGAGTCATGTTTCGCACAATTATTTCGCACAAAACATTTATTACATCGGCGACATCATGGAGTTGATTAGGCGTCATGCACACGAAATTTATCGAACCGTTTACACCGGCCGGTTCCCCGTACGTAAATACGCCCGCCCCGTTTCTCCCCATAAAACGTTCCGGCGCTATTTTATGAACACGGGTCGGGGGCGGTCGAAATCAACCAGCTAAACAGCGAGTCATTTGCCGTGGAGATGGTTCCAAAATATTTACATTTAATTCGTGATGGTTGAAGCTGCTCTGTTTGCAACACGGAACGAATATTAACATTATTCCCCATAAACACATTCCCCGCGCACATTCGATTTGATTTGGACAATATTTTTCGTGACTTTTATCGTTTTTCTATAGGAACCGATAATACGTCCATCGGGAGCGAGGTGAAATCCATAAAGATTATTTATAGACCGCCTTATAAACAGATTATTAACCTCGTGAATTAAAAGCTGCTGTTGAACCGACAATCGCGTCGCGCCGCGGGACTCTCTAGGATTTATTGCACGCGCTTGAATCGCTCGCTGCGAGTATCGAGGGCTGAATCGGAGCGGATACGGTGCGCTCGCGACAGAAACGCGAGCGTAACGGGCGAGTCTTGTGCGAAACTGAAATGATTGATGGAGAAACGGCTACCGGGGCTGGAGGCTGAAGGAAACAGCTCGAGGAACAAAAGCCCGAGAGGAAGTAGTTATGCTTGTGTACAGAGTAGGTCGACACCTAGGATCCTCGAACGCAGTTAACTCGGGTGCTTCCGATAATAGTGATAGTCGTCCCCTGGAGTCATCAACCGGGACTGCTCCGGTTAATGAGTTTCCCAGCATTTTCTGCTGACAGACATTTGTCATCGTTCGACCTGGACGAAGCAATTTCTGCGTTTTCTGCATTTTCTGCATTTTCTGCAATTTCTGCAATGTCTGAAAGCGAGGGAAAGAGAGCTGAGAATCGCATTGATAAATAAGTCGGCGGGTATCGAGCACCGGCCGAGAGCCCCCGGGAAATTATTAATAAACAATCCGTGGGAGTTTGGCCCGGGGAACGGGTTGGGTTGTGGTAATAATAGCTCGCGTTCGAATAATCAAAGTATGTTTCAGACGAATCATTTCTCCTACGTTTTTATGCGCTTGTCCGGTTCTTCGGTAAAGTGTAAAGCTTGGTGCATTTGTAATGTAAATCCCTGTAGACGCCTACAGAAATTCTGTTTAATGTATTCTTTTCACTGCCGCGGGGTTTATTATAGATTATCCGTCAAATTTATTCGACCATTCCCGATATTCAGATTTTGTAGATTATTGATTCGCGAACGCGGTTCTCTATTATATGCACGCGTTAAATGCAGATTTTCAGTCGTAGTTCGTCGAAACCGCGTTATTCCTGCCCGGAGATTCGGTTGTCGTAAATATTTTATTACAACGACGCTGACTGACTGAACGTTTTACGACTGGTTACGAAGTTAGAAAGCTGTTGATTGCTTGCTGGAAAATAAACAACAGCCGTGAACGAAGTATGTACATTTGCGTGGGGCTTCGAGCTGAATGAGCTCGACTCGTCTGACCAGTGCTCGACGTTTACACTTGCAACAGAGCATTGATGAATCTAGCGGGTGTAATCTAATTATCCGCGGAGCAAACAAACCGGAACGCGTCGAAAAATTGCCCCCGGCACGACGCTCGACGGAAATTCCCGTGAACTCTCGCTGTTTTCGCAATAACATACCATCGCCGCGCCGCGTCGATTCGGCGAACATTTTAATTTGAATTCGCACGCCATCGAAACGGGTTATCGCCTGGCATGGCTTCAGGACCACGGATTCTCAAAAGTTTGCGGGAGATCGCGTTGTCGAGAAGTTGGAGAAAACTTTTTCGGTGCTTGTTATTCGCGAACATTTATTTTAAGACTTTCAGACTGCCGTCGGCCTATCTTGCAGGTTTAATAGATATTCTTTGAAATCACTGTCACGTTGTTAACTCGAACAATGCTACTGAACTATTATCGAACAGCCTATATTTACTGCTGCATGTTATATGGAAAAACCACATTTGGCAAATATTCGATCGAATGACAAATACCAATTGCAGACAATTGAACGTTTTTCAGCAAATATAAACTGTCGATGACAACGAGAATACGTAAAAATAGGGTGTGTGTGTGTGCGCGCGCGCCGATAGAAATTTGAAAAATTAAAACATACATCATATATTATTCAATATCTAATAATGGTTGTTCAATGCATCACCATTATTAAAGGTGCTATATGGTAGACGAAATATTTTGGGGTCCGCGTCAGAGGAGCAACGGTATCTATCTAATTCGATGATCTAGGAACGATATCTGCGTGGAATAATTTTGCCACGTAATATATTTTGGCGCCGGTATCTAGGCAGTTTGTATCAATAACCATGCGTCATAATGTATCACGTCGAGATCGCGATGCTTGGCTACACGATCGCAGTTCCGATCGGATAAGCCATCTTATGGTTCATTTGAATAACGCCTCGTCTTGAGCCACGAACCTGGGGTCGCGATCTTAACCCTTGGACTATGCTCGTTTCAATCGCGATATACTCGACGAGTGTCGGATCATTTTAACTGGAGAACTACCGCATAATAATATCAAATAATCTGCAGAATCTTGAAGAAATATCAAGACCGCGTTCGCTCCGATTTCATCTGAATATTCGCGAACTTTAAATATTCGTTGGATCGTTTTAAACGATTCGGACGGCCATGAACCGACTGGCAACGAAAGTGAACGAGCGAACCAGCTTGTGACAGAGCACGAGATTCGTGGAGACGGCGCGCAGCAGCGTCACTGGATACTAGATGGAACGAGCGGTTTATCGCGACGAAGAATCGTCGGCGGCGTTGGCCGCGATTCGAATGTAAATGCGCGGGTTAACGCGGGCAAAAAGCACGGATATCGGCCGCCGCAAAACCGTGGAACCGTCACCGGAATATGTAATCCCGTTTCCGTTCAATATTCAGGAAGCCAATACGCGGATCGACGCGACGCGACGCGACGCGCCAGGTCAAACTAATCACTCACGCGGGCTATCCGCGGCCGTAACGTTTCTATACGCTTCCCTTAACGCTGCTCGATTAGCAGATTTGTCATTGGACTTAGTATTTTGGGGCCTCGTTAGCGCCGTTCAGATTGACTGCCTTAAGAGTAGGTTCGCACCCTGATCTCACTCGCCAAAACGAAATATGGAAATATTTCTATTGATAAATAGTCCCATGCCGGGGATGTTTCAGGATCTGAATAGTAGAAAAATAACAACGGAAAAGATTAATCCAATAATAACGAAAATGATTAAGAGAGTCACTAGAACTTACTTTCTGGATAGCTTTCGCGCATATTCAACTCAATTTCACTGTTATCCATTAATACACCGCGTTATCGGTGGCAATGGCTGCCATAGCGAAGATGGGACACCTCCGACTCGCCGCCTATTCCTCTCTCGCCGTCTCTTTCTCTCTCTCTCTCTCTCTCTCTCTCTCTCTCTCTCTCTCTCTCTCTCACTCTCGCTGTCTATCCAGCGAGCTCCCACCAACTGATCAATGGGAATATCCTATATTTCGGGGAAACAGTACGTCATCCGGGGAAACTGTGCTCGTGACGCGGTCCTTTCCACTTTGAAGTGGATTAATGCGTGACACACGCGACGGATGTCGCTACACACTCGCGGCAAGGGACACATTACACCGTGTACTATTAGCGGAGTGCTCCCCGAACGGATTTATGGCCGGGGCCGGAAAACATTTTTCGGGATTTTAGTGGACCGTTGGAGTGGCCACTTGCGTGCCCGAGCAACGAGTGCCCTTTCGCTCCCTGTCGCGGGACCATTGCCGTTTCATTCGATTCGCGAATCTCTCTTTCCAACTCCTACGCGATTCGCGTGCCATCTCGCGAATCCACCGTCGCGCGTCGCGTAGAACGTTGATGAGGAAATTAACGGATAGACGGAACCCGAGCAAGAAGCCTTTGCACGTTAATTTTAACGAGGCCCGCTTGAAACTTCAATTTCTTGCCGAACTATCAAACTCTTTTTAATCAGCTCCGGAGCGGCGCGCGGCGAAGAGTTGATTGTATTTGTTGCGGCCTTTTTGCAGCCCTGGCCCGCAGATTAAAAGGCTCATTCCAAGGCTTTGTTCTTACACTTTTCTGAGTTCGTTAGCCGATAATTACACTTTCAGATCCTGTTTCTTAGAATCGGCGATCAAACATTCTTCAATGAAATTCTATTATAAGAACGCGAAATAAAATATTGTACAGTCCGCAGTAGATTTTGTGCAGCGTGCACATAATAAAAAGAAACAATGTTGTATGCTGAACACCTGACAAAGCGATCCCAAAGTGCAGGCTGGGAAAAGGTGTTGTATCATCGACACCGTTCGCAACAGAATTTTTTGATGGGAGGAAATTAAATTCCGATTTAATTGGATCTGGCTGGCGCGTCTGATCGCGGGATGGTCGTTTCTACTTGTCGGTGTCACGCACACGCGCGTATCAGATAAGAGTCGAATTCGTGTGTGCTCTCGGCTCGAGTTCGGCATTCGCTATTATCGAGCGGAGATTATTGTTTTTTTATTGTTATCAAAAATCGAAAGCGTAAACAGCCACAATGGGCCCGGAGTGTCTCTCGCGAGAGGGTTAGCAGAAGTATATATATTGTAGCGCGGCTCGTTCGGCTCCAATCAGTGGTAAATTTTGATTAAAACACATGTTGTACGATAGCACACGGCAGAAGAATGGCCGTAATATGGTTATCGGTCCGTGATTTACTGGCCGAGAATGTAATAAACCAGATATACATATTTGGCAGAGTTACGAGCTCGCAAGGAAATCGTGGGAAACGTGTACCATTGGTCCGAGCTGCGTGCGAGCAACTATAACGTTTGCTATTGCTATATCGCGTAAGAAATCGCACGACATGCTTGCACTCGCCACTCTGATGTAGTGCACGCTTGAATTTAGTAAATCTGTTGCGGTTTTTCCGTTTGGAGAGTGATCGCTGATACGCAAAGTTCGGTGTAAACTATAAATATTATTCTGGACTGTCTAAGAAATTTCAGTCCCACGGACGTATCGCCGCATTCAGAGGCAGAGGTTTCTTCCGGCATCGTCTATATTCATGTTTTATTCGCGCTCCGTGCAGACACAAGGGGATGCTGCGAAGCTTAAATAAAGGAAATCGCGTCGCGGGAGGTCTTTGGATCCATCTCGGTATGCCGACCACGTCCAAGATCCACGAAATCTCATTCTCAAAGACACGATTCGATCTTCCGAAAGAGGGGGAGAGAGCTCCACGGCGAGTAATGGTCGCGGAAAGGCTTCGTTAATGCTCCGTTGCGATCCTGGAGGAATCGACGGAATCGACGGAATCGACGGAATCGAACTTACGGGATCGTAAATCACGAGCACCGTGAACAGAGAAAATAAATTTCCTGTCTGACTCGCGGTCGAAAGAGTCCACGGCGCGCGGTGGGAACAATTTACGATTAACTTACCAGACGTATGGGAACTGGGACGTGTGGGTATAAATCCCTTGTCGTTCACGATCCTCTGGATCCAAGGAGGCACAACGATTCTTCAAAGACAAGATCTTGGTCGAATCGATCCAAGTTCGGTAAAATTCAGGAAGTTGAAACGCTGGTATCGTACAACTGCATAAATACGGTCTTTCTTCGTAGATGCGTTACTTTTCCTTGTAATGTTACACGTTTGAAGCGGGTTTCCGTCATCGTAGGAATTGAACTCGGGGAAAGTCTGTTCCAAGTCCCATGTAAACTCAACCTTTCTCTACCTAGTTAAATTTCGCTTTCTTACGAACCTCTGATTGGATCTAACCCGGACTAGATTTAACCCGATTAGACCCGATCGAGGTGCCCTTAGGTCCAAGTTGGGCAAGTTCGGGCCCAGGGTATATCCTAGTTAGGTCGAGATTAAGCTTCGGTTAGGTACAACTCGGGTTCCCCGCGAGGAAGTGATTAACGAGTCGGGTTAAGTAAACCGTTTAATCGCGTAATCGATGATCCCGGGGACCGGGCGTAATCGACGCGAAGAAATTCCAGAATCCCGGAATCCCGGGGTTAATTTCGCAAAGAGGAAGCGTAGCAGGAGGCACGGGGCTAGGCTTTTAACGACCGCTTTGTTATCGATTTACACACGGGAAAGTTTCGCAAGTTTCGCAACAGCGTCGCGGCCTCGGCTCGGCGAAACTTTGTCCGTCCGACACGGAACGGGAAAACGGTTCTTCTGCCTGCGATTCCGATGCGGTAATGTTTATCGATCTTCGTTTAGAAGTTTTTCGTGTTTCCTTGACGCCTGGGGCCCGGAGCCCGGGGCCCGGGGCCGGGGAAGATCCTGTTCTGCACAGCGGAGCACACGGCTCTCCTTCGCAATTAATCGATTTTCGCGTGGACGAACAGCGCAACGACGAGCAATTCCGTGAAATTCTGGCGAACTTCGGGGAACAGCATCCACGGGATCAGCGGATAGAAAATGATTCGTGTATTCGACCGAACGACGCGAAAGCTGCCGAACGATCCTCCGTTGAAATATTCTCCTGAAAATCCTTGCCTCGGCGTTCGAACAAAAATCTATTTCGCTGAAAGCCAGCTGGCCTCTTTATTCAAACAAGAAACGACAGACGTATCGGTCGAACCGCGTGCATAACACGAGTACCGCTTCTTTTCTCTTCGTCTTTCTCTTTCTCTTTCCTCTTCCCCTTCTCCTTTCCTCTTTCTCTCTCTGTGGTCGACAACACAATGCCATGGTAAAACAAGAACCAGAGAACGCGATTGTACGAGCGCGCGGGCAGCTACAACAAATTCGAGTAACCGTGAACGCGAGATTACTAGGTTCTTTCGAGCAAGAATTTTCGTAGAATATTCTGCCGCGTTAGTCGAGTCGGACACCATAAATGTCCACGGCCGACTTTCAAGTGGCGAACAGAAGTCGACGCTGGCAACCCTCCTCTGACACTGGCGCGGCGCGTTGCGGCGCGGCGTCGAGACTACCGTCAAGGCCCCTTCCTCTTGATCAAACAACCAACCCTCGAGAAAACCACAACGCTCAAACGACCCCGTAAAGACTGCCGGTTGACACGTTTATGATATTCAACTCGACCCACTGATACGCTTCGATCTGTTTACTTTAACACCGTTCTACCGCGCCCGCACCCGCGCTCATCCCCCATCGAAATTAAAGGTTCGTTACATCTCAGGTGAGAAGTTGCTGATATCGTTGGCATTATAGTTTTTCACAAAGTTACAACCATTTAAACAGAATCTAGCGAAATATAATTATACAGGAACAGAGTGTGGGATGTTATTTGCTTACATTCACTCCTTTTCTCTCTCTCTCTCTCTCTCTCTCTCTACTTCCGTTCTCGTTATTCCGTTCTCCCATTTTCTCGGCCGCACTCTTTGTCTCACGCATCCCTCGCTTGGATTCGCACCGTTGCGATTGTACCTTATCTCGTCAAGAAACTCGACCTTTCGATCTTGTGACCATAATATGAACGGCCTATTCCGGCTATTGCTCCCTACATTTACAATGAAAGAATCGAACGGAACAGTTCTCTTAATTCCGGCGAATCGGAAAGTCCTAATTTCGGAGGGAAAACTTCGTTCGGTTTCAAGAGAAGCTGCGATTGGTCCGGCTATCAATTTTCAAGGTGTTCTCTTCGTTAAAGTGCCGTGATTCGAAACGTTCCGTTCCGTTCCCGAGCGAGTTTAATGCAGATTGCTGCTTTAATGGGGAACAATCGATGCTATTATCGAGATGGATTTATGCTGAACGCGCGCTGGCCAATTTGTGGAGCGAAGTTTGTCCTATACGAACGGGTTGCGTCTATTACGCAGAGAAATAGAGAGGAATGGTTCGTGCGGCGATATCCCCGTTTCAGCACAACAAATCTCTGTTGTTTAAACATTTCCGCACTTTGTATGGGTTGAGAATAATAGCGGAGAGATTATACACCTATAACGCGATACCTAATGTCGCATCTATCGAATGAAATTGAAACGGTGGTAGACGCGTTCGGTAAAATTTCAAAGCAGTAATATTCGAATTTCTCAGATCGACGTGCGGAACTTGGAATACGCGGTTTTGCATCGCGAACACGTCCAACGCGCATCGTTCCCCTGCCGCGAAATTATGCTGTCCGTGTTGTTTGCTCTACCGTTCTACACTGACAATGTAAACCACGTCGAGTACTGCGTGACGCGGAAATATCACGTGCGTGGACGCGTGCTTGCGGCAATGCCAACACGCAGTCCGGCCGCCCAAGAATGGAAAATCAACATGGCTCCCAGACCGAATCGTTGCGCGTTGCTTCGAGCAACGGCGCACACGTATCTCGCGAGGCTATCGCGTTTAAGCCGGACAAACACCGAACAATCACCAAGAAATGATCACTTCTTTCAGGGTAGTCGCGTGTCAGACGTCGCGTCGCGTCGCTCGATTCGAACGTTCTGCGATCAATAACCGAATCACGGCTACCTATTAATTTGCAAAACGATTTCGCGGAAATTCAAGCAAGAAAGAAAGAAAGAAAGAAAGAAACATCCAAAAAAATACAGTTTTTATTGTTTTTCGCAGTGACCTCCAACAAGAAAAATTCGGATGAGAAAGCCGCATCCCCGACGATAAGTGGATTCAAGGTCCTTAAAATAACCCGATCGAGCTCGAAACTCATAAAAGCGGCTCTCCCGACCTAAATGACTGCGCTCTCGCGGTGGACTTTCAGTAAATTACGGAGTTGAAGTCGGGATATAGCGGGAGGAACGGTTCCATCGGCGTTTGTCGTACAGAGCAGCGGATCCATCGTCGATTCAGCGTCGACACCCTCTCTCTGGGGGATGGCGAATGCTTGCGTTGCTGAATTCGAACGCGATCGTCACAGAGACCGGCCCCGGGAAAGCCGATCTTCCTCCGTTCTTCGGTGGTGGTAGGAGGAGCGAACGTAAGGAAAATAAAGCGGCCGTGGAAACCGTTTCCCCGCTAAATGAGATTCTGATACGGCGATCGGATCGCGCCGCTGCGGCTTGGCGTTGCCGAAGCTCTGATAAAACGGCTAGAACGGGGACAAGGGGGGTGCGGCCACGCCATCGCCTGCGGGGGTGGGTTGATTTATCGGAAATTAATATGCTACGCTACCGACGCTGGCGAAAACACCTCTTCGCCCCGGCGATGCTCGGGAAAGACCGTGGCGGAACGAGAATTTAAAATAGATTTGCTGCGAAGACCTGGGAGAGAGAGTCTCTCCTTGTCGCTCCCCAGGCGAGCTTATCGGGCCTAAGAAGCTACGTAACGAACCGTGGAAGGGGTTGGCTGAAGCATATTAATGCTTGCTTGCTACCCCGCAACAGGAACACTGCTTGTACTGCCGAGAACTACCTTCAAACCCCCCCCCCCTCTCACTCTCTGTCTCTCTCTCTCTCTCTCTCTTGCTCTCCCGGACTCTAGGGACGGAAGAGATTCTGAGAAGACGAGATAGGGCCGGGCTACCTTGCCGAACGAATTCGGGAAGCGAACCGATGGAGACGAGGGTGGTGATTGACTTATGGTCGTCAGCGAACTGTGCGATCGGATTAAGACAAGTCGGAGTCGTCTCGACGATGGTACTGTGGCCGATTTGACTGTGTTTAGTTCATTTGGAAGGGTGACGATTTGGGAGAAGGGGGGATAGGCAGAATTTGGTTTCATGGTTGATTCAGGAGTGATTACAAGCAACCCTCTTATAACGTGTCATTCTGATCACGCAAATTCAATGTCTACCTTGACTGTTGACTGACTACTCCGTTCTGCATTTTTGTAGTGTTATCTTCAACAGTTCGTCCTGAACAGAGTGAATGTAAATTGTGTGTAACCTGTTTAACCAGTTGTTTTTTCCGATGCCTGTTGCAGGAGGTCCATGGAATAGATAGACAACAATGATCAGGATGAAGTTTTTTCGAATCGTTCTGGCACTCCTGGGAGTCACGCACGTTCTCTGCGCACAGCCCTCTGCTTCTCCTACAGTAAAAAGCTCCGGTGAGTCGGATTTTCATTATTTACTTTCTCTCTCTCTCTCTCTCTCTCTCTCTGATGATAATGCGTATCAGGATCGTCGATGTTATCAATGCGCGACATCTATTTTATCGGACGGACCATTAAGATTCAGTGTCCCTTTCATATCCTGGTCCTCTTTAGCTCCACCTATTTTTTTGTGAGGGAGGGAGTGAGAGAGAGAGAGAGAGAGATACCGGTGTATCTCCTTTTTTCCAATCAGCCCCCACGAAACCGTTAACGAAGCTACGCGACGACCAAATCTGGGTCAAAGTGTAATCAATATCTGCGCCCACAATTCCACAGATTCATCAAAATCGTGCAGGTGGATCTCTGCCGAGTTTCGTCCCTATTAACATTAACCCTTTTTGTACTTTTTCATAACCGAGGAATTTATTTATCGTCGTCGCAGATTTTTCCAGCACGTTTTGTACCAGGCCAGCTTCAGGATGAGTAATTAGTTAAAAAAAAGAATGGCTGGAAGTTATAATGCTGAGCGACGTTCGATAAATAACATTTTTTTCATAATTATTTTTACTTTCTGAAGGATTTCTATATGCAGATAAAATAACTGGTACAAGTAAAACCTAGACAACGTGTTCACAAAAATTCTTCATAATTACGAGTTCGAAGCGGGACGATAATGAAATCTATAGAAGCAGTTTGTGTAGAAAATTCAATCGAAATAATCATAAACCGAGTCTCACTGTCCGATACTCCCACTTTGACTTTGATAGTGGTTGAAAGTGGGAAAACTGTCCTCGAGCAATCAATCGTATCAATTCGGTAAGAAATAATTGCCAGCGGTCGTACTTCAAACGAAGGAGTCTCCCCTCGACAATAAATGGCACAACCTCCGAGCCTTCTTTCAAAAGTTAAAGGACTCTCGGCCCCGGATCTCTCGGATGCAACAAATTCAATTGCCTTCCAAAGGTCACTCTCCTCGCCTCGAAGAAGAGCTCGCTATCCCCTCTTCCCGATTTCGTTCGCAGGGATGGAACAAAATAATCTTCTTTCGAATGAATTCGGAGCGGCAGTTTTGGAGGCACCTGCACACGCCGATAGGGCAAACGCGATCGATAGACCGCAGCTTTCCGTCTTGCTACCTCCATTAAATATGCTTTAATTCCCCCAATTGGGCGTTCGAGTCGCGACTAATCGAGCGTGCCTCACTGGAATTTTATTCTCGCGAGCTCCATCGACTTTGATTTAATCGCGGTCGATCGCGCCTTGTTCCGATTTTTTGATTTCCTGTCCGTGCGTCCGTTTTCACCAACCGACGCTCTTCGAGGGCTCAAGAGACCAAGGAGCTCGGGGAAATTTCTTACTTTAAAGGTTCTCACATAACAGAGTTTCGCAGATATTTCACACATTGTTCCATAAATTATAGAATCATCTTTGATTTCTCGTAAAAATTACTAGGAATTGTTCGAGCACGAAGAATACCAGTGTTAGCTGAATATATCATCAGACTAGGGTACGCTGCTCAAACATAGGTCGAAGCTCCTCCCACCAATCTCTCATTCGCGAGACTCGTTTCAGTTTCGCAGGAACCACGAGAATCGCGACTACTCGGGATGATTCATGGGTTCTACGCGATTGAGAATTACACCGACGTCGACCCCCGGTCCAGGAAAAATGGTATTACCTCGTAAAGTACCGGTAATTTATCGTGTAATATTCCACGACACCGTCGACCGTTCGCCCAACGCGACGGCGGCGCGGCACGGTGTGCTCGCGAAACAAGTTCCGCGGTAGACGCGGGAAATCCGCGGCGGATCGGCCAGGAGAACGCGATAAATTCAATTTCGTATTCGTCATTCCGGTTAATGGACGAAATTCTACGGTGTGTTTCGCGTTTCCGTTTTCATTGGAAACCGATATCGACGGATGAACTCGGCTCGTAGACAGGGCCGGGGCCGGAGCCGGAGCAGGAGCCGGAGCCGGGACTGGGACCAGTCTAGACCGTTCCGGCTCGATGCCGTTTTTTCCCTTGCATCGAACTTCCATTCAAGTCCCCGTGTCGTCTAGTTTTTCGAGCGCCACTTACAGCTTGATTACGTTCGATGAGAACAAAAACTCGATACTCGCAGCCATTTTCAGCTCCCGCGATTTTCTCTCCCGGAACTGAGAACGACGAATACTCGCCTAAGCTGCCACGCGCACACCCGGATCTTTCAGAATAGTGGTTAACTATTTTCTGGCTATCTGATATCTATAAAATTAATAAACAGACTATAAATTTATCTGCAAAAGAACAATTGTTTGCAATCGATTGTAAAACGTAGAATGCAAATAGGAATTTATTTTTCTTTTCTGCGGTTTTATTAAATCGTAAAAAATGTTATTAATTTCTTCGTTTGAAAATACGAATAGTAATAATCTGAAGCGAATAAAATGAATGAAAGTCCGAGTAAGAAACAGTAAACTAATCTCTATAGCACCGTGACTCGACTCCGTCGTCCTCGGTATTTATTTTCAGGTATTAATTAAACGAATACCTCTGTAAGCGTTTGTCGGAAGGTGATGCTTCGCATCTCTGGTGCTCATGATGTTGCTCCATTCGGCTTGTTGCTTTCATAAATCAGCGGAGCAGTGTGCCTCGCCGTGAAAAGAGCGGACGGCGCGAGTGTCCCTTATAGATTTCATTAATTAATATTTAAGTTGCCCGGGACTCGGAAATTATTTTCTGTGTAATATCGACCAGCCGCGGCCGCAGCTGCCGTCGTCGTCGTATAACTCGGAGATTCAATTTTGTCGAAACAATTCAGAGCCAAAATGAGATTGTACGGGTTTGCTCGGGCGTTTCGAGGCAGACTTTACGCGGAACACGGTTATGCGATTTTTCGGGTGTGACTCTAGAGCAACCAGCACCACCGGAGGCAATTCTTGCCCAGACTCTGTCCCTCTCTCCCTCTCTCTCTCTCTCTCTCTCTCTCTCTCTCTCTCTCTCGCGCGCGCGTCTCCGGCGTTCCTTAAAGCGTTACATGGCCAAAGTTGGGGAATTACATAACAATGTGCGAGACGATAGCGCGTATAATAACGGATAATTGTACCCGGGGACTTTAGAACTAACCCGCCTCCACAATGATCCCCGCCAGGATCCGAAATTCAGCCAACTCACTGCGAGCTCGACGCCTGTTTACTTTGCCCGAAGTGCTCGCAGGGTTTACCGGTGGCTTTAATTAATCTATTTTTCTAACAGCATCTACAGACATTAACGATTATTACGGTTCCCCCGCGATGTCTTAATCTGAGAATCGTTCTACAACGAATAACCGTATTCAAACGATCAAGGAATTTGAAGAAAATATTTACGGAATTGTTCGACAGATTTCTTCGTCAGAGATTGTATCTCAAGAGAAGAGTGTAGTTAACCGGAATTGAATTTGAAGCGTGGAACCAATAGGAACCTTGTTTTTTGTGGCACGCACAGCAGAGAACCGTGAACCCGGTCGAGATGTGCGGAGGCAGACCGTGGACTGGCAATGGTCTCCCTCCCAAGCTAAAGCAACCTTAAGCCGCGATCAGACGGATCGATTTATCAAACTCCTGAGCCGACAGTGTCGTCAGGCATTGCTTCGGCCTTTTTCCCTTGGTTTTTCGCGGGGTCCCCAACCTTATTCGCGCCGGGATTATACGCGATGGCGTGTATAATGCGGGTCGCGGTGCCGCGTGACCTCGATATCATCCGGTGCGGGTTGCACCGGGTAAAACAGAACCCCCGCACGCCCGACCGCCAATCTCGAGACACGGTAAAAACCAAGATTACTATGCAATGCAATCAGCGGCGTACCCGGGGTTCTTTCAGATTAAAACACAGTCCGGGATTACCGGTCGAAACTGCTGTTTTGCCGGGAGCTGCTTTCCGACGAGATTGTCCGACCAAGCCCCTCCCCACTCCTCGAAACCATCCTCCTCGTCATCCGCGACAAAAAGTTCTGAGCAACAGCGTTCCTCGTGAGAGAGAGTGAGAGAGAGAGTTCCAGCCGAAGAAAACACGGCGAAACGAGCCTCGGTATCGCTCGTTACTGGCTTGCACTTTCCACGGTTCGTGGAAAATCGCGTTCTCAACCGAGCAACCGGTATTTACATATTCGTTGGAGCATTTTTACCTGTGCCACGATACGAGTGCCTGCCACTTGTTGGACCAATTGCTAGAATCGGTTTCGTACAGGTGTGCAGCATGTACCAGATATATTTCACTTCCGACGTCTTTTCCACTTTCGAAGATTTTTAGCGTCCTTCGGAAATCTTTGCGAAGGATTTCGTTATGGCTGCCCCTATCCTAAGCATGCAGAAGGATACCAGAAAATTCCACTGTATTAGGGTAACGTTCGATAAAGATTATGGGCCATTCGTGTTATTACGTAGAATTTGAACGGTCCTCGTGTGCACCCCAGATACCATCGATAAGTCGCGAGGATGTCCCTGGCGAAAATGGCTTGTGCGAGAGGGCGGAATCTTGGAAGCAATAATATTCACACCCTCGTGGGGTCATCAGGGCCGGGTCAGGGGCAGTTTTTCGTCGATAATCCTCCCACCAACGCAACTGCCGCCGCGCCGCGCCGTCGTGCTTCACGCCAGACCCGTTCTATCCGTCCGCGTGTCTGTAGGGTAGTTTATTATTCATTGGGGTTGCATCCCCAACGCGGATAAACGGCGCATTGTTTATGCATTAGCCTACACCCAGCCTCTGGCCATCTCTCGATCTGGCCATTCAGTTGATTCCGCCTTTTCTCACGTTCTCGCCCATCAAACTTTCCCGGTTAATTGCGCCTGCGTTCGTCGAGTTACAGGCACCGAGCGCTCCGCTTAATCTGTGTTTGCTCGGCCTCCCTTCTGCTATGGAAAACAGCTCCCGCGATCCACTCGCATCGTATACACGTATCTATGATAGTCGACTCATTCGTTTTTCTTTCAATTACACACAAGAACTGCGAACGTTTGCGCGGACGCTTTGCGGCCTGCTAGACACATAAAATCATTTTAGATTCTAAAGCATGTGAAAAAATTAACACATTCAAGGTTCTGTATCTTTGAAAAATACAATTTGAAAAATCTACTACTCAGACCAGTGGTTATACCCGTGGACTCCGGTATAACGCGATCAATAAATTGTTGAAAAGGGTTGTTCGATGACTTTCCGCTCGACTGTCCCTTTCAGTAGATACAAAAACACATGCTGGTGATTACACGTACTAATTAATAATTTACAGTAGTTACATACAAGATCACAGTTTCATTTCCATTTTTTTATTTAGGTATTACTTACCGCTCGGAAGAGAGAGCTCTCCGAGTTCAAAAGGTTAATTAATTACGGCAGAGACCAGGCAGATGCGAGAAGAGTCTCCGAAAAGATTTTCTCCATGCGCGTACAAATGGTCTTTCAAATTCCCAGCGAATACCTATTTCTTTTCCATCGGGAACAGGGGATTTATTAAGGTTCGACCGGGGAAAAATCGAGCGAAGGAGGAGACACTGTCGTCCACGAAATAATCCGGGGAGGAGACACTTAACGATACTTCTTACCATTCCCGCTAATATACTTCTTGCGCGGGGGCGGGATGATGTTATTTACGGCGTATCTTGCGGCGGAATAATGAACGGTCACGGGGCGGCGAAAATTGAACGAAAGAAATCGGGGACTGGGTTTTTCGGTCTTGAATCGGACTCGACCCGAAAGAAAGAACGAGAGAGAGAGAGGGAGAAAACCGAAGCGATTAATCACGAATTTCTGTCGCGGACAATCGGAATACGAAATATACAGGCGGAACAAAAGGAAACCAGAACGCCGGCCGCGTTATGAATAAAATAACCATTAATTCGATCCGGTGGCCGGGTGCCGAGCTATCAAATTTATAACAGAAGGGACGCCCGGTATAATTTCAAAACGGGATTCCCGCAGACCGGCTGGAAACCAGTCCGAAACACCGAATAAAGTTAACGAGTGCCGGCGACTTGAGCTCGACTCGGCGCACTTCAATTTTCAAGGCGGAAGTGGCCTGGCGTGGCGCGGCGTGGCGCCGTCACAGGCGACACGTTTTCATCTTGTCCCCGCCCTGTAATCTCGGTCACGAAAACACGCTGAAAAATACACTACGAGCTTATTAACTCGCTACAAGAGCGAAAGGCCATCGACGAGCGGCACACGCTTCTTGGACAAACGAGAATAGTCGGCTAGTACGCGGATCGTAAGTAAAATCGAACCGAACCTGGTGCAAAGGATTCGCTGACTCCAACTGTTCAAATAGAACCACAATTAACGGGATTATATAAGGATTATATAAGGATTACGAATTAGAAATATCGTGGAAAGAGGATGTTCACATTCGTGTGTCAACGGATAACAACCAATAGCTACACATAAGTCCCCTCGGAGACACCTGCATCCTCAAAAAACGTAAACAAACGCTCTCGCCCAGTCCTCTGACTTCGGGGAAATACAGAAACAAAACACGCGCTCGTCGTTCGACCCTTCAAGGAACACGCAATTTAACACCAACTATATCCCGCATATCGAAATAGTTGAAAATCCTGCGTCTGTTAAAAACCGAAATGAATTTCCCCGCGTTATCCAGCCAGCGTCGATCGTCTGCAACCGTCCCTCACAATCGGCGGCATCGGCGGGGATTTGCTTTGTCGCGGGATCGACAAACGGGAATCGTTTCGCGCGGCGATAATCACCTGTTCCCTGGCAACCGGCTTTCTGTTCGCTAGGTGGCTGCCGACTTAACCGCAAACTGCACTGATGGAGTGCGCATTACGCGCATCGGATGTGCACGAGCGCAGTTAGCCGTCGAAAATGCTAACTGCGGTGTGGGGGTGACGGGGGGTGGCATAAACGAGATAGGGAAGCGCGAAGTGAAATTAAGCGTGCACGGTTTTTGCGCGAGACCGTATCCGGCGAAATTGAAATTGTTTTGCGAAGCGTCGCAGCGGCAGTGGCAATGTCGGCGTCGACTCGAACGAGCAGCCTCGAACGACGAATTTTTCTCGCGACCATGGTCCCCGCAACGTAATTCCGCGTCGCGGCGTTACGGGAAGCCGCGGAATACGTTAATAGGGGAAAAATGAAGGGGCGAAATTAGAGTTCCCCGAAAATTTAAGCGATGCCGCGCCGCTGGGGTCCTCGGCCACGGAACACCGCCGCGAACCGTTTTAATTATCCGCGTTTCCCGCGACAAGACTCGTCCCCCGTAATTCTCCACGTTATGCAATTAAACCGTTCGAGCGTCTGCCGAGCCGCGGACTCCGCGGTATAATGAATTCTATAAAACTTTTCGCGAGTATCGTTTGTCCCGCGCGGCTCAAACTGCTAAAGGATCCCCTAGACCGGTGGATTCAATCTCCTCGTGACAGAGAATTGTTTCTCTACGGAAAAAACACTGTTTCCGCTCGACTACCACGCGGAGGAATAACCGAAGAGCAAGACTGAACCATAGAGTGGACGAATTAATACTAAACTTGCGTGTTGTTCGCTCGATGGCCACTTCAGTCGTCCGAGAAATCGCATCTACCATATTTAAAAGCCTACTTAAAGTCTATTTAAAAGTCCGTCGCTTTGTTTCGAAATTTATCTCGGTGCGGTACGCGGTGGAGCTCGGAGCTGTACAATAAATCGTAGTGCCTGGGGTGAAGCGTTAAATTAAACGTAGATATAGATGAAATACAAATTTTCTGTTTCATATATACGAGCAGATGGTAGTGACAAGATCGTGCAATTAAAGATCTACAGTGCGCCAGCTTTGTGACACCGGGTACGACGAAATCTGGACCGAAAGTCTCGAAAACGCGAGGATAAAGCGGAGAAGAAAGCCGGCAGAGAAGCCGTCGTAAAGGGTTTTCTTTAACTCGATCAAATTTGATTCCCGGTTTAACAAGGTAACCGGTAATCTACTTATTTTTATCCTGGGGTTGGGGTAGGGGGGTGATGGTAGTGATGGGGGTGATGGGGGTGTCGGATTTAGAGCGGTCGTCGGGATAGCGAGCGGGTGACGAGATTATGCAGGTGTAAAGCCCGCGCCGCGCCGCGCCGCGGCAGGAAATACTGCCTTTTAACTTAATTTCAGGCAACGCTCGTCACCGTGCACAGAAGCGACGACCTGTTTGTCCCTTCGACGTGTAATGCTTTCAACCCTCATCCTCCCTTCTCTCTCTATCTCTCCCTCTCTCTCTCTCTCTCTCTCTCTCTCTATCTCTATCTCTCTGGTCGTCCTCCCTTCTGTGTGCCACCCCAATCCTCTTTCTGTTCGCCCCAGCCATCGCATCGGTTGCCTGGCGTTTCGTCTATATCGCGCCCCTGCCCGTTGGACCAGTTCCAATTGCGAATTGAACCGTTCGTAACTGTTGAACGTGAATTATGGCGTTTATTTATTCTGCCCTGTCCCCGGTGCCATCCCCCGTTGGCCGGCCTGTTCGCGGCCATCCATCCTACCACCGCCCACGAAATCAGTGCCTCGCGGATGGTAGTTCGATTGTGTAACGACGACGATTTCCCTTGATTATAATCGAATCGGTCATCGGAGGACCGTTCCGCAACGTTTGCGGATTGAAAGCGATAGAAATAAACGATTATTTTTAACAACGTCGCTTACCCGCTCTTTATGCAACGATCACACCCTCGTGCCTCGTCACTCGACAGAGACTTCCTTATCTCACAGACCAACCCTCGATGATCGTTTCCTATTCAATATTCATGCAGTCGTTACTCTTCTACTCGAGTATGTACATATTATAAATTCTGATACACGTATCGACAGTGGTCCTATGAAGATTACGATCATTATGCGGAGCAGAAGTCCACAACGTTCAGTTAACATTGTCAATGAAATAATTGTCGATGGTTTAAACGTATCGGTGAACAAATATTGTCAGGGAAGTTCAGTGTCCATGAAATCGTGTCAATGAAGGGATGACCATCTCTCAGCCAGTCGATACACGCTGCTGCTAGACTGTCCTTTGATCTTCACGACTTAGGTACCCGGCTTTGGGCACAGGATATTGGTAGGGAACTGCTAGGACACGGTCCTATCAAGTGGTCTTGTAGAGACTCCCCTCGATTGTCTTTCGCCTAGACCAGAACAAAAATCCATCAAAGAGAATCTTGATTCCTTTTATCGACAATTGTTCTTTCGATTTGATCTATGCCTAGTCTTTCACCTCGCCTTTGAACATTTCAGAGGAATAACACGACGTGGCAAGATAGCTCCGAAGCTAGGATAATATTTCCGTGTGAACTCTAGATCTAGATCTAAATTTTAGGCAATAAGCGTGATTTTAATTAGACGAAAGGGATAAGTCAGCAGATAGGGACGATCAGATACAGTCCTCGCTTTGTAGCTCCTACGAACAAAGATTTACCGAAGACGGGGCCACCTGTCTATCCCATCCAACCCATCTATCCATTTATTTACAGCCACTATCTGCTCACCATTATCTGGCCTGGCCTTTGAAGACAATAAGACAACGGAAGGGACAGCGTAATGGCACAACAAGGCACCGTGTCTCAAACTGGTGCCTAGCCAAGCACCAAACAACCGCGACGACGCTACGGTTGTTCCATTTCAATTATCCAACATCTACAATCTCCCGATTCAATATAATATTGTATACACGTAACTCTTGTAATTAGTAATCACTAATTACTAATTTACTCTGCCGAAAATCTCCAACTTCAATTTGATGTACCTCCATTTATGTTGAGAATCGCTTTACCGTACAACACGATAAAAGGCTTTTCTTTAGGGAAAACAGGTTCGTCTCGATCTGAATAGCTCCGCAGAATTAATATTCGCCCATAGATCCTCAGTCTACTCACAAAGTTATCCAATCAGGCAGCATCCAGTGGCACTGTTAGCGAGCATGCCGACGAGTGGTAGCGATTAATCAATTTTCAGGGCGAGTTGTCGCGACGATACGCAACTGTAAGGGGTAAACGTGTCGTCGCCAGGACAAGCATTGAACAGCAGACACATCGCACAATAGAAATACTTAGGTGTTCCTACGTGGAGCACAGGGTGTGCTCCGCCGGCTGGCGCATGCACACGCGTGTACACGATGCTCTCTTCTCCTATGTCTCTCCGTATATATATGTGTATATATATATATATATATATATATACATACACACACACACACACACATATATATATATATATGCACGATCTTCATTACTATGCCGTCACCATTATTCCGTATCAGAGCATCGCCGGGTCGTGACGCAAAGTTTTAGACGTTGTCTGAGTAGTTTATGAATACCGCGACGCCGGGATGATTGTGGCCGCGGTGGATGACTGGGGTCGTGGAGATGCCGGTGAAAACGGCTGGGAGGCACCAGGCACAGGCGTTTATCAACCCTCTGTCCCTGACAACCCCGTACACCCGCGCCGACTGTATACAGAGACACAACCCTCTCCTTAGCCATCGAGAAAGAGAGACCTCTGTCGCTGTCCCTGTGTCTCTCTCGCTGGCTTTCGCAGTCACCGTGTGGCGTTATAACTCAAACGGGAGGAACCCCTTTGACTGGTACTAGGATAGCAGATATTACTTTTATACACGTGATACCGCACCAATTCCTCGAGACAAAGGCGGGGGAATATACGAGGATGGGGCGGGCAAGTCGTACTCATTGGACGAGCACCGGCGTGCTCGCTTCAATTTCGCCGGAATGGCAGTTATTTTCTACTTCCAACGTCCGTCTTCCTACGCCGCATCGGATGCACCCTCTTGTTTCTCCTGTATGCCCCCTTTTTTCGATTAATTTCTCGAGTCACTAGGTCTCACGGGTGTTCGACGATGGTACTGCTGCTGGTGAAGCAGGTTCCCCGAGGTGGATGTACGATGAACTGCACAGGGGAATGAGGCTTTAACATTCTGCTCGGAGAGGGAGCTCGTCGCTTTGAAATTGAAGAGAGTTCGCGAAGAACTTGAGGTCTCTCTCTCTCTCCCTCTCCCTCTCTCTCTCTCTCTCTCTCTCTCTCTCTCTCTCACTCTCTCTCTTTCTGTCGAGAGGAGCCGAGATTGCAGGCGAATTCAGAAATAAGAAATAAATGGGACTCGATGAAATTTGCCAAACAGCTGCCCTGCTGTCTGGAGATTGCCCATCGTGGCTGTCTAGCTCTCTGGCAATTCTAAGCACTGTATTGCGATCGAGTGAGCAAGGTTTCGCGCAGGTGTGTCTGAAAGTATAAAAATTGTGTTTGCGATTATTCGATTGTGTTTTAATTGAGTTTATTCGCGAGAGGACGCACGGAGGTGTAGAGAAAATTGTAGTTTGTCGATTCAGTTTGGAGAGAATGTCTCAACGAATAGAAAAATTCGTTTCAGCGGTGCCATGTGGAGTGTGTTAAATTTGCTGTGATCTACAAAATGTAAACCTGAATTTCTCAGTTTATGTTTTATTAAATGAGTTCGTCCGATTTTAAGCAATTTTCGTGATCGCTTAGTTGACATTCGTAAAGCTTTGATAGACGCGGCTTTGCATTCTGGACGTGATGATTTGTGCGGGGAATTAATATCGTTGGAGGTACTAAAATTTCCTTAGACCGGTTCTCGCGTTTTACGACGCTCGGCCGCGACGAGAGGGATGACTGATCGCGGGCCGAGGGTGTCATTTTATCTCGGGATAGCACGCCGGAAGACTTTGACTAACGATATTGCCGCAACAACTTATTTGTTATCGGAATTGCCTATTACTTACCGTATTGGACAATATGTCTACCGTCTCGCCGCTATCGCCGCTACCTGCGGAAGCACGAACTTCTCCCAAGGCTTCCGATCGATTATTGCGGACGATATTTGTCCCCGCGGGAGTGATTCAGCTCGCGTTACCAGCGACCTGAAATTTCCTCGTCGCATCGTCGCGAACTGGCGTGGCTTAATCGCTCTCTCTCTCTCTCTCTCTCTCTCTCTCTTTCTCTCTCTCTCACACACACACACACACACACACACACTCCCCCTTTTTTTGCTCTCTTCAACCTCGTCGTTCTCCTTCTTCTACGCGACGAATGAAAAAGAAACGGGACCGGTTCGCTTTCATTTACTCAGCCATGAGGAAATTTTATACCGTGGGACACTGTTGCACAACAAGATAATGGAAACGCCCCAGTGTTCCTTCTTTTCTTTCTCCCTCGTCTTGCCGGGAATTGTGGTCTACCTTTTCTCGCGTAATACAGAACGTAAGGTGATTCTGAGGAAGTGCGTTTTCTAAAGGACGCGCGATGGAGATAATATCATGAGATTGAAAGAAGCCCTGAGACAGACACAAGAAACCAGAGTGATTAAACGGAGGCTCTGTCGGGCTTGAGACACCTTCTGCCAGTGAACAATCGTTTGTCGTTAGTTTATGCTATTTTTAACGGCGTTCGTCTAACGTTGAATCAGAAAGATACGGTCAAGACGAATTAAGATGCTTAAGTAGTCCGAATCTTAAAAATTCATTTGCCTAAATAATATAGAAGGCTTGATAATGGTATCGCGATCATGAGGGAATCGGTGCTACATTAAATTCTGTATCTGCATAATAATCCTTTATAAAGGATTATTACAAAGACGTAATAAAATCGATTAAATCCGGTGTTCGAGTGTTTAATTAATTACAGAGAGGGGAGACATAAATCAGAAGAAGAGTTCGCTAATATATTGAAATTTGGGTAATAAATTACTTCGATTGCAAAGCCATGCAAAGAAATCCCTTAGAATCGAGAGAGCACAATCAACTTGAGAGAAACTGCTCGTCGATTAGATAATACTGAAAGGAACCAGTCCGAGTAAGACGGTCTACGCGCAAGATCGAATTGATAGGCGATTTATTTCGGTGTATCGGGGACAGGGGACGCAGGTGATTAATTCGATCGTTTGTTTCGCGTCACGTACACGCGCGCGTCCGCGCACGAGTGCGTGTCGATCGCACGCATAAATATGCGCATGGACAAACACCGGTTCGCTTTAATTGAAAGGCGAAATGCGTGTACCGGGCTCCCGAAGATATTAATTAGCTTTCAGAGTTAATCGCATCCTCCATGATGCCCGCGGCGTCCGCAGCGTCTACACAATTTCACACGCCGCCATTGGGACTCCGGTGTACTCCGAGCTTCGATCTACCGATCATCTGATGGATAGATCACCGTGTTTGATCGTTTTCGCAGTTAGAACATACCGTGGGCGCCTGCTACTAATTAATGCGCCGCGGCCACTCGTAACGCGATAAAATTATGCGATCCTCGCCGCTAAACCGACGAATCATAAGCCTTATATCAGATAATTTCATTAGTTGCACAGTTCCCTATTAGTGGACTGGGAATTTTGTGCAAATACACATCGTTAATGACTGATATGTCACAATTATGGATCAGAAAATTTCGATTCATCGATTATAGCCTAGACTATAATTGAATTGAGTTTTTTTTAAACTGTGGAGTTAGTATATAAATTTATTACTTTGGGTATCTATTGCAGAAAAGATGGCAACGCATCCATGCGTTCAGATTTGGAAATTAAGATTAATACAGCCCACCGTTTCTGCTTAGCTCGAACAAGAGCGTTTCCACATTTTTGTGGTGCACGGTGGATTCCCGTCAGTGGATCCAGTCAAAAGCCACTAATAGAATCGTTCCCGACAATCGCAACTTTGGCATATCAGCACCGCCATCGGGTGATTACTATGATTCAAGCCGTGGCACATGTAGCCTCGTTAAACAATTCCAGAAGTCCTGATCCACGTTGATTCGAAATAAGTGATATTTCTGCGTCCGACAATTGACCGTGATTTGTTCAAATGATCCTTTGAATCAAGCTCGTTACCGGTCCCGGTTGCAGTAAGTGTCGCGTGCATGTGTCTACGAATAAAATCAATGTATGGATTCCATTGACGTTCGACTCGAATGGCCGGGTTCGACGCGTGTCATTCCGGGCCACTCGATCGAGCTTAATTGCTTGTTAATTTCATGGGACATTTATAGAGAGCGAGAGAGAAGAGCGGGCCGTGACTACCTGTAATAGATTCCAATACTTGCAGCGGTATTTTCGGCGTTGCATGGTAATTACAAGCATTCAGTGTAATTATTCATTTCTGTAACCCCATTCCGATACCTTTATCGATTACGAATGCTGCCGGTTGCTACCGAAAAATATTTGCGTTCCTGCAAACTGCAATTTTTCTTTTTCAATATTCGCTCGATGTACGCGTCGAGTTTCTATAATTTTACGCGATCGGTGCATTGTTTAGTACAGTTTCATCTCTACGCCAGAGAAATCACTCCACGCGAATGACGCACGGTTCACTTTGTTTCCTGTGAGAAAATGATTTTACTAGATTTTATGCTTCTGCCAAGAATTAATTATTAAATGCAAGCTTGTGAAAAGAAATAGCTCCTTGAATGAGACGTAGTTTTCCACATTTTCCCAGCAGCCGAGTTAATAATCCTAGATATTACCATTGTTATCGCGGAAGGTTCCGAACAATAGTTCAACCGAAAACAGCTCTTCACGGCCTGGATTATTTTCGACGGGTCGCAAATATTGTTTAGAAGAAATTTAGGTATTTAGAGGATTGGTTGTGACCGATGAAATTCGGTGAAAATAACGCCAGTTCTCGGGTGACCGCAAAAGTGCGAAGCACATACCTACAGCTATCCGTGTAGCGTACATATATTTTTCCTCGTACCGCGTTCATGTTCATCTCGTCCATGGATTTGTCGTCGGTCGAGCGGCTGCACACCGGTCGGCTCGGAGGTGTGCAATTAATCCATAAAATAGATACGCGCTGTGCAACGCATGTTCAACAGCAATTTCATCCGCCACCTTCTCTCTCTCTCTCTCTCTCTCTCTCTCTCTCTCCCTCTGTGTAACTTCGTATCTGCCAATCTTTTTCTCTGTCGGCCGCGAGAAATAGTCACGCCGGCCAGCACGAGAAAACGTGACGCGTACATTTATTCAAAACACCGTGGGGGCCACGTTTCGTTTTGCATGAAAGTGCACGGGCCCGGTCTCTCTTAAATCTCCTAGCCGGGCAAAGATTTACGCGGCCCGGGGCCAATGACTGTTCCAATGACAGCATGAATAATTCGCGGGCAGAGTTGGCCCGCACGGGGCGCGTTGCTGCAGGGCCGAAAAAAGCCGTGGGGGTTGATTAAACGAGCCGGCGAATTAAATCAGAGGGAAAATATTAGGTCCTCTCCACCCCCACCCCCGCCCCCCTCCCTCACCTGCATACGAAATGTTTCGGCCGGGTGTTGAATTTTGTTACGCGGGAACGATATTCAATTATTCATTCTGCTGCATTACGCCCGCCGAGAAAGAGGATTTTCGTTAAACGCGCCGCGCAGAAATATTGCACCGCGACCAAACAGAGGAATGCAAAAAAAATAGAGAAAGAGGGGTGGGGGGAGGAGGAGGAGGAGAGACTGTTTCGAACAAGTTTTCGCTGGCCATAGATTAAGCGGATTGAAAAACTATAACTGGAATTGCGGGAGAACGGAACTGGGTCAGTTGGTCTATACGTAGATAGTTGATGTCCAGCACGCTATTCGACGAGAATTATGACCTTGAATGGCGCCTTGGAGAACTCGCGTGGACAGCCTGGATCAACGAACTCGTCTCCCGGTTGATTAATATTATAAATAAAAATAAAAATTGCAGAAGCAGGAGGAGCGAGTTTAAGATTAGGTTTGTGCCTGTTCACATAAACGAATTTGAAGGAAGTTGCCCAAGTCGTTGAAACATCGGCGATAATGATAAAATATTTACAGCTGCTGGTTCCGTAAACGCAATAAATTTGCCAAATAAAGGAGCCGCCGTAAAAATTGGTATGATTACAAAACCGTGATGCGTACCTCTATGAAACGGTTCATATTGGTCGGGAGAGCTTGTCGAGTATTGAACGTCGCAGCGAATATCGGTCCATCATTTTTATTGCTTTTTTTGTTGTTGTTGGTATTATACATGAAACAATTTTCGTGTGCTCCGAACGCGATTCGCACGGGCGTCGGTCAATCTTTATGGTAATGCCGCGCCGCCGAGGCGAACGGGGTCAAAGCAGGAACTCGTTACCCGGCACGTCAATAATATCTGACAGACGGACACGGGGTGAGAATTAAAAATGTCCTCTAGCTACGGTATTCTTGACGTCGAACGAAAAACACGTTCTGTGCATTGCGAAGACGGTGCGCGATAATATATCGACGCCAGTCGTCGTATAATTCTATCTAACAACGTGTCGATTTGTACTATCATCATTGGTGGACTGACGAAAACACGAAGCTTCTCGTTCCTCCGAATAGAAACTCCACAAACTAAATTGTCAATACTTTTTGTCAATTTGCTAGTCTATCAACGAAATTTCTTCGGAACGGAACAATTTAAGCATCGATCGAGCGCTCTCCTAGAAAATTGTAAAAAGACTGGAAAGGTAGGTAGTCTGATCACAGCAAATATCAAGTTAACAACATTCTCAAGGCATACTAGAAGTAGAAGAAATCTTTAGACAGCGAATCTCTTTGGATCATCGAATAATCGATCCGTCTTTCACTCGGTACGATTCCACAGCCTGTAGACACGAGATACGCGACGATTTCAACGTGCATCGAATCGATCATCGAGAAACATAGTCTAGAGATCGAGCAGGCCCATATCGTCGAATTTGGGAATTCTCTTGGTCATCACCCTCCTGTAAGCCGCGCTTCTGTATCCAGGGTTGTCGTAAACGCCATCTTTAGGCATTAGTTCGTTGATATCTTTTACTTCACTCTTGTCCAACAGAAGGACGGGCAAAACTGTCATCGAGGAGATCAGACCGTAAATCCCTCGTTCCTTCATGCATCTGTTGATGTCGTCCATAGTGGGCGGTGGGGTCTTGCAGTTGAGTTGCTTCATGGTGCTCGTCAACGTGTGTAGGTACTCGACGATCAAGTCGTTCATATGGTTCTCGTAGACCTCCTCCGACGGGCTGGTGTGCAGGAAGTATTGCAGATCGATCGCCGGAGTCGTGTAAACGCACACTTGGAAATCCACCTGGAACGTAAATCGAAGCTCGATCGATCGTCGTCGCCGGCACCGGAATTGAATTGTAAATGAAATCTGCGCGAGCGAAAGAAGCGGGATTCGTGTTTAGGAAGTCGTCGGCGTGGAGGGTTTGCTTGCTTGCTTGCTTGCTTGCTTGCGTTGCCAGTGCTATCTTTCTCTGGTCGTTTCCCGCTCTTTACTACTGCGCACCGACAGGTGCGGAATGTACCTAAACGCGATCGAATCGGATTTATTGCATTATTCATAGCGCGCGACGTCCCCGACTGTCGAAACGCTTTCCTTTTTTTCGAACGCCTCTTTCTCTTTCATCGCGTCCCGCTCGGATTGATATCAACGTTTCGCTTCGTGGCCGTGATCCAAGGGTCTGTAACCCGTTTGATACAACCGTGACTGTCGATAGTGTGATTCCGATAGTACAATCGCGAAGAAAGTGTTTGTTACAGGAGCCAGACACGGCGTGTAAGCATCCGTGTGCTCTTCGAAAGAGAATAACTTTTGGCCAGCTGGGTATACTTGACCGAGAAGCGAGTAATGCAAATTATAAAATAAAATGAACAAACACGAAATAAAAGGTACGGGGACCATGATGATGAGAATCGGTAGATTTTCAAGATATTTTTGGAAATGTCTCGAGAGAATGTAGTAACTTACGAAAATGTGACCGATAGGCTTCGAGTTTTCATCATATTTGAACAACATGTTGTTCACCCAAAAGTCGCCATGATTGATGACACTAAACTCATCGCCTCGCCGTTTGACAACCGAGATGCCAAGTTCGTATATTTGACTAGCCATCGCTCTAATTTTGTCCGCATATCTATGAATTAAAAAAGACTCGCTGGTAACTCGTTCATTAAAATATTGTGTAATTTAAAACAATCACACACACACACACATACACTCTCAGACTCACCTCTTCCCAAGTTCAGGCCACTTTTCCATTTCATCTGCTAACGCAGTGCATCCGAGCGAGAAGAAACTACTCATATCTTCCGGATGTTCCTCGTTGAATATACCTTTCCAGTATTTAGCTTTTTGCTTCGGCTCCTATAACGATACATGCATTCGAAATAATTATTGATCACTTCTAGATTCTATTACGCCGATATAATATCTAATGATTTTCGAGGAGTGCCTGAGATTCTACGCGTTGATGTGACTTGTGACAAACTCCGAAATTCTCCCGAATTTTGAGATACCGAGCAGCAGACTAGGGACCGAAGATTAGACTGTAACTACGGCCGAAGAATCGATCAACGATGTTTCACCTTTTCACACAAAGCGACCGAGGCGGCGTGAAACTTGCCCAATCCTCGAATTGCCAACATGGAGTGGGCCAAGTCAAGACCGGCAATTCTGTCAGCCATGCGGAATCCGATAGTTGCCAGGTCCTCCATGACCAAACACAGTGGTCGTTCCATTCGCACGTGGTAGATTTCGGCACCGAGCCGAGTTCCAGGGCCCAGCATGTCCGACATCTTCTTCAAGGTGTCCGTCATCATGATGATCTCCGTGTCGAATATTTGCGATTTCTCGATCTACCGTCACACGAACAAATCCACATTACACATCGTGAAATTTTGCTTATTTCAAATTATAGAAAACGTGCTAATCCGCTTCAAGTCACAGAGTTATCATTTCCACGGAGGAAATAACAAATAAATAAAATATCACTCGATTCAACGGTTAATCGACGAGAGTTAATCGGTGAAGATAGAATGAACTTTAGTTTACCAGTTCCTTGCGAGCTCCCTCGAGGATCGGCTCGATCTTGAAGATGAGCGACTTCTTCCCGTTGACCCTCTTATTGCCCTGCACGCGGGTGTACTCGATGGTTACCCTCATCATATCGCTGGTATAGTTGTCGCCCTTGCTGGTCGCCGGTTTCACAAATACATCGATCACCTGCACCGTGCTGTCGTCCTCGACCAGACGCAGTATCCTCTCGGTGAAGTCGACGTTCAGCCATGACGGTGTCTCCAGGGCCATTTCTGAAATTGGAATTGGAATTGGAGAATTTCCCCGACAAATCATTGTTCTTCTCGGCGCGTCAGCCAACGCGGAAACGATTCTTTACGGTAACTTATTGTTCGCGGCGAGATTTATCACGCTTCTCTCCCCTTTTTCCTCTCGATCTCTCTTTTCCTCCTTTCCTCCTTTCCTCCTTTCCTCATTCGCCTTTCAAACCCGCTGTCCCCTCTGTCTACCGTTTTCCACCCTCCACGGCCCTTTCCCTTGCCGGTGTTCCCTTCGACGCCGCACACCTTTAAGACTGCCTTACCGTTTTCGAGAACCTAGACGTTCCCATTCAACCTCCTCGCGCTCAGACAGTGCTGTTTCAATTAGAGACCTAATGGATCACGGACCTGTCCCCTCGTTCCGGCTAATCCTTTTTTCTGAATCGCGATCATTGGTCCAATGGACGCGCTGCTCTGCTATCTACTCGGCAATATTTTAAAGAAATTTAGAGCGAGTCCCGAGGGAACCCATCACGTTCCCAGGAACAGGGAGCATACTTAAGCGCCCTGGAATCGGAACGTGCGAATCTTCCCGACTGGAGATAGATGCCCGCGCGAATAGGCTGCGAGCAACCGAAGAGGAAGCTTCCAGTTGGATAAGAAATTTCTTTCTTTTTAAAGATACAGCTCGTGTTTTACTTTTTATAGCGATGTTCTGGAATCGCTAGAACGATTGCCATTCCGATTTTTCGAATTGATTCGTGGACTCCGTTCCGATTCTCCCGGAATTTATTCCGAGAATGTTAATTAAACGGAGGCTGGGGGGGGGGTTTCGTGATTTGTGGAGACTCACGGAACAGCCAGGGATGGATTCAATTAATTTATTTCTCGGCGCGTACGATTGAAGATTCGTATTGTATTGATACTGCGTGCGTTATCGGCCTCTGGAAATGGCACGCGGTTTGCTGACTGCGGACAGTTATGCATTTATAGGTTCTGCGATACCGAAGCGATGGGACAAACGTGACGCTCGTTAGAAAATTCTCACACAGATTTCCTGCGCAAACAACTCTCTTGAAACTTTACCTATCTGAAGCCTATTAATAGGATTTTCAATAATTCTGCTGTACCAAAAGAAAGCACAGAAATTTTCTTTTACGTTGCAATCTCAAATGAAACTATTAGATGACGTTATCGAGGGTGACTCGTTTTTCATTGCTAGTTTACAATGAAATGTGTTTAGCCATGTAGGTACCATAGATTTTCAAAATTATGTCATAATCACCGGTCGGTAATGTGTTAATATGAAAACGACAGTATGAAAAAGTAAATGGTACATATAGCGGTCCGGTAAGTCTCTGGTAATCGCCTCGACCTTCCTGCAATGAAACGGTCTTTCTTTTTAAATATCTAATCTGTCGTGAGGTAATATACATCAGTCCTTAAAGCTATTTATCGTCTCGAGTGTCCATTTTTACGGCTGTTGGTTTCGAGTCAACGACCCACCGACGATTGCGTCAAGAACATCAGGGATTTCGCGAAGGAGACGTAACGGTGACACGGGTGAAAGTCGAATGTGCTCCTGCCTGAACCACTCAGATTTCTAATCAGATACGATCTCTGTGACATCGTCAATTAAAAATCTTCAAGGTACAATAGTCTAACGACCGCAGTGGTCGATCAAATCATTAATTAATAATCAAGTTTTATAGGTGGCGCGTCCAGCTACGCAAAATTCTTCTTAGAAAATATGTTTTCGACGATACTGCAAATTCAGCACATTTGTCTTTGATAATTCGACCAGCCACAGCAGATCAATTACTCCCAGAAAATTCGATTTGATTCGATTCGATTCGATTCGAATGGCCATACGAACGATCCGAGGTCGCCGAACGGTCTCTTATCGCACGCAAACATTCGATACGAGAGAGATATATCGCGAAGCGCGCGCGATACGAGATCGGGGACAAATGATGTTCCGGCTCTAATTAGACGATCGAATCCGCTCCAGATACCCCGATGCTTTCAAACAATTTTTCGAATTATCACTAATTGCCAGCGGGAGAACCGCGATCCGAACGGAAGCCCCGGGAACGTCGGGGCTTAATGATTTGACAAATCGGCCTCGGCGAGATTAATGATTCCGTTTATTTCGGTGCGGACGGATCGGTGACGGGCGTTCTGTGATGCATGGGCATTTTATGCGCGCGGAGAGCGCAATATCACCGCACCGGGCCGGAACGAGAGCGGAAAACGAGTTATCATCTTGAACAGAAAGACGTAGCTCGTTCACACGCGATCGAACTCGAAAAGAACTTTCGCTCGACCGTGTCTACTATTCTCGGACCATCACTCGGAATTGCTTTCTCTCTTTCTCTCTCTCTCTCTCGAAACGTAGCCGCTCTGGTGAGACGCTCTTTAAACCCGTTATTCACAGAACTCATCACAGACAACGTTTCGTGTTTTGTGTCAGATGTCGTTATTAACGGAAACCGACACTGTGGCGGTCTGTACAATATTCAGATGGAAAAGATATCTCGTAGAAACCACTAGGAATACGCAGAACTATCTTGTGTTGTCCTAGGCAGAACTGGTCACGGCGACAGTCTATGAAAAATTCACGAAGAAATATCGTAGAAAATCACGAACGATCCCCAGGATAGATCACCAGATGCACAACTATTTTGTGTTTTATATCGTCCGAACTCGTCACCGCGACGGTCGGTAGACAGACCATAAGAAAGAGAGATCTCGTAGAATCACTAGGACTATCTATATTTACGGTTCTGACTAGAGATTAATTGTTTCGCACTTTGTCCACTTGTTTTTAGTACACGAATGGCGCGACGAGTTAGCGCGAAAATGAAGAATTCGTTGGTCGCCACTGACCTGCGAGTCTTTTTCGTAGATTGTTCACCAAACGGATCACTTCGCTTCGCGTTCGTGAATCTGTGATACGAAGCGGTGCTAAGTAGAATCAAAGTGTCACGTTCTATACGGACGCCGGGCAATATTTATACTCTAACGAGAATCCCCCAGACCGCGTACGTCATCTTATCTTCGGCACTGTTGTCGACGGATAACAATCGGCACGAGTGTGGGAACTGCTTCGCGATTTCCTCGTTTGCGTCACTCACGCGCGCATTGCGCTATAGGCGACGTTTTTCACGAAACGTTTATTGAGCGCCCCCCCCAAACGGGGCCTTGATTGCACCGGTCCCTCTACTTCTCAAAATCATCTCAGGCTAGATGGCAGAATTACACTCTTGCTCGCATACTCCGCTCTGACGTTGACCGGTCAAGTTGAACGGTAACGGAACCTTTAGCGATTGAAATCTAAGAGGATAATCATTTTTCTTATGGATAATTGCTTAACCCGCGCAACCTGCTTCTTTCTTCTTCAATATTTTCTTATTGGACCATATAGAATTAGACAATGATTCGAATCGACTACTAAAAATTTAGAAATCGGATGGAACGTCTGTAAGTGTGGGTGCCACCAGAAATCTCGCTTGCTAAATTGCCTAAATGTAAAATGTACCATGTTACGAGTCAGTCGACAGTTGACGGTAAAGGGTTGACTTTCAAGGATTGATTTTCTCCGAACACAATCCGAAGAGAACTTTGAGAATTTTCAGGTGAAGGGCTAGCGATCGTCGACCTAATTTTTCGAATAGGGTCTCGTGAATCAACTCGCTCGCATACTAATCCGACAGAACCGAGGAAACAATACGCTGTAACCGCGAACGATCCACGCATTACAATATTCTGATGACATACGCGCGCATCGTGTTCGCAGCTGGCGCATTGAAATTCAGTGCACTGAATTCCAATGTCATTTCGCAACACTCTTTTCACAACAAAACTGCATGCAAATCACGGGTAAACTGTCAGAGGGATCGTTGACAAGCTATGCCGGTAACCTAAATTACCGAAAAATTATAAATAGAATAGACGTCCGAGATGATTACATTCGAGACGAAGCGTTATCGAGATTTTCCGTGAACGTCGGCGATTCTTTAGACTGCGATCCTCTAAACGACGAGCGTTTAGGAGAACTTACGCTGGTCGAGGTCGTACTCTTGAACTTGCTGTATCATGAATCGCTATCATTTCCGAGCCAGTAGAAATAACAGTGTTATCTAAAGACAAAGATACGAACTTTCTCTATCTTTTCGCATCTTGTAGAAACTGGAACGCCGCGCGCCGTATGTAGTGAGACAAAGGTACGAACTCGGAGCTAATCGAGCAGTTTTTAACGGTGACTCGGGTTATTAAAATGATTATCGTTGATGGACTATTATGAGTTTCCGCGTCGTCTTTCTGGGTTCCGATGGATGTACATCCTCGAAAGCCGGGAATTCCGTAAAGTCCTCGAAGACAAAGTTCGAGAACTCTTAATAACTGAAAAATTGCAGCGCGCTTTAAAGAAAATTTTTAAAGAAGAACTTCGTGGAAAGCCCTTCCCACCTCGTTATATCTGTATTAACAGTGACAGCTCGCTGACATTCTCTCTGAAAAAGTTGGAGCTGCCGCCGCGCGCCGCGCCGCGCCGGACGGACGCGGACGGTCATAGAAATCATTGAGAAACTTATAATTATTACTAGACTGCATCGTGCAACACACCTCCACGCGCATAGTCTCGACAATGTCTGCCATCAAACTAAACTTCGTTAAACTCCGTTAAACTCGGTTAAAAATTCGATTAAATTCCTAGTAGTAGCGTAACACTCTCGTTAAACTTCGACAAATATTTTACTGCGCCCAGCTTTAACCGGCCAACCAGCAACGATCATATTCCGCGAGATCTGTCTTCATCTGGTGATCATTATGTAAATGGTCTATTCCGAAAGATATGGTATTTAAGCAAAGTAAATAGGTTCTAGTAGTAGAATTTATAGCAGAATGATCAACGAAGTTATAAATTTGAAGTTTCAAGTTTATTCAACAAGTTGAAGCGTCAACAACTTGTTTGTTTAACAAGTCGACGTGTTAGATACCAGTCAGCTGATTGGTAGGTGACACGAACGTGCACGGAACAGACAAAAAGATAAAGAGCAGAGAGCAACGACCTCGACTGAGGCCTTTTCCTTGGGCACTCTGATGCGATAACCCTAACCGCGGACACTGCCCTCTTTGCGACAATGCGTAGACATACGCTACGTGTGGTCTACTATTCAATTATGGTAGCTAACACGACAATTTTTCAACTGTCAACATCTCTAAAACGAAAGAAAGGGGGAGAGAGAGAGAATCGTCAACTTGGTAAATCTACTCCTCTATTCTGTAAAAGAATAATCGTATGAAGTAATCTTTTAACTAGAGTGACAATGAACAGCTTCCTCGACTGTTTTCCCGAGAAAGCGTGTCAATTGTCTATCGTAACCGATGTTTAGCAACGTACGCGGCACGTCTCAGTCAAGGCAAATTATAAAACTGTCTTAAACATGGACTACGCCAACCGCAAAGATGCAATTCAGATTTGCGGTTAGCCAGGTCACAATGGACATCTTCGGAGCCGCTATAGCCAGGCGTTCGCGGCAAATTCAAGCAATCACGCGGATAAGTGACTCCGGTCATGTCAAAGAACGTCGCGTCACTTGACGAACGTTAATCATCGACACGCCAGTGATTAACGTTGACCACCGGGAGCCGGCTGTGTATCGGTACGATCACGCGAACTTGAAGCGTTTATGCAACCAGCGAACACACACACACACACACACACACACACTCTCTCGCCTGACGAAGGAACTCAATTGAAGTTATTATGAAATTCCCCTCCGAACCGTGCCCGCGCCCGTACCCGAGCCCTCTTCCTCGTTCTTACACGCCTCGACGTAACCCTGCAATCAACAGAAGTTTCACGGTGCATGTGCTAGTCACTGTCCACTGGCATCATTGCATCCGAGGTGTTCCACGCGGTTTCGTAACCATAAATGCCCGCGGATAACTACGAAGGCCAAAGGCATTAACGCCTGCCTCACCACTCGAGGAAGTCGGAATCTTGTAACCGGAACATGGCAAACTTGTTTTTACCTTCGTTGAACGAACGCGACGGTGATCGATCGACAGTGGTCGCAATTAGCCTATCGAAACCGTGGCAAAATGGATCGCCAACGATCCAGCCGTGATTCGCATACGTAATTAAAAATAAGAGTTTTCTTCTTGCTCGTTGCGAGTCTCATGCAACACAATACTGTGAAAACATTACTTGTTCAGATTGTCAAAAGATAAAACACATTTCTTCCGAAGAATTTCATTTTGCACCAAGATCTTTCGTCTTCGGGTTTCACTTTCGCTCGTCGATCTTGCGCGATTGATTGCGCGATTTCACAAAAACATTTGTCACGCGTGTTGGTCTTCAGGTGGTTTAGATTTATCTTGATGACGAGCGTCCAAAGCGTAAACCATCGTGCAACTTTATCGTCAATTTACACAGTATCGAGTGATTATTGCTTTATGATAAAACACTGGGAGATTAAACGATGCTTCTTTTTTTTTATGAATATGCGAAATCTGTCGTGTCTGCGTGTAGTAGGCGCGGAATAGAAGTTAGAACAATTAGTTTACTACACGACGTGAAAACCGATGTTTCGTAAAGATTGCACAATTGGTCCGGATCACAGAGCAATTACTAAAATACATGGAATTGTACATCGTCCAACTAGCCGTGGCCTTTAATAATGCCATAATTGTGAAAACGTTCGTTTTGTGCAAATGAGGTCAGGGTTACGGTAAACTAGCGCAGTAGATTAGCGCAGCGATGGTCAGACGAGTCACTTACAGTTGAATTCGTACATTCTGTTGATTCTTACACATGTTACTTGTCATGGAGCACCGGGACTGAATTCATGAATGCTAATCGACTCATTGTTTACGAACGTTCTCATTGTTATTCGAGTCTTCTCGGAATTGCGAAACGATCGCGGGTCTGTCGAGGAAAATCTGTTTTCTTGAATTCGTACAACTATTTCGTAACCGTGGGGCTATCGTAATGGTAACTTTGCTTCGTTTCTGGAAACCCTTTACCGGATCAATTCACCAGATTCCTTTGAAAAACGCTGGAAAATCTGTCAACATCGAGGACAGGACATTTTCAAAGTTCGCACGAATTTCCTGTTTCTCGCGCGGCTGAATCAAACGGGTTCAAGAAAGGGAATATGGCTGGTCGTTCACGTCCATTTAAATCAACCCCAAGGAAACGCCAATGTGAGCAGTCGCTTCCAATTGGCCGAACACTTGGCAGCCTTGATTAAAATTACACCAAAGGGTAGGGATACAAGAAGAGGCGACACTCCAGCCGCGGCCGGTACCTTTGCAGTCGTTTCACTGTCTCTTTAAATTGGTTGTATAGGCAAGCGAGAACTTTAAATCAACTTATATTCTTATTAATATTCTTATTTCGTAACAATGTCCAAAAATTGTATGCACATCAATTTTACAAAAAAGAAAAAACCAGCAAATTCGTTGCTTAACGCGGCTGCAGCTGATTACTAATTGTTTGCGCGCTATGACCTAACTCGAGCCGTTCACAGTTCAAAACGATTATCTTTCTTTCGAATCTTTTTACACTTTATCGAAAAAGTTAGTTGGTTGGCAACCGAGAGTTGAGTTTTCTGCATTTAAAATAAATATTCCCAGTTTCTTCCGCGGAAGAAAATTCTCTCTTGAGATTGTTCGACTGACGTTATCGTTGTTTGCAATGAAACAATTCTGTTCGTCGCGTCGGACGGGGATCTTTTGACGGTAGCGAGCATCCTCGCGATAGTAAGCGAGATCGGGTCACGTGCCTCGTGCAACCGTCACCGCATGTGTGCTATCATCGGCATTATGTAATGGATCATCGTGCGACATCACAAACTCGATCGTTTCAGCCTTGAGCTTGCGCCAATTACACGCGTACCAACCTTTTCATTCGTCTCAACGCCGATGATTTATTAGAACGTGAAATAGATATTGAAAGAATCTTTGCACCGCGGCGAAGGTCAAGCTTCTTGGAACGAGAGCTGTTAGCGCGATCAAACGTCGTTACAAGATCGGACCATTGGAAGATGGAATGTTAATCGAGACTCGTTCACGGTCGACACGTTCCCACGCGGAAGGATTTTTAATCAGAAAGATACTCCTCTGGATGTCACACGGACTCCTCTCGCAAAACAGTATTCTCTGTTGTTGAGAGTGTGCATGTTGGAACCGTGAAACAATGGACAATCTATCGGAGACCTAGTTCGACCTCGTGCCAGATAGTTTTATCAAAATCAGACGACACAAATCAAATTCGGTGTAAAGAAAAACCCTTGTATTTTTAAAGGTCAGGTCGTGGAATTTTTGTTCTCGTTGTGTGTATGTGTGTTTTCACCAGCTTATTTTAATCATACAAAAGTATTCTCGGAGGGCCGGCCGAAAGCTAGTTGTTTAATTTTATTAATTGGCCCTTGATAATCAGTAATTCCGGCTATTCGATCGGCGGCTCGTGAATTTTATCGCGTGGCCCCGCTCCAAATTGTTCTATTAGCACGAGGAATGTCGCGATTTACACTGGCACGCTTTGATACGCGTCCCGCTGAATTATCGCGCTGTATCGCGCAATGAAAAATTATACTGCCGTACCACCGGGTAAATTTACAATCGCCTCGGTTTATCGGCACACAGCCGTATGCCCGTCGGCTGACGCTTTAAACTCGCGCTGGATATACGATGCAATTTCGAAAACGCACCGAGGGGTGGGGGTTTTTATCGCAACGTTTAGGGGGATAATCGATTACCAAACAGCTCGCCGATCGTCGTTCCGCCACGAACATCAAATAAGGCGATAGCTATGAGAAGATTAGAATTCCGGGCTGCCGTTGACCAACGGCATTTGACGGCAACTACCTTGAAACACGACAAAGAATCCGAGACTCGATTGTTAGATTCTGTTATCTCGCCGATTCCGGTCGAAAGTAGAAAACGCAAATGTCGGCCACTGTGTCCGAGTGCAATAAAGAATAGCGCGATTTAAAGCTTCGTGTGTAAATAAACACGGCGAGATATTCGTCGGCGCTGCAATCATTTTATCGGCTTACAATATTTACATACATTTTCAGCAAACTTGCGAATTGCTATCCCGATTGTACACATTTTTACCACGTTTTTTATTTGATGGTTTTGTAGGTTTCCTTAGCAAGTTGATTCGCGTATAGCCACCGCAAATATTGGCTGAAATCATAGTAGTTTATTCGATGAAACGGTAAATGAGCACTTACGATTTATCAGCGCCTATTTCACATAGTCGAGAACGCCTTGTTGGCGTTGCTTTATGAACGCGATTTACGAAAAGAGATTGATTGAACTTAAGAAATTGACCAACGCATGCACGCTGACACTCAGTCATCTACAAGCGGTACAAAGATTCTTACGATTCGGCCATCCAGCCCGATTAATGTCCCCTGATCTTCAAAAATGTTTATTCGAATTCACTTAATCGATTCACTTCATTTCGCAGTCTATTCAGAGATCCATTCGGTGCTCCAATTTCTCAGCACTTTAACTAGTATACAAAATTGGTTAAACACTCTATTCAGTCTATCAAAGTCTATTCAGAGATCCAATCAATGTTTCAATTTCTCAGCACTTTAACTAGCGCGCAATTTACTAAACACTCTATTCAATGGCAAGTTGTCGAAAAATCCCCAACTCCTCTCTCGGCAACAAATGAAATTAATAAAGTCAAAAAAAAAAAAAAGAAAAAAATGTTTCAAACAAACAAACGCAGGTGCAGTTCCATTTAATGGAATCTCCCAGCTTTGGAAAAGGTCCCGGGATCTCCCCGGTCCCATAATTAGCTGGAAGAGGCTCGCATCCTCGCGGAAATAGCTCGGGGAACGAAGATCCAGGGTCCCGTTAGCGGGAATAAAAACGAACTGTTCCCGAAAGAACCGTTTGCAGAGAATATGGTAGCAGAGACAGGTAAGCTAGCAGCGTTACGAGGGACATTGGAGGCTCGCGTTTCCATCGGGCATCAATTCTCGTTCGTTGGACCTGTAACGGGAGGGGGGGCCTTCTTCTGTTTGCGGATCTCGGGCTGGCCGGGCCGGTAACTGCCCGCGAATAAACTTTTACTGTTATCACACGGGAATCGGGAATAGGCGATACTACTCGATCTGGAGGAACGCAGACGATCCAGAGGTCCCAATCCGCGGACCGGTGTCCGGCACGTCTTGGCGTTCAAATATCAATAGAAGCCCAGTTAAGTCGTCGTGAAACGCGAACGATCGCGAGCACACTCGCAACCCTCGAATGCAGTCGTTACGCTTCCACCCCTTCGTGTCTGAGTTCATCCTCTTGCCAGTCCTGAATTCTCGTCCCTTTCTCTTTGGTTACTCTCTATTGTCGGCTCCCTTCGTCCCTTTCTTGTCTAGTATCTCTCTCGGTCTGGCTTTGGCTCGTTCTCTTTCCCTTTCTCTTTCTCTTTCTCTTCCTCTTTCTCTTTCTCGTTCTCGAGTGCCGTTTGCTGCTCGTTCGAGACAATTCCACTGGAACTAAAGGGCCAGGAGAGACAGAGCGAGATCAGCCACCGACGTCGAACAAAGAGACGGTTTTCAATTGGAGCTACACCGCACCGCACCGCACCGCACCGCACCGGTGTAGGAGATCGGAGACGTATACAATTTTCGGCTGGCTTGGATACGACTGAACGAGATATTAACCAGTTGAATATCGCGTCAGCTGTTTATCCGGGGGACCTTTGCGAGGATCGCGGTCTGATTTCTTTTGTGATTCCGTGTTGGATTAAAAATTCCTGATGAAATTGCTGAAGAGGGCGAGTTGATCTGGTTTTCTCAGTTGGATAGCGTGTGCCTACACATTTTTAATTTTTCGCTGACTTAACCGTTTTTTTAAGATTCTTTACTTTGAAAAACACAATTAAATGTGTAGAAGGTTCTGCGTCAATTGTATGAAAAGTTTCTCGTAAACCTTTAATCTAAGAATAAATCAAGTTGAGTCACAGAATCGGAGATCTTAAACGATATATTCGTGATACCAGGTAATCTCAGAATATTGCCGAACACTCATTGACTGTTGCACATACTGTTGTAATGTGTCGCAAATTATTCCCAGAATTTTTGTACACAGCGAAGATAACGACTCTTCCCTGATTCGCGATAAAGCACACAATCGGGATAAAGAAATTATCAAAAATGCGCAACTTATAGTAACAGAGTATGTCAAGCATGTAATACTTTGTTGTGCAACAATTGCACGATTCTCTTATCGAGTTTCCTTTAGGTTTTTATTAGCCGAGTTACGCGATAAGCGACAAGATATGTACGTTCTTCGTGCTTGTAAGATTAGACGATCTTTTTTAAATGTTCCTCAAGTGAAGATTGTTCTACGAATAACTTCTAGAATGTTTCATAAGACTGTGAGATCTGCACTTGCAGAGATTAGCAGCATTAGCTCTGATATTTTATATCAGTTTAGTTAATGTATATCTATGTATGTCTTCCGTTGGCTTGCTTGGTTTACCCTGTTAACTTTATCAGAATTCAACCCCTTTGTTACTCCTTGCAATTTGTTATTTGCCTGAAAACAATTGACAAGATAAAAATTGCGTGAGTGGGCAGGTCCCTCGGAAAATCTGCTATCATTCGCTTACTACCGTTCATGGTAATTAGTGTTTACCAACGATTGCGAATACGTGAGACCTGTCTGACTAGGTAGACTAATCCAATACCGATTACAGACGGACTTTTTGAAAACGTTATCCGATATCTTCGTCGCGTGCAAGCGTTCCAACGTCAATCGACTTAGACTTAGAATGTCTGAGACACACAGACGGTTACTGCTCGATCATAAAAGATGACTCCCTCGAGTCTGTTTCCCCTCCGTGTATTCACCGATTGCTTGAGCAAACTTGCGAGCAAATAGAGGATCGATCTTCCGTGAAAGGAGAATAAACGATGTTGTGTCATTAAGAGTGGGGGTAGGCGGCCTTGAACGAGTAATAACTCTGAAGTTACGAGCTCGAGCGAAAACCGGATACCGAACACCAAACACCGAACACCAAAGAATTCTTGTGCAAAGTTTCGTGTCCAGTAGGTCACCGAGAGATAGTCACTCTCGAGCCGATTAGCTGCCTCGAAAATAGCTGATGATACCATAATCTCATCCAACAAATTTTCAGAGTCATCCCCAATTATCGATTGGCCCCTTCCCGGCAAAACTTCTCCAAGAGAAAACACGCGAGCGATCTCATCCATCTAATTTAAATTATCGTAATTCCGAAAAGGAGGATCGCACGTCAAGGAACCTCGGGCGTATTACAGCACGAAGACTGTACGCGCATAACCTATCGTCCATGTTCTTGATTAATACGTCAGATCGGCGATTAAGATGTTTTTTGCATGATACAGCAGGTGGGAAATTGAAGACTCGATTGTTCATCGTGACTCGCTAACGAGTCCTGGTACCTATCCACTGAGAAATTTAAACAAGACAAAGACACCGCTGTCTCCTCAAACAAATTTTCAGATGTACCCCATTATTTACGGATCTCTTCCGCTTCGGAGATCTCGGGGAGAGGAGAACCGAGTATTTCATTGATCAAACGATGCAGGAGGGCGGCAGTCGACGAGAAATTTTCCGAACGGCTACTTTATTCAAGGAACCCGCCTCCTGTCGTTATCGTAGCTGTGCTTTCCTTCAGGAAGTTAATCCAATCATCCCTGCCTGCTCTGCAAAATTTCCACTCTCGTGGCAGTGAAAGAATGACGGGCGGGGGCTGGTTCGCTTTCCCGAGCCCGCTGTTTCCTTCATCACCGTGTGTATCTTCTACAAATTAATCGAACGTAGCGAGATCAGGGGTTGCAGGGGCATGTTGGAAAAGAAAGCGATATACATACAAATGAGAAACACGCACGCCGCTAACAAGAGCTCGACTTCTATTAATTGTTGTCATAGAAGTTGATTTATGCGACGGTGGTATCGTGTGACCGGTTTCCACGACAAGGTTATCGCGCGTCGAGAGCACGCCCACGCATTGTTTAATTGCGTAGCGAGCTTTATGATTTCTAGTCTTGAATTCAATTATATTTGGGAACGTCTTCATCCCGGGCAGCGCTTACAGACATACGCGTACCCGTTTTATTTTATCGCCGACAGGCGAGCGACTGTCGCTGGAATGAATTATGCGTTTAATGCGCTCTCAAACTCGAGCATAACTACTGTAATGTCAATGTTCTTATCGTCTAGTCGTTACTTTACGTGACTGGTATTCATTTTTTACGAAACTAAGTTATTTGTTTTGTCTAGATAATTATCCTTAACCAAATCACCCTGGCTATTATATTATCTCGCCGAGCGTTATCATTAATTCTACATTAATTCTACATTACTTCTGGATTGATTCTACATTCGGCGGAATTTATACCGTAGGAATTCGCGCGGAAAATTCCGCGATTGTCTATGGCGCGGCGGTGCGGAACCCGTGTTCCCCGGAAGTTGAGCGGAGTTAGGGTAAAGGGAGCGACGTCGGCAGCTGTGTTTGGGAATTTCGAGAGACCGGCCGTCGAATTTATGCGCATTTCAAGATCGTCAAGCCCACCGAGGAGATTCCGATCGGAGAGTGTTCTTGGCTCGACGAGCACTCGACGCCGTTAAGAACTTGGCGGAATCGTGTTTGCAATGAGTCCTCCCGTGGGTTCGAGTGGATTCGAGGCTCGCGTGGCTGGTCCTCGTGGCGATCATGGTTGTTCCGAGATGATCTCGATGGTTTCGTGCCGATAACGTAACCGGTGCTCGTCCAATTATTATCAATGCTCGTCCGAAGCGGCGCGGCTACCGATCGTATCCAACGATTCTTGCGGTTCAATTGCGGACAACGATCGTTAGACTCGAGATAATCATTCGATTTAACGAGCCTCCGTCTATCCGCTCGCGAAATTCACGCGCAAAAATTTTTTCCACACGGGATCGATCGCCCCGTTGAACCGTTGAACGATCTATTGGTTCGCACGTAATGCTCGACGATAACGACTGGCTGTCACGCTCGAATTTAGTATTTGTTTGATCGAAATGGCACGCTTGTTCAGCCTTAAATCATGCCACAGGTTACTGTTACCGGATTACGTAATCGCGCGACTCCCAGCTCATTCCGGAAACGTTTCCCGCCATCTTTATTGCTGCTAATTCGCCGGTACAACGAACAAACTGTAAACAGAGTAATTTGCACTGTTATGTCGCCGCGAGTGCGAACTGCGAGCGACAGCGACGATTCGGAATTAACGGCAACGCTCTGTATACAGGCGCGTTTCTCAGGGGAAACCGAAATAAACGATCGCTATCAAGTTTGGAAGTCGAATCACGCTCCGGACCCTCCGAAAGCCACGAGGACCCGACTCCCGATTCCGGAAACGGTGTCGCCGGTGAATGGAGTGCGGTGCGATTGCGAATTCGAAATTCCGCTTTCTATACTAATTGCCCGCGATTCTTTCGAATTAGTCACCCTCAAAATTCGTAGCCGCAGTTCTCCATAGTTATTCGGTGCACTTCACGAATGATTGCGCTTGAATCTGGTCGAAAAGTTCGCGCGGATTGCCGGAAGAGCGTGCTGCCTCGAAGTAGCAAAAATTCACCCGTTAAGAGAGACGTCAGGCATAAGATAATCGTGACTCGAGTAACTCGCCGAAATATTCAACGGGATTAGCAGCAGCGCGAGTCGTCAACGAACGCGAGACGTTTCGATATGATCGCGTTTTGCATCGGATCGATTGTCGCGAAGCCTCGAATTAATGACGAAACCGTGGGCGCGTGTCGGTGTTTTCCGTGTGTCGTGAATCGATAACAAGGCCGAACGAAACCGGATGCTAGACCCGAGGCTGAGTATTAATCATAGGTATCTTGGATAATCTCAGGAATTTCGGTGGCCAGTGGTGCGGGGGTTGGGGGGATATTCGACGTCATCTTCAGCTCGACTTGACCTGATTATACTCTATCCCGTTCGCAGAACCGTGAGTTAATGCACCGGCGACGCGGCAGCGAGACTCTGGATTTATGATATTCCCTGTTAACTACAGAACTCGTTTTAACGTACCCCGGAGCACGGTCCGACGCGCGAACCTCGACGCGCAAAACCGAAGGTTTGTCGCTTGCTTATGAGTACGTTTCCGTCTTGCTGTGGAACGAGCCCCGATTTCCCCCCGGTTAGTTAAAAAACGAGACGGGTTTTCTAGGTCGAACACGAGCGAGGAACTTTCGTCAAAGGGACTCCCTGTGCTGCTCGCTCGCAGAATCTTGAGTACAAGTTATCTGATTTGATTCTTCTACCTGTTACTTAATTGTCTCGTAATAAATCGAAAAAAAAACAACTAATTTATTAAACGTTCCACGGGCTCTGATTACCTATCAAGACCACCTCCAGCTTTCACCAGCCTCCGCGGATCATTTCCACGGTTACGATGCAACTTTTTAATATTCGCTAATCGAGCTTAATGGTTACGTTCGAAATGAAAAGTACGCGTTAACGTCCCCGGCAGGGACCCGCATCGATAGAAGCTGCGAATTATAGCGCATAAAGCGCGCAGCCTCTCCGCAATAATCACGTGCCCGCGTAAATACACAACATTTCGCCGTTTCGCCGGCCATTATTACCGCGTAATTACGACAGTTACAGGAAACCGTGGCCAAGAGGTGCCTCGTGACCGTGTGTCGAGTAGTCTCCAGGCGATTATTAGTTTCGTTGTTAATTTCATTCCGCATCGGTCACGGTTAATATCGCGGTGTCACGTTTTCTCGCACGCCAAAAAACAATGGCTGCTCGGGCTCGGGAAACGCTAATTGTCGACATGCGATAATTTGTAGCTGAATTCGTCAAATTCAACGGCGACACAATTGTACGATCCTGAAACGGTTGCGCAACAGTGCGCACAGTATCGCGTGCGTGACGTTCGTTTTATCGTTTCCGGGCGCGGGCGATGCGACGCGCGGCGCGACGCCCATTGACGCGAACCAGAAAGAAAATAAATTTTTATAATATTAGTTACACAGGTTTTTCCATTACGATTTTATGGGAAAAATGGCTGGGACCGTTTCAACCGATGTAAATTACCGTAATTCTAAGTGTATCGCGATATGAAATTCTCAAGGAATCTCACGGAAGAGTTGAAACAGGGTTTTAGGAATTGCAATTATTCCAACTGTTGATTGATCAACAAGTGTTCAGAGTTTTCGATCGAAGAGCCCAGGTGGAGATAGACGGTCGGTTATCGTCGATGAGAAGCTGATACGGTTGCGGAGGAAAGCCTCGAGAGTTTAATTACGCCGCCTTACACTGCTAGCACCGGTGGATCGTCTGCAACCGCATCTCCCACGAGCTTCCTTAGCGTCTACGGAAACTTTCAAACTCGTCTCTCTTCCAGAAGGTTGTTCGCCACACCACGATGCTGCTACTTGTATAACTTCCAGCTGACTTCTTTCTCCGCTGGCTAATACGATACGCATGTATAATGCAGCGGGGGATAATGTCTTTTGTCGTACCTCGGACCCGATTTTTAATCAACGAGGGGATTCGCTTCTTTTCTGAGCTACATCGTCGTCAACGAACGATTCGTGGATCCTCCAGGATTTAATCCTAAACTCTGACCGCCCTAAGAGAGGCTGACGGGACGATGAATCTGGTGGCGAGATGAACGTTTTGCAAATTTTAGTCTTACTGGCACGATGCCACTCACTTCGTGCTGTATAATGGAGCGTTTAGACGATTTTTAGCGAGGGATCGTTTGGGGTTGTCGTTTACCTTGAAAAAATTCGTGTATGAATTTTTCCATAAGTAACTCTAGAGAAATATACCATAGTAAGCAGACGTTAATGCGTTAACATTCGACACAGGCGAGTGGTAGCGACGCGACGGCTGACAACACAGTCCCGACATCTCTAGTCTATTTCCCGTGAAGCTAGTAATGCTATCAGATGCCAGAGAGATCAACGGAACAGTCTCGGAAAGGGGAGCAAACGAGGAGAGGGTACTGAATTTGCCATGCGAATACGCTCCCGGTTATTACGACAAGCCCCGAGCACGCCGCACGCCGCACAACGTACAACGCACGCCGCACGCCCCCGCGTCACGCGATCGCTCCAATTAATATTCGAAACACGCGTTCGCCCGGTCCCTTCCGCAATCGTTCCCGAGTCGCGAAAATCCGGCGCCGCGCGGCCGGGAAGTTGCGGGACGCGGAACAGATTAGAGCTCGGCTTAAGCCGTTACGAGGACACCGAAAGATCGATTTGCGAGCGGCGAAATAACAATGTCCAAGCGAAGTTTAATCCGACCGCGTGTCACCCGCCTTAATTGCCCGATGAAATTCTTACGAACGGTGAGAATGCCGATCAAGACCCATGGACAGTAATCGTCCGACGCAACGTCGTGTCGTCTTCGCTTTCCGAGCAGTGGCTAGAACTCTTAGAATAGGAAAACCATGTATTCAAGAGTCTTTTGGCCCCCTTAAAATCCTGAAAACGATTGCCAGAATTTTAACGAAATAAGATTTTCGGGCAGGGAACAAACTATTTAACGCGATTCGTAAAAGCGATTTGGTAAAGCGCGTGCTACTGCTTTGCCAAATTACATTTCGAGAAGACATCTTCAAATACTGAAAGTTTCAGAAAAATCCGTGACCCATCAACCGTGGCTTCCCCTTGTAAGGTACGCAGTCAATTACCGTGCGAAAGAGCCCACGGGATATTTTAATGGTGACACCGAGCAATCCGGAACCGTTCGAACAAGGTTCCGATCGCACGAATGCGTTCGGAAAAATGGCCCGCGTCCGCGCTCGTGCCCGAAATTAAATCCTCGGCTACAAGAGGCTAACACTGTTCGAACGATCAGCTCGATTTGCAGATTTTTTCGGGCATCAACGACCGAGCATGGTTCGGCTCTCGCTGTGTACGGGATTACGCAAGAATACTGGGAATAACAGCTTTAAACGAAATTGAAACGCGGCCGCTCGGAAGCAGAACCGTGTCTAGTTTAATTTGCTTCGGTTCGAGCACGGCTGGGAACAACGTCTGCCGCGTAGACGCAGGGGAATCCCGAAATAGTTGCAACAGTTTCGGCTTGAACCTGCTATCGCCGATCCGTCTGAAATCTCTTCTTCGTCTAAGAAACAGAGAACCCTAGCCAAAAGCCTATCCGCTGCGAGATCGACGCTTGATCTACAATTCAGATCACACTTCAATGTGTTTATTGCCCGAGCGGTGATTATTCATAGAAAACTGCGTTCGATCGATTGAACGAATTATCCTTTCCCAAGAAATCGTTCTTTGACGGTACGAGAATGGTAAGGGTCCCAGAAGTTGGCATAATTGCTAAACCTTTGATCCCCTAACCAGCTCCTCCTCCTTTTCTCTTCGTTCTCTTTCTTCGCCAGATTGAATTTCAGTTAATTTCGCCCAGGGTCCGCGAACTTGGTTTCGTATCTCGTTTATACCGCCTTGCACCGCGCTAGCGCGGCGGACGTAGCGGTTGTTTCGAGATTTTCCATCTCGCGTGCACGTAAGATCGACGAGCAACGTTCCTCGAGCCTCAAAGGAGAATTAGAGATTCAAGGGAGAGGCCGCCCCGCGGTCGTGCGGGTCGCATAATTAGCGTGATTAATTCAAATCTGAGGAGGAGGCAAAGAGACGTGAAAACCCTTTCAGTCGACGCCGCCCTCGATTCTCATAGGCCGAGGTTTTATGTAAATAGACGTGTGTAAAGGGTAATGGCACTTCCAAGTATTCCATTAACCGTATCCACTCGGTTGAATACATTTAATCTCTAAACAATTACGCTTATTAATATTCATCACTCATAAATATCGTGATGTTCCTTAAACGGACGCTGGCATGTTGCTACCGATAAGTTACGTCATTAGAATTTCGCTACTCCAAGATCTTTCGAGTTTTTTCACGTCGCTATCCAAAGAACTCGAAGACGCATCTGAAACCGTGCAATCAATTAAGCCTGTTTTCCCTTTTCCGGGCCTCATTCCCCGATAAATTCGACCAGATAGCAGCTGGAAAAAATTTCACATGCTCGAGAAGAACACGGGAATAAATAACAGCGAGAAAAAGGTTCGTTGAAAGCGGAACACGCGAGAAAAGCCAGAGGTTCGGCCACGGGGCGAGCGTTTCTTTACATTCCTCGTTGATCTAGCGGCCGGAGCGGACGATTTACAGCGATCTGATACAGTCTCGCGAATGGTGGAAGGTGGGTGGGAAGCACGCGGCGATCGGCTTGATTTACGAAGGTAAAAAGGTTCTCGCGTTGCCTCGGTAATTCGTTACTTATCCCCGGCGGATAGCCCGGTCTCGTCGTTTCTCCCTTTTCATCGAGTGACCAAGGATCCAACCGCGCGTCGTCTTCCGGCCTTTAAAACGGAGAGCCATTTATCTCCGACATCGAATGACCCCGCGTCGACTAGCTTCCGGTTTTCGTGCCAACGAGATTTCAAACGTATGAGAGAGGAGAAAGAGAGAGAGGGAGAGAGAGAAAGTCCGCGAAACGGCGCGGCGCGGCGGCAGCCTTTTTAGCGGTCGGACGCGCGGAATAGAAGTAGGAGACGAGCCGCTCTGAAAAGAGTGAGGCACCCTCTTCTTCTTTTTCATTTTCTTTTTCTTGGTTTGTGGGGGAGTTGTCGTCACGAGGGATGAAAAGGGGTGAGAGGAGACAGGGCAACGTTGTATTTTCTAAAGACGCTTACGCTTCAGCCAGTCGCGAAGCCGCGCGAGGCGAGGAAACCAGCCGGTCTCGCCCACCTATATTTACTCATTTTCTTTTGGACGTTTCTCAAAGGAAGCGTCGCCTTGGTCGTCGCCCGGCGTAAAAATGCGCAGCCATTTCGTCTTGCCTAAAGGCTTAACCTCGCGAACGGTAATCCGCACCCCCGCACCGCCAGCACTGCCATCTCGTTTGGTAGCCCCGGGCCTTGCCCTCGAATCGCGAAACGATTCACTCGAAAACCGCATGGATCCTCGGATCGATCGAATCTCGCTAATGGAAACTGTGTTTTCAGTTCCGTTTCGTACAACAGGCGAGGTTATATATATATATATATATATATATATATATATATATATATATATATATATATAGAGAGAGAGAGAGAGAGAGAGAGAGAGAGAGACGATTGAATATAAGTGGAGAAGCAAACATTGGTTAAGACAAGGGTTTTCCAGGGCCCATGCCAAATTTTAAATCAGACTGACCGTGGCTCGAGAATCAATAGGGCGACTCCTACGGGCAGGAAAGCAAGACTCTGGAATAGTTAAGGCGCAGACGAGGCGAATGTGCCAAGGAAGGCAGCAGACCATGAAGGAACCCCTAACTTTGGCCATTTTTACAGAACTATGGTCATGAGACCGTCTCTCCGCCTCTTGTTCTCCCTCTCTCTCTCTCTCTCTCTCTCTCTCTCTCTCTCTCTCTCTCTCTCTCTCTCTCTCTCTCTTTCTTTCTACCAGCTGCTGGTCCAGAAGATTTTCTTTAAATACGTATAATCTGACATGTTTGTGCGACAAAAACGCATACATATTGTCTCCCATTACAGTAAATCCCTGACCATTTATCCTCGAATAAGAGGATGGCTCACTCGGCTCCCTATCTTCCCGTCTTTTGTATCTACCGTTATACTGTAATCATCTGTCACACTGAACAACCCTCCGCTCCCCTTGCAGAATACAGGGTTTCCCAACAGTCACTAGATCATTTAAAACTCGAATTTATTTATAAAAGAACTAATGTAAATTTGAAAGAATAATTTTTCCATTTTAGAAAGATCTAGTGACTCTTCGACCATCCTAGATCTGTCCACGGTTGTACAGAGCACACATCGAATCAACAAGGAAATGGCTTTTAATCAGTTACTAGTGATCATCTTAATCGATCGACTTCTCGATAAGGCCTGGATCTTTTGCAATACTGTCGCCGATAATACACGAGGCAGTCGATCACCAGACCACACAATAGTGCCTTGTGTGATAATCGATAGCGATATCGCGATCTCTTGAAACCTTGTCCAGTGTATCGGGCGAGTCCACTCTTGGAGAGGGGCTTTTATCAAATAATAGGTAAACAAGATGACTTTAAAAGCTGATATCCGAAAGATACGTTAATTCATTGTTTTTCTATACCTGAATGATTATAATGAAAATGATTAACCTGCTAAGCGAGACTGGATCAACTTCGTTAGTTCGATTACAACATTATCTTGCTTTAAAAAGAAAATGCTGTTGTCCGTTCGATCCATTGGTACATAAAATAAAGGATCTTCTGGTTCGCAGGGGGCAGGGGGCAGGGGGCAGAGAACAGGAGGTTAACAGGAAAAATAGGGTCTTCTCAGTGCATCTCGTATGCGTCTAATGCTGCATCATGATTCGCATGCATCGTTTCGACGAAGTAATCTCTGGGATGGCGGTGGCAAGGGAAATATTTGCGAATACGGAATGGGATGTTTTCTTTATCGGTGGTCGAGCGCATAAAACCTTGCGATCGTAGTATATCGCGTCTGCGGTCCACTAAACTCTACTGCGTGTCCGAAATACGATTCTATCGTGTTCAGGGAGATAGGGAGTCAGAGAGGAAAAAGAGCGTATTCGTCGGGGTATTCGTCGTGGTTTCTCGAAGCAAGAATCGATGGCGAAGACTGTCGTCGTAAACGGAAAGCTCTCGCGGCTGCCAGCGCGGCCAGAGCGATAGACCACGACGGAACGGAACACACTGACTTCGAGGATACACCAGAGCCAGACGGTCCAAGGAACAAGAGCAAAAAGAATCGTTCGAGCTCCTTCGTGTATTGTCCCGTGTTTCCCTCTGTTTCCGCGATTCTCGCGTGACTTTTTCCGCCGTTGGCAACACTCCGCCTCGAGTCGACCGACGCTCGTGCAAGAACCACGATTTATTCCTGTCCTCCCGCCACGCTTCTTCTAATTCGCGACTCGCGAGCTTCTTCCCATCGACCTCTCTATGATCATACTTCTTGCGGCTCAGTCAAATATTTAATATTCGTATTTTACTACGTTTCTCACCAGCCAACAGTCGAGAACCTCTGCGAGTCCACAATTTTCTTGAAATCGCTTTCGTTTTATCATCTGTCGTTTACGAAATGAACTGTATTGTTTCATTAAATTGTAAGAAATGTGTTAACGTTTATAAATTCATTTTCTCTTTATCTCATCCATTATTGTGAAAATTTCAGAAGAATCGTCTACCGAGAATATGCAGTTGATGCAGTGAAAAAGTTATAGCGGAAGCTTGCAACTTACTCGAAGGAGCAACGAATGGCATAGAAAAAGCCCTGGCCCTGGCCTTTCTTCCCTGGCTGTTCCGCTTGAAAAAGCAGATAACTAAATAAGCAAGATAGCGAGGAACCTACAAACACAGAGGGAGCCATTACGTAGTCGCAGCAAACCATCAAACACGCGTTACAATTCAGCGAGGCGGGGTGATAAAGTAGCAGCAGGATAACAGGATCTGGCGAAAACGAGGATCCTCGGAGATTCTCCCATTCGCGCGTAATCATGCTCGTCGCGATAAGGGGGGTCGCGAGATGAATTTCAGCGGTAAACGAGCCCGAAAAATCGCGTGCGAGGGATCGCACGATATCGTCGCTCGTTCTCAAACATGGCTTCGCTGTCCCAACTCCTATAAATTCTACAGGAGCGTCGATATTTCGAGGGGGCGTGGGACATGGTAAAAGTTCAGCTGCTAATCAAGAATCGCGGGTGTCGTTTCTGGATCGATGTATCACCGTGGATCACTTCGGTGCCGCAAGACCGCAAGAACCCCGGGGTCGTTCTGCCCGGGTCAACGGGTGATTTTCTGGGGGTGGATGGGAGTGGATGGGGTGTACGGGGGTGCAGCACACATCCGACTTTATGAGACGCCATCACTCATAGAATCTTCGCCGCAATCTTTCGCGAGAGCCCCTCCGAGAGCCGTCCACGAGGGAGAAAAATGTCCGAGGGTTTGGAGAATCGATGAGTTTGCATTAAACATCTACCCCATACTACCCCGCGCCCTCTCGGCTGGATACTATCCTCGGACGAGACCCGTGCCAGTGCCCGTGCCCGTGCCCCAACGTTTTCTCCAGAGAATCACGAACCCGATCCCGATCGTACATATAACGTATAAGGTACGAAGGTTCGGAACGAGCCTCGAATCGAAAGAAGCTTGCTCGAAAGATCGCCGCGCCCGTTAACGTGCTTTTACGCGCATTGTTAATTTCCCGACAAAGTATTCCTGATCAAGTTATAATCCATGCAGCAGATTGTGGTCTGCAATTGACATCGGTTTTTAAATTCCGCGAGAAGGAGAATCGAACGGTTTTAATGTATTCCATTAAACGGAACGCATAGTCCTTTTACAGCGTCGTTGCAGCTCGAAAGTAAAAAGTCAAATAAAATTTATCCAATCCGTGGGTTCTATTAAAAGGAACTGAATAGAGGGAAACGCGCATCAGGGAATATTTAAATGCAAGAAACGGAGGACGCGAGTGTGTCTCGTTTTGTTGATCGTTAAAAGCGAACTCTGGTTAATAACAGTTTTTACCGTGTTTCTTTTCAATTGTAGCTTACAGGGGCAGGAGGGTGGGGAGGTGAGGGTAGAAGAAACTCGTCATTCCCTTAAATAGAAAACCGATTTCCCTTGTCCGACATTTCATTAGCAGCGTTCGTTGATATTGGAATTTATCCTCGTTGGTCGGTGATTTTTCTTGAAATCAAAGATCTCCGATATTCCCAGCAAATACCTATTCGAACGAACTGAAACAAAACCGATCTGAAATTTTAGGTAATTTTCCAGCTACCAGAAATAAGAAACCATAAACTCAGGGAACTACTTTTCACGCACTGAAAATCCTCTAAAGAGAAATTCCTTATTTAAATTCGGTAGCTGGAAACAAAAATGATTTCTTGAGACTTTTTGGTGCAAGCAGAGGAGATCTCATTTAAAACTTCTTGACTCGCGGACTCGAAGTATAAAACATTTTCTGAATGTTTCGTGGCAAGAAGCACCGCTCTTGTCTACAGTTCAAAACTTGGCCAGATGAAAATTCAAGAATAAATTCTCCGAACAAAAGTACCAAGATTAAAAGTCTACTAAGTAAAATGCCAGATTGAGACTAGAGCTCCCCGCTTGCCCTTCCGTCACGTTGTCCCCACACCCTCGCGCTTCGGCCGAGGCAAATAAAATCAGGCACAATTAAAAAGAAATAAGTTCCGAAAGTTAAAAGGAAACACTATCGCAGGAATTACCTCGGCCACGTGCATGTGAATTATTCAGTCGTGACGTAACGACACGGATTAGTGTTAAATTGCCGGGACTCGGTCGAAGAAAGAAGAACTACGTATAGATCGGACGGTTCTTAACCTCGTAATAAAATGTGTTGTCTTGAAGCAATTACCTTCGATAAATAATAACTAAATGTGTTCGTTTTGTTGATGACCAGAGAGAAGCGTGCGAGATGAAAATAATGAATCTTCATCGACGCGGACCTAATATCGCAGGGAGCGAACATCGCACACGGTTAGATAGAAATTTGGTCAACGTTGTCGGGCTACAAAGCGGAAATAAATGTGGCAGGATACCTCTGCACGGTGGTAGCGATTCGCGTGACATTCGGTATCTGCCGGTCGATCCCATAAATGTCTCTGTCTGCGGAATTTCCTATGAGTCGTAGCTCAGTCACGTAGGAGCGTAATGTGTATCGTTTACGTGTCCCACGGTATTTGTTCTTCTATTTCTCGAACCGCTCGTGCTATGTACCTTCAGGCCATTATCCGCGCGGCCGGATGCATACGTGTGGATCGTGCATAGCGTACGATGCCCGGGAGACCGCGTTCATTTTCAACGGGGCCGGGTTGCGTTCGATGCGGCGCGGAAACAATGCGTTTTAATCGTGCGGCGCTTTTAAATTGAATGTCCACTCACCCGTTCTCTGCCCCCCCTCTCTCTCTCTCTATCTCTCTCTCTTTTTCTTTTCATTCTGTTCCAACCAACTTTTTGATTCGATGGAAAGCGTGGCCAAGCACCGTGTAAAACACGGCAGTTAGGCTCTAATGTAACCTGTGTTTAATAGGAGTAACACAAACACTGCAGCGAGAGAATGCTCGAAATTTGCCTGGAAATTTGATGGCACTTATAGCGGTTTCCAACTGCGTTGGACGTAACGCATTATGTTTATTGAGGGTTTGCGTGTCAGCCGGCAATATATTATTAAATTCCTTTGAATCGTCATAAATTTCTATCTTATTGTCACTGATATATTATCATTGGAGAATGTGTTAATATTCTGGTTTTTCCTCTTCTAGGAAATAGTGAACGACGAAGAAGTTTGAGTCGGTCTAACTCTGAAATAAATTGCAATACTAGTAAATTAAATGGCATCGTCGGTATCGTGGAACAGAAGCGGATTTTTATTTTGCATAATGAACTGCGCGCAGAGAAATAAGATTTCACAGAAAGAATGTTGTACCTCCAGTTCGTTTGTACAGCGTCTGTGACGCTTGCATTATCGTCCAGTGAGCATCGTCGACGGTAAAAGGATCAATAAGGGTTGCGCAGACAGGAAGCCAGTGAGTCACGGATTAAATGGAGAATCAGGACCCAGCCTGGCTAGACCGGGGCTCTCTCCGAATGCTTCAATTTACAATTCCCCGACATTATGAACCGCTAACTCTGCCATATGGAAATACATAGCAGCGAGGACGGTGGGCTGTACACGGGGCGTTGGTTCCGCGGTGAACCGCGTAGCCAGCATAAATCGCTGATTAATTCGCGGCTCGTGCTCTCGCCGTTTTCCACCGTTGCTTACTCCCGAAGGAAGAGTAATGGCGAATCTTCTCTACTTTTCCAAATCTTACAAAACAGGTAGAAAAATATAAAAAATTTCCCCTTGTTTTTTAGTCGGGTTTCCGGGGACCGGAGGCGGGTACGTGTTCTGCGGGTCGAAAGTAAGTGAAAAGTAAAACGAGAAAGAATCGGTGGAAGAAAAACGAGGACGCGGAAAGTACAAGGTTCGCCCAGGGCAATAATAATATCGGAAAGGTCGAGCTTATACTGCGGCGAGGTTTTACCGATAGTTCGACGCGCGGCGCGGCGCGGCGCGGCGTTCCCGTCGATGGAAGTGGGGGAGTGGTGAACTTTCTGGTGAAGTTGCGAAGCTTTAAAGCGAAGGCTTTAACGGGGCTTCGCGCCTCCTGCAACTCTTCCGTCCATGGCGGAAGTCGTGTGGGGAAAGCGCAAGGAGCCCGGTGAACGGCGAAAAAAGAAAGAGAACCGGGAACGATAGGTACGAGAAGAATGCCCCGGGAAAGTAAGTTTCCCTTCGAGATATACTGACCTCGCCGTAGAGTCGAGAGCTTGCACCCCCACCCCCACCCCTGCCCCGCCCCCGCCTCGCCCCGCGTGCACACAACCTCCCGATTCTGCCCCTTTCGAGTTCATTTTCGGTGGCCTCGGGAGTGTCTGCGTTTCCGCGGAACTTTTATTATCCGCGTATTTAACTTCCTGATCTGGCCAGACGAACCGGGAGTTCCGTAGTCGACGGTGTTAATGGCCGGGACGAAACTCGCCCCGACTTCGATGGCTTCGATGCCTCGGTCCGAGTTTCAAAGGTCCAAGTATCGGATGCTCCCACGATCTATTCAAACTCTGGGAACTGTGTGCCGGGCTCGTCCTCGATTGTTCAACGCATTATCTACCGGTTGGCTCCGAATTTTAGGCACTTCTGTAAAAAAATACGGTAGCCGTAATTCGGAAGAGATCCCTGCAAATTTAGACAATTTTTATTTTGCATAAACTTCTATATTCGAATATCGCAGTTATAGCGTGCAATTTCAATGCGTTCGCAGAGACTCTTAAATGTCGCTATGAAAATTCCGGTGTGCAGGCGCAGCAGCCGCTATAATGCGTTGCGCGCACGCCTCTAAATAGCCTTTATTTCGTGTGGGCAACTTCTCCGCAGCTGTGTTATTCATGCGCGTTTATTCGTGCCGCAGTAAGCCAGCCAACAGTGCGCGCGTATTTAATAATTCATTCGGATTAATGCGAATTGCACTTGAATACATGAAGATCCCTCGCGTGGCTGGATTCATATTTGATTGCTATTTTAATTGGCCGGTATGCCTGAATTATATCGCTAACGGCGCTGATTCGTTGATATTTCTACGGTCTGTATTTTTCCGAACCACCGTTAGTGGGTTCTAATTTTAATTACCGAAAACAGGATAGGTTGTAACGACACGACGTTTCACCTGAAAAGATACTTTATCTGAGATAATCATTGTATAATCGCTTAGTATGTTTTATTCTATCTGTAGACGCGGACAAGCCGGATGGCTGAAATTTAACTCGGAGGTGTTCAAGTTCTTGATCAGCTTTCGAATGGTTCGATAGTCGTCGAAAAACCTCTAAGGGCAGTTTTGATCGTCTAAATCGGCTAGGCTATTTCTGTAAAAGTTTGACGAAAAGACGGTAATAGGCATATAAGATTGAAGTGTTAAAGGATCTCACGATCCATTAAATACCGGTCCATTGTGCCTGTTTGCTTCGTTACGAGAGGAACGGACGTCGGTGGCTGATTGTCCACGCAACACTGCTATTAATTGGAAAACTCCAGCCGCTTCGAATATGCGGAACGCAATCGCGGAAGAAGAAAGTTTCGCAGGCGTCACCCCGTCGTTTCGATCACCGTGCTTCGTCGCAGCTGGGACGAACACGACCGAGTTTCGCGGAACATTCGCGTCCCGCGATTATTTTCGAGCGATAATCGCATAAATTCGACAAACACACGCATGCAAAAACCATTCGAGTAACGCTGTACAATTCCTTTTCCGACCGAAGACTTCGATCACGTCAAAGCGTAATGGTCAGTAAATAACAAACGACCGTGCCTGGCCCTCAGAAGCAGTCATCATCCTTCATCGGAGTAATAGCTCGCGATGTTGGAAGTTTTGTAAGCGGGCCAACGAAAGCGTGTTCTCCCTTGTTCCGAGAGGTAGGAAACTTCAAAGGGAGGGAGAGAGAGAGGCTGATTTCGAGCGAACCTTCTCTTCTAATTTCTCCCAATGATAAATCGGTAATAAGCCGGTTCGATGGCTTCAACTTTTCTTGCCTCTTCGGACACGTAACTTTTGCGTGTTCCACGCAGAAGAAAGAACTTTGACCGCATAACTTTACCAACGCCGTCGTACTTCTTCGAATGTAGATACTTCTAAGGAATCGGTGAAATTTTCACAGTAAATTTTGCCGATTATTCCCTGGGACCGTTCCGGAAAAACCTGTTTGTAAAACGAAGCGATTAAAATTATTGAAATTGCGGAGAAACTTTGCAGAATACGTTTGATTCCGTGGGAATTTTCGCAATTGATATTCGTCGGATAGTTAGGTGATTTGTTAACAGGGGATGAATGAGAGACGATGAAGAATGAGGGAATGCTGGGAAACATCGGAAGTGCGGCGCCGCGACGCGACCACGTTCGATGATGTCTTCCCTTCGCTGCTCGTGCAATAAGTTTTGTAATCCCGTCGGTTACGTAACTTTCTGAGTGGCAATTTCCTCGACTGGAGTCGGGTCAAGCCCGATTCCAGAGATCCTTCGTCCCGCGACTACGACCTCCTCCTCGAGCTCTGATGAAGAACAAATACCGGGACAATAGTGTACTCGTCCCGCGAGTAGCTCCCTGCCTCTGACAAACGGTGTCAATGTTTTACAGTGTACACAGAGTTTGTCAAAATGCCAAGCTGCTCGGCGACGTAGCAAACGAACGGACGACCCAGAAGCAATCGATCCAACGGGTCCTCGAGGTGTATTGGTCTCGAGGATGAAACACGATATTCGGATACTAGCGAATCAAGACGTTTCCGGTCGAGCAACGATTCCACGAGTACAGTGGTCAGCGTTCACGAGTATTTAAAAAATCTCCAGAGCCAAAATTGATTTTGTACCACCGAGAGATGCGTTACCAAGGTCGCATGGTATAGTACGCAAAGTGAGGTGAACGCGCGAGGTCCGTGGTTCCCCGGTAAATAATCGATACGCGATAGCATTTTAGATCGAGCGCGAGCGGTCCCTGATGGAGACCGTTAACCCTTTCGGTACCTTTCGATCAGTTTCGACTGGTCTTTCGAAGCCCTGCACCCACGGCTTTGCAGGGGCATTCCGATAGACCGATACCAAAGATCCCAGCTATACTTGGAAGCGTTTTCAAGATCCTAGCGAGACCCGGACGTCCGTAAATTTAACCGCTGACTTCGCCAACGAGATATCGGCGTCCCTCGGTGCACACTAATGGGCTTCGAAAAGTTTAATCTGTACTTGGGACACCGTGTGCATTAGCGGCATGCCTGTATCATAAACTTGGTTACTCTTACGTGGCAACTTTGATCATCGACACCGGTTCAGCGGCTATAGAATGCCTTTCTTATGGGACCGAGCCTGCACGGTGGCACCCGATGATCAAAGAACTTGCGGGAGTCCGCAATTTTATTAGCGACCCTCGCCTGCACCCTTGTTGATTAAATATTTTTTCGTTCCTGTAATCCTATTGCCTATGCTCGAGTACCTGGACGCTTACTTTCAACTTGCCGCACAAATTAATTAACGATAGAACGAACGCAGAACAATTTCCAACCGTGCGAATTCTCAGCTAATACGGCCGACGAATGTATAAAACAGAGTGCCATTAAACGAGTATAATTTCGCGACCGGAGCAAGAGGTATTATTTCACTTAGGAGATTGAAATTCCCATGTTTATACAATGAAAAGTGGGAACCGGTTCTCCACCTCGTCTTCGTTATTCTAATTGTAAAGTCTTTATCCAGATAACGAGTTTGCCGATCTCTGGCGCGAGGTACAATTCCGGTCGGACATTCCACCGAGTATAGCATAGTAACAAGACGGAATCAGTGTGATTGCGAGTCGGTGGAAAGTTCGCAAGTGTCCGCCGCGGCGCGCAATTATTTTGCACGCAATTTTCGGAAAGAAATTCGTTCTCGGGGGAGCCGCGTCGGTGTGCCGAGCAATTAGCACGAAGCTGCGCTTTGTTAGCGAGTAATTAACGCCAAGCAATTACCTCTCGGCCAGGGACAATCGTCGTGATTAATGCGCATCTCCCGGCTCTCTCTCTCTCTCTCTCTCTATCTATCTCTCTCTGTTTCTCCGAGGTTCCTTTCGATTCCTGGCCTCTGTGCAACGGGAAAGAGAGAACGGAGATATTGCCGAACGGATTCTTGAAGTTTCTCTGTCAAGAAACTTTCCCCAGTGGCCAGCTGATCCTCACGATACGCGCCAGTTCGCAAATATTCCAAATAGTTGCGCATACGCTCGCGTGAAACATGTAGCCGTGCATTGGGAACTTCGCCGCGCCGCGCCGGAGAGCCGGGACTCCTTAGACTGAAGATTTAATAACTTTCCTAAACTACTTCCGGTACGGCGGCGTCGCTTGGAATCCGCGAACCTGTTCCGAGCCGTCTTTCAATTCTTTTAAGCGACGCCATTCCTCTACAGATTTCGCAAGAATACGCCACTATTTGTGCAGGCTGCTGGGCCTCCTGTGGTTAACCTGCTGTAATTCCGCGAGAAAAAATCGCGCAACAATCTTATCCTCCTTATACATATTTCTGGAAAAATTACCTCATTTCCGGGTGAGCGATCCACCTAATCAATGTCAATACTCGATTGCACCATCATTTCTAATAAGCACCGAGCATCTTTCATTTCGTTTCTTGCTGCTCCACAGCTGCCTATTGTTTTTCACATGTATACAAATCATTCCATCGTAGCAACGCGAGGGTACACTGCAGCGCACCAGTGATTTAAGGTGCAAATGGCTGTACGGCTTCCTAAGCATTTCATATTCCCATGGAATATTTTTCTCGTGTAGTGTCAGCATGGCCCGGTCGCAATCTTTCGTCGACGTTGCTTGTTACACGGCCGGCGTTGATGAAATTGGCGAACGCGACGGTTTCGCGAGCTCCGATGGCCCCTGTCGACGGCGTTACCGTGCGAATCTGTTTACCGACTCTATTTACGGGGTCGGCGGAACCATGTGAACCATCCTGCTAATAGAATATGCCCTTATCCCACCGCTGGTGGGGTTTCGGGACCAGTAACGAGGCACCTCGCTCGGTTATCGCGATCCCTTCGCTCCCGCAACTTTCCTCGACCTGCAATCTGGCCGACCATCTCTCCTCCTCTCTCTCTCTTCGCGAAACTGCTGAGTTATTTAGCAGTTTGCCCCGGCGCGGTGCGGCTTCGCTATTGAAAGGATAGCCCAAGCGAGTCTCGAAACGCAATACTCGTTGCGATGTAAAGTCTCTCTCTCCCTCTCTCTCGCTCTCTCTGCTCCGACAATGGCGCGGAACGCCGCGCCGAGCGCATGGTTCACAATCCGGGCTTCCTGATCAAGAACCTTGCCATCGGTTTTTTGATTTTGATCAACTACTCGAGATTCCGTGGGTCCGGTTGTTAGACGTCCGCTTAATTGACTAATCAGAATTCAGTGTGTTTCGACCGGTCCAAATAAAATCTTAAACGTGCAACATTCGGTCGGACGAGACCGAATGGCAAAAGAGCGTTCTCTACGCTCGAAATGATCAGCTGGTGAATTAATAAGATCTGGCAAATATTTAATCACCGTCGACTCTATTTCCTTTAATAATTGAATGGAATACAATCAATTAGCCGGGGAACGAGCTGCTATCAGTGAGAAAATTCGTCGATCGCGAATAACTCGAATAACTTTAATCGTTCCGCTCCGCACTAGGTTTCCGTTTTATTGGATTATATCCGGGGCGGTTTCGGTAATGGTTTCAATGAAAATCTCGAAAGAATCGAACGAGAGGGAAAAAGACAAGCCAAATTGGAAATAATTAATCTGGACGCTCGAGGAATCGCGTGAACGCGAACGAATCGCCTATTTGCGGAACGGAATAGTTGAGATTCCGCGTAAAAGAATTCCGGCGGGCAGCTATCGAGTAAATAGCGAAGGTTAGTTCGTGAACGTGAATCGCGACCTACGAACGGCATGGAACGATACGGCCGAGAGGAGTTTCAGAACCATCGTCGGTCGGTCGAACTGAATTCAACGCCGAAATCGACGATACGATCCACTTGGAAAGAATCGACGTCGTAGTTTCGAGCCAACTACTGGCCCTCGAATGGGAACTACAGGAACTGCTTGGAAAACTCCGCCGTGAAACAAGAACAGGATAACAATGGGGACATTTCGTAAGCGTGCCCGTTCGTTCGATTACTGCCTGCTACCAGACGCCACGCCACCGACCATTCAGACGACGTTAAAATGATCAAAAGTGTTTCTTTATTAGAGCAACGCCCGAAGGAAACTGCTAAACCTCGGCAGTTTGATCGCAACCATTGAAATTAACCCCTTGATCTGTAATTGATTTTACTGGTGTTACAATGGGAACGTTGTCGTTTGCGATTTCACGGCAGAAAAGGGAAATTTATGCAGGGTGTTTCGGCATCATGATACGAATAATCATCCGGAAACACTTATATCGCGTTCGCAACACGTATTTTTATACTTCTGCGATTCCACGAAGGAACCTGGCAAGCAACGAGAACAACGAAACATTTGGTTGCGCAACACGGCAATTTCTATTACACAGGAGCGATTCTGGGAGCGCGTTCAAGGGTTCAAGGGTTCAATTATGATCCCTTATCTGGTCGACGCATTCCGGTGAAATTATATGCCGCGTGTAAATCAGAGAACCCGCGGATCCGTGGTCCCGCCTCGCGTGTTAGCAAGGAATACGTTTTCTGGCGTTACACCGTTATTTCAACTCTGGTTTTTCCTCCTCTCCCTTTTTATTTCTTGCTTTCCTGTTTGCTTTCTTTCTTTCTCGTTTACGACACTCGGCTAGTCGCTGCTATTCCTTTGATTATTCCGAGACCTCTTTTTGTTTCTCGGCTTTCGTTCTCGCCACGAAATTCACGGACTACGGTAAACGATAGGGAGAACCTTCCTAGCGTTCTCTCTCTCTCTCTGTCTTTCTAGGATGGTATCGCTGGCCGTGCTTTCGGCCAACTTGGAATCTAAGGGGCAGATCAAATAACTGAACGTACGTGCCGCGACTCGAAGGTACGAAATTTGGAGAATCACCAAGAGCGAAAGGGATTGCGGCTGCCCGCCCCGGAGGGACGTTTGTTTAAAATAGTTCTCGTTAGAGCTGCTAGCTCGCTCTGTTTGCGCCGCTTTATAAAATGTGTAGGCCCGCCGCGGACCAGATTGCAGAACACTCCGAGGTTGCTTCGATGCCTGTCCCCGAAAATGGGTTTTAGTCTGAAATATCTATGCGAATCTTCACTAATGCCCAAACACTCGTACAACATTCACTTTTCAGATCTTGAGAAACAACTTCGTCACCTACATTCGAATCGAGTAAAAATATTAACAGAGGCACTTTGCAAACAAATTTAATGTATCCTCCTCGCAATAAATACATGGTATTAACAAGTGTTTATCGCGAGGAAGGCAACGAGAAAATTTTCCGGAATTTCGAAGTCGTATTTAAAGCGAGTCCGCATCGGTATACGCGCCGCGCGGCAGACACCACGGCCGTAAATTCGAATTTGAATAAATTTGAATAATGTTCCGTGAGGAGCGCGTAAAGAATATTTTTTCGTATCGCTTCCGAGAGCTGCGCCCTGCACATACACCCACACAGTTTTCTATCCGGAAGTTTGCGACGATTCTCGCAGACGAACCGGAAAACCGAACCTGTTTATATGGGATACGTGCGCAGCCCGTTCGGACCGGAGCGCGGGGCGCGGCATGGACATAAAACTATTCTTTTCCGAAAATTGTTCAGACACGTCTGAACTTTATCCGTCAAGCCGCGACGTATTGACAATCCAGCAAAGTAGTCCCTGTCGTAGGCAATCCGATCAACCCTTGATTCTCGCTCCGTTTCGCGCGACTCTTATTTCGAATAAACGATCGATCTTCGCTGTATGCTTGTTTCTCCACGAAATCGCGGATTCTTCTATTGCACAGCAAAGCACAATATCGTTTTAGCAGTCCATTTAGTTTATTTCGCATCGAGAAATTAGTAACGGAATTCATTCACGAGACAATTGTTCTCGATGTATAGAGTTGTTCAAGAAAATCTCGTAATCTTTAATTTTCGATCGTGCGTGTTCATCTGAAATTTATAATTCTTTAAAAATTTCCAGAGGGAGAGAAACGATCGGAAACTAGTTCTTATTTAAGGAATCATGCGAGCTCCATGTAATAGAGTTTTAGAGGTGGATAGAACGATCCGGTTGAGCCAGGATGAGGCTGTAAAAGGAAGGTTTCCCGGTAAAGTGTATTCTTCCGGAACGGCCGCAGATTCCTATGAATCACTCGATTTGCCATTAACCAGGATTTCGTGGATCGCGGAGACGAGAGAGTCGCCATTAACATGATCCCGCGAGAGTGGGTGGGAAATGGGGGAAAAACGGGGACGAGCCCGTGTGCAGGCCGATTGCTCTCTGCGAGGTCGAGACGCGGGGACGGAAAGAGACGCACACAGAGAGACAGAGAGAGAGAGAGAGAGAGAGAGAGAGAGAGAGAGAGAGAGAGAGAGAGAGAGAGAACAGTGAAACAGAGCGGCGATCGATAAAATTTCCCATTGTATGTCGGGGAAAATGGGATTTCGGCGGTCCAGAAATTGAAATTGTTACGAGGTACATGCAAAATTGTTGGGAATCGTCGAACGATAGCCGATACCGATATACGCGCTTCGAAGGAGCTCGTCAAAGGGATTGGCAGCCGATAACGAACGCATCGTCGTGAAATTAATTCACCGTTGAACGTAGTCCGTTCATGGTCATGGTCGTTTGCCAATTCCTAGAAAGCAAGGATTCAATGAAACCCACAGCGGTCTCAAAGAAAACTGCACCAGCCCAGAATGAATAAAAATAAGTTTTTAGGAAGTTCAGAGGAAATAGAATAATAGAATACAATATACTTACAATGTACTAAGTGGCCAGAAACAATTAGGGTTCGCAGGGTGGCGGTATCAATGGAAAGAGAATTTTCCCCCATAGCGGAGCCCTCGAATGTCCTCATGGTTCGTTCTCGAGGGTCAATGGGGTGGTCCAAGGGGACGAAAACAACGGTTGACGTTGGCTCAGAGGCACGCCACGCTCCCCGAATTATTAGTTCGCCAACTATTTGCATTAAGGGGGGATCAAAGAAGGGGGCGGTTGTTCCCCGGGCGCAACTAACACGGTATTCCACGAACGTTAGCCGTGATTGTGCCGCAACGACCATGCATAATAGCAGCGACGCATTACTATTGCACGAGGAAGTTCTCCCTTAATCAAGTACTTATTAGAATTACCTGCGTCTACGGCGCGCAGATACCGGCAACTTCCACTCCACTCGAGTCGGAACTTTTGATATTGCCACACGCGCTCACGCGACGCACTGTCTAACCTCGTTTGAAGGTAACGCTCAACGAGATTCTATATTCGTTCCACTCGCTGTCACTCTCGAGATCGTTTTCCTCTTCTCATAATTTCTTGTTGAAGGAGCCGACTCTCCTGACAAACACACGGTAACCTCATCTTTATATTTATATTTTCCCATATTTCCTCCTAGGAATTTTTTCATTTATTTCGAATTATTTCCAAATCGTTTTCTCTAATCATTTTTTAAATTGTTCGTCCTAATTGATTTTTCTTTATTTTCCAGGTGGATCCAGCCTGGCCAGCGTGGTCGCCGGAAGTAAGCCGACCAGCCCATTGAACAAACCAGCTTTCGACGACATCGCTCCTCGAAATGTCACTGCCATAGGAGGACAAACCGCAGAACTGAATTGTTACGTGAAGCATCTCGGAGACAGAGTAGTAAGTGAACGTACACTAAATTTGTATTCTTACGAGACAATTGGTTCGCGTTATAAATCGATGATTCTGGGAACTCCATGGAAAGTATCGATCGTATATTTATTTGCCTGTATTCGTTAGTAGGCGTTGCTACTTTTTTTTTAATTTTAGAAAACAGCAGGGCATTGTTGCAGTGGGTGTTACGGTTTTTCCACGAATAGACCATTACTCTGTGCAGAGAGCGGTGGACTATTAATTAGAGTGACTATAGAGTGGTACTATAGGATCGATGATTTTGGGGGGATGAGAAACGGGGATGAGAAACATGACAATAATAATTCTTCTAGGTATAACTGTTCGGTATGGATAATCAAGGGTCCGCTGTAGTCGCTTTTCCTCGGCGATTCGTCTGTTAAATTAATTTTTCTTACATCCGGCAGGTTTGTAGAGCGTGTTGGTAGCAAGGAGGGGATGAATAGAGGGCTCGGTAACCACTTGGCCGAGTATGCTTGATCGGTTCGTTTACCGGCAGCGAGGTAGCAGTCACCTTGCCAACCCTTGCCAACCCCTGCCAACCCATGACAACCCCGACCAATCGTTGGTCTAGCCGGTGCTAGCTTCTTCCGCCGTTACGGGCTCCTATCTGGCAATTAAAGGCAGCCCTTGCGCGACCTAGACCAACGACACACGCGAACACGTATACATAGTGCATGGACAGAGAGCGATACCCGGCAAGCTCTTGACACACACTACAAAAGGCCGGTCACACTCGGCTCACAGAGTGAATCCCGGCGAATTCGAGGGTGGAACCGAGGGTGGAACCGAGGGGGAAACCGAGGGGGAAACCGAGGGGAATTGTAGAAGAGATTTAAGGACTGTCTTTCTTGCGGGCGGACCGATAGGCGCTCACCGACGCGTTAAAGTAGACTCAACGTGGACACGTGATACCACCGGGACGGTATTTCGTGCGGCTGTCTGTCGATTTACCGCTCCCGCGACCAGCAAGACAACTCGATTCTTGGCCACTGATATCGATCCGTGAAAGAGGCCACTTCGCCTCGGCTAACTTTCATTGTTACAGTTCGACGGGAGTTTCTTCGAGAACCGTGTCCAGAGCATCTTTTTCTAAGACCGAATAGTGCTTCGAGTTCATCGATGGCTTGCGTTGATGTATTTTAGTGTGATTTTTTCGGGATACTGTTAAATCAACCATTCTTTCTTTTATCTTTTTTTATATATATATAGGGATAGACAGAGACAGAGATAGAGATATCCGTCGCGCGGCGGACCCACCGATGCGATGCGATGGTAGTTGAACCGAAGAGGTATTTTCACGAAGACAATGAAATTTATTGAAACGTGAACAATCCCTCGATCATCAGCGATTCGCGTCATCAGTTTAACGGACGAGCAGTCCGGCCGACTGTAAGCTGCTTCGACGGAGAGTTCACTCTACACCCGTCTACCTCCCTCCCTCTCTCTCTCTCTCTCTCCTCCGCGAATGAAAAATTAATTACTCTCACTCGATACACTGCCCACCTGTCCTCTTCATATCCGGTAATTCGGCGTTCCATTAATATTTCACGGGTATCCGCCGCGAAATCCGTGAAAACGCACCGTGGGACACTGGTCGTATATAGGACCGGGTTTTCGTATATGGCGACAATATGGGAGCACGTAGCGATAAGTAAACATTACGCGGACCGTGCCACCCTCCCCTTCCCGAAAACTAGCCATTATGCATATTGATACGGTTTATGCGTATGCTAATACTCGGCGGCATATAACTATACGATTACTTCGGTGCTCGTGCCGCTTTTAACGCTCGCTACCCCGCCGGATAGCATTCGGAAACCCAGAAAATCATTTATTCGAGCTGGTTAATGCCGGCCACAGTTTCGGGACAAATACTTTTCGTCGGTCAGAATCACCCCGGATAATCCGCGATACACAATTCCCGAAGAATAACAATAAGCTGCAGCAACGTTCCCGGTCAATCGGCAGATTATTCATACACCTCTGTGGTTTACTATGATTTCCCGGGTGTTTCCCTTCGATCGACGATAGCGTTATCAATATTAGACTCGGTCGGGAATTATTCAAGCCAGTACATATACGGTTGGACGAGAGTGCCGTTCGCGGAAAGAGAGATGCAACGAATAATCAACTCTCTCTGTCTGTCATTCTCTTTCGCGTTACACGCCGGCTTCGGTCCAAGAAAGATTCAGAATCATTGACTATGCCTTTCTTGCACCCTGTACACTCTACACGCAAGAACGATCGTACACGGTGCCAACGAGCCGGCGAATATGGAGACTGTCGCGAACGCGAGTGCATCGGCACGGCATGGCGGACAGCTGACAAAGATCAAAGGATAAATGTTGATCGAGGGGGGCTGGGCCGTTCGGGAAATGGATTGGTTCGATTTTCAGCGTTTTAGAATTGTTTGTCCATCGAGCAGCCGTTAGCGAGAAGCCAGTTGACATTAACTGCCCTCGCTTTGACATACGGCTCGATTCAGAGCGAAGAGTCCCACGGATATCCGCCGCCGCGCCGCGCAGTGCCGATCGCGTGATGTTGTAACATTTAATTAGCGAGAGTGTTCTCTCGCTGTTTCGACAGCAACTGTGTAATTTAACGCTTCGATAGCCTCGCTCTGTGCCTATGGAGCTTCTTTAGCCTCTCGCACTCTCGGCTCTCTCTCTCTCTCTCTCTCTCTCTCTCTCTCTCTTCTCTGATTGTCTGCCTGTCTTTATCAAGCACAACCACCGAAGAGAAATCTAAAACACCGAACGAGTTCTTAGGAATGCTGGTTCATTAGAGGGTCCTCCGATTGAAATGTGTTTCAGAAAAGAATTCGAGTTAGAGTGCGTGTGGTGTACACAGTTATATGTATATATAAACAAAGATGTGCCGCGCGGGGTGTTGATGGTGCAGTGGTGGGGGGCCCGAGGGCCCGTGGCCGCTGTGTTAGATTGTCATTCGAACACAGAACCAAGGAGAGAACGCACCGTGCGGCCAGGTATAAACGAGAGTACTTGTGTTATTTCTGAATCACCTAACTTTGCGTGCGACCACGGGACGTAGGGGCAAGGGGAGAGGACACCACATGCTGCTCGAAATTTTCCCGAGATTCGCGTGGAGGTCTTCTCTAATTTGGCAAAGTAGCATGGTTGAATTACAAGGTTTCCTGTGGCTCAAACTAATACATTCATTCATTAGAAAAAACCTTTCAGCGTAGAATAGTTTTTAAGGCCAGCTAGTACGGGAAAAACGAACATGTAGTTCTTCGCATTTCAAGGGAGCGAATGCGATTTACGAGAGTCTCGCTCCGCGTTGTTTCTTATCTTACCTTGTACCATAGCGTGGTGGGTAAAGTGTCGGTAACGCTGCAAACAGCGAAGAAGAATCCATTCGTCTGTTATTAGGAGAATGCATTAGCCTGAATAATGCAGAAGGTTTGATACGGTGATGTATGGGCTTCTTAAAATTCAGCTGGAAACTGTTGCATCGCGCTAGATCACTGTTACCCTGGTTGCGGGGGTTGAAGAAAAATAGATGCGCGATCGCATCTCGTTTGCCGGGGCACGCGCAACATCATGGTCGATTGTACCGGAAGCGATCTGTTTAATCGGGCCCTACCCATCGCGTGTTCCGCCGGAAATACTTGCAACGGCTTAGGCTTAAACCTTGTTCCCGGACATCGTCGCAACCGAATTCCGCGTACACGTCGCGAGTATTACCATTCACTTGTTCCAGTCAGACTCTGCAGGATGCCTAATTAATCCTTTGATCTTATTACTCGTGTTAATTAAACCGTCAGCTCAGTCCGGAATCCTCCGGATAGTATTCTTTGCACGAAATTCTATTTCCAAAGTGGAATCTGATTTTGCCCGATAAAATCCGAGCATCGTTAATCTGTGCATCTGTAAACTGCAGCTGATTTTAAGATCCATCGAACTGTAAGCTTCGCCGCCTCGTCGATGTATTACGGAGAAATGATCTATGTCAGTTTGGAAGGGACTCGTTGGTAATTCATTATTCTCTCGTGAAATCAATTAATTTTGTCGGAAATCGGATATCTATATTATTTCATTTATATTCGTAATGATTTTCCAATATCCTGTAACATTACCGCGCCAGCTAATGGATGGCAGCGTATTTTTCATTTAGAATATATTGCCGCATCATTACAGAAAAGAAAAGCCTCGACACATTTTGTCGTTCCTCGTTTGCCATTTATTTTGACGAATCGCCACCAAGGTTTCAGTTGCAGGCTCGCGTTAACTACTCGTAATTTCTTCCTAGAGTCTCCGGTGATTCTTTGACGTTAAGTACTCGTTCAGTTCTGCCAGGCAGAACGAGTCAATCTTCCTAATCGATGTTTTATCACGTAACGAGCCGATAATATTAAGTGTTCTGTGAAGTTTCTCGCATTCGCACATACGATTCCACTCGAAAATCCAGTTCCAAAAAATCGAGCCAATATGCAACATTAAGAATTATTCGACAATATTCTACGAACACAAAAGAGTGTCCGAGAATTTTTGTAGACTTTATTACACACAAATCCCAGGAACCGAGGGAAGATTTATAGAAACTTCCCACAGCACGCAGACAAAACGTCAGCAAAAAGTAAGTGACTAAATGCTAAAAATTTGCAAACGGGGGAGGCTGAACGGCCAATGGCATCATCTGCATTTTGCAAATCGATGCGTTAGCCGACTGGTTATCATGGCAACGATAAAACAACGCGAAACAGAGCTCGCATCGACGACATGACAGGGTAGCTGGTTGAAAGGATCGACCCGAAAGGGAAACACGTCGACGGGCGACAAAATTCGCGGATACAAGCGTAGCATGTGGATCGATCGGCGTGCCGTTCGGCAAATTAAAAAATTCGTCTATCCGGATCGGCCGCGAATAAAAACTAGGGGAGGAGAGGGCAGTTGCAATATTCGAGGAGGCGCGGCGCGGCGCGGCGTTCCGCGTGCGCCCGGTAACTCCGATAATTGATTTAGCGGCGGAACAGGAACGTAATACATATAACCGGTTCGCGGACGGGCAGAACGAAAGGGGGCAGGAGAGGGTGCGATCCGTTTAAACTTAGTTTAATTAAACCGTGGATTTATTGGGCGCGCCGGTTGATACGTACACAGGAAGACGAGCACAAGCACCAGCACAAGCACAAGCACGAGAGCGCTTCCATACACGCGTCCGACATGCCCTGCCCGTACCTGCGCGACGCCTGGTTGCTCGCTGGAACAGGTACACGTGTTCGCGGTCGTGTGCGATACACGCGCACGTGTCTCTGACAAGGACTGTCACCCTACTCGTCCGCCATTTTAATGAAACAACTACGTACCACTGGAAAAAATAATAGCTGTGTCGGTTTTTAGCGGGCTTCGACGTACGGATGGAAATTATCGCCACATATCGGGGGTGGGTTTAACACATTTCGCAGATAAATTGTCTAAAATTGTTGATAGATTCTCTATGGGATATACGTTCGACGGAAGTTCACGTTTTTCTTCTGGAGTCTGTGGGTTTTCGGGTAAATTAGTAGGCCATTGTTCGTAACCCTTGGATGCTGGAAATTATTGACAAGATTAGGATGGGTTCGGTCCGCGTTAAACGAAGGAATTGATCAATTCTAAATCATGACATTGAACGTGTTAAGAAGCCTAAGAAATCGAGGGAAGAATCCATGCAATTCGAGTCTCCCGTCGCGATAACGAGAGCAAACCATCGGGCCATACTCGGGCCCCGGGGGCTGGAGGAATTGGACGGGGATGCATATTCGGTCAGGTGAATTGTAGTTTAATGAAGGACAGACTGGGTCCCATTCGCTAGATTCTCCGGAAATGGCAAATTGGCGTAGACGACTACGGTTCAGCTAATTGGGTTGAAGCACAGCGACCGGTTGTTATTTTCTGTTAGCTGTTCTCTCGTTTCTTCGCGCTTCAGCCGGTCGTACGTCGATCGGTCTCTCGTCACTCCAGAAACTTCCGAACGGATCACAACTCGCTCCTCGTGTAGACTCGGTCTTTTTTCGCTTCTCGTTCACTTTTTGAGCTTTGTTCTCGTCGTCGCGCCAATTCGAATTTAAGGGAGCGAGAGGGTGTCTCGGAGCGTTTAAATATTTGCCCGGTCGAGCGAAGTTTCGCCGAGGCATGTCTAATTGCTGGCAACTAATTATACCGAAACGGCAAATATAGCTGGGTCAATTGCAGAACTTCCAATTGCCTTTAGATAACGAGAGGGATGGAGAGAGAGAGCGAGAGGGAGAGAGAGAGAGAGTGATGCTCGGCAGGTGCGCGGTCTCTATGTTTCGTAGACGACGCGTTCGCGGCAGATATCTTATTAGCGTGATGGTTATGTGCATTAAAGTTCGACGAACAATTAATCGCGCGCTGTCTGTCGCACAAAGCAGGACCCGCGCCGCCGGTTAAGGGAAACACCGTGCTAGCAGCTGACTGCCAGTTGGTCGTGGGAACCGTTTCCTTTGTCTCGAATCATCCTGCAAATCTGCTTTGCCAATAAGCTCGGAAATTCGACGGTGCATTGTCGTTGATTTTCGAGACTCGGGCACCTGTCGTTGCGAATTAAACGTGATTTTTCCAGCGAAAACGTGGGTAGTACGATAGGCCCTCCCACGTTTGTCTCGATATAAAAACAATTGTGGACGGATAATAAAACTATACTAAAATTCTGATTTATTCGATATCGATCCTTTGCACTCGACTGTCTCGTCTGAAGCACCACTACAAAATTGCTATAATTCAAAAGAGTTTCTGCAGCGGTAAGAAGGAAACACATCGAACCGATTGCACGCCAATTTTCATGAAACTTTGAGAAAAGAGGTGGTTCGAATGGCGCGTTACAAGCGAATCCCGCTGCTCTCGGTGGTTTTTGCCGATTTACTGGATATTTTCACTTAGCGTGGGAGTAATTAAAGGGAAGGGGGTAAGAGGAAGCGACTCGGAGGTCTGTGGAATAAGAGGAAGCCACGAATATGCCGGGACGTCGGGTGCAATCCTATCGGGAAGACTTTTCCTCCGTTCTTTTTATTTCTTTCTGCCGGAGACCACCTGCAACCTGTGTGCTGGAAGTTACCGCTAATGAACAAAGAAAATGCAAGTCAGCTCGGCGGAGAGTGAATGGACGAGCGAAGGAACGAGTGCTCGCGGCTCTCCCGATACTATCTCCGGACAGGCAGCTTTGTCACAGTCTCCCGGAACGCAGCAAAAAGGCCAGCGGCTCGTTTCCGTTCCCCTAATTACCCGTTACGCCACCCTCGTGTCATTAATCTGGCATTAACGATCGGCCCTGTGCACGCACAATTTTCCTACTTGAAATTTTTTCTCTCCTCGAATGGAAGGACCTTCGTTATAATTAATTCATTCTATTGAGCGCCGACCACTACCGAGGAGGAGAGCAGACAATGACGGTGAACGGGCGGCTGCGGATGTTTATGCAAATTCCCATTTTTATAGGGAAATTTTCAGAAATTAGGGTCAACGAGAATTTTATTTTCCGCCGAAGCAGTCTCTGTAGTGGGAGAGCATCTTAAGAGTGCATTAAATTCACTGGAACCGCGCAATTTACCAGCCCTTGAAATCTTTTATACGCTTCGGATGCATGGCGGCGCGCCGCGCCGCTCCGGTGTAAGCGAAAAGACCGGAATAATTAATTCTTAGGTCCTTAAGAGGGATGTTATGTCGAAGTTATGGTATGTAGGAGAGTCAGTGATTTTTTACCACGGTTTTTTCAGATTCTTTCACGAAAAAGCTGGTTTAATGTAAAGTTCTTTCAGTGCTTGGAGATTAACCCTTTGCGGTTCAACGTGTCTCCTCCCCTTTTTTTTTTAGTCTGGCTCGACATAGGACAGCAAATCGATTCGTTCTCCCCGCACTCCAAACGTCCCGAAACACCGTAGACTAGCCAACTTCAAATCGCTTGAACTTCGCTCAGGATCTATCCCAGACCTTCTACACCAAACGATCCGAAGCTCCGAAGGTCTAAGACCCTGAGGATTAATCGCGGCGAATTTAGAAAATTGTTTTCCTCGCCGGCAAATAAGCTGCTCATAGAATAGGATGAGTCGGTGGTGGTGAGGGGGGCCAAGGTAAAGGGGGTTAGGCACTAAGCCCGATTTAATCTCGTAATCGACGCGTCGCCGGTCGTCGGTCGGCGGTCGTCGGTCGCCCGAGAGTCGAATTGAAACAATTTCTGGCTGGAAAAACGGAGAAATGCAATCGTCAGCGAGCCTTGGTCCGGGTCCGTAGACACATCGGGACGCTTCCGTTCTCCTAATCCTCGGCTGACGGAGCCGGGCAGGAGGGTGGGGGATGTAGGAGTGTTTGTGAACGAGAAGCGCCGCGTCCTCTCGAGGATTTCTGGCCGGGGCCGTCTTTCGATTACGAACCTCTGTCCGGGAGTTTGCAGAGGCGACCGAGAGCCTGGCTGTGTCCATTACCGAGCCCCAGCCACACCCACTCGAGAAACGGCTGATTTCCAATACCTTATATTTGCGGACTCGCGGGCCAACGAATTGCGGCCCATTGCAACGACGAGAGACCGCTGTCGATAACGAACGACGAAGAACGATGTTCTGCCTCCATCGCGACGCCACGCCACGCGACGTGACATTTTAGAAGAATAAAATTGACTGATTTTTTCTTAAAAATATATTTGGTTCGAAATTTTATACAATATTGTCTTGTGCTTGTAAGTGTCTAGGTACTGATTAAGTTTTGTTGGTGTCACCATTTGTGTTTGCCTAATACTCGGAAAGAAATTGCCCCAGCAAACAATAAGAATTGAGCGACGAGGGATGACGAGGCGCAATCGAGAGCCAGGCTTTCATCCCCCATCCGCGGTATTAAAGCAGCACCAACTCTGTCCCGTGAACGATTGCTCTCAATTAGCTCTATCTGGATTTACGCCCCCGAGAGGGTGAAATGGACGTAACGGCCGGCAGCTGTTTGATTCTGTGGGAAATGGCCGCTGTTCCGGCCGGATTCTTATGATTATGTCACGATACAAGAATTTAGAGGGCTTCTGCGTAGAGGAGATTTTTGTTCTGGGAGGCCATGGTCAAACACAATAAAAACCGAATTTTTCGGGGTTTTCATATTTTACGAGCACAGTTTACAACAACAAAAAAAGTCTGAAAAAAATCTGAAAAAATTCTCTAAAATGCGCCTTGGGATCCAAAACATGTTTTAATATCTTGCTGGATGTTTGCGGACTGCAGCTCTACGTCTCGAACAGTTGATATCAAGTCAGAGTGACCGTTTACGAGGATATTATTTGTACCGAGTGGTTTTCCCTGGGCCGGTGCCGGTACGTGGAATTAAGTGTGCTTGACGAACGCGATGTAAAGAGCGACATCAAAGTCGTCCGTGAAAATATTACTAGGCACAACAGGTGCTTCTGTAAAATACACGTTTTCCTCGTCCAGCGAAAGAAAATGGTCGTGCGAGCTCGCGTCTGTCCACCGGCCGGACTGAAAGTTCATTAAAACCGAGGTAAAAAGGCGAGCGTATTTCCGTCGTTGTAACAAATAGCCGGAAGATTGACTTTAAATGCGAAACTTCTTTCAGCGCGCCCGGCTAACGACAATGCGCTTCGTTAACTCGAGCAATCTGGAACCGAGACTTCTCGAGCTATCAAACCCTTTTAAGGGCTGCCGTTTCGAGCGAAGGGAGCCATTCTCAGTCGTGGAAACTGCCCCCAACGAAATTATTTCCTTTCGTGCTTTTATTGCCTATAGTCTCTAGCGTTCTCCAAGCTTGCCGTTTCTTATTTTATTTTTATCGGGAGCCGAACAATAGGATACAATCCTTCATCTTCACATCGAATACTCTGTCCGAGCACCCCGCCACCCCGCCGCCCGTTCGCGTCATCAATTAGACGCGGAGTAGAGAATTATCCGCGGCTGCGGGACACGCGAACTCTTTAACAATGAAACAAATTCGTTTACGCCCGAGACTAGAGTCGTAAAAAATCATCACTTATATCTAAAATGTTCTTCAGGGTCAAGAACTGATTCTGAGAAAACTGATCTAACACAATAAAAAACAATAAAAAAAATTTGGCAACTTGTTAGCGAAACGTTACGAAATGTTACGAAACGTTCCGAAAAGTCGGCGCGGAAGAGTCGATGTCGGGAGTTGTGGCTTGAATCCGGGGTGGTAAAAGCCGCGCGAGCCCTCGCAGAGGGATGAGAGAAAATGGAAGTGCGCGAAGAATGCGAGGCGTCGATGACGGCCGATGCTGAAAATGCCTCCGAGCTTTTATCAGTCGACGCGCAGGCATAATTTAAGGGGTGGCATTATTAAAAATGAGGCCTCACAGCGCCGCAAAAGGAAGACTCGGGCGAGACATTGTCGGAGGCGAGAGGCTATTAGGAAAAATTCGGAAGTGGGTTGCAGCGGAGTTTCTGGCCCCGTAATTTCCCCGCGTAATGGGGCCATAACCTTCTCGAATCGCCCGGGTAAATTATGAAAGTTTGATGCCGACGTAATTTATTCTTTTTTCACCCGTCGCCCCTTCCTGTTTTTTCCTTTTTTCCGCGCCCGGCCATCTTCGCATCGGATTCCAGGCTGTTTTAGGAGCCAGATAATTAAGCTCGACCGTCTTCGATTTTAATTAGAAAGTTACCCCGGTGGTTCGGCCGACTCGACCGATACAGAAACGATTCTCCGCTGAAGAAGAAGAGGAAGAGGAAGAAGAAGAGGAAGAAGAAGCAGAAGAAGAAGAAGAAGAAGAAGAAGACCGGGGCCCCGGCCATTCATTAATAAAGAAAAACTGACCGCGTCCTTATAATGAGCGCGCTGTGCCTCGTACCCGTGAAAGATTACCACCCCCGCGGAACAGTATGTTCACCGCACACTTTTCGCCGTTCTTCAAACAATTAATTATTCCCCGATGAAATTACCCTCGCAGTTTTCCTACCTCGATGCAGCAGTAGAGGAACGCTCTGCCAGGAGCTGGCGACACGGTCGACGCGCGACGCGCGACGCTTCGAATATAGTCAAACGGACGTAAACTGTGCTCTCTGGACGTTTGTAAACACCATTAAAGCAGTAAATCTGTTCCATAAATCTCCCAAGATACTTCCCGAGAATTTCCTCTGCAACCAACTTCATTCAACGTCCTCATATTTTCAACATCGTGAAGAACATACATCGTCTTGTGCAACAGTGCATCAACGGGCAACACAACTCGCGAACAAATGTCGATAAACAGGCACTCGAATAAGATGTAATATACGTGTTTCAGACTGGTTACGTTTAGTAAAACGTTCTCGTACCGCCAATAAGTGTCGAGCCGCCATCAACGTCAAACCAGTTCGCGAATAGCTGTTTATTATCGTAGGAGGGATCGACCACACGAGTACGTCGATCGCGAGCCACGTTATAGTCCGCGGTTATACGTCAGGAGGAAGGGGTGCATATGTCGGGCACCCAGTTTCGAACACGTTTCGCTGTTTTTTTTTTACGATCGGACGTAGGACAATGCACACGTGCGCAGTAAACGTGGCGATATCGTCGACGATTCGTCGAGGTTCGCGGCTCGATCGTAAAGCGTCTGAAAAAGTTTCCGTCGACGGCAGACGGAAGCACGGGAGTTCTCGCGGAACGAGTTCTCCGCCGAAACAGCCGGTCCCGTTTCCTAGCGGTTCTTGCGCGAAACGTTTTCCACGAAAGACACGGCCAGCAAGGAATAAAATTTACGCCCGATCTCGGCGGCGAGTTTTCTCATTACCATCTCCTCGGTATCGCTCGTATCCTAATGTACTTTGTCCCGCGTTGGCTAGGAAGAAAAAGACACACACCAAGAGAGAGTGAGAGAGAGAGAGAAAGAGAGAGAGAGAGAGAGAGAGAGAGAGAAATGAGAAAGATGAGAAACAGAGGAGAAGCAGGGTCTAGTAAACGACAGGAAGCAGAAAATACGTGGCTTTGTTGTCAAGCGAGGAACGTTACGCGATACCCCGGTCCGGTCGTAGCTAAGAAAAGGCAGTATCAATGCAGCCAGCGGACTAATAGTATCCGCTATCCGTATCCCTTTGTTGCGCGTGCCGCTCTAATGACGCGGCATTGTACGAGCCGAGCCACGCGGAGATACGAAAATCTTTTCTTAATGGAAACTCGATGGCGCAGAGACCGGGAGCAGCTGAGGCTAGCAGCGTCGTAACCGGGATTTAATTGAACGTGATTTTCACCGGAAGTCTGCCGCGGCTTGATCACCGGACAACAGTGTTTAGCCGAATAATTGTCGACGATCGTTGAAAGAACTGACTCCTTTTTAATTTTGTTAGCGGTTAATTTTTCGTGTTGAGAACACGAAGCCCAAGTTCCTGTTCCTTCTCGATGACTCGAGGAACACGTAATCCATTTCATAAAAGAATTCGTGTCTACGCTGGGAACGGAGCGTAAAGTTTGGAAACTCGAGAGATAGTTCTCTATTATGCGGTCGCTGTGCTCAGAGTTACCGAGGCAAATACAGGAACGAACGGACGGCTGTACGGGCGGGCCACTTTTACGCGGTCGCCGCGCCGAGTCGGGTCGTGTCGCGCCGAGCCGCGCGACGATTCCGCAGGTGTTGTGTACGCCCGTTCTAGAAGGGATTAGTCTGATACGGTTTATTCCGTGATGTAAAGAGCCGGTATTAATTTCTTGTCTTCGGTTTGTTTTTCATAGGAATTAATACTTCCCCGGTGCCCGGTTATTTACGAGCAACACGGCACTCTACAGATTTGCCGGATTAAAGGCGGGTCTCCTCGGCTATAAATTAAAACCTTAAGCTCGCCTCGCCTTGCCTCCTTTTCTCCTTTTCTCCATTTCTCCTTTTCTCCTATTTCCGACGGCGACTCTGTCGAGGATTCGTGTAAGTATCCGCTGCAGAGAACTAGCCGGACCGAGACGGGTTTATTCTCTTCGAGATTAGTCGCGAACTGGCGAAACCTTTTCTCCGCTTCGAAAAAGTACTGCCCTATCCCGTGCTCTCGGTGTAGAACAATTAAAAACACTGTGCGCCGTTCCTGAATTTCCTGGATACCAATTAATTAATCATCGCTCGCGTTCCTTCACACATTTCGTCCCGTCTTTCGACCCAAGATAATCTCAAAGAATTCTTGCGACTGAATCCTCAAAAATACTTCCACAAAAGGATTATTAAATTTCTATTTGACTTCTGTCTTCAACAATTAATTTAGACAACGTTTATAGTTGTATAGAGATCCACAGACTATTCGTAAAATACGACTTTCGTCCCGATGCAGATGATCTCTCACGGTGAGATTTCCCGTCCCAGAAGTTTCCGACGTCCTTTCTTCCTGTACGAGAGAGTGGAAGCTCGGTGATCCGGTTGTCGGGTACTCGTTTCGAGGACGTTGCGTCGGTGCGCCGTCAGAACGTAGCCCACGACCCATTCATTAGTTCCCTGTAAATTAATAAGTAGTTAGTTTGTTCTACCGCTTCATTTAACTTTCGAGGCACGCCGCAATTTCGCAGAAGCCGTGCATGCGACGAGAACCGTTTTTCACCCGGTGGTGAACAGTTGAAACACGGCAGCGCGAGGAGCTTAACGTTTAACGCACGGCCTCTTCGAGCCAATTAACGTGCAAAAGCCACGGGTCAGCAGGTTCTATTCGTTAATTCAGCCAATCCAAGTGGCTGCTTTTGCGGATAGCTTGGACGAGGAGCAAAGGCGTTTCGCTCTTTAAGGGCTGGCAAACGGGGACGTTGCACGGACGTTGCACGAGAATTCAATCGAGGAATTCCATTTTGTACCATTCCGCAAGGTATCCAATTTTTGAATATGTTTCAACACCTTCAACAAATTTATGGATGGACAAACTAAACTGTTTCATTAAATGCAGCGGAATACGACTGCGCGCGGGCAGCCAACTAAAATGGGAACATTTTCTTATAGAAAGTGGAAGAATGAGAAAGTTTATGGGCCGACAAGTGGCAGAGGGACAGCCGTGGGCCATACGAAGTAGTGTAGAACAGTTTCTGGTTCCTCGCTGTAGAATGAGACTAGAATGTGGTCAGGCAACTAGACCATAGCGAAGTAGAAAGGATTGTTTGTGGTTGAGCGAGTGGATAGAACGGTTCATGGTCAGCCATGTGCGAGGGGTGCCTCGTACAGCCATCGCGAAAATAAAATGACGTAGGTCATGGTTGAACAAATCGAACGATGCCAGTGCTGCGTCACGCGGGGTAGTCCAGAACCGTTTCGAGGTAGTCGGGACAAGTAGAATGGGACACCCTGTGGCGAGACAAGAAGATCATAACAAACTATAATGGATAACGTATGCTCGACCGAGTGGTGCAGATCGGTCCATGTTCAGACGACAGCGACAGTTATCTCGTTTGGCCATGGCCAGACAAAGTAGACTAGGGCGCGGCCGGTTTGCGATCGGACAAACAAGGTAACGGTGATACTTCATCTACAGAGCTGGCTCCTTTGTAATCTCGGTACCGGTATAGATAAAGGATTATTCTGTCATTACGTCAGAGAGGAAAAGAGTGGAAAAGAGTGGAAAAGAGTGGAAAAGAGTGCGACGGCAGGCGAAACCAACAAACGACACCGCAAAAGGAATTGTTCGCGTTCTTCTCTCGCGGCTCTCGAGTTGATTGATGACATTAAGTAGCTTTCTTTTATTCGTGGACCAGCGAAGCTCTACCGTGACTCGAGTTTTTCAATCGTGACTGATTCGTGCGTGATTAATGTCACAGCCGTATCTTTTCCGGTTTAGCGATATAATGCACGCCCGTTCATTTATTACACTGCCGCGCCGCGCCGTGCCGCGCCGTGCCGCGTTATTTATGATCGCCGCAGCACTTAATACTATTTCCACGGAAGTGGCTTTCCTTCTCGCGACCGGTTCTCTCGGGCGACCGAGGGGGATCTGGGGGCGTCGTCGGCACCCTAAGCAAGATTTATCGATCTCTCTCGTCCCGTTCTTCGGCGACTTTTAACGCGGGACCGGCCGGCCGTATTCCGCTCGTCGAATCCTTAATTTAGTACCAATTCCGTGTTACGAATCGGCCACGCTCGCGCGACGGTCCCGCGAACCTTTAGGTTCGGCACGAGTCGAATTAAATCACGCGGCGTCAGCGGGGGAATATAAGATCGGCCGCTCCGACTGCTGTTTTTCGCACGGCGATGCCTCATCGAATATTCATGCGGCCCGGCCCGCACAAAAGGAGGAATCTGCTGTGTTTTCACGGAAGTGAAATATCGGGTCGACCGCCGACGGAACGTTTGCTGTCATCGATTAGTCAAAATTTGTGTACTCATCGCCGCGACAATACACTCCCCTGACGGTAATATCCTATTCCCCACTCGGCTTTATTTTATTCATAACCAATTTGCATATTTCCCTGGTTGTAATCAGCGAAGCCAATTTATTCCGGTAATTTTTCTTGCCATTATAACCAACGCTCGCTGCTTTCCTCGGTGACGTTGTAAGTTCTCACAAACGTGTATTCATAAAATAAATTAGTCTACATACGCGTTATTTCTCATTTATTTTTGCGACGCAAACGAGTGAAGGGTAGGTGAACAATTATTCAATTTTAGCGAAGGCAGCGATAAATTTTAGTTCTACGAAGGCTTTGTCCAACGCACGGTGAACATTAAAAATAGGTTTGAAATATACAGTGTAGTCGGTAAGGCGCAATAAATTCTTATAGACGAAAGCAGAACGGAAGAGCAAGTCCGAAGCATCCTTTGACCCGGTTCCCAAACGTTGGCGCAAGGTTTTCCGTCAGCGGGAAATTCGTTCTTCCTTCTTCTGTAACACTTCCGCTCGGTCGATGGGAAATGCAGTGGGGAGAGGCAAAACTTCGGTGTTCCCGTTTGCTCGTGTCACTTCATTACGCTTGTCTAATATGTAGATTACGGATTTTATGCATGTATCACGAAAAATTGAACAAAATCTTAAAAAATTTTCTAATCGACACGCATCGCCGAACGACAGTCCCGCTTCAAAAATGGTCAGAAAAAAGGTTACAAATTCGCGGTTGTTTGTAAAAATTTTACAACGAATGTTCCAATCAAACATTTGCCGTGTCCCTCTTTGTTTATGAAAAAAATTGAACATGAATGTTTGGGAGGCGTGGGCGCGTGTTGTTGAACAATCCTTGCACAACATGTCCGTTCGTTGCTCACCGTTTCTACTTACAGTGAAAACGGACATGCACGAATGTAACTAACGCCATTCATTCTCCGCGGAACGGTCTGGCCTATGGAAACATTTCATTTTCAATTTTCCCTTGTTTTTTTTCACGCGGAGAATCACCGTTCTCTCGTTTATCGTCGGCAGCGACGCACCTTGTGTATTGAATTTCCACGGCTGTCAATGGTTCCGCCGCTTTAGTGGCGCGGGCATAGCAAGAGAGCGAGAAAGGATACAGAAGAGAAAAAAGCAGACGAGGACAAGGACTAGCACGTCGAACAAGGGTCGAAAAGCCTCGCGTCGGGGAAACTTCTTAGCCCCTAATCTAAAAATCCCCGAAAGAAACGAGTCCCGTTATCGAACAAGTTGTCCGTGGGATTCGCAGCTACGAGTTTTTCTCATTTCCCGTCCTGCTTGTCTTTCTCTCCGCCCTGCTGCCACCCACACAACCCCCCTCGATTCCTCTGGCGTGTCGCGTTCAACTCATTTCTGGGATTTCCCCGTTCGTTTCCCGATATTCAGGGCCGTGGCCAGGGCCGGCCCGTGTCCACTCCACTTGGCTCTCTCGCGAACCGAGGGTCTATCTTCGATTATAAACTTGCTCTCCTGTTGTTTCTCGATTGGCCCCTGGACTCTTACCGTTGTTCTTTCCAATCTCTCGTTGCCGCATCGACGTCACCTTTGGCGACCGGCACGGGGGTCGAACACGGGGCCGAAACGAAGATAACGGGGGTGTGGTGGTGAGTGTCGTCCGAGAGAGGAGTTGAAATCGAAAATAGGATGGGAACGAAGAAAAAAAAAAAGGAACTCGTCGCGAGCGACGCAATCTCGCACACCGTGGAAACGATAGTAGCGTTAGACTCCGGGAAATCTCCTTCGGGAATCTTCGCCGCGGGACACCTGCGCTCCTAGATCTCTTCTCGAGATCCCCAGGAAAACCCGGAACGGTGATCGCGCGCCCGTTACTTTCTCTATCTCATCCTCCGTCTCTCTCTCTCTCTCTCTCTGTGTCTCTCTGTTTCTGTTTGTACGTGAAAGTGTGCGTGCGTGCTCGCGCGCGTGTGTGGAGAGAACGCGTGAACAGAGGAAACACGCGCATAGAAAGACATTTCGAACAGTCCGGTTGAAAGGACGCCAGCAATGTTCGACAATCGTGTCCCATCGATCTACGGATCGAGCGATCGCGCAACATCGACACGAGAGATCCACCGACCCACGCCTCCCTGTATATATCTCTCCCTGTAAATGGAATGTGGACATTGTACTCGATCTTCCTGGCATTTTTGCCAGACCGCCGATTCGGGACGCATTATTGTGCCGTACGTACATTTGTTACGGAGGCTGGGTGAAATTCGATTCGCGGCTGGACGACACGATATCGTCCGGGAAATCGATGGCCGGGCAACGTGGATTGAATCGTGTTCGCGGCGGTGGACGGCGGAAGCATCATAAATCCACTGGAAAATTGAAAAGTTTAGCGAGGATGGAGATGCTGATGTATTTCGACGAAGTCGTTGTCAAGGGCCGCCCGATCGCTCGAATAATTCGTCGAGACGGACCCAGTGACATCTGTGTTTGACATCCTGTCAAGTCGTACCGACTCCTCGATACGTTCTCCGTACGATACGAATTGTTCAATATCAGCGATCTAGGAAGATATATCCACGTATTAGTGTTTGAAAGAAGATGCTTTAAGCGTTTTCGAAGTAGTTTTACAACGTATAGGAAAAATAGAAGGGTCCCACCGCACCGGTTCCGTTGCTCTTCCATTTTCTTCGATTTACATTTCGCCGAAAGGACGCAGCTGCCTCTTCATCAGTGTCTAAGTGGTGCCACTAAAGCCAGACGTCGAACGGAAAAACAGTTCGAGTTTACGCGCAGCAGCGCGGCGCGGCGCGGCGGATTAGGCCGGCCCGCTGACAGTTTCATTACCGTCTACACGGTTTTAATAAAGAAGAAAGTAATCCGAAAGTTCCGCGGCCCCGACTAGTAGTCCCCGTCGACTGTGCGAAGGGTGTGGCGGTCGACGCTCTCCCGGTGCCGAACTTTCGATATTTTAAGGGTAACGATCTTGTCGAAACGGGCCGTAGCGCCGGGCCGGTTCCGGCTTGAGGGTTAAGGAGGCGAAAACTTACGACAATTGAACGCCAGGGTTAAACGTATGGACGCTATCGGGGAAACTTCCGGTTATCAAGTATTCCCTTGGCCCGGGGAAAAGATTTACGAGGCGCTTGGACTTCGTCAGAAGTTCCCACGGAAAATTCGCGAACGTGTCCCAAGATTTGTCATTACACACTGGGATCGAATCGATGGAGTTTGGATGGCGATGGGTTACGATGGGTGGCGATGGATTGTGATCGGATCGGAGGATTGTCTCTTGAAAATTTCGGATTCTCAGTCGGTTTTTCACGGAGTAGTCAATACCGGTCGGACGAGAAGTCTGTGATCCACGTGTCAGCACGGAAATCGGATCCGGTCCACGGAGATTGTTTATGCAATTATTAACGGCGACGGGCGCCGATTGGCGTCGATTGGCGGTGGTGACGATTGGAGGAAAGGGGGCGCGAGATTGACGGGCCAGGAGGGAGCTTCGATCGGTCGAACAGGTAAACGCGGGACTCACCGGTGCGTGTAAACGTTCTCGTTGTTCGTGTTGGTGGAAAGCCAGTAGCCGAGCGAGAGCAAGAGGTCCATCGAGACCAGTTGAGCGAAGCGAGAGATCGTCGAGGCTGGGCGAGAAGGTGGGGCGTTTCCTGGCCGCTGGAACCAGACCAACGCTGGATCGAGGCAACGTGAAACGACGTTTTCAATATTCGCCGGAGAGCAGTACGTGCATCTATCATCGGGCAAGTAGAATAGGACCGGCTGTGATCAGACAGGCAGAACAGGATTGTCTACGATCCGACAGGTAGACTAAGCAGAGTCGTGGACAGAGGAATTGGGCAGTCTATGAGCGTAGCAATGGATGACAGTCTATGGGCAGACAAGTAGAATCAGCCAATTTAGCGTTAGACCAAGGGGAACAGAGGGGGTCATGGTCGGACGAGCGGAATGTGACAGTTGATGGTCTGGGTCAGTGAGAATGGCGAATTCTGGGCTTCGATACAGTCGAACAGGAATAGTTGTGGCAACCTTCCTTTGTGGTTGTAGAATAAACTGTAGGTCAACGAGAATAGAACTGAATATGGTCAGACAGTAAAGCAATTATGAAAAAGAAACGAAAACTTTTGTGCGAAAATTTTGAGCGAAAATTTTGAGCGGCTCTCGAAACTTAATTCGATACCAGTCGTGTCCGGCGTTGGACGTCGCCACAAATTTCGCCAGATTTCTTCGGGACCAGAATCTGGACGGAAGGAAGGAGGGATGGAAGGGGATGGAAGAGGATGGAAGGAAGAGAACGCTTGGAGATTGTTCGCAGGCGGGTCACGAGCTGCGAGATCGATACTAAACCACTTTGATACCGGGCGCGAAAGAGGTTCAAGTTTTTTGGCCAGAGCGGCGCGGCGCAGAGGGCCAGTGGGTGGTGGATGCATCGATACGTGGGACTCTCGAGTTAGCCCAGCCGCCATGGAAGTTCCGGTGTCCGATGGAATCCAGTTTAACCCTTTCGAATCGAATTTACCAGGCTGCCCTGTTAACGGAAGTTAATTTTCCTTTGACGGATTCGCGGATTTGAAAGAACGGGGTCGAACAGAAGCGAGGGAAACGTTGGTTGTTGAGGGCCGTTCAACGGCGAATGGCTGTGGATAGAAGTTCAGGAACGTGGTTCGAGTGATCGATAAAGGGATGTTGAGATGTTCCGGTTCTCTACTTGCGATAACACCGGCTAGTGTATCCCGCTTTTCGACTGCACCGCTTTGCAATATTGCTCCGGATAGCGGCGGAGCGGGAAAACCGCATTCCAAGCACGAGATTCTCTCTCGGGCAGAGGTTGATGCACGAGGAGGGGAAAAGAAGCGAAGATGCGCGGGGTACGCGGTAAAAAGAAATAAAATTGAGCGTGCATAATTCGGCCAGCAGGAACTCGACCTGGTCTATCCCAGCGCGGCTTTATTCGGTCCCGTCGTTTTTCCAGCACGAGCCACGAAGGTCGCAAACGGGGGAAGAGCTACGCGGCGTGGAGTCAGGATGAGCAATAAAAGTACATTATTTCAATAACCGAACCGATTCTTCCGAGCCAACAGCCTCCGACGACAGGAAACAACATCCTCTGGCATCCGGCCAAACGGTAAAGAAATGCCGAAATCCCGTCTTCCCAATAATCGGATGTGTTCCTGCAGTGTTTCTGGCACAATGCAGTTATCCACTTCAACGAATTTATCCCCCATCGACGACTTTCCTGCCGCTAACTTCTTTCACCCTTCTACCGGCTCCATCTCTCTCTTTCTACCTCTTTCGCCGCCTTCTCGTTTCGCATCCGCTCCGTTCGATTCCACTCGACGCGATACTCAAATTTCACTCACGAGCCGTCTACATTTTTACCACGGTTTTTTATTTTTTTACTTTCGAGGAATATCTGCTCGCTGAGACTCGAAACAAACACGATGACTACGAACGTGCCAGACATTTCGATAGAGCTGAACCGAAATTTTGTCTATTATCGGAATATTATCGAAGCACCTGTATCAGATACCGCGGCAGACATACGTGGGCAATTATAGCGGAAACGCTAATCAGCAAGTGAATTTATCGGAAATAAGGATAAAGGACGTGATCAGGGGGCTGTTATTAAATCTAGCGTTGAATGCGCGTGCAATATTTGTTACGTCCATATTTTTCATATGTAAAAACAGCCAGTAATTCGATGCGGGACGAGGGAATTCACGTCCCGACGCTGACGTAATATCTCGCGTAGCGCGTCGGTAGATTATACGAACAATGTGGGGTTTTACGATTCGGGAGGGACTGCAGGATTAAAGAGAAATTAATGAGTAGCCGGCCCGCAAAAACGAGTAATAATAGGCACGTGAATTATAACGCGGACACGGGGAACCGGCCCGGATATATTCACCCGCGCGAATATTTTATATCGGTTTTTCCCTGGATCGGAATAGCATCGTGTCCATTATATACTCCACCCTGGTGGATAGCGCAATCGTTGTCTACGACTCGCGCCGGATAGTGTACGAGCCCGCGTTAAATATTTTTCTCTTTAACGTCGTCGCTCGACAGGAAAAGCTCCCGATAGAACGGAGCGATAGATTAATTAGCGATTCGCTCTCGAATTCGATTCAAGTGATTTCAGCTGCAGTGGATTCAGCCGAATACGCGACAGTTTCGATTGCGGCGAACCGAAGCCTCTGCGTCGCTATAAAAAATTTCTCTCGTTCCTGGGAATCACTCTGTGGCTATTGCAACACTCTTCCCTAAGCTTTTTAGTTTCCTAGCTCGTCGAATAGAGCGTAGCTGTGCGAGCGCAATGATCGGCGCCATAACCGTTTCGAATATCCATTTGCTCCACGATCAAAAGAAGGAATTTAGCTGGCGAGGGGCACGGCAACCCTCCGAAGCAGCTAATTATTTCGCTGAACAGTCGCGCGGGATGGACATCCTTTCTCGTTGCCAATCCATGGAGCCGATGAATCGGCCTCGAAATAATTTCGACGGTGAATTTCGAATGTCGTAATTAACATAACGATACGAACGGAAAAGGCGATGTCGTGAGCTCACTGGCGAAATCGCGAACGAAACGGAACGGCCGCTTCGTCGGGAGAGGACGGAACAAAGGGAAACAGATACGATACACGGCCGCGCGTATGAATCTTTTCGAACAACGGCGATTTTTCAGCGGTGTCGTCAGCGATCGCACAGCCTCTCTCTCTCTCCCTCTCTCTCACACTTTCTCTCTTTTTTTTTTGTTGGCCGCATTTCGCCCGACCGTTTCAGCCGCGTGAAACGTCACGGACGAATTCTCCGCATCCGTCGGCACCGAATCGCCGGCTTATTCACGGCGCAACGATGAAAGGGGGAAAAGTGCTTCGTGCTGGCAATAAATAATAACGAGATCCACCCGGTCGATGTGCCTCGCGAGCGATATGACTCCGCGTTTCTATCTCTCTCTCTCGCTGTCTCTTCCGTTTCAACTTCCATCGGCTCGCTCTTTTTCGTTCCGCTCTCGCCCGGCTTCCACCGCGCGCGAAATCGGCTGAACGTGGTAACGACCCCGGAATTCCACGCCAAGGAAAATTCTCTGACCAAGAGCGCGCCCGTGGGAATGATTAATTATCCCGCGAGAAGTCCTTTATCGCTGCTGATCGCAATAAAATCCGTTTGCTCCATTCCCTGTGAATTGGCTGCTGGAAGTGGCTCGAAGATTATCTGCACTTGGCGAACAGGAAACTAGTTTATTCCTGACATGGCTATAAAACTCACTGTACACTCTTAATATAACTTCCGCGCAGCACACGTGGCAAGGGGTTGTACTTGGGAATATGTAACAGTAGAACTAACTTGTTCGATCCAGTTGAATAATTCTTTTTTTAATTTATATATATATAAAATTATGTATTTACATTCATGTTCCGTGAAATCTTACATAATAAAACGAGGGTCGATTCAAGTGAGAGGAGAGAACATTTCGCCAGTAAAAATCGACAGAACCAGGAAATAGCCGTATTCAGAGAGCATTTACCTGGACCAGTTCAATGGTAAAAAATGATTCGAGATTCGGTCCGATCGCTAGGAAGTCGTTCATTCACCGGCGCGGCGTGACGTCGCGTCGGTGTACGAAAGAGCAGCGATTCGTGCGGGTAATAAATAATAACGGATCTAGCCGGCCGACGTGCCTCACGAAATGACTACGTACCGTCAGCGGAACGTAATAATGGGCCCCTGAACTTTACGCTGCCGTTTCTCACTCCCTCGTTTCTCAGCCCATCTCTCCTTTCCCGTTAGAATCCCACGTCGTTCGTCTCTATGCGCTCCGTCCGAGGCTTCTCGCCCGTGTTCTCTCCTCCTCCGACCACTGCGAACAGCACACCACCACACCAGCAGCGTGCCGACGGTGTAACGGATAACTCTTTATTACCAATGGGAATTCCAAGTTTCACGTCGGTGCCCCCTGGAGCCAGCCTCTGCCGATATTACGTATGCTAATGCCGAAACCTGGAAATCCACGCCACTTTCTCACCGATCCTCTCTCTCTCTCTCTATATATATATGTCTCTCTCTCTCTCTCTCTCTCTCTCTCTCTCTCTCTCTCTTTCTCTTTCCACCCTCTCTGCTCACCCTCCGACCACCGCCGCTGCCTAGCACTCAGCCTCTGTTCTCCCGTGATTCTGCTCTCGCTGTGGCGATGGAAATTTGTGTACTTCATCATCGGGCTCCGGAAACCCTGTTCAAGAATTTTCGGCGCTGAATCTCGTTGAACTTTTCCTCCGCGCCGCGCATCGCCGGTGAAAAAACGCTACGGGCGAAAACCCTCGACCTTTTTCGGAAATACCTCGGCTGGAACGTAGACAAAATTGATGGAGTGGTGTACAGTTTTATTTCTGTAAGCCCTTTCATTTTTTGTCACTCTGTACATTTAGCCATTCCCTGCCTAGACAATCTTTTACTCACCCGAATTTCCCTTCTTTACAAAGACAACTGTCCAGCTATTTTGGTCTGTATCCAAATACTTACGTAGCGATTGCCTTATTATTTTGTTTATTTGAAACGTAAAAAAAAAATATGGTTCATCAGTTTGGCGAGCGAACAGCTTACACATCACCAACTGGAACCGGACACTTCAAGAACAGGCACGAAATAAACGTAAGATTGAAGTGGCTCGCAAACAAAGAATTTCCATATGAAAACGTAAGAGACATCATCAGTTTTAATAACATAATTGTTCATTTGGGAACAAAGAGCAGCAAGACTCGTCCGAGACCTCTGCCGACTCGACGGGATTAATTGACGCGGTGAGAGGACAGGAAAAGGTAGACAAATTAGGATTTTCGAGTAACTGGAACGAACGTAAAATCCCGCGGTTCAGGGCCGACTGTCTTTCCATTAGGAATACTTAATTAAATGATCCGGCAATTCACGGGAAGGTTCTACCTTCGACATCGGGCCATGGCATAACGGCTGGAACACGCTCGCATAAATTCTGTGCTCATGCTTTCGGCAAAGCCCCCGCAACGAGCCAGTGTAGCGTCGGATACGCTATGACCAACCAACGCCGCCGGCATGAACAAAACAGTCAATAAAACAGGATGCTCGAGCAGATTGCTTTGCAATAAGTCCCCGGACATGTGTACGCCGTATCTCTGAAACAACGAGCCCTATCCTTTTTCTGTGGAACGTTCAAGATGTTCCGCGCCATTACACGTCCGGAATGGGAACACCGTGTACAAAAGACGCGTGATAAACAATGACACGTTGCACGCCGCCGCGGCGTTGCGTCATCGAATCGCCGATATAAAAAAGACGGTCGATTATTCAGAGTTAAAAGGTGTCTGTAAAAGTACAGATTATGCTCTTCTCTTCTCTCGCAGAACTTCGTTGCCGGCTAAATCCCAGTTGGAAATTTACGGCGAACGCGTGTTCTAAGAGGCCATTTAGCTCGCGTGTCTGACCGTTGCCGGTTCTTTCCACTTGTTTCGCTACTACAGATACTGACAGTGATGTAGCATTCTCTGCTCCACACAATAATTTCATAGTTTGAATGTAGCTGGGGTTTCGGGAAACGAAGCGCGGCGCCTTCCGTGAGTGGTTCTTTTAAGTAAAATGTATATACCATTGGTCGGAAATAGAAAAAATCGCGGTCCAATAGTAGCAGCGGATTTTTAAATTATTGTCTCAAATTGTACGAGGTAGCTGATAGTACTTCGAATAATTCGAATAGTTCGTGGTTCTTGAGATATAACATTTTGAAAGATTTTTATTTCCAAGTCCCGTGAGAGACCATGGGTCTCTCTCTCTCTCTCTCTCTCTCTCTCTCTCTACTTGGAGTATTGGTCGTTTAAAGACCATAAGTACCAGAATATTCCTCTTCGCCGTGAATTCTTGCTACGAGTAGAAATAGGCGGTAATCTAATTGAAATATTCGAGTTGCAACGATTACTCTTAATTCCTTCTGTTGAAAATAGTTATTAGAAATGAAAAATTCAGACTGCTAATATGGTAGAGTAGAGTATTGCAAATAATTTTCCGTGATTTTTCAAGGTTTTCTGTTCACCGGAGATGTAACGTCTGTTCGCGACGATTCTCAGCAGCAGGATTTCTTTTAACGAACCTGGAATAATTAATAAAGGGAAAGCCCATATTTCGAATCCGCACGGACTCGGACGGTGGCCCGTTTAATATAGATGAAAGGAATGAGAGGTAAGGCGAGAAGAAGTTGATCTCGAGGCGAGCCGTAACGAATGAAAATTGATCCGAGGGAAATTTAATTAATGCCAATCAGCCGACTCGCGGAAACTCTTGTACGATTACGAAAACGAGATGTAGAAGGTGTGCAGAGAGTAGGGAAAAAAAGAAAAGAATGATGAAACCGGGAACGTATACGAGGCCATAGTAGACAGTGTCAAAGGAAATGAAAGGGGAGCACGAACAGCGAGAGAGAAAGAGAGGGGTGAGAGGGATGAGAGGGGTGAGGGGGATGAGAGGGGTTAGGGGAGAGGGGAGAGAGGGTGAGAGGTCGGGTGAATACGAAGCACTGCAAGATCGACTGTTAATTAAGCGACACGATTCTGTTGCAGAAAATGAATCTTGATTGAAGCACTCGGTCCCTTCCCTTTTTCCCGGGCGGTCTCTTTTCCTATCTGGACGGAGCGACGCAACGCAGCGCGCGGCGTTCGTTGTAGAACCGTGCGGCATCGTTGAAGAGTTTAATGGAAAAAGCTTCAAAGTCAAGATTATTTTATTCTTGATGCAGCTAAACTAAATACGTTTAAGGCGCGCCTTTGAGAGGATCGCGGCAAGCATTAATTTGAATTCCTTTGAAAGCACAACGCTTCTCAAGACGCGGGCGGCTGCTCTTAAGAATTATAATATATTTAAGTGTCCGTGTCAGGGCGGTTGATAATAAACGTCGAGAGGAATTCGGCAATCGGAGCGTTCTGTGCGCTCATCTGTGCGCGCGTGTTCGACAAGAGGAAAGGAGACAGCGCTCTGCATCGAGGCCATTACGATTTTCAGGCGCAATTGGCCGCGTTTAATCCATTCCGTCCCCCAATTGCACGGAAACGAGCGGAAACTCGAGCCGCACACCTTGCCAACTGGATGACAGCTGATCGCGCAGTTTGTTGCCAGAAAATAGTCGAAACAGTTTTGAGCTGTGCGGGACCGGCAAACGGAGAAATTTTACTTACGAACTTAATCACCGTTGCGAAATTACGACCGCCGCCCACGAAGTTACGCTGCTAAATTAACGTTATTAACTGCAACCCGGCGGCGTGTTTGACATTTCGAACTTGTTGAGCAGATTACGCCTCCCTGCGCCCCGACGCATTATTATAATTTATCGTGAACGCACGTGCGCCGCGCCGGGCCGCGCCGCGCCACACGGAAAATCGGCGAAACCGCTCTCCAAACGCGCATCTCTCACGGTTCTTTTAATCCGGCGAACAATCGATGTTTCCACCTCGATTCGATATCGAAATCCCGGTTATGCACTGGCAAATAATCACTCGGCAAGCGGGGGAGTTAAACGATAAACGTTATGCGTCGATTCGCAAATAAAGGAATTATAGGTAAAGCACATATTATCGTATAGATAAAAAAGAAAGATTATGTTAGAAGCAATTCTGAGAAGGAAAATGAAAGCGAAGATTACCGTGTAAATTGCGTTTGAGAAAAGACTGAAATTCAGTCCGTTAAATATTTCTAGGCGAAGCCTAGAATAAACGGTATACTTAGCGTTGTTTGTTCCGAACACAGTGCGCAAGGATCGAGAAAGCAGCGTGCAGCATCGATCAGGCCACTGGGAAGATCGATAAGCGAGCGAGCGAGCGGAGGGAACGCGCGCAAGTCCCACGAAATCGCGTTATCCCGAAGGCGTAGTTCCAGTTCTCGGTTGTTTCTCGTGCGGCGAGAATTTTTCCGCGTCCGTGCCCTACCGGAGGCATTCGCTCGCTAGATCGCAGAATATTCTCGGAGTTATGTGTGCCTTTCGGATCGCTGGTCAGGAGGGCCGTGAAATCGTGCCGGCAGGAATTCCCATGGTGCTCCCGCGTCCCGGGGAATGGGTGAAAACGGGCGAACACACGGAGGTGTTCCCGCGCTATACCTTTTTGCGACAGTAAACGAGCAGTCCAACGTGCGCGGTCGCGTACTATAAAATCCAATAAATAAAATTCTCATAATCCCCGGGACGGGCGCACAGCGAGCGCGATACCAGTCGAGAACGTACGGGAAGAAAAGAGAGACGGAAAAAGAAGAAGCGGAAAAAGGGGACCCCAGCTGTCTTATATCCTTTCCTAATTGATTTCGGCCGCGAATCGTTTCCGAAGCGAGTTTAAACGCAACGAAGGGAACGAACCATACGTTTCCAAGGGGTGGGATCTCGCAGGAACATCGACATAGATCGTGCTCAGACTGCAGTCGTTTTCCGTGCACCGAACTCTTTCCACGTTTCCCGCATCGTGCGTAATACCTTCCGCTAGAAGACACACCCGTTCCCGATGATAACGAGCAACGCTGCCGTGTTAAGGCAACACGGCACGAGTCCGGCGGATTTTTCCTCCTGCGAACCGGATCCCGTGAAGAATTCCCATTCGCCGAGGGCTTCGCTAGACAATCTGACACGAATTGTTTTCGATCCCCGGCACGGTGCGGCGTGTTCCTCGCCGCGACTGCCGCACTCACACGTTATCGTCTCGCTCTGAAATAGCTCGGCTCTCGCGCGCCAAACACACCAGAATCCCGGTGAAAGATGCTTCGCGGATAAAGCTGCGCGAGGTTTTCGGTTCCCGGGAGTTTCCTCCTCCTAGACATCAAAATTTCGAAGCAAACTACTGGTCCCGTTCTCAGTTCGTTACCGTTGCTGACGCTTTCGAACGTAACGCCCGTTCGAAACTGTGGCAACTTGAATTTCCCATTTTTTTATTTGCTGTAAGCGGAAACGAGCGGAAACGAGCGGAAACCAGCAACCGTGTATCTCGACAGATTTTGTCGCGTACCTACTCTCTTTGAATAATTGATGGAGACGACGCACCGACTTTTCTTTTGGTTGTTGCTCGGAGCGAAGAATCACCCACCCCGATGTTTAGCCAGTGTTGGTCTTTTTTTCGCCACAAATACCCCCCGAATACGAAATGACCACGATTCCCTTTAACGAACCGCCATTCGTTACGGGGCCCCAATTGCCCTCCGGTTCGCCGAGCAGAGGGTCGTGGAACAAAGACGAAAGCTCGAGGCGAAGCGTTACGCGCGAGGGAGAGCAAGGGAGAGCAAAGGAGAGCGAGTGTCGCTGGATACTCGCTAAACGGCGTCTAAAGCTCTGTCCGCAAGCTAAGTAACGAGCTTTCGACCAAACTTTTTTCCTGAACGGCTGCCAAGTGGCCGTGGAAGTCCCAGAGCACCCTTTCGAAGGGAGGCGACGACTGAAAAGAGAAGAAGAATGCGCCTCTCTTTCGCGAACCTTTTCGCCCTCCAGCCGGTTCTTCTTCCTTCGCAAGTTTTTTTTTTGCTCGCGACAACCTCTCATTAAGCTCGTTTTCCGCTTGATATTAAGTGTTCCTGCTCGGGGAGGATCCGCGACCCTCGCGAAACTACAATTCTTCCTGGGCCCTCTGGTTTTTTTCTGGTAAACTTAAAAATGTGCTTTACCCACCCGGTTCGTTGGACGGCGTACACGCGATCGAGCTCTCTGGAAACCGGGAAAAATCGAACGCAATGGCGTCGCGAGGCCAATCGAAATCCGAGGGCGAAGCGTCGAGCGTCGACGCGTAGCTCCGAGCCGGATCGCTTCTGTTCCATTATCTCTGTCGCGGTAAAAAATTTTTATGCTCTCGTACCGGAGCCGGTGATATCGCGGGACGTGTAACAGGCTTCCGGTCAGCTGTCCATACACGCGAAAACGAAGCAATCGTGCGTTTCCAACGCGCGGGTAATCAACGGGACGCCGCAGGGTGGCCCGCGGCGTTCCACATGAAATCGTCGCCAACGGCGTTTGTTTAGTAGCTCAATATTCAAAGGCCATCCGCGACCAGCGCCATCCCACATAACTGTGCCATTCGCGTGGTATTACTCGTCGTCAACGAACGAAACGCGCGTTTTTACGCCGGACTTCCAACTCCGAACGAACCATTAGGTCCTCGCTCGTGCATCACAATACCGTAACATTCTGATACGTATGCATTGTATATGCGACAGCATACCGGATTCCCGCGGCGTTAACATACCTGTTGAGTTTCTTAACGTTTCCTTTTGACACGACGCAGACGCTTCGCGACGCTTCCCGTCAGCTGATTCGTCAGCAACCAACGGAACAAGATGTTCACAGTCGGACAAGGTTCGTGTAACACGAGTAACGCGAGTAACCCGAGTAACGTGCGTGTAACGTGTCGACATATCGACTGATCGCGGTTAGACAAGGTCGAAATGATGTAGCACATCTGCTGTCACATAGCCGCAAGCGCTTAGAGTACATCGATTCGCAGACACGGGTCAAGTGGTACGAGTGCAGCCATGCTCAGACTAGGAGAGCGTGCACTTCCTACGTACATCTTAATAGTACAACCACGGTGCCGCGTTGGTGTTTCCTCGATCGAAGAAAGGGACCGCTCTTGTGGTTGTAAGGTGCTCTAGCAGTCTAGCAGTATGGGTATTGTAGTGGTCGGACGGAGGACAACTGATTGTGAGATGATTACAGTACCGATCGGACATTCGACAAGCTGTGCACTGTATCGATCGGTGCATCGAGCAAACTGTACGATTACTAGAGTATATTAAACGAACAAGTAGTACGAGGATACAATGGTCAGGCGTAGGAGAATTTTTATTTCGCGTATAGATTCGGTGTCATGTAACAAGATTATTTGTGAAAAATGTGCAAGCAGTAGTACGCGTGCAGCATTGAACGGACCTCGAACAGTAGACAGACTCGCCAGTCAGAAAGAGAACCGAATTATCGACACAAATGTCGCAGCTGATGATGTCTGAATAAGTAGAATGAAGCTGGAGTCTTATCAGACGAACGATGCACGTTGATTACCAAGTACCCGGTCGTTTCACGGTGTCTTTATAGAAAACGGTGATGGAATGGCTCGATAGCCGGCAATAATAAAAGCCAGCATAAAATGTTGGACGCCCGGGGGTGCCCACATACAAGCACGGACGGAATTACGGACGACGTCGTAGACGACGACGGTTCAACGAGGTAATAGCTGAATTTTGGTGACGCTACGGAGCCGAGTGACGACTAACGAGACGCATTCATCAGCCACAAAGCTACAAGGAACGAATTTCGTCCCCCGTGGAGGTACTCGAATTCGCTCCGACTAACGCACTTCAGTGCCGCGTCGCGTACGTCGGTTGCTTCTATCCCTTAGACGTAGAAACTTAAATGCTGGGCCAGGCAGACGCGAAGGATTCTTGCGTCTTTGTGTAGACGGTGTTTCGTGTTCCGTGTTCCGTGTTCCGTGGCTCTGTGAAACAACCGGAAATGATCGCGCGAATTATCGACGCGTCCGATCGCTACAACTTGTTTTCGCTATTTCTCGCGGAGACTGTTCAACTGATTTTTTCGCGTGTTCAACTATTCCATACTCGAGGTGTATCGCGAACGTTCTGTTTGTTGTTACGAGACCGATCGATGTTTCCGCTCGCCTCGCATTTTCGGTGCTGTTCTTGTCGATGGATGAGCGAGGGCGTGCGATATTCAGTTTTCCTCGCATTTAAACGAGGTATCCAATCCGCGGGGCAATTATCGAGGGTAATATTTGCTTCGGTTCGTTGTGAAATCATCGAGGCCGCGGTAATTAATTCCGTGATCGTCGATGACGCCGCGAGGTCAACCGCGCGGACTGAAATATCTGTCAGCGGCGCGCTTTTCCGATAACAGACGCGAACAAAAGCCCAGCCAGACGTCTCTTTCAGCGGGACATGTCGCGGCTCATTAAATGCGTTCACGTATCGGACGAGAAATCAGGTACACGGTCCTCGACCGATGCAATTACATTATGCAGGTCTCGTTCTGCTTCTTGCTCGTAACAAAAAAGGAAAACATTCTTACGGAACAACCCTCTTCCAGTCGCTCGTAACTCACAAATCGGCAAACCCTCTCAGCAGATGGACAGAGCAGCGTGGCATTGATTTTGCGAACAGACGAGTGGAAAAATCGAGACCATCTTCACTTTTCGACTGCGAGTTATTCCCGAGGATCCTATTACCACTCGAATATCTTAAATTTCGTTAACGTGCCCAACAGCCGTGTGCGGGCCTTCCGTGCTCTTTGCTTTCCCTCACGATTTTAATCACCTTATCGTACGACGCGTGTCCCTACAATCTCTGTAAACCAATGCCAATTCAATTATTGACGTTCCAATGCCGCCAACAAATTCGTATATCGCGAAAAGCGTCATGTAATCAACCCCTGCCCTCGTTCCGGCAAATTCATATCGCTTTGCAAATACAGAGCCGCCCCAACAACATAGCCGAGCACCGAACACCATTCCGGAGGACAGAAACTTCATATATTTCGGGTCGAGGGAACTAACAGACAACCCCATATCGAACTCGTGAAATTCGCGTCCGCGTCCATTCGGAAGTTCAGCGAATTCCGGGGGACAAGAGGGCGAGGAGCGGCAGAGGAGAGAGAGCGAGAGAGAGAGAGCGAGAGAGAGAGAGAGAGGAGAGTGCGAACAGCAGAGACCGGGTTGCCACGGTACGAAAATCGATGCGACATTCGAGATTTACAGCCGAGTTTTACGCGAGGCGAACCGCGAAAGTTCCACGGTCGAAACCGCAAATTGGCTCCGCGGCTCAATTGTATCGGCGAATTAGAAATTCCATTTAGGGACGGCGATAACGTCCGCCTGTTCGCCGAGGACGCTCGATTATTCAGAAAGTTCCCGTCGAACGAGGGAGAAGTATAATGGTGTGTGCGCAGATAAGGGGTCGCGATTGTTACCCCCCGTCGCGCGTCGATTTCTCTCGATAATCCCGCCACTTCCTTTTCGTTCGAGTCTTACTCGCTCGAAAGAACGGGTTGTTTTCGAGAGCATATGCCCTTTTGCACGGGTTTCCCTTCGGTTTCTTGCGCGGTCAGTTTGCGCTTACAAACCCCTCGAGGAATGTTTCCGCCCGGTCTGACCCGGCTTTCGATGAAATTGCCGGGCAAACGAAGGTAAAGAGCAGCACGCGGTTACCTTATCCGCTGTGATTTCGTTTCTCGAGGAATTAGGGTAAAGGAAAATTAGAGTACGCCGAGTTGAAACGGGAAATTTGTTTGACGGCGAAGCGGTTTTCTCTTCGTCGAAAATTCTTCGTTCTAAATTAGACTGGCCGAGAGAAAAACGCAGAGAGAGAGAGAGAGAGAGAGAGAGAGAGAGAGAGATGAGATGAGGTTAGTTCAATTTTCTTCGGAGAAACTTTAACGCATGCTGGGACCACGGTGGAAAATTAGCGGCGCTCTTTAAGTCGCAATTATAGCTGTTGGAAAAGCGTTCGCCCGTATCCCGACCGGTTCGCAAATGAGCGACGCTTCCCGGGGAAATCAGCGGCCGCTCGTAAAGCTTGCTCGTTACAATGCGGTGCCCACGCCCGTCCCGAAACGTCCAAGGAAATGGATATTGGTACGCGGCACGTGTAGAACTTTCTGCTCCGTGCCTGCCCGCACACGTAAGCTCTGTGTCTTGGCTGGTGGGTCTGGATTTAAAGTTAAATCCGCGACTAATGCTCCGTGCAGGAGTTATAGGGGACTGTTCTCCTCCCCGCTGCCTTTTAATAAAACCGCCGAAGAGTGGAGTACGCAGGGCAATTCGTGTAATTGGCTGACTTAACGTGCCTCGCGCTAATTAGGTGTACTCCGGCTTGTACTCCTTTGCATTCGTTAATTGTCGGACACCGCTAAGTCCTCCTCGCACCTAGTTCCCATTACGTGGCCTGCGTGACAATTCGTCAGCCCGTCAGGCTTCTTACGCGTGAACGCCTTTCTAATTAACGACGGATAGCACGCGTTTTTCACCTTTGAGCAATTTGCCCACGGTTACAAGAGACGTGCGGGAACGGCTGATTACGGCCAACAACCGAGAATACTACGACAAATGAGTTAGGCGTAACAGACAATGCTAGAAACTGCCGCAATTAACGCAATTAACGCAATTAACACAGATAACAGAGGAAAAAGTTTTGATCCGACCCGGGAGTATTGTGGTACCAGCATGCACGAGTACAATACCTTGTCAGACACGAAGCGGAGAAAATGCATTTCTATTCTTGGCTAGACCGCCAACAAGTAGTATCGACCTCCATATGGTCAGCCGTAGGGTAAATAGCCGGATATTCTTTGCGAATGCATCGTAAAACGTATACCATTCTGTACTGTACAGACCAAAAATGCTACAAGTCTTCATTGTTCGACACAGAGGAAAACGTATAGACATTGCTGTAGCTGGAATTCACAACTGTAGTTTGACTTTGATGTCGATGATTCCCGTCGGACCTGAGTGGAACGCGTAATTTTGCACGATCGAGTAGATTGGGTGTGTACATTGTCAGAGACCTGAAGAAACTGGTACGCGCCTTAATTTAGTTGCTATGTGTAAAGAATCATTCGGAATTACCAAATAACATTAATTTTTAAAAGATTCTAGCTTTGACCAAGTCTTTTAGGATGGATAACGCACGGACGGCGAACGACTGAAAAGTACGCTGTACTGTAAACTGGCATTGCATTACGGTTGATTACCGTTGCATCGCATAACGAATAAGTTAAGTAACAAATAACCGAAGTATTCTCAGTAAAATGTCATTAGACTAACACTCGACACCCAACTGCAGTTTGCGGCTCAAGTCTAAGCTTAAAACGTGCACTTTTTCCCGAAGTGGAATTAGTCGGTGTATGGTCAGACCGGGCGTTTTAAAGGATTCCGGGCAGCGACCGCGTGTTTTAAATACAAGAGCCGTGCGGTACGATGGAGAATCTATTCAAATAGCCCTCGATGGAAGCTTATTGAATCGACGTGTCCAACCTGTGGGTCAGCGCAGCAGCAGTGGTAGCGGAACGGTGAGAATGAAATTCAGGAAACGGACAGAGGATCTCCTCCGGAGGAGATTCATCGGTTGCCAATTAGATGCAATGCTGGGTCGTCGAGCGACAATTCTCTGGCGCGCTGTCGGCTCTCCTACGTTTTCGCTAATCCGCTTAATGCCACCGGTCGGCCAATGGGAAACGCGGACGTTAAAGCGATCAGAATCGAATTATTCGATTTCCTGGCAGTGCGAGAGCGCGGTAGCCGGCCGCGGCTACAGCGTTCGCGCGAGTCCAACACTTGAATGGAGCAACGCGTAACGATCATCGCATGAATTGCAACATTCGGGGCCGCGGCCGGGACCATACTGCGGCAGTTTACGCTGATATTCGCGAGAACCGTACTCCGGCCGTTATTACAATTTCAAAGCCGGCCGAACGGTCGGTCGATTCAACGTGAGAACGCGATATTTTTCAGCCGACTCGCGCTCATGATAGCTCAATTCGCGCGCGGGAGCTGGAGCCCGAGACGGAGTCGGAGTCGGAGCCGGAGCCGGAGCCGGAGCCAGAGTCGAAGCTGGTTGCGTTTCCGCTCGCAATCAGTCGACGAATTCAAAGCGATTTTTCGTAGTAGTCGACGTGCCGACGCTCCTCGTGAAATATTCCTGATTTCGTTTCGAGGCTCTCGCCGAAAGCGCCGCGTCCACGAACTAAGGAACATCGCAAATCGATTTCAGCGAGAAAGGTGGACACCCAAAAATTCCGGAGATTACAAAGCTTGAGCGAGCGTGCGCGACTACTCGTCGAATTCGTCGAAATCGTCGAATATCCAAGAATCGAACCTGAGGAATTACGCAAACGCTTTTTTCTTTCCTTCACGGAGCTACGGGAAGATTAATTGCTTCGGAGGGATCGCCGGCGCGAGAAAAAGCCAAGACTCGGAGATTCTTATCTTTGATCTTCCTTCCGGCGTTGTAAGACCTCCCTTCCTGTTTTACTTTCCACGATCGTTGGCCTCGTACGGACGCGAAAACGATGTTCCTCGTCAGCAAACTGGAACGGAGACGCGAGGCCGAGGCGCGTTCCTTTAACGTGCACTCGTCTCTCGAAAAGCTCTAAACAGTAATCGACCGTGATCCAGCTTCAAGCTACATTTTCTACGTGTGTAAAGGATAAAGCTGTTGACGCGGGCTTAGTCGCAGGATGACTACCCCATTATACGTGCAATCTGTTTAGTATCATGCCGCTCGGGCGCATCTGCTTTAATGGCAACTCGACTCCACTCGAGTTACGTCACGGTTCTTTGTAATTCGCGCGACGCCTATCGACGAGTTCGCGCGAGACCCCTTTCTCATTTTCAACGCGCCAACTATCAATAGCACGCGATACGGCCGTGCACGACGGCGTTATTAGACTGCGGATGTTTTCGCGAATTCCCTGCTTCGTAGATACCTTTCGAGCGAATTTAATTTTCACCGGTTTCTAAAGAACATTCACTTCATCGACACGACGCAAAGCAAACTAGAAACTCTCTTCGTTGGGATCGAAATTTATAGAGCAGAAACAAAATAAAATTGAACTTTCTAACTAACTAACTAAATTCTAACTTTTGGAGCCGATATTAAAATCTTTTGTGGACCACAAACGCAGAAAAACACTCAGTCCAGTCGGACCATTCGTTCGCTTCTATCACCGTAATGCCTGGAAAAAATCGGCATCTGTTTTATCGCAGCGGTAACCCATGGCTGACCAATAAAGGACTCGCATCACTGTCCTACGATGAAGGCATTCGGCCCGACCGAACGCGCTCCCTGTCCGTTTAAAATATATCGGGCGAAATCTTATCCTCGAAATCTACGAAATGGAACGAAATAGGGTCCCCGTATTCTGTACAAGTGGATCTCAATAAAGTTGTCGGGATAGCGCGATAAAATAGTCGGGCTCTAGAACCGGGGGGAAATCAATGAACGCCGTTCACCGGGAGCGTATCTCGGTACATCGACAAATTCTCCGGGCGATCGGGGAGCTGCCGGAGCTGCCGGATCCGCCTCGTTTTTCCAATAAATTCATCGGCGACGAATGGAAGTCAACGAATGGCAAATCCAATATGAGCCGATCGCTGTAGGAGTCCACGGTGTATCGGTAGAAGGCGTTCTGTTGAAGCTCTCTCTCTCTCTCTCTCTCTCTCTCTGTTTCTCGCTCTCTACCTCTCTTGTTAGAAGAATGAAACGGTCGCAATACAGGAAGCTGAAAGCTGCAACGAGGAAGCTGCTGATGGTGCCGAGGGTAGAAAGAAGCAGCGTCGAAGAGAGAAACGGGCTGCCGGGGTTGAAACGGAAGGGTGGAGTTGAAACAGGGCACTAACTAGAATTGTACCTCTCCAGCACCTTGACGTGTCTGGCACACGTACATCGTGCCTGGGCTCGATGTGTCCCGGTGTTAGCTTTACCTAAGACAACTTGACACGTTTGCCCGCTTCTACGAGTCGCGTCTCCAAAGCTCGCGGAGCTATTTCCTTGTCTTGGGCCAAACCCCGTTCGTCCCCTGACCCTGCCTCGTCCGTCCTCCTCAGGGTCGAGACGAGATTCTCTCTTTTGACCCAGTAGCTCGCTTATCGCTTGCACGGCTAACGTGCCTCCGTCCTAGCGATGCATTGTTGTCGCTTCGCGAAGGGCCACGGACGTATTAGCACCGTTCGCTGCTACTCGTTGAACGAGAAGTTGCATTGTCAATTTCGGTTCCCCTCGCATACTCGCGTTCAACGCCCTATATTCAACGCCGGAGAAATAATTTAAGAACCAGGGATTAGCCACCGAAGCGGAAATCATCGAGAAACACGGAGACCCATACCCACGGCTCCTGGTAAAAACTTTCTTCATTAGATCGTGTCCCGGAACTTACGGCCAAATATCGCAAAACATCTCCAGACGTTTAGTATCGTCTCGCTTGCCGCGTACCGACGCGACGCGACACGACGCGACGCGGCGCGGCGCTTCCACGATTACGATAAGCTTGTGCAAGAGTTACGAGCCGTTCCGGGCACCTGTAAAAACTGAAGACAGTTGTGAAGTGTCTTGCTGGATTGGCTGACAAAGTGCTGTCACGCGCATCGCCCGCCGCAAGAAGCAATCTCGAGATTAGCGCGCAACGGGGAGAATAAGTGGCTGGATGCGCTCCAAGTAGAACGGGTCCGCGTGCGGTCAGACAATGCGAGTAGAACACGCTCGCTGCTGGTCAGTCGATTTGCAAGTGAAATAGCCAGAACTGCCGAATAAATTCTGGCTAGCAGTCGCTCCGAAAACCGGTAAGTGGAATCAGCCGGTATTATGACGAACGCGAGGACGTAAAGGGCCGTAATCGGACGATAACGGAGTAGAACGAGATTGGTACGGTCACCGGGATCACTGGGTTTTTCACCAGAGAAATTCTGCTGCTGAAGATTCTGTTGGTTTGTTAAAGGAGATAACCTCAAAATCACTTTAACGCAGTTTCTTTATTATAAGAATTGTGTGTTTATCATAAGAAGGTTGTGAAGCGACTAGATGAACAGCGTACATGAAAACAATGATGTGTTGTACATATGAGTGTAATGCGGATACAAAAGATGGCGTCGTTGCTCTGTATATAGTATATTATGTGTCATTTCCTACAGATTCCACGAGATTTCTTTCTCCCTTGTCTTACCTTTTGTTTAACGGCTGCAGCGATTAGCCTGGGTTGGCAATATGCACGTTTCGGATAATATTTCCTATTGATATCAACAAGTATATTATTTCAATGTATAGTAAATCAGATGAAAAAACATAATACGTTACAGAGGTCTTTGTACGTCAACGGGTTAACTAAGATACCGTCACCCCATGTTAGCGCAAGCATCGCTATGAAGCGTTCTCGATTCTCGGCTTGTCGACGCTTTCATAACTGAAGTCATCCAGCTCGCATTCGTAGCTCCAGTCGCACAAACATAATCAAATATCGTGGAATTATATCCTTCGGAAATGTCGGCGTATCCCGAGATTAGATTACGCTTCGTCAGAATTTAATCAGAGCGTCTTTTGGAATGAAGAGCTTTTAATCCAGAAGATCGATCGTTTAAACGAGCAGCTTGTTTCTTGAACAAACTCAAAAGAAGAGTTACGCGTGATCATTTATAGAAACCTAACGCAACGGAACTCCTCGAGGAATCTCATTACTTTTCGAAAGTAAGTTACGATACACTGAATTACACGCTGCCTTCAGGAAGAAAATGAAAAAGACTTATTTGCGGAGAGCAGGACAACACGAATGTGCCCGGGTGCAAAGATTGACAGGGACCAGAAGAGTGGCGCGAGAAAATCGCAAAAATCGCGAGGGCTGATCGAATCTGTCAAGTGGTGAAAAAATATTGGTACCTCTAGCCGGAAAGATGAACGCTCGGGAGCAATGAGTACGGAGGTCGGTTGTTTCACTCCACCTCTTTTTCTATCTTGGTATTCCCCTTCTCCGAGTGCACGCTGACACCTAATTTTCCGCGCTTCAACCCTAATCTGACTGATTCTTCTACTGTCTGGCTCGAATGGGGCATGCGAATCTCGGCGGTTCCTTGGGATTGTCTTGTCGGGGCGGGAAAACCTACGGAAAGAAATCTACCGAGTGTGCCTGAATTTCCGTGCCGTTTCGACACCGCGACATTCGCAAATTATTCGCAATGCTTTAAAATAAGGCACGACGCGGCGGCAGCCTGTCTATTACGAGGGCAGCGCGCCCCGAACACGGTAATAGCAGAGTTGAAGAGGGTACGTGAGCTAGTGGCTCGAAATCTCGGGTGGAGAGATGGCTGGGGAACCGCGGAGAGGATGAAATCATGCCTCGATTTGGCCTGAAATCGCGGCCAGCAGCACGGTAAATTATTCGATAAACCAGTCACGAATGCACATTTTTCTTTGAACGCAACGACAGGGAATAGGATCCGCCCCAGAATGCAATTCCACGGCGAGACGGTCCGAGCGAACCGACTTCTTGCAATCCTCGAAGAAGCAATTTGCTAAAGTTCATGGTATTTCTGCTGCGTTTCGCCCCTTAACCCTTCTTCGCGACCATAATGCCGTTAACCTAACCCTTTTGCGGCACAACCAAGAACGAAAAATTATGTTCTTCGTACATTGATATTTTGTACAGATTTGTTGTAGATACGATTACGCGCACACTACATATTACCGATAACAATGACAGCAATCCAAACTAGTTGTTTCGCACTGGTACATGGCGAAGACACTCGTATATTCGCTAATGATGAAAACGCAGATTTAATGCTGTCCTGTGAACGAGACATTTCTCGTGACAATAACATTTGTGCGACACCATGGATGATAGTTCTCGTTTGTTTAATCACTAGACAATGCCATAAGCCAATTGTTTCTACTGCAGCTGAAGGGAAAATGATTAGATGTCCTATTCTACTCGTATGTTTCTAAATCTTCCTAATAGTTTGCGAATCGATGAAATTTGTGCAACCGGCAAAAATTAGTAGATTGGAACGGTCGATTAGAAACCGAATAGAACCGGACTGGGCGATATTTCTTGATTTTGTTTCGAGTTATTTACGGACGGGCATAAATCGCGCTGGATATTTCATCCGACTTTCGCGAAAGTTTCGCGAGCGTACGCCGGGTTTTGGCGAGGTCACGCCGCGCCGTCCGCTGGCCTCCAGAGAACGGTAGCCCTCGATATAAATCGCCACCGGGCTCTAATTCTCACCGCAGTTTATATGTTATTGCATCTATCACGCGTACGTGACCCGGATTCAGCGAACGCGACGCTCGCACACGACACCGTTTGCCGTTAGCCTCGCTACGTGATAACGCGGCATAACCGTCGCATCGGTGGGCACACGCCATGGCTATCCGGAAAATCTATAACGAAATATTTCCGGAGGCATTTTCAGTTGCACGGACCTGTTGTGTCGTTCGCCGTTCGCCGTTCGCCATCCGTGTCCGAGTCGCGAAGCTGATTAGACGCGAGAGTCTAATTAGGAACTTCACGCAGCGAACAGGCGCTGGGAACGTGCCGACGCTTTACGTGCTGTCAACACTGTCTTCATTACTGTAATATTCTGTCTCCACTGCCGGGAAACGCCGGAATCTGGGACGACCGTGTTGATTGAATTCGGGGAATAAAACTTTCTCCCAAGCTGTTTGTTGCTTGTGCGACGCCTGGCAACTGCAATTAGCGTTTTCTTCAGTGCCTTACGCTCGGGGATTTTTCTTGGCGATCGTTTAATTCTGCACGCGCCACCATGTTAAATAAAAATCGAATTCTCGACTTTACATTTAACGTATGATATCGTTGAAAAGAATCACCCGTGTGCATTGTAGACTCTTCAGTAATAATTTGTCTGTCGTGATCTCGCAAACGAAGCCCATTGAAATCCCCGGGGCATCGGCCTGCAATTTTTCGACGATTCAACGATCACAGATCTTCGGCCGGTCCTCCATCGGGATATAAATCTCCAATAAACGGGGACGAGCGGGCCTTTGAAGTCGGCGAATCCACAAAGTGGAGCCATCGACGGAAAACTTGAGCCCTTAAATCAATCTTCCCGTTCACGTCGTCCGCCGCAGCAACTATTTAAAGACATTCAAGTCCACTCGGAACCTCACTGAAAAGGAAAAAGGTTGGTGGATCGGCGTCGAACGCTGCCGAAAAAGTCTGTGTAAATAATTTACCAAGCGACACAAATCGCTCGGCTAAGTTCCGTCCGCATGATAATCCCCGTCGACGACGGTATAACTTTCAGAAACGAGTTCAGAACGTAAAGCAGGCGCGCGCGCGCGCGCGCGCGCGAGAGAGAGAGAGAGAGAGAGAGAGCAGTTGAATGTCGGGGATGAATCAATGCGTAATTACAACAAGCCGGACGTCGCGTCGCCGAGGCGGCAAATGAAAATGAAAATTCGAAATGAATACAAGAAATAAATTGCGTGCCCCGTGCGAAGCGGTATTACGAATCTAGAGACATTATTTCAATTAGGGGACGATGTTGGCTTTAGTAGACTGATCCTGAACTTTGTCAAAGTTATCCCCGGGAGGTCTCGTTATTCCGAAACCCGGTGGATAAGAGCGTATCGCGAGAAGACGGGTCCCCGGGAATCGAGGAGCGACCTTACGAAAAAGGAATTGGGATCGTAATAAATTATTGAAATCCGATGGCATTCAGCGGCGGCCGGGACGGCGCGGCGCGATGCGGCGATGAGCGACTCAATGAATATGTAACAGTCGATGCTAACCAATTCCGAGCATTTTATGTTTGATATCAATTTCCTCGTCGCAGGTCGAATATTTTCGATGCGACGCCAAGGGCCGCGTTGGTGGCGACCAGGTTGCTTTAATCCTCCTCGAGACCGACGATATCTCTCTTTTATATCGGCCGGTATCGATGATCCGTTCGATTATTTTCTGCCGGCCAGCGTATTATTCCGAATCGTTTATGCGCGTTTTTAATTAATTTGCAAATGAATGCCGGGCGGAAATTAACGAGCGATCGTGTATCGCCGCGTATCGGCACCCCTCGCCTCCAATCAGAGAAATTTATTTCGATAGAACGAGAACGCGTAAGAATAGCGTTGCTATCGGTGACCGGAAAACTGTAAAATTGAAAACGCGAGAACGCGAATGAACCGCAAGGCCTTTACATCGATAATACGTAAGTGTAACGAAGCTCGGGCGTGTTTGTTAATTTGTAATTAAATTGCAATTGACATTACAATTTGAGCAATTAAAGCGGAATGCAGCGACACGCTACGCTCTACTAATTTAATCATGCGTCGACAAATGAAACGTTATCACAGTTACAGATTAAACACTTATGTAATATGTAGCTCGTACTTGCAACATGAAACAGCATTTGCGATTGATTCGATTGCCAAGTGACGCTCGATGCATGCATCTGTTGCTGTTGCTGTTTCTGTGCTTGGTAATGATTAAACTTCGTTCATTTGGGTGGAAGCTTTTCTAGATGCTGTCGTCTCAGTATATGCGCTGTTTTTCCAGTACTCACGGTAAAGCAAGTTCAAGTTCCCCCGGTATCGAACACTTACAATTAACTTGACACCGCGCCGTGCCCACGGTAAACGCTGGTTAATTTAGTATGCAACCGAAGAGTACCGTCTTTGTTATTCCGCATAAGACGCGCATTATTCATCACGAATAAACATCGACTATTTCGAGAAAGGTAGAAAACAATTCCCGGCGAACTCTTTCCGCTGTCGCTTTTTCAATCTTGCTTCTACAAAGTTACGTCCAAATGAATGATCCACCGGTTCGCAAGCTAATAAATAAATAAACGATATAGTTCGCAGTTACTCAATTTTCGACATCGGATGCCAGAACTACGTGCACGGGAATTTTAGATTCAACCAGTATTGTATTTTTCAAAAGTTGATCAGGTTTCGTGTATCGTTGGCGCGTTTATCAGGGCTCTCAATTTCGATCATTTTACCACGTCTTTTTAACCGTGGTTTATTAGCAAAATTTATTCGCACTGTGCCGAGGCTATAAACTGTTTAAAATACATACACAATTCATATATAATAGGTTTCATGTTTACACCATGTTTTCCGTGTTTTAACCGTTCTCGAAATGATTATCCTCTGTTTTTTCTCTGCCTACACCTCGTCAGACACTCGAGGTTCCCTTTGATTGACCGCGAGCATTAGCAGCGCGGACCAGCCCACGTTATGCCTCCGTTGAGTTTCCCGTGGTATTTGAGCGGTGGCAACCCCTTTCGCATCGAGGAATCCGAGACGTCATCACCGCGAGCGAGAAGCGACGCGCGACGTCTCGCTACGTCGCGCGTCGGGGGTTTCTTCTTTTGTCTGGCTGCGATTACAAAGACCCCATTCAAAACAATCGGTCCCCGTGCGATTGTCACGCGCCGTGATTCTCCGTGTCGATCCGTGCAAAACTACCAGAGTTCCCCGAGCTTTCTTAATTCCGTCTGGTTATCTTCCGGCTGTTTCGCGAGAACAGCCTGGCAGAAGGGTTTCGAGGGTTGCGACCGTGAATTTCGCGAATGAGGACAAACGCCGGAATCCGAAATATTTCGTCCGGGTACCCACGGCTAGCCGCGTTAATTAAAAAGTTTAAAGCTCCTTCGAATTTCTCGCGGCTACACGCGTTCCTCCGCTCGAGAGGATTCTTCTAACCGGCGCGGCGCGGCGGCGCGGTGCGGTGCGGCTGCAGCCAGGCTCGCTTCCAATTCCCTCTTTGTTTCACGCAATTTCAGGGCTGATTGCGCCGAGCTTTCCCATCGTATCCGAGCTTCGAAAGTTCCCTCGACTCCAAGACTCCTCTCGGCATCGCGATACCGTGGCGGCGTTTTAATTACTGCGATAATAATTGACGCGGAAATCCGATGCGCTGCGCCCAGGCTCCGCGGCAGGATTAACGAGAGGGCAAAGAACGGCAAATTGGGACACGATCTCTCTGTCATAACGACGCGGCAAATATTTACGGGAACGGTCCTGATTCCGTGTCAAGTCCCAGACACATTCTTCAACCTTGTTTCTCACCGAAGAAAATCGAGAGTCTAGTTACTCCAGAGCCAATCCCGAAACAGAGCTAATCAACTCGGCCTGAATTCCAAGATGTCGATAACGATCGATATGCGTCTCGATCGTGGTGAGAGAGTCAATGTTTGTTATCTGTCAAAAGGATAGGTTCCTGGAACGTATCCGGGGAACGTTGGAGACAATGAAATGGCTCGCAGAAAGCGTGACTCGATAATTTGACGGTGCGTCGCGGCAGCTTGATCTCGTTGAAAGTGCACGTCGAAACATCAATCGCACGATCCCCTGTAGCCGGCCCAATGATTCCTTCGGCAACGAAGAAAGGTCGCGTCGATCGAGCGACACTTTCCGAACCAGGTTCGCTATTGCTGTCCGTTCAAAAGGACTTTTCAGGATTGAAAAACCGCGATGAACACCGGCTCTCCCGGCTCTCCCGGCTCTCCCGGCTCTCCCGGCTCTCCCGGCCCTTTCGGAGGCAACTGCAAAGAGAACGGCAAAGAGAACGCTTTTGATTAGTCGGCGTGCGCAGTCTTCGGTCCCGTTCCTGTCCACGAGGCTTTTTTCAGGATCGTGCGGGAGCGGCGACGGACGGGTTGACGATGGAAACAAGTGGGATGGAGGCCGCGACGTCTGGTATCGAGTCGCGACCGGATCGATTAGCAAACTCGTTTTCGCTCTGTGGCACAGACGCCGGATGAAACGAAGGGCTCGGTGATACAGAAGGGCTTCCGCGAGCGCAGAGGCTGGCTACACAGGCGGAAAAAAAAATGTCTGTGGGCCGGGAGTGAACGGGGAAGTTGCAGCCCGTAATATTCCGCGATCGTTATTGCGAACGTATCTCCGATGGAAATGATTTTCAAGCCGCAGACTGCACACCTAACCGTCATCTCCGTTAATGACTGTCGCTCGGCGGACTCGGCGAATGGCTTCCGCGCGTACAAAACATCGCGGCGCGTCTGTCTGCGTGCACGAAGGGAAAATCCCCTTCAATCGGTAGTCTGGCGGCCTTTCCGTCTCTCTTTCTCTCTGCTCGATGAATGTGTTCGAGAATTTCTCGAATGCGCGCTTCGTTCCTGCGCTTCTTCGTCCTCGCCGAGCGCCCTCGACCAAGGGCTCCACCGAGGTTTGCAGCGCTTCGCCTTTTTCGGCGGCATTGTCTGAGATTTACGGAAGGGTGCAGGGCCAAAACGATCCATACAGGTCCGGCGAACCGAGCCACCGCTCTCCCTTCGAGCCTATTCGCTCGACTGACACCCCCCGCGAACCTTTTCTTTATTCCCCAACCTTTTTGTCCTCCTCTTTTCGACAGTGACAACTTTTCTTTCGCAACGACCTGTTCGCGCGCGGATTCCATCGGGAGAACGCCACCGGAGGGCTTTAACGAGGTTGGGACCTTGGAATTTTTCTAGTTGGCAAGTTAAAGTCGAGGCTGGAATTGAAGTCGCGCGATATCTCGAATAAAATTTTGATCTCGTTCCGCGTTTCTTGCACGGCGAATCTCGGAACTCGTTACGCTTCCTTCCGCCTCTTTATTGGATCCTTTCTCTCGCGAACGCGCTCGACTGTGTCTTTCTTGCTCGACGTTTCGCGACCGGCATACCGACAACGAGGTCTCTTAATATTGTAAAACTTGGGATCCAATATGTGCCGAGACAAAGCTTTGCTCGGCAAAAGCCTGGACCGTGTTTAACTTATCTCTAGACGAAAACGGCCTGTGATCCGTTTAACTCGTTGACCAAAGAAGAGTAAACTCGGCGTTTGTGTTCGGCCGCATCCTACGGACACGATGCGTCGACCGGATTTTCTGTCCAGCTTAACGCGTTACTGGCAACACGCAGCTTGTATTTCCATGGAAATGCGAATTTTCGAAAATCTCTCGATAACGTTGCCGCCTCGGTTTATTTGTCTCGCACCGAACTCGAGCCGCCGCGACGCGCGACGTTACATACGTTACGTCGAATAGTGATTCGATATCGGGTCGAAGCTACCACGAGCACTGTTTCACCGTAAACATTCTCGATAACGAAGCTCGTGGAATGCTTGAATATCCTTTTGTCGTCCCTCGCACCGTGATTCCGTGACCCGCTGACGGCTTCTTCACCTAACCTAACCTGACCTAGCCGGAAGCATGCCTTTCGGATTACCGGATGTCCGAGAAACGCATTCGCAAGACGATCGAGGCAAGATGTTCCATCGAAACATCGGTGGTCCATTTCGCGCCGGCGCGGCACGGTGCGATCGATGAAAAGAGATAGATCCGGAGCTCGGACCCTGGGGATCCATGTCCTAGCAGTTCCAAGGAAGTATATACTCGCTGATCCCGCGGTGCCGCAACTTCGGAAGATTTAGGGCAGGTCGGCCTCTCATTTGGCAGCCAATTACAATGCCACCGGGCAATAGCGTCGAATCCAGTGGCGGAACTACGGTCGGGGAACACCGGTCGAATTGCTACCAATAGTGGTGGAGCCGTGCGGTTTGCGACAGCTCTGCGGCTCTGCCCCGAGTTCCCCTTTCGGCCACCGTTCACCATTATTCGTCCAGCCGACGTGACCATTCAGCGACCCTCGATCGGCGTACTTTATCCTTGGACACGCTGACCGGTCCCGGTCCTTCAAGAGTTTACGTTTGCGTTACGGGAAACGGGAAACGGGAAACGGGAGGGACGTAGGAACATTGGCTGATGGGGAGGCTTGTAACACTCGGCTATCATCGCGTGTGTAATTGAAACACCATAAACTACGCCGGGAATCCTTGGTAAGCTTCATATCGAAGGAATTATAGCGTATACATATATGTATGTACGCTCCGGCTCTTAATGCCTCTCCTCGCCATTTACGAGCACGAATCTCCGGATCCGCCGGCGGCGGATTCTATCTGTTTCTCTCTTTCGTCGTACGCCGCTCCTCGTACTTGTTTCTCTCCTCGTCTCTCCTTGTTCGAGCAGAGCCCCTGCTTCTCTCCCAGTCCTTTCTAGAAGGCAGCTACAACGAACCAAGACCTACCGAGTACTCGCACGCGGTGCTCGTACGCGGTGCTCGTACGCGGTGCTCGTACGTCGTCGGAGATACCGAGAAAATTGTCTTTTCCGGAAAGTCCTTCTATTAAATTCTCGTGGTTCGACGACGGCCTTGCTTCGCTCCGACTCGGTCCGCCTCGTCCCGCTTCGACTCGCCTCGCCGACGGATAAACGAAGCCGGTACTACCAGACGTGTACCCTATTCGACGGTACTCCCACAGTTCCCTCTTTTCTTGGTGAAGCGCGTGCCTTTGTACTACCTTCAGCCGGCGCAACGAACGTCTTCACCGATTGCTATTGACACGAATGATTCGGTGTACTCTCGCCCTCGCTTCGGACTGTTGCTACACGAGAGACGACAGCTTGCGAGCCGAACCGCGGCTACGGTTTAATTATCGGACTCTGGTTTAATGATCTACCGCCAGTGTGCTACGTTCAGAGATTTTTTGTTGCTTTCCTACGGTCACCGATGTACGTCGTCGTACCGTCCAAAAGAATCTTTTTTTTTTTACAAACCAGTGGTTTCGACGTTCGTTCGAAGCTCGTCGCTGCGGCAACGTAAACGTACGAGGCAGGGAACTTAAGAAAACGGGATACCAATTGTTATAAGATTTTACGAGGCGAATATTACAGCCGCCAGGCGCGCTAAGAGCCCCGCTAATGTTCGTTACGAGGCAACGTTAAGTTATTATTGTATAGGGAAACTCCGTTAAGCCGTAACATTCCCGGGCCAGCCGTAAGACTGTGCGTTCCGGTTACGCGTTGCTGCGGCGTGTTTCTGTTTCCCCGTGTTTTCGCCATTCGGCCCGGAAACTCGATGCTTCGAGCCGGATGAATATCTACCTGTAGTAAACGTATATACACGTACCGGCATTGTTCAGACATTCAACCGTCGACCGCGTACTTTCCTTTTCGCCTTGTTCGCAATACTACGTTCGCAATACTCGCGATTCTACGATGCAGCGCAACCGCGACCGAACTTAGATCGGCAGTGCTTGTGACGTTTTACCGACTATCCAAACCGCAAGTTCTCGCGCAAGTTCTAGCTCGGACAATTTGCGGTGAATAAAGTTACAAGAAAAATGAGCCACTTGTGTTTATTTCGAGTAAAGTTTGCGTTCGAAGATCGCGCGAGGAGCACGGTGTCGAATTAATAACGAGAGCAATTTGCGCGAGTATCAGGATCTAGCAGGATTGTCGGTCGGCCGAGCGAGGGCGTACCATTATCTCGGATCTCAACGTGGATCTCGGAGGGCTCGATTTCTCGCCAGACAGGCTCCCATAAATCAGCGTCGCCTTAACAAAACCCGTAACGCGTGTTTCGCGAGAGCTGGTTCTGCGGAGATAAGATGCGGGAAACAAAAGCGAGCCAGGGAGCTCGACAAAAGACAGAGAAATGTCGCTGTCTTGCGTTGCGATGTTGTCGGTGTCAGAGCCTAGGGGTGGGAAGTCGGAAGTGGGAAGTGGGAAGTGGGAAGTGGGAAGTGGGAATTGCGAAGGGCACGAAGGAAGAAAGGTGAACGACGGAGGCTGGGACGCGAGGGTGCAAATCATAACCGATTGTCTCCTGTTTCGACGCTTTGTTCCGTCGTGTTCTCGCGGAGGGAGCCATTTCTCTGGCCCGGCCGCCGGCCGTCCTTTATTCGCAGCAACGAGACGTCTCACGACTGTCCCTGTCCTAGATTTTTCTCTCGTTTCGATAACTAATTGAATAGCGACAGGGTCACAAAATCAGCCTGAAATAAAGTCCAAGTTTTTCTCCATTTTGATAATTCATTGAATCGCGAGAGGAGTGAGAAATCAAGTCAAGTCCATCGAGAACCTGTCCAGGTCCATGATTAAGCTCGCGAGCAGTCTTGCAATCGGTTGTATTTAATTGAGTTCACGGCTAAATGCGCCAGCCTCCGAAAATAGAGTAAAGATCTATTTAATTGGCAGCTACCACCATAGCCGTCGCCCGGTTATCAACCCGGTTATCGATCGCTGCTTGTAATTAGTATTCATCGGCCATATTAACAAAAACCGAAGCTGAAACGTATACACGGTGTGTTGCCCATCATAGATATTAATTTGGCTGATAATTCTCACGAAATTAATGTGATTGTTTCGTTTGAAACTTCAGAATTAATTTCCGCTACTAAAAGCACGCTCATTTGCATCTGAATAAAGGATACGCAAATTATTGACAAGGTGTGTGCACGGCGCATTCATCTGAGCTCATCAATTGTTCGTAGGTTATAGTGATTTGCTGATCCTGCGACGATTCATCTCAAGTTCCGACGATAGTGGAAACCTAGCTTAAACAGAGAGCAACGTGTACAGTATGGTGTATACACGAGAACTCCGTTTAAATACGTGTATACCGACTAATAATTTTTAACAGCTAAAATACTGTTACACCACCCTGTCACAGTCAATCAAAATCACATTCTTCGAAGCTGCATATGGCAGCCGCGTTCCGAGATCCTCTTAGCTTGTAGAAGGCCGTTCCCCAAGAAAAACAGCCTCGAGTTCGTGCATAACCGTGACGCACGTAAACGCTGGTGTTCTGGCAAAGGCACGCTGAAAGACGGCTCGTACGAGGCTCAGTTTATTCTTTACGAGAAATATTTCCAATATATTGCCTTCCCCGGCGTCCAATAAAGCCTAGGATCTCGAGTAAACGTCCAACGTTATGTTTTCCTTGCAAACTAACTACAAATGTTTCGACAGCGAGGTCTCGATCCTCAAAATTCCGATTAATTCCTGATCGAACGAGAAACTCGATCTGAGCAGGAGAATAGCGCAATAAAATTGCTTCTGCGCAGGAAATCTATATTGCCGCTGGATGGAATGGCAGAGGACCGCTGCACGATATCAATATTCACCGGAGCTGATTCGTTGAAATTCAATAGAAGAATCATGGATTCCTTTACTACGATAGCAAACAAGAACTTTTGTAATACCGTAGCGATTACGCAGTACCCAGCCGGCTTCATAAATCGAGCACGATACCCATGTATTTTTAAGCGTCGCGGTCTAGTTGGATCGCAAAAACCGATCCCGAAGGAATCGAGCTGTGGCTATGAAACCGAGCGGAGGAGGGTTGCTTTGCTCGACCGGAAATTAAAAGTGGGAAAAAAACTGGCTGTTAGCCAGATCGCGTTAGCGAAGCAAATCCAGACAACTAATAATGAAAGCCGGTCGGGAAACGGGAGCGGTTCGAGGCTGCGCTGCGTGTCTACGAATTTACGACGATTTACCGCGGTCGACACGAGACCAACGACGCGGCCAACGACGCGGCCAACGACGCGACCAAGGACCCTTTAAGGATAACCTTTACTCTTTAAAATCAACCCAAAACGATTCTCGTACGATTATTCTTCACCAAATTATAACATTTTAAATATCGTAGACGAACATTTTTAACGAAAATCGACTACGGCTTTGATTTGCCTCGCCAGTGTTTGTATAATATCGTGTAATAAATTTTGTAAAACATATTAACACGAAAGAGACAGAGTACGGATTTTATGTGAAAAATCAGTATTTCAGTCATCAGCCAAAAAATCAAATGAATTTCTCATCCTCAATTTCGGAGACCCGATTCATCCACAAAAATGAAAATGGACGACTGTACAAAAACCCGTATCTGATTTTTGATTGCTGCACACACGCACGAAGCGCTGTCGAGTCGACGTCATTCGCGTATTCCATAATTCGTTGCTTTCGTTCAATATTCCCAGCACGGTAAAATCATTTGGCCCGGTGCAACTCTATTAAATGTGAAGGGTAATGGATACGTTTATTGGAAATTATGTTTATGGATGTTCCGCCGCATTTTCTGGATCGTTTGCGTGCGTGTAGCGTATCAGCGAATCGGTTGGAAAATGGCGAAACAGGTCGTGTACCGTGGAACGAAATCGCGTGCCGCGCCGTGATTGTTTTAAAAGGCCCAGCGAACGAGCGTTTGGCGTGCGGTGCACGCGTGCTACGGCTACCGGTCACCGGTCACCGGTCACCGGCCACCGCGGCAACCCGAGCGATCCGATTTCCGCGGAACTTCGTCAGGAAATTGAGACACTTTCGAAGATATCCCGCGAAATCGTGTCGTTCTTTGAAACGGGAGAACGCTTTCTGCCTGCCGCCAGCCGTTCCACTCTGTTTCGTGACCGTTCCGGCGAAACTTTAAATAACTTCTGAGCTTTATTACCTGATTACGACCAAGGAGTTTCTCGGCTCTAAGAGCCACAGCAGCGTATCGGCGACGAGCCTTTTCATCTTACGCGATTCCCATGCCGGAAATGCAACCTTTCAGGAAATTTAAAAAACTCCTGCCTTTAGATTACTAGAATTACCTACCTATATTCATTTTGATTAACACTTGGTATTCGAATGAACGGTCCTAGGCAGAATAGATAAACATTTGTAAGGACGCCGAAAAAATATAAAGAGAAGTTCCGGATTTCACATAAACTTTTATTCAACCGACTGCTTCGTTCGCGCTACATCAACAGACAACCCTGTTCCTTGTTCGCGCTGTCTGTTTATATTCTTCCGCATCGTAGGCGGTTACCTCCAAAAACCAATCGAAGATGCTTAAAATTAACGTACGCCCTCTAAAAGGCGACAAGGTGAGGGAAACTGGAGGTACCCTCGCCTTGAGCCCTCGTCTACCTAAAGTCCTTAGTATTCGCGTTTGTTCTGCAGATGTTTTACGGTACGTCAACGGCTATTGAGACCTTTAGCTAAAATGTGAAGTCCCTAGTGAATTATCATAAAAAAGAAAGTACTGCTAAATCTCAAAAATAGCCTGAAGTCACATCCGCACCGTAATCATAAACTGCGACCCTTTCTAAGACCCTGTACCCTGCTGCAGGCCACATGGGCCACGGTCACTCGAATCCTTACACATCCGAGAGAATTGGTGCTTTAAATCATCGCAGAATTTTATTAAATATCTAATCAAGTATTCTCTGACCGTTCAAACTATTGGGAATGGGGTGCCGATTAAACTAAACCAAAGTTAAAGTTCATAAAGACAAGACTTTATTTCACGGTTCGGAACGAAACGTCTTTCCTTGAAGAGGATCTGCAGCAGACTGACCTGCGAAAAATTTCCACAGCAATGCAGGCCCAAAATCCTAAACCATAGAACAAGGATACAAGATCCTTGTCTACACGCTACAGCGCGCTTTCTAATTTTTACTGCTTAGCCTGGTGCGTTGGGGTTTTCCAGGGAAGACCCTCTTAAGACACATCTGGCTTGCAGCCCTTGTACTGTCTTCGGTTACTTCAATGACAGATACAAGTAGATGCGATTTTGAAACCGTCGGTAAATCCAACACAAACGACTCTGATGGGCTATTATGAAAGTTCTGCAGAACGGTTAAAATATACTCTCCGCCATACGTAGAAAGACTACCGCGAGCGAAAAAGGATTTGTTCAGCGCGTTCAATTAGATTAAAATGATTTCGCTCTGAGAACGAGTCGAACCACGAATTCCATTTCCGTCTCTCTCTCTCTCTCTCTCTCTCTCTCTCTCTCTCTCTCTCTCTCTCTCTCTCTCTCTCTCTCTCTCTCTCTCTCTCTCTGTTCTGTCTGTCTGTTCTCTCTTTGTATATAATACAGTACAGATTCCTCGCTTTCACGGCGGAATATATATTACTTTGATGTAAAGCTCATATTTTACATTGTCTACGGTATAAAGGTTCGAGCGACGCGGCACGGGCGCAGGCATGCAAACGAAAGACGCGCGACCGTAAAATGCCCATTCAATTATCCGTGTATCAGGTACATGGGATGGAATCAGCGGCGGAATACACGGAATATCTGTTTCACGGGAGAATAACCGAGAAAATAATTTGTGCCTGGGAGCATGTCGAAATCAAAAGCCGCTAAATGCAGTTGCACCGGGGGGTAGTCGATTTCCGAGGCGGGTGGAATACATTAAAATGATTGATTCGAAATCGGCTAGTGATTTTTGACACCCTCTTTGCCCCCGCGACAAACACGTACCCCCTGCCCAAGCGATAAAAGCACTCCGTTTCACGCCAATCTTGCGGTCGGGATGGGCCGGGCCGTATCGTTCACAGAAGCAACGTGATTAATGGTTTATCTGATGACGTTCCATCGACGGTAATCTTGTTATTGTACATGTTGAATCGCGATCGCCGCGTCACCGTCCCACGATCTCGTCCTCGCTCCACCTTTCGACAACGGGGTCGCCATGGAACCGCGATGGGATAATCCCCATCGGAACCATAGGTTCGCAAATGTAGAGCAACAAACGCTTTCGCTAAATCGAGTGAAATTCACATTTCCGAATAAAATTTTTTTAATTAATTGTAAAATCCTAGAAAAGACTAGAAAAGAAGAACTTGAAAATTAAGGTAATTTTAGTAATTTTTGATTGTCGCTGCTATAGTTGAAAAATTACATTGTCGATTCTCGACAAGAGGCATTATAGATGAGAGACAATGGTGTATGGTTTGACGAGCAACGCACTCCGGCAGTAAACCATTAACCAAATGATTTCCACGGATCTCGTAATGGCTACATGGGCACGAGGCAATTAATTATAATTAACGGGGATTATCCAGTGGCTCGTAAAACGGGTCGAGTATATGACGGGACGGTATAACGATTCCGAATCGCGAGTGTGTTGCGGACAGATTCTTGATCGGACTTGCTCAAACTGACGCGTAAAGTTCCCCGGGCTCTTAATGTGCCCTCGGGGTGCAGACAGGAGAATTCGGGCTCCGGAATTATGTACGTTAGCTGCTAGGCGCACACGAGAGGTCTCTTGGATGCAACTTTGTCGCCGGGATGAACTCGGTGCTCGTCTTTATGGATGTTCAAGCTGAGACGCATCGTTCGCGTTCGTGCGAGTAGCAACATGTACGGTATGGTGAAAGAGTAGACAAACTTCGGAGTTTCTAATAGGAACAGTATTCGCGAAAATATTTCAACACCAGTTGCGGCGTTTATAATAGAAATTGTCGATAGTGATCAGACACGGGGAAATCGCTCGGAACGGTTACACGAAAGAAGCATTGCTATGGAGGCCGTAAATTCGGACAGATTCAATAGTTGAATGAACTTGTTGTGTATCAGAGAATGTTTATGGAACATGCTCTCGAAATGTTTTCGGAAGCGCGGGGCGGTACGGTCGGTTCGATCACCGTTTACCAGCGAGCCGGTATATGATTCTGCATTATACTGGATTTTCCCCGGTAGTTCTTATTAAAGGAGAATAAACTGCACTACCGGTTCTAGTTAAATAACTCGTAGGTATACCGGCCAGCGGTAAAGGGAGGGGGGGGGGCGGTGGTGGCGGCAGAAATATCGATAATTCCGATCGATGGGCCGGGGTAGCCACATAAATGTAAAGCAGTGTTTGTAAACAAGCGTCGAGCAAACATTCGGGAACGCGCAGTTTATATGGTTCATCGAAAGCAAAGTGGGCAGAGATCACAGCCGCTGATAGGGAGCACGCGCTTGCACAGTAATGCAAGCTGATTCGAAATAATATTCGATTTGTGCCTGGGTTCAGGCCGCATTGTGCCATCAGCCGTCATTACGTAAATTATTGCGATCGCGGAATATCATCGGCGATGCCGTAGAACGCGCCGGTTATTGCGTCGACAGCCTCCAGAGAGATACCATAGGAGGATGGCAACCTATGCGTGAGACCTTGCGCGTTTCGATCATCTGTAGTCATCTATAGAAGCGTCTACGTACACATGTACCATATTATAATATTTATCACGTATAAACGAAATTTCATTTTGCCATGTGCACGATGTCAGTACGTTACTGTCACCTCGAAGGTTGCTTGGCCGACAGGGAGGGTCAATTCGTTGGGATGAATTCCTGATGCGCGGATAAATTGCGCGGATCGTTAAGTAAGGCAAGGATCGGACCGAATAAAAGTTCAAACCGAAACCGTGTCGGCTTTATCAATGGAACGCTCCCTATCCGCTCGCATATTTAAAGGAAAACTCTGTGCGGATTCCGCGTCTTTTAACCAACCGTTCGCACGAACTCCTCGCGTGTTCCCGGAGAAAGAGATATGGCATGCCGTGGCATTCATTAGCACGATACTCGAGCCGCAAACAATCCATAAGGTGTGTTACACCGGGTAACACGGGCCAAGATAAGTCGGTGTAATTTTTCGAAAGATAACGGAACGTCCGACGTAATCAGCCGCATATGAAAATTAATCGCGTCGCCCGCCGTGTTTCACGTTCATTCTGCGTCCGTCGTCATCGGTAATGGCAACGATGGCCTCGGACATCCCCGGTTTCGAAAGCATAGAAACGAACTGGGCACAGTGGTAACGGACGGTGGCGGCCAGACGTCGCGATTCGGCACACTGGCACAGTTCCTCTATTCACGCGTCTACCCGCGCCACTCGCGTTGCACAGACCACCAACCACTGGCCGGCCGGCCGCCTACGTCTGTCCGACTACTCACGGTGTCGTGCTACTGGCACTCGGGATATTAACGCGGTGACGATGCGCCAAACAATCCTGCAACAGCCACGTGGCGAAAATAAACTCTGAACATGCAGATTTATCAAAGCATTATTACCGTAAACCTCGTACCAAAGATAGTGCATATTTTAATAAATTATAGTATAATTCGAAACTGTACCTACTCATTATTAATCCGAAGAAACTAATATTTTGGAAAAGAATCTCTCGAACACTGTGCAGTAGAGTAATCTCAAATGTCGGAAAGATGATTTGACAGATCGAATGAAATGATGTTTTCGTTAGACCGACGTTAGTTAGTCGATACTTGGAAACTGATAAACAGAATAAACAGAATAAACAGAATAAAGAGGGTAAGTTGAACGGGGTAAGTCATCGTGCTGTTGGTAACAGTGTAGAGGGACAGCACGATACGGCTCAGGGCCGTCGCAGAACGCGAAACGCATACTTCCGCGAGTTCGCCGTAAAATTTCTAAGCCCCGGAATTGTAAGCGTCGCACGACCCGCGGTGTATATCTTCCGGCGCTGCTGAGGTTTCCAGCGGCTTTCTGCCAGTATTATGGAACTCGCCGCGAACAATCCGCCCCCGTCCCCGCCTCGGCCTTGTCTGTTTGTTTAACCGCATCGGTGAGACGTGCAGTCAACGCGTTATCAAACGGGAGAAAAGCCAAGTTCCTGCGGTCGCAGCGTAATTGGGGATACCGTGTTCTCCTGGACGATCTCCCGCGTTGTCTTCGGAATGCGTTCCTTCGCGCGTCGAAACCGATAGAGCGATATCCTCCGGGTCGATTAAAACCGGCGCCGCTCATTAAGCACATCAAAATTCCAGGGATTCCGGGTATTCGTCGCGCTATAGTGTTCATCGTAGTCAGGCTTGACGTGTTTCGCATCGGTGGAAATTAACCATGCAACACCCGACGGCGATGCGGCAGGCATCGCGAGACACCTCCGCGCCGCACCACGCCGCACCCCGCCGTCAACATAATAATGGGATAATAATAATTCGACGGGGTCGGTGATCGGTATGTGAAATTCATGAACGGTGTATTCGGATCGATTTTACAGAATTTACATTCGTAAATTGAATACCTATAAACATGACTGAAATCGGTTTCGATCGGAGGCTCGGCCGTAACGTCGTACGGAGCTCTCACGGCTGAAAGCACTCGATTGACAGATATACAACGGCAAAGGGAATGATATCGGCTGGAAAGGGGTCCCGGGGACGTCCGAAAGCCACAGCGAATGGTCCCCTATGGCAAGCACAAGTGTCGTAGACTCTGGTGAAAGCTCGGGACCTCGGCGCGCGAGCATGAAAGAAATATCAAATGGAGTGGAAAACACAGGCAGCGTCTCTCCCATCTTTTCCTTCGTGTTCGCGGCGCCTCGTCTCCTCGTCTCCTAGTCTCCTAGTCTCCTCTTCCTCGCCCTCCGTCGATTTCATTGTAACTGGACGCCAAGTTTCGCCACAGCTGTTGGTTCGACACGGTGAGTTACAGTCACTCCATCAAGTTGCTTAGATGGAGCCGATAGAGGTAAGAGGGTCTACTACGCGACGAATGGAGGCCGAGAATTGCTGTGGCTTTTACTCACGACCCTTCGGAATCTCGGGATTCGAACACTTACCTCTTTTGCCAGCCAGCAAAATTTTCCCTTTTTGCCGAATTTTCCTGGATGCAGATTCGACAAATTGGAGTCACGTATTGGACACTCGAAAAATTCGAATATGCTACAGCTACAGATTTCTGTAGATTTATCGATTGATCGACTAACCGTGGCAGAATAGAATTTACAATGAAAAGTAGAAGAAGCGACACAGAAATTAGAAGGGAATTAAGTTTCAGAGAACGACAGAGAGTGCGCGTAGGAAACATAACCGAACACAGGGGGAACAGGAAAAATGGTGACGTGAGGAACGAGGGGATGGCAAAGCGACAAGTTACACGGCGCGCCGCGGCGCAGTGAAAACACGTCGGAGCTCCGGGGAACCGCGTACACGAACGGTGATGCATCCCAGCCCCCGAAATACGGTGGATGCAGAGACGGTGATTGCTATCGCTAGCCGGGAATGTGTACGTCGTCGACGTAAACACGGGATTCGGCATATTGCGTCAGTAAACAGTGCATTCATAGGTGGAAACGTGCGGACATGCGGCAGACCAGACGCATCGAGACGAATGTGTGTTTCCCCTGTCCGTGTCCGTGCTCGTGCTCGTGCTCGTGTCCGCGTCCGTGTCCGCGTCCGTGTCCGCGTCTGTCCACACGTAAACGAGAGCCGGTGTTAAGCACCCCGACCGGATGCATACTTATTCGAGCGTACATAGGTGGGATATGTATGTGCATACACTATCCGCCAAGAGCACGGAATGAGAACCTATAATTAATGAAAATGGAGATGCGTTCCCTGTTCAACGGTAATTACCATTCCCTACCAATCGAGTTTATTCGCGAATCCAGACATTTTCTGAACGGATCCGACGGTACAGCCGTACGCCGGATGACTTTACATGAAAAAGCTAATCAGAAACGTGAAATATAATTTCCTCGCAGGATCGCTCCCGGCGCGGCGCTACGCGGCGCACAGAGGAAATTCGACTCGCCTCCTTTCGAACATGGCTGACCGATGCGTCCCTCTTTCATTCGATACGCGCATTTGCATCGAATGCGGACGACGCGCGACGCGCGACGGTGCTCTTCACTTTTGCGTTTGTTCATCGATTTTGCCGTTCTAGGGAAAAAAAGTGCAAATGATGGGAAACGGTCGGACACGGGGAAAAAGCTGAAACGCGGGATACGCGATAAAATTTTCAAGGTAGAAAACTTGACTTTCCCCCGTTTGCTCGTTGTCGGACGCGGGCTAACGCATTCCGTGTTTGCGTTACGACGACGATTATACTACCGACACGCGGAGAGGGAATTATTCAGTCGGTCCCAGCACTTTTCGCGGACGCAGGGACTACATGCATACAGGAGTCCGTTCTAATCCGTGCGACGCGACGTCCCCTCACGAGTGGCATTAACATAAGTTGAGCGAGATAGCGGGTCCCCGAGTGAACGAAGAGCAAGGGAAAACGCGGATATTACACGGTCGGTACGCAGCGTAGCGGCGAGGAAAGAATGAAACGGGTCACGGAAATCTGTCCCAGGAGAATTATTTCTATCCAGCTGCCCCCGAAAATCTTGTCCCGAGTCCCGTCGTGATAACGACACGTTTGCAATAATCCCAACGACGATAATTATGGGGCGTCGCGTCGCAACGCGTCGATGCGAACCGTGTGCCCGTCAAGACTCGCCCCTGATTTTTCAATTCTGATTTATCAATTCTGATTTTTCAATCTTCCGGGCACTTTCATTCGCCGACAGGTTCCGGCCGCCATTTCGACCCGGTCAGACCGGATCTTCCGGCGAAAATTAATAAGGCCGTGCCTTCTTTGTCAGCCAGGGTGTTGGTCTGTCGTGTAAATGGAATATCGGTTTACTACAGACCCATCCCCCGACGTTTTACAAAGAATTCTCTGCGTCCGGATCGATACCGCTCCGTCTACGCGGAATATTAACCGTAAAACAACACGGCCTGCTCTCGTAAGCCGTATCAGCTTGTACCGGGTGTACCGGGTATACCGGAAATCGTGTTAGGTGTGCCACCGGCAGGGTGGTTGTATCGTAGAATTAAGTAGACGGAATACCCGACAGACCCTCGGGATATTGTACACGCTGATATATGGAATTTACTTTGAACTGAATAAGCAGTTTTCAATAATCGGCATCAAGGAGTCCTCAATCCGACAGAGCTTGGCTTCGCCACTGATGGATTTTCTCAGAGGAATGTCATAATCGGATATCTGTGAAATCCGAGACAATTAGAATACTGTACAGATACCTATATCCGGATTGTACCATTCTCAATCGCTAATCTTCGTTGAGATTCAACATAAGAACATTTTTCTCGTAACTTTCATGCCACGATCTCGCAAAGAAACAATTACAACTGCTGTTTGGCAGAAAAATATTTAGCGAAGCCTTTAAAATCTATATAGGTTGAACAACGTCAGAAGCAATTTACGTGTACTTGACATACGAAACGCCGCGCTGTGCCGTGCGTATCGGCTTACGGAGCTCTAAAAGACCGAGTCGCTGTTTCCGAAGACCTGTCGGAACAAAACCTTGACGTTCGAGAGAGGAACGTGTGGCACAGGCGATCGCGAATCTGTTGCAGCAGAGGTCGGAATAAACTGTCTGTCCACGTAATTGCACGCGGTCCCTTATATATCCCGCGACATTGTCTGTTGACTTTGCCGGTCTTTGTAACGCAGAAGTGTGCGCCCGCGCGCTAGCTGTGAAATGAACCTCTACTCGACCGTTTAATCAAGACAAAGGGAGCCGTATCCCTTGAAGAAAAGCTCGCTGCGCCGCGCTCCGCGCCGGTGGACCCGACGACAAAGAGAAGAACCGACGCGGTCGCAACTCTTTCGCAACTCTTTCGCAACTTCTTTCCACTCATAAGGGAGGAATGGCAGGAAGGAACCTCTCCATCGTCGAGAGGTTTATAAATATTTGTCGTATAATTGCCACCCTACGGTCTCATCCTCGAACGAGTTTCTTGCCCTTAACGATTGCTCTACTTCCAACGATGTTCGGATCAGAGTCCGCGGGACTAGAAGAAAAATCATCGAGGAGAATCTGGTTCGTTAAAAATATCCCGAACTTCTTCGAGACTGTATCTCGAGGACGTCGTTTGCGTGCGACTATGTCACGAGAGTTGTTAGATCAAACGACAAGGACGCGTCCTGTTGGATTACCAGAAGAGTTTTCCCAAAGCAAGTTTCCCGGTTCGCTACGGGACCGAAGTGGATAGGGAAGTCGCTAGCCAGATGAGCAGCCAGACAGGGAAGTGGATGCTGAAAGCGTCGGTAATCGAAAGTCTCCGGCGGTGTATCTCCAGTCTGTCGTGCTACTTCGAGTACGGAATCAGCAATCGTTCCCGCAATCTTCATTGGCGTCCATTGTGCCGGTAACATAATGGCCTTGAGTGGAGAGCCGAAGGAAGTAATAGAGAATAAAAAACGAGGCGTAGAAGGAGGAAGGAGCGGGCGAGGAACGCGAAGGAGAACCGGGGAAAAAGGAGCGGGGAAAGAAATTCGTACAGGATGAAACGAACGACGGTAATGACGAGCCGAATATAGACACCGTAAAACCCGTAAGGCTTCCCTCATTATATTCTTTCCAGGCTCGTCGCCCTGCCCCGCCGTCCCTGTTCTTTCGTGCCTCAATTTTTACCCCTCTTTTCACCCTCTCGGGACCAAGAGAGATATACGGAGAGATCGAGAGAGCGAGAGAACGCTATACCGACGACAGTCGCGCTCGGGATGCTCTCGGAACAGACGATTTCTTTGAATGCGGGCCAAAGATTGCCCACGGTAATAATTATTGCGGAGGCTTTCTTTTAAAAATCACCGACCCGTGAATAACAAATGAAAAAGACCAGGAGTGGGCCGGTGTCTGCGAAAAAAACGGGGTCAGAGGGTGGGTTGCTGGACGGGGCTGGGAAATGGGCGGCCGAGCAGGCGTCGTCGTCTCCGTCAGATCGATTTGCGTTTCGCAACGCGAAATCCTCGCTCTCTCTCTCTCTCTCTCTCTCTCTCTCTCTCTCTCTCTCTCTATCTATCTATCTCTCTATCTCTCTCTTTCGGTTGTGTGCGCGTGTTTCCGGCCCCTTTGAAGTCGCGCCGGAATGAGCGTAAGTTTGGTTTACACGCAACCGGCAGGCTTTGTGGAGACTCTCGCGAAGCACCGATAACAATTGCCGCGTTTTGATGGAGATTCCTTCGTAAAACATTGAAACCATTTCAGTAATTACGCGAGACCGTCTGAAGTAAAATTGTCGCCTTACCAAGTTTCTATCCTATTCCGAACTTGATGTTATATTCCAGGTATTAAAATCCTTTTCCTACCGAATATGTGCCAGAATTTAGCTATCGACTGCAATCAGAGAAGTCGAAGGATGATTTAAGTAGAACAAACCAGGGAGTATGAATCGATTGGAATAGATTACATACCGTTGCAAAATGTAACTTTCTTCGGCGTACACGCAAAACAGAAACACTTGCTTTCGCGAGCAACCGAGTACCTCCATTGTTTTCCCATCAACAATTCCCTCCGCGCGGCGCATTGCGAGCAGAATGCCGAATTAATTCCGAGTGCTTTTTCCCCGTAGCCGGTGCGTTTCTTTGCAATTAGTATTCAGTTTTTATTTGGAGAAATGCGGGGCAATTTTCCGGCTGTGCCGTTCCCGCGGCGCGCGTACCTATCGGTTTCGTTTCGCAAGAGGCTTCGTTGCATCTTGATGAACGGGGGAGCGAGCACGGTCGGGCAAGGATAAACGAAGAGCGCCAACTACGAGAGTTTCTCGCGCGACAGCAGTCCGTAAATAAAATTTGCTAGTGCAGGCCGCGGTGTGGCACGGTTTGCTCGGCGGATGTTTATAATTTCACGGACACGGGACCCCGAACTCCCGTCGACAAATATTTTTCCCGTGCGAGAGTCGAGGCTGAGCCGGCGTTTTTCAGTTTAATTGAATCGCGCGAGCCGAGTTGCGTTCGCTGTTCTATAATTTGGTAGAGAGTCGACGGACACCGCGTAATGCCAGGCGTTACCCTGCACCCGGTAGAATCGATATCCGGGATATCTCGTTCTACGGAACGCGTCCGGTTCCGCACCGATTTCACAGAGCGCCGCGAGCCACCGACTTCCTCTCCGACTATTTACGATGGAGCCCGCGGGGAAACGGTCGCCGCGAAATCGCGCGCGCAAAAAACGAGCTGCCATTCCTACCGGAAAAATATAACCACCACCGGGGTACCGTCGCGTCGCTCCGGAACGTTTGTCGTTTTTTTTTTCGCCGATTGATTTTGTTTAATAAACACCGAAACCCACCGGGGAACTCGAACGCTTTGCCGCAGTCTCCTCGAGCAGACTCGTTATCGAGACAAGAATCTATTTTCGTCCGACAATCCGCGCGAATAAACGTTTCCCGTCTGTGATCGGCTCTCCACTTCGATGTTAAATTTAGCCTGAACGAAGGCTCGAACGCGGACGTATAACGGTACAGCGAGCCGGTATTATTCCATCGAATTTAATGCACACCGGAGTCACCGAAGCGTATTCTAGCCGAGCACCCGCGCGATTCAGTGGAATACGCCCGTCGCGAGGCGCGGCGCGGCGCGGCGCGACGCGGCGCACATCACTGCGACCCTTGTTTAAGGAGTTCGAGTCAATAATTGTGGCAGCGGTCTCTATTATCGCGCTAGAAACTTATGAATATTAATCGGCCGCTATTAATATTAATATTCGAGTTCGCGGTATCGATCCCTCCTAATTTCACCCTGCTCCCATTTCCCTTGTTCGTTCGATCATTGCAGTTGCAACTGTCTCAACGCATTCCAGAAGCAAACGAATGATTTCTCTCGCGGAGCAAGTCATCGGATTAATCTGAATTACGCGAAAGATCCTGCAACCAATCGATCCTGTTGACACCGATGCGGCGCGGCGATCGTACACAATAATCACGACAGATGTTTCATCAGGATGGCCGCTATCAATTACGTAAAAGCATCCGCTCGTTCCGGAAACGAAAGGAGCCAATATTTGCTGTAAACAAGTCCGCTCGTCCTGATTTCGGATTACCGAGAGAACTGGGGCTTGCAAAAAGTATCCGAAGTACAATAAATAAATAGAAAGACGTTACTTTCGGGGGTGGAGCGGAGGTGGAGCGGGGGTGGTGCGGGGGTGTTCGCTAGCATACGAGCGTGTGTGTACGTTGCGCGTCCGTGTATGGACCTAGTCGAGACAGCAGCGCTTTCCGTGTGGGTTCCAGCTCATCCATGCAGGCATCGTACATAACACAGGTTCCGGGTGTAGCGAGGTTAGTAGTGGTCGAGCACTAGGCAAACAAAGTATCCCGTTGTCCGTGGGGGTGGCTCGGAGGGTTGGCCTGGCTTCGGCGATGTTGAGTTAGCTCGAGATAGGTTAGTGTAGTCAGGCCGGGGAGAGGTCGAGTGTTGTATGATATGATACTTGACAAACGGCTTCCACGACCGACCGAGTACCGAGGAAAGTACGACGGTGCTCGTGCTAGCGTCCCCCTAAAAATAAACATCCCTCGGCGCGCTCGCCGTCGGTCACCAATCCCCGCATCTCTTCCTCTCTCTCTCCGCCCTGCTCCACCATGGAGCTACGAGGACACGACACCCTTCTAAGGGGCGGATTTTCGCGACAACGATCCTCGGTCAAAGGGTTGCTCTCGGTTACGTCAGACGGACGACGGCGTGAAAATTGATGCGGCTGTAGCGTCGAGGAAAATCGAGATACGGCTCACGGACCCATCGAGTGGAAAATTCCTGGCTGAAAGTGTGTATTCCCTCTCCACTGTGCCAGACTTCAATCGTCGTACTACACCACCCGGAATTAAAACGAGTTAGAGGGTTTCTTTGAATATTGGCGCGCGCTTCGAAAAATTCAATTGTTTTGATTCTGAATTTTTCGAAAAATTTAATTTTTAACTCGCGTACGATTTCAGACTTTACAAGAAAGATAATAGTAAATTGCCATGCAATGTCACCGGGCTACGTTCATTTCTGAAGCGACTACAAACCGTACGTGTCAGTTCCCATTTGATTTCCCAAAGAGACCCCTTTTTTATCAATTGGCCGTACAGAAGAGACAGCGGCACATTCTCGACGAGCGGTCGTTTCAGCATTCAAAGCGCATTATCCCTCCGATATGAATATTTCCCGTAGCCGTGGAACCTTCGGAGGACGTGCTCGGCGTTCACTATCTCCTCTCCGACTTCAATGATAACGGCTGCTTACCAGGCATCGAAAGCCTCTTGTATATATTTGCGATAGGGTTCCAAAGAACTCTGGTCTGGTCCGCGGAAGTTGTTCCGTTCCCGGTGAATATTTTTGAAGGGCCAGGTGACCCAGATCACCGGGGTAAGACCGGGTAAGACCGAGTAAGACCGCGGATAACAACTTCCTCCGTTGATTTTACGAAATTGCGTTCGTCGGCTGTTCCTACAGGAGAGTGTCTCGGTGGCCGTCTCTTGGCCGACGTACACCAGGGCGAACGTTTCAAATTTACAGTCCTCTTCTTCTTCTTCTTCTTCTTCTTCTGGGATTAATATCTATACCGGCAGAGTCCAGGTGAAAATCTCTAGGGGTGGAAGAAGAAGAAGAAGAGTAAGACACCGACGTGGAAAGAGGTTAGTGTATCCTTGAGAGGCAACGTTTTCAAGCCGTCGTGTCCCGGACCCCTTTATTTGCTCCCTTCTTTCCTTCTGTTCTTCCCGAGCAGTTTCCACGGACCTAAGACCCGGAGGGCTCGGCCCACCCTCTTGACTTTACGACCCGTGCCAGATTAGGATTTATTTTAATCCTAAAGGACTGGCCCGCCCTCGTGGTTCCACCACCACCTCCTCCCAGAACCACCTTCGTATCCACGTGCGTCCCGTGTTCCCACGCTCTCGAGAACCAACCCTTATTGGCTCTCTCGTCGCGTCCCTCGGAGCTCTTAAGAGCAACCCTTTCCTCTTCGGGACGCCAAGCCGGAACAGCGCACCCTTGTAAATCAATTGATAGCCCGCGCGCGCCCGGGGTTGCGTAATTGAACGAGCTCGAGTGTTGACCCGGCCCTCGAGAGGGTGACAGAAATGGTAAACAGAATTAAGGCGCCTACATGCGGCACGGTGGTGGAACCAAAAAACCGCAGAGAAATATCAATTTTATACCAGTTATATTCGTTCTATCACCGATCCTCGCGGCTTTAATATCGATACCGAACTTTCTATGGAGGAGCAGAGCTCTCCTTTCGACGACCCTTTCTTTCTTCTTTCGTATAAATTCTTGATCGTTCATCAAACTTTTCAATAACTAGACAAAACGATCACTTCTATAGAGGAACAACCTGTTCCGGTTAATGAAAAATTTTTCGTTTTTATCATTTTCAAGTTCTATTCGGACTGAACGCTTTTCTTGCTCCACTCTGATTGAAATTGATAATGCGAGGACGTTTCTCGGAAGAATCTCGCAGTCCATGATTTACATAGACAGCACGAGGGTAGCTCTGTCAATCCGTGGGGAACTATTTTATTTTTGAGCCGTGATCGACGTGTGTGGGAATTAGGAAGGCAGTTCGACTAGTCAAAGGAGCATCGCCTTTACTTCCTTATTTACTCGTAACCGATTCGCGCGCACTTTTACCCGTCCGTTTCATCGCGGCAAATGAAACGGTCGCGGATCGGTTCTCCAGCCGACATTGTTCAAAATTCACCGACCACCAGTCTATGTGGCGGCCGCTTCTTTGAACGCGACGCATCTCCCCGAAGGTTTTATAGGAAATCGATATCGGTGCGCGGCTGCACACGTACGGTTTCAAAGGAGCGATCGTCGGTTAGAGGCTCGTGCGTGTTCGGCCCATCGAGAAACTAAGAAAAGAAAGGGATGAGAAAAAAACGATAGCGAAGAGAGATAGCGAAGAGAAGATATACGGAATCCCGACGAAGCTGAGACTGAGAGGAGAAAATGGGACCGCCGAAAAACGAACGGGCATAATGGAACGAGCGTCGTTTCCGTTATAGTAAATAAATCGGGTGACGCGTGCTTCTCTATTCTGTATTCTGTATTCGATGAACGCGCTAGACTGCAAACGACTGGAAACGATTGCAAACGAGAATGGCTGACGGGGAACGGTTAAAAAAGGTCTCGTCGCGTTATTAGAGGCGGGCGCCCAAGGCAAATTCGATTTAATCGATTCAGTTCGGAGCGCACGGTATGTACGCGAAACGCAGGCTCGCCGCGTTGTCTGCCCTGTCGAGTTAAATTCGCGATTAATGAAATAACCGGACATCTTTGAACTGCCCCTGGGCAAACCGGACCCCTGCCGATTCCGTTTTTGCCGTCACCCCGTAGTTTATTTTCGAGGAACAATGCGGTCATTAATTATGTTAAATAAACGTGTGAAAACACCCGTCGCACTTACGCGAATAGTTTCGTTTCGCGCGCCGCGTTGAACGTACTACCAGCCGAGGAAACGTCATTAATTTCGCAAAATGGATCGATACACCAGTGTTCGCGGTCGCGTCGCCTCTGCGAAATTTTTAACTTCCCGATTCATAGTTACCTCGGAGATCGGTCGGACGCGAAAGGAGCGCGTGTTTTTCTGCAAATATTTTGTCGCTGATGTAAATTGTAAACAAGGTACGCTTCGTAAGTGAGTAATTTCGTTTAGGAAAATAATGGTTGTAAGTCGCAGTGGTTTTAGCTTTGTATACTATCAGGAAAGAGAAATTAAGTTTGTGAAATTAAAATAATTATGAAAGCACGCTATTTATAACATTTTCGGAGCCGCTTACGACGAACGCCGTCGGACGCGGTGACATTTTTCTAGCCGATATCACATTTTCCGATCGAGTGGAATTCGTTTTATTTATTAGGAGTTGCCGTGCTGGAACTTCCAATCATAATATTTTTCAAACTAATTATTCATCTGTGAAGTTTCCCTTCTTAGAACGTTAACCCGTAAACAGTGTGGTTTCACTTTTATTAGACTGGTGCGCAACGCAAACGCTGGCACGCAGCATCGAAGACTGCCCGAAAATAATTCGATACTATTATACCAAGCTTACACATGTTTTCTACATATATTATCTATATTATCCAGACAACGTTGGAGATCGCTATGGCGTATACTAGTCGCACAGTTATCGGCAGAAGGAGACGTTACGCGGCACAATGGCTCGATGAAATTGAATTCTCAGTGAACTAAGCACGACAACGTATTTCCATAACCGAGTTTACAAACGCCAGGTGGACTTTCGTCATTCGGTATACCCTGCGTGTCATCCGATTCCAGCCGAATGATTGATCGATCACCGGTGAAAAGTGAAAGGAGTCCGAGGACCGGTGAGAAAGAACGGAAAGAAATCGCGTGATCGACATTCCGTAAAGATACATGCCCAGTGGAGCCGAAAGGCAGCAACAGGCTCCGGGACGTATGAATACACACCTGACGCTCCGAATATCTTCTGTACTACTTTATATTCAAAACAGCCACCCCACCCATGCAAGAACAAAAACTCTCGCGAATCTTAAAATAGTGTACTTCTATGTATTCATGGCCGCCGCGCCGCGCCGCGTTCTCCAGATTCATGCGGCCGCCATTTTACGGGATTCCCATTTTACGGAAAACGTTCCTCTTCCCGTCACTGCTCGTAAAACACTTTAAAATCCGGGGAAACATGTTGATTCCCCTATTCTCCGTCTTTTCATGGTTACAGCGAATTTTTTCGATTATTTCGTGGCGTTAAAACGAGAACGTGGTAAAAAGCAGGCAGAGAGAAAAGGTAAGCGTACAGATGTCGCGGCGAATTCAAATTTAACTTTTCCTTTCGCGAGAAGAAACGATCCCGGCGAAAGGTGACGAGGACAGCTGGATTGCCGACGTTTGCTGGATCAGACAGGGGCAAGGAAAAACGTGACGTGGGTGGGGACACCACGGGAACCCCCTCTTTCCTTCGACCACCCCCGCCAATCTGACAACCCGAGCTTGCGTAAGCGTCAGCCCCGCTGTCTTTCAAATTACTTCGGTGTTCCACACTCGGCACGAGTTTCGCCGCGACTTTTCGCCCGAGGAAATTTACGACTTCGTCGAACGCCTTTCTTGCGACCGACCGCGAACACGTTCCGCTTTAGATGGGTTAGCTACACCCATTCCGCCTCTCTTTCGTCTCTCTTTCGTCTCTCTTTCGTCTCTCTGGCCTCCTTCAAGGAAACGATCCTGGCGAGACGGTTCCGTTCGAGAGGCAACCGGATGGCGAGCTCGCGTCCTGCGGCGCCCTGTTTTCCGGTAAAACATTGGCCATCCGCGAGAGTAATTGCTCCCTGACCGGCTGCTTCTTCTTTTAATCGAACGAGTAAACTTCGGCGAGCTTACTGCGGACGTTGCCACCGCTTTCTGTCAGATCCTCAACTCCCATGATCGCGGAACACACTTACGCTTGATCAGTGGACATTAAACTCTGTGGAGGTTCACAGCTGAGATTTTTTTAATAAAATTTCCACTAATCCCGTCGCTTGTTTAGAGATTATTTTTGAAATAATCTTAAGAAGAGTTCATCATTCGAACATATTCCCATGTTCGATAATTGCAGAATTTTAAGGAACGCAGTCCGCAAGCGTTTCCAACGGCTACTGCGGCCAACCAACCCACCATCCGCAACTCCGGAAATCAGTATAAATTTACGAGTTGGGTGAATGCTATTTTCACGCTATAGGGAGCTGTTACTAGGGGTGCTACCACGGTTACTGCCACGGCGTCGCGTGAACTGCAGTCGCACGGTGTTGCAGTCAGCCCCGCAAGACAGGAAGGACGATTTCTCATTCCGGATGAAGACTAACGTTCCCTTAACTCTCGGTCTCGCTGCTCGCTCGACAAATATCAACTTCCTCCGGCAATCATTCTCTATCTAGAGTCCCGAGGTTCCTTTCGAGCCGAAGAAAACGATAAAAGTTCAGTGAATATTCCCGAGCAGTTCTGCTAATCGCGAACGGCTTTTCACGAGCCAACGGAAATCGAAATATCGAAATATCGAAAGATCGAAAGGGCCTTGCCGATTTAGATGGTGAAAACTGCCCTTTGAGGTTTTTCAATGACTATCGACAATTCGGTTTCTATTGTTTTTCACAATGATCTCCCAACAACAATTAAAATCTGATAGAAATCGACGGCACTGTCTGTTATTTTTTGCTTGCTAGTTGCTTTGCGCTGCATTATCTTTAGTTGGCAAGTGCTGAACGAATTCGCAACGGAAGCGCGATGCTGCCTGCCGCGTTACACAAGTAAATTACATCGAATTTGACGGACGGATAGTGCTGCGCGGATCAACGCTGCCCACGTAATTTACGCAACGCCGTCCATCATGTTACTTATTAACGTTCGCGCGAGCAACGAGATTGAATTATTGCCAAACAACGTTCGTCGGTTTGTAAAGTGGAACGCTCGCATCGAATTAAAGGGGAGCTCGATTTGTTTGCGTGGCGAATCGACAGAAGTTTTTACGTTTCTTCTCGGTATTTCCATTCGGCTCTGTGAAATCTAAATGAAATACCTTCCCTCGTAGCGTGTTTACACTAACGGGGGATTAAACCGACAAAAATTTTAGGGGTACAGGTGCTAGACGGTAGAAAATTTTCAATATTTTTGCAGAACACAACGGGCTTTCCCTCCGCGTATTTTAATTTCTGATTTAGCTGTTGGAAGAAATTATCGTCCAACAACCGCGAAACATTTTTTCATTATTCAGGCTGAAAATCATGGCATAACGTTCGCGCGTTTACGAACTCTCTGCGTGCGTTGCGCGTCGCTCGTAATATTCCTTTTTCATCTGCGCGACGGCCCGGGCTCCGATCGAACTCGATCGCATCAGTCAATTTGGCTGTGGACTGTCGATTAAACCGTGCGCGATACTTTTAATGGCGACGGCTTGTTTCCTGTCTGGAACAACCATTAATTTTAGGCTGGGGTCCGGCCGATATCGATAGCGGGCCAGATGTCCGTACTGTTGATAAAAGCGCATCCATAAAAGTGAGCTTTACAGGATAATAACACGTGTACGCTTGACGTATGTATATTCCGTCCTGGCTGCTGGAACAAATGAGTATGAACGTTTTCCAATCAACCTGACATCAAATCGGTCTGCTGCCGAAAAAAAAACGCAAGCGCACGCACCAGAGGAAAAAAAGGAACACCGGAAACCCGCCAAAGGCGCGTCACAATCAAAAATACACCTGCCGACGATTGGCTTGTTCGAGCCGGATCCGGTCGGCAGGAATTTCGACGAGTTAGTATTTGTTAATTGAACGACTTTGTCGATGAAACACCCATGGTATTTTTACAAATTTCTAAAAACAAACACGCTTTTTACTTCCTATCCCCGGCGTTTAGTACCTTTTCTATCACAGAATAACACGAATCACTCTTTCAATAACACTGCGCAACAATTATAAATTGCAAAGCAACCGATGTTGCACCCACAAATTCCTGATGTATGAATTTACTATCGAAAATTTCATGCTCGCGCTGCAATGCCGTTTAGCTCTCGTCCCGTTTAGCTGCGCATCTCCAACTACTTCCACTGACTACTGTCGAAAACGCGGTGTGTCATTACATCGTTTTCACGTTAAATTCGTTTAAGCTGATATCTGGAACAGGACGAGATCAATAAAACGCAGACAGCACGATGCCGCCATCGTGTAGTTCAAGTAGAAGCATCCTGTAATGGTCAGACACGGCATCGGCCCGTAATTGAACTTCGAACTCGATCTTCTCCGGAACGAAGCATCGTACCAGAAAACGTTCTTCCACCTCGCCGACTTCCATTTTCACCGGGCGTTCCACACCAGTAATTACTATTTTTAACACGCTTTTATTAGCCATCAAAACAGATTCCAGTTTCACTACTCGCCTCAGTCTACTCAGACAATTACTATTTTAATACGAGCTTTTCAGACATCGAGGAACCTATTACTGCTGCCCATTTTCTTAATATTACTGGACATTATTTGATGTACGCTGTCGGTCAGTGAAGCTTGGCCGACTGCCGACGTCCATAAAGAAGACTACAGGCCAGTCTATGGTCCGACAAGTAGAACGAATGAATTTTTTTCAGATGAAAATTCATGCGTCTTCTGTTTCCTCCGGTAGGATGCGCATTCTACGATCAATGTGCTCTTATGAATGCTATGGCTCAGGAGAACTCGAGCAAAAGTACTCGGCCATCGGCGTTTTTTTAGCTCGTGTGTTAACGGGTGACGGCGTGGCGTAGCAATAGTATCGGCGGCGGTCGACGGTCGACGGTCGACGGTCGGCGGTTGGTCGCCGCGCCGAAGCAAACACACGATCGATATTGTTTGATTTATGCGCGGCGCGAGGGTCGACGATCGTCCCACGATCACGAAGTGTTTTCGTAGCCTGCATTCGCAAGCAACGGTCGAGGTTACGCGTCCATCGAGCCCGCCGTCTATTCACGTACCTCTCTGTCAGCGGGCAAAATGTACGTACACCTTTAACTGTGAACACGTACGAAAGGGGAGTCCGGGAGGTGTACCTGCTCCGAATTTCTAATTCTCGATATTGACAAGCGGCCCGTCGCGCTGGGCCAACCCTTTTCTCCACCCGTTGTACGTATAGAACCCTGGTCGCTACTTTCCGTCGCGTCGGCGGACCGCCGTTTTTCCACGAACCGGCCTGACTCAGACGAACACGTAACGTTTATTGGCCCCGCTCCGCGCGCACGCAATACTTCCACAGATTTATGAAGCTACTCGAACGGTCCGCGAATTTTAAGGAACCACCGTCGACCCCGACGCGTCGCCGCGAACAACTTCCCCGATACTTCGTCGCCTCTGATAAACGGGACTCCGAGGGTTTTCCGAAAAATCTATCGACCCGGCCACGTCCGCTTTATCGCTAGTCGCTACCGTGGAACGAGCGCGATCCTCCGCAAAACTGAAACCTACCGTGTCCGTGCTGTGTACCATCGATTCCGCGAGATTGCGAACGAGTTTGAACTGTTGGAACGCCGACGCGACGGTTCTACGAAAAACTGTGCTGGGTCCGTGAGGATATACGTTCTTTTCGCAGTCTATCCATGAAAACGTAACTCCCTGGGTTAAACGCGTTCTGCAGCGTTCCAGAAACGCTCGGTTATCTCGAACCTCCTCGAGAGGAGGATCTCCGCAGTCGGGTTTTCTCGCGCGAGAAGAATCCACCGGTGAAAAGTGGGGAAATTTCAGATCAGTCGTACCGAGTCTGGAAGCATGCAAACTGCTCCAGCTACAATTTCGAAGTTGCCGAACACCGTTGCTTCATCGGTGCTTAAGCGCTCCCGAAGGCAACCTACGTCGAACACAGAGGTCCGGGAATATTTGGCCGCCTCTCAGAATAGTTGAGTGACGAGGGGATGCGGCGGTGGCTATGCGTGTGCACCTATATACGTATGCGAGGGTATCTGTGTGTCTGGAGGGAGGGGGGTAGGGGTGGTTGTCGGATGATCCGGTGCAACGGACGGGACTAGAAGTGTGAGAATGCAGCGGGTCGGGTTGGCTGGAGGTCTCGGCTGAATATATGGCCGCGGAGGAAAAAGGCGTCGTTACCAGAGGCTCATTAACGGGAACCGTTCCCAAGACACCCTTACCAGTACCTTCGAGCGGAGCCAGAAGCAACGAAGATCTAGCTAGACCGCCCGTTGGCCTGCGAGGAACCTGCAGAACTCCAATACTAATTAGACCATCGACCCGATCGACCATCGGCCTATATTTCTCGCCGCTTCCGGTTCGTCTTTGTGCGACGATGACACGTCAATCGCTCTGCCGAACAGAAGGCCGAACAGAAACTCGCGCGGAAAGCGAGAACAGAAATTTGTTAAAAGAGCAAAGAACACAGGGCAAGGCTCTCTTTCTCTCTCTCTCTCTTTTCTTTCCATTTTCCTCTAACCCCGGTCTGCTTTATGTCCGAAAACCTCAACCCACGTTTTCGCACGATACTATACAAAATTTGGAGCGGTGCCACGCCGAACTGTCCTCCCGCGAACGCTTCTGGTTGGCACTCCAGAAGCTCGTCCAATTACCAGGCATTAGTCCCGTTTCGTCTCATCGGGGGCGCGAAGAGCGCAATTTCCACGGTGCCGTCCCTGCAGTCGCTATTATTTCATTAGGAACTCGCGATTCTTCAAGATGCGCTGCGTTGGGAACCCACGGCGATGGTAACCAACCGTGTTCACCCACCACTGTAATTCCACCTCGGGAAATTCTTGCCGCTTCGTCCGAAGCCGAGCGTCTCCAGATGCTCGCTATTTACGCGTAATAAAATCGAACCGACAGGGCTGAATCTGCACGGAAAGGTAAGGAAAAGTAAGAGATGTAATTCTTTTTCGCTTGTAGCGGCTTCTGCGCTGCACTCTTAGCCTATGAGAAATCCTCATTTTTTCCATGGTCTGTGCGAACTTGGACGATAATATGGCAATTTCAATTCTTCCTACTATTCTTCTATTCAGTTATCTATGTACCACGTAGAGAGCGAACAACCTGATCAGTAATTGATCAGTCATTAAAATCTCATACATTCTGTTTGCTTTTATTTGTAGTAGTAACGTTATAGAGACGTTTAAGTTAACTTGGGACGTGTTCAATGAGGAAAGTTCGTTGAACTCTCTGAATAATATCTTCAGGTTTCGAGCAGGAATAGCCGTCGATGGTCGAAACTCTTGAGTTTGCATGGGAACGCGGTAGCAAATGCTAGTGGTATTTGTTGCAGCGTGCTGTGACTGGCTGAAGAGATTATTGACCGAAAAGCTGCCAATTTATTAGCCCACATATCGAGTGTTATAAACGTTCATGCTCCGTTTCGCCATTGGCTGAGTAGCAGGAACGGATGGCCAGGTAATGAACGGCCTCGGTGAGCCAGGAGATCTACGCCAGATACAGAGAACGCTCTAAAGAGAGAGAGAGCGAGAGAGGGAGAGAGAGAGAGAGCGAGAGAGAGAGAGAGAGACAGAGAGAGAGAGAGAGAGGAAAACGACGAGAATAGAGAGGAAGAGAGAAGTAATGACAACGATAACGATGGTGACAATAATCAACGAGCAACACCGGTATCGAGCGCAGTTCGCTGCGCCGACGACGACGATGACGAACGACAACGTGGGGCCATTAAATTGATACCACCTGCTAATTGGTATCTCTAATTTCTATTGGACCTGTACCGAACAGCTTACGATAAAACGATCATCAGAGATCCGGTGATTGACATTTCTGCGCTCCGGAATAATTCGACGATCGTTGGAACGGATAATCTGGTTTAGAGGATTCACGCTTCGATACTTCAGTCTCTAGTTTCCGAGGGGATTTCACAGTTATTTCACGCGCACGGAGTAGCCTGATATTATTACCGAACAGTATATTAACCCCTTCGAACACAGATGGTCTATAATAACGGTAGGATCTACGATTCTTCGAATGACTCACTGCCAACACACAATTTATCGAACATTTCGAACATCCGTAATGTCTACAAACTGCAACAATGATCGCGAAACCGAACAAATTCTGGAAGAACAATTTAGCGGCATATTTGCACAACACCGGAGCAAGCCGAAATGAAAATCGCTGAACCGCTGAACTTCTTACTTATTCGATCAGCCGCGCAAACTCGCCTAACACGACTCACACGTTCCGAGGTACTCAAAGCGTTGACTCCGGTACCGAAGTCCTCCATCTAGGTGTCTCAAGCTAGCAAAGAACCCGTCGCAGACGTCAACATAATTAACTTACGCGAGTTACGAGTCTCGCGCATCAGGAGGAGGAAAGTCGGCTTCGTCCCGACATTTCCCATCTTCCGAGGTACATCGAACACTAGGATGTTCATTCTGCTCGGTAGAAGGACGATGTTTGTCACGCGTCTCCCGTGTGCCGTGGCAGCACCGCGAGGAATAAAATTGAGGCAAACCGATCTGTCGGCCCTAAATTGACTGACACGCTCGGTTGGGGCCGTGGATCCCGGCGCGGAAGCCGCGGTAAGAGCGAAATAAGAAAGCCGGGAGCGCGGATAAGTACAAGCAGAGACGTACGTCGGCTCGTCCATGAATCGAGTTTGCCTTTAGACGAACGCGCCTTACCGCCGTTTCCACCAAGCGCCACGAACAAACCCCTTCCCCGCGTCTTCTGCCCTCCACCCTCCGCCCTCCGCCCTCAGACGTGCCTGCGTAGAAAACCTTTTATCCCGAGGAATTACCGTGAATGCCCGGGAAAATCATCGTTCCCCGTTGGAGGGACGAAGCCTCCATTTTTCTCGGGGCGTGCAACCTGGGGGTGGAAACGAGCTAGTGGCCGGGTTCACGGGGGAGGAAAACGCGACTTGCTTGCGTGTCGGGCCCGCAACACCCGTCGCCCGCGTCTCGTCGACGCCACGCCGCGCGCCGAGTTCCGCGGCGTTTAGAAAATGCTTGCACGTACGTCGCGTCGGGGCTTCCACGGGATGAGACAGGCCAAGGGGAAGCGCGAGACGGAAATATTTCGCAGCGCGGAAATTCCACGGGAAAATTCGTGTTCGATTTCCGCTCCCTCCGGAATCCCCCTTCGGACTATGTGTTCCTTCTCCGATGAAATTGCTACGTATTCTCTCTCTCTCTCTCTCTGTCTCTCTCGCTCTCTCTCTCTATACGATCTCGCGGTTTCGACGTCGTTTCGCGAGCTGCTCAGGAGCTCTACGAGCAAGGTTTTCAGCTGGCTGTCGGATTAATAGGAAATGGAGATCGCGCGGGGTTGACGGTATACTCAGCCAGCACAAAGGGTCGTCTTATCGGCTCGCTTTCGGGTTGACCTAAGCAGAAAATGGCAGTTCTTCGCCGCCGCGAAAGGGCAAAGCCGCTGAGAGCTCCCTTACGCTGGTTACCGCCCGGCAAATTGCGCTTGGAGATGTTTTACGTACCGTCTGCCGTTTCTGAAACACCCCCACTCCCCCTCCCAACCGCAACCTAACCCACCTTTTCCTTTGATACGGACGATTCCCAGTGACGTGCATGCGAACAGAGGAAACGGGCACTGTCGTTTTCGAAATAATTCCCGTGGAAAACAACGCCTCTTCTCGCGACCTAATTTTTACCGGAAAAGTTTGAGAGAACAGAAATTTTGGGGGGCAGCGAGGAACCTGCTAAGGACGCCGTGGAAAATACCCTGATCCACCCGAAGCGCAGAAAGTTTTGAAACCATTGATATACGTGCGGTTTCGACGTAAGTCTGATTCATAGTTGCCTCGTTTCACTTGTATCTTATTCTAAAAATTTACGGCAGTTGCCAGGACGCATTTGCCGAAAGAATTTTTTATATTTCGATTACAGATTTTCTAATAATAATAATAATAATAATAATAGAGACGTCGTGCGCAGTACCGATTTGGCCCCGAGTCTGTACGATTGATCTAATTCACTGATTTCGGTTGTTGGACATCTACCATATACTGTTTAGATCTTTATTGAGGAAATCTAGGACAACTAGGTCACAGATATTGCATCGGTAATGTATTTCTGAAGACCGTGGATATACGGGCGGATTAGAATTACGTCCGATGCATGACTGACTCGTTCCACTTAGCCCGTACGTTTAAATTCTGCAGAAACTCTTGAGACGGTTCCGTGAAGCATTGTAACTCTGAATTTACTATTACGAATGTATGGCACGAGGAGACCCGTGGATATACGGGTAGATTCGACGCGTGTCTGATATATGGCCGACCTGTTTCACTTAGCCCATGTGATAAATATCTGTAGACGAAGCTGCTAAGGCGTTCTTAGGTAGTATTTTATATTAATAATACTCCAAGTCCATGGATATACGGGCGAATCGGACGTACATCTATGATATATGGACGATCTATTTCACCGCACCGTTATGCTAAGTACCTAAAGAAATTATTCAACGTTCTCGGGATCGTTCGTTTCCGAACACCTGTACACCGAATGTTTACCGGTTTTTCGGCGAATTAACCTATAGAAAATTAGAAATTCCGACTTGAAACATTCATCGAAGAGAAATTTCCACGTTGTTCCGGTTCCTTTCTCGCAGCCCACATCCATCATACATAATTTGTTCCGGGGAATGAAACGAGAAATGGTATGGTTCTCCCTAGGGGCGTCGTCTCGCGAAAATTTCTTCGGAATTCCTCTCTGTCTCGGGGCACAACCCGTTATTTCGATCACGAATCTCGGCAGCGTTTTAAGTCAGACATGTCCCGCGAATTTATTCACCGCGTGACAAGTCGACCAGGCTAAGGCGGGTCCTTTCAAGTATAAATTTCGCGTACGTTCGCCGCGCTATCGTCGCACCGTTTCCTTCGCGGCTATAGCCGGTTATCGTTTCGCGCCTTTTATATCTGCCCGAGACGGCGAGCACCGCCTCTGCAAATTAAATACCTCGCCCGCCATTTCTGCCTTCTATTTCCAGCGCCAGAGGCCACGCGTCTACAAACTTGCAACAAATCCGATCCTGGAATTTTTAGGAAAAGAAACTGTTGGATGTAACCGAAGAGCTGTAACATTGAAATGATCAATTGATGCGAGAAGGTGCGACAAGGTGCGACGCGACGGATTTAAAATGAAACGACACACCATTATCAAACGACTAACGTTGAGAACTCGCCGAGATTCGTCGTTTCGACGTGTTCCATCTGAGTGATTACGTTTCACTGCCCCGCCCCTGTCTCCCGGTGTCCCTCTTTCACTGTCTCCACCGCGGAGGGATGCAGTCGGGAATAATTAACGAGGGTGAGAAGATTTTCTTCCCGGGAAACATACGTTTAACGATCCCCGATTGCTGGGGTTAGAAGTACCGACGCCCATAAGGGTTGGAAAAGGGATTCGTTGGGGTGACTTTTAGCGCAACAGACGACTCTCGTCACGTATCGTCCCCGTAATTGTTCAGCTAGTGCGGAGATATTTAACGATCACCGTGACTGTCGTTGATTGGTCTGCGATTCGAACATCTGAGTTTTCCGATCAACTACAGTGAGTCGAGTTCTGTAAATTTATAATCTTTGAAGAAATATAGTATGAGCGAATCTACATACAGATTTTAACAATCGGTTTCGATGTCAACGTATCTTTGTTTCGAGATAGTCGAAAGCCCAGACTGCGTAGATGGTTAATCAGTTTATCTCTCTTTGAGTTATTGAATTCGTATTGTCAGATTACGTTGTTCAAGGTTCTATTGATCTATTTACATTTAAATTTACATTTACATTTACATAAGTTTAAGCGATCCACTCGCATTCTATTAATTATGACAATTAAACTTCTACTAAGTTTGTTTTAGTAAACCAGGATGTAGACTCTCTGTTCTGTCGCGACCGAAGGTTTCGCGAGTATGTCGGATCATTGCCCGCCAAACTAATCTTGGACAGCTATTTCGATTAATTGGATATAAGGATGTGATTGAAGGAATCGCGTTTCGTCCTGGACCTGTTGGGGGACTTTTCAGTAAGGCAGTTCAACAGGCCTTGCCTTAGACGCGCGCAGATCTGACTGTTTGATCTGTACTGTGACTTCGCCTTGCCGGTAACGATGCAAGGAAGTATGACGCTCGGTTGAGATGCGATTAGTATCACGTTGTCTGAAAGCTAGTAGCGAACTGAGTGAACTCGACTTTCACACTCAACGCGAGGTCAGTGGGGCTCCTCGTGGTTGAGAGGTTGGCCTTAGGTAAAGGAGAGGTGAGCGTCGTTCGTTGTAACGAGAGAGGACGCTGTTCGGATTGGTCCCGTCCATATTTTATTTTCCAATCAGAATGCCCTTGATAGTTCAAACCTCCCTCCATAAGGATCTAGAAGGCGGTCTAGACGGAGGGAAGAGTGGGGCGATATCTGACTCAGAAAGTGAGACGTTTCTACAGTGTATACAGGGTGTCCCAAAACTACCCTAGGAGCCGAAAATGGAAGGTTCCTTGGGTCATTTGAAGCGACATTTTCCTTAGCAAAAATGTTATCCGCGGTTTTGTTTAGGAGTTATTAACGAAAAACACGGACCAATCAGAGCGCGACCTAGACGCGAGTTGGCACAGACGGCCAATGGACAGTTGGCGCGCCGAGCCGATTTTTACAACTCGCGTCTAGGTCGCGCTCTGATTGGTCCGTGTTTTTCGTTAATAACTCCTAAACAAAGCCGCGGATAACGTTTTTGCAAAGGAAAATGTCGCTTAAAATGACCCAAGGAACCTCCCATTTTCGGCTCCTAGGGTAGTTTTGGGACACCCTGTATACATTGTATGCAAACTGCCTAACGGTCGAGGGCCAGATGCTCTCAAGATGTGCCGTAAAGACTTGGCTCCGTATCATTGTATTAATTCTTCGCACTGTTTCGGAGAGGACTACGGTTTGCGACGGAACACTCTCGTTGGAAAATTCTCGTAAAATTTATTTGCATTCAAATAGCACTTGACGTTTTATCATTTTGATAGTTTTTATTTGAACTTGTTTCCTCAACTTTTCAAATAAATCACTGAAGGGAATTGCACTATTACGTGCTTCGTATTTCTCTTGAATGACAGTAAACAGGAATGAATTTATTAGTCGCTCAAATTGAAATTCAACATAGGTTCCCTCAAAGGATCTTTGCGGAATTCTGCTGAGAACGTTAACAAACATGGCGTCACACGATCCAACGAATCCCGTCTGCAGTTTGACGTATAATAACGTTTGCGTAACCACAATTTCGCGAAGGGCAGAGCAAACGGAAAATTCGATACGCGTCGCGCGCGCCAATTCGATCATTAGATCGTCACAGGTGCGCCGATTGATCAATGGGAACGTCATTACACGACTGTTAACAGATTTGACAGATGTATATTCCCGTCAAACAATGTTTCCATGGCAGTCCTAGCAACACCCTTGTAACTCTGTACCGCTGTGCGGTCGAATAATCTTGAAATTATAGTCGGGCCAAAGTGGAACGGTTCTGGCTAACTATTTCACTCGCGACTCGTTTCTCCGGTGTTCCGTTGTACCGTTTCCCACTAAATCGAACAAAGGAAATTGCACGTGATCATTCGGTAGTGCGTGCGCCGATTCCAAGTAATTATGCGACGAAAGCCAAGGTTGCGGAGCATCAACGAAATTTCCAATGTGTCAAATGTAATTACCTAATTAATATGGAACCTCGTATACGCGTGAGAAAGATGTTTGAAAAATTTTAATGAGCTTCATTAGCACTTTCCTCGAGAAAGAAGGCTTAACGCGAGGATCTTTTGTTTTTTCGAATATGGTCGTTGCGATCCTGAAAGGATTCCTCGCTTGTTAATTGAAAATTAATTACGGACACGATTTGATTGGCAGCGGAGAAAGAGCTTCTCCCGATTCGCAGGAGAATTACCGAATCGTTTCTAGGTAAAACGTTAACCGTGAACCGGTGCCCAGAATATTCCTAGAAATTTTCCTAGAAGTATTCGTAGAAACTTTCCTTGTAATTTCCGACAATGCTTAATCGTGGCCATTTGTGTTTCAGGTATCCTGGATACGGAAAAGGGATTTACACATACTAACGTCCTCCATCCACGCGTACACGGGGGACGGAAGATTTTCCGTGGAGCATCCGGAGGCGTCCAACGAATGGACGTTGAAGATCGATTACGTCCAGCAACGTGACGCAGGGGTTTACGAATGCCAGGTTAACACCGAGCCCAAAATGAATTTAGCCTTCGCGTTGAGTGTCGAAGGTAAAGCTTCCAACGTGAGACCATTATCGTTGCGGTTAGCCCTCTCGCGATCAAGATCCCTCAAAGTCAATCTCCAAAGACCGATACAAATCGCCTTCGGCCTTCCAATTAATCTGCGTAGAAACGGAAACTTTGATGACTATTCTATTCCAAGCAATTTGATGGAAGATCGCTGGAGGGTCAGCCGAGTTGACTAAATCTCAGTGGCGCTGTAAATATCTTGCGTAATGGAGATAGATGAGAAAGACATGTTCTAAACGCTTGCGTACGTGTCTACCGCCTGATCGATCAGGACAGACACCTCCGGTACCTTGACTACGCACCAGCATGACTAAACGGACTGATGCTTACCGCCTTGCATGCGTGTCTTCGCGAAACTACACTTGGAAGTGACAATACGCTGCAGCAAACAGTTCAGCGCTGAAACAGTTGACGCTTCTCCTTCTAAATTGATCCGTCTTTTCAAAGATATCCAAGCGAAGTAGTTTAGTCGAATTTCAAGAACTCATTACGTTCTTAAGGGTAGCTCGTTCGTTGGTTCGCGAAGAAACACTAGGAACAAGCGAGAGTGCCAGACACCGAAGGAGATCGTAACCAAGATGATTCCACAGCTATCGTGTATCGTCAGTTCCAAGTATCGTCTCTGAGAGATCGATAACCATTTCTCTATTAGCAACGTTGCACACGCTAGCCACCGGTGATAAGGGCGTTCCCATCAGCATCGTGCCTGTGCTGCAGCCGGTTGCGTACTTCGTCGCCAGGTACTTCTATCCGCGCAATTAATTTAGCTAATTGATTGTCGCGTCGGCACGTAGAGCGTTACAGTTCGCGTTACAGTTCGCGTTACAGTTTGCGCTACAACATAGACCGGCGGCGTTTCAGTGTCAATTAAAAGTCCTCGTGAATCATCGAGCGTCGTCGTCCCGCTCGCATATTAAGCATGATCGAGTCACCTCGCCTCTACCCGGGATCCGGCTGGAATTAACGAACAATGCCACGAGCGTAACGCGCGCGACGCGCCGCGGCGTACACGTCACCGCGTCACGCGATCCTGATTTTCGCGTCGGCAACGGCACGCGGCGACTGATTGTTCCCGATCGTTCGACGCGATCAACGTTTGTTCGCCCGGTAATTCGCACGCGTAATTGCGTATTTTCCGGCAATTGCAACTCCGTTTCTTTTCCGGTCCGTATCCCGACACATAAAACCCGGTGGTGCGCGCTAACGAGCGCCTATTATTCAGAGAGCCCGACAAATATTTATCGGTCTTAACGATCCCGCGTTATCGATATTAATCGAGAGCGCGCTCTATCGCTCGACTCCACGATGAACTGTAACGAGTGACAATACCATACCGAGGCGTAGCCCCGTGTTTCTGCAACGAGCATAATGCCGCGCGCGTATTTCTGCGATTTCATAATCAATTCTATTGTTTACTCGTTCGAACAATCGCAGTGGCGCGTGCCTGTTTTCCCCGGGATGGTTTCCCCCAATTTCCGCGCCCACGCGGCCGAGCTGTTTCCCATCGAACGATCGAGAGCCACCGGGAATAATTAGTCGTCGTTTGCGGAGAGCGGCGTCTTTGAGCGGCGGGCCGTTTCCACCGGGATCACAGGATTTCGTGGATCCCGCGTGCACGAACACCGATGTTCATTAATTATGTTCGCAGCCTCTGCGTGTACCTCTGCCTGTCGCTATCACGAGCTTGGCTCGGGCAACGCTAATTGCTCGTCAGTCGGCTGCAATCAATATTCTTGGATGATGAAATTCAGGCCGTGATACAGTTGCTCCAAGGAATATCCAATCTTTCGGCTTTCCTTCCGGCGAAATAATCCTCCCGGACTGGGGCCATAGTTTTCTTAATTATAGTCGAGGATCTTTGAACGGAGATCCGAGGAGAGGGAGATAGATAGATAGATAGATAGATACATAGATAGATAGATAGATAGAGAGAGAGAGAGAGAGAGAGAGAGAGAGAGCCCCGGCCCTGGCGCGCTTTAAATACGATCCCCCGGATCGAGGTCTTGCCTCGAAATTAAATATGGCTAATGAACGACGGAATTATACTTGGAGGAGCTGTAAATGCTTCGGGGTAAACGATGAATTCATAGTGAAAGGATCGAGATGCTGTTATCAGATATTGAAAGAGCCGGGAACGCCGGCGCCCTTTCAACGAATTCACTTGTATCCGTCGACTCTGAAACTGACTGTATTATGAGAAACTCGGTGTAAATAGTTGAACTACAAGATAGTAATGACCGGAGAGCTATAAATTACTGCGAAATTTAATTAAACGTTGAATGTTTTCCCTCGTCGATGTCGGGTAAAAGATACCGAACAAATAAATCTTGCGATTCTCGAATTTCGAAAGAAAGAAAGAAAAAATGATTATATTCCAACAAGTGTCCATGGATTTTTCTACTTTGTTCTCGAACCTCGTAAAACCATATTCCGATCCTCCTATTCGTAAGCATCCTCGGACAAAACGCGAAAAACACAGAAGATTTAGCGCGGTAGAAAGAAGCTGACGGTGCGATACCGCATAGTGGCAGCGAACACTATTAACGGACGAACTAGACCGGCAACAGACGTAAATGTCTTTCGACGAATCGGCATCGAATATTCTTGAGGAATTGATCGGTGATGTAAATGTGGTCGGAAGCCTTCTGCGACGAGTGTATTCGCAAAAGGATAGCTAGCTGCCGCGGCGTGCCGCGCCGGTGCTAGGGTGTTCGAAGTCAGTCGGATCCCCAGCCGAGCCGCGAAACCGTAGATCTCTCGACGAAATCGATTAACTCGATATCTTTTCTGTCCTCCCGTTCCAGAAAGTGCCCCTGTCCCCGCCACCACCACACCGAACGCCATTCATCGGACGTTCAACTCAGGTTAGAATCACGCAAGAACAGACTCTCTCCTTTTCCAAGCTGTTGAGCTCGCTGCTAGACGTTCGCTATTCCAGACCGGTGTGTACCATATGCGTGTAGCGACGACTATGGCCCCAGGTCAGCATGTCTGTCGACCGTGTACATGCATTCGTGTACGCGGCGAGCAGGCCACGTGCTCTATCGGTGCATGCACGTCATCCTCGTTTAGCGTTTAATTAATGCAACCCCGGATGGTTTTGTTTTACGAGGGCCGGTCGAGCTGACTCTGTCGGCGAAAGAGCTCCGTTCCGATCGTCACCACGGAAAGCCGGGCTCCTCGTGTTGCCCGACGACCCGCGTTCTCTAATTACCACCGAATTATCGTCCTCGCAATAATTATCACGGAAAAGTCTCGCCCGACAGCTCGATCCGCCCTTTCTAGTACGAAACGCTCGTGTTTGTCGTTGCTCCTATACACACACACACACACACACACACACTCTCTCTCTGTCTCTCTCTCTCTCTCTCTTACTCTTTTCTCTTTCTCTATTGTTCTCTGTGTTGCTTGCTCGATCGTCACATTCTCGAAACTAGAAACACACGCGCAACTCTTTCGAGCATGCTGCGTTCAAGCTAATTGCTCCGGAATTTCAGTTTCAGACGCGTACGATGCATCGAAGGCTCTTTTCGGGATGATCGTAGCGGTATTTCGCACGGGCTAGAGTCTGTATAATCACCGAGCGGTATAGACGCGAACAAAAATCCCAGGATTTCTCTAACTTACTTGTCGCTTCACGTCCGCGCTAAAACCCGCAGTGCTCTAAAAAAAGAAGGCGAGAAGCAAAACTAGCAAATCCTCCGTCTCGGTCGCAATTAGAATATCCGCGGCAACAACGCGTCTCTCCTCGTCTTCGCGTTTTTCGTTTTCGCTCGGGTCTGTGTTTCCGTCGACCAGAACTTCGAGGTTCCATTAAAACTTGAGCGAGATTCGTTTCGAATGTTAGTCACGAGCAGGGATTGGGCGAGGGGGTGCGGAAGGTGGCACGGCTCTTCCACGGCTCGTGTGCGCTCGCGGCGCGGCGTTTGCATAGAGCCTTTACACCGAATTTAAGTTCACTTACCACAATTTGCTGATCCGGATCTCGTGATTCACAACATTAATAACCTGCCGCGGCTTCGTCGCTGTTTTCTCGAAGCCGATCGACGCCCCCACCGCCCCACCGGAAGAGAATTCTGCCGGCGAACGAGCAATCGAATATTTGATCGTCGCGCATCGGCGGAATAATCGGCGGTTAAATCGCAACTAGGCGATTCGCGATTCGTGGACTTGTCGTTTCTCGCTGGAACTCTCCGCCCACGCCGTTCAACCCAACATCCGAAGCCCGCCGGCTTCTTAAACTCGAGGAGCTGGCCGACGGAAATATTGCGCGAGCGTAGAACTTCAAATTGTGCATAGAATTTTTAATTAAATTCTACCCTGCTTAAAAGGATGAATTTAATTAAACGAATCTCGCCCCTGACGGCGAGCACCGCGTCGATTGCTGACGCGTGTCGCTACGGCCTGGTCTGTTTGCTTCTCGATATGCCGAAGGTGTAAAGTACACTTCCCGTTACGGGAGACCATAATCATCGGTGCGTATCGTTTCTAATTGGCTGTACTCCTACCCACACTTTAGCACTTCCTGTAGAAATACATACCGCGCACACAGTGGAACTAATTAAGGAGTATCTAACTGTATTAGTGGAATATTATATATAAGAAACACACTCACACACCTGTAGCCACGTGTCTTCTGACTTCTGATTCGAAAAGAACACGACTTACTACACCCTGAAAGCATCAGTAGCCGTGAAAGTTTCAAATCTCTGTGGAGCTAAGATAGCTTTGGATATTAACTGAAGGTATCGTTGTGAATCAGCAATCGAATGCACAGTACGATTATGGACTCTGGTGACAGGAAAGTACAGAGATCTGTGGTTGAAAGTGCCTGAGACTCTGAAGACAGTAGACAGTGTCGCGTTTAGGCGAGAACGAAATGAATGTAGGCGGTGCCACGGACGGAATATTTAAGCGGGCGATTTTCGAATGTGTGTTGCAGCGGCACAAGCAAAGATCCTGGGTCCGGAGGACGTCTACGTGAAGAAGGGCAGCACGATAAGCCTCACGTGCACCGTTAATGTGCAAAGTACACCGCCCAGCAGCGTTTTGTGGCATCACGGAGCAGCCGTGGTGGATTTCGACAGTCCCAGGTACAAGCCACGAGAATCAAGTTCTCGAGTTACCCCCTCGGTAATGCCCTATCGCGAGCCACTCGCGTCTCAAACCCCCCCACACTCCGCATGGACTTTGCTCGCTTTTCCGTTCGATTGCGCGTGTTAGGATTATTGTCGCGCCCACATCCCCACGAGGAATGCATCCGGTCTACAGCCTGTCGAATATTCTACCCCGGTTCCACGGGATACTTCTCGCGATAGGCCAACGGTAATTCTCGATACGACTACGTTTAGAGGCTATCGAGATGTTCGATCGCGTAAACCGGTAAGCCCTGAAACGTTAAAAAATTCTTACGGGAATACATTCTAAAATGTATAATTGGACTCGAAGACACCACCCAAAATCGAATTAATATTATCCGAATTGACAGTCAAAAAGTATGTATATACGAGTATACCTATAGCATATGTAGCCCGTGAGCCGAGGCGCGGCGCGACGCGGCGCGACGCAAAGTTGACGGAAACGCTACGGGAAACCTTAGAAACTACTAACAAAGTAATATAACCAGTGGTGGCGTGAATAGTAGCAAAGTATCTTTGATAATTCAGCGTTCACCGCAGGGGCGGGGTTTCCTTGGAGACGGAGAAGACAGAAAGCGGCACGACGAGCAGACTCCTAGTGACACAGGCCAGATTGGCCGACAGCGGAAATTACACCTGCATTCCGAGCAACGCGATTCCGGCGAGCGTAATGGTCCACGTGCTGAATGGTAAGAGTCGTTTTTATTCCACCGAATTCTTATTCTACCCCCCGCACTCCCTGACAGTCCTCCCGCTGCTCTTTAACCCCTCGCCCGGGAGTTAACTTAATTTCTTCGAGGGGGAGGGCTCCGAGCGACGAGATCAGTCTTGCGCTGAGACGTAGCTGCGCCGCGCGCCGTGACACACAAGTTTCTTAATATTGATCCGCACTCTTCTTCTAACACCCGCTTATCCTGTCTCCGGCAACCTCGTCACGATTCTTTTCTTCCTACGCGAGACTTCCGGTCTAACGGATCTGCTCTACACACGGAAATTAAACATTCTGCACTCAGGAGGACACTGTTGCAGCTCTGGATCGTTTCTTCGCGAAAGGATACCTTCGGCCTCGGATATTTAATCCGTGACCCGAATAATCGACCTAACCCTCCTCGGTATTACATTACGCGTGTTAATCTCTAATCCATCGCCGTGTTATTTCCTTGGCGCGTTCATTAAACCTTCTTCAGCCTTGACGGTATACACATTTACTTCGGTGCTTCGTTATGGACAATTTAGACAGCCGATCTTTCTGGCTACCCGGCTACTCGCTTTTCCTTTCTATTTCTGCGCTTTTCCTTTCTAGCTTCTGTCGATACTATTCTTGAGAAATAGAAAAATTATTCTATCGTAGGTTCTTATCTTGTTAGTTGATCGTGGATCAGTTGACCACCAAAATATTTGTAGTGACTATGAAATTTTGTTTATCGACATAACGATTAACGTTGAAAACTCGAGGAAACTCGGTGGTAAAAAGGACCACGAGCATCCATCGTGTCAAATTGCACACAGTATTACGAATCGGCCGTTGAAATTAATTAACCTCCTTTATACCCCGAATCAGATCGTACGACTACTTTCATCCGCAATTTGATCGTCGACATTCTTCTCGTAATTTTAATCGAAAATTCACGTTTCGCCGGGCGCGCACGCGGTGATACGATTCCCCGCTGCTGAGGTCAATCCATGTAAAATCGAATCACGGCGAAAATTTATGTAATAACACAGGGGATGCCAGGGGATTAGCTGCAGTCGATCATTACCGAGCACTTTCGATCATTCCGGTCGTCTGTATCTCTGCGCGATTGATTAACGGGAAGCAGATGAACCGAACGTATCCTGCATTTTGTATAATTAATTTGAAAAGGACCGATGGTAATGGGAGGATCGCGAATTATCGAGCACGGAATTGGAAGTACTCCGGATGGCTTATGGAACCGCGCAAACGGAGCTTGCCCACCGTTCGGATCGAAGGAAATTTTATCACCATTCATTTATTTTTTCGCTGGCCGCACCACGATATCAGTTCCACGTATCTGCGCGACGTTTCTCGATACGACGTGGTTATTTGCGAATTTTTAGGCGAGTTCTTCTTTTTCCCCGATATATGAGAATCGTTCGAACGTTTCACGGGGGCATGGGGGGGAGGAGGGCAACGTCATGCACACGCCCTTCCATAAACGTCGCTCGCAAATGCATTTAAGAGGAAAAATCAGCAGACATCGACTAAATCGCGAACACTTTGCCGCTGCGTCTCGCGAAATCACGTATCCCGGATCCGACACGCTTCGACGCGTGTTCCCGTGCGATCCATACGCTCGTAGACACCTGCTCGTTTACTATAAAAGCGTACATTAACGCGTTAACCCTCCGGATAGACGCCGAGCCGCGTCGCGCCGCACCGCACCGGCGAAAGAATTGTCACCGAGAAGAGAAACGTGACGAAACAAGAACAACGTGGAGTTATATTTCGTTTGATATGCCAAACGACGAATTAACGTTTTCGCCTGTTGGCACAAGGGTTAACGAATTGTGACGTTTGACGAGCCGTTCCCGGGACTGTAATCGATTTTCGAGCGGTGCGTTGATTCCCATAAGTCAACGTCGCGCGATTCCATCGCGAATTTAAATTGTATAACTTCCACGCTTCCATGCTACTCTGTCGGTCCTCGCAGTTCTCATAACTCAAACGTCACGGTGGAAGTTCAAGGCACGGTTTTGCATACCATTTGTGTCACAATTATTCGATAAGTTTGATAAAGGGAGGGGGCGGAGGGTGGCGGAGAAATAACAAACGAGGCGGTTCAAGTGGTACGGTAGGACATTATTTGAAGAGACGTGTACAAATATTCATAAAAGGTCGACCGCAAAACGATTAGAGACGTCCGGGATCCGAAGAAAACGAACCAAGTAGTTGAAGTAGTAAAGTCTGGCTGTAAGGAAATTCAGGAAATTCAGGAGATTCGGGAAATTTCTGAAAAATATTAGAAGAATTGAAGTCGATGTTTACTTTGGAAAACGAAACAGCATATAGAGTATACTCTTCCAGCCAATCACGATCAAATTAATACGCGTAGAATGTAGTAAGAAAAAGGGTAACTTCGCAATCGGTTTGATGTGCCTGCGAACCGATAGGCCGTGATCATCGGGCCCTAGCAGTTAGTCACCGGGACACGTCGTCGGCCCTTTTGCATGACAATGGTTCGACAAATTCCACGACAATGGCTGTCCCAGTGTCATGGTGCGCGGCCTGAATGGAACTCCCGGAAGTACAACAAGGAAAAAGGACAGGCTGTTCATTCATCAAGTATCGAAGTCCCTCGTCAGAAAGTTTGACAGGCTCGCGTATTGCGGCAAGTAGTCGGCCCTTCGAGCGCGCGAACACTTCCCTTCCGTTCTATTGTCAGCCAGGCAACACTCGTAACTTGCTCGGCGAGTTCGCCAATCTAACCTGTCAGTCGTTTCGCGCACGCATCCAGGCGGGGCACGTCAGTCGTGAAAATCGACGACTTATTCCACTTGTGCTGTGGTTGCGTCTTGCTCGCCTCGATTCCACGCAATTACTGCAACCTGCCATCGAGCTTAATGAAAATACGTGGGGAAAAATTACGGGTTGAATCGCTATCTTGGCTTCGATCGGAATTGCAAATTTAATTGTTCAAGGAATTGTATCGGTGCATCGTAACTCTATGCAATTAAGTATTTAAGTATTGTCGTGCGTAGAGATAAAGAGGCGGAAATACCGACGACGACAGATAACTTGCGATTCAAGTTTTGCTTTGTAACGATGACAGTTGATCGAAAAATTTCTGACGCTTTCGATCCACCGTAAAGATTGATCCCGTTCAATGGATCCCCGTCCAATTAATTTCCACGCGAATCGATCAACTCTCGGGAAATAACGACGGCGTAGAAATATCGGTCTCCCAGAAACATTTCAGCGTGCCCGGCTAAACGCGTCGAACTGTTCCGCTTTCATCGGTGGAATCAGGCATTCAGCCGGACGCGGACGGCAGGGTAGTGGTCCGGGCGTCGAACAACAATGAACTACTAATCAACCGGGCATGAATTATGCCGCAAAGATTAGTGCGCGCGCGATTCCATTAACGGACTTCAATCGAGCATACTTTCGGGGCTGTATCATTGATACGGTTCGCGGGCGAGGCGAGCAGCATCGATCATGCACAAGTTAGGGGAGAGCGTGCGGCGCGGCGCGGTGAGTCGTGCGACGATTCGTGGCCGCGGGAAAATGCTGTACAGGGGGATGAAAATTAATGCGACGCAGTTCGTCTGCATAATTAATTCACAATCGACGGTGGCTCGGCCCGGACCATCGACGTTATTTCAAACACGGCTGATTACTCTGCAAAATTGACCGCAAATTTCAATTATTTCGCGATCACCCGGCCCAACCCGGGAACGGATTATTCTGTGCGCATTAACGCAATTACGCGACCCGAGGCGGCCTGGAACGCACCGTCGTCGTCGCGACGAACGACGTCGTTTTTCGGTTAGAATGGTCGGCAACGAGATTTTCTGTCCGCTCGTAAATCCGTGAAACTCGACGCGCCGCCGGGAACACGCGAGGAAAGCGACTCTCGGTTCAACAGCAACCTGTGGTTACACGACCGTGATTATCTTTATTACTGGACGTTGCGTGTGCGGACGTTGCGTGTGCGCCGCCGTTCACCCGCCCCCCCCCCCTCCGCCGCTACCATCACCAAACACACACACACACCCCGGTGTATCGTTAACATTTGTCTGGATATGCGAAATATACGTATGGAAATTACGCGAGCCCTGCCTCGGGGATAGCTCCTGATTAACGCTGGTTTGCCGGCTACACAAGCTGTGCAACACAAGCTGCACCGTTCTGCCGACTGCGTTCTATTCCTCCGCAGCTGGCCAACCACTGCAACCAACACCCTGCACCCCGCTGACGCTGTTATTAATGGTTATCTGTAATGGAAGACGACGGCCCGTGAATTAGAAGTTTGTTCTGGGGATAGCCCCCCTCCCCAACTCCTCTGCTCCCTGAAGGATTTACCGTGACTTTGATTGTGCGGTCGCATCGGGGCGGAAGCTACCTCCCCGGGTCAGCTGTTGACCTGTACTACTGGATGCCCTTAAACCTTAAATCTTACACCGCACGCAAGCGAAGAATAATCTATCACCACCTTAATTATGCAGACACTCCAGGGATTTCGGGATTGGTGCATGCCGGTCATTTGTATTGCGTAATCCCCTAAAAGCCGATCGTGTCTCTGGGAATCGATGTTTGGGATATTATTGCATTCTCAGGGTAAACTAGATTTCGCGATTTTCCTAAAATTCTGAAAAAATGTGGCATATTTTCGATCCTAAGGCGCATTTCACAGAATTTGTTCAGATTTTTTTCTTGATTTTGTTGCAAACTGTGCTCGTAGAAAATTGAAAGCATCGCCTCAGAGGGGTTTTTCTTGATCAGCTTTCGAATGGCTGGGTAGTCATTGAATAACCTCTAAGGGCAGTTTTGCCCATCTTAATCGCAAGGATTCGTCTGGTTGCCCGAGAAACGTGTTTGTCTGACATATTATTGATTCGTCCTACTTGCCAGTGGAAAAATCCGAGATTAACGTGGATTCCCGTATATATTCGGTCGAGGCTGAAACGCTGTTGGAAGCAACAGGACGTACGAACCACCTAAATTCTGTCGGCTAATTCGGTTTGCAACGCCCCAAACGGCTAAACGTCTCGCTGTAAAACACCGAGCGTTACTGGGTAGTGCACACGTGGCGCATGGCATTACGCCGCGCCGACGAGCGTGGCGAAAACAGAGGAAAAGGGAGGTTTGAACGATATTTCTTCTCTGTTCCAGGCGAGCACCCAGCGGCCATGCAACACGGCGGAAGTTGCGGCGTGGCGCCGACCATTCTCCTGGCGACCGTGACGCTGTTAATCGCGAACCTGCTGAGGTGAGCAGTCTCGTTGTGAACCGTGGCGACTTCGACTAAATAAAAACGTGACGTGGGAGTTTTTGAACGCGGAGGCTCCGGTCGGTGTGAAAACGGTGTGCTGCACAAAGGCATCCCGTTGTTCCCTTTGGACCGCGGGCCTCGGATCGGAACTAACGGTCGAGGAAAAAAAAAATAGAGAGAAAGACCCGAGGCGCCGCGCCGTGGCTCTCGACCCGGGATAAATCAATCTGATCGCGCGACCGTGACACGTGAACGCTGTGTGGATAGGTGTGGATCGGTGTGGATCACTGTGGATCGGTGTGGATCGCCGAATTTTCAACGCGTCTGCTCAGCGTCTCGGCTCACCTCTGGGAACATGTCGATCGACTGAAAAGTGCGTCGACGAGCTCAAGCGAAACATCGAGGAAGCAGCGCAGCTCCTGAAACGTCGTCGATCCGACGGAGACTGTGTCTCGATCCAACGTATAGGCGTACCTAAACGATATTTGCGGTTGAACGGTGTGTCGCGTAGCTAGCACGCATAACTAAGTCTCTCGCACTCGCTATCTCTCTATCTCTGTTCTCGCCTGTATATAAAGAATAGGAGTTGTTCGTCGACCTCGTTTGTACAGAACAGCGTGTCCAAGGACTGTTTGGACAGAACGTCGTCGAGCCTGGATTGCAACGTTCGAATCTTGAGCGAGCGGTCGTTCGATTACCAACGTTCTGCCGAGACTCAACCTGTTGTCGCCGTGCGACGAACTTCTCAGACTGGAAACCGAGCCGCGAGTTGTCGTTCATTTCCTCGGAATGGTAACGAATGAGAATTTTCAAAAATTGTTCGAACGCGCAGTTGGAAGGAAGGCTACGCCGCGCCGAAATGTCCTCGATACGTTTCCGTTTGTTTGAGGAACGAAATACACCGCACCTGGGAAAACTCGTCCCAATTTGTCTTGCTCGCGAACTCACGGCGATCGATTGTCGTTTAACGTCTTACTGAATCGTGCTATCAGACTCGGTACCCTCGCAACGATTCCGAGTACTATGAACTGAACGACTTTAAGTCCTAAGTCCCGTCAATAGGTAAGGAGTAACGATTATGTACATGTATACTTAAGAACGGTAAATAGGTATTTATTGCGTATCGAACGGAGGATGGTTAGAGTTGTTCGGACATATAAAATTCGATGGAAAAAACGATCCAGCAGCAATGTTAGAAATTTGTTGTCGGTGAGAAAGTGAAATATTGTAGAAAAAGATAGAGAAAGAGAAAGAGAGTGCGTTCGGCTCGCCCCAACAAGTGCGCTTAAACGGGCGACGAGTCTGGATCCTCTAGATTATCGAAGGGAAAGGGCTCGGGACTTTCGAAGTGAATGGTACTCGATGAACCGAGCGCTAAAACGCACTGCCCCCGCTCGGTAAATGCGAACTAAATTCTTAAAACGTTCGGAAGATCCAGGAGATCCTGTTAATCTTTCATCTCGGCGATATCTTAGTCCTCGATGTTCTCTACTATATTTAACGAGCCATCTTTTATTCGATTCAGTGGGTTCTAGTCACTTGTTAAGTCTGGAGTCTCTTTTCCGATGTTCCCGGAAAATTTCTTTTCTATTGTAAAATCGTTCTCTTGCATCGAAGTCTTTCTAAAAGTGGAAAAAAGGCAACCTGTCGCTCTGTCGGTGTTCGTAATCGAGAAATCATCGAAACTGCCATGGCAGAGAAGATTACCCAGTGCACTGCCTTTAACGAAACCTTGTATGTACGTAGAACATGGTGTGTTGCGCAAATGATAAGTAGATTGCGGATTTTACGAATTTATTTGAACTTTAAAGTATCTTGACAATTGATTCACTTTAGCATAGAGTATATAAGATCTGACACGTTTCTAATTTCACCTTGGTTATTTCGTTTTGACATTTAAAATCAAAAGATCAGTGTCGGTAAACTTTTCGGAGTGTTCTCTTGGAAAAACGAGGTAATGATTTCTGTAAAACATTTTGTCTACGTTTCCATAATAGGTCCATCTTGGTAGAAGGTATAATGTTTGTGGGTGTTTTTGCGTGTTAGAAATCGATGAGAAATTTCATTTTTGTTTCGTCGAATCTGGAATGATCCTGGTCCTGAGCCGCAAGGCAAGGACACGACGGCGGCGACGACTTAATTAAGTAGATTTACTACTACGATGTAACGTAACCGAGTAAAACGATATCATAACGGCTAGCGTGGTTAAGGTGCGACTTTACCCTTAGGACTATCATAGATTTTTTATAATGTTGTACCGCGACGGAGGTAGGGTGTTAACCCGGTTGTAAAACAGACTGCCAGTTTACGTGCGTTCGCGTGTGGCCGAGGCCAAGTGTGGATCTCTCGAGAACGCGAGTATGCGAAAACAAAAGATATCTCGCGATATTATTCCTTCTTGTATAGTTTATATACGGTAATTTATGTCGTTGTGAGAGGACAATATTTTGCAGTTGAAGCGTGCGGAGGAGGATCGCGGCGACGAACACGACCGGAACACGACATCGTTTTCTGTTTTTTTTTTCTAGCTGGAACCGATAGAAAAGAAAAATGAGACAGAATCGTGCATGTATGGATTGATCGATGTCGTGTGTGTGTGCGTACATGCTTGCGTGCGTGCGTGCGTGCGTGCAAGAGAGAGTGAGTGAGAGAGAGAAAGAGAGAGAGAGAGAGAGAGAGAGAGAGAGAGAGAGAGAGAGCCTGTCGCGTGCTTGTGTCGTTGATCGTCGATCGATCGGGCCAGTTGTTTGCTAATGTTGATCGTGTGATATTATTCGGAAAGTTTAGCGGTTCGAGAGATGAACGTTGATCGATTATAAATGTTGATGGCGAAGAAATAGACTAAACGAAAGACGAAGAAAGAAAAAGAGAGAGAGAGAGAGAGAGAGAGAGAGAGAGAGAGAGAGAAATGTTTATCGGCGTGATTCCATTCAACATTTATCACAATCAACAAAAACTTTTTTCTCGACCCCACCGAGTCTCGTTCTTTCGGTGTGGCAGCCGTTCGATTGGTCCAGGTATGACGTCGCAAACGGAGAGACTCTCGTATCGTAGCGTCGGCGTTTCACGCGATATACTTATCGATGGTGCTCGATAAATCGAGAAACCTTACGATAAATCGGTGATCGATAGAAACCGCGTCCTAAACCGGTCAATGCGAAACCTGCGGCGATCACGGGGACGGTCGGGTTGTGACCGATAGGTAAGCCTAGAACGCATTGTACATAAAATTCATAATCGATAACGAAAAATGTATCATGTTATAGAGGAACGTCAGCATGAATCAAAGTGACGGAGGTAAAACGAACATAACGAAAATGATAAAAAAAAGAATAAGCAAAGTAACACACACTCACACGAAATAATAACAAGACAGAAAACCGGGGACAAATGGGAAAACAGCGGCGACGAAAAAAAAACACCCGAGTACGGAAACTATAATACTGTAAAGAAAAACAAAAATATTCATCGACGTGGATACTGTTTCAATAAATGTAATGATGATATAAAAAAAAATGAAAACGGCTCTCAGATTCGTTCCACCCGTATATATTTCTAACGATCTATATCGCTTTATCCCGTTACCACGCAGCTCCGTTCCACGGGAAGTCCACGGGAATTCTTTCCGTTTGCCGATAACGATTCTTATCGGGACCTCGCACGGTCCGTCGAAGCGGTACGCAAATTAGTCGAGCGTTCGCGCGGCGCAATTTTTGTCGGGCCGCGCCGCGATGGAAATGAGTTTGTTGTTTGCTCCGACCGGGTTCGAAAACACTCGTCGAACACGACTACGATTCGACGTTTCGGAAAAAAAGAAAAAAAAAAGAAACGCGGGGAGAACGCCAGCGGGCTAAAAAAGAAAAACGAAAAGTGGAAAAAAGAACGAGTGATCGATGGGGGATGGCCTAGAAAAATTCAAGGGACAGGACGCCGCCGCTGGTGCCCGAAAATTCGGGACCCGATGATTTATCATCGTCAACGGGGACGACCGCGCGCTCGCGCGGACGACGTGGACGGCGCGCGGACGGCGCGGACGGTGCGGCGGCCGCAAGAAGCGTCACTTAATCTCGCAAATGTCAAATTCTCCTCGGAACAGTTTCAGATTCAATCTCTCTCGAGCTCGGTCCGCATTCGATCCGGGCGCCGAACCACAAAAAAGACCGGCGAAATAAAAAAAAAAGAAAAAAAAGCGAGAAACTCCGGGATAATACGCTTACGACAAAGCGCCATTACGTCATATTTCCCCAGACGCTGAAGTAATCAATTTCGTCGGCCGCCGAAAAACAATCGACCCGGAGAAGCGTCTCTCGGCGCGGCGTTGCTACGCGAGTACTCTCGCGACATACGACTTCACCAGGATATTCGATACCATCGTTCGCCACAGTCCTGTCGAACCGGTCGGCTCGACACCGAGAACAGATAAAAAAAAACGTGGTAAAAAGGAGGATATCCTGACACTAGGCGCGCTCCCAGCCTCTGTCTCCCCGAAACTCGAATCCACCCTTGCTCCGTGTCCCTTGACATCCTCCTCGCCCCTTTACTTTCGCCCATTCTCTCAGCAGCTGTGCCCAGAAACGCCCTTCCACCCTCGATCCCCTCTGTTTTCGATGACACCCATACTCCCGGTTTAGCCAGAGTTCGCCGACCCCGGTATTTCATTAATCAGAGAAAGATTCGACGGTTGATCGATCCTCCCGGTGCCATCCGAAAGCCATTTGAAATATTAGACTCGCAGGAAAAACGCTACGGAGGAACCGAACCGTTCGTCTCGTCGATGTTGGACGTCGAGACGGGAATAGAAGAGTCTGTTATCCAGATAGACGAATCAAGGATTGCCGGACGATTCGAGTTTATTGTTCTTTGCTTTCTATTTCAGATTTAGAGATCCGCCGACCTCGGAATCTCGTTAATCCGGGTCACCGGATGGTCGAGTCCTGGCAAAAAGCGAGACTGGTCAAGCAGGGATGTCGTACCGGGTCCGGAGACAGCCCTGTTCCGTCGCGTAGGAACTATACACGTGGATTTCTTTCGGTTAATATTTATGGTCCGTTCGTGCCTAAAGACCGTCATAGAGGATTCAACAAACCAGGATCATTCGATGACCAGTAGAGGCATCTGGCCTAATGTTTAGTCTTTCTACACTCTTGAAAATACAAGGTGTCATAAATTTAGTCCTTCCGAGGGACCTCCGCGAACTAATAACTGTCAAAACTGTGCTGATTGGGAAATGCAACTTGCTGCATTAAGCAACGCCGCGCTGCGACACTCTCCAGTCCTCGGGTAGACAAGACAACACGCATGTTCGAGTCGAGGATTGCACAGTTCGAAATTATTGTACACTAGCTGTACTCGCGACTTTGTTCACGCCCAATAATAAATCCTGATTGATTATTAACGTGATTAAATTTCCAATCGCGAACGTGGTCTCAGATAGAGATAGAGACTTTGTAGAGGTTTCGAAAAAGCGTCGAGCACATTCTTGTCTCCCGAAAATCGGCCGGCACCAGGTGGACCGGTCCGTTCATTAATTGTGACAGGGGCGAAGCTGGAAAGAGTCGTGTCCGCGGATAGCGGCGGCGGATAGCTCGACGGGCTTATCCCGTCGTTCGTTTTCCCTTGGAGCTCGTGCGTGTGTGTACGTGTAGGTGGTACGGTGTGCGGGACCGCGAGGTAATTTCCACGCGTGAACTGCACACATCCGTAGAGGCGGGATGTATCCGTGATAACCGGTGGAAATGGAAAAAAAGTGTGCGAAGCTTTTGGACACGTCGCGCCGGTCAGGATCAGTTTTACATATCTGGCTCGGCTCGGCAAAAATATATTGTATATACATCGTTCGAGGCGTACGCGAGCCGTCTTTTAATAGTTGCCGACCTCGCAAACCTTTCGAACAACTCGTTCGAACGATTTTCCAGCCGCTAATCTCGCGAGATTGCGCCCACCCGATTCGACACCAGGCGCGATTGGTTGGTTCGACCGGCGACCGTGTGAAAGTGTGCGGTTTTTTCGGTTCTACGTGGCTCTGCATCCGGTGATTACGTTCGGACAGGAAGTCGAATTCAGACAGTTCATCCTTAGCTTCGGACAAGCAGTATCGTTGAATCCGCGGGTAGACGGATGTCCCTCAGACGGCACGACGTAACAAGCGATGTTGATTACCGGAGATATGGTCAAGCTGTTCCACTGGGTAATGTATCAATGTGCGCCGTGTAAGAAACGATATTATAGATTGTAACTTTGATCGTGCGGTTAGTTGCAGAAGTTCGGTCTCGGGTCCGTGGTCGACCTGTTCTACTTGCTATTGGAGAAGTTTTGACTACAAGCAACATCGACATGCGACGTCTCCGGCGAACAACACTCAGGTAAAAATAATATTAATGTTTCTATACAAAGTGTAATATTTATAGAATGTATTGGCTGAGTTGCGAAGAAAATTTCCCTGTGAAACGGTGTTAATAGCGTTCCGAGAATGATTAATTGCCCGCTTTATCCTGTTGAAGCAATTTTTGAACAGTAGAAGGTCAGTTGAAAAATATTGATGTTCAGATATTTCGCATAACAAACGGCAACCTATGGAGAACAGAAGATAGTCTACTAAACCACGACATTCGCGTTTAGAATACTGCGATACAAATTTTTCAAAGGTCCATCGACGAAGTTGTACCTCGATGGAATAATTAACTCGTTCCACTTGCGCTAAAAGCCCGCAGCACGCAGCTTCAACAAGTCTTTAAGTTCTTGAGTTATCGCAACGTTAACTGGGTTGTTGCATGCGAACGAGTACACACAAGGAACGGATAAGGGAATTTCCAGAAGGCTCGAATGTAAAAGAAGATCAGTAGTCATAAATGAGATTGTGGTGGTGCGCAGATATGGGTTAGCCAGCAACGAGCCATTCGGGCAACGAAACTCTAATCCCGCATTTTTTATACGGACAGTATATCCGACGAAAGCGCTTATTACTCTCCGTTACTCCCCCTCTCTCTCTCTCTCTCTCCCTTTCTCTCTCTCCGCAACTGCAACAACTGTTAAGTGAAAATTGAATTGACGGGGTTAACGAAGAAATAAGTAGGTTAAGTGTGTGTCGAGGGGTTGGGGATCGGCGATTGCAATATAAGCTCGGGCGTTAAAGGGTAGCAAACGCGATCGGTGGGGTTCTCGCGACTGGTAAAATATCAGCCGTCCATCGAGCCCTGTTTGCCGATATTTTACCGGTTTAATTGTTTTTCAATAGTCGAGAGCAATTCCGGCTTTTCACGCGCGACAGCGAGAGATTGGGGTAGATGCAGCGCGCGCGCGAGAGAGAGAGAGAGAGGCGCGAAAGTATTCCGGGTCCCTGCCATTCGTTACTGTGAAACTGAATCGCGAGCTAACCGGTCAAGATGGCGTGCACCCCCTTTATTGGCAACATAATTCTCCTTCTGCCCGGGAAATTAGAGCGCGACTCGCCCAATCGATCCAAAGATTTTGGCACGTGTGCAAGCTCATGATTGTCCGGATGCTTCTACTGGTATCTTAATGGCTGTGCATTCTTTTGAATGTCCTGCTACTCTCTAGGTTCTTGATCACAGTTTCATCGTATTGATGGATTATTTTGTAAAGCCGGCAGGAGGAATCCATTTAAATATATCAACTAGAAAATTTCGTATGTTAAGAATAGAGTAGAGATGCCGCTTCTGTGGTTTGAATAACAGATTTTGTGCAGGTGTGTGCTTCGGACTATTGAGTAGCGAGAAAAATTGTTGGCCGGTGCAATTTTCGATGGAATTACAAGCGACAGCACCGCGCCAGATTACTTTGCTAGATTGAATTTTTATCGAAATCGCATCACTTAGCGAAATTTGGCAGCGGCCGGTGGCTTTAAATCGGCCCAGTTTTTCGGGGCTGTTCACTCGAACGAATTCATCGAATCGCCGGGTTGGAACCGCGAGGGGAACGCGATGCAGGGTTGGACGAGGATGGATTCGGCCGGTGCTGTTTATTCGTTACAGCGAAATTGAATCGCGAGTCAACAGAGCAGGGTTACAAACACACTTTTTGTAGAGGGAGGGGATACGGTGCGGTGCGGTGCGGTGCGGCGCGGTTCGGCGCGGTGCGGTGCGGTGCGGTGCAGTGCGGTGCGGTGCACATGGAACGCGAGCCTTCTTGCACGGCGTAATGAGTAACCAGGCAAATCACGGTGAAAATTAACTGTCATTTCCCGGTCGAGGTGATTCATTGATTCGTCCGGTCCATCGGAAACTCTCGGCAGTAGCTAAATTAATCCCGCGGGACACACTCTTCCCATTCGAATCGGTAATGAAACGTCTCGTCGCCGCGCCGCGCGCCACGCACCGTCGATTTTTCAACACGTTTTTCTACGGTTCACAGTTTATTCCCGGACCATTTTATTCCTCGAGAAACAGAAACGGCGCAAGATGCGAGAGATTACCGAAGAGCTCTCGCGAATGCACAACGAATTTCCTGTTATCCTGGACCAGGCCCGATCGGTATGATCTTTAATTTGAACAAGAATGAAAGACTGGAAGGTGGAAGATACGTGAAATTTATTACCGATGGACGATGCCGCTAACGAATGTGTCCCGGGGGAACGGAACGGCTGGACAATGCAGTTTTCCAATTTTCACCCTGCACCATCCCCAACCCTCTTCGCTACCGACGAAACCATGCGAACCTCCGTTCGACCTCTCCGGTCTACCTAGTCCTCCGCTCTCACCCTTTATCATCCGTAACCCGAACAATCATAAAGCATGTTGATTCACGGCCCGCCGTAAATTTAGCGTTATTTTATTCCTAGCCGAGGATCGTTTAAACGACTTCGAGTATTTCGCTTCGGCTCCTTACCACTGATTCGATCTTCCTGCTCCCTTTCAACTCATTTCCTTGCAACATCGTGTCAGATTCGTAGCGAAAATTCCAAACTGACATTGTTGTATGATCAATCCAATGTTGTGCAAACATCGCCGGAGATAAATTGAGAAATCGAAAGACCCTTCGTCGCAACCCTAAAATAAATTGACGCGAAGTTAAACAAATTTCTAAAGATGCGAAGAGCCCTGTAGGCTCTGTTGGTTGCATTAAACACGGAACGATACCCGAAAGACTTCTGGCCGGGTCAGCGATTAATTTCGAAATCCTCGTACCGTTCCGTATCCGGAGCAATTTTATATGAGACTCGAAGTTTTGCGAATTTATAAATGATTTCAGCCCGAAATTGGCCGTCGCTGGCGAATTTTATATTCAGGACATTACTGCGTGCTGAATTATTTTTCAAGTTCGGACAGTGCCGCGCAGGCTGCAGCTGAAGTGGGTGGTGGTGGTGGTGGTGGTGGCGGCGGTGGTGGCGGTGGTGGTGGTGGTGGTGACTGTTTCCAGTTAGGAGCCTTGTCATCCAGGCTCTAGCAACCCTCGAAAGCCATTTCGCCTCTTCTCGCTGGTTGTCGTTGTGTTCTCGTTGGTCGTGGGTCAGAAAAGATGATTCGCTAACTTTTTTCTCTCGACTTGGAGAAAATTGGTTTCTATCATTTCGTATAGGAACGCGGTTTGTTAATTCGTGCTTGGACAGCGAATTCCGGGGCAGGAGGAACGCGAATATTTAGATAGCAACATTTAAGGGTGCTTTATGCCGATAATGGCTTCCCGCCGGGCAGAATTCACGATTATTACCGGTTATTTGCATTTAGTGACGAACGAACGAGTCCGAGGGTAGCTCGCAATGTCCGGGACGTTGTTAAATGGGCTCGCGTAGCTGTCACCCTCGTGGAAAGGGTGACAAGGGGCGTAAACCTGATTGAACAAGGTTAGGTCAATGGTCAGTCACTGGTCAAGTCTCTGTTTTATAGATCTGTTTAATAGATCTCGCAACGATTCCCACACTCGATGTATGTAGCGGTAGGTACTTTAAAATTCATATCGGAATGGAACGCGACCGATGGAAAAGTGAATTCTTACCGGCCGGAATTGGACCTTGATTTCTGATGCGACCGGCTAGCTTATTTGTAATTCATAATGCAAAATTGTTCGAGGAAGTGGAAAGGCTGGGTTCGGGGAATAATTTCACCGGCATCGAGTGCAATATCTATTCCAAGTTTGGAAAAGCTTCACTCGTTCGAACCATCGAATAAAACGGCCAAGTTAAACTGCTGCTATTTCGAATAGATTTAGAAATAACGTTGAAAGTGCGGCGCGTGTTCGAATGTCCCACAGACATCGCAATATCTTTGAGTCGACAGTGAACAGTTTGCATAAATTTAAAAAATAAATTCGTCGTTCGAAGTGCGTTAACGATACCCTTAAAATATTGTAATAATAAATACTATGCTGAAGCCACAGCACTAGATTGTGGATGTTTGTGCATGTTTGTGCATTCATGGCTACGTAAATTTCCTGTTCGTAAGAGTTTCTAGTGGCAGTGTATATTTTATTGAAATCAGAAAAATTAATTTGCATATCAACATCCACAGTCTACGTACCAATTGCTCTTAATTACCATAATCCTAGCTCGCCAGGGTGACGACAACAACGAATCCCGGTCTCAATTATTTACAATCTGCTGACGTTTTCGGAGGCTAGACTTATTTCTACAGGCACCGGCGAATACAGTTATGAATTAAAGATTTCATTAACGACCCGCTCTTTCGCGCGGAAGAGGCTAAGACACAGGATATCGAATTACCCTCGCATCCTTTGACGTCGCGTCGCCACGGCCACTTTAACCCTATTCACTTGAAGAGTTACCGTTCAAAGAAGCGTCCTGTATTGCCATGGCGAATTGAAAGAGACGTACCGACGACGCGTTGAGATCAAGTGCAGCATTGCGGCTACGCTTACTGAATTATTTACGTAGAAATGTGGTAAAAAATACGTTTCGGCGCGGAGCGGCGTCTCTTTTCGCTGCCGTTTCTCTGGCGAATTATGTTTGCTCGTAACAGACAATCGATGTTAGAAATGTTGGAAGTGCACTGAAACGGAATAAACAATGCAAGCGGCCAATCTGAAATTTGAACCGCGCTACGACATTCAAGTTTTTTACAAAATTTAAGTTTTGCTATTTACCGAAGGCTTCTTACGTTGAATAAAGCGGGAGCAAACCAGGCGATAATTTATTGGCAGTTGTTTCGCTGGTACGTCAATTCTTTAAAGACACGTGTGGAGAGAAAATGTGGATTTTCTGGTGGTGGTTTCTGTCGATTTGCGATGGTTCGAAGGCAGGGTGGTGAGTTTTTCGAGGGTGCCCGGTCTCGCAGCGTATCCTCGTCCTATCATCGCCGATTCCTAGGTATCTAGCTTACAATCTAGCCGGCATTCGTCGAATTTCTGGCTGATGCACCCCCACTCGAATTCCGAGAACAGGAGAACGTGGAGGCGCGCGTGAAATACTGTCGTGGTGCGGCGCTATTGCAGGGAAGTTTGGCTGTTTCGCGCGAGTATTAGAAACCACGAGAACGGAAGTAGAAGCCCGGGCCAGTGGCTGACGTCACATCCGGAGGAGACGTATCCGGCGTCACGTTGCATGGCTTCCGTACGTTCTCCTGAAACAGAAATAAAATCTCTCTTTCTCTCTCTGTCGTTTCTCTGTGTGCGCGTGTTCGTGTGTCAGCCGCAGTTTCGTCGTGGCGCGGAGTCTTGCGAAACCTTTTGCAAACGACAAACGGCGAACGGCGAACGGCGAACTCGCCGACTCGCGAATAACCATGCGAATTCTCGCGACCCTGGTCGACCCGGGAACGGGCTATCGGTGCCCACGAGAAAGAATAATGAAACCACGGACTCGTAAATCAATGTCCCCGGGAGACTATCGGATTATAGGTTTTTCCTGCTTTTCCCGGGCTAGTCGTCGAGGAAGGTCTTCATTAATTACCACGCTCTTTAGCGCGGCGACGCCGCGCCACGGGCCTCGAAGCTGACAAATAATTGCCCGCGAGTCCCTCGAACCTGAGTAATTTCGTTCCGCTAATCTGCCGAAAATACCGTTAATTACACTCGCGAAAATCAAGCCGATATTCAAGCCGATCGGACATTGAGTTATGAGGACGCGTGGCGTTCTTCTCGTGCCGCTTTTTACGACTAATTCTTGTGCCTTGAGAAAGCTCAAATCTTTAGATGTTGTCCAGCTGCTGGTGGATTACTTCGTCTCTCCTTGCAGAAATATTGTTACTGCATTAGTCGTCTTGAAATTGTTTCAAAGTGGTCAGTACTGACCCCATTGCGTTATTGCAGCGTGCAGTATGCAGACGCTCGTCTCCAAGGTATGCAAAGGATTCCGCCGCACCGCGCCGCTTCCTCTCGAGTAATTCGCCACGAAAATGCTACACGTCTCTCGCGAACGTAAAGAACGTGCACGAGCAGATGGCGTTGGACACGCGTAGGTGTTCGGCTGGTTCAACAAGAAACCCCGAAACGCTGCCAAACTCTATTTCACAAGGGACGGGCCATGTGCGTGGCAGATTCCCGCGGTTCTGCACCGAGGCGTTATTAAATTGCTCTTGTAGCTGCTACTGTCGAACTTACGAGCCCAGAAGTGACTTCGGTAGAACTCTAAATCGAAAAACGAATCGCAAAAGTTATCATTACCCTGTAGATTTTCTATGCGAAATGAAAACGATCCGATTCCATTTCTTTGGAAACACATTTTGGCCCAGAAAACTCGAGCTCGCTTTACCGAGCAATTTTTCGTAGACCCGGACCAATCGGGAAAGCGATGCGAAGATTTTCGGGATTTCCGGGATTTTCGTGAATCTGGGAAGAAATACAGAGTCGCATTTCGGGCCAGCTGTCGACGGCCGGATACGGAAAATGGTTATAGTCGTTAACGACGTGGAAGACCAGGTCTGCGACTATTGGCTGTTCGAGGATCTCGAACCAGTCTTTCTTAGCGGCGCGAACAGGATCTTGACTTTTTCGAGGAGCCGCTAACAGGTACTTTATTTTCTTGAAATGACTTTCCTAACGATTTTCTCTCTGATTACACAGCCCTGATCCTCTAATGACAGAAATACGAGCGATTTGCCGGAGAAAAACGAGCGGCCGCTCGTGCGAACGTCTATGTGTATTGAAAAGCCCGACGAATTCTTTCATCGTTCTTTTCTCTTTCCTCTTTCCTCTTTCCTCTTTCCTCTTTCCTCGTCTCGTCGTTGCCCCATGAAAGTGGTACTTCGGCTTTCACGCTCGATCCCCCCGGCTTGTCGACAGCGAATTTTCCCGGCCGCCCACCCCGGTCCAGTAATTATGCTTTCATATTCTCGAACGATTAAGCGTTCAACTTTTCCGCGCTGTTACTTTTAGAAGTTTGAGTTCCAGCGTGGCTCGTTGACCGCGTGGCTATGAATATCGTCTTTTGATTAAACGTGCTTGGCCTTGCTGGAACGTTAAAAGTGTGCCGTGAAGTATTTCCAAAACTTCGAAAAACGATTGCGGCGAAGAATCGATTAGGTTCTTCGTTTACGTAACGTGCGCTGCAAACAGATTCAGAGGACAGATTTCGAAAAAGTTTTTCGCAAAGTGAGTGGTTAAGCTTATCCTTTCTCAGCAAGACACAGTGTTTCAGCGCACTCTTGTCATCGTAGAATCGCACCGGGTCGAAATATTATTATTGCACTGCATCGTGCAACTTGCTCGATCCATGAACTTGTGGCGTCTCGTCGACGACGCTGATCCCATTTAGTCCTAGCAACGATGATAAGAGCGATCGATCTGGTTCTAGAACGTTGGCTTCGCTTTGACAGACTGAAATGGTCACGATCGATATAGACTGGAACGCATGACCAATCAGAGGCTCGCACGAAATACACATCATTAGTGGTATGAATCGACGAGTCATCGAGGATTCCGTGACCGTAAGAGTCGCTCGAAGTCAACCTTCGAGGGTGCCAATTCCCTCAATCGCTCGTCTTCTTCGTACGAGTAGCCTTCTTCGTAGTCTTCTCCTGGAAGCTTGTAGCGTATTCGTATAATCGTAGCGAACGCTGAGCGCTATTGTAGCTTGATCCTCTCTGTCAGTGATCGAGAGCTCCGTCCATCGTCGAATCGGCGTGGTGGGGATGGCAACGCGCTTCTAAAGAGGTCGACCGAGCGTGATTGTAGGGAGGGAATACAATGAAAGCTAATCCTGAGCAACCACAAAGTTCACCGCATCGTCACTGCTCCCAAATACAGTAATCCCACCCCCGGCTGGCAACCCCATTGGAAACCGCAGACGTTTTCAGGCCCAACACGTGAGCGGCACACGTGGCATTCTCATCGACACATTAATACAGGGTGTCGGTGAGGGGTGGCGAAGGGTGGCGAAGGGTAGAAGGATTGGTCTAAATCTTTGCCAGCACGATTCAGTTTACGGTCGATGGAGCTTCCGAGGCATCGAAGCCTACCCGCTTGCGGTTTACACAATTTCCTCGGCATTCGAGGAGTGTCGGGCCGTCGGGCCGTCGGCCCGTCTACTTGCCTCTCGCCGAGCCATGGCCGGAAGATCACGACGGATTCCGGACATCAGCGCTCGCAATCCACTCCCCTCCTTTGTCCAGGTTGGGTATCAGGGGTAGTTAATTGGCTGCCGTGATAGGGCACGGTCAATTGACCGTTTAATTAGAGTGGCAGGGCATCGACGGACTTTCGGTTAGCGTTGCTTGGCATTAATCGGTGATCTCCGGCTCCCAGCGCCGAATATTCGTCAATGACACCGGCTGCCAGTGGTGTCGGTAGCTTGAAAGTGAAAATAATCCCCGGCCGCGACCGGGATTTATCGTTGGCCCAAGATCACCCTCGAGGCTTGTACCAGCCCTACCGAAAAAGATCAAGCACATTCGAGTTAATCCGCAAGCGGCGGAAAATATCCTGACACCGTGAAAGCCGTTTAACCCGTCAGAATACATTGCGCTCGACAGAACGAAACGCTTTGCATGAAAATTGCCTGGTTTCAAGGGGGCAGGGCTAAGTCTCCTTAGACATGTCATTTTGTATCGAAACGAATTGTTGATTTTAAAGCTTGACACAGTTTTTTCAAATGTTCAATAGGAAGTCGAGTCAGATATTCAGGTGACCAGTTTAAAATGCGCCTTCCAGTATACTCGGCAGGAAAGTTTCATCGATTCCGGAGGCTCGGATGTTCCCATAAAGGGATAAATGGAACGGTGAAGTTTGAATGCGTTTTCTTCGGGGACCGAAGAGTTTGCAGTGGCATTTCTCTAACGAACCTCTCAATTTTCGCGAGAAGTAGACCCGGTTCGACGATGGCGTTAAATATCTCACCGTCTTCGTTTGACATCGAGGATTCACGGGTTGATAATATTTCATTGGAATTTCTATTACACTCCCGAATGAAATCCCCGTGCGAACTTTCATCTGGCCCGACAAAGTAAGACGTCCAGACATCCCGGTAATAAGTCTCAACATTATTTTCTGTCCGACGGGTTCCCGGCGCTCCAATATGTCGCCGCCTCAGCCGGGAGATTCATGGCCGCTTTCGAGATTTTTAAGTATATATTTTAAGTTTCACTCTCCCTCCCCCCTCCCTCTCTCTCTCTCTCTCTCTCGCTCTCTCTCTCTCTCTCTCGCTCGCTCGCTCGCTCTACCTCTCTCACTACACGTACATATGTGCGTGCATCGAAGAGTACATGGCCAGGAACTTCGTAGGGAGTTTAACACTTAACGACTCCCCGGGCTGCCGTTTATACGGCACCAAATTTCATTCCTGTCCCCTGTTCCCCTCTCTTTTTCTCCTTCTGTCCCTTCCCGAGATAGCTCGCCGACTTCCTGCGATATTATTAAATTTCAGACCCGAAATATCCGCGCGAATTACAGCCAGAGAACTCATTTTTTTCCGTCCTGCTTTGTCTTGCGCATTATTAAAAACTTCATGCGACCTCTCCCGCGGAACAACATTGAAACTGCTACAACATTGGACCTGGATGTTTATTCCATTCGATCAATTTAGAATGCGTATTCGCCGAAGATTCGTCAAAAGATCAGATCAGTTCGATGTCCGATCAGGGCAGATTTGGAATTTTTCGTTCTAAGTAGAACAAGTCGAGCATCGGTCAGACGCGCGACGGCCGGGATTGTGAAAGATGGCGTTTCCCTGCGTGAAACGGAACACTCGCTGGGCAGAAGTGCACGCCGAGGTTCGAGTATCGATCGGTTTAATGACTCCCAGAGCATTTCCAAGCAACGGCGGAGTAGCACTCGAAGAAAGATCGACTTCAGGAACGCGCGGGACACGGGACAATTTCGAAGAGCTCCTACGGGAAACTAGACGACCTGGAGTGGCACTCGCGCAACTTTCGGAGCTTGTAGATCGTTCGCGAATTCGAGGTAGCGAAGCGAGCCCAGTAGTAGTCGACGACGACAACGCTGCGCGTGGATCGATTCGTTCGCGTAAAACCGACGCCGGGCGAGCGGTCTGAATAAAAGAGAGAGAAAAAATGCAGATCGATCGAAACAGAATCGACCAGATCGGTCCAGCTAACTCGCTGGATATAGCAAATGTCCGGCAAACCGTGATAATTGTAAAAATAATGACCAGTTGCGAGTCGCCGAAGTCGAATGGGTCTCCATTATTATTATCTGTCGCAATTAAACGTCGAAAGAATAGCAATTAATAATGGACGGTGCGCCGATAACGGGGTCGATGAAATAATCACGGAGATTTAACCGACAGAGAAAAACAATGAGAGCGTAATCGCGGATCGATTAGCGACCGGTAATGGTTGCATGGTAATTCACCGCGAATAAAGCACTCGTCCCTGGGGATCGTTCAAACGCGATGCGAAGCGACGGGGGCCGGTCCGTGCCGGGCCCCGGCGTTGCTGACCTTAATCATTTTCCATAATCACTGCATTATATATTTGAATTCGTAGCGTCTGATAGTACCCGTTCCCGCGGCCGGTGATCTAGAGTTCTTTGGTAAGCCCGCGTGGGCTAGAGCTTTGCGAGGCACTTATGGCTGATTTATACGATCCATTACCGCTACCACTGACCCACTGAGGCTGCCACTGCCCGCCAACCTAGGCGAAACCGGATCAGCACCGCTCTTAAGGCTGATTCGCAAGGCCCGTCGGCGTTGGCCTTAAACTATCCGCCGCCGAGCCGGTGGCCTCTTATTAAGGTCAACCGTGAGATCCCGTTGCTCTCTGACGCAGACATCAATAACAATGTGCGGAATTAGCGCGGGGGATCCACTAGTTCCTCGACATCTTCAGTAAACGAACGATACCCTACCTATATATATCCACCTAATCCCCTCGCAATCGCCTCGATCTGTCTTCACGAACGAGAAACTTTCCACGCCAGCTGCTAAAACCAGCCAATTCTTTCTTAATTGCACTGCCCCGCGGCTCAAACGATAAACTTCCAACGTTAAATCGATTCGCGGAAGTCGCTGAAACGCGAGATGGTCTACAAAAGTTAAAGTCCTTTGAAGATCCCTGGACGAAACGCGTTGTCTGGAAAGTAGAAGAAACGTTGTCACTGCTGGCGTTCGAACAAGTAAGAACGAATCTGCCACTGGTCAGAAAACATAAGTTCCACTACTACTGTTCAAATAGAATCACAATTAACGGGATTATATAAGGATTACGAAAATAGAAATATCGTGGAAAGAGGATGTTCACGCTTTATCACACTCGTGTGTCAACGGCTAAATACCAACAGCTACTGAGACGCGTCTCGAACGCCTCGATCGTCACGCGCTGACACGCACACAGACGCACACATAAGTCCCCTCGGAGACACCTGCATCCTCAAAGAAACGTAAACAAACGCTCTCGCCCAGTCCTCTGACTTCGGGGAAATACATAGACAAAACACGCGCTCGTCGTTCGACCCTTCAAGGAACACGCAATTTAACAACTACGATGCCTCGATTATAATTTTTTATATTGTAAAAAGGGTGATTAATTCATTGACGTTTTAACCCATTACCTTGGCCATACCCCTAGAGGCGAAGGAAAATTCTGAGATCGCCGTAAAATCGTGGGTAGTGGTTGAAACGCAGTTTCCGCGCTATTACGGTGGGCGACTTACGCGGGGTTGAGTCGTTAGCCAAATTTTTCCTGCCGGCAAACTGTTAAACTCGTGCAACTCGTGCAACTCGTGGAACTCGTGCTCGGGGCCGCAACGCAACGGCAACGGCAACGGCAAGGGCGGCGAGCGGCGCAACAGCAGCGCGACCCTAAAAGCACACCGGGCGGTCCTTAACAGCGGCCGCCTGAACACGGGCCAAATATTAAAATCTTGGCCCGCTAGCGGCGAGTCTTTGATGTTTGTTTCGGAGGGTGGGTCTCGCGTGTTCGCTTAAAAACAGATTCCGGAAGATTACCCTGGGAAATTCGTGGGTTCGGAGATCCCGTGGCGCGGCGGCCGAAGATCCTCGAGGAGCTCAAAGCGAGAGCACTCGAACCTGGAGCGGGAGAGAGAAACGGTTTGATCCTGGAGATAGCGAGATGAAAAGGTGAGAGAGGCGTGGACGTAGAGGGGAGATGGAAGCGAGAAGACACCGAGGCCGACGGGAAACGGTGACTCCGACGAACATCCAAAAAAAAAAAAAAGAGAACGAAACCGGAAAAGTTCGGGTAGCGAGGCCTCGAGAGGGTTTTCGAGACGGAGAGATATCGAGGACGGAGCCTCGAGAGGCACGAGGACTCCGGTGATGTGCAATTAGGAAAATTGAATTCTACCGTAATTAACTTTCTTAATTAATAGAATCGGGAATTGTATCTTTAATCTGGCCGCGTTTGTGGAAGTGCTTCTGGCAGTTTCTGGCAGCTTCCGTCAACGAGAGCCGAGGAGTTTCCGCGTTCGGAACCGAGTCCCGGCAAACGAGGAGGGAACGAGCTGCCACCCACCGAAAGACAAGAACGGACGGAGAACGAGGTGGATAAGACAGGATTGTTGCAGGAGACGATGGCGGCGACGACGACGACTGCAACGACGAACGGAGGATGGGAACTCGCTGTGTAAGTTTTGATATATGCGCGACGTTATTTACGATCGCATAAGAATTAGCTCAGGAAGCACGTCGCCCCGTCCCGTCCCGTCCCGCTCGAGCAAAAAGCACAGCTTCGCACCGCGGACTGGCACTGCACTCGACCAGTTTTTTGCGAGTCTCTCCCTGCATCCAGCTTCCGCAAAAGTCGTTAAATCTCGCGCCGCATTCGACGAATCAGCCAAATGACACTTCTTGCCGCAAATCTGTATCGACCAGAGTCTCCTTTCTTATCATTCTACACGCATTATACACCGTTGGTAGAGGAGATCGAGTACTAGTTTCACTCAATTTGCACATTTTTACAGTACGTAGCTTTTTTCATGACCTATCCTTTTTGCATCGTTGTCGTTGTCTTTGTGTCTGCGACACGAACGGTATCAATCTTCGCCTTTCCTCTGTCAAGGAATTCCTTTTCTCGTGGCATTTTTCTTGTTGGCTATTCTTGCGACGCGATAGACGCGAATGGCAAATAAAATGCTCTCGCGCTCTCATGCGAAAAAAACTTGGTTGGTGCCCGGGAAAATGGCAGATGAACGAAACTGAAAGTTTACCAAGCTCTAGCAACGGTCACATAAAAATTTGCCAGCCATTGATCGTCCAGGGTGCAAGCAGCCCCTATTGGTCTTCGATAAGCTGCCGCTCAATTGGTCGTAGCAAATCTCTGGGAGCTTGCTGTACTTTGTCTTCAGATTCTGGTGGAACTTCGAGAAGAGTGCAACGAGTGACTAGTTCTGTTATCAAGGACGATAACCAGAAGACCGCGAATTGGTCGACCTCAAGGCGGTCTTGGAAAGAATAGTCCGACTAACGCGAGTAGAATTTTTTTAAATAAATTTTGATTAACCACTCTGCGGTTGTTGGATGTAGCTTGTAAGCTTGGAATATCGGTGCGTTGAAAAATAATTTCATGTGAAAACGGCAGAACAGCAGAACAGCATCGAGTGTTAATAATTAATTTCCCGGTAGATTTCCTCGGCTGCAATTTATTCGGGTCTACCAATCGGAACCTGTGTTTCATCGAAAAGCAACGTTTATGCGATATTTACGGCGGTATTTATGAAGGTATTGGCGTCGCTGTGTGCTCGTAAAAATCATCTCTGCGTCGGGGCATCGTGACGGCCGCGTTTAATTCCGGGCGGACGGTAATTCTTTCGGAACCGGTTATGATATCGGTCCCATAAACATGCGTAAATTCGCAATTTGGAAAACCGTGCGGCGAATCGCCGAAACTCTGATTTATCGGCTCGATCGATGACCGGCTGGCCTGCCGAACGCCCGGCAAAATGTTGCACAGCCGATGTAACAAACGGCGTTCCCGACCATTTCATCATACATGAAACACAGAGGTACACAAAATTTTGGGATTGTAAACCGAGCATGATTCGGGATAGGCTTGCTTTTTACACCCGCAACGAAACGGTGCGGCGCGGCACGGCGCGCTGCGTTTGCTTTGTAATCTTGATTCCAATACCAACATTAAACAGTCTAAAGGGTAGAGCACAGTGCGTTAAAGCAGGGAACAGAGGGCGTAATCGTTCCACTTTAGTCGCGATGCGCTTTCGAAGCAACACACCCGGATAATACGTGTAAAATATTAAGAGCAGTTTCCCGATAATTTTAATGATATAAGTAATTAAAGTTGAACAACTTCAATATGTACTCTGCAAGCGGTCGTCCGACAACTTGCGTTTAAAGTACATATTGAAGGAACCGAACTATAAAACTTATATCTTCCAAATTAGGAAGTTGGTACTCGTCATTCTACGTTGGCAAATCTAATTGGCAAACTTGATGCACTCGGGACAATCTCGTTCCGTTAGATCAGCAATTCGAATTAAAGAACTTTTGTCCCGTTTGGAGCTTCTAATCCGTAATATCAGACGCATCGGATAGAAATTTTCAAATGAACTGATATTTGCAACGACAATGAGAACGAAAGATTATGGCGTAGCAGGCGGGTGCGTGAGCAGCGAACAGCGAACAGCGAACAGCGAGACAACCGTAAAGACACGTTTAACGTCGCCTGGACGTGGAAAAATGGCGGGGCTCGGTTGTCGCCTATAAACCGCGTAAATTCGCAATCTGGGAAACTACAAAACGAGTCGGCGAAGTTCTGATTTACGGCTTGTCCTGGCGTAATACGGGTCCGGGAGGAAAGAGGTGGCCGTCGGATACGCGTGTATACGCGTGCCGGTGCGGCGCGGCTGTGGGCGTCGCGTCGGTCGCCCGGGAAAAATGCGACGCCGGGCGTCCCGCGGCCGCTTCCTCGCAATAACTTCCGAAGGAGAATGCACGATAATAGAGACTACTGGCTGCAAATTCCGCATGCAACTCTGCTCGCAACCCCCTGGAAACCCTTCTGTCTTTCCTTCTCTCTATACTCCTAGATCTCGCAGGGACACGTGCACCGTCGTTCCCCGAGCCTCAGGATTTTCTCTCCTTCTTTCGCGAACCGCAAACGACGTCCGCAGCGAACCGAGTGCGGCTCAGCCAGACAAATAGTTCTGCCGCGCCGTGAAATACCGCCGCCTCCTTAAAACTTTAAAGTGTTTCGAGTAATCCTAAGATGCGACTTTAGATCATGAGCCACCTCCCTCTCCCGTACCGGCTCCGGGTCTCTTCTCCGCTGGCACGAGTCGCTCCCACCGGATCGAATATAAATCGTATTTACTTGTTTCACTGTAGCGCTTTCCGCTTTCCGCTTTCCGCTTTCGGCGGGACCGGATTTTTCATTACGCTCGCCGTGGAATAGACTAGTTTAGGTAATTGGTCCTTGGCAAATTTTCACGTTTTGTTCGCTTCAAGTTCAATTTCCTGGAGTCCGAGTAACAAAGCATTGCGTTCTACGCTTTTCGCTGGTAGAATAACGGCGAGTTCACTCGCAACTGTTGTCCTGGAACAGTCTAAAAAATCTTTACACGCACAGCCAGACGTTGCGAAACGAAATGTCTGTCGAGGTCCGATATTACAACTATTTTCAGGGGAATTTTTAGGGGAATTTCGACGCTAACCTGGTTCGACGAACAACATGACAGTGTCCGCGCGTCCCTCCGTTGGCCTGCAGGCATATTTTCCGACGTCGTCCGGCGTCACGACCGCCAAAGTCAATTCGGAAACAGTGCGTGCCGCGCCTCTCTCCGTCTCCACGTTGATCCCGCCCCGTGCCGCCTGTAAACAATGCAAACGTCAAATTGTAGCACCGCGGAAATCTCGACTGCCGGGAACGGAAAACGTTTGTTTACAATTAATACCGTCGTATTTGCAAAACGCGCAACGATCGCGTCCCGATCCCGCGTTCGGTTGTTGACCGCGCGAATATTACGATTGAAAAATATCGCGGGACCAGAGAATTACATAAATCCCACCGAGCTGTTAACCGCTCGTAATTTCCTCGTAAATCCGTCCGGGGGATTCGTTGCAGAATTCTCGCCGCGAATACATAAAACGCTTTCTACCGGCCCGGTATCGCGACCTCGATCTTTCGATCTTTCAATCTTTCGATCTTCACCCGTGCGCTTCGCCCTCGAAAATTTCTGCTTAAATACACGTAAAAACATAGAAACGATCAGAGACAACCTCCGGGCGAAAGTCTTTCTCGGAGAGACCTAGACGTCCCTTCGCCGATTTCAATTCCGCTCAGCTCCGCGCGCATACGTGGAATATTCCTCGCACGCAAACAACAATGTCACACGCGAACGATAGGGTTGACTCTCTGGCGAGGTTCGCACCCTGTCACCGCTATGATTTACGATCGTGTTTCTTCCGTCTCGGTCGAGATTCCGTCTCGAGTGGCGAAGGTACCGGAACGACGAGAAGAAGCGACGAGGACGCGTCGCGTCGCGTCGCATCGAGGAAAAAAATTTCATTAGTGTCTCTCAGGAAACTGGGGGAAAACATCGGAGGATCTATGCGTTACCTGGAATGTGAGGAGTTTGTTATCCCGGAGCCACTGCACGCCTCTGATGGGTCGAGTCTGATAAGGGGACAATATGACGCATCTCAAGGTGATCGTCGAGCCCGCCACCACCTTCTGCTCCTTTGGACCCATTATGTCCGCAACCGGCGCCGTACTCTCGTAACCTGCAACCCATGTACGGACAAATATCATACGTCGGATCCGCATCGCATAATCCACCAGCTAAACGGTTTCTCAGCGACATCGGTGCAAGCTCGTTATAATACGATGCTGCGTGCCGTCGTCGCTCTGAAACCCCGTTCGTCCAGGGAACACTGATTTGCAACGGCACGCTCTGTTCCCATGGAAATTCACCGCTCGAACCAATACGCGCAGTTTCTGTGCGTGTCGAAAAGTAGAGTAAATAGGTCCAAGCTAAACGGAATAGTTGCTAGCAGCGAGAGTGGACGAAATGAGAACGAAATTAGTCGAATGCGTCGAGTGGAATTCTTTCGTTTGCTTCGGTATCGAGAAAATTCAGTTCGAACGCTTGTGCTCGACCGGCTCAAGTATGACCAGTGGCGGAGTTGTTCTACTCGATACGGTTGCCTGCCCCCGCCCCGTTGCGCTATGATATCGAGGCGGGCCGATCAAGAGTTTCATTAGTTACGCGAACACCACACCATCCGTGAAATCGTTCAGATGTTTATCTAGAGGCAGGCAGATAAATACGCTACGCGTGCCGCAGCGTTTCTAGGCGGTCGACACAAATAAATAAATTACAGTGGGCTGTTTGATGTGACGTTAAGCGGCTCGTTGCGTCGAGGACCGAGAAAGTAATTACTCGGCGTGGAATGCAAGAGCGAGAGGGAAACCGAGAGAGAGAGAGAGAGAGACAGAGAGAGAAGTTGGAGAGGGTTGAATTCATTTTACGTTTCTGCACGGCGAAAATGGAGGTCGATTACACGATTATGCTCGTGCGAAAACGACGAGGGTCAAGTTTCAGGAATCGGCCACGGATCGATGGGAGATTCCTTGGCTTCTCGATGACTTCATTAGACGACCGGCTTTCGTTCCTTAGTTTCCGCGATGAAAACACCCCTCGAGGCGAATTAATTACGCTCGTCGGTGGAAATATTGCCGGCGGAAGTTCCACGGAGAACGATCGACCGCTACCGGAGTAAAACGAACTTCCCCGCAACTTTTTAATTGACAGCATCAGCCGCGTCTGACGTATCGCGACCGCGCCGTAATTGACTGTATTCGTTCCTTGCCTTTAATAACCGGTCGTCGCGACGCGTCGGCCAAATACCGGGTGTTATCTCGCGAAAACGAACGGTCCCACCGGACCGGTGTGGAACGGGAGAGAGGGCGAAACGAATGGAAACCATTTGTATATGAAGGATTCACGGTTCGAGGAGAGCACGCTGACAAATCGACCCGCGTTAACGTTATACAATAATTTTAATTAATGCGCACGCCAACGTCGCGACGCGACGTCGCTACGGAGATAGGACACAAAGAACAAGTATTTTCCGCTGAAGCGGCGGAAAAGAAGGCAGCACAGTGGGACGCGCTGTCAAGTTTGTACATTTTAATTTAGAGGGTCGGCCCAAGTACTCGTTTAATATGCGTGCCGCCGTGAAACGACGCGGTCTTCTTTCGCCACGCGAGCGTTTCGTCCGCCCCAATTCCCGCTTAAAATCGAATTCTTTCCTCCCTTTCTCCGCGTTCCCTCTGGTGTCCAGCCACCCACACGCTTCCTCCGTTCCCCCGCGACTTCATTTTATTTCTGACGACTCGATAATTCGCGTTCGGCTCGAGCCAGGTTCCGTGTAAACCCAGGGCGGGCTCACCGTGCTTTACGATGAGCGGCGAGCGATGAGCGAATAACGAAGAAGCCCGTAAAAATTCCGTGTCTCGTCAACCTAAATATCTCTTCATCGTTCAGCTCTATTGTTCAACTCCGTCGCCGACAGACCCGTTCTAGGGTAAACGCATTCTGTCGACCTCTCGCTACGAGAAACTGAACATTGAATAGGACTCGGAATAAGAATTTTAATTAGCCGCCGACAGTACGATGCTTTTCTACATTTGATTTCATTCTTTGTCAAGACTGCAGTTTCTTACGCGGAATAAGGATGAATAATTTTAATTTGTTGGCAACAGCCTCTCTGTATTTGATCCCTTTTTTGTCATGAATTCATAAAGTAGTCCAACAATTAATCTTAGTACGTTTGTACGCAGAATTTCTTTTTGAAATTTCATCAGCACATTCTGGGCTCCTTTGCCCGGTTCCAGAGCCCGTTTGCAAATATCCTGACGGGCCAGTACAAACGGACGTATCCACGAATACAAACATAATGAAATTCTCTGTATCCGTGAGTCGCCAGATACGGCAGGGACGAAACTTTCGGTCAGTTTAATTTTATTTGGAAACTGTTCGCAGTCCACTATTTCTGACACTCTTCCGATACGAGTATCTCAAAACCTCGAAACTCTTTCGGCAACGGGGTCGCTTAAAATCCGTACTGGAAAACTGCAGAAAACAGAGACAGAGGAAAAGAGAGCGGGTAGGCCGTTAGAGGCATTCGAGAGGTAGCGGAGGAGGATCCGGAATGGGCAAAGGCCCGGAACGAGACGTCCCAAAGGGATCACAATTACGATTCGCGTACCGCGATTCAAGCCCTCAAGTTTCGCCGCTGTATTAAAACGCGACCTACTTTCACGACACGTGGAACAAGAGGAAGAGGAAGAGGGAGGGAGGGAGAGAGAGAGAGAGAGAGAGAGAGAGAGAGAGAGAGAGAGAGAGAGAGACTGGACGAAGAACCAACTAAGAGAAAAAAAAATGGAGAAAAAGGGCAAAGAAACGTAGTTGCTCGTCGCCCGGAAATTGGAGTTTCAAGTGCGAACAAACAAGGGAGTCGTCTCGCGCTCGAGACGAGCACGCGGCCTAATAATTCATTAGACGAGTGCGGGGAAAGTCGGGGAAAAACAATGGTTCTGGGTGTGGTAGACGACGTAAGGTGGACGTCCCGTGGCGTACGATAATGTTGGGACGATTATACATTATTCAACGCGAGGATCACAGGGGAGACTCGTTTAACGCGGGCGTTCTCTCGAGCCGAGCCCTTTCGGAGACGTTCCGCGGCGGTTCTGCTCGCCGTGCCGCCAGGTGACGAGGAAAAAGACCCTGGAAGGAGGTTTTCGAGGACTACGGGGATTAAGTATAATCCTATTAGACTCGAATTAATCCCCATCTCCCCTCTACCTGTTCCCCGGAGAACTCTGCATTTCTCCGCGGCGAAATATCAGGTTATACCATTATTACTGTACGCGCGCAGCTTGTTTCTTCAGCGAGTTCTCCCTTGGTTTGTTTGTCTCCTCTGCAACATTCGGACCTCTGCCCTCCCGTTGAATTTATCATTGGTTCCTTCCACTGGGACCGATAGTATCCAGTAAACGCCTACAAGAAAGCACGAAGCAAGCGTGCGCAAATGTTTCAATATTCTTTTATAGCTGGTAAGCTTCTGGCTCAGGGGGATAGAGATAGCGCGAAGGGAAGAATGCTACATGAATCGGAGATTAATTGCCAAACTGCTCGTCCGAGCAGACGAGATAATTCGTCGGTTCTTCTGACCGAAGCTTCTACGGCTTCTCATTAATTTTGTCCATTTCACGGTGGCCGGGTTTTTAATTGAAAAATCAGCTAGATAGAATTTTTTGTAGCTGCTAACAACTTTGGTTTTGAAATAACACGTGGAAAGACAGGTGAGAACTTTCAACGATCCTGTCGTACAACATTCGAGGAACGAAGAAGAAAGGTTGCTCTGGCACAGTCCCGATAAAATATTTCGTTGAATATTTCGAGGGTCTACCGGGCAAACACCCTATTTACAAGCATGCGATATTAATGGACGTTGATGTATTTCCTTGACACGAAAGAGGGGGCGTCCCGGTGACACCTTTATACACTGCCGCGCCGCGCCACGCCGGCCCGTTAAAAAATCATCCGACAGCCGCCTTTTTATTTCTCCGGCGGATCCGGTCGACATCAATCACTTAAGGATAAGTGCGCTTCTTCGCTGGCTTTGACGGCCAGGGATCCGTCGTCGATTCTTCTTGCAACGTCCTGCCAGAAGCTTCATAATTCTCTCCAAGTTCCATCATTTTATCCCCGAGACGCGAGATTTCTGGACCTTTTCTATATTGCTCCCGAGCGCCGCGCCGCTGATATCCGCCTGAAGCTCCGCCTCGTTGTACCGCTGCTGCGGAACCATCGGCTTTCAGTCGATGTTGCGATAACCGGTTCGAAATGCTTCGCGAACGATCTCATTCGTCTCCCTTAGCACGCACAAATTGACAATCATTTTACCTTACATGCGCTTTATACCACAACAAATAAATTCTACGAGCGTATTAAAACAGTAATCGTACAAAGAAACCATTAAATTGAACCATTAATGGACTACGAATAAAATACAAATTTGAATGATTCTAAAGGATTTATAAATCTATTTCGCCGCGAACGAGCCCCGCCATCTGCGTTATAAGAATCCTATGAATATCTTTGCATGCGTCACCGGGATTCGAGAGATAGCTGCAGGCGAAACAGTTAAGTTCGATACCGTTCCAGCGAATCCCTCGAGTCCCGTAATTCAGCATACTAATGATTACACGGACGCGGACGGCTTCGAACGCTACAACACGCGGACTAATTATACGTTTCAGAATGGGAATTTAAGTATCGTTCTGAAAACGGCCGAATAGCAGCCGCGTGCCGGCAAATATGCAAATGCGTTACTGGTAACAAAGTTCCCGAGTGATATACGCGGCCGCGAAGGTTTTCACTCGAGACTATGGTTGCAAACAACAGAGCCATCTAATAATTCGCCGGAAACGGAAATTCCATGATGGTAACGCAACGTGGCTAGCTGCGAAACCTGCGTAACGATACCGTCGCGTGATTTCTCCATGAAAAATTAGCCGGATCGTGGTAAACAGCCACCGAACTCGCCTCTGTTGCCAAAATAAACGAGCTTTCGCGAGCTCGAAACTTGCGGGCGTCCTGGAATAAGGTCGGAAACGCAGTTTAAGTGTCGTGGATCGGAACTCGAGTCGGATAATCCGCCGAAAAATTGTATTTCCAAGGAAGTTTGTCGAGCGCCGCAGGAAAACGAGCTGAAAATATTCTCCAAGTTTCTGCGGCACCGAGGGAAAAACGTTATAGCGAGAGGCGAACATATTAGACTTTGAAATGCGCCGAAAAATTGGTCGTTCTCGGTTTTCCGCGAGTTTCGCCGTCCTTTGATAATCGTAATCGAATTTTGCGACACTTAACTTCAAACATTGGATTTTCCACGAAAGTCGAGAAGCTTGAGCGCTTTCCGAGACCTCTTTCCCACGCTTTTAATCAAACCCACGCGTTACCGAAGCTTTCCTTGTTTTAATCGTTCGACATGCAGCAAATTCACAATTTCCTTACAGAGAAACGAAACAAATGATGGTGGTTTCCAGTCGTCATTTCTTCCGAAAGGCTAGATACGCGGAGCGAAAATTAATCTAACTAATTAGGAGCGCCGAGACGCGACTAATCTTGGCATGGTGGAAAAACTGCGCAGGTATCGGGCAGCATCGGAATCCGATTTAATTCCCGTGAGTAGCCGTGACTAGCCCTGGAACTTCCCAATGGAGTTTTGATTGCATTGCTGAAGTGTGAATATCTGGGCGCTGTCAACGCTCCGCGAGAAATTTCCAATGAAACGTCGGGGGAGTGTTCGGCAATCCGTTGTGGGATTGTTTGATTGAAAATGTTTTTTAATCGTCTCTGGAATCCATGGGGAAAAATATCGTGTTTCACTGGTCTAGTTTACGTCTGATGGTAAATTTCGCGTCTGCGAAAACGCGCCGCGCGCCGCGCGCCGCGCGCCGCTCAGGGGGCCCGTGTACGCTCGAAACTTTGATTTATACGTGGTTGATTCGCGCTCTGATGCCGCTGCACCGCGCCGCTCCGCGCCGGCCCGTTGAAAATTCCCCCGCGGATGCAACCGCGTTCGTTCGATTTATTTCGAGATCGCGGCCTGTGCCTCGAGAACTACAATGACGCTTTAGGCGAACCGCGGAAACCATTTCGACAGAAATAGAGCTTCTTCTGGCGCACACATCCTACACCGCACACCGCACACCGCACACCGCACACCGCACACCGCACGTCGCACGACACACACCGCGTGACGCTCACTTACTTATCCGTGTCTGCTGAGAATGCGGCTCGTCGTAGCCCTCCGGCTTGTCGGCATCTAAAAGCAAAGCGCAATGGCCGGTCATCAAAATGCAATTTGTCATACACGGGCCGGGGCACTCGCGACAGATAAATAACCTTCGAAATTGCCACCGGGGAATCTGACCATTCATTTCCTACATCCCCACCTAACCCATTGTCCGCAATCTCCGACCATCTTTTCGGCAATTGCTCACTTTTTTTAAACGCCAAGAATTATCGTACTTAATTGGGACACTTCCGTGCTCTATTCCGAATCAAAGAATTAACCATTTGACCGCAGCGGTGGCTAGATTAACGCCATAACCATTTTGTTATATTCGCATGGCAGTCATTGCGGCTTAGATAATTCACAGATAAATTATTACTGCAACGAACGCAAGAAAACCCAGACTCGGCGGTGGATTCAGTTCGATAAACGAGGTTAAGCGGTTATCGATCACAAGATATCTTATTTTTGCCATGAAAGGATTAATATCTGGTGATCCGGAATATTTTTAGTACACCAATATATTTATTACAAGACAAATTCTCTCCAGTCCGGCAAAATATAATATCGCGGATTTCCGCTGGAGAGTGAACGAAGCGCGTAAAAAAACTGCTTGCCAATCGAGAATATGCGATATCGAGATAAATTGCTTAATTAATTAAGTATTCAATCTGGTTGAAAATATCGCCAATATATTACGCGCTGGTATGTTTACGTACAGGAAAATGTTCGATGCAGCTAAATATAAATAAAAATTTATTAACCCGCAACTGTTTCCTAGCAACGCCTCTCCGCAGTGAGGCTAAACGGATAAACGATTTTATTCCGGCGGTGATAGTTTTTCCATCGTTCAGCAATGTCGGGAAGACAAAGCCTTGTGATATCTGAAAATTTATTCGAAATCCAGACGCGGAGATGATTAAACGAAGCGCGTTAAGAGGGTAGCTGAATTTGATGGACGTATTCAAATAAAGTGGACGACGCGACGGTCTAGCAATTACCTCGCACGGACAGCTGAACAGCATACATCATCTTGGGCTCGGTGTTCACCTGGCATTCGTACTTGCCCGAGTCGGTCATTCTCGCGTTGTCGAGTCTGAGAGTCCACGCGTCGCTGCCCGGCGTGTGCTGAGGCCCGAATCTCGCGTCGGAGCTAAACGGCGTGTTTCCCGACGTCAGGATATGGAGGTCCTTGCTTCTCATCCAGGACACCTGAAACACCCCGAGTGGTCCCTGTTAAAATTACCAGCGTAATGGAATTAACGATGGCTCGGCCCGTTGCTGTATTAAGCGGGTGCGGGTCCAATGCGGAACGCGAGCAAATATTTTACAATTACTCCACGAGGTCTGGAAGTTCGGCCCAGATTCGCAACCGAGCTTCTGAGAATTTTGCTTCTACCCTTACGGAATCCGCACCCCCGAAAGATTCTCTTCGAATCACCCGGCTTCAAATCGATCGCCTCTTAAGCTGGATCTACGGATCCCGGCGAAATTGAAATGTATTTTCCGACGGATTAGAATCCGGCTCGATGCTACAGCAACAATCTAGGACTTTCTCTTTTATCGGGCACTAGAAAATTTTCAAGTCGTTACTAAATTCACTCCTGAATAATCGAAATTAATTTCACTGAGAACGAGCGTGTCTCGACGCGTGGAAACGAGGATTTGTTAACGTTAACTGACCGAGCACTGGGAGTCACAGAACGTAGATACAAACAGCTCACGATTCCCGAAGAGCAGAGATGCATTTTTACTTCCTGAAGCGAATAAAACGAGGTCAGGTAGCGATCGATGCGCAACGTACTCGAACAGAGACCAAAAATACTTTATGAATTGGTCGGCTTGCGCATGTAAATTGGGTAAACTGCATGCGAATGTTTAATAAACAATTTCCATTGATCGTGCCGGTTCTACTCGACCCGCGGGAGCCATTATCGGTTTAAACGGGATGATATCGATCGGTCCGCAAACACGACTCGAACCGAGCCCGTCGCGTATAGTCTTGCTCGCGCTAATGACGCGCATTCGTCAGCGGTTCGGCGCGGCGTGTGTCGTCGACGTCGTCGTCGTCGCGCGTCGTTCGGCTTCATCCGATACATATATGTACGACAACAAACGCTGGTGTGAGCGAGGGCGAGGGCGCGCGGCCGCCCCTTAAAACTGAAGCCGGCCCGGAATGCACACTCGCGGCCCGTAAATCACCGTTCTGTTACGACTTATTTCCTTCCCGACCCCGCTACTTTACACCCGTGTTACGAGCGGCGTAATACATAACGTAGTAACATGTTACGACGTCGTTACCCCCGCGGCCTCGGCATAAAGGATCGAGACTGTTAAAAGAAAGTTCGGATAGCGGAGGAGATAAAGGCGGGGTTTAATGGAGCGACGCGCGAAAATCACCGTTCCGCCGGCCACGGAGAGCGATCGCGCTCGTCGAAAAACTTTCCGAGCTTTTTTGCCCGGTAATTTACAGATTCGAGCAATATCCTTGCTGAACTGAAACGATACCTCCGCCAATCTGGTGATTTTCAGCCGTTTTGCTGCTTTGGTACAATCCGTACGCGTCCTCACAACATTTTCAAAAAAATGAAGGATTGATTCGGAACGAGGATTCGTCGTAAAACTCGTAAAGCAAGATGTCGCAGACCGCGACTGTCGTCTTGATACGATTAGGGCGCGTAGGAGGGTTCGTGATACGGGGGAAAACTATTGGCATCGGTGTGCAGCGATTCGCCCAGTCATTTAAATGGTAGTCTGGCTAATATACGGGGCAATTATTCTTTCTTGCAGGGGAGCGAAATAAAATCGCGATTTCCTTATGTCACTGGCAAGCTCCATTAATAAAACGCAGCAATGAACCCGGTCCGGCAGCGCCATGTTCCGTAGTTAGAGCCACCTTTGACATATCTTATTGCTCCCGGCTAAATAATTAATCCTCGGCCACCCCTTGCCCCATCCCCCATCCCCGCAGTCGGAAAAGGGGCGGGTAATGGGAGTTTACTGATTACTCAGTTAAATTCACGAGTTTCTCAACTGGGCGAACCATTTCCTCTGCCAGCTTGATTCATCAATTCTTATGAGTTTTCTCTGCCGTTTCCTCTGTCGTTTCCTCTGCCGTTTCCTCTGCCCCTCTTCGTTCTTCATCCCCGGAGCACCCTCGGAGGATTTAATCCTTAATTCCTCTTGGGCAGTTTACCTTGCGTCGGGCTTTTCATTGGCGGCGTCTCTTAACTTTGATCGATGCGCCAACCTGTCCGCGGTCGCTTTAAAGTCTTCAAAATTAAATGAAGATTGTTCGTTGTTCGTCCGGATACGCGGCGATGTTAAACGCTGATGTTCCGGTGGATGCTCAAAATTAGTTTCCGAATCGAAGCGAAATCGCCGCGACAAATATTATTCTTGCGTTATTGAAATAACATGGCGATATTCTTACGGAGACGCCGATGTCTGGGTCTGACTGCGACATGAATTATTGCTACGGCGCAACAACCGAAGCAGTAGCATTATTTACGAATGATGGATTGCGTTTCGCGCGCTCCCGTAGGGAAGCCGGCGCGACTGGATTTTTTAAAATATTGATCCAAGTGTCGGTATAAAAGTCGACACGAATTTATGGCCGAGATCTAATAAACCTGTCCGAAACCGAGCATACCTCAGAAAATACTTATACTCGACGCCTAGCGCCGCGTCGCGCCCCGTCCACCTCGAAGACCCTTAACAGAGGCCAATCGGTCGCTTGTGCCGCGATCGATAACGAACCCTCATCGGACGCGCCACGATAAACAACATCGTCGACTTTAAAGTGACGGAAGAGGAGAACGTGACCGTATCGGAGGTGTCCCGACGTCGATTTAATTACCGATTAATCCGGACTTCTTTTGTTCGCCGTTTGAATATTGCGTGCGACGCGACGCGACGCCCGGGAACACGAATCTTCCGTTGCGTCGCGTCGGGTCGACACGGTTGTTTTAACAACGACAATAAATCCACGCACTGGAATCTCTTTTAATTTCCACGCTCACGGATCCGTGACTATAGCAGGAGCATACAGGCAAAAAATTGCGAGGAATTCCTTTAAAAAGAAATCGGACATTCCGAACCGGTCTCCCGTCAGCTTTATCCTCCGAGAAGCTCGAAATTCGCGACGAACCCGAATAATTCCTCTATAATTGTTAATTAAGAAGAATCACAGAGGCGTAATTAAAATAGCAAACTACGGGGATCCCAACGATCCCAGTGAGTCGCGAGCGGACCATTTTTCCAGGCTGTCCGTGGAGAGCTCCACGGTTTTTTGATTTCGAGATCGTGTGTCAGGCTTTAGCGACTGCGAATTAAAAGTTAGTCACCGGTGATCCCTGAGAGGTCTATGGTCTACAATCGACGATGGCTATGCGCGCACGATTTGTCTCTCCGGGTTCTATATTTAAAGCTTGAATCAATAAACGACGCGGCCAACCGGACATTCTGACGATATTAAAAATCGCTGAACGGCCTGTTTGCGATCCGACGCGAATGAAATACTTCCCGTTATAGTAATCACGACAAAGCGAATGAAGCTCGTGAATCAACGCGAGTCCACGAATCCGACTTTCACATAAAAAAAAAGATGAAAATGCTGTCGACAAATTTTGCGATCGCGGCAATTCGCAGTTTCATTTTATTAACTGCGGATCGTTTTGCAACATAAAAAGTGTCAAAATCTTTACATATATTTTTATAACTTGAAATTTTCCGCGAACATTATTTGTTCTTTCTAGCTTCGATTTTCCTCCCGCTTTCCTGCTGAACGACCAATGAGAGCACCGTAATTGGATGCACATCGGAAATGACTGTGCCCGATAACCAGATATCTAATACTCGAGAGCGTATAGCCTGTCGAGCGACGAAAAAGTATGAGCGATCGGATAAGCCGGTGTCCAAACCACCGTATTCGAACGGTCGCGCATCGTGCCGTGGCTCGACCGAGGAAAGCCTCGTTCATCTTCGCCACCGTTACAGGTCGAGGAGGCTGAAGTCACCGAGAAATATTAATCGTAACGAGGAAGCTCGCCTTTTTCAAGGGTTAGGTGTGCTTGTCTCGCCGAGAGCCGCGCAAACCTTTGCTCGTTACAAGACGAACGCGAGTACGAAAGCCGAAAGGGAATGGATTATCAGAGGGAATTATACATAGAGTCAGCTGACACGTCCCCGGTTTCTTTCGGAGACCACTCGGCCGGCCAAGCAGAATGCTGATCAATATTTTAGCGGTGTCGCATCGATTAGTTCCCGGGACTGTCCGACTTTTCGTTGACCGTACCACTCGCAATTTTCAAAGTTCGCTTACCGCGCGCCGTGTGCCGTGTGCCGTGTTCCGCGCGGTCTAGTTCCTTCGGACCAAGTTTAATAGGTTTAAAAGCTTCGAATTGTTACTTTTTACAGAGTGATAAACTCGTCTAATGCCGGCAATGGTGTTTTGGGGCCGTCGCGACATCGGGGATTCCACTGACTGTATTGCTTAAAATTTTACTTCTAATGCGATCCGAGTGGTTGGATGCAACGCGATTCAAGCAAGGTAATACCAAACGTTACGTACTACCACGTAACGACTCCTCATCGATCCCAATTCTCGCGATATGGAAGATATTCGTGATTCCAACAACGACTCGAGACACGTCTCGGTGCAGTTTCCTGTCTGTCGGAGTCCACGTTCCCGCGTTCCAGGAATTTGTCGAGAAGGCCCATGGTCCACATTAGCGATGAAATAGCGTCGGTAGCAAGGGCTGGCGCAGCGTCGCTATCCCCTTAAAGCCGAATATCCCGTGGCAGGGGCGGCGTAAAACAATTCCGAGAAACGAGCAGCAGCCTCGGCCGCGATATCAGGCGCCGGACGTAACGAGAAGAGAATCCCGGGCGCCGCGTGCGGCTGATTTATACAATAATAACGTAAGCAGCACACGCCGCGCCGCGCCGCGCCGCTCCGTAACGTAATGGTCCGCGGCGTTACGGCGAAGGTCATAACGTTCGGGGTGAGAAGAATGTACGGCGTGGCGGGGCCGGTGTATCACGGCATTTGGTCGTATGCCAGTTTACTCTAGTATACGTCGTCCGGGTACCGAAATAGAACTGGCTTTGAGGTCGCCACTCCCGGCTGGAGGAGCGTGGATGGAGGAGAAGAAGACGGAAAAAAGGTGCGGGGGTGCGAAGCCGGGAGGGAGGCAAGGCAGACTCGTCGCCGCACAGAGACAAAAGGACGGCAATATACGGAGCCGGCATAACCGCTTTCATCTGCTACGTTGCGACACAATTCGCCGTATAAAAATGCAACTCCTACCAAGTCGTTGCGCCGCAACCTTACGAGCCTCGCTGCTCGTTTGCGCGCGACCCCTACACTCACGCCCCCGTAAGCAACCTGCAACGCCTCTTCAGAAGTACGCCAACCTCGGACCTAGGATCGAGCGTACACACGACACACGAGTGTTTCTTAAATTAGACGCTTCCTTGTAGAAGCTACGGGCTGGAAAATTTTTCGATTCTTCCGAAGAATCCAACGCGTTGTCTTTGCGGCAGACGCGCACTCGAAACGGACGCTTATTGCGCCACGTCCGAAACTCCCGGCAAATAACTTCTGGAATCGCGCGAACTCCTGGCTTCAAATTCTTATCGAACTGTAATTTTTCATTGGTTTATTGTTCGCTGGCGCTGAGCAACTTGGAAGATTCAGTAATGTTTTATCAGGTCGAAGATCATTTCCAATTTTGAAATTACGATCGGTGAACGAGACGGTTAAACTTTTCGCGAGATAGGTGGATTATCTGTTTACTTTGTTTTTTTTTTCTTCTTTTGTTCTACCTCTGATTGCGCGCCCAAAATAATTAGTTGCCTCGGAATGAAAAATTCTGCGAGAATGTAAAATGTTCCGACGCGACGCGACGATGCGGTACACAGAGGGCGAACCGATATCGAATCTTTATGCATTCAGCGGGCACGGGAATGCTTGCCGTCCACTTTTTAATCCGATTCCGTTTATCGAGAAAAGTCGAATATCGTTCGCGGAAAAATTTGCGACGGCATACGTTGGCCGTCTATTCATCGAAAGGGATTACGCGAGCACGAGGTCGCGGTCGGCCCGTAATTTTGCAAATTTCACGACAGTCTCGAACGCACCCGAATTCGTACAGGTCGAAATAATTAACCCACGATCGCGGCGGAATTCCTGTTTCCCTCAGCTGCAACCGACCAGCGACCGTCCACCACAGCAAAGATTTTTATTCATACCCGCCGCGCCGCGCCGCGCCGCACTGCACCGGGACAAAGTTTCAAAATATTCCGGCGGCAGAGCCACAAAAGCTGCCACGAAATCTTTTTCGTTTCCAGAAGCGGAATTCGATTAAAAAGTTGAGGGTAAATGGAATCGGGCGTTGCCGGCCTGGTACTGAAATCTGTTGGAAAATAAATTTCCGACGGCGAGAATAGCTTCCCCTGGTATTGAAAGTTTCACTATTTTCTTGTTTTCCACGTTATTTTCTCGAAAATAAGAGAAAATCTCGGGCGAATAATTCAATTCCGTCTGTTCGCGGATTTCGAGATGAATAACACCGAGTCTTTCATTCTGAGCTCTCTCATGAATCGTTGCTTCGACTCTTCGCGCCGGGGTGCGCGCCGACTATACTACTTATAATCGGTGAAACTTCTTCTAACCAGGAACATTCAATAATAATAAATAATTGTTTAGAAAAAGCTATTTCGTTCACATTAAAAAAACATATTATATGAATGTATGTAAGTTTCCATACCTGATATTTTCCATATATCATCGGAAACGTAGTTCACTCTGCGGTACAAGTTTTAATGCTAAACCGAATCGCGTTCAGCAGCGACACGGGAAATAAAGTTTGGTAATGAGAGTCTTAAACCGTTTGTTTTATCGCGAACGAAAAACGCCGCGGATCTGATAAATAATTCAATGACGAGTTTATGCGGTTGTTCCCGTTGTTTTCTGGTACCGCATATCAATCTCGTAAATAGAAAAGCTTCGTAAACGTTCCGGCGAGCTTTCGGTATTTGTCAAGAGCGGAACGCGTAACGCGCATGAAGCGACGAGAGAACTGGTCGCATCGTCGCGTCACCCCAAGCGACGTATGTGGGCGCGGTATAAACCTGGACCCGACTAACCTAAACTAATCGGTGACCAACAACGGTCCAGGTCACTGAGCTTTTATCGATTAGCTTTCTTGCGTTAGACGGTGCATCGGCCGAGACGACGGTAATGCCGTTCGATTAACCGGCCGCGTTCGGACGCCACCGCCGTGCGTAATTTAAAATCAGCTCTGGCCGTTCGTTTATCGGCGACGCAACACGCGACGGCCCGCGAAAGTGAGAAAACTAACTACCCTGCCGAATAACAAACGCGAAAAAGGAAAAACCCGTAAAAAGAGGGAAAAAAGGTTGGTGGGAGGATCGAGGCGAAATTCATTCTCCGGGCTGGGAAACAGCGTCGGTTTAGCGCAGCTTGGGAGAATAATACGGCCCGCCTTTTTTAGCCAACGAGAACCACTTTTGAGAAGGCGCGGCGCGGCGCGACGCGGCGCGAGGCGAGGCGAGGTAACGCGAGAATTATTGCCACTGTAATTACGATTCTGAGTGGTTAGGCTGAGGGAATTTAAACTAATAAAGTGGATCTCGGTTGAAGAGAAAATTTGATGTTTTTGTGAGAATGGAAGGAAATCCCGTTGCCTTTAATGGTAATTGGAACCGGGAGAACTACTTCGAAAAGACTTTCTATTCCGCAAATTGTTCCGACTCCTCTAATAGATATTTGCTCGGTAGTTGCGGGTCTGATTTTTCGAAAATGTTTCCTTATCTTACGGCGAGAGAGTCACGTAGTCGAGCACACCTTTCGAAGACGTAAAAAGCGTATTTCCTCCCGCTCCGTTCGACGTAAACGGGGAAGATTTGAAAGCACGGAACCACCACGAGTACTACCGAAGTGGCGGACAATTTGCATACACGCAACTAGGCCAAGTGGCTCCGTTTTATTTCGCGGTGGATTCCACGATTTGACACTGACGGCGCGCGACGCGACGCGACGCCTGAATCCTCCAATTATTTTCTGCCATTACTCATCTACTTTCATCTCTTGAATTCCTTGTCGCGCCCATTCGCGCCCGTATCTTCCAGATAATATAGTCTTTTCACTCTCTTCGGAATAATCGCAGGTAACATTTTGATTCGAGGGTCGTCACACGTTCAAGGAACGGATTCGTTGTTTCCGCGGTATTGTTGTCGGTTAGAATACGGTAAACGAAGCTTCCCTTTCGTTTGGTTATTTTCGAAACGGTACATTTCGAATAACTACGCGGATATTTTCGCGTAAGTGGAAACTAACTGAAACCGCAAACACCGCAAAATGCTTCCATAATAAAACATTGGTTCACTGTATCGACGCGCGAGATCAACGGGAAAACAAACTCTGTCGCGTGCTATCGGTGTAATTGGCTGGCGGTGTATGCAACAATACTAACAAGATAAAACCAGGAAATGGCCGAAAAAAGTAAAAAAAATGGAAAAAATTGAAAAAAAAAATGTGTTGCACATTTCAGTTTGTTCCCAGAGCAATTGTGCATTCATTTAATCATTGTGCACGATGTCGCTTGACAAAGGAGAGCAAAAAAAGGGAGCAGAAAATAAATAAATGCCGTGTACTCGCGCGACGAGCAAGATTGCGTGAATGGAGACTTTATAACGTAACGAGTATTTGACGAATCCAATCTGAGATCTGTTCGCTCAGGAAGCGTTTCGGTGGTCGAGGGGGACGAAGAAAACTCGGAATGGCATGTAGTCGCTCGCCCAAGGCTGGCGAGAAGCTAAACGATGAAGCCTGCCACTCGAAACGCCGCGAATTATCACCGTCGTCGTAGTCGTCGCCGCCGTCTCCTATTCCTTGAGTCCTGAAGCGCGCCATTTCGCGAGAATTATCCCGCCGCGAGTAACGCGCCGACATCTAGGCCATGAATTTATCATACTGCTTGGCGCAATCTCACCGTTCCACTCCTCCTTAGGGCGTGTATTAATTTTTCAAGAGGGTCGGGCTGCACTCGCGATTTAAAATTCAGAAGTCTAAACAGAGGCTAATGCCTCCGGTACAAACGAGAACTTCTTAATTATTCAGAGAACTTCTTATTTCTCCTGCGCGCGGCTCGCGATGCGCAGCGTAGCGCAGCGCAGCGAGGGTGTTTCCGCGCGAACAACGCGGCCTGGTCCCGTTGCCGGAACGCAGGCGAAAGGCCTAGCCGTGAGCCGTTTGACAAACAAGATGCGCGTTGCATCTTCGTCCTCGAAAGAATTCCTCTCGGCATCTGCTTCCTACCCGCCCCGGGAAACGAGTCGCAAGAACTTTACATGGAAACTGGAACGCCCCACGCTAATTACGCAGAGGGACGAACGAGTTCTCGTTTGATGAGCCAGCAAGCCGCTACCCTTCAAATTTCTCTGCTGATTCGGGCTGCGAAATATCCTTTCGTTGTAAATTTATTTTTCGGGATTGAGAAAAAGTACGGCAAAGCGTTCAAGCGACAGCCAAGCGTTCCTGCTCGCAGCAAATTATCGAAACTACCTGGAGGATTCTAGGTAGCTGGGCCGGGGCCGAGACTGCACTCAAGGTGTCCAATAAATTCATTCTTCGGTTGCAGCCCGCCACTCTTCCTCTAAGTAAATCGACTACAAAGGTGCGCAGAGCGGTGGACACATAATTCTTGAGACCTCTCTACCAGCAATTTACACGTTTGCGAGCGACGCGCGGGACGGCGAGATCCATTTCGCCGAGGAGCCGAGGAAGCCACGGCAGAGAAAAGAGGAGCGGTTCTTAGCGGGCTGACTTCGTTAGGTTGTCAAAGATGCCCTCGCGTTGCATCGGCCCCCGGGATCACGGAGGAAAACACTTGATGGCGCGAGGAGGGACGAAGAGGGGCGAGGAGGGGCGTGGACAACGTTAAAACAATTAAAAGAAGAAAATCCCTCGCGATGACGGATAAAAGTATCCGGCGAAAAAAGAAGAGAACGTGAGGGGATGGTGTGGCGTAGCCGGAGGGTAGCGTGGAAACGGAGATAATTACGTCGCGATACAACGGCACGCACTCGCGCACGCATGCTCGTGGGCCAGGGATCGTTTTCGTGTGCGACGACGGTGAACTGCAAGAGGTGGCGGACGCAGCTGCGAGGGCGTTTACGATGCAGTTCGAGCACGGAGGGAAAAACCGAGAGAAAGGACGCGGCGAAAAGTCCGCCGGTTGTTCGAGTTGTCCTCCTCGGTAAGATAGCGAGTCGAGGCGAGTGGCAACGGTGCAGCCTAGGTGCAGCGAGCACGGTTGCTGTAACTGCTAGCCGGATAAACGGAGGACACGAGAGGGGCACGCGTGCACCCCTCGAGGCTCGTGCATTTTGCATACTGATGAGCCCACTTTCGAGCCACTTCGCCTCCCATTTCCTTTCTTCAACGTTCCCTCGTCATTTTCCTCGTGCCTCGCCTCGCCTCGCCTCGGCTAACCCTCTGTCTGGCCGACGCGACGCGACGTTACGCCGCCGCGTAATAATCAACCGTCGGCGAATGGAAACATTTTCCACGGGGATTCTCTTCGTTCGGAAGGTCGGATTTTTTATCGTCGCCGTAGTCGTCATCATCGTAGTCGTTGTCGTTTCTCTCGGTCTCTCAGCCCTTTGCATACACCTTCGAACGGTTCAAATTGAATCGAACGCGGAAGCACGATGTAGGTTCAACGGCCCGACGCGGACCCTTCGACGGCCGTTTCGCGATAAGTTATGGCCCGTGGATTTATTAAAAAGTTTCGTGCCGCGAACGGTTCCACCGGAGCGGAGACTCACTGCTTTGTGGCTGTAACGCGATTATCAGCGCACGGATCTTCGAGAGCTTTACGAGCGAGCATTCCAACCATCCTGCATTATTACCATTTCGTCGGTAGTATTCCGACGGAATATGCTGACACAGTAGCACCGCGCTGTGACGAAGCCGACGGATCGCCGCACTGGTACTGGAATGTAATAGTCAGCCATCGGATTTCGCCGACCCGTCCCTCTTGTACTTTAACGCGGTATTACAGGAAATTCGACTCGCTCGTAAAAACACCGTGCTTTAACATAGTTATGCACGATCTGTGTGTCTCCAATAGATTTGCCCGATATCGGTCAGACATGAATTTAAATCATGCTCCGATCATGTATTTTATATGGAAAATGTAGATGCGCCACAGAAAATGTCCATAGTGGATGCATCGAAACTACTTTCGGTGGAACATATTGCCAGTAGAATAGATCTACATTGATCAGACTGGCTAAATTTTGCGTTTCATCGTGGTATTACGTTCGAAATATTCAAGTTTATTCTACTCGCGCAGCGACTGAAAATCTTTGAGACTTTTGGGAGATAGGAAAGTGAAGAGCCAGAATTCTAACATTCTTTAACATAACATTATTTATGTCATGTCTTTAAAAATATAAAATATGTAGTCGAAGCGTTTAGACCGATATTTACGATTTTATAAACTCTGTGGACTCTAAGTAAAACAAGTAAAGCATTATTAAAATGCCATATGTAAATGATGAATAAACGACTTATGCGATGACACAATGAAAAGAGATAGTGGTTCGCATAGAAGCGAAAAAGGTTGCGGTGGCAATGGGGAATATTTGCGTTCTTGATTCATTTGCACTGGAACGGTATTGCTCTCTCCCTTCGGTAGATTCGACCGATATTGGTCAGACACGAATTCAAATCAATTTACAAGCTGGTAGAATTTAGGATTCGCACACAGAATTCGTTGAACTAAGCTACTCACAGCGGAATGTATCATTAGTAGAATAAGTCGGTATTGATCATACCAGGTAAATTTTCGTTGCAGCACAGCGGTTCGATTGTAATTACGCATGGCTTCGAACCGAAATGCGCCGGAATAAACACAGCAAACAAACACTACAAATATTGAAATGGTACTCGTTAAAACGGAGGATACTTTGTAGAGGAAAAAGACTGCGCAGATCCGGCCCCGTTCCTCGGCGATCGTCCCCGTTGCAGCGAAACGCGAAAATACCTTGAAAAGAGATGCATTTCCTTCCCGGGGACTCATTATTTCGGCTAACCGATAATTTCCCTTTTTCCCGGGAGGATAATGGCCCCCGACAAATAGCGATTTACGAGCTGGCTGCCGCAATCGATTGGAAACCGTCCAAGAAACGCACGCTATGCTCTCCCCTCCCCCCTCTCTCTCTCTCTCTCTCTCTAGATGTGCGAGATTTCAACAAGCATTGCTGATGACGATTTCCTCGAGAGACATTTTTACGGTCGCGCCTCCGTTCCGCGCGCGTACGCGGATTATTCGCATAAATATCGTTCGGTTCTTCTTCGCGAAATAGAACGGGCCATCGACGTAAAGACGCAGCAACCGTCTCCGTTTTATCGACATCAAGCGGTGGGATTAAATTCTGTCCACGCAGTCAAATCTATCCGGCACGGCGCGGCGCATCGCAGCGATCCTAATCTTTCGATCGGTCAACGGATCGAGCCTCGATCACGCTCGGATTCGTCGTTTTCGTCAGGCAAAATTTCATCAAACGAGTTTCCCGAGCGTAACTGTGTTGCCGTCCGCAAACGTCTGTGTCCGCTTGTCGCTTGACCGCTTTTGATAACAGCTCTCGAATGAGCGAGGCGAGCGAAGCTGCGCGGGGCGTAGCTTCTTTCCAAGGACAACGCGGGAAAAAGTGGGAAAACGCGGAAAAAAGAGAGAAAAACGAGGAAACTGGGTCCGGGCGCGGTCGCATTCCGGCTTATTCTTTTTCCGTGTTGAATATTACACGGTGCCGCACAAAGTACGCCAGTTGCCGGTCGGTAGTCGGCCGGTAGCCGGCCGGTAGTCGGCCAGTTGCATGGTCGAACGAATCCGGGATACGCGGAGCGCTCGCGATCAACGCCACGATTCAACGGGGACCAGCTGGTCACGAGCAATTCTCGTAAAATTCAAGAGTCATTTCGCCATTTTTACAATGAAATCACGGGGCCCCGAAGCACGACCAAGAGCCGGCTTTGTCCCTGTTCAACCACCACGAACGAAACGCAAACAGCGTGTAATTCGGCGTAAAGAGTTTCCGTGTGATTAATCAACGGGACGGGGAGCCGCTCGCATACTCGGGAAGCTCCCGGCGATATTTTCTGGATAATGAGAACGATATTATATGCGGTTTCGCTGGTGCCTCCTGGCAGGCGCGGCGAGCGGAGCATCCGCGACAATCGGTTCGCATTGCCCATTCCCGGAGAAAAACCCGGTTGCATTCGCTATGAATTTTTATTTTTTACACGCTTTCAGCGTTCTCTCGCTTCGAATAGGCTACAATTTTTTTTTGGGGTGTGCCACGGCTGTGTAAGTGACCGAGTCGAGTCTACCGATGGCGTTTTCCGCAATACTGAAAAGCTGACGGGCTCCATCCTGTGACACTGAAAGCTTCGACCCCCTGTTGAACACCCCCGATTCGAAACAACAGCCATCGGTTTTTTTTCTCACTCTCCTCTTTCACGCTTCTCTTTCACGCGCTCGCTTTCACGCGCTCGTCGTCGCTGATAGGGATATTTTCCATCGACGTGTACACGGTATTCGAGTCGCAAATTATTCCCAAATATTGAATATTACCAGCAATTACAATCACTCGTTCCTGTCCATTAATGTTGCCGACCGACATTGTATCGGGATCGCGACGTTTTAAACAGTTCCCCGCTGCACCATCAAAACTTGTCAATTACCGGTTTCAATGAGAGCAAAGTAAAATGGAACGTCGATTACTGGGCTCGACAAACGTGTATCTTCCACCAGCCGGCGCATAAATTGCCGATTATTAATGCTACAATGCAGGAACGATGAGACAAAGCGGCATACCGGTCGATGTATTTCCGTGGTCTATCGTGGGGATGACCGATCACGAGTTCTCCATTTCACCAGTCGAAAGTGCATCGAGCACAGCTGGTCTGTCGCTACGACTCGATGTAATCGATAGACGGATCAAATTTCCATCTTCTGATCGGAGTTTTATGAAAAATTCAACGTGCCGGTGGACAAGCCGGAGTAAAGTCCGCGTGTGGTCAGCCAAGTTCGGAGAACGAAGCCTAGCCGCCTCGCATCCACCAATGTCCGAGGGCAGGCGTAGCTAGATCCGCCGTTAATTATCGACCGGCCAAGTAGCCGGTAAGTTTCGGGCAAGTTGGTTCGACTCTCGTTTAAAATTTAAGCGGAGCTTCGAACTCGGCTTAATGCGCCGGCCCCGACCCCGGCTCGACCCCAGCCAGCTCGCACTACATGTAATTCGTTACGAAACTCGGGATACTTTACCGCTTAGCATCGAGTTCCATCGGAACCAGGTTTGCGTTCAGCGAACGCGATTACGTCGGTCTATCATTATTTCGTTCCACTTACAGCGGGCATCGCGTTCAACTTTCCCCGTCAAGCCCTTCCCGGCGCGGCGCGGCGCGGCGCAGCGCGGCGACCCTGTTTCTTCCGATGCGTCGAAAGGCGGCACTTTAAACGGCAACCTCTCTATTTTAGATGTCCTGTTTCTTGTCCGCGGCAGATCTTACGATCTTTCGGACCTTGAGGTGATTGCACTAGGTGTGCCGACTAAAATAACTAAAGGCTGAAGGACCACCTTCCCACTTGGAAGGAAACAAACACAAAAAACTGCCCTTAACTATATATTTCAGCTATGTACAGGATTAGAGCGAGTTGCTATTTCGAGTAGTGACCGGAGTCGCGTCTAACAAAGATCTGGCAAAAAAGGGAAAGACAAGAAATGGCGGCTCGGCCATCCCCACTTCTTGGACACCCCCACCTCCTCGGTAGTCCCCAAGTTCTTGGGGTGTCATCCCTACTTTTTTGACTTGGGGGTGCCGAATGCAATTAAATTGCTGGGACTGGCCCAAGGCTGTCACGGTTGCACACATTTGGCGACCAATCCTTGGATCGCAACATGTGTATTGCAGCCTTGGGACCCCAGCAGCTATGACCATGGGAAAATAGCAATTTAAACATTTTACGGCAAGGGATTGCTTCGAGGGTACCCGGATACGGACGGCAAGTTAATGACGCTGACAGGCCCAGCGCCGTAGCCAGACTACCAAAAGTCACGTACCGGTCCCCGGACGCAATGAAACTGTCCCTGCCATAAATTGACCAGCGCAGGCCGCTTCAGTCCGGTGAAACGAACGGATTCGCACGCCCCCACAAAGGGTTGATGGCCAGAAATAGAAGTTTTTCTTCGAAGAACTGAAACGTTTCGCGCAAAGAAGACAAATTTAGATAAATTTAAGACACTTTGCAAAATAGTTGTTCAGGTATCGATACAAGTGTTAACAAAGGAGGAATGGCACAGGCAGACACGACACAGAATTCTTGTAAAGTAAGAACGAAATGCACGCGTTCCTCCCGCACCTCGGGATTTCCTTAAGAGGGATAAAGAACCCTCGAGCGAAAGTTATGAAATATACCTGCGCGAAGTTTCGTCGTTTGCACCGTATTATTATGGTGGAAGAGGATTATCCAATAATTTTCCGGGGAATGAATACCGGGATCATCTGCGAGAAGAGGAGTCCGTTGACTCTGAGGAGCGTTCGTTTCGCTCGTTGGATATTCGCAACTCCTCTTTCCTTTCCTTTCCTTTCCTTTCCCTTCCCTTCCTTTCCTTGCCACTCCCTTCACTTTCTTAATTCCTTTCGTCACCGCTTACTTATTCGACGTTGCGCACTTAGCTGCCGCGATTAAGGATTCCCTGAAAATTTCAGAGCTATTCTCATCTCAAAGAGAGCTAGACGGAAGTAGACTTTAAACGGAAGCCGCTTTCGATGCGCCGAGGAATCCAAATCGATCGTGAATTATGTTACCTAACCCTCCTGTTAACCGAGACGATATAATCAACAAATTTCTAATATCCAGAGAAAGAATAGTTTTCAACCAATGGTTTGTACCAGAGATGTAGCAGATTTCTGGAATAATTCCAGTGGCGGTGCTCAAAGAGAACGTAATCCTTCAGTCAATTATAAGTTTAATGAGAAGTTTCGAACAAAGTTGGTCCAAGACAAGGATAGGTAGGTAGGATAACCAGCAAAGCGTTGAACGTAGGAGGACGTAGGAGGGAGCGAGATAAAAACGCGAGCAGGTGTCGCTGCGAGTAGCGACAAGGAAGCCGGTGGTTGATCGATCTTTCTCGCGACCGATATCAGGACGGTATAGCGCGGAGGTGCTTCTGGCTTTGGCCTTTGTTGGCTCTTCCCGGTCCTTTCTTCGGCCCGTCGAAACCACCTGGCTTCGAAACATCGAATGCAACGGCGCGGCGGCTTCCCACGCTCCAGCCCCCTTTCCAGAAAAGCTCGCAGACCAGTTCAGATCGTGGACCTGGTAAGGTATGCGGCGGGTATTCGGTGTATAAAAGTACTTTTTCCGAGGCCCTCGTTTGCCCAGCGTCGAAGTTTCAAATGAGTTTCCTTTGAAATTTAACTCCTGCTACTAGCGTGAAAGCGGCGAGGTCCGCGTTACCCGCGTTACCCGCGTACGCGTGTCTACAGGAACTCGATGGTGAGAGAGGGATGGGGGAAAAGACTGGCCGCCATGCGAATCGAATGCGGAATTGAAAGTTTACCCGCGATTTGCTCTTGATGAGCAACGGAAAAGGAGAGGCTACACCGGTAACGGGAACGGGAACGGGAACGGGAACGGGGACGGGGACGGGGACGGGGACGGGAACGGATGAAACATTTTCGGCTACGAACCGGTTCGGAACCGCTATTTGCCATTTTTACCCCAGTTTCCACGCGTTATTTCCACCTACGCGAAAGGTAAATCGATGCGTTTGTTTGCTTTCAACCCGAGGCGGAACAGACAGCAACTGGGTCATAAATATACAAAGGACGAGGGGAGGATTTATTTTCACTGGATTTCGAACGGTTTCCCAAACGAAAACGTGCACACGCAGCTTGCGTTAATATTATACCTAACATCGGCATAACAATTAGCCCTCGGCTAACAGAGAATCTGGGTCGAATGCGGAGTGATTTTGTCCCGCACAGCAAAGTTTCCACCGTACGGTGGTTTCGAGCAAAAATAGAGCATGAAATTCCTAGTGTGCGTTCTGTCGTATCGCATAAATACGAAAAATAATAAATACGGTCCCGCCATACCGCCGCGCCAGACTATTCGAACGCTTGCGAATGAAAAGTCCGACGATGGAAAAATGTACGCGACGTGTTACAATAATAATTACGAAATGATTTGACTCGTACAACGGGTTCGTAACGGGGTTGAAGCGTACGAAATTCCGCGACGCCCGCCCCAGATAAATTTAATTGGCACACAGCTCGGACGCGCATGTTTCCCTACAAATTCACCTCGAGCGAAATCCATGATCTTCGGCGACGCATTAGCCCCGGGGATCCGACGATAGACATCGGCGCCACGATCGACGTAGAAACGACGTTATAAACGAACCCGGTGTGGCTCGAATAAAAATCAGGGCTTGAAAGGGGTGGGACGGCCGCGGGAAGGAATCGGGGGATGAAAACTCGATCAACGTCGTACCGCAGGCAAGCAGTGGAGAGCAAGGGGGATGAAAGTCGACGTCCGATGGACGACCGACGGTGACCACGGTCGCGATTTCTTCGGGATATTCGTGGCTCTCGAACAGATGGGGCTAGACGAGGGGATGAGAGCGAGGCCGTGAGTTGATTTCAAACGATTCTGGATTTCCAAGGGTGAATAAAAAAAGGAATCCTCAGGAAAGTGAAATGAATTCCCGTGAAAGCCAACCCTTCGTGTATTTTTATTTTTGCCCACGCCTTTTGTTCCACCCTCGCTGTTTCCCATTTTCAAGAAGGATGGTCTCTCGCGATCCAACTTCCGCGGAGAGCGAGAGAGAGAGAGAGAGAGAGAGAGAGAGAGGAGAAAATCCCGGGTGAGCTAGAGAGTCTGAATGGGGATCGCAGTTACGGACGATGATCGATGCTTTTCGGCGGTAGGCCGTCAGGAATAGCGCTTTGACCGTTGCTTTGGTTACACGGATATCCAACGACGATTCCGCTCGGAATGGATAGCCGAGCAGGAAATTTTTACGGGGTTATCGGCCGGTGTCCTTTTTTTATTTCTATTTCTGTCCGAGCCCTGGCAGGCTCGCGAACTTCGAACCTCGACGATGGTTGGGAGAAACTGAGAAAAACCTCGATGCACGGGGACTTGGCAGAATCCTTCGGAGCTAACGGTGTGAATTTCCATTGAGCTTGCTCTTTATCGGCGCCGATCGATCCCCGCTTAGCCTTTAGCAGCGGAATCGTTGCTTTCGAAAGGTGTTGCGGCTTCGTAGTTCGGATGGAAGGGCCCGTGGGAAAACGAATCCTTTCAATTCCGCGGAGGTTCTTTTTATTCCGAGCTGTTTGTCTGGCTGCCGAGCGAGAGGGACGAGACCGAGAAATCGAGGGTGGCACGGTGACACGGTTCTATCTGCGATCTACCACCGACAACGGTTCCTTTCGAGACATCTCGAGACTGCTCGAGACTGCTCGAGACTGCTCCCCGGCAACCCTAGATTCCCTTCGACGATTCTTTTCTGTCACGATGATCGAGAGAGTGAATCGACGCTACAGGCTCTGCCCAAAGTGCTCGGAAATTCGACCCTTATCGCTCCAATTGTTTAGCGCGATTGCACTGTCCAGTCTTACGTTGCGGTAACTAATAGTCGATTTTGAAAGTCGTTTCTCTACCTCACGCTCGGTTTTTTTTCAGAAATTCTCAAGACAAAGCGGACTTAAGAAATATTTTCAAATTTCAAATATTCTCCACTTTGTCTTTCGAATTTCTTTTTTTATGATATTACCTGCCTTTGACAGCGTGAGAACAGCGAGAGAATAGCAAGAGTACAGAATCGAATTTCATCACAAGTTTGACTCGACGTTATACGATACGAGGTTAACATTATCGGTGTCTGTTGAGCACGCATTGATTGATAAAGGTCACCAGCTTTGACACAGGCGCTATATCGCTAAACGATTGTGTGCGTATAATTAAGGGTGCGTTTGACGACGAAACTACCGTCTTAATTATTCGTATGCCAAAATGCTGGACTTGTTTGCTTTCCATTGGTGCGATTAGATTGCTCCGGGGAGTTTCTCCGATATTCACCGGGCAGAATGTAAACGGTGCGTTAATTTCGACGGTTATGAACTTGGTTATTGTTTGGAAGTCTATCGCACAATTCTATTGTTCCATTTCTATTAAAGCAAATGTGACGTTGCGTACACGCCGAATAGATTCGAAATTGTACGTGTCAACTACCTTGTCGAGCGAACGAGCGCACGGAATCGAAGCGCGTCGCCCTAATTCTCCCATGTAATAAAGACATTAAATGTTCCAAGTCGATATACTTAGCGGGTTAGTTTTCCATAAAGGTAGTGGAACTCTTCTAAACGGCGCGACGGGCTCTCATAAAATTACAAGATACAGCTACTCTGTTTCAAATTTCGACCTACCACTCTTTTTCAGTATTAGCCTTTATCGCAATTGTTGAAACTACGAAGACAGTTTCATATGATTGAATAAATCTCTCGAATAGAGAGAACACGTTGTAATAAAAATGGCGTCTACAATGCTCGACGGGTGGTCCCATTAAACAAACTGATTGCAGAGCGGAGCGCATCCTCTAATCGATTAAACCTAACCCAACCAAATTCCGAGTAGTTAACTCGGGCTAGAGACTTGTTGAGCGTGATGTCGCAAACGTCGAAGACGTTCAATTTGCCGAGACAGGCAGACATCAGCCGAGTGGAGAGGAGTCGCGCGATGTTATACGAACTCGATGGACATTCGGAGAACAGAATCTATTCGGCGCGTCGCGGCGTCCCTTAAAACATGCAAACAAGACGGTAAAGTGAGTAGTTGTTACCGGAGGGAAGAAGCTTCTTCTGCTGTCGTAGCAGGGCAGCGAGCAATTTGGCTCGACGAGGAGAACGGCGACGCAGGAAATTGCAATTCTTTTGTCATTCGTCGCGCATTTTCTGGCCTGGTTGCGTCACGGTCCGCAACAGACGATCTTTATTATTATCCGGAACCCGGCAGCGACATTGTTATTCGCCGTTTCCGGCGGGACCGCCGCTTCTCTCGAACGTTTCGCCGAACAAGGAAGAAGCCGAGGAAAAGAGCCACGCGGATAGATGCATTGTGCAGCTCGCGCTCTCTTGGAATTCGTCGCGCACGCGAGCTCCGTCGAGGATCCAAATTACCATAACGACATGCATGTATGCAGAAGAATCGCGGCTAGACCCGCGGAGTATGATCCTTCCCAGCAGCCGGGCTCGTGAATTTTCGGCTGACCTTGACTTCTCGGACGGTGCCGTTCGCGACGGTGGCTTTAAGGAACTCGCGCGGACGCACCGACGCGACGCTGAATAGACTAGAGGTTTATAAATCATGGAGATTGCCGTTCTACCGTAACGACGCGGGGTCAAACTACCGTTGGATGGAGTTTCTTTTCGGGAGACAGCCCTTCGTAAGCTTCGTTATACCGGCAACGCAGTTTCCTCGGCAACAAGAATTTCTTTTCCGTGACAACGCGATTACTTGTTTGCATACTGCATTCGGCGCGATGTTAATGCCAGATGAGTCCCATGCGCCATTTTCTCAACCAGTGATAACGAAACGGTGCACCAGCTCCCCGTTAACGCGATCTCGCGGCGCGATCGTGTTAACAAAAAGCTTCGAGAGCGCCCCGCCGAATTTCATGCGCTCAATCGCTGCATTCCAATCGGTCGTTCTCAGAACAGGCAAACAGTCGGAAAAATGTAGATTAAAATTTGATCGTAGCTCGCCTCCGCTCCGAAGGAAGATTCAACTTGAATTTTCGACCTCCCGTGCAGTGCTGCTATCGAAAATGGCTCGACGCGTCTGATCGTTGTCCGCCGTTTCTACTTATCGCTCGGGCTCGGCAACGGCAACATGCGCATAATTTTCGGCATCGATTTATCGGTAAACGAACCGTCGCGCGTCGCACGGAAAAAACTGCCTATACATTTTCGATTCATTTTTCCTCGAAGATTCATCCCGTTTTTCGGTGGCAGCATCCATCGGGCCAGCGTATCGAGGCGTATGTGCTTTTTCCTGACGAGAATTTTCCACGGAACAGAGTTCACGGAATCGAGCGGAACATTTGATCGCAACGCTCGCGCTTACACGCCAGCCGCTTTTTATTTATTTCACGGGTAAATTAATTCAAGCGCCGTTTCGGAACGTCGAACGACCGGCGAACGACCGGCGAACGACCGGCGAACGACCGGACGAAAACGGGTCGACGGATCGTGAAAAAGGTCGAACTGGCTGCCGGCATTACCACGGTTGCATACATATATGGAGGAGCCTCTGGAATCCCGGTAGATCCCTTTACCGATTCTCATCGGAAATTTCTTGCGACCTTCGGAGAGAGCGCCGCGAAGCTTCCCGGCCGGATTACATCAGCATGGATTGCGCGTAATGCCCTGTAAACCGCGTAAAGCTTCCTCTCGTTTTTGCGAAGCGCTTTCGCCTCGACCCCGGGACGCGCCGCGCCGCTACTTTCCAAAAATAGCAGTAAACGATCGCTGGGAACGTTTATTAGAATAATAATTAGGGAGGAGTACGATCGGGTACCGTCCGACGTCCTTCAAATAATTATTGTACAGGTGGAATCGCGGCGAGTTGAAAAGTTTTTTGGTCGTTTGCCAGGCTCGAGCATCGAAAGCGCCACCGAAGAAAAGTACTTCCGGAAAAGAGTCGAATTAAGGCGAGAGACCAAGAGAGCCAGTTCTGTGAGAGTGCCTCTCGGCTCGCGGTGGCAAGCAGAAATTTCACGGGCCACTTAGAAACGATACTCTTGACGATACTCTTTTCAGCGACGTCGTCCTCATGAGTTATGAAACATCGTTGCTCGATCGGGCGTACCTTTCATATTTCCTTGGTGCTTGTTCCCGCGTTGTTTTCGCCGTTCGCAACGTCCACGGTGATGTACTTTCTGTCGGAAATACGAGTCGAATCGTTCATAAAGCTTTCCGGGTATTGGCTGGATGCCGCTCCGAACCGATGATGGGTTCGCCTACGCCCCGCGATTTCTCCTCTTTCAACGCTATAGAACCCAGGGCTCGCCGGAACATGCTTCTATTATATAGAGTATCCGATGAAAACGCTACCTCGAGATCTGATAAAGGAAACTCCCTCCGTAAATCGACCGCATCGACAATCGTGTTTTGCACGGTCTTCCTTCGATACCTTCCGCGAAACGAACGCGCAAGTTCGCTTTGGCCGATTAAAAAATAGGAAAAATAGGGAGAAATAGGAAACCACGTTCCTAGAGAAACAATCGTTCGTAATCGAGCCAAAGATACCAAGATAATTCGCAATCGGAAAGTAATCAGCAGGTATCCGCGATACAATGCGGTCGGTTCGGCCGGTCGCGCTCGCGCTCGACGTGGCGTTCCGGGCGATTTGAAATTCAAAAGCCGGAATAAATTCTCGCGAACACGGCTCTCCTACCCTGCCAGTTTTATTAGGTCTCGGGAACCCGTGGCGACGAAATTGCAGTCCGAGAATTCACCGGCAACTGTAATTTTCGAGTTTACTCGTTTTATCGCGTCCCGGTACATTGATTCTTGCTCTTGGACACCGCCTGACCCCTCGGTGAATCTGTGGAACGAGCGTTGCCGGGACACCGAGACGATTTAATCAACTGTTAAACGGGAATCGGACAAATCGGACTGATCTTCGTAGAACGCGTGCGATTCACGGAAACAACCAGGTACTCGTTTCGATGATGGCAAACAACGATTTTAAATGTTGCAGGCACCGTCGGATATTCTTCGATCAAGTATAACTTTCGTAACCCTTTTCGAACAGAGAACAATCCAGACACGGATGCATGTGAACACCTATATTTGCATTTGTGACAGAACGACGTCGCATACTACGTGTAAGCGCCGCTCCGCGCCGTAGAAAAGAATGGGCAAGAGAAGCCGACCGAACGCGTTCCGCGTGTTCCGAAGGCATCGTTGGCGCTGTTGGCACTGTTGGCACTGTTGGCACTGTTGGCACACGGATAGAGGTAAAACGAACGCGAACGGTTCGGTGATACCATACCCTACCATAGGAGCGAGCGGGAGACAACGGCCGTGCGCGTTGTATTTAGGTCGGGATCGACTGCTCGTTCAAATAATCTCTCGGAGGCACGTCAACGGGGAACGGTGTCATCAGTTTGACCCTGTTTTCACTTCGGTTCGATATTGCGATCCGCGCCGGGTTTGCGTCGCGGGTCGCGCGTCGTGCGTCGCAGGTTGTGCACTCGCCGATCACGGTATCTGACAATAGCAATAACGGTACACGGTCGATTAGACTCCCTTACGCTCGATTTTCCCGCGGCCCTTTCTTCTCCTTCCGTTTTCCTCGTGTTTCCTAGTATTTCCTCGACTGGCTACGGATTCCACCACAGGGGCTCCGAGGCCGCGTCTCTTTGTCGCGATACGGTTTTATTGCGCGCTCGCGTGTGAATATCGATAGGTAATACGAGGCACCGGCACCGGCACCGGCACCGAATACCCTTCCTTCTCCGTGGGGTTAATATCAATCACGCGGGTAGCGCGCCGCCTCGCTGAACATTCCGACACTGACAACGACACTCGGAATCATTATTACGTCGCAATGCCACCGGCTCAATTGTTTTTAGACATGTGCCGTGCCGAAGTTTCCGCGGAATTTAACCAGCATATTTTTCGCTTCTCCTCGGGGAAACTACTCCTTTTTCAACGTGTGCCTTTATTCCCCGCGTAAAACCGTATATGGAATTTCAGGAGAAGAATGTGCGGCCTGCGCACGCGGAAACGTAAGCACGGCTGACGAATTTTACGCTTGTACTACTACACAATCCACTTAGCCGAGCGGTAAGTCACTTATTCTAAAAACGATATATATATAAAAAGCAATATTTGCATAAATTCACAATTTACAATTCAAAAAATATGCATTAATTCTGAGCAATTCGATCTAGACATTTCGATTCAGCCGGGGCTAATAGAGCTGGAAGTGACGAAGAACGAGGTAACAGCCTAACAGCGGCAATAAAAGCACGATCATCGACACGGGATGGCACCGAGCCGAACCTACGGAAGTTCCGAGGGAGTTTCCGGGTTACGCGGGATTCACGCGGAACGACGACGATCGGCAAGTTTCCATCGGTGTTTATTAACCGCGAGACACGAGGAACGCCGCTGCACCGCTCCGTTGGGATGCCCTCTCGGATACGACGCTCCGAGGCATTCGACGAATACTAAACTGTCTTTCCCGGAATTATACTACGAGGATTAGGAATGCGGCCGACTCGTGCACACAACTGGCCGAGCTTGACTAGCCAAGAATCGTGCGAGAACTGTTAGGGCGTGGATCGCGATTTCGATGGTCCAAGATCACGACGTCTAGCTTCCAACGCAACGGCGAGCCGTAACTCTCCCGACTGAATTCAGGACGCATTGTCATGGAGATCGAGGACGTTAATGGACTACGGAGTTCCGAGAATATCGATGGACCGCCTCGGGAACCGCTGAGACAAACTCCAGACCAATCCTGCGTCGAATTAAAGCACTTTTATTCGTCGAATAGACCACGCCACTCTATACATATACCGTCAAACCAGAAAACGCGAACATTGTTCGCGAATTTTCGCAATTACCAATTATGAAATGGCTTGAAGATTTACAACTTTAGTCGTTTGTGAGCTACATTCAGCATAATTACGTCGCTGGTATAATACGAACTGGCAAAATCTGGTATTATGAGCGTAAAATGTGACATTGTTAGCATAAATTTTTGTTAAAGGGCGCACCGAAGTCTCACTTTTCACTGGAAAAAGAATGCAGAATCGTAAATTTTCGTTCTCCAGGTTTGGAAACATGGACTTTGTCATCGTTGTGGTTGAGTTTCTGTCGCGTTAATTCGCGAATAAACAAATATGCCAGCGTCACAGGGAAAGGAAAGCAAATCGGAATTTCACAGGGGTCGACGGAATGACAAAACGGTCACGGATATCGCGGAGATGACGACACAGACAGGCAGGTAGAGAAGGGATGAAAGGCGAGAAACGGACAGGTGTGCGTGAATCGAGCACATTCGGTCTCGATCTGGCGATGTGTCGACATCGACGCAACGCCACTGAAGTTTACGATCGCGGTGGTGGTATGGCGCGATGTGCTGTGAAAACGAATCGAGGGAAGTTTTGATGGAATCCATGGGCTGGTTGCGAAGCAGTCGTCTCAAAGAAGCTGATTCGAGTGAGTACCCGTACATACCGTTCTTCTCTCTCTCTCTCTCTTTCTCTCTCTCTCTTCCTCCGCACCCCTGCGTTTCGCAAAAGCCGATCTATCCGCGAGTATTCCTATTTTCTCGTGGACTTGGTCGCAGTTCGTAATTTATTACGGTACGATCTGCGTTACTATTACGCTCGCCGAGAAACCTCTTGGCGAATTACTTCCACAGGAAGAATTACAGTGTATAATCTCGCACTGATATTCTTAATACGAGTCCTGCTAGAATAATTAATTTTCTCTTATAACTTTAATTATTATTCACGGAAGGTTCCCCAGCAAATACAGCCTCCGTGCATACCGAGTGCTTCGAATAGTGCTGCTTCCATTCTAAGGAAGTTGAAACGACTCTCTCTCTCTCTCTCTCTCTCTCTCTCTCTCTCTCTCTCTCTCTCTCTCTCTCTCTTTCTCTCTCTCATTTTCAGATTCAGTGAATTTTAGATTGCACGCGATACTCGATTTCCAATCGATCAGAACGATACCTGTAATCGTTACAAGCAGCTCCGAAAATCTCATAAACTTCAAAGTTATTTTTTAATCAGCCGCGTAGATATCCCGTCAAATCGAATTATCTTTCACAAACACGGACGCAGCACGCAAAGGTGCGGCGAATGTTCGAGCACAGGGGAACGATCTATTTCGAATAAATAAAACGAATGAAACCAGAAACTTTTATTAACCGCAAAATTGACACGATTACACCGCGATTACGCCGATCGTGAACGAAGCCACACCCCCGTATACCGTGCACGTATTTTTACCAACAAACGAGCCTATCAATCGAACCGAATCCGTGCGAAAAAAAATCCAGCCATCGATCGTGCGGTGGGACAAACTATTAAAAATGCGATTGAAATGAAAATTGTATTACCGGCGTTGCTGGTTTCATCGCGAACCAGCCTATCCTCGTTATATTTCTTTTTTTCTGTCTCCTCTGCCGCGAACAATGGCCGAAAAGAGAGAGAGAGGGAGCGAGACGCGAAATAGAATTATTTCTGGAACAGCGGGGGCGTTACACGCATTCGATTTCGCACAGTGAATGCTGTCGTATCAAAGCGGGGCAAATAATGAAAACGGTTTTGCGTCGCGTGTTCAGGCTTTGGAGAGCTTGCGCGGCGACCGGATTACGGAAAACCCGTGGTCGGTGCTGAAGAAATTTAATGAAAATTTTCACCCTATTTTTCAGTCGACGGCCCCGCCGCTCTGCGAACCCCCACCCCCGTAAAACACGTGACTGAACGCGTCGTTTTAATCCGCGATCCGTTTCGGGCTGTGCGACCCGAACCCGACCGCTTCAACCGATAATTGAACCTTCGTATCATGTTTTGAATGGCAGACTATCGGAGAATTATGCGCGCGATAATTCTAATTGACCCGCGCTCTCGCCCGTGCCCCGACTCTTCTCTCGACTCGCTTTTCTCATTCGTCACCGCAACGCCGCGCCGGACTACGAAATCTGTTACAAAATGTCACACGACCCGATCGTATTTCCCTCGTTGACATCGTGATGCATCGCCGGGAAGGAGTCAACAATGCTGTCGGTTAAAAATAATCGAATCGAGGAGCGAATATGTCGCCGCGAAATTCAGACGCAATTTCTAACAATGGGAGAACGATGAATGCAGATTACGTTTCGCGCCATAAATACTCGCGAGTATCCACCGTGTAACGAAATACCCGTCGACGCTTGATTTGTTGGTAGATCGCCGATAGGAAACGCGATCCTATCGAATCGCGGCACGCGAGAAAGAGGAGTCTCGCGACTCCGCGAAACCACTTTCGCGACACGGAATTGCGCGGCTCTCGATCCAGGAAAACGGGATCAGCTTGCCCGGCGCGCAATGTTCCCGAGACTTAAAGCCGCCAGCAAATTGACGGAGGATAGAGACGAGAGAAAATTTGCTCGCGGACAACCTTTAATTTCAACGGAAATCTGATTTACAAGTTCGCCGTGGGCCGTTCGCTCCTGCTGCGGACGACTATGCGCGACTGTTTCTACTTCCACCCAGCTATTGTTTAGAATTGGACTGTAGACTTTCCTGCACTTCAGAAAACCACCGGGTGTTAAATTGCGTGTTCCTTGAAAAGTCGAACGACGAGCGCGTGTTTTGTGTCTGTATTTCCCCGAATCCGGCGAGAGCATTTGTTTACGTTTTTTCTTGATGCAGGTGTCTCCGAGGGGACTTATGTGTGCGTCTGTGTGCGTGTGAGCGCGTGACGATCGAGGCGTCCGAGACGCGTCTCAGTAGCAGTTGGTTGTTAGCCGTTGACACACGAGTGTAATAAAGCGTGAACATCCTCTTTCCACGATATTTCTATTTTCGTAAACCTTTGATAATCCCGTTAATTGTGGTTCTATTTGAACACCGGGAATTCCATTAAAATCTATCTCCTCGAACGAGTAATATTAATAGAAATCTTCATGTGAGTTTTGCTATTGTTAATTAACGCATGTAAATGAAATAATTAGCTTGTGGCGAGCAGGTAATTTATTGGAGGTTGTGCAAACATGTAGAATAATAAAATAAGGAGTTACACGAGCATAAAATTTTTTGCAATTCGAAAATATGTAAACGAACGCATGAATATGTATGTATAAACTGTACGCGGTACCTGGATACGAATCGATAATTATGTATGATCAAGGTATAATATTGTCTACGGTCGAGGCTAGAGCTCCTCAGATTGCGAGCGGGATCAGATTCGGTGAATCGAGTGGAAGGATACCGTTAGAAATTCGCGAATTTCCATTAATCGCGATTACATAACGGAAGTCGAGTGTGCATCGAACGTCGTTGCGCATCGAACAACGGGACGAAATGCAATTTCGAGGTGTAGGTGAAGGCGAGAGAGCGGGGCCCGTCCAATAACGATCGGGACAGAAGTCAATTAAGACGATCGTGCAATAAACATATCGGGCGTATAACCGGAGGAGAGCTGTGCACTCGATCGAGAGAACTCCCTAGTCGATCGGGGAGCTCCGTACAATTAAGGGCACGTCGCGTCGGGTTTCGTACGTTTCCAGTCGGAACTCGAAATGCCGGAAGTTGGCCAAACCTTCGGATCTATCCTCTTTACGCGTCAAGTTCGAGCGTCGTTTCTCCTCGACGTTATCGGCAGTTCCCCTCCCCCGTATTCGCAAATCCACGAAACCGCCAACACCGTTCCGACGAAATACTAACCGCACCGTTTTCAAAATTGCTCCGCGTTACGACCTTCGCGTTTCCACTGAACACAATTCATTTACTCCGTCAATATTTCTGACCGTACCGTTGCGCTGCGCTGTGCTGCGCTGCGCTGTTTATTCATGGTATCGCGCAACATCTTCGTTACGACTACACAATTTGCTTCGTGTTGCTGTGTCAATTTACTCGGTACGTTTCTCCTATTTTTTTTTTTACCACGTTTTTCCATTTTCATGCGACGCAGTGTAAGCCGCGATCCTTCTTTGCTTGCGCTTCTTGCTTCTACATAGTGCAAACACCTCGCAGAGATTAAGTCTTGTTTGCATATACCCCAGACCACTATGAAACCCATGCTACGACTAAACAAAGCGTCGCAGCCAAGATTTAATGCCTTCTGATGCTTGATACCACTCTGAAATTATAATATGTAGTAAGTATATTGAAAGAGAAAACTGGTAATCGCGTGGTGGAGATTAGAAACCGTTAAGAGAGCTTTCTTAGCGCCGTTCGATTACACTCGGTATAATAACTGATCCAGCCGCGAAATAAACGAAGGATAACGGTGCAGCTCGTTGCGTAGCACATACATCAGCGTCATCCTGACAGTTTCGTTCTCGTCAGGAAACAATAACCAAGTTCCCGATAGCGTTACTGCTTGAATCGAGTTCCGGAGCACTTGACGGCTGTGTTTCGCAACAAAGGAGCGTAATTAGCGGTTTTATAAGGGCATTACGGGGTCGAGTGGAGGAAAAATTTCCGCTTCCGAGGGGAAATTGGCAGCGTTGTACTCGCGAAGCGTAGTCTATTTTTAAACACATCATTTTCAATTTCCACGCCGCGCGGCGTCGGGATTCATTCGTCGAGATGAATCAAATGCCATCGAGTCAGGGGAACGCGCCGCGTTCAGGCCGACCGCGCGCGAACCAATAACTTTTTGTAGCCTTCCCGGTAAGTAATCTTCGTGACGTTCGGAAGATTGTAACCCCGGCCGACGCGCGACACCCGAAGAACACGTCTCACGGAAGCCCTCCGAAGGCGTCGGTTTTTGCAAAGACGCCCCCGGACCAGCTCGCTTATCGCCGAGAGGATAAACGAACGTCATACAGTCGGATCATCCGGATTTCGATGGTTTGCCAATCGATTCCTCCATCGAACCCCCATGCCGCGTCGACTCCCTTCAGTTCCCGATTCAGTTTCGCGACTGCGCAAACATGTCCTTTGCCGTTTGACCACTATCTTGGAGACGGGGTCAACCGCAGTCTAAACATCGGTATCTTCCTCGTGAGCCAAGAACGAAAAAGATGAAACTCGGATTCATTTATCGATCACTCCTACCTCGAACCTAATACATCCTAAATGCCTCGGGCATAGATAGCGTTGACGTTGAGCATCAGTTCAAAGGAGGACAAGCGCAAATTCATTGTTTGATCACTGTAACTGCGACGGGAAAACGAAATAAGTGCTTTGAACCACAACCATGGAAACGAACGCGTCCCTTTGATTCGCGTTTCCGCGAAATAATCTAGGAAAATCGAAATGGACGTAAACATCCGCCGTCCTAAATTATCATTCGGGTAAATCGGATTGCCGGGAAACGGGACAGTCGGTCGCGAAAAGTTTCCCATTGGTCGTCGGGCTTTCATCGAATCGTGGCGGAGCGTGGCCGAGGAAGCTTGAAGGAGAGCAGGATAGAGAAATAGTAGGAGGAGGATACGTTTATTTCATTGCAGGAAGTGTCTTCCTTTATAAAGCCGCTCGACAGTAAACCGACGGCAATAACGCGAAGTTAAAGATTTTCAGCTCGGAGTATACGCTCTCTCTCTCTCTCTCTCTTACTGTCGATACGCTCTCCACGGTTCGTCAATTACCGAAAGTTGGAGTATCGGCGGACCGTAGGGATCCCGGAAATACGATATAACTTTATCCCGGCCCTTTCGACAATCTCGCCCGGAAATAGTGTAGTGAACGTCGCCGGGGGTTGGCGCGCGGTACAGCGGGGAGGGGGCTTCGAAGAGGGTGAACCGAGGAGAATGCACCCATCCGAACATATATTCCAATAGAACAATACAATACTCGGAGGGAGCAGGACCGCCGCAGAGCAGTTTTCTCTGTTCGATAAATCGAAGCGCCTGTTTGCGATTCGATTCGAATCGGTTCGAGTCGGTTCGAGTCGAGTCCCGGGCGTGCTGCGCCAACCGGAAAGAACGGACGTATCGTCGGCCTCTCGATACCCTGCGAATTCCACGCTCCCGCTCAAATCGCCGCGGTCTAATTTAATTACGCCACCGTGGCCATGGGAATGCTTACACCCAGTATTTCGTCGAGATCGAATCGCGCAACCCCGGTTTGATTCTCCGATTTTCCTCCAGCCTTATTGCCTTCGGCGTCGGTGTTCGGTGTCGGTGTCGGTGTCGGTGTCGCCCACGATCCCTCCCGATCATTTTTCGGAAACAGGAAATTGATTTCGCCCAACCGAGTTTCACCCAATGCGGTTACGCGTCTTGGGTTTTATGTTAATTGGAAAAGTACCGTGTGCCGTGGAAACCAGATTTGTCTGTTGTAGAATTGACTGGGATCCGAAGCTCGGATGGAATTGCTACCCGGTGTTAACGCGATGTTCGAAGAGACTTTCGTTTCGCTCTTGTTCCACTTGAATTGGAACGTACGGCAGTGTTTATTCGAAGAATTATGAAATGATAGACACCGTTCGAAACATTGGAATTCAAGGGAGTGCAAAGCGTCGCAGCGAATCGAATTGTGAGGCCGTAACGGCGATAAAGTTGCATAAAATCGGCAGAGCGGTACGGTTCATTAGGCAGCGGGGACACGGAATCTACGGTAACGACGGTTCGCATAAATTCGGAAGGGTGATGGGTGGGACGGAGGATCGGCGATCGTTTGCGATCGTTTTGCATTTCGAAAATCACGCCCTCGATCAAAATTCTATGGGTAATCGGAGCGAACACGGGAGATAAACGAACCCTGTTTGCCTCTGTCCTACTTTCGATTCGATTTGTGCGCCCCCGGAATCGAACGGAAAAGATCAGGACGGAAAGAAAGCGATATCGGGGACGAGAGGGGTAAGAGAGGGGTAAGAGAGGGATAAGAGAGCGTCGCCGATATCGCTCCCTTTGCCGGATTTCCACGGAGCGGAGCGGAGCATCGCATCAAAACTAAATTCCGTCAAATCTCGTCATTTCCGATTGCGCGGTCGACATCTCTCGGGGAAAATCAACGGGTCAACGGAGGGAAACGAGTTTTCCTGGGGAACCATGCTCGCAAGACCCGGGCTAACTGTGCCCGAAGAACAAAAGTAAAATTCTCCGAAATGCTGCAAATGAAACTCTATAAATGAAAACGATGGCGGTTCGATCGAGGATTGAGGAAACAGCGGAACGAATCACGGCCCGATATCGTATACGCGGGGCAAGCCGAATTATCCCAAAACGTGGTAACCAATCCCCGATCAGAAATCGTTTACTGTAATTAGATAAGGATCGGATAAAATTACGTGGGATCAAGAATTTCGGTCGGCGAGGGGCTCCGAATGCCGTGGGTTGGGTATCGTTGCACCGGTTCCCGTCCGAAGTTTCACGTCGTTTCACCCTCGATTTCCTCGTTAGGGTTCGACACGAGTGTCGAAATCTCGTTCGTTCGCAGCCGCGTCGCTGCAGATGTTGAAAAACTCGAAACGATCGCACTCGGCTGCCGACTGGCGTGGCCTTCGGAGAGGACGATTCCATCCAAGTTCTTCGATCATCGTAATTGCGGCCGCGAATATGGCCCTGCTATCGCGGCGACGAATCGCTACGTGCACGTCTGCGGTGGTCCGGTCTCAACTTGCCTACGTTATTACGTCCCACGATCGTTTCAACATTTGCCCCTTCCTTCGCCTTGAATATTAATCCTCCTCTCCTCTTCTCGACGCAGCTGACTTCGACATTAGTTAAAAGCGGTCTGTACTCAACTTTCGACTTTAGCATTGCCGCCTGAAAATTTAAAAACATCCGGCAAACTACATCTCGAAATTCTGAATCAATTTTGCACCTTGACAGCACCATGAAATATTCATCCGCTCCTTTCGAAGCTTCGTTCACCCCTACCCCCGGTCCCCACCGAAATTTATGCGAATATTGGCTTGCGCGGACAGACATAACCCTTGACTGCCCTGCAAAGTCCGACGGACACGTTTTTCTATTGATTTATGTAGAAATGTTTGTCGACAGTGACGCGGATATTTTTGCAGAAACGTCGGACACAGTGGAATTCTGCCGCAGCAGGAACAATTTTTGGGCAAGATTTAATATGCTCTTCTCGCGAGAGCTGTATATCTTTTCGGAACGACGCTAAGATTGCCAAGCGATGCGGGAAAACAGTAAACAGACACGGTGCGGCGCGGCGTGCCGGAACACACAGTCGGAAGTGTAGTTTCTTCCTCGCGTGGAAAACTTTATAAGACTGGCACGGGCAATTCATCATCCCTGCCTTAATATTGAATATGCTGCATACACGAGTCTCGAGGAGTAGCGAAAGGAAATCAGCAGATAAAAATATCACGTCCGACCGCGCTGTTGCGTATCCGATTAAAATAACCGTCAGGAAACGAAACTTTTTCCAGCTATCCACGTATAATTTTCTTTGCCAAGAGATCGAAGAACGGCCCAACGGGCAATATTAAATTGTACTATGGGTTTCATGGACTGGCAGTCATTAGTGGATATAAAGGAAGACCAGGCGAGTTAACAGATTTAATGCGGACCCCTCGGTACACTCTTTGAAATTGGTCGGAGAAAAGAATCGGTCTACTCGTATTCCCTTTGGAGGACCGACCGCGGATGAAATTGAACGAATCTCTCGACCATTTTTGAGTACGAAATTAATTCGGAATAGCTCTATAACGTAAATCGATCGCAGAGAAAGGGGATATCTTGGATAATTTGAGGACTCGCTTCGCTTTATAAAAATATTAGGCGTTTTTAAATTGGACTCGAAAGCCGTGGGATACATATTCGATGATAGCCAGCCTGCCGTAGAGAGAATACCGAAAGTCTTTTCAAAGACAGTCTTGCCAAGTTAAAAACGAATTCCACTTTTTCCTATGCAAAATTCATTGCGAATCGTGCACAGGGATCGAAGCTCTCTTACGAAAGTACAGGATGTAAAAAAAAACCATACACCATAGCTTCGGAGAGTGGGTATTCTGCACCCTCCATCGTCTGATATTTATGAATAATGAATAACTTTGCTCACTAATGACGTCACAACTTTTAAATGAATGGACTTTTTCGAGTGCGGTTTGTTCTAAAAACTTCCAGAAGAAACGCCTCGTCTAACGGTTCAAACCCCAGTTGTCTACGTTGAGCCGTTCTCAATTGATGCCGTCCAAACAGACAGACAGACAGACAGACACGATTTTATTATATATAGAGATAGAGATAGAGATAGAGATAGAGATAGAGATAGAGATTACAGCATGTTTCATGGAGACGAAAATTAAATGTTTTACAAATTATTCTATTATTTGAATGATTTATCGAGAAGCACCTGATGTTCAACGGGCGAAGCTTCACGTTTTTGGAAGAAGACTTCGCTCGTCCGTTTCGCCATTCTTCTCGCAAGGTTTTTGCGCGCACCGGGACTTCCATTACGCGAAATTACCCAGAACAAAGTAGCCGAAAGGGAAAATCGCTGGCAAAGTGGAAGACGTATTAATTCGAGATAAGTAACGCAGGTGAAGTAATTCCTCAAAGTACGAAGCGGGAGAGAGAGAGGGAGAAGCACTCGCGGAATAGACGTAGCTGAGGAAAATAAGGGATGGAGAGAGAAGAATGGGGGTGGAAGCGGCGATAAAGACGGGGCGTAAAGTTTCCACGGAAAGGATGCATCCTCTCCGAGTCTCGAATGGGAAGAATTTCTGTTAGGAGCGCTTCAACATTGTCGGTCTTTCCCCCGGTAACGATTGCATTCATCTCGAGCGACGTTTTTAAGGGGTGGCGAGGCGAAAGGGGCGAGTGGGCTGCAGAAATAGTGGGGAGAAGGGTGGGAAAAGGCGGGCCGAGGCCGTGGTAAAATGATCGATCGCGTTCTCCACGGTCAGATTAAGGGAGAAAGAAGGAAATCTTTGCCCTCGTTGGAACGGGGCGGAGGAAGGGTGCCATTTAACTTGTTAAAACTCCGTTCCGCGGCGGAACTGTTTTACGGTCCGTATATACGTGATTTTGTGGGGGTCTGGGAACAGAGAGAGAGAGAGAGAGAGAGAGAGAGAGAGAGAGAGAGAGAGGAGTGAGGCGAACGTCTCTCTAAACCGCGCTCGCGCGCCGGATAACGACGTTCGCTACGGGGAAATTTTATTTCCATCGCGAGGGTAACGTCGAGATGACGGGGCCCTTATGCACCTTGTCGACGAGCAAATCTGACATGGTGCGGGGACAAGACGGGATGGAACGGGCGGGACAAGAGCGTAGCTAGACGACACGAACAGGAAATACGAGAGCGAGGAGATGAGAGGAAGGGTAAAGTCGCGGGAAAAATTGGTACCAGAGGCGGGGAACAAGCCGGAACAAAAGAATTTGAAAATAGGACACAGGTAAATTGACTGAGAGATAAGATCGGAGGAGACTCGCGAAGCTAGCGAAAGCTGTGAAAGCTGCGAAGCGAAACAACCGCTTTCAGGGATCTCGAGACGAAACAGGCAAGGCACTACTAATCCGCCTGTATTGCGTGTTAATGTTGAAATTACGAAAAATTGTGCTGTGTATAAAAGATGCGCGGTACACGAGAGTACAAAGGGTTAAATTCAGCTGCACGAGATACGGGAGTAAGAGAGCATTTCTTGAAACTGGGATTAGTTCGTTCGCGGGAAATGGCTTATCGAAGCCGATCAAAGCGAGCCAGAATGTGCGCGCGAGAGAGAGAGAGAAGGAGCGAATAGAAAAGAGTCGGTAATGAGAACGAAAGGAGGGACAGAATTCACCTCATAATCTCCGTAACAAGCGCCCTCTTCATCCCTCTTTTGCCACTGCCCTCGTCGAGGAGTCCTCTTCAATAAATCACGTGCTCCAACACCGTGTAAACAGGGCTGACTTAATAAATCTAATTATCCAGGGACGAAGAGAACGTGACGGCTTGGAAAAATAATTTATCGTGAGGAATATTCGGTGCCGATATCTGCTGCCTCCTGCTCGATCGACTTCGAAACTGTCCGTGAGATTATTTATTATCTGGAGCGGCACGGGGTTTTCGAACAACAAAAAAAAACAGAGTTTCACGGAAATATTAATTTTTAATCGCAGCCGTTCTTGTCCGCGCTCCATGAATTATTAAACGAAATAGAATCACCATACTAGGCTATTCAAAGAGGTGTTTCACCCGCTCAAAAAGATTATCATTTTTTAATGAACACACCGTCGATTCTATAACGACCTGCGCACCGGCGCGTGCTACGAACACATAAATTCCGAGGGGTGATGTATATTATTACTTGGCCATCGCATCGGTGTGAAACTCGGTGGAAATTAAACCGGATTTTTAAATGGCTCGAAAGGAGCATCGATTTCGTGCCGAGTCATTTACCCCGCCACCTTCCGCGTGTCTCCGCTCTTCTATATATCCTTGTTTCCCATTCGATTCCCGCCTCCTCCACCGCCTCCTTCTCCTACGTCTCCGCTTCTGCCACGATCTCTCGCCCCCTTTTTCTACAAGAACTTCCGCAGAACTTCCGTAGAACTTCCTGATTAGGGATTTGATAGTAGGTTTTATGGGTCCGGTTCCGACGCGGAATACGATGCGGGCAATCGCGGCGAACCATCTTCGAATTCCATCGTCGAATTCCATCGTCGAATTCCATCGTCGAATTCCATCGTCGAATCCCATCGTCCTATTACCAATCGATTGTCCGTTCTTCTCAGCGGATTAAAATTCGAAGCCCCATCCGTGACCATGCCTTGTTCACACCCCACAATAACGGGGCTCGAAGTTTCCAGCTGGTGGACTCCGCGAGCGGATTGACCAAACATCGGAGCCCCGAGCTTCCCTTACAACGGACGTGGCTCTCGTTCAATTAACCGACTAATTAAAGCGCCGTTACGGGCGAGAGAGCCCGTCGGATTAGAAGAAATGTTGTTCCGAAGAAGCAACGTAAGCACCGCGCCGCAGCGCCGCGCCTACTAACAGCGGAGCGAACCTCGGCGAAATTTTGAAGTAAGTGGAACGAAGTCTCTCGAGCTGTTGGAGGATCGTAAAGGAAGTCTGTTATTTGGCCTGCAGACTGCAGCTCCGCTCCGAGGTCGGAAGTCGAAGGGAAACTCGAGGTTGAAGAACCTCGAACACAGCTGTAAGACCGAGGCGCGTCGCAAACAATCCCGGGGAACGTTCGCAGCCACGTTAATTCCCGGAGTTGCGTTCTAATAAAAGTAATCGAGAAGTTTCGAGCGCGAGGAAAGTAATGTCGTGAAGCCGATGGGGTTGTGTACGGGGCAAAGAGGGTGCAAAAGCGCGCTGCAATCTCCGTGGTGCAAACGCACACCCGACGACTATCGAGTCGACCGGTCGTGGCCCGAGTTAAGTTTCACAGTCGAGACCTGGTTCGAGGGAGGATCAGGGGTGGTGAGCCACGACTGGCTGAATTCGTCCAATGAAATCCCGCCCACAAACAGAGGAAAATTTTCGGTGACGGTTAACCATCGGCGAAATATCATCGTCCCGTCGAATAGCGTCGATGAAAGAAAATTCGCTGGCATACGCCCCGGTGATAACACACTGCTACTGTCCGATCAATTTAGCAAATGTATCTACGAGTACGCAGAGGTGTGAAAAAGGAAACAAGAGCGATCGAACCCGAAATATCACTTACCGAAATATTTCGGGCCGCGTCGATAGAGGCTCGTCGAAGCTCGTTTCGCTCCGGTCGAAGTTCATTTTCATTCGGCGTGTGGCCGTGAGAAAGAAAAAATCCTGAAAAAGGAGGAAAACGGGGGTTTGGGAGGCACAGGATCGTTATTTCTCGCGGCACGTGTAGCGCTTTCATTAGGCGCGCGTTAGTCTCTCGGAGCGCTAACCGATGCCGTTCGATGAAATTTTTATGCATTCGGCGCTGCCGAGTGCCCGGAAGCCTGTTCGGACCCGGACCCGGACCCGGACCCGAACCCGGTGTTAAAGTTAATCGGGAATGCGAACTGTTCGATAACGAAGTCGCGTTTTCAGCCCCGGGCCGGAACACCGGCCCACAGTCGCCGCGCGCCGGTTGATACGCTTAAAGGTGGACTCATACGGGCGAAGATTCCGGGCAACGTCGCCGAGGATCGTAAATTTCGAGCCCTGGTTGACAGGTCGGAGCGGTGCGTAACGCTCCAGGGGGTCCCCCAGGGTCCTTTAGGAAAACTACCGATAGGTCTCCTTTAAGCATTATGGACATAGGAAACGTTGGTGTGGGTTCTTCGTAGAGTGGGTACGAAATAATTTTGACTCTACGAAAAACCCACACCAACGTTTCCTATTTCCATGATGCTTAAAGGAGAGCTATCGGTAATTTTCCTAAAGGACCCTGGGGGACCCCCTGGAGCGTTACGCACCGCTCCGACCTGTCAACCAGGGCTCGAAATTTACAATCCTCGGCGACGTTGCCCGGAATCTTCGCCCGTATGAGTCCACCTTAAATGAAACGAGCTCGCCCCCGCGCAACACCCGCGCAACACCCGCGCAGCATCCGCCCGCTCTGGACCATGGCCAGTTTTACCGCGGCGCGGCGGGTTCCTGTTCGATTCGATATTCAACCAAAAAAAAAAAAAAAAGGAAAAAAATGGCAACTCGGAGAAGCGAGACTGCGCCGATACCGTTTCATTGTCTAAAATGCTTCGCGTGTCAACGAGTAAATTGCAGCCGTCCCCTTTTCCTCCTCCGCGCTCGTGTTTTCCGCTATTTATCGCTTTCCGGCTCTCGCCGTCGCCCGTTTCCGCAATTTATTTTTCATTGTCGTTGGTACGCGCCTCGATACGGCGCTACCCGTTACCGCCAGAAGACTCCGAGCGTCTCCAAAGGCGGTGAGCCCTCTTCGATGCTCTCTGTCTGTACCTTTCTTCCTGTAATTTACAACCCTCCGACCCTCTACTTTGACGCTGTACGAGCTCTGACACATTCGACGCGAATCGTTCGAGGAAACGCGGTTTAATTGACTTGTTAGAGAGTAATGGACCAATAATATTGTAACTATTTCTACCATTAAACTTTCAACGGAATTCTTCAACTCCTGTCCTTGGCAATTAGGACGGGCGAACTTTCGACGGGATGAAATCTGTCAAAATGTAGAAACTTCTGCGACTATTGCTCTGTTCAACCCTTAATCGTCCTCCGGAACTGCATTTTCTCTTTCGCGAATCCGAGAATAAGCACTCTGCTACTTTGAACTGTGAGTCTTGCCACTTGTCAATTTCTAACCTATCCGAGCCATTCGTCTGCGTTCTGACACGGATGCACACGGATGCACCTGGATGCACACGGATGCACACAGGTGAACGCTCGCCCATAAGTTTTCACCCGTTGATCGTCACCCTCGCGTTCTCGACGCATCTTCCATCGACCGATCCCGTCGGTAGCACCCTTGCAATTCTCACAAGTTCGCCGGGTCGTTTCATTATTATTCCGTAATAAAATATGATCGTAACACAGACTCGAGAGTTCGTCTTTCTAAATAGAATCGCACCGTGCACCGAGCGAAACGGAATACGTGAGCGTGGCATAAAGGCAAACGAGAACGCGTAGGTGGTGTGTTTGCAAGGTGGGACACGCAGAGAGGTCAGCTTGACGAAACGTGTAGAGCGCCACGATGCCTCTCGTAAAATGAACGACTGTGCCGGACGAACGGAAAGACGCCGGAAACGTCGCGTCGCGTCGCGTCGGCCACACAGAGTTTCACAGTACACGTATGTATCGCGTATTCCTTTTACGGTGCGCGCGGCCGTATCTCCGCGCGCAACGAACATACCTCTCGATTCGAATCCGCATCGCTACTTTCTAGTTTGAATAATCCAGAGCGGATAGCGCGAAGCGGGCAGAATCGGGTGAAAGATGCGAAGGCGTGCGAGCGAACAGAGCGGCGGACCCAGGCCGAGAAGAATTATTTAAAGTCGCTGAGAATCGACCACGTTGAACCGTGTCGGGGGCCGCGAGAAGGGGCACGCACCAGGATTACTTTTGGTGCCGGCAACTTCGTAATTTCAACTTTTGCCTGAGCATTCGAATAGTTTAATCGGGACGAATAATAATCCGAGGTGGAGGAAAAACCGGAACCCGGTGGCATGGAGGTGAATTAATCCAGTTACGAAGCTCCCTGTTAAAAAAGAGAACCGCTCCAACGCAACGGTCACCGTTTCGTAGCATTATCCGACGTTCATTTCCGTCGGTATGTTTCAACGAACTTCCATATTCCCGACGCGCGCAATGGAAGTGGAATCCCGGCCTCGTAAACAGTCCGGCCCCGGAAGCTGGAGCAGCCCGTTTCGGTTGATCCTTGAAATCACTTGATTCCAAACGGAGGGAAGGAACCCCGGGGGTTGGAAGCTGCTGCGACTGTTTCGGAGGGCCGAAGGCGCGGAAACAGAGGACCCGGACCCAGACCCGATTAAGCGACAAGCGCACCGAACTTATCTCTCTCCCCGTAAGCTCCAAATCTCCCTCATAAAAGTGGTAACAACCCCTGTTTGGGAAACAATGGCTGCGATGCCGGACTCGGCTCCGATCCTGGAAAAGTTTCGACGGTTTTGCGGCAACGGCGAAAGGCGCGACGAGAAATGTGTGTGTGTGTGAGAGAGAGAGAGAGAGAGAGAGAGAGAGAGAGAGAGAGAGAGAAAGAGACGCGACAGAACGGTGTGGAACGCCCTACGGATTCAACTTTAACAACCGCGGAAGCTGTCCAATAAATATCGCGACGCTTGGTTATTAGCGTTTTCATTCGCTAGAATGGCTTAAACCACGCACACGAGAATCGAAAAGGTCCGCTTACGTGTCATGAAATAGTACTGTCTCCTGCATGGTTTTTGGAAGCTGAGGCTGAACGCGGACAGTCTTTTATCGACCCGAAATGGTCTTTTGGAACTTGGAACCCTGATAAAGACTATGCTTCCATCTTTTTATGTTGATGTATCGAAACGTAGATACTGGATAATATTTTTAACATTGTGGTATAGCGTTAGGCTTGCTGTCAAGTCTAAAAACATAATTTAACAAATGAGAGCATTGGCACAAACTTGCTTTTTCATGCTGCAAACAATCCACAATTGAAGAGGCGAACATGGTAATTAATACGAGTTGTATCAAATTTCCGAGTTTCCCAGACTGAAATCTACTCGCATTTTTTTGCAGACGGGATTTTGCAAAAAAACTCTTCGTCTACTGCCGGTATTTTTCCATCGCCTAAATTCGAGAATACTGCAAACCCGGGGCTGTCGGCCGCGGTGCCAGGGCTTGAAATTTTTAATTCTAATTTTCCCGTCTTAATTGTCCAGTTTCCATTCCCTGCCGTTTTCAAAAACTTTCTAATTGCGAGCGCTTCTGTTGGAACTACGTTTCACCGGCCATTAAAAGCGACGGAACTTTCTGTTTGGAAATTCGCTGGGACGTATCGCCGCACCGCGGAAGAAAAGCTACTCGCGATTCGTTTCCTCGAAGAGAATCAACGATCCATTCTGCTTCTCTGTCCCGTTTTCTTGATCGCCGATGTTCCTTCGTTCAAAATAACCGTACACGTGGGTTCTTTCCTGCGAACAATATTTATGGTACATATGTACGTGTCTAGAAAGCCTTTCGGAGGATTAACTACACAATTAGCTGATTCTGCGATCACGAGGGCCAACGAGAGACGCCGTTTTCGTACGTTCCGCGAACGAAACGCGGGCAAAGTGGAAATGACAGGCAGCTTAATTAAGTGGTTGCAATTAAATTGCATCCGCGGCAAAATTATACTGTTTCTCGCATTCTTATAATTGTGCGTTTCATTAGCATATTTTTCCCCACGTCCGTGACTCGATTTGTTCGCGATCCTTTAGCGGTCAGCATCGAAACGAGTCCTCCTTTGATTAGACGCGTGGTTTGGAGGATTCTATAGCGCTCGCAGGCTTCATTGTTAACGATGGTAAATTAATACGCAGCATGCTACAGGATGCAGTCGATTCGGACAGCCAGTGTAATACAACCGATACATTCTAACGTTGTCTATCATCGGATAGTCTGGAAGCAGATTTCGTCAGCAATGGGCTGACAGTCGAATCAATCGAACGATATCAATTATCGTCAATGTCTACGATACCGATTCGTGGCAGAAATTATCTGATCTGCTTTCCGTTCAATTATTATCAATCGCTTCTTGCAAAAAATCGCACCAATTCCAAAGTAGGAACGTTGTAGAATTCACAACCTTTTGGTCGGCAGTTTTGTAAAGCTCTGCAAAATCGATCCGGACCCATGTGTTCAGGATTTTGTAACGAAAAAATCTGCCCGGCAAGGGAAAGTAACGAGGCAGGTAATTTATCTGGTCGGACAAGCAAAATGGTTTTCGCTCGAAACATATTCGGTTTGATGGTCCTTTTTTTCATCAACCCTTCATTCGATCGAGGCCGTATCCATTGGGTCTGACAATCGACTAAGGCTTTGTTTTATAGATCGCTGATCGTGGACTCGACCGCTCGCTCGTTTTTCGACTATCGAACGGAATTCTACAATTTCAGCACGGGAACCCGGAATAGCCTGCCTCCCGCGAAAGAAATGTAACCAGAGGAAAAGACTACCAATTAAGCGTCTGTTTCTTTGAGCCTCGTTAATTAACGTTTTGCAGGAAAAGAGTTGAGAAAAAATATCATCGCGTAAACGAGGCCGGCCGATTTAATTCACTTTTGCGAAAATAAGGCTGCAATTTGCCGGTTATTATTTATTTAATATGGCACGGACTCCCTCTTTCGAAACACACTTTATTTCGAAGGCGTCGATTGCCACAGCAAGCCTAGAGGGTAAATATTTGTTAAAAGGTTCACTCAATTTGTACTCTCGAGTGAACGTGTATTTTCTCTGATTGTACCCGTCACGGCAGTGTGCCAGGCGGAGAGACACGAATATCTAACAAAATTTCGAGTAGTAAATCGTGAACGGGAGGAGATCAACTTCGCTTTCACACCCATCGACGTCGCCGCCAAGCCCTCGAAATCCAAAGCTTGTCCAGCGAGCAGACTTTTATCTCGAGACTCGCCCTCCTCTCTCTCTCCCCGCCATTTTTAAAGATACGCGGAGGACGGACTCGTGACTGTGCGCAGTTTGAACTGTGTCGTCCGTTGGTCTCGGGAACACTTCGGGACAGTTTTTCCAGTAACCTTCTCCTCGACGAGAAGAGATTTTGCTTTCGCGAGAAAACGATTGAATTCTCGATTTCGAAATATTGTATAACACAATATCGCAAGCGTGCTGCTCTGCGGATATGGGGGTCTCTTTCCCCTTTTCGCCAAAGGGGACAAGCGAATTCGTTCGAGTGGTTGGGGGTCGGTGAGTTGCGAAAGGGAGAGGAAAGTCGAAATCTTAGTCTCAAAGCCTGAAATCTCATCTTCCGACGGTCGCGTGCTTCAAACAGTTCCCACGGAACAGCGCTGTACAGCTTTTTCCAACCGGTCGAGTTTATCTCCTCTCTGGCTGTGACACGTCGCCGGCTCCTCGGATCTCGCGCGACTAACTTGTTCCCCGAACGAGCCACCTCTCTCGGAAATTGTGCCGTCCATGATGGAAAATGTGTCTGCAGTGCCCCGCGTACAGTTCGAATTCTTCGCGAGATTAAATTCTAACACCGACAATGGCCCTCGAATATTTATTGCGCCCGCCAACGATTCCCAAATCGCCGCCCGATTCATCCTCTAGAAATTTAGCGGACATTTGCGGATCTCATTCGAGGTGATCGAACACTGCTGTAGAACTGAATGGTCATTTTGCCTTTATCTGGGCTGTTTAAGATGTGTATGTAAATGATTTCTCCGTGCCAATTACGAAGATTGAAAGACCTTTTACGCGCGATATAGTACATCTACAATTTAAAATTACAGCTCAGGGAATAATAGAATTTTCCGAAGAACGAGAACGGAATGCGACGGTTTTTATGTTTTCCAGAAAGGTGACAATCTCTTTATGCGTCGAGAGAGTGATCAAAGCGTACGCGAGGTAATGACGGAGCATCGACAAAAATAATTTTACAGCGAAGGGCACCGGAATAGTAGGAATCCTCGAAACGGGGAATCGCGAAGATCGGTTTTCGCGCGAAATAACTCGCGTTCACCTGGTGGACGGAGAAGAAAAGATTTCCTGGGACGGTGCAATAACGCAGTCGGTAGGGGTGGCTAATTCTTATCGTTCGAAGAGGGCTGGCGAGGGTGGCGGGACGTCGTCGGAATTTTAATTACGTAAGGGACGGCTGGAAGAAAGGCGCGAAAGCTTGGGAGAAGGCTTTTTTCATTAAGATTACACTCGACCGAGCGTGCGAGCGCGAGCGCGCTCGTTCTCTAAACAAAATGTTCGTTTTCCTGTTACGTCGTCGTCGTCGTCGTCGTCGTCGAGAAGGCGGACAAGGACGAAACAAAACTATCCGAGAAGCGGCGATGCAAGACGGCACGCGGCGAGGGGAAAAAGACCGTCAGAGGAAGAAAGGGGCAGGAGAATGGCGGCGTATAAAACAGAGGGAAAGTAGCCAGGCATTTCAAAGATGAGAGACCACTTTGCGCTTAGAAGGAACTCTTTTACTTTCACGGCTTACTAAATGCGCGAGGTATGCTCGAAGGAGGAACGGGCTTCCGGCGCGAAGAATGGAAAGAGGGAGGAAACGAACTAGGGGGTGAAAAAGCGAGCCCGAGAACAAGGAGGGTAGAATAGCTGGCGGAGGCGGAGGCTACCTGTCCCGAAACCACCGACGATTCAACTCGCGGTGATTCGAGGAACGCGTCCAACATTTAGCCTCGAAGTAGCATAATTTAATTAACGGTCGGACATATTATTCGACAATTAACGATTTGGAAAAATAAAACAGAGTCAACACCAAATTGGAATTTAGCTGCGGCTGCGATTTGTACGAAATTCATTGGACGTTTATGGTCGAATGCTCGATATTATGTGCCATAATGAAATGAGATTTAATTAAATGTTCAACAGAGCACTGTCCGAGAGTAGTTCGATCGTTGTTGGCGCAGTGTTGAGAGAACGCGTGAAAATGCTATCGGATTCATAGTCGGATTCATGGTCGGATTCATAGTCGGATTTGATTCCGTAATTTTTTCACGTACTCGCCGGAATCTTTCCGCGCGGGAAACGTGACAAATGATTCGCGTCGCTTTCAAATCGAAACCGGGTAACCGCACCGTGTCCGATTTTATGTGCGCTTTTTTTATCGCGCCGCTAGGGAATTCGCTCCCGTTCTTTTTCGCCGGGCCAAGTATATTCACCGGTGTGTACCGGACGCGATCGAACGGTATCGCGAATTTTTCGGCCGGCCCGGTAGGGACGCGTGCGCTTGCTCTGGCAAATCTGTCGCAAAAGTTCCGAGTTTTCGTCCGATTATTCGCGCCGAAAGCCGGTTTAACCGGAGCGCTAGGTCAACCCGAAATCCCGTCCCCGGGAAATGACGGTGTACACTTTCGAATGTAAAAATCGCCGTTCCCTCCCGAAAAAAAAAGGGAGAAAAGAGAGCGACAACGTACGCGCGCGCGCTATTGTCGCCGTATTATCCGGAAAGGAAATTGCAATCGTACGAACGATTGATATTCGTGATTTTCAATTTGCGAAATTGAAATCGGAACGATATTCGCGTCGAATATTGCGCGGCCGGAAGATTTTCTATTCGGTCTCGGAATAATGTGGCGATTCCAAAACAAATTCCCCCGGGCCGTTCGCACATAACTCTGCTTACAACCTGTGAACGCGTCGAATATCAGTTAAAAGGCACACGCGTGCAACAATCGGAAATTATCGGGTCAGATGCGGCCGTTTTTGCGAACACTTTCCAATCGACTTGGTATCGTGCGTTTCACTGAAAAAAGAAATTCATGGTAGAGTCCCGAATAAATAGCAACATTATCCGGGACGCAATTATCATCCTTCTTTCGAGTTGTTCCGCGGCAGCCAACAACGCGTCATTAACAGCCCGATCCGGCGATAACAAAATGGTCGTTTCGGTACGAGGATTCGATTGGGCTGGGCGGTTCGCGGCTGACAAACGAGGAAAAGACGAGAGGTCGAGGGTCCGCGGAGCACATTCCATTTCCCGTCGGTTGATTATCAGGCAGCGCCGGCCGGTTTTTCGAAACGGAACGAAACGAAAATTAATCGTATGTACTGGCCGGCTGAACGATGAATAATGCACGCCCGGAATTCGCGGTTGTTCCATTTATACGGTAGAAACGCAACGACGAAACGCGTTACAACACACGTTTCGAGAGGGCTGAAACGTTTTCGAGAGGGCTGAAACGTTTTCGAGTCTTACACGCGGCTGAATCGATCCTCGGATGGCCCGATAAGGCTCCCTTTTCCACGGCGATCCATCATGACGCCGATGTTTGGCCTGTCCGTTGGGTCAACAAATCACGAGTCACTTTCAGGCAGGATCCGCGAGCCATTTCCTACGTTTTGCTCGTTTTCGGTCGCATTAGCGAGACGCGTCGCGCTTTTGCTTCTGCTTTTGCTTCTGCTTCTGCTTCAGCTTCTGCTTCTGCATCGGCTTCGATGCCGGACACCATGAGAACCCGGGAATGGTGAATGACGCGACGCGACGCCCTGCGAACGTATCGATGGATGCTGCTAACCCTTCTCTGTCCGGGAATTTATGATCGATCGATATTAAAAGCGTGATTCGACCGTCGACGAAGTTTGTTGCGCCCGCGATATTTATTTCCTCGATTGAGCGGACACTTTTCGGCTTTAACCTTTCCAAGATGAATGTTCTCACCCTTTAGATGGATATTCACCCATCCATCGTTTCTAGATACCGTGCAACGTCAGATATCTCTCTGATGAATCTCTGCGATAAAAGATGTTACGTCGCGTCGCGTCGTATCAGAACTCAGCAGTATTTAATGAGCCGCCGAGATACACTTCTCGAAAGGAATAATAAGGAGATAGTCACGGTTAACTGGACTTTTATAAAAAAAAAAAAAAGGAAAAGAGATGCGAGCCGAAAACAGTACGGAGCGGAATAGACGAGGGAAATGGATAGGAAACGACTTCGTTAAAGGTGGCGCCACCTTAGGCTTTAATGAGAAAACCGCAGCCTCCGCTCGCGTATTCTAGATGGATTTTATTGCCGGTGCAGCTATCAGGAATTCTGCAGTCTAGGAATCCTGGTTTACGAGGCTACTGCGTAATAAAGTCATGTCTGATCCACACCGGCCCACCGTAAATTTAATTCTAAAGCCCGACGACTGATGAAGTTATGAGAATCACGTTTCGGGTGTAAAGCAGTCGGCAATCTAGTGGTGTTTCACATACGATATTACATAAAATATTTAATTATATTCTTACGAAAACAGTAAATTCCTGTAATTTTCAATAGAATTATTCTTCGTTCTCCGTCTAACATTTCAAACTGTTCAAATCCATTCGAATTCAGCAAACAATTGTCGCGAATCGAACAATGCGGTTCAGGACGGCTTGGTCCGACCAGTGACCGACCTATAATACCACTGTCACCTGTCTGTCGCCATTTAACTGAACTTCTTTCACGGATTTCCGAGTCTGCCATTCATTTTGAATGGCACGGAAACCGAGTCGGACAGACGGCAAACTCGTGGAAAGGGAATAGATTACCGTGCGGCATTAACTTGAAGTGTGGCTGTTTGTTCGCGATATTTCAGAAACCCGACGATCGGAATCCGGTGGTCGCGGAACGCCGCGTCGTGCCGTGTTTATCATTCCGGGGCGCGCGCCTCGGTGTCGGAAACGATACGTGAGAGGAACTCTTCGAGTTTTGCATAAACAGCGAGACACACCGTCGCTTCCGGTCATCGATCAAAACCGCGGATGCGTGTGTCGCCCTACAAGGTCAACAAATCATCAGCCACTTGACGGTGTTTCCCAAACGAATTCTTGTCACGGGACAAGCGACGACAAATATGGCTCCTTGTATACGGAAAAATAATTTTTCTGGAGTCAAATTTTTCGGTGGGTGAGCGAACGAGTGGAAACAACACTGAAACAGTTGGCAGATAATGGGATAGTATTTTCAATTCCTTACTGGCATTATATTGTAGGTGTTTACAGACGAGTTGCAGACGGTTACATGTATTTTCCATTGTACCCATTACATTGTGCACTTTCGGCTGAAATGGCTCGTCTGGCCACGATTGCCTGAATCTACTTCGAAATCTACTTCGATAAATAGATACGTCACGGGCTTCTAAAAATGGCAACTTGGGAAACTTTGTACATATGATTACGGTGCGGACGTGACTTCAGGCTATTTTTGAGATTTAGCGGACTTTCTGTTTTATGATAATTTATTAGGGACTTCGCATTTTAGCTAAAGGTCTCAATAGCCGTTGACGTACCGTAAAATATCTGCAGACCAAATGCGAATACTAAGGACTTTAGGTAGACGAGGGCTCAAGGCGAGGGTACCTCCAGTTTCCCTCACCTTGTCGCCTTTTAGAGGGCGTGCGTTAATTTTAAGCATATTCGATTGGTTTGGTAACCGCCTACGATGCGGAAGCATACAAAAAGACAGCGTGAACAAGCAACAGGGTTGTTGTTGTTGATGTAGCGCGAACGAAGCAGTCGGTTGAAATAACCGTTTATGTGAATCCGAAACTTCTTTATATATTTTTTCGGTCGTCCTTACATATCTGTTTCTATTTACTATAGAGAATGTTCGTTGATTGGAATAATATTGTTTCAGTAATCGCAGTGGACGCTCGCTACACTAAACGGACCCACTGAATTCTAAGCCGACGATTAATCTGATAGCGCGGTCTATAGCACCGAGAACGCGATAGCAAGTACACCGCACGAAAGCTAAGTGAAAACTAGCAAGCTTTGAATAGGGAAAAATTGTTGAAAACGAGTCTGGAACGAAATAAAACGAAGAGTGGCCGTCGATATACGAACCAGTGAAATATCGATAGTTCAGCACACGGGCGATACGAAGTTCGCCGAAACGCTTACGGATAAAAAGCTGACTCCATCGAGGGATTTATTTAACGTATCTCGAACTTCCATGGTAAAAAAAAAAACGTGCACAAATAATATCGGATTATGGGAAGGTTAATAATAACTCGAGTAAACACATTGCAAATTTTTCCCAATATCATCGACTTGCTGCTTTTAATGAATGTTTTAAATTTTCACGTTGGCCTGGTGTGCAGAGCGATAGACGGCAAAACGAACGGAGATAGAGGTGGAACGACAGATAGAGGTACAGTGCGAGAGAGGAAGATGGATAGATATATAGAGAAAAAGAGAGAGAGAGAGAGAGAGAGGGCGGCGGGGGGGTCGTATTAATTCGAAACGAGATTACGAGCTCTCGACGGAAAGCCGAAGCTGGTCTCGGCCGAATTAACTGAACCTAATTGGAATCGACCAAACCGCCGATAAGATTCCGTGATTAACCCTCATTTAATTTTCAAATTAACTCGAGACGACCGGTGACGAGTATTAATTTCGCCGTGCGATATTCTGGGCGTCCGGGATTTGTTTGATCGTAGTCGTTGCTCGATCAAATAGTGGATCGCTGTAAAAAAGCTGACCCGGCTGCGGGAAAATCAATGGAACGGATGGACCGATCGGACAGAAAATGTTGGAAAAATTGATGACGCACCCCATGCCGGGCGTTTGTTCTCCGGCTTTGATGCCGGCCGTTGAGAGGGGAATTTAGAAATAACAGCTCGACATTCGAGAACGGGAAACGAGCGATAGCGCCGGGAACATGGCGCCGACTGGCCCTTAATCTAACGGGTATCTACGAGCAACAGGAATCAACCAGACGGGATTATGGGTTGTACGCGACGATCCGTGGGTACCCGCGGCCACGAGTGAAACGATTATGGTCATAGCTTAGCATAAATTCCCCGACTTTTCTTTAATACTCCGTTATTCCTCTGTCGGTCACCTATTTTCGGACCCGTTCGACCCACCGTTTGTGCTACTTTCCACTCTTTAACTGCCTCGAATCAATTTTCAAAAGTTCTACGTCGCACGCTCCCGCGCGCGAGATTTTATCGGGAAAACCGCTGACTGCGAGGAATCGTTGATTACAGCTTCCGAACAGATTTTGCAACTTCTACACGGTGCCAGAAATCGGGCATGAAATTGAAAAAGGCGCCGCGACCAACGATACCGCCAACGCGAATTGAAAGGTTGGCCGTCCGACTCGCTCGCCCCTTTGCATCTTTCATAAAACGGAGTCATAGAACGGATCAATCCCTGTTGGTTCTGAATTTCTCCGAACAAATTCAGGTAGATATCGATCTAGATATCGACACGATAAAAGACAAATAAAGATAACAGGTAGTGTCTGTGGCAGGGGGTGATGACGCAAACGATCTCGAGCTAGCAGATTGGCATCTAAGCTTAGGGCTTAGGTATTAGCCCCGATGGAAACGCGTTGACGTCTGTGTCCCAGCGCAGCGTCTCGTTTTGATCGATTGTCGCGGGCACGCTAGCCCGCTAATGCTCGAACGTCGATAATGCACGCCGTCTACGTTTTCGTGCGGGCTCCTCTAATCGTTCGCAGTGTATTTATCGGTTTGTAGGATTATTGGCGGAAAGGACGATTTGTCATTGGAGGCCTGGTATTAATTGCAGGGGAACCGCCCTTTGTGATAACGCGGGCAAAGGGCCGCGACATCGCGCATCGTCGTCAGACGCGAGACAACCTGTTTGAATAGAAATTGGTCTACAGTCTACGGAATGGGAACCGGGGACTCGAGCAACTTCCGAAAATTAATTGCCATGACTTCCGGGACCTGTGCGAGTGTGTGTGTGTGCACGGTTATTCGCGGGTACCCTTTGACCCGATCCTCCCGATTACCGCGGCAACCATGCACGCCCGTGCCTCGTGGAAAATATTTGTTGGGAGAGCACGTAATCCCGGAAAAGCTCGCGGAATGTTTCGCCGCCCCGCGTCGTTTCGAACTGTTCTCGTTCTCTCGTTTTCTCGTTCTCTCGTTCTCTCGTTCTCTCGTTCTTTCCCACTCCGCACTCGGGAAAAACCAGAATCTATCTCGAAACGATGTTAACGTATACCGAGACTATAACGATCGCAATCTCAGGCGTGTAAACGACCAGCGCGGCGACAACTTTCCGCGTCCGAGCCGCAAAATTTCGCTGGCTAAGGAAAAGAAGTTGCCGGTACGTTTTTTAAACACTCCGGGGAATCTTTATTGGTGTTGGTTAACGAAACGTCGGCGGGAGGACAGTTACGGGGCACGGAATTCTTACGTTGCACCTTTACGATGCAACTTTTCATATCGGCCATAAAAGCCGGCATTAGTTGTAGAAAATATGACCGGTGGGAGGAAATTTTCTTCTTTCGCGTAGCTCGTTCGCGTAGCTCGTTCGCGTCGCGCCGCGACGGTCTTGCAAACTGATTCGCGGAATAAAACGTACGGCTTACCACTTTGTCTCCCAGATTTCGCACCCGGCATGGCAGATAGACTGTCTGGCCGACGAACGCGCTGACGTTCGCCGCAGTTGGTTCGAACATCGGCGCATCTCCGTCGATCGAATCGTTCCCGGCATCGTTCGGACGACGCTGCGAGCCCTCCTTCGATATCTCACGGACTTGTACCGGCGCTGCAAGCAGAAGAACGTTTTCGTGAAATTATGTCTCGCCGGAAGGTATCAGCGTTGTTCATTAGAACTATTAAGTTCCGAACTAGGCGAATCGATACGACGACGATGGCGGCGGCTGCGGCGGCTGCGGCGGCTGCGGGGGCTGCGGCGGCTGCTCCGTGATACGGCGAAACATGCTTGGGAATTTCGAGGGGTTACGCTCGAAAATAAATGTTGTAGCTCCCCAGTAATATTGTTAATAATCGCTGCGAGATTATTGCGCAAGAATTATACGGCAGAAAATTCCCACTGCAATAATTATGCGGGAACAATAAAATGCGAAAGCCGGGTACGAAACGCTACGGAATTTTTGATATGCCACGCCCTGCTGCGGGATTAAATTTATACGGACCGCCAGATCCGGATAATTGTGTAAAATTCCAACAAAAAAAAGAAAATGAAAAAATAGGAGAACTGCTGACAGCAATATTATTCCTGAATGGGGGTCAACTTTTCAAAAGTCCCGACGAACAATTGGACGTTTCCCGCAGAAATCAGTGTCGCGATTATTGCACGAAATTCCGGGAATAGTGGCGATTTTACAAAAACTGCAGCTCATTAAATTCGTGTAGGAAACAGTTTTGACCATCTTTATCGGCCAGGCCCTCCATAGTTCAATTGCGCTTTGCGTTAAATGAATTCGGTTCAGTTCGTTCTTCTGTAGAAATAGAACTCGGCAAGAAATCCCGAAAGAGTATCCGCGGAGTAGTCTGAATTCCGAGGACGATATTGCAGGAGAGGGTAGGTTACTCGAGTCTGCTCGAGATCGAGCTGCAAACAATTGCGCAGATGTAAGTAGTCTCGCGGAGAATGATGAATTTCGCGCAAAGATCCGGGCGAGGATAATGGCGGCGCGAAACTGGGAGGCAGGGGGCAGGAGCCAGGAGGCAGGAGAATCTGGAGACGCGTCGCGTGGTCTCGAGGGAGCCGGTGATTTTTCAAAAGCACGCAGGCGGCTTGCGAAGGGGAAGGGACTCTCCGCCGCGGCGGAGGGTACCTCGTAATTTCTCAGTTTCTAACTGAATTGCGCGGAAGCACGTCGTCAAGAACCACACGCGTTTCCATCGTTGGCGAAACTTGCACGCAAATTCTGGACAGGAAGCCCGAGCTCTCGGTGGTGCAACCGTCTTCCGACCCCTCGGGGGAATGGAAGCTCGGCACTTGCTTTCTATCCGACTAGAACCTGGCCCACGCTGCCAGATACCAGAAACCGAATGCATTACACTCGAAGAGCAGTAAACTGTTACCGGTTCAGCAAACTCGGCTCATTTCTTAAGCGGATACTTGATTATGCAACACCCCCACGCTATACGCCTGCTACGGTAGATACTGTGGACATTTGTGGCCACTTGCACGGTTTCCTTATCGTTCACTGATGATACTAACACCGACACTAACTGGTACAATAGATGAAAATATAGGCCCATAAAAATTGAGAACATATCAGTGTAGTCTTAAATATACGCTCTTCTCTGCCACTTGATTCCAATCGTTCTTGTCGTCCTTATGTTTTAAGTCGACACGGATAATGGATTTGGATAGAAGATACAAAAGCATTCTGCGAACGAAGTCGATCTTGGTTGTCTTGTCTTTTTCAACTTCAGTCCTTCCTGGATATCTGGACACGTGTAAGGTAATCTCTTCGTCGCGTCGCGTCGAATAACTGCCGGTCTATTCGGCCCACGGCCTCGTTAGTATACCTCCGAACAGTCTCTCCATCATCATCGATCATCATCAGACCAGCCGGCGATATCCATTGGCGGTTGACAGGGATTGATCCGGCACGAAAGTTAGTATCATAAAACCGTGTGTGCCTGCCTGTTTGCTAATACACGAATCCCGGAGAATGGCGGAGTCATTGCTTCCAACGATTCCAACGATTCGAACAGATTTTCGAAATCAAACAAAAATCCGCGTGGTCGTTCCCGTGCCTTCCAATCTGATCGGAAATGTACAAATGTACGGACAGCTCGAAAATTAAAAGAAAATAATGGACCAGCCACGTTCTTTCGCCAAAAATTTCGCAAGAAATCAAAGCCCCCATGACCATCCGACAACTAAAACGAAGAAAATTCGTCGAGAGGAAAGTTGATCGATCAAAGTCGAGGGGCAATCGTTGAAATCGACTGAACAAGGAAACAGCGCTGGAAAACGAACAAGTCTAATTGCGTTACCGTTACGGACTCGCCTGGTTTACCAGGTTGATGGCGAGCGGATCGTGGCCGTATTTTCCCGCGGCTATCGAAAACGCTGCCCAATACATTTAACTGGAGCGAAGCTGAGGGTGGACGACGAGGTGCGGCGGAAAGTAAGAGCAGTGTCCGCGCCGCGTGCCGCCAAGCGCTATCGAATTATCAAATACAGAACCGTAACGGAACGAGAACCGGTGACATCGTAACTCTGGACCGTTTTCGCATAAACAACGTTCCGGCGTTAACCTTTTCCAGCATTTCCATCATTTCCAACAGCGTTTGTCAACTGGGCTTCCGCTCTCGTACCGACCGCGTCCGTTCTCGATCGGAGCGGGTCGCGCGGACGTGTGACGAGGGAGAGCAAGCCTGCGGGGATCAGAGTTCAGAGCAGTCAGATAACTGGCCGTACACGCATACTCGGGCATACTCGGGCATACGCTATGGCACCGCAGGCTCCGCCGTCATACAAATGACCAGCTTCCCCTCGACCACCTCCATACCTCTTCCACGTGTTATGGAGGCCCCACGGCCGTGACCCTTTCCCACCGCTGCACTGATAACTCCAGATTAATTGACAAAAAGCAGAGGCCGCGAAGTACGGATGACGGCACCGCGAAAATCGTCCTGCGCCGGAACTGGCCTGGATCTCTCTTTATTCCATTCCCGTTGCGCCGGGAAATGGGGTCGGGATTGAAGAGTAACAAGTTTACAGAACGGGAATACGCAAACCGTGGAGTTTCGAGGTCGAGAATAGCTGGATATCATTTTTTCGCGCGAGTCGAGGATGCTCCTCGATGCTCCTCGATGCTCCCCGATGCTCCTCGATGCTCCCGCACGTTCCGCTCCCGGCTGAATTTTGGTAAACCCCTAATCAAATAGAGCATTCCTCCTTAACCTATTTTCCCTGTGTAGATCGAATGCCTTTATCGCTAATCTATTTTAGTTTACGTTGGACTGCGTATTTTGCGCGTGTATGGAGAAAATCTGCAGAAAGGTGAATTACTCGTACTGCGATTACTCGACACACTATAAACCACGAACTAGGACAGAAATTCATTTCGCCAGCCAAAACTACTTCCTCAATTTTGACGAGGACTCTTCCTATACTGCATCGTATTTTGACTGGTGGTCAAAATAACCTAAACCAGTCCAAAATTCACAGAACTAGCGAGTCCCGAGTTAAATCGGTCCGGTGAAAGTTTCGCATTACATCGAAATCGAATTACTCCGAATTGTGTCCATAAGAGGTTCAGAGCGGTGGAACCGTAGAGCGCAGCCGTCTAGAGTCTAGGGAATATATGCGAGTGAAACGCGGAGTCGTGAAATTCGCGAAAATTTCATCGCGTGTGGGATACAGAAAAATCTGCGGTTCCGCGGCGGTTTCGCGATGTGCTCGTTCTGGTTTAATTGCTGGCGCGATAACCGGAGGCGATATTCGTCCGGCATAATTCGTCTAAGCGAGGCCTCGACGCCAATGAGGGACGAAACGAAACGAAACGGAGCGACAGAGTGCTCGGGGTGACAACGGTCTCGCCTCGCAGCGTTGTTCCAGCCCTGAGGGTCTGCATGTTGCGAGAGAAATGCGGAGAAAGATGCTGCCTCGATGGGGGCCGTAAAACGTCCAAAGAATAATAGCCCGAGGCTCGCGGTGCCCAGAGAAAGAGAAAAAGAGAGAATCAGAGAAAGAGAAGGACGAGGAATATCCTCGGCTTTACGGGCACTCGCGTCCGGTTTATAATATTATAAAGCAGTGGAAAAACCGGTCGTCGTCTGCGTCGTCTGGGCGGCCTTTTTTCCCGCCTGGAGCGCTGCGCGAAAACGCAGAAACGGTCGCTGCCTTGTCGGACAGAACACGAGCCGGACGCGTGCGTTTGACGAAGATCCCCGCGAACAAGGCGGGCGAGATGTCTTCCGCGAAAATTACGAGCAGCGAGTGGAAATTTAATGTGGGTTCAATTTAAGTTTTTACTACTGCCGCGGTTTTTAGTGGCGCTCCGCTATTACGCGAGACGAAGCCCGCGCGATCATCTCTGCAAAAATACGTGGTAATAAAATCAGTTGTATTTTTTAAACGTTCTCGCGCGTCCTCCACACAGAATTTCGCTCGCGCGTCGGAATTTAAAAAGATTGTGTTAATATTGATATTATACGAGTCCGTCCAGAGGACGTCGCGCGTTATCGGTGAAAAATTCGCAGCTGCGTTCCACCAGACATCGACACCGTTAAACTTCACGCGACAATATCGTCTGCAGCACACGTACATAATTCATGCGATCTCTCTACAGACTAAATTTACACACTAAATTAATTTAAATGAATTATTCTAGACTAAAATCTCCACACTTCGCGGTCAACTGAACTCATTAACTATCGTCTCTATGGAATCAATTAACAACATAATTTTCACACCACCAAAAATTATATGTACGTATATTCGCACGAATCTCTGTAAAATGGACCAGATCAGTGAATACTGTAACTGCATTCCTCTGTAATTCTATGAGTAATTGGATAATTAAATACGCATCGCCGAATACTAGGCATGCAATAATTAACACAAAGAACATTGCTTAAATACCGCATTCGATCGAATTCCTACGCATTCAATACTACGAAGGAATTCTCCCGCAATGAACAAAATGTATTATTTGGTGTACGATGAGGATTGAACTTGTATTATACTACACTGTATTTATAACTAGCTTCGGAGGGACCGTAGGCACGATGCCGTAGGCTGTAAGCACTCCCTCCGTAGCTAGACCCTCCGGCCGGGTTGTTCTCGACCGCTGCCGGTATACCTGAAAAGGTTGTTGCGGCAAACAGAAACGCGTACGGATCTACTTCGAACCAACTGATTATTTACAACCACCGCGTTCTGACAACTTCAACTCCGAAAGATGGATAACACGTGCGCAGACCCACCGAATCAGATCGATGGGATCATACGTATGTACCTACATACACACATACTTTTCTATTTTACTGTATATTATACTAAAGTTATACTATCAGAGGCGGTCGGTAACCGGCTGAAGGAAAGTGAAATTTCCCGCGACGATGGCAGAAACACGATGTAAACAACGAGAGCTGTTCGTCACGCCGAGGAACACCACGTGCTCGACACGTGTGCTGTTTGCCCACGCAGTACTCGTTTTGCACGCATCGCGGGGTACATCTCATTGCGTCGAGCCGCGTTACGGATTATAAACGTCGCGTAATTCGTACCGTGAAACGAAGAGAATCAGGGAGAGAGAGAGAGAGAGAGAGAGAGAGATACATAGCCAAAGAGCAGACGCGCACTCCTGACGAAGTGAAATTTGCCAGTCACGGCACATTATGCCCCGCGTAAATATGACGTTTGCCCGCGGTGGAATCATAGTTGGCAGGCCAGGCAGAGGTAGACGCAGCCCTTTTCCCCTGTCGCGCGATTCCGCGTCTACTTTTCTTCCTCGCGTGTGCTCGTTACCTTTCCCCATCCGCCCTTCAATTCAGAAAAATTCAAGTCCCCGCTCTCGCGTTGCGAAGAAAAATGAAAAATATATTCCCGGCCGCTCGCGGAATTGCCGCGGGAATTAACTGCCTCGCGGAACCGACGTAACGAGCAATTTTTCCCGTCTATTCCAGTCTCTGCCCCAGCTTCCCCCTACCTCTGCGAATATTGTTATTCGTTAACGTCGATCTTCCCTCGTGCCCCGACCCCGCGATTGTTCATACAGTTTCAATTAATTAGCCGTCTGGGAAATTAGACGGGGGAATCGAGGGTTGGAAAAAGGTTTGCGGCCAGAGTAGAAAAAGAAAAAGAGGGCGCAAATTGACGTAGCACTTGAACGATCCGTCGGAACGAAGACGAATTAGAGAGTCGAGGACTCCCGGTCAAAGAAAAGGAACGTGCCGCTAATGAAACTAAACTAAACTAGCTCGGCTCCTTCAACTTTGCCCGGGAACGACGGCGAATCGCTGCCATTCGCTGCGCTGCGCGCTGCTGGAACTAGAAAACCGAGAGAGGGACAAAAATTTAAGAGCTCTCCTTCCCCACTGTCTCGAACAAATTCTTTCGTATATCTCGTATATCTCGTACTGCGTCGGCCGTGGAACTATGTCGTGCGACATCGATGCTAGTAAGTGGCTGCTCGAAAATAATAAGGGAAATCTTTCTGACATTGACCAGCCGGCAACAAGAGGCTAATTATTCTTTCCCTTCGAGGAGCGCGACGTTGGAACAAGAAACTTTCCGTTCCTTTTTGGCGCGAACAGCTGTTTTATATTTTCCCGTTCCATTTTAATAACAGGGATTAATGTATCAAGGGAAATTTCCTCTGCTTTTCTATCCTTTTCTCTACACATTCGTATGTACGTTTAACTTAAATTAAATTGTCGTTAAAAGGGTTAACCGACCTGTATTTTGATAGAGCACAATTTCTCGAGACAACAATACCTACAAAATTGCTTGATAAACTGCAAGCAGCTTAACGGTTTCGCGGTTCCGAGTACACAACAGAAGGTATTGAAAAGGCGATTTTAACGTGGCTTTGTAATTCACAGGTTGAGAATAGGCTGACTGGACTCGCGGCACAATCCGCCAACGGTATTTCAAACAATAAAATTAAACGACTGGAGCGTGTGTGGCCGCGATACGCGTCGTCCTCGAGGAATTATGATAATGTTTGTTTCACCGGTGCGGTGGAAAAAAGCCAGAACGGAAAGATACGAGAGATAGGAGAACTATCTCCACTAGGGAGAAAGGTGGCGGATAAAGCACGAAAAGGGTGTGGAAGAGACTATGAGAGGGTGAGAAAAGCGGAGCTGGAGAAACTTGAAAAATGCGGACAAGACGAGAAAAGGTTTCTGGGTTTCCTGGTGGGAAGGTGGCCGCACTTTCAAACAGAAAGAAATCACTCGGGGGCCGGTCCAGTTTCTTTTCTTCTCTCTCTCTCTCTCTCTCTCTCTCTCTCTCTCTCTCTCTCTCTCTCTCTCTCTACTTTTCTAACGATCCGTTCAGCGGCCTGTTCCTGTCCGTCCAATTGACGGAACACGATATCTCAACGTCGCGTCGCGTCAGGGCGAGAGCTGTCCGGCGAATTTTTTGGCAACGGGAAAATTAATGCGAGCCGATCGATTCGCGGCGCAGCCCGATGCGCTTTCTAGGGTGTTCTCATCGAAATTGGATGGACTACCCGCAAAAATAATCACGTCGACCGCGGACCAGGACCTTTCCGTAACGTTCTGCACGCTGAAATAATTGTTGTAAGCCTCTAGACTCAAATGACGATTCTGAAGCGGTAAAAAATTGGTCGAAGGTTGAAGGTGACTCGGTATCTGGTGAGAGGGGTGAGGTGAACTATTAATTCACTGAAACGGAGCCGGCGAGCGGTCCTGACGCGGATACGAATCAGTTTTAAAATCGCGAGCGGGTTGAGGCCGGTTAGCGAAGTTCGGTAATTGGCCGACCCACTTGGAGGACTTGAGTTTTCGTTAGCCGAAAGCCGTTCTGGCCAAGTCGGATCGAACAGTTTCCCTGGAACCGCGTCCTAAAACGCAGGGACCAGCGTTGTGCAGCGTTGTACAGCGTTGGGCGATCGATGACGTTGGTCGAGAAGTCTCGAAAGCAGGGATTTGCGAAACAGTCCGCGTCCCGCGGCCGGACTGAAGAATAGTTCGCAATTGCACGGTGGAAAGTATAGCGGGACGAGGTAGCTCGGTCGTGCCGTGCCGTGCCGTGCCGTTCGAAGGAACTATCGTTCTAAACTATCGTTCGCGCGACTCGAAATCGGTTTTTTCCCCTTGTGTTGGGCAGGCCGCCATTCTCTCGTAGGGAACCGGTGCTCCGACTATCGCGTGGAACGGGCAATTTTCTCTCCTCTCGCGTTTCCACGGTTTATTGAAAAAGCTGAGCAAAAGAGGAGATCATCAAAGTTCGCAATTTGCACCAAGTGCGAGAGGCTGTCGGAGGCTGAAACGAACGCGCTCGCCGGCTAGATAGACTGGGTCGAAAGTTCAATCTCGTCTCCGGCCGCGTTTCGACCGATATTTTGTCCCGCTGCTGCCCTCCCCCCCCCCCCCCCCCCCACTAGTCGATTGATTTCTGCGATCCAACTTTTATATTGCTTCGGGCTGCCCCCCTGCTACCCTATTACCCTCTCTGCTCCGTTTGTAACCTTCCCCCTCTCCTCTTATACTCGTTCGATTTCAATAAAATTAATTACAAACTGCCGACTGAGATATCAGGATCGTCAGCGGGCCCCGGAACGCGCAGCTTTTAATTAGTGTTCCGCAGGAAAACGGATAAATGACTGTGCGCGTGTTAGTCGTGTCGCGTCGCGTCGCGCCTGATAATGGCAACGCTCCGAGGAGGAGAGAATATTCTGCGACGACGACGACGACGACACTAACTCCGGCACCCTGCCTCCGGGAAAATTATCGAACCTTCGGAAGACAATCTTTCAGAGGACGATCGAGATTGAAAATGAAGCCAGACGGTCTCGCTGTCGGCCGGTAATTGGATTATTAGGAGAACCGGCCGGATAGGATCCCGATGAGGCCGAATTGAAACGGATATGAAAGATTCTGATAATACTTCTGACGTCTCGACCACGATATAAAGCACGCGATTATGCATTCGCAACCGCGCCGTTCAACACTGTACCTACCAGCACGGCAAACGTTCAAACTGATTCTCGTACAGAATGAGAAACTTTTAGTTTTTCGTGTAACAGCTTCGTGTAATTTATCCGACGAATAATTTTATCGAAAGGTTTGGACCTTGAACTTGTTAACAACACGTTGTCTGTCACGTTATATGTATGCGAATATTTTGACAGATTTAAAGATGAATTTTTCTAACTACAAGGGAATTTTCTTTGTAAATCACGTATGTTTATGACTTGCATGATGCATCATGTATCAACGTGAGATCACGTGCTAAATTTAACGAACATTGTTGAGACACGTGTCTATCGAGCACTGCTGGTCACTATTATAGTAATACAGAATCATGCAGGAATGTCAAGGGTTAAACAGAGTGGCATAGACCACGATAGACACTATTGTGGCTGCGGCAGAGATTTCACAAGAGCAGTTGATGCAGGGGAATTTATTAGAGATAGTGTTCGGGTGTTCGGGCGGGTAACGAGGAGAAATCGATGGATACCCCGATTACCGATGCGACCGAGCAGGCATTAAGATGGATGCGTCTAATAGAGAGTCAATTGAGGATAAATTACAAGAGTGCCACGAAGGAGTACCCTTGTTTCGCGCTCGCGACGCGGGTAGCCATTAACGACAATTGACCCCTCAATGTCTAATGTAGATTTCAAGGCCGTAGAACGCGATCGACGTCCGACTGGTCGCCAGTTGCATTCGACTAAAATAAAACCTTGTACCGACGACGTTACTTTGTCACGCGAATAGACATATCATCGAATCATCGAATCTAACCGACAACCCGGTTTTATTTTTATCGAAGATTCGTCGATCCGATATAACCGAGTTCCCGAGATAATTCTCGCGCGAATATAGTGCGTTGATAGAGCTCGGATGGTTTAGTGGCGTTGTCAAAGAACTAAGATGATTAAAAATGGACAGAAATATTGATGGGCCGTTGAAAGGTTGAAACGAATACTGAAAACCCTACGGACGGGGGCCCTCTGCGGGATAAAATAAAAACATTGTACCAGCCTCGTTGCGAAATGGATACGAACGACAGTAAAAAAACATGTGTACCGTCCGAGAGGAAATAAATACCGTTCCCGAAATAATAGCGTCGCGAGGCCACGGAGTTTATTCCATAAGCGACAGGAGCTAGTTAAACAGCGGCGGGCCGATGTGTAAAATTAGTAGAGGTTACTGGGAGCAAGGAAGACGCGTTTATTTGTAAACCTTTGTGAGATTAGTTTCTGAAGCCCAGAAAGCGGAAGTCGCAAAACGAAAAAAGGTGCAAAGGTAGGCGTCAAGTGTAACTCGCTCGTGAAAACCATACGAGAGGCCAGGACGCGTTCCAAATAATTTATTTCGAGCAGCGCACGCGCCCACGCTCCCGTTACTGTCTCCCGCTCCCGCTCCCGTTCCCGTTCCCGTTCCCGTTCCCGTTCCCGCTCCTGTGTTCCCCAAAAGGAACCGCTTCGCGCAAGGATAATACCCCCGGTCTGTGCAAAGTGCGAAGCACATCCCTCCAATTAGTTGCACAATGCAATTACTGCAGGTATTATTCCATTACGATGCCTGTTGTTCGAGTAATTTGATCATTGCGAAGGCTGCTTCTAATGTATTATTCTGAAAACCGGCAGAGACGCTAGACGGAAAACCCGGCCAGAGGGAATTTCATAATTTCGCGCCGGCAGGAAGTGTTTGTAACGCGAGCACGGATCGGAGTTACGAATCCGATATTAATCGCCCGGTGAAATTCGGAAAAATTAACGTTCTCTATACGTACTACGTTCTACACAGTTTGACGCCGGATAGAATTCCGAGATATTCCATTCTATCGCGTGGGAGTCGCCGACGGTAACCAGAAAGTAACTCCCTTCCCTGGCGGATACTTCAAATTCGTTACTGCGAATTGGTAATCCTAAGCTCATAAATATTTTCCCGATAGCGCAGAAATGTTTAACGAGACGGACTGATTTATAAAAGTTACTTTTCTACCGTGTACTGGGATCGTTTAATATTTTAAACGGATGTATAGAAAAACCTTACTGCTGCGTCCCTTTCTGTACGATTCATATATTCCCGGTTCCTTTTAACACATTTTATTCATGGTTACACGATTTTTTAATACATTCTGTTCGCGTTTGTATGATTCCATAACATCAAAAATAGATTCAAAAGATTGTATTACATGCTGATAAATGCATAATCCAGCAACAAATACTGAATATTGAAAATTCTGCTGTATGATATTTAATCGGACAGACTTTATCCGAACATGAACAGTCCGATATCGAATAAATCTCGATTTGACTACCCGTGGAACAATTGTATTGTGCAATTTGGAATCTTTAATCAAGAACATTCGTAGCTGACACGATACATAGCAGAGAAAAAATTGTATTGTTCGCGAACCACGGAATTATATAATCTGCAAAACTTGTTTAAAAATTTCGCTGGGGGGAAAGAGAAAGAGAGCGAGAGAGAGAGAGAGAGAGGGGGGGGGGGAGGGGAGAGAGAGAGAATTTCCGCAGCGACATTATCGAAGAGGCAAACCAAATCGAATTAGAATTCTTAAAGGATTAGTCCTGACAAAGTGTTCGGCGGACGAGGCTGGCGTGCGGGGAGTGGGTGAGAACACATTTTAACGCAATTTGAGAGGAAGTTGGTAAACTAGATTTAAGAGAAGTCGGCGGAGTTCGAAGCATCGACTTAAACGAGCGGGAAAACGATCCCGAAGGAGGGTTGGCTGGCTCGATCGGGAAGCATTGGAGACAGGGATCGGTTGAGCGCGTAAATATCCGGGCATCCCGGAGACAAATAGCCGAGGCCAGCGCAAAAGTGACGCTGTGCTCTACACGCCGCGGCCCAGAAACCGAAAATCTCTCGAGCCTGGCCATTTTTACCACGTTTTTCACTTTTATACCGCGATAGGTGGTATATGGCTCGGTGACATGCGCCGAATGCAGAAAACTAGAACAAAACGGGGGAACCTATGGGATTTGTTAGGGGAACGGGACACAGAGGGAGGTTTAATGCGCGCGTCCAACTTGTATCCTGTACTAGTCGTAGGATGGAAGAAGAAACCGTAGCAAATGTTTTCCGGAAACCCATTGGCCCGTCAGCGCAGCCGTATCGAGGCGAAATTCTGGAAGAACGAAAATAAAGACTGAAGGTAGCATCGCCGGTAGAGTGGCGGGCAGAGGGGAGAACGGGCACAGGGGATGCGTGGAAAGAAGATCGTAGTTTCAGGGACGATAAGAAAAGAATGCTGCTACCGCTGCGCTTCTGCTGCTGCATGCAAGAACCATGCAAAAGAAAGCAAAAGGACCCTGGAGGAAACGGACGAAGAACTGATCACCGCGCACCGGAGGGAACACCGGAAACAGAGGCGGGACGGGAAACGAAGATAAATAAGGAAAATGAAACAAGTGAATTTAAAATACTTTTGAAACCGAAGCTGCACGCCTCCTGGTCACATCTGGCTCGCAGAAATACCGCCGGACATTTTCGGGTTTAAGAACACAGAGTAGAAAGAGAAGGAGAGAGAGAAAGAGGGGTAAACTAATCGTTCAGACTTAACAAAAAAATCCAGGTTGTATCGTCCAATATTAAAACAGAGTTATCGTTTTTCTAAGAACATCCGCATATTATTGCGAACGACTGTACATGATGGAGCAGAAATTGTCGGGTGTGTCGGCGACGACGAAATGGACGATGCACTACATCTGTCAATATTAATGCAATCTTTCTACACTCTTGAAAATACAAGGTGTCATAAATTTAATCCTTCCGAGGAACCCCCGCGACTGTTAAGTACGGTATCGAATTACCGAGACCGTTGTCGCCCGAGTTTAGGTATCGCCCCACTCCTCCTTTCCAGGGCCTCATTCAGAGCTACAGGAAGGAGGTCCTAATTGTCGAAAGTGTGCTGATTGGGAAATGCAATTTTCTGTAGGAACCAATCAGTGCATCTTATTTTCTGCTCGAGAAGCCTGACGAACATCGCGTTGACACCGCGTCCGTCAGTTAAGTTTACGCTCTAACGCCGCGCTGTGCGACACTCTCCAGCCCTCGGGTAAGTAGACTAGATAACGCACGAGCCGTTGTCTTGACAATCATTCTTAATATTTGTAACTGCATATTGATAATTCGTTGATCCTTCGCGTACGGAATCGCATCATTCTATCATCGGCGCGCGTATAAGACAGGACCTGCTAGATCAGCCTTACTGATGAGTCCATTAGCAGCTCCGAGACAAAACGCTTCTTTTAACGTAATTCATTGTCATGCGAATCGATTATTGTCTTTTGCGTCCTTCATATCATCCAATCATTCGAACTACTGGCCCAAGGATAATTTGGCGGGCACAGATCCGGAACAATCGCGAACCGACAGTCTCGCGACTTAACATGGATCTTCGGACGTAAACAGGAAAACATTCGTTTGTCCGCGGCATCCCCGAGCATATAAGGCGCAGCCACGCATGTCTATGCATGGCGCGACGGAACGTGTACGCCCACGCGTGCACACAACACGTGTATTGTGTGTAAACGTGGGACACCTCTAAATCACGGTGTCAGAGTCGAATTAACAGTCGGTGCAGCCTCTGGCGCAAACCGTGACGTTTCCACACAGCCCCGCGCAACCCTTCCGCCGCCGCGCCGCGCCGGACGCGACTCTCGAAACCATATGCTTTATTAATACGCTGATAAACTGTTGCAAATTACGTCCCAACGCGCGACGCGACCCGACGCAAAAACAATGGTACCTTTTCGATGAAAATCCACGTCTATTTATACCAATTAGGAGCAAGGGTTCGTCATGACCGTTTTAAGAAACGAAATGAATATTGAATCAGTTTTCAAGAACTGGTTCCGATTTATTCTCGTCTGTCGCCGTAAAGGTGAAGGTTTATCAACATGAATAATTTGTGAAGGCTCGAGCGTTCTATTCAGGACACGTTTCATATAATTCGCGTAAATTGGAGTATGGTTCGCATAATCGACAGATCTTCACTCCGATTCGTACTGGAAGGAGGGACGAACTTTTTCGAGAGGGTAATTAGACGTCGCGTCGCGATCGTAATTAATTTGTCCATGATAGAACTTCGAATCGCAAGAATCCGAAGTTGGCGCGGCGCGGCGCGTGACTGCGTGTCATCGGCTTTTCGCATCACTTCGCACCACATTCGCCACGTTTACAGATTAATTATACCGACAGGAGTTAGATCGATGTCTACGCGTCTAATACGCGAGACCCGAATTCGATTTGGCCGGATGTTGCGGGACGCGGATGGATTACCGGAAGTGTCGAATATCAGGCTATAATTTCGTCGACTCTGTTTGTTCACTGATTCCACAGTATCGTCGGGATGGAGGATGCGGTGACCGTATCGCAAGGCGAAGGGTATGTTATGGAGAACTAACGAGGTCGAATGAAAAATGTTATTGACCAGCGGAATTCGACGGTCCCAGATATTTTCCGTAATATTAGTAGTAAACAGTTTCGGGGGAAGTCCTGCCTCCGATAAATCAAAATCGTGTTCCGAACGGACTCGCAATATGTATATTTCTTCCCAAGGAAATGTACACACACCTGGTGCAATTATACGTATGCATAACAGAGGGGAACAAACAGTCGGCAGTAACATCGAAAATTTTATCAAATCAGTTCGGATGAAATGCGTAAAAAATATTGATGGCCGTCAAACGAATAAATGAAGAGAAGAAAAGGCAATAACATAGAGGATTTATAGAAATGGGCGAAATAAAGATTGAAAAAGGGAAGCTACGAGGGCAATGATTTATCGAAAGGTTGAAGCAGAATCCGACGGATAAATTAAACCGATCGATTCGCAGCGACGCGAAAGGTTTCTTCATTAACGCCACCGGATTCCACGACGATAAGGACGAATTTCCCATTTTCCAGCACACGATTCCTTCGGATGGCGGATGACAGTGTGGACGTGCGTGTGCAGTGTGCACGCGGAATTCGGTGGACGATCGGAACGCGAGGCGGAGCGGCGCGGGGATCGTTATTACGCCAGCGAGAATTCGTTTTAATTGTGGGAACGATCGTGAAAGTTGATAGCGCGGCCGATACGTAGGCATACGTGTTTCGTTTTACGAGGCGTAATCCGCGGCCGGTACACGTGTAGAAAGAATTGATCGAACGGGAACTCCAGTAAGCTGAGCGCGGCTACGCTCGGCCCGAAACGGACCGCGCACCGTTGATCCGTGGTAAAATTGTTGCAACGCGGGCCCGAGGAATATTACACGACGATACGCGTCGTCAATTTCACAGGTTTTCTGCCATGGGCCCGCAAAACCGTCGATCCGAGCGTACTGTAACATTCGTTCGATAATTTCTGACCGCCGCGCCGCGTCACACCGCGAATGTGTCGAACCGCGAATCTTTATCGGACGCTATCTCAACAATCTGTAGCTTCAATTGTTATTCTCTCTTGAAATGTTTCGGTACTATCGGACGGGCCGAGAAATAGATTTGAAAATCGTACGAGTTCATAAAGTTCTCTATACATATTAGAAAACACTATTCTATATAAATTTGTGTATACTATATATACTTTAACGTATAAACATGGTAATATAGTAGACGATTCACAGATTATTTGTATTCTACTAACGAGGACCGTTAGCCAGGTCCTCGTTAGCAAGAAAACTCTAATGAAAAAGTTGCGGATGCTTGCATTTTTATGCAAAGCCGACACATGTAACCGAAGGATCGCGGTAAACTAAGGTTAATAGAATGATAAATTGCGACGACTTTTATTTTGATCACTGTCACGCAGTTTATCTTTATTACTTTCCTCCCGCGGCGGTAGGTACATTTCCCTCGAGTTCAACGTAATATCTCAGATTTCTCGCGTAAGCCGGTGATGTAATAAACATTACAGGCATCCGCGAAACGAATCTGTGGATCACCACCGTGCATTGAGATTTATTCCCCGGTGGAAGTTCTGATCGTAAATAACGTAATTCATTAGCCTTTTAACTCCTATTCAGAGCGCGTCCATTAATTACGCGGTCCGTACACCACCGATGCCGCGGATGCCGCGGGTTGCTTTAATTATCCTGTCATTAAGACGCTCGTTAACCAGGATTTTTAGTGCAATATTAATCAAAACACTGTCACATTTTTCATCGTTCCTTTTTCCCGCGTGAGATTCCCAGTCGGCCGGGCCGACACTTACGAGAGCCCGTCCTCCTTTTTTCTTCTCTTGTTCGCTCGCCACGGTAAAACAACAATTTATGTAATGACTCGAATTTAACGAATGTACAGAGCTTCGCGACGCGAGCCGCTCCTCGAAAAAAGATCATTTATCTTCGGGGTCGTTAACGTGAGAAAAATTCTGTGGGTGGAGTATGGAAGCCTTCTAACCCGCTTGTTCGAACGAGCCTTTTTGCTCTTCTAGAAAATAAAGAAAAAAAATAATAGAAAAAAAGCCATAACCGAGGTTCTCCCGGTTTGAAAATTCGTCTCGAAATTGGCTGCCGGATCGACGTTCGGTACTCGTGTAAATCCGAGAAACGTGAAACGTGAAACGTGAAACCATAACGGACCGGGAAACGCGAACTCCGTTCAAGTTTCGTTGCCAGTTGAAACTCTGGCAAACGGTTTCTAACTACCCGAACGAGAAGCATTGCTCGTAGAGTCCTCCCGAAGGCGAAATCCAGAAGGAAAATCATTCGGATACGGCTGCGGCTGCGGCTGCCCAAAGATTTTCGTTCCTGACACGCTCCGGATTTTGATTGCCAATGAATCCAGCCAATGTATCTCCTATTATAAATATCGCCTGTATTAATTAGGCGCACAAAAGTTGTGCTTCGTTAGCTGGAAACGAAGCGACGCAGTTTTATGTTACTCATTGACGAACTTGCGCGGACTGCACACTGCACTGTCTGCACACAATGGAGCGGCGTTCGCGTGGTACGTTTTTCTTGTTTTCTTGTTTTCGATGTACCGACGCAATTTAGTCATTAAAACTTGGCACGTATTGAGCCTTCCCGGTAAAAAGGGTCAATTAAATCGGCGCACCGAGTAAAAATCGCAGCACCGAGGACCGCCATTAGACTATTTAGACCGCCTTTGTTCAACGCATTGCGCGACGGGGATTCATTTCGGCCAGACGAACTCGCTGAATCGAATCAGTCCGACGACAGATTGCACCGAGCTGGAATAACAACGAAGCCCGGCAGAACCCTGAAGAAGAGATAGGGAGAGAGAGGCAGAGAGAGAGATAGAGAGGGTGAGACAGCGAAAGAAAGGTTCGTGTAGGGCGGTTTAATTCGACGCGCAAATCCGAGAAACGATATCCGAAGAACGACTTCATTTCCGCGGTGTTTTCTTTGAATCCCGGCTTCGTCCCAGGGTTCAAACGACGCCGGGAAGTCGCTGAGCCATGCGATCGTAGGGACCCGAAGATTTTTTCCAATTTCGAACTTCACAGGAAGTCTCCGTTTCCCCATTTACCCGCCGCGCCGCACCATGCCGCGGCCGAGGGGAGTTGGAATACGCTTCCACGGAAACTTTGCATCGGTAATATCCCGATCTTTGCTGCTTTAACTTTCATTTACTTTGTCCTCGAACAGTAATTCAACGCGCGGGAACCTTTGCCGTCAGGTGTCGTGACAGTTGACCGATTTCACTGGGGGATTCTGTAAGTTTTGAAACATATTAATGAAAGTTGCTGGGTGAGGATAGTACGTTTGGCACGCTTATCTTATCAACAGATCAACGAAACAGCCGGTACACGATATAGAACGTAGAAGAGATTTCGGAAGTTTTCGCATATGTATATCAAGGCATTTAAATGAGCATAAAATGACGAAAGAAAGGTCAGGAATTAATTCGCCGTGGGAATAGCATAGAGTATAGAGGAGTGTACTATTCCATTCTGTACTGTTCCATTCGCGACGGAGACAATGACCGAGGGGGTGTCAAACGTGCAGAACGATCCGCTGGAGAAGAAACCAGTCTTCCGGAAGCTCGTCTGGCAACCCGACCGCGACCGTCCGAGGAGTGAGTAGAGTTCTTGGCTGGCAGGAAGAGGACGAAAGTCGGAAAGTCACAGTAGAACAGAGGAAATAGGAAATGGGAAAGAGGAAAGAGGAAAGAGGAAAGAGGAAAGGGAGATGAGAGACGTGGGAGACGAGAAAAGAGAGGAACGGAGAAGTGACCCAGGCGCCAGCAGTTACTTACGCTTAGGACAATTTACCTTAATTAATTAACCGGCGTTGCGACGGGGCTCTAATTTATGCTCATGAAATGATTCACTGCACTTTGCCTGTCTCCGTTCCTCCCCGGATCTCTCCACTCCGCACGGCTCCTCGGCCCGTTCTCCGCGGTGGCACGAGACGAGAAACGAAAATTTCGGGCCGAGGACACCTCGGAGACAGACGGATGAGCCGCTCTAATTAGAAGTAATCCAGAACGTTTCGGATTCGCAGTGCCGCTGTCGCTGCCGCTGCCGGTCACCGGTCGCGCCCCTCTTTGCAATCTTCTCGGCGCGGCGCGACGCGGCAGGGGCGCTTGGGCAACTCCCGGACTGTCCCGGACTGTCCCGGACTCGATTGTCTCGGAATAAAATACTTGCTGTGGGGAATGGGTTACGTCGATTCACGAGAGAACCGTTTACTTGTTGCTCGTTGCGATGCGTGTTAATTTTCTTTCTGCCCTCCTCCCTCAACTCCTCTCTTTTTATTTCTCTCTTCGTCTTTTACGGGGAAATCGGATGCAACCAGTCGGCGAAACGACGCACGAAATTAATCGCGACACGCGAGAACGCGGAGTTTAACGCGGGGTTAGATCACGCTGTTCGAACGCGTCGGGAAACTGAGTCGCGTTTATTTTGTCCTGGTGGATCCGATTAGATGCTAGAAAAGACTTGGTATTCGAATAGAACCACAAATGTCGGGATAAATTTATGGAATACGAATAAATTCCGGAGAGGATGTTCTCGCTTTGGATGAAAAACACAGCGCGAATTAATTCCGACATGGATGGTTGTGCGACGACGTGGTAGGCGCGTAGTGGCAAGGTATATGAATCTTCGACTGTTGGTTCGTAATAGAGTTTATATTTTATGAAATGTTCTGAGAAAGTTTCTCCGAGAAAGTCAAAGAGTCAATGAAAAATGGAAAATGCCGGTTCGCAAATGGAACGGTCGGGAACGCGAATAAATCCGAGTTCCCTGAATATTTCATCGGTTTACGGATTTTCTTCGACGCTCACACGTGATGCAGTATTAAATTCAACGGTTTATTCTACGCGCTGTTCCGTGACGCGTTACACGAGCGAGCTGGCAGACTTGGGATCTACGATTAATATTCGACACCCGTGAATGTTTTATTACACCGTTCGTTCGTTCGTTCGTTCGTTCGTTGGTTCGTTTGTTCGCCCGTTCAGTTCCCTTTCCGCATTGTTTCTGTTGTACAGGGTGTATAGAAAGTAATGGTCATCCGTCCTAGGGGTAAATCTACACCTCTGGATCGATGGACATTCGTAAGAGAAACTTGCCGCAAACTTGTTTATAACAAAGAAAGACAACAAAAAAGTTTCAAAGGAGCCATATGTCGCAAACATATACATAGTTAATCGGATATAAGGTGTTAAAGTTTTTGCAAAATTTGATTGTGCGGAATTATACGTATACCATAGACGCGCGTATAGGCAAAAGCCTACTATGTACTACAGTCCTACACGATCGTGAATTCTGCAGAACAGAATTTTTGACGCGATCGTGATTTTATTAAACAAACCGATACAACCGCTACAGGATCCTTTTGACGGGTTCCACGAAACTCTGCCTCCCGTTTAATGCGCCAACCTGGGCGACCTCTCTAATTATCCGGATTCGCAGGGCCGAGCAAATTGCATGCGCGTGAAATCATCCTTTAGGCCTGCCGCGGAAGAGCTTGTTTTGTCGTCGCTTCTCGCCGCTTTTCGCCGCTTTTCGCCGCTGCATTCAGACGTAAGAGGAAACGCTAATTAGACTGTTTTCTGTTTTGTCAAGAGTTAAACGCGTGAATGTATAATTGCACAGCATCTTCCTTGTTTTTAAAACGTATGAAAACCCACAGAAATACTTTGAACCCTTTAGAAATGTACACATTTGCTAATGTAGTTGCAGATGAATTCGATTGTATGTTCCCCGTGAAAAGATTATGAACTGAAAAATTTCACGTAAGACTTAAATGGGGAAAAACGAGGTAGAAAAAGTGGTAAAAAACATGGTAAAAAGATGTTCTGTTTAACAAAGATCAATTTTTGACGGGTTCCGCGACGAGTCTACGCCTAGATGTAAGAAATATTTTTATTCGTTGTTCACGTTTTCGCAAAAGGAATACATGATAAAACGAATCTCCACGATCTCCCCTGTTATCCAATATACGCGATTAACACCGTACCAATTGGAATTCCGATCAGCATCGAAATCCTTTGATTCCAGTAGAAAGAAAAGCCATTTGCTACGAGAAAGTAGAGAGAAAAGGGAAAGAGAAAAACAGCCGTAGGCGACTCGATCTTAGTTCACGCCAACACAGGGTGATCACAAACACTGTTTTGCTTGACAAATAGCCTCGATTAACGTCACCATACAATACAGAATACAATACAACATTGTTCGAACAATCCCCTACTTTCAGTCAACGCTACTAAGAGAACTCTCTCAACGTTGCGTTTAGCATTGCGCCGCGACGCGACGCGACGCGACAGTGAAAACGGTGAAAACGTACAATCGCGAGTCCCGCTGTCGTCGAAACGGGCTATTAGCATCTTCCTTTTTCTTGCTTTACTCCGCGAACGAATAACGAGTAGATTCGAAGCGAGCGAACGAGTCTCGCGAAACAGTTTCGCGCACGGGGCCTCTTAAGTTTTCGTTCGCCCAGACCGAACGAGCGCGGGCGCTACAAGGGATAAATAGTGCAATTAAACGGGGTCGAACGGAAGCGCGTTTGTTCCGTCGCGTTAATTTGCGTCAGGACGACGTGTGCTCGACGATATTCGAAGGAAAGAAAGCAAAACGGAGAGGAAAAAAAAACAAGTTGACGACGCGCGGCGCGGCGGGTGGAATGAAACGGTGAAACTGGCGGAAAGAAGGAGCTCGAGAACCGAGCGTACGTGCGTGCGTGCGTGCGTGCGTGCGTGCGTACGGCCGATTTAAGGGAGAAGAGGTTGTAGGTTGAAAGCCCCGGGTCAGAGCACCGTGTAACATTAATTGCTTCCCCGCTGACGGTAGGCAGACGTTCAACCGAGCCTACATATCGAATAAAATTACTTGAACGCGGCCGTCGAAATGCTAAATGAACTCACTCGATCGAAATTGCGATGGCAGGCAGGCAGGCAGGTGCCTATGATCACCGTACCACATCGAAAGGATTTATTCAACGCGACAAACCACTTATTCGGTAAATACTTAAATGTTCACAATGTTCATGTAAACAATCGCCGCGATATATTGAAATTTTCTATGGAAACGAGTTTTTTTCGATGGAAACGAGAAATGAAATATGTAACAGAGAGGGAAGTTTTCGACCAACTAATTTCCCTAAATCGACACGAATAAGGGCTCGCCGGCGCAGCGTGTCCACGGCGTTACATTATTTACGTATAAATAGTTCTGGCCGCATCGCGTCGTCTCTTGTCGCAAGTCAGTTTTTCTGAATTTTAAACGACCCGATCTCACTCCACACCGCCCACCGAACTTTCCCCGAGAAATTATTTAACTTGTAGATTCGCCGCTTTGCATTCTCTCCCCGAGAATTCGCTGTTCCGCGTGGGAAATTAATTATATCACGGCAACGACCCTCTGCCCGAGGAAAATCGTGTTTTTATTTTTAATTAGACCTTTTCGCCTCGTCGCGCGTCAAGCCGCTACTCTCTGTTCATTTCTATATGTATACTCAGCGAAATAAAGAGCGCTAAAGATTAGCGGTGGCGTGTAATGGACGCGCTGTTTGAAGAAGTCGCGTGTCAAAAGGCTCTGTGCACGCTCGCCGCGATTATTTGTGCAGTTAGCGGTGTACGCTGCTTTAGATCAGCGTTCTCGTTTGAGAACGACCCGGGCAAGTTTGGACGCGACTGTTTACGCCACGCCGCGCCGATCAGGCCAGATGTGTGGTGAACAGGGATGCCTCGAACGTGTCACTCGCCTCGAAAAAAACCAATTAATATCAGATTGTTCCTGCTGGCGTGAGAACACTGCTTATTGCCCAACATTCTGTCAGATGACAGGGGGACAACGGCATCCCAATACAACCGTGAGGAAACGTGCGTAGAATTTTAAATGTATCGGCATGTGCGTTCTTGACTAAGAATTTTCCTCGAAGATTAAGTTAATTAGGGTCATTCGACGACCATTCGAAACACCGCCAAATGTTTAGTTTATTTTAAAGGACAATGCAGAATTGGTCCCTCCGAACGACCACCCGCGACCGTCAAGGGTAGAGTCAAATTATCGGGGCTCGTCTCACCTTCTTCCCAAGGCTCCTTCAGAGCTACGAGAAGGAGATCTAAACATTTTTGAGGATGCTGATTGGTAAATACAACTTTCGGCAGGAACCAATCAGTACATGTTTTTTCTCATCGCGTTCGGACAAGAAGTCGAACTCCGACAGTTCCTTCTTAGCTTTCGGACAAGCACCTTTGAATCCGCGGATAAACAAGTACAATGCACCGGCTGTTGTACTTGTCAATCATTGAGTCTACTTCGAAAGGCTTGTAGTGCAATAGTTTGTTGTGCAGCGAATAAGACAACCGCGTAAGTCTCCGCGTCGTAGTATTCGAGACCCCTCGCAGGACATACAACAAACGTGTTCATTAGATTAGTAGTAACGCTTTGCTAAACATTTTACAAGTTTGTGGACTCGTTCCGGAGTGATCGAGCAATTTTTCATTCGATTATCAGCCACGCTTAGCGTCGTACAAGGCTAAATGTTCGACAGCTCTGATCTATGAAACTAGAGCGTGTAGCAAATGTTGTGTTCATCCATGTAGTGTTATGTGTAATGTAAGCTTGCGTACGTGATCAATGAATTAATATAACCGAACGAACACGTATTTATTAAATTCGTGATAAGTGTGTTTCCGCGAGCGTTCTGTTGGATCCGTGAAATGAATTTTCATACGATAGGTCACTTGTCGCGGAACGAATATAATAAAGTTCGTAATGATTACCGTTGGTCGAACGCTTATCACGCGCGAGATTAAAACAAGTATCATCGTTCGTCCTAGAAAGCGAGTTTCTGGTCAGCTTGTGCTTCGATTTAATTAAACCGACACGCCGCGTTCCGTGTGCCGCGTCGCGTCGCGTTCGGTGGAACGCGCGTTGCTAACGATTTAACTCGATTGTATCTTTTAATTGCGCCGCGCGACACAAAGAAGAAACTCGGATTGGACTGGTCGGGAAGTACGAGCAGCTTTCTCGGCCGGAGGTGAAGGGTTACGCTAGGATGGAACGAGGCATGGAGAGGAACTGGGAGGAACTGGGAGAAACTGGGAGAAACCGACGTCGAAGAAAAAAATTGTCGTCCGTGTTCCCTCTGACACAGATTTAACGGAAGTACTTATGCAGCCGAGCACATTTGAAATTGCTGAAGCTGTACGGGGACACGTCCGTGTGCAGACCGTGTGCCGACCGTATGCAGACCGTATGCCGACCGTGAGCAGACTTTTATGGCAGCACGTGCGTGTCATAAAGCGAGTGTTTCCTCGAAAAAACATGGAAACGAAGACAGACGTGCGGTCTTATTTCGAAAATAAATTCATCCCTCTATTCCTTTACGGTACACTGCGCGATGGTCGATTTTTGTAAAAATGAAAATTTAGTTTATTAGAATATAGTACAATTGCGAATTGTTTTTTGGTATTCTATCGATTCCACCGAAGGTAGAGGGCATTATTAGAGGGTATGTGTATCGACGAACAATATCAATACATTTATCGAATCGAAGATGCCTCGAAGCTTTACAAGTCTCCGGATTGAATAATTGTAATGGTTTCCATGGAGGCTGACGCGACGGAAGAAAAAGCGTTCCTAAAGGAAGCAACGACAACGCGGTATTTAAGTTTCGAACAATGGAAAGGTAAAGCGAACGACGCGACACGACGCGACGCGACGTCGTCGTTAGGCGAGACAATTTCTCAAGGAACAAAGCGGCGCGGCGCACCGCGGGGGCTTTTTAAGCAAAAATTCAATTTCACGGTCGGCCGCGTGACTAAATCGTCAAAATTGTAACAAAGCGACGCCGCGCGCCGTTACAACGCCGAGGATCCGCGATAGAGCGTCGCCGAGCGGAGTTGACGTTCCTGTAATGGAACATGGCTGCTGGAATTTAATTGCGCTTTACAAATCCTTCGTCCGGTTGTCGCGAACAATTACGAGGTAATTGTTAATACGACTTGCAATTTGCTCTACGGAAACGACGACGATTTAAATTCCCTAACCCTCCTCTGTCCGCATGCTTCATTTGTTCCATCGTGTTTCGGTGCAAGGTCCGCCGTGTATCGCGACACGAGAATTCTCCCGATGAAAAATAGTTATCGGCTCTATTTTGAAGGAGAGAGCGTCCACGGTATTGTTTTGTGACTCGAAAAACGGTTATCCGCCGGTGGATCGAACATTTCAACTGGACGGCAAACCGATGCCACCAGCCTGTTCTCGTATTGCTGCTCGGTGACTCGTTAACCCAATCGAATCGAATTCAGCGGATCGAGCGCGATGTTAATTAAAATTTTCTACATTAATTATCAACCGATAGATTGGAACGCGGAAACCTTAACCACTTAATTGACGCTGAATGGAATTTCGATGATTGCGCGACGTGGATTAAGCGATTTCGTGCCGTCGAGCTGGAAAAAAATGTGGGAACTTTCTATCCCTCGCCCTGCCACCAAAACTATTCGCACTCGACCAGGTGAATTTATGGAAGTTCGTAGGAGACGCGATTTCGAAGATTCAGACTGCACGAGTCAGACACGCTACTAGCTCTGCTAAAAATTATTGACACGATGTTTAGTCTCCGTCAAGTCCATCTCTCTATTTTGATAAGAAAAATTCCTTGGCCGGCGCACGGAATTTCCACGCACCGATCGATCAGGCTCGAAATCGATACACGGCGCTCGCCAAAGGTCTCCACGCTTTGTTATCGTTACGTAAAGCGACTTGTCTACAGAAAAATTCTTTTGTCGTTCTAAAATTGAGGCGGCGGTGAAAGGAATTTTTAGCGTAGGCGCGGCGTAGCTTCCGCCGACGCTTTTTGGCGAAACTTTGGAAAGATCGAGATCGCCGCGCGCTTAATGAGCGTATCGTGATATAGACGGTTCATTTCTCAGATGGGATCGTCAGAGTTGATATCGAGGAACAAACGCGGGAAAGTTTTCGTGGTTTCCGCGCCATAGAATCGCGTCGCGTCGCGTCGTCGTCGATAGACTATATCGTCGGATTTATTCGCGTCTCGCTGGCGATTTCGATTCACAGCGTTCGAATAATGATTTATGGTCTATTACGGCGCAGCGGATGGTGAAATTCTGCACCGCATCGCACACTCGAAATACTTCGCTCTCGCACTGTTTCTTCGGTCGATAAAAATCTGGAAAAATAATTTCCCTGTAGCGTACAGCTTCCTATAATACTGTCGACAGAACAAGTTTCACTTTTCGCTAATAATGCTTTCCACGCGTATTTTATCGACAAAACGGTTCCAATGAAACGATTGGCGAATTTTATGAGCGCACGCATATTGGGTCGCCCATACGAAATTTCGCCAACGGAAAAAGCATTAAAATTCGACCGTAGCCGCTACGAGCGCAGACGCAGGCATCGGGAACGAGCATCAATTTTCGTATGTTACGCTACCAAGCATTATTGGCACAGAGTGGCCTGGAACCGCTGCAAACAATTTTTATCGAGAGGAGGCGGCTGAAATTGAGACTGTTGTACAGTGGGCAGGCATCGCAAACAGCTGGAGAAAATTCAACAGTAATATGCGGCAAATGCATTATTAACTAGGATGTGATACCAGCTTCGCAAAACTACCTTTACAGGGTGTTCTTTCTTATTTCACTGGAATTTTACTTGAACTAGTAAGAACGAATTCTTTATTTCACAAATATACGTGTACGTAAACGTGGAAGAGGCTAAAACATGCGATCGGATAGAATACGTCAAGCTCCGTGCCCAATTTAGTGTACGTATCTGAATTTGCCATAAGCCTGCGCGGAAAGACCTGATACGATGACAGGAAACTTCTGACCGAGTTTCATCTATTTTATGGCGACCGCCTACACTCCACGTCCACGCCGAGTGGAATTTGTACTCCGAATTTCGTTCGAAAATGCAAAACTCGTTGTTAGGCGTGGCACGGGTCGCGTGGCCCGCGATCGTGTAAGTACGGACCGAAAGAGCCGAGAGAGATATGGCGATCGAATAATACGAACCGGAGAAAATCGTGACAGGCAGCGAGGCGCAGATGCCCAAATACATCAGCAGCAACACAGTCCAACCATGACGCGGCTCCTGGCACCGATCCAGCATTTTCTCGCACCGTAGGCCACTGATTCTTGGCCCGCTCATCGTGCCTCATAGTTTTCGCCCGAGACCACGTAAACGCGGGCGTTACACGCGCGCGGATCAACGGGGAAACTTTATTAACGCCTCCTCCGTGGCGCTTCCTTCTTCCTTCTTCCTTCCTGTCCTCCTTCCTTCCCTCCCACCCTCCTTCCTTCCTTCCTTCCTTCCTTCCTCCTTTCTTCCTTCCTTCCGGTCGGGCCGTACCCGTTGGCTTCTCACCGTAACACGGGATTCGGTGACCGCGGATCAAGCGCGACGGAACTCACCGCCGCTAGAAATTCCACCGTTGAACACGAACATTCCGGTTGGCGAACACTCGAACGCCGCGCTGGCTCATCGGAGACACTGGCAAAAGCGTAGCGGCACAATTCTCGAGACGATGCTTTCGCGCCAAGAGCGAAGCTTTGCCGTTCCAAGCCAACAGAAAGAGACAGAGGCAGAGAGAAAGCTTTCACGTTCCTTTCTCTTTCCGTGTAGTTTATTTATCGCAGCCCGATGTAGTTCGTTCGCCGAAGAACGATGGCAGATAAGCGGAAAGTCCTGGATAAGAAAGGACGGAACGGGGCGGGGCAGGCGTCGCGACGCGCCGATACACGCGTGACCTTTTTAGATCTCGCCTGGGAAAAGGGCCGCGCGATAAGACCTCGTTTACCTAAGGTCGCTCCAAGGGATACAGCCCGGAGAACTTGTCTCGCACTGCTCTCGTGCTCGCCTCGATGCTCCTAGCTCACCGGATGAACCGACGACGCCCACGCTCTCTTCTTCTTCTTCTTCTCTGCTATGATGCTGCCCCGGAGCAATAGTTTTCAACTGCATTTTTATCTGTTAATAACACGGTCCGGTTATGCGAGCGGTAACGGCGCGGCGCCACATCGCAATATCTTGGCCAGATAGAGCTCCTTTGCTGTCGGGATCCGACAAGAGGCCCTGAAAAATCCCGATCGTTCGGCTCGGACGTTCACAGGGAATTTCAATGGTGCACGGAAACGTAGGCTGCGGAACGGTTTAACGATTTAACGGTTTGCCGAGAAAAAAATCTGTACAGAGAGTGACCCGCGGAGCTCTTTTTTCGGGGCGATTCGAATGCCGTATAGCAATCATTTCCAGAAGCAGGACGAGCGATAATAAGAAGAAAGCATGAAAGAACAACCATGTAAAAGTTCTTGAAAAAAAAGTAATGTTACAAGTGATTCCAATGATAATCGAGGTCGAAAGTGACTGTATATATATTCGTATGTACATATGTATGTAGTATGTATAATGCATACGGAATGCAGAGTAATAACGTAACTCGCAGGACAACTCGGTTACCGAGAGTTAAACACAATCACCGTGCGATTTAACATTCCGAGGCTAAGAACCGTTCATTTGTCCAACGCAACCCGGCAAATAATCATAATTCCCCTTGGACCCGAGTTTCGAACGCCATCTTGCCACCGCAGGCCAAGGAGCTGTTGGCTCGGGGTCCGAAGAATTAATTAACCAGACGATGTAATCAGCCCCTTGGATCCATTTTAATCCAAGTTCCTGCGCGTCGATTGACCTGCCACGCGAAATGAATGTACGAGGACTCGAGTTAGGCGTGAACGGATAAATTTACGAGTTATCCGGCACACCGTACCCGTACACGTGAGTCTTTTATTTCAATTTTAGTTACAGCTTTTCTTCTTTGAATACGCGTTCGCTGAATTTTATCTTGTTAAGACAAACGTGCGAGTAGCGCGATCAACTCGCGTGCCTCGACAGAAAAAATTCAATTACAAACTTTAAAAATATGACGTTGAAATTGTTCATGCTGGGTAAATGGAAGGTGGGTCGTTCGAAACGTTCGGATTCGAGTTCCCGGAACGATTCGAAAATATTTGTTTTCGGTGCAGTTTAGTTTTCCGTTCGATCATTGTACCGGGAGTGCTCCAGAGTGCTCCTAATGCAGCTGGTTACCGGAAGAGCAGCCGCGATTCGCTGCGATTCGCCGCGGTATTTTCGAAAAAGCTTGGCGGTTGTACGAGTGTCCGATGAACGGCGGGAAATTGCCCGTTGAAGATTTAACGTTCCGCAAAGGGGAGCGGGGGAGGGAAAGGTCCACGGGGACGGTTGTTGTCGCTGTCGGCACAATTTTTCGTCCAATTTTCTATAAATAGAGACATTCCTCTCTCTCTCTCTCTCTCTCTCTCTCTCTCTCTCTCTCTCTCTCTCTCCTCTCTCTCTCTTTTTCCGCGTTAACCGCGCACCGATCGTTCTGGCTGAATAAATGAACAACGCCGGACAGGTTAACGTCGGAACGAGAGGCTAAACTCGCGCGGAAATTCGATTTACTATCGAGCCGTGTGCTGTTCCCCCGGTGGTTTACGTTTGTCTTTATATTTCTTTCAGAGTGTCATCTGAAAAATTACGCTGCACCGGCGCGGCGGCTGTCACACAACCCGGTTGGCTGCTATTGGGATCAATTTTTCAGAAGGACGTCGCGAAACGGGAGAGGAGGGTTGATAGGATTGTCCCTAGAACAATGATGTCGCTGACGCCACCGAATTCTGCCAAGGTGTTATTAATTATCGAGCTTGTTAAGCCTCGCCAGCGATTTTCAGCGTAATCTCTACTCGAGTAAATAAATGTAATGAATAATTTTTTGTGAAAATAATTTTATCATTTCCGTTAGTGTACAAATCTGAATGAGAACAATCTGAAACCTCCCATTTTGATCTGTCTGGTAATTCTACTGGAACGTAAGTACGAATGACCAATTCGACCAACTATTTCATGTGGAAGGGTTCGTATGTGTATTAAAAATTATTTCACAAGTGAAAATATCGAAGAATGTCGACAAAACGATGAAATCTCCCAACATATTTGGGTTGAAATTTTTACATAATTCGCATACAAAAACGTACCTTTTGAAACATGTCAAAAATCCTGGCTCGAATGCCGCCACTAAACGAGTTTCCCATTAGCGAATAACATGTAAACCAATGAAAAACCCCGATTAAAAATCGAAATATTGAAAGCATTTACACCAAATGCAACTATGAATTGCATCCAGTATACAGTATACCAGCTTTACGAATTTTTATGTATATATCATTATAGATCATTTTGCATTAAAAAGAAATAATTTTCACAAGTCTAAAAAAAGCAAATTCTCGCTAATTAAGTAGATAGATAGATAATTAAGTAGAGATTTAGTAATAGAATGTCCTAGTTATTAATATGTCCAATTAATAAACGCAACATTTCCCCACCTAAATCCCACCCTTAACCATTCACGAAAAACCGAGGTGACAACGGCAGCACTATTTTGTCATATTTTGGAATATGTGTTTTGTGCTTGACACTTATTAAGACCCGCAAATGGCAGTGTCCTGTTGATCCGACGGAGGAAAATAAGATTCGAAAAAAATAGTAAGTAAGTACCTATATTTGACATTAGTATTGTATAACCCAGAATTAATATTCTTATGTATAAAAATCGATATAAGATATTCATAAAACAACGCTGTGCGACAAAAGAGGATGTAAAAGTTGTCTTTGCTCACTAATGACGTCACAACTTTTGAACGAATGGACTTTTTCGAGTGAGGTTTGTTCTAAAACCTTCCAGAAGAAACGCCTCGTCTAACGGTTCAAACTACAGCTTTCTACGTTGGGCCGTTCTCAATTGATGCCGTTACAATCAGACAGACAGACAGACACGATTTTATTATACGTAGAGATAGAGATAAAGATTCGCAGTCTAGTAGTCGTATATGAACAAGTCAGCCCCAGTAGCGTAATCTGATAATGTCGAGAGATGGAGCTTTTTATCGGTGACGACCCATTGGAAGCAGGTTGCTTAGTGGCCTGCGTAGTTTTGGTGTCGAGCGAGAGCGGGGCTGTGCGGTGCGGTATCAGCTTGTGACGTAAATGCGTGTCTCGATCTTTTATCATCTTTCCGTCGGTTTTATTACGCGTCGATAACGTCGTCCTTAAAGCGGGAATCGCGTCGCTGCGAATGACGACCGCCGAGCCTCGGTTGCTCGTCGTTCGAACGAATAGTAACGTAACGCTGCTGTCTCACAGAGACCGCGATATCGATTTCGAACTGCTCGTCGTAAACGTTTCGTCGTGAACGGTTCGGGCAAAAATCGGGCGTCGCGCTGCGCCACGCTGCGCCGCGCCGGGTATGCAACGTGCAGAATTGAAAATCCTGCGGAAGTTCCTCGCCGTGTGATGGTTCTCGCGCGTTCGTGGCCGAGGGAGCGAAAAGTCGGAAGTGGCGCAGAGGTGTCGTTGGGAAGGCGACGCGGATTAAAATTTAGGCGATGCGGAGTTTACCGTCGCGACATTAATCTCCGGTTCGAATTTTTTCGCCTCGGCTGGTACGGCTGGTGTAAGCGTTTGAATTTTAATTTGCCAACTCCTGAAAATTTCGTTAGTCCCAGCGTGGTCGTAGCTTGCGCGTCATACACCGCCGCGAGAATACACGACCTGCTCCGAGACCAACAAACACCGGCACACGTGTACGTCACACGGATTTACGTGTTTCTCAGGTTTATGCCTCGCTCCAGCGCTAGCGCACCTGTGCGACGCGTAACTCCCTCTCGCATTTTCAGGAAAAAAATATTGGCCAGAGTCTCCCGAGCTGTTCAAAGAGTCGGTCAATTCAGACGGTTCGTCGAAAAAATACACAGATGCAAGGGATGAAAGCGACGGATCGAAACCGTCGACAAAACTCGTGCGCATTTTAACCCTTTGCGGTCGGAGCTATTTTAACTCGATAATTAAACGTTTCTTCTGACCTACAATATTTTCATTCTCTATGATTTTTTCAATTTGATAAATATGAAATTGATATAATGCCTCATACAATACTTAAATGTGTAGTAATTGGTTAGATACTGACATATCTGATAGTGTAAACAATTATTTAAATAATAGTACAGCAATTTTTAGTGGCGCCGCAAAGGCGTCAAATAACATTTCGCTACATTGAACTGACTACATAGTCGCAATTGAACGAGAGTCGAAAGCGACACGCGCCCACGTTCGCGTGTCTGTCTCTGAAACGACCCGATGGAAATAAACGACGTTCCGTGAAAGCAAGGTTGAAAAAGCAGCTCGAGGAACCGGGTTCCCTTTCTCGCGAAACGCGGCATCCGTTCGAGCAGGGCAGCAGCTCGTCACCAGCTGCCAAATCTCGCGAGATCTGCTCAAGATCTGCACTCCGCTCCGGTTGCCTATTTATACCAGTATTATGGTTGTCACGGTGCCGCTTGCACGCACGTGCATTCTTGTCCCGTCTTTCCTCTTTAACTCCTCGAAAGAGCAAGAAAGAAAGTAAGCAGGCCGAAAGCAATCTCTCTGTCCGAGCGTACACATAATTACCAAAGTTAATTAGGGCCTCGGAGATGAAAGAGAGCAAGAACGGGCGGATGCCAACGTGCAGCCGCGTTTAAGGATGTATTAGCGAGCGGAAGGAGGCCGGTCGACGTTGAAACGCTGGTAAACGCTGGTAAACGCTGGTAAACGCTGGCTCGAGTCGAGACGCGCGCCGCGAAAAATCAGAAAATTCCTACCCTCGCAACCCAACACGTATATAACACGGTGTGTACTTTAAACCACCCGGGAAAAATGATTTCGCGTGGGTAGGAGGCTCCTTTGATGCCGCGGAAACTTGTTGAATAGAGCATTACCGTCGAGTGAAAAGTCCATTTTTCTTGATCAATCGGGACGCAGACTCATGCTTCACCACGACACGAGCGTTCGGTACGTTTACGTTGGCGCAAGAAACGATCAGAGTAAAGATAACTGAGGAGCGTTCAAATGTACCCTTAGTCGATATTAACCGATATCAGAACGATTAAGAAGGGACTCCTCGAATTAGCCGAAAGGGGAAGGTTGAGAGAACATTATTTCTGTTATCGCTTACAAAGAATGTTTTAACAAACATTATATATATATATATATATATATATATATATATTCCGGACTAACTTGAGCGCGGTACTTTTTCGAAAAACGCGTGAAACCTCCAATTTTCTCTTCAACTCTAGCGGCACTCGAGGCTATCGCTAATTCCCAAGGTTTGAATAAAAGCTACCCGCTCCCGGTGTTGTTCCTCGTTGGCCCGGTTTAATAAAAAAAAAAAAAACGATTTTCCAGTACATTCGTGCGCGGATTTATTTATGGTAAGGACTGTTGAAAATGTCGTCGGGCTCGAATTTTTCCAGAACGGGAACAATTGAATTCAATGAATCGAATATTTTCGGATCGAATTACGCGCACACGATATTATGCGAATAACGCGTAGCCCCAGTGGAAATAGAGAAACTACGTGTCCGTCGGAAACGTCCGTTCGAGCATGGAAATTTCACTTTTACCGGTGGCTTAGCAATTTTTGATTTCGAGGTAAACGCGTGTCTGCTCAAAGGACGACTGTTGCACAGCACGGCACGGCACGGCATCACCCTCTCGCGTCCCTTGCCGGATCTAGACCGTCGTTTAGCCCCGTCTGCACCCCCGCCGCACCCTCGCCGCACCCTCAATCAGTTCGTCATTCCTCTATTCCGGCTGCGATCCCCACCCACTCGAGAGCGCCGATGCACTCCTGCAATTGGTTTTTCGTGTTCGTAACACTCCCGGTGTCCTCGAAATCCAAATTTCACGTTCTTTTTTTTTCATTCTGGCCTCGATGTCCCGTGGAAAGCTGAGCCCCGCGTCATCCGACAGAACGGAAGTCCCTTTCGCGCGATATCCGTCAGATATCGCGACCCTTTTATTTTTCATTCGCTTTTTTCACCATTCCGAGAGAGAGAGAGAGAGAGAGAGAGACAGAGAGAGAGAGAGAGAGAGAGAAAGAGAGAGAGAGTAGAAATGGAATTAAACCGTTCCGCTGGCAGTGTGTCGCGATTCACGATATAGAAATGAAACGGTAGGAAGAGCTGCGGGGGTGACAGAGTAACTCGAAAATCAAAGGAACGCGAAGAGATTGAAGCCAGAGCAGCGCGAGGCTCAGGACCTGATTGGGATCCGTGTCACGTTCGACTTCGCTTGTCTACCTTCGCGCCACTGGGTTCGCACTTCGAGTCACTCGATTCGCATAAACGGAACTCATCACTGCGATCGATCACTGGTTGCCCGGGGTACACTCGACGGAAAAGATCGTTTCACCGCGGGGTTCTGGCGCGTGTCCTCGCGCAGCGAGGATCGGATACGGATAGACGATCGATGGATCGCCGTTCGATCACTGGAGGCGTCGCAATACGCGTGGTACCGGCATGGGCGTGCAAGACGCACTAAATCCTGGTGGCACGTCCGCGGCCAGCGGCCCCTCTAACAATAAACTTAGGTGAGAGACGAGAGACGAGCACACGAGCACGCAGACAGCCGACCGCACGCGTGACAAAGCGGCGTGCGTGAGTGCGTGAGTGCGTGAGGGCGAGCGAGCCAGATTGCGAGAGCTCGTGTGCGTGTGCCACGATAGTTGGTGCGTGAACCAACGCGGGACAATCCACTCGTGGCAAAGCACGACGCGACGGGGATCCCACAGAATCGCGTCTCTGTAGGAGTGTCTCCGACTCGTTCATGTTCGCTCGAAGCTGTACAGTGCCGTACAGTGCCGTACAGTACCGTACATTGCCGTACACCGATGATCTCCGCTCGTTTATTGGGCATTAAGCGCGGCGGTGTTGCTCGCGAAAGCGATCTCCGCTCTTCGATGAGTCTCGAGGACCGTGCCTGTCCCCTCCCGGACTCATTTGCAATCGCCCAAGTCTGGACAAAGTAGATCCTGTAAGTACGAGACGCTCTGCGCAGAAGAAAATCCAATACAGAAATCACGCTCTTGTGTTTTTACATTTTTTGACATTTTTACTCCGCAGCAGCGTTCCGCGCCGACTTGTCCAAAGGATTAATATCGGGAAAATTGAAATGAAACGATGACACAAAGAACATTTATATCAAACACAGATATTTCTTCCATCGAATACAAAGGATTTCGCGTTGTTACGCTCCGCTTGGCAAAAGAAATTTTCGTTTCGTCTAATCTACTTGCAGTAGAATGCGCTAGCGAGTCGAACAGAATGTTCAGAATCATCGCGTTTCTCGAGGATGGTCGATCACGAGAAGCAAGGTTCATCGAGCGACAGGGATTTCGGTTCCACGTCGGTGACTTTCGCACGCGGATTGCGTGTCCGTATTCCGTTTCTCCATCCCGGTTTTATTTCCGACAACTGGGTTTCTTCAGCTGTTGTAAATGTTCCATTTTTTAACTATTAACTGTTGAACAGCACATGATATTTCTTGGCATTTCGACGCCGGGAAAGTGCAAGAGAATTTGCAGGGTCTATTAACCGTTGTATTTCGGATCATTTTGCGTAGCTGGCCCCGGCGCAGCAGCGCGGTGGCGCGGCGCGTGGGAGTTCTATAAATGGCTTCTATATCAATTCGCGGCTCAATTTAACAATCCCCAAGCCACCCTTTTTCAAACATCCGTCGCGTAATAATTACCAACTCGGATATTTCCACAGCCCTCTGTTCCGTTGCAATTTCTCGTTGCTCGGTGGAACAAGAAACCACCACCACGTATTTTTAAAAAATGCCTCACATCGCGCGTCGCGAGTCGCGCGTCGTTTCGAGGGAAGTACGTAATCTCGCGCCACGTAGCGTAATTACATTCAACAAACGTGGCGAAGGATTTAACAACGCTGACGTTTTTATAGTATACTATAATATTCACCTTGGTCGTGTCCAAGCCGCGTTCATTTCGAAAGTTATTTCTCTGCTCGCCTAACGAAGTGACCATTCTCCGTAATTATTCGGCAGACCTTTTTCGACAACCCTTTTCGTCCGAACAATACAAATTTTCAACTGTGAACACCATTAATTACCGCACCTCTTACTTTTCTTATTCACGTTACTTCAGATTTCACGACCGTACACATTGTGTCCCAACTTTTTCTAGCAAACCGAGTACAGAGAATTTAAACGAACCTTGGAAATTATATTCTTCTATTTTATCCAGTCTCTTTCAATTCCTTTAATTTCCCTTCCTGTCCCTTCTCGTTCACCCCCTCTAACAGCAACTACCGTTTCTATCCTCACTGTTATAGACTTTCGTGGACGTGTTGCAGTCACTATACGTTTGGGATAAAGAGAAGAGCTTATAGAAGAGCGAATCACTAAATTCTCGGACCCTTAATCCACGTATCCATACGTTTATTTAACACTGAAACAAAGAATTGCATCGCTTACGAGAATTAGCCTTGTTCGAACGGGGCCCTCACTTGCCTCAGAACGATTACCTGCGCTCTGCAGACTATTGCGCGCTAAATTCGCGACGATTGCTGCACGGTTTACATTCCTGGTGTGCAATCTTGCTGCTGACAGCCGTGTACACGCTGTTCCTCACTGTTCAAGAGCGATGTACGATCCCTGCGGAGTGGGATGTCTGAAGTAGGAGTGCGAAGGAGGATGAGAGAAAGAGAAAGAGAGACAAAGAGAAGAGAGAGAGAGAGAGAGAGAGAGAGAGAGAGAGAGAGAGAGAAAGAGTCAGACACCGACCGAACACGTGTACGGGAGCGTACGTGTAAACGCGTTTGCGGGGGTGTGAGGAGTGTGCACGCGTGATATTATACGGATAAAATATTCATGGTTATCGGGAGCTAGCGATCGGGTACGCCTTTATTTTCACGAGATGAATAGAAACGGTGCCACCTCCGACGCGACGCGACGACCCGTGGGACACAAATTCGTTGCCGGCCGACGACGACAATGAGAAATAGCGAGACGGACTAGAATGGCCAGAGGAAAGGAAAAGAGAAATAAAGAGCGAAAAAAGACGACGACTGTGAATCGGTCCGTTATCATGGAAACACCGCGCGGAAAGTAATATCGATAACGTGTGTTTATCGACGAAGCTTTCGAGCCGGTTGAACAGTTCTATCGAGCTCTCCTGTAAAGAATACTCTCGGACCCTCTGACAGACCACTGTATTACGCGCGGTTCCCTGGCTTTTTAATATCGGATGCTCGTGATTATGCGATCAACGCTGCGGCTGGTTAGACACCGGGAACGCGGGTGTTAATCGGGTGAAAATGAGAACAGTTGTTCTTGTCAGATTCTTATCGTAGCTCAACCGTTGGCGTAATTAGAATTCTTGAATGAGTAATTGTTACCGCTGGTATAATTGGATCCAGGAGTCGAAGACGCTATGAGTTTCGAAGAAGAACCTCGAGATGCAGCGGTTCCTTTGCAACAGAGGCTGAGAAAGATATTTTACCGGAAGCTACTGTGCTTCTACCTTGTGAAATGATTTAATAAATCAACAGCGAATAGAATCGTTGTACGCTTTTCGCAACGACGATCAGACTTTACAGCACTCCGAGCGAGCACTGAAATTTGCGAGGCAATATCGAAAGCCAGTTGGTCGGAAGCCGAAAGTGGTTCGACAGTCCGTAACTTTCCACACGAAAAACACACTGAAAACGAGAGAGGCTGGTAGGCTAGGAACGCGAGAAATTCCTTCGGTTTCGACGACGTTGACGAGGATTACAGATTACAGAGAGCTACCTGCGCTTGCCACGCGGCATTAACGAAGAAAACGCGGAGTCGCGATAACCTAGCCCGACGACAGATAAAGCTGATACAATATTTCACGAAGATGACCGTAAGTAACTCGTTCAACTTCAACTTCCCTTTTAGCGAGATAGAAAGTTGTTTGAGTCAAGATTGTATCATCGACAGATAGACGGTGAAAGTGTGGAAAGTGACAGTGAAAGATGAGCGCAAACTGCGGTCTCGTCGGTAACGAGAATGAATCGAATCGTCATTTTCACATGGCAGGGGTTGCTCGCCGATAGCATGCCTGGGATTCGATTAAATTCCTAATTTGCGTGGCTGGAAATTAACTCGGTCGGTGAATATAAGTTTGCAGAATTAATTATCGGCGCGCGGCGTGTCGGAGCGGGTCGGAGCGGATCGGAACTCATTACGGGACCATTGAAATTTTCATTCTGGATCGAAAGAACTTACTCTAAACGGGGATTCAATTGAAACGGAATCCTCTTCGAGACCGCGAACAAAAATCCTTCGAAACTATATAGACTGTACGTCGAGGCGCGGCGCGCGCGGCGGCTGGGAGAAAAAAAATAAAGTAGAAGAAGAAGCAGAGGTGTGGATCCATCTCGTCGCTCGCGGAGGGGGGGGGGGGGTGTGGTTTCGAATTTCTCGAGCTTGTTCGCCAGAAATCCGTAGAATTCTTCTTTTCCTCGTTAACGAACGGAGGCACAAAAGCGGGCGAGTGGGATAAAAATTCAATCAAACCGTCCGCTAATAACACGGTCACGCGATACGATCCCCAATGTTGGCTGGCGTCAAATTAAATTCAATTAATTTCGTCCAAGTTTGTTACGCGACCGACCTAAAAATTTGCCGCCACCGTGAATTCTGTAATTAAGTCGGCCGCATCCCGGAAAATAATTGGCTGCATAATTGACCGACCGACAGGACTGTATAAATAACTACCTGACCGGTACCGACGAACAGACGGTAAATAATTATCGCGGACTCGCCAACGCGATCTTTCGGAATGATTAGACAAGGACAAAGAGCCCGGCTCGTGCAATTATCAACGCTGCACGAATAAATATTCGCGACGGGAGATACTAATACGCCGGAGCGATCGATTAACCACCAGTATATGTATTCTATCGCGCGATCACTTGTTTCTCGGTTAGAGAGCGCGTTCCGATGCAATTATATTAATGACGGGACACCGGCGTGGGTCGTCGCGTCGTCGCAATTCGTGCGAAACGCGACGATCCCAATCGCGAACCAAGAAGATCTTTGAAAGGAAGACTCGAAGACCGATTCAGGGGCTGAGAGCGGATAAGATCGCGGGATGAAAACCGAAAGACTGGACACGGGGGTATTATGTTCGCGACGATCACCACACAGTTGAGCGACGTTCTCGTCGTGGCGAATTCTATTCGCAACCCATTGCGCACAGATAATATCACGTGTGCCAGCCCGTGCGTTAATCACGTAATGGGGGGTGGCACTTGAATTCGAGAGAAAGCGACTACAATTTTAGGGTCGACGAGCGACGCGCGATGCAATGGTATAATAATGGAGATCGCGAGGTAGAACTTCGATTGCTCTATCTAGCTCTGTTCCTCGGACGACGACGACCACGATCCACACTATCTCTCTCTCACTCCTCTAGTTGTATTTATAATCCGATTCTCTTTATAAAGGCACAAGTGCGAAACAGTCCCGCGTGGCTCGAAATTAGCCTCGTTATCGCGATATAATTAGTTCCGGGCCGCATGAAATTCGCCGGACCTCCGTGTAATAATATCTCTACGATAACCACCGATTTATTTTACGCTCCTTCGCCCTGCTGGCATAATTTACACGGGCCAACGGACTTTATCCCGGATTCGGGAACTTCGGATATCGCGGTTCGACGAACGGAACCAACCTCTCGACCGGGGGAAAAACGAAGGGAAAATGGTTAGCCAGGTGACTCGCAGTTTTCACGAGTCTGCGAACACGATTAACCGCTGACGCAACAACCCACCCTTATATCCTACTTACATTACCACACTATCCCTATGGGGGTCCAACTTTGGCTGTGTGGATTGGATTTTGCGTATGAGAGGCAACAGGGTGGCCCACAGGGTGGTCCACGGGTTGATTGGACACCTCGTTCATTGCAAAAACCTCGGATCATGTTTGAAATTCCGGTCCCGTTCTCGTGCAGCGAGCGAGTACCTACTCTGCTACTCTACTGAGATTTTATTCGGAAAGATAAATTATGCATCCAAGTCTCTACAAACTGTACGTCAGCTAATTATCGAATGCTGAGAACCTGAAATGCATTTGGCCACAGCGTCGAGAAACATTTCCAATTGAATTTCATCAATATGTACATTATGTACGCTACTGATCAAAAGTTCAAAGCACGTTTCACCGTTCAGATATTATTTTGTCTCTCTAAAGAATAATTACGGTGTAACGTTTGCTTTCGACTTCGATCAAGCATCGCATTATAGAATAATATTTTGAATTGTATACATATTTATGCGCTTGTCGAAACAGTTTATTTTCGCTGGAAAGCATGGCGTGCCGTGTTCATTTGCTCTCTGTTTGTCTTTCATTCTGATTCAGACCAAGTTCGTTCAGTGATCAGCGCGACGTTTCACTATTGTGTAACTTTCTCATGGTAATTATATTGCGAATTAATTACATACTGCAAGCTAATGGAAAGGCTTCGATAGGCATTGAAACGTATCGTCGAGCGAGCGTGCTCGAGGATGGTGGTCCGGATGGTAGCGTTGAACAGAGGCTGACTTAGGGCCGTGGCTCGGTACCCGTGTGATAATCCTTTGATTACAACGTGTTTCGAGAGTCGGCTGAATCACGAGGATGCTCGCGTAAGGTGATATTCCTGAATGGTGGGGCCGGAAGCCGAAACCGGGCCGCATAATGGAGGATATACAACGAGACGTGTCGGCCAGAGCGTCGAAGAGGAGGATCGAGAATGGTAGAGGAGAGTAGAGGAGGGTAGAGAGGGCGCGCTAGCCCAGCGTGTTGGTGCAGGATACGCGGGAACGAGCCAGCATAGCGCATCCTGTGCACCACGAGTAATGAAATACAGTAACATTATATCCGCGATATTCATCCGCGACGCGGATGGCTGCGTCCGGTGTGCCGTTACACACCGAAACAGCTAAGCGCGCGCGCGCGCGGATGTGAAGATGGAAACAAGGATTCCAAGGGTATCGCATGGCGACTCGAATTAATCAGGGTTCGAAGAAGCCATTGGTTTAGTCACTGGTTTAGCCACTGGTTTAGTTACTGGCTTAGGCACTGGTTTAGCCGCAGGCTTCAAATCCGGAAGAAATTCAGAAACAGAGAATCCTTTTTCGTCGCGCCCACCTACGCGGATCTTTTTCGAGACCAACGGCTCAAGGGTACGGGTATCTCTGAATATCGCTGATTCACACAGAAACGAAAGGTTGCCTGAATAAATCATCACTTATTCCTTGACCTACTCGAGAAAGTGGGACATTCGTATTAAATTGACTTGTATGCATGTACTTTAGATAGAGGACATCTCGTATTACACACTAATTGTATATTCAATTAGTGTAAAACTGCAGGACAGACTTGCTAACTAATGTAACCAGGATTATTAAGCTTTCTTTTGGTACATTTCGGGACGTCACGTCAGAATTATTGAAAATCCTACATCTCTTCACACTCTCTCCGGTATCGACTGGAAGAAAAATTCTACTTCGTCTAGTTCTTCGAGCAAATCGTGAAACGCAGCAACGTATCTCGCGAACAATATCCACTTGCACTTGCTAACGGCTGGTCATGCGGAAGCGCCATAAAGCTAATGATCCCTAAGTGATCCGTACCACGACGACACGATGACTGTTGTGTTAGGGAGGATGGGATTACAACCGAATAGAAGGGAACGGGACGGAACATCCTATCATTATCCAATGATCCACGTTCTCTTTAACGACGTGCGTTGCCACACCTCTTTCGCGTGCAACGATCGAAAAGTCGCTACGGCGCGCTGCGCGCCGTATCCATTCTTCGATCGAACTAGTCGAAAACAAGCGTGCAAGTTCACTGAATGCCAATTGACCTCGGTCCAAAAAGATTAATTGTCCGTGTCGCTCGAACGCGTCTTCCCAACGAATCGCGGACTTTGCAAGTTTGTTGTTTGCAAGACGTAATAGCACCGAGTGACGACTGACGCAATTAAACCGGAATATCCAGTGGCACCGCGCGCTCATCGCGTATCATCACTGCGTACCATCTAACGTTATCAACGAGCCGCGCATCTCCAGAGGGATTCAAGGATCGTTCACGCGTGTAACGATCCCGAAGACGAATCCTGCGAGGTTCGCTTTCCCGGCTGCTCGAGCGCTCCACTCTCTGCCATCGTTATCAGTATGTTTGGCCATACCAGTCTAAGCCATGGTAGACCGCAAGATCGTGCCTGCTATCCATCAACCGTCCATATCCGGTGTTTGGGATGGCCAGCTGTGTCTCGCTAAACAAGATTTACCTCGCTATAAATCATCGAGTGCGCGATCGAGTGGCCACTCCTCTGTCGCGTTCCACGAAAGAAACAATTAGCTCGATAGAGGGATAATAATCAGAATGTAAGCTGTTTCTGGCACGAACGAATCACGGGTAAGTTCATTCAGTTTTCCCACGTACCCTCCTTGGGACTACATGCAAGCGTGACTCAGCTTCCAAGTTCGAAAGCCGAAGACGAGATCGAAGCTAATGGATTAGCAATTTAATTTATGCATCGATTAATCTCAATTCATTGTAGGCTCGAAGACTCTTTCGCCGATGAAAATTAATGGTGTCGTGCCTGCTGCCATGCTTCCGACGTGACGCGACGCGACGCGACGGGGGAGGATAGATCACCTGGTGAATAACACTACGCAGATGCATCTATTAGGAAAACTGTGCTTGTTCAAGATATCTACATAATGTCTTATGCATTGTCGATTGCTTGGTGCAATCAGAAACAACGTCCAGTAGCAACAATTGTCTTTCTGCTCTTCTCAAACAAGAAAGCACACAATTTATCTAAAAACGGCCAAAGCAGGGCACAACAGAGTTAAACAAATTTTCAAATCTGAATTGACCATGTTGCACTTCCAGTGCTGAGGCTTCCAGTCTTCGTTTCCATCACAATGGACGATGGGTCAAGCTTGCTCGTTTGTTTAAGTTCGATCGGCCGGAAAAAGGGTTCGTAACTAATTCACTGGTGTGCGAACTCTTGGCGCAGAAATATTGCGAAAGATATAACGCCTCGTCGCTCGTCGCTCGTCGAAAGATGCCACTGGGGAAGAGCACCCTAGCAGCCTTGATCGATCAATCGATTTTTCTCCCATTATATCTGCTTGCCCGCGTCAGCTGAGAAATCAGGGCCGATTGTTGCTCGCTGAGACCGTATATAATCTCGTGCACGTGAGACGGGGCCGTTTAAAAATTGAACGGAGCATTCGACCCTTCGACCGGGGTTGCACCCCATAAATAATCCGCGGGGGGTTGAACGGTTCCTCTCGCCTCTCGCCAGGCGGATGACTTTGGGCGACCGAAGTCGACCGGGATATGTTGAGTTATGACGGTGTGGTGACTCTGCAACACGTTGCTGATCGTCGCGTCGTACGCTTTCGAAGCAACCTGTTTAAGACGCGACCGGGCTCTCTCTCCCCTAGTTCTCGGTTCTCTTGACATTTATATTTCTGACACGGAAGAAAATGCTTCGGGCCGCCTGCCACGCGCGTCTAATGGGGAACATGATCCCTCAATTGCTCCGGCTGACAACAATCTAACTTTCACAAGACGGGACGCTGTCGTCTAAACGACGACCTCTATTATTATTCTATTGTTATTCTATTCTTATTCTTTTGACATCTGAATTCCTGAAACGGAGCTGTACCTCGAATTCCTAAAGTTACAAATATATCATTCAATTATAGATACCGCGAAAGTGATGAGATTTGCTCGAGCAATCTTCGCTAAGGTTCAGAATGAGCACAACCCGATTAACAGAATAGAAATAGAGCTTGTAAAATTCGAAAGGAATTGCAACAGAGTGTATTCACGGTCGCATAAATCAGTTTTCCGAGCAATACTTACACGGCACAAGGAAACCACACGTCGAATCGTAATTTCCAAAGGATGATTATGGCCCCGGCCAATAATTCGGAGATAGAAGGGGCCGGAATAATGGCGATTCGAAGCGGCTTTTTTAGTTCGGACCATTCGACGAGATTAACGCGCCCCGTGAACACGGCTTCACGTTCGAAACGACGCGACGCAACGATGGGCGTGATGAGCGTGATGATGTTTGCCGATGCCCGATAACAATTCAATTTATGTAATTTGCCGATTTGCTCGGCGAGGAGCATCCGTGATTGCGGCCCCGATATTTATCTCGAGTACCGACGAAATCTAGTACAATAATTTATTACCTGTATATACATACGTATTGATAATATTTCGTTTCCGTCGGCGGAAGCTCGTGTAAATAACGCTGGTAAATACTCGACCGATTACAGAACGACATTCTGCGCGTTCCCACAAACACGGATGTTTGCTACCTTATTCTGTATATTATTCATGCTTGTGGAACGGCTTATGGATTCGTTTCCTAGATCACTCAACCGGCGCGGCGCAGCGTCGCAATCGATGAATTCCACTCGAACAAGAGATTCTATATCTCCCAAAGACTCGTTGGTTTTTAGTAGCAAGTGTCCCGGAACAACTTTGAGAATCGTGGTCGAAACGACAGGCGTAAGATTCCATCGTGACAGCTTGCACGTTACGTTGCGAAGAGACCGAGATACACGTGTACGACACGTTGTGCTCGACCGTGGAGAGGAGGGGGCGCGGTTTAATCCCAATATACCGTGTGTCTTCCCCGGTGCTCACAATGTAAATTTATTCTGATTCCGACGGGAGCGCGTGGCAGGAAATATTGTTCGATGTTGTTCATCGTTTCGAAGCATTATGTATCGTTAAAGGAGAACGTCTATTTTTCATAGCGACTTGAATCCCTGCGCGGCGTATGACGGCCCAAAGCAAGATGGATGGAAATGAAGGTCTTCTGGCAAACTTGTTTCCACCCCGGACGACACTGTTTTCATGATCGTTACGATCGATCAAATGTCGACGAAAACACAACCCGCATTTCATTAACTACCCTGGAACAACCTCTGCTGAAATAAGGATAATTAAAGAGTCGCTTCTCTACCGGAGAGCGAGTATTTCTCGCACGGGACGGAATCAGTCAAGTTAATATTGCCTGTTAGAAAATCAAAGGATGATTTATGAATCGGTACGACGCGCGATGACGCGCGACGACGTCTTTCTTTGAAAACACCCGACGCGGCGCGGCGACGCGACGGTTCCTCGGATCTTTCCTAAATGGGAGTTGAACCACGGGTGGAACCACGGGAACAGGCTGTGGCACGGTGTGTTGTCTTCTGTGAGGATAGCAATGGGTTCGAGTCAGTCGTAAAGAACCAATTGTATCGACAAGTTTCTCTTTCTTGAGAGAAACGTGAAAACTTTAATGAACAAATTCAACACGTCGAATATGCTCCCTATTACATATTCATGAAAAGGTTGGCTTTTTGCTTAAGCATTGCATAAATAACGACTGTGTCGTCATTACGTAACGAAATAATTCTACTCGCAATTCTACTCGAGATAATGATCATTATAATCATTATTATCGTGATTACGATGCGTCGATAAAGAGAGTAAAAAAGAATGAGTTAGGTTAGAGTGAATTTAGTTTAGAGGTATCGCGAGGCCAATTTCTATAACGAGGAGCGGAGATACGAAGCTTATGGGCCGCTTAAAGCTTGGAACCGTTCCACAGCGACATTGTTTTACTCGCGCATTATTCGTAGCCATTGCTAATGGAGTTTACCAACACCAACTTTCTGACCTAACTGCGACGTCGGTCTATAAAACGGTGCCTTATATCTTTATTACCCCATCCGACGAACTCCCTGCCTCGTCGCGGCGTGGCTCACGTTCGGCAGCTCGTGTGGATATTTCGGCAATTTATATAGAAACTGGGGTAGCTCGGTAGCCGGGACGGAGTTCTCGTTGCGTCTACACGATTGAGTGGTTCGTTCACGGCCACTCTAATACCTTTATTTATAGCTATTACGATAGACTATAGAAGCGGCGCGGCGGCTCGTATAGCTTCCTTCTACCAACCCACCCGTTCGGCTTGTTCTATGCGGTTAATTATGTTCGGAAGGCGAAACGATGCGGTAATGGTGGCTCGAACGTAGCCAGAATCTATAACTGCTGATATGTACTTTCTTCCATAATTCAGAAGTCTCCCGTAACCGACATAATCGCCGGAATATGTAGGATGATATGTCGAATGATACGTAGGATATGATTGATGTTCAAACGATATTCAACAATCTACTACGCTACACGAAATGATAAAATTTGAAGATGATGTACAATGCCGCTAATGAGAATACAGGTGAAAATCTCGGAAACGATGATTAAACAAACACGCGGCCGAGTTACCGAACGAGGTGGCACGCGTTTCAAGTTTGATTGGTAAGATTGCGATTGCGATTGCGTTCCGTCGCGCGTCGCGTCACGTCGGTCCGGCTGTTTCGCCTGTTTCCTCTGAAACTTTCAGATTGAAATGGTGATGGAATTTCTACAAAAATTCATTAAAAAATTATTCCTACTTACGCGTCTGTAAGGCGGCAGTTACGGGCAGGATTGTTTTTCGTTCGATGAACGGAGGTCCGTCGAGTTAATGAAATTTACTTCTCCGAGTGTGCTCATTCGCCGGATCGATCTCAGAATCGAGAACAGCGGGGGACCGCCTTGCAAAACAACGCGGACGTAATTGCCATTACGATTCGGCGGACACGGGGGGCCCCGAAGCGAATTAGCAAATTAATTAAAAGCACTTGGCCGGGAATCCAAACAATCGTGGCCCGGGACGAATGGACGGTTTTTCGGTCACGTAGTCGCTTCCTCTCGCATCCACCTTGCCGACCTCCGTTTCCATCAGCTCGGTCAGGGTTTCCTCCCGCGTTTCTACACCGCACCGCTCTTACCCTCGTCTCGAAACGCGCGCAGGCTTGGAGGCAGATGCGCTAAATAGCCCGCAGGGAAACCGAAACGCTCCGCTCCCGTCGCCATGAATGTAGCTCGAGGGTGCATTTTATGGGGCAACGTTCATCCACCCGACGACCTTTCCCCTGCAACTTGACCCGGAAACCGTCTCTCGCTCTAAGATCAATCATCCGGACTCCTCGTTTACGAGCGCAAGATCGCAGCCTCCCCGATCGATCCTCCGTAGAATCTTCGAAGATGCTCAAGGCGAACCTTCCCCGACTCTCAGCTGCCCTTTGAACGAGCCCCGACTTCTTTTATGGGGTCCGAGTCGAGACGGGGATAGTTGATCCCTCTGAAAAATAGATTAAGTTCCCGTGTCGAACGGTGCAGTAGTTTTGTAGGACGTTTTCGGGAAGTGCTATAGCTGATTCGATCCACCGTTGCATTCATCATTTGCATTTCGGTCTGTATAGTACTGTTGAAACGAGTCGAAGACACGATAGAACCGTAAATAATAATTCGGCTAAGATGTGTTTAATCTGGGAATGTGTCCAACATCCACGTCAGGATTGGAGTAGCGAGAACAGTATGCACCGTTTCAACCACCCACTGATATGGGTTTATATATTTCCTGGCTCTGTATAAACACCGGTCAGCTGTACATACGAGGAGTATAAGCAACCCCTTGACACGTGCGATCCACACAGGACGCGTGTGGTTTATGGTCAGTTGATCTACTAGCACCCTGGATAAGCACTCCGTTCGTAAGACATTGCATCCATACAAATTTCTGTTTAACCGTTGTCGGCTAATTTCGCCATCGGGATTTCACTCGTATTTCATCTTGCGCGTACACGTTATAAATCCAAGAGGCAAAAATGAAATCGAGCAAACTACAAATTCCACATATGTCTCCAATGCATTGTAGAGGATTAAGTAAACGGGCAACAGGATTTCCCGTTCACATAAACAAATTTAATATTACGCAAACCGAGTTAATTCCCATACCTCGTGCAGCCGATTTCAATCGAATCGAAACAACAGGTCATTAAACCAGCAATTACCCGAACACGCGAAAGTAAATTTATCGATCGTAAACTGCAAACACATAGAATTATTCGAAGCAATGATTTAATAATCCCCGTAATATATAACCGCGAATACTGTGGACCGATCATTTTCATTTCCATGAAACAATTTCTATCGAAATATAAAGAAATTACAGTGGAACAATGCTGTTCTCGCGTTGCTCGAGCTCGATATACCACGGGCACTGAACTCCTTTTTCCAACGGCCGATAAGCAGCTCCGCGGACAATTAAACAATTCTTAATTATTCGATGAAGATAACACGGTTACCGCTTGTTGTTCGCCCGGCGCGGCGCTTATCTGCCGAGACTAGGTGGTAATGCACGACGGTCATTTTTAACGGTTAACGAGATCTTCTTCGTCGGAGTCTTGAAGAAAAAAAGAAAGAGCCGCAGAGTGGCGGAGAGAGGAGCAACGGAAAAAGAGGAAGAGGAAGAGGAACGAAGCGGAAAAAAGGAGAGGAAGACGGGAAATATTGTTTCGCGGACAGCTCCCTTGTTGTCCCGCGTTCACGAGGCTAAAAAGAGAACGATAAGAGCCGAAGAACTCTCTTATCTCGCTTGATATTCGTCGCCGACGCTCGTAATGCCGGGCATTCAGGATGTCTCAAGAATCTTCGCCCGTTCCTGGGCGAAATTTCTTCGCGTTCCCTTAACGAATGGTACGTCCGGTAATGAAAAATAAATGCAGACAAAGGCGGCCGCGCAAAATTTATAAAGTACGTTGGTTATTCGTCTATGTTAAGCTGAAATGTCAGCGGTTGAGCGATTGGATATCTAGTTCCGGTACCAGTTGGCACAGCTTCTGAAGAGCTTAGCATTTGGAAAAACTATGTTGAGAGAGGAAATGTGAATCGAATTAGTTCGAGATTTTTCATATTTTCAGGAAAATTGGAGGGCTCGAACGAACCTCTTGAGCTGCTTGCCGGAATGTTGAAAAGGTTTGTCCTGATTACCGCTCGGTCCATTTTCATGGATTCGCCAGGGATTGTCGCGTGGATGAAGAAACTCCGCGAGGGTCTCGGTAGGGGATGATGACGAATGGACGCAGCGAGATATGAAAATTTAAAGAAAAATTGCTCCAATTTAAGGGATGACGGTCGCAAAGAAGGGAGGGTGGAGGGTGAGGAGCGGAGGAATCAGAGCAAAGCAGCCGAAGTTTTCCGGGGGTGTTACCATAAACGCGAAGAGAGCGTTCTCCGAAATCGCGCGAGCAGAGGGATGGCCGACAAGCACGGGGACGCGTCTTATAATTTATGCGATCATAGATGTAATCGCGTTTGAATATTCACAACTATGCGCGTCGCCGGAGCCGGTAACTTTATAATTACCAACTAAATTACCTTTTCTCCGGTACTCTCGACGACCCTTCTTCCTCCTCCCAAACGAATCTTTTCCACCCCTTTCGCTCGGTCGCCGCCACGTACGGCGAATGGTGGAGGCGCGACGGGGTGGGAATTTATTGAAAATTAAGTCCGATTTTATCGCGCGGAAACTTTCCAATTTTCTACGGTTACTTTCGCGTTCTATTTCGACTAGCCCGGCCCGGCCCGGCCCGACGAAGAATTTGCGACGGAGACACCCGCGCCACGAGACTCGACGCTTAATAAACGTCAACCCCCTGATTATGCCTTCTTACACCGCGATCCAGGATCTTTTTTTCCTGTGCACGAACCGGTGAAATCCTCCACGAAGTGTACAAAGTGCGGCTCGAGTACTCGCCGTGCCGTGCGAAACCAATTTCTCCTCGGTGCTCAGCAACGAGTAAATAAAGTGTAGAATGGTGTGCAAGAAAAAGCGGATTAAACGTTCCGCTCTTTTCTACTAGTCTGTCGGTGGTAGTTGACTCTAGTTCTGTTCAATTTTTTAACCAGATCGAGATTTCGTACCCGGAGAGGTTCGTCTGTTGTCAGGTTCGCGTCTGTAAAATAATTTTTCTGCTTTCGTTCTTCCCGTTTACTGAAGTTTAACCGCAACCCGTTGCGTTAGCGGGAGCTGAACGTGATGTATGGAAGGCGGAGGGAAACGGGTGTACGCAAAATACGTACTCCCGTAATGGAATACAAACTTCCGTTAACTATTCTAACGAAATTATCTGAAAACTGTCGGTCGCGGGGAGGGGAGGGGAAGGGAAGGGAAGGGAAGGGGAGGAACACGGAGAGAGGTCGCGAGGCACACACGGGGCTTTCCCGGTGTTAACACGAAAGTAATGCACGTTTCGGTGCATTACGTGTTTTACCGGGTGCTATAAACGATGGTCTGGATGCGGAATAGTTGAAACTCGTCCGGGCACAATGGGAAAGTACCGAAAATGGTCGCGGGATCGTCGGACCTCTCCGTGCTCGCCGTAAAATCGAGCAAACCCTCTTCGTACGATCGCGGATTCGAACCGGCATACGGCATGCTGCATGGTACCGAATCGATAAACGTTTCCAATTAATTTCTACCTTTAATGCTCGCGCTATTATTGGAGAAATTGGTGTACACTCCGAAATATATGCTTAATGGATTGCATGCCTTCACCGCCGATAATGGGTTCGTTATAGCGTCAAAGAAATACTTAAATATATATGTAAATGTAACAAATTCAATTTCTTCTATGTTACGGAATTTAAAGAGCGGTTTACTGGGCTTGTGAAACCGAGGGATGAGGTTGTTCGGTGATGTCGAGGCACGAGAGCATTAATATATTCGCGTAGTTGTTGTGATAATGGAGAAGTTCAGTGGAAAACTGGAACGAGAGCATTTCCATCAAAACTAAAATAATTTCAGTTTCGTATTACATTTTCACCGAGCTCTCAATTATTATTAATTGCGAAGAGAAAGGGCTCGGTAATGCGGAATTTGAAGAACACATTGTGAAACTGCGTATAATCCGTGAAGGGTTAATTAAAACGGGACTCTGTTAGACACATTGTCGAAAGGAAGAGATCGTGGAGGACGTGCTGACAATTTAATTAAACCCGTAGAAGAGTTTCTAAAGAGCGCGTTAAATCTATGTAACGGTCTCACACGCGAAAAGAGCCGTGAAATTCGACCCTTCTTATCGCGAGGGCACGTTTCCTTGTAAAGGCGTCGCTAAAGAGCATCGGCTACGTCCTGATTTCACCGTCGCGTCGATCCGGGAGATTCGGGCAAATAAGAGCTGGCGCGGGGCGGAGCGGCATCGGGTTTATCCAGAATTCGACGTGAACGGAAGCGAAACGAGTCCCTTTTATCGACAGATATCCGCCGAGCCAGCCGGCTTTCGTCCGCGAACTTTACGACAACGGCTAGCCTCCCTGTTTCAGCTTTTATCGAGACGTCCTTCCTTGCGCATAGCGTGTATTTATTCGGCAGACAGCCGGCAAGAGAGCCTGAATTTATTTATAAGCGGCTGGGGCCCCTCGAGGCGGACAAAGCGCGGAGAACTGCGAAATCCTCTTTACCTGTCCGTGCTACTCGCGTCCATCAATTATACACCTGGAACGCTACTCCCAGTCACCCTCGAATAACGACTAATTCGTTTCCAGGAATAATGGAGAACCACGAGAGAAACGAACGACCACGACAGCTCTCGGATCGGGCGAAAGAGAGATAATGTGGTTGACATTCGATAAGCAACTGCGATACGGACTCTGGAGATACCTGGCTGGATTACAAGCTAGCTTTCTCGGTGTTGCCACCTGTAGGGTGAGGTGATTCCTTCGGATTCGATAAATAAATCACCATTTTCTTTGCGAACAATGGAAAATGTTGATAATGCAATTTCTTATTGTGTTCCCGCAGTGTCCATGGAAAATTTGTCCAGATTGGTGTTCTAATTGGCCCGATCGAACGGAATTTAGTACGGCAAGAGAGAAAGGAATAAAATCGCAATAAAATCAACGGTCCCATAAGCATCGACTGTTTCGTGTTCTTTCCGCGTGCTTCGAGGATCCGAAGGCGATCGGTAGAGAGCTCGATCAGCTATAAAAGCCTTCTAAAATGTTTCTCGATGGCGTCAAACCGGGTCTCGAACCCCCACGGTACGACGACGAGGGCATAAACGACATCCGCTAGAATAGAGAAATTATTCCGAGCGATTTCTCGCGAGATTGACTCCACCACCGCCCCGCGCCGCCCCGCTCCGCTCCGCGCCGTTGTAATTGAGATGCGAAATAATAGCGGGACGCGGATGCATTCCGTTACATTCTCTCCAGATTCCAGGATGGTAATCGGACGCTTTGCCGAGCAAACATGGTTGGAATTAATCGCGAGTTGCTTGGGGCATCGACGCGGAGCGCTGCGGCTCAAACAGAGGCCTGGAATTAGTCTACGCACAGATTTACTCTAATCGTTGCCTACACTTGCATCAAGAAATCTGTTGGAGTGCGACTGGGAATATTGCAAGGTATATAATGTATAAGCGAGAGTACGCAGTAATTGTAAAGACTGTTTAATACAATACGTGTTTACTTGACAAGGTCTTACACAAGAAAAAGAAACGAAGCCGCGTATAGCAGCGACAGCGCGTAGGCACGCATACATACATACATACACGCATACACACACACAAGGGCCGAGCGCCATCGGACATTAGGAGCACGGACCAAACAATTTGGTAAATGTAAATATATAATCAGAGATGTCGCGATTAGTACTTGAAGGTACTGGTGTTCCAACACTCCCCCTTAATCGTTACATTTCTGATTTCAAACCCAACGCATTTACAAATTTTGAATGCTTATCTTTGGTTAAGGGTTTCGTGAGAATATCTGCAATCATATCATTAGTGCTGATATAATGCAGACTTACAATTTTCGAATTTATTGCGTCTCGCACAAAATGATTTCTGACATCAATATGTTTAGTTCGATTATGAGGCAATTTCTCTGTTGCCCAAAACTGTGCAGATTGATTGTCATTGAATACCTTTATAGGTTCTCTTGTATCTGTAATCTCAAAAATTAAGTTACTCAGAAATTTAGCCTCTTTACATCCTTCTGATAGGGCAACATATTCTGCCTCACAAGTAGAAATTGAAACCGTCGCTTGTTTTTTGCTTTCCCAAGAGACTGCTCCGTTCCCTAATAAGAACACGTAGCCGCTATACGATCTGCGATCTAATGTATCGCTAGCAAAATCCGCATCGACGAAACCTATAACTTCAGGATTGGATTTCTTATAAGTTAATCGATGATTAATTGTTCCTTTTAAGTAACATAGAACACGCTTTGCAGCAAGCCAGTGTTCCTCACTGTGCGAATTGTTAAATTTGCTTAGATAACTTATCGTATGCGTGATATCGGGCCTAGTACACGAGGAGAGATAATTTAAGCAACCTATTAATTCACGATAAGCGTGATTATCAGTCTGGATGGCTGAACTTAGTTGAGATCCGACTGCATACGGAGTACCTACTGGTTTACATTCACACATGTTAAATTTACGCAATATTTGTTCAATGTAATGTTTTTGATCTAAATGAATTTGATCTTCATCTCTTGTGACTTTTATGCCTAATATCATATTTACTTCGCCTAGATCTTTAATGTTGAATTCTGCCGCTAATTGTTTCTTTATTTTTACTTTTTCATTGCAATTATTGCTTAACAAAAGGATATCATCTACATATACGCAAATAATTATTTTTGTGGTTCCTTGTGTTTTTGAGTATACACAAGGAGTGCATTCAAAAGGCTTAAATTTTAATTTTAATAGTACTGAGTGTATTTTATCATACCACACTCTTGAAGCCTGTTTCAGTCCATAGATCGCTCTTTTTAGTTTGCAAACTTTGTTATTATCTTGAATGTATCCTTCTGGTTGTTCTAAATAGACCTCCTCTTTTAATTGACCATTGAGAAAGGCTGAGGTCACATCCAGGTGATCTATTTCCATCCCTAATTGCAATGCCATGCATAAGAGCGTCCTAATAGTTGAATACCTAGAAACTGGAGAAAATGTTTCATTAAAGTCTGTGCCATATTTCTGTGAGCACCCTTTTGCGACTAGTCGAGCTTTGTAATCAACAACTTTACCAGTATCATTTCGCTTTATTTTGAATACCCATTTTGATTTTATCGGTTTGCACCCTTCCGGTAACACGGTAAGATCCCATACATTATTTTTAATTAGTGCGCTATATTCTTTGTCCATTGCCTCTTTCCATTTTTCCTTTTGAGGACAAGTTAACGCTTCTTCTACAGTTGTTGGATCCTGATCCGTCGCCATGAATGCTTGATGTCGAACCATATCCGGAAATTCGCGGTTCTGCCTTATTCTGACAGGATATCTTCTGTTGTTTGATAATTCTTCCAAACTTGAATTTTGTTCAGTTATTTCATGATAAGTAGTATCAGTTGAGTTAGTACTCTCATTTAGGGTACTAGAGGATTGATCTCCTCCTAACAATATGCTGTCATCATCTTCATTTGTACTACCAGCAACAATTTCTACAGCATCACAAGATTGTGGCAGTTCACCAGTATAATTTTCTGGATTTACTTTTGTAATTTCCTGTTTTTTAATTGCAATTTGATTTTCAATGAAAATTACATCACGTGCTTTAAGAATCCGTTTTGGATTATCGGGATCTATTAGTCTGTATCCCTTTGAGTCCGTACAGTATCCGACGAATATACATTCTTTTCCTTTTTTATCTAACTTTGTCCTTGCATGTCGAGGAATGTGCATGAAGGCTCTACATCCAAAAATTCGTAGATGTCTCAGGTCTACCTTTTTATTTGTCCATACTTCAAAAGGAGTTTTGCCTCTTACGGCTTTCGTCGGAGATCTGTTCTTTAAATACACTGCTGTTCTTACAGCTTCCTCCCAATATCTCCTATCCAGACAGCTATCATTGAGCATGCACCTTGCTTTTTCGATTATGGTACGATTTGCTCTCTCCACAACGCCATTTTGTTCTGGAGTGTACGGAATAGTGGTTTGATGCGTTGTACCATTTAACTTCAGGAAGGATTCCATTTCAGCATTGACGAATTCTTTGCCATTGTCCGTCCTGATAGTTTTGATTTTGCATCGTTTTTCTGTTTGCATCCGCGCTGTAAATTCTTTAAATGTTTTCGTTACTTCACTTTTGTACTGTAAAAAATAGCAGAACGTCAAGCACGAGTAATCATCAATTAAGACTAGTATATAACGAGCACCTGACCAACTCGCTACTGAAAATGGTCCGCATAAATCTGCGTGTACTAATTCAAGAAAATCATTTGCACGTTGTCTTCCATCTTTATTAAAAGGTAGTCTCGTTTGCTTACCTTTAATGCAAGCTACGCACGGCTTTTTATCTAATTCATTATAATTAATACCGGTAGCCATACCTTTACGTAATAGGCTCATACTTCGCTCATTCAGGTGTCCAAGTCTTTTGTGCCATGTCTCTTGCGATTGTGAGACACTAGTCGCACTAAAAGCACTTGCCGGTCCTGTATTCAACTCATATAGTCCATCCTTATTTGTTGCAGTTACCAAGACTTCTCCTTCGACTTTGAAGTCATCTTTACAATATATATGACACATCGTTTCATCGAGCACGAGGATGAAACCTTTCTCTGTTAGTTTGTTAACAGATAACAAATTTGTGCTTAGTTCAGGCACATGTAATACATCCTTAATACAATTTATATCAGACTGCCCTGCTAAACTTATTTCAACGTCTCCAGATCCTGTAGACTGCAGTATTGTATTATCTGCAACTGTTATCGACTGTACCGGAGCGTTTTTAAAATTTCGTAGCCAAGCTTTATGTGGAGTCATATGGTGAGTGGCTCCAGAATCAATATACCAATTTTCGTCGGTTGCCTTTGCCATAAGAGCTACTTGTAAACACCTTTGTCTTCCCTTGTTCTGCTTCCATGTAGTCGAACTTCTAGGTGAGGTGTCCTCTCGAGGTTTTTGACAGTGTGGCCTAATATGACCTTTTTCACCACAATTATGACATACGATTTCTTTTCTGTGAAATTTAGATTTGTTAACTCCATACCGATCATGTTTTGCAGAAAATGCTACGTTAGTGGAGTTTGATTCTAACTGAGATTTTACATCCTCCTGTAACAGTTTGCTTTTTACTAGTTCAGTGGTCAATTCAATGTTTAAACTATCGAAAGCCATGACCATTGGCTTATACTCAGGTGGCAGTCCAGCTAAAATAATTGTTGCTAGTAATTTGTCTTCTATTGGTTGACCTATATCGGCAAGTTTTTGAGACACTGATAACGCCTCAGTTACGTATTGCGCCATATTTTCAAAATTTTTATAATCAATTTTAAATAGAGTTCGCATCAACACTAATGTACGACAAAGACCTGTATCTTCATAGGCTTTACTTAGTTTGACCCATGCGTCTTTGGCCGTCTGTGCATCCCTCAAATGAACGTGGCAATGCGATTTTACATTTAGACAAATTACTGCAAGCGCCTTCTGGACTGTTTTATTATCTACTGGTGCTGTATTTTCAGATTCAATACAATCCCATAAATCCATACCAATCAAGGTCATTTTTATTACGAATTTCCAAGATGCATAATTGGAAGATCCTTCTAGTTTTGGATCAATTGTCGGAATATTACCGTAAACGTGAACAGCCGCCATATTGGCGTTCGTACTTTGCGTAGACATTTCTTGCAAAATATGATTGTACGAAAATTTTTTGGATTGAGTCAATTATATCAATGTTCAATACGAACGAAAGAAAATGTTAATAATATTTGTCGCTTCTTGAAGACAAATTTATACGTATAATGTGGGGAACTCACCAAATATATTCCACCACGTGGTTACACAACCTTTCTGTAGTCATTGCACTTTTTAATATTCACTACTATCTCGCTTATTTCCTTAACAAGGCCGTAATCACTTTAATCCTTTTAATTTGGTTTACACTGGGTTTGACTTAATTTGTCTGGGCCCATAACCTGTTGGAGTGCGACTGGGAATATTGCAAGGTATATAATGTATAAGCGAGAGTACGCAGTAATTGTAAAGACTGTTTAATACAATACGTGTTTACTTGACAAGGTCTTACACAAGAAAAAGAAACGAAGCCGCGTATAGCAGCGACAGCGCGTAGGCACGCATACATACATACATACACGCATACACACACACAAGGGCCGAGCGCCATCGGACATTAGGAGCACGGACCAAACAATTTGGTAAATGTAAATATATAATCAGAGATGTCGCGATTAGTACTTGAAGGTACTGGTGTTCCAACAAAATCATCCGTTCAGCTTGTTCATTAAATCAAACCGAGGAATTCTGAGAACGTACTGGATCACGAATAGACCGGAGATCTTTATGTAAAGTCAAAATTACTTGTATTGCTACTGATTTTATCTCGTGATGTGCCGATATTTTCAATCTGTGGAAATAATTGTACACACGGTTGACGCGTTAGCGAACGCGATAATATATATTCGTGGAGTTTAGGTAAAAAATCTGGCACGACAGACAGTGACGAAGGAACAAGGGGAACATCAATCTTCATAGTGGCAACGTCTCGTTGACATTATCCGCGCGAGCGACCCCACTCCCAGCGTCGAAGGGAGCACGGTGGGGTTGGTGAGGACGGCATGAACGGCGTGAACGCCTCCACGGGCAAAAAGGAGCCTCGGCAGCTAATTGTCACACGCTGGCCGATCACTTGTCACTCGGGATCCAATAGTCAGAGCGCGAGCTCTATCCAAGGGATCGTCCTTCCAATCACGTAGCGAAGACATCGCGTCCAACCGAACCTCGAATAGAAAATAAAAACGGGCATCGGCAGTGGACAATTCGTGTAGTCGCTGTTAATTGCGTTGCTCGGCTGGCCGAATCGAATTTGTCGAACCGTGGCGATGCGTTGGTACGTGGAACGCGCGAGGAAGGCGAGCAGTTCGTTTTACACGTGAAGTGGATTCTTGTTCACAGTGCACATTTCTGGCTCGTTGTTACCTGGATCCTCGTGAACGGATTCATGGTCATCGATACGAGACATCGACGCGATCGTCGAGAAGAATGGGTCGTCAGGCTTGAAGGCGGGTCTAGAGTTTCGTCGCTTTTGGCCCTGCAGTCCGGGTACAGACATCTTGGACCGGTAGGTATTCCCATCCCTCTCACGTGTTTGTCGTAAACGTAGTAAATGCAATTTCATTGCAAAGAAACGATTAGCACGATTAGAACTCGCGAGAATTTTCAATGGGATCTTCATTTGAACATTATATCTAGGTTCGTGATTAAATCTGATCGTTGTACGGAGCGAGGTGTCGTTGAATTGTTACTGCAATTTTCTATCCAAGATTTCCTAAATCAACTGTTGAAACGGTGTCACTCACTATTTTTAAGGGAATTCAGTCAGTTACGGCCAGACACCCAACGAGCGCAAAGGGTCACTGAACTGACGGTGCAATTTAGCTTTGAAAATTTACTAAATTCCAGATCAAAATACGTCTGTATTTTTAAGGGAATTCCGACAGGCATGGCCCAACGTACAGTGAATAGACGGAATCACCGAACTGCTGCTGGTACAATTTCAATTCCGCAAATTTCGTAAATCCACAACCGAAACTGCACCTCTATTTTAAAGGAATTCCGACAGCCACGGACGTACGCGAACACTGATACAAGAGCGTGCGGAATACGCTCCAGATATTGTTCAATGAATTTCTGTGAAAAATCTATCTAATGCTGACTAAGTGAAAACGGTAAGTAACGAACAGACACGCGTCAGCCAACTCACATCGAATCTCTTTGCCAAAATTCAAGTCTCGAATTTCTTCGGCGTCTGCAACTCATTGTTCCGCGTAGACGCGATGCTGTTTGAGTTTTTGAGCCGGCAGTTTGAGCCGGCAGTTTGAGACGGCAGTTTGAGACGGCAGTTTGAGACGACACTTTGCAGAAAAAAATGGCGGTCCTTTTTGGAGCGGAACGGTCTCCGGTAACGGTAACGGTAATCCGTGGAATAAGTTTGTCAACGTAGCACACGGCTCCGCGAACAGAAGCACCGCGAGACGCAATTAAAACTTGAACAACTGCTTAATAACTTATTGTTAGCCACTTGTGCAACGTCCAATTCCAGTTTAACTCTGGCCGGAGCATTCACGGTATCGCGACTTAACTTTCGTGTTTATCTCAGACAGAAGCGGAGGCGAGCGAAGTGAAGTTCGCCGACGCCAGGGAGCCGAGCGAAAGGAAAATTTATCGCAACAGAAGGAAAATTATTTCGCGAAACATCGACGCCAGTATCCGCGTCTATATTCCACGTGGAGAACGTGTTCGTATCCTCGGTGAAACCGGGGATGCCGTGGATTCGGCGGCATTCGAGGCACGAATCACCGAATAAGTGAAGCGTCAGGGGACAGGATTAAAATTTGAATGTCGGACGTGTTCCATTAACATTTTAATAAGAGACTTGTCGGACACCAGATGCGATGCCCGACGAGGTGTTTCCATGTCTGATAATCCACGACGAGTCGCTCTAATCTCAAGTGTTCGTTAAACAAGCCGGGGAAAAGCGTCCGGTCGATTTCAGCCGTGACGCAAACACTGATCGCCGAGAGCTGCGAAGCGCCCTGTTACCATGGAACGCTACGAATCCCTTTATCAACACCAACTACGGGGCACGCGGCATCAAAAACCGTACCGCCCCCGCAAAAAAGAAACAATCGCCGCAACTGTCCAACGGTCACGAATCCGCGTTTGCGTAATCCTGCGTTACATATGTTTTACGTAGAAAATGTCAATTGCGATCGACTAATCTTTTCTTTCGATCTTTCCAATCGATTGTAACGTAGACAGCATCACCGAAAACGATAAATCTGAATGTTCGCGATGAACTTGAGGAGCTTCTGGATAATTCTGGAAACGTTGAATCGAAAAGAATCGCGGCTAAGTTTTCCCGTCGTAGAGGGGCGGCTTCTTTACGAGCGAAAATAAAAGTTTTCGCTCGATCAATTACATCAGGATCGGACAACAGCGATCCAGGGGATGGTAACGGCGAAACGATTGGCTAAAACATCATCGCGTCGAGAAGCAAGGGTAGCAAAGAGGGTAGGACGAGGCCGGGGAGGTTTGATATCTTTGGTCGACGGGCGTTTCCTCTCGCGCGACTTCATCTCAAGGCGGAACTCGTTTTGCAAAGTGCACGAGCCAAGAGAGATCCGGCCGATGTCTAAGGTGAATTCCGGGGTTGGAAACGGAGGGAGAGAATGGCTGGAACGAGCGATCAAATGGTTCGTGAGGCTTGCTTACCGAGATAATCTCTTTGCAGCGATCCGTACGCCCCGGAGGAAACGATTTGGCCTTACTTTTTCGACGGTTCCCCGGTACATGCGCGTCCCTCCGCCCCACCCCGCCTCGCCCGGCCCCGTCCGTCGATCCGGTTCCATCGGATCTTTCACCCGAATACTTTAGATACGTGTACGTTTACGTTTACGCTCTCGCGCAGGATTTACCGAGCCGAGCCCGTACCGGGACCGGCGCGCGGCGCGGCGGCCTTAGAAAACTGTACGGAGACCGAAAAGCGCGAAATCTAATTTACCCTGTAACTACCCTTGCGGGAAAGCTAGACGGCTGAAATTTTCCTCGGAGGGTTTTCGATAGCCATTGGAAAACCTCTAACGGCGGTATCGGCTATCTTAATCGGCTAGGCCCTTTGCATTCGAGAAAGATGGTCCGATAGTATTGTCCCGAAGGAAAGAAGCGTTCTCGAGGACTTAGCTCTATGCGAATATATGTAGTTTGAACGCAGGGAACGTTACGGGGCCGGAATTGCCGTAATCGCTTTGGTGCGTGCAGAAGTGACGCGTGTTTTCAGAACATCAGACCAGGCATAGTGGGATCGGGCAGCGCGGCATAATTACGCTCGCCGAGTGGCTCTCCTTTTTCAACCGTTTCACCTGGCCGCCCTCGCAGTCGAGCTACGTGGCTCTACGGTCGCGAAACTGCATTCCCCTGCAGCTGCAGCCGACTGACGCAGTTCCAGCTGCACAGGGAGCCACGCGGCCGACCGCAATCCGCGCCGAGCGCGATTCTCCGTGCCCTACGCTCGACCGTATATTTCCCAGTCAGCTCGTCTAATTATTTCGTGTAATTAAGCTCGCGTAGCCGGTTTGCAAGGACGTCTACGCCTTTCCCGGCAACACCTCTGCCGTTTTATCGCTCGGTGAGCACCCTGCATAAAAGTACGCTCGTTGATAACCGTTATCTAGAAAAACGTCGGCAATATCAAAATGTTCGTAACATATCATTCGTGAGAAGGTTCCGTGATTAATAAAAAAAACAAACAGAAGACATTCCGAGAGCGTCGATTTGGCAGAGAATCGTAAACGCCAGGTACTACTATATCTCTCCAGCTAGCGGTCGTAAATTACAGCTAATAGGTCTCGCGAATTGAAACGGGGATGAGTCGGGAAGATAACTCAATCCGGAAACATTTTCAGAACGGACTCTTACCGGCCTTGCCAAATCGTGTATCGCGGCTGCACGTCCCATTTGTGATTAATATTGTTACGATCGGTGCATTTCCTGTGGCGTGATTTATCGAATCCAACGATTCGAGCAACTCTGTCAACGGACTGTTGATCTCGGTGATCATTTCCATTCGTTTGCTATTATTTAATAGTACCTAACAGTGCCAACTTCAGATTTCGGATCTTGAAATCTCTTTCCAGAATCATGCTAGCACACAATTAGTTCTGAATGGAGTCTCGTTCAAGTTGAGAGTCACTCGAGAGTCGAAAAGGGTTCGCGGTGAAAAAGAAGGTGTTGGTATTAATTGGTAGTTTCGAGGGACGGAATATTAATATCCGTTAAAGAGTTAACCACTGGAGGATTAGAGCCGCGATACCGGCGCGTTAGAGGAGCAATCTGTAAAGACTATCCCGTTGAATGGGCGCCGGGTTTTTCAGAGTTCCGAGTAATCCGGCGTTTATTTAAGGGCGCGCGGGGGTGGCGGATGGGAGCGGCATGGCGCGGCGCGCAGAAAATCCGATAAGCAAGCTGATTACCCGTAGTGAAACTTCTGAACGTCTCGGTTGCTCCGGTTTATCATATATCTTGGCGTGTGGCCCTATATTATAAAGGCACGAGAGATTGCTCAATCAAGCTTGGCCCCCTGGGCAAATTGAAATCCAGTTATCGAGAACCTGTTACGAAACTGTTCGAATGAATTTCCCAGCATTAATTTCCTGAGCGGCGCGGAGCGGCGGGTCGCGCTGTGTTTTCTTTATTCCTTCGCTACGTATATAGAGCCGTTATAGCGTCGAGGGAATCGTATAAAGAGCGAATACTATTGGCATTAAATCAGCCCAAACGAGTTTTCCGCGCTCGAGGAACGCGAACAAGTTCGCCGGAACTAATGCGAAAAATTGGCTCGAGGCTTTATTAATATTTAATCCGGAATCTATTTAATTACAAGGAAATTGGCTACGGTTGAAACCGAGGTGGAAAGAGAAAAGGAAAAGAGAGGGAGAGAGAGAGCGAGAAAACGAGAAAGCGAGAGAAAAGTAGGTGAACCAGAGGCACGACAATAAACAAATTTCATCAAAATTTCTACATCCATATTCATGGCCGCATTGAGAACGTTCGCTCATCTTTTATTCACGAAGCGGACAATGTAACTGCGCCCTTAATACGAGCGCAGATGCCGAAGAGACGATTCCCTGATCTTCTTAACGTGACATATGATGTCCCCGACCGCACCATTGTACGATAGTTCTCGCTGTTAAAGACACGCGCGCACGAATATTCATGAATAATTGTCCGCAAAGATCGCAATCGACGAAACGAAAAACTAGAACCGTGACCCGGATCGAAAATTTGTACGGTCGAGTTCGAGAATTTGCATCGTAGAAACATTTTTCCGAGCCTTTGCAAACATTTGCATCGACAACAAGCTGGCTGGCGCAAGCTTTGTTAGCGACGCGTCCCCGTTGGACATTCTCCGAAGACAATATCTCGCCTAGCGCCTCTGCAAAGAAAGAATAAATTATTTTCATGTCGCAAAAATGCAGTGAACGAATATACGGGTAACGAGTATTAGCTAACTGTATGTGGAATATATACACGAGGTGAACGGTATTTATCTTTGAAATCCGCGAAGAATACTCGAGTTTCTATAATAAACAATTCTAACAAACAATTGTCAAAGCAGCGTAATGAAAACCGTTTTTACGGATGGACCGTATGAAATATCAAAGCTTTACGTCGCGTCGCGTCGCGTCGCGTCGGAGGGTGTGGAAATCGAATATCGAGGTCTGCTCGGACCGAGATTAAACCTTTTCGAAGGTCGGCCAGCTAACGAAGGCGAGAGGCAGTCGGGCAAAGGCAGGCAGGCAGGCAGGCAGGCAGGCAGCAGGTCGCTGTGACATCTGTCAACCCCCGTAACGGGGCAAGTTCATTATGGCGTTCAGCAGGGCGCCACGTCATTTATTTCAATTACTGCCAAACGCTAAAGCTGAATCGGCAGACCACGGCCTCGATCATTTACGAACATCATTAATGGCCGCCGTTCAGCGTCGGGAAGACGCTGAAAGTGTCAAAGTCATGGCTACCTGCGCTGCGGTGCTAACGGAGTTTCTGCAACTTCCTGGTCAACCGGATGCCCGGAAAAGATACTTGGAACAACACTTCCACCATGCAAATACACCTCATTTACCCTGCGCGACTAATCTCTCGTTCAATTAACGATAGCGATCTCATTGGGATTTGCGTAACGTTTCGTCGGTTTCATTGTTCCGGAACTCTTCGAACCTTCATTGATCCGATCCGGCTGACGATGTACACGTACCTCGATAGCTTCCTTTGGAATTGGGTTTTTGGAATTTCATTGATTCCGTTTGATCGCAAGGTAGGTTTCGTTGCTGAATAAACGATTGGTTGGCTTCCACGATTTATGTTATCGCATTTTCCTCGAAAAGAAAAATCTCGGATGATTTTACTGTACATACCCTGTATCATTCTCCTTTGTACCAGAGTCTCTTTATCATGATTAATTTTCAATGAAAATTTGTGAGAGGAGGATAAATGAATTTATTGGACCGCGATGCTAGAGTAAAAATATGGAAAACTGGTCAGTGTTGAGCACACGGTTAGCGGGAAGGATTACGGTGATATTTCAGCTGCGGACGGTGCGTAATTTTCAGTTTGGCGAGTTAATATTTTTTCGCAGTTATTGAGGCTTTAATTTGACGTGTCGAATGAACGGTAATAAATTGTGTATTTGATTCGGAACGTGTATTCCCGGCGCGGCAATTTTATTTCGTGTCCCGGAATGTTATTAACGGTTCGATTTACCGATTTATTTCCGTAGCATCGGTTTTCGGAAGATTGATGCGTGACGACGTTATTATTGGCTCCGCGAGTTTTCCCGAACGATATTGCTGCGAAATCAGGTACTAGTTTACGCGCACACTTACGAGCAGCGCCGCGTGTCAGCCACATAATTCCGGTACATAACATAATCGATGCAGCACTAATAGGTTCAAGAGTTAAGTGAGATCGAGTGCATGAAACTAGGGAGGTCGAGGAGGGAGGGAGGGAGGGACAGGGGGGAGGGAGATGGGGAGAGAGAGAGAGAGAGAGAGAGAGAGAAAGAGGAGGGAGGGTCCCCCTCTCTTTGACCAAATTCACGTGACGTTGGTTACGGCGTTGATTTCAATTAAAACTTTGACTTTGACGTTCGGGCTTGACGTGGCATAGTTCCAAAGATTGGCCCTACTGATTCAATTTTCGGCGCATTACACGTCCGCTGTGTGCGCTCACTGTGCAAACAACGGTACGTCAAGCATACCATTTGATACCGATACCTGTTCCCAACAGGTGCAATAAAGTGACAATACCTTTCCAATAATAACCAATTAACGGTATCGAGGACCCTTAATGGAAACTACTAGCGTACACCCGTAAAACATAATGTCCTCGATCAGGAGGTGATCTAATCGTGGTTTCGCGCATGGTCCAACGGATTTCAAAGTTTCGGGGATTAATAGTGATCGTGCAGTATCGACGGAAGAAGTTTCAATCCTCTATCTCGTTACCGAAAAGCTGCGTGAAATGTAAATTCAGTGGTTTCGAGCAATGATCTTTAGCTGGTTCGCTCGGGAGCATCCCTTTCGTGGCCGAGGAACGCTAGCCTCGCGAGAGACGCGGGAAATTCCAGAAATTTCATAGAGCCTGCACAGGGGTCGTGTGATTAGTCTCTCCCGTGCGATAATCGCTTGTGTATCGTTTAACGTCGTTGCGGTTCCCGACTGGAAACGCTTCGGCGAGCAGCGGCGAGGTGCGTGTTGCACGAGATTACGCGTCGCCTGCCACTTGCGGACTGCGAATTCAATTATACTATACACCGAGAGCACATAGTACCACTCTGCTCTCTCTCTCTCTCTCTCTCTCTGTCTCACACACTACCACTGACAAAAGATCGCAGTGCACGACCGATTCGCAAAACAACCGACGCCTTTCCTCTCCTCGATCCGCAACAGAGAAGAATGATAACAACATTCTGCAGATGCGGAAAACAATTTACTGGATGGAAACGGATCCGGAAACGCGTGAGAGCAAATAGTGCCGGGTGTACCGCGGATGTCGAAGAAATTGCATCTGGTTAGAGGAAGATTTTACCGAGAGTCGGAATTTGCGAGCGAGCAGAGATAAAAGCGCTCCTAAAAAATTTCTGGAAGAGCTGTAAAACCTGTAATTCGCCTCCGGCCAAGTGTCGAAGGTAATAATTCCCGCTGCGTTCTAGTTACGCGTGCACGTCCGCTTCCTGTCTGAGAATGTTTCGATACGTGCGAATTCTTCCTATCTAATAATAATCTGGGTAAATATTTACAACAGGTCCACGTCTTCCGATTTTGATGAAATTTAAATATGTTATAGATTTCGACATTTTGAACAACTTTTTCTTTTTCCAATATAGGGGGGACGCTTTTAGTTTTCGAGATATTTAAATTTTTGTCTGTATTGAATTGTTCGTATTTATACACGCTCCACGGCAACCTAAGCCTGTCCCGGTGCAGCGTTTGTTTACGTTTTGACGCTGTAGAGATGAGGGAGAAACCAGGGTGGCGGAAGGAGCCGGCCTGACACCACACACACCCACCCACTCAGTGTTTAATACACACCCAGTGTTTCTAAATTATACTCTAGATTTTTACGTATTTTGATATGCTGATTAGGAATATAATAGTGAAAATTGGATTAGGTTAGGTTAGGTTATTATTTATTATTGCTAATAATCTAACCTAATCGAATTTTCACTATCATATTTGTAATCAGCACGTCAAAATAACGCGAAACACTGAGTGTGTATTAAGCACTGAGTGGGTGGGTGTGTGTGGTGTCAAGCCGGCTCCTTCCGCCCCCCATGTTTGTTTATCATCTCTACAGCGTCAAAATGTAAACAAACGCCACACCAGGACAGGCTTACGTTGCCGTGGAGCGTGTAGAAATACGAGAAATTCAATACAGACAAAAATTGAAATATCTCGAAAACTAAAAGCGTGCCCCCTATATTGGAAAAGGAAAAAGTTGTTCAAAATGTCCAAATCTATAACATATTTAAATTTTATCAAAATCGCAAGACGTGGACCTGTTGTAAATATTTACCATAATCTGAATCACCAACAAATTACGGGCTTCGAATTCGCCGATTGGACGTGTAAAGCCAGGCGAATCGTTATCCTGATATCATTAATGCGACTATGTACTCCTGAGGGACTATAAAGTATTCAAAAGCCGAAGCTCGGAAGACGCCGAGTAACGGGAGAGGCAAAAATTGATACTGTTTCAGTTGCGAAGCTATTCAGGATCGATTCTATGGCGCGAAGCTCATTCCATGGGGCTGAGGGTAACCAGGCACGAACACGTGGAAACGTGCCTTTGTGTCGCATAGAATGTAGACGTTAGGATTTTCATTGGAATCTGACGACGCCTGCGGGAGCTTACTGCCGCGGGATTACGAGAGACAGTTGAAAATCCGATCAAAACAAATGGACTGCGAAAATACTCAGCCTTTCCCCTACCCACCCTCTCTCTCTCTCTCTCTCTCTCTCTCTCTCTCTCTCTCTCTCACTCTCTCTCAACCTCCCTCGGCATCCCGACCAATCGTTCGACTGTTACAAACCGCAGTTGGGTGGCCCCAGGTCGCGCATACTTTTTCCAGTGGAAAAAGAGAATGAGAGAGGATCGCGAGAGTAGAGCAGCGTTCTGATAAGACGGGGCCCGCTGATTGCAAAGTAATGAGCAGCCACGTGATTTCTCGCGTTCCCTATCTGAAAGCCTCGTTCTCACGTACACCGCAGTTACCGACTGGGAGCGGTTAACAAACAGGGGAGGAAAGCTCGTCTCGAGGGTAGTTCTGGACAGTGGAGCCACACGATTGCCACCGGGACGAAGGGAATGGGGCCATTATCACGTAACAGACGGATTCGAGTTTCAAGTGTTCCCGCGTCGAATTTAAGACAAGCGACGACAACGCAACGTAACCCCTTCCCGAAGACGCAAACAGAAGACTGACGGGGAATCGGTCTTACGGGGTTCTATTCACTTTCCGAACCCCTCGCAAGCATCTTGACAGGGTTTCTCGTGTAAAACTAATATTTACATATTTTCTTTTTCTATGAAATTAAAATTTGCGTTTTCCATAAAATACCGGTGGAAATTTTGAAAACATTCGACGAACAATTTTAACACAAAGTCGATCGAAAAAGCGCATCGATGACGCAATAGCGGGACAAAATAAAGCCGATTAAGCGACGCATGCTGCCCACCATTAGAATAAAAACGCAGCGGCGCGGCGCATCCGTTACAACCGCGTCAAACCGTAGAACAAAGCCCGGTCCATAAATCTCCTTACATGTCGGCGAAATTATTTGCCGGGCCGAACGTCACGGATGTACATCGCGAGATCGACTTCCTGGTGTGTCCCGGGGGTGATGTCGCGATAAAATCGGCCAGCGCCGGGATACAAAAATCGGTAGCTGCTTACGCGTCCGTCCTGTCGATCGTTTGTCGAAAAACGGGTTGGAAAAACGACGGGGGAATGGGGTCGACAAAATAGAACGACGAAACGAAATAGCGAAACGAGGGGAGGGAGCAAGGTGAACAAAAAAAAACAGACACACACACACACAGAGGGAGGGAAGGCTGTTGTATCGGAGGCGAGGATATTCAGTCGTTTATCGCTCGGTTCGACGGCGCGGCGATCGAATTCATTCCCCCTGGCTGAATACATTGCAAATATAATGGATACCGGATTATAGGGTTTTTGTTTCGCGAGCGAGACCGGGGGGAAACGGCAGATGCGGGATTATTGTTTCATAACGGCCGCCGCGGATTTCTCCGGCCTTTGTTTTCCGCGTTGATGTGATTCGGGTGAAAATTGAGGTCACTCTTGAGCCTATCGGCCGGCCATGCGATATCCCCCGTATTAACGCGCGAGTATCGCGATCGACGACGCTTCTCCGATTCGCGCTGCACACACCGGTTTGCACGGTTTTGCACCGTTTTGCACCGTTTTGCATGCTTCCGACGATTACATCAGCCCCGAAACCAGCCGTGCGTTATCGCGGCCGAGCGAATGCCGAACACGATTTTGTTTTTCGGAGATCGAGCAGTCTGTAAGTCAAACACGTTTCAAGAAAGAAATAAAAAACGTCGTTCATTGTCTGATTGGGAAATATTATGAACGTTGTAGTACGTCGCGGCGGTAAGCTTTTGAAAGGCAGAGTACTATAAAGAACGACTGCAGCAATAAAAGAGGAAGAACTGCGAGACTATCGTTGATGACAGTCGACGGCATCGCGCTGTCTTGGTTTTCTGAACAGCGGAAGAGGAGTCAGAAGGTTCAATTTACTAGCTAGTAAAACTTGGACAGCGCAGACTTAGGATATAGTCGTGGATTCAATTTTCAGCAGAAAAGTTTCCGTGAAGGTGCATTATGTTGCATGATAGGGTGCTTGAGAGAATAGAAAGTTTCTCGATAACCATTTGATTTAACTTGTTTGTGTACGGGGAACTTAATACCGTTGTTGAATAAATATTGGCGCAGGATACACTGCCGACGGATTCGATATAAATGATACATGTGCCATTAATATTAATATACATAGTGCCGTCGACTGGACAATTCAGAATGCTAATATCCGGAACAGATGAAGAAAAAGAAGAAAGAGAAGAAGCGAAATAAAAGCGGAACGTGTGGGAAGCAAGGGAAATACAGCAGTAGAAATAATCGTACGAAAATCGAATAGAATAGAATCGACACGATATTGTTAATACGCCTGTACTATGAAAGAAATAGAATTCGCGGTAACCAGTGAACCGAATCATTTTTACGATCCGTATTCCACGGTGCAGCGGAGTAAACGTAGAATTGATCCAAAGGGATAGAACGGGATATCGCGTTACGTAGACGGAGAGGAGATATGCATCGGGTTGCACAGAGACAGCAGCATTACGCTTTACGTGCTGCTGCTGCTGCTGGTAATGTACGGACGACTGTGACATACACTGGGTGTCCAACAAAGATAGCCGGAGAAGTGCTCAACTGCGACAAAAAATTACTTTGACGCGCCCCATCTCCTCCATTTTGCGGGCAGATATATAAAATAAAGTCGCTCGCAAAAAAAAAAACGCAACCGCGCCGCGCAACAGAAATAAAAAAATAAACAGTCGACGGGACCGAGTGTATCTTTACGCAGATGAAAATTTTGTATCTCTTTCTGAGCTGCCGAAATGAAATAAAGACTCGTATTTTTCCTCGGGGAGAAGAATTTTATGTACAAATTTGTTGAAGCTTAATTAAAATTCGCGTGCACTACCGCGACTCGTTATTAACAAATCCCCGGCGAAAATTATCCATGAAAATTGCCGAAGAAATGGCGAGACTGAATAAAATGAAATTTTTAACATTTACAATTATCATCTGTACCATGAACAGAGCAGTCGTGTTGTTACTTGTGTTATTTGTTAACTGTACTCCTCGTTATGCTATAATAATATTAAAATTACGCGACGGTACATATATGCGACGCATACACGCGCATGCACGCACGCAATCGTCAATCAGAGTGACCGGCCGGATCGATAGACTATCAGGAGCAGGCCAGTCGGAAAAGCCGAGTGTCAGGAGGTGGATCGAAATAAAAGGCAGAAGGGCCGAGAGAGCCGATCGTTACGGAAATATCGTGGCTTCTCCCATGAGTGACTCCGACCAGGTGGTCCCCCTTCCCATAGAAAACGGGCGACACATGCGGATGCCATACAAAAACGCAGTCGCCACGCGGCGCCGGATAATAATAACGTTACGATACTCCATTTCAGACGTTCGATGGTCCCCCAAATGCCATCTCTACCCCCCTCCCATCGCTGTCTCTCTCTCTCCCTCCCTTGGAACATGTGCGCGCGTTTCCTTTTCCCACTCTCTCCCTCTCTATCTCTCTCGTACTCCACCGACGTTGGTACACCAACTGTCTCCTCGTAGTCTCCTGATCGAAGCGTCCCTTTCGATCGTTTGAAGGGCTGAAACCTGGCGTCGTCGTGTCTCGCCCCCGACGCTCGAGTAGTAAGGGTGCTCGCTTCGAGGGGACAAACTAACCCCGCAACAATCGAGTCTCGGATTGTCGAAATTCCTCTACTCTTCCCAGGCAGCGAGTCTCTTGAAGGTAGAATCCTGGAATTTTCGCAAGCTTTCGGCCTTTATGTTTTCACCGCGAAAATCTCACTGAATATTCTCAACGTTAAACCATCGAGGCGTCGATATTTTCGTCGATGTTACGGAAGTCGAAAGTAAGCGCAAAAATTTGGCATGGGGTACAAAGAGTGAGAGAGAAAGCATTAGCCGGGATCTATAGCGCTCTCTCTCTCTCACTCTTTGTAACCCACGCCGTTATTGTGGGCTTCAGCGCTTCGTACAGGCCGCGCAGTCTATGTAATGGTTTCGACACAACGTGCAACGACATTTTTGAAGTGTTGTTTTCATTTTCATTATTGAAGTGTTTTGAAGTGTTCATTACTGTAATATAATTATATATATATTACACATATATTAGATATATATATTTAAAAAACAAGAGGTATGTATATAAATTACAAAATTACATTTAAAATAAAAATATACGCGTGGAAAGCCACGCGCGGTAGAAGTGAAACTTCTTGCAGTCTAGTAATGTTTAGAAGCAAATTAAGATTGAAAATGTTAAAAAAAAACAAGATCAGGAACAACTAATACAAAAAAATCATAGTAAAGATCATAGAAAAAGTTTCACTTCTAACCCTATCTTAACTCTATCCACGATTATTTCAAACCTATGCTCTTCCTTTACAATTTTACAGTCTCGTTCCCTCAGAACAAAATATATTATTCAAGCTTGTTCATTTGATTTTTTATCATTTTTTTGTCCTAATCCTATCCTAACAATATCCACAATTATTTCAAACCTGTTCTCTTGCTTAACAATTTTGCAATCTAGTTCCCTCAAAACAAAATATACGTTCAAGTTTGTTCATTTGAGTTTTGTATCAACGCGATTATATTGTTTCGTGCAATGAACTACTATCGTCCTATCACCTTCCCTTATGTCTATGTGACCATCGTGTGCTAATTGTGTTCCTTTCTGTTCCTAGCACTTCAATATGCAGTAAGTTACGCTAGTCTCCAATACACAATTTCACCAGGATTACGTAGATTCAAATAAAAATTAGCTGTCGATGCCTGGGGAGCAGCTACATATGTTCGTATTCTCATGGACATTGGTAACAACTTCGTCACTGCAATCATGCAAGACACCATCGTATCATCTCATCACGGTACACATATAATATTGTAAACTTTTAGTGAAAAATAAAGAATATTACTTACAACAATTAATGTGTTCTTCCTTACCTACTTTCTTCCCTCACCGACGTTGACTTGTACTACTGAATTCCGGATATCTCCTTCAACATCATTTTCTATATTTTCGGTCGTCTGACTTGTCGTTGAGTTGTACTACTGAATTTCGGAAAATTTTCGAGCGTCTGATTTATGGTGGACTTGTACTTTTCGCTATTCCAATTAAGTAGTACAACTACTGTAAGGAAGGAATATAATTTCAAACACATGGAAAGTCAGAGAAAGGAATAGCACTTAAAGGAAGCAGCCATGAAAAGAAAGGAAGTGTTTCGGGATCTTGGATTGACTTGCAGGAATGAAATAAATACAAATGAATTTCTTTCACACAATGTTGGTCATTTATTTTTGCTTTTGTGCATACATAGTATATGTAGCTACATGATAAATAATATAAAAATAATCCTGTGTGTGTTAATGTTTAAAAGAGGTTCTCGTTGTACAATATACACGAAGAATCCTCCACGTAAACTATGTGGTCGTTAATGACCTAGCTGTTAATGTGACCACATTAAAATAAACCATAAATAAATAAATAAATAACTACTTCGTGCTCTCTACCGCACAACGTTCCTTTAACACTAAACCTACCGACCATCAAAAATGACTGATGTGTATAGTACTATAAAAATAAAGATGAAAAAATTTCGAATGGATAAGGTTAGGATAGGGTTAGGATATAGGGTTAGAATAGGGTTAAGATCATTTGACCCCTCGTGGTAGGTTTAGTGTTAATTGTAAAATCGGAAATTGAGATCTGATTGAAAATTAAAACAATTTAATTGTTCCGGCAACAGTGGAAATACTCCACGGAACAAGGAACAACTAATGTGATACGATATACGTTATACGTTATACGTTATACGTTGTACGTTGTACGCGTTGTACGTTGTACGTTGTACGATTACAATTACTTACCAATTACTGTAATTTGTAATTGCAGAAATACAATTATAATTACAGTGATTCGAAAAGTAATTGCAATTACTAATTACAATTACATGCAATTGTAATTGTATTTCTGCAATTACAAATTACAGTAATTGTAATTGTAATTGAAATTACTTTTTGCCCAACTCTGCATTAGATAGAAGGAAAAAGGAAAGTCGCAGCGCACAGTCAGTATTCGAAGCATGCATAGCCGCAAAAAGGCGAGGAATCTGGAATCGCAAAGAGCATATTAATACATCCCGCGTTCATTAAAATCTTGTTCGAGAGATGTTTGTGTTCCGCGATTCAGCCCGTTGTAAACATGACGGGCGCGGCTTTGCGGTTTGATATTACTTCTACGGTCTGTATGTGGCGTCTGTTGACACAGGTTCTCGGATTTAAGGATACGTATGTGTGGCTGAAGGACGACAGATCCGTCCAAGAGAAGCGCGGAGGATTTCGTTCGCCGAAAGCTCTGAACTCGAGCGCCAAGGTACCTATATTATTTCCGTGTATCGAGAACCGCGTTTCGATTATCTTCTGACGAGACTTCCTCTTCGTCGAAAAGATCATTTGGGCGGATCAGCAGAGGACGATCGAGCGACACAAACGGGGTTACGTGCCTCTGGCCAACCTCGAGTCGGAGAAACCTCTGATAAGGGAGAAGAGACTGGAATTGGATCAGTATCGATTGAACAATGTCGAGGACGATCAGGGGTTTCGAGATTATTTCAATTCGGAAGACCATGGCCTGATGTTCAACGACGAACTCTGGGGCCAGGAGTGGTACCTGGTAATGAACTTGTTATCTGAAAATTCAGAGGTGCGCCAGGGGTTGAATAATCGATGGGGTTGAGAATCGGTAACTGGGAGACTCGATGGTAAAATTTCCGAGCGTTGGTTTATCTATCGGTGTTTTGATAAGAGAGAGAGCTGTTTTATCAACTGTTGTAGCAAGACACGAGGTCGAATAAAGCTCTTCCGAAGCTCGATTTGAATGTCCTACCCCTGTATCGACTGGGGGTAACTGGTCGCGGCGTTAGGATTGCTGTTCTGGACGATGGGTTGGAGTATACCCACGACGATCTCAGGAATAACTATGTGAGTTTGAAGAAACTTCGGTCAGAGCCAGCCCTGCTGTCTCATAGATGACAGGGGATGTCGGTGACAGGGGATTTTAGGGTGAAGATGCCCTTTAGATTCTCTAAAAATGATCAATTACTCTGGACACTGTTTTATTCCGACCTTATTGTCACAGGATCCGGAGATTAGCTACGATGTGAACGAGGGTGACGACGATCCCCTTCCACGGTATGAATTGTCAGGTAAATAGCAATAAAACACCTATGCTACAGGAAATAATAATAATTTACGGGGAAGAAGAAATTTCCATAAATATTTAGACGTTACGTTAGCCCGTTAGAAATTGAGTAGTAAATTGTAGTAAGTTGAAGCAGGAGGCACTACATTTTTGCACGTTGGTTCGAATCCAACACTTAGGGATGAACGGTCACGGGACAAGATGTGCGGGTGAAATCGCGATGGAGGCTAACAACCGGAAGTGTGGCGTAGGCGTCGCTTTCGAGGCTTCTGTCGGGGGTATCAAGCTTCTCGATGGCTTGGTGAACGATCGCGTCGAGGGAGAGGCTCTCGGTTACAAACCGGAAGCTGTAGACATTTACACCGCCTCTTGGGGACCAGCGGACGATGGAAGAAGTTTGGAGGCTCCTGGGAGACTCGCAGCAGAGGCCCTCGAGCGTGGAATTACCGTGGTACGAATTCAGAAGTTGTGATAATCTCTATATATTTAATAATAATCGTGGCGGCGGTGAGAGCAGACAGGGCGGAAACCGTGGACAAAGTCGTGGGTACAACTAGTTATAAAGATTATTGAAATTGTACTTGAACAAATCGAAGACTATGCTACGAATGCGAAATAAAACGAAATTGCGAAGATGTTTAATTCCTACGCCGAACAATCAGCATACGGAAAACTTGTAGGAATATAAAGTTTATAATAAGAATGAAAGTTGCACGGTGTTCGCATGAACGCGCAACGCGCTCTCAATTAGCCGAATTTTCGCCGAGGGATTGTTCTTTTCTGGGTAAGTCGACGAGCTTCGGCGAGGTGAGCTTAAAATCTCGAACGTTACCGGGAAAGATTAAATATGGATGAAGAATAAATCGTGCGCGAGGTCGAGGAGCAGCTCCCGTTGCATATTTATATCGTGGGTGCATATTTCTCCTGGTACGAGGCGCCGTTGTTTCGCCGGATGCATTCTGAAAAATATCCAGCGAGAGTTAATATTTAGAAACACTCTGCCGCGATGCGATTACGTTATCGATTTTGTTGGTGGACTGTGCAGGGGAGAGAAGGCCGGGGAAGCATTTACGTGTGGGCTTCCGGAAACGGGGGCTCGAAATCGGACGATTGCGGCTGCGATGGCTACGTGGGAAGCATTTACACGATCGCCGTTGGATCGGCCAGTCAGACAGGAAGGTTCCCTTGGTACGGGGAAAGTTGCTCGGCTACCATGGCCACGACCTATAGCAGCGGCGCTTATCATGATCAGATGATAGTGAGTGCCAGAACAATTCAGGGAGAAACTGCTGGGGATAATTGAACGGACTCATTTACCATCTTTCCAGGCGACAACGGATCTCCGGAACACCTGCACGACAAGACACACAGGTACATCAGCCTCCGCTCCATTAGCCGCTGGGATCCTGGCGCTGGCTCTTCAAGTAAAGTACGAAGTCCTTCGACCGATTTTTCGAGACTCTCTGTTCAAACTTTACCCTTATCGTTCGTTCTTGCGCGTCGCTTCGCGACGGGACCCGTACAATTGCCGGTGTAGATTTGTCTGCTGCGTCCGCGAATCTATTCGCGTCACGGTTCATTGCCGAGCTTTCAGATACTTTCGGGAGAATTTTCTATTGAGAAAAAGGAACACGAGTTCCCGGCTCGCTCGTTGGTTTTCCCTTTTCCCCCGCGGAAACACGACTCGACACAGGAAACGCATTAAAGATAAATCCATCCCCGGACCGGAATTAGCATAAGGTTCTACTCGAAGTGAAAAAGTTATCGTTCTCTCTCCATGTCCACGGAGTTCAACGAATATTTCAGACGTCGTGCGCGCAAGATTGCGAAACTCGAGCGACGCCGTTACGTCGAAGTTGTTCCAAGTTATTAACGGGCCCGAGTTTTGTTGATGCTCCCCGCAATGTAATCAAACACGATTACGAAATATTCCGCACCGCGTCGGTCCCGCATAGCAATGGAACGAATATTTCGCGATGATCAGTCCTCGGTAAAATCCGGATGTTCTTCTTGAAGCAAGGATCTGACCTGGCGAGACGTGCAGCATCTGATCATCTGGACCTCCGAGTACAGCCCCCTCAGGTGAGCAGAAGGCTTCTATAGTTGTTTATTACGATACCGCATCCTATTAAGCTTTCTATTGTATAAACAATCCGCATCGCGATCCGATGGAACTGCATTTCAAAAGAGGCTATTAGCTCCGAGAACAGTATTCTTCTTCCAGCAATCTAAATCGTCCAGAATCAATGGAGACCCAATCGTAGCATCGTTGAATCTCCATTCTACATACGCTCCGATAAAATCATGTATAAAACCGTTGCTGTATTATTACAGTGTTGCAAAATTAACCTGGAAACGTATAAATTTACATGAGAACTTTACGTCTAATTAATTTCGATGGTCCATTAATATTCATTAGCAACGATATGTCGATTAACATTAACCGTTATTTACATAAATATATTGTACTTTTCTTGTTGAACTTGCAGGAAATCCGATTCAAATTACTCGGAATTTAAACGTCCGCCAGTGTTCCATTAGATCGCGTTGCGCCGTCGTTGATTTTCGAATAACGTCACTGAAGGTCGTAAATCTCCAACTCAATTCTATGAGAACGTGAATTAATCGATTCCTTACCATCTATTGGACGGAAGGGATATTATTAAACGAACTTGCACTTTTTACAATTTAAACTCTGAATTGATTTAACACTGTCGAATTTACTAAAAAGTCAAAGGTGACGGTACGTGTTTGAAGTCTCGAGATGAACTGAACTGCCGGTGAACATAATGAAAAACTGTGGGTTTCAAAAAAGGCGTCACTTTAAAAATGAGCCATGCGGATTCGACGATTGGCATTTCCTTCGAAATTGGTGAGGGAAGCAATCGTCTCAGCTGACTGGTTAAAATTATAGACAATACGAAGGGTAAATGACCGCCTCTCGCTATGTTCACTCGCAGGACCGTCATACCTGTGAATGACCCACGCGGAAAATCTCCATGGCCCAGGCAAGAAGCATAGTGAGCCGTAAGTCTGAAAGGCTTGACTCGAACAAGGCATGGCTAATAATACTAAAAAAATAGATGACTCGAATCTGGTCGCCAGATGCGGACCTAGTATTTGTAAAACGCTAAATCAAAAGAGGAGTGATAGCATTTCGGAGAGATTGCTGCCATACCTGGTTCGATGTTATTTTTCTCTTTAAAGGAAATGTGCAAGGCAAATGTGGTCGTTTTATGACCTAGACTACCTGGCTTACAAATTGAATTGATAATGAACTAAGAGTTCCAACGTTTTTTTTTTACTTGCAATGAACAGCCAGTTTTAAACTGTTCGAAAGTTTCGCGAAATTCTGAAGTCGGTAGAGAGACGGTAGACTTCGCGTTTTAAGATGCCATTCGGTGTGTTATTGTGAAGAAATCGTGCGGATATCCTCCCTGTATATTTTCGGGGAAGTCCGTGCATTTCCCTAAATAATGTCGCAATCGTCAGATTTTCCGACGCGATATATACTCGATGCGATGCATCGGCATCGTTATGCAACGGCGTTCGGTCGGACAACGGCCCCGATCTATCAGAGGAATCCCATTGCGACGTTCTGACAGATTGTCTTCTCGGGTGAACCTCTTGCTCCATTCATTCTGATGGGCGGAAAGCTTCGGGGACACGAGAGTCGATCGCATTCTTCTCGGTGAGGCATCGCGGATCCGAGAGGTTGAATTAAAGCGTCGTGACATTCTTATTCAGTCCGTGGCCGGAGGGGAATGTAGGTCGTGTCGTTTCAATGTTGAGCCAGTAATTGAGCCGAGGCAAACAGGAAACAAGGATCTTTACCCTGGTAAAAATAATACTCGGTCGTCTTGGTTTAGCGGGCCTAATCGTAATCCCAGGGTCACAACGTTCCTCCAACCAGTTTATTCACTGAAACCCGTGGCTTATCCTCTCTCACCGGCGGTAGACTAAACAAGACATTCTACCTAGGAACGCTACAAACAAATTCGTTTAACAACTAAAGTTATATCCGGTGTACAACGGTCTGGGCAACGGGAGGATAGATAACTTTGTAATTACATCAATTTGGCGTGCTCGCTTTGGAATGCGATTATTCCTGAAGATTGTAATTGCGGTGGACTCGAAAGGATTTCTTTGATCGAACGTTTATCTTGGAGAATTTTTGCGAAGAGAATGCTAGATTGACAAAGGCAATCGGGTTTATTAAAAATCGGCAGGTCCATTCACAGCGCGAGGTTCCGCGCGATAGACCAAATTCACTAACTCGATTGCGGGATTGTGTCTGGCACTCAATCAGATCCCGCGAACAATGCTTTTATCCGGCGTCGACATCGGCTCGAGGAAGTTGCTTGGCTGAGGCCACCGGCTTTCACAGTATTTTAGTATAGATCCAGTTCTTCCGGACGCGAAATATAAACTTAGTACGTTCTTAACAGGAAGAGACGATGTGAAATTAACCGTGGCTCGGCGATTCGAAGCTTCCCGTGCTATACAGCGGGAAAAGGATTTATTCCTCGGCTTAGCTGTTTCATTTTACGCCAGTCATTCTTCCGTGCGAGTCAGCCCAGTAATTGCGTCAACTTTCAGGGGGAATCCAGGGTGGTTCCGAAACTCCGCCGGATTCTGGTTCAACTCACGTTTCGGCTTCGGGCTTATGAACGCTTTCGCGCTAGTCGCCGCGAGTTCCAATTGGACAACCGTCCCGGAGAAGACCATTTGTAAAGTGGACGTCGTCAGAATGTAAGTTGGCAACGACTAATTGGCGAACGAACAACGTAATCGAGCGACAAGACAACATATGTATCGCGTATTTTTCACGATTCTTTATCAGCTTGTGCGATTCCCCTCGATAGAAAATACGAATATTCCGTTTTAGATTTATCATTTATCGATTTCGACGGCTCGCCGACACGTGCCGTGCGTTCGAAAACAATTCCAAATTCTCAACAGCCTGAAACTAAATGCCGGCTTCTCCAACCCGCCAATTTGTCAGTACTCTGTCCAGTAAAAAAAAAATCCACTTTTCGAAAAGAAAGGGTATGAAACAAACGAGAGTATTCAGAGTGCGCCAGTGGAGGTTTGAAAGCACAGTCAAATTCTCTCTCGCTTTGTCGAGGTAACTGGGTACATCTGATTTTAGCCGCGCGTGAAGCGTTCCGACCCGCGAACACAAATTTCTGTTCGAATGAAGAATTTATCAAGCTTCCCAAATCGATAATATTAACATAGTTCGGTCTATTTGAACACAAAACACACGCAAGTAGAATTTACCTTTCGTGGTCCATTTAGATTACTACGCTCGAGCACGGTATCGCGCGGCACTTTGAACATCGGATATTTAGCCATGCTGAATTCTCTCTCTCTCTCTCTCTCTCTCTCTCTCTTTCGGTTATTTTGGACACCCACGATATTTCAAGCAGAGAAAATCACGTTTGAAAAATGCGAAAAGGTTCCGAGTCTCTTGAAACGTACGCCAAGGCCCGCATTTCTAAAGTCCGGCGAGAACAATTTCCAGAATTCTGTTGTCGCAAACGCTCCATCGTTTAAATAACCTTTTGAACGACCTGTAACATTTCAATGGCGTGTTTTAGCAGCAAAGGTCCGTTTTTCTGTCGTGGAAAGTATGAAGGGAACAATTTGCGCGGATCGGCACGCCGCGCCGTTCCGGTAAGAAACGCGACCAGTTTCGCGCAATCAGTGCCACCGGTGGCCCTTTAGCTGTCCTTGTCCCTTTAGAATGCACAGAATTGCACTGGTTGAATGTAGCGTGGCTGGCAGAGGCACTCGACTCGTTCGTTACCGCGGCGTGAGAAGAAGGGCCGTCGAAAAACTGGAGCATCTCGTATTTCTCGCATCGGTTAGCCGTCTCACCGGTTTTCTATTTGTCTCTTTTTTTCTCCGGAAAAAATATTTTCAATCGTATTCGCCTAAACTGCTTCGGCCGAGAGATCGTCGAGTGCAACAGCTGAACGATTCGACGAAGCTGGTCGTCACGTTGGCATGTCGCTCGATATCGCAGTCAGTATTTCCAGGAAATTTCAAGTAGCCCCATCGACAAGATTACTCTGTGCACACGCGTGGACCGGAAATACATGTTCACGGGTGTTCGGTTTAGAATCGACAAGAGGCTGGCGTATGGAAATTCGAGGAGGTTGCGATTCGAGGCTGGCGACGAGTGTCGATCCTCCCGGAACGGAATAGCGTTTTTGGAACACACGGAGATCGAGGTCAGCCTCGAGTACAGTCTTCGCGGCGCACTCCAGATGCGGCTCACCGCACCTTCAGGTATGCACTTTTCATTTGAAACGGGCTCGACGGTCTTTGATGTTGCTCGTCGCCTGTAAACGTATCGCGGGCCATGAACGACCGGGGAAACGGACGCGGAAAAAACGACGGGACGCATTAATTAACGCTGCGGAAAACAATTGGAGTGGCGAGAGCGGACCATCTCATCCTAGTCGATTGGAATAAATTAAAAATTTCAGGAAGAAAGAAATTCCGGTGTGGTGGTTTGTCCAACAGCGAAATATTCGAATCCTTGAGAGGTGGTTTCTGGAGTGAAAGTTCATTGTGAAAGTAGGTCAGAGTTCATTCGTCCTAATTCTTTGCCCTCTCAGATTTTACTTCCATTCTTTATAATTCGAGGTTAAACTGTGCGAGCTTACGCTAAGATACGTCACCGTGCGAAGCAGCTTGTAAAACAGCCGCAAGGGCCTAGTCGGTCGCCGTTCGAAGCCGCCTGGAAATATTTGTTTCTCTCTGTCGTTTACTTATCTCGGCGTGGAACGGATCGTACAGCGGCAGGCCGTATTGAAACCTAACATTCTTACGAGAAACACAGATGCGGCCGTGGAAAAGAGCGTCCGTTCAAATCGCTTTCGCGTCGCGTCAACCGCTCGATACGGAATCATAAATCTGCCGGTTTTCCGAACTGCAATTTAACCCGCCGCGACGCTGGCGATCCTCTCTTCCGGACGAACCCACAGCTTTTGCAAATGACCTAACTTCTCTATCGATCCTGCACGATTCTCTCCGAAGGGTGTTATGTCCTCCCAGCAACTTTCCTATAATACTCGCTTTTGTTGTTTCGTTTTAACCCTCGCTTCGTTAATTCATTAATTTCTATCTATTCGGCACAGTCATTTTCACAGACGATAGCACAACCGTACAGGGTTGAATAACCTGGGGCAGAGCGTAAATTAGTTAAAAAAATTACCCAGCGAATGTTGGACTTTTCGCGCGACCCAGTCATCGCGTTAACTCGATGAGGGAAATGAGATCTCGTTTGTGTATCTACGACGTCTCCATTGCTCGGGAAATTTCGCGTAATGGGACATTAATAGAGTTGGTTATCCCCCAAGTGAAAGTCGAGGGGAAACGGGCTTGCGAGCGCGGAGAGTTTCCGCGGGAAATGTAACTTCGTTCTTTCGATACAGCTGCACTCAACTCTGTGCACACCATCTCTTTCTCTCTCTCTCTCTCTTCCCCTCTCGTTCTCACTCCTCTTCTACTTCCACTTGTCGATCGATTAGACGATTCTCCATACGCGTCCATCGATGCTCGCAGCCAGAAAAAATCATCCGAAAACGTTGGATTAGTGGAACAGGTTTCCGCTGTAACTGAATCGGCGCTAATTCGAAACTCGGGAGATTCTCGTGCATTGTGCAGCTACGTGTGCAATTCTGTGCCCGCCCACGGCTACTACATAGTTATATTATATTAATAGTCGATGTTGCGTGCGTTTACGCATCAGGGAATATTCGCAAAAACGCCATGGTTCGACGCGTGCGTAGCACGAAAACGGGGACAAGCTGACCTTTGTATCCGCCCGTAGGCGGATTCTCGTCGAAATTGGTCAAATTAATGGTCAATTGAATTGTTTCTTAATACGATAGACTCTCGTTAAAAATTATTTAAAAAAACCAACGTTTGGCGAAAGAAATATTTGAAATACTATTCAAGGGACGACCGTGCAACTTCTGAAGCCGAGAAAGTTGGACGACTCATCGGACGGGTTCGAGAGATGGAAATTTATGTCGGTGGCAACATGGGGCGAGGATCCAAGCGGCACTTGGCTACTGGACATCGTGGACGAGGTGATTAACATAAAAAAGCGGTGACGATCGATTCCCTTCAGCCTCGCTGTTCGACTTCGAATTATAAACTGTCTTCTCGACAGATCGGCCCGAAAGAGAATAATGGCACGATTGGATCGTTCTCATTGGTTCTGCACGGGACGACCGAGATGCCGAGCTATCGCAAACACGGACCACGAGTGTACAATCGCGAGTACAATCGGCTCCGAGACACGGCAAGTAGATCATTCCCGCGGAAACGAACGTAATTTAAGTTACCGAATTGCAATCAAGACTTGCACGCGCGTCGAGAAAGAATTGAATGTGTTTTTCCTTGCAGAATGTATTCCCTGGCATGAACCCCGCGACGGATTTCGCGTTCAATGAGAAACACGAGAGCCTCGACTATCCACCTCCAGATGGGAACGCTGTTTATGACAAACGTTGGCTCGAGGAACTCGCGAGGGATTACTATCGAGTCCCGTGGCCGAGCAAATTGTAGCGCAAAATGTCTACGGAGTTGACTCGTTTCGGAATTGCAGAGGGGATTGTTAAAATGTTAATAACAGAACAGCTATTTGATTCCGAAGAAATGCAACTGCGAGTTAAACTAATTTCAAGATTATAGCGGTTTCGTTGCCAAGCAAATTGTTGGTTCATTTATTCTGTGGCCTCGAACAGCCGATAATGATTATCAGTATTCAGTATTCTTTTGGCTAAACGTTGAACCACCTTGATAGAACGGTCTTGTATTTTGTTACCCGGATGTGTGTTAGGTAGCGTATTGAATTTCAAAGTTGTGTTGTTCGACCGGAAACGCCTCCTCCGCGAAGCGTTAAGGCTCCAACAACATTTTCGAGCAAGAGCTCCCGTTGTTCGGAGAGCCAGAATCCTTTGTCCCGACTTACGCAAACAACCCCGAAATACTGTATTTCATGGTGAATTAAGTCTAGAGTAATCTGAGATCCTTGAGCAAATTTCTACGTGTTTGCCGAGGAGAGTTCGCAGCGCTTTGGTCACTCAAGATGATTCCAGGTTTCCTTGCGGCGGACTTATTGGCCTACCGAACGTTTGCGACGATCGGACTGCCCATGGAAACATTGTTCCTAGCACTGATGGCGTCCGAACGATCGAATTTTGCCAAAAACTTGCTGCCTTATCGGATGAAGAGTAATCGGAAATCGAAATGGAGAATATGTTATCGTACACTACATTAGCGAGCAGACCAGTGAACCAAGTGCGCTCAAATGTTATTTATACCGGACGAAAATGAATCCCATCGGAAAAGGGAGTCATTGAGAAACTTGATTTCACATTTTCCCGTTCCGAGAAATGCTGGAATAATTCCAAACTAAACGAGTACATTGAAAAAAAATACTCTAAAATATTATTTAGCACTCTGTTGTGTTTTCATAAAAACAGTACGTATGCGTATGCTAATAATTCCCCGTGCTCCGTCATGTCTGTAAAAGAATATTATTCCGCGTTTTCCATTTGTTTTTTCATGCGGAACAGCACAATTAGCAAATTGTTTTCAAACACAATTATATCGTTACCGTTCTCTTTTTAAAGAAGGAAAGCCCGTCGTTCCAAGCGGAGCGGTTGAAATTTTACATGCGGAGCTCATTAAATTTTATAATTACGAGGCTACGCCGGATAGGAATTCGGTGTTGCGTGTGGTCTATACTGATTTAACAGCGACGAACTCTCACTCGTACATTCGTACAGAACGCGTGAATGTTTCTAGGAAATTGCACTCAAGAATTGTGATATTTCGCACTAGCCACTTGTTTACGCCCGTGGTTGATCTTCAAAAGATCGTTCAGGCCTTGATGTACTTGCACTGCGAGGTGCCCGCTAAAATTTCTCGAAGGACCACTTTCACTAATAACAACTATATTTCACTATATATATATACACAAGTTGTGCGCGGAATCTGACACTATGTTTATTCGTGGCAACTAAAACTATGGAAACAACGCGAGTCCGAGAAGTCTAGACTTCAATTCTAATGTCTACGATGCAGTCTAGTTGCTGTCTAGCTGGAGAACCGAAAGTTCCCACACTTATCACCTCGGTCCTCCCTACTCCTAACCGATTCATCCCTACCATTTTGGGACGATTTGGGGATGGACGGAATACAAACTTTACGCTTGCAGAGATCACGTACCGGGCCCATGTGCAATAGGGGTGTCCCTACCATAAATCCGTCTAGCGCGGCCGCTACACCACTGAGAACGTAAGCGTCTCACCCGTTCCGTTATTAAGGAAGCTTAATTGCATTTCTCGTACAGAGAGAAAAACACCTGAAGACTCGGTCACGTTCCACGTTAGGCCACGATGCGTCCTCGATGGGATCCCGAGGAACAGCTACCACCCTATAGAAGACTACAATCTTATAAAAATTCGGAGGTGGTAAGGGGATGTAAACTATGATCCGATTCGACACAAATTGCACTAAAGTAGAAAATCCTCGTCCCGGGTCGCCTAGGAATGAATCACCGTGTACCAGAGCAGGGAATTTGAAATGTGAGAGTAATAAGACGGTCGAAACCATGATCTAGGGAGCAGCTATTGGCTCGTGGTGCTAAATCACTGGGATTACGGCGTAAAAATGCAACCTGGAATATTCCACGGTAATGGATAACCAGCGTACGTTCGCGTTGAAATATGGCGAGAACTATTAGCGTGGCTCGCCAGGCGTTCCACTCGAAGGCGAGTGCAGAATGAGATTCCGGCTGGTGTCCGCGAAACTGTCTTGCACGGTGGCTGGGAAAATTGAAGAGGACATTCTTGGTCGCGTTCCGCGTTACTCCCAGCCGCTGGAGATCGTGGACAAAGAGCTGCTGCGACGGTAAACGCAATATTTTCGGGATTTATTTTCCAATTTCGCCGGGCAGCGGGCACAAAGCAACGCGTTTCGCAACCAGAAATTCAATTTCAGTCCCTCGACCAAACAACGGTTGGCACGATGATAATGCAAACACGCGGTGCGCCGTTGCGATTTGCTTTTCGATAGATGCGCAAACCTCGCGACGACGTGGCAGCAGGACATCGGCCAAAGGACCAGCTCCTTGAAATCCGAGAACTGCCGGAGCAACGGCTGAGAGACTTTCTTGCGAACGGGTTTAATTGAAATCGGAATTAATCGAGTCGCGACACGGAACGTGTTCTGCCGGTTATTAAAGACTGATAGCTTTATCGATTGACAAGCATCGAGGAAATTGGCGCGATCTAATTGCACGGTACCGTGGAAAAACGATAACGATTTCAGAAATCGAATCAGCAATTGTTGCCTCCGATACTGGGAAAACAAACGGGTTAAAACGTCCGTGTGCTCTTTGCGAATAAGTACCCGCGCCACGCCACGACTATCACAAGCGCTGGTCGTTACGTCGATATCGCCGATTGCGGATATTTATTCCCCGGGAGTCCGGGAAATATGGAAATCGTAACTGGCCCGTAGATTACATCGCTCTTCCGTGATACCGAAACAGAATTCTCAATGGAAAAATCTGCCGGAGAACGCGAGCAGTGCGTTCCGAGGAGCTTCGAATTGCCGTTCTTCTTGAATAATTCACCGCGAAACCTAATCTAATACAGATTTCACGGCAATGCTGTTGGTAATCTTTGACTTTCCGAGAATTTTAAGACGAACAAGCTCCGCGATCGATGTATAAATGATTACATCCTTTGGATAGAGCATTCACTCTAAAGTAGCCTCTCTATATTCAGCTAACACGAATCAGAAATTAAAAATCACGCCTTGGTTATGCTGGACAGGTCTGCTTAGAGAAAAGTCTATTTCAATTTATAGAATATCCTCCATTTGGTACGCAGACAGAGGAAAAGATAATTTTTTGTTCAAAAATCACTAATTCTTACCGATGCCATCGAGATTAACTTAGGAGGTCTGTTTTTAATTTGACCGAGACCGTCAGTCGAGGAGTCGTGACTGAACGAGGGGTGCCGCGGCGACGTCGCTCTCGAATCTTCATCCGTCGAGAGTGGAACAAGGGGTTGATCGAAGGGTTGAACTCGAGGCGAAGTGCTCGAGCCACGGAAAGTCGTGCAGTGGAAAGAAGAAAGGGCAGAGGAGACTACGAATTTTGACCGCTGCGAGCGCATATCATAGTCGTCGATTTCACCACGTAGCTGCGCTACCGTCGACCTAATAATGGGGTGAGTCGGGGGTGAAACGGGGATGATTCTGGCAGTAGCATGCCGCCCTTCGTGCCGTGAACGTCGTGGAACGCGATCCCACCAGAAACTGGAGACCCACGGTACACGTATATCGTTCCGTCGAGTGGAATCTCGTATTACCCTGTTCCAAACCTTGACAACGAACAACGCGGCGAAATAAGAAGAGAAGCCTGCGAGAACGATTCACCAGAAGCGAGTACAGGTGGGAGAACACGATTTTTGTGGCCCTTTGAACCCAGCCGAGAACTCTAAAGGGAGCCTCAACGTTGAAACGTGGTCCGAACGCGTTACTGGGTAGACGTTAATTGCGCATAGGGTTGCTCTTAAGGGTAATTAGACAGCGACGAAGCGCAGCGCGTGCTGTCGCTGCAATTTCCCCGGGAAATATAATGCATGTGCGCCATCCGTCTCGAATTCGAATCGCTGAGCGCGACATGCAACCCCGAAACTCACCCCGTCGCACCCCAAACAACCCCATGGTTCTAGCAACGGGCGGGAATTTCTTTTTCGTTCGAATTTCCACGCGACCATAGCCATGCAACTTTCATTCCTGTGGACATTGTTCTTCATGTTCCGCGAAAACCACGCTAATTAAACAGCCTCCGGGCGCTCCCCCGTGGAACAACCCTCGCGGATTTCAACGGAATACGGTCCGCGAAATTATTCAACGTTTCCTTCGACGTTCCCGAGCGTTGAATGTTTCACGTGCGCGAGTTTCGCGCGCTGAAATAATAAGAAAGTTTTGCGTCGCGTTGCGGCCTGTTTCGCGGCTACGCTCGGTTAAAAACCCGCTCTCCGACGACTTAATGAACCTCTTGCGCGAAATTATCCTACCCGTTTTCGCGACCGTTGCCTCTTAATTTTTCATTATCCTGTATCTTTTCAGTTTCACGATTAACCGAGACCCATTACGACTCTTGCGAGAAGAAATCTTTACGCGAAATCTCCCAACCGAAAATGTAGGACGATATTTTCTGTGAGGTTTAGTCTCCGCAGATCGATTACACTCGACAGGGAAAAAATCATTAAATCCGAGGGTGATTATTAGAGTTGACGCGAGTGCGGATCAGTTTTCCGAACCGTGTTTCGTCATTCCCGGTTGTAGCGTGAGGTTTACGCTGGGTTATCGATGCCACTGTACAGCAGAGTGATAAATGACTCGGTTAATTCGCCTGCCGCTTCAATTTTTTCCCGTCTGTGTCCTAACGAGCGAGGTGTCAGGTGTTCCGACGCGAAACGAAAAACGAGGAACGGTATTGAAAGAACCGGGGCCAGCCGACTGGTTCCGTGCGTCTCCCGCACAGTCAAACCCGCGCATCAATGGCCATTCAATGCCAGCCACCGAAATCCGAATTCACCGATATCTAGGTTAATAGCCGCTGCTTGAACAAGTGGCCCGGACTTATCTCGCTCATTATTAATCACCCGGAATCCTGTGACATTGCTTCCACTTTTATTTAGCCGGATGAAGAACGAGCTTGACGATTCAACTAATTCTATCGTCGGAATCAGTTCGTTGTATTATTAAATCGTTTGGTCAACCCACAAGTTCGTGCCAGCTTTCGCGTATACTCGTACGTTTTATCAAATTCGAGTCCTTGTACAGAAATCACGAAGTTTATCAGTTGAGGAGACGTCAGATGTTCCGAAAACACCTAGAACAAACTTAAAGTTTCACGTTTACAAAATTAACATATGGAACCGCGCGAAAAACGGCACGAACTTATGGGATCACCCCGATCAAAGTCCTAGCTGTGTCGCCATTTAACCCGCCATTGTCTCCGACGAATTCTGAACAGAGACAAAGCCAGACCAGCCTTGTTTCAGCGTTATTGTCTGCTTTCTTTGATCGAATTAGAGGCTAATTATTCGGGCTGCACCTCCGTTCGTGACTCCTTCTTACTTACGAATTTTTCGCTTATATTTTCGCACAAATTGAACCTTGAACAAACATTGAATCTCCACCCGATTTTTCTAACGATCAAGTTAATCAATCGATAACCCAGTTCGGCTGACCTCTTAGCGCAAGATTTTCGTTATATTAAACTGCGGCACTCCTTGGAGGTCCGCGAGTACGTGTAGCCAGCGAATGCTTGTTGAAAACTGTTCCCAAGGCACGGTCGGAATCACACCCTCGCTTATTGGAAGTTTCAATCGATAATCGAAATACGGGACATTTTTGTATACGAGATATACGACTATGCCAATATCAGAGTTCGCCGAATGGGTCGTACATACATACTCCGCGTCTATGTGTGTGCATGTATGTGTTTCTGGGAAATCCTGCTGAAATTATTCGCGGGACGATAGAGCTCCGGGAGCGCGCTTACGGTTCTCAATAGAGAAGCTGATCCCGTCGATAAAAGACTGAGTAAAGGCTTGTAATTAATTCCGTATGGGAGCCAGAAATTATATCAGCTATCTCGATGCACGACACCCTTGCCAGCAAAGTGCCATTCACCCATTAAATTCCTCTATCGAGAGCTGCTGCGAGCTCTCGGATTCTCGCGCGAAACCGAGTCACGCTGCACATTGAACGGCTGTTGGTCAAGAGAGGAAAATCGAAACAACACTGGCGAGAGACAACCAACAATTTTCTTTTTTTGCGAATCGATTCGGAAGAACGGTAATCCCTGATCAAACACCGGTTCCTAGAAGAATAATGTAGTACCTCCATTACCGAGTGCATCGAATCGGATCCCGATCAGATCCCGCTTTAATTAAAGGCGCAAACGTTCCATTTTAAAGGTCCATGCACGTGCAACGGCGTACGCGTTCGATTTTTAAACGAATGCACGGATAACTGACTGATTACGGTCGCTGGTAGAAGAAAATCTCGCGGCGCGACGCGGCGTCTTGCACGTGTTCAGTAGAAACAGACGCGACTGGTCAGACAGCCTATGAAATGGTATTTTTGTTTTTTTTTTTCACGACTCACCGGATAAACTGAGATAAAGGACGCATTATGATCGCCGTCAATACGGAATGACGCCCAACAACAAAGGATACGTTTCCTTTTATTCGTAGGCTGAGCGGAATCGTTGTTGACGTCAGCCAGTTATATTTTTCACTTGGTCAGCGTCGAATTGCTGCAGGACCACGGGCACATTGTTGCCACCCACCGCGAAGAATAAGAACGAATTGACGGCTCATCCGTGTGACACGGGTCATCGTTTATTTTCAGCACGCGCGGGCTTTGTGTGAGACCCGCAAAGCTCCGCCGCGCCGGCTTGTTGATGATAACGTCAAAGCAGTGCCGACGCGATCGCGATCTCCTGAAATACTTGATCATCCTGAAGTGTCAATCTCCGGCGTACTTGTGTCTCGAAGTACCAATTTTACAAGACAACGTCGCTTTACAATTTATTTCATTACGTCGCCGTATTAATTTATTGATATCGACTGTACCAGCTACGCGTAATAGAACGATATACGACAACTGTGAACTCTCCAGCAACGCTGAAACATTTCGTCGCAACGAGACCCTGAATCGATGAAGCGCATCTTCCTGTATAAGGCTGCTCTGCTAAAACCTACATTTAAAATATAAACATCGCACCAGTCTGCTGTAGAACGTGTCTCAAGGAAAATCTTTTGGTCGACGAGCTAAACTTCCAACCCTTGCTTCCACAAGAGCGATCCATAAAATAAAAGTTTACATAAAGATAAGAACTCGTTGCGTGACGCGTCGAAAAACTTGGCCGATAAAGCTCTGCGGGGAAGTGGAGCAGCAGCGACAAGTCGATCGGACCAGCAGAAATATCGCTGTCGAGATAGCAGGGAGAATTCTTTTGCCAGAGGAATATAGGCGAACGCGGATAGAGAAACGAACGCGCGAGGGGACGGATGGCCTGCATCCTGCGGCGTCGTTGCACGTTCTGTTTATTTTTAGCCTGCCCCGGAAATGTTGTAGCGTGCGTGCACAGGTCGAACAAACGCTTGGAACTCCGTTAGAAAAACACCGATGCGTTGGAACTAGGCTTAATCGAGGAGATATTATTTCAGGGTAAAAATAATGCATGACCATGACTTTTGTCATCTCGATGGTTTCGTGTCTGAAAGGGGAAACGATCAGATGATTCTCACCGACGCGACGCGACGCAGTACGATGATCCACGGCTTTATTTCTGGCACAAAAGCCGGCGAGGGTCGTGTGCTTGTCCCTGAAAACGAAGGCGTGGCGGGTCGGCGCGACGTGGCAGGGCGATCATTCTTCATGCCCCAACACTAGGCGACCACTGTCCGCCATTTTTCTCGCGCCAGACGGTTCGTCGGTACTGTGAGCGGCGGAAAGAAAGGCAAACAGGGGACGGTTACCGCTAATTACTCGACTTCTCACCGCGGCATCGCGAGTTGAACGATCGCCACTCCATTTACACAGCTTCATTGATCCGCTCGAGGCGAACCCGCGACCAGCTATTGAAACACTGCGGTTTTTCCGATTGGTGGCCCGTGTTTTCGCATCCCCAATATGCACCGGAACTACGACCCGAGAAATACAGTACTCGCTGCGAACTGTATGGATCGCGACGAATCGATCGGTTCCAGGGATAAATGATCAATTGTCGCGGAATTTGGCACAGCGGATCGACCCGAAGTCGACAGAATTAATAGACGAACGTCAACGATACGGTTCGACGAATCGCGGACACGCGACTCTCATTTTCGCGAGCCTCAAACTCCGTGCCGAGAGTCAATTAAACCTGCCACTTATCGCGCGACGATGGAGCCGCGGAAAATTGATTTCGGAGGCGCACAGACATCCCGGAGTACCGTTACGCGTCAAGTAGAAACACCAGCTGGCGGTCAGACAGTGCAGGAAATTCCGGACAGGACAGAATCTGCTGCGAACGCGCGGTTACGTCAAATGACAGCGCAAGAAATTGCGAACAGGGAAGTGTATCGAATGAAATATTATTCGCAAAGCTCTTTTGTCGTAGCATTTCCGTTTTAAATTGAAAAAACATTTGACGTTGAATTGATTTAAATGTGTCAACGCTCTGTAGAACGGTGTATTAATATCGTGATGTATCGCTGGGACGTATTAACATTTTCGTTTTAGAATATCCGAGCTGATTAAAGGGATTATAATCACACTGCATTCAAATGGATATCGTTTGTAACACATTCTCGTATCGATAAAAAACTAGATATCGTTTCTGAGCGGTATTTATGTACGAAATTGCTTCGCTCGTTTGTTTATTCTGCTTGAGCTTTCAGATGCAGATGATCCGGCGTGATTATACCACGCCACGTGCAGCACGGCGACGCCTTAATGGGACGGATCAACGGGAAAGTTGAAAAAAATGCGTCGATTCGACGGATTAGCCTGTCAATACGAAATGTTCCCGACGTTCATTTCAGTTATTTGTAGGCCAATCGAAGATTCAGCCAGGTTTGCTCTGATTCACGTTCGATGTGCAAGAATAATCGCGGGGCCGCTGTTATCGAAATAGAATGGTTCGGAAACTTATTACGAAGTTCGCCAACGTAAATTTCTATTTGATCTATTTGAACATACTCCACCTAAAGCATATCATATTCGTCTCTGTATCTTCGTTTAGAAATCCGAGCGATTAAATAAATGTTTACGATTGTGGAAATTCTCAAGAGTTCCTAGTGCCTGACCATTTTTTATGGGGAAATCCAATTACGGTTAACCATCCCTGCCGCCAAAGGCAAGGATGGCCAAAGTTGGGCTCAGTATGCTTGATAGCGACCAAAACCCCAATTGCCGTCCCTAGACATTTACAGCAGGGGCCCAGGATCACCGATGTACTCAACTGTGGCCCACTGTCCATTTCATACATCCCATAACAACCCCCCATACCACAAGGACGAACAGCCGACGGCCGGACTTTACTCGTCCTCCCCGGTGGATCGCCCGTTCGGAGAGCTCGAATTCTGCTCGAATCCATCTGCGACCTCCGTCCTCAAGTCCGTCCACTGCAGGACAAGATTTTCATCTCGCCTACAGTTTCAGGACGAAGAGGAAGGTCACCGCTCGCGCTGAGACAGGCTCCTCGGAAGGGTGCATTTCGCACACCACCGGAACCCGCCTCCCCTCCCGTGAAAGCGCGAGTACCAGTACTCACGCGTTTCACCCCCCCCCCTGCGGCGACTAGGGGCATCCCCAGTCATGGGAGGAGGTCCATCCCCTGTCCTAGTGCCTGACCAGACCAGCTTGTTTTTACATTACGCGACTACGTGAACTCGATTCCGTTAAAGAATGTAGTTCGTTTGTACGTCTGGCCACGAACGCCTCATTCTACTTACACTTGGAAACCGTCCGGTGGGCCGCGCCGCACCGCTTTCATTAATTAAAGAAATATAAAAAGACGACTACTACTCTCGCCAATAGCGACCCATACGCTGACCTATAACCGTGTCCGACTAAAATGGCGGACTCTACCTAGGCAACACATACCCCACGAGACTAAAAGAATTCTATTGTACTAAGATGTCTACTGTAATTAACTGATATCAAGGCTCTAGAGTTTCCTTGGCAAGTTGCATCGGGGCTAACTAGCCCGGCGCATTCTACTCGGATTGCATGCTCGTATCGGTGCGATGTAACGGCGGCAGCGTACAACTGAATTTGGACAATGTTAGCTGTAAATGTAATCAATGATCGCAATGGGAGCACCGTCGCGACCAACGTTTACCAGAATTCCATTGAGCCGTGGTTCCGGGCAACGACCGGTGACTCGGGTCAGGAATTTCAGCTTGGAACGATTACACCTTTATGGGGAGCGGTAAAATACCGTAACGGGCGGATTCTAAGATCTTCGGAGGAGCCCCCGGTCCACAGGCGTCGCGAATAGCCGTCTCCGATGTTTGCCAAAGAAGTTTCTCATCGCAGTTCTCGCTCGATCGTTCGGAACGAGCCCACGCGGGAACACGGGCCGGAAGGAAAAGTTCACCGGAACGATAACGAGGGTCCATTGCGAGGCAATCCGCAGGCCGTGCGAATTCTTCCCGACCCGATTACCGCCGCAAATTTTTTGCGACCGTACTCGTCCACTGACGTTGCAAATGGCTCGAATTGAATCGAATTGTAAAAATACCGCGCACCAGCGGAAAACGCCGGCAACGGGGATGGTCCTTATCGAAACTTTTCAGTCGTCGCGTCACCGCGAAATTCGTCGACGGAATTCGAATTTCGCTTGTTAAACCGTCGACGAGCGTTTCGTCACGACCGTTTCGTTTAATTCGTCCTCGCGGACCCTCTTTTATTATTTGTCGGAACTTGGCGGAAATAAAAAAAAGCTTGTTGTCCATTTTCCGCCAGCACCGTTTCCTTTGAAAATAATCCGATACTCGTCTTTGAGACCGGCGAACGAATGAAACACCCGTGTTCAGCTGCGAGGAATGTTTCTTATTTATGCGTTTCAAAGAGCTGGCTCTCTCTCTCTCTCTCTCTCGTTTTTCCGAGACCATACTTTGTTCCACCTTTGAGGAAAAACCGAGATATTTTATTTTTTGCGAATTCCGCGAACGCTTCGAAAAGGTACCTGTTATCCGTCAAGAAACATCGAGGCTCATTTAAGTAATGTCTCCGGTAACGGAACATCGGAATGGAACATTCTTTGTCCCTTCGGTGAATAGATTTTCTGTGTAAACTTCTAGCACAATTGCTCGCGGATGCATCTTTGCAAACTCAATAATCATAAATTGTGTTAACGATCGATACATTCCGCATGACACAAATTATTCGGCAATATTGTAGCACATTAGCTCGACCCAGTAATTAGCATTCGACCCGGCGGTATCACCCCTTCGAAAGCTCTCATTAGCTGGTATTCGTCCGCAAGGTGCAACTATTTTATCAACTGTCCGAGTCTGAAAGGTATCGTTCGAATCGGTACAACGTTTCTGGGAACGCGGCTCAACTGCGCTCGTCGAAAATGAAGCATTACCGCTAAGCAAGCACACCTGTCGGACGTCGAGCTATATACAGCTGGTAACGTAGAAATAGAAGCCCGGGAAATGGTGATGTGTGTTATGATAACGAGGTAATTCGTGGCGTGGCAGCGAAACGAAGTTTGATCGGGGACAAATTGCTTGAATCGAAAGTTAGCGTGTCTGGTAGAGAGGGAGGTTTACACTGTTCGCCAGAAATACGCGTTATAATTATTTCATTTGCGAGTCGCGAGGCACCTCGCGGCTACGTCCTGGTTTCGAATCCGAACGGAGGCTCTGGGGTATTGTTAATTGTGCCAGGGTAATTTTCAAGCGGAACACGAATCGCACGGATTATGCATCGGAGCATTCCGGGGAGCCAGCAAAGTGCACAGGATTATTGAACGGGACCGAACCGCTCGAAATCACGCCGGAAACCGATTCTCCGCCGTCTCCGCGGTGTGGTGGCACAGAAGCGAATTAATAAACGATAAATAATACAATGCGGCCAGTTCGAATAATGGCAATTAAATCCGGCACCAACGATTCCGGTACACACTCGTTCCCCGCTGGGTTTACGCATGAATAATTGCAGCCACCGAATGGATTAAAAAGCTCGCAGAGAACAGGACGCGGGGACAAGGGAAACAGCAACATCGGCTACACGCTTTGTTCGCGTTTCGAGGACGAAAACTCTTGTACCAGATAAAAGATCAATTTTTCTAAAATGATTTAATTCGTTGCCGCTAGTTTCCAACCGTACTCGCGCAATATTTCGTTTAAAACTTCGCCAAATTAATAGAGTTCTAGCTTCCAATAACGCGTTTACACTTTAATCTAGGATGGTTTCGATACTATACACTTTTTTAAGTCAATCAAAATTTTATTTGGTACTTCAATATTATGGAGGGATGTAATAAAAATTTCAGGAATATTCGTTGCACGGTTTACCAATGGAAAACATTGTATAGTTTTCTCTATGAAGAAAAATTTGAATAACGCGACGAAACATCTTAATGAGTTTAAACGAACGAATTGACGGAGATTTTGCTCTTGACGACAGCGTGTAATTTCGTTGTACATATTATGCGTTGGCAATTACGAGCCGCTGGAGAAATTCCACGGAATCGTTCCCGTATCGGGTTCAACGAGATGCTTAATTTAGAGCGCGAAGTTAACGGACCACGAACCCATGCGTTTGGTAAACGATTGAATTTTCAGGTCCGGTAAATACAAGCGAAACATGCGGCCCCGACGAACATAAGGAAAGATGGTGGACAAAGGGGAACTGGAGAAGACACCGTCGCCGGTGAACATCAACGAGGCGATCGAAGCGGAGGTGTTGACTCGAAAGACTGCTAGAAGTGAGTATCTCGTCCATTTCCACGCGAACTAGCTTTAATCTTTAATCGTCCACGGAACCTCTACTTACTCCCGGTGAAGTCGAACAGTACGAAGAAGTTTCTACGAGCCGGGAATTCTATTTGCGGTAGAAGAGAAATCCCTCAATTACCGGAACGTATGGAAAATATAAAAATCTCTCGACAGAGCATGCAGATTTCCCGGTGGAACGAATCTTTAGAAAAATACGCGCTGGAAAACTGTGCTCCGTTCGGGAACCCATCTTCTATTTTAATGCTTTTCCATTTGGTGGCGTAGAATGTTCCTGAACCAACCATCTGTTTCGTGAAATGATAATAGACTGCGGGTTTCGTGCGTTTATAGCAAGAACAGGCGGGGAAGATTTGAAACAGGAAACAAGTAAAACGGTTCAAGAATGTCGATATATTATTAAGCGTGTGCAAAAGTTTTCAACTGTTTACTATCAATGTACGCATTCGCGTTGCCACCTACAGTAGCCAAAGGAGTAAATCGCGGAAATAAAATTACGAGATGGCGGAATGGCTGGGAACGTTTCTCCTGACCAAGGCTTTTCTCTTTGGCAGTACTTAAGAACGATCTCTTGCTGCACGAGGCCACGATAAAAAACGAGGCGGACACCGTTCGCAAAGTGCTCAAAGAGACGGTCGACGTCGACTCCAGGAACAACGTAAGTTCGAAAAAAAGCACGTAAACTAACGGGTCGGGCCGATGAACCTTCTCCACGAGTCTGCAGAATCGAACAAGTTTCTTGAAACTGATCGCGAAGAGCATCGCCACAGAAAAGGTTGCAGAATTTTTGCGATTTAAAGCATCCTATGGAGGAGAACAGGAAACGGAGCCACTAGGAAATTGAAACTTTCACTTTGACCCCACTTCGTTAACCTCTGTACAGGGAACGCGTTACACGGTTCGGGGCGCGAGATAACGCACGGTCAACCGATGGTAATAGCGGTGCGCGTTTGTCTGACTAAAAACGGGACGTTTCACTCGATGTCGCGGCTGCTAAATCGTTCGGCATTGTGCTTTTACCAGGACCTTTGTCGGGCTGGAAGCGAAACGGGAAACACGCTGAGCAAGCGCGCGGAACTTTGTCGTAAACTCTCGAACGCGTATCTTCGGCCCGATATGGTAGAAGCGGGGATATTCTAGTGCGAAATTTTCATCGGCCGCTGATAAAACAACCAGGCTTCGCTAACGCGACTGTCTTCGGGCTTATAACCTGCATGATTTTACGTTCGCGGTATTAGCCAAACCGCCGCAACGCTGTAACCTCCTGTAATTCCCGTCTCGCCGTACACGGAACGTTCTACTTACGGTTTAACCAGAGTTACGAAGTTTTTGCCGTTGCAAAACCCGGCTACCAGATATTGCGGCCGATCACAGTTGGAATATATTCCACTGCGAAATTGAATCCGACATTGATAGATTATGGCGGGTATAATCCCTCCAAGCTCCGTTCCTAATTATAACAGACTATTTCAGAGACTACGAAGCTCCGCGTGTACCTTGAGCTTGTAACTTGCTGGATGTTCGTTTCGCGACATTAGCCGAACCGACGGAACGCTTTAACCTCGTCTAACTCCCATCCGATCGTACGCGGAACGTTCCACTTACGGTACAACCGAAGTTACAAAGTTTTTGCCAGTAGAGAATTCAGCGGTGTTTCGCCGCGCCTGCCAAGATACGATGTATAATTCCAACAGGCTGAATCTTTTGTCCGATACAATGCAGGATATTCCACTTACAGTCTCATTACGCCCGAGGAAATTCGAATACCTTGCTTAACATTCTCGTTCGTCCGACTACAGCTAGAATATTCCACTTACCAAGATCGCGGCCGACGTTACGACCTTCTAATTTTTCCGGGGAACCTTCTTTATATCTGACTAAACGCGGAATATTCCACTCGGAGAGCACGCTCGCAGCTACTGAAACTTTCACATCTTTTAGAACGCGCCAGCTTTCGGCCGACTAAAGCGAGACTGTCTTCTACTGGAACTCAACTATAATTCTTACTCGCCGCTACGCCCGACCACAGACGGAATAATTCATTGGAGACGTCGCGATTCTTCATCCGAACCGAAACTACGCTAATCAAGTGGCTCCGCGACAAAGAAGCGCGGAAATGTGCGCATACGCTACTGTGCAAAATAAAGAAGCACCCGACCATATTTAACAGAAAAGTGTGAAAAATAAAATAAGAACACGGTAACTTTTGAAAAAGAATTCCGCTCTTGAATCGAGTAGTTCGGAGAATATGTGTTATTGCGGATTATCTAATACTTTAAATGCAATAAATCAATCATTGTACAATACAATTTCTTTTCTACATGCAGATATTGTTCTGTCATAACATCTTATAATTATACTGGGTGCTTCTTTCTTTTCCACAGTAGCGTATATACAATAATTCGTAGAAATTGAAGATTTTTATCTTGAAATCTGTGGTTGATCCAGTTGTAAAAGTAGAGTCACAGATACACGCGACCCGACCTGGCCCGCCCGGCCCGAACGTTCATTATTTTGCGCAACGCAAACTTGCCGTAACCGTAAATGATTTGTACAGTATAGTCGAGCGCCGATCCATTGGGCCGCGTCCAGGGGAAACACGGAGATCATTGAAATGTTGATACAGGCGAAATGCGACATCGAGGCCAGAGACAGGGTAATATTTCTCTGATTTATTTTCAATAAAATCGCTCGAGCGGAACGCCATTCGCTGAGTACACAAAAGGGATAACTCGTTCGTAACGCATTACCAAGCAAATACGCGATACTCGGGAAATGTTTCGACAATCGTGACATCCACAGTTTACGGAAACATTATTTCGCAACTGATGTCTTACCGATAGACTTGTACAAACTGTAATACGATACAAATTAATTTCGAATCTTCTGCGCACGAGAGTAGAAATAGTATATTTGAGAAATAATTTTGGTCCCGTAGCCGTAAGATCGTGCGCGCTCTCGAAGAATGCTAATAAGATCTCGCTGACAGTTTGCACAAATTAGGTGTGTCGTAATTAAATTCTGTCCGTAATATTTGAAGTTTGGTATGCGGCCGTTGCACATGGCGGCCTGGTACGGGCACCGAGACGCCGTCAAGATGTTAATCAACGCCGGGGCGAATGTATCTGCTGTCAACAAGGTATTCCTCTTAATTGCGGAAGCAAATATTCATAACTTTCTCCCGATTCTCAGCATGCTGAAGGATTAGACAGAGAGAGAGAGAGAGAGAGAGAGAGAGAGAGAGAGAGAGAGAGAGAGAGAGAGGCCAAGGTACTCGAGCAGCCTCTTCCGTTTCATGAGAATTTCGTGCACCTGGGTCCGTGGTAGGATCGAAGTCAATCGCAGAACAAACGTGGAGAATCGTGAACTCGAGTCACGAGCTTTCTTGGGATCGTCCGCTGCGATAAAAACGAACTTGAAACGTGCTCTCCACCTGGCAGCACGTTTCCTTTATCGGAATCGTAGCTCGACGAAAATTTCCAATTTCATCGCTAAGTCTCTCGAGAATAACGGTGTTCGAAAATTTCACGACTCGTGGAAAGTTCGCCAATTAAAGATTAGTAAAACGAATGGTTGAGCATCGGAAGAAACTTTCAAAGAGCCTGATGTAGTCATCCGAAGTATTGACATCTTTTTAACTTCCCGATTCATAGGGAAGTTACTGTAATTATTCTATAAATTGATAGTATCCTCAATCAAATTCGAAAGATTTCGGATTTGGTTAGGTACTAGAAAATAAATTCTTAAAGATCAGTTTCTCCTGAGCAACTTACATCAGGCTCCTGTCTTAATGCAATTTCCGAGAGCAGGAACTGAAAGGATCTGCGTGACACGGGATCCATAATGCACTCTGTTTGCCGCAGAAACAATACACCCTTTTAATGTGCGCCGCCCGAGGCACCAACGTTGACGTCGTGGAATACCTTGCAGAAACTGTCGAGTCGCTGAACGGTGCTGCAACCGATTGCACCGGTGCGACTGCACTCCATCATGCAGCTAGCGACGGTCATCCAACTGTGATCACTGCGCTCTCGAAAATATCTAGGATCGAATTGAACGCCATCGACAAGGTACACCAGAATTTTGTTAATTTTCGAGGATCTCTTGCCGCTCGATCAGAGACGATATCGATTCATATTTTCCGGGGGAATCGTCGTAATTCGCGAACCACGTGTCGCTTGACACGATGCGCAAGAATATCCGGAATTTAGTGGGCAAGAAAAACAAATTGGAAAAGAAAAACTCCAGCATCGCGGCCATTTATTCCGGGCGGACAGCGTTTCCTAGGAGCGCTAAGCTCACTTACGCTGCCGAGAACTAGCCGGCGATAATGTCGCAGCGAGCGTTTCAAAGGATTTACAATTTCCAGGGGAAGGAGAGAGTTCACAGCATAAATTCCACCAAATTGCATACACGTACTACGCGTGCATTTTTTTTTCTTTTTTGTTATATACGCCCGGGGTATTTCTTTCTCCTCGGAAAAGCTGGCTGCGCTTTATTCATGAAGGAGCCGCTTCATCGTGCTAAGCATTCATCTACAATCCAGGATCAACTTCCTGCCGTGACGCAGACGCTTCCAGCCCGTGGAATCGTTGTCGAAAGCATGAATATCTAGTTCGGAATACGTAGAATTTTGCTCACGCCGCACAAGCTATAATTTCATTATCATTTCAAAGAAAAATTGATTGTCTGTTGTGCACCTCAAGGCAGTACCGGTTGAGACCCGAAACTGCGAAACTTGATGGCTTCGTGAAGCCGGATGATCAAGCATTCGAAATAAGAGGGAGAGAGAGAGAGAGAGAGAGAGAGAGAGAGAGAGAGAGAGACTGCCACAGAAATGGGAATTTGTGTTGGCCCGGGGAGTTCTCGGTTTCAAATATTTACCGGCTGTGCCGGGATTAATAGACTGCGAAAATCGCGCGGGTACGGCGACGAGTCGCTGAGAAAACTTTTTGCCCACGCTCATTATTCAACTTGAAATTCATTGAAATTCGCGTGCGAATCTCCCGGAGGTTATCGAGCGCGAAATCAATTTTCAAAGAAAAAGGAGGACGTCGTCGTGTCGGTAGATTAAAATGTTAAAGAAGCAAGTTTCTTGCGTCTCCTCTCCGGGAGAAGCATCTGTAATCAAAATCTTTTTCTCGGAAACAACCGGGAGAGCAATTTCGCGTTGGTATCGAGGGCCGGAATACCCTAGTACATTAATCTGTTTCTAATTGCCGCGAACATGCAAATACATCCGCACTCCTGTGGATGTAACGGCAAGAAACTTGAATTTATACGGAAACTGGTCCATGCTGTTTCCTCTTGATTCAGATACCGGTGAATCTAGGTCTCCGGCATTAGCTATATTGCCTTCTTATCGCGAAGACAAGTGAAATCCCTGAAGGAGAGAGCGCGGGCTGTAGCTGCGCGAATGTAACTGCAGTCCTCTCGGGGAATTTTATGGAACCGGTGGCGTTACGACGCCGCGCCGCTTCCGGCTCTCCACTCGCAGTCACAGAATATTTGCGTCTCGTCGATGCACAGTAATCTCTCTAACCCACATACAACCAGATTTCTGCTCGTGCGAACTTGGAACACATCCTTGATAACCACCCTTTCGCTAAAAGACCGCTTAACGGTATCGGCCGCGTCGAAACGACGCGACGGATTTCATACTCTTTGTTTCACAGTTACAGTAGTCGTTTTCACGAACGTTGAACGGTCTAACGTTGACCACGGACAGCTTAGCTAATTAGAGGCTTTGAAGGAAAGCAGTGTTCGAATGGAATACAGAGATGATTTCTGTCTGTGGGTTTCGCGGTGATTTTTAGAAAGGACAGTCGCCGATGCACTATGCCTGCGAGAAAGAAAACATGGCGGCAGTCGAGGTTCTGATTGGATTAGGCGCGAACATCGACGCTCAGGATTGCGAAGGAAACACGCCTCTTCACGTGGCCACGAAGACTAGACACACCGCCATCGCTCAATTACTATTAAGACTTGGAGCTGACACCGAGATTACGGATCACGTAAGTCGATACTCGATTCCCTTTCTCCATTCGATACTGCTAGAAAATCGCAACTTCAATGCGTTTTAAGTGGCACAGTTTCTGTGGCCGCTGCCTTATTTTGCCAAGCGAACAAGTCGGAGTGCTTTAGGTTTAGTGTGCACGATTCAGGTTTCGAAAATAATGGGCAACTCATTAGCGCAGCTAATGAGATCGGCTGAATTCTATTTGCCAGGTGGGCTGTACTCCGCTCCACGTCGCAGCCAGTCAAGGCTGCAAAGGGATATTAGACTCGATGATACAACACGGCGCGGCTCTCAACAAACAGTGCAAGGTACCGCGACGCGGCGCGGCTTTCACTTGGCATGCACGTTAAATGGAATCGAATAACGAGCCGTTGTCTTTGTTAATTAAATTGCAGTACGGGAACACGCCGCTACACCTGGCCTGCCAGAACAACAAAGTCGAAACGGTCGAGATATTGCTCGGTAAAGGCATCGACCTCAACTGCTTAAACTTGGTGCGTGATCATTGACAAATTAGCCGGGCGGACACTGTTAGTTAAATCGATCCACTCGTAACGGAGTGAACTAATAGATTCCAGTTAACTGTTCCAGAGACTACAGTCACCTATCCACATCGCTGCCGAGATGGGTCACACAGACATATGCGAGCTGTTGCTTGCCGCGGGTGCGAATATCGAGCAGAGGGAACAGGTGAATTGCATACCCTCTCTGTAACCTATCTAAAATCAACAAGATCGATAAGAAATCAATCCCTATCGAATCCATCAAAATTCAAACACATTAAAATTACCTTGACACCTGTCGGTTGAAGAATTCTACTTTCTCGAATCCTTCCATTGCCTTCGTTGAAACCTCACAGGATCCACCCGTTCCTCTTAGGAGAAGGTAGATTAAACGCAATCAAAGTAGGCGTCTCTTTGTCCCGGATATGTTAACCTTAGTTCGACACGGTATCCCGACTAGCTAACACGGTCCAGCCAAAGGTTTCGGGCAAAGTTTGCCCAAGTGGGCGTGTCCAGTCTTTGCTTAGATCGTCGTCGATTCGGCACAACGCGACGCGACGCGACGTAGCGGGACGGGACGGGACGGGAGCGACTATCCTATCCCCCATGGGCACGTTCCCAGAGCTCTGTAAACGACATTAAACACAAAAGTTATCCGGTTGTTCGTAGAGCGGCAGGACGCCATTGTACATCGCGGCGAGAGGCAGCTTCACGGCCATCGTCGACATGATTATTAAAACGGCCAGGCTCGACTATCCCGCGCCGGTAGGTGGCTCAAGCTCGTCGATAATGGATCATTAAACTTGGGGGCCAAAATCGTGCTGCTTCCTAAATAGCAACCGCAACGATTATCCTTCCTAGTAGAACACTGTAACAGTTTCGAGAAGCAGTTTATCGAGCACGTAATGGCCCCAGAATGCCGCGGATCCAAGTGATCGCATCGTTTTTCAGGAAGCCTCGACGTCCGATAAAGAAATCCGCGATCTAACCCCAGCCAGAAGAAGATGGCGCGAAGAATCCAGAGGCGGTAGCATCTCCAGCAACAACTGCGGCTTCTCGGAACACACTCGATCCGTTCTTTGGAAACTAGCGTACAAACACCTGGGTCCGGAAGATTGGAAGAAACTGGCGCTCCATTGGGCCTTCACGCAGGAGCAGATCCTCGCGATCGAACACCAGTACACTGGTAAACAATTATAATTCTATGCTTCTTACGAAAAATGATCGTGGCTCTTTCTCGAGGAACAGTAAAAGTAAACCTAAGTTATCGAGGTGCAAAATTTACAAAACACTTGCGACAGATATAGTTGTCGGAAATACGCGACGAGCGTCGTAGATTCGAAAGCTTTTTTGCACCTCGATGATCCATCCTTAAACCGAGGACAGCCACGTGAAAAGGACGATAAAGCTCCTCTCATAGGTCCTTCGAGTTATAAGGAACACGGCTTCCGAATGCTGACGATCTGGGCGTCGGGATTGAGTCCTGAGATCCCTATCGGCATGGAGCTGTGCGATGCTTTGATCGCCGTAGACAAGAGGGCTGCTGCTGGTATGTATTTTCTCAGACAACTAGTGCGATCGCTAGACTGTGGATCTCGTGTATTTACAGCTTCCTGTATCTGCAGTCTAACCATTGTAAAACAGCAAGGGCAGTAGTAACCGTAGGAACCTCTGGTTTACAGAGTCCGTTCGTAAGAATTTGGAGCAAGAGAAAGAGGGCAAGACGAAGTCTAACAAGCAGCGATGTCACAAATGTTCCATCACTTAATTCTACCGATCGCATTATTTCAAACGATTCGCGAGAACGAATTACAGTCGTCGACGAATTCCGACGACGATCGTGTTGCCACATATCTGTATAGTTGTCGAACTTTTTTTTACGGTGTCACGATTCTATATAGTATTATATATAAAAACGCGCAGTTCATAGCGAAATCTATACTATAGTCGAATAAAAGAAGAAAGAGCGAAACCGACGAATCAACGAAACGTGTTGTTCGAGTTAACGAATCGCTTTCGAACAGTGTAAACCTAAATAAATTTTACAGTCTCGAGGTTTTACGTATATTAAACGAGAAACGTTGCGAAGAGAAGGTTTGTCAAATTTTTTGGCGAAACGAGATTGCTCTGGCGGGACCCGAACTATGTATTTGTTTCGCCTTCGTGTTAATAGATCGAAGAACACGCGCGTGCTACAAAAAGCGAACCGTCCTGCGTTGTTTTATTCTCTCGGATTAACGATCGTGTATACGCGGAAGAGAATCGAGTCTGTTCCATTGGATCCGGACACGTGGAACGCGTAGAACACGTACCTTGGAGCGAGGGCTCAGCTTGCAGAGCCTCGGATGTGATAAAACGAGTAAATTTATTTGGTATCGTGCGAAACAATTGCGCAATTCGAGGAAGACAATCTCTACATATCCAGGAAAAGTGTACAATTAAATAAAGATGTAACTGAAGTATCCACAGAGAATTTATCAAACTGCTACCAAACTATCAAAAAGAGACACTTACCTCGCTATAGTCCTCTCCATCACCACTACAGGTAACAACGTCGAGGAATACTAGGAAAGGTTTCGAGATCAGGGTTTTCACAAATCTAGAAACATCGAATTTTATTAAAATGTGAATGTTTATTAATCCATACGGAATATTGATTTGTTTCTATGCTATAAAAGAATGCATTTCTGCTGCTTCCACCCTCGCCATGTATGTAATACGTATATATATATCTATATCTAATATATAGATCTATATATGCATAAACAAAACATTATGAACGTAATGGACGGTCAAATCGTATGAACATACTTCTAAAGATGATTGATCTGCGGCGCGGCGATACTAGGAAACGGTGCCCAAGTGCCGTCAACGGCAGGTTCTCTCTTTCTCTCGCTCTCTCTCTCTCTCTTTCTCTCTCTCACTCACTCACTCTCTCTTTCTCTCCCTCTCTCTCTTTCTCTCTCTCTCTCTCTCTCTCTCTCTCTCTCTCTCTCTCTCTCTCTCTCTCTCTCTCTCTCTCTCTCTCTCTCTCTCTCTCTCTCTCTCTCTCTCTCTCTCTATCGGTAGAGATAGCGATCGTACGAAACCGTACTATGTATATACGATTCGGTCTCACGACGAAACTCTTAACCCTTAATGAATACAAATCGACACTATCGACGAATCAATCGACCGTGATCATCGATACAACGAGGGCATCTCTCTAATGTATATAAATATATCACTGTCCCGCGTATCGATTCGCGTTCCCGCTGAAACAGCTCAATTTCGAACTTGAACTCTGTTGTTGCGCTCGTGAAAGTACGAGCACTACAGTTACATCGCACGTGTGTGTTCTAGTCACATACAGAGGAAAACGTTCGCGTGTGCACTCGGGATAACAGCCGGGACACGATACGCTCATCATCGCGGTTTTCCACCTTAAGTCACGTTCCCACTTCACTCGGAGTATACTCGAAACGATTCTCCAAGGATCTCTGAACCCCTGGGTCACCGGAGACCCACGCTAAATCCGTTAGAGAGGCTCAACTCTATCGTTACAAAAATAAACGCAACCACAAGCTATTTTCCGATGCTCGTGAGTCATTGGACGATTACACACTGCGACCGATGGGTCATCGGAGACCCACGCTGCTCGACTAACAACTCCCATACATTGTCCGCATGATCCGTGGAGAAAGAAACTTCGCATCGAGAATACTCCATAATTACCGACGAGTACGAGCGAGGATTCGATTCAGTCAAATCGAGGTACAATAATCGAACGAGCCGCGATATTCTTGTAGCTATCGTGTGACGAGAAGTTCGACCCGAAAGAGCACGATTGATCGTCGGTGTGTCTCAGAACGAGTTGCACGTGTTTGTCAATGATTACGTTAGCCGAGAGCTTCGGAAATCACTGAAGTTCTCGAGGCGGTCTCTGGAAAACGCGGATAGTTACACAACAGACACGACACTAAATACAGAGGCACATCGTGAGCGTGACAAACGACAAAACAAATGAAAAGGGACGAACAGAACGAAGGATTATTAAACAACCGAGAAATTCCTGTTAACGATCGCGGGCTAAACGCGCGTCTTTCTCGCTGTCGCTTTACCTGAAAGTACTCCACAAGCCTCACGCCATCCAGTCAGAAAAATGAACAGGACGTCTAGGAAATAAACTTCCTACGGCAGAAATCGAAAGAAAACGAAGGATTAGGTTTCGTTTCAAAGTTCTGAGCTGTTTGTTGTCGTGACTACTAAATTAGGAGGAACTCGAAGGGGGTGTGAAAAAGCATTGCAGCACGAGTTATATACCGAACACGATTGATTCTTCGGGAGCGTGAGGTGCCCGATGGTCCTATTGCCGATTCAAATAATTAATCTACTTCCCTGGCACTTGTTCGTGTCAACCGATGCAAGAAAACGAATTTCGAAACGGGAGAAAAATTAATAAAATGACAGAATGGGGCGCGAGGATCGTTGTCACGCAACGAAGTGCTTTCCTGGTCGGAGACTCAACACTGTTCTGGTTCGAACACTTAAGCCTAAAGCGATTTGCGCGTCAATCTGTTGCCAATGTCTCTACCGAATCGGGCGAAGTCGCTGGAAGCTCGTGTCGCGACACGGGAGCCGACAACGTCTCGACAACGACGGTCGCGGATTGGGAAAGGACTACAGGGCCGGTCATCAGCACAGCCTTTTTGAGAAGGTGTCTAGTTTCGAAGGGCGTGCGTGTCTCGCGTCGGAAAAATTGGTCCACGTTGGTCTTCGTGTTGGCCAGCGATTTGCGCGTCCCAGAGTCATCGTCTCCGTAAACTCCTTTTTCTTCTGTTTCGTGTTTCGATGCGACCATGAGAGGGCTTCCGCCCTCTCTGCAAATCGACCGCGAGAAACGACGTCGTGCGATCGCTCGCGCTGTTACTCGAATCATCGAGGATGCTTTTCCCCTCTACTAAACTGGACAAGAATTCACGCGGAGAATGAAGAAACGCGTTTCCGCGTGTGCGTCTCTTTCTCTCAAGGTACTACTGTGCAAAAAGTTACGGTGAAAAGATAATCGCCAACGGGCGTTTTCTCTGTGTTTTCTTTTCTTTGCGACACGGTTGCATTATCGATGACAGAGAAGAGGGAAGAAGAAGGCGAGACAACAACTCTCGCTCTCTAAGCGCCAGGGTGCTCGACTTTGTCTCTAAATCCATTCGAGCGACGATAGGGATGGTAATTGTTGGAGCTGGATGAGGGTCCCGTGTACCCCCTTTGGGGCCCACCGCTGCTGTAGTTGCTGTTGGTTCCTGGGGCAGCAGGAACGCTCTCTAGTCTCGACGATCCGTATACGGTGCCTGTTAGAATCGCATAAAAGTAACGTAGTACTGTGTGCCAGCACGCGGCCCCCACGTGGACGCAGTCAGGGAGAGAGTGACATAAGAGAGCAGCGGCGCGGGCAATCGGACCACAGAGCATGGACTGTGCGCGTTGCTGTGCGGTTATCGAAGAGGACGAGTAATACATAGTAATCTAATTACTAAAACCGTAAAACGTAAAACGTTTCTCCGACTAATCCTAGTTTCAGGGGGTAGGCTTGTTTCCAGGACTGCAAGGGTGCGGGCTAAGCGTTTTCGTTTCTCGATAATGCAAGCGATGGGGGTTTTCACTAGTCAAAACCGCTAGATAAATATCAATCTAGGCCGTGATCGCCCTTAAAACTCCTGTTTTTACGTTTACGAGGCGTAATTTGCATTATTCAGCAGCTTGTAGCTGTCGCAGCTTTATGAAAATAGCTACATGCACAGGTGTATATTTCCGAATAATGCAAATTACGCCTCCTAAACGAAAAAATAGGACTCTTTCGAGGGCGATCGTGACCTAGGTCGATCTTTTATCTACCGTTTTTCACTACTGAAAACCCACATCTGTGTACTATCGAGAAACGAGAACGCGCATTCCGCACGCCTGCACATTCTGGAAAAACGAATCTACTCCCTAAATTATGGAATTCTCGCCAAAATGAAAACTACAATTAAATAGGCTGTGCTCCTCTTCGATGACCGACTCGTCATAGCTTCGTACGGTCGATTCGTTTTGGAGGTAGAAAGACAACACCGCGATCAAGGAGATAGTTTCAGGAGGTCCTTTCTGGGAAGCTCAAGAATCCGGAACGCAGGAGCAACATCGTTCCATCTATCTTACAGAGTTCCGAGAGCACATAACATTCTTTATCAAATAGAAAAAGAAAGCGATGTAATCTAAGTCCGTTCTATGTACCAGAGTTACTCGAAGTTACTATTCTCCGTGATCGATGTATAATAGAAACATCAAAGACCGTGCAACAATAGAGAAAATTGTCTAAAACCGAATACTCGTGACGTGCAAGTCGGGGGAGGCTTACATTATGTCCTTAATTTATGTGCTTATCGTTAAGATGACCAACGACTTATATAAATAAAGACAACTGTTTTTTAACTATTTCAATATTTCTCTCCATCATATCTCTCTCTCTCTCTCTCGCTCTCTCTCTCTTTCTCTCTCGCTCGCTCTCTCTATCTCTCTTTTCTCTCACTCTTTTTCCCTCTCACTCTCGCACGTTCCCCATGTTACAATCTTCGATATACAAAAAGTGTCTGTCTTACATCAGGACCTTAATAATTACTGGTAATAGTAGCTGATGTTATGAGTCGCGATTGTTACGAACTTCGAGGTTTAACTGAGAAGTTTCGCGGACTAGAACTGCTCGGTGCGGTCCCAGCTGCTTTCCGGCACACGAATCTCGATTTTAATGAAATTCAAGCGGACAGCGAAGAAACGCGTTCTCGCGGGGTCAGAGGAGAAAGTTTCGACGACCGAACCCTTGGTTTATTACTCCGAATCTCGCGGTTCGCTTACTCGTTAAACATATGAGTTGAGTAATAAGTTGGTTCGCGCAGAGTCGCTGCTCGTTACAGTGTTCTCAAGAGCTATGGCTCGTTTCGACTGGAATAGATAAACTTATCGAATTAAGAATAGTCTACAAATGATTCTCCTAAACATCAATCGGTTCTCTTTGAATATTGTTTGAGATTAAGGTAGTTCAGATATGTGCGAACAGAATATTCATTTTACGTTGACGAAAAATGACGAAGAAGTAAATAAGAAAAGTTAACAGTGGAAATTTCAACCTGGTAGATAAAAAATGAAGCGACACACTAATGTAGTTGGAATTGTTACAAAAATTGATCAGGTTATGAAATAAATGGAAAAAATGACACATACATCGTTGACTAGGTAATTTTTATAAAAACGAATAGCAGAACATAGATTGTAGCAATATTCCTCTAAAGAATGGCGAACGGACTTATTACTCAACCTAATAATCCTAAACAATACACTATATTCCATGATTCCGTGTCCACTATGATTCTACACATAGACAGATTTAAAAAAAAAAGGAACGAAAAAAATTTAGCTTAGCAGCTACAAAATAACGTTCTTCTAAGCTCGAATAAAATTTAATGTTCTATAGATATCGTTCCCGTACAACTAAATTAGCGGTCTTAATCTTAATTTTTAAAAGGACGCAGAGCTCGTACACGCCGTCACTTGCACGTAACTTATATAAATCCTTAATCGATAAATCGTCTTACGGTCTATAGAGGATCATTATCGTTCGAGTGACGAATGACACCTCGAAAAAGTCAATTTGTTTCCTCGGTTTGTGTTAGCGTCAGAATGGATTTTTCAAACAGCTTGCTTCGTCTCTTTCTCTGCCATCCATCGACATAGCCCCACCTATGTATCGTATTCTTCTCTATCCTCGTGATTTATGGGAATCTGAGGTGTTAGTCTATGACTTTGGTAGGTCAGGTCGTGGACTAACGCCTGTAAGGATGGTAATTGAAGTGCTGGGACAGCGAGAATCGCTGGGGACCAGGTGCTGCGTCTCCGTTAGGGATGAAAGTTGGGCTATCAGGCTCAGCGGTTTTGAACTTTGGAATAGGGATCATTTCTGCTGGAAATAAAGGAGCATATTAGGTGGCTGAGGAGCTCCCTGGACTCTCCAACTGCTCTACCAAGGAAGCAATCTTTTTAAAAAAAAGTCATGAAAAAAATTGTAGTACGAGGGAGAACCATGAACCATGAAAAATTGTATACCACAAACAGTTTGATTTGATGGACTAATGGAGGGAGTTGGCTTGATTTAAGTGGTAAAGAACTTGCAGTTGATTGATAGGGGTTGAAGGAGCATGTTCAAATGCAAAAGCGTCGAAAACAATTTAATTTGAAACCGTGGTTCATAGGTGTCGAAAAGAAATATTTAAAAATGTGATTTCAAGGAGAGTTTGAGAACAAAAAATGAATTGCTGTTATATAGAAGAAGATCGAGTGGTCGTCGGAAATGATCGAAATCAATATCAAGGGATGATCCGGATGGTGAGGGCAACGGTTAGCTCGTTAATACAGTAGTGCGCGGTTAAATTTACATTTTTCGTATCTTTGTCCACTGAGATGACTTCGCCGAGCTGAAGGTACCGAACGATGGTAGAAGAGTGTACACGACTCGTGCAAAATTTGACCGTGCAGTTCATGGATTAATTAACTTTTAACCATGCACTACTGTAGCGACACGCAGCGTCCACACGTGAACGAAAATTGAACTACCAGGTCCTGATGTGTATATTATATTATTAATTTTCCACTAGATTATAATCTTTCATAGTTTCCTGACCGTGTAACAACATTGTCTTATCTATCTGGTCTCATGCTCTGGTTACTTACCATGATTACACAGATATTTCTACGAGACTTATGCTATTCCACTTAATAGTTTCTAACAAGAATATGAAAAATATGAAGAAATAGGAAAAATTATATATATATTTATATATATATATATATAATTATATATCATCATTTATAATCGTTATTATTAATATTATTAATATAATATCTTAAGTATCAATTAATCAATTAATCCACTAGAAACACCGTTAAGTATATTAATATATATTTTATATATATATGCGTGTATACGTGTGTGTACGTGTGTGTGTGTCGAATGCGTGTGTGGTACTTGATGAGTAATAATAGTAATAATAATAATGACAATAATTAATCGTAATTAATTAATAATAATTAATAATAGTAGCAGTAATATTATAATAGTAGCAGCAGTAGTAGTAATAGTACAGTAGCAATAATAGTAGTACTGTTTTTTGTATTTCACGTGTCATTTTGGGAGTGAGGGGAGCAGGTTAGGATAGTCAAAGGTTCTATGCTGTTGTAACTCGGAGTTTTCTTCAGCGAAAAAAAAAACAAAGAACAAAAAGGATCCAAAACATTGACGATTTACGATCAAGAAAATCCCCTCCCCAATCTCTGTGACGTTTCTCCGGGTTTTTTCTCTCGACACAGCCCCCATCACCGCTAAACCCGTTTTCCTGTCCGAGTTCCGTTCTCACAAAATCATGAAAAATTATCGAAACGAAAGCCTCTCCGACGAGAGAGCTCGCGCTTTCCATTTCCTATCAACGAAAATCAGTCGTTCGCGCACGTGAACTCTCTATCACCGCTCCCTCTCATTACCCGACCTCCCTGTTCTCGTGTTCCTCTTTCTTTCCACCCCATTTTCCTTCCCGAATTTCAGCGAACAAATAACGAAACCCGTTCCCAATTCGAACGCTGTCTCGTTTTGTTCCCCGATCTTCCCACCCTCGCGTTCTCTCTTGTTCCTTGTTCTCCTCGTTGAACGCCGGATTTATCTCGGCAACCGTAACACTTCCCCCCCCCACCCAACAATTCGCAGCTACTAACATCTACAAAGGCTCGCCATTTCCGTGACTCGCTTAAGAAACCGCCCCGTGAATCGATAATCGCTCTCGATCCCCTTCTCGATCGATCTCCTCTCCGTCGCCGATTACCGGCCCGCTCGTCTCGGATAAACTAATGTCGCTAAAATTAGATAACGATCGTTAGCTCGCTAGTTAAACTACTCGGGCTTCTGTCCCTTTCTCCATTATCGTTCAGTGTTGCTGTATCTCTGTGTGTAAGTGTGGGTGTGTAAATTTGCTGTATGTTGCAATTTTGCATCACTGTTCCAAGAAGGACAATGGACCCCTATACGAAACAACTGTTCCTTCTCGAGTCTTAACTCCAAATTCAGACTAATAATCAATGTGCAATTTTAAATAAAATCTAGTTCACTGTTTGAGAAGTTTCGGTATCTAAAATTTTCCAAAATTTAAATCGAAGGTCTGCTTTCGAGGGGAATTAACTGGAACAGCGTCCGAGGGTTGACGAAGGTGGTAATTCTCGGTTGTAAATTAATTTGAGAATGTTAAAATAATTTTGTGGAGCTTCCGATCGGTTCTGAGAGATTTGCAAACGAAAGCTCGAGGTGTTTAATTAGGGGGAGAGGGTTGTTTCGTGTGGGTGCGTGTGTGGATTCGAGCTGAAGATATTACGCCGGCACTTTGTTCATCACATCTTGTATCTTATTTTTTTTCGCGTTAAGCACTAACGGTTTAGCTATGATTCGTTTAACTGTGAGTACTCCCTATCCACTATACACACGTATAATGCGGCTTAATAAAGTTTTACATTTGTCTCCATACTTATTAAAGAGATTTGGCAATCCTTAAACCTGGTTTCCGGCGCGACGGTAAACGCGCCGACTTCTACACCGCGTACGAACTATGTTCCATTTGTATATTAACTAAATGTGTTATTAATTACACACACTCTCCCTCGTTACTCTTCACTCATTCTCTCACTCTCTCGATCTCTCTCTCTCTCTCTCTATCTCTCTCGCACTCAATCTCTCACTCTCTCACTTTCTCCATCCATCACGCATCTCACTTCCCATTTACGATTATTTATCGCGCGGTATTAAGACACAGTCAAAGAGCCAGCCGTTTCGTCGAAACATGCGAAAGCAGCGTCGAACGATTTATATAAAAAAGTAAAAACAGTATTAACAATCGACTAAAAAATTACTCTGAAGATGAAATGAAAATCGCGACAAATTTTCCGCGCGTACATGAAAGGCTTCACTCCCTTAACAGGACTATGCGATTTCTTATCGACCGAATAAAATGATTCGATTTAGTGTTTTTCTCCCGTGGTAGCACTTTCGGTGTACTTTCGATTATTTATTGATCATATTATCCCCGCCCGCCCCCCGTGAAATCTATGTATCATAATACTTAAGCTTATTTTGTTTTGTTTATTTGGTTTCCCCCATTAATCGAGTCGCTCTTAACCGGCTACGATTCGTCGATCCGTACGATCTATCCTTAGGCGGAGGTAACAACGTTTTCCCCTTTATTTCTCTGTCCCTCTATCGTCCGCGGTTTCTCCTATTTTTACCGAGTAAAACTAGACCGTTTTAAACGTTAGATAGCCTTTAACTATTTTAACCCTTTAATTAATAAACATGATAGTCGATAATAACCTTAATAAACGGCGTCGATTCGCTTCTAATTAGTTGAGGAGTGTTTCCTGTGACATGGCCGTCAAGCCACGGCGCATTAAATGTAATAATTCTCTGGATAAATTGTTTACTACGCTTCTTAATCTATCTACCCGTCCGTTCCCCTAATCGCTTACATTTAGCTGCAGCCCCCGTATTGCTTTTATACCCATATCCGCTCGCATACTCTCTCGCATAACATTCGCTCTCTTTGCCATCGACAGTCCCTTTTTCTTTCGAACACCGAATAAAACAATTTCATGCAACTTTCTCTCCTTCCACTCTCCCCCAGACTCTTTCACACGCAACCACCCTAAGTTCACCGTTATCAACTCATCCCCACAACGCGCTTTAATTAAACGCTAACGCGTCTCTCCTTAATAAACTTAAGCTACCGTTGATAACGCGCTCTCTTTCTCTCTCTCTCTCTCTCTCTCTCTCTCTCTTCCTCTCTCACTCACTCACTCACTCACTCTCACTATCATTCTCATTTTCTCACTTTCTCTCTCTCTCTCGCTCACTCTCTCGATACCGTACTCACGAGAAATATCTGTAGATATAGTGATTTATCATCAAGATGTAAAGCCGTTTGCTCGTCAATCCGTGACCGTTAATTAATTAATTAATTAGTTAGAATAGAAAATAATAGTAACAACAACAGTAGAGTTCCTCGTTTAAGTGGTACTAGTCGTAAATAGTAGTAAATAGTTTCGATAAAATCGTAGCAGTATTTTGACACTTTTCATTTATCTTTAATAGTTTTCCGCTTCATCCTCCTCCCACGCCTACCGACGTCTTTTAACCATATCTATCCATCCACGTTTTATTTGTTCAGTTTGTCACGTTTTAATAACCCTAAGCCTAAAGTGTCGCGGCAAATATCTCCAGCTCAACGTGCTCTTGTTCGCAGGAGAAAAAGCAGAGGCGTTTCCGAAAAACGCGGTCTAAGGTACAGTGATTCAACTTGCTTTTCTCTAATCCCATTTTCGATCTGCCCGGTCCCTCTCGCCTAACCGATCGTTCGCCGATCGATCCATCAGGCTGGCCACAAAGTCTGTGCATCCTCCTCTCATCGATGGTATCATTCGCAACGGTATTAAAAGGAAATAAAATAAACAATACCAACACGGAGACCCCAGGATACCATTGCACGGTTAATATAATGTAACATCTTCTGAAATGATTTCAAAGAAAATTTGTTGAGCATCTTTCGCATGCAACTCACTTGTTAAAAAGCTTTCCAGTAGGTAAAGTATTAATAATGAAGCACATATTTAATGAAGAGGACCTTGTCTGTGAATATTGAAACGTGCAAGAAGACTTTCTGGCCAACCATAGTTTTTGATACCCTGCGCGGGAAAGGACCCCGAGTCTCTGTCTCGTTTGATCTCATCGTTCTTTTCGATTTTCTTTATCAGTTTTCCTTAGAAGGGCAGTGGTCGTTGGACGTATTTTACTCGCGCGGAACGTACGCATAACAATTAACGTAAGCTAAGATTACGATTTATAAATTACGAAATGAGAGCTTACTGTACGATTCGATTTACAAACAATATAATTACTGTACAAATTTGTGTTTCGTCGGTTTTGCTTATTACTGCTTTTTTTACGTTTTAATGTGTGTTTTATTTTTTATTTGTTATTTTGTATATTCCTCTTATTTCATCCGAGAACAAGGTCAGTCTTATTAGGACCGTTTCAAGGGACTCGACGCATCTTGGAATGAGCAAAGTGAATTCGATCTCAGACTTTGTTTCGTTTCATTTTTTTTTCTTTTTTCGCGATCACTATAATTCTTTCTCTTACGCGCGTTCTCCCTCGAAATTCAGTCGTGTGGCTCGGGACAAATCGCGTCGTCGTGAACTAATTTAAATTAACACACGCCTTAGCAAATGAAAAAGTAAGAAATCTTAAACACGGACTACGGTCATTGAAAATTCGTTCCAACCACCAGCCGACCCTGATATTATAATATGTATAATAGATATATTTATAGAGTTCTCGTCGATATCACGCGAGCTCTATCCTTCTCCTCGCGGTGTCTTCTTTTTCTACGGTACGTATATTGATAGATGCACATCGAAACATTAAATGTTACACGTTAAAGTACAAACAGTTATCTATAGTAAATATTAGGTGCATGCGCATACCGGGCACACTGCGCAGGATCTTCAATAGTCATTGATTGCAATTTCAGGGGAAAAACTGAACAACGATGTACAATAGAAAAGTTCGAGTAAACATTGACCTATCTCTCGGTCCCCGCAGGTGTGTTATCTTTCGTTCGAGAATCGAATTTTCGGGCACAAAAGCGCTAAAAATATTAGTAAAACCATGTTCGATAAAAATGAAGAATTGAAGAATCGTTCCATTCGAATCATCTCTACAAAAGAAATTGACGAATGACCCTGCTTGAAAACATTCAACGCAGGAACAATAGTAAAAGTATAAAAAGTACGATCCAGAAAAAAAATTTCTAGATGCAAAACAATTGCCTTCAATTTTCAAAAGGAAAATTAACCAATTACAATGAAAAATGTAAAATCGTTTTCATACATGGTAGAAACAGTGGAAAAGCAAACGTTGTTCCCAGAATCTGCGATCATCGACGATGAAGCCTATGTAGTATCACGTGCCCTCGAGTCTCCAAAATCGTGTATGCCGAGTTAATTCGAACAGTGTACATTTAAATGTATTTATACATAGATATATTCTCGTACGTCTCTAATAAGAATAAAGTGTTTCCTAATTGAGTTCTTCAAGCGACGGCTTGTGTACAAATCCCGAATACTCTATTCTCCCTTCGTTCGCGGCCTATTAGGTGTCTATGAATAAAAAGTAACCGAAATAAAACGAAAGGGAAATTATTGGTCGTCACATTTGCGTTTTGAGTCTTCGAAACGATCGCGAATAGATCCGCTATGGGGATCTACGGGGAGATTCGTGGGAGTGTGTAAAAATCGGGCGATCGTCGCGTTTGTCGTCGCTTTTTCAAAAATGCAAGGGGGCGAGGGTTAAACTTATTACATATTCTGTAGTCTCAATGGAAAAGTTACGCTGCCGCGGCCCCGTAAAAATGGACACTCGTCTTTAATTCGGCAATTAACCATTACTTTAAATCCCTTAATTAATTAATATCCGTTAATAACAACTCTAATAAGTTTTGTTTATCTCTCTCCCTCACTCTCTCTCTCTCGCTCTCTCTCTCTCTCTATGTCTCGCTCACGCGCTCTCTGTTATCTCTCTCTCTTGGATCCTGGACGTACCGTCTAATATATTTTAACCAGTTAAGATTCTATACAAAGAGTAAAAGTATCGATTTAAGGCTCGTTTATGGTTCTTTCTTATCCCGAAACCCTACTAACCCCCGTGTCCGCCATTATTATTCTCTGCCCGACACACCTCTCCATTAATTAATCCTGCGAACACCCCGAAGATTCACGATAAATACGGCCTACGAAACATGCGTCACACACCTTGTACTCTTTTTACCGCCCGTATCCCCGATATATCTCTACGTGTTTTACGATTTACAATTAACTAGGTTTACTTAATTGAAAAACGTTTCTTTCGGGTCCCGAATTGCTTAGTAGACTGACTTACTTAAAGAGAGAACGGTCTAAGAATACGGTGTTCCTTATTCGACAGCTTCGGTTTTTCGTTTCTGTTCTTTGTTTAACTAGAGAGGATATCCACGTGCCGCGCAGGATGGTCGTCTTAAATCATTTAATTACTCGATAACTTTGTAAATCATGCTCTAAAAACGTGCGCGGGGGCGAAGATGGGAAAGGGGGCCAAGAGGGAAGTTTTGCTTTATGTTGTTCCTTAAACGTTTAAAAGTCTCAGTCTGAATAGAAACACGTCCGTCGCGGCGACCCTCGCCTCAACCCCTAACGTCGCTCTCCCGGAAAGTTTCTCCGCGTTTTTCGTGAAAATCGACGGGGGAGGAAAACGGAAGCGTCGGTTTGAAAAATGGACGTTAAGTGTCGAACGACAGTCTGACCGACGGAAAAAACGTTTGATCAACAGCTAGGCTATTATGAGCTCCTTTTGATTTGTCGAGTAACTCGCAGAAACTTGCCTCGCCCGGAAAGTTCGCGTCCAAGTTCGACTAGCATCTTCCGAACAAACCAATAAATATAATTTAATAAAATTCAAATATTGCATGTAGAGGCGATCGATGGAATTGGCATAAAATTATCTTGAAAATTTTAGATTAAGAATCGACGATTCCACGCTATTCTCAGAGCACAGCGTTCGAACGAAGAATAAAATCAAATTGTCTAGCAGTTGTTCCCGTTAGTTGGTCTGTACATATAGTAAACGCGAATTCGCAGTTTCGCAGCCCGATCACGAACCTTCCGAACGATTCAATCGAAATGGCGGAGTCCGCGTTTCGCTCTCTTCTCCCGTCTCTGCTTAACTATATATGTATTGCGTGAAAACTCGTAACGTTATCCCTTACCGGTTAAATCCTTTATCGTTATCGCGAAAGGGCCCGACGTCTCCTGTTTTAGGAACTGGAGGAACAAAGGAGAAGCAGCTGTCGATAGCCACGGTGTTATATTACAATTAATCCTTTCAATCCCGATGAGGTATATTATTCGAGAAATTCTTCTTGCGAACTTTCCGTTCTTCGGTCTCTCTCCCGATTTTCCCGATATATATTTTTTAAACATCTGTATATCGCGTTCACTTTTTGTTAAAACTCTAAGTGTATCCTACATGTGCTGGTAAAACAGATCGCAGACCGAAGAGATTGCTAGCAGCTTCGTCACCATTTTTCTCCCTCTTCTCTTTTCCTTTTATTTCATAGATAAAGAACCCCTAATTGCTTTTCCACGAAACTCTGCTAACAACTCGGACTCGCCGACGCGGGGTTATAAGACTACTCTTATCCGTCGAAACTTATCGCAAGCATATATGTGAGTAAAGTAAAAGGCGCCGATTCGACGAACGCGACGATCGCGCGAATTACGCGAGAGCAAATGTGACGACTATCATCGTGTACATATAACGTGCGGCTTACGCGCGTCGTTCACAAGCCACCGGACACATAGCTTTTTCCAGAAGAAATGCAATTTTTCGCCTATACATTCAATACCGCTCAGATTTATCAAACGAATTGATTTCGAGTGTCATAGAGTGAGAAAACGTGGTAAAATGTGCGATACTTTCCGCAATCGAGCCACGTTAATTGGAAAGCAATAGACACTTTGTTTATGGTTGGTTTATGAATAAAATAAAATAAAATTGTGAAAAATGTTTTGTCGCGAATCTGGGCATCGTCACCCAGAGAAATTGTAAATATAACTACTGTAGTAAAAAATAAATACTGTAGATTACGATGTGAAAGGTTACTCGTGGTGCACGGAAAGGTTTGTATTTCGCGTGCACGTTAAAACAGAGTTTCGTAAGATCGATGCGACGTTACTCTGCTATTTGCCGAGGTAAGAGTCCGATGATTTATGAACGGAAGTGCATATATGTCTGAGTGTGTGCTCTCGTCGACGGGCAACGGCGCTGCCGTAACACGTTTTATGCGGGCGCACGGCGGAGCAAGAAACTGGAAGCTGCCCCGGCGGTGTAATGAACAACAATTCGAAGAGGGCAGCGATAAGTGATAATAAATTGCGTCGATATATCTCGAGTATGGTAATAAACGTGGGTCGCGCGTATCAACTGCAGAACAAACAAGTGGCAGATGACAACAAGAAAATTCCGAAGCGGTCGGGAAATTGAACGTTTTTTCATACACTCTAGCTCTAAACATCGTTAACGATTTACTTCTCTTGTTAACAATTCTAACGAGTTCAAAATAATACAATAAGATTTCTAAATTCCTAAAATGTTTTCACTGTTTCGTATTCTATAAAATCCGCAGTCGAATGAGTGTTACTCTTAAAACGGAACTGAATATATATCTCGCGCACGTATACGTACACGTACAGTTAACAATCGAAATTTCTATTCTGTGTTAGATTAGGTTCAGTCTCCAAGGAACAACGTGTCGAATCAACTAAAGGCTAGGACTATCGCTAAGAGTCGAAATACGATTGATCAAAAGTTATTACATCGTTCACCCCTCCTCTGTTTCGGATGATAGGATCTCGCGTTCTACCGTTTCCCTAATCGACGGGAACGCCTAACTGATCCAGCCACCCTCGTCCGCGGTCGAAATTCGTTTCCTTTATTTCCCTGCGTCTGTTTCCCATCCCTTTCGCGCCCCTAACGTCCATTCGTCGTTTTATCGACCCCTCGCCCCGATTTGTTAATTCTCGGTAATTCCTTCAAAAAGAAATCGATTCCGGATTTGTTCCGTTCAACTGTAAAATTCAGAGAAATCGGTGTAACAGTTTATCGAATTTAGGTCGAACGCCATGGGGCAAGGGGTCGCGCACAACCCCCCGAAACACACCCCCGTATCGATTTCAATTTTTCCAGCCCCGTGCAAGTCTTCCCCACGTCCCTCTCTCAAACAGAGAAAAAAAAGAAAACAATGGTGGTGTATGTATGGAGAAAATGTGTCTATATGTGGTATACATATACGTATATATGTCGACGTATATTATACGCGTGCACAACCATTCATCTTGTGCACGCGGAGTGTACATTTTCCTTTTCTTCGGTATCGAGTTAATTGAACGAACGAACGAACGAACGAACAAAAAAAAAGAAAAATAATAACGTACGCCCTATATCGATATATTTTCTCCTTCTGCGTTTCATTTCATTTTTTTTTCTTGTTAAAGGTATACATTTACACGAGCAGACATACGAGTGCGTGTACATACATATATGTTGCAATGAATAATATAGATACATGATAGAGTAGCATGTAAACATGTGTTTCTCTCTCAACATCTCCTATCTCTGTGTGTAATAATAATAATAATAATAATAGTAATAATAATAATATTAATCATAATAATAATCATAATCATCGTTCATTAAATCGTTACTATCAGTTAACGCGCATAATATTATAATGTGTTCATCGCGACAAAAAATCCTCTCTCGCTCACGCTCTCTCTCTCTCTCTCTCTCTCGCTCTCTCTCTCTCTCGTTCTCGCTCTCGCTCTCTCTACCTTTCTTTCTGTAAATAGTGTATATCACTCTGAATATCTTTCCCTTGATTACTTGTTATATCCTTTCCCAAAATGTTTCTTTTTCCCTTTTCGTTATTAATTCTATAAACCAATATATTTCCACGATATACACTCTCTATCTTTCGCTCTCTATCTTTCTTTCAATCTCTCCACACAACTCTTTTGTCCCTTAAGGGGTTAAAACCTTAAAGAGAGCAGAGACAATGCGCTCTGGCCTGGTACACGTTTTACTGCTACTGTGCTGACAGCGGGGTGTACGACTTTGTCCGGCCCGAACCTCGAACTGTTCCTTCGAATCGTCGCCTCACTACGGATTACAAAGCCTTCAGATAGTTTATTTCCACCGGTTCGTTTCTCACGCGATCAGATCCATGCGTGTGATCTATGACCCATGAAATCAAACTGGGACGAGATATATCTGCCCTCGTCCCTAGACTTTTCCCGTTTTGTGTCGTCGGAAAGTCGGACACCCCCCTCAATACAGAGAGTATCTCTATTGTGTGTGAATAAGTGTGTGTGTGTGTGTTTTTCCGTTTACTATGATCACCGGGGCACTGGGAATAAGACGGACAGAAAGCGTGCGAGCGTAAAGACTCCTTAAATGTATCCCTTAATGTCTGAGGTAAAACACGATGAACAATGGATACGTTTTTTCGCTTTTTCGGTTTCATCGAAGTCGCATATCGGCCCTGACCGATCTCTACCATCATTTTCTCCACGTCTCTTTCATTATCCTCGAGATCGGTCAGAAATGAAACCACGGCCGATGCGATCGAATCTCACTAACGCAATTATATTTCTATCGTAATTCAACGTTCTCCGTTTTGTTTAAGTTTCTGTTAATCTTTGTTCCTCGTTTAACTATTCGTCCCGCTATTCGATATAACTCTAATCTCGTTCGGCTCGGTCGGATGGGGGGCACGATCTTACCAATATAATGCTAAACATTACAAGTATACAGGTCATGTTATTACAGTTAACAATTTTTCACGTTTTATTATCGTTTACACAATTCGTCGACACCTCCTTTTTTTACCAGCTTCCCTCCCGTTACGTTTCTAGTTTTTACTCTTCTTTATTTTTTATCTTATATGCTTCGACGCTAAAAATATTGATTAAAAAGTAGATCGATCGATCGGATTCCCTCTCTCTCTCTCTATATATATATATATATCTTCCATTCTATATCTCGCTTTCCCCGTGGGTTTCGTTTCCGATTGTTTTTTGCGACACAAAAGCATTCCAAACTGTAGGAATTCCATTCGGCGAACGCGCGAGATATTCCGTTTCCCTATCGGATCCCTCCCTTTTGGTATCATCGGTTTTCCATGGTCGTTCTCCAGCGAAGTCGGACTACACAGAGACTCGATTTTTAACACCTCGGACTGATCGTTCCCGTTGCTTTTCATTTCGTACCCGATCCCCCAAAAAACCTATTTCTACCCTCTCTGTGTGAATTAAATTTTGTAACGTCTGTCTGTTTTGCGCGCAACACGCCCTTCCCTATTCCGTATGAAGTCCCCTTTGTACTCGCAACTATAGCAGGGCACTTCTCGTAAACGTACATTTAGAATTTTCTTTCTTATGTAAAGCTCGCGTGCATCAAACTGCACCCCTACCCGTTCGCGATCTTAAAACGAATAACGATGCAGCTTTTACGCGTTTTAAACCCCTACAGTTTTCCCACTCGCTAATATATTACGATTCCCCTTTATTCATCTCTCCCATCTAAGACAATACGATTACTTTGCCCGTTGCAATTAGAATTTAATTCCTTAACTGTTTCTACGTAAACGTAATTTAGAATATTCCTCGAGTCGTTTGTGTGCGTGTATGTATGTCTCTGTGTTTTGCGGATAGATCTGTTTACTGTGTTTTATGCGCGCGTGCACGTCCCTATATATGTCAACATATACGACACAATCTTTTGACTAATTCATTTTTCCCGAAAATTTTGATCGACAGAATATTTTGCTTTTCTCGGCAAACAACGCTTGTACAAATCCTGAGATTTTTTCGAGCGTGAATGTTAATCAAAACCGATTGTAAAAATGAGAAGAATAATCGAGGCAGTGGTTACTCGTCGCCGATCAAAGAATAGTTTTGTGCTTCGATGAACGTCTATCACTCTCTCCCTCTCTATCATTTTGCAACCCCCCCCCCCCCCGCTCCCACCCTGCCCCATCTGTTTCTCATGAAATTGTTGTTGAAATATTGCTTCTACTCTCGTCCGACAGGAATCTACGGCCAAACGTTATTCCATACACCTCGGAAAAATGCCCACACGCCATTTGTGTTCGGTTCCTGACATTCTACGGAGCTTCCACCCCTTGGTTCTACAACAAACAAAACGGAAGAAATTTCGAATGCTGTACTCAAGGACTAATAGAAAATCCAATCGAAACGATGGCGAGAACAAAGCTTGCGTATACAGAGAATGCGGTGGCCGATGTGAAAACGTCGTTATTGATTTACACACAACTAATTACAGGTATATTTAATGATATTTAAACACGTCGATACAAAAAAAAGAAAACAACGAAAAAATACATAGTATTACGAAAGTAGAACGAACGAACGAACGAATAAACAAAAAAAGAACGGTCTCTCTTTCTCTCTCTCTCTCGTCGTAGATTACAATATGAACAGTTAAGTATTTTAATTATAATTAGCTTTAATTATTATGACCAGTCTTCAGTGAGCGGGACGACGCGATCGTGCGCGTTTTTCTACGTTGAAAACAGACGTGCAACGCCCCCGGAATTATTATAATTACATATTTAATCGTTTTCCGTGGTTTTTTTAAATATTGGAAAAACGTCTAGACGCGCGAACCTATAACGTATCGTAACGAAAATGTTATTTACTCAATGATGCTCTCTACCTTAATTTAATTACACGTAGGATTAAAAATCGTCGTCAAGGAATCGATTTAACGAAGAAAAAAAGAATAATAAGAAAAGACGAAGATAAACGACGAAAGGAAAAATCGGACGAACAAAAGGGACACGCTATTACAATGAGAATGATCGTCAAGAGAAGAACGTCACGAAAATATCGGGGATACGGTATCGCATTGAACTCGACCCTACCACTGTGTCCTGTATACTATATATGTTTGTGTATGTGCCCGTGTAGAAAGAATGGTAATCGCTAAACATATGTAAAAAGTGTAAAAAGTTATCGCTATCCCGTACAGTCGATTCATTAGTTAACGATATACTTTGCTTTTGCGGTTTTATTTCATTTTGTTTTTTTTTTCTCTCCCCGTTGCAGTGTCTTACAGTAAATAACGAAAAAAGTAAATCTACGAGCTGTCTGCGGTTTTCGAGACTTAAATCCTTAAAATGTACAATTATAGTGAGTCAGTCCTATATATCGATTCAAGACTAAATTATCGTTAAAGGATTCCGGCTCGACGCGACAGCGAGAACGTTGTAAAGAGTTGTCCTCGTTGAACACCATCCAGCCACCGGTGTGTGGGTGTATGCGTGTATGTCTTTTCTCCACAGAAAAAAAAAGAAGAGAAACGAACAACAATCGATCTAAAAGTATAATAAATAGACGACAAGAAAGAAATAAAGAGGAGTACGTTAAAAATGTCGAGACGAATCACGAAATATAAAAACGGTAATTTAAAAAGAAGAAGTTACATGTATGCGTGCTAGTATAGGATATGAATGGGGAAACAGAAGAAGGTGGAGAAAAAGAGGAAATAAAGACAGTAACAACCCTGAGAGCAAGTCGATCGATCGCGAGAGAACCCCCGCGAATCACACGACAGGTAGTAACAACGGTTAGAATCAAAAGTATCATTTCCCTATTTGTCTACGTATTTACCTTTAATTAGATCAGTTATCCTCTGTATTGAAAAATACTAATAATATTGCGTTAAATATAAATATATTATCTGTTACAATTAGTTTAATCGTCAATTGTTTCTCGAATATTCCCACGCTAGTTTAACCGCTTTACTGTCGTTATGTGTTGTCCTTGTTATGTATTTATGTGTTTAAATATTCCATTCTTTTTTTCATATCAAATCCCATTGCTACCACTCTCGCTTGTTATCCTTGATACTATACTTCCGAACCGTACCCTAAAATATACGTATATACACAGTGCGGCAAGGCAGCCATAATCTTTGAAGCTTTGTATCGTTTCTTTTATCCCTTCTCTCTCGCATTGACTCTCTCTCTCTCCCTTTCCTCACCCTTTCTCTCTAGACCTTTCTCGTTTTCTCTCTTGAAATGCTTAGAGTAAATTTAATCAACCGACTGAGACACGTTAATTACAATACAAAATTAATTTACCTCGCTTTACAGATTCCAACAAACGTATTAATTATATCGTTAAACACGAGTTTCTATAAATGAAAAAATTGTTATTCGATATTCATCACTTCCTCGCGATGCGCTTTTATATACCCATACATTTAAAAACGGTTTAAAATTTATGCATACGCTTTAACTTTATTTAAAAATCGACAATATAGTAGATAAGGAATACAATTAGTTATTTAGTAATAATTATAATCATAATTGATATTACTAGTGGTTCTTGTTTACGTTCGTTCATTATATTACTTTACAAAATAAGTTCTGAAAAACAGCCGTAGAGATAAAACTCTTTTTTTTATTTTAATTCTCCGCGAACTTCCTCTCCCCTACTCTCCCACACCTAACTCGCTCTCTCTTTCGCTCTCTTCCTCTCCCTTTCTATCTTTACATATCGCCTTTCAAGTACGTATTTAAATAACGTATCATTTAGAACAACCACAAAGTCACCAATACTTGTGTAAATTCTCGTGAACTCTACTTAGCGTCTTATTCAATTCACTATTTAATCGGTCGAATAATGCAACTTGTGGCCCGTGTGAGAATCAACTGTTCGTCGTCTCTACTTCGTCGTTTATGCGTGTTAGAAGTGTTTATATCCTTGTGTACATGTGTTTTCGTCAAGTGAGTATGAAGAGACGCGTATGTATCGTTCACGCATGCGTCCCGTGTAAATTACCGTTAATGATTAGCATAGAAAAAATGATTTTCGAACGTTTGATTGAGCTCCTTAACTCGTCTCACTCTCCCTCCCTCCTCCCTCTCTCCTTGGATTTTAGGTTTATCTAGTCGAGTGAACGCGTGTGTGTGTTATTGCGTTGATCCCAGAAGTTTCCACGAGCCGCGATTGCTAGTGCTTTCTCTTCGCGAATTACTATCCATGTCGTGTACCTGTGTGTTTGTATGTATGTTCGAGCACGTTAAGTATGATCAAGAATGCTAAACTGACAACAAGAAAGAAACGTCAACAAGAAATTCCTCTACCGAATTAAGAAATGCGAGATGTTCGATGAATGGTATATACAGAGTAAATACAGTGTGTACGCGTGTGTTTATGTGTAAATGTGTTAGTGCTGCATGTAAAAATTGATTGGACAACGATGATCAAATGGCGAAACGCTCGTTCTTTGCTGACTGGTTGGCAAAACCGACGGAAAGTATCATTTTTTTGTATTATATATCGATTTTTCAAGGTATACAAAAAGAAGGAAATTTGTGAAACGGGATAAAGGGAAATCAAAACCGTAATAATAAAGTGTGATTTGCGATACGATTTAAAGGGATGAATAAGAAAAGAAACGAAAAGAAAGACAACGTATAGAAGAAAACATTGTCGCTACGAGGAGACACACTAATCGTATTGAGATCATAACGAGGAAGCTTACACAAATTGCTGGTTCCGTTTATTATTTGTTAACCCTACTAATTACCTTGTGACCTTGTAAAAAATTTAAAAATTACATTAGAGCGTAATACTTGCGATTCCTTATTGACAAAAGTAAGACACAACGCGACCCGCTCAAACGTGAGCATATTTACTATTTGAGAGCATTCGTTCCGAAATATTTTCTTGTTTAGAACTATGGTAAATCCTACAGAGTAAATACAATTAAGTCATATATTTAATCAGGTAGACTTTTCAGATCGACGCCCCCCGCCGAGGAAAAGCGCACACAAATTGTTTACACAAATAATTTACCCCTCCCTCCATCCTTAGATACCTTGATCTCATCTCTCTAATCATCTAAAATTTAAAAAACACTTATTAAGCATCATCGTACAATATTCGTAAGTATCGTAGACGGTAATAATAGTGTGTGACGTGTATGTGTATAATAATCTGTGTTTACGTGTACGTGTACATGTACATGTATGATTCGTTTAATAATAGTTAGTGCAATCATAGTGGTTGCAGTAGGAGAGCAGTCGCAACAGTAAATAGTGGTAAATAGCTGTAAATAGTTTTTCTTTTTCCATTTCATTTTATAATGGTAATAGTATAATAGTAATAATTATATCGTAGAAGTAATTAATAATAGTAACAATAATTGTAGCCTTAAACATGCCTAATAATTAACTATTATAAATCCGAGGTAAAAAATAAACTAGTTTTCACATGATTTGATGCGATACAAGCCGGTGCAGAAACCCGTCTGTCGGCCGTGAAGTTCTTATGATACAATTCGTTTACGTACGTTTTTCTTTTCCTCTCATCGTTAAAAAAAAAGAACAAAAATATTCATCGTTATCGTTACACGTCTTGTGTATGTGTATGTGTGTATGTGTTGGTTCAAGTCCCCTTCCCTTCCAAACTTTAGTTCGACGATCGGAAGCGGAAAGGGGCCAAAACGACGAAACCAAAAAAAAGTAAAAAAAGAGCGACACAGAGTATAAACACGAAAAAAAGAAGAGAAGGGGAATATAGACAATAGACAATAAATGTCTAAAGACGAGACAACTACAGCGATATATGACGTGGAAAGGAAATCACATTAAAAAATGGTAAATGAAGATGCTTAAACGAACTGCACCCTCCCTTGTTGTCAAATAGTCAATATAGATTATACATACATCATATTATTATACTTTCTCCCTATTTTTTTCTCTTAAATTCATCTTGAATTCATTCGTCGGTTACCAAGCATAACAACTATTTTTTTTTTTTTAATAAATACGAGATCGTGGAGGGACGGGTGTGTCTCGAATGTTCGACGGCCAAATGCGCTGGCCGAATCTCTCACCGGAGACCATTTGATTAATAATAGAGCTTCCATTCTTTTGTTACACATTATTATTCTTAGTCTCGAATTTTCCGAAGAGTGATCACTAACTGTTAATTATCAATAAAAAGAGGTGAATGAGTGTCGAATATAAATTTGTGCCGTTCTGATGAGAAAGTGACTTCTCAAAATCTCTTCGCGACATCGACGTTCACCCCCCTATCGATTAGTAAATGCTGTGTAAGTAATTAATGATTCCCAGCATTCAGTATGTGTGTGTCTCTGTGTGTGTATACGTGCGTGCGTGTTTGTTTTTGTTCTTTACACTCGCTTCTTACTGCATCTTTGTTTAGTTTTACGATTTTCTCGCGATCATCGGTTAAATAGTTCGCTTAATTTCAACTCTCGCTCTCGCTCTCTCTTTCTCTCTCTCTCTCTCTCTCTCGATTCTAGTTTACTCTTAAAATACTTCTATGTATTTCGCTTCCTACCCTCTATCCCAGTGCCATACGCAAAAGAAAAAATGGAGTTCGCTTGCACCATGGGTGTGTTTGTTGTTATTTTCTCGTTAATCGTCGATTCTTGTCTGCCATTATACGATTTTGTTTTTGTCAGCTTTATAGATATTATTAATTACCTCTTCCTCGAACGAGCACAATAACCGTAAATATGTGTGTGTCTCAAAATGCGTGTTTCCATTTCGTTTCGAAACGCGACAAGATCATGGGCCGTTCTCGCGAGCGATCAATTAAATTAATGCGTCGACAATAACCGAAGGCAAACCTAACCACCCACTTCTCTCCCGTGACTCTTCCGATTGTACAAACTGGTTTTTTTTTGGGCAGGTGCCGTTTTCTCTTACTTTTTTTCTTTTTTCGGGCTCTCTCTCTCTCTCTCTCTCTCTTTCTCTCTATCTCTCTCTCCCACTCTCACTCTTTCTCACTCTTTCTCTCTCAACCCTCAATCTCAAACGGCTCAATCACTCCGAGAAAAAAGATATGTTAGTTAAACAATCGTGTCGGATCAACTGTGAATACGACCGCTCGCGAACGACATGCTGTCTCGGCTGGGACATTCTTTGCGTGTGAGAACGGATCCTGTCGATGCGAACTATCGTGTCACCCAGCAACCGAAGGGCAAAATTCAATGGAACATACTTTTTAATTCCAACGTGATCCTGCAACGAATACCAAAGTGTATATTAAAACAAAACAGCAGTACACAACACCCTCTGGAAACACGCTTATTTTCTTTTCTCAAGATGCCAGCAAACATTGATTAGCTAATTGTTTCGAGAACCAAACAAGTGTGTATCCAACGATTTATTACTTTCTAAGTTATCGCTCTTTCTTTGTTTGTTTTTCGTGCAAAAACGGTTTACAAAGAATGTCCCAGACCCCGAGTCCGCAGAATCACGATCAATTTGTAGACGTTGCGTATATATTCTTTTCTTTTGTTTCTCTCTTTTTTTGTCTGTTTTCCCTGAATATATATATATATTTTTTTACGTAATAAGAAATAACCCACGAGCAAGGCCAAGCCATTCAGCGCATCTCTCCATCACGGGTCAATTAAAATGGTCATGAGGTTTGCCACTCTTTGAAATCAAAGCCTTGCTGGGGTTTAGGGGCGCTGGCGGCATACCCACCTTGGTTGCTTTCTCCTCCCTGATATGAACGCTGTGGATAACTGGTGTCAGCGTAATTACCGTATGCGGAGTACCCAGTATAATCCGGTGTCTTGGCGGAACTGCTACTGGACCCAGGTGCACCTGAGCCGGTGGTCTGTCGCGAATACATGTCACCTGTAACATTGAGTTTTCAACGTGGAGTTATCGAACCGTCACTACTTAACGCGCCTGATTTATTCAGAAGCGGGAAATACTGTACGCGACCATCGGAGATACATTCTCATTGTCTTGACATACCAATTTATCATCTAACAATTTCCTGATAAAGGGCCTCGCCGATTTTTTCAGAATTTTAGAACGCATCAGAAACCGGAAAATGCACGGAAAACCGCGAAATCTAATTTACCCTGTAACTACCCTCGCGGGAAAGCTAAAGGGCTGAAATTTCGACTCGGATGTTATCCTTTAGTTGATATATTTGAACAGTCCCTGCACGCGAAACAGCAATTTTTCGTCTGAGAATTTCTATATGAATTTATTTCGTTGAAAGATTAAAGGATTTAAGAATGTCGATATATTGTCTCCAATTATTTTATTTCTTCATTCTTTACCTTAAAAATCAATATGCAGTATGAACTGTGCCACAGTATAATTAGTAACCGCCATTAAAAGCTCTTCTCCCCATTACTATGCTTGCGTTTGCTTCGATCAATAAAATTAATAGAAAATTAAGAATTTTAGTACAGTGAGTAATGTTAATTCAGAATGATTACGGAGAAGTGAACGTTGCTGTCGCACGAACAGGAGAGTTCAATCGCGTAGCAATTAAAAATGTATCTCCGGCATCAATCGTTCGGTTGAATATGTTAGTGTCTCTTTGGAGATAGCGTAGTTGTATTTATATAAAATCTTGAGACCAGTACAGACCACGTTTCGAGCGTGTTCTGCTTTCGCTCTCTGACGTGGTGTTTATTAAATCGACATTCACAAAGCCGAGGCGATTCTTGTAAATGTAATTTCGTAAAGGAGTTCGAGAGTAAGAGAACTAGTCGCGCGGAGAAAGTGGAGCGCAGACGTTATACTGATCTCAGGATTCTACGGCGCACGAATCGATGTCTATTGCTGAAACATGTTTTTTGCAGAATGAATAAATCAGAAGGGTATAATGTTGGTTAAAATAGAAAATAGACATGAATCCGTCGCCTAACTCTGCTTGGTAGGCAATACAGGAAATGAAAGGAGCGAGAGTAGGATTGTTCCATCATACTTTACTTGCGAATCGCTAATCAATTGAGAACAAAAAATGAGAAATTTAGATATATCGTCCGATTCGAGCAACACAAACAAATTGTAATTATACGAAACTAGTTTCTCCAAATACCTACTATTCTATGTCTAATTATATAAGGCGCCAATCAGTAATCAACTATTTGTATCTAGGAGGTACTATATTTGAGTATAAAAACGTGGTAAAAACCAAACAACCAACGTAAGTAGAAAGAAAATACTTGTATTGGTTCACAAAACAAAAAATGGAAGAGTTCAAACAAGTACATAAAATCAAACAGTGAAACGATGAATGAGGAGGTGCGATAAATTTGGACGATTACTACTGTTGTCGGCTAACAATCAGAAAAGCGTAAATAAATACTATGGACAAGCGTAGCTCTAAAAACGTGGTAAAAACAATCAGAGGGTTCACTACTACATAGTCTATAGAGTCATCGCAATCATATCGTGTCTTTCTGTATCAACGGTCTCATTTTAATTTCCATTAGGATATTTCGTGGCTGCTCGTACACGATCACGATCACGCATGCCTTCGGCCCAAAAAGCGAACCAACAAATCCACAAAAACAAATGGAAAAACAAAGGGAAATTTCCGGGATCGCGGGATAACATCGCCGCAAGGGATCGAGCAATTTATTCGTTTAAAAATAAATAATTACTAAATTTACTCATCGATCACAGTACAATGCTTTCGTGTTCTTCCGACCCCAATGCATACAAGCTCTTGCGTTTCCACAAACCCAGACATTAGACACAAACGATTAGACACGACCCGGGAGGCTTGACACTGGCAAAGGTGACATTAACCCTTACGAATTAACCAAATTAACATTTTTTCAATTCAAAACAACGACTAGAAGAATTTGTCAATTCGTTAGTTTTTTTTTCAATTTCACAGCAAATACATATACACGTATGTATCTCGTCGAGTCAACTCGTCAACGTTCAAAAATGAGCACACAGGTGCGCGCGCGGTTTCAACATTAACCCTCTATAGTCCGAATTTTTTTCACGAATATAAACATCTTTCTGCAACATGAAAACAGGAAATATATCGTCGTCTATATACAAATGAATAAACAACTAATACACAAGTGTACGAAACAAGTATCGACAACAGCGATGCACAACATTGATCGATTGGTTAAAAAGGAGACACACAAAAGAACAAGACACTCTTGTCACACACCGAAGCTAAACTATAAGAATCGAAAATACTGACGTATCAGTATACGACTTCAAAGTTCCACGGAGCCATAGAGGGTTAAAGTATAAAACGGTTAAAGGGTTAACAACCATAAAAAAGAAAGAAAAGACCGAGTTGATCGAGATCGAGATCGAGATCGACATCGAAAAGAGAGGGAGGGTGGCAGTCGTCTTTTTCCAGTCGAGAAGGAAAAAGAGGAGAACCTGAGGGTGGGTCAGCGTACTAAACTAAACAGACAGAAATAGAGAAGGAAACAGTAGATGGCTTTTAGCTATAGTCAAATAGTTGGTAACGGAGCTGTACGATGCGAAAGGGTGGAAAGAGGAAAGACGTTGATTGACTGAGCTTGAAGACTCACCCTGCGGGCCAGAGGGGTTCGAGTTGGAGTTGGGCTGCGAGGAGTTGGGCTGAGGGGGCTGAGGTGGTGGCTGGGTCCCTGGAGGTGGCCCATTCTGTGGCATGTTCCAGGAGTTCCAGGAACCCCCGGGCCCGCCCCCCGCAGCCCCGCCAGTACCCGCCGTGGGCCCGTAGCCCCCTGAAGCGGCCGCCGCCGGCCCACCTGCGATCATCAACCACACAAAACACGTGTCACCGACCACCGACGTCTTCTTATGCAGTTTTCTCAGGCTACGTTCACTCTGCCGCACTCTCCTCTATCTATCTCATCGCGAACCTACAACCTACCCTCGGCCAGCTATAAAACCCAATGAAAGTTAGCCATCGTGGCTCGAAAAATTGCAATTTCACTGTGACCGACAATCTGATCGAATCGAAGGCGTCGGCAGCAGAACGAACGTAGCCTACTTGGTCAACCACTTCAGTGCCAAGCATGCACCGATAAGCGGTGTTTTAATGGAATCATGAGACTTCAAAGAAAATCCTCAAAATACCAACGGATCGCCGCCATCTGACGGCGACCGTAATTAATTGCTGTAAAAAAGATGCGAACTTTAAGCAACAGACTCCAAAGCGTTTTCTTTTCTCGATCGCTAATGGTGAGAACTTACCTCCGAAATTCTTCTCTTCTGAAAACATGTGAAAATCGATACAATAATGGAATGATAACGGGTTCTTTCTCACTCTCTCGCTCTCGCTCTCTCCTAAAGGGTGATGAAGGCGAAAATTTAAATGAACAACTAAAGCTTGCTCGCTCGTTGCAGTCTTGGCACCTGAATTTGGTTAATTTTGCTAATGGCAATGTTCCTACACGTTTTCATTCCACTTATTTTTTGTCTCGCGAATTTGTTTGGGCTTGATACTCTGAGAAGGAGGATCGAGCGCAAACTATATACAGGAAAAAAGAGCATGATCACGAGGTCGAATTGTTTCGAAAGCGTCGACTCAAATTCGTTTTTTCCCGCTATAACAATGAGAGCTGATTACGGTACAAGTTGAAACGCAATTCGCGACGACGAACACGCGAAAGGATACACGTGTATGTATATGTATCAACAAGCAATTAAATGAGAGTCCGAACCGACACAATCAATCCAAGATATTCGTTCATGATTCTCCTAATGTATTCTCTTTCCATGGTGTGTAACCTCCAGGGGGCATCGAAATAAAGATAATTAATCTCGCGTTCTATAGGTATTTGTTTTCTTTTTTTTAATCATTTCTCGTGTTCATATCTTTCTATTTCTTCTCCTAACATCTCCAAGGAGGATGGAGGGGGAGAGGACAGGATCAAAGTTATTGTTAATCTTTATAACTATGACCTTATCGTGTGTTGTCCTTAAATAACAAACGAAAACAGAAACGAGTTGCGAAACGCTAACTTTTCGAGAGCAACTCAATGGAAACGTACTGTCCGTGGCTGTAAAGAAGGCAGCTGAACGGAATTGTGAGCCATGAAATTTAAAATTATACGATGTTGTAGCAAATCTCGAAATATGTAGATACACATAATTTAGCTAGCGGTCGAAGTGACGATGTCGATCGATCGAATTACTTTTATTCGTCCCAGCCACGGACGGTACAAGAAATTTATATTCAACATCTATGATGTTCTATGTCGTGGATTAAGTAGTTAATTAATTCCTCCGACTCTGTCGAACAGTCTGAATTGTCTATGGAGTCGAACTTGGTTGAAACGTGTTCGCTAGATGAGAAGATTCTTTGGAGAACTCACCATAGCTGCCGTAACCTTGGGTAGCTGCTGCAGGCTGAACGTTGTAACTGCTACCCCATTGATGATGAGGGGGTGGTGGGATTTGTTGCTGCTGAGGAGGTCCAGGAGGCGCACCCCAGCCCTGAGAATTGTACTGAGTGGTATATCCGGCATATCCACCCGTCTGAGGACTTGTTCCCCAGCTCTGGTACTGCTGCATCATGTTTCCCGGTGGTCCCATCGGGCCTCCCATCATCGGTCCACCCATTTGTCCATTGGGCCCGCCCATGGGTCCCATATTCCCCGCCATTCCCATCGGAGGTCCACCTGGTTGCGGCGGACCCCATTGTCCTTGATGACTGTCATTCATCTTACTGGAAGAGTCACGCGGCTCCGCACGCTTAATCTCAACCTGCAACCAGAAGAAAACCCGAACCGAATTATAAAGAACGTTCCTCGCCAATCGACACAGGCCTCGGAGATAATGCAACAGATAGAATCGAAATCATCCCATCTGTTGCCTTAATTTCATTTACAATGATCGAAGCTTTGTTTTTTTTTTTAGAAAACTCGCCAAGTCTTACATAAATACACTAGATATATGTATATGCTAAATTTTTTAATTCTCGAATCGTTTCTCTTCGCATCGTGTAAATTTCTTTTTTGGTTTACCGATTTTCTGGATCTTTTTCTTTTTGTTTAACTGATACTTACATAGTAACTAAGCGTACAGTTGTTTAGCGTTTAACATAGTACGAAAAATATATATATATATATATGTATAGTGTAAAATAAAATAAGTACTATAACTAAGATTAATAGTTAAGACTATACATGTAAGAGTATGTAATTAAATTAGATTATGCTAACGATCGTACTTATTATTATTTTACATTACATTATTCTAGGAATATTATGTATATTATATTGTAGAAGTTATTTATATATAAATATATAATATATGCTAGTGTGTAGGTATGCTATACCTGTTTTCCATTCAAGTTGACGAAATGCTCGGCGACACACCGGTCCACAGCATCTTCATCCTCGAAGCTGAGAAAGCCAAATCCTGCCGTCCAAACGTGATAGTATATCAAAAATTTGCCCCATATATTTACACAACAAATACACCTTTCATCTTTTTACTCTTTTCTTTGCATTTTTATGTACCCGTTCGAAATGTTTTTTGTGAAGATTACAGCTTGTTCGTACAATTCTGTTTTCAACTGTCCATTATATCTAATTACTTCTGCTATGTTAATGATAAAACGTGTGACTAGACCTAATTTGGAGTATTTTTGAGTGTATAAATAATTTAATAGTACAATTTTAATATCGATTAAAAACATGCATCCTCTAGAAGTTTCAAGATACTTATCATTACTATCCATCTTATATGTGCACATAAAGCTTAATGTACTTAATCTAAAAAATTTATGATGGCTGTTTTGAAGAAGCTTTTCAGTTTGATAGTATATATATATATGAAACTGAACGGATCGATCGTCTCGTAAATCGAAAATCGCAAGAGATTTTTGTCGAACTGTGTGTCGTCGTCTCGACGATGTTTTTATCCTCCGAAGCGGATATATATTTTCTAGTTACGGTATTGAAAGATTAATATACAAAGCAATCCACACTGTTAAAAAAATCATAAGATGCGTAAAAACGAAAATTCACTTGAGAGCTATGAGAACACATTAACTTCTTGAATGCAGCCACCAAAAATGAGTAAATATTTAAAGAAGAAAGAAAGATATAAACGTGTATCTCGTATTTACTAAATTGTTTAACCACAAGGACACCAATGTTAAGGCAAAAATTATTCTATACTAAAAAGCCATAGAAATTAATGATACCCTAAGTTTATTTTAGTTATAAATTGTATACTAATATTTAAGATTAATTCTTTATATAACATATGCCGGTTAATGATAAATATAAGTAATTGATCTTATTATCCAGTGAAACAAGACAAATATAGGTGGATATAATTTAATAAAAAATAGGACGTACAACGTATCTTACTAATAGCTTAACTTCAACTTATGTTATGTACATTTAACTTATGTACTTAATAACCTATTCTTAATAAAAACTTAGCCAAAATCACATTATGTGTAAATACATTTAAATGTAATTTAATGTAACATAAATAATTATCTTAACTTCTTTTTAAGGTAAGACAAGGCGAATTATTAAGTGTAGCAAAATAGGATAAAAACACTATATAAATAACTATGTAAATATAATGCGTATAAGTTTGTTTGTGGATAGGAGCTTAAAGTATTTCGTAAATATATGTGTATGTATATACATATATATGCCTATATATACATATATATGCACATATCGAAAATAAACAATATTAATTAAGAAGAGTATGAATCAGGATGTATTAATTATAATTATCAAAGGAAGCAAGAGCAGGGTCATTTAAGAAAAAAAAGGGAGGGGTAATCAAGCAGGGAAGTTCAATGACCATTTATTATTGACTGGCTTAAGCATAGAACTGTGATTATTAACTTTTAAGTAATTATTTGCTAGTCCTAGTATGTATGCATTATTTTTTATTTACGAACTGGACGAAATTTTGAGATTGTACTTCAAATGGGTGTGCTGCATTCAAGTCAGAATTTTTGATTTTTACCACGTTTTCATTTGTCGTTATCAAAAGTACCTCTGTTAATATTAAACGCGGATATTTTTAATATAAATATTTATTTACCGATATAACAGTATTATCTGTATAAAAAGAATTATTTCAAGAATTCTGACTGTAATTTTGGTCACGCAATAAACAAGATGATAAAAATAGTCTACTTTCCATTTTTGTGATACATACATTGTTTTTTATAGCTTCCACAAGAGTAAAAAAAAAAATAAATAAAAATATAGAATGACTAAACGTCCTGTTTATACGACTCGTGTGGAAACTACACGAAACAATGCTGTAATATAAATAGAGATAATTAGTGCAGTGTACTCACCTCTTGATTTCTTTTTCTCCTGGTCATACATTATCACCACTTCCATGACCTTGCCAAAACGATTAAAGAAAGATCTCAAATCCGTCTCTGTCACATTACTTGGTAAACCACCCAGGAAAACTTTTGGAAAGCCTCCGCTACGTTTTGGCTTCTGTTGAGTGCGTGGGTTACAAGGTTTTGGGTCGATCTGCGAACAAAATCATCCAACTCAATGCATCGATACATCCCGAATGAAACAAGCTAGAAAACTTCTTTCTACCAAGAACTATACTCACGGTACGCCCATCTAGTTGATGAGGCCCATTCTGGAGAACCAAAGGGACATTAGCCGGATCGCTGAATGTTACAAATCCGAAGCCACGACTGCGTCCAGACTCGCTATTTTTCATAACTACGCAGTCGATTACATCGCCGTAACGTCCAAAGTAGCGTTGTAGATTTTCCTGTGTTGTCTCCCAAGACAAACCACCCACAAACAACTTTCTGCAGCAACAGAGGAGAAACAACGAGATTACATAATTAGTATTACTTTAGTAATGAAATTTGCAAAATAGCCATAATTACAAACATTCGTTCTAATTATTATCTAAGTGAAAGTTATAATTTTATAATTTAATTTTGAGCTGCCAATGCATAAAAAAAATAACGCCGATTAATAGAAACGATCTATTATACGAGTACCGTTAAAATGACTGAGGTAAAGGCCAGCAGGCCGCATAATATTCTCGGTTAGCCGAGCGTATGCGAGGAAAAGCACAACGACGAGAGAACACGAAAACGTTGTTCAGGATATAGAGCATAAAAATAGGGGATCTAGAACCGAAGGATGTAATGCGAGGCGGCGGTGTACTTTCGCGCAGCGTCGATACATACACGGAAAATCCGCGAAATCATCGACATAACGCTAAATTAACCCTTTCCTTCGTACAAGCGACTATAGGCTGCCAACATCGGCCGAACGCTTTGCACTAAACGCGGCTATAGTCGCCCCTAAAGACTTTTACAACCCCTCGCGCTATAATGCCAATTCAGCCTCGTGAATGGTTATCAACCTCCTCTGAATCGAAACAAAATGCCATTTTGTTTTGTATACAGTATACGTGTATATGATTTCTTTTCCATTTTCTAAGAAGATCTAGGCATCTTGGATGCAGGAAAGATCGAAGTGCAAGGGGTAGATTAGCTTCGCTTGGGTTTGCTATTAGAATTTGAGAGAGAGAGAGAGAGAGAGAGAGAGAGAGAGACTCGATAATTAGCGGGTGGAAAAAATCATAGATGGCATTTAAGCAGAAGATGAATGATAAACGTACGGTTTCTTCGATGAGAAAATGCAATCGTGCCGGGTAAAGGAGAGGAGCCGGCGTCAGTGAATAATTAGGAGTGTGAATTAGTTTTGAGGGGTTTCCAAAGGAGGGCTCTAGTTGGAGATGTAGAACTGCAAGAACCGTTGGACCAAAACTCTCGATCCCGTTCGGAAGTTGTTATTATTAAAATAATAAGGTATAAGAATCTAATTACGAGGCGAACTCACGCGGATCGAGTTTATTAACAACGCGGTTCCGATTGTTTGAAGCGGAGGCCCGGTTTTGAAAGCGTTGGAAGAAAATATTCACGGTGCCGATATACTTCCCCCCGACGCGAGAAAAACTACCAACATCGAAACTGTTCTGTCGGTCCGCGGGGGGAAGAAAGGTTGGCCTCGAGGATGCCTTGGGAGGAACGCGAGGGCCCGATGACGTCTCCGGTCGTCAAACAGCCGTGATTTCGCAAAGGACCGATCGCGAATTAGCGTTCGTGGAGAAAAGATGCGTACGGACCGCGATACGCAAATGGAGATATCCCACGCAATATGAGCCGTCGGCCCGTGTACGCGTCCCGATCCCAACAGTCTCACGCGTAAAAGCCGCCGTTTTTCTTGTTTTCTTACTCACCCCTTTTCGTCGTCGTCCATTTCGGTCTTCACTCTCATAATATTTCACTTAAAACTACGAGAATGTTGTTAGTATAAGGGCGCGAACGGGAATATGGCACGATGCTTAGCGCGGACGAGGGTAATGGCTCCCCACAATGAACGCGACGTCGAGAACAGAATGTAAACGTAACGAAGCGAATCGCGTCACTTCCGCCAGACCGCCGAGTCAAATCAGCAACCGTCGACTGTCGCGCCTCAGGTGCGAACTTACCGAAGCTGTGCGCCCTCTACGAACCGCCGCACCGGAAACTATCAGTTCATGGTCGTTTTTAATCGTAATCCGGCGCGACGTCCACCGATTCATATTTCTATTTCCTTGATTCATTGATAAGGATTTCATTGGTAAGTTTATTGGAAAAAGCCACAATTCTATCTAGTCTATATATAATTGCTTTATAGAATGCTTTAATCTATATATATAATTTTAATTATTATTCTTCTTTGGTCTCTGATAGTTGATTTCAAAATATTCATCGTTCATTGAATGTCATTCAATATTCAATTCATTGTTGCTTGGGGTTTAAAGAATTCATTGCAACAAATCAAGCACTTGATCTATACCGATTAATACCCAGTTTTATTTTTAATACCGCTTACGAACTGCAGAATTCGATTTTATCTTTATTTGAAGGTATAGATTCTGGAGTATTGGAAACTTTATTTTGGCCAGCGATGCATTGGCTAGCCAGATACCTGAAGATACATAATTCACGCGATTCGATTTTTGATGCATCATTAATAAGCCCCGCGTTGAGACGGCCCTGAGGATAGCATTACCTATTTTCATTGATCTGAAACTTCAAATAAACGATCACTGAGATGGTTGACAATAATTTTTGAATCGTAATATGGAGAAAACGATAGGGAACACGATAGAAATAATATATTAGTTGAATGCAGTAGTGCATATGGGTTCAACGATCTGTCGTCACATAGCTGATTCCCGCCATTTTGATCTCGGATTGGCGGCAATTTTTTGAATCTCGTGTAGTCTCACACCGTCTATTAGATTATTATTATTTTCTTCGATAACGCGAGAAATAATCTTACGATAGGCGAGAAACGCGTCGCGCTTCTCGCTGATCTTTCTTTTTATCAAGAGTGGAACGATTCTCTTGTTCAATGGAACGCAATCTCGCAGCCATTGCATAATGCATAAGAACCGCTGCATTGTGCAATACATTAGTCTCTCTACCGGTAATAATTTCATAATGCACTCGTGCAGAACGACGCGAGCATTAAGTTCGCGTAATTTGATACATTCTTGTCGCAAAAATTTAATTAAGAACGTTCCGGGGCGTCATTAGTATCGCGTGAAACGTTACGCGTGTATCATGCTCGCGCTATTAAACGTTTTAAACAATAACAAAGGGAATGTGACGAAGCACCAAGCAAACAACTGATAATTTTAACGCCATAACGTTTTCCTTCGTGTTTTTCGCTTTTCTACATTCGAGCTACGAAGAGGTCAGCTCTCTTATCTGATAAAGCCGAGATAATGCGTTATCGCATACGTGAACATTTGCGACGTCGAATTACCGAATTTTTACGGAACACGTGCTACGTCGTTCTCGAAAATTCGTAAAAATTTAACCACAACCGAATCCTATAGTCTAAATTCTAAATGCAAGAAACATACGCCGCGAAGCGACAAAACGTTCCGAATTTCTAGAATCTAAAAACACAACGAACACAACGACGCACAAACAACTAGGGACTGTTCCTAATCGCCGAGCCATACGTCCAGACAATTCTCTTCTATCTGTCTGTTGCCCCATGTGTTAGGGATCACCATTTTCCCGGGAAGCTGTAAACCCGAGCCGAGCGGTTCGCGTGGAATCATGCATAAAGATGTCCCAAAAACCTTAGCTATCGCATGTGTAGGATTCCAGGGATCGGTTCGTGCGTCTGCGGCTTTCCGACCGCTGGATTTTCACGTGGGCTAAAAATATAATCGTTTAACCAGGCCCGTTACGGGCGCGTTTCCCCCTTTGAGTCATTCAGCCGTCCAGATGAATCAATTTCGCCGGACCAACGCGTAACCGGGCCAAAAAAGACTTCCTCTGTACGATCAACCTGCAATCCTACGACAGGGAACGCGAAAAATCTCCAGCTGGAGGTTCAACGATCCACGGAATTGCTAAAAATCCACGTATTTCGCCACGGTGTCGGATGATTTATAAAAATTGAATAGACTGAAAATCTCGGTCGCCAAACACAGGCAACACGAATATTTGTAACCACGAAGATTTGGCCTGCTTCCAACGATCTTCGACCGTTTGCCGAGTAATCTGTAAAGTCTCGATCCACGGTCAACGATCCAGATCTTTCCGATGGTTTTCGAGCACACCTACGACGCCGGCCGTCTTAATCCAACCGTTCCGGTCGGGCAAGGATCGAGCGTGTCGAACGAGGGATAATATGAAATTCACGAAGCGTAAAGGTAGTTCAATTCACTTCTGTTTCGACGGAAGTTCCTGCTTTACGGACGCTGGGCTATAGTGTGTCAGCTTCGGCTGTTCTTACCAACCAGCCCGTTTTGTTCGACCAGCGAGTTCTCTCACTTCTCTCCTACGCCTTGCACATGCAGTTGCACATTTTGCAGAGAGCACACGCGATCTCCCGTGTAGGTGTTTCTTGAACGCTCACTGCACGCGACGCGTTACACAACACGCTAACAAGAGATCTGCCCGCGTACACACATCTTGGTTCGTTCTCGCTTTTGCTCGAGTAAACACGTGTGCGCCGACTATATCACGCGACCGAGAAACAGAAAACTCGGAGAGAACGAAGACGAAATAGCGAGATCAGCTGTGTGCTGTCCGTGCAAAACGATTCGGAATAGACACGATATCGGAAGCAATTGCCTATGGAGAGGATACCGGGAACTCGTTCGAACGCGAGGCTGTTGTTTCCGGTTGATCTGCCATCGACAAAGACGACCGTACGAATGCATCTTCTTATATTATGGTATACAGTACCAGAGGAATATACATATGTACGCGATGAATGAATTTTAAAGGAGACAGCCGCTCATTCCGACAGTCTCCCGACAGTGTTCCGACAGATAAGAATATTTTCAGAGGGTCACGAGTTCTAAACTTAGACCTCGCTTACGTTCGATCCGCGGGTCTCGCTCCAAAATTTAGGTAATCGGTCTGTATCGATAATCTATAACGCAATAAAAATAGAACCTCGACTTCGAGGAAGTAGTATTCGAATAGCGAGAGCATATTTAATTTATGTTTCACCGAGGAACGAGACGAGCACTTTTATCAATGAATATTCCAGGGATTATGATTAAACAGCATGTGCTCTATCTTTTCCTGTGAATCTATCTTTTCGAAAAGAGATAATGCACTTGATAAAACGTTCCAACAACGAAGCTAAATAATAGGAAAGAAACCATTCCCAGCGAACCAAATATTAAACCGATTAAAAGAAACAATCGGAGGATCCCAGGCAGCAAGCACCGAAGCGTCCATAGTCCACGATGATCTCTTCGAAACAGCGACGAGCCTAATAATTTCAAGCTACGCTGGGCACTGCTAATCGTGCGTGCTGGCATAAGCAAGTTGCCCATCTGTCGAGATTCCGGACACGCTGAAAGACCACGAAGAAACACGGTTAGGGGATACCGTAGGTTCTTGCGTAAGCTTTCTTCTTAATTCGTGGATGTGCGCACGTGCATCTGGAAATCTCGAGAAATCGGTCGACCACCGCATGGTCAAAACCAATCTTTAGCCTTATGGGAGAGCAAAGAGGAGGGGGAGAGGGTTTAAGGGTGTCGAAGGTTGCCGAGGTCAGGAGCAGAGGGATGTAGGATGCGCGTGTGTCCGTTAACTTCGGACACGAAACCGAGAGGATTCGTGTGTCCGTGGCCGATGTGTACGTGGACGCGGACGCGTCGACGGTGTCGACGGTGTCGAGGGAGTTTAGTATAGACCGATCAAGCGAGCCGATCACAGGCTGCTTGCTCGACTGCCTGACTACATACTTACTAGCAAGCCTGACTGCCGCCGGCTCGGTCTCGGTCTCTTCTCGTTCAGTCGCTGTCCCGACATCCTGCTCGCAACACGTCCGCGGCCGGTGCCACTCTGCGGCCCGGAGCCTCTACACGTTTCTCTCGTCCAATCCTCTACACTGAGCCTGCGATGTCGCGGGGGACTCGACTGGGCCCAGCCGCGGCTTTTTTCGCCGCCGGATAGACCACGTGGAACCCCGAAAACCAATCTCGGAGTCCGCAACTCGCTGAATCACCTTTTCGTGCCTACCTCGACTGTCCGCTAATTGAACCGGTGCGGTGTATTCGAAGTCGTTAGTGGAACACCGTTCTTGTGCGAACAGTGATCTTCAGATCGGGAATCTCGTGGGTGGATTCAGCGAGGTTTCCACTAGTGAAGAACGCGTGATCCAGTGGATCCTGAAATTTGTTATGTTCCAAGTAAGTGGTCAAATTGGGAATACAGTGGACACGCAAAGGAAAAATTGTTTAAGTCGTTGCGCGACGAGGTTGGTTAGTTGTTCTTGTCTAAACCCGTGAGTTGCTTACGAGACCGTGTTCAAGCCAGAAGTGTCGATGACTCGAGATTCCTACCGGTTGATTGAACAACAAGGTTTGTCTTCGAGTCGAGTCACGACCGCGACAAATCTGCCCCGTCAACGTGCCATTGCCACGATGATCCTGCCTGCCTAGATCTGTCTGTGGGAACAATTAGCGGAGACCTCGTTCCTCGTAACAGCTCCTAATGGCCGGGTCTCTGCCGGTCAGGTCAGTCCGGCGAGAATGCGACCGTTCGGACTCGCTAATGCCTGTCGATAACCACAATGGGTCCAGAAGAACCAGCTTGTTACATATTGCGAGAGGAAAGAGAGGCTCTCTTTCCTCCCGAATCGTTTCCTACATTCAAATTTTATGACCGGGCCCTTCGGAGAATCTCAAATTAGGACTCTTTCTGCAAATTAATAAAGGTTTACTCCGAAAAGTTCCGGCAGGTATGAAAGTTCTGTTTGCCTCTTTTGTTTCAATTTTATGGTAAGGTCCTTCGTGAAATTTTCAAAATGGCTAGCCTGTCGGTTTAAGTCATTCTATTCTCGCCTGTAATTCATTCGGAGTCTTTGCAGCTTATTAGACTAGTCCAAGAGATTCTGGGAAGTGTTAGATCATTGTCAAACTTCTTGGTTCGAAGAGAATTTTTGGAAAACGTTCAAAATAATGCTCTACAGGGTTCTACGGATACCTGTGGAAAGCGTGGGGCCATTTGTAGAGGTTGTTCGGAGCGTGAACAGAATTTTCGATAGAGTTCAATGAGTCGACGAACTCGGATCACGGCTCATTGTCGCCAGCTCGTTCCCGTCTTCTTCACAGTAATGAACTAGACGGTGAATGCGGGAACTAGCGATCTGAAACTGACTTTCGGCTGAAACCGGTTCTCCCGTCTTTCGTCCTCGTCCTCGTCCTCGTCCGTGGCGCGTCACTCCGTATCCTATCCTTTAACGGGACGAACAGAGATTTCGTGGATTCGAGCCGTGTAATCGCGATTTTTGTCAACGACACGGATCGCCGATAGCGACAGCGATTCACGGAACGCGTTTGTAACGGTATCGGATCAAAACTTTACAAATGACGAAGTCATAGATTTCAATTTTCATTAAGCTTTATCGAACTTCCAGGAGAACGAAGTTTCGTATTTTTCTGTGATTTATCTTCGCCGCGACATATTCCGACTAATATTTTTTTACGGCACCGATAAGATTGTGGACGCGAAGAAACACTATATTTACGGATTGCCTTTCGACATGCTTTCATTCCTTCGAGGCCACGATAAATCGTATTAACGGAATCCCCGGTTCTTTTTGTACCGCGTAATCCTGCCGCGATTGTGAGAACGGAAACGCGCGTATGTGTTGCGGCTAGAAACAATCATGGATGACCATCAGAGGCCTTACAATCGGCCGCGATCATTAATTTACAGTTAACGAGAGCGTTAACCTTCTAATTATTGCGATTAATTTCTACCGGTGCATCGAGTTTATTCTTGAAATCCGTGCGAATCGTTTCTTTTAATCGAAATTATGCCAGCCCCGAGATTCGATGACTGCCCGCATTCGGATATGTACATCGGCCGGCAGAGAACCGGTTTCGTCAAGGGACAATTCCGTCCCTTTGTCTACGCCGATTTAGGGAATAAATATTCGGCCAACCGACCCCAGAAAGACTCCGAACATCCCGGGAACAGTCCTTTTCTTGCATTATTGTCGGCCAGATACCATCGACGAGACTTCCACTAAAATTCCTAGAAGAGTTTCCCGGTACGGTTAGAACTTTGAACGAGGGAAACATTTGAGTAGCCCCTCTAATGGACGAGCTAACGTCCGTCGAGTATTCGAAGTATCGTTCGACGGGTTGCGAGTACACTTCAATTAATTACGTCGCGTCGTCGAGAAATTAGTACGCGCGGAATCTTAATGAAACTTCGTCTCGAGTTAGAACCCTCAGAAAAATATTCGATAAGCAGCTGCATTCTACCTGGCTGTATTTGTTTTTCGAAGGTGAGCTTAGTTTTTAATATCGAAGACTATTTGAACGATGCGTAAACGCATCTCGAAGGAAAGCTACAGAATATTGTCCATTGTGCGCCTCAGCACACAGTTTGGAACAATTGGGTAATGCCTCTAGTTAGCAGCACGTGTAGTATACGCATTCCACCGTCTAATTTGCGAAGGTAACAGTAACCGCACGCTTAATTCACCGAGAACGAGAACGTCTTATAACGGCGTGGTCGGGTTGTTGCTTATGGATACATGGAAGTACGTATGCGCATACAAACAGCATTGTGCCTTTCGAACCTGAGACTTTCCGAGGCGGCTTTGCGCGTATTATCGATAGACTGCGGATATGATGTATTTACGGTGAAAATGAGTAGATGCAGTATCATAAAACAGTTGAGAGATAAATTTAATAGCACTCATAGATACTTCGTTTCTTTGTAAGTGGTGCAGAACATTTTTATTTCGCACAAAAGATCCGCATTATCAACCGCATGGAAAATAAAAAGCACGTCGATTAATAAGCGTGACAACCATGTGGATACGCTGGTAGATAGCCTGAATCGAATCAGTTTTATTTCGCGACATGGCGAACATTTCGATCATCGCGATCGATAATTGAACAATACGCATCATTGAGGACGCGTCTGCTGAATTCGAATCGTGACGCGTCGATTGTTCGATTGCGAAATAAATGCTCAACGAGTCGACGAAGAACGAATCAACCTCGACTGTTAATCGGTGACGTAGCTTTATCGTATCTTTTAGCTTTTAGCACGTGTGCGACCTTAAGCCTTTCCAGGAGTCACTAACAGATATTGATCGTAATAATTTTTGTCGGTGAATCAGCTATTAGCTTGCTTCGTTATCAAACACTGTCTGTGTTTCTTTCAGATTAAGATGTACAATAGTCACGCCAGCTGTTCGAGAACACGCGGACAGTTTCCCAGTGAGCTCCGCAGAATCCAGTCGCCGGGACTACCGATAGGATTCGATGTAAGTTCTTAGCCACGATCAATATTCCTGATTTACGTCATAAGCAAATATAATCCGTCGCTGATAAAACGCAACCGGGACACGTTCGATTCAGTCGACTCTCTCGCAAATGACTGGACAAACAACGGTCCTCTTTGTAGTCTTGCCGAGGAACGACGAAAAACACACAGTCAAAGTTTGTTCTTTAAACGGCAAACAACCTTGGATCAAGGTCCAGTGGAGGCTGGAGAGCAGTCGCTTTGGGGACCTAACTCGGTCAAGATGGTGTACCTTCTCTGTCGAGCCAAGAAACTCTTTAAAATAATAGTCGACTTTCCTGAGCCTTTTCGCTTGCCACCACACGTACCACCACAATAGCTTATTCAGAATATTTTACGATTCACGATACAGTAGAAGATATTATGGAATCTGCACAATCGATATACCATTAGGTTGTCGCACATGACATTAAACAAACGCAATATTCTACCCGATCTATTCTATAATTGGACGTTTCATATGCAACAACCTAATATCAGTCAAGAACAGTTTAATAATTTTTATGGTTGCGTTTAGAAGAGCTTCAGCAATTCAGATTGTAATAAACCTGTATTTATAAAACAAGAATAATTTTTCTAATTTTTGAACCGGTACAACGTTTCTGGTCAGCAGGTCTAATCGGAGGCCGCGCTCATTTCCAGAGGGAGCAATGGGTCCGGTCGAATTCCCGGGAATTTCGCGAATTAGTACAATCGAATCGTTAAAGACGACGGCGGTGATCGTTAGAAAGATGGCGACGAACCCAGCCGGTGGTCCAGGGACCCCGGAAGAGTACCAATGGAGGAGGTGACGTATCACCCAGTGATGCGTAAACGACGTGGATTGGCCAGCGCCGTTCTGGGCCTGATAGTGGGCCTTCTCCTAGGTTTCCTGATCCAAAGTTTCCGGATCCTGTCGTCTAATCATCAACAACGGATCAACGTTTACGTATCTTCGATGGCTGGGCCACGTATCGTCGCGAGGCCATCGTCGACGGGAAACATTCCTAGGCTGACGGACGAGGAGCAGATAAACAGTTCGTCGTCGAACCTTGTATTCGTGGGCGTGATGACGGCTAGCAAGTACCTCGACACGAGAGCCAAGGCCGTGTACGAGACCTGGGGTAAGGATCTTCCAGGTAAAATCGCCTTTTTCTCGTCGGAGAGCTCCACGGTTCCGGAGAACTGTCCTGATTTGCCTTTGGTGGCGCTGCCGCGTGTCGACGACACCTATCCGCCTCAGAAGAAGTCGTTCATGATGCTCCAGTACATGTGGAACAATTTCGGCGAACGTTTCGAGTGGTTCCTCAGGGCCGACGACGACGTTTACGTGAGGACAGATCGTCTGGAGAAACTTCTGCGATCCGTCAACTCGAGGAGAGCCATGTACATTGGTCAAGCTGGCAGAGGGAACTCGGAGGAATTCGGCTTATTGTCCTTGGAGTACGACGAGAACTTCTGTATGGGTGGGCCTGGCGTTATTCTCTCGAGGGAGACCTTGAGGAGGATCGTGCCGCACATCAAGTACTGCCTGAGACATCTGTACACCACGCACGAGGACGTCGAGCTGGGAAGATGCGTGCAGAAGTACGCTGGCATACCTTGCACCTGGAGCTACGAGGTAACACCCTCTTATCAATTAGTGCATGTTAGCTTCGCCGAGTTCACGAGCCGCGGAATATCAATGGTTACCGGTAAACGCAACGGCGCGTTGTGTTTAAGTGTAGTTTTGCCAAGATATCTCTAAACGATTTTTACACGATTCTTCAGATTGGTAAAATCATTGGTCGCGTTTAGGTAGCTAAACACAATGGCACGCTGTGCTTAAAAGTGTAGGGTGTAGACCCAAGACAAACAACTTCACCGTATGGTTTCCACAAATGTTTGACTTAAAACATCTTCAAACGACTGTGACACATTTCTTGGCCCATACAGGACTCTTGCTGCAACGTGTTCTTTGTCATCTTTGATTCTTTTTTCCTCTTATAAGTTCGTGTTCGTATGTATCTACGTAGTACATATCCAGGCGTGGTGCTGGTACCGTATCTCGAATTCTTCGCTGAACGGTGGACTCGGTTACATTCGGTTCTGTAACTTCCGTAATCACTCAAATATTTAAATGAAATTTTCTTTGATATGTTCACGCAGTACGAGGCTTTCCTTTCGGATTCGCTCTCGTCAAACTTATTTCGTAGATCTATTCTTTCCACGGACGTGTCCCTGCATTGTCCAGCTGCTTCGCGTGTCCCGCTGCCGTTCACATAACATTAAATCTATTTTCGCTCGTCCTCCTTTACCGTCTCGTTCTCTCCCCATCCGTTTTTCTCTTTCTCTCTCTCTCGCCTCTCTTCGTTCCATGTGCACACACAGTCGCGTAAGTTCTACAGCACGTGTAATTTGTTGATCGACACAAGCTCACGGTTCATTAGAACGCCGGGCTATCCCACAGAACGCAACACGTACGCGTTACCGCTTTCTACACGTACGAGTTACCTGATGAGCGATGCATCGGAGGAATCTCCGTTCCGGGTAACGGTGACTCGTCGAGGAATCCTACTATACATCGCGTGCAAATAAACAATCTTCGTTCCTTACTATCGTTTTGCTCGTTTTACCACGTTTTTCTTTTCTCCTGAGGATGTTTTCGAGTTTCACGGCTCGCCTATGAATAGACGCTCGTTGTCAGTCGAAATCCGTTTGGCGAATTAACACGCCACACGCTTCTGTGGTTTGCTGACTCATCCTAAAGTTTCTGCCGGAGCTGAAGTTCGATATTTTCACGATCAAATAGCTGGGATCCTGTTAAAATGCGTCCGGAGATGCCTTTCACAGCACCGTGTGTATCAATTCGACTAACAATGAACGCGTTGTTCGTGCCGCTAGAACCGAAAGCGACCGGGAAATTGTTCTGTCATGGATCGTTATGATTTTTCACGGAGTTCCTTTCGAAATTCGAAAGTGTACCTGACGCTACAGAGGAACGTCGCGCGTAACTATGGAAATTTCGCGAGCGGTACAGCCAGGCGAGCCTTGACAGACGGCAATTGGCGCAAACACAACCGGAGTTAAGGTTAAAGTATGAACTTCCTGCCCGCGTACGGCCGATAATTATTGCTATCAGGAACGCGTAGACGCATCTTGGTGAAACACCGACCCCGCGCAGAACGGGTGTTAATCAAGCCGTGAGACCAAGTGGGTGCGGTGTTCTCCAGTTACACACAATCGTTCCAGGATCGTTGCGTCTCGCTTGCTCGTATCCCTCGCGAACATTTCCCTCGGCGGTTTCTTTTTGCGATTTACTCTGTCTGTAATCGAAAACGTGCGGTGCTCGTCCGTGTGTTCCGTACCGGATCGTCTCGATCGTGTGAACATCGTGCGGTTAGATCACGGTAGGACGCATTCACGATGTCGCAAGCCGATAAAGGAATCGTAGAAGCTGATACGTTGATCGATCGGACGCTGTACGGGAAACGTGTGCGAAAAATTCCGAGCAAACGCTACACAATAATTTCTATGTTGCGTTCCACGTTCAGCGTCGCACCGGTAGCTATTAAGTGTTTCGACCTTACGTCGAGTGTCAAGACGAGAATGAATGGAGTGGCAGTAGGTTAGCAGGGTACGATTTGTTCGTATCTAACGAGTGACATCCTCCACCGTGCGTTTTACCTTTCAAACGAGTGCCGTTACAATGGGATGCACGCGGTGCAAGACACTTCGGTGCAACCGAAGTGCAACCACGTTCTCTTTTGCCGTTCACGTTCATGTTTGATCAACGCACCTCTCCTCGTTTCCTCATGATCTACGAAATCCTTGGCAACGATTCGCCTATTCGCGAATCAACCGTTCTTTTTATCTCCGTTTCACTTTTTTTTTCATCGTTCTGGCCCGGTTTTATTAGGATTTCCTCAATCCACAACAATCCTTTTGATTGGATCGTGTTTCGGGCCACGCCGCGCCGCGTCGCGTCGCGTCGCGTCGCCGGCAATGTGACATAATAGCGAGCGTGCACCGACGCGTCGCGCAACATTGAGCGCACACCGGCGTGCAGTTCGATTAAATTATTCCAAGGAGGTCTATACGTAGATTCATGCACTTCGTGCTGCAAATTACTGCTGCCTAACCGCTCTACCACGGAACGTCGAGTGTCAAGATGGAGGAGAATCACTCGATCTGGTCATTGGGTTAGCAGGGTACTATTCGCTTGTACTTAACGACTGACATCCTCATCTGTGCATTGTACCTTCCGGGTTAACTCGATGATAACGTACCCCGTATACCATGCAGATGTGTAGCCCGCGTATTTAAATCTGTCGCATCGCGCATCGCACCGACCTGCGTTTCGAACTGTTTAAGAGGGTAGACTCGTTTCCAGGATAGCAAGCACGCGACACGCGTCTTCTCGTTTCTCAATAGTAAAAATAGGAAATTTTTTTTAAATCGAAAAAGCCCGTCGTCGCATCGTTCATAATTGAGAAGGCACGTAACAGATGGAGGAAGCTTTTGGTGGAACTATAAATATTTCGCTGTACTCGTTCGTAACGAACCGATTCGACGGTGGAAAACGTTTCTGCAATTGGAAGCCTAATAAAGAATATGAATCGGAGTGCATTTTAATTAAATACGCACGGGGGAACGGATTAAACGAGGACGTCGCAATCTAATGGTCATTAATGTCCGTCCGTCTTCTTAGTCTTAATTGCACGCCGGCGATACGAGCATGCATCGGATGCTTTCACTGTTGCAGATGCAGTCCATTCTCTATCACAACAGCAGCGGGGCACGGGCGTTCACCGGAAACCTAAAGAAAAAAGAAGTGCACCGTGCTATTACTTTGCATCCTGTCAAAAGCCCGCCGCATATGTACCGTCTGCACAATTACATGAGGGTAGGTAACCGCTTCGCGTAATATTACCTGCAATCAAGTTCTATCGGTGTGGCGCAATAGGTAATATTTCCATTGCAGGCTCTTCGTATACAGGACTTGCAACAGGAAAGGCTGAATCTCCACAAAGACATTTACACCATGGCGCAGCAGCTGGGCATGCCTGTCGAGAACTTGAAGAGCTTTGAAATAGCTGACGGTGTGCCGCTGTTTCCGGTTGATCCTCGTTCGATGGAGTACCCTGGGGATACGGAAATATTGGGTAATTGTCAATTGGTTCTGCGGAATCGTTCTAACAATTATTCTTTCGAAATCTCCTTGCAAGACATTATTCGTAGGAATTATATTAGACTCTGTGGATTTACTGCATTTACGCGATTACTTTCAACCGACCGAGATTATTACAAAATGTACTAGAGAGTAGAGAAAAAAAAATGAAATGTTTCTGCCGATTGGTGCCAGTAGATTGAGCAAATTCTGTAGATTGAGCGAGCCAATTGCATAAAATTGTCCGCATAGCTGTCAATTAATACGCTCGTTTATCCAGAAGGAAAAAAAAAAGAATTAGCAGAATCGATAGAAAGAAGGTTAATCTCGTCCTTGCGAATCGTTCTCAAATAACGCAGACGTCTGCGGTGGGATGTCACTGGGACACCGTCGTCGGTTTCAAGAACAATCGCGTTTCCGTGGATGTGCGTTATTAATAGAGCCACTTAAAATGATTAACTCGTGCGAATTGATCGAGCTGGACCGACTAAGCGGCGCTGAAACGACTCGCATACACGAGACGATTCGTTTCAGCCCATCAACGGTTACGATCGGAATTTCGATCGTGATTCGACTCATTTCCATTTTCTGCAGTTAACACCGTGATCGCTCTTGACATGTAATAGCGCGATCACTGGATAAAGTGGTTCACCGCGTTATATCCGTCGCGAGTCCATCGAATATTTGATATTGTATACTTTCGCGGTTCGATACATTTTCTAATTCGATCCTGCACCCTTCAGGAAAATCGCCGAGACTTCAAACTTCTATCGTGGAAAGCAGAAATTGTTTCGCTGGTCCAATCGAATTATTTTCAAATTGAAGCATTGGCGTGCTTAGCGTATTATAGCTAGTGCGACGCGACGTTAACACTCGGTTTACGGGACCCGTGGAAACGGCGGCTTCTAATATTTTTAATCTGCGATTATTAAGATTGTAACGATGCTTCCCTGAAAGTTTGTTCACTAAATTTATTTCGTGGGGCCTGTATTATCGTAGGAATGGCCAACCATTTGGATAGACACATTCTTGTTATGCTGAAGTATACAGAATAATTATTCTTAAAGAAGCTCCAATTATTCCTGCTCATATTGTGAAGATAAAATATAATATAATAATGTGAAATGATTGTTTCGAAAGGTCCGTAAACCTAGTGTTAAAGACGAAATAGAGAAAGACTGGAAATAATTAGCATGAATTGCCGCAGGTGTTCCGACAGGCCTGCGATCGTTCAAGCCGTCGGCCAGCCGCGACGTAATTCCCTGGGATTTTCTCTCCCGGTCGGAATACAGTTTAGCGGATTCGAATCCCCGTAGGAGGATCCACAGCGACATAAAGGAGGGTCTGGAGGACATCACGCGCGAAGTAATGGCCTCCATAAACGCGTGCTCGCGGCAGCGTGGCCGCGTCGTCGAGGAAAGGTCGGCCCTATACGGGTACAGACGGGTGGATTCTTATGGCGCTGACACGATACTGGATCTTCTTCTGGTGTACCGGAAGTACCGGGGTCGAAAGGTCACGCTGCCAGTTAGGAGACACGTCTACCTCCACCAGCACTTCACCGGTACCGTTTCACACCAAAACCATACTTCCCGAATCTCTCAAAGCAACCAGGACACTTCCTGTTTTCCTATGTTTTACAAAACGTAACCGTCAACCATTTTTCCATCGCAGAAAATCCATTCCGAATCGCTGTAAAACGAGCGACGACGCACTCTGATTTCTCTTTTTCCGCTTCCAGGACTGGAAATACGGGAAACAGTGGACGGGGAGGAGGTGGACGAGGCTAAGAGATATCTGGAAAACGACAAGCCGCTGCAGAGCATATTTCGCGGTGGATTCCTGAACCTGAATTTCAACTCCGAAGAAGAAGATCCGGTGAGGAGCAAGCCGATCCACTTCGTTCTTCCCTTGGCCGGCAGGCACGAGGTTTTCCAAAGGTTTCTACAAAATTACGAGGACGTCTGCTTGACCAGCGACCAGAGGACAGCTCTGCTAGTCGTCCTCTATCATCACAAAACCGAGAACTCGTTCAATCAAACGATAGACCTGATCGAGAAATTCAAGTACAAGTATAGGAGCGCTAGGATCGATATTCTGCCTGCTTCGGGATCGTTTTCCAGGGCGAGAGCACTCGATCTGGCAGCGTCGAGGTTGAATAACGACGATCTGATGTTCTTTGTTGACGTGGATATCGTTTTCACCGAGCCCGCGCTGTATAGGATAAAAGCGAACACTCTTTTAGGCAAACAGATCTATTTCCCCGTGGTGTTTAGTCAGTACGATCCGAAAATCGTAGGTGGACAGGGACGAAACGCGTTTGTTATCGACGAAACTTCCGGTTACTGGAGGCAGTTCGGTTTTGGTATAGTCTCGCTGTACAAACAGGACTATCGAGCTGTTGGTGGCTTCGATCTGTACATTCGAGGTTGGGGCAAGGAGGACGTAGACTTCTTCGAGAAAGCCGTCAAGTCTAGCATCAAGATCTTCAGGGCTGCCGACAGGGGACTCGTTCACGTGTATCACGACGTGGAATGCAGCAAGGACCTTTCGGACGTGCAATTGTCCATGTGCTTGGGCACCAAGGCTGACACTTACGCAGGAATGGAGACCCTAGCTAAAACGGTCTACCAGAACCCTGACATTCTGCGATTCGCCAAAGCGAAAAGAGCGAACTTGACCAATTCTGCCGGTTGATGAAACGACTGACAGTGGCCGTCGTTACCCCAGTCGATAAGGGAGGAATTGCGATTTTCGAGTGCATAAAGATTTTTGAAGACTTAGAACGTTTTGTACATACACGATGTGATTGTGGTACCTCGAGTACCGGATATTTAAGAGTGACACGAATTCACCAAAGCCATTGCTGTAGAAGTTTAAGAACGTGATCAGGCTCGTAACGGAAGCCAGGCTGTACCGGTAAATCAGACCGCGAACGATCGAGTCGACGAACCGATTTAATTTAATTACAAGAGATTACGATACTGTAAAATTGTAAGGTACGAATCTGCGACTGTTAGCGTACAAGATTTCGTTGATTTTCCGTGTGTTAATGATTTCGGCATTATTCGCGCTAGGAACAGTGCGGTTCGTGCACGCGATGGAAAGTAAGTTATTAATTTTTATCGATTACTATAGTCGCTCGCGTGTTCATTTCTCTCTCTCTTTCTCTCGCGGAATGTCGGATTTTGCGAAGAAAAAGAAAATGGTAGAAAAGCCTCTGCGCGAGAGAATCGCGAACAAGACGATTCGAGATGCCAATACGTTCTAAGAACGTTCCGCTGAATCAGTTGTGTAAGTACATGTGATATTATCGTGCCTTCTATATAGACTTTTATTTGTGAATTTTATGTACTGCCTATTTTATCGTACCTATTTGTACCTACACGCGACCAGTTGTGAAAATCCGGCGCTCGAGCACCATCCACTTGCATAATCGTTTATGCAATTCTCGCTCGCCGAGATGCTTCGACATTTCATCGAATTCCAAATAAAATTTCTCTATTGAATAATCGCGTTGCATCAATTGCCGCATCTCGGAACAAACGCGTCCCCTGATGCTCGTCAACCGATTCGAGCCGCCATCTTCCTCGCCGTTCTTTCACCGAAAACAGTCCCAGCAGACCATTTCCATCAAACACCATTAGCGTGTATTAAAAAGAACACTCTTACGGGCACACTTCATAAAGTCACCTGTGCGAGCGTGTTCGCTATATTTCTCTCGTTAGAAAGTGTCTTCAGCTTATAAGGTCCCGGCTCTAGGTCCCTTTAAGGTTCGTGTCGAAACTCGCCAATTAATCGATGATCGCAATTAACCGATATTCCAGCGAATCTTTCCTCAACGTCGATCCTCTTTCTTTCCTTTTCGGAACAATCCCCGACACGAAGAGAGTAGATCTCAGATTAGCTGCAATCGGCATTAAAGGGAAGAGCATCGTGCTTCTCTTCGCGGTCTCTATATTCGTCAACGCGTCGCAGCACGTTCGAAGTTCGGGTCAGCTCCGATTGAAACAAACCAAGGAACGTGAGAGGCGTGAATGGCCAGACCCGTGACCAACTACGACTCGTAGGAAGTCATAATTTATCGCTCAAGCTCAAGGTCGGTGCATATCGTTCGCCACAATCGCGTCGGACTCCGACCAAGCAAGTCGCAACTCGTATTTCGCAACGATTCGACGCGAACACGTGTTCTATTCGACAATCGAACGCGTCTCTCTAATTTTCCGCGTGACAGATCCAGCAGAGGAACAAAATGGGACGACCTCTGTTGGTCCTGCTTGGGCTGACGGTCCTCCTAACGACAGCTCGAATCGAGGGAAAGATCCTGGAAGAGTGCGACGCCGTTAGGGAACTGCAAAGAGCCGGAATTTCGAGGAGTCTGATCAGCAACTGGGTCTGTCTGATGGAGAACGAAAGCGGATTGAACACCCGGCTTGTTACCGGACCGTACACAGCCTCTAGCTATAGTTTCGGAGTCTTCCAGATCAACAGCGCCAAATGGTGCTCCAGAGGACACACCGGAGGCATCTGCAACAAACGCTGTGAGGATTTTGCGAACGATGATATCCAAGATGATATCGCCTGCGCTAAAATGATCTACGATCGAGAGGGATTCAAAGCGTGGAACGGATGGCTGAAGAAATGCAAGAACAAGCCCCTGCCTAATATTTCCAACTGTTCCCGATAGGAACGCGATCTCGAGAACACGGATCACGGTGATCATCGCGACGACGATGGTGCGATTGTTATACCCGGTTTCTGTGAATTTTTATGCAAACGATTCTCTTAGCCATGGCATTCCTATGTATCAGTTTCTATTTTCGTATGTTTTTATATAGAATATATCCTATTTTTACCAGAACGATTCTCGAAATTTTATTCAGCTCTACTAAATTATCTTTCGAAACGCGAAGGGTGTTTCACTTCTATATTTTAGAATATTCGCTAGTTTCCTTTCCGCATTCCTTCCAAGATCTTTTTTTTCGGTTTCCATACTCGTTTTTCGAAAATTCCAAGATCCGCGGCGGCCCCGAGCCACAGGTAATATCGCTCCCACGTTCTTCAACTGATCATTATCACTATCGAGTGATACCGCTGCTCTTCGGATAATCGTTGGTTACCAGTATCCCGAAAACGGTGTCCGGCGATAAGATCGACGTTCGAAAGATCTTACGAAAAGCTGCAGTCGAAAAAAGAGGGACTATATCGAAGTGGCAGTGCTTCCTCCAAGCAGTACGATAATTAGCCACTCGAGGTTATCGCACGGCGTGCAGTGCGACGACGCGCGACGTTAGGAGGCAAAGAAAAACGTCACGTTTAATCGCGAACACGCGTCGCGATTGTGTGCCGCAACAGTAAGACGCGAAGCCTCGCCGTGTCGATCGACAACGAAAACCCGTCCTCGAGAAAATGAAGACTTTTTGGCTGATCACGACTGCAATGGCAGCACTGTCGTTTCTAGGAGAGGTGCACGGTAGGATCCTGACGGATTGCGAAGCGACGCACGAGCTGCAAAGAGCTGGCATCTCCAGGACCTTCGTCAGCACCTGGGTCTGTCTGATGCAGAGCGAGAGCGGCATGAACACCAGACTGATCACTGGCCCGAAGACAGCTTCCAGCTTCAGCTTCGGCATCTTCCAAATCAACAGCGCGAAATGGTGCTCCAGAGGACACGCGGGAGGCATCTGCAACAAACGCTGTGAGGATTTTGCGAACGATGACATCCAGGACGATATAGTCTGCGCGAAAACCATCATGGAGAGGGAGGGATTCAAGGCTTGGAACGGCTGGCTGAAGAATTGCAAGAACAAGCCACTCCCCAACATCTCCAAATGCAGGCGATGAAGATCTTCCTCAGATTTTCCACGGGAAGTTCATTATTATACCAAAGTCTTCGATTCTGTGAAAAAAATTGAAATATATATACATACTAATTCTTTTGTTACTACGACGATTCAATTATTTCTTCGATACTCTAGGATTTGAATACACGGACTTAAAGGGTTAACAATTCACCAGGTGTACTATGCTTTTGAAGGACATGTTAAACATCTTTGGGTGGTTTTGAGTTTTTTTGTGTCGCTGCTTGCTGTCGACTCGTCGCGGATGATTAATTATGCCTGCCGATTTATATTGCTAATGCTACGAGCACTTAATGCACGCGAGGTGTCTTTGAGGAAGCATGACTCGGGGAATGACTGATGCGATAGTGTCTGCGAGTTCAAGGCTCGGGCTCGCGTCGATAGAAACAATGAAAATGCTCAGACGAATTTGTTCTTGGTACCTGTACGTTCGTTTTACACATTTGCCTAAAAGCAATTTGGAAATCTTGTTTTACGCAACAGGTGTTCTTCGGGCCAACTCGATCGAAACGGTTGCTGCTCTTCAAGAATTTCTTGAGAAATCTTCAGCTGTGAATCATAGGTTTTCAAGACTATGGAATAATTGCATTGCATTGCATTGCATTGTTAAGAGATTGGGGGTAAGTTGGTTTCGACACAGTGATCGTTCGAAGCCGGATTGTCTTTCGAGTAGCTCTTCAAATGGTTCTTGATGGATCACAGATAGTCAGCTGGTTTTTTAAACCGCAGTGATATCGGATAAAGTTGTGTCGCTATCCGACTCGGTGTCGAGCGTATCAATTCGGATTATGCAACGAAGCTGTCCGCGGTTGAAACACTTGCGGGGAGAGCACGGTTTCAAAACAATAGAAACAACGATGGGGAACCGCGTGGCCGGTCAGGCCGGTCTCTGCGTCCGGAATTTTAACAGACAGCACAATGTCCATCGTTCGAAGCGATAAGTTCGCATGCATATTCGCCGATTATAATATTCGCATATCAATGGGGACGATAGGTAACTCCGTTGCTCCTTTCGACGGACGAACGTTGCGCAAAGGGTGATGTTTTTCAGATATTCGAACATCTCTCGAGCTCAACTTGCGTCGCGCGTCGTTGTACATATTACGTTGCGACTCGATTTAGGCCAGACGCGAATCGCGATACGAGATCGGAGTCGCGTTTCGCCCGACTTGGCAAGTAAAATCGGTCGAAACGAAATGGTTTAGAAATTCCGACGATTAGAATTACAAAAGCACGCGTGACCGGACTGTGCGAACTCTGTTCCGATTCCGTTCCTCCGCGATATCACGGTTCTCAAAGAAGATTCGACCATAACACGAGAACGAGCTCGCATTTGCGAGCATTTACATAATCGACCGATGCTTCCGCTAGAGGAAAGCCGTGTAATTAAATTTTTATTTCGTGATCGTTGACGTCGTCGTTATCGAGGCTACCGGTTGTAAAAAAGCAATCGTTGCGCAAATTGCGCGACAAAATGTCAAGTACACGGTGTTATCGAGATAGCAGGATAAGAATAGAATCGACATTCGGTGTGGCAGCTTCGTCGTTTGATTTTTCTAGGACACGATAGAGTCGTTATCTGTTCAAGATCCGCCGACTGAAAAATTCCACCTTTCTCTTCCTTCGTTTAACGAGCTTCTCGAAATAAGGCCAAGAGCGTCGTCCTCGCCGTTTTTGGGAACGCTTAAAAAAACGAAAAGGTCAGCAACAATGATATCTCTGGAAACGCTGTCCTCGCTTTTACGCGTTTCAAGAGAAATTCAGAGACATTAGAGAGAGAGAGACGTCGACGATGAGCGGCCTTGCCACTGTGTTTGACCGTGGAAGTTAAAGAAATAAGAGACAATTCTGCAGGTATATCGTATGTGATTACGTAAATATACTGTTGAATACGATGTTCCAGGAAAATAATCGATGATCTTCTACGATACGTTGATGGAGACAAAGAGCCTGGTATAAAAGAAAATGTACACGTGTCTGGCTCCGGTACAGGGGCAGAAAGAGTTAATTGTTCAGGTCGCAGTTTGAGAAGCAGGGTCAGAGAAAATCGTTTAGAAGAGGCATTTAATGTTGTGTCTATTAGTGTCGTCGATGGTGAATGGTCGAGTCCAGTCGACGTGTTCTCACGCGATAAGAAGCGTCGCGAAACAACGCTCTCTTGGACGATCGCTCGACCCGCTCGTCTTTCCGCGTTTCTCTTTTTCCTTAAAATCGATCGTTACTCGGTGTTCGAGCGTTTACATGATACGCTCAGGAGCGAGAGAAGACTGCTGTGTAAACGATTGCATAACCACGGTTCGTCTAGTCTACAGTGATCGAAAAATCGCGGCTTCCCGTTATCTGCCGCATATCAAAATTTCCGCGAAGTGTTTTCCCGTGTAGATATCTAAACGGCGATTCGACTCGCGAACGTCTAAACAAGAAACTTCTCTATTTACGTGGACTATTTACTGCGTGGAAACACGAATATAAACAGTCTCAACCGACAATAATAAATTATGTGCTCAGCTTTATCTGTTGGAAATCGGACAGAACAAATCATTTTAATCGAATTCCTTGTGTGCTTTGACATTAAATATCGGAGGTGCAGATATGCGCTTCATTTAATTGCTCGCGATGATATTTGTTTGTGCACAAACGTTATTCCGTGCGTTGAAAATAAATTGAATTCCGAATTCCATCCGGAGCTCGAATATCGTGATAAATGTGAAGAGCCCTTTCACAGTTCTGATTTTCCACAAATTCCACAGACTCAATGCCTACCTAAGTTGAGAGCTGACATTTTTCTAGGGCCTAATTACGCGGGATACTAAATCTACAAGGTCCTACATTCGAAAATCCTGGTTCACCAGAGTTCCAATTTCTCGAGATCCGATTTCCTGTGACGCGAATTTCTCAGACTCTAATTTTCATCAAATTATCGGCAACAAATCTTGAGCTCCTCGAAACGACAAATTCCCTCGTGAACGTCGCGTTACACGACCAACCAGACACGTAACTGCCAATAAAGTAGCAAAGCATAACGATTACCTGGTTCACCGTCACGGTAGCCGGCAGCAAAAGAAGAGATCTCGGTGAAATAAGATACTGTCAGAAAAGGGGATAAAGAGCGCAACATCGCGATCCGTCGCATAAACGTCACTCGGCGAGGAGCCTGGCGTGTCATTAAACCCGTAGTTCATAAAACCGGATACGAAAGAAGCGTTGTAGTGGGATCGACTAAACGTATCGATGATCCTCCGATCGAACCCGAACGGTCGATCGTTCCGCGGAGAAATCCGCAGAGAAAGAAGGTTTCTCTGATCGAGGGGACACCCGTTAGAATTTCAATCAGAGTGATGCGTCGATCCCTAGCTTGCCTTTCCAGACATCGAAGGAGGCGTGCATTGGCTCGACCGATGCAACGCGATGCGATGCGATGCGCGCGCGAGGATGCACGTAGGTGCACGTAAGCGCGGTTTTACCGGGGAGGTGAGTGTGCATGCACCTTTCACTAGCGGAAGTGAACAACTGAGACAAACGCGTGAGAGCAACCCGGGTCATCGTGGGTTCTTTCATAGACGGCTGGATGCACTATCCGAGGGCAATCTGGCCGATCGATCACGGACGATCCAGCCGCGTAATCGTCCGTAATTATCGGGCCTTTGATTGCGCTTGTCCACGACCGTAGCCTGTCGCCGAGTCTCGAGGAAGTCTTATTCTAAACGTTGTCGCCTGTCTCATCGTTAAACAGTGAAAAAATTAAAAGACTTTAAGAATAATAATACATAATATTATTTTCACCGCATCACAATTATTAATGAAGAATATTTTATATTTAGCTCCTGTGTCTTGCAATCGATGCACGAACTTTTCATTTTGCATGAACATCCAGAGTCTAATCGTCATCAAGAAACTGAACTCTGTTACAAGAAGAGGGAATTTTTGAAAAACATTACCGATTCGCAAGATTCCGCGAAGCATAATCTTCTGGCACACAGCGCTACGGATATCTCGGTTGTTGTTATGTAATTAAAAGATAGCGGTGCGGAAGGTGTCGATGATTAGAAATGTAAATGCTGATAATTATGTACGATCATTCGACGACTCTCAGGAAGGAGAATCAAGAATCCGTACTGGGTAACCGTGAGAAGAAGCGGGAATGATCGCGAGACGGTAAATCATGCAGCGCGTTTGTACGAGAGCGTTGCCATAGACGCAATAAACCAACCGCACATGTCACATTTCACGTTGAATTAGCGTTGAATAACGGTGCCGGCTTCGATAAATATTAACGACGGTTTTTGCTCGTCAACGAGGCGGGTGCTTTTGTAAAAAGAAAATCGAAATCTCCATCGTCGATCGATTATCGTGTTACCAGACTCCGGATTTGATGCATTTAAAACAGTGAAAATATTAAAAGACTTTAAGAGTATCGATATATTATCTTCAGCGTAACTTTTTATTTTGCATAAACATCCGGAGTCTAATTATTACCGCTCGCTTTATTACGCGGGTTAAGTAACTTGGCCGGATAAATGAACAACGCGAAAGCGAGCGCGTGTAAAAACGTGAAATCTAATCTAATCGCGCGTTAATAGTTAATAACGGTAATGCCGTTTTGATTGCGCGTTTTGTGTTATCTGTATTACAAAATAATTTTCAAATCACGTATTATTTCGAGCTTACAAGTGAAACATTTTAATCGAACCGAAAGATGTCGTACTTTCTCATAGAAATAGAAAGGTTAACTGTATCGATATAAAGAAGCAGATCATGTCTGAAGCAATGTAAAGGATCGATCGAGTAAATTGAAGCACGAAGCGCATCAGGTTCGAAACAATTTCATCGTCGACGAGAAAGGATGTTACCCGTGAAACGGTGTTCAAAGCCTCGGGTACAAATGGCCAATTACTTTGTCCTAGACATCCCCAATTACCCCCGGGGAGTTCTGATTAACCAGCGAGTCTGGTGTTTCCGTGCACCGGGATGATTTTCGATGGATCGTCAAGGAAATCGTGTAGGTAAGGTCGGGAGCGTGGGTTCTCAGGGTGCATGGCTCGCAGGAAGAAGGAAGTGCGCGCGTATCGATCTTGAAGGAAGGTGTACGGTACAGTTGTCAGGTAACGGTGAACCTAACAGCGGACAAGATGAGCGTGCTGGTGAAACTCGAGCGTGGTCTGGCCGACCTCTCCAAAGGTCGCTACTCGGAGCCAACCTCGAAGAAAGTGATCCGATAAGTAGCAACAGTGGGCTAAACGAATAATTACGTTCACCCGGCTCCTTCGAGTCCTTCGGCTCCTACGCCTACCCCTTCGAACAATCATGGGAATATTAGGGAACGTTAGGCATATTTGAATCAACATCGCTGAAAAATTCCCCATCTCGTACGTTTGCATGGTTGGTCGAACGGTTAGGGGAAAAGTTTGCCAAGAAATGACCGGTGCATCCGAAGACGCGGCTAATTAATGATTAATTAGCTGTTTGGTAATCATCGTTGTGCAACCGAGGTTTACGTAAAAAAGAACAGACGACGAGGAATAATCGAAAAGTAGAGCGGCACGGTAAAAAAGACAACGAGGAGAGGAATTTAATGGACATTACGCGGTGCCAAATAAGCGTTTTGAGCCGGAAAGGAAAGCGGAGAGATTAAAACGGTGCCAAGCTGATTAGAAAGAAGCGAAAGGAGCGAAACAACGAGCTCTCGCGAACAAGCTGGCACCGTGAATATTTAGCGTCGATTTTATGGCAAACCGGGGATGGTTCTTTGAGAAGCGGAAGAAATTTCAATACCATCAATTCTTTGATAAAGAAACTGAAAGATGATTTCGGGTCAGTGGCTGTCGATCGTTGACACTTTGCACAGTAAGTTGGTCAATTGTTAAGCAAACAGTCCGTCTAACGATTCCAACTCGTCTCTCCGGTCGCAGTCTAAACACTTTCGTTGACGTTTTCTAAATTCTCTCTTCGTGTCTTCGACTTTGATTCTACGGATGTCGAGGTAATTGCACGGTTACGTGACGGAGTAGCTTCGAGCATGGATCGTTCGATTAGGCGAGAAAGATTCGTCGAGGAAGAAGGCGCGAAGAAAGTGAAGTCGTGGCTGAAGTAACTGTAGCTTTGTTCATCGATTGGATCGAACGTTGAAACGATCCATGGGAGATCTGGACTTTAACCCTTAGCACTACTTTGTCGAGTATGACTTATTATTTTTTCTAGAGTTAAAAGCACAAATATAACGATTGATAGCCGACGGTTTTACGATGAAACGACAGTCGAAACGATATGCATAAGTATGCATAAATATGCAAGGTTACAAGTCGTGGCCAGAGGGGTGTTCGAAAAATAATTGCTCGTCTTCCAGCTCGCCGTCGCGTCTCGACCGGTATAAACCAACCGGAAGCGTTTCTCCAGTTTTCACATACCACAGTGATAATTACGTACATGGGAAGATGTTCATGACGCTGTTCTAGGACGTCTGGCTATAATACCGGTCTCTGCTACTTCGTACAAAGAGCGTGCATCGTCGTCCACCGTTACTACGTTTTGTTTTTCTTGGCCGGCGAACGCGCACGACATCCACGGTTCGCAAGAACCGCTTAGAACCTCCTATGTACGACATCCTTCCCGAACTATACTCGCCGGTGGACGAACAGTGAAAGTGGTCGTCAGGATGTATTAATAGAAATTCCTCGGAAACTTCTTAATTCGTTTTAATGCGCCCCTCCGAACCGGGACCGCAGCAGGGCTCAAAATCGAAAGTCATAATTGCTGATTGTACAACCTTCGAACAGGTTTCCACTTTCCATTTCTTGGGAAATATTCAGACACGTTTATCGAAGAATGTCAGTTCGAATCAGCGTCTCTTATCGTCTATCTTCGATCGAGCGCGATCGATTGACGGATTACGCTCGTAGCGGACTGTAAGTTGAAAATACATGTAATAATATACAGATTCTTCTGTTCGTGTAGTTGAAGAGGAATCGCGAGTTTTGTTGTCGGGACTCCGGGGGGTTGGGATAGTCAGTTTCCGCCGGAGGGTAAGCCGAGGGGTCGAGCATAAAAGTCGACGGAAAAATTGTGGTTTTATTGTTGAAATGTGTGCCGTGCGTTGGCCTTCCGTGGAGCTGGTACTGCAACAGGGACAAGAAAGGTTCCGTTCTTATTATTTCGATAAGCATCGCACGATGTAATAGCCGAGATACGTCAACAACAGCTCTCATTAAGACTGTTGCGAGCTCGACGGCGCTCTGCTCTCACAGTGATACTACCTGCTTGTACCAATTTCTCAGCGATGAGATCATTTTATACCATGAAAGCACCGACGCCGCTGATTGCTCTACGACGAATCCTATTCGTCGGCTATCGGCCGCTTTCATCATCGATTTCCGTGGTTCCTGTTGAAGCTGCTCTGTTTTTCAACTCGCAAAGATTTTCAAACATGCTAAGACCATTTTCTTTCTCTACGCAAAGGTGAAGGGGATGGAATCAACCCTTCAAGTCCTCGAGCATTCTAGTCCCAGGAAAAATCGATATCCTGTCTTTCCCACTTTTTATTTCGATCAGATAAGATCTTCTAGCTAACCTAGATTCAGAAACCTCGATACCGTGGACAAAAGGAGAAATCGAGCTTACAAGCTTCCAAGACTGACCCGAATCTCTAGCGCTTCGTAGAAGAAGATGATCTACGAGCCTATTAATCCTGCTACAAGGCGAAGGTCCTGCAAACTGTAAACAGGCTCGCGAACCGATTAGAATCCAGGGACCGCTCGGAAGAATCAGCTGACAAGAACAACTGGTGTCGCTATTGAATTAATAATCGACAGATTTCACGGTCTGTAATGGTTCTCGATGCTCTAGCATACTTAAATTACGTGCTGTTGGACTGAGAAGGGAGGCATCCTCTGTTACGCAATAGTCCAGCTAAACGCAGAGCTGCTCCGCTTCTCCTAAGCAATTTTACGCAATCTAGCTACCTGTACAACGCTAATGAGCGCTCTCTGCTCGCTTTACCGCAAATCTTCGTTTCGCACTTACTCGGTGGAACTCATCACTGAATCAGCACATCCGAGAACCTAGACATTGTATCAACACCGAGCTACATCCTTCGAGGATCGTTACTGAAACGCGCCTTGATTTATCGAGCCCATGCTACGAACCAGTTCGATGTTTTAATAACACCTTCAAGAATCGGGTATTGCAAACTGGTTTTCAGTGCGTGCTGCTCCCACGACGAGGAATTCGATGCGCCATTGAGGATTCTATTAACCCTTAACATTAGATCTTGCCTTACCGGTCTAACACTAGAGGTAAAACAGTCTTTATTATACGTCTTGCGATACCTGTTATTATACGTCTACGTTTACTTGAAATTTTCTCGGCAAAAGAACAGTATGTTGTTTAGACACGAAAGAAAGGAGTAGCTTTCATACTTAACACGTCGGCTTCGACTACTTAACAGATTTTAAACGTTTATGATTTTCACCCGAGTATATCGCTTAAAGAATTACTCAACCGCGATGGCAACTTTAAACAGGGACTAGCAGTATCGAGAGGTTAATCAGAGTCAGGGTATTAACCTGATCTAAATTGTATGACTCTGTCCCGTAAGAGAATCGTGAAAAAAGGTCTATAAGCTTTGAGTCCGGTCCGTAAATCATACATCTCGATAAGAAAGCGTTAAAGGACAATTCCCGAGCGGTATTTCGCGTAAATCTTCCTTAGAGCGTCGCCCGAGGTCGTGTATATTCATGAATTTTATCAGCTATCGCCATAAATTTGCACTCCCTGAATCGGATAACTCGGGCCCCGCAAAAGCGTTTATTATTCAGCAGCGTAAACATTTACGCCGATCACACATCCTCATTAGCATGGTAATATGTCAAGCGTCCCATCGACGCGACGCGCGACGTTGCCCGTATTGTTTGCACAGTTTATGGACCTTTTGCTATGCGAATGGACGAGTGCGCTCAGCGTAATGGTCACGCTGCTAACGATTCCGTAATAAGCATAGACAACCGGCGGATGCTTCCGAATCATCTAAACGGTCGCACAAAATTATTTTTCCTTTCACCTTTCACTTCGAATTCGCAGCCTTTCACCTCGCAGTCCAACATAGGATTTCGTTTCGCGATTCGAACATCTTTTTGTCCGTATCCCATTGACCTCTTCCGATGATCTTCTCCCCCTTTCTGTCATCCTCCCACGTTACGACAGATAATCACCGTTTTCATTAGCTTCCTATCCGGCTTGGAAATAAACGGAGGTCAACCTTGATCGTGTATTTCTACGCAAATCAACTAAAACCGGCCAACCTATTATAATTTATTCATCGAATGCGCAGTTTTATGCATTCGTAACGTGTGCATAGAGCACGAGAACGCGTAACAGTTGTTTGCTTTTAATCTTGCTGGAAGAAACCATCCAATTAACCGAAACTATTTATTAATATTACAATACCAGAGTATCGTCGGATAGTAACGTCGGTAGAAATGTACTAACCCACCGACCAAATAAAAATTCAATAAAATATCAGCGCCTACACGAACATTCTCCACGCCACAGCAATATGCAATCAGATTGTGGGAGGCTCGAATTTGCTACAGGCGAGAAATCAGCCATGGAACATCAAGTATCCTTGCGCAATCGCAAAATTTCCGATCCTGGAATCCAGGATGAAGAATTAACACTTTCTTTTTTTTTTTAGGACAAGCTAAATGGGAATGTCTATCCGAAAAAGGAATAACTCTGTGAAATCCTACGACCTCTAGCATCCGCGAGCCGGCTTCCTCTCTCGCTATTTCCCTTAATTGCTTAGGCAAACGAGTGATCAAGCCGTTGTGTAAAATTCTTAATTACACGGGCGACGCTTTTATCTTGTATCTGCGAGGAAAGTTGGAATGAGTGATGCGCTGCTTAACGAAGCAGAAGCCGCTTCCCAAAAGCACTTCCGCTGGTACAGAGCACTCTAACGTTTGCCGAGACAATACCGAAGGCACTGCGAACCTTGTAGCATTGGTTGCAATACCGAAATTCGATCTTCCAATATTTCTTCGGATTCTTGAATTTTCTACATTGACAATCAAGCGATAAACAACGGTTTCTCTTAAGCAGACTACGCTACCGTACTGTTCCATTAATTTCAAACAGGCTTTCCCAGGTTAATTTTGCTTGTGACGCTTATTGTCTTCGTTCGGATGACTTGGGGACATATTTATTTCACGTTATCTTGATCGGTCTATAGAATGAATGTCTATGTAGATCCTGTAGCTTGTAATTAACGCGGACAATTTCTACATTGTATAAAAATTCACATTCTTCGTCTATGCGACTTATGGACATTTTTACTTGCTGTTGTCGCGATGTCTATACGTGTCACACGAGACTGTAATTATGTTAAAATGGTGAAAGGAAAGTGTAACGATGTGGAATTTTTGGGAACGAGTGCTGGTAAAGGTCTCGAAGCACAATGTCTGGGAATAGTCGAGCGATAGTTGGTCGGTTCTTCGAATTTCCGTGACCACGATAGATCATCGCGTTCACAATCGAAGCGTTTCATCGAGTTCTGCGAGCAGAAAGAAGTCGAACGACAGCGTCGAAAAGGAGAAGGACGCGACGCGACGCGAGGGTCCGAGAGAAGCCGGAGCTAATGGCCGAGCGAAAGTCAAGCCCCAGGCCCACGGATTCCCCTTCTTTCTCTCGACCCTGCAACATTAATATCCGAGAAACTCGGATGCAGTACATGGCAAGACGTGACTCGAGGGCCCCGTGGAATATTACGAGTCATCCGGATCGACGAGTCTCGACGGATCGCATACGCGATCGAGGAAATCGACATTTTTCCGACTGGCCTCCGACGCTTCTAATCTCTCGTTAATCTCTGCCTCGATGCTCGCGTCCAACGAGTTCTTGCACGACGCAAGTAGATCGCCGTTCTCGCAAATCTTTGCAAATGCAAGACGGAAGAAAGAACGTCGAATCCATGGTGAAACGATGACATTTGAACGGCACGTACGATTTCCTATGTATCTGCAATCCGGTGGATTTAAGGAATTTCTGCACGTCGCGAAACGATCGCGGCTCCCTATATATGGCGACGGCTCGAAATCGTTGCAAAATAAGATGGGATAGCCATGGGTACCGGTGTGTGCGGGTGCACCTTGCCTCGACACATCGGGTAATTTCATGACGAAGAGCAAGGTGTCACGCCCGTATACCTCCGCAGCCTCTTCGGCTTTCTCCTGGTGGACACGAATTTATTTATTGTCGCGCGTGATAAATTATCGCGCGACGCTCGATGGCATTATCTCGTTACCATTATGGATTCCAGTCGTTTGACACCCACCGTGTCTCGTAAATACTTCTATTCTCTTCGTTGAATATTCTAAGCAAGTCGTTTCGAGAAATGGGCGGGTGTCGCAAGGGAATTTCGGATGAACGAAAATTTCTTCAGCATTCCCTTAAGCTTGCGCAAGCTATTAAAAGCATTAGCATTTTTTTAAACAAACATCTGACCCTGGACCGCAATTATACGAAACTATATTTTCCTACGTAGCGACTTTTCAGGGAAGGGTTAAGCGCCGAAGAAATATCTCCTGGAGCCATTTATCTTCCGAGGAGGAACACGATCGTCGGTTTTCCCCGATGTAGAAGCATCGCCTGTTTCGTAACACTGATTGTGAGATGTTTACGCGCTTCAATATTCCTGTTATCGAACTGAGCGTAATACAGAAATCATTAGAATCGTGTTTCCTTCTTCTTCTAATTACAATCGAACGATTATCTTCGCCGTCTGATGGCGAGCTATTACTTTCCAGATATCTAGCTGTGGTATTCTGGATAGGTGAGGATAGATCTAGAAACGGCGAGCATCGGAGGAAAATGGATTTTGAATTTTTGAATACCGAGATCAGCGTGGAATTATTTTTCTACGATGATCCTCTCTGCCTTTAAGGGGCTAGCAAACATTTCGATATCCGAATGACAGTTCTTTGAAGCTTCCACGCGACAGAGTTACTTCCATGGATTTCGCACAGCTAAATCGTGGGGCCAGCTTGCGACGAGGTCACCGCGCGAATCCGCCCGGAAATGGGGCAAACAGTCCACGGTAGAGGAAAGGAAAGAGGCGAGGGATGACAGCAACATTGCTCGGCAGTGTCCCGGGAAGTGGGTCGAGAGTTCATGAGCCGGATAATTAAATTCCACATCGAAGAAAGCGTTTTCCCTCTCGTTTCGCGGCATGATCGCCGCGTACGCGGACCAGAACCTGGCCAGCGTCCGGTATCTTCCGATATTTCGCCGCGTGATCTCTAGCGCGTGTGTACACACAAGCGCGAACGCGATCTATGGATCATCCGAGAGCGAGGAGGAAAAGGAGCGTGGCTGGCGTAGACGACGATGATTACTCTCGAAACGAGAGGAAGCTCTCCGTCGAGGATGATACAACACCGACCGCGTACTTTTCTTCCTGATGCCCTCCCCCTGGAGAGCAAGGATCAACCGATCTACCGGGTGACGATCTACAAACGCTGCATAGATCTATGCTGTCGACACAACCTGGATGCGACATATTTTCATTTCACCTAGTTGCGCAACAGGATTACGTAAAATCGGCGCGAAGAAATGTGTGAAATCTTCGATGCCGCCGGTGTTAACGAGCGAGGAAGATTGCTCTGAATTAGTATGTTTCGGTTAACGAATTTTGCAAAGCTCCTGGGGAAATGGATGTAGATTTTTCTCGCGACTATTGATAGAAACCTGACATCGCCAGGAGCTGTCTTTCTCTCTTAAATTAATTACTTTGAGCATCGTGTTTAACCAAGTGAAACGAGCTGTCTCGCGAAAGATTGATGTTCCAGGGAATAAGAATTGATTTGAAATGAATTAATAATTTTAGCTAACACGATGCGAAGAAATTACTTTTCAAGTGATACGAGGATGTTCACGATTATTCCTTAATCCAATGAATTGTAAGTAATGTCCAACATAAAAATTGTTCGAACCATATAATAATAAAGCTAAGTAGAAGATACAAAATTGTCCGACCGCGATCACTTCCCTCTGTCTTATCACGCAACAAGTCAGAGTTGTGAAAACACAGAAGCATTAATTGGCCGTCCACCTGCACCGTTGACAGAACTTTTTCCACAGAAGCGAGATAACAGGTTCGCCGATAAAAACCGTCGTTGGTTTATCTCGCTTTTAGCATTCGGCGTCAAGTAAATTGCAACGAAGTAGGTTAAACGTTCGAATATACCTGAAATAGCGTAGCAACGCGCGACGCGACGGTCTACTTGTAAAGTAGATAGTCCCACGCGTGTTTCACGAACGTGTGTACAGAATCTTAATACCCGAATTTCGTACACGAGCGGGTCCTAGATAAGCGAACCCGCGCAACAGATCTTCAGATCCGACATTTTTTGTTCAAATATTAAACAATGTAGAAAGGGGATTTCAAGATCTTGCCAGGGAATCCCAAAGCGATCGATCATCGAATAGTAAGAGGCATTCATCATAATTTCGAGTGGCCGTTGCGTCATGTGGCACGATTCCCGGGCCAAGATCGAAGTTGGTAGCGATCGCTGCGGGTCAGAGAGAATCTGACGAAATCGTTGAGGATCCAGAGGATCGAGGGCGCAAAGGAGTCGAGGTCTAGGACGCAAGATGGGGCCCGCAGGCCGATCGTGAGCGTCCGAGAAGCGTGCGTTTCGCAACCGGTCGCCAAATTCGGTTGATCCCCGTAGGGGTATAGGCTTGTAGATCGCCGGCAAGTAGGATAAGCCTTTACCAAGACCAGCTGAGCAACAGAGACACCTGACACAATCGAAAGGATAGCTGAGAGCGTCGACAAGGGAGGGAGGACGAGGAGGAGGAGGAGGAGAGAATCGTCTCACAAGCTGAATTACTCTCACTCGAGAGGCCCCCGTCTCTTCTTCGTGGGGGCCCCAAGTATCCCCCTGCTTCTCTTCGGGGGTATAAAGGATCCTGGTCTACCTTCGACAGAGTCACAGAACCGAGCGGCATCGCAGAAGCCGACATGAATCCTCTGATCGCGGTAAGCACGCTGAAATTCACTTAAGAATTGCCCTAGAACCGTATAGAGAGCGAGAGAGAGAGAGAGAGAGAGTGTGTGCGAACAAGTGAAGATTGACAAAGTGTGACTGACCACCGGTATATAGTGTCCTCAGTGTATAGTCTAAGCAAGTTGATTGAGAGTGTACCCAGTCGATTTTCTAAGCGGAAGTTCTACTCGGACACTCTATCTGTTCTTTGTTTTTTGGATTTCCGGCTACTTTCCCTTTCGGCTTTTATTTAACTTCGACCACGCCTCGATGAACAGTGTGGCAATATTTTTCCTGTTTCCTCTTGAACCGATGCGAGAGAGAGAGAGAGAGAGAGAGAGAGAGAGAGAGAAATTAATTATTCCTTTGCTTCGTAATATCCTCGCGATCGAGATTTTCAAGAAAATCTACTAAATATTAGTTGTCCATTTTTGAAGATAGCGAAAATACTACTGTCCTGAAAAGTCCCCGAGTAAATCTTAAATTAATGTAATATTCTAAAAACGTGGTAAAATGTAAATTCTGTTTGTTTCAGTGTATGATAGTCGGCCTGGCAGGGTTCGCCCTGGCCGAACCACCAGTCTCCTCAGGCTACAGCTACAACAGACCAAGCGGAGGTGGTGGCGGCGGCGGTGGTTACTCTCTGGGCGGCGGAGGTGGAGGTGGTGGCGGGTACTCTTTAGGAGGAGGAGGAGGAGGCGGTGGCGGCGGATACACCTCCGTGTCCACCGGATATCAAACCAACGAGGGTGCATCCGTCGACGGAGCCCTCCTCGAACAAATTCGTCAGATCTTACTGAAGGAAGAACTTCAGTCCCAGCAATCCGGAGGATTCGGAGGCGGTGGTTACGCTCCTAGCTCCAGCTACGGTGCCCCATCTTCCCAATACGGAGCACCGAGCTCCTCGTACGGAGTGCCTAGCTACCAAACCCGTGTGGTAGGCATCGATCTCGAGGGAATCAGACAGGCTATTCAAGTCGCCCAGTTCAACCAAATCAGCCAGGGACCTGGAGGTTACCCTAGCGGTCCCAGCTCTAGCTACGGGGCCCCGAGCAGGCCCAGCGGTAGCTACGGTGCGCCGTTCTAAGCGGTCGTCGTAAGGAAAGAAAGAGAGAAAGAGAGCAGAGGTTGGACGTCGGGAGAGCGAGAGAGGGAGAGGAAGGAAACGAGCGAACACACCAGTCGACCACCGCGACCATCTTTCGAGCCGAACTCATGCCACGGGTGTTCGATGCCGGATGAAAAGTTACTTGCCGCGAGGGAAGTTCTTCCAAGTGAAACGTTCCCGGAAAAAGCCGCTCGGAAGATCGTCGCACCAAGGACAGATCGTTGAGATCGTCGAGGAAGCTAATCGTCTCTAGGGGAAGAGTCCCGCTGATCGAAGGTCGCCGTTCCGATGTATCAAAGTTCGTAGAGGGACGAAGAAGACTAGGAAGTCTGAAGGTGCACGTACGGAACGAGATCGGGATAGAGGATTCCCAGGCTCCTGTCTCGTTGAAATCAAATCGTCGTCGCTTCAACGGGCCACGAGCCTCTTTGGAATCTGCGGAGGTGCGTGCGTACGCTGACTTAGCCCTTGAGCCGCTAGCTCGTTGGAGACCAAGGGTCGTCGCTCCAATGGGTCAGGGCTGCGGGGTGAACTTGAACGTCGGGACGGCAGCCGGCTCAACGATCCGGTCGGTGTCGACGAGGTGTCGCACAAATATCCGTCGTCGTAACAAATGTCTGTCGTCGTCGCGGTCGTGACCGCGAGGGATCGAGAAACCCCTTCACAGTGATAAATAAAAGAAGCATCGATCGACGCGGATCCTCGGAAGAAGGATCCACGCCGGTATATTTATAAGACTCGCGAGAGATGAAACCGTTGAGTCGGAGCCGAAGTCGAAGCCGAAGTCGAAGCCGAAGCCGTGATCGACGCGGATCACGCGCCTTGTAAATACAATTGATACCTACACACGGTTTCCACGGCGGGTGCCGCGCGTTCTTCGATCCCGTTTCGAGGAGGACATCGACTAGTCTTCGCCGGAGCTGGCCGACATCGAAAACCGGTGGAGCGAACACCATGGGGAAACGGGAGCGTGTAACATCTCGAAACGCGTAGGCTGCCGCTGGCGCGGGAATATACACACGTACACACACGTACAGAGATACACACTATTTTTTTATATGTTCTGAACGCTACTTCTTAACCACGCATCTTTTTTATACTTGTATAAAGGCTTTTTTGTAGAAAAAAATAAAAAAAAACGTCGCCACCGTTGAACCCATCGCATTATTTTATATATTCTCTTCAGCGATTGAACCTTCCTGCGTGGCCAATTTTATCGTCTACCGGTGTACCAACGCAAAAACGTTCGAACACGAAGTTACCATAGTCTCTTGGGAGTCTGCTCACTTCCCTAATTTCTCTTTTCGACGATCCTCCTCCTGCTTCCTGATTTATGTCCCGAGGTTCCGACCGCGTGACCCGAGCCATCCCTCGGACAGACTTTTCCCGCGGTTCCTTCTCCGGGAAGAGACGGAACATTTTTTCGTGGATTCTTTTTTCGGCGAACGGACACCTTTCTCCTTTCACTGCATCGATCGAACCGGGAGCGTGCCCTCGGGGGCCACGATCGTCTCCGGCGTGACGTCAAAGCCTCGTAGAACAGCAACGTTCAGCGAGGAGGTTTTGCAAAAGCAGACCAGTGGTCAGAGATTCGAAAGTGGTCGGCCAGAGGCCAGGCATTCTTCCTTCAAGAGAAGGGACGAGAGAATTCCAATCGTCGATCATCTCGATCCCCAGGATTCCCGCGTTATCCTCTCTCGGATCCTCTGATAATTTTTCCCGTGAAAGCCGGCATCGATCGCACCGCGCCGTACCGTTGCGTAAGATCTATCGTGTTGATCGTTTTCTCGGTCATCCGGTTTTATCAGACACGGTGGAGAACGTTTAGCAGGCCGGTTAATGAATTATGTTACGGGGCGTTAAGTCGCTTACGTGTGTTTAGATTTCGTTGGTAACGCAACAACCACCGGCGCACGTAACGGATTCGTTAAGAGCCCCGTCAGGGAATTTCCTTGATTTGGAATACCTATCGCCGGGAATACGTTGATTAGCCCACCGGTTGATTGCTTTGTTCTTCGTGAGATTCGTTGGAGGTAATGATCGAGGTTGGATATATTCAATAGTTCCGAGGTGAAAACAATTTACACGGGTAGGGGGATGATTGTAAACGTGAAATTCGATTATGGACAGAGATTTGAAGAAGCAATTAGAAAATGAGTAATGAGTCCCGGAATTGGGTAACCTGGCCAGACAATGCGAGGCTGTTGCAATCGTGCCGTAGATTGAGCTGGCACCTACGCCTCGGTTAAATTAAATCATTACGGTGTTCCAGCGCGTTTTACAATTTCGTTTGATTGAGCAAGGGAACAACCGCTCTGGCGAATTTAGGATGTGGGACAAGCTACGCGCTTGTCAACACGGTTCACAATTGTGTCGTCAAAGCAGCCCTGTGTCTCGTTAAAATCGACTGTAGCAAAGTGATCTTCTCAGATGACTTGGCAACAAATTAGTGTTGCGCGTTCTGCAATTTCAATTTGATGGAAATAGATTCGAGAACATTGTCCAATATTATTACGCTTTCTGAACGCGTTGACTCGACTTGCTTCGACATAGTTCCCCAGGGTTAAAGAATATGTCTACATAGAGTCTCGAGTAGTTGGATGCTACACAGTAGTTTTCCAACGCCCCGAGAAGCGTAACGACCCGCAAAAACTCAGCTCGTCCCTAATACAGGGTTCCCCCGACGGAGGATCGAATAAGTGAATTCAGGAAAGTGTTGTTTCTCGGAACACCGAGGAAATCGGTCTATCAACGATTCGCCCATTCTAAAAGACTTACGTATGTACGACGTCCAGCGGGGAAAGTGCCGCGACTCCTCGCCAGCAGGGATGGCGGGGTCGAGAAAGGGGAAAGGAGAGAAGAAGAGGAACTGTGAGACTCTCCGTGGAATTTTGTAAGAGCCGTGCATAATCCATAAACGCGGCTGCCAGCCAGCCAGCCAGAAGCCGTGCGAAAGGAGAAAAACGGGCGCGCGCGCACGCAATGGGACTCCGTGCTCTAATTCCACCGAACGAAATCTATCGAAGATACAGATTGTCTATACAAGTTAATCGCTCGAACCTCTGCCCCGGAACTATCTCATTTGCATCCGCTTTCTATCCCGCTGCTAACTCTTATAACTACCAACTCTTTCGTTCTACATTACATACGATACATTCTACATTGCTTAGGGTGCTCGCGCGTCTGCAGTCTGCACACGTAACAAAATTGCACCAAGCCTGGCAAGAACCGATTAGATCAGATTCAGAAAACCGCGGGCGGAATTGATCGTAATTACTCCCGCGGTCGATAAGACGAAGACAAAAGAGCAACGGTGGCCATCCGAGGGTTAAAAAAAAACGTATAACCGACTTTTTCCACGCGGTGCACGCAATCGGAAGAGGCATCAGCACACAGCGGAGAAGTCGTTGTCGTGTGAAAGGAGAGAAAAACGCGGGCACGGTGACGCACAATGCGATCCGCTCGGCCAATTATGGGAAGAGGATTTGTCGAGCGAGGCACACACACACCGGCTGGATCGTAAAACCTGCTCGTTTCAACAATGGCCCCCGTGTGGCTCCTACCATACTTTCGCTAATCCCCTTTCCGCGGCCGCAAGCTTCTGACCGGAATAACGCTGGTTGCCTAACACGTATTCCCTTCGTTAACGTGGACGGATGTGTTTTTAACGAACCAGCTTAGGCTGGAGAGACGCGCGAGCTTCGCCCCGTCTTCTACGATAATTATGGGACCGGCCAGCAATTACCCGGGCGTCAATTAGATCGGCGCGGCGTCTTCCGCGAGCTCTAATCATGAGATACCCAGCCGTAAGGACTACGACGGCCCACGTGGTTACGTGTCATCCTTTCACGGTTTTCGGAAAGGAAAAGGAAACAAGGAGCCTACCGACCACCGCCGAAGAAAGTTCCGCGGATGTCCTCTTTCTCCTCCCTCTCTCTCTCTCTTTCTCTTTCTCTAATTACATCTATAGTGCCTCTGACAATCTTCGCTGCAAAGTGCGCCGGTGTCTTTAATAACGGCGTTATTTAACGGCTCCGCTATCGCTGAATACCGCCGCAACGCCTTTCCAGCCAGTGGCACACTTAAAAACACCGGTGGCACTATTTCTACTTGCGCTGTCAATAATCTACTATAGTACATTTTGGCAATAGGCATTTAAAATTCTTTTTAAAAAATTACATAGTTTCAGCAGCTGCTGTACGGTGTAAAATGGTTCAGAATGGTTGCGCAACGCTTTGCCCCATAAGAAACAGGAATTTCACGCAATTAATTGTGAGGGACGAAAATCGGGACAAGAAAGATGAGAGAGACGGGAGGATAACTCTCTTATGTAACTCGATAAAAGTTGCGTGAAACAGTTCGGGGAATGCAGGTCGCAGTTGCAGCTGTGTAAAAGGAGTAAAAAAGAAAGGCCGTGTAATTTTAAGGGGTCCTTACGTGTGGCCAGAAATTGTGTAAATCGGACGAACCGGTTGCACAACCCGGGCATCTACCTGTCTCGATCGTTATTGCGGTGAAGGAGATCGCAATGGAGAGAATGACCGCACACCGTTATGATACTCCCTTTTCCGATCGCAACCACCGATCATGGTAACAAATTAATTTCCTGCAAACGTGCCGAGGATTAATCGCGAGCACGAACTCTGCTGATTTTCAATCGATACGATTGTCGTTATCGCCTCTCCTAGATGATATAATGTATCTTAGTGAAAATTAGCGAAGATTCTGTACTTTTAAAGAAGCATCAATTTACAGACCCGTTTAATATAAGAGAGATTCCTTAAAATTCTACCGCAATGTCTTACTTGCAGATGCGCTCGCAAACATCGGAAGCATTGAATCATTTTTCAAGAGAAAGTCGACCTCGTATAGACCGCTTTGGGCAGCGGGATCAGAAGTAATAAAATACAAAAATGAAAGTACCTTCGATGTGAAGCAATAGACGTTAATGGACAATAAAAGATAATGGTTATCAAGGAGAACAATTTGTTGGGACTGTCGGAAATGAAGGAAACACAATTCATTCTCGCGTTTGAAATGAGAATGCGAGAAGTAACATGTCTACTAATCGTCGGTAGATTTTTATCGCGGAACGGGGAAGGCGTCGCGGAACTTATTTGAAAAAAGAAGTTGATTCTAGGAGAAAATGCTGTGCAGAATGCAGATGCATCGCGGTTTGGCGCGGCCATCGATTACACAGAGATGCTTCTACCCTGAGAAAGCGAGGAAGGGGAGAAAGTTACGGGAAAATCATCGGTTTCCCGTCCGAGCCCGATTACCTCGTCCGTAAACACACAAAGAGGAAGACAAGTTACGAGCTACACCTTGCCACGCGGCTGAGTATAATTTACAACACGGTCGGTCGTTCGATTTATGATTTAAGTTGTGTCTGTGAGAACATTTTAAAAACGACAATTCTCGACCGGAAGCCTAGTGGACGCGCGGGCCCGAATAACAAAGCAAGAATCGAATGTTCACGAAGAAATTGAGGAAATATAAAATGCGCATTTTAAAAATACAAAAACTTTCCAAATTGATTAATTACGGAAGTAACTCGTAATGCGAAAGTGCGATAAACAAGTCAAGAAACTTAAAAGAGCAAGGATAACTGTGATTTCAAAGAAATTTTTCATGGAACAGGTGCATGGCTTAATGGACACCAGAGGAAATCAATGAGGAACGATTCCTGTTTGATAATGAATCGAATACTTCCGTTTTCTTGAAAAGATAAAAATAATGGAATTTAATTGCCATTTATGTACATGTTCAAAACCCCTGGTTTTGGCTTTTCACAGCACTCTGTCCTTTTATTTACATCTGGAATCATCCTAGCAACATTTTCATAACCATTATTACAATATTCAGGAATATCAGTGGAACTGAAAATGAAAAAAAAACAGATTGAAGAACACAGTAGCGAATGTTATAACTGAAATAGAAAATAATTTAACATACCCCTTGCTACTGTTCTTATGGACCTAACTAGGTTCAACAGTTGTGCTTTCATTGTGGGTCTCTCCCCAAATCCTTGAACATTCTGCCATGATGCCCAGCCAACTAAATAATGAAATATAGAATGTACAGTTTCATTACAACAGAAGTAAGTTGTTGCAGCATCAAGAAAACAATGGGTATTGTAATGATACTTTTGCATGAAGCCAACACAACAAAATAATATAACCTATAACTATTTTCATTCCAACATCATCACAAAACTTTTTAAATGAATTGGCAAGAAATATTAATGTAAGCTTTTCAAAGATATGCACCTTTGGCCAGAAATCTCTCCTCGTTCAGAACGCAAACGGCGTTCAAACAAAGTAATGTTGCCTCAAAAAGAGTCCACAAGGTGAACGCCATTGTACAGTATTGATGCGAAATAGCCACCAACTCCATCTGTTTATAGGGAAAAAATACTGTTATCCCTAAACCGTCTAGGACTGTTAGGTCTCGCCAGATTAGACTCTCTGGGGAAAAACAGTGGTTGGTATTTGGCTATCTGGTTATCTGGTTAGGCCTTCCATAACATATAAACAGGTTGAGTTAGGTTTTCAACAACAGTACACAGAATCATGACTATTATACAGTATTTACACCCCTTTCCATCTGCTTAGTTTTATTTTATGTATTATTATTGTGCAATGTAGTGTATTCTTTAGTCAATAATGGTGTGATTTTAATAAGCTAGTTCTCTGTTAAACAAGAAGAAGAAAAGAATAAAATGGAAACAACAACCTCAGAGCCGATGGAAGACAGTCCTGAGAAGGTGCAAACCAGCCCCCCGGTACAGGTAGTAAGAGTACCAGTGAAGCATGCGAATCTTGGAATACGGAGTCATGCCATGTAAGCTAGAAATAGCAAGTAAGTAGAAATTTTTAAGCATACTAAGAATAATCTGTGTTTCAGGGATATGAGTACCATGGTGGAGCTCACTTCTTTCAGTACACTAGGCAAGATACAGCCCTTTTTGGTCACCATAACAACTACTGCAGCTCTGCTGGTAGATTTACATTGCCATTTAACGGACAAAGAGGTCTGTGGCTATCTAGGAGGTCACTGGGATATCAATTCGCATAGTAACTATGTTTAAAACATTGAAGAAGCAATATCTATTCGCGGTGAGCTAAGAAACAGATCTTTTCAGATTTGTCTATAACAACTGCATTTCCATGTCGGTACTCTGGCAAAGACAAATCAGCTGCAGCTGCAGTTGAGTCTGAGATCGCGAGAGCCATGGAATGGAAAAGGGTTACTCTGGTTGGATGGTATCATTCTCACCCTAGGTCCCATGCATCCCCCTCTTTAAGAGATGTTGACTCTCAGTTAGACTATCAGATTAAAATGAAGGGACCCAGTGACAATGGATATACTCCATGCGTGGGATTAATATGCTGTAAGTATACAGACGATTTTCCAAAAAGTTGTACAGACTTCAAAACGATGTTTTACTGTTAGCTCCCTATAATACCGATGGTAGTTGCTACGAGTCTAACTTCAATGTATTCTGGTCCCTACCACCCCCTGAAAATCGGCCTCACGAGTACCCGAGACCGATGCTCTTAAGTTACACCTTGTCTCAAGAACATTTTCTTTCTCAAGATACATTGGAAGAAATTGTAAGGGTAATTCTTCTGTAAGCAAATTTTTCTGAAACCTTCCCACGCTTATTTAAAATTATTCGTTGCAGAGGAGGTGTATAGAGTACTATAGAAGCGAAGGAGGTATCGATTTTACTGCCAATTTCAACAACAATACTACTTATCTCGAACGTCTAAGAGTAAGTATAGAATAAAGAAGCGTACAGAATGTCAAATATGTCTGAACTGTGATTTTTGTCGACAGTGTTCGCTCGCGTCCAAGTTACCCGGACGAAACCGCTCGAATGGTTCCTACTGGGACGTAATTAGAGAAATGATCTGTCCCGGTTCCGAGGACGGAACATCGCCAGAATTTCTTGCCGTGAAATTCCCGTTAGTACCAGTTTCAGAACCGCTAGTTCCTTCAGTTCCGCCGGGGGTTGGGCTCACCCCCAACAACGCAGCTGTCTTCCTTACTCCTGTGAACTTTAAACCCGATAGTGCCATAATCACTCCCACGTCAAAGCCTTTTGTAATGCAGCCATCCAGTTCTAGAGATAGTATTAAAAAAGACAATATTCTAGCTACAGATTCTGCATCGATCACGCAGATAAAGGATGGTAACGCGACGGCATCCAAGCAACATATATCGCCCACAGAAGTGATGCCCAGCTTTCAGTCCGGGGAACTAACGGTCTCGGTTAAAAATACGAAATGCGACTACGATTATCCGCCATCCGATTTCTCGAAATTATCGAATCCACTCGGGGCGGATAACGGTGTGAATAAATCACGTTTGTCCGCGACACCGGATTTTCCCCTGGCCGATATAACGCAGCAAATCTCGAAGTTCTCGGACTTGTCGAAGCTAGCTAATTTTTCGACTGCGGACCTAGCGAAGCTCTCAGGATTTTCTATCGCGGATTTCACAAGGACATCATCCCCTTCGCCGTCTACATACATGCGAAATATTGCTAATTTATTTGGTCCACTCGGTAAAATCTCTCCTGCAAGGGACATCGAGGGCAACGACCGCAAACCGAACGATTTCACCATGGTAGACCCCATTCAATCACCTTTTAAGACTACTTCTGGTTCCTCCGAGTCTTGCAGAAACTTTCCTGAAGACTACTCGACCGATCGAAAGAAAATAGACTTGCAAAATGATAATTCTAAGCTTAACAGATCCAACGAGTATCAAGGAACCGAGGATCTGTCGATTTCAAGCGTCAAGTCTGATTTTGGCGGGATGTTGGACATGACGACGTTGCACAAGAAGCAACAATCCAGCGATATAGGCGACTCGCTGAATCTCTGCAAGGACCGCCAATAAATTCGTCGCTCTAATCAGTATTTTGCAATTGTGATTATTTCTGTATGTTTATATTATATTGTGCGTGTACGTCTTAAATTAACCGACTGTATCTATAAACGTAATCGACTCGTGCAACGTTTCTACTTGGATTAAGTTATTTTTTGTAACTTCAAACGAATTCAAAACCGATTATTTTTACGCATATACCGTACTTAATAAATAAACATTTTTTAATTAATCCCACTAGTCTTCGATTGTTTCCCAAAACACAGATTTGCGGATAGCACAATCTTCTGAACAAAGGACTTGTATACTTGTATCTCTGTAAGTATAGCTATAGTAATAAGTCCGCGTTATAACTATGACAGAGTTGCATCAGTTTCTTTCATGGCCATCTTATATGTATGTAGTATCTGAATTCGTAGTGATAGGCTAGTTGCCGTTTCTCCGTGATTTTACATAAATTTTATTCTTCGTTGGCGCAGAAGAGAAATAAATTTTTGTCCACAGTTTGTGTATTTAAATAGGTAATTTCCGAAGACCTAAATGAATGTTAAAAACGAAATCGGCCTTTCTAACTGTTAGGTTAGCTGAGCTCAGAACATGCCGACAACCTAATTTTATGAATGATTTGAATGTGTCTGTATTTTCCTAAGAATTAACATGTTGCGGCCGGCGAGAAGCCTCTTAGCGACATTGAATCGCGTCAAAGAATGTCGCACATTGCATACTAGTTTATCAAATTTGGCGGAAGTAGAATATGAATGTAAGTATTGCACATAGTGGTGTTATGTATTGCAATTGATATTCCGTTGATTCTTACAAGTAAATGCGTCGAATTGCAGCCGTTATCACTGATGAATATAAAAGAGGACCCACTGATGGCAGATCCCTATATTTGGATGCTCAAGCAACCACTCCATTGGTATGTGCACCGTATGAAACTGTCTAATTGAGTTTTTTCTATTAAAATTTAAGTCTCCTTATAATTTATTTGTAGGATCCACGTGTATTGGATAAAATGATGCCTTACATGACAACTTATTATGGAAATCCTCATTCCCGGACACATATGTATGGCTGGGAAACAGAAGCAGCAGTGGAGCTTGCACGCAGTGTTAGTCTTACTATTTTCTTCCACAATTGTTGCATATTGTAAGACATACTAATTGTCTGTTATGTTTCTAACAGCAAGTAGCAGATCTAATAGGTGCAGACAAAAAGGAAATAATATTCACATCAGGAGCAACAGAATGTAACAATATAGCTGTAAAGGGGGTAGCAAGGTTCTACAAATCGAAAAAGAATCATATTGTGACAACACAGACGGTATATTGCTTAAATTTAAATAATAGTTCAAATTTGTGTTTCTATATAGTCAGGAAATCATTTTATTTGTACAGGAGCACAAATGCGTACTGGATTCTTGTAGAGCTTTGCAGGCAGAGGGGTTCAAAGTGACTTATCTACCAGTGAACACTAACGGTCTTATCGATCTTAATGAATTAGAAGCAGCAATCACACCTGCAACATCTCTGGTTTCTATAATGATGGTAAATAATGAAATAGGTGTGAAGCAACCTGTTGCAGAGATTGGTGCTATTTGTAGGTAAGGATAGAACATGATAAATCCTCAAATCATTGTATCTAATTTTTATATACAGCGATTTGATTTTACAGGAAGAAGAAAGTATTTTTTCATACGGACGCGGCTCAAGCAATTGGAAAAGTTCCGATCGATGTTAATGCTATGAATATCGATCTAATGTCGATTAGCGGACACAAGATATACGGCCCTAAAGGTAACATTTACCCCCAATCAATTGAATTCTACTTTCTTGTTATCTTTACTATTGTAATATTTGGAATACAAAGGAATTGGAGCCTTATACGTGAGAAGAAGGCCAAGGGTTCGAGTAGAGGCTCTTCAAAGTGGAGGTGGTCAAGAAAGGGGTATGAGGAGTGGTACTGTTCCTGCACCCTTAGCAGTAGGTCTGGGTGCAGCTTGTGAGTTAGCAAAGTCAGAGATGGAGGTAAGTTGAATCAGGCGCATCAGACATCGACATTGTACGCTGGATTCGATATTTCCTATATTTTCCAGTACGATCACAAATATATCACAATGCTTTCCGACCACTTGATTAAAAAAATAATGACAAATTTGCCACACGTTATACGCAACGGGGACGAAGTCGCCTGGTATCCTGGCTGCGTTAATTTATCCTTTGCCTATGTGGAGGGCGAATCCTTGCTAATGGCTCTAAAAGATGTGGCCTTGAGCAGTGGTTCTGCTTGCACCAGCGCTAGTTTGGAGCCCAGTTACGTACTTAGGGCAATCGGAGCATCAGAAGATCTGGCACATTCCAGTATTCGGCAAGTTACATCTGCCGCGTTGTATAAATTAATACTTGCAGCTTTTACTCCTTAACATCACGCTTCTGCGTAAGTTAGGGAGGAAACACTGTAGTTTTCTAAAGCTAATTTTTTTCGTTGATATAGATTTGGTATTGGTCGTTTCACAACGATAGAGGAGATCGACTTCACCGCAAAGAATACGATCCAGCATGTTAAAAGACTTCGGGAAATGAGGTATGGCTGGCTAAGTTACAATATAAATATTTATTCAAAGCAGGATTATCGTAGTTCATTTATGTATATTTGGCCGTGAGTGGTAAATGCACGATTATAGTAAAACGGAGGGAACAGATTTAATATCGGACGTTTCTGTTGATTCGTTATCGAGTATTAACGATAATGCTTTCCTTGCAGTCCATTGTGGGAAATGGTCGAGGAGGGAATCGATCTGAAAACTATCCAGTGGACTCAGCACTAGCGACAATTTTCGTTCCTGGACTATCTGATTATATAGATAGCGTGGATATTAAGTGTATAATGATACCGACCGTAAGTCGCAAGAAATAGATCGCGTCTAGTTAAGTAAAATACTTCTCGATGTGTAATAAATTTTTATTTAAAATCCGTTACCTCTGGAAAGTCTAAGAGTTTCTTGTGACTTTATATAAATCTGTGTATTGATATTCCCCCGCTTTCCTCACTGCTATGATACTTTCCCTCATAGAAAAGTCGTTCTTAAAAGTTATTCCATACAAAAAAGATACCCTTACTCCACCACACTTTATTACCGCGCGCGCGTGTGTGTGTGTGTGTATGTTGTTTGTTGAGTTTGTCATATTATAAAAACCTCGTTGTCAGACCTCTTTAGATGCTTTGTTGCTTAACATAAGCAAGATGGGTCAGCAGCTTCATCCATGTAGGAGATCTTAAATCTGTCTTTATCCATTTCGTGCAATTCCATGCGCGATCTATTAGCCTCAACCAAGTGTTGAGCTATATCATCGAACATTTCGTGTATCCCTTCCCCAGTTTTACATGAAGTTTTATATATACCTGATATCAAGTTGTGACATTGCTCGCTATAACAAACAGCGTGTTATCGGTTGCTGTGTAAAACTAGTACCGTACATTAACAATACCCATTATACTTACCAGAATTGCTCCATCTCTGCGTCTGTAACTTGGGGTGCCACGCTTTCCAGATCGCTTTTATTCCCGCAGAGAAATATCTTTGCATTCTCGGCATACGTTACGATGTCCAACAGATGCTGAGATAAAAGGTGGAACGACGTGGAGTTGTCTAACGCGAACACTAAGATAGCAGCCTCTGCAAATTTGTAGTAGCTAGATGTTACAGATGCAACCCGTTCCATACCACCTGTGTCCCATAATTGCAACTGAAACATTAAACGATTAATACTAAGAAAACGCGCAACGTTCTGATTGTACGTTTCTCCCACGCTCGATTTATATACGTATAGAAAATTGCAGCCACAAATGCAACCTCAAGGACTGCAAACATATATATGTATGCATCGATACGTTACCCGTATTCGTCTGTCTTCGACGACGTACTCTTTGTCAATATTGTCGAGACCAAGGGTGGATTTTCGATCGCTGCTCGTCACGAAAGTATTGTTCGCGAAACGCCTAAATATAGAAGTCTTCCCGACCCCGTATTCTCCGCACAGAATCACTTTCTGCTCGGTTACTTTAACAGTAGCCATGATTGGCTTATATCACTTCGCCGATTCTATAGAAATACGGAAGCAACATCAGTAACAACTAACAACAATTTATCGGGCCTGTATGCATTTTTTACGACGACGCAACCATCCTGTTCAAGCAGTCGTTTGATTTTACATGGTCACTGATGCGGGCACGATGACAGTCGTGAAAATAGAAATATTACACCAGTAACGGCTCATAAAGCGCTATTACCATAGAACACCATTTCACATCGTTAAGGTAAAAACACCCCTTTACTCTCAGATTTTATGCAATAAGCGCAACATATCTCCGTGAAGATCTATTTTTTCCCTAAACCTACCGACCGTCAAAAGTGACTGACGCGTATAGTACTATAAAAATAACAAGATTAATCCCTTATAGGAGTTTCGTTTTATTTTTTCGAGATAAATTCGCGGATTCATTGAGTTTCTTGCGAACGTAATGGACTTTCGAATACGTAAGAGATTTGCACAGAAATTAACGATTCTGGATCTTAAAAATATAATGAATGTATATCGATGGCCGCGCAACACGAATTTGAAATGGCCCATTAGGTGGCGCCATCTACGGGGTCCACATTCCGAGGAGACCCCGTGCGATGTTTGTGCTGTGCTTAGTCTTCAGCTGTTTAGATTTCTCGTTTGACGTTCGTTATTTCAATGTTGGTGCGTATTGTTAACAGAGCCATTTCTGAGCCGTTTTTTTCGCTGAAGAAATAACGAAATCCCGTCATGGTATTGAACGACGTGGATACATTCTGTCGCGAGCTAGAGAAAGCTGAATTGGAGGTATGCCGTTCGTGCAGTCGCCTGGTATAGGTTATGCCGACTTCTGCAATTATTTTTTTCGTTTTTCTAAACATAATCAGTAGATAACTAGAAACACGATCTTTAATGTATTTCCTCTACAGGCTCCCAGCGGAGTTACCACCGCGAGGACTTACGCTCAATTGTTAGCTGTATATCTTTACCAGAACGATTTGTAAGTCCCGCACGTTTAACTCGCAATATTTTTTCCTAATCGTATAGATCGCATAAAACAAAATAATTCAAAAACTAATTACAAACACTTATCGCACGAAACACAACAACATTTCTTTATGCTATTTTCGTAAGGACATAACCATTTGTGTATACTCTGTCAGCGCCATCTATAACTCCGAAACCTATGTTCCAGAAATTTATTAAAATTACTCGTTAGCGATAGATAGTTGGGCATTAATCGTTCTTATTAGTCGTTACGTAATCCCAATATACATCGCTTTACTTAATTAAACTTAAATCTGGTTCGGTACACCGTTTTTTGACTGTCGAACAAATGGCGGGAAATTTGAATCGTCTCTGCTGCGGTGTGCGATCTATCGTTGCACCTTCAATTATCGATTTAATTGATTAGATCGTGCGTTTTACACGTTTCTGGCGGTCGATGTGATTTTCTCTTTTAGATCGTCTATCTGTTACGTCAGCTCGATGATTTACAGTTTAGTTGCATGCCGCTTTTTATCACGTTTACGTATAACGTGTACACCACGTGATTTATTGCAAGCTGCGCCGGTCACGCCATTATATTTATTGCGCGGCGCACGTTTTCGCTGTAACTCCATTTATTGTTAATTAACGGCGTCGCTATGCATCCAGCTTTATGGGTTGACGAAACGAAAACGTTCCTAACACGCCTCACCGTTTCTTTTCGTTTTATGGCTCCATCTCCGACTCCATCTTGGGGTGATTTACGCCCTCGGATCGACGGATCTCGTAATTTCCCATGGATCCTTCGTCCGAATCCTTTTTCACGAGATTCTTAGGATAGAGAACAGATTGTCTGATCGAAAAATGTATCGCTAATCGGCAGATGCAACGCCAAGTACCTATGGAAGCGGATACCAGCGGACGTGAAAACCAAAACCCCGGAACTGAAGCAGATCTGGCTTGTGGGACAATGCATGTGGCAACGGGATTGGGCCGCTGTTCACGCTGCCTTGAACGCCGAATGGAGCACAGACGTTTCAAACATTATGAATGCTTTGAAAGGTATACAAAAAATAGCCGATCAAATTATACAATATCTTCCTTACATTTTGAAAAGAGTCAAAGAAGATTCGGAGTTTGCACGCAAGCGAACGACTAAAAGAAAGATAAGAAGAGTCGACTGTTGAATCGCGTCTTTTCGCGTTTCTGATTAGTTGCATGGTTTTTGTCAGATAACGTTCGAGAGAGGGCGATCAATTTAGTGTCGAAGGCATACTCGTCGCTGGGTTTGAACGTGTTCGCGACAATGACTGGACTGGCAGAAGAGGAAGCGCGCCAGGCCGCCGTCGAGAAAGGTTGGACCATCGACGGGTCGATGGTGCAGCCGCGTAAGATAGAGACTGAAGAGTGCATCCTTGACAACGAGGACCTTACCGAAGACCAGCTGCGCAAGCTCACGCAATTCGTATCCTTCTTGGAGAACTGAACGAGCACCCGGAGGAGCCCCGCGGGGACCGCCAATGACGAAGCACCCATCACGAAGACTCGATCGACAGTACTTTAAACTTAGTTTTACCTCGTAATCGTATTATATAAAGGAGGAAGTGTGCCTCAAAGGAAGCACCTGTGTCCCTACCCTAAGTATACCTCGGTCTACCTACGCGTTCTGCCCGTTCGATCGGAAGAATCATTCGATGAAGCAAGCGCGGAGTCAACAACTCGATTAATCAATAATCGACCGCCGCGTGCGAGAGAAGGCGGACTGGCATTTTTTAGAAGGGACACCTTCCACGAGAGGAAAATCCATCAGCGAGAGAGTTACGAGATTCTAACGACGTGTATTTGATTCATCGGTGTTCATCTCACACAGCGTTCACCCGCTGGAACGAATTACTCTATTGTACAAAAATAATAATTATGGACGCGATGGCTACCGTCCTAACACAATCGACAAGAATCTTTCTTCGCCTTTGTCGTCTAACGATTTCCACCGACACCGTTCACCTATACCTCACCCGAAGCCCCACGGAATTGAAACGAACGATTCTATCACGGAATTGTCGATTCCGGTATTTCCGAGATAAACACCGAGATATTGGTGCCATTCACCCTCCACTTCGATCAACAAACAGATCTCCATTCTCCTATTATCACTCACACATCGGTTTCCAACCATCACCTTCCAGGAGCAACGATTCATAGCGCGTTCGAAGGTACATAATCTCCGAAATTAGCTATCCGATTGCGCAATGGTCGGTTCCAGGACCGACAAAGTAGCTAAGGGGAACGGGTGATCTCGAAACGAGCAGCTTCGATCGCGCGTGAAAGCAACCGGGTGTCGGTATCGCACCGGTGGGGTAGCAGATCTGAAAAATCCGCGCGCGGAGATTCTGCCTTGAAGCATTGCGTCACGCAAATCGAATCCTCGCGGGTCAGAAAAATCGCGGACAGCCAGGTATGCCTGGTGTGTTTCACCCGGCGCGGCGCGGCGCGGCGCGGCGAGGCGGTTGGTGTTGGCCCCCGACATGCCTGCCGAGTAATTCTCTATGAAATCGATTCTGACCGTCCCGCATTGTAAACGCTGAATATGCACAATCGCGGCCCCGATTGTGTAACGCCTAGATACTCTCAAAGAAATCGTTTCCACCGGTCGAGAAGGCAGGTAGCCGGTGTGCACCCACCGTCATTGGTGTGTCGGTTGCTCTTTTTTGGCTCCACTACACTCTAGAAAGTTGTTGCACCGGTACCACCAATCCTACACGCTACCCGCGTTTCATATTTTACGTGTATAATGCCGCGATCGGGATTTCCGTATAAATCCCCGGCACCGTGCCCGTCGATCTTCGCGATTTTTCATTTTGCGCAAGCCTACTCCAGTCTCAGTTTTTTTTGTTTGCAGAGAAGACGTGGATGGTCTCGCTCTCGCATAGAAATGTCACGAGTAACTTGCCAGCTTGTTTGCGCCTTTAGATGGAAACGGTGCGAACTCGTCGAAAATACGCCGCGAAGTATTTGCTTCCGTGGAGCGGCTCGTGGTCGATCGGCGATTATCGGATACCGGAACATTCGTCAATGCACCGTCGCGGAAACGTGGGAATGAATGAAAAGAAAAGCCTCGGACGTAACTGGAAGGCGTTCCCACGCGTTCGTGCCACATCAGAGAGTGCCTATCCTGGCTGTCTGGCTGGCTGCCTTATATCAGGAACGTGCGATCGGCGCAATAATCGGTATCGAAAAAGGCGTTCGGTCAGCGGGGGGTTGCAAAGTGGGTAGAACGTAGCCTAGGATCTAAGGATGACGGTGCCGGGCTTCTCCGTAGGTACGTGCTAAAGGCTCGTTGTACTCTCTGTTCACCGTGCCTTTGAATAATGCAGATTCATCGTCGTTCCAACGAGCGATGATTGCATCGCGATATCACGTCGTTTCTTCTTCTCGATCCTCTTTTTTTGCTTCTCTTTCGCTCCTTCCTCGACCCCGTCGTTGCCCCAATAGGCGGAAAGCACGATCGTCGGGGAAGGGAGAAGCAGCCTGAAGAGTATCATCACGAATCGTTCAGGACCTTCGGTATTCCCTGTTGAATACTTCAACAGGGATACCTCGTTAGCAGGTGCCATCCAGGTTCATCTCTGCGGGATTGACTCGCAACTAGTGGCTACTTGATCCTTTTACTTCGTACGATTATTTGGAATCACGATGTTTGAGGATTGTCAGGACACTCGAGAGCTCGATCGAACCACTGAACGAGACTAGTTAATTCTGAATGGGATATATTAACCCCTATTCATTTACGTGTATGTATGTAGAATATGTTTTTAACCAGTTTTCTTGAATCCTAGAGTTCGGCTAACCAGTCTTAAACCGGGAAAGCTAACCAAAGAACTTACAGATGAGCATAGATGGAATCTTCTGGTTGTTTGATCGATTCTAGATAAATACTGCTGGGCATCGTTCAATCACCGACACCTAGCTGTAATTCCGTGTCGAAATTCGGCAGGTTGGAAGGCGCATTCCTGCGAAGATTAATCCAGCCGGCTTTCATCGAGATGGGAATCGAGGCTGTAAACGCGTTTTCAGTAGAATCTAGAGAGGCATAGGGTACCACATCGGGTATTACTAAAGACGAGTACTAGTTTACAACATAAAACGCGAAGGTGAGAGGCAAGAGGAAAGAGAGCCGGGTTACCAGTTACCTTAGCTGACCTCCCCTCGTAAGAGTACGCGCCGGTGACTCGCGTCTTCTTTCCCGAGAGCGTTAGCTCTCTGTTGCGGTGACCTTTGCACGTCGCGGAAAACGCCGATGCTCCGTGAGGAGCGAGCGAGTGGCACGAATCGAACGCGGCTGGTCGATTTCGAAAGTCTCTCCTCTCCGCGGCGGAAGACGCGTCGGGAGTCGGGATGAGACGCTGGGGACGAGGAGGATGATGATAATGACGAAGAACAACTGGAAGGCCGAGAGGAACACGTTCCCCTTCGTTTGACCGTTCGGTAAGACCGAGAGGCGTCGTCGCTTCTACGAAGTCCTCGGACGGAAATAAGGGATGCGCAGTCACGAGAATCATTCCTCGATCCATTCCTCTCTTACTCTTCAAGTTAGAAAACGAGAGGATATACGGCAGAGGGCAGAGTGTAGTCACGCGTCACCGATACTAGCAAATATTTAACATGTTTTTCACCCAAAGCGTAATTGTAAAAGGAACAGGTGACAGACAGATGTCTTGTTACCATTTTAGCACCGATGAATAGTCGAGAAACGGACATTTTGGATTGTCATTAGGGAGGATCGAATACGGCCGTAATGGCAGTAATTGGTACTTGTGAATTAGTCAGTAGATACTGCAAGGTGGAATCGAAGGGACGCGGTTTTAGCGACGAATCAACCATTCCACGCTTGTCCTATTTTGTGATGCTATCTAATAGATTACGTTGGAACAAGCCGCGTGTCGAGGTGACAGTGTTTCGTCGTGCCGAGTCATCTGGGGTTGTGCAACACGGCGATCCACCCAGTTAGAGATCGTATTCTTATGGATCTCGCGTATGCTCGGGTATTCCGTTGATTTTGGCAAAGCAGTTTTGCACGTCCATTCTTTCTCGAGTAGGTCTCCTTTCCGCAGCCGGTAGTGGCACGGTTAAAAAGCAGGATTAGCTGTTATCGAATAAAAAATCGTTCGAATGGATTGGAACAATGAGAGCTCGCCGCGGTCCAGGGTCCAGTCTCTGCGGGGGTTGTACCGTTAAGAGAATCACGACGCGTCTGTGCGGGTCCGAGGCGATGGAGAGAACCACGGCTAGGAAAAGAGAGGGAAAAGGCACAATTGAATGTTGGCGGACCCGTGGGCGGGACGCGGTTCGATTGTTTCTTTATCGCGATCATCCTCGCTCCTTCTTCTTGCGACGGCAAACGGTCCGATCTCACCACCGAACCGCACAATCATTCGTCTACTCGCGCCGCGATTTCTATATCGTTGTCCTGTATCATTGTCCTTGTTGCGTCGCGCGACGCGTCCCGTCCCGTCCCGTAAACGTCGTGTCGTGTCGTGTCTGTGTTCTGTTGCGCGCGTTCTGCGCTTAGGTGGGTGCGCTCAGAATGCACCTTCTCCGCGGCATTCCACGCGGAAAGAAAACCGATCGTTACCTTTGCACAATTGCATCTTGCGGAACGTAACGGCGATCGGCCAAGGGGGATCATCGATTCGTCTCGATCCAGACACCCCCGCAAATCGTTCGATAGTGGCATTTGATCGAGTCTCGTGAGAACCGAAATTTTGGTCAACCCGCTCAATTACTGTAAAATGGTCCATGAAATAGTCGGTTCGTGCGGGGGAAAGATTGTAGGAATTGTTGAGAATTTCACTTGTTACGGCACAGAGGCAACGGGGTCTCCCATTCGGCACGCTTATCCCTACCATTGATGCTCCCGTAGTCCCAATGTTTAGGCTTTGATGGCACATGATACATAGTATGTGTGATCGCTTGCACCCGCATTCCTTTCCAGTGAAATCTTCTCAGCTCGCAATAATATCGATATCTGTAAAGAATTGTTAGATAATTGCAGCTACATACGAGCAAAGCTATACCCTCGGATTTCGAGGCGCGTACCAACTCACAGTCAGACAAATGGTGATACGGTTTCGGAGTGTACGGGGGTTTAACTTTCGCAGTCGGTCCCGGTTGCCGGTTCCTTTGTCTGAGAATGTCCGATCGAAGTATTCCCAACGTTGAAATCTAATACGCAACAATGGTTTCCCGTGGCCCGCATTCGTAGCTCCGTCTACCCTTCATTGTAACGGCGCGGTGCGGCGCGATTACGGTCGATCAACGATAATCGAATTACCGTGGCTGCGAAATATTCTAAATAAGGCACTTGTTTTCGAACCGCGGTTAGGTATACGTAGACCTCGTGTCTCCGGTTGCGTAATAAGGCCGAAGGGGAAAACTGAGTATCAGCCCGAACTCGCAACACACCGCACCGGAGCGAATTTAGATCCCGCGTTTAACAATTGATGATCGTCGCGGAGGGATTGGCCGTGACGCGAGTTCCGTGACAAATACGACGGGACATAAGGTACCACGCGGCACCCCGATTGACACGATAACCCCCGGTCGCGTTTGCAACAATGTCGGATCGTGACTCACTCGAGGAAAGTGGAATCCTCGATACCTGGCGAACTGCAACATCCCCCGGCTCCCAGAAACGGCAGAAACTATGCGCACTTTCCAAAGACGAAACTCCGCGCCGAGGCTAGAAACGATCGAGCATCAGCTTTAGATATGCTAGACCCGCATTTACATCAGCATCTTCGGCATCGTCGATCCCCTGAGAACTTTGCTGAAGTGCGAACCACGACGTTCGAACACAGTTCCTGTTGCTACCTGCTCCATTGCCCTGAAGGTACATACTTTACAATCCTGTTTTCATTAAGATCCTCCGATTTATCCTGAAAGGGCGAGCCTGTCTTAGCCTGGCCTGCGTCGAAAAATTGATATCTCTTCGCACAAGTATCAGTCTGAGAAATGCTAGATCCGGGTCGGAGGATCTACATCAGCATATTCGCTTCCTGTTGCAGGGGCTGTCTTTGCTAGATCCGTTGTATACGATTTGCGAGCCGGTTTAGACGGAGTCAAGCGTTCAATTAAGAGAGAGACGAATTTTGTCCAGCTGGAGCACTGAACGACGGTGGAAACGGTGTTGAATCCGGCTCGAATCTCGGCTTTTCCGAGGGTTAGCGATCGTCGGCCCTGATAGCTCCCTCCCTCGGGTTGCATCTGGTGGCACGCCACGAGGCGGCCGCAGACTTCTGGGATTTCGCAAGCGGCACTCTCGCCACTCCGGAGATAAAGAGAAATACCTGAGAAGGTGCAGGTGAGGTAAGGCTGAACGAGGCGGGTGAGGGGGAGCGGAGGAGGAGGATAGTCTTCGTCGGTAAACCTAGACTGGAAACGAGTCTCAGCGGGGAAGAAGAGCGAGCGAGATGCCCAGAGAATCTGGCCTGGGTAAGACGGACACGGGGGAACAGAGGAGTACAACCGTTCAACGGGAGAGAAGGCAGAGAACGGAATATGGGATCACCTAAGGTTAGGGTTCGCGATGCTGCGCCCACGTACCTATTGTCTCTAACTTTCGTGCGCTGCGGGAAAAAGGACGCGAGTTGCCTACGGTGTATCGCGCGGCGCACACCGCGTGTATCGTCGACCCCTTCTCGCCCTGGGATGCTCCGATACTCCATTTCCTTGAGTGACGGAGAGAAACAGAGACGAACAAGGATGCGTTCCACGCGAATCGAAAGTTGGACCTTACGATCGATGCCTAAGATGCTTTTCGTACCCTTCTCCGGGCGAATCGTCGTCCCGATCGTCGGACTTTTCGTTGCCCGCGATGAAAACGTGGTGCCGGCCCTGCCACAATCGATGCTTTCTTCTCGCTGTCTGTTCGTTTTAAGTTGAATTACGCTGCCATCGATTCGCAAGACGAATAAAACATGGGCATTTTCACCGTACGCACCGTGTCCCAGTTGCCAGGTCCCGTTCCTCGACAGATTTAGGTGATTCGTGTTCCACCATAGTTACATGTTTCCCCCTAAGCACGCAACGAAAGCAAGGCACGTCTTCGCTACGCAGAACCAGAGCTAGATGATTGCGCAGCGTCGGTCGATTAGCATACTGACACGCGAACACGATGGAATCGGTTTTTGTAATCGCCTGCCGACAAGATCGACGTCCTCCAAGCTAGTCAGGATAAAACGATTATGCGTCGATCGTAGGAAGTATCCTTCGAAACTTTTACTATATCGTTTCGGCTCGAGAAATCGGCAATCGATTGCTACGAATCGTTTACGAGTATCATGAATTAACAGTGACTTTTCTCGCACGGACAACCACAAGTGCAGGTATGCATGTGTGAGTCGAGTTTGTAAATTATTAAGAATGATAATTGCGCATAGCTGTATCGGTTGTGCATGTAAAAGACTGACGTCGCCGACCAACGAAAGTCGACAGGTGTAGCTGGGACGGGTATACGTGCTCGGTATACCTTTCTTTGTGGTTAGATGGATCGAGATAACACGATTACATCAGCCGAAACTGGGAAAACCAGCTGCATATTTCAAGTTCCCGTTCTCTGCTATTCCGGTCCCGATACTTTTTCGATGAATAAAACAATCGGCCCAGTTGATTAACCGGACAGTCGTCACGGTGAGCTGTTCCGATTACGTTCTCCCGCGGGATCTCTTAATTTGAGAAAGGTCTTTCTGCCAGTGTGAACTGGCTCTGCTAAAATTGTTCGTTGGAACCCGCAATTAAGAATTCAAATAAATCGTCCTGTTTTGAAAAAAAAAAATATTGAGGAGTTCGTGGTCGTAGAAATTGATTTTGGTAATTTTCTGGTTCATTTGTGGAGGAGGATAGATCGCAAAGGTAAAATCCGCAAGGAAATCTAGCGAGTATTCTCTCTGTTGCACCGGGTGGCGGCCACCAACGTTGTGCACGACTCTGCCCGATGGTTCCCACCTACCGTTGCCGCGCGATCGTCGGTTCTAAACGTATCACAGTTCTTTAACAATCGTCCCGAACCACCGTGCTTGTAATTAGACACGATATTCGTGTCAAACGCGAGCTCGAAAGACTTTCACGAAAGGCAGAGCGTCGAGCGTGCGGTGTTTTGCAATCTGGCACCGGTCATCTTCGCCCTGATCGAACATCCGCGATCCTTTTCCACATAACCAATTAAATTTCACGCGATAGGTATTTGGAATCTAAACGAAGAAAATCCCATCAATTTAATGGATATCCTGTTTCGAATCAAACGATTTCCGTTCGATCGATAATTCGAATATATTTGCAATCAAGTGTTTTCTCGCGCACAGGTGTGCCATCCCGATTATCTTTCGGTGTCGGTGATCGATGTCGAATCGAGCTACGCCTATCGTCTTTGATGTTACGTAAATTCAAAGGGCTAGAGGCTTCGAAAGTCCCATCGACGACGACTATTCTGAGAACCGTTAAGTGGCGAACGGCTTATACACATTGTTCGATCCGCGGTTCGATCCGCCCTCCGTTGTTGCGGCCGATATTCTTTAAACGATCTTATTGTGTTCGGTTTCGCTCGCGTGTTACTTTTACACCGGTGGTAAATAAATAGCGGCGGGTTGCATCATCGCGGTGGATACGTTCTCGCAAAGAGCTTTTCGTAGAGAACGCAACGGCAGAGAGCGATTTCGCAATCGAAGCCTGAATTTCGTCTTCTCGTTCAAGCGTTTCGCACATCGTTTCCGGGTGTTCGCGTAACTCGGCTGGAACCGTGGTTTCGCATCGTGACCGGGTCCACCGGTTTATCTCGCATCTTATTCGGTTAATTAAGCTTTTAACAGGATGGCCATCCAGTTGGAATGGACGTCGCGTCGTTAAGTCGCGGCCGGCCATGGAATTATACTAATTCTCACTCGGGGAGAGCCATTATTCGAATATTGCGATACGTGCGAAGCAGTGGGCAAGCTGTGCGGCCTAGATTGATCTTTTATCTAGCACTTTTGACTACTGAAAAACCCCGTCGCCTGTATCATTAAGAAACGAGAAGGCACGTATCCCGGAACCTCGCGATCCTGGAAAAATGAGGCTACTCCCTTAACAGTGCAAATTCGTCCCTGGAGAGGCGAGCGGAGAAGTCGGAACGGTTGAGGCGCTCGCGGAGGAGCAAGTTTGTCGATGGCCAATGGTGAACGTTTCCGTGAAGAAACGTTTGGACCTCGGTGGTGAATTATGCGGCGCTAATCGCGGCGTTACTCGCGCGAGGACCCGACGACACCGCGATACGGAGGTCGTAGCCGCGCGTTCGACCCCGGTACTTACCGGTACTACTCGCGGCGAGGACACGGACCCGGTCCTCTACGATGATGGCACCGCACAGAAAAAGAAAGAGAGAGAGAGAGAGAGAGGGAGTACCGCACGGTGTTGAACGCCTTTGCCTGTCCTAGGCTCTTGAAGGAACGAGAGAGAATCGCTTGCTTACTTTGAGAAAGAGAGAGAGAGAGAGAGAGAGAGAGAGAGAGACAGAGAGAGAGAGAGGGAGAGAAGCTAGGAGGCGAGAGGAGGCGAGGACAGAGAGTACCGGTGAGAGTGCACGGCCGTAACGTACGGTACGATACGGTCGTGCCGGCATGCCCGTAGGTCGACCCGCAACGCGACGTGTAATTATCATCTCCCAAGGGCCTATCCCACGCTATCCAAGTTAAGTGGGACACAAACGATTACTGCGTGAACGATTAGAGTGGGGCCTTCTCGGATAACGGGGGTGAAGGTACGGTTGCCGGGTTGGAAAAGTCATCATCCAGCGCGGCGGTCCGGTCATTCGATGAATGGACGACGAGGATCGTCGAGCGGGGCTGATTTCGATTAACAGGATCCCCGTGACCCCGCGTAGGAGTTGTCTTTAACGCTGATGAGCTCCGGCCGATCGCCAGACGCGATTAACTCGAGAATCGAGGAGGATGCGAGCTCGGTGAATCTGCAGGTGCGGAACCTACGGTTGGAGGTATTTATCCTCCAGCAAAGATTCATCGTTTTTGCGTGGTTTCAAATTCCGGGTAGTTTGAGATAGCGATGGAACCAAATATTTGACACCGTCGTCTCCATCGGCGTGGCGCGGAGAGGTTCGTCTACAAGTAGCGAGGTGGTACCGCAGTTTCCGTTTTTCCCACGGCGGCGGTGTGAACACTCTAAGCAGCCGAAGACTGAAAAGTGTGAGAAACCCTGGATAGCTTACCGTTCGCGAAGTCCTTCGGCTCCTAGACGGATTTCTTCTGGTAATCCGTTGGTAGAAGCTGAACTAGATGTTCCGAGGGAGAGGGTGTAGATGGTGTACGGATTTTGAGTCGAATCGACGACGACGCCGGCGTCGTCGCCACGGCATCGTTGAATTGGCCATAATATGATAATAGCACGAGGCACTCCCCACGGCGGCGGGTCCTATGTCTATGTATATACGTTCGCCTTCGTCTTCGAAGTGAAAGGCGGGCGAGTCGGTTGGCGAGCACGCTAGCGCTTATGCTAGCGCTCGCCCGAGCCTATGTCTATGCCTATGCCTGAGCTATGCCTGAGCTATGCCAGCATGGTTGCCGCAAGGTCCCCGCCGCCCCTCGCGAGGTCAGAGGTCGGCTCACCCACTCCCCTCCTGGCCCTTCACCTCGTGTCCTCCATCCTCTCGCCTCTCGCCTCTCACCTCTCGCTGCTCTTACTGCTCCATGATCTCTCGTTGTCTTTTCACTCTTCTCCACCTCCTCCACTCTATCTACTCTCTTTCTCTATCTCTACCACCAGTCGCGCTCTGTCGCTGCGATTTTTTACCTTTCTTCTGTAGCCTCCTCGCTTTCTGTCTTTCTCTTTTTCTACCGAGATGCAACCGTTCGTTCGTTCGTTCGTTCGTTCCTGTAAAAGACGGGCCAACAGGATCTAGCAGCGCGGACAGATGCGCGATCGGGTCGCCTCTGACACGATTCGAGTCATCGGGTTGGCTGCAGACGCATCTCACTCGTGCACAATACACTTCTGTGCTTTGAGATTTAATGCAGAATAAATACTCGGTTACTTATTCGCCGAATATGAAAGGGTTTTTGGAAAATTCGAGCTGAAGTGAACGCGTCGATGTAGCCGATCACGCGAAAGATACAGTCATTTTATCGGAAACGGTCCGTGGGGGCCGTCGACTGTTTGAAGGATCGGTAGAACGTGTGTCGATAGATTGTTAAGGAAATACCGGATAGTCAGTGTACACCTATTATAAGGATTGCCAGGATTTTTCTAGGTGACTGGTCGCGCAGCTGCGCCGTGCAACGGTGTACGGAGGCTGTGCTCGCAGACGCGTAAGTGCGTCTCTCGCATTCCAAGAGCTTACACGACCGCTCGAGACGGGTGCATATCGTTACGGGATTCTCGAGGATGCGCCCGGGTACACGTGCTCCACGGCGAATACCGTGTATGGACAATAACGCGTTCTTGCACCTTCCAGGAGATCGCGAGAACCTCTCGGACAAAGGAAAAACTCTTTTTTTTCGTCCTGTTGAGGACTCTAGAAAATTGGCAAAGGGCCAAGGGATAGGTTTAGGGTTCCCACCGTTAACGCGAACAAACTTTGATTACGAAACTGTAATCGATCGATCGTCTCATCGATCAGGTAAATCGACATTGAACCGAAAATTGCATTGAATCGCGGTGAGAATGAAAACGGGGCCTACATTCCCGCGAATCCGCGGATGTTCTCATAGACGGATGCTCGGATCTATAGATCAAGGAGAGGAGCCCAGCAGCGGCCGGATAAGATAGATGGCGTCGGTCGGAGTAAAAGCGCGTTATAACTGCGGGGAATAAATATTGGAGTAGGTACACGGGCGGTATTACCATACAATACGCATACCGCGTAGAGTGATTTCGCGGGCCACGCAAGGGTGCGACGCTCGACGTTGTTTGTTGCTCCTAGAGCCGTTTCAGCAACCACGGCTTTGCCCCCGTCGTCCCCGTCCGCACCGTCGCTCTCTCTTTCTCCGTTTAATCGCCATTAATCACCGCGATCTTCCACCCAGTCCCACGCAAGCCAGCCTCGCGAACACGATATCGAAATACCGGAGAATAGGTCTTACCCCGGTACCGAACTTGCCGTGAAACGCGAGCTTGTGTTCCGTTCGGGTTCGACACGAGGATGGAAAATGTTCCTCGAATGGAAATTGCCCTCGATTAAGCCAGAAACCGGAAAAATCTACCGGTTCCTCTGTTCTCGGAATCCATGCACACGTTCGGGCAGCTTCATTATGATTTTCTACATTTCCAATGAATCCTTTCAAAACGAGACGACATATCTTGACTTTTCAAAAAGTTAGTATTCGATATGGGTGTGAATAACTGCACACTGGTATTTGTAAAGTAAAACCTGTCTTTATTTCACGACGCGAGAGGAAGATCTTTACTATACGAAGTCTCAGCTTTGACTGAATCTTAGAAGAAAATCGTTGGAACCCGAAAGGGAAACCAGGATCCTCTCGTATATCCGGATTGTTTAGATTAAGCCCCACAGTCCGGCTCTTGAGACAAAGTATCAATTAGGATACTTTGAAATCTTCGTTTAGAAACTATTCTGAGAATCGTTTCATCGATACTTCTTAATCTCTGTTCATTAAACCGATACGGAGATCGTTGATTCATTTTTGACAACGAACAATAAGTTCATTGTGTTGGTAATTTATTGATAATCCAACAGTTAGCTCCATCGATTGTACAGAGGAAAATCCTGATTTCGAGAGCGTCACGCTCGGCTGTTCTCCGAGGAAGAAGAGGTCATCGCGGAGGCAGCCGCGACATCCCCGATTCCGGTCGATCCTGGTGTCTGCGCGTCCTTTCGTTCGCCGCCCGGGGCGATCGTCCTCTCTCTTTCGTTTCTGTGCAGGTGACAGGTGAAACGACCTATACATGCAGGACAGCGAGGTCGTGCACCATTCGCCGAGGATACCTAATTCCGGAGAAAAGGAGAGAACCGATCGGGGACTCGGCGATGAGAATGTTTCAGAAGCGTAGGAGAAACCGTTTGCCAGGCTTCTCTGCACCATGCCACCGCCGCCTGCAACAACGAGAGACAACTTTTGCCGGTTTTCATACACTATAGCGAGCGTAAAGCGCGACAGACACCGTCGAACTTGACGGAAAAATCTGTCGTTTCGCGTTAACGACACGCTCGCGATCCAAGGAATATAATTTATCGATCGTTGCACAGGGTTTATGCGTTTCCAGTCGCTCTCCGATATGGAAAAGTGTTAAAATCGTGATATAGTATCGGTTCGGGTAACCTATCGAGTGTATCTGACAGCGTGCACTACCTTAGAAAATGTCGCGTATGAATCAGGGTAAAATGCGACCTCCGATTCGGTGTCGTGTCGTGTCGATCATTTTTCTTTTCTTGTTCCGGATATCGTACAAGATGTCTGGTTAGATAACCCGACTGTTTTGGCACGGTGCAACGCCGTATTAATTAGAGCTCGAGTCATATACACCCGTTACGGTGTTGCTGATAACACAAGGTGTCTGACTATGCCCACCGCAACCATTCAATCCAATTTCAGCGTCGACTCGCTTCATCCACTCTGTTTTTTTCTATCGTTAGCCTTGCAAAATCTCTGGTCTTCGTTTGTTATAGCCATCGCAGAATTGATTGAGAAGGGTTCCTGTTCGTCAGCTTTCGAATGGTTCAATGGTCATTGAAAAACCTCTAAGGTCAGTTTTCACCGTCCTAATCGGTTAGGCCCTTTATATATTCGAGCGTTTGCTCGGTTGCTGATTTCTATCGGACAAACCACGGTTTTAGATGCGCTCGGTAAGTTTTCTGTTAATTGGATACGTTGCGATCTTTCTAAATTTCCTCTCGCAGCGATTGGGTCTCCTGGTTAACCGTAGAATAGACGATCAAATGGCACGGACGCAGGCTTCTCGGCGCGCAGGGTACGCAATGTTCCAGTGCTCGCCGCTGGATACCCGGTGCGAGAGCACACGTCGCGACGGTTTCGCAACGAGCGTGTCAACGTTTATCGATTTAACGTATATAACATAGCGTTTCAAATGTTCGTGTCGCAAATAGTTCAAAGGCAGACCCGCTCGCAGCAGCGGACCCTCGGGCCCCGCGCGCGCTTGCTCGTTCGCTCGCTGCTCCCAGCCCCGTTAAGTAATATTAACTTGCTGCTCCATTGCCAATTACTTTACATTAAGTAATCGTAAGAGATTCCGTCCGCGAGCTCCGCGACTTCTGATCGTGCCGACGACGCAGGGACAAGCGGTAATTATGCGTTTACGAGGACGCGCGCGTACCTGCCACTTTCGCCTCTCTAATTACAGCGGAAGATTATCTTTACCCCGGCTGGATTAGAATCTAACAGCGCACCGCCAGGAAATTCATAGACGATCGAATCATCGATTGTTAATCTGTCGTGCGAGCCCGACGCGACGCTCGGCCCCCATCCTCCCAGGATTATTGTTAAATCACTGTTTACGTCTGCGTTCGACGGACCGAGGAATACGCGGGTTCCGCTCGCTGGCAACCCGACCGATCCAATCGGTCGTAATTAATAATTAAACTGCGGATCTGTATGCAAAATAAAAATGGTCCGCGTAGATTGCAAGAAGTAGAAACTAAATTGCGAATGGACTAACAAATCGAAATTCTAAAAATCCACGCTAAACGACTAACGTATTCTCGTTATTCTCCAGCATCAAATGGTTCGATACACGATATCTAATTCTCAGAATTCGTTACCGATACGGCATCGAACGCGTCGGCGGAGTATGCCAGACGCTCCGAAGGAAACGAGTGCGGATAATTGGGGATCGATGGCGGATAAACGATCGAGGACAATGACAAACCGCGGCGCGCAGCTCAGTCGGAACGTGGACAGCAGGAAGTAGATACGGAATCTGAAAAAATCTCTCATGCCCGTTAACTATTCCTGACCAAGGCCAAGCGAAGCTGTCGGCGAGCTGTGGTAGGCTCGGCTCGAGCCGTTTGCCTGTTGCGCCGCGGTTCAGCATTAGTCATCCGTCAAACACGATGAAACCCGTGTTACGTGGATCCGCGAAGTCACCACCGAGATTCTCCTCTGGATCATCTTGGGGATCGTACGTTTGTCGTTTCCTTCGTGTGGTACTGGCACGTTACTCTTAAACCTATATATCTGCGATTTCACGCAACCGGCAACCGGCAACAGGCATTTTCTTCGTGCGATCTCTCCTCCCTCCGTTCGTTGTCTAGTGGTAGCGACCGGTCGCAGAACCTTTTGTTCTCCGCTGGATGATCGAACGCAGGGGCGATAGTCTCTCGAGTGGATCGTAAATCAGCGAAATTACACAGTGGCGTAACGGAAACTTAAGACCCTCCTTTGGACACAAAACTCGCACACTTACAACAGAGAGACAGAGACCGTAGACCGTAGGCCACAGACCGTTCTTGCGATTCAGTCACGCGACTCCGGATTTCTTCGACGTTGGAATCCTTTTCTCGAGTATTTACGAGGAGACGGTTTAGAAACCCGTGGTGTCTGTTAGCCGGTGATTTTTAACCGTTGCTTCTTCATAGATCGCGGTTAATTAAGGGGCTGCAGAATCGTGTACGCGTGGAATTGACGCGAATACCACCCATGCGGTACGGTCCCGTCTACCATATTTATTGAAAATGATCATATAGATAAATACAATTATTAACGAGATTCGTTTAGAATTATACGGGAGATATTCACTTATGAAAAGCGTGTATTATAGAAGTTGTTAAAGGATACGATAGGCTTCAGGGTTCGTGCTTCCCACTTTGTGAAGTTAAACGGCCGTCATCGGGGCTCGCACGAAGACGGGTAAAACCGAGCTCTCGGTAAAAATAAAATCTATAGATCCACCTCTCTCGCGTTCGATATTTTCCTTTGTCTTTCCAACGGGGGATTCCTCCTCTGTGGTGGTATTTAGTGTGCGACGGTAAAAGCTTGCCGTGGAATTTCGCCATGTTTGGGTGGCTAGATGCAGTATCGTTGTCATTTCCATAAACTTTCTACGATAGAATCTATGGGGCACCCCAATGGTTCCGGCGTTTGTACCATTACTATTACGAAGAAAAAGGCTCTGCTCTTTGGTGAGTCGTATTATTTGTGAAAGCGCTTTTCTCGTGTTGCGCGTTAGTAGCCTTAGAAAAAAATCACCCGAAGAAAAATGTGATGCGTAATATAGGATGGCTAGTGTTTCGAGTTCTTGGAACAATATCCGCCTCCGCTGAATATTAATAATAATTCTTGAGCATATTATCGTAGAATGGATAGTTTGACGGTGCCGGTAGAATTGGGTACTTAAAGCCACGAGAGCATGTATAACGTTCGAAGCACCATAAATTTCTCCGGGTGTTTATAACGGAGGAAGAGAGCGAGAAACAGAGAAGAGAGAAGACGTCGAAGGAGTGTGACCTAGAAACGCAAGGAAGGCTCTATCCGATCCTCTTAACGCGCATCGAAGTTGGGGAGCACAGGTTCACACTATAATGGATAATACCTCCGTAGTCGAGAGATATCCCTTGTAGAACCATCTGAGCAGGCTCACTGTGTGTAAAAGCGCCTTTGAGAGTGACGCTTGTCAACAGTTTACCGTTCCTTTGGCATGTCCGTGCACCGTACACGGAGGCTGTGCTATCTGATATAACGCGTGGTGGCAGTTCAGAGAATAAGAAAGAGAGAAGAAGAAAGAACATTCGCGGCAGGGACCTCGTCGATTGCTTCCGTCCCATTCAACTTCCAGGATCGCGAAATCGGATCGGCGATAGCGGTATCCACAAGCCAACAATAAATACACCCCGTGTGCCACGCGCACACACACACGCAAACACGCACACATACTCGGATATACGTGCAAACCTGGTGATGCGATTCTTCTCGAGGCTATCGTAGATAAGTTTCTCCGTGTGCCACGGACCATTGACCCACCTAAACATGGAGTCTCTCGGCAGCAAACGGGCTCGGGCTCGTCTTGAATTGCATAGTCCCGACGACGTAACCACTGTCCAGGCAGGCATAAACAATCCTGGGTACAACGAGTATACACAGGAAGAAGACCATCCTGCAAGAGTCAGTCGGGGTCCCGTTTCCGTGTCTGTGAACGTGTACGTGTACGTGTAGAGCGAGCGGAGGCGTCGAGGAGCCTGGCGCGCTCGGTGCAGAGAGCATGCAAAAGACGACACCGAAAAACTATGGGAGAAAGTACCTGTGTGTCTTCGAAGGCTGAAGGGGGACGACCTTCCCGCGGTTCTCCATCGTTGTGTCCATCGAGTCTTTCTCTTTCCTTCGTCCCCTTCCAGTTCTGTGGCTCGCGATTCCTTCCTTTCTCTCCCTCTCCTAACCCTCTCTTTTTCATTGCACTCTACCAACAATTGCTCGCCTAGGCAACTGTGTGCTCGCCAGAGTGTGCGCACCCGAAGACGTACAAAGACACACAAGCACACGCCTATAGGATGTTCGTACACACACCTATGCAGCGTCTACATCGCGAGGACCCAGAGCAGCGGTTGTATCTACTGCGAAAGATAACGAGACGACTCGTTAACGACTTTGTGCAGATCGGGTCGCGAAACGGTGCTCGAGCTCCGGCTCGTATATCGACTCTCCCACAGGGCCATTCCTTTTCCATCTTCCACTCTTCGTGGATCAAGCAACGGTGGGGGCGGGGATCGAACGGTGGTACAACCCGTGGACGACCCCGCGTGTGACCCCACGACTTCGCGTCGATTCTCTATATGGCGTTATAATCGTGACCGCGCCGCTGCAGAGCGGGAAGCTTACTCTACAGCGCAGCACACTCCAGTAAATGAAATTTAATGGAAAGTAAATAAATTGTTCTATTATTCGAAAATTACACTGTCCGGCCACACTCGTACCTCTACCGTACTTCGATAATACTTGAAAATGTATTAACCCACTCCGCTTTGAGCATACACAGTTCCGTCGAGCCACTATCTATATAGCGAATTAGATAATTAATACAGGAAGTAGTAAAAAGAAGGTCGTCTGCCAGGCCATTAGAAGCTTTGATTAAAGTATTCATCGGCGTCGATAAACATCGTCGCGGCATCGAAAACGTCTCTGCAAATAAACCGTCCACCGTTGATGAACGAAGTCTGATTGAGAGACAAAGTGACACGTAACGACTGTATCCTAACCAACACCTGTGCGCTAACCAGCACAGGTCGCAACTACCGGTGATTAATAATTCCAGCCACATTGTAGGAAATCTCTGCTGCGATCTACGACCAATTAAAAATACCTAAAACGTTAATAACGTACCGCTTTCTTAAAGTTCATCCGTGCGTTCCGAATCCGGGGATCTAAAGTTCGATCCGAAGTTCGGTCCAAGGATGGTCTCCGACGCTCTCTCATTAGCATAGCAACGCGGAAACGCACGCACGGCACTCGCGTGCTCGTCTCCGCTTTTGCCACGAGGATTCCGCGCGCGTGTTCCCGCTGGATCGGATCGCGATGATCGACAACCGCTAAACCGTGGAAACGGACGCGAACGAACAGCTGTCCCCGCGTGTCTCGGGGATGTCGGACGCTCTTCAAATTCTTACGACGGTTGCGGCGCGTGCTTTCGAACAAACTGCGATTCCTCGGGAATCGAACATCAACTTTCTTCGGAAAGACTTCGAAGAGAAAAATTGAACTTCTGTTTGTCTAACGACGAGAAGATTCTGCGAGAAGCTCGTCGGACTTTCTTCGCGCGAACCATCGCAGATCGGCTATCCTCGAATTGTGACCTAGATCCGATGGATCCTCGGATCGGGAGGGCAAGCGGCGACTCGGCAATTAAACCATCCTCTAAAAAGTTGGTCCAGCGTGTCGAGGAGAGGTTCGAGGAGGCGAAAGAAAAACGCGAGTGAGAAAGAGAAAGAGAGACGGGACCACGGATGGTTGACGAGAGACCACCGTGTGCGAGAGAGAAGGAGAGAAAGGAGTGGGCGCGGGAGAGACGACGAATACATTACGTACGGAGGAGAGAGTCGTTTCGAATCGTGTGCCGGGTCGATCGTCCTCCTCCGTGAAGCCGACCGCTCGCTTTCCCTTTCACACGCGGCGCTAATCGCCTATCGTTCTCTGATCTATTTGGTGGGGGGCGGAGTAAGCGAGAGGGAGGGTTTTGTGAGCTAGAGAGAGAGAGACAGTGGGAGAGAGAGAGAGAGAGAGAGAGAGAGAGAGAGAGAGAGAGAGAGAGAGAGAGAGAGAGAGAGAAACGTGGCGCGAGCGAATTGGCGGAACAGCGATAGACAGACAGGAAGAGCAAGAGACATAGAGGAAGAGGAGAAAAACAGGTAGACGGAGAACGAGATCCTCCTGGTCCAGCCAGGCGAGAAGAAGCTACGGCCAGCCGAAAACCGTCTCCACAGATCAGACTTTCTTCGACGAGCTGCCCCTCGACTAACCGGCAATCTACGTGGGCGGGGGAAATCATAATCGCGACGTCGCAAACTTCCCGCTTGTTTCGCTCTCTTTCAAGTCGTTGCTGTCGTTTTATTAAGCGATGAATTCGCTAAAAAGAACAGAAGAAAAGAAGGATCAAGCGATGGAAGAAATGTTTTAACGATTGTCTCACTCCGCGGAGGCGTTCGTTTGCGAACGCTCGAAGTCGAAGGTGGTAAATAAGCATTAAGAGTTAAAGCTTGCTCACTGCTTGTACATTGTACACCTCGAAATTTTCGATCCCAGCGATGGCGATCTTGCTTTTTTATCGGCGATACGCGTACGTGTCCGGACGCCTTATGCATGTCGCTCTCTTGATACACGATCGCGTGCAGGTGGTTCGAGGACCATCGAGTTCCCTCGTTTAATAGTAGAAGCGTTGATCGATGGGATTAATATTTTGCATGGAGGATCGAGTGCACACAGTTGCTCGAAAGTGTTGGCACACTTTTTACTTTAGCTTGAACGGTGCTACCAGTTTGATTCGGTGTTTTGAGTTTACCATTTCGATTTGGCAATTTTTATAATTCGATACGATTCGTTCCCACCATTTAGCAATTTCGCTTCTCCCAGCGAGTCTTTTCTTTCGAGTTGTTTCATTCAGATTTCTGTTGGCAGACAACTAATTTTAGAGCGTCCATTGGTATTATTTCTCCGATCACTGAAATATTTCCGAGCAGTATTTTTAATGCTCTGGGCGCCGAACTGGTCAAGCTATTTCCGACGGTATCGGTTTATCTAAAATGCAAAGCCGCCGCGAATTTTTCAGCGACAGTAGAGGGCGGTAGATGACGAAATTCCGTGGAAACGGAAAACCGCGACGAGCTCGTTCCGTGATCGACGTTCCTCGAGGAACATATGGGCACGACTTCCAATCAGGGATCGAAAAGGTAGATAAGCCAGCGGGATGACGCCTGACATCAACGAGGCAAATTAATTCAAACTGTCAGCATGAATGGAGGCTCACGAAACAAGTCAATGATCTTCTCTCTCTCTCTCTCTCTCTCTCTCTCTCTCTCTCTCTCTCCCTCCCTGCCGTGCGGATGCTTTCGATTGCGAAATTCCCGATCAATTCTTTTTCCTCCTTTTTTCGAAGAAACCCTGTCACAAGGAAGTAGACGCGTCTTTCGGTGAAACCGATTATTGATTTCATTTCGCTGACCCGGTTGCGAAGTTCGAATGTAAATGAAATTTTCGAGACGCAAATTAGCATTATTAGTAGATAATTGGATTTCCACCGATGCATTCTTCATGAGATTTAAAATGGAAGTGATCTTCTCCCCGTGACGTATCGCGATCTGGACGGAATTTTTTGATTCAAATTTAACAAATTACATTTTGGTATAGGGCACGAAATTTTGGCCCCTGTCAGTTATAATTACACGCTTCCAGGTACCCCGTCGATAATGCGACATCCAATGCTCTACATAGGGAGAATTGAACTAATTTATTTCCTTCAAATATAATACCGGGCAATCTTCGAGTGTCAGAGGTTTAATTAGCACGACAATTTCAATGGACTCTCGATCTGCGCGAATCCTATCTAAAAGCGATACTCGTTGGTCCACTGCTTTGCTCCTGAAAAAATATTCTAAAAACCACTCGTATCACGCGAGAAGCATCCCTTAACGTGGAACGTTGTTTCCCTCGTCGGGGCTGTGTATATACTAAGCTCGTTCAAAAATACTTTGTTCGCCGGTGTAATAAGTGCCATTACCGTGATTGTTATTTTTGTAATGTGTGTCAGTGGTCTGTAGTTTTGCGCGTCAATGTGTAGAGACACACAGAGACTGTGTACACACGCGAAGCTATCCGCCAGCCACCGTTTCCGTCTTGCGTTTCCTTGACAGTTCTCCCAGTCAGCGCAGCGTTCGGTTTGCGTATACGTATTATACAATGTTCCACGTGCGGTTCCGTTAAAGACCCGCCGCCCACGCGGTCTGTCGCAGGCCTGCAACTGCAACTGCAACAGCAACAACACTCTGCGAGGGAAATGTCGGTGTGTCGCGGTGAAAATGAAAGTGCGCCGCGTTAACGCATTATTGGCCGCCGATGCTCGGTCGATACGTTGCTTTATTAACATTTTCATTCATGGCCAAAGAAAGATCCAATTGAACACTGGCCGGTTATGACGATGGGAGCCAGCTGAGTAGAAGAAAATTGCATTAACAACGTTCCGTATACCGCACCGTCGATAGGTTTAGTTGGAACTTTATTATACCCGCGGATTTCATGCGTTACAGCGTACACTTCCGCTCGGGCATTCGGTGTTCCGTTTGACGCTTCGATTTTTCTTTACGTACATCGCGCGACGCGGCTCGGCGCGGCTTATGCGCTCAGTGACGTTTAATTGCGATTCGTTTACCCCTTTTCCTGCTACAACGGGCCGATATGTTCAATGAAATGTCGTTTCATTCAGGAAGAGTTTATCGATTTTCGAGTGGCATCGGACTTTAGATTTTTTAACGAATCGATACAGCGAAATTGTCGTTTACCAATGTGACAGATACGCGACGTCCACGAGCCTGCAGTTTACTTAAAGATTTCTGCCAAATTCTTTTAATAATTCACAAAGCAGCGTCGTCTACAGCGCGCGTCTGCTGTAACCGATGGATCCCTGAAAAACCGTCAGGAATTCTTCGTTTGCACGCGATGGATCGGTTACGGCTCCTCGTGTATGCATGTAACTTGACCGGGTGTGCAATTAAAAGTGACCTGTATTAGGCGTTCGTTGGACGTAATACCCGTGCAATCGTAAACAAAATATCGGCATCATCTTAAACGACCAATTGGAGCGATTACGGTTACGCAACGGCGCTGCGCCGGTGTAATTATATTTACATACACGGTCCGTGCGTATTATGATTAAGATAATAAGGGGGAGGTGCCGATCGTGACGATCCCTCTTGTTCGATCGAGCAACCGGTCCAGCTGCGTGGATCATTCGTGGATCGACATTGGGATCGTTACCGAAACGGTGGAACATTCAATTAGAAAGTTCACGCGATCGGGAGCGAAGCTACGTTGATCGAGAGGTTCCAACGATCGAGTTTCTCGCACGGCGCATCGTAATCGCTCGTTCCTGTCCGCCGGAACGATTTCTTCGAATCGGATGATCTACCGTGCGACATAAATAATAATTACAGCGTATCGCGGGCTCCGGCATGAAAAATGTTTCTCGCTCGGATTAACCGATCTTTCTCCGCGATTCTCTCGTTGGTGGAGAGTGGAGAGACGCGTCCTCTTCTTTTCCACAGATCGCTTCTTTTTTCGCGCACGAAAGGTGAACGTTCACGTCTATAAATAGGCACGCGAACGGTGCGTAAACTCTCGTTGCACGAATATCCGCAGCGACACTCTCCTTTCGTCGTGTAACCCGACGGTGTGCACCGGGACCAGCACCGTTGCGTAATAAACGCCTGCAAAACCTCTCACCCTCGCCGGTTCTTCCTGACTACGACCGATCCCGGCAACCGGTTCCTCCTTCTCCTTCTTCCTCTTTTTTTCGGCCACTTTCCGCCGGCGTCTGCATCCTTCTTTCCGCGATGGACCTGTTCACGCGAAAGGAACTCGGTTTCGGCCGCCGTGCCGCCGCGCCGCGCCGCGCCGATTTCCCCATTCCGATCGGTTACGGCCGATAACGGACGCCGATAACCGGCTAATGTGATCTGCTGTTGACAGGTCGCCGCGCCTCACCTTTCCCTTAAAGAACCTGTTCTCGCGGACCGAGCTCTAGATTTTTCGTTCCTCGAAGGTTTTCTGTATAAATAATCAATTATATCGATCGCGAATGTTGAATATTTTTTATTTAATGATTTCGGCGCAACCGTTTCGATCGATTTTTAATCTAATAGCAAGTTTGCAATAAACTTTACTTCTTTCGAACGTTTCGATTCTGGTTTGAACCTTTTTCAAAAGAAAAATTGCGTTTGCTATTTACTTGTGTAACTTAAACATTGAACCGATTTGTACGAGACGATGGTTGAAAACGTACTTTTCTGTATAGCTGTGCGCGCGGATGCTCTCCAGTGCTGCACAAGAGATTGAGCAATTTCTGTTGAAGCAAGGATGGCTAGACCTTCCGCAGAGGATTGCCTTGAACGATTTTGGGAAACAGAATGATCGCGCGTGATTTAAAGAACGAGAAAACTAATAGGATTCAAGGTTTCCGTTCGGAGGACCATTGACGGCGGTGTGTCGGAGCTGACGGAGCTCTCGGAGTCGAATCGATGCAGGGCAAGAGGAGAATGCTAATCGATCCTCTGGGGTGTAGCTTCGGTTACGGCGTAACTAGATGTTCGGCGTTGAAGAGCAACACCTAAGAGGAGGGATGCGACGAGAGAGAGGTTCACTGGCATCCCCGCTTTTCCATCGGAGGGCGCATTACACGGGAGAAAGGTCATCCCACAACTTAATAAAAAATTACGCGCCGTATTGCCTCCCCGAGCGAACGTTTATACGGTACAATGATCTTCAAGCACTGGCACAAAGCGGCCGGAGAGCTTATTAAAGAAAACGAGTAAATAAGTTTTAGTTGATCGGGGCCGATCGTGCAAACAAGCTGCCAGAAAAGATGCCCCTCCGCGGTATAAAAAGGATTTCATTATCCCGGAATGTATACTGCTATCCTGGGACACGAGGAATATTTAGTACCAGGCTAGCGAAACATCGTCGACGACGACGAGGACGCGGCGTTGCGTCTTTCTTGCATATTCATGAACCATTCGGCAACGCTTTCTGGTCCATCGTTTGGCTCGTCGATGTGTCACCGGAGGCGAGCAGGTTTTTTTTTTACTATGATACAACGCAGATTCGCGAATTAATATACTTCTGCAAGACCTTCGGAGGAGGCTGCGAACCTGGACAGCCCGAACAGGACTGGATTCACTGGTATTCTGCAATTCTGAACACATTACTGACCGGTGATTATTGCATAATTTTGCAAAAACTGTGGTACGTGGCTAAACACTTTTTGATAGAATCTTCAATAGCAACAGCAATTTTCATTGTAAACAAACAAATCACCCTCGATACGAACGTCATCTAATAGTTTGATTTATCATTGCAATGTAACAGAAAATTTCTATGCTTTATTGTTATATTTTCCTTCCAACGTGTATACTCCGAGTCCGATGTCCAGGTCGGAGATTCTCAAGCGAAATTGTCCTGCAGCGGGTTAAAGTTGAAGTGACGGTCCTCCGGCGAGTCCTGCGAGTTAAAGGGACGCGGAGCGAATGGCGTGGCGATCGAACGACCTTATCCTTCTCGGCTCTTCCAGATCAGTGGCCGTTTCACAGGTGGCCGACACTCGACGTTGCGGAGCGGCGTGGCGCGGCGAGAAGAAGGTACGCGACACGAGCCAACCGTTTCGTCACGTGTCGAAGTGATCAGGTCTCACGGGTGATTAACTGGGGCGACGTCGGCACGGGCTTACGCCTCCGCTCTACCACGCGTGGCACCAGTCACCAGTCCAGGGCCCTGTGGTAGCTGGAGGATGCCGTGGCTGTTGGCTGATGGAGGGAGCCGCGGGGTAGCTCTCGAGTGATGCATGAATGAAGGCTGCAGAGGTGGTGGAGGTTGGGGACTGGAGGTGAGCGGAGGAGAGAGCGACGTCGTCGGCACCCCTCGGCAACGGTGAATCGTAGTTTCGTCTCTCTCTCTCTCTCTCTCTCTCTCTCTCTCTCTCTCTCTCTCTCTCTCTCTCTCTCTCTCTCGCTCGCTCGTTTCTTCCCGTTTCCTCCCCATCCCGTCAACCACCCAGCCTCCCACTCTTTTCATCCCCCGCGTACCCCATCCCTCGTCTCGTCCAGCCTGTTCCCACGCAGTCGTCACTTCCCGTTGGTGATCCACGCGCACGTACACAACGAACCAATCGGTGTATCGATGGCGCAGCCAGCACCATGGTAGGGTGAACCGTAACGTACGTTCCACGGTAGCAGGTTCCAGAAGATGCGGTTAATTGGCATCGCTTCCGGACCCCTGACCCCCGAGGAACAGAGCCAGCCCTAGGCCCGCGACCGATGATCAGTCACGCGACTTTGCGTCAATCCGACGCGTCCATTGACGGCCGAACGAACGCACAGCCGAGCGACCGACTGTAATTAGAATTACGTCAGTGAATCACATTTCTGCCCTGTAACGATGCTGTCGTACACTCCCCCGTGACTTCATCCAACCGATCTCTGTCGACTCGTTTACCAGCTTTGCGATAGGTATCGGGTGAAGCATTCGTCTTTGAAGACAATCAGATCAAGAATCTTCGCGAATCGACGACTGCAGGATGTAATTGAATCTAGGTGTTCTCGAATCTGCTCGCACTGTACTAAATCTAGCCAAGCTGCTTGCAAATATAAAAGCAAATTACGTTTCTCTGCGGATCTAATAATTCTCTAGCTTGTTTACCGTCACGTAGATTTGTCGATCGAGAATTGTGTAGGATTCGGGTGAATTCTCTGACAAGGAAACTCGAGGATAACGTGTATAACGATTGTTAAGATTCGTTTGACGTCCTTCTCGGCAACCAGGTGTTGCAACCCTCTGTAAATAGACGGTGCATGGTTCAGCCGTGGGTCCGATAGACCCAACGTAACCGGGGAAGGGCTATCGGCCGTGGAAAATTCGTTTCTCATAGTGGACTGACGGTTTGAAAATAAACAGAGGGCGCAGTTAATTGATAGAGGACGATGGGCTCGTATAAAGGAGATAGGAGAATTTGCGGCGTCTAGCTCGACCGGTTTCGGTTGAACGGGTCGTGTGCCAGGATTGGTGATACAAGAGCGTGGGTAATATTGAATTGCGAGACGTCTGCGACTCCGGCATCCTAACCCTTAATGGCTCATAATCCCTGCCTCGTAAGTCGATAGTCGCACGGCCTATTAGCAACAACGCGGACGAGCTTCGTCGTTGACGAGGCGTTTTGAATTCCATTCGATCGCGTATTAACCGTAGCCCTTCGGGTATCGATTCTTCTCTACGTTTATCCGACGAGAGTCTCCATTGTGTAATACTAATAATAGAAATTGATTTACGAGACAGCGAATCTGTCATTAAACCTGAGACGGTATCATATCTGGAATGAAGAAAGGCTACATCCCTGGAATGCTTCTAGAGTACCGCCCACGGGTGACTGGGAAACACACCTGTAACGAAAGCTCGATACTCGCGCCGCCGCGCTCTGACGAAACTATACTGTCTCTCAACTTGTCAGGCTTAATCGAGCAATTGTCTCGGCACATAAATCCTCCAAATTATGTAATTTCGCATTACAATACCCGGTACACGCTCCAGTCTCTACCGACAAGCTGTGCACGTTTCATTCAATTATTACATATTTATCTCTGTAAAAATTCGATATTACCAGTTTCTTTGTTTCGAATTGTGGTATCCACGTCACTGTTTCGCGACGTTGCGCTAGTATCTATCGCTGGAACAAATGTGTCCGACCAGGAGATCATGAAACGAGGGTGGATACCTTCTGTTCTAGTTTCCCAACATCTCGGACTGTAAATTCCTTATTAAATGTAATCATTAGACTGCCGATCTTTCCACTGTTTTATATTTGACGTACTGATCGTCTCGTACTCATCCTCATATCCACATAGTCATCATCTTCATCGAGAGAAGACTGTCTCTCTCTCTTTCTACTACTAGACTTTGTGTGTAGATCACTGGACTGTAGATAATTAAACCGATAAATCCTCTAAAAATTAGCAGACGAGATCAATAACGTGCCCCGAGGATTCCAGAGGACCGCGTTCGCAGTGGCCCAGGTAAAGAGCCACCTACACACTTCCGGTTCATCGATAATTAACTGTCAACGAATTTCTTTAGCTCGCCTAGCAGCAACTCGAACGCATTTATGAAACAAATAGTGACGCAAGTCCCTGAACCGTAATCGATCCTTTATGTCCTTTCGAAAGGGATATTCTAGATTCTATCTAGAGTAGAGTAGGGCAATAGTCGAGTGCAGAGGGTTGATCTGTGTCCGTTTCTGGCAGCGAGATAGCCCGAGAACATTCTTCGCGCGTCCGAATTCTGTGAAAACCGGCCAAAACAGCGACGAATAGAGAAGATAGCGATGGAAGATGAAAATAATCTTCGGGAGGAACGAAGAGGATGCGATGATCCGTGTAAGAGTAAGGTGGGCCAAAGTAGAAGATGCGCTATGTATGCGCAGTATCTTCAGGGAGCGAAGAAGGGGAAGAAAGAAGAAACACGTACGGTTCGCGTGGCGTCGATGAAAATAATCCTGGTAGTCGCGTTATGTATCTGCATCGGAGACAAGAGAAGAGGAACAAAGAGGAAGCAAAAGACGACGAAGAAGAAAAATAATTCTGAACTGCAGTCTGCTTGGCGTCGATGAAAATAACTCTCGCTAGCAGCAAAGAGGATCGTCTTAGCTCTGTTAGCACGATTTTTCAAACGTATTCGATGATCCGGCAGAAAAATCTTTTCAACAAAAGTTATAATCGCTCTTCGCTTATCTACCAACATAAAATATCAATTTTCCTTAGAAAATGGTCACCTCGATTTCCTAAATGTTAACAGATATTTTCGAATTCATGATATTTGTTTCGGATCACGCGAGCACCTTGGCGGGACACGTGAGGCAAAATGGGATAGGGGAGAGAGAGAGAGAGAGAGAGAGAGAGAGAGAGGCGACGGGATTGCCAAAATCATAATAAAGAGTCTAAACCACCGTTCGAACATAATCGGCACAGCCGATTACAATGAAAACGACAGTTACGCTTTAAACTCCTGCTTAGCTACTTCGCTATCGATAAAGATCAAGGCCCTTGCGCTTCTTATGCTTTCTCTTTTTACATATTTTCTTAATCTAGTCATCTTTCGTTCTCTTAGTGATAAGAGGTGTCGGGTTTTCTAGTTGTAAGTTAAAGTTAATTTTAATAGAGTGGACAGACTATTGACTCTCCATCTGTCATACGCTATTGCGCTTGCCGTTAATTTTCACCTCCTTTCACGACCCTACTACTCTTCTTGAACAATATTCTAGCAGGTGTCTAGACGAATTCGACGACCTACTATCCTGTAACCTTAAACCTTGGCACTTCGCGACAAAATACGGTTTTATAAATTGTGTAATATCGATCGTAATATTGAATAATTCTTTCCGGCGATATCAGCGCACAGGTTTGATCAAAATACAGAACAAGCAATCTTGTTGTTTCTTGTTGATAAACAAAAAGTTATAAGTGAGAATTTTTAGAACAAAACTGACACGTTAACGGTAGAAAAATACGGTTTTCCAGCTCACTGTGCAGTGGTTCAATGGACCAACGTGGAATGCTACACCGCGTAATTAAAACAAATCGAAAGACGCCGTAGGAGAAGTCTAATCCTGACGAGCAGTCTGCGTGTCGCCGCTGAAAATAACCTTGTAGCAGGAAGAGATCCGCAGAATAAAGCACTTCCATGTTCGAAACAGAAAGAGGGAAAGGTGGAATTATTCTAATAGAGTACGAAAGACGAGGTAGAGGAGCGCACTGAAGAAGAGGAGGAGGAGGAGGAGGAAGAAGAAGAAGAATGATGAACGGTGGTCCGCGTGCCGTTGTTGGGTCGGATCGGGTTGTATCGGGTTTGGTTGCGTGGGGTGGTTGTTCTTGGTGGTAGGGGGTCCGTGTGACCAGTGGGTGGTGTGCTGACGTCATTGTAGCGGCATCATCGCCGCGTGGGCCAATCGGGACGCTCTCTCGAGCCAGGTCCATCGATCCGTCGGCTGCTGTCGTGTGTCCTGGGTTATGACGTCCGCGGAGTGACGTCATTGTTAGCGCCGTTCGCCGTTCGCCGCTGCCACCGCCGCCGTCGCTACACACGCTACGGTTTTAATATAGCGGAGGAACGCGCGCGATCCGGACTCAGTTACGCGGCGGCCGGCCACCCGTGCGAGAGCGTGTCGCTTACTTGCAAAACGTCCGTGCTGTTTTTCCTCTCTCTCTCTCTCTCTCTCTCTTGCTGTTTGCGCCAGTCAGTCTACCGCTAGGCTTCTAACCCGTTCGCGGTCTCCGTCTCTCTTCGTGTTATTCGTTTCCTCATCGGCCGTCCGGTCGGTTTGTACCCGGTGTTCTTCCTGGTTCGGCGCCGGTTATTATCGACGATAGATCGCGTGGACTAGTGGGAGGATCTGGGATTACGCACGAACAAGAATAAGAAGAATAGGAAGAAGAAGAAAAAGAAAAAGAAGACGTGGTGCAGCCAAGGACGTTTGTGTTTGAGTTTCGCGTGATCGGGAGAGAAGTAGGCAGACGACACTGTTCGCGTGGTTCCGCGTGTCTCGTGCCCAAAGAGACGCACAGAAGTTTGCACCAGCGGATGCTGAAGAGGATAATCGCGTGAACATATCGGACACAGTTCGGACCGAGTAGAACACACTGAGAAAATTATGTCGTTGGAGGAGGAACGATAATTAAGAAGTTCGCGAAGGACTGATCAGAGAAGCCTGCATGCGAGTGCCTAGGGCAGAGGTGTTTGGGCTCCTTGATGGGGCGCTGACCTCCGAAGACGTCCGGAAGGCTTCGTCGAGCCCTACGACGACGCACACAGGTCGGTGATCCACGTGTGTCCTACATCATCATCATCATCGATCACCACACCATTCATCGTACCACTATCATCGTCATATATAGATATATCTTCATCGTTGTTTTATATGTTTTCCATGTGTTGTGGGTGAGTTGTGTGTGCATTACCGCCGCGTACCGCGGGGGTGGATCCACGAGACCCTACGCCGGGTCTCGTTTTTCTCGTTCGGTCGGTTCGCGTTCGCCTCGATGATCACACACCTCGAGAAATCCCATGTCCTCACTGGCCGAACCGGCGGCGTCCACGAGCCGTGAGAATTATCGACTGCGAGCTTTCGTCGGCGCCGATCCCCCCTCCCGTTTCATCCCCTTTCACTTTCACCCGTTTCTGCGCGCCGCTACGACGCGATAGATCCCTCGAAACCCGTTCTTTTCACCAACTATCTTCCGAGGATTCGCGATCATCGTCCGAGAAGCTCCGTGATCGAGGGTGCGCGCGGGATCGGGGGTTGCGGCACGTGCAGCTTTCCGACAGCCGTTCTTTTCACGAACTATCATCGAGAAAATTCGTGATCATCGTCAGAGGACTATCCCCGTGATTCGATCAAGGGTGCGCGCGAGATTGGGGGTTGCTCGATACCTGCAACCATATCGAACTCGGTCGGAACCGTTCTGCTCGTGGACAATCTCTCTGGGAATCCGAAGATTTCCGTGATTCGAGCAAGGGTGCGCGTAGGATTGGGGGTTACCACGTGCAGCTTTTCAAACTCGCGCGGGTACGTGCGCGTCTGCGCGTTTGTCCGCGGCAGCTCGGAAGGAAATAACGGAAGCCGAGAAAGCGAAAAAAAAGTGTTTTGAGATCCGTTTTGTAGGATGGTCGCGATCGCCGCGGCCATCGATCGTCCGCGCTGGGACATTTGAGAGAGTGCGGCGGGGACGTTGAAATCCGAGAGAGGGAGAGAGAAAGAGCCCGTCTCGATGATCAGACCCCGTTAGCGCTTGTTGGTTCGCGACTGGTCGGTGAATGAGACGAGCAAAAACGAGGCGCGAGAGTGCTGATCGTACGTGCGATGCGTACCGTGGAGGAGACAGCCACGGAAGCAGCGGCGGCTGACGCCGCGACCACCCACCAGCGTGCTACCACCGGCAGGCATCTGCTCGTCGATCAGAATCACGAGCTCGATCACGATCAACGAGATCGGTCGGCGACGATCCATCTACCATCATCCGGTACACCGTACCACCAGGTCACCATCGCGGCGGACACCAACAACAACCATGACCATCATCGGAACCTCGAGCATCACGCGGCGCAACGCCACGATCATTGGAACAAGTGTAAGTTGACGAATTTAAACGAACACAAAAACAAAAAAGTCTGAACGAAACGCAGCGAGGAGAAAACACCTCAGCAAAGACCTCGAGACCGTCCTGTTATAGTTTCTCGGCCGGCGGTGCACGAAGGATCGTCGCAAAAGCGCATATTACACGTACATGTGTATATGCTCGCTGCTCGATGCCTAGCAGGTTGTGGTTGCGAACGGTGGTGGAGGTGGTGGTGATGGTGGTGGTGATGGTCGGATTGACGGTGTTAACGATGATGGAGATGGATCGATCTGCCTTTTCGGGGTCGTCGAGCTTGATCATCTTTATGCAAATTGTCGCGATACCTCGGTCGAGCGTCTCTCTCTCTCTCTTTCTCTTTCTCTCTCTCGAGCGCGCGCGAAATCTACAACTAGTTCCGCGCGATTTCTAATTATCAGCGTAACGATTGATGATCGATCAGATTCTCCAAGCTGCGAGACTGAAATGATTTAGGAACGCCAATTTGTTATTCCCAGTTTGTTCAAATTATTACGGTAAGAATGAACGGTCTCTCTGATTTTAGTTGGACGCAGTTGAAAGCAGAATAAAGTTTTAGCTTCAAGCTGATTAGTATGTATAAACGTCGCTCTCTATCGAGTCGAGTTCCGTGTATTTGTCTCTATGTTTTCTTCTTGCAAGGCTCGTTCTTGGAGGTTTCGCGAATGATCGGTGTTGCATACGATTCCGTTTGACGGAATCGACGTCGGCTTAATTTGTCGATCGTCGTCCGATCGTAGATAATCGCGAAGACCTTTTAATCGGGCCGAAGCGGAGCGGCGAAGACAATGGTGCGCGCAACGAAGTCGCGTGCGTTCTCGCTGGAAAACGAAAAAGGTTAATGGGCATGGCATTAAAGAGGAAAGAGCGAGCGAAAAGGAGATGAGGTGCGAACGATAGAGCGAAGGGACGATTTCAGCCCCACTCCTCTCGATACTCCTCGACCAATCGATCCCAGCTGCGAATAGGATCTAAAGGTTGCGGCTCAGCGATTGGCTCGCGAATCCGTGATTTGACGCGAGCCGTGTTTAATTCTTTTACAAAAAAAAAAAAACGGTTACGTTTACGGTGCGCATTCTTGTTAGCGCTGGTTTCGCTCGAACCCCGCGATCACCACCATCGATTCTCGACGTTATCACGAAAAAATGAATTGATCGAAACACAGTGGTCGCAGACTGATTGATCGAGGCTTCGAAGCTCGTTCCCTAAATTATTCATCCGCGCCTGTATCTTCGGCCCCAGCAACAGATTCCTTATTGGAGGACGCGATTACGTCGGTAAGGGGTGGGTACCCTCCGGTACCCTTTCTTAAAACGAAACCAGCCAGCCAAGAATATGGCGTACCAGGCCACTAAAATAATCCGAAAACCAATTCGAACTTCGGGAATAGAGATTCCCGTCTGATTTATCCAATTTATTATGCTCGTAAACCCGAAATGACTGGCACTCCCGATGTCATAGAATTCTATGCGGAATAAGAATCGTTTGAATCGAATCGATCCTGCCTGTACGTCACATTGAAAAACGTAAAAGATAAACAGCGGTTCTCTTATTTTCGGGTGGCAGAACGCGATAGGACGGTTTTACAGGTGTAATCGGCACGTTAAGGTAAATATAGTCTGGCAATGGGCCGAGTGCACGGCAGTCAGGCTGGTCGGTGATCAGGCAGCTAGTCAGCCAGGCTGGCTAGCAGGAAGGCAGGCGTTTCTTTTCCGCGTGCATAGTTGGCCCGCACGAGACCTGTCGCAGGAAAGAAGAGACCGCGGCGAGAACAAATATAACTCGCGCGAGTCGATGCGTGTGGTGCGTGCGGTGCGTGCGGTGCGTACGGTGCAGGTGCGGTCACCGGTTCTCGTGTTCTGGCCCCCACGAGCCTCTCTCGTTGCTCGAGTTGCGAAAACCGATTGCCAGGTTCGCGAGACTAACGGCCGTGACAATGGTAAATCAACGCTTATGACTTCCGCGCGTCGAACGGCCGGCCGGTTATGTTCTCCTTGTGTCGCTCCTCGCTGTCCCGGGCCCGTTAGCCAGGCCGTTTCGCTATCGATAGTCGATCGGCTGTCAGTCTGACCGTTACGTGGGCACGTGATTGCGATATACGCCCGTTTTGGATATCGGAAAAAAATCGGGAACGTACCAATACTCGCCGATCGATAAACGTATCGACCAAAAGATCTCGGAACGGGCCTGTGATCAGCGAATCCGAACGACAGGTTGGGACCGTTCACAATTTTCTGTCAGAAATTTCTAAGGTGTACCTTCTCGAACGGCTCAGTAATATTTGGGTACGTTCCGCTTGATATTCTTGTGCGCCAAGGGGTTAAGCGGACAGACTGTTCCCCGTTTCAGGTGCTAAATTTTGCCAATATACTCTGCGATTCTAAACAACCAACAAATTCTTCGAACATAAAGTTTGGCATCTGAAAACAGTACAGTTTGAGAAACGACTCGACGAAGATTCGCGACCACCGAAGGCACAAGTTTCGTAGTACACACCATGTAATTTTCGTACAATCGTTCTTCTGGTACCTGCAATATCTTAGAGAGGACAGTGGTTCATTTACATTTAAGTGTGGACAACACTGTACTTTATTATGTGGCTGGGAAGTAAACAGTCGATCAGCCTTGTTACGCTCGACGTGTTATAATTATGGTATAATTTACATACCGGGTATGCAATCATGGTAAACTCCGGAGGGTTGATTCTACGCGAACAAACGGGGCAGACATGCCCAATACAATTTTTTTTTTTAATATCAGTCTCCGTTCTCTAGACAATCGAGTTTGAACATCCGTATTAGTCGACTCCTGTGATTTCCAATTGAAAAGCGCAAACTCTAGAAAGCCGAAGGGCTGAAATTTTCCTCGGAGGCGTTTTTCTTGGTCAGCTTTCGAACGTACAATGAGTCGGTAGTCAGTGAACAACGTCTGAGGGCAGTTTTGATCGTCTTAATCGGTTAGGCTCTTTGTCTGGAAAGAATTACGGTGGCGGTTTGAGTTGGCGGGCGAACAAGTGGTTCGAAACTTTCGAGCTGTACTGTATGGTTGTTATATTTCACGCTCACGTGTCGAAGTGACACGTCCCGTTCGCGCGAGTGTATGTTAATAGGCTCCGGTGTAATCGCGCGGCCGCCGGCCGCGGCGGCGGACGGTTTCTCCTCGCAAGTAGTTAGGTGCAATCAGACTCGGACATTAGCGAGACGTGCATCGTAGCCGGCCGTCTGAGCTGGCACGTCGGTAACTACTTAATTCTTTTTAAACGCTCGGCGCACCGTTCGCCAGAGGCCCAGTGTCCCTCGGTGCGCGATCCTCGCTCGCGTACGCAATCGACGATAAAATCTTCCGTCGTTATTCCGCGAAATAATGAAGCGTAATTTGTTTTATTACGAATAATTATCGGATCGGCAAGACGCGGAACGCGGCATGTGGGTCGCCGTGTGATCGGTTATGGTAATAAAATTGTATTCGCCATCTCTGGATCATCGTTCGGGCATTCTCCTGTCGATTCGCGCGTGCAAACATTATAAATCGATTAGACGCGATCGCGAACCACGGGTGTTTATGCTAATAGAAAGACGCCGGCTCGGCGATCCGAGAGGAACTGGTTTCGACTCGGGACTTTTTCCATTTCTAACGAAGTTCCATAGAAAATGTAAAAACTCGTTAAACTTTATCGGTAATTACCGTCGAGTTCTTCTTTCCAGATGATGACTGACAAAATACAGAATTAATTGTAACGTTCGTAGAAAAATCGCGACGCAAGAAACGAGTCTTCTTCTGTCGCGCGATCGGACAAAATCGTAATGGAAATTGCGAACGCGTGTAAACATGTTCGCGTTCGATCGTGCATTGAAATTCAGGCAACCGTGTTTACCGTTAATTGACTCGTCTAATTAGGCTTTTTATTTCGCGTTCTCTAATTACGCGATTCTATTAGCGCGGTTACAGCGAGAGCAAGGGGTTCGATGTTTAATTCACGTATTGGCGGTGTTATAGAAGTTCCAGTTCTTCCAGGAAAATATTATCGGATAAAAATATCCGCGGCTGACCTTCTTCAAGCTGTAAAGACACTATTCATAGGTACGAATTTTTTTCTAGACGATAATTGACACGGTTATGTAACGAGGAGCTTCTAGAGCGCGGGTTTAACCACCGGCATGGTCGTTGCAACGGTGACAGTGCGAGGCCGAGGAGAGAATAGTCGAAATCGTTCGCAGAATCATAAAATTGGATAGTATTTTGACGGCAAGCGCCCGTGGGGCGGGCAGCGCTTCCTAGAGGCCAATTGCATTGTTTTACTGGCCGAACTAAATATACGTGCGAGGCGGGCGATCCGCGGCTGCTTGGCTGGGACACAAAGGCGACCGAAGAGACGACCAACACGACCGGCATGGCGTCACGTGCCGTTACACTTTTCACGTTTCTGTCGTGCTAGAACGATGAACGACCGCCGATTCATCCCCCGGCGTCGCTCGACATTCGTTCGACACTTTTAAATACCTCTCTCGAATTAATTTGCACTCCTAATATATTCCATCTTCTTATCACTCCTTTTTAGTACTGAAACTGTTGAGATACTGGTTCCGGGTTGTATTAGATTCGTTTCTATCAAGTATTCTTCGAAAAGTTTGATAGGTCACATCAACGTCGTTCTAAATCGAGTAACGTTCTTCTTATAAATGCATACATTTTCGTAGGGGGTGAGAGATAGAGTTGATTCAATTACCAATTTCCGTCTGGCCTTTTTATCGAATTCTTTATATTTTTGGCTGTCTACATATTGATCTCCATCCCTAGGTTCAATCTCTCGGGAACCTCTAGGAACGCGGTCCTTTGGGGATGATTTTTGTACACGCGAGGATATAACAGGGAAGTAGAGGAAAGTAATGGTGCATCGACATCAACGCGTCGTCGGATCGGAGGCAGACGATGACAGGTTGTTACTCGATTGCGGCGGTGCGTTTTTCATGAGGCTGCGGTCTCGCGTGGGCGGGAATGGCCCCTTGTTTCCGGCGGGAGACACGCGATCAGGAAACAATCGGATCCCGCCCCTGGGCCCCGGGCTACGGAATATACCGGTGGGCGGCCCCGTCGATTCATATTGCATAAATGCTATACCGCTTCGTCAATTATGCACCGGCCGTGATTCGAGACCGGCGAAACTTTCGTTCGGTGAACGCAACAACGCCGGTACCCATGCTCGAGCATCGTGCTGCACACGTATCCCCAACCGGGAAGACAAGACGCGCGCGGATTCCGAGTCGCGATAATTATAATTAATCGAACGCGATGCCCGCTCGATAAACGCCGATCGATCGCAATTTTGTCGTTGCGCAACTACGAAATTGCTCGCCTACTCGAGACAGGCCTCTGCCGGCTGACGAAGCGTTGAAAATGCGAGAGAACCGTGTCGCAAGCACGATCTCCTCCAAAACCTGATCGAAGATGCTCTTCGCCCCGACAACTATGCCTTTTCCAATCTTGCGGGACAGTATGCGGAATTCATGCATTTACAGTTTATCGTATATATATTAACACTTTACCGACCGGAAGCCTATTAATAGGATTTTCAATAATTCTGCTGCACCAAAAAAAAGCATAGAAATTTTCTTTGACATTGCAATCTTAAATGAAACTATTAGACGACGTTATCGAGGGTGACTTAGTTAGTTCATACTAAATGCTAAATGAAAATTTACCCATGTACCATACATTTTTCAAAAATATGCAATAACCGGTCGGTAATGTGTTAACAACCACTTGAACAAATTTCTCGTTTGCTCCTGTTTTGTACAATTTATAGAGTTTGGTGTCTACAGGATTATGCCAAATTGTGTTAGCTAAACGTGTTCGCAGTCGCATCGGGATTCCCACCACCGTACACAGTTAGAGTAGGCGTTCCCTTTTAGTCTAGAAGGGAAGTAGAATGGGAGGAATCGGCGAATCAGCGAGTGCACAGTCGGATGCACCGTTCTCTGTAGCGGCTCCGGTAGTTACAGGTGGCGCGACGATAGGGAGGGAAGATTCCGTGGACGTGGATTCCGTGGATTTCGAGCCGGGTCGAAGAACGGACGTCGGGGAAGGCCTGTACGTCAATTCGGTGAGAAAAGGAAAGATTACTGGAGCCGCGTAACGAGATTGTGACTCGCGCATAATGACTCTCGAATCGATAAGTGACGTTGATGCATATGAACGCGCGTGCCAGCGGTGAAAGGGTCAGTAGTCAGACGGTGGCTCTATAAATACCGAGGAGGACTTAATTCGTTGTGTTTTCAGCGCGGTTGATCGACGCCGCGGGATCGATAGGGATCGCGGGTTTGGTTCTCGGATCGATCGGATCGACGGGGAAAGAAACACGGGGAAAAGGGGGGATGTAAAAAGAAAGGGGAGGGGCGAGGAAAGAAAAGGAAAAGAGACGGCGCGGCGTGGCGATGCATGCAACGCGTCGCGTCGCGTCGCCTCGACGACCGCGGCCGCATGCCCGAGAGGTTTATGGTAATTCGGCCGAACCGAGTAAAAATGTGTAACGCGACCAACCAGCTGACGCGTGGCCTTGTTTCACCTGAAATAGATTTCACCGCGGAAACGTATTCCGCGCGCGAGTTTTGACACGGTGCAACGGAGCCTGTAATTTCTCCGCCACGGCTCGCCGGCTGCGCTGCCGCCGAATGCTCTGTCCGAGCGACAACGCTTAGGCGTACCACGCTCGATGGTGAGACCGTTATCGAAATCGCTGGACCACCGGGTTCGCGATTCACTCGAATAAGCTTCGATCGCGAGAAGCAGAAGCTCCTGCTCGCGACGTATGTGCACCTGTAGCCTTCGAGAGGGGAAAGGCGGTAAGGGTGAATTGATTGGGACGATGGTTGGCTGCGTCATAGCGCATCTATTCGCGGTGCGTCGAATCGACGCGATTCTAGGATACACCGAATGTTTCTATCGGACAAGAATAGCAACCGGATTTGTTTCCGGCGTGCTTTCGCGCGTCAGAAGCGCAGCTAGTTCGTTCGGTGGTTCCGCCTACGTAAACCGCGGCTCGAAATTCCCGTCGCGACGACGACGACGCGTCGATACCAGGAACTAACGGAGAGCTACGTCACGGAGAAACGAACCGAACCGAACCGGGAGGGAGGGACGCAATCCTAAGTGCAATTTGCATAGCGGAGCGTGTGTCTATCCGATCGATTTTTCGAAGCGGCTCCCTCTCTCGTATGTACCCCACCGTGAAAGAATACATAACGACGTTGCCGGGGAAGTGCGCGTGTATTCCCTCGACGGTCGTTTCATTCAAACCTGACGCACGAACGCGGCGGTTTCGCGCGCAAACTCCGGCGCCGCGACGCCGCCGCCGTTCGCTTTCTCTCTCTCTCTCTATCTCTCTCTAGCTCTCTCTCTCCCTCCCTCCCTCTGTCTCGCTCCTGTATCCCCGGCATTAACTCTGACGTCACCGTGACGCCCCCGTCCGTCATCGACCGACCGACGGCACGACGACGTCACGCGTACCGCCAAGGACGACGCTATTTCGGGCGTTATGCATTGCCGTCCTCGCCGCCGTCTTCGCCACCTCCTTTCGACGTGGCCGTCGACGACGTCGTGAGCCCCGTTCGTCGATATCGTCGCTCGACGATTCTCCGTCTCTCGTTCTCAGTCACCAAACGGAGATTCCGCGGACCGCGTCACCGTCTCGCAACGACGACGCGTGTCCGTCAGCCGCCACGCGGTCCAACTGCATCCGGTGCATCGAGGCAGCACAGTCTCTCCGAGTGCACCTGCCTGGACAAAATTCAAACTCCCGCTCATTTCAGAATCCACGACCTCACGCAATTCAATCGTCTATACGAAACGTCTTTGATCCATCTAAAACGGTTAACGAGGTACTACATCGTGGTAGTAGTCGATTTTGTTTTTTCAATGTAAAGTGGAAGAACACAAGAGTGCAGTTTTGTCCAGCTGGCTGACTCTCGGGACACTGTACAACGATGACGCAGCGAAGGCTCGACAACGTCGACGTCTAAGACATTCGACTACTTTCGAGTGATCGTGTTCAAAGTTTCGCGTTTTTCCGATCATGAAGTTCACGGACGTTTTCTGCGACGTTTTTCACGAAGGACACGTGCTGCGAATCCTTGATCCGGGATGTCCTGTCCATGCGAAATGAGGTAACGCCGAGAGTCCGTATCGATTCGCTGTATATCGCCCGTTTTTCTTATCGATTTCGCGAACGTCGAGTCACTTTGTGACGGTTCCCTCTGTATTCTATGTCTTCGCGTCGTTCAGCGATTCCGGAATGCGAATGTTACGAAAGGATGGAAACAGAGTTAAAAGTTTTCGCGCATTGTCAGCGTGGTTATTGATTCTTCGGAACTGTCGAACGAGTGCTGGCACGCTCTCGCTCTCTCTCTCTCGCTCTCTCTCTCTCTCTATGTTGTCCAACTACCCTCTGTTGTTGGGGCGATTAGTTTAAAGAGACTCTGCTTTTACATTGTTCGTAGGGGACGCGTTTTATAGCGTGTCGGTGTTCGTTCTATAAAGTGTATTATCTGTTTGAGATATTATGGAGATTGTAAAATACCTGCCGAGTAAAGTGGATGATCTCTTCTCCCTGGAACTACCCCCAGCTCTTAAAGTAAAGCTGTTGACAAGTTATACGAGTGTTCTGCTGGTTAAGAGTTGGCGAAGTTGCTGGCAATGATAGCTTCTTGTTAGAAACTGTCTGATCGCGATAGTATATAGAACATTATAAACTCTTCCCTTGTTCTGTAATCGTCTGAAACTAACCCTACATTTAGAACGTCGAGTTGAGAAATTTTCAATCCACAGGAAGTTTGCCATTTCTCAACAAGTACGCGTATACACGAAATTTTCAAGCCAAATTGAAACCAGGTCACTGGGTACGTAGTTATCGACACAAGTATTACGCGTTGTCCAACTTTCGCGATTCTAAAGACAGTCGTCGAGCTTTCCAAAAGTACGACAGCTTAAAAGTTTTCCAGCTCGAGAATCTCTCGGCGCGAAGACGAGAAGATTCCGAGTTTCGTCGGAAAGCTTCGAAAGCTCCATTCAGGAGGATTGGCGCATTCGGCGCGACCTTCAAAAGCGTCACGTGGTGTTCGTAATTTTTGCAGCGGTGTGACGGACGCACGGACGCAATCGTTTCCCGGAAATCGCGTCGAAATGACGAAAACGAGAGGGAACGAGAGAAAGAGAAAGAGAAAGAGAGAGAGGAAGAAAGAGCGAGGCGGGCAGGTTCGAATCGCCACGCGAGATCCTCGTTCGCTGCTCGCGTAACCGTCGGCGTGGCGGTGGTTAAATTTAACGGCGAAGCTCAGGATTAGCTTGTCGCGACTGGTTTCCGCGTGACGTTACTACGAGCAGAAACGGCATGAGAGGGAAGAGGGATGTCGTAACCGGTGCCAAAGCTGACTTGTGACGACGCATCGCGCGCGTGCTTTTGACGCGAGCTTTTTGCGGCGTCGCGAAACGTAAATACCGGTGCGATGCCAGTCTTTGGTGAATGACCGACCGCCGGAAAAGATTCTCTCGCCTAAGCCTGCAGCCTGCGCCTCGCGTCCGATGCGCTTCTCAGCGCAGTCGTTGCATTAGAATTCGAGAACAGCTGCTAAACGGTCATCGACGCGGGACTGGAACAGTTAATTCGCGGATAAAGATTAGGATATTGGAGGATCGTAAGGATGAATCGTCGTTTGCAAATGTATTCAGCAAAATGTTCTAGCGGAGAGGTAAGCGATGAATGGAAGAAGATCGGTTTTCCAAGAATGCACTTCGCAGGCGTTGATCGATCGAAGGTTAAACTCTTCATCGCGCATTTTACCGTCGTAAATATAACGGCACTTTTAACCGTCTGAAAGTGATTCCGTGTGATGTCATCAAGTAGAAATGCGAGAACGATCGTAAGAAGTTGTGCTGCTGCGAGAGAGTGGTCATCGTGCACGGTGCACCTCGCACCGTGAATTCACGCGAGAATCTTGTTATTTCGATGATACTATACGCATCGGTCCGTTTTAGACGGTCGGTGGGTTCAGCGTTAAATGGAAACTGGTGATGTTACAGAATACGTCTCGTGTTCGGCAGGAAGAAGATGTGTTTCGCCTATACTGGCTACAGTAGGCAGACGTCCTCGTCTGGCCAGGGCCAGGGCCATTCTCTCGCAGCTGGAATTCTCTTACCGTAGCAAGTCGCGACCCAATTAGAGGGTTTACCGTCGCGATGATAATTTCAATGCTCGCGTAAGGTGAAGGAGGCTCGCTCGTTCGATCACGGTAGAAAGGAATAGTTGAATCCGAGCACAGCACGAGCCGCGCGACGCGGCGCATACACGCGACACGTCATTTAATTTTCATGCAAGAAAGCTGTCGTCCTCTTGCCGTGACCTCGCCGCGGAATGCTCGGGACAGTTATTTGAAAAGTTGTCGATTAACCAGCGCCGATACCACTAATAAATTTCCATGCTGTTCCATCTCGCCACCGGTCGACCGGTGATTTATGGCTGGCGTCGATCCGCGCGGGTCGGCTGCAGCATCGCTTGCGATCGTCTGAAAGTCGACTCATTAGCGTCCCCACCGATGCATAATAATCGTGTCGCTAATCTTATTCAAACACGTGACGGGGCAATGGAATCGAGGAGCATGATGTTACGGAGGTAACGGAGCGAGCCAGTTCCGCGGAAGGAGTCAAGGACAACGTCGCCGTTCCACCGATACCGATCAGGATCATTTTTCCGGCGATACTTTCGCCGACAACGTCGACGCGGCAATTGGAAAGCTCCTTCTGGTCTACCAGGAAGAGGAGAATGCTACGACACAGTTCGAAAGTTGCATCATCGAGGAATCCTTTCGTTGCACCCGTCAGTTTAACGGTTAACGCATAGATCTTTTCTGGTCCTGAAGGTGTTATGAAAATAACTCTTGATCTAGCCCATCCTATACAAAAACCAGGATCTTATCGAACGAATCTGTGGAGCCAGAGGGCCACGATTAAACGCGAGAAGCATCTTCCCTTCAACCTTGTACTATATGTAACTCGACGTGTTTCTCGGATTCCGGAAGAGCGGAAATTTTGTGCGAATTTAAGGTAAACTCGAGTCTGTTATGTCTCGGCCGTCGATCACGATGGATCAACACGGAAGGTGGCTCTCTCTAGAGTGCGAAGCTTCTTTTGGATCGTCGAAGCGCACTCGAAATATCTTCAGACACATCGTCGAAGACGTGTTTGACGATCGGTCTCGTCAAAGCAGGTTGGACGCGTTCCGGGCTCTTTGAAGTCGCGGGAAAAGAAGCCGGGGAAACGCGGGGGTACCGGGCTTCCGCCCCTGCACTGTTTCCAAGGGGTTGGGGGATGCTCGATCGATGAACGGAACTGCGGTACAACAATGACGTCATCGACGACGTCGCAGTATGACGTTACGTGGTAGCAGGGGGTGGTTGGGAGGCGTGGTGGAGCTGGTGGGAACAAGGGATGGAAACGGGTGGAAAGCAGCTGTGCAAGGGGGTGGAAAAGAGAAGGGGGTCGTACCTTCGAGGATGTGTTGACGACCCACACACAGGGGTGGCGGTGCGATCGCACGTGTACGTGTGCACCTGAGTCTGTTTAACGGGGGCGAGCAAGGCCGCCGGTTAAAGCGGATAGCCCGATGCGTTATCGAGCGTCGAATTTTAACAGGTGGAAACTCAAGGGATTATCTCATCTCTCTGCTCTTCTCGTTTCTCGCATTTTCTCAATCTTCTTAGGAAGATACACGTGGCTTTCGGTCGGGAATTCGTTGATTTTATCGTGGGTGGCTGAAGAAACGGGTGAACGAGAGTTTCCGTGGATAAGGGATGAAACTAGGTGAAAGACGATGACTCTCTTAAAGGTGTCCTCGTTTCGAGGACAGGCGGCTGATTTATAAATATTGTTGGGAATCTGGGCATCGTTCTACCGCTCGAAATCAATTCGGATATGCGTTTTTCGGAATTTCTCGGCTTTTCCGACTGGATCGTTTAGGGTACCGTTGCGGGGGGTAGTTTCAGGAGCTGGTATCGAGCATTCCAGCTCGATCAACCACGCGTCCAGCCCGAGAAGGGCCCGTTCGATTGTTTCACAACGGATCGAGCAGAAACTCGGCCGCCAGTGTGTCGATGCGGCGTTATCAGATGTGTTGTCGTTCTGTTTTCCCGGTCGTGATCCGCCGTCGAGCGTGTGCTGCCCGGGCTTGATTTGCCCGAGCGACTTCGATCAGATAAATTTCGTGGAATCGTGCTACGTGTCCCAATTTACCGTGGCGAGCGCATTTTCTGCTTTTCTACGGTTTCGCCTGCGCCTTTGCCTTTGCGCGTATCTGCCTCGTGAATCTGCGCGAGCGACTTTCCGCGGACCAAGAACGCTTGTCCGACAACGGTAAATTAGCGTTCGTTCCGAGACTTCAACGCGGAAAAATTCTAGGGACCGACGTATCGAGCTGATATTCGTGTATTTAACCGAGAAATCGCGAGTCGACGTTAAAATAATTTATTTCTCACTTGGCTAACTTGGCGTTAGACGCGAGACACGCTTCTTTTGCATTCGAGATCGATTCGCTGGGAAACGCCGCAACGTAGATCACTCTGGCCGGTGTCAAAAGCCAAGAAAGCTTGCATGTGTCTCTTAGAATAGGAGACTTTGGTGTCGATAGATAAATCTGGGGTTACACGTGTTTCTGGGCTTGTTGGATCGCTTTCAGGATTTATGGTAGTCGTTGAGTTTGTTCGAGCGGTTATGCGGCGTTCAGAGAACAGCTGTTGATGATAGAATTGTCCGTGGTTATGGTGCGAGTCAAACACCATTGACTAATAATTGTCGCAAATCTTCCTTGTCTAAGGAGCGATAGCGAACGATGCGATATGCGCTGCGAATGGTGCTGCAATGTTCGTGCAAATATAAAATGGCTGGTTTTTTTTCCATTTTACTGCACGAATAAAACATCGAGGAAGGGTTATCGAAAGTGGAAAAAATCTGTCGAAGCATCGAAGGAGGGATCGGCGGCGATGCGCGAGTGAAATTGCTCGCCGAAAATTATGGGGGACAAAGGGTAGCGAGCGAGGCGCGCTCGCAGCCTGCAATTTCCCGGCACTCGCCAGCGAAACGCAACAATTTGCAAGCATTAACGTTAACGACGAATATTCCCGGAGGTGGCAGCCGGGTTACCCGCGACAGGTTGCAACGGACACACCGGTGGCGGAGAAACAGCTCTTGTCTTCGTCTTGCGCGATGAAAATCCGCTTCGAGGAGAGCGAGGGAGAGGCACGAATTCGCTTTACGAGCTCGCCGGCCTTGAGGCCTCGAGGCTCAACGAGGTCTCGATCCCTCCTGAGTCGGTCACAGTCGTTCGGTATGCGGACCTCGATCTAAGCGACTAAATCACCCGTTCGTTTGCTCGTTGCACGATACGCCGCTCGTGTACGAACGAATCCTCGACCTCCGCCGAGAGGACTCCTGGATCCATCGCATCGGTGATTGCTGGACCCCTTTCGCATGATTCCTGCGTTCCCGATCCCTCGCTTCCCTGCTTGGTTTCCGTTTCTTCTTCCTCCTCGAGCTTATTGTCAGTCCGATCCACGATCTCTCAAAATTGTTGCTGGAAATGTCGCGAGACTTGGTAGAAGCTGCCTCCTTCGTAGAAGCAGCTGGAAAGGATTTGAAAATCAGACAGAAAAGTGTTTCGTTTGAATCTCCCCATCTGACCGGCTACACCAATCGCATCTGCAAACTATAAAGTTTGTGCGTCAATTGCAACACGCAGGAGTTAAATATACATTTATATTATTCATTAATAATTTTGATCTGGTGAAAATAATGTATCGATACTCTTAAGGTCTTGATCTAGAGAGCTTGATAGATCTGGAATCGCGATTCCTCGCGAGTAATCCCGATCTGCAGATTATCGTGTTTTCACCCGATGATTTATGTGGTCGTCTCGATCCTATCGATCGCGGCTGTATTTACCTCGAATTATGCGCTCGCGGATGCGCTCGCGACGACATTATCGAGCTGTCGAAGCAAGGGCGAACCGATTAACACTCGCCTCGAACTTATGGCTTCCGTGATTAACGATGCTTCTGGGATAATTAGGCGCGACGAATCACTTATTCTTTATTAAATTCTACGCTCATTTCTAACAACATAGGAATGTCCTCGTTCTTCGTTGTTCTCCACCATTCGTTGATTTAGAACAGTTTCGACTTCACAAGTTCATCTGAAATTTTCTGCTGCGGTTAGGCGATTGAACTGTAGCCACCGAGCGCGCAAACATCGAGTTTTGGATCGTGGACATTGAAGCAACCGGTGCACGCTCTCCAGACGGGGACTAATTAGTTTACGGCAGTTTAGCGGAGTCATAAGGGACGGCATAATGAGCGGAACGTGTAAGCATAATTAATTTGCGTCGATATCGAAAATAGTGAGCGACGAGCTCTCTTGTGCTAGGCGAATATTCCGTGGCTGGGAACGTTAATTGAAAATCGTGCGTGTCGCTTTCGCTTCTCTTTTATTACGGACGAGGAGGAGAGAGACCTGATTGGTACTTCCACGAAAACAGTAATTTGCATTTGGAGTTTCGCAATCGAAGGTGTACACAGGTTAATAATGCACCTGGATCTTCCTTCCGTTCCGCTGATCACAGAGAACCACGTGTTTACTTAACACGTTGTATCTTCTTAATCGGATGCTAAAAAGCGTAACAAACGAGTCCATTAAGTCTCTTGAATCATGCATCGCACGCTTCGCGCTTAGGTAACAAAGTATGCGGACTCGTAACCCAACACTTTTTACGCTTCGGACAAGATAGACGCTTTGCTAGACCTCCGATGCATCTCGCAGAAAGCAAAGCTTATCGCAATCGTGTGGAAACGCATGTTTCAAGACCTTAAAGATTCAGGCTCGACCCGAGGGCCTTGCTTCGGCTCGCTGTGGTCCAAGTAATGCCAGAATGTCTGAGAATTTCTTCTTCCCAGAGCCAACGTTTCTCCTCGAAGCGTAGACTTAACAGATTCCGACGACAAAATCAAAAGTGTCCTCCTTCATTATCTCAGCTTTCTTCGACGGCACGTGAATGTTTCTCCGTAGACCGAGGCTCGTCTAGAAAGCATCCTGCTGAACGATGTTGATTATTCGATTCCCGTATGACGTTCCTCGTTCGAGTGGTTGCAATTTTGGCAGCCCACCGAAGGGTCCAAAGCGGAGAGACCAATTTAGCAGGTACTCGACCGATCTCGACGGCTCCTGGCTCCGGGCCGCCCCTGCTTTAGGAATCGAATCGCCTCTACGGTATCACCTGGAGATCGTATCCCCGGTTTCGGGGTCACGCAACCTGCAGCTCGTTTCCGACCACGGTATGGGTGTCGCGTATTGCCCGCTCTGGCGCATACCAACCAGAGAGATCCTATCTGCCGCGTTGTCGCGGCGACACGCACGCACACGTGCGCACGCTACACGTTTCTTTTCCTTCTCGATCCTTTTTTCTCTCTGACCCCTCTCTCTATCTCTCGGAGGCAAAGACACCAGTTCTCGTAGCCAGCTGGTGTCCGCGGGATCGGCAGTCTCGGCAGTCTCGGCAGTCTCGGCAGAGAAATTTCAAGGAGAAATCGAAATCGATACAGTGATCAAGCCCGAAAGCGGTTCTCCGATAACGGATTTCCGTGGACGATCTAGCTGTTGAACCGTCTCCGTGGCTAGATCCACGGATCCAAGCGACGTCCGATCCGCGTCGAGCTGTTTTACGAGAGAAAGTGAAAAATGTCCGGGGCAACTTTGCCGGTTAATTTATGCCCGTTTCTTGGGGCGTCGAGTGGCGATGATCGCCGTTTAACGGTCCCATAGGTCGAAACGACAGAAATTTATCATCTCGTAAACGTTTATTTGATTACCGGCTTTTATCGAAGCGTTTATTGTGTCTCGCTTTGTGCAACAACGATAATAGCCGTAGTCTATCATCCCGTGGATCTCCCGTCGACTTCTATCGAGCCATTATCCTAGCCGACAGGTGTGAACAAGCCGTAATTGGAACCGGAACACCCCGTGCGATCTCCGATCTAACGATTGCCATTCTTCGACGCACGATATATATCCTTCAAAAACGTTTTGAGTCTCGCGGTGCCGCAGGCTTTCTTTTACATGTTTCGCATTTAAAACACCGCTCCCATCTTTCTGCGAGCTCTTTCGCAATGTTTTAACTGATGCTGCTGAAAACTTATGTTTTATGCATTAAGCGCCGATATTCGTTCTCATCGATTGAAATCTTCCCGATTGAAATCGATTCGACGCGACGTAGGGCCTGGAAGGTTTGAAAACTGTTTGAACACAGTTCGATGGGGCATAATATTAACTCGTCGAAGGGACAGCAACAGGTTCCCGCGGCGCGTTGGGTTTCTTCGTTAACGTTAATGCCAGGCCGCGGCTGATTAATGAGGCTAATAACTCGCGCGGATCGACGGTGAACGGCGCAACGAAACGCCTCGCGAAATTGTTTGACAGGTGGCACACCGCGCGCGTACCTTAATTCCCATTGATCCCGCTGATTAATGAGCCCTATAAATCATCCGGCGAAGCGCGGCGTGTTTGCGCACACCGTGCATATTAAGAAATCGTCTCATCTTCGGTTCCCGCTCCCAACCGGTACATAATCCTGTTAAATATTATATTTGCCCGGCGGACGAACCGTGACGGCCATTGACAGTCACGATCCAACCTCCGATTGATCGATCGGCGGTTGATCTCTGCCGCGTCTCGAGCGAAAGCGACTCGCAACGGCTCCTAAGGCGCTAAGACTCTCGTTGATGCCCCGAAACTTGATTAAGATTCGTCGAAACGTCTCGAATAATTTTAGCAAAAACATCTTTAATAAATATTTCCTCCATTAGCGCGAACATTATTGAATAACGGACGATGAAATCTTGGCTTGATGGTCGCGCGGAACACGTTTTTGCGGCATCGATAACGCAAGAGGTGTTTAAAAGCGGTAATACGCGCGTTGATTAGAGGATTGAGAAAAGCGTTTTCGAGATAGGCCCGCGAGCTGCGACCGTCTCTATCGTCTGCCGCAACATTTTTACCTTCGAAAGGAACCGGCCGACTTGGCCAATCGATTTTTCCCGACAATCCGCAAGGACGATCACTGAAGACGATTACCGAATACTTGTATCACCCGGTTGCAACGCTCGTCCTTCACCTTCAACCGTTTCACTATACTCGCGTATCTCGCTACGACCCACCACCAGCTTCACCATCGATTTTCGTCGCTGGCTCTCGTACAACCTTCTCCAAGGGCATTCGAACCATCCACTCCTGCAGTTTCACCTTTTTTTTCACGTCGAATTCTGCACGGATTTTCGCTTGGCAAGCCGACGCACTTGCGAACGCAGTTCTCACGTAAACATAGATATTTTACATAAATCTACTAACACAGAGACTTTTCTTTCCGTTGCACAAATTCTTTACGCAAACATTCACGGCTGCACGAATCAAATTGTCACTTTTTCTTCGGTATACGAGAAAAAGTTATGATATACTGGTATTACAGGTTCGCGATCGTTGTCAGAACAATATATCGAGATAACAAAACAATTTCGAAGGAAGTCCGGTATAGACATCTGCTGTTGAATATTCATTTCAGTAAAATAAGAAGATTTCGGCGGGTTTTGTCGTCGCAGTCCTACGCCACCATCGAAATAAATATACGGAAAGGAAAAACATTCTGTAAGAACTATGTCGCGATGCGAAGTCGATCTGTCAAGCCGATTTGTTTCTTTTGAAAATGAAATATTACTCCTTCTTGCCACCAGGATTCCCGGTCTTTATCTCGTGGATCGCGCGCAAAAAAAAGAAACGCTCGATCTTTTATTCATCGTTCGAAACTGTTTTTATTCCAGCAATAAATTTGCCTATCCCGTGCTTAGGCGATTCCTCGCCTTCGCGTCTGATCGGAGCAGTCGTTCGAACGCTTTTAAACGTAGACACACCAAGCCCGAAGTTGCACGCTCGTTCTATCGCCTCTCCGTCTAAATTTACTCGTGGCAATTACACCGATTGCAACCGGTTCCGACTTTGCTTATTACACACCATTGACTGCCTCGCGGAATCTCGTTATCGTTATTAGCCTCCGTTTACCGATTTCCATCGCGAGGATCGCTAGATCATTCGAGGCGTTTTCCTATGGATCGCGTACCTTCTTATCAGTCGTTGTTGGTCTGTTATCATTCTCGTACGATTTGCAATGCAATCTACGGTGCATCGCATTGTTCTTTCACGCAATGCTCTACGTTTCGTCGTTGTTTTGTCAAATCCATACTGTTTTGTAGGCTTTAACTAATTGGTAGTCTACTTTATTTTCCTCGAAAAAAATTGGCTGTCCTATTAATTTTGATTACTCGAAGACTGTTCACCGTAGGATGAGGAATGCTGCGAACGAACGATCCTAGTTTTCGCTATCTGTGCAACACGGATCCGAATATTCTCGAGTATCGCGAGCTGAATCCAACGAACACAAAGGACTCGTTTCGACGGCGATGATCGTTTACGTCTCGGCGTGGTGCGGCGCAGTTATTAAAAGCCACGATAACGCGTAGGGGAATAAGGATCGCACGGGTCAGGCAGAGAGAACGCTGCCAGTTGGGGATGGTGATTACGATATTAAACGTAGATGCGGTACGATAAGCGATAATAAGCAGCCTGTTGACGGCGCGATAGGGTCGCGGTATATGTATGTATTCTACGAAATATAATAATAGGTAACGCGTTGATGTATTAATTGGCTGCGGTGTAATAAGCCGGTCACGCCCGATCCGTTGCAACGACCGTTTCGCTATCCAAGAAATTCGATAATAGGAACGGGCTCGTAGAGAGGCAGGGAAGTCTTGGGATGAAAAGTTCGAGTCTCTCACGGCCTGCGCGGCGTGCCGCGTGTGTTGCAGTGATTTCGTAATAAAATGGCGACTATAATTTGCTGGGGCGATGCTCGCCGCTCTATCGGACCGCGTTCATCGCGTTACGATCGTGTCAGATGGGTTCAAACGCTTTCAAAGACTGTCTGCATTGTGCCGATCGATCCTTATCGAGATTCGCGGGCCGCTCGAGTGGCCGACGACTATTTCACGCTGCGATTTACGCGACAGGAGGCAACCTTTCCCATCCTGGCCACGATTCGCTAAAAACTGATCGCTCGAAAGATGACGATTTTTATCGGAAGCTCGCTGTCGTGACAATTTTAGTAAAAAAAAAACGATACACAAAATATAGCAACGAAACACGAATAACCAGATATCGGAACGGTCAATTGAAATATTCTGTCACCGTTGAAAATCTATCAAGAAACTAAACACCACGCGACCTAACAATAGAACTTCTGGACCCAGGACATGTTTTAAATCTGCGATCTGGAAAAATGGATGATCGACGAAACTTTTACCGAGGACTGTACCCGGTGTGGATGTGTGTCGCGTTGTCCACGCGTTAAATGACAATCAACCGCGAAGCATTGAGTAATGGAGCGTCGACATGGGACAGCGGATATTTTAGGATGCCCGGTGCATTATTTCTTGTGCAGATAACAAACGATATTTACAGTACCGATTTGAACGTAGCGTATTTAGAAAGACTTCGATCCGTTCCCGGGATCTTTATTAATTACAACTAGGATGTAGAATGGTCCCGTGTTTAAACGATGTCGATGGATACCGTCCGTGGTCCTCGTTTAGGGTTGTTGCTTTCCTTCGAAGCTCGAAGATTTTGAAGCTTCGGGAAAGGAAACATCCCTGGTAGGCTCGTGGCCGATTGTCTTCGAATTGGCCGATCGGTTCGCGTTGTCTCCGGGATCACACGCTCGATGCCGGCTAAAACGTATCACGTAGCGACCGGCGTGTACGTGTCGGCCACTTACTTGGCTTGTACGCGATCAACGTCCCTGCAATTACTCCCTCGTGGCGATTTAACGTATCATTAGCGCGAGTTACGTGAGCAAACACGCTCGAGAGGCTGCGAACGCTTCGCCATCCCGTTACCTCGCCCGCGGCCGAGGGTGAGCTTTTATTTTTAATATCGGCTAAACGACCGACCAAATTGCCGACAAACTTTCTACGCCATTGTTCCAGAGCATGCTAGGGAGAGCTCTATTCTCAATGGGAGCGTTGCGACACCGATCGCGAACATCGGGTTTCTCGAAACGCGCCGTACAGCTTTTGCACTACAGATTCATCATTTTCATTTTCGAAAGTGTTCTTATCCGTCGCACCTTCTCTTCCGAGATGAACTCTCGCCGCAGGTAAACACTCTTTTCTCCTCTTTAACCCGTTTAATAGGATTCCGAGGGTAAAGGTGTTCCCTGCGTCTTTGTGGAAATTTAATTATTGTAATAACTAGACTGAGATTCCCCGTGAAAATGCTACGGGATAAAGTCGGGTTACATAAAAAGTTTAATAAAGCCAAACACAGATTTAATATCCTTCATTTCGCGGAATAGTTCGCGTTGGGCTGGCGAGCTTCTCCTAATCCCCTTTTTCAGAAGGCGAATCTGCATTAACGCTGTCCTAACGAATAGTAAACTATCTACAGATGTCTGTAATTAGGGAAATTATAAATAATAGAATCTCCAGAGGGAATGGAATCTAGGAAACGCGATCTACGAGAACGCCGGAAGAAAATATCGGGACGGATTTCGATAGGGGTTCGAACGATCAAGAAAATCGGGACGATGGTCGGACAAGAGGGGTCGTTGTGCTCGAAAAATTAATCACCGTTCAGAGGAAGGAAAGTCAGCGAGACCCGTTGAATAATTTCCTCGTTTGTAACGCATCCATTAATAATTTCGCGTAGAAAGGTTGACGCGATCGGCTCTGCTCCTCGTGTAGTAAATCATCTGTCCATCGTGCGTCTACGGCGTCTAGAAAGACAGTCGAATTTGTCACGAATCCCTGTCGAATCGGACATCGACAGAAGAGAAATTGGAAACTCCCCATTACCGAATTGCCAAGCGCCGCACACAACGAAGAAAGCGTGAAACTTTCGATCGACGCATCTACGGATTGATCGTCGATCCTCTCCGAGTTCGTAGATCCACGGTGGAGCTGAATCAATATGCGTGGGGAAACTCGAATGACGGAGTTCGTTATCGTAATCAATGGGGAATCGAACGAGTGGAAACGCAATCAATAGGAAATCGGCCCTTGGACGCTGTCGTGCGCGGAGGCTCGCCTCGGGCGACGTAGAAAGCTGGGATTAGGGTACCTATTACGATATTCGATGGATTACGTCTGCCTGGTCGTCGACTTCCGCACTCGAATTCGCCTAAACCCAGACAAACGCGAACCGCATCGTAAAAGCGGATCCGAGACAAAAAGATTCGTCGAAAATGATTTACCAGCAAATAATTATAATCAACCATTGGGTATAACAAACTATGCAACGATTACATGTAACGCATTAATCTTGGATAACGAGGGTGATATAACAGCTGCAATAGAATTGTAACTAGAAGCGTAGACCGTCTGACCAGTGACTACCTCATTCTACTGCCGAATTGCACGCCAAGCAGTGCACCTGTGTTCTACATTCTATGGAATGCAACTGGGTCACGGTTTCATTCCTTAGTTTCTCGTACAGGTTAATAATTGATGCGCTTGATAGAATAATTAAGATTTAAAGAAGACTCCCCACGAAAGATTATATTGTAGGGACCCGACCGACTGCTACACCATTGTTTCGGTCTTCGTTGTCGAAGCAACGTCGTTTCGATAACTCGATAAACTTCTTAATAATATTACGTTTAATCAAGTCATTGGGGAACATCGGATGGCTGCGAGTACGAAATTATCTGCGCACCGTATCGCCGCCATTAGCCGCACCGCCTTCTATTCTAAAGTTACGAGTACCGGTGAACCGATTAAACACATCAGTCGTTAACGCGTTCGCCACGATACCGTCGCGGTTACCAATTTCGTTAATTTCGTAATTTCTTCTTCGTCGCGTCATTCTCGGATGTACCCGCTTCGTAAACTTTTCTTGATAGAACCAAACAAGTCGGTACAGTTTCGCGAAGGTGTCTTATTTGGTTCATCGAAAAAAAAAAAAGAAATTGGCAAGGCGCGAGGTGGTTCGATCGTTGAATAAGGAAGGAGATTTGGTGCGTGAAAATCGGTTGAACCGTAAACGAGTGTAAGGCTACGGGCCGGCCGGTCCGGGCCGATTCCGTGTCTGTCCGCTTTCTACGCGGCCTTATTATCATATTTCTCCTTAAACCGGCATGCGAGCGGCGCGAGTCGAACACGTTGTCGTTACACGGTCGCGCAAACAGGCGTCAGCGATTTCAATTACGGTGCCGGAGCGGCCGGCAGTCTCGGTTTCCACGGGGAGAACTCGAGAGACAGAAAGAGACAGAGGGGGATAGCCATTAGAAAACAGCGTCGGAAAAACCGGATCCCTTAATCGATCTTTGATCGCTTAATCGAGCGAGCCGATGCTACCGACTTGCGACATCCGACAAGCAGAAACAGACGTGCCCGCGAACCGATCGGATCGAGAAAGGCCTCGCGGCGCACGGTGCCGACGAGGTCTCTTCCTTCGATCGAGACTTTTTGCCGATCGAGGATCGATCCCATCCCATTCCATCGCGTCGCCATACCTGGCGATCGCTTATTTTTCCTCGTTAGATGACCGCGAATGGCAACCGACGATCTCGTCTCTCGTTCTCCTCCTCTTCGTATTCCCCACGGATTACCCTAAAACCTGAAATCGTTCGCGTTTCGAATCTACCTAAGAGGATCGAACAGTTCTCGTGCAACGTGGTTCAATTAATACTACATCTGCTGCCAGCGTTAAGCGTGTAACGATCCGGTAATTATTTGTTGTGTTTTTTTTTTCTTCACCGACGGGAATGATGAGACGGTAGATTCAAATTGTCTTTTTCATGACTCGCTTGATACGATAATTGCAGGATGCCGAGACTCGGACGCTAATAACATTGGCAGGAGTCCTTTAATCGGCGGTCTACACGGTTTTAATAACATTACGGTTTTTCTTACATTGTAGCTCGCTAATGCACTTGTTGCTTTACCGGCTAGGTCCTTTCCAATGCACTACAGTCATTTAGATAGTCACATTAATAGACGGAAGTATTTACGATCCCGAAAGGAATTCGGTGCAGCTCAGCTCATTGATTAAATCAAACGTCGACCGTCCAGTTACATGGTAGCAATTTCACGTGCAGTAACTGTCCCGCACAGTAGCAAACACGGACACGTGAAAACCGATTGGAAAAAGGCGGAGCAAGTTTTTACGCGAGGGGCACGCTCGATTTAAATACGCGTATCGATCGTTCACAGAAAGAGGAAACTCTTCTCACAGACAATTAGCGGCGGACACATGGAAGTATCATCTATATTTCATCACGGAAAAGTATTCGCGCTTCGTGTTTATTCAGTGGAAACGAATCTGCAAATAAAAACGCGATGCTAAGCTGCTATTACGAAGAAAATTCATTTTGAAAAATAGACAAAAAATTAACTGAGCTTTGGGGAGAAATATCGATCGTTGCTTCACCGGTGCCGGTAGAAAGGTGTCGTCGAGGGATATCGGGCCGATGCAGTCAGGTTGTCGCCGGGTATTAATTAATCGTTTGCCGCCTGGACGTCGATCATTAGCGACAGGATATTTTTAATCGGTCGGGTACAGAGACGCTTGGGATTAAACGTTCGTCAGGCATCCGTTCGTCGGTGGATTTACGACGTAGCCGTGGCATGGCGTGGAGAAGATCGCGGCCGGCGATATCCGCGAACGTTTCCCACGAAGTTCTCCTCTCGTCCAGGTCGGGGGCTCTCTCGGGCTTGGTGTTGCGCACCGTAGCGCATAGCGCGGCGAAATAAACCGCGCGCTGCGCTGCGCTGCGCCGCGAAGAAACCTGTCCGACAGAGTTTCTTTTTGATTGAACACACACGCTTTAGCCTAAGTGACCCTATTAGTCGGCGGTTATCTTCCTCGTGACGGGCCGCGTAGACTGCGGCGACCCCGGTAAATCCTTTCTCTTCGACGTGTCGACCGGTTGCAGGCCTCTCCGACTCTGGCTAGCTCGGTCGCTCGCTCGAGCTGACTCGCGCGAGTAAAAGCCTATAGGTGCCAAGCACGTCCTGCAACTCGCGCGCGCGCGCGCGCGCGTAACACTCGCGCGTGTCCTCCCGTCCGCTGATTTACACGCCGACGACGCGAAGATTGAGGGTTCGCCGGTCGTGCCGTGCCGTGCCACGGACGATCCTCTTCGACTCTTCGTTAAGGGTCGAGAACGTTACGTCGCGTCGCTCGGTTTGCTTGCTTCTGCACAGGTAATCGTTCTCTTCTTCTTGCTCACCTGTGCCAGGCAACAAACCGCTGTTTTCGGAGGAGGTTCTACGTGATGCAATCGGACGGTCGTTAACACCTTACCTGTCCCATGAGCTTCGTGCGCCTCGTTCCAGCCGAGCGCCGCACACAGTCACGTATTTCGCGAGCAATTTGCTGCCAACCGAGATAGACACGTGTTTATTCTTTCTCGCGCGGCGCTTGTTGTCCTGCGAACCGCAGCTGCAAATCGAAATAGATAGTCGTGGATCTTCGTCGTTTAACCCTTGCACGCTCGTAGGGCAAATCAGTTCTAAATGAAAGTCTAGTTTTTCTTTCAATCGCGTTTCCTATATCATACGTTCAACCTTGATACTACGATCACATAGTTGATCCTCCGACGACTGTGTCCGAGTCTATCTTCACCGGGAACATCGAAATTGTCGTTTACGTACGGTTCTAAGCATTGTCAATTATATCTATAAAAATCGTCTGTTATTCGAGGTGTAACTCCTGCACCATTGTATTTTTACCAAGAATTATTGGACACGTGCCGTCACGTTCCGTGACACGGTGCACACTATTTTTAGGAAACGAGACTTCGAGAAAATGTTTCGTACAAGGAAGTGGTAGTAAATCACACCATTACTTTGGTACGTGAAAGAATATTTAGAAACCTGACCAGACAGCCAGATTGTCTCCAGCAAAGGATTTGTTCGATTCTGGGAAAAGCCCGAACGTTAAACAACAGAGTCGGAAATACAAGGAAAAAACACGAAAAGCAGCCGCTAACACGTTTCGTCCATCTTCAAGTGATCCTTCTAATTCTGTCGATTCCTTTCTCGCTCTCGTGTTTCCAACAGAAACTGTTAACGATTACGCGATAAATCCCGGGAAGCAGATGAAACGCCTTTAAAAATCGCATTAGAAAATCGATTACGAATTCCGACGAATTTATCAGTGTTCCCTTGTCTGGCGAGCGATCGCGGATCACTCGGATCAGTCGGATCACTAATTTCCACGAGTTACGATGGCAGAAACGTGGTTGGATAGCGATAGGAAAAAGAGCTTGGAAGTTGGAGAATCGTTCGGCGAAGGAGACGCGAGCCGATGATCCGCGATTACGGCCTTTCACGGCGTTGATCGAGCCGATAGGGATCTAGCCGTGTGGTTTTTCAAGCAGACAACGACTCGTCTCCGGAGTCTCGTGGATCCATCCCGTCCTCTTGACGACGATCCGTAGCCGAGACGCGGCCGTGTGTGCGCGCGAGACGACAAGACGAGACATCGTCGTCCTACAGTTTACTCGCCGCGAACCTACAGGTTCGGGTAATTGATGGCGAGACTCGCGCTCCGGAACTTTTGCCGATCGCCGCGGCGCGATAAATCGTCGCGCGTGCCGGCAGCGGCGCGTAAACCGACTCGTTTTTCTGCTATTGTTTACGCGGAGACGTTGCATAAATTACTGATGCCGCTTCCACGGCACTTACGTAAATCCGCGATCCTGATAATTCTGCGTTCGAACCAGCCGTCTCGATCCCGTCTGTGATCATCCAACTTTCCGCGGACCCCTCGAATTTTCAAAACGCAAATTAACCCTTTGCAGTCGGAGCTATTTTAACTCGAAAATTAAACGTTTCTTCTGTCCTACAATATTTCCATTCTCTATGATTTTTTAAATTTGATAAATATGAAATTGATATAATACCTCATACAATACTTAAATGTGTAGTAATTGGTTAGATACCGACAAATCTGATAGTGTAAACAATTATTTAAATAATAGTACAGCAATTTTTAGTGGCGCCTCAGAGGCGCCACTCGAGTGCTAAGGGTTAATCGAGAGCCAGAGGAAAACGACGACGACGAACAGTTGTTCGGGTTCCAGTAATTATTTTGTCAAATATTCCGCGTGCTATACTCGTTCGCAGAACATTCGATTCATACAACAATGACCCATTGACGGCACGTGTCTGCTTCCTGATTCGTAATACTACTGTGCGTACTATGATCTTCATTCAGTTCCCCACACAGCATAGTATTAGCTTGTTATTAGTGGCAGCTTCCACTTCGAGGCGTAATATCCCCGGAACGAATTGGCATATTGACGCGGTACAAAACGCATATTAAAGAGCGACGTCTAAGCTACTTTACACCTCTGTCGTAAGTAGATTCGACGAACACCAGTATAGTAAACAAAACGAAACGACGCATCCGAGTGCCGTGACGAGCGTAACACAGTTCTATTTCTTGCCTCCTTCCAACGTTCCTCAAATCTTCCGATGTTTCATTTAGTGTATACCGGCGATCTAATTATATTCCCCGTGAATAATTCTAGGCTTCGAGCAATATTTAAACCGGGACAGGATTAATAGCATGTTTTCACGTCCGAGAAAGCATGACTCGATGCTTCGTGTCTCTCGATGTCCGAATTCGGTGTTCCTTCAATTTTTAATCCTGCACAATGCTTCGCTCACTCTTGACGGTTACTTTACGGAAATCAATTGAGTTCTATAAAAAAAAAAAAAAAACAAAACAAAAGAAAAAACAGTTGTATCTCGTTTCTATAGAAACCTCTCTTCTCCCTATCGACTGGTAGGATCAATAAACTAGATCTCGATGGTCGGACAAAGATTTTTCGAAGCCGTGACGCACGCCAGCTTGTTGTTACGGTGATAGATACATTTTTTCGGCTACGGATCCGAAAAGGCCGCGGATAACGAGCCTCGATCCCTCCGTCCTCCTTTAAATAAGCGCAACCAGCACACGAATCCGGAGAAGAAGATCGGGTTTGATTGGGCTCGGAGATAGCGTAAAAGTCTCCCGGAGCCTGTACTCCATAAATATTTCTCGCGTCTCGGCTGAAGCTGAAGGGTCAATTCGACGCGACCGCCTCGTAAACATTAATTGGCACCGAACGACGAGCTTCCTTCGTGGCTTGCCGAGACGACGACGATTAGAAACCCACGCTCGCAGGATCCTGCACCGGTCTCTCTCTCTCTCTATTTCTTCGCTCTATTGAAATTCGTTCCTGCATCGATTTCGATGAAAGTCGTTCCTAGTCCCCTCTGTACATACATGCGCATCATCGCCGGTATCTTCGCGACGAGAGTGAGAGGAGACGAGCAACCGGTACCGTACAACGGGGAAAGGAGACACGATCTCACAGAAACGCACACGGTGAGATCGAGTGCAGAGAACGACAAAATTCGAGTCGAGAAACACGCGCTTGCCGACGAAAAATCACCGCGAGTCTATCTTGAACTGTTTAATCGTCGATAAATTCGTTGTCCCGCAGAACAAGTTAACGCGAACATTTATCAAAATCGCGACGCTCCGTTCCGGAGGAGCAAATAATGTACATTATTATTAAAAAGTCCTCCTTTAATTGAATGCAATGGTTTGTCTCGGAGCGACAGTGAAGACGATGCATCATTTTCGGTAACGTTTTCTCAAGACTTCGACCGGTGATGTACCATTTCTTAAAATCCTCCGGTGTAGTCTTTAATGCAACGGTCCGGCCCGAAGGTCTCGATGATGTGCCATTATCAGCTGAAACGTCAGTTTAACCAGCGAGGCTATATTTTATGCTGAAGGGGAACACATTTCGCTTGACACGTTAAAGGACCCATTTATTTCGTCGAGCTGTTACTTAATTATTCATCGCGAAACAGTGTTGCATCCGCGGTAGGTGGTTATAATTTATAATTGTATTCGGACGAACCGCGAACAAGCTATTACATTTTCTTTTATTCGTTATGCAAATTACGTGGAGCGTAGATATATCGCCGGGAGAAGGCTTTCGAGAGACGAAATCGCGTGCGTGCGCACGTGGACACCCCGTTTAATCGAAAACGAACGAAGAACCGTGGTCGTCCTTGAGTCGAGCAACGTTCGAGAAGCCGCCGTCTCGAAAACGTCTCGTCCAGCATCTGCCGTCGAACGATACGTTTAATGTGTGGAAACAGGCTGGTTAATGTGGCAATCGTAAATTGTAATCCGTTTTATGCCGGTTTCTCAAGAATCGGTGCATATCGCACGTGTGTCACAATCGCGCGTCACAGCTGCAGAATCTTTTCACCGAAATGAAAAAAAAAAAGAAACGAAGCATCGACTGTCCGTCTCGTGTAAAACGACGACTCGATGACAACGCTAGAACACGCGACAATAAAAAGAATAATACACAAAGTAAACAATAAGTGCATGTCATCGACAACATCGGCAAAGCAAGAATATGTATCACCAGTTTTTACATTCGAATAAAACCAGTCGTACGCGCACACAGCACGACCGATTACTCGTCTACTTATATCGCGTCGTATCGAACAATGACAATGAACAAACTGGGTCGATAGATCGTTATCGAAAAGGTCGACTGTTCAAGGACGAATTTTTTAGGCACACTCCGAGGTAAATTCACAGTGTCCGTTCAATTACTTAACAGAGTGCATAATAAACCAGTAATTAAAATAAAGTATAAGGATAGGACTAATTAACAACGCGTGTTTAGCGCGATCAACAACGTCAAGAGAAAAGGGTAAACACTGTTACGAACTTGTTTACAGAACGACCACACAGCACAACAATCTTGTAGCTGCACAAATGATCGAAGAGAGTCAACGTTCGAATAGGAGACTTCGATAGGAAAATCTTCGCGGGTTTTCACTTGTTCGCGACCGGCCACAATGCGGCCGCGAGATGACGCGTTGTAAAGTATTAAAACAAAAAAAAAATGACAGAAAAAGAATAAGCGAGACGAAGAAATCCTCGCGCGAAGCTGTCGGATCACTTTCCGCTTGATCGGACGAGGAGAGGAGTCGATCGCGACGAGAAAGAGAGAGTGGAAGATGATCGCCGGGAGAAAGAGAGAGGAGGTCGTGTTACGAGTTACGAGATGATCCTCGCGCGTGTTTCGTGCACCGATCTCGCATCCTGCAAAACTCCGTGGTGGACAGTTATGCAAGAGAGGCCGCGTTTGGTGCGTCCGCTCGGGCAGGTTCGACCGGTCTTAATTGCGATCGGGACAGGCCGGAGTGCTTCGAAACTAGTTTCGGGGTCTAGGAACGGGCCCGGCGAACGTGCACCGATCGCGCAGGTCCCCCCTTTCATCTGGAGCCACATCGACGAATATTAATAAACTATTTCTCTATCGGCACGTGTCCGGCTACCGAGTGTATCGCAGTCCGCGAGTCACGCGAATGCGTATACATATGTATACCGGTCTGCGTACTCGGTTCCCCGATGAAAAACTGGTCCATTTGCCCACCTAAAGAGGCTTGCAGACCACGGTGCGCTCTACCGAAACAATTTAGCGTTAATTCGATCGATCCCGCCCGGTTCCGCGAACGTTAATTCCTAATGAGAATGTTGCATGCGTCGCGGACCGGAGAAAGGAGCTGACCAGCTCGATACCGATGAAAGAAACGCGGCTTGCTACCTGTGTCTCTCTGCCCAAGTCCAATTCAACGTGCTCGATACCATTCTTCCGATCTCCCAGTCTTCGAGAATCCAACAGAATCGATCGAACGGCTCTATTGCAAACAAGATCCTCTCGCGGAAGTTACGACAGCGTTAATTACGGCTTCGATCGTTAATTTAGTTGCGAGGCGAATTCCAAGGGATTCTATGGTTTCGCGCGTAGTTGCGGAACGGCGCAGCAAAGAGTTTACGGTCGCGGCAGGAAATCGGGAAAATTATCCATTAGTCCCGGTGAGCTCGACGCCTGACAAGAGATACCCCTAGCGATGCTCGGCCGGCTTCTCCTCTCCTTCTCTTTCTCTCTCTCTCTCTCTCTCTCTCTCTCTCTCTCTCTCTCTCTCTCTCTCTCTCTCTCTGTCTCTGACGCTCTATCTTTATTCCTCCGCGAAGGGAACCGAAGGATCGATATATGCGAGCTTGGAACACGCATGCGAAGATCGGGATGTGGGTGGAGCCGTTTCATACGGCCATTTTGCGTCACTCGCCATTCGAGGGTCCGAGGATCCCGATGTTTCCCAATTTGCAATTCCTGTGTCACTCGGTTGTTCATTCGTGTTTCCTGTAAACCACCTCTGCGTGCGATTGTCCTGCAATTTTTAGAGAAGCTCGGATCAGGGATGGAACGTTCGACAGTAAAGACATCTGAAATGTTGCTAAAATCAAAATCCAATAACTTCCGGGGATCGTTCAACTTCGTATCCACTTCACAGTCCGAAGATCTTGTGTGCTCGTATACTACTTGCTGCCGTACAGCTTGTCTGGCGAGTTTTCTATTTGCTTATTCTTTTCGTCGAAGGTATGCAGCATGGTTGCTCGAAGTGTCGTAGAAAAAGCTGTCTCTCGCCGAAATGCAGGAATTAACCGGTCGATTAACATGCTGTTGAATTACGTTGGTTGGATCGTCGATCGGTGTTTAGTCTTCACGGGACGGCCGTTGAAACTCCCTCGTAAAATTCCGCGGCCTGCAATTACGGGCCCCGGTATTTTTTCCTATCTTAAATGATTTATGCACGCCTCGTCTCTTTCTCTCTCTCTCTCTCTTGATCATCTCTCACTGATTCTCTCTCGTTTCACGGATCATCGATAATTTACAACCCGGCCCCGTCCAAATCTCCGCGAACCTATCGGAACTTATTCGACGCCTTCGAGAGCCTGTACTTTCCCTTGGGATCTACTGGGTGTTCGAACGAAGATTCGCTAGGCTGTTCGCAACACAGCACGCATGGCGATTCGAATGATTCGCAAGATTCCTGTGTGCCACGAGGCTCGAGGCGTCCGCGACCATGAGCGGTCTCGCGTATCGGCGCGGCGACACGATGCTTGCACGGGACTTTCTCCTATCCATGCGATTAGCAATCCGGGATATCCAAAAGTCATTAAACTCCGTGAGAACCGGCATTTTTATCATCCGACAACGCGGGATCGCCTGCAGTTTCGACTAGCCTGGCGTCGAAGTCGCCCGAAGGCCGTCGCTTTCTCTTCAAAACCGTGAATCGATCGCAGAATCCGCGCGAACATCTTCTTCTCTCGCGTCTCACAGTATCTTCAGAATTTCTTCCGCGTTCGATCTAAAGCTGTCTCCACACCAAACCAATAATCGGCAACTGATTTGATCTAACGTGCAGCGACCGTGCGACGGAACAACGGACGCGTGTCGCGGGACTTGAAACACGTTAAACACGGTGAAGTCTACACAGAACGGGTCGAGAGAAAAGTTTGCGAAGTCGAGATCGATCGATCGTCGGAGGATCCTTCGTTGTGGGTCGCGCGAGGACGAAGCAGAAGTGCTCGTCGGAATCAAGGATTTGTGAAAGTGGCAACGGGGACCAGGAAAGCCGTCTGAAACAAATTGTCCAGATACCCTGGAAAGATTAGATACGTTCCAGGTGGATTGACCTCTCCCGATAAAAGATTCCTCTGCTCGCGCGCGGCAATAAGAATACAAAAGCGAGTTTAGCTCTCGCGAGGCGGCTCTCGCGCGGTCCGGGTTAGAGTGCGGCTTACGGTGTCGATGGAGGTGAAAGAAGAGGTTCGACGTCGGCTAGGCGAGGGAGGAGAGATAGAACTGTTGGCTGAAGAAAGACGAGAGGAGGATACGGAGAGTCGCTTGCGACACGCAGGCTCGAGCAGCCAGGCTGATAGGTAGGTAGGTAGGTATATCGCCCCCTGACCCCGAAGAACTACCGTGAGACCGGCTTAGCTCCGGTCGGAGCACTCTCCTTTGCTCTCTCTCTCTCTCTCTCTCTCTCTCCTCTCTCTCTCCCTCTCCCTCCCTCTCTTTCACTTTGCCTCTCCTCCAAGCTCCCTTCTCTCTTTCTTTCTCTCGGTGCACCGCGTATGCACACGTAAGTACGTGTGTGCATCCAGGCGCCGTGGAATAAAGAAGTGGGAAGGGTACGGTGGCGTGACACCACGACCAACCAGCAGAAAAGAGAGGAGAGAAGGGAACGACACGACGAAGGATGTTGTGACTCGTGGGTGCAGCTGCAATGCGGCCCCGACTGCATTCAGTGGCGCGTACAGGACGATCCAATGCTCTCCTGGGCTCTCCGATGGCACGCCAGGATTATCCAAAGCCAGGAGCGAGACACACACGGCTCCGAACAATTTCGTAACCGATACAACACCGTCGCTATTCGCAATCTACCGATTGCCGTACGCGCGGAACTAATCAACCGGCACGAAAAGATTAATAAGAAACGTTGGAAGCAACAGTTGAAAAAAGTAATCCTTCCAGACACAGGACAAGACCCAAATAAAATCTTCCCTGACCAGGAATGGAAGATCGATGCTGCAGGAATTGCAGGTTGTCCGTTATGCTAACTTCACGAGCGACCGAGAAACACAGAGTAGGAGCGAAAGGGGTCGGATTCGTCGAAGTAAGATACGGTAATTCGATCCCGTTGAAGATTATCAGAAGTTATCCACCGAAGATCTACCGAAGATCGAACCACGATTACGTGCATGAATGAAGAGTTTTTTCAAGCGAGAACCCCTAATTACGGTGTCGTCGATCTCTCACTAAATCCAACGAAGGAGAAAGCTGCGCGGCTTGTGCACGCGTCGCGTCGGACCAGTTTTAGACCGTTGCCTGGAAACTTTCAAATTAATTTATGTACGAATCGAGAGGAACGTCGGTCCAATGATTCACTCGCGATTCCAGGTGACGCGGAAAACACGTAACGCCAGCCCGTTACAGGTTTAACGGGATGAAACGTCCGCGATGATTAACCGATCGACGATCGTTGCTCCTGCCGCTGCACTGATCCTGCAAACTAGTTTTGCGTTAACGTCTTCTTTTCCAATCGAATTTGCGCACAGGTGTTGCACCCGAAATCACGCGGCCGAACGAGCTTCTCGGTTTTATAATGTGTGTTGCCTGCTGTACGCGGATGATCTTTTATAGTCTTGTTTACTACCACCTTCGGTCCGACTATTTATATCGTAACAATTTCCAAACGCAGTTGCGCATTCAATTTTCAGCTCTGGAAAGGTCAGATTGAAAACACAGAAAACAAAGTCATTGAAAAGTTCGTACGCCTACCCGATCCTCTCAGCGCCCACATTCAGAAACTCTGCTTAAAACTGTCTATTTTTGCTGGGAAGCTCCATTTTTAGAAAAAAATCGGAGGGTAGTAAAAGTCTAGCAGGTGAATACCCGCTCGATCTCTTGACAATGTAGCGTATCGTTGCTGGGATATTAATCGAAGCATTGACTAGAATTTGATGGTGAAGTAGCTGGTTCCAAGAAGCGAGGTCTTCTCTCGGCAATGTGACACAGTGTTTCTTAGCCGTTGAACGAAATTTTAATTGGAATTTTCCATCTCGCGATTATACGTATGCTGTCCTGTCGGAAAAGTGGTTTGGGGAAGAGTCAGGGCAGCGGGTTCTGAAAATTGCGATCCAAGAGGAAAGCCGAGGACGATCTGGGACGGGGTCTGGCTTTACTTAGCAGTGAAAGGGTTAATTACGATCGTCCAGCCGGAGAGACGTCTGACTCGTGTGGGCGAACCGAGTGCGAGCTTGAATCGAAGATATCTCGGTGCGCGATTATGTGTCGTATGACTCCGGCACACGATCAGGTCCTACTTTCTCTCGTGCACACGCACGCGCACCCGCTGCGCCACGCCGCGCCGCGCCGCGCCGTCCTGGCCTGCCTAACGCTGCTAGGCGAGGTGTGCCTGCATAAGAGACGAGTCCGAATCGATCGACACCGATGACGAGCGAAATGGAGACATTTCATTAAACCTGCCGCTAAATGCCCCACTATTTTTATCGAAATTATTCTCCGTTCCGCAGACGTCAGCCGCTCTAGCAACGGCAACGCTCTTTCACACCTTCGTACATACGTCCGCTATTTCCACGAGGTTGCGGAAACGTTTTCCATTTTGAAGAGATCCTCTCCAAAAGTAATTTCGTTAGAGAAACGATTACTTTCGAATATATAAAGGGATCGAGAGTAATGTTCGCAGTCTAATTATTAGAGTTATTAGCAAACCTATTCAGTAACTCACCGTAAAAACTTTACAGTCTCGTGGTAATCGTAACGATGCGGTTCCATCGTAAAATTCGCGTGAAAAATTGTTTCGTTTCACGTTGCCTTTAACGACAGTGCGGTCGTTGTCAGTAAGCTGTTGACAGACCGCGCCCAGGATCGACGTCCGCGTTGCTGCCGGAGAAAACTTGTACAGTTGCTGTACAAGTGTAAACATATCGGGGATTCTCCCGTTGCGAAATCGGACGCAGGAATTCCGTGGATTCGAACGGATTGCGAAAGACGGTTGTCGTCGACAATATCGCGAGAAAGTATCTCCCGTACCATCTTCGGTTTCGCTTATCAGTGACTGATGGACGGGACGATGCTATCGAACGATACCCACACCAAAGCGGTTCTTCGAGAATCTCTTGAAGAAATCGCGTAACAGTTGTCCGTGCCACGAACCAAGAATTTTTTTCCGGCACGACGACCCACTTTCGGCGCTTCTATTCCCTCGAGGAAAGAACACAGGTGACGTCAGTGACGCGCACCATAATTAGGATTGAAATTCCAATAATTATCCGACTAATTACGACGAGCGCGAGCGTTTATGTTCGAGCCGCGATAATTGATATCCTTCATGAATTATTCAATTGGCGGGTGTCTCTTTGACGACTTTTCACAGGGAAAAATACTTCGGAGATAGAGGATCGTATTTATAGATTCATTTTCTTCGACGACGTCATCGTCGCGCCCTCCGGCTGACGTGGAAACACGTTTCTGACCTGTTCGATGAATCGAACGGATTAGTTGAGGAAGATTCGGGGAAGTATAGTATTCTACGTAATAACTGAAAACGCAGAGGAGACCTCGGTCGCTTAGGATTCTCAGAACTATTCAATTAAACGGCGACATATTTTTTCGAAACATACTGTGTTCTTATTTGATTTTTTACGCTTGTCTATCAAACTTGGCCGGGTGCTTCTTTCTTGTGCACAGCAGTGTACTTTATTCTCTGTTCCGAGGTCTAATCTTTACCAATTCTTGTCGTAAACCCATCGAATCGGCAGTCTAATTGTAAATCGAATAAGACCGGAAAATTAAAAATGGTCCATACCTGCATCCGCATAGAAGAAACGCTGCGGCAAGGGAGCACAACAACTATACAGAGAGAACCGTTCGATCGGATCGTGCCCGAGCCCACACTGCCATCAATCCCGAGCGAGATCCTGGGGCCTGTTGCCCCGACCCGTTATCTCCTTTGCGGAGAGTATCGTGCACGCATGCCGGAGGCGTCGTCCAGCGGAAGGGTCGGCGCGGGGAAAGGGTTCGGCGTGGTTAATTCATGAGAGAGTAAATCGGTTTGGAAGAGGCTCGTTGCAGCGTGGCGTGGCGCGTCGCGCTTGCTGCAGCGTGGCTGCACGTGGTGGCACGTGGAGAGGCGTGGTTCGTGGGAGGGCCGTGTACACCGGTGTAATCCACTTGGCACACGCTGTTCGGCTAGCCCTACTCTTTCCCGTTCCGTTCGCTACCCTACCCGAGCGGCCTCTGCCTTTACCCTGCCTACGGTGCTCTCGGGGCTATCGTTTCTAGAGTTAATCGGGTCCTTCCGTGCACGTGTGCGAGACCCGCTCTCAGGTGCGCACGGTGTCTCTTTCATTTATACCTGCAGCACACCGCGCGCCGCACGGTTGTCTTTCATTTGTGCAGCGCGCAAGCGCTCCCGTAGGTGGGAGATCGGTAACCAAGAGCGGATTCGCCGATCACCGCTGTCCGATAGGGCTCTCATTGTTTTGGAGCAAGCTATCTTAATTGGCAACGGCCACCTTACTCGCCGACAGGTTACACGCCAACGGGAAAAATCCGAAAGGTTAGAGGTGGGAGAGAGTGGGCCTCGTTTTTCTCCGACCGATCTATTCTACGACGACAGCTCTTTTTTGTTCTCGCGAAGATCGTTGTCTCTATCCTAGACCAGTTGTGTGTTCTACGTTTATCGGGTGCTCGACCCCTCCAGCTCTCGATAATTCGCCGTATCGGTATGGCTATTGTGTCGAATCGCGCTCCACCCCGTCCGCACCCCGTATTAATCGCGTCGAGAGTTGAATAGATGATTTTTACCATCAGGTAAACGCTGGGTGGTCCGATGCGAAATTAAATCGAGAGAACCCGAGTACCTCCTCTACCGACTACGACGACTATCTAGGATTTTGATCGTTTCGCTTCGGGTGATGCTGAGGACATCTGTTTACTTGTATCGAGTTACCGGGCTCTTTGGATCGTTCGCAATTGAAAAGTCACCGGATTCATAGATTAAATCTTCCAGCTAAAACAGGGTTAGTTCAGATTACAGAATCGCTACCGCGTTATAAATGGTATTCAATTTCTCGAAAATAGCGACAATTCAGAAGTGTTGACAGCTAAGACGTTTGGCGATTGCTTCCCAAGAATTTCAACAGTGTCGATAAAGATGTGAATCCATTTACTAAACATTTCTTATTAATATTAAATAATTCTTTGTGGTGATATCAGCGCACAGGTTCGATGAAAATAAAGCAATCTTACAATTAATAAATTCTCAACGTTTCGATCCTAATATGGATCATTTTCCAGATAGAATTTTTTCTTAATGCATCTGACAAATTAATATCTTGTTTAACGAAATCGCTACACGTACGACAGAGTTTCTAAGTACTGGGTGACTTTGATTCCTTTTTATAGCTTCGCGGCGACGATCATCGCGCATCAATAAAAGCAAGAATCGCGCTCGTTGCCGACACAGCGATCCCCCGGGCGTTAGGGATAATATCGCGTAATAATAATCGAGGGGGTATGGCGGTTGTCGGTGTAGGGCCAGCGCTTTAAATGCCAATGATTTCATGTCTCCCCGGGGTGTCGGAGCATCCCCTATATATGAAGAACCGTCGACGTCGAGGACCTCAGTCGGTGTCGAGGATTCGGGGTACCGATAAGTCGAGCCTAGTCAATTCGAGGAGTCGAACTGCAACAGCTCCGGAGACAGGAATTTCGAAGCAGTGAAAGTGGTTTCCGAATTCCATCGGCTGCCAGGCCACCGTTGGCCTGGTGGTCCGAATTTAGTCGATCCTCGTTAAGATCATTCGCGCCGGTTCCTCTTCCACGCGATCTCACGCCCGGAATCCGACGCAGACATGATCACCATGGACACCGGTCACTCTCAGCATCGCAGATATTGTATGTCCTCGGAGGAAAAAATACATATTCCTCCTCCGTTTCATCCGTTCGTCGACGTTCGAAACGTTTCTCGTTTGTTTGTCCGCGAGAGCTCGTTTCGCGCGATCGCGGACGCATTCAGAACAATTCCAACGCTTGTCAGAAAAGTTTCCATTCTAAGCGTGTTGTCCCCGACGGGAACAATGAACGTCTTCGTTGTGACGGCAACTTTGCAGACAGACCGGTTTCATTATTTATAATCAATCCTCGGCTATTTCGAATATCGGCACTGACAGACAGCTCGTCCAGACAGGTCCATTGAACACGATCGACCAACGATGGACGACCGGCCCATGAATCGTAATCGACGCTCTCCGATGGCTGGCAATTTTGTCGCTTTACACAATTATTTAGCTCCTGTAAATATTATATGTATCCGATCCGATTCTACGTTCAATTCGTGAACTTGAAAATTCATTCGGTGCGGCAGGGTTTGTCATTTAACGATTAACTGCTTCGAAATCGTTCGTCGAAGCAGCTGATTCTAGCAATTCCATCACCCACTGTACATTCTGGTCACAGCTTCTGATGAGAATCGTTCCGAGTTTTGGCGTTGCTACATGGTGATATGTATTCTGTTGCAGGGCAGCTACATTCGCCGAACGGCGACAGCGACAACAGCAACGGTAGCCAGCGTGCGGTTGCTGTTACGAGGAACGACGTAGACCAGCAGCAACAGCCGCATCGCCAGCGGCAGCAAAGATCCCTGACAGCTACCGTTCCAGTTCTCGCTTGCACGAATCACTCTTCTCCGACCACCACAACCACCGCCTTCACGTCAAGTATGCTTCTACTGCAGACACAGGTCAGTTGATCCTCCCACCTTCATGCGCGTCCATCAACCTCTTCTATCGAATCGTAGACGGAACTATTTTAGACAGATACGATTTCCTGGAGCATCCGTTTCCAATGTTCAATCTAGTGGACCAGAATGAAATCAAGCCAGACAAAGACTAGTTCCTCGAAGCTACCAATTCCAGTTTGAATTTGCCAGTAGCACCTGCTTTTTCTCTACTCACTGTCGGTATATCGGTTCGACGTTTTAGTTTGTTTACGCGGACAATTTCCGCTCGATATCCTTAGAAAACCGATTACCCCGGCGCGGCGTTTATCCAACGGAATTCGCAGCGTCTGGCCTGGTCGAGCCGGTAATTATCGAATCCCGTATTTAGAGGCGCGCGCGATACTTTCACTATTTCAGTATCTTATCCGCACTTCGCGAACTCCGCGAGTCTAGCCCGACCTGTAACAAGATCTGCCCTCCTACGTCCCGGCGTTCTTGATCGTCATCTGCATTCGCTTATCGTGCACCATCTGCATTCCTGCCCACGTACCCGGATCCCGAGTGTCGTCCTACCTGTTTCTATCCCTTCCCTCGCCGTTCCCCTATTTTCCCACTTGTTTTCGAATCGTACCCGATCGCCGTGCCGCCGTAGCTAATTAACCATTTGCGCTCGAAACCATTTGGATTCTTGACTTCGAACACTTTATAAAACACACGGATACTTGACAACTTGTTTTCGATTGTATTAGCTTGTCCGAAAAGTTTCTTTCGCAGTGCGTACATTTAACCCTTAGCACTCGGCTGTCCCCTCTGAGGCACCACTAAAAATTGCGGTACCATTCTTCAAAATATTGTTTACATTATTAAATATATCGGTATCTAATCAATTACTAAACATTTAGTTACTGTATAAGATAATATACCAATTTCATATCCATAAAATTGCAAAAATCATAAGGTATGGAAATATTCTAGATCGGAAGAAATGTTTAATTTTCCAGTTAAAATAGCTTGGAGTGCAAAGGGTTAATATTGTTACATCGCACAAGTTGGATCACGTTGTTTGTGTATCATTGTGTGACGTGACAATATTAAACCCGAAACTTTTCGGACAACCTAATGGCATAGTAATTTATAGCAGCGTGCCTTAGAGGGGACAGCCTAGAGTGCAAAGGGTTAAACAGCTGGTCGAAGGAAATTAGCGGTTCCCTTCGCTAGGTGTGGTAATTGCTTAGAGGAAGCTCTCGAAGGGCGGTGAAGAAAAAGGGAGGCGGTTTAGAGACCGTGGAGACCATGGAAGGCTGGAGCTTCGATCGTTGGTCCCCGAGGGAGCGATGAACGAAATGTCAGCCCAACAGCGGAACCAACCTGGCAAATTGAATATCCAACCCCATCCTTCTTTCCTCCTGACGACGACGTTCTCCCGTTTATTCCTGTTTTTCCTTCGCGCTTCCTCGTTGTTCTTCTTTTCGTTCAGGATCGTCGGCTTTGTTTTTCACCGTCGACGTTGCCCCGGAATCGTGTGTAACTCGTTCGATGTCCTCCTTCATTCCCATCGATCCTTTTAATCGCGTTATCTCCCGTTGAACCGAATAATCTCTGTGCGAAATGTCAGCTGGGTATTCATAGGACGGGCTTCACGACCGGTATTATTTATAACAATTGAACGGTGCGGAGGAACGTTCTCCGGGACTGTCGATGTCAGTGCTCGACGTTGGTCGTTTCGCAGAGACTATCGCGAAAATGACGCGACAGGCTTCTCTAGCTAAATCGATAGCATGCGTAAAGATCACCTACCGTAGTACAATGTTCGACAATCCTATGAATCGATGGACCAGCGTTCGTAAACGTCGAAGCTTAGCTTGCTTAGCTGTCCGAGAAACGGTTCGGCTGCTAGGAATTTCAGCGATTCCATTGAAGAAAAAGCGACCGACGTGTTCGGTGCGCCTATGAGAAGGGATTCGAGTGCTCGTTCGCGACGCGCGACTCACCGTTTCGCGACGTTCCACTGTTCCCCGGCCAGTTGAATTATAGGCAACACGCGATACGCGCTCGCTTCGTCAATCCTCTCCGACGGCCTCACTGCGCACCTCAACTGTACATCGATGTCTCGACCACCGACTGCAATCACGGCCGAACAATGTTACCGCCTTGCAGTCGAGCACTCCGATTTGCCGCTCGCACGGCTCCGGGGCTGTCCGACATCCAACGCGGACTCAAAGTGATCGGTTTACCCACCGTCCAGTCACTCGCGGTTTCTAGTGACTCCGGTTGAACTTTCTTTTCGGTAGAGAGGACACAGTGAACGGTCATCTTCTTGTTCGTTTGTTGTTCCAAGTGGACCAGCTTTTAGTCCGAATTCGAAAGGTTACCGTGTTCGTTGATACGCATCGCGAGTGCATTAAATCTTGGATTAGAGTGCCGATCCTAACCTGACAGGAAATTTACCCGTCTGCCTGCAGAGTCCTTTCGGATGTAGTACTCTGGCGGATCTGTTGAGCGCGTCGTACACGGACCCATCGGACGCGGGTAGCCTTCCCGAAGAACTGGACCCGTTTCCAGAGCTGCAGCTCGGTAATCCTCAAGGAGTGCCAACAGCGGACGAATCGGCGCAGCCTCAGCCACCGGTGCACCATCAGCAACCGCCTCAGCCGCCTCAGACCGCGGCGCCGCTTCCAGAAGATGTCCAAGCGGACTCGCTTAGGTACCGATGGTATTTTGAGACTTGACATTTCCTTTCGGTCCTCTGGCACGTTTAACCGCGAACAACTACTTTTACCAAAATATTCTTCTTCTCGACGAGTCAATCCGTTTGCTGCCAGCGGGCCCGTTTACCAATGTACATACGAAAACGATCACGGTCCGATTCCTACATGGAAAACGTCGAATCGGCCCTGGCTGTTTTTGCATGTCTCAGCTATTTGACAGCGAAAGGGCTAATCCGAACCCGTTTCACGCAGCTCTACGCCCCTGCCGAGCTTCCAAGAGACTTACACGGCCCCGCGATACACCAGACAAGAGCTTCAGGTCCTCGGCATAAAGATGGACGACGAGTGCTACGACAGTCCGGTATACCCCTGCGCCACCGGCCACTATCCCACCGAGTTTTCGGCGGCAATCCCCTACCACGATCATCAGCAGCAAGCCCAGCAGCCCGGCACGGTCCACCATCACCACCATCATCATCCCCATCAGCCCCAACAGCCGCCGCCTCCTCCACAGCAACACCATGTCCATCACCAAGGCTATTTCGCTACAGAAACCGCACCCACACCGACAACCGCTGTCCCATCACCGGCGAACCATCGACAGGACTCGCCCTATGGGGCTGCTGTCAGTGTACCCATGGTGTACGGACCTCCTCCAGCCATCACTGGAGGCGCAACCCCCGTTCCTCCCACCGAACTCTGCCCAAACGTTGACAACGTCGTCGTTGGCACTTCCCGGTCAAGGAGGGCGTCGCTACCCACGCAGAGGCTAGAGTCCACGAGGTAATGATGGACACTTGATCATCACATTGCAACCCCCATGGATACTTTTTGGGGTTTGTAGAGTTTTAGTGGCTGTCCTTCGGGATTACTCGCCGGTTCGGAATTACTCGCCGGTTCGGAATTTTCATTAATGATCAGATTGATCCGTTGACTGGACACGTGGCATTCAAACGAGGACTCTTGCCCAGAGAACTAGAATTATCCGAGTCTCGAATAAAGGGAAATCGCGCTACATGTACCGATTTTTTTTTTATTATGTACATAATTAATTACACGTGTAGACCTGATGTCGTCGATATATCGACGTTCGAACTCTCAAAGGGTTGATAGACCCTTGTCATCTTTAAATGTTTGTTAAAGAGAATGTACCGTGTTCCCTCTTATTTCTCGAATTCGAGAGTACAGATAATACGTTCCAGCTTATTTTTCATTTAACTTTAAAGCGTATTCTTTATATGGGGTGTACGTAAATGTATTATAAGGATCCACGTGGCCACGACCATGTGCTTCCTAATCCACGAGACCAATCAACGGTTAACACCTCGTTTCGTGATTGTTGAAATTAGTCTGACCAAGGGGTAACGATGGGTGTGTAAAGTTTCAGCGATTATTTGTTAGCCGTGATCGTCGTGATTAGCGATTTGTTTACAAGATTATTCCGGGATTAAATTACTCGTGTACCGAGAACTGATTAATAGCATTGACACGAATTACAAGGTTCACACCTTGTACTATATATCGTGGCTTCTAGTTTTTCGCGCGTGTCGCTCTTCGACGAGATTAATCGATTCTTACGTCAAGCATGGTATCGATTTCCGCGAATGTGCAATTTAATTAGATACGCGGCGTTGTTTTGCAATTCATTTCGCCGTAATTTGTCGCGATACGTTTTTCTCCCGTGTTTGTGTATCTTCACTGGTAAATAATTGCTCAACCCCTGCGAGCTGATCGTCGAAAGGTTAAATTGCATCTGGAAGAGACAGCGTCTATTACTCGAAAAGCATTCGACTAACTGGAATTTTACGTCACGGGTTGCGCCACAGAGTCTCAACGAATTCTCTATCGATCGATTCTGTCAGCAGCCACACAGATTGTCAACGAATTTTCTTTTATTTGACAGTAGCAGCAGCACAGAGTCGCCGAAAGCGCGTGGCGGAAGCGGATCCGGAAGTTCCGTGAGTTCTCTCTCGCCCGGAAGCGGAACCAGCAACGAGAGAGCACCGCCAAGTCCCAGTCAATTGTGTGCTGTCTGTGGTGACACAGCAGCGTGTCAGCACTACGGCGTGCGCACCTGTGAAGGCTGCAAGGGATTCTTCAAGAGGACCGTGCAGAAAGGCGCGAAGTACGTCTGCTTGACGGAGAAAGCCTGTCCCGTTGACAAACGCCGGCGGAACCGCTGTCAATTCTGTCGCTACCAGAAGTGCTTGAAGGTTGGCATGGTGAAGGAGGTGAGTTTACACCTTTCGCATCTTTTTACCATCCAGCCGAATCCTCGAAACTGATCAAATTCATCCAAACTGTTCGAATCTATTGCGTTGTTGACTATTAGATTGACCATAGCATAGATTTTTAGTGAAAAATAGACACATTCTTGTTGAAGTGAAACTTCTTTTGGCAGGGTGTAAGCCTAATTCGCGTCACGGTATTCGCGACATGAAAAAACGTAACGTGGAAAAGTGGGGGTTACGCCATATACCCCCTCTTCTCTCCGTTCAGAGCGGTGAATAAGGCCACTTTTAATATGCTAAAGTTCTACAGTTGAAAATCCCGAAGGAAAACTGAAGAAGCGCGTGTGTGTGTGTTTTCGTCAGGTGGTCAGGACGGACTCGCTGAAGGGTCGGCGGGGTAGGTTACCCTCGAAGCCGAAATCTCCTCAGGAATCTCCTCCTAGTTCTCCGGTGTCGTTGATCAAGGCTCTCCTGCGGGCGCATTCGGACACTATGCCGGCCAGTTTAGACTACTCTCAGTACCGGATACTGAGCCCGGACGATCCACCGATCGACGACGCGGAGAAGACTCAACACTTCTACAATCTGCTCACCCCGTCCATCGACGTGATCCGAAACTTCGCCGACAAGATACCGGGCTTCACGGATCTGTTGCGGGAGGATCAGGTACCTAGTTCGATCTACCTAAATACGCTTAGCAATTTTTCTATTGTCTCTTATTAAGTATCGACCGAGAACCGGGCATTATCCGTTGGGGGAGGTTTCGTTAAAGAAATCGATAGCTTGTACATTTTCTAAAAGGTCAGGCCTGACGAGTGTACGATATGTTTAATCGACCGTCCGATTGGTCGGTTGTCTGGCAGTCGCATCTAGCTACCGACGAGAGAAACGTTCTCTCACCGACGACGCTCGTCATCCCGATGTTTCCATCTTCTTCCGTTCCGACGATAGATCATAAGCAATTAGCGGATCGAGACTGCCGTAGATTGATCGTCGTTTTTTCCTCTGTGCGTTTCCAGGAGCTGCTTTTTCAATCGGCCAGTCTGGAGCTCTTTGTTCTGAGATTGGCGCATCGCACGGAACTGGAACCCACCCAGCTGACGTTCTGCAACGGTGTTGTCCTGGCGATTGAACAGTGTCAGCGCATCTTCGACGACTGGCTGCACAGTATATTGGAGTTCTCTAAGGCTCTCCACGTGTTAGACGTGGACACCAGCGCGTTCGCTTGTCTGTGCGCCCTCACCCTCGTTACCGGTAAGCCTATGGTCCAAAGACAATTATTCTGATCGAAAGAAACGCGTAACGAGCGGTCCTATTTTCCCATTCGAACGGTCTGTAATTTATGGTGTTCTCTGCTCGACTGTTCCGCGCATCGTTGTCCGGCACACTAAATGAACAAACAGCCGTTTACGTCCGAGATCGAACACGATCTATAATGAAGAGGATACCGACGATTGGATCGGTTTCCATTTCCCCTCGTCCACTCCGAAACGCGAGTCTTCATTACGCGCGTCCGTCTGCGAGACAAATTATTTATCCATCGGCTGGTTAGTTATTGATGCGACGACGAAAGGAGCCGACGTCGTTGGTTGCTCGCTTGCACGCGATACGTCTTACAGTGATTTTCCGCGAGCGCGTTCACGTGCGTGCGGCTCTTCGAACCCGGGATTGCACGCAACATCGATCCACGCGTGTCGCGTTGGTCGAACTATGCTCGCGAACGCCGCGTCGTCGCTGAGAACGTCGGATAAAAAGAGGAAAAGATACGGTAACGCCTCGTTTGACTTTGCAGAAAGGTACGGCCTGAAGGAGCCTCACCGCATGGAGCAGCTGCAGATGAAGATCATCTCCTCCCTGCGGGATCACGTGACCTACAATTCCGAGGCGCAGAAGAAAGCGCACTATCTCTCCCGACTACTAGGCAAGCTACCGGAGCTGAGGAGTCTGTCGGTTCAAGGTCTTCAGCACATATTCTACCTGAAGTTGTTGGACCTGGTCCCGGCGCCGCCTCTGATCCAGAAGATGTTTGTCGGTAGTCTGCCGTTCTAACTCGCCTTCTGAGTCTAGCCTAGGGCTATCAACGCGTAGAACAATTCACACTGTGTCTCTCTCTCTCTCTTTCTCGAGGCTGGCCCGTGCGATTACGTACACAGATACACGAGAAAACACGCATACATCACACGAACAGACAGACAGTCAGACACACAGAACACCATTCAGTTTCCCTAGCTCTACACGTACCACGTAGCTTTTACTATCTTCTCTGCGTGTGTCCTCGAACAGTTCTCGAAGAGGGTGAACTCTGTTCGTCGAATCAGGTGCAACCTTCTGCGACAACGTTCCCAACGTTTCGTACGCTTGCGATCGTGTGACTGGACGTTCGAATGGATCGGTAAGACGAAGGTTAACTATTCGAAAGTTCCCTGTGTGTGTGTATGTGTGCGTGGGTGTGTGTGTGTGTGTGTATGTCTGAAAAGAGCGAGAGACAAGTGCGTGTCCAAAGGGCGAGTTGCCCCGAACTATCGTTACTACTATTCTTAACTGCTACCGTTAATTTTAACACGATGTAACAGCTACTCTTTTGCTATCGGAAGTCCAAGCAATGAAGGATCGGAGCTGATCCCGCGAACCGTCTAGGCAGAGGACTGTTCAGGGGTCCTGGGAACGATAGAGGAACAGATTGAAGGTAGAAACTTCGTCGTCGATCCTGGATCTATGGTCTAGACGGTCGAGAGGCGCGGATGTGGGTGTTCGGGGTCGGCGTGTTCGTCTATTTCTCGCAAGCGTGCACAAAAGGAAACGATGAGGAAAAATATATACACGAATTTTTATCACTTTTCTACCTACTTTGTATATGTCGCCGTCGCCAACGAACGCCCACGCCTCTCCCGTCGTCGACGTCCTTCCGCCTCGACGGTCCGTCGCTATCGGCAAGCATCGATCCTCCTCTCTCTCTTCGGTGTATTTAAACGTACTTAAAAACACACACACACACAAGTCGTGGAGGAGCGAAGAGCAAACGCATTGACGACTCGCAACATATCAAGCGCAACGACGGAAGAGCAGACGTGGAACGTCGCGCTGCTGGACTCCCTCTAATCTCCCTCCAACCCCTACCGATGAATCCCCCGGATTTTGCTCTTCCGTGTTGACAGTTTAGACGTAGGCGCGTGACCGTGATCACACTCGAACGTCGCGATGACGCTAATGAACATCGTCTCGAAGATAACTCACCACTCACCCATCTCCGTTTCCTGTAGGCGTCTGTGTTGTAGCCTTGATCGATGAAAACGCGTGGCCAGAATGGTCATACCCTAAAACAAAGTCGCATGGGATTTGGTGTCATTGGAAACGTGCGAGTGTCTTCTGTGTCACGGCGGCCGAGACCGCTCGGCCCGATTACCACTACTCTTGCGTTAATGTGATTTTAGACAGCTAAGGGCGAGACGAAGAAGAATGAAACGGGATCCTGAACCAGCCGGCCCGCCGACGACGATGTTGACTGGGTTGCCGTAACGCAGGGCGGCCATTGTCGTAGTCACCGGTGGCCCGGCTCGTACTGGTCCGGCATAAAGTTACCTATTACGTTATGACATTTATTTTTAATCAAACTAACGTAGAGAGTCCTATTTATACGTATACCGCGCCGCTGCTACTTATACTATTACTTACTACTTACTATTGTTATTACTTACTACTACTCGAAGCGCTAGGCGTTAAACTACACACGACCTTACGGCGATTACTACCGCTGCTACCACTGTTACCATCCGCTACCTTCTTACCAGCACCTTGTGTTACCATTGTCCGCTAACGCGTAAGGATCACCGTCAACGTTTAAGCACTCTACTCGCCGCAGTCTCAGCCTCTTGAAAATGTGGACGTCGATCGAGGATCGAGGCGACATCGGGGAACCAGCGGGAGGATCGACGCGCGATCCAGAGGATCTAGAAGAGACTGGAAGAGGCTCTCTTTACAATTGGTCGTCGTTCGGCTTGTTCCAGAAAAAAAACGTATTCGCAAACGACCCACCGCAAACTCTACGGCAATAACACTTTCCTCTGTCTATGTTCACCTGTTCGGCGTCTATGTACAGCTAAACCGATCCAATCGATTACGTGCAACGTTATACGAGATTACCGAGAGCACCGACACAAAACGTTTCGAATCTAGAGTGCACCCGAGAATCAATCAGAAACAGAATCAGATACAGGTTTTCACAGAATCGGACGCATAACACGTTGAGATATTTGCATGTACGTGTACAATAGGTAATATTACAGTAATTACGTGTGTATACGTTACTCTAAAAACGCCGTGTGTATCCGCAAATGTTCGACGCTTCGCGAAGAACTCTGTCCATTGATCGCCGCGTACACGTAAAAATTGTAACACGTGGTTTCTTCGAAAAAACCGATTTGATTTACACTGTTCGTTCGACGAGGTTTTTTGGTATTATTTTTCGTCAGCCTCCCCGTATTATCACCGATCTCTCATCATTAAAATGAAAATACACTGGGGATAGAGCTGCCCTTATCCGACCGAGGAAACGAACCCTTCGAATCTGGGCGTTTTCAGTTGCTCGCTAACGATTCAACATATCTTTCGAGTTCGAATATAATAGAACTTATATTTTTCTGCCAAAGTTGAATAAAACACATTTCGCTCGTAATTGAACTTGACCACTTGCACTGCGATTTATTTATAAGCGGCGAATGTCCACGCACAAAATTTAATTTCCAAACAATTGGTTATCGTTTCCTCGTTGTTAGATTTTTATTAAAGCATTAAAACGTCAACGAAAGATCTAATTTGGTCGGAATGAAAGCACTGTCCTCCGTGTAAACGTGCCACAGACAGGTGTGTAACAGACGTTTGCGGATGGATACGAGATCGCAGGTGTTCTTAGAGCACGAGCAAAATGCCCGGCAAGAAAGCAAGGTACAAGAAAGTCCGCGACGAACGCTGTAGCGTTCGTCCCGGTCGAAAATTAGGGTCACGCTATGCGGAAGCGACTGGTTCGATGTCTCTCCGATTAATTAGCATTTCGATGGTTTTATCGAAGACGGACCAATCGCTGACCGCTCGTGTAGATTGCGTCGAGTCCGGCAGAGATCTAGCGACGTCGTGGATCTGTCAAGTAAAAACGGTGCTATTAGGCTAATTGCGATTATGGAGCGCTTAACGAACTCGAGGGTTCCTCGGGTTCTTGCCCTCCCACGGCGCGGCGGCGAGCAAAGGGAAATGGTGTTTTCGTTCCTATTACTTAAGAAAATTTCGAGGACGCCCTCGCGACCGTTTCCGGTCCCCTATTGGAGCGGAAACAATCGATTCGTGGTTGACGTGTTCCGGTTTCCGCTGCGTCTGTACCGCACTCGACGCTTTAATGAAAACGATGTATTATTTTTTACGACGTGTAATTTCTAAAGAAAAGAAAAAAAGAAATCATGAGAGAGAAGAACGAAAAAAGACAAAGCGAGAAGGGTTAGAGACAAACGAGGAAAAAAAAGATAATCGTGTTTAGAGATCTATCTCGACGAGGAGCGAGATCGACCGACCACACTGTTGTTAATAATTAATTGTCATCGCTGTAACGAACGAACGGCCAATTCCGTTAGGTGTACTATCCTCTTCCCTCGATGTAACAATAAATGTTCAATCAACGGATGAGATCACACTTTTTTTTACCGTGTTTCGTTTAAATAGTTTGAATAAAGAAAGAAAGAAAGAAAGAAAGAAAATATTACGAACTACGTTTCTCCTCGATCCGTTCGGCGCACAGTTATCTTCGCGTAAGATTCTTGTGGTGGGGAGATCGAGATCGATAGCCGTTCCCCTTTCCGTCCATTGATTAGGGTAGCGTTATCGAACGTGTTCGACTATCGTTTCTCTCTTATCCGAGGTGAAGCAAACGCAAAGCAATGGAGGAGAAGAGAAAGAGAGAGGGAAAGGTTCACGTTTGTATCGTTTCCATTGATTCCACTATCCTGTGATCAGACTTATTGTAGATGGATAGACACGAAGAGATATGCGGCAGGTTGTCGAACGGTGATTTTTGCGATCGATCGATCCTGCGGATACGGCGTACCGACGAATGCACAAAAATCACGAGCACCCGCACACGCCGGAAACGGGAGACGTTGCACCGAAAGTACCGTTTATAGAAATTTGTAAATTGTGGCGCGAGATCCCGACAATCCATCGATCGCGCGGCGAAGGATTCGTGATAACAGCAGGACGTCGATGCAATAATAAGCGAAACTCAACGGAAGGGGATGAATTTGCGAAACGATCGAAACAGCGAGCGAATCGATAACGAACCGATCGTCGATATTGACGGCCGTACTACTGAAAAGGAAGCGAGGATCGAGATCTCCAGGATTTCTCTCTCTCCCCTCTCTCTCTCTCTCTCTCTCTCTCTCTCTCTCTCTCTCTCTCTCTCTCTCTCTCTCTTTCTGTGTGTGTTCTCGTTGCAATCGTTCACTGCGACGTTAATAAAATAAACGGAAAAGGAAATAAAGTAGCTAAAAATGGTAAAAGTTTCCCCAGCACACCGGCCTTTTCATCCCCACGACCGTCGATACGATCAACAATGTTACCGATTAATGTAAAAGTCTATTTTTCCCTCAGAATGCGCGCACACGTGATCACGAAACCTTTCCGCGGACTGATTCGGTGTAATTCTGCGACGAGCCACAAAAAATTACACAAACACACACGTAGACACACTGTTCCCTCTCGCTTGAATATAATATATTATAATGAAATCTAATATATTATATATATATATATATATATACATATACATAATTATAAATATATAAATATAATGTTTAATATAAAAGAAGTAAATGAATATATTATATATATTATATATACTTTCGATATGTGAACAAGAGAAAGCAGTTCAAATGGGATGACGTGCGGAAAAACATTATGACCATTATATTTTATAAATAAAAGAAATTGATATGTGATATAGATGGTAAGGCACGCGGACGATGCGTTGCGATGCATTACGAAAGCAAATGTATTCTGTATATCGTTTCATTAAATCTATTAAAATAACCCTGACGTTGCGATTCTTTTTTCTTCCAGCAGCGCGTCTCAAGATCGTCGGACATTGTAACCCTATTTTTCCTACGGCTCGTTTACAGACGGGACAAGTATTCGGGAGGATTGTCAATAGTCCCGAGGGAATACGACGGTTGTCAGAGAGACAACCAGTTTTGCATAAGACGCACCTGGTGCTCCATACCAGTTCTCGAGTCTCATACGTGGCAGCTCTATATTTTCTATAGCAACATACCTAAAATAAATTTATTTACACACTATTATACCAATTTGCGAAGAAACTGTTCTGATTTTCTTTCTATTCCTATGCACGAGCTGTAGATAGGTACAGATCGACCATGGAACGCGATCAAGATTAAACAAATGAATTCGTTCGATGAAGAGAAAGGGAGAAAGATAGAGGGAGAAAGAAAGACATCGAAGACGCGATTCGCCGTAAAATGGCGCGTGCGAATGAAGCGCGCGAGTGCGAATCGCATGGCGGCGTTTTCCGGTGGTCGCACGCGTCAGCATTTCAAATTTGGTGGCATAACGGTTGGTCGAAGTGCGCAATCGCGGGGGGCGCTGCCGGCGGTGAAGATGGCGGTGCGAGAGTTTGGTGCGCATGCGTTGTAGCGCATGCGTTCACGGCGCAGCAAGAAAATAGTCCGCGGTCGAGAAAATACGACGACCGCGTCGGAGAAAGTTGATGCTGGTGACAGTGGTTCGACGAAGTGAACGGTAGCCGAGGTATTCGTCTTGGGACGTGTCAATCTGTCCAGTGGTTGGACTACCGGACCTGGCGGAGAATCTCGACGCGAGTGTTGTCGGGGTCGGTGCGTAGTAGGCGCGAGATAATCAAAGGGCGCGGATATCACTACGCGGCACGTTGTGGAAGGAAGCAGAAACCGAGCACTGGCAGGAAGTGGGTAGAAGGGGGGTACGTCGTCGAGCCAGTTGAATCGGTGGTGGCTACATGTGGCTGTCCGCCGGTCGCAACGAGGAGACGTTTCCTATCAGGGCATAAGTGTTCACGAGAAGCAGCACGGTAATCACCGAGAAACAACCGCAATCATGCAGATGGATTCAATGGCGGTGCAACTGATCCAGGTCCTCGAGAGGACCGTCTCGTCAGGTAAGCTCCGCTCGATCAATTCTTCTTCCTTCGGCAGGCGACATCATGAAACCGAGACTGTTCGCTCGCCCAACGTTTCCGCCAGTCTTGCCGATCAATTTCTCGTTTGATTCAACGATCGGTTCTTTCGTGCAACGAGCTCCGCGATCGTTCTTTACTTCGTTCGCACGACCTTGCCTGAAAAAGTAACGTCCAGCCGCGTGCGCGTCCCTTTTGTATTCTGTCCGGTGTACAGTCTCGCGGTACTCGCGTCATTGTTAATTAGTTTCAAAGGGCTGTCGATTATTTTCTCTGCGTTTAGATCGTGTTGTTCGTTAGGAATATCGTTGTTGGAGAATTTTATCTCCTGGTCGGCTCGGTTTGGCTGTTGCTAGGTGGCTTTGTTCGCGACAGGAAAAGTATTGTCCCGCGGTGACGGTTACTGAAACTGCACGTCCCCGTTGTCGGTTGGCACGGCGCGGTTATCAATGCATCGTGCCTCTCTAACCTCTATCGTTCACGTGAATTTCAACGGCGTGCTCGCTCCTACCTTGTTATAACCTCTGATATCGATGATTTATACATATATTTATTCGTTTCGATCGTACCACCGAGGAATTTTGACTCGGTTTATAATAACCTGATCTTATATGTATCTATAAATTATCTTATCTCGTACCTTCTTATATTCGCTCGCTCGTCTCCTTTCTACTATCGCTTTATTTTATTTATCTATTTATTATTGTCTTTTTTAGTTTTCATTTCTTGTCACTCCCACTATCTTGTGGTCTTTCTACCTTTTACTATCTTTACCCATTTTTACCACGGTTTTTATCACTGAACCTACCGAGCCCTCAAAGTAACTGGTACACTTTACCTTATAAAAATGACAAGATTTATTTTATTTAGAGTTTGTGCAGCACCTGTTGTAATATGTGCTCCAATAAAGATATCTATACAATCGTTTCTTATGAAATTATTTTTATTATATCGATAATCATAAAATTGATCTAAGTAATCGATGTAGGTATGGTATTTGCTATGTCAAGATTTTTATTTTGCAATTACAGACAAAAATGAGCTGGAGGCAGCTCAAAATTATCTGGAGCAAGCAGCACAAACTAATCTCGTAAGTTGTCTAGTTTATATAGGAACTACTCGATTAAACTTAGCTATGGTTCTCAACAGTCTTTTTAATCTTTTTAGCATGCGTTCATGCAACAACTCAGCGCCGTGCTGGTTACAGCAGCGGCAACTCCTGTTGCCCGTATGGCAGCGGGTCTGCAACTCAAAAATCAACTTACGTCCAAAGACCCACAGTTGAAATATCAGTACCAGCAACGCTGGTTGGCGATTCCCGTAGAAATCAGGGAATTTATCAAGAAAAATGTAAGTTGATAAGATAAAAAATTAGTTGTACGCAGAACGCGAAGCATAGATAGTATTGCAATACTTGTTGGTTTATCGATAGATTTTGGGAGCTCTTGGGACAGAGAACAACAGGCCGAGTTCAGCAGCGCAATGCGTCGCCTACGTCGCAGTCGCCGAATTACCAGTCGGCCAATGGGCTGATATTATTCAGTTACTAGTCAACAATGTCGCGAATCCTAACAGCACCGAGATAATGAAGGAGGCAACGATAGAGGCGATTGGTTACATATGTCAAGAAATAGAAAGCGATGTTTTGGTACCTCAGTCTAATCAAATTCTCACAGCAATTATTCATGGCATGCAGGGGTCTAGCACTTCGCATAACGTTCGCCTGGCTGCGACAAGTGCGCTCTACAACTCTTTAGAATTTACCAAAGGAAATTTCGAGATAGAGGTTAGTATCTCGCGAAATCTATTATACGTACCTTTTATGTGTCTCGGCAGGCTTTATCGTGTAACTCGATTTGTTTCGTTCTTACAGAGGGAGAGAAACTTCATCATGGAGGTAGTATGCGAAGCGACCCAGTCGTTGAACACTCAGATCAAAGTAGCTGCTTTACAATGTCTTGTAAAAATTATGTCTTTATATTACCAATACATGGAGCCCTACATGGGCCCGGCTCTCTTTCCTATTACCTTGGAAGCTATGAAATCAGATATCGACGAAGTTGCACTGCAAGGAATTGAATTCTGGTCGAACGTGTCCGACGAGGAGGTTGATCTATCCATGGAAGAAGGGGAGGCGTCCGATGGGGGTAGGCCACCGGTCAAAGTATCGAGGCATTACGCGAAGGGTGCTTTGCAGTACCTGGTACCTGTTCTAATGAAGAAACTGACCAAGCAAGAAGAGTTCGATGACGAGGACGATTGGAATCCCTCGAAAGCAGCTGGAGTGTGTTTGATGTTATTGTCTTCTTGCTGCGAGGAAGCCATCGTTCCACATGTTCTTCCATTCGTCAAGGACAACATAAAGAACGCCGATTGGAGGTACCGGGACGCCGCATTGATGGCCTTCGGATCGGTCCTGGGCGGTTTGGACCCTGGAACGGTGAAACCGCTGGTAGAGCAAGCCATGTCGACGCTGATCGAGCTGATGTACGACGACAGCGTGGCAGTCAGAGATACAGCCGCGTGGACGTTCGGTCGGATTTGCGAGATCATACCAGCGGCAGCGATCAACGATACGTACTTGAAACCTTTGCTGGAGGCATTGGTAAACGGCTTGAAGGCGGAGCCTCGTGTGGCCGCGAACGTTTGCTGGGCGTTCACCGGGTTGGCGGAGGCTAGCTACGAGTTTGCCGAGAGTTCGGAACACGGAGAACAACCGGACACGTATTGCATGTCTCAGTACTTCGACTACATCGTACAGAGATTATTGGAGACCACGGATCGTCCGGACGGAGCACAGGCGAACTTGAGATCAGCCGCGTACGAGGCTCTGATGGAGATGGTGAAGAACTCGCCGCGCGATTGTTACGTGACCGTGCAGAAGACGACAATGGTGATCTTGGAGAGGTTGCAGCAGGTACTGCAAATGGAAACGCATATCCAGACCCATTCGGATCGGGCTCAGTACAACGATCTCCAGTCGCTGCTCTGCGCCACCTTGCAGTCCGTGCTCCGCAAGGTTACCCCGGAAGACGCGCCGCAGATCTCCGACGTGATCATGATGGCGTTGTTATCCATGTTCAACTCAAACTCTTGCAAGGCTGAGGGCGTGCAGGAAGACGCCCTGATGGCCGTGTCCACCTTGGTCGAGGTGCTGGGAGAAGGTTTCCTGAAATACATGGACCCGTTCAAGCCGTACCTCATGCTTGGGCTGAAGAATCACGCCGAGTATCAGGTGTGTTGCGCCGCTGTGGGTCTCACCGGCGACATCTGCCGAGCTCTCAAGACCAAATTGGTTCCGTACTGCGACGAGATCATGACCCTGCTGCTGGAGAATCTCGGCAACAACACGGTCCACAGGTCCGTTAAACCGCAGATCTTCTCGGTCTTCGGCGATGTCGCTCTCAGCATCGGACCAGAGTTCAAGAAATATCTGGACGTTGTTCTTCAAACGTTGGCGCAAGCCTCGCAGGCCACGGTCGACAGGAGCGACTACGATATGATCGACTACCTGAACGAGCTCCGAGAGGGCGTGCTCGAGGCCTACACCGGCATCGTTCAAGGTCTTCGAGGTGATTCGACGAACTGCTTGGACGCGTCGGTCGCCCTCGTTGAACCGCACGTTCCCTTCATCATGCAGTTCATCACGTCGGTAGCTCAGGACCGCGAGCATTCGGAAGGTAACGTTGCAGCCTCCGTGGGTCTGCTGGGCGACTTGGTCAGCGTTTTCGGGGCGAAAATATTGCCAATCGTAGAGACCAAACCGCTCGCCGACCTACTAGATAAGGCTAAACGATCGCGCAACCAGAAGACGAAGGCCTTGGCAATCTGGGCGTCCAAAGAGATTCGGAAACTCCACAATGCTGGCAACCTCACGTCCAGTTGGTGAGTAGACCTATTCATTTATTATTCCCTCTCCTGTAGGTCTTTTACCGTTGGTTCTGGTTTATCGAAAATGTACTCCTCGTCCATTTCAATAATCTTGGAGTGTGCTACAGAGGTCAACTTATATTGACCATTCTAGCATACTTGAAGGTCATCGAAATCGGCGACGCATGACTTTTGGTAAACGATTACCGAGCCTTTTTTCTCGTGTGAACGATGTGTGGTGAATGGTACTCTCATCTTCTAATCGTGCCGATTCATGATCGATTAATCGCTCGTCTCATCCATTCTCCGTGCCCCTTTCAACTTTGTGTCACGACCGTTTCCGTCTATGCGGCGTGTCCTTTGATGCGGGCGAGATTATCAGTGATAGTAGACAGCTCTGAACAGCAAAGACAAGTGAGCGAGCGAAAGAGAGAGGGAGAGAGTGAGAAAGTGAGATGGTCTTGGGCGTGCGCGGGTATACAGTAATTTGTTTCGCGTTGCCTCTACTTTGCAATCGATAGACCCCCGGTCGGAAACAAGCCTATTTAAAAAAAAGAAAGAGGAGAAATAAGAATTAGACCAAGAAAAGACAATCAAAAAGTATAATTGCACCGGTGAGCGACGGTTATTGATATTTGGCTCGCTTTTGTTGTTTACAGATCACCCCACGGTTGTACTGTCGTGCAATTTGATTTGACTAGAAAGCTATCAAACACAATACAAAGACAACAAGATTGGATGGTGGGGATGCGAGGATGTGTGTGAGCGTTCCGAAGCGATGACGATGATGCGGTGATGAGTCTGCACGTGTCCCTGTCTGGCGACGGTATTCCGAGTACTGGCGCCCGAGCGCAGCCCATTGGTCGAGATTTCAAAAAAAAAAGCAAAAAAAATAATACGAAGTGAGAGATAAATGAATAATTATGAATAATACCTGTCTGCCTGCCCGGATGCCGAGAGAGAAAAAAACCACGGATGATGAGGAGTGCAAGTGGATATGTTGCCGATGAATGAAGGCCAAGGCCGAAGCCTGCTCGAGATGTTCCGGTGATGCAAGTATGCCTGATAACGAGCCTGGGGCTTCTACCCGCGTGATTGAGGAGTGCACCTGAGGGAAGGACGACCTCGATGGACAGTGATCGTGGCCAGTGAGAAAGAGAATGAGAGAGAAAGAGATTGAGAGAATGTGATGAACGGAAGAGGAACGCGAGAGAATGGGAATACCAGTATGCGACAGGGAGACCAAGAGAGACTGCGGAACCTGAGGATGTTGATGAGCGTGTGGGAGCAATTGAACGGGAGAATGTTTCTTTTTCCATGTTCTTTCAGTTTTTTTTTTGTTTTTAGAGAGAGAGACAAACACATCAACCGTATGTATGCGTGAGAGGGAGAGAAGTAAGTTAGTATAGAATGATAGCGAGAGAGTGTTGTACAAATAAAGATCGTTGTCACCGATGAAAGAACGTGTTCGTGAGATGAGAGAGAGAGAGAAAGGAAGTGTGAATTATGTTGATCCGTCGCGAGACTCTAGCTAGCTATAGCTCGCAGACGCGTTTGTACAGCGTGTTTCCGAATTTTACCTCGATTTCTCGTTTAAACGATCGCCAACTGTTCGTTGGAGGAATCGACGGGAACGTAATATGGTCGTGTATCGACATGTATGGTTGTCGAGAGATTTGATTCCTAAATAGGCGAGAGCAAACACTGATTAAATAGTTGCTTGACGGAGTGATACTGTCTGTCGTACATGCCGATGCAACCGAGTGTTTGTGCGAGAGAGAGAAACTAAGAGCGATTGAGCTAAACGAGAGAGAAAGAGAGAGAGAGAGAGAGAGAGAGAGAGAGAGAGGTAAGGGTGAGAAAGGGATGATCGAGTATCTGGCAATAAATGGTCGGTAAGCTTCGATGAAACCTTGATGACCCCTGGTCCGATCGTGCTGCGCGAGAATCGAAGTGAATCTGTTGTAGTATGATGACATGTATGTTACTTTTACCCCCACCCGTATGTGAATGTCCGTTGCTGTTGATTCATTAAAATTAATATTTTGCTGGCATAAATTATTGAGTTGTACCGAAAGTCCTAGTTCGGCCTGATGAAAGTTCGAGAAAAAATCGGGAAAGAAAAAAAGGGAAAACGATCCGACAAAAAACAAAAGACAAAAAGAAATAATACGATTGAACGATCGAGACCCCGACTACCCCCGTCGACACAACACACATCATACATACATAGTCCTACACGACAGAGAACGATTTCACGCGGTCACTGTGCCAATCGTCGATTTTTTAACGAGCGTTACCAACGAAAAGGAACGTCGGCCGAGTACTTTTCGCACTGCCATTATCGAGACGATACCCCGTACAATTTTTGAGCATTCTCTTCCTGTCCCATCGATGCTCGTGGATCATGATCAGAGACAAATTGGTCTTCCGAGCTTCTTGATCAAGGGGGCGGAAAATAATCGAGAATCAGGCGAACGATTTTTCACAGTAGTATTACATTACGGACGATCACGGTGGTCGCGTAAATCCAGATGAAGGTAATTGACATAATCTAGTCCTGAATCGTGTAGCACGATTGGTTTGAGGTGCAAAATCAAATTGATAGACGAATTACTCGAGACTCGGACTTGGACTAGGTTATTTCAAAAGGCGTCTCGAGCGAGAGCCCTTTTAGGCACGTTCGTTTTCGTTCCTACGGGTTTATCGCGTCCCGAAACGTCTCGGAAATGATTCGGAGACGTTTGAGAACGGGATCGCAGAAATTTTTGTTCCTCGTGTCTCCGTGGCCGAGACTCTGTTCGAGGCTCGCACGGCCGCGATATTTAGCAAGATTTTACGCGAAAGATTAACCGGACGGTCGGTCACTCTAATAATATAAAACGACGTTGCGTCACGTGGCTCGAAACGTGGCTGTGGTAGTGCCATGCATTCCAAATACTTTTGCCAGCTGAAGCACACTCTCGTGTACACAAACAGACAGACACAGACATTGTGACTGAACATTCGAGATTTCGATCGTTTCGTAGCGATATTCAATTTTTCTACGTTTTTCTCTGTTTTTTTTTTCTTTGGGGAACGCCTCGTTCCGTGTGTCAAACACTCACACAAACATACGGAAAGACACTCACACATCGACACACACTCGCGAGCTTGCAGTAAAATGCGGTTAGATGCAATTTGTTGCCAGTGTCGGCGAACGCGAAGTATCGAGGGGCCGCGGCCGGTTTGAAGTAACAAAACATGAAACTTCGTTGCGAAACAGCGAGGGAATAATATAGAAAATAATAGTATTTACGTGCATTGGCGTAGCGCGACATAAACGGGCAACCAGAAAAAAGAAAGGAAAGGGAATTGATTATGGGACTCTCGACTGAACTACAAAACGAAACGAGAAACAAAGAGAAGAGTTTTTATTAAATTGATTATCTTTTTTACGATTTTACATATCGAGGATGGAAAACAAAGTCTCTGCTCCACGTCTGAGTATAAATAAATATATATACATATATAATTTTTTTACTGTTAACGATCGATATTGCCAAACTTAGCGTGTAAGGGATAACGGAGGAGAGGGAGTCGATCTAGTTTTTAAAAAGATAATAAAAATGAAGAAACGTTTGACAAACAACAAACACAGGGGTTAGGGGGTTGGGAGGGGGTGAAATCGTTTTTCGGTGAGCCACTGGCTAGACTGGAGCCTAAAAACCTTGATCTCTTTGCCGTTTCACGCGAATTCGCCGTATCGTTTCAGTGTTGTAGCCGTTCTTCTTTCGTTTTTTCGTTCTATGGATTCGACTTTACGTTTGCGGAGGATCCTTTCGAAAATTACTCTACCCGACGAAACACACACGGTGTCTTCCACTTTACTGACAAAATAAAATATATAGAAAAAAAGAACCTCCACGTAAAACAGAGCTTCGTATAAATATCGCGATCAGACATCGTCACTGTCCTCGCTGAAACCCTGCCGAAAGAAATCGGTCTGAACCACGAATCCCATAAAACAAACGAAAAGACAGGAGAGAAAACAAAAAAGATACGAAGAACCCAAAAAGATAAAAAAAAAGATGAAACGCCGAGGCGAAAAGTATCCTTTTTATTTTACATTCCACGTAGCAGAGAGTATTGAGGGAAAGAGAGGAAGGGTGAACGTGGTGCGGAACGGAAGAATGAGGGAGAGAAAGAAAGAGAGAGAGAGAGTATTTAATAAGGAGAGTGTGAGAGAGAGAGAGAGAGAGAGAAAGAGAACAAGAGAACCACGACGAAGAAAAGAGCGGTGCGCGTGTTTTTTTTCGCAACCTGCTAAAGAACTCGATCGCTCGCCTGTGATCGCGATTCGCGATTTTATCGAGAGCCCCGATATCAATGATCTTTATATTGTTTAAAAGACCTTTTTCTATCTTGCGATTAATCCTTTCACTGTGGTGGGACAATCGAACATAAACTGCACAACGAATTAGAAAAGAGAGGAACTAAAAACCTTGTAGACTTGGTTCGAAACTGTGATCTAAATTTCATTGCTCAAGAGTTTCTAAAATTCATTTATCGTATTAGTAAATGTTGAACAACGGTCTACTGATTTTTGTTGTTATAGGAGATGGTAGTATTAAAACGAGGCTATACGTGGATAGTTTAATTTGCGTTGCTACAATTTACGTGTAGACTATTTTATAATATTTCGAGGCTTTATATTTTGTATAGATGCAATCTAATAGTTTATTGAACCTTTATCAGAAGGACGTATTCGGTGATTTTCATAGGTAGATTCATTCAAACTCTTACATACCAATTTTCTTTTGCACATTTTGTAGCCACTTTCATTGAGATTTATATTCATCTTCGATGGTTAACAATTAGATCTGGACCACTTGTCCTAGCATCCAAGGGTTAATGATTATGACACCAAAGTCTCTCGGCAAGGTAGCACAAAGATTGATTTCGTCTGACGATTCTCGGGCATCGCAAAAAAAAAACGAATCAGTGGTAGGATGAATCGCATGAGCCTGTTTCTGGTGCTCTCGAGTGAGCGAATCGCGTTATCAGGTCCAAGGCAATTGGTTCGAAACGAGGAAAGATCAAGGAAGAATGTGTTGGAAGTCGTGGGAGATTATGTGAAGGCGAGGAAACTAGGAAACGCCGGTCGTGCCGTGAAGTAGCGAAAAATGAGAAGATTACAAAAGGGAGAGAATGAATGAGAGAGAGAAGAAAATTATATTATATACGCGACTGTGATCTTTTGGAGAGACTCTCGTGTGCGAGGGGTCGATGTTCTACCTTGAAAGGCGGCGCGGTTTTTGCCGGTGGTTCTCGCGGGTCTCTAAAGCATGATCTCTGAATCCTCGACGATGATCGTCGAAATCATCCTCGTGATCTCGGGCGCCTGACAATTTCGCTCTCCTCCGACGGTAATTATTTTTGTCTATTCACACTGGCGAGAACGTGGCGAGTGGCGATCACGCACTCGGGCTAGCCTAACGCGCACACTAATCGTTGCTCGGGGTCATCGAGACTTTCCTAAATGATAAAAAAAAAAAACGGAGAGAAGCGCCGAAAGTAGGAACGTGCACGTTTGCTGACGGCCCCTGTGAACTCGGATGACTTTCACAGTGACCAAAAGTTTCCTACAAGTTCTTCGATTCGTACCGCACCAGCGAGAAATCTGTTTTTTTTCCATCGAGAAGCAAATTGCTCACGGATGTAGAGAATTCGCATTTACTATTAGAGCGTAAATTAGTGTTTACATGGTTTGTCGCTTAATCCCTTGCCGTATGATCATCTTCACGGGTGCAATCAATAGAACCTGTACTTACGAGTATCGATGTTGATCGCAAAAGAATAGTTATTTTATTTTATCCCGAAAGACGTTCATGGGTCTGACTCGTTATGGTACCGCAGGGGGTTAATTGTGTTCGAGCGTCGACGTTTTTGAAAATTCGCTTTCTCATTAAAACATATCAAATTCGCAGTTCACGGGTCAGGAAACAGTGTTCGCACCTCTCAGAGAATCGCCGGAGCCGCGCTCCCCGGATGAAGTAAACTCATACACGATAATACTTTATCGAACTATTAGTTGTTAGCCTTTTCATCGTCGAGACTCCTAGAGTGCGTGCGATGCTTCAATAGGGAACGTACGTGAGAGCGTAATTAAGTCTATAAGCATTATTAAGATAAAGTGCGAGAGAGAAAGAGAGAGAGAGGGAGAGAAAGAAGAAGGGTGTGTGCATTACGCTGTATCAGTGATGATGTGCGCTGTGAGCAAGTAAAAAACTCAATTTACTGATTGCTGTGCGAACGAGCGAACGAACGAACGATAAAAGAAAGAAAGAGAGACTAAAAAGGAGAATTATAAAAAGCGTGTACGTATGACTGCGAGTGTGCGAGAGCGCGCGAGAAAATAAAAGAGTGAAATCATGAGAGGAGAGAGAGTCTGCGAGAGAGAAGGATATCGAGGAGTTGGCTCGTGATTCGTCGTGAATCGCGGCGTCACTATTCACGGGATGGGAATTTGTAAAGTGGAAAGTAAATGATAAAAGAAAAAGAAAATGACGAGGAAGATGCAAAACGAATGGGGGAAAAAAGTTATATAAATTTTGTATCGTGACGCGGTCTGAAGTTCGGAGAGCTGTTCCGCGATTCGGGATTGTAATCTGTGCGGCGGTCACTGAAATCTTTTAAGCAATTTATAGAGGGAGCAGAAGAATGAACAGACACTCGCAATAAAGTTATTGAAGTAAGGCGAAGAGAGGAGAAAGGACAAGAATGAAGTTCCGCGCGCGCAGATCACCAATTATTTTTCGAGAGATTTCAGCGACACCGCCGGACTTGCACGCAGCGTCTCCTTTCTTCCGATATCTCTCACGAAGACCGCGGTGCCGTTGTACGTACGAGACAATATTTTCGATAATATTTTTTAAACGATCGAGTCGCGAAACACGAGGCCAACGCGTAGAGCTGTTGTTGTTCCAAAGCGTCAGAGAAAAACTGTTGCACGGCGATGGGACGAAAGAATAACAAAAAAAAAGCATGGATGATCGATGCCCGCGCGAACGCCTACTCGTGTATACATGTGCGTGTGTATGGATGGTGAGATCCTCGATATTTTTCTTCGATTATTCGAGCGGATCGATCACCATTGCCGTGCATTATATCCGTGCGATTTAAAAAGAAACCTAGCGAAGAAAGCAAAGCAAACAAACAAACAAAAAAAAATCGAAAACTCAAAATAGCTAATAGCAAAAAAAAACAAAAAAAAAAAGAGAGCGAGTGAGAGAGAGAGTGTGATGAATGGAGAGAGAGAGAGTAAGAGAGAGCGAGAGAAGGGAGGTGTTTAAGAGCGTGTGAGAAGATTGAATTTTTTCTGTGGCGATGCGAACAAAGAGAGAGAGAGAGAGAGAGAGAAAGAGAGAATGCTGATATGATGATGATGATGTTGCTGCTGCTGCTGTTGTTGCTGCTGCTGCTGTCGAGTGCTGCCGATCGACGATCGGACCAACGATTTATGATTTAACGCATGCGAACAATTCGAATTCTATAATACATACGTGGGCTGAATCAAGAGAGAAAGAGACCATAACAGAAGATAATCATAATAAATGAACGAGTGTTTGGATGATGGAATCCTGTTTAGCCTGCAATATGTAATTTGCTCACCCTCTCCAATTTTTCCTCTGCTGATCGATACTCGCATCGAATCGCCGTTCTAATCGGGATATTTAAAAAAGAAAACGAAATGTACGACCAAGGCCTACTCTCGTATCGTTTGATCATCCGTAATTTTAAATTGATACATACAGTGATGATCAAAAGTAACGGACCACTTGAAATTGCATTGATTTTCGACACAAAATTCTTTCCCAGGAAGATTCTAAATTGTCTTTCGAATAAAATCAGTAGATTTCGAAAATAACTAGGTGGAGTACAAAAGAAAATAGAAGAATTTGAGAACACTATTAAAATATGTTAAATTTTGTTTTTTGTGCAATCGATGTTGGGACAAGTCAAGATAATTTTGATTACACAATTGTGACCCGGTCGCGGTACTTTTGACCATATTATAATCGATACAATGACCAAGAAGATGCCTCTGGATGCACTCGACAGATTATTTTTATCGATACGAGATCGAGGTGGCTGTTCTTACTGGAGCGAGCCACCGACTTACTATAAACTAGAGCGGGTTCGTAATGCTCAGAAACTTCTCGCGACGGAGTTTTATTTTGCTAGAAAATGAGACTTTATTCTGCGTAACCGTAACCAGGCGATTTACTTTCTCGTTCGCCTGGTAAAAATCGTAGAATAGGAGAGGGTGCGGCATACTGGATGTGCCGGCTCGAGTTGTCTTAATCGTGTTTTTTCACGTTTCCTTTTCGGTTTGCTGCGTCAGAGTCGTGTGGTCTTGCGAGGAGCCTGTGTTCATTGTGAAAGAATTTTTAAATGACAACGACTATGTGACTTCGGCTGTATCGCTTGAATCTGAGTGGCAGAGAGCGATCGTGGAGTGACTGGAAGAGACGAATAAATTCCCATATGGGGAATACTGTGTGCTCGTAAAAAAAAAGAAACGTGTATGGATCGGTCACATTAATAGTGTGTAGAACACAGCGTGAATCCTCTCGTAAACGGAAGATAAGGAGCGGAACAATTGGCAAAGCGGCAAAATTCAAAGTTTGCGAGCGAAAACGAGCGGATCCGTTTCACGTTTTGGTTTCTTCTGTCTTTCTTCCAATTTTCGGCCAAACAATCGCTTATCTCGGTGCTATCGGCGAACGCGATTCCACGGGTTCGCTCGAAACTGTTTGCGAGCTCCGATCGGTTCTCGCGAAAACATTAATGTGGCTGACTGTACTCCTCACTGTGTGCAAGAAACACCGATACTAATTACGAATCGCCAAGCGACAGTGCCATACGATATCATTTCGACCTGCTATTGACATCGCTACCTTGAATTCGTCGTCTTGAACAGAAAGAAACGAAAAGAACAAAATTGTAACGTCTCGTTGCCGATTCGAGAAAATGGCGAGACTGTATCCATCGATCGGCCGGAATGCGAATTGCTTCCAAAACGATTGTCTTAGCTGAATTCTTTTTCGTTCCGTTTCTGATTCGCGAGAACCTACAAGAAACACATATACACACAGAAAACAAAAAATCGAGAAACAAGCCGAGATAATTGACCGTGAATAAAATTCAATTCGAATCTGTACACACGCAGTGATGCCATTATTACCAGTCCGTCGCTCTTTTGCATCGCTACTTTCTTTATCCCTGCTGCTGTTTTCGACTGACCGTTCACCTTGACCCGTCGCGTTCGATTCGATAAAGCATGATCGACGACCGAAACCGGCGGAAAATTTATTGGCCGATTGGATGCGAAACGTTGGACACCCGGTCGATGGGAAACTAACAATTGCCCGTTCGCTCTTTTACTTTACTTCATCAATTGGATTAGTCCGGATCAGGATGAAGCCGTACGCGATACCGTAAATTCCCGTGATCGTCGATACCGTACGAAAATAGAAAAAATCCGCTCACATTTTTACCACTCATCTGCGTCGAAATTATCCCACGTGGGAACCTGCTGGTACGATGCGCCTCAAAAGTGTGGGACACGCGTCGCAGATCGTGTCGATAGATTCTCAATCTTCGACCCCTTGCCTTACGATTTATTTAACGATTTCAGTGATCGAAGCATATAAGATAAAACATAATCGAAAGTTATTGAATGGTCGATCAGGCTGACGCGAGGAGTCACGCGGTGTATCCGTAGAATGAATCGCGGCCGCCACGCAGCATGTGTCAGCAGTGTTCCTAATCTGTTCTAAGTACCCTTAACCCAATTGAATTAGAAGGGCAGACCCCGTGGCACGCGCCGCTGAAGTCGTCGTCTCTCTGGCATTTCTTCGATTTCCTTTTCCGCGCGCGAAACGCAGAGAGTGCGTGTGCGAAACCGTTTTCATTTTCACACATCCCAAAAACCACTTGATGTACTATATCCGGGAAATGAACAATATCGGTGTGTTCGCGATCAAAATTCCCGAGTGAAAACAACCCAATCATTCTTGTTCGCAGTTACGATAACGCGAAACACGAGACACGGATTCCTTTTTATTCTCGTCACGTCATCACGCTTTCGTAGAATCCTCTGTTTGAGCTTTTGAGTTTTCTCGAGAGGTGTGTCGAGCGTCGATCGATAGAGATCGGTGTTTTTGTGATCGAGTTGAGGTGAATCGTTCGGTGCCGGTTATCGTACGTGTCGTAATTCAGCACATACTTTTGGGTCCGTTTCTTACCAGAACTAACTAAATTGGCTGGGAGAGCTGGCACGCTATCTAAATACGTTTACTACCACGAACCCGGTCCGCGGAGGACACTGTCGCGGTCAGGCTGGCGAAAAGAGGACACGAAAGAGACCAGGATGGAACGAATGGTACACAGGTCGAATCGTCCACGGAAGGGAGCTAATGCACGTCACGTAACGCCTTTCTAAGGTATCGCCGACCGTTTCGGTACCGTGGTCGTGGCCAAAGTTCAACAGAATGGAGCACCTGGACGATTATCAGTCCGCCGCCGAACCTGCCAACAACAAGCAAACGACTAACGCCGACGATGAAGTAAGTTCTCTCTGACCAACGTTCATTTGCTTCGTACGCGCGATTTCTTTTTGGTGTTTACGATCAATGGAAATCGTAATAAGGCTCGCAACCCAACGATTCCTTACCTTACAAATTAGTCTTTCAGATACAAAGACCTCAAAGATTGAAAATTTTCTTCTAGGATGTCAAATTGCATTTGATATCGAGTTAGATCTAATTAGGAAAGCGTCCATTGCGGCGACAGAGTTCTCTGGCCAGCCATTTTGCCGTGCTGAATTGACACAGATAATATCGAGCGGAACAACAATCGTTTGTTCAACGATTCGTCAAACATTGTCCGCAATCTGGATGGATTAGATGATTAGGGTGTATTGTAGAGATTCGTATTTCTCGTTGTTATCGGTACAAGTCAGTGGTTGCGTTTCGACGGACAATCTTGATTTTGTCCGAAGACTCGCAATCGAGTTATAATTAAGAGGCAAGAGTTTTGAAATTGTAGGATGGTTTCGATCTCGACGATCTCTTGCCTACCGTCGGTGAGTTCGGCCGCTATCAGAAGAAGCTCCTCTGGCTCGTGTGTCTTCCTGCGTGTTTACCTTGCGGATTTTGCGCGTTCAATCAGCTGTTCATGGCCAACACGCCACCCCATTGGTGCAGAGTACCGGGATTGGAGAACCTGGACGTGTCTCGTAGAAGAAGACTCGCGATTCCGACCAGTCAGGTGCAAGGAGCTGATCGAAACACCATAATTCTTATCATCGCCCCCTTTTAGATGTATTTGAACACTTTATCCGCAAGATACTCTTCGTATTTGAGTCCAGTAGAAGATGTCTTAAATATTCGTTATCGCTAATTTCAACCCTGTTTGCTTTCTAGACGCTAGAATCGTGGGTTTGATCTGTATCGATTCAAGACAAATTATACCTCCGTTGAAGTACATCCCATATTTCAACCCTCCATTCTTCCCCAGTCATTGGTAGAGTTGTAACTGTTGGTAGAGTATCAACTTGGTCTCCTAACTTCGTAACAGCTTCCTATTGCTCCGTTGTAACGATCGGTTTCATGATTAGGACGACAATGAAACGTACAGTCAGTGCACACGATACGATATCGATTGGACAGCGGAAAACATATCGATCGTGACGGAACCGCCGTCAATGCCGAACTCATCGTGGCCAGTTGTCCCTTGCGATCATGGTTGGGAGTACGAGATGTCGGAGATAACGTCCTCGATCGTGATCGACGTATGTTCCTATTACCCTAATGATCTCCGATCTCTCGTCTAATCTCATTAACAAGTCCATTGTTTAATGTCTTTGTTGAAACATTTGCAGTTCGACCTGGTCTGCGATCACGCAATTTATCCAACGATTGGTCTGGTCGCCTTGAACACAGGTGGTCCCATAGGAGTGTACCTGTTCGGCACTCTGAACGACAGGTAAACCGAATAAACATTGATCACCGTTTATTTCCCTTCGAAAGGGCCCAGCCGATGGTCGTAACTGCCCTTTTAGAGGTTTTACCGAGAATTTTATTCAAAGGGGGTATTCTTGGTCAGCTTTCGAATGGTTCGATGGTCATTGAAAAACCTCTAAGGGCAGCTTTGGCCGTCTTAATCGGCTAGACCCTCAGCGTGTCGACTCACAGGTCACGTTCTGTTCGCTAGGATCGGCAGGAGGCTGTCCTTCTTCACCTGTCTGGCGACTCTGATCACAGGTGGATTTCTGACGTCGATGTCGAACAGCTTCTGGACATGGGCGGCGACGCGTGTGGTCGTGGGTCTGACCATACCGGCCATTTATCAGATACCCTTCATCATATGTAAGAGCAACTGATAAACGAGCGAAAGGAACGGTCGCTGGAGACCGGAACCTCTTTTCATCTAACATTCTTCTAATTTCTCGCGACAGCTCTAGAACTGGTCGGACCAAACTATCGTTCGTTCGTGACGGTGATGACCTGCAGTTTCTACACAATGGGCCTATGTATGCTAGCCGGATTGACGTACTTGATAAGGGACTGGCGAACGCTTGCCATCACCACCAGCGCGCCTTTTCTCATGTACATCCTCTATTGGTGGTAAGTAGATGGCGGTGAGTAGAACACTAGTCCACGCAACGCCATTTTCAACCGTCCAAAATCGTTGCAGGTTCCTTCCGGAGTCACCAAGATGGTTGCTGGCAAAAGGTCGACTGGTAGAAGCGAACGCCATCCTCGAGACCCTTGCCAAAGTCAACGGCAAAGAGCTGCCCACCTCTTTTACTCAGAAACTTCGCCAGCGAATGATGATGTCACGGTCGAAAAGCGAAGAAGAGCGATTACGCAGTGGGCCAGGTGTACTCTCCCTCTTCAAGACTCCGAACATGCGTCTCAAGACCTGTCTAATTACTCTAAATTGGTAAATGAAAGTTCAAATGACCGATCGCAATAAACCAATTCGATAAAGCGAGTGGCGCTATACGTTATCGGTTAATTAGCAATGATACGAGATTAGAGGGACGAATGATATTTTCTTGGGGACATCGTCGACGAAATTGCTTGGTTGCAATCTGTTGAACTTCGATCGAGAGAGACATTGATGAATGGATCGCAGTGGAAATTTGATCAAGAAATTAATGATACAGACACTACATTAAACCGCGACTGTGTTTACGTTACCGATAGATTATCTTGTCACGAAGTTTATCCAAAGTTTAACAACAGATCGAAGCTGTAGATTCTCTGTTTAAAAGCATCATTTGGGATGTTTCCATATCCGAGCTAACAATTTACGAGATTCAGGTTGCAATGAAACAAGAGATAAACACGCTTATTCAACACGATTCTTGATTCTCAGGTTCGCCAACAACATGGTGTACGTTGGCTTATCGTATTACGGACCAGCGTTGGGAAACGAGGAGCATCTGAGCTTTTTCTTTTCATCCCTCGCAGAAATTCCCAGCTACATGGCTTGCTGGGTGGTGATGGATCGATGGGGTCGTCGATGGCCGCTTTGTCTGTGCATGGTTACCGCTGGAGTCTCCTGTATCGCCACTGTACTCCTCTCGTCTGGTAACTGAACTTCTCTTAATCCATCTACGACCACGTGTTCGAGATGCTGTTAATCATGACTGTTCAATTGCGATTTGTTCTAGACGCCGTAGTGGTCACGCTGATTCTGTTCCTGCTATCGAAATCAGCGATATCGGCCTCCTTCCTGATAATATATCCGTTCGCGGGTGAACTTTACCCCACGCAACTGCGCGGCGTAGCGATCGGTTTCTCGGCTTACATCAGTGGTCTCGGACTTATCATCATTCCTTTTGTTACTTATCTGGTGAGTAATCGTAAATAAGCTTATCGGAGCAGAACTCGGACGCGGTCAGCCCGGGATCGAGCGTCATTTGCGTCATTTGCAGGGTAAGGAGAACTTGGTCTTGCCCCTTGTGATATTGGGATGTGTCTCTGTGATCGGTGGACTGTCTGGCCTGCGTTTGCCCGAGACGCTGCATCATCGATTGCCCCAGACTGTCGAAGAGGGGGAGCTGTTCGGGAAGGATTGGACCTGTGCCGACTGCTTCCGTTGCGTTCCAATAAAGTACGAGTCGTTGGTAGCGGACCCGAGTTTATTTATAGATCTCGACTCCCTGTCAATTTGTACATCCCTTGTCCTTAAACTCGTTCCTCAAACAGAACCACAAAGTTTCCCAGAATGACAGCATTCCGGTATGATCTCCTGTTACCTTGGAACACTGCTATGTTGAATTAGAGCCTCAATAAAGCTCTATTATGATCTCCTGATATTCTAGGACAATGTTCTAAATCCAGTTAGCGTCACCCTAAAGTTTCATTATGATCTCCGACTGTCCCGAATCGATGCTCCAAACGTTGGTGAAGTTAACATACAGTTTGTATGATCTTCTATTACACTCGAGCTCCATACCTGTTTTTCCAGCAATCGGTAAACTCTGCTATAGATTGAGCACAGTAGCGGGTATAATGTTTCCTGATGATCTCGTAGTGCTCTAGAACTATGTTTGAAACTTGGTGGAATCACCATAAAGTTTGTATGATCTCCTATTACCCTGGAGCTATGTCTTCCAAGAATCTTTGCTATAGATATCGCCTAACGGCGGTGTACACTCCACTCATGATCTCCTAGTGTTCTAGAACTATGCTCGAAACTTAGTGGAATCACCATAAACTATGCATGATCCCCTACTACGTATGAACCATTGGAGTTTACTATAGATTTAGCACAATGTCTCCCTTATAATCTCCCAGTGATCTAGAATCATGTTCACAAGCAATCAGAAATGGAGTCACGAGCTCTCCTGTTAGGCCAACAGTCTGAATTATTTGATTCGTTTAGGATCTGTTATAGTTTTTCTCTGTTTTAGACCTTCGTCCGCTTCCTACGAGGATCTATCGGCCAGAGAGACGGTGGAAATGCACGAGGTGCCCGAACCACCTATCGCCATTCCTCAGAGGCTGTTGGAGGAGCAACAGAGACCAAGTGGTGCCAGCGTGCGTCGATTAGTTCGACAATCCAGCGTGATGGACACGCAACGGGACTCGGACGGGTCCATTAAAATGACTTACTGGTTCTAGAGTCTTCGTGGTTCAATAAAGTTGAGAGAACGAACGAGCTGGTTCATTACCTGCACCCGGTTCATTATCCGTTCATTGAGAAATTGGCGTGACAACCACTAGTCTAATACTTTAGTTCTGGTCTACTTTTACAATCTTTTCCGTGTTTCCTATTTTTAGATAGTTTTCTATTGATTTATCTCTGCGCAAGTACAAAGACGTCGAGCTAGGACATTGTAGACACTTTCAACCCATTAACTTGAATTCAACGAGCATCTCTTTCAGTGTATGTCTGAATTGTTGTTGCGTCAATTGTATTTGTCTTCCACTACGTATCACTAAATATTCGTTATTGTAAAGACATAAAAGATAGAACTTTTCGAGATTGGAGGTGGGTAAGAACGAAAAGGCAGGCAAATCTTGTGTACATCTTACAATTTATTCCCACAGTTGGTATAGAAAACACGAAGATTCGGGGGAGGAAAAGTCAGAAAGGAGATCGAGTCGCTCGCCGTGTTTCTCGATCGTGGCCCAAGCCCGTTCAGAGTCGAGTGGTTCTGTTGTAGCAGCTGTAATCAGGAGGATCACTGTACGATTTCGGTGAACGATCGTCTGCCGATTTAAACGATATTTTCTCAGTCTATTTACCTCTCCCTTAATCGCCGCTCTAGCTCTGGTGGGTAGGTTACGTAAATGTAATGGTCGGCTATGTCCTCGTTCGAACCAGGCAGCTTCTCGTCTCCAAGATCGCATTTCCTTCGTTCGCTCGACCTACCCTCCCCAGAACCACTCGGGTCGCGCAACGACGACGCAGCTGCTAGATCTCCGTCATTGTAGTCCAGACTTCCGGTTCCGTCTAGTCTGTCTTCGTCCGCGGAACTGAAAAGATCGGATTTTCTAACATATACTTGTAGCAGCGAGCCTCCAATCACGTCTGAAAATTTTCTTTCGTTTAATTCGAACTCGAAGAACCTTGACAATTTTTAGAAAGTATACATAGCGGAGCTGAAGAGATCGTGTCTGTTAACATGTAGCAGTGAGCTTTCGATCATCTCGAGGGATCGAGACGTTTGAATTGTTTTAATTAGAACCCTGAGAGTTTTGAAAATTTTAAAGGGTAGTATACAGCGGAATTGAAGAGATCGTAGTTGTTACAATGTAGCAATGAGCTTCGAATTACTTTGAATCACTTTTTAATTGTTTCTGCTTGAATACAATGAAATTGAGAAGATGATGTCTGTCAACTTTTGAATTGCTTCGATCGGGACTATAGAAAACTTAAGAATTTTTTAATGGCTGTCGACTGCGACTGAAGACATCGTCTCTGTTAACATATTGCACTGAACTTTTAATTACCTCGAGTTATGGCAACTTTTTAATTGCTTTAATTGGGACTCTGGGAACCTTGGCAATGTTTAAAGGCTATACACTGCAACTGAGAAGATCTGTTAACATGTAGCAACATTTGTTCAGTCACCTCGAATTATTCAAACTTTTTGATTACTTTAATTTGAACATTGCAAATCTAGAATGCCTTGGTATTTCGAAGATTGTTAGCCTGGAATGTTTGAAAGATTTTCGTGAAACATTTCTGCGACTAAGTGTTATGCGAATGGTTGAATGAGTGGGAGGACATTATCAAGATAGTGTTATGAATCATCATCAATATTACAGTCTGGCTTACAGTATGTCTCTATGTACAACGTCAATACTTTCAAGGCTTCCAAGACATTTAGAATCTTAAACATTTTAAAGATCCTCAGCACATTCGAAACTGTAACAGAGTTAACTCCCTCGAAATTCCCCATATTTTTCAACTGTTTCTTGATTTCAAGAATTTCGCATACGTGCGACTAATTCAGGAAAACAAAGTTGTATCCGCTGTAAAGCAGGTTGACGCAAGCAGTACAGTCATAAAATGTTAATTTCAGTTTATCTCTACAGTGCAGACTGTTCTTACGTAGAAAAAAATTATTTATAGCGTACTTGTTTTTTAACATGAACAATTATGATCGACTGCCGACGCATTTATTAGATAATCAGGTGTAGCTGCTTTGAGATTTTTCATTTCAGATTTACAGCTGTGTCGAAACAATGTTAATGGCTCTTTTACAATATTCAGTGAGCTTATCTTTGTGTGCGTAGCAGCTCTGTCACAACAATGACTTTTCATGACTCGTATCTTATCATTCCAGTCACATAATTTCTACATTATTTCATTATAGCAGTGTCTACTACAGCGACGGAGTTTTTCATCGCACAAATGTTTATTTGTCGCCTTCCAGGCTGACAAACACGCACTCGAATGCAACGGATTGAATCGTTCTTCGCGATAAGCGAAACACGATAACACGAATATCTCTCGATTGATATTGTGTGTCAAAGTCCGGGAATAGTTTAAAAAGAAATGTTTACACAGAATTCGAGGTAACATCTATCAAATACGATCTTATCTTTCGTGTTTTGTTGGGAGAAAAAATTTCGCGAAAAACAGTATCGATTAACGTGTTGGTGTGAAAAATGAACTGTCGTTTTTTTATAGTTATAGGAGACCTTGGATGTACAGTTGCAAATGTGAAAATTATGTCGAACACGTCGACGGCAAGTGTTAAATTCTAGCGGAATCGACATGTCTTATCGTTGCGCTTCGGTGAATTTAGAACAACGCTAAATCGCCGGAAACGGATTCGCCTGAACACTATTCCACGAATTTCAACGTTCGAGTGTCGATTCTTTTATGCTACACCTCCGGTACATCGTGGGAACACCTATAAGTTCGCAATATCGCAATAAAATTCTACATGGATTGAAAAAAATAACAAGCCGTGGATAGAAATAATTCTCTCAGAGATCTTCTTGATGTTCTGTTTAATCTATAACTTGAAGAAATATTCATGAGATTACAGTGTATGCAGTTTGATAGCATGCATGCTTCAGAATGTTGAGAAGTATTTGGATTCGACGTACGTACTTGAACAGGACCCAGATGATATAGTAGCATGCATAAATCGACGTGGACAGAATAGTCAGAAAAATAGTGAGCAGGTACCAAGGTGTGTGCCTCTGTTGCCTCTTCGTGTCCTCCCAGTACCTGTCGCAGCTGAGATACCAGCATATTGCGCGGTTAAGCTCCCCTAAAACCCAACGAAACCGATAACATACCAATCTCGGACGCACCGACGGTCACGGTGAAACCAGTGACACAAATTCTTCGAGAATTCTCTTTTTCTCAGTGATTTCACCGCGCCTCCGACTTTATCGATTGCTATGCAGCCACGTACCTTCGATTTCTTGAAAGTCCCGCACCGAGAGGTTCGTCAGAAGCCCAGCAATGCAGTCGCGGACCAATATCTGTTGATACGATAAAGACCAGAACAATTATCATCACGATCACAGGATCAGACATGAATCGAGCTACGTTCAATATCATACTTGATTGGAAAAGATATTTCAAGCAAACTCGAAGCTGGAAACTCTAATCGCAATTTTAGAGCTATAGTCTACATACTCTACGAACCGAAGCTTGTATCGATTACCTGGAATCTAGCCGGTGGATACTGTTCATTTTCTACAAGGGTTGTCTCTAATTACTCGGAATTAATTAGTTCAGCGTTTTTACAAGGATCGAAACGTTTAAATATAGTGGCTAGTACCTGTACTCGAATCTCATGCAGAATTTCTTCGAGGTCCTTTCTCTAAACTTCTCGTGCTCTATTTATCTTATTCTTCTGATAAGTCGACAATACGTTTTCTATCTCTTTAATCGTAGTGATTCCGTAATCGATTCAGAGAAATGGTCCCATTTAATAACCGTATCGTTTCCAAAGAATTAAGTTTTTACCATGTCTCTAAACCGACACTCCTTATCATCGTTTGATAAGATTTTTGTCACGGTGAATAGGAGTATTTGCGACTCGAGGGTTCGTAGAAATGTGTCATAGACTTTCTACAACAAACATGCAGTAACGGGAACAAATTCCAAAAAGTTGTTATGCGAACACTGATCGTTTCCTCCAGTTTCCTTTTGCATTTATATATGTATATATATAAGCTAACGAGTAAAAAAACCTAAATGGAACCATTGCAACGAATTCGGAAGACTCTCAGCGAATCTAGTGCTAATGCAATTCCCCTTGTTCCCAACTAACTTCGCACTGCAGCTTCAGCTTCTGCAGCTCCTCGGGCTTGCAGTTGGACTTGAGCTTCCTCAGGTGGAGGCTTTTGCGTCTCTGCTTCTTGTCCACGGCGGGCAACGCGGCTTCGACCAAGTTCTCCTCGTCGTCCTCGTCGTCTTCGTCATCTTCGTCGTCCTCGTTGTCGCAGGCGTTGCTTTTGTTGTCGGGGCCGGCGATTTCTACGTAGTACGCCGTCCCTGGCAACCGGTGATTCTCGAGAGCCCCGCTATCTTCTCGATGACAATACTGTTGGATGTTCCTGACGGCCCCGCCGTCCGACATCGTGCACGACTTCTCAACCGGATGCGTTCTTGACAAACTACGCAGGTTGCACTCGATCACCGAAGTCGAACGTTGCTCCGTGTTCTCCTTCCACACCTGGATGTCCGTGCTGTGATGTCCTGACTCGTCGTCCACCAGCGAGCTCTCGAAGTCACGATTGCCCAGGACGTCGCAGCGCATGATGTCGCAATAATCCGCCAGGCACACCGCATCCTCCGCCTGTCCACGAAGTTTATATCATTAGGTACATTCCCTTGGTAACGGTATTTTTAGCTTTTTAGTTGGAAGTGTAATTGCGTGAAATGTCGGATGTCAAATCGCTTGCAGTTCGATCGATCGGAGGGTTTTTTTTTTGTTCGGATCGAATAGGAACACTATTAGGTGGTCAGCATTTTGTTTCGGTTCGTCTTTCTGTTCTTTCTTACATTTTCGAATGAGTTATAGTCTTGTTTTCGTTATCGGTAACGTGTGTATCGTGTCGCTAGTTAGGATAGAGAATTATCACATGTGATTGCGATACAAAAATTCTGCGGTCACTCATCAGCTGATTAACCGTGTTGTTTACGTGTACAAAAGTTTACTGCCTACGGTCTCGAAGAGAATTATTTGCGCAACGTTTGGAATATATCACTTCTGTCGTTGTCGAGGTCCTGAGTACGAGAATATAAAATATATGACACCCTTGAATTTTCTGTCTGAACGATAAGTAGTGTAAGCATACATTGGATCAGACTTCGAGGTATTCTAAATTCCCAACGAAGCGATGCAGGAATGCATGGCAGTGGCGAGTTTGCGTCCCCAATTGAAACGAAGAACATAATCAATCGACACCTTGAACTATTCACCCTCTTTGCTGAATGACACGGTGACACCCTTTGGCGGGGTCAAACAGAAACTTCGTTTCTATCTCGCGATCCGAATTGGAAAGCGAATCAGAAGATACAAATGATCTTTTCAGTGATAGAAGTTAAATCAATGAAAGACAAATAGAATTATACCACGATCAACGTAAATAGAACGTAGCAGAACCTCAGACCTCCAACTTCTCTGTTACCCGAAATCGCTGTACACAAGTGCAACATATTGCGCAAATCAATAAAGATTGAATCTAGCACTGTAACTAAGTAACTCTTCTATTATTCGAGCTTTCGTACGACGTTATTCACTTGTTGCAAAGTATTAGAGAATCTGTTACGATTGTAATGGAATGTTGTAACCACGAAGGTTGTTGTCGAAACAAGCGGTGGTAGCAAAGAGGAGACGAATGTAAGTAGCGATCGAAATGTGAAAATGAGAGCGTGCCCGTACCGTGTTAACGTTGCTCTTGTGTCTGTTATCGAAGTGAGCATCCAGGTGTTTCTCCGCGTAGAATGACTTGCCGCATAGTCCGCAGGTCCATTGCGACGGTCTGTGCTGGTGTTTGGCCCTCTGCTGCGGCCGGAAAATGTCTCGGCTCTCGTGGAACGGGCACTCGAGCGGCAGCTCTACCTGATACTTCTTCAGGATGGGCATCCATCTCTGAAATCTCGACAGAGCTGAAGGGATCGCCTTGCCAGTGGCAGCGGAGCTTCCGAGCCAGCATCGTTTCACACGGCTAACCACACTATTTAGCTAAACCCGTGGCACCGGGGGTGCAATCTACACAGAACTATGCTCGTCGCTACGCACCAAATTGTTCTACCAGACTAAAAGTAAATTGGGGTTTTATCGTTACCTTCTGGACTATCCTTCTCACCACGGACGCTCGATCGCGGGGGCATGATATTTTAAAGACGCTGGGTCCTGGCCAGGGGATTACGGACAAGAGTAACACTATCAATACCTACGAAACGTAAAAGACCACGTTCACACAAATGTCTCGTCTACGTCGTCGGGTAGGTTTTGTTAATTGATCTGTTTTTTTTTTTTTTTATTTGGCGAGTATGGTTTCATTAAGTCTACACGGTCCCATTAACAGTCGGATTGGTATCGTTTCCGAGATAGGAGGGGATGCAAAAATTCTGTGTACGGTCCGTGTCCGATGAATAGTTTTTTTGTTTTTTTTTTGTTTGGTAGTGAAGAGAAGAAGAAGCAGAACGTGCGTGCCCGTGGCACGTTTTTATCCAAAGTCGTGTGTTCGAGCGTCGGACGTAATCGTAATAAATAAATCCGTCGTTCGCAACACTGTGTTCAATCTGTTGTCCTAGATTTCGCGTGTGTGACGTCTTTCGATGTCGTGTGCGTTGTCCGCGAACCGGGTGTCCGGCGGTCCGCGAATCCACGGGCAAAACACGGTCGTGCCACGCGAACGAGATTTAGTTGAAAACGACGCACACACACGGCGGGGAAAGGGAGAAATGAAAAAGAGAAAACGGTTTTCATAGAGTGCGAGGGGAAACGGAGAGAAAACGAAAATGGGGAAAGAAAAACGAGAAATGATATTATAGTTGGCGAGAGAATGAATATTCACGCACTCGAATTACTTTCGTCATCGTTCCGCAGCTCTCACGGGGGGCTCCCTGATAAATCGATCGTTCGACGTCCGTCCGATCTCGACGGGGCCAAGAAAAAATTGATTCGCAATGACGCAATCCCGGCGACGTGACGAAAGATGACCATTCTGGCGCATCGGTTGACCAACCAGCCACCCGTCAAAACCGTTCCCCGTTAATTACCTCGAGATGAAAGGGTTGGGTCTTCATTCATAGCCCAGATACTCCTCGCGAGTGCGACCAGCCGCGACGGAACCGGCACTTCGGCTACTGCGAATGATTATTCTCCACAAAACCAGACCCGAAACTAGCCCGACCTTTTTCCTCCGCGAAATCCGCCCCGTTCTCTATTCACGGTCAACTGGGAACGTATCGGGGGTTGCGGCGTGCACCAACTATAGGGGTGAACGTCGACATGGCGGCGGAGTCACCCTACGCGCAGGGCTGCACCAAACGGGGGCGCTCGCGATCATCGTCGCGAATTTATCCAAGGTATTCTATTAACAAACACGCCAGACGCGATATTATCCTTCAACATTCTATCATCCATCCACCAAATTCTCCAATTTCTATCGAAACATTTGGCATCTGTTAATCCCTTCCAAGATTCTTATAAGTCTTATAAATATGTATGTTATTGTATTAGTAGACTGCGGATCTTTATGCAATTATGACAGGATTTAAATAAACACCCGCACACATACAATCTGGTTAATTATTTTCATTAAACCGAGATGAAATTCTATCTTGGTTTTGTTCTTGTACAATTAGTCGAGAACACGTATACCATAGGCATACAATAGATATAAATTCTTTCCTATTTTCGGATAATTACGAACTACAAAAAACGTTTGTTGTAATGTTGGTCTGTGCGAGAAGAGTTTGCGTTTGCTTGTGTCTGAAAGGTTGTTCGGTGGAAGATTGGATTGCGCCGGATACAATGATGTCTACTATCCCTAGCGTGGTTGGACATTTTTGAAATGTGAATTTAATGGTTCGTCGTACGGTCCTGGACGCGCCGGAGGTCGTCGGAGTCGGCGTCAATGACGGCGCGCCGACGCAACGGCGACTCGGCAACGTGCCGAGCGCAGTCGTTCGAGTTAAATGCGTACCGCGATGGAAAAACGGGAGAAAATGTTGCACGATGGATCCAAGCTCGATCGAAGTTGCGACAGTCCAAAAATCAACCCTCGAGCTTTTAGACCTCTCCGCTAGGCACACAGAAGAACGAAAGCGTTCGAAATTTTTTCCTCGAGCGAGCAACCTTCTGCAGGGTAAAGGAAAAATGTATATAATCGATGCAAAATACATTTGTTTTTCATAAATGTTCCCAATTATCGTTAGACATCTCGGACTACAGTTTACAAATGGCGTTCAATTACGTTGCACTATCTGTCATCTGCAGTGGCTAATTAAAAAGCGGTGATAAACGTTGTTTGTTGCAGTGTATCTGTTTCGTTTAGTTGACTTTCGCAAAGTGATCGTTCGTCGCGTTTTTTCGTGTCTGGGGCTAAAGCCTGTGTCAGCGGGTCACGAACGCGTGCTTTAATCGAGCATCGAATTTCCTTTCTGATATTTACAAATGATCGGTCGCAGACGGTTAGGAGCTGCGGTTCGTCGAGCTACCGTCGCGTCGTCTTGTCGACGAACGATAACCGTTTCCTCTTCTCGTCGAGATAGAAATTTCGGGGAAGGGTTGCGAGAGGGCAGACCATATCCTCGGCTCTGACCTCGATTATTGTTCGAACAGACTGGTCACGATGTTTCCCGCACGGGGATCATCGGTTTTCTTCGCTAGCCCGAGGCAAACATTATATCGATTATGTAATCCGAGTAACGAAATCCGCACGATTCAATTACATAACTTGCAACCGCGGTTAATAAGCCCTCCGAGAACAGCAGCGAGCGAGTCATTGGAACTTTTGCTGCCTCCAAATTATTGCGACTCGGAAATCAAATGACTATTGGTGACTGTTTACGGTATGTTTTCATTTTGATATGTTGTATATATTCCTGGATATATACATATTACGATTAGACAGCGGATCTTTGTACAAAGTAAAAATGTTTCCTCCGAATTGCGGCAAACCTGAGCGATACATAGAAAGTGACTAGCCGATTGAGACGGTCAAAACTGTTCTTAAAGGTTTTTCGATGACTATCGAACCATTCGAAAGCTGACCAAGAAAATTCTGACAAAATCTGAGTAAAATCTCAGCCCTCTACCTTTCCCGCGAGGGTAGTCACAGGGTAAATTAGATTTGGCGCTTTTCCGTGCATTTTCCGGTCTCCGATGCGTTCTAAAATTCTGAAAAAAATCTTCTTCGTTGCAAACTGTGCCCGTAAAAAATGAAAAACCTCAACAAGCGTAACTTTCCTCCTCGTATAGCAGTCTCGAACCCTGATCCATCGATCGACGCGTCGAAGGATGGGGGCCCGTCGATCGCTGGTCGAATCGGCTTACAGCACTGCACGCAGGGTTCGTTGTACACGAATAGCTCTCCTCGGGAATGTAAAATCCTCTGTGCTCGCTTCAGGGAACCTTGTACACGCCTCTTACAGCGGCCGAGAGCGTTCGTCTGGCCAGAGTGCAATCGAGGAAGGGGAATGGTAACGGCGTAGTAGAAGTTCAGCCAGTTTGCCGGAGGATCCCGTAGTCTGTCACTGAAAACAGCCGCGTTAGTCGCACGCGGTTCCTCTTCCACGGTGTACGTTCCCGTAGAGTGTGCTCCCTCGAATAATCGCCGCGTCAACTGATACCGGTACATACCTGGGGACTGTGGTGACAGACGACAAACAGACGAGTCATCGGGGTCAACGATCCGGCGTACACACTTTGATCGTGCTTTCGGGACAGACTTTCACGTTCCCCGGTTCCCGTTGGTTTCGGGACCAGTGTCGAAGCAGGTAAACTTTCTCCTCTTTAACCGAGGCATTTTCCTCGCGCCGAAGACCGGTCACGGTTCTGGTCCGGTTCCCGTCGCGTTCCGCCGCGTCCCGCCGCGTCGGGACGACGAGTGCAACAGGTTACTCGCGAGAGGGGATCGATCGGGAACACGTTGAAATCTAGCTGCCTTTTCTGTGCACACCATAGCTCGGTGGAAATTCATTGGGAAAAGTTGCTGGAATTATTTAATTTTTATGAGCGAAGACGTGGGCGAGTGTAGGCGAGCATCGGAATCGATTTGTATTCAGTAGGAAAATCGATCTCTTCGGGATAGTCATCGGTAGACTCCGGATGTTCATGCAAAATAAGTTTGTGCATTAATTGCAAGACGCAGGAGGTGAATATAAATTGATATTCTTCGTTAATCATTTTCATATGGTGAGAATAATATGTTAATACTCTGAAAGTCTTTTAATATTTTCGCTGTTTTAAATCGTACGTGACCATTTCTTTCGATAATACTCCAATCGTATCGTGAGAAGAGATGCAAATTATTAAAAAACATTTCATTCGAGAAATACCTGTGCTCCCGGAAAGTCTCACACTTTCCCAACGATCGATTCAAGTGTATTTTTAGTTCAGTCTGGTACATACTAAGTAATCAGTATTCTCTGGTGAGACGTGAAAACAACAGACGTGAGTTAATTATTCGCGTCATCGAGTACCGGGTCTAAGTCCACTGTGGTATAGCTAATGTGTATATTGCGTGAGAAGTCCGTATCGCTGATACATGTCGATTAATAGCAACACTGAGTCGTTGGAAAAAAGTGAACGTTGACAGCTCGTAAACACAATCAATTAATAATAGAATTAAGCAGCTGGGTTCGAAAATTGATTTACATTGACGCAAGCAGCTACGATCCGTCCCATTTCAAGCACCTGAACAAAAACGAAATTATGGACCACGCTCCTGTTTTATGGTGTGCCATGAACTCGTTGATTGCCGAAGTAACAACCGCAAACACTGCTTCGAACACAAACGGCTCGTAAAACGGAAAACTCTGAGAATAATCTACCGTTTAACTTTCTCACAGAGATTAACCAAAATGTCATGACGAATAATTTCGACGACGTTAGGGGTAGCTAGCCGCGTGAATGATGATAGAGCGACGATTTGTCAAGAAACGTCCGACTCTCGCCGGCTGATATCCCTGATCGGTTTTAATCTGGGACGGCGTGGATGGGTGTTGCCGATTCGTCAGCGAAGGCTCGTCCATCTACAATCTTCTTTGCATGCACATACATCTGGTTTATGCCGTCTATCGCTTCTCCGCATCCGGTGCATTACGATACCTAGATACCGATATTGCAACTTTTGTTCAACTCGACCGAAGACCATACTTTGGCCACACTCTAGAAATACCTATTTCACATTATGTTATGAACATAATAAGTTATGCGTTTGTCCAAGTTTTTGGCCATTTTTTCAATATTATATATACTCGGTAGATTTGTGCTATCGTTTGGCCAGGGCGTCCAAGGAGAACGTGGCTGCATGTGCATCGTCGCACTTTCTAACTAGCTTGCCTCGTGTCAACGACTACCAGCCAGTGCAGCGCTCGTTCCGTGAAAATGCGTCGGTTGCTGAGAGCGTTATTTAAGGCTGTGGCACGATTACGCGATCCGTTCAGCCAGTGGCGCCAGCACTCGCATGAATTTTCACGATACGCCGATAATTATGCGCCCCTCGTTGCACTCTGCCCGAACCCTCTGCAGAAAATTGCGGCAGCAATTAATGGCCGTTAGGATTTTACATCTCGCACCGAATGTCGCTTCTACCACTTCGGTATTCATTATATTTGCATTCCGTTTGTGGATTGCTTTCTCTCCGATTTAATTCGCTGGTATTCTACAGGGGACTGTAGATTTTTCTGCAAGATGGAAATTGGATGTTTACGTGCATAAATAACAGTGCGAATGCGTAAAGATCATAGTACAACGATAGCGGTATCGCCTGTTTCCGAAAAGTCGAAGGTTAACAAATGTTTATCTCGGCATGAGAATAGCGAATGCGTAGTGAAAAATGGAATAGCTAGCTCCGACTTTCCCTTATCGATGACCGAGGAATTTGTTTTCATCGATTTCGATGATTCCACTTCCGAGAGAAAGAGTCACGCTCAAAGAACAACTCTCTCGACACGTGTTTTCGTTTGGTCTGTAATCGTAATCGCAGATTGAATGCTATCTGTCTTTGCAAACGAAACCTAGGTGACTCTAACTTGCGGGCGAACGTGCAATTATAGCTTGTCATAACAGCGACGCGACGGCATCGTTCATTACAGCCACTGAAATGACATTTGAAATGAACATTTGCAGAAAATCATATTTCATAGTTGTACGATCCTGTCTTGCACACGTATGGTTATGTACATAGAACAGGTTTCACGGAGTCACAAAGCCACCTGTATGTTTGTATCGTGCGGTTTGCTTCCATATGGATTGTTATGTATTCGATTCATTGTGATCATTAGACTTTGGATTCAATTGATTGTTAATTATAAGAGTCAATCTACATAGTTACAAGATTCAGGAGGAACTGTACATTCTCCATCTATCAGGCAAAGCATTACAATTTCATACAATGACGTGGAGAAAATTAATTCGATTCCGTTTACGCGATAAACAAAAGTGTTGTCGTACATGTTGTTGTACATATTTAACGAATGTAAAATTATTACATTGACAGCAAACGCGTTAATTGCAACGCGTTTCTGCTTCGCTTATCTGTACCTCTGAATACGTTAAGCAACATTAGAAAAGTAAACGGTGCGTTGTGTAATAGACGATGATTCGGCAGACTCTTTTACCGACGATAACAAACCGGGAGAAAGCGTTCGGTATTTATGCCGAGCGTGAGATACACAGGTAGGCTAAGGTATGTCAGAAGCCGATAACAGCCGAGCCGATTGTACTTTGTACCCATTGTACGTGTCCCTTGGACTCTTCGTCGACGATCAACATCTAAATTCGACGCTCGCGCTCTTTCGTTCTATCTCCGTGTCACAGAATTCCTTCGGTTTCGATCCGATAGAGCCTGTTACGTTCTGATCAGTTTCTGACGCGGACCTTGGCATCGTTGTTCCCGCTGTAATCGGATCCAAATCGACTTGCAACTCGAGGACGCTGTCTTCTCCGCTTTAACGCCATCGTTCTTTTTTATAACCCGTTACCCTACGATTTAGTTGGACGATTTCAATGATTAGAACTTTTTGTAGATCGTAACTTCCTAAATATAAACTACGGACGTAATACAAAAGATCTTAGTAAGTCTAGACAAGACTCGATAAGAGACTGATCGGAAGCGAATTGAGACTGAGAAAAGAATGCTCGGGAGAAGAAGAAATCAGCAAGAGATACAGGTTTTGGGTTCTGTAAAGTGGGGGTTGTTTTAGGTCTAATGGTCAGTAGGGGATGAATCATGGGGATGAGGTTCAAGGATGAGTAACAGTAGATAGAATGTCGAACTGAAGATAGAGAGACGAACTGAAACGTTTAGATTATATGAGTGATTACTAATGCTAGAGAGAATCTTATCGTTGGTATACAACACTTATATTCTAAGGCAAATGATTAACGGTACTCTTCGATCCACCTGCACCAAACTTACCGATACCACCTCCTATTCATTGGTAACTCGTCGATTCGCAATTTCGCCGATCTTATCGCGTACGGCGCGGTAATTAAGAACGATGATTTTGCTAATTGTTCGCGGCCAAAGTCCAATGGCGAAGTTCAACTTGTGGTGGCAAGGGAGGAGCGCGGAGAGGGAACAAAGTTGACGCTAGGCCATCCGATCATTTAAGTCAATATCCTGTTCGCGTTTGACGTCACACGCTACTTCGTCCCCTAAGTCGCGCAACTTTTCGCAGCCTGGGTGTGTAGCGTGTTTGGTAAAAGATGTGTGCGAAATTTGAACGAAATGTTTCCGAATAAAAGACAATGTCTTAGACGAATAATATAATTGAATGATAATGCAACACGGAATGACTATTGCCAACATATACAATGTACGCGTATGCAAATACGTTGAAGCTCGAGATTTCTTATCGTATCTTTGACAGACAAATTCCCGTAGTAATTACTCTGTGGCGGCTCGAGCGGGTCGCGACGCTATCAATTGCATTCAGAATGCAGCGGCGCGGCGTCTGCATCGTTGCGCGTGCTTTTTTTCCCCACTCCGTGGTCCCCAGGCTGGCCTACATTCCCCTGTGCATCCCACGCGCGTATTATGCACCGACTAGAAAGCGGCTTTCGCGCGGACTAATTCGATATTTTGCTTTTCCAGCGGCCGATCGTTTCGATGAATTGCTGAGACAATCGATCATCAGAGAAATTCCGACGAAATAATCTATCAACGATGACCACCGTTAGACAGATTCTGCGTTACGCTAGAAGGCTCGGAAACCTTCCAGCAGGATCGAAGGTTTTAAATCGATCTGCGAGGTACGCGTCTACGCAGACCCAGCAGAAGATCATCGAGAACGAGAATGGGAAACGGGTCTTCTTCTCGCCGTACGGGGAGTACACTTATCCGGAGATGTTCACGCACGATTACGTCTGGAGGAACATCCAGGAGTACTCCGACAAAACCGCCTTGGTGTGTTCACTTTCAATAATCTGATAATTCTTACAATTTCATTAGATTCGGTAGATCGAATAGATTCAACTTCGTTTCGATCGTTGAACGACTGTCAAGCAAATTTCGAGTACTTCGATGTGATTCGTAGATAAGATACTGCTTCGAGTGGCACGATCATATACCAATCGAACTTTGGAGCCTGATGGCGCGATGCTCTTCGCAATAAAGAATTTTGATGTTTCTAGTTTGTCCCTGGCCCTCTAAAGTCTGAGAAAATGAATATATAGAGTAGAGTACTCGATTACTGTTATAAGACTCGCTTAAAAAGCAATCGTGGTATGAAAGTTCCGATATTTGATGCATTTTATTAATAGTATTTGACGCATTACTTCCACTTAATTTTTATTTAATTTTAGTCATCGAGATCCATTTTTCGGGTTCTCGCACACCTCTAATATATTTCCTGTGAGTGGTAATGCCGACAGCTTTTCCATCGCGGCGATCTAATGTATCTTTGAATACTGTAATTTTTCCGTTAATGCCGTCTCGCCGCTGTATAATCACGCGAACAGCTTCCGTCACGAAGCAAAATCCCGTATGTCATTGCTCTAATGCAATCAACGATGCTGTTTTAGGTGTGCTCGGTAACCGGACGGAAGTACACGTACAGCCAGGCGAGGGACGCCGCTAATTACATCGCTAGAAGTTTGCTGAACCTCGGCCTGAGAAAGGGAGACGTGGTTGCCTTGATATCGCCGAATTATCCAGAAACGATTCTTGCCTTGCTCGGCAGCCTGGAAGCCGATTTGGTTGTGACCACTGTCAACCCGTACTACACACCTGGTGAGTTCCATCGTGAAAGCCGGTTATTATATACCGGATCAAACACGATTTCATATACAACCTCGCTCATTGCCGTGAAGGCTACCGGCGCCACTAAATTGTGTTCGACCCTTGGACAGGCTATACTGAAAACACCGTACGCATAATTAAAGCGAATGACCAGTGAAATCACATGCCGCCGTACCAACCTACCTATTTACCAATCCGTGGATGTAGACTTCTAACGACTAGAGTATAATTAATTGCTTTAGTAATGCCCACGGATAACAATTTAAATACCAAAACAGTTTAAAGTGGCGTGCAGTACAACAATATAACAATCGATGAACATTTACTGGATGTAATTTATGATAGATCGTACTATGATTCACTATAATATGTAAAGGCAACTGTTGCGAACATTTACGAGCTCGTTTCCCCGAGAGATTTATGAAAATTTCACGCGTTTTACTGCGCAATAAAGTTTATTCGCATCTCATATGATAGTCAGACGCGTTTGCATATTTCCTTGTGCAACCTTGAGGACGCGGATGGACGTCGGTGATCATGGAACGATATGTGATTTTTCTAGAGGAAATCTCGAGGCAATTAAAGAGTTCCGGGACGAAGGCGATCGTTACAGTGACAGAGATCGCGAAGAATGTTGCAGCTGCAGCGAAGACCGGCGTTGCACCGGGTACACCCTTCATGGTCATCGATGACGGCACTGGACCGTTGCCGGAGGGCGTCATACCGTTCATGGTGAATTCCCTTATTCGGTGCATATCTTGTATCGTACCGTAGAATGTATTTTTATTCGATAAATTATGCTTTCAGGATCTTATTTCACGCGGAAAATCATTGCCACCCCTGAAACGCAGCCACGACAATGTCAACGACGTTGCTATACTGCCGTACTCGAGCGGGACGACAGGCTTGCCAAAAGGTGTGATGCTGACTCACAAAAATTTGGTTTCCAACATGGACATGACCGAGCAAACTGTCAGCGGAAGGATGTGGGCGTTTTCTTCTCGTAAGGGAATATTATATTAAGCCCTTGCTGTTTTGGTTTCGTGAATGTACAGCTATTGTACTCTAGATTTTTCAAAATTATGAAATAATCACCGGTCAATATTTCGAACGCAATATATGTCTCTGTGAAAATGAATTACATATCCTTTTAGCCGAGTTCCAAGAAGTGATTCCATTAGTCTTGCCATTCTTCCACATCTTTGGATTAAACAGTGTAACTTTGCCCCGACTCTCCACCGGGACGAAGATCATTACAGTGCCGAAATTTGTACCGGAGCTGTTTTTGAAAGTCCTAGCCACGAACAAGGTATTTCTCGTTTGTTTTCCGCGATAGAGATTGTCCGAGGATTAGTGTTTTATACGTAAGATAGATAACGAGTAGACTGCGGTACTTTATGCATTTGTGGTTTATAAAAGTCTTCAAACAAATGAACATCCGTAGTCTACTAATGTGGAACTTTCCTTTCACAGGTGACTGGAATGTACATAGTGCCACCATTGTTGCTGTTCTTCAATGCTTCTCCTCACGTGAAAAAGGAATTATTACAGTACATGCATCATGCGATCATTGGGGCAGCACCATTGTCGCAAATGGACGTCCAGAGGTTCTATGACAAATTCGAGATGAACGAGGACCAGATCAAGTTCTGCCAAGGTAAGTTTCTCTTGAAGATCTACCATCCCCGAGTCGTGAGACGAATAAACTAAACTGAATCGAGTCCTGTTGGGAATTTGTTAATTAGGATACGGGATGACGGAGACCTCGCCTGTCTGTTTCTTCGACGTGTCAGGAAGGAAACCAGGCAGCATCGGTAGAAATGTAGCAGGATGCGACGCAAGACTAGTGGACCCGATCACGAACAAAGAAATCACCAGGTCAGGCGAGAACGGCGAGATCTGGGTCAGAGGACCTCACATTATGAAAGGGTACTTGAACAACGAGGCAGCGACGAAAGACATAATGGACGACGGCTGGCTGAAGACCGGAGACATCGCTTACTACGACGAGGAACTTGATTTCTTCGTCACAGACAGATTAAAGGAGCTGATCAAGGTTAAAGGGTTCCAGGTAAGTGGCTGCCTTATAGACAATCCTTTCTAAAAACAAGACAATCGTTTACGCAAAATTGTTTGCAGGTTGCACCAGCGGAGCTGGAAGCACTGTTGAGAAGTCACCCGGACGTTGAAGAAGCGGCTGTGATTGGTGTACCAGACGAAAGATCCGGAGAAGTTCCGAAAGCCTTCATTTTGGCGAAAAAAGGCACGTCGCCGAAAGCAGATGATCTGCAGAATTACATAAAGGGGAAAGTGGCTAGCTACAAAGAGTTGCAAGGTAACGTAATCGCGACTAATTAGTAATTAGCGACGAAAACTCCTAGCCGATTAAGACGGTGAAAACTGCCCTTAGAGGTTTTCTCTTGACGATTAAAAACGTAAATTTATACATAAGCGTGTCATTGTTGCAGGTGGAGTGACATTCGTTGACAGCATCCCGAAAAGCCCGAGCGGAAAGATTCTGCGAATACAATTGAAAAACATGTACAAATAACGAACGTCGCTTTGACGTTCTTGGCGGAGGGAACTTGATACGAAGCCTCGACTAACAGTCCACGCTAGATGAGATCGGCTGCCAATTGAGCACGATAGCGTACGGGTTGCGTCGCTTTGCCAAACGGGGGAAAAATCACGGAAATAAAAAATGATCAGGCGCGATGAGGGTCGCGTGATTGTTATCGAGGATGCGGGAGAGAGAACATGTGTGTGCGTGTATGCGTGTGTGCGTGCGTGTGCGTGTGTGTTGGTATCGTTGAATTTGTTAAACGGCTGATGTACAATCGATTTACAGATCTCCTGCGAGATGTAGGTGTTGGTCGCGTCGACCCGACGCGACGGAACGCGAGTCTGATACTCGAAAATACCTAATTACCTTAAATAATCCAGCAACATGGTTACGGGATTGGCGCGTTTGCGGCCGGAGCGCCTTTATTTTTGATGTTGATCTATATTTTGACGTTTTACTTTTCAATGTTAACTGGTGCTATGTCTGACAATGCAATTAGTTCGTAAGGATACGCTCGCAATCGTTTAACAGACGGTCTTAACGACGTGCAATTTTTATAGGTCATTTGTACCGTAAAGTACCAGGTGTTTTTAAGCAATAAAACCTTTTACACTCATTTGCACGTGGACTAGTTGGTCTGTTCGTCGTGTTGCGATCGAGGGATCGCTCTGTACAAAATCACGATGGACGCGTATACCCCTGTCAGCATAAAGAACCATCGAGAACGGTTGTACAAGCGTACAGCGCCTTCCCCGGATCCTCAACCTGCCGTATGTCTTATTACACTCCGGCTATTTTACCCTTTACATTCCACCGCAGTCTTTTTCCTCTTCTCCGAGGGCTTGTCGGTATCGTAAAGCAGAAATTATGCTCGACATTCCCGTCGGGGCTGGACGCTTATTGGTCGCAACGTGTTTGCTCGAACCAGCCCGTCGCTATTTCTCTTTTCATCCCGTTCCATTCCTCTTCGCTGATGTCCCGTTGGACCGTGGCCTGTGCGTGACCCTTCGTTGAATACCGCACAGAGAACAATGAAGCTGGCGAACGTTACGACTTTATGAGAGACGCAAATGAAGTGGCAGAAAGAGCTGCTGCGGCATTGCGTTTGAAAACCCCGGGCAGTTTCCACGTTTCATTGACCATTACCGGCGGTCCCGTCGCATTCAGGTCTTTGCAATTTCTTGCGAGGAGTCTGGGAATGGCTCTGGGAAAGAAATGACAGTTCCAGCAGTGCGCCATTCGCAATATATATAGTTGAGCCTCGATCCATGGATCGCTGGCGCCGTGATCTTAGATCGAGTCCACTGATCGCATTAATCGAGCACGTAACGATCTTTTGGGACAACCTAATATTATAAGATGCGCATCAGCATTTTAGCTAGCACTTCTAATCGTCAAGGGAATCCGTGTAGCAGCGGTCCTGTAAAGTAGGTTCCCGGTTTTAATTGTGCGGTGGCTTGTTCCTCGTGGAATCTGCCATCGATTCCACCTTCGAATAACTTCGTTCCACCGTGTCCCGGACAGAATGGTACGAGGTACTTTTGCGATCTAGATCTTTCTCCGATCCCCCATTCTCTATCGTAATCACGGCGGCCTTCAGATATTTTACCTCCGAACCGGAAATGTTCGAATCCAGTTTCCGTGGGATCCCATTCACCGTCTAATCACCGTCACCGTGTACGTACTTTGTTCGCGACAGTGTGTCTAGTTTCCATCCGGCATTATATCGTGATATTCAAACAGTCCGCAGGTATACTCAAGGGGTAGAATTCGAGGGCTGGCAAAGGGCAGCAAATGTTCAGACAAACGAGCTTTTCACCATGGCGCGCGGGGTCTTCGAGTGCACGCCACCGTAATTCGTTACGGGAAAGGACAGACCACGAGACCGTATTTAGTCGTGTTTTAGGCTTATTAATGCACCGACGACGGGAACGAAGAATTGAAGGAGAGCTTGTTCATTGCCTAGAAAATCGAGGAAGAGCTTTTGAAACCGGTCTCCTGTGCTTAAAACGGGGGGAAGTGGTCTTGACGTTTCACTGTTTTACAGTAATTTTCATTTCTGAGGGGGCTTTCGAAACGAGCCTGCAGTGCTCAAAACAAAGGAAAAGTAAATTAGACTTTACAGTGGTCTTTTGATATCACTGTTTCACATTAATTTTCATTTCTGAGCTTCCTAGTGCACCGACGAGGGTGCAGATATTCAAGGAGAGCTTGCTCATTGCCTAGAAAATCGAGGCAGCGCTTTTGAAACGAGCCTTCAGTGCTTAAAACGAGGGAACTAAGATTCTACGAACGATTCCGATCCTAATTTTAACAATTTTAACAAAATGGTTACACGTATTGTGACATGCTGACATGATTTCACGATTGCGAATGGTGGCGACATCGAACGGTAATACAAGGTACTCTATCTCTCCAGCAAATATTTCTCTGGAAAGTCAGTTTCTAAAATATTCAATCCGATAAAATCAATTACAGATAGAGCACCTTTGTTAGCTGAATTTTTACATTTCAAATATATTCGCGTAACAAAATTGAATTTACCTCCGTACAAGCACCAACGCAACTTTTATTCGATACCATCCAACGCGTTAACTAGATTTCACCACGCGTTTTTATATAACCATTCGCGAACCCAAACTCCACTATTTTTTAATCAATGCCTCGATAAATTAATTTGCCCTGCAGTAAATTGGGATCACGCGCGTACAAATTTCCACTTTACAAGTGAATAGCCTGGAAAATCAATTTTCAAAGTTTTCAATTGACTGCGCGACCTTTGTATTTCCGAACACAGTGATAAACAATTGCGGAATGTTTAAACAGATTTCCATGCTTACCAGTAGAAGTCGGTGAAAGGAATTTTTCCTTCGTTCTGAATTTCGAGAGCAGCCAATAAAGATGCAAATCCACAGAAAAATCTGCCAAAGTTCTCGCGTCACGAATTATCCTGCTCTATAATTCAAACCGTGGCTCAAAGTTAGATGAGACCACCGGAATTTTGCTCGGAGTTCGACTCGAACAGCTTAAACATTAGTTTCAATTTCGGAAGCATGGATTTCGAAGTTGATCCTTGTAAACCAGCCCGAAATTTCGTTCGAACGACAAAGTCCTTGCAATTAAGAACTTATTTAACGAGTTCGGGTCGTTGCGACGTGTTGTCTCGTGGATAGAGATGATGAGAAACGTCGTTGCCTGGTCTGAGTGCCGAGTGCAGACAAGCCGATCGGTTTGAAACGAAATCAAACAAAAAGGCTACTGAGAGACGTTCTCGGCCATTCGGAGTAGCGTTACTTTTGTCTCTCTGTATCTACTTCGGACGAAAACGGGAGGTGAAACATGAAAAATAGGACCGGGGAGGTCGTAAGCAGCGCGCCACTCGTTTTTTCGTCCCCTTTTTCTCAGACGGCTTCTTCCCACTCTTCTTTTTCTTACTTGTTCACCGACACACGCTCTACTAACGATGGACGATCTCGTTTCCCGCCGGCCCCTCTTCTCGCTTTTCCCAAGCTGCCTTTTTCTTCTGTAAATCTAAATTACCTGGGAAACTCAGAATTTAGAATTTAGAACTACAGAATTTAAACAGCAAGCCCAGGTGCAATATAACAAAGTCGAGAACGCGCGGTATAATTGGAGATACAAGTATATAAGACCGGCGGGTAGAGTAGAATATTTAGGAAAACAGGGAAAAGGAGGCAATCAAGAGTTAATCGCAAGAGCGAGATGCGGAAGAGGGAAAAAGGAAATGTCGGTTGTCTATGTTGCAGATAGGGCATGAATTGCCAAGAACATGTGTGGCATGGGGACAGATAGCACCGCCTTTGAATGCGGATAGCGGGCCATGGATCGGTGTAATACCTGTCACCATTAAGGACGAGGTAAAGGTCCTCCTTTGCCGAGGTCCTGGCCGGTGGGGGTTTAGAGGGTATGGCGTAGACTATGTTAGATAATGATAATCCCCCCAATTCCATTCGAGGGGAGAGCCGAGTCCCTCACTATCCTCTCGACCACCATCGGATAGGGGGTGTGCGTAAGGAGCATTCCCCCACCGCCCTTAAACAAAAAAAAAAGAAAGGTACAATAAGGCATCTTTTAGAAGACTGCTATAAAGTAGAGGGCAGCGAATTACGAGAGGAGGAAATAGTTGAGGGTAGAACAGGGGAGGGAGAAGTTATAAATATATGAGCACTAGACCAAAGATATCCACGGGAGGATATGTGTAATGTACGATAGGTGAAACAAAATGAATCTAGGGCTATAGGGACATAGGAATATTGGGGGCAAAAAGTAAAGTATACCAAGCATATGTATATTTGCGGTATAGAAATGAGTGATTGCGATAGTAATGTATAAAACCAATTCCATTTCTAGGCTGCGAAGCCGAAATAAATAAATATATACAACTACAGAATTTAAAAATCGAATGGGAAAGCAATATTTCGCAACGTACCACGGCCGACTAAACGCATAAAATCTGCAGACTAATAGTGACGGGCAAACTGTCTCGCGGTAAAAAGCTAGATTTAAAGCGAGCCACGTTGAACAGTAGTATTAATAAGATGTGTTTGCGTGCGACGGCAGAGCGTGGCTACATCTGGCCACGTTCTCTGCAGAAATAAAAGATCCGCGGAACGTTTTTCCTTCGCCGCGTTTCATATGCGACCGCCAGTTGGTTCGCACGAGCGTCGTTCGCCTTATTCTTCGGTTTTTCGTTGACGCGAAAAGCGGAAGAAAGAGGAGCAGAACCGCAAACGAGGATACTTGTTCCAACCGCGATCCACCTTGCTGTTACTCCTTTGATCCGTCCGCGAATCAATTGAATCCTTGGGTATCGGGGAACACTTAAAAGAAATTTCAACGGGCGGCCGTGCTCTCTCCGTTTTCCTTGAAAAACCGTGAATGGGATCTCTTTGTGACGGCGCGACGTTTGATGCCGTTCGACCGAGTTTACTTAATGTAAAGTCCCGAGCTGCGCCTCCAAATGAAAATTCTCTGATCGAGCCAGCCGGTGATCTCGAAAACGCGACGAGTGTCTAACCGGTTTAAACACCGAGAAAATCGTGGAAGTCCTCGGTGAAGAATTTTTCTCGGTGACACGTGCATTTTTCTGGTCCAGTGACGTCGACACCGGTCACCGGAAGTTCTTTCCCTCTAGCTAGGAGTTAAAGCTGCAAAGCCGATCGGCGTGGTTCTCACGCTGAAAGCGTAGCCGTTTCGGAAGAAAATGGGAGAAAATGGAAAAGTGCCGCAGCGTATGAGTCCGAGGGGCCATTCCCTTTGGGGATCGTTGGAAAAAGCGTGCAAGAACCGTGTGGTCACGGTGGAACGAAGCCGATGTGTGCCGGGAAAAGGACGAGAAATCCGGGGGCCGTGGAAGGGCGAAAGGGTGGAATTGAATTTGCTGTCAGGAACGGACCAGTACGGGACGCTATTATTAATTTACTGGGATCAAAGGCAGTGTCACGCGAAGCTAATTAGTCCCGTGCGACGCGGCGGCAAACGCGGCCTCGCGGCGTTTCGAATGGTCGAATGTGTTCACCGTAGGACCCAACGAATATCCAATTACGATATGGACCCGACTCTTAATGATTTTCGAGTGCCGCCTCTTACCGCGGCTTATTAACGGCGCTTTGATAGTTTTCTGACGGCTTACACGCGTCCCGAATAATTACACGTTCGCTTGTGAACGATGCTTCCAGTGTTTGAATATCTGGTGTCGGTCTCGAAATCCTTTCGACCCGACAACGCTACGCCGCGCCGTCTGTCCCCCCGAACGGCCGACCACGTACTGTTTTCGGGAATTGATTTAATTGATATAAATCAAAATCTAGAAACGATTAAGATATTAAATAATACGTAGTACAAACTAAAGTACATCATGCCACGATGCAGCCAAGGGTTAAATTAGCCAGCAGACTTTTCATTAGAGTATACAGCGGCCTAAACGACGGCTGATTAATGGACTAGTTACCGGGAACATCGGCGATCCCTTGTGTTTGATTTATCGGAGAGCATGCGGTACTTTCGCAGCTCGTATGTAGGCCGTGGTAACCCTAGGAATGTCTATCTACAGGGTGTCGAATTAATCCGCACCGTTCCATCGCACCATCGAACTGTACATCGTAAAAGGTACATCGAACCGGAATAAAAATTTCGCTCGTGAAATATAGGGGTTCGAATAAAAGAGATCCAATCTATATTCAGATTGTAATGACCGCACTCGACGGAACTAGCTCGCTTGAAAATTTAAATATCAACTTCAAATTGAATGGTCCCGGTCGAGGAAAAATTCCCAGCGTCGAATTTCAATGCAAATCCCGTCGAACAGGGTTCGAACTTAATTTCTATTTGCTCCGGTAGCAGATTCGAGGGGAACAACGCAGGAGCGAACGAGAAACATCAAACTATTCGCCGGGGTCCGGATCGAAAGCGAATTTCCCCCGAAATGTTTCTGTCCATTTAATTTATCCAAGTCGCGCGCGGCGCGGCGATGCAAATTCCGCGGAAGTTCAACGAGAAAGTAACGAACTCGCAAATGATATGCGGCACGGCGTAGGAAAGTTGGCCAAACTGGAATTAGCGGGGCTCCCTTTCGCGTCAACCCCTTGGAACCCGTTCTCATCCTCTTCGAACGTACCCCCGTTGAACCAGCACCCTACCATCTATCGCTTAGAGAAAATTAATTATTCACTGTAGGAGGATATGCAAAAATCCGTCCATCTATAATCTCACTCTCGTTCGACGGTAATTTATTATCGGTTGTCGCTTGTCGTCGAGGCGCAGTTTTCGCACGGATATTGCAATTATGAAAATTAATGCAAGTCGCCCCGGCGAGAACGGTTTCCCCTTGTCCGGCTCGTTTCATAAAACCGGCCCGCGAAGAGTTATGTCAGCTGCACCGCGAGCTGCTGCCCTGCGTCGGAAAAAAGGAGCAGAACGACGGATTCAATTTCGAAAGAATTATGGAGTCGAGTTGCATCGATTGCCAGCTCGATCGGAAACGACCGATGGGCCGGAAGCCGCGCAGATGCTCTTTTATCTACAAAATTTTATTTACGGTCCCCTACGAACTTTCATTTATAATAACAACGACCCGCGGGAAACGCAGGGGAACCGTTTCGTTGGGATTTTGTGAATTTTTCAATGCCGTTATTACTCTTATTGAAACTTGACGGAGAAAATAACAGATTTACCGAGGCGATGGCGAAGAACACGGCAGTTTTACCGGGCGCAGTTGTGAAACTTCATTTTGAGAGCGCGAGAAGCGTTCGGTCCGAAGGTAGCACCGAAGACAGCAAAAAGCATTATATCGGTGTCGATATTGATTTATTAGGGGGACAGACCTTGGTGAACTTCAACTTTCCTCGTAACTCGTCAGCCACGCTCGAACAGTGTCGAAGGGCTGATGATAAATGAGTGACGATGGTCGAAGGCTATCGTTCTCCCGAGAGTATAAAGAGGAAAGTTTATTTTTTTACGATCAGCTGGAGTTCGTTACGGGACGAGAATAATTATGCGCAGAGAGGAGAAATATTCTAGGTGTGCTGTTTTCGGCAGCGAAGTGTGTATAATCCGGAAGAAAATCAGGGTAGCCGTGCGAAGATAGCAAAGGAAATAAAACGAGAACGGAAGAAGGGAGCTGCAGGGGTGGAAGGGGAGGAAAGAATTTTCGCCGAGGAAACACGTCGATCGTCTCGTTATCGTTCTTCTAGATTGTGCGCCCGTGGTTTATCCCGGCTAGCTGAAGGCGAACACACACTGCGAGTCGCCGCATCTCGACCGGAGATGGAAGAAATCGAAGGGCGCCACGCCGTAATTTCCGGTACGTCCGACCGTGGCTGCCGGGTTCAAAAACAAGGAACCGAACGAGCTCACCAGAGGAACGAATTTCTCGTTGTTTTAGCCGATGTCGCTCCCCTAGACCGACACTGATTGCCAAACACCGGGTCACGCCGACAGAACGGCAAATTTTAATCGACTAATTCAAATCACAATTCAACCCAAACCTCCAACCTCGCTTTTTAATCCATTCCGTTTTCTCTAGCTTCTTCGCGGTTTATTCGAAAATTTGTTTATATTTCTCCATGCTTCTCGAACATATTCCAATTATTTTTAACACCGCGTGTTGCCGTGTTATTCGGAACAAAGACTTCACACCAAACAATTCTAGCCAACGCCGAGACAGCAGAAAATATTTTTTCGTTCCCGTCTCGGTTGATAGGTTACAGAGTCGGGAACTGTTTCATTACGTCCCATTGTGTTTTCGCGATCGGCCCGCGCCGTTTCATTTCGCGACGTGTACGACCCTTCGCCCTGAAATTTCGCTGTAATTGCAGACAAATTAATGTCACTGGAAGAGCACGCTGTGCAGCGTTGATTGGTGCGTTCCTCGTGTATCCGGAACGGCAATCCGTGATCAGCTGTTCGAAAATTCTGTTCGCTTTGCTGTCACGCGTCCGTGTGACGTGTTAACTAACCACGATCCTGTTACAACCTTCTTATCGCAACTATCGAAAATAATCAACTCAAAGAAATGTACAAAATTCATTGAGAGAACGAGAGAACGAATTTTCTTTTCCGTTTTTGGAAGACGGAGAGCTTTTTAAGGGCGCTTTTCTTCAGTAGTTCTGAAAAGTTTTTTTTTTACGTTTTCGTAAATCTTTTTTATCTAGGAAATTCACCCTTGCAATCCCAGAGACGAGTCTACCTCTTTAAGACGAGGCTGCCAGACGTTGTTGCTGTGCTTCGGCTTCGTCAGCTCGACGGGCTGACGCCAGCACCCAGATCTATCCGCCGTACCTCGCCGGATGCACCAACTGGATATTCCTTCCGTCGAGCGTCACGGTGCCCGATTAGCTTCCCTGGTTCTGCCTTAAATCACTGCCAACGCGGTTGTCAGAGCTGACCTAAAGTTATGGCATTCGATGCCGGCGAACGCGGCGTGTTTGTTAAAACGTGCACGGCGTTCCGTTCTTGGACAGAATAATTTCCGCGCCGCACCACGGTCTTCGGCCTTTAGCGATGACAGTCTCGATCTTCATGTCGACGGTGTCAAAACGGCACCTTATAAAATAGCACGTCCAAAAAGTGATCATTGTTAGCTTCTATCTCATTTTTACTTTAGAAAGGATACACGTATCAATAACTTTCCTTTTTGTCGATCGTATGTTTAATTACAATAACTTCCCTATAAATCGGGAAGTTAAAAAAGTTGATGTTCTTGGCGCACCGGTTCGATCAATTTAATTGAAAGCAATTTCGACATTTCGGTGTTTGTTTAGACCCTTTTCAAGAAAATAGTGATTGCGTCTGTGAATTATTAAAAAAAAAAAAACACAAAAGGTGATATTCTGTTGATGAGAACACGTTCAAAATAATTTTTGAAATATGTCAAATTACTGTGCTCGTGTCTTACTTGTAAGCTACTGAGACAAACAATGAAATCAGTGCGCCAAGAACATCAACTTTGTTGATACATATATCCTTTCGAATATATACAGTTAGGAGCATAACTGTTTACAGACACTTTAAATCAGAATAACTTTCTGATATAATAAATCTCCGGAAGCTCGTACGTTCGTGGACGATGCTCGAAACTCTTTCGAGTACCGAACGTGTCCTCGTCTCGTTGGAAGGATGATCTGTGCCTGGCCGTCTCTTTCGAGACTCGCGAAACGACTCTCGGTGATCCTCGGCGTGCCTTGAAGTGTCCCAGCACCCCTTCAACGGTCGACGGAAGTTACTCCGGTATTTCAGAAGTCACGGAGAAGAAGAACAGTGCCTCGAGAGAGCAAGGATCTATCTCCATAGTTCGTGGTCGGTTCGAAATATACGGTTCAAGTTGACCGACCGGCGTTTCCGCGAAAGTTGACACAGAGGAAAATACAGTCGAGATTCCGGCGCAACAGAGCTGAATACGACGGGAAAGAGTTGCAAGTACCGAGGGAGTTCTGCGGAAGGAACTCTTATCAGGGGAACGATTCCGAGCCGGGGCGGAGGAGCGGCCCGGAGCCCTACGCGCGAACTTTCTTCTGTCGCATAATAATTCAGCCGTATTCATATTCATGCATGCCGCATGCATATTCACAATAAATTTCCCCGCGGAGAGCCGCCGCGGCAGAAAGTGTAAATTATTTCCCTGGCAAATTGAAAGGTGCTGCGAGCACGGGATCGCTGCCGGGCAAACGCGCGACGAATCGAGCCTTCCTGCCTACGGAAACTGTCGATTTCATCCGGGACAGGTGTGCCACCTGCTGAACCATCCGGGCTGCTCGTATCTTCGTCGTTATTTCACTTTCCTTTCGCCCGGAGTGCTGAGAAAGCGACGGACGAATGGGATTTCACGTTTAATCAGCGATATTTCGTCGCCGGATCGTGCACGAGGTTAAAATCTCCCAATTTCGTCTGCTACAAACTGTATCAGCTTTGCTAACTACCTATTTACCATACATATTTCATTTATTCAGCTACGTTCGACGGCCGTACCCTTCAATCCCGATTGCAATTCATTCCTCGTAACTTGATTTCGTACGAATACGTCGCGTAATTGAGGCGGACTAACACACCCCGTGCCTCGAATGTATGACGCAGCATGTAGAATACGGGACAGTCGTGCGACTTGATCGTCGTTGAATTGCAAAATTTATTAACGGGCTCGCGCGACGCAACGTTGCACAGCCATCGAATGATTTTCAAGTTTAGCTGCTCGCTTCATACTTCTCGCGAATCAGCGCGTCGCACGATTGCAATTTTCTTCGCGAAAGACTGTAATTTAATCTGATCCAACAGAGTAATTCTTCCATGTCGCGTATCGCTGATTACAATCCCAACGTGATTATCGTGTTACCTCTACATTTTTATTCCCTATTGTGTTTCAAACAGATTGCGTTCCATAATGTATACATATGAAATGGGCAAAAGTATTATTTATGGAATTAATTACGAACAAACAACGACGAGCAAAGATTTTAATTACAGCATGGAATAATATCTCTTACCGAAGAGTGCGTCCAAAACAGCAGTTTAAAATGTTTAAACATCCGGATGGATGTGGCTCGGTATTTCTCCTCGTAATACGGTAAATCCAAATAAAATTCTCTCATCTACGGGGGAATATTGTTATTAATATATCGTCTTTATTACGCAAACACCGGACGCAAACATCGCGAGCACACAATTTATACAATATTGCATAAGGGCGAGGCGCAGCCAGGGGCTGTTTTAAAACCTGACCCGAGCATAATCGAATACAGTGCATTATGCACGGCGCAAACTCGATGGCTACGGGTGCCGAGTAGGAAAAACACGGGGAAATAAATTAATCGAAAAGTTTCTACGCGGGGAAACGAAAATTGACCGGTTCGATACGCGAGCGAGCACGCTGATGACTCCGCTCCGCAGGTAATTGAATCCTTGTTACCCGGTGGCTCGATCCTGTATAATGAATGAAAAAAAAAAGAAACACTACGATAGGGGAGCGTGAAGGGTAAATATTTGACGAGGATTCGTGTCGAATAATTGCTCGGGAATGGAAAAAGTGGATCAGTCGAAAGGCGGACGAGCTGCGTTCGAAAATGGAGCAGCACCGTTATCTCGGCTACTCATCTCGCCGGTTCCGTGTCACTGTCCTCGTAATTTATTCATCGTACGCCGTCCATCGTCCTCCTCCGTTGCGCGTCGTGACGTCACGCTGACCCTTAAACCGTCAACGAGCGACGGAGGCCCGCTCGATTTCGAGCCTCGACGTTTCCTTAACAGTTCCACGCCAAATTAACCACGGAAACACCAACAACGCTGACAATCGAAGGCATCGTGTGTTCGACTCGCCGGTGGTATCTGTTCCAACATGGAAGAAGGATCGTGCGAAAAAAAAAAATAACTAAGCGGGATTTACGAAATTGAAAACGTTCGCGTAAACACATTTCGACAAGGGGCCTCGAATAAGTGAGGCTTTCCGTTTCTGTATGGCCCTCCGCTCTCCGAAATCAAATCAATTTGTCTCAGTGGCCTCTCGGTATTCGTACCGTGTCCCATCGCGTGTCCCACTTTCGGATTTAAACGTCAGTCACATGTATCGGCCGGGATCCACGATGAAAAAATAGCGAAAGAGGGTCGCGGTGACCCACGACGCCGCGGCGTTCCGAATTCGCCTGCGATCGCTACCAAGACGGGGACACTTTCATTTCTCGGTCGGTTGTGCAGCGAGCTCGTAGAAATTGTCTAAAGTTCACAATTCACCCCACGCTATCTTATTCAGGACAGCAAACACGAAACCATTTTCAAACAAAGATCCCCGTTCGCGCAGAATGCACGGAATATAGAAAAACTTCGAAACTCCATAGAATCTTTTCGCTCAAACTTCTGGACACCAAACTGCACTTCCGTATGCACCGGTGCAGCTCTTCAGGGTCACAACGTAACGAGTACCAGCGACCATCTGTTCGCGCAATCCCGCAGTCATGGCTCGAGCAGCATACGGCGTGCTTTCTCAGGGCTTCTTCTTCTTCCCCGAAAAAAGCCACCCTCGAAAAGGCTGATCAGTCGATATCCTCGTTTTTGCACTTTCCCCTTGTTCCCTTTTTTTTCTGGGCGTCCGGCGACTAGAGCATCTTGTCCAGGATTCTACCGAACTGTTCGTTGCTGTCTGTAGAAAGTGTTCCTGAAACGATGGTACAATGATTTAATGTATAACATTTGATGAATAGAAACGCTGTAGAAAAATGTTATACCTTTTTTGGAGCTGTTTCTACACGTGAAATATCTGATTTTCAAAGTTGTTTATATACTCTAAAGTATATGTAGTGTAATAATAGTATTTTCCCCAGGTCTGAGACCGAGGATAGTTGTATCGGGCACTCGTGCGTCGAACAGAGACCGGAAACGAGAAAGGAAATCTCATGGTTCTGAAGTAGGCTGTTTCTACCGAGAACGAGTAAAAAGGGCTGCCTCGACGATCTGGGCACCAGACGAACCCTGGAAAGGGTTAAGACACGGATATAAACGCGGAAAACGAACGGGGAGAGCCTGAAGAGGCTTTGCAGAAGTTGTGGCTTCGGTGGTCAGTGAAGGACACTCGAGACAATTATTAATAACTTCAGAGAAATGTATGGCTTAAGAAGCAGGAGCCGTGGAACTACAGCTGTCCCGAGTTCTTGGGAAATATTGTATATTTTGCTTGCACAGTTTACGGGTACGCTGAAAAAATATTTCCCCGGAGAAAGTGGATATTTATCCTCGTCTCTCTCGTCATCTTTCATCGTTCTCTGACGGATGACAGGAAGCTGTATCGCTGGCAGATTGACTGAAGATGCTAATGGTGTTTCCCTTGCGTCAGTTTTCGAACGTACAAAGTGCCTCCGTGGATTTTCCTCTTCAACCCCTGTTACTCGGGTTAGGTTTAACCTGTTCAAAGGCGAATTTTTCTGAAATAAATTGGGAGGTCTGTGCTCCGTGCTGTTGAAACGGGGATTTCAAAAGTAGGCAGTCGTGCACGTACCGAAAGCAAATAATGTTCAAATGTATGATTATTATGATTTTTACGAAGCAAAGGGGATTCTGTATTTTTTTCATTTATGCCGGTGTGAAGTACGGTGGCGATAAGCAGCCAATAATCGAAAAGCAGAAGGAAAATAGAGGAACACGCGCGCCCGTTCAAAACCAGATAGAAAAGCATAGGACCAGGGGAAGGTTGTGGGGGAATGGAGGGTCGAAAGGGTGCAAAACAGTCGGCAGGGTGAAGGAAAACAGAGGAAGACCAACAGACAAAGGCCGTGAGCAGGGGGTTGCGAGGGTGGATTGCTTGAAGGGGGATGGAGACAAGACACGAGGCAAGGATAAAAGGAGAGAGAGTTGCGGGTCGGAGGGTGGGATAAGGAGGGTGGTTGTAGTGGGGGTAGTAGAGAATCAGCGCACAGCTACACCCCACCGTGACTGCCGCGGCAGTCAGTCGTCCGCGCACCCCCGTCCGGTGAGGGTTATCGTGTTCGGTGGTGAGTTTTCGTTGCCAGTGACGGATCATCGGGCGCACTTGGTCATTGGTCGATCAGCTGATGCCGTAGTTAGTGTTCCGGTGGTGTCCCGGTCATCCCAGAACCAGAAACCACGCAAGAACCCACCGTCCGATCAACCTCGACGTCTCGACGTCGAACCAAGTGAGTCTCGACACATTTTCCTTCTAATTCGCCCAAATTTTTCGACAACGTTGCCAACCGTGTCTCATCCTCCTCGTTGAACTCAGGGTTAACTCTCTGGTTGAACGAGAAGCTTGTCCGCAACGGGGTTACAGCGTTTCCCTTTCTTTCCCCTCCGTTTCTTTTTTTCAACCCCGTGCAAGAGAAGCAATCGATACCCGATTCTCGAGATGTAACCAAGGACGCCGCGGCTTATCCGCAGCGACACGTTAGACGTGAATGGATCGCGCACCATGGATTTCCCGTTCCCGTTGCCTCGCGCTGTCAATCCCGCGTTCCATTTCCTTCGACCGATTGTCATTCGCAGATCGCGGTGCTTTCGACGCGTCACATTTTTCCAAGGGTGCTGCGATCATCCACGATGATCCGTTAGAACGATGCCGTTGATCGCTCCGATGTGCACTTGGTTTTTCGTTGAACGATCAGAATTGTTTCTACTCGGTGTTACGATATTTGTAGAACGTACCTAGCAGCCAGAAACTATTCCCTCGTGCGGCAAAGTCGGACCCAGTATTTCTCTTTTACGAGTCTCCGACTCCGTTCAACCATTCTTGGCGAAACACGCGGAAACGTTCGAAATTGATGCGCGAAATTCCGGGCCGCGGCAAGCCGTAAAAGTCATTGTAATTCCTGCAACTTTGGACCACGTGTAGCCGGATCCGATGAGCTGCACACCTGGCTGGCTTCGGTGCTATACGGGTAAACTCTGCGTTCGTGCTCGGTGCAGCGGTACCGGCCACTAATTACTCCGACGTCAAGATTTATTTGAATTTACTTTAGAACGATGATGTACTGTGATCGATCGATTTCACCTATACCCTGTAGGAGTTCAATACATTTTCTACAGAAAACCTGAAAATACTTCTATAATTAACGATCTACGTTTCACTTCGATTCCCGTGTACAACGTACCCTGTCGAATTTCAACAAATATTCTGTAGAAAATCTGAAAACACCTCGACAATTCACAATCATCGTTTCATTAGATTAATTGCACAAGTTCGGTCCTAGGTTTTGCAAATTATTTTGGAGCCAGCAGCAGCGCGCAGCTGCTTAGGGGATCGCGTGAATTAATAGCGGAGTTAGCGTTGCAATGTGTGCCGAAGATATTGTGGCCCGCAGACGTCGACAGCGGGAAGTCTGACCAAGCACGGATTATTCTACTTAACATTAAAACCGCAGCGCTTATTTGCGTTTGAACGTGTTTCCCTGCAGTCATTCATTCCTCGAAATTGATAATTCCAGCTGTCCGGACGGATCAAAAAGCTGTGTGTGTGTGTGTGTGTGTGTGTCTCTTGTATATCGAATTCTGCGATCTTGATATATTTTCGGTTTCTCGGTATAGCAACGAAGCGCACGAGTCCGGATCTCATTTATTATTCAACTGGAACGGCCACGTGCTAGCCGTAGCAGCCAGGGCTGCGTCGAACGATCGCTGGGGCCATTATTAATTATATCTCTGCTTCCTAAACACAAATTCGTCTATGCTGCCGTTCCAACTAGTACAAATTTGCGGTCGCGTTAGTTCCAGGTCGTATAGCTCGTTTATATCTGGATGTATAGCTAGAATAGTAACGTCGTTTCAACCGGCGATGTTCATCCGCTTGGAGGTAATGTTTGTTCATGTAAATGCTCCCCACCACTCGACCGTTGCCAATAATGGTTTCGTATGAACGTATTTGCAGTGTGTTCGGAACGGCCGACGCGTTAACCTGAAACCATTTGACATTGTATTTATTTTTGTTGGTAGTTCACGCGAGCCCTCTGTTTGCTCACCGTTGAGAAAGAAGAGGTTTCGACCATTGCTTAAAGCAAAGAACAGGAGTGTTATTAGTCACCCTTCCCCAGCTGAATGCGGATAGCGGGTCACGGGGAGTGGGGTGACAGTTTAAGTGAGGTAAAAAGGGACCAGTTTGGGCCCTGGGCGGTGGGGGTTTAGTGGGTATAGGCGTTAGATTACTTAACACATTACCGACCGGTGATTATTGCATATTTTTGAAAAATGTATGGTACATGGCTAAATTTTCATTTAGCATTTAGTATGAACTAACTAAGTCACCCTCAATAACGTCGTCTAATAGTTTCATTTAAGATCGCAATGTCAAAGAAAATTTCTATGCTTTTGTTGGTAAAGCAGAATTATTGAAAATCCTATTAATAGGCTTCCGGTCGGTAAAGTGTTAAGGTAATAACAAACCCCCCAATTACATCAGAGGGGGGAAGCCGAGTCCCACACTACCCTCCCCAACCAACATCGAAGAGGAGGGTGTGCGTAAGAGCATTCCCCCACCGCCCTTAAACAAAAAAAAAGGTTTAAACCATTGCACCACGACGTTAGTTCGTCTTGTCCAGATTACAGCTTGACTCGTTAAAAAAAGTAAAACATTGTTTGTCAATGATTCACTGATCGATCCACAGGAGAAGGTCTCGATTCGAAGGAGCGGCAATCACACCGCTAATAAAATTACTCGGAACGTGCGAAACGCTTTCTACATTTTCTTCCCATTTATCAACCGGTATGGGAAAGCCCACAGATCCCATCCGGGAAAGATTTCCATTTGCAAGGTTCTCGTTCGATCGGACCCGGGCCGAGGTCTTAATGCTGATTGATCGGCGCTTCTTGTTCACCACGTCACGCTTCCTTCGGCGGAGCGCAAACTTCGAAAAGTTCAGGGTACATACATCCTACGGAACGTAAGGCGGTAGATAGTTCAACGTGATATAACTCGGGAACAATCTCCGCCGCGGAGGCGACAACCGGGGAGTAGAACTCCGTTTTCCGATTCGACCCTCGTACGGACCGTTCATTAGACCCTCCGCTCCACAACGCGGCGTTTCGCGTTGCTCGAACGTTGCTACTCGGTCCGACGAACTTCCACGGGAAACGTGGAAATTCTCTTTACCCCGGATAGTTTCCCGGACTGACCGTAAAAACGGACTGCATAATCGCGGATCGCTTACGTTGTCAGGATTATCCTGCCCCACCGCGAAATTCAATAACGCCGTAGCCACGGGAACTAAGGGGTCGAAGCCACCCCTGGAGAATTTCTACGGGCCAAGAAACTCCGTGTGGTGAATTTTTTAACTCTCCTCGGCAAATACTTGCTTGCTACACTGCCACGTACGAACTGCAAACTCTAGAAACAAATGTGAATATCAAATTTATTACAGACGATGAGGACGTGGTAATTCTATATAATTATATTCGGAGCAAAAGGAAATTCTAGGTAGATCCCTTATGCAGAGCGTTTATGGCTGGAAACTAGTGATCAGAGGATGATGATAGAAATGAAAAATTTTCTTTCTTTCTTCATAAATTTGTAAATTTCTTGTCAATGAAATATACAAATAATGTAACGAATGCATGCAGCGAGTCGATTAAATATGCAAAGGATAATATCAGCAAATACGACGGACGTATCTATAAAATAATATATGAAAATGTAGTTTGCATAAATAGCCACAGCACGGTGATAAAATAATATCGCGCACGCAGAAATGTGACCGCGGTCTGTCATGACGAATCGTAATGGTGAACGCGTTGAACGTATAAATGTTGAATTACAATAATCGAGTCGACGAGCGACGATTATCGGAGCGCGATCAGCGTCGTATCGAGAATTCGAAAAAAATTGAGTTAGTTACAGAATGGTCGTGAGAATCGATGCGAGGGTAATTTCCGGTCGATGTTATCGTTACACTCCGCCTTATTACCGGGGAATTACAGCCATTTTTATTACCGGTGAAATAAAGCCCCCCGAAGCAGATGATACAAATTTAATGCGTTTTAAACGAGCGCTCGACTGGCAGGGTATTTTGTTCGCAGGCCATTTCCGGTGAAAAATTTTAGATACCGTTTTACCGCCCCGCTCGCTACGCTCCACGTATCTCGTTTAATTTTCTCCGGTCTGTTCGTTTGCTTTTTTATTTTTGTTTTCTTTTTTTTTTGTATTTTGCAATCAGTACGTTCAGTTTGAAAAATATTCCCATTGGTTCATATAAATTGATAAATAAAATCCGTGTCGCCGTTCGATTGACAGGTCAAACGCGTACGCGAGTTTAGGGAGGAATAAACGCAAAAATTTGATTCGATCAAAAGTACGATATTGCTATATTATTGTGCCTTGCCAGTCGCTATTAATCGTTGTCCTCGTTAATCCATTGTCATGGTGGAATTATATTTTAGACCGCATGAAAGTTTAGCTAGATTGTATAATAAATGTGGGAAAGCATTTTAAGCTACACCGGTCCCCTCTGCTAAAATTAATTCACAGTCTGATGAAGATTTTTCGCAGGTCTCGTATCTCATTTTCCACGTTTTTAATTCTTCTTTTCCAGCTGGAAATACTCTCGCCACACTTTTGCATGTTTTCCTACGTTCAGCTGTGGAATAAAAATTCGTATTTTAATTGTTGGAATTACTTTCGGTACTGCTTTATCAGTGGTTGAAACAGTTCAAGTACACGCGTTACATAGACTTACAGAGCAGGGTGAAGATTCGCGTTGAATTAGGGGATGGTCGGACAGATTGAAGAATTTCGCCAGCAATATTTTCTGGGCAGCTTGATACAAACCACCGTTAAGTGAAAAGGGTGCTGGAGGAGAAGGGAAACGGACAGTGGGCTTAACGAAACGGATCCGCGAAAGGGAGAAATCATTTTTCCAGAGACGGCGAAAAGCCTCGGGTTCTGAAGTGAAGTTCGAATGAGATTCGAGTGCTCGCGAGTCGAAGGGTATGCGACACTTGTAAAAAAGAGAAAGGAAAGCTCGCGGGCGCGAGAGACAGAGAGAACGGGGAAAAAGAGATTCGTGGAATAAGAAACGAATGCAAAGTACCTGCGAGACGAGAGTCGTATCCAAAGATTTACCGTGCCGAGTAGTCCCTCCAGCAGCTCTGCTCGTTGTCCGTTTGTCTGTTTGTCCGAGCCTTCTTGACGACTCTCCGCGTCCCTCCGGTTTGAACCCGGGAGCCCATACATTTATGTTATGCAAATGCGATTCACCGGCCGGGAAAGGAATATAAGAGGAGGAATAGCGACACTGGGTACGCCGGAGGTTCGCGCGAACTCCGGGAAATAAAATTCATGAGCGATAGTTTGACTTATTCCGTGATTTTTGAACGTTACATTTCCTTCAAGAGATCTCCTCTCTCTCTCTCTCTCTCTCTCTCGGTCTCTCGGTGAGAGGCGGTCTATTTCCTTTTCCGGCTGTCGTGTCGCCTCTTCCGTCGAGTTGCCCTAAGAGAGGCCTCTTCCGGATTCAAATGGCACGTGGCGTACTCCTGGCAGAGTTATTTATTAGCGGATTCGCCTCCTCGACTGTGAATTAACGTACCGGGTTCGATAGACACTCTCTTCGATGCCATCGAAATCATTGATTACTAAACCGCTTTTTCCTCAAATAAACTAATTTTCTTTACCACGAATATTTCTGTACGAATTCACGAAGAAATTCTCGGCCACTTGGATTACCGAACGAGCTATAATAGAAGTCCCGATAGAAAGAGAGAATTTTCTCATCATCAGGATTCACAAGTAATCCTTCAAAACCAATTTCAGCCTAAAGATTGACAGCCCCTTGGAAAATATTAACAGTCTCTTCTTTCCCCTGTGTATAATATTAAAAGTATCTTATTTCTTTTCAAAGAAAGTATTTGTAGTTGCTCTCCGACCATCTTCAGAATACCAAAGCTTCTCTTTTAATTCAATAAAGCAGGCTCTCAAAGAAAGCGCTCGATCCACAGAAAAGTATTTATTTATTACGGCCGAGAGAACCAGTCATGAAAACGATAGAAATATGTAACCAATTACATCGGCAAGGAGGACACGGTGGTCTTCCCGAGTGTAACAGATACATGAAAGAGGATTTGACCGAGCTAGTGCCGTGTTCCCGTAACAAGTTTCTTCCCTAAAGTGCAATGATGCATATGCAAGATGCAGCTGCACTCTTTCCCGGCGCAGCAAAGCATCTTTTATGCAAGAAATGCTCAGAGAAGTGTTAGAGGATTATCCGACGAGAAGTCAGCTATTACATTCAAATTTCTCCGGGTCCTCCCCCCCCCCCCCCCGCCACCGGTGGCGGTAGTTTCTTAAACCATCCCACGAAGTGGAAGTACTTTTAAACCCTCGGAGTTTGTCTAAACTTTCCTTAACTTTTCCCTCGAATAATATAATGTCAGGAAAGAGAAAGATCTCTGCGACCATCGGGTCGTACATATTTATAAGTGGCTATTTTGTTTTTAATTAGTTAATCGCGATCGGCTGGCCCCTCATAAATTTTCATTCTCCCCGCTGGGCAGCGCCGGTGGATGATAGACTACCCGCTACCACTCTCTCGTTTCTCCGCGTTGCGCGAGCGCGTTTTCAAGCGGATTCTGTCGGCCGGAGGTCAAAGATCACGATCAACACCCGTGACGTAAGCAGCCGGCAGGCAGGTTTGCTTCTGACAGGTATGGAAATACAGGCGATGGCCTGCAAATTGCTTCTTCCACTTTAAACCCAGCCGTTTTCCACTTGACGCTGGTGACGCACGCGAGTATGCCGTGTGGTTACCGAACACCGCCGACCACCTTCGCGGCCCTTCGATTCTCGATCACTCGAGAAAAACTCGTTAGTTTGTTGCTGCCATCCGATGCGCTAACTTTTACATGATTTTTCAATATTCCAGTCCGGCCGGAACCTCCTCCTTCCACCGGAGTTGATTGAACAATCTCTAACAAACTTCAACGTCCACTTCGTTCGCGATAACACAAAGTCAAAGTTGTTTTCTGCTCGCTGTTTCTACGTCAATTTCTACTTACGTTCACGACACGATCCCGAAATTTAGTAACAGACGAATTTATTAATTAAACAACATAAAAAATCCCATACCGTTCGATTCGCGAGCGAAGCGAATCCCTATGGAATTGAAGTAATTCCAACGTTCGATACCGTTGTGCAAGGGGCTGGCAATTCATCTCAGCCCGCGAGTGTATCTTCGCGAGCGCCAGTAGCTCCGGTATTCCAGTTGTTCGCGTTTAATCTTCGTCACCGGACAGATCGCAGCCATAGCTTATCTCTTACAGCCACTGTGGAACAATAACTCGTCTCCCACGAGTTAGAAATCATCGATTGCTCTGTCAGTTTGATCCGTCTGGCAGCTGGCGTAGTTGAATCGAGAGGAACCGGTCGCAGACTCGCGCGATACCGTGTTCCAAACCGACGCGGCGAGGCGAGCGTGTTAGCAGCTTCTTGTCCCGGCGAAATCGGATAATCCCGGTTGAATTCGTTACGCTCGAGCCTCTCTTTCCGCGCCGCGTGCCGCCCCGAGAGGTGATTTGCATAAATTTTCCGAGGGTGGAAATGAAATTGCTCGTGAGGCGTCGGCGAACCCTTTCCGCCCTATTTGAAGCGTGCACTCGCAATCAGGACGAGCGAGACCTACGCGCGCCTTCGCGACGCCGACGTTTACACTGGCTTACCATCCCGGACGCCCGCCATTTCCCAGCTGCGACTGCGAGATTTGAATTCGACGCGCGATTGCGCCGCGAGAAGAATACGGGCAACATCGTCCGCGATGCTGGAATTTTATTGGATTCTACCGCGGCTGCTACACAGTTATTCACAAATATCCGGACAGACAGCAAACTCAGGTGAATCGATCCTTTGTCCTACGATTTTCGAAAAAAAAAAACGAGTCGACTCCCTCAATGGCACCCCAGTTATTCAGCGTTATTCTTCCCCGCAAGAATAAACTTTCAAAAACGTTCAATTTGATCGCCGTCCGAAGGCAAATACGACTCGACGATTTCTATGAAGCCGGTCTCCTACTTGTACAACCGTTCTCGTCGCGTTTCGCCTTTGGAAACGATACACCTCCGTCTCCTCTTCGTCGAAATAATATTTTCCTTGGCTCGCGTAGTCTGTCCGTCGAAACAACAATGAAACTAAACTCCTTTTCTCTGTCGCGTCTGGACGCAGCGTTTTGTTATCCCAGCGCCTTTCGTACTACATTCGTCATACTTCTGAAATTTCCACTAAAATTCATTAAGAAATTATTCCTATTTACTTTATATTACTTTACAAATTATTTCTTTTTAATTGTAGATTATTTTGGAGGATATTCCATAACGCTGCACTATCAGATTCTACAGATTCGAGAACTTCTCTCCTTTAATCGCGAATGGTTTATCGAAATTACTCGGTAGCGTAAAAAGCGTGCTATCAGTTTCGCGTGCACGGTTTTTTTCCACGGTCTGTCTGTTTGATTTACATTTGACAATGTTTCCCTATCGGGCCGGACGGTCGGGTACACTAGCCCTAGACGAAATAATCGCGCGCCGAGGGAACAACGAAACGCTTTTTGAACCGAGTAATCCACGGACCGGCAATTACCGCGACAAATCCGCCGCGACGAGTATTAAATCACAATACCACGAGATATTTCGCGGCTGGATTAGTAACGAATATGCCCGGGCTATATGGCGCAACGAGACCCGGCGAACGACGGAAAAACGTGCGCGCAAAATGGATTACGCCTTGCCGGAAATGAAGTTTTCGCCGACGACGCACCGTCTCATCGCTCCGTACCGTATAATGAAACCGCTCGAGATAATCTGCGGCTCCGTTTAAACGATTAACAGTACACGCCGGTTTGTTTTTACGCCTGTCGCTGGCAGACGTTGCACGCGTTTAAGTCTAATTTTAATTTTTAGTTTAAGTTTAATTGACAGGTGGAATTTTCGTGGTTCCTCTCGCGAATTAATCAACATCTTGTTCTCTTCTGCGGAGTCGATCAAGAGAGGGAGACCGTTCCCATCACACCTTTTTAAACTCGGCGATTAAAGTTCAAAGGGCGCAGAATTCACCCTGATAATTTCCGTTTGGAAGGGTGAACGCGCTTCAAAAGAAACAGCACCTGTTCATTACACGATGGGGATCTTCGTGCACTCTCCATTGAGTGATTCCGGCCGCGAAGGGCCATTGCTTCGGCAAAGACGCGAGAACGTTATCCTTAAAGGGTCGTCTTCACCCGGAACCGGAGGTTTTCTCCCGAAACAGGACGTTTAGGTGTGCGGCACTTTACCCGATTCTACCGGGATCCCTTTCAAAAACGCGGGCTCGCGTTTGAAACAGGTTTTTTCGTGTTCCGAGCCGGTTTCTCCGGGCTCCTTAAAGATTGTGCGGCATCGGGGCGGGGGTACGGCCAATTATCAAACTCAAGAAAAACCTACGACGCAGCAATTACGACTTCAAAGACGGTCGTCTTGTTGGGTTACGTGTACACTCTGCTTTTGCCCTCTTTCAGACCTTCTTCTTTACATCAGCGCGCGCTCTCAGAGGATCAGACGGCCGCCGAGTATCCTCGCGGCCGTGTTCCCAACCAAGAGAGAGAGAGAGAGAGAGAGAGAGAAAGAGTGGGACAGGGTGAGAAGCAGGGGTGGGGTGGATAGCAATTTTACAGGGGACAACCGCAGGAAAAATGTGTACGGGGGTGCGGTGGACAGACACACAGTCTCGCGGCGTAATTAAAGCCTCGTAATTAAGCCGACACTGGTCGAAGAGAGGATAAAAAAGGGTCGCCTAAAATGACCAGCTCCGCGAGTACATTTAACGTTGCTCCGGCCGACCGAGGAAGGAGAGACGGCGAAGAGGAGAGAGCGCAATCAACATCTCCGGGGAAAGAAATTACTCTCCGTCGGTGAATTCTGGGAGGCTATCTCGCTCGTTCCGCGGTCTCCGCTTCGAAAATTCGAGGCTTTCTTATTTCAGTAGAAAGAGCCCCTCTCGAAACATAGGATCCCCGCAGCACGGCGGTCGCTCCTCTTGATCCTCCTGGTTTCTCTTCCCCTTTCTCTCTTCTCCGAGTCTCGAAAAGGTAGCTTTTAACCAGTCGCGGATAGAGAGGAGCGTATAGACTACGCGAGAAAGGGAAACGAGGGCAAAGGCGGCGGAGGCGGCGGCGCCGGTGATAAAGGGCCGCCGAAAGAATGTAATTTCGTGCGAGAACTCTGTTCGCGCGGCGGTTACGCGCACCAGACGAACCAGAAACGGAGAAGTGGCCTTAACGTTCCTGGTTCGGACACAGTCCCGAACCGCACGCCAGTTTCCCAAAAGTAAATCCGCCGCAGTGCCGGCAACCTTCCGGATCCACCGGCTGTCCTAATTAAAGGGATCGAGCCGATAATCCAGCTCCTCCAGAGGAACCACAGCCATTTATTTCGTTTCGGACAAAGACTTTTCTCCGCGAAAAAAGAAACTAAAATTGCTTTCGCGTCGAACTCGATGGATCGTAATCGTTACATTCGTTACGCGATCAATGTTTCACGGGACCGGCCGAATCGGATTTCGATGATACGGAACGATTAAAGGAGGGGACAGAAGCGGTTGAAGTGAAAATGTGGACCACGCTCGGAATTGAGAGTTAACGGACTGAAAGAGGAAAATGGGAGGAGTTAAGAGAACAAAAGGGAGAGCATAAGTTTTCGCAGACCTCTCTTTTCTTCTCTCCCTCTCTCTCTCTCTGGCTCTCTTTGTTTATCCTTCACTACGCACAGCCTACAGAAGCACTAGGATCGTACTGAACGCTGCAGCTTTTGCTCTACTAAGCATGAGAGCGCGTGTTTACCTCCTTTTAGCCTGGAGTGCCACGTTCCGAGAATGTGAAGTGCCTCCAACATTTTTTTCCTCTGGCCCTTTTCCTTTTTACTCCCCTGCTCTCTCTCGCTCTCTCTCTCTCTTTCTCTCTTTCTGTTTCCCCATCTTCTCAACCTCTCCTCGCCTCTTTCATTCTATCTACATTTACCCCGTTACCTTTCTTTGAGGTTAGGAGGATCGTCTTTAAGGTCTCGAGAAAAGAGCGTTGCGAAAAATACGCGAGTTCATGATCCGCGAGAGGAATGAACGATTCCCCGATATTACAGAGTTATTTTTAACAAGTTATTGACACGTTTAATGATTCTTGATCGTTTCCTTCGAAATTCAAATATTTCCTTCAACTGAATTTCATTTCGCGACGATCTTCGTCGCAGAAATTAGCAGCGAATCTAGCAGCTGATCTGGAAAGCGGGGCAAACGCCACCGAGTATCCGATAGCAGTGGCGTAATATTTTCATTTTCGTCTTATTGCTTCGTCTTTCGCGTGCTCTTTCGCGGAACAACTCCCAGGGCGGTCATTGTTTGTACTCGGTGTCGAGAGCTTAATGGCGAAACTCGTTGTTATTCGTGCGCGGGGGTTGAACACGAAACGTCCGGCAAGAACGCCCCTGGAATTGGGTCGCGCTCGTTTAAACTTTCATCCGGTTTAAGTTCGCCGTTAGTCTTTTCCCGTCCGCGTTAAGACGTTCGCGATGATACCGGAGAGGATTACACGCGTGTCCCGAATACACGGTGCGGATCAAGGATATCGGGGTAGTCACGATCTCGGGGAGTTGGGGTTTTGTTACCGCCGAACTTTCCGATCACTTATTCAACGAGTCGTAAAACTGGATCTTTTAATGGAAAGACCACGAACAAAGAATGGAATATTCAACTGCCCGCGGAACTTGATGTTGCATAAAAAACTAATTCGAAACTTCGGGATCGAGAACACTTTCTCAGCCTCTCGATAGATCCATAAATTACCGCCGAAATTGCCAATTAAAATTGATCAATTTTACATCTCCTGTTTACACTTGTACGAGTGTCCAGAGCTGGGTTTCAGAATCGGGGCACTATTTTCTAACGTAGTGTACGCGCAGAAAAGTATTTCATTTATTTCACATGTCCGACTAATTCCTGTATGTTCTACTTGCTCTGTGCTCTAAAGTATTTAATCATCTACCCACCAAAGTCGTGTAATTGCGCAATTATCGCTTGCATCAGACTCCGTTCCCCGCCGCCACAAAGTTGAAGATTGTCGGAAGTAGATTAGCATACAATAAACACGAAAATATTGAGTTGCAACGTCGGGGAAACTTTGCGAAGCTTTTGCAAGGTTCTGGTAAATGTTATTGTTCAAAGGGGGTTTATTCGCGGGGAACACGGCATCGAGAAATGTAACAGAAAAATATAATATAATGTAGTATCGAATTGGAAAAGCTATTTACTTTGCAGAGTGAGTATTTACGGAAAAGCTTGTTTCTATTCGGCGTCTCGCGAGCATTTACATTTATTACAGAGTTTACAAGTGTCATTCAATAATTTACACGGTCCCTCTCTCTCTCTCTCTCTCTCTCTCTCTGTTTCTCTCTCGCTCTCTCTCAATATCGAGGCGTCGGTGAACAGATAAAAAGTTGAATTTATTGCGAGAGATCGAAACAGTGTCCTCGAGATTTTTTTGTGCCCCCGGCCCGATGCCAGTCCCGGGAAAACGAGCACTCGTTTACACGGGGAAAACAAGGACGCCCGCGCATTTTTATCGAATCAATTTCCGTCGGTACGTCTGACAAACATTCTGTCAGTCTCGTTTAATCGCGGCGTATCGCGATCATAAATTGGACAAACTTCGTTATCAATAATCCGGGGATTAAATCTGCTACGTTGCGCTGCCGATGCAACGCGTTCCGTTAGAGCCGAACGTAAAACAAAAGCCGTGTTTGTTAAAATAAAAAAAAAATATATATATATATATATAGATGAACGAATAGAAGTTTTTATCCATGGTTCAGAACCATAACGAACAAATCTTTGGCCCCGGTTTCTCTAATAAAAGAGAGAGAGAGAGAGAGAGAGAGAGAGAGAGAGAGAGCCTCATTAAAAAAGTTTTCGACGTCGTAGCACGTTGCAGTTGATCTACCTCTGATGATGCAAGTAATGAACAATTACCTCTCGCGGTGTAATAAACTAAGCCTGAGAAAAGTTGTTGAAATTTTTTTCTGAAGTTAGGTAGAAACTGGTAGAAGTATTTTATTTTTCTAATTATTGGTCCACCGTGGTTCAGCTTGGGATTAATATTAATTATTTTTCAGGTTAATCGTTAATGGGATGATTAAATATTGAAGGACAAGTGGATTGTTGCAAAACACAATAATAAATCGAGGTAATTAACACGTATAATTAAACGAGGTGTTTAATGCAACGAAAAATATAATAAATCGACGATGGAGGTTATAAATAAGTTATTGTTGGTCTGGGTTGAATGCTGGTCCTCCAATTAGTATTCGAAATGCATGGAGAACGCCGCGCCGGAGAGGCGCTCGGGAATTATCTGAAAATCCGTTTACAAACGATCGAATCGAATATCGCGCGATTTGCACGGCGCACACATTCGCGTGGGAGAAGCGTCGTGGCGCCGGGCCGCGCCGTGGCGCCGCGAGAATACGTACATAAAGGTCCTACGGGCTTCCAGTAGAAACTGCACGGAAATCCTTTAATTTAGTGAAAGCTCTGACACAACTGGACGGCTTATGGCGGGATTAAAACACGCGGGGCATTTATAAAGCCGAGCCGCGCCGCCATTTTCCACCCTTCCTCGCCCATTCACCTTCGTTCACCTTGTTCCCTTCACCTTCCATCCTCTCTACCCCCTCTCTCTTTCTCTCTGGCGATCGATCTTCTCCTCTTTGTCATCAATCCTCATTCATATTCAAGCTTCCTAGATTATGGCGGAGCTTCCCTTGCGTGCAAGTGTCGCGTGCACGAGGCGCCTGCGTGGAATATCAATCGCATGTGGTTTTAAAGAATTGTCGCTATTTCTGACTCGTATCAGAACATTCATACGTTTCCTCGCAACGGCGTAATAACTTCAGAATAATTACAGAAAGTCATTAAGTCGAATGAACGTCACGGTCGCGCTTCAAAGAATCGCGTTCCTCGGTTTCGCCGATGGAAGTTAATCGCTTATTCTTTAATTTCCCGGGGAAAAGAAAAGAAACCTATTGGAGTCTTTTATGATCGATACCAGCGGGCCGCGGCAATTAGTAAGAATTAATTAAAGAGCGGTCGAGCATTCTTAACGAGCCCGCCGATTTGTCGTAATTTACGAAGCTATTAATAGAGAGAGAGAGAGAGGGGAGGGCTATGGTACTCTTCGCGACACGAATTTCGAAGGGAAAAGCTAATTGTTGGCGGAGGCGTGTGAAAAAGTGTCAGCGCAGAAAAAGCTCTCGTTCTCTGGCTGTGTTATTGCAGAAGTGCGACCGACGACTCAGTAAAACGAGGAGGGAAAATCGGGGAAACGGGGTGGAGCCGACAGCTTCCCCGGGAAAGGAAAAACGGGGCTTGAATATCGAGAGAGACAGTCATTTCGCCTCGGCGAGCACCGGTCAGAGATCATCGTTCCTTCTCGCGTTGACAGCGTCATTTCTCCGCTTTCCGAGGCTCTGGTGTTGGCATTTTCGAAAAACCAAAAGATAGACGTATTTTCATATTTACAACAACGCCGAAAGTATTCATAACTCGAATTAATTACAGTTACGTGGGCTACGAATATTTCATGAAAAAGTTCGTGCGTAGTTTGAAAATATTGCAGCGAACAATGCAGGAAAAATAAATTTCAATTGTTTGTGCGGCGAATTAAAAGGTTGATTGATACGAGCAGCGAATACAGGGACGTTCCGTAAAGTATAAAATTTTTACCCTCGAAAAATTTACAAATCCAAATGGATACAATACACCGACGTGTATTGAAATGTTGTCAAATAATTACCGTCGAAGAAAATAAACGTGAAATCCGGTATTGCGCAATCTCGAGCGGCCGATTGCATTGGAAATAATTAAAACCGTTTAATCGGAGGGGTTTCTGGCCGGTAATTGGTCTATATAATTGCGGCGGCACATAAATTCAGTTTCCCGCAGGATTCTCGATGGTGAGGATCGATCAGGAGGGTTCTGTTCTCGCGGCTTTCGTCGCGAAAGCACGATGTTCTCCTCCGGGGACGAGGTACGAGGAGGAACGAGGAGGAGCGAGGAGGAACATCAGAGGGATAGGAGAGAGGTGAACTGTTTACGATGGCAGAGACAGGGAATTGATTGAACACCGACGCCGTCCGTGTTTTCGTGACGTCCGATCGGAAAGCGCTAAACAAACCTGGCCCGCAGATAGTGTCACCGGGCGAACAAAGACGCACGCCGGATGCCGCGAGCTAACCGGGACAACCTGTTCTCTGGCCGATCGACTGACTACCATACTCTCTCTCTACTATACGCCAGTTCGAGGGGGTTTGTGTTGCCGGCTTCGTCGAACTTTGCCAACGGGAAACCTCCAGCCTCCTCTGTCTCTCTCACTTTCCCTTCTCTCACCCTATTCCACTCCGTCTCCTTTCGGTCACGGATATTTTTGCCCGGCCGAGCAATTCGATCGGTTTTATTTGCCAAGGATTAAACTGGAATGCGTCCGACACGGACGCTTTATCCAATCTGTTTCCACGGTTTCTTGTTTCAACCGTTATTTATACACCCGAGCATCGCCCGAACAAAAACCCCGTTCCCGATTCCATTTTTCAGCAAACTACTGGTTCTGCTTTATTAAAAGAATCTTCGTTCTTAATTGATCGAGATCTTTGTCACGTTGGTTGCGATCGGACTACGGATTTTATGCATTTATAACAATAACGAGCAAGTGCAATTTAAAACAGAGAAAATATTAAAGGACTTTAAGAGTATGCGGTATGCATATATTTTAGTTTCACCTGATTCGCATTATTTAGCTCCTGCATCTTGCAATTGATGCACAAACAAACAAACAAATCCTGAGTTTAGTTATGATATTACATTTACTATCCTTCTACCGACAGCATTATCCCCGTGCAGTTTCAATGCGATAATTTAGTTGTAGGCTTTCCAGGTTATCAAAGGAAAGGCGTTGTACTATTGTACCTCGTAGCATTTTCGACAAACTGCGCCTCTTTCACAGTGAAAAATGTCGACGGAATAATTATTCTTTGTGAGATTTCTATTTTTACAATGTTTATTTAGTTGTACCGCTCATAGTTTGTCAAAGGAGCGATGCAGCTATGAACCTCATAGGGTTTTTTTTAGGAAGATCATCGTCGTGCTCCCATTAATTTCGTTTCTCTTACCTCGAGTCAGATTCTTTGGGTAACTGCGTGTAAGAGTATAATACGGATGTACCATTCATGTTGCCGGCATTATTTTATTCATTCCAACCCGGCCACGAACGTGTTTCGTTTCTCTATGCAGTATTCTCCCGCTCTTTTTTTTTGTTCAACTGTACACGAGCCTGAAAGGGAATCTGAGCTTTTTTATTCGAAACACTAATTGCAAGAAACCTTTTACGAGGTGAAACAGACACAGTCGTTCATACGTTCCTTCAATTTGCAATGTTTGACTGTTACACCGTGTATTTTGTGCGTTTACACCGCGAACGTCGGGAAGAAAAAGAGGAAATAAAAGCTGCGATCTCGTTTGGTGAAGCTTCTGTTCTATTTTCAGGACCGATAGAATTTGCCAGCCGGGTTGATACAATTTTAGCCAAAAAGAAAACCGCGAGGTTACAATGGAAGTGGGCACGGCCATCGGTGGAAAGATAAATATTATTTAATAGAACACAAACGGACTCTCGTATAAACATAAATAATCGTAGTCATTAGCGGCGAATAAAATTGGCGAAAATAAATTCGATGAATAATCGTCGAGCGAGAAACAAATTTATCGCGACCATTTTTCCTGTAGCGATAAAAAAAAACGAAACGTAGAGAACGTATGCGAGGGGAGGATCGTCATCTGGGAAATCGTGTCCCACATTAGCGGATCAAAACGTATCGTTCGAATCCCGGAATGGAATCTAACGGCGCCGATAGAGAATTTACACGAATCAGGGGAATAAGTCTGTCTGACCTAGAAACGTGACAATGATTCCGAATTAAATGGAACCCGGGCGTCCAGCCGGCCGGCAATTATTTATTAGCTGTTATTATCCGGGAATTACACGGCGTTTGCGTCATCCGCGGACTAAATTGCGAACGATTCCAGAAAGTAAACACAATATATGAAGGGGAGAAGCTGCCGGCGCCAGGACAATTTCCTTCGTGCCCTTCAATCACGAAGGCGAAGCTTAATGGCCGAGCGACGAGCTTTTGTGTGTGTGTGTGTGTATGTGTTTCGCGTGGCAAACCCTCCCACGCACATATACAAACGTACAACCACACGGGAACGACGACGAACGCTTTATACACGTGTGTGTGTGTGCGTGTGTGTGTGTTTGTATGTATGTCACGGCGACATTGCGGCGGGACAAAATGAAATTTCAGTCGGACGATGAATGTCCGCCGCGGTGCCCCAGCCCCTCCCTCTTTCCGGCCGAGGCAACAGCCAATTTGCATGGAGGATTTAATTGAAAAATGTGACGGCAGGACCCGGGATTAAGCCGCGAGAGACCGTGGAAAATTTTTTTCCAAACGCCGGCAACCGGGACACCCGCGTCCTCGCGATTTCGAACGATTGAGCCGTTTACGGGACCGGGATATTTATGCGACCCGGAGTGACGAGTCGAGAAACGACGGCCGATCCTTCCACCGAGATCGACGAACACGAAATCTATTACGAATGATTTAGCAAAATAATAATTGGACTGCGAATCGTTATGCATTTAAGAAGAAATTGGTTCGACGAAATATAAACAAACGAAAGATTGAAAGAATTCAAGAACGTTTGTAAAATTGCTTTCAACGTAACAAAGTCGTTAAGGGATGAAATCGATTTTTTTTTTTTAAATTTTGAATAAAGATCCGCAGTAGAACGAGTCTTTATTGATGAGACCGATTTATGAGGTGAAGATTGTTGGATTGAATCCAAGGTATACTTGTTAAGTGTCTTGTTCCATCGGTTGCATGAGTCTGGTAGAACCTCTATGTCCGGACACAAAGGCCGGTCGCTCACGCACAGATAGAAATACACCGGAGAATTTTTCCGACGGCGATCTCTCGGCGAGAATCCAAGTAATCTTTAGAATTCCGGCACAGTAGGAAGAATTTAATATTCCCGCATACCGTTAACTATTGTATATGCCGGAACGGGTACTGGATCTACGTGGGAATCGAGTAATGACAATCTCATTTCGATTGTTGTGCTTTGAAAGGGACAAAAGGAACCCACCGATATCGAACGATCTTCCACGCAACGACGGAAAGCGAAAACATCCATTCCACTTCCAGTCACTCCGACGAAGGAAAAATAAAAAGTGACCCGTCTCTCTAGATCAATCTCCGACGTCCTCCTACGACGAACGACACTCTTAATAATTCCACGATCGATAGAGTGATGTAATGGAGAAGCGAAAAGAAAAGTGGGGACTTGAAATCTGGATCGCGGCAAAGGGAAAAGATGAGCGGCACGGAAGAGACGGCGGCGTTCCGTGACAGTAACTCGTGCGACAATACTTCTCGTTTACCTTAAAAGCACAATTTTTCTCCCGGCTCTCCGAACCCGGGCAACTATCTCGCGCTTCCCTCCGAATGCCTTTTCTCTTTGCCGGGAGACGAATCGGCGAATCTGCGCGCGGTGAATCGAATTCATTTGCGGAAGTGCTGCCGCGCGCGGAAAAACGGAGGAGGAGGAGGAGGAGGAGGAGGAGGAGGGAAAACATTTTTACCCTTTTCTTCGTTTTGCTCGACTTCGCGGACCCGTATTGATTTCCATCGATCGGGGACACGTCAAACAGCCCTCGAGATCCACGTTGTCGATCGAGATACTTCGCGGGGCTTAATCCGTCAAATGCGTCCGCGGCACTTACCAAATTATCAAACCGTGGACCCATCGCTTTACAGATGAGATCGGGATCGCTTGAATACTCGGCGTTCGTTTTTTTAAATCGTTGTATTCGCAATTCGTGTACGCAAACGCCTTTCAACTTCGGATTCACGAAACAGAGGAAAACACCGATTCGCGAAAGCTCCGAGGGCAAGAGCCGGTACAAGCTCCGTGGGAGTGCTCACGCGTGATTTAAGAAAGTTGAAGTGAACACGGCGAAAACTCGCGCTCGTGATTTGTGAAAGCATTTGCGCGAGAGCAGGGTGAAAGCTCAGCCGTCCAAGCCCGAAAGCTCAAAGATGCGTCTCGAAACTTTACTTCCCCTCGCGCCCCCAGCGTGATGGATGTGCACTCTCGTGTTTGGAGTGCCTGGATGCACGTTGCACCGACGTTCTGCCTGTGTTGACACGAAGCCACGACTATTAACACGGCGCGACACCAACACGCGCGGTAAAAACAAACACGTGCGGTCTACCGGGCGTTTGCCTAAGGAAACCTGACTAATTACGCTTGGGGACGTTGCATGCTCACAAATATTTCCAAACTATGTTCGCAAATAATCTCCTTTTCAAAATTAATTTAATCTTCGTCTTAACAGTTTACCGACCGGAAGCCTATTAATAGGATTTTCAATAATTCTGCTGTACCAAAAACAAGCATAGAAATTTTCTTTGACATTGCAATCTTAAATTAAACTCTTAGACGACGTTATTGAGGGTGACTTAGTTAATTCATACTAAATGTTAAATGAAAATTTAACCATGTACCATACATTTTTCAAAAATATGCAATAATCACCGGTCGGTAATGTGTTAATAATACTGTTATATCCGTCTCTCTTTAAATATCCGTATCACTCAGTGCGTTAACATCCGAAAATACGTCCCACAGGTAAACTGTAAGGCAAGACTGTACATTCCAGGCAGAAACTAAGCAAGCATGCATAACGAAGTTTGCTTAGCAGTTTCGAATAATAAAATTGATATTTGTGGAGCGAGGTAACGTTCTGTCGAGCGACTTACCGGTGAAAAGAAACGTGTTCGCAGCCGTATTCGACAGGGAGAGAGGATCAAGAGTGTTAAGCGAGAAAGGAACTACGTGAATCCACTTTTCAGGTATTACCTGGTGCTGCGACTGTTTAACCCGGGACTCGCTTTCTCTCCGGTATCTCCGTCCCAACGGTCGAAAGTTCGCAGATGGTTGAACAGGAAGCTGGTGTATTGTCGTGGCAACGGGCTAATTAAGTTTCAGCATCGCGAGGAACGTGTAGGAACTGTAAAGAACGTAACGTTTTCGTCCGGGGGCGTGTAACGGCTCCTTGGTTTGCCGGCGCGTGTGCCCGCGAGAGTCCCTTTGCTACCTCGGCAGAAAGTCTCTCTTTGAATTTCGTTTTGCCGCCGTTTAGGGTGGAAATAGAGACGTTAAAAACCCCTGTTCGCCGAGAGTACTCGGCATCCTTTCGGCCGAGCGATTATATTATTAACAAACAGAAGAACCTCGAGCGTTCCGAGAACCTGTTCCGCGTTGTGGAAATTTCTTTACCTTTATTTTCACCTCTCTAGCTTTCGTTTGCCACGCAATGGGGCTGGCGAGGTATCAGGCAGATGTTTAAGGGGCGTGTAACACCCTGGAAAATATTTGTGTTCAGAAAACTGGATTCGCCAAGGAAATTCTGCCGGGGAAAATACCGAGCTGTTCTACTTGTTCTGCCTCTTGCCATTTCTTTTGTAGTCATGGAACAGTGTTAATGTTATTTTATCGCTACGAAGTTACTTGCTAGATAGCTCGAGAATGGGCGTGGCGAGTTACCGGCCCATAAAATCCTATGTATGGTTGTCGACGGGCTCGTGGAGTGTTCTCCACCAAAATATTTCACCAAGTTACACGGTAAATATATTTTTGAATTTTCAATCGCTACATAAAGAAGGGGTATTTTAACGTAGAACCCCCACACACGTGGCACAAAATCGAATAGCTGTTCGATGTATCGTCAAGTTTGTTACGAGCAGTTTGCCAGCGTTCCGACGGCGGGGATACGGGATTTGAAATTGGTGTAACGCCGCGGGGAACGGAACGGCCGATTCATTTTCATGGTATGGTCTTTGAGATCGCAAAATTTCCTAGAGGCCTGCGCGAGGGCGAGCAAAGGTGTCCCGCGTTTCTTTCTCGGCGAGCCCCATCTTCGACGCTGCGAGTAATCGTTCGTGTATCGGCTGAACATAAATAGATATTTGCGCGCTCGCAGCTTTCTTCTCGCTCTCGCAGCTTTCTTCTCGCTCTCGCAGCCCGTCTATTTTCCCCGGCGACGGCGGACGGGTATATCGGGTTTTTCAGGGTTATTTGCTCGTGTCCATTATCTTTTGAATCGCAACGACGACTACGACGGGGACGAGGGGACAAAAATCAATTCACCCGTGTCTCGAACCTGGGAATTTATATTCCAGTTCTTTCAGCGGAAACGTTTCTTCTCGTCGTCGTCGGGTGCGCGGACTCTTGAATAACTTTCTCCTCGATTTCGTTCTTTGTTGGCAGCCCGACGCTGCCGAAGTCGTTTGCTCGAGACTCTTAATATTACCACTATGGCAAAGCGACGAGTCTCCGCTGTGGTCTTTTGCGCTTTTCAAAGGACCCGCGAACGCGATAGGCACGCGGAAACAAAGGGTTCGACTTGAATCGTCAAAGTCATTGTTCCGGGTTCTTTTTTTTTTGTCGGTTAACGAATCCCTTAATCGTCGAAATTCCGTTCCCTTTGATCCGATTTTCCTGAAATTCTTTGCCGTACAGAAAACGATTACGAGCAAGCATTCCGAATTACTCGACAGATTTTATAGCGTGCAGCTTGGCATATTTACAGCCGGGTAACTGGAATAAAAGATAGCTCTGGGAGTCAGAGCATCAGCGAAAAAGCATTCCTAAATGAAGCTCGCGAGTGCGTTCACCAGGGGTCCAATGATCTATTACGCGAGGTCCAGCTCCAGGCGTTTTTATTTAATGCTTCCCGGTCGACGTTTCGATTTTCCAGCGTTGCAGGCAAACGAGCCAATGCTGGACCTCCAAGCGGTAAATCGTCCGTGGTGAACGTACACATAGCGCTCCCTATTTGCGACGTACACAATGAAGCATTTAGATACGACGCGACTCGACGTCGGGGTTGGTTGGCTCGGCTGCTGCTGCTCGTTGTACGCACGATCTAACGAAGTGACTCATGGGAGCGACGGAACGTCGCGTCGGCCAGTTGCAAATGGAGCGAACAGACGCCGTAACGTCCCACTGAGTAACGTTTCTGGCATCTGCTTTATGCAACGAGAGTTAATTCATGAGGCCGGCGACGCAACGTTACGTCTGCGGTGTCGGACGCGTCCCTGTTGCGAGGGATCGATTCGATACCACTCGAACCACTCTTCGTATCCGACGACAAATCACTTCGTTCGCGCCGAAACTTTCGTCAAACGCGACCTCGGAACTCCTGGATTCTTGCCACTAGCTAGTCACTCCTTTACTCTACGTGGAGCAGCGATGGATTATCAGTTCGTCTCTCGGCGTTACACGATTTTACAGACGTTGCAATAATATTTTCCAAAGTTATTTACTAGGGGAACCGGAAAGCAATGAATCAGAAATCCTATAAATTTTGAGCAAACACCTATTAGATTATGTAATTGAATAAACGAAATTAACTGAACTGAACTTTATTAACACAAGCAAACGAATTACTGAGCACAAAGAAAACACGTCTTTTAGGTTTAAATGTCACACGTCGAGTGAGGATCACGGTTTAGAAAAATAGAATGATACATTAAACAAATAAACAATAGTTTCTTAAACAAACTGAAACATACCAATATTGAATCATATCGAATCGATTATAATCGAACATTAGATTAATTTTGACATATTTCAATGGCGCCACCACACCTTGCGGTCTACGATCGGAAAGTTCCGTGGCGCCTGGTTCGTCCGAGAGAGTGCTGGCTGGGCTGGGAGGTCGAGGGAGAAGGAGGGCTGTGACGCTCGATTCGCGCCCGAAGACGCCGGTTATTTAAAAAGACGATTCTAGGTCGACCTGCATCGTAGAGAAACGATTCCGCGCGGGCTACCGCTCTGCCGGTGGCGTTGCGAGCTGTTTCTACTGTAATGACGGCAGCCCGCCACGGCTTGCCACGCCACTGCATTGCCCGTAGCGTTGCGCTTTGTTCCGAAGTGTTGTCCGAAGCCCTGTGCATTGTTCCGTTACGCGTCGCACGCAATACTGACCTATACCACTGCCGGGATCCAGTTCCGCTGAGACGACACGGCCCTTCTGTTTGATCCCGATACCAACGGCCGACGTTTTCGTTCCCGGGAATTGCGTGGAAACGAAAATACAGACAATAAAGTTTCAAACTACACAGCGGTTTTCCACCAAGTTGGTGGAAATACCTTGAGGTAATTGTTAATTTAATTTTCCGTAAAATTTCCAGTTCGAAAGCTGCCTATTCTATCTCGCCAGTCGAGTAATTAGTACCTTCGAAAGATCGTGCAGGAGATCTACCAAAAAGGGCAAGGAAGGGCGCGGTACTTTTTTTCATGCAGATCGGTATGACACCCACCCGCGACTAAATGGTTTCTAATCGCCTTGACGCTTCGATCGCAAACGTCACCGGGTATTATTCCTCCATTAGGCTTCTGAATAATTCAGAAATCGGTCGTCGTCTTAGAGACACTGAATCGTTCAGATAAGGGTCCGTAGGGAAAGAGTCGTTTTAACGGTCGAAGTAGAATACGTGTGTCCGTAGTCGGACAAAGTGAATTCCATTCTACTGTCGCCCGTAACGTTTTATTCCTATGGCTTTCGTACGATCTCGAATCTTTTTTTCTTTTCTGTATAAATTGCTTCTGCTTACAGATTTTTAACCATGTAATTTTCCATCGTATTGTATCGGGTACTTTACGAAAGTGTACGGTGTTAACAAAACTCTCCCTCTTTCAAGTTCAATAACGATCCTGCTCGGTTTCTTTTCGACATGTCTTTCTCGCAATTACCGTTAAGTGGTTTTAATCCGCGTTCCTGCTGACACGAGGAAAGTCGATGAAAGCATCGCGCGCGCTCACGGCAACGTCAGAGCTTACTTAATTTTTCAACGAAGAGGAAACGTGTTCTTTCTCCTTTCCCATCGTCGGATTCTCGATTCCTCCTCTGGCAGAATCTCTCGTTCTCGTTCACGACCGTTTCTCCGATCGAGTCGATTGCAGGTTTCTTTCATCTTTTCAATTATTATACTCTCGCCTGAACCTTCCTTACACCTCTCCCTTTTGCCGCGTCCCTTTGCACCACCCATACACAAACGGCTTCGACCTTACATCAGCCACACTTTTACAAGAGCCTGGCCGTTGGCTGATCAGCTGCAGGTGTTTTCTACTTCGCCAGGTTCTCCGATCAGTTCTCACATTTTCCCACCAGACACCGGAGTTTGTCGACGATACCGTTCGGGTGTTGCGTAAAAATTTGTTCTCGATTACCATTTTATTTTCAAAAAATTCGCATGTTCTACAATGGATCGCATTTCCCAAGGCGGAGCACAGAGCACCCACCGGTAGTGTACTCCGTCCACGATTCCAGGCTCAATTAACATTAATTCCTCGCGTTCTGGACGAGAAGAAATTTAAGCTCTCCGGCCGCGTGCTTCAACTACTTCCGATCCACGTGGCGAACTTTCCGCCGCTAGTTACATCTTCGTATTATGTTAATGAAATTCCGCGAGGTTTGTGGGAATATCTCCCATCTCTGTCTTTTGAGTCTCCTGGTTTTCCGGTTCGCTGTCGCCAGCGTGTGCGTGCGTTTCCTTCCGCGTTCCTTCCTCCGTTCTTCCATACAGGAATCGTCTCGCTAAATTCTACGCCCTTTTATGTATATATTATGTAATAGAAATTATGTATTATATATTACATAATATAATTATTATATTATGTAATAGAAGCTCGATTACTGCGTTGCTATATTTTGAAATGCGAACACAGACATACAGAATTGATTAAGAGATCGAGACGAAGTTGTTCGGTGAATTAGGTTTATGGTTGTAAATTTTATCGTATTTATAGATGTTTAATATTATTCAATGGTATAATTCCTATTTCCCAATGACTCGCTAGCAACACGTGTATTTCATTTACAAGCAAAATTACCTGCTTATTTCAAATACGACAGAACTTTCCGTCCAACCTAATATTTCTTGGAGACTACGTCACTGTATCCAATGGCCTAGCAGATAACACAGTGTCGGCGAGGGAATCGCGGAAGGTCCATTTCCATTGCAAATCTTTATTGCTTGGCTGCGGGTCAGTTTTATCAGTGCAGAGTCATTCGTTTTCTTTAGTGGTCTCTGCCTCGTCTGGGAACCAGACTCGCTCCCTCGGCTTTCTCGCGCCGGGATCGATTCGTCAGGATCCCCTTTCTTTTTCGAGCTTGGAACGACCAGCGACCGTTCGATCTTTTTTAGACGATTCGATCGATCCTCTCGTGGCTATGAGTCAATTATGATTGGCATTCTCCACGAAGATCGAGAAGATTTCGATTCTCTTCTACAGAAGAGTGTACTTTAACCATCAAAGACGCGGAAATTATTGACCTGTGCTACTAGCACAGAGCGTGCAGCATACATTCAATCATGTCAAATGCTTTATTCATCTCCCAAAGTGTACACCGTCGCTCTTCGACGAACAATCATAATCTATTCAATATGCAGCCAGAAGTTGTAGCGCCACGTCGGAAATATAATCGACTTCTACTAGTAATAATACATATGCAAAAGCTGTGTTTACTTATTTAACCAGTTCATTGAGCGTAGACAATTTATTCTTCCCTCTGGAATGAAAATGTACCGGTTCATTAAAAATTCACGGTGTTCTCTGTCGGTTTTCTTTCAAAGTATTTCAGTACAATTTATTGACATCTCGACGTCTCAGTTTCTCTGACTGTCAGATAAATAGTTGACTGGTACTATTGATTTCTTATTTGCGCATTAAAAATTCATTGTTCCCTCTGACCAGCCTGTTTTAGAACACTTTGACGCAACTAATGGACTTCTCAAGATGTCAATACCTCTAATTGTCAGACATGCAATCAACTCTGTTATTCCTCGAAAATTCACGTTACTCCGACGCACTCTGAGAACATCTCAATATGTCGATAACTCTAACTGTCGGACGTATGCTCTGGTCACACTACTTCTTTCCTACTTATTCGTTGAAAATTCAACGCGCTCTCTGTGCGTTCTATTTCAGGCCACTTTGACGCAATTTATGAGCATCTTAGAGTATCAGTGGCTGCACTTTGACTCACGGCGGAGACTCACCCCGGGGAAAATGAGTTTCTAACGCGGGATAGATCAAAGTTCTAATTTCAGCGCCGGTAAATGGATCCCGGGGTTCCGCACGGTTGGAGATGCGAACGGTAGCGGCGTACATCCCTCTCGAATAAGAATTGCAGAAATCCCTGGGAAATATTCCGAGGGCGGCGAACGCAACGATATTAAAGATGTATACCGTATCCATAAGAGGATATCGATACCATTCCGTGAGCCGATGGGCTTTTTTATTCCGCGGAGTCGAGGGCGAGTCGAAAGGCGCTGTTTAAAGTTCGAACCCGTCTGCAGCGTAATATCGCGGATTCGATAACTCGAGCCTCGAGGAGTCGTTGATTCGACGCGACGACGTTCGGATCGCGGTGGAAACCTTCCATCGAACTTGGCTTTTGTTCCAAGGCGGATATTCGTACGCCGCCGCCGACAAAGTGCAGCCAAGAAAACGGGGGGGAAATGCGGTTGTTCCATATTGCTGCGTCATACTTACGCCATCGATAGTCTCCGAATGCAAATTGCGAATCTCTAGATCAAAGGGCACCCGTTCTCTCTTCGAAAAAGGTTCCACCAGGAAAGTATACCCTCTTTTCGTCCATTAGCCCGTTCGATCCACTGTCATTCCCACTTTTGTCTGCACCCGCTGCTGGCTGATCAGCCACTGGCGTATTCCACTTTAAACAGACCACCCTGGGAATTCTCTCTGTTTCTCCACGAGACGCAACCTAGATTTTCTTCACGTATTCTATCTATCGACAAAATTGATTTAATAAAAATTATTTTGAGTCCACTAGTTCTTACGTTAGCCAGGTCCTCGTTTCTTAACACATTGATCATCGGCAATTTTATACAGAGTAAAAGGGAAAGTAAGTTAATCGAAATTAACTTTATTTATACATAACGAGTTCCGATGAAAGATTGTCTTGGGTATCATAAATTGAAATTGCTAATGCGAGTACAAACACGAATTAACTCGTGACCGATCAAGAATTCGTCAAGTATTTCGTAATTCAGACCGTAAAGTTCCTCAGTCGAATTTCGAAAGAAAAGCTCCTCGGGCATATGCTTCGAACAGCCAGAGAACAGAGAGAAGAGAACACGAAGGGAACGGGATTCGAAGCCATTTACGGAACTCGGTATCCGCGCCGGAATTTTAATTCAACCGCGATGGCTGCCGGATCAACTGGACGAGTTCGACGGGCCGGGAGGTTTTTGGCTTAAGGCTTTCGACAATCCGACGGAACTTCGCTTTATCCCTGTCCTTATCCTGCCAGCCTGTCGACCTTATTCCACGCGGCCGCGGCATTAACGGAAGAAATGTGGTGAAAGTTCCGCATCCGGTATTCAACTCGCGGAGCCTCGGGAAGAGTGTTTGGCCGCGGAAAAGTTTTTCCCGGCGAATATTCGCGACCAAGTTCGAGACGGTATGTCGGGGAATTGGCTTCCCGGAGCTTCTATTGTCCTCTTCTTCGTCTACTCTGTCCGATTAATTCGCCGCGCGGGAAAACGTAAACATTTTCATACCTTCAATCCATCCCCGCAATTTCTGCACCACTGAAAATTCATTTAGTGCTATTAGAATACATCACGTACATATTCATAATAGACTTTAGCAACAAATATTGTTTGATAATAAAAATATACATTGTATATAAAAAATTTCATGAACACGGTAATACTTTTGAGCGGCAATGTATGTTCACTGCTTGGAATTGTATGTTTCTATTTGTTTGATGAATGCATAAAATCCGCAGTCGAGTGATTAGGGCGAACGATAAGATGAACAAATAGCGTATTTTGTGCGTCCGTTCGGTGCCCAGGAACCACTTCGCGCGAAGTTTGCGTACATCGTGTCTCATAAGTAAGAGGGAGATCCTAGATTAATATTTAGTGCGCGCCTTCGAGTTCCGTGAACAAACATAATGGGTCTTGTTATCGCAGAAGTTCCCTCCAGCGTTGCGCGGCGTTCTTAAGGTGGGCTCTCCTTTGCGCTGTCCGGACGCAGCGTCTGGACATACCAAATCGCATCATAGGATCGCAAACTTGTGCGTCCAAGGCACAGCAGAGAGCTACCACCAATGGAGTATGAATAACAAAACGCTGCGTCCAGACTCGCAATAGAGATCCTACCTTTAGTAACAAAATAATGTCGTCGTGGAATTACAGAGCCGCGGAGGATTGTCGAAGGAATTCGAAAGAAAATTCTCTCTGATAAATCTACACGTTCGTTCCGAATAACCGGCCGACCGAATTAAGCTACGATCCGGATTAACGTTGGCCAAACGAACGAAGTTTTACTGGCATTGCGGTCGAATGGTAGGAAAAGAAACTGCCGGGCTTAAGCCAGACTAATTGTGGGGTCGAGCCGCTTCGAATTAAACGGGACAACGGATTAATCGGTGCTCGATTAATAAAGTTTCATTCGAGTCCATTGGAACGGACGACGAAACCGTGGCCAACTCGCTTGTTTCTCACTTTTCGTTCGGGATCCGGTTCGTACGTAAACGATAGCTCCGATAATGCGCAAATTACAGCTTTGTTTAATTAGCAGTCGTTTAATAATTAATAGAGTGCAGTTACGTCATCTGCCAGCTGAATTTAATTAGCTAATTATATCACGCTGTGTTTAATCAGCGAATGAAATGTCAATGTTTCTCGCCGGATGTTCGTTAATCGTGATTTTCCCAAGTCGGCTGTCAGCATCAATATTCGTATGAATTTTACAGTTAACGCGTTACAATTTATTGTTACAGAGTTTTTTTCATTCTTATAAAATCACGCATACGGACTGCTGTTCGCACACAGGGATTTTCATTTCACCGAGGAAAGCACGTCGGACAAACACCATGTGGTCGTTTAATATATAAAATTCCGCTCGGCTCGGCCGGTTTATTAAAAGAGTAGCAAACGGAGCATTCGTTCTCAAAGAAGATAAGGGCGGTAAACCAAAAAAGGGGAACAGAAAGAGTCATTAAGCGGAGTCGTCGACGATATTAACGTTGGAACCCTATTTCCGTGGAAGGTCCTGCGGCCCGGAGGCACTTCGCCGGGGACACGAACCCACAATAACCCATTGTCAGTCGGCAAAGTAGTTTCCGATATTGGCCGATAAATTCAAATACCTACCACCGACCATCCGGGAGCCACGCCCGACGCACGTGTCCCGACAGAAAATCGTTAAGGATGCTGGATAGATGCGACGAAAGGTCCCCCGAGATAGCATAATCGCGTGGACATAATTTCCACTCACTTTGACGTGCTTTTACTTGGGGGGTAGGGCGAGGGATCTGTGCTTCATGGCCAGCCTGGAGCACGTGCAGTTTAAACGGTCGAGGCTCGCTTTGATATCATTCGCATATGCGTCATGAAATACTTTCGTTCTTTGCGTCGTTCCCATACTCACGAATCCTGGGATGTTTTCTCATTGCTCATGCTTCTATCGGTACATAAAATGATGCGCGACAGCCACGCGAACGATCTATGTTGGACTTTGATCGATAACGCGAGAAAAGTCAAAGTTGTCTGATTTATGGCTAAATTGTACTACTTGTTTCGGTGTAATTCTTCTTGTACATATTTCTCTCGTATCATTTAACGCGAGTACTCCAGCATTTCGAAAACGAGGGCACTCGTTTCCATGTTTCAGGAGTTGTGAATTCGTCGCGTTCCTCGGTTTGAAACATTCAAGTGGCCCACTAGCGCAGTAATTGCGGCGTTCGGGATTACGCTGTAGCCGATCGTCGAACGGACACGGGTTTCGGCGCCGATAATGACGAACGTGCCGGGCCGGCGTTTATTATTCGTCACGGAGTAATTGCCTGCGGCCGTTCTTGTTTCGGAGCTTACCGCATTCGCGTAGAAATCGATTCCCCCGTACACCGCAATTAGCCGCGAATGTTTTGCAAGGCTGGGTTGAAGTCAGCCAGCGCGACACACTCGACCGCTTTGTGATGGATTTCGTCGAATTATTAACGTCACGGCGACGCGAACGACCATTTTCGGTTTATTATGCTTCATTTATTACGCCAATGAGCGGCCGCGATACACCGGAACACAGTCTATTTCGGAACGGTGCGGCGGCGGATAATAACGAGGAATTTATCACTGTCTGACTTTCCATTGACTTGTACCACTGGGTGCCGACATTGCACGCCTATTACAGTCTGTTCCACAATAACGTGCTCGTTGTATCTGTGTTACGTCGAAAAACGTTTGACGTAGGCTCGCGAAGACGCGAAAAATATATAAAATACTAACGTAACATTACTAATCGAACGAAATTTACCTCGGGAACTCGAGTAAGTTAATTCGAGGCGCCGCCGTTGTCGACTAGGAAATTCTTTCTCGAGAATATCTTCCTCTGATTGAACGCGTTCCGCGTAAGTGCATGCATATAAGTCTTCCGGTGCAAATTCGCCGGTAAATTGCGCCGCGACCCGAGCCAGTATTTATTGGCGAATTATGCGAATGCCGAGTGGCTCGATACGCGGAACGTACAGGTTCCGCGGCGGCGCCCATTCATATCCTCGTCCCGCTCGGCCGCTTTTGTCTGGCCACTTTCGATACACCGAGCGAGAAAATGTTCCAGCTTTTTTGTCGGCCGAAAGAATTTAATCTGCACCGAGGATTCATTAATATTCCGGGGCCAAGGAGGGAACGGTTTTGGTGCTCGCCATTTTCTGCTCGAATATTAATTAGCCAGTTTCCTGGCTCGAGCGGGAATTTTCAAATCTGCATCGAATCCGCGCGTGCTGGGATGCATAATATATGACTCGAGCACGAAACTTCTTATTTTAGTGGTTGTACGCGACGATGGTAATTAATCTAGCTCACGGTTGAAAGACAGCACTGAAATATGAAAATATTGGGAACGTATTAAAAAGGACGGAGAATTTTAAGGATCGAATTAAACATGCAGAAAATGTGCAAGTTTGGCTGGACAATAAAAGTGTCGAGCAAGAGAAATCGGAAAATCGCAGGTCCCTGCGAGAATCGTTTTTTTACGGTGGACCTGCGCCGAGACATATTATCCAAGCAACGACAGGAAATGATAAACCATCGACTAGGTTTCGGAAAGGTGTCAGGATCGCGATACACGCGAGCCCGTTTGAAAAATCGAAGGATCCCTCGAGCGACGAGCTAACATCCGTTAGCGTGTGCCGTCACAACATACAGGGTGGACCGGTAATCGTGGTACAGCTGGGCGGAGGATGATTCTACATGTAAAAATAAATCGATAAAAAAGGAACAATATATTTTCGTTTAGAAGCTGGTTTTTCAGAAAATCATGTTAAACCGAATTGTTTTCTCACTCTTTCATGCAGAATCATCCCCTGCTCGACTGTACTACGATTTCCGGCCCACCCTGTATGTCCGAGGTGGCAAGGAATTTATAAGCATCGCGTACAGTCACCTCTCGAGTCTTTTTTCCCCGGGCTGATTTATCATCGAATTCGACTACTGTGAGCATGGAGAATTCGCTGGCCGTGGAGAACTCGAAAAATAACTGTCAGGAGAAAGTTGAAGAGTGGGCTACAGAGTCGAAGGAAAAAGGGATTGTCTCGCGGATTCCGTGTCACCGTTGTCGGAACGAAGAGATCGCAAAAAGGCCCGTTCGTGCTAGCGGTCATAAAAATTCTAATATAGGTGGAAACGCGGGAATAGGAGGTAACCTCCACGAATAAAATCGTTGTAGCACTCCATGCTGCGACATTAAAGCTACAAGTCCACCGAGAGGCAATTCCGAGTCGAACGGTACCTTAAAATCAATAGCATGAAATCTCCATTTCCTATTTTCCAAGGAAATCCTAGCGACTGCTGAACGGCCAGACCCTTGCCTTTAAAAAAGAAGTATAATTCTGTGCTTAGCTTTATCCCTCTGACTTCTTCCTTCCTTTCTCCGATACAAAAATGCTAGTAAGTTCGCAGACACACTTGAGCGAGGCTTTCGGTTTAATTTTTTTAACCCCTCGCCTTAAATCGTGGGGCACGTGGTTAAAATAATTTGAAGAAGACCGAAGAATACAGTGAGTCTTTAGCATCGATGATCACGCAAACGCAACAGAAGCGAATTATCCGAGCGATGCTCGGTGGGAATGAGGTTTGCAACTTGCCGGAACAAAGTTTATGCGGGTAATTGAAACGGACCAGTGGGGCCGGCACGATTCTTCGGGTATCTTGAATATCCCGGAGACCCCCTGTCGCTAATATTAATCCGAGCCGTTTGTTCCGCGTGTCCCGGATTAGCTTCTATTTCCTCGTGCCGCCTCGCCGATCGCTCGCATTGCCCTCCCGTATCAAACGATCTCGTGTTCGCCGCGAGTCCTGACCGAATAAAGAGCCCAGTAGCCAGGCCGAATGCGAGGGGATTGCCTTCGATTCCTTCTCCGTCGGTTCTGCTCAACTCTGCTCCATTTTTCTCCCCGCTTTATACTCCTACCCGCCGGACCATCGATTTTCCTCTGAGAATTTGAGGACTGTCTTCCGATTACGCGAAATCAGGTATCCCAGTGGAAGATCTCAATAATTTCAATAAGTCGCTCCGGCGAACGATGGCTCGAGATCGAACGGGATTGGGAGAGGGTCGAGGAGGAAATCGCCGAGATATATTCAAAGACCCGAGCGGCGAACGAAACGAATGGACAAGGCGAAAAGGTTGCCTCGCTGCCTCGGAAACAATGCTCGAGCACGCACCGACCGAACTTTTCAGAGTTTCTTCTTTCCAGCTGTGAGCTTTCCAAAGCTCGCGAGAGCTCGCTTTCGTCTCCTCCGCGTCTGTTACTACTCGTGAGGACGGCTCCTTTGAAAGTTAGCACGCCGCCGGAAATGTTCGACGACTCTATCTAGTCGTACCTAAAAATGATTACGTCTCGTCGGATTTATCGTTGACTTGTACTAATTAAGCTTCGATGCTTAATTAATTATCATCGGTTTACGGTTAATTATTATTGGTTTATACTACTTATACTTATCGGCTAACAAGAATTAAACAATTCCGACCAGAACATTTCAGAATTTGTATACACACAACAGTTCCTGGAGGTTCGTGGCTCGCATAGTCGAACCTAACAAGTATTTGAAACTACGTCGGAGTTGTAATCTACTTTCACTACTTAAACGTAACGAACGAAGCACGTACTAAATCCTTCGAAGCTGAATTTTCGCGTAAATGATTCTGGAATCTACATCTCCTTACTATTGAGTGAACGAACGTCGAAGTACCGATTCTTTTATCAATAAAAAAAATCTATAAATACTTTAAGTGCAACGTATAAAACAAGTAGACACGATCTAGAAGGAATTTGCGATAAAAGTTTCGAGCGAGATCATAACGTCCTCGACAATTCAAAGAAATTGCAGCCCGATAATGCACGAAATTTTCTTTTCGCCGTTGTAGAATCGCCGGCCGCCGTGCAATCAACGCGAAAACAGCCGGCCAGCGGGAACTGCATCAACGAATCGTTGTTTCTGAATGCATCCAATTCTCTCGCGTCCCATTTACGATCCACTTCGGCTCCATGAAGCGTTACGCGAGTAAGAAACTTTCTCCGGGCGTCTTCTCGCCTCTGAAGCTTCTAATGGCTTTACCTTCGAGTACATCCGCCGTTGAAAGTCATCGTCAGATAAATTTCGACCGTCCGGTAATCAGTTTTCGACCGAATGGACATCAATGGTGGAAAAGAGATCATTGGAATTGCTGTCGCGCGAGTAGTATTCTCAGACATTCGACATCGAGTTAACAAACGGTCCATTCTTCCCCAGGGCAAAGGGTTAACTGCACGAAAACGGAGGCTCGTTAACAGTTGCGTTGTAGAAAGAATAGAAGAGAAAATTGAGCGGCGACAACGCGACAAGCGACGGAGCAGCCACGGTGATATCTCGTAATTAGATTTGCCGCGGTGATCTCACGGCGACTTTTCACGGAACATATCCGACCTGTTACATCGTCGCAGGCTTCATTACGGGCCGCCGTTCTACTCGTATAAAACTACGCGTCACATTCGGAACGAGCTGACGTTTCGTTTGACCGGCAGGCTTCGAAATGCCAGCAAGGCGAGAGGACAGCTTGGAATTTCTTAATTAAACCGGTATAGCTTAGCGAAAATCACGAGAAGGGTGCTCGGTCCGTTCCGGATCTCGAAAAGTGGCTCTAATGAAAGTACGAGAGCCCGTTATCGCTCCAAACAATCGCAAATAAAACTTTCCGAGAAAGGAACGTCGTAATAAAAGTTTCGACCGCGCTAAGAATTATTTCGGAATAATCCCGTGTTCTTTCGCAGCGTGTCTTTATACGAAAGTGGAACTCTCGCTAACTATGTCTCTCTTTTGACAGAGTGTGGAAACCTATTGAAGTTTTCTCGGTCTGAAAGAGGGAGGAATAAGCCGTTTGCAGGGTTGGAAAATTATGTCTGAAATTGGCCGTGGTTTCCTTCTTTCGGTCCAGAAAAACCAGTGCTCGTTACGGCAAGTTGCGCAAGTTCCCGGTGCTTTGACGTGGTTGCAATCAGGCGACGAACAAGTCCGATCGAGTCTGAATACAGTTGATGATCGAGAGCCCCACGGATTTGCTTCGTTATGAACTGCAAAGCGAGATGGATGGAGAGAGAGGGGGGGGGGAGGTGTATTTCAAAGTAATTTGCAGGACACAGACGTGTCGGAGATTGAAGAAACGAGGAGGATATCTGCAACTGATCGCGACCGCCAGCGGAACTCCAAGGAAATCCAGGTAAAGCCGCCCTTTGACTAGGAACCGAGCGGATTCGCAGCGATCAGAACGACGAAAGGTGCTAATATGTAGGGTGATTTCGCGCGAACTGGTAATTCCAGTCAATTATAGAGTAGACGTTCTTCAATCAAGCCCGGAGAAACGTACGAGCTCCGAATTGGCGAATCAAGTACCACGGCCGATTAAACACACGATTCCGATTCGCTGCCAGTGGTATAAGTCAATTATTTCCCCGACGCGATCATAAATGTTTGCTGCTTATGAACGCTGGGTTGTGTTTGCTCGGGAAAAACTCGAGAATCGACGAGCGAGGTGCCCGGAACGATTTACGAATCAATCGCAGCATCAACCAACGCGACTGTCGTGTATTCCTTTTCTATGTCTGGACAAAATAACTTACCAGTCGTTGACGGTAAAAAAGAACTACAGAATGAAGATAATATTTTATTTTTACCGTAAATACAATCAAGAAAACTGAAATTTCTAGATAGAATACACTCGGTACGAAATTGTGTTTGTTTAATGTCACTGCTAAAGATCGGACATTTCATATGCAACAACTTAATAAATAAGAATGTCCAGCTGTGTTGACAACGAAGAAACGAGCACACGACGATGGTGCATTATTGAATTCGACGCAGCAAACTTCGGCCCATCCCTGACGAAAGCAGAAAAACCTGGAACGACTTTATTTCTGGTCAGTCTCTTCGATGTCGAGCTCCACTTTGCAATGTTTTATTGAATTCCAACTGGCATGATTATTTTAAGGCTTGAACTCTTTCTGTACGACCATATGTGTTTCGAGTCTGTGTTGCTTTAACGTCGGCCCAGAAGTGTTGAGATATTCCGGTGAATGCAGATATTTTATTCGTAGAACTCGTTCGTGCGCGAAATTCAACGTGATTAGCGGGGTTTAATGAATGTTAATACGAATATAATTACTTAATATACGACTGGCCACAAATCCCAGGCATTCTTTAAAACACAGGTAATTCGACGTGTATAGAATTCAATTTTCCGGGATCCACGGCACGTCCAGATATTATTAGAGCTATCGTTAATGCAATATGATGTACAATATAATACTCGGAGCGGAGCTCGATGAATTTTTCACTATTCAGATAATTTCGATCGACGGATGCCTGACATTTATATTGTGATCAAAACGCGACGCGTCCCCTCGTGTTAAATTAAAAGGGCGTGACGGGTGTGCGCGCACAATGCTCGTTGTCGTGTGGACAACACTTGTATGCTCGTACAAATTAAAGGCGCGATCAATTCCAACTTTGAACGAGGTCTGACGCATGTGCGACTTAAACTACTTCCTGCTGGCAAATGTAGAACTGATATTGGATTTATGCGACACTAAACCGTGCGTATATATTTCATTAATTATATTTTATATGTTCGAAATTTATGCGAGAATATACGGAATTACGTTTTCGGTGTCGAAAATGGTTGACCTATACTACTGAAACCAGTTATGAAGCACATAATTAATTCCTATTAATGTTGCAATTTGGAGTTTATACGTTTTATCGTATTCAGAATATGCAAATGCGTATAAATTTATACTACCGGCTACAAGTTTCGAATCACTTCTTGATTTTTATACACCTAGTGTAAGACTTTTCTCATAGACATCCTGTTTATCTCAATGTACGCCGTGATTCCAAGCATTTCGCCGGTGGTGTAACCTAATTTGAACCATGAATTATAGGATACCCTGTGTGCAACGTGATTCGGGAAGCAATTACTGCGTCCACGTTTTGCATTCGGGGTTTTTGAGTGTACACTATGCATCTGGTATACACTAATACTCTAAGTAATGTCAAGCAATGGCGGGGATGGTATGCAGTCCGTGTTCGAAGGGAACGAGAAAATGCACGAGGCACGTACACGTTTCCTTTACGGTCCCGTATGACGATGACCTTGCGCGATTGCAGTTTTATCATCGGAAAGGGAAGTCGGTCGTCGCTGTTACGACCCGAGTAGGACGGGAGGAGAACTGATCGATTACCATCGACGGCAGAAATATTTACGGCGCAGTAAAACTTGCAATTGCAGACGGGACCCTCTAAAAGTGGATGAAACGCTTTCGAGGGGAAATGGCGGGGGGTCCACGGGAATGGAAAGGACATGAACAGAAACGAAGAACGTAACCCGGCGTGTTACTCACTGGATGAAATGGTTCCCGCTGCAGGGGGACACAGAAAATGAATTTGTTTTTCTAGGTCGCCGGTTTTCGTTTGCGAATTTCCCTCGTCCCCAATTTATTCGGATACCAAACAAGCTCTCGGCACAAATTGGGAAAATTACAATTAGTTCTTGGGCGACGAGGGAAGGAAACGAAAATGAAAGGGGAGAAAGTAGCCAAGTAGCCTTTTGTACTTCCCGTTTCATCCTCCCTCAGACTGGTCCTTCCCTTTTCGTTGTGATAACGCAAATTTATTTCAGCCTCTTACCCTCCTTTCGCGATAAAAGCCTCGTGAGAACAGCGACCTCGCGAGAGAAGTCATGCTTGCCGTAGTCGGTCCGATTGCGTCGAGAATTCCCCGAGAATAATTAAACTGGCTGGTTAGACTTCCACGAGTGGCCGAGAGAGAAAGCTTTCGAAAATTCGGCACTCGCCTGCATCCTCCTCGTGCAAACAGCTTTCGTGAAATAAAAAACCAAAGGTCTCGTTTAGGTCTGTGTCTTGATTTTGTGTAACTTTTATGGGCATTGACGTGGCACTGATCGCGTTACACGCGAGGAGCCGATTTTTCGGTCTCGCGGATTAGAATGCTCCGTTCGGGTCGAAATGGGATATTACTTGCTATTCAATCGCAAGGGAAAAAGAAGAAACGAGCTCTTCGGAATACATTACATCCGTTCCATCAATCTCCCCGGCGTATATCGGTACGTACCGTCGAGCTTATTCATAGATCGCGTTTAAGGTGGATCGATTTCCCTTAAAAGCGAGCGAGCGGAGCATCGTGGGCGCAAGGGTTGAAAGGAACACCGGCCACTGTTGAACGGCAAAGGACGAGACCGGGAGAATTTATTCCCGGTAAATCGCGGGGGTCGTCCACGTTAAACGAGAGATCGAGTTCACGGCCGATCAAATTACAAGCCGGCCGTCGTAAAGCGGTGGCAATTTTTATGAAATTTACCGCGGGTAGAACGGCGGGGGAAAAAAGGCTGGACGAGCTAAAAACGGAGAGAGACGGCCGAGGGATCCTGTAAAACGATACCACGATAACAAGCAGAACAGACACCGTGTCATGCTTCAACGAAATTTGATGGGGAAAGTTTCTAGCGCTATTTTAAATATTAATAACTTCGACATGTTATTCGACGCTTAAATTCGATTAATTTCAGTCGACGATACCTGAGGCATCGTTCAGGTTAACAATACTGTTTGCGAAAGACTGCAGCTTCTCGCTTAAGTTTCACTGAATATTTATAGCTTTTTCGAATACCACCTCGAACTATAGAAGCCCTTCGAATTTTCTTGCATTCCGGACGATTCAAATTAATTAAGACTTCCAGTTTCGAATGGATAACAAGCTTGTTTTCGTTGTTCCCCGTAGATGATCAGCGTGCCACCATTTTCCAGTAGCGTACGCTATCGCCGTGAATAATACAAACACAATTTTATATTTTTCTTTCTCCAATTACCGTCTTCTTTCTTGGGCGCTTCTATTTCTATGTTGCTACGCTCGGATCTTTTTATTTGCTTTTCATAAGCATTATTTACCGTAGCATTTCGCGTTATTTATTTGCGACGTGCAGCAGTGAATCAAGAACGACAGCGCGGCGCTGGGAGAGAACGGGAGGCATGAAAGTTTCAGCAATAAAGCCAGGAAAAACTAAGTGAATGAGAAATCGATCCCAGCTCTCTTTCTCTCCCTCTCTTCTCTCAGTCCGCGGGAGGGTGATCACTGAAATGGCTGGTAATAATTCCGTAATTACCATTAGGGTGGATCTCCCGGGCGGGTTGGTTTCAGGATACTCGACAGAGGGATGATTTTGCATTTGCACTGCAAATCCCCTAGGGTGGCGTAGCCCGGCAATATGGGTCCGAGAAGCTGCCAGTAGAATAATACCCTCCTGTGTCAGACGCTCCAGTCAAACAAACCGAATTGACACATTTTCCACTGCCTCGCTGTCTTCGTCATCTTTCGAGCACGTTGCTGAATCCCCCGCAATGTTTGACTTACCGCAATTTCCCGTGCGAATCCATAAACTCGTCCCGCAAAAGCGCCAAAAAGATATTCTCCGCTCGAAACTGTGACATTCCGAAACAACAAGTACATACAGCAAATTATTTCGATAGTGTCTTGGTAATTATTAGATTCAGGACATACGGAAGTCACTTCATTCTTACTGAGAATTCGATTGAAATCTATGAAATGATTGAATTCCTAATGTCATTCTAAATTCCATGTTTCAACATTTTTATAAACTGTACCGATAAGTCATTATTCGAGGTGATCAAGCTAGGTGGCTCATCCTCTATAACGTTTCAAGCGAAACCGTAAATACACTCTATTAATCGGAGCATTAAGTCTAGAAAGATTTGATTCCCAGATTGAATATTCCTCAAAAGACAAAGCCGGATAGGATGAACGCGGATCAGCGCGGCCGTATGCAGACAGACGGAACGGAGTGTATTGGAGGAAAAATGAAATTTTTGATGGTAAGCGAATTACCCAATGATCGATCCAATTTCCGGAGGCAATCGGAAACGAGTGCATTGGTTTACTCGAGGCCGCGGCCGACCGGGGTGATTCCGTGTAGCGGGGCGCGAATGAAGTAATATTCGAACGGTTTGCTCGGTGGATGGTGGTAACAGGGGATCGACAGAGGCGGTGAATCGTTCGTTTGATCGGGCGAGTGGCTCGCGAAATCGACAACACGACTCGGGAACGCTCGAAACGAGCGGACTCTGTGCGGGGAGTGGCGAAAAAAGGAGCAACAACGAGCTCTCGATTGCGGGTAATCAAACACGAATAGTCGCGCCGGAGAGGCCGAGCCACGCATTAGGAATCAATTAGCGGTTCATTTATTTCGGCCGCGGCGAACTGCGCCGGTTGATCCATGGGAAAAGACTGCGCGCGAGGCCGTTCGCGAGATAAAATGATTAATCACCGTAATTAATTGGACCCTCGCCGGGGGAGCAGGCTTTCGCGTGTCACGACCGCCTGCAGCGGATCCGGAGAGACAGAGAAACGCGGAATTATTAACGAGACGACGTCGAGCCACGGACGAACACCCAGCCTCTCCTGTATTAAACGATCCGCCTCCTTCCGCCGTGCTGCTAGGACTCCCAGCGATTTTATTTGTTCCCGGGGTTGAAACGCGGATGATTTTTCGAGTAAATATTATTGTAACCCTCACCGATTGCTGTTTGCTATCCGACCACCGAAGAGGAACGCGAATTCATTTGGTTCTCGTCGCGTATTCCCAGCGCGGTGCGCGCTTTGATGCGTTCGGTCACTTAATTATGCTGATTCGATTTCATTTATTATACGTCGGTATTAAGCAGATTTTTCAGAGAAATCCAGAGAAGTGATCACTGGACGTTTCAGGGTTCGAACATCTGCTTCGAATGACGTATTCTCTGGCGAACCTGCACACAGAGCAAATCCACCGCAACGAAATCCGTCACGAGCAATTTTTCGGGAGCTCTGAGCCAGCTGGAATCGATCCGGACACGCGTGGGCGTTGGTTAGAGCGGTTAAGGCGCGGCCGAAAGTTTAAGAGACGCGTGAAATGGAACGGGTGAGGTGGGGTGTAGTACCGGGGCCGGCGGATAAAGCACGGAACTGAGTGCAAAGTTGTCGGACATATGTGGCGGAAGTGTTGAAAGACACGGCGAAGTGTTGCCCCCCTACCACCGTTGTTCAACCGGAAGCTTTTATCGTTCGAAACGTCCCGCCGGCCAACTTTTCCTTGTCGCGCCAGTAAAAGCTGCGTCGATTGTGTCTTTACTGGCGACGCTTGTGCACCGGCTTCCGGCCGATTAATCTTTATCGATTAGCTCGCCTCTCTTTTTTTTTCACGATCGCGAAGAGGAAAGTTGCGGGCAAACACAGCCCCAAAGCTTTCCGTTTTCTTTGTTCGCTGTTTTTCGAACGACTGCAGGCTTTCACGGTGAAAATCGTTCGATGTTTCCGCTTTGTAAAATGTGGAAAAATCATGGCGTTTTTCTTTATTGAAATATTTCATTGGATTCTGTAAAGTTGGGAAACTCGCCGACTGGATTAGCTTGTTAATGCTAGGGAAATGAGCTTGCGAACCTCCTGTCGAACGCGTATCGAGTCCTTGGTGATTTAACAGGTTCTCCTCGGCTGCATCCGCGTTCCTCGGGAAGTTCACAACGATTAATCCGATCAACAATAATAATCGACGGATCCCCGCGGCAGGTGCGCGAGTTTCAAGATTAACCTCGAGGAGAATCTAATTAGTTGGCGAACAATGGCCGTGACGAAGAGAAACGGTAGCGGTAACCGCGTCGATCACTCATCCCCTGTTTGTCAGGTGGATACGTCGATTGCTTTCGCTGACTACGAGCGACTGTTTGCTCCCGTTGGATCAACTAATTACACCGGTAGTACCCGACAGGTATGAGTTTCCCATGTGGACCGACCGGAGAAAACTATCTGCGTCTTGCTGCATTAATTCACAGAACCGATACCGGCAATATCAATATCCACAATTGAGAACAGACGCGATCGAACGTCTGCATCACTGTTAACATTATTTATTCTAATCTCTTTGTGATGAACGTTTTCCAGAGGTATTACAGTTGCACCTGAAATGTTCGTTTTACAATAGTAACAAAATTAAATCTATTTAAAAGGAAATTTATATACATATGTGGTATCGGGAATATTCGGGCACCCGGTATAGTTTTAAGAAATAGACTTTAAGTAGACTCTAGAGGTACACTCTAGGACACTCACGCAGGGAAGGCCGGAAAAGGGCCATAAAAAGGGAAAACGACGTAAACCAGCGTTGGGCTGCAAGCGACGATGGGCCTTCGGCTCATCGACGTTGCCCATGCCCATATTTGGGCATGGTGAAAACTGCGGAAGGGGAAAGCGTGGGGCAAACCGAGTTTTTGCTAGGCGAAGGATGAGTTGGGGGAATCAGTCATTGTCTGGAAGTCGTGTAGTTGAAGTCGTGTAGATGAAGTCGTGTAGTTTACTAATCGGTAGTTTAGATTAACAGTTAGTTTTTAATCGCGCAACTATTATACATTTTAGTCTCTTTCTTTCTTTTTTTTAAATAAATAAAATAAATATATATTATATCTGTTCCCACACATATGTAAATTAAAATTGAAGATAGGATTGTAAGCTTTGTACCTGAAAGCGATGTACGATGAACCTGTCAAGTGTAACAGTGTTACTTGATCAAAACGCATGGCAACGTTTGCATTCTAAAATCGGACATTTCAATTGCTGGCAAATCGAAGTTCGCGTCCAGTTCAATAAACGATCTTAAGCGTTATCTCTCGCGTCCTGCGCGATTCCCTTTCGGACCCGTCTTTGTTCTGCCAGTGGAGGATGCGGCGAGAGCGTGAAGAAAATGATCGATAAGTCGTCGGTAGCGTTTCGGGGCGTTTTGGTGCAGTTTTCGGTTGGCGATTCGACCAAAAAACCGAGCTTCGAGCAAGCCGAGGGTACTGAGAGAGCGAAGTTGAGCCAACGAAAAGAAGCGGGCTCGTCGGGCACAATAAAAGCGGCGCCGCCTGCCTGCCGAGTAGTAAACCTTTGACGATATTGAATCGAATGGCCACGGGGAAAGGGACCGAGCCGTAAAACCATCGATAAGCCCGTCGACCAACAGTTCCTGACACGATACTGCAACCAGCAGCTTTTGTTACGGGCTGCGCCGTTCGTGACCCGCCGAGCATGAAACCGTGCTAAGTTTTATAAGGGCTTAAACGCCGTTCCGTGCCCGGGGACCAGAAACTCGTAATTGCATTAACAGTTCCAGCAAATTTATTGCGACCTTTGTCCGCCCAATTTGCTACCCCTGTCGCCCGGTATACTTGTCAGTCCGAATAGCATGTCTAAATATTTTGAGGGAACTCCAACGCAGTCTGACCGAATTCATGGAACCGACTCAGGCACGTTTGTCGTGGTAATTTTCACTCGGGAACAATCGTTTCATCACTCTCCTAATTGCGACGGGAAATATAATCTTGTTGTGCGTAAAAAAAATCCGTGATTAATTAATATCGTAGAATCCACCCCTCGTTACAATTTACAGTAATTAATTATTCGCCGCGAACCACGCTGGCGGGTTTATTAATTAAGAGACAGTTCAGGGTCGGGCGGAGTTCGATTCAACGATGGATACGCATTAGCAGGGTCAAACATAATTACGCGAGCGGGCCAGATTTAATTTTCACGAGGAACCGAATCCCGATTGCGCCATATTGTAATGCGGAGTGTACTCGGCAGCACAGGGTATTAATGTATCTAAAGCCAAGAACACGCGTAGCCACACTCGGTATTGGACACCGGTGAGTGAATCCGAGAAGGGGCCCTCACCGGTGTCTCCGAGTAAAATGGAGGAAGGAAAAAAAAAAAAAAAAAAAAAAAAAAAAAAAAAAAAAAAAAAAAAAAAAAAAAAAAAAAAGGGTATTAATGTATCATTTACATCGCGTCGATGTATGCAACACCGTGAGATAGAAGCAGACCGTGTGTCTCGCGTGACATATTATCCCATGGGGAAATGAGAACAATCTACCTGGCCTGTAATTATTCACAATTATTGTACCGCCGACGAAACCGGCCTTCTTAACAATTGTATTTAATGCTACATTAAAATCTAAGTCGGTACATACACTCCTGCTCGGTGTACCTCTTTCGGGTTAGTTTCAACCCTTAGTTTTTCATTTTCTTTATCGGATCGAAGCTGTACGAAATAATTAGATACGAGATTCCCGTTAATAGAGTGTCGCCTTTGATCTCCACGTACCTAATGGAATCGAACCCGACCAATTACCGTAAAATCGTGCAATTAAGTTCCCCGATCTTCGCGCCTTCCCAGAAATTCATCGAACACAATTATAAAGGGGCGACCACGCCGGCCGATATTGTCGAAACAGGAAAGGAGGTTACGTAGCCCGTGAACGGGATCGATAAATCTCGGAAATTACTATTAATCCGGAACGAGTTTAATTTGACTGTTAAACTTCCGACTGGATCCAAACGGAGCGGTCGGTGTTGGCCCGCAGCGCAGCGGTGGCGTTGGTCACGCGTGCGCGGAACTTTCACTCGGCCGAAAGTTCGCCGTTTAGCAATTTCGCGTTCGCGGAAATTGATTGGAATATCTGAGAGAACTTGGGGATTGAAACCGAGAAGTTAGGTCTCCGTTTCCTCGGACCACCGCACCATGAGAAAACTTCGTCTCGAAACGGTTCGCTTCCCTACTTCGACCGCAATTTATTTTCCGTCCTGTACAGAGGGAAATTCTCTGAGAGAGAGAGAGAGAGAGAGAGAGAGAGAGAGAGAGAGAGAGAGAGAGAGAGAGAGAGAGAAAAAAAAATAACATTCGCGCGCGATTCCGAGGGAAAATTTTTCGACTTCCCCAACGGCGGTTATTGGCACGATGGAGAGAATACGAGATGTGAATGGGGCTGGCATAAACAAACTTCCTGCGGGGAAGTGCATCGTAGTTGAATTCTCTCGCGAGTTACTCGTCGCGTTCGGAGCGACGCCGAGCGGAAAGAAGTGTCCTCGAACTTCTCTCTCCCTTTCTCCCTCGCCGCTTTTCTAGAGTGGAAAAGACGGATAAGGTCACCACAGGTGATCGTAGTAGACAGAAATTTATTTTCACCTTTAACGCTAAACCTACCACCACTGGTCAACAAGACCGGTTTCAGATTTATTGTGTTGTCAGAATGGTTGTATAGATATCTTTAGAAAAGCACGTAATACAATAGGGGCCGCGCAAAGTCTAAATAAAATGAATCTTGTCATTCTTATAAGGGAACATGTACCAGCTACGTTTAAGGCTCGGTGGGTTTAGCGTTAATAATTCTGATTCATCAAAATACATAAAATCCACAGACTACTAATGGGATACTGCTAACTGTATAGGAATCAGCTAACCTCCTGAATAAGAACGAAAGGGAAACACGAGGGCTTCAGATAAAATCGTGTCCACACTTTTCCATTAACTTCCACCCCGACAGCGTTATTCATTCCCCGTTAAAGGGATAGGGAAGCGCCGCGATCGCTTTCTCTCGAACACGTCAACCCCGACAAAGTGGATTCTCGCGGAGCGTTCACCCTTATCGGAAGATGATCTCGAAGGAAGTGGCAGAGAACGAGAACTTGCCTGCGAGAGACCGAGAGAAAACGTAAGCGAAAGAGGCGGAGCGTAGCATTGCTTCCATTCCGTAGCATATTTCCACCGGTGACGTCCATCACAATTTCTCTCTTCCATCAATATTTTTGAATTAGCAGTGCCTATAAAGAACTAATCTTCAGTGACCAGTAACCAAAGGAAATCACTGCAAGAACGTGCACAATTGTGTCGCTTGAAAATCCGGCTACGTCAAAAGGAAAAACGAAATCACTCGTTCAATTTGCGGAGGTAAACCGTTCCTGTTGGGAACACTCCGTTGCTAAAACAGTGAGAATCATTCAGGTTGATGACTCACCCTCCACGTTTGGATGCGGTGCAATTCTTCTCTACTTTCGTTTTTTCTTTTATTTCGGCAACGCGGCATCGGAAGGGACGGAGAACGAAAGAGAAAGAAAGGGAGAGGGATGGAACAGGGTGGAAATGAGATTTCCAGGGGCAATTTGAAGCGAGTTTGCCTGTAAAAGGGTCGAGATGGAGGTCTCGAAACGAAGAAGAAGTGGCGGCGACGAGGTCGAGGACTGACGAGGTACGAAAGGAAGAGCGCGCTACCACGGCGAATGGAAATACGCGGGGGTGGAGGAACCCAGGGAGAGAGAGAGAGAGAGAGAAAGAGAGGGAGAGATGAACGGAGAAAAGTGCTGGCACGGAACGAGCTGCTTTATTATGACTTGCCGGGGAAAATTTATCTGGTGACCCTTCCCTATTCGCTGATTCACCCCCGCAGCCTGCTTTGATCCGTTTCACGTTTCGCCCCGCGGCGCGGCTGGGCCCGATGTCGAGGGGACTCGAAAGAACAAGGAGCAAGGATAAAGGGACCGGAATAGAGACGTCGAGGAACTGCAAAGAGCTTTCGTCGGGAGCTCGAGATTACGAGAACTGATTAGGGGCTCGGAGCGTGAGGCTCCTCGAGGGTCTCGAGTGTCTTTCCGACGCTGCTATCGCCACTGACGCAAACAGAATAATTCATTCTTCGATTGTCCTCTCAGTCCTACAGCCCGTTTGCGACATATTTCGCTTTTTTCTCCGTTCTCTGCCGCCGCGCCGGAAACTATATTCGCGCTCCGGGGATAAAACGATGCCACGTGTGCGCTGACGTCGCGTTCCTGCGAGGGAATATATATCCCGAGGTAACGGCTCTAGATCTTAATGAAACCTTACCCCCCTACTGGGGGATGAAGCTCTACCAATAACACCAGATTCATGTTTTTTTTATTGGCCATTGTCCGTATCGAAGGGGTGGAGGGTGAGCTCGAAGTTTTCGGTGAGAACTGTTATTCATAGAATGCGGATCTTTATTCATTTATAGGAAATTATTACGATCGAATATGTTTCACATATGTGGAATCGGCAATTTCTGGTATTGCATGTAAGTAGCGTCGTCCTTTTGAGAAGCAGTGCGAGTGTTAAATAACGCGTTGCGTTCGAGGGCATCGATTTGGAAAGTGCGCCGGGTACGCTTGCACTCGACTCGTCAGTCTGGATGCACTCAGGTGTGTGCACCGAGCGTTCTCCAACCCTCGTGCGTTTTTCGCGAGTGAAGTTTACGTTGCTTGAGGATCGGAGAATCGGATGGATTAGTTAGAAAATTAACATTTCGATGTCTCGTTTTCGATTACGGATAAATTAGTTGTTGTAAATGAATCTCGTAGCTTGCGGATGCTCTTTTGCCAAGAGTTTCCTAGCGGCGAAAGAACAGTTGCTCGAAAATAGAATGGATTTAGAGTACATCGAATATTCCAGGGAAATAAGTTTAAGATTAAACGTCCTAATTACGAAGAACTGACGAGAGCCCGGTTGGCCTTTAATCGTATGAAAATTCCAGCTCGGATATTCCGGAATAAATTCAATCTAATAGATTCAATTACACTTGTAACGTAGTCCTCTCCGGGTTAGCCGAGTCTGTTCGGAACGTTCCCCAGATAAAGGATTACGGAGAGAAATGTGCCGGATTACGTTAAGATGTACAACGTTAACTTCCCAAGTTTTGGCTGACTTGAAACGCATTCCGCCAGCCTTAATGCGGCTTAGATCGTAGTAATGCGGCTTCCCGGGGGCAGCGCCGGTATATAATGCATCCGTTAAATTTATACATCCGGTAGCCATTAATAAAGCCACGGATAGGATAAACAATTTTCCCTTCATTGTCGCAAGATCGTTGTTCCTCTTCTTATCTCCGGCGGGCGCCCGCGTCTCGGTTTTAATAAAATCGTCGCAATTTTTTTTTTGAAGGGACGCCGAGAAAGTTTCGCGTCTCGCATAAATTCGCCGTGGTGGGGAAAATTCGTAGGAAAGTTCGCGCGCCGCGTCGGTGAAAAGTTCGCATCCGTTACCGTTGAGATACCGTGGCATTATCGGGCCATCCGGTAGCCGAGGGAACGAAAAAAAAAAAAAAATAGGAACTCGCTCGCGTATTTTCGCGGCCGAACGGGAAATACGTTTCAATTACTGTCAAAATGTGAAATTCCCTGGGAAATATTCGAGGGAGGACGGTCCCTTGTCGACACCCTTCTGTAACAATCCTCGATCCTTTCTGTACACAATCTTCGCGTCACCTGGACCCTTCTGCCCACGCAGAGTTCTTTATCTTAGGATCGCAAGCCGTAGAATAAACCGTCCAAACGGAAACTTATTTCTCCTAAGAAAAATTAAGGGAGCATTCTAGTCTGGACTTTCATTCTCTGATCTTTTTATATATTTGCATACATATTTATTTGTATTCTTCGAATGTTCAGAATTTTTTTAAACTGAAAATGTGCAAAACGTCGTTTAAAACGAAGTGTCCTACTGGCTGACATGATTCCGATGATTTTGCTTATCTGAAATGAGAAAATCAAAAGTCCTGTCTATTTTGAGAGAATGAAAAAGGAAGGAATCTACCTAATTGTTTTACGTATTTTAATAAAGGGTATGTACGGTGCGCTCGCCTTTGGTATTGCGAAGGTAGCTCGCGATAAACTCGGGAAGAGAGCACGAGAACAAGAGCGAACGTTAGAGGCCCGGGGCCGGTTCCTAATAAGGGGTTAATTAGTCGACTGTTGAATGGAGAAAGAACAGGCAAACGAGCATTGTTCGGAACGTGTGCCGTTTCGCGAGAAAGGTGAGACGGGGCGAAGGTAAAGTCGATTGAGGATAAGGCAGCGTTTAGCAAACCATTGGCACGTGGTTCTCCTTCTTACCGTTTCGGTCCTCACTTAACCTTAAAACGCGGATTCGCGTTTGCGCCACTCAGTCGATTGATAGGAGTTGTTCTGGTCTCTCTCTTGCAGGAAGTCGCCGAGCACCCGCGGGACAACACGGCTTGCTCCAGAAACAGGGGACCGTTGAGGAGAAGTCCACAAGAGACCGGAGTGGCTGTGATTGAATAACCGGGAAAACTTAAAAACGAATTCTGGGTCAAGGTGAGTCGATCTCTTCCATCAGAAAATATTATTGCTTCCATTATCAAATCCTGCTTCCTCAAGCTTTCGTTTCTCACGAGATAGATATCTGTGTTCGGATTTCTACTAGAAATTCTATTATTAGTTTAACAATGACAGAAAAGTTTCGCTGGTTCTCGAGCGCGAGTCTCGTCCATAGAAATCACTTCATCCGGAATATATGTATATCAGAATTATGACGATTCTAAACAAGTAGGAACTTCTTAGAGACTTCGGACACGGGAGGAGGGATCCGCGAGAGGCTTGTTATGGAATTAAGAGGAATTCAGGGAGAGTTGTTCGAAAGTTCTTAACGCGGTGCAACATTGAACGAGTCGAAGTTTTCAGCTACAAATAGGAATACTGTAGCTGTTCGAGGGAGCGCGAAGGAATCGCCGAGTATTGGGTCAAGGAAAGTTTAATGATTAATAACCACGCTGAAGGCATTTATGTGGAAACTTGAGGGAAAAGTTCGATGTCTACGGTTAACACGCTTCTTCCTCAAACTGGATTCTCTTCTTTTGCCAGAAACAATCGTGACTGGCTGAAAATTTCTGTCAAACGCACCGAGGGAGTGGCTAAAAAGATCCGCGAGCTGCCGCGAACTTTTGAATAAACTTTGATTGCCTGTTGCCAGTGAAAGCGACCGGGAGTTGGCAGTGATCGTCGTCTCCGCCGCTAATTAATTTCGGCTCACCGATTTCGCCGAAAGTTTGAACGAGGTCCGGGGCCACGTCGTCGCTTCTCGCGGGACGTAACCTTGTTGCGAGACGGGCCAGAGCAAACAGGGTTGCAAAGAGACCGGGAAAGAGACACGGTGGCTGGTGGTAGACGCGAGACCAAGTGCCCGTCCTCGAAATCCTCGAAGCCTCGAAAGCCTCGGGGTCAGATATCAGGCTGCCAGGGACATTTCAAGTTCGCCTAAGCAGAAACAGACTCGTCGCCGAGAGTTAGCTCGGATTAATTCCGAAAGTTTCGTCGTCTAACCGCGTCGAAGGGTTGACCGACGCCGGCGGTTAGGGCGCAGCGAGACACGAGCGACTCGGTTTTGATCCCAGAAACTCCATCTTTTTACCCCAGCCCTCGAGGAAACATTTTTTTACGGGCGTCTGTACGGTCCTCCTTGATGAAATTCTTCCTCGTGTAGCTCGAAGTCAGGTTTATTAGACGCTAATCGAGATGTACGCGTTTTTACCGAAACGATTTCATCCTCCATCTTCGAAATTGTGTCAGATCCGAGAGCACCATTCGTCAAGACTTCACGTCTGAGAATTTCATTTATGTAAGCTTATATAGCTTATACATGTAAAGAAAATATATTTTCTTTAATTTAAATCGAGATTAAATCGATAGAGAGAGATAGAGAGAGAGGAGAAAGGGTAAAAGAATATAGAGAGCACGTGTGCATAAAAATTAAATAAAGATAGAGACAGTTAATTAACAGAATCTTTTAGCGATATGAAGTTAGGGTAAATAAAGAGAGTGAACAATAGACTCTAATTGTCGTTTCTAGAAAGTGGAAATTAATAAGTATTTAATAAAACATGACCTTTATTTACAGAGAAACAAATTTAGTCTGTCGTTTAATTATTAACACAGGATAGAATAATATCATTATATACGTATCAGGTCTTCCGAATGTAAATTCAGGACTGACATTACGTATCAAATGTTTTTCGGAGAGCTCGTACGAGGTGGGAAAAAGTGGAGGGACAATTAATGGGTTTGAGTGCTGTCCAATTAATCACGAACGCGAGCGTTTCCGCCATTGATCATCTCGCTGGTAGTGGCACTGCCTTCTAGGCAAGAAACCGACGGAAGTTCAGACTCCCCAGGGTCACGGTGCTCTCCCGTGTCATGCATATACATCTGTCTATGTATACGTACGTATGTATGCATGCACGTGTACGCGTGTACGACTATGTGTACGTATACATATATGCAAGCACGCGAATCGAGCCGGAGCGAAATTTCAGACCAGGAGATTTCGTCGAACTAATACCCGCGGGGCAAGAAATTGCAAACAAGATCACCTCGTCGGCACCTGAAATTAATCCTTCGCGTGCAACAGATGAGACGCCGCGGTGTTACACCGTAGCTCGCGCGCCGTAGACGTTTGGATCATTTATAGACAGCCAGGCGCGGTCCGAAACGCTCTAATCACTTTCGAAATTAAGCAAAGAGGGTAACACGATCTTCCGAAGGCGGTGAAATAACAGGCACGCTTTTAGATTACATTTTCTCGATCCCCTTAACCAGTTGGAACGGTAGAATTAATTTTTCGATGTGGAATGTCTGATTGATTGTCAGACACGACACGTAAAAAAACGAAGATGATAGTCAGCCACGGTCGTAGCTATTATATAGCAGTACATATATACAATTAGTATGCAAGGTATTTTCAATCCTTATACGGTCGAGAGAGTATCGAAGTAGGTTAAAAGCATAGAACAAAATATCTTCACTCAATGTTTCGTTTCCGAGATAATTGAATTTGAAATTTATCGGCTTTACGTTCCACTGAATAGAAAATGGCTAACTGGTCTGTATTTTCACAGTCGATTTTCTTGATAGCATTCTTCCTCTTATTCTACTTATTTTGCGTAAAAGGTTATCTTGATAGGTGCATTGGGATTACTGGGATTTAATTAACATCGCGCGCATTTAAATCTGATCGTCCTAGAAAGAAAATGTAGTATGAAAATATTTCAAATGTATATCCAGGTCACTGTCGTACTTATATAGTCACCGTATTTACCAGTACTCTCGCGAATTATTAAATAAAGGCAATTGCTGGCTGTAAAAAAAAATAGAGTTAGGAAAGTGACGACGATCCGGATCAATGGTGTTGCGTTGTTTCAAGTTTCCCAGCCTGACTCGCTTGTTTCTAAGCTGCTTTCCACGATGATATCGAGTAAGTAACTTCGATCTGTATTACAAAGTATATCAATGAGCTTCTTACTATCAAGGAGGTGAAAAAATCTTCTTTCGCACAATAATTCGAACGTTATCGGAGAGAAGCTATCAGCTCACGATTTGACTCCATGTTAAATTATAAATCGCAGATTTAAAGCGATTAAAATGTGTGCTTTCGGTGGACAGCGCTAGAAGAAATTAGCCTGTGAAATAAGACTGCGAACAGCGTCGGTCGGTGGGATACGAAAAGTTTTCAGAACTGCTAGAAGCGGCCGGATTTTTTCCAAGTGAGTACGTCCTGATTCCGCCGGCATTACACGACCCGGTGGATTCTGATCTGGCTAGCGGGCTATATCCCGTCCGTTTCCCTCTTGCCGGCGATACCCGTCGCGGTAGTCCGTGTTTGTCCGTTTCCCGGTGGCGTGCTTAAGCTTCTGATTGGCGAGAAATCAATATCCGGCGAAGACGGACGATCGGTTGCGTGAAGATCGAATAAACACGCTTCGTTGGTCTTGACAAACAGCGGAGATTCATGCTCAATCGTCTTTGCAACGATACACGCGGCAGAAACAGTTTTTTAACCGGGAGATTTAACCGAACAGTTCGCTCTCGATGGAGCGTCGAACTCGGTAACGCTGGCTTTCGAAAGAAGTCTCCGCTTCCCGAGAATATATTTTCCTCTTTCTTCGGTAGACATTTTTACAGGGAATTTTTCTTACTTGGTTTGCTTGTCGCCTGTCGGATGACAAGATGTCGATACGGGAATCGCACCGATGCGATGGCAGAGCTTTGTTTCGTACCGTTTCCAGAGGTCCCATTTAATTTCCACGGGCGTGTCTGTCATATCGAAGCGGCGCCGCTTCGATTTTTCTTTCCCTCTCCCTCTCGGCCCTTCTTATTTACCTAAAACATCCTGAACTCGCTGCAGTAGGTCACGTGGATTTTATACGAAACGCGAAAAAGATTGATCTCGTTTGCTTTTCGGATTATGGTAACATTAAACGTTATTACGGAGAACCGGATTAAATTCGATAGCTAACCGAGGTAAATTTACCTCGAAATTAAAAGTAAGCTTGCCCGGTATCGCGATATACACTGATATCCCCGGGAACATAGCTATCGTAAATAGTGTTGCCCGAAGCATTCGCGTATTTACCGTAAAGCTACTTTAAACTACTGGCGAATCTCTATCAAAATTACGGATACTTTGAACATTTTGTTTCTCTGGAGTTACGAGAGATATTTTACCCTATCGTAACCTATCGTAACCTAACCTGAACCGGTCCCCGTGCCCCGTATATTTAAAAATATAGGAATAAGGTCGTATTCCACGATTCGTACTACGGCCAGCCGTAAATCAGTATAAAATATTCCGTATATTACTTCCACGACAATAAAATCTCATCTTCGCTCGCAAATTCTAATTCCTCAGCCCGTAGACGCACAGAAGACGCGGCTCTTTGTCGTCGCTAAAAGCTCGACGCTGCAGTCTCCGATTTTCCTGCTAAGTCGTTTCATTTTCGACTTTCAAAGCCCGAACGCAATCTTGTTTTCGTTAAAACGACGTCAGAGTCCTCGCCTACATGATATACGCAGTTATTTCGCGCACCCCCGGGAAATTGCTCGTGAAAGCTCGCCGCGCGTAAAGCCTTTTCGAGAGCGAGTGGCACGGGGGATAAATTTTTTGAAAGCTGTTGTGCGACGATATTCCCTCGTCCTGGATAAAAGCGGGCCGACGGATTGGCGACGAAGTTTTTCGCGGGAATCGTTCCCATTCGTCGCGAGGCAAATCCGATAACAGTCGGTGGACCGATGGGATCTCTCGAACCTGTCCAGCCGCGTCCTGAACTCTTCTCGGAAAGTTTCGCGATTTTTTCGCATTGTTTGCGATGGTTTCACGTTTTTCTACTGAAAAAAGGCCGGGTGCTTCTTTCTTTTGCACAGTACTGTACATTCCCTTTTTACTGTTCAACGTCAATATAATTTTTCAACATCATCTTTCAAAATCAAATTTCTCAGAAACTGTGCGTCTAGAAGGAAAATTAAGGGCAGATTCGGAATCAGCGCAAGAAACTCTATAATAATCACCCAACAGTAATTGTTGAACTAATTTGGTCTTGCACAGTGTAACACGCGAACACCGATCCTCGCAAACTTGATGATACAGTTCACCGATCTGCGGACGTTCCGTTTTCATTGGCCGTCCGTTACGCTCGCTGTACACACGTCCCTTTTCTACGCGTTACACGATACTACTTGAGCGAATGCTAAGAGCACCGAATGCGACAACTGATAACAACGGGAGACACAGTTCCCAACTTTAATCGTAGTTCACGGTAGACTGGTGGTCTCCGCGTAATTCACCGAGCGGAACGCGCGCGCCTGTATGCATCGAGCAATAATTCTGCGCGCACACGAGTCTCGCCTGACGTCGCTACAGTCCTGACAATGTTAAATAAGTAAATGTAAAGAATCAGTGAAAAGTTGAAAAATGCGATTTTTCGTAAAAGAATGGATCAAAACTGCATTTCACAGATACGGTTTCGTATTCAAGAGAAACGCGTTTGAAAGAGTACAATATATCATCTTGTACCCGCAGGGTATCTTTACAATCATAGGTAAAGCTGAAAGGAAAGATTCTTCGCTAAAATATGAACCCTTATTTTCCCGAGGAACAAGTTAGAAGGAACTAGAATAAGTTAGAAGATGAAACTGATTTCGAATCTTAAATAAACGCATACACACCACAAACGTTGGCGCATATTTTCATACCGAATTTTCCATCCGCGTCGTTTCGGAATAAATTCACGACCGGAACTTCGAAAAACTCGAGCGTTTCCTCGAAAGCGAGGAATTATTCGGAGATGGGGATTTGGTGGTTCGAGCAGGTTGGGGCCGATTCCCATGGAGATGTAAAGCACTCGAGATCGGCTAGACGATACGGAACGTGCCGCTTGCCGCTGGATCGAGAAGTCGGTCTCGTTTTCCCAGGCCGGAAAAAACGTACGGCGAAATTTTTCATTGTTGGAACACGCGCCGCACGTCGTCGTCGTCGGTGCATTTCTCTGTGCTCGATGCATCGCCGCGTGTGCGCTGTTGCAAGCATGGGTTGCACGATGGTACGGTATACAAAGTGGCCTCTCGTCGTACTTACGGCCGTTCTCCATTCGCCTAGCCCATCCCCGTTGCTCTGCAGCTGTGTCAAACATTATGCAGGCAAGCAAAAGCCACTTGAAATGCAAATGTTTGCAGCGGCCGCGCAATTAAGGCCCTTGTAAAATGGAGGCGACGAACGCCCGGCGTTGTTGGATCGGCACCCATTGTCGACTGAAAATATTACTTTCCGTTTACGGGGCCGTCGCTTGCGAGATAAGAATCGTAAAAGGAGCGGAGTTTATGTCCCTCTCTCCTCTGCCATACCTTGCGACTACGCATTCGAAATTACGCAATAAAACAGTCCCATGCATTTCTCAGTATCTCTCATCTCTATTGCCCAAGAATTCGGGATCTACAAGGCAAATACAAAATTTCATTTCTTTCTACCCCCACGGGAATTGGCGTGTCTGACTATTTTACAGAGAATTCTACCTGCACCAATCATTCCAAATACCAACAGAGTCACAGCTACCTATACTGCGCAATAGTTTGACAGAATTGATCGAAAGAACGGAGAATAAATCCGTGGAAAGTAATAGAAACAATGGGCACCGGCCAGACGCGTCAAAGAAATCCTATTTCCCGGTACCCGACGGCTCGGGAAAAATTGTAGAATATTTGCGCTGTGTACTGGCTGTTGCAAAATGTTGTTCATACCTTTTCGAGGCTGCACGGTCGTGGTTCTCGGGAACGAAATTCCATTTTCCTCGGGAAACGGTTCTCTCTTTCGTTGTAAACATTTTCCGGTGAGCATGTAAAAAAAATACACATACAGAAAAAGAGAGAGAGAGAGAGAGAGAGAGAGAGAGAGAGAGAGAGAGAGAGAGAGAGAGAGAAACGTTTTCCCTAGAGTCGAGAGAGAGCTGTCTTTCAGTCTGCGTTCGCGCGTGTATTCATCCCGCAGATGTAGTCAATCGCGGAATATTGGTCCGAGTCCGTTCCCATCGTGATCTGGAGGAACAATGGCCGTGTAACCGGGAATAATTACGGAAAAAGTCTGATCGCCGCGGACACAGCGTTGTCAGCGATGTCAATTTACATCGCCGTTTATGTTTCCATCGCGCTCGCCGCGTCGCTGGCGATTGTTCACCGTAATTCGAGGAAAAATTTTCCGCGTAAATGGTTTCGACTCGCGTTATCCACCCGGCATGACGCGTGGGAGTTGCGTCCCCGCGAAAAGCCACGTTTTCTTTCACAAAGGATATCGAATTGCGAAACGAACGCGTGAATGCACTCGCGGAAACCAGCGGAACAGACCAAAAAATCACCTACAATCAATCTTCTCTGTTACAAAGCAATCTGAAATTATTCTTTGAACGCGTTCACGTATTTTTCATTTACGGAAATAATGCAGGAAGCAGGCAGAGCGTTTTATTGACAGAGATTTTATGAAACGAAGTAAGAGCCATCTTTTCATGTCATTTCTAAAGGACTAGAGTTGCCGACTAGATTTACGATGTCCTCTTAGTGGCTCGCCGGTGCTCCAAAAGTTTTATCGATCCTATATAAGCCGCGAAGTTTCGATAAACTTGATTAATATTCGCTTTTCGCTCTTGCTCGGGCGACTAACGCCCACAGCTTGCGCGAACGAAGCTATTTAGAAGAAATTTTATTCGTGACTAGCTGTACCCGCGACTTTGTCCACGTGCAATAACAAATTCTGATTGATTATTAACGTAATTAAATTTCCCATCGCCAAGGTGGTCTCAGATAGAGATAGAGATTTTATTTTTAGAGAACAAAATTTACATGAATTTTAGTGGAGTATGTAGTATGGTTAATCAAAAAAATGTCGCGAATGTACATCTGAAAGTGGAACACGAAAATTTTTAAGACTTTAAAAAAACACGTACATGTAATATCCTGCAAAATAATCTACTATTAAAAAGATATAAGTTCTGTAAGTTAAAAAAAAGAACACATTTTTCCATTCATTTTTAAATTAACCAATTAAACACACAAATGTTTTTATAATTTCGACAGATCGTACTAATACATCTTTCGGGTTGGTTTCTATTTTCTTTCGTCCGGGGAAGGGTTTCGAAACGGGAGATTAATAGTTCTCGCGCACATAAAACTTCTGCCGGCAAGAGAAAACCAAGAGGAACGAATCGATTCTCGCGGAATAAAGCCAAGGGTCTTTCCAGACCAATAAAGTGTTCGGAAAGGAAGACGGTATACCCGATACTCGATCTAGATCCCGTTTTAATTTTCAATTTCCGAACAACCGGCGACCAACACCTCGCCTCTGGATTGCACGAGACCCAGGGGGACTATCCGTGCCGACAATTATTTACAGAAGTGGAAACAGATTACCGTGATCGGTCGATTAAATCTCCTGGCCGGTTCGATTTTTTCGAGTCCCTTTCCTGCGGGAAATCTGTCCAAACAGAACTCGGTCCTGGCCTGATCCATTAGTAAAAATGTATCAGGTTAGCCATTTTATTACAAAACTACCTTGCCTCCCTAAAGAACAAACAAAATGTTTGTATTGTGCTTATATCAGAAGGTATCAAAGGAAAGTAAACTTTCTACATTTCCCTGGACCCTTTCCACTTTGTTCTATTTTTCCTCGCAACCGGAATGAACTTTCTGTCGAGTTCAGGAAACGGTGACCCTAAAATGATTGTCGATGCTATCGGTTCGATGCCGGTACAGTCGTGCACCCTGGGTGCAGAGTCGTGAAAATTCAGGAGTTGGACGCGTGATGGAGACGACAGCAACGCCGCGGAGACATTTCCATTACAAAGACGACCGGTTTTCGGTGGATCAAGTCGCGGACCTACGCCACTCGAATATGTATGGCCGGGACACTTGGCCGAAAAGGGGCCACCTGACCTCGAACCTCGAAAAGCTTCGTTCGAAGGCATATTCATCAGAAAGCCCCGGCGTCTTCTGCTTCCTGCCTTCCCTGGTACTTTGTAGCCGCTGGATCAACTCCTCGAGGGCTCCTTAAGATCAAGAGACTACGGAATATGGCTGGTTACTCGCCGAGACCCGGCCAGAACCTTAGAAAAGGAGATTGGGATTATTGTGGACCTGTACTCCCCAGGAAAACGCGAAACAGTGAATTATTTTCCGGGCTCTCGTTTGCGACGATCCCGGGGAAACCAAGCGGAAATTCCCTGACGCGCTTCTTTTAAAAACTCGCTCTTCCGTCGATGCACTAAACGCTCCTTTATTTTATTCGTTTACCATCGAACTTATCGATTACCACTTTCCTTTATTCTGATTTTTTTCAGAAACTAAGCATTAAATGAAAAAATAGTTATTCTCTTTTTTCAACTTACTTTTACAGATAGATTTACCACCCCCGACCGGTTGTACCACGATTTTCGGGACACGCTGTATATTTGGTCGGCCAGCACCCTTTATTCGCATAACAGTACAAAATCCTCAATAGGGGTGCAGGCAAAGAGGGAGCTATATTGATTCTCAGTTACATTTTCCAGAGGGCAAACCCATAACTTGTACTTTTTCCCGGTCCCATTCGCCATTCGGTTCTTGTCGATGACCGTATAAAGGCCGACCATGGATTTCGAGCATTTCGTACCACTCGCAACATGTCTCTCCCGAGGATAATCCGATCTTTTGATAAATCGTGTACGCGTTCCGTTTGCCGAAGGAGGAATTCCTTTTGGAAAACGTTTACCCAACTTCAGCTCCGCGCGATATCTCGAGGAATGGAGGACGTTAAGAAACTGTGTTCGAAACGGTTCTAGAGCCAGGCTTCTGTGCACACCGTATCTCGTCGCGAGTCGCCCCCTGGAATTCGCGGGCGAAATAACGGGCCACGTATTTAGTCCGTGGAATTAGGGTCCACCACGCTGGAAAATCCTCTAACTGCTTCCATATATCTTCCGGAGTGCACCACGGCTCCGTTCCCGAACGCCTTTTCGTATTTAATCGACCGTGGGCCAACGTGTACCCTAACAGAAACGAGAATCGGAAACACAAACGACGGTGGAAATTGTTTAGAGCGGAGCCACGCGGCCGGAAATCGCCTACCCGATACCACCGTGTACCACCATGCTACATTCGATCGCAGCAGACCGTGGAAATTGATGCACGATCGCGAAAACGTCGCCGCAGAATTATTACAAATTTTTACCGAAAGATCCGAGACGAAAAGTCAGATATTTTAAGAATAACGACATACTATTTTCAACGTGATTGGACTGATCGAAGCGATTATCGATAGAGGAAGATGATGTTTATCCTTTTACTGCCAGTTGTTCTAAGAAAAGACTCGATTTAAAATGTCCCTGGAGAGTCTCGTTGAGAGACGGACGCGGTTCGTTGTTTCTGCTCGGTTCTTCTCGGACCAGTATAAAAATTGGAGATGCTATTCGATATTAAAGACTCTTTGCAGTTTATTCGACTGTCCGTGCAACACAGCTCTCTTTTCCATTTCGAGGATCCAGTATCCAGGACATTAAATGTAACTACTGCATGCAGCAAATCAATAGCGAGACATTTAAAATACGTATACGTTCTACACGCAACAAAACACCAATGAAAAGTTGCTATCGATATGGAATTTGTGCGAACACCTTCGTTGCAAACCTAAATCATTACCCACGCACTCCGAGAAGAGCAAAATTCCGAAATGAGTTTAAAACCGGATAAGTAAAATTTCGAACTGCAACAATGCTGGTGCATCCTCCCATTGAAATCACGGTGACAATCGTGGGCAATCCCAGCCTGATAGTCCAAAAAACGACCATAACCTTGAAGGATAAAGTGTTTCCCATCATCGACGACCTCTTGGACGATGTATAACACCACCACCCTTCTAACTATCAAAGCCCTCGAACCCTTCGAGCATCCTACAACTCGTCCGAAAGTATCAGAAATTCTCTCGGCATCAATTATCCAGAATCCAGAAGGTTTTAGCACTGTAAAACCGTAATCCCTTTTAATCAGGACTGGGGTACGAGAAAGGTTCTCGGGGATCCGGTTCCATCTCATTTATCGCTCTTAAAATATTCAAAGTGGCCGCGAATGTTATCGACAGGATACTCGAAAGGGCGAGGGGGTTGGTCTGGCGCCGCGCGGCGTATAATCGAAGTCAATTTAATTTAATGCGCATTCAATGTTTTAATCCACTTAACATTAATCGGGGGAGCCGGGTCCGCTTCCATTCTAGTCGTCGATCGCTCTCGCACTTCGCTGCCGGCTTTTAGACCCGTTCATAAATGGAAAATTCCTCTGTCCGCGATTTATCTGGTCCGTCGCGGCTGAAAGCACACGCGCGATAAATAAAATAGAGCCGAGATAGAGAGAGCGAGAGAGAGAGAAAGAGAGAAAAAAAGAAGAGCGTGGGCGGAAGATACCGTCCGTCGGTGCACAACAAAAGCGTCGACCCCGGTCGATTTTTTTTTACCTTTTCGCCAACGACGATGCTCGCGAATCGATCGCGATTGAAGTTTGTTCGGAGGGGTGGATAGTGTTTTGTAGCCCGCATTAAATCCATCAATTTGATCGCGTCACGCTGAAAAATTCCATCGGACCCGAAAGGTTAATTCGATCGAAACGGACAACGATGAAAAGACCCACCTCTGAATCACGTCGAGCAAACATAAATTTTCTTTCCGTGAAATCCGACGCAGGTCGCCACGATCTGCAACAAACAACCCTTTCGGATTTATTTCCGGATCACCGAGAGAGAATACATCCCTATTTTCAACTTTATCAGCTTGATGGGTGGGTTCAACCTGATCTTCAGCCCTACGTAATTATCGTTCGCGTCAGAAGATCGTTAATAAATAATCGATTAATTGTAATATTATCGAAATACCTTTCGAAGGATCTACGTGGTGATGGACGAGCCGCTTCTCAACATTCCGCTGACGGACAACGTGAATTTTAATAAAATGCGCCACCGAAAAGCATCCGGTGAAGTGGTGATCGAGAGTATAAGCGACTCAGATTTGGATCAGACGGTAGACGAGGAACTGTCGTCGTTCATGCTGTCGGACATCGAACTACTACGGGTATGAACGGCTCGAGAGCAAACAGGGAACCACCGATGTAACTCGATAGAACGCAATAAAATGAATTTCATTCGAGACATCGTGGTGGATAAACACCGAAAGTCGCTTCCCACTGAAACCGCTTCATACGCGAGCAAATATTGGCTCGTCGCCTAAGGTAATCGTATTTATCGCGTTCCAGTGTGCTCTGATGGTCTTTAAGGGGCGCAGGGACGATGTCCAAAACGCGTTTAGTTACTGGTTCGTGAAAACTCCGACGATATACGGTTCCGAGCTGATAGACGTCGACAGACAGAGGAATATTTTACTTAAGGGTGAGTGTCTCGAAATGATTGAAAACATTGGATTAGTTACGATAAAATTGTACGAGAAAAAAAAGAAACTGATAAACGGTGACTCTGTTATCACTGCAACTATAGGGCAATAGTCTTGCTAATTTTAAAGAAAAACTTCACCGTTGCCGTCCGCGTTTTCCATTTTCTAGAGCGGAACGTTCTGGCTGGCGGCAATGGGGTTGTAACTTCATTTGCGTTTGTTTCTCTCTTTCCTTGTTATTTCTTCGTAAATTCATTCTCCGAGAAATAAAGCTTTATTACCAGGTTCCCTTCTGCTCGCTCGAGTGGAACAAGCTCCCGTCATTGTCTACTGTTTATTTCATTCAACTAGATTTCACTCCGCTTACGCACTTAATGCTCGAGTGCGGTTCACGTTAATAATCTTACTTCGTTTCCGCCGTCTGACATATATACATACGTTCCACTTGAATGCGACTATTCATTTGTGTAGTTCTTCTTCCAACCGTCTTCATGTTCTGCGATTTTTACTATAATATATACTGGAGTGAAAAAAGCATTGAATCGATTCCCTAAAACATCTTTACGATCTCAACAATTGTCAAATAAAAAATCCAGAATGGGTTATTCGACCCCTCGCGATAGGTTTGGTGTTAATTTATAAGTAACGTGGGCGTGGTCAAGCCGTAAATGGGTCCAACGTGGGCGTGGCCAAATCTGCCGCAGACGTAACGACCGAACAGTCCTATTTCACGCCAGATGCAACAGCCAGCAGCCTCCGCTCGAGTCCACGTTGGTGAAAAGCGTGCAAGCAATCGAAACGCCGCAATCAGCCCGAAGTGGCCGATCGTTTTTACAGCGGCGCCAATTTTTCCGGCTGTCGCAATTCCCGGTTAATGCACTGCGCAGACCGGACACACGAGCCGTTTTTTTCTTCGGCGATAAAACACAGGAAAGTCGTGGGTAACTGTGGCGCACGGTCGTTGGGAACCGAGTCGAAGAATAATTGGTCAGCCGAGCACATCGTCTCCGTCGCGTCGTGCCCCACGAGAAGAGGGTACACAAACTCGCTCCGGGGCCGAGCGTCCGGAGATCGAGTCTCGTGTTTGCCAGGTTTTAATTGCGTTTACTTACATCGTTAATTCATCAGGTTCGTGACATGGTCGCGCGCCGACTGACAGAGCGAGTCTCGCAGGGCTCGATGTCGTTCGATTAATTGTTTCCCTCGTCTTCCATCGTGGAACAGAACCACCCCCAGTTCTTTCGACGGCTGACTGTAATTCCGTGATTTTACTCTTTGCGTTTTAATTAAAATATCGACCCCTTTGATCTGACAACCGATCCCACAATGCGAGATTTAATTTCCTCGGATATTGACTGCGGAATACCGTTCCTCTCCTTCTCTGCTCTGGAAAAATTTTGTACGTTTCGGTGGCTCGACTTAGAGATGGAATTGGAACGTTGAAACTATTCATCCGAAAACTGATACCGCGACAGCAAATTTAATTTCCTCTGTTATCGATTGTACCGACGTTTCTTCCTCCCCCGTGGACAAAGGGCCTAGTCGATTAGGACGGTTGAAACTGCCGTTAGAGGTTTTTCAATGGGTATCGAACCATTCGAAAACTGTCCAAGAAAAACCCCTTCGAGTAAAATTTCAGTCCTCTAGTTTGTCCGCGAGGTTAGTTTCAACCTTCTTAATCGACCAGGCCCTTTTGTACGTTTTAAAATAGGGAACTCTTTTTAATTTGCTTTATTTAGTGCGAAGCATTACGCTGTCTCTCGCTTCGCAGAGGAATTGTGACTGTTTCGGTGGTTCGAGTTGTCGGTAGAAATTGTTTGATTCGACGAAAGGGACGGGTTTCACGGGTTTGTCTTTGTCATTGTCGCGCTTCCGGAACTCGTTGAAAATGCGGAAGGAGGTTCGAAAGCCCAGGTGGGATAAAAGGTAGACGTATTCGGAGCCGTCGTCGGTGAGAATCGCATCTCGGAGCTGTCGCGTTGAGATATGTAAGGATAACGTACAGTTTACATGCATACGAGATGCACACTTCGCCGCGGCGACGCATAGACTCGTCGCCCTGTTCTCCTCGACATTTTCACAGCCGTTTGAACACGAATATCGTGACGCGACGTATCTGAAAACTGTGGTGGGCTTCTTCCCTCATTCCCGATCCACAACCGTATTTTAAGAGGAGCGTCTGCTTTATCGTGTTTCCATTACATTACACAATGGTCCTTCGTCTTAGCGAGACGGTTCTCGTGAAGGAGCATCTTACTAAATCACCAATTCTTCCACTTTATTCACACGCTTTCTTCACCTTTATTTTTCTGACCATTTCCCTAAATTACGGAACTTCGATTCAACGTTAGAAACATTCCGAGAGGTTTTAACTATCCCCTCTGTCTGAATAGCCACGTCTACGATGTAACATTAAAAAGTACTTCCTTAAAGTCTCATTGTATTCCATTTTTTATGATAGGATCGATAAAATCTGGGAAATTGAATTATTCCTTATCCTTTTCCTCAACGTCTACATAATAGACAAACCAAATGTGAAAGTTTAAGCGAGTTAACCCCCGCGTTCCCTAAACTATTTGAAACCTCTTAATCATTCGCCGCTGTAATTTAAGGTAAATGTTAGCCGAAACCACCTGCCAGATTATTAATATTGCCAGCCCGTGTTTGCTTCATCGAGACGAAAATTTATGCGTAAACTGTCTCGTCGGGGTGGCGCGTAACTCGTTCGAAATATCAGTTTACGATTCCCATGCACTCTATCCGTCGCCTCGAGACGTTGTATTATTAAAACTTGATCCGACTGTGAAGGTTCTCTTTAATTAAGCATAATGTATATGTGTATATCCTCCCTCATTCCACCGGGGAGCGGTGGTCGGTTTATGATGCTCGTGTAACGAGCTTAATCTCGGTCGCGCGAGATCAACCGCTCTCGTAAACGAATTTTACTGTCGGCCTTTACACAACGACGCCGGATAGATTATCCTGTCTTCTTATCGGTGTCCGGGCGTAATCGCGGCACTCGGCGTCCGCGCACCACCGTTTTAGTAACGTTTTAATCCCCGCCCCCGTCCAGGTTTCCCGCAGCCCACATCGAAACCGACTCACGAACCGTTTCCTGAACCAAGAACGATTCGCTCGCAGGCGACCAGTAGAAGTTCCAGAAAGAAAGGGAAGAAATAAAGCAAGCAATTCTTTTAAAGTGTCTCGGGACGTGCTGCAAGCTGTCAGTTCTTCAGCGTGAGAGTTCGCCGCGATTTTACTGCAATTATATTTCTGTTCACAGGTGTAAAAAGTTTTGAAGTTCTACTAGGCCGAACTGTGTGTAATAAATATAAGTGAGGCTCTGCTAAAACAATGTCCTCCGTTTGTTTGATTTTCGAAACTTGTATCCGTTAATGGTTTAACGATAACAGCGAGAACGTACGCGTCGAAAGGAACAATTCCATTTCCGTGAGTGCATTTAAAGGCTGGCTTCAAACGTGACACAGTTCTTACACGATAAATTAGCGCGGTAGCGTGTCGCCACACTCGTCGTGCCCTGACGATCATTAAGGAGGCTGGGAAAAAGTCAACGGGCCAGCCTGTCGCGAGGACTTAACTGAGTAATTATTTTTTTTCTTTCTCGCAGCAGCAGAAACAGTCTTCGTACGTCTGTTCTCGCATGACACAGTTCCTTTCAAACGGTCGCGGCCCGTGTCTTCCCATTCCACGAACGGTTGCTTTAACCGGATTCCACTCGTTTTCCATCTTTCTTTCTCGCGTTGCCGGAGAGCCGTTCTCGGTAGTGCGCGAGAAGACGTGCGTCCCATTGAAAAATTTAGGAACGCCGACACTGTCATCCGAGACAGCACGACTTTATCGCCGTCGTCTTCTCGCACCGCGCCGCGCCGCGCCGCGCCGGGGAAACAAATTTTTAATCCGGGGGAATATTTTTTTTTCGCCGGTGGAAAATCCTTTTCCCATTTAATCCTGTCTCCCTCGGCCGGGCCCGGCAGAACAAATGGTCGGTGGCTTCCGCGCGGAAATTGCTCGGATAACATTGTCCCCGTTTGAGTCTCTTAGCCCACTCGTTAGAAATTCAAATCGCAATTAACGGAATAATTGCCGGTTAAACCGCGGAAAAAAGAAACGAAGAAAATATTACGAAACTCGGCTCTCGCTTTTGTTTCGATTAAAACGAAGGGGGAGAGGGGCGAGAGAAACGGGCCGCGACAAAGGGAGAAGCACGTTCGTTCAACCGAACTCGTTACAAAGGGCGACAAGATTAACAGTGTATTATTACCCGGTCGTGCACGCGGAGCGATTAATTCGAACGATTTTACCCACGGAAAAATTCACAAAGTGCGTCGCAGAAGCTCGATCGCGAAATATCAACGTTTTAACGGGAGCTCTCGTAGAATTTCGCTACGGGAAAAATCGCCGGCAGAAAGCCACGTTTGACGGAACGTTTCCTCGGTTACAATGCAATCCTGGTCGCGTAACGATTAGAGGGTGGCGTCGTGACGTCAGCGCAGTTAAGTGCTTACCCTTGTTGGAGCGGTTTCCGGAATGTAGAATTCACGCACCAGTCCGGCAGCGTTTCGGCACCGTGGCGTTCCAATTTGTCGGAGAGGCCTCCCTTTGCCATCGCTCGAATTTCGTCACGATGGCAATTTAACGCGAGCACTTTGATCCGACGAAATGCCACGCCAAGTGGATTCCGAGGAACGTTCGAAGTTACGAATTTTCTGTTTTGCTCCCGACAGAATCAATTAACTGCTTTGAAAACATTTTTATCACGCAAACTCTCGATTGTAAATGTGTATATGAATTTACACGGAACGATTAAACCGTTACAAGTTGCCAAAGAGGCGCCTTTCCAGCAGGATAAAAATTTCAATAACCTCCGTTTTGATTTTCCGAGCTACGTTCTTTGATCAAACGCAAATTAAAATATTTGTAACGAAGAGAGCAGGGTCGTTTGAACGGTCTGCGTTTGTTTTAATGTAGCGTCCGCCTTACATATTCAGTCTCGATGTTCGCCGCGTTGCGTTGCGTTACGTGTGTCTGAGTAAATTCCAATTAAACCGACGATGATCAAAGGTGCAGTGGTAAAATTATTAATATCCCGCACGTTACAGTGCGTATTCGTTGAGGGAGGTTTTTAATGAAATTATCTGGAGCGTGCACCGATTCAAAGGGTCCTGTAAAAACCGGTTTTTTAATGTTCGTATTGACAGGGGCTGCTCGCGGGTTGGCAGGGTATTGCGTTCGAGTAGCTGAGTTTTTCCAGAGAGAAGCTGTAACGTTCGAGAGAGATAGGCACTCAGGGTAATTTCTCCGGGGACAACGGTTGTGGTTCAACGTTTCTGTTCGTTCCTGATGGCCATGGGAGGAATGCAGGTTCGTTACGGCGTTTCTGTTTGTTCCCGATGCCTATAGAGGGAATGTTTATTACGATGTTTCGGTAAGCGTCGAGTGCCCGTAAAAAATGAAACGTCGCCGTTTCGATGCTGTAACGGAGATTACAGACACCGGAGGTTACATGGAGGTGATATTGTAAAATGAAGGAATAACGTTTTTACGCCAGGCCATTCGCGAGCCTCCATTTCTAATTAAATATAATAACCAGTCGTAAAATCCGCGTAGAACACGAGGAAATTTATAGAACCCTCAACATACGCCGTAAAGTTCTACATTCTATAAAGCAAGAACGCAATCTGCTTCTCTCGTCGTTGGGAAAAATGGAAATGTATTAAGGTATTTTTCCCGAAGCGGACTCGCGGCGAATATTACGTAGAAAGGATACAGCTCTCGTTAAACGCAGACTTTAATTCGGCCCGCTCACCGAATTCTCATCGAATTGAATTCGCGCGTGATGCATTCGCGGATGCATGATATCGCGCGATTCCCGGTTATCGTATTTTAACAATCTTCGGTTTAATCGAGCCGCGGAAATTCGGCGAAACGTTTCGCCAGCCAATAACCGTTCCGATATTTTTGCGAAGTTGCAGCGTGTAAATTGCCGAGCCGACGCGGCGCGCACCGAATCGAAATTGGTCATTCAGGATGCTGATCGGGCCTGCACAAAGGTCGTCCGCAGCGACCGTGCGGGACTATTGCACCAATCAAGAATTATTATCCCTTTGTGCCATTACGGGACCGCCGAGCAATGAATTCCGCGATCTCTTTGTCTCGAAATTTTTATACGTGCTCGATGGTCGCGAGTTTCCTTTAGTCTAAACATCGTACAATACTTTTACACCATGAAAGAACGTGTACATGAAAATTTCGTGTTACTTTGGTTCTATAAAATTGGTTTGGTAATATAGATATACGGGATGGGGTGTCAGTCGCATCTAACAGTCTCAATTTCGAAGTTTTGAATAGATATTCGGTGGTGTTACGTTAAAAAAAATGAGAGAGTGTGGAGTCGCCGAGTCCGAGATGATTCCTTCTAATCGAGTTACAAGGATTCCGTGGAACGAAGCGCACGGTAGTTTCCTGTGGCCGGCGATATTAGTCGGGACCACGGGCTGCCACCTCGAGGTCACCGAATCAATAGAGGCTCCGAATCGGTGACTACCGATCCGGACGACCGCAAGTGTGGACCTTTGCCTCGGTTGGTGCGCTCGTAGAGAATCGTCGCTTACGGCTGGCCAGGCTCGATCTCTCTGCCGTTAATCTCGACAACGTACTCGCGTTGAAATCGGCCTCTGCGAATGCATATACATATGTGCATACATTTTATATATATATATATATATATATATATATAAATGTACTAAATATATATATATATATATATATATATATGTAACGCGCAAGCATTATGCCGAGGCTTTTGACTCGTAGTGGCGGCCCTGCCGCGAAATTTCAATTATTAGGTAATGCGAGCTGGTAACAGGATAAACGGGTCGCGACATTTGAATTTAATTTGCTACGGCGCGGGTGTCCGGCCGATTTAATCTGGCCGTCGTTTTCATCCCTTGGCCGGCGAGCAGCGGCATCGCTTGATCCCCGACTCGCGATTGGCTAGCTAGCAATTAAGCCATTCGTATTGCCATACTCGTTGATAAAACGCCGCCGGAAATCGTTTTAATTGCGTCGCCCCCGGTGAATCAGCGCGAATTGCTCGGCTATTCTCGGTCCATCCGATTTACGATTAATTCTGTGCTCGACCAGCCTCGAATAGAATACACTCGACCACGGACAGCTGGAAATCATTCCGTGGACGTGTAAAAAATATGGAGTAACGTTGTTTCGCAGGATACTTTGGCGCAGGAGCAATCGACGCTCGAGAGGCGTCGAGCGCGTGTGCACTCGTTTGTCATTCGAATTCTGTATCTGACTGTGACTGCTTGCTCGCTGGATATTATTCAACCAGTTCCTTTTTAACCCTTTTCAATACTTCTTCCGAACTAAAATATTTCCATTACCTATAATTTTTGACATTTTGTGAATATAAAATCGGTATTATACCTCGTACAACACCTAAATCTTTAGTACTTGATTAGATACCGATATATTTAACCCTTTGCACTCGGCTGTCCCCTCTGAGGCACCACTAAAAATTGCTGTACTATTCTTCAAAATATTGTTTACATTATTAAATATATCGGTATCTAATCAATTACTAAACATTTAGGTACTGTATAAGGTAATGTACCAATTTCATATCCATACAATTGCAAAAATCATAAGGTATGGAAATATTCTAGATCGGAAGAAATGTTTAATTTTCCAGTTAAAATAGCTCCGAGTGCAAAGGGTTAATAATGTAAACAATATTTTGAATAATGGTACAGCAATTTTTAGTGGTGCTTCTCTCAAAGGGGACAACCGAGAACAAGGGGTTAATATCAGCCTCTCTGTCTGTGCTTTAATCATTTTGTATCTCGTATATGTGACTCGCATTCGGAAAGTGAAATAATGGAAAACATTAACGTATTCGTGCTGGATAAAATGAATTCGCCGAGAGTTCACGGAATTCGTGCAGGTGCGGCGGATGTTATCACTGTGGATACCGAAACTCGTTTCGTCGGCAGCGTTCCGAGGCCACGTGGCGTTCAGTGTCCCCCGGGACTCGCACGCAGGGAATTCATAGGGAGTTCCAACTGAAAAATGAGGGATGAGGGTATCTCGCGCGAAAGAGGATTATCATACGATCCACCCCTAACGTTTGCCGACTCCGTGGCTCGTCGGAGCGTGGCTTCTTCATTTTTTATTCGCATTATTCGTGCTCAGGCTCGATCCGCGCGGAATTAGTTCCTCCGCCGTTGCACACGCGGAGACGCTCCCTTTCTTCTATCTCCAGAGGGAATGGAAAAAGAGAGAGAAAGAGGGAGTCGTCCTTTGGAAATTCATGGAGAGCTCCCGTTGTTTTTCTGCTCGACCCGCCGAGAAGGGGTTGCACAATAAAAAGTGCCGCGCAAAAGGAGAGAGACGATAATGCCCCAGCGTTCAGTTTGATTGCGGCAATAAACGGGGCTCGAGTGTGTTTTTGTTTCGCTGCGGCTCTCATTGCTTATTCCCTCGCCGAGATGAGAAACGAGAAGCGCAACGATACACTCTTGAAAATAAAAGTGTACATCGCTCTGTCCTGCTCGTGCGTGCGCCAAGTTATCGGTGTTCAGATGTTTGCCTTTTTAAATTCCAGAAGCGCCCGAGTGCTCCGTGGAAATTGCTACGGTCGATTCAGCCCCGGGAGTTTCGCAACTTCTTCTGACGATCAATTAGCTGCTTGTCCTGCCGATGAAAATTCTACACTGTGAGAACGATCTTCAGTCCTTGCTCCTTTCAGTTTTACGAAATAGAAAAGCGTTCCTATCTCGTAGACTGGAGATGCTCGAGTTATAGTTTTCTCTCTTCTCAAGTAAAATACAATATCGACCGATGAAATCTTTAATCGCCATTCCGTCTAGCTTGATTCAGTGGAAACAATTAATTCCGAGAGATGCCGAGTTAAACACGTTGAGATGTGAAGCTCCGTTAACCATCGTGGAAATAAAGCGGAAAATGCATCGGATTATCCTTGTCCCAACGGTACAATTTTTCTCTACCTCGTAATATAAATTAATAAATAAATGTAAAGCGTTTCATATACGAGCAGGATTTCAATAGCAGAACCACTACAGAGAAATGGAAATGAATTACGTATACTTTCCACTTACGTTGTTGTCCTGCGTCTCTCTCTCTCTCTCTCTCTCTCTCTTTCTCTCTCGCGCGGGTATTCTGTATCCACAAAATAAAAATAGGATTTCCTGGTTATAATTTATCAAGGATCCTGTCGTTCACAAGCACGGGTATTGTTGTCGCTATACAAAAGAGGATACAACGGATCGCGGTAGCAGAGACGTGGAAAAATAGACAAAACGGGTTTGGATCTTGTCAAGTAGACTGACGTCTGTTTGCCTGAGAATTCGCTGGCATAAAATTCCGAGTGCCGTGTCTTCCCGGGCACGTTTCGATTCCCGTTCTCGAATGATTCTCGTGTTGTGCTCTTCTCGGTTGTGTCTCCGCCTCGGTTTTTCTTTCTCCTCGTGTATCGGCGAAAGCCTCGCAATCTCCTCTCGTTATTTCCATGGAAAAATGGGGAGCCGTTCGCATTTGAAGCCGCAAAATGCTGCCGTATCTTCGAAATCTGCTCTCTTCCTTGGGAATTTATACCGGTACCAAAAAACATTAAGAACCTGAGTTTTTCTGATTAATTCAATTTTTGTAAAGTTCAACGTTTTTAAAGAATTCGAAGCTCTTATTGAAATTTTGCTCGCAGTCTGTTCCGAACGGTGGCCCGTAAAAGGAAAAATGTTTGAATTAAAATTCCGCCAGGGGTGACCATAAAAGTTTCCAACAGAATTTGCATGCGTTTCTAAAGCAGCGAGCAGCTGATAACGTATGGACATGGTTGCAGGTCTTCACCCCGATGGTTCGGCCGTTTAAATGCGAACGAGATTCCGAGCAAGAAACATCGAGCGAAGCTCGTAACATAGGCCAGCAAAAAGTTCCGTGGACACATCGTCGTAAAGTCTCGGCACTATTGCAGAGTACCCGGCTAATATTCGCCGCGCTATTTATTCAGAAGCATCCCGATGCAACAAAAACGCGAAACCGAGTACACAACGTGTACTCTGCTTGCGGGGCCGCGTCCATGAACGCGGGGGACAGTTTTCCGCGCGAACGAGCAGACTTCATTTCTCTGCTGAAGTGAGAAGCATTTTCGTGATTCCCGGAGCGTGAAGTTTTCTCATTACGTTCGTTATTGTCGCCTGTGTTCGAGCATAACGTGTCCCGCCAAGCTAACGAATATTCCCAACAAATTATCTCTCTGTCATCCCGCGGCGCTAACGGGTTCGCGACTATACTATTCGGTTTCTATTAATATACGAGGAAATTTCGGGCTTAGGTAACCGTGACTTCAACGAATCACCTTCCAAATTATTTAAATTACTTTATAATTATATGGGCACGTGCTCTCGGCACGACCTGGAAACCGCGAACTCGTTTAGCGGAGCTTGAAAGCTTGAAAGTTGTGCGGGGACGTGAAACGAGAAATTTACTTTTTGTGAGAATAGAGGAAGGATTTGTTATTTTTGGAAAATCACGGTGTACTAGATTGTTCGATGATTGAAATCGTGAAAATTTATTTGAGAGGTACCAGTTTGATGTTTACCCGGACAGAAGGATGTTTGTTTCCGCAGGCTGATTGGCAAAGGATTCGCACAATGAGGTAAATAATTGACAAGGCAACTCGATAGAAGTTCCGAAGTTCGTCCCACTTTGGATTCCGTCTGACATTGCGCAGGATCACGTCAGCTTGTTAATACGCTTCGAAAGCTGGCTCCAGCTGACGCGATTATCGGTAGCATTCGATGAACATTGGCCTGCTACCTCGAATTTGGTTCAGAGCACAGGACGTTAATGGAACGATGTCCGAAACCGGTGGCAAGAGATTGCCTGGGACATGTCTCGGTTGAAACAATTCTGACGAAAGCTCCTCGGGAATATGACATCTCGATTTAAATGGCCCTCGACGACCTCCTTCGTCTCGGTTCCCGCTTTTCGTTAAAGTTCTTTTTTTTTTCTTCGTTCCGCTCGTTAGATCGCAGGAACTTGGCCTTGGAAGGGTGAACCAATTATTGGACAGGGGTTTTGGATAGCTCTCGAGCGGTGCTACCCTCGTAGCCTGAATTTTTCACCCGTTTCGCTCGCCCCAGGCGTTAATTACTCTCCTCAGTAGAAAATATTCAATCAACCGAGGAAACGCTGCCGATCGATAGCCGCATATCCCAACACTGTCTCGCGGAGTGCCTTCCATTAACCCTCCGACGGCCGAACTAATTTTTCTTCTTCAAACAATTTTTTATCTACCCTCGCTGTTTACAGCTGACCCATTGCTGGCATCAATCTAAGCCTCTCTCCGGCGAATCTAGCCTCGCACACAGCGATCATTGCGGACACGGGCTGCACAAAGCTCTTCTGCCTTTCGGAGACCAGCGTTTTCGACGTTCGAATAGGGAACATTCAAACTACAATTAATCCCGTACTTATTTCTGGGCTACCAAACTTGTTTCAACTTTCAACCATTCCCGGCGAAATGACAAGCTTCGGATCGTGACTTTCACAATTGCCGAAGTTACTAAGCAGCTTTCGAACTAAGCAGCTCATTGAAACGTATCGAATACATTCCTCCATTCAAGCATATCAAACACAAAATACCAAATAAATTCAATCGTGTCATTTTTGTGAATCAACGCACATTTCAAAGATTTTCGGGAGGGTTCCCGTTCTAGGAAATCTTCGTCGATGCCGGAATGGATGGTATAATTAGACTGCGAACCGGTGGGCGTTAATGGGCAATGCTCACCGAAGAGCCAAGGACATCGCGCAATTAGGGTCATTAGTAGTTGGAGTAGTTTCATAGGTGCTCCACCCTAGTGCCATCCTCGATTCACCACTTCCATTTCCATCTGGAAAGACAGGGAACGGTGTCGAGTAGAATCTAATTATTGGCTACTGATCGGGGACCGGTTCCTGCCCGGAACTTCCCAAGGATCCGCGTCGGAATTAAGATTGGGAACCCTTGGTCAATTTCCTGCCGGTGCTGTCCCACCGATATTTATGTAATTGGGTCAGCCGGTGATTAGTTTAAGAGTCGATGGTTTAAAACTTTCGAGAAGAGACTCTTCCCCGTTTCTCCATTCATCGATCGCAGGGAATTTCTCATATTTCCACCACACCTCCCTCGTCGGATTGATAAATTCTTCTTTACGATGATATTAATAGATCTTTTAGAATCCCCATGAGAAAGTTACGATCGATCAACGAGAGGAAAATAGGCGATTCCCATGCGGATCACGAATTTTCGCAATTTCTAGTAGCCATAAAGTGGTGCGAATCACTGGGGGAGAAGCTCTGGGGTTCTCAGACCTGCTGGGGATTTTTAAAAACCTCTTGATATCGACTCTTGATAAATAAATCTACTGCGAACGCTGTTCTACATCATCATCCCCGTACAGCTTCTTCTGTGACGAAGCTGTGCAATTCTTCTGAAAATTGAACAGCTACATTTTATCATACCATGAACATTTTGTATTATTTTTCGACTAGCTGAAACGAAGAGTTCGTCGAGGTGAAGACATCGTTTACCGAGAGCATCAATAACGGGTTTCTGTTAACACTACAGGCACGGTGTGTCGTTGCAGTGTACACGGGTAACATCGACTCGTGAAAAAACTTCGGAACGCTCTGGGAAACAAATTTCCTTCTGTGGTAGACGAAACTTTCCCTCTCTTTACCCCGTTGATTGGCTAAACGCCGACCCACTTTCAAATTTCTCCCAGTTATCGACTTTCGCATTCTGCTCTCGAAGCCCGGGGGGAAAGATAGAAAGAGACAGAGAGAAAGAAAAAGATATATATATATATATTTTTAATATATATATATATATATATATTTTTAGCTTTACCCGCGACTTTGTCCACGTGCAATAACAAATGACCCGCAACATTTCCCCCACCTAAATCCCACCCTTAACCATTCACGTACTATCTTGACCGTGGTTGGAGTAACTTCGTCGCGTTTGTTGTCACGATTTTGGATTATGTGTTTTGTTCTTCACACTTCTTAAGACGCGCAAATTGCAGTGTCCTGTTGATCCGACGGAGGAACATAAGATTCTAAAAAAATTGTAAGTTCCTATATTTGACATTAGTGTTTTATAACCTAGAATTAATATTCTTATGTATAAAAATTGATATAAGATATTCATAAAACAACGTAGAAAGCTGTACTCTGAGTCATTAGATGCTGTGTATCTTCGGGAAGATTTTAGAGCAAACCACATTCGAAAAAGTTCATTCGTTCAAAAGTTATAAGCAGAAACGTGTCCAAAGGAGTCCAGCTTTCTACGTTGCACCGTTTTTAATTGATGCCGTTACAAACATACAGACATACAGACACGATTTTATTATTTATTATTATATTATTATATATGTATATATAAAGAGAGAGAGAGAGAAAGAGAGAGAGAGAGAGAGAGAGAGAGAGAGAGAGAGAAAAAAAGAAAAGATATTCCTTGGGAAAAAAATAGTAACGCAATATCCTCGATGAATAGTTTTCGCGGAGAATGGAACCGGAGAGGGTGGGAGAAAAAGGCAGAGAAGTTTGCAAAAAAAACTGGAAAATAAAGAATGGAGAAATGAAAGGAAGAGAAAAATGTTCATGGAATCGTGACGTTTTGTTTGTCGAGGGACAATGGGTATCCGCAGAAGTTTGACGTAATTAGGATTCCGTTATGGCTGCAGTTTCTGCCGCGGCAACAGTCTCTCGCTCTCTCTCTCTCTCTCTCTCTCTCTCTCTCTCTCTCTCTCTCTCTCTCTCTCTCTCTCTCTCGCTTTCTCTCGGTCGCGATTATGTCTGCGTGGAAACGTGGCGGCCGTCCGCAGTCTCTGAAAGAACTTTCCTGCGCGTTAATTCGCGGATAACTGGAGCTTCCACGCGATATCATTCCGTTTCCGAAATTAACGTAGCGTCAGGAATTCCATTGCACCGGTTAATTGGGATTATCAATGGCAAAAGGCGCGCGGCTTGTTCTCCGACTAGGTTTTACCCGCCTTGATTGTCCAATTAAAATTAATTTGCGGCCTTGTTAAACTTTACCGACTGTTGTTCCAGCGATGATGTTCAAGCCACGAGTGACAGTCACTATTTAAAGTCGTCGCCAGTATCCGTCTGCGATCGATTAGATCAATACTTCAATTTCATACAATGACTCGAATTAATATTCGGACGGTCTAAACAAAGAAGACGATAACTTTTTTAATATTGTATTATATGATTTGAACATTTTTGGGAAGCTAGAGCAATTAGTTTACTACAGGATGTGAAACGTCTTTTTTAGAGCGTCGGAATATTAATTCGAGCCACTGTAACTGCGCTTTCGACTGTAGTTTTTAATTGTTGTACAGTGACTCCGACGGAATAACGAAATGTTCGGCCGGTTTGAGGAAGTTGAATGGAGGAGATTCTCATTAGTGTTTTCAAGTGATCGTTGTATATTGTCGGTGTATCGCAAAGGAGAACTCATTGACATTCAATTGACGGTATCTTGCACGATCCATCACAGAGTAACTAGATTATCCTGTTTATTTACGCTGACTGATACATGTATTATAATTAACATCCAATTAGAATTAGATTAGCCCCCTGTCGTTCATGGATAATTACGTTGCGTCCTGGTAATAACTGGGCCATGGCATTAATCAGGCAATGCGTGCACGCGCAGCATTGCCTTTCGTTCAGGGAAACGCTGGTAATTGCATGGCTATGCGATTATGCGAAAATTCCTATATGATTTCTATCCGGCGAGACTTTCAAGTGGACGACAGCTTTTACATCGTAAATAATTATATTTCGCATCGTTACTGTGAATTATCCACTCGGAGTTAGAGCACGATTAATTCGTAACTGTGGAACAAATATACCACGTTAATTAATTCTTATTTAATATTTATCGCTTTCAGAGAGGATTAATATTAGAGGACAAGCATCACGTAATTGTCCATTCAGTGGTATCGAGCGATTCAAGCACGATTAAATTACAGCGTGATTATTCGATAAAATCGGAATCGAATCGAAATATTTACTGCTCGAGAATACCTTTCGAGGACCTACATTTAGCGGGCTGTATTATTCGATTTCGGCTATATTTTTCGCTGGAACTTATGCACAGTGTTCTATATTGTCAGACCTGAAAGGGACTTTGAGACTCTTGAGTGAGAAATCGTGTCACAGACCAGTGGAACTTTGTTCGTGACGGCTCTGCGAATAAAGATATGGCGTTACAGTCACTGTCGAAAAAATTTCGGAGATTCCGGTCCACAGAATATTCCAGCCTGTTCTCAGTTTTTATTCGAAAAATGTATCGCCATCTGCTTCTTAAACAATGCCAGGAATTTTTAATATACACGACCGCCGTTTCCGATTCGTCGCGAGCTGATATAACGAAGCAGCCTCCTGCACGTTAAAATCCTGCGTATCAGCTTCGATAACGCGAACCCAATACCTGATTGCTAAATGGAACCTGTTGGTTTCAACTGTAGTGTCACGTTTTTCGAATTTATCGTTTAATAATGAACTTGCGTAGCTAGAAACCCGGAATTCCCGCAAGTAGTACAAGTCACCGATAAAGTCTCCGTCAAGGGAGCGTTCCGTGAAATCGCGAGATGGAGGCTGAGATTGAAGTGAAAAAAATCGATTCGCGAGAACGAAGTCAAGCCGGGATAGAGAAACGATTCGTGTTAAGCCCGAGAACCCATCGCGTAATTTCTTTTCACCGCCTCGCAGCCGGCTTCTCGCACCCGATGTTTTCTCTCAGCTTGACCTACAGTCCGTCGAGCTTAAGCTGCTTAGAACTCGGTAACCCGTCTATGCGGCGCGACATTTCTCGATGCACACACGGCTCCCGTTGCCATACACCATCACGACAATGTGTAGTACGAATTTCAGAAGCACTAGACGCCATCGGCGTCGGCGTAACCCTGATATATCGGCGGATTAAGCAACCGACGCCGCCCTTCCGAGCGGATTTTCCGTCGATACAACTCACCCACCTTGCCTAGTAAGTAGAATTTCGTCCTAGCCGCTTTGCATGCTGGAAACCACTCGAAATCTTTCGAACAGTTTACTAGAAACACGTAGCTGGGATAGACTGTTGTATATTGTTATCATGTTTCGGAATTTAATGTTCAGTTTGACGTCGCGATGCTAACGGGGAATTCATAATTAAGTTCGCGTTCATTGCCACGAATCGAGCTCTTCATAATTCGCGAATGCGGACAAAGTTACAAAGGAGCATTCATCTATAAATTAGGTTAGAATACAAAGAGGAAATAAACGGACTGGTATCCCGAAAACGCAGAACAGCAGTTTTAAATTTAGCCCGCGACGTCGATTGTTATTAAAACTCGACCCAGAACGCCGAAATGTCTTCTCTATAGAGATCCTTGACGCGGCTGAGGAGTCGTTTAAGCATTAGTTAACGTCGACATCTTGAAGAGAGAAATTTCGTGGCGGTCCGCGACGGAACGTTGGATTAAGGATATTCTTGAGGAGACCGGTCTTTTGTATCTGTTTTGAAAGCGGTCGGGGACAGCGCTCGTCGTTTCTCGTACCAACGCTGATAAACGTGCCAGCGTTACGACGAAGAGGGGATGCACAATAATGGAGTACGAGTGGTATCCCATTGTGGCGAACACAATGAACCTCTCGTTTGAGCATTCCTAAGGAGAATGTCTCTGGCAGTTCGACGCGATTCAGGAATAAATGCCGCCTCGCACCCTCGTCAAACAACTTTAACGGTCCGCGGATATATTGCCGATGTCATTTACAGTAATCCAACCAACTCGGCCACATTTCATTGCAACGACACGGTTTGTCGTTCAGAATTTCATTGCTCGCACCACCCTGTTAAACGTAAATTTTCCTCAGAGGTGTTTTTCTTTTCTTTTCTTTTTTTGCGTGTTTAAGGTCACATGCACCTAACTTTGGTTATTAGTGACCCCTGTAGCATGACTATGGTTCAGCACTTGATTATATCAGATGGTATAATCCGATATCTTTCAGGAAGTTTAATATTTTTTGCAGGAATCCTCCGCTTGTAATATATTTAGCGGACCTCGCACATTGTGTTGTGCTCTTTTTACATTATATTTTGGACAGGTGACCAAGATGTGTTCGATAGAGTTTTTAACGTAGCAGGTATCGCAGGTGCTTGCTTCGGTTTGGTTTTTTTCTTTGTCAGCTTTCGAATGGTTCGATAGTTTTGTCCATTTTAATCCACCAAGCCCTTTTCAGCCTCTACTTATTAGTGGAATAATTCGAAGAGCATCGAGTGACTTCGGCTTCCGAGTGACAGGAGTCGATCGTAGGCCGCAGCCGTATCGGATCGACCATGGATCTCGTGCAGTCGACCGCGCTCGTTCGAGCCGACAGCGATTGTATCGTTCGGGAAAGTTTCCCTATTACAGGCCCTATCTGAGAACAACGTTTCAGGAGTTTCCGTCGCGCCGGCGGGAGCCACCTCGCAGATTGCGCGATCTCTCGCAGACGGAAGTCGTTTAATTTATCGTTGCGCGGAGACACGCGAGTGGCAACAATACCTCGGACGTCGTAACACCGTCGACGGCCGGTGATCTCGGATGCGAGGCGACGTAACCTCTCGACGGTATCGCGAACATTCTGTTCCCGTGAGTCGGACGCCAATGGTGAAACGCGCTACGATGGGACGCGGAAGATGGTGACGAAGGACGTTCGTGAATTTACGTCGTCGAGATATAAACTGTATGCACGGTCCATTGTCTCGGAATGTATCCCCTGGCAACGCTGTAAATGGAGTAATCCCCTCGATTTGTGATATTTCGCCGACCCCTTTCGAGGAGGGATAGCGAATGGGGTTGCCAGGATCGCGTTCGCTAATCGATGGAGACCCGGAGTAGTTGGGTCGCTAACGTTTTGCAAAAGTGTTAGACGCATCCTTTGTACAGGGGTGAAAACAGCCCTCGAATCACGCCTTGCTAGTGAATTCGTCGGTTGTTATTCGAGAACTTAATTAGTTCATCCTTTGGCCCATTCATTAGCTCGTTTAACAGGTGTATACACCGATTAATCGACGGTACTCGAGTGGTTCGAAGAGCGAGCTGGTATCTAGACGATATAAGAGGGCCTCTCGAGATTCCTGATGTTTCTCAAACACCTAGCAGATACCCGGCCTATTTTTCCGCGTGTTATTAATTTCTCCGATATCTGCGGTCACGCGGACGCTATCGAATCGTCGACGCGTCCCATCAGGATCCACTCGGCCATCCACGCGAATTTGTTTGCGGCAAGATGAAACTGTGTCCGCTCCGTCACCTTCTCTATTTGCCGCGCCCATCGGACCTCGAAACTGTCAGGGACGAGAGTTAAATCGGAATCGCGGACGTTCTGTTCCATATACGGAATCAGGCTACGTATTATCAGCCGCGGAGTCTATCTGGTTCGTCGGTGCTATATTTAACCCGCGATCGAACTGTTGTTCATCAATACAAAAAGACAAAGGCGAGAAACGTGTACTGCATGGACGTGAAAATGCGACTGTTCCACACCTCCGATACTTTCCTCTGTTCGCGATCTCCATTGTGCTTCGCACATTTCCTTGTTGTTTGATCATTGCTAGTAACACGAATACATTTTTAATAGAATAATATTTCTGGTGTACCTTAAAATCACGAGGGAAAGTAACAACGCGAAATGGGAATGATAATTCAAGGCTCAAGCAAGCAAATGGAAAATTGTCTGCGATGTTCCGGCGCAGTTGTGGAAACGTAAGACGGAGAATTTACTTCGCTCCCGTCGGAGTTGTCATTCAATTACACCCGACGGACGTGTATTCGCTGTAAACGCGTTTCAGAGTTTGTAATAACAATAATACGTCTTTATTACCCCAGCGCGTAAATTCGGTAGCGGGAGAACAGCCATTACACGCTGACAAATTAATGAGACGAAATGAATCGCAATCTCTCGAAAGTTCGCCAACAGATAGTTATTTTCATTCGACGTTCGCTCGCACTTAATCCGAGGAGCGGATCGAAAGCTGAGAGTATAACAACGATAATATTGAACCGACGAAGAAGATATAGCGAGATTTAATTAGTTCGGAAATCCGAGTCGATCAGGTTGCGGCGAAGAAATCGATTCGCACCGACTACTCCCCGGAGCCACTTGTTAGCATCGCGTTGACGAGTAATTATTATAATTCGTACTTTACGCCGATATCGAGTTTAACGAACGTCATTATGCTACGTCGCGCGACTGTTTTGCAGGCGCCCTCGGTTTCGCCGTTTCCGAGATGCCGGAATTATTAATTAAATACCATTTTGAACAAGATGCCCGAAATGAGAACTACGAGCAATGAAAATTTCAACGTTCCCCACATTGTTATGAGAAGTAATAGCCGGCATTATTGTAACTACGTTAAGCGTACCAAACTGCTCGAAACTGGTAAAACAAGCGAATTCAAGACCACGAACGCACAGACTCCTTTACACACGGAAATAAACGCTATGCTTCTTCATCCGAACAGAATCGTACTTCAGTCGAACATTATTTCAACCTTACTAGTTATATCATTATCAACATTTTTATTCTCTACGACTGTGCTACGCAATCTTAAGAAATGTACTTTTCTGCCTCAGAAGAATTTCGAGCAAGTCCTGTGTAATTACTAATTAGCGGGTTTCGTAGAGGTTGTTACCGGACGGGGAAAAGGGAGCCATTCTTTTCGAGAGATCTCGAGTTACCGGAGTTATTCGTACGATAACTGATTTGTAGCCCCGTGCCAGCACAAAGACATAAATCTTCTTCCCACCCCTACTGTCGGTTCTTTCGTTCCAGGTCTGGCCTCGTTCACGCTCACGTTCACGAGCCGTTCTTGTACGTGTGCGCGTTACCCTCGTGCTTTCCCGGGCTCAGGCTCGCTCGTGCGCGTTTCCTCTGCTTCTACTATCTGGCATCCGACTACTGTCACAATAATATCCTTGCTCCTTCGCCACCTTCGTGATTTATCCGTGGAACCGGTGCGGTAAGGTTGTCGCGTGAATTAAGCAGGACCGCGTTCATGTTCGCGTAATTATGGACCGAGACTTTCACAGTCGTTTCGCGGCCGGATCGTAAAACAGGGAAAAAGAACGTCGATGATTTACGAGCCAACGGATATCTCAACCCTTTCTTTGGACACGTTTTTCCCGTCGTAGGTTCTGTTTCTAACACAATAAACACACCGAGAGAATAGCGATAATTGTTAAGATCAGGAACGTCTCACGGAAACGCCTGCTTCTACGAACAAACTCGCGAAAAGAGAAATTAAAACGAAACTTATTATCTCGTGGAATAACCGCGCTACACGGAGAAGAAAATAAACTCGACGTTCAACTTTATTAAACTTTCTATTCCATTATGCGGTGCGCCCAACCGCGGCCGCTATAGAAACGTAACATTCCGCTCATTATAAATTCGCTGTCCGCTGATATAACGCCGATTCCAACCTAAAGCGTGTTTCATCGTTTCAATTCGAGCTGTACCGTGTACAATTCTCTTTGGTGATCGTGAAACTAACACAGATTTGTGAAAAATTACACGAATTTTCATTTTTTTTTCTTTCACCGAACAAGCAGTCCTAACGTGATATTTTCAAGAACCGCGCTCGTTTGCGGAGCAATTAAGAATGAACCAAGGGTTTTACAGCATCCGGGGATATGTCGAAAGGGTGATTTTCACCTGAGGGAAAACTAGGTGATGGGAAGCGGAGTCTGGGGAAAAAGAGGAGCGAGAAAGTGGAAGGTTGCGAGCACCAAAAAAGCACGAAAGGTAAGAGGAGAGGCTTCTCTCTTTTGTGTTGGGTAAAGAATGGAGTGTTGTCAGTAATTAGGGATCCCGAATCCAGCCTGGTGGATTTCCACAATGATCCGGCACAGTCATCGTTGCCTTCGGCGTGTATTCCACGCGGGACGACCCTTTCACCCGTCCGAGGTGGGCCGTCGTTGATGATTTATGCCCACGCGTGTCACATTGTGTACCGTTGCGTGTGTCGCGCTAACAACGTACACGGCAGGCGCGATTATGCGGCAGCGTGGTCGTTATACGCGCGCCTCCCCATCGTAGCATCGCGCGCATTTACGCGGCGATATGTGCATCCAGCCAGTTTCGCCCGTGTGCACTCGTCCCGTATTTGTCTGCCTCTGCTCTCGGATGCATGCTCGGCTACGCCGCGAACGAGCCCTGCATGCCTTCGTACCCTCGTACGAGGTCTCGTTGTACTTTTGTTGTGATTTTACTAGCCACGAAAGTAGTATAGGTCGACCACCGCACCGAACAGTTCCATTGACTTTCTACTGGCCGGAAGAAACATCGATTTTTACCAGTCACCAGATGATATACGAGTGCAGCATCCTCTCCTTGACACGTAGACCTTTAAACAAAGGAACATTTTCTGGCACCCTTCAACGATTATTTCATTTTGACAGGGTTCAATATAAATGTAAGGAATGTGCTTAGCGCATCTTATTATATACAGTGACTCCCACTAATATTCGGACACTCTTAAAAAGACGATAACTTTTTTAATATTGTTCTATACGATTTGAACCTTTTTGGGAAGGTAGAGCAATTAGTTTGCTGCAGGATGTGAAAAATTTTTTTGTCAACAATTGCAATGAATCGGAATTGTAGAAGAAATATTAAAACTTACATTTTACAACTTTTTTATGTGGCCTGTATTGAAAATTTAAAAACTACGTTTTGTAGATCTGTGTCAATTAAACATATTCTGAAAATTTCGTCAAAATCGAGCGACGTTATAATGAGCTACAAACATTTAAAGATGGTAAAAATTGCAGATTTTCGGCCTATAATTGCAGTAAATCTAAGGATTCTTACATCTTTCAATGCCTGTCGTTTTTTTTCTGTATCAACCGATTTCGATGAAACTTTCGCAGTGCATATAATTGACACAGATCTATAAAACATAGTTTTTTAATTTTCAATATAGGCCCGTATAAAAAAGTTGTAAAATGCAACTTTTAGTATTTTTACTACAATTCCGATCAATTGCAATTTTTGACCAATGTTATTTTCATATCCTGTAGCAAATTAATAGCTCTAGCTTCCTAAAAATGTTCAAATCGTATACCTAGTACAATAATAAAAAAAGTTATCGTCTATTTAAGTGTGTCCGAATATTAGTGGGAGTCACTGTAAATATGACCACTGTCCAACGACTTATGAGCGGGAGTGTAGCTATCGGCGAGATATCGAGTTTACAGTCGAAGCGTAAATTCCAAGGGATCCTCGAAGCAACATGGAATTTGTTATTAAACGACGAGGGGTTGAACATTGAAAGAAGCATCGTTTGAATAGACAGATTGAAAGTTCGAAGAATAGAAGCATCAACATTCCCGCTGTATTATGACCGGTAGCCATTCACGAGAGGCTGCGTCTCTAGGAACTGAATACACCTTTTTATAGGCGCACGAACAATAAGCGTGATCCTCTAAACGGGAGCACGTCGACTAGCAGTGGCATATGGAACGAGGGAACACCTGGGTGTCCCTTTAAACGGAGGTTCCATCACGTCTAATTAGAATTCATTGGTGAATCGATGTTTTGCTTTCGGAGAAACGGACTGACCCATTTTTTCGACTGGTGCACGCGCCTTTTCCCAAACCGTTTTCCTCCGCTCGGAGCGGGGGTGTGGGAAAACAGTTTGAAATTTTACGGAACCCTGGACCCTGGTGGTTAAACGCGCGAAACTTTCTTGTCTGTACCAATTATCTGCGCACTTAAGCGCGCCACGGGCTTTACCAACGAGAGGTCTCGCGGTGTAAACTCGTAATACCGGCGATTTCAGCTGCTGTACGAAGCTCAACCCTTCGCGCTAATGTTCCTGGACAGGGTGGAGAGTTTATCGTATGTGGTAGCGATAATAATCGCCGCAATGTGACCACTGATGCATGTAGTACGCTCGTTGTTCATAAATCTCGGCGCGAACATCGTGTTCCGACGTCCGCCGCGTTTTTGAGCACTCGTGCCCCGTCCTGGGAATTTATTCTGTACCCTCGGTTCAAGTTGAATCATATTTTTAATTCTATCCCAAGGACTCGCATTGGCTCAAGTGGATAAGGCTCGCGAATATGTGATACGATAACCGAGCGATTCTACCGATTTTTAATTTTATTAATACGAGATGGAGGTGGAAGTGAAAAATTGAGTAATTAAAGATTTTCAAGAGTTTCCCCGTGATTCCTTTTCCCGCGGATTAAAACGGTTTGCAGAGCTTTCATCGAGCTTCGGGGACTGAAAGCACGCTAAAAGCTCCACAAGCAAACGTCGGGGGATATTCTTTTTCACTCCATCGCTTGCTTTGGCGCTATTAAATGTCGTTTACATTTATGGAGTACGGGTGAACCACGCAGGAACAGATCCGTATCGCATTGAGTGCTGGTCGAGATAGGGATCTCTTAAAAAATTCCCGGCGACCCCTGTTTCCGTCGGTTATCCAACCCTCAGGATGCATCAACCCCATTACATCGAGGCGTTCGCCCTCGGTGAAGCCCTTCAGTCAGCGTGGGGAGCACGTCACTTCAGGGAAAATGAAACCACTCGCGGGTGGGTTGGAGGAGGTACAAGCAGCCGTGGAAAGAAAAGGGAAAACTTGGATAGAAAGTAGGAGGAAAAAGAGTGGAAAGAGGAGGAGAAAGGGGAAGGACAGAGGCTGGAAGAGACGAGACGTGGACGTCGTGTTAAGCTGCTACGTGACGACGATGTCGTCATTGTTTCATTCCGGCTAAGGCGACGCGACGGCCGGCAGAGGAAAGTTTCCCCGCGGCGGCGGAATGACAAACAACTCGAAAAGTTCAAAGACGGGGGGCACCGGTAATATTTCTGTTTCGTATTAGCCTCGTCTGACTGAAAAGTTTCTGGTTAATTAAGGGACCGATGGAACGAGAACGGATGAAATAAAGAAACGCGGAATGCATACCATCGCGCAATGGTGAATTCGGCCAAATTCGTGACGGAAATTCATATCTTGAAGTCTACGATGAATTATTGAGAGAAATGATAAATTGGTCAAACTTGGATAAATGTTTTTTCTATTTTTGGCCAGGAATTTCGCCGAAATCGACATTGTAGCGTCGCGTAGAAACGAAAAGTCGAGGCTTTATGCCGGCCAGAATTTGATTTATCCGAGGAGGACAGCCCGCTGCCATTGTCGAGAGATCGTATCTCGCGGAATTACGGTCTCAACGTGTTTATTCGCCAAATAATTCCCTCCCCTATCTCGTCTTTTATTCTCTTTCTCCCCTTCTCTATACCTCTCCTTCGTTTTTTTTTCTCTCTATTCCGTATACCCTCCGACGAATGTTATAGCAAGTAACATGCTCGCGAAACTGGAACGCCCCGGTAATGGATCCACGGCGAACTTGCCCGCGTTTTTAACGCGCCCGTTCAGAACGGTTCCCCGGACCATATTTCACGATGGAGAAATTTACTTCGTTATCGAACCTAAGCCACTTGGCCGAAACGAACGCGATAAAACCGGCTGTTAATGCACATCCATTTCGGTTATTGTTCGCGAACGAAGCCACCGGCGACGCGTCGTAATGCACTTTAATTGCACCGGGCGTTTCGAGTTATGTACGCCCTGCTATCTAATATACCCGAGCAGGAAGCGACGAGGTGTGCAATCCTTCGTGCGAATGCCTCTCCTGTGGCGTCCATTGTTCCTTTGGATACGAAATTATTCGGCGACCGCGAACGGAAATCTTCTGCTTAAACGTCACACGCTTTTCTTCTCTTTCGTTTCATAATTTGTCGCATCGCGCGATTCGATTACCTTCTCGTGTGCAGCTTCGCTAATCTACTCGGGACAGATTACAATGGTGTACAAGTTTGAAATTTAATAGTGGGCAATAGACAAGCATTGAACGGTCCTCGTATAAGTAGAATAGCTCAAGCAGCAATCAGACAAATGGACAAGGACTTCGTGTCGGTCCAGCCAAGTGGAATATGCACGTCCCACTCCGGTAACCAGACAAGTTAAATGGGACAGTGTCCTCTTCCAAATAAGTGATATAGATCTCTGTCGTCCCAGTAGAATAAGCTGCCTTGTCTCGCCGAATAAGCAACACGACCATTCGTGATCGAGCGGACAAGTGGAATGAGACGATGCCTCGGTGTTTTATCAAGTTAGCCACGAGAGTTCAACTCGTATACTGATAAACAAATTCATAATATTATTTCATGATACGTTTGAGTCCAACTCGTATACTGATAAACAAATTCATAATATTATTTCATAAAACGTTTGCCTCCGACCTAATACAATACTTGTGAAATTTAATTTGTCTTCAATGTCCCTGAATTATTATCACGCAATTACCCGCGATAAATCTTGCAATATCCGCGAGATCGAGCCAGGGATCGTTGATTCCACTCCCGTGATTTATCATTCAACGTTTTAATTGTCAATATTGTGCTGGAACGAGGCAATCTGTTCTCTAAATTACGAGCAACGTCTTACGAGCGGAGATATACGAGGTTTACTGCATCCCTTCGCCGCGAGGGCGTCGCTAAGGGGAGGAACCAAGCATGATGTCTCCGACACAAAAGACCTGTTACATAATACAGGGTGTTCATAAATTTAGAATCCACTCAGGCCACGCTCGTGTAGCCGCCATGATATCATTTCCTGTTCTTCTTCGCTCGATACCACGCCCGACCCTTTGAGAATCTTTTAAATTTCCAATAATCTTCGCTCGACACGGTTTTCTGAAAACGTAATTTCCCCTCGCTCATCGCCGGTAATCTCTGAATCTACAAAAATTTAATCAACTCCCAGCTCGCTCGCTCGAGCCATTAACAGCACTGAAACATTCACGCTACTGGGAGAACCTGTTCATTTTTATCAGACCAAGTCGCGCAATTAATTTGCTTATTGTGTAATCGAGTTTCCCGGTATCGAATAGTTTTATCCAGCCGTATGGAGGTTCCTCGAACCCCGGGATACAGGAAGTGCGCGTTAATTGCCAGAAAACGTTGTCGCCAACCTCGGAAAACCGAAAGCTCCGGTGTCCGTGATAAATTACCACGCGGGAAGCAACGACTACGGTAACAGTGAACGCTGTCTTTATAGAATTATCGGTCGATGAAAGGTTAAGAGCTCCGAGATTCTGTCCGGACGTAACATCGCCGCGTAAAATAATTAATACTCTGGCCAACTATGTTAATTAGTTGCGGGCCAGTTCGTTCCCAAACGTACCGTCCGAGTTAATTTTTTTTCCCCGGCGGCGTGCGTCCTCGAAGTTTAATAAACGTTCGTGCGTTGTCTCGACGCCGGTCGGCGAAATTTCATTTGCATCTGGACCGCCGGCGGCCGTTTCTCGAAGTTCTTCGTGGCCACGGTAGTTCTCGGCTTGTCGACCCTCTTCGGGCACTCAAAGGACGCTCGTGTCGGTCAGAAGGTGGTGGAAACGAACGCCGGAAAAGGAGAGGCAGGAGAGGAAACAGCGGAGAGGCTGGGTTGAACGTTGAAAAATGTGTAACGCGGGGAAAGAAGGTTATGGGATCGTTCCGGCGCTCGGTCTGCTTTATATTCCCGTCTGTATCCCCGGTTATGAACTGGTCCTTTTTCCCGTGGAGCATCTTCCGTGTGTGTACATTCCCGCTCATAAGTCTTAGAAATCTTACCAAGAAGTAAGAAAAGATATTTATATTTTCTTCTGATCGAAGAATCCGTCTAGGTATTAATTGAAAAAGAAAATGCGAGAGAAAGTATCGTCAGCCAGGCCTATTAGATACCATAGTTTGAAAACCGGAGGTGTCCTAAGACTTATGAGCGGGAGTGTACGTACCTCAAAAGCATCCGGATAAACGCGGCGCGGCCACAGAAGCGAGAAAAGACACGCGGGGAATGAAAAACAGAGGTACGGGGAGGTATTCGGAGGGAATACAGAGAAACAGAGTCGGTGTTCGAATAAATATGTAGGCGAGCACGCGTGCGTGGACACGGTAAAGCTAAAAAGAAGCTACGAAGCCGAAGGTATACTCGGCGCGAGTGCATCGGAAAGACGTTTCGCGTGCAACCGCGAATCCTGGGATCTTGTTCGGGCGGCAGAGTTCTTTGTGGTCGGATTCGCGTGCAGGAGAAACACGGGAATAAGACACGAAGAAAATGTTCTCTCGGTGTTGTATCGTTAATGGACAAACCGTGTTCCGTTTCGGTCCGATCGATCGTAAATCGCTTCACTTATCTTACGCGTTGATTATTCGTTGAAACGGAATAATCGTCGCGCGATCTGATAATACCAATTGCACGCGCCAGCCGGGATAGATACGAACGAGTATCCTTCGTGAGAACCGTAAGCCCGGTGTATTGCGTGTAGGTCGCACCCTGGGAGTGATAACGGAGATAGTGTCACTCGCCTAGCTAATTACTAGTCACCAACTATACGGCTCCTGGGAGCCGGCTCATGAATGAAGGTCCCTCTGTGTGCGCGTTACACCGGCGGACCGCTCGCTGGCCGGGATCTTGATGCCTGCATAATGTAGGAATAAGGATACCGTGTCCGTTGATCATCAATCTATATGATAATATTTTGGATCCAGCTGTGATTAGCATTATGGATCTTTAGCCACAGCTGATAGGGAGAGCTATCTGCGAGCTGTGGGCATCCTTTAAATCGTGTTACAGAACAATTTTATAGAATAGAAAGAAATGAAAGTTCATTGGTTGATTTAAAAAAGTTTGTTGTATTTCACGTTAATTTACGTTGATTGTTACTAAAATAGTATTGAAAACCAACAGCTCATTCTTCGGTTAGTCCGACTATGGCATATACTTCTTCGGTCTGACTAGGTCGATTCCTTCCACTTGAGAAACCATGATCGCCTCATTCCACTTATGTGACCATGATCGACTAATTCTACTTGCCTCGTTGGCGATCTTGTTATCGCGCGTTTCTCATCACTGATTTTCCCATTCCACCGGTCTCGCTATGGTTGACGTATTCCAGTTGCTCGACACGTAATCAATCTGTTCTATTTTGTCCGGCCAATTGCAGTTTCAGTTTTGCCATGCAAACGCGCGAGCTGTTTCACTGGTTTTACCAAAGTCTGACGCTTTCGTCGTTTTTCTATGCGGAAAATCATGTTTCCATGATTCACGAGTAAACTACAGGGTCTGTTGACATCGCCAGCAGTACAAGCAACGAAAGTGCAAGACTTCCAGCTCGAATGCACATGCACCGTTGGCCGAACACGTCGTGTCGAGGCAAACAATGAGATTTTCGTGCGTGGAACGTAAATCTAACTCGACTTTCTGTGCATTCGGAGCATCTGACACGGAAAGCATATTCCAGCATTTTCTTCCGAGTACTGGCAGATCTGAAGTTCGTTTAAGGTATCGATCAATCGTGCACAACGCGTGCTTGAATAAATATTGCATTAATCAAGCAGGATCTTCGTTTATTACTTTGTACTGTATATTCTAAGCACTGGAGTTTATTCGAACGAATAAAAATTGATTACGAGTCAATTTTGTTCGACTGCTTTTCAGGGAACATATCGCTAATCCAGTGCGCTCCACGCGCACGATAAATGCATAATGCAGTTCCGACCTGCATAACGCGAGACTGCAAACTCCGTGCACGTGTGCATGTGCGGGCACATGTGGCCAGACGTATGCACCGCAGACTACGCAACAGCAAACAACAGGAGCGGATTGGTTAGGCCTGCTAGAATGCCGGTTGCAACCTAGAATCGCAATGTCATCTTGTTTTGCAACAATTCGTTCCACGCATTGTGACATATTCCTTATCCGCTAGATTCATTTTCCGCGTTCAGAATTTAACGAATCGAACTGATTGAATCCGCGACGATTTACGACGAACGTGTTTTTACTCCATAAACTCTATATTTTATGGATGGTTGGTGGCCATCGATAAATTAATGAAAATATAAAGTTGCATCGTTTAGCTTTTCCACCAAATAAACCACCACGCTCTTGATCCATTCGGTAATTCATTCACGCGTCAGCGGATCCTCGCTGCTTTACGAATATCGAATATTTTTTTACCACATGATGATTAATCTTTATGGATTCTTCTATAGTTTACTGGACCACGCGCGAATGCGCCGACATCGATGTAATCGATACGGTGTCGAAGTGAATGGGAAACCTCGAAACCCGCTGTAAGCGTCCACGATTGGTGCTCCGGAACGAAATTGCTCGTAAATTCCGTGACGAAGAATCTTTTATCTCTTAATGTTCTCCCTTGCCCATCCCTCGTCGCGCTTGGCACTGTTACAAGATAAGGGATGCTCGGCCCTCTTCTTAATCTCCACTTTTTCACCTCGTTCGGCTGCGCTGCCAGCTGATTCCGTAGCTGTGACTTACATTTAGAGCCCTCGCCTGCAATTTCTCTTCCCTGGGTGCTCTAGATTCAATGAGAACCACCGAACCGGTAATAACAACGTGGACGAATTAAATCGTTGTGAAACAGACCCCGATGATAATAGCGAAAACAATTCTTGAGACTCTGAAGAGACTTTGCTCTGTAAAAAATTCTATTAGTATCGCGATTTCCACAGTTTAATTATCGATTACGCGAAGTGTCGATGCGTCGAGTGACTCCGGGGCTTGGAAGACGGTTCCAGTGGACGCGCCAGGCCATAGATTTTCGTTATCACAGTGGTCGAGAGGGTGTTGCGGTTGCACAGAGGTCCGGAGACACCGGGACGGTCGGTGTTCGACAGTTTTCACGTGCCACCGCCCCCAATTTTTCTTTCGTGTTCCCAGTCACCGAGCCATCTGGCCGATTGTAACTGTAGCCCGTGGCTTGGACAGCCGTGGAGAAACTCCGTCCGGAGTAGCCGTGAAACTTTCCCACCCCGAGTAGGACGATTGGTTTCCGCCTGAAAACAGCTTTCAGACACCAATTACCGGTCCGACCGGCACGGCGGTCGTTCGACCGACACAACTGGATCTCGCTGTCAGGATTCCGCTCCTGCAGGAGTTCCAGACGATGGTATCCTGAATTAGCGGACGTTCGGATGGCGGGGCCATTATCTGTCGCCGGGTGCACCTGGAGCCCTCGTCTTTCTACGATGTAACAGCCCCGTGCAGTTTTCCCATCAATTACCGAGAACGCGCGACAGATTCCATTTTTCAACGAACATTGACTTCGCTGTCCTTCGACGAAGAAAATTTGACTCCTGATTTTATCCCTCGGATTTCTGTACACGGATTCATCGATTCATTTACGAATTCCTTAGTAATTTACTTATCACCAATGTACTATTCATTTATTTATCAATTTCTATTTTGCCACCTGCAAAATAATCCCCGCTGCTAACAATACATTTGTTCTCTTCCAACAGAGTAGTATTCCTGACCAGTCTGTATCTGTTGTTTCAGGTCCGAAGAACGAAGTACGTCGGAACGATGTGAGAGGACTACATGGGTGAACACCAACCTGGCAAGGAACACTCGACGAAATCACGAACACGTGGCGAGACGTGAAGCGGGGTGAGTTCGAGTGACACCCGTTACGTTCATAGATGTCCGTTGTTCCTAGAATAAAACGCCCTGAACCGAATTCCACAAAGACACGTCTTAGACCCGGTACATTAGACTCTCTTGTACGGTTTCCCGCTAAGAAATTGGATTTCGAGGCGGCACCTGGTCATGGATTACCGGTTGCGGAAGATCTCCGGCCTGGAGATAAACGGCCACGGCGTTCGGATAAATAAAATTCCCCGGAAGCCCGGGCGAGCCTTGAATTTCCAGGATCGGCCAGTCCCCGGCCGTATTGAGTTTCGTCTCACGTATCTCAGACGGGAAGCCACTGGATGACGAATAAAGAATGGAAACCGAGGCGATCGTAAAGGGTTCCGTTCCTTCGATCTCGTTCCTAGAAGAACTCTAACTCCTGCATAAGACAAAAGCGGATGAACAACGAGGGGCAACGATGTTTCGCGGCGAGGAGCATCGCTGTCAGTCAACTTGACGTTCGAAGCGCACGAAACCTCGAAAACGCTGTCGTGATCGAAGTATGCGTTATGTCGGGCGCATAGTGCACTGCTACGTTTGGAACGAATGTTCCGCCGGCATTTCAGACCGTTTGTTGAGCAGAACGTGAATAATTTCTGCCTCGAACTGCTCCGCAACATTCTTGGCTAACCGAAATGTCCCGGCTCCGATTCCGATCGCGGGGCGACTGCTCGGGTAATACATTTCTAAAATAATGGGAGGCGATACGTCGTTTCCTGCTCTTCGAACTCCTCTGGAACACGATGATTCCGAAACTGTGCTCCCGCGCTCCCAGAATGATTCGCGCAACAGTTAGGAGCATAACAGATTTCGTTTCGTTTCACTTTCGAAAAATTTCTCTATAAAAATTGGAAATTACACGAACATCCGCAGTCTACTGGTGAACACTTGAAATCAGAATAACTTTTTCTACGAATGGGCCAAACTACTTAAATCTCTGCGTCGGAAAAGAAGCTGGAGCAGCTCACGAAATAGAATGTGTGGTCAGCCAGGAAGAATAAAGATTAAATTCGAAATGTATGTAAAGCAGGGACAATTTCATTAGACAATTCCATGTCGGTTGTAACAAAGACGGTCCGGGAGAATGAGAGAGAGAGGTCTGTGTACGATCAGACAATTCTCGCGAAAGTCCTGTCCCTGTCTCACGCAGATGGAATAAGGATTATCCTAAAGCGAATTAGGGTAACTGAAGCATAGCGTCGTCGGTGAAATGGAACGAGGACCGACTGTTCTCGGACCAGACAATTAGAAAATCTGGTTAATTAACAAGTGGAATAAGATCCATCCTAGTCGGACTAATGCAGTGGGATCCTTCTATGATTGAGCAAGTGAATCGTTGTCGGGCCTGGTCTGAGAGCTAGACGAGAATCGACCTGGTTACATAACTAGAATGAAGCGGTACTAATCAGACAATGTTATCGTCGCGGTGTGCTGGGACTCGAAGGAAAATCTCCCTGCCGGTAACAGAATTTCGGGGAGAGTCCGGTTGTAAAAAGGAAGACACAAGTTTCGTAACAATGCGACCGCAGAAAAATACGGGTAGCGGACTCTTCGAGGCGGTGCCTGAAAGCCGCAATTTTATCTGCAATTGCGGCTCACGAATTTGCTTTGAAAGTATCCGCAAACTCGGCCGACAGAGAGGCGACGGAGCGAGGCGTTCGACGGAGATTAGAACGCGGTGACGTGCCGCGTTGGAGAGCAAGCGAGCGGTCTGCTCGATCTAGCCGTTACAAAAGGATCGAGAAGAGAGTGGGAAGATGGAAAGGGAGAGAGAGAGAGAGTATACTGAAATCGAAGGAAAGAAGCAGAAGAGACCGAACCCATTGGAAAATAGAGCGAGACAAAGCGATCGTTCGGCGTCCGTCGCGATTCGATGCTTCCTGGCTTTCGGGTGGCGTCAAAGGACGAAAATTGAACCGCAGGAAACGGGGACCGCGATCCAGAAAAAGTTTCTTGCTCGCCAACGTGTGGAATTCTTCGCGGGAAGCGGAGAAACGGAAAATAGAGGACGAAGAAAGGAATCGTCGGGATCCTGCAGGAGATCGGTCCTCGACGCGACAACGTTCTCTGCGATTCGAAATAGAAACGTCGATACAAGCATTCAATTAAGCGTCCCCGCTAGCCTATTTCCGATCCACTATCGATGACCGAGAAGAGGGGAAAGTACTCCTTTCTTCATTGATGAAAGAACAGCGTAATAGAAAATCGTGCTCGTCCGCGAAGCGAAACGTCAATAGCGGGTTCCATCGTGGGCAATTCGATGATCGGTACCCGGAAATTTTCTATTTGTGTTTTGAAGCTATTACCGATGATTGAAGGGATAAAAGAAAGCTACCTTTCTCTCTCTCTCTCTCTCTCTTTCTCTCTTTCTCTTTTTCTCTCGTTCTCTCGGTGAGCCTCGGCTACGGCTCGCGGAATAGAGTAATAGAGATGGTTCAGTTCCACGAAGGAACGCCTCGATCACGTTTCAACAAATTAAATGATCGTCGCTCGTGCTCGGGCATACCCGAGGAGCAGTTTCATCCCTTTGCCGCACCGGAATCGAGCGGACGGGACAAAGGCAAGCCAGCTCGAACAATGTGACTGGCTCATTAACAAACCGGCGGACCTGTTCACGGATAATGGAACTTTTCGTTAGTGTCACGTTTAATGATCTCATACGTCCGACTAACGGACCGAACGCGGCGATACGATCCTACTTCCTCGGGGAATTGAGAATTACAAACCCGCCGTCGGGGAAAAACTGGAAATGATCCGTGCCCTGGCTTCTTATAAATCCGAGCGGAGCCGCGGCTATCAATTTTCCGTAAACTACGCTGCCATCCCCATCCACGGTTGGACACGGCAACGCGAGAGAGAGAGAGAGAGAGAAAGATTCATTTATAGTTGAACTCTGTTCGAAGGGAAGAGAAGCACAAGAGAAAGGTACCACGCAAACTGTTGTGTAACTAATTAAATTTTTCATTAATTAAAATCGCAATTTAACGCGCAGCGCGACGCCGCGCCGGGTCCGCGACAGTAGAAAATGTTCCCTTAAACGTGTTTTAGGCGGCCGATGTTTCGGCTGAGCCTGGGAAATTAATCATGCACGGTACCCCTAAGCGTTACCGCGGGGAAACGACGCAACAGTGTTGTTAATACCCCCTTTCTGCGCCGGGCACAAAGGTAAAACAGTATTAGCCCTCTTGCGTAAGAACAGGTGCGCCTGTACACTTTTCCATAGTGCTCGTCGTTGGAACGACGCGCACGTGTGCACGCAGCATTACGGCGAGCACTCGCACCGCCACTGTCGTTGTGAAAATTTAATTAAAACGCATACCGACCCGTGCAACGCGGTTCTCGCGCGGATGCTGCACAACCAGCTCTCTGCCTTTGGGTCCCGCAGAAACGTGCTCGCCCCTTTTACCGTGGATGGTGTCTAGGTCGATGTTAAATTGCACGGAAAAGGAAGATACAGGTGTTGCGAGCCGGTCTGCCGACTGTGCGACTCGCTGCGGTCTCGATGTTAATTCTGCGGGAAAGGGGACTTTCCATTTCTGATGCCGAAGAGAGAGAATATTCTACCGAGGGTTTGCTGTAACGCGATCAGCTTATCAGTGTTGACGTTCGCAGTCGTTCCGCGGGGTTCCTAGTTTCCTGGTATTCGGTTGGAGATGTTGCAAAATATGATAGATACTGCTAAGGAAAATCCAGAGAGAGAGAGAGAGAGAGAGAGAGAGAGAGAGAGAGAGAGACAGAGTTAATTCCAGAATGAGTTCTGAGCTTGAGAGTTCGATAATAATACCAGATTTCTTCGGTTGCAGCGTTGAGCCTGCTGTGCGTAAAAAAATTCTCCGGAAGCGGAACGATGCTGGAGGCGCCGCCCGGAAGTCGCGAGGACCTCGTGGAAGCAGCAAGAACACCATGCACGCCCACAGGTGAGTCCGATGCTGGAAGTTTTAATGAAGATTTACGGGCGATCCGGTAATCTAACGAGGACTCTGCCGCACGGGCGCGCCAGCCAGTCGGACGAACAAATACCGGTAACGAGCGGGTATTACGCTTCGAAACAAGGCCAGCGACAGAGTCTTCGGAAAGTCGAATGTCGCCGCGCGACGTTTAATTTTCCGCGAAAATATCGAACGTGTTTATCATAAAGTTTAAATGGAGATCTAGTGTCCCTAGTAAATCCGGCGAATGGACCCTGCTAGCTCCCAGTCTCGTAAATTCCGCTGATAAATAATGAAAACGACGAAAACTCCGTGTAACCGGACGACCGACCGCTGCTCGAACTTACTTCGCACGGTGAAATTTAACGACGCGTGGCCGCCGCTGTTACACACGCGCGAGATCGTAAATGTTTCATTGGCTGACAACCACTCGTTTCGGTAGAAGAAATTACCTAACCCGCCCTCCCAATTTTTCTTCAATTTTATCTCGAAAATGTATTTGATAAAACTGTTCTTTTACAACTGTAGCTATTTTTATAAAGCTGCGACAGCAACGTGCTGTCGAATAATGCAAATTACGCCTCGTAAACGTAAAAATAGGACTTTTGACTAGGCAATCGCGGCCTAGATTGATCCTCTATCTAGCGCATTACCGAGAAATGAGAAGGCGCATATCCCGCATCCTTGCAGTCCTGGAAACTAGTTTGGCCCCTTAACGAGAGGAGAACTTTTAGGCGATCGTTGCTCTCGTATAGCACCGATGCGATGATTCGTGTAAAACGGGAAAAGTCTCATGCATAGGGATGTCGTCGGAACGCACGGAATGAGAATCGTACAGTCCGAAACAGAGTGGATTTACATGAAAAAATAAGTCGAAAATGTGGTAGAAAATTTTTGTCGCAGCTCGCCCACCGTACTCGAAAAATCCAATTTGAATTCCGGTCGGCCGCGCGTGCTATTGAATACGGCCTGGTCGGCGCAGCTGTTCATTACGCACCGTTTCTACTTACTACAAAGCACGAACGGCCGCGCAACGGATACGTTTTCATAGTCAATTTATACGTGAAATAAGCCTTGAAAAATGTTTTTTTTCTCGCCCGTTGCGTCAGTACGTTGCAATCGAAAAATATCGCAATTAGCGGACAATGGACGCTACGTTGACGTTACAAAGGAACACGTCAACGCGTTGCAAAAGTATTTGTATTACATCAAGAAATGAAAGGAGCGCCAAGGATCATAAAGAATATTCATTCGAATTCGATAATCTGAAAAAGCTGGAAACAAAGGCAGAACATATTATCGAAGATACGATTACACAATGGAAAATTTTATTACTCTTTTTATTTTATTCAGAGTTCGGTGGAACCTTTCATAAAACATATAAATGCTTCTTTGATCTCGACATTCCTGAATTATGGAATGAAAATATACATAGTATTTGCAATTTATTCACAGTTCGTACATCTAGAAATACATGCAAACACAAATTATTAATACATTTCTCCTTGCGAAGAGGCATTTAATAAATTGCGCTGCTCTTCGTGTTTTATTTATACGTTCAGAGTGCATGAACTTTTAGAAAATTCTGTACACAATGGACAAATAAACTCTGCCGTATAATCTCAGAGATTAGTTGCAAAGAAAGCGACAGCGAATTACTAGAAACGCGCGACTAAAGCTCGCGACCGTCTGAAATCGACAGCAACAAAAATTCCACTCACCTGGAGCCGTGAATCGCGAGTGATTAACCCAGTTTCTCGTCTCGTAATTAAGTATAGGCCACAGAAACGTCTGAATGCGCGGAATACCGTGTTTCACAGGATCCAACATGCCTGCCCTTTCTTCCGAATATTTCTCGGTACCGTATGTAACACTTTCGAGAGAAATTCCGTCGAAATTCGAGGACTCTGACCCTGCTGGTCCAAAACATTGATCGCACTGACCGAACACTACTTATTTTCGTCGCTGCGAACGATCGGCGATGGACATTCGAAAACAGATAAATTTTGCGAATGATGAACGAAAATGCGATCTTTTCGTAGTCAAGAGTCTATAGAATCGCTCGGTAATTATCGGAGAAAAAGAGTGGAAATTTGTTTGGTCGCGTGATTATATCCGAGGAAGTATGGCGCCGTTGGTTATTTTAAGGGACAACAGGTGTCGATATTCCACGGGGATATTTTTCGGATTACCATGTTCCCCAGGCTGTCATCGTTCCCTTTCATTAAAGCTGCCGGCTGCATTGGCGTCCATTCAGAGGCGCGAAAAAGCAAATCATCGTCGCGCAGCATCAATCACCGTGATTCGGTCGCGTCGCGTCGGTGCAGGCCGAGGTCCGATTTTTCACAGACTCGAACTACTCGTTCCTTTATCCGGAGCAACGCTTCGGGGACAAAGCGGAATCGGAAAGGGAAGGAGGCTCTGGGATCGATCGATGGAAACACCGATTCCCCTCTGCTTCCTGCGAGCATCATTACCGCCGCAGGTCTACTTGTAACGGAGCCAATGGGCGGCTCTTTTTATCTCAATAAAGCGTCGGTGTCCCGTGATGATTGACGGTCTGACTTTGTGGCGTGTCAGCCGCGGGACAGCTGCTTTTTGTCGCCGTCGTGAACGGGGCCGCCTCTATTTTCTTCTGTGTCAACGGCTTCATCCGCGTACCATCGATTTTTCATCGTAATTAAGTAATTTGCTTCTTAGCTGCTGAACAGGGGACGCTCGGAACCTGAATAGCATCGCGAGAGAGCTGATACGTCTTCCAGGATGACTATAATATTTGCTTGGGGGACAAAAAATAGTTGGATCGCTATCTTATAGTCGGGGGGATCATGTTTTCTCGTTGCTTAAAGAAGAACGCAGTAATGCAGTGGCGAGGGTCAATCACTAGTGGAACGCGCAGCTCACCGCAGCCTGCAAGTTTCATCGTCCTGAACTTCAAATATGAATTCTATTTGTATGCTCCAGCAGACAAATGTTTGCTGAACACCGCACCACGATTAACTGGTACAGTGATTAATGCAAGTGGAAATGGCCAGAAATGGTCAGACGACCCAGCTAGGTTGTATCAAAGCATACTCGGTCCGTAAAAGCATTCCCCAACTAATGCTTCGGCACGTGCCCTCGTAGATGAGGTCTCGCGCAGACAAATTGCTTCTGTATTTTCACCTTCGCATTTCTCATATTACAAGTATATACCCTGAGGATTAAAAAATGTATTTCTACCATTGCACGCTCTACGATTCTTTCATCAATGTTAAAAGTCTGCATTTTCGCGCTCGCGTTTCTAACATTATTTCCAGCACAGGCTCTGGTTTCAAATATTCGCCTTCCACTCCGTGCAATTTTTTCATTAACGTTAAAAATCTGGCTTCCACATTTCTTTTTTTCGTGATTAAAAAGTAGTCGTGTATTTTTTCAGGAACTCTAACAGTACTTGGGGCGTCGCAATTTATATGCAGTTTATCTCTTAGAAGGACCACCGTGCGTATGTTATAAATTAATAAAAAAGAACCATCAAGGCTAACCGGAAATTGGCGCAACGCGAACGGCAGTGATCGGCTTGTTTAATCACCGGCAGAAGAACCGGTATCGATAATGCCGACAGTAATTGACACCACTTTCACGGCTAAACCGCTTTCCAATTTTCTCCTTATTTTCACGACATAATAACTTACCGCGGTTGACGGAGTTTAGATGCAAGGGCAGGTACGACGACGGGTTAGGGGTGCAGTTGGGGAGGGATGCAGCTTCCACCGCGCGGCCAGTAATGGCTACGTATATATAGACACTTCTTTACAAGGTGGTGAGATAAGCTCTCATTGGCGACCGAAGCGTAATCACTACGGCTTCCTGAAATAGCCTGAACCTTCACCCCATCGCCCCATTCGATCTTGCCATTTCCCTTTCCTGGGATCCTTGGCAGAGGAAGTTCGATCGGCGTCCATCGTTGCCATCGAATTTCGTGTCTGCTTCGATTCTTCCACGTCAGATTCATGGGACAACGCACACGTACCACTCTCCTTGATCCTTTATCATCCTTCCAACAATTCGCCCGAAATAATGAAATTGTAAAATCTGTCAGGCAGACTTGCCCCGGTGAACAGATATTGGCAACTACGTCTGACTATAACCTACCGTTTCCACTTAATGTAACTTTAATGCATGCGCCTAACTGTGGAAGTTAAATATCTCGAAAACCAAGCCTCGTACAATGGAATTTACATTTTCCTGTTGAACAGGAATTGGCAAATACGTCTGACCACAACGTGCTCTTTCATCTCCATGTAATTTTAATGTAACCAGCTGTGGGGAGTTGATTAAAGTAGGAAATAATTGACACGCGTGTTGTCGGACTGTAATTACTGAACTTGTCTGACCATAACGAGCTCTTTCTACTTACTGTAATTTTAATGCTTTTACATAAATGTAGAGGTCGCGAATATAGTTCGTATGCTTGCTACTTGTAATTTTCGAGGTTGATCAACTCAGAGCCGAATCATGGTTTCAACCATGTTGCTGTTTAGCTACTACAAAAAGTTTTCTCTAGTTTAGATTTCCGGTGAATCGATTCTTGCACACGCGAAAGGTCATATAATTGGATCGAGCAGTTCATTACATTGGCTGCAACCAATACGGGATAATATTCGGAAAGGATGAAAGCCAACGGCGAACGATACAACGGTAATCGGATTCGTCAATTATTGCCTGATAAATTATAGCCGATACGTATTAACGCGGAGCGGTTGCTAGCCGAATAAATACTGAAAGGGACAGCTTGCAGCGTATCGGAGATCGCATTATCACCGGGCTATATCGTATTGGCCGATGACCATTCCGATTGTTTCAACTTTTTGCTTCTCTTGCAGAAAATATCCGGTTCCCGGTACGCATTTATTCATCGTATCCAAATCGATATTCCCTATTGATACAAGACCATAGGAAAATTCGTTGAAAACGTTTCCGCGGGAAATTTTGCGCGGAACAACTTTGAAAGGAATGAATGATTCATGATCGGGTTTCGTTTAGAAGAATGCCGGTTCTCGAGGGTGAATTTTTAATTCTTTTCCCGTCGGAAAACAGTGCAGCCGCGCCCGCCGAGAGTTGTCTGCGTTTTCGAATAGTTTTTTCCCTCCCGCCGCGAGCCGGCCGGATTCGCTCGAACGTCCATTCCAATTTGGTCAGTTTGCTTATTAAAGTGGCTCCGCATCGACCGTTTTCTCCCGCGCGTTCGCATTGTTCGAAAATACAACTGGGGGAAAAACGAATTTTCGGGACGAACGGACGACGAAACTTCTCCGACTATGCCATTGAAGATCGTTCCGACTATGAGGCTCTCTGATTCGGAGCAGCCGTCCATTCAACGCTGCGGGCCATCCCGCAATTAGTTTTTCAACTTATAACAACGCAGCCGGCGTGCCTCGTTAAAGAGGCAACAAATATCCAAAGAAACCGGCCGCATCACCGCCCGGCGCCGCGTCGTGTCGAGCCGCTCTCCTCTCCTCCGCCGTTATAAATTTTAAGGAGTTTAATTCCGCGTAATTGCCTAAGTTCTGCGCCCCATCCCGACGACCGGTGATCGAACCCGGGTATCCGAACTGCGGGGGCGCGAAAGGATACGCGAGAGGGTTGAAAAGTTTTCAGGACCGAGACTTTTAATGTCGCCCTTGGCGCCGCGCGTCTCCGACGATCGTTATTTACCTTTCCGCAGAGGGCCGACGCGCAACCCGGTGATAGTGCCCGGGAAAAAGCGGGCTACCGTTCGGCCGAATCGACGACATTTTGATTTATAGCCGGAAAATGGAAATCTCGCGTTAGGATCCGGAACGATGCTGTGTCCCGCGGGAATAACCGGGTTTTTCGGCGTCGAACGCATATCCGTCTGGTTTTCCCGCGATTCTTGGCCACCGTATAGCGAAAAAAACAACCTTAAATACAAGCCCTGACACTTTTCATCAAGACTCCGGTACGTAATTCGTTCGTCGAATTTAATAGTTAAGCGGTCGCCCGAAAAAAATGTTAATTCGAGGCTGTAATAGTGCTGGAGCGTACTTTTCAGAACATTGTAGACCGCGGTTGTTACACGAGGGTGAATAAATTGCAGTTGCGGTCGTTAAAAGTCGGGATCTGGGTGAAAATGCTGAACTGGAGCGTGCGAAGTTTCCAAGAAAATTCAGCGTATGTTTTATAGGAGGCTTCTACATTTTCGAATTATTTTCTTTTTTTTATATTTAGTATTTTATGTGGTAATTGCGTTGCCTATGCTGGAAGATCAGCTCTTGCACAGGTTCGTTGAAAAACAGCGTGCATCGCACAGGAATGGCCAACTCTCATTCTGGAAGTAGAATAAGGTCAGCCATTGTTCGAACAAGTAATGTAGACATCTTTTATGTTACTTCAGCCGAGTGTAAAACGCTACACCATGATATAGACACGCGAATAGTAGACGCTCGCAATCATACGAAAGCTGCAAACACCTTCGACACATGCGTCAGTAGGATCGGTCGGTCATTAGTCAGACAACTCTTGTTTCTGGCACTGAAAAATAAGAATTAATTACAATTCACTTCGTGGACAATCTGACATTCTTTGAGATCGTCTTGTGTATCGGCCGATAGTGACTCAGAAATTCGGCAAACAAGTTCCGAGAGGAAAAAAGCACAGATCAAGTGCGTGACTTATCGCGAAGGGGCGGCATCGGCGAAAGGAAAGCATGTTTTCCAGGGCGGGAAGCAAAGCGATAACAAAATCCAATTAGTCGGCAGAGTTCTCGGTGCGCCAGTCACTTCATGCGCGAAGAGGGAGGCTTGTTAAAACTAAGTCACCGGCTCTGGGAGGGCCAGTTGTTGAACTGTTTCGCTCAGTGGGCAGTCCGCCTCCATGGAGCATGCTTTTATTAAACAAACGAATCGTTATTGCTTAATACGGCGAGGAGGGAGGTGTGAGCGAAAAGAGAACAGGGCCCGGATGGGAAGGGTGCGGTTATGCTGATGCAGCGAAGAGAAGACGGGAAAGTTGACCTCATTAATAAAAGATCGGGGCACACGGCGTACAATTGCAGCCCGTAAGAGCTTATTACGTCGGCCACGGCTTTATTACCGCCACGCCGGGAGATTTATGGCACGCACTCCAATAACGAGGAGCCTTCCAGTTGAATACGAAAGCGTTTATTCAACGCGCTCTGCCTGGGAGTAGAGTGAAAGGGTATGGACCCCTACCCATCTCCGAAAACGGTCTTGGAATAAAACGAATTATAATACGAGTCTATTTTTGAATACCGTGTATAATCCAGGATAGTCTGGTACACCGACAATTCGCTTGGCGGAGAGGCAAGAAGAAACGTTTTCATAATCGGACCAAACGATCTGACTTTCACGAGTTACTGTATTTTGTTTGTCTGGCTCGTGGCGGGATATTCGGGTACAGTGGATGTTACGGATAGAAATGCATTTCTGTTTTCTTTGCGTTAGTATCATGTACGCGAAATTCCTACCAAGTATGAAATGTAAAATATTGTAAGGGATTAGTGGAGGATGGCTATTGTCAGTCGATTGATATGAAATTGAGAATAGTCTAAAGTTTAAAGCATCCGAATCTCGTTGACACTGGCGACTACGCGAAAGCGTTTGTTGCATTCAAGCCAATAGCGTGTAAAGGTAGATACAGTGCGTGTCTACCTTAGGCCGCGAAAGAACCTCGTTTCGGAGGATTTCTCATATGAAGAGTCGCGAGATTCAGGAAGAAAAGAAATTGTGATTGTTAATTAAAAGAAATTGACCGCCTAGCGAAAGTCATTACGCATGTTGGTGACATCCGAGGACGAGCCCGAGAAATTATATACCTGGGACGGCGGTTAACGTAAACATTATCGAGCGACTGCTCTAGCCATTTCCCACGAATCTCAGGTAGTTGATAAGGGTAGGAGAACTGTATACATAGCGGCGAAGCGAACATTTCAGCAACATTCTGTCTCCATTCGTCTTGGTACTGTACCTGCGTAAAGTAGAATTTGTAAATCGCTTAATCGGGTGAAAATAAAGTTTGTGTATGTAACAGTGGAAACAAACGTGGTGCTGAAATATTCGGCTGCGTCGTGGCGTGCACTTTGTCCTCATATTTATGTTAAGAAGAATTTTTAGACGGTCGTGTATACGGTTCGGTAGTGCATTGTATTCCAAAGTGTAGGGGAGAAAGGTAGATGACACTGGAATATCAAGCTGCAGTATATTTTTCAAGGTGGGTCGAAACGAGAAGCGCAACATCGGCCCGAGTCCCATGAATTATTCACCAGGGGTTGTGCTAACTGCGTCTAGCCTGTATCCGAGAGCCCTTCTGGAGCTCGGGGACTTCCGTTTGTGATTGGCAAATGTCATACGTCGCCTGATTGCGTTCAGTTTCAGGAAGTTAGTTCGTCGAGCACAGAGGGGACAGAGAAGGATCGGCCCAGGGAAAGCCTGAAGTCCAATCAATAGTCTGTGATGAACGGTCCAATGGCTATTGGCACCGCACCGGCTCCCGTATAGACGCGCCTCGGCTGTTCTATGAATTATTTAGCGTTAGCCAAGTGGCCCTCGGTGTATTTGCTCTGAAACCGACGCCGGGCTTCGTAGCGTTCCGGGTACCTCGGTTGATTTCACCCCCTAATCTATCGTTCCTATCGGTGTCAAATAGCGTAGCCGATTTCATTCATCTAGCCCGGATACCGACGGTGAACGCTCGTAAAATCGAATCGCTGTGTTTCCGGCTTTAACGATCATTCGATAACGTTATGAACTAACGAGAGGTGACGCCAGTCGAATACTCGACCCCGGACAACCTGTTCCATCCGGTTAATCAAGACTCCGGAACACGTCCCTCTCTTTGATTGCATCTTTTATTGACTATCCTATTTCTCTACTTACTTAGCCCTGCCTTCCCTAACAAGAAAATCGATTTCAATGTTAAGGGAACAGTCAATTAAGCTTGCTTAAGAAAGTTGAGAATATAATCGCATCGCACTTCCTTTGGACTTTGCGCCTCCACTATTTAATTAAATTAATTATTCGATTGTGTCTATTCTAGTATATCGTAGTTGTTCAATAGTGAAATATAGACTACAGACGTCAAAGGTGTGAGTCTAGGTGAGAGTCGTATTAAAATAGATCGCCTTTGAACATTGGGATTCTCTTGTTTTCCAGCGATGATATTCTGCAGTAGAATAAGGCCTCATAAGTCAGACGTCGCTACTAAATCTGCACAGTAAAGTCGAGATACGAATATAATATATTTCACGTTATTCTGCTCGAAATAATCCACAGGAGATATACTGTATTTAACTAGTTAGAAAATGTACTGATCATTAGCGCGAATTTCCATTAGCACTGTCAAAGTTACTGAAAACAAGGATAACAGAAGAATTCACGTCACACGCGTTTCTGTTCGTAACAGATGAGACAAAGATAATACGCATTCACGGCTGAAACTATTCAGAAAGCTCGATTGACTTCGCCCCTTGACCTATCGCTCCGCCGATATCAAACGCCATAACTCGCTGCGCTTCACTGACCTCGACAAAATCAATCTCCGACTCGATGATCTCTTTTAAATCACGAGCGTATAATGAACCGTGAAAATGAGTTCTTTATAGTCCAGTACAGTTTTTGTCCACCGCCTTTTCTCATGGTCCATGACATAACGGTTTTCACCCGCTTTCTCTAGCTGAAAACAATCATTCGAAAATAATAAAAGGGAGATTTTTCTTTAATTCGAGAAGGTATCGAAGAGCTAGAAGAATCCTTTTCATCCCGCAAGTTTCGATAAAATCATTTTCGCCAAGCAAATTTCGCGCGTCTATAAAGATAATCGAATTATTGGAGGCGTTTTAGCGTTCGGAATTTGATCGTGAAAAATGGTAAATCGAGGCGGACGGATCGCAACTTTTAAGAAACCGATGGAAAAAAAAGTGTGGCTCGTCTCGGTCGCAGGATATTTGCGGAGCATCGTGGAGCCGGAATTGCGAGGAATGGGAATCCTTGCTCGATATTCGAGGGGCGAAACGTTCGGCGAAAGCTAGGACGACGAATCCTGAATTTGAGGACAGCCGATTGGCGAGAAGTGCGCTTTATCAGGGGCGACGTTGCGCTTCGGTATAATTTATTCAGTGCAGTAGGGGGGCTATGCTCGGATCGCGGTGGCATCCGGCCTTCCTAATGCAATATTGATTCGATTTCGCTGCACGACGTGCTAGGTCGTAGCGCGCAATTTGCATATGGAACTACACGGCTCGCGGAAACGGTCCGCAGCGACGTAGCAACCTGACGGCGCGGCGCGGCGTCGCGACGGCGCACTGTTTGCCATTTGATTGCATGGAAATTGCATCGGGTCGGCGACGTATGCGCCGATGACAGGGCTGATTTCCTCGATCCACGCTTCGTTAGGATGCGAGCCGCGCAAACTTTGCCAACCTCGTCGATAACCTGCGTACCCGACAGCCCGATAGTGCAATCGCTCCTTCCAACGCTCGAAACGTCACAAACTTTATCCAGACCTGTCAATGGCCGCGGCTTCTTTTAATCCAATGTACTCTGCCGCTCATTAACAATTTACCTATACAATTATCATATTGTTGAAGATAGGTGCCTGTCCAATATAACAATTTAACCCTTAGCACTCGGCTGTCCCCTCTGAGGCACCACTAAAAATTGCTGTACCATTCTTCAAAATATTGTTTACATTATTAAATATATCGGTATCTAATGAATTACTAAACATTTAGGTACTGTATAAGGTAATGTACCAATTTCATATCCATAAAATTGCAAAAATCATAAGGTATGGAAATATTCTAGATCGGAAGAAATGTTTAATTTTCCAGTTAAAATCGCTCGGAGTGCAAAGGGTTAAATAGTGGAACACCGTTTAGAGTGGAAATGCATTGTATCTGTATTGGAGCGACGTAATTCATTGCGGTTCGTGAATTACAAGCGTAATCCGATAGGTTCGACTGCAGGATCCGTAGAAAAAGCTTCGGGCACAGAGGAAAAAGTTGGCGTAGGTCCGAGACGCTTTCCGAGAAGTTTCCCTCGGAACCAATTAACATGCAGAGGTAGAACTTAAGCGACTTACCGAACTGCATAAAATTTGCATCTACACGGGGAATTACAAGCGGACCGACGACGACGGTTGAGCCGCCTGCACAGGCCCGTTTCACGTCGCTGGGAAATCGTGCAAACAGTCGACAGCTCTGTGAAACTTTTGCAAGTAATATGAGACGATCACTAGCCAGACACGTTGCACAGGGGCGTTCCATAACCAAACAAGTGATATAGTGGCAGTTCTTGGTCGAGCAAGTGGAAGAGGGTAGAGTTTCGGGTCGGCCGAGGGGATACCGGGTTGCAAACGCTTCTGGCACTAGTGGAACAAGGTCAGCCACTGGTCAGACAACTGGAATAGAGATAGCGACGAGACGAGTTAACGCTGCTATCCTGCCTCGCTGGACAGGGATCAACTTATGCAGTACGTGTACATTCGTAAGCCGACAACGTCGTTGTTCTCCTTGTAAGTGGAACAGCTACTGTATATGGTCAGACAAGCTGATCAGAAGTAATCGCCAACTGTGACTTCTTACACTAGAATAAAGTTACAAGGATTGACTGTATGTGCATACGCGAGCTGTTGATAACGTAAATAGCTTCGTAAGTAGAATAGGTAGTGTGATGGTCAGACTAGTTTATCGGAAGAAATAGGTGACAGCGAAACGGACGTGATCGATGAAGGAACAGATTAACAATATGCCTCGTTGGGCAAGGGTAAAGTTATGGAGTTTAGGTATGCAGCTTGACAGCGGCATTATTGAATTCCTAAGTAGAACAGCTGCGGAGCATGGTCAGACAAATTGATTAGAAGAGATAGTCGACCGTGACTTGTTGGGCTAGGATAAAGTTGCGGAGTTTCTATAGAACGTAACTTGATAACATGATTAGTAGTTTCGTCAGTAGAATAAACTGATTTGAAAGAAATCGAGGATTGTTTATGTACAGGCGTAAGCCTGTAGCATGATTGTTGGCTAGGCGAGTGGATCGAAGACAGTATACGGTCGGACAAATTAATTCAAAGGGACCAGTGATCCGAGAGCTGCATCGAGGGAAGTTTAGAGATGAAAATCACGGCTCCGGGCAAAGCCACGAGAAGTTCCGATCGGAAATATCGTTAAACGACGTATGCATATTCACCGGCATGCTCCCTTTGATCTAAACCGCGTCTTCAGATCGAGATCCGTGGCTCCGGAAAACCAACCCGAGCGATCGGGGACTCAATAACATTCGAGTTCCGTCGCTCAATGAACCCGTGCACCGCGAATGCATCCGAGGAACCTGATGCAACGGGGAGTCAAGCTTGATAAATCTCTGTACATTACGCGAAAGACGACGAATATATTCGAGGAAAGCCGATTCCGGCGCACGTGTTGGAAGGCTACCCCCGTCAGGCGAGGATAAATAATTTCAGCCAGGAAAATGACTTTAGACGCGCCGAGTCGGTGAAGCCTTTCCTGGCATCTATCAGCGTCGCTTAAACGCAGTTTCAGTAGAGGAAAACGTTATAAGTCGGACACGGCGTATTACTCACAGATAAAAATTGTTGCTCGTATTTCTCGCGTGGTCGGCGAATCTTTCACGGTACGTGGACGCGTAGAAATAATTTTACGAATATTTCGGACGACAAACTAGTCCTTTCTCGGAGGCTAAACTGCCGGCAGTAATGCCGTCGTGGAAACGTTCAACGGACACCGACGTATCTATGATCTCTCTCTCTCTCTCTCCGTTCGTCCCACGGGGATTTCGTTTTTCCTTTTGGCCTGCACGGCGATCCGCCTCGGCCCGCATCCATCTTCGTGGCTGCGTTTTGCATTCCACCGGAAACCACGCTATGCGCTACCCGACGGCGCATGAAGAAAGAGGAACGCGTAGCACATCAGACCGTCCACGATTTATTGCTAATTACTTTCCTATGCTGACCTATCCACCCCCGTCCGCCCCTGTCGCCTCCGCTCGCATGAAAATTTATCGCTATTATTTTTCTCGCCCCCTCGGCACGGAACTAAATGTACTCGGATGTTCGAACAATCGTGATACAACACGAAAATGTGAATTACTGCCGCGCATTGTAAGCGTGCGCGCTCGCCAACCGGATAGTGGAAAGTTCAAACAACTCGAAAATTTACAAGGCAACGACACGGGAGTTATTTTTGGAATTTTTATACATACGTTCGCGTGCTTCGCACGCGACAATGGTGGATGTATGTGACGGTAGCTTGGTATCCATATTATCGACATTTAGCTGGACCATGCGTGGAGTAATTAGAATCACGTTCGTCCAGTGTGCACGGGTAATCGTGGCCGTATTAATTTCGTAAATTATCGAAGACGCGACGAGGAGAGCCTGAATTAATATTATAGCCGTAATTGCAATGCGAAGTATTCGCCTATGACGATGGATCGTCGGTGAATCCGTTTAATGCCTCACAGGCATCCACACTGCTGATCCGCAAATTCCCCAATTAATCGCAGTTCTAACAGTAACGAACCGTCAAGCCGGCCATAATGGCTACCCTCGCTGTCACACTTCGCTAATGGCAATAACATTACTCGTTCGCGGGTAATTTATCGTTCGATAGCCCGACACGCCGATAGTTTGACGGCTCATCGGGCAGACATCACCCTTTGTTTTCGGAAGGTGCCCCGAATCAAATGGCACGGCATTGCGATACGAACTACGTCGAAATCCATCCACGTTGTACAAGTCAGGAAAAACATTAGGTTGTCTGAAAAGTTTCTTTCGCAATGCGTACATTTAACCCTTTGCACTCCGAGCTATTTTAACTGGAAAATTAAACATTTCTTCCGATCTAGAATATTTCCATACCTTATGATTCTTGCAATTTTATGGATATGAAATATCCGTTTTCGATTCGTACATTACCTCATACAGTACCTAAATATTTAGTAATTGATTAGATACCGATATACTTAATAAATGTTTAGTGGTGCCTCAGAGGGGACAGCCGAGTGCTAAGGGTTAATACTGTTACATCGCGCAAGTACTGGGTTAAGTTAATCCAGACCTAACCCAGTTCGTTTTATTACCTAGTAACGATCCGTTAATAAACAGTTGAATGATTACATTGTTTGTGTACGCATTCCGAAAGAAACTTTTGGGTCGATCGAATATTTGGAAAGCGAGGATACGAATGAGCGAATACGATAATTCAATAGATTGTATAGAATAGCGTTTAACGGACGCAGAACTAATAAATAATGTTCCGTCGCGTAGGAACCATACACGTGGATTGCTTTCGGTTAATATTTATGGTCCGTTCGTGCCTAAAGACCGTCATAGAGGATTAAACAAATTAGGGTAATTCGACGACCATTCGAGGCAGCTGGCCTAATGTTTAGTTTTTCTACACTTTTGAAAATATAAGGTGTCATAAACTTAGTCGTCACCCGAGTTTAGGTATCACCCCATTCCTCCTTCCCAGGGCCTCATTCAGAGCTACGGGAAGGACGAGTCGTTGTCTTGTAAATCATTATTAATATTTGTAACTTGCATCGCGATAATTCGTTGTCCAGCGATCAGAACATCCGACTAACGGGATCGCATCAGTCGAGATCCCTCGCGTACGGAATCGCATCGTTTCATCATCTGCGCGCGTATACGGCAGGACCTGCTAGATCAGCCTTACTGACGACTCCACTAATAGGTTCGAAACGAAACGCTTCTTTTAATTTATTTCATTGTCATGCGAATCGATTATTGTCTATTGGGTCTTTTATATCATCCTATCATTTGAACTACTTGCTCAAGATTAATTTGGCGGGCACAGATCCGAAACATTCGCGAACCGACAGTCTTGCGAATTAACAAATAGAATGCTACGAAAATACGGACACTTTGCTACGGAGTTTGCGTATCCGAAGACAACGAGCTCGTTCAACCGGATAGCAATTTATCATAACGAGTCTGGAACGCAGCTGGCTGGCTCCGAAACCGGGACCCGTGGTATTAAACCGAGAGGACCGGTTGGATACAGAACGATAATTAACGTTCGTCACAGAAGTACCAGCGGACGGGGCACACGTGAGAGAGAAAGCGGGAACGGGTGTCCGCGCGCGCCGAACGGGTAATAACGTTACACTGTGTATACGTCTGCATTCGGCGACCGCCATTGGTGCAGAACAGTCGCCGCCGGGATAAATTCATTCGTTATTTCCGGGCCGGTTGTGCCCCGGCTCGAGCGAAAGCTGCGCCTGGAATTAGCTGACCGGAAACTGATCCTCCGTAACGCGAGCCGTTGCTCGCTGAAAAATTTCACCCGTCGTGGAAACGCGAGCCGGTCGCGTCGTTTAATTGCGGAACGCACCCGTATAATTGCTCTCGTAATTTTTACGAGTACCGCCGCGCCGGCCCGAAAACGTCCGCGGGGTAGAGAGAGGGATTTTTTGATCGATAAAAGTCCAAGCGACGCGCGACGTATCAAATTAATAATTTATTCGCGACACAGCTGAACCGTGTTTCTCTCTCTCTCTCCTCGATGGCACCCGTGATCAGTTACCGTGAACTCGCGTTAATATCATTTTCGAGGCGAACCTGCATTAATGAGCGTCGCAAAAACTGGAGCGGATCGATCGTAAAATAAACAAGTAGAACGCAGGAGAGCATCTCTCGCCCTACCAAGTAGAACGACCGTTACGCGAGGGACAAACAAAATCGTATCGATGAGAGCAAGCAGAGTAGGCCGGTGTCTAAACAGGCAAATCATTAGCAACGCAAATCAGTAGAACGGGTCAATAACCGAGCGGACAATGCAGGTCGCGGATACGTAACGAGCTCTGGGAAATAGAGAAAAAATTAGGGGAACGTGTGTGGACTAATTAGAGCGAGCCCGTCGCGGTGCAAATCTGAAGAAACGAGAGGATACCGTTTTTAAACGAGATAGAAATAACTAAAACATTAAGCAGGAGAAATAGCATAAGCGCTTTCAAGGTGTAATAAAGAACATTATGATAAAATGCATTACGCGCTTTTAACGCCCGTACCGAGTAATTAACCGAGAGCATCGCGGGCATTTTTGAACAACTAGCGCGTGTTATTTTCGTACTCGTTCGTTCTAATTTACTTATTTAAACAATTCGCAAGGCGCGGAAGCGTCGTTCAAAGATGGAATTGATAAACGAGCGCGATTCTCATAAGAGCTCGGGCGTCGTAGAAGTTTCGGTTGGTCCGAAATTGAAACACACGCGAAATCGGCCGGCGCGACGGCCAATATGAGAGCCGAGAGGGTCTCTCCTATTCGGTGACCGTTGATCGATCCCCGTGAACGATCCGGAAATATCGCGAACGGCTCGATGAACTTCGAATCCGATTGATTCCTCGCCGAATATCAGTCTCCGAGTGCGTGGCCACGTAAAAATCGCAGCGGAGCCACCGGGCCGCAGGATAAAGGATATTTCGCATGGAAATGAATCGCGATCGGGGCCGAAGTGGCTCTCGGCCATCGACAGATAGCCGCACATGGCCGGCAATAATTCTGAAAAATTGTTCCGCTCCTCTGAGCTCGGTCTGAGATTTCAGCGCATAAATCGTGCTCGTTCCACCGTACTCCCGTGATATATCGGTGTTTGCAAGTGTTCCCGGAGAGATATTACAATCGTATATTCTCGATGTATTGATACAAAATGGCTTTTCGTGCCGGGGAGCCTCGCACGCTCTCGCCTATCGTTGACCCTGATCCACTAAGCTCCGGTTCTACATGGATTTTAATCGAGAACGACCGGATAATCTACTTAATCTTTCGGGACACGTTTTTACGTACATTACCGGTCGACTGGAGTCTCCATAAGCGAATCAATTCCTGAAATTTCGGAACAATTCCATCGGACTGTTTAAAATCTGTTGAAATTGTTAATACGACAGTCCGTACAAAGACTGTCCGCAGAAATCTGCAATCTGGTTGCGAGAAATCCAGGCGAAATATACTTGCCGAAACGTACGACCTATTAAGCTTTGATTCCGCTGGCATTTCATTCGTCCGTTTCACGAATTCACATTTTTATGGCCGAACAGCGAACAGTTAAACTCTTTCGCCATGTACATATTGCCAATTTCAATGAAATTACTGAACCGTGAAAGCCGCGCCTCGCTGATTTTCGCAGACCTTTGGAAGCGGGAATAAAGAATTACCGATAATATATTTACGTACCATATTTATCGAAAGTTTCTCGATTCGATCGGCAGTGTCCGTCACACTCTAATCCGGACACTTATTTTCGGTAGCATGGGGGCACCGGGAAACGTCAGAAACTTTCCCGTTCGAAGACTACGGGTGCGATGAATCTTTCCGGCTGCGACAAACTTTCGCCGAAGAGTGCACACCTTCCGTAATTGCGTTCCCTCCGTCGATAATTTTTTTCCTCCGGCGAAGTTTGTTCGAGACTTCGCGAAAAACTGTTTTAGCGGAAGTTAGCCTGCTCGATGATTAACTGCATATTAACCGGGGAAAATCAGTTTTGCCAAATCTCGCGTCGTGCCTTCGAAAAACCTGTCCGCGATTCGAAGAAACCCGTGGAGTATTCCTCGGTGCTGCTATGACAGAACAATCGGTCGAGCAATTTCGGTTTTACGATTGCGCCGTTCAATTTCCCCGGTCGTCCGGTATCGAAGACACACAGAGGGCAGGGCTGATAAGGCGAGGCGAGATAGCGCGAGCGTAATTGGAGCATTGAAGTAGCGTAGCCAGCTAACTATGCACAGGGTTCCGCGGCGTTAGTATTCCGTCCCGTTGCCAACGGTTAGATCCAATTTAATGTTCTGCTCGCTCCTTGGATTTCAGATCTGGACACGATGCTATATGGATACACGAACAACATATACGTGCTGGACCACACGCCCGAATCCTTGCCGGTGAGTATGCCATTCGGAACGCAAAGAGGATAGCAGGGAGGGATAGCAGAAGAGGGCCAATTAGGCGCAACTATTATTGCGGGATTGCGCTATCCCGCGTACGCGCGCTTTTAAGTTGATTAACGGGGATCGCGCGGCACGTAGACGCGCGTTCACCGATTCCAAATTAATATCGAAGCGGGTCGGGCCGCGTACCGAGTTCGGAAATTGGACCGCCGAAGGCATTAACCTGCCGAATTTCTGACAGTGAAAAACCGTAATCGCGTTGCGACCACTGTACCCCCGGTATCTGGTTTTTCGGCGGACAGCTTTTTGCACCGGAACGTAATTAACTGTGACCTAATGGACCGGTCGAGCCATTTTTGCTCTCTATGCGCTCATTTTCCTGGTGGACTACCGTAATAATAGTGGCCAGTAAAAGAACGTGGCAATAATGAAACGGGTGATTTACAGAAAAATTTCAAAGTTCACGTTCGCGACAGTTCTGTTTGGGAATTATCTCGGTAAATTTTTCCAAGATCGTGGCGTCGCTGAAATCATTTTAAATGGACATTGTGGTCGTGTATTGACATCAAACGGACCACGACCGCGTCCTCCGATGTGTGTACACGCTGTATATATTGTTCCGTGTGCCGTGTACACAAGGCCGAATGTAATTTGCAGGAATCTCGATTTCGTGGTGACATAGACATTGAATTTCCGGTATCTCACTGTGGAGAATTGAATCGATCAATCAGTCGCAGTTCAGGGTAATTAGGTGGCACGATAAAGTGTTTACCAGGGCGGCGGCGTAAACGAGGCGCCCGTATACATGTATACGTTTCGTCCCGGAGATACTTGTCCACGGACAAATTCATTTCGAAGCAATTACGACGGCCCCGCGGGGCTTATAAAAATATTTTACTTGCAGAAACAAGTCGCCCGCCGAATTAACACCGGCGCGCGAGTCCGAGCTTATTTATTCGTGACCGAGGCCGGTGTTTGCTTCGATGTTTGAACACGATTATCGAGCCACCGTTTACGGATTTCCGTGGACACTTCGCGAGAGTTAACCGGTCTAAACGTGGGATCTCCTTTAATCGGTCTGTATACTGCGATCCAGTGGTACCCTGCCATCGATGGCAGATGAAATAAATAGAGAACACCACGTAACTAATTAAATAAAAGACGAACACGATCAAAGGTAAAGTCGAGGCTCGGTCGATTTAATAAACGCCTCGAGTATCGCGTGCGAATTTAACATTTCGTTCGAGCAACTTCTCCACGGTTCTTCCCGACATCTGAGCCCCGTCTCCGGAGAAAAGCGATCCGATCAGCGGCCACTGTGTACAAAACCGTAAGAGTATGTGTAAAGAAACTTCAGCTATCCGGTATCCGCGGCGAGAAACTTCGCGTCGCTTCGAGAATGTCGCTCGGCGAGGGAACTTCCGCGGAAAATAGTCGAGCGGCGTGTTCGCGGTAACTTCAATAAACGAGCTCGTTACAGGACAGTCTCGTACGAGGAATATTCTCGGGGAAAATCATAGAGAGAGAGAGAGCTCTCGTCCCTGGATCGTTGCGAATCTTCGAATCTTTAGCGATAACGAGCCAGGAGTTCCCCGGACGACGATAACTCGGCCCGGGTAATTGAATCAAAAACGTTTCTCAGAGCTTTTAATTCGCACGGAAGCAAAGCCAAGACACAACCGAGAAAGTTTTCGCTGGCAATCTCGCGGGGTTTTGCGCAGTTCCCATGATGCTGGCGCGCTTACGGAATTTTCGAGGGGGAAAAAAGGTGAGCGTTAACTTGTCCCTTTCCGTTCGAGCTATTTATCAGCGGCGAAAGGAAAGTTCGCTTCTGGAAATACGAGAACAGGCTGGATGCGATTCCCGCGGGAGAGGGCTCTGTCCAGTCGCTCACCCGATACATCGAATCGGGTTTCGACTTGTTATCTGCCGGCATTTGATCTCTTCGCCGTTTCCCGTACGCTCTTTTGTCTGCTACCAGAGATCCAGAGGACGACGGCCTCTCGTCCTGGATCGTCCTTACTTACAATGGACCGAACACTATCCCTCCAAGGAAAAAGGAATTTCTGCCTCTACCGGGAAAATAATTACTAGACTTGCGGATCTTCGTGTAAAATCAAAACTAATTTCACCAATTCCAAGTGACTGGAGCCACATAAACAGTGTATTCTTATTAATAATTTTGACAAGCTGAGAAAAGTTGATTTTTGCGCTCTTTCTATCTTGAACAAATTTCTCTGTCTTCCTCTACTTCGTGGACGAATTGTTTTCAAGCTTCTACAAGCGTTTAGCTAAACGTTCTGTTTTTAATTTGTTTGAGGCAGGATCTTTCGTTAACGTGTTTCCGAGCTGTCCAGTTTAGTCGGGCTTGTCAGGTACACCATGGAATCGCTGCCAGTCTCATGAAAGTTTAATCAACAGGAAAAACTTCGTGGCCCCCGCGCGACTTAAACTTTGACTGGACAGACCAAATATTATCTCTCGGTGTAGACCGGAGAGGGAAAGCTTCGTTTTTCAACGAAAAAGAACCACGGAGAGTCGTTGTTTAACCATCAAATATACTTTCCCCAAGAAACCTTCAACGGATGATGGTAGAACCGTGGAAATAATTTACGAACAACTTGTAATACCATCGTGACCCAACCAAGTCCTCCTTCTTTTCCAAATATTACTTCGAAGCTTCGTAGTCTGAAAATTTTCTAATGTTTTCCACTACTCTTTTCTATGAATGCATAAAATTTTGTTTAACGAAAAACCTCGGAAGTCGAATCAGTTAAAAGCTCCGTTCCGAATCGACGGGAATCCGTAGAATCACTCGAAGATACTTAACGAACAGGTGTAAAGAATAAAGTTCCCACTGCTCGGCTCGAATCCATTGAATCGGTGTCGAGTTTCGACGAGCATTCTTGGCTGGTTTTCGGTGAAGCGTTTGAGCGCGCGTTAAGCTACGCCGTCGAAGGGTTCTCGGCAGCGGGTTTCGGGTAACGAAACGCCTGGCAAAAGCGCATCCCGTTTCCCGTAGACGTTTACCGGTGGCCAATAGTTGGACGCGAACGCTTTCAGAGCTGCGCCGATTTCCGAGGTTCCTTTCGACCGCTTGATACTGCCACTTGACGTCCCTGGATTCGCCGAAGCCGAATTTAAAGGAGTACACCGAGAGCCATTTTCACGAACAATTTAGAAGTTTTTAAAACAGAAACGAAACACGGTAGAGCATCAATATTTTACAGACATATCTACTATTATTTACATTCTAAATCAGAAAAGCGCTTTAATCGCAGCAACGGCGTCAAAGGATCGACGCGGTTCTTCGAGCGATCCCACGCAAATGGACATTTAATAATGCATCATCGGGCCTGGAATAATTAACGCGCGTATCGGGCGGATTAATTGTTTTTTGAATCAATGAAAAGCTGGCGCAGTCGGTTCGATTGAAAATGTGCTGTGGTCTCGTCGACGTTTCTCGCGAGTTTCTTTTTCGTTACTAAATATTGTTCCGCGATTTACGCTGTACCGTATGCGCGAGTGAAATTGCTGGAGCGTCAAAGAATCGCTTGGAGAGTCGACACAATTAATTCGCCGCAATCGGTCATTACTCGATTCGTTAAATCCGCGATGGTTCTCGCGAGAAGTGCGATAGGATTAAAGAATGAATTATCATTAAGTAATTGAAAAATAATTATACTCGGGAACGGTGTGCGCGAGAGCTTTTACCGTGTTTTCACGTGTCACCGGAGCTCTCTAACAACCGGCCAAATGATCGTACTGCATAGAGCCTCCGTGGAAAAGTTTTCTTCTTGCGTGAGCCGCGGATCGTTCCAATTATTTTCTTCCAGGGAAACAATCGTCGCGCGTTCGCGTTCTAATAGCGTAAACCGCGATCGTTTGTTCCTACGAGCGGTTTTCACACGGGCTACCAGGCCACGGTTTTAATGATCCGACCCCGATAATTAAGCACGCCTGCCTCCTGTCCACGCGAAATTTAATCAACGTCGCACGCGCATGGAGACGCCCGGACCGGAAAGGTGTTCACCGAGATTTCTGTATCTGGAACGCTTGCACCAGGAACTAGAACAACGCCTCGAATTCCTGCCTATTCCTGACACACAGAACCTCACACACAATATTAGCTAAATAATGCATGAGCAATGTCACGCGAGAGCACACAGAACTTCTCCGGATTTTCTTTGTGCTTTCCAAAAGGAGAACCGGCGACGCTTGTAAGCTTCGTTTCAATTACAAATTCTCAGCTGGTACATTCGTTCTCGTGATTGATTCTCATTGTACAAAACAAACATCAAAATTTTCTTTCAATGTCCGTTCTCGATTTTACAAATGTTCAAAATGAATATTTATTCTATCTCTCGAAAGCTTTGTTAAAATTCGATCTTTACGCGGACGCAGAATAACGTTGTGGACACAAGTCCGGCCAAATTAAAACTTTCACAAATCCGAGCGCGAATTTAATATTTTTCGTTCCGTAGCAAAAACGTTTGTTAAAGCGAAAAGCTCTTGTTCGTTTGTTTCATTGCCGCGTGGATGTGCGCATAAAAAATCTGCAGTCTAGTTACAATAATTGAAATGGAAACCTTGATACAGCTTCGTTTCAGTATATTTCGGATGCTGGTACTCATTATAAACGCGTGTGCGGTGCACAGTCTAGTAATAAAATTCCACTTGCTACTGGACACATTAATGTACAGATTTTTAATGAAACAGCTACGCGAAACGAATATAAGAACACTAATGACTCAGATAAAGTTGAAACGAGACGTTAGACTTGCAAAATGTTATTTGAACGTGTTAGATTGGTATTCCGCGGGCTGCCAGAGGGTTTGCGATCGTCAGATAAATTCGATTAGCCTTCGGCGAAGGTGATCGTGGTCGTTTTCGCGTTTCTGCGTCGTTGGCTCTCGTTAGTCCGTCGGGGGAAGGAGCTCGTTGCGCCGGAAGGGCATTATTCTCTTAACGAGGTAAGACGTATCTCGCGAATACCTCGTCCCTTTCTGCTGTCTCATTCGTTTCGCATCGGCGAGAAGAGAAAGCGAGAAAGAGAAAGCCAAAGGGGGGAGAGAGAAGTAAGCTCTTTGAGACCTTCTACCGCGAACACGCCCTCGGCGAAACGGATTTTCTAACGACGCCGCGATGAGCCACGCCAAAAAGTCACCGTCTTTCTCGAAAGCGGCAGAAAAAAAAGAAAGTAGAAAAGAAACGTTCAAAGGAGAGACGGTGACGAGGCCTTTGCGCGAACCCCGGCGTGCAACTTACCCTCTCTTCGCTATCTTTCTCGGATTCTTTTTTTCTCCCGTTCTTTCCATCTTTCTTTCTTCCCTCTATTTCTCAGAGGTTCGGATTGTCAAAGAATCTCATTCTCTCAAGCTGACTTACTACCGTCATTTATTATAGTCGACGGTTGTTCCGGAAACGAGCGTAATTTCCCACGCGAGAACGAGAAACGGCCTGGGACCTTAAAGCAGCCCCCGATCGGTCTTCGAACATTATTTCTTGCAATCCGCACCCTTAAGTATTCAAACACTTTTCGCGATCGAGAAACCTTGCTTTTTCGTATATTTTTTCAACCGAGTGGCAATCGCGTGCGCCATGCATGCGTCGTATAATGCACTCGTCGATAAATGGCAAAGGGAATGAAGGGTTATGGGAGGTATCTATCAGGGAACATTGAACCGGTACCGAAAGTGCATGATATCCCCGGGTCGGAAATGCGGTTGCCATGAATGTTCAATGACTGATAATCATCCTTGACCGCAGGATATGGACATGCTGCAACTGTTCGCATCGCCAGCGGGTCGAGCACTGCTCACCAGTGACAATCGGCCGAGAGGATCGACGTCGACCTCCTCCTTGTCTCGAGAGTCCTCTTCGAGGCTGAAGAGCGGCAGAAGACCATCGGGCACTGGTACAGTCAGTGCACCGACCTCGCCGCCGAGGCAACGAAAATCCAGCGCCGAACTGTACAAAGAGGCTGTCGAGATACTCGGTCTCACCTGTTCGTTGACTGATAGCTGCCGATGCATCGACTGCCAGGTGAGTTTATTACTCTGCCATCATCTCAGCTCCCAGCCGATCGTCAATGCCTAATAAATACATTATAATAAAGACAACTGTAAAATTTTCATATTTTTGAAGTAATGCTTTCGGCGCAACCGTTTCGATCAATTTTTAATCAAATAGCTATTTTGCGAATATACCTAACGTTTCCGTTCTAGTTTGAACCTTTTTAAAAAAAGGTTCCTTAAAAAAAGAAATTTATACATTGAAAAGTATGTAATGTAGATGTATTGAAGATGAAGAAAAGTTTTTTTAGATGCAATTTACCTTTGAAAAACTTACACCAAAAGCATTATATCAAAAATATTAAATATTTGCGATCGACATAATTGATTATGTTAAATTATCATGTAATTGCTAAGGTAGAACTCTAGGTATCTTGTACACCGTTCTGAAAAAACCAACTCCCAGAAAAACGTGTTTAAAATTTACAAATGATTCTTTCAAAATATTACTGTGTCCTAACTTCTTAACAAAATACAGAAACATCCGCTACGAAGTTCTCGACAGCGTCACTAATTAACTGCGAAGAATCCAGCGACTTTAGCGAAGTGCATCGTAAGAGGTTTTCATTGCGATTCGCGCACAGGTCAAGGAACGGGTTAAGAAATTTTTATCCGTCGGAGCCGGGACGCCAATTCCCCCGGAATAGAAGAACCTCCCTTATCCCCCGGAAACGATTCCAAATCCCAGCAGAATGAGCTCCTCCTTTCCAATTACAAGGATCGAGAAAAAAAATAAAAAGAATCGAACGTCCCTGGTCCCGTGAATCCCCTGCACAGTCGGAACACGCGAACGTATAATTGCATCCACTTTGCGGAACCGCTGTAACACGTCGCGCGCAATTACAACGAATCAGTATAGTAATCTCCTAAACGAGCCGTTGTAGTTGTGTCTCTGTTTAAGAGTCAATCGACTGACCACCGCTCCGGTTATAACCGCGAACGATCGATTGATCGATCGATCACACTCCCTCTCTCTTTCTTTCTCTCTATATTTTTTTGTTCTATTTTTCCGTCGCTTGCCCCACGTAAATATTCGAGCGAGTGCTGGTTTTATCGAGGACGCATGGTCCGCCGCGGTGTTCCCATTTTTGGAACGGTAATGGAACAGAATGAAACAGCCGGCGGGATAGAAACCCGGTGTCCGAATTTAATTAAAAATTTTATCGCGTTGCCGGCGATCTTTGTAATTGCCACCGCGTGGCCACTCGGCTTTGCGCGCGCTACCGACTACACCGGGAATTCGGGCTCCTAATGAAACGATCTAGCCGTTTCGGTGGCACCTCGAGGCTACAGATCCGCGGCGAACTTGAATATAGAATGTACAATTTGTTCCGTAGCTTAGCTTCCCAAGTATAACGTTCTAATATCCAGCATTGACGTGCAATCTATTTCTCGCAATCGCAAATATTGTAAACTATGGTAATGGAAAAAGATAGGTTGGGTTGTAGTGAAGGTGAGACTCAATATTGTTATCAATTTTTAATTTAATTAACAATCATATTGATTGTTCCTCTCTACTGGTGCAAATCAATTTTTATGTACCAGAACGTGAACTGAGAACACGAGCGGGCTTTCAAACACCTAAAGCGAAATCTGCTTATGGAATAATTAATCCAATGAATCGCATTATCTCAAAATCATGCACTATATATAATCGTATTGATTTTTTCAGTGATTCTATACAAAATTTTAAAATGCAACTACGCAGGATTATATGATAATATCATATCGATTGTACCATTATTAAGTTTTTATTTTGTGCATGTCCCTTCTTTGTTATTACACGAACAGTATTGTATCTTTCTCTTTCTTTTTTCGTTTCTTTGATATTGTAAACACTTATGTAAAAATGCTTCAGTTCGTCTATAATAATAAATAATAATAATAATATTGTAACAATTCAAGTATATTTTAACGGAAAACAAAAGATACAGAACGAACGATGACAAGCAAAATGAAATGAAGCAGTCCGTATAGAACTGTCACGATCGAAATGGAACGCGAGTATCGCCAGTTGAAACCGAACGTCAGACAGAATAGACGGTTTAACAGAGTTGCAGTCAGTATGACTATCGTTGGCAAATAATTGTCGCTGAATCGGAGATTGTGTATGTCGCGATTGTCAGGAGAATTACATGAAAATGCAGACAATTTTTTTGTTACATAAAGATCCGCAGTCTAATTATGAGATAACAGACTGTATCTTGTTTGAGGTGTTACAAATAAGTTATTGAAGTTTCGAACGATGTATACTGACGACGTCTTTCTTTACAGAGCAACTACTTCGACTGCGACGACGACTGTGGGGACGCGAGAACGGAATTGGCTGCGGGCACTCCTATTCTATTGGACCACGCTTTGTCGCATCCGCTGACATGTTCCATACAGTAGCAGCCGACCGTCGCGTAAACATTCCGAAATCGGCCCACTGTTAGCCCGCTCCGCCGCATCCACGAGCCAGTAAAGAGGAGAAACCTTTCGAGACGAAGCGGATCCGAGAGAGAGAGAGAGAGAGAGAGAGAGAGAGAGAGAGAAAAAGCGAAAGAGAAGTTGTTGTTCGACGCGTGGCGCTTCGATCTCGACGTTGGAACGCTTCGACGAGGATCCACGTGAACAGTGTCGAAAAGCAAACCGAGTCGACAAAGAAAATCCGAACGATAAAAGAGGAGCACAGGAGCAGCAGCGAGAGCATACATCCTCGACGAAACGAACGTGAAACGCCGAAGACTTGCACGACGGTCTTGATTCATGCTCCATCGACCACCCTCGAGCTTCTTCTTGCGGTCTTGATTAGATTGATTGCGTTTCTCGACAAACATAAGCTCGACCCATGTGTTCAGTTCGACGCACGCTGCCGGCGCCGCAGAAGCTTCAACATTTTTACCCGACTCTACCAATTAACGAGGCAAATTCAATCATTGTATTAACCGAGATCGATCCCTCGGTGACGTCTTCTCGCCTTTTCCACTGTCCTAAGATACTCTGTCGATCGGTTCACTCGTCAGGCTATATTCGTAAAGTTAAAACAATGTTGTTATTCGACGTTTCTCTGTCTCGGAAATGAAATTTTTCGAATTGGTACGTACACGATATGGCTTCTCGTAAGGAAGAACAACTTTCCACCGGCAGTGTACGCGTACCAAAGTCTTTTCTAGAGAGCAGAGACCTCTGTAAAAATTCTGTAAACTATTCCGCGCCTGTGTTGCGTCGACTTTCGACGCACGGTACATTGTATATGTTCGAAAAGAGTTTTCTACCTGGATTTTTCGTTCGGTTGCCGTGCATTTCCCGACCATTTCTCGCATGAAACAGTACAATTAATGATTTGCTGTCGACCACTGTAATTTACGGACAATATCAGCGGTATAAGTGACACTCGATCGTTCGATGTAATTATATTCTACTTGTTCGTACCACGCTGAAACACAATGGCGTACGCTAAATCGTTTAAGGATCCGATCGCCGGTCGCGAAATCCGGCAACGAATTCGGGAGACCGATTCTCTCATGTTTCTACACGGTAATCGATTAACGCGCTCTAAAAAGATTATAATTACATCGTTCGCGTACGCGCGAATCCAGGAGAAATAGAATCTCGCCTGGCTCAAGATATAGAGGACGAATTTAACACACACACACACACACACACACACACGCCAAAACGATGAGACGCGCCAAATTACGGATTACGATTAGCGGTAACAATCGTTTGCTAGGTGACAGTCGAATGGTTTTGTCGAAACGCGACGATTCTATATTATATATTATATACATACCTACACGTGGTTACGTACACGGGATATTTATTACACGTCGTTTTATTATCAATTCTGTACTATGGTTACCATTGTCGCTGGACTGCGGGCTTTTGTGCAAATCATTTCGCCAAGTCGATCACAAGAAACAGATCAGAATCTACTCTACATGTACAAATTAATTCGTAGCCCTTTCTTCGGAAACAGATCTCCATCGCTTTTTCTATGCTCACGAGTAATCCAATTCGTCAGGAATTAATTTGTACACCTAGTACTTCTTCTTCTTTCGACGACACTGTCCAACAGCCGAAAAAACGATTCGATTTCGAATAGGTCGAAAATAACGTAACAGTATAATATTGTTCAGATGTATTCGCGTTTCTTCCATTAATGCCATAAAATCCGCAGTCTGTTTACCCTTACTCGATTAAGTATCTAGTAAGGTGTGTTGTTGAATGATTAGGGCTCGCGAGGAACGACAAAATGGAAATGAATAGGTGAACTGCACGGAGAGAGATAGAAATCTATAAGGAGAGGAGTGTAATGTTATATAAATATATTATATTTATAATATATATATAAAGAGAGAGAGAGAGAGAGAGAGAGAGAGAAGCTGTACGTCGATATGTTGAGTATACGTGTGCGATTGAGTTTTATAAAACTAACCTTGCGTTAAGTGTTCTGGGTTCAGTTAATAACGCGTTGACTGCCGCATCGATTCTCCTGACGGAGGACATCGTTAATTTTAATGAGGTCACGAAGTTACCTTTTCGAACTTCGCGGCTCGGTTAACAGGATTAAGCGTTCTTTGGTGCTGTGCGCCATTCGAGCATTGTGTTGCTCTTGAAAAAGCTCGACAAAATCGCAACACTTCCTCCGTGTCGATCTTTATACCGTTTCTTCCACAGCTGTCGCGATACATCGTGTCGCGTAGTTAGCACGTTAACTTTCTTATACATATTTCCTAACAGAACACTCTGAAAAATCTGATCAGTTTCGTGATAACTTTACGTTACGACGTTTAAATGATTTTTAACAATCAACGTAAAGCCATTTAGTTAACAGAAAAAATCGCTCGCGCAGGCTTTCTACGAATTCGCTCGAGCAAAAATAACTTAACGCTCTTCGCAGCCTCTCCCGGACATTAAATAATCCTCGACTTTAACGAAGTGCTAAATCCAATTAGGAGAACATTAATTGATTGCTCAAACACTCTGTGTTGCGCCCGCTTTCGCGCAGCGTTCCTCTTTTGAGACTGTCAGAGTGATCGAAGAAATGGAAAAGATAATTTCATTTGTTCCTCCATTTGTCTTTAATTAGTTGTAATACAATCTACAGTGTTTCATGGAGGAAGCGTATTGAAAACCGATTGCTCATAGTTCTCTCGATCTCCCCTCGATCATCGTCTAAGGGCGTGGATAAAACGACGAAGGGAGAAGCGATCTTGAACAATGAATGTTCAAGTTGAACTGTAGTTTGGAGGATTTTTCGAGGGTTCTCTTTAATTCGATATACCTGGAGTATACCTGTGCCAATCGTAGAGATATTATATGAGTGCGACAGTCAACGCCGGTGAACATAAATGATGACTATAAACGACGTAACGATAAACGAAGCTAGGCCTGAGTTACATAGGATCGTGGGTGGACTGAAAGTGGAATGATGAAACGTGTCTGTGGATGACTATGGGGGGTGTAGCGTTATGGTGTAAATCTGTGTTAAAAGAGGGAGGGAGACTCGCGTTCATGGATGCAAGTGCCAAACTAAAGTTTAATCGTGCGAGGCTCGTAAGCTTAGTTCATTAACGAATCGCAGACAAGCCACAGGCCAAAGATGCAATCTAATCAATACGCATACGTAATATTTGAGAAAGAAAGAAAAGAAAGGCAACAAACGCTTGTAGACGCATCTTTAACACTAGGTTTACGGGACCCGTCGAAATGACGGGTTCTAATATTCTTAATTTGTGATTATTAAGATTGTAAAGATGCTTCCCTGAGGATTTAATCACTATTGGAAAATGGCGAAAAATTTGAAGAGACACATTCTTGTTATGATTATAAAATCATGTGAAGTAGTTATTTTTAGAGCTCCGTAAACCTAGTGTTAATTATCTAGATTTGTTTTCCAGCGTAACGAATTCGAGATTGATATTTTTGTAAAATCCTCGAAATCCGATTTACTCGTTGTGAGAACGAAGCGATTGATCTTTGGTTCACGTGGATCTCGTCTGCGATCGTCTCCTTGGAGTATCTAGATTACAATACCGATGGTGATACGGCCGAGGATCCAGTTAGTTTTGTTAATCTTTTTAATCTTGTTACACGAACACGTTACTGTCTACCGTGACATACCTTGTTGCTAAGCTCGTCATGATCCGAGAATCGATCGAGACCCGTGACGATCGATCCGGTGCATGGGACATTAACGTGCGTCAGACGAATCCCCAGGCGTTCTGATCGAGTTTTATACGTCTACGGCGACGAATCCAAAGCTTTTTTATCCTTCGATCGTGTTACGGTGTATGTACATACGCGTGCAGGACAAAATCGATGCACACAAGCACGCGCACGAAAGAGAGCGCGAAGGACGCAATGCTCTTTGATTCTTACTGCTCGGTGCTGTCCGACATCGTTACGAATACATCCACTAGACTCCGGATTCTATGCATTTTCAACGAAAATTGAGGAAGCGTAATTTAAAACAGTGAAAATATTAAAAGTCTAAGAGTATTAATATATTATTTTCACCATATGCAAATTATTAACGAAGAATATAAATGTATATGTAGCTCCTGTGTCTTGCAATCGATGCACAAACTTTTTATTTTGCATAAACATCCGGAGTCTATCCATCAGAATTCTGTCGATTTCCCTATCGAACATTCTGTTTTCACAACTCTACGGCCTCTCAGCGATTAGTATCGTTCCTAGAACAAAAGTCCCTAGCGATAAGGGTCGCAACTTCCCCTAAAGTTCTTTATCATTCCTGTAATCGGTAACATGTGGATTCATACACTGTGGATTCGATGAAACGGAACTGTAGAAGAATTTAAGAATGTTCTTATTAGATTGTGGATTTGATGCATTTACAACATAATCAAAATGGATAGATGAAATATATGAAACTCCGAAAATGTTAGAAGAATTGAAGAACATTGTTGCATTGTTACTTTAAACAAAAGATTCGCAGTCTAGTCGTTATATTCTCTACAATTTCTTCAATTTACCAAGGGACGAACTCAATTTTTATTGAATTCTCAGTACTTTGCAGAGTGCGCATAGAATATTCTGATTTGACAAAAACAAAACTCCACAGTGTAAGGATTACGAAAATTGTGGACAGCACCGAAGCTGGGGCTCATTCGCAACGTTACTTTTCTACAACGAGGCAAGTAATTGTACTCTCGAACGTGACGAATCGACGCACTGTATTAGAGTTCCGATACCAGAGGATTTCTATTTCTAAAATCAAATAACAAACCGACAGATAGATAATGAACTGAAGAGTTTCAAAATAAAGAGATATAATGCGTCGCGTCGATTCGTAACGTGTCTAGGGACTTTAATTTACGAAATATCGCTGCCAATTTTTCTTCGACATTGTCATTAGATGAGAATGCCAGTAGAACGAGTTATTGTTCAAGGATCGACAGGCGTCCGACGCGAGGATATTGGTACCTACACGATGGTTTTTCTCATTGTAAAACGTTCACTCGTCTGCTTGGCAGGAAAGACAACCGTAGCGACGTGTTTGTATAATCAGAGCATTATTACCGATGTTATTACGTGTAGATAGACAAACGGACAGTAAGCGATCTTTAATCTGTTAGCGATGCAGCGGAAGAGAGTCAACGAAATGACAGACTGATTGGCGATTAGCGGTATTCCGTTTTCTCACACGGTGCGGTGTCTGTATGCGTTCGTTTTTTTCGTGCCAATTTCTATTGTTCGACTGCAGAGTCAAAGTCTGATTAACAGGTAATCTTTTCAATGTTATCGTTGAACAGTCTGCACATCACCCCGTCGACACCTTGTTGTTATGTTTAGGTAGCATTTCCGACTCTCTTGCGCTTCGAAAAAAAGTCAAAGCGGCCAATCGATTTTCTAGGGCGATCGTTGCATCGAATTGGCTTTCTCTCATCGACGAAAGTAAACGCGCAATTAATTCAAATACCTTTTCCCCGGAGGTTCGAGAGACGCGTTATACCCCTTCGATGGGGCTGGGCGTAATGGTAAACACGTGGCTTCTAATCATTTTATAGTAATTAAATCGTAAGCATGCCGAGGAGAATGATTCTCGCAGCGGCGTACTCTTCGATATGACTACCATTAAAATACGATACAATACACTGCGATGTCGTTTTATTTTAGAACCTGTCCCGTATCTCATCTAAATCCAATCATAACTGAACAAACGATTACCTCGATATTTTAAATTTCTTAATACGTATTCTTCACTTTGGGAAAGCTTCTAGAATGAGAAATTAAATTTGAAAGGGTTGACGGTTACGTTAATATAATGGCAATTGATATAATCACGATTTGTACATTGAAACTGTTAGACAAATGTCGTAAACGACATCTGTGAAACTACACTGGACCTTTTCACTTGCTTAACATTGACAAAATAACGTGGGATAGCGCTACTGTTTCTTTCTGAGAAGACGCATCTGTCGGTAATGTTACCGCATTTATTTATTACCAAGGGCACCGACGAGATACTGTTAAAGACTGCCAGCCCCCGTGCTATTCCGCGGGACGGTAAGTGAGCGAAATGCGCGCGGGGATAACGGTGGAAATTACAGTGATCTGAAAGACCATATCGGTAAAAGCTACACCACTATTATAAGGGTGCAGATAAATTCTAGTATGTTCACATATGTATATGCGTAGAATATAAGTTATGTATATGTACAATATCAACATTTTATGTACTCAAATGCAATGAATAAATAAAGACAATGTACAAAAGACCCGCAGATATTTATTTCGCCACCTATCTTCCTGAATGTCTGACTCAACTGACTTGCACTACTGAATTCTCGAAATTTTGCGACCGTCTGACTTGACGTTGAGTTGTACTACAGAAATTCGAATACCTCCAACGACATTATGTTCTCCTAATAACGAGTTCAATTTTCGAGGTTTTCGAAAATTTACTCGATTTTTAAACTCGGTATTAGGGGAACATGATGTCGAAGGAGGTATCCGAGTTTCAGTAGTACAAGTCAACGACAAGTCAGACGCTCGAAAATTAATGAAAATTGTCGAAAAGCTCGAAAATTGAACTCGGTATTAGGAGAACATGATGTCGAAGGAGGTATCCGGAATTTAGTAGTACGACTCAACGTCAAGCCAGAAAGCCGAAAATTTCTTGAAACTTATAAGATCTTATTACAAAACTCAAGTTTTGTCGAATTTAAATAATTTTGCTTTATTGAAAATTGTCGAAGATGTTAATCTAATTCTACTATCACACATTCATTAACAGGGCAGGGAAGAAAGAACACATTAATTGTTCTAACTAATACTTTTTATTTTTCACCACAATCCGCTCTTCAATTTTCGGTTCCCTTTCAGTAGGCAACCCGCTCTTCAATTTTCGGTTCCCCTTTAGTAAGCAACCCGCTCTTCAATTTTCGCTCCCCGTCTAGCAGGCAACCCGCTCTTCAATTTTCGGTTCCCCTTCTAGCAGACAACCCGCTTCTCAAGTTTCGGTTCCCCTTCTAGCAGGCAACCCGCTTTTCAAGTTTCTGTACCCCTTCTAGCAGGCAACCCGCTGTTCACTTTACTGTTCCTCTTCAGAATTCTCTGTCAAAATCAAAGAACTTCCGATAGAAATGAGATAGAGCGATGAAATTTTTTTTAAATGAAAGCTGAAACTTGGCAGAATATGTAATAATTATAGAGATTGTGATACGAATGCTTTTTGACCTTGAAAAAATTAGTTAAACGTGCACAAGTTCAAGAAAATTGTATTTTTTCCAATACCACGTGCCGAAAATTTTTTTTTAACATGCGACAAATCATTTCCCGTAGATTTTGTTACGTTGATTTCAAATCTAGTATCAACAATTGTCTACGACCTCAGGACTTTAAACAAGCTTTAATACTATATTTTGTTCTGATGAAACGTGCCACTGCAAAAAGTTATGGAAGGGAATAGGTTTGAAATAATCGTGGATATTAATTTACACGCTAGTATTCAATATTAACGATAATTCAAAGTGTGCAGATATTAGCTCGGTATTATCCTTTATTCATAAGATACTAGAAGTTCTTACGAATAGAGGATAATGCCGATTGCCCAGGTCTCACCACGAGGAGGTTGCTGCACAAGAGACCCGGAAAGGGAGTCAGAACGAATGCGATATTCCTTCTGGCTCTCTTTCTTTCAACACGGACTTATACTAATTTACTATGCAAGTACATCGAATAATTATTGAGAAACTAGGTAGGCAATTTGACAAACAGAAGCAGGAGGAAGAACACAAGTCCAACATCAGAAATATAATAATGTTTCGAACACTGAACTGTGATAGTTTCTTTTCCGATGGAAATTGCAATAAGAATATTGGAGGCAAACATTGAAAATGATTGTTCAGTGAAAACAGTTGAAAGTGAACCAAGAGTGAACAAAGCAACAAGCATTCAAGAATATTTGAATTATAAACCAGGTAACCCCTGGTCACTCCTAGTCCACTATTGGTCCATTCCTGGTCTCCCGGGACTTTTTGGCACCCCCGGTACCGTAACGCGTCCGTCCCTGTCGACTCCGCCGGGCCGACTGACTGACTGACTAAGCGCTCTCGCTTAGCTGCCTCCCCCCACTCCTCTACCATCGATCGATTCGATCGCCGAGTTACTAATTATTGATAAATTTGTTATTTCTCGTTGTTCAATGTTTATAACAATTCCTTTTGTCAACGGTGCCCACAACCACTCCCTTGACCATCTGACCAGCTAATTTTTTTCTAAAAATATGTAATAAAACTCGAGATATAAAATAACATTTATAACATGAATATTCGCGCGCGATAATATATTCGATACAATTCACAGAGAAATTTATTATTTCTCGCTGTTCAATGTTTATAACAATCCTTTTGCCAATGATGTTAACCAGCACTCCCTTGACTATTGGACCATCTAATTTTTTAGTCAAAATAGGCAATAGAACTCAAGATAGGGAATAACTTTCAAACCATGCACATTCGCATTAATTTATTCAACATAAATACTACGATAAATTTATTGATTCTGTCTGTTCAATGTTTATAATAATCCTTTTGCCATTCTAATTGTTTACAATAAACTCTCTCTTACTCTGTTCTTCAACATATTTCCTTTTCCACAGATCGATTCTTCAAACATTTATATATGAAAAAGTGAAAGGTAATAATTTTCGTTTATGAAATACTTTGAAAGTACAAACTGAGATATGTCTATACTTTCAATCAATACTTTCTTAATATTTCTAGGAATCTTTTGTCCTTGAGTTTTGCTGTTAATATTGTAAACCTTAAATAACCAACACTAGAACATCGTCTGAAATATCTGTTAACTTGGAATACGTTCGGTCCAGAATGTAACAATTCATGATAATCGATTTCACCGAGGAAATACTAACTCGTTGGTGTCAAGATGATTGCGTGACAATTTGCCTTCTCTGTTTTTTACTCCGGTCAGAATTCGTCCTCGAGTAGAAGACTGCCAGCCTTATGGGAGATCGTGTCACTCGAATAATTCGGCGTCTTCTTACGCCCTGTAGGATGTATTCTGGCTGGAGTATAAAAACAGAATTATCAAAACAGATTATCATAAAATGTTACATTCTACACCGAACGTATTCAAAGTTATGCAGATATTTCAGACGATGTCTTAGTTTTAGTTGAGTTGTGCTACTGAATTTTGTGCTACCTCCTTTGATATCATATTCTCCTAGTAGAAAGTCGAAAAATTAACTAAAATTTTATTGAAAAGTGAGCTTTGTATTAGGAGAACGTGATGTCAAAGGAGGTATCCGGAATTTCAGTAGTACAAGTCAACGCAAGCAAGACACAGGAAAAAATTTTGTCACTGAATAGCACTGGAGCTGGCAGTCTTTATTAGTATCTCGTCGGTGCCTAAGGTAACAAATCCGTTTACCTACACCACTGTCGCAGTCGTACGTAGTTCACGAGTATGTCGTCGGTGCTTCAAGATAACTGTATGACAGTGTCGCAGGCGATATATTCTCTACCGTCGGGAACAAAGAATTTTTGCTTGCCGACGTCGGAACTGCGTTTCAGCTGAAAGATGGGGTGCTGTTTACAGGGTTGAAGTGCATTCCCATCTGCAGGAAATTCTAGATCATCTAGAAATGCTACAGCAATTTTTCCAGGATTTTTTTATCGTATCAGCGTTGAAGGAGAAAATTGTTTTCTAGTTTAGAAGTTTGATTAGTTTGGTCGGTTTGGAGTTGATTATGTTGAGGGGATGTTCGATCGATCGTAGACTTAATGCACCGCACACTGTACACCCGTAATCCTTCCAGAAGTGAGTACAAGGTTGCCACGCACGTGGCATTTCCCGTACTCGCTGCAACCATATATCACCCTGTACTGACAACACCCCTAACTGTCGCAGTAAACTCGCTCCTCATGCTTCGAGCACATTGTTTCGACCAACGTCATCGTCGATTATCGTTACTTTCGAAGCACGAGTCCCTTGAAAGTTGTAGCTTATAATACGAAGCGATAGTTAGAATGTAAACTGTGATGATGTAAACTGTGACACTCCGTTTCGTGACTGTTTAATAGCAAATAATGTTGACTCTTCGAAAACTTGACAACAGCATGCCTACGGATTCCAAGGAGTTGCCAAGTCATCGACGTTATGAAGAAACCTAGGTGTTCTGTCATGGAGGACATGTTAATGGTCCCGACGGGAGTTACAAACTTCCTGAAGGTACCTAAGTCTGCATTTTCAACGTTTTACTAACTCGATTTCTCTGAGAAATCTGTTAAGAGGATTTCCAATCATTGAACTGCTCTCTTTCCTGTATCATTGTGTTAATTGCATCAGAGTACAACTCCGAGACAATTTATTGAATATATTTTTTGACACCAGTATTGTACGTTATAGTAAAAATCGCAGAAAATATAAATAAATTTAATCTTGTTAATTTTATAATACTATGCACATCAGTCACTTTTGATGGTCGGTAGGTTGAGCGTTGAGCGCACAAGATAATGAAATGTGATTTATACCGTGGTAGAATGATTGAACAACCGTACAGGTGGTGCAACAATTTAACCGGAAGGAACGAATGTGCTCACGAGCTTCTGATGTCGCGAGCTGGCTCTAATCGAGTCCACAGAAGCTTTGAAACAGCGTTTCTTTTCTCTAGCCGAAGAGAGAAAGAACTGCAAGGTAGAAGAGAACGAGAGGAAAGACGGCCAATCCAATTCCACGCTCAAACCCGACCATAGCGATGGCGGAGAGGGTGGCGAAAAAACGCAGCCAGAGCACGAGGAGAGAAGCGTAGGTCTCCCGGAGCTTTTTTGCGTTTAATCAAGGATATTCGCGGTCGGCTGACTCGCTATTTTAGTCCACCAAGTGCTAACCGAGGCGCGCAACCACCAGCGACGACCATATCGCAGGAAGTGGATGAAGGAATCTTCGTCCTTTGACCTCGCAGGGACGCTCCTAGTCATCTTTCACATTCTGCAAACTTTTCCGTAACCCTACATTCTTCAAACTATTTTCCAACCTCTTTTTAACACACTCGCTGAAAGCCGTGGCGACAATTTTCTATTTCCCAAGAAAATAATTGAATACATTTCTGGTGCGTTCACGACAAACATGGGTAAGGTAACTGTTTAATATATTAGGTTGTCCGAAAATATTAAAGGAACACATTCGGAAATAAACTATTGTGACAACCCAATACTTTATTATTAATATACTATTTTCTATATGAGAACATACACTGGAAGCAAGGAACAGACTGACAGTCGTTGTTCAAGCGTTTCGAGGAGGACACCCATCCCTGCGTCATCCATTTACGTCGACGCGCAGGCAGTAATTCAGCTTCCGGTTTTGTAAATTCAAATGTACACAACGCGCCGGGCTAATGTTTGCAAAAATATGCGCGTGGACGAACGTGAATTGCCGTTCGCCCGTTCCGGCCTTTTTTCGAGCAATGACCGAGGGAATAACAAGCCTCGCGGAGAAAATTCTTCGTGCTAAAACTGGGAGCACTTTTTTGAGAGAAGTGACCAATTTTGGTAAATTGGCGATTGCTTGCCGCGCAGCCATTTTCTCCCAGAAGGAATCATAGATCCTCTTCAGCAGGGAATCGACTCGAGAGGCTGTTTAAGGCCACCCTCTGGCTCCGTAAGTATAGAGGCGGGAGAGAAGACGAAGTGGGTGGTACGGTGTCGGAGGAACGGCCGGGAGATTAGCGTTAATTACAGAGTTGAGCCGTTCTGGGGTTGGGACGGGGCGCGAGGTATTTGTCACTCGGCACTGCTCTCGACTCCCGTTCTTCGTCCTGAATATTAATAACCCCGTGCCGTCCTTCCACACCCCCGCAGTACCCTCCTCCCTCGCATCTCGTTTCGCGACATCCGATGAATTGCGTGGCAGACAACGCTACTCATTATGCTGACTGCTTGATTTCATCACCGTCACCGACGCGAAAAATTAATCGCCCTCTGATCGGCGAGAGAACTTCCGCACGGTTTCTCGGATGTTTCTGGCCAGGTGAGCTCTCCGTCAGCTCATCCTTGTCCACGCTAAGTCGTAATTAGACTAAAATCGATTGGTCGAATAAATAATGTTTGCTAGAATTTCACTGTTGATTCCCGAACGTAAAGAAATTGAACCGTGGATTTACCGTAGCAGGTACAGCTTTGTCGTTTTCCTGACAAAAGTTTGCAAGGATGTCGCGAAGCGGAGGTTGTCGGAAGCAGAAGCCAAAATTATTGGAATTTCGACACGACGACGTTGGGAAACGTCTTCTCGGGAGCACGGCGGAGGGTCGTTCGGGGATGGGCACGCGGTCGGGTAATGGAAGATGTGATAATTTAGTATGCACGGTGGAGTTTATTTGAATTTTATTGGCGGGCTCGCTGTCACGTGGGTCAACGCGTAGGAGTGGTGGTCGTGCCACAAGGGGGTCCCTCTTTCGCTTTATCGGATCGGGGGAGAGACGACGCTCCTCCCGTTTTCTCGTTTCCCCGAGGGGACACTTCCGTCCGACCAATATCGCTTCCTCTCACTCCTCTTTCGTCCCTCCCTCCATCTTTCCGTCCTTCTCTTTCTCTCTCTCTGTCTCGCGATCCCGGTTTCTCCAGCTTCTGCCGTTTCTTTTTCTATTTTTCACCCTCTCCTGGGCCGCTTCCAATATCTTTCTAAGTTCTCCGAGCCGGCCATGAATAAACTATTCCCCGACTTTGAATATCTGAACGTTTTGCGCGGTAATGGGACCGCCATCGAGGGACCAACCGCAGAAAGGACGGGAGAGGATGATATCGATTGATCGACGGCCGCCGTGAACGGGGGTAACGGCGTAGCCGGAGCCACCATCCTTCAATTTTTCGGAAACGACGCGGGGGCGGTCTCGAACGGTGTCTCGAGACCCGCAGTTTTGAATATGGATGCCATCGTTCCTGCTGGCTTCTTGCATGTCCCGAAAATAAACATGATTTACTTTAGCCTACCTCGTTGAATTTGTCGACATTGTTTCCTCGGAAGCATTGACCGACGTTGCTCGGAGGGGTATCAACAAAATTCATTCTGTACTTCGAAGACGACGCGCCGTGAAAAAATCATGCGGAAGCCAAACCATCGTTGAAACGCTCGGAAAGCTCCGTTTTCTTGCAGTTTCGTAACGCGTCATACTTAACACGCCGCGACAAGGGAAATACTTTAATGCTGCCGCCGGAGACTTATCACCTTCCTCAAGATATCCCGTTTAATTGATCGCTCGTAGATCACCGGCCTAATCTGTTTTGTCTGGAAAATAAAGAGACGAACGATGGATTTAACGACCGACAAAGAGAGTCTTGGTCGTTGATCGCCTCGAGGATGGTTAAAAAGGGTGAACACCCTTTCGGATCGCCTCTAAGTAGTTGTCTAGATATTGGATACCTTCTAGAGTTGTGTCCTGCTGTCATTAATCCATCGGAGGATCCTAGCTCTGCGAGAACGGGAATGACTCGTCCAAGAGGGTCCGGCACCGTTGATGAAGGGACGAGGACGAGGTCAGGTGGCCTTTCCCAGGAACGCCCCAGATTTCAACATTACTCAAACAGGATCAACCTGCCAGGAAAGAGGCCATTGTTCGCCCCCGAGTTTCCTTCCGCTCCGACGGTATACACCGGATCCTCGAGGTTCGGCCATTCGGAGACAAGGCATATTTTCACTACACTGGAACGTGTCAAATGTCCCGTGCGGTTCAGCCATGGGGGTGGATGTGAAACTGTACCATTACACCCTCGACGATTCGCTGAAATTCGCTCGATGACGGCGATGACGCTCGATTCGAACTACATTTACTAACACTGGCCCTTCCTTGCACCCCACAATTGAAAAATGACTGCCACCCCTGCGATTGGGAATCAAACGAATCCGGAAAGTATTCCGGGTATCAAGCAATGTTTGAATTCGTTCGATTCTTCTTTTTTCACGAGCGAGTTTAAACGCGTTAAGTTGCAGGAGAATTATCCAAACGAAGTTGCCGTCGTGTAAAACAATTAGTAGCTTAGCCGTCCCCCTGCTGCCTCTATCAGCTTGTCTACGCCCCGACTATTAGTATAATCGCTGGAGGCTACGACCCTTAGCCACCCCCGGGCGGTTCACTTTAATTCTTAGCAAGTTAGAGTCACCCCCTCCCGTTCGGCTCGGCTCTTTGTTAAGCTCGTTGCTTCTCGATTCGTGTTCCACGCTCGTGCATCTATATTTCGTTCCGAAAGACAATTGAAAATGGTGGATCGTTGTGTTTCATCGTTTTCCATCGTTCGAGCGAAATACTATTTCCGCGATGCGAAAAGCGAACAGCGTTGTTTTTCACGAAAGCAATTAGGCGTCGATTGCCTTTCGAAACGCTTCGTCTTTCGACACGTCGAACATTAATGTAACGTTCCGTCCCGTGTCTAATTGATTTTCTTCGCAGAGGAGGGTGCTGCTGCGATATGCTAGGGGGCGAGTTCTCGGGCCTCGATCCACCCCTTTGCATTATGGATGCACCTGATTTCACACTTGTTCGTTCGCACCGGCGCGGCGCAGCTCGGCGAATGAACGCTGTAACGTCTCCATCGATATAAACGGGCCGCAATTTGCTGGCCCATTGTAAACCGCCCCTCTTCGACTCGATTCATGGCTAATAAATCCTGGCTACGGGATGTACGGTGAATTTATGTTTGCCAAAGCCATGTCCGTTGCTCTCCTCCACGGAGAGGGCCGACTGATCTGAAATCTCTTCGTAACCTTGGCGATCCGCAGAATATTTTTACCTTCGAGGTCCTCCAAAATAATTGCATTGCACAATGTTACTATATTTGTTATTCTTCTTAACCCTCATCCGCCCTCATTTCACGGTCTGAATCTGTCCCTCGGTGTCAAATTGACACAGTGACACAAAATAAAAAAGATTTCAATGTTTTTTTGGTCAAATCGATGAGTTAACATTTACGTCTTAGGTCTCTCGGTTATGTATTCCGATTTATCAAAATAAAAGTCACACAAAGTTTCGGGAAAATTTACCTAAAAATAACGAAACGGTATAACTTACTTCGGGAAAACTGTGCCAAATTGACACGAGGGACGGATGAGGGTTAAATTTATTTATTAAGCTCATCAGCGACCACGAAGGGAAGTTGCCAAATATTTTACACAGAGGAAACTATTACACTGTAGAAACAACTTGATCTTTTTTATTTTTGAGTGGTGGACAATTGTTTTTGTAAATGTCTTTTTGGGGTACAGCGTGCACAAAGGAGGTGTTCCAGGAGGAATCACGGTGCCGGGGATCTGATTTACCAATTACGCAACGTTTTGAATGCATTGTATCGGTCGGACGGCCGAAATTGGCCCTGTAACATGTGCGTAATCCGTGGCACGTGTCCTCAGCGACAGAAAGAACCCGAGGCGACTGAGCGTCGCTTCGTTCAACGCCCCTCGAATCACCCGACGTCTTTTCTGTACCCGCAAAACCCACTTGAACCGGAGCGGCAGCGGCGCACGGTCCATGCCACTCGCTCGTTACTCGTCATTCAATACCAATTTGTCCATTTACCGAGATTAGAAAGCGACTTGAAAGCGATGCTAATTCGTGCCCGTACTCTCTCTCTCTCTCTCACTCTCTCTCTCCGCTTTCTAATTTGGGATTCACCCTCTTTGACCCGCCACTTATTGTTCTATATTCCCGGCAATATTAGCATAACGAACATCGATCGGTTCGTTCCAATCGCTTATACCTAATTTCTTAAAATACTCGACGAGTCAGTCGACGATCCGGCTAATCAACGATTACCGTGAAGTCAAACATCCGGAATAAATGTTTTTCGATATCTTCGATGTAACGGTGAAATGATTTTTCACAAGAAAATAGTCGGTGGTCTGCTGTGCAAATACCTTCGATTATTTCAAGCTTCGTGCACGCGGGTGATGTTGTCAGTGGACAGTGGATTTTATGGCAGTGACGAGTAAAAGAATTTAAAAGAAAAAGAACATTCATGGAATATTTCAGCAGTTATTTTTCAAAAAGGATTAAAAGTTTCAGGATTGCTAAAACAGTGGAGGTTAAAAATCTCTTTGTTCTTTTATCCACGTTGGTTTTTCCGCCAACAGGTTAAGGCAAAACGAACGGACCGAGCGAAATGGTAAAAAGGGCATCGGCAGTCTAACATATGGCTGGCGAAATTGCCGGCAGGGTGGTAGTAACAATATTTACAGAAGGCTCGGCCAACCCCCGGTGTTTTGTTAAGACTGCACACCGCACGCTGCCGCAGCCCCGGGGGCAAGGGTGTCACTTTACCCCGATAATCCCCCGTAATACTCTTTAGCGATCCACGCCGCGGAGTAATATTAAGTCCCTTACATCCAATTTCTATGGACTTACACCTTGTTCGAGGCGATTAGCATTTTGATTGCGGCTGAGGAGTCTTTCACTTAGCTCCTCTTCGCTGTGGAGCTTGCTCGTTTCAACCGCGAACCACCCTGAAGAAAAACTTGACACTGTTATTCCCCGTTCACTGAACATGCGAAAGAACTACCCGAAAAATTCTTCCAACTGGTGCTGACATGAAACGTGTATTTTCGTTGTCTCCACAAAAATGATTAAACGTTACTTTTTTTAATCCTTTGGTTACCCTGGACGAGATATTTCGCGCCCGGATACTTCCCGATAAACATCTTTGACGAGATATCTCGCGCCCCGATACTTCCCGATAAACGATTTTGACGAGATATCTCGCCTCACCTAGACACTATAGACAAACATAACCGATACGGGAAGTATCGGGGCGCGAGATATCTCGTCCAGGGTAACCAAAGGGTTAATCGTATCACGGATAATGTGAATTTGCTTTCTTATTTTTTTTTTCGGAAGTTTACAAAATCAAAGTTAGAACCTGACTGCATTGGACCAGCAGAAACATCATCCAGTGCATTTAGTGAAACGATAAAGTGTATTTTTCCGTGGTCGGGGCGTACAGGATTATAAAGTCGCAGGTACGGCAGGCTAGCAAGGTATATCCGTTCTAATAGAGATACCGGCGGGCACACAACGATGTTCCCTCTATGTACACGAAGTCTCAGCGAAGCTCGGTATTGCGGCGCCATAATGGTAACTCGCGGAGCCACTTTGCCTCCACATCCGCTTCCGCAGACTTAATGCTCGTCGGAGGCTCGAGGGCCGAACTTCCTCGTTCCCTGGGCGTGACGCTTGTTCTCAAACGCTGACAGCTTCGAGCTATCCGGGCAAATTGAATATGTCCTTTCCCTTTCGAACCGTGGAATCCCATTAGAATCGGATGTCTGTAGAATACGTTATACGTGCCTCGCGAGGAGTCTAGCTCGTTTCCAGCGAAAGAAATCAATCCGTGTCCCTGGAGAGGTGACATTTGACACCTAGCCGGCTTGCTGCCAGTGATTGGCTGATTATGATCTCGCTAATCCGGATCGCGCAGTCCGGTGGACCACCCTCGACGTGATTGCCGAGCTCTAAAGCAAACAGCACCGCCCCCCATCTATATATGTATATATATATATATATATATATATATATATATATATATATATATATTCTATGTGTGTTTTTGCGAACGTTGCTCTATGTTTCTGTTTCACCGTGTCCATCTCTTTTGCGCGCGCGTTCACGAGCCGCGACCCCAATTTTCGTGCACGCGTGCACACCCCGCGTATGACGATTACACGCGATTCCACTGGGCATTCGCCCACGGCACGAATGAAAATCCCAGCCCCGGGTTTCGGCTCTCTCGTGACGGCTCGAAAAACTCGTTCGTTACCAAAGGACGCCCAATGCCGACGCCGACAACGGTGCGTGTAGCCCGCGTCGCCGGGGGATGTTTTAAATTATGGCGTGCAATTCCAACCGGCCGAAAGTAATCACCCTTTTCACCCGGCCGCGTTTAAATATTTTCACGTGGCGCGGCGCGAGTGATTTAAAAGTAATCCAAATAATTGATCCCGCACCCTGGTTCAGAGAGAGACAGGAAAGAGTTGGGATTCTAGGATTGTTCGGGTTCGATGGGTTTGGTAGTCGCGCTGACAGAGACTCCCGCTAATGACCTCCGCCAGTGCAAATGCACCGAAACAACTGACCGCAAAAGATCCCACGCAGTCGAGGGTTGAAAATCGTATACGTGTATCGATGAATTTTGATCCATCGTTATAATATGAAATAATAACTATTGTTGAATAATACTTCGAAACAGATTTCAGCATTTTCTTGTGTCCAGCTCTTGTATCGTTTATACACTCTGTGTAAGATCTTTGGCAACTTCTGTAAGAAGCATGGAGAAATATGAATAATCAATTATATCAATTAAATTAATGTTTTCGGTAAGGTTTCGGTTCTAGCTTGAACCTTTTTCAAAGGTAAATTGCGTCTAAAAACCAAAACAGTATATATATATATATATATATATATATATATATATATATATATATATATATATATTGTAAAGTATGTAATATAGATGGATTGATAATGTAGAAAATATTAATATATACTTGCTATTAACTTTACTCGTGTAATATAAACATTGAACTGATTTGATTTGATTTGTATAAGACACTGGTCGGAAACGTACTGCGGTGAAAGTGATCGTTAGGACAGAGTAAAAAACCACAAACATGGAAAAACTGAATACATAGACATCCTATTCTGAAAACGGTTGCGCCGAAAACATTAATTTGGAAATACAGAAAAATATGACATTGTGATTCGAATTGGGTGCTTCTTCCTTTTGCACTGTAGCGTGTACGGTCGTAGGTTTGGAGACTCGGTTGGTCCGTCGGTGTAGGAAAGTCAGCTCGAGATTTGCGCGAAGCGTGAATGGAAGAGGGCGTGGGAAACGGCGAAGTGGCCGCGGACGCGGATAGTGTGGTGACTTGCGACCGGTCCGGTAATTGTCGTAATTGTGCCGAGTGATTCACACATCAGGATCGGCGCGGCCACTCCGCCCGTGCTTGCTTGCGTGCCCGGGGAATCGTCGTCGTCGGTCCGCGCGACGATATTCGCGCACGCATATACGCACACACGCGCGCGCGCAAAAACACGGGCCGGAGCGCGAGCGCATCTGCGCGGGATTTCGGAAACAATTGCCGACAATTCTCGCCACTTGACTCGCGGCCAGCGATTGACGTGAGAATCCGCTTAGACGGCCGTACAAACTCCGCTGCGGAGAGTATGAGGTCATCTTCATTAAATCGTTCTCCGCTTAATGACTGATCTAATTTTTTCTTTCTCCCTCCCCTCTCCACCCCGCCCCTCTTTCCCCACCACCTTTTCTAACGGCGTACACGACGAGCCGAGACTCGTCCAGAAGAGGCACCATGCTCTCACCTTTTTTTTTGCCAACGCGCACGATCTTCGAGGAAAGCAGTCGCCTCCTTCTTCCCACGTTCCACCGGGTGGTGGAACAGGCTCTTGCCGTTTAACGATGTCTTAATTATCATTTATGGCGTCGCTTCCTCCCATCAAAGTATCGTTATTGGGGAAGCCACGCTCAGGAATTTTTCTAGCTAATTTTTTTGCCGTCCAATCCGCTCGAACGTTGTCAAACGATCGTAAATTCGCTCTTCAAATGTCTGCGTCTGCTGCAAATGCCATTTTCAAGCTAGCGTCGAGCGCTTGATACCCAGGAATCTCGTATGATTAAATTCTACGCCTCTACGGACTTCCACGGTTCTGCTTCTCTATTTTGAAAGCATTTCTTATTGAAACGAATAGGTTTTTCGTTGCAGGTTGAAGACAGGGTTGAAGCCAGTCTTACGATGCACCGAGTTCGCACCTTTAAGTGCATCGAAAAGTGGAGCAAGGCACGAATGACAGGACAAATACTCGGTCCTGGTCTCCATAGTATCGATGTTCCAGGTGTGCCAGGGGTTGGTGCCGGTATTGCGGCGTGCCACCGTGAAATACACGCATGGTGCCGGCTCTCGGTGTGGTTCCAGCGAGGATGGCTCGTAAGAGGGTTGATAAGGCTATCGCGCACATCGCCCCGCGCGTTTAGCATACATTTGAATAATGGGCAGGCCGGTAATCCTTTAAACCGTTGGGCCCTCATCCCGTAACTAGGTATCCTTTCATCTCTGGCTTGGAGCTCGTCCGAGGCCAGAGCCATCCTCCTTCACCACCCCCGCGACTCACCCCCTAACAGCCCGATGCCGGTGTTGGTGGTGGTAGTGGCGGTGGTATGCTCACTTCCCTCCAGGCTTGACTCTACCCAGGGTTCTCTCGCGTCCTCTATTTCTCTCTTTCTCGGCGTTTAAAGATATTTCGTTAAAATAACAGTCTCGGCTCGACTGAGTGCGCTCTCTGCCCTCTCTCTACTTTCCCCCCTTCCTCCACCGTAGCCCTTATACAGCCCGATGGCCGTGGCAAAAAGGGGGTGGCATTTGCAATGCAGAGGTTAAATGGCTGCGGGGGTTGGTACAGGACGGAAACAGGGGCTCCGGGGGTGGCAGCGTTACAGGGAGAAGATAGCACGCAGCCACTGCACAGACTCGATTGGTTTTTTACTTGCCTCTCGAGCTACACTGCTTCCAACCCACCCTCCCTCTCCCTCTCTCTCTCACTCTCTCTCTTTCTCTGGGAAAACTCCCTCTCTTCTCGACACATCAGCCTTCTCCCTACCATCCTCTATCCGAGGTTACCTCTTTTTCCACTTCATCGGCCGGGCTTTTCCACTGAAAAAGAGGGAAAACGCCAGGCCACCGAAGAAACCGGTGGGACAGAGAGGATATTACCTGGGGAGGCTGTTGCGGAGGAACCTCGGGGGTGGGCGAGATTAAACATTTATTTAAATGGCAGCCGGTTCGGCGCTCTCGCGACTAGCACGCATACCGTCAACTACCTACACGCATTTAATATATGTTCCTTCCTACCCTCTTCTCCCTTTCTCTTTTTTCGTCTCTCTTCGGTCTAACACACGCCGCTGGTTCTCGCGTGGAAAAATACTGTAGGGAGAGAAAGAGAGACAAACGTGCAGGTGGACGATCACTATACGTGCGCGCGAGAGAGTTCTCGTGGTTGTAGATATTACCGACTACACGCTGGAGGAAGGAGATTAGTCTGGTGGTTTTCAATCCCATTTTCATCGCGTTTCTACTACCCTTGCCGCGGGAGAACGATATCGTTGAAGCTTCATCGAGCCCCACGATCGTCCGCCTGCTCGCAAATGGTCGGAGAATAAATCAAAGGCGAGAGAGAGAGAGAGAGAGAGAGAGAGAGCGAGAGAGAGAGAGAGAGAAGCCCCCTTCTCCCAATCCCCGATGAAAAGTATTTCGCGGTATTGAATGTCGGCTTTTCAATTGCACAGTTGCAGGATCGATCTCGCAACCGTCTCGACCGTGTCGCGAGTCGTTCCGAACGATTTCGTTAGAGGCCTGCACTTGAATTTGTATGGTTGTGGATGGACAAGAGGGTCGACTCACTCTCGATTAAACCGGAGAATCACTGCCGACCTTATTGAACTGCTTTGATTAATATTCGTTGACGAGCCGGACGAAGTAGGTCGGGCATTGACCAGATATTTGGTGGAAGTGCAATCTGCAAGAATCGTTCTTCAATTTCCAGAGGTTCAACCCTTGATCTCTTTCGGAGACATTATTTTTAACACTAGGTTTACGGACCTCTAGAAATAACTGTTTTACACTATTTTGTAAACATAACGAGTATGTGTCTCCCCAAATTTTCGATCATATTTCCAATAAGAAGCTTCTTTACAATCTTGACAATCGCAAATTAAGAATATTCCGTCCACTATTAGAAAATGCATCAATTATATGGTCTCCGAAAAGCTCGAAGTACGAAATCATGCTCGAGAGAGTGCAGCATAAATTTCTCAGGTTTTGCTCGTAAAAGCTACACAATCCAATGTCTTTCTTTGATCATGATTACTCCGCAATAATAACTACAATGAACCTAGAACCATTATCTGCTCGGAGAACAGTATCCGATCAGAGCTTTATTTTTAATTTAATTAACAATCATATTGATGGTTCCTCTCTACTGGCGCACATCAATTTTTATGTACCAGAACGTGAACTGAGAACAAGAGCGGGCTTTCAAACACCTGAAGCGAAATCTACTTATGGATTAATTAATCCAATGAATCGCATTATCTCAAAATCATGCACTATATATAATCGTATTGACTTTTTCAGTGATTCTTTACAAAATTTTAAAATACAACTACGCAGGATTATATGATAATACCATATCGATTGTACCATTATTAAGTTTTTCTTTTGTGCATGTCCCTTCTTTGTTATTACACGAGCAGTATTGTATCTTTCTATTTCTTTTTTCGTTTCTTTGATATTGTAAACACTTATGTAAAAGGGCTTCAGTCCGTCTATAATAAATAATAATAATAATATTAGAACCGTTATATCGACGAGTCCCGTAAACTTTAAAATTTTTCTTCACAAAACTCTCCGCCCCAGAATCCTACGGCACTGTGAAATGTTTAGAAGGACGAGAATCAATGATAATTCTGGAGGGCCTGAAATTGTATTCGAGATCGTCACGACCCCTCATCAGGCAACACAAAAGAAGCCGAGCAGGATAAAAAAGAGCAGCGTAAAACGGTGGAGAAAGAGAAGCAAGAGGAGTCGAGAGAAACCACCCCGAGCAAAGTCAACCGAGGATCTATCGTTCTCCGGGGAGTAACTGGATCGTGCAGGTCGGAGATAGAGACCGAGTGAAAAAAGTACGGGTACGAACGGGGCAAGGAGAGACTCGAAGAGAGAAAGAGATCCGACAAGAGAGAGAGAGCACGTTGGAATTGAATCGAATTGGACCAACGGTGCTGGCGTGTTCGCAGGCAGTTCGTCCAAGGATATTTGTTCCGCATACGTACGTAACCGGGACCATCGGAGACTCTGTTGCTGGGTGTAACGAGCACAAAGGACGAGGATATAAAGCACCCGGTTCGGTCGTGGCACGTGGTGGTGCATGCGAGTATTAAGTCCGCAAGGAAAGTCACGCTCGTCCCGCGAGACAACAGGGTCGAAGATGGGTGCGACCGGTCCCACGAGATGTTCGGGCACACACCCATCGGCTAATTGTTTAAAATCTGATCGCACGTAAACACGCCGCTCCGCCTAATTAACTGGTGACGCAGTTCCAGCGACGTGTGATTTCCACGCGACCATCGATCCGCGCTGGCACAGTTTCTTTCGGCCATTAATTAGGCTGCGAAAACGTGTTTGAAAACTTTTAAACCGTGCCTACCCTTTCTTGTCGTAACGTAACCCCTCGCACCGTAACATCGAGCAAAGACTCCGCGAGCCTGATAGCCAACGTTGGAGGTGCAAGGCGACCGATGTCGATAGAATAATGCAGTGGAAAAGCACAGGAACGGTCGGCGGCGTCGATAATTCAATTGCACGCGGTGTTCATTTGTCTACAGGCGGGAGCGTGTTTCGTTCGGTGGTCCGGCCACTCTCATCAATCCTTTCCGGCAACAGAATTCGAGGAGGCTGCGTCTATATCCGGCAGTTTGTGTTCCAGGTCCGGCCCGGGGTCCCCGGTGTCTCGTTCATCCTGGTCAGTTAATAACCGTGGTCGGGGATCCATGGTCCACTAACGCTTTGCCGACCAAGCCGCGCCCGTTGCTGACCACCGTGTCTGGTTGGGTTTTCGGCCGAATTATGGAAACACGCCGTTATACGATGCGGCCCGGCCCGATGATAACGCAACCGCCTCGTTCCTCGTTTTAATTAAGCCCCGTCCACCCGTTCCCCGCAACAAGATATCGCCGGTACTCGTTCCCGTGGCCCAAGGATGCACGAACACCATGAATTCTCCGGGAGACCGTTCTCCAAGCGAATGAATCCTTCCCACGCTCGGTGTCCTGTCCGAGGAGGAACCACAACCACCGAGAATCCTCAAGATTCTCCGTTGCACTTGCTCCACCCGTTTCTTTCCACTTCTTTTTCCTTTTTTGGTTGTTGATTGTTGTTGTCAGCGCTTCTGGCACGCGCGGAATTGAAGCACAAGGTTCTTACGCGATCCGCCAGTCAGCGAGCACAGCCGAGTCAATGTCAACTAGACATCCTCGCAGAGTTTAATTAAGCTGCCAGCTTGGAACAAGATATCCAGGCCGCGAGCGCCCGCGCGCGTTCTAATGAAATTTCGGAAGAACTCGGTTTTTATTTCGCTCGGGCAATCGGTATCGGTGGAAAGCCGCCGCGTCGTGTGCGACCAGCAGATGGGAAACTTAGAGGACTTACCGAACAATATATACTTTCTAATCCTTTTGTAGTAATTTTCAAGTAATACCGAAGCTTTCTGACGTTCCGAAGAAAAATGTTTCGCAGCTACTATACACGCGTGGGATGGTCGAGCCAGAGTCGGATCCAGAAAACCAAAATTGCGCTAATCTCAGGTTAATCGCGTCGGAAAGCTGGTTCTTAAGAGATTAACGGAGCGTTCGCGAGGCCCCGGCGTGCATATCCATCGTTTTACAATTTTAATTGAAGCAGCTCGGCGCGGAAACAGAGTGGATTTTGCGGAGGCAGGGGCAGGCCGGGTAATTTACGAATCTGGATGATTACTCGCGGGAACAGAAAAGAGGGGAGTACGTGTGAACCGGTCGGCGTCGACGTAAAAACGGCCGCGTTCAGCTAATTTAAACGAAATTGTCGGAATAAACGGAACTGCATGCATCCCGTCGCTCCAGATGTTTCGTAAATGAATCCTGCCTACTAGTCTGCCATGGCTCGGCTGCTAATTACTCGGTTCTTCGTGGCAGAAGACCCAGCCCCCAGCTTGGTCTAATTGAGAAAAAAGATCCACCATGAAAAGTATTACGATTACGATCGTTCTTTCTCGTCCTCGCTCTCTCTCTCTCTCTCTCTCTCTCTCTCTCTCTCTCTCTCTCTCTCTCTCTCTCTTTCTCTCTGCACTTGTGGCTTCGTCTTATCAAATTCACGTTACGGTGGTTTTCGCTGAGCAGAAAACGGAAACATCTTCGGATCTACTACGTACAACCATCCTCCGCATACCGTCTCTATAGGAAGATGAGAAATTCTCATCCGTCCAAATACACGCATATTTCTCCAGGCCTCGGGCGGGAATCAATAGCAACATCTGTAAAATATATCGGCGGCCGACTCCGTGAACGGTTCGCGGTTTTACAGAGCGAAACTGTTTTTCTGAAGAACGTGCTCGACGGATTAACCTGGCAGCTCGTATTAGGTTGTTGAAAAAGTTCGTTTCATCCTCGATTAACGTGCTCAGTACTAGTTCAGAGTAGTTTTGAAGAAAATCAATGGCGCGGTTAAGGGAGGGAAAGCTTAAGGAATAATAAAACGAACAGAAGATTGCATTGATTGCACGTAGTGAGAGAAACATTTAGGACAACCTAATATTTTATGAAAAATATAATGGCCGTAGTCCATCAAAGAAACAAAGAAACGACACGATCATGACCGATTCTAGGGATCGAAGTTTCCCATCTTGAAAAACGAGGCCACCACCGAAAATTAATCTGTGCTAAGAGGCCCGCGAAGCGGTGGTACTTGATGCTAATCAGTGCCACGATTTTTCTTCTTGAGTCGCGAGGCTCGAGCCCGTTCTCCCCTGTTCTGTCCAGGTGGTTGCTTTTTAATTGGCCGGTCCCGAGCACGCTGGGGAGACATCGGGGCGCGCGATGAGGAAGAAAACTCGAAAAGTTAAAGTTGGGGGTTGCACGAGGGCTCGTCAAACTGCGAATTACCAGCCTTATTATTATCGACCGCGGTTCTAACGCGGCACTTTTTCTTCCGTTCCGGCCCGGCACTCGGCCAGGAGAAAAAGAAGAACGGGGAGAAGTGCCCTCCGGATAATAACTCGCGCCCTTCCATTTGCTCAACGGTAACCCGTAGCCATGAAACTGCTGGTATTATTTATCGCGACCCGTTTTCAGTGAACAATCGTTTCCCACTTACGCGCACATCCTTCTTCTCTTTCCTCGGTCGTTAAAAACCGTAAGAAAGAGCGAAAGAGATACTTGTAGCAAAAGAAATTAATTACGAGCGACCAGTTGAACGCAATTTTCTCGATAAATTACATCGAAGACGTAAGCGGGACGTGCTCTTAAGCGGAGAGGATGAAAATACCTTGCATATATTCCTCCGGAGGATTTCTTTATCTTGCAGTTTATCAAGCGGAGGACGGGGGAGGGCGACCGGGGCTGCAAAAAAATTTAATTAAAACCAAAGCAGAAAGGTAGCGAGCACCGCGAGGACGAGAGATTAAATGGATACGAGGCGGATGACAAAAGTAAGCCAGTCCTTCCTTCCAGCCAAGGAACAACCTTCGTACCCAACCTCCTCCCGGCCCCCCTTCCTCTCTTTCTTTCGAGCTAATCAGAGACCGACGGCTAATTTAATTAGCCGATCGTTCGGAGGGGGTGGAAAAGCAGACGTCCGCGGGTAAACGAGCCGTTTTCCGTCTTCGTCGACGATTCGTCCTCGAATCCCTGGTGTACAACGGTAGGTAGGCCCGATGGGCATAACCGCACCCCTGTTTGCCACTCACTACCCCTGATTAGCTGGACTTCCTGTCCACGAGTCGTCGCAACAATTCCTCCGTAACGTCGAACAGAACCTGAACACTGCTCTCTCGCCGTGGCTAGAGTTTATTCATATAACGTGTGCCCACACGTTCGATCCCGATCCTGCTTCCACGGGGTTAATGATTCGGCTTGATTGCTCGTCAAACATGGGCGAGCCTCGAATCACCTCCCCCTTTGTTCCGCACCCCCTGTAACGTCGTTTACGACTTCGGCTCCGTTGATTCTACAACGCGTATCGGTCTACGGAATAAAGAGGGCTTCGTATCGCCGACTGTTAATATCGAGTTTCTCTATGCATCAGCTGAAACCGCTGGGAATCGGTCGACGATGTCCAACAGAGAACGTTTCTACTAGTTCTCTGCTACTATTTGTCTTCGTATTCCTCTTAACGCGTTTACTCAAAGACAGAATATATTCCAGAAAGACACGACTGAATACATTAGCAAGCGTGGATGATTAACCCCTAGCCGTACAATATCTTGCCAGACTCCTGATAATGATTCAGATGTTCTTAATTTCTTTCAAACCGAAATAAAATTACTTTTGTAATTCTACAGCTATATTAGAGAACGTATAAGCATACAATAGACATAAATTTTCTTCTATCAAGCGGGTCAAGATAATGAAAATGTATAACAAATTTGTAACATTACGTTATTGCATCGAGATTGTGGAATATCGTGTCCCCATATTTTTCCGGGCACATTTTTTAAAAGTCGTAGCATTACGGACGAAAGCGAATGAAGACATTAGGTTCCCCGGTGCAGGAATTGAAAGATCTAGGGTCAGTTTAGAGAGCATTACATCATCGTGACGTTATGGCGTACACGCGCCTCTTTTCCCTGCGATATCGTCCGCCGGAGACAGTCTTTCGGATGCTCGATGTAGTAGGAGAGACACGAGCGAATTATGAACAACAACGACATCGTCGACGACGACGACGACGACGACGATGATGATGATGACGAGGATGAGTCAGAGTCGAGATTGAGAATAGCGTCGGGGTTAACTGGCGAAGGAAGTCCGACTTGACCGGCGTCGTTTGACCCTCGAGATTAGTCGATCGTCCGGCGGCAACGACCCATTGATCTGCGATCAATCGGATTCATTGACGCGACGTTTCGAACGTCGCCATTTTTCGCGGCTGAAGGCGAATCGTTGCGCAGCCCCCCCGTAAGAAATTCAATTCGCGACGAGCGTATATTCGGTTCAATGCTAATTCCTCGCGGCTGATCGGCCTAAGTCACGAGTGATTTATTAGCGGTGGAACGTTCAAGATGCACGACGTGTCGTCGTCGTCGGAAATTATCCGAATGCGCTCGTGCAATTCCTCCGGTCGCGTTGCACTCGTTATAGCCAACCACTTTTTATCTGTTTCGAGAACGATCCACAAGATACAGAGTGCAGAAGTCAATTCAACTTAATTTCTACATTTCCTCCCGGGTCAGGACCGACCCAGGACCGCACGAGGTCAATCGATACGACAGGGGGGATATCGTTAAATATCCGGAAGCGTTTAAAAAGGGCCTAGCCGATTAAGATGGTCAAAATTGCCCCTAGAGCTTTTTGAAAGACTATCGAACCAATTGCAAGCAGACCAAGAAGAACCTTTCGTGAAGAAAAACAATTGATTTAAATTATCTGAAGAACTACTAAATAAGTAATAAACGAAGAATTTTTAATTATATTTTAAGGCAACACAATTTACAGAATTAATTGTATGATTATTGCGAATTATCTATTGTAGGTAAGAATAATTTTTTAATGAATTTTAGTGGGAATTTCATCGCGATATCTTTTATGGTTCAAAAGTTACAGTAGAACGCCAGATTGAGATTAGACTTGGGCCGAGGCAATCGAAGGCAGGCCCGAGGCACGCGTCGGCTCTTCGCTCGGTGGTCAAAATGTTCTGTCGCGAGTAAATTTCGGCTGATTTCGCTATATCCAAATATACCGATGTTTCGGGATCTTTTCACGTTTTTTCTACCTGGAAACGGTATAGGGAAACTGCACTCCCCTTACTTAGCGTCCCCTCCTGGAGGGGATACAATACACGTTGCCTCGCCCGATTCAGATTTAGTTCCACTAAATCGTGGATTACGCAGTCATGGAAAATCCGAACTGTATCGTGTTTGGTATCATTTTAATCGGTAAAATGTCGCGAATCTGTATCTATCTTTTCGAGAAGAGGTCCGTAAAGAGGACACTAGAAGCAGTTCCGATGAAGTAAGACCAATGAAGTATAAAAGGCGCTGGGATAACGCAAACGAAATCGCGCCTTTAAACGGCTAGGTCCTTTGCTCGACGGAGGATGCAAAGCAGATTTGACGAGACACGCGGAATATGATAACAGTTAGCCGTAGAGAACTGTATCCCATGGAACCGAAATGCCCAAGGCAGCCTCAGAATGTGGCTCCGGACCGGTCGCATGCATTCACGCACACGTACGCGCCGAATGAACCAGATCAAACGCAGTTTTACCAAACGACTGCGCCTCCCTGCCTCATCTGAATTGATAATATCGACGTCAGCATATCAAAGACCACCACCCTGTGCCAGGGATCGCCTAACCGTGGCGCGCGTCTTCCGCCACCTATGCAGCAGAATTCAACGCGGCGGAAACTCTGTTCACCGTGTTTAAAGCGAAAGACAACGGCAAAGAAACGGGAAGAGGATTCGCTGGATTCAAATAAGATGCCGAGGACAGAACCTGTGGGAACAGGGACATCCCGCGTCCTCGGGCCTATGTCGAGTTGTTTCTCGTTCAATAAATTCGACGAGGATTCCGGAACACGGTTCGATAGCTTGCGACACGCTGTTTGCGGATATCCATACCGTTTCGTAATATTCTACGGAAAATACGAACATTTGTTTAGGGTGACGGTTGGAAAATAATCATGATTATCTCACGGTACGTCGATGGAGACTAGGTTCCTTACACTCTCGATAAAAATTGTGGAGGCTGTTGAAGAGCTCAGCCGATTTCACTAAATTGTTCTTACGTTCCGGCAAAAGAGATAACGTCAATATTACGAAGTTTGCGTATGATTCACCGCGTTCGCGATCAAAATTTCATGAGATCCGGATGCGTCTAGGAGAGTCAGGTAAGAGGGTTGTCGTTCATCCAAGTTTCCCTGCGTCAGGGCCTGTGCAGAATCGGATGTTAGAATCTCTGCTACCTAGCTGGCAGAACGCTTCCACTAAAATAATGTTATATTATCGGGCGACTGTGCCACCTGAGCCGCTAAAAGCGTTGCTCCCGACACGACCATAACGCAACCGGAAGATTCGAGATTGACTTTCGCGCGTTCACGCCAAAAATACCAACAAAGATTTCAGCACCTCTTGACAAACATTTCTGTATCCTTAATTTTCTTCTGTTTCACGTTTTACAAACTAAATAGCTCACGGCGGCGACGTTCGGTGGCTATCAGTGTAGCGATGATTTAATAAACTCGTATCATCTCTGTGTATTCTGTTCTCAGCGGGACACGGGTTCCCTAGTCTGTCGATTATTGCCTTTTCCGGGATACACAAGTTTCCACGAGGCTCACGCAGCGTTGCGTCGCGACGGTCTCTCGCAGTCTTCTATAAAAATTAATCGTTTCGCCCGGTTTCCTAATTCTTGCCGCAACGGGGGTCGCGCAGTCGTTCAATTGGTTTGTATGGACATTGCTCGAGGCTGGACGGTTCAACAGTCGAAGTGGGTCTTTAGGTGACAGAGCCGTTCATGCGGGTTTCGCTCTCTCTGGGCTTCCTACCGAGCGACTAACCCTCGGCGCACATTTCTCGCTCTCGGTCTCTCTTGATTATTTCTTTTCGTTTCCATTGTTCTCTGTCTGGGTTAGAGGCGCTCGTCGCTGCCTCTCGTTCTTCGGTTCGTTCCGACTGTCGTGTATAACCCAATAATCATTTAATTCCGGCAGTCGTACGCGCAGCGCTTGGCGCCAAGTCAATCTAAGCCAACCGGATATGCCTCTCTCGTCTGCCTCGTTCAGCCACTGACGTAATCCCGAAGTTTAGGAGCGGAGGAGGACCCCACTCGCCAATTGTGAACTGGTGGCCACTGTCAAAAATTGTTCGAAGGGAGCCAGGGCTTTCGGGGAGTCGACTGGTTGAAAAAAAAAAACCAATCGAAAAAGACGATCGAATATGGAAAGGGATACCATTGCAAAGTTACGGTTAACGTGGCTGCATGTGTAACACAGCGAACAAATTCCATAATCAGCGAACAAGTAACATTGGGATGCGTTATTTTTGTAAATACATGTATTTCGTGTATTTTCGATAAACCGAAGGTGGAGTACTTATGGACGGTGGTGTAGCTCAATCTGGCTGCTCTCTCCTTTGTGTCAGAACGAAACTATAGATCACAGCTCATGGGGAGTGACGTTATGGGGCATCGAAGTACCCTTTTGAACAGTTATCATCGAGAGCGTCAGCCAGGTCAACTCCCGACTTCCGTTTCTCTCCGGCAAATCGTTCGCACCCTCTCCGGCCGGCGTGAAACTGCTAATGAATATCGGCCCTAAATATCAGTCCGCGGGGATCCACGAGGGTGGCTGTATTTCGTCGGTGCATATGTCTGTATATTATGGGGGATTACATACCCCGTGGAAACTCACCGTGAAAGTCCCCCATACGTGTGCCCCGACCCTGGTCACGCTCGTTTGTCCCGCGTTAACGCATACTTCTCCTCTCTTTCTCTTCGCAACGAACTATAACGTTTCTTTCTCGTTCTGTCGCAGTTAGGGTACAGTGGCCCGTACCATATGCCAGCTCCCATCATACGGGAGTCAAGGCGTACGCAGAAAGGCCTCTTCCATGAAAATCTAATCGAAAATTGGCGACCGCTTCATGGCTCGGTGCTTCTATTAAGAAATAATCGGCCGGCTGTTTGTTTCTCCTATCTGTAATCGAACTTCTAAACTGTTGCGCGAATTTGAGCCACTTTTTCAAATTCTCATTTGTTTTTTTTTTTATCAGATAAAACGATCCCAAGGCCAGAGTCTGGATCTGTTTTCCCAGGACGGGCTCCAATGATTGCAACAGCTCATTTGTTTACTTATTATAGTAACCCAGCGGATCGATAATGATTCCTCGAGTCACGCGAGCTTTGTTTCCAAAGCGAATCAACCGCGCAAAAAGCACCGCGAACTGTTTTCGCGCGTCTGAGCAACAGTCCCGTCGTTGATCAATGATTTAATTGATCCTCACATGCACGCTTTCGTCTGGTCGTCGCGATCCATCGATCTTCGCGGATTCAAAATCGCACGCCGGTTTCCTACCCGATCTCGTCAGAAGATTAGATAAGCGACACCGATTCGGGGAAACTGCATTAAACGCACTCGTAACGCTTTTGTCGCTGTTTGTCCCGTTACGCGCGAACGGAATTATAGATTTCGACATGCATATCGACTCGCGGAACTCGCTCTCATTGTTATTCACGCGACGAAATATATTTCCCTCGGACTGTTTGAATATTGCAGGGACCGTCGAAAGAACAGAGGCGGCCATTACCTGAATAAAATATTTGGAAATATGTTAAACATGCATCCGCATCAATTGTCCTTCGCATGTGCCCGGCGCATGGCCGGAAAATATTAAAATTGACCGGGGACCGTGCGGCGCTAAGAAAAAATTCCTGTGGAATATTATATTTATCGATTCTGCGGTCCATGGAAAATATTACGTATTGCTTTCACATCTCTTCATTCGGATACATTAAAATAAATTTTCACAAGCAATTCTTTAACACTAAACCTACCGACCATCAAAAGTAACTCGTGTGTACAGTATTATAAAAATAACCAGACTAAATTCATTTATATTTTCTGCGACTTTTACTATAACGTATACCGAAGTCAAAAGATATATTCAATAAATTCTCATGAAAACACCTTTACAATAGCAATAATTGAGTTCAGTGTGTATAAGCAACGAAGGGAATTTTTGTCACCAATATTTGCGAAATCGGGCATTGCGAGTAACCTAATAAATCGATACATTATCGGGCCAATAATCCCGAATATTACCTGGAACCGGGTTAGTCACGATGAGTCGTGCGCTCAGTTTTTAGCGAAAGCGTTCGTGAAATTCGGTTGATTCATTGACACGCGTAATTTTGGCTGCGTCGAACACGTTTTATCAGCGCTACCGTCTTTCGTGGTATCATCTGACGAAATCGTCTGGGCATCGGCCGGTCATCGGTAAATCACCGATCGCTCGATACAAGCGACCGCGCAAGATTCATCAAGATCACGGATTAATCGGTCCCAATTCGAAGCAATTCGTTCCAATTACTATCTGTTTCCAGATAGCACGTTTACTTTCGAACAAGAGATCGGTTTCGCCTACCCGCAGGGGTCCATCTGCGTTTAATACGTAATCTTCGGTTTTGTCAGCGAGTTGTTGTTACTCTACCCACATGCCAGAGCAGTTCGCTCTACGAACGTGTAATACCGACGAATTATTGTACAGTTCCACACGTATCGTTTCCTACCCGACGATAACCATCACCCACATCGGCCAATTGGTGAAAGACAATCGGCTAATACGGTTCTTCTCTTTTTTCTCTCCTCTACACGATGGAGGAATGAGTCACTCCGCTTGACAGAGGAGACACAGCCTGGTATAATACCGGCGAAACAATTGTTCAACGGGACAATCAAGTGTTAAATTCGTGGCGCCAGCCGCTCGTCCCCTGTATCCGGCACATTGAACTACTTTGTCAAGGTGGAACGCGATTCGTCAGTGTGGACCTTGTTCGCTGACAACGAATCTTTTCGCTCGGGCCATTTGCCGAAACCATTTTGCAGGATAATACAGAAAAATCCACACGAAGATGAGCCTCGAGACTCTAAAAGTAACACCCGTACGATTATTCATTTTACAGTGGAAAATATGTCGAAATAAGAAGACCGATAAAATGCATCGTCGAATAAAGTGCAGGAGGAATTTGATTGATCCGTATCCGGGTGCAGTTTAGAGCATGATTTCATATTTTTCTTTGTCCGTAGAGATTCTCAGCAGGTTCACGCTTTGTATTAGAGAGCATGATGGATCGGAGACTATACTGTCGCAGACAATACGCGACGATTCGACGAACAACTGTCGCGTCGGTGTGAGGAGTACTTTAACGACCGTTACACCGCTCGTAGATGTCCATCTGTGTGCCGATGGATTAAGTTTATCTTGTAGCCTGTAAATCACGTCCGGTATATACTCGTGCAAACAAACATGGGCAGGTTCGTTGTCGATCTTTACCGCAATACGAACCCGTGAATAAGAAGACCGATAACGCTCGTCTTTTCCCTGGAACCGATTAAAGTTTCATTTCAGCTTGGATTTGTAGACAATTTTTACCATCGCCGGACGTCGATCTGATTTTTCTCTATACAAGCACTGCCATTTATTTTTTCTGTAGAACATTATCTCACCGTGATCGCTATCTCAAAGCAAATAATTTGTAATTATAGTTAACAGATTATTCGATCGTCCGGCGTAATGGGAAAAAATAGATTTACCTGGCTGTCAGAAATAAAATATTATTTATTCCGTTTTTGCGGTGGTACAGAACTTTTGGAACATTTCGGAGGCTGATTATCATATGTTTAAGGTAATTCGATCGAAGCTAGCCAGGAAATGTTCAAAACCCAGCCACGGGGTAGTGGAATAAATACGACTCTTTGTTTTCGCGTGGAATATGTATTGGGGACCATATAATTGTTGCACAAGCATTATCAGCGTTTATGCGCGTCGAAGTATGTGGAAATCGCGCGAAGCCGTTGCATCAATCACACCGCATTAATTCGGCGGCGATGCCCTCTCTGTCTTGGACGTGGAAAACGGTGAGAACCGCACAAAGTAGGAGCGAGATTATCGATGATTCGAGGATTCGGAGCGTCTGAAGAATGCATCGATTTTCTCGGGAAAAGGAATTTGAAGCGAGTGCGCAGTTGTCATTGGACCTCACGTGATTCCCACCTCTCGGCCACTGGCGTTTCGCGTTTTTCTCTGTGTAGAGCGATTCGTCACGATAACACCGAGAGTCCCCTTCGAGATTTTTGGACTTGTCGAGCGCCAATTACGCACTATTGCGAACAGGGATCTATGACAGCGTCCGATCGACTGTCGTTCGTGCAATCTATGGCTTAAGCGATTAACTGTTTATTGCATGCCGCGTGCACTCCCTGCGGGTAATCGTCGGCGAGAATTTTCCACCTCGATCGTTCTTCTGGTAAACACGACGAAATAAATCTTGCTGCACGTTTAGAATCGACGTTCTGGCGGCGGCACTATCGTTTCATTCACCTTTTCTTGCATCCTACTCGTGCGACACACTCCACGCAGATTATTATTAAGGAAAATCATTTTTGAGGGTTTCTTCTCCATCAGAATATTGTCGGCGAGCAGATCCCAGGTAAAGCGCACTCCCACGAAGGAGGTAAGCCCGCAGACGAAAGAAGTGTCGTCAGGAGTGTAGTTACAAGGCAGGACGAGATGTTAGGCGTCAGGAGAGAACGACAAACCGCATCAATCATACTCACTCACTCGCATCGTCGTCTTACAAGGGGATGGACTACTTGAGAGGGGTGCTACTGCCACTGTCTCTCTGCTAGGCCGCTCTATCTTCGCGAGAAAATTGCTCATGCTTTTATTGGGGAAAATAGAAAAAGTCTCTTAGGCAGAAAACCTTCAGCTGGAGAAATCAGTCGAGAGGAATGGAAGCAAATTAACTCGCGCGATCAATCATTATTCCCAATGTACCAGGACTCTTCGTTTTCACAGTCTGCGTATTCCGAGATGCGATACCACATACGTTCATATCAATACTTCCGTTCTTGGCTGATCCGAAGAGATGAATATGAAATTCGTATAGTAGCTCGTACAAATCAAAACAATATTTCGAATAATGGTCGAGGAATTTTGAACGGTGCCTCTCTCGGAGCGGACAACCAGAAAGCAAAGGGTTAATTGCAGGTTCGTATGACGTTCGAAAGCGATCTGTCCTGAGATCTGTCCATCACACCTGTCCTCGCGTGTCCAGCAAACTGAAAGCGGTGTGATCTACATTTATTTGGTGTTCAGCTAGCGGAACAGGGGTCGCGGGGCACAAATATCAATCAGTGGAGTAAGAGTAGAATCAGGGTGGTCGAGTGGTTCCACATAATGCTGCAACCGGAGGTGAGCAAGGGTGCGAGGGTTGCACGGGGTGTCTGTGCAGTTCTCGCACACAGTTTCCGCGTCGCACCACCTGGTAAAGGAATAAACACATCCCCTATCTACGTGCATCCACCTACACAACCGTAACACCATCTATCCAGCGTGGAGGATCGTCTGTTCGAGATGTGTGGGTCTCGACGGCATCGAAAGCGAGCGTCGGTGTTCCAGTGCCATGGTGAGTGGATTCGTGGGGGTGGAGTAGGGACTGGGAGGCGTGGCGTACGGAGGCGGAGCTTCCTTTGAAAATCCCGGCGTGCATCGTGCGTTTGTGTGGGTGTTCGACGTTCGTTCGGTCTCGCTTCGACGTTCCCGGGGCTCTTCTACGACGAGCAGCTCGCACGATCGTGTGTATGTGAGTTCGGCCCCCTCTCTCTTTCCCACTAGCCTAACCCGCGACTTTCGGCCGTCATCGCATGGGAGTTCCTCCACTATCAGACCCGTTAACAGCAGTCGGCGTCGAGGCACCCGCTATAACGTCTCTCACATCCCCGGGTGACGGTGCTCGCCGTTCCTGACCTGTCCGGCCGATGGGCCGCACGGAAATCAGTGTCCACCGGATCCGAATTCCACGACAGACACGCGTACACCTTTGTGACCAACACCGGGAGCAATCTTGAGTTGATTCGAACGGTCACCGAGCTGTCATTCTTGCGAGGTGCGAAGGAAAACCGAAGGGGCGAAGCCTAGAGGACATCTTCATGGAAAGGGATGAAGAGCTGGCATTGAGGAAGACCAGTGTCGGTGAAGGACTCAAAGACGACGTGTATAGTTGTTCTCGTTCCCTGGTTGGTAGAGGTGAATGGTTTTCTACTGACACTCGACAAACGTGGTGGTGAAAGATACGTTCTCGGATCGCGGGGGCGGATGTCGTGCACAGTGAGCGCGGGATTGTTTTGAGAACAGTGAATTCGCGAGAGGACTTAGCACGATGATGGAAGTGCAGCAGCAGCACTCGCCTGTGGGGGTGGGTCCTCTGGACTTTTCGCGCAGGGGTGTCGCCGAAGCGTCCGCTTTTCGCGTCGTCAAGCCGAAACAGCAAGTGCATCAGCAAACCATGTCCCCGGAAGCGAATAATAATGAGAACCTGCAGGAGAGTCCTCAGTTGCCCGTTGAAACCGAAGGTAAGGAAAACAATAAGAGAGAGAAAGAGAGAATATTGTGGTTCGAACATTATTGGATTTATTGTTTTGTCACGCGGTGACAAATTAGATCGTGTGATTTGAAATCGCAGTTACGTCAATGATAGCATCTGTCAAACGCTATGCTGGGATTTGGACGTCTGTCAGAGAAACGCGCACAAAGCAACGATCGTTGTACAGGGAGATTACCTGGACAGAATAACTACCCTTTAGTGACAGTATCGATTACGGGTGGAAGTTGTGTCGAGTCCTTTTTGGAGGGTCCTCTGTGGGTTAGAGAATTTTAGGTGTTCGATGTCGACTTGTTTTTAGTTGATATTTCAATCGACGATTCTGACGCCTCCAGATTTATCGCGAATATAAATACTTTATCGTTAATAACAGTACCGGCAATCGCTATTTATAAACCAATATATTATCTCGGGGGATATAACTGGATTACTTCTGTTGGGGGTATTATTCCGGTAGTTGCAGTAGTCGGTACAGTCTTTTCTATGTTAGATGATGATTATCCGTTTTGGTGGGCTACAGATCAAGCAGAAATAGAAATATACAAGATTTGTAAATCGGTAAATTCTGTTTAAAATCACCTAATTCGATGTGACAGTGCAAGGGGTGAGAAAGACAAAACAGTTTCGGTTCGACCGATGCAGAGAAGGCAGAAATGCACCGTTGCAGAATCCCATTTCCCCGACCGCATCAAACCCGATCGTTTCTGCATCCCCCTGACATTCATCCCGTTGTCGCCTGTCATCATGCTATCTATTACCTGGCTATTATCCCTGCACCGCGCTTGCACCGTTCACGCCCTTGAATCTCGCGCCGACACCTGCGTGCTCCTCTGTATGCGTGTGCACTCGTACGTATGCGTTCGGTGTCTCCGTTGCACCAACTATGTTGCAATCGGTGCCGAACACGAGCCTCCATTGGTCCTGCGTGTCAAGCCCGTGAATGCGTACCACACAGACACGCAACACACAGTCGTAAACCAAGTCGATCCTCTTGCTCGCGTGTGTTTGCGTGTGTTTCGCGTGGGTGCGTGCAGGTGCGTAAACAGCGCACGACCACCGCCGTTCAACAGGTGAGAGGGGATGAAACGGCATTAGACGGCTGCCTATACTAATACTGCTAATCGGGCTAATAGCTAACGCAATAATATCAACCCGACGCGTCTGTCGACCGGAATCGGCCTAAATGATTTAACCGGTAATTGCCAGGTGATGGGCAGGAGAGGGTTAAGGGCGCCTCCTTAGGGCCCGGTGTACTTTGCGCCCTGTCCCACGGGTTATTGCGATGAACCGCCTCGATTCACTATCGTCATCCCCGCTATCAACACTTTCGCGTCTTCTGAATTCGCGTGGTGCGCGAAACATGTCCACCAGAAATGCCTTCGCTGAAATTTTACTTGTACAAATTCCGGAATTTAGAGGAATGGAGTAAAATGTTGTAATACTTTGAGATTGATTTCGATAGAACAGTTGATCCTAAGTATAAAGATAGTAAGATACATTTACTGCAAACTTTATCGTTCCTAAAATATTTGACTTGGTTCATCCTATTACTTTCGCTACATCGATCCACACGATCGTCAGTTCAAACATGTCTCTTAACAAAAATAATAAGATAAATGAAGTGAAATATCTTAGACGAGGCAAGTTTCGCGATAAACGCACTTCATATATACATATTTGCTTCGAACGATATCTCAGAACTCAACAACTTTATAACTCAGTGATTTTGATTGGTAACATTTCTATGTACTCTTTGGAATAACAATGATACTTTCAGGAAGACATAGTTCGCCAAAATGAACATAAATTCTCACATTTTTTGTCATTCCACGAACGACAAATTAATTTTTCATTCGATGTTTGATTGACGTTTCCGCTCGTGGACTCGATTTTCGAAGAACATTGTACCTCGTTCTTGCTACGAAGACGTTTTCAGTCATAATTGCATAGGGTGCATCCCATTAAAGATTAAAATTCTACGCAAGAATGACGTCGCTTCGCGTACTTTGTATTTCCTTTGATTGACGTTTCCGCAGGAGGTTTAAATTCCAGGAAATATTAAAAAAAAGGACACTCAATTGGAAAAAAGTGAGAAACGTTAAACCGGCATAAAATCGGGATTAAATCAAAGATTCTTCGATAAGATAGTTTATTAATAATTTTATATCTGCTCGTAACATTTACTTTACACGTAACATCGTCGCTTCACCGATACAAAACATTATACCTAGAAAACTGAAGTTTCCAGCTTACACATTATAAATCTTTTAATTTCAAGTAGCCGATACACAGCTTTCATGCACCAACGTTTCACGCCGTTTCAAGCCGAACCGCAGGGTAAATAAATATTAAATATTGATCCAAGTTATTACGATTCTGTTCCTTTGCTTTGCGGTTAGTTGTCAACACGGGGGTTGGTTTCTCGAATTTCTTTTCGCATGGAGCTTACGGATTAACTTCGCAATACTCTGGCGGACGCTGATCTCAAACTAGTATATCGTGTGTTCAGGACCAAGTAACGCGTCACGGTTACCTGGCAGGTGTCCTGGGAAATTGGCCAGGATGTTCCTGGCGGAAATCACGCTGTAGGATTTACCGTTTATAGATTTACGACAGAAAGATAGCCGCGAAAGAGAAAGAGACAGAGAGAGAGAGACTCGGCCAGGATAAGCGGACGAACGCCGCGCCGATATCGTCGATGTTCCACGGCAACAAACACGCATTACCTGCAGTGTGTACACACGGCCGGTATCGATGTTGTTATACCGAACCGCCTGGTCATCTTATCTCGGCCGCGTGGTGTGCTCGCTTTATAGGAAAATATGATTTATTTCTGATAATCCTGCGAGAATGAGATAGCCTTTGCGGCGTGGCGCGCTAATCTCCGTCCGCTATCTCAGATTATCCCGGCCGGTCCTATATTGCCCGGATTACGGATTTCATTTCTTCGTTCCTTTTTCTTCGTCTCCTGCTTTTTTTTTTTTTTTACTTTTTTTAAGAAACCGCTCGATACGATAGATTTTAATCGGTCGTGGCCGGCGGTGCGAATCGATACCGAGTAACGCAACTGCGGAATCCGATAACGCGAACTTGATCGAACAATCGTCATCGTGTGTCTTTCAGATCTACCGTGGGGTCGATTTGCCCCGCGGACGCGTTGCCCACTCTGATTCGCTTTCTTCGCGAGATGCCAGTCAGCTTGAATTCCGAGCCGATCAAAGAGCCACCGGGAAACGAATGGCGGATGCCGTCGATAGGAATGCACGGGCAGAAAGAGAACGAGTAATGGCCGGGCCAAGGTTGATAAATAGAGAAGGGCCTCCCTTCTTTCTAATAAAGACGCTCTTGTCGAGGGGTTGATCTCTCCTACGGAAAGGGAATACCAAATTTTCGACGCGGCGACTTGAGACGTCGCTTTCGCGTTAGCGGCTGCCCCGACGACGCGAATAATGACGCATGAACGATTCGGATATATTCTACGCCTTGTATCCGCGCGACTTCACATCGATGTCCCTTTGCATCTTTGAAAAAATCCGACTTTCTGGTTTCAGGTGGATGCAACGTTCGTTTAATGTTCCCCAGACTGTGGGCTCCTTTCGGAAACGCTGCGGACGTCACCAGCCTGCCGTCTTTGCCCAAGAGCCACTCAGGTGAGCCACGATTTGGTAAGCGATTACGACGAGAATTTCAAATAAGTCAGTCGAGACTGTTAATCAACATTTCTGATTAACAGAAGGGTCTATAAAAATGTCCGGCCGTCGTAAATTGCAATCTCGATTGTCCAGGAAAAACAAAGTGACTAACAGTCGGCACCGTAAATTGCAATCTTAAGCTCCGTCTGAGAAAAAAGCGGACTGATTAAGGTCAAAGACTTTTAGCCTCTCGGACCGAAAGTGTCCGGCAGCGATCATCAATTAGATAGCAGTAGTCGGTCTGGTTAATCCCAATGGAATAAAAGAAAATTAGCTGGTGCGTGATCCGGCGCAGGAAATTACGAATTCCGCGCGGTAATGGTGTTTTAATAACGTCAAAGTCGAACCGGTCGCGGACGGACGAAAGGTGTAGAAGACGAGGCTGGACTTGCGACGACGTTCGACTTCCTTCTCCGGCCCGGATGACGAGTAGTTTTTATTTGTCGATCGTTAAGAACGAACGGTCGGCCGATGATTGGGATAAATGGTAGCACGCGTCATACACCGCGGAGGGACATCGGCCCTTCTAACTCCTACCGTCCCAATTGGAGCAGATTAGAGGCGCTGCACAGGGATTCGGACCGTCGGCCCCTTTGTGCACGACGGTCGGTCTCTTCAGTTCTACCTACCCTGAATTAGTAACATCTTGTCATGTTAAACGGCCGCGCATACACACCGACCTCTTCCGACTCCTTCCCGAGTGCACGTGGCCATTCATTTGCTGTCGCGTCCACCTATAGCGAGGCTAAGCACCCCCCTAACATCCTACCAGACGCTCCTGGCCTCCTCCGGGCTCGAATCACGATCACTTGCTCTCGGAACTAACCCTTTACTCAGGTGGGCCCGGACCTGCCCCAATTTCTTCAGGAAATCGCAATGGTTTCTTCGGCGGGAAGCATTTCAGGCAATTTTAATTCGCACCTCGATTTGTCCAAAGTTGCTTGCACGGGGTCTTGTACACGAAACAACTATTTTAGTTCTAATTAATTATTTATTTACATTAGTTCGATCTCTGTGAACATTTATCGACAGGAATTACGTATTTGCGAAGACAGTTACCATGACCCTATGCAAGCAACTAAAGGTTACGTTGTTGAAGAGGAACTCTTCTTACATAATTTTCAGTCTACCAATGAATCTGTCTTCAAACAGAAATTCCCTTTGCGAAGAGGACAGAGATCGGACAGTGATCGATAGAGCCCCTGTGGAAGCGATTTAAATATGGTGGTCCATCTTCGATCGCTGGAGGATCCACGAAGGAATGTCGGGTTTGAGATTGTCTAAATAGGTAGTGACGGATGGATGAAAAATCCGTTTTTGAAAACACACCCACATCGTGGTCGATGCGCCGCCTTTGAAACGCGAGTTGTCAGCATTTCTTTCGTCCGACAAGCAGCACGGAAGGGGTCCTGAACGGTGAAGTGTGTAACGGCTTTAATAGCGGCAGATCGCTACGCAGTAAACGACTGACGGACGACAGAAGATTAAAGTTGCCCGTTAACTCGATCTAATTGTTCCCCCGGCTTGGCCTTCCTTTATTAATCCACGTCCACAAGCATCTTCGGCATCGCCGTCATTGTCATCCCTTGTCACGAGTCGCCTCCTTGATGCTACTTGCGGATCCATCGTTGCGTCTCAGTAAATTGTCTTGCTACTTCCAGGCAAATCCGGCTCGCGTCGTTCGGCGAATTGCAGTGCATATTACGCTACTTGCCGTTGGAAAATTGTTTTGCTATACTTACTGGTAAAACGATCACGAAATTAACGATCCTACAATTCATCGAATTTTTCCAATGATCAGGAGGAGAAACTCTTTGCACTCGAAGCTATTTTAACTGGAAAATTAAACATGTCTTCGTATTTTGCATAATGGTACAGCATTTTTTAGTGGTGCCTCAAAGGGGACAACCGAGTGCAAAGGGTTAAAATTCGAGCGGCGAAGGGTTTCGAAAGCCGGCGTGTCGCATAACAAAACATCGATGGCTTCCGTTCTCATAAAATAACAACCCTGAGAGACTGCGTCGGTTCGCAGCGATATTTTTTCGAGAGTTTCTTCGGGTTCGCGATACGAACGGCCGCTGGAAACGTGAAGCGAATCATCCATGAGGCTCTCCAGATGTACGGTTACGTGAACTTAGATGCGTGTGTACGAACGGAACGAGAAGCAGTCGTGTGCAAGCTCTGCCGAACCCGGACCAAAGTAACCCATCTGCCGGACGGTCGGCAACCGAATGGCGATGCTTTTTCTCTACGGTTTGCACCAACGACGGTTTTTACCGCATTCCACCGGGGCCAGACGTGGCATTTGCGTAAGCAGTTCCTCCTATGTCGCTTCTCGAGTCACACATCTGTCCGGACTTCCTTCACCTTTTTCTTTTCTGTTTCGCCACCACGCCACCTTTTCTCCAGTTTCATTCAAGACTCCCTTCGCTCTCGTATCTCAAGCACCGCCTTCCACCTTGACGTAAACATTTAATTTATATAATATCTGATTGCGCATCTACATTCAATTATCTTGTACCACTTGATGTCGCAAACAATTACTTGACCGTTACATATGCCAACATTTGATTTGAACCTTATTTGCACTACCGTCCATAAGTATTTGAACACTCGAGGAATCTGATCGAGAGCTGTCTTTATCATAATTGTAATGTAAACGCGTTACAAAGAAACAGTATGTTCCACTCTGATTTCTTACCAGATAGAATCGTCTACCGTGTTATCTACTAGTCTTATCATTTTTAACGACCACACACACTTAATTAATATAACGATAACAGAAAAGCGTTTGTAGTTCAATGTACAATTTACAATTCGATCTATCAAGGAAGTAGAGTATTAACATTCTATAATGATTACCATCTACTGCTCCTACATCGACAAACGAAAAACACAGCGATCGCTGCTGACAGATTTATACTTGAAATGATCGACGCGCATCTAATCGTCACGTGCTCCAATCTTTAATCTACGGATCGAGGAAAAAAGAGACGTTGTACAGCGTTCGCGTGACTTTGTGTTATTGATTTATTCGACATACGGAAAGTTTCGAAAACTCCATTGACATCGTGTTCTCTGATAGGTACGCAAATCGTGACAATTATCGAATAGTCATTCATAAAATGGCTCGATGGAAAAATAACGTATAGATATTTAAATTTCTTCGCGTTCTTTTGATCTCTATCCCCTCGATTGACAATTACTTTCCTGGAGGGCCGTAACTTCTGCTGTGGTTCTTTTTTCCGGACGTGCTCGCGGGCGTTTCTCATTACATTAGAGCACTCTGCCGAGACTCCTGTCGTATTTTGATTCGATTGCAAAGCCACCAGGAGACACGATAATAATCGGGGCCCTAGCATCGGGGATCGTGGCGAGCTTTAAATGCGATTAACTGGCACCGGTGCATTATATAGCTGGGCACGTGACCGCGTGTCACGCGCACGGATTATAAATATAATATACAGGGCTGGCACACTATGCATCCCGTGATCTTTCGATTGATATCGCTTATTCGAGGGTGTGCGCCCCCATTGCCAGCCCCCTCGTTCACCGTCTTCCTGGAGGCCCGTCCGAAATTCACCGACGAATATCGTAAATCACGACCAGCGTGATCGTCCACGATTATTAGAAATACCGATCGCGATTCGTCGACGTTGAACCGTAGGACCTCCACGATTATATGTCAGGTTCGTCAATAAAACAGGCCGTCGATGCTCGACGTCGATTATTATCGGACCCGATGATCGATGAGCGACCGCGACTATTGTTCTGATTTAAATTCCACGCTCTGTTTATCTGCTCGCTCTCTTCGATGTCGAGTGGCCGTCGACTTATTCATATTTGTGGTAGTTGATCCGTCGTGTTTTCCTCGACCGATCGATATATGAGATCTTTCGCAATTGCTACGATTACGATTCTCTCCTTGGCTATGATTCTTGATAAGAAAATTGAAGGAAGTGTCTCGGAAAAAAACGAACCTACCAGACTTCGATTTTTCATCGCGATGGCTCGTTAACCCCGTACCCTTCCGTCAGATCAGTCAGAAAAAAAGGTAGCCAGTACGTGACTCAAATCTCATTCGGCTCTTCCGACGGTGGAAACCTAATTTACCTTATCCAGCATCGTTCCTCTACGGTGTCTTCTGCTTCACGTGTCCTCTATACGTGACTTGTCAACCTGCCTCTATCTCTCTTTCTTCTTTTCTCGTACATTTTACGGCCGAGAAATCGCCGCGTTAATCTGAACTTTTGCTCGACAGTCTTAAGCTCCTCGACACTCAGATTTTGCTAATCCTCGTCCAAAACAACGCAGCAATCAAATAAGCACGTAATCCTAGCTACTGCGTACACATGTACGATCTTGTTAACCGTTTCCGCTACAATACGGTGTCTGACAATTTTTTGTCAAGTATGCCCACGTCTTTTAGATAAAGGCAAGGACGTGAAAGATCAATTTGTCTGATTGCAGAGCGACTGTCTTTCGGAGTGGGTCGCCTGGTGGGTTCTCCAGCGACCAGGAGTCCGTCGCCATCGCATTCTCCTTGTCCTGATTCGCCTCCGTCGGATCGACGAGACAACGAGGTTGACGTTGACGTCGAAGAGGAGGAGGTCGACGTGGACGTTGAAGAAGTCGGTGACGAAGAGGATCGGGACCCTGCGTCGAGTCCTCCGAGATCGTCGACGACCCCGTCGCCAACGAGCGTGGCAACCTCGCCGGCGTCGAACCCGCCGAAGAAATCCGGCGATACGTTCAGCGTTTCGGCTTTGCTGAGGCCTGATCCTCCATCTGCACACTTGCAGAACGCCTCTCCTCATCGGGACACTGCGTCGATCGGCGCACATCCACCCCCTCCCGGTTCCTCGATCCTCTATCCGCCCCTTCATCTCCAAGGCGGCCTCTTGCCGCCCCATCCTCATCATCCCCTAACGTACCTGCATCCTCAGCTGCTGCCTCATCATTTGTTACCTCCGCACTTGCACCCGCTGCTAAGAGGCGTTCATCCGGGACACCCTGGCCTCCACTCGACCCACACCGGCCATGGACTCCATCATACTCATCCCCTCGGTGATGTCTACAGCTGCGTCAAGTGCGACAAGATGTTCAGCACGCCCCATGGCCTCGAGGTATGCACACCGAATCTTAGCAGATTCTTCAGGAACTGCACGAACTCTCTAGTTCTTGAACTGACGATACTTTTTTTCTGTAACCACAAGACTTTTTATAAAGAAGTTAGAAAGAAATGTCCGATTTTAGAATGCGACTCTTATAAAACGTTTATTATACATAAAACTTTTCTAGATCTTTTGCAACAAGCTAATATTTTGAAGTTGACACGGAAACGTAACTGGGACTGTAACTGACTTGTTATGTTTTCTGTTCCAGGTGCACGCAAGGAGATCCCACAACGGCAAGAGACCGTTCGCCTGCGAGCTCTGCAACAAAACCTTCGGTCACGAAATTAGCCTTACGCAACACAGAGCAGTGCATTCCGCGGAAAAGGTGTTCGAGTGCAAGCAATGTGGCAAGGGGTTCAAGCGTTCCAGCACTCTGACGACTCATCTGCTGATACATTCGGACACGAGACCGTACCCGTGCCAGTTTTGTGGGAAGAGATTCCATCAGAAGAGCGACATGAAGAAGCACACCTACATTCACACCGGTGAGTAACGTTCCGCACTGAAACTCAGAGAAAATATGTCCCTAATTTTTAGCGAAACCTTCCCACGATCGTACCGAGGTAACTCGAGACGATGCGCTTCTCGAGAAAACTGAAATCCATATGCGCGATATTTATTAGGGACAGGGGAAATCGTCCACGTTTCCCACGGACAATTTTCCGTCGTAGATAAATTCCATTCGAAGATTGGGACTCGACTGTGTCAGTTCGTCGAAAGTGAGAATGAGAAACTCGAATATCAGAAGAGGATAGAACGTTGACCACCCCGAAAGACATTACGATTATTACCGAGTGAGGCTCGCAATGAGGGGCTCGCCACCCCTAAAATGCACTGGCCACATGTGCCACGATCCGACTGGATCCTCGACAAGACTCCGTCCAGACGGTTAACTGCATTATTTATCGTAGGAAGTTGCTCTGCTAATTGATCCACGGCATCCCTGTGGATAAATGTGAACGTGAATTGCTTATTCGCTAACGGAGTTCGCCGACTTTTACATTGTTCCGTTCTTCATACTTTCTCGTATCAATTGAATTATGATTCCATCGTCAACGATCTTCGTGATCATCCCTCACCACAGATATTTTAATCGTGGAGAATGAATTTATTCAAAACTTTATACAGAAACAAGCTATCGAAGATTTAAATAACTGAGAATCGAGAAGTTCTCATCAAAGTTTCCCCTGCGATCAGTACGAGGCATCATCCCCTAGGTGTCCGAGACCGAATGGACGTTGTTGAGACGCTTGACACTTAGGTGTCTCCGAGCTGATGGGTCCTCGGCTCCTTCCGGAGGTAGGTTCCGTAGAGGAACACCCGAAGAAGCTTTCCCCATAGTGTTTCTAGTCAGGGGTCTGGGTTTTGTATCGTCACCATGGCAACCCTCCCAATGTCTTATCAAATTATCACCTTGTCCTCCCTCATGCTCCTCCCGGTCTTGCTCTCCTCTCTTGGTCGCTCTGACTGCCATTCGCCACCCCTTCGTTTTCACCCTCCTTTCTCTCTCCGGTGGTGGAAACAACCGAAGAAGCAGCCGCCGAAAGAGGTTACAAAGCGATGGTCACTTTCGTAGGCTTCTAACAACCTATGGGACCCACGATCCTCTGTGTCCACCTTCACGCACCCACCCACGAGAGGGTCGCCACGGAACATTTAATTCATTATTCAGGGGGATGAAAAATTCAGGGAGACCCGGCGGCCGATCCTGTTCAATGTACGCTTGCGACGATGCTAGCCTGGAACGAGGACGCGACTCCACCTTCCTTATCTTTTTCATTTCCCCTTTGGACTCCGTTTTCCACGACAACCACGGTTTTTCTTTTTATCAAGCGTAACTTCCCAGCGAAGCTTAGCCATTGATTTGGCTCGTGGGAAAATCCTTCGGATCTTCTAAATATTTTTTTTCACGTGGCTTCAATCCCTTGCATAAGATCTTCTTGCCAGTTTCTGCCACAAAATCTTTAGGACATCCAATTGCTGTCCTAAAACCGAGCGCCCAATCGATCAGCAATCGAGCTTCCCAGCCAGCAACCAGCAAGAGCAACACCAACGTCGTTCTCTCCCATCTCTCGAAATCGGCCATTTGTCTGTGCCCTCGTCGAACTAGAAAGAGTAATATTTTCTCGGGCGGATCAGAAACAGATAAGTCGAATGTTTTCTCATCGTGTGACCTAAAGGGGGGGAAGTGCGAGAAGAGAGCGACAGCGGTCCACTTGTCGGTCTGTCGACAAAAGTTCATCCGCAGCGTGTCACACCACCGTGGCGCGTCAACCCCTTGCACCGAAAGCGTGCACTTGACTCGATCGTCGGTTGGAAACGCACCCCCGAAAGGCGCAGCTAACTGCGAAGGTAACACGAAGTATAACTCCTCGTCCCCTCGCAGCTATTCCGGCTGCTGGCTCGCGCACGAACAATATTTGCAGAGCTCTTATTCCCGCACTTGCCAACCCCGTAAGCGCCGCTTCAACCCCCGTCGGCCGCGCCGCCACCCCCTCGTGTGCACCAGCAACCACCTAGCTACCTACCTAATAATGATTTTACGTTACGCCATGCCGGTCCCCGGGGAATCCGACGGTGCCGCACCCTTATTGCACATGGCCCGCGCTCACGATCCAAGGGAACAGAGAGCACACCCGGGGGTCGAGGAGGGAACGGAAAAGAGAGACGACTGATTATCATTAGCAGCACAGTCCCAGAACACCCTCGGTTTACTGCTTGACGCACGTACGCACGCCACCTACTAGCTCGGGGATTTCGGGACGTCAGGGGGATGCTGGGGGCGCGCCTGATCGGCCACGATTTTAATTGAACTAGTTGACTGCGAGGACTTGAATTTCCCTCGGTCCTGAATTTGGTGGAAACGTGGATTTTGAAGGATGTTTCTGTACCTCTCACAGAGATGGAAAAGAAACGTTCCAGGGGAGTCCACCACAAAAAAGCCTCGTACGTCCGTGCGTCTGCCCGCGAACTATCATTTCGACATCGGTAGGGCCGCGTCGTCGTCGCTAACGAGCCGTAAAGACGTAAGCGGCACGGTAGGGATGGTAAAGGGGGTTAGTGAGAAGGAGAGAGAGAGAGAGTCAGAGAACGGGCGGTCCTGCGAGCATGTCGCGAAGTTTAAACAGCTTAGAGGGATGTTGCGGCGCCCCCGATGTTCGTGGCGCCAAGTCAGCTGGAAACCTCTAATAGCCCTGTCTCGTCTACATGCGAAAGGAGGGAGAAGCCGCGGGGCGACCAAAAGAGAAACAGAGACAGACGGAGAATAGAGTCCACAGGCTGCGAACGCGGCCACAAAGGTTGCTGTATAGGTTGCACGGCTGTATCTCGCCGGGTATACGATAACCGCACCCTCGAGGTGAGTTTGAGGGAGACGTTCGGCCAGGTATCCCTACATTAGAGCCACCGCTAAATTCATAATACGCTAGCGGTGCTTCTACCGTATCTCTTTCGTGTTTATAGAGCTGTCACGCTTTGTCCCTGTAGCAAACCGCAAGCCTGGCAAACAGTCTATCTTCGACGGAACACTCGTCCAACATCCCAGCGAATCTCGAAGATCGTGCGTCGTCGATCGAAATCACTATATCGTCTTGTTCCTAGATCTGTCTAAGAAAACTGGACCAATTTTTATTTATCGAGGCTCTTTTCCAGAAGCTCGATGAAAATGTGTCTCTCTATTTTAATTAGAAAATTAAACATTTCTTCCGATCTGGAAGATTCCATACCGACATATATAATACCGACATATTGAATAATGTAAAGAATATTTTGAATAATGGTACAGCAATTTTTAGCGATGCCTCAAAGGGGACAACCGAGTGCAAAGGGATAATATTAAATCGAGAATGATAGAACGATATTCTTATTTACGTCGAGGAATTCGGTGGAATTGGATTGCCGATGTTTCTCAGAGTTTCGTATGGTCGAATCGCGCAGGTTCGTCCGTTCGATCGGAATAAAACGTCGGAACGTGGTACGAACGCCCGAAGAAATCGCGTACGGACAAATCGATGACGATTTACGACGAGCGTGATTGAACCACTAAAAAGGCGAACCATCTCGTTGGTACCGCGCAGCATCTATACGCCAACGTAAACATCCACAGCCTATATGGGCTCGCCTCTACGTGATGAGATCGGAAAGTATACAGACAACCCCCCGGTACGGTCTTGAACCCCTATCGACGGTTACTTCGTCGTACCGACGGTGGACAGGTTGTGTTTATCCTGAAAACACCGGTTACCCCTGTTGTCCGTTCGGTCTCTCGTGTCCGCGGACAGTCCTGTGCATGTGTGTTTAAGGGCGTGTGCAGCTCGCTGGGTGATACACACGAGGTAGAAAGACGTCGGTTTTGATCGATAACATTTCCCTGTAATCACAAATCCTGGCCGGACGTTCTTGCCGGAACATTGCTCGATCTTCGTGACGTCCTTGTGTTCAATCAGTTCCCTCTACTTTCGGAACGGGATCCTTGAACACAGATAGAAAATGTCTAAAACGTATCGAATGAAAAAGAGATCGCGCGGAAGAAAAATATTCTAGATCGAAAGGAATGTCTTCGTGCCGTAGTTAAAGTACCCTCGAAGTGAATTACCAGTTTTTTAAACCGCAGCAGCGGATCAGGCATTTTTCATGCTTCGCCTCCAATTTCCATTACTCTTTAAATTCCTGGACGGTAAAGAAAAATGATTATTCAGGCAAATTTGATACTCGGTGCTCCGCGCCGTGAAGAAAGAAAATAGTCAAATTGAATTGACAAGAGCGAAGAGAACGAGAGAGAGAGAGAGAGAGAGAGAGAGAGAGAGAGAGAGAGAGAGAGCGAAGAGGGATTCGACGAAGCGATCCATCAGCGTGGGTTGGATGCAAACGCGAACCGCCCCCGGAGATGTAAATAGGGTGGATATTCTCCTTGTTCGTTAGACTATGCGGCGTTATATTTAATGTCACGCCGGTGAGCGGCATAAGCAACCGATACGGCATTAAACATGCAAATTCGCCGGTATAACGTTCCACGGGTAGCGGAGGCATCATATCCATATAGCGGCGAGCGCGGCGCATAGTGTTCATAGTGAAGCGGCATGATTAAATTTCCAGGGATATCGACATGCCAGAAGCACGTCAACCCCTTCCCTATTCGTCCGACGAACCACTCCCCCGCCCTTCTACCCCGCCATATCTCGCCACTCATCCCCCCGTATCCTCCTTTTTCGCTTCTCCACCTATCCGCAAAACCACACTGCTCTCGCAACCCCACGCCTCGTGGGGGTAGGGGCTTGAAATTAACTGCAGTCGGTGCACCCGTTGCATCGGCACATCTCATGCCGCACAAAAAGAAAACCTGCTACGCCCGAGTCGTCGCGACGCCAAATCTTTTTGCTCGGTTTTAATTAGCGAGCTCCGCTAGAAACGCCTAGCCCGTGAAAAAAAGATTCTACCGGAGACAGTTCAGCCCTTAAATTGTTCCGAGAAATTTCGAAACTCACCCTCGACTTTTATTTCGATCGTTTGACGACGATAAGCACGCGCACCTGCGACTAGATAATTCCATCCAATGAATTCTGTGTGTTTCGCAATGTAATCCGATTGTATTTTCAATGGAAATGTACGCGTCATTGAATTGAATATTAGCTTAAAGTATTAGGAGTCTTGATTTCCGTTATCTCGATCGTTTAGCGGGTTTTTCTCTACGGTTGGGAGCGAGTCCGTATCTATTTTATCTGACGTTAGACGACGATGCGATCCGATTTCACCGGAGCGCAATTTCAGAGAGCCGGTCTTGTAATTCGTATCGATAAGGGGTCTCGTTATTAATGGCTTCTATCGGGCAATCTCAATAGACGGATAAGACAAAGTCGTCTGAGTCACAATTGTCAATTAAGGTGCGCGCACACACGGAGAAATGGAACACCGTTGTGGCCCGAGGGCCCTTCGCGCGGACAGAGAAGATCGGATTTGTCACGATTCCTAATGTTGATCGACGCCGTAATAATTTAATAGCCATACATCCGCCGTGATCGTCCGGGAGAGGATTATTGCTGCGGATCCCTGCGGTATACCGAGAGCACTAAGGAGCTAACAGACTTAGCTCGAGTATCGTGTTTCTTCCTATATCCTCGTTCGCCTGACATCGCGTTCTCTCTCTCTCTCTCTCTCTCTCTCTCTCTCTCTCTTTCTCTCGGCCGACTATATGCAATTACAAATGCATCTGCGTCATGTTCACATTGTCCGATTTTTGCTGACCAGTTCGGAAACGTAATTTTGACCAATTAATATACAGTGAGCATTTCTGTGAGCAACCAACAACATGGATGTATAGCAGAACTCGTTAGTTACTCGCAGCTAAGATTGGATTTTGTCCTCGGCTTAAGCGAAAGATTACAAGTGGATCATCTTCCGAACGTTGATAGAGTCGATATTGCTCCGATGAAATCATATAAGCCATGACTATCCGCTTTCTTGATTCTTTTCTACTTGTTAAATAAATGCCGTAAGTGACCACGGATTTTTTACCAACTTCCGTAATCTTTATTGCTCTTAGTTATTCATGTTATCTCAATGCAATAAAACCCGGCACCGCGACATCAATTGATTGGTTGTTCTTTTTTATGGATTAGTCGTTGGTAATTGTTGAACTAAGTCCGCGCGTGTGCATCGAAGGTGCGTGCTATCGTAATAACAGACGTGGAACAACACTGAATTTTACGCGAAAGAAATTGTTTGATGGGCGGAAACAATTTTTAAAATGATCGTGCGAAATGAACACGCCAACGTACGGTTTTTCAGTCGAATATTTTCTATCCTCCGGTTACGCTGCCCACGATTTTTCCATGTTTACCAGGCGTTCCGTCGTCAGTCTGGAATATCAGTACCGAGTGCAAAACATTTCCAGTTGCAGCGTGGATCGCCACAAATTCCCAGGGCTGTGCTCTCGTCGTCGACGGCCCCCGTATCCACGGTATCCAGCCACGCCATCGTCGCGTCGGTCCACCCTTCTAACGGTATCGGCGGTGGAAACAATGTAACCGTGTCGTTACGCGGCGGCATGTAAAACGCTTACACGGTTCGTTGTCGTTGTGTGTCGACAACTCGTCCCTCGTGTTGGCCTTTTAGCCTGGCCACTTCACACCCGCTGTGCCAGTGTCGGGTACGCAGCCTACGTACCCGTGTACCCGTGAAATAGTAAATACAACCACGTTGTTGGACCGGACGGACCCGCGGGACTGGTAACAACCGTTGACCGGGCTACGCTGCTGCACTCGTCCATCGACGACAAGGAATCGAAAGTGTTTTTCGACGATGACGCTTCCGTGATCGACCTGTCGCTCTCTGTTCCACTCGAAAGTCTGCCCTGATTTTTCCTCCCTCCAAATTTTTTCAATTCGTGTCTATTGGAAATGGGTGTCAATAGATGCACACTGGTATTTGCAAAATAAAACTTGTCTTTATTTCACGACGCGAGAGGAAGCTCTTTACTAGACGAAGTTTCAGCTTTGACCGACTCTTGTTAGAAGAAAAATCGTTGGAACATGAAAGGGAAACTCTCGTATTGCCGGATTGTTTAGATTAGGCCCCACAGTCCGACTCTTGAAACAAAGTATCAATTGGGATACTTTGAAATCATTGTTTGCAAACTATTCTGACAATCTTTTTTGCCAACTGAGATCATTTTTGACAACGAACAATAAGTACATTGTGTTGGTAATTAATTTATGTATGTATGTAAGATGATATTTGGTCCCCTCAGGGTTTCAAATTCATTTACCAATCTTCCTTCCCCCACTTTCCATTCTCACTATCGCCTTTTCAGCGGGACCTACTGTTTAAGGTGGGTCCCGAACCACCTTGGGCACCACAGTTTACAGAGTCACTGTATATTAATTCGGGTTTGAATATTGCAGTGATGATATTTTTGTTCGTCACGGGTTGATTTTTAATGACTAATTAAAGAAAATAAGGAGGACGTGTTTGGGGCGATACAGATAAAGCCTATCGATCACGATTTCCAGCGAATTCTCAAGTGGCCCGGGATTCCTTGATCGAAGGGAAGAACGTTGAAATGGATTTCGACTGAAAGTACCTGGATTCCTGTTTCTGTTTCATGTGACAGAATACGGTGAGAGAGAAAAAGAGAGAGAGCTCGCTGAGAAAGATCCGCTTGACACCGGCAAGGCGGGTTACGCTTACGCGAAGCTTTGCAGACGCGCAAGAAAATCCATGCTAGCTCCTCCTTCCTTCCTCCACCGATATGAAATATGAGATACGGTTCTCTCTCGTTCGATTTTCTCTTTCCTCCGGTCTCTCTAGCGAGGATTTCAGTTAGAGGGTAGGGACGCCCCCAGAGGGTCGGAACGTGGTCGATGAAGACGAGAGGAAATCAATGCCTCAGCCAGAGTCCGGCTCACCTTCTTCTTCTCCCTCTTCCGGGCCACTCCTCCTCTGAAAATATCGCGGCATGGTAATTCCTCTTACAGGTTCTGCGGAAAAACCTACCCTTAATCTTTCACTTGATCTTCCATGTTCTCGAGAAACTTACTCGGCGAACGATTCACGATTCTCGAATGAAGAAGTCTTACAGTTAGACTGCGGATTTTCATGCAAAATAAAACTTATTTTTGTTTATAATAAAAATCTGCCGTCTGAATTAGAAAGATTTGGATAGAAGTGGATCGAAAGAAGCTTCGTAGACGTCGAAAATAGTAAAAAAGAACTCGTAGAAATGTCCACGGTAAAAGGATCCAGTACCCCTTCATTTTTCCCAAAGATATATACGTCCGAGCTAAAAGAGCGGTCCATTGTTTTCGGGCCGGGTCCTCGCCGGTTAATCATGAGAGAAAGTTCTTTCAACCCCCCAATAACATTCCCATAACCATCGAGGAGGATCCAGGCTGGAAGAAAAGTGGCGTTCCAGCTCGATCGACATGGAGACGGTGGCGGGTTGGTCCCGACGGCGGAAGTGATCAAACTACCGTCTTGGTTTTCCGCTCTCGAGAGTCGCCGGTTAGGAAGAGGGTTGAAGGATCACGGGGGATGATGTTTGCAGTGTGCTCGGGGCAGAAGGGAGGGAATTAGCGAGGAGGAAAGAGGAAGGGAGAGAAAGATAGAAAGACAGAGAGGATCCTCTCGCAAGATTTCCGGGAGTTTAATATAGTTTTAGGGGCGTCGGCCGACAGCAGGGGTGTAATGGCGTCTTAAACCTCAGGGGCGCTCATCCTGGGGCTCCGAGGGTTGTTTCGTTGTTTCTTATCCGTCTGGTCCCGTCGTTGAAAAATTGAGAGCACGGAATCTGTACTGCAAGCCGGTTAAATCTTTGACCAGATCTCCTCTCGCTTTGGAACCACGTAGTTGCACGAACGACGCCGGTCGTCTTCCGTGCTTACGTGCATCCCCCGTCTCGTGGACCTGCGCGCATCCACATCCCGAGAAATGCATCCGACTGCATCTCTCGCAGACACGGCGAACCTCGGGAGCCACGGTGGCTGGGCTTCGCCACGCCACGCCACGAGATAAAGACGGAAAGGGCAACCTCGGTGCGAGAGCTCCAACGGTTCTTGATTTTTATGAGCACGTAAATTCCCAGAGACGTCCCGACCCTCTCCAACCCCGCAGCTTCCAGCCCCGAGATCTCGTGATGCGAAATTTTGCTTCCGTTCGATGTCCTTACGCGAACTGAAATTCGCTTCGCTGATTATTTAAACAGCTCGGGACTCGGGCTTTGCGAATGGCTTTCCCTCGGTTCCGTCGAGGGTTGTGGGAATGTTATGTTCCTTCCAAACGGTTCCGTAAAGAATTCTGGGGCTAAGAGTCAATTTATTCTTTCCTTGTTCTTCGAAGCGACTAGTTCTTTGTCCTTCTTCGTGATACGTTTTAAAATTGGTTTAAAACTAGTTACAATGGTATTTCGATTCTTCCATCGCGGCCAACGTTTTCCAAATGTTTGCCATTCCAGTTTCGGCGAGTTTCCGCCAACGTAAAGTTAGCAGGCATAAAAGTAGAGATTTTTTTAGGCGAACCGATTCGGATCGAAGGCAACCTCGGTCGTGGAAGTTTTTGATTTTACGACCGCGTAAATTTCGAACAGCTTCGCGTACACCTTACCCGACTCTCATTTCTCCACGGGTTTTCCAGGGTTCTCCGGGGCTTAAACGCCGGTGAAAATTCTATTCATTCTGCCGTTTCATCCACAGGGCACACAGAGAGAGATAGAACTCCGTGGAATTTCATCGAGCGCCGGCCCCAAACGAATTCCAGCCGCACGCCCTTGGCGACTCACCCTTAACCCTGAATCCTCCCTTGAATCTCGATTTGAAATGTTCCGAAATCGTTGCGGTTGTTCTCCGTCCGAAATTCAAATTGCTCGATGCCGTATCCCGGCTATACGCCGTAGTTGGTTTCCTGGACCCAACTGTGGAATTCAGCTTCTTTCTACAACCCCCGTGTCCTCCTTCCAACTCCGATAACTTATGGCGAAATGTACGCCCTGCAGAAAAATTGCGATCTCCGAGTCCAATTCTGTTGAAATATTTGGCAAAAATTCAGAATATATAACAGTTCTTCGACTCCTGACAGTGTTTTGTAATCGCTATAAACTATGAAGTATTAAATAAAGCATCAAGCTACAGAGGGTGCAACGCAGATTGAAAATCGCTCTCTTCCGATCTGAAGAGCTGAATTCCTCGGAAGCAACGTCCGGAAAAAATCAAAACGCGGACCAGTTTATCCGAAAAGAAATCAAGATAACGATCGGGTATAATCGCAAAGGCGATCGCCGGTAGTATCGGCGGGGCGAGATTGAAGGCTCGGCTAACGAGTTGTTTATGGATCCACCCACCGCCCGCCGGTGATCTCGTTGGCGTGTTAGTATGAGAGAAAACGTGCAGGTAGTTGGTGTCTGCGTGGAAACTCTCGGACAAACGTATCTACCGAGCAGGGGAGTCCATTAACGGGCCTCCGTGGCCCTCCCGGTAACATAGTTCGCATTGCTGAAGCTCCTGCACTCCCCTTTCGTTCCACCCTAATCGGGTTCCATCTCGCTCGTTCACGAAATTCTTCCTGGGGGCTGCCTTTTTGTCTCGCTTTTTCCCGTCGGCTATCCGATTGACTGTCTCGGCCGCTCCACCCTGGAAAATCATTTCCAGCCCCAACATCACCCCTCACCACCCCCATTCTCCATTGGATCCTCCCACACCCCCGCGGGCGACCTCTTTCTCTTTCTTTCACGGCCGACCGCCGGGTTATCCCGTCGGTCGCCATGGTAACACGGGGGTTGGAGCCGCCCCGTCCGCCAATCAGAACACAGAGAAACGAACTGCCATCCCCCACTCTTCTCCACCGCCCCTACCCCCTTCGAACCCCTAGAACCACCCTCTACATCCACGGGATCTCTTCTCTCTGCCTCGCCGCCGGGGAGGCTGAGATTCTCGCTTGGGAGGAAATCTTGACCGGGCGTGCCCCGCATCCCTGATACCACCCCCGCTTTTCTACCAACCCCTTCTTCTCCCTTCATCCCCCTTTTCGTACATTGTACACCAACACCTGGATCCGAGGTTCGAACGATGTACCACTCGCGACTGCTATCGCCAGGATGCCAGCTAAGCACCCCGATGCCCCCAAATTAACGCTCCTGACCGCTAGAATGCCGAGCCTGAGGCGAGAGAATGGCTCGCCTGTCGGTGGAGAGATTTCGATCCAGTGCCATGGGGCCCAGACCGTTTGTTTATGGGAGCGGTGGCCTGACAGTTTCTAGTCCACTCGGACGGGTTTTACAATGACGGATTTCAGACTTTTTCTTTTAAAGTACTTGAAGCTCTAGACATTGTTGCTTGAGAAATTTTTCGATCTACTTTTTTAATCAAGAAATTTATTCATTAACTAGCTATATCCGCAACTTTGTATATAAACTTATAGACTGTAAGAGCATTTCTTCATCGAAACGTTTTATAATAGTTGTATTCTACAATCGGACATTTCATATGCAACAACCTTATTTCGAAAAATCTGACAGAGTATTTGTTCGTTTCTGTTTCAGGTGAGAAGCCGCACAAGTGTCAGGTGTGCGGCAAGGCGTTCTCCCAGAGCAGTAACCTGATCACACACTCGAGAAAGCACACCGGTTTCAAGCCATTCGCTTGCGAGCTTTGCGGTCGAGCTTTCCAACGCAAGGTGGACTTGAGAAGGCACCGGGAAACGCAGCACGCGGATTTAAATGCGTCTCAACGAGCACCGATCGGCACGATCCCAGCGCAGAACTCTTTACCGAACGGCAATCCGACGATGATGCAGTGAACAATGAACGCGATGATCCTCAAGCGATCTATCTAGGACCTCGTGAACGTCTCCTCCGAGAGGGGACATCGTTAGCAGATCGCTGAACCGATTAGCGATCTCTCGGAATCGTGCACGGACTTTGTATTTATTATTTAATGACTCTCGTTCGAGCGAAACTGAACATTCCGACACTTTTCCTTTCCAGAATGGTTCACGACTGCGAAACGGATGTGCGCGATTGTTATAGGGACTGTACATTCCACGGGAAAGTACGCTGCTGTGCAAAAGAAAGAAGCACCCCGTCATATTTGATAGAAAAGCGTAAAAGAGCTGTTTAATTGAATAGTTCTGAGAATGCGTGTTATCGTGTGTTATAAATCAATCATTGTACAATACAATTTCTACATAAAGGTATTGTTTCACATTATATCTTATAATTATACTGGGTGTTTCTTTCTTTTACGCAGTAGTGTTTCGTTTTTTCTTTTTTTTTACAATACATGGCTGTTTTGCAACGCGAGCGGAGAAGGTGATCGAGACGTACTCTCTGCGTATACTGATTTCAATACTCAAGCTGGTTGATTAGGCGACGAAGCAAGGGACGTTCACGATCGAAGGGATTCCTTTATTTCGTGGCGCTACTCTCCGTGTTGGATCGTTGGTTAAATATCGATAATCACTGTACTTCTCTTATTAAGTAGACGACTATGCGAGGCTCTTTAGCAGCGATCGATCCGGGGTTCGTTCGAAATTGTACTTAATCGAATTGACATTGTTTTGTATCCTCCTGATGAATGTTTCGAGTAAATGTTTCGTTTTCCATAAATTCTGTTGCTCGGTCGTTGTTAAAGGGTCTCTCGTGTGAGGAAGTACGAGGAGCGTACTGTATTTTGCATATCTCGCGCACCTATCGTTCAGGAAAAGGGCATCACTCACCCCCAAAAAGTTGCAACTGTGACCAAAAATGAAACCTTTGTAAATAAGTAGCACATAGACTGTATCTCGCCTAAGCCTAAGCGTATAAATATATACATAATATAAATACGAGTATAAATAATTCCAGTGGACAAAATAAATCAAGTCGAGGCTATAAATATTATAAATAGAGACGATACAAGCGTTAGAGGATCGATTTGTTCTAACGAGGGTGTGCCGACAATCCACCCCCGTATGTCTCGCCAACTAATTGTATTCTCTTCCTCTCCTTCTCGCTAATCGAAATGTTTTTATTGTTGTACCATTTACTATCATTATTGTAATTATTGTAATTAGAAACTCGCTATTAATATTATTGTCATTATTAATTATTATTAATTATTATTATTAATAAATGCTGTTACCATTTGTAACCATCTCTCAGTGACGCACGATCAAACAACACACCCTTTCTTTCGGGATGCATAACAGATCGAGCCCGCGGGTCATTTCGACGGAGTTTATATATAATCGTTATTTGAATAAAAAAGAATTTATTTCAATCCTCTAACCTCGACTCTTCAATTACTACGCCTCGATATTTCCTTCTTACGTTCTCGTCCAAATATCCGAACCTGTTCTCGCTCATTTGCTTTCAGAAAACTGTGCGAACCTAATTTCTTTATCCATGTTTTTCCATTTCAATAAACATTTGATTTATTCAAGAAACGACAGCGGATCGTAATCCTCGTCGTTGTTAACGATACTGTCCTCTCAATTATCACCGTCACCGAATCACCGACGTCGCGACCGACAGCGGACGTTACACGCGATTAATCATCGACGCAGGAATCTGGTAGCATCGTATCAGATCGCTTCTCCGTGGCTCTCTGTAATTCAGGGTTAAACTGCCGTGCCAATTAAGCGGACTACCCTTACGGCGAACCCCTTAACGGTCCAATATGTTTTCCGGGGCGAGTTTCGTTCGTCTAGACCACCCCCGGCACGATTTTCCGTCTCAGTCTCCGGGTAGTCCGTGCAGTTCTCATTATTTCGGTGAGAGCAGGGTATGGCAGGGTCTCGACGTGAGATTTCCCGGCTTGCCTCGCTTCAAGGACCTCGCGAGGACGTCCTCTCTCGAGGACATCCACTGTGGGTGGAGGAAAAACGACAGAGAGACGAGAGAAAGACGAACGAGTTGAACGGAGATGGTGGAAAACTGAGAGCGAGAGAGAGAGAGAGAGCGTTACAGCACTGACTGCACGACACCATGATGCAGCCACGGGGGCAGATTGGACAGTTATTGCATTCTGGGTAAGATTAATTGATATGGGGAGTTGCGGGGGTGGCGGGCACGCTGCCGCTTAAATCGTGTCTCAGGAATGGGGATGAGAGAGCGGTGATTAACCGATTGCACCGTGAACCGAGTAGAACCGAATCCCGTCCATCCCCCCTTTCGGTCCAACCCCCCACCGCTACTATCTCCACCCTCTCTAATAGCCATTGAGTAATAGAGAGCGTCTCATTATTAAATAGCACGAACCTGCTCCGTTTATTTGTTCGAATAATGACGTGATTACCGAGCAGAGTAGCACCGCCAGATTTATCGAGACTGTTCATCTTCCACGGACAAGTGCGCCCGGAATCTTCCCAGTGACGTCGTTCGTTACGTTCGCCGGAAATATAGGGGCGGTTGTTCGTTGAAAATTATATTCTTGCTTTTCTGTACGTCTCTTTTCGAGATTACAAAGAAATTCTAAAACATTTCTGTCAGTTAGAAACGATTAGATCTTCGTATTAACCCGTAGCACTAATCGATTACTAAACATTTAGGTGTATTGTACGAGGTATTGTACCAATTTCATATGCATAAAATTTCAAAAATCATGGGGAATGGAAATATTCTACCTAGGAAGAAATGTTTTATTTTCGAGTTAAAATAGCTCCGAGTGGGAAGGGTTAAAACAGCAACTTCCACCAAGGGGTTAACGAGTTCGAACGAAGCAGAAGGGGTTGCAGGAAATTGCGAAATCGCAGCGGGAAAGGAGAAAAATCGTGGTACGCCAAGAAAAAACGGCGTCTCGGCCAGGCTTCGGTGGTGGCAGAATTCCGTTTCTGCAACGGGTCCACAATAAAAATATCGTCAGTGGCGGTCACGCGTATCGATTCCGGTTTATCCGTGTGGTTGCGGGTGTGTATCCGTCGCAGCCGTCGGTTCCGCGCGATAGTACATCACTCAGGGATGTCAGGCGGCGAGGCGGGTTACGACGTTCTCGGTTTCCACCAATTTGGTGACACTGAGCCGCGTCGTAGGCAGCCGGTCTCCTCAATTTATTGCGAAATAACACGGGGGACGAGGCTGTAAATAATATGGAGAACGCCGGGAGCTTGTGTGTGCGCGTGTGTACGCGGTCAGAGGTACCGAGATACATACCGCGAATAAAAGGATCGAGTAGAAGAGGGCAGGGGCTCCGGAGCAAAAGCAAAGGAGGAGGAAGAGGGTGATTCCTGGTATGCAGAGGATGACTGGAGGTGCCATATTTCAAAGTGGGGCGTCCTCCGAGGAGCCGTGAATACCTTAATAGTCATAAGGTGTATCCGCGTACCAGTTGCCATACGCTATACACAGTCTGTCGTACTCGGAACCCCCTTCTACCACAGGCGACCAACCCTCCAACGCGTTCGAACGTTCCATGGAATCGTCTCCGCCCGCGGAACGATACGGCCCTGGACAGCCGTTTTCCGGTTGGAATATGACGAGGACCACGAAGAAGCCCGGAGAACCGAGACGCGTTATGCCCTCGGCAAATTCTGACGCCGGGAACCCGCTCGAAATTGGCACCGCTACACAGAGACGCAACGGGAATTGCTGCACCGGGTTACTTCACCGGAATTGCACCGCGACCGTTCGATGCAGATCCTCCGGAGCAAGTCCGTAAACAGCCCCGTACCAAATTGAGGGACCTCGGAATCCTTCCTCCGAGGATTACGGCTTACGCTTCGCGAGCTTTCGCTGGCCGTTCTCGTCCAGGATTACGAGGGAAGCCAGCTACGTTCTAATCAATGAAACCGAATACTCTCGGTATTAGAAGACACAGCGAGATCACGGATTTTACGCATCGAAAATCGGAAATTTGGTGTCCACTGTAAGTGCTATATCTCAGAACTTGGACTGGGTGAACAGAAAAATTGTTTTACGGGGTAATTTGACCACCGTCGAAGTCGAAAGGTATGGAAACGAATTTCGCGAGATTACTATCGAATCGATACGCATTTTTGGGAACGCACGTATGCGTAAACAGGAGGAATAAACCCGACACCCAGGCTCCAACGAAATCCCATTTTTCCCGAGAGCGTATAATCCTGTTTGCTCGCGTGGATTTTCCCGTCAGCCAGGTGGTTACACCCGTGGCGCGAGGATTAAAAAACGTCAATTCGCAATTATCGTCGACGTAACGTAGCCCCGGGCGCTCACCGGTTAATGGAATTTTTTAGGAGGAGATTATACACACGCTTTATTCAATTCCCCGTATGCTCTTGCATGCGGCACGCACGTTAATTCCGCTCTCGTCTCGGATCCTGGATCCTGGATCCTGACATCTTGGATCCTTCCTTCGACCGGCATTGTCATGGCAAATTTTTTCCGTCTTGATCGACGAGCAGAGAGAAATTTTAAAAACACAGTTGTAGAATTTTATTTATCGTGACTAGACTACGGATCTTTCTGCAAAGTGAAAATTCTCTGCATCGATTGCAAGAAATTGAAACTGAATTCAATGTTATTTCTTCCCTTAATGATTTTAATGGAGGAGAAATTATATATCGACGTGTTCAATTATTGAAATTTTCCAACAATTTTCGATTTCATCTACTGAATTTTCCTATAAATGCATAAAGAAACAGGCGAGATATACTTGTCTAGGCTGGTCAAGTGATTCTGCAAACGTATCCAAAGTACGTTGAAATCGGTGTGAGACCGCTGATGCAAATAATTGGCATGGTTTATCGTCTAGATTGCGAGTCAGCCAGTGTTTTACGAGCGTCGAGCTCCTTTTTCCCGGGGACACGGCAGCATCGAGGCTGCGACAGACTGTCAAGTGCAAGCGCCATTTGTCAGTAGGCTTTTCTAATAACGACGGGAGTTCGAACAAATAGCTCGGGAACGAGCCACGGAGAATAAAACAAATGGGGCCGCGCTCTTCGGAAGAAGAAAGTGGCACGTCGCACGTTCCGACGCGATCAATCAGGCGTCTTCGGGTTGACTGACTCAATAGAGTACGAGAAGAGATCGATCGAATTCTTACCTGGCCTGGCTCTCGGAGTTAAACATCGAACGCGACGACTTTATATCGCGATCAAATTGCTGCCGATAAATAAACCACTTTGCCAACGAACACCCGCTCCGGCCAATACAAATTTCACGTGGCTCCTGGAAAACCATTCCTGGATAAGCATCATACTAAACGCAGGAAGCAGAGATAAAGCGTGCTGGATGCTTCAGTCTTATTAATATGCCTGAAATCACGATTTATTTGTAACACAATAAATATTCACTCCCGCTGACAAGTCTTAGGACACCTCTGGTTTTTAGTAAAACTCTGATCATCTTTGAGTGTAAAATTATGTTAAAAAATTGCAAGAGCGTATCTAAGGCACATAAAGGAAACGTTTCCCACTGGAACAACACCGTTAAAGTCCTGGCGAAACAACCGAGAAATAGGTCTATCGTATCCGGGATACGTGGGCGATGACGACGTCCCCACGGGAGCTCGATTCATTACCGATCTTGAATAAATGATCGCGTCGGCGCCGCCGTCGACGATTGGCAACGAACGGCCCCCGGACCAGGAGGATGCCTTTCGAAAAGTGATTATTCGATCGACGATGTCCCGTCCGCCAGGACGAAATCGACCCCCGAGGACGTGCACCGTGGCCGGTGCCGTTGGCGCCATGTATTTCCTTTAGCTGCATCATTGATGATCCGGATCGCCGAGTCCTTCTGCCTGTTTCACTGTACGCTGCTGTTTCTACGTCAATACGGTTTAGCCGGCCCCGTGTCTGATTAATCCGCGTGTACACGCGACTACGTTGCGTTGTTGTGTTTCAGCCCCGAATTTACGACTTTTCGCCGGACGTTCCCTCTGTCGTCCAAGGATTCCCGCGAACGCAATTAACCGTTTCGTGACTGGACGCCATCCCCGCTAATTGCGGAACAATTCCCCAGCCCGGTGAAATTTCCCCGGTTGAATTACGCGGATGTCTAAGACCGACTACGCGGGTTTCATCAACCTTTGTGCCGATAGCTTTGGTGGCGGATAATAACTCATCGTTTCCAGTGTTCGCTCAACAAGTCCCATCAGTATCAGAATCGAGCAAGAGCGTCGGCGAAAGATCCAGCGATCACTTTACGAAGGGCTGGGGGTGTGGAGCGGTAAATAGAAGCCGGGATGCAAATTGAATTCGCTAGTCGAGCAAGACGATACTCTTATTTCGGGGGTGAGTGGCTGGGTAGGGAAGAGAGGCTTCGGGGGTGGATGGGATAGGTGTCCTCCGAGGTCGTCCTCCTCGTCGCCGTGGAAGGATGCCTTGGGGAGCGTCGCTTATATCGAGTTAGAGCCGTTTGAATACCGACGCGACGTCGTTCGAGGGATCCTGCCGGTGTACCCCGCGATATCGACGGATCAAAAGTTGATACCCGGCCGCCTTCCACGGCCCTTGGCATCCTTATATGATTACCCGCAGACCCGGTGTGCTTGCAGTTCCGAGAGGAAGGGGTGTTGCCTCGCATCCCCAACCGATCCACCCCCCAGCATCCGAGCCACGACGTCGTGTTAAACCCGATGCAGTCGTCCCGCACCGCTTGTAGAATACCTAAGATCCTTGTCCTCCTTGCCTCCACCCACCCAACCAGCCGGGATCCAGTCACTTCCATTGCCAGGAATGATGTGTAGCACGCATAAAGTATTCCTAGGAGGCGATCCATTCCGAAACTGAGTTACGGCGGCTACGTGGTCCAGGTAGGCGTCGATACGTCCACGAAATTATGCACCCGAGCCGGCTGATCCCATCAACGACAACCTCGCCGCAATTTTCTATCTCACAAGAAAAACTTCTCGACTTCTGTCCTCGGTTTCGACCCCTCGAACCCCGGCCACTTTACGTCCCGCAGTATTAACACATTATTTACCGACCACTATCCTATAATTTTTGGAAGTCAATCGTAAACCATCAACTCGCCCTCGATAGCGTAATCTAATAATTTCGTTTGGGATTATTGTGCGAGAGAAGATTTTTTAAATAGCTTCTTCAAACTATTTTATTTTCGCATTTGGGCGACGAAAATGAAAATTTTGGTAGAACTTTTTACAAGAATTATATTCGTTTTTAGCAAAAGTTGAATTTACCGCCATTAGTTGTAGCGGCATAACGTTCAAACAGATACAGAACGTTACCAACAAGCGATACTTCTCGGGAAAAGCGGTATCACAGACGAGATATCACGAGTAACCTTCTGTTTCTTACTCCAGCCGCAATATATCCTAGAGGGCGTAAGAAAACACCGAATAAATTGAGTAGGAGTCATCTAAGGGCGTGTTTCTAAGAGAAACTCCGTTTGTAGTAGTGATGGGCACCATCGACTAATATCAACTATCGACTAATTACTATTTAGTTGCTGCATACTATCGAATATTTAGTCGATAGTTTTTAGTCGACTGAAATTTTGTTTTAGTGGTTACGTCTAGATTGCGGGTTATAGTCTATGCCTACGCCTATCTCACATATTATTATTTATCCTTTAATAATAATGCGATATAAAGGCAAAGTGTTAATGTACTTTTTAGAAAAATATCTGTTATTGACAGATATAATTATAAAATACTACTTTTTCTTTAGATTATGATGAAAATTTTATAATATAAGTATTGTTATTTAATAATTGTATAATATTTCTAGTATAATAATTGTTATTTGTGTTTATTGAACGAATTATTCGATATAGCTAATAAGTGAATGTATTTGATAGTAAATTTTATAAAATCTATTCAAAACTCCCGCCCGTTACAATTTAACCAATAGCTCGGCGACTGATTCAGTTAATTGAATTTAGTCGATAGTTTAAAAAATCAGTCGACTGAAAATAGTAGTTGGCTACTATCGATTTAGTCGATAGTTTCAGTCGATGGTGCCCATCACTAGTTTGTAGTTCGCCGCTCGAATCAGACGGAATTTCACAGTCATATTGTCGCTCATTCAAAATGGTACTTCAATCTAAAATGGCGTTGTGTTTCTCACAGTCACACGATACACAGTGTCGCGATGACTACGTCGGACTATAGGTCGGCAAGTTTCTTCTTCCTCTTATTGTTGGCATTTCTAAACGCTACACAGAGCTACCGAGCTGTGGTGATCATCCATGGGGTCCTTACGGGAAGCGACAGCATGGAACTCATCAGCAACAGGATCATGGAGGCGAGTATAATTAAAAGGATAACAAACTAATTCCTCGGATGTCGCACTTGCTTGAACTTGGCGGGTAAACGTATTGATATTTCAGATGCATCCTGGGACGCAGATTTACAATACTCCGAGATACGCAGGATGGAGCAGCTTGGAGTCTATGTGGCGACAAGTGGAGCAGATAGGCATGGATGTTATTTCTATAGGCGCCGCGTTCCCCGAGGGAATTAATTTAATCGGTTACAGCCAGGGTGGATTATTAGCCAGAGCGATTTTACAGAAATTTCCTGAACACAATGTCAGGAACTTTGTCTCGCTAAGTTCGCCGCAGGCGGGACAATACGGAAGTAAGCAACGCTATCTTTGATGATAAACAATGGAGATTCAAATTACGATTCGAATCTGATGATTCATACGATTGTTTTGAATTGCAGCAAAGTTTCTACACTTATTTTTTCCGAATCTGGTCTGCGAGACCGCGTACGAACTATTTTATTCGAAAATCGGGCAAACCATCAGCGTTGCGAATTATTGGAATGATCCTCATCATCAGGTTCGTATACTGCAGGCTTGGCCACGTTTTATTTCGAGAGTAAAATTGAAAAATAATATCCTGTTTTGTACAGGAATTGTACTACAAATACAGTGACTTCCTTCCATACGTAAATAACGAGAGAAATAAGTCGAGAGCAATAGCATTCAAGCAAGGCATCACGAAATTGAAACGTATGGTGCTCGTAGGAGGTCCCGACGATGGGGTGATCACCCCATGGCAGAGCAGTCATTTTGGATACTACGATGCTAATCTAACTGTGATAGAGATGCGTGATAGATCCATTTACGAGGATGATTTGATCGGACTGAAGACGCTAGATGAAAGTAACAGGCTCACTCTGATCACAGTACCAAACGTTCCCCATTTCGAGTGGCACAACAACATGTCTATAATAGACAAATTTCTACTACCATATCTAGATTGATGTTTATAAATTACATTATATCATGACAATTGATGCCAAGATACCTTTAATTCACACAAACAAACTAGCTAACAACAAACGAATACCTCTTACGTGGTTAAAACGTACGACTACCAAAGGGGCAGCTCAACGATAAGACGCTTATATATATATATATAATTTTATTATGAATAAACATTTACCAATTTATCAAATACAAAATCGAGTATAATGCGTTGCCATTGTTCGTCGAATGTCCGCTGAATCTTCGAAGTATTTAAGCACTGAACGCAGGTATAAATTTTCTGTGTAGAGTGCGCAAATACATCCTCGAATCAATGCATTCGATTATTTTGTTAGTTCTACCTTAAGTCTACATTTGTATTATTATTTAAATTGTTTGTTCATAGCCAGTGTGGGAAGATTATCACAAGTGTTCACCAAAATACTGGAGTATAAGTATTCAAAAACTTTTCTTATGCGTAAAGCGCGTGATGAGATCGAGAGCCCATAAGGGTTGATCCGAAGGAACCATGTGCCCAGCGTTTCGCACCAGGACTTCTGTTAAGTTGTCGACTGTTTTCGTATAACCAGCTAACTCTTTACCCACCCACCATAAGTTCCGCGGCGCGGTTTTATACTTTTCCGCGCCGGTCCATTGAAGGTTACGCAAATAATTTTCGGTGAGGGGGTACGCGACGATAATATCTAGCTGGCCGTTGTATATTAAAACTCTATAATGCTTAGTGAGATCGGTAATTAAAACGGCCAGAGACTGCATAACATCCCCCTTCAAATGCTCCTCGACTTTTTTATTTTCAACATTAAATGTGCAATTGCCAACGTGTATAGCTTTCCTTATGTCTGCTTTCTGAATCCATTCGGCCATCAAATCGGCATTAGAAGGATCTTCCGTGTACAAATAGTTAAAATAGAAATCGAATCCAGTTAAATTTTTGAACAACGATGGAGAGCCAATTAAGTCACCATCGAGCAGTGTGTCGAAAAGATTGAAAGCATCCACAAATTTTTTCTGTTTAATTAGATTCCTCCCCTTCTCCTCGTATGAATGGAACAAATCTCTCCCATTTGAATCAATTAATCCTAATTGGTATAAATAGTCTCCATACACTAACTGGTTCTCTGGATCAGTCAACCCATTCCCAATTGCCAAACCCTTCAAATTTATTTTCTTGTCTGCTTTGATATTGTAGTCTTTGATAGCATGCGACACAGCAGGCACATATTTCCCAGCATAGGATTCACCGGTTACATAAAAATCATTACCCTGAAGCTCTGGGAACAGTGTAAAGAACTGAACCAGTACCGTGTGAACATCCCTTCCCACATGTGTCTCGTTAGTGGCATATCCTTTATCATTATCAGTGAAACTGAATCCGGTACCAACTGGGTTATCAATGTACAATAAATTATGTGATTGGTGCCAAGAGTATTTGCGTTTCTGCAGAGTTTTGTTTGTGTTGACAAAAAATGGACCATTCTCCATGAACAACCCAAACATGGATGTTGCCCCTGGTCCTCCTTGCAGCCACAACACCACAGGTGCAGTCTTAGGGTTGTGCTGTAAAATAGAAAAATCTCGTAAATATGATTCTTCATTTATGTAATTCGCTAATTCATCAAAGATTTATAATAAAGATAAAATTTGAATTTTACGATCACTCACCGCCGCGGGGAAGAACCAGAAGAACATGTTCGAGTTGTACTCTTTGTTCACGGTGAAATATCCAGCATAGCTGCTGACATCGTCCATTTCTTTGTGCTGTACGACGGCTTTGTTCCGGGCATCGTCTATGTTGCCACTTTCAATTAAAGGCGTTAAAAACAAAGGTTTACCCACATCAATCTCGTCGGGGACTGGGTAACTCTTCAGTTTCGGGTACACGTTTGTGAATCCTCTTGTGTTCTCAATAATCGTAGCAACGAAGAACAGTTGTACAACAAGTACAATCCCCTTCGCCATTCTATACATTAGCCGCCACAGCAAATCGTGACAGAAACTTTCGCTTTCGATGCTGGTCTGGACGAGAATTACGTCTAATTGCGGTTGATCATGACCCTTTTATCATGACCTCAACAAAACCCGGCGTATCAGTGTTGCCAACGTTTAATCTAAACGGATCACATTTCCCCAAATCGGATTTATGGAACTAGCAAGTTCTTTGAACCTGTTTGAACGTTTTCAAATTGCATAATTTTAATATAACTAGAAAATGGTTTAACAAACGCCCTATTGTAAGATTCTAAATACTACACAATAGAGTCAAGTTGTATGTAAGTAAATACAATTGATTATTATGCAGTGATTTGTTACTATATAGTTTTTGCATGGTGGAGGCGCTGGGAATTGTGAAAATCAATTTTCCATGAATCGCTATCGAGTTTTAGGTTCAAGCTGGTTCAAGACAGCATGGGTGTCTATACGTATACGTTGAAATACTCGAAAAGAAATAATTGTCAGCTAAGAATAGTTAACAATTAATAATAGCTTCTGGTTGTCCAAAAAGAGGACAACAGTGTTCTCAATATACAATTAATATGTGCTTCATTATGCAGTTCGTACAACTATCGAGCTTATAGATGGCATATGTGTAGCCACAGCATTTTCATTCCTAAACTTACATTTGCAGTGAACGATGCGGAAAACGTGTTGACTTTTATGAATATATTTAACTTTTCGAATATTTGTTTACGTCGGTTCTGTCCACGGTAAAGTCCTGTTTCGTAAGTCTCGTCGAATGTGCGCAAATAAACGTGAATTACACGCGGTGTCGGAGGTGTAGTACGGCACCTGGATAATACCGAAAGTGGAAGTTATTGGTTAGAAGTATCAGCGGTTGTTTTTGAAAATGGAAGTGATCCTCGGCCGTAGCAGCCGGCTAATTAGCACCCTGGGCTTCGGCCCAACTATAATAACGAAAAATTTTCTGGAATCGGTGCGTTTCATACGATGCACCGACCCTAAACGCTGGAAGTTCAAGCTTACCGGTAGGTTATTCGCGAACCCGAGCTCGAAACACGTTTGTCAATGGATTTATAATCTTGTTATTGTCGTTGTGTAAACAAATTTCAGAACGATACCCGCATTACGAAAACTTCTCCTGTAACTCTGTCCCACTTTTTAATCGTATTACCACAATTCAACTGCCCCACAGTTGCAATATCGCTAAATGTAGTATTCCGGTCACGCATTATTGCGGCTTTAAACAAAATGGTACAGACGTCCACTCGGGTCAACAACAAAAACAGTCAGTATTCGCAAAGATGAAACAGATGACCAAGGACTATTGGCATATTCTGGTACCAGTGCATATAGTCACCTCGGCCGGTTGGGTTGGTTTATTTTATGCAACGATTAAAAAGTATGCACGCAAAAGAAACTGTACGCACACGTGCCGATAATTGTTTTATAATTCTGTTTCCACTGTCCCGTATTATTTCAGCGGCGTGGACATAATCAAAATAATGGAACTACTGAATTTTAGTGAAAAGTACTTAGAAATGGTACGAAATTCCAGTGCAGGCAACTGGGCATTAACATACGCTTTATATAAAATATTTACACCACTTAGGTACACTGTCACTGTAGGTAATTAAACGACAAATAATGAAAACTCGTTGTACTTACAGGAACCTGTGTAAAATCGAAATAATAATGATATGCATATATTGTATAGGTCTGACAACAATGACTATTAGGCAGCTGAGCAAATCGGGAATAGTGAAACCTCTGCCGTTTGGTAAACAGGCTCAAATTATACCTAAGGTACTACGAAATGTGCATATTATTTAGCACATACTAAGATCCATTGAAATCGTTATTTATCTGAAATATTTGTGTTCTCCTGTTCTTCTTACATGCATACATGATATAGCCTGCGTGCGATGCTCTGTGTAGGTTTCGATTAAACTGCTAGATGTTAATTGTTTTGTTTTCACTACGTATCACGTATCTTTTCTAGGTTCGTAGATGAAACGAAATCACATCTGTTAAGTTCATAATATTTTTCATATGTTATAGACGAGAGAATCAAATAAAACAACAACGCACAAAGCCACGCCGAAAACGGGGGAGGAAACAGAACCCCCGAAAACGTAGCAACGTATAAAAACCAAAGGTGACCTAATTTTGATTCGAAATTTAGGTTTTCGGGTATGGTTCACTGCGAACCGTAAACGTGGAAACGGATGTATATTGCCTGTTGTAAATGTATAATTTTACTGTGTTACAATAAAAATCGATTAGAAAAAAAATCTATGCTACCTTACTTTTTCATTTTGCCTAGAACAATGGCAATTTAACGTTGGCAGGTATACTCATTCTTTATTGAACGGTCGTCTCCTTTTACATACCGTGCATACATTTTAAATAACATTGTACTTTTTATCTACAATACTCGCAGATTACAGCTAGACGCAAAGATATTGATTATTCGTGAAACGTAGCAAATTTTTTGGCAGCACGAGTTGTGCGTTGTAAAGTTTAGTCAACGATAATGCACCAAACCTGGATATCTCTATGTATCGTAGAGATACCACTGGAGTCATAAAATTTTGAGCTTCAGCTATAGTGTTCGATCATGAACCTGTCCGTTAATTCCTGAGCAGTATCGCTAAAACATCTCAAGAGTATTCCGTCGTGTAATGTTCTCGGATCGGTGTATAACGTATTGTCGTAATAAATACTGTTAGCAAAACGCGATGCATCGATCACGGCATTCTGCGCCGTCGTAGAAGTATTGACAATCGGACGTATCCAGAAATCTTAGGTCTCGATCGTTCTGAGATCCGTGCCGTCGATCCTCGCATAGCGGACACGTTGCAGTTCATATGATATATATTATATACATGAACTAAATAAAGAAGTTGTTACTTAACGACATTTTGTTATTATGCTAATATATCACAGTTGCATGCGCAACTTGCTCATCCTAAATGAGACCACTGCACCCGCGGTGCAGTACCTTCCGACGAATAAATAAAGACCACATATATTAAATATAACCACTTATCTATATTATTAGTAGCTGTCAATGGAAAAAAAAGAGAAAGAATCGTCCGCACGATATCGCGGCCCGATCTATTGTCTAACGAATTACATAGACAGATCATCGATACGTTTATATTGATTAGACCGGAATAATCTAGAATCTAGGTGATCCCGTTGGGCAGTGTAAGTATTTCGATTCTGTAAATAGCCAGTCTTGGGTACGTGATCCGGTTCCCTTCGTAGGAACAATATAAAGCTAGTATACTTTTGATAATCGATGCGTGTGTCTAGTTTACTATGAATTGAAACCACCGTGTGGACCGATAGGAAAGCTACTTTCACCATTGGACACTCTCTTTTGTGTGTGTGTGTGTGTGTGTGTTTCAGTCGCTCGACGAACTGGCGCGCGCGCACAGTACGATGAAATGCATAGTCGCGGAATTCATTTAACTTATCCCATAAATTGATAACTAGCTGATACTGGCTGCGGTGCTCTCGGCTGCGTGTGGGATATGCGTTGGATGTGGCACGCACGACACATGAGCCTGCCATCGAGTGGGTAGCATCGCTTGTCCGGCTCGTCGGTCAGTTGCATGCCGCAATCCTCGCAGACGTAGCAGTCCACGTGGAAATCTTTATCCATCGAGACAACCCGCACGGTTTCCTCGGTTCCCTGGAAGATTCACATCGCGCATCATTATCGAGGATGTTCGAGACACATTCTTGCACGTATTTGACAACGTCGAATACCTCTACAGGAGTGATGCCCTTCCCGCACGAAGCGCACTTGGGTGCAAACATTCTGTGATAGTCGTTCACACAGTAAATCTTATTGTCTACGTCTACCGTAAAAGGAACACCATCGAGGCACTCGTTGCACACGCAGCATCTAAAGCACCCTGGGTGGTACGATTTCCCCATTGCTTGCAAAATCTGCAGCAAGAAACCTCGGTTTTATTACCGTTCGATCAAGAATCAAGGAAGTAATGACAATGTTCTCCATTCAATTACCATCTCCATAATAAGGTGGCCGCAGATAGCACACTTCTCGGCCGTCTGTTGGAAGCCGGAATACTGCGAAGGAAGCATTGCGTGAGCTTCGTAGGTTCTTTAGTTAGTAAGTTCTAACTCTAGCCTTACGTACCAGATAATCCTCCTCGCAGTACACCCTCCCGTGAACGTTATAGAACGCTTTGCCGCGCAACGCTCTTCCACAGGAGCAGCATATAAAGCAATTGGTGTGGTATAGGTTGCCCATGGCCTGGCAGGCCTGGCCGGCCCCGGTTACTTTTTCGCCGCACGTGTGGCATATACCTATAAAAAGGTACCTCGAGTACTCGTCGGCAGTTGTAGGTTCGTTACAATGTTTATAGCCGGGTTGCGCAATAAGCGGATTCTTTGGTGATCACGGTTGCAAACGGTATACAATCGTGACAGGTTTATCAGCGGGCGTTTAAAAATACCCTCGACCGTTCGACAATGCATTCCATCGGCTGGGATCATCGTCATCGGGATTATAGATACGCACGGGGTCGATTTAGCCAGTGTAAACGAACTCACAGCTTTCTACGGGTAACACAGACTCTGCCATCCCTTCTAAAGGAATTCTCGGTACTTCATTCGCGTTGACCGAGACACTTGTAGTTTCGATTTAACGACTTGGTCTCGCCGCGCCAGTCCTGTTCGAACTAGAAGCCGCCAACGAGTCCGACTGGTCTATCTATAACGAGATTAGTTACCGTGGCGAGCGCGACGTGGCTGCCGCTGTTTGCCGTGTACAGGACGTTACACGAAGAATAGAACTCGTGCAGAAAAACCAAGAGGAACACTAAGCTCGCCTAAACGCCAGCCACTTATCGACTGACACCGACTAGCTCGGATGAAGTTCCTGTCCCACTCGCGCGGACTTCAGCGGCACCGACTACCAGCGCAGTCTGTTTCATTCCAGCGAAATATATATTTGCGGAATTGTTTATTAATGACAACTTCAAGGTCGGCAGTAGCGTATTTCCATTTGTAATAACAGTACTGGAATTTGTTTCTTGAAGGAACTTCTTGAAGGTAGAATGCCAGGTGGATACCACCTTAATTGGATAATCGCGTTTTGGCCAAAGAGTACCTAAACGAAATAGATTTTCCGTGTTTTGAACGGTAAATGGTCAGAGTCGTCCGCAGATAGCGGAGTCATTTGCATCGAATACTTTCATTGGAATTGAAAATCAGTGGTTGCGCAATGTTGGGTAGTTTGCGGGACGATTTAAATGACAAACAAGTCTGACACACTTAAGTGGCTTTCGCGTGAATACAAGACGCTTTCAGCACGTGTAGCTGGCTTGATGATTCCATTCTTCCTTCGACAACCGGCAAAATCTAATCGACATTGATACTGTCCAATGTGAACACCACCTTACAGTGTTAGGACACAAGGGACGGACCACGTCTATGTTTGCGTGTACGTTCTCGCGAGTGCACCGAGAACGAATGCATGTAATGCGCACACTTGTAGCGCTTCAAGTAGGTGCGAAGACACGTAGGTGGAAACGAATGGGCCGAGAGTGAATGTCAACGAAACGGCGCCGCGTTAAAAAGTTTCGCGACACATTGAGACCCGACTCCATTTTCCAAAACCGGTCTACCGGGAACTTGTGCCGTGGGAATTGGCACGGTACCCCGTCGCTTTTTATTTCCTACCAGAAGTATTTCGAATTACGGGTCGGAATGCGTCGTCCAGTGAAATAACGACCCGACCGGGCGACGTTATTGGACTTTAATCTGCTTAAACAGATTACGAAGAATCAAGGAAGACGGACGCGGCTGACGAGGGCTACGGATACGTAAACCAGCGCTCGGATTTACTTACTCGCAACGGCCGCGTGTCTCGCTTCCCGTGGCGGCCCTAGTTCGGATTTCCTCAGGCGCGTTTCATATTCGCTATTCGTGGCGCCTAGGACAACTAGGGTCGCCACGGGGAGCGAGACATGCGGTCGGGTCGATGGGGGCGTAGCGATCGAAACACTGACCAAAAAAGATCGATCTACACGTGCAACCGGAAATGACCGTGTATCAGCAACCACTAGGAAACGTTTCCATTAATTGTCCGACGACTCCTTACCGAAGTACTCGCCTTCCTCTTCTTGCTTCTCCATTTCCTCTTCCAGTTGTCTTGTCAGCTCCTCTATTTTCCTTTCCGCCTCGGTGGGCCCCTAGAAGCCATAAATCACATCCTGTATTGGCCATCAATAACGACTAAACTGTAGATCTTCATGCAAATTATCTGCGCTGGCTGGATTTCTTGTGGCAAAAATAAATTCAAAGTACTGTTAATCCCTCGCCGACGAATATTTCATTTCGAAAGTTGCAAATCATTTAATTACACAAGCAACAAAAATATTGACGTCTACTGCTTCATCAAATTTTCTTTAATGAACGCACAAAGATCCGCAGACGAACAATGACAACAAAGGAAGTATACAGAGGATTACATGCTTTTGTGAAGACGCGTACAGTCGATGAATAAAATATCGTGCGGAAACTATACAGCGGTCGTCAGGAGGAAACAATTTACAGGCCGTGATTCAGCGCGAGTTCGGAGAAAGAACTCGTCACGAATCGTAAGATATTCTGAAATCAAGCGTGAGTATTTTTTTCGTTCAGCAAAGCCGATGGTTTATGAAATTTCTGGCGGATTAAGGAGGCCGTTTATCGGATTGTGGGAGCAACATTTTCTCTGAAATATCCGCTAATCTTATCGTCACACGGGTCATTCGTTATGTAAAATATCAGCGATAGCGGTTGACATTCGTGAGATCATCGCTGGGAGCGACAAACATCGCGTAGGCCTCTCCTTCGTTTCGTGTTAAACTCTGACATGCTTTTTTGTTGTTACAGAAGAGCAGAATGCAAGAAATTTAGCAATGTTAGAGAAGTTCTAATGTGATGCAGTTAGGGGATCGTCGCGATTTATATGAAATCGGCATGCAAATGAACCGGCGATTGGCGATTTGCCAAAGCAAATCGAAAGCATTGCCGTGTTCCCTTAACCCAATTAAGAGGAAGAGAGAGAGAGAGAGAGAGAGAGAGAGAGAGAAGAGAGAGAGGATAGAGACAGTGGTTAAAGATTTCGAATAATTTTTGTCTCACTCTGTGGTTTCTTACTGATTGTCTGGGCGGAATGACATTGTAGGGCAGCAGACCCTTTCCAGCCGTAGGTTTTACTGGCGGGCTGACTGACTTCCTTTCTTCAAGTTCTGGTTCGGACGGCCTTTGTAACATAGGCACCCCAGCGTTCAAAAAAACTGGACCAGCCACCCCACTGGTCACCCCTGGAGGCAGACTAGTGATCCTAGGCCCATGGATATTTAAATCGGACTCGGTAGTGGTGGTTATAGCACTGGTTACCGGCGCTTGTACTTGCCCGCGAATAGGGCTCCCAATGGCGTTATTTGACGAAGAGGAAGCTACGTGTCTCGGCGAATTGATCATGTGCGCAACCGTGTCCGACGACACCTGGTTGTGCGTTGGACTCGCTTTCGGAGAACCCCTGGCGATATGGTTGTTAACAATGATTCTGGACGAATCAGCACGACTGGTAGCGTACATTGGAGTCTTTGTTTCAGAAGGGTCAGGTACATCCTGAACGAAGTTTCTATCATTCTGTAAATTACTTAGCCTTAAATGTTCTGTTGATCTATTGGAAGCATAGATTGGAGAATTCCTAGCTGGAAATTCTGATGATCTAGGCTCCTGATGATAGTAGCTTCTCTCTAGTGGTGGTAACACCTTTGGTGGAGAGTAGCAGGGAGAATTTCTACACGTAGACTGTTCAACCTGCCTTGCACCATAGGCTGGAGAATTTCTGGCCTGAGAATCTCCAGAGATTGTTGCACTGGCAGCTTTTGTACTGGATTCTATGTACGGTTTGTAACTTTGAGGACTATCCTGCCGGTACTGAGACTGTTGTGCGCTTTCAATATGATTCGTGGCTCGAAACCCATGCTGTCCACTCAGTGAACTGTCTAGAGATCCACGGTAGTGGTGAGGTTCTGGGGGCAAACGAATTGGTGGAGATTCACTATGGTACGGCAATCCGGTTCTAGAAGAATGTTGCTGTTGCTGTTCAGCGCTATAACTAAAATTCCTGGTTGGCGTTTGTAATTCAGATGGTGGAACATAAGCGCTTCTGCCTGCCTGATGGTCCAATGAAGAAGAAGATCCTTGTAAGTACCTTGATGTGGAAGAATCCACGGAACGCTGCAAACTCGAGCCGTCATAGCTCTGTCCACGTATATTGCTTGCCCTCTGCTGCGTGTAAGACAAACTCTGGGTCATACCGCGTTGATTTTGTGCTTGACCTACTTTCCCAGTCATGACAACGTAATCACCCCCATTAATAGTGGCAGGATGATAATAATTAGGTGGAACCTGAGGGCCAGGCTTGTTTTGCGCATTCTCAGGGAAATGCACCTCCTGTATATTCTCATAAACAGGTGGTGCCTCGTACGGAGGTAGCTCTTTCGCAGGCGATACGGATTGATACCTGTTTCCAGTGGGCACTTGCGGTTGGGCTTTCCTAAATGTGGGCTCGTACGATTCACTGGCTAAGGAACCTCTGGGACTGCTCTTAGGGCTCTTCCTAGTTTCTACAGGATGATAGTACGGAGGATGAGGTTGACTCTGCTGCGGATAATAATCGATATTCTCATACACCGGAGCCTGTTGATGAGTCAATCGGCTCTGACTCTGTTGTTGTTGCGCGCTGATCTGTTCAACAGGCTTCGGTGTGGCAAACCTGGATGCAGCTATGATGTTCTCCCTTTCGTACATTTTATAATCGGCCGGTGGGACTTGCCTGGCCTCGGAATTGCCTTCGATGAAGCTCTCAATAGCTCCGACAGGTCTGCCAGGCCCTCTGGCATCGCTCCTTCCAGCGGAGCTCCTCGACACGGGTACCTGGGCTTCGGGCCTCGATCCGGTGACCCTGCCGATACTCGCAGCGGCGCCGGCATCGCTGGGCTCGTCTCCGAGGTGCAGATAACCTAGCTTTTGCACGTACGAAGCGTCGGCCGAGTTGCACATTGGCAGCGATTCGAATCCGGCCGATCTACGGGTAAAAAATACACGTCCGCTCGTCGCACGGAAATCCTGAAGACGATCGTTTCGATTCAAGCGGCCGTGGTGCCGTGCGAAATCATCGAAAAGCGATCCAACATCGTAGGATCTCGGCGTAACTGCGAATCGGTTTGGCGGCCGCCGTCAGATCGATCTTCTTTCAATTTTCGCACGCACTCTTCGCGACACGCAGACCGCGTTCTCACTCGCGCCGATTCCTCTCTGTTCACACTGGCGATTCTCTCACGGAATGCGACAAAACACACGACGCACACTATACTCGTGAAGTTCGCCTGACCGAATCAGGGCCGTTTCTCCCCCACGATTTTTGGGATACGCCCCGCGATCACCAGCGCCTCGGGACACCTCGCGCGTCCACCTTTTTTTCGACTACCGTCCCCGCAGCCGGCGATTTACTCCGCGTCCTGTCCAGCACCGAAAATCACCACCTGTGAAAATTCACGCGACACGCACACACATGCACACCGCACGCATCGTGCTTCGTCAAACCAGATACCTGCGAGACATTTTCCCCTGCTCTACGAGTCCGCCGAACTTTGCCCGAGTTTCCACGCTGTCGCCGTTGTGGGGCACCACCGGATCCTTTTCCAATCCGGCCGGTACGTAAGGAAACATTAGCTGTCTGCAAACCGTGGTAAAGTGTTCTTGATTTCAAAAAGATTTCAGTTCAATTCATTGGGAAATGAACGTATGTATTTGTTTTATAATATTCTATTGATGTTGAGAAAAAGCCGGCTGAAACGAATACCGATCAGCGAGCGAGTTCGTGTTATCGTTTCGCATTTTTATTTTTTAAAGGGCCTAGCCGATTATGATGGTCAAAACTACCCTTAGAGGTTTTTCAATACCTATCGAACCAAGAAAAACCCTTCCGAGTAAAGTTTCAGCCCTCTAGCTTTCCCGTGAGGGTAATCTATCCTCTAAGAACAGTTTTGACCATATTAATCGGGTAGGCCCTTTAAAAAATAAAAACAACAGGTTCCTTAGTCCAAATGAAATCTTCAGCGTTTAATATCAAAAGCGCAATGTTTATTTATAGAATGTAAATTAGATACTCCGGGGTTAACCGCGAGTAAATAAAAAATATTATTAATCTAGCTCTTCTATCCTGTTACGAGATTATCTCTGCGGTTTCCTCTGCAGAGGTGGGAATTTCGCAGTCGTTTCCTCCCTTGTTGGTGAACAGAAAAATGCATTCGATGTTGGCCGAAACGGGTTTTTTTTCAGGACCTGGCTAGGAAGAGAATGGACGACGGGCCCGACAGGTAAAGATGCAGGACCTTGTCTCGCGCGCCATCATGCATTCACGAGCACCGTGTTCGGCATAATAATGCAATGTAATTCCAATACATCGTCCGTGTTTTACGCTTACAGTAGCCAACGGAAGTGGAATTATCTATTAGGATCATCTATAGCATACTTGGGTTTCCTGAAGCGTATTCGCCGATCAGAAAATATTAACCGTGCGTTCCATTTGCTTTCAAAACTCCCCTCAACGCTTCGCTCTCCAGGTTTCTCTTTATTTCCTACTTGCCGACTAAATAATATACTCAACGAGTCAAACACTGAGAAAATGGTTTGTTAAATAGGCTCTGAGACCTCTTCGATGCTGTTTATCAGAATCTGTCGCAAAAAGAAGGGATGAACGAAGTTCTCAGTAGTTTCGCGAAGCGTTTCCTTGCGGCTCGAAGGCAGAATTTGTGCTTTCTGGCCCACGGTTGTTGCACGCGTCGCGAGAACCGAGTCCTGCGGTCTTCCTACGCGGGAAAGGGACCAAGTTTTCATTGGCCGTATCTCGCAGCTGTTCACCGTTTGCGGGGAACGTGGGCGACGCGATCTCACTCAACGAAAACTTTATATTTTCGAAAGGTGAGCAAAAATCCGGGATTTCATGCCTCCGAGCCACCCACGAGTCGGCGGCACCCACGTTTGTCGAGGCACCTGCGCGGCACGTCAATGTGCTATTGGTCAATACCTGTTGATCGATCGGTGGATACCGATGACGTAATCCTAGCTGGACTTATCTTTCATTATTTCTGACCAAAAACGAGATTTAAATTATGTTGTATCGATCGTAAATGTTAAACGAACAATGTGTGGTGGTATCAGCGCACAGGTTCCATCAAAATCAGAAAAACAAGCGATCTTGCAATTAACAAATTGCCAACGTTTTGATCCTGATATGGATCATTTTCAAGAGAAGAATTTTTTAATGCGTCTGAACACATTGTCGGTAGAAACTGTACTGAAACGATGTGAAACGAGATCCTTGCTCCCACAGTTTGGAACTTATTTTTATCAATCGTGCAAGAACGGTGCCATTTTTCCACGTCGTAAACGCGGTATGACATAATAAATTATCGCGTTCGAAGTCAGCTATCGCGCTAACAACACGCAGATGGACACAATGGACACCGAGAACGGAAGTGCAGTGGCCGCAGCGCTGCGCCGGTGCGCATAGTTCATTTCTGTCGAAGCCGCGGCGCAATATGACATCAGGTTCTCATGTACTCGTCACGTCGGCCCGACAATAAACACTAGCTTTTACGATGGCAAGACCGCACATGTGTTCATGTGCACTCGCGTTTGCGTACGCGTAAAGAGCTGTGCCGTGAGTACACAGGAAACGCGGGTCCGCGCTACCCGCATGGCTCGGAATGCACGAGAATAGAACCGCGTTTCATATGTGTGCATCTCCGTTTACAATAGAATGACATCCACACGCGCGCAAGTCGTCGTAGAACACCGTGAACCCGTCGACACACAGAGATAAGCGTGTGACAGTGGACGCTGGCGTTTTAACCTTTCGAACATTCCCAATTCATTTACAATTCATATGGGAGTTTCAAAATATCCGAGTCATTTGAATAGTATGATAAACTGGTTCGTTAACCGATGTGTTCCCGATTCGCTGCTGATCTATTTGAAGACTTAAGATACATGTGAAAAAAAAAAAATAGTGGACTCAAAGAATGTTTCTTCATTGCTTTATCAGTCCCATAAAGATTATTAAAATTGTCGACCGAGAAAGTGCAAGGTCCCTTCAACGTTACTGTTCATAATCGAACATTTCATATGCAACGACCTAATATAAGATCAATGTATGATCATCAAGATTTACTCGCACGAGTGTCGCATATAAATTATAGTTCACCTGTGAATGTACCTGTCCACGAATACCCGCGTACAATGGTACTATGCGGTAGTAAAGATTGTTCCTCGACCCCCGACAGTGGTTGTCGGCGGAAAGACGATTTCTTCGCGGAAAAGATGCGAGACTGATATCCTGGTTCATCTAATTAGCCGGCCGCGTAATTAGATGCCTTCTGTGTCTACCGATTTATATTGCCACAGATCGTCGGTATTGTTAATTCACCTTCTTCGAGGACTCTCAGCTTTCTAAAAAGGAAATTTCGGAATTAATCGTGTGATCTTCGAAGTGAACGACTGTATGTCACGGCAATTAAGATCAGAGAGCCCGTGTGATCTTCGCCCCGGAAATTGAGAGAGCAATTCGAACGCGATCGACTAAATTTAGACTTTCCTTTTTCTTCCCCCCCTGTGCAATCTGTTTCTCGATTTACGCTGTCGTCGCATTCCTCGGGCACTTTTTGTGCCGCCGCAATCGAATTCCTGTATTTTCTGGCCCTCGAGCTACGGACGTGTTACCCTGTTCAACTTCTGTACATGAATATGTCCGTTTGTACATATGTATGTATGTATATGTTGCGCGTGTTCCGATATTAGTAGCTCGTCGGATACCTTGCCAGGAATTCGGACGGAACACAGTGCGATGGCAACTGATTAGCGCCGAGTCGCACGACATTCTTTTCGTGAAATGCCCACCGCCTTTTAACTGCTGATTCCTATCGCTGAATATTAATCAATAGACTGCGGATCTTCATGGAAATAAAAATTGTGTCCAATTTCTCCCTTCATAATTTGAATAGAGGAGAAATCATATATTGAGATTTTTAATTTTTAAAATTGTCCTACGAAGATCGTACTTCAATTTATTCTACTTGAAGAGAGCAAAGCCAATAAAATAAAAAAAAAGAAATAAAAACGTGGTAAAAATCGAGAACAATCTGAAATCAAGAACTACTTTTGTTTAGCACCGACGACTCAACAATTTATCGGAAGTGGCACGAGATAATGTCTTGATTTGCAATGTAGATTATCGAGCTCGTCCCGTCCGTAAGACCGTATACATCGATAACGAAAATCGATCGTTCCACATAGATCTGCACCGAAGATTTCAGCACCTTCTCTTCCCATGGATGGGCGACCATACCCACCTTTCCACAAATAGATCGCAATCTGGTTTTAAGGCGATTCCTCGTCAGGTGGTTCTTTTACTATCGCGAAAGTGCATCTTTATTGTCGTACGCGACAGAGTCTGAAGAAATAATACCGGGACAACCGCCATAGCACCAGCAGCGGTTCCCATCCATCATGGAGAGACAATAGGTTCCTCGACAAAGAGAGAAGGCCGCCGCTTTCCTTTCTCAAGAGCTCGCAAGCTAAGAACGACGACCGCTGAAGCAGGCTTGCTCGAGAGACAAGAGCCTGAAAGCAAGAGGAACGCCTCGGATCGCTAGACTCTAATTGATAGACCTAATTATTCCGTTGTTAGCTTCTTCTACGATTCGTTTATTAGACAAATCTTATGGTTTATGAGCTTGGAGCCGCATTTTTATGTCCGGGGAAAGTGACTACTGTGTGATTGATACATAACACGATTGAGAAGCTTATTAATAGACAGCGGATCTTTATGCAAAATATACATTTTCTACCTGAATTGCAACAAACTGGAGCGAAATAGAAATTTATATTCCTTGTTAATAGGTTTAATAGGTTGAAAATAATATAACAGTAATTGCAAATTCTTCTAATGTTGTTACTGTTTTATCAAAAGTGCATCGAATCCGCTGTCCACTATAGTTCGACCAGCACAAGATGCAATGGTTTAACAGTAAGCACAGAAAGTGAAAAACCCGCGAACGGAACGAAGGAAACAGTTACAGAAACGCGAGCAGAGTCGTTCGAACCGGTGAACGCTATAAGCTTTCGAGTTGCGTGATCTCGAAAGCAAAAGGCGATACACAGAACATGCGCCGCGCGAGGAAAATGGACTAGAAATGCAGAAAATAAGGTGAACTCGCGCGTACCAGAACGGTGGTGTAGAAGCGCACCGCAATGAATACGTGTAATGAAGAGTTAATTTGGTTCTCTCACGCGATTCAGGAAGGCGAAGGACGCTTCCCACGTTAGCCGCTGCTGGCAGATGCACGACGCCGGTGGTTCGTGTCGTATGGGGCTGTGATGTTCCTAAATTATTTGGGAATCTGTCAGACACCGTGAAAACAGACCATTTAGTGCCTCTCTCAATGTGTTTCTCGCTCGTTTGCGTCACCTACGATGTGAGCCACTTAACGCAGTCCTAATGGAACAAATTATTCAATTTATAGAAACAGTTTTTTGTTTTTAGGAAAATTCTACTAAAGTTTCTTCCTCGAAAATGTCCCAATCAATGGCAGCTATTCGATATTAACGCATAATTTTGAAAAATCCATGGTACATGGCTAAATACTTTTTAATGGAACCTTCAATAGCAACAGGAATTTTCATTGTGAACTAACAAGTCACCCTCGGTAGCTTCATCTAATAGTTTCGTTCTACATAGATTGTAATGTAAAAGAAAATTTCTATGCTTTCTTTTATCAAGTAAAATTTCCGCAGCTCTCGTTCACAAACCAAAGACTAATGAACCCGATTAACAGTGTTCGAACATAGGATGGAAGAACTGGGATGCAATGTGTCCGTCTCGGTTCACCGAGGTCACACGAGACGGTCACGCGCTGTCAATCCCAAGGTATGGGTGTCGAAACTGGCACTGCAGAAGTTCGGGTTTCCAGATTCCCCGTCACGCCTTGCATCTCTGGATTCCCTTTTTCCAAGACCGTCCCCATCCGAAAGGTCCTCAGCGATCCTCATCACGATTTTTCTCTCGTATAATTACACTGGCATATCCTTCGAATTTCTCGCCTGACAGGGGCAAATTGTTTTCTCGTTGACAGGACCAAAATGAAACGATATCAGGAATTCGTGCCGGATATATATGAAATTCTTGGGCAACGAAAGGATCGGCCGTTTACTAAGACCGCATACTTGATTCTGCCGGAAATGCGTAACGCGGCACGGTGAAAACTCGATCGCGCCTCCGTCGTATCCTGAAATCAGTAGCTACGATTAAAGTTCCCAGCACCGGCGAGAAAACGGGTTTCGCCGGTGGTTAGAATTCAGGTGATCACCTGCTTTTATATATCATTCAATTCTTGATTATGGGGCAGACACGTTCGAGGAATTCTTTTACCGTCAGATTCGCTTTCAAATATTTTCTCACGTTCAGTCGCGCGCGGTCCTCCGCGTGAACGAGAAGAGCCTTCGACATTCGTTTCATTCCTCAGACCCAAATAATTTAATAACTTGTATGTAAGTAGTATTCGTTACCTGAAAATAGATGTAAATTCATTCGCAACGTGCAGATGGAATAGAAAGATCAGGCCTCGACCTGATTCACGTGACTGCGAAAATCGAGTTCGAGTTACACGCGATCTCTTTAATTGAGGATCGCCGGAAGCGTTCATTTCGTCCCGAGGGATCAACCTAACTCGAGAGACCATCACCGCGGAAGTGAATGTTGTTCACGGAAAAATTAGCCGGCGAACCGTTCGCCGGAAATGTCAGTAGGTTTATCCACGTCTGGATCTGACAGTGTCTCAATTTTGCAGGAGTTTTTCCATGGAAACCGTGCCACGTACAGAGCCGGCGACATTTTACAGGAACGTAGACACGGTGGAACTGTGATTCCTAGAACGATTGCCCCGGTTTTCTACGTTTCCATTAGACGACAGCTTGCCGAAGCGACACGTGTAGCAAATCGTCCTACCTTATTTACCGTCGTCACTTATCGCGTACAGTTATCGCTGCTTTTGTGCGAGCCACGTACACGACACGCTCGGATCAAAGATCAACAAATGAACTGTGATTTATTTGCTGTTGCAACGCCATTACCAGCTCGATATTGCTGACGTTGAATCAGCGGTAGCTGAGATGTCAGCGTCGTGACAGAAGATCGAAAGATCGCCAAAATTATCATTCGAACAGTCTTTATGGATAATAAAAATTCTCTGCATCAATTACATATTTTGCGTAAAGATGCATGGACGAAAATTGGAAGATTTCCTAATGAATGATGAACGATTCTAAAACTAGGTTCATAATCTTCGCATACAGTAATGACACCGTTTGCAATTTCCCGTGAAATTTCGTAGATTGCGCAACGGAGCGGTAATAACAGCGAATCGACATTAATTATGCGAACGTTGAGTCTCTGGAAGTCGTCTTCGTTATTTCTGGCCGGTAGCAATTGCCTAACTTCGACTGCCGATCCTCGGTATAGTGGTACATACATATATGTACAGTCTGTTGCATTTTGACACGGCGAAACCGTGCGGAATATTGTGCAAGGAAGTCTGTTGCGTGCACACCACCGAAACGGGAGCAAGATTTCCGTCGATTTTCAGTAATCGGCATTGTTCCCGGCGACAACTCGCGGATTTTTGAGTTCATGGCTAACGGTAGTAAATCGGTGTAACGGAGTACCGTGCTCCGGGAAAATATGGTTGAGCTGGAATCCTAAATTGCGAATGGAATCCACGAAATACGATGTAGGATGACTTTTAAGATATTAGAATTTTTCATGGTGCGATCGTTTTCGAAAAAATTCGGAAACTTGTCTGTTCTGCACGCTTCTCCGCGAGCTATAATCCCGGTTTTTATTTGTCACGGTTAGCTAGCTGGTTCCGGCGGAAGTGGAAGCTATTTAAGTGTTACAGTCGTGCCGGAAACAGTGGAAGGGAAGAGGCTCGCGAGACAAATCGAATTGAGCACATTGTTCGCGGCGAGATGCGCTTGTATGCACCCGGAAGCATCGGGTCGTTTCCGGAAGAAGGTGAGAATAACTGAGGAGGCAAAAAATAATATCGCAGTTCACTCCGCCAATTGAAACAGTTTCTTTCCATCCGATCGGTCACGGTAATTGCTAATTCTATTGTGCACCGCGTCGACTGCGAAAACCGTGCATATATTGTCAATCCTGTCGATTCGATTAGATTCCGTCAGAATGATATACGAGCCGTTCCACGAAAGACGTCTGCGGCCGATACCGGCTTCCTCTTTCATCGGAACGCTTTTACGTGTAATCATGTTAGAGTGCTTTATTACTTGGGAACACGGAATAACGATCCGTGTTTGCGTGCCTCGGAGGGTGGTAGGTGCAACGAACGAACCCGGGCCGCACCTTGTTAAGGGCGCGGCTGACGAGGGTGTGGTGTTTGCTGCACGACAATGCCACGCGACCCTCTATTCTTCATCCCCGTTTCACTGACTTGCATTAATAGAGCGCATCCTGTATAATTAGAAGACAAAGAACCCCGAAATACGGCCCACTAAACGCTCCTCTCCCTCCCACTCCCATCTCAAAAGAAATTTTAATTCAATTGTCAAGGGCCCACTACCAATTATCTTCGAGCGTGCCATCATAAATCCAAATTCTTTCTCCGTTAATTAGAAGAACACGAACGCTGAGGATCTATATGCAAATCAAAAATCTCTCGATGATATTCTAATAAGTTGATTAGGATAAGACTGTGTTCTTATATTCTTCGAATGTCTTCGCTGCTTTGCATTTCACCTGCTCAATTGTTATCAATGCACAACATCTGCAATCTATTAGCGAGGAATTTGCTTTATACTAAAGGAAGCGAATGAATTTACTTTCTACAATACGGAATTTACTTACGATCTCGCTAGCGACAATCTTTACACAATTTTATGGATTCCTCTGGTTACCAGTCTTGAAGAATACACGAGGGAAAACACTGATACATTCCAGATACAAATTGCTCGAAAACAAGATGATCGGTATTCTAATTGGCACTCGAAAGCGGGTGTAGCCTCGGAGAAACGGAAATGGGTTATTAAATCCACTGCGTATCAGGATTTTACACCTGTAGCATGACTGGACTAGTTTCATTCGTTCCGGATGACTTTCCATTTTCCCACATTTCAGATGCCCGGGTACATGGCAAGAACTTGCAAACCGAACGAAACATTATGCATGCTGGCTGGTTGTTCGGACTATTTCGAGTTGGGTTTCGAAAGGATATGTTAATACTTCCTCTAGAAGAAAATATTCCATCACGCTGAACGGTCTGCAGTCTCTCGATTCGTTCGATCGAATAAACAGACAAAATTTTTCCCAGCTGATCATTTATAAATTCGAGTTCGCACAAAACCCAAAAATTTATCAGACTTTAAAGACCGCAAGTTAAAAAAAGAACGCGAAGCAAACGAGCTCGGAGTGAGGAAGCCCGTTGTTCGCCGCTGGTGTTTTTCTTTCACCGGTTAATAAAGTTAGCCTGGAAATAGTGCGCGGCTCCATGCGATGAAAGCAACACTCATGGGAATGAAGAACTCATCGAAGAACTATCCCGTGAACTAGATGCCGTCAGCGAATCTTGTTACAACAAGAGCGCCGCAAGGGATACGCCATCGAGACATATCTTCTCTCGATCCACTTGGAATTTTTGTGGCCCTCGTCTTGACGGGCTCTTTCTTGCGCTACTTGCTTCTCTCTGTAAAACGCTGCCGAGACTGCAGGATGAATGTAATCCTGTTCGGCCGACCATTATAAATCATGCACTTCTTTGTCATTGCTCTTAAGCGGCGGAATTTGCTTAATGCGAAAGAACGTCGCCCGGTTCGAGTGTGAAACCTTTTGACGCACGAACTCGTTAGACACACACGCGATTCTATACTCCTTCGCAAAAACCTCGCGGACAAATTCGACACGCCGATTTCGCAAGCTGCGAAGCATTGCGCCAGGTGCAGGAAAGAGACAGGATTCCTTTGGAGAATTTGTTTTTTCCTTCAAGAGAGAGAAACAATCAATTTTTCCAGCGTTTTGCGAGAACGAAGTAAAAAGCTTCTCAGTCGCATTTTACGAATTGATCTACTGCGATTCTTCCCACAAAGCAAACTTTCGCTTCGCAGAAGTTGCCGCTCCAGTTTCTAATCTTCCATTTACGAAGTTCGCACTTTCCTCCGCGCATTTCCCGAGATTCCATCGGCTGCGAACGAATTGATTAAAATACTGCCAAAGGAAACTCCTTCGTTTCAGTGGTTGTCAAGGAAGATTAGATCGAGCCGGTTCTAGTTTTAATTTCTAGAATGCAAATGCGTTCGCGGTTCATTAACCATGTTAACGATCATCCCTTATCTCGTGGTCGTTACGCAAGAAATTAATTGATCCCGAGGGGATAGGATTGGCGACGCGGGAGCGGCCATGCACATTTAGGTCAGCTTGAACATGCTACTCGAGGATTGGCTTTGGTTACACGGTTCGTGAGCCTCTCCCGATTTCTTAAGACAGTTGACAGAGGGCAACGAGGGGCAACGAACGAGCAGATGATACGGTAATCCTGCTGTAGACCGGATAATATCGTTTCGTTCAGAAAATATCGGTCTCTTCTTCTGAAGTTCTCGGTGGTCTTGCTACAAGGAAATTCAATTTTATCTACGAAACGCGGAGAGTCTCTAGTCCGACAAATATGATCGATGATTCGACTGAATTCACAAGCGTGTTCCATTGTTAACACTTTTTATCGCGGATACCGGGTCACGTTTACGACAAAGCGTAGTCTCGCTGAATATCGCATGACGACGAAGTTATGACTAAGAGACCGACGAGTAAGTCGTACGGTAAACAATCCTGATCGCCCACTGACAAACAGGCTCTGACAATAGACGTAACAGCGTATAAATCGTCTTCCCGCGAGGATCTATCGTGACCAGGAGATCGGCCGTTCATCACAGCGTCGTTTATAAATCCTGCACACCGCGATAATGTTGTAACGCGATTCGTGCAAATTAAACGCTGCCTTTTTTGCTTCGGGACAAATTACGTGAGTTGCACAGACGTTTTCGTCATCAATCTCGAGTAGTTAAATTGAAACTTACTTCTGTATAAATCATTCCGACAGGTTCTTCAATTTATTTTGTGATTCCGATTTATTTATTATGAAACGCTAGGGCAGAGGTTCGACTTAGGTAATTTTCAATATAGTATAGGCTTGTCGAGCTAATTAATTTCACTCTTCGGACGCACCTCCGTCCAATTATCGTTACAAGCGTGTTAACCATATCGCGACACGAAACAAAACAGCGCGGCTTTATCGGGATTAGTGTACTGTTACAGACGAAAACAACACCCATGGGAAACGAGTCGAACTCGCCGATGACCATGGGGAAAGAGACCACTCGGTGTTGGGCTCCCATTGAATGCACGCGGCACGGAACGGTCCCGGAAATGGGTCCCGTCACGCAGACAGGAAGCTGGACCTTGCCACGTTGGAGGATTGACATTAAATCCCATCCGATCGTTCTCCGTCGATTTCCCGTGAAACCAGAGAAACGTCAATCGACAGGTCGAATGATTTGTTAACTTTAATTGAATCGTACAGAACGTTCATCGAAGCTTCTTGCAATCAAATATTCGAAGGGCAACAATTTCTTTAGGATTCAGACAAATCGTCTTAATCGAAAATCGTCCGGTGAACCGTTCGGCCGGTGGAATTCTGGTTCTTTATCGGCGCATCTCACGGCACCGGCTTTCCAAATCTAATTGCAGATCGAGCGGCTTTGTCGAGCAGCTTCCTTCGTTCGGGTAGCCTGAAATTTAAAGATCCTCGGGGGGTAACATTATTTCGCAGGTCGTAACACTCGGTTACGACGATATTCCGTCCCGTTGCCGGCGAACAGGTTCGCCTTGCAAGGTGAGATGCGTGCTTCCCTCCCCTTCTTCTTTCATTCTGCATCTCCCCCGATTTCGTCCCTGCTCCCTCTCTCCCACTCTTTCTCTCTATTTCTGTTGGTGTGCGTACCCGTGCAGGTGCACACACGGTGGGCGTGCGCCGTGCCAACCTCGAAAGGAACTGCACACACGAAGGAAGAGGCTCGCCTGTGGGAAAGTAACGCAACACCATGAGACCCGTCGTCAAGACTGGACCGCCGCTGCCAAACTCCCATAGCATAGCACGCACGTCGTGGTACCAGAGCTCTACATGCTATTGCCATGGTGCTCTGCACGCTGCTCGCTCCGCGTGCACGAGGATAAAGTGGCTGACCACCGTGGTTCCGATTTGCCCGCTGCCTTCGCCTCGTTCTAGCCGAGTTCCCTTGTCGGCGAGAACCGTCGTTCAATGGGACTTGGGAAGCTTCGTCGACCACTGGAAACCGGTCATTTTTTTCGTTTCTCTCGTTCGAAGCCTATTGTCTATCTGCACTCTTGCTCAATTTCAATGTTCGACTTTCAACACGTTCTTTTCCCTGCGAAGAAGATTTATCAAATTCAACGCAACTCTTTTACGAGGTGTACTGGTAACACTTCAGCTAGGACGGTTTTTGTTGGCTCCCTATCGCGACAATTTCGCATCGCACATCGTTTGCCTCTGGAGCAACTTTATCTAAGGATTGCAGCTGGAACGCCGGCGATCTAGTTGCCGAAGCTAATTGAATTTTCCCCTCGAGATCGCCGTGAACGGAGCCAGACTGCCGGCGGGTGAATGCTTGACAGGGGTCTCGTTGTCAGCGACAAAAGGCACGCGTGTTGCACGAGCGAATCACGATATCACGCGTCGCTGATATTCCACGTTGCTCTCTGTACACTCGTTCCGCGTTTTTCGAGGGATTAACCTCGCGTTTGAAGCTGCCGACTCTCTCGAACATCCCGGGAATCTGATTCGCGGGTCTTCGACCTCGTGCACGAAATCTTGGAAATAAGACTGCAACCAATTGGTAACAACCCGAGTGATCTTAACAACGATGCTGAACAGAAATGGACACACAGTTTTTACGAACTGTGAATTAGATACCTTTTTCCGATTGTTAATCTGGCTTGTGGAAGGTATCGCTTACCGAGATCCTAGTTCGATACATTTCTGATGGGTGCAGCTGCATTGTGATGCGCCTCGAATTACGCAGCCACCCCACGTTGCACAAAGCTACCCTTTGCGGGGATTCCAGGTATAATACCTTCGACCTTTACACCCTACTGTCTACATGGAGACCTATCGACAAGTGCACTTAGCTGGTGCAAATGGGGAGATAAGTCACTTCTAGAATGTTAAATGCATGGGTCTTCTCATTACTATTCCATGGGGAAGTAACGGGTTCTCCGAAAAAATTCACTTAAAGGGTTCGAAAGTAGAAGCTTCGCCCTTTAAGATGAGCTTGGTTAGACTATTGTACGATTTTTGTTCACGAAGTCACAGTAGTTCGAAGATACGTCAATTGTTGGTCGTATCTGAATATGTCATCAAATTTTTATGAAATACTGCTTCTCTAAAATACTGTGGAGCGTGTCGGCGTGCTGCACGTAGAATCTTCACCTAACCGGCTTCGCTCCAGGAGTCTTTATAATTTGCGACGGTCGCGGGAAGCCACGATTCATCGTGGGAGAAATCAGCAAAAAGGATTATCACTGGAGGAAATTGTTCCCGTTGCTTCCGGAATGAAAGCAAATGCATAACTTTCGTTCATCTTTTTCTGGTACGCGCGGCGAAGATCGGATCTAGATCGTATCCGAGCTAGAAAACGAAACATATTTTTCTGCTAACGTTCTCGAACCGGTGCAATCTCTCGATCGGGGAAGCGGTATTTCGCGCGTGTACGAATACTTCGGAACCATAACGGGCGCGTGAAATAAATCAGGGATTAGTTTCACTCCCACGTGAACCTCTTCTCCTTCGGACAAGTCGCCGTCGTGGAAACACACCTTGAGGAACGATCAACGCCCATACAAAGTCGCGATCTGAGCGATCACGTAGGAAGTGATCCTCTCTCGTTTCATAAATAAAGTATCGTCACTTCGGAGACGAACACGAAATTTCTCGGCCTGTGATAAGCTTGTTGTAGCTCTGGCTCCGTGTTTATCGTGTGGGAGTTTATCAGACAACGGTTTTACGTTCTCCTTTGCTTCCTGCGGTGTACTGGAAGACACCGGGTTACTTTCCATTTTATGTGCGGGTACTGTGGACACATTGCTAGTAAAACGTGCTCACGTTAAATTGATTAATACAATTTATTGTTGTGCGCTAGTAAAACATAAACGTTTCTTTCTATACACGGTTTAGAGAATATGTGTTGGATTCGGTGCTGTCTCGACTACTAATATAGAAAAATGTCGTACACATGTACCTTATCATAATGCACTGTCGTTTTCAGGTATGCAGAAAGTCTCGTGTGACGTTCATTAGTAGGTGAGACTTGTCCCTCCTCCGACATTGTAATTTACTCGCTTAGGAAGCTACTAGTTCCGTTCACAGAATTTCAATTCCGATTTAAAGTCTCCTGTCATCGAATAAATGATTTCCCTCGTGACGAAAACTGCTCACGGATAAATCGTCCACCTCAAGGACACTGCGAGACATCAATTTCGCATCTGTCTTAAACTAAAAATTCTGCTCCAGAGAATTGTCCAAAAATACTATGTAGGTTTTGCACATGAAATGTCCGATCTTTAACAGTAACATCGAACAAATTCACCTTGCATTCTAAACGAACTTACCGATCATAGTAAACGCCAATGTGGCCAAAGTATTCTGTGAACGAATTTCACGTTTCTTGATTGTATTACGGTAAAAATGTTTCGCAAGATACGTATTCGAAAACCGGACGGTTCATGCGCAAACAATCTAATACCAACACTGTCTTTGCAGAACGAAACCCTCCAATTGGCACACAATCAGAAACCATTGTCGCTCGGCCGATGCATCTCATAACGTATGCACCCCGGTGCAGTGTAAAGGAAGGGCGAAATCAGAAGGGAAACCGAATTAATCCGTGGGCATCCTGAGTCTGTTGCTCGCCCACGCGGAATGTTGCTGAAAAGTTGTGAGCGTTGGGTCCTCGGAGGTTGTATTCGCGCGACTCCGCGCCGCGACGCCCCCGCACCAATACACAGAAACCCGGTACCCGATGGAACATTCACAAACATTCACCGTGCGTTTCTCGGCGTCTCGTGCACTCGGCAGGAAGGTCGTTTTCTTTCCTCCACGCCACGCCGCTTACTATACGCGTCGGTTTTACTCGCCGCTCCGCTTCAGTCGTAGCGCAGCGCTCGTGGCGTGTGGAACGCGGTACACTCGCGTCACGAGTGATATCAACGCTTCCCGAACCGCGTACTCCAATCATCAAATCGTTATAGTTCTCGCAAACATTGTCGTACAATTATTCAAACTCTCGAAAAGGATCAGAGACTGTCACGAGTGATATCAAGAGCGTACTTTGATCAGAAACAATCATTCAATTCCCCCCCAAAATAGTTCTTCGCGATCATTAACGATTTCTGAAAGGATCCGGAGACTGCAAGGATTTTTTCTGTTTGGTGAAAAGGTTTCTGAAAGGTGCACAGTGTTTAGGAACTGAGTTCGCAGACTGGTTCTTGGTGACTCTTTCTCTACGAACAGTGTTTCCCTGATTTCTATACCGCGGGGATTTTTCTAATAGTGTTCGGAGGTGTTATTCGATCGCACTCAATGCCGCTTGTTCGCCAAGTGTAAAACATGATTCCCGCGCATTGACGTGCTTGACAGACCGCGAGTGCAGACTGCACTCAGCTGTGAATTTGGAAAAGTGAGTATTGTATTATGTCGTCCGAAAAGTATTGCAGAGCTTCTCCCCCTTTGGAGAAACCGTATTTGTTTACATTTTAGTTAGAACGGAATGGGTTTAGAAGCGATAGATGCCTTTTGCGTGCGAGGATCGTTTAAAAGCGGCGCGTTGCCCCGGCTAATTATTATTAATGAGGGGAGATACAGTTAACAGTGTGGGAATAGTTACCATTTTCTTGCGCTCCCTCGTTATGGAAATATTCTAACAATCGGGCCACGCAGAGGCTTCTGCGTAGCAGCGGTCCCGTCAGCTTTGCGAACGTTTAAGCTTCTGGCACGCAGCTGCGTTACGATTCCGCTGTTTATGCGTCTCCGGAGGGTTCTTCCCGACACGTTTCGCAAACGAAATCGTTGTACTCTTACAACTATCCCCATTCCAGTTATTAGTGTACCTATTGTTATCTTCGATTTTTCTCGCCGCTGTTTCCACTTCTGTGTACCGCTGCTCCGATCATCTCGATCATTATCCAACGACCTTCATCGATCATTTCTTCGTTTTGCAACCTTTCCGCGTGGCGGAGATATTGCCATTCTATTTCCAGTAGAGACAGCGCCGCAATTACACCAATACCAGCGTCGTAAATCCGAAACAGAGGAACGGGCGAAAATTGGAGCAAGAATTCCACCTTGGCTTCAACCTGTTCTCGAGGATTCTCGCTGGTCACGTTCCTTCGCGTTCCCTGACGCGAACCAGTTCCCTTTTGCAAAAAACAAAACCTTCGATTCAAGAATTTCTCACTCCAGGACAACGTGGATTAATACACCTGTTTCATTGGCAACGCTGACGTTAATAGAGCGCTCGGTGCATTTTGTAACACATTCGTGTCCATTCAGCGTTAATAGCTCGTTGAAGCTCTGTGGTGTAACGATTTTCATTCAGATGTTTATATTATGTTTATCGCACTCGACATAGAACACTCAATTCTCACACATGTTCGTATAAAACCTTCTCTGTGAGGAATGGAAGTCGAATCCGTAGGATGTAAAACTTACGGGGAAAGGTCTTAAGGGTGTAAAGGGGTGATCAACCCACGAAACAATGTCTGGTTTCAGCAAACGGAAGTAAAACGACACAAAAACGTTGATTACAGGTGAGACCAGAGGAATGCTGAAGCACGTGTCGGTCTCGCCGTGGAGAGGGCGAGCAGACAGCGTAAGCCTCGCCTCGAGCGGGGGTGCGAGCAGTTGCGGAAGCGGAAGTCCGACTCCTGGTCATACTCCGCCACCCTCGAGGGCATCGTCGTGCGCATCTCTTGCGCCCCTAACTGCTCTCTCCAGCTTCTCTCCTGCGGACGCTACCCAACAACAGGTAACAACACACTCTTCTTTTATTCTTATTCCTCCAAAAGAAAAACAATCTCACCTCCATCGCGTGACCAACTCGACACGAAAGAAGATGATTCAAAAAAATCCACGACCAATGAATCTTCGGTGTGTAGCTAATCGAATCAGGGTGGGCAAGAATCTTAATAGAATCGGTCGAAATGGAAAAACGTTGCTCCGGAGAGAGAGAGAGGTCGAGAGCTGCGTCGCGGGAGGGAACAAAAAGCAATGACGTGGTTGCTTAATGAAGCCAACGAGTAGAACAAAACGTTGCCCGTGACGGTGCGGTGGAACGGTTTCGTGAAAATGAGAACAAAACGATTCCCCGCACTTATTAACAGCTGGCCCTGTGTCCTTGCTCGGCACCGCTAATGGGATCCATCGACGGGACGTGTGTTTAATCCATGATTATTTCTGACGCACTCTATATCGCCTGATTATACAGTGTCGACAAAAATAGACGTGCTTTCTATCGTGCAAACAACCGTAGTCAAACAGAGCATTTTTTCAATCGATCGAGAGTGGAAGCTTTTTGGTGGACAGCGCCGAGCGATTCACAAGAGCACGTCTCATTTGAACATCGTGATCGATAGATTGTTATGCAGTCGTGGCTTTTGCATGCTTAGAAAGTGCAAGGAAATGTGCATTGTAATCCTGGGTAATTAAATTTTAGTAGAAACGATGATTCGAGCATTTGGATCCCGTGGTATCTGATTCGTTCTATTGTCTGTTGAACAGAAATGCGTTTCTTTCAATTTAATGAATTCGATGGTTGATTGCGATACCAATGGATGCGTGAGATGTTGATTTGAATATTATTTGGAAGAGAGGCTGCGCGTCTATTTTAATAGGACGAAAGTCGGGTTTCGGGTTCGCGGAGGGTGAGTTTCTCACGAACCAGTCCCAAGTGCCTGCGACTGCACACCGTGCGGTTTCGCATCCCTTTTTGCGCGGACAGAAACATGACTCTCCGGAGGCCCTTCATCCCGGACAAGATGCTTAGGGAGGTCAACTTTTTCTCGACATCTGCGAGGAAACTGAACCGGGAATGGTCGAAGGGCCACATTCAAATACGAACATTTGCATTCAGGATTCACCGCTTCCGAACAATCCTTGAAACTCCAACAAATCGTGCACAATACTCGACGAAATTATTCTAACAAGCCTAGACGCACAATTCTATAATAAATTCGTCATTAACACTAGATTACCATTAACGTTACAATTAAGTTTTCGACAAGAACTAGCTGCGAAATCCTGTTGAAGTTATTTCGTTGCTTGCCATATATTATCAAGTATTCTGGCACAGTTACGGGCAGATAAATTTCCGTAAAAAGATTCGTAGAAAATGCATAATATAATTTTTCACACGACCGTGACTAACAAGTTATGAATCCCGAGCATTCTGTACGTATTGTTATTTATGTATATGAAACGATATAGCGAAGCGTGTTCGGTCCACTTCCATTCACAGAGGCCACTAGATTGAATTAAACCGAGATCTCTGGCCAATTATATTCACAATTAATCATCTCAAGAACTAGGCTCTCCGGGCGAAATCGTATTCAGTCGTTTTCGACTGATACATGTTTTTCCACACGAAGAGAATTGTATTTCGTTTAATTGTATCGCTAATCATGGGGACGACCTCGCCAGTTTGACTAATGGGAATTAAGGTCGCTGCATTCGCGAGGAATGCATTATTTCGCTTGTATCCCAGTTTCTGGGGTTGCAGCCGTGAAATGGCCGTGGTCGTCGATATTGTACGAGTATATGCTACTACATTGTGTGCACGCATTTGAATTTGCTTGGCCCGCTTCACACGCGGCTGCGCAAACGACTGACTTCTTCCGTTATAGCTTCTTCTTCGAGGAGCCATCTGCTCGCACATCCTGGCCGGTGCGGCGCGCCGCGGCAGATTGAATATATTTTCACAAGCAGATTCCACACGAAAATCTTGTGAAACCGATTTGCTGTCGTTTCACACCTCGTATTTACAGCAATCGTAAAAAAACCTCGCTTAAACCACGTGATATCCCGGAATATGTTAGAACGGGCTGGTAACTTTACGAAAAACTGTTTGTGAACGTTTTACACGAAAGATAGAAAAATCTTTTACCCTCGGCGCAGGAGGGGAGGATATAAAATAAATTTGTAAGAACTGGCGTCAACTGTATACGAAGCAAATAGGAGGGTCAGTGAATTATTTTCTCCGTTCCGTAGTCCTGAGTCTTGTCTGACTATCTGAAAGTTTCGAGGCTCTATAGCGGAGTTTATCTTTGTCGGTCCCGCAGTTTTTGTCGGTGGAACCGAGAATTCTCTGTGAGAACCCCGCATGCCAGGACGTCGCACATTGCGTCGGACTCACAATGTGAATGAAAAAGTACGCTTGTGGTTCCACTTAATCGTTCCCCGTGGATCCCGAAGATTCGACTGCGGATCGTTCTCTGAAAATCAGACTTATAGACAATACGAGAGTGTACGTACGGATAATATAAATCGACCTTATGTCCCAGAGAGTTGAGGAATGTACGGTTCGAGTGGTGGAATGCATTGAGAATTCATTTGAATTTCAACACGATAGTGGCTTTATCGTTGGCTCGATTAGATAATGCGTTGAAGCGCGTTTCGTTTGGCTGGTTCTCGCGAGGATGCTGGAACCGGTACGGAATAAAATGTACTCGGGTCGAGTTTTTTTTTCGGCTCCGTTAACTGACTGTAGGAAGGGACTTGCGGCTTCCAGGTTACCGCACAGCTTTACGTAAGTGGCGGGAAATACGAAAAATCCTCGTGCAATGATCCTTGTGATGTCAACGTCTTCGGATAGTATTGCTACTTCGCGGATTGTGTTGAAACATAATTACGTAACACTGGACACTAGACACTTGCGTGAACATACGTGGTCGATATTCTGCTTACTAAATAATAATCAATTGCCAGTAACTTTCCTACGGTAAGCTATTCAGAGTTGATAGAATATAACTTAGTAACTGGTTTGAATATCGCAGATCTTTTTTATCGGATTTCTGAACCGGAGACCCTACGAGTTGAACAATAGGCATTATGCTCGAAGGGAAGGGAATATTGGAATGATAATGGGGTGAAGGATGACGCAGATATCATCTCGACCTTGTATTCAGACCAGGAGACGATGATCATCCTCGAAGAATCTGACCTTCTTTGCGCCAAAGACGGGAGAGAAATGTCTTGTCGTGAGAATGATGGGACAAAGGATTTCGAAACGACATTCGAGGATGTTTCGTTCACCACGATGCAACCGAGGATCGCTCAGATTTTCGAAAATCGTGCGAAAACACTGTCGGCGTTCACTCGAGAAGGTCGCGATCGAACGGCACGCAGATTGGAAAAGTTGAACGGTTCGATGGGATTAAGTATGTATGTTTTATCAAGACCGGTTCGGAGTGCGTATACAAGAAAGCCGGAACCACGGGCCGCCGCGCCGGATGTTGCGAGGTCCGAGAACCCGGGACAGGTCCCGAACCCAGAAGCGGAACGAAAACGTACGTGTCCCGATTGACTCCTGGTAAAAAGAGTTGCGTTGGATTGCGGCGGATCGAAATTTTCGACGCGAATCTTGCGGTCTCTGCAAAAACTAGAACCAGACAATGGGCCACCTGTGTCGAATTCGCAACACGAGAGGTAGAAAATATTTATCCTAGTTTCAATTTTCAGGATCGTGTCCTATCATCGCACGAATAAAAAACAAAATACAATCGGCTTGTGTTCCACTTGATTCGTATTGAACTTTCACGGCGAGGAATGGGGACGATTTAATTCGATTCGATTAAACTATTAGAAATCAGAGAATCGGAAATTTCGCTCCGGATGACATTAATGACCCTGGTTGTCCACGGAGGAGTAAAAATAGGAAAAAGTGAGAGAGAGGAAAGCGGGAGAAGGAGAAGAAAATCGTCGAAAGTCTTCTCTCTTCCTGCTCCGTTTCCTTTGTCGGTGGAGTGGGAAGCGAGGGGGCGTAATAAATTGTGCGTCGCATTAATAAATACGTGGCGGCGCACCCGCATGACGACGACATCGGTCTCTTGAGGGGGGAAAGAAGAAGAAGGTAGCCCGTACCACAATGCCCAGTAATCAGGACACAAGCGATCCAAGGATCCTCGACCAGGTCGATGCTTCCCCTATAAAATCCACATAGTGTAATCGTCACAGTTGCGTCTCCCTTCGGAGTATCCTTTTTCTCCACGGTTGATTATCCCGCGGAACAGGATCTAGGTGACTATGTAGTCGTTCGAGTAAACGCTGTTAGGGCATCAAACGAACTGTCCGCCATCTTATTATCATGCTAAACGGTCCACGGAATGTCTGATTGCGTAACCGCGTTAAGTAGCGCTTTCCTACGGCGGGGAATGCCATTATGTCATAGCAATGCACGAAGAAAGTCGGCTGGGCGAGATGCATAATCGACGATAAGACGCTCGTGTCAACCCCCTAATTCACAGACCGTCTGCGAGGACCATTCTCGCTCACGAGCGTACTCCGATGCATCATCGTTAGACTGTCGAGCTTTATCCAACATATATATATATATATATATATATATATATAGGGGCACTCAGTGGGTCAGTGGATAGAGCGCGCGACTGCGACCAGGCAGTCTCGAGTTCGAATCCCCGCGCCCAGGCACCTCTTGAATTAATTCAATGTGCTTTTTCAAAAACTGTGGTGCCCAAGGTGGTTCGGAACCCACCTTAATAAAAAGTAGGTCCCGCTGAAATAGGCGATAGGGAGAGCTGGTTTAAAGGTGGAAGTGTGGAACGGGATTTGAAACCCTGAGGGGACCAAATATCCAAGACATAGTATATATATATATATATATATATATATATATAATGTTATTTTATTCCCAATGCGATTTGGAAAAGGCAGTAATAATGACAGAACTGAGTTTCTCTTGTAAAAAGAGTTTTTCGATTTTATTTTTAAGGTTTCTATATACAAATATTTACAAGGCTTACCTGTAAAAAGAGAAACGACATTAAATGTCAATTATTCGCTAGCCTTTTCTCTAATTACAATCTTTACTGGAAATCTTTGGTTTATCAATTTTGTTCTTTCACGTGTTTACTCTTACCATCTCATATCCTTCTTTCTATCCTTCTTTCTCTCTCAATCTCTCTTGTGACCGTTATCCTAGCTTGTTTGTCAATGCGCCGTGAGTGCGCGGGATAATTCAAAAAGGAAGAGTACACGTACTTTCTTTACATATATTGTTATAAATTGTCTACGTAAAGTATAAATTGAAAAATATAAAAGTCTTGTGCACAGATTTTTTGTACATCGATCTTCGACGAAGTTTCGAACACTTTCATAAGTATTTAGAGAGCGTCACTGCTCGTTCACAGATAATTATAGGTCATTATCAGCCGCGAGAGAAAGAGAGAGAGAGAGTCACGAGATGAACTCTTCTGTTTGGAGACACACGTGATTTTTACCGGAGTGGTAGGCCTTAAATAAACACGAGCTAAATCTTACAAAAACAGGGTTGACGTTCCCGACGGAAGGAGCAGAGCTTTCGTGGACGGATTAGAGAAGCTCTCCTGCTTTTTCCTTCAAGTTTTTTCCACTTCTTTTCACCCGGAGCTGGATCCGCTTGTTTTCGTAACCAGGCCAGCGCTAAAACAAACGTACGGAAGCTTTCGGCAAAATCGTGGATCGCTGGTCAAACAGATCCACAGATAAATCGGCTCGCGAAGGCGGAAGGAGAGTTTCAACGCGATTAGCCGTTCGGATTCTTGGGTAATCTGTTCTGCCAACAACGTCAGGCTTCCCAGATAATGTCCGGTTCATTCAGAACAACGGGACGACGATCGAGGGTCTTCCGGGATCGGCAATTAGTACCGAGAATACGTGATTCGGGCTTCCGTTGCGATAAAAACCGTATCGATCATCTGGTATACATGTATAAATATAACCGTGGTCTTTCGGTTTATCTGCGACGTTTCTCCGGGAGCGTTTTCTCCAGTTATCGGTGCCGTTCACCCGTTTTTCCTCGAACTGATAGGGAGATCACGGGGAAAAAAAAACATTGTCGAAACGATTGCCGACCGGCTGAAGAATTGATCTGCTCGAGTCACGCGACCAATCGTTGAGAAACGCAGTTTGCTTCGGTGATTCAACAGTTGTATTCTAGTTGAGTGACTAGTTTTGGAACATTGCTGGTAACGTTCCTAAATATCCTGAAGCGCGGTACAGCCTCGCAGCATGTCCCTGAAACAATGATTCTCTTAAAATCTCCGGAACCGCGTATTTCTTCCGGTCACGTCTGCCGTGCGACCGTGGCGATAATCTCGTCTTAACTACACAGTCGGTAGCCGAGACAGTTAGCGAGGCATTACCGCGCTTGGAATTCAGATCGCGAGTCTATTAACGTAAACCGATCCGGTCGTTATACTGTTCCGTCTGATTAATCTTCACGGCTGATTCCGGCCCGGTTTGATCGTGTCTGTTCTTCGAACGACTGCCGGCTGCGAATTCGGAATGGAAACGCGTCGGTCCTCGACGCTGGTGACGGTTCGGCCACATCCGCGATTAGGCGATCGAGTTGCGAGCCGGAATCTGTTGCTTAACAGTGGTGACAATCGTCCATTGCGCAACCGGTGACGCACGACGCGCACCTTTCAAGTACGTTCTTGACGATCGCCGCGAGGGATTCCATTCGGATCTGCTTTTCTTGCGGGACTCAAAGATCTAACGCACCTGGAGTTTCTCTGTTCCTTCCATCAAATGAATTTTACATATTCGTAGAACAATCACGCGGCAGATGATGATTTGTAATTTGTAACAGTCGCTAGAATCAAATGCGATCTCTATGAGTTAGTGGTAACGATCCAGGTCTTGACCCTCGATGGGATCGTAGTATCTCGTAGATCGCAGCGCCGATTGGTGTTCCATTGAAGGAAATCGTCGCGTAAATTCCTTCCACGTGAATTGGTCAGCACACCGGTGAAAGCATTCGCCACTGACTTCTCACATGTGACCGAGTACGCGAAACAACTGTTGAACAGTCATTCTCGTACCGGGAATCGCTGGCTAGCCTGCTTGTGACGCATGACGGCCAATTAGAGTGTCATTCTACATATTTATTGGATCGTATTGCTCTTAAACGTTGTATTATTCCCGGCTCGACCACTCGGTTATCTGCATTCGCAGCTGTAACTCATTCTCAAAGGCGGAACTATCGAGTCTTGTCCGCGCGGCATTCTTTCTTTAGGTGTTACATACTTGTCCAGCCGTTCTAATTGCTTCTTTTTATCGCTGTCGCCGATCTGGATGCTTGGAAAGCTCGGGACGAATTTCTATTTGCTGTAAGCTCCAAGCATAAATTCGTGCTGGGATCAATGCGTCCTCTCGGATCGCTCGTACGCGAAGCCGTCTCGCAACTTGCTCGACACGTTTCACAACGGAAGACTTTACAGCCTAGATAAACAGTCTCCGGCTACCGTGGTTTCTGCTTTGCATGCGATTACGCAGTGTTCACACCGCGAGCACGTGCTAATATGCTGGCATTAGAAGCATTCAGCGATTTCTCTAGGCGCCGAAAGGTCTTCGAGGTATCTTTAACAATCGTGCCACCGTGTGGGCCGTGATATTGCATTCGTGGAATCCGGTCGGACGAGTCGGTTTAAATCGTTTCCGCGAACTTTGCGTAAAAGCGACGACTCCACGGGACCATAAGGAAATTCCCGGTCGCGTCACCGGTCCATTAAAACCGGCCCAAAGGATCCAGTTTCCTGTCGAAGCCGAATCCACCTTAAAACCCTTTATTCCCGCTGTCATCGATCGACATCTGTTCGAACCGATCGCAACAATTGCGGTCTCCAGGTGGCCGCGCTTTCGTGTTTGGACCTGTCGATTGATTGTATCGCGATGTTTAACATTCTTCTCGCACGGCCCCAGAGGGCCCTCAGGCCCTTCCCGCGATGCCCCAAACAACCCTGCTTTCATGGAGAAATTTGAAAGTCGAGGAAGAAGGTGTTACCGCATAAACTCCATGCGGTGCCGCGTCGACACGCGGCTTCGTTTCAGAAGGAAACTTCCCGTGGCCATTTTGTCCGCTCTTCGTGCAGTCGATTTTTCAGACTTTTTGTTAGTGGAACCTTCAATAGCAACAGCAATTTTCATTGTGTAATAGTTTAATAGTTTCATTTAAGGTTGTAATGTGAAAGAAAATGTCTATGCTTTCTTTTGGTACAGCAGAATTATTGAAAATCCTACGAATACGCTTTCGGTAGGTAAAGCGTTAACGAACGATCGAACCATACAGTGGATTATTATTGCTCCCGGGGTTGATACGCGATGATCCGATCGACGTCGAACCGATGAAAGCGTTCGTTCATGCTGGCTATACGCGTCTACGATCGATTCGGCGTTTTCTGTCACAATGGCCTGCTTTATGAACCATCGTGTTTATTGGTTATGCTTTTTGGTAATTCAGGACGGTGCTGAAATGTCTTCTTTTTTTTCTCAAGCACATTCTCCCTCGGAGTTCCACGGAAATTGTGGTTCTCCGATACAGTTGTCAGGGACTCGTTAAGAATTCTCAGCTCGTCGTTACTCGTCAGGGTGCTTCGCGAGGCGAACACGCGTCGTCCGCAATTTTCACGCGTGTTACGGGCTCCGAGGTCTTTCTCGTGTCGGAGACTCCGCCACGAGGAACTGGCGAGAACAGGGTAACGAGCGCGTGTAACGAAAAGAAGAATTGCACGTCGAGGTGGAAGACGAGATGATTAATTCCTGCGGTCGGACGAGTAACACGAGACTCTTTCAGAGACGCGCATCGAACGTTTTTATCTGACGGATCGACTCCGAAAGAGAGACACCCGCGAACAGGTTCCTTGCTCGCGGGATAAGATGCTCGCGATTTGTGCACGGAAAGTATTCATCGGTCATCGAAGAGTCTCCTTGCAAGATTTCAAGGAGTTCAGGCTTTCGGAGCGTTTTGGGGAAACGATCGACGCTTTGTTCTTCCACGAAACAATTCCGCGACGTCGGCAAACAGGATTATCACGGGGCCTGATATCACGGGAAGATATAAAACGAGGGACCCACACGCCGAACAGAGCACAAAGGCGGTAAAAGAGGATAAGGAGGAGTCGGGATGAAGGAAGAACTTGCTACGACAAACCGTCGTTGGGGGAAGAGTTCACGAAAGAAAGAGTGAATGGGAGCACTGTGTGCCAGATGGTCGGTGTAGCTCCACGATCTTCTCCGGCCCTGTTCCATTACAATTTTCCCAATGATGAAGGAAGATCTGTGCCGGTGGTTTCACGGTACTCGGAACGATAACGTTCGGACCGGCTGACCCATGATAATCAATGAACATTTATTGGCCGATCGGAAACGAAAGAGAGAGACGAAGAGAAACAGATACAACGCAAATTGTCAATTAATAGGAACAACGCGTCCTAAGGAGGGGATCTTGAATGGTCAGATAGAACAGACGTAAATAGATCTCTGTCGATCCTCCCGCCTTCTCCATCAAACTTCATTTTATCGCAAGTTATTTTAACGTTGTTCAGCTGCAAGAAAAACGAATTTTTACGATTCAGATATGACTCTTTGTAAACGTACGTAACTGACGATTCCATTGCAGATTTATAGACTGCATTTATTCTGCGTTACTTTCAGCTTCTTCGAAATATTAAAGCACAAACGACATTTTTAAGTGGCTCTTGTATCTCGCGCACTGACTCAGGAAAATTGAATTTTACGTAGACGTCTGCGGTCTGTTAATTATAAATTCCAACGCGGCAGGTAGCGAAGCATTTTTCTATCAAGCCGGGAATGGATTTCCAAGGAAAAGTTGACCGTGCCGGATGACTAAACTCGCGAATGAAACCGTTTTCGTGGATACTTAGCGTGACTCAACGTCTCGACTGTAATCACGTTCTTACGAAACGTACGCGTCGTTTCTAGACACGTGTGCATCGAAACGAGAGAGAGTAGGGAGACGCATGAATGAGTCGGATAGGATGCTATCCATTGATCCGGGGAATTCTGATGCTGAAAAGCTGACCGGATGAGAAACAAGGGTTCCGGCCAGCCGGAAGCGTCCATCGATGACGATGGAACGCGTCGATGATGATGGTGGTCCTGCGCAAACCGGACGGAAGAGAAATACATACATCGCTAATAACGTGTAACACGCTCTCGCAGTCGTTCGTTTCGCCGGCGAAAATCCTGTAAATGTTTAATTGTAATTGGTTAATTGCACTGCAATTAGAAATCGGCTCAGCTTTCTCTGCGTTTAACTATCGCGACAGTGGCCTCTGTCCACGGAATGATTGTACCGTAATTTTTTCATAGTTATATATATTTGCATAATAAAATATAATCTTTTATTAATTAAATATATTTTACTTATTAAATTTTTCGCGCACTTAGATAAATATTTAGGTAGACAATTATATCGATCGCAATTGTTAAATATTTTTAAATTAATGCTTTTGGCGTAACCGTTTTGATCAATTTTTAATCTAACAGCTATTTTACAAACCTTTTGCAACCTTTTTCAAAGGTGAATTGCGCCCAAAAAAAACCAGAAAAATATATATATTGAAAAGTATGTAATATAGATGGATTGAAATTGAAGAAAATATTAATACATACTTGCTATTAACTTTACTTCTGTAATTTAAACATTGAACTGATTTGATTTTATTATAAAGTGATCTTTAGGATAAAGCAAAGAACCAAAAACATGGAAAAACTGAATACATAGACATATAAAATAAAATTTCAAATTATGTTATAGAAATACCAATTAGAACGTGTATTTCGTGATCCAGCAATGAATATAGGAAACGTCCAATTTCCCAATTGACGAACGAGGAAGATCCAGGAAGATCCGAGAGGATCCAGGGTCGCACAGCCTCGAATCGCGTAAACGGTAGTGATACAGGCAGCGGCAGTGGCATCGTACGTGTTACGATGCATTATGAGTTAAACAGCGTAATGATAGGCACGGCGCCAGTACCACGGCGTATCTCTTTCATGACATGTAACGGGTGTCCCACGGGAAAACGATTACGCGTGTCATCAAGGGTCGCACGAAACGAGGCGTTCTCTCTGCCGTATCGTTCGTGTTTATTATTCGCACCGTTGTAAGCTCCGACAGGCTATTTTTACGGTTTACGTGCGTCGACAATAGCTGAAACGTCGAGCAACAATTTTCCATTGTTCTCCGGACCCGATAAAATTCATTTCGTGCGATTGCTAAACGTAAACAGGAGCCGGGAGTCGCGTCGTTGATAAACGAGATCGTCGTCTAGACCGTAGACGTCGCGAGCCGCATTATCGGCTACCGTTAGCTATGATAAAAAATGATAGCGATCGTGCAGAGGACTTCTCGAGTATGGCTAACCATATTAGTGCTTCTTATCGCGGGTTTTCATGGTATTGTCGAGGGACCGCGAGATTCTACCACGAAGGAGTTAGAAGCACGGACACGAAACTTCCGGTGCAACGAACCCGTTCGAGTCACACGCGGCTTGTTACGACACCAATATTAGTTTTACGACAGACCACTGGAAATAGGCCGATGAAATCGTACGTCATCGATATGTCGTTCGACGGACTATGAATAGAGACGCAACGGGACCGAGAACTGCGCAACGAGGGGCAGGTGCACGGCTGCACCTGCAACCCCTCAACAGGATAAAATAGAATTCCCATGAACGTGACTTCCACTGACCATGGTAATTGCCATTCTGCTATTCAGAGATCGATATCAACCCCACTGCGAACCGAAACGATCGATTTAGACCCTGCTCCCCGACGGAAAAGGCAAACCGATCCCGTTGTTCTTCAATTAAACGATCTGCTTCTGAATCGGTTGCGCTGCTCGAATTTCTATGGACGTCTGGACCAATACAATGGATTCTATAAAAATAATTCATTGACCAACTGCACCGACTCCTAGTACTTTTGGCAGTACGCGAACGCTTTCTCCAGGAAATAAAAATTGTTTCGCCACGATGTTGGGTTAATTGATTATCTGGAATTGTTGGATCGGGGAAAACCGCAGTCAAAAGGTTCAGTGGTTTTTCGGTCTTGACATGGCGCGCGACTTATTGACACTTGGTCAAGTGAAGTCAAGAGGCCGGGTTAAATGAAGCCGAGCGTCACCGCTTGGCTGGTCGTTTATTTTCGACCTATAAGTAGTAATCTCGTCTGGCGTTAATGAGCCTGGCGGAAAAAGCGAAAGTCCTTAAAAAAAGAATGACGGGGAACGTGCCACCTGTAACGAGCTTCCTCGTTTGCCGGTGGATACCCCTTTTTCGCTCGAAGGAATCCGCGTTTCGGCAAGAGTTAGGGCAAGACGAACGGTATTACGGAATTTCGAGCGGCTCCCTTTAAAATCTCGTGCATACATTTCGCGGCGGTTGCGCTCCCCTTTGAATTATTCATGGAAAGAAACCACCACTGTTCGAGATAACCCTCCCTCGTCGACCTTATCGCCTCGGTTACGGCAATCGTGGTCAGGTGTGCAATCGCGGCGGGGTTCATGCTACCTGAAAGGCGATTTCGAGGATCTGCTCGCGAGGAACTGCTTCGAGAAAGCTGCGAGATCGCGTGAAACGATAGAACCACCGCCCTATCGATTTTACGATGAGAAGAAACACCGCGTTAACACAATAACGATCGACGATTGTTGCATAATTTTGAAAAATCTATGGTTCAGCACTTTCTTTTGGTACAGCATAATTATCGAAAATCCTGTCAATAGGCTTTCGGTATGTAAAGTGTTAAGAATTGCGACTGCCACTAAATGCACCATAAATGGTCGAAACGCTAGAAAGGCTCACCCTCTATAGAAGATTTAATATAGCTTAATACGCGGTAATCTAATACCGTGATCCAATATACTCTAGATTTAATGATTTCAACTTCCGTGGCGGCTCGCTTCACGATTTATGAAACAATAAATGCAATTCCAACGACAGGGAACGTTGGCGATGAAACAATAAATGCAATTCTAACGATGCAGAACGTTGGCGGTGTTGGGAAATATTGAGAATTATAAAAAGCGATCGTGGAAGTGTTTGTTAACGATCCCGTTGGCTCCGGGGACCGCTTCCGTGACTGGAAATGACCGATGTTGCGTTTCTCAATGAGATTAGAATCGTACTTACCTCGAGTTAGCGTGGAATCGTGTTGTCACCCTTCCACGGCCCACAGAACCGGATGCAAGCGTTCCTCGCATGGTGGTTTGTGCCCGCTAATAATCGCGCGCGTGTTGGTGGTAACGGGGGACTTAAAGTTGGTCGAGTTGTTCTCGTTTAAAACAATCAGCAGCAGAGGAAGGACCAATTATACGGACCTGCGACCGTCTGTCACCGACCTCCTGTTCTCTTAATACCGTAGATCGGACAGCACTGGTAAATATAAACAACCAGAAGAACAACCGCCGAAACATAATCGCTCAGGCCCCCCTCAGAATCTTTCAGCATCGAGGAAACAAAAAATTTGAAGTCTACCTTCTCCGAATCTTCTATTTGTCAAACTGAATATTTATTTTTTCGGGAAATTTAGTTTCCTTTCATCCTCGTTCCTTCCTCGTGTCAATTCGAAACAGATTTAACTGCCAGTGAAAAAATGCACTGTTCGATCTCACCTTTCCATTTATTCCTAGATGCCCCATAATCCTTTCTAAAATTAGAACACGCGTGAAGCAGGTTTCCCTAAGTACATCATCTGTCGCGTCAGTTGTCTTCAGCAATGAGAACAAACACACAGCAGCCATGACACACGGTGCGTGTAATATTTTTGAAAAGGTCGAAGCGAGACCGTAGGAAGACAGAGGAGAAAGGAGTACGTAACAGAGGTCTGTCATTAAAACTGGAAATAAAACTTGATACGAAAGCTAACTATAGCGTCGCGCGGTGCAATTAGCGACCGTAAAGGAAGGATAACCATATGGTCATGGTGTACAGTCTGGGCAGCTAGAGTACAACACGCGATCGTCACGATCGCAAGCTATACCGAGGAGCAGGAAAGACGCGGTTATGGTGTTCATAAACGAAACAAAACATATACATTGTAAGAATGAACCTGACTGATCGAAGCTGATCAGTGATCGCGTCGGGTCCAGAATAAAGATTCACGAATTTAAGACGACAGGATGTCGAATGAAATGGATTACTTTCTTCGAGAGACCACAAACGGAAAAGTAGACATTTCTCAGCCATTTTTCGACGAGTTGGGAACCCGCTACCATTGGAAGGCGGTGTCCATTGTTAATTACGATCTCGCTACAATTTCTTTTCCTCGCGAAGACGCGCAACGACTTCTTTCTTTTCCGGCGCGCGACCACGCTTTAATTGGAAGCCCTCAAGAAAGTGGCTCGCTTCCTGAACCGACACGAGTGGGCTTCATCTCTGGAGGTTGGAGCACGCGACTCGTCCACCATAAACAGGAGGCTAGTACTTGTCCGTCGACCACTCGAGATACTTTAGAAAAATAGAAAACCCGAGATCCCGAACAGCCGTCTACTACTTTTCCGCCCCCGTACGCGTGTGTAAACAGCTGCCGGGTGTTTCCTGACCAGTAGCCATTAGAGTGTTAAGCTGCAGTGCTCTCGACACCCACTGCAATTGTTAAGATCGCTACACTTGGGAGTCCGGAATTTTTTTCGGTGTCTGATACGAGCTGTACGCACTCGTTGAACGTTGTCGGAGCGAATATGATTCAAGAGAGATCGTCCGAACGCGAAGCGAATTCTTCTCGTCGGTCTCCTCTCGCGGAGACACCGGCAAGTAGGATACTCAGCTAATGTAACCGTGTTTCCGCGCAATCCGTTGCATAACGTGATTATCCACGACGTGCGTCATTATTGCCGTTGCCGTGGCTACTGAACCAAAAAATTGCCGCGATCCCACCGCGGGAAAATGTTTCCACATCTTTGCCTCGCGGCCTTCCTCTCGTCAATTAGTGATTCACTGCGATTGTCATCTCCACGCAACACCCGGGAAACCCTCTGCATCAAATTTCTGCAACATCGTGCGCTTAGACGAAGAATAAAGATGGATGATCTTCAAGATTCAAAGATTGACCCTGGTGCATCACACTAGTTCTTTCAGACATGTACTTCATACTCGGGTCACAGTGCAGTTCCAGGGTTGACGTAATCAAAACAGCTGGTATCGATAGATTCTTCGTAGAAACTACCACTTTACATTTGCCCCAGTGATTAAACATTAGAAATGCAAGATGAGAGTTAAGATCGCAATCCAAGGGAAATGCCTCGGATTCAACGTTTTCAAATAGATCTAGAAACGAATAATGAAAGAGGATTGCCGCATTACAGTTTGTAGTGTAAATGCAATATCGACCGCGTTCCGCGCGTCCTAGATCCGTGGAATTCGAAAGAGAGAATGCATCAGCATGATCTGAGAATGCACCGTCTGCTAGACTGGGCGCAGACGTTGCACCGGTGCTCGCATCATCGCGATGCATCGTCTGGTATGCACACGCGAGCACGATCATGGATCTACGGGCCGGTGGATCCCGTCCAGTTTTGCTTTCATCTCGTGAAGCCCGCGGGGCTGGTGTGTGCCATATGGTGGTCTGGAGGTCCTGCTGGCAGCTCTCGCAGGAAGGAAGCTTTCCAGCGAAGTATTATGTTCCCGGGTATGTATACCGGGAACATATTGCGTCGGGGAAAAGAAGCTGGACGTAGGCGTTGCGTGCACGCACGTGAAAGCGGGCACGCGATCCTTCGACGAGGGCACGTGCCCCATATTCCTCGGGGAACCTCCTCCGCAAGAAGCGTCGCTCTTCTTTGTCGACGGACCGGAAACGGGTGTCAATTGTCGGCCACTTGGACTCTACCGACGCCCTGGTTCTTCTCGAAACAAATTCGAGAACACCGATCCTTCTGTGTGGTCCTCCGCGAATTTCCAGAATGTGCAGAAATTCTTTGTAAAAATATTAACCCATAGCACTCGAGTGGCGCCTCTGGGGCGCCACTAAAAATTGCTGTACTATTATTTAAATAATTGTTTACACTATCAGATATGTCGGTATCTAAACAATTACTACACATTTAAGTATTGTATGAGGTATTGTATCAATTTCATATTTATCACATTTAAAATATCATAGAGAATGGAAATATTGTAGGTCAGAAGAAACGTTTAATTTTCGAGTTAAAATAGCTCCGAGTGCAAAGGGTTAAGAATGCTCTATGTATATAAATGAAAAGAAATAACAAATGAATCCCGGTTGACTGCTTGTATCGCTGAAAGAGTTTCCGAAAGACAGTGAAAAGAGCCGGAGGAGCAGGGAGGTTGATTAGAGAGATACGGGGAGCATTCCAACGAGTCTGCGGATCGATACAGGAACTGGTTACTCAACTTCATTCCCGTTACATATCGCTGGAAGTTATGTAAACCGGGTCGTGCGACATTTGGTGGCCGAGCACAAAAGGAGTCACGAGTCCCAGAAGCAGGTCCTCCCACTCGAACCTGCAAGTTGGCTTGGGGGGTCCGCGTGTAAATTTCCATCGAGCGTGCGAAGTGTGCTTCGTTCGGTAACAATTAAGCTTCCCAGGCTTTCCTGAAGGCATTGTCTCGACGGTACGCGGGAAAGTGCCGGCGCGAAAGTAACAACAAGGCAGGAAACAAGGAGCCACCGGTTTCTCATCGAATCAAATCACGGCCGGTGAATACAGAAGAGAGATCATTCTGGATCGCGAGGCGGTCCCGAAAGCAGTAGATCCTCGTGGGACTTGGAAACTCGGAGAGGGAGAGAAAGAGAGTGCTCGATTGTCTACCCCATTGTTATGTTCTTAAAGCTTTCTGTTTTACTTTTCGAGCAAAACACGAGAGTCAACGACAGAAATTGATCGCTACGATGATACGATGTTGAACACGAGAGAGCTGCGTCGACTTTAGCTGATCGTGCTTGCACGATACCAATGACGACACTCTTGGATCCTATTGTATCCTGTCAGCAAACTTTCGTCGTGTAGTTTCAGGACATACGAAACGTCCACGAGACACGAGCTGCTGTTTTTGCGCCGGCACAGCTTTTTTCTGCTTAGGGAGTTAGGTGGCTTTACCAGCAATCAATATGATAGCGATACGAACCTTATGTATTTTGATACATTGCGTGGACAATCCAGTTTCGACTTTATCGTTCGCAGTTCTGATTAGACGAGATACACATTCAACACTCGTTCATCGCAAGGCCCATCGGATTAAAACGCTGTACGCCAGCTTCGAGTGATTTCTTTCGCGTTTCATGAATGAGCCGCTATCACTCGAGTCTCGCGTGTCGCAACGACAAGAAAAATATGGCAGCGCACGAGCCACCGTCGGATAATAGTCTTACAATATTTTTTCTGTCTAACGGCGATACCGAGCGATAGCAAGCGGCGCCGTTTTATCGTCGAGCCACCGGTGTTCACGAACCCTTTTTGTTGGAAAGAGCTCTGGCATGTTAAATCGCTCGTGACGGGGTCAACCGTACGCATCTGAACCGAGAGCCTCGCGAGGTCAGGAATTCCACGCGAAGGTCAATCACTGTCGCCTTGCACCAACAGAACAGCCAAGCGTTTCGTACAATTGTCTGGCCGCGATTACGCTTCTCTGCTGGTTCCCTTTAACGAACCGGCCAACTGCACGAAATCTGCGTACCTCGGACACGCGACTGGTCTGCGAAATTGTCACGAAACCCCACCAGACAATCATAATTCCATTGTCCACGTGGAGACAGTGTATTTCCGAGTAACCTCGAGTTCAAGTTGAAGGGAGCAACAGCGAAAGAAACGACGCTGCTCTTCGACATAGAAGATCCACGGATCCATTTGCAGCGGAATGCAAACGAGCAACGATTAAATAATAGAAGAAAATCGAGTTTACAAAGCGGAGAAGAAGCAGGCCTCGACTCTGGATCGTAATCACCCTGCCAATCAACTCTGTCTTCTTGCGCCGCCGGCTTAATCGACATCGGAGAACTCAACGGAGATGATAATTAGTGCCTTGTTGCAAACGATTATTAACCACAAAACGCGATGTAATCGGACGAATTCATTAGACGAGCGAGATCCGACTGAAAGTGTGCTGCCGATGATGTTCTAACGTCGTCGATGAACCGCTCGTTAGCAGACCGATGCTAATTATTCTTATCGGGCATCTTGAACGACTGCTCGCGCTGCATCGTGTTCGCGAGATCGGTGAAACCGGAGCAGATATTATTCGGTCCTGAGGTCTTCGAGTTGCGTGCTCTATGTTCAGATCTCGACGGACGGTTCTTGCAGGAAAGAGCGAGTCGTGAACGATCTTTCGATCGGAGCCATTACCTGTCGCTCGACAAAAATAATTAAATACAAAGCCCCGTGACCTCCATTTCCGCGGAGGCCCACCGGTGCGGAACACAAAGATTTCACGGGGGCTTCGGAAAGAAGAAGGCGATGAAAGAAAGAGCGGACGACACGGATTCTTCTTCCTTGTTCAAGGGGCCCTTGGTTTTTGTTCTAACCGTCTTGAGATCCTTCTTTTTCGGCCGGAAATCAGGCAGGGGACACGTGCTCGAACGGCAACAGCACCTGAAGACCCAACAGACCAGGGGAAAATACGGCAGCTGAGAGTCGGAAAGCACGTGCCGCCAGGGAAAGGGGCAAAGAGGACCGTCGTTTCAAGATTCAATGGACTTCTTCGGGGATAAGGAATTTATTATGCGACAGGGTCGTACCAGGGGGACTGGCAGATACTGCGACCATTCAAACCGGGGTCTACGTGGCCCCGCATGAAAATTAATCGACACCTCCATCTTGGCATCTCGATGTCAACGGACCGAGATAGCCAGAAATGAACGGAGCCACTGTCTCGTTCGATATCTCGCGTTTCCTGGGACTACGCGATCATCCTTCATTTTCTGCGGAATATGTATATCGTGCACGATTATTTAATGTATTATACTACGTTGCTTAGAAGGTTCTCTAATTATTATGAATGGGGGTTGAACGCGTGTAAATAATTGCAAGGCCGGCACCGTTTGATGAATTCGGTAAAACTAGGGAAATATGCGCATCACTATGCGTCGAGCGGCTCCATTAGCGTGGGACTGCCAACCAGAAGAAACTCTAGACGATCTTCAAGCCCGTGGCACGATTTTGTTCGCGCTCTAATTATAAAGCGCGCCAGTTCTCATAATCCCTTGCCATTTCCGGATTCCGAAAGATCGCTCGGCTCTCTTCGACCTGAATGGAACGGTTGCGAAACATTGCAGCCACTAATTCTCACTTTTTCAGAGAAACTCCTATGAACGGGGGAAACGCACGATTGCCTACTTACAGACCGAGGCGCTGCGAGTGCATCTCATCGATCAAGTTAGCTTAGTCTGTAATTGATGGTCTCGGCTGTGAATTATAGACGTGCACGAAAATGAAGTGTTAGTAAACATAATCTGGAAGTCGATGATTCAGGAGCTATTTAGAGTTGGAGTTCAAAATGTTTGTTCAACGGATTTAGACTGAGATAAATTTCGAAAGATTAAGAAAGTGAAACAAGTAGCAAATGCAATTTTAGAATTCTCGTGAACGATACGAACGATACGACGATCTAATGTTAGTCGATTAGGATAGAGGCAAGGCCGTTGAATAGGGTTTCCGTTGAAAGGTGTCGTTTACCTTGCTCCGAAACGGGGATACGCGATATACCGGGTGTCGTTGTAACCAAGCTGGGTTTACTGTTCTACTCGAAGCGGTTGATAACGATAAGGACGCGATACCGTGCGTATTTTTAGACCCGGAATGAATCAACCGAGCGAAACGCGTGGATTCGCCATTGAGCCTGCAATCGAATCTCTACACGAAGGACCTCTACAGTAAAAAGATTCAATCGAACCATGGTTACGTCTGAAACCCCAAAAGTGCGCCCGCGCACGCATTCTTCGAAGCACGACAGCGGTTTATGGGGCTTGATGAAATTCCCCTTAAACATATCCCCCAGCATATGGCGACTTCTATTCCGGCTGGTTGCCCTTCTTCCCCTTGATTTTTTACACTTTACACTCGATACGCCAGATTACCAAGGATTTTTCGGCGCAGGACTTCCTCTTCTTCGAATTCCACGCTGTTAACTTCCCTATTAGAACGTTCGTTTACTGGCTTTTAATGGCTTCTGTTAGGGGGAGATTGTTAATTTTTCATGCGGCAGTTCTTTCTACGGTGGTGTTCCTTAATTATGCTCGCTGCAACCGGATTCCTCGAACAGACTCGAGACGCAGCGATTCTTTTAACCGGAACGAGCATCTCGTTCAAACAAAAATATCTCAAGGTGTATTTCGGTTCGTGGCCCATAACCGGCTGGAAGATATTGATGTCTAGTAACGGGGTAGCATCGTTCCTGCACGTCGTTGACGAGCCGCAGACCTCCCTTTGACACTTTTACAAGACGCTTTTCCTCCCTTCCGCGTTGCTTTCTCTTTCATTAGTCGCCGCAATGAAAGAAACCCGTCTATCGATCGTGCTTCTCGAACGGGTCCTCTTCGTGGACCCTCTTCGAGATGCTCGGTCGACATTCGTGTCGCTTGTTTGCTCGGAATGCACGAGTACGTACCGTTAGGCGAAACCATCCTGAGGACGGTGTCTCGGATACCTGCTACGGAAAAATCTCTGATTCGCAACGGGTTCTCCGATGAACAACTGTCGAACGGTGTCTTTCTAATGATCTAGGAGGCTGCAAAAATAGCTCACTCCGCGGGCACGCCTGCCGGTATATTGGAAAAAGGCTCTGTTTACTATTTTTCACGTTTGGAGGAAACCCGTGAAATAATTTTGTCTGGAAGAAATCCGATGCGCCGAAGAGGTGCAGCGACCGAGGAAAATAAGGACAAAGATCTCGTAGCAAGGAACACCTGAGAATTCTGCGCAAACCGCATTCACGTTCGCGGGTAAGCGTATCGGAATTCCTCGCGATGAATCAGAAATCATGATCGCGCCTACACACGGGTTGGCTTGTTTTCACCGTGCGTCTCGAGGGCCACACGAATTTCGTGTATTTGAACGAGCACCGATGTTTACGACAGCCGCCGGGCGTATACCGTACGCTTTTGTTAGGGCACTCGTCCGTTCTGAACGGAACACACGCCTCCACTATCGATTCTCGGTCGTCGTAAAACGCCACCGGGAATTCCACGACGACTGCCCGTCTAAGAATCCCGCTGTTTGTTTAGTCGGAACGCAAATAGAGAGCGATGGCGCCGAAATCGGTCTCGATGGGGCATCGGGAATAAATCGTCAAGTCAGAGATAGGACGTGTACAGCAGCTTTCGGAATTCTTCACACAATTTACAACTTGTTGAACGATACTCAAACTTTGCTTTCGTTTCTGTGAAACGTTGAAATCATTCTCCCCGGAGAGACGCTGATGTAAACTTCGCAGATGTACATTGTGGGAATGATATCACGTTTGCGAGAATGATCGAGGAGTTGTTTGGAGAATTGAAAAAATTCCGAATCTTCTTCGGAATGTTCCAATAAATTTGATAGGAGACGATCGGTTGTTTAATGACGCCAGCTCGCGTTTAATCCATCGCTGATCCAGGCCGGGATGTTTACGTTCGAGACGATTTAAGAGAGAACGTGTTCTAAGAAAGCATTAGGCGCGACGTCACGTGGGCGGAAGAATAGCGCAGGATGAAAAGGAGAGGAAGGAAGGCGACGTCCTGTGCCTTGTCGGAGGACGCGCAATAAAAAAAATGGTAAAGACTCGGAGGCGCGACAAGGGGCTCGACAATTAGTCCATAATTAACTCGGAGACAGACGTTGGCCACGCGTGCCGCATAAAACGCTATCAACCCTTCAGATACGGTCGTGAACGAGGGGATGCGTTCACCGAAAATAAACCAGACACACCAGATCACCCCGTTCGCAGATGCGTGCGTCATGTGCGCGTGTCAAGATGCGTTTGTGCACCGGTGGTCCATGGCATTAATAAATAGTCGATCTTCTTCCTTTTTAGAAAAACACCGTCGCTTCCTTTCCACGTTTCAGCCCCGCGAAACAACGGTACAGCTTGTCGTGAAACTATTACAAAATGACGAACTGCAATTTAAGAATTGTGTGATTTAATGGTTAGCTTTTCATGTCGTGTAGTGTTCAGGACATTCCGAGCAGACTTCACGAACCGTTCGATTTTTTCGACTTTACGATAGCGAGACTTTACAAGCCGAAGGCTCGGGTCTGTCCGCCACGTTTGCATCCGGCACTGAAACTTTCGGAAACACGTGTATGTCGATTTTATGACCGCAAGCTGGCTACATTTCCAACCGTAACGACTCGCAGCGAAACACGTCCACGCCACGAGCCCCGTACGTGCCGAACAATCATTTCCACGGTGTACTTGCTGAAACCCGGCCGATCTCGTTCAGATTTTCGCTAAGCCGCTGTTACGCTGCGCCATCACGTTTCCGCGACAATGCTCGGATTATCCTTTCTGTAGCATTTATAGCGTCGATACGTTCCTTTTATATCGTTCGCGTATCGTGCGTCAAATTGGACGTCGAACAGAGATTATGGGGTTCGTGATCCGACAAACGACGAGTGTCGTGTGCCAATTACGGCAGAAATCAATCCGTCAAGCCTCCGACGATTAAGAATCGTTTGCTGAATCTTTCGCAGATCGATCGTCCGTTATTCTGGACTTTATTACGAGACTGTATCTTGCACGATGGGAAAGCATCTTGGGATTGGTGTTAACGGCGCTATTCTTCGTTGATTACAGACGACGATCAAGGTGTACGCGAACTGTCTACGGCCGGACATCGAGTACAAGACTCTCAGCATCAGCTACGAGACGACCTGTCGCGAGGTTGTTCAGAACCTGCTGAACAAGTACCGAATGAGGCACCGCGATCCAAGGCTGTTCTATCTCACCATGGAGGTCACCGTGAGAAGACCGAACGTGAGGACAGTTCTTCCACTCGACGAAGATGCCAGACCCGCAGTTTTGCAATCCTGCCATCCTAGGGGCGACTCCAGGTACATACTATCGAACTATAGAGAGCAAAGAACATTCTTCACGCTCCCCTTTCGGTTTCGGTCGGCTTCGCGATGTAATTTCAGGGCTCGCGACCGACCGTAAACGCGACTTCTTGTGGGTCGGTGAGCACGAGCCAACGAGCAACGTCCTTTCCAGTGATTCCCTTTGTTCCTCGGTTCAAGTCGTCTGGCGCGACCACGCGAGACGCCTTTATTTATGCTTGGAGTACCCTCTGCTACGGATTTTTGCTGAACCTCCTACCACGGTTTCTCTGAGAGGTCAGGCTTGTCCTCGTTAAACCCTAGAACCTGACCTGAACCTCTATAGGAAATTATCCGATCTTGTCCTGCAATGATGTCCCCTTCAAATTATGTATTGCTCCTTAAATCCAATAAAAATGGTAATCTTCGCCGTTCGATGGCACAGAGCACGAACGAGGGAAGAGCGAAGCTAAATGGAAGTAGAATGTTTGTGTAGGACACGTCGAAGCTACCGTCACGAAGGTCTCGAAGTCACCGATGTTTTCTTGGTGGCTCGGGACTTCCGGCGAAGGTATACGTTATGTAGACCAGCGGTGTTTAGAAGCCGTAGCCCCGTGTTTTTACGTGGAAGTAGTATTCCCCGATTCCCTTTGAGCTCTCGCCGACATCCACGATATCCAGGATTCACGGATGTTTTCTTGTGTTGCAGATTCTCGTTGCAGACGCGTCGCGGCGGACTTGTCAAAATATACGACAGCGCGCTCATGTCCGGGGTAAGTCACGCCGTTAAGTTCCCTCTCAAACGTCCCATTCCCTCGCGAATTGCACTCTGCTTTTTAGTTCGCCAACAACTGCAACAAGCTGATCGATGAATTTCCTTTCGCAGTCGAAGTACAAGAGTCTGCTGATTTCCGAGCAGACCACCGTGGACGAGCTGATCCAGATGCTGTTGAGCTGCTACAGCTCGAAAGAACGTGTCGAGCAGTTCTCCCTGTACGAAGTCTGCGAAGGTGAAGAGTATCAACGAAAATTACACCCTGACGACTCACCCCTGAAGGTGACGCAAAGATGGACCAGCGTGGACCGTCATCTTCGTATCAGGCGTAATCCCGACTACAATCCTCATCGAAGAAAAGTTAGTTCTCCTTCTCGCGCGTCAAACAAAAGCATTCTCCCGATCTCCCGCGGAGACGTCGAAACGCAATTGCACGGCGCATCTCTCCGCGCGTCAGAATTATTCATATAAGAATATAATAGAAAGTCAAATTCGTTACACAATCGTCGTTGTTTGCAGAGTATGTGGGCGTCCGACTCGAGCATCAGCGTGGCCATGTCAAGACTGAACCTGCACGGCAACCATCAGGCCCACTACAACCAGCACCACGACAACAACAATCATCTGTCGTCTTATCACAAGGAACCGGCTACTATCAACAACAATAATATCCACAAAGTGGACAATCATCATCTGTCTCTCGGTTCGCTGAATCAACAGTCTCGAATCGTTGTTCCTCACGCGACACAGATGCCTCAGGTGCAAGTGTCTCGGGTCCAACAATTGGCACAGAGTGTACCCTCGACGCCGTTGACGTCGAAACACGTCACCGCGTCCTCGTATGCGGATTACGAGAACTATCTGTTCATCTAGACGCTTCGAGAGCATCAGAGAATGAATTTTGTTTAGTGCTACTTTGAACCTTAACCCCTTATCTTGCAAATATCGTATCTGATTCGCGATGAAGATACTGAACCGATTCTGATAAATATTTTTTGGAAAGTTACGATCTACAAAAAAGTTTTAATCAATTGTAGGGTCGTAGGGCAAGGGGTTAAGGAGGTAGACTCGTTTCCAGGATTGCAGGGATGTAAACGTAAAAATAGGACTTTGAAGAGGGCGAGCATCCCAGAGTCTTGCAATCTTGGAAAAACTAGTCTACCCCCTTAATGCAAACAGCTTTGTTACTCGTAGTGTCTCGAGATGGTGAAGCTGTCGAAAGATTTGGTGTTACCTTCATCGTTGTGTCGGCGCGTTGAACAGTATTCGATGGTTCAGTGCTAGCATGTTCGAAGGAGTCGATGATTTGAGATTATTTATTGCTGCAGCTGTGCAAGCTTGGCAGAGGGTTCGCGCCCCGGCTGAACCGCGTCGGTTAAACAGAACAAAGAGAATTTACGATGATAGTCAATAGCGAGGAAAATTGTACCAAAGGTAGACGTACGGAATTTTAGGTTTATAGTGCATTCAGAAGTATATATGTGTAAATGTTCTGCGTTTAGAGAGGTATTCTAAGAGAGAGAGAGAGAATTCAAACATAGTTGGGGATCCATTGGTGTCGATCCTTGACGTTGATCCTTCGAGACTCGCTCGATGTTTTTACATTAGGTTGGACCAAAACTAATTTCCGCCTTTTTTTCCAATTTTATTCGATGTTTGCGCAATTTAAAGTGGTCTCGAAGGATCGGAAGTGTATTTAAGTAAACTGCATTTAAACGGGACGCAAAATACGTTTATTATTTATTTCTAACATCAGTAAAGGCGTTTAGGAGGTCCAGAGCTTCGATGTTTAAGTTATTAAGCGAGTCCTGTATGTAAATTTCGTCGTGCAATCCGATCAAACAGGACTCGAGCTCGTGTACATAGAGACGAAGAATAAGTGACGAGTATTCGAAAGTGTTTGCCGATCAAATCGTGTTATAAATTACGAATACGAATGTTCATTTCTTCCATGAAATTACCTTGTTTCTTCCTGTTTTCCCTGGCATTTCAAGATGGAACGTATTATATTTTTTTACGACACACTGTATATAGACACACCGGAAACGTTCTCCGTGTTCGATCGCGTTTTTGTTCGAATAATAGTTGGATCCATTGCCAAAGATTCGGTACGATACGTATGTTATGTGAGACCTGTTGATTCAACGTTGCGACAAAACGCGCGCAAAGAAGGGAACGGGAACGTTTCGAGTAACCATGATTGTTCTCGATGATTTTTCTTGATTGAATTCGACCGTCACGGGATCGAGACCGTCGAGATCGACGTGACCTACCAGCAACTGTAACAAGTACAATGAATCTTGTATTATTCTAATACGACACAGTAGAGTGTACATATCCTTTTGTATCGTCGTTTATAATTCACAGAAGAAAATATCGTTTCACGTGGCTAAACCTCGTGTACTTTCTTTCCACCTCATCGTATCGAAATAGTTTATCCGTTAAGGTTGACTGCTAAGTGTACCGATTCATAGTGAAATAAAGAAAACGTGTGCAGCAAGTGCATTTTTCATACGACAAGGATGTTTGCGTTCAGTATTATATTCTTACTTTCGTTCTGTTCGAATCTTAAGAACGAAATGAAAATGAAGAAGGCGTTTGTCGTGTGACGATAAAAATTTTATTTACAAATGCGACAAATATAGGAATTTTGGGCACCAGTGACGTATCGAAGAGAAACGAGCGGTTACGATTGGTCGATTATCGGATCGCTTTTACTTTCAAACATCCCCACGCCTCCAGAGTCTTGTTACACGAACTGGATCCCGGCTTTGACAATATCCGAGATCCGCGTATTATAATGAAACGTTCTCGACTGGTCGCGTCACGTTCTCTCCGAGAGATCACTGATAGAGGAGAGAATCACTGAGATGTAACAATAATAAACTTTACATTAAATACGATTAGAATCTAGCTATTTTGTAAGGGCTATGCGGAGTGTTACAGTAATAGAAATATTCGCTTCTCCAAGGAAAAAATGGGGGATGGGGATAGGGTTTCTCTTTTTCTCGTTAATACAGGGATATTCTCGGGGAGAGGGTGGGCCGTGTCTTGAGGGGCAGGGGAGTGGGCAGGGGGTGGGGGTTGTGGAAAGGGGAAATATACTTTTTTTTCGTTTTAAGTTTCAAAGGATAACATCACAGCATTGACATATCAACATCGAAACGATCGGAGCATCGCGCCCGTCGAGAATCGTCGACGAACTGCAAATTCGAATTTAAGCTTCCTCGCCTTTGTAGTTTCGTGAAACGTTATTGTCGTCGAGGAACTCCCAGGGGGGCGCGCTGCCGCGCTCGTACCACTTTTCATTTCTGCTATAGAACAATTTACAACATCTCGTTAATTAATCGCCTCAATTCCGTCTCTCCGAACAACCGCAGCTCGCACACACTGAACCGCGAATCGCAATCTGTTTCGACCCTCTCTCGAACAATCTCTCTGCGCATTCCGTGCGTCATCCCTTTCTCTCCCTCTCTTTCGCTCATTTTTTTTTTTTTTGTCAATCAGTCACTCACATGTACTCCGTTTCGCCCCGTTCATCCTTAGCGCTCAGTTACAATTAGATAAACCGTTAATTCGAATAATGGCGATGCGATACAAACATCTCCGCCTTTACTTTCTTGCCTGAACAATATACACACGCGCGCATTCTTCGCCGACGCATTCGCACGCTCCATCGATCCTCCGCACACTGCAACAACAATCAAAGAAAATTCGCTCGAAGACAACGAATAGATCGCTCGGTCGTTTCGATTCGCGGCTGGGCCTCGATTTATCATAGCTCGTTCGAAATCTTTTTGTTAGAGGTGCAGACTGTGTACACGAGACACACTGATCGATTAGAAAGAATGTAGAACCATCGAGGCCAGCATCGCGATAGAATAATAATAGACAATATACACAGGGGAAAACCTTTGATCCAACGAACCAGCCGCAAAAAAGGAAAATGAAAATCATCACCGAGGACATACGGTGCGCGCCCGCTTTATCTCAAATGTCGCGCCGCTCGAAGCGCGGGAATTTCGAACGACTCGAGTATCTCGACGGGCGGCGGGACTTCGTCCTCGGAGCGACGCCGGTTGATTCGAATCGACGATCGTTCTTTTCTTGAATTTTCTTTCTGGTTCATTAATTGGGACGGCGTGACAAAACAGCGACTTTGCCGATCGCGAGCGTCAACGGCGTTTGACGAGCTCGATTCACCGACGATCGAGACTGCGAAACATCGTACAAACTACGACCGCGCGTGGTGTTTGGAAATCTTGAAAGAATCGTTTCGCCGTTAAATATGAAACGCATGCATCTCTAGCTGTCTAAGGATCTTTCCTCTAACGTCTCTAACCATCTAAATAAGTAGTTAACTCGTCTGGAAACTCGTTATCGTTCTTCTCCGGCTGGAAACTGCTGGCAACCCCGAAATCTCCACAAAGCAACGCACAAAACATTTTTATATACATCAAATTAGCGAGTAAACAATGGACATTCAGAGAAATTTTGTAATAGTTGTCAGAGGAACATTAACAGATTGTTGAATGAAATATTGTAAATGAGTACCGGGGTGTCCGGTTCTCTCCACAGTGGTTAAAACAGCAAATGTTATTGTATCTAAAATGGAGAAATGTATCTTTGTGGTATGTTGGTTGTTTTCGAGTTTGTGGAAATTTTGGGCTGCGTGCGATGCTGTTCGGACAGGAAAGCAGGAAACCGATGCATCAACGTGCCAATGATCTCGTGTCCGTTAATTCTAGGCAATGTTCACGATCATCGAGTCAAACCGACAATGGCGTCCGCGCAATCCTAGCGTCGCTCAAATCTCTCCTCCGTATTATACATACTTTCAAAACCACATTATACCGCGGCCAACAATATTATTGCGAAAGCCTTAAGGCTCGATACAAGGACAGGCGTTTCGCGATATTCTCTAAGCGTACCGAGACTGTCCGCATCGACGTAAGACAACAATGGGACTCTCTCCAGTCCCATCAACGTTTTCAATGAATTTCGAACAATGATCGAGTCGATGCTTCGATCCCGTTTTGGACCTTCCAACCATATGGGGTTGCGTTCAAAGGAGGGCGTCGGTCGTTGCGACGCCATAAGCGGCTAATCAACAACGTTCTCACGTGCACACGGTGCAAGCCGACGAATCAACTGCCACGTAATTAAAGATCGATTCGCGCCCCTGTACAATGAACATACGCGCTCGAACACCCTTAAAGGCTCACCCTCGCTTCCGGCCTTCTCTCACTTTCTTTTTTTTTCGCCTCCCTTCTGCTCTAGATCCACGTCGCTTCACGTTATTCTTCAGAAAATTCGATTGTGTTCCCGATTGGACTTTCAGCGTTTCTGACCCGCGCGAACGCATTATTCCACCATCGCGTTTCACATTTCTCTCGGAGAACGAAGATTCAAAGTTTCCTCGTCCCGCCTGTCGATCTAGAAAGATGTCGAACGAGTCTCTCGAATAATCGAAAAATTACTATTACACCATTTGTTACTTTGTTTACGGAGACACTACGGAGCTTCACGTATTCCGAATCGCCCTCGATTTAAGCTACGACAATTTCTCCGTTTCAACTGATCGCTAGACTCTCTGTTCTGACTTTTAATTAATTCAGCGCGCTAGTGTCTTTTTTTTAATATTTTGGACGTTACAGAGTTGAACGCTACTTGATACACCGAAAAACGAAGAACGGACCGACTGGAAGCCGCTAAAGTTCTGTTGTCTAAACCGAAGTGTCAAAGCCGACGGAGATTCTCGCTGGTTTGTCAGCTTCGTATCGTCTACGTAGATCGTTTCCCTAAATTGTCAAAAAGGAGATTTCCGACGGAACCTCTCGTGTGGAATAGTTCGCGTGACGTTCGTCGTGTACTCGTCCCATTATCGCCGCTTCACGACTCTTACAAAATATCGTAAAAAATTGTCCGACTGTCTAAAGTAGCTTGCTCGCCTCTCATCGATCGATCCGATCACGTTGGGTCCGTCTAAAGAGAGAAACTGCTCGTTTTCACGAGTTGCCCTCGACAAATTCCGAGAAAATCAACGAGATAATTCGTTCGTCTAAAATCCGCTCGTTAGAAGAACAATGAATCGGACACTTTCTTCGCAACACAATCGACCGTCCGTCTCTGGCATTTTCTCTTTCTTCCTAAATTGAAAACAAGCGAACACAATGCGAGCCTGCGGTTTTCATTGGCTCGTGAAACTGCGAAATTTGCATGGACATCCGCGGTCGGATAATCGACGGGACGTCCGGGCAACGTCGCGAGCGTGTCTTCTCGCGAATCCAAGTTCGAAAGAAACTGTAGCCAGCACATATGTCTCCGGTGTACACACTCGAGCAACGATCCGGGCCGTGACAAAACGCGAACGCGCCGGAAAAAAAACTTTCACCCGAGCCGGACAAAAGGGCGAACGTCGTTCACACAGAAGTGGAAGCGTGAGTATCTTTAAGTAGAATCGTCACCAGTGATCGTGCATGCAAGTTTTTTGTTATTTTCTTTTTTTGTTTCTTCTTCTTTATCGTTATTATTTCACCTAGTATGTACAAAAGTTGGCTGCGAAAGGATTTTACAGTCAGCGACCGCTGCCCCGTACCGATCCGGTTCCGGGCAGAAAATCGTTCCTCGCGAAACTCGATCACGAAAAAATTCATCCTCGTTCCCCTGTCTGCTCATAGATCGCGAAGCGGAACCGTCGCTCCTCGATCATTATGTTTCTCGTCTTTTACAAAAGAAAATTCCGCCGACGCAAAACTAGGAAACTGCACACGCCGCGCTAAGGAAATTTCGTTCAAGCGCGAATACCTGCGCATACATACGTTTCCCTTTTTCTCGGGGGCGTCCATAAAACTCATGCGACGCCGTTCAACACGGAAATTGGAGACCGAAAGATCTCCGGAACTTATCTAGTACTCAGGACGCGCCGATCAAATTCATTCAACGGCTCCGTATGAAAATTGAAAGCCTAATTGCACTAGCTACAAACTGACAAACGAACAGCTCGAGGAAAATTGAATGTCAAATGTGCTAAGAAATAATAGATAAGTTCGCCTAAACGTACGCAACGAAATCACACGACAGCGGCTCGTGCGAGGAAAGCGTGTGTCGCTCGAAAGAAAGTTATCGTACTATCCTAAACGACTGACAGGTGGACAACGTTCAAACCTCTCGATTTGTTTCGCACGTTGCCAGGTTCCTCGAATAAATTCATCGGCTTCGCGTTGCCTGTGACAAATTCGCTCTACTTAAGAAACAACATGACGCGTGCGCTTCGAAAAACCAATGGTACACGAGCGACCAGAATGTTTCGATCTGCGTGTAGTTTAGATTCTGTAGCCGCGTGAGCATGCATAGGGCTGCCAACATGGTTCAAACATCACTGGCAATCGAATGGAAGAGTTGCAAATAGTTGGTAGAAGAAGCTACCGAAAACTGTGTACGCGGTACCCGCGGAAATTCGTACGGCGTTTAACCCCTAATCAAGCCTTAAGTGTAAGTAATTCATTCAGATAAATTATGTTACATAGGTCCGCGAGAACCTGTAGAACTGTGTCATGCTGTATCTCTAGCTAGATCTCGCAAAATAACTGCGGAAACGCTCGATTATGCGAGCGCCGCTCGGCGACCTCGACGCCGCGCGGAGTGAGACTTCAACGCCTGCACAAGCGATCACGTACGTACATCAAATGATTGTATTTTTTTAGTACTTTTCCTCGGTGAACTAAATCAAAGTACTCGCGATACTTCACCCTTCAGCACTTTAATTCATCGCTCTGCAAATATCACTAACGTTTTACGCATGCATTTCGTGGAAACAACGAATTAATAAACATATTAACCCTTTAAGTCCCGACGGTGCTTTTCAGCATCGATCACTTGAAAAAATTATAGACTGCGGACCTTTGTGCGAAATAACAAATTGTCTGCATCGATTGCAAGGAATAGAGACTGAATTGAATAGATTTTGATAGAGGCGAAATCATACGTTGACATAAAGATCCGCAGTCTACTCATAAAAAATGAATTCTTCAATCGCAGATCGAGCATATCTACACAAAAGTTCTTACTGGAAAGGAATAACAATTTAATGCAGGTCTTAAAGGGTTAACGAAGCGACGTTCGCGGATTCGAGAGGCTCAACAACGGGATTCTCTCGAAGCGAAGTCATCCGGGCTATCATCAAACACCTTAGTATCTTACAAGCCTATTATATCGATATATCTCAAGAGTAAAAAATGTGAAATTGTGAAAAATCTAAGCGTTAAGTTTTAACCTTACTTATCTTCTTCCAGCAAAAGATGTCCAGACAGCGTTTTTCTTTTTTCTGTTTAATTAGCGGCGTTCCGTTGGGAAATGACGAGGCGGTGGCAACCCTACGCACGCGATCGACGTGGCTACGCGTGTCTGTATTAAATCGACAAATATTTTACAGTTGCAATATGCCTGTGGTGCTTCGTAAAAACAAGAGTAGATCGCTCTTACAAATATTCTTGGTAGATTAAACGTAATCCTCGTTCCATGTTCGCATTGATGAACGCGGAAAGGACTCGTTTCGAAAGGCTTCTTACAATATTTACACGTCAACTCGTCATCTATGGTAGTATCTTTTTCCTCATTTTTTTTTCTCTCTTTACTATTTTGTCTGTTCACCACGATCGGAGTTTTACTTGTCTGTCGAGTGATAAAGGTGAAAGTGTTTTCTTCGCGCGTATATACACAAAGTGGAACAATCTGTTTCTCATGTTTAATCGTGTACGTGTGTTCGTGTACGCGTGTCTCTCTGTGTTCCTCGGATAGACTCTAATAAAATGTATAAACACATCTACAATCGAAAAAACTTTCAAATATTCCGAGATATTAATTAATCTGATCCCAACCCATCGCCACGCACGTTTTATCATTTCCTCCGATACAGATTCCCTACGGGATTCTAGTAATTGATCGTGCGATCGAAGTCTAAGTAATCCCCGCTCTCTAAACTCGAAGCAAAACTATCGCTGATGATCACTCGGCCGGATTTGTTGTAAAAGAATTATGTAGACGAGTGTTCTCGGGTCGACGACGCTGCGTTCTCCGATCGTTATCGCGTGTTCACCCGTTATATCGTCTCGTCACTGCGAATCCATCGTTTACCTTAAATTTCGAGATTGGTTGGTGTCCCAACGACACTGGCCGCCGATTCACGAGATCGTCTCGCAGCTGGTAGAGCGTTTATCGATCGTAACGCTTCTCATGGGGGTGGGTTTCTTATTTTCTTTTTTGTTTGTTCTTGGGGCCCGGGAGGAGTCAGCGCAAAAATTGAGGCCCCAGGGCTCTTTCTTTCTTTCTCTCTTCCTTGTTCTCTTTCTCCCTTGTCTCGCACGCATTCTCACTGTCTCTCATTCACCCTGATCTCTTTCTCTCGCGCTTGCACACGCTCTCAATCTCTCCCTCTCAATCTCTCGAAAGTATAGTACTTTTGTTTGTTCTCACGTGATTATCTCGTGTCTATTCTCTCATCTCGTTCAGCTGGTTCCGCGAATGGGGGTTTATCCTGTGCGTACCGCATTGACAAGGACATTCAATGATCTGTGTGTGTTTCAACCCGACCATCGCATGCGGAAATTCCTGTTGGGAAAAACGTCGGTGAAAGTTCGTCGAGCGACTACACTTCTGCTCGCGGCTACCGATCGTCGATGATCGTCCGTATTTGTTTTTCATTTCTTTTTTTTTAAAGAAGTACAGAAAGCATCCGTTTACTGGTTACGAGACTACTTGGACAGTACTACGGCTCTATTTCGACGATGCTCGCAAAATGATAGCGTGAAATCAACTGGTCGTCTACTTAATGATATTCTAATCGAAAAGGAACAAGTGGGAGACTAAGTTTTCTATTCTTACGTTCCTCCGAAGCTCGTACACCTTGTCCGAGAACAAGTGTGTCGTGGGTAGCGTGCAACCGACTTGAAACAGTTCGAACACAGTACAGATTTATATACTATCCTTGAAAGAAAGAAACCAATCGGTTAGATCCTACAGAGAAGAAACAATGAAATCGTTCGGACAATGAAACGGGAGCCCAACTAGGGGTATACTAATCGGGAGAGCTTTTACTCAAGGTATCGTGCACGTTCTCGACGACTAAATCGATTACAAGAATTTTATATGACCCAACAGTGGCGGCAATTCAATGAAATCATTCCCGGTAACGAACGGTAGCGTAAAATCACTAGTGGAAATTCTCTAAAACGATTCAAAACCAAATGATGATTTTCACAAAAGTCCAAAGCAAACGAAAAACCCCATCTTTGTATTATCGAAAAAATGAGAACGCGCATTCCGCATCCTTGCAATCCTGTTTTAGGAAAATACGATCTACAAAAAAGTTCGAAGCACCGAAACCGTCAAGTAAATCGCAGGGCAAGGGGTGAATATTCGGAATTGTTCGGTATCGTTAGGTAGCGCGTCCGCTACCGTTTGTATAGGGTAACTAGCGTAACGACTCGCTCGTGGGTAGCGTGACCAGGTGGTGGAACGGTTTTTACAGGTAGCGACAGGAAAGAAAACCCCACTAACAGACCAGAGCGACATCTCGCTAGGGTAGCGTAAGCAATTCGTACGTTCTGTAGCGTACCAGGAGGCGACCCCACTAAAGAGCAGTGGTGCGCAGGTGGGGACAGCGCTGTAGCGACAGGCCCCGGGGCCCCAGCTCCTAAATGCCGTTCGATGTGCGCGAGTCCTGTTGCTGGCGACGCCTCGATTCACTCCCATTGTCGACGCCACCAACGTACGGTTCCTCCTCGGTGCCATAGTATCTTCGAGATCCCTCGGCCACGTGTCCGCCGCTGTACGAGCCCGATCCTACATTTCAAAGAAACACTCGTTTAGTCCCCACTCGCGATCAAAGACAACCTACAACCCTCGCCTCTGCTGACTATACGATACTTGTTCGATTTTGGTCGCAGAAGCCAGGAGACGTTGACTGTTCAAACGTGCTGAATTCGAAAGACTTTCTCCTATTTTTTTCTCTATCGTGATCCATACTTTAGCTACCGGAAGCTTTATGCAAAATAAAAATTGTCTGCATCGATTGCAAGAAAAACATGTATACTAGTCTTTCGAACTGTCTTGTCTCGCAAGCTCGACGACGTTTCATTTAATCGTAAACTACGGATCAATATGTGGAATGAGAATTTTTGAGATTCGCAACGTCGCGAGCTTGCGATTTTACCGATACTTGATAATATTACTCAAAAAAACTATATTATAATAGATTGTGTTACTCCTTTAGTTAATATTCACTGCGAAACGGTAAGGATCAGTCCACCTATCTACGTGTCACATCTAGAAACATTGAAACACCTCACTCAACAAGTGCATGCAAGCTAGCTATGCAAAAAGAAGATGAAAAAAAAACTGATGACTGAATGAAAAAGAAACACGCTGCAAAGACGGTCCGACGTTCGAGCTTCCTTCTACGCAGAGATCGAGAAGTGGAGAAGTTGAACGATTTGTAGTTCATCCCTCGAGTGGATCATCTTCGCGTTGACGAAAAATATAAAACAAAAAAATCAACGAAAGGGACTGTGACTGAATCGTACAAAACAAACGTCCCAAAAGGATCACCGAGGATCGTACGATCCTCGTTATCGAGATGGGTCCCGATCGATCCAAAACATGTCTCCTCTCGACTACGTCGTTAATGTCGAACTTAGTTAGAGGCTAGTCTATCAACCTAGTCTATGTGAGAAGGGTCGGTGAAGGGCTGGCGAGAACTGAGAACAAAAAGTAAAATAAAGTCGACCGAAGAAGTCAAGTTCTAATGAGATACAAAATTTCAATTAATAGAATGGGTCCCTGACGATCGCTTTATGATTCACCTGTACAGCGTTCATCCCCTAATTAATTAATTTCCACTTGTAGCATATTCATCATGTCACCATATACCATACGATACTTAGTAATCAATGATTAGATACCAATTTAATAATGTAAACAATATTTTACATAATGGTACTGATATTTTTGCTAAGGGTTAGAGTACAGCTGAAGCTGAAAGTTTGCTAAAAAAAAAAAACAATTCAGTAAAAATTGTCAGCGTCGCGGGGGTGAAGACTGTACAGATGTGGGGAGGGTTTTAGGCGGTGAACAAAGTAACCAGAAACATTAAATCGGTCTGTTTGGTGAGGAGAAACAGGTAGGTCCCGTTCGACGGGTCCATGCACCAAACCCGTCAGTACTTACTACGCGGCCCCATAAAGTAGGTTTCCCTATTTACACAGTCTCTAATTCTCTGAACCTCACCTCCCCCGTGACTAGGGGAGGACGGACACCCCTGTACAATTCACCGGGGGATGTACACGCCGTGAAATCACATCCGCGGCGAGGATGGAGGAGGTAGCGGAAGAAGCCGGTCGTTCTTAGGTCGTTGAGCGAGCGTGTTCACCTAACTCGACTCTTTCTTGCCATCGTCACCCCGGCCATAGGAGAATTGGCCCTGTTTGCGGATCACTCCCGTGGCAGCCACCGCCTCCACGGCTTTTACACGTAAACAGAGACAAAACATCGGAGTCAGAGCTCGTCGATAATCCCGCGGCCACGTGGCGTTGATTTCCCGCTTTCTATCAGACTCGCGATTCTCTCTAGCTCAGAGACGTTCAATTGATTCCACCAACTGAATTAAAATCGTACTAAATTCTGTAGTATTTGATATCCTAGCCATACAATTGCATAAAGATCCGCAGTCTAGTTATTGAGCATTGCGAACTGAGTTTTACGGAGTAGGTTGAAGGTCTCTGCGCTAGCTCCACGTTGCATTCGAGTGCATCATAGACGATTAAAGACGAAGGGACAGGTTTCTGGATGGAAAGTCTATTGGCGTCCTCGCGAGCGCGACAGCTGTGACTTGTTAGTCTTGCTCAGCACGGGAACACGCGTGGATTGACGAGTCCGACTCCCAATTAGTGGATTGTGGTCGAGCCACCCCTATGGAAATTGGTTGAAGCCTGCAGCGGACTCTGTTAGTGCATTTCGAATTTGTTCTTCCCGCGATTCCTTTACTATGATCGAGCAACAACGATGTACTCTCTGATTCCCGAATTATTCTCGACATTAAACTAGCTGTTAGAGAATTAAAGCACCGCGACCAATCAGAAGTGACAGCGAAGGTATACGTATACAGTACTGGCCGAAAAGTTTGGAATCACTTTCTGATTTTTCGTTGAATCATTTTTCGAAACAGATTTCAGCATTTTCTTACGTCCAGCATCCTGTTTCTCTGATTTTACGCCGTGATTCAAAGCTTGTGACCGGTAGTGTACAGGAAGCTAAAATTGAAATGGAGGATTGATCTAGTGCAATGGTGAGGTGGAAAATTATAGAACGGTACACGCTTTGAATCGCGAATTATTCTCGAGGCTATTGTTAGGAAATTAAAAGCACAGATGAAACGTGACGGTGGATACAGAGAATGAGAATTGAAATAGAGAATCGATCCGGTGCAGTGGTGGGTAAAGTAAAACGTGCGTCGATGCAGAAAGTTAACATGTTCGGATGAGATTATCTCGTAGGAAGCGGCATTGATTTAGACATCGATGACTTCTTTGGAGAAACGATATCTCGTAATCGATGAATGCGACGAATCCGCCCGAGTGAAACGACAGCGGGGCCAGAGCGTGCACGAGATGCGATGAGATGAGCGCGCGGAAAAGAAAAATTTGTATGGAACGACTCGTTCCCGTTCGAGGCGAAAAAAGAAAACACTTGATGACGTGGACGATGACACAAAGAAAAGAAGACGAGCGACGTTCGAGACTAACGAGAGCAACCGCGGCCGCCATTGTTTCGCCACGGTCGACAGTTTCGAGAACCGTGCTGTGTAACGCTGAAAAGAAAATTGATTGCGGCGGTGCTGCAAGTTCCGCAGGTTCTGCAAAGTGCATCCAAGGTGGGACGTGCGTCACATCGAAATTACCGTGATCGTAATCGGCAGGCCGAGGAAGTAGCATAGTCTTCCAGCGTTCTAGAGGGTAACGCCTCTACATTCTACCACGAATGCATGCAAACGGCTACGTGCAGCTAATGACAAATGCGTTGTAGCGTGTTTCATTACTAGCTTCGAATGTCGGCCGCGCTCGAAGTACAGCGAAGTCGCGATTCGTTTCCCATCGGTAGTTCCGAGAGAATTCATGTAGGGAGGACAGTATTTTGTTAGAAATGGAACGCGGCATTTTTTCACTGCTCGGAGACCGAGCTAGGGGTAAGAATCGCGACTTTACCGTGTATAATACATAATAGAAATGGTGGCAAGAACAGCGGGAATGGGGGACCGACGCGACCACTTTGTCAGACAAAGAACAAAGTCGCAAGGGTGGTTCCGGGTTCTTCGAATCCCCTGGGTCTCTCTACGAATGCGGATTTTCACAAAGCTGCGTGAACACGGTGAGAGAAACTCGAGGACGGGGAGACGCGTGTAACAATGTTGCGCTCGAAGGAGAGAAGGTTGGGTTACCTCTTGGCTCGTGGCCGTAGGAACTCTGGCGACGGGCACCTGAGGAGGCAACAAGAAAGTGTCAAGTGTTAGTTGACGGAATTGGGGCTCGTTAGAGTTTCGAGTGAGCTTAGAGTACCTCGACCCAGCCGAGGCTAGGAGAGGATAGGACTGCGACGAGGCTGTGGGGAACCGCGAAATAAAACGTACAATATCTTCTCGATGGACCCCTGTCCACAATACCAGGTGTGCAAACTAGTTCGTGGTCCTCGGAGTTAATAAATCGGCAGTCTCTTCTCTGAAGAATTTGTTAGCGGCCACGAACTGATTTGTACACCGTCGAAGCTGCCAAGTGCTGATGTAGCGACTCCATTCTCCGCGATAATGAAACCCACGTGGAATAATATGTACTTTGAAACATCCAGCTAACCCGATCGACGAATGTGTACGACAGCGACCCGATCGGAAAGGTACCTGATGTGACGCGAGTTGTCAGCGCGTCGACAGGTGCGGGGATTGGTCGAGCGACCGTCGGGATCGCTGGTGGATGCGTGGCTCTCCAATAAGCTTCCAGGTACTCGGCCACGTGGTCGCAGGCATCTTCTAATTGGTTCTCGTCCAGGATCACGTCGAACATCTCGGTAGGACAATGCGCCAGCTTCTCCGCCGCCACCATTTGTACGTTCATGTTCTTCACCTGAGACTTTCCCCTCGACTTGATCAGCCTCTGCAACACCTTCGGTGTTGTGATCTTCAGGTAGACGATCGTCGGGGCTAGGCTGGTCTTCACCAACTGCGACGGGTGGTTTATGGTGTCGCAGTCGAGCACCACCAGCTAAAAGGTGTTTAGTATGAAATATACCGTTGTATTATTTATCAGCAGCGTAGATGTTGGTTTATTACCTGGAGAGTCCTGGCGAGCTCGAAGATCCTCTCGATCTCGGTCTGCACCAAGGCCAAGCAGCTGTTTCTGTTTGTCGACCGATCCATGATCGCCCTTTTCGTGGGATTGTTCAACAAGGACCTCTTCGCTAACGATATATCGGCCGCTACCCTGGTGATAATTATCCTGGAACCATGAAAAATCATGTACACCGTTCCGATCCACTGTTTAGGCGTCGTATTGAAATTCTCTCTAACCTGCCCTCGAACCGATGTTTCAGAAAGTTGAACAACGCCTTCTGCATCATATCCGTGACCTGATAACCCTTCAGCGAAGGCCCCACCAGGATCACCGGCCTCATGGAAGGTACGACTTCGTACGGTGTTGTGATTTCCTGAAAATGGATAACGTTATCAGTGGAATCGATGATCGAGAGGAGTCCCGCTCGCCCTAGGATAATCAGCCCCAGGATAGTCTCACTTACGTAGGACTTCGTGAGCACGGAATGCGAAACATTGAAAACATTGAAAACAGTTAATGGCCAATCGTTTGACTCGAGACATGCGACCTACCCTCCTGCACGGCCAAAGGACCTTCCAGTTCGTTCCATAATCTCTTCAGCATCCAAAGGCGCTTTGGCCAAGCAGTGTATTCGACAAACTAACGCTACCAACCACCTCCTACGAACTATCATCTAGTCTACCGATCCAGTGAACCATTTTTCGAATCCAGAGCAAGGATTCACGGGGGAAGAGGGACAGCCAATAATATCTTCGAATCCGATCTCGTACTATTTGGCTGGCAGGAACCGAAACGTTTCTCTTATTCACATTATTGGAACACGTGGCTAGTCTAACTAACGCCACATGACACTCTATTAACCTACTTGCGGTGTCCCCTGACTGTCAGCCGTCTAAATCTTTGCTCTGGTCTTCTAGATTGCAGCTCGAACAAGTCTTTGGGAATGAAAATGGTTCGCTTAGAACACACAGTTGGTTTAAATACTCTAAGGATTAAACGATGCTCCGGTGAACGTTGTTCATAGACTGAAGATTTCTTGCATTCGCAGGTCCATCGAGATTTTAGATATTAATGGGGACATACAGTGACTCGAATTAATATTTGGACGCTCGAAAAAATGACGATGACTTTTTTAATAACGTACTGTACGACTTTGAAATACTAAAAGTTGCATTCCGTTGCTCTAGCTTCCCGAAAAAGTTCGAGTGGTATAGTACAATATTAAACAAGGTCATCGTGTTTTTTCGAGCGTCCGAATGTTAATTCGAGTCACTGTAACTGCATAAGATCAACGGTCCATTAATCAACAAGTGAGCGTCGCGTCCGACCAACTGTATAAATCCACGACAATTATCGATCGATGCTAGAAACCGCTACTCACATCGACACCTAACTGACACACAAACAAGAAAATGCGTTTATTTTCCACCTGTTCGTAGAGCAGTCATCGGGCTCGAAACGATTCAGTGCGCCAGCGAAGCGGAGGAGGACGAAGAGGAAGAAGAAGAAGAAGAAGAAGAAGTAGAAGCGGCTCTCCTTGGTACGACAATCGTTGAAAGCACGCGCGGAAATTATTACATAAACTCGCCTCGAGAGTTACGAGGTCCCGAGTGCTCGGTCGTCGTACTTTTTCAAAAAATATACACGATGCACAGTGTTCAACAGAGCCACACATACAGCCGCAGTTATACTCACAGAAATAAATCTGCTAGTCCTCGCGTGGCCCACGATATTTTCTAGCACCGACTGATAAATTTAGACACGAAAGCCTCGTCCACGTCATGGGCGTTATCGCGGGCGTGCCGAGTCTTTGCCAAATCCGTGGGAAAATCTTTCTTTGGATCATCTGCGATCGTAAAATTGGTTATAACGACGCTTTTCACGTTGATGATTTCGAAACGGAATCCATCGTTCGGTCCCGATCAACGTGGACGAGACTTCGTGGTTCTCTTCGTCCAGCCGACGACTATTAAAAAGCTAGATCGAAAAGTGTAACCGGGCACGACACGTTCAGGTGTACACAAAGGATTAAAGTGGTCACAGACACAGCGGACCCGTCGAGATCGTTTACCGGCTTCTTGAAGAATGGCACCCGCTTGTCCTTGGTCGATGGTGTAGTTAAGGTCGCCTTGCCACCCCTCACGTTGCTAACACTGTCGCAGTCGTCACCTGTCGAGAAGACAGAGCCGAGATTAATCGGGAGGCACTCAAAATCCTGTGCGAAGATCAGTGTCCCTCTTTCTCTCAAGGTAGCTAGTGAGAAGCTTCAGAAAACGCGATGCAATCTAAGTACCTAGGGTAACTAAGTCGATGCACTGATCCCGTCATCACAGAAGCGACTACTAGTGCCCGGACTGATATCGAATCGACTTTTACTACTAACTGTTTCTTGCTGGAAATACATATATTCTCTAGTGACTTCAGGACCCACCCCTCGATTGTCCTATCTTTTCTGTTACACCTGTACATGCTCTCCCGCTCATAAGGTCTTACGACACCTCTGGTTTTCAGTAGAACATTTAAATAACGAAAAATTTGCTCGCGTCCTTCAACGATTCTTTCATTTTTACAGAGTTCAATGAACCTGAGCATACAATTGTCCCAATTTTCTTCTTAACTCCTCTATTTTTGTAATGATGTCCGATCCCAAGTTGCAAGCGTCGATTCCGTATCATTCCCATTACCAGCAACTACCAAATATTTTGTTATAGCGGTACTAAAGTGTGTCACGGACGTGTGTATGTGGGGCGCACAGTGGGCAATTCGGACGAAATTTGTTTAAAAATCAAAGAACTTTCGATAGAAATGAGATGGAGCGATGAAATTTTTTTTAAATTGAAGCTGAAACTTTGTAGAATATAGGAAATATAGGGAAATTATGGTACGAACGTTTTTTAAACTTGATAAAATTCGTTAAACTTGTATGAAAAAAAAATTTCATCGCTCTATTTCATTTCTATCGAAAGTTCTTTGATTTTCGAACTTTGTCGGGATTGCCCACTGTGGGGCGTGGTTCGAACTGGTGTGGTGACTAGCGATGGGCATAACCGTAGCCGAATTCGCGTGATTCAGAAGCAAAGGACAGTCGGCGCTAAGATTAAGCGTGGGTGGACCATCGAGAATCCTTTCGAGCTCTATAAAACTTTTCATCTCTACGCCATTAAAATCGGAAACCCATTTATCCAGAGATCCCATAAAGAATGACAAACTCCGAAAAATTTCTTGCTGGTCGACCCGACGTCAACTAAAGTCCCTATGATGCTAACTGTCTATGCCGACCAACGTTTGCCGAGCAACTATTGGCCGTGCAAATTAATTGATGGCCCTGGCAATGAATCATAATTGCATAAAGATCCGCAGTCTATTCGTCGGTTATCTAAAAGATGAAAGAAACGTATAGAAAATAAAGGAGATCACTTCGAAGAACATCCGGGAACGTACACGAATAAATTTGCACGGCCAATAAAGAGGGCAGAGATGGTGAAGGTTGGTGAAAGAGAAGCTCGCGTGTGACAGAAACGAAAGCTACAGTGTGTGTCTGTGTGTTGATGTTTCTCAGAGAATACTTAAGGCCGCTGAAGCGCATATATGTGTTTCAAGATCTTTCGGTCACGGTTGTTTCTCTATATTTCTCTGATTTTTGTGTCCGGCCGGAAACGATTCCCTCGGATTCCCTTCTCTGTTTTCGCTCGTCGGGCGTCGACACCGGTCGAGATGAGAGGGTATATCCCGTACGGAACGGGACACACCGTGACGTATTGTCGGGGCGGGGAAAGAAAGAAGGACGTGCTAGGATACCTGGTGTAGGTGGTGTGGAACCACGTGAGGGCATACCACTCTCGCCAAGGTTCCCTGAAGAGCCACCGCGCGTCGAATAGAGGCTCTTCGCGCCACGCGCAGCGCTCGCTTGCTGCCTCAGGGCTTCCAACTTCACCGGTGATGGGATGAAACCAACGTCCGAGTCCTCTTTCACGAGCCTACCTATCCACCAGTTGTTGTCATACTTTTCCTGTACAATACACGTCGATCGTTAGCTTCGCACAAGGACCAAACAAGGAGATAAGTACAGTAACTTCCCTATGAATCGGGAAGTTAATTAATTCAGGGATGGTTTATGCTTGTTCAATGTGGATTATAACATCGCTTGGCTAACTGTTGCTTTTCCAAGCTGCAATTCGTCACGATCAACTCGAACAGTCGGGTAATGCTCATGCTATAGGCTTTAAAGTTAATGCGATTGTCTAAGTAACAGGTGCTTCGAACTTTCTAGTCGCGGGCTCGTTAAAATGCTATTAACTGGATAACGCTTCTTCAATGTGAATAAAAACATTAGATTTCAATTGAAACAGACAAGATCGTGTCCGTACGCGATATTTCTTCGGGAAAAACACGCATACAAAAATCGCGCTGATTCACGTTGAAATCAAATCGATTATACTTAAAAGGAATATGTGCGAGTGAAAATTGAAGATAGGATCGTAAGCTTTGTATCTGAAAGTGACGTACAACGAGTGAACACTCTGTGTATTCAGATTATCTGAATGAATTTGTAAGCACGTGTTTGTCTGAGCAGATTGCTATCTATTTACCTTGATGTGCAGAAAGTCCCGGACGTTGAAGCTGATTGCCAAGCCATGCACCGGCGAATCGTCGTCGACGGATCCGTCATAGCTCACGTTGGTCCGCACTGCAAACGCTACCGGTATCTCCTGAATAATTGAAAATCATCTATTAATATCGTTCTGACAGCCTACAATCTCGAGCTGTCATTCTTGTGTCGCGTGTGAGAAATTTGAAAAAGATTCTCTTTATTTTATATCCCAGCATTTTTTGAAAATTTTCAAAACCGATAAATTATTGTATAAAGATCCGCAGTCTGCTTATGAAAAAAATGCCACCGTCTCGATGTTGCCCCAACTACAGTACACAAGACACGTGACGTGGCAAGGTCTGTCGTAGAAGATGTCGTCACAGGTATTTGGTAACGCTACGAACCATTAAAAACGTAGCACGCGCGCAACCGTAACGTAAGCGTGAAATAAAAGGCAGTGAGATCATGGATGTCTCGTGTGAGGCAACTCGCCCCCTCGATAAAGAATAAGAGCGTGACAAATCGACGGGGAACTCGTCGTATTTATTACGACGATTTTCTCCTCGACGTACAGTAACGGCGAATCGATACCAACGAAAATGATCGTTCGGTTTGATCGATTCGCGAAGAATGCGAAGATGTTGATGAAATAAACAGCGGTTTTATCCGAATGATCTGTTCACAATTATTCAATCAATGACTCCAGGCGAGGGTGGCTCGTAATCAAAGGCAATAATATGATCGAGGCTGCGAACGCGCACAATGGATCCGCGCGTCTATCGTCGGGACAAAGGATCCCGAGACGTTTAATTGGTTTCTCCGGGCAGCCTCTCGGGTGAAATCTCATTAGTCTGCCGCGCGTATTCATTGACACGCTTTTCATTCCGTCGCCGGCGACTTAGGGTACGATTTTAGTTCTGTCGTATTTCGAAGAAAATATTTGAATCGTTTAATAAAAATATATGTAAATAAAGTACGCGGTACTCTCCCGTTTCGAATTATCCCGTGCACTCACGGCGCGTTGAGAAACAGGCTAGGAAAACTGACACAAGAGAGAGAGAGAGAGAGAGAGAGAGAGAGAGAGAGAGAGAGAGAGAGAGAGAGAGAAGGATAGGAAGACTGATGTGTCGTGATAAAAGTGAACACGTGCAATAAGAGATTTGATAAACTGAAAACATTTAGTACAAAAGTGTTCAGATTGTAATTAGGGAAAAGACATAGTAAATAATTGATATTTAATGTCGTTTCTCTTTTTACAGGTAAGCCTTGGAAATGTTTGTACATAGAAACCTGAAGGAAAAAATCGAAAACTCTTTTTACAGGAGAAACTCAGTTCTGTGATTATTCCTGCCCTTTACCTAATCGTATTGAGAATTAAATATATATGTTTAACGAATTTATTGAACCAGACAGCGGTGAGAACGGTCCGAGATGTTGAAAGGCAACGGCGCCGCACCGTTCGGAAGGGAACGATCGATACGAAACGATTTACGAAAGGCCCTCCCTACGGCGGAAGAACAGCCTACGAACGAAAAGGTACGGAACGGGAAAGGAAAAGGAAACCGGAGCATGCGAAAGATCAATGACTTACCCTGGCTTTATCAAGTTGACTGAGGGCCTGCTTCTCCTTCTCGCGTCGCAAGTTCTCCTTCTCCTCGTCCAGCGAGAAATCCGAGCTCGGCTGCGAGTGGTTCGAGTCCGCCGAGCCCTGAAACCAAAAAACAAACCCGTTCAAATTCCAAATTACTTCTAAATCATCACTTGAAAAAAAAATTAAAATTCTTCTTAAAGCTTAACAAGATCTATCGTCGTTGCATTGAAATATATTTTATTCAAGTCCTGTTTCGTCCTACCACTGTGGCAATATGTACTGTAGGATATTTTAAATATCATGGCTAAGATCGATTCTCACAGCAGAAACGAAGTGACATCGTCGGACGCGATGTTCTTCCACGTTCCTTGACTCCTATCTCCTTATCGATTAGCTCAAACGGGGCGAACGACTATAATCTGGAAGTTGGAACTCCGTACGGTCATTACACCGTGTTCCACATTTACTGAAATTTGCCCATCGGCAAACGCGGCAGCTCTCGAGAGCTGCTTTTTTTGCGAGAAAAGTCGCGAGACCCGATGTTTTGTCTAGGAAAAGCCTCGGAGAAGATCCTCGAGGACTGTCGGGGCCATTAGTTGAAAAGAGGAGACGGTCTCGACCAGAGCCTGCAAACGTTTTCAAGTGGCAGTTTGTGTAACAGTTACTTGAATCGAATTCTTCGCGAAGAATGTACTGTGGCGCTTCTACACGACGATGCTGGTTGAAGAATTTTGAGAGGATTATAACTACAAAAATGAGGTTGAAAATATATTGTTGCACTGTATATCGAATGTACAATATACCCGAAGAAACGAGAATTTGCAGGGAGCCTTTCTTATAAAGAGAAAACGCCGCAGTAGAATCAGACAGCGCTGGTCAGACACGCGAATTCTTTTCGTTAATTAGAAATCTATTAATACGCTGGTCTTACCAAAGCGAGTTCGATGAAAGAAAAGGTTGTATCTTCTCAATCGAGATACGCTGCGGTATGAAAAATTAATAACAGTTCAGCCGATGAATATTCACAGCGAACGAGTAATTTGGCTTTCGATAAAACTTCAAAGATCCTGCAGTGATTTTTAAAATATTCGCATATTCATAGATATAAGCCAATTATCTGCCTTAACATCGACAATCCCAGTGAAACGATTCTCCATTTAAATATTTCTCAAAGCATGGAACATTTCTATTCAGCGATAAAATAATATCGCGGAGACAAAAGGCGGCAATCGGAACAAGATATCGGGGACGCGTTAACGGGATTACCTGGCGAAACCAATAAATCAGTTTCAAGGTGTTTCCACGGCCGTTCGCAGGGTATTAGTGTCACGATCAAGTAAACATCGTGAATTCCACGTTGGCTGCGCCAGAAATGATCCGTGACAAAAATTCGGGATCTAGACGCGTCTGCGACGTCGTTGTCATTCGATTGAATGTCATCTCTGCATCTGTTGGCAACAATGTGACAAGGGGCCTCGATTAATTCGAACGAGAACGAATTCGAAGTCTTATCGGTGCGGCTCGTAAACAAGAAATCCGCCGGGGCAAGACGCAATTTGTAGCAGTTTTATCGATCGGCCCGCTGACATTGACATATTGATCCACCGTGATGAAAGTCGAAGCCTCTGCATGTCCCGTAATTAGACACTTAATTAAATGAGAAGGATGACCGAGGCGTGACGAGCCCCTCAGACGAGAATTTACATTTTTCAGGCTCTCTCGGTGCTCGCACCATTTCATTCGGGCATTCGATGTCGGTCAATTTACATTTTCATACACGGTGTGCCCGATGTTTGTGCGCTTTTCACATATTCTTCATAATTTTGTCCGCCGCGTGACATTGACGTATTGATCCAGCCGACTCAAAGACGTCTCCGGCATCCGAGCGTTTAATTTCGTGAAAGGAATGGCCGACATGCGTCGAGACACTTGGATGGGGATCTAAATTTCAATCTTGTGATAATTATCCTTTGTCAAAGGACGTCGAGGTCATTAGCTTCTTCATCGTCGCTACGTATTACTACAGTCGACGCTTTAATCTTATTTATACACCGCAATTTCTCTTGATCATCTATTAAGCGTTTGAATTAAAACATGACAGACATACGAGACAGAGTCGAAACTTGCATCTTTGATTAATAACTACAAGAAAATCGAAGTCGATATTGTCTGTAGAAGGATTCTGAGACGTCGTGGTATCCCCTCGAGCCCTCGAGGCATTTTTTCTTTCCAGAGAATGAATTCATTCGATTGGGGGTCGTAGTCATGCCAACGGCCTATACTTAATCGTGTCTCCACGGCTGGCTCTCCCGTGCGTGACTGTGTAAATTTGTCTATGCGTGCTAACGCGACCTTCACAGCCCCTTCGTGGCCCTTAAAAAACCAGGATGGCTTTAATCAATCGAGCAAAACAGCGTTCCCTGTAGAAATTGTTGTTCCAGATCTGTTCCCGACCCTTCGTCGTCTTCTTTCAACCCTAGTCTGGAAGGTCGTTGATTACACCATGGCGTCTTTTCAACCATGTTTCGCGTGAATTTTGTAAACAAACGATAGAGATAAGCATACCTACCTCGCATTATTTTTATCTGCTCGAGAAAACGACTATTAATAAGAAATCGATAATGCGAACGCTGGTCGCTTCGTTGGAAAACAAAACAAAAAGTTTGATAAACGACAAACAAGTACAAATTCCTTTGTACGACGTCTTCAACGAATATGATATTAATAAAACTAGCGAGAGCCGATTTTGCGAGTGTTCCACGGTAACCGATAATGTTTAAAGAAGTGGCACGCCGACCGAATAGTAGAATGACATAAACAAAGTGATAAAAAGGCCGGACAACCGTGAGAGGGAAGAATATCTATAACGAGGATGAAAACAGCGGCTACCGGGGGGCAATGGAGCATACCGGAAACGCTCGGTTTCACTCTGAAAACGTAAACCAGATCGATTTAGATTGCAACGCAAAGGATCGAGGCTCTGCAACGATAACACGCCTCGCCGGGTTTATTTCACGGCAGGCTGATTAATGGAAAACTTCAATGACGCGTTGCACCTCCACAGGGAGAGCAGGCCCTTTTATAAAACCGAGAAAGAGAAGAAGACGGCGTACTTCCCTCGCGACTGATTTACTTTGCAAGCGATTCGTTCACACCCTTTCGTGAAAGAACACCCCTGTTACCAGTATTATTCTCTCAGGAATATAGCCAACCCTTATCGCTTCGCAGAGAAAGGGAAAGACTCGGCGAGTCAGGATTTAAATAATTAGGGTCGATCGACCGGAAGTCTGTCGCAACCCTTATCCGAGAGGATTTTCTGCTTTCCTTTCGATATTATAGAATATATTTTTTACGTTTACACGTAGGATTGCAGACGAAGTGCTAATAACATTCACCCTCAGAAATCCCTCGAGATTGATCGACTGATTTGGTTTAAGGGCGCCGACCTGCTCGATCATTGACCTAGTTGCGCTTTACTTTCGCTTAACCCTGTCTCGTGGAGTTTGTTGAATGTTTTAGTTGGTTCGAGGAATGCGGATTGCTCGCGCGAGATTATAATGCGCCGATTACTTTATTACTTGGCAGTCGATGATCTAAAATGTTTCAGAAAATTAAATGAACCAAAACTAAAGAATGTGTAACGAAGGGATTTGTCGCAGTCTAGCCAAGATACCTGAGTGAACAGCTTGTTGTAGCCAGAATTGTGTTGATTGTATCCGATCATCGCCGGAAACCACCGCCGTAGTCGCCAGGGCCGTTCTTCGAGTGGTGGTGACCCACTTCCGGCGGGACCCGAGACTTTGTTGGGCCCAGTTTCGCCCCGAGGCTGAGTCTCGATCCGCTAAGCTCTCGCTTAGCACACGCTACCGCATTTCGTCCGAAGTTTTGTCGAGCTTTCCCGGCGTTTCTTTGATTACTATCTCTGGTCTCCTCCAGCAGAAACCGTGTAGAGGCGGCGCGCGCGCCGCTACGCCATCCTGGATGGCGCAACTACCAACCGGCACTGTTTCTCAGGCGATCTTCCACGACTTTTTACGCTTCCGTTTGCAAGCCATCCAAATGTCAGTGACGATCTACCCCCGGCTTGACACCGCTATCGCACCTCGACCACCTGGTGCCTCGATCTCCGTGAACATCTCAAGATCCGACGCGAGATCGAGCCTCTTCCAGACGACTTCCGGTGACGCACCTCGGCCGATGCTGAACAAATACGTTTCCGTCAACGTTATTCGCTTGTCCTCCAATTTTCGCGACGTTCATGGACGCAGGCAGACATACCGGGTAAAAGTTAGTTCCTTGGTTTTATCGAGTCTTTAACTGGTTTTTACAATTTTACATAGTGTCTTAACCCTTTGCACTCGGAGCTATTTTAACTGGAAAATTAAACATTTCTTCCGATCTAGAATATTTCCATACCTTATGATTTTTGCAATTTTATGGATATGAAATTAGTACATTTAATAATATATATATATATATAATAATGTAAACAATATTTTGAAGAATGGTGCAGCAATTTTTAGTGGTGCCTCAGAGGGGACAGCCGAGTGCTAAGGGTTAATTGAAGCTTAAAGTGTTAAATTCGATTAAAATTTATGTTAATCGCATCGCGATTGTCGAAGGATTGAGCACTGCTCGATTGAGATCGATGCGCCTTGGCAGACAATCTCCTTTAGCTGTTATCGCGAAATATACCGATATAATTGCACTCGAGCGTCTTAACAGGTACCGTCTCGGTTGTACACGTTTTGCTTGTCTAAGGACGCCGGCTTCCTCGTTAATTACGCTGTAGCAATTAAAGTAACGATCGCGCGGATGAGAAAAAGGATCCAGCCGCTTGTACCCGACGCGGCCGTTGATCGATTGTCAAGTATCGTAATATCGAAACCGGTGGAGGGCTCGTTACATCGAAACGAAAACTTTCAGATCTGCTTTTCATCTAGCTCAAGGCTTAAACGAGATTGAAGGATCGCGACGGGGCGATACCATTTATGTAAATCGATGGTGTGCATCCACCGGTTACGTGCCACGCTGTTACGCGTTTAATAGCCGGGATCGTCGGCGATTTCGATTATGCTAGCCACGGGAGGGATTCGAATCAGCTTCGAGCGGATAATCATTGTTTCAGCTAGAATCTAAGACAAGTGGTGTGTCTCATAGAAACGATAATCTGAAACTTGAAGCTTAAAACTGATTAGCAGATTCTATTCTACTGTTTAGAATTTTTCAACGCGCCCGCAGCAGCAAATGGAACTCACCGGTCAGATCACAAAAGGATCTTGTCAGTCACGCAACTCCCTGATCGCCGGCCACTCGAATAATTAATTAACGCTTGCAATTAGCGCAAACCCGGTTGGCCAATCGTACTGAAACGTAACAATTTTCTCTTGAAGGAAAACGAGAAGAAAAATGCGGAGAGGGAGAGAGAGAGAGAAAGGCCGAGACCTCTCGAATTATCAGCGGGGTCGTAGGGAGAGGGCAATCGATTCCGTTGACCTCTTTGTAACTCGGAGCCATCGAGCACAGTTGGGTTATCCTCTTGTAAACAGTCGTCAGGATAATTCGCTCGGGAAGAATTGTTGGACGACTAATTATTTGCATGACGGGTAATATGCTTTTCATCGGGACGACAAACAGCGTATGTATACAATTCTAGGCTTCTTGTTAGTTCGGTATAATGGGACAGTGGAGAAATACAAATTCTCGACCGCAAGAAACAGGAGCCAAACAGATATTCAGTTTAATGAGTCGCAAATAAATGTTTCGTTTTGTCGCTGTCGCAGGTAGAGGTTCTTCCAACTTCAGGTTTCCCGGTTTAGTGCTGTTTCTTTTTGGAATGTCCTTAAGGGATGTCGTAGCAGTTTGCGCCCCACGTTTTCTAATTAACTACACCCAATGGCGCAGTGAATGGGAATTGAATTAACCGTTTGCGGACAAATGTCGCCTCCTACGGCAGCAGGAATTGTTATTCTCAAATAATATCAAACACAAACTGTTATCAAACACGATATCCTTTCCTTCGTTTAAACCTTAGCCAATCTAAAGGAAATTAAGACGTTCATTAACGAAAGTTCTTTTAATTTTAGTTGAGCCACGGTATTAAGGATATTCATTCGAAATGAATATTGGTTCTTGAAAGGAAAACAACGTTCAGCACGGTACTCGTAAATTGTAATTTGTCCACGAGCGACAATATTAAAAAGTGGTAATTCACTGTCGCCGGATTCCACGGGAATAATTATTCGCCGCGTCTAGACCGTATTGGTGGGAACAAAAGAAAGAAAATATGATCGCGATTCGCGTAAAGCCGGCGCGGCGGGTGTCGTAATGGCAGCGTGTCCTTTGAGGAATAATTGGCCTTTCGCATTCGAGCGAGCATGTCCCCTTTGTTCGTTTCGAGTGCGCGGACAATTTGCTGGGAATCGAAAAGGGCACGGGAAGAGCAACATAGACAACTTGTCTCGTTTTCCTCTTCCACTGCGAGGACTCCTTAAAAAAACCCTTTTACCAGGATCAAGAATCTACAATCCTTGAAACGAAGGGTTTCGGGATCGGGTCAACGACACGTTGATGTTGCGGTTGATAGCGGCGCTGGCGTTTATCAACAATTCTGCCTGCGTCCATCGGCTTTTTCCCTGCTGGATACCTGTGCTCGATCTTCTCGCGCGGAAGCAGACAAGGAAAACAAATATCAACAGCTTGGAGGAAAAGAAACTGGCCACGTTGCTGCGTGCCTCTAAACACCTCTCCGTTGACACGCGATCGCGCCCGCGCGTGTGTGTGTGTGTGTGTGTCTGTCAACCTGTTTTTTCTTTTTTGTCACAAAACGTGGACCGGTCTCACGGGTTACACACCGTGCGAAGTATTTCGCGAGAGACACGCGCGAGACAGAAGATGCGACGACGTTTCTCCGCGTACTGACACTCTACGCGAATCGCGTTCCTGGCCGGGTTAGTTGATACATCGGCCTAGGGGCTTGCCGACTCACCCGCTCTGTGGCGCCACCGAGGAAGCCGGACGACACCCCCGTAACTATATCGATCCGACGGAAACCCCCGCGAAACCCCACCAACCCCCTCAGATTCGCCACACGACAACGCCAGGCCACTGCACCCTGAAGGCAACGTGTCCTATCAAACCCCACGCGCCCACCTTCCAAGTGTTCCTCGACACGGGCTCTCTCTCCTCTTTGCACCGACCTTTCTTCGATACAACCCTCTGCAGGGTTCAAGCCAACCCCTTCACCCTCCTGAATCGAGTCCGAGGCGACACTCGTTTCGGGCAAGCTACTCGAAATTGGCTAACCCATTTTCTATTGAGTCGTCTAAGACCGTTCTAAGCGTACATTCCAATGATTTTTCATTGAGTGTTAAGGGGGTAGTTTCTAGGATCGCAAGGGTGCGGGATGCGACAACGGGATTTCTCGATAATGCAGGCGATGGGGTTTTCCAGTAGTTAAAAAGGCTAGATCGAAGATCAATCTAAGCCGCGAACGCCTTCAAAAGTTCAATTTTTTTTTTTATTGAGCCACTGAAACCTATTGTAGGTCAAAAGTTCAATTATTACAGCTTTTATTATTTATTATTAACAGCTGTATGCTTCCACTGTAAATAACATTGTGTATTTTTATATTAATGCTTTGGGCGCAACCGTATCGATCAATTTTTTATCTAATAGCTATTTTTCATTAATGCCTAACGTTTTGATTCTAGTTTGAACCTTTTTCAAAAAAAAAAAAAATGGATTGAAAATGAAGAAAACATCATTCAAAATTCATTTCCAATTAATTTTTTTTAGTTTCTTTTAGATGCAATTTAGCTTGGAAAAAGGTTCAAACTAGAACCGAAACTTTAGGCACTATTGCAAAATAGCTATTAGATAAAAAATTGATCGAAACGGTTGCGTCGAAAGCATTAATTCAAAAATATTCAACATTTGCGATCGATATAATTGATTATTTATAAATAACATTGTATTTGATTCCACTTTCTTAAAATTGGTCTAGAAAAATTGAGAATTGCACAAACATCCGCAGTCGAGTTATAATAATTCATGCTTCATATGTCACCACCTGAGATACGTGTCTTTCGAAAATCAATGAACACGGACCAGAGATCACGTAAAGCTCGTAGACGATCGCTCTGGTGAATCAGCAAAATGTTGGACTAGTCGTTAGACAATGGTGCCACCCAATTAGGCGAATGCACCTCGAAGATAAGTTCCGAGTGTATCCGTGGCCTCCCCATGAGCCGCGCATGTCCGTCTTCGTGGCCACTCGTGACCGCAAACTGATCGAATTCGAGCAGCTGCATTCACGTGCGGTCACGCGTGTAGCGGAACATCGATCCGCCCTTTTACAAAAAAACTAAATAACATCGACGAAACATTTACGAATGATTTTTGCGGGGAAGGTTGGTCTGTCGAAACTTGGCGACAACGAGGACTCTGGGGCATCGAAGGACGCCTCAGCTATTTCAGTGTAAACGCTGCATTAGATGCATCCTGTCGTTTAGAGGCAATCGCAAAAATAGAATTGTCGCGGATGCGACTCTCTTTTCAGGCGACGATCGATTGTCACCGGCGAACAGTTCCTTCTATAAATCAATGGATCTCGTGGAACAAAGACAGGTATAGTCTGGTATTGCAGGGTTCATCAACTATTAACATAAGCCTGTTTATTTTTACTTGCGCTTCGATTGCAGCCTTTGCCCCACTTAAGGAGGTAGACTCGTATCTCCAGGATTGCAAACATCGAGTTTCTTAGTAGTAAAAAATAAATGCTAGATAAAAGATCGACCTAGACCGCGATTTTGAGGACGATCGCGGTCTCGATTGATTTTTCGTTTCTATGGAGAAACGAGAACAGGGCATCCCGCACCAATCCTGGAAACGAGTCTACCCCCTTAACAAAACTGAAGATTATCCTCCATGCAAATCGTCGACTATGAACGCGACTAGCTTCGTTAACTCGAGAGTTCCTAGAGCCCCTAAAACCCGCTAGGAAGTAACGAGCCCACAGAAAGGAAACAGCAAGAAATTCCCCGAGCGAGTGTACACAAAAATGAACCAGTTTCCCAAATGTTGGGTAAATTGTCGGGCAAGTTGGGGCAAGTTTCCAAGCGTTTCATATTCCCAGGCGTGTTCAGAACTTCTAGCGAGCTTTAGTTCTAAAGTCATCACCGTGCCCATTACTTTCTAGCGTCGCTCATCCAAATTCCGTTCGATCCCCTCAACAATTTATCGGCCGATGGTCTGTAGCATTTTTGTAAAACATTTTGTTAGCGTTGACAGGTTTCATCTTAACCCTGGAACTGCACTGTGGGTCTCGGAGATTTAATTATGACGGACATTAATTATGACGTGCGCGTGAGTGGCTTGTTTGCATTTTAGGTTCGGTGATTAGCTACAACAAATTCTTGACAAGAATGAATAATCAATTACCTTCCTCCTGCCAAAGGGCTTGTAAAGCTCCCTCTTCGCTGGCCGCCGAAGATGCGCCATCTTTCTGCGACCTATTCGCAAGCTCGCGACAGCGATCCCGGGTTTATGCGAACCTGTCGCGTGACAAGAACCGTCGGACAAGGTTTCGCGTTCGTGCAACAGTATTCGTCAGCTTCGCGAGTCCATCGACTTCCGGTAAGAGGCACGTCGAGTTCTGGTTCGAAACCGCATTTATCACACGGCCGGCTGTCAATTCGTTCTCACTTCTCACGCACTCCGCGGCTGAGCTGTCTCTGGAAGCCTCGTGGGATGCATCGAGAACCAATTCGATGAAACGCTAGCGAAAAACCAGCCTAATTACCGTCGGCTGCGCTTGTTAACGATTAATACACGCTTCGGAGCACGAGCCTCGATCTTTGGATCCCTGCCGAAGAGCGAACGCGATAGCGAGAACTCGTGAATCTTCAGCCTTAACCTTGACTTCTGAACCTGGCGGTTCGAATCTCTAAAAACGAAGTTTATACCGACGAATCGAATAAATGCAATGATTCGGTCATAGAGGAATGGACGCTGATAGGTAGACAGAGGCTATCGATGCATCCCACAGTTCGCAGGACATCCAGCGCGATCCCCTGACTGCGGGAAGCCTCCGGAAAAGCTCGCTGAGGGTCTCTAGCGTTGGTCAAATACTTTGCCACTTGGTTATCACTCGGAACACGGTTGAACGATCGTGTCACGTGTACCCCGTGTCCGCGGGTTTCGATATTTTTTCTGGTTTGCTGATGGAATTCGCGGTTCACCGGTGATCGACGATCGATATTCGCGTGGATCGACGTGTCCGATACCGTTTTGTCTTGATCTCACGGACAGATCAGTGAAAACTGGTACGAGACGAGCCCGGTATGCCTGTACGTGTGGTACTGGTGGGACGAGAAGCTTTTGGAACGCATCACGACCTCCTCCGCTATAAATAAAACGGTGGCCGCCACACCGAAAACTCTGCCAGCCGAGAGAGCCGAGTGAGCCTCGATTCGTCGTAATTTTCCTCGTTCAACGGAGAAACACGGGAAGAAGAATGCGACCGATCCACGCTAGACAATCCTCGCGAGCGGATTCTGAATCACCGGGCCCGGGCCTGCTGTTAGGTGTAACCGAATAACATCCGCCAGAAACCGGGAAACGAGCCTCTCCGCTCTCCCGCGATGATTAATCGTCCTTTGTAACGTGTCAAGGGAACAACGTTTTAACTCGTTCGGCTATTGAGTAAAACGCCTTGGACCACGCCGGGCAACTATGAGTCTCGTGCTTGTTTTGTGGATCAAGCATTTAGTATTCATTATCCCTTAAACGTACGATATTTTGTTTACAGTTTCTATTCATGTCTATGTATTCTATTAAGCAGTATCTATTTGCCAAACGGCAACTCAATGCATTTAAGGGTTAACCGTCCGATCACGTTTTAATTGTTGTTTTCTTTTAACCTTAATGGTGTTATTACAATTTTTTGGTCGAACCATATTGAAACGCCGCATCGTTGAGAACGTCAAAGGTCCTTAGGGACCGTATCGGTTATCGGAGAGTTGATTACCGAAACGAGCTTGACAGGTGGAGATAAATCGTGTGAAACACCTTGAAAACCGCCGCGAAATTGGAACGTCGCGAGTCCGAGAATAAAAAGGAACGCGGGAAGAGAATTGGCTGAAGATGTAGAAGATTGCACTCTCGCGGCAAATTGCGTGCAGAAACGCAAACGATGAGCGAAAGGGAGAATGGCGTGCGAGTGGCTCGTCTCTCAGAGGATCTAAGAAGTGATCGGTGGTGGTCAGGCATAAAGACCCTGTCCGCAAACAACCATGCATTCTAATCGATAAGTAGGTCTGGGTTGTGTCTAGGTTGCAATCAGGCAGCGTGCCTCTGAAATTTGTCGAAGCTGCAGACGCACGCCAAACAAAATAATCCTCGAGATATCATCAACGTTTAATGGTGTTCACGTGTCGATCGGCCAAGCACGATCTTATCAGCGAGACTGAAAATTCCTCCTCTTGACCCGAGACATGTTATTCCGCTTTTCGCGGGAGTTCAGTCAACTTTCGAGGCTTTGATTTCATGACCCGAACAGGATACATCGGGACGGCGCGGCCATTGTGCGAGCGAACCATGTGGAAGTTGCTCCGAAAAGCCGAGGATTGCGAGGAAAGGGTGAAGAAAGGATGAAAGCGTTCGATAAATGGGGTGGAAGAGCATTGTGTTGGTGGAGGACACGTGCAGGTACATAGATTGATCCCTGGGACTCTCGCAGGACTGACGTAACATCCACTTCCCCTTAAACTCACTTTTGCACCCCTCTATTAGCTCACCTTTGCTCCCGGAGACGTTGACCAACGTAGCAGCCCTTTGGAAGCGAGCCGAAACGCGAGAAATTGATCGAATCTATCCGAATTTGCTGACAAATCAACTTGGATGGTCTTAGTTAACTTTTTACAAAATGCGGAGCTGAGTACTCGAGTTTTAAAGACTGTCAACTATTTTACCCCGGGTGTTTTCAAGAATTCAACTGAGTCGGCTTCCTGTTGTGTCGCTGCAGGCAAGACACGCCGTCAGTCGTTTCCTTAATCGTCGTTAATTTTTCCTCCACCGGTACTTCCCGTACAAGACGCGCCATTGTGAAGGATTTTCCCTGTCAATTTCGAGCGCAGCGTTGCGTTCCTCGTAGTTTGAAAAAGGGAGCGAATTAGCCGCAGCGTTTCCTGTGCAGAGGCGACGTTTAATATTTAAATGCGCTGTCGACTGTTTAGATAATAGAGGCGAGTGCAGGCGAACTATGCGTCGGCGCCTGAAGCACGGACGCGTCGATTTCTGTGCCAAGAGACGCCGGTCACCTTTGGCACTGTGCGCGTCCCGACTTTTCCGAATTCTTTTCACTATGTGGTACAATGGCAGAAATTTTCCATTGGAAAAGTTCCACGGTCCTTAATCGAACACGCTTTTCACCGTTTGCAGAGGAGGAGGATTTTTCTGTGCAAATGAGAAGTTTGTGGTTCGTTCACTTCAGAAATATTTTTGTTAGGCAGTAGAACATTGACTTTTCTTTCTGTAGAATAATGGAGAGCGCTGAAAAAGGCATCACTGAATTTCAGCGACGTCGGTATCCCAGACCGTGTATCTTGGAGTCCCACACGATGATTGTGCCACCCCTATACCTTGTTTGTGCTGTGGTCGAGGGTAAGTCGACTTTTGATAAAGTGGGAACTCCAGGAACAGCTCGAAGCTGCCGCTTGTGGTCGACCAAGCAAACTAGAGTGCCGCGGACACCGACGAGAGTCTCTTCGTACTGATCTCAAGCCTGTGGTGCCGCGGACATTCCTATTCTCCGCTGAAACGATATCGACCACAGAGAATCCTCTCTTACCGACAAGCAGCAGCGACGCCAGCAAGATATAGAGAGGCTGTGAGCGTCGGTTTTCCCACCAGATGACTCTAACGTAGCGATTCAAGGGGTAGTTTAAACATCGGGTGGGGTAAATTCTTCGTAAATAATTCTTATCACCCAAAAAGATGAACCGTTCGATTTCCAGATAACAAAATTTTACTACATTCTAGATTCCAGAAAATTAATCGATAATCCATCTCCAACCCTTAACAATTCTTGCCATTTAATGTACAATCTATTAACTTCAACATGCGCCATCGAGTTGAGTGAAGACGCGATAACATGTTTAACAATATTACAAATTGTATTGAATCTCCTTTGAAATTGTTCAAACGATTTTTTTCTATCACGAATCTCCATTCTTTGTACAAGGGTGAAAACCTCGATAATGAAAAAAAAAATGCATTCTCTCCGAGCGGACAAGTTCTGAAAACCTATTAGCGGTATTGTCATCGGCCCCGAGGCTCTTCGAATAATCGTCCATCCAGTTTCTCTCTCGAAAGAATCAATGCTAAATATACAGGCTCGAAAAGCCGCTGCTTCTCCACCGGATGGATTCACCGCGTCCTCAAGCGCCCCTTACAAAATCGTTCCAACGTTTTAATTATTCACTGCCCCGGCATTTCCGCAGTTATTTTTGAATGCACGGACAAGTACCATCGTCGGGGTTTTTTTTCTCCACCGGGAACATTCGTCGCTGTCTAATAAAAAGTATAACTCGTTGAAACTCCCTGGACGAGGCAGCAAATTTTTACATTCAGACCTGTCCGCTAAATCCCCCGAAAAACAATCTCTTTAATTCGTAAATATCTGCAATCCGAGGTCGCCTGAATTTTCGCATCAGTGTCAGAAATCATGCAGTCTTTCAAAAGCGTTTTTCCAAATACTAAAACAAATTTCATGTCTTCGCGATTTTGATTATTCCTCCCGATTGACGCGATCGGAGTTGTGCAATCGTACCGAAAGTGCCCGGAGACTCTAACGTTGCTAGAGCACATCGGCATACCGTTCTCTTCTCGCCTCGCGATTTAACCGTATCGTCTGTCATCCTAAATCTCGGTTTCGCGCGGCTCTCGCCGTGCACCCGCACCTGTTTCGCCGGCAGAACGAACTGCAGTTGCATCAGCGTTGCCTGCGGAAATGTAGGCCGCGTCTAGCCGCCTCGAGCGAGGCAGATTTAGCATCCATCCCCGTATCCCGTTCGCACTCGAGCACGAGCTTCGAGTTTTTCCAGCGACGTACTCTGGTTCGATGCTCGGTTACTTGACACCCAATTTATCATACCGGTGTTTAACCGTTCCTCCAGCTGTTTTACAGTTTACCAGCAACGCGCTGAACTCTCCGTTTAAAATGCTTGATAAAAATCGTACGAGCCATTTTATGCTGCATTCGAAGCTCTTTGCGAGTAAATGCACTCGGGATTGCAGTTTCAGCTTGATTTGCGAGAAATCAGCGAGATCAAAGGGAGCCTGAAAACAGCTGTAAAGTTTCGTTTGAAGAGCGTCGAGCGACGCCTGGCGCCGATTCCGTGACAGGGAACTACAAGCGCGGGTGCACCAGAGTGCAGCTGCACTCCGTTTGCGTCGCGACGCTGCTGCACCCGCGGCGGTACCCGGCCCGAGCACGAGCCGTAAATTGTTCTCGATTGCGGCGAATTACCGGACCGATCGTTATCGGGCCTAAAATTATTTTCCCCGGCTCTCGGCGCCGTCTGTGCACGCCTTCCTCTCTGGTAACGAGCGAGCACGGCACTCGATAATTGCTCCATCGCCTAACGCTTCGGCCTCGGCGACTCCCCGGCACATCTGCACCCCTTATCGCGCAATTAGAGAATTAAAAGTTGGTCGCGATTAGGTAGCAGTCGTCGTCGATCCGAGTCCAGACTGCCACAAAGAGCCCGCGACGCCGTTCGACAATTGCTCGACACGTTCGTGACAACGGAACACAACCTGCAATTCTTTTCTACTCTCGCGTGCTCCGCGACACGCGAATTTCCACCAGAACAATTATTATTATTATTTATTTTAAACGGGCCGAAGTCCTTTTATATAAATGTATGCAGTATTATATAATATGACAGAAAAGAATCTTAATCTTAAGTCTTAATCTAAAATTCCCATAATTATGGACAGCGCGAAACTAAGCAAATATAGGTACTGTTAACGAATAGTACAACGCAATTTCATTTTGAATGCCTGTAACGTGCCATTGAAAAAATCAATATTATTATAAAATGTGTGTTGAGCTAGCAATAATGCGATTTAAAGGATTTATTGCTGCATATGAGGATTTGGATTTCATTCTTTGAAATCCTGCTCTATTTCTCAAAACACGTGTCAGGTACATAGAAATTAATTTGCCTCAGGAGTGCGGGACAATCTATATTATTATTTATCAAATTAAAGATAAAGCTCAGGTCAGAAACTGTTCTATGATCAGATAATGTTTCAAGGTTGACTGTGTATGATATTTTAGAGTAATTATGGTCAAAGATTGACATTGGATTGTTTGTCTTATATGCAGAAAACCTGAGGAATTTATGCTGCACCCTCTCTATCATGATTTCATATTTCACACTTTTCGGAGACCATATGGTTGAAGCATATTCTAACTGATTCTCTCGTGTTGGAAAATTCTCCAACTGCGGCCAGAACATTGCGAGAGAAGCTTTTGGGACAACCTAGTACAATATCCATCGCAGACAAAGAAAATGACGATCGCGGTCGGCCTCGAAGGGTTAACGGATAATGTTCAGGGACGATTTTCAAGGGACAACCGGAGAGACGGATGCGAACTTGCCTGAAACAACCATAAATTTGTGAAATACGTTCCCGAGAGAATTACAGAACTGCCCGGAGACAAATGGAGACGAAAATATTGAATTATACCAATCGTACGGTACGGAACAGCCATAATTCACAGCGGCTCCAATTCGAGTACCCGGAAGTCCGAGAATTACTGGTCCCGTGTCAACTTACTGTAAGACCGTCTCCAGTTACTTCGAAGAACAACAGCGAAGTTTTTCGACGGTAAACAGGGCCGTCGCCCACGGGTTTCGTTCCTTGAAGGGCCGACCATCAGGCAGCAGATGGCAAGCACCTGACCGCGTTCCCTTCGGAAAGGTTCTCGAGTCCCTCGATAAAATCGAGAAATCGTGATAATTTTACATGACAATCGTACGATCGCTTGGACTAGAAAGACCACGTTAAGGGTACCGAGAATCGGAGCTCTCTATACTATGTGCCCTTGAACCGGGAACGAAGACGACGGCATAGAGAGTCATGAACGCGAATTAGATCCAATCGAATGATTAAGGACGTCGGTCGATTGCTCGAGGTGGACTCGATTACCTCGAGATAACTCGAGACGGGAATACGCGTCGACGCGTTTCACTGTCTATCCGGCTGCGATAGAGTTCGATAGCTGGCAGCTATAGTCGGCGATCGAGCTTTAGCGAATCTGTACAAAACTGTTCGTGGTAAAGAATTACGAGCTGCACTGTACCATGGGTAAAAATTTCTTATACCATCCTGTAGATTTTTATTATTATTATTATTATTATTTATTATTATAGACGAACTGAAGCCCTTTTACATAAGTATTTACAATATCAAAGAAACGAAAAAAGAAAAGAGAAAGATACAGTACTGCTCGTGTAATAACAAAGAAGGGACATACACAAAAGAAAAATTTAGTAATGGTGCAATCGTTATGGTATTATCATATAATCCTGCGTAGTTGGATTTTAAAATTTTGTAAAGAATCACTGAAAAAATCAATACGATTATATATAGTGCATGATTTTGAGATAATGCGATTCATTGGATTAATTAATCTATAAGTAGATTTCGCTTTAGGTGTTTGAAAGCCCGCTCTTGTTCTCAGTTCACGTTCTGGTACATAAAAATTGATTTGCGTCAGTAGAGAGGAACAATCAATATGATTGTTAATTAAATTAAAAATAAAGCTCTGATCGGATATTGTTCTTCGAGCAGTTATTATTGCGGAGTAATCATGATCAAAGAAAGACATTGGATTGTGTAGCTTATACGAGCAAAACCTGAGAAATTTATGCTGCACTCTCTCGAGCATGATTTCGTACTTCGAGCTTTTCGGAGACCATATAATTGATGCATATTCTAATAGCGGACGGACGAGGGCAATATATAGCAATCTAAGTGTGCGGATTGAATGGAAATCAGTGGAAAAACGAAGTATGAAACCAAGTGTTCTAGAGCCGGTGTTAACAATATGATAAATATGGTTGGAAAAATTTAAGGTATAGGAGAAATGAATTCCTAAGTCCTTTACCTCATTAATTGCGGAGAGAATACTGTCATTTAGATGGTAAGGATGTATGAAAGGTACAGAGCGACGGGACGACCGCATAACATGGCATTTATTAATGTTGAGTTCCATTCCATTCCATTTTGCCGAGATTATACCGCAAATCCAAGTTTCGAAGTCCTTCTGAATATTCTGCATCCGACAATGTCTCCTACCGCTTGGTCAGTTAATTTTGGTAGATTAGAGTGTCCGCCGCACAACATTAATCGAATACGCGTGGTTCCCTTCAGGCAGCGACGATAATTGTCGATCAAGGCTCTAGCTGATTCACGGCGTATAAATTCGAGGATTACAATGAGCCGGGGCTCGATAAAAGTCGCCGAGGGACAATAGAAATTGCATGCATCATCGCCAATTATTCTGCACTCCCGATAACCTTACAGCGGCGGTAATTACACGGGGCCTGGTTGAATCTCGCTCATTATCCCCCGTGCGGCCGTCGCGAGGCAAGTTTTCACAATGAATGGGCCACAGTAATAATTACACCGACACTCGGGGATCCCGATTTTGTGGGTCACCGTTGTACCAGCGGGGCCGTACAAGTTCTTGCTCACGGCGTGGCAATGCCACGCCACGCCACACCGTGAATAACGTAACACAGGATCGGGAAAGGTGGGAGACGGGCCAATAATTACGCTGGCAGTTGCTCTAGGCACACGACATGCCTGGATGTTAAGCAACAAGCTGTAACCCGACGAGAAACACTTTCGGGTAATCGTGGATCACGTTCCACGCTCCGCACTTAGGCTCGAGCTTAGGCCAAATCGGTTTTACGCCGAGAGAACCGAAAGGAAGAGATTAGGCACATTTCTGGCCATTTTCGGCGATCGCTTTATGCCTCCGAATGGTCGGTTTCTCCATTTTTTTTTGCAGAGTTTCTGTAAAGCGGAGGTGATAGATCATTTACTTCGAGTAATAAAGATTCGAGGTTGGATGCTGGTCTTTGGGTGCCATTTTTGGGTACCTGGTTTTATAGGCTTCGAGAAAGTGGTTGTAACAGCCTTAAGATTTTCATTTCGAGGAATAAAGACTAAGGGAATTTGTTGGGCAATGTGGAGCTCGTTTGGAGGTGGCAGTTTTAAGTATTTGGTATCGTGGAACGGATTTCAGAAATATAGTCTTAGTTGAATAAGGATCTGGAGAAACCCAAGAAAGCCACGGTAAGCCAATTCTGTCGATCTCGAAGTGCCATTTCAAATTAAATTCTACTTCCGCATCGTTCACAGGATTGAAACGTGACAGCTGAAGCTCACCTTCCAAATATAGGTGTTCCCGAAGGGTTGCATCCCCGATTAGAACCAAGAACGTACAGTTCAGATTTCTCCAAGTTTGCCAGAGCAGAATTTCCAAGATCTAGGTTTCAAGTGTGACCCCTGGTCCAAAGTTTTATGCAAATCGGGGGACCGGTAAGATCCTTTCTGTTCCTAGTATTCGAACGCGAATGATATGTGGCCGGCATGAAGCGTTCGTTAAACCTGGCGAGGGTACCTTTTCTTTCGAAAGAATCGACAAGGTAAGATTCCAGTCCCGGGCCTGGAACCTTTTATTGCGCCGACTTTGTACGAATTTCGTGGTTCGACCGAAATTTTACGAGCCGTCTCGCGGGGCCCTAACCGATCCGTACATCGTCTACGCATGGGGTTCCGACGAATTACATAAAATCCTCCTCCCAACCCGTCGGCCCCAAGACCGAGTTCTTTTTATCGCAATTTCATAAAAGCGTATCCACGAACATTTTTATCGTATCGTTTATTTTCTGGGTAGAACACGCGGCGAACGTGCACCCCGGCCCGTTAAGAAACGGTCTTAGGATAATCCTGTCCTACGTTTTACAGCCGCACACATTCTCGACCTGTACACCCACTGCTCTCGTCAGTGCACGGACTACACGCGCACGTGTTGGTGTACACTGCTGACCAAAAGTATGCCGACAGTTTCTTAATTGCGATCGCCTACAAATAGTTACGATCGAAAACGTGACCGTTCCACGTTGCACTATGTTCCAAACCGATGAATTCTGTCAAAACCAAAGAACTGTCGACAGAAATGAGATAGAACGATGAAATTTTTTTTAAATCAAAGCTGAAACTTTACAGAATATGGGATAATTATAGAGATTATGGTTCGAACGTTTTTTAATCTTGAAAAAATAAAAATTTTAATTTGTAACAATAATTCGAGTTTTTGGAAGATCCGGAGGTCGTAGACAAATTTTCAGGTCAGATTTGAAATCAGCGTGAAAGAATCTACGGGAAATGATGAATAGCATGAATTTTTTCAAGGTTAAAAAACCGTTTGTACCACAATCTTCATAATTATTTCATATTCTGCAAAGTTTCAGCTTTCAGTTAAAAAACATTTCATCGCTCTATCTCATTTCTATCGAAAGTTCTTTGATTTTGGCACAGAATTGATCGGTTTGGCCCATAGTGTGTTGCTCAGACTTCTTCAGACGTTTAGATTTCTTCTTATCGTACTACATACCCAAACGATTAGAAATGGCGATCATTTTCCACACGTCCGATCTGGGTCCTGCGAACTAGCCTACTTTCCGCTAACACTATTAACCTCTCAATCGCGGAACTTAGTTAAAGTTTTACACATCACAGACTCCGAAAAAGTGACAACCGTCCACATACTTTTGAGCGGCAGTGTATATGCCTCTATACCGTCCGGCTTTCTCTTTTTATAGCCTTCTAAGCATCCAGCCCGCCTCCAACGCCGTAGCTTCACACAAGTTAGAGGTGCTGTTGCACGGATACATAGTGCATGCGTGGGTGTGACCCTACTACAAAAGAACGTCGATGCATGGAGGCGGACAGAGGTCCCATCGTGGTACCATTTTTGTACGAGTGCCGAGCACGCTTTAAAAATTTTGCCCTGGTCCAAAACATTTTTCCGTATACACGAACAAGAGAATATTGAATCGGACGAGAACAGATCTCCCGACTCGCGCGCTCCTAATCAGATTCGAAAAACTGGGATTTCTCATACCGTTCTCGCTCGGGAATGATCAATTATTGCGAAGAACGAGGCTTTTATACGGTACATTCCACCGGGCATATTATCGGTGGCGTGGACGTTTAAACTTCAAATAAATCTGCCCGTGAAACTCGATACCCAATTAAAGGCCACCCTATATACAAGCGTATAATGGAATACCGGTGGAATTCCAGCGTTTATTGGAATATCCGGGTTCGATGGGAGCTTTTTACGAGCGTTTAACGCTCGGGCGCAATGCGAGAACGTCACGTCGTCGGTGTGCACAGTCTCTTCTGTGTTTCTGCAAGTAGTTTGTGAAAACTGGAAGCGAAGAAGACGTAGAAATCGCGAATCCTTCTTAAAGGTCCTTGTCACCTCCGTCTACCTAATCACAGGGTTTCGACGAGTAGTATCGCGGGTCCGTGGCCGCAGTTTCTCATGCAAATGGAGCGACAGATAAGGAGCAAGTGGGCCGGCCCGCTGGCGCAGACATAACGAGGCTATATTTTTCCCCCGGGCACGAATTCTCGCGCGATCGACCCTCATAATCGCGACTCGCCAATTTTTATTTCTGTATTTAAGCCGATTTATCGCGGCCATTACGCGCAAGACACCGCTCGACGATAAACCGCCGCCACTTCTCCTGCGAGCACGCCATTAAAATCATTTTTCGTACGGATAATTAAACGACACGCCCCGCACCGTGACCACGTTACTGTTATCTTATGATTTTTAAGCTGTGTTCCACGATCCCCGGGCTGCTTCGAATGGAACCGTGTGATCCAGCAAAATCTCGAATAAATAACGGACTGTGTGTTCGCCAGGGTCAATTGTTTGCACGATTGTTCCCCGCGCGCGGTGCACGAATCGACTGTATCCTATTGTCTAATGCGGAATGTATTATTTTTTGTACGGTAAATTTCTTTTGAATTAAATCGGATTCCTCCTCCCTGGGAAATTCGAGTGCATTCTTGCTGTCCGACAACAGACAAGTGTGAGGAATTTAAGCAGTACATATTATTATTCTATCGTACGAGACAGGTCTGCCAGGTTTTCTTGCATTCCAGAAATTTAAATACACCATCGAAGCAGATCCACAATCCAGTAGTAAAGTTAATGAAGCAATAAACAACGAGGAATAAAATCGAATCTCTCTGAGCTCTCGAGTGTACAGGAAAAAAGAAATAGGAACGCGAGGCTTTAGAGTGCCCCTCTTACAGTCGTTCTGCAAAACGAGCGTTTGCAGTAAAATCAACGGTTTCCCATTTTCCGTATCGTAGGAGGCGTAATAACGGCGAGCATAAAACGATGGACACCTCTACCTAGTCTGGAGATGATTTCAATAATTTATCGGTTTCATCGGGGGAAGAAAAGTGTTTTAATTGAAAGCTCGAAGGTGTTAGTCGACTGGAGAAGATTCGTGTTGATCTCGAGGTGGGATTTTCGATGGCTCGGTTTTATAGGCTACGGAAGAGGCGTTGAACGATTGAAAGGAGGCGTAATAACGGCGAGTATCCAACGACGGACACATCCTCGGGGGCAATTAAGCCTTGAACACGCCGATTAAGTTATTACCGGGCACTTTGGTTACCGGGGCGAAAATGGAGGCGCGCGAGAAATCGTTCGGCCGGCACTCGAATAACAGGAATCCGTTCGATACTCGTTACTATAAGTGGCACGAGTACTCTCCGGACACGCGCTCTCTTACTCGCGCGTTCGGCCCACAAATTACTTTGCTCGAGCTGTTTACTGCGATCGGCACGTAACCGAGCGGCACACGCGCCTCCTCGATCATCGGCCTGCCACCGAATACACGTTTCGACTATGACCATGATCGCCGAAATTCTATTCGCGACTCGACGCGACGGTTACACGGTGCACGAGTGCGCGCGTGTTTGTTTCGCTCGTCGAATTCGACGGGCACTCGAGACTGCTAGAACTTCAGCTATATTTGAAACTTTTAAACACTTCAGATCCACTGGCCCGTTTGTTGCCCCGTTCGCGGAGTCCGTCTGCGAAACCTGCTTGCGTTTGAGGTCATGATTTACTTCGGTCTATGAGCACCCACTGACGTAAGTTGTTTTTACATTTCGAGAGCTGTTTGCACTTGCTACGCTAATCCCTGCAGCTCGACGAACGGCGAGCTTTTTTTCCTTCGGAATGAGTTTTCTTAGTGGTTTGCTGGTCGCTAGGGAATAATTATACTGTCGTTATACTGTACACAGACTCGCTCCTACCCTCTCAGATATGTTTTTAATTGCTGGTACATTTTATGGTTAAAGACACTTTAATTGTTTTATTTAAAGCGGTCTGTTTCGTTTTTATTAATTGTGATTTGTGTAAGGGCCTCGCCGATTAAGATGATCAAGACTGCCCTCAGAGGTTTTTCAATATAGCATAAAGATCCGCGGATAAGGTTGAGTCCGTAGGTCGAATGTCCATGCGCGAGATCGCAATTGGATATCAAAGATTAATTAACACAATGTTTCCGTTTCGAACGAATATACTTTTGTCTCACAGTCCGTGATTATCAGCAGAATAATTGACTCACGGCGCACTCTTTGCAACAAAACTACCTTGATATCTCATGCATGACCTCGCCGTCTACTCTGTAAACACTGTTTCATAGTATTTTATGAGTCATTTCAGTTCACTCGAGTGATAAAAGAACCCGTGGATGCTTTGCAACGTTGGTTTTTTGCGACTTCTTACCTTGAAAGCAACGACGGAGGAGATATTCCTAGTCATAGGTGTCCGGTAATTTTTCCTAAAAAAGAGCAAGCAGCTTTTTCTTTTTTTCCGAATTAAAACGAGAGAAAGACGGGATCGGACGCCTACAGCCTTGCGTTAATAAGATTCTGGACAGTTGATGCGGAGATAAGAATACACCGGGCTGCTGCGACACGAAAATGGCGAATACTCGGAAACAAGGTCGTACGGTTCCCCCGAAAATTACGTCATTAATAAAAGTAAACGGTCCGTGTTTTACATTGAAAACCGGGTGTAATTACTTAATTCGCCACGTACCGGGTGTTCGAAAACATTTCGACGAGACGATGTTCTTTTGAAGACCCGACTTATTTCCACGATATTTTTCTTGTGTCAGACGCATTGGCTGATCTTCCGAGGTTCCTCCTCGTTGAAAGTGGATCGTGACCGGAAGCAGCCATGTTGGTACCGCAAGAACTTCCCATTTCTCGAATTCCTAATCGCTCGAGACCCATGTGACGCAACTCATGTTAGAAATTACGGTGCGGAGAGCGATGGAAAGTCGCCGTAGGCCTCGGTAGGCGGACGAACAAGAACAACGGCGTAATAAATCAACGTGCGGTTCGTAAATGTGCAAATGTAAATGTCGAAAAAAGACGGCTGCCGCTGGGTCCCTTCCGACGACTTTTCCTCTCGGTTCGCAGAAACGGCAATTAAGATCGAAGTAATTCCTTAGCGAGCTGCTCGCGCCAGTATTTTTCTTCTCCGCTGTTAACGAGCCTCCGTGAGAATAATAATTTAATCGGCCCGCTTGTTTGTCTGGGGCCGGTCACACACGCGCAATATCGACAGAGAGCACAAGAGAAACAGAGAAAAGAGCAGAGAAACAGAGAGAGAGAGAGAGAGAGAAAAACATAGAAAAAGAGACGACGCGTGTACCAGAGACTAGCCAACATGTTTGTCCGGTTATCATTATGCGCAACCTAATTACCGGCCAATGGTTTCATGGAACGCCGTCCGAAAACCCAATTGACGAGATGTCGACGCGATTGTCGATTCACCAACGAATTAAACGGTCTGCGTCTGTGCGTGCTGGTCTCCAGAAGCATTTACATATTTAATGCCAAGGACTTGTCGCGAGCTATACCCAAAATGTGGGCGGTGCCCGCCGGTGTATTTCACCTGGCCCCCTCTTCCACGTTTTCGGGGTCCCTGGTCCCAGTACCCTGACGTCAGATAATTCGCGTTAATGCCGCGCGGCTGTACGTGTTTCCTCCGTGTAATTAATAAATAAAAATTAACGAACGCAATTGAAGCCCGACCAGTCACGACTTTTAATTCAACCACGCTGGGTGGTCTTTCGAACAGCTATACAAATGCGTTTTGAGTAATCTGCTGAAAAATTACACACACACACAAGAAAGTGACCGAGGCTGAGTCACCTAACACGTTCACCTGAAACTCAGTGTCAGTGATTCAGACTGTTTAATATTTCTCGTAGCTGTGTTCGATTTCAAGAAAGTAAATGACGAATTTATTCTTCATGATAAGAAATGTTGCGTGTAAGGAACTAACCCGAGGGGTATTAAATTTAAAAGGATATAATATCGTGCCGAGGCACGGCTCCGGTAGATGCAGAATAAATTAACGGTTCGAACAATGTAGGTTTAATATCACGTTGCAACGGATGAACGTCCGAGAAGCGGCTCTAAAAATAATCCTTACCTCAGAGCCGAGAGTACGCGATCCTCTAATTATTTCGAGCAGCGTATTGCGTGGTATAAACGCGGGTACCGCTGTATGTTCGATGACGAGGCGCGTTTAAATGACTCCGGTCCGTGTGCTCGTGTGCTCATCATCGCGTAAAAGGAGGTGCAGAACTGACTCTCGGAGAGAGAGAGAGAGAGAGAGAGAGAAAGAGAGCATGCGAGTTGTCTGCACGACACTACGCTCTGTGGTAATGACGACGGCGAAGTCATCCTATTGTCAAGAATGACTGGACGCTTTATCGATTCTATTTGCGGATTGATGGACACTTCTACTATATCGTTTGTCAACAGAGTTGTCTCGCTACCAGCCAGTCGATAGCTTCATTCATTGGGACGCGACGCTGAAACACGGTTTTCAGAATTACCGACGCCTCGAAGAAATCATTCCTTTGATTCGAGAGGCAGCTGTCCGACAAGTTGAAAGCACTTTCGAATTCTTTTCGGGCCTTGCAAATTGGATTACAAATTTTTCTCGCGAGACAAACGAAATTTATTATTCATTATTTGTGCACAGACCTTCTTGCGGTCTCCAGTGAATTGGTTAAATTTATCCTTGCCACCAGACAAAAAGGACAACGGAGCAGATTGAAAGGTGCAGCGTCCAAAAATGGCAAGGCTTTCCACGTCAGGTGGAAAACAGTAAAAAGGTGAAGCGTGTACGCACACAGGCTCCGGTGTGATTAAAGGTTTAATTCGCAGAACCGAATTTTTCTAGCAGCCCGCGCGAGTCCCCTCGATAAACCTCGTTTTTCCCATCCGTGGAATGTCGCCGCACCATAAGCTCGCGGCTTGTACGTGGTATAGAGGCGATAATAAACCTACAGGCCGCGATAAAGATAAAGAGCTATCGCGGGGACAGAAGCGTAAACTTATACGAGGCAAATATATCGGGTAACGATACGGTTTTTAAGGCTGGCCATTATTTTCCAACTAGTTAACAACTTCTCCCGTTGAAAGCCACGGGATATCGATTATCGACCGTCGTAAATATCGCAACGATTTTCTGTAGGAGAGCTATCGTTCAACGATCTTCGACTGGTCCGACGACGGATCGCGGGTTTGACACCGGTGTACTCGGACAGCGAGTACGCGAGTACCGAGAGTGGGCGTCCACGGAATCGACTTTCACGGGAGACCTAACTGCATAGCGAGCATAACAGACAGCCGGGAACCCGTTTACGGGGCCATTTTCTACTTTCCGACTGAATCGCGCTCGAACTAACGCAATTAAAACGACCCAGGGCAGACGAGACGCCGCTTTTATCTTCGACCAAAGAAAAGAAAATCGTTGCCGTGTTATGGCCGTCCAACGACCGCGGAATTAACTCGTTTCCATCGCAAAGATTCTCCGCTGAACTGCGCCCTGAACTGAAAGGCGCTGGGATTAGGGATGGGATCCAGTACCTCGCAAACAGGTTCGAACCTTGATTGATGGAATTCGAACTCTCTATAAGTACTTTGAAAAAAAGAAATAGTACTCCCAAGTATACTCGAACCTTTGCCAGACAGTTTCGAACCCTTTACAAGTACGGTAGTTACGTAAATAATATTTGCAAGTATACTCGAATCTTGGTCGAACAGTTTCGAAACGTTCGGAATTTTTCTGAATATCGTTACGAATTTCCGTATCTCCTCGTCTGCTGTGTTAGAAGTGGTTTATCTAAAATCACAATATTTAGAACGCAAAGAAGACTCGTTATTAGTTTGCCGTGATAATTCAACGAAGTACTCTATTTTATCAAAAATTGCACGTGACTATCTCTGTATAATGGCCACTTCTGTACCTTCGGAAAGAGTATTTTCAAAAGCAGGAAATGTCATGGGTAAAAGAAATCAATCATCGTGCAATCTTCCTTCGCAATTATCTCCGAAAATCCGCGTTTCCCCGAGCATTCTTATTCTAAAACGACGTCGGTCTCGCGGAAAGCAATTGCGACAGTCTCGGCACCGCGTCTCAATGCTCGAAGCACTCCAGAAAAGGCGGCAGCGCTATCAATCAAGTTCACGGTGATATCTTCAGCAATCGTGGCCGCGTTATAAGACGCTCGTTTGAAATCGTGCTTTTACGGGCTGCAAGCCTGCAGGCGCAGTATTTAGACGTCACGACGAAAAAGGGGGATCCGCGGAGAAGTGTCTGGCGCAGGAGTCGTTCGAGGAGCCAAAGCCGAGCGATAAATTCACCGGAAACGTTCTCCGAGCGCCGAGCTCCATCCTCAAACCTTCCGGCTCGAAGGACATACGGTGAATTCTAGCGGAACAGGTCCAACGAATGCAAATAATTGAATACCCTGCATGCTAGGATGCAAAGATAATTGGAAGAAAATCAATGCCTTTATAAATATTGTTATCAGAGAAAAAGAAAAATACGAACGAGAACTAGAACGCGCTGCTGGAAACGCTCCTGATTAAAATTTAAAGTTGAAGTTGATTAATTTAGTATAAGCTTGTATATATAGTTAGACTTCAGTTGTATTTATAATTAGGTTATATAGAGACATTTATGGTATCTTTGAAGACTTATGGAAGTGAATATGGCCTCGTGTTGATGCATCAACCGGATACAGGTGAAATACGCATAGTAGGCCCCTGTATCCGTTGTCACCAGGAAGAGGAGGTGAAAGGGTTAACGTCCCTAGAACGTGAGTTTTTCACTAGCTTTCGCTAGTTTTCTCATCTTCATAAAAAAAAGGACCAACGAATGCAAAACGCTCGGAAATATATTTCGGTGAATGAAAAATACAAACTTTCGAAAACATGTTGCCAAAAGTTACTCGCGATTAGAGGTCTCTCGCTGGCTCGCTCCGCGGAGAAAGCGAGCATGGAATTGTGGCGGCCGGTAGTCCGAGAGACATTCTGGCTAATCGGGATAGCCGGTGGTTTATCCGTTATAGGCAGTTAGAGGCCTCTCGAAAGAGTGGCAGGCGACTCGCGACGAATCGCAAGAACCGAGTACGGGTTCTTGCTCGTTTGTGGCGCAGGATTTATAGCGCGACAAACCGCGCGGCTCCTCGGGCCCGTCCGGATGATAAAATATCCGCCGTGGTCCACCGGTAACGATGATAATTACAAGCGGAGGCCCATGTTTCATGCAACTCGCGAGAACGAGATCGCCGCGGACACAAAAGCGTGATCGCACGCGCAACCGTGCAACACCGTTACCAGCTGATTTTTCCGCGTTCTTCCGTGATTTTTTCACCTTCCCACCTAGTCCGTCGTTTCTTACGGATAGTCGGGACGTGTTCGAGGATCGCGTGACAAACTTTCTAGCTGCCGGTAGCCAGCCATTATTCACCTGGCAGCTCTCGATCGGAAATCGACGCTGGTACGTGCACGGTTTAGGATAGAGAACGCGAGAGTCGTCGTCGCGGGTTACGAAGAAAAGGTACGTCGCTTAAAGAGTCCAGTCATCTCCGACTGCTGGCCTTGATCTTGGGAGAAAGAGAGATAGGGAGAGAGAGATAGAGAGAGAGGCAAGATGCACACCGCGAGGGCCAGAAATAAAGGCGGCAGTTAAGGCGCGTTTCGCCACCTCCGTTTTCGACACTCGCGCGATTCGGGGAACCGCTGTTAGCAACCTGTCAAAAATACCTTTGCCGAGGTAGATGCTGATGGGAATCCTCGGACAGGTGTACTCACCCTTCTGAACTATCTTTTGATCTATCTAAATATCTCTGCTCTAAATGATTAGACTGCGGATCTTTACGCGAAATAAAAATAGTCCGCGTAGAAGGGAAATCATATATTGGCATCTTCAATTTTTTCAATTCCCCAAACACTTTTGGATTTCATCGCTTGGGATGTATTTATGTGGGTATTTCGAAGCCGGTCTAGGATGAGGGTGTTCGAAGAGGGTGTCGATTAGCGTAAATTCGGGAGCGAGGAGTCTCGAGCCCGGCCTAAAGTTGGCGTAGTCGTAGAAAGGCTGCGTAGCAGGCGATGGGCTTTTTTCATGGTGTTGCGGGGGCCCGAATGTCGGCGACTGTGCCTATGGTGGTGGTTGTTGTAGCCGCTGCAGTGGCTGTACACCGGCCAGAGCCACGGAGAGAGCAGACGTAGCGTTTTCGCTCTCCTCTCGCGGTGCTCGCCGCGGTATAATGGCAACGTGTTTTCGTCTAATGTACTTTTTGTGATGTCCTTGATGGAGGAGTCTGCGAATGCAGAACTACGAGGCAGGCCCGGTGGGGCCCGACGAGACGAGAGGCGGCCGTGAGGCAGACAGAGAGAAAAGAGAGGACTCGGTGCTCGTGGAAGAAGGGAGAGGTGGAGGAAGGTGGACAGGGCCCGGCAGCACCTCAACCCACCTCAACTTCGGGCCTAGTCAAGGTCAGTGCGGCAGGCCCCACCCTCCTTACTCCCCCCCTTTCTCTGTCTTCTTCCTCCTTCTTATTGGTTGTTCTTCTTCTTCTTTTCGTTCTTCTGCCTCTTCTTTCGCCCCCAGAGACGTTCAACGTGGCCCGTACCGCATTATCGCGTCATACCATGTTGGGACCCACGCCCTCCTCCGTTTTGCTTCACGTTTTTTCATAGTCTGTGCCCCGGGATCCCGCGAAATCCCAATTAGTGGGAGATACTCGATCGATACCGCGGTCCCGACGGCCACCGTATTGAATCCGGGCCGAGTTTATCCTCGAGTACACGCGATAATTCGTCGGACAGGAAGAGAGATAGGGGACCACGGGTACGGGACCGATGGATCGACCACTGGATCCTGGAGAACCGATTTTCGGGTCGCAGCTGTGCTTCTCGCACAGCCCCGCACGCGAAAAATATGATTTCGATCTGATACGAACTAAAGTTGAAAATCAATTCATTGTCGAAATTCAATTCTATCTCGGTATTATTTTGGTTTCGGTACAGCCTGTTGGCATAATAACGGCATGAATATTTAATCGGTATTATGTCTCTGATTAGAACGATACTTATCGACAGAAGGAGCATTAGACTCCATCCTCTAATGAACTGTTCAATTATGATGGTCCGGTCATGCTCTCTCGCATGATGCGCGTATGTACGTACCACGGGCGCAGCTCGGGCGAGAGCGTGTTAGGTTTCAAAGAAATGAAAGAAACAGAAGCGGCGGACGTTGATGAATGAAGCTGATGAATCAGACAACCCCCGTGAGTATCCTCGAAAGACCTTTCTTTACGATCGCGGGTGTCATGATAAATAGACCGTTCTTTTTATTCGTTCGACGATATCCGAGGCAGCTATTTGGGCTGCGCTGCGCTACGCTGCGCTGCGAGCAACCCATACAAACCGAATCATCATCTCTCGACGCATCTCTGAAAGGAATCGACTCCGCGCAGGGCCCTGCTACGAAGACAATTGAGGGCATAGGTGCAATAAGGGTGCTGAGATTGTCCCGGACAGACACTCGGCATCATTCATCAAAATTGATCATTCCCTGATTACTGTTGCAATTGATTATTACCAGTAATCTCGGTTATCGGCATCATTTTACACGTAGCCGACCGTACGACTAATACATCAACCATCTCGCAGTTTAGTTTAGCAATGTCGAAAAACAGATAGGAATTTCAATAGTGACTAGTATTATAGGTATAAGTCACACCAGTCTCGCTTCTATCTTGCTGCGAATAAATGGTTCTCGTTGCTTTCAATTGAAATGAATGAAAAATAATGCATGCGCATTAACGAAAGATGAGATCATGGTTTATTAGAAAACATAAAGGAAGAACAGCTGGATGAATAGAGCAAAAATTCCAATCGGATATGTATTATATAACTTGAACTCTTGCTGCACTTGTTAGTGGTTTCATTAGTAGAGCACCGAAGCTAGCAAAGCTTCAAATCAAAATTCAACATTTCGTCCGATCTAGAACGACTCCATTTTACATGATTTTGTTCGTTTTATGGATCTGATATCGATGTAACACCTCATACAATACTTAAATGTTTCGAAATTGATTAGATACCAACACATTTAATAGTATAAATAATATTATGAATAATGATGACTCTCTCTCTCTCTCTCTTTCTCTCTTTCTCTCTCTCCCTCTTTCTCTCTCTCTCTCTCTCTCTCTCTCTCTCTCTCTCTCTCTCTCTGAGTCACCAATTGAGTGCCAAGGGTTAAATGCAACGTGTACCATCTTCAAATCGTTTGAGGGTGGTAGCAAACGTATTGAATTGTCGAGTAACGCCTCTTTCAATTGTGGACCGGTGTTTTCTCGCGACCAGCATTTTTGCACTCGCTGCAGGCAGATAGCGGCTCAATTGTTTTTTCGGAGCTAGCTGGAGTGGTCGGGGGTCTGTTCAAGGACCGATGGATCTGCAGTCAAAGCGACGAAGAGAGGAGGGAAGAGAGCGGGAGGAAGAGAGACTGTTCACCGGTAATGCCGCATTTGCGCTGCAGATACATCTCGGAATGTCTGGCGATAATGATCTACGAGGTGGGGATGGTGCTTTCGAGGAGAATCGAGGATGAAGAGGCCACGTAGAGGGGGCAGAAGAGCAGCCAATAATCCGTGGCTCGGAGGTGAGTGAGCGAAGGCATGCTAGTACCAAATGAGATTGGATCCTGACCGTGTAGGACGACTTTCGGGCCCTGCTAGCCTGCGAGTCCTTTAGATTCGGCGAACCCGTGTCTCCCCTTTCCTCTTTCGTCTCTTCGCCCCTTCTTCTTCGTCTTAGCTCTCTCTCTCTCTCTCTCTCTCTCTCTCTCTCTCTTTCTCTCTCTCTTTTATTCTCTCTCTCTTTCTGTCTCGCCATTCTTTGGTGTCGAAGTTGCATTACCATCGACGCCATTCGAATCTGGCCGCGCTTAAAAATTCTTTCGGCCAAAACCGATTTACATTTAGACTCTGCGGCTGAACTTTATGTTCCTCGGCAGCTAAGGGAACGCGTGTAGAAAACACCGGCTACCGTTATGACGAGCGACCGTAAAAAATTCGAAGCTTTAAATCGACGATTTATGCGCCAGTAAACTAGCCGCGCAATCAGTGGCCGATCGGTTTAATTGCTACGGACCCGCGGCTCCCGAGCCTCCCCGACACATTCTAGCTCCTGTTCGGACTCGATAATCAGTCCTCTGTAATTATTCCGCGAAATTTCGTACAATTCGTTGGCTCCATTCAAAGTCGTGTTCATCGGATAAATATCATTGACTTTGGAATGAATTATTTGTGAGAAAATACGAGCGTCTTCGTTTCGGAACGTTCGAATTTTGGTCCGAGTAAAAATCGAAGAATGATGCGGTAGACCCCGGCTAAGGCCAGCTAAGTCGGCTTTTCGACTTTTAGCCGGCCTTAGACGGTCCTCTATACACACGGATACAAAGAACCATTCCTCCCCACTATTGCCATGTGGTTTACAGCGTCGGTGCTGAACTTGTGGCATCGGGTTACCCACCCCTCCTTTCCTTTCCTTTCCTCCTCAAAAAGTCCTTCGTAATGTGGCAAATGCATTCTTTGTCCGGGTGCGAGTGTGAACACGGACCGGTGGCATGTATTCTAGGCCGAAGGAAAAATATTTCGAGCCACCATCTTCACGCGGGAATATATTACACGGATACAGTGGTCTACAAAAGTTTTCGCTCGCACCATCAAAATTCACTGAACCATTAAGAATCGTCCTTCTCCATTATTCTCCATTAATTCGATTGATTACGTCAACGTGACAATCAAATAGAAAAATATCGCATCAACGTCACGGTCGAATCAGACGATCACGAGGGTTGGTTTCTTCGCAGCAAAGAAGCAATCAATTCCCCCAAACTTCTCCAGAGTTCTCTAAACCATCGCCGCGTTCCCGCTAAACAAATTCCAACGGAACTCAAACAGAAGTTCGACGTTTCGAAGTTTATTGGCACGGTCGAACAAAACATTCAGAAGTTGCTCCGCGTGTGCCAAGAGCTGCTCCAGCAACAGTGGAGCATTTGCAACCGTGAATTTATTTACACACTCTGGCATTAAGCGTGTTCGGGTTTCGCCTAAGCTAGACCGAGTAAAAATACGCGCAGCTGCGAGGCTAGTTTCTTTTCGGTTTTTGTTTTCTAGATGAAGGAGGAAGAAGAAGAAGGGACGTCGAAATGATTCCGAACAGAGATTGGATCTAGCGGGGATCGAGCTCGGAGGAATCGGGGGCAGAAATTCCTGCTTCACGGCTATTTTTTCGGCCTCCGGAATCTAATTACCCACAATTCCCTTTTTCCGGGTAGCGTGCGTGAGTTCGCATTAATTGGCCGGGGCGACGGGCGCATCTGCGCGTTATGGCGTGCGTCACGAGCAAATGAGAGAGAGAGAGAGAGAGAGAAATGTTGCAGCTGCAGGTACCCAAAAACCCACTGCAACGGTTTCAATTGTCCGCAATATGGCTGCCGCCTCGGCCTAGGCCTCATAGTCGTTATCCTTGAGAGGCCCGTGCAGTGTTTTCGTTTTGTTTTAGCGCACAGGATGCGCGGAGAGAACAGAAGAAAGAAAGAGAGACCGAAAGAGAGGGCACCGAAGAGGCTAAAGGGGGCACCGGGAGGAACCACACCACAATGAGGGCCCGAATGTTGCAAAACCGCCTATATCCGTGACTATACCAGCACCGCCGGCTCGTACAAGAAATGATAATTACCGGCGTCCCCTCTATCCTCGCTATCCTCTATCCCCGTTTCTTCCTCGTCCTCTTCTTCACTCGTGAACCGTTTCCTTCCTTCTCGCCAATTACTCGTTTATTCTTCTCCATCCCGGAGATCCACCGGATAGATTGCGATCGAATTCGTTACTATCGAGAAGACATCGGACAACTTTCCTACGACCTCTGCCGGGGAATTTATTAAACGTAATTGGACCCGTGTTTAGCCGGGAATCCATTACAACGTCGAGTCCCGATCGAAAAAGTCGGACACTCGCAGAGAACGATTTTCGGCGCGATCTAAGCAATCGTTTCTGTGCCAGCTGTCCTTAAAATTGGTTCTGCTTCGTTCTGTAGTGGCAAGCGAGGAAAAATGATACCGACTTCAAATTGAAAAGACGACTTTCTGAAACATCATTTTAAAAATTCTCCTCGAGGTTTCTAAGGCTGTAATTATTTTTATAATGTTATTCCTGGACCATGTTCTCTCGAGAAATTTTATTTCCCTCGAAGCAGCAGCAGTTTCTTACAAAGAACATCGATTAACACAGGAATAGTTGAAGGTTCAGGAAAAGATGAAATGTTTCAAAACTTTTCTCTGTTGATAGTCCGAGGAATTTTTGTACGTGTTCTAAGAACGTACATTTCCATGGAGCTGGATTTCATTAGCATAATAGATGGAGGTAAACGTGAAGCAAGTGAACACTGTTAACACAGATTCTTGGTAAAGCAGCTTCATCCTAAATTGTCCTAAAGATTGCCTAACTTGCCAATTCCCGAGTATAATTAACGACCGACGTTGTTCGAGAACGTTTAAAGAATGGGAGTCTCGATCAGCATAGTAATGAATGGAGCAAAACAGGAATAGAATAAATTTTGTATTCGCAATTTTTCCCTGACGAACACATCCTACACTGTCTGAAACGTTAACTATAAATTCTTTCTAATTTTAATTGGAGACTGATGCTGTCTCAAGGACTTTCGTAGCCTTTAAAAAGTAAGACCTGTTACGGTGAATGAGAGAACAGGAAGCGAACAAAAATTGCAAATGGAGCGGTCAGGTAGTATCTGGAGAAGGATGAACCCGAAGAAGCGTTTGTTCGAATCGAATGCGTCTAACTAGAGAAAACTGGGGCCGGGCTGCATCACAAAAGTACTCATTATCCCGGGCAACGGAGGATAGAAGTTTTTACCAGAACGGTTCCCATGAAAAATCACTCCGGCCCCTACAATACTGCCCTCTGTGCGGCCAGTCATCCCGATTCAACTGCCAGGAGCCATATGTTCCTGGCCGAATGTGCTAAGAAGTCATTGAAGGAACCGCCGTAATGAGAGACCACCCAATGAGAGAGAGAGAGGTTCGCGGCGATCGCCGTCCGACCGGAAATTCGAATCGAAACTGCTTCGTTATGCGATCCTCTGCTCCGATTTTAACATGCAACTTCTTTTGTGCGTCCTCTTCGCAATTACCTCTCCGTCTCGTAGTCCTGCATGAAACACAGCGAACTGCGCTCGCTTGCAAAAAGTTAAAATGTTAAAAATTATTATGTTCATTAAGTATTCTATTATTCCTTTATCAAATTGTCAATTAATTTTAAAAGTTCACATTGTATCGGGTACAGTGTGTTGTTCATTTATGGAATTATTAATTAATTTTGGAAGGATAGCTTAATTTATACAGTTCCACTGTTATTACCAGTAGAAATTATTCGCAGATGAAACTTGATTATATACCTAATGTAATCAATTCGACTGTAACAATGATTAATTTCTCTGTGTCATTTCAACACTCATTGGTCGGACTATAAATTAATTCTACGAGAAACAATATATGCGAGTTCGATGGTTAGTTGAGAAATTTGAAAAACTACGGGAAAATCGCCGGTAGGTAATGTGTTAAGGTGGTAGTCAACAATATAATTTTAGCATTGAGCCGTGTGTTCTAAGTATCTATCCTCGCTGACGGTGTGGATCACCTCCGAAGTACGATGAATTCCTCTCGAGCCTTGTTCCACGGCCCGAGCCTCGGTAACGCAATCCCAGTAACCAATAGCGTTGTGTGTCTTGTCCGAGTGCCCCCACCACCACGGAATCAGTGGGCCACAAGGCCCGAAAATATCCACGAAGCGTAAAACACGGCTTCCTCCTCTCCACGGGGCCCGTCTTGTTGTCTACACGCAACAGTCGCGAGTGTGCGTCGTTCTTGCTCAAACAGAGAGAGATAGAGAGAGAGAGAGAGAGATAGAGAGAGAGAGAGAGAGAGAGAGAGAGAGAGAGAGGGAGAGGGACAACGAGAGAAAGAGAGACAACGAAAACCGAACCGGCACCAGGACCGGCGCTTTCTTTGTGCAGCAAAACGTGGCTCTAGCGAGTTTAGGCGAGTTTTAGGCGGACGCTGCGGTCCGATTCACAATGCGGCCACTAATGTCCACTTACTTCTTCCCCCGCGGGGCCCTACACAACTATCGGGCTGTTTTAGTGCTTTACGGCGGCCATAATACCGTCTTCCTGCGACGCCAGGTAGAGAGAAGAAACCCCTACAGCCCCAGAGCACCACGATTCGCTACAATATTACCACGCACAATAATCCCGAGAAACCAACCGAGAATTATAGGGACTTGGCTGGTAACTGTTCTCCAAAACGGCACCGAATTTTGCTAGTGAACCGCGGATTATTCCACGGAGATAGGCGAACGGGTTTCGCTCTTTTACGCACACCGACGACAGCACGGTCATTATCTTGGCCCTCTTCGTAGTCCGACAATCCTATCCGTCGACCTGCTCAACGCGTTTTCCAATTTTAGTTGAAATATCTTCAAGACTTTGACACACCTTAATCATTGTACATAACAGTTTTAATATTATTAGATTCTGATCCTCAAAATTAATTGTCAATTCGGTAAATGGACTGTCGGAATTTGTGTCTGCTTATGAGTACGAGCGTTAAAGAATGAACACTGTTTAACTATTATGCTGTATTGTAACACACGAAGAATATAAACGTTCTAGTTCGTCGTACATATGGTAATAGTTTGATCCTTTATTATCGACAGACTTGTCGTTATGACATTCAACATGGACAATTCTCTACCATGTTGGATGCAAGATCGATTTTTATCCTGATTCTTCACACGGACCGTTCTCAAGGACTCGCGCTCCCCCGTCACAATCATAGCTAGCATAACTTGTCGTCCCTCGTCAAAGGCTCGGTTATCTCGAATCGAAGATGCAAAATCGACGCTGGCCTAGCCGGTGATCCGTATTTCCGAGCACGTGAACCAACGCGACAGGTACGACCGCGTTATTTTAAGAGATTTCGAGATTTCCAACAAAGGGCCATTGGACCGGACCCTTCGTCCGGGGTGGGCTTAACTTCTCCGGCAAGAACTCAAGGGAAAAATCGTCAGGTCGATTTTTCTTAGTTATAAGGGGGACAGTGAAGCCAACCGCATTTGCATCTACCACGAAGAGATCACTCGTTTTACAGAAGGGTCAAGCGAGAGAAGTGCACTTGCCGGCACGGTAGAAACGACTCCGGAGGGTTTCCAGTCGTTTGCACTCGGTGGGGATGGTCAAGAGTTAGGTTAGGTTAGGGCCAGACCTGTGCATCTCGTTCAGGAATAAATACTCCCCAGGTGGACCCTCAATAGAGTTTCACCTGACCCTCTTCAACTGCATAGAGGATGCGTACGCTTCACGCCCTCGGTATAGTTTTAACTTTTGTCCCACCGGTGAAAGGGCCGACGTCCCTTCGCGGTAAGTTACGTTTGTTCTCCCGTAGAATTCCACCGTTCTTTTAACTGCGTAACTGCTGGAGATCACTTCTCGATTCGCAACGATCTCGCCAAATTTCGCGGAAGGTGCACGAGCTGATTCGGGAGGGTTCCAGAAAGATAAGATCGACGTTGAAGAAGCCTGTTACAGTTCCACGACCATATTTCTCTATTTTCACGGTCCGCAGACACGAACATTTTATAATAACAAACTCGGAGCATCAGGCCCAAAGTGTCCAGTACGTGTACGAGCGGTTCTGCCAAATGTCCAGAGAAAGGTGACCCAGAAAACGATCGATAATCGAGTTCCCGGCATATACGTTTGAAATTCAATAGGCGTGCGGGTTAGGCGAGCGTGTGTTACGGAACAGGTTTCCCCGGTGGATCTGTCGAAAAGTAAGTGACTATTAACGGTAGAACGGCTGCGTACAAAACTTATCATCCCCGGGGCTTAATAGCCTGGTCGATCTCTCGTTCTGTGCCGATAATAAAATACCAATGAGACCCAAGACCTGTTTCCACGTCCTCCTCGCTCTCCAGACGTTAATCCGTGGAGAGCGTACGTAGGTGGGCGCACGCACCGTGGTACCTGTCAAAAACTGGCGCTGCAACAATGCCCGAGGTCCAGGGGCCCCTTGGCAGAAGTTAACCGCAACGCAGCAGGGCTGCAAGGGCCAGTTCGCCAGCTTGGATGGGCCTTTTGCGTATCGCGAGAGAAATAAGTCACCCACCGGCGTAGCAACGCAAAAATTCCCCCTTTCCTTCTACCGAGCAAACACACCCTCCAACTGTTCTCTCATCTTCCATCTCCGAACAATAGATTCAGAAACTTTTACTACGAAGAATTTATATGTTGCTTTTCGATCTGCAAAAATTGCCAGGCTACAAGATGGAAGCCACAAGACGCTCTCAAGCAATCAGATTTATAGGATCGAAAACACGAAGGTTCGACGCCATTGCGGAGCAGGTCAACGCTGCCGTAAGGATCTCGGTGAGGACAAAGAGATCCTTTCCCTGATCCTTCCTCCCGCATCAGGATGCTCTTCCCCTCGCTTCCAACCCTCGTACAGCCGTCATTGCACTAATGCAACGCCGGTGCAACGAAAGTTCGGCAGCTGTCGAACGGACAAGGCGCGCAGGTCGCCAGGTATAATTGCTGGGCGCGAACATCGCGAATCTCGACTGTCATCATTGTTAACAGCGAAGACAGAGCAGGAGTAGCGAATGAGAAAATTGGACGCGACCTGGCACACGGGGAAATTGAGAGTGCGACTCTGAATTTACACCTGAAAGGTCGTCGTCGACGCTTTCTTTTTCGACCGTTTAGGGGGCTCGTTAGGTGGCATTGTCGCGGTTCCCCGAAAACGAATTAAAGTCCGGTGCTATTATTCCGGAGTGTTTCCTTTTGCGTGCGTAGCCAGTGTTATTTTGCGGTTCTACTCGGTTTCGACGCTCGATCCCGAGTGCATCTGAAGCGGACAAGTGCCTGAAGAGAAGAAAGGTCACTGGATTGGGTTTATTTCATTGAAGCAGGAGAGAATGCGTACGACACGAGTGAGAAGACAGTAGAAGCGTCCGAGTGTAGTGCAATAGAGAGATCATCGTAGGTTTGCGAAATCCTGTGCGAAAGCGTCGAGTTCTCATTAATTGGATCTACTTACGACGATCGTCGATCTCGGAGGCACGCACAGATTGACTAATTGCAGTTCGTCGCGACCCTCGTGCAGCGTGGCTCTTCCGTTCGACCTTTCCTGAAAGTCCATTAATTCTTTAATACATCGGGACTATCCTCGCGAGGCAATCTTTGTGATGGGATTAAAACAGAGTGTCGAGTTCGAAGATGGAGCTGCAAGATTACAGATAAGATTATGCCATCGATCATTTCTGTAACGGTCCCTCGAAGAAACGCACTCTGCCAAAAACACTCTCGAAAGCATTCACGATGTACTGCCTAACTTCCAGAGTCTGTCGAGAATTATATTTTGAATAAAGCCAATACCATGTCCATGATTTTTATGTATTCTATTTCACTTTAAAGTGCTATACCTTTTGAGAAACAAAACACGGTGAGCCCCGTGCACCGCTCCAGATTCCCAGAAGCAAGACCTCGAAGCCTCTTAATAATGTGCCGAGCTAATGATGATTACAAATAAAGGTGCACGCCCACCGATTCCGAGATCCATCGGGTTCGGGATATTCTTTTCAAAGATTAGACCCCACCCAGAATTTCGAAAGTTCGTCTTCCTATTCGCGGATCAGTTCGACCGAGGAACAAAGAGGCGGAGGAAAAAAAAGAGTCGGAACTTTCGCACAGTGTGCCTTTTCATCCCCTTTTACAATTCCGAAACGCAGTGAGTAGATAGAAAGAGAGAGAGAAAAAAAAAAAACGAGGAAAAAGATTTAGGGTCAAGCTGCGGAGGGTACTTGCGGATTCCCGAACAGTTGGTACTAATGATCCAACCTGGCGAGGTACATCAACGGTATCCGGTGTCGTGTAACTCGCTAAGTGAAAATACGCGTAGATCCTCGGGAGATACAAGATCAGCCTCGCCCCGCCGGCTTTCTGCCAGAGCCTAGGCCCACCGGGAAACAATAAAAGCATGAACTGGCGCGGACATAATCCTTGCAGGACCCGCAGCCTCCGGCAATCTCTTACCGGCTGTGCCCGAAACCGTACAAACATTCCTACGCATTCTCTTAACATTATTATCTAACAGGATTAATTATCTAGAACGAAGCAGAAATATTATAGATTTCGTTGAACTAATAATCATAATACGTATCCTAATATGTATACATGTAAACAGTGTTATCCTGTCTTATCGATATTGATTAATTATACGGTGTTGTCCTAATAAGTCAGAAGACGTCGCGTGTTAATACAGATTCTAATGGAAGAAGAAAATATGAAACCAGTCGTTGGTGATTTTACGTGGCCAGAGCATGACGAGCCCCCACGACCTTGCAGAGAAGGCGTCGGCGCAGTTTTTCGGGGGTGTGCAGCGTGTCTAATCCTAATGCCAGAACCTCGACGCGTATGGTCCTGGGACAAAGGATCCGTGGCTCGAAGGATCTATCCTCCGCCATTTATTTCTCGAAAGCCTCGTCTCGGCCAGGCATTGCACCTTTATTTATTTACGATCGCAGCGTTTCGTAAATCCTACTCGGAGAGCTCCCATCCTCCTTCACCCTCCAACGTTTATTTTAGCTCCTTTGTTTTCTTGTCCCTCTTCTTTTTCTGTAATTGCTGGCCAGACTGTTCGACTGGTTAATTCGTTTCGATCCTATCAGGGAGACCGGAAGAATTCGCATGTCATTCTTTCCGCATTAGGAGAAGGATCCTCTTTCTTTGAACATTTCGACTTTCGAGGTGCACGTAAATTCTGGACAATTTATTTTTCTTTGCTCTCGAAGGAGCTAGAGTTTCCCATGCGGAGAGATTATGCCATCGACACGCTGGAAACGGGCTAGAAGCTAAATGAAGAATAGGCTGAGAGGAAGAGAGAGAGGGAGGGGGTGTGGGTGAGAGGAAGACAGTGGGACGAGCAGAGCAAGTGAGAATATATACCTGCTGGTGGATATTAAAGCGAACATCATACCCTCGTCACTTTTACTGGCCCTCTCTCCGTCTCTCTCTTCCTCTGTCTCTCTCTCTTTCTCTCGCTCGTTCTTCTTACCTTCAGACGTTCTCCCCTTATCCTTTTCTAGTTCTCTCTCTCTCTCTCGATCCTGTCTCTTTCTCTCTCTCTGTTGTTCGTTCTTACTGTAGCCAGCAAGTTTAAACACATCGAGAAGAGGATGCTGCACAACTGCAAAGTCAAATCCAACGTTCTGGCCCCCTCCAACAGGCGACCCAACCTAAGCCGATGCTCCCCCGTGCACTTATGCTGCATTCCAGGCTTAGACGGCCGTTCCTACTCTCCATTTTCATCGTTCTCGCTTTAGAGGCCCGTCGTTAGCCCTAAAAGCAACCCGTGCCCGGAGAGCTCTTGTTATATGTATGTATACGCTAGCTCGATACGAAAGCTCACCTGCTCGATGAGAAGAAACTCGGTCGTTGGTTCGTCGATCGAGATACCCTCGCGGAAAAAAAACACCGCGAGAAATTCGAAAAATCAACGCCTCCCCCGGGGCAGTGTTTTGCAACTAAATTTAGAACGGCGAGATCGACTTCCTGCTTGTTAGCGCATCCCCAGGCTTCGATATTTCATCGGCCGGTGAAAAAGAGGCCGGTATTAATAACCGCGGAGGAAATAATATATTTCCAAAGGCCTCCGCGCATTATAATTACAGTCACACGCTGGATACACGGGCTGCAACATTTCGAAACCAGTTTCCCAACGACCAGTCTCCAATTCGAGAGCGCTGAAACTCAACACCCCGATCAAATAAAACACTGACGAATATTTGTAATTGGAAACTTGTTTTGTTAATCCCGCCGCGGAGATAGAACAAGCGATGCCTGTAAACGTTCCCCTAACCCGCCAAAGTGAATTTTCGTGCACTCGTCTTCAACCTAACCCTTGCCCTGCGATTTATTTTACGGTTTCAGAACTATGTTTGTAGTTCGTAATTTCCTAACAAAAAGGAGAACATTTATATAATCATTGTCACGAGCCTGACACGATATTGTAGGACAAGGGGTTAAGTATGCTTCGTCGATTTCATAAATGAAAAGTGAAACGAAATGGATGTTTCTTTGCGTGAAAACGAAGCTCGAAGCTCACTGAATCGAACGGTAACGGAGCACGATTGATTATTTTCGATCTAGCTGGCAGACGCGGAAGCGAAGCGAGTAATTGGGAAAAGTCAAATTCGAACAGTTCCTTTGTGCCGACATAAATGAGAACGTCTGAGAACATTATACTCGGAGCGATGCCAGCAATTACGGTCGCGACGGGGGCCGGGTACAAGCGAAGGGGTTACCGGGTACGGAGGCACGCGGTTTCATCTCTGATTGCGCCGGCAATCAGCGTAATGAGGTGGACGTGCGTGCCGACACTCGGTGGCTGCGCTTCGTCGCCGAGGAAACGCATGATCGCGGAGAATGCTTCCGCCCCGGGCTGACGCGTCGATGACGAGCTGATGGGGTGTAACGAGCCGATTCCGTGATGAGGGATCGATCTCGAGGAGCAATCGCGGCAACCGGGTTAAGTGAATCCCGGTGAAAGGGACTTTTCGACAGACAGGCTGCGATCTTCCTCCTATTAGGCGTACAAATAAGTTCGGTGCCTTTTGAGCATGCTTTTGATCTTTATTTATAAAAAAAAAGAGGAATACTTTCAAAAATTTCTCCGAATGTCTATTCTTCACACGCTAATATATTAATTTATAGTCTTACAACGAGCAACAGAAAGGTTTTTAAATAATCTATACATTTTCGTCGATTACATAAGGGTTAAATCACAGTGTAAATGCACCGTTTCTTCAATTTCCTCGTAATCACTACCGACAGAATGATCAAAGGATTTCGAAAACTCGCAACATGTGGCGACCGGGGCGGAAACTGGTCTCCACCCCCGCACTTCGGGGTGCAAAACGGATCCCCGTGCTTCTCGCTTCTCTTTATGACTCGTGAATGTTACGTTTGCAGCGACCGCCCGTGCCTGAACGATCCATGCCTCCGAATGTTTCCTTTTCAATATCTTGCGAGGCGCACTGAAAGATTCGGGTGGCGAATTTAGGGGATCGTTGTGGACCGAAGTCACGCAACAATCATCTCCGCCTCGGTACGTGACGCACCACCCTTGCCGGCAGATTATCGTGCAGCCGCGTAAACTGCACTTCTTCGGCAGGATATTATTATGCAAGTGGACTGCGACTGTCGGCCGGCAACGTGACTGCGCAACAGTGGATCGAAACGAAAATCATTTAGCCGACCGGTCGCATGTCGAAAGCGATTTTCTATACGCGTTTATTGCTCTCCCCTAGTGGATACTGCTATGTAAATCGGCACTCTACTTTGTCGCCTTAATGGTCACCTGCTCGGGATATAAACAAGCCACGGTCGAAGTCTCCGAGTAATTCGATTATTAAGCTTTGCATATGAAAGATCCGATTTCATGCTGCTTGAACACTCCTGGCTCTAATTGATGAATGAAAAAGAGAACTAAGTGGCAGTAAATGTGCACGAATATGAAGCTCGACGTTCTCGGAGTTTCTTAGGAAAACTGGGAGTGTAGAAAATCGAAAAATCGTCGAATACTAAATTGTAACGCCAAACGGATGGTGTATATTAACAAAAACGTGGTCAATGACAGTTTCATGGGCACTAACCTAATGGCTACTCGGCTTGAAAAGCAGCAGGCGAGACCATGGTTGCAAAACAAGCAGGATAATCCGATTAGGCTACTCTCCGCGTTAATATTAATGCCCGTTCGATTAGCCGCTTTTCATTCTTTTCACGTCGATGTTTGCTATTTTCATTGGAGTACGAGTCGGTTCGAGATTACAAGTCGAGTCTCGCGCACGTCGAGAAAAACCGCAATGGACGCCGGTATGCGAGTATACCAAGACCGAAATTTATAAACGTCGATCGGGTTTAACGCTCCGTGAATACCGGTGGCCGATCGTTTAAGGAGGAAAGCCGCCGCCGCGCCGCGCGCCAGTTCGTTAAAAACTAGTTCTGAGAGCCGACCGCTAGGAGCAACGATTTTCTTGCAACACGATGTTTCCTGATAACGCAACCAGGACTCATTCAAACGGCCTGATCGAACGCCTGTATTTCATTCGGCTAGTCCTCTAATTACGCGTCTCCGAGCCGAAACTCCTACGCAAGCTCGGCCATGCTTGACGTTTTCACGCGGAAAAACCGGAAAAGCTTGCCCCTCGGCGAACTAGTTTCCAGAATAATAAAACACCGATCGATTTTCATCCGCGTTACACCCAACAACCCGCGATTTTCCCGTGCGCGCGAGCTCTGCGGGGAAAGTTGCCAATATCGGACCACTTTGGCAGTTCTGCGTGATTTAGCATCCAGGGAATGGAAAATGTGTGTGATACAAAACGCGGGAGATTTAGTTAATATACTGGAGAATGGAATCGAGCGATTTCCTCAAAACTATGTTATGCATTTCTATAAAATACTGAGTGTCCACTGATCGTACATTTTGGTAAAAGTTGCGCCAGTTCTAAATAAACAAGAGCACGTTGCTATGAAAAACCGGTTGCAGAGGCTGTGGATACGACAATAATTGCCAGATGTTGCGCGTGCAAGAAATAATAATGAATCAGTTTACTATCTAGGTGGTCGGAACGCATTTAGCTACTTTCCCCTAATAAAATCGGAATCGATGTTCATTCTCCAAGCATAACTTACGATTTTCCCTTGTGTCCGAGAGTTGTAGGGGAAAGTCGCCAATATCGTACCACTTGCGAAATTGTTCTCTAATTTATTATCCAAGAAACGGAGAATCGGTAACGCAAAAATATATTAATGTACAATGTTGTGTCCTATAAATTATTAGAACGGTGTCTAGACATACGATTTGCCGGTTTGCTAGACGCTGCATACGATAAATAATAATAATCTAATTCACGGTGTCTGGCGAGTCTCGCTAGTAAAATCCGAATTGATTTTCATCTAGCACGCGTAACTCAAGCTTTTCCCTTGTCTTCGGTGGCTGTAATTAGTAGATGGCGGCGATAACGTTCAATCATTTTTCCCTGGGATTCGAATATCGCGATTAAATTTCTTGTCGGTTTGGTAAAACACGAAATTCTTGCCTCCGTTACGTGTTAGCTGTCCAGCGATGTCGAGGAAGGCAGGCGGGTAGACAGGCCAGGAAGAAAACGAGAAAGAAGAGGCGCGAGAGAACAGTTTGCCGCGTTAGCGGCGCAATGAAAGCGCGAGGCAGCCTCGCGCCTGCAACTGCAATCGGAGCCGATCGGTGTGCACGCTCGAATGCGCCCGCGTCCACCGCTGATCTTAATTACAATCGCAAATGAGACGGCGAGCGGATAATTGCGGCGCATGTCGCAAGTCGCTACAATGTCGTCCGGCGGGTGTCCCGGTCTTATTGGTGTGCGAACATGACCGCGTACTCGACGCCCAGCACACGTTTATGCACCCGAGAGGTGCATTATAGACCGCGCGCCGTTTGATCGATCCGCAAGCGCCCCCCCCCCCCCCGTGTTACAACCGATGCATTTCTGCTACCGGGCTTCCGGTTCAATCCGGCCGAGAGCGACTCTTTAATAATTCAGACTTTATTTGCCCCACCGTCTGTAATTGCTTTCTGTAATTGGATCCGTAATCTCCGGAAATAATTGCACAGATCTTATTAACTGTACAAATAAGTTCGGTTTCATTTCAGCATACTTTTATATGTAACGGCACCGAACTTATTTCTACACCTAATAGATTTGCCCTGAGATTTCGTATTTTCATGTTGAAATTCAAGTAAATATAAATATCACAAATTTCTATGTTACAAACTCTTGCCTTTGAAATTTCATTCGAGGGATTGGTGACAGCAGCGAACTCACCAGCGCCGATGAAGAAAAATCGTGAGACTATCGGGCGTTGGATATAATTATTGGTTTATCCCGGTTTTCGCTGCAACTTTCCGCTGGCGTACACACGTACGCTGCTTTATTAACTGTGCTGGCCGGGTTGTGCATTGTAGCGACTGCAGTCGATCGATAGTTCGGCAATGCGTTTCCGTTGACACCCTTCTACGGAATACGGTTGCACCCGCGTGTAAATAATGTTTATATTTAGCCGGTTCTCCACGCGACAACACTTTCGACCCTCTTTTCCATCGAAACCACTGATCCTCGATCTTCGGGGACTCGTCGCCGAGTATCGATTACACCATCGTTCAAACGATTACGCGAAATTGCTCGTAATTAATTGGTGACCGAGTCCTAGCGACCGCGAGCACTTAAATCCCGTTCCTTCGCGCGCTCGAGAGACTTTCGCCATATTTTTTTCCCGCGGATTTCGCTGATTAAACACGTGTAAATCGCTCGACCGTCCCGTTTTATATCGCTCGTTGCGATAGCCGCGTTAATAATCCGTTTGTTCGTGAATTTATGCGCACGACGAGTATGCAAATCACCCAGGGCTTTCGTTTTTACGCGTTATCGGACGATTGCGCTCGCGAGAGTCGATACTGTTGCCCGATATTCCGTTGGAACAGCTGTTCGATGGACACGATCGATCGATCGGCGTTTCCAGCGATATCCTTGCCAATCGACTTTTTTTTCTAAAACGAAACGCGTCGCGTCGTTATCCGAGCGGATGGCTTTTTCTCGGCGGGGCGGCTTAATTGCTCTCTATCCGTCTGATAATCTCAGTTACAATTATTGACGTTTCGGGTCGCGGCATTACTCTGCGCGGTAGATACCGGCTCATTACTCTAGCTAGACTTTATCTTATCTACCTTGTAAAGCTGCTACACGATAGACTGGGAAATAGCCGGCCCCGTTTCTCATTCGCACCGCGGACGAAATTGACGCGAGGCGAACGACAAGCTCGATCATTTTCCTCTGTAATGTCCGTCCAATGGGCCTGGCTCCAGACTACGGAGCTGTAGAATAATGTGACGTCTTAACCCTAGTCAATCTCCCTGGTTTACTCAAGATGTCTCCATCGATGATCCCAGTTGTAAGTGTAACTCAGCCTCTGAGGACTTGGATCATATATTATGGCAGTGCTGTTTATATGAATCCCAAAGAATTAAACTTGTAATTTGCGTAAAATCAATTTTTTCTTACCACTAAAAGCGAACCTTTCCTTTGCAGAACCAAATGTTAAAGCCTGTGAATTTATCTTTCTATCTGAGAATTTGTGATCTCCATTTCTAGTGGTTAGTCATATTGTAAATGTACTCAAACTGTAAAACTAGTGTATCTTTGTCAAAGCCGAAATAAACCTACAACAGGTTTCAGAGGCTCAATAAAAAAAAAGAAAAAAAATAACGTGACGTCACGCATTCCCCTCGCACAGAGAGTCATCAGAGAAGAATCGAGCCACGTTCGATGATAGAGGGAGAAGCATTTAGCGGGGAATACACAACCCTGTATCGGTACCTACGCTCAGACGTCTCGGAATGTCGGCGTGTATAAAATGATACACGCATATGTATACCGGCCGATCAAAAACCGACTACGTCGGGGCCCACGATTTCCGGGAATAAGAGAACACGAAGGTCCCAGCAGCCGGTCCCTTCGCCGAGGCCCCGAATACCCGCGGCCCGGGGTGTAATGAGTATAATCAAAACGATTTAGTAGAAAAGCAGCCGCGAGCTATACGGTGAACCGTATACGCGTCGGCCTCGTGCAGTTCAATTTGAATTTCGACGGGACTCTTACCCGAGCCATAATATTCGCCGGTCACGAAGACGCCACCTGATGGACGACCAAATTGCTGGTCTCTCGGTCTACGATCTGGCCCCCGTTGCCTATTCGTCTCGCAGAAAATCTACACTATTGTTGCCACCGACGTTCTCTCCTAGCTTCCTCGAGAGGGAGAAGGAAGATTATTTTCGTGTGACGCTACAATATCTTCGCAGCAAACGCCGAAAGCTCGCAGATGTCCGCCGGTGTGTCTGCGGATGGATCTCTTTTTGCCTAGCAGATTGTAGAAACTACACCGCACAGGAACCGATGGCGAATAGACACTCCTCGTTAACCCGGTGAATACCGTCTGCCACCCGAACCAAGACGCGACTTATCTAGCCACCTCCTGTTCACCTGGACAGCTCTGCAAATTGACGGTCTAGGCTTCGGGGACCTCGGTTTTTTGAGAAACAGACAATTTACAAATGGTAAAATCGTTGGTGTACAGACACATCTTGGTATTCTTTGTCAGAAATAATTGTTGTGCCGATAAACGAAACTGCACTGATCCGAGTGCTGCAACTACGGACTGCATTATGCAGTTGCATCTTAGGTCGATGACTCCCGAGCACGCTGCGATCTGATCTTCTATTTGCACATGTACGATAAGGCTGATCAATTGTCCTGTATTATGGAGCAATTGAACTTTCGAACTGTACTCCAGAAACAAGCTCCTACGCATCCCCATAAAATATATAGTAGTATGTTTTATATAAAAAAAAAACAGCAACTATATCGTCGGTTTCTCTAGACTTCTGCTATGTTTAAATTCAAGAGTTCATACTCTTTTAAGAAATTTTGAATAAGAGCTGAGCGAAGAAATACTTTTGGTTGTAACTGTACAAGAGTATAGCCGAAACCATGGGACCCGAAATTACAGGCGACCATTGCTCACGGTCGGACGAGAATCCCTCGCAAGGAAAAACCGTGGATCCTCCAATAATTTCAATCCCGGCGGCTTTTGACTCTGGACCAGGTATATACAGCCTAGAGAAACAAAGAGAATGAGTGATCGATGGAGAGAAAGAGAGAGAGAGAGAGAGAGAGAGAGAGAGAGAGGTGGATAGAAAGAGAAAGCGACAGAGCCACATCAAAAGATGGAATTATCTTCTGGTTCACCGGTATCAACGTATATATTGGGACGTAGTAGATTTATGTAGCTGTACGGCCAATTTCTATTCAACATTTACACACTTCTACTTAATATTTATTCTTCATATTACGAATATTTCAAGAAATACAGAGAAATTTATAACCAAAGACATCAGTGATTCAAATTATCTGAAAAACTATTAAATAAGTAACAAAAGAACAATTTTTAATTGTATTTTAAGACAACAAAATTTAAAGAATTAATTAAGAAATGATAACAAAAAATATATATTTATTACGATTGTAGGTAGGAATAATTTTTTCATGAATTTCAGTAGAAATTTCATCGCGATATCTTTTATGATTCAAAAGTTATAGTAAAATACCAGATTGAGATTAGTCTTCCCCTTGCCCTTCCGTGACGCTGTCCCCTCACCGTGGGCGCTTCGGCCGAGGCAACCAAAGGCAGGCTCGAGGCACACGTCGGGTCTTCGCTCGGCGGTCAAAATGCTCCGTCGCGAGTAAATTTCAGCTGATTTCGCTATACCCAAATATACCGAGGTTTCGCGACCTTTTCACGTTTTTTCTACCTGGAAACGGTATAGGAAAACTGCACTCCCCTTACTTAGCGTCCCCTCCTGGAGGGGTCGGATCTTACCAGGGGAAGGGGACGGGTTTTCAGCCGCCGGGCAGGCCCGAGGCAAACAATACACATTGCCTCGCTGGGCTGCGGCACCCAGTGCGTTATCGCCTTACCTGCCTCGCCCGGCCGATTCAGATTTAATTCCACTAAATCGTGGATTACACAGTCATGGAAAATCCGAACTGTATCGTGTTTGGTATCATTCTAATCGGAAAAATGTCGCGAATGTGGATCTCAAAGTGAAATCCGAAAATTTTTAAGTCTTTAAAAAAGCACATATACGAAATATTCTGCAAAATAATCTACAATTAGATTACAGTTTAGATTAGATGATAGTAATCTACAATATGATTAATTTTTTAATGGTTGTTAGTGGAAATTTCATTCCAATATGGTTGAAGAGTTCTAGTAAAATGTTACGATCCAGTCAGTGGACAGTGGTGTTCTTCGGCCGTCCGAGATTGTATATCAGGGTCAATTTTCTCAGCTCGAAATTCGCGGTTGTTCGGGCGCCAGCGATCATGCAGTTCATGAAACGGTGTGTTTATCTGGCTGGGCGTAGGATTCGAGCAATCATGCTCCTGTTAAAGATATCTTCGGCAGACCATGCGGCAGACAGTCCGGGGGATAAATATACTGTGAAAGCATCCTCGCCGTTATTATGTAACTTTCCACCCCTTTCTCTTCGATCCCTTATTTTTAGAGGCGCAGGTAAGCGGCCCGATTACTGTCTTTAGCGGGCATCCTGATCCTCCTCGATGGCCCACGGAGAATCTGTTCTGTTTCGTTTGTGCAGCCACGTTCGGGAAAGCTGAATGGCTGCCGGATGGAAATTAGTAGCATAGTTCCGGGACTACCGACGAATCTCGCGAAAGATTTCAGAGGTTGCTACGATGGAGTCTGCGGCAGCTGAAGGACTATTGGGGCGTGATCCAACGGGGTTGCATCGGTATAATAAACTGTGGAAGGGGTGATCAACAGCGGGCACGCGCCACTGGCTCGGAAGAGCAACCCTTCATCGGGTTATCCTCGGCTTTCCAGCCCACGAACGATAATCTCGACCCCCTTGGGCGAGAGACGGTTCTCTCTCTCTCTCTCTATCTTCCTCTTCGTTGGCTATTTGTTACGTGCCAGGCTGCTGAACCCTTGGACGACGCTACTGTCTCGTGACAAACGCCTCGCCGTGATTTTCCTAGCCAGGGCCACGGTATTTAAAGAAGCTCGATGAGAGAAAACGCCTCGCAGAACGATCACACGATTGTGGATCGATGGATGATTCCGTCGAGGATCGCGTTGAAGGAATGTTTCTATTGGGATGGATGGGCAGACTTTTACGTAACTCAGATACAAAAAAAAACATCCTTTACTAAAAATCCTCCAGAATCGGAACAAGAAAGAACATCAGAGAAATCACACAACGTTCGGGCACGGATATGCAATGCAAACGGTCCCGTTCGCCACGGTTTCAGGCTTGACTTCCGGTCCGTCGATAACGAGGTTCCTTCTCCTGCTAGCTCGCGTGGAAGTTCTCCGAGGCAATAAAGTTTCGCGTTCCTGGCTCGCGAGGAACGAGCCGCAAACGACGTGTTCCCCGTGGCACGTGTTCCACGAAACTGCCTTGTGCTGCCACGTTGTTCACGCAACTCTCGCCGACACCTGGCCGCGTCTGTCGGCTGGGCCAGAAACGCGGAATAATCCTGGCCCCGCTTGTATTTCCGCCTATTAATTTGGCTAAGGCGATTCCGTCTCCTATTTCCCCTCGCTTTTTTTCCATCATCACGACCGAGGTAACTCGAGCGCTAAAACGAGGTCCCGGGGAGCAAGAAGTCCCTTACGCTCTCTAAGTACTTAATAAGGTCCGACAACCGCGTCCCCGAAGCCACTTTAACCGTGTGCTCCCCTTCGGGATTAAGATTCCCGACATGCCGGAAGAACCGACGCCGGGAAACGTCGACGAGCGTTTCCTAAATTATTCTCCCCTTCCCCCTGTCTCTTTTCATATACACATTATCTCTCTATTTTCTGTTGGATCTTGTCTTCAAATTATTCCCACTACCATGCAACTGTGAAATTCAACACATTCATTTCATTGAAGGACAATAAGACTGCGTTTAATAATTCGGTAAATCCAAGAACGAACTTTCTCGTTGCAACATCGTGTCGCTGTACAATATCACGAGCTGCTAATTGAACAGGGTATGCAAGAGCAGCGAGACTGTCGAAGTTAATCTCGCAGCGAATGCCATTCCGAGAACAAAAATACCATAATTAAAAAGCTCGGTAGAGCAGGATACCCCGTCGAAGACAGATCGCAGCAGCAACACCCAGAAAAGGTGGCACTTAGCAGAGTTGCCATAATAGAAGTCCAGTCGGGCAGTTCATTAAATCAGGCATTCAAAACAATTTTCTAGAGACGAATGGCGTTCCGGTTGCGGCCGAGTGGTCAGATAAATCATACCTACGGATCGAATAGAATATTCCTTTGGAGGAACGATCCAAGCCAGAGCCGGTGGAACGATCATCGAGCAACACCCAGACGAAAAATGCGTCCTCGGTGCGGGGGCAACGTTTTAATCGCATCTTTCTCTACTCCCATACACCTAGAACTATCCTGGGGTCCCATCCGGACTGACCGCATTCTCACCCGTGTGACGTCAGCATCGAAAAGAGATCCTCTTTACCCGCTCGGATGGATCCTTCCCGAAGCCAGTGGAAGCTCATGAATTTGCGCCTGGCTACATGTCCGCTCGGACGGCCTTAAAAATTCCCGGTGTTCGTTTATGGCCGGCTAATTAGATTTTTATCTTCATTAACGGCCCGCCCGACCGATCCAGTCCCCTCTCCTCTTGTCCTCACGCATTACTGGCCCTGGCTGTACCGGGTGTCCCGCAATTAATTCGCATCGATTACCGGACCCAGCCAGATAGCGATTTTAATTTATTTTCGAGGCACGCACTAAGCTGGCGTGTTTCCATTACCAGATACAGCTACGACGGATTCCCGGTATCTTCGCGAGACTCTACTTCTGTATACAGCGAGACTGCTATAATAGGGGTGGGGCCCTGAACCTCATTCTCAAACCACAGATAAAAACGTTAAATATTTTACGGTTCTCTCCTCTGTACCTGATAATGCAATGCTGACTTCCAATGATTTTCTCTGGCAGCTGCCTCTGCTAATTGAAGAACAATTGGATTCCATCGCATCTTGGAATCCAAGACGATGAAAATGCGGACAGGACAGCCAAATCGGCGACGTCAATGAATACTGTAAATATTCCTGCGATCCCCTACACTGACTTTGTCGAGAAGTTTAAAAAACAAGCTAAAGATCGTACTTTTGGAGTCACAAAAAATCAAGGTCTCTCTAAGGGGAGAAAATACTTTATTATAATTAATATAATTATAGCAAAGCCAAATATCAAAGCTTGTATTAGCATTCACTCCTTTTTCCAAAAATCTAACATACATATTTACCGTTAACGGACATTGCTGTTATATTCACTTGTATTATTATAGAATTCATATTGTATTATTCCTGTATTCCACATTACTGTATTTACTTATATTATTCATGTAAAGCAAAATAAACCAAGAAGGGTTTGAAATGCTTACAAATAAAGAAAGAATTGAAGAACAATTTTTTCATACACCTCACACAGTGTCGAGACTTTAGCATCGGTTTATAGTACTTTATAGTAATTCATGATTGTGACAAAAGTGAAACCACAACCATTGATCGGTCCTTTTATATTCTCATGCATACCCAGCAATTTTACGCGATTCGGAAAATCATCTACCGTTTGTTTCAAACTCGGAACGCAGCGTCTGTCGATCCTCTATCGAAGTCCGCGCACGACCGTCAGTCGAAGCGTGGCTTCCCATCGAATTTTTCTCGGCCAGAAATACATAATCCTCCGCCGATCGTCGACCTAACGACGTCGCATCCATTCCAAAGATACCGGATTCCATGAAGAAGCCTCGCTCTGTCCCGTCGTCGATCCGCGAGAGATCCTGCGTCCCATAAATCCCAGTCGAGCGTTCATAAAACGCACCGAGGCTTCTTCCGCGTGAGACAAATTCAAGTCGGAGAAAACGCGAGTCGATAACCGCCGAGGCCACGAGCGACGCTTTACGACTCCCCTTTTCATTTCTGCGATCGTCGATCAAGCGAACGGCGTGGCCCTCTCTCCTCGAGAAACACCGCAAGATAATGGGGAGAAGGTGTCAGCGTTCGGTTCCATCGGCTATCTTACGAGCTCGAAATAAATTCAGGTGGGTGTCCGAGAGGGGAGGAATAAAAGAGGGGGCAGGAGGGGGACAGGTGCGTCGAGTCGAACGGGCTTAAGTTATTCATGAATTCGTTTAATCGGTTTCTGCGCCTATCTTGTTTTCTAGGTTTTTACGCTGGCTCCGGTAATCAACGTTAATTCGTAGAAAACCGTACCAGTAACGAGCACCATAAATTCTTTATTAGCATCGAGACGCTTTCTGCCCTCTCCACTCTTTTTACAGACGGATACAGTGAACCGCGAAAGTATTTCAGCACACTTTAAAACAATATAACTTTTTTGTAATTGTATCAAACGATCTGACGTTTTGCGAGCAATTAGAAGGATCGGTTTACTAAATGACCTGCAGAAAAGATTTTCGAAAAATTACAATTTACAAGGTTGCATGCGAAAATAAAAAAAGCAATTTTTAATACTCTTTGTTTTAGAGGTTTGCACAGTTTGTCCAGTGTGTTTCTAAAAATGCTAGTGTACATAGAAATTCATCAAGCCGTTGAGGGTTGAGTTTCCGCTGAGACCATAAAGTGCAACACTGTTTATCATATTGCGACCGTATAACTGTTTTTTTCGTCCGTCCGCGATCTCGTTGAATCGGACATGGTATCGCGTTCGAAAGCAGTTCCGACGAATAAACATGAATTCCAATGCCCGGAGAGCTACTCCGGATTTAATGCGGCGAGACACGGGGCGAGGAGAGAAATCATTTAGCAGTTCTCGAGATTCGAAACGATTTCCACGGCGAAGCCGAGCCCGAACACGGGTTAGAGCAGGGATAATTTATAGTATTAGGTAATTTCTGTCCGGTCCGGTGCCCCGCGAGCGAGACGTTCACGGCACGACGCAAAATATGGGCCAGAAGAATGAATCCATAAGTCCGGCGAGTGTATCTTTATTGCGACGAGGAAGAAGTCGATCGCTGACGATCTCACTCGCTCTCTCTCTCTCTCTTTCTCTTTAACAGTCACGATCCAGCAGAAGGGAGCTGCTGGCGTCGTTTAAATTCCGTCGCGTTAGATCGCTCGAGATCCACACGGTATCAGGAAGTCGTGAATCGAGCGAGCCTAGGCTCCCGCGGCGAGACATTTGGCGATTTAAAAGGTTACCAAGTCTGGCTGTAAATAATCTCGTTTCAAACGGTGTTTCGTCCGGGACTAATCCGAGAAACTGTGACATGATTCAGTGGCCGAGGTACTCGCGTCCCTCGTTATTTAGGCTCGCGTACGTTCAAGCACGGAACGTGAAAAGCAACAGTAAAGTGGTTGTGTCAGAAGCTAAAAGTGACGAAGAAATCTGAAAAGTCTCGTGAAGATACATCTTTCAGTTTCCTCAGAAAAAATTCATTAAGTTAACGGCGAGGAGTGGTGCAGCGTTCCGAGCAACAAGTTGGCAATAAAGGCGCATTAAAGAATTAGCAATCGCGATCTTTTTAACTAGGCAGATTGAGGAAGAATCCGTGGAATCCACGGTCACCGTTTCTTCGGCGTTCGATCGGATACAATTCGAGAGGCTCGTCCAGCATTAAAACGCGAACCCTCGATCGCGAAGCCGAAAGGGAGACGACCCTTTTTGCGGCGAGTTCACCTCCCGTTGCTTTGCAATTTAAGAATCTCACTTCAGGATTCCTAGAAGTTCCTAGAAAGTCGCCGTACGGATTTCAGCAAATTTAACGACCCTCTGGAATTCTTATTGCCGCAATGAAAGCCGCTCGGAGAGGAGGCCGGGTTCTCTTCTCTGTCCTCGATCCTAGGCGATCGAAATGCCGCGACGCGACGGACGGATGGACGGCATCGCTCTTTTTGCACGCGAGCTGAAGCGAGCAGAAGCAAGTTGAAGCGAGGTGAAGCGAGTCGAGTGAAGAGAAGTAGAAGCCGCTTCCGAAGTCGCGGTTTCTGGGAAGAGGGTGGCACCGGGACCAGAGGAATGCGGAGGAAAGGACGGGACGCTGCTCCATATTTATCGTACCGACCGTCAAAGGCCTCCAGAAACGCAAAACCCCATCGGGAGACCCACGAGCTTCACCCCGTTCTACCAGCAAGAAACAAATCAGTCTTATTAATTAATTTAACTGGCCCAAATGACCGAAAGAACCGGCACGCGGTGCGCTTTGCGCGCGTGTGAACAAACGGTGCGAATTTTTTTCAAGGGAAACCGCGCATTCCTGATCCTACTAAGAAAACGTCGATGCTGAAGAACAGATCCGTTAAGAGGATAAGTTAAGGACGAATCCACTCCCTTAACAGTTCATTTGCTACCTGCCTGGTCCGAATAAATTTCTCGATCTGCTCAAGCCAGTCATTCTCGTTTTCGGAAAAAGTGCGCGCAACGGGCCGAGCGGTTGGTAACGAGCACGATATCGGCGCGTCCTCGCGCGGGGTTTCGCTAATCTAATTCATTTCGTGGAACAGATTATCCGTCCGCTTATGTATGGACATCTATCTGTCCGAGGTGAAACGCAGCTGCAGTTTGACGGGGACGGGTTCCGTGTCTTCCCTTTTGCCGGACCGTAATTATTAATCGTTCGCGAAAGGAGAAGTAGAAGGAGAAGGGAGAAGAAGAAGAAGGCTCCGAAGAATGGCGGTTTCGGGCGGTGCGCGAAACACCGTTTGCCCGTTGCACGAAATTGGTCGGTGACTAGCAGACGGAGGCGGCTAGCTCGCGAGCAATTTGGCGGCTGGTAACGAAGGGCCTGCGAAAACAAAGGATCGTCCTCGCTCTCCGGCCAATTGTTGCATTATTCATGCGTTTCTAGCAAGAAGCGGTCGTAAGCCATACCCAGCCCCAGGAACTGCTGTTCTCTTTCTTTCTATCTTCTTCTTCTCGCTTCTAACCCCGCTCTTTCCTGCCTTCAAAATTCATTTTGTTCCCCTTGGGTGCCTTAGACGCACCATTAGTGCGCCAACAGAGTGTATACGCTTCCTACGTTCGCCGAGAGTCCCGGGCTACCTCGATTACCGAGGAAACTAGAAGACCTTCGGGAACTAGTTCCCGAAACCTCGTGGAGATTCTGTCAAAAATTTGACTGAGGTCCCTTCGAAAGCTGATAGGCCCGATATAGAGTATCAAGCCACAGGAAAAAAGCCTACGAATGAAATTAGGGTGCTCCTTTATTATGTAAAGCGAGACGCGTCTCTCAGGGAATCTTCGATCCCCGTGAAACACGGTCGCCACGTATTCCTCTCTAATCCAACAGCATTGTTTCGTTGTTGGTTCGACACGACATAATTATTGGAATTCATACTCTGGTATCTGCATAAAGATCTACTCCCACCATCCGCTCGTGAGACGATCAAAAGCGAACAAGATCAACTAGAGGGTTCTCCGGTGGCCCTGAAGAAGAAGAAGAAGGAGAAGGGCGAAGAGGGAGAACCAGCTTAGATCGTTGCGTAAAATATCGCTATCCTCAGGACGGCGGGCCGAATATTATTTCGCCTCGTAAAGATCCTGATGAGCGCCTGGCCGAGGATTATTTAATGACGCGTGTATCTCCTTGTCGCGTCGTTGCAGGACGTGGTCTGTGGCAGGTATAAAGGTAAGTAGGAGGCGAGGTATGGCAAGTCGGAGAGAGCAGGTATGCTCGCCAGCAGTACCACATCGTTGAGATTTACGCGTGTATGAGTGGGTGGAGGGAATCGTAGACGTTGCTGTGTCCAGAGATCCTGAGGACTTGAAGCTCGCCAGCAAATGACAGGGGATCGGGAGGGCTAACTTTGAACGGTTCCTTTCTATCCGTTGGAGGAACCATCCTCTCCTGTCCATCTTTCTCTCTCTCTCTCTCTCTCTCTCTCTCTCTCTCTCTCTCTCTCCCTCTCTCCCTTCGGCGCCGTTCTTTCCCAGGTAAATCGAAACAGGTACCAAGCATCTTACCTGGACCAATACCATCTCTCGGTGGATTCTGTCGATGAAGAGACAGAGAGGGAAAGAGAGAGATCCAGGATGGATGAGGGGGCGTTTTTCGGGTTCCACCCGCTGCTCGCGTCGATGATTTTAGCGTGTGTTTACCGCTCATAGACGGCCGCGGTACCTGGCCGTGCTAAAAATACACGTGCACAACGAGCATCTTCTCTACCTGACGAAAGCGAACGGCTTTCTCACGAGGAGCTCTCTGCGCCGCTGTGTGTCCATGGCCCGCGTTCATTAGCTCGACATTCTTGGCCCCGGGTTCCCCTTTTTCGGGCCCCCGGCATGATGACAGGAATTGAATCCTGCGCCCAGCGCCGCCACGATTTTCAAATAATTATATACCAGCACCGGAATAAATTACGAGCGGTCTCGTTGAACGCGGATCGTAAAATCGGTTACCGAACCCCTGGACACACCGCCGGTATTGTCAGACTTTATGACTCGCTAATGATACCGTTCTGTCCGGGGATTGATGAATTTACTGGTTCGCTCGGCGTTTGTCACCGGTTTGCTATCATCGCGGATAGTCGATGTTTATGGTCCCTGGACTGCGGATCGAATTACTTCACCTGTCCGCCGGCTTCCCTGACTGTACGGTTGGCTGTCTGCTAGACTTCCCGCCAAACTCGTTACTCGGTCTCCCGACTTTCAAAGATCTCTCTGCTCCTCCCGAAAGAACACGGAGAAAGACCGGCCCACCTCGTTCCAGGATTCCACGGACACTTTATCATAGGGAATCTACGTCCCCGGTGCTCGCGGCTCCGAACACAGGCACACGGCTACCTGACGTGTCCGTGGACGAAGAATCTCTGAAAAGATCTCCGCTGGAAAGAGAGGAGCCCTCGAGTCCCCCGGGACAGCCGTGGACATTAGTGACACTTCATTAAGATAATTTCGACGAATCCCGGTTTTCATCTCTCTTCTAGTTTGCCCGCGGACCGATCGAGCTCTGTACTACAGACAGTTATTTAAAAAGATTTGATTTTTTATTCGGGCTCGCGCTATTGGATCTAGAGTATTCCAATTTCTCAATTTTTATGTCCCCGCGCTACTGAGATCAATACTTAGCGCCCAGCTCCTCGTGCGCTCAAGATGGCGGCCTGCTTCAATGTCACTCCACGTGAAATGGGAAATTTGTCTGCCGTTTCCCGGCAGAGTGTTAATGAAAGAGTGATCAATTTGACAGGATAATGTAACATTTTTCCAGCTCGCGACTCTCGGTGTTCGTCGTTTTAGGTCAGCTTAGTGCAAGAACAGGCACGAGATAGCCCCGATAAAGAATACAGCGACAAATTCTCGTCCCGTTGTCTCGAACAGTGAAAAAGCGAGAAAGAAATCGCTGCGATTGCGGGAGGGAAAGAAACAGTCTCCTTGCAAGGCTGAATAAAAAGACGAGCGCGAAGAAGAAGTATGTGAAGGAGGAGGGGACGAAGACGCGATCCCAAAGGCAAGACCCAGGGCCTTTGTTGTCCTAGGCTGCTGGCAAGCTTTTTCGGTCCACTTCTAGACTGCGTTTTGTTACGGCACGCCATATAGTTACTCTCTTTCTTTCCTCCCTCCGCAAGGCGCGGCCCTTAAACACGTTCTAAACCAGCGACGTCCTTCGGGTGGCTCTCGGTGCCCTTCTAGGACTGCACGCAGACGCGACCGGGGGCTACAATTAGCGATGGTCCGGCAATCGTTTCGGCCGCCGAATTTATGTCTCTTGGAGGAAATATTTCAGCTGCGGAATTTAATTTTAGAAAAAGGGACGGTACACTGGCCGGCCGCAGATTTTACGGTGTCTGCGTTGCTTTCGTAGGAACGGACCAACTCCGGGTGAACTGAATTTTATTTCTGATATTTTAGAGAACAGAATTTTCTTTATATGCACTATATGTATGATATCAGCGCTACAGGTTCGATCACAAATACAAAAATTAGCAATTTTGCAGAATTATAATTTCGACGTTTCGGTTCTGTTTTGAACCATCATCAAGAAAAAGTCCGCGTATGCTAATTGTGAAAAAAACAGAATGAAATCAAATTCAGTGGAATGTTACTAGTCACTACGCCGGTTGGAACTGTACTCTGCAAAATTGCTAATTTTTGTATTTGTGATCGAACCTGTAGCGCCGATATCATATAGTGCATATACAAAATTTACGATCGTTAAAAATGGAGAATAGAATTTTCTTTGTTTAACCATCCGATGGCTGTCGTAAATTGTGGTATAAGTACTCAATATGTGGCAATTAAACAAACCGAATAGCTGTTTCATTGAGAATATCGGCAAGACTAACGCGTCTACACGAGATATCATCAAAAGTATATTTTTAAAAATTATTAATTAGAGCTGTGAACGGTCCTAATCGTTGCAAATTGTATAGGTATAAAAATTATCCGTTGTTCGAGGGTTAATTCAACATCGCCTACAATTTTCCATAGACTGCACCAGGTGAATTTGCATTAATCTGACCCACTATAATGCGAACAGTGCTCGCCGCACCACCTGATCGTTTCACCGACAGTCCCGAAAAAGGCGGAGAGTGAAAATCGCCGGGCAGCAACTCGCACTGGTACACCTGCGGAATTAGTAGCGGAAAGGGGCGAGTAGACGAGGAGAAATAACCGTCTCGCCGGTTTAGCCGCGTGCCTTCGAAATTGCAGAATTATGATTCTTCCCGGAACGCTGGGTCGAGTGTCGCCAGCCTGTAAGAGGGGGCCAACTGCGCAGAAGGAGTAGAAGAAGAAGAAGAAGAAGAAGAAGAAGAAGAAGAGTAGTTCGAAGCCTCAAACGACTCGGAACACAAGAACAAGAACAATAAGAATATACTCGAAGACCCGTCACTTCCCTTTTCCATCCCGTGGTGCCTTCGGGCGACGAAAAAGGAGGAGACAGGGGGACGGGGCCGGTGCAGTCTCTTCCTTTGCACCTGATCTGCCTCCTCCTGCCGCCTTAATTGGAAAGACCCACGAAGATCGGACATTGTTTGCGGACAAGAGTCGCGTGAAACACGCGAGCCGGGAATTTCTAGGGTGGTTCCTCGATCGCAGTTCGTAATAGAAGTTAACGCCGGTTGCAACCAATGGTGGACAGAGAGGGGTGGGTAAGAGAGAGGTAGGGGGGGACCATTCGATAACGCCGCCCGCGATCTTGGAATAATTATCGGGGGGCAGGTGGCGCGACACGAGAAATTGGAGTTTCCGGTCCGCCAGGAATGCAGTCCGGCTGAACGCGGAATAATACCTGCGGCCCCGCTGCAAATGCAATTTCGATGTCGGCGACCCAGCCACCGGGAACAACCGCGGATATATCTGCCGCCGCAACGCGGAACCAGCCGCGTTCTCATGGAACGAAAGGAGCGAGACGCCTTCTCCTCAAGTCCAGGCAGTCTGGACACCAGACGGAACGTGAACCCGGACACGAGCCACGATTTTTAGCGCAGGTGCACCGATCTGATACACCCGATTCGCAGTTTAATGGGTCAGTCTCGTTTGTAAGATTGCAAGGGTGCGGGATGCGACTTCTAATTTCTTGTTCGCGTATTTTCGAGAGGACGGTACAATTCGTTATTGCGGCAACGTGCATTTCCTACTCGTTATTAAGGAATGCAGTCTAGAATGTAAATAGCGAACTTACCCACGCATATATTCGCACGTAAAAGAAAGATAAGTAACCAATTGATGTTGGGAATTAATTGATACACGTTGTACATGATCCGAGAAGCCACTATCAGGTTACTTGTATGCTCGTAGCGTCGCTAATTAAAAACTGTATCGAAGCGATGACGGCTTCACAATTTAAGAACGCCAGAAGACTTTCAACGATCTTCGTGTACAAAGATCGAAACTCGTATGATAATTTCACCGTCACGATCCGCTGAACTTCCGCTTTGCTGCTACGATATTGCTCATAAATCATTATCGGTGTGTCGACTTGAGCAACATTCGTGTCTCGAGCTGTTTGTTGCATTACGGATTTTTGAGACAGGTCCGGTTGCACTGGTGCAATTAAGACGCGTGTATTCGCGCTATCTTTGACGTGTACAGTTGCTATCGAAAAAGCATTGCCACAGTAAATTCATCATTTTCAGGACATCATTGTTATTTAAGGAATCTTACCTGCACTCTGTTTATACTGCATTTGCGGACACGATTTTTTTTGTTGCCAGTCTGAACATGGACTATTGAAAATGCGGCGATACTTTTCGGAGCTAGTGTATTCCAAAGTCCGTGGCGAACGCGTGGGAGTGAAAAACAATGACGGCGAACAGAGGGGCGATTAATTGGCTCGTCGAGTAGCGTTCTGTCCTCGCCTGAATGGCTTGTACGTGGATACACGAGTGAAATGCACGCGCCGCGTCGAGCAGAGCGTGCAATAGCGCAATAGAGAAGCCTCGGATCGAAATCGTGTCTACAATCGCCGCTGATGACTACGCCCACGTTTTCCGTGGAACTCGAATCAAATGGGGAACGTGAGCCTGAAACGGCTGGGAGGATAGAGAGGAAATACAGGAAAAGAGGCTGTTTTATGGGTACCGAAGATCCAAGCTTTACATTTCGTGTTATGACCGGCTGAAGAGGATGCAAAGCAACGCTGTGTTTGCGCCATGTTTGCGGCCACGGCGCTTCGCACCTCCTCTTTAATTCGTCATAACTCTAAAAATAAAGATCTGACGGTGTACAGGCTATCAAACGTTTTAGCCCCATAACGTACTTCAGTTTCGCATTTCGAAAGCGTTTTTGAAGCGAAACTTCTTTTGGCAGGGTGTAAGCCTAATTCGCGTCACGGAATTCGCGACATATACCCGAAAGAGGCATAATTGATTGCAGTTTCCATACGCTCTCGTTCTTAGCTTTGAAAATTTTGATCGTTCATTACTAGACTGCAAGAAGTTTTCTACGCGGTGATTTTATCATTTCGATAGCTATGGCATAGAAATCCGGTGAATTCAATCGTGGAAGGTTTAGCGTTGACCACTGTTCCAGCCGTACCCGAACCGACACCACAGAGAATCCTAGTTGCTAGTCGACGAAAAAAAAGCCAGAAGATAAAATCCTGAGGAGCAGCTGTCCCGGGTAACGTAAATCCGAGCAAAAAAGGGTATCGCGTACGAGACAAAGGAGCATTTAATTACAGCCGCGAAGGATCGAGGTACGGGTAGGATGCATTATAGAGATTCCTGTGCCCAAAAAGGACCGGTCCATCGAGTACAGTCTCGATACAGACCGCGAGCGGTCCATTAACAATAATTTCGACAGTGAATCGGCTTGGACGACTGGAGGGAGAGGATGGTAGGGAAGGAGGAGGCGGACAGGGAACGTAGGAATCTTTTCGCAGCAAAAAGGAAACAGGAGAAAAAAAGGAGGAAGGGAAGCCGCGTGTGCAAACCCGTTTTGGCCGTTAGCAGTATCCGCGGCGGGCTCCGGGACGATCGGGTCCGCGCCTCACAGCTAAAAGTCTGAGAGAGAAGCTGCTCTTTTGCTCCTGCCGGCTTGTACACTGACCTATATTCGATGGAACCGGGTCTGGACACCGGGCAACCATCGCGGAGACCCACTACCCTGAAGAAACTCCGAGTCGGCTACATACACACGCTACCCTTCATTGATCGACAGTAGGGTGGTCCCAGCTGTAGGGGTGAACAATGTTTTTTCACATTTTTTCCGACAGCGTCATAACTGATAGTCGAAAAACAAGGACCACCCTTAGGCGTACTATCCGTAACTCCATTACGCGGCTGCCCAATGCACTGCTTGCATCGAAGGATGCAGTTAGATCGATGTAGCCAGCCCAGGCCGACACTGTCGGCTATTTACGTGACCCTGTACCTGAATCTTTCAACGAGTGACGCACTTTCGGGCTATCTTCGCGCAATGATCGATCCGTCATGTTGGTCGGCTCGCGTAGCCTTCTAAAAAGAAACATTTTCAATGTTTTGTCAATTGTCTGGAGATCCTGACGCCTTTTCGATTACACGAAAATAAAATCTCGAAAACCGGTTTATTCGATTCGCGGTTGTAATTTGAACGTTAAGGAAATTGGATGGTGACGAATCGATTTGAACCGGATGAAAGTGAAAATCACATCCCATCGCGATGCTACATGGGACGGGGACGGCAGATAGAATGTATATAGATAAGGATAGATACGTATACATACGCGTAACGACACCCGGAAAATTGGAACGGGCCGGGTATGTAACCAGGTAATCGATTGCTCCGGTGATTCCAGGATCTCGAGCCGGATCGCGTATCCAGCTTTGCGCGGCTTATACCGCGACCAATGAATGCAAATGAAATTTTACATATTTATGGAACGAGCTTTCGATTACGCGAACGCTCCGAGAGAGCCCCCCTGCTTTATTTCTCCACACCTGTTTTCGACGCAATTATCGTTCAGCTCCGTCGCGGAACAGATAAAAGTATTATTCGAAATCTTTTCGTTACCGATGCCTCACGCAATATTAATTGGCCAGCATTCGCATCGGCCGTAATTTTTCTAGCCGGACAGGTGAACGTTAAATCCTTCTTCCTGCCGAAGGACGTCCCGCCACGGAAAGTTTAAACGTTCGTTCCCAGAATTTTATGTATTCGGCATACCAAGTGAGTTCGCTAATTAATATATTTCGCTCTTTACGAATTCCACTTCTGCGAGTACAGTCTCGAAACATTTTGACGACTTTTTCGATTGCGTTATTTGATTGAAAGGATCGATTAAGATGGTCAAATCTGCCCTTAGAGGTTTTTCAATCTATCCAACCATTCGAAAGCTTGCCAAGAAAAATCACTCTGAGTAAAATTTCAGCTGTCGAATGGTTCGATTGTCATTTCCTTTTTTCATGGAAAATAGCGATGCGGAGCTAGGACTTGCAAGTTGTGTTGGTTGAAGAATTTATCAGTTATAGGGTCGAATCTCTCCCGTAGGATGAAGCCAGCGAGAGAGAGAGAGAGAGAGAGAGAGAGAGAGAGAGAGAGAGAGAGAGAGAGAGAGAGAGAGAGAGAGAGAGAGAGCGTGAACTGTGAAATTGATCAAGTTTCTGAGCAGCGATGTTTCAATCCCTTCTGCAAGATCCTCGTCTGACCCAGATCCTCTCCTGGATATCCCGTGATCTCGAGTATCCTTGACGGATATTCGATTAAAGTGAAAGTGTAAATTCGTCGTAAAACCAGAGCACAGAGAAGCTAACACCGGAACACACGCGCCACAGTCACCAAGGCTTTTAAACGTCGTAACCCGGACTTTCGCTAATATTTTCGCGTCGTAAACACTGAGCACAAGTCGCGGAATGCCTGTCGTTTCTAAAGAGTTTTATGCGCCCGCATCTAACCGGCCGACGCCTATTACTCTTATCACGGTCTGGAAAGCTTGCGCCGTTCCTATAACTCCGGGCTTTTCATTACAGATATTACTGCGAGAATAGAACTGTCTAGATGGAAAATAAAGTACGTCGGAGCCTGGTTTCTCTTACGATCTTTAAGCACGATCATTCAACTTTAATTCGAGATCGTGACAGCTTGAAAATACCAGCCGGCGTATAGTTTTTAAATTGATTCGAATTTACTTAACGCTACTTACTTAATCGAAACCGACGAACGGAGAAATCGGCCGACAAATTGCAAAAGACCAGCAAGATAAGATTCGATTAAGATTAATACGAGTTCGATTCTTACGAGTCGGTCGCCCCGGTAAAATCGATTGACGAAAAACTTGTGTTACCATATTTTTCCATAAATTTGTCAGCTCGGCCGGATAGCGTGGGTCGTGTAAGATAATTAATCGTTTACTTTACGGGTAGATAGCGATAGGTCCTGGCATTGAAAAACGATCGATAATTGGCCGTGCGCGTCGCGCGAGCCGGAAAGTCCGGATTAAGTTCGCGCGATTAAAACAGTCCGATAGTTATATAGTTGTGTTTTAATGTATGCCCCGTTATTTGCATGATTATAGGTGTACCGATTATAAACCGTGTGGCGTGGCGTGGCTGTCGACCGATCGCCGATAAGTGAAGGGACTCCGCGTGATAAATACGATCCTGATTGATACCGGAACACGATCAACGGACTCTCTTCACGGACAAATCGATTTTTCGCATTTTCATTCAACATATGTATGGATTCGTGTAAATTCGAAAAAGCTGTCACGCTGTCCCCCGACAAATCACGATGACGTTCGCGGTTCGGCGAATGGTAATTTTTCGACAACCAGATACCGCGTAAATGTCAGTAATCCGACTCTCCCCGCCATGAAATTTTCTCGAATACGAATAATCTACGAAAAAAGAACTCGTTCGCGCGCCGCGAGCGGGTAATGAGCGTGTTGCCAGCTAATTTCCATACCGAATAGAAAGCAAATGAATAAATCAACTCGACCGTGTCCAGCTACGTTTTCTTGCGTCATCGGACTGGACCGAGACAAGTCTGCGAACTGTTACAGTGTTTTGCTCTTCCCTGCGACCAGATGCAAATTGTTCCGAGCTTTTGTAAAAATTCGAAAACAACCGGAAAGTTTTTTCCTCGGGGTAGTTGATGGTTGCAAGTTTGCTCGACACGCTTCCATTAATAAATCTAATTGCGTTGGTTTGTGTGCGTGTGTGAACGAAATGTGTGACTGGCTGCTATTGATAAAACAGTTACAGGAAAGTTTCTTTAGAGGTCGGAATTAGGACTATAGTTCAAGTGGATTGTAGTTTTCAAGGTTGTATGGCGTTCTTACTCGTCGGTTAACAAATAAACTTTGTACGTTGCTCTATACTTTTTCAGAGTGGTTGAACAATATTTGACTTGAAACTTCCTGCTCTGATTCACTGGCTTTCAGAGAAATTACAACTGGACGATTAAAATCACAAATGTAACAATTGTGGAGTGAAAATAAAATAGAAAATAAAACACATCTACTGTCGTTTTGTAATGGACGAATTTTCGAAACTAATCCCCGAAAATGGAAAGTCTCAGTATTTTAGTTACGACCAACGTGAAAAAAGTCAGATCCTCTGGAGTTACTATAAACTTGCAGCAACCGCAGCGAGTGGCGTGCAGGCGGTCTCCCAGTTTAAACGAGCCGCTCCTTAAATCTCCTCAATTGAATCCCGGAGTCGCATTGCACCGAGCAATTAAAAAGTTCTGAACCTGTTGTCGTGAAAGGGAACGTCGTTGCTTTGAGCAGGTATTCCAGTGTAACAGGTTCAAAAAATCAATGCTTAGCACACATAAAAAATACATCATTCCGAGAACATGCTCCTAAAATTTTTTATTTATCTGAATAGTGTGTCCAGAAACTTAATTACAGTTCACTCTACAAAAAGAATGTTGCAGCGCCCCTTCAAAGACTAGCGAACACATAGGGGTATGTACAAAGCTGCCGTTAATAACCTGGCCAGAATTTTCAGAATTTAAAAGAAGGCCTAAAAAGAAGGCACCTGTCACGCAAGAACCACCCTTAACGCGGCTCGCTGGTAGCTCCGGGTGAAGTTATTATTAAAAGGCTGTCGGATCGACCTTGAGGGACCGGCGATGGCCCAGTTTCCCGTCTGGCTGGTCCGTTTTGCATCGAACGCATCCCCGAAGAGAAACCGGGAAGAGAAAAGGAAGGAAGGAAGGAAGGAAGGACGAAGCGTGGAGAGGGAAAAAAGCTAAGAAGACCGCGCGTGTTCCACAGAGGCTCGATTCCACTTTCCCGCCCCATCATCCGCCGTGTCTGTCTCATTAGCACTTCTGACCCTCTGGAGGGTGTGCGGGTCTCGTCGGTGAGAAAGGAAGCCTTGGTTGAATGCAGCTGCAAATGAGAGGCACCGGCGACGACGACGATGACGACGACGCTCTGCACCCGGTCCGTATGAAAGATGCAGAACCGCTAAATGAAGAGCCGCGGTCACTGGATGCTGTGGATAGATCGGTGCAACTAGGCCGGAGACCGGCCGCTTTGATCAGGGCCCTGGCATCTTTCATTTTCTTCCGTTCGCCCGTCGCATTCAATTCTTTCAAGCCCGAGCACGAATAGATTAGGCCGCGGTGCACGCGTACTCGAACAACCGTCGACGACGACGACGACGACGACGACGACCGTCGCGTCGCAGCCGAGTCTCGCTCGAACTTAGGCGACTTCGTGAGAAATGCGGGGCTGCGGGTGCTACGTGACCCAGAAACTCCCTGCGGTTCTCGCAGCTTCGAAATGAACGCGTATTTTACCGTCTCCAGCCGCGTGGAGATGGTGACGTTTAAGGTGGTAGACTCGTTTTTCGTTCTTCGGATAACGCAAATAAAATCTCGCAAACACGAACAATGAATGTTCCAGTCGGCAACAAAACGTTCGTTCGAACACGTTTCAGATTTTCCTAGCTGGAACCAGTATCTCAGAAATAGTCCTGATCGAATAACGGTAACAATTTTCAGTGTGATAATAAATTAACGTCCGTGGTCAGGGATTAAGATATCGGTTCGGTCGATACACGGTACTTCGGACTCGTCGTAAATTATGGCAATAACTGCACGTGGAAGATCGAGGGAGGTACGATACTCTAGAAAGTTCCCGCGATCGTGCAACATTGCGCAATGCACAGATCACGAAATATTAAGAAGTCGTACGGTGGAACTGCAAGCTTTTGTGTTATATCACCGTCTGCGAGCGCCGTCAGAAGATTGAATAAACGTGAATTTCCACGGGCAACAGTTCCGATCCGCGTCTTCCTCTTCCTTGATGTTTGACTGGCGAGAGATAAGGCCGTGGCGGCAGGAGCGAACTACTTCAAACCTCCGAACTTGTAATTGCCTTCAACTCAAACTAACTTTTCAAAATTCCCAGAGACCTCGATATTGGGTGTCGGAGATAACGCCGTCGAGCGTGGCTCGTCGTTGTGATGGATGAGTCCTTGCGGCTGAATTAATTGATGCCGCCCAGAACCCTTCCGTCTTGTATCATTCTCGCTGATGAGGTTTGACGAACAAACGCGCTGTAAGTGGTTTTCAATGTTTCCGGAGTCCCGATGGCTTTTATCGTACAACTAAAGAGTATCAGACGACTGCGTAAATTCCCATACGATTTTCAGAGACTTCAAAATCTCGAAGGAAAACATTTTTCGCCACTTCATAGCGCAATCCACGTGTACGATCTGTATCAAGAGAACGTGGACGCGATATCTCAATGGGAACAAAACTGTTTTGTAAAAATTGTCAGATCGAGAGTACATCTAAGAAACTGATCCCTCTCCCTGCTCGTGTCAAGGTAAAACATCTGGCCTTTTACCTTACTTTGTGAAAACCCAACATCTAGGTATATTAGGAAATACCTGGTTCCCCTTCATTTTTATAACATGCTGTCCTCCCTTCAGGTATGAAGGTACGTACCGCCGCCTTCGCATTTAGGGAGTTCTAATCGTGCACCCGTCTTGTAGACACCTCTGACAACGTTTCCTTACACCTAATATATTTCTTCCACCATCCTCGTATATAATTATTTACACGTAACCTCTCAACAGCTCGGAACCAGCGATGGGAAACAAACCAAGACTTTACCGTAGAAAGAAACTCACCGGTTTTTTGTTGAGCGCCGAGGTGGACGCGGCGGTAGGGTGCTGGTCGTAATCCAGATAGTCGTTCCGATGGTGTCTGCCTGATCCGCGTCTGTGCCCATCGTCTCTGACGTCCCGTACGTCCCTGACGTCCCTGACGTCTCTGACGTCCCGAACGTCCCGAACGTCCCGAACGTCTCGAACGTCCCGGTGGTCGCGCGGGTCCCGGAGGTCGCGGAGGTCGTGCTGGCTCAGGTGGTCCCATTCAGTGTGAAGCTGCCTGGACATCGCCGTCGGCTCCTCCTCCTCCGAGTCGAGCAGCAGCTGCTCGACCCCGCCGCCGCTTCCTCCACCACCGCCTCCGCCACCTCCAGCACCGACTCCGCGTCGGCCGGGATATCGCCGGATGTCACACCATCGTGCCTCCTCCTCCGCCCCTCCGGCGGCCTCGTCGAGAGGCAACCGAGCCGTGGCTGGGGCCCTCACGACCGATCTGCCACGAACCTCCTGCCCCCGCGGCCCCCCGGGGGGCTCCACCACATCACACCTGAACGCTACGCTTCGCGGACCCCTCACGACCCGCCCCTCTTCCCCGCGCGCGTAATCCTGCGATCTACCGCGCACCACGCGCCACCCCGCGCAACCCCCGACCTCGGATCTACCGTGATCCTAGTGAGCCGGTATTTTCGCGAGATCGAGGAACACGGGGATCGAAGACGTCGAAGCCGACGAGGAACCGAATGTGGATGCAGACGCGCCGGCGACCGGGAACTCAGCCTGAAACAGAGGAGGCAGCGTTAGATAGATCATCATCTTCAGGGTGAGAATGCCTTTTATCTAGCACTTTTCACTACTCAAAAAATCTATCGTCTGCCTTGCAATTTACGTTTGAGTAGGGTTCGAAGGATCGCATGATTGTCGAACGTGCACAGGCGACAGCGCAGTTTAAATTCGATATGGGTAAACAATCGGAGCACCTTGTCGACGGATAACACCGTAGACATGTCGTTACTCGCACACGGGGGAAACGTGCGATGCGCGATGAATGCGAGCGGTGCAGCGCTGGGACGAGAACTATAGCTCCCAAACAGACTTTGGTGCACGATAGAACACTGTGCCGCAGCTACGTAAGATGTAAATTCAATTTCTGCACCGTTACCAGACGCCGAGGCGGATAATTCAATTTAATTTTAGTGAGCCAAGCAATTTTGACACGAGCGGCACGTGCTCCCGTATTGTCGCAGCCAGTGTTCTCTAGTTGTCTAGCTGTTTCCTTAGCGTCCTTTCATGTTTACATTCCTTTCGTTTCAAGTCGGTAAACTATGTTTGCGTGCCGCGCTGGCACACGGAATTATGCAAACAGCCTCGTCCAATTAGCGAAAAATGTCTCGGCAAAGGGATTCCCCGTTCTACCCTAAATAATAGACTGATTTCTTCTGCTAGGTACATCTACTGTCTCGTTACTAGACCGCGAATGAATACGCACGTACATGCAACCCTATTTTTAATGGGAACAGCCTTTGTAGATCCGAAACAAATGAAAATTGTACAGAGTTCTATCGAATTTGATATTCCAGCGTTTTTCCAGTCGTAAACGGCGAAAACTGTATTAGTATCGTTAAGGCACAAAGTGATTCAGACTATTTCGAATTAGTGAAAAATGTTTTCAGGATAAAGAATTGCATCGATGGAAATTGCTCTAAAATTACGCAACCGCTTCAGCTCGGAATTTCGCGAGTTCTGTGCAATATTTATATCCAGTCGATCGACAGGCTCGGTAATAGCACCCACCACTCAGGGTCTATCTTTAGCGTCAGTTAATAATAACAAATAAACGGGAGATTGTTACTCCGTGGCTGTTTATAAACCCGGTCCATCGAGAATAAACGATTCCTCCGCGTACAACGTCAACGCGAACGTCTTCCGTAAACAATGCCTCCCTCGTACAATCTCGAAAACTCAGGGCAAACGAATTTCGAGTTTTCCGCATCGAAAGTACGGTCTCGCAGGGACGAGAAGGTCCAGCCCGAGCGGGCGGATCGATGGTCATTAATTAACGCTACCGCCGGAAGACGTCGTCCGCTGATAGTGACATACGCGAGCTTCTCTCTGTCAAGGTCAGAGCCGACCGTTCGAAAGTTATGGCAGCTCTGCACCGTTACCTTGAGCAGCCTCTGCACTGAAAGCGAGACCGGAGAGCCGGACTATCGTTCGGACACTCGGAACAGGGATCGGAGAAGTTGCGCGAATCTGGTTCGGCGATACGATAAAACAGTTGCGTAAAGTCCTGCTGATGGTGTTCCGATCTCTGTCAGAGTAGCGAGGGTGGCAACGAAGCTCGCCCAAGGTGGGGTGAGTTGAGGTTAGGTCACGCCGCAGACCGCGAATGTAGGGTTGTGGGTCGCGCCCGGCCGAGCTCAGCTGCGCTGCGACCTAAAGGGGTTGCGGCTGGTCTGTAGTCAGACACTGTCGAGACAGGCGGTATCGTCTCTTCGAAAATGAATGAAACGAATCTATCGAAGCGAACCGATCTTTCTCGCAGGTGAAAACGGACCATCGGGTGTACGGTAGAAACCGAGCGTTACAGTAGAATACGCTGCTCATGGTCAGACCTACCCGCCGTGGGAGGCAGAGCGTCTCCGGGGTATCGTAAGGTTAGCGTCTCGCTGTTTCTCGAGATATTTCGATTCCGTAAACTCGAGCTTGCAGAGGAAGGTTCTATCTATCCTGACCAAGGTATGCTAGATCGAAAACGAAGGAACCCAGGAGCCAACCATTTTTCGGAAACTTACTCGAATTTCCGTGTTCGCGGCCTGGTGTTCTCGTACCACGACCTTTCCAGCTTACTGACGAACACAGCACACGGTTCACTTTTTCGCGCACGGCTCACGATACCGCCGGGATACCGAGCCGAGAAACCCAGCCCGAGGAGTGATAGGTTGCTCGCGACGGATACTCGTTTCCGCGTGGACGATCCGCGGCTAGAAAGTGTCGACGACGTCGAAACGACGGTGACGGTTGGGCCGTGCTCGCGTCGACGGCTGCTGCTACCGCGACTCGCGATACCTCGGTCGGTCTCGGCCAACCTCGTCCCCTATCGGTTCCCCTCGGCTCTTGTATCGTGACGTCGCGCGGGGACGCGAAAACCCCGGCGGTGTTTGGTATCGATCGCATGCGCCAGCGCACGCGAGCGACGCTCCGCAGCGTCAACACGCGCCGCGCGAACCACTGCCGTCAGGGTTGCTCGACACGTGGCTGCGTTTCCGCCTAACGATTGTTTTTCTCTCAATCGTCGCGATCGACTCGATGCCTGGACCCGACCGATCGATCCTGCATCCCGGTGCAACCGTCCTCTGGAACTACCGATGCACCCGAATAATCACCTTGCGTCAGGATTTCCGAAGCATGAAATGTTTTATCGATGTTTCCAGTGATCCTTCAACTACGCTACCGTCTACAAGTATTTCACCAGCTTCGTATAAAATATATTTAAAATAAGGAATATAAGACAAGAAAGCTAAAGGAAATCCTCTCCGGAGTAACGTCGTACGTCCGAAATCGTGTTATCGATTATCGACCAGCGAGTACCCATTCCTGTTCGGAAACCGGGATCCTTGAGTCGCAGTGTTGATCCCGAGTGCCAGGGGATGTCCTTGCGGTAGTTTTATCAGTTGCGACAGCAGCTCGCGCTGGTCCGGGCTTGAGCTTTCGCAAGCTGACTCGTGGAGCGCACTCCGAAGCTCGAGGGTGGCTTTCGAGGTATTAAATTCTTCGAGTCGGAGCGTGATTCTTCCATACGTTCGTTCATAAATTCTCTATCCGGCTAACGTCATTTCCAGATTGAACGACGCGGCGTCAAGAAACCATCGCAATAAATTAGGTACGCCACAAACAAAAATCAATTTGTTTATCAGGTGAATACGTCTGTTATCGTGGCATTCATTACACATTAGTTTCGAGACACGGCGATACGCGTGCATCGTTAAGCTGTTTACCGCGAAGTAGTCATTAAGACCGGAGCTTTTCATTTAATTACGCGATATCAGCTCACGCTGAATACCACAGTCTGAGCTGGCTGGTCTAATTACCCGACGGCGATGCAATTAGGTAAACGAACCGTGGTCTCCGCGAGGCTCGTAAATAATACAAAGCCGAACTCGAAATTTCACCGAGTATTCGAAACCACCCTGACAAGTCGAAACTGGATGCGCGAAAGAGGGTCGGACGCAGAGAGCCTGACATCTGACGGAGGGTGAAAGAAGTGGCACGCGAAAGAAGAGCGAAAAGCCAGGAAGCAGCAGTTTTCTGGCAGAGCTAGTAGCCACCCTCGAACGCCTCTCAGCCACCCCCGGAGCATTCCTTACCGACCTGCAGTGATAACGTCAGAACCGCCACCCAGGATAAAGACGGCCTGGTTGGTTTCTGCCAATCGAACGATATTGATCGCGGAGCAAGTAGCAAAAACACTAAGAGCGCGCGTAGCGCGGTGCTGCAAGCTGGCGGCTAGAACACGGACTTTGTAACCCCTCGACGCCTGAAACAAAAAGACGCACGCGAAGATTCTTAAAACTGTTGACGATTAAAGAGGAGACAAGAGGAGACTAAGCAGCCCCTATCTCTCGTCGACTAAAACAGAAAAGCGGACAAGAGAAATTGTGAAAATCGTCGATGAACGAAGAAGAGGCTACCCAAATGGAGTAAGAAGACCATCCCCAATCTGCAGAGATGCTCCCGAAGGCACCTGCCGCCGCCGCCATCGATCACGCCGGTGAATCCTGGTCCGTCGCATAACTTCCTGTGTCAGGCAGGCTGGTAGCATGATCGGGACGCGTGTACCGAGCGAGACGTGCATGGTCTGCGTTCGTGTCGTGACGAGGAAGAGTAGCGTACGAGTGAGAGCGCATCGGCGCGACGCGGCACGTCCATCATCCCCGCAGCTACGCCGTAAGGTGGCTACGTTGCTCTCGCGAGAGTGGGTTTCGAGTTAGCGCAAGGGGCAATGCTACTGCTCGCGCGAACAGCGTTTCATCGAGAGGGGCGAGAGGAAGGTTCCGGAGCGCTCTAGTAGCGAAGGCACATCGAATGGTGGGGGCGAGCCGCTAGTGCGAGACGGAGTGGAAATCGTAGCGTGGTAGGGGAAACGGTGTGAACGGTGGGAGAAGAGAAGCGTTGGTGGAAGGGAGACCGGACTAGGATAGAGTAGGAGAGCAGTAGAAGGTGGAGAGGGAGCGAGAGGCCGCCGAAAGCGCATAGCGGCCCATAATTCGGTGCGCCGCCCCGCAATCAGGTTCGTGCTCGATGGTTCTAACCGCCTCGCTCGTCGCAGCCGGGAGAGAGAGACGGTAGTGCACGTTTTTACGTTTGCCCGTCAGGCTCTCCGTCGACTGGGTGCACCGTTGTACGGTTTACTGCGACCTCCTTTGTCGTCTATCTCGATCTCCTCGCTGCGTCGCGTCGAAATCGTCGTGATCGTCGGGACGGTTACGTTGTTTATCCTCGGGGGCCAGCCGGCTGACAAGCTCGCATCAAACCGGAAGCTCGATCGGTGGTAGCTGATCCAGGACATACGAGTGTGAGGGAGCAGCAAAAGTTCACCGCGAGAAGGGTGAACGCGCGGTAAACTCTGCCTCGTCCGCTACGATCCGCGCGCGTCTCTGTCCACCAGCCAGCCAACCAACCATTCAGTCAGTCGGTCGATCATTCAGAGTCAGTGCCGGTTCGCTACGCAACAGCCACGGACGTTCTGTTTACTCGCTGCCAGTTCTCGCCTCCGAGAAATCCCGTGTTACAACCGGATGACACGGTCGTCGCCGCTCCGTAAGTGAGGAGAACCGTCGTCTTCGTACACGCTACCATTTTGCTGGTGATATACTCCCGCGAATTCTGTGATCGTCGGGCCCCGAAGAGAAAAGGGAGCATTGTTCAGCCCCCCTTGGTGTTGCAGCAGCCGGCAGAATCGTGCCCCGGACACGGGCCAGTGATATTTGAAAATATTCGTGAATCTTGCGTTGCATTGGTCGTTGCTAGTATCGTCGATCGATCTTATTTATTTCTCCACGACGCTCTGATTTGGTGATTGTGTGCACAAGCCTCGACGATCTTCCAGAACACCGCTGCGTCGTCTCCTTCTGGTCTCTACACGTCCGTCACGTAAATATACAGACAGACACTCACACACACACACACGTACACAACAGTTTACGCGATTCATTTCGCTTGTTCGCACACGCACACTGCATGCTTCGAAAATCCAAAGCGAATCTGCCGCTCTTCCCTGTCGCACGTGCACGCACGTGTACCATCGGGAGAGCGCGTTACCGCGCCGTTACACGGCTCTGATTATTAACGAGTTACTACCGCGATACTAATTAAGTTTAATCGCAAGGCCGCCGTTCGTTAAAGTTAATTGCACGATCGACCGCGGCCCACGTAGTTAACTACGCCGTCGAGCCCGCTCACGGCTCTCTGCGTTAACTTTTATAGAAATTACGCGCCGCGCCGCGCCGGCTCGCGATCCAATGCCGATCGACGATCGACGTCTCGTACCTCTCGGAATACTTTCGCCGAAAATCACCGCTCGTAAACGTAACGATCGCGCGATTTACGCACCTCAACATTTACTCGTCGTCTCTTCCCGCAAATCACGAAGTCTGCCGCGTTCGTTTCGATTTCTCGGTACACGTTTCGCTACTTTGTACATACAAAGTAATCCGTGGAATTTGAAATTAATAAAACAGTGTTGGTACGTTCCTCGAATCGATGACATATAAAACTAATATAATAAACGTAATTCATAATTATTCTGCATCAAGTTTTAGCTTAGCACTAGCTCTGGCAGAAAACATTCCGTTGACTAAGCAATCTGCCATAATCGTTATTCCGTCAGCCGACGTGGAAAATATTTTCAATAACGACAAAAATAAGTGACGCGCAAAAACGTGTCTATTCGTTACGGTGCAAAGAATAAGAAACGTGAATACCGATTCACAGAAACGTTCGATCATTGCCACACGTCGACTTTTACAGCGTTCAGAACCGGCCCAGTGATATCTCGTGCAACTTTTTACAATGTTCATACGCCGGTTGATTTATTGCACGATTTACTTTACGGGTTAATTGATTAAAACTTCTACGTTGTTCTTAGAAAGAGATAGAAAGAATTTGTCTTACGCTTGTGTATCGTTTAATGGCCGAGTGTCGACAACAAAGGGATAGAATTTGATTTCAATTAAAAGTGTTCTTGAATGACCGAACAATTTTTTCAATAAATTATGTTTGAGGATTTCGATCGAAGAGAGAAGCGGAGGGGTAGCACGCACCTAACCGATCCTGGCAGTCGCGATATGATCCGAATCATGTTTCTCGTGGTTTACGATGGCCTTAGATTTCTTTCTCGCCGACCCGTTGCTTCACGAACGCGTTCCATTGTATCAACTCGCAGCTAGATCCAAGAATACTCGTCTTTTGACTCGCCTGAACGATCCCATTTCCAATAGACTTTTTGTCGTACTCGAAAACGAAAACGTGTTTCCCAGGCTCTCGGAATTATCTTCGATTTCTTTCCAATTATCTCACCGTAATCAGACATCAACCAGATGCTATTTACCCATGGAATTCCTATTAATCGATGCTCGCTGATTAATCGAGTCACCGTCCAAAAAAACCTATGCTAATTGAGATAGAGTCTCGGTGCACGGCGCGTACGTATCTCTTACTCGCACGCAGAAGTTAATTTCTTCTGACACGAAGCTACTCGATCTCATGGTCACGATTCATTAATTTATCAAGCAATTCATGTTCTCTTCTATGAAAACATTGCTTTACCGGGAATTCTTGAAATGGCTCGAAAATGTCCTCCATTAATCTACTCGGCGGAGACTCGCTTGATGAAATCTCGCTTTCGACGATTACTGAACTGCTGATCTTTATGCAATATAAATAATCACCTGAATCGATTTGATTATACTCAACGATTACTGACAGCCCCAAAATTTTTCTGTGCTTCGTTCTTTTTCGAAACCGTTCTCTATGGCTTTCGGAAGCATTTCCGATCACTTTCGATTAATTAATTTGAAAGAGAGTCAGTGACGCGTGCTGGGACACGGGATACAGGCCGTTTAATCACGAAAAACTGTCTGCACGGTTGGTTTCGCCGCCGAATTCGATCTCCCTTCGATCTTATGCTAATGCCGGGCCGACTGTATGCACATGTCACTCCGAATCGTAGACGGAATTTGTTAAAGTTCGTCGGTCGTTGCGACACGCACGCACGCACGCACGCACGCACGGGGACGTATCCACATTGCGTGCGACGCGTGTGATCAATAAATCGGTCTGTGCAGCACGCACACGAGAATCCACCGATGCGTGCGTACACGCACGTGGAGGCCACGCACACACATGATCGCAAAAAGCCCGAGCCGAAAATGCAGACCGTTCCTTCTTTCCTGACTCTCTCTTTCTCTCTGCAACAATGTATTATAAAACCGAGCACACAGGGACCAGCAGGCTCAGGTCAGAAACGTTTCAGGGTACATAACATTTCTCTGGCGAGTTTACCTAACGCCTCGATTATACAGAATGTCACGCAATCAGCAACACCGAAGAAATACACTAGGATTTCTTCTGTAGAAAAGATCTTTGTTGAACCGAGATGCAGAGGTGATTCTGCGCAAGGGTCGTCGTGCTTCAAAAGATCCGCGCCAGGTTCTATACCACTTTCAAAAGTTTTACAGCACAACATTTCTGTGATGGCATTTCTCGACGCCTTTCAAATATTGAAATGCACGTGGGCAATCTTTCAAATATTTTCTCGACTGTCATAATTAAAGACTCGTCAACGATGAGGTAACTGGTAGTTTGAAACATTCTACTCGTATCTAATCTACGCGAAGTCTAAATTAAAGACACTCCACACGACCTAGAAACGCGTATTAGAATTGTCTATTTTGTTTGAGCTGTTCGAAAATTGTGGTCTGTGAATGTAGTTCGCCTTTTCCCTATCGTTGTGTGGGCTTTCCGTTCTGTTTTTGATAAACTCGATACGAAACTTCCTGGACGGGAAGAGAGAGCATGATGTCGGACACGTAACAAATGGTACGCACGTGCATTATCTCGCGCAGTAATTCATACTAGGAGAATCGTGTGTGTCGTGAATCGCTGCCAAAATCGTACACCGTGTTTAAAAAAAAACATATTTGTTCGTTTATGTCTGCCGAACGTTCATTTTCATAGGTAAAATACTGTGGCAGAAGCCATTAATTGTAATCAAGTGCATACGCTATTGTCAAATAAATATAGGGACCGTTTGCGCTGGTTTTTAAACATCTATATTTATTCCGATAAATTCGTAGAATTCTTTTAATATATATTCACCGGTCCGAATCGCACTGATTTCTGTCATAAATTCATTTCTTTCGATAATACCAAAAAATGAATATATTTTACATTGTTTGTTTTTTCACGTCTTCTTTAAATTTTCACACGAAATGTATGTTGAGTTGTGGTGTACGATTTTGTGGCTGACCGTAGTGCGCGCGGACAATGGTTCAGGTATGAAAAATGAAGAGGAGCAAAATGCGCATTGACAGAAGATAAACCAGTTTTATAAATCCGCCATGTTCTCGAAATCCGGACGATTCGGTAGGATGATTAACGCGAGTTCCCCGGCTAGGAACGAAAATCCCTCTTTCCACATGGCGGCCTATGGTTATTTGATCGATACGAGCCCCCCGTCTCCACGCTTTTCACCGTGAGCGACCCTTTTATTAATGACTGACTCACACGCATCTCGATAAGCTGATAGTCACGAGCACGAGCTATACAGAATGGTCGCATGGCCGCGTTTACGCACGCACACGGATCTCGTATCTTTCCAGCCGATTTATTAGATCACTGGCGAAACTTCTGTCAGCTCCGGCTAACGAACCGTAACAATTGCCACAGACTTTTTATTCGAAAAATCTTTTCGGAAAAACCAACCGCTCTGCCATATCCATCGATCCACAAGATACATCCAGCTGGAATTCAATTCTCGTGGCGGAAATGAATCATCGAATAATTGTTAATTTAATCTCCTTGTACATTCTCTTATCTACGCCCAGTAATCCCTCGATTACGTTTATTGTTTTTCAATATTACACTGTTCATGCTATTCCACTGACGTTTTATCTTCGAAATGATATGCCGGTCTCGATTGTACCTCGTCATCCAGAGTTTATCAGTTTTTACGTGCTGTTAGTATCTTCGATTACTTACCGTCTGGGATTGCGTTCCGTTGCGTATTGCGGTTGGTTCGAAACAAAATGTACTAAATTGATTTTTAGTCAGGAATAGATTCGTTACTCAGAACTTCGTTTATTCCCACCACGAGTTCCAGAACTTCTAACGACTCGTGGTGGGGACACACGCAGCGGGGAAGGGGAAACTGATTTTTGTATGCACCTTTTTCGAGGCACTACTGTAACAGTATGCAGAATCGGCGATTCGATCACCTCGGTGCAACTTGCACGCAAGGAAACACTTGAAGAAAGGTTTCGGCTAATTATAGCGATCGTGTGACGTTCGTTGATTCGTACTACGCGATCCATCGGATTCGGCGTATCAACAAAAAACAGGCCGAGTCTGTTGTTTTCAAATACGCCATTATCGCGTGGCCGGTTATCGATCTTCTAATTCTCGGGGCTCGTAATCCTATTGTTATCGAGTCGTGCTCGAACAAAGAGTCACGCGCCGCGCTCGGACTGAAATGACGCGCTATGCGAATTTACACCGCGAATCATAATTGGAAATCTCGAAGAAATCGCCGTGTCCCTTCGATAATACGTAAACACGGTTGATCCGGCTATCTTGAAATATTTTTTTTATCGTTCCCACGATCACTGAGCGATAGCGATCATCGTTGCCTTTCGTTTATTAAGAACGTTACGTATAGTATAATAAAGTAATACGCGATTCTTTGCACCTTCTCATATTAAATTAATTGGCTTTTTATCCCGCGAGCCATGCGAACAATTGCTACAATATATCTGTTACAATATAGCTGGATTGCAACGTGTACGTGAGAGTTGCACAAAATTTTTACAAGAGGTCGTACTGTACAGTGAACGAGAAATTAAATGCATTTTAAACAGATTTTATGCGAATGCAGTACAAGGGTTACAGAAGCAACGGTTTCCAAGTCGGAACTATGCGCAATCTTGTCTGAACAACGGTACCTTCAATTTTACAATTTCCGGTTGCAGTATATATTTTTCTACCGTGTTTGAAGATAATCGTAGTCTTTACAGACCGTGAGTAAATAAGCCTCGAGTCAATGTTTGTTCTAGCTTAAAAGCAGTAGTCGTAAATGTTTTTTCTAAATTTTGGAGGGTGAGAGATTCGTCCTTGTTGCATTCCTGCTTTTAAGAAACACATTCGATTAACATTTATTTTATTTAATGCAACCAGAAACTCGATATATAAAAATATAGCTGTAACCCTGTCACAAATATTTCTCGTAGATTATCGGTTTTCGTTTTTCTCCAGTACCCACGACGAAAATAACTAAACAGCAACCCTGTGTTAGCAAATTTTTATCGATGACTGGTGACTGTATTTTCCTCCAGTACACCCCGACAAAAATAACTATATTGTAACCATGTATAAATAAACTTTTGTCGTAGATCAGTGCATTTATTTTCGCACGATGTCCGATCTACACTCCCGCTCGTAAGTCTTTCCACACGAACAACAGTTGATAGACAGCGTGCGTATACCTTTTCGATATGCAGTATAGCTATACGATAGCAGCTCGCTCGTCAAGATAAAGAAAACAGCGTGGCCCGGGTCGCGCGGGGGCGGTTCGCCTAGCAAAAACAGTGCAAATTAACCGAATTATGAAAGCGTCACGTTCGCTAATGATTTATGCGCGACAATGTGCCAGTAATTGGCGGCGGGTGCACGCGGAGCGGAGCCGAGCCGAGCGGGGAGCATCGTGCTGCACAGGCCTGTCCACCGATTAATTAATGAATTGACGGGCACGAGATTGCGGCCGCGAAATGATGTACATACATTCGTCACCAGGAGACGGTCAATTGTCGGGTTGTACGCGGGCTTCGTCGGGCTGTCGATCCGTGGGAATCGTTGCAGGGTGCATCGTCGATCCCATACACTACGAAACGTATAAATCTGAACCCGGGGGAACAAAAGAGCCCGGGAGCCGAAGATTGATAAATAGGGATGGTAATCTTCTTAAGGATAGAATAACAGCAATAAAGAGATAATTACTGGAAAATGGAAAGGAATGATCGAATACCGGTTGTAGAACTTTCCAATTTATTGCGCGATCGGTATCCCTTTATATCGCTTTACTGTCGGGAAATCAACAATAGAATCGACCCATCCCGCCCACTGAAATACATTTTCGAAGGACTAGCAATTGTTTCAGAGCGGCAAACCGCAATGAGATTATCGAGATTAGAGGTTCCTCGGCTTGTAGATACATACCTGCGACTAGAAAATGTGTGCTGGGTACAGGGACGGGTTTCTAGCGTTTCTTCGTACCTGAGGCCCGACAGGACCCTACGGGGAACCGAGCAGCTGGCCCGATAATTGCGCCGGCGATATTATTAATGGTCCCAAGATTTGCTTCGGCCCGGACCCAGGTAGAACGCCAGTACGCCAACGGTACAGTACTCGCAATCTTTAAGCTTAGGTGAAAAAGTACTGGGATGCAACCGGCCGTACAATGATACAATTGAAAGGACGGCTTTGGACTTCCTGCTCTTTGCGATCTTCGGCTTCGTGAGGAAAAGACTCCTTCGTAGACAAAGCTGTTTCTCGAACGTTCCCTCAGAACTTTTTCGTTCGGTTGAACCGAAGTTTCTTAACGCTGGAACATAGAACTTATTTCTTGAGACATGTACTTCACACTCGGCTCTCAGAAACCCAAAGTTCTTTATTTAGGAAAAAAAAATGTAAAAATTTAATGGTTTTGGGAGAATAATCTTAATTCTAATAATAATGGAATACGTAGAAAGAACATTCAATCATGGTGTGTTATTTTGCAAAGAGTTATAATTCGTGATAGTGCACTTTCGAAGGATGCACAAAGGACTCTCGTCCTTCGGTACGACCTCGGTGCATTCTATTTATTCGGTTCCGGAGAGATCGACGCCGGATTCGTGCGAATTTTTAGAATCCGGGGATTTGGATGGGAAAAGGAAGACGAATTTCGGTGCGGTTTCCAAGAAGGGTCTCGGGGCTCGGCTAGAGGGTGTTTATTTTCGGGCAGGAACGGAATGCTCGGGTAGCTGCACACTTTCATTACGGTTCCCTTTTTGTCTCTCTCTCTCTCTATCCTCCGGTGAAAATGCTGACGTCCCTTCTTCGTTTTCTTCTTCTCCCCCAGGTCGTTGGTAACTCGAGAGTATGCGTATACAGAGTGGTCCGTCTAAATATCTCCGGCCACGATCATAGAAAAAATATTGCCCGTACAATTCTTTTCCAATGAAATTCATGTTCATTTTGGCTGGCTTCTTTTCGATATCGCCACCCAGTATAGTGGCTCGTCTTTACTCTGAAGGTCTGGATATACATTTTCTCGTTTGCCAGTGGCCTGCGTTCCATCCGGACCGTTCGAAACGCGTACTCAAACGGTCGGTCGGTGAAAAGGACTGGAGGTAGTAATACGAGCCACGTTATGGGATTTTCCCTGGCTGAACACATGCGTTCGCAAACTGTACTCACTATGGCACACCCACCACGTGAAAATCCGTTTTCACTCTCCGGTTCTCGGTAAAAACTTTCACCGACGTGCAACTTGAAAACGCAATCGAGGAACTCTGGAACCTTCGAAGGATCTGTCCTCGTCCTCCTTCGTAATTTCTCTAACCCCTTGCACTGCAATTTACTCGATGGTCATAATGCTTCTTTATTTGTACTCCGAGTACAAGGATCATACATATTACTAGACTGCGGATTTTATGCATTTATGATAAAAGTGGGCAAGTCTAATTTCTGACAGTAAAAGAATTTGAAGAATTTAAATACACTACTATATTAGTCTCAACCTGTTGAACATACACAACAAGAAATTAGATATTTATTTCACCCCAGCTCGTTGCAGTTCATGTAGAAAGATTTTATTTTGCATAAAGATCCGCAGTCTGCATGTTACATTCGTGTCATTACATGGTAAATGGCAGTAAAACTTTCCGCAGTGATCATTTTCCATTGCTTAAACAGCTGTAATCGATCGAGCGATCCTCGATCGTCGATCGAACAGCGGACCGATCGCTGAGTGACCGTAATGGAGACATCGGGGAATGTCATCGTCATGTAGCGGTATAATAACCTCGCGGTAGTCGGTTGTAAGTGGATGATGGAGGAGGAAGTATCCTTCGGGAGCAGCTATAGCGTTGGATGGTGAGGCGAGAAGGGGGCTTAAACTGCCACACCTCGAATTCGCGGCATTCCTGCTACGTATCCAATCTCGGCTCGTCTTGATCTATCCGACTATCGAGCCAAGTATCTCGTTTTGCTCGGAGTATCGATACGGCGGGAACGTAGCCCGGCATTTCCTGCTCACGCGTTAATATCGCGACGCGTTATCCACTGGCCCGGTCGTTATGGCAGCCGCAAAACGTTCCGATTTATCGTGCCCGCGAGTGGTAACGTATCCTCGAATCTCTGTTCCCTATCCAACGGATAGGAGTATCCACCGCAAATGTAACGACCTGTTGTGTGGAACGTCCGACAAAAGCGTCGCGTTCGCCTGAAACGTCGCCGCGCCAGGCCACGATCGCGTTCGCGTTAATGTTTTTCCGACGCAACGCCCAACCGGATTTAACCCTGCATTAGTCATGTAGGCTGCGGTAAACCCCGCTGGATTTAATTCAATTAAATTGATGTGGATTTGATTAAATTTAATCTTCCGTCGATAACAATTAGTTGGGCGGCGCGCGAGCCGGTTAACGTCCCGGCGGAATTCCGAAAATTTTATGCGCGGTCCGCGAATCCGCCTGTACGCTATCGTCCATAGCAAATAGTCCCTTTTCGAGATACCAATAAACTCCGGATTCGACAGAAGCTTGTTACACCCGTAAACGTTCTTTCTATTCCAGGACGAGCACTAAACACGATCGCGTGAAAACTTTTCTTTCGTCGGAGCTTTATTGAGTAGAATCCACTGGCAACTACGAAACTAGGTCTCTCTATCAGCGAAGAAGTAAAACGTGATTCTAGAAAAGTTTAATGAGAGAGTTGCGTACCGAAATAGGGCAGAAATAATTCGTATCGTCGTCGTCGACTCCTCGGGCTTTTTTTTTACTACATCGTTATAAAATAATATTATCCTCTTCCGTTAATCGTGAAACCTGGCTCCCATGCTATTAACCGCTATTTTTATTGTCTCCCAGGAAAGTCATCGGGCATATCTATACTACCACGATAATGCGTACGGTACTTAATTTGCGCGATATTAGTGTGAAACGTAGCCGGAGAACGATTCCGAAGGAATAGGAGGTGGGAGTACGGTGTGTCTATTTTCTGTGTGTCTGGTCGTCATGGAAAAATCGTCGGCGATGCTTAATAATCACGGACGATTACGTTTTACGAGGAGATTACACGGTGAATCGGCCTGGATCCACCGCGGCGAATCGTCGCCGACGATGGCCGGCCGTTTAATTGCATTTTAGGCGGCCGGCTAATTTACGGAGCCGGACGCCGGCGTGCACGGTTAATAAAATTTTTCAACGGGAAGGGGATTTCCTGGGACGAGGCTCCCTTGCCTTGCCGTGATTACGTCGCGTCCACAACGGCTTGCTCAACCAACGAAATCGGCCAGTCACTTCGCCTTGAAAACCGTAACAACCGCGACAAATAGCTGCGCGACCAGTTCGATTCAAAAGAAATTCGATTGTTCGCCATTGAACGGATTCTTCGTACCTTTGAATCGCACTGATCACGTACAGTACTAGGTTGGAGGAAAAGTTCCGTCGTATTTGAAAGAAAACACTTGAATCAATGTATACAAATACGACAGAATTTTCCCTCCAACCTAATATTTTCGTTGCGGTTGATTTCGCCTGTTTAAGTCAGGCGCATTGGTTTCTTTGGCATAAAGTGCACCGAGTGGGCATGGCTTTGTTAGCCCCGCCTTCAACAGTGCTAAGATAGTGGCTCACAGAGCACCGAATGCTCCAACCTACATTAACCATTATCCACACTCGCTAATGAATAGCACGTATTATTCGTTTTCCTTTTTCAAGCAACGATACGAGCCAGTGAATCACACTTGGAACACAGAATTCCATATCACGGATCGTGTAGCGAACGGGGATCTTAATTACCCCCGATAAAAGGAGATTATCTATCTATTAGCGGCGTTATTTGTGCGAGAATGCGATCCGGGACAAATTTATTAATTGTTTCCATCTGTTATCGGTCGATGAGACCAACGATTCGTTTGGCTTCACCTTTGGGATTCGTGGTTCCCGTCGTAGTCGTACACAGGCACGAACAGTACATCGAGAACAGATGGATTTTAAACGTAGAACGAGAGAAAGAGAGGAAGGAAGCGAGAGTGGGGGAATTTCGTCTTTGAATCGTATCTCGTTCACGTATCGCTGATTCTCGATGAGAAATCGTGTCGTAGATGCTGTCGACGCGACGTGTAATCGATCTTAATCCCGATCTCTCATATCTGCATACCCCTTGCTCTTCGCCGACCGATGGATCCAACGGTTTCGCGATAAAAACGCAATATTCTGCAGCCGACTGCAAGATAACGCGTTCCATATTGCAGAGAGCAGAGCAGATAACAGCGCTCGGTGTTATTTACGTACGCGGTGGAGCATTGTGCTGCATCACCGGCTTTTTCTCTTTCTCCAAAGCGATATTCCACCATCACCTCTCTCTCTCTCTCTCTCTCTCTCTCTCTCTCTCTATCTATCTATCTACATATATTTCCCTCTCTATCGTCGCGCATACCGTCGCGCTTCATTCCACCGCCCCATGTACCATCGATTACGCGTCGCGATAAAGTCCCCAGGAAAAAATCGAGCGTTTTTACAAAAACGAATTCACTGGCCAGTCGGATGCAGCACTCTGCCTCTGTTATTTTTTTTCCACCTGAGCTGCATACTTCTGCAACGCGTTTTACGGACGATAGAGCTTCTTGCACACACACGGTGCTCACCTCGAAAACATTTGATCGCGCTCAATGTTTACCGAAGATATTAAATAAAAGACCGTGTCGCGACGCCGGTGTCGCTTTTCTTCAATTCCGCACAATTGCAAACATACTCGCTTTGCGTTCGACGATTAACAAACAAGTATGTAGTCGAACTCCTCGATGTACCAATAACGATCGCTGTAGATTATCAATAACCGAAGAACATCTCGCTAGAAGTCAACCAGAGATATCTCGCTTGAACAAATACGTTGATCAACTATTTTTGTAAGAAACTAGTTGACGCGTTATCAGAAATTAACCATTTGCACTCGGTTGTCTCTTGCGAGGCACCACTAAAAATTGCTGTACAATTACTAAACATTTTTTTAGGTATTGCGTGAGGTAATTAAAATGTTTCGTTTTCCCGTTACAATAGCTCCGAGTGCAAAGGGTTGAATGCAGCTGACTGTATCGTTTCTTCGATTTGTTAAGAATATGTCTGACTGTTCACACGGTTGTGGGAAAAATTTTAATTGCCGAAATTTCGACAAGCAGTCGCAACGACGAGGATATTCTTGAAAAATCAGACAGCGGTAACTGTGTAGTGAACTCGACAACGAGTGTCCTCGAGTGGCCCTCAGTTTTGAGGCTCGAGTCGTAGTAGCTTTAGCCATCGAGGCCTCATTAACGCCTCGATTACTAAATGTCTCCTAATTGGACGCCGGTGGATCCGCGTCGCGACGTGTACGCGCGTGGTTATCAAAGGGTCGTCAACCTAACGTTCCGTGCGGAACGATCGAGGAAATACCTGTAAACACGGCTGTACACACACCGACGCAACCACCGTGTACACTGTGTTTGTGTCAAGACCTGTGCCCCGATAAGGCTAATCACTCGGTGATCGTTCATTTACGCTTGGAATCTGAAAGAGAAAGGAAAATCGAAATTTCGAGAGCTCTCGTTCGATCCGGACTACCGTACTCCCGTTACAGGAAAACACGCGATCAAGGAACTGGAAATCATGCTAACTACCGGTACAGTTTGTCGGCAACAATCTGTGCGAATGCTACCTTGCTGCACGAACAAACTATGCTTTATTGTTCGAATATTTGAATCAAGTTTATCGAGATGTATGAACCGGAGGGTTTATCGATCATTTCATATTTTAATGTTAACAGAGAATTCCTCTGTTCAATTATTCAGCCAGTTCCGCCCTTCGAGCGAGAATTATTCATCTCGTGGATGTTGCAATACGTCAAATTCGATTTAAAGTTCGTTTTAATCTGGTTTATTATCGCTTACTATATCAACTTCACTGAAACTATGTTCGAACATTAAGTGGATTTTTCTCGTTTCTCGATAATGCAAAGATGGGGGTTTCCAATAGTAAAAAAAGCCGCATATTTTTACGTTTACGAGGCGTAATTTCCATTATTCGGAAGTACATGCTGGAAACTAATGCAAATGACGCCTCGTAACGTTTCACTATTGAAAACTCTCATCTTGAGAATCAACGAGAAGTCTTGCGAATTAGATGATTTTAGCTAGTTTTGTTTTTGGCTTTCGTTCAGGCAGGGACTATGCGGAATAGCGATCGCGTTCATCGAATTTCTCGCGACGCAAGTTGTCGGCCCTCATTTCGCTTGTCGAGCGCAATTACGCCGTCGGAATCGCGGGCTCCGGCGACGTTGTAATAATTGACCGACGATTGCCCGGGTGGCATAATAATCAGCCCACCGGCGCGCCACGATGACTTTCACCGTGTCTGAGAGGCGATGAACGGGCGTGTACCGGCTCGGTGTAAATCCGTGTACGATACCGGCGAACATTTAGCAGCGATGACACTTTCTTGAGACACAGAACCGACTCGTCGAGCCGAGCTCTCGTACGCTTTCTACGTGTACGACTCGTTGTTACCGAGGTACTTTCGCCTGTTGGCACGCAACACGCGTCCTCTGTCTCTGCTCTCAGACCTACGTCCGACACTGGTAAATATATACGCTAGAACGCTCCGCGAGAGCCGTTAATGTGTTAATTTGACACACTTCGCGGTCCGCTTCGCGGATACATTTTTACCGATTTATTGGGAAACAGGTTTCTAACGCTCGCAAATTCATTAGACTCTCCGTATACACTCCCACTAAAAAGTATGTGAACACACTTTGTTCCAAGTATAGTTTATTCTAATACTACCAAATTGTACAATCGGTGATCAATCAAGACTATACAAAATACAGATGTCGAAGATTTAGCTGGGTAAATTTTCTGGGAATTTGCTGTTTGCCTAATCATTTTTTAACGACACAGTTTACTTTATGATTAAGAAGGTATTTCCACGCGATACTTTGTAGCAATCGTCCGCGAGTATATGTTAATGAGGAAGTAAAGTACGGCATGGTCGGTGAATGGAAATCCCGTCGACTGAGATCGACAAGATCGAGCGCGATCGAGGATCGACGACACACAGGATGTGTCGTGCTGTGGGATCGCATAATTTCGAGTGCCACGAGGTCGTAACCGTTCAGGAAACGCATTTAAACCGTTGGAAAATATTCACCGAGGCTGGAGTAACGCGATAGGCGTTGTTGACTAGCGATTATAACGCGTCGTGCGAAATTTAATGCGCATGCAAATTATTCTCGCGGTGTTGTTGAACACCTTTCGAATCGATTTCGCATTTACATACATTCCAGCAAAGAGTAACGGAGTATTTTCGTATAATCTTGGAAATGGACTTAATTAACCGACACACGGTGGGCTTCGTTTTAATTAAACCGTCCCATCAACCGGGCACAGAACCGGCAACGCAGAAACGAAATGATTGTTTGTTAATTATTGGAAATCTTCTGTCTGTTAATGGAAAATCATATACATACTTACAACCATACAAATTCTGTTATGCCAGAACGGAGCTTTCGAAAGTGTCCATGGTGATTAGAATTTGATACTTGATGTGTTCGTGCAATGTATTAGGTCATCTTATAAGTCGTATCGTTTCTTATCGCACTGCGTGCACATAAACGTTGATATATTGTACAGGTTTCTAAGAAGCATCTTCTCGGTAGTTGAAAATGTGCGTTCGAAGCATTCGGTTTGATGTGTTTTATTTTGAAAAAGCCAAAGCGCGAAGGAACAATATTTGCACGTGTACAGCATTCGTGGTTGCGAAAGCCGATTCGAGTGGTCGAAAATTGACCGAGGTTCTGCGAGTCATTGGAGATCGGCGTTACGGGATTGGATGGTATTTTTGTGAAAAGCAAGTGCAAGAAACACTCGGCCTATGAATGAAAACAATGAAGTGTTTGTGGGGGACGGGGGAGTGTAAACGCGGCCAGAGAAACGCAATAAACCATTGAACAGAGCCGCGCGCGAGACCGGAGTAATGCGATAGGCGTTGTTGATTCGTGATTACAACGCGTTGCGCCGCACTGCAATGAGGTTTACGATTGCTCTGCGGAATATAAAACGACGGTCGATTCGAGGAAGTTGCACGCCGCGGCGTCCCTGATTCGCTGAGAAATTTCTTCTTCTTTTCGCGACGAATGAAATATTTAAACGTCGCATCTTTTGATTTATCGTTTCTCATGCGTCCCTGTGCCGCTTCAGCGAACCCGTTTCTAAAAGAAATAAAAGAAAACAATTGAAACCGAACAATGCTCGTCACGACGAGAGCCTTGTCTCTTCGTGTTCCTGTTGCCAGCGACGTTTTATGCATTAATCTTCTCGCAATTGTAACCACACGCTGCTCCACGAAATCGAACAGACATACTTCGGCAATTGTTTAGGATTTTGTTGGCCAAGTGAAACCTCTTCCTTACGTAGAATTGCAGCGCATAAAGATGCAAATACGAATGGCATAATTAGTATGCAAATGGGAGTGTGTGGAAGGCGAGGCACAGTCATCGGGCCGCTATTAAACCTAACTTCAACTTCAGGCGAATATCCCGTAAAATGTGAAACGATAATGGGGCCGATGATGAACAAACAGACATGTACCTGGCGATACAGGAAAAGTGTTTTAGCGTGAATCGCTTGATCGGGACGGTAATACGAAAATGGCGTTGATGACCGATGACACTTGCCCTGCGGGAGAGTCTCAATGGTTCGATAAACCATAGATCGAGGTAAAAGGTTTTTGCAAGAAAGTGCACAGAGCAACAGCTGAATAAATTAATGTATTAGTGTGTTCTCTTTAATCTTCTGTTTTTACTCGATCGGTTCTGCCGCGAATGCATAAAAAACTGTCCGTATGATTATTAGTCGGTTTCGATAGAGTTACGTTCGCCGATTTTTCTCAATTAAACCATCGCACAAAAGGGAGACACGGCCGAGCTAAGTAAGATAAAAAGATCGAAGTTATTCGAGTCGGGGGCACAAAAGCAACGATCGCTAATGATGTCGGCTTTCAGCCGGCTCCCGTCGATCTCCTCGGCTCCATAAATCACTGCCGTGCGCCGGACGTATGCAGATCGACGTGTTTTTACGTTGGATCAGTCTCCTTTGTGTCTCGATGTATCATAAAGCTTAGCAGGCTGACAATTAACGGAGAGAGCCGTGAGAGAGAGCCGATCGTACGTCGATCGAACATCTGCGAGATCCGTGGATCGCGAGCCCGAGAGGGTTCTCGTCGATCGACTGTTACAGCGTTCGCGAAATGAGCCGCGTGCGGGGTTTCGAACTGCTCGAGTGTAAGCTCGTCCATCGATCGTTTCGTCAAAATATATTCAGGGACACGGGATTCATTCATACGGCATAATGGAATATGAGCGCACGTGGAACGATGCACGATTCTGTCGCGATTGGACATCTGATTGGGCGGTACAGGTCTCTTCAAAATTCCAGGGGTCAAGGGAACATCATTGTATTTTACGCTAGACAAGTACTGAATATTAATCAACGATGAACTCGTGTTTGTAATTTCCTTTCTTCTATTTCGAATCGTTCCCTCCACGGACTGGAAAATCAGTACATTTAATTTCAGTATCGAAACTGAGAGATAACGCGTGCTCGCTCTCTACGCCTCGCAACGCTTTCTAGGTATCTGCTTGCGAAATCCTCCTCTGGCCATTATGTCAGTTTCATAATGTGCAAGCGCTGGGAGGCGTATGTGTGTTCCCTCGATTCCGGTCCCGTACCGTGTTACATACTTCGATGCTTGAATTGTCTTCGGTTCGTTCTCCTTGGAGCCGAACGTTGCACTCTGATGGACAACCACGTATGTCTAATACTTTTTAATCATGCTCCGGACACAACGTTGCTGGAATAGGTCTAGATAATTGAGGCTCTGACAATCATAGTGGCACAAGATAGAACGTATTCCCTTTCATTACAATAGCCAGGGAAATTCCTGATGGTAGTTCTAGATTAAAATTCTGATTGTTGGCAAGACAGAATGGCCATTAGAGGTTCTGAAAAAATGTCCGAACTATAATTTAACTCTGACAGAGAAGGAACAAACATTTTATCGCAGGAGAAAAATTGTTCTCCGGGAGAGGGTGAATTAATTTTTTTTTCGGATCGTTTTCTGGGGATCGTCGTAATTTCCGATGAAATCGAAAACGACCGCGTGCGGATCCCGCAGCTCTATCCGATTCCAGCAAACGTTCCCCAGTCGCTTTGTAATCCTATAACGTTCGCGTGCTGCCTTAGCACACCTCTGTAATTTAAAAGCAACACTCACCGTGGAATATTCGAAGGTGTTCCGCGACTGTTTACAAAGCTGAAACGTAACCAGCGCCCCGATGAAATCGGGCCCTTCCCGTAATTAAAGGCGGAGAAGTAATTACGGTCGGCCGTGTGCCGCGTTCGATATCGCGTTTTCTAATATTTGCCGAGAATGGTGCAAAGTAAATTCACGGGATCGTAAACAAGACCCGATAGCCTTATCACCGGGCATCCAGATACATTCATACCCGTTGCTCACATTCTTATTGTACGTCACCATCTACAATTCACAATCATGAAACAACAGAAGATTTTCATTTCGTCCAATTATCTTGGTTCCCTTCTTTTCACTGTAATTTACACTTTACACAGTACACGCATATATTTTCGCTGTTAAGGATGATTCACGCAAGATTCACGTAACTTTCAGTTCACTTTCCATAGATATGAATAATACGGGATTTCCCCTCGAGAGGTCGGCTGTTTCACGCGACTCTTTGATAATTGAATGACTGGCACCGACTAGATCCTGCTTGGCAGGCTGGATCGTTCGTGGATCCGCAGGATCGAGGCACAAAACGCGTTCACCGAGACGGTGTATCCGGATGACGAAAGCATTCGAACGATTGCAATGGATACATTTACTGAAACCTTGCACTAGTGATTCAAAAAAAATATTCGGACATTTCCAATTGTAATAATAAATCAATTATTTCGCTCGTAGATATTTAATAAATTTTTAAATTCATGTTTTCGGCGCAACAGTTTCGATCTATTTTTAATCAATTAGATATTTTGCAAATATGCCTAACGTTTCGGTTCTAGCTTGAATGTTTTTCAAAGATAAATTGCGTCTAAAAAAAGAAACAACCAAAGAACAAATATATATAATGAAATATATGTAATATACATGAATTGAAGATGAAGAAAATATTATTACATACTTGCTATTAATTTCACTAATGTAATTTAACCATTGAACTGAGACGATTTAAAATTGTATGAGACAGTGGTTGGAACTGTACTGCGGTCAAAGTGATCTTTAGGACAGAGCAAAGAACCATCAACATTTCCAATGTTTTTGTATTTGTACAAAAATAGTGAAAGTGTCCGAAACATTTTGATCTCTGAAGCGGGAGGGAAGTTCGAATGCTTTCGCGAGGAAACGAGGAACGGTGTGTCGCGTCGGAATGCTCGTCCGTTGCTCGTTTCATTTATAATCTCGTGCATTATCGTGGACCGCGACGGGTCTCGTATGCAAACGCTTGTTAATCTTGCCTTTTTATCCGGTCCGCAGGATAGGAGAGAGGGAGATCAAGGCGGTTGAGTAGGAGGTAGAACGGGAGAGGACCGAGAAAAAGGAGCCAGACGAGAAAAGAGAGACCGAGGAGGAAAGGATCCCAAGGAGGAGACAAGACAGAGAAAGAGTGAAAGCCAGCGAGAGGGGCATGATAAGCAAGGACACGCGTGCACCGAAAAAATCAGGTGATCTGTCGGTGATTTATCGAGCCGCGAGTGTCCAAAGGCCGGGGAAGCATCGACGGGATTGTAGTGGTGTCTTCCGTCGACGGATGTCGGAATGACGCGTCTGTCAAACTGTGGCTGGGCAGAGGGTGCAAGGACTTCGTTGAACGGGAGAAAGTGATACGTGTTTGGTGGTTCGCGGATACGGCGGACGAAGGGACAAAACAAGGGAAAAATCGCACGGGTCACGTTCAATCTGCTTCACACCGGGTAAGTCACTTCTTTTTTTTTTCATTTAAACGAGTTGAATCCAACGTGAAAAAAAGAAATTGTACGAGATTCATTCTAGTGGCTCAGAATGTCAAGCTTCAATTTTAGCAACTGCGGGTAATCTCTTTTAAACCATCCTGACACGTCGTTAAACAGACCCAGTGCAATAAGTACGATATAATAATAATTTGTATCGAGCTACTTGCGATCGGAGTAAATAACAATGTAATCTTGTTATCTATTGCCTCGGTCTGCAGATAAGAATTCTGATTACATATTCAAAGGGTGTTTCGTTTCAAATGTATTGCGATTTAGCTGTGAAAGAATGAATAATTTTTAAATTCGTAACACACAGGGTCCAATCATCCCTTAAAGAAATCCACGCTGAGCACTTGTTCGGAGAGTAGGTAGTAGATCGTTATCAGAATATAAAGTCTTGAGTTTACGTAAATGGCACCAACAATTAGATCATCCACTGCAGTTAGAGAATCGATGAAAGATGACCAAACGTTCGCCGAGTATTTCCGAGTCGCACGCGTTCCCCCGAAATCCGAGATAACGGGTAATCGAGAATTCGCCGAGGCAAAATTGGCCCGAGTGCAAAGGCTCCGCTGTACGATTGCGTTTATAACGCTGGCGAATCTTGGCCGGGTGTTTATCGATCGGTATTCAAAAATGTCCGATAGGCCGTCACGTGCCGGCGAGAGTGCGGTGCCTCACAATAGTCGTCGCATTGTTTTCAGAACCGATCGCGGGCTCATTGTCTCAGCGTACCCGGACAGCGGCGGACAACGTCCTCTCGTCGCTATCACGATGTCGTTATTATGAGATCCACGTTGGCTCCGCGGTTCCCTAACACCTGACACCAACCTAAACAGTGGTTCTACGGATCTCGAGAGTGAACCAAACATATCCTAGATCATCGAGACGCTGAAACAAGAAGAAGAAGAAGACGAAGAAGAAGACGGTGGCTACCAAAGAAAATTCGAGATACGTTCTCGAAGTGTAACGAGGTCAAGGTTGAATCGAGAGGGCAAGCTTTAAGAGGGGAAAAAGGAGTTATTGGTCGAAGATTGTTATTGAGAGATAAGCAATCGTGCGAAGACGCGGCACGGGCTAGCAACTGGTTCGGTTGATAAAGGGGGTTGATAAGGATTTCGGGGTGCGCGGTGGTGAAGACGAGAGGGTGAAGTGAAGGTGTCCTCGTGGGGTGCCAGAGTGAGCACGATAGCACCTCTGGTGCCCTCGGCCGTGGGTCCCGAGGGGACGGACGCCATGGCGGCCTCTTCGTCCTCGTCGAGCGGCGAGCAACAGTACTCACTCAGGTGGAACGACTTCCACTCGAGCATCCTCAGCTCATTCCGCCATCTGAGGGACGAGGAGGATTTCGTCGATGTTACGCTGGCATGCGACAGTAGCAGCTTCACCGCGCACAAGGTCGTCCTCTCCGCATGCAGCCCTTACTTCCGGAGGCTCCTCAAGGTCAGTGCAATACTCGTCACACTTCAAACTAGCCTCGATCTATCGGGTTTATTGTACTTAATAATAATTTTTATAACAATAACTTGACCACAATAATTTACGATAGCATAAATACATAGTTACTAATACCAGGAGAAATCGAATATACTTTCAAAAAATTGCGCTCCCGTCTACCGAGACGCTTGTTGCGAAAATCCACCGATCCCTGGTGATTGAACTATCGTCGAAATATTGGGAATATGATCCTTTCTATCGAAACGTCGATACCGATTTTCAATTTCGAAACAAGTGAAATCGGTCGCACGACTTTCGCGTGAAACATTTTTACCGGGACGTCGTGTCGCGTCGCGTCGTGCACGGAATGCTATTGTCTTTCCTTCGGTCATCGAACGAGGAGAGCTAGTCTACAGAAAGAACTCCGCACTAATCATATGGAAAATCTATCCCGGTTAAATCAGTTGGATTTTTCATATGTTGTAGCTTATACATAACATGACACAAAGCTCAATAATGGACAGTTATAGAGTTATAATAAGTGAAACATGAGAAATTCGAGCTGCCGAATACTCAAATCTCAGGAAGTATTTATTTTTTGGAAATATGTTTAAAATAAAAACAGTAGGGTTTCACAAAATCTGTTAGGTGGTGTCATTATTTTTGAATTTGAATTCCCTTGAAAAGGTGTGTGAACAGAAATCTTTCACAAGAATCATTGCGTGTCACAGCAGAGAATTGTCCGCGTGCAATAACAAATCCTGGTTGATTATTAACGTAATTAAATTTCTAATCGCCAAAGTGATCTCAAATAGAGATAGAAATATTATTTTTCGACAAGAAAATTTAACGAAATTAATTAAAAAACGATTAGGAAAAATATATTTATTCGAATTTGTCATGTTTGACTGATTATAACTCGATAACTGTCCATTACATCTTTTGTTCAGTAGATCATAAGCTACAATATATGACAAATCCAACTGATTTTACCGGGATAGATTTTCCATATGGTTAGTGCGGGTTTCTTTATTGAAACCACCGTAAAAGAGAATTAGTAAATTAGTATTAAATTCAGGAGTACGAAAATTGAGCCCGGTAGAAAGATCAATTCACCCTTAATTTCGCTCGCGCACGTAATGCAGCCGGCGTGAATATAAAATTTGCCGGAAGATGGCAATTACGAGGTCGCGGCGGGTGGAAGAATCGAGAAAGGACTTCCGTTTCGATTTGCATAATAACGAAGTCGACCGGCGACCAACGGGAGTCCTCGGCCAAAGGACTATCGATCACTCGAACGTGTCGTCGAGATGTCGTCAACCGCGTCTCCACCTGTCTCCTCGGGGAACCCGTTTCCTCCTGTTCCCCCTCGATAGACCCCCTAATCGCCACCATCTATAGATTCACCTTCTATGACAGGCCAGAGATTCGGGCGGGGTCAAGCGATCGATAAACGACGAGAAATAAAATTAATATTCAAATCCAAATTAAGATTCCAATTCCAATTTAAATGAAAACTATTTCGCGGTTCCGTTGATTCTGTCGGAGGAGTCCCGATTCTGCCACAGCTGCAGCTTTTAGCAGTAAGTACCTTGAATAACAAATTCTCTTTGTATTGATTTGTCAACGACTCTAAAATAAGGATGAAGCGTAAATTAACGTCGTGCAGAAAATCGGTCCTAAACAAGGCGATCGAACGATTGCACTTTGACAGTTTCTAAAGGGTTAATTAATTTCCGCTAAATTAGAGGATTGCTAGTGAACATGGCCGCGTAACTGGCTCCTCCGTCAAAGGATTCCAGCGAACGATAGTGAACGATTGTTGCGCGCGTAGCCCGGCAAGAAATCGAGTCTGTGGAAGAGGCGACCGACTTTCTAATTGACGCGTACCGCTAATTGATTTTAAGTGTCAGAGCCGCGCGGTACTCGAGCTAATAACGCTGGACACGAATCGTCGTCTCCCTTGGTTGCTCGACTAGGTTGCGTCACGACGCTATGCAGACGACGACGACGACGACGACGACGACGATCGTCGACGAATATCGGTGCCTTGTCGTTTAAATATAAGTCACGCAGGGCCGACGTAATAAAAAGCGTGCATTGCGTCGCTACGAAGGTGGAGCCTTTTGTGCTCATTAATATCCCTCGCTATTGTACTTTCACCGGCGTCCCGGTGACGCTCGGAACGTTTGTTTAATGCCCGTAGACGCCGCCGCCGCCGCGTTATTATTACTCCGTTCGTGGCACTCGTCGCCGCATTAAACCGCGCGCACGGGAAAACATGAAATTACATCGTGCACAATTGCCGGGGATTAACTATCGCGTGGGTAGAACCTCATAGGTGGACCACCGAGTTTTTACCGACAAGGACTATCGGCTCGTTTCGCAAGCTGTTCCACATTTTCCGCTGCAACCGTGTGAAAGATCGACACGTTTAATGGCCGCGACGACTTTATTACGCTCTGCAGAAATTCTGCCAATTTTCGTATCAACGGTGCACAGTGAAATCGAATTTTCAATTTCTGTTCGAACATTTGCGACAAGTATAAAATGCATAGAGAGTCCAGAGAATCTCGGTCCGATACACGCGTGTTGAAAGACTAGAAGTTCGAGTCTGACAAATTAGAGACATTAACATACTAACACTGGACTAGTTTCTAAAGACAGAAATAAATCTCGATATCTCGCGGCCAGACATTTTTCGTGTACACCGTATACCGAAGTTTGCTTTCGAATGGGGGGCGAAAAAAATTTGAAGAAAATATAATCGAACGCTTAGGAAACCAGTCGATATTTTCGCGTGTTCGATATCAAACGCGTGACGCAACGATAACGAGTCTGCCTGGAACACCTGACAGCCGCGCGAGCTTTGATTTATGCGTTAGTGCACCGGTGCAACGATTTACGACAGCTCCCCCCGTTCATTTGACTATCGGCCGGGAGTCGATGACGAATCACTGAGTTATCGACTACGTCCGCAACGATATTTGCCGAAATACGATCCCCGTGCCTCTCCGGCCCCGCACGCCACCAATAATAAATTTCGTCCTGTCCCGGATCGGTAATAAATTGGTTTTCGAGCAATAGGCTGTCACGGCTGGCACGAAATTCGCGAGAAAAATTGAAATTCGACGGAACGAACCTGCCGCACTTAGGTTCACCCGCGTTTCCCTTGTTCCCTGGATCATAGTCGACGCACTCCGACATACTTGATCCTTCGGTACAGTACTTGCCTTAACCCCTGAATATTACTAGAATATTACTAAATTTATAATAATATTGATTTTTTCAATGGAACGTTACAGGCATTCAAAATGAAATTGCGCTGTACTATTCGTTAATAGTACCTATATTTGCTTAGTTTCGCGCTGTCCATAATTATGTGAATTTTAGATTAAGACTTCAGATTAAAATTCTTTTCTGTCATATTATATAATACTGCATACATTTGTATAAAAGGACTTCGGTCCGTTTAAAATAAATAATAATAATAAATATAAGGGTAAAAACAGTGTTTGTCCTTATACGAACATGTTACGAGCTGTGTGAGGGCTCATTCTAAAGAGGAAGGTTGATCGTAGAGCGCTCAGCTCATATTGTAGATCGTAGTCTCCAGCATAGTTGCACGATGACTCGGAGAAATTCGGGTCTAAAGAATTTCTGGCTTAATTGCCACTTGCTGTACACCGAGCACGCTTCTCCATTGATTTAGTGAACGAATTTGTTTCGTCGTGGAAAATTGTTTTCATTGTCCTGCACGTGGTAGTAGATTGTTTAAGGTCCGGAGATTTTCGTTGAGACAACATTTTCTAATATATAGAAATTTAATAAGACGCCCGAAGCTCCCATAAAAATCATGGCATCGTTCTTCACGCCACGACAAGCAACTCCACGGTTCTCCGTTATTCTATTTTAACTTCTCATTGGGAGCTGGGATCCCCGCGGCGCCTAGTGTACCACATTGCCTGCTCATTGTAATTTACGCCACGGTGATATTGCTTTACGGACATCGAAATAACGCTGTCGCCGTTCTTATTATACTAACAGTCGAAATTAGAGATCAGTAAATCTTAACTAACAAGTCGTGGTTCTTCAACGCGTTGCAACTTTGAGAAAAAAAATCGTAGAGCAGTCTGGTTTTGGCTTATTCGAAAGAGTGATAGTTTCTTCTTGTATTTCCGGGGTGAGTTGTTCGTTTCCACGATTTTTCATCGACAATATCATTCGAACAGAAACAATTTCCACCTGAGATTCCGCGATAATTTCGCCGGTCGTGTTTCAGCGACGCGTGGGACGTGTCTCGATACAGTCTCTCGAGGTATAGCCATCGTGCCGATGCGTGCATCATGCGATTCCGTGGATGCGATAACGAGCGTCGTTCGCCTCTTCGCGCGAGTCTGGTCTCGGAACGAGCCACCGCGCGCGAGACAGTTTAAATATTTATCGCGGATCGTAAAGTCTGCGCGTCGCGTTGCACACACACCTCTGTCTCGTTTATCATCGTCGTCTTTCGCTCGGATTCGCGGTTTCCTCGGTCAATGAAAATTCCTGGCTTGAAGGCTAGCACGCGATCGCCGATCGTCGTCGCACGCTTAATTGGCCAGCTATTTGTAACTTATTCCACGGGATCGGTTCGTTCCTCCGGATTTTTCCTACTGTTCTTATCGAAGAGCGGATTACGAAATGCGAGCACGGAGAGCCCTCGCAAAGGATCCGTGTAATTTATATCATCGATAGTCCCAGGGCTCGATTAGCCTCGTTTCCCCTCGGCAATCAATGAATTCGCGATCGCAGGCTAAGCAGCGCGGCCAGGCTCGCGATAAAACTGTTAAGGGAACTCGTTAAGCCTGTTTCAACCGGCAATATTCCTTGCGTCCGAGGCACGCCTTTCAGAGGCTGTCACGGTCCTCTAGATAACTGCATTAAATAGCGAGCGCCCTGATCACCGATCCCCAGGAATTAATCCGCGAGCTGTTTCATTCGAGTCTCGCCCGTAACTTCGTACCTCGCGTCCCGTTTCGCAGCGTTCAACGCTGACACGCGGAGTGCGATCTCTCGATCCTGATTCGCATCGCGAGTAGATCTGTTACGCTTCGCTATGTGATGCTTTGGAACTTCGAAGGTAATGAGAATCGAAGCTTCGATTTTTGAAAGTTCGAAGGTGACGAGTAGACTGTGGATCTTTAAACAAAATAAAAATTGTCTGCATCGATTGCAATATCATGGCCCGAAATGCCTGTATCTGGATCCACATGTAATTAGCGAATTGGTGCTGCATAAGAAAATAGTAGAAGAGGACAACTGGCGATTTGCTAATAGCCACTCGAACTCGGATAGTGCTAACAAAGCGTATTCTGTAAGAAATTGAAGGCTGCCTTACGTTCCCATGCACAGACTCAGTGTCAAGTGGCTAAGCGCGTCTCAAAGCTGCTCTAATGGGACCTATTCCTCTTCTATGCCACTTACAAAAGTATAAATACATTGGTACGAGCCCACGGACAGGATACAGCTGTCATTCGGGGCTCCAGTTTCCCCATTCCATCGAAGTATCGTCGAAAACATGGCTCTTCGTGGCTCGAGGACGGTCATCTAGGTCGGAACAGCCTTGGTCCATAGAGCAGCAACCGTGTAACCTACATGACGATCCCGAACAGAAAACAGAGCTTTTCCTCTTCTTCTTTATTTTTGAATGTAGAAATTCTCGGAATAGATTTCAACGAAAAATTCTCGCCGAAAGTTGCAACTGATTGCATCGAATCGAGTTTTCTCGTGTTGCGAGATGGAACGAGGATAGAGGGGGCGGGCGAAGTTGACAGAAAGATGGCAGGAAAAGTTGACAGGGAGGCGGCGGAAGAAAAACAGAGAGGCGCCGGCACGTGCCGAGTGCAGGGAACAGAAAATCACGCTTGCACAATACCACAAATCCATCGGGTCCGGCGTGTGGCGGGCAAAAGGTGCTCCATATTCTATATTTAAAGGCGTTCGCAGCTGACAGAGGGAAAGAGGAACAGAGAGAACGAGAGAGAATGGGAGAGAACGAGGGAGAGAGACCACGTGCGTGTGCGTGGCCCGTTACCATCACGTACTCGTTGTACTCGCTCGCTACCCCTCGCGTGACCGGTCGCATTTAAATTTACCGAGCGATGCGCGCCGCTCAGACTCGATCTTCGCGCGTGCGATGCTCGTCGGAGAAAGGATGAGAGAGAGACAAAGAGAGAGAGAGAGGGGAACAGAGAACGATATAGACCGCTGGAAATATACGGGACGACGCGCGACGCGACGCTCGATCTCGTTTGTTTCCGGCTATACGTGTGATTCGACGCTGTAACGAGAACTCTTCGCGCCGAAGAGGGTCGCAGGAGAGACCAACAAGCCGAGATCACGTCTATTTTCTACGCGACCTGCCCCCCCGGACCATAATACAGTCGAAATTTCAATCATTTCGAAATACTCGAGAATATTTATGAGCAGTCTCGCGTCGAGGACGACTGCGATTAGCCGGTTGTTTCCGCGCGGATCAACCGACTAGTGATTTAAGACGCTGCTTAGATATTATTGGGTCCAAGGATCCATCGATAGAGAATCGATAAAAAATTGATTGTTAGTCTAACGTCGATAGCGAGACGATTCATAGTTCCAGCGGGACTAAGAATTTTTAACACAAGTCTCCAGAATTCGCTTTTTAGAGAAGTCTACCGATAACGAAGAAGCCGGTATCAACGTCCAGATCGAGTGACGAACCCGTCTTCGAATCAGTCTTCGATGATTCGTTTATCGGAAGTCTTCGTCGGCGCGCATGGTGCAGCAAGTGGAAATTTTATTTCGAGTAGCGGAAGAGTGTATCGCTGGCGCGCATCGATTACAATTTACGTTGATAAGGTTAATCAAGAATTGCGGAGGCTGGTATCGCTCGATACGTCCGAAATAGTTCTCTACCCTACGATTATTCCGGGAATCGTCGACAGATAAGGCTCGCACTGCGAATCTGAATCAGCGTCTTCCGCCTCGCAACGTCACGGCTGTTTACGATTACACGCGTCATGGCCAGCACACCCACGCACACAGTTCGCACACGCCCGGTAAAAAACCGAGTCGCATAATGGCTAGCGTAGTAATGATTCTCGGCAGACGGCGAGCAACGATCCGATGGAAACTTACGACCGCACGATCACTGCTGTTAACCGTCGAATGTAACGCGTAATGGTGTACGGTTCAACGTTACCCGGCGACTACCATCTGTCGCGTACCGCTCTGCAAAACGCCTTGTTACTCGCTACCATCGGTTTCGAACTCGCCCAACACGGTTCACGCCTGTTTTTACTAGTTTTTTGCAGTGATCTCGGTCGTTCTACGGCCCGTTAATTCCGTTTATCAAAAAACGAGTTTCCAGACCATACGCGTTTCAGTATTTAATCCACCATTTTTTATGAATGAACGAAGAATCCGAGTTCCGAATCCGCATAAATAATTACGTATGAAACAGGGCAGTCGCCGTGTTAATGTCGGAAACAGTACGAAGCGAGTCTGTAATTTAGCGAAGAGTGGAAATAGGTAAAGCCATATGGCGTTCACCGGACCGAAATTGATCGGCTATCACTGTCTAGCAGATTAATGATAGATACGGCCGATATTTTTACAAGGGGAGGCTAATCGAGCCGGTATGAATGTCCGATAGGCCGTCGGTTATTAAATATCCGATTGTCGATTACGCTGGACAACGGGGCTCGGTTCTCGGGTCCGTGTTCCTGGCCCGGTTCGGCTGAAATCGACGCGACGCAAAAATCGATGGCCCCGGTGTTGGCCACCGGTTCCCTTTTTCGAGCGGTAATTACACGTTTCACGGGGCCAGAATAGAAAGGCTCGGTATCCGACGTATCGTATCCGATATCTCGCTCCTTAATTTATTTTTAATGCGGAGCCACGGCGGCCGAGCAAAGGTCGCGCATAACATTTACAATCATTAAAGCGGCTTCGATCCGTTCCGCACGCCGGAAAAAAAAGAAATACAGCTAGTTATACGTCATTGAATGCAGTCACCGACAACGGAGACACACGCCAATCGTCGACGAGTTCTCTCGAACGAACTCTCGCGACGTTATTCCAGTTATCCGCGAGCCTCTCGCCGAGAAAAACGTCGCCGTTAACCGGATCAAAACGTATTTCTAATTAATTCCAGCAACGGTATATCTCGGTTTCCATAGGCCGTGCGTCAAACGGTCCGTCGCTTTCGAGAAGGGAGAACTCGAAAAGAACAGAGCGAGGAATAAGACGAGAGAGAAGGAGAGAGAGAGGAAAAAGAAAGAACGACAAGAAATTAGGACAAGAGCCAGGTTTATCGTCTTTCTAATCCGAACGTCGCTCGAGCCTTAGGCGCGGCCCATTAATGGGTCTCTCTCTCTCTCTCTCTCTCATTCTTTCTCTCTCTCTCTCCACGTCGAAGGATGTATACGCGGGTTAGAGGGGTTAAATGACGCCGTATATCCGAGGCAACGTCATGAAATCGTGGCTTGTTTTCCTTTACAGCCGGCTCCGTACGGAACCACTTACGCGGGCACGTACACGCGCATTAAGGCACGCGCTCTTAATGCGTCCGGCATTTGCGTTTCTCATTTCTAACAGCCAATCGCAGGCGTCCCTGGCCCTCCAGTCGGGGTAAAAATTTCGTTCCGACTTATTTCTAGGCGTTTTACGCTGCGATTAGCGATAGCCACTCGACATATGGACCGTCGAATTGTTTTAAACCTCTCGGCAAGAAAAAGGGACTTTGTGGAAGCTCCTGGGTGCTAGAGCGATTAGATATTTTTATCCTGCGATATGTTTATCTGTTTCCTCTCGAATGTCTCAATCAGTCATTAATACATGGCGGATCTGTATGCGAAATAAAAATGTTTTCCATTGATTCTGGAAAGCAGGAACAATAGAAAAATTGATTTAATCGCTTATAGACTTCGTTGCATTTAACCAATTTCTTGATAAATGCATAAAGATCCGCAGAGTCTAGTCATTTAAGAAAATCGATCGCCGTAGCACAGCGGCTTTTTCTCGTGAGCGAGTCAGTTGCGATTTTTCTAATTGATCGTGGTTGGCGTCGGATTTTCGAAGTCGGCGTGTTCGTTGGCAAAGTCCGCGTCAAATTTAGACAGGCATAGTACATCTGTCGACTATAATATCCATTGACTCGTTCCCGTAAGTACCCCACGCTGTCGTATGTCGGGTCTAATGCGCGCGTGTTCGTGCACACGCATCGCGACGCTGTACGAGGAATATGCGTGTTCGTCGGTTGCTGGTGTTGCCTCTCGCCGGATCTTAAAATAAGACCGGCCACCGCACCGTAATAAATTCTGCGTGCCTCCTTCTCGCGCGTATCGTGCGTGCGTGTCCCGAAGTGTCAGCCAAGAAAGAAAGAAAGAAAGAAACGCGGAGGACGCGAGCAACAAAACGTAAAGCCTCTTGCGACGAAGAGGGAGATCGAAAGGCAGAGTGAGGGAGAGAGAGGGGAAGGAGAGTGAAACAGAAAGAGAAAGAGAGGAGAGGGTGAAGAATAACGTGAGTCACACGAGGGACCAGGGATCGAAAAGACGCGGAGAGAAACCAACGAAAACCCTCTATTGCTTCGAGTGCGCGCCAGTAGCGCGTAACTTATAAATCCGCTCGCCAGAAGGTGCTGCTATATATGTTACGATGTAATTCAAGAATTCGACCGGCGACACTCTCGTTGGCAACGGGACACGGGATTCGGAGAAAGCGGAGACCCGTGTTCATTTCGATACCGACCAGTCTGCCCTGGAAACGAGTCTACTCCCTTAACAATCTATCGCGCGACCATCTGTATTCCTTTTAAAAGTAAAGATCCACCGATCAATTATCACCCGTACGTCAACTTCGCCATACAGCTCGGAAGTCACCGCGAAACATCCGACGCACTGTCGAACAAGCAATCCCGTTTGTTACCCGTATTTTTAGTCGATCGTTGGACAAGTCAGCAGTCATTTCGAAGAACATTGAACTCCCGCTTTATCTGCACGCTGTGTCCCGAACAGGTTCAGCAGAATGGAATTCCCTTGTAACGTGTCCTCGGTCTTCGCAACACGTTCAATTGCAACGCGCAATTACCACCAGCGAACAAACAAGTCCCCCTTTGTTCCCACTTTTCTCTCGCCACTGAGTCACACTCCCAACATAGTTTTTTTTTTCTTCTGGGCGACATCCGCGCGGCTTAAACCGAGGAATATTTATCTGAATGTATTCGATACGTTCTACAGTCTCCGAATTTATATTTTTTTTTCGGGCGAAATCGCGTTACGAAGCTTCTATCGTTCGCGGAAATTCGGCTGAGTCATCGGTGCTCTTAGCCAACAACATCGTTTAATTTCTTAGTTATGTGTAAAATAAAAATTGTAGGAACTCAATGTTCCTTCGAAATATTTGAAAATGCTGTTACATTCGAGAACGAGATGGAGAAAAGAAATTAAACTGTGATAGTACGATCAATAAAACTACATAAAAATTTTTACGAGCCATTTTAACGATCGAGCTTACAGTTAGGATAATTCTTTCCGTCACGCGAGTAGTATGCTTTCCCCGTGTTCCTTTAATTCCCGCGGCGTTACTCACCGCTCTTAATTTCAAGAATCTCACCTGACTCACTTTACGATTCTCTTCGACTGCAGCCTCCAACGTTGGATCGATGGGTATCTCCTTTCTTGCGATCCATCGATCGAGCATTCCGCGCCCAGAGGAACCAGCGAATCGATTTTCGAACCGGTCCGCATTCCCCAACGATTATTCATTCCCGAACGTTACCCCCGTTTCCATCGCGCTCCTCTCCTAGAACAGACATCTTATCGGGAGATCTTATCGGTAGCAATTGGTACCGAGAACTCAGCCTCCTCGATTAAATCGTTCGATTGCACTGCCATCGGAGATGCATCTAACAGCTGCTCGCTCGAGATTCGCAGATATCGAGCTACTTAATGGCCTTGCATTTTGCGCTAATGTCGCCGCAGATTTCACTGTCAGCCTGGAAAACGGTATTATTCCATACTGTACCGTAAGCTACGATCGTTTAGCTGCGACAATATAATATTTTCTATATGACAATTATCGATAATAATAATTTATTTAATTTCCGTCTCGCGGCCAAGAAATTGAACTAGGTTTTGCAAATCTACTATATCACTCATCCTTCCATCCATCTATCCATTCATTCTTCCACCCATTCCTCCATATCCTATGCCATTTGTTAATCTAATCTAGTCTAACCTAATCTGATCTATTCTGAACTATCCTATTATCTTAAATCTACTATTGCCTCTCTCTCTTTTCTTTTGGTTATTACTTTCCTTTTTGCTTCGACACTTCTAAGCCAGCCTACTGTTTCTCTCATTCTTTTATTTTGTACCATCTTTTCTATACTTAAATTTGTTCTTTCCATCTCGTCACAATCCTCTACCAGATGCTTTAGTGTCCCCAGGTATCTCTCGCACATCATGCACATTCTCTCTTCCTTACATTCCCACATCTCACTCTCGCCATCAAGCTCTATCTGTCGCCCTCGCCTCTTTTCTCCAGGTACCTTGGCACTCTGGCCTCGTATATATATTTATATCTTTTACAGAACCTAGAGTTCATTATTTTATTATAGACAATTGTCGATATTATAAAGATGTTTTCATGGGAATTTATTGAACATATTTGTTGACACTATAAATTTAATCTCGTTATTTTTATAATGCTATACACATCAGTAACTTTTGGTGGTTGGGTGTTAACTGGTTAAGTATTCAAACACCTTTAACTAGAACAAAAGACAAGCATGCTCGTTCTTTCCGTAGAAAAATTCCCATAAAAAATTGCTCCGGCAGTCTTCGTAATAAAACTGATCGAATGATTTTTCGAGGAGCCTCATTCCTGGTAGCTCCGACGTAAAAACCCAATTATTCAAAGTATGCGTGGTAGCGAGCTCAGCCGGCGGCGGCGGCATCCATGACCCGATGGCAAACCAGAAATACATATTTCGAATTTCTAATCCGACGATAGAGTCCCGCGGCGCGGTTGTGGCAGGGATCCAGCGTAATTGATAGTTACCGTAGGAACGTACTGTTACTTTGCGTGGCGGCCTATCTTCCCGGCCGATCTTCGCGTATTTTAAATTCACGCCGGCTTGCGTATCCATTTCGGATCGGAGAGGAGACGACGTTGGCTTTCGATCCTCGGATCGAGAACCGGGATAAATCACCGGTACGTTCTCCGTAATGGCGGCACGTAGGTGCCGCAGCAAGGGGTACCCTAGGTGCCGCGTTTAATGCCGCAGCTTGCGACACGAATATACGCGCACACACATACACGGTTCTCTCTCTCTCTCTCTCTCTCTCTCTCTCTCCCTCACTCTCTCTCTCTCGTTTGCTCTCCGGTCGGCGTCAGATGGAAATTACCGATCCGATATGCAAATAGCCGCGGCGACCACTAATGCGCGGTTAACGGTAACGTTATTAACGGATCGTTACACGATGTCCGCGCGACGTAGGTGTACGAGAGCGTAATCATACGTGCACGCGTCTATTTCACGCTCGCACGACTGCCCCGGAAAATCCAGGGACATTTTCGAGCCTCGAAAAATGACACCAAGCTTGATTAACGAGCGAGCTTAACTCCACGGTTCGTGATTTCTTTGTGAAGCGGGTTCGAGTCGGGTGGAATGCTGATACGACCTTGGTGGTGGTGAGTTTCGATAGGATCTGGGGTGTAAAGATGCGATGAATTTTTTGGTGGATGTTAACGGGGCACTCTCGTGCGAAGACTAGCGAAGTGAAACTTCAACGGAAAATGATGAAACTAGACTACAAGGACAATTTGTATATGGACGGTACGTAATTGAAGGGATTCGGTGCTTCTAAACCAGCTCCGAACCAATTCTTCTAAACCAATTTCTCTTGTACCACCGGGAAAGAAACAACACCGAACAATTTTGTACCTTTGCGTTCAACGATTGTGTTTGATCTTGTTGAATTTTTGAAGCCCTGGTAGTCTAAATATTAAGAAACTTGTACTAAATTTGATATTTACACTGCCGGAATAAAAATGAATAATTAGCTTTTTTCAAAAGCTGAATGAAATTGTCGCTCGAACAACTAAAAATCAAGTTCTCGTGTAGAATGTCTCGTTCGGTACTCGAGTGTACCAAGCTCACCGCGATATAATCGAATTTTATTTCCAGCCTGTCTCGTACAGAATGCGGATTGCATCTACCACCGAGTGTCTTCATATTTTAAAATATCTTGCCTCCCACCGCAGTGTACGCATCTAAATATATACTGACCGCGGGTTGCTCGTGTCAATTTGCGGCCACGCGGAATGCACGCGGTGCGGAGGGAGCACGGGACACGATATTCGGGTGCACGAAAATCCTGACTTTTCTATACGCCTTTAAACAAAATACGCAAAACGATCTTCGCGGAGCAACTCGCGGAGTAGTCGGTTCACGCGCGTATTTAATTTCACGGAGTTGATTCGGTTCGCAAATCGCGCCTCTAATAAGCGTTCGTATTCTCGTTTTTCGTTAATGCGGCGTCTATGCGCGCGCGGTGCGCAACTCGCATTACGCTTAATGTCGCACGGCCTGGCCAGCCAACAGCCGCACATGCGGCCAGCAAATTATCGCCTGGTATATTATTGTGCTGCGTGTGCGTATAATACGACTTCTCGTCCTCTTTCAGCCTGGTCTCTCTCTCTCTCTCTCTCTCTCTTCCTCCCCTCGACCTTCTCATCACTTTATCTCTCTCTCTTCTCTTCCTCCTCGTTCGCTTCGTTTCTCTCTGGTTTCTTTCCTGCTCGCTCCCGGCTCGGTTCTTTTCTCCTTTTTCTTTTTCCCCGTTTGCTCCCCTTCCGCGCCGCGCTTGTACAGCGAAATGACGATGGTCGCGCGCGTGTACCGAGACACATTATACCTCCCGTGTATTTTTATCAACGGAAGTGCGTAGTTGTACCGTGCGCGCATTCCTGTACACAGCCGCCGCCGCCGCCGCCGTCACCGCTGGAAAACCGAGGAGTAAAGGGGGCGGGCGGAACGTGTGTTTCGTCGAGTACGTGTGTTTCTTGTGCCACAGGCATTGTCGACGACGACCAGCCACCGCGAGACGATGATAGAGCCATTTAAGAACTTCAATTCCTCGCTCGCTCTGCCTTCCGACTTATTTTAGAATCCTTTTACGACCAGCTTGCTGCCTCGCAACCGGGGACCGCTAAAACTTGCTTGTTACAAGGCCGGATCGTGGACATGTCCTTAACGCGCCGCACGGGAACGGGAAACGCTTTCTTTTACCACCTCTCGCTCTCGTTAACCATGCAGAATGGGCTTCCGAGGAAACACATAACATTGAATTTAGTTTTTATTTCTTGCAATCGATGCCGACATATTTTATTTTCCATAAAGATCCGCACTCTACTCGTCATCCTCTTTAATCGAACAGACAGTAATGTAATGATTCTCTCAGCATTCGATTAAAACATAGCCGTGCTCTCCAACAACCATATAGAAACCGTCTAGATGATAACAGGTGAAGAATCCGGAAGGCTCGAGACTGTAGCAAACAGTGAAATGTTTTTGTCCGCTTAGGTTTTCATTCAGGTCGCTATCAATCAATACCGAAGCACCATTATCGTCGCTGTTATCTACGCCCGATTCCCTAAAGTCTATTTACTATCGTACGAAGTGAGTGAGGGAGAGAGAAGAAAGAGGGAACGGTATACATAGAAAGACACGGTAACTATATGGCCAATGTTTGATCGATACTCGCTCCCTCGCCTGTTATCTCGCGATTTGACTGCTTAATGCGAGGAAAGCTTAAAACATGCGTCAGTGAAACATCAACTATCCAGATAAGCAGATAAGGGAGGAGGTGGAGGCCAGCCGTGTGCTCGCCGGTCTACATTAGTGTACATTAGACGTGTTTGTGTGCACGTACGTATAAATACGTGTCCACGCGAACAACACGCAAACGTGTTTGCGCGTGTATTTGTCGGCGCGCGAACAGCCCGACGAGAACGGATATGTTTCGCGAAGCCATGACGGCTGCGCGTTCACTGCATAACCGGATCAGAAACCATGCAATCGTATCTACTTTTCTACTTACGCTTTAGTTGGGGTGCTTCGCCTACATGCGATCACGATACAGCCGCGACGCGCGATTACGAACCGTTCCCCTTCTTCCATCTATTCTGCTCCCTTCTTTTTCCCTCGTTCGGGCCTGGATTTTGTTCCTCGTCGCCTACCTTTTCGCGCGAAGCTGCTCGAGTACTCGGAAAAAGAGCTTTGCTCGGCTCGGACGGACGGGCATCATCGATCTATTTCGCGAACCACCGAAAAGTCCCTGCTCGCCGATTTGCCAGCAATATATCTGGGCTGACGGGATATTCTTTTCACGATTTCATGGTTGTTAATTTCACACAAAAATGAGTGCTAACTTTCTACCAATTTTTGGTAATACAATGCTGGAAATGTAATGATGAATACTTTAAAATTTGAAATTCGCGCCGAATATTGATTCTTAGGTTCTTGATCCTTGACATACGATTGGCTAGTTAGATTTACGATATTCTTCTGTTTTCCGTCTTGACTTTGCCAGTTACAGTTCGGTACAGTTCTAACCGTCTTATTGACTAGTACCATTTCACTTATTTTGATTTCATTCTGATTTTTCACAATTAGCAAGTATCTATAAATACCTCATTTTCACAGCTATTAAATAGTCAGGTTAATGAATAACAAATTTGATAACTTTAATTTTCACAGACGCGAACTTTTCTTGATAATGGTTCAAAACTGAACCGAAACGTTGAAATTATAATACTGCAAAATTGCTAATTTTTGTATCTGTGATTGAACCTGTAGCGCCGATATCATATAGTGCATATTCTTTTCACGATTCGCAGAAACCACCGGGAACTGTATCTTTTTTATTTTCATTTGTTTAGAGGCCACTGTTTTATAAACCTCCGCAGAATAATATACATTTAAAGCCGAAGATCGGCGGGTAATCGCGTTTGATCGGACACCTGCTAGCCGATCGATCGTTAAGAAATATAATCGCGAGCATAAACAGCCAGTTATCGGTCTGTCAACGGACGATAAACGCTCGAGGAAGATCCTGTTTGGCGTTGTAGCCGATTTCTCGTGGATTTAAGCGTATCCACGGTCCCGACCATAATTCCTGACATTTTTCCGCGGTTAATTCTCATCCGCCTTCCGTAGCCTGTGCGATGAGCGAGAGATATACCTCGAAACGTGGGAAACCTCTCGCGGCCGGTTTGTTACGAGGCTTTTGTAGTCACGATACCGATACCGGGCCGATTTTCTTCGGAGCACGAGTGTGTGTATCACTCGGCCCGACCATAATTCCCCTAGCCACCTGTAAGCGATCACGCCGGAATCCAGAGCGTCCGCTTTCTAAAAACCGTAAGTAATGCAGAAAGATCGTTCGATCGATTAAAGTGAACCCGGGGATCGGCGGGTTTCTTGCCGCGGCGCGGCGGCGGTTCGTGATCGGGCTCTCTTGCCGGCCCGATAATTGATTAATGGAAATAAAGGGCGCGCGAACAACCGTGTGTCCGTCTCCCCGTCTATCCGTGTGTGTACGTTTGAACCTGCATACACGGTGCACCTCTTACAAATTTATTTCTTTTGTTAACAGGTAGAAGAACGGCTAAAAATTTTAATTGACGCGTTCTTTGAATTCTAATGGTTTTTATAGAACTGTAAACATTAGAAGAATTCAATTACTTTGTTATATTGTTCTCGACTGATTCAAATGGCTAAAAGAGTGTGCGCATTTTTATTTTACATAAAAATCCGCAGTTTGAACACTATGTTTGCCACGCATATATTGAATATAAATACATATGTTTCGGAGGTCGAAATGAGCTGGTACACCGTGTATACGCGGGGGACAATGAGAGCCGAGCGGCCAGCGTAAAAGTTAGATCGGTATGCCCGTTAAAATAACCAATTATCCCTGTTTTTCTATCGAGCGTCGGTGCTCTCTCTCGATACGAGGAAAGGAAACCTGTTAAAGCGTACTTATTTAATGGAACGAAAGTGGCGAGCTACGATATTGTGGAATATCGGATCGTCGACGGACGGGAGAATGTCTCGTCGAATAACTAATTACACTGTTCTCTTTTTTAAATCGCCGCCGTTTGTTAGCCGCCTCCGCCACCGATGGGAAATTGTATATAAACCAGCGTCTCTCTGTTGCTTTATTTTTCACCCCTGCTTTTTTTTACTCGACCGGCTACGAGACGTGGCCTGGAAAAAGATCCATTCATCCGAGAGTACTCGAATGCTTCGAGTAAGTATTCAAAGAAATTTCGAATTGAAACGTAAATAGAAATTGCCGAGGGTTTTCGGATGAAAAGGAAACTGGAGGAGACGAACTTTGTTTGTAGGAAAGTGGAATCGGTGTGTGCTTCAGTTAAACACAGAGTTGCTTTATTTAATTCGTTATCGGTAGCTGTTCTTTATAGTATGAAATTTCGTTCAACAAAACAATTGTTCTTAAAAGTAGTACACAGACTTGATCTGTCCGCAATAAAATATTTCCATCTCTCCCAGATCCGTTTCCGTTTCAAATACGACGCGAAAATCGTGTAGCATTTTATTCGTCGGTCGCGAAACGTCTTTTTCCAGTCGGTTGGCGGAATGCGTGCGCGTAATACAACTCTCCGGCGTATTGTTACCTGTCTCGCGACGCGGCGTGTCCGATTACCCTCGATTCGATTCGCGAATTATGATTTCATCGCGGGGAAAACGGGAAAGAAGTCGCGAAACATGCGAGCATCGGTCGAGCGCGGCCATTTGCCCTGGTCTCTGTCTGCGACGCACGAGCCTCCATACAATTAATTATTGACCCGTTTTAATCGCGTTAGGTCTAATTAGCGGGGTGGAAGGGGGCAGGGAGAGTCCGTCTCAAAGTTGTTAATTAAATTGGTTAATGCGATAAAGGGGAAGTCCACGCCGGAGTTCTCTGTTCCCTTTCTCTTCTCGCCTCTTCTCGTCGCTCTCCTCACCACCCATTTTGGCTCTGCTCGCGCTCGTCTTTGAGATGCAGAAATACTTTTCCCAGCCCAGCCGATTATTTCAATTACACCAGATACACGCCGATCGGCACCGCGGCGTTCCTCTGGTTTAATTGGAACTCGTTCGGCGACGCGTAAAAGTCGATTCCCGTTCCCACAAAAACATTGCCGAACACCAGAACGAACCGACCGAATTTTCACTCGTGGCTTGAATTAAATCCACATGGAATTTCACGTGCGGGGAACGTTCTCGCAAGACGGCTACGCACGATCAATGTTGCAATGTTTACGCGGAGGTGTAACGCCATTGAGAAAGCTGCTGTAACAACAGTTCTCGTCGAGCAGCAGCTATCATATTCTGTCGTGCTTGTGTTTTCCGCGATTGCGACAGTCCTCGTGGGATTACCGTGAAATTCCGAGTTGTTCACCGAGCAATTTATTAGTCTGAATAATTGCTTGGAAATCGAATCTCGCAATCGCTCGAATCAATCTGTATTATTTTAACGGAGGGAATTGTAGTCGGCGGATTTTTCGTTGTAACGTAACGTCGAAATGCGGTCTTTCCGATGACATTTTCGACGTTCCCCATGAATTTTCGTGGCCGCAGTGAAAGGGTGAAATATCAGACGTCCACGCAACAAAGTTTTCAGACCGAATCGTTGATTGCTACCACTTTCACGACGTGAAATATTGGATAGGGTAAAAAATCGACTCGATCGACGGCGTCAAGTTACAACCGGTCAATACGCCAGTCGATATTACAAAACCGGGAACGATTATAACAGCGTGGTAAGTCGATATCGGCCGATAATAATAAACATTTCTATACCCGGCTCCGTTTAACCGATTCAGCGTGGCAGCCGCCGCAGTCATTGGAAATATCTGAAACGGCGACTTCGAACATTTTATATAACGCGGATCGATCCAAATAAGCTCGCCAAACGTTCTCTCGACGGACACAGTTTATACAACGAAGATAATTAAAAAATGTCAATTTGAATTAATGAAACGAGATCAGAAGTAGCTCGGTTTTCGGCAGAACAGACCGGAATATCCCGTCGGCATTGTATATCGATAATCGAACGTCGTTGTCGCGGTGAGTCGCGCTTGTTCTTGCGCGCGGCATCGCTCGGATCGTGTACGCGTGGTTGCGCGACACCTCTCGCCCCGAAATAACCGTGATGGCGTTATGGAAACCCCCACGCCGCCGGTCATTAATTATAATTAATATCGGCGCCGATAATGGCAGCCGGCACACACCGTATATCGCTGGGACATGCGTCGCGTCGCGCGCGGAATGGTCGCGGCTCGACGCGTACCGACGCGAATACGAACGGAACGGATCAGCGTATATGTAAGCGGACGAGACCCTGGTGTACATGGTCCGTGTACACGCATGAATTTCCATCGTCCTCGATCCGGATGATCGTACCGCGAGTGGTCAATTTGTAGGCTGGCCGTTCTGCCTTTAAAAAGGAAAAGAACCCGTTGTGGTCCCGCGAGCCATTAAAACCGTCGGCGAAAGATATCGACGACGTGGATTAAACGTCGCTCGTTATACGCGTCCAGGTTGTAAATCGTCGTTGTAAATCAATTGGCCCGCAGCGTGGCCCTGGCTAGTTCGCTGATAAATAGGATTAACTGATTTACATGAACGAGATTCCGCCTGGCCGGCTATCGATCATAATCAACGCTCGACGGCCACGGCACCGGAATCCATTCCACGATCTTTCTCTTCTTGTTGCGTCCGAATCACCAGATATTCTCCTTCTATTCGACAGGCGAACCCATGCCAACATCCGATCGTGATCTTGAGGGACGTCGCCTCGTCAGACATGGAGTCGTTGCTGCGCTTCATGTATCACGGCGAGGTGCACGTCGGTCAGGAACAGTTGGCTGCTTTCCTCAAGACTGCACAGATGCTCCAGGTACGAGGACTAGCTGACGTCAACAGCGGCGCCGCGACGGCGAAGATACCACCGCCGTCGTCGTCGGGTGGATACAACGGTAGCGCACCGGTCAGTTCAATTTTAACTACTTTATTAGATAAGAGGGTAGACTAGTTTCTAGGATTGCAAGGGACGGTTTTCATCTTTGAATCGTTTTGATCTTTTAGCATTAAGGGGGTAACGTAACCCCTAATTCCAGAGTATTTATCTTAAAATCTTATCAGAGTATTTTCTTGCTTACTTTGGACGCTCATATTATTAGATATAAACGTAATCTCGTTAAATCGTGAGCTGAGATGATCAACCTTCCTCTTTAGAATGAGCCATCATACAGCTCGTAACAGGATCGTATAAGGACAAACGATTGTTTTCTCCAAACACTGTTTTTACCCTTAACTCTTAGCACTCGAGTGGAGCCTCTGAGGCGCCACTAAAAATTACTATTATTTAAATAATTGTTTACACTATCAGATATGTCGGTATCTAACCAATTACTACACATTTAAGTATTGTATGAGGTATTATATCAATTTCATATTTATCAAATTTAAAAAATCATAGAGAATGGAAATATTGTAGGTCAGAAGAAACGTTTAATTTTCGAGTTAAAACAGCTCCGAGTGCAAAGGGTTAAATCTAGTAATATTCAGGCTTATGTTACCCCCTTAAATCCCCAGCGTGCTTTCGCTATTAGTACGAATAGTTGTTATTAGTGTAGGGTACGTTAATAAAGTGTTCGGTGACGTGTTGTTAGGCTACACCACGCAACCCCTGGCAAGACAATGGCAGGGGCGACCTGAACGAGAGTGGCCTGAGTCCGCCTCCCGAGAAGAGACCTAGAAGCCAGAGTCCACCGCTTGGTAATCACGTGGAGCAAAAGTCGGAGCTTCAGGAATCGCTGTTAGGACAGGCCTTGGAAGGAGGACCTACGATACACACTACACCTTCTAATAATGTACAGGTAAGATTCTTCATCGAGATCTGGCTGGTAGTTAGAGATTGGTTTTATCGCGAGAGAGTTACAAGAACGAGGATTGTTGTTCACCAGGCACAGTCCACCGGCGAGGACTCGAATTCTATGTCGGACAACGAGGAAGACATGTCGAACAACGACAGCATCTTGAACTCCGTGAAGACTGAGCCTAGCGACATCCTGAACGACTCCATGGAACACCATCGTAACTCGTTTCCAGCTGCGCTTTTGGGACTACCAGGTATTCGTCACCTTCTATTCATATTAGTCTATTTTATAATATTGTAAAGGGATCGTTAAGAGGCCCTTTTCTGAAGTTTCTCAATACTTAATGTAAACAGTAAGTGCTTGATCAGATCTGATACATTCGCAAATAATTGTACGAACAATGCCCTATGCATTTTGCGATCTTTTGCTATTCGTTCGATTGTTGGAAAGCAAAGGCTGACGTTGTGGTAATTGGCAATTGCAGGACTGATACCAGGACCGTCGGGGATCCACGCGGCGAACCAGGATCCGAACTACGGTAAGTGATCAGAGCAACGATACGATTTCACAAGTTTATTACGATTTCGTAGCCCAGACTAGTATCCTCCCATCGTTCCCTCAAGACTCTGGTCTCTCGTTGTTGCGTTGAATGCATGGAACTCTCGTACCTCTCACAACCCTGCATCCCCTTGCCCAAACTACCCTTTGAATAAATCAAAAAGAATAATTAAAATTAAGCAAAATAAAATTTAAAAAAAAAAAACAAACGCAAAAAGAAAGCGAATAAAAATCAAACGAAATGATAAAAAATGACAATGGGCGAGCGAACGTGATCTCGCGGAGCCTAGCCGCTGTCTCCGACGGCTCTTCGAGTTCCGAGTTCGTCGGAATATCGATTTCCTCCGCAAAGGCCTGCACGAGTCGCTAGAAACATTTGTTAGGGTTGCCACGCAAAGCTGAGCTTGACTCTTTACTCGAATTCTTAACGACCCTCCGACGAGCTAATTGGTCGCTCTCTCGGTTGACAAGGTACGCATACACGATCGAGAATAACATATTCTGGATTAAAAAAAAAAAACAAACGAGAGGGTGGAGGTGTGTGCGAATCACGATGAAGAAGAAACGAGTGTATGCCGGATCGAGCCTAATAGAAACCGAGCACAAATCGAACTCGAATAAAAACTATAAAAAAAAAAATTGTCTTCTCTCTCGAACAGCAAAAAAAAACAATCCAAAGCCGCCTCCTCTTGTTCGATCATAGGGGGAGGGGATATCGAAAACAATAAATAAAAAAATAGCGCAAAAGCTATAAAGAAATCAGACAAAAAGTAAAACGGAGAGAAAACGAAGGGCTGTGGGAGGCAAAAGAGCAAAATTGAATAGTGTTTAAGGGATCGGTACGAGGTTGGCTGAGGACTGACATTGGCTGGTGGTTCCAGGGCGATGGCAGCCCTCTGGAGGAGATGGTTCAAGCTCGAGTTCCGGTTGGTTGCCGGGCGCGTCCTCGACAAGGAACGAGCAGACTCAGCCTGGGGATTACCCGAGCGGGGCTCACAACTCGGCGGACGGTCAGGAGCTGCCGTCCGTTCTCCAGCAGCACTATCATTACCATCAGGCCATGCACGCCACCAGCCAACCGTCGTCGCAGCAACACGCCCTCAGTACCTTGAACTCGCTCAACTCCCTGAACAGCCTGAATACCGAGCAGCTGACGATCATGCATCAAAAGCTGCAGGACAACTTGCAGAGTCTGCAACAGCAGCAATCCTCTTCGGCAAAGAACGAGCTGAGCCTGATGCTGCAGTCGTCTGCCAAGGAGAAAATCGACAGCATGGCGTTGTTCCATCAACGACGGTTCCATCAGTCCCAACAACATCTTCCCGTGGACAACGGTGGTCCTCCGGGGAAACCAAAGTGTCCCGAATGCGGGAAAATCTACTCGAACAATTCGAACCTGAAGCAGCATATCGTGAACGTGCACACGGTGCAGACGGAGTACGTGTCGTGTCACGTGTGCAGCAAGCAGTTCAAAACGAAGCAGTACCTACAGATCCATTTGCTGTCGATGCACGGCATCAGGAAACGGAAGAGCTACCCGCTCTATCAGATCCAAACGCCGGTGTCTTCCGGTGGACAGGGATCCTCCAGCCAACACTCGCAGCATCAGTAACCGGGACAGCTGATCTTCCGGAGACAGAACACTGTAATCGATCGGAATATCGATCGGGACGAGCCTCTGGACCGTGAACCGGAACAGAGAACGGGTCGATGAGAACGGATGCTGGTAATCTGTGTTCGTACTCGACCCTGCGACTCGAGAGACACTCCGACACGGTCGAGCGCCGACTGAGACCTCGCAAATAGTCTTCGCAGCGGTTCGCGACGCGAGGACAACTGGAAATGTCGTCCAGAGAAGTACCCACGACGGATAGCTATTTCCTCTTCGCAACGATTCGCGATCATAACCGAAAATGTCGTTGTCGAGGCTGCTAAGCTGTGTCCTAGTGGAATTACTGTCCTCAACGTTTCGTAAACATTGCTGGATCCGTCGTTTTCAAATTTTTTAGAATTTCTCGCAAATGCGTTAAATCCGAAATTCAGTAACGAGGCGTCTTCAACCCGTGACGAAGCTGATTGGGATAATAATTCCACTGGGACTGGGTTTACATTCGAATGCCTGAACAACGATGATCGGAACGTCGTCTAGGGAAGTAACCAACGGCGCACAGTTCTTTTCTTTCGCTTGAATAGTCAGGATCAAAAAGGGCGGAGGTGGCAATAGGCAAGAGAGGAGGCGAACGAGGGTGCCGATACGAGGATTGGCCGACCTATTTTCGCAAGGTTCCGCAGTGCGCAGCCAATCCTTCGAGCCTGCGATAGGAAAGCAGCCGCGATTGGCCGGGAGAGCGAGAGAGGAAGTTGAAACGCTCTCCTCGTGGAATTCTTATCGGCATAAGTAGTCGGATCGGAAAGGATGCGTCGGCCTGATTACTTGAAAGACTTAGGATTGGTGGGGGATGTATTCACCCCCGCACACGCGCGGACGGAGAACCGAGGCTTCGTTTCAAGGGATGAAACAGGGAACCAGGGAAAGAGACACTCTCGAAGTAATTTTTCTTTCTGGGACGTTATTACTCTCACCCTTTTAATAGACCGCCTGTCATCGTGGATCTCTCCTTTCGAACTGTAGAATTAAGCTTTGAGTTTTTCGGAAGGGGATGAGTGATTGGGAGGAAGACGGTGTTCTCGAGGTGGTCGTCTGCATGTTTATTCGAGTGCTCTTTCGATGGGGTCTGTTAACGAAAGGATTTCATTGTTTTGTGGGGTGGCTTTTAGATTACTATACTTGTTTGTGGAAAAGTGGCCTAAATTCGTAGATGAGTAAATATTTTGAAAGATTCGCGTACTCGTTTCATCAAAATTGATCCGACTACGTCTCAAGGACACCGCTTAATCCAGCAAGCGTGCATCTCTCTGCTAAGCAGGCGAATAGAGCGGATTATTTTCGAAGCGTACCGAATCCGCTATTCCGGGCACAATATTCCCGTCTTTCGGCGAGTGGCACCTTCGCTTTTTAAAATATCAACGGGGTCGGTGCGAAAATCGGTGGACTGAAACGCGGCGCCGCCGCCGGGCGGGTTTCCATTTGCCTCGCTCTCGGTTTTCGTCTTGACGCGTCGCGCGTGTTACCGTGCACTCTCGTACGTGGCTACTATCAGCCGCGCACACGTACATAAACCCGGCGAATGCCCGCGCACATTTAGGCTCACGGAATTACGAGGCAGAAAGAGATAGAGTGGGTTGTATTGATCTCGAGGATTCAACAAACAGCACCTACTCTGCCTCCACCCGTTCTCCTTCCTATCCAACTTCTCCTTACTCTTCTACCCCCCACCCTCTCTCTCTCTCTCTTTCTCTCTCTCTCCCTCTCTGTCATTCTCTTTCTCTCGCTTGCTCTTTCGTTCGTTTTCTCCGTGTATTCCGTACCATTCGATTCCACTCGTGGATAAAGTTTGATGAGGGCTACCCTCCGCAATAGTTCCGCCCACGTCTCATTGTCGGCTATAGATTGGCATTGATCATTTAGTACTATTTTCCAACAACCCAACCGGTTCTTTAGGCTAGAGCAATTATACTCGGGAACTTGATTTTTCGTTTATTCAAAACTCTGTTGTATTTTCTTTGCGTTTTCGTGATCGAGGATGTCGAAGTTTCGTTAGACAGTATCGTTGGGGTGGGAATTTCTTCTTTGCACATCCCATTCGATAAAAACTGACCAATTCGTTACCTTTCTTCTACAACGTTCACCGATTAATTCTGCACACTTTTGCGGCAAGATAGAGCCTCAGTATTTTTACGGAAGGGGCCATTTGCCATCGACCCCAAGCGATCGGTCGATCGATCGTTAACGGGCTAAGTGTCTCCGTCTCGAATCATCGGATATCCATTTTTCGAGGGTGAGGAGAAGAAAGTTGTACGTGACACGCGATACACCAACCCCTATGAGCATCGACCACGCGATGTGCTAGCTCACGGCCGGGCTATCACCCCCATTGCGCACCCCTGGAAAACAAACCCTGCCGGCTTATCCAATTCCACGGTATTTCCACGAATCTCTTCCATCTCCTGTCTTCCGTGCCACCCAGCCCTGACGCTCGCAGTTCCGACGTAATGGAGGTGGAGACTCGCATTTGTTCCCGACACCCTAACCCTTCCCCAACCCTCCTCTGCCCACCTCCCTTGACTCGGTTTTTGCCTGGCCGTTCCTTCTGCTTTCTTCGTTTTTACCTTCTCCCCCGCAATCCCTGCCATCGAACCACCCGACTGGCTTGCTCTGGCTCTGTGTACGTCTAACTTCGTGCCGTCGGTGTGAAAACACGTCACCTCTGAAACCTAGACGCCGCTAAAAGCGTTTCAGAGGCGAACGCAAGGGTCTCCTGCAGAAGCGGATCAGCAAAATCACTTTCAGCGATTCAAAGCCGCTACCTGGAAATTTCTTTTGACTTTGTGGCTCCAGAATTTGAGGGACTTCAATTTAGGGGCTCTGACGTGCGCTTGCAAACGGTGACGGTGCGTTTAGGGGATCGATGCTTTGTTATCCGTAAGGAAAAGTTCATTTTCTCGAGTCGACAATTTTCTTTTCACCTCCCGGACACAGAGAAAGAGAGAGAGAGGGAGAGAGAGAGAGAGAAAATAACGAAACTTTTGACGTCCGAGCAAAGAAAATTTACGTAGGGTCGCAAAGTCGATTTTCGTAAGTGGACGTTTCTTCCTAAAACAATTACCATTTCGAGCTTCCTGGCGAACGGCGCTTGTACACAGCGTCGTGGCGCAATTTATTTTTTAAATTGCCTGTCCCGGGCGTTCCTCGAGGAGAGGGGCTTTAACCGTAGCGCTCAGAAATTGGATTTAGAGGGTTGTCTGGGATCGTCTGAAGCGTCTCAGATTTTCGGGGCGAAGTCTTCGAAGTTCCCGAGGAAGTTTCGCCCCGTGGGCTGTCTCCTTCTTTTCTCCAGGATTTGACAAAATTGCAGTGTTTCCGGTCCGATGGCCGGTGGCGAGACATTTTCGCTTGGGACACTATCACACAGGACGGAAACAAAGTTTCGAACTGAAGGACCGACAGACACGACTTGGTAAACTTCTTTCGGAATAAAGAAGCGACTTCGAGGAGTCGATATTTCGAAGATTCTCTTTGTCGTGCGCATGATCGAAGAGAATCCATAGTTTTCTTCGTTCGTTATCGTAGAACATTATCCCCCGTCATCAAATTCGAGAGACCGGTGTGGCCAGCGAAATCGACTCTCGATTCAGTTCTATCCGCAGATTAGAGTCATCTATCACCCGGATTCGATCCAGATAACTTCGCCATTCGACCCCGGTCGAGATTCTTATCGGACTGACGAGCTTCTCCGATAAGAGCGTGTCCTTTCCGTCGTACGCAATATTCTTCTTGCAGGGGTTGAACCTTGAGAGGATGGGGCGGCCAAAAAGTATTTCGGGAGCAGGACAAGCGCCATTGATCTACCGGCTTATTTCGGGGAACACGTGTCACGTAGTCGAACAGGGCTGCAGAAAATACCTTTCTTCTTTAATAATTCCCGTCCATTATTGTTCAAACATAGACAAGCGCGGAATACAAATTAGTCTTCCTTCCAACTAACCTGCCCACCCCTCTTCGGTGTATTAATAAGTTTGACAAGCTTGACAGCTCGAGAATCGGTCAAAGTATTTTCGCTTGAACTTGTACGGAGGCTATAAAATTTATTTGCACGATATTCCAAGAAATAAGTCTCGATATCGACTCGTGATTATTTCCTACAGTCTTTGATTTACCAATGGAGGCGACAACACTGATATATTTAATATAAAGCCACATTTAATTTAATTCATAGAGAAGCTACAGAAATTTCCTTGTTATTCCAATAAGTCTGAACAACATTTCTCTGGGCATGGTGAACACGCGGACAGATGCGGGTGGAAGAGAAAGAGAAACAGGAAATAGGATACTTCGGCCCACTTTGGCGACTGCGATCAGATATATCGTGGGTTTAGGGTAGGCCGAGAAGGATGGCTGCTTACAGAACGCGTCCGAGGGTGGGGTGGAATAAAAATGGGATTTTACGCGATAAGCTGACCAGAAATGAGCGTACCGTGTCGGGTTCAAATGTCGCTTCTCTCCCGTTAGGGACCCTCGTCGCGTATTTTTTTTTGTCTTTCGCCATTTTTGCCAGTACGGTCCACCTTATCCTGATTTCGACATCCTTTTCGTTTCTTGCCTCCTTAATGTTCCGGAATCCCCCTTTTTTACCCTCTCTCACCCTCGTGAAAGCCACGTGTTTGGATCCAGGGTTTTCGGGAGGGTTGGAGCAACCCGACTGGGTCGGTTCATCGTATATTGCGTCCTCCGGACAAATGACAATTGCAATTCCCTTTTGGAATCTATCGCATTAATCTCCTGTCCGGACGGTAAATCGTTCGGGACTGTGGCTCGCTTCGTCTCGGACAGGTTCCCGGCTTTTTTGTCCAGGGTAAACATCGTCGGATACAAAGGACGACTAGGGGAGTCGAATGTACACGATCAAATAAACCGAAAACGTATAAAGAAGTTTTCTCGTACGAAGTTCCGATGCTGAGAAAATCGTGCGTGAAAATGCTCTGTAGGAACAGACACTGCACTTTCCTACTCGCGATATTCGTCTGTTAGACCCGAGCGTGGTATCTTTAAAATCTGGCACCGTTCCGCGGCATTCGAGAAACGTAGAATTGCAATTCCCGGTCGAGCTGGAACGACTCGTAGTCGACCGCAGGGCGCAAATCAAACGGCACCACAAAGTGGCATCGGGAACCTGAAGGGTTAACGCGTTTGCTGGTTTCGCGTGGGCATGATCGCAGCCCTGGTCGCCTTCGGGGCCGTATCGATTGTTCCGCGTCGAACGTCGGAACGATAGAACGAGATTGGGTTTCACGGTTGCACCGGCGACGGATGGGGAAGGGTGCTGCAAGCACACTTTACCAGGAAGATTGATTAAGCTGCCGTAGCCACCGCCGCCGCCCACGCGAGCTATATTAAAGACGTGACCCGACATAAAGGATCTCTCCTCGTCTTCGGGGCTGGCACCGGTCTCTGTCCCTCTCGCGATCCTCCCTATCTGCTCTGACCACATTGATTTTCCGCGGGTGCTCTCTTCCCCTCGGTTTCTTCGTGCCGGTAATTTTCTCTCGACAAACTCTCCCCCCTCCTCCGTCCTCTCGTTCTTCTTCTTCGACCCCCAAACAAGCAAGGAAACGTCCGCGTTCTCTTGGTCGTTGTTATCGTCCTCCATCCGACTCGCTGTTTGCTTAGCCCACGCTGCCACTCGAGAGGAACAGCGGCCAGTTTCCTGGCCCCCGAAAGCTTTGCAAGTTTGATTGAATTCCAACGAGGGCCTGGTATCAGGAAATGGACAAGTTGCTGCTCTATTTCTCCATCTCTCCCTCTCTCTCTATCTGTCTCTTTCTCTTTTGCTCTGCAGACTTGTTTCCTCGGTTTCCCGCTTCCTTCCTTTTTGTTTCAGCCTATCCCGATACGCTGTCCGCTGGAGAAAGCTTTTAGCCTTTCTATCCCGAGTTTTGGTACCCCCCGCCCCTCCGCGACCGGTTATTTTCGGTTCTCACGTCCGCCGGAGGGATTAAAGAGGACGCGGGGGGATTACGGAGTTTCGTTATTGCCGCCACTAAATGTCCGTTCCCGTTGTAGTTTCTGAATTAAGCGCGGCTAGAGCTTTCATTAAAAGCTTGCATCGAGCGCGTGCGCGTCAGCGCAACCACACCGGCTTCGATTTTAAAATCCGCCTACCGAACGAACGTATTTGAAATTAAAATCGAGTTTGAAATTAAAGCGGAAGAGTTGAGCGACGGGGGGGGGGTAGTCGCCCGGGGAACAGACATTTTAGTCCGGAGAATATTTATTCCCCGATTTTTCTCTTTTATCCGCTGGCATTGTTTCGCAAATATGCGAAAAATTAACGCAGCGACGGCGGCTGCGCTCTCTGCCACCACTTTCTTCTTCGTCTACGTAATCAATTTGCGAATGATGCTCGAACGAATCGAAAATAGCGAGTATAAGAGCTGTCTTGCCTCGTTCATTTTTTTTTTCCAACGTCATTTTCCATGCGAAACACTCTGCGTCATCGCTCGCTGAATCAACTTCCAATTAACTTATTTTGCTGCTCTTTTCCTGTTGCCTTCGAGCTTGTTTACTGCGAGATTTTTCCTGTCAGAATTCAAGCTAGACGTGGGACGAAGTTTCTGAATAATTTCGAACGACCGAACCTGTCGAAATCATCTCGGATTCTTTGTTTCACAATTATGTAGATTCTGCAGATGTTTCGTGGACGCTGCGTACATTTATTTATTGCTAGTCATATTTCTCGGGACGACAAATCGTCTGCAATTACACGGCCAGTCATTGCTTGGGATTTCCATGGGGTTTCCAGGCCGGAGGAATGCGTTTTTACGAGGATCCCGTTAAGAAAGGACATTGTCCCGAATTTTGACCGATCCTCGAGGACCGAAGGACCTTCGCCCGCTCGTCCTCTCAGCGTCTTTCCAATTTCAAAGTTCTTTCTGCTGTTTGCTACCTAACACTGGCCCATTGTCAATCCGGGACACCAGTTTTCCTTGGGATTCCCCGTGGGAGAGCTGGACTAGAGACTTTCGATTGTTGCCTCGGTTTTTAACGCGCAGACGAAGGCCCATCCAGGTTCGGTTCTTCAGCTTTGTCTCGCTTTGTTTCTCGAATATGCAATTCTTTGGCCCTCTGCAATTTTCTTCACCCGCTGGCATCATCGCGCACACGTTTCTTCACACCTTGATGTCCTGTCTCTCTTTGATGTTCGATGTTTACCCATTCTATCGACTGTGCTATGATCCTTTGTCGCTTTCGCTCTCTGCATTTTGCGGCTGCGAGCAGCATCGATCGTTTTCTCTCTGTCTCTGCTTCGATGGTCATTTTTTTTGCACCTGTGCATACGATAAGCTCGTTGAATTGGTGCAACGAAGCGTCCTGCGTCGGTGGACGTTCACACCGAGGTGAGATCGCGAACTCTTTTCATCCCTTTTGATTGTCCTGTAAAGATACCATGATCATTACAGGTACTACCACAGTTGTTTCACGCGGGCTAACTACCTCCAGAGGTTTCCCAACGCAACAAATGTCCCCAGAAAGTCGCGGATCGTTCCGAATTTCCTTGTTATCGTCGAGGTCGCGGCGCAAAAGCCATCGGACGGTCTCACATGGACGAGAAACAGAGAGGTGGTTCGAGTAGTGAGAAAGGCTAGAGCGACGGTTAGGAGGGCAGTGGAGGGAAGGGGTTGAAGTGAGAGACAGAGGAGAGAGATCGAAAGAGAGTGTGAGAGAAAGAAGGGAGAGGAAGTGGGAGAGAAAGAGCAAGCGAGAGAGAGTGAGTGAGTGAGTGAGTGAGAGAGAGAGAGAGAGAGAGAGAGAGAGGCCGCGCTTCCCCGAGGGTCTTGCGATCGATCCCTGTGCAATTTCCCGCACATGTCCGCATTGATCTGCCCTCACTTGCCCCCGGCACCCACCCTTGCCACACTCTGAACCACCGCCACCCCCGCTGACGGCGTCACTGACGCTGCCACCCCTTCCGTCGACTACCCCCTAGCTTCTTCGTTGCTCCTCCGATCGGCCAAACACCCTCCGATCGCGCCATCCGCTGTCCAAACTCGTTCGAACTATATACCTCCCCTTATACTATAGTTCTTTCCCTAATGTGCCTTAGATACCCGCGTCACACGGGCTAACGCGTCTGTGTCACCAGCGACGACACGCCTCGCGGCCGACACGGTTTCTCAATTTTACCCGTCCGATCGCTGATCGACAGACTCTTTCTGTCCTTCAGCAGATTAGGCACAGGCTCCCGTCGTTTCCTAGACTGTAGCAAGAAAGGCTAGAAAATATGTGAAATGTGTACGAGTTTGAGGCAAGATTTAACCAATTAACTTCGATCGACGTATTTACGCGTCAATCGAAATCTCAGTAGACTGCAGATCTTCGTGCATTTATAACAATATTGACTAGACGATAATCAATATATGATTTCTTCTCTGTTAAACTCATCAAAGGAAAAAGTAACAATCAATTTAGTTTTCATTTATAGCAATCGGTGCACATCATTTTTATTTCGCATAAAGTTCTGCAGTCTATTAATAAGACTGACAAACAAGAATATGAAATCGAATAGCACCAGGAAAGAAAGCAATAATAAGACACGGATTTCCAATTGAATCTCCCCGAACCCAAGAAGGGTTCACACAGTGCATCCCTCAATCGGGCAGTGACTTTCGTCATTTCAGCGGACCGGTGGCGGGATTAATGCGAATAGAGACGCACCGCAGAGTGATTTCGTCGTCGGAACGGAGGGTTAATTAAAAAACGCGAGGACAGACTGTCCGCGCGAACTTCTCGCCCCGGGGGTATCGAAATTACGTGGATCCGGCTGCCACAGGCCGTGGCGGCGAGCAGACGAGCGATAGGACAAAAGTTATTTTCCAGCGTCCTCTAGCTCTCTCTTTCTCATTCTCTCTCTCTCTCTCTCTCTCTCTCTCTCTCTCTCTCTCTCTCTCTCTCTATTTCCACCCCCTGGCTGCTCTGAAAAGCTCGTAAAAACTTGGACGTCTGTGTGAGGGGGCGATGTGTTCGTGGGTGTGCACGAGGGCCACGAGTTCGTAGGCAACAACGTGGGCTAGCTAAATTAAACTTCCCCTTGCCCTAACCCCGTAGCGGGAGCCCTGAAACCCCCATACATCACGCGGCCTGTCATAAACCTAAGCCGTGCCAAGCGCGTTCGATGCAACCGATCGTTAAGGAAGTCGGTACCGGAAACCAGGTGTTCCTTCTTCCGCGCGGATACCAGCTGGGAGAGAGCCCGATAGATAAAGCGCAACGTTTATTGATCGCTTAAAAATTGCGGGGAGTTACCGAAGAAATATAAAACCCGAATGCGCGGGGGCGGCGGGGGGACACTCTTCGAGGCACGTTCGAGAGTGCTCGAGGTGGGCGCAGGCTGCCAATTGTGCTCTCGATACATATTGCCGAACTGCATATGCTGCTGTCTACGTTCCTGTTATCGAGGACACTAATGCGCTATAGTTAGACCGAATTCAATTGGCCGTTCAAGGTCTTGTCTCCCGCTCCACAATCCGCCAGTGTTGCTGGTGAGAGGGTTGCTCGCGAGGAAGGTTGACTGGCTTCGTCTTTGTCAGCTATTTCTCGATTTTCTGCAGACAGAGCCGACATATCTGAAAAACGCAGCAAGTCAGTGTTTCAAAAATTTTTAGTTCGTGAAAGGCTCAGAAAATAATGCAATTTAACCGATGTCCTGGGTCAAAGCAATATGTCGATAGTGGAAGTATGTGACCACAGATGTAGAGTCCACGACAAGGAACATTTTCATGAACCCCCACTATTCGGTAAAGGTTAGGTCTCCGTGTCTGGTAGCGGGGATAAGGCCCCAACTTGTAGATCTATTCCACATCGCTGGCTACAGAGCTAGGTACAAAAGAGGACTTAGGGCCAATCGATCAAAAACGCCAGTGGACCAGCGTGTATCTTGTGTACATCTCGAAGGAGGGGCGAGTTACGGTGACCCTTCGGCTGATTAGTTCCCCAGGGAGGGCCGGTGATCCGATTGAAAGGATCCTGGTTCGAAGGTTCTACGTCAGAAAGCTCGGTCGTCGTCTCTCATTTCGAACCAAGACGCCGCGTCTCTCCTCTCCTCTCTCTCCCGTGGAAATAGAAACTCTCGTCGATATCGTCGTCTTCTCTGCCGGTTGTTTGCGGGATGCTCCCGGTTGCGTAAGAGGAGAGCAGACGCCGAAGAACTTTCCCGGAAACCCGAAGACATCGATCTTCGGCTTCCCTTCAGCCAATCAGCGGGGCCGGCTGCTTCTTGAGAACCAGGTCCCTTGTTAATGCAGCGCAATCCGTCGGAGCGACGCCGCTAATGGACTGGCGCAATCATTTCAGCCTCGCTTCTGAATCTGCTTCCTCGTCGGCCTCTGTTCCTTCCTTCCTTCCTTCCTTTTCATCCGTCGTCCACTGTGCGTCTCGTTCGCTCCATTTTCTACATTCGTCTCATAACTCTGTCATTTCGTGTTTTGCCCCTCGTTGCTTCTCTTTATTTCGCCTGGCTCTGTTTCGCTTTTCAATTCGCCGAACCGCGTGCCTGGCTCTGTTTCAAAGCGGACCATTGTCAACGACGCTCTTTCCTTCGCTCTTGATGTTCTTTACCGAGTCGTTTTCAAGTTTCTTCCGACTATCGCTGCGATTGGCCCTGTCTTCTGGGAGTCTTTTTCGCATTGATCCTCTCCTCGATCTCGAAGAAGGATTCATCTAGGGTTGGCAGGTGGTCCGAAAACTTGCTACCTCTTTCACACTCGCGTGACAGCTACTCCTCGCGATTCTAGAAGCTCTTTCGACAACCCCTGTCTGTCCAGGATATTTTCTCTTCCGGTTGAACGTTCCACCCCCGTCGACGTTCTATCATTCTCTTCCAAGCGATCGGATCGAAGGTTCGTAGTAATCAAGCGAGCGCGTACACTTGCTGCCCTAATCGATCCGACTCGCTGCTACAATTACTCACTCGACTGTCTTGCGTGATTCTATCGGAGGCGACGGGTAAAAAGTTGATCGCGAGGAAACCCACGTCAACCTAATCGACTGGCGATATTCTGCGATCGCGCCTCGACTTCCGATGAGAAGCTATATTGGCGAGCGAGGCGTTGCCGAGGATGTTTTCGCACTCGATAAACAGGAAAGGGAACTGCGACTTGTTGTTGCACCGAGATCGGTATAGCTTTAACGATAAATCAGGCCGTGTTAAGAACTATTTCATGCTTTCGCCTGCATACAGGTGTCGTTGCATAGGCAGTTGGAGATTTACTCTCTCGGTTGATATCACCGGAAAAAATCCGAACGGAAGGGATCTTAGTTCCGCGCGCGGATTCCGGGCCGATCGAGCCGATACGTAAATCATCGGTGAATACGGTCCGGAGGCTTTCGCGTTCTGTATACCGGTTGTGTAATTCTAATAAATTGGTCGTGCGTCCCGCGTTGTAAATCAGCGCGGCCGGTCTCCGCCGCGTTTTCCTTCTTGCCCGAGCGATACATCACCCTCGGCAAAAATTAATCCTTCGTAGTCGCGAGGACGAGTCCGCTCGTAAATTACACACGATGCCGCCCACGGTATCGGATACTCGCGATCATCTCAACACACTCGTACGATTTTTAACGCGAGCCTAAGCTTCCGCGTAAGAGAAAAAAAACTGGACAAAATTGGTGAAATCCGAGACGATTCTGTCAACGTTTCGCTAATTTCGATTCGCGCGTCAAGCGTGATGTAATTTTATTCCCAAAATGTTGATGCTCTGATTTCCTGAAGTGTGCAAACCTTAATCTCGCTCTCCTCTTGAATTATTTTAGTAACCAGACAATACTGAAACGTGAAGCTTTACGAATTTAATAAGATTCGTTTTATTGAAACGTGACATTTATTCGTTTAATGGGACGCCGACCGTATAATGGGAATTTTATTTCCGTTCGTCCGTGGAAGCCAGAAAGATCGGCGATTCCATTGTTAGATCGACTCGAGCTTCTGAAATAAAAGATTTCGCACAAAAATTTCTAAGCAACGATGCTTGAGATTTATATATTAACCTTATTCGCTTCTAGAGTAGTTAACGCGACGCAATACATACGACTTAGAAGCTTGAACAGCAATTTTAGAACTTTCTTCTGAAGTTCCGCTCCGCCACGGAAATTTTATCGACGAAATCGATCATTTCTAATGAAACGAAGCCACCGCCGGCCGAATAAAGCTGGTAGAAGACTGCCGTCGCAATTTCCGCCGCACAATTACGAAGTTCATCGACTTTGGAAAAAAAAAATTTCGATACTCGGAGGCGCGAGATCTCGCCGCAGGATCTCGAATAGTTACGGCGTGCTTGCACATCCACCCTTTTTACGTAATGAGACGCGCACGAAAAGTGGGAGAGGCTTTTTGCTTAGAGATTCGTAGGAAAGATAGTCGTAACGAGGCGTAGAGGGTGGATCAATACGAGGGTTCTTACGTAGTTCGCCGACTGTCTCTCTCTTTTCTCATTCTCTCCGTGTCTCTCGTCCTTTCTCCCAACACCGCCCTGAACACCCACCGCCGTCTTCCGCTTTCACTTATCTCTTTCTTACATCGGGAACTCCCGTTTTTGCCTCGATTATCTGCCTTTGTTTTCTCTCTCGATCTATATATAACTATTCTGTCTATCTTTCTATCTATTTATCTATCTCTGTCTCTCTGTCTGTCTCTCTCTCTCTCTCTCTCTGTCGCTCTCTTCATGTCTCTATCTCTCTCACACACTCACCGAGAGCTTGAAAATGCACGAGAACGGAGGTGGCGACGGTGCTGGTTCCGGGGGAATCATGCTCTTCTACTTTCATAGCAAATCTCTCCGACCGAAAATCTCTCGCTGCGATCCAGAGCTTTCTCTGCAACGGAGAAATGTTTAAACTGGGCCATCGAAGAAACATCCTCCACGAGACGCAAACGTTTGCGATCCGATTGGTCCATCGATTGTAAAATAATCGCTGGACGATAGACTGTCTCTTTCTTCGAGGTCGGTTCGAAAAGATTTTCTTGTCGGGCCCAGAAACGCTAGAAGCAGCGGGGAGCTTGGCAAGTTAGAGCAGAAAGCTCGAGAAGTACACGGGGGAGAAAAGCGGTGCGTCCGCGCGCGATCGATGCGTTCCGTTCTATTCGCCTACTTTCATGCGAGAGAGAGAGAGAGAGAGAGAGAGGGAGAGAGAGAAAGATAGAGAGAGAGCGTGAGAGCGACAACAACAACAACAAGAACAACAGAACACACCAAACATCCTACAACCGGGCATGCCCTGAGAGTACGAGAGTAGCGCGAGAGAGTGTGCGTGTCCAGTGTGTTCAGAGAGGAGGAGCGTGTGCGTGTGTACGTCGAACACGAGTGTGGGTGGGCGTGTGCGTGAAAGGAGAATGTTGGAGAAAGATAGAGTCGGTGTAGCGGAGGGTGGTGATCGAAAGTGAGAGCGAACGATAACGAAGGGAAGAAAGAGAGAGAGAAAAAAGAGGGGAGTGGCGTGTGTTTGAGAGAGAGAGGCTGATTGGGTGTGTTGGAGGAAGAAAGATTGCGATTGCGAGTGTGTGCGAGCGAACGAGGCGGATGTGGAGCTGGAAGAGAGTGAACGAGGGTGAAAGATAGAGAGAAAGAGTGAGAGTGAGCGAGAGAGAGAGAGAGAGAGAGAGAGAGAGAGAGGGGTAGAGAGATGAAAGACGACAGAATCAACTGACGGGCACGTCCTGGTTGTAGGATCGGTGATGCCGAAGAGGGAGGAATCCGCGATGGCGGCGGTGGCTGCGGCCGCCAGCGAAACTACGCAAGCCGTGGAGAATTTCGCGAGACTCTACACGGCACTGCGCCACGACGACGCTAGGCCTCTCTGCCGTTACTGCGGCAGAAGCTACTCGTCGCCGAGCAACCTCCGGCAACACGTGAAAAATGTCCACTCGAATTGGCCGCCGCCGGACACGTGGCCGCAGTGCAACGTGTGCGGGAAGCGATGCAAGACCAAGCATTACCTGATCAATCATCAGCTACAGGCGCACGGGATACACCAGCGGCCTAGCCTGAACAATCCCAATCAGCAGCACCAGTCGCCCTCGTCCTCCTCCTCGTTGCCATGAGTACGGTCCTCGGCGTCCGATGTCAACCACGCGGACACAGAACACGCGAAAAAATCACTCGTGGACAGATGAAGCCGGGGGCCGCCCCTCGAACCACGTGGACACAGACTGGATCCACTATTTTACATCCCCCTCAGGTTGATCACGCTGCGGTTGAGGATCGATGGCTGTGAACCCCGTGGATACAGCCTGCACCTCCAATTTTATTTACATCCCCTTGAGGTTCACGATGGTCCTGTGTCACGGTCGATGCCTCTGGACTACGTGGAAAGTTGATTTGTTTCGTTCAGTTGGTAGTTTCCATGTGGACCACCTCGGGGAAGGTTGTAAGTCTTGGATTACGAGGTTTCAGACTTTAGGGTTTATACGAGGAGCTTTCTGAGGTTCGAGACGAAAGTATTTTTATTAATTAGAAATCTTCGGTTCGAAGAAACAACCCCGTTTGTATTGTAGGGTACAGGCCTTCGACTGTCAATTAACTGAGTCACTTTTATTCACTTGTTTTATGGATCTTCAAAGATTCAGTTTCCAATGATTCTGTGGTCAGCTGGCAATGATATCTTCCAATTCAATTAAAGTTCCAGTATAGTTTCAGAGATGGAATTGAAAGATTTGGAGCAAACGTAATCCACGGCTAAATCAATCATCCAATATTACTGATTTTTCAACGAAGTTAGCTATCTTTAATTCTTTCTGCCGATTAAATCACCGCCGTCTGACGAACGAACGTCCACTAGAGAAAACGTAGAAACGCGCATAAATTTCGCAAAGTAACGGCCATAAATTCCGCCATCTGGCTACAGAATTAATCAAGCAACATCCCTCCGGTGGATCCATTCAGCAGAGACTCTTAGTATTCTTTCCAGTATCTACCCCGAATTTCGCTCCAGATATAGAATCGCCTTCAGAAGTTATTAAAAAAGGAACCGAAGAACTTTCCACGGGTCTAATAAAATACCTCTGCTGTTTAAAGTCGCCGGTTATTTTCGTGACGGAGATTAAACTCCGAAAGTAGATTACGATCTGGGTTATGCCCCGATTCGTATATACCCGAAGGTCGTGGAGACTGTTTCCGGCGGTGGGCTGTATCCACGAGGTCAATCGACAGATTCTTTCTATTTTCCGTACTTTCGATAGCCAGACGAACGGCTACGTTAATTATCCCCGCGAAACATTCGGCAACCTGTCGGGTGTGCCAAACGCGAGACATATAATATTCTAGAATTGCACAACTGACGGGAGAAAACACATACTTTTGTACGTGTGTGCAAGTTTGGTAGCAGAGCGATTTCAAACGTGTATCGATGTGCTCTTAACCGGGGATCGAATGAAATTGTTAAGATTTTTGATCAGATGTGAAGTGACTAGCTATTTTAACCCTTTGCCCCACAATATCGTGTCAGGCTCGTGATTAAGATGCTTTATGCAATTTTCAATTTTTGTAGACGAATTTTAAGAAACTCGAATAAAATAGAATCTTATTTTCCGTGGCAGTAGCCTTCTTATACCTGAGATCAATTAAAATCGTACTAAATTCTGTCATATTTTGTATCCTAACATTTTTTATCAACTTCCTCCAATGGATATAAATTTTCTCAATTTTAGAAGATCACGACCTACAAAAAAGTTGTACTCACTCTAACCGTCAAATATATCGTGGGGCAAACGTTTAAAGCGCACCAACCGAGTTAATTATTTCTGTACAAAAGAAAATCGAATTTTAGCTCGATTAGAATACAATTTGATTCGATCCTGTGACGCCTCCGCCACCTTCGATCCGACCGCAGGTTCAGTGCATCCAGGTGAGGAAGCTCGCGTTCCGATCCAGACAGGGGCGGATGCTTTCGTAATAATCTGGCACGTGAGATTCAACCCCCGAACACGGGTTCGAGTGCCTCGCTTCAGTATTCGATTTACGCGATGATTGCGCGGATTCCGTACAGTCTTGTCTGGCAATTGCCCGCGATATCGAGCATACACAGAGACAGAGAGTGTGAGAGATGAGAGTATGAGAGGGCAGAGCAACTGTGAGAGTGGTAGAGTAAAATGCGAGAAAGAGACACGAGCGAGAGGGACTGAGAGATAGAGCAATTAGCGATCTGTTAGATACCAGCAACCAGCAACCATTTGCGGGATGTAACCCCTCTAGATATGGAAGCATGAGACCTAGAGGTTAGGGGGGTGGGAACACGGTAGCTTGGTGTACTCTGTTTTTATTAGGGGGTTGGGGGGTTGGGTTTACGGTGGTGGTGGCTGGTGGTAACGTTGGTGTGGTGGTGGTTGCAGATCACGGGCTCGATGAGGCAGAGGGCGCGGCTTACCACCACCACCACAGCCATCACCAGCAACATCATCGGCATCGTCATCATCATCCACCATCCGTCCCTCCTCCTCACCATCACCATCATCAGGCGCTACAGAAAGACGAGCAAGACCAATCGACCACTGGGAGCAGCAGCGGGAGCAACAGCAACAACGCTGGGACATCCAGCAGCAATCCTGGGACCAGCAAATACCAGAGGAGCCCAGCGGACTTCCGGCAGCAGAAGATGATGCGCGAACACCATCAGCAACACGGTTACAGGTGTCCGCTCTGTTGTAGGACCCTGCAGGATATCAGCACGATGAGGGCCCATCTAGAACACCACTATCCACGCGATTCTCCCACCTGTCCCGTCGCATCCTGCGCGAAAACCTTCTCCCATCCTAACAGCGTGCGCAACCATATGCGTCTGAAGCATCCCGTGCAGTGGGACCAGATCAAGACGCTCAGGTGGACCTACGTCTGATAATCAGGCAAAACCGATCAACAGATCTTTGATTTTTCTCTTGCTCTCCTATCTCATCGCTGTCCTCCTTCTCACTCGGACGATCCTCTTCTCTGATTTTCCTTTCTTTCTCCTTCGCGAGACTCCTCTCTTACCTTTGACTACCCTCCCAGACGGTGTGTATCGATTGCACGTGACTCGATATCGTTTCTTGGACATGGTGGAGGGTGCGTTTCTGTTTCCACGAAAAGGTCTCGCGTGCCAGAGCCTATAAAACTGTTTCGAAAGGTCGCGCGACGAGGTTGTAAGTATACCGAGGGTACGGGAACGACTTCCAGGGGTTCTTCGAGCAACCGAAATGTATTGTAAAGTCCCCTGCGGACGCTTTTTTGTTTCGCCCCCCGTGGAAAGCCGCACAAAAGCACTATCTCCTTCTCCTCCTCGAAACCTACGCCCCCAAACATTGAGAAGCGCACACTTTGTAAATATTTCGGAAGATTATATTGATGAACAGAACAGAAGGAATATATTATATATATATATAAATATTATAGAGAGAATATATATATATATTATGAAGAGATAATCTATATATATATATATTATTATATATAGAGAAGAGAAGAGAGTTGATTTTGTATAAAAGAGAAGACACAAAAAAGATAAAACGTACGAAGCAGTATTTCCAAGTAGAGCCTGAATGAGAAACGAGAATGAACAAGATGAGAACTGCGTAGTCACACCATAGGACATCGTGTAATAAGAGTAACGTCGACTGTAAGGCTACGACAGTGTGTTGTCGGCGACGACGACATAAACGGTTAGGTTATACGTATCTTACAAGAGAAAACAATGTTCCTCTAAAGCTGAGTAAGCCAGCCTTACGTTAAAGATCGTAGTATTAAGACCGTAGGTGGGAGTCGAGAGAATTATAAATTATGTACGAGCGGGACGAATAGCCGAAATATATCCGCGGCGCGGCGCACCGGCGAGAAATGCACCAGCAGAGTTGCAGTTGCATGTTGTAATTGCAATCGCGCGATACAGAGAGTGCAAACTGTGTCGACCGGAGAGCGCCGCCGCGCCGAGCGCGTGTACCGGTCTCTGCCGATGAGTAACTTCGCGATGCTTCCGTAATTGTTAATCGAGGAAACGCAATATTATACGTATATTTACACACATACAATTATACAACACGCGTAGAGAAACGCAATAGGGGACGCGCCGCTGCGCTTCGGTGATTCGAACACTTTCGAGGGCTGATTGTTCAGTTTGATAAACTGAAGTTTTTACCTGCCGCTGATTCCGCGAGTCTTCGTAGATCCGAGTTGTTTAGAAGAATCGGTGCTTTCAATGGGCATGACTGAATTTATTCGAGCTCAAGCACTACTTATTTTATGTTTCTGTCATGACAATTGGTGATCCTTGTTGTCCGAGATACTTTTTACGTTTGAGACTGAATTTCTCGTAAAAATTTCTACAAATCGTTAAGAATTTAATTTCCGCATATTTCTGAAATATTCCTAAAAAGGATGAACAAAGTCTGAGTTTCCTTTATGAAAAATTTCATATAACATTGATGAACGGTACCTAAAAACAATCAGTACGGTCTAACATTAAAAATCCAAACTGACTAATCAGTAGCTTACCATCAAAATAGGTTGAACACAATTATTTTTACTATTGAAACTTTAAACTGTGAATAGCTGAAGCAGTGACAATGCTACAAGTCTGAATAGAATCAGTCGGTCAACAAGATTGCCAGAGCCATCATCATTACGGGGGTTAATCTTGACTAGCGATTGAGAGAAGAATGAAAGAGGTTTTACGTTAGTAATTGACAGAAGATCGTTTGATTGGATACTATATTAAGTTTGCCATTCGAAGGAGGATTGGTAGAATGATTTTCGAAGCGCAGCTGCGATCGCGCGAGCGAGTGTGAATCGATCGGTCGACCCGATCAACGCCTAGCGTTATTTTTCTACAGTCTTGTGTTTCGTCAGTATTCCCTAGGTGAAGAATTCCCCCAGGCAGGTTAAGTTTTTTTTTTTCGACACACGTGTACGATAGTTACTAGAGATACGCTGCGAATGAACACGAAAAAAATATACAAATATATATAAAAATATATATATATATATATTCTTGTGGGCGAGTTGTTGGTCGCGCGAGTGGTTTTATTTTATTTGGAAATAAAACGCGCGTTACACTAGTCCCCGTCGATCGTAAAACGATCTAGAAACAGAGAGAGAGAGAGAGAGAGAGAGATCGAATCGTCGAAACTGACTGTCTTCTATTTTTCCTTCGATGCTAGTTTCCACCGTTAAGGGTTAACACACAGCGAGATCGCTTTCACGATTGACAGCTCGTGCCACGGACAATGTATAGAGCATCATACGCACTATTTTAGCAGACACTAGCGTAAAGTAAGAACTATACATACGACACACGAAATAAAGTATATACTATTTAAGTAATGCTTTGTACAATAAAAGGTATTCAGAGAAGCTCGTGTTTTGCTGGTCCGCCCGTTCCATGGATTCGTTATGATTTATCTAGTCCCTCAAGAAAACCGTTCTCCATTCATTTAACCACGAACTAATTTATTTCTATCAGTTCTACGCAGCGACGTTTTATTTTTCACAGTTTAAATAAGCGGTAATACGACGGTTGGAACTTTAATAGTGGCAACTATTTATCCATAGATAATACAAAGTATGATACATGTTGTGAAACTACAACAGCCCTTCGATATAAGTAGCAGCCCCTGTTCTGTTGATGATTCTCGGACGAAAACACAGGCCACAATAGTATAGATCGGTAACTCATAGAGGAGGAAGGATGAATCGATTTATTGTAAGATAGGTAAGGCATAGATTGATATGCGATAGCAGTGAGAATAATTCATTCCGTCTCGCTTCATTTCAGCATCAGTGTTGCCACTATTTAACGTTCCAGTCCTCGTATATCTAAACATAGCTCGCTTAGATCCTTCTTCAATTACCGTTTCTTTATTTTGCCGTTCGGCTAACATCCGCGGATATCAAGACGATCAAGCACGGTCCCTCATCATTCTTTTGTTTATCTTCTTTTTCAGTCGCCCGGCGTAGTTTGGACATGACGCGGGTCCGCGCGACCGATCCACGGCCCTGCCCAAAATGCGGGAAGATCTATCGATCGGCGCACACGTTGCGCACTCATCTGGAGGACAAGCACACGATCTGTCCGGGATATCGGTGCGTGTTGTGCGGCACGGTGGCGAAGTCGCGGAACTCGTTGCACTCGCACATGTCTCGACAGCACCGTGGGATCAGCACCAAGGACCTGCCAGTGTTACCGATGCCGAGTCCGTTTGATCCTGAGCTGGCGTCTCGGCTGTTGGCTAAGGCAGGTGTCAAGGTGAGTCCCGCTGAACTGAGGGCCCGAGCGAGTCCTACCGGGCCCAGAAGAGGGGACATGAGGTTGGAGATTCCTCGAGGAGGTGCTCCATCGGAAGCAGGCAGTAGCATCTGCGGCGGTGATGATCCCGAGGACTTGACGCTGCCTCTGAGCCTGAGGTACGGCTCCCCGACGCCTAACAACAACACTGTGATCACCAAAGTCAGCGGCAGCAACAGCAGCAGCAGCAACAAGAACTCCACAGCGACAGCGATAGCGGCTAAATCTATGGACACCATGCACGGCAGTCGGGAACCTAACACGGCGCCCCTTCATCCTCCTGGACACCTTCATCCGAGCCACCATAACACCAGCGCGACAGGATCCGCGATCCTGGACACCTACCTGCAGTTCATCGCTGAGAATTCGGGTCTAGCGACGATGGGACTCAGCCCAGAGCATGCTGCAGCAGTTGCGGCTGCTCACGCAGCTAAGATGGCGCAGATGAGTGCTATGGACAAGTTAGGAAGTCGTGGGATAGAGGATTATCCTATGATTGGCAGAGACGAAGGTAGAGGACTCGGTGTCGTGCACGAGGATCGACACGACACTCTTCAGGACAGGCACGGTGTACTCATGGACGATGGTGAATCGTCTGGCGGTGAAGATGACGACTTCAGCGATAACGAGGAACCGGAGATCGTGAAGGCTGAATAGACCTGTTTGCGACCCGATCAGGAAGTGGGGGCACCTGTCCAGATCCGAGTGGATCTCGCAGGGCCTCGTTCACAGTTTAAATCCATCCACTACCTCAGTAGAGACTCCTGTTTTCTTTTGTCGCGAGAGATACAGTTTTCCAAAGAAGAAGGAAGAAGACGACCAGGACCGCTCGAAGCTCGCCGATTTTTCTCGGCTCGGTTTTGTGATCAACATTCGTTGTGCGGGCGATCAGAGCTTCGTTAGCCACGTTGGACCCTCGTATACATACATACACACACATACTTTTTAACCCTTACCCCCTCCCCCCGTTAAATAAATTCCATCTGTCTACCTCAGTGAACACGATAAACGATAAGTGATAGGACACAGACCAAGATGAATCTCATGGACGAAGAAGAAGAAAAATGAAGACGACGAGGACAGAGAGGTTGCGCATCGGCTGGACGAACGATCGTTCCCATGGTTCTTTCATGGTGTTTGAGATTGATTCTTGAAGAGCACCAGGGAACATTGGGAAGCCAGGTGACGCCCAGAGCAACTGTTTGATTCTTTTTATTTTCTAAAGGTTTAAAGAACGGTGCCCGTCGCGGACACGTGACGCCCCGAGAAGATATTATTATTATTATATTATATTATTATTATTATTATTATATATGAATGTTGAGGAAGAAAATATATTGTCTAGATTTATAGAGAAGTTAGTGTACCACGAGAAACGTACGCAAAGGTGGACAGGATGTGTTGCGTACGCACGCATTAACGAGTAGAGAGGATACGTGTAGCGTTTAGGGTAGCGTGCCCCTTCGTGTTTTTTTCGTTTGACTCTTCTAGAAGACGTGTGTATCGAGACGACACCACACCACGTACCATTATACTATTACATTCTCGAGGGACACACAGACACGATTACGTAGAACGAGTCTCGACACGCGTGGAATCGCGTGCTCCAAGGTCTCGACGATTAAGGGTTGCATTAGGCACGTGATTAGTAATCGCCCCTTATCACGATTGTTAACTGTCTCGTTTTATCGGTTTAGAGAGGTTCTCTTCAAGAAATTCGCTGAACAATTTGTTTTCGCAAAATGACAATTGCAATGTGTCGAATAAGGAATGATAAATATTGTCGATAGAAGCAGGGATCGCTTACCACTCGTTTCAGTTTCCAGCGTATCGATCATACTACTCTCGCTTCTTTATTTTAGAAAATTTTTCTGCAAAAGAATTACCAGAAGAATCTGCTCGTTGCCTCATGATACTACTACGGAAAATGTCTTAGTTTTTAATTGTACAAATTTTTGTTTTACATTGTAATTTACCAGCTGGTGTACCAGCTCTGACGCGACTACTATTCTTCTGAAAAACAGTTAAATGTTTTCTAGTTGCAGCCTAGACATTGCAACATTTTGAACAGGATGAAGCGAATTTCTCGAAGGGAGTCTTAAATGTTGATCGAAACGGTGCTTGATCGGTCCGGAGATCGAGAAATCTGATCATGATTGGCTCCTGCAGCCTTGATCGATCTCAAGCGATGGCTGACGGTCCGATATCGTCCCTCTCATCATCTCACGCTCCTTCCTTTTCGTTCTTCACATCGAAGCTCTCGATTGATCGGGCTCGAATTGTCCCAGGGCTTGCCATGACGTTCTAGTACTTAAGTTTATCGACATCGACGTATTCCCCTCGCCCCTCGAGACCCTCCAACCACGGAATTATGCATTAGACGATTAGTTGCTCGTGTATTATGACATTCGGACAACTGGAGATCCTCGAAACGATTTGAACAAAATCTCGACGATTCTCAACTGGAGAACAGACGATTTTTCTCGATCCTGAGCAGCCAGCGATCTTCAAAATTGTCGTTCGCTTGAATCGACGATTTTCGAATTTCTATTTATGAATTTCCTGCTCTTTAGAGTTTCCTTTGCTCCTCTGTTTTTCTTGTAGAAAGTCGAGAGAGTGGTTGGTCTTGCCACGAACACTTGTCGAGATTGTAGATCTCGATCCTCTCGATCCAAGCCCGAAGGGTGTGTCTTCGAAACACGGTTCCTACTAATGATACATGCACGAGCTACTTTGATTTCCGCGGAATACCTTCGTAGCCTATATACGTATACAAATCGATATATTATATATATATACGGAGAACACATACGGAGAATACATATTATAAATATATATTATAAACACGTTAGTTACGCCTAGTGACGAGGAAAGGAACAGGTTCTTAGCAATAGTAAGGGGACTCGTCTGTTTCGTTCTTTCCTCTGTTTTCTTCTGTTTAACCCTTTTCTCAAAGAAAATTTATCGTTTTTGTGTGGGTGAAGCAAGCGTGACGTGCGACAACGAGCGAATGCGTAGACAATGAGAGAACGTTGACGAGATGTTTGCGGTTTGACGACTTAAAAAAAAAAGGAAATCTACGAGTTTCAGGTTTTTAGACTTATCGCCTAGAGTAAGTAGAACTCTACACAATACTCGAAGTATACTAACAGCCCCCTTCCCCCTCTACCCCCTTCGAAATTAGACTGTAAGAGCATTTTATCGAGCGAAGTCTCGGCGAATCTGTCGAGCGAACTCATATCGCGTGCACGCGATGAGAGATACGTCCAAACGAATAAGAAAATAAAAAAGAATAGAGGAAAAAAAGATACGGAGTAAAAATCGTAGATCACGAGACACGGGAGACGTGTTTTGAGTCCGAGAAATCAAAATGGCCGAGCGTGGATCCGGCGAACGAGGATTTTTAGCGAAGACTCACCCCTTCCGCGAGCTTTTCCGGAAGATCGACACTTTAGTGGCGTTTAGATTTTAGCAGACCGACAGTTCTTCACGAGACAATAAATAGCAGAGAGCCAGTTAGGGTTGTTGCGGGGACGTGTGCACATTGTCAGGTACCGGCAGGGGTGGGTTCCGGTTTTTTAAACTTTATATACTGTACATATACGAAGGCACTGTATACGATCGGAAACACTTGTATACGAGACGCGCGACGATTAGGATCGTTTGTATCAGAGATTCGAGTTGGTTCGCGTGTGTTTTTTTAAAAAAGCTTGTTGATCACTCGCGGTGGATCCACGGCTCGGAGGTGATCTAGCTTCGCGGATGATCGATCGAGACGCGAGTCCAGGTCTAATCGGTACAAAGGAACCACTTCTTGCCTTGAAGCTCTCTATACGTTTTATCAGGCGCGGTTATGTCCGGAAAACACGAAGAAGATTTACGGGGAAACTTAACGGAGAAACAGTGAACAACAATCACACACACACACACATCCACACATACACAGAGTACAAATTGATCCGCGGTGTTGTTCGCCGAGGAGTGGCGAGAGAAAGGGAAACACGTCCGAAGGGAAGCTAGATAGAACGAGAAAATCGGGGAAAATCACGACTTTCGAAACGTGTCCGAATAATCGTTTGTTCTTGTGCCATTTTTTTCCTTCCGTTTCTGTTGTCTCGAGTTTCTTCGTTCGAATGGAGAGCAGAGTGTACAAGAACTATCTGCCCCATCTTGGAAAACCCCCATGACGATGGTTGAACCTCGACGAGTTGTAAATCTCGTCGATCTGACTTTCTTCTTCTTCTTCTTCTTCTTCTTCATCATTATCATCATCATCATCATAATGCTTCTTCTTTCAACTTTTCATTGTTTCGCGTCGTTTTTTCAAACTACCAATAGAAGCGACAGTCGATTGTCGCGTGATACGATTAACATATACATTGTATACACACACGCTCACACTGGACAAATGGTTCTAGAGATACAACACTGGTTCTACAGGCTCGTCGAAGCTGGAGATACACACATGTACGCAGGTTAAGAGAGCTATAGTTTTTGTTTTCTTTTTTTTCGGGAGATGGCCGGGTCGCAGAATCAACTGAATATTCGTCCTCTCCTCGAAAACCCTTTACTCCCCTAACCGCAGATCATAGTTTTCTACGACAGTATTTATACATAGCTATTATATATATGTACACAGACAGAAGCATATATATGTATATACCGATTGTACATATATACATGTAAAGTATTTTTACACGACGCCCCAGCGACTGCGACCCCGCCAACCCCCGCAGGGTCTATCCCCCCAGGTTAAAGTAATAGTCCGTTGAACATAGTTCGCAATAGTCACTTGGAATAAATACCACCAACTACAGTATTGCAATAGTTGTTAGAGAGACGATCGTGCGAGGAAACGGCGGCCGCGAGCGATCCCGAAAATCGCGATCCAACGATCCTCGAGGCTCTGGACATTTTCGGACGTTCTCAGCTCGTCTAAATTGTTGTCATCATTTTTCGCCCGATCATTCAAGTTTTTGAAGACATTTCGCTGTTCCAGTAGAAATGTCTGTCTTCCATTGAAAAAAAAATTAATTCTTAACTAGAATTTCTCTTGGTTCAAAGTAAAAAGAAATATCAGATAATTGCATAAGTTCGTGACCGATTTTCATAGCAGCGGCAAAATGAGACAAATAGGAATGAACAAAGATTCTCTGACATCCGAGCGAGGCAGAATTTTTCGAAGAATCGTGGCTATTAGAAAAATTCGAAAAAAATGTCCAGAGCGTTTAGGATCGAAACAGTATCGAAACCGTCGAGAGTTAGTTGAATCCTCGAGTAAACGATGGAGCGGATAACGCATAGCAGAGCGCTCTCAGCGAGGAACGCAGCGCTCAGTGCCGACAATAATAAACGGGTGTGCCCCTCAGGCTCGTAAAGGCTCGAACCGTGGCTAGCACGGTTTACGGTGATTATAAAAGCGGATTAACGACGCCGTAAACGCGGTAAGCCTTTTACGAATTGTCTGCGAGGAGATCTGGGCACGGCGGCGTCGGAATATCGTTCTCTCTCACTCCGTGTCCTTGGGGAGAATGCAAATCAGCACCCCGATTCGAGGGGGTGAATACTCCAGACTTCACTACGCCGTGGAAATAAAAAGGAAGAGAGAAAGGACTTGGTGAGATTCCCCTAAGGAAAACGAAGAAACTGAATGCTGTCGTATACCCGCGTAAAAGACTGCCCCTCGAAGGATCTCTCACGATGAAACTCCCTGTAGAAAACAGCGAGAAACGCTCTGCGATGCGTTATCCTTGAACCAGGACACTCCACCGCTAAAACACTTTCGTCGTCCTGTTTATGGCTGGAGCTCCGTTTATCTGAATTTTTGCGGCGATCTTGATAAACAACCGCTTCTACGGGCTGGCTACCGTCAAACTCTATATCTCCTTGCATTTTTATGGAAAAGAAATTTGTAGTTTCTGATATTTTATTTGCGAATCGTTTGTATCGTTGCCTTCTGCTATTCCGTTTCACTGCCAGCGCATTTGTCTAAAACTGTCGAAACAATCTAGCTGAAGAGAATCATGGATTCTTTGAATATTGGGAACTTGGAACAATAAAGTGTATAAAATTAGTTTGACCAACGTGTTGAGCGAACGTGGTAATAGTAAATGAAGGAAATTCGTTTTGGTTTTTTATGGTAGATTCAGTGTTCATTTTAATAATGAAGGGTACAGAGCCGGCCCGTAGTTTGCGAGGTCCGGGTGATTTTTCGCCTAACAGAATTACCAGTTGTTCCGCCAATCGAAGCTCGCCCGGAAGTTTGGTTAATTGAGCCCGAGCTAGCAGGAGGATTTCGTTTTAAATGGAGTTGCGAGCAAGCTTGAGACAGGAATACGCGAGCGGATCGCCGCCGATAGCGCAGCGAGCTGGCATTTTGCTTGGGTCGGCCGTGACCAGGCACGATTTAATAACGCATTATGTAAATGTAATAACAAACTCAGGAAATCTGAAGCAGCCAGGCCGTGATACTATACTTATAGAAACTACTACCGCTACTATTTACTACGACAGGTGTGATTCTTGCGTTATATACCGGGCGCATCGACGTTTAATTTCTGTTTTGTTTCGTTTGTTTGTTTGTTTCTTGTTTGTTACGAGATTTTACACTGCATTGTGGCAAGGCGTGTGCACACCGTGGCCGCCGCGACCGGTTCCCCCCGTGAAACTTGTTACAGGTTCTCTTGATTTTCTAACAAGGACTATAATCATTTCAGAAAATTCATATCAAGATCTGTCGCAGGAAAATGTATCGATAAAGCGTGGATGGCACCGTTAGGCGTGATCGCTGTCAGGATAAATGTTTCTCTGGAGGCGAGGCAACTGAACCGTAACAAGCCTCTGTCACTTTGATTTTACATTTCTCGGTGACTATTTATCAGAGCTGTTCAACTAAAATTTCCTGTACCATTATTCAAAATGTTGTTCGCATTATTAAACGTGTCGGTGTCGAATCGATAGACTGCGGATCTTTATGCATTTATAGCAAAATTGATACAGCAATCTATGCAGAGATCCGCAGTCTACCGATCGATTAACCAAACGGTTAATTATTTTTGGTTCGAAATGATCGATGGAATATTGTTGAAAGATCTGTAACGAGTCTCACGTGAGCCGCCGCGGCCGTAGATACAGAACGGGGATAAAAAGAGAAATGATTGTGAGAAATCACCACAGCTACCTCCATGTTATTAAATATCAGTCTTCTTCTCGCGCTATACTCACGCTCATATTACCTAAAGCATATGTTATTTTACGATGTTCGGCCGCGCGTCGGTCCAAAAAACCACGTCTCTGTAGCGGGATATATATTATATATAATTATGTATACACAATATTTACACATAGTCAGAGCGCGAGGTAATATAGCTTCCACGGATTATAGGTTTAAGAGTCTGCCTCCTTGGCGGAACGGACGAGCTGGCGCGGTAACACAATAAAATAAAAAAAAATGTACGGAAGATGAAAGGAAGAAGGATGACCGAGCGATGGAAAACAATCGATGGCGTCCGGAGATGGAGACAAAACCTTTTCTCTTCGACCGACGTCTCGCAAATTCACGCAGACAAACGATGAAATACGTCTGAGAAATAATCGAACTCTAAAATCGAGTCATTAGTCAATTCTTCGAGTCAGCAAAGTCCACGATGTGGAATTACAATTTGGAGCTCTTAAATCATACTCTGGTCCAGGGAGTGTTTGGATTCGTAAAAAAATTTACGGTCAGCAAAATTTATGGTGGAACTGTGTTAGGCGAGCAAAATCATAGGGGATCTGCGAGAATTTCGAGTAGGTCGGATCGAAGAGGGGTGGCTCGACGTCCCGGACTGAATACAATGGAGCTACCTCACTTAAACGATAGATGCTTATTTATATAGACGTGTGTACGTGTTCGCGTTGCATTTCCGTGCCGTGGACAAAGTGTAAAACCCGATTCACTGCCAAGAGCGCGTCAAGCTCGGTCGTTCCGCGATCGACAGTGCTGAATTCCAAAATCACAATGCAATACGTTGTACTTACAGTCGTTTTTACGCGTTGACTCGTCGATATTGTATACCGGTTAGTGATTTTACTGCTGCATCGAGAGCGAGAGGAAGAGCGAGACGTGTTGTGTGCGCGGAAGAAAAAAGAGAGACGATTATTAAAAGAAGAATGCGTGTGTGTGTCCGTATGTTTGCGATTTTAACACGTGCGTGTCTGTGTGCGCGAAAGAAAAATCAAGTTCGAATGGCCTCCTACAATATTACATATTATATATATATATATATATTACATATATATATATATATATATATATATATATATATATATATTATTATTATTATTATTATTATTAGAAAGTGAGAAGAAAAGAGAAAAAATATAAAATATACCTATCTACGTGATATTTTACAGAGAACATAATCAGGGACGCGTCGTAATCTTAGGCACGTACGTATATTATATATATATATAGAGTCTTTCTAGTGATAGAAACCATAACACCTAACTTATTTTGTAACTCACGTCGGGTCAGAGGAACATAGTCGCGCGGCGAAACTGATGACCGTGCAATCTCGACGTACGGCGCGGCTAATGCGAGTAAATTGTGGGAATAATCACTCGTTTGAATTTGCCGCGCGTAGGAGACGCGAGAGATTGGAAAATATCTCACTCGAAGCTTTGAAAAATTGTCCGTCTCGAACCCGCACCGCGACAGTTGCCGATCTCTGCCGATTCTAAGACGATCCAATGAATAATCCCCCGTCGGAAGATCATTCGATTTGTGATCGATCTGGTTGGTGCGTCAGCGCCATTTTCCCGTTGATTGCAATTTTGCGATGCGGTTCGCGTTTTATTGATCCCAACGGACGAGAGCAACCGAACGGAAACGGGAAACCGGCGCAAACGAGACGGAAAAATCGGGGAAAAACTGGTCGGAAAGCGGGGGGAAACTCGTCACGGACACTCACACACGGAATTGCGATCTCAAATATTTTTCGAAACGATCGAAATCATCGGCCCCGTCATCCGAGACACCGGCGCACCTCGTTCTTTGATTTTACGGCTAGAACTTATCCGTTAAGGTGCTTCGAATATTGTTACGTTACGTTTATCTCTTTCTCTCTCTCTCTCTCTCTCTCTCTCTCTCTCTCTTATTTTTTATTACCGTCAACTTAAGATTAATGTTATTATAGTATCATTATCGTTTTCATTAAGGATTAGCTTCGCTAGACCGAACGTTGAAAGGATGAACGTCTGTTTCCTGGCAGGGAATCAGAGACGAACCACCGTGTCTGTTTATTTCTTTCTTTCCTTCATTTTGGTTTGTTTTAGTCGCGCGAGTTTTGTATAAAAAAATTGTATCCCCGAGATCGAAGAAGAGGACTTTTTACGATAGACATTCTGTTTTGTTGTTCCCTTTCACTCATCTTGCTCCATGCCAACGAGACAAAGGCAGACTTCGCGTCTTGCTGTATACGTGAACGAGACAGTATGTTTGGCTCACCCCTAAATTCCCCTCTGTTTTACTATTCTCAGCCACTCTTTTCTCGATCCCCTCTTTTTATTTGTAAATATCATATAGTCTATTTATCTACCGTCTACCCTCTCCTCACCATTAATCCTTTCTCTCGTGCATTCTCTTCCCACTTCTTCTCGCAATCCTCGAACCATTTCTCCCTACCCTCGCACGTACTACGTTACTACTTATGTTCTTTACGTTTTTATTTCTTTTTGCCATTCTTAGCATGTAAGCCATCCAACTTGCCAATACGATTACAATAAATATGTTTAGAAAGAAGAGATCGTGTGATTCGTTTCGTTTTTACGCCCATTTTGTTTCAGTTACTTCTGTTCGTTCGAACGTAAGTATCCTTTTGATATATTTTTCGCAAGCACCGTGAGATATCGTGTCTCACGGGAATAAATTATTGGTTTTCGAGATTCGTGGAAAATTCAAACGAACCGCCCTGCCGCCGTACGTCAAACCACAGGAAACTAATCAGGGATCCACCGAACCGCAAGCTTCGGACAAAGTACAAAATTACCCGTGTAACTAGACATTGTATAATTAGAGCGCCGCCGAAGATTCTAAAAGTTCTCGGTGTCCCGATTCGAATGAAACGAAAAAAGAGGAGAAGGAATGTTGAAATAATAAGCGAGCGCGGCTGCCTCGAGGATTCTTCGGAATTCGCTGATGTTGAAAGAGGAGAAAAAATCTCCCTTGACTTCACCGACGATTCAACAATTAAAAACCATAAATTATTCGTGTGAAATTTCAGGGGGAACCGATATTCATCCGGTAGGTAAACCGAGCGAGGCAACGTTTGTCTTCGAGGCTTGAAACGAGCGTCGAGACTTTCCGGATCGATCGAATACTGCGATCATCGGCGACGAACGTGACCGACGCCGGTCCATCGACGTTTTATTATTTAGCGTGGCCCCAGCCCGTGTCCACGAATAATGAATCGGACAGGAAATTGCCTCTGATCGGCTCGAGAGCGTGAAACCGAGGCGACGCGCCGCGTTTCAACTGCGAGAGGGAGAGAAAAATAAAAACGGGTTCGGGAGGGTGGCAGAGGCGCGTGTGTACACGAGAAAAAGAAAAAGAGAGAGAGAGAGAGAGAGATAGGAGGCAGCTCTAGCCGGCCAGACTCCTTGTGTAACGTGAATGTTAATCGCGTTCGATATGTGTGTCCACTTGATCGTGAGATTAACCGCGACGACCGTGGAGGATAGGCGAACGATCGTAAAATCGAGGTGGATCGCGGTACGACGATGTAAATTATACCCTGTGTTCTTTACTGCCGTTATTTCGTTATCGTCGTCGTTACACGAAACACGCGGAACGTATCGGCTGACTATTAGGATGATTGTGCCAGAGGAATTTCATCCGGCGTAATTTAAAAAGTCGATTAGGAACATGGAATACAGTAGCTTCAAAAAGTATTTGCGTTCAAACAATTTGTTGTAGTTGTAATTTCGAACATTTTTCGTTCTACAATTGTGTCTTTCCATTTGACCGTGCGATTATCGTTAAACGGGAATTCCATTATGAACACGGGAATGGTTTTCTTTCAGAGAGCTTCGAATAATTTCGCATCAGAAAAGGAATATGGGATTTCCTGTCGCCGGCACTTTATTCTCTATAATCGGTTCTCTAAACTTTTCTAGTCTGGTTTCAATTAAAACCGGAATGTCGAGGATATGAAATTCCATCGTATTTTTTCGTCCGAGTCATTTAAATTGAAATCATTTGGAATCGACAGATTTCATTATGGACCGGTGACGAGGGTATTTTACAATGTTCATGTAGTTGCGTTCTCTGCATTGAATTTTCATTGAATTTGCGTTTGTCGGCTCTGTAGAAATCGGGAAAAATTCCGAAATAAAAACGGGTCTCTGTTTTTGGGTGAAATAAATGAATTCGACAAGAAAAATTCGAAATTAAAGGGAGGGTGTGTGTTTAGGTGGAATGAAATTTTCATAATGAAAAATTCCAATGATGGTTCGAGGTCTGGTTTCGGGTGAGATCGAGCCGAACAGAGCACGAGTGTTAAAGCTCAGTCAGGATCGGCGAGTTCACGGTTCAGATCGAGGATCCGCTGCTTTTGGAGAAAAGCTCCGCTTTAATACGGGTGCGCGCGACGTTTCCATCGATTTCGACGCCGCGTATTTCACGGGAGAGCGCGAGCCAGTATTTCCTTCGCAGGAAACGAATCATCCCGAATCGTCTGCGCGTCGCCTCGCGGCGAGATGAAACGTCCGCCAACTGGCGGCAGTAATTTTTTCCATGGAACGCGTTGGCGTGTTTAGAAAACGTCTCTCTCTCTCTCTTTCTCTCTTTCTTTCTCTTATTTTCTAGAGATTCTCTCCCTTCCTCTCTCGTTAACGTAACGAGTCGTTCATTCTAACGAAACCGTGACGCGCGCTTTCATCAGGATCGAGCGACGGTGGCCTTTTATTATTGGACTTTCCTCTCGAGAGATTCAGGAGCAGTTGCGTTGCATCGCGTTGCTCGGTGCCTTCTTGCTGCCTGTTTGTACGCAAACTGCACCAGGAATTCGTCCACAAGCTCGTTCCATAGATTCAGCTTTGCCCCCGTTCCCGGCAATTTTTTTTCCCAGCCTCAATCAAAACTGTAATAAAAAATGTAAGATCTCAGATACCTTTAACACAGAGTCTGTATCGCTATTTATTACGATATGGACACAGGAGAATGAGTTTTTCGAACGATTGTCTACAAAGGTACCTTGACAGAGTCTTATAATTTGTACACCTTTGGAGACTTGTTTCTCGTTTTTGATTCAGTACAATTGCAAAGTTGAAAATTGTCCTTAGAACAGTTAAGAATTGTTCCACTCCTACCTCCGTGGTTGAATAGCGTACTATTTGGGATTTGATTTGAGTAAACTCGAAAGTATTTCATGCCAGGACGAATCATGTACATCAGGCGATTACAGTTCCTATTTTGCTCGAAGCAAACTTTAATGTAAGGCACTACTATGTAATATGTAAATCAGAGTAAAAGAAAGAAATCTATCTGGTTAAGCTTTGACTATACAATAATTAAAAGTCTAGGTTATTATACATATATTGTAAACGAGAATCTACGGTATGTTAACGTAAATATGTATACAGGTGTGACGAGAATTCACTGTGCGACGTATTCGCTCGTATTTTGTAAATTAGATATCACGAATTACGCGAAACAGAATATTTTCCTGCGAGTTATCGAGACTCGAACCCTGGATATCAACTCGTTATCTTTTTTAGAAGAGAAAAGAATGACATTTACAGTTACCGGTGTTTATTGAATGTTGATTGACCACTGTGTACGAATTTTTCTACTTGCGTTTTGTTAAGCATAATCCGGATTTTCGTGTATCCCCATAGGTTCACATTGTATATACATATGCAAGCTGTAGCGAAATCATAATAAAAAAATATTGGTAAAACATGTTCTATGGTGTTTGACAAATTTCCCGTTCATACACATCTACGTTGATTTTCTATGATATTTCTGTTCTTCCACTCGATGTTCCTCGATCTTCTTCAACGTGTAAAAACACTTGCTTTAATTTAAACATCCCGCGTTTTTGAAAAGGAAATAAGTACAACGCTATTTTACAAAGTGGCAAAGCGCTCAAACTGGTAGATAAATGTTATCAACAGACGATCACTTGCCTTGAGAGGTTTCATGTTACGCGATCAGGGGTACCTACAAATGATAAAAATGGCTGGTGTACCGACACAAACTCAAGAAGCAAGAAGTCTGTGTCACCGACGGTCGGTGATCTGTGAACTATCAACTGTGAAGTCACCGATGACTTGCTGCACCGACGAGATATTGTTAAAGCCATCGTGCTATTCCGCAGGGCGTTAAATGCGGAAAACGGGCACGCAGATAAGGGTGGCAATTACAGCGATCTGAAAGACCACATCGGTAAAAGTTACACCACTAGTATATAAGTGCATATAAATTCTAGTATGTTCACGTGTGTATATTCGTTAGAATATAAGTTATGTACTTGTACAATATCAACATTTTATGTACGCAAATACAATGAATAAATAAACACAATGTATAAAGAACCGCGTATATTTATTGTACCACCTATACTTCCTGAATGTCTGATTCGACTGTCTTACACTACTGAATTCTCGAAATTTTTCGAGCGTCTGACTTGCCGTTGACTTGTTTAACTGAATTTCGGATACCTCCTTCGACATCATGTTCTCCTAATACTAATTCGAAAACCTCGATTTTTATTACAAAACTCAAGTTTTGTCGAATTTAAATAATTTTGCTTTATTGAAAATTGTCAAAGATGTTAATCTAATTCTACTATCACACATTCGTGAACAGGGTAGGGAAGAAAGAACACATTAATTGTTGTAACCAATATTTTTTATTTTTCGCCACAATCCGCTCTTCAATTTTCGGTTCCCTTTCAGTAGGCAACCCGCCCTTCAATTTTCGGTTCCCCTTTAGTAGGCAACCCGCTCTTCAATTTTCGCTCCCATTCTAGCAGGCAACCCGCTCATCAATTTTCGGTTCCCCTTCTAGCAGGCAACCCGCTTCTCAAGTTTCGGTTCCCCTTCTAGCAGGCAACTCGCTTCTCGAGTTTCTGTACCCCTTCTAGCAGGCAACCCGGTGTTCACTTTACAAGTTCCCCTTCAGGATTCTCTGTCAAAATCAATGAACTTTCGATAGAAATGAGATAGAGCGATGAAATTTTTTTTAAATGAAAGCTGTAACTTGGCAGAATATGTAATAATTATAGAGATTGTGATACGAATGCTTTTTGACTTTAAAAAAATTAGTTAAACTTGCACAAGTTCAAGAAAATTGTATTTTTTCCAATACCACGTGCGGAAATTTTTTTTTTTAACATGCGACACATCATGTCCCGTAGATTTTGTCACGTTGATTTCAAATCTGGTATCAAAAATTGTCTACGACCTCAGGATTTTAAACAAGCTTTAATACTATATTTTGTTCTGATGAAACGTGCCATTGCAAAAAGTTATGGAAGGGAGTAGGTTTGAAATAATCGTGGATATTAATTTACACGCTAGTATGCAATATTAACGATAATTCAAAGTGTGCAGCTATTAGCTCGGCATTATCCTTTATTCGTGAGATACTATAAGTTCTTACGAATAGAGGATAATGCCGATTGCCCAGGTCTCACCACGTGGAGGTTGCTGCACAAGAGACCCGGAAAGGGAGTCAGAACGAATGCGATATTCCTTCTGGCTCCCTTTCTTACAACGAAGAACTTATACTAGTGTACTACGCAATTACGTCGAGTAATTATCGCGGAGCAAAAGGGTGTGAATCGGAGAAGAAGTCCCCGATTCACGGGGAACAAAAAGCGAATCAGGCTGAAGGCTCTGATTCTTTCAAAAAGAAAGAAAAACAAAAGTAAACCAGAGCAGAAGGCTCTGGTTCGTGGGTGACGCGAGCAATGGTCGAGAGGAGTTCCGACACCTTTACCAACTGCAACAACCACCTGCCGCCAGAGACGGACATGGGTGGAAAAATTTTACCGATGAGTGGTAAAGGGCGAAACCACGCGTCTCGACCCCCCCATTAATATAAACTACCGCGAACTCCCGTACCAATTGATCTGGTACATACTACGTACGAGCAAAGGTGTCCGACACAGTAGAAGACTGTGTCGGAGTAAAAAAAAAACGAACAAAGTGAATTTACGGCGATAATTACTCGACGTATATACAACGACGATATATAATCTTAATAACTATCGCATACAATAAATTCTTATTAATTAACGCAACTTAAATATACGTGCTGTCTTCTGCGGTGTGTGACCTCCTCTTCTTGATGTATCCTCTTCGTCGGCGATGAAAGACGTCGGCTGTTGAATCCTAACTGAAACAAACTAATCATATTTAGACACAACACAGAACAAAACCAGAAAACGAGCTCTCGAGAGCAAACCAGAAAAAGAGCTCACGTGAGCAAACCAACCCCGCACAAGAGTGCAACCCTACCGACCTATAGGCGATTCGGGTAGCCCCAGGGACGCGACTCCCCGTACTCACTCACGGTCCCCATCCGTGAGTGAGCCCCTGAGGGAGCTCCGATCGGAGGAATACCAATTTTCAACAAGATGTGAACGTTTTTCGAAGAGGAACTTGTGAAAGTTCCGATGTGAACACATAGGAAATCAGCAATTAAAATTGTCGTGTTCACTGACTGAACGAGTACTTCGAAACAACGAACCGAAGGTGACCAAGGGTAAACGAATAAAGCATCGATGTACCCTTGGCCGACTTGCAACTTAGTTGAAAGTAAAATATTCGATTCAATGAAATATCTTGTAACATTATGCAAGTCTTAAATTTCATTACACATTGTTATCAATAATTGTATACGTGCAGCTATTAGCTCGACATTACCCTTTATTCGTAAGATACTGGAAGTTCTTACGAATAGAGGATAATGCCGATTGCCCAGGTCTCACCACGAGGAGGTTGCTGCACAAGAGACCCGTAAAAGGAGTCAGAACGAATGCGATATTCCTTCTGGCTCTCTTTCTTACAACAACGGACTTATACTAATTCACTACGCAAGTACATCGAATAATTATTGAGAAACTAGGTAGGCAAAAGTGCGAATTTGACAAACAGAAGCAGGAGGAAGAACACAAGTCCAACATCAGAAATATAATAATGCTTCGAACACTGAACTGTGATAGTGTCTTTTCTGATGAAAATTGCAAGAAGAATATTGAAGGTAACCATTGAAAATGAATGTTCAGTGAAAACAGTTGAAAGTGAACCAAGAGTGAACAAAGCAACAAGCATTCAAGAATATTTGAATTATAAACTCACCAGGTTACCCCTGGTCCACCCCTGGTGTCCCTGGTCTCCCTGGACCTTCTGGCACCCCCGGTACCGTATCGCGTCTATCCCTGTCGACTTCGCCGGTCCGACTAACTGATTGACTGACTAAGCGCTCTCGCTTAGCTGTCTCCCCCCACTCCTCTACCATCGATCGATTCGATCGCCGAGTTAGTAATTATTGATAAATTTGTTATTTCTCGCTGTTCAATGTTTATAACAATTCCTTTTGCAAACGATGCCCACAACCACTCCCTTGACCATCTGACCAGCTAATTTTTTTCTAAAAATATGCAATAGAACTCGAGATATGAAATAACATTTATAACATGAATATTCGCGCGCGTTAATTTATTCGATACAATTCACAGAGAAATTTATTATTTCTCGCTGTTCAATGTTTATAACAATTCCTTTTGCCAACGATGTTAACCAGCACTCCCTTGACTATCTGGCCATCTAATTTTTTAGTCAAAACATGCAATAGAACTCGAAATACAGAATAACTTTTAAACCATGCACATTCGCATTAATTTATTCAACATAAATACTACGATAAATTTATTGATTCTATGTGTTCAATGTTTATAACAATCCTTTTGCTATTCTAATTGTTTACAGAAAACTCTCTCTCTCTATTACTCTATTCTTCAACATATTTCCTTTTCCACAGATCGATTCTTCGAACATTTATGTATGAACAAGTGTAAGGTAATAATTCTCGTTTATGAAACACTTTGAAAGTACAAATTGAGGTATCTTATATAAAATTGAAGGTCGGAATCGTTGATATTCTTAAAATTATGCTTCAATACTTTCTTAATGTTTCTAGGAATCTTTTGTCCTCGGGTGTTGCTTTTAATATTGTAAAGCTCAAGTAATCAACACTAGAACGTTGTTTGAAATATCTATTTAACTTGGAATACGTTCGATGCAGAATGTAACAATTCATAATAATCGATTTCACCGTGGCGATACTAACAGTCTCTCGTTGTTGCCAAGATGGTTGCGTGACAATTTGCCTTCTGACCACTTCTGACCGACAAGAATCTCCTCAGTGGCCTTCTGTACCGACGAGATCACATCGGTGCCTTCTGTTTTTTACTCCAGCCAGGATACATCCTAGAAGGCGTAAGAAAACACCGAATTTTTTAGTGAAACGTCTCCCATAAAGCTGGCAGTCTTTAACAGTATCTCGTCGGTGGTGCCGTTAAGTTACCCTTGTGTCGGTAACGTTCGTCCACGAGTTTGAGCACTCCGCCGCTTCAACGTCGCTAAACACAAATTCCAGGAAACGAATCCTCAGTTCGAATCTCCAGAAGAGTAAGAATTCTTCAAAAGAGTAAGAATTCTTCAAAAGAGTAAGAATCGTTGAAGAAAAATTCGTAGAAATATTGTACATATAATACATAATTTTAGAAAAATCAACAAATGTGTTTTCTTTATTTGAGTTTAATACTCCAGTATTTTTTAAAAATTATTATAAGCCACAAATGCTTACCGTTACGAATAATGATCACGTAAATGCAAATGCGAACCCGCTTCTCTTAAAAGTCGATAACTCTTCAAGATGCGTGAAAGCGTCGCGGCACGGTGAAGAAGAAGAGGTTGGGGCTCGTTGTTTATCGGCTAGCCGCGATCGGCCAGGTGAAATCGCGACGGACTTATTATTTCGGACTCGTACAATGACTTCGGACGATCGGTATCGCCACCACTCGACTGCGAATCATCGTGGGGATCGGTGAAGTGGCGACGTGTTGCAACGGATCCAGGTGGCACATGCTTTCGAGGAGATCTTCACGCTCCGCATGAGAATAATCATGAGAAACACCCTTCCACCCCTTACAAACAAGAAAATGTGAAGAACAAACCGGGAGGGAAACGCGAACCACTTAAATTGAAGGTGGAAGATCGCACTTTGAGATAAAGCCAGTTACGTTCGAAAAGAAATTCGAAAAATCACGAATGATCGTGTCAGACAAGATTGGGATACTTGTTTCTCGATTTGAACGCATAGCTTTGTAATTGATAAGGATTTCTAAACAACCAAGCCTTTCAAATGCTTCCAGTTTTTCAAGATCCCTCAGTCCTCTGACTAAAGCACGACTCTGAAATCTGTAAGAAAACTGAGAAAGAAGGAGAAGCAGAGCGAGCATCGGTTGGTCCAAGTAGTCTAGAGGGGATTTCGGTGCATGTTCCAGCGAACTGGAGCGGATTGGAGCAAGCATGAGCAAAGTAGACCGAACTGAAGCGGGTCTCGTCAGGCTGAAGCGCATTGGAGCAGATGCGAGCTGACTGGAGCGGATCCGGGTGCTTCGCAGCGAATACCATACTTTTCGCAAAGGTTTTCTTCGCACGGGTGTCCCGATGGATTCAGTCGCGTTCGGAATTGATCGTGTCGATTATGCGGAACAACAAATACCTTTCTGGGCCGTTCGTAACGAGGAGAGGACGAAAGGTTGGAGGGAAACGAACTGAAAAGGAAGAAAAAGCCACTGGTACAAGGCATTCCGGCTTGGCTTTCGAGTACCAGCTAATGAACGTAACCGGAGCTGGAACTTCGGTGCACTTTAGGTACCGGCGTGCTACGCTAATGCCTAAACAAATGGCCGGCCTCGTGAAAAACTCGACTTTTGTGTGCTGCTGCTGGCCGTACGTGTTTCTTCAACGTTGCACTAGAAATCTCGACCGAGTGCTCTTTACCCTTGAAAGCTGCCTCGTGAAAGAGTAATGTGTACCACGAGAGCCGTACGTTGATTAGCTCTCCTTTCCAGCAAGGTCAGCTCAAAAACTCGTCTTTTTTCTGAGTTTCTTTTCTTAGAATTAGCTCGAGCACTTAATTGAATTCTTGATGAGCCACGCTGCCCCGGAAATCTTCGCTTGCTTTCGATGGCTGGCGCAGACAATACAAAAACAAATGAATCGGGAAGTTAATAATGTTTGTTATATGCTCCACGATTACGATTTCTCGGGTAGAAAAAGTAGTTGGATTTTTGCAAAGCAACGTCGGTTGCATCTCCCAACGCGATCAAACCAGACGAAGTGCATCTCCAAGCGCATGGAGGAATGACAATGAATTTCGATGGCGATACAATACTTCGTTATTCGTGTCTATCGAGTTTGCTTCTCAATAAGCAGCCGTTAGAAGACACGTGTGTGTGTACACACCTTTTCAAGGTGCATTGTATGAAAAGCCATTTCACCCCGGTCTTCAAAATTTCGTTATTTACAACGCAGGGGGACAAATGAAAGGGAAAACTAGGCTTTTCAGGAACGCGAGAAATCGATCTGCCGTCGATTTTCCCACAGCGTAAATATTTAACCGGCGGAAAAAGTGAAAGGAAGTCAGCCGCATTATTTCTCCGGGTGCTCCGCGAGTAGTATTTTTCATTTATTGTATCCGCGGTCGCGCGCGCGCGCGCGGGTTTAGCGGGAACCGCATGCCGCGAGCTCGGCGACATAAATCTTTAATGGTGGAACTCGTTACGAAAGCGCCAAGAATTTCTTCCCCGCGGTCACTAGCAAACGGTCGCCATTTAAAAATGGGTCGGTTGTCGATGTCACGGCTGACCGGCAGTCACGTAATTACCAGTGACGACGCGTTTCCGCGACACACAAAGCTGATCGCCGTCTGTTCGAGCCGTTCACACGCGTGGAATCCTCGCAGAGGGTCGGCGAATGACGAATTTTCGTGGAAAGAACGAGGAAATTACGATTTCTAATTACCACAGTGCGAGAACCCCTCGGTTCTGGCCTCTGCTCTGAAATTAACGCTGGGCCTGGCCTGTCGAAGTCGTAAATTGTTGGGCGTCGCACCCACCGACGCGTGAAAACCAATTCGATTTTTCAGTTTCTCACCGCAAAACAAAACCGAAGCAGCGAAAGAACATTTGCAATTTATGGAACATTTTTCCATTTTATTGTCTGCAGACACGAGAATCGAAGGGTTGCACGTAGATCGAGGATTTTCGATCACTCGAATAATACGTCGAACGAGGTCCGATAAACTCTACACAATAGACTAATTGATGTAGATACAAACTGATCTGAAAAGCAACGTCGTACACTCTCGAACCGGAATTTCCTCTACAGGCAACACCTTTCGCTATCGCAGAGCTGAATCACGCCCCACCTATGTACACATTTCCCGGTGTCCAGTTTTCCTGGAAGATCCATCAAACCGATCACGGCCAATTACAGTCGCATTGTCCCCGATCCACGGCTCTCGTATTATGTCGCGGCCAATTTTTCCGCGAGCCTTCCGCAAGCGGTTCCCTCTCCGCGCGTCACTTCCGGTCCAGGGGTATTGTGCGTCGGTGTGACAATGCTCGACAGAGAAAAAGAAAGAGAGAGAGAAAGAGAGAGAAAAAAAAGAGAAAAAAAGAAGAGAGTGTTCCGTTGAAAGGGTCAGGTCGTGCGTGTCAGCTCCGGATGAGTCAACTTCGTCCGCGATTCGTCGGTTTTGCGAGCAATTACCTGCGGCGAAGAACCCGCGAGGATGACTCACCGATCGCTGGGAATTGGGATTAATGTTCGTTTAGTTCGTTCGGTACACCCGGTGCATCGCAGTGGGCGCCCCGAGTCTCGTGCGTCGCGCAAACAATAACGATAATGACTTAACAGGCCCATCTGCCGGGCACGAGGGTGCGGGCCTGATGGAAGTCAACGTCGGAGACTTCAGACGATAATGGAAATCAATCTAGCCCCGTTGCACCTACGCGCAAACCGTGTACACGCAACGATGCACGCCGCAACGCGCGGTCCTCCTCCGGGTCAATTGTTCACGATGGTCAGCCTGTTTCCTCGGCCGTTTCCCCGTGTTCGATAATGTTCTCTGTTGCCTCTCGACGGCGCGACATGTGCTCCACCGACGCCATTTGCTAGGCTATTAATGGATACGGAGCGACGACGTGCTAATTGAATGAATGGGTACACGCAACGGGGACGTTGGCCAATCCTAATGTTTCTGCTTTTGCTGGAACGACATTGCGGAGGTTGGCATTGACTCTGGTAGAGACACTTTTCGATTGCTTGCAACTTGTAACTGTCTTTCGTAACACATTACCGACCGGTGATTATTTCATATTTTTGAAAAATGTATGGTACATGGCTAAATTTTCATTTAGCATTTAGTATGAACTAACTAAGTCATTTATCATTGATCGAATCTGTGCGCCGAGAACATATATTAATTATATATTATAAAAATTTACGATCGAGAAATATTAACTATAACTAAGTCACCCTGAATAACGTCGTCTAATAGTTTCATTTAAGATTGCAATGTGAAAGAAAATTTCTATGCTTTTTTTGGTACAGCAGAATTATTGAAAATCCTATTAATAGGCTTCCGGTCGGTAAAGTGTTAAGGGGTTCGACTCGATACGAACTTTTCGGACAATCTAATAATTACACAAACGAACACTTACGTCGTACACTGGGCAACGAGAGTGCAGACACATCAGCTAAAACAGCGACACACACGACAGCCTCGCTCTCCGTCAAAATTCCCTTCTTAGATCTAAGGGAATCGGTTAAATCAGCGGCAACACAAAATACATTTGACATCATAGAGAAAGAAGGTTTATCTAAAGGTGTAAAATACTTCACACACTTCCACAACCGAAACTCAAAACCGTGGTACAGTCACACAAATCTCCATGGTGAGATTATGACAACGATAAACAGATGTAGATCAGGACACTACAATCTTGCCAGCTCTCTTGCTCGAATTGACATAGTAAATGGTACACAATGTCAGTGCGGTTATGAGAATCAGAATATCGACCACGTGCAGTATCCCACGTTTGATGAACAGAGGTTGAAGTTTATCAGACAACTATGAAAACTACATCTTTTTCTTTCACTCTCATGCAATGCTTTACTATCCAGACCTACGCTACGGTGGAAATGTGTAAAATAACCTACTCGTTTCTGAATGGCTGTCAGTTAAATATTTTAAAAAACTGTATAGGTTTAAAAACTGCTTGTTTACCAGCCAACGATTATTTATATGTAATTTGTATTGTATTATATAATGTATAATAATGTATTGAAAAGTAATGTATGGCAAAATAATCTCTACTTTGAGAATCTAATTGCATTAAATTAAAAACAAAAGAAAACTTACGTCGTACTTGATGATTACACTTAACGAACACGTGGAAAATAGGATCGATAGGACATCGGTCTCCGCAGGATCGTATCGAAGCAATCGATTAGGTTCGTTGGTTGAGTTACCGAGAAAATCGGCGTCAATTGTCGCTCTCGAACAATTACTCGAACCGTCTCGAGAAAGGAAAACCGTGATTGCCGTTAGTCCGAGCGTCCCACGCAAGATTTAATTCTTTCGCGACCCACGCCGCCGGCGGCACGGCGTCCACGGTCGAAATAGACGTGACTGCGAGACGATCATGGCTGCTACGCACAGTATTCCACGCTGTATTCGCTTGAATAGCAGTGCGCAAGAAGAAACGTCCGGTCCCCGGTAGAACACGCTTGTTCATCGAACGTATTTTCGATTATGACGAGCGCAGCGTCGCGGTGTCCAAACGCGTCGATAAAGAAACGGAATTGTAGCTAACATCCGCCCACGCTACGACTATCGATAACAGAGACCTGGTCGCGATAATAAATAGCGAATAGACGTGCCACGGGGTCCCATAGAAATTCTGTGCGAGAGACTAACAGAGAGATCTCGATACGCAGGCTCGATCCAAAAATGGAATCCTGTCTTGGTTTTGATCCTGTTTGAGAATATAGCATGCCTCGATGCTGTGGTTCTTTGAATCAGATCGTTTTCTAGAATCAGAATCTTTCGAAAATCAGCAAGTGATTCGAAACTTTCAATTTTTTAATTCTACAAATTAATTAAACATGGTCAACACAGAATCTAACATGAATGAATCGGAGAGTACGTGAGTGGGCCAAGGTGGCACAGCGGATGCTCCAGCTATAAAAGGATCGTCTTTCGGTGTGGCGATGTAACGTGATATAATATTAATTATTACGTACTCTGTGTTGATAAGGGCGGCAGAATGAAAAAAGTAAAATGATTCGCGACACGGTGTAAGCCGAGGCAAGGATGTCCACGGTGGGGTCAACGAACGGTCGCTGCTACGTTAGATCATCGCGCTAGATCGCCACGTTTGGGCCTAGCACCAGAGACAATCAAGCAATCAATGTCAGGGGCCAACCCTTTCGCGACGAAACAGTTCGTTTCCGCTCGGATCGGCTACGGCATCGCATGCCAATCAGCATGTTATTTGCGTGCCCGATAAAAGAAACAGTTACGCGCCACATACATAGTTCGATCTATACGCGCCTAGACTATAGCTCGAGGACAGCTTTGGCACTAGGCTGTTTTCACGCTTTGTTCGAATCCGACTTGATCCACTTTCCGACTCGCTACTTTCTAGTACTGGCGCCGTGTTCGAAATGAAATGCTGACACGACGACCGAGTATTGATCTTGATCCTGAAATTGAGCTGTCGTACAAGTTAGAGTTGAATTTTCCGACGGACATTGTTATTATTTTGACAGATAGGAAAAAGGTAGTCAAAGATAGACAAGTTCTCTGGAACAGCATTTATTTCCAGACACAAGCGTCCGTGGCGACCGGAATCCCCTATTTACTCACGATGATGAGCATGTCCTAAAAGTGGAGCAGGACCCTCGAGGGTTCACGCCTACCTCGGGACAACTGATCTGTCAAGACCGCACGCTGGATACACAAACTTGTTGTAACTGATTCATGAGTGAAGCCAAACAGAAAGCATTTCTGGAAATTAAAGCTGCCCGATGTTGTTTCCTTTGGGGAAGCTCCGCTTGCGTAGCCAATAGAAACGTTAGCACAGTGGGAACGAAAATTTTCAACTAATTACTAAATGGTTCTCGGAGCGAACCACTTTTCCCGTTAGCCGAGTTCCCATGGTATGGCGTCGTCGTCGGATCGTACGTCATCGTTCCCGGCGACAGAGTATCGGAGTCGCAACGGGGACAGGTCGCGATTTTATTAGCAACTCCATTGAATTTCAACTGGACTTTAAATTGCCGTAGACTTACAGTTATACGACGTATAAACTAGTCTCTCGTGGAGGGACGGGTCTCCGATGATCGAGGAGAATCCGCGCGATGAATAAAAAGCGGTCCCGTCGATCGTACCGCGACAGAAGGGGACAAGGATTTCTCCGACGACACCGGCTCGACAATGGCTTCGATCCCGGCCAACCTAAATGCCCAATTAAAGGCTCGAGAAAGTGCGCCGTTCTGTTTTCCGTGGCGATTTTTCAAAATCGACCGTCAAGTAAATCTTCGTCAAGGCGGTCGCCGTGCCTCCCGCGTTCCCCAACGTAATTGCTTTCCGGAAGAGTAATCTCTAGCCGAGACTTCTCCTCGAATTCCTCCCCCTTCGGTCTGCTTAATCTACGTTCCCGTGTCCCCTTTCCATTAAAAATTCATTCCACGAACATCACTTGAATTGTCTAAATTGTTTTACCAGAAGCCTCTTCAGTCGATACGGTCTGGCTCGCAAGATATTATTCAATTAGCTTCGCTGGTTCTTTAGGTAAATTAATCACAAAATATATAATACCTATATAATGTTGGATTGTTCTTTTTTCGGTTAGGATTTACACATCCACTCAACTCTATTGCGTTGCTCTGTGCACAAAGGTTTTTTATTTCATTATTTTACGCATCTCTCTTAGTTATACTATTTACAATTTACAAGACCCTTACCTGTGAACAAAGAAACGACATTAAAGTTATTATTTAAGATGTCAATTCCCTAATTCTAATTCAGCTTTCTTCTCCTTTATTCTACTTTCTCCCTCTACCGGGTAAGCCGGTCACTACTCTAATTCAGACCAAAAGAAATATATTTTCTTTACACCTAGATAAAGGAGGTCTTACTTAGGAAATTATACGAACCAGAATGTTGGTGTACAACGATTGCCACTTCTTGTAACTGTAGGTTTAAGGGGCGGTTTACAGTCCTTAGGTATAAATGACCCTTGTAGTAAGGAAAAACCGAGGACCGAAGTCAGCACGTCGAATTTTGTAAAGTAACCATTCTTGCTGTGTTTTTTGTCATAAAGTTATACGCATTAACATTGTACACGCGGTATTGTAGGATTCCAATATATATTTAATAAAGTCCATCACAGAATAATATTCTGATCACTGAAACTATCAAATAAATCGTACGTCAAGGTGTTGAACCGTTTGCTGAAACGGTATCGGAGTAACGATATTATAATTGAAATACGGGTAACGAACGCTCGTTATGATGAAAGTGCGCCGGTTCAGAGGGAAAGGTCGCGAAAACTCTTACTCCGTTCCGAAACGCAAATTACGTCTCTAACTGCGCTCTTCGCAGGTGTTCTTTACTTACACCTAATACCGGCACTTACCGGCGCGGCGGCTACTTGTTCCCGGCAATTACTTTCTGGCCCGTGCACTCGAGCCCATTACACGGGATCCAAGCCGGTTCAGATCGATGGAGAGTACAGAGAACGCTTTTCACTTGAGCCCATTTAAATGCGGCGTGCTCGTATCTCCTCGCCGCTTGCGCCCGTCGAAAGAAGTCAGCTTTTCTTCAATTCAATTAACACCCCCGCTCATAAGTTTCAGGACAATGATCGTATTTGTATAAAACTCTGTAAAAATGAAATAATGCTTGAAGGGTGCGAACAAACCTTTCCTTATTAAACCCTTTGCACTCGGCTGTCCCCTCTGAGGCACCACTAAATATTGCTTTACCATTCTTCAAAATTGTGTTTACATTATTAAATATATCGGTATCTAATAAATTACTAAACATTTAGGTACTGTATAAGGTAATGTACCAATTTCATATTCATAAAATTGCAAAAATCATAAGGTATGGAAATATTCTAGATCGGAAGAAATGTTTAATTTTCCAGTTAAAATAGCTCCGAGTGCAAAGGGTTAAAGGTTTACATGTGAAGGGAAGGTTGTTGCATTTATATTTTCTTTTTATCGAAGTTGAACCACGTTTCTTGGCGGATTCTTTTGGATTATTATCTGTACCGGCGCTTAATAAAAAACAGAGGTGTTCTAAGACTTATGAGTGGGAGTGTAGCATTGATTCTGTTTCTGGGAGCATTGTGAGCCAGTATGAATCCTTCGTTGCGGGTGCTGTTGAACGGTTTCTGAAAAGAACCTGGAACGAGGTCTCTCCTTGCTTCGGTAGGCCTATCACGTATCCACCCGGCAACAGCTTCACTACGGTCGAGCTCGTCCTCCCATTCATTCCGCTCCAACATGCTCATTCATCCCGCAGTATCGGGCTTTAATGCACTTTTGACGGGCCATAGAGTCGCGTGCCGACGTTCGCACCTGGACTTATTTCCTTCACCTGGACTCCGCCACTGAAAATAGACCGATCTCTTTTGGGACGCTGCTGCCAAGCCTTGTCAACGTGTTTCTTCTCGTAGTAGGCGGCTATTCAGACGTGTAGATGCTGTTTGTTTTGCTATTCGATATCTGCGGTCGACGTTCGCTCAGCTTCGAAATATCGTCGAGGATAAATGCTGGATATCGAGTTGATCTTTCTCGATTCGAGCTGTCGCCTAACCAGAGAAATTATGATTTCGGTAAAAGAGAGCTTACAATGAAACTTGTTTAAAAAGACTATACATATGTAATATATATTATGTACTGTATATTACAGTAAATGTACAGTACACAGTAATTTTAAACAATTTTTTCATCGCGTAATGTGCGAGCCTCCGCATACTATTACGTACTTCCAGAAAATTATTAAACAAATATTTAATTAAACGCGTTTAATGAAAATAGAAGTAATAGCACATTCTCACAGTTCAGGAAATAATCTCTGTAGGTAGTTTTTATTCGAAGTACCATTTTCCCTGGCACGGCAACAAGCCAGAGATTACAATGCCCGGTGATTACCTTTTTCTGCCACTACGGAAAATCCTGGGCCTTTTAAAGCCCGGGGATTATGATAGTCATCGCGGCGATTGTTCGAAGGGAGTGGTCGAAAAATGCGTGAAAATTATACGGCTCTTCCCGTTGATGTGCAACTAAAGTCAGTGGTGTAATTATTTTCCTTTTAAGCGGTGGGAAACATCCGAGTTCTGGTAATAGTGATTATTAGACTGCGTTTATGCCGTGTAAACGTTTCCATTCCGATACACGAGACGATCCCCAAGCCGTTGTACCGGAAAGATGGCCAATCTCCACTGAAATTTCACTGAAATTAGTTCGTTCCAATCTAATTCGAATGTTATTTTACAAAATGTTCTTAAACTATTCATTCCCCTCATGTTTCGCTTGTAGTGGGGAGCTTCGAGTAATCTCCGAATCCGATTTCTCCGAACGATTGCGTAAAGATCAATTGTTACACGAAACAACGACGCTATCGGCTCGGCACAGGATCGAGTCGCAGTAACATTGCAAAACATTTGGGCGAACTGTTCCCGCGCGAGCGAGCGCAACCATGATGAAACCTTATCCGGGGTTCCGTTTAAACGACCTCCGCGTATAAATTTAATTACACGTTTCATTTCACGAGGCCGGTAAATGGCTTCATTGGCAGGATCCGTTTTTCGAGAGAAAACTTCGCCCGTCCGGGGACGAGAGGATGCGCCGGACGTACTTTTTCTCGCGTCTCTCGTTTTTACTTTTACGAGCGAGATGATGCGAGTTGCGCGTTGCGGTTCGGAGATCGGGAACAAGCGTTCTCCGCGGTATATCATAAATTCTCGTGAGGAGTCGCGGCGGATGGCCTATAAAACGCCGGTTCTGTCTGCACTGGTTCGCCATTAATACGGCGCCGGTCCACGCGTTAAAGCCGTGTTTGCGCGGTCCCCGCGATCCTCGCATGCCGTGTCCCGGGATTCGCCACCGTTACACGCATTCTTTACGTCTTCATCAAACAATAAATTCGCCCATGGTTCCGCGTACAGATATCAAACGCGCCGGCGGCGTAACGATTCGCGCAAGGAACACGCGCTTGCCAACGCTTCGCTTCTCCGAGACCGTATAGTCACCGATCCATGCAGACTTTAACAACAAAATATTCTCGGTGCGTTCTCCTAAATATTAGCTGTACAAATAAGCTCGTTGCCTTTTCAGCATACTTTCGATGATTATCGAAAAATATAAAAAAATACACGTCACGTTCCGAAGCTCCGTTTCTGTTGTTCGTTGACAAGGATTTTCATTCAATAATTCCTTGTCTCGCACATTTCTTTCAAAAATTTCCACTTCGAAACCTTTCCTACCACTTTCAGCATTTTCTCAATTCTCCTATGAATGCATAGTGAACGAGAAAATATCGTCCGGATGTTGTAACGATTTGTAACTAGTCTAACGACACCATAGTTTCATCCGTTCCAAGAAAGGTCCACGAGCGCCGCTGTGAATTTTGAGACTGGTGTCCCGATGGAATAACGGGAATCGGGTTCGTACTATGCTATGGGGCGCACACGATCGGGCTTATGGTTTCCGCGACACGTGACACCATAACGTCCGCGCTTATGTATCCCTTGCCCTACGTTGTTTATCCCACGGTCCCGTTACCGGTTCGCGGCAAGGTGCGAAAGCCACCTATCACATAATAACGATACTCTCGGTTTTGCGGCCGGTACAGAACTTTTTCCACGATCGGAAGTCGCCATCTTGACCTACCGACTGTCGCGACAACAGAAAACCATAGAAATAGACAAATAATCAATTATATCGATTGCAGATATTTAATAATTTTTAAATTAACGTTTTCGGCGCAACAGTTTCGATCAATTTTTAATCAATTAACTATTTTGCTAATATGCCTAACGTTTCGGTTCTAGTTTGAACCTTCATCAAAGGTAAATTGCGTCTAAAAAGAAAAACCAACGAAAAAATATATGTAATATACATGGATTGAAGACGAAGAAAATATTATTACATACTTGCTATTAATTTTACTAATGTAATTTAACCATTGAACTGAGTTGATTTGAATTGTTTGAGACATTGGTTGGAACCGTACTGCGGTCAAAGTGATCTTTAATACAGAGCAAAGAACCAACAACATGGAAAAACAGTACAAACGTTCGAACACGATTTTCGAATAGAAGTGTCTTCGCGAAAAAAAAGAATCACCGAGTATTTTTATTTCAGGAAGAGGCTCCGACGTGACCGCAGTAATCAAAGACTACAATGAACGTTCCCCGCGTGCAATTAACCGTCGACCGCGTAATTAAGCTCCTCTTTACGAGGGACATTCCTTCGAGCTCACCGATGGAAAGTTTCCCTTCGACGTGACACGAGAAACTAACGTACCGATTTTCTCAAGTCTTTCACATCGTTTAAACGATTTTCACGTGAATTAATATTTTTCTAATCGCCACAACGAACCGCTGCCTCCCACAGAAATTCCACGAAATCAGAGCAATTCCTTTGACAGAGACTGAAAAATTGAGATTGATTGCTCCATCAATCCTCCCACGTCTCGCAGCTCCCACGAAATTCTGGTTCGCTGGAAATCGCGATTAAAATGAATTTGTTACGTCGCATCGGTTCGGAGACAACGGGAATGCGATGTCGAACGACCACCATAAAATCGCACTGGAAAAAAAATGCCCGGAGAATCGTGAGCGCGATAATAAACCCGATAGCGAGTCCAATACGATTTTCCGACTGACACGAAAGGTTAGGCGCGAGGCGCACCGTACGGATTAAACGAGCCGAGGCGGCTAAATTACACGGCGGATTAATCGAGGGGTGTAAATAACGTGAATTAACGACTTCGTGTAATGAACGGATAAATCAGCGAGTCGATTGCGTTATCGCGGACGCGCGGAGTGGACCCTCGGGCAGTTGTCGGGCCGGTAAAAAAACCTGGCATAAAAAAACTCCGGGAAAAATCCGCGACTCAAAAATTTTCCGAAGACCTCGACACGGTAAACTTTCGAACTCCGACGGTGACTTCTTCGCGGGATCATGCGATGTAGCGTGCACGGTGCACGCTATGCTTCACTGTTATTGAACCTAGCCTGAAAGTCTCCGTGGAAACATCGAGTCCGAGAAAAATGGCCTGGGAGAAACAGTTTACGATCCAGGAAACGTTAAATTCGCCTCCTGTAAAAATCGGCGACACTGTCGGCTTCGGAATTTATTTATTTCCCCGGGGAATTTATAAATTTCCTCGGCGGTCCATAAATTTCGACTAATCCCGGACACACGTTGGGGGTTGCTATCCCTATTAATCTAATCGGCGGGTCGCGAGAAAGTCGCCGCGAAATCGGCTTTCTAGGCTTCGAGAGCCGCTCCGCCATTATGCGTCCGTCCCTTTTCCTTCCAGCGTTTCTGCCCACGCGTTTCGCGGTCTATTATTCGCGAGAAACCGCAGCGCGCACCGGAAACGCGTAAACCGACGCGAGTTTCGTCTCACCGATGAGCCAGGTTTTATCGTCCCGTCTGTCTCCATCGGTCTCGCAGGACGATCCTTTCCAGTTTGCAGAGGAAAGGAAGGGCAGAAATATTCACGGACTGTCAGCGGGAACACCGTTACACCTCCCACGAATCCCACTGTTCCCCGAATCCGCGATTATTTCGCGATAAAAACGTCCTCCAACTTCCAGGATTGATAGTCTACCGGGCCTCTGGTCGCTGGAGAATGATCGCCTGTTCGAAATCAAGCACGACGTAGTTCTCCACTTTTCCTATTTATCCAATTTGTAACGATCACTAGGAACACTTCTAATTTGCCTTTCAACGAAATCCCCGGTGCTTACGTACTCCGTTTCTCGTCCCCATTTGTCGCTAGTCGCTCTCAATCCGCGAGGGAAATGGGAAAACAAGAAAGCAGCTTTCCCGGAAAATATTTGCAAGCTGCCAGCCAAAGTTTTCGGGAGAGACTGTTCGCCGGGGAATCCGGGATTATTTCGCGGACACAGTCGAAAACGGAGCCGCGAAAACGAAGCCAGTGCTTCCGGCGTGGCGCGGCGGCGAAATACGTGGCACGTTAAATCGATTCCGACGGAAAATCCAGCTGGAAAATCCCGAACGCTACGCGGTTTCCCGAGCTACTCGCGCGAATTTGTCCCGAGCCTTTTGTTACCCAGCATCCTATTAGCTTCGATCGGCTCGAACAGTTTCCCCATCGGTTATTAATCGGTATTAACGAGTACGAAAATTTATCTACCCCCGGTGGCGCCGGTTTTTTCATTTCGCCGATCATAATTGACCGTCGAACCGATGAGTTATCTCGCCTATAAATTCACCCTCACGTATTCTCCGTTCAATGTGCACATCCGCCTCTATAAATTCGCGTCTGCGATCCAACTACTTTTTTCTGTTTGCTATAGAAAAGTGTCTAAAGATCAACAGCTGGCTGAAACATTGAATTTTTGTCGAGTTCAAACATTTCGTAACGTTTCCGCTTACGAGGGGTGAGAAAATCAGCGTGGAAAACGTATTCGCATCATGGTCCCGGTTATCATCTTTGATCACGGAGTTCCCATTACGTTCGATACGTGTCTCGAGAACGATACGCTTCGACATTATGCTTCGCGTTCCATGGTGTAGTCGTTAAACCAGCGTAATGGCGGTTTCCGTAGTCACTGCTGTTCCGAATATTGTTACTGTTACGATACGGATTCGCAGGTACCTAGAATTTTCCCTCCACAGCCCAGCATATCAGCAAACTCCTGGGGTGATTCATCTTGCTGCACAAACGGAATCTCTCGCGGTAAGAAAAACTTGTTTTTCTGCGACGCGGCGCGGCGAGACGAACACGCATTGCCACATGTATTTTGCGGGGAAAAAGGGGCACGGGATGAGTCAGTAAGCTGTACAGGGCTTAAACAAACCGATATTTTATGGGAACAAGTAAACACTTTTCCGCAAAAACCGTCCGAGCTAGGTTTATTAACGGTGAATCAGGTTTTCGCTTGCGTACTTCGTCCTCCGTATTTCATTCTATCGTTTTCTGTGTCTTCTTCGTCGTCTGTATTTCTTTATTCCGCGAGCTGTTATACATATTCGACTCTCTGTAACTTTTAAAAGATTATCCTTCTTCCGTATAATATTGTAGCAGCGCAGGTATAATAAAAACATTTTTAAGAAGTGGACAAATTCAAACAGCAACAGTCACTCGATTCAGCTTCTTCGCAGTGGCTCAAAGAAAAATAAAGTAGGACACTCCCGGAGCTCCCGGAGGAACCTTTGTCGCCGAAGGGAGTCTCGGTGAATAAGGAAGAAGATTTAAGGAATGATTGATTTCGAATCAGCGTGCTTCGAAAATCCCGGGATCGGAGATCATTAATCAACACCGTTCGGCAGCGGTGTCAGCCTTTTTATCGAGCATCCGACGGCTTCGATCGCGGGGTTGGACGGGGTTTGGAAAAACGGACGTCCTGGAAATACAGGCCACTGCGGAGCACACGGCCATTTGGCTATCTGACGTAGCACGAAAGTTAACAGGACGCTGTAGCGTCGCCGGAATTGGCTGACCTCTCGGCCTGTGGCTGCTGAACAACTTTGTTCGGTGTGTCCTCTCTCCCTCGCCCTCTCTACGATTCTCTATGTCGCCATACCCCTACTCGCGAACCTACATTCCGGAACTCAGGATTATTACTAGACTGCGGATCTTTATGGATTTTTCACAAAAATTCGCTGGGCGAAATATAAAAGATTAGAAAATTTTCAACATGTTGTAACCGTTGTTTCGAATGCAACAAAATCATTAGGGGATGAAATCAATTTTTATTACCACGTTTTTATTAGCTCGCTTTCTTGTTTGTGTGTTTGTTTGTTTGTTTGTTTGTTCGGTGGCAAATTTTGCAATTGATTTTAACCCTCATCCACACGACGTGGTACCCGGGTACCTATTTCAAATTCATTTAGAATAGTACAAAAAATTACCCGTGTGGATGAGGGTTAAACTAACTTCCTGATGAGCTAGAGACTTGAAATCGGGCATATGGCTCAGAACTGGATGACAATGCATTATTCAAAAAAAAAAATTTTTTAAAGTCTATCCGTTTAGGAGAAATGCCAATTAAAATTTTACTCCTATGGTCCACAATGAATGCGAAACATTTTTATTTTGCATGAAGATCCGCAATCGAATTATTACATTTCGTTTCGGGGTTGAGGATGCGCGTTCACGCTTACGTCAAACACTGTCGATATTAGGTCAGCTCCTAGTTTGGCTGACCTGTTATAGCTATCAAGTTGATTGAGCAGTGGATTTTATAATAGTAATCAAACAGAAACGTTGTTAACAAAATTCGAATGCATCGATATCTGAACGCCACGCTCGTCTATATTCGTCGAGTATCGTCGAGTATCGTCGAGGATAGATGAGAGAAACAAAAGTTCGTTTCCCGGCCACGAACGGCATTAAAAGAAAAGGGCAAAAGTTGTCTCGTCTCGGTGACCCGATTCTTCATCCAGTGACCTGCTTCCCCGGTACTTTATGTTTTTTCGCGTGCCGAATTCTTTAGCATACAAATGGGTTTCGGGGCTAGGTCTGAGTTAGGTAACCGTCGGGATAACGCGTTAGAATTCCTAACGAACAAGCGACAGCTACAGGGAACAGCGACGTGGTTCAACCCTTTACCTCGGTTCCGAGATTTGTAAACGAAACCAGAGAGGAAACAGTAAATCCGTGATGCTAGATCTGACGATCGATCACCGCGGACTCCGCCCCTGTTGAATATTCGTGGAAGCTCTCTCCCGATTGTAGGACCGATACCTGTATCCGTAATCACTGTTCATTTTTTACCACGTTTTTATTAGCTCGCTTTCTTGATTGTGTTTGTTTGTTTGTTTGGTGGCAAATTTTGCAATTGATTTTAAACTAACTTCCTGTGAGCTAGAGACTTGAAATTGGGCATATGGCTCAGAACTGGATGACAATGCATTATTAAAAAAAAATTTTTTTTAAGTCTATCCGTTTAGGAGAAATGCTAATTTTTCGAAACGATTCGACGCGATATCGTGAGTCTTCCAAATGGTAACTCGAAAATCTCGCTGAGTAAAACTTCCACAGGACCAGAGACATTCTCAAACCATCCGAGAACGGACAAAAATGCAAACTTCGGGTCCGGCGAGAAGTGACAAATTAATTACCTGGTGGAAACGTGCTGGCGAAATAAACCGCGTGCGTCGTCGACGAAACGGTAATCAGACCGATTAATCGTGACACCGACGTGTACTTTAGGAGTGTATGAAGCACACAGGGGTTCGTTCCGTGTGTTCGCGTGTCCGCAGGATCCTCCAATTAAAAGCACACGCGCTATTTACGCGTCCCGTCCCGAGGGGTCTCCGACGGGGATAATTTAAATAAACCGGGTACGATGAAATTTCGGGGCGAAATCGTATCGCGTAATTAGAATCGTGCCTCGTTTCCTGTCTGAAGGGGGGAAGAGAATCGAAACGGTCGAGATTCCAGAGGCTCGGGGGGCTCGCGAGAGATAAATCATCGGCTTCTCCGAAGCGTGTCTCCTTTTTCCCGATGTCCGTTGGCCGAGTTGCTAATTAAGTTTGCACAACGCCGCCGGTGCCGCTTCTGGCCGCATAACGAGGCGTGTGTAACTTTCTGTTCAGCGGGAGGTAATGCGAGCGGAATACTTAATATCCCGGCCAGAGAGCTTTGGGTCTCTTTTCTGGGCACGTGCTCCGGCCGTCTCTGCTCTGGCCAGAAAACGGGTGATTCCGGAAGAAGCTCCGCGCATCCGTTCTCTTCGTCCTTGTGAAACAAACGACCGAGTCGAGGGCGAAAAACCCGGCGAAATCACAAGACGCGTGCAAGTTCTCGCGGTTGTAAGGCGATTCCTCCTTGTCCGGAAACCTCGTGCGACTACCACGTTTGCGATGACACTTTCAAATCACTGCGATGCTTTGCAGCCTCCAACAGGAGTCCAAACAAATAGCTAGATTTTGTATTAGGTCGTTGCATATGAAATATCCGATATCGTACAGTAATGTTAACCGACCGCCACTATTTCTTATCGATCGAAGAATCACGCGCGTTTCTTGATTGTATAAATTATGTTGTATCGATCGTAAATGTTAAATGAACAATGTGTGGTGGTATCAGCGCACAGATTCGATAAAAAAAAACAAGCACTCTTGCAATTAACAAAATCTCAACGTTTCGATCCTGATATGGACCATTTTCAAGAGAAGAATGTTTTTTCTGCGTTTAAAATATTAATAGCGCTGTAATATGTGTTAAACGGATCAAACACTATGAAAGTAACAAAAGAAACACTTTGCCTCACTTGCTTTAACAAAAGATTATAAATGAAAAATTTTAGAGAGAAACTGACACATTGCCGGTAGACACTGTACTTGACTGTACTGAAGGTTAAGAAATGAATACAGTGCATACATAGGACCGACACATTTCATACTGAGCCAATCAGAAAATAAGAATCAATGCCTGCTACAGTCAATACTTAGCGGTTTTGAAATCCCACTGGAGACTGTTTTCACCCACAAACCACTTGCAAGTGCTATTAATAAATAAAGTACAGAGAATTGGCATTCGTAATGTTTGTACCAACAATATGCATACATAAAACGATGTATGCAGAGAAACGTAAAGCTGAATCTAGAATAAATAATGTATATAGGAAACTTCATCATAAGTAACATTATTGGTTCAGTAATGCAGCGTAGTAATCATGAATCTTGGATATTTCGTACCTAAGATTTACGCTCTGTTGTTTAATCATGTGAATAGTTTCCAGTAATAATCTTTGTTGTAAATTGTATTCTTTGTCACTAACTTTAACGTTTTCGATGCTGATACGCTGATACCACCATACATTGTTCATTCTTGATTGTATTATGGTAGAAATTGAATTCTTTTATCACTCACAGGTTTGATTTACAAGATTGTCATCTCTACTGTCAAGACCACTGACGCGTATATAATGTAAATTTATTGAAGCATTGAAACTCTGTCAAAACAATCGGGATACATTAATGCGATACAAAACCGAGGGAAGATTACCGTTTGATTGATCCCGACGAAAAATTCTAGTGACACACCGTCGCGTCGTCGCGGTTAGATCACGATTGGGCAGAGTCTCGGGAATCAATTGCCGCTAATGCTCTTCCAGCTAAGTAGGCTTGTTCCTTTTTTGTTCGACGGTGTCCCCCCTCAAGGCTCATTATGTCTCATTGATTTGTTCGCCGCTGTTAATGCCATGATGATGGCGGGGCTTACGCAAGCGTGCGTCCGTCGAAAATTTCAAACGACTGGACGAGAGGCAGAGAGAAGGAGAGGAACGGGTCTCGAGAGATCAAGACTGGGCTTGTTGCACGTTTTCTTGTTACCTTGACTTCCGTTCGATCATCGCTGGACATCGGTGGCCCCGTCGGGTTCAGTGTAAATACGTGGCTACGGTACTGGCTTTATGGCCTCCCATCGTAAAGATCTGCGGGCACGACGAGATGTAAACACGTTTCCCCGTTGATACCCTGCTTGTACGACACAGTGCCTACTGCCGGACGCATTTTGTTTCGCGTGCTAATGTAATTTGCCCCTCGCCGATATCATTTTTCCCCGACCCCCTCGAGAGACTTACACGATCTTTACAGGGCACTCGGGGACCGGTTCAAGGGTGGCTCCCAGGGAACCCGAGCAATCTCTTCGATCACTGGCCCCCGTAGACTATGGGGACACGCGATTATCTATAACCCTGCCCGACAAAAAGTGTGACATCGTACAACACCATTTTTATTTTACAATTTACAACCCCTTACGGTTCGTGTCTCCGCGCTGCTATTAATCAATATTTGAAATGAATATACTCGGACGTTTGCTGTACTTCAATCGTTCGATAAATAAAGCAATTTCGACGGATCATTTTTGGCGCTCGTGATCGAAAATTGAAGGGAATTTAATTCATCTGTTATATTTTGAACAAAGAAATTGATTGCGCGCATGTCGCTGGTTAACATCACAAAGAATGTCATAATGTACAGAAAATTGTTGACCTCTTTTCTGTTACGTTGATTTTCAATGTTTCATAATTGAAGAATTTTAGTAGAATATTTTTTTAATAATGAATTCTGTTCTACTATTAATAGTGTGCGATGTTTCATCCCATGTTTTTGGTGCGCCTTTTCATAATTAAACGTGGGTCTTTGCATGCGTTCCATGTTTTAAATAAAATTGCAATGTAGAAGGTAGAAGGAATAATGTGTATGTGGAAACGCGTGTATGAAGTTTCTGTCTTCTGAAATTTCCTCTCGGCAGATTTGTTAATTCTGCAAGCCATTAATGTTGTTTATGTAACGAGCTGAAATCTGTAGGGAACATTCCTCGAGCTGTTTACTCAGCCATAATAATAATTAGTCAGCTATAATGCGCCAGTAATTGGAGCGAGACGCGATACGTGGGAGATAATAACAAATGTTCTAATTACCGTCAAAAATGTATTAACAGCGCACAGAAAAATATTCTACATGCGGCCAAAGACCATGTCTTAGCAATATTTAAATTTCTGACACGTTCTACCGCAATTTCTTATACTCCTACGCCTTCGAAAATATTAAATGGCCAATTTCAGAAGTACATTATTCTCCCACGTGCCTCTCCCGATTTTTTTTACAATTAATATGGTAATGATACAGGAGCTCGAAAAATGATTAGAACTCTAAATTTTTGGTTTTCAACAAACTTTCGTAATATCGTAAAGAAGAATCGTACGATGATAAATCTGGACTCATTTTCATGCTTAAAATCACTACTTTGACACGTCATCATTCAGTTTTTTCCTAGTTATTTTTTCTAATCCTGGTACATCGATATAGGCAGATACAGAATGAACCGAAGACAGATTCTTTCTCGAAAATGGTACGGCTCGAAACGCGTATAAAAAGTTAGAAAAATTTTGTTTGAGAATGATTAATTTAATCGTGAACGAAGACGCGGGGGAATTCTCAACAGTTGATTTTGCCGATCGTCACAGAAGAGAAACGAGAGCAATCGGTGAAAAAGTCGAGGAGGCGCAGATGCGGATAGCCGAGCTGCGTTTCGACACGGATTGTCGATCCCAGCCGCAGCCGCCCCTCTGTCCGGCCCTCGGAGCGCTCTTCGGGGTCCCGGCTGGTATTTTCTGTCAGTCGACGGCGGGCCGCGGGTCGAGCTGGTCGAGAAAACACCAGGCTCGTCAAACTAAGTTGTCCGACACGTGTAGTCGTACATTCTCGCGCGTATTTCGAACGAAACGTCAAACCGATACCCTCTAGTTTCGAGAGGCAAAGAATGCTTGGGTCGAACTGGTCCTCGAGGCAAGCACGACCATGTTCTCAATTCTGAACATAAAAAAAATGTGACTGAGATATTTAATACTGCAAAAACAAACACGCAAAACTGCCAAAACTAATTCCAATCAAAACTGCCGCAAAAGATCAATTCTCCCGAAGCCTGAAATTATTTTAATTCCGCGAGCGATTTCGTAGGAAGGAGGCTTGCGAAATCTCGCAACACGGTATCGATTTTGTCGGATCCGCATTAGCGATCGAATAGAAAGTCGATCGTGTGACCAGACGAAAAACGAGCTGGTTGCAGGCTGGCAAATTTGTTAATCGGATACTTGTCGTGGTGGTTGGTTGTGGAAACGAGGCAGATCGTGGTAACAGGATTGTTCTCGCGCAAGGGGTGGCTCGTCTTGGTAGATAAGGGAAGCGGTGACCCGAACTGTCAAGGCGCAACTATAAAATCGACGATAGCGAAGTCGACAGCCGCCAGTGTCGCGGGAGCCGCGCGCGAGAGAGGACGTGGGTCGCGTACGTCGTCGCCGCGAGACAGAACTCTGCACGCGAATAAATGAACACCGTTCGTCGTATCGTTCCGCATGCAGCTGCGTATCGCATCATGAAGAGACGCGCACAGTAAAAATTCAATAATCCGAGAGCCGCACGGTGAGCCATGTGCGATTCGGCTCTGTGTGACACGCGGGAGCATTTGAAAGTTTTGCGATACGGCTAATCCTGAAGGGGATCCCCTTGGCGAGACTGCCCGGGATATTGACAGCGGGAATACCCGAAGAGTCCTTCGAGAAACGGTCCTTACGAAGTTGCGAGTGCCGAGCTGATTTTCTAGGGGATTCAGGGATTTCGAGATTGAAGCTGTCCGAGGTGGTTCGAGAAGAAAGTATATTACGAAATCGGTGATTGAAGATTTTTCAGAAAATAAGTGGATCTTGGATCTTCAGAGAAACATTGATGACGAGAAGCGTTCGAGAGATTTATTGAATATTGACGGTGACAGTGGTGATAGAAGATTTCTGAGAAAAGATGAAACTGGAGTCTAGAAGATATATCTTGGAAATAAAGAAATGGTTGAATTTTAGGTAGAAAAGGCGTTTTGAATCGTGAGAGAAAGATCTGCGAAGAGGAGCACCAACGCCCTGAAGATATACTGGAAGAATAGAGGATTACAGTGATGCTTGAAGGTTTATAAACAATACTTAGGATTTGTAAGAAAATCAGTGACGAAATTTGTCTTGATAAAATGAATAATGCAAATCGTGGAGGCTTTTTAAGAAATATTGAAAGCAAGGGAAATCAATAATTGTGGGTGTGACTGAGTGGGAAAAGTCAAAGTGACGCTAGATATTTGTTCGGTTCGTCCAAGAAGGATAAGAAATTTTTAAGAAATTCTGAACCTTCGTAAAAAAAAGTCAGTGGCTGGAATCATTTCATATGAAAAGGATTTATAAATCCTACATGTCACAGAAATAAGTAATAAGCAGCTGCAAGCTTCGCGAGACTGAAAGTTTTTCTAAAGGATTGAAAATCCGGAGTATTATTTAAAAAATTCTGAGACTCGAGAAAAAGGACAGTGGATATCTTGGTGGAAGGAAGTTGAAAGTCTTAAATCTGAAATCCTGAGAAAATAAATAAGGAGAGCTGAAGCTTTGGAGGGCTTCTAGGAAGCTCGAGTAGAAAAATTGAAGTAACGCGTCGGCTCATTCGATTTCCCGAATAAAAGCCGAGTGAGGCAGAGGAAGAGGGTTGGCCCAAGGTGTCCCATCTCGCAGAGAGTGGTTTAAACGGGGATTTCCATCGGGTTCTTCCTCGACTCCTCCACCATAGAGTTCGCCGCGCTGAAGGGTACCGCGAGGGCTGAGCCGAGATGCGTCCGCGATCGAGCGTCGCTTGTAGAAGCAGAAAGCCGAGGGAACCTTGAGGGATTCGCGGAAGAGAGACGGGATTCAGGAAGAGAACGAGGAGGAGGTAGGAGGACCGAAGCGAACAGGGCAACGGAGAGGCGAGAAAACGGCCGAGGAATGCCGTGGATAAAGTGTTTGGGTGGCGGAGGCGGAAACGCCAGAAGAGGCAAACCACTCAGCGTCAGCCAGCCGATCCACCTGCTCGTCAAGGTATTCCTTCCTCTTTTTACACGTCTACGAATATTTTTTTTCCAGCCAGACCAACACAGGGTGGAGCATCCCTTAAACACCGACGACGTTAACACAACCTACCGAGCCTTAAAACTAACTGGTACACGTTCCCTTATAAAGATGACAAGACTGATTTAATTCAGACTTTGCAATCATTTCTTATGAAATCATTTTTATTATTTCAATAATTATAAAATAAACAAATCTGGAACCAGTCATTCTGACCGGTGCACCGCGATGGTGGTAGGTTTAGTGTTAAAATGTACTCGAGCCACATGGCCCTTGCGATTTTTACTTATCAATCACGATACTCTTGTTTTTATAGCCTGAAGAGGCCTCCTCGAGTAGGTCTCGAAGGGATTCTGGTCCGATGGATGATCTTACGCTCTTTAAGCTGATTGGCGCGATTACACGCACATTAATTCAGCCTGTACACGCTTATCCACTTGAACTGGCCTCGATATATTTAGAACACGATGACTGACGTAAATATTAACTTTGTGATTTATTCGAAACGAGACGGAAGCTTCGAGATTCATTATGAAGCAGTTTCCAGATGTGCTATGATGTCAGTTCATTCATGAGGGTTTTTACGTTGATAGAAACATGCGAAAGGCAGATGTAGTTTGCAGAGAATAGTCGCTGAGAACGGTTTATCTGCGAGGCGACATAATGAATCGACTCTACCAGAATCGTGTGTTCTAAGGTCAACTCTCTCGCGCCGATAAGACTCTGATAAGTGACGCTCGTCTTTTGTACCCGTAGGCTAATTGTCTTAGGTCGAGATTTCCAGGCGAGATTCGAACGATTCGACTAGCTCGCCAGATAAGCGGAGAAATTAGGTGTCGGGAACAGATGGTCGCGGTGAGAATTAATTAGGTTGCCTCTAAAAACTCTAGAGCATATGGTGGCTAAATGCTCGGGATAGTGGCGTTGGTATATTTCATTAGGTTGTCCGAAAAATTCGTTTTGATCTCGATTAATGTGATAGCATGGTTAAGAAACGGGAAGCTTAAGGAATAATAGAACATTAACGAACAGAATGTTATCTAACAATATGGAATGTACACGTTAATTCTGATAATCGAACGAATGAATAAATGAATGAACGTAACAAAGGGATCAAGGTTCTAGAAAGTGTTTGAGGCCGTGCCCCTTAAATGTCACAATTTTCACAACCCTTTCGCTATTGACGATCGTGTGCGAGTGGGTGTCACTTAACGATTGCGTTAAGAGTCACCAGTAGGCAAGATAACGAGCAGGTAACCAAGAACGTTATTATCAATTTAATTGGTGAGCGGTGGCAAGGTATCCTCTCGAATCGATATATGTAGAGTGCCACGGAACAAAAAGGAAACGGTGCCTCGACCATAGAAATTAATAAATCAACTCGGCCCCCTCGGAAGGGTCCAGAAACCTTGGCGCCCCTTCGTCATCCCGAGATTTCGTATCTCCTGGTTTTATAGCATTCCGGGGAGCGAAAGAATCGCCTAATAATCGTTTTAACTGTTGGAACTTTCCTTGGTGGATCTTCTTCTGTGGATCTTCGAGCTCTATCTCTCTCTCTTTTCCAGAAGTTTGCTTCCTCAAAGGAAAACGCTTTATTAAATCCTGGAACTCTTCCGCATAATTCTGTGTGATCTGTGTCTTTCATTTCATTTCGTAATTTATTCGGAACGGCTCTACGGGTAAACGAAGCAAAATTTATGTGTTTAGAAGCATCGATCATCATCCTCTTATAAAAAGAAATGACGTCGTGCAGGTGCAGGATAAACATGCTTCCATCGCGGCGCTAACGAAAAAGTCCAGAACTTCGCGTATCATAATTTGTTTGCGGTGTCTTGTCACATTTGTCGGCAATTTCGCGCCTGGTCATAGCAAACGCGAAAGAAGCGTACTGCCGTCGGCGGCTTCCTGCTTCGCAAATGATCTTCGTGGTAAAAAGTCTCGGCAGCTGGGTAATCTGAAAAATCGCGAAACATAAAAAGCTGCCAGTCCGCGTGGTCGTCTCTTTCGGCCGTTCGGTCGGTTCTTATTAGATGTTTATTTAAATTCCGGTTACGAATGCGTGTCGGGGCTCGTCTCGGTAATTCGCGAACGCGCGTTCACGTCGTTTTTACAGGACGCGGAATGGCAGCAGGAACGGCCACCGTATTCATTCCGCGGAATATCGTATCGCGTCCTAAGTGGCGCTTTAATGAAATCGCCGCCGCGGGTGGTACAGGCCCCCCTCGCTATTATTTAATTGCGCGCCGCTATTAACGCGCGATTTTTTCCGCCGGCTCGTTCGCCTAACGATCTCTACGATTCGACCTACCGCTACCTGGAACCTCCGACCAGGCTCCTGCAACTGCGACGAGTTGCTCTCTTCTCCTTGCCTCTCCCTGGACCCTCGTGAGAGACACTCTTTGATAATTACACGCGTCCACCTCCAATCAGACGCCGTGAAGCGATTTCGTCGGGATCGGAATGCGAAAAGTGGTCCAAAGGGTCCGTGGAGATTTTACAGGATTACATATTTACTGGCACAAGGACCGACCGTAGCGGTTATACAAACGCACACGTGATCTCGTGTTACGGATACCTGGAAAAGTCGCTGAAACGCGAATAACTCGAGCCCGATGCCGGTGTTCGCACGCAGGAGTACGCGGCGACGTGTGCGAGCGAACCACGTTCACGCGAACGCACGTTGTCTGTTATTATAACCGTACTATTATCGGTACTATACACCTGCGCAGCGATCGCGAACGCCAGCGAATGCTAGCGTGTGGATATTCGCCGGTCATCGGCGAGCACGCTTCTTCCGCGGACCTGGCAATTAAATTAACGCGCCTCCCGGCAATCCGCAGAATTTTTCGCAACCAGGAAGCTTTGTATAATAGCCACCTAACTCCGAGGAGGAAAGGCTGACCCCGGGAGGTGTCTCCGACGATCCCTTGGCCCTGTACAACGCGCGAGTATTATGCGAAAGCTGACCAAGAAAAATCCTCCGAGTAAAATTTCACCCCTTAATCGCTTAGGCCCTTTACATCGTATTGACAGCTCCATTTCGAATTCCGCGCATAGCCTCGCTTCGCGTACGAACACTGGCAATTAAGTCAGACCACCTGTCGACCAGCGAGGTGTATTTTTTACGCGACCGGTTTTTTACCTGTACAGTTTTTGCTATTTGTCTAGCCTAGCGAACACGGTTGGCGCCAAGGCGATCGCTTCGAGCGGATTTAATAGCGCGTCGCCGATTTAATTGTGCATCGGTTATTATCCTAAGTACGTGCGCGAGAAAAACAGTAGGAAAGTTTCCGCGTCTGTTTTCCGGTGTCTAAATGTTTGTTATTGGATCGATGATTCACGGAGATGAGCTGGCGATTATCTCCGGCGAAAGGTTAGACAGCGAGGCTCGCGGTGAATCAAGTCAGGCTCATAATTCTCCGGGAAGATTAGGAAATCCTCATAACTATCGTCATCAGCGGGCATGCACACCGGTCTGTGCTCGGTCGTATATTACCCGAGGAAGTATGCGCGCATGCCATTGACTCGAACATGCAAAACAATGTTTTATTGGCTGGTTCCCTCAGAGTACAGAACGATCGAGGAAGGGAGAGAGACGGTGTTTAGAGACGCGACCAACTGCGAAATTAGCTCTCGCAGTTATATTAGAGGAACGTTCTCGTTGCTATATAATTTTCTTTGAAATTTCAATTTCGATTTAGCAATTACGCTTGATACGTTAAGTGCTAGATTACCATTCGGAAGAAACTTTAAACTCTCCTCGACCACCTTCCAGAGATTATTACTTGTGCATGAACTGCGCGACGACAGCGAGTGCATTAACATGAGAACGAGTAGTATAGTATAATAACGCCGTTTTCCAGGATGTTACGAGTGCCCTCGAGATGCTCTGAATGTAACCAAAGCAGGGTCTTCTCGATTTACAGCGTATCATTTCAATAATCTATAGCGATTCAAGCTATTCATTTCTGCAGGTTAGTCATTGTATTTAATTTGTCTGAAAATGGAAATTGCGTACAGTTTAGAAATTACGTGCAATCCGTTGATGGGAAATTATAATTTGACTAATTAGAGTCTTCCTCTGTACGATCCATTCGGTAGAACGTCCGTGAACATTTGTTTTGCGAAATGATTATTTACTTCGTCCGAAGAAGAAGGTACAACATAGATTAGGTATGCAAACGCAGTTCATTATGCTTTTAAAATAATGATCATCGTCGCACTGTTCGCACTTACCCAAAATCTGATCTGATCGCAGAGCGTCTTTGCCCACATTCTAATCCGATTTACCTTCGATGCACCTCTCTCCATCGGTTCACCGCTTTCGATGCATGTCTGCGAGCCCATTGTCGACTGACAATGTTCCTGTGTCTCTTTCTCTATCTAATTATAGGAATTAATTCTGCAAAGCTGGTTTCTTCCTCGAACATACCAATTATGAAACAATGAACGAAACTCGAAGCTAACAACTGAACTTTCCCCCGTCACCGATGCAAGATGAAACCTCGTTTCCGTCGCGAAATTCCACGGATTAGTCAAATAACCGAGTCGTTACGCACTCTTCAATTTATGCCGAAGTTCCTTGGACTAACCGAGAAGGGACTGTGTTGATCTTTCGAAAGGTTAGAAGGCTCCGCTCAGGATCTACCTACGCGTTTAGCGTACTCGGTAATGGCCGACGAGAGACGAAGCGGACTTTGCTCAATAAACTCGAAAATGTTTGCTCGAAGCACACAGTTTTTATTTTACACCTTTTAAGCGGCGTCACAATATTGTCGGCGCCCACGCGCGGTCTATTTCTTGGACACCTTGACACCAGGCGAACGAACAGTGTGTTGCTACACGTGGGAAACCTTCTGATTCCTCTGTTGCTGTTCGTGATCCTTGTTGATAGAGCCTCAGCTAATCGCGATTAGATTAGGATTATTTCAACGCTAGCTCCGCACACACGAGACTGCGGGGAAATTAAAAAGGAAATTCTTTATTTTTTCTAGTTGATCAAGCTACAATCGGAGAGATTTAAGTACAAAGCATTTCCATTCTTGTAAAGCAGATAAAACCCTCGGAGAAGGATTCCGATTCCATGTAAATCCGCGAGCAGATTCTCGGTCCAATTATCACCTCCTCCATTCTGTAATTCAAATACAAGAACTAGCTAGTCCAAAGGGAAATCCTTAGACCATTCGAAGTGTAAAACGAGAACTGGAATCGATTCGCCGATGTCGAATAAAATTCCGTCCTTTGAGCATCTTAGAAATCGACTACAGGTATCTTTCGAGGTGCAGCATCGGTCTGGCGTTAATCACGACGAAATTTAGGCCGAATCGGCCTAACAAGATTAGACCGAGGTAGTCAATTACTTCTGCGAGTTTATCCTCGTCCTATTTTCGGCGCCAGGGTCGTTGGAGACGGGTTGACCCCTCGAAAAATGATCGTCAAAAATAGTGCGTGTTCCAGACACCGTTGACGCGTCCCGTCATCGTTTGCGCTCGTCTAACAGCCGATTGTTCGCTTCTTCTTCGCGAGGCGAACAATTTTTATTTCGCAATTGACAAAGTCCGAATTCTTTTTTGATCGTACCTCGTGTAACACTGTGAAGTTGGGCTTTTCACTGGCTGGCGAGGACAAAAGCGAAAAATTTCGCGGATAATAGTACTGTTCGAGACACTGGTCTCGTCAGACGAGAGAGATCCTTCGTGTGGCTAGCAGGAAAAAGGAACGCGGGGGCGCAGAGGGAAACTTAACGAGCAACGGAATCGAGAGAAAAGAAAAGAAACGCGGCGCGCTGCGGAGATTAAATCGCGCGATACCACGGCTAACGATTCGGGTTCAGTGCCGCTCTGCGAGCGACGATGCCCGACCTCTCGAGATTCCTTAATTGCAGCTGCACGCCGGTGCGCAATTAAAAGTTCTTCAATTAGGACACACGTCTGGCGTCGCACTGTCTCGCGATTTTCTCCCTACTCGAGTCAGCTTCTCGCAGTCTTTCCCCCGGACTAGGAGTGCGAAAACTTGTTGGGATCATTTCGAGCACGGAAGACGTCCTGGACTTCGAGGTTTCTAACGTTGTAAAAGTGCCTCGTACTAAATAATCGTCTGATTAACATCTTCCGAGCTCTAGATTTCATTAAATTTCTCGGTAGCTCTGCTGTGAAGAGTCGAGAGAAGATGGAGAAGATCTCTGTGCGGATTCTGGATGAAAGAAGTTGTTATATTAGTTCTTTCTGGAATGAGTATTTATAACTGCGGTCTTTTTTCCGAGGCGTGCGACATAGCTTAAGAATTTGCGGTGTCCGAAGTGGCATCGCGCGGCTGTTAATAGACGCTTCAGAATAAAGAACTGTTTTATAGAACCACTTTCTAAAGCTTTGTCTTTGAAAAAAAAGAACAGAAGGCAAGCAGAGGCTAGAAAAACTTTTCTCGATGTTGCTTTTCTTCTTTCAAACGAGAAATACGTTTCCATCTCAATTCCCGTTGTACCTGCACTTATCAAAGACTGAACGATGCATTCAAAGGAGTCGTTCTCGGGTTTCTCTCAACTTTTCCGCAGAGGATTTCGCAAGGTTCTTTCGAGCGATGCGAGGAGCCGATTCCGCGCGCAGTTCCGCGAAGAATCCGCATGCACCGGAAGCTCGCGGTGGTTACGTCAGCGTGCAGCCGAACCGCGATTGCCGGCAATAAAATAATTCACGTCGAACAGAGCGGCCAGTGTGTACGTACGTTTTGCCTCGAAACAGCTGAGCGAACAAATTCCTTTCGCAACGGGGCAGGGAGTCTCGCGAAAGCCGAGGCCCCCGCGCGAACCTCCTCGCATATTCGCTCAGCCTTTTGTAAGTAACAAGACTGCGCGAGCTCTCCTCGCTTTCTGACATTTCGCGTTACGCGCCCGGATTATCATATTACACGCGTGTACGTGCCGACACGTACGCGAGATTTACTTTTCGCGATCGCAGATAATCGGCTGATGGATCATCCAGCGGCTTGTAGCCGCGTGTAACCTCAACCGATCCGATGCTTGCCACACACGGAGACATCGATTGTTCGCCAGGGGGGATCGTCGAGTTGTGTGCACCATCAATTATTCAAAAACAATGAACGACGATCGGTTAGAAGACATGCTGCTTCCTTCTTGCCATACATAATTTGCTTTCTATTTCTTGCAATCGACGCAAACAATTTTTGAAGTGAAACTTCTTTTGGCAGGGTGTAAGCCTAACTCGCGCCACGGAATTCGCGACATGAAAAAACCGTAACGGTTTGAATCAAGGGAAATGTCAAGTTTGAATTGAGGGAAATTTCATGTTTAAATTGAAGGAAATTTCAAGTTCAATTTGAAAGAAATTTCAACTTTAAATCGAGGGAAATGTCAAGTTTAAATTTAGGGGAATTCAAGTTTTGAATTGTGAGTGATGTGAGAAATGGTAAAATTGTACAATTTTAAAGTTGTAAAGTAGAAAATTGTGATACTGTGAAAATGAAAGAGACACAGTTGATAGCATTTCCCATACGCTCTCCTTCTTTGATTTGCAAATTTTGATCGTTCATTACTAAACTGCAAGAAGGTTCACTTATGCCGCGCGTGGTTTTCTACGTGGTGATTTTTTTCTTTTTTTTATTTGAACGATTACCTTGTGATTTCTGAGTTTTTTTTTTCACACGTTGAGTTGCTCGAGAGAAAAGGGAAACGGGAGAAAGGTTTTTGTGGATCGTCGAGTAGCCTGTCTTTCGTCGGTGCATGGTTCACGAAGTCGAAAGTTCCTGCGGAATCGCAGGATTGTTTCTCTGTCTGGAAATGGTTGCCGGTGCAGCTTGGATCTCGGTAATTCCAGGCAATCAGCCCGACAAACCCTTTTCACCGGTAGTATACCGCGACACGACAGAATTCTTTCGTGGTCGCCGCCGTCGGCCGAGGTGAACAAAGGTCGTCGGATGATTTCTCGAGAGCCGGTAATGAGGAGCACCGAGACGAGAGAGCCAGCTGAAAATACGTGAAATCTGTTAATTCTGTGCTTCCGCGGTCGCTCCTAGCCTCGAGATGACACATCGCACCGAACAAAGAACGTCTTGTTTCGCGTGAAGTTAACGACGTGCGAACGAACCGTGATTCACCGAGTGCTCTCCTTGGATGGAGAACACCTCTTCCATCAATATAAACCCAGCGAAACGTGTGAAACATTGATGCACCATCCCCGTGTTTAGCGACGCTCCTCCGCCATTTTTCTTTCCATTCATTCTAGTTGGATTCGCGTAGATACGGAGCAAGAGTTCTCGTTTTTCATCTCATTTCGCTAGATATTTTTCTTCGTTTTGTTTCGTTGAGCCATACAGCAGTCGTTTTCATTATTTTATACGCTAGAGTTCTCGGTTTGCACCCAATTTGACTCTGATATTCCTCTGGATCGTTAGATGATATTTCCATTAATTTTTATAGAGTCGTTTCGAACGAGAAATAAAGAACAGAGTGTTTTATCGTAGAGTAAAATGTGAAAGGTCTCGCCAATTGCCAGATCAAGTGCTGATGCATCTTCGATAGCCTTTAAATCTCGATTTTCCCGGGGAATCGTCGAATCGGCACGAGCGTGCAGCCTGGAATATCAATTCTCGTATCCGGCATCGCGGAGGGAACTGTCATTTAGCAGGGAGAGAAGTCATCGACGCCCGGTCACGGCTCGGTGTTCTCACGAGCGTCTTTTTGTATCCCGTCGTGTAAAGACGGCCGTGGCTAAGCAACCGCGGCGAAGAGCTACGAGGCCGAGAGGCGAGGAACGCAGTCTACCGTGTATAAAAGGGTGAAAGGTGAGGATCAGTTAAGGGTGATATAGTGGAGGCGTTTAGTTAAATCGATCAGATAGGGGCTTTGCATGGCCCGTTGGTGGCACCCTCGTGCGTCCGGCACTGTCTTTCCCTGAATTATGAGCAACATCCACCTGCGCGGCCCTCTTCCTTGATCTGTATTCCCACAATCCCCTTAGATACCGAACTTGCGCCATTCCCTTCGACGATCCGCGATCTCTGCCACGAGAGATGTCGTCGGAAAGAAACCGAACTCTGTCAGTTTCGTTTGTTGCTTCACTGTCGCCACACACGGCTAGTTACGACGCCATTCTCCACTTTCCGTGGTGTCCCATAGACTTTAGCTCGGCCAACTAAATGCACGTCGACGCTAATCGACGCCACTTAAAACCTCCGGTGACCCTTAAAATGCTCGACTCGTGAGAGACACATTAAACCGATGTACTGGACACTCTGAAAGGTGTCCACCGAGGAAATCGAACCTAATCGAACCTATCCACCGGGTTTTCGAGAATCGGGAGAGCCGCTTTGGGACCTGGGAACAGTTTACGAGCGTTTCACTTCATCAACGGTATCGGGAACGGGGTCCCGGGATAATGACTCGATCGATGAACGATCGTTCAAACCATTAACCCTTTGAAAGCATGGCTGACTAACTTTTCACGCGATTCCGTCCGATCTCCGATTTCTACATCGAACCGTTCGGTTTCCTTGTGTTTCGCCATTCCAGTGGAAGCTGAAGCGATTCTAGGATATTCAGGTGGGGAGTCTGCTATTTGTCTCGACAATTTCCGAGAGTGTCGAAAAAGAATATAGTTGTAGGAAAATCGAAAACATCGCGAGCTGTACTTCCGTGCAGAAACGAGCGAATCGATGGTCTGAAAGACTCTATCAGCTCGGAAAACACAAATCTCGCAACTGGATCTCTTCGGCAACATCATCCAGTTGTGGATAGCAGCTAAAACGCTGCAGCTTTAAAAGCTTTCAAGACTGTAGAATGTGTGCGAAGTCAGTCGACGGCTAGTAACGACTTCATTTCAATGGCTGAGCTGAAGCGAATGTTACAGCCGACATCGACCTTCTTTTTCCCGGTGCACGTAACGCTACAAATTAGCAGTCTCGATTGTGGATCGAGGGGAACGTTGCCCGGAGAGACACGCGTGTCGAATCGCAGCGTGAAAGCGCCGCGCAAAAGAGGAAAGGAGAGCGGATCGTTTATCCGATCGACTGGATAAACGTTTGAGCACGTTTGTGCTTCCTGTTTGGACCATTAGCTGCGGCCCGTGCAATCGAGCCGAAAGATCGAGCCATCGTGTAATGTTTCTTCTCTTCCGCGAAGACGCCCGCGATTTCCCATGGAAATCGAACGACGTCCCGTGTCGCTCGAAGGGAAACGCGTCGATGGGGATTTATGGTGAATTAGCGACCGACACGGGCCCGATAAAACTCGCTGCGATCCTTTTGTGAGTCAATGAGAAAAAATAGAATCGAGGGTGGTACCACAGTAAAATTTGATCATTCAGGATTCTGTATGAAGGATACTGAATAATTTGCTGATTAAGGGGCTAGACTCGTTTTCAGAATTGCCAGGGACGCGCGTTCTCTTGCTTGAGCCACTCGGTACGACTCTGTGTAAATAATGTTAGCGATGTTTGCTTCTGGACAGAGTTCAGTTTTGAAGAGCGACGGGTGTCCCGATCTTTTGAACGATACTGTGCCCCCAGACGGATCATCGCGGCATTGAGACACAATGCGAGTACGGCTCTTTGAAAGGCCGATGACGCAACGCCGTCGTCTGTTCTCCCGATGAAAGATAATGCGCTAATGAAAACGGTCTTGTTAGAACGCATAATGGGTGACGCGTAGCCCCATCGAATCGGCCGGTTATATAATTTTCCTTTTACACTGGCAATGGTAAACAACGTCGTTAACCGGCTGCTCGTTCAATTGTTTCGTTCAACCATTCACCAGATCCAGCAGAATCTTATCTGAGAGAGCGTTAGATAAGCGGCAACAATGTTTTCTAAAACTGCCATGAATCACTGGTCACAAAATAATTCAGTCGGAGAACTCGTGGAACTCGGAGATTCGGTCTGCGAGGGAAAAATCAAACGATCGGAGACAGAAGAGGATGATCGTGATCAAGCAAATACGAGGCTCGGACGTCGGTCGAACAATTTTCTGAACAATTATTGCGGTGCCGGTGGTTCACCTGTCACGGTAGAACGATTGCAGCGTAATCATCGGTGTTCTTCGCGATGACAGGCATCGATAGACGCGGAGGAACGCCTGGGCAACGTTCCTCGCCTCCCCATAACTTCAGTTAACTGGACTGTGTTACGTGATTTTCCGGCGTGGTTACGTAGAACGTTTTCTTCGTTCGGTCATCCCGGAAAACCGGACGCCATTATTCACGTTATTGCAGGGCGCTGCATGCTCCCATGCATCCCTATATCCCGGCACGTTTCCCACAGTCTGCGCAAAAAGACAACGCGCGTGCACCGTCACCGATAAACTACAAATTTCGTGCACTGCAGACGATACAATAAATTTGTATGCACTCATCGGAGTCGGGGCACTGCGCAGCCGTTATTCCGCAAGAATTAAAAGTCACCGCGCATTTTCTACGTCCCCGAGCAGCTTCGCAATGCTATCTAGCAGCGCTTGTAATCCGCACGCCCACGCGCCAATCCAAATAGAGATGGAAACAGGTGCACAATTATCTGGGATCGTTTGCCCGAGGATTCCCGGTGTATCCAGACTGCTCCCGGTGTACACTTTGTTCCTTTGAGTCGTTGTGCAGCCGCGCCTCGCTGCCATATTTTCTTCTATTCCTCTCTCGCGGAGCTATCGGTTTCGTTTCAAAAGGAACCTCCTCACCCGATGGCATTTTCAAACAATAGCGGCGGTATTTAATTGTATGCAGTTTTATCCGCTATTGAAGAAGAGGGTCTTTAGAAAAATACTGAAGAGAAGGAAACCGAGATCGACTTTGTACCGCGATTTCAAGTCTCCTCCGACAGGAGTGAAAATAAGTGTGATCTCCTTTTGTGTTCGGTATTTAAACATTTGCAAAATATTGTTTAGATAATCGGAAGAATGGCAATGCACGTAGAATTTCCGTGGGATCTATTAGAAGTCTGTCCAGGAAGATTTAAACGAAGGGGAATAGCTATGGGGCCCCCCTCTTCTCTTTCCACCTTCGAACCCCGACGATCCAGCGCAATCGGTCGATCTACACGATTATTGGCTATCGCGGGATCTATACGCCGGTCTAATTGGATTTATTAATATAATTAAAGGCAGAATCGATGGAGGATTATATGTAACTGTACCTGAAGCTGCCGGAAGCCACCGGGGACACCTTTGAACCCAGGAATCCGCTCGGCTCGGCTCGCCTCGGCTCTATTTGGCGTTTGTCACGCTGTTTATCGATAAGGGCTCGCGTCTTCGTCGTCGGAACTATTCCCTTCTACGGTCCCCTTATCTACCGGGAAATTAATTTACGACGGTGATCGATAACCGCGCGCAAAATATTTGCACCCCTCCCCGGGACACGCCAATGCATCTCAGAGCTCGTAGACGTTTTGTCCCCTTATCGGATAACCGGCTATTCCGAACACGTAATTTCCGGATGGTAAATATTTGAAGGGGTGCGACCCATCGGTGACATTTACTTCGAAGGGCGAGGGGTGAATTCGACGGAGTGGCCCTTGTGCGTCGAAAACGCTGCGTGGAATCTTAAGAGCTGCGGAGAATAATTCTTTCGAAGATTTGGGAATTTTTTGGGTACTCTTTAATCGATGCTTCTCAACAACCTTGTTAAAAGCTGCAGGCTTTTCCCTCTTCGTGCGAGCTGTGCAAGTGTAAATTGATTCAGGGCTGTTTTGGAAAATTCGCTTTCCAGAGTTCGCCGGCTCCCGTCGCATTAATTTCCGACGGAAGTTCATTTCGACGGAAGTGTCGTTGCAGGCGGGTTTGCGCGACAAATCGCGCGGGCACCAGCGCGGTGCGCAGCACGCACACGACGCACCGTTATTGTTGTTGTAACACGTTGCCGAGGGGTCGTTTGGTGGGTGACAGCGTGCCGGAGACGAGCATAATAATGTGTCTTTGTCGCAGGGGTTGGAAAGTTGCATCGCGGCCGGATATTAGTCGTCTCGTCTGGCCCCGAGGGGTTGTTACAGGTGGAGATAGGCGGACGGGGTCCCCCCAAAGAAACAGAAAGTCTCGCCGAACCTAAAAAGGGGAAATGAGGCGGACAATGACTTCGCACGCCCGTGAATATCCTCCTGGAGCAATTTACCAACCGTGGATGCTCTCTTTTCACGCCTCGAGAAGAAAAACCACCGCGCCAGCCGAGTAATTACCGGCGCCGTTTGAATAACAAATCTGGAAACACTGGACCCGGCATATAATTGTAATCGCTACTAGGCTCGCCGGTAATTAGGAACTGTTGGCTTCCAGTAATCTGCCTCTAATCAGCCGTTAATTTTGCCACGCGCTGTTCGTACCATAAACAGCTGTTCGGGGCAGATGCTAAACACATTTTGCTGATTCGATGTTTAATTTGAATGATTCTCTAGTTATTATCATAAAGGAATTGGTAGTGTACGGCAGTAATCCTTGGTAGAATAAATATTTTCTCGCGGGTTCGATGTACGAGGAGTAAATCGCAGTTGGTTGTTCAGGGGCGAGAGAAATCGGTGTGGGGACGCGAAAGCAGGAAAACAGGGAGCAAAAGGGGACAAGAGAAAGAGCTACAGAGAGTCTACCAAGGCGAAGCAGATTAGAGCAGGTCGGGGCACAGCGAGATTTCATCTCTGTTGTGTCCTTTCTCTGTAGGCTGCCGCTATCCGCCCCCTCGCTCTCGTCCGTTCCATTCTCCTGTCGCCCTTGAATACCTTTGCCCTAACGATAGAACGCAAGCAAAGACCCAGCTCCTCGGTTCCTCCTTCGGAAAGGGGCGCATCTGGTCCTTATCGTCACCTACGGAAAAATCGTAAACCGGTTTTCTCCCGGCGTTCACGGGATCAACCGTTCATTAATGTGACAGCTTATTACGCGCCGGTTCTTTCGTTTGACTTTGCGATATGATTTATGGCGATTTAACGCGATCCGATTCTGACGAATCAATTCCGCTAACGAGCGAATAATTCTTCGATGTAACGTTCGTTTTATTAATTTTATAGTCGTTAGCAATTTTAGCGTATTCAGAGAACGCCGTTCGTAGATGTTTTTGTATCTAAAATCGCCTGATACATTTCCTAACAGCTGTTCCGATGCATATCGAAATTTATTGAATGTGCCGCTAATGTGTCGCGGTATCACGAGGGCACGTTCTCACCAGCCATTAAAGAATTCATTCAGGAGAACACGCATCCTGTTCTTGCGGGGCTAAGGAACGCGGAGGGACATTAAACGTCTCGTCCCCCGTCGTTCGGGAAAGGGATTTCACGGAAACGTTGTCCTATCGAGCGAAGAAAGGGCATTATGCAAATAGGAAAGCTTCGCCCCGAGACTGAGATCGTTAATGTATTCGAGAGGGTTGCGCCTTTTCATGGGTCGAATCGTTATGACCTTAATACCGAAGCTGGTCCTTTCAATTTATTAAAGAAACATTGAAAAAGAAAATCGAAATGGTGCCTCTCATCCGGGAGTCTTCTTATATTTAATCAAGTGTCTCCTTTCCTGTGAGCACGCATTATATCGAATTCATCCAAGATCAATTTCGAACAAACTTTTGGTCCAGGGCCGCAAGAAACGCCGCTGACAGGTTTCAATTGCTCTAACGAGTCTCAACAATTTGTCCGTGGCTAATCGGACAGTCGAAGAGCTCTAAACTACCTCACGCACATTCAATTTCAAATATGCACAAGAACCGTACTCTCGTCAGCTAAAGAGATCGACTCTTCTTCAAACTAAACAGCTGCCGCGCCATTACATCATCTCCGTTGCACGCGAAGTTCTTTCGCGCAAAGTTGAACGAGTTGGACAAAAACTGCCCCTGCGAGCCTCTTTAGGAGAGCCTGTTCGGTAGGAGCAATTTGGGCTGGTCTAACGCGAGAAAGTCATCCACGAGTTTCGTGCCTAATGAGCTGGCGGTCCAATTAGGTTCAGAAAATGTCCTCGCGAGAAGTAATGGACCCGAACAATGCGCAAGAGAGGGAGACAAAAAAGAGAAATGGGAGAATGGGCACATGTGCTGAGAGATGGACGCTATTCATTGTATAGTAGTCGATCTTTCGCTAAAGCGCGAGCATAATTAATTGTCCAAATGAATTCTTGGAGCAGTTTCTTTCGACTTGCTGCCAGTTTTCGGGTAAGTCGATCAGTATAGGCGGGCCCGGCCGGTTCGAGGAGAGGACCTTCGGGTTTCACGGGTTTCCACGGTGTCTTATTTTCGCCGACAAACGAACGCCGTTCCTGGAACCCGTCGCGTCGGAATAATACGCGTCCCTACACGAGCCTAACTCGGGACGAAAAGTCCGGCTAACGACCGGACCATTGTTCCCGCGAAATGTTCGCACGTGTAGAATAATGGCCCGTGGCAAAAAGGTGGAAGAATCCTCTTCATCGCAAGCTGGAACAGCCACCGAGATTATCGGCGTCCTCCTCGTACCTGCTCCTCATCTTCCCCACATGATTCCTCTCGACCGCCATCTTCTTGTCGCGCGACCTCGTGCACGCGAACCTAACTTTGCTGAACCGCTTAGTCCCCGACCTCGAAAAGCGCAATCTTTGCACAAGGTGGTTAGTACTTCGCTCGGAATCCTAATTTTGTTGGCACAGCTCTCGCCAGGTAGCTGCAGGTACCTGCAGCAAGAGACTGCAGCTGGTGCAACGAAGTTTCTTCGATCTTCGAACATCCCCTTACAATTCCTTCAAGTTTTCCTTCAACCGAGAAACCGCTTGGATTTTGTTTCTCTACTTTCAGTAGACAGCTAGAAAATTCTGAGAGATTCAAGACTGAAAAGAGCTTAAAAGTGTTGTTCAACTTTAGCGACTGTAATGTTGATAAATTGGGTATTTTAAAAGTCGATCTAAAGCACAGCAGTTCTGTAATTGGTTTTCGCGTCGTCTCGTGGAAGACTGAAGTGCTCGAATATTTCTTCCCCTGACTCTTACACAATTGAGAAATACTTGGAATCGAGTGGTGTTCAAAAGGGTTGATCAACGTCAGCGACTTTGATTTAGATAAATTGTACAAGAGGGTCGGTATTTTTTTAATCGTCCTGTGAATGGTAGAAGCGATTCAAAGAGTCTTTTAAAGTGCATCCTGGTTTACAGTCCCAGTCCGTAACGAATGAAACACAATTGGAGTAACGCGGCGGAAAGATTTTTCAGCCGATTATTCTTGAAAATATTATTACGCCACGGTAGCCCGCATCCACATCAATAACCTCCTTTCCCATAAACAACGTCACCTCGTTGCGTGAAAGGCACCAGCATGCGTCGTTATGCATTGCGTCGTTCCGGACGAATTTATCAATCGTTTGTACCCATCTCGCTGAATTTTACTGGCGGTTGCCGGGAAATTCCCTTCCGTGTACAGCGTATGTTATCAATTACAGAGAATTTATATACTCGGCAAATAACCATCCGCGCGATACAAATTATCCGACAAAATTTCAAAAGGGACCGCGCTGTAGTTCTGCGAAGAAAAAATCGCGGAGATCAGAATCGAACGCTTTCATCCCTTAATTCGCTGTAAGAGGTGGCCCTCTCGGCGATTAGTATTCCTCAGATCCGTTCCGTCTTAGATTACACAGCGTGTCGGTGCGGTCGGTCGTGGTCCGATCGAGTATAATCGGTCGGTTCACCCGTCGATTTATTACGTCGTCGGTGATGCGATGATCGTATCGTCAAAGGGAACGCGTTGATGCGGCTCGCGCGCACCGATGCAACTCACTCGAGGCTACGATGGAACGATCATAGGTGTGGCCGTTCGAAAACCACGAGAGTAGGGAGGAACTAGAAGGGTGTACTCGGACCCGGTAGCCGAGCTGATACCTTCTCGATGCCTCAGGGAATATGCAAGAGTTGTATCCGGCTCTCTTGGACGCCGCTCGTCGTTACCCTTCGCGACTGCTGACCGATTATGTAAAACGCGCTACCACGGGTGGCCCTCAGCCTCCCACTATTACGATCCTGAAGTCTTCGGGCTCGTCCTTTTCCCGGCCAGGATTACGGAACCGCGTGGGTGCATCCACCCACTTGCACTCGAGCGAGCCTCCCGCGATCGACGATCAATGGATCTTGACTGCGTTTCGTGAGAATCGGCTCGGACAAAGAACCACTGACCAGCGGTCCCATTGCTTCGAAGAACGCAGTGTAATTCTGGGTAAGATGGCCCTTTAACCACTCGCCCTACAATATCGTGAAGATTTCCTGCAGAATAACTTTTCTTTTTGTCGATCGTATGTTTAAACAAAATTGATGTTGTTGGCGCGACATTTCGGTTTTTGATTAGACCTTTTACAAGAAAATAGTGATTGCGTCTGTGAATTATTAAAACAAAAAACACAAAAGCTGATATTCTGTTGATGAGAACACGTTTAAAATAATTTTTGAAATATGTCAACTTACTTGCTTAATGAAATAACTTAAGAATTATAGAAAACCAACACCACGTACTGTGCGTGTTTTGAAAATCTTTGGAAGCTCTCTCAGGTGAGCAAAGACAAAGGATCCTCGCAGGACGAGCTGTACGGTAGATCTGGAAGGGCTGACCTCACAGCGAGATAAATCGTCGTGGGACCGTACTCCTCTTCCTGGCTCGACCACCGACTCGACCTGCCCACTCGATCCGATCGACCGGTTAATCTTGGATCACCTGTACCGGCAACCTGTCCTCCGCTTCCTGGGATCTCGAATTACGCTTGGAAAAAGCCCCTGGAGTTTCGTTTACATAAAGGGGAAGCAGAAACAGTCTCCTCTCGTCCGGACCGTGTGTAAATCCCCACCATAAATGGGCAAAAGCGAGCGGCCGTTTAGGTGGGCCTTCGGATTAATGCCCCCAGCTTCCGAGGACAGAGCCCTCGCGTGACGTGTCAAAACATGTGGCCCCGGACCGAGTCGAATCACTATCCTCTCGGTCACAATTATCGTCGCCTCGAGCCGAGTGGTTCCGTCGACACTTGACGCCGCGCAGCGTCGGGATCTCGTGTGAAGAAGTTGTCACGGAGAAGCTTAAACGACGCTCACCAGGGCCTCTTAATTGCTGTTCAGTGGACGCGGTCCCACGGAATAATCCTTGCTCTCCATTTAATGGAGCCAGCCCACGGAGTTTACCAACTCTCTCCGTCCAGCAGTTATCCTTTTAGCGAGCCTCTCCCCGGTTTTTGCAATGTAAATCGCCGGTTCCCAGAGTTATGCGTTGACTTCGGAGTTTTCCGCAGCACTCTGGGAACGCTGCACACTGGGTGGTCTTCCCGAAGCGGACCTCCTTCCGTGGGCTTCCCTATGAACATTTTAGTGGCCGGCGTTATTTGTGATTTTTAAGGGAGAGTAAGGTTGCTAGAGAACTTCAGAAACAGACTTCTCTCGAATAGAAAATTTGTTTTACCTGGGGAGAAGAGGAGATCCGATCAGTCATCGGAGCTCGAATTATTATAGAAGCAACGTATTCGGTGTATCTAGGGAATTCAGGACACGCAGGGTCGGCATTCTGTCAGGGATATTTAGGCGTTTCGTAGAAACAACCAGTGAGTCACGAAGCGGATAGAAACCGTTTCGGCAAAATTTTAGAACGAAGTGCAACGACCGTTTTACGTAACGCGACGCGACGTGCCAGAATCGAAGCACTCGATTTTCGATGTTCCTTTCGAAGATATATATATATATAGTTGATTTTATACACTGTTTCGTGTCGGAACAGAACAACCGTCCTTATCGACAAATGATACTTCCGTTGAACTTTTCAAAATGTTTTACACGTATATATATTGATGTTGACTTATGCCGATTTCTCGTCGCTTTGAACTAAGCCGCTCTCAGTATATTCACGATTTCTCAACCGAATTTCCTGCCGGCTAATAAAACGCCGAATCATTCGCGGAATTCCAATGGCCTCCGAGTGGAAGAGAACGCGTTTCCCGATTTTTCACGGACTGTAATCCCGCCTCGATAGACGCATTTTTCCTCGCTTAATTGACTCGATGGTATCCCCACCGATTTTGCTGGAAATGCTCGATCCTTTCTCTTTGCTTCATTCACGCTGCATGCTTATCACTTTCGTCTTCGATGCACTCGAGTAGAACTGGAACTGCCTGAAAACGAACGATCTCGATGATCGCGGAAACAGTTGTTCGTCAATTCTGAATCGCATTAGGATGTTCGAAATGTTTCTTACTGAACGAAGGGTCGGAAGTCCTTCGTCGAGGAGGGACAGGCGTGCGGTCAATTAACAGCCACGTGCTAACCGATGGAAAAATCGTCTGTATTCTTCTGGGATCGAGGGTTCGCAGGGTTTTGCGGCGTGGATCGTTGAAAGCGTGTTCCGGTCTTCGATCAAGAGACCGCGGCGCGATCGTTAACGCGTGTCAACGCGAAAGAAAGTCCATCACTGTCCACCGTAGTCCATTGTCTTCGAGAACATTGTTGTTTTCTCGGCGGCGGCGCGCGGCGGTTCCAGAGAGGAAAACAGAAGGAGCAAAACAGCCGATGGAACGCTCGAAGGTGAAGGAAAAAGGGAATAAGAAGAAGAGAAGAGTAGGAAGAGGAGAGAGACGGTGGAAGGGAGGAAAACAGGAGGAATGCGAAACGCGCGCGAGAGAGCAATCGAGAGCCCTGCAGGATTCTCGTGGTAATCGTGGGCGAGATGGGCCAGACCCCTATGACTCGTTTCCGTGTCGCAGCCACGCTGTCAACTGCCGCCACGTGACAAGAACGCCCATTGGTACGTGCAAATGCGATCGTCACGCCCCGGATTACCTCGCAAAAATTGATCGAACGGGAACGAACCGTCCCCGAAGAAAGACGTATGCATTAGCATCGACAATTCCCCCGCACGTTGATGTGCAAGACGCTTGCATTCACCATGCAGCTCGCGAACGATGTCGGTGAAACCCGAGGGTGTCACAAATGAGACTCTGCTGGTAGCTGAATCGGTTCTAACGCGCCATAATATTTTATATAATCAATTATATCGATCGAAAATATTTAATAATTTTTAAATTAATATTTTCGGCGCAACGGTTTCGATCAATTTTATATCAATTAGCTATTTTTATTGAAACTGTTGCGCCGAAAACATTAATTTAAAAATTAATAATATTTTATTCTGCTCCCCCTCTCTCGCCCTCTCTCCCGTTCTGAGCAAGGATCGCAATTTTTATTCCTCCTTTACATCGTACAATTTCAAAAAAGAGCCTGACCGATTCTAATTGTAAAAACCATTCGAAAGCTGACGAAGAAACACTCCTCTGAGTAAAATATCAGGTCCTCCAGCTTCCCTGCGAGGGTAGTTACAAGGTAAATTAGATTTTGCACTTTCGACCGTCTTAATCGGCTAGGCCCTTTGAGTTTATGTATTAATTCAGCTTTAGGTAGAAAGAGTAATATTGGAGTGCAAGAATCTCGAGCAGGGTAGCTAATTACAGTGGAAACAAGTCTGCAACATTAAGATAACTGAATCGACCAACCGTATGTCGTTGGAAAGTCGTCCCCCCTTCTACATAAAACATAATAAGAGGAATAATAGCGTTTGGATGCAAAAATCCTGGATAGCGGAGTTCGATAGGATTCCGAGTATAGACGCGGAAAGTCGATTCAACTTGGGATATCAGGTGGTATTACTTGGCTCCAGCCAGTTCGACGCGGTACTTCCAGTTTCCTGATGGAAGAGATTTTTTCGTCGGCTTCCTGACGTTTCCAATCGGAAGAACGCGACGCCGAGAAATTCCTGTCGCTTGATTATTTCTAACACGCGCGGCCATCGTAATGCGAGACACAGCGACGACGAGACTCGCGTTCCTCCGTTGATTTTTAATCGGCCGGTCTACGCCCGCGGGCATTAAACGCCTGCCGGACTGGTTCCTTATCTGATTTCGACGCAATTATTCCTTGCTCGGGGGTAATTAAGTCCCGATGCAAGGCGAATCGATTTTCATAAGCGCTCTCGGCATACGACCTTCGACATGCCGTTGCGTAATCCTCCGGGTTCCCCGACCCCTCCTACACGTTTGTTCTTCTATTTCGTTCGGTAACCAGGACCATTAAACCATTATTTATTGCCGGGAAGAGTAATCAATAGACTGCGGGTCTTTATGCAAAATAAAAATATTTCGCGTTGATTACGAGCCGCAGGAATAACAGAAAAATTGATTTTAAAATGGAACATGTACCAGTTACTTTTGACGTCTAACAGGAACCAAAAATGAAAACTTTTCACTTCAATGTCATCTTTTAAATGACTTAAAGTTTAACGCTAAACTTACCGAGCAATCAGATCGCGTGGGACGCGTTGCCACGTAAAAATGTCAAGATCGAATTTATTTCGAGCATTGTAAAGTGGTTTTAATTCGACCGGTAGATCTAGCTGGTGGAATAAATCGCGCAGTAAAGTTTGCAGCCATGCCCGGAGGCATAATTCACGGGTACAGTGACTGCAGAAGAGAGTAGGCTCACGTAATTTCGATCGGAAAGAGTTACGGCTACGTGACCACCGAGCGTCGACTCTTTCACGAGGCTCATCCGCCAGGAAATATTCAGCCAGGCCACACGCGCGTCACCGAAAACCTTTAGATCGTAGGATCGAGGATCTACACATATAAGCATACTGTCAGCGGTGGTTGGGGATCGATGAATGGACCGGTTCGCTAGAAATTCGTGCTGGACGAACGCCAGACGGATTAGTCCCATGCAGATTCACGGTTTCGAGCGTTTTACGAGCGGGTAACTTGAAACGCGAAGGGAAAAATGTGTGGAAGAGGAGAAACAAAACCGGGAATCGTAAAGAAAGAGTGGGACGAACGAGAGGAGAAAGGACAAGGCAGCAGCGTCGATGATCAAGATCGTACGAGCCGAAGAGTATCCACCGGAGGGCACACGAAGCGGATCGAGGAGGTCGAAGCGGGTAGGAACGGCCGTGATTTCAATTTTAAATGCGATTCCGAAGAGAGAGAGAGAGAGAAAGAGAGAGAGGGAGAGAGAGGAGAGAATGCTTCAAAAGTTCGAACGGCTATTGTACGGAGGCCTCATACGTATGTGCATCCTATCGGACAGTCGTTCAGCTTCCTCGAGAACGGCCGCTTCTTCGGCGATTTTCTTCGAGGACCCCTTCAACCCCGACGTCCCGACCCCGTTATTAGATTTCTTTCAGGGCTTTCCGTTCTTGAGAATTTTTCTTTTGCATAGCTATCGCCGAGCAACAACATTTCACACGGCGGTGATCGGCGAATCTGTGTCGCCGAGACCGTAACCAAGAGTCGAGGAGACAGTAGCTGTTGCAGAGCCAAGATTGCTACCATATCCCGAAGGCCGGGTCCGCTACTGGTGGTTTTGCGGTTAAATCAGCGCGGGCAGCGAACGTTATCCGGCCGCGTCGAGTCGGCACGACCGACGAAGACGAAAAGGACGACGACTTCTGTATACTTCTCCGAACATAAGTCGCCAGTCGTTTCGTTCGTTTTGCCGTGGCTAGGTGCCGCGCCGCGGCCACGAGATCCCATGGATCTGACGCAAGATGGATATCGTATTCCCTATAATGCATAGCCGGCCGTATCGTGAATTCCGCGGAGAAGAAGCTGCTCGCCGGACGCTCGCGCACGAACTGTCTTTTGCATAGGTTATCGTGGAAGACCCAGGATACGGAGCTACATTCTTTTCTGCCCTCCTCCTTCTCCTCCTCCTCGTTCCCTCTTGCCCCGCTGGTCAAAGAACAACCGACTTTCCGATCCACAGCAAAACCGGCTACCTTTTCCACATCGTGGCGCCTGTTTCCGTAAACCATTCGGAATTTCTATGCCGAGCGAGGAATCCCGCAGAGTTGCCGAAGGAATCCGCTGTAAACCTTCGTTTAACCAACCAATTATCCTTCGAGCTATCGGCAGCCAGTGTCCTTCCTCGTCGTCAGGATATCCGCGGAGATACCCTCGTCCCTGGCGAGCATCGACGATCCTGCTGAAAATAAACGAAATTTTCTGTGAATCGTGGAAACGAAGCGAATTACTCGAAGATAAAAATTTTTATGCGAACTTTCCGGAAGTTTCTCCGCCATCTATTGGATGCTGAAATATTGAAGAGCAACGACAAACTCTAGGTTTATGGGTCCTTTGAGGAGGAAAGTTTGAATCAATTTTCAGATTCGTTTCTCCCTGGAACTCCAGAAAACGTTGCGAACTGTAAGAAGTCCCTGTTGGTTGGTTGGCTTTGTGAACGAGTGGCTCGAAAGGCAGCCTCGATGGTGGTCAACGATCCGCCCCTGGCTGTGCAGCTGATACTTCCATCTGCCGCGATCTTATTGCCCTCCCGCGCTTATTCGTCGGCGCATTTGTTCGTACTTTGTCGGCGCGGTCGTTACACCAGGAGGTGTTCGATGTATCGGCCTCGATCGGTGTATTGTTCGGCACCGTTTACAACAGTGGTCACGCAACGGATGCACCGGGGCCTCCTGCATCGACCTGCAGTGTCGGTCGCCAGCCGTTCCTCACCGCTCTCAAAACTGCGAACCTTACTTTTACCAATCAAAATTGCTTGTTACATCTTCCAAAGTTTTTCCGTGGTTTGTACGTTGTTTGTTCATTTCAAACCCAGCAATCTACTTCAAACAATTTTCTCTTCAAAATCATACAGCGTGCATTCAGCACAGTTGATAGACGAGAACTGGCCTGTTTGCGCAACTTCCTCGCAGCCTCGAAGAAGACAAATACTTCGCGGCGGCCGGCAAAGTACTAAATAAATGTTATTGGAAGCAACAGGTGCGATAAGTAGTTGTTATCGTAGCAAATGGCTCAAATATTGAACATCTCGCGGTGGAGCAGGTTGTTTCAATAAAATGGCAGAGCGTTGGGTTGTATTATCAGAGGATTTGCGACACGCGAGAGGTTTCAGCGAGTGTATGGTCCACGATAGATTATATTCTGCAACATCCGCAGGGTAGAGAAATTGTGGGAGAAGAAAGGGCTTCCCCCTCGATCGTGCGGATATCCGCGGTGATGTCGGTAGGAGGTTCGGTCTATCCAATTCGAGAGAAAGGTCTGTACAGTGACAATTAGCTATTCCATGGACTCGCGTCCTCGCAACTTCTGTATATTCATCGTGGGAGGGAGATTTACAGCGTCCAGGAAGCGTGTAAACCCGATGCCTGGATCTCGTGTGATCTCGGCGAATGCGGTGAATGCTGTTTTCCGATGAGAACACCGTTCCCGAGAGCCCGGGAGCTTCTCGTGATCGAAGCATGCAATTAAGTTTCGTGGAAACGACGTTTCGATACGTAAATAACGTGTTTTATGACGCCGAAGACGCCGGCGAGTAAGCCGCATCCCGCGAACACTTGTAAATCATTGGTTCGTTACGTGGGATTAAATTCTGCCGGACCTTTTCAGCGATTGAAATTATACGAGCCTGTCCTCTTATTTCTTTGCCTGACCCGGAGGAAGCTGCAAGGGAACAAGGAGAAAGGTGCCACTTGTAGACCCATTACATCTGTTGTCGTTTTAATATCGTATTTAACATTGTATTTGGAACTTAGTAACATCCAGTGGTGCGTGTAGAATTATACGTTCCAGAACCACGAACAAGTGTGGTCCTCGGCCACGCCCAAAAAAGTCGAGATCGATGACGCGCTGTATGGAACAGCTTGAGCACCATGGGAAATGGATCGGCTGTTTCGACTCGTTTAAAAACGCCACGATCATTTCCCGTGCTCGCAACGACACCGGTGGTTTTTAATTCCCGGATAGACGTCGTTCGATGCGTCAACGTGGCTCGTACTCTCCCGGAATTTATCCCCAATTTACGCGATGAAATTCAGCAAGCACCGAGCAGAACGCGCGCGCGCGCGCGAACCGACTGCAATTAAACGAATTATAAAGCCGTGTTCCCAGTATCCGGGCCCGACTCGAGACAATTAAGCGCGATAAATTACAGCAGTTCCGCATCCGCAAACAATGCGAACGATCGGTACCAATTCCAGCATAACGGCGGCCGATTTTTGTTTGAATCCTTTTGGGGAATTCAATTGGGGACGGTTTCGCTATGAAAGGATCAATTATCACCGGTCGGGTTCGCGTGTCTTTCAGCGACAATAACGCGGCCGCACGAATCAGATTTAATTAAGCCGGTTAGAGGTTCACGCCTGCGATGCGAGCACGATCACCGTGGTGGATAAGTCATGGCAATTTTCGGCGTGGTTCTCCGACCCACATGGCGAATATTATTCGCGCGATAGCTCATATCCTTTTTCCGGTGACGGAACCTCGTTGCGCGTAAAGGTACGATCTCCTTTGCTCGTCTGGACGCAGCGTTTCGCGGTCCATACTCCATTCGTCGTAGCTCTCATAAGAAAACGCTGCGTCCAGACGCGCAAAGGAGATCGCACTCGCGTATCGTTGGAAAGAAGACGAATTTCTGAAACTGGTTGCACGCTCTCTGCCACCTGCATTGAGTTATCGCAGTAGCTCCCTCGCTGCTAATGGAATCGGGACCTGAGTGCACGATTAACGACGACAACGTGTACACTCGTTTACTAATTAAATCTTTAATCGGCTACGGAGAGATTGGCAACGCGCGCGAGAGTATGCGATCGTTTCAACGTGGAATCGATGTAATTGCTAGACTGCGGATTTTATGTATTTATGACATAGTTTATATTTATGATATGTATTTCATAGAAAATGTTTCTTCACGTTATAAAGAAAGTACCTTCTCTATGGAATATTTAAAGTACTGTGATTTCTATGAAGGGTGTATACGATGAATTTGACTATCTTTGAGTAAACTGCGAGGATTGCAGACGTCGCGTATCTGTGCGTAGCGTACGTGTTAAACGATTTATTAGATCTGTTGGTCTAATCTTGTTTCTGTGGAGCTTGGTCCGGTTCTCTGTATTGTAATATGAACAATTGGCTGTTTGTTGTTTTGTTGCTGTCTTCTCTTCTTCGTTTAACCCTCTTCGCCAGAGGAGGAATGAGTAGATCAGGATCCGGTACGCGAGAGTACTTCGGGAAGAACCTGTTGACAATCAGGCTTGCCAGGTAGCCCGTGACCACGGTAATGAGCGTACCAACGGGGAGGTATAGTGTGTACGAAACACGGTATAGGTATGGCACATCGGGTTCTACTGGTGGCCTGCAAATTAAAAAGTAATTAACTGCTCCACGTAATGTCGATTTTCGTTGTACTTACTGATACGTTAACTAAGTGCGTTAACTAACGTCGATACCGTAAATCTTTGTTTCGTTTTGCGGAAACATTTTTGTAGAAAATGTATCGAGGAGGCGAAAAGTGCGATCCCGTTGTCGAGATCGCACCGGAGAAAGCAGCAGCGATAGTGGCCGGCGAGTAGAATTTCCAAGGAAGCCGTAATCACAGTTTATTAACGTAGCAATTAGCCAACATCGTGGGAAACGATGAATAGTAAGTTTTATCGTTTTACGAGAAAGCGAGCACGCGAAAAAGAAATCAGGCTGGGGTTCTAGAGGGAAGCAATCACGGGTCTCTTAACAGATTATTGCTACCGCGGGATCAACTTCCACGCCCATGCTATCGTAGAATGCATTAAAAACATGATAACGTATCCTAGAACGAGCCGGCTGTAATTTATATTCCAATTACAAATCCGTGCGCGGCGCGCGCCTTTATCGTCCGAAGAAATCATCCGTTTCCGATAAATTTGCCAGCTACGATATCGATTACCAGTCCTCGGGGCCGGGGCCTCTCGAAAACGCTATCGATACATAGAATCTCTCGGCTCTCTCGGCGCCGAAACGTTTCACCAACTTTCTTTCTTTCGGCCCTCGTTTTCCTCGATTTTTACACGGCCACACGTTCCTACTAAATCGCTTAGGCAGCCTCTGTACTGTTTCCGTGGCACGAAAGGAACTCGATCGAGCAACATTTATCAGCCCGATTAGCTGTTAATGGAAAAATCTGTCGAGATACCGACCGTAAATTCCAGGGAAAACGTAAGAGCAGCGAGCCGTTTCCCATGGAAACATTAAACCGAGAAATTGCTTGCATTTTCCGGTGCATTGACAAGTTTCTTCGACTTTTTTCTTAATATAGAATCGTACCCGAACAAATCAGAACCTGATCGGAAAGACTGCGACTTATTTAATTGTAACTGTAATTACAACTTGTTGGAACTCGTAACGCTGCATCGAACACAGCAGAAAACATTCTGCAGCAATTAGTTGACGTAACGATTAAAAAATAAAAATGTAATTGGATCGTGGAAGATCTGCGATAATCATTTTCACGAGCAGGCGTGGTTTGGCCCCTGATAAGGATTCCCAGAAATTCAAGAACAACTTACGGAACATAAGCCATCGTCGTGGTATCGAGATCATCGAGAAGAGTACTATTCTCGCATCCGTACACGTGTAACGGTAGGTTCGTCACTTTATTCGAAGCTCCACTGGAAATCACGATCAGAGGAATGACCGCCATAAGCTGTCCAAAAATGGCTCCGATCTCGTTCGCGGTTTCGGTGAACATTCCCAAAGTGAAAACCCCAACAACTGGTCCACCGACGAGTCCCATCAGTCCCAAAGCCAAGTCAACGATCGATCCTAGCGATCTACAGACGAAGGCAAAGCCTACGGCAATCGCGCCATAGCTTAGCGCGAGTGCTTTGCCAATTAGAGTCGCTCTTTCGTTGGACAACTCGACATTGAATCTGTTGCATAGTGGCTTCATGTAGTCTTCCAACGTGATCACAGCTAAGGAATTGATAGTGGCGGATATGGTGGATAGAGTGGCGCTGAAAATTCCAGCGACCAGCAGGCCACTGGTCCCTGGGTACTGGCTCATTTTATCGGATGCGAAGTACGGCAGGATCTTGTCGAAGGACGAGATCTTGCCGGATGTGACTGGGTCGCAGCTCTCGTAAACTGCGAACAGGATCACGCCGCAGAACGTGAAGAGGGCCGTCATGAATATCATCAGAAAGCAGCAGATCAGCAGGGCGTAGATGGCAGTGTTCAGGTTTCTGAATCAGCCAGCGAAACGAGAGAGTTAGCTTTCTTTTTTTTTTGTATCTACTACTAGGAGCGTTTTCGATTAAAATTTTCAAAGTGCTTTCGTACTTCGCGGTGAGACACCGCTGCACCTGGACCTGGCTCACGCCGTACAGCTGAAGGTTTAGGGCCGCACCAGTGAATAGCAAGTTCCAGGTAGTGTGTCGTATCGTTGGATCGAGTCTGAAACTGTGTTGCGATCAATTAGGATACAGGTCCTACGGGTTCGGCGAGGTCCTTACTCGAAAAACTTTAGACGACCGAAACGAGAAGCGATGTCCCAAGCTCCGTATATTCCTCCGTCAATGTTGCCGAGTGCGATTCCTATCGCACAAATCGCGCCAACGATCATCAAGCCTGCTTGAAGAATGTCTGTGATCAGGACGGCCTTGATACCACCTACGGTCGAGTAGAATGTACAGACTGTTCCGATCACCAGGATACTCATGTTCCCGGAAAGTCCTGTGGTCGCTTCTAACGCTAACGCAGGTGCGAACGTTGCTATCGCGCTGTACAGTGTCAGATGAACGGTGTTCACTATACTCGTTGCCACCCTCACTTTCTTACCAAACCGTTTCTCCAAATACTGAAAGATAGTGCGACGATTAACATAGGGCAACGATGTATTGTATACTGACAGTTGATTCGATTTATTTTAGTAGTTCGTTTACCTCGTAGACGCTTAAGGTATTACTTTTAATGAAGACAGGTAGATAAAACAGTACGATAAGAGGTACGCTGACGGCAACTCCACAGTTTAGCGTTATGAATAATATTCCGCGGGCGTAAGACTCTGCAGAGAATCCGATCATCGAAATCCCTGACACGAACGACACTGACAATCCTATTGCCAGGGTGATTACGCCTACAGATCGATCCGCCGAGAAGTATTCCTGGAACGATAGTAATGTTAACGATACCTGCGAGCGCAGGTGTGCGATCGATCGTGCGCGGAAGATTTTCTCTTTAAAATTTAAACTCTTTCATTTCGAAGAGTCGTATTCTGCAGTAAAGTGTCGCGATAATAATTTCAGGTGTGAAACAATCTCTTGTCATCGTTCTCGAATGTTTCTCCGAGAAGTGCAGAGGTGTTGTCGAAAGCGTTTCACGGCGCAAACAATGGTCGACAAGGTGCAAAAGCACGTGTTCAGGTCGGAGCCGATCAATCGCGGCGATTGTTATTATCGGCGTTGATTGAAGTGCGAGTAGACACTTTTCGTCCGTGGTATCCCCTCGAATCGTAATAACGATTTCCTTAATCGACGCGGCTCGCCGTGGTAACCCGATAAATTAATAGCCGACCGATAGTTGGCAATTTGTGTCGATAGCAATATTTATCGGCCGGCGAGATCGATCGGCTCGATACCGGTGAAAGATCGGCCCGGTAAACGTTGATCTAAGAACGTGTGCCAGGGTCCGGCTGTTCGAATCGAGCGCAGTTTATCGCGGATATTGGATCGGGCCCGGCGCGGCGCGGCGCGGCGCGGGCGCAGCGACTCGATCGTCCGTGGCGAAATTAATTTTCCAGAGCTTAACCTCCATTGTGCGTTGCTTGCCACCGGAGAATCGGTAGTAGAGCCCGATCATCGTCGAGACCAACAGCATTGCACCGATGACAAGATAATCCGGCAGTTGCAGCGGCGTCACGCCGCTCGTCGAGTCCTGCAAACGAAACACTTCTTTGTAGATCGTTCCGCGATCGAACCGATCCTTTCGACTCGATTAACCCTTAGCACTCGGCTACTAGCCTCTGAGGCACCACTAAAAATTGCTGTACCATTCTTCAAAATATTGTTTACATGATTAAATATGTCGGTATCTAATCAATTACTAAACATTTAGGTACTGTATAAGGTAATGTACCAATTTCATATCCATAAAATTGCAAAAATCATAAGGTATGGAAATATTCTAGATCGGAAGAAATGTTTAATTTTCCAGTTAAAATAGCTCGGAGTGCAAAGGGTTAAAAATCGCTTGTGTTTTTTCTTCTTCTAAAATCTCCGAGATGATTCTAACAGTAACAAATCTGAAGTACAACGATTTAGTAACCTCGCGTCTCGACAAGTTCTCCGTCCAGACTCTAGATCGTATCAACAGGCATTTCCACTCTGGAACGTAGCACGTCGCATTGAAACACGATCCGATAAGCTGATAGATCTCTGTTACTATTCTCCGTCGATGCGTGAAAATGCTTTCAAATTGATTGACAGACTCGAAGTGCAATTCTCCACTGTACCCGAGTCTCGCGGGGTGCAAAGATCGTTCGCCGAACGAGTTTCCACGTTTCCACACGTAAAAGTTACTCACGCTCATTCTGCGGGATCCACCGGTACGCGCGATATCATCAACTCTGTGATGCACACTGGAGAAATTCGATATCTCGAGGCTATTTCCTCCTTCGAGATAGAGCACGACGTGACAGCGATCAAGCACAATGAAAGAGAAGCCACGGACTCGTACTGGACGATCGAGGACTGGTCATTCGCGTGTTTTCTGGTCGAGTGTCGACGTTTAAAAGGACGCGTGCTAACCATTGAAAAAGATCGCTGCATTACGTAAAGGCTGGCTCAGCATCTTTCCTGCGGAATGCACGCGAGGCGCGGATGGCCGGAAAAACGTGCAAACGGTGTACCACGTGAATACCAACACAAGAAACCCTGGTCTGCACGAGACACACGTTTTCTTTATTAATTTTGGTGTTTGCAATTTCCTGGTGTTTCCTATAGAAAAAGTTTTTTTTTAATTAATGCGGAAAATGTTTCTCTACGGTCCAGAATAATTACCTCGTAGAACGTCGTCTACAACGTTCTTGTAATTATTCTCGAGTCTGTACGAAGCTCTTCAATATTATTGAAAGTATAATTATCCAGGATACATTCAAGAGGTTTTCCCAGGCTTTGACAAGCACAGCGTCGAGCAAAGGACAAACAGCATCCCGGCACGGTGCACAAAGATGCAAATTCGCTCTTTCCTCGCGGCTGGAAACCGCAGCGCTGTTGACAGGGCTGAAGAAGGATCGATCTCTCGGTCGCGTCGGCCTTATCTCAGTCGTTCTCAGTCGCAAATTGAAAAATCGTTCTCATAATTTAATGACTGTTTAATTATGTAAATCCCCGGTGTCGTTCGTTATCCTTGCGAAAGAACCAGTTCGGTTTTCATCGAACCGCAGGGTCCGACGAGAAATTGAGCGTCACGAATAATTAATCTCGTAAAGGTTAATGAATTCAGGATAAAAGAGGGATATTTCTCTGTGGCGGCGAATTCCTGTCGCGAAGTAGCCCGATCAAAGGCTTGCCAGAAAGGAATATCGGGCCGTTCTTGTCGGGCAGAAGCACAATCGAGCAGCATCGATCTTTTTCGGTTTAATGTAGCTTAATTGGAGGCGAAAAAGGACACGAAATCCTCTGGACAGAGGAGCGAGGAGAAGGAGATGAAATCGTTTGTGGATTCAGGGGATTCTACGCCGTTCTCGCGACGACCATGCCTAACAATTATCCGTGAGACGGGTTAGGTGCTGGCTGTAATGTAATTTCCTAGTATTATGAACCACGATCGAGGAACCATCGTGCATTATTCCCAGACGGGAGCCGCAGGAATGCACCAACAGTGGGAATTCCGTCATTCAGGGGACCGATCGATCTTTATCGAGAGCCTGCACAATGGGGAACCGAGGTACCAACGTAAACGAGCGAGCAAAGCATCGGTATCGGGCTCGATATTATCGGAAATAACGAGATCTTTTCAAATCCATTCAGACCTTTTGACAGCGACACTGTAGCAGCGCGCTATGTCAATCCAGAAAATTAAAGGACCAATACTTTACCGAACTATTGGAGATTTTTAGAACGCTTGTAACTCCGTATATTCCAGCGCTGGTATATTTTCTAGATTTTAATCAGCGGGTAATTAGCATTTCATTTACATTGCTCTAGACGTCAAGCTTGCTAGAACTCGCGTGATTCATGTTCTTGATCGTACCTCGAATTTTTGCGATCGGGACGCCGACATGGTTTTAATAAATGTCGCGTGTCACTGGTGGTTACACGTGCAAATTGATTTCACCTGTTCCTTTTTCTTCCTACCCATAGATTCATAGAATTCTCTGTTTCGAGATAACTAGAAAAATGCTCGACGAAATGAATGGAATTACTGGATGGCGAGAGTAGGACACTTAACACTTGACACGCACCGCGATTTGCCAGGCAGAAATTTATTTCCGCCGCGGGTAATTGCGCCGCGGATGCCAGAGGAGGTTAATAGAGACTGTCGTCCAATTTTCGACATTGTTACTTGACCGTTGACTGGCTCGTTTCGCGTTCGCTGGCCGACGCGACGGAGAAGAAAGACGCGGGACCCCGGTGAAAGAGGAGAAAAGGAGGAGCCCCGTAAGTGGTGAATTCCCGTCATTAAGTCGTTAGCGGAGACGACAGCAGGCTAACAGTCGGTTAACTGGCTGCTGAACTTGATCGACCAATCGTTGACCCCCAGCACACGATCGACATTCGCCATGTGTTGCCTGATTTCACCCTCGATCGCCTTCAACCCCATAACGTTGCTCCTCCTCCTCCAGCATCTCGGTTTCGATACACATCCCGAACATAAATCACCGGACACTTACCAGTCTTCAACAAAATGGCAATTGAACCAGATGAAGCGCTCCAAGCTTGATTTTATTTTGTTTTATTTTACTAGAAGCTAAACGCTTTGCTCACGGAGCTACTTTAATTTGAAAATAGGTCCTTCGATAACAAAAGTGTCCTTCAATAAGAAACACAGAAAACGATTCATTATTTTATTCTACAGGAGTGCAGTGGAATTAATATGCGTGGTGCGTGCGAGTGAATGCAATTTGTCATTGGCCAGCCACTTTGATTGGATTAGAAGACATTAGGTTCATGCCAAGGCGTCCGAGCCTAGTCCCGGAAAGGCGGTGCGCCTATGAAATTCGCCTCGCATTGCCGCGGTTGTTCCCGGCATACTTAATTAGCGGTAATTGCCCGGGAGTCATAACAGCGAGTCGAATTCTCGTAACAGTAATGGGGCGTCGAGCGTCAATCGGCAAATTGGACGCGGCGAATTAATTAAGGCCACAGGGCCCCGATTCTCTGTACGAGTGAACCAGGGTGAAACACCGTAACCGTGAAACAACGCTCTCCCCCGGTTTTCGTCGTTAATTAATTATAGGGATTCTCGGGCGAGTTGGTCTACGGCGCAGCACGCGAGCGCACTCATTATCAGATCGTCACTCATCGTTTGTCCCATTCGAAACAATGCCGGGAGGCTCTCCCCTTCGTGCCATTGTGAACGCGACTCGCACGGTGAAACGGTTTTTCGAAAATATTCAACGCAGTTATGCTAGGCGCCGGTATGCGATAGCCGAGGCCTTGGAGTTATCGCGAGAACGCTCATGCGAAAACACGGCGATTTCACGATGCAAATGGGACACTGTGCGCTTCCTGCGTGACAGCAACATTTTCTATGCACTTCGAAATGCATTTACCTGGTGTTTCCGATGTTACGACAATTGTTCCTCCGGTCTCGAAATGGACACACTGTTTATTCAAGCATTCGAATCCCGTACGCCCGTACGTCCTTTTGGTCGGATGAGTTAATAAACTGATTGCTCGCCGTCGAGAGTAATTCCCGCGAAAGGGTTGAACTTAATATGCGTCAGACGACGACGACGATGACAACGTTCCAAAAAGAAGGCGGCCCTGAAGACGACGTCTTACTTTGAGTATCCGACTATAATAACGAGCCTCTCCTTGCAGCCGGTGTGTACAGCCGCGTGCTTTAAGCAGGAGCACGTCTGATCTTCAATCTAGAAGTGTGTCTCACCTTCTTCCGTCTAACTAAGTAAATGGGGAGAAGCCACGGGCGAAAACACGACACCGTGATTATCTAAACAGGGGAATCTGAAGAGCTGCTCACGGTCGCTCTCGGGGTTGCCGTAGAAAACCAAGAATCCGAAGAGTCCGAGATTTATTTCTAACCCGAAGACGTTCTACCTGCGAATCGGAGATAGCGATCGCACGAGTGGGTGGTCGGGAAAAATTGACCTAAAGCTTGCAAGATTTGGACCAGAGAGTTTCGCGATCGATGACGTAACTCTGAATGAACCACTGGAAAAAATTAGTATCTTGTTTTGACTTAAAGAAAGACTAAGACCTTGGGCCAGTTTAGTTCATACAGGCTGAACTGTAGCTGCAATGGGACGAGTTATAATCAATGAAACATGAATAATTATGTATTACTCATTTCATCCCGAGATTTGAGTATTTGGCAGTTCGAATTTCTCATGTTTTACTGATTATAGTAATTGATCAGTAGTAATTGATCGAACCGTAGCGCCGAGAACATTAAACTTTTGTTATTACTTTTGTTATGAATTAATGGAAAACTGTATGCTATCGGCGCACAGGTTCGATCATAATGAAAAACAAAGCAAGTGTGCAAAAATTAAATTATTCCCAACGTTTCGATCCTGGTATGGATCATCTTCAAGAGAATTTTGCGTCTGAAAATTACCGAATATTATATTAATTGTTTCAATAAGCTACAACATATGAAAAAAAAAATCCATCTGATTTAACCGGAATAGATTTTCCATATAATTAGTGCGGGGTTCTTTCATCCCGATATCTCTTATGGTTCAAAAGTAATAGTAAAATGCCATATTGAGACTAGTCTCCCCGCTTGCCCTTCCGTGACGCTGACCCCTCACCCTTACGCTTCGGTCGAGGCAAACAAAAACAGGCCCGAGGCACGCGTCGGCTCCTCGCACGGCGGTTAAAATGTTCCGCCGCGAGTAAATTTCGGCTGATTTCGCTATACCCAAACATACCGAGGTTTCGCGACCTTTTCACGTTTTTTCTACCTGGAAACGGTATAGGGAAACTGCATTCCCCTTACTTAGCGTATTAGCATCTTACCAGGGGACGGGGACGGGTTTTCAGCCGCCGGGCAGGCCTGAGGCAAACAATACACGTTGCCTCGCTGGGCTGCGGCAAACAGTGCGTTATCGTCTTACTTGCCTCGCCCGGCCGATTCAGATTTAATTCCACTAAATCGTGGATTACACAGTCATGGAAAATCCGGACTGTATCGTGTTTGGTATCATTTTAATCGGAAAAATGTAGCGAATGTGCATCTGAACGTGGAACCCGAAAATTTTTAAGACTTTAAAAAGCACTATACATATGGAAAATATATATGGAAAAACACATTTTTCGCTAATGTTTATTGATGAAACATAGTGAAACAACGAAACCGGTTGTTATTGCAATGGTTGAAGATTGAACAGCTGACAGGCGAAATCTTCGATCAGCAACAGTGGTAACACAGAGTCTCGTTGAGTACGTTCGAAGATATCGCAGGAATATTGATATTAATTAGTGGAAAGTCTTCCAATTAGTCGTTCCTTTATCAGACTCTATAATTTCCCGGTCTGAAACGCTCATGAGAACTCGAAGGAAGAAACGGGTCGCCAATTAGTCTCGCCAATTATTTAGATAGCAGCGGTCGGTTGTAGGAACGACGTTTATCTCAAGACAGTGGTGGATTCGCAAGCGTGATTTGGCCCGCGGCACGGCAGCGTTGCTCCAGGGGGCAATCCGGACCACTGTGCAAAGAGTACACGTTGCCCGACACAGGGCCACGCCACGAAACGATTCTGATAGGCGATCCAGAGATAAGGATCACAATGGCTTAACCATCGGCGCGCAATGAGGAACGACTTTACGTAATTCGATCATTTGCATCGATGATGCATCGTCGTGAATGGATCCGTATCGCGATTTGAATACGCGTTATCGGGGATAGGCTCTCCGACGATAATTATGCGAGCCGCGAACCGATCGCAAACGAGATACCGACACGCTCACGGAACAAACGATACAAATTCCGTGTCACGAGCGGACCGTTTCGATTCCGATCGGTTCAATAACGGAATATTCGGTACGTTAATCCAGGGCCCCGCGCGACTCGTGCGAAACGCGCGACACGTTTTCGGTGATTCATGGCCTGGACAAACATGGCAGACGCCATTACATGCAGCGCGTGCTTTTAATATTTTATTCCGGACGATCTTCGTGCAGGCAACAGCCCCGCCGAAATTGCCGTTTCGTGGAACAAATATTGAAGCTTCGTGTCTGGCCAAGTGTACCGATTCACTTTATAATTTATTCGAAAAATGGCTCGCAATGGAAAGTGATTTTTCCTCGGAGTTTACGCTAACAGGCTACCAAGAAATTTATACGGATCGTTTGCAGATCCGGATGAAAACGGTCTATTCAGTGGGTCGAACAAGAAAGTGGATGGGAAAGGGATCAGCGATTTCCTCGAACAAACATCCGATTATTTATAGACCGACTGCTCGGCTAACACGGCGAACGCGAGATCATTAAGCCGACATTAGATCGGTCGGCGGTCGTGACCACGAGCTGACAACCCCGATCACTGTTCCATGCATCCCCCATAATAATTTCCCCGTCGGTGGTTCATGGATCGAGACGATCGAGGCCCGTGCACGCGGTTGCGGTCATTAATTCAGCTAAATTGCCGGCGATGCGAAAAACACGAGGCGGTTCTCGCGTGTCTCGAGCCGATGGACAACGTTCGCTGGTTAGTGATGGAACGACGTCGGCCTGATGTATAACGCGCATAACGAGGCGTGTCCCGAAAGTATGTAATCGACGGCAGAGAGAATTTGCTCGAGGATTAATGCCCTTTCAGCCGACCGACTGGAGGTTCCTCGTCTTCCTAGGCCGCCTCATGTTTCATAATGCAAGCCTTCCAGAGCGGCAACAATTTATTTGCGAATCGGCCGCCAGGGAACCATACTCGTACGCGAAGCCTCCGAAAGATCCACAAAAATATCTTCACCCCTCCGTAAGAACCAAACGAATTGATCCTGAAAGAAACGATTGCATTACGTAATCCATTGATTGAGAATCGGCGCAAATGTTGTGCCATCGACTTCTAGAGCAGGTTTTTCGCGCAAATAGCCCATTGTTCGACGGACGAGTAAATACGAGGCAGAGGAATCGAATTAGTGATGTGGACTATCGAAAGGATGACCATTGCAACGCGTCCCACGGTCCGCGAGCTGAGGATCGATGATTCGCGGCTGCAGCCTCGCGGCACGTGAAATTGCTAGGTGTGGCTGCGAGCGAAAACAGTTACTCGCCACAGGACTTGTTAAGAATTTTTATGTTTCGAGTGGCTTTGTCAGTGCCTGTCCCTTTTTATTCGATTTGCCGTACGCTTTGTACCGCGCGCTTGTCGCCCCACGCAGTTCATGAATCAAACGCTTTTTAGCTGGTTGCTAGTCAGCCCGTTTTAGTCCACTGACTCTTAATTGCTCTTTGCGAAGTAAATTCTCTGCCTCTGAATTCTGGTACTCTTCTTGTTTAGCTGATTGTTATTAGCAATAACTTATTACCGTATCCTCGAAGATCCAGTTAACAAATTACTATGATTTCTCAGACTTTGCGCGAACGGATCCTGTTTGCACGATTCTGGGAATTTGCGGTGTCTGTCCAGGCAGCCCTAATTGCCAGATTAATTTTGCGTGTACTGTAAACGCGATCCGCAACAGTGGATCACAGCAAGTAAGCAAACACAGCGTGTAAACGAGGTCACGAGGAAAGTTATTCGTGTGTCCGTTCGTGGGGCTCGTCATTACCGAAACTTCTGTACACGGTGCGCGATGCTCTGCATACGGAACAATACCCTTTCTTCTCGGGGTTCAATCACACTAATGGCGGTCAAAAGAGCCGGTTCGCATGCTCAGAACTCACGCTGCAGTATCACAATGAAGGAAAAAAAAACTGATGGGAAACGGTATTGTCAAAGTTTTGAGCCTACATTATTCTCCCTTTGTGCACAGAAGTTAATCTTACAGGACGGCGCATCTTGTTAATGGATTCGCTTAACAAGTCGAATTACGGTGGTGCCGGGTTCTCGTGTTGACGTTAGACCTAAAATTGCGCGGGGGCTATGTCGTTCTGCCAATCATTATTGACTGACAACCCGATTTACAAGCCGCCGCGACGTCCTGGGGTCGGATATTCATCTGACGATCAATAACGTGGGATCGTCCGTCATTGACTCGGCATACTCGGCCCTGAACACACGGCATTATCTTCCTATTTGTTCATGAGAAGAAATCTTTTGGCGGTTATTGATTGTCGAACATTAATAATAAATGAGCGATGACGTGTACCCTCTCGGTTACACGATACCCTCGAAGCACTTATTAAACTCTGCAATTTAATGAGTAAAACAAAATTGTCCATTAGGCGGATTAGCCTATCCAACAATGTATCACTCGTACAATTTTTTATTTTCAATCTTCTGCTAACCACGTAAATTCGTTTCGTTTATTCTCGAGACAGACTCCAACGAAATCAGCCTTCTCATGCAGTAAATTAACACTTTCACACAGAAAAAGCAGCCACATTCAAGCTCAACTTTTACAAGTTAATACACGGCGTATGAAGCACCCTTTGCAACGGTCATTCAATTCAGAATTCGAAACAGTGCATTGTACAAATTCACCGCGTCCATCCTCGAGACAAAGCTCGGCAAACTGAGACTCCTCATGCGGTAAACTAATATTTTTACAAGAGAAAACGCAGCTCCATTCAATTTCCAGTTTCGCAAAAGAATCATCCCAACAGCCCGAAATTTTTACTCGCATTCTGAAACCGCCAACAATTTTTCCATGGTCTCTGTTAGAAACGTAACAATGCATGTTTCAGAGTTCCAGGCGTATCGTTCGAGCGATAAAATATAAAACCCGCGCGATTCGCATAGCAAAAGAATTCCGTGAAAAATTCGCCAGTGAAATACAGCGAATTATACGTACGGGGGATTAATTAAATTGCACGATCAAAGAATAGCGGATTATCAATTGATCGAGACAAATAGTCGTGGCTTTTCAATTCCCGTCGATTGGAAAGCAATTTGCTAGCTAATTCACTTAGTCGTTCCGCGGGCGTCGATGTATCGATAACTCGCCGGTCGACCCGTTTATTGTTTATTCCGTGAGAAATCTGTTGTAATAAACATTACCGGGAGCGACGTCGGCGCTGTTTCAAATCCTGATTTACGACCGGCGATCAGTATGACGGTCCGTTAGGAGTTCGCGTGAGCTGAGCGTTGACAGCGTGATCTATTCGCAATAACCCTCATCCCGGTCCTCCAAATTTTTCCTTCGACACATTATTTATTGACGAATTATTCAACGTCTGTAGCCGACGGCTAAAGACTGCGTTACGAATTTTCTTTCGAGTAATTATTGAAAATTATTGAAGTACTTGGTAGAAGAGTTGAATTTATTCGACGAGCAGTCAAACAAATTTGTAAACGTTACTTGTTTACGTGGCCTTTGGATGACAGGCTCGCCTGAATTTCGACCCAGTTTTAATTTGTACCAATTAGCTGGAACAAGGAGAACGCGGCGCACACATGGTCACCGGACAAAATAGTTACGAGGTCGTGACTAGCCTCGCAGCTCGTGACCGGCGGCGGTACATTTCTCAATTTCAAACCATCACCCCCATAAGCCCCGTTCCTCAATTCAATTAAACGGTTCGCGCGAAACCGCCGCCGCGCCGATTAACGGCTGATTAAGACCGCTCTCTCGAATACCAGTCGCCTTTACGACCCGGGGAAAGCTTTTATGGGGTCTTAAGCTGTCGGTGATCGGCCGAAGAAATTTATGGGAATTTCGAGAAAATTTAGGGTGCTCCGCAGTGTGAAATGGAGACCGAGCAGCAATATGCTTCGTTCAACTACCTTCTTCAGGAGCCTAATTCATTATTTAATCCTCGTGTGACCGTTGAAATTGTAATTTACTATTTAACCACTGTCTATTATGAACGATTACGTTCAGCAAAGTGGATTGAGTCATTCCAATAGTTAGATCGTATCGATGGCGTATCGATGATGATAGTCGGCAGAGTCAACGATCGAGTCGCTTCTTCGCGTCGATATTTACGATCGTACGAGCAGCGATGGAAGGCGGCGAGTCCGAATATAGGACACTGCAATTACGCAGAACGCAAGTATTATTACGTTACATAACCGGCGGAGCGAGAATAGGCACGCCACGAGGTCGGGTCTGACTTACGATTTTCCATGGTAAACACTCCGATTGAGAGAGACAGAGAGAGAGAGAAGTATTAACTTCGCACCGAACCGCTGACTTGTAGACGTATCATCAACTTTTATGATTCGAAACAACTCGATCTCTGTAGCATTAAATGTTTCACAATAATAACACTTTTGAAGACCGAAGAACACGGTGGATATCTGTCGGCGTAAAAATGAACGCTTCTGCTCGATCGAAAGCATGGAAACCATTCTGGGATGCTTGTAACAGCTGCGAATTCAGAGATAGTGAAATAGGAGTGGGCATAATTGGCTGCTCAAGGCTACCGACCTCACCACCATCTTTTAATGACTGCCTCTTTTATTATATCGTAATTGCTCCACTGCACACAGTGTTCGTTTACAGCTAGACTCCGGATTTTATTTATTCATAACAAAACTGAACAAGTGCAATTTAAAACAGTGAAAGATTTTTGATATATTAATATATTACGTTCATCACATTGAAATTAATGAAGAATATCCTACTTGTTTTTAATCCAGAAGAATTCTGGAACGAAGATGTTCATCAATGTTTTATATATAAACAGAGAAATTTGTCGAATTCTCTGCGATTTATTTATTGCACCCAGTCCTTACAGTCCAAGTCCCTCCCAGCAAAGAGACACCAGGTTCCAAGCGCATGGGAATTGATCAATTTTACCGATTGCCGCGTTGGATTATGTTATGGATGGATGCAAGCCGATAGGGATCGACGTATAAATTATCGTGTTGCACCGAGCGACCAACAATAGGCGAATAACGCAAACTTTTCTTCAAACTAAAACGTTTCTTCCAATGAAAAGTTAGCCGAGAGACGGCAAGGCGCTTGCCCGGGGAACAGTAAATCGTAGGATTAAAATAATTTTCGATCTAACCGCGCAAGAATGTCCCGCCCGCGGCGTCCGGTCAAAGTAGGATAATGACAGAGTAAAGTACCATGACCACGGAATGACTTGAATTTTCCCAAGTAACGCTTGCGAAACACGGGCGCCGAGGAGCAGTTCCGCCCAGGCTCGCTCCACGTAACTGGTCGCTTCTGGCCAGAAGAAAACGTTCACTGCCTTTTAGGTGGTAGCCCATAACTTGATAACAAAATTAAAAACGAGGAAACCACAAATGTTCGTTCCAGTGATCGTGAACAGATTAAAAATTCGGATACGAGACACCGTGTCTGATCGCACATTTTTCGCGCAGGAGACTTTCACAGATATATCGATAAAGATCGAGAACATATTTTGATTTCCACAAATAAATGAATCGCGGCCCCTTTCTTCTTCGGTATCAAAAACGCCGACAGCGTGTACGGTCTCGTTTTCTCTTTCATTTTGCTCGGTTTCAACGTGTTCGAGTAATCCGGAGCGATCGGTGAAATCGGCCAGGCTTAGGATGTTCTCCAGACACCGAAACGTCCCCGCCATCTTCCCGTCAGCCCTCGAGGCGTGTCCGATCGACTTAAAGAAGAGATACACGGCCAAAGGAAGTGCACAGGGCCAGCAGAAAAGTAATCGCGTCAAATTGCATTACACGCCGCTCGGTCAGCGGTGACGTCTCCGCGCAAATCGACGTATAAAACGTTCGGTAATTATTCAACACCCGGTGGCTATTCCCATTGCAACATTCCTTTTTTGCGAAACTATGCTGCCGGCGGTGGAATCGAAGGAAAGTGAACTTTCTTTGGCGCAAGTACGAATTAACGCGAATCGACGGAAGCGAATTTTTCTGGTGCGGTTTGCCGATGTGTCTGATCATGGTTGACGGTATCTACTTATTTCGTTGATTGCACGTTTCGGCGCAGTCGCTGCGCCTAACGGGAGAAATGACGAATTGTTTGTTACACGTGTGTCTTAGAATGACTGTATTATAGTTTAAAACAATTCCCACCGTGTCAGTGTGATTCTCTCGTATTAGTTTCTGTTGGATTATCAATAAATAACCAGCACATTGAACCAGCACAATATTTTTCGTTGTCAAAAACGAATCAACGATCTCCGCATCGGTTTAATAAACAGAAATCAAGAAGTATCGATGAAACGATTCTCAGAATCGTTTCTAAACAAAGATTGCAAAGTATCCCAATTGATACTTTGTTTGACCCTTAGCACTCGGCTGTCCCCTCTGAGGCACCACTAAAAATTGCTGTACAATTCTTCAAAATATTGTTTACATTATTAAATATATCGGTATCTAATCAATTACTAAACATTTAGGTACTGTATAAGGTAATGTACCAATTTCATATTTATAAAATTGCAAAAATCATAAGGTATGGAAATATTCTAGATCGGAAGAAATGTTTAATTTTCCAGTTAAAATAGCTCCGAGTGCAAAGGGTTAAAGAGCTGGACTGGTTTCCCTTTCGGGTTCCAACGATTTTCTTCTAAGAGTTAGTCAAAGCTGAGACTTCGTATAGTAAAAAGCTTCTTCTCGCGCCGAGAAATAAGGACACGTTTTATTTTACAAATACCAGTGTGCATTTATTGACAACCATATCCAATAGTTTCTCTCACCGTGCTCGGATGGAGAAATCATTCCGAGATGGGAGTTTTCACGGTAGAAAGTGCCGCGGCTCGATTAGCTGATGTCAGCTGTCGCGATCGTTCGATTCATAGGGACTTCGAGCAGGCCATTCAGAAAACGATTCACGTAGCCGGCTACGGGTTACTCTCGTCGCCACGTGGCTTGAGAGACATACCAATCGCCACGCATCTGTTGTAAGATCGTTTCGCGTTGTGGCGAGCACACCTCGAGCCGCAGTTACGCAATCTGCACGCATATTGCGCGGGTTATTCTCGGTGCGTGCGACGTGCTTCTGATTAATCATCGAGAATACCGAGTGGAACCATTGTCAGTCGATTCATTGTTATGACAAAGTCTTTCTGAAAAATAAATACCCAACATTCCTGTCGAGAACAACGTACACATTTATTTTGCGGGCAGCTTCCAACAACAGTGTAAACTACAAAAAGTAATAAGCGAACTACGCGATGGCAGCCGCTTTTTCCGTGTTCCCTTCTGACTGGAACAAGAACAACGTGACGTACTTTATAACGCGCCGGATAAAATCGATTTCAACGCACCGGGCCTCGATAAATTGAATCGATCTTTTTACCTGGACTTTTTTCCCCGCCGCTGCGATAAATCGTGAACGAGACTCTTCAAGGCTGCTGTTTCTTGCTGTGATTTTCGCGTTTCTTGCAATTAGGCGTCGCGTTTCGCAACGCGAGTCGAGAGTCACTTCGCGGGGACACGTTTTATTCTCGGGACCTGTCGGAGGAAGGGGGGTCAGAGAAAAAAAGGGTTTTACGATTCTTCTCTCGTCGGCCCTTGTCTCTTCCGGGGTCCCAGCTCGTTCTACTTTCCTAGTTTTCGAGGTGGAACGGTCGCAGAGTTCTTGGCAAACGCTCGTGACTGTCGCATGAAACAGCTGTTCCCTCGAATCAAGAGCCTCCGTTGCCTTTTCGTGAGCCCTCTTCTACTAGAAGACTCCAGCTCCTTGTGCTCGATTGTTTGAAACGTTGTCCGACACCAGTTGTCATCCCCTAGCAAAATCATTTTTCATCGGCCGTTAGATTATTTTTAAATGTCCACGAATTTGCAAAAAATATATCCGCGTTGACCCAATAATTCGACAAACTTTGAACCACCACCCAGCTAACTTTTAATCACCATACATTTTTATCACAGCCATATTAGCGTGCGAAACGATGCCACCCGCCTCATGAATATTAACAGGAAATTAACCGAGAATCCTCGACCACCCAAAACTTTGTTCTCGCCGTAGATTCCATTAATTATTTTTCTATCATCGATAGGGTTTCGTACACTCGAGCAACTCGTGATCGTTGATTCTTATTTTTATTAAAGTCGCGCTAGAGTCCCTAGCCCATTGGCATCTCATAAATATTAACAGGAAATTAAACAGGGCTGCCGGTGGCGCCGAGGAATAGGAATAATTAAAAATAATTGTCACGGTAAATCACTGCGGGCAGCTGAACGCGGAGCGCGGCTCGTTGGAAGGAAAAAGTTGAGTCGTTTGATAAAGTTCAGAGTATCCTTTGAACACGCTAATTTATGTCACGCTCGGAGATTTATTCGCAAGAGTACGAGACGTGTCGCACCTTCCATTAGCATATTCCCGCCATTATTTGTCCAACGTTAGAATAACACGGGTGGCCGAAATAAAACGCTATCGGGCAGAAATAATAAATTCTAGCCGCTTTGTTCAGGGGCCGGTTGAAAAGAGGACACTGCGGAGACACTTCCGCTGGCAACAGTGTCTTCTTTTTAACGCTGGACGTCGCGACGCGTCGTCGTTGTTCCTGTGACAAAGTGGATTCTGCTGCAGTCGCCATTTTCCAGTCGGTATCACAGTCTCTACGTACCATTATCCAGATTTTGTGAAAACATTCATCACTACCCTTAACGATCTTATATATTTATGTCTCAGGTTCTCGGTGTGAAAATGTACATATTGTATATTGTTTTTACGACAACACGCTGCAGGAAAATCGACTGACCTCATCGAACAAGTGCCGTAAAATGGCCGTGACGTAGCGAGATCGTAATCGTAATAGAGCTGCGCGTGTAATTCGCGTGGCGATACGAAAATAATGCACTCGGAGGACGTCATTAAGTCACGCCAACCTCGTAATTACTTATCGTTAATTAAATCAGCCCCAGCGTTATCTGCGCCGACCCTTCGTGCGTTCCGCGAGCCTTCAGCTGTAAGTGCCTCTTCATCGTGCTGCCTAGATTCTCCCGACATGCACCGGAGTGCAACCACGCTGTCGACGATCTTGTAAATCGGCAGTGCACGGACCGGGAATGGTTGACAGTTTTCGCTGGCCCGAAGGTAGGACAATGCTCTGTCCGGAACGGTTCCTCGTGGATACATGAAATTGCTGACGTATAAATTGTTCGTTCGTTTCGCTCGTTGGAACAGGCGTTGATTCAGTAATCGAACAGGAACGTCTAGAAGTAGACTGAAAATGTTTAAAAAATGCTGGAGGATATTGGACAGAATTTAAGGGTGTAGATTCGTTTCCAAGATTTTGATTTATTCCAGAGCTGCGAAAGCTGCTATCACTAAAACTAAGATTTTATCTGATTACACTTTCTTAAGCAGTCTTGGCAGGCTATCTAGAAAGCAGAGAGAGAGAGAAACCGTTCTAAGATTCCCGGGGCCATCAACGTCGACAAGACGTATCGTCCGCAGCGCGATACTTCCTCCGCCCTCTAACATTTGACCGTGGACCATTCGTCGAAGTGGTTACGAGCATATCAGAAAACATACGAGCCATCTAACCTCGCGGTATTTCTTTGTCCTTCGGTGCGCGTCTGGGACCGCGTTGCTCGCCGTCAACTCGTCGACGGATAAATTCCTCGAGACGTCGAGGGAGTCTGTAACGAAGGGCCAGGTCTCGAAGATTTATACGCGACCTTCCTCCCATGTGCTCTCTCGCGTCCACCGGAGGATTATGATGTTTCCGAGTAACAACACGCCCTGCACGTGTGCGCCTCTCATGCCTGCAGTCATTTCTTTATAGGCGTTTCCACCAGCGTTCCCAGGTCGAACCAATTTACATATACCATAGGAGCTTGAGAGGCAATCACGCGATAGATAATGTCAGAAAAGCCCGATAGTTGAAGCCTGAACAGACCCTAATGTCTTTATCCGTGAATCTGATCGGTGACGTGTGAATATCCTCTGCGATCGCACGGAATCAATTAGAGAGAAAGTGTCAAGACGATGTCGAGCGGTTTCTTTTTCTCGTTTTTAAAGCACACGGAGAAGTTATACGGTAACAGAGATTGGATTCTAATGAAATTTTCATCCGTTTTGTTCCAGCCGAGGAACGATGCTACGCGAACATGCGGGTACATGGGTTTAATCAAATCGTTTCCGGTCCGTTATTTAAATTCTCATGTATATTCAACCGGGAATGAAAGAACAAATTTCATACCGTCTATGTATTATTGAAAGCCTTTTACACGGTTAATCGAATCTCTCCACTGTCGCACTGCGCCGCGCCGCATGAAAATAGTCGGCGAGCTTTACAAGTATCGATATTGATTTCCGTTGCAAATGTTGACAATTCGCAACCGCACGAAATATTCAATCGTTCCGCCACACGGTCCCACGTTTCGGCGAGTCTGTCGATTGCTCCTGGGGAGATTGCTTTCGGAATTTTTAGTAAATATGAAGAACCACAGGGATCGTGTAAAATGGTAAAAAGTTTGAGAACCCGTTCAAGATTTAGGAGGGTGCATCGGCTATCGCGTGGCGAAGGAACTCCCGCCATTTTTCAGTGTACTCGTCCATCCTGCGGCTTATTGAACTCGTTCGTCCTGGCTAGGATAACAGCGAAGTCCGAGGCGAGCCGAGCAAGTTACGATTCGCCGAATAATCCCGCACCGTTTGTCATCGTTAGGCGAACCGCGATCGACGTGCCCACCGATAGCTTCCAGATGGGATTACCAACGATCGGGTAATAGTTTCCGGGACCTTGTCCACTCCGTTTCCGGTCGGGCCGATGGCGAACTCGATTTGTTTCACCCATTATTGGCGCGTTCGTCTGTTTCTGCCGGTTTTCCCTCACTTTTGTCATTCGTTCTGGAACATTAATTCTCACACGCTCGTCGAACAGACGGGCAGCCTTCGAACTACACGGTTAATTGGTTGCGAGACCTTCGAATAGCACGGCCAATCGGCTTGCGGAATAATTTCGAATTTATTCGGAATGCTGTCCGTGTCCGCCTCATCTCGTCAGACCAGAGCTGACGAAAATAGTCTTGTAAATAGAAAAAGTACTGTAACAACTACTAAATAAGTGCACAATTTTTAATTTCGTTTTAAGACAACGAAATTTAAAGAATTAATTATAAAATGATTACAAAAAAATATATTTATTACGATAGCAGGTAGGGATAATTTTTTAATGAATTTTAGTGGAAAGGACCCCGCATTACTCATATGGAAAATCTGTCCCGGTTATATCAGTTGGATTTTTCATATGTTGTAGCCTACGATCTATTGAACAAAAGATGCAATGGGCACAAAGCTCAACAATAGACAGTTATCGAATTATAATCAGTGAAACATGTATTATTATGTATTACTCATTTCATACTTCGGCAGTTCGAATTTCTCATGTTTCACTGATTATAACTCGATAACTGTCCATTCTTCAGCTTTGTGTTCATTACATCTTTCTTTCGCTAGATCATAAGCTACAACATATGAAAAATCCATCTGATTTAACCGGAATAGATGTTCCATATGATCAGTGCGGGGTCTTTCATCCCGATATCTCTTATGGTTCAAAAGTAATAGTAAAATGCCATATTGAGACTAGTCTCCCCGCTTGCCCTTCCGTGACGCTGTCCCCTCACCCTCACGCTTCGGTCGAGGCAAACAAAAACAGGCCCGAGGCACGCGTGGCTCCTCGCACGGCGGTCAAAATGTTCCGTCGCGAGTAAATTTCGGCTGATTTCGCTATACCCAAACATACCGAGGTTTCGCGACCTTTTCACATTTTTTCTACCTGGAAACGGTATAGGGAAACTGCACTTCCCTTACTTAGCGTCCCCTCCTGGAGGGGTCGGATCTTACCAGGGGAAGGGGACGGGTTTTCAGCCGCCGGGCAGGCCTGAGGCAAACAATACACGTTGCCTCGCTGGGCTGCGGCAAACAGTGCGTTATCGCCTTACTTGCCTCGCCCGGCCGATTCAGATTTAATTCCACTAAATCGTGGATTACACAGTCATGGAAAATCCGAACTGTATCGTGTTTGGTATCATTTTAATCGGAAAAATGTAGCGAATGTGCATCTGAACGTGGAGCCCGAAAATTTTTAAGACTTTAAAAAGCACTATACATATGGAAAATATATATGGAAAAACATATTTTTCGCTAATTTTTATTGATGAAACATAGTGAAACAACGAAACCGGTTGTTATTGCGTGAAACACAAAACACCATATGGTGATTGGTGTACTTCTATACCTCGTCTGTGATCAGACTAAAGCAGCATCTAGCCGATGAAGCAGAAGTTCCCGAAAATTCCGGTGAACGCAAGTTCGTTAAACTTCACCCCGCGGGAAGTAAAATCTACAGGAGACGTTGCGCAGGGTTTCGTGGGCGTTTTTCCGCGGGAATAATTAGGAAAGTTTGATTAGCAAAGTTCTATGGAATTTCGCGGGGTATCGTGTGCAGGTGGCTGGAGCGTTCCGTCAGCGATCTGTTCGAACGATGATCGGAGGCGTTGCACGGAGGAGTAGAGCGATGGGGTTTTCTCCGGAATGGTATCAAGCACTGTTAACTTCCTCGTGTAGAGAGCCGGTCGTGTGCGATCCGACGATAGCTCGTTCTTACGCGAGCAATTTTTCCCGGAGGTCCGCGATGTGGCTGGAGATATTATTGACACCGGGACTCGAATTGCAGGGGCACGATCTTGGGGCCGAGGCGTTCTTACGTGCCTAGGCGAGGGTAACAGATCTTGTTGAAAGATCCAGATACACGCCGATAACGGACCGAGAGCGGTGTACTTGACACACCGAGCGAGATTACGTTGCACGTGCAACACGGACGCGGACGATTCAACGGCGTACCGGCGAAATGCAGGATGACGAGCGGTGGGGCACTCTATCGTTGCAATCCTCGGGCCCAACCGGTTCCGTTTCGCGGGCCCGATCCCGCGTGGGAGTGCTCTCGCGATCCTCGCGAATTGAATACCGGCGAGATAACGCGAAAATTCGAGCGCTAGACGCGGTCAACCACCCTGAGCTACATCGCTGTTACGTCCTAAGGTGGACGTTTTGAGATAAAATATAAGTTTAAAGATTTTAATACAGGATATAATGCAGTTTTGAACCTACCTGCATTCACCGGCTTGGGTTCGGTTAATTAAGGATTTCTTAGAACTAATTGGCAAGGTTGGTGGTTTTTGGAACGTAGAGATCGAAGTCAGGTATTCAAAATGATTCGAGAGTATGATTTTAGATAAAGAAAATTATCGGAACCTTATTGTAAATTAATAGTACTTACCGAGAGTTGATTTTGCTTATTTTGTGGAACTCAGTCGCTTGGTTGATTTTTATAAACGCTTCAAAGTTTGCTTATTGGTAGAGAATGTTAATGATGATGATGGTGATGAGATGTTGATATTCCAGCGGGTGTACACGCCTTAAACTTCAACTTCACTAAACTCAACTCGATTTGATTAATGACTGTCGACTTACTAATATTAATTATGATATTTGATTTCATTATTAACCCGTGCATCATTATCAGAGTAAATACGAAAAGAAATTCGGAAAAAATATAATATACCCGATTGAATTTATCAATTATTAATAATGGCTCAACCGTCGGACGTGACATCGCTCCTGGAGCACAGTGCGGGTCGAATTTACTATAGTACATACAGGACGAATTACAATAGAGCATGGTCCTAGTTTTATACATAATTACAACCTATTTATACAAAGTTCACTTGATTTTTAGTGACGATGCGCGACTAAAGAGGAGTCTTTACTTCACGAGCTGTTCACAACAAAGTAGTCTTCCCTACTTCCAAACTCCTAACAACGTTGATACATTCTCGCACGAAGGAAAGATACAAAGTATCCGACGCTAACAAAAGGAACTCGCGAGCGATCGCCTGGTGGGTCTAAGAAAATTGATTCTCGGATAGAAATCAGCGAGAACGATTCGCGGAGAGGAGTAACAGGAATTAATCGACCTGGTTCCTGTCCGTAACCAAAGAGGCTATCGTTCAAAGTCACTCGAGCACGCGGCGCAGCGTCCAGATAAGCCCGACATCGTCCGGCTCGCTCGCTCCTTGCGCTATCGTCGGGTTTTTTCGCGATCGGGCTGTCACGGTACCGATGTGTTCATCATTCATCACCATGGCGAGTGCACCAGGGGGCGTTTGCACCCCGAGATGCACAGAGGAAAGAATACCGGTGAGAAGAGTCCTGTCGCTGAACAAATTCCTATCCCTCTCGCATGCCAGGACTCGTCGTTCGCACGAATTTCACACTGATGCATGGCGCCGCTGGGGGTCCAGCAGCTTTATAAACTGTTCCAAGAAATTGCCTGGTTCCACGTACCACCGGATGCACTGGGACTTTATAGTAGCTGCGATCGCGGGCTCGATAAGTCCCGTAAACTTTGAATAATTTAAGAAAATGCGCCAGCGTATGCGCGGCTTATAAGAATTATCTGCGGGATCTAAGCGGCGAGGACGAACGGTGGCTGGGAAATGTGGTCCTCCGGGACTGACCCCTGCTGCAAATTAACTGCATCACTTTCGCGATGCAGTGGAAGAGAGTCTCTCGCGGTATAGATGTCGCGTTTCGAGAAACAATTGTTTTTACGATGCTTTCTTGGAAGTGGACAAAATTCTGTACCGAGGTTCGCAGATTTTCTCGGGAATGCAATTGCAGCCATAGAAAATTTAGCACGATTCGAGCCGCTGATCCTTCCCTGTTGCGAGCTCATCATTCGCGAAGCGCCGTTGCTATCGCGATATCTCTGCAGCCTGGTCGACGTGGCCAATTTTTTCCGCAAGCATCGGAGCCGCGGGGTTCGCAGACCCGTGCACAATCGCGACGTTTCGGCCGCGAGCAAAACTATAACTCACAAAAGTCGGTGTTGCGACCGGGCCATCGGCATTCCGGGCGCAGCGTACGAATAAAAAGCCTGAGGGAAAGGGACCGACCCGTTCTGAATCCAAAAGAGAGGAGAGAGAAAGAGAGAGAGAGAGAGAGAGAGAGAGAGAGAGAGAGAGAGAGAGGCCGAAATAAAGGTGGAGGAGTTCTGATTGGTAATCCCCGGTGCCAACGCCGCACTCTGCAAAAAAGCTAAAACCTCAGGCTCGCGAACAAACACTCAAATCTATAACTCTCGAACTAACGAGTTTTATTGTCTCGTAATTCATGAAACGGCAAAAATAATGTTATTACCAGACTGCGGATTTTCATCGATTTATATCGGACTTGTACAATTGCAAATTAGAATTCATAGAAATTTATTCGAACAGCTAAATTTTCGGTTCTGACCACTATGTATGAGGGAGGAAGGGAGCAAAGCCGAAGAGAAGCGATATTTTCGAGGTGTGCGGCCGCCCCGACGAAAGCAACGTGTACGCGTGCAAACGAGACTCGTAGAATTTATTCGCGACGTACGGTGCTCGAATAAATTCCCATTTCGAAGCCAGCCCCGGTCCTGGTCATCGTTGGTTCGCGTCAAGATTCCACGGTAAATTTCCTGAAAATCGACGTCCGAGTATTCCTGCGTTTATAAATCTCGCGATATGACTTTGCGAGTCGCAGGAATTGGCGAAATTTGAATCCTGTGGCTCCATATCCGATATTTTGCAGCTCGAATCCTCTCTCTCCCTCTGCGGTGCTCGAGTCCTCGGTGCAACGTTACGATTTATCGGAGATTGTTCTTTGAGGACCATTTAACCGGGGAAGTTGTTATTTACTGCTAGATTGCGGATCTCTATGCTTTTGCATCTCGCAAACATCTCGCAGAGGAAGGTAACCATTTCTAGAATTTCGAAGCGCTTTATCGTCTTTATTTAAATTAATTGTTCACCATCGACGATCACACTATTTCGAAATGCTTTAAGGTCGGGAGTATCTCAGGGTAGGCATGAGATTTCGACGTCTCCAGCGGCCGGAACAAAATGGCGATGCACCAGAGGAGAGCGATCCGCAGTGAAATCGGAGCTGGCATTTTTCGCGTGGAATCGTTCGTGAATCGGAGCGAGTCTCGTCTTCCCTATGCTAGGGTCCGCGAGTCGTGTTTCATTAAATTACCACGCTCCTCAAACACGGATCCCGGTTTCTTTTTGACGCGATCGTGGCATGCGATCCGGGCCAGATGCGAGCATACATTTCTCCAGTTTGTTAGAGCAGCGCGCGAGACGTTGTTCCGAATGCGGTCCCGATAACTCTTCGTCTTTCCCTCTGTTCCTTTCGTTCACTCTGTTCCCTGTGTTCCTGCTCTATTACACGCACGACTTCCACGGAGAGTAACGCGATCGCAGAGATGTTTTCGAGGAAGAGCTCGCGATTTAAGGCCACCGTACGCTCTTGTTCGAAGACGAGAGGCCTACAAGCCTCTTCCTATGCACGCTCTCTGTCATCCTCGCAAAGATGTTGTCACTCGAGGCATTAGCCTCGTTTATATTCCTCTTTTCGCGGCCGGACCACCCCAGCAAATCGTATTTCAACTCCGATCGACCGTGCGCAATGCTCCCGATGCTCTCTCCTGCACGTATTGCATGCATGCACTATGTGCATCGATCCCCCTCTCCCCCGTCTATCCAACGATTCAACGTCTCTCCGCTTCCTTGTAATGATCCCGCCAGCCTCTTCGTAGCTCCACGCTATTTATCCTCCCTCCTCCCCCTCGCGATTTGTAGACTAGGTTTATACACACCTAAATCGTTTCCCTCCGGATGCCTTTTTAATATCTCGTTATTTACGACGCGAATAAACAATGCCCCACGGAAAGTATCGGCCCCGGTCAAGGTAATTTCTTGCCCCATGAATCAGCCGCGTCACTTCCTGCCCCTGTTACTCGATGCTTTTCATAAATCCTCGGGGAAACTGCGCGCGGGGAGCAATTTGACTCGCGAATGGAAAATAATGAGCTGAAACCACCTCGCCGCGGCCGACCCTCCGGTTTCATCACTTTTTTACCGTCGGAATTTTTACCAAAAACGTGGACGCGTGGTGCGGTATTTCTGCTCGACATTCTACGTTCAGCCAGACAATTTATGAATCAGGAAGCAGGTGGACACCAGCGCGAAGTACAAGCTGGTACTATTCTAAATTCGCGGGGAGAGCGTTAGTTTCGTTGAACCGTCTCGTTCTTTGAAGTCGGCTGGCTGCGCAAACTTCCGCAGAAATCATCGAGGCGAGAGGCATCCGGAGCAACTGCAGTCCAGCCGGCGATACAATTCTCGTCGTCTCTTCAAACGCCGTCGATTTCCGCGCGCGTTTTCCATGCGTCGCCGCGACAGACGGGATTAAAGGACATGGGGGAAGGCGGTGGGAAGGGGAAGGGGATAAAAGGGACGCTTTGAACGCAGACAGAAAAGCGAGGCACGGACGGGAAAAAATAGTGACCGTGCACTCTTTGTATCTACGCGGTTAATGCGAGCCGAAGTGTTCCGAGTCAAAGCGCAAACACAACCCGACAAAGCGGCCTCTGTTCCACCCGTTCGGTCCTTCTCCCGTTCGTTCCCTTTCTCACTCTCTTTCTCTTCGTTCCTCGCCGACGGTTTCGCGAACCGGACCGACGCGACGTGTGTATCGTCCCGAGCAGAACGCACTTGATTCCACTCGACTCGGCTGCCAGAACTTTGAACCCGTCCGAGTCGATTTCCCAGACTAGTTTCGAGTGTCGGTACCCCGAGCACACGGCTTTGGCCCTGTTAATTAATAGCCGTGCTGGAAATTCGGCTGGATCACCATTCCGTATCGTTTGCCAACTCGAGATCCGAAAATCGAGCGCGATACTCGTACTGTGCGTCGTCTGACACAGACGGGACAGTGGAATTCGGGACTCTGCCGAAAGCCGGAGCAACCAAGCCACGCCCCTTAAATGCATTCTACAAACAGACACTGCAATTCTCTGTCACGATTCTGATAGGATTTGCGAAGATCGAATCTCGCTGAAATTACTCTGGATCGAGTCTCAGCACATATTGACGTAGGTGACACTGTTCTGGGTCTATCAGAATAAAGGGCAACTAAGCCACGCCCATTTATAGCGCACTCTACGTACAGAAACGTTGTCCCGTGGGCAATTCGGATGGCTCCCAGGGCAAAGAGTGGCTGCAGCCCCGATGCCGTGTCTAATGTTACCGCGATGCTCGTCACGCTCGAACCGTGCTACACGCTGTCACGTTTTCCGGGACGACTTCTCGGTCTTACCACCACGGGGAATCCAATTTTGGCATGAGCCGAGACGGAACGATATCCGGGTCAGCGAGCGATCACAGCCGATCTCAAATATTTGAGGTGGCGAAGATAGATCGAAGATTCAAGTTTAAATTCAATTTCACCACCGTAGGATCCCGACACAAAAGAGAGATTTTGGTACCGTGGTAGGTGTACCCGTTGTCATTGACGGCCACGAGGTATCTGCAGGATTTTCAGGGGCGGAGTTCTCGCTGGAAATGTTCGATCTGTTTTCGGCGCTGACTCCTGGCTATTGATGTCCTCTTTATGATAGCTGGCTGGCTCTCCTGGCTTATCGCTGAGAAAACAGACGATGATCGTACATCAATTGCAGTGATTTTATCTGCAGCCGTTTCGTGGATTCGTGGTTCACTTGAAAATCCAGTTAAAATAAAATGAAGCTTGAAAACTTCTTCGAAACGAAAAGAGTAAATTAGAGAGCTGGATAAACCGGTGAATTTTTCAGTAAAATCGTTCATCGAGGATACGATATCCGGCGAACACTTTCGCAGATTAGCCCGTCCATTTCCCTGTTCATTTCCATTTGTAAAAATGGCGAGCGGCCGATTCGTTCGGGCATTACAATTCATCGCTGGCGATTCCAGCATCCCGAAATTTTTCAAATGTCAAACATCGGAGCAGGAGAGATCTGCAGGGACGCGTGCAAATTTCCGCGTGCGGAAGCCGCGTTCGTGTCGGCGCGATTAAAATTCCGGGCCATCGTTCATCCCGAATGTTTCTCATGCAACGAGATCCGCTCACCTCGGTTACCAAATAAAACTAAAAGTCGGAGCCCGACCCGACCCGACCCGTCTCTCGTCTCTTCTCGTCGCGTCGTTTCATCGTAATCCTTTCGCGTGCCTAAACTCTAGACGTCGGACGTTATTGCGTTTCTGCCGTGCGCACGAGCTCGTACCCAAACGGACAGAGAGAAAGGGAGTGGGAGTAGAAAGAAAAAAAAAAGAAGTTACGGTGCTCGGGTCAGCGGCGACCTCGACCTCGAGGATGCTCGGAGAAAGGTAGAGGATGAAAGAACCCGAGTTTGAGCGGAGTCCGACACGAACAGTGGGCCAAACACGTTAGAGTTCAATTACACCGACACCCATTAATATTCGGACGCTCTCAAAACACCGATAACTTCTTAAATATTGGACTATACGATTTGAAAACTTTTTTCAGAAGTTAGAATAGTAGAGTAAATACTAAAAGTCGTGTTTTATAACTTTTTAGATCGTTGAACTAAAATGAACGCGAAAGAAACATCAGTGGGAGTTGTTTTTTGCGTTTGTTTTTCGTGTTGTTTTCCCCGTATAATAGAATGCCACATCTAACGAGCATAATTTTTTCACGAAACGGTTGGTCCGCCACGGTCTGAGCGGTGCAGCGGATTTTCCCCGAAGATTAAGGATCAATTAATCGCGCGTGATCAATGGCGGTGCGCCCTCGCGGGCCAGCAGAGGTCAGCCCGCGCTAATGAATCCGGCAATTAGTTGCCGAGGTACGTGCGCGCAGTCGCTGTACAAGCGACAGAGCTAAGTCGCCGTGAAATTATGTGCGACCATGGGAAAAGTGCGCATTGTTTTTATGATACCGCGTGGTCGGCACCGCGGGACGCTCGATTGATAAATTGTCATTACAAATGGAAAGGGCAGAGCTAAGTGGCGGCGGGACTCCGCGAGGCATCAATTACCTGGGTAATTGGAAAAGTACGATACATACGGTGTTCGTCGAGGATCGATCGATCGCCAGCCTGGACAGCAGAATTATTTGTACAATCGAGAAATTGAATGGCTTCTCATCGATCACGGCTCGTTGCCAGTCGTATTGCTGAAATTTTTAAAAAGCTGTCACGTATTTGTTCTCGTTAGACTCGCTCGTTCATCCGGAGAAATTTTTCCCGAATGTGTTCACGACATTTCCATGCGAGAATGTTTTATCGATCTAATTTCAAAGACGATCGTCCGCTGATGAATCGTCGAGACCATTTCCTGTCGGTCGGACAAATGTAACAGCAGCCATCAATACGGGGCATAAAAGGGCCATTTATCGTCCGACAACGAAAAGAAACGGTAAAAGGAACATCGGCTGGCTCACGATGACAGCGAATGGGCCGAGCTTTTGCATACAGTGACCAATAAGGAAGCTCGCTCTTCCGGCTCCACGGTACGGCCGCAGCGAGTGACAATAATTCAGCTGGTGGCTCGCAGTGGGCCGATAAAACTGATAATTACGAAATATTACGGTCTCGTAATGGCTCGGTATTTTACAATTTGTGTCGGCGCGGTCTGGATGCCGGCCGAGAGCAAACTTTGCCCGATAAAGCGAACAGTAACCGCGAACGATGATAATGTCGCGGGATTTTCATTGAGAACGGCTTATCAAACGCCCCGCAACATTATGCCGTGTTGCGCTGGGGGCGCGTCGTTCTTCGTGAAATGTGATCGATCTAATCGGGTTCGGCGAGCAACCCTAATTTTACTTTATTTTATCTCAACTGAAAATTCCGCCGGGTTTCATTGTATGGTAATACTCGGAGCGACGCGAGCCTCGTTACACTTATTAGTTTTATTATTCAGTGTTGCAGCAGTGTACCACTGATAAAAATATTATGTAATAGTATATAATCAGTTATTAAACATTATTTACAAAGGGTTAATTATAAGGGTTTCCTATTTATTCTAGATTCAGAATACGTTTCTTTGCATACATCGGTTTATGTATGCATATTGTTGGTACAAACATTATGAATGTCAATTCTTTGTACTTTATTCATTAATAGTATTTGCAAGTGGTTTGTTTGTGAAAAGTCTCCAGTGGGATTTCTAATTTACCACCAAGTATTGACTTGTGCAGGCATTGAACGTTATGTTCTGATTGGCTCAGTATGAAATGAATAACCTTTTGTTAAAGCAAGTAAGGCAAAGTGTGTTTCTTTAGTTACGTTCATATTCTTTGATCTGTTTCATACATATTACAGTGATATTAATTTTTCAGACGCTTAAAAAAATTCTTCTCTTGAAAACGATCCATATCAGGATCGAAACGTTGGGATTTTGTTAATTGCAAGATTGCTTGTTTTTTTTATTTTGATCGAACCTGTGCGCTGATACCACCACACATTGTTTAGTTAATTATAACGTTCTGAAACTCATTTTCTTACCAGTACATCCGTTCGGATGAAATAAAAGTTGTCCGATGCGGGGGGTAACGAGAGGCCATTGTTTCAGTGAAAGGGAGGTGGGTGACGGTGGCACGAGTGGTTTTAATGAATTCACTGAAAAAAGGTAGAAGTGTATCGCAGGTCGATGAAAGAGGCAGGGGAATATGCGTGGAATGTTGGACCGATGTTGCGTGCTCCTCGGTATTGGGTTAATTGCCTGCTGCGTGAAACGAGTGACACAGAAATATTTCCTTGCGTTTATCGTTCTCCAGAAATCGATAGGGACACTGTGGCGGGATCTTATTTTCTCGGGAATTCTTCGGATGCTGCGAATTCGCGATTAAATAGATCCTAGAGGAGCTTGAATAAGGGTTGGTCCACACCGCAACCCACGGCAGAGTTACTTGAACCTTATCCAAGTCCCAGTGTGCTGCATGTAAATTAGAATGCCCGTGAATTACTGTGGCCAGGGTCCACGTTATATGTATACGTGGGTTCGTGGAAGAAACGCGTGGCCCACCCTGGGTTACGAGTTAATCGACGGTCGCCATTATATCCGTGGCACGAACACGTAGAGGACAGTGTATCGTGTGTCGTCAATCGACACCCCGAAGACCTCCTACGTCTCTCCTTTCCCTGAAGAGTATCGAAACGCGCGATCGGGTTCCCTGAAAGCCGATTGAATTATTGACATGGCGCGTCGGGAATCGTCAAACAGCGTCAACGTCGGACTCGGCCCGATGCGAGGCGACACTCGCGCTACGAAATTTGGCACGGTTCCACCTATTGTTTTCCGAGAACGCGTGATCGATCGACAACGGCGAAAGCACGAGGTCTCCACTTCCCAGGGAAGAGTCGGTTGGTTGCGTGTCTGTAATCGGAACCCGCGCATCACGGGATCCAAAGTGCCCCGAGCGATTATTTGCGCATAACTTCGCGGACCCTGGCTAACCTAAGGGAGACCGGTACCGGCTTACACGATGTTAACTTTCCGCGGATCGAATGGGAATCATCGCGAAATAAAGAATGGATCTATTTCGTTAAATAGAAACAACTGAAATGTTTTCATTTAATGGCGGCCCGATTCTTCATCGATTGCTTTTTTTTTTAATAAAACCGATGGAATAACGATTCTTCGGTGCTTCGCGGCGAGGGAAAAAAGTTTTTCCCTCGCCACGAAGCACCCTCGAACAGACGTTTCATTTAGAAGATCTAGGCCTCGTTGAAACTAACCAGTCGAGAGGTCCTTATCCGATAATTAAACGGGGCCGGCGAAAAAATGCATGAAAAAGTTGGAGATAGCGCGGGCTGGCCAAGGCTCTACTTGCCTGATCAGATACCGGCATTCGTTCCGTTCGGGATAATCATTGACTTTAATTAATTTTTTTCTCTTTCTTTCCGATTGGTTTCAGAGCGAGTTCGAACCGCAGTGTCACGTGTTCCGGACGAAACAGTTGCGCAAGCCACGACCGTGCCATTTGTGCCATCAGGCGGTGATCAAGCAGGCGTCGTGTTGCCGAGGTGAGTCGATAAACTGGCTCTCTGTAGCTTCGGTGACTGGGAAACGTAGACTGCTCAGCGTTGCCACCGACGAGTTACTGTTAAAGACTGCCACCGCCCGTGTTATCCCGCGGCAGGCTAAGTGGGCGCAATGGGCGGGGTGGTAACGGTGGAACTTACAGTGACCTGAAAGACCACATCGCTAAAAGTTCCACCACCGACGAGATTCAGTTGGTGGTTCAGCGCTCTCTACCTAATTAGATCATTTGTTCGTGAACCACGCGAAACTGCGTCAGTGGCTTAGGTCTTAGGTAAATAGATTTAGTACCGCACGTAATAATTAAATGTAGAATGCTGACATTACCCATTCTCTAATTCTTAGAAAAACATTACTTTTTATTGTATAATTTCGTTACGCACTCTTATTGCTTTCTTATTTCCCTTATTGTTCACCATTGTAATTATTGCTTTATAATCGTCAGTGTATAGATTGTATGAAAAATGAAAGTAATTACCACGAAATATTCTAAAAAAGTATTGCAATTTAAAATTAATTTAAGAAATATTGCGATATTTATAAATCAATGGTTCGTATACGAAAGGTATTTTGTAATAATCGTTATTTATTGTTATTTATAATTCAAACAATTTTTAAAGAAATACATTAATTTTAATAATTTGTTTCTATATACATTTTTGAAATTACTATTTCAATACTAATGTATTGTTAAAATAATTGTTTAAATAAACAAATTTATAATGTATAGAAATTTGTTTCTATATTCATTATTTTAGTTACTATTTCAATAACAATTTATTATTGAAATAATTGTTCAAAGAAATGAATTTTATAAATTGTTTCTATATTTATTATTTGAATTATTATCCCCATAATAATTTATTTAAACACTTATTTTAACAAGAAATTATTGGAATAATAATTTAAATAAAGAAACAGATCTTTAAAATTTATTTGTATAAAAATTGTTTATATTAGAAATAACAATAAATAACTACTTAAATAATAAATATATAAAGCCAAAGATAATTCGGAATACAAAATGACAGAAACAAAACCGTAGCCGATGACGATATAGAACAGATATTCTCGTAACAGTTATAACATCATCACGCTTTTAAATTCCTGCTTTTAATGCATTTTGTTTTCTTCTGCGTCAATCGATTTTGATGAATTTTTCAGTAGTGTATCATTAATGTAGATGTAAAGACACATATTTTAAATTTTCATTGCGGATTCAAATAGAAAATTTTTAAAAAGTGTCTTTTATTAACTTCCCGATTTATAGGGAAGTTATTGTATTTTTTCATGTAATTCCTACGAATTGTAATTTTTTAAAAATCGGTTTTACACATCATTAAAATAAGGATTCTTCGCGTCTCTGATTCTTTTCCGACGCTATCCTTTGCGCCCGAAACTTTTGTCGTGCGTTGCACAAGCAAATATCGAAATTAAAAGACCGAGCCGAACGTAAAAAAGGACAGCGCGTATAAAGAGAGACCGCGCACGGCTAAAGCAAGCTGAAGCAGGCCGAAGCGACTGCGATTCTCCGCGTCGCACTAGTAGTGGTTCACACGAATATACCCGGTCCGATCAGTATCATGCTTCAATGTTTCATACCTCGGCGACCGAGGCTTCTCGAGCTCCGCTGTCCTTTTCTACGTTCAGCAAAATTCAAAAAATAGTATCCCTGGCGGATAATCTCTGGGAGACCTGTGTTGGGGATAATTATTGATAAAATACTGTATTGACATTTGAGATTTCTTCCGATTTTTTTTTCAAAATGTCATTTACAAAAAATGAAAAACACGTACAACTCGACAAATGCAGATTTTTTATAGAAATTGAAAAACAGCATTGATTATGTTTTTGCAATAGCAACATATCATTAGTACCTTTTTTAATCGGAGAACTAACTATTTGAAATAAACTTTTACTACAGAGTCAATATATATTAATGTGGAAAGTTAAATTAAACCAAAAATGAAATGATAGGAAAGTTAAAAAGCCCAAACAGAACTACGATTTAAAAGAATCCACAGATTTATTCGATCCCTGCTTTGGTTATTGGGCGATACTAAACGTACATACATTGTAACGCGCGCTCCATTCTTTGACTGCTCGGGTGGTCGGTCCTTCCTACAGCATTCGAACGCGACTCAGAAGATTATTTGAAATCGAATAAACCATCCAATAAAGATACAGATGAAAATGAAAAGTTTAACCAACGACAAAAGATACATTTTTATAGAATAAAACAATATTCTTCATGCGTTGAATAGAGATAACCAAAATTATTTTTATTTGACGCGTGACAAATGATTTTTTTATCTCTTATTCGCTATTTGAAATTTTTATTTCAATAAAAACTTGTCTATTTCTGCTCCTACAAATATATTATATTTGTCAGCAATTCGAATTTCTAGACGTTCCTACACTTTCCCTCTTCGCAAGGGGACGGTTGTATATGTATGTATATATGTTTTCTTTGCGAAGAGGCTAAGCGGAACGAAATGTGGGGACAAGCTTTGGGCACGTCCACTGAGGACTACCGCTATTTTTCCACAAATGTTTTCCACGTCGCACAGTGTGTCGTCTAATGAAAAAAACTCCAAAAATCAGAGTGTGCATAAGATCGGCAATATGTATCCCTAGAATATTATTCATAACAAAACGTAGTTTCTAAAACTACCTCCAATTGTATTTGAATATATTAATTTGTTATTAAAGTTGAAGCTGAAACTTTTTAAACATATTAATTACAGGAACAATATGTCAAGTAAAAGGTATTCCATTTTTCTAGATATTTCTGTTTCCACAGATTGATTCTTGGAACATTCATGTAGAAAAAAAGTGTAGGGAAATAATGTTCATTTATGAAATATTTTTAAATTAAAAATTCAGGTATCTGATATGTAATTTGAATAGTGATTCTAGATTTTCCTAAAATTATGCTTCAGTACTTTCTTATGTACAATATTTCTAGGAATCTTTTGTTCTCGAGTTTTACTTTTAATATTTGAAACCTCAAAAATCAACACCAAAACATCGTCTGAAATATGGCGGAGAATATAACATTTGATGATAATCCATAAGGTTTCGTGATGATTTGTCTTCTCACCGACGCGTCGCGACGAGAATCTCTCCTCAGTGGTCTTCTGCACCGACGAAATGTCGTCGGTGCTTCTGTTTCTCACTCCAGTGAAAATAAATCCCAGAGGGCGTAAGAGAACACCGAAAATTTTCCCGGGACACGTAGTCCCGTAAGGCTGGCAGTCTTTAACAGTATCTCGTCGGTGGCGTTGCTGAGTCAGCAAGTGCTGGGAACTTGGTCGGTAAAACGTAGTGGTGGCTGGTAAAAGCGAAACTGCCTCCCGGGGCGGTCTGTTTGATTCAGATTTCGCAAGAATTCCATTAAAATTCTTCGCGCGTACTTGCTGAATGGAAAGTAGTAGTTGTGCACATTTTATCGATAATTTCAAAATGCTGGGAATAGTACCGTTTCCAATTGCACCAACCCATTTTTGCATAAAATCCGCAGACTGGTAATAAAGTAAAGATCGTAGAATATTTCACGGTTCTACGGCTTTGAAACTCGTCGGACAAGTGGCGACCGGTCAGAAACCGCTAACAAATCGTTCTTCTTGATTGCAGTGTGCAAGTACATCTGCCACAAGACCTGCGAGGACAAGGTAAGCGCACACCGACGATCCCTTCGCCTTTTTCGCTACGGTGGTCCGGCAAGGAGGATCGCACGGTTCCCCGTTGCGTTCGCTTCTAAACGGATTAGTATCTGCGATCGCGTCGCGTCTTCTCGGAAACTTTGTGACAGAGTGGAGAGCACTTCCTCGTACATGAAGAGGCTCTCGCAGCACCGAGCTCTCTCTCTTGCGCGCGCTCGTACTTCCTGGTACTCAAACAAATCTGCCGTGGCTCGAACACGCGAAACGAAACAACGCCCGGCAAACTCCGCAACGTTGTTTTCGTAGTTCGAGAGTTTAATTTGTGCAGAGAAAGCAGTTCAATAAATTACAGTTAAAGCCCTCCACCGAATCTACGAATCTAGATCGTTGCGTGCTGAACGAAGAATGACGAGCTGCGGTGGAATATTTTTGTCGGAGTTCGATTATTTTTTGAGCACACGGCTGTGTACAGTTGTAAACGTGCTACCCTTGTGCAACTGGAGGGACAGATACGCGTTCGAGGAACGGTACCGGAAGCGATCGGTGGCCACGCCTGAGATCGTGGTTAACAGATGCATCTTAATTCGAGCACGCCACCGGTGGCGTGGCCGATGAGATTCCACGGTTCTTCGAAGTCTCAACCGATACGGCGATGCTGAATGCTTGCGGACACCAGTCGAGAAAATTCTGAGACGTCCTGGAAACAGATAGAAATTTATACGTTGATGCAGACAATGTACAAAATTGGTTAGCCTTACAGAAAGTTTGAAAGCGAGAGAGCAATCGGTTTAGTATTTGAGTTTAGTTTTAGAAACAGGTTCGCTGTCGGTGATATACGTCTCCGTGTAGCCACGGTTCCGTCGATTTTCTGGGCGTTTTGCAATTTTGTCGAGCGGCGTAGATATCTCCCGGCCTCTGCTGGTTGTGTGAAATGCGGTGTGGGTTCAGTCACCGGGCAGGGCACGAGCCTCACTTACCTTACCTTCTTCGTATCTCGAGGCACTCGTGTGTCACACTCGCACACAAACGAGGACACACATCTTGCCACGAAGCAGCGGAGAGAGAAAGAGAGGCTATAGCGGAAGGATGAACGCTGTACGTCGAGGAGAACGTGCCCGAGACAGTGGCAGAGAGATAGATGGAGGGACAAGAAGGCCGGAGAAAGAACGAAAGAGAGAGAAAGGAAGAGCACGACTTCCTTCTGTAAGTGCCGGAACGTCGTTTGTTACGATGGTTTTGTGGCACCGCGAACAAAACGGTCGGCCCGATCCCTTTGATACGTCCGTTTTCGACCGAGAGCCTCCATTAACGGAGTGGAATCTACCCGCGAGGATCTCTTTTCTGCGCGGCCGGTGAAAGCTCGAAAGAATCCGCGAACCGGGCACCCGGACGATTGACATTTAAAGAAGCCCGCGAAAAGACGATGCTGATAGTCTCGTCTCCTAGTCGTTGACTTTCGCTTGAACTTGTCATCGATGCCGGGCAATTAGCGGCGCCTGCCTCTCAACCGAGAGAATGACATTTCGATCAGGCGAAAAATGCCGGAAGGCATAAAGTTTAATTAGCTAGATTCGACCGATAGATTACGGGCCCAGGAACGATCCAACCGGCGGGATGGCTACTCGAATATCCAGTTCTACGCCTGATTATTGAGCCCGTTTTGTTCTGTCACGATTATTCGAGCCGCGACTAAAACGAGAACAATCCTAGCCTAATTGGTGATTCGCCAAACCGTTTCCTGATATTAATGAGGGGAAACGGTGAAACACGACGAGGATCCGCTGCATACAGCTTGGCTAGAAAGTTTCTTCGGCAACTGGACGTCGCTGCACTCGCTAGGTTTTGGATCTTTAAGAATAATGTAACGATTTCAGTGGATGACGACCGAAAGAATTGCAAATATAGTGATCTACCAAGGGACAAAATTGCAAGAGAAGTGCACCAGAATAAAAAAAACGTACCAGACACCAAGAATCATATAAAGGGAGAAGGGAAGCAAAGATACATTGGGTTGCAACTCGTGCGACTTTCTAGCGTAAGTGTACCCGAAGGGCTCAACGAATCATCTATCCAGCGCAGCGGCCGACCAGCGGATCTAAGATCGCGGGGGTCGTTAGCAATTCGGGCTTATTAAGTTTACAGGCATCGGCACGAACGTTATTACCCTTTCGGGGAGTCACAAAGGGGACCGGCCTCCTGTCCTGCATAAGAATTCCTGGTGGGTCACGTCCGTCCTGGACGTTTTGAAATTCGAGGCAGCTCGTGGTTCCTTCCAGGAGTCCTCGGCATCTCGAAGCTTCTCTTCGCGGTATTGTGGAACATCAGCCTTCGCGTATGATGTAATTCGTCACGGACATGGTGACGGCGAGAATATTTGTTTGATCGCCTTGAACTCGGCATGTACCGCGCCGGTCATTCCTGTTGAGAGCGTTGTGTACATTAAGATAGCTAATTGCGTGAACTATTCGGTCGTTCTGTAAACCCGTGTCGCAATTTAATGTGTGCTTTTTCGTGGGACCGTTAACGGGTCCTGGACCGTGACTAATCGGGCCATTAATTTGATGGCAGTCCGGTTGGTCCACTTTCGAGAAAATTAAGAGAATTCTCGTAGTTCATAATCGGTACAAAGTGTTCGAGATAAAATGTTTATTCTGAATAAAAATAGCTTAGAGATATGGAAGATGGAATATGGTGGGTTCTATTATTCCCCAGGTTCTGATTACTTTCGAAATTTATTCGCAACCGCATCCTGTTCATTTCTCCAGAGGCTGTGTATCCCTGCAACGATAGAAATTGTCCAGAAAGTACTGTTATCTGCAGTCCCCTGTAACATTATAACGCTACTGTATACACGACGGAGCGATGCATCACGCCACGTATCTCGCCAAGATAAACCGAGGTATGTATGTGAGAAGGTATTGATATCATCGCTTCGCTATAACGCCTCGTCTCCAGGAATCGCATCCGAACCCGGAGAGCTGAGAACCGCTGCGCCCGAGGAACGAGCTCTAACGAACGACATCATTCGTCGAATATGGAGAACCAGGTGTTTCCTTGAGATCGAAGGTCGCCACGTTTCTTTTCATCGCTTCCTCCCGACGAACTTCTAAATTATCTTCATAGGACCCCACCCTTGGAATGGGGGACCTAACGAACATTACGATTTCTGTCAAACAAAATAAAGAACAGGCGTGGTCTACAGAGGCCACCAGATTTGAATCGGCCTGTAGAAGCTCTAAACAACAAAGAAAATTCTGACTAATAAACTAAAAATCGCTAAAGTCTTCATTAGAAAGCGCTTTAGACTTCCACCTGATCCTCGCGGTAGGACGCTCAGGAATTCCAAGGGCTAGTTCGACCGGTGGTTAAATTCTCAAACACCATTAGCTCTCCAAACATCAAAGCCGCGTTTAGGCTAGGTGTCGGGGATCGGTCGTTGGCGATCGGTGCGCTCGATTCGTTCGCAGAGGATCGACAGCTTGTTCCCGATACGCAAACTCCTGTGAAAGCGTCCTTGTTCGCCGGGGCACGGTCATCTTTGCGGTGAACTGGTAGCCTGGTGGAAGAGGGAGGAGCCGGGAACTCTAAGCTGAACGAGCAAGCCCTTTTAGTGGCCTCTTTGAACCGGGATCCACAGCCGGGGCTTATGCTAGCTAGTCAGCTCTCGCTCTCTCGGATTCTCTCCGGTTGCTTTGGCTCTGTTGCACAGCCTACGTTCATACGGTGGTGCATCGACCGTCCAGCCGTTGTAAACCACTGGTCACCATCTCGTCCTCGCCAAGTACGAAACCCGCGGCTACCATACCTGGTGGTAGCCACGGTGTGTACCCGCCGCCTCGGCCTTCCAAGATTGTAAACAGCCCAGCAAGAACCGGGGAAACCAGACGATGGGTAACGCTGGTCCACCGTTCGTTCGTTCCCTCGACTTCTTCCTCCTTCGTCCCCGTTCATCGCACCCGGCACGCTTCTTTATCATACTTTTCTTTCTTCGACGCGAGACCGGAGACCGTCCAGGTGCGCCGACGGTATTAATCCACGCCCTTCGACGTTCCTACACGACCGGTGTTAAGAAGGTAACGTAACCCCTAATTGTAGAGTATTTGTCAGTGTTTACAACTCCTAAGTTAGAATCTGAGGGTGGTATTTCGATTTTTTTCTCGATTTGTTTCCTCTACTTTAGACGTTCATATTATTGGATATAAACAATTTCGTTAAATCATGAGCTGAGCGCCCTACGATCAACCTTCCTCTTTAGAATGAGCCCTCACACAGCTCGTAATATGCTCGAATAAGGACAAACAATTGTTTCCCACAAACACTGTTTTTACCCTTAAATCTAGTAACATTCTAGTAAGGGTAGACTTTCGTTTTCAGGATTGCAAGGATGCGAAATGCGCGTTTTCATTTCTCGATAATGCACAAACATGGGTTTCTCTTAGACAAAAGATCAAACCAGACCGAAATCGCCCTCAATAGTCCCATTTTTACGTTTACGAGACGTAATTTCGGGGAGAATCAAATTTTATCTCATCTAGGAAGAAGCACATGACATTCATATTTGTTAGAGTTTGTCGTAATCTTCATGGCGAGTCTGACTCGTTGAAATACGGCTAGGGGTTAATTTTCAACCTGGCCGTATATTTCAGACGAAAACTGAGGCTGACAAGTCGGATCCAGGTATTCCTGCAGTAAATAACAAAGGATTAGAACAGGCATCCTATCGAGGGTATATATTACGAAGCTAACGAACCGTCATCGCGTTTTACCATCCTCCCCCTGTTCACGGGCAACGTGAAAGCATAATTCCTTACATAATGGCGATAAATCGATGGTTAGAAGGATGCGCACGACCGTGTCCTCGTAAATTGCGCCTACTTTCGCGACACGGTGCACCCGATCACGGATGTTATTAGCTATTAGACCAGCCGGAGTCAATGTCACGACACCGCGAGCCTTCTTTTACGTTCGTTCACGATTAGCCGATCGTCTCGTCTTACTCCGCCTCGATCCTCGTCGTCGATCCCCCTATTCACTCGATCAATAGCCCCGACCCCGCTCCGAATCCCGTTACAGCCCTCGCACGCGATCCAATCGATTTTCCTACCGCGATTCGAAAATCCTCGCTATCTATCCGCTCGCAAATCTTCCCGTCCAAATGATCAACACCGTTCCCTCGTAAATATTATAATTCACGCGAAACTGGACTCAGACCTCCACAAACAATTTCTTTTAAGCTTCAGGAGATAAGCACGAATCCCTCATTCGAAGCGTCTTTTCTCAATCCTTCTCAGACACTAATCTCCAAAGGATTTCATCCAAGCAAAATTCATTTATTTCTTGTTGCGCGAGATTCTGCGACATCAGCGCGATTATTAATTGTAATTGGACGAACACACTGTGTTACATGGTCTAACGGTAGAATCGTAAGTCGTGTGGCATACTTTCGGTGTATTATTTTGAAACGTCCTGTACAGCGTGGCGAGCGTCTCAACTGTTCGATTCGTTTTCTCGTAACCCTAATCCGCTTACACGTCCGCCAGCGTCCATACGATCGCGTGCAGAAATTTCAAAATTTCTTTTATTCTCGTTTGGTGGTTCTCTTAATCAACACCGACCTCGGACACCTCTTCGTCCCCCCCTCCCCCCTACCGGTACCTTCGTTTCTCCTATTCATCTCGGTTTCTTAAAGCAACACAGGCAACAATCCCGCATTCATCACGAACAAGGGTATCAAGGTGGATCATATCCTAGCTGCTGATGGTGCATCAGCTCGCGCTGCGCAACGTCGCGAACGAAAATAAAGAGGAGAAGGCCAGATAAAGATGATGTATCAGAAGCAACGTTCCCGCTCTCTCGCTTCACCGCGGAAACAATAGGCACGCCACCAATCTTCCGATCCTTCCACCTCTAGACCCATTCTTCGCCTTCGCTGACCCACCTGACCATTAAGTAGCTTAGCTCACCTGGCAGAAAATATTCAACCATTAAAAACACTGTACTATTTTTAAATTAATGTTTTCGGCGCAGCCGTTCCGATCAATTTTTAATCGAATAGCTATTTCGCAAATATGCCAACGTTTCGGTTCCGGTTGGAACCTTTTTCAAAGGTAAATAGCGTCTAAAAAAACAAAAAAAATATATATATGTATTGAAAACTATGTAATGTAAATGTATTGAAGATGAAGAAAATATTAACACATACTTGCTATTAGCTTTACTTATGTAATTTAAACATTGAACTGATTTGATTTGATTTCTATGAGACTTGAACTTATCTTTTATTGGTGGAAACCAATAAACACTGTACATTCTTACTTGAATATTACAAAATATATTTTTTTTAACAGCACGACAAGGGTTCTAAAAATTTCTTCAATGTTGGAAGATGATTGAATCCTTTCTTCCATTTCTCGTTTGGTAGACAGGAAAATGAAAGTTTCTTTTGTTATCTCGACGGCAAGAAAGTTGGAAATACTTTCGAGGAATTTTTCCGAAGTAATGTAATAGGAGAAGACAATTACTCTTCGTTTATAAGGACAGCCGGAGTTGCTATGAACATTCTCCATGAATCACTTCTGTCCACAGTTCCTGCTAAACGGTTGCTTAAGAGGTTCTTACCGCTTGACGATGACAGAGCCAGATAAACTCTTGCAACAAAATAGTTGAGTGCACCAATAAACAGTTTACTACCTGTTTTCACTAATTTATTGCGCGGGACTAATACGGCGTGAGATGTATCAAAAGATTATTATAAGCAAATATAACATCAAGACAAATCAATTTCCGTTTCTAATTTCTTCGAGACGCCCCGTAAAAAGTCGTACGCCACTTTTCGCAAGGAAATGGCGCGGAACGCATCGCGTATAGGAAAACGCAAGGTTAACGAGCCCCCGTCGGGCTTCAATCTCGTTTCCCCGTGGCCGAGGTGTGAATTATATCGGCGGCGTAATAAACGCGCGCGCGACAAATAAGGCTCGCTGTCTATACACCACGGGATAAATAATCGGGTGGCGGTGGCGGAGGCGTCACCGATAAATCAGGAAGTGCTCGTATATAATTCTTAGCGTCTTCGTCGTCGGTGTAACAGCGGGTTGTTAAGATTCGACCACAAATTTTCTGCCGGTATGCGTATTTGGTGGGGTGTCTACCTGCGGCGATAGCGATGGGCTTCGTGCACGCGCGATGCGGAGCTCTCCAGTCCGCGAACGGCGCTCCAACGCGAAGGACGTGGAAATGATCGATTCGCCGCCGGTGCTCGATCCATCGAAACGCTCCTCGTCATCTCCGCGATCACCGCTATCCATCATTGCACCATAAATACGCTGCAATCACTAAAAACCACGAATACTCAACGTGTATCGGAATTTTATCACCAACTAAAACTTCAGCTGCCCGAAGCAGACTTATCAGTGTGTTCCTACTGTGCCCATCAACCATCAGGACTAGCGCGATCAAGCTTAACAACTGTCAGGACTAGATTGTGCAAACATACCAATGTCTTCCTACTAGACCCATCAGGACTGTCAACTCCAGCGACTGTCAGGACTATGCAGGAGTACGAGAATTGCAGGGACATACCCGTGCCAGTGAAGTTTCAGTGACACAGTGCAATAGAGACATTCTTTTACTCGAAGGATAAGCGCGTCCTTGATAAACGGGTCCGAGGATCGATCGATCGATAGCATTCCTGAAATCGTGGCAAGAGAGTGGTCCGGTCGTCGAACCCGAAGACACTCCGCCGAAATTAGTATCGGCGAGGATCACGGCGTGACCTTGACCGGCGTTGACCAGCCTAAACGAAAATCGAGAGTGCCGAGGGCAGCCGGCGGCTCTCTGCGTGGCTTTCGGACGAACACAGCCGATTTCTGGCGGTGCGTGGAGGACAGAAAGCTATCGCAAGGAGCGGACACACACCTGGACAGTGAGATGCGCCATTTTCGAGAACCGATGCGAGAAGGTGAACGATCCTTGGAGCGTTTCGCCGCAGACCGGTAATGGGATACCAGAGGTGACGGCAAGATGAACGGTCACGGTTCCACCAATGAGGTACTTGCGCCGCGTTCCGTCCACGTTTCTTTTCCTCCTTCCTCGGACCTTTTTTCCCCTCTGTTTCTTGGCGCTCGCGCGGTTTCTTCTTGTTGCGTTCTAAATTCGCCGCGACAAGAACTTAGGGCTTGTACACACCAGCACGACGCCCGATCGAGCTCTGTTTAGTCTGCTTTGCATACCCTGGGCTACATGGTTCGGCTACCTTCTCTCAACTCTCTTGATTTTAATGGGTTTAGTTGCTCCAGTTGGATGCACGAGGTAGATGCGGTTTCGTGACTGACTTTGGGTACCTTGATTTTCATGGGTCTAGCTGCATTTTGGATTAATGGATTTAACTACTGTCTTGCTCCAGCTAACTTGAATTGTTCGTTTCAGCTACCTTGCTATACCCCGATTAACTATGAGTTACCAGAACCACCTCGGTTAGCCTACTGCAGTTGCGATGGGTTTAGTAGATTCACCTGCCTTCAGTTATCATAGCTTAACTTTGATAGATTCAGCTACCTTCATCACGAGTTACTATTGGTTTCGTGACTTCGGCCAGGCTAGTTATCATACCGTAATTATCTTAAGTTTGCTGGGTTTAGCTACTTTGGTTACTCTGGTTTAGCTACATCAGGTTTGATGGATTTAGCTACCTAGTTAGCCTGTGCTTCAGCTACCATGAAATTGTTGAATTTAGCTGCCACGGTTACTCGGCTGCAGCTACACCGATTACCCCAATTTAGCTGCCCCAGGCTAAATGATTTTAGCTACCTTCGCAGCCTCGCTTCATTTATCTCAGATTTGATGACTTCTCGGTCCGTGAAACACTAGAACGAAGATACGATCAGCTGTAGATCAAACGAAGTTTATAATCTGCAGTACGCATCGCCAAGGATTTGTTCCTTTCAGAATTGGTAATCATACGATTTGTTGAATCTACTCGATCCGATCAGGTAGAATCTCAGGTCGATTATGCGGCGTATGAACGCTCCAGTTATCTTTCCCGTGGGTTCGCCGAAGCCTAAAATCAGATAGCCTAGATTCGACGAGCGAAGATTAACAGAATCTTAAACTCTTGATCCCTCGGAACAGATGCCTATCGTAGGCTTCGAACTGTTCATCATCCACAGGTCTATATAGCTGTAGGTGGTTTTAGAACCAGCAATTAGCGAGCAGGTCGACTCCCATACTCCAGTAGAACAGACTAATTCTTGGCCAGTCGTGGCAGCTAAACTACGACAGAAATGAATACCTGTACAGCTGGAGTTATCTGATCACCGGGGGTCTATTCCACTGATCTCTTCGGCTCTTGAACCAGTTATGATCGTGATGCGAGTCGACCTTTCCGCAACCCACTCGCCGAATATTTATACACGACCGCTCGTGGACACTTGCAAATTAATAAAAAGAAAATAAGAACGGAAAATGTTTAGCGCAAAATAATTTCATTCCGAATTAGTTTCTCATTTTATAATTAATAACTTTTAACTCTAAATGTTCTCGTCGTCGAAAAATGCCGTTCATTACAGTTTTTGATAATTGTGTATTCAGATTTTTTATTCAATCGTGGATACCATGATCGCAAAGATATCACGATTTTGAATCGACAGAAGTTACGTGGTCAGCTAATGGAAGATGTTGCAGACTCGGACAGCTCGCCGAAGGTACTGCAACGTTCTCACAGCGTGGAATCGCTAGCCAAAACGCTCCGGTTGCCATCGGCTTCGGGGTTTTATTGCATTAGTGTGTACAGGCCCTTATATATAGCTCGGAGACGTGGAATTCTCGAGGTTCGCGACGATGTCTTATGTATCCGCGGCTTGCATGACTGTTCGAGGTTTCTAGTCTGCGGATATTCTTGGATAACACTTGATACTGGTACACGTCGTGTACATTGCTCTATTAACGCAGACTTTCTCCTCCGTTACAAATTTCGTCCCCGCCCCCCCTGTCCACAAAGCATCGTGTAAATAACTGACCGTGAAAATTACTCCAGTTTTCTCGTCGATCACCGACGATATCGTATCATTATCGACTCGGCGAAAAAGTCTCGGCTTGTCAGTGAAAACAATTATCAGGCGTACACGAACCACGTTAACCGGACGTCACACACGCAATTAGGTGTATGCAGTGAGTAGACTTTTTTTCTTCCACGTGGAAGAAAAAAACCTGCAATTTCTGGACGATGATTCGCTTTAATGGAGAACCGAGTGGGGCAGCTGATAAGGCTCGATTAGATAAGAAACACTGGTAGGGGTACGCTACTGTTTGCGCGTCGGAAGTTTATGCGCGTTTTATTCGCTGTTGCACAGTCTTCCGAATCTACAAACTTTCGGGTTCGATTTTAGGTTAGACGGTGCATACGACGCAACTTGCTAATGGAATTGGAGATGTGGAAATGAAATTGTTGCAAATAGGATCTGCCCTTCTATCGGGTATTGGTCCTTCAGATTCGTTTTACGTTGCGTCTGTAGTTGAAGCGAATCCGTGGACCGGTATTGTGGTTTATTCGGTATTAGCGCATCCTCCAGTAAAAGTGTTATTCAGAATGTATTTACAAATTGCTTCGAAAGTGTCGAGGATTTTTCAGAACGACTCTGTTAAAAGCTATTCGAAGGACTCTTTAATCGGCACATACAAGATCGAATGTTCGATCTCTATCTTAAACAAACATCCACCGCATTTCCACTAAACCGGCAGAACGTTTCTGCCGAGTCGAATATTACGCAAGATAGCGCAATTCGTTCGATCCACGAAACTACCGGAGCCGTAATCGGTAAACAGCGGTGATAAAAGCGGCTCGGTCGTTTCTTTGTCAGGCAATTTTAATTATCGAACAGAGATAATGACGAATGCCGAAGCGTACGAGCGAGCGACGCGTTGTTAGAGATACCGTTCGTTTATGTACGTGTTCGTTGAAATTTCGATAGCCGCCGCCTCCGCCGTCGCGTCGTGGAGTTTAGTATCGAGGCCAGACGGTTTTCCCAGAGTTTTCCATGCACGTTGGGGGACCAGACTGATTGGACATCTCCGAATGGCGGATAGTTGGCGACCAGCCAAGACCGAGAGAACCCGTTCCGTTCGATGGACTCTTTTCGCACGCAATGCCCGAGGAACCGAAAGACCGAAGTCTCATTTCGTATCGCCTATCTACCCGGTTCCCTCTCGCAAATACATCGATAGTCGAGCTTCCGGGTGCGGCCGGATATCTCGCCGCGTTTTATCTTCCCTTTTAGCGGAACCGCTATCGCCTGTTTGCTCGACCCAGCCAAGTCAAATCGAATCCCTTCGAGACTTTTTACTTTCGCGAATCGCTTGTGGCCGCACGCGTCGACGCACGTGCTCGACTGATTTCATCCCTTAACACTTCCGACCCGAAGGATGTACGAACTCAGAAGACGAAAAACGAGTCTACCCCTTCAACCGCATTTCTTTCAACAATTTCTTAACGTTTCTCCGCGGACCTATCATCTGCCTAATTTTTAATTCATGTGTCGGCGCGCAAAGCACCAAGCGAGGACCACTCGGTCATAAATCCTGCGTAATCGTGGCCAATTAATTGGCATGCAAATGAGTCCGAGCGCAAATTACCGCGGAACGAAGAGGGGTCCGTTGGTCCGTGGCCCCTCCCGTTTGTCTTTTCGTAATCCTCTTCTACTCGTGGTCCCCCATCAGGTTCACGGCCTGTCCTGCGAAGTGGATGAAGTATTTGGCTGACTGTAGGCCTCAAGGTCCGCGAGGCAGATCCACAAACGAGCCGAAATAGTCCTTCTGGGAATCGCGTTGCTAAGGTCGCCGGCGAGACCATCTTTTCGCCGAGAATTCCTTCGGTCGATGAATTTTCTGGAGAATCGTTTAACACGGTGTACATCAGCCCCGTCGGGTCAGTGAAGTACTCATCCTAGTTGTACCAGTTCGCAGGACCATGAAATATTCATGAGTTTCGCCGCGGAGATGGAACGTGTTTGGTAACAATGGTTCATGAGCGAACTTCGCCATTATGAATCGGATTCCGGTAAAGCAAACCGTGCAAACTCATGACTCCTGAAATTTCGCTGCTAGCCGTGGCGATTGATGAACGCGGAGATTAGGGTACCGCCCGATTAGCTCACCCCTTCAGTCAATAATCTGACGCCTGCTTGCGATTCGAACTTGACACTGTACACGCTGATTCACACGTGGAAAATGATAGTGTCAGTGTCCACGCCCTGGCCATCGTAATCGAATATTTCTTATCCTGGTTAAATGGCTATCGGTAGATTAAAATGACCAAAAATTGATTCTAGAAGGTCTACATCAGTTTTTTTACACCAGTTTTTGTTCGTCTTGCGCTCTACCATTGCTGATTCAGTTTTTCTGAATAGCGGAGTATAAAAAAATACTTAGGTAGAAAGTGGGCCAACACGGTAGCACGATTTCCATAGAAAACGTCTTCTACAACCATCCGCTAGACCAAAATGGCGGCGGCTGTTCCAGTACATTGGCAAAAATTACCGTATAAATACTTTTTCATCCTCTAACCAAGTTTTACACGGTTCATTTCTCGAATAATATACACGGTCTTCGGTATAAATAACACCGGTGAGTCGGGCGTGCACGCGAGAACAAATTGCCGCAAAAAGGTGTTAATGGAGCGATAAAAGGTTCGGTCGGCGTTCTCTTTTTACTGGAGACTGTCTGGAAATATTCTAAGTCGCCGAATATAGGGTCGACGTCACCGCGATCTTTCCGCAGCCGTGACGCAAAGCGACGTCCCAAATTCCTCCGCGTCTGCGTCCGCAGGATCCACGCGCGTTCCTCGAAACAAGGATGAAGTCAAGGGGATATGAGATCCTGAACTTCCGTGTTCCCTGAAAGTTTCCGAGACTCCAAATATTACGATCGCAGATGCATTACCGGATTCGAAAAAGTTCCTCTCGACAGGACTCTCGCAGGACTCTCCTTATTGTTCGCGAAACAGTTCGACGATCCGCAGTTTCCTTGCACTTTCACGATCGTACCGAGAACTGTAAGGACAATATTTTATTGTTTTACATTTTAATTCGCCTAACTTATTTCTCCAAAAGTGCGTAAAAATTCGAAGTCTAGAGCGAATTGAAAATTGTTCTGCACACGTACATTCGCGTGGGTTTCATTGAATTTTAGGCTACACGGTTTGAAAATATTGTAAAACGGTTTCGGAGTAGCCGAAAATTTCGCGACTTATCTCCGCGCCAGGTACCGGGTTTCTTCAAACAGTGCGAGGCATGTTTGCGCAGCAAACGTCTGGGCGACCGAACGAGGTGCCTTATCTTATCGGTATCTCATCTGCGAAATTAGAATGCTCGGCTGGCTCGAGGTTCGCTGCCGTCGTCATCCCTACTTCCATTACAAATCGTCGAGTCGGCCATCTAAATCGTGGAAAGGGATCGTCGGGTGGATTCGTTGCGGGTTTCGGCGATTCGAGAGTCCGGTTCTCGCGAATGGACAACCGGTGTCGGTCGGATGCCGGCTGCCGCGAATCAATTTTATGCAAGTCGTTTACGAGCTCCTTACGAGCCATCCTTACGCGGGCGGAATGGCAATTCCAACGAGTCGCGGTCGTAAAACGTTATGGCTGGTAATCCGAGGTTAACTCGGCAAAAACCGGCCGGTCAGTCTCTCCACCCCCGATTCTCCCTCGTCTCCACGTTTTCTACACTGGTGTATCCGACTGATGCGAATTGTCCTCTCGCTGGGAACGAGGGAAACCGTAGAACGGAAGTCGTCTCGCAGAAGAGGTGCGAATCGTCCGAGACAAATTTATAAACGGTTTAATGACTTTAACGGCGCGCGACCGGCGAATCTGATGCTCGTTTACGAGCTACGAGACGCCGCGCCGCGACAAGAGGACCGTGGAATTTGGCGATCGCGATGCCAGAACATCGCCAGACGCATTTTTCATCGGGATTTAACGCCGCTACTTTCGACCGTCGGAATTCCACGGATGTTTGTCGATCCGGAAACGAGGAATCGACTAGTCTCGACAAAAATTGATCGAAATTGTAAGAGTAAAGATGTTGAACTACAATTATCTATTGAACAAAAAGCACACAACTGAGAATAACAATATACAAGTTACTGAATAAACTTACGACTCTTTAACCGTAATTCGCGTTCGTATTCCGTATTCGTAATCGTATAAACTTCGACTTCAATGTCTATTCGTTTTTTGAGAGAATCTGCCGTAACCGCGTGAACGGGTCCTTTATCCCCCATCCGTCCCTCGTGTCAATTTGACACAGTTTTCCCGAAATAAGTTATACCGTTCGGTAATTTGTAAGTAAATTTGTCCAAAACTTGGTGACTTTTATTTTTTTTAATGCGAAACATATTACCGCAAAAACCTAACATGTGAATGTTAACTCATCAATTTGAATGAAAAAATTCTTGCTCTGATGTTTAACATGCATTTCGTTTGTCTCGTAGTTTACGCCGTTGGTTAGGTAAGATTATTAGATTAATTAATTAGATTTGAGTATTCGTCAGCTCGAATTTCTCATGTTTCACTGATTATAACTCAACAACTGTCCATTATTCAGCTTTGTGTCCATTACATCTTTTGTTCGGTAGATCATAAGCAACAACATATGAAAAATCCAACTGATTTAACCGGGATAGATTTTCCATATGATTAGTGCGGGGTTCTTTATATTCTTGTTGTAAATGCATAAAATCCGGAGTCTATTTATCTTCGTATCGGTAATTTATTGAAAACTTGAGAAGATTGCGTGCGATTGGTTTTCGGTGCCACTGTAGATGACATTGACATCGTTCGAAGCCCTAATGCCGTTCGCCGCGTGTCTTGGGAGCAAAGCTACAGCATTCCGGTAGTTCCACGATGGCGAGGCTGACGCGTGGGCGTGACAGCCGCATGAATCGTATCTCGCCGTGAAACGGATCGCTTTGTTGAACGTGGCCGCGTGAACACGTATCGGGCGCGCGCTCGCTCGCTCGCTCGCCGTAAACTTCAACCGGAGAAATAAATTGATATCGCACGGTTCACGGTTCGAAATCGAGGGTAGCCGGTCCCCTGTGACGAATCTCAAATTGCATTTCATAATCTACGCTCTGCCTCTCGCGCTGGCAGAGATCCGCTGCAGAGATTTCACCGTGCAGCTTCTTATCAGATCTTTGCATAGGAAACACCTAATTTCGTCAAGCTTTCCCAATTCGTCGCTGAAAAAAATTGTTACCATAATCGACGCCGCCTCCGTCGGAAAGTACGGTGGCCGGAAGCAGCAGCAATAATTTCCTCTCGACTGTGGCTCCGGAAATCAGGCTTCTCGGGAGCCGTTCATTCGATTCGGAAACTTTCGTAATTTCCACAAACACGATCGCAGTCGGATAGGAAGCGGGAGATCTCCTAGCGGAAACGGGTTTGAAATAATCACGAAAATTCCCCGGGAATGAGGCTCGAAGAGGTGCTCGGCGATTTCGCAATCGTTTCCACACGGATTGGAGGACGTCTCTCCCGGCGAGAACGTTAAGTACTAGCTGGGAAAAGGGCTGTGCCGCTCTTTGAAGGTAATCGATGAAACGGGGAGACCCTGTGGCCCGGTCGTTGGCCGTGATTTACCGTGGTTTCCGGTTTCTTTCGCCAGGAAACTTCGCGGCAGCTCCTGTCGCGCGAAAAACTTTCGCGGAAACGAATAGCCGAGGCGCTCGGCCTCTTGGACCACTGCGGTTCGAACGTGTGTCCTGGCTAGAATGTGACCGTTCGAGGTAACAGTCCGAGGAGCACGCGATTGGCCAGGAAATTTGACAGCCGACAGACAGTACCGCTCCCCTCCGACTAATGTCTAATCGCATTAAATTGTTTCGTAGTCTGGCAATTGGTCACGTAGCCACGCCGTTCTGACCTCGTTCGACGCTGCACCAGAGACACTCGCTTAATTTCAGCTCGACACCCGACGATTAGATACCATGTAAATGCAGGCTTCCGCCGATCCAAGTCTTTGAAGTCTGTGCGCGAATCGGACACGTTTGCGTCACTGCTCACCGGCAGAATCCCTTCATTCGCGAAACGATTTTTCATCGGATTTATCGGCTGCGTCAGATGGAAAAATATTTCCTTACATTTTTCACAAATATCGGCTTGTACGAACAGTTTGTTTCTCGATTAACGTGTTCAGTGCTAATTCAGAATAGCTTTTAAAAAAACCAATGGCACGGATAAGAAAGAGGAAGCTCAAGGAATAATAGTAAAACATTAACGATGAGAAGTTTGTGTTGTTTAATATGCTGATGTTATCTAACAACTTTTAGGACAACCTAAATACATAAAAATCCACATTTCGCTTATCGGAAACACTTATTTCTGCCATGACGCGTCTGTTCGTGACTCGCCGTTTCTACTTATCAGACGAACAACCTCGTGCTATTTGACTCGGAAAATTGAACGGCTAAAAGCAGAATCCTCTTTATGCAAACACGAGGTTAGTTTACTTTTTAGTGGTTCCCAGTGAAAGTACTTTGGTCTGGTTCGAGCCCGGGGATTGTCAACAAGAAAAATTCCAGGGTGTTTCGCGGTTGATCTCTAACGTTCTCCTCTCGATCTCTCTTTTTCGGTCGCCGGCAAGTGTTAATAATGCTAATGCACCGACCTCGAGCGTAGCGAACGTAGCGGCGCATCAATATTCATTAGCGGTTCGTTCTACGAGCCGAATAATTCTGCGTGTCCGCTCGGCGTAACCCACAAACCCACTGTGTGTACACGCGCGCGATTGCGTGTGAAGTTAACACGCTCCTCTCTCAAAGGATTCCTTCTAGCACTCCGTCTACGATTCTCCAACGATTCCCATGGGCGACGAGTGTTTGCTCGAGACCGTCTGGCTTCGTTGTCGTTCACAATGAGAAAGCGACAGTGAGTCTGACACGTAAGAATTAGCAAAACGGTGTTTATTGTCCGGGGACCACCCACGTCACTTTAATTTTTCATTTAACCCTTCCACAATTTTCCTCCGGGACCTAGCGATTGCAACCCTTCTGCACCATTCAGTTAACCGTTGCATCATACTGTTTTGTAATTTAATGAAACTGTTTATTGCCCAGAGACCACCTTCCATTTTCCATTAATCCTTCAAGCCCTTCCCTCTGGGATTATTACAGTCGCCTTTTAATTAGTGTGCATCCCCCAATACATTTCTGCTTTTCACTTCCAACTATACAGTTTCACACTTGTTATTCGATATCTATCAGCTTTAAACAATTCGGCCGTGTTGATTAATCGAGGGGAAATTTGATCTGCAGGTTGATAGTGCTTCGTAGAAACTGTCGACGTTTAATTAATTGAAAAATGTTTGGGACGAGCAATATTTTCTAAAATAAACCAGCATCGAATCGATTTTTCTCCAATCATCGTTCAATCGATTTTACTGTTTCCGAACACAGCAAATTCTTCCGAATAAGATAAACTTTAGCTCCGACATCTTCGAAGAGCTTCAGAAAATTCCAGTTTCTTAAAATGCAAAGTGTCCGATTAGCGAGCAGTGATCGGACACGAGAACGCAAGCGTTCAATCTCGCCTGCGGCAGGGACTGTGGAATCACAGCATAAACCGTTTCGAGTCTTGCAGGTTGGCATTACTTATCCGTGTAGAAAAAGTGATGATAATGGATCAAGTGGTTCATGGTAATCATTGAAACCGGCCGTTTCACGTGCACCATCCTAATAGCTCGTTCGCGTAGCTTCCGTGGCCAAGAAAGGCTCGAAGGTAAAGGGTGTTGTAGACCGTCGTAGGAAGAAGAAGCTGGGATAATAATTGCGGCTATTAATCAGGCTGGCCGCGAGGCTCACGCACCGAACACGCATCGATTAGGCTTGGTTGGCTGGCTCGCGGTGATCCGCGTGGGCGATCGAGGAACTGGACGATCAACGACCAGTTTTCGCGAGTCTCTTTTCTCGGTCTCGTGTCACCGAAGGGGTTGGCTGAGAAGGAGAATCGGCAAAAGGAGACCCTTATCCGCCGTGACGACCGCGAACGCCGTTTGACGTTAATTACCACGGTTCTGGTCCGTTGAATGATTACGACCGTCCCAGATGAAGATAGCAAGAAACTCCGGGATGCCCCTAAGATCGATCCAGAGGATTCCTGCGCCGGGCTTGTAATTTCTGCGAATGATCAATGGGAAATCGGTCGTTAAGAGGACTCCGCTATCTGGGCTTCATTAGCCCACGTTCCCGAACGTCAGCGCAGCCTTCGCCTTAGGGTCTCCGACATTTCATTTGCCTCCGTTGATTCGCCCGGCTCCAAGTAATATTCCCTTCATCGCAATCCCACTTAGGATACCTTGTTTAATCGTGCTCCGGTGTTATTGAATCAGTCGGCGATAGGATCCAGGGTCGAGCGGTGCCTTGGACGGGGCCTTATTGACTTCTGGCCAATGGGAAGCCGAAGAATAGAGTACCGAGTCTCCTCTGTAGAAGCTCTGGGTGTCCCTACAGCGATGATGTAAGGAGCCGGTGCTAATCTAAAGGCATTCAGTGCAGTAGAAACGCGTGGGAAGGGGTTTTAGAGTCTCCCACTCTTTTGCTGTGGGCACAATGGTGGGGCAGTGGCTCTCATGAACACGTAGGAGCGCTATAATCTTACTGGAAGTTCTACAAACAGATCTAGAAACCAAGAATAAAAAAGGCAGTGGCTCTTCCAGACGGCGCTTAGGCAACCGAAGTCCGTAACCCGAGCAGTGCTGAGCGAGCACCTTATTAACCGTGTCAGGTTTCCTCGGTGGACGACCAGGAGCATCTTTCTTATCCCGTTGGACCTGGGTGCTGCTCATTCGGGTCAATCGATAGCGATAAACCTACAACTCCGATTCGCATCTTGGTCCATTGGAGATCAAGTATTAGGTTGTTGCACGTGAAATGTTCGATTTTTAGCAATGACAGAGAGTGTTGAGAATAATTATAGTTAAGCAGTATGAATGAGTGGTACGGATTGGTACGAGTATGCGGTATGGGTTGGTACGAGTTTGCGGTATAGGTTGGTATGAGAACGGTGTAAAGGCATGGTCGAAGTGTGGAAGGCGTAAAGAGTACGAGTTTTATTAAAAAAAAGCGGTTATATTATATCGTTCAACAAAGAGTCGCATTTTAAAATCGGACATTTAATATTGCAACAACCTAATGGTAGCGGAAGTCTCCGGAATCTGAAGTGCACACCTGCCGTCTTGAAAGCACTTTTGTCTAATAATTAGAGGTAGATACTGAAGGTGAGAGCGTGAACAGCGTATCGCGTACAGTCACGAGATTCGCTCGGATAAACGAGGCAGAAGGCATCATTTATGGCGTTTACGAGGTACCTGGGCTAATTGCGAAAACCCCTGGAAGCCGGGGACCGGCGAAGGAGTCGGATAGGTAATTAGGAATATTAATCACGGCGGGGAAGCGTAGTCGGGCCGCGGGGCTCGAATTTACGCAGGTGAACCGTTGCGGCCGTGTTCGCGTTCATTGTGAACGCTCCGCTCGGCGTTGGAGCGGACTAGAAGCGGAATGGAGCAGAATGGAGCGGAGCAGAGGCATTCTCGCGCGATAAACCGGTAACCGCACGGCCGTTACACCGCGAACACCACGGCCACTTTGTCGTAGCGTGTCCGATCCCCCTCGGTGCCCTTAAAGCCACGTTTACAAGTGTCGGCGAGCGCGAGGATTCACGCTGGCTGTCACGGTCGAACGTCTGCCTCCGGCGCGAATTGATTTAACGACGTTCGAGAAAGGATGCGTTCGAAAGCTTCTACCAGATCTCTTCTCTCTCTCTCTCTCTCTCTCTCTCTTTCTTTCTTTTGTGAATTCCTCTGATCCTTGTTCCACCAGGGAATTTCCGCTCTCGAACGCTGACGGCTTCAAAGATAAGGGGAAATGCGCGGGACCACTAGGCAAACGCGAAGTCGAAGTTCGCGCTAAGCGAAAAATCTTCCCTGTCAGGATCTTCTTCTTCTTCTTCCAACTCGGCGCCTAGCCACGTCGCTTCAGGTTTCCTTTTTGGAGGAGATTGAGTTCGCGGAACTGAAAGGCACCGCCGCGCTGTGGATCCTGCATCCCTGCGCTGCTCCCGAGCTCCTTGGATACCCGGAATTGTTCGACGGAGAATTCCTTTGGCCGCGGGACCGTTTGAAACGAAGTGAAGAAATATTGGGCCAGCATGCGATCCCCTAAACTGCACCTGGCGAATTTATGTTAATAGGCGGACTCCGAGAAACATGTGAACGTAACTTGAAAACGCATTAGTCACGTCAATTACATAAGGTGTTGTATACTTTTCGCATTTAGATCGAAGAAAAGTGTTGACGGTGTCACAGAAATGATTTATATGCCACCTCCTTGGACTAGATAGTTCTCCGTCACTCAGCTCATTAGCAAGACCTTATCCTATCGAATTATCATTTGTTTCAGTCATCTTTTTAATGTTGGGAAAGGACAAATTTTTGTAGATGACTGGTTTTGTGGCGATTTCAATTCTACAATTAATATTCGTCGAGCGCTTAATGATGTATTAGTTACTTCTGGGTAACATCATCGATCTTGGGTTAATAGGACTGTCTCGCTGGAAGGTTAAACCTGGTTCAATGGATAGGCTACGTAGAATCATCAATTATTCGCAAGTGAATCTTAACACATTCGCTGTTTGAACATCTAAATTCAAAGTTGCGAGAAAACTATCAATTTCGTGAAATCTGTTTCGCTTAATCGACAGTCTTCTTGGGAAAACTATTCAGAGTTGTCTTGCTTCGAGGAACAATTGCTTTCAGACCCACCAACGGAATATTTCAATGAAATTGTGCAGTTTGTGTTATGAAATAAATCGTGTTACACTTCATAGAGAACGATTTGAAGTTGAAGGATCCAATTTATGCAACGAAACAATTTAGCTGGGACTCACTAAAGAGTGACTTCAAATGGAAGGATCCAATTTATGCTATGAAATGAATTATCTTAGACTCACCAAAGAACGGTTTTACATGAAAGGTACCAATTTGTGCTGCGAACGAAATTATCTTAAACTCACTAAGGAACGATGTTAAATGAAAGGTACCAATTTGTGCTACGAAGTGAATTACCTTATGCTCGCTGAAGAACTATTTCAAATCCGAGTCACATGGTACGAAGTAAATTATCTTGAACTCACCGCGAAGGATTCAATTCGCGTCGTAAAATAAGTAACCTTAAGCTAACAAAAGACCGATCAGAACCGAAGGGTAGCAATTTCTGTTAAACGAATGATGTTAATCCGCAGTAGAATTTTAAATCGAAGGATCAAATTTCTGCCACGAAGGTGAATTATCTTGGACTGGCAAAAAGGACGACTTTGAATCAAGCTAATTCATCACTCGACCAGACGCGTTCGACCAATCGTCTCGGACAAGGTCTGACCGCACTCGAGATATCCGTCTCATCCGCGAAACGGACGTTATCGAGAGGTAACTGGTCCGTGCGATATTTGCCAGGACGTTTTCCCGCGCTGGAATGATCGATACACTGTCACCGATCATACGCCGGTCACCTTTTGTCTCCGAGGCGGAAGAGAAAGTGACCGGCCGCGATTTTTGCCGGACACGAGACCGCAGAGACGTCGTGTCGCACGTCGGATCGATGATCGCACGGCGATCTTGACCGGCCACGAAAAACGCGTGGGCGTGAGACGCAGTTGACGCCGACCATAATCGACGGAATCGTCGATCGCGGCCGATGATAACGCATCCCGTTACCGCAACCGACACTGTCCTCATAAAACGTTCGCCTGCCGATTCTTATCTCTGCAATCACCGTAATCTCTCGTTTCTTTTCGGCGAGGCGGCTTTTCATTATCGCGCTTAAATAAAACCCATTCGAAACGGTAAAGACGTGGCTTTCATTTTCGCTAGAGTAAACAAAATGATTTTCCGGACCAACTAATACATGCAAAAGCAACGTTTTCAGGGGCTGCACTAACCCGACGCGGATCTTGCCATCTGAATAATTGTAATAATGAGAATGCTGGGATCGGCCACTTTATTGTGGCCGGTTCGGCGTTGAAGCTTACGTTGCTCGGGGCGCGTGCTCATTTGCGATAAATAATATTCCGGGTAGGATGCGGTTTGAAAAACTGTTAATTCTACGGCGAGTCAACGATCCGGGACTAAAGGCGAGAAAATTCATACCGTGGAGTCCTCCCAGCACGCTCGTCCTGCCAATTAGGGGAGTATATAGGCTGGACGAGGGAACGCGTTCCGTAACGAGCCTCGTTTGCAATGACAACGATGAAGAAGACGCCGGGCTTCGGTGTTTCTTGCTGGCCGCGATTCGCTCACTTTCATTTTCCGCGTGTCTCCGTTTAGTTATGCTGTTCTTGCGTGCCGGGAACGCTACGGTGAAATTATTTCCTGGGGGATAGCGCTCTCGTCCGGGAAAATTTGATGGGGAGTTGCACAGACATGTATGATCTTTACGGTAATTCTAATTTCCATGCGCTCGGGGAATCGTTACGCTCAAGATAAATAGAGGATGAATAATAATTCATATGAAAATTGCTTGTTCACGTTTCTGTAGCTACTTCCACTTTACGGACTAAAACGCAAGTAAGAATGACTAACGGTGCGGGAAAGCTCCAGCAGGATAAAAGGTCTTTCGAGGTCCTTGGGCTATCCTAGAAAAGATAAATGACTTCTAAAGCTACACCAGAGTAATTTCAAAAGTTTTTTGACACCCAGGTTGAATCTGAGTTAGTCCGAGCTTTAGAGTTCCTCCGGAACTACTCCCAGGTGATCCTGATGGACTCCAAGGGAGGACATCTTATAGGTCACATTTTTTGGTCGTCCAGCTATAACGAATATCCTCTACACTGTGGACTAAACCGATGCTAAAAAATTCTTGAAGAATCATGAATCTTAATGAACCACGGCGGAGTTCCAATAAAACTGAAAAATTCTTTGGAAGCCTATCGACCGACGTTATCGAGTCACATGGCCTAATAAATCCGATTAAAATAATAGCGGCAACTTAGTAGGAGCGCAGAAATTACGTATTTACGATTTTTCCGTGGCAGGTCTACGTGCATCGAGAATCGACTCGCCCCGGCTGAATAATTCAGGGCAGGAAGATTAATCACCTTCGAAGCGGCTAAAGAGATTCGCTGATGTAACGATAGAGAAGAAACGGTTTCCTTCGTCGTGTTCTTAATGGCAGGAACGGCGAGCGGCCAACAAAAACGCAACATGCGCTCAGAGTTTTTCAAAGAACCGCGCGACTCAGCCTCGTTCTGATTGGCCCGATGGCCTCAGCGTCCTCGCGGTGATCCCGGGCGACCTTGAAGCCATGGCTACCATAACATCGGCGAACAACCTCGGCTGGCCTCACCTCTCATCCCTCCGCTCTTCTTCTTGTCAAGCCTCCTCCAGATCTCAGCTTCTTCTTCTTCTGATCGATATTAAGCACCGTTCACACTGGAACATCTCTATTCCCCATACGTTCCGACCTAAATACCTCAGGAATCGCAGACATGCAATTTTTCCAATGAAAAAACAAACCGCTCGAACATCGTAGGAACAGAGGATTACGCTAAATCCGAATGCTTGATCGTGTCTGACAAGCTTAGCCGATCGATCTCCGTAATCCACGAAGCCTTAACCGGTACCATAATCTTTTCGGTGTTCTTGATCGAGGTGAAACTTTCTCGGATTATCGAAGAATTATTTTTAATGAAGCAGGCTTCCACACTGTTCCCATACTGACATGTCACAGCAGAATTAACGGTAGTAATGTAACTTATGTTGCCTAACCAATCGAAGCCTATCCTAATGCAATTAACGCGATCTGATGGTTACAGTTCAAATCCAAACACAATCGAATTAATGGTTCTTCCAGAATTTCCGATTCGACTGTAGTAGGTTCTCGTCGAATGCACACGAAGCAAATGCCCGTGCGACTGTGCGTATTGTTTGCACAAGGAATAGTTGTGCATATTTTGTGCTCGTACTTTTTGCAGCACGATCAGCTGCGTTTCGAGCACATGTACTATCAGTTACGTGACAGGCCGCCTCGGTATTCTCAGCGACGACCTCGCACCTATGGCCTCAATTGTAAAATAATCACTCGGTTTGACAGGTTTGATTGTTCCAGCGGTGACCGGTGCTAAAAGAGCGTGCATGTTTATGCAAATGCTCGTTTCCGCGGACGGTTCGATAAAAAGAGGAATAAAACGAACGATGAATAATGAATGAACTAGTTCACCGGCAGGCCAATCGTCGAATCCACGTGAATCGCAACGAACGCAGGACCTCGGCTATGTAAAACTATAGCTGACGGATGTAAGCGCGATTAAGTGGAAGTAGGACCCCACTTTGAACAGCTCGTGGTTTGTTTTCGCGGTTGATTGACGAGCGTCACGCCGCTATCGGGTGTTATAAAGTCGGGCTACAGTTCTTTTCTCTTTCCATGAACGTTATCGGAACGGTCGAAGGTGTTTGCGCGAACGTGTGCGCGTTATTATGGCTTGGATTTTAATGCCACAGGCTACGTGGCTCGCCTCGCAACAGCCCCGCACGATGGCTTGGCAAATAATAAACGCCGTGTCGGCTCGCAGGGGAAAAAGACTAAATAATATCTGCGGAGAAAGAGAAATTCGAGAAAGACGTCGCTTGCTCCGTGTCTCCTCTTTCTGGTCCCTGAGCAATTTTAAATTTACTGACTTCCACCTATCGGGTACAGTATTAATATGAATTCTTACAAGTAGATTGCAGCGATCTTTACGCAAAATAAAAATTGTCTGCATCGATCGCAAGGAGAGAAGCTATATTTCTTCGTTGTCTTCAATTTTAAATATGTTCCAACAAGAGTCACAAGTGACAGTGGTACACCGATGTCCATGGAAGTGCTTCGAACGTGAAAAGCAGTAGCAGAATTTAATTACAGAGTCACCGACCGGAATGTTATTCTCACGGCGGACCGGAAGCGCAGATATTGGCGTCGGATATTGCATTTTTGGCGATGCTGGCAGCGGTGTCGAGTGAAAACGGCGTGGATCGAAGGGAATGCAAACACCGGCGAACAATGTGTGCTCATGCACACGCCCACTTCACTTAGAGTGGGTGGCCGATCGGCGGGAAAAAGCTCGAGTGCAGCAACGTGCTCGCTTCTCCCGGACCCAGCTCCCTTAACCTTTTCGTTCGCCATTCCTTTCGACCTTCGAAACGACGCTCGATGGGGTTAACAGCCGACGATCTTGAAACTGGACTGTACGGATCAGGAATAGCCCCGTCGAACGTTCCGACGATTATTTGTTCAGGCGAATCCCTTCTCTGTCTCTTGGCGAGCGTTCCGCGGGTCTGTGTCAACAACGGGAATAAAATATGCCCGGCTATTTTCGAATTAACGACGACAGATACCTTGCTCTTCGACGATTAAGCAAATACCCTAGATGATTTGCTGTCGGACAGTTCCTGGAACTTCGACGAATTACAAATGTCATTTCTGTACAAACACACTTGTGCGAAACTGATTCGTGTTAATCGATGTTGGTAGAAAAAATTGTCAGCAACTATGTCAACTATCAGGGCAATTCGGAACACTTCGTTCAGCGCGAGCTTTCCATCGTCGACGTAGCAGATCGTCGTCACCCTAATTAGCAGCGTCTACACGAAGGCATAAAGAATGAATGGATCCTCTGCTTCGTAGGCGGTCCCTTATCTCCCGGTAGTACTACGAACGCTTCCCGTGTTTACCACCGATAACCCGGCAATCGATAAGAGAGACGACGGTGTGCGTCGATCGCCTCACTGACCCAGATGCGTGTGCGTGCCCGTGTCTATGCAAATGTGTTTACGTGTACAGTGATCCCGCACGTTCGCGGGATACGTCGCCTCGTGCGTTAGCTCAGGAGTCACACACCGACGACGTCCTCGACGACTCCGGATAAATTTGTTCGAGAGCCGATCGAACAGCCATCGTTTCGGCGACGTGACCCAATTCGACGCCATGAATAATAACGAGGCCGAATCGCCTTTGAGTTACGGCTTTCTTCGGGTGCATCCCGCGTGTGTTTTACGCGTTAACCCAGTTCCGACGGATCTGCCAGCGATCATTGCTGAGGAGACGCTTCACCCGCATGGTTCTGTTCCTAAACAGTCTCGCCGGTACGGTAAATTTACTGTGGCATTAACAGCGTAGACGTAAAGGGATTTTAAATAGTCAGAAATAAAAGATTGTTGGTGTGCAACGATTGCCACTTCCCGAAACTGTAGGTTTAAGGGGTGGTTTACAGTCCTTATGTATAAGCAACCCTTGTAATAAGGAAAAAGCGAGGACCGAAGTCAGTGGTAAGGATACCATCGAGCCTAGCACGTCGCATTTCGTAAAGTAACCATCCTTGCTGTATTTTTTGTCATAACGTTATACGCATTCAACAGTTTACACCTTTAACCCTTTGCACTCCGAGCTATTTTAACTGGAAAATTAAACATTTCTTCCGATCTAGAATATTTCCATACCTTATGATTTTTGCAATTTTATGGATATGAAATTGGTACATTACCTTATACAGTACCTAAATGTTTGGTAATTGATTAGATATCGATATATTTAATAATGTAAACAATATTTTGAAGAATGGTACAGCAATTTTTAGTGGTGCCTCAGAGGGGACAGCCGAGTGCTAAGGGTTAACATTGTACACGCGGCATTGTAGGACTCTAATATATATTTAATAAAGTCCATCAAAGATCAATGTGGCCGAGGAAATCAATGATCCCGTCGCGGACTTCGAAACTTCGTAGGATAAAGAATCGCGAGTGGCGGAGCGCAAGGACTCGCGGGAGACTCGCCGGTGAACGGTGCAAAGAAATTCATCAAGGAGAGGCATTCATCGCGGGATAACACGTGAGGCAAAAGAGGAAGGTGGGCACAACACCCACGTGCATCCCGACCACGTACCTTGCACAGGACACAGCACGTAGCGTAAGGATCGCGTTGAAAAAGGCTGCACTCTCGGACCGACCCACGCGAGTGCAACAGAACTGCATACGACCCGCGGTACCCGGGTAATGCACCAGTCGTTTGCACGAGGCGAACGAGTCCCTTTTCTGGTCGGTGCCGACACATGTAAACATCCGAGCCGAGGAAGATTGGGGCCCCACGAGAAGAAGAAGAGACGAGAGGAAAGAGGGACAGCCGCGCATCATCGCGGCCATATTTCTTCGCGGCCGAGCATCGGCCGACGTCCATTGTGCAAGGACGTCGCACAATGGAGTCATAAGGAAGTTCCCTCTGAGTTATGAGACATTGTCCAGCGACCTGTCTCTCCTCGCCCGTAATTGCATACCGATCGGATGTTTCGCGGAATGCAATTTATGCGTTCGACGTGGCCTGGAATCTTTCGCGCCCGGCAATTAAAGCCGCTGAATCATCGCGATTGGGCATTGTCTTCGATGCTTCGGCGACGAGTCTGCCGGATGTCTGGAAGAGTACGCAGTTTACGTGCACCACCGCTGCAGATCATCCGGGAGAACCTGACGCCCAAGTTCAGATGCAGAAAGTAAAATTCGCAGTCTAATCAGAATACATTAATTCTCCTTAGACACCCTAAAGACATCTTGTAGAAATTCTTGTAGAGCAGCGGATGAACGTCCAAGACTGTCTTCCAACTACTGTCTTCCAATTTACGGATGAACAATTCAGCTATGCAAATTCGAATGAATGAAAAGTTTCGACGGTTTCGCGGTGTCAGCGTCCATAAACTATCCGCAAGATTAAAACCATTTCCTCCGGACACCGAAGAGTGCATAAAGCCGAATTTATTGCGAATAATTCACGGTGACTCCCTCTCTCTCTCTCTTTCTCTCTCTCTCTCTCTCTCTCTCTCTCTCTCTCTCTCTCTCTCTCTCTCGTCTTCTAAATTAGTTTGTACAACGTAATCGTACAAGTTATAAATATTAAAACAAAAGTGAACAAACTCCTTCCTACCGAGTTGAAGTTTTTCTACTTCGCTTTTCATCCGCCCGTAAATCATAGCGACGCGAGCGGATTGCACACAGATTTTATTCGTTCTTTTTTTATTCTTCAACGCCCTCGGCGATAATTGAGTGTTTCGGTGGCTGTGTATATACGCGCACCGCGAGCAAATTACAGATGTAACGTTGGAGATTATGAAACAGGTAATTGCCGGAGTGATTAACCGCGACGGTTTTCGGTCCGAATGCGTAATAAGCTGACGTTTCGCTGAAGGCGAGCGGTTTTTTCTTTGGCGAATTTTTCCGTCAGTCCGACTAGGAAACGTGTTCCTTTCTCGCCACGTGCTTATGATAATTATTTATTGAGCAAGAGACCACCAGCCGACTCATTCAAACGTTCGACAGAAATGTTTGCAAACGAGACCATTCTGTCGCGTTAGAAGCGGATCGGGAATAAAAATGTCCGACTGCAAACTTCAGAGGAATAAAGTTTCCTGTATCTCGTCGATGGACTTCGGAAACTTCGACACGATTTTTCTCGCACTATAAATGAAATGACGAGGAGATGCTCTCCAGAGTGAAGCAGAGTTGAAATGTTTCGCGATAAGAGCGTTTTCGAAGAGCTTCGCGAAGATTGCTGTGCGTTATTGATGGGAAGTTGAAGAAGATTTTTCAATAATCGGCTCGTCTTCCAGGAAAAATAATAGATATCTATGTGTTTATGATAATTACACTGCGAATATTTATGCAGAATAAAAATTGCTTGCGTCAAAGTAAGTGACTTGAGTCACATTAACAGTTTATCACTTTAACCCTTAGCACTCGGCTGTCCCCTCTGAGGCACCACTAAAAATTGCTGTACCATTCTTCAAAATATTGTTTACATTATTAAATATATCGGTATGTAATCAATTACTAAACATTGAGGTACTGTATAAGGTAATGTATCAATTTCATATCCATAAAATTGCAAAAAACATAAGGTATGGAAATATTCTAGATCGGAAGAAATGTTTAATTTTTCAGTTAAAATAGCTCGGAGTGCAAAGGGTTAATCATTTTAACAAGCTGAGAAAAACAGATTAGCAGTCTAAAATCATTGTAACCTTTACACTGTTTTAAATTGTACTCTTTCATTTTCCCATAAATGCATAAAATCCGCAGTCTAATTATAATTATTTATTCAGCAAGAATGCACTTGGCCGGTTCCCCAGGTAAACTCTGATCTTGATTACTCGGTTATTGGTGTTATCGCAATTTCCGTTCCTCGGAAGGCCGATTGTTAAAGCGTCCGCCGAGACGTTAATCACGCATTACCTTCTCTTTCATTGGCAGCACGTGTTGCACAAGAACCGGTTGTTACATCAATGTGGAGTGACAGTCCGATCGAACGAGATTTTCCGACTATCTAATCAATCGCAAAAATCCTACCGCAGCCGGTGATTCACCGTATCGATTCGCCCTCGGCCCGCTAATTAACTCAAAACATTGTAGCTCCTAATTAGTCAAAAACTTCTCTGGCATCCAACCGCTTGAATCGCGGAGAATTTTCTGCATTCTTCGAGTTTACGTAATCGTTGTCGCAGTTCTAGTGTAAAAATATCTTCCGCGATTATCGCATGATTTATCGATCTTCAGCGATAACGCGTGACTCGAAACGATGCTTGCGTCATCGTAAACAGTTAATTTGTAAGACACAAAGATCAAGATTGATCGTTTTCAAAATTGCCCGTCGAAAGATCGGGTGCAGTTGCGTTGACTATTGCCGTGCAGTGTAGAAGGGACAACGATTTCGAAGAAGGGTCAAAGGACGAACTTGAGGGGTCCGTCGAAAAGGAGAGGAGAACGAGACCAATTTCTCGTCGGCGAGTTCATAATTCTTCCCGCCAACAACGCGATGTCAGCCAACAAACCGCAAGGCTCGATTGGTTACGCAAGCACAGCAGGCGTTCGGAGTGCATCGTCGCGACTGCAGCAACTCCGCTGCACTCCTGGCGTAGTTTATAGTCCCGTACCAACTCTGGGAACCCTTTGCTCGACGTCCCAGCATCCCCGCCACGTGAAATGCCGCGACGATATTTGCGGCAATCGTCGGGTTAACTGCGACGCTAGAAACGGGATCTCTTAGATATCGTTTGAGAACCGTCGTTGAGGTTCACCGAGGGGTTCAACAGGGGAAGATTCATAGCGAGTGCTCCACCGTGGGAGGGTTCGTAAAGTGGACCGGGAATAAAATGGTTGACTGCGGAGTTCGGGAGAATAAAGTTTCCTGTCTCGTATCTTCAGATTTTTCAGCGAATTAGGAACGAAGGAATTTCCTGCTATTTCAGAAATGTAAAACAAACAGAAATAACAGCGTCGAAGGCGGGCGTTGTTGCTTGGTGAAAAGCTGCTGCGCAACGATCGTTCACGAGGACAGACCCAGCAACGATCACCTCTGACGTGGAAGAGGTCGTTCCAGCGGTGCAACGGAGAACGGAACATGCGACATACGGTCTCGAGCCCGAGCTAGGCCCGTGTTCCGCGCGCGATCTCCGCGAGTGCAGCCAGTTGCAGTACGCGCATACGTGTAAGCGCACGCTCGTCGCGTGAGCGCTCTCGGCTCAGCTCGGTCTCTCTCTCTCTCTCTTTCTCTTCGACGCTCGTGCTCGCGGCACAACGTTTCCGTGGCCGCGGAAAATTGCCAGTACACGGTAATCAACGGCTGTCACTTCGCTAGATGCGGTTCGATTTGATCGTCGTAGTACGTGTCCCGTCGATGCTCGTTCAACCGGTGATCCAGGACGTGGTCGTGTTCAGAGTTTAGAGAACACATTCGGAGAAAATCATCCAGATCCTTTGAACTTCTCGAAAACATGGAAAATGTTTGTATCTCCTCGAAAAACCCAAAACCGCAGCATTCCTCGCAGATCAGACGATGCTACCAGGCACAAATCGCCGGCACAGATACCTGAGCAAGGCCGTAATCGAGGACACAAAGGGTTCAAAGTTTCTCTCGTTGATTCTCGACTGTCTCGATCGAGCGCATAGTTCCATGGGCTCTGATCCACGTTGTCGATTTCTTCGGAGACAGGGTCCTCGATGACGAAACTTGGAGCTCCCGTAAACCGATTAAAGGAAAGTTTGCGAGGCCGCGGCCGGTAACATTGTTCGACGAGGAAGAGGAGAGCAAGCGACGCGTCTCCTGCGAGAGTGCACCGGTGCACTGCGGTGTTGAAATCGAAGAGAAGAGCTGGCCGGCTCTCCCGTGACCCGTTCCAATTCAATTAAGCCGTGCCATCGATCCCTTAAATCAGCAGGCCCGGCGCGTCATTAGCATCGTGAGCTGCTCGTAACAGTTTTATTGTTGCTCCTCGGGGCCGAGACGCGCGCAGAAAACGGCCGGATGAAACAACGAGAGATCCCCCTCTTCTGCTTCGATCTTCTACGCTCCGAAGATATCTACGGGATCGTCGGAACGGATCTATCTCCCGGAGCGATGTAAATATTTACGAGGAATATCGTTGACTCGCGTGGAGAGTCGGCCGAGGATCGTGCACGATCTCTGCTACTCGCCAGTCGTTGTACGCGGATACGTGTGAGAGCACGTAAGAATCGGTCTGTCCTCGCGCTCGTGAGAAACTCCGTGCGCCGGGATCCACGATCCAAACGGAGCCGTTTCTTGGATCCATAGGCGAACAAGAGCGAGCGGTGCCGATATCTTCGCCGCAGTGCTGATAATATGCCGATGGATTAGTGGTTGGCCAGTGTTTGTGACTCGTGTTCGCCGACCTCGTGATACGCTGCGATAACAATGGTATTCCCGCTGCCAGTGATCTATAGATCGCGTATTACTTCGCGGGGAACGGCGGCTCATTCTCTTGCACTTGGGATCGTTGTGAACAGTTATCAGTGGACTGCGGATTTGATGCATTTACGAGAAAAATGGTCGCGCGAAATTTCAAACGGTGAGAAGATTAAAACAATTTAAGAACATCTATTTGAGGCTGACGATTTCAAACGAATACATCGATGTCCTTAAATATTTTTAACATGTCCACTGCTTTAAATTGTACGTGTACATTTTTCTCATAAATTCATCAAATCCGCAGTCTAGTTGTCAGGGATCATTCGTTATCAGGGAAAAATTGATTTCTTAGGGTACACAGAGGTAGAAAACAGGCTCTCGGGACTTGCACTCAGGATTATCCGGGTTATCGTGATCGGTTAGGCGAATTGCAACAGTTCTCGAACTGACGAAACGCAGGATGCTCGCTGTCTCTATCGGACACACAGGCATCCGCTTGAAAATGTCTCTCGTCTCGAGTTTCACAGTCAGGCTTCCCGATGCTGACCCCCGGTGGAATAGTTGAAATTTATGCGTTCCCGGCCGCGGTTAAGGGCAGAGCGAACCCATAATATCCATCGGTGAGCATTCTTGCCGGTGTTTCGGATCGTCCTCTAACGGCGGCGCAAGGTAAATCGCGGACAGAGGCGAACGAGCCCACGTGAGAACGAAGCCGGACATTTCTTCGGCGCATAGCTCGGGGGAGGATAAACGACCTCTCGCTCGAGATCGAGATTACACTGGCGGCAAAACCTCGCTAGATCCCGTGTACGACTCTAATTTAACCGTTGGTCACCGTTGTTCGACGGGACATCGTATTGGTCGAACCGTACGAGAAACTACGGTTGTATTCAGCTCTTTACCAGCTCTTCCAAGATCACGTATCCACATGTTAAAAGTTCAGCATTCGTTACTACGAAGCACATACAGTGTAACAGTTTCGTTCAAATAACACTTGAAAAGTTTCAATCCCACAGCTGCGCCACGGGAAATTTCGCAGTATTCGCAAACAATCGATCGCGATTGCGTTTACAGCGTCCTCGGCGAGGCCGCATTAAGCCCTTTATTCTCCGCAGAATATAATAAACGAACCGCTTAATGGTCGCAGTAAATCTCTTTCTAATTATCGTTCGTTTCCGGAACAGTCCATAAACGCTCGGCGAACCGTGCCCCTATAATCATAAATAATTTCGTTATCGAAAATATGATTTCCACGCGGCATTGTTTCTCACGTTTCTAAATCGCGCGATCCCGATCTCCTCTCTCTCTCTCCGCTGCCGTGTCGATAAAACAGTATCGAGTTGTTTTTAACGAGACAGCGAGCAGCCGGTTGGCAAGTTTTATTCCGCGATCGGTTGCGAAATCGACTCTACGGAACAATCGAGCGTTTCGTAACACGCGTGACGCGCATCTGCACGCGTCGTCGTGCCGGGAATAAACGTCGCCAGGAAGCCTCGCCGTATACAAAGGATCCTCGTAAACAGAGAATCCGCCACGCCGTTTCGAACTGGCAGAAACCAGGCTCTGCCATTGCCCATTCGGTTGGCAGCGCTCGACACGTTCCGCTCGAAACGCTAATTCGTGATCGCGGCCCACGCGTGTCCGGCAATCACTGACAATTCACCGGCTGACGTCGTTATCGGCCCCGACCCTGACGATACCGTGTCGAGGATTTTAATCTTCCCACGAATCGCGACCAAATCTCCTTTCGAACACCCCCGACACTCCGCTGTTCGCTGAAACATCAACCCTTAAATGCACGATATTTTGTTTACAGTTTCTATTTATGCCTATGCATTCTATTAAGCAGTATCTATTTGCCAAACGGCAACAGAATGCATTTAAGGGTTAATTTTCAGTGTTTAATATATTGGAATCATCGCGAACTACACTCGAAAAAGTTCAAAAGCAAATGGTTGATAAAAGTTTGATGTTGCAGCGCTCATTAAGTTGTTTGATCGAAAAATTCTCGCGAACTCGTTACAGACTTCGTAACGAAGTCCTCCAAGGTTAAGGTAAAACTTGAAATTGAAGTTTATTTGAATTTTCGATGGACCTTCTAGCTTCATTAAGGTTTAAATCCGATTTCAATCCCTCCTTCGGATAATAAAGTCGTCTTGAAATATTCTGCGCGAGTTCGAATTGATCGGAGATGAAATTGTAATGCTTCAGAATATGCGGAGAACAGTGTGCCGTAAAATCTGTCGGCCGAGTTAGAGGCTCGGCTCTCGATTAAACGGTAACTCGTTGCGATGTTCCCGAGAGGACCATTTCCCAGGCCTAAGCAGGCATTACCGAACGGCCGATCCAGTCAAGAAAGTCTATCATTTATCGCGGATAGAGGATTCCTTGGATTCCCTCGGCGGATTTCTCCCGTGCCATCTTGTGCGGCCGTGTCTCGTCCATTTATTTGTTCGACGTGGCTCTCGGGTGTTCGATCCCGGGAATTTACGCGACAGATTAACAGCGGTGTATCGATAGTGTCTGGTGTCGATAAGAATCTCGCGGAGAAATCGGTCAGCACGAGCCGTGAGAACCCTGATCACACTGATTTCTCCGGTGTCATTGAGAAACCATAGACATTTTACGGTGCCGTATCAATGGCCGGCCGAGATCCGACATCCAAGTACCCGGCTTGAAACACGAGATGCCACCGGCGGAAGTGCCGGTTGTTCGTACGTATGCGAAAAAATTCGCGAGACCAACCGGCGAAGGGGGAGGGAGGGGAGAGCCGGTAATTTCGCGTGGGCGTTGGAACTAGTTATCGAAGGCTGCGAGACGAGGCACCAACCTCCGCGACAGAACGCCAGGGAAATGGCAGGTTCGATCGAACCCGAGGAATTCCCATCGGGGAATCACGGGGTCCAATTTAATTAAAATCGCCGGCGAATTAGTAAACATCCGGCCCATCCGTTTTCATTAAGAACCCGTCCCGCATCGACGGAGATCGCTGTTCCAACATTATTCGCACGGTCGATCCCTTAATCCACCGTGTTCTCCTCAACTGGATTTTCACGAATTTGTCTGCAGTCTATTATTTATTATTCGACTGCGGAGTTTACGCATTTATCAGAAAAATCGCTGCGTGTAATTTAAAGTTTTAAATGCGGAGATGTTGTCGATCGCGTCCGGCTCGGTTGTTAATAACTTGGTTATGATGTTATTGGTGTCGTTAATTACGCGCCAAAGGAGCTGTTTAGCAATGTATGTTTTACTGGCGCGGTAGTTAATACAGTAAATGGATACTTCAGAGTTAATAATGATACTGGACAATGTAAATTAACCTGGAGATCGTGTAATGCAGTTTAGATCGTTATGTCCATACTATTACCGTTTAACAACGCTATTATCGTCTCTAATGGAATATTACGTATACTACATGGAAAATACATGTACCACAACAGAACGATAAAAACTGCTTCATACGTTTGCTCCGAACAATCGTGCGTTTAGGAATCGATAGAAGAAAATACTAGAACTGCTGCCCAGAAACTGGAAGATAGAAGAAACATGTTAGTAAGAGAGAGAGAGTGCTTCTGTAATTGTTCACATCGTGTCCCCAGTGATAATGCCGGTGTCCTAGCTGTGGTTGGTGATTTTCTGATAGTTTCAGGGATGATCGACGAAAGTGCAGTCGTTGAAGGAACATAGTGCGCCAGTTTCGCGGGCGAAAGAGGACAGGAAGGGATCGATATCGCTCTCGAAAGGATCCCACGGGCCAATCTACGGGCGAGTCACGCGAAATCGGGGCGTGGATGCGCGAACGAAAGATCACGTGCAGTGTCGCACGCCAATATCTGCGAAGGCCGCGGTTTATCCTGGTTTTCTCAGTGCATCGCGGGACCATTGCGAACCAGCTGCCGTCCGTCGATTCCATTCGTTAGCCTTTTTTTTCCTCTGCATGCCCGATGTAACGTCGGATTAATTACGGGACGAGCTGTTGGACACGGGGACAAGATCGGCTCCGGTGATTGGTCGGTCGAATAATGCCGGCGGGAATAAAAAGTGCACTGTTCGTACGACACGTGCAGCAGCAGTCGCGGCTGCAGTTTCAGTCGCAGCGTCGCTCGACCTTCTGTCGTACTTCGCGTCGCGCGTCATCGACTATTTGCGCGTCGAAAAAGACGCGGCGAGCACTCTGAAACCCAGCCGACACCAGACCAATGAGAGTAAAAAGACTGGCGACATTTGAAGAGGTTCGACCGACGAGTCAGCGCCACGATCAGGCGCCTGGTTTCTTGGCCTAGGTCGGACAATGACTAAGGGATGAAGGCTAAGTTGTCGCGGAAAGATCTGGACGACCTCTTCGGCGAGGTAGGGCTGTAATGACACGTCTTTCGCGTGTTACACGTTTAATTGTGCTTGCTACACGACCGATTTTTAATCATTCTACGAATCCTCGGACACATCCTCTACAGAATAACTAACGGTTAACGGTTTTGTATTTCATCTTCGAAGAATATACATATAACCTGATACCAGGATACGATTACACTTCCAATGAAAATTAATAAAGAAACCAAGGTGTGCTCGCGATTACAATATCTCTCCATCTCGGCGTTTCAAACTTGGAAATGTTTGCACTTGTAGAAAATTTTTTTTGACACAAAATCTCCCAGCACGTTTCCCTAGCCGCGGACATGCCAGCGAAAGGAAGTAATACTTGCCCCAAGCGACACGTCGCTATCTACAGCCAGCTATCTAGCTTCTCCGAGGACCGGCCGTCTAATTGACACGCTATCATCGATTTCCAATCGGGCCGGTGTAATTAATAATAATTGAATCTAAAATGTAACGAGTCGAAAGGCATTGATAAATTGATTACACGATTGCGCTCGATCTCCCTGCCTCCTCTCCCTTCCCTTCTTACAACCCTTCTTTTTACGCCCCCGGAATTAATTAGGAACACGGCTCGGTGAACGTTTCCTCATTGTGCCCGGGGAGAGAACACGTTGCTCCACATTCCCCCGTGTTTTCCTTTATCGACGTCGATATCTGGCCATTCAGATCACACTATAAGATCAACCGTTATCTATCCACGTAATTCCCTCACACATGATCGCCTCTCTTCCACTGTGTGCGTCGGTATCCGTGAACAAGAAAGCACACGCGTCTGCACACACATGTGCAACACGGTCGAGTGACTTACGAGCAACACGGAAATTGATTGCACCGCATTGACGCCTGTGTGCAACTGAACGAGCTCTCCTTCAGCACGGCCACTTTTTTCCATCCTTCCAGCGCGGTGTCTGTTATTGCTTAAACGGCCGCCTGCCACCCCCGGTCAGACATAATTCGTCCTTTTTCCCCTTTTCTAGCAATCATTTGCTGATATTGCCAGCGTCCGTATATCGCTTCGATATCGAATAATTTAATTTTTCACTGATCCCATCTTCGAGAGCCGGAGCTGAATATGCGACAGAATACTGACGCAATTGCGTGTATCTCGCGACACAATTTGCATACCGCGCTGATCGCGGACGAAACACGTATCTCGCACGCCGCTCGTTTTTACAGCCGATCGGCGATAAGCTTTTACGACGCGCTCTTTAATGAAACACGCCGGCAGGCTCTCGTAAAGATCTGTACTATGACCCCTGTAATTACTCGCTGGACATCCCTACCACTCGTGTCAAGGTTAGGCTGTTTTCCCCGCGTCTCTGACACTGTTCGCAGCTGCAGAACGCGATTAGACGGCTGTTCTGCTGATTTCGCAAAGGGCCTAGCCGATTAAGATTATCGAAAAAAATGTGATATATTTTGTATACGAAGGCGCATTTTTGGAGAATTTTTACAGATTTGAAAAAAATGAAACGAACCGCCCGCTATGCATTTCAATGTCTTTTCTACTCGGTGCAATTTAGATAAGCCATCCGACAAGCGTGTTATCAGGAAGATCGTAATCCCAACGATTATCACCAGCGATGATCTAAATCGAGTCTTATCGATGCATCTTCTATATCGACAGTGCATCATTGAAACGGTCTCGTTATGTAACTGTTGTGCGTGCGTTTCTTCCGTTGACTTCCTTGTTGCTTAATTAAAACCACGCCTCTATTTACACGGGGAGCAATCGTGTGCCGGGTGTAAATACGGTGTACCGGTATCCGGCGAGCGACCCTCACGATCGAGGAGATCGATACCGGAATACCACAGTGGAACAGGTATCTGTCCGATCTCGATCGTGCTGGATCACCGTGGGCGCGCGCGGTGGGAAGTCGATCATTTTTCGCAACGAAATCCCACGAGTTTCGACGAAGTTTTCCTTGTTCTGTAACGTTCCGCTGTAACTCGAAAACGCGTTGAGTTGAAAATGACCGAGCGTGCCGAAAGCGAATTTCAACGAACTTTGTCGCGTTGCGAGGCTTCCAGAAACTCGCGTTGCCTCTAACCCTCTAATTCGTACGTTTGTTCGGGTTCTGCGCGGCGTGACGCGTTTCTGCGAGGTTCTGTGGTGGAAACAATCCGGTTGAACGGTGTTGCAGAGCGATAGAGCTGAAAACGGTAATCCACTTTACACCGAAAACAGGGAAACCGGCGTGCGAGAAGTCGAACGAAAAATCTTCTGTAATTGGATTTAAAGATCCCGCGGCCGATAGCCGCGACTCCGATCAAATTGTACCGTAGATGCCGAAGAGGCAGTCATGCACAGAGTGATCTACAATGGGAAATCTAATCGTTAGAAAGTGATTCTTTCGTACACGGTACGGTAGCACGCTGTGAGAATTTCTTTCTGCTGCAACCTTTTGTTTCTTAGCCACCGGATTTCGTAAGATTAACGCTACCGTTAATAGTCTCGTGCGACTCAAGAATTTAGCTGTTCGCTAAAACGAAAAAATTGCTGCGTTATTCATTTTTTCGCTTCGTATTTACAGTAAGTTCCATAAAATAACTTTTTTTATCATTGTAGCAAATGCATTTAAAGGGCGTACGAATACTTATGGGACTGATCGTACACATATTGTGCCAGTGCAGTACATATCTTATGTCGTTCGTATTCGTGTCATAAATAATGGAAATCGAGCTTGTACATTTTTTACAGCAGTGTCGCAAATGCGTTTAACGCTCCATAAAGTTTGCCGGGTGGTTTATAGTACTGTCGATTTTTATGCAGATCGATTGTAATTTATAATCGGACCTATTCATTTATAAATGCGATAAAGTAACTTGGAGAATGTATTTGGCTGCGATGCATAAAGTTGAGAAAATGTGCTTTGACAGTTGCGATACAATGTGACTTGGCGGATGGTTAAACGTTTTGTCCTGCGAATGGCATACTCGTAGACTCGCATACTTTGCGGCAGGATCCGCTCCGTTATTCCAATATGTAATTAGGAATCGTCGAGATACAAAGACACAGAGGTACGCTATTATAGACTCATTGGATTAAGTTGTCTCTGCAGTTGGGTTCCATTGTATTAGGATTAGAGAGGAATTTGCTGATGGCCTAGATCGTGCTCGCTGGCTACAACATTCGTCTCTCGTTGCTTCTCTCCACGGCTCCGTACCAAATCAAATTCTTCGTACGTCCCCCTGCTCGTACACGGAATACCCTAAAACTTGTTTCGAAATGCAACACTGAGGAAGATTGATCGCTCCCTGTTGCGGGCGGATTTTAAATGCAGAAAGATGCGCGAACAGATCGGATTTTAAAATGAGGCTCTCTCTCTTTCGCTCTCGACGGTTGCACGTGAATTAATGAGGCGCGCATAGAAATTCACAGGGGCCGGACCGAAAGAGGAAAACAGGCGTGCGCTCTCCGCTCGAGTGATCTATTATTTGCTCAACATACGGGAACGTGTGTGCTTGCACAGCTCTCTGGAAAATTTATTAATTGCTCTTAACGCCCGCTGGCTAAGCGAAAGTTGCGAATTATTCGGGACTCCTGCAGTCTCCCTGTTTCGCTCATCGTATTGTTCATTCCGTGATCAGTCATCTGTTCAACGTTTAATTAATTTTACAGAGGAATTCACTGATCGAACTTTCGAGTGTGTATGTAATTCTTCAGACTCTCTACGACGTGTGAATACAGAGGGGGAAAGTCGAAGATCGTCGAAAGAAGCGAGAGACGAATTTTCCGTTCAAAAGAATTGCCAGGGCATTGTTCGCAGAAATTTTTTGCTCAGCTCGGGCTGATTCGGGCCCGGTAGAAAAATACGTGTCGAGCGTGCCGGGAGTTTCAATCTGCAGTTGCAAATCGAACAATCGTTGAAAGCGTAGACTCTCTCGAGAAACCCGACTCGAACGGTCCTCGAAAAAAAGAAATAAAGAAAATCGTAACTTCTCTTTATCCGGAGAGCGAGGACGGCGCAATTTCTCGAGCAATTAGCTGCCCGGTGAAATTGCAAGCATTGTGCTGGCAATTTTTAAGGTAAACAGAAAACGGCTGATTCGTCGAGGGATTAAATCGGCGAGGAGAGAGCGGCGACGCTTTCGATTCTTCGTTCGAGGGGAGAACAGCTCAATCCAAGACGCTCGAAAGCGAACGACCGTTCGGCGGATGCGAACAGCTTCATTTACGCCTCCTATTATACTCCTGTGCTAAACGTTATTATGGCAGGTCGTTGCATAACTGCAATTACCGCACCGCGAGGAACAACGTTTCTTCGGATTGCACCGTTGCACGCGATATTCTGGCCTCGCAGGGTCTACGACCTCCCACGGCGATGTTTCCTTCGTGTTCCTCTTTCCAGAAAAATCCTAACACTCGATACGATGATTTATACGCTGTTACACTGTCCGTCCTGAAAGCGATTTATTCCCATTAATCGAGTAAAAAAATTTTTTTTCGCTACTGAACCCACCACGCAGCGTGATTTTTATAAAATACATTTCTCTCGTGCCCGACAAACCTGGTCGGAATACAATATTTATGGCTACGAGAGCGTATGCACATGAACAGTTGTACAGCCACCGGAAACGCAATAAGAGCAACCATAATTTATTTTCTCTCTCTCTTCCTGAACAACCGTTTCCCAAGGATGGTTCTTATATTCAATTACGGTTGAAAAACAGTTAATTACTTTATTTTTTCTCAGGGGAAGAACACCAGGTATTTTCCCCTTAATTGCATCGGGACCTCCTATTTTTTCTTGTTGTTTAATTAAATTCGTCCTCGTTAATTGGAAAATTCGCGTAAACGCGAGCGAAAACGAATTCTTGTTCCTCGAAGTGATATTCAATTTTTCTGAAATGATAATGAGGTTTCCCATGAAGACGAAAAGAGAAACGCGAAAGCAGAAAAACACCTTCGAATACAGGAATCTGCGAAAATATTTACTAGGAACAGAATTTGCAAGCGGTTCGCAGTTTCTCGTCGTAATTTTCGCGCAGCTATCTGCTCGTAGACAAATGCGCTGCATCGTGAAGGAGTTTTTCAGTGGAGCGTGCAGGCCGATCGTTTTGCGATACAATTGTTCGGAGGCAAATATCCGCGACTAATCGAACTGTGTCATCGTTTCGATATGATGCATGGGACAACTGCGTGCAAGCAGTTTGCGCGGTCTGATTCTTCAAGGATGCGAGCGCACAACGACGTGTCGCGAACTATTTCGAGACAATCGGCAGCTAGATGAAGACGCTTTTCTTGTCTGATTGCAGGGAGCTAGATTCCGGGATACCTCCCAACAAATCCATAAGCAATGGCAGGTAGATCCGGCGAGAGCATTCCCAACAGTTGGCACCGTTACCACGGGCTCTGTCTCCCCTACCTCAGGAGAGATTTCAACCCCCAATTCGACGCCCAGTCCGAGTCCTAGCCCCACCAACAGTCAACAAGTCGTGGTGAGTACCATTCACTTGTCATCGATTTACTTTCCTTCAAGGGTTTCCATTGTTTACGGCTCCGAGCCACGAAACGACTTCGCGAAGCTTTCACAAAGTGGAGCCAAGGTACAGTGACTCGAATCACGAAATCATTTTTGTACCGTTCGAATATTAACCCTTTGCACTCGAAGGTATTTTATCACGAACATTAAACATTTCTTCCAATCTAGAATAATTCCATTCTATATGATTTTTCTCATTTTATGGACATGAAATTTATATAACACCTCGTACAATATTGAAACATTTAGTAATTGCTTAGATACCAACATATTTTATAATGTAAAGAATATTTTGAATAATATTACAGAAATTTTTAGTGGTCACCCTGAGTCACCACTCGAGTGCTAAGTGTTAATTCGAATCATTGTATGCTTAACCGTAGATTCAGAATTACGATTGCGATCTGTCAAAAGAAAATCGTGTTGCTCTACGTGTCGGAATAATGGCGAGAATTAATAAAGGGTGTCCAGAAGAGGATGCTGTTTTCAATAAGGAAACGGTTGAATAGAAGCCCGACACGCGAGAGCCCAAGAAATCCAGCCCCGTTTCACAGGCCAATAAGATTTTATCTCCGTGATTCACGAAACGACGAAATCTCGATATACACGCGCCTTCCGGGCGTAAATCTCGGCGGAAGCTGCGAATACCCTTTGAAACTCTCCAGGGGTGTATCAACCACATCCACCAGGCCCCTGTACATGTGGGTCAGGGGTTGAGAGAGCATTTTACAGTGTGTATCGACGAGTGATAACCGATTTCCCGTATCATACATAGAAACTCCAAGAATTCCATCGAGCCATTCCCATTTTCACCCCGTTCGTTCCGGGTTGCGTGATATATCGAAATTTTCTGCTAGCGATTCAATGAATTCGAAAATATACGATCTACCGAGGGAACATTTATATTAATTCATATTGAGATCGAGACTGGCGTGAAATATTTTCTACAATTCTTTTCCTAGTTTTTGGTGCACGAACAAAGAAAAATGGAATACGGAATTTAGAGCTGACCCATTATATATGTATATATAGCGAACACTTTTTCGACCCTTTGAAAGCATTTTTCGGGTGGAATATACATTTTCCCCAATCACTATTCAATGCGAAACATGGAACTAACGCAATCTAACTAAAGTGAAACAAACTTGGAACACGGTGCCTGTTTAGAGGCACTTTCGCAGAAGGGAAATACCGAAAATACTTCCGCGAAGTGCAATTCCAGCGGCCGTTTTCAATGAACGCTGCACAGAGCTGAATGAACTTCTACTATTACAAGCCTCGGTGCACGATGCACACGTTTTCCAAATTAATTTACATACAGAGTCAGAAATATTTATTTCGCGAAGTCTCTTCGCTCGAATTAAAAACGATTTGCGCTGCATAGTAATTTGGTCTCTGGTTAATTAGTTCGTTTCGATATGACGTTTCGGTTGGGCAGCGTTTGCGATAGGGAGGTATTATATTTTTTGAGGGTGAAACGAAAAGGGAGGGTGGCCGGCGTTTCCATTTTTGTGCTATTACGCCGATTGCCGGTTTCCGGCGTGGCGCAACCCGCTGCAATCCGGTGCATCAGCAGAAAGAGCAGATATATGCCGCGCGGAGTGTGCATACAACTAAACGCACGGCATTGTTCGCGGCAGACTATCGGTATGCGAGCCGTACATCCAATTGAACCGGTCGAGAAGTCGGGGGTTGGGGGCGCAACCCCTAGCCTACATCGCCATTGTACTCCCACGACTCTGCTGAGTTTGATTCTAGGTCACCAGGACTTAATGAGAAATTACTAGCTGTATATGGAGACTTCCGGACGCGGACTCGTGGCGTTCGTACCGATAGATTGGACCCTGTTTTAATCATCCCCGAACTATTTACATCCATGAGAAACTAGAATCATTTCTTAAACGGCCGCCTGCCCATCTATTCCTGTCGCCTATCTAAAGATTCCTATAATTAATGTTTTCTTTTATCTCGATCGCCAATTTTAAATAGAAATTGCAATTTCGGCGCACAGGTTCAATCCTATGTTACTATTTTCCTAAGCAGTTTGACAAATTAATAATTCAACGTTTCGGTCTAGGTTAAGACCATCTTCAAGAACATAATTGCGTCTGTAAAAATTAATATGAGAATATATATTTCCGTGTTAAAAAGCAAAAAGAGAAACAAAAGAGAAAAATACAGAAACCGAAACCAATGGTTTGCTAGTACAAACTTACTTGCTTAGTAACAAATTTAATTTAAATTTAACTATTCCTATAATTATAATATAATTATAACGCCTGTCTATACGTAGCGATAGATTGGACCCTGGTTTAATCATCCCCTAACTAGTCACATCCATGAGAAACCAGAATCAGATCCGGTCTGTATGAAATTATAATTATATTAGGTCGTGAGAAAAGTAATCTCGTTTTATCAAATTTTTCCAAGACCCGCAGTCTCATAATAACGAGTTAATTCCAAACGGATTAATGTTCTCGATACACGGTTCAAGTTAATTCCAGCTTAAGATTGTTATTTTGGAATAATCTTTGATCCTGAAGAAAAATCGACAGATAGCGAATGTGTATCTAGTCTATTGGTGGAAACTGGTTCATTGGGAGAGCCGGACGGAGTATCGCGATAATGTTGCAATCGTTCGAGTTAATCTTGTTTTCCGTTCACGGAGATGATCTTTGTCGCAAGGTCGCCGGTTCGATACCGCCGTGGTGACGTCGAGAGCAATTTGTATATGCCCCGGGCGGAATCGTCGATGATCCCATCCTTAGTTTTTGCTGGTGCTGACCTAATTAACCGACTGCGACCGACCCTCGTAGATTACTATCGCCGCGCCGCACCACGAATTCGGGCTCCCGTCCTTCGTGTGAAATAAAATCGCTACGATGCAGGCTGCCGGCTACTGGCCCGATGATGGCGATGGCGTGCTCTTCGGCATCGGTGTGCCCAATTGGTGTAAAGTCCAATCAGATTATCAGCGGTCGTTCAATTGTACGCGCGATCGGACCTCGACATTATTATCGCATTAACGCCGATTAGTCGATGCCCGTCCGATCTCGGACGGCCCAAACATTATGACACGATTAACAGGGGAAATTGAAGTCATTAAGGCGGTAGACTCGTTTCCAGAATTGCAAGGGCGCAGGAATGCGCGTTCTCATTTCTCGACAGTAAAACGACAGGATTTTCTCCACACGAATCTCTGCGATTGCGCAAAAATCTGTATGAAAAGATGAACGAGAGGCATTGATCAATTCCATTATCAATCACGAGAGCGTTTAGCATGTATCAAAAAGTGTCTCTCTCCCGTTTCGCTGCAATTAGAGCAACGGTCTAGCAGTCTTCGCTGAAAGGGGCTTCAATTCGAGAATTTAGTGCGTGAAAAGTAGATCAACAGCGGCAGAAGCTCGCGTAGTTGGACTGTTCGCATCAAAGATCCCCTTTCATCGTTGGAAATCAGGGCGAAGAAGGCGACGCCGCGTCGCGCCTCGGGTCGCGTCGGCCGGTTGCTTACCTTCCGGCATGCAAAGAAGTCACTACCCCCGGACTTAGGCGAGTTCTGTAAGCAATTTCACGGGCTTCCCTGGCCGTAAAGTCTATAACTGTTCTGTTGTTTATGATAAAAAGGGACAAGTTGTCCAGTGGGTAGAACACCTCCACTCTTATCTATTTGAATTCTCGAATAAAATTAGCTTGTATCGATTCTGGAAAATCGCGATGGGGGTTCACCGGGCGGCGGAAAGATCGGAATCGAGCACGGAGTCGATCTTCTGATAATTAACGTCTTAATCGGCCGATGTTATCTCGCAATTACTAGCACCGAATAAACTCTTCGGTATCGTCGAGTGGATCTGCACGATCGCGAGTCTCCGATAAGACCAGGTTCCCAGTCCAACGTGTCCGGGTTGTTCATGGAAAGCAATGAATCGATGAAATTCACGACGAACGTTTCGCGTTCCAGCATCGCTTTCGCCCCGCTGGAAATCGGTTGCTACTTATGGTAATGGCAGGGGAACAAGAAAACCGGGAAGCCAAGGGTCAAGAGGGCCTCTCCAAGAGAGACCAACGAAAAAAAGGGCTACGAGCAAGTCCTTGAGAATCCTGCAGCTGCCAGTCGTCATCGGTTCGTTGAACGCGGTGAACTACCAGCCGAGCACTACCTAAACATTTTAGGGTTGATAGAAAACTCGGGCCCGTTCCTTCCGAGGGCAGCTACGTGAAATATTGTTTTGAGATCAAGCCGAACGACATGGAGAAACGAAAGTACACGACACTTTTCGAATATGCTTTCTCTCGAAGGGAAATATTAAAAAATTACTTGGCAACGAGACTTTGTTCTCGGGGCGACTACGAAGGCGCAGCGTAATGGTATCGCACGGTTTCCGGTTTGAACAGGATTGTTATTCAAAGCGTACTCGTCGCCGGCCAAAATCTGCCGCTCGTTATAACAGAGCGCAGTCACGATCAAGCGGATCCCAGCCAGAATTTCGTTATACACGCGCGTGTTTCCAAGGATGCTTAGCTAACAAAGCAGCCCGTGCAATTAAGTTAAATAAGATTAATGCGCGGCTTGATGTAACGACTTCAATGGCCGCGGTGTGTATCTAGCGCCCCCGACGCGAATTCGTGCGTCCGTTGGTACACGGGCCGCGGCAAGACAACGCAAGATTAATTGCATTGAAAATGCGGCGAGGGTCGCTTCGCCGAAGGAGGAACAAAGGTGCACTCTGTTTACTCTGACGCCTTATCTGAAACTGCGTTGGTTTTCCACTTGCACGCGAATCCCAGTAATTCGAGGCAAGAATTTTCACTAAACTTGTATATTTGTAATAAGGATCACTCGAGTACGATGCACTTCAACATTGTGCACAATGCCAGATGCATTCTCTTCGTGGCTGACAACAGATGTCGCGATTATGATCTTTCCGAAGACTCCTACGCTCTTGAAGAACTGCAGAGTCAAACACACTTGAAGACGATCGACCGCAGACATAAACAACCAAGATACTCTCCATTCATTTTCTTTTTTTTTGACGGAAGTTCTCCAGCTTCCCCATCCCTTTGCCTTGTAAAAGCGCATAATCGAGCCTGTCGAATAGCCGTCCGAGCAAAAGGATGTTTCCCAAACCGCTCGTGTTTTTCCTTTCGCCACCGAGACACGAGTGGCGGCTAACATCTGTCCTGGCACGCGTCAACGGGACATGGATTTATTTACGGTGTCGAAGGGGTTGGTCTGGGTTCGATCTCTGGCGACAGAGGGAGAAGAGCGAGGGAGAAACTAACGAAGGGAGGAAGCACTTTCAGTCCAGGCACTGGGCATAATCTCTTCTTAGCTGTTTCTTGTATCGACCACCTAACTTCCGGTTAATTTTAGACGTGCGTGGCTGCGAGCCGAAGCTCGGATATTCCACTCACCTTCGGATAGAATTTATTATAGAAATGAAAATAAGTTCAGAAGATTCTTTTTCCTTAATCTCGTTTTCTTAATTGCTTTTCCGTACGAAGCTCCGGCGTCACCAGCTGCAAAGCACAAGCTAAACAAATTTCGCGAGTGAGAGGGGACCCAGTTCCGCTCTTCGAGTCGCTTCGCGAGTTCCGGAAGCGGCAGGATTCAGTCGAGAGAAGGATTACAAGCGAAACTGGATTCGCAAAAGCGAAAGACCGGTAATATTGACTCCGTTTAATATCCACGGCAGAACGAAGGATTCGAAAACGATTGCGTTCCCGGACAGCCGCGCGTCAATCCCCGATCCACTTTCAGTTTACGGAACAGCATGCGGTTCTCCGGAACTGAAACTTTGCTGTGCTAGCTTTTAAATAAACAGGGGAGAACGCCTTAACTCTCGCACCTAGTTTCTGCAAAATGCATCATCCGTAAATAATTTCCAATCGCAATTTTCGTTCGCAAACGACAGTTAAATCTTGTTGCGAACCATTCGCGTCATTCGGCACGCATCTGGGCGCCTACTCGAGGAAAAAGAATGGCAACCAGTCAGAGATCCGTGTCAGTCTCGCGAGAGAGAAGATTCATTTGTCGGCTATCCTTCCGTGCGGACGATTTGTCATCGTTCTATATCGTGCGACTAGGACCTCGTTCGTTTCTCTTCTCTCCTCTGTCTGTTTCTTCCGCTCTCTCTCTCCCTCCTTCTCCGTTTGGTTGAATGCAAGGGGTAGCTGCAACGGGCTCTAAGTGCATCGAAATTTATGAACCACCGTCGCCGAGCCCCTCGCCGCTGGCGCCCGAATCCGCCGAACGATTAATGTCTCGCTTCTCGACAGAATTTTACGTCGGAACAGTGAAAAATGCTGCCGCCCGTGAATCTTCTTCGAACACACACCCGCCGCGGGCGATTTTTTTCCCCGCGGATGGGTTTAATTGCTCGCCAACGCCGAATTGCTTGGCCCACCGCGCACTGCGCCTCATTTCGGCCACGCAAATTGGGATATTCGTCACGGAACGCACGGATGCAGTTTTTAATTTTAACCCGCTTCGCGTACGCTGCCACGGCACTCCCGCTGGCTCTACGAATCAGTGAAAGTGTCTGTTTTACTTCAGAAAAATGAATTCCAAGTTGATTGCATAGAAATGAAACAAGATTTTCAGTTCTTCATCAATTCTTGAAAGGTGCCCGATAGACTCTCGCAGAACCTGTACTTGCAGCCTGATGAAAAAAATAATGTCCTCTCGGCCCACGTTAATTTATTCCGCAAACATAACCAGTGGCGGCAATCAAAGGTGCCATTTACACACAGTCGTCGTTAAAACGCGATAAAAGCGCCGCTACCGCGACGGATATAAAAATTCATCAAAGAAATTTGCACGCGAAGCTGGCACATTCGAAACAGTAAAGTCCAATCGACGGGAGAGCCGGAATTAAAGCAAACATTTCCGGGAGAACTGGTGTTCACCGTAATTCGGCCGCGGACAAAGACAGTAAAAACAAACGAAGCCGATGAGATGAAAAGCGTTAAATAAAACAAATCGTATTAATTAAAAAGCAGTGGTAGCGCCGCGTACAAAGCTCTGGGACACGCGGAGAGGGGAGAATGAAATGTTATTACAGCGGACCGTCGAGTCTAATTTGCGCACCTGTGCCCGCTGGGATCGTTTTGTCAAAAATTTTCAGCTCGCCTTGCGCATCCCGGTAATAAAGATGCATCGTTACGATCGCCGCCAATAAATGTCATGCGGAAATTTGGAGAGGTCCGTCGGCACATTGCGATTCGCATAAACGAGATTTAAGACCGGTGAAAATGGATCAATTTTTCACATTTCATCGGTTCGAAATATTATAGAGAATATATTTTTATTTGTAATCGCTAAAGAGATCGGTATTCGAGATAAACGGGACGAGCAGCTCGATAAACTCGTCCTTCGTCGATTCGCGTTTCCTTTGACGCTTTTTTTTTTCTGCGACTGCGTGGGTGGCGAGGCAACGCCAGCGTCTGCGTGTCCTTTTTAACCGGCCCGCCACGATTATTATTGTTATCGACGTCGAGTAAACGCCGATCGTGCTCCATTAACACAATGGCTACAAGAAATGGGTTGGAAGTGTCCGACGATATTGTTACCAGTTGCGTTCGCTCCAATTCCTGGCCACCATTGTTGCGCCGATTTGAACCCTCACAGGGTGGGGGATGAAATGTTTGTGTTATGCGAACGGCTCGCTTTGCCTCGCCATTGTGCTGCCGAGGCGATAGATACGTCGGACTGGACCATTTAGCGCTGGAAGAACACGGTTGACGCGTTTCCTTTTTGCCGAGACTGTAGACCGAAGATTTATAAACTATTCGCTCGTTTTACTCTTTCATCGTAGATTCTATACACAGCTAATGTCTCTGGATGAAACACGACCGAAAATTCGCATTGCTCGAACAATAATCTGCCGGCTCCCGGGCCATGTTTCCAGAACATGGTTTACGCTGATTAAAACGAAATAGGCAGTCAGTTTCCGCAAATATAGAAGTGCTGCAAATACCGCAGAATTGAACAGACATTGCACGTATTTTCGTACTCGAAAATCACGGCGGGTCGTTCGCCAGAGACAACTTTCATCGGTCTCTCGAGCTTGTTAATACAAATCCCATTAACGTGTCCACGACGCATTATTTCTCCGCTTTCGCCGACAATTATCAGAGTCGCACGCATGATCGATTAAACGGATACAGAACCGGACGAATCCGTCGGATCTCCGGCGGTTTCGAGTCGTCGTAAATTACAGGGACGCCATTAGACCGCGTGAAAATTTTCCAAGTATTTCTACCGTGCGGTATCGCGACGAATATGTAAATGCGGCGATTACGTCGCGCGGAAGCGCGATGGCAACCGGCGAACGGGAATTATTATTTCTTCGTGTATCGGGGACGATTATCGATACGCATTCAATCCGTCCTCTAGCCCTTCCCACCCCTCCGTCGCCGTGCCAGTCACATTTATCGAACCGAAACCGGTTCGAGGAGACGGATCATTTGTCCGGATCCTCGTTCGATCTCCTTCGTCTGGCGGCGTGTCATCCTCGTCCTTGATCCTCGATCGCGCTCCGATTCGAAGGCGCGATCAAAGAAATCCTGGCCGAAAGTTCAAATAAAAAGGGCTGCATTCTTTGCGGTTGTTAGTGTTCGTTGCGGATCAATTTAAGCAGACGTTTCGTGCATAATATTTTGACGGTTTCGAAATCCTCGCTGTAAAATGGATTTTCACTCACGAATTTAAAGAATAAGCGACACGATACGACGCGCCAGCCAGATAGAATTAAATATCAAGTGTCGCGTGATTGTGCACGCTGTAAAATGCTCGCTGTAAATCCAGAAAACCTGCAGAGTGGTCTTTCGCCGTAGCTTATCTTAATACAGCCATTGTTCATTTAACGAGAGACTATCTGGACTATACATTATTCATTCCTTTGAACGTGGAATCGGCAAGGATCGCAATAACAACTTGCAGTTTCGCGGATCGTCCTGCGTTCCACGCTTTTTTTTTCCATTGAGAACGGTCTCTCGCAATCATTCGCAGATGAAGCGGTCCGGGATCTCTGCAGTTTTATCGTCTCGAAGAACCCGTCGGGTCTCGTGTAATAGTTCCACTTAAGTGTATCACGACGCCGAACGTCCCACCTGTTTTTCACCACCGGCGAATTAAGCTGGAGCCGTCTTTAATTAAATATGCGGAATTAATTTCTCGTGCGTACGGATCGATTCTCGACCGCGTCACGCTCGTTCCCGACGATGACTGTCAAGAACGTTGAATACGACGAGCGAGAAAATGGTGGCAAGGTGCGAACACCGGTCCTCGAAATTCTTGGTTAATTTTATGAATTCGGATGTAGGATTTTGCAGAGATATTTCTGGATTTGTGTTCCCATAGAAAATGGTGGCAAAGTGCGATCACCGATCCTCGAAATTCTTGGTTAATTTTATGAATTCGGATGTCGGATTTTGCAGAGATATTTCTGGATTTGTATTCCCATAGAAAATGGTGGCAAGATGCGACCACCGATCCTCAAAATTCTTGGTTAATTTTCTGAATTCGGATGTAGGATTTTTCAGAGATATTTCTGGATTTGTGTTCCCATAGAAAATGGTGGCAAGGTGCGATCACCGATCCTCGAAATTCTTGGTTAATTTTCTGAATTCGGATGTAGGATTTTGCAGAGATATTTCTGGATTTATGTTCCCATAGAAAATGGTGGCAAGGTGCGAACACCGGTTCTCGAAGTTCTTGATTAATTTTCTGAATTCGGATGTAGGATTTTTCAGAGATATTTCTGGATTTGTGTTCCCATAGAAAATGGTCGATCGCGTGACGGATGATCTCGATCGGTATCTCGGGGCAGCTGGCGTAGGAAGGGAGCGCAGAAATCGCAAGTGAGCTCGTTCGGTTTATCACCGTCGGCCGTGCAAAAGAAGGACGAACGAGTAGGAAGAGAGACCAGGGCGAAAGAAGTGGAAGAAGTGGAGAACAAGGAGAAACCGAGCGTGGTCTTGGGGCGCCTTAGCCGGGGCACGGCGCAAGCGCATTCCGTTCTACCTAAACCTATACGTTCCGTGCGTGATCCGAAAGACACGAGCTCCATTCGAGTTCCGTCGGCTTTTGCCATCGAACGTGCCGAGCGCGCGCGTCTTTCCTCTGTCTCCTGGCACGACATAAACCAAACAAGAAAAAAGAGAATCACTGTTAAAAAGAAAAGAAAAACAAGAATCCTCGTTCCTCCGACTGGGATCGTCGCGATGCGTCCGCGCGTGCACGGGCACGCACTTCCGGCGGGCGTGGATTTAAAACGAGTGATGATCGAATCGCCGCGGCGTCGTTGACGAAAATGTCGCGCCGCTAGATCGTCGATCCTCGGTGTGACGTTCCCGGCTCGATCATTGATTCGTTTGTGCCCCGGTTGACAGCTGTCAGCATGATCTCTACCGTCCAGTGTCACGGCGACGTGCACCGCAGGAATTACCACGTTCCGTACACGGTGAGTTTTTCGAGTTGCTCTCTTTCTCCGTTCGATCGAGCTTAGGCGATCGACCGGCTGGAAACGCGTCGATCGCGCCACGAAACCCGGAGATAATTAACCCCCTCCACCTCCTGGCCCTCTCGGACGAGCTATCTCTGGAATGATGTAAGTGAAACGGATGTAATGTTGTTCCAAGAAATTCCGCTGTCGTGTAACGCCGCTTGAAATAGAGATTACTTCAATGAACACAGAACCGCCTCGCAAATATTCTTCGGCCGTGTCTACCCCTCTCTGTCTTCCCTGCCCGTTCTCTTTCTGTTCAATAATATCCAGCTCGGAATGCGCGGATAAAAATAGTGGATTTTCGCGGGGCTTTTTGTTACCCGGCGCGCCGTCAACTTGAATGACAGCTCGACGATAAAATAATGTTGAACGCGACTACACGCTCCGCTCAGATGAAACGGAGATTACTCCAATTATAGATTCCTGCTTTCCTCTACGCGTTCTTCTACTGGGCATTCTCCTACCGATAAACATTGCTGCGAGGGGACGGTTTATCTACGAGAGCAATGATTTTTATGCGCTCGCGTGCTGTAATTTCATTTCGCGAGAAGGAGATGCAACAGGGAATGTTTCCGAGGAATTCCACCGCAGCAGCGATTCGAAATCAATGTCACACGAGCGCAGCCACTCGGTCTTAGAATCCCGTCTTATTGTTCGTCCGTTTAAGCCACGTGTTGCGCGGCGTTCATCGGCATCAACGACCGTTCGCTCGAATTGCATCGTTTTTATCGCGAAAATGTATTTCCTTGTACACTCGACGAATACGTATCGTTCGAATATCGCGACCTCCCGGCGCCTCGCGTCATTCGTCTATTCTCGGTACGCACGTTATCGCTCGCGAAACGAGCGCGTTTCGGTCGGATCCGCAGCGGAATTTTCAAGCGTGTGCCACCGCCGCGCAGGGTTTCCACGTTGTTGAAAACCCATGGAAATGTCTGCTCGTTTACGGAGATTAGATACCATAAACGCGTACCTCGGACATACTTGTGTCCGCGTTTCGCAGCTCGAACGTGCTTTGTGCCTCAACGCGAGCGCATATTAAATTCCCTCGTGCTTCGAATCCCGAGATCGACGCTTTTCGAACTTTCTCCGCGTGAAATTCCTCGCGCGAAAAGACCGGCAACTTCCACCAATTGCCGTTCCCGGTCATAGAAATTCAATTTCTTCTTAGAACACTTCGCAGCGCGGCACAGCGATTTATGGGCGGGGGTCGCGAAATTCTTTTTAGGCCACGCTTGTGAGAATTCGAACAGGTCATCTGTTTATGAACATTTACATACTGAATTTATAGTTTCCATAGATTTTTTGTAGACAGCACGGGGATTTATAATTACTAGACTGTGGATCTTTATGCAAAATAAAAATTATTGCAACAGAGGAGAAATCGTACATACATATATTGACGTCTTCAATAAAAAAAACTTTCCTCTAAACGCATAAAGATCCGCAGTCTAATAATTATTGTTTGATCTTTTGTTCCCGCGAGTTAAAAATGACGAGAGATTCTCAAGCCGGTGGAGCGATTAAATTAAACGACGCGAGTTAAATGAAATTATGAAAGGTCCGCCACCGTTCGATCATGCGTTCGACCAGCATGATTCCCTATCAGGCGAAATTATAAGGCGGCGCTAAATGAAACAGCGCGGAGATCGTGGTCCAAGCTGTGAAACTTTCAGTAATTCCGATTACACCGGGCATTAGCAGGCGTTAACCTTAATCGAGGAACGCGTCTGGTAGTCGGAGGTAATCGAAATAGAAAGGAGCGCCGGGATTAAAAGGAAAAGGGCAACGGGGATTAGCCAGGGGGGCCGCGCCTCTCTCGATCAATTAATCCGCGCTCAATTTGTTCGACTTTAATTCGAACGGTCTCGCGCGCGTGATTCGTCCGCGAAACACGAGAATCAGGAAACGTCTCTCTGTTCCCCTCGCGTGTTTCTCTTCGTTTGCCACGGGAAAAAAACGAGCGAACGAAGGCGTATGAACGGCGTCGAGTGACTCTTTCGCGGAAGTACATGTGTACCGTGTGAGCCGGTAATCGGATTCCAGGGTGTAAGGGACCCGACAAGCCTTCGAGAGGATCTTTCGAACCTCAGCGCTTAAACCGGTAGGTAAAATCGAGGGAAATTCAGTTGGAGAACGGCCAACTGGGTGACCAAGGTCGACGCGCCGAGATTCGCACTATAGCCGACCCTTTTGGGGCGTGGCTAGCCTGCACGAAGGGTAGTTTGAATATTCATATTCAAATAGGATTGCGGAGTTCCTTTTCATGCTTGGAAAGTTGCTCTCCTCGGAAATATTATTGACTGTGGCCAGTCGGATGATCGTTGCTTTGTATTTCACTTTGTGGGCATGGCTAGAGGGGCTCTTGGTGGGAGTAATCTTTTTGGAAGCTTCGTATTTAAATTAGTTCGTAAAGTATTGCCGGAGTTGCGTTTGACATAAAACTGACTGGATAATTAAGGTCACGGAAAGACTTCTCGTTCTGTATTAGCTTTGTGGGCGTGTCTAGTGTGAGTTATGGTGGGAGAAGGGTCTCTTTCGAGTCTTCATATTTAAATCAGCTCGTAAAGTATTGTCTCAGTTGCATTTGACGTCGGGATATAATTGAAAAGGTTTCTTCTCTGTGTTACTTTTTGATGAAATTAATGGAAAAAAATTGAAAACGCATGAAGACGATTACAAGATACGTAAGACACGTATTTCTGCCTTCTGATCTCGCGTAGAGGCGTGTCGAACGTGATTCACGATGGAAAAGGTCCTCGCAACTGTATAATTTCCTGACTCACTAGAAAACCTATGCATGAATCAAGTGTAATTAGATCATTGTGATGGTTGAGGCGTGTTCAACACGTCACAAAATTAAAAATACATCTTACTGTATTCTTTTGATCAAAATCTGATCCAAGGGGCGTGTCCGATACGTGCAACAGTGGGGGAAGCGAACTTGAACGTCACGTAATCGCGCTCCAACAACTTCCCAGGCTATTGTCGCATCTCTTGACGAGTAAAATTCGTTTAAATCCGTACTGTAGCAACGACAGGCCCAAGAAGATATCTCGGATCGCATTAACAAGTGTCTCAAGTGATATTTATGCGACAGGTTGACGTCACCGGCTAGGAGGGATTTTGGCGAACGCCTGAATCGTCTTTAAATTGCGGGTAGGTTCAGGAACGCGTCGATAAATCAACCGCTGCCGACGATAAGGCCGTTTCGACGGTGATTTATTGAAATCGGTCTATCAAACGCATTCAACAATAGTTGTGCGCTCGGTTTGGTGGCTCGCGACGTCGCCGCCAGCCGAGTCACGGAAATATACTACCAGCGGACGATTAAAAATCCAGGATTAGATTGTATGAATTAGCTGGCATCTGGCGTTCAACCGCAGGCCGCTCGTGTTTGTTCGTTGCGCGACGAGGAATCAGGGAAACGCGTGGCCGCCGTTAAATGAGCGCTCGCCTACTTTCGGACCAGAACCAGCTGCGTCTTTCATCGCAATTGCCGCGGGATTCCCGAGCTTTCCTTTCATATCAGAAGCAATTTATTTCGAAATTTAATATTCGGACGGTCAAGGATCTTATCTTTCGCTCACCCCTTCTCCGATAAAACGGCTCCACGAAATTCGAGACGCGATCCTCTGCAATCTTCACAATATCCAATTTTATCGTCCCTTATCCCGTGTACCTGGACTTTCAATATTTTTTAATTAATTCGCGATTCGAAAGGATTTCGATTAAATTGGTGTTTAGAATTTTTAAAATGCTCGATACTAAGCACGAAGTACGATGCCCAGAAGCCTTTCAGAACCACATAAGTCCGGGCAATGGGTCTCCACAGAAGTATGTCCTTAGACGTGAAGTGGACAGGAAACTTCCTACTCGAGGGACATCGTAAGAGGCTCGTCCGCCTCTTTTCGGAACGCGAGGGCGTTTATTTACGATGGCGAACGACAAGTTGTCGCCGTTCTACTAATTGATGAGCCGGGAGAGGACGCGTAAGTGGACAGAGAGACGACGGGGAAGATGATCGGTCGCGTCTCGATTTGTGCCTCGATTTGTTCGGTATGGCGTGTATAGGGCTAATGTCGCGGTCAATTACCGTACGTAACTGACGAATCGAAGAGCACCGCCGAGAAAACCAGTTTAGCACGTGTATGGTATTGCCAACGACGTACCAGTCCGTTGAGCCTTCAAGTTCATCGACTTGACGCAACGCGAATATCTGGTTCCCGATGCACGCGATACGATTTCGTGCTCAGATTCAGATTCGGATTCGAATACAATGAAGCCGCGATCTGTTTCCCATCGTCGGTTACGAGCAGGGAGAGAGAGGACACAATTTTTGTTAGTGTACGCTCAGGGATAGAAATCGCGATTTTACTGTACGATTAACTTAGGTTTCAAAAGGAAAACGAATGCGAGTAATCCCATCAGTCTCGCAAAACAGGGAGCCTTCGTTTGCGATTAGGGGCAGCGGAAACGGTGTCAAGTTCCGTCAGAGGCAAGGTCTGCATCACCTTGACATCGGTCAGTGTGACCAGATGATTTCCTTGATTCGAGATTAGATTACAGGGCAACCGGGACCGGGAGAGCGATGTGGGTGACGTGCGCGCGCGCTCGTGTGTCTGTACAGTATCTAGAACATGGCGAAAAGTTTTGCGGTGTAAGCGTAGCAACCGACTGGTTCCCGATGCTGGTTTCGATTCGACTGTTGGCCCTTAGCCAGCCATCGAAATTTCCTTTGCTTCTCGTCGCGGAACCGGCTCCCTTCTTGTGTGGTCATGGGGGCAAAAGAGAAATAAGACTGGCCCCCGGGGGCTTCTTTATTAAAGCAACGGGCCGCGTGCCGCAGTGGAAACTCCTTCCAGATGGATGTAACGTCACGGACGTTGGATCACGACCCACTTGTACCGCGTGCTCTCTCGCGTATTTCGCTCACGTTCGATATTCTCTCCCCGCTTTTCTCCCTTCGAATCACTTTCAGCGGATCCACGGCGTACGTTCCTGTCAACGGTACATGTGTGCGTGGGAGGAGAGATAGAGAACGAGAGAGACAGACTGACAGACAGACGGGGGGAAAAAAAAGATTCCTTTCCGGACAAACTGGAACGCAACCTTTTGCATCGACCGATGTCACCGTGGTATTTAACGCTAGGGTTACGGGACCCGCCATTTTCACCGATTTCGGATTTCATGAGCAAAGTTACAACCACCAAAAACATGGAAAACCTGACGCACCTAGCCACACTACTCTGAACATAAGGATCAACGTTTTTGAAATGAATATCAGCCGGTAAATTTGAAAAGTCCAACAATTTTAAAACACATGCTAATTATACCAAAGTGGTAAAGTTGAAAATCGACATTTTTTTAAATTTCCCTACCGAAAAATAAGATTAATGAACCAATTTGTCCGAGCCACAGAAATTCTCGCAATCGTCCCCGAGATCTAGCGAGAGAAGGGTAAAACCGGCTTGTTCGCCATCGAGTTCAAAGGTCAAAGATAAGTCCATTCCCTCGGATAAGCCTCGTCTCGTCTCGCTGTTCCATGCACGATCTCTATCGCGTATTACACCGCGGTTACATGGCTTGTATCTTTACGTAAACGCATGGAAAACAACCGTCGCGCAAGAAAAATCGCTTTCTTCCTCGCCTATGCACTCGTCGTGTGTATGCACCACGGATATTTATAACGATGAACGTGACGGTTGTCGCTTCCTGTGAGGTCATACGAGGATCTCGATCTAAAAGAAAAAGCGTTCGCAGGTTCCCGCAAATGCCGCGCTGCGTTGCGTAACCAAACGGGCGATTAGGCGTTGCTAGACGTGTGCGCGTGTCTGTGTAAGGCTGTACACCTGTCGCGAAGTTTCCCTGGCACGAGTCAAGGCCGCAAAACGGCAAAGAATACGCGGTTTTTACGAGCGTCGTGTGATTGAACAGGTGTCATCTTCGACACGGTGCTCGACTATCGAGGATTAGAATAGTCGCTTGTCCCGGTCAGCTCCTTCCCTTGGCCTCGTTCCTTTAATCCTTTATTCTGTCTCTTAACCCCGTTGCTTTTGTTGCCGCGTCCCGTAGCTAAGAACGCCTGTGACGTCATTGTGGTATTGTCACTGAATGTGTCAATATTCATTATCGGAGGACTTCGTGCGATTATGATGCAAATGAGCAGACGAAGTTGAAAGAAGTGTAGCGAACCAGGATTCAGATGCACAAATCAATTCTTCGATTCACAAATCAATACCAAAACTCTATGCATTCGTTTTACCCATCAGTGTGTTCACTTGCTAAGAATTCATTGCAGTCATTCCGTATTCTTAACGCGATTGCTTCACTATGAGTTCACTGACGGCCCCTTGAAATCAGAAAAATCTTCGATTTAACAAACCCGTAACGAGTCGAATAAAAGATATTTTTTTTTATTGGAACTTTCGAGTAACGAATAACACTTTTTCATCTTTTATTCGAACCGTTATTTAAATAATTTTTTATGGAGATAATGACCAACTCTGATCCAAACTAAATCTTAGAGCCAATTTTCTCAACGGCTATCATATACCCAAAGCTAACAGTATTTTATTAATACGAGACCCCCGTCAAAGAGATCCGAATCAGGTGGAAACAGCAATTCCATCTAGCTTGATTTCGCGGAGCTCATCAGGCATTCTGTATAAGGAGTAGTCGAATAAAGAGAGAGAAAGATCTCGCAACCAGGTATATTTCCGTAATCCTCGAAAACCAGGCTGCCCCGAGGGCCATTTCGCAATTTGTTCGTTAATGTAACGCGACGTGACGTTGTTCCAACACTTTCCTAACGCCACGGTCACGATCCCGTCTCGAGTCTCGAGCGCTGATTCCTCCGCAGCTGTGCTCTCGTTGAGTGTTTAGACGTGATTCTCAATCGCGACGCGCGCTACATCACGGGGCATAAGTCAATTAAACCGGTATTAGCCAATCGGTTGTCTTTCTGTCGAACAGCTTGCCTCCGAGGCGATTATACCGTTCGTTAAACCGACTGTGTACAACCGCGTTTCGCAATTAATATTTACCGTCGATCAACGAGACTCGTTTCCTCTTTCTCCACGAAGATCGCAACTCTACGAAGAACATTGTGACAAATGAAAAACAGGAGCCACAGAGAAGTGAGTGTGCCCAAGCTGCGAGCGTGCAAACCAATAATTAGTAACAACCCGGAGTCTAATTATTAATTAGTAATCGAAAGTGAAAATACAGTGAAGCAAAAATGAATATAATATTTCCTGAAATAATTGTAAATTCTCGTTGTTCCTTAGCAAAACTTTCAAAACTGTCCGAGTGCCTCGCTTTTATTATCGCGAAGGAATTTGGACTCTAAGCAGTCGGTTTCCAGCAAAACGGAATTATAATACGCCGGCTGACGTGGCTAATTAGCATCGCGAAAAGGTTAAACGTCGCCGAAGACTTGAAATTTAATATGCGAATCGTTCGGCGCGCACCAATGGCATTTTTAATGTCTCCGACTGTTTTCGTGATCCAAAACGTTTCGCGATCCCTGAAACACGAGCCGCACACCTAAGCAATTCGTCCAGCTGCAGGCCACGTTCGCTCGATCACCTATTCCCTGTATATTACGCTGCAACTTTGCTCGAACAAAAATACCGGCTCCCGTTCCCTTCAATATTAAACTCGATTCCTGTTTCACCGCGGACTTTCAACGGAACGAATACGCTCCCTCATTCCATTACCTTTTTTCAATCGAATCGCGTCTCACAATCGAATTTTCTTCGGGCTTGCTTTGACGTCGGAGGAGCCTACTCGCGCAATTTCCCGGATATTTTCAGCTGGAACAAGCCCGAAGGCTTTTTAAGACACTCGGGGAACACCGTGATGCCTCGCAAATTCCAATAACATTTTAATAATCAACTTTGTAAACGTTCGAAATAGAAAAGTCACCCGGCCGACAGGTCAACTTTTCCAACGATAATTACAGCCTCTCCAGAGCCACGCCTATTTTCTCCCAGCCGAAATTCGAAGCATTACCAATTTAGATTAGGCGCCAAAGGAAATTAGAGGTTGCTCGAAACTAATCATTACACCGCGGAATTAAAACGTCGATTCATTCGTGCCGAGGCGTACGCTTAATTAAGATATAGTTTACAGTGATTTACGATCTAATTGCCTCTAATAAGACATTATTTCGTCAGACCGTTTACGAACACCCTATGCATTACCATAAAAGTGTGCGGCAACGGTTGCGGTACACTTTCCCGGTGTCAAGTGAAATTTATCGCTACTCGATTTATCAATAATCACGGTTGCCGGTGCCTAACACGCTCGCCGGATTGAAACATAACCAGGATATATCCCAGGCTAAAATCATAGACTCTCCACGTTCGAGATAAAAATCGCGTTTACTAATCCCCCGCGCTGTGGCCGAGGCGAATCTGAATTACTATGTTTCGCATCTTTATTCGCGCCGCTCTCCTGACAAGGACACTCGTCTATTTATCCAGCCATCTAGTCCTGGTAGAACGTGTTCCGACGACGCGAAGGCCTATGGGCTAGTTAAGGTGATTTATCGTGCTCGTAAAATATACTTCGTGGTCGCGACGAGTCGCTGGATACAGACAGGGGCCAATATCATTTCGATTCCACGAGAACCACAGCCGAATCATGCCCAAGGATTTTTGTCTGGAGCCATCGGTCAACCAGTAATGTTACTTACGACGAAGTTTCCTATATATATATTATTTATTCTAGATTTAGCTTTACGTTTCTTTGCATACATTGTTTTACGTACGCACATTGTTGGTACAAACATTATGAATGTCAATTTTTTGTACTTCATTATTAATAGTACCTGCAAGTGGTCGGTTGGTGAAAACAGTATACATTGGGATTTCAAAATTACCGCGAAGTATTGACTTGTGTAGGCATTGATCGTTTTCTTCTGATTGGATCAATATAAAGTGTGTCGGTCCTATGTATGTACTGTATCCATTTCTGAACCTTCACATGGTTTCAGTACCATTTCTACCGGCAATGTGTCAGATTCGTTCTAAAAATTCTCTCTTATAACTTCTTGTTTGAGCAAGTAAAACAAAGTATATTTCTTTACCTTCATATTCTTTATCTGTTTAACACACGTTACAAAGATATTAATTTTTCAGATGCATAAAAAAAATTTGGGGGGTGTATTTCGAAGGACCTGATCTACAGACAGTCTAAGGATAGACAGAAAAAATAAAACGTATAAAGAGAGAGTGAGAGACGGGGTGAAAGAGGGTGCGGCACGTGGTGGTGCGTACAGCGATTTGACGGGGAAATGCGGGGGTGTATTTCGAAGGACCTGATCTAGAGACAGTCTAAGGATAGGCAGAAAAAATAAAACGTACAAAGAGAGAGAGTGAGAGACGGGGTGAAAGAGGGTGCGGCACGTGGTGGTGCGTAGAGCAATTTTACGGGGAAATGCGGGGGTTTATTTCGAAGGACCTGGTCTAGAGATAGTCTAAGGATAGCCAGAAAAAATAAAACGTACAAAGAGAGAGTGAGAGACGGGGTGAAAGAGGGTGCGGCACGTAGTGGTACGTCCAGCAATTTTACGGGGTAATTATATTTACAGGGAGTGGCACTCGACCTACTCGAGGAACTTGTCCCTTCGACGAGAACTCGCGCGATCCTGGCAAACCCGCGGGGCGCAGGCTTGCTCCTGCGTGCAACTTGCGAACGCTGGTCGCGGTTTCCATGGTTACTTGTCGGCGTCACCCTCGCCACCCCCGCAGCCGAGATGCAGGGTTTCATCCCTCTATCCGGCCGCAGCGCCGGGGCGGCTCCCGTGCGGCGCAGACGTTCGTGCCGGTTGACCCAGGTCGCGTGACATCCTCGCTGATCCCTGAACGTTTATTCACTGTTTTCTCACTGTTCATTTCGGTGTCGCGTCCTCCCACGCGTCTCTCGAACCTCGACAACAATCGTACAACCGTGTCCAAGCGATGCAATCGATGCAATCGATGCACAATCCTCCAACGATCAACTGCGACGCGCGGAACGTGCACACCTGAGGGGTGGACACCCACTGTGACCTTGAGCCGTTCAGCCGCACAGGTGGAGCCCGCGAGGATTCAGGACACGAGATCGATGGGCTTGGTCCTTCGCGAGAACATTCGACGGAGATCCTTTTTTCAAGAGCGAAGGATCGCTGGAAGAGTTGATCGCTTAATTTAATCTTTGTACGAAGCTTGATAAGATTGCCGAAGTGGGTGGTTTCCGTGTTGTAGTTTGAATTGACTTAGGTGATCGGTAAAACTGGGAGGCTCGACGATATTGTATCTCTGTGTGGAATTCGATAAGGTTGACCAGGGACGAGAGAGTTTGAGGTTTCTGTGATCAGAGGGCAGAAGTGGTGGGAAACGACGATGAAGAAGTTGTCGGTAGTGCAAAAGCTGATCGCTGCTCGGCAATATCGATGACATTCAATCCTTCCATGAAACTGACAATCGACGATTAAGAGAAGCGATCTATGAGTTGGAAGATGTCCGCGTGTAGTTTAGAATGATCGACGATTCGAAGCGAAGGAGATCGTGCATAACAGTGTTGAGAGCCAGAGGAAGTGGCATGGTTGGAAGTGGTTCAATTAGCACGGCGAAGTTCCTAAGAGAGAGAGTGAGTGTGTGCAGGTCGGAGTGCGATCTGTCCGGCAGCTTTTAAGAGGATGCATCGTGGGGGCAGCGACATCCGACAGGCGGCGAGGGATTAGCAGAAAGATTTTCTTTGCTGAATCATCGCGACGGCGGCACCAGTGACTGCAGTTGGCAAACGTCGTGGTCTCTTCGCCAGGAGGAAGATAGAAGAAGAGGCGGTGCCCGATGTTGCGGAACAATTCGTAATGAGCACGGGACCCCACGGCGCCGACGTCGAACGAACACGTGCTCCGTCCCGTGCCGTGAACTCCGAATTCTCGAACTCGGCTCGTTTCGAACGAACTTTCCCAGCGACGTGAACGGCATAGTAATCGAAACTGTGATCAGCGAGACTACTGTCCACAGGACTCCGATTGCTTCTGATCGTTGCTGCTCTCGCGGTTGCTCAATTGTGATAGATTTATTTTCGGCAATGTACAGTTTAAACAGATGATTAAAAGCGTTAAGAATGAACAGGGGAATCCTAGGATGCTAATAATCGATGGATAATTGTTGAACAGAAACGTGTGCTCAAAAGCTCAATTTTCTCTCACCTCTATCGACATCGACGCAACATTTACGACTTACTGAACGTGTGCTCAAAGTTCGATCAAAGCTCGAACCACCGGATAAGAGCGTCGAACGTATTCCTACGTCGTGATAACGATACCGTCGCCAAATATTCACCCTCTCGGTGACTCAGTTCCAGAGTCATACTTTGGACAAACGTGGAGCACCTTAATTTTCGATAAATCGTTGAAGAAGTAAAAGCGTCGCTCACGTATTTACGAATGAATTGAAGTTCCTATGACAGAAATAAATTTATTAGAAATCTTCAAAGATCCGCGAGTTATTTTGGAGTTCCGGGTGGATTGTATTTTTTGAGATCGACAGAAATGACAAATTCGAACAGCAGCTCGTTGTCGCGGGCCTGGCTCCGCGCAAATTGCTGCCGTTGCGGAGACCTCCGACAGGATAATGTTAATAACAATTTGAAGGAGGACGCACCACTGCGGGAAGAGACGGAGACGCTTTTGCACCGCATCGCGTTCACGGTTTGGCACACTGCCCTCCATATCGAGAGCGAGGTGCGTTCGCGTGGGTATTGTTTGCAAGACCATTTTGTTGTTTCGACGCCTGTTTGTCCATCGAACGCGACAAATTGCGCCTCGTCACGTCCCACTCTTAAGAACGATTACTTCCAGCCGAGATTTAAGCTGCAGTGATCGATTGATCGCTATTAAACGCGCGGGATACGAAATGATTGATCGGGTCGATCGAACAGGAATTTTATTTCCCGATGGATGGAGTACCTCTCAATATCCTGGGAGATTTGTCATATTCATTTGTATCGTTTTCCAATCGAAATATTATAGAAATAATTTTAAACCTATTTTAAGCTTATTATTTTGATGTAACCCACTTTCCTGGAAACGAGTTTCGTATATTTTTCTAAAAATTCAATGAAATTACGATTTCTAAAGGTGGTGGTTTCTAGGCGATGTAATTACGTATACTTCTCGCTTTGTTGCAGCACAATGGGGGCTACGAAGCGCAGCCGAAGAGTGTCAACACCATCGCCAGGAACAAGCAGCAACAACAGGTAGAAATTCCAGCAAACCATCTCTACTATTATCATAGCTTTAACAATAAATAGAGGATTTCTAAACCATTCGAAATAATTTAAAGATTGGCAAAAATATTTTTAAATTAACGCTTTCAGCACAACCGTTTCGATCAATTTTTAATCTAATAGCTATTTTGCGATAGTGCCTGACGCTTCGATTGTAGTTAGAACCTTATTCAAAGGTAAATTGCGTCTATAAACCAAAAAATATATATATTGAAAAGTATGTAATATAGATAGATTGAAAATGAAGAAAATATTAATACATACTTGCTATGAACTTTACTTGTGTAATTTAAGCATTGAACTGATATGATTTGATTTGTATGAGACACTGGTTGGAAACGTACTGCGGTGAAAGTGATCGTTAGGACAGAGTTAAAAACCAGAAACATGGAAAAACTGTATACATAGACACCCTATTCTGAACATAAGGATCGACGTTGTCGGCAAAAATAATAGTTCTAATTGGCAAAAATCATTGAAAGCAACAGCCGAGATTTTAATTCACGAGGCCAGTTTGACAAGTACAACGAGTCACAGTCGTGAAAAAAGCAATTTCCAACGCGGTTTGCAGCGTGCTTTCGCAAAGATCATTCAATTACAGCTGGCCTGTTATCCGAACACAGGTTCTGCGACGCGTAATGTACAGGGACGTGAACAGAAGACGAAAAAGCGGTCGGAAGAAAGGAATCGAGGTCAGGTGTGCGGTTCGTAGAGTTGGTCTCGTTGAAAATTTCACGAGGTAGCCGGTACGCACGTGGCCGGATGCAAATGGTCGCGCTCGCGTATGGCAATTTCGAAGCCGGGGCGAGCCGAGTCGGGCGATTTTGCATACAGGATCGTTTGCAAAACGGCGGGTCGTGACGGTGGCGGGAACAAGAGGCCGAGAGAGAGACGACGGAGGCCGTTCGTTCCTCGACAAACCAGGGCCGCTCCGAATGTAAATAGGACTCGGCCGTGTTTTCCCGCGGAATAAATGAAGACACGCCTGATGCAATCGGGGCACCAGCTCGACCAATGCCTCGCACTTGCCGTACGGTTCTTTTTAATATTAAATATTTCGAACGGCTGCCTCGTAAATGGTACAAATCACGGCTTCTTATCGGCCACGATGTAACCAAGCCCTTTTTTGCATAACGATCGTTCCCGTATTTCTGATCTTCCGAGGAATAATTCCGCAGTTTACAATACCACGCGATTTTACTTTCATGCCTCGCTACGTCGTTTCTTACCACCTCCGGCGATACTCGAGCATCCCTGCATAGTTTCCAGATCTTCGGCACGTAGACCAACACTTTTTAGTGCTGCTACCGAACGGATTCTATAAAAACATTCTTACGTCAGTTTTGACCATCTTCATCGACTATAGTCCCTTCAACAAAACAAACTAACAGATATTTAAAAGCTAACTCGGTTGCAGACGTAATCTACACCTGGGTCCCCGAGTATTTCACGAATTTGCCACAAGTTTAAAATTCCCGTTAAAGTCGCAACAGATTAAATAATGGATTTAGTTAGGAAGGTTGTTAATCGTGGGAAGTACCATTTAAAAAGCTCCGGGCTCTCGTTAGTTCGCAGAGGACCTTCTCGGGCGCCGTACTTTTCTCTGGATAATAAGTACGCGTTACGGTTAATATTATTAAAGTACGATTAGTCGAGATAACGATCCGAGGACGCAACACGTGGGAGGATTAAGACTAACACCAGCGGGGAATTAAAGCAGACGTTGGATAGCTTTCGAGGTAGCTTGCGTGCTTTATTAGCGGACCTTTTTCGAACTTGTACACCTCGGTATACAAGCCATGGGAAGCATTAATGCCGCGACCGGTGAGAATTAGTTGGTAAAATGGTGGTAAGCTGGTGCATCGTGCGAGCAGCGCCTGCATCGACTGATGTTCCCCCGAGATAATCCGAATATATTGACGATGACCGTGTAATGTATTCGCGAGACCCTTACGTGGGTTCAGGCTGTGGCCATTCCTGGGAAAACGGATCCCAGGATAAAGCTCTGCTACCATACTTGAAAATACTGTCAGTCTTTGTCGCAATATTTCCCGTGGACGTCGATGTTTCTTGGGAATTGGGTAACAACGCCAATGGAATAAGAATTGCTGTGATGTAATAGGACGTTTGTACATTTTTACACTTATTGTCGCAATATTTCTATAAAGAGGAAGACAAATTTTCTGCAGCGAACTAAACGTTCCCGTGACATAATAAGATTTTAGTATCGTCGGGGCACCGCAGGATATTTCTAGGACAGCAAGAATATCGAGGCACTTCGAGGTTTATGTCATCCCAGCAAGGCTCTATAGTAATCAAATAAAGAACGACACTATTGGATGTATTGAAAGTTACTCGAGACTCGATATTGATTTTACTGACACGATATCGAGACTTAAAACTGTATTTCTATCGAGAACCTACAGTCGGTGGAACGTGTAGTTATCGATCGGATCTAGACTGCTTCGTTCGGCGTCCAGAGTGCACGTCCAGCGGAAAGAAGTCGATAACGATAAAGCCCACTCTCACTTGGCGCTATACTTCCAATTAGAAATTAGCCCCGGCAATTACGCGTATTAACGATAATTGACATTGCCGGCGCGACGCTCTCCGCGCCCTTTTAGTGGCGCGGTCGATAATTATCGTCTTTGCATCACGTTCAAAAATTCCTCTTACGAACGGTTCTCTCATGATTCTCGAACTCACCACTGCACGAAAATCACTGTGAAGCCGGAGTCCCGGCTGCTTGAAATTCCTCCCACCTCTGCAGCCTCCCCAAGGCTCCAATTTCCAAGGCAAAGCAGCCTCCTCACCCCCCGAATTTCTCACCCCCGAATCTCGGGGCGCAATCCGCCCACGCGTGACGCCGTCGCAAAATTGAAAATTTAACGATCTCTCCGAGTGTAAAGAAAAAAAGAATTGCTGGCACGGCAACGGGGTCCGGGCGTTTGGCGAAAAAAGAAGCGGTCCAGAGAACAGGAGTAGATGGAGGAGGAAGGGAGAGAGGGCGGCTCTAAAAATACGTTTATAGGATCATAACGCGGCGGGCTGGATTCTCGCGGGTTGCAGCCGGCTTCGGTTTGCTCGTACGTCGCGGTCCTCTACGGTCGTAAATCCCTCGCAGCGTTAGGCTCACGTGTGAAATTGCTATTACGCTGGCCCACGGTCCTACCGCAGCTGTCGTTCCAAGGAAGCCGAGGACTGCCCGCCACGCCGACGCCGCGTCCTTCGCATTTCTCACGCTTGCTTAGGATCCTGAGGGGTCCACGGGGGTCCTGGAACTATCCTCGTGTTCCTCCGACTAGTCCACAGAGTTCGCCTCTTCTTGTTTCCATTCGAAGAAGAGAGAGAGAGAGAGAGCGCAAGCGGGGATATTCGCGAGCATTTGTCAGACGTCCCGCGTGCGAATAAGTCGTAATATCGTCTGACGAGGCGCATTTTTGCCAACGGGATGAGTATCACCCGCGGTGTGCAGCTGGATCTCTGGATCTCTGATGGCGTTACGGGACCCGAGCCTCGTACCCAACTCGTCCCGTTAAATTATTACGAGCCGCGCCGATGGAATTGCCACTGGAAACGGGAACGTATTGGTCCGACTTGTCTGGCAACAGCTGGGATGATCTATATAATTAAATAGCGTTCTTTTAAACTAATTTTTACAAACACTTTCTTCAGTATTGCAACAGGTATTTCTAAGCTAACGAACTTGCCCGGATTTGGTTTGATCTCACAACTTTTTTCGGCCATAAGAACTTGGTTCCTGTTTACAGGATGTTTCTGTTGGAATAACATTCTTCGAGTTGGATCAAATTCCTCGAGGTTCCCAAATTTTCTTCTCATCACACTTCTTCACACTTCCCCAACACTCGAACCAGTTGTAATTTCTTATCGGCGCACAGGTTCGATCATTATGTTACAAACTTTTAATTTTTAATAAATGCTTATTCGTCAGATCCGTCACCAATTTGTATATATACGTTCCGCAAACGCCTTCCAACATCCCAACGTCTAAGGCAGGACCCGCTAGAACTTCCTTTCCTTTTATGGGTGACATCACATAAGTTAGAAATAACCCGCTAACTGTATGCAACAGGATATTAGCATCAAAATCGGTTCACACGGAGTGAACCACCGATGTATATCACTGAGAAATAAGCATTTATTAAAAATTAAAAGTTTGTAACATTTAAGTAAATTGTAGAGTTATCAAAAATGCATTTACGATCGATAATCGAATAACTCGAACCAGTGTTTCAACTCACAATCGTCCCCGCACACGAACGTCAACATCGCGCTCGTCATCCGAAGAAGCCGACTGTGTTAACCAACGTTCAGAGCTTGCGACGCAGTTCGCCGACAATCAAGCTATTCAAATTGGCGTTCGCTTCCGTGTCGCCCTTGAAGACGAATCACTCACGCACAACGTTATCGCGTACTCCATAGCGATTTGAACATCGCTGTCCGCTAATGCTACTCGCGTCTAACGACGAGCGTGACTCGGTCTGAAAGTGACGCCGCCGTCTGGGCGAATTCGTTGCATCACGGAAATCGGCGGCACGCATTGGAAGTCACGATGGTGGGAGATCCACACACGTCAGGTGGACGAAGAGGAAACGCAGTAGCATCTATCGTACAAGACTAGCGACCACTGGTTACTCCGGGTTCCAAGTGAAACACAATACGTGGCAGTCTGTTATCCCGTCGTGGCGAGTCGTCCTCGTCCGTAACCGAGTAGTTCTCCAGGATAATCCAAGCGCAAGGATTTCATGTCGATTCGCTTTGATAAGGAGCCTCCTCTACAAACACCGGCATGCCGGACAAGATCGTCGTCAGGATCCTCTACGCGCCGAAGTACTCCAAGGTTCACTCTCACTCGAGAGACTTTCTGCTATTCTTGACTCGGACGGGGCATGGCTTCTTGCGCTCGTCGGATCCTCGATGAATAATTTATTGTTTCTTTAATGAGGCGACGGTGCGGCTCGGAGCGCGCGGAATTGGTTATTCCGGTGAAAGTGGATCCGGGGGTGGAGGGTTGTACGCGAGACTGTCCTCGTTATGAGTTTCAAAACAACGATTCGAGAATGAATTATGCCTGTCGTGGTTCTTTGGAATGTGGATGAATTGTTTCGAACTGGTATTCCAGTTCTGTTTTATTATTCTAATTTTTGGTTTGATAAAAGGGATAGATCTGAATCGGTTGGCGCTTTGTCTGCAAATTGTGTTTAAAGAATCGTTTGATCACGGTGTTAATTGTCTGATCGACAGGTGCAGACGTCCACGACGCCGACGGCACCCGCGAGGACGCCGGGCGTCGGTGCGGACGCGGCGACGACAGGTGTGGGTAAGGTCGGAGGTCGCGTGACGGAAGTGATGGAGCTCTGTTACGTCACGGAGAGGATCTACGCTCTTTGGTACCGAGAGGATGCCCAGGGAGTGCTCGAACATGCCACCACGTTGCTCCGAGGGAAACACGCCGATAATTATATGGTGAGCACCTGGCGGACCGATTAATTAATAGCCGCTTAAACTCGCACAGCTTTTTCTTAAAGAACGATCGACGTTAAATTGATATCTCCGGCAACATCGGCGTAAGCTGAACTTTATTCAACTCGATTACGCAACGCTGTTACATTAGCCGTTTGATTCGCCAGGATTTCACGGTTTGTTTCATAGACTTCGCGGATTTGTAGAACCAGCTGGGAAACAAGAAGACTGCGAGTGTAACCAAGCAAACTTTTCTTAGAAGTTCAAACCCCCCGCGTCGGCTTGAAGTCCATTTCTGAATACAAAGCTGGCACAGTGGGCAATTCGGACGAAATTTGTTTCAATATGAAAGAACTTTCGATAGAAATGAGATAGAGCGATGAAAGTTTTTTTTAAATTGAAGCTGAAACTTTGTAGAATATGGGAAAAATAGGGAGATTATGGTTCGAACGTTTTGTAACCTTGATATTTCAATTTCTATTTCATATTTCTATCGATAGTTCTATCGATAGTTCGTTCGAATTGCCCACTGTGGGGCGCGGAGGAAGTGTTGTAATAGCGACGCCAATTACAACGTGGACCTGTAATCAAACGCTCTACGCGTTCGTTCTGGAACTATTAACTGACTTTTGAACCTAACCGTCACGTGTTCCAGATATTCAACCTATCATCGCCTGGTCGACCAGGTGAACCGAATACGAGAGAAGCGGGCTGGCCTCAGGGTTTAGCGCCCAGTTTGGAAAGGTTGTGCGCCCTGTGCAAGGAGCTGGACTCCTGGCTGAACGGCGCACCTAATCGCGTGGTGGTCTTGCACGCCAGGTTAGTGTCTGTTTTCGCAAAAATCCCCAGTGATCCCCCAGCTTAATTATTAAAAAAAACAAACGAACATTCTGATGCAGGGGGAGCAAAGAACGATTAGGTGTGGCGGTGTCCGCGTACATGAACTACAGCAGTATCTGCGGCGGACGCGATCAAGCTCTGGACAGGTTCGCTATGAGAAGATTCTTAGACGACAAGATCGAATCTCTGCAGGTTCCATCGCACCGAAGGTAATCGCTTGAGAAGCATGACGTTATACTGTCGTCGTATCACGATAAAATTCATTTTATCGCCTATTAGTCGCGAGCCAGCATCCGCGGGCGTGGCTCTATCGCGACGAGTATATTCTCCGTCAAACGAGTCAAGTCTTTGAAGTTAAACAAACGCGCGTAGTGTCTCCTAGCTTCTTCAGCTAGCCGAACGACGACTTGTTCGATCGAGGATAGACAGTTATTAGCAGGACGCAGTCCCTATTTTAACGCAACGAGCCCGTCGCCCATCACCGTAATCCTGACCGTTCGGCTGCTCTTACCGTTTCCCGCGTCACGTCGACTGTTATGTCATAATTAGTATGCCGATCGCTGACGGACCCTACGGAATTGGCATTTACGATGCTTGGAGTTCGCTTGATGGACGCAATATCGTCAGGATTGATTTATGCGCTTCCGGTACATACTCGGGAATCAATCGCAGCACTGATAAGATCTCTGTTTACTTTTTCGATAGAACTCGCGAAGGAATAATTAATTAATTGAAGAAATTGCTCGATAGCGTGTTTGAAATAGTTTCCTCTCAAACTACAGCGAACGTACACGAATAGTTCGGATAGTTACGACGAATTGTTGTAGTTGAAGGAGTTGCCGAGTCAGACCGTGCAGCTCAGAATTCATTAATTAGCTGAAGTGTTCGAAATAGCTTGGCTCTGTTGCGGAAACGTTGCACGCTATCATTACTTGAATCGTGAGATTGTATAACTATTCTCACGCACAGAATGGATCGTATAAAACCAGACTCGTGCAATTCTAGCCTTGGCTGTCCATTGAGTCGGGCGTCAAGTTTAGTGCCGCGTGTCCGAGTTGCATTAATTGTTTCGCGGAGCGGCGTTCCCTTAAATTGCGTCAAATTATTCAAGGTCTTCTCGTTTCTCAGAACTTTCTACGAGCTGCATTCACCGTTCGAAGCTGCACAATTTATTCGTCACCGGTTATAAAGCCGCCCTCCGAAGTCCTAAGATTAAAACGCTCGCAGGAAAATCCCTCGAGGGTTTTCCGTAAACCAATATCCCTCGACGCGTCCCGACACTCGCCGCGCCATAATCCTGATGCATATCGTGTCCGATAATCCTCGGCGAGTCGCCTCTGCCTAAAAATCATGGAGAAATAACCCTATAAACTCGCGTCCCGTAAGTAGACCCTGTCCACCTTGGCGATCCGTTCGAGGGGAACGATCTCGCGACGCCTATTACACGCTGTCGATCCGTTCGCGTTTAGTTTTCGTTGTTTGACGATCTCGGGGATCCGTGGATCGTAATGGTGTCCCATAGGGCTGTCCTTATACGAGGGAGATTCCCTTTAGGCGTCGTCCTGCCTCTTCCTAGCGCTAGCCGCCATTAATTCGACGAGCAACGAGCATTAGCATGTCGTTAGCGTGGCCAGGAGTTGCTCGAACGTATGAATCCATTATCGGGTGCTGCGAAGATCGCGGCCCGGTCGAAAGACTCGCATAACCAACCCGCACACCTTAGGTGCCACCGGGAACAGGTTTTTTTCATTAGAGGATCGGTCAGCGTCTCGGCAGATCCTATCTGGTTCGTTACGAGCGACACGCGAGGATTCGTGAGCGAGCCCGCGAAATTACGGCCGAGCGAGATCACGATGCCGCATAATCGACAGGTACCCAAGGAACTCGCTTGGCCACGCTGCGAGTCCACTCTCTTCCGTGTTTCGACGGTGTATTACAAGTCGTCGAATTAATCGACACCGAACGCTACATCCGACCAGCCAACCTTTGCCTGATCGCGAACGAATAATCTACTCGCGACCTCTTCATCCTATATGCCCCGCCGGTCGTTTCTAGTTTCTCTAACCCGGAACGAAGTTCCATACAAAGTAGAAAATACCATTAATGGTCAGACACGAAGAAACAGCAAGGTGTTCATTAAAAAGGTTTCCATGGGCGCCTCGCTCCTTTAGGCAAACTATCGATAGCTCTCCTTTAAGACGTCATGGAAATAGGCAACGTTCCTGCCACTTGGTGTGGATTCTTCTTAAATAATAATTAAAAATAATTATTAGAACATCTTTCTAATTCGATTTGAAATTCAGTTGTTCCCCCATTATTTGAAACAACTTGTTGCCATCTTTTTTAGGTAACCATGATGTCTTAAAGGAGAGCTATCGATAGTTTTCCAAAAAGAGTGCGGAGCCCATGGAAACCTTTTTCCTGAGCACGCACACCAGGGAGCCGTCAACCCGTGCTCGAAATGTATGACTTTTGATTATATGAGCGAGGCCTAAAAGTCCCACAGTGTTTCAGGAACATCGCCGAGGATCACGCCGAATACGGTTCCCGACGAAGTAGAAAATTCTGTCCATGGTCAGACACGCGTCGAAGCATTCGTTATAGGTTCCCCATCGGTTTTCTGATATTTTCACACGCCACGTTTCGCACAGAGTAAGGATTAAACTGGCTACAGAAAAAGACCGCCTCTTTAGCCGTCCTCTTTTCGAAACTGTTATTATTCAGACTTCGAAAGAGTTGAGAATAAAGAAAGCCACGAATTCGCTCGTGCTTTCGCTGCTATGGGAGTTGCGTGCGGCGCAGAATGTCCATTGGCGTATGTCACGGTGAAAAGCTCGGCTCACCTTGACCCGGCTAACATAAATGTTTCCTGAGAAACATGTCGGCATTAATTGCTTCTCTGTGTCGCGTTTCAGCAACGGCATTCTGGGACACGAGAGCAGACAGAGAGGCTGCCGTGTTTCCGGTGGCGTTCTCCCTGTCATCGGTATTATCCAATGAGAGGGGAGGGGAAAGTTAAACCGTTCTTCTGGTTGCAGGTACATCAAGTACTTCAGCGGGCTGCTCTCGGGCTCTTTAAGAATCAGCCAGTCACCTCTCTACCTGACACACCTGACGGTCCTCGGAGTGCCTCTGTTCGAGCCAACGGGTTGCCGAGCGTTCCTCAAGGTCTACGAAGGACTCACTCCAGTCTACACTTCAGACCTGTACTCGGTAACGAACGCGCGAGAGTTCACGGTGAACCTCGGTGGGCTTCGTCTTCGCGGAGACATCCTCGTGAAATGTTACCACAGGGTCTACTCGAAGCAGAGCCGGGAAGTCATGTTCTCTCTTCAGGTAAGACGATAATTTCGCGAGCAATTAAACCGTACAGTAGATTATTCTCCAATTAAGGAGAAGTTCGATGTAAGTTCTACCGTCGAGCGAGTAAACCGTACCCGGTAGAACATGAATTCCCGATCCGTTCAGGCTCTAAGTTTCTCATTTTTTATCGCGTTCGAAATTCCTTTGAAGCACGTTCGCCGAGATCCTGAATGAACGGGTTTCGGATCTCCAGCTCTTTTTCGATATTCTTTCCTTCCGTCTAACGCTGTCACAGATTGTTTATGAGTCGCGGTAGTAGAAGTTGCTTGTTTAAAAACGTGAATCGGTCCAGAATACGAGAACCATGTAATTACCAAGATGTTATCTGCTTTCCGAGTCTCGTTACACGCGAGACCCCTCGGGGGCATCGCGATTACGTAAAACGCGATCGTTACACGGTGTATCGCGATCGATCTGAATGCTTGTTGTTTGGCCCCGCAGTTCCATACGTGCGTAATTACCGAGAACGTGGTGTCCTTCCCGCGATCCGAGCTGGACGTTGCCTGCGACGATCCTAGATGTCCTCCGGACAGCGTGGTCACTCTTTATTTCGCTACCGATGCCAAACGTCAGGACGGACCTATTCCAGCACCTACGCCTGCTGTGCCACACACCTCGGCCCATCACGATCCCATTCTACACTGGGACAGCTACACGAATCTCGAAATCAGCGATGACGGTGAGTGATGATGGAATTTATTAAATTATATGTTGGAATCTTACGATACCGCGTGTACGATGTTAAAGTGTAAACTGTTGAATGGGTACAACTTTATGAAAAAAAACAGTAAGAATGGAGACTTGATAAAATGCGACGTGCTAGGCTCGATGGTTTCCTTGCGACTGACTTCGGTCCTCGCTATTTCCTTGCTATAAGGGTCGCTTATACCTAAGAACTGTAAACCGCCCCTTAAACCTACAGTTTCAATCGATTCAGTGGCAATCGTTGCACACCAACAAGTGATTTTCAATGTTCCCGAATTGTCTCTCCTATTTTACATACCCGCTCATAGTTCGTGTACTCTCTAAGAAACTACAAGTCTTAATACAAATTTACTAAGTGCATTGCAAGAAACAGGAGTGAAATAGAAATTTGTATTCTGTCTTAATATAATGTAAGAAGTCTTGATAGAAGATTTATGAGCGATAGTGTACATTCACCTGCGATCATTCTTCGTATCGACGATACTTACTATTCATTCCCTACTACCACCTACCATGTCGTCCCACTGTCAGAAGAATTTCAAGAAGCTCGCTCCATTAATAATCGCTTCTGGGAGTTCGCGGGACGAACGAGGCACTCGATTAACTTAGATTAGAGTAGATTACAACGCGACCGTCCAATTTGGTACAGTTGTTACGTCGTCGTATTAGATCGGGTTACCCGGGTAGGTCAGCGTTCGAGGAGGCTCCTGACGATGATGAATCAGGGGAGATCACCGAAAAGGAAGAGCGCGTCGGTGAGGCTCGCGGTGATTTCCACGTTAGCCCGTGTCCAACGATAATAATGGATATCCCTGGGTCCGTTGGAAAATGACGCGCTACGAAGATTAATGTGTCTGTCGAGCCAGAGGTTTTTCGGCTCTCGCGAAACTTTTTCTCTCGCGGGCTTAAGTTCGCGGCGATTAATTAACTGATATCCCGAAACCGACGTGACGTGGACTCGAGCGACGGAACTCATCGTACGGCGACTAATTCGCGCTAATTCCCGGCCCTAATGGTAGCCAATTAACCTCGATACACCGGTGAGAACCAGTCAGAAATACAACTCGCGTCCGAACGGTTGCACAGGGCTCTTCAGGTGGATAAGCTCCGGCCGAAAATCTAGTGGTTAACGCGGCGGATTTAAACCGGCTGACTAACTCCGCCGGAAATACGTCCTGCCAAGCCGTTCTATCGCAGCGACACGCCGGAAATAGATCAAAGGTCGATGGGTGTCTGCAAGGTCCGAAAGCTCTGAGAAACACATCCTACCGTTCGATTTGCCCAGTGCTCCCTATCAAAACGTAGCCACTCTGCAACTCTATATGCTTGATGGTCACCTTTAAAGGGTCCGAGGAACTGTTTACGCGCGTCGCTTCACCAAATTTATTGCGGTTCACGCTTCTAACCTGCTCGTTCCACAAAATTTACCAGCAAAGGCTTCTTTAGGTAGATATAGAAGTCGAGGAAGTCGACAAGATTTATTTCCTGATCGTTCGAGCGGTTCTCCCGGTGGTCTGGTCATTGACGGAATGATCTACTTAATTTTTTCCGCGATGTTTGCAAGCGATTCGTTTATCTTCGAAAACACTGTCAGGACGTCACAGTGGAAATTTTTTGGTAATTTAGTGGCTTTCCATCAGCATCGATCATCGCACGAAAACCGTACGCGTTGGACAATTTCGAGGCCGCCCGTTGGAAAGAAAAATCAGAAACGAAAACTAGTCGGACGTTGACGTCGCCTGTCGATATCAGGAAGAAGAGCCGGCGTCGCTAGATACAATCGAGGAATCCTGGATGACAGCGATAGTTTCCGTTCTTTTTGTCCTGGGAAAAGGCTCGTCGGAATTGATTTCGATTCGGTCACACCCAAGAGGTCATCGCCGACGGTCAATCCGTTCGATGTGCAATCGGCCCAACCCATCTCGCCGCCATATGCGGGCCTGTTTTTCGTTGTTTCCTTCGTGGATCGAATAGTTTCAATTTTTTTTTTGCGATATTCAAAATAAACAAAGTTGATGTTCTTGGCGCACCGGTTCGATCAATTTAATTGAAAGCAATTTTGCAATATACTAATTTCGAAAGTTTCCAAACAATTACATTAATCTTGATTACACAACAATATCAAAATCCAGTCTCTCGTAAACGGAAATGTTTGCTATCCTTTATGAATCGAATTTTGAATGTTACTCCAAATTACCACGATCGACAAAAAGAATAGTTAGTCAAAATAAAAATCGAAATTTCCCGACGCTCTTAAATTCTTCTTATCTTTTCGTTGTTTACCTGTTTTTGCTATTTCCTGGTGGATCCTATAGTTTCGTCTCGGGTTTCGTGAACGAGCAACATCGCAGCGACCGTAACTATCGCGGCCAATTTGGGTCAGGAGCTTTATTGGAAGCACGGGCCGATCGTTAACGAAACGAATTGAATCGGAGTCGCCCGTTCCTTTTTTTCCCATTGGCTTTTGACGGACGCGTCGCGGTGACGCAACCGTTCCGAATATGTTCGGAACGGTTCGGTGAACCGGGCAAGGAGCCGCGTGGGCGGCCGTTCGCTACGTTTCGTTTAACGTAGGTCGGAATTCGGCCCGGGGAAATCGAGGCAACGACTCGGCACGATTATGGTTGCCGGACTATCACGAGTCGCCCATCGGGCTCGTTCAATGATCATTGGACCGGGAACTTTGCGCGTTTATGGTGAACTGGCAATTGCCGATACACTTTCAGGTACAACTATAACAACTTCGTCTTCGCAATTCTCCGAACCCTCGAACAGCGGGACGAATATACAAAAACCCACGATATTGACTAAAATTTGAAGTTTCTTATTAGGTTTTGATAGCACACATGTATAATTGCTTTATTGAATCTGATTCCAAGCAACGATGTGTTAATACTAGGAAGTCCAGTTGGATCCACGAGCCTGTTACACGTCGCGCGAACCCACACGTCGCACCCACGCGATAGAAAAGAAGATTTCATGAGCGGCGTTCTTCACGAACGATCGACTTTAACAAACCGACGAGCTACGCGCTCTTCCGGCGGTCCGGGAAAAGTTTCCGTGCTCCACGAGAAAGGAACTCTCCTCGCCTAATGAATCTTCGTTGTTTCCAAGTCGTTTTCCGCGCCATTGAGAACTGTCGGTATTTCTTATTATGTCTTCAAACATAGTTCTCGCCTCTCTTATACATTTTTACGGCGTGCGATAAAAAGTTTCACGCTGGAAAAGTCGCCCCACCGAAGAATTCCCATTCTGTCCCAAGTCGTTTCGTAAATCATTCGGACGGTGCAATATTTTTTATGACATCTCCAGACATGCCACTCTACAGTATATTTATTTCTCCGCCGATAAGTATCTCATTCTACTTCTTCGGAAACTGTTCTTGTCCCGTCTCGCGTGTTTCAAGAAAGAGGCCGTTGAAGACAAGCTTTAGGGATCGTTTTGCGGATGATTCAGGGCTTATAAAATTTTTATGACAAGCTCAAAGAAGGTTTTATACGTTCTTTTCATTATTTCTCCGAGTAAATAGTAACTTTTTCATATGTTTAAAGATAACTTCCACTGGTTTATTCGTTGTTTATTTCTTTCCCCACCCAGTTTCTCCCGCGAAACTTTCCGAAGCGAACCATCTACGTTCGCAGTTTGTTTTCCACCCGATCAGGGTGGGGATGATATTTTCCTCGGGCATACTTTCTTCTCTATTTATTTCCCGAGGAAGTGCTCCATTTAGCAGAAGTCTCTTCGCCGATTCAACAGCGAGTTTTTATTTGTTCGAAGCGCTGCTGGGTGCTAAGCACTCTTCAGGATTTGTTTTCCCGGGCGTGCTCGCCTCGCGAACTTTTATTACATCTGCTCTATCAATTTCTCATAGCCGAGTCGGGCTGCCACGGGTCTAGGGGGTGAAGAGGAGCAGAGGGTTGGCGCCTTATGGCAACGTGGAAATCTAAAATTAAGAGCACGCCCCTTGAATCAAGGAGCTCCGGGCGGAAACGGCGCGGCGAGCTCTTTGGAACTGTGTTTTTCGCGCCGCAGGCGATTATTACCGTCTGTCCCCTTTCATTTCCTCGTCCCTTTGCATCCCTTATCTTCCGCTGTTCTTCCTCCACCCTTTCTGCTACCCCAGCCACAGGGTCCTATTGAAAAGACGCTGTACAAGCACCGGTAATCACCGATTCAATTTAGACGCTTCTGGATAAACTCAATCCTCGTATTATTATAAAGGAATATACATCGGTCACTTTAGATCGATCGATCTTTACTGAAGTTCAAATTTTAGTCGAGTGTATTACGAGGCTACGTTAGATATTATTAGAACCCTTTTAACATTCTCTTTTAAGTGCCTCTACGTGTCAAAATATTTTTCAACGTCTTTAGATGTTAATTAATTGCTTCCAGAGACTACTGAGTAAGTGGTTCTGCTTTAGAATTTATGAAACAGTTAGTTATCTCTGAAGATATTCGTAGGAAAATGATCTCCAAAGATTTACCTCGTTAAAACCAAACCCTGTTACTAGATAACAAGTCTGCGAGAAAATATCTCGTAATTCACAGCTGAAGAATTTCTCTTTAAAAAGGGGCGCAGTTTCGGTATTACCCGGTCCCTATCTTTGTCCCGAGATTTTTAGGAGGCTTCCATTCACCAGTCTCCGTTTTTCTCTTCGTAATATTTCTTTCTTCGCCTGTATATTTCTTCGGCTAGGCCAGGGCGCGGAATTTTCGTCTGCGAAAGAGAGGAATCGATCTCGGTATCGTTTCCAACGAGCTACACGGAAGAGGAAGGGATCGTTAAACGCCTCTTGCTCGGTTTCCCTTCGAATTTATAGAAAACGATTCCCTTTCAGCGCTTCTGTGCACAGACGATAAACTTTGACGGGGAAAAGGACCGGTGAATATCGAATGAAAAGCTGATGAAAACTCTGTGAATCTCAATTAGTAACTGGTTTGCGAGTGAGGAAACTTGAAAATTAGCGAAGTCCCCGAATTTTTACCGTGGTAATTATTTTCTGTTGCGTAAAGACTTAACTTTGAGCTGTGTGTATTCCTATTTTTGTTCTAAGTCAATACGTTGCAATTTTTGTGTCCATAACACTTTCGGAAAATTAATCGTGAATCGTTAGACGCCATAATTAGCACTCTGGGAACGAGTTTCGTGAAAGAGGGGCGAAAATCTTTAGAAGCAGCGCGTTAGAAGGTGGTTCCGATGGTGGGGCAGACTTAGGTTTATTCTTGGCGTCGGGACGCGTAGGGACGAGAACGAGCTTAATAGTTTTCGCGCGATTCGACGCCGTCCACGTCGGCCAGACCGATTTTCGATCCTCCGGCGACCAATTGTGCGCGAGATTCTGTGTTTACGTTTACGCCGACCTCTGGAGCCGAACATTGTTTCCACGATATATCAGACTTGGTTTGTGCAATCCGATCGCAGTCTCGAAGTTGATCCCAAGTGTCGTATAAGGGGCTGAGCAACGGCGATCCTCGTGAAACTGTGCCACGCACACTGGTCAGTGAATTGTTTTCTTATCACACGTCTCTAACAAGTCTTCCGAAACATCTAACGAAAAGTCTAAACATTAAATCGATTTAACAAGGTCCATATGTAACGTTCAATTTATTAAAATTTCTTGAGTCTTATAATTGACGAAAAAATGTCTATTTCCATAAATGAACGGCATTTGATGTATTGTAACTTCGTAAAAAATTTTCTTCGAACAATAAACCTGTACTCGTTTTAAAGCTTGAAACCTCTGCTTTTACATCCCGTTGTTTCTATTCGTCTAAGATTTTTTTTCATAACGTGGTGTAAGCAAAACTGAAGGCACGATTCCAAAATCGGAAACCTGGAATTCTGTCGCAACTCTCCAAGAGCCCGCATTCAGCGGAGGAAAGTCTGTTCCTGGAAAGTGTCGGCGTTCATCTTTGGAAAAACATCCCGTATATGGATCTCGCGGATACGGTCAGCTTCCGTTCGCGGCGCGAAAGATTTCACCGACCGTTGGGACCGAACGGTCCGTCGATATTGTCAACGAGAATGTCATAATTACGGCCGCTTTTCTCTCCGCGATTTCTAGTCCCGCTGCTAATGCTAGTTTCCCGACTATCTGCGCCGTACCACGATGGTAATATTTCTTCGATGGTATACCACGAGCACGCTGTTGCCCATGTTCGGCGCGCGGACCGCTTTCAATTTGTCGCTGAACGTCGCCGGCTCGACCTTTGGCATCCTTTAGAAATTGCATCTCTCGTGATCCGCATCAGCTAACTCATTGTCGAACGTTTGAAACGCGTTTTTACCGCTGCAGCGATCTGCATCTTGCGAAGATCCCAGGCCAAAGACATAGATTTGGTAAATAATTTCTCAGGGAAGCATCTTTACAGTCTTAATAATCGCAAATTAAGACTATCAGAACCCCTCAGTGAGCAATTACAAGTTGTGTTAGACACGTTTAATAGTTTTCATAATAGATTACAGTTCACACATGAATTAGAAAAAAATTCATGTCGTAACTTTTTGGACATCAGTCTAATCAAAGCAGGGAAAAAGTTAAAAACCAACTGGTATCATAAACCTAGTTGGTCGGATAGACATGATAATTTCTACTCCTTCCACCCTATGCAACATAAAGTAGATGTTATTAAAGATTTGATTGACCGTGCAATCCTACTGTCAAATCCAGAATTTAGACCCAAGAATTCATTATTAATCTTCTCATCAACAGAATATCACCTTTTGTGTTTTTTTTTAATAATTCACAGACGCAATCACTATTTTCTTGAAAATGGTCTAAACAAAGACCGAAACGTCGAAATTAATATATTGCAAAATTGCTTTCAATTAAAGTGATCGAACCGGTGCGCCAAGAATATCAACCTTGATTAGAACGCGTCGTTTGAACGGGTCCCGTAAGCCTAATGTTCATACAGATACAAACAAAAATCTTTGAAGGATAACGAGAACTGTGTCAGAAAAAAGGAGTCGTCGAAACGGCGATTCGGTTGCACAATGGGTATCGAAATGATGAAATAAAAAGCACATCGTCGAAGGAATCGTCGGGGTTAGAGTAAACAATGGTGACGTAACAGCAGGAAGACGTACGACCGAGCGACAAGACAATGGCCTGTTGTCTCTGTCGTCACCCCATCTCTCTGTCTCGCCGGAGCGCGTTTTCTCTTCTCATTCTGCCGTGCAATTTCTTCTTCGACAGCGTGGCCGAACAAAAGGCTGGGGTCGAGCCGTGGAAACGATTTTTTGAGAGTCAGCGTGCAGCCGCTTTGTTTCCCAACGGGCGGGGACAAAAATAATTCCCATCGTCGAAACCCGGGCCATTTGCTCAGGGAATCCGCTATACGTGACAGAGAACGGGACAAAAGTATTCGATTCCGACAAACGAACTGTTATCAAACTTGCTTCTCCCTCCCCGCCCCGCGTCACGTAAAATATTTTCATCAACGAAAATGGAACGGTCCTTTACTCGCGTCGCCGGTAAATCATACTATAAAAGCGAACAAGTCCTTTTATTCGGAAAAATATCCGGTTGGAAAATTGCGAACGTTGACGCGAGAAAACCGTTCAATCACCCACGGCCATTTTCATCCCCTTTGTTCCGGCTAGTCGAAGATAATACTTTCATAATTCTCTTTCGGATGGGCGCAGCTTGCGTGTTTCATTCGGTAAGCTGGTGGCATTTTCGCGTGGTCGTTTCTCCTGTTATCGTTCGTATGTCGAGAATCTTCGAAGATATGAAATCCAAAAACAAATTGAAAGTCGAGGCCACGCCGTAATCAGAGGCGCGGCAAATTTTTCTGCGGCCGGCCATGAATCAACGTTCTGTCAGTGGGGGTATAAAAAAATCAGCAGAAGCCGCGAAATAAATTACGCGAAGCGTTGGCTGGATGCGCGATGGAAAAGAAATTGCCGACGTGCAGCGATTCGCCTGGTGAAATATTGCATCGATTTCGCTCCGGCGATGCAGCTGCGCGCATTTGTATCGACGACAGACGATTAGGATCCGGTTCCCACAGTGTTCCGTCTTCCCGTGTGCATCCCCGGACCGTTCACGCATTCGTTCGCCTTACGCACGATTCGTGCACGCGTCCTTGTCCCAGATCGGCCACCTAGGAATACCACCACCACTTGCCAACGCAACGGTGGCTGACCAACTTTTCGTTCTGTCCTCGTCACTGGCCGACAGTAGAAATAGCCGGGACACGCTCGGACGAGCATCGACCGGCCTCTGTGTTGGTGAGACAACGACCGATCTGGATTAGCCGGTGGTGAATCATGCGCGCCGATTTTCGATAATCGGATCGAGGTGTTTAACCGAGAGAACTGGTTCCTCTGGAACCCTGCTCCTTTCTAGCTGCTGTCTGTCGTCGAAATTGTAATGCAATCCATCAGAATGTAGACAGGAAACTGGATACCGTTAATAGGCTTGCGAAACTGTAGTTTGCCGGTGCAGTTCCTCGATCAATCGGAAGATGAGCAATTCGCGGCGAATTACGTAGGATTTTCACACCTGGATCTTCCGCAATCAATACACTGAACGAAGTAACGAACGTACAGTGCAGCGCTGGGGAAAATAGTATTTTAAATAATCCTATTTAGTTTAAAGTACGTGTGCAACTTTGATAGTAAAATATGTGGACGAAACAACAACTGATTCCTGTGTAGAATACGACGAAAATATTGTTCAATCGAAAACTTGAATATCCAGAATCTGTTAAATGATTTTCACGAGCCTCGGTTGAATGTACATTTTGAGGCATTTTAAATCCTCCAGTTTATGAGTCGACTAAGCTCCTCGAAGTCTTGGGATTAGACTCCTTCGGAGCTCATGAACTCTTGAGTTTAGAGGTAAATAAGCTACTCGAGAAGCCGAATTTAGAACTCATCGAGACCCTTAGGTCCTCGGGAGCGTGCAGCTAAGTAGCTCGTTTGATCTTTTAAATTGGGATATCGCTGTGCGCTTTCTAATCTGAAAATTTAGGATCCCGTAACGAGCTCCGACTTCAGAACTTCGGCTACTCTTCGTCTTTCGCATTTAGTGGCTTGTTAACTCTTGAATTTACCGTGGAAACTAGCTTCGGGAGTTCGTATTGAAAATTCAATGGACCCCTCCCGAATGCCATAGGACGAACTTACGAACTCATCCTTCGAATTTCACGTGTGGAATAAGTTTCGAGAAAACTAGCGATTTGTATCAGCCGCTAAACAGACTATTTGCAAGATGAGAGAGGCTGAGATATCGCAGCTGTCGCTGGGAAGAGCCCGTTGCAAAGAAGAAGTGCACGCATGCACCGTTGGATGCACCGCGCGGTCGGCGGTGCTCATCAGCGATCTAGTTGCCTCTCGCGGTGCATTTATGTAAATTTTCCGTGACATATGAGCCTATTATGCGGCCTGACCTCAGCTTCTAGCAGACTATTATTAGGCTACTGGATAGATCCAGCCAGTCCTGTACTTATTTAACACGGTTCTGTCCGGCTCTCGTTCCGACCAGCTACACGCGCACCGACGTACGTGATTAGTAATCGTTACGAGTGTCACGTATGATCCTTCTGAATGCACGCTGGCATACTTGACAGTGTTGACACCGACTCGTTACCTGCACGTTGTGTTTGTAGCTCGCGGCACGCGTCTTTTATTGCGATGAACGATCGAATTACGTGATCACTACGGAATCAAGGATGATGATAGATTAGAACTGAAAGCGGCCGGAATATTCTATTACACTGTTGCAACGCTTGATTGCAATTGATGGCGTTACTACACGCTCGTCCTCTTTCAATTCCGCACGTCGTAAATCTGCATAGTCCCAGGATGGACAGTAATCAGGAAACTTTACAGAGAAATATGCAGTTCTATCAGCAATATGTCCTGCATAAATTAATCCGCGATCGCGATGCGTCGTCTAAGGTTTGTCTGCTTCATTGTACCGACAGTTTCCGTAGAAACCGTGAATGAGAGGCAGGAAAAAATTCGAAGTAATTACGTAGAACCGGGCTTGCTTATCACGATCGCCAATTAAAAGCAACCTGTGTCGATGCATAGAACGCGTTATGGCACGTGTCCTTTGCGAACGTACTCGCCAATGCGTATCGCAGCCGGTGGAACTACCCGTTCTTAGACGAACGCGTGTGCGCGGCCTTACAGCCTCGCAATCGCACCGCCTCGGATGATGAATTATTAATTGCCCGGCCATTCATTTGCAGCCCGCTACCGGTCTCCGCAACGGTTCGCACGAATCCCGATTAAAACGACGCGACGTGCAACTAACACGCCGCTTGTTCGAAGAAACACGATTGTGTTTCACGTGCGTTGAGCGCCGACGATCATTGCGGACGACGGCCGCTCGATTAATCTTCGTTTTATTCCGTGCGGGAATCGTGGCAGTCAAATCGAGATTAATCTTGATACACCCGGGACTTTTACCGGAATCAATCCGGTTAAACAGTATTGGGTGGCGTGGTGCACCGGCGAAAATCAACTCGATTTATTTTAAGGGTAGCCGCAGGGTACCTGAAAATGTCCGATTGTTTAGATTTATAACGTCAACGGGAATACTGTAGATCCGATGCGATCAGTTAGGTGCCTAATTGTATTGGGAGTTTTGATATTGCTGCGTTGATATTGAATAAAAAATGTGTCAGTCGGTTACGGAGGGCGCAGAGTGGGCAATTCGGACGAAATTTGTTTCAAAATCAAAGAACTATCGATAGAAATGAGGTAGAGCGATGAATTTTTTTTTTAAATTAAAGCTGAAATTTTGTAGAATATGGGAGTAATGGGGAGATTATGGTACGAACGTTTTTTAACCTTGATAAAATTCGTTAAACTTGTACAATTTCAAGAAAATTCGAATTGTGGGGCGCAGGGAAAATTTGTACGCGAACAGTAGCGTCGAAAGGAGTGTTCGGGTTTGGAGAGACCCGGCCTTGGACTTGCCCACGACAGGTGACTGCCGTTAGGTGTTCGGAGAGGGCTCGATGGACCGGTGACCGGCATTGTATGTCACGAATAATTAGTTTCTGTGTTCGGAGCCTGTTTCGTGTCCGGCTGCCCACGTGTTACGACACCGTTCGCATTCGAAGAGGGACGGTCTCGGTGTTGCGCTGCGACGTAGCATGGCTGAAGTGTCGAATTCAGCGGCTCAGGCACGTCGAGAGTACCGTTTCCTCCGGTAGGCACGGCAGGCCGCGCAGCTCGCTTGCGTACACGCACGAAATAATCGACTTGAACGATCGACCACGGCGAGGACAACGACGCGACGGGGCCGGGACAGAGCTCACCGAGTCTTGCCGTAGAAGGACTGGAGACTGGAGGCCAGTCGAATGGGTAGAGGGGCCCACTGCGAACACGCAATGCCCGTACACCGTCGCGAAAGCGCGCCTCACTCGCTCGCACACGCTCACCTAGGTCAGGAACTACGTGAATGGGTCGTGGGCACCTAGGATTTATTCCGAACAGAATCAGAAATCTGAAAACCAGACTCGAAACTCATTTGCTTCGGGATTACGTTTTTTTTCGAATACTTTCAAGTTGCCTTTTCAGCAGTTTCAGAGGAATTGTATTCGAATTTCTAAGATTCTATTTCGTTTCGCCTGCTTTGGTATAATTTCGCGTCACCAGGCAGCAACGAGCTGCAAACGAGCAACCACTGACAGCCAAAGGGGCTCATTAAAATCCACGTCCTCGCTGAATATCGTGCACGAGACACGGACGCTAACAATAACTACGTCAGACGGTACCAACACCGTCAACTACCTCTGCTCGTCACGTGTCTATTCCGTGCGTGGACTCGACCGGTATTCGTTTATAATTGCATCTCGCCGGAGAGACAGACACGCACACGGAAGCTTTGGCGAGCGGATTGCATTGAGACAATCCCGCGATACGCTTCCTTTCTTGTCTGCGGGCTTGTACGGTCGACAATGTTCATCGAAAACTGCAACATAATTTCAAATATACAATTTCAATGATATTTATTTTGTCTACAGTAAATTGTAAGAATTCAGCTGAAGCTCCTTCTGTCGTAAAATCGTGGACGAGCCTAGGTGGCGAGCTAGACAATCCTAAATAACCCTCGCCGACAAGAATCTCTGTCAGCCGTTGTACAAACCCGTGTTTATTCGTCGTCGAGTGCGGAGGCAGAGAGACCGAAACTTTGCCAAGCCAGCGTCGCGCGTAGGATGAAAACGAGGCCTGCCTCCAATGATGATGACGATAGCCCGGTCCACGGTGCTGGTGAACGATGCCGATGGTGTGACGTAGCCGGTGGTAGTGGTGGCTGATGGCGATCGCGATGACTGTGCCGATGGTGGTGGTGGTGATCAGCATCGTGCAGCATTTGCAACGTACAGTGCCGTTTCTGTGCTCCCGGTGAACGGAACACGCGTTTCTTCTCTCGCTCACCAAGTAGAACTCGATCCTAGACAGTGATTTTCGTGTTTTTCGTGCTGCGATCGCTGTCGCCATAAATCACGATCCAACACCGTGAATTCACTGAGAAAAATCACTGATTTTCTCGCCGAACTTGATAAACAATTTTTATTACCATCTATTCGGTAAATTATCTTCTGTTTTTGTGTCGATGCACAGAATTATTTATTCTGCTATGCAAGTCCGCAGTCCGATAATCAGTATTTGATCAGTGGTGTGGTTCGGTGAAATCTTCAACCCTCTTGAAAAGGTTTTCGGGGACACGATAAGTTTGTAAATTTGTTGGGGACATCGAGGAGTTCTAGTGCAAAAGAGCAGAGTCCCGTGAGCCACCACGCCCCCGCCAGGTCCGCATTTCTGTCTCCGATCCCGAAGAAGGTATATTCCGTCTGGATCGTTGCCCACTTCCCATCGGCGTCTCATGAATCTCTATAAGGCCGTCAAACGAGTAATTCGTTCGTGCGTCTCCCTTTCTCTTTCTCGGTTTTTCATCTCTCTCTGTCGTTCGCACGTTCGCTCTTTCTCGCGTGGCCGGTTCTTTCTCCGCGCGCCGAAAGATAATGACGGTCGCATGAATAGAAACCGGCCGATGGCAAATTTTACTACCATAAGCCGGGGCCTTGTCGCGTAATCTGCATCCTTTCTGTGAATGGCGTAGAGCGGAAGAGGCGGGTAGAGGAAAGGGTGAAAAATAAAGAGCGGCGAAATCGAAGAGAAACGGGGAGAGAACCGGCTGGGACGATGACGTTCCCGAGCGGGAATCTAATTATCATATTCACCGCGACGTGTTACGCGAGAACTCGCGAGAGAGCTTATTAATACAGGGTTTTATGGGTGTGTGTGAGAGAGAGAGAGAAAAACGGAGCGCGTCGACGCGTCTCAATGGATTCCAACGTTCCGCACGTTGCCGCGGAAAATATGGCGCTTTCTAGCGGCGCCTGGATACTTACTCGCGTGCCATAAAGACAAGCGGCCACGACGCGAGTCCATTAAACAGCGTGAAACGAATCTGCCCGATGGGATCGTTGCCGAGGGTACACTGCCTCGCAAAACTTTCTGCCGACCGATTCGCGAGATAACAGAAATTTTTTACTGGTTCTTACAAAATCATTAACCCTGCTGTCTTTTTTTCGGGTCTGTATGACCCGGGATTAAATATCGTTTCATTCAAATCTACCCGATAATGTTTATGAAATATCACACAGCAGGATTAACGAGGATTCTCAATACACAAAATAAATTGACAAGCGCGTTTCTCTATTCAAACAAATCGCACTAAACTTCTGGTTTCCGACTGCCGCGAACCCGACCAGAGGTACCAAAGTTCCGGAGCAAGTTCCGATTGTCTTTTAAACCGCACTGTATCGGGCCGCTCGGGTATCAGCGGGTTGAAACTTCCTGACCAGTCGAGAAACCAAGGAATTTCCCGCAGATGTTTACAAGTTCCCGAGCCAACAATCGACCGGTGGCGGCAGTAAAACGCGCGAGCGAAGGGGCATTAAGCGGCGCGAAATGAAACTGGATCGGCCGGCACCGGTTCGGAAGGCCGACCCGTTGCGATGTTCGTCCCACCGTTAATTTCATCGTTTACTCAGCGAGGTGCAACGAGTACCCCGAGCATCATGTTCGAGCGCGATTGTTTGCCATGATTCGTCGAGACGACCGTTCCCGTCGAGGCACTTGCGACCCGAAACGGTCGTAGAACGTTTTATCTTAGTCCTCGAGCAGGTACGGTTTATCGCTTCCGGTATTAACCCGATTTAATGACTTAAATTTTAAATCATTCTCTACGCGATGTTCCAGTGCCGCTGCCGGATTTGCGGGGCTGCTGTAAACTTCTTGTTCTAGCATTTTTCATGAATGAAAATTGTCGACGAAGTATTTGAAACCGTTTCTTTCCATTTGTTTTTCGATTACGATCGACGATTTAATTTCCGATGGCAGCCGCCGCGCCGGTGAAACGAATTGGTGCATGACCATCGATAACTCGTCGAATCGAAATATTGTACGCGAGGATCGATATGTCGCATACAATGTAAGTCGCGCTCGAGTGATCCCGTCCTTGGCTCGGATCGGTATTTTCGTCGTTGGAAAAGGAAACGGCGAGTCCGCAGTAACAGACGAGCAGAAACGTAATCGTTGCGTGGACGTATCATTTGGCGCAATAAATCCGCGTGGATCGCGAGCGGCTATTGGCCAAAGGCGACACCGCTATCTGCGCGAGTCGCAGTTGCAGTCGCAGCTGCAGCTTGCACGTGTTAAGTGCTCCTCGTAGATCGCCTCGATCGCCTCGATCCCGACGTGTCAGTGGTCGACGGGGTGATTAGTGCACTCGCCGTGTTGTCGCATCGACGTCCATCGATCCGAATACCAAAGTCACTTTTTCGATCGTTTACACAAGGTTCGTTCACTAATCCTCTTTTCATAGAAAAATTTCAAATAGGAAAAATATTCATTCTGAATGAGGTATGGAAAATTGTGGTTGAATCTAATCAATGTTAGACCACTCTGCTTCTGCTTCGAATTAATTTGTGTATTTTCTACTAACGTCCCACAGAATGTTTCAAAGTCCTTTCCAAAGGAAAAGCAAAAAACCTGGTGTCTAATTTTATATTTGGCACACGGTCTAGTTAAAATGTATCTTCAGCACGAACGGTGACACATCGGTAAATTGAGATTCGGCTGAAAGAAGGAAAATATCCGCGGCTCATTAACATTAAAATAAATGAGGTCTTTACGTTTACTTGAATGAGTTGGCAGAGTTAAACCTGTCTCGTGATACTGCCGACGTAATAAGCGGTCGGCGTTATAGTTTGAAACCTTTTCGAAGTCTTAATGGATATCTCGAAACACGCAACGCGAGCGCCATCTTGCCGGAGGGCGTTCTTTTCAGTGAGCGTCGTTCAGAACCCCCTTCATTAGCCTGAAATTCAGCCTTCGAGCGAGTATCGTTCTCCGAAAAATTCCAGGGTGGTCCACTGTAGGTGGTGCACCATCAATCCTGGCTACCGAGACTTATTTCCTCCTGCCAAACGGTGATCGATCACCTCCAACGATCGGTAACTGTCGCAAACTTTGCTAAAACGCTTCTGAAATATTGTATTCAATTTTTTATCGCGCACGTCGTAGATAAATACAGGGTGTTCGACTACAGGTGGGAGAAATTTTAGGGGGTGGTTCCTGACAATAATATAAGACGAAAATGAAGAATAAAAAAATTGCGATTTCGGCTTCGTTAATTAGCTATTAACAATTAAAAATCCACCTAAAATGCGGCAACTAAGGTATAAAGGTATGCATGCAACTGTCACTTGATAAATAACTGTCGCGCGCCTGTGTGACGTACGCAACGTACACCTCTGTCGAAAACGTTGCCGCATTTTAGGCGGATTTTTAATTGTTAATAGCTAATTAACGAAGCCGAAATCGCAATTTTTTTATTCTTCATTTTCGTCTTATATTATCGTCAGGAACTACCCTCTAAAATTTCTCCCACCTGTAGTAGAACACCCTATACAACACGTTAATAAACAGAGATCCAAAGAATAATACGTTCTAGATATACTATATTAATCAATCAAGCTTGCGGCAATATTACTGATAGTTTATCTATGTTTCGTAGATACTCTGAGAAAGATACGAAGTCTTTTAAACTCTTGTCCTACAATTTATTTCACGGTTTCAGTGATTAGAACTTTTCTGTAGATTAAAACTTGCCAAAAAAAAAAGGAGAACATTTGTATCTACAGCATTCATGAAATTAATTGCAACGTTCAAACATTTTCAAACCTACCGAAACGAAGCTAAAAACTGTTCGAGAGTTTTATCACGATGTTTCGTTGATCGTCAGATTGTTTTCCACGAAATAAATGTCAGGTAAGAGGCTCGTTCATTCTGCAATCGAAGTCGCACCCTCGATAACGATATCTACGTCGCAGAGCAGCTCCTTGCTTATCGTGTTCGGCAAATATGCACGGGATTTACTGCGTCGTTAGAGTCTCGCGTCGGACATCCGCGATATCCGAGGCCCATTTAGATTCCTTCTTCTTCTGAAAGAGGCTGTACACGGCCGGCTAATAATCTGACGATCTCGATCGACCCGCGATCGACTACAATCCAGCTTGGTGTGTTTGCGAGCCGCGCGGGTGTTAAACGCGTTCCATCTGCCATGCCGCGCCGGAGAGATTAGCCGTCATTGACGGGGAGAGAGAGAGAGAGAGAGAGAGAGAGAGAGAGAGAGAGAGATGATGTTGGTGGTTCTGGCCTGCGAGCATAATCGAGAAACGCTTGAATAAAAATGATTTATACCTGCCGCGATGCGCCGCGCAGATAGCGGATTCAATTCAGCCAATGATGCCACGCCGAGTATACACAAGAGCTGAGGAAAATAGTATTTTGAATAGCGAATAACAATTAATCCTATTTATTTTAAAGTATTGTACGTGTACAACTTCAAAAATAAGATATCTAATAGAACCTAAAACGTTCAATAGTATTTGGAATATTTGTTTCGCCAAATAATGCCCACCTCTGGTATACACGGTGTTGAAGTGAGAAGTTATCGTTTTTACTGCTCCACTTTCTCGCAATTGAATCCAATAGAGAACTGTTAGGGTTCTTGAAAGATGTGGGAATGTTTGGGTCGTCGTCTAGCCTCGAATTAGTACGACGGGGTTAAGATGATTTATCTAGTTGAGAAATGTGCGAGGAATGTTGCTCGTGGCTAGATCAGGCTGTTAGATGTTTAGATTGAATTGTATTGCTCCGATTAAGAGGTCTCGAAAGTACTTGCATTTGTAATTGGAGGAAAGTGTCCCGGAAGCGTCTAGCATATAGCCTAACCGAAGTAGAAAATGACATCCTTTCTGAAATGACATCCTCAAGAAATTTGATCAATTTCCCGAGATCCGAAAACTTTTCTCTACTTCGACATTAACGAACTAATGAAGTTTTCAAGCGAGGAACTTTTCAGCTTTGACAATTTTCTTACAATTTCTGCCCTCGAACGTAGTGGAAGCAAACACGGCCGGCATGAATAATCCCGGCAAGGCGAAGCGACCATCGCCTTGGAATGTTAAAGCGGCGGGTAATTTGAATTCTTAATCGTGATCCGCGTAGCCCACGCGATTTCTTCGCTACCAAAAAAAGCCAGGAGCACGGCTCGCCGCCGATAAAAGAAACCACCTTTGCATCTTCTCGTTATCCGGGGACCGAGGTTCCGCGAAAGTCGTTTCGAATTTTGCAACAAAAACGTAGCGTAGCTCGCGCGAACATCCGCGAGATACGGTTTCGCATAAAGGAGGTTCTCATAGAGCGAGGAAAGCATCGGCGGGACCGTCTACTTGATGCTAATGGCGTGTCCACGAGTGCCCGCATGCTTTAAAGCGCTCTTCGCCGGTGCACTTTCCTTGCCAGCCTGTTTTGCCTCGTTTTCTGTTATGGATAGCGTGTTCTTTTGCTTTTGAAGCCGCGTGGAAACTCTATTAAATCCTCTGTGACGGGCTACTGCGCTGTTTGAATGGCCTAATGGAGCTGGTCGATTCCAATCTTCGAGATTCCCGGTTCGTTGATCTCAATCTTCAAACGTATTAAACGCTTCCAAGTTTGTCAGACTGGGAAAAATAATTCCGTTGACGTACAGACTGCTTGCAGTAAATGTACAATCCTAGGAACGTCGCTTTCAAAGTTCGAAGCTGGATCTCTGAACGTCAGAACAATTTCCTGCAAGCAACGGCGGCTCAGTCTCCAGCGATAAGCCTCACGTGCTCGCCTTCGTTTTCAATTCATTGGAGCTCGTAAAAGCGGCATCGGCTGTAATCGATTATTCCGCGGAGTAGCTGGAGATAAGTCGCCAGCAGGATGACAGTCGTGAGACATTTTTCCCTGGCTCGCACCGGTTCCTCGTTAACAATCCCATCACGAATTCCCTGGAAGATATATTTTAGCGGTCGTGGGACGAACGTTCCCTGAATCGCATTTCTTAAGGGAACACTTTCTGGCGATGTCATTTCGAAACGAGTTTTGGCGTGCAGAATTTACACTGTACATGATTCCTTTGCTCTTCCGAAGGAGTACAAGCTGACGAGTAGACGAAGGATCTTTACGTGTTTATAGAAAAATTGAGTAGATGCAACAGAGAATTGTTGGAAATTTTAATAACATGTATGACCAGCTGTACCCACGATTTTGTCCGCGTGCAATAACAAATCCTGGTTGATTATTAACGTAATTAAATTTCCAATCACCAATGTGGAATCAAATGGAGACAAGGACTTTATTTTTAGACTACAATATGTACTGAAATTAATTAAAAATGATTACGAAAAATATATTTATTACGATAGTTGGTAGGAATAATTTTTTCATGAATTTTAATGGAAATGTCACAGACAGACAGACTCGATTTTATTATATATCGAGATAGAGATTTCTTCTCTATTAGAATCATTCAGGGAAGAAATGAATTGAGTTTATACGTCTTGCAATCGATGTAGACAATTTGTATTTTGCATAAAGATCCGCAGTCTACCGATTAGTATGGATCTAGAGGAAAGGCTCGATCGTTCCAGGCTCCGGGTAGATCTCTCTGTCTTCCCTGGCCTAACGGGTGCATGAACTTCGACTTTCCCCGACCTCGACACGCGGACAAACCTACCGCAGGAATTACCTCGGCCACGTGCACGTGAATTATTCAGCCGTGACGTAACGACACGGATTAGCGTTAAATTGCCGGGACTCGGTCGAAGAAGGAAGAACGACGTACAGATCGGACGGTTCTTAACCTCGCCACGGTGCAATTAGTCCACGGAGTTTCATCGGTCAACGATTTACAGCCGATTGTTCCACGCTAACGAGACGCTTTGTCCCGCGACGCTCCGAGGAAATTGCGCGAACGCCCATGACAAACTTTCCGCCCTCGAATACTGCTCGATTAGGAAAAAGCACGGTGCTCGTTTGCTCGTCGCACCTGTTGATCAAGTGATTTTTTAATTAATTGACTGCGAATATTTGTCTACAATTCGTCTAGAAAAATTGTGAAGTGCATAATCATCCGCAGTCTATTAATTAGACCAGTGGTCGGCAAACTTTTCTTGAAAAGGGTAAGATCGTAAACTTTTTAAGCCTGGTGGGCCACAGAGCAACAAAAACCAGAGGTTCCAAATATTTTTAAATAGAAACTGATATTTTTACACAAGTTTTTTCTTTCGCGTAATTTGATTTATATTTAATTTCTTCGTGTCAAGAACAATATTAACCTCGCGAATCGGATTCAAAACAGGCGGCGGGCCAGATTTGGCCCGCGTAGTTTGCCGACCCTTGAATTAGACTAACAGTAAATGCTGGAGCGACGAATCAGCTGTCAATCTTTATGCAACTGTTTCCCTAGATAATTATTAAGTGGTCAGCTGAATCTGGAATTTTTCAGAAGGACGGGAAACACCATTATCGCCGCCACCACCTTCGAGTTCCTCGGTTCAGACATCGCCTCGTGGATTGGGTTACACCTGCGGTCCCATAGATGGATCCTTGTACGCTGTGGTTCACCAGGGTGCTGCCGGTGGTGCCCGCGGCTCGCCATTGACAGTTTCCATGGACAGTGGCATCAGCAGCGCTCCACCGCAACGACCTAGCCCACCTGAACCAGAGCCGGATAACCAGGCTCATGGTGATCTCGATAAACTCCTCCATGATATGATGCTCACTGTCGAAGTAAGTGCCGAAGACAACTAAAATTATCTTATCGCGAAGCCTGCGAAATCAATCAGCAAACATTCCATCGAAACCTTGATAGTCTCTACTCGGAACTTTAGCTTACTTCCAGTCTACTTAAGAAACATAAGCAAATGGTTCTTTCCCTTTGATGTTGGTCTCACGTCGGTGATCGATCCGTACTTGGAACTCTACATTATTTCTGGTGTAGCTCGGCGAAATAAATAAATACGGTTTTCCTTTGAAATTCGGGATATGATCAATTTTCATTTGAAATCTTAACCTCTTCAGCGGTTCCGCATCTCCGAACAGTTCTGATCGCAATATTAAAAAATTCATCCCTGAATAGATTAAGAGTAAGTGAGTATTAAGAGCTACATAGAGGGCGTTTTCCTTCAGTCGATGCCAGATCCTCCGACAGAGGAGTACAGAGCAGACAGGAGCGAGAAGATGTACATTCAAGAAAGCCGAAGTTACAGCAGCCACGCGAGTAATTCCCCATCAACCTATTCCACGCTGAAGGACTCTTACAGAAGCTACGGAGCCGGCAAAGAGTCCAGTCCACCGTACAACGCTAGCAGCAGCAGCTACAGCACCCTGAAGAACGAGTACAGGGAACCAGCAAAAATCGAACATCGTCGCGAAGAATTCGAGTATCGAGTATCTCCCGATCGAAAGATCTCCGAATCCTCGACAGACTCGTATAGAAAACACACGGAATCGTTCTCGCCACCTGGCAACATCGATTACATCGACGAGGACATCCCCTATCACGCTAGACAGACCAGCCAGCCATTTTCGTACGGCGCCACCCCGGACATGATCAAACATCAGAAATTGTCCTCCCCTTCGTTGGTCAGGAAGGCTTCCGTTAGGGGCGCCGCACCTGTTGTGGACTTCGAGGACATCCTCGGAGAGAACTCCAGGAGACCCATTAGTCCTTTGAGCCCGAACACGCCCGACCCGCCGCCGGAGTTCGCTAATGGGCCAGCGAAGACCAGCTCGGACCATGTCGATGGGTAAGTGATAGCCACCAAGTTTTCAGGACGGAGATTAGATCCTCTATTAAGTGGTTGACCCAGATCCTGCGATCCCCTGGGTCTTCAGACTCCAGGTTTTAATGGTTAGGTGTGTCGCTAAACGATCTACCCCTCTGCCAAAAATATTTGATACGGCAATTAGCTTCGTGACTCTCTTGTCAAGTCCCCTTGCAGAAGAGTCGTATTAGATATGAATGTCAATAAATGCACACTGGTATTTGTAAAATAAAAATTGCCTTTATTTCACGACGCGAGAGGGAGCTCTTTGCTAGACGAAGTCTCAGCTTTGACTGACTCTTACAAGAAAATCGTTGGAACCCGAAAGGGAAACCAGGATCCTCTCATATCTCCGGATTGTTTAGATTAGGCCCCACAGTACGGCTCTTGAAACAAAGTATCAATTGAGATACTTTGAAATCTGTGTTTAAAAATTATTCTGAGAATCGTTTCATCGATGCTTCTTAATCTGTGTTCATTAAACCGATACGGAGATCGTTGCTTCATTTTTGACAATGAATAATAAGTTTATTGTGCTGGTAATTTATTGATGATCCAAGAAGTCGCGATGAATAATCGTTTTCTAAGGGGTACACTCGTTTCTAGGATTGCATTTTCGTAAAGCTGTTTTCGATTAATGCGCGTTACGCCTCGTAGACGTAAAAACAGGACTTTTGAGGGCGACTTAGTTTGGCTATTGAAAAGCCCCATCGCACCCTTTCAATCCTGGAAACGAGTATACATCCTTAGAGATTGATTACATCCTTATCTTTCAAAATTGACGCTTTCCAATGGTGGCCCAGATTCGCGAAACCTAGGTCACTCGGTCCGAAAGGCGGCCGAGCGAAGTTACCTCTCTTTCCTCAATTATTTTCGTTTCTCATCAGCGCGACGGTGTCGCGTCAGACTGACAAATTGCCCGGCAGGCAACTCGGCCGCTGGCAATATCCATCCGCAAAACCGCGAGCCTCGTATTTCATAACGCGATAGGACGCGTCGTTACCGTCAGGCCGACTTTTCTCTTTTCCACTCGGCGATGTCGGACGACAATGAGTCACGCGGGACGACCGCATTGGCCATTCGCGACAGAAACGCAGCCGCGAGTGCCGTAACCGTGGCCGCGTATGGCTAGACGATTTATTAATTGTCCCGCGCCGGTTTTCCACCGCTCGATCTTTCCCTCTCCACTCTACCCCTTCTCCTGCTCGTGGATCTTTTGCGGCGCCTGATTCGGTGGATTGTTGCGACACGCCTGTCTCTATCCATTCGCAAAGCGGGCCTAACATGGATCACTATTCAACCCGTGTTACAAGTCCTGCGTATCTTTCTTTTCAGAAATTATACATTAGTCCGAGGACTCGTCTAATCTCTCTCATTTCACAATATACAGCCGCGACACATATCGAGATCGCGATGAAACGTTCCCCGGTGGACGACGCGCGCCACACACCGACTTATTATTAGACGGTCTGAGCATTTAATTACGGGATTCGTTACACCGGGTGAAGTTGACGGTAACGTTGCCGGGAGCTTTGCCAGAAAAGGGACCCCGTAATCGGGCCGAGTGGTGTGCGCGACACCGTGTATATATAGGGCCGGACGGAAGCGCCTCGGATATCTGACGGGAATAATGGAGCAGCATTAATCGGGAGAAGCGTGAGTCATTCCAGCCACTTGACGCTTTTTCGCGGACGCTAAATAGAGAGATTGATACCACCACTCGTTCCACGGAGATTTAATGCTGCTGCGAACCCGGGGGTTACAGTTTAATGCGGCCGTTGACGTCCTACCGACCGGAAGTCAAAGAGATCCGTTGCTTAACAGGGTAGACTCGTTTCTGGGATTGCAAGGGTGCGGCGTGTACTTTCTCATTTCTCGATAATGCAAAGATGGAGTTTCGCACAGGAAAAATTGGAGAAATTTTGAAAAATTCGATGTTGTTCTTAAATTCGAAGTAGATGTGAAGTAGCAAAGTTTTCAGAGCGTGTATGGAGTTGGAAACACGAGTTTCCCAGAGGTCTGGTATTCTGATAAATCAGAGACGCGGCTGCTGCGGCATCCAGGGAGATTGAAGATTAGGGTCCCATTGCGTTGAGAGGACCTGGAAGTTGTGTCTTAGCTCAGGCAGGCCTCTGATACCCTTCCCAGTGGTTAACACTCTGCGTGCACCACATCTGTCCGACAAATGTGCGGAACTCGGTGTACCGTCGAGCCACCGAAGCGGAAAGATCGCGTTTACCGTCGGCGGAGCACATTTTCCACTCGTCGACGGTGCATTTTCACCGAGTCAGGCCGAAAGGAAAGACTTTTTTCCTCCGAATAATACAACCGACGAAGGAGAAGAGAGATAGGAAAGAAAAAGAGGACGAGAAAGAGGACGCCTTGGACTGTCCGGAAAGAACGACGGAAATACGAGCTCGCCGAGGAAAATTGTAGGAGGGTTTACGAGCCTCTTTTGTGCTCCCGTTTCTACTTCGAATGACTTCCGCATCCGAGTGCCGTTTCTCTGGACTCCGGGGACGCCACCGCACCGGTACGAAAAAATTGCCGGTGGCAAGAAATACACTTGGAACGGCGGAGAATTACAAAGAAGACGGCCGAATGAACCGACTCGCGGCGGCCGATTTAGCGCGTCCCGTCTGTTCTATATTTATAATTATGTCAGAGGGCGAGCCGGAGTCCAGAAATAGGAGATTTCTTTCTCCTGCCACCCTCCAGACGTCTTTTTACCGCCGACCTTCCTCGCAGGAATTCCACGAATTCCTTCAGCCCCTTCGGAAAAGACAGGATTCGCGAATCCTCCTCGACACTCGGAAGACGGACAGTTTCAATTACTTAATCTATCGAGAAATATGAAAAATCCTTCTCGAACGCCTGCTCTTTAATGTTAGAAAAGTCTCCAGAATCCGGCAAATCCGGAATCCCTGAGCCGAAGCTGGTGAAATAGTTGCTGTAGATGTCTCGAAGGCGTTTCGCCGAGATTACGGTAAACGTTCGGCATTTTGAACGATTGTTTCCGTGGAAACGGCTCCCGTAGAAGGGCCATAACAGCGACGGAGAACCTGAAAACCGAGTTCGCGTCGAGGAACGAACGGCGAAGCCCCGAAAGGAGAACTTCTTTGCGGACGAGAAAGCAGACCTGCCAAACGTCTGTCGACCTGATCGACCATAAACGTCGCCTTGTTTCTCCATCGACTGTGGCCGTAGTTTTTCAGAAATATCCGTGCGAAACCCGTGGTTGTTTCGCAACAGCCTCCGCCCCGCAACGTTTATTTTCACGGCACGGCACAGGCGTGTTTCGGGGGCCTGGCCAGCCAACGATACACAAAACCACTCGTATTTTACGACGACCAACGACGCCGCCGTTACCGTGCAAAACGGGGGTTCGACGAACTCGCCTCCACGGGCACGGTTAACAATCTTGTTAAACGTGGACACCCGGTTTTCTCCGGCGTTCACGCGAGAGAGCTCTCGATGGTTCCGAATTACCTTCGGTATTGACGGAACCACGCCTTTATGCGCTCGCAGTTACCGTTTCTCACTCGATAAGTTCGGCCGACTTGTCGCTTGTTAATCGAGACCGTATTTCTCCCGGGGGGACACGCCGATATTTCAATGTTACGTCCGAAGCGTGTGCCCGAACTTTAAACAGTAGTCGGTGATCAGCGTAGTCGATATTCCCGAGAAACTGCCGCGCATTAAATTACGACGCCGTGCCAGATTAGATGCAATGCTAGTCGTGGGAGGAGTTCCTTAGCTCGGCCATTCTTCGAGGAAAGGGCTTAACCGATTAACTCTTAAATGCATTGTGTTGCCGTTTGGCAAATAGATACTGCTTAATAGAATACAAAGGCATAAATAGAAACTGTAAACAAAATATCGAGCATTTAAGGGTTAAGATGGTCAAAACTGCCCATAGCAGATTACCCCGTAACTAAATTTTACTCGGAGGGGTATTTCTCAGTCAGCTTGCGAATGGTTATAACCATTGAAAAACCTGTAGGGGTAGTTTTGACCACCTTAATCGGCTAGACCCTTTACACTGCGTTCGCGTAGAAATTTTTTAAGGAAATTCGTGTATATCACGACAAATCGTATCTAACATCGCAGTGGCGATTCCAACTGAAAGCGGGGGTGGAGGAAACATAATCGACAGGAGCTCTCCATCATGCATCGGTTGATAAGGATCGCTGTCTCCGCGGAGCAGCTGTTTCCATCTTGTACAGAGAGACTTCTCGGTTTCGCGTTCTAACACCGACTCGAGTTACCAGCAGATGAAAATACGAGAAGTCACTTTCTCGCGACGCGGGGCGAGGAGAGAGAGAGAGAGAGAGAGAGAAAGAGAACACGAGAAGCGCGAGTCGTGTAACAAAGCCTCGTTAGAACAGCAACAAACCGGCCCGTCACGGTTACCAGTCGGAAGAGGGCCCAGAATCAGGACCTCCTACCGCGATAGATCCCGGATAATTGCATCCTGATCGACGAGGTCGCTTCGGGCCATCGGTTCCTCTCGCCGCGCCGGCGCGGCGTAGACCCATCAGAGCGGTAATAAATGGACCGCCAGCTCGGTTTTTGTTTACGAGGATCGAAATTTATACTCCGGCATAGCGGAGAACATCGGCCACACCCTGACGGCGATTCCCGGTGCATCGTAAACCGGGAGACCCGGGGCAACGGGGTTTACTAGAGCACTTCTTCGGCAAACGGTTCTAAACAGGTTCGGAAAGATCAAACAATAGACAAAATTTAAATATTGATCTAGATCGACCTCTTTCCTCCAATCTGTTCGTAGGCCAATTTACGATTGGAATTCATTATAATTTGAAAGAAGAAGTACGAAGCTGGTCGGACCGTTTGTTACGAAGTCCGTTCTTTGATAAGGCCTTTTTATCTTTTTTGTAATAAAAGTCGACGGATTCGACGAGCAAAAGCGATTCAGCAGAAGTAGCTTGAGGATTGTGAAAGTTCTGATACGAATTGGAAAAGTTTCACATTGGTTTCTGGTGTCGGCAGATTATCGTGGCTGAGGCAGCAGCAGCTGAAGCTCGCTGCGAGAAGGGACGAAAGGAACCCTGGGAAACTCTGGCGACAGGAGACCGGGAATCGTGTGATCGGCGAGCTTAGGAGCTTGCAAAGAGGACGACTGAGGCACGATGGCTATGCGAGTGACTCCGCGGTACTCGATGACGATGACGAAAGCTGGACGCCGCATTCGATGTCCGGACAGGTGAGACATTCAAAATTAATCACTAGAAACGCGTTAACCCCTTGCCCTACAATTTATTTTACGGTTTCAGCGATTCGAACTTCTTTCGTAGATCGTAATTTCCTAGGAAAGGTGAACAATGATATAAATTGTATGTCTATACAAGTTCGCAGATCAATAATCTGTTCAGAATATTTATCTCGAGTCAGACACGATATTTTAAGGCAAGGGGTTAAAATAATGCTTGTCTCTGTATTTGATTGCTCGGACAATTTCGAACACTCTACGGGAAAATGAATGAATGTAGACACAAACGAGGCAGCTTCCTTACACATCGGCTCCGGCGAGTCCTCTGCTTCCGCAGCGATCGAGCAGCCGGAAGTACAACGGAACCGCCGGAACCGGTACCCTCGGAAGACCGCGCGCAGAAAGCGTGAGCGAGCGTCCCTTCATGACAGTGAAGCGAGCTTACGAATACCGCAAGTACGGCGATAGCCAGGTAAGTGCTTCGAGCAAGCCACATACTCGATATTCCTCGCTGTTAGTTCCGTCGGGATCGATCTTGCTTCCGCCCGTTTCGACAAAAGCCGGAAGACACCGGAGCTACGTTGTTCGAAGTAACTAAATCGCAGAGAGAGAGAGAGAGAGAGAGAGAGAGAGAGAGAGAGAGAGAGAGAGAGAGAGTGCCGATACGATCAATATTTATTGACTCGTTCAAATCGCAGGGAACGGAACGTTACGATTGCCGGTCTCCGGTAGACCCGGAGCACCGAACTACTTAAAATAATTGTCGATAATAAGGATAATAAATTCGAAACGGCGGAACGATCGATCCCGGCATGCGCCGATGAGACGGCGGCAGCACGAACGCTACAATTTAGCTGCTCAGTAGACAGCGACTGTAAAAGCAACTACTTCTGCGCCGTCGTAGTTTATGGTTATGCCCCCACAGTTAGATCCTAAACAGCAAGAAATCGACCCCTTAGAGCCGCAAAAACTATAGTTATTGCCCGGAGTATTATAGCTTAACCCTTTTCTGCTGGCTTCCTTTTCGACCGGCTGCACCGGAGTCCCGAACAGGTGTTGCGGAAGAGGGAAACGCTTCCGAATGATTTTTCACAATTTTTCAAAATTAAGTTGATTCTCGTATCGTTTTCCATTGAGAATCGTTCCCTCTCTGCACCTGTTGCAAGTCTTTCTTTCGAGACGAAGCAAAAATGATCGGGCAACCAGCTGAGGGACTGTAGCCGTTTTGTACATACCTGTAAAATAATGCGATTAATTGCACGATTGGTGCGATTGGTTCGTCGTCGAACAGACCAGGCAGATCACACGCTGGCAGCACGGGAACTATAACGGTAGCTCTCCCTCTAGCATGAAGCGCTTCGCTTGCTTTTCAGAGCCCTCCGACATCCCCCCGCTCAGGCTTAGCTGCACAACCTTTAGGATTAACAATGCAGCAGCAACAGGCCACGTTTATTAACACGGAGAAGCTGCAGCCGCCGCGGCCGGAATCGCGGAGCGACAGTTTCGCGCGCGCCGACGCTTTGCTGCGCGAGCATCGCCAGCAACAACAATCAACTTCCATCAACAATGTTATCAGCAATCACGTCGACCAAAAGCAAACTTTGGCGCAGGATTTTGGCGAGCGAAACACTCGGCCCGAATCGAGGAACCGATTGGTAGCTTACCAAAGCTTCGGAACAACCAACGACGAGAGGACAACGGACCACGTGGATGCCGGTTTGTTGGCTGTCGTTGATCAACAATCAACTCAGACGACAGATCCTCTCGTGAGCCTCATTCAATCGCTGGCCGATATCTCGCCTATTCGATCACCATCATCCGTCACTAACAAGAACGGGAACGATCATCAGGCCAGCAGTCCTGCGAGCAGCAACGTTGCTAACAACACCGGCACTAATTGCTCCCCTAACCAGTCGCCCAAAGCATGGCAGAATTGCGTCCAGGTTTGTCCCGGCTACCATCTCCTCTCGCGAAATCCTCACTTGTGGTTTCACTAGCATCATGCCGCCATAGTAGTCGGTGCCGAAGAGGTCAGGGAGTTAAGGGGATGCGGTCGCGCCGTGCCATAAGTGTTCGGGGTGACACTGACTATCGTGGCACACCGCTGGTCCTGCCGGATTAGATCGCTTTCATGGAAATTGTCAGAGTGAACTTTACTCGCCTAACTCGTCCAATAATTTCTTCAACTTTTCGTCTTTTTATGATTCTACGATACATGTTCCGAATGGAAACGGTATTATTATTATATATTTCAGATCATGGAAGGGTTACACCACTGTATCCTGAGAAACTTGGAAGTTTCGCTTGACCAAAAAATTAACACGTTTGTTAATTTTATCCTCCCTGACCCCTTTGCACCTCTGCCGATTTAGTTTTGCACAGTTTGATTAGAAATTGCAATTCGCTTGTCCCCGCTTCGCCTGACTGCACGAAGTGATTAGAGGCGTGCATCTTTGTGCAATACGAAACAACAACGGGAGATAAAAGTTTGTAAATGAAAGATTGATAAACATTCACAGTCCCACAATGACTCGACGTCTTCGTGGACCGAGAGGAGCGTCAGTCCCGGCAGCGTGGTGGTCGGTAGCGCATCGAGACCGCAAACACCTGCATTTCCGGTGCATCCTCGGACTCCGTACGTTAACAACTCCTCACCGACGGTCACATTCGCCTCTGACCGTTCCTACGCGACGTCGAACACTAGCTACAACCTGAACAACAACAACAATGTTAACAACGTCGAGATGGGCACCAACAATAACAACAATGTCGGGAATTACTCGAGCGAACGAACGATCTACATCGAGGAACGAAGAGACGTTTCCAAGGAATCGGGGCTTCCTCCCAAGAGTCCGACAACACAGAGGTAAGCTGAACCTTGTTGCAACCCTAATTGCACAGCAAATGTTTGCCAACTGTTAACCCGAAGACACCCCCGAATTTGGCGTCAATAACGTTTGAGTCCCACTTAGTTTCACAGTGTAATTTACACGATTTGACAGTGATATAGTGAACTTGATTTACCTAGGGGCCGTGGCTAGGCTGAGAATTAATGGAAGGTCTAAGTTTCTCACTAGACTGCGGGTCTTTACGCGTGTACAGCATGGACTGAGTCGATGAAATTGAAATTGTTTTATAATTTATATGACAGCAAGACAAACGTCGAAGCCAAGCTTTAATGCAGGAAAATTCTCAGTCTAATCATCGGTTCCCAAGCAATTTGCCAAACCGAGGAGCATTTTCAAGCACAAAGCTAAATTTACCAACGAGACAAAGATGATCGAAAGGACGTCGACGACGTCGCGAACGAACATTCAAATGTTATTTCTCGGTCGTTCCGATGTCGCGAACTTTATTATAGAGTATCTATATTTCAACGAGTGCTGGCAGAGATGCAACGATTATGACGCAGATTGATATTCGTGATTCTAGACGCTTGAGTTTCCCGGCAAGCGGGCCACTTAAACAAACGCATAACAAACGATGGCCGCTCACTAACCAATCGGCGTCGTTCGACTATAGGTAATATATCACTGAGACACCGCTGGAACTTGGCGACTGTCCGTTTCTGACAGAAACGCGGCGTCGATCCGGTGTCGATGCGTCGTGAATGTTTAATGTCGTGACCACTAACCGTGTGTGTATTGGTACACTCGAATCGCAACTGCATCGCACGGCGCAACCAATTACGTTGCGTTACACCGAATTTCATATTTCCTATCACGAACGTCGCATGCAAATTCCCCCGTTAATCTCCGCATCCAATATTCCCCATTAGTATCCCGTTCCTCCACTTTTATACGATTTATTAGATCGTCGCCGATTTATCCGTTTATTGCGGAAATTAGCGCGCTGCCTGAAAAACAGCGAAAACGTCACGAGAATAAAACGCGTTGAGTGCAACGTCAATCAATAATTTTTCAGAAATTCATTTCACTGTGACATATTCGAGTTTCATGGGAACTTTTAGGCTGACGAATTTTAACATTCGTTTCAACTGATTGAATTGCAAAGATTGCACTGAGAAATGCGAGAAATGCATTGGGAAACCGGTCGATGCAGTTGCGCCAGTTTGCAGCATTAAGATAGAGTCGAAGAGTGGAGACCACGTCACATTCGTCGTGTGTGTGTATTGCACCTGTCGAACTAACAAAAGCTCGAGCTTTTTGCATCGTGTACCATCTTCGAAAGCATATACATAAACTGTCATGCATCATCCGCGCGACGATTCTTAGGGAGCACATGACTGAAATCTAAAAAGAAGCATTTATTCAATAACGACGGAACTCGGACTAATTAACAGAGACACGTATGCTCATCGAACTGTGTATATATATGTATGAAATGTTCACTGTAATTTCGCAAAGAAGTTTGAACTCACTCACGATCTTTTCTCATTCACACCTCTGTCTTTTTCTTTCTATCTTCTATCTCTGTTTCTTTCCTCTTCGATATTCCCTAGATCTTTCTCTAGTTTCTTGTTTGTACCACGTTTCCGATGTTTTCTCACGGCGTACACTTTGCACGAGTCACTTTTACGTGAAACATATACACAGAGACAGACAGAGAGAGAGAGAGAGAGAGAAAGAGAGGCGAAACACTCACACAGAGAGAACTATCTGCACGGAGAAACGATTCTCGCCACGAAAGTCACTTTATAACGATACATGTGTGATCTTTTCCTTGTAGCAAGGACCGATCTGTTTCTCCGATAAACGAGTCGACGATGTCGCATTCGCAAACCATCTCACGCAGCCCTGGAACACCGACACACATCGAGTTCGCCCAAAGTCCGAAGGTAAGTCGACCTCGAGAACCGGTCCGGACGAAAATGTTACGATGCTCTCTTAAAAGAGATTTAATTATTCGTCATTTGGAGCGGGCAACACGATTATGCAAATGCAAGCGGCTTGATTTTATTTTCGATTTTGTTGGGTTCCAGAGCGCCGCTTCGTACACATCCATAAACAGCGGCGGACAATCCTCTCCGCAGGTTCAGTATTACGGCTCGAGACGGTCGAGTGTCCACTCGAACACCGAGCCACAGGAAGTAGCCGACGCCAATGTCAAGTTCGTGAGGGACACCAGCAGGATCTGGTACAAGCCTAACATATCTCGGGAGCAAGGTGGGTTCGACGATCTTCGAATTTCGGTCGGTAATGCGTTAAGTTAGAAAGGAGACAGAGGTGCGTGAGTTGTAAGAATTGTAAGAATTGTAAGGGGATAAATAAGAATGAAATGTTCGCAGCAATCTCAATGCTGAAGGACGCAGCGCCGGGGACATTCGTGGTCCGAGACAGCAATTCCTTCCCAGGGGCGTTTGGTCTCGCTCTGAAAGTAGCAACTCCGCCTCCAGGAGCACCCAGCAGTCCAAGAGACCCATCCAGCGAGCTGGTTAGGCACTTTTTGATCGAACCAACCTCGAGAGGCGTTCGACTAAAAGGATGCGCGAACGAGCCAGTATTCAGCTCCCTGTCGGCGTTAGTTTATCAGCATAGTTTAATGGCAATGGCTCTGCCTTGCCAGCTGCTACTCCCGGAACCCGAAGCAGCAGCCAGAGCTCTCGATTCTCCAGGTGCTAATAGCGTGCAGCAGTCGCTCGTACAGGGTGCAGGTGAGATCATTAGAAATATTCATAATAAACGACGAGATGAATGTTTTTCACTGAGTTCGCGTGATTGTTTTTCAGCCTGCAACGTTCTTTACCTCTTCACCATGGACACAGAGTCCCTGACCGGGCCCCAGGCTATCAAGAAAGCAGTCACAACCATGTTCGAACAGAAACCACTGCCCACTGCGACCATCGTTCACTTCAAAGTATCCTCCCAAGGGATAACCCTCACTGATAACGCCAGGAAGCTTTTCTTCCGCAGACATTATCCCACTAATAACATCAGCTATTGCGGATTGGACACCGAAGAACGCACTTGGGAGTTCTCCAGCGAGGACACGGGGCGACCCGTTAGCGTCCAGTGAGTTCCCCATGTTCTTCTCGATTCGATTACACTCTTCAACAGCCAACAAACGTTTCGATTTGCGCTATGCGATTCTCGCAGAGTTTTTTTTTTGCGCTGATTCCGAATCTACCCTTGCGGTCCTAGCTCCTGTAATCAGTTTGGAGAAGATTTTGTCGGTCAGTTACGATCTAACACGTTCCAATTCCTTTCCAGCCGATGCTTCGGGTTCGTGGCCAGGAAACCCGCCCACAAGTCGGACAATCAGTGCCACGTGTTCGCCGAATTGGAGCCGGAGCAACCAGCGATGGCGATCGTGATTTTCGTGAACAAGGTGATGATGGGCAGCTCTATGTCGAAGGCGAACATCGTCTAGACCTTCCACCGTCTTCTCAGTCGTCTTCCTTTCTCGACTATGCGTCGTCGCATCGTCGGACGACAGACAAGACGAAGAGAATCGACTCGAGCAGAGAAAAAGAAAGCGAATCGACCCGATCCTGCGACAGGATACGAAAAACCGGCTCCCGTGGGAAGCCTCTCGTGCATTTCGTGAAACGTAGAATCGAGTCAGTAGAGCATGAACGTGTTCTCCGATAGACACAGTAGCAATTATCGGTAGGGATCGATCGACACGAAGGAAAACTCGATTCCATCCTTCTTGTCGCACGATTCATGAGGAAAACGTTGTTAAATGGAGATCGTTAACTGTTGGCAATTACCGTAGAGGATAGTAGAGTAATATAAAGTATACGCGGGGAGGTGCGTGACGGTGGTGTGCTTGCCACTCTATTCATTGTTATGGGATTCCGGTGAATTCTAATGGGGAGTTTACTTTTTAGTACTGTCCTAAAATCCCGTAATGTCGTCCTCTACGATTCCTCCAATCTGTATTCGACTATACACGGTGGTACGAATGGGAGGAGATCCCACAAGCTGCCTATACTTAATTAAGAAAAATCCATTACATTCACGCGCTAGCGCACGGTTCACAACGGCTTGAACCCTGTTCTTCAACGTTTTACATACTTTTCTAATAGCCTTCGATCGCATATCTCGCGTTCACGTTTGCTAGGTTTGTATTTTATTTTTGTTAGTTAGGCTAGACGGCTCTCGGACTATGATCGAACTGGATCGACTACCATTCGACTCCCTCGTGGCCTGATACTCGATCGATCCGGGTCGTTCCAGACCCAGCGTTCCAAAATGTTTGAGAAATCGTGAAAATTAGTGGCAAGGATTTAGGGAAGAATCGAAGAATGGAGAATGCAGGTTTCAACCCTTATACAGTTAACCCTGATGTTCACATAGCGATTGTATTCATATTGTAATTCGAACACTGTGTTAAAGTTCAATTCAGAGTAATAGAAAACTCGATTGTTTCCGAGTATATATTAAAGTATGGAAAGAAACGGTAGCATAAAATTGTTTTACAAATTCTTGTACGATAAAGAGGTGCTATTGATATTGTTCGTTGTATAAACGGGTCGAAACTGACCCGAGATCGACCGTAGGGTAAAACGAGAGTATACTAAAGAGAGAAAGAAAGAAAGGCAGCATCGTCACGCGTCTCTCCGAGCGCGAAAGCTATTATGCGAACGTACCGACATGCACACGCGAACGTACCGATAGTTGGTAGGTCTAGTTGAGTATTTCGACCGTGTTCGCCGCGCGGAAATTAAAACGAGTACGTCTCTCGAACGAACGAACATGCGAATCGAATGATAATGAAAGAAAGAAGATAACGACGCACGTACTCGCGGCATTCACGTACGCAGCACAGTATGCGAACGATAGTTGAATCCAATATGTATGTTCAATATTACCGCGTTATACCTTGGGACTCTCGAGTAATGTTTATCGGAAAAAATGTTACGTCGTTGCGGAGCCGACCTCCGGTTAATGTATGGTATCATGACACGTTATTACTAGACTGTGGAATCGAACGATTTTATGCACGATGCGATCTCTGCACTTCTCGAAAACTGTTATCAGAAATCAGTGCAACATTCTTCAGCGAACTCGTCAAATTTACTTTCCCGGAGTTAAAATCGTGCCATCTAGATTTTCTAGTAACTGTGTGTTCTGGCAAAACGTAAAAATGTGTTGGAATTAAAATATTGATTGCATTCGACGAACGGTGGATAAAGTGCATAAAATCCGCAGTCTAGTGGCTATATAAATACCTGTAAATAAAAGCGAGCTGGTAAAGGATGTTTACGAAGGGAACGTGTAACGTTCCCTGGATTGGCAGCGGAGTTAGGGCAGCGTTCAGGGATGAGGAGGAACGAGGACGATGAAATGAATTCGCCTCGACAGGTGTCAACGTGACGGAACAAAAAGAAATAAACGATACTCGAAGAGGAGTAGCGAGATATCAGATAAAACGAAACATCACACTACACTCGTATACATACACACAACAGACACGCACACAGAGAGAGAGCGAGAGACACGTATATATATATATATATATATAGATAGATATATACACACAGACACACGAAGATACACGTCATTTCGTTTGATAACCCCTCCCACCCACGTAGATTCTTGCCATTTAATAAAAATCGTCCTGGCGAGCGACGTCCTTCGCAACCAAAATGGAGAAACCGACGAAGGAGGATCTCTCCGCCGTGGACGACGGTAATCAGTAGACAGCGGATTTTATCGATTTATGGGAGAAATAAGTAGGTGTAATTTAAAACAGTAAAAACACATTAGAAGAATTGAAAAATACAGTTATATTATTCTCAACCGATTAAACATATTACGAAAGAAAAGAAATTTCTATTTCGCTCCAGATTGTTGGAATTCATGTAGAAAATGTATATTTTGCATAAAGATCCGCTGTCTAATAATCAGTCAATTATTACGAAAGATTGTTACATGTAATTATGACAATACCGCGGCGAGACGAGGACCCGCGAGAAAACGGATATCGCGGATGTTCGACGACGTCGCAGCTGTTTAATTCTTTCGCGTTCTATTGGGTCTCGGAGAAGATCGGTTTCGCATCTTCTGTTTGGCTTTCTCTTCCTCTGATTATTCTTTCCGATGGAGATAGGACGACAAAGGAAGAGTTCTGTCAACGGAGAACACTGTGCTAGTCAAAATTCGATGTGTATACTCGGGAGCGACGAAGAATTCGATGAGTTTAGAGGATGACGGTTTGCCGAGCCGATCTCTCTTCGTTAGCCCTAAATCCCCTGTCTCATTTCATCGTATGTATATCATTTCGTACACGTGGAAAAACCTGACTAACCGAGTAACCATTAATTTAACACCAGTCATTATAATAATTCTTAATTATTATTACTTATTTACGCTCTATTATTACGTACGTTCACGCAATAATTGTATCGTTGCACGCCGGAACGGTGTGTCTCTTATAGTTGTAACCGTAATAAACCATATTCGCAGCGTACGATCCCTGTGTCTTTTAATCCTACATAAAAAATTGATTTTTTATAAAAATTTATCAGGCGTAGACATTTGCACGGTTCCGTGCTATTATGGGATAGTTGCGTTGTCATGCAACACGCTCGGGCATTCTCAGCGACGAAACCGAGAGTGACTAGAAAATTGCACGATTCTTTGGGCAGCTCGATTTTCTGTTCCACGTGAGTGAAGAAGAGTGGAACTTGGCCATCGTGTTACGCGGTAAGTGGCAGCATTACTTAGATTACCGTTAACGGAATAAGAATGAAAGGAACTTAACCGAGACGCCGCCGAGGTGAAAAGTGGCAAAAACTTTTCCGCGTGCCTTTGCGTGAGGCGCCGTCAAGATTTACTCGCGAAGCTTACATCGGTGATCCATTCATCGATCCAGTTCTCCAGAAAACAAGAGTTGCAACAAGATACACTAATAAACTGCGGAACTTCATGAGTTTAGAGAAAAATTGAGTAGATGAATTTGAAAATTGTCAATTTGTTTGTATCAATTTACTGAGCATAGTCGGTATTATTAAACAGCTTAGAAAATCGCTGCAAAAATTAGAAAAGCTCGGTCTACATCAAATAGACATTAATTTAATACAACGTAGAATAATATAAAAGGCTATAAATTCTTTAAAAATCGTATCCAAAAATCTGCAATTGTCAGCTGACGTTTCTGGAACCGATCGGCTAGCTTCGCCGGGGAAAGTAGGATAGTGTTCTATCGTTCCCCTGTCCTTCGACGGGGTTAGGCTACCGGTTAGGCCTAGAGATCGAGAAGGAACCCGAGTACTGAATACCATACAGAAATCCCGTAAGCCCGGCCCGCGAGGCTGACCAGCGAAACTGTCGTTTTTCGCATACGTTTACGAGCGACGAGTCTCGAGACTGGTTCCGGCTTCGAACCAAGAGAACAGTCAACAAGGTGACTTCGAGGAGATCGCATATATCCTGGCCTGATCCAGGCCGATCATGGCTGTCGGCGTCCAGTCGATCATGTGCCTCGTGTTCGGTTTGTCGATCGTACTTTCGTCGAATTCGATCGATGCTCTACCGCAACGCGGCGATCTTGAATTTATCGTACGAGAATCGAATTCCTCGGTCCTGGATCGAAAGGATTCGTCCTTGGAGGAAGAGGGAGCAACCACTGATAGGTCAGGATCGTGTTAAATTACTCCGTCTTTGATAAAACGTAAAGGTTCACGAAGAATCAAGTGTTGTGTCACTCGTAATTACAGATGCGAGGAACAGAACGTTCTTTTCAACGAAACGAACAATTTCGATGACAGATCATCAATCCCGAAGAATGCGGGCAGAGGATTTTTGTTCGTCGACATGATCGAGTCAATGTTCACGGTAGTGACTAACGGCATTGGTTCCATCGTATCCAGCATCATCGGCTCCGAGAAAATTCCTAAAGCACGATCTATGAAGGTTAATTACAGAAACTATCACCTGATCAGACTGTCCCCCAGCTCGGAGAGTCAGGTGAAGGAATTGAGAGAACTCAGGGACGCAGAACCGGAAGATCTAAGATTCTGGACGCAGCCATTTTACAACAAGTACGTAAAACTGTAGAATCGAGTTTATTGTTCGGTGAACAATGTGCTTCTAAGAAATTGTTAATGTTTCCAGGTCAACCGATGTAGTCGTTGCTCCAGATCTTGTTCCCGATCTGAAGACGTTTCTGAGAAGCAGAGGGATCGATTTCCAGGTGTTGATACCCGATCTTCAGGTACGATGGTATTTTAACACTACTCTTTAATAATTGTGCTGTACCGTGAGAACTTGAGCGAGATCGGACGGTGGATTTTGATATATTTTTGTGGAATGTTTATTTGGCGATAGAAAACTATAGCTCGTCAGAATCCGAAGATGTCGAAGGAGCAACGCGACGACCTCGTGACCACTCAGGGTCACAGCATGACCTGGAAGAGGTACCATCGATACGCAGGTAATTAATTAAATCTCGTTATGTTCTGCTGACCCAATTTTACCATGACCCAAAAATTGATGTTCCACTTTGCAGACATCACGAGGTACCTGGAATACCTATCGCTCAGATACCCAAAAATGGTGGACCTGATAACAATAGGCAACAGTTACGAAGGGCAGCCGATCAAAATGGTGAAAATCTCAACCGGTCCGAACAAAGATGGCAACCCGAAACCTGCTGTCTGGATAGACGCCGGTGAGTCAACAAATTCCCATGAACGACCCATGAAAAATAGGACTATTGCGGAATTATTCAGGCAGCAGGCTCCACCGTTTGACATGAAATCCCGATCTTTATTATTCCCACTGTCGTCCCGTTGATTTAGGTAGTCTCTACTCCGCATAATAAAATGAAGAAGCGTCTTCTCGACGAGCAACACACGTTGCTCAGTATAGAAACTGGTTTCCTATGGGAAAAGATTTGCAACTCATTCGAGGATTCGCTGGATGTGCGGAGATAGCTTTAGAGATTGTTGTAGCACTTGACTGGTGATAAAGAATGTTGTTACAAAGATTTTATCGATAGCAGAGTATCGTGGTTATTGTGTCCTGCTTGGATTGCTCGTTTATCAAACGTGTTTTCTGTTTTGACGTCGTAAAATTGAAGAAACTGAAGGATTTTTAAGACGGTCTAATAATTCTTTACTGCCTGTGTCATTTGATATTGTCTTCATTTTGGAATGGCTGGAAGAGATTTACAAAGATATTCGTAAAGTTTACACAGGCAGTAAATGTACAGTAGAATTTATACGCGTTGTCTTCGATCGCTTAGGGGAACTTTGCTACCGTGCAAGTCCAATAAAGGTTGCATCAGAATTTATATCTGCGTATATCAACCGGGGACAGATTAATTGCGCGAGAACCTGTCGACTATGATCAAAAACACCTTTAGGAACCTGTAGACTACAGATCTACAGTGACTTCCATTAATATTCGGACGTTCTCATAAAAATGATAACTACGAAACGAGTTTTTTAAGTTTAAAGTTTTGAAAAGTTGGATAATAGAAATTTTAGCATTTTCTCTGCGATTCCAACTTGAACTGTTTTCAAAGATTTTTGGCCAAAAAGATGTCCTAAGTATGTCCGAATAATATTAGTGGGAGTCACTGTATATGAAAAGGATAAGATCAGAGCTAGTTCATTTCTATGAGAATCACATCGCAGGTCTGCTTCTGAGATTCAAATCGTTGTAAATTGAAAAATGTAGCAGCGATGCTCGGTCCAGTCGAGACGAGCTTGGATGTAATACCGTTACCTTGTTTTTTTCCTCGAATTGTCATGACATTCGGCAGGTATGCACGCAAGGGAATGGATCGGTACAGCTGTGGCGACCTACATCGCGGGCCAGTTAGTCGAGAAGAACGGCAACTACACGAAATTGCTGGACAATTCGGACTGGATGATTTTACCTGTCGCGAATCCGGATGGGTACGAGTTCAGTCACACCGGGGACAGGCTCTGGAGGAAAACCAGGAGCAATCATGGGGAGGATAAGGACGATAGCCGGTACGATGTCCTTTTCCTTCTGGTTCCCTGGAACAAATTCAGAATTCTTTGAATTATCCTTCGTGTCTCTTTTGTACTGATACTTCCCCCACAGCCTCCTGCAGTTGGTGAACCATTACGCAAAGTGGTTTTGGGGCAAATGCGAGGGCGTAGATCCAAACAGGAACTTCGGGTACCATTGGGGCGAGATGGATGAGGGTGGAGCAAGCTCTGACCCTTGTCACGAAACTTATGCTGGTCCTCGACCCTTCTCCGAACCGGAAACGAGGGCTATGGCTGACTACATCCTGGATAACAAAGAAAACATCAGGTAAATGTTATGGAAATCACTTAACCGAAGTCCTGTTTACTCGGAAACCGAAAGATTCGCTGGAATAGAGACTTTCGACGTTCACGAGTGCAATGATGCTTTCAGAATGTACCTGACTCTGCATTCGTACTCGCAAATGTGGCTGGTCCCGTGGGGATACACGTACTCGAAGCCATCAGATTATTCGGAGTTGGCGAACGCTGCTAAGAAAGCGATAAGCGCAATTTCCAAGGTTCACGGGACTAATTATCAGCTCGGCCCGTCGTCGGACCTGCTCTATCCCACTTCAGGTACGATTATTTCGATGCTACTGACCGATGAGAACTGGAAATAGAAGGAGCTCTCAGATTCTTATCCGTTTTTTTGATAATGTTCGACATGAAATTGGACACCGAGTGCTATCGATGCCCGCCGGTTAATTAAACTGATTATTGTCTACGCGACGAAACGTCTCCTACGCGCATTAAAATGATTGAACTCTTCAGAGATTAGATAAAACAGATATTGATTAGACATGCAAATGTTGGGGCCATCTGATTGAACTAACCAAGACTTATGTGTCGCCTAAAATGTTCGTTGTGATTTAATATTAATTTTTGATTAACCATTGATGAACCGACGAATGTATCGTGATGAGAAGTTACATTTTTGTTAATCTGAATTGATACTTGCAGCCAACTGTTTTCAGATCAAGTTGGTAGTTCAATCACAATTGATTCGTTTTACAATACCAATAGAATCACACATTCTGTTTCGTCGTTAACTGGAAAATCCGCGCGGAGATACAGAAGATAAGGTCGAACATAGCAAATAAAACTTCGCTTTTAAAAATAATGGAACGATGTTAAAGAGGAAGATAATATGATTAGACCTCGGTCCGATTGTACAGTGGAACATAATTGTATCAATAGAATTTTTTAATTGGATAATTAAATTGCAGGAGCTTCCGACGACTGGGCGAAGGGTATAGCCGGAATAAAGTATGCCTACACGGTAGAACTTCGAGATCGTGGTACTTACGGATTTCTACTTCCAGCGACGCAGATCATGCCCACGGCTCGCGAAATTTGGGCGGGTATACGAACGATCGTCCGACAGGTCACTTCAAACACGTGAAATATCGGCAAAATAATTCTGCACGTCGTACAAGCGTGTACAAAACAGTGCGTGCGCGTCGCCTTGTATATTTTACACCGCATGAAAATAAAATTCATCGACAAGCATCTAATCGAACGAACCAAACACGACTACAATCGGTTCGGCTCGATAAGATTCCGTTCGATTCGCTTCGGAGATTGCGCACGTTTCGTTTAATTTTCGGATTATTAGCACGTTTAAAGGTCAACCGCCTAATCTCGAATCTTCTCCAAAGAGGAACTTGATCACGTGAACGTGCGTTGCTACAAAGAATTTTTATGAAATCATACTCGTTATTGATCCTGTAAATATTGTAAAGTATTAGTAGAATTGTCGATAGTCCGAGAAGAAAATAATTTATTGTAGACTATATGCGTACCACATAAGCGATCAATGTATGTATTCAAGCACTGTTCGAAGGATTTGTAATATTGCAAAAATTCTTAAATAAAGTGGAGAAAAGTATATTGTCGTATCATGCAAATTTCTATCTCCTCCTTAAAATTTCGTTAATCAAATTTACTTAATCGAGTGGAGGACTCTTGAGGAAGACTTCCATGCTGAAATCAGTACGATAATATCGGCTGATCGCAGACAATATAAGTAATTGCAAAAATCTCGATATTGTCACGATAACCATGGTACTTGTAGAACATAATTAATGAAATATAAACATTTCTTTAGTAAAAATAGACTGAAGTGGCTCCATTATCAATTACAATTTAGAATTATCAGTTGATATTTACGTCTAATTTCATATATAAGTCGTAATTTCCAGCTGGATAGCAAGTTGTACCGAACTGACCGTCCGACAATGTTCACCAAGTGTTTATTGGCTTCCGTCCTCGTCTTCCAGGGTAAGGAAACGCGATGTTACTATAAAAATGTACTCTGTTAGAATAATTCCAAAGTATAGCTTTTTGACTGTAAAAATTTGTTTAACTGTAAGATTGAATTTTCCGCAGCCTGCTGGGCTCTCCCAGCTGACCTGACCCCCCGTATCACCGACGGTGTGAACGCATCGCCCGGTGAATTCCCGTACCAGGTTTCCATCCAATGGGGAATCCCACCCCTGAAGGACTATGCCCATGCCTGCGGTGGTTCCATCCTCAACGAGAACTACATCCTGACCGCTGGACACTGTGTCCTCAAGATTGGAAAACTCCGTGTTGTTGCTGGTAAATACTACCTGACCAAGGCTGAAGACTCCAACCAGGTCATCGACGTCGTCAAGACCATCGTTCACAGCGGATACAAGGGGTGAGCTACTACAATCTTTCTACAGTGATTCAATTTTAAAACCGTATGCAACAAAATTGAATCAAGACGAAGAGGACCTTCTTGGCAACGAAGCGACCATCTAACACGTTTCCCTGGGATTTTACAGAGGCGTCGCACAACACGACATTGCTCTGTTGAAACTGGAGAAGCCCTTGAAACTGAACACCCTGGTAGCACCAGTTAAACTGCCCGGTCAAGGCCAGAAACAAGCTGGACAAGCCGTCCTCTCCGGATGGGGTTCCGTCTCCAAGAAGCTCATTCCTCAGCTTCCCAGTGTTCTCCAGAAGGCTGCCGTACCGATCCTTGACAACGATGACTGCTACAAACAACTCACCTCTCAGCCCGCTGTTGGTCAACAACCTGAACTCTTCGACACCCAAGTCTGCAGTGGAACTGCTGGCAAAGAAGTCTCTGCTTGCTCTGTAAGTTCTCTTTGCATAATTTAATTGATCGAATTGTTGCAACTTTTCGGCCAGGACACCAGTTGATTTATTTATTCCATTTCCAGGGTGACTCTGGTGGCCCACTCGCCCAGAACGGTGTCCAAGTTGGAATTGTCTCCTGGGGAATGATGCCATGTGGAGTCAGCAAAATGCCCTCAGTCTACACTCGTGTAGCCTCCTACATCGACTGGATCCACGAAAACATGAACTAAACATTAACCGAATTCACTGTCCCTTAAATCTAACCTGTAACTGAACAGTTATAAGTTAGGACCGTTTAGATTGTCACATATCATGAACAATAAATGATATAATTATCTTAATCAGAAGGAAACCGAGTTCGATATTTTTATCCTCCTTATGTTCCCAAGCTAGCAAGTAGATCTCGTATATCAATCGAATTTCTTCGACGGGAAATTAAGTTTGATATCTTAATCCTTTTCCTGGCGATAATGCCACGCCGAATCTCTGGTTCTGCAGAAGCGACTGATAAAATACTACGTCATTAATACTTCCGTATTTCCAAACAATGTACAATAATAATGCCGCATTAGAGATAGCGTTTAGATATTCATCTGGATTCGATCAAACGATAAAACAGCTTCTAAGAAACTGTTGAAAAATAAGAAACACTGGCTACCGTCGCTCATGTCAGAAAAATTGTATCAATTTTATGAACGTTTCGCGTTATAGATCATTTTCTGAGCTTCAATTATTATTGGTATCTACGAGTTTCATAGATTGTTGCACGCAAGTGCAATTCATCATCGTTCTAATTACATTTTTGCGTATGTTTGAACACGGAGATGAGTTATCACGCGTATTCGCCTCTGGATTTCACAACTAAAAAATCGATAAGAGATATCCAGTAGAATGAAATTCTTTATCGTTATCGATCGTCGATCGCATTGGTTTAGACAATGAGACTGATAGGCCAGCGCAATCTATCACCGGACAGCTTCTTATAAAAGACGATCCGTACCAGAAATCTGCAACAAATCATCACGATGGCTCTGAAACTCATTGTTTCCGTTCTCCTCTTGGCCACGGCCACCTTTGGTAAGTAAAAATACTCACTAAACAATTTCTCGACACCATGGACTGTAACAATTAACTATAATTCATTTGTTTGTAGCTTCCGAACCCAGGAGACTCCATCGAGGTTTCGGTATGCTGGATTTGAACCCCCGTGTTGTCGGAGGTGCTGAGGCAAATCCAGGCCAATTCCCATGGCAGGTGTCTTTGCAATGGGGTGTTCTGGGTTACTCTCACTTCTGCGGTGGGTCCATGATAAACGCCCAATGGATCCTCACTGCTGGTCACTGTGTGGACGCAGTTCCTAATTACGGTCAATTCGTGGTCAAGGCTGGCAAACATAGTCTGAAAGCCAAGGAATCTGAAGAACAAGTGGTAGCCGTTGCGAAGTCCTTCGTACATGAGAAATATCCCGGGTGAGTATCGAATATTCGTCCAAAGTCATATTAGAAACACAATAATTAAAATAATTATTAGGAACAAATAAATGATATTAGAAAGGTCCTAAAGATCCATCAGAATTTCAATTGTAATATATTCAAGAGGTGAATACCTAAAGGTGATAGAGGAAAAACGAGGTAAACGAGGTTTGATCATGAATGACCGGATTTTAGAAACGTTGCTCCCAACGACATCGCCTTGCTGAAGCTGGCGAAGCCTCTGAAGCTGTCCAAATCCGTCCAACCCATCAGTCTACCAGCTGCAGGAAGCATTCCAACCGGAAACGCTCTCTTGTCTGGTTGGGGATCAATCTCGAGAACGAACAACCCCATCATGCCCGACAAACTCCAATTCGTCTCTCTGCCACTGATCGACCTCCAAACCTGCAAGAAAGCCGTCGAAGATCTGACTGGACCATCTCCTCTGGACCCGGTCAACGTATGCAGTGGACCTCTCACTGGCGGATACTCGGCTTGCAGTGTAAGAAAACCTGAATTCTGAATTCATCGCTACTAATCCTTTTCTTATGAGTAAACTGCGGAATTTACGCATTTATGACAAAAAGCGGGTAGATACAATTTCAAACAGTGGACACATTGAAAAGATTTAACGTTATTCCCTAAATTTAAACTGGTTATTTACCTCAATTTAAAGGCTATAGCCGGATTTGGTGGTCAAATTCGCCCCCAGCGGGATTTTAATCGAGCTTGGACCATTCGATAGCCTACCCAAAAAAACCCCTCTGTGCCAAGTTTCAGCCCCCTATCTCATCTGTAAGGGTAGTTATCGAGAAAAATCGAAAAACCAGTTTTTGGCCCATTTTCCCTATTTATTGACAATTAAAAATTCTGAAAAAAATCTGACACATTTCGGATATCAAGCCACATATTAGGTATCATTTCCAGATTTTTCCGCTGCAAGCTCTGCTTGTAAAAAATGAAAAACACGAAAAAAATCGAAAAAATGCAGATTTCATATAGAAATCTAAAAGGTGCTACTCCAGATTTAATTTAGCAATGAGATATTATCAAAAGTATTATGCTCAATTTTTTTCAGATTTTTGTGAGTGGTGCGTCATAGTTAAAAAAAATAAAAACCGCTTTTTTCGGCGTTTTTCCTAAGTTATACTTATATTTTCACAGTCATAAAAATATATTATGTGATATTAAACGTTCCTACGTTCAGAAAAACATCTCTCAGACTTTAAAACTTGCCTAATACGAAAAACGAAATAATACTGTGTACGATATATTCGAATATTTCGAAGGTGATTCCAACGGCGCCGGATGGTGCAGCGGCTATGGTCCCCGACTGCGGAACCGCTGAAGACTTTTTGGACCAAGTACGAATCTCGGTCAAGTCAATTTTTTTTCCATCATATGATTTTTTATAAACCATTGTAAAAACATTTTTTAACTATGTTTAGACTATTTTATAATAATTTTTCGGAAAAATATTTTTGAAGTACTTTTGCCTCTAGTCATTCGCAGACTGTATTACAGCTCCACTTAACATTTTTCACGTGGAATTGTGCATCGTTTGTGTATCTTGTAAATAAGATTGATTAGTTCCGTGACACAAAATGATCACCTGAAGTATTATTAGGAATACTTATCTTTAATAATTGTAGGGGGATCGGTATGCGGTGGAATCGTGTAAGGCGGTTTCAGACTTCATCGCTATCTTCATCAATTGTCGGTGTTATTTGATCAGTATCAAAAATCTTAGTGAATATCTCTGCTGGCCGAACTATGTCCATATCGAATCGAGCATGAGATAAATAATAAATAATAGCAGCAACATGTGAGCAACATCCAATAGTGCGATTCCCATTGGCGAATGACTAGAGGCAAAAGTACTTCAAAAATATTTTTCCGAAAAATTATTATAAAATAGTCTAAACATAGTTAAAAAATGTTTTTACAATGGTTTATAAAAAATCATATGATGGAAAAAAAATTGACTTGACCGAGATTCGTACCTGGTCCAAAAAGTCTTCAGCGGTTCCGCAGTCGGGGACCATAGCCGCTGCACCATCCGGCGCCGTTGGAATCACCTTCGAAATATTCGAATATATCGTACACAGTATTATTTCGTTTTTCGTATTAGGCAAGTTTTAAAGTCTGAGAGATGTTTTTCTGAACGTAGGAACGTTTAATATCACATAATATATTTTTATGACTGTGAAAATATAAGTATAACTTAGGAAAAACGCCGAAAAAAGCGGTTTTTATTTTTTTTAACTATGACGCACCACTCACAAAAATCTGAAAAAAATTGAGCATAATACTTTTGATAATATCTCATTGCTAAATTAAATCTGGAGTAGCACCTTTTAGATTTCTATATGAAATCTGCATTTTTTCGATTTTTTTCGTGTTTTTCATTTTTTACAAGCAGAGCTTGCAGCGGAAAAATCTGGAAATGATACCTAATATGTGGCTTGATATCCGAAATGTGTCAGATTTTTTTCAGAATTTTTAATTGTCAATAAATAGGGAAAATGGGCCAAAAACTGGTTTTTCGATTTTTCTCGATAACTACCCTTACAGATGAGATAGGGGGCTGAAACTTGGCACAGAGGGGTTTTTTTGGGTAGGCTATCGAATGGTCCAAGCTCGATTAAAATCCCGCTGGGGGCGAATTTGACCACCAAATCCGGCTATAGCCTTTGTCATTTCCCTCAATTTAAACTTGAAATTTCCCTCAATTTAAACTTGAAATTTCCTTCAATTTAATCTTGACATTTCTCTCACTTTAATCTTGAAATTTCTTTAAAGTTAAAGTTATGAGTGTTCACTAGTCAGTGGCTTAATCTGATGTCTTTGATTTTAGGGTGACTCTGGTGGCCCATTGATCTTGGAGAAGAACGGCAAGCCCGAGCTAATTGGAGTCGTTTCATGGGGTATCATCCCATGCGGCACAGTCGGCGCACCATCCGTCTACACCAGGACATCTGCCTACAATGCCTGGATCAACAACATTATCGCGAAGAACTAAGTCTTTCATACGGAACTGAAATTAAGAGTCGCATGAAAGATGCTACATGTACCTATAGTGTTCACCTACCTTCATATATGTATACGTATTTCTACAGAGAGCATGTCGAAATGAACACTTAATTGAAAAAAGATACATTGTGAAAACCTAAATAATAAGCCACTTTAACAGGAAATAAATGTTTAAAAACATTTCACTCACAATACTCGGTGTTTGTCATTTCCCTGCGCTCATTCTATTAATACAGGAGAAATTTTGAAAAGTTGTATATTCAATCACAAAAGATATTAATCGATTGCATATTATCTGCAGTTCGACTTTTAAAAGATTGAATCGAAAGGTTTGAAATTGTATTTTAAAAAGTTCTCTGAGACCGATGATCCATAGTTGTGTCGATCCAAAACCGATCACGAAAGGAATTAATCTCGATTCGGACAGTCCTAGTTGACGGTATGTCATTCGGGCAGTGTCTACGAGTGAAAACCCGGACCCCTACTGACGCAATCCATTTGCAGACATCAATGATTGGAACAAGAACCAGTTCCAGCTTGTAGGAAGAAAGATCTGTCCAGTTCCTCCTCAAGATGTTCTTCCGGGATCTCGGCCACCTTGACACTGTCCACTCTCGCTGTTCATTCGATGCTGATTGCTCGAGCGAGTCGAAGAGTCCGCGCGATGCGCCTGCAAACATTATTCATAGTCACTTTAATCATCATTCTCGCTGTGTTCTTCTGTTCCGCGATGGAGGGTAAAACTAAATCGACTTTCCTCAATTTCTCGCGAATCTAATCTCACTTTCCACCGGTAGAAACGATGTTAAGAGCAGCGATGCTGGCGCAACGTCCGACGAGGATCGTTGGGGGCAAGGATGCAGAAAAAGGACTGCATCCTTGGCAGATGTCGGTGCACTGGGGCGACAGGACGAGGAAGATTGCACCGAGACACGTCTGCGGTGGCAGCTTATTGACAGCAGGATGGGTCCTGACCGCAGGACACTGTGTCACTCTTGCTCCTTCCAAAGGAGAGTACCTGATCCTCGCTGGAAAATACAAACTCGGCGTTATGGAGGACACTGAGCAGAGCAGACTCGTGAAGGATACGTTCGTTCATCCGCAATACGATGGGTGAGTGAGACTGGATTTTATGCATTTATCACAAAAAGGATTCATCGAATCCTTGTAGAGACATCTTCATTTAAATCGAAATTTGAATTCAACTCTCAGCAACCGAATTTTAATGGAAATCCCACTTTTATATTTTGTCCTGTAGAGACATTAATTTAGTAAATTCACTGAAGTTCATTCGATGAATTCACCAGGTCTGTAGCACCCTACGACATAGCCCTGATGAGCCTCGAGGAACCTTTCGACCTGAATCCTTTCGTATCCACCGTGGCTTTGCCATACCCGGATTCGATACCGACTGGTGATGTTATATTGAGTGGATGGGGTAGTATCGGAAGGACAAGAAGACTAGAGAAACCGGAGAACCTTCAGGCAGCCATGTTACCTATCGTTGATTACAATTTGTGCAAACTGAGCTTGGACAAGAGCCTGAAGAAGAAGGACAGGAACCCTTTACATCCGACGAATATCTGCACTGGACCTTTGGATGGCAGCTTGTCGGCTTGCAAGGTAGGTTTTTAATTAGGAAGACAACCTGGAGGGTTGATTAAAATCTCGTCGTTTAATTTATCTTTCAGGGTGACTCAGGAGGTCCCCTGGTAAAAAGAAACGGTTTTGGCGAAGCGGAAGTGGTTGGAATTGTTTCTTGGGGACTTTTCCCCTGCGGAGGAAAAAACGCACCCTCGGTCTACACAAGAGTGTCCGCCTTCATCACGTGGATTGTTCTGATCATGTTGAATTATTCTTAACCATCAACAATTAGAAATAAATTCACGTACGAATCACTGTACTATTAATAAATATATTTGATATTCAGATAGGATTAATAGGATTTGGCGACTGAATTCTTTGACGAGATTTCTGAATGTATCGGGACAAATATACGCTATTAAATGATAATGTATCTAAAAATGTGGGATCTTATTTGCGCGTCTGGACGCAGCTTGAGGCATGACCCGTGGTATAGAGTCGAGGCAGGTAGTGCGATGACGCGTTGTACCTCGTCCCCGTCCCCTATTTGGTACATAGTTTTTACCCCTCCAGGAGGGGTCGCTAAGTAAGGGGAGTGCAGTTTTCCTATGTAAAAAAAAGTGAAACGGTCGCGAAAAGTCCGTATATTTTTCCAATAACGAAATCAGCCGTTATTTATGGCGCGATGGAACATTTTGAACGCTGAGCGAAGAGTTGATGGTGAGGGGACAGCGTCACGGAACGCAAGAGGGGAGTCTCAATCTGACACTTTACTATAACTTTTGAACCATGAAAGATATCGGGATGAAATTTCCACTAAAATCTACCTACTGATAAATATCGTGATGAATATATTTTTTTGTAATAATTTTATAGTTAACTAGGGGGCTCCGCCCCCTACTCGCTTCGCTCGGCAACCCCCGCGGCGCCTCGCTCTCTCTCCCTCTCTTTCTCCCGCTACCCCTCTCTCCCCCTCTCTCTCCCGCTCACTCTCATTCTCTCTCCTGCTCTCTCTCTCTCTCTCTCTCTCTCTCTCTCTCTCTCTCTCTCTCTCTCTCTCTCTCTCTCTCTCTCTCTCTCTCTCTCTCTCTCTCTCTCCCTGAAAAATACACACTGTCACGTCGCTCAATTTTCAGTTCCCCTTCGGAAGGCAACCCGCTCTTCACTTTTCGGTTCCCCTTCAGGAGGCAAACCGCTGTTCAATTTTCGATTCCCCTTCGGAAGGCAACCCGCTCTTCAATTTTCGGTTCCTCTTCGGAAGGCAACCCGCTCTTCAATTTTCAGTTCCCCTTAGAAAGGCAACTCGCACGTCAATTTTCGGTTCCCCTTCTGAAGGCAACCCGCTCGTCAATTTCAGTTCCCCTTCGGAAGGCAACCCGCTCTTCACTTTTCGGTTCCCCTTCAGGAGGCAAACCGCTGTTCAATTTTTGGTTCCCCTTCGGGAGACAACCCGCTCTTCAATTTTCGGTTCCCCTTCGGAAGGCAACCGGCTCTTCAATTTTCAGTTCCCCTTAGAAAGGCAACTCGCTTGTCAATTTTCGGTTCCCCTTCGGAAGGCAACCTGCTCGGCGTTTTAGCGTGACAGAACTATTTTATATAATAGAAAGATTCTTTAAATTTTGTTTTTTTAAAATAAAATATAAACCTGTTCATTTCTTACTTATTCCTAACTTGGTTTCTGTGGCATGGCTAGCCTGCAAATATCGTTCTATCAAAACTTGTCATAAATATAGATAATACTATAAAATGTAATCAGAAATATATCTTATCTCGAGGCTAAGCAATCAGCCAAACCTTCCGTCACGTAATTTTTATTAAATAAATAAGTCTCACATAAACGCCGCCTCTCAACCACTAGCAATGCGCAGGTACACGATACGTATGCTAACAAAAATATTTATACAAGCTTCTCGAACAGCAAGATTGACTCTCGAACCGTGCAGTTCATTTATTACAAGCTTTTGCAAGCTTCGGAGACGACCAGCACAGCAGCCAGAGCTTCCTTCGCCGTGGGGATGATGTAACGCGATGGTAAAACGAAACCATGCTTTCCAGTGTCCCTTAATTCGATCGTGTAAGTATACTTCATCTTGAGGATGGCCTTGGCCCAGTCGTCAGAGCCACCGGAAGCTGCGTACAGAGTGGTCGCACTGTTTCCGACAGTGTAAGCGCTGTTATCACCACCGGCCTTCCTCATTGCCATTGCTATATCTTTTCCAACCCTGTCCAAATCAGCGTAATCGGGCGGAACTCGTCTATCATAGCCCCAGGGGTACAGAATGAACTGGCCATAGCTGTGGAAGGTTAGGTACGCCTGCACAGAAACCATAAATTCAATCATAATTTCATGGAATATTTTAGAACAGTAAATCTGATGTTCAAATGACAACTACTTGGAAATTAGCAGCGCTGGCCTCGAAGAAGTTCTTGATCGCGTCGGTTTCGGGTTCAGAAAATGGTCCAGAGCCTGCGTAGATCTCTCGACAAGGATCCTTGCTGGTTCCCTTGCCACCCCATCGGTATCCAAAGTTTCTATTAAGATCGACGCCTGTGCAGGAACTGCCAATCGCTCGTCTCCTGTTCTTCCTCCATAGACGATCCCTCGTGAACGTGTATTCGTAGCTGAAGATTAAAAAGAATGGTCAGAGGAATTGTTAGGAGATCATTGTTGAGTTACTGCGTGTTGTTACCCATCAGGGTTGGCCACAGGAAGGATGTAGTAGTCAACCTCGAGGCTGTCACTCTTGTCGACCAGGTAATCGATGATGTAGGTCACTGCCGCTGGCGAGATCCATTCTCTCGCATGAATGCCACCATCGATCCATAACGCGGGGACATTCGGCTTCCCGTTGCTGATTCTTAGAACCTACGATACCATTTCTTGTCAGTCAATGACTCCCAAGAAGCCTCTACGTAAATGATTCACTCAATCATCTAATCAAATATTAGCTTGTCCCAATAGTTTCTTTCGCGATGTGTACATTTAATATCGTTACATCACACAAGCATTAGATTATCTGAAAAGTCCGTTTCCAGTCGGTTTTATTACCAAGTAATGAAAAGTTAATAAAGAGACGATCACGTTGTTCGTATATACTTTCTTGCTCTTTAATGGCATTATAATTGAAGGTAGCCACGCAACACTGATTTAGTGGAACACTTCGGAGAATGCATAAAATATAAAGGAAATGCCTCTCACCGATGACTCAACGAGTCACGAGATAAGAATGTCTAAAACGGTTGAAAGAGAATTCAATCAAACACAATGACTTCATTGAATGCCTGTTTGATCGATCGGTTGTTGCTGAAACAAAATGTTTTCCACGTAAAAGAATGACTACCTTGAGAGCTCTTCCTTCGACAGAGTTTCCAATATTGACAACGGAGCAAACAGCAGGGAAGGTTTCAGCCAGGTAATCGAGATAGGTGTGTATGTCATCGAGTCTGTGGTAGCTGGTCCATTCCATTCGATGACCTGACAGGTATACCTTCAAGATTATTCAGAGATTGCACGTTCGACGCTCTTAAAACGTACGCGAGAACGTTCCGCTCCGTGGATTCAGAGACGAACAATTATTGATAAACTGCGGATCTTCGCGTAAATCATAATTCTTCGTCAGCGTATAAAACGTTTCATCTTTCTTGACACTAGAGCTGGCAAGTAGAGCAAGTTTCGAAGTTTTTTATACCTCGATCGCTGAAGTCGTAAAACGGTTCGGCGCACAACTGGCAACTTTGCTACTTCTAGTAATCCGTGTCTCCTCGAAATTCCAGTCAGAATGACTTATCCAGATTTCGAAATCGTTCAGAAAAGTACAGCGAGTGGTTCTGAATCAACGAAGCGGATTACGCGCGCGGGAAGCTCACCCCTAAAGCGCCAGGGACCACCCCCACCGTATAGACTAGGTACAGGATAACGAAGAGGACGTGGACGTGGTGGGTATCTACCTCGCACCCTGACTCCCTGCCACCAAGCGTAACGAGCTAGAAAATTACTCGTAAGCTGAGTGATTGGTGGTAGGTGATGTTACCTGTTAGTCTATAAATAATCAATACCCCTGATAAACTTTAATTATTCGGAGAAAGAAATTGAAGATTGTCGGACGACTGTCTGCCTCTCTGTCTACCTCAACGAACGTCTAGTAGTAACGCAAGACCCGTAGCAGCCCGACAACCCGTTTTCTCCCGATCATCGATCAATCGCAAACCACAACGCATTCCCTGTGCTATCCTCATTCGCGATTCCGTTCGAATTGTCGGAGATGCAAGTTTCTCTAGGCGTTTTCCAACTGGGCCCGATGCCAATCAGAAGATTTGCCCGGGAATAACCTAACGGGATTCGGATCGAGCGTGAATCGCGTAAACTCGTCCGGGAGCAAGCGGATCGATCCCACGTGCGCTACAGATGCGAGCGAGCGCGTAACTGTTCATGTTAATCGGTATTGTGGGACCGGAACCGTGTAAGCAGGTTGCCACAAGGTTGCCACGAGATTTCTTCTTTCTCAGTATGAACATGAAAAGCATTCTAAATTCAGGTTACGGCCAAAGTGGATCACGAACCTCCGTGGAGTCGTTAACTATTCGTCAGAGCATTAGAATGTCGTTAGAGGGAGAGGATGATTTCACGCGATTAATTTGCCCGAGACGTCTAACGGAGCTGTTAAGCGGCGCTTATCAGAATCACTTTCGAATCGGTGCGGTGCCTTGACACGGCCATTTGTTCCCTCGGCTTTCTTCGGTACGTGACTGGACTACTCATTCGCTCGCCGCTGCCATTCGTGTCAGTGGAACGGGTAAAATGACAAGTGAAACATTTTTTCTTTCACTGGCGACCGTCGAACAGGTTTCGTTTCGCGGAAGCGTTGGCTTTTAGAATCTACGGTTTCGATTCCCTGTTTCGTACTTCGGCCATTTTTATATTGGCTTTATCTGTCATTATCGTATTACCAATAGGAATAGATAAATCCTATGATTTGTAATGGGCAGATCGTAAAATATTGATTTTCATCGTTACGTCAACCACTCGTTCCCGTCAATTCGAACGAGCAGAACTCGGAGACAACAGATAGAAACAGGGCAAAAGAGAATCTCAAGCGGAGGCAGAATAGTAAGCAAAATTTCAATTTCGATGAAATGAAAATACGAAAGAATTGTACGAACCAAAACGACCCTCCATCTCCTGCATTTCCTCTTCGGATGGGGCCGGATTCTCTTCGTCTATTTGCCTCTGCAGATCCTCGATCACGACATTATACTCCAGGTCCATTTGTTTCAAATAACGAGCGACTCTGGGGATCTCTTCTGAACGAACCATCACGTCCAGTGCCGTCTCGTTGCCCAACCATACAGAAAATACTGCTCGCGAAAAACAGAAAAGTAGCATTGTTAATCGTTCTCTGTCTTGATTTGTTTTAATCTGACGATTCGAAAAATAAAAATACTAACAGCCAGCCTCCTGGAAGTCGTTCGCAACACTGGAGACAGTCTGCCCTCGAGCAGCCCTCACCCTCCACAATTGTGCTCCATCGTACGTCACCTTCGTGTCCCTCACCCTCACAGCCCTCTGTATGGTCTTCGAGTTCTCGGCAACTGGCTCGTCAACGATTTCAATCCAATCCGGGATAACGAAATCCCGACGTTGTCGCTCAAGCACCGATGCTTCTGCGAGAGCCGCGACGATGATGAGCGACACGAACGTCGCCAGGTGGCCACGTGCACTGTACGATGTGCTGCTTTTCGCCATCCTCGAACGACTATCCACGGGTCGTCGCCGGTCCTGCTTTTATGATATTCGACCCGGTCGACGATCGGGAGTAACGGGACTTAACGAGCCCGACTCGAACGCTTCCACCAGCGCGGGTCGCTTGGATCAGCTTCGGGGATCTTTGACCCCGGCTGTCGTCGCGAGGACCTGGTTGCTCCACAGCAACTTCTCGAGTCCTGGATCTCGTCAGAACTTTTGGAATTTTCCTTGTTGACCTGGTGAGTCCGATTCTGCGAGGTCTGCCGCATTTTTTCTTCAGGATTTTATTCGACTGGGGTGATCTTTAATGAAACCAGGATGGTTAACAGGTCCTGGAAAATGTTAGGTTCGATTTTGGGTACGGATAGATTTGGAAATGAATACTCGAGGATCATTTTGGTTCGGCCAGTTTTTCCGCAGGTGATTCGAAGATTGTCGAGTGAGGTAACACAGTCGAAGTGCTTCGAAGCGGCAGCATTCCGCGCAAGCGTGTCCCCACGGCTGACGCGTCTAGTTCGAAGTTGACTAATGACGTTGGAAACATCAGGGAATTCGGGCCGGTCGGATCTCGATCGTAAAGTCATGAAGATCCTGCTGATGATTGTCTGCATGATCGCAGCCGTCGCGACTTTAGAGGTACCGTTTTCTGCTGAATGTCGACAGATATATTTTCGTGTTTCTGTGTGCCGTTATGCCGTTAAAGAAATCGGTGGTGAACATCCTCGGAGTTGTTATTAAAAGAAATCAGGATAAAGCGAAGAAGAACGGTGGACAATTTTCAAGAAGATGATTGCTGATTGTCTTTTGAAGTGTTGTGTTTGGTACTAGAGAAATTAGAATAGAGAACAGTTTGTCGACGAGGCGCTGGAGTTTGTTGTGGATTGTTTATTAATTATTGTTGTCTGATGAAAGTTGCGTATAAACGATGCAATGCGACTAGAAATCTAGATTACGAGGCAGACAGAATTGAAGCCTGGTATAGATCAGATACGTTTTACTTGTGTAGAGCTAGGCGATGTAAGGTTTCCTTCGTTCCTAGCTGCAGTTTAAGCTCAACGTGCACTCTGACGACCGCGTGTCACAGATTGCATCAGATCTAGAAAGCTTCGAAAGCTGAAAGAATAGTTCGTTGTCTATGATTGAATTTTGGAAGGGTTGAAATCAACATGACGTTCATTCCAGGACGATCAACTAACAGTCACCGACCAAGTGTACTTGGATATCATGATCGACGATCATCCAGCTGGAAGAATCGTGATTGGTTTGTTCGGAGAGATCGTTCCGAAAACCGTGGAGAACTTCATCACCTTGGCGACTACTGGAATAGCCGGAAAAACGTACAAAGGTAGCCGGTTTCATCGAGTGATCAAGAAGTTTATGATCCAAGGTAATTAAACCCGAAGGATCAATGAGAACTCACTTTAATAGCTTCGTTTGACAGGTGGGGATATCGAGAACGGCGATGGGACCGGATCCCTCAGCATCTACGGAAAATACTTCGACGACGAGAACTTCCTGGCGGAACACAACGGTCCCATGTTCGTCAGCATGGCGAACGCTGGCAAGAATTCCAATGGATGCCAATTCTTCATCACTACCATTCCCACGCCTTGGTTGAACGGCAAGCACACTGTCTTCGGCAAGGTAGGAAAATCATGGAAATATTAGATCATTGAAATCGTTTAATTTCTCTCTGCAATTTCTTTCGTAGGTTGTCAGCGGCGTGGACGTAGTTTTCAAAATCGAGCAGGTGAAGACTGACGCTGACGATTTTCCCGTAAAACCCGTTGTCATATTCGAATGTGGCACCATACCAACTCCATCGCGGTTTACAGTGGCTGACGATAACAGCTACAAGTAAATTAACATTCGATACTTGTCTCTGTAGAGTACTGTAGCTGTAGAAAACCACTGGTACTTCAAAAATGGCATTTCAATCCTTCCTCTGATGTACACATAAATAACTAGCTATCGTATCTATAGGTATGTAAACATTTAAATATGTAATTCCAATTTTATATTCAGCGGTGTTAGCGCTAGTTGTTGTTCACGCTGCTAGAAGTGAGTATTTTGCAGTAAGTAGAGATTTTACTTAGATCCTTGTAGATTGAAATTTTGTATAATCTCGTATTAGTTCTCGAGTCTCGTTAAAGAGTATATTATAATGACTTTTTACAATTTTGCAGCGTATGGTCATGGATTAAAGCGACGTGCATCCCTCTAAGCTTCAGTTTCTCAATTCTCGGCTTCTTCCACTACATGATGAAGCAATTAGACGTGTAATCGCAGCAATCATTCAATCCGAGTCATGAAATATCGCCGAGGGAATCGCCTCGACGTGTTTAAACGGTTGCAGCCACAGGCGTTTGATTCCTCGATATAACAGAGGCGGCATCGATTGATGTCGACGGACCGCCAGCGACATCTACCATCGATTCGTACAATTGTCAGATGATTATTGTAAGAATCTTATTCTATCATTTTTTTTTCATCAATCTATCGATCGATCAAATTAATATTCATTTAGCAAACGTTATCGATCAGGTCCTACGAATTATTCAATAATAATCATTTATTCTTGAAGTATTACAATTAAATTAGTGTAATTTTACTGCGTTAGTATTACAGGTAAATTAAATACATTCTCGATCGGATTTCGATCCTAATTACGAAATTTCTTTTTTATTAATAAACACGCCTTTCGCCGAGTCCCTAATTTTTTTAATAATCGCGTTCGAAATAGTATAAAACTGAGGTAGCTTGCAATTAGGAGAAAGTACTCGGATTCGATCAATTATTTTATTCAGCGACCTAAAAATTATTAGAAGAGTGAAAACGGATTGTTCTATCTTCAGCACTTACACGTACGTATAGAAATCAAACCATCTACAAGTTCATCGCGCAATGCAGCTAACACAGTCCACCTCAACCCGACAATATCCCGAAATACCCCGAGCTACAACAAGCCACCAACAATGTAGCTTAAACGCTGCTCAAATCAAATCGCACTAGCTCTAACATGTATAAATCTCGTGATACCGTACAAAAAAACATTGCTCAATGTTCTCGGCAATCGATCAACCCCTCATATCCAACCACCCGGACCGATCATCACTCTTCTCACCCTTAAAACAAACCTCTATACCTAGAAATTAAAAAATTCACACAAACAGCCCGAAAAAAACATTTCCCTCGTCCAAATACTCAAACACTAAACCCAAAATAACCCTCTGCACTCTGAAAGTTAAAAATGAACACACAGCACACCAGAACGCTGTACCACCATCAGTGTCCATCAACGATCCTCGAAATAGTGAAACGGTGATACGGAGGACTATAAAATGGAGCTGAAAGTCTGTACGAGGCAGCGATTAGAGCTGTTACCTTTCAGAAGCTTCGGAGTTTCAAAATCTTCGACCTTCGAAGGAAAGTAACAGCCCTAGTAGCGATCCATCATCGAGGGGAATTCACTAGCTACGTTCCTGGCAATGACGCAAAAGAAGAACGCAGGCGCGGATCTCTGACGCCAGAGACGGGCGTAGAAGCGGAGTTTCGCTATAGCAGTCAGTGTCGGGCCGGCGTTGTTCGCCGATCGTCGACTTGAAGTGCGCCGCGTGATTCGAGCGTCTCGATCGCTCGATCCGGTGATCTAGATCGCCTCGTGAGGATCCTGTCAGTCGCATAACCAATTGTCGCGACTGGTTGTTAAATCGTGTGCAATCCACGCGACGATTCGAGACTGGAACGTCGAGGATTTGGCGCGCGTTGAAGCCGGGTGGCGCATGTTGCTCTCCTCGAGGTTCGATCCGCCGATAGACAGCTGGCAGAGGCTCAGTTCACAGGGATGCTTTGAAACGCTGCCACTGCCGCTCCGTTCAAGGTGAGCTCCTTCTTACTGGCGCGTACGCGACCGGTTCCAGCAGACGATCCCAGTCAGTTGACCGCGTCCCTTCTCGGTGCACCCATCAATGCACACGAGTGCATCGTGCTACGCAGTCGGCTTTGTGACGACGTGTGAGTCACTGCAGGAGACACCTGACAACTCCACATGCAGCAAAAGGCTTCCTTTCCCTCGGCCTCTGAGGTTTAAAGGTTCGAAGATATTTGACTTTTGTGAGGAAAGTTCAAATATATTCGAATCGTTGATGGTTAGTTGTTAAGTTTGTACAAGTTGCGGGGGAGGTGGAAGCGAGAAAAGAGAACGTGTTGATTCATCCGTTTGGTATGCTATGTAGATGATGCTGGGAAACGTTTTGTTTAACGGATTAATAGGCATTCACGAAATGCTTGTAGAATAATAATGTCGCTTCGTCAAATTACATTTGTAGGACTTCGTGATCGGTCAGTATTATAGGGGAGATTAGAATCAGTCGTGTACAGTTTTGTTCGAAGGATTAGTGGAATTGAAACACCCCCTCCAGGTCTAATCGACTAAATCGACTAGCATTTAGTGGTCGACTTTTATACAAATTTCCACTACTCTGTCTAAAGAAGAAGGCGAGTTTCACTAGAATTGTCTTCCAACAATAAAACAGCATTACCATTCTTTCACCAGATCAAAAATAAAGCTGTATCAAGTTTCACAAAACTTTCTATTTCACCGTCCTTTGAAAACTTTCCTGCGAACCCGCTATAAAGACCTACAGTGTCCGCTGCCAACAATGGCCAGGACTTATCAGAAACCGGAAGTAAGCTCCTCTCTTCGTTGGAGAACAACCCCCAGCTTTGAATCTCGAATTTCCCGGTTCGAGTTCCAACAATTTTCGAAGATCCCGTTCTGGTAAAGATTGCCAATTTAGCATGATTGCTCGAGCGGAATTAGGGCTCGACGAGGAAAGTGGAAGGTCCTGCCCGTTCGTGCGGCCTAGTATTCGCAAAATGCTCGAGTCTCCGTGACCCGAAACGCCAGAAACGGAGCCGCGTTCCAACGGCGTGGAACGCGAGCCGCTCGTAAAGACGGCTCTGACATTTTCGCGAGTTTACGATTTCGCCGGGGTGAAAGAGAGCCGAAAGAAAGAGATGATCGTGTCGGAAAGCTGGCGCACACGGAACTACCGGCGCATCGATCTGTTTACTCCTGGCCAAGATACGCCGGGACTAGGATCGATTTGGAATTGACAGGGAAACCATCCGCCGCCAATCATTCAGCGCACGTGTTGAGCTTCTTTGTTCCACACCGAGGGCATATTCCCATACTACGCAAGGCATTCGCGCCGATTTTGCAAACCTCAATTATCAGAATACCATTCATAGATTAGTCAGCGCGGCGAGTTGTCATTCGCATACTACGCGGTAGTAATCCACGAGGAAACTGATAGGCAAATACTTTCTTAGTATCAGTACACTGCTGCGAAAACTTAAATAAAAAAGCTCCCGAAGAACAACTATTATTATGGTTTATAAAAATTTTCAAAACCTGCTGGAGTACTAAATTCAACAGAATTGTATTTGGCAGAATTCTCTTAAAATTTGTCTAGAAAAGTTGAGAATTGCATAAACATCTAACAGTCCTGTGATAAGCTATGAATGTTTCTTCCATTAATTTGAGTCATGCATCGTTTCTGTTCAAGTGTATACATTTTACTTAAAGAATTTCAACAGTTTCCTCGTTCAATGTGCTCCAAGTTTTTCCATCGAGTCGATACGATTATTAATTTTGTTTTTCGCGGAACGAACTCGAATTAGCACAACGTCCCCGTGTCATCGGAGACATTTAACAAGCCCGTTAAATTGCACGTGATCAACCATCGGACCACGAAGAAATCCAACGTGTGGTCAGCCTAAAAGCGTAACGAGCTCTCTGTGCACTACCTTAATCAACCGGCGTTTTCTCGCGTGCGGCACGCACCCACGCAACGCCGCACGCAATGTATACACGTTCCTTTATAAACGGGTGTCCGAGAAATTTAATGGGACCCGCTACTAGGGAATCAAAGCAACGGCTCTTTTTCCCTGGGACAGATGTAATTATTCGTGGAAATGACTCTCCTCGTGGCGTGACACAATATCTCTTTTTTACACCATGCTGTTTGGCGAAAAAATGCTCGTGCCACTGTCTGTACTTTACATTAATTAACTGGTGCTTAGAGAGATAACAACGGTCCGCTGCTTTTGGACGTAATCATTATACTTTGTACCTCGTTACTTTTATGATTGTGTTTTTTTTAATTAATTCCGGATAGCAGCGTTAATCACAATTTTCTTTCTCGTACAATGCGATCTAATATAATTTGAAACTCGAAGGACTCGCTGGAAACTCAAATTAAATATTAATTTAGCGACGCAATGAAGTAAATCAATATCGTTTGAGATGCACTGTGCGAGACCCGAGAAACCATAGTTGCGAAAACATGCTATTGACAGTCGAGTGCATTTGCATCAGTTAAGCCGGCCAGCACTTCAGGTTGCATTCTAATCAACGCGCGTCGTTTGGCTTTTACCAGCTGGCTGTGTGCGAACGGAATGACATAAGTATTCATCATGGATCGGCGACATTCTGTCGGCAGTGATTCAATTTTATCTGTGATTCTGTTATCTGTCATTAATTCCTTTACGTTGGAACAGGCTGTAAATATTTTCCTACTCACCGATAAAAATACTGTAAAAACAGCCAGCTTAATAACAATGGATAAATCACAACTATTGTCCACTTGTTGCTCGATTCAACACATTAACAGACTCTGATACCGCATTTGGTTTAAACCTTCGCTGAACAACTAAAACCGTGTCCACATTGAAAAGATGAATCATTATCTTATCGATCGCCAGTTGGCAAACAGATAACTCAGCACACGTCTTCGGTAAGGGTTTGAAATTTGCTCGTAGCCCACCTGATCGCATGATCGAACAATCTGTTAGTACTATGTTCGAAGTAGCGTGTTAATTAATAGTCAGAAGTAGCTCACGAAAAAAAGAACTGCTTGCAACGTTTGATTAGTACTCGTTAGGTTACCGCGAATTACCGCTATATTACTCCCACGCGTTTGTCAGTGAGCATTCGTATCTCTTTAGCTCCTTGGTGTTGCTTTAAAAAATTATTAGTGTGCCTGTTTGATCAATGTCAACTCTTTGTTCCTAGACGAACGTGTACAATTATTTCTTGATAAATTATTATTACAAAAAGAACTGTACTATCAATCGGCTAGAGTCAACGCTTGATAACAAAAGGCTTCGGTGACTCATTGCACCTAACCCAGGATTTTATCAGTGTAGTTCCAGCATCGATCGCACTGTCAAATGCGTCGTCTGTCAAAAAGGAGAGTGCTCCGCCTTCTCCTTGGTCAGCAGAATAAGACAATGTACCCATGGGAACGAACCTTCGCATTAATCACATAATTCCAGCGTCGTGTTTCTCGCAAGCAGCCATGCGAGAAGCAAGGTAAAAATTATAACGTGTCTAACCATTGACCGGAAGTTTTTATTCCGCGCAACAAAAATAGACAATGTATTATTTCAGTTGTAATGAATTGTGAAAACAGATCTGATACAAGAAAATTGCACGATAAGGAATGATATAATGTAGCAACGAATTGTAAATTAGATATACATTTTGTGTTCCGTTGCCTGTAGGGGATGATGGTTCTATCGTTTTATTGTGCCATTAAGTTCTTCAGTTGTATCTTTGATCTGGGTCGTGCAACAGAAGAATGGGAAGGACAAACGATATAATCTCGCGAGAGCATAATCGACGATTGAATAATGTCGGGACGAACTCTTCCTGCCTCGAACCATACCAATTACGATGATGCAATTGGTAAAAGAAAACAACTCTGATAAAACAAATATATTTCTGTGTGTTGGTCAGTCATTTTTATCATAAACGCACAAAATCCGCAGTCTACGCAGTAGGAAGTGTGAAAGAAAATTGTGAAGATTAAGGTTTCGAAGAAATCAACTGAATTGAGCCCTTCTGCTGGAAACAGTCAGCCTTGAAAAGGCGCATCAAGCAAGATTATGCTAATCGTCGCGACGACGCGCCGGCAAGGCTATGAATACATTTCGGTCAACGTTTTCCAAATACAATCTTGTAGAAATCCAAGATAGAAGAACAATTTCTTCATACCAAAATATTTTACATTGAAGTTATTAGACCTCCTTTCTCGTAGAATTTTTACAAGCTTCACCCTTCAACATTATTTATAGAATCGATCTGAAACTTCCTCCCCCTAGCCACATTATTACATTTCACCCGAAACCCCATCGTATTCGATGGGGATCCACGTTTCTCGAAACAGGATAGGCACACCTTCCGAGGATCCCAGATCCTCCCCCATGTAATTGGCCAATAATTAAGCTGGGCGCGCCGCTTTTTATCGAGGCCCACCGAAAGCTCTTGTCCCCCAGAAAATCGCTTCGTCAGACCACGTTTAATTCACTTCTCTCTCTCTCTCTCTCTCTCTCTCTCGTCGGAGCGTGCAGTGCCTCGTCAATTCGACATGACGCGGGTAAGCAACTCGAGTGCTGAGAGTTCATTTATTTCCGATGCATTCGTTCGAACGTGAAATAATTTTCCTTGAAATGTCCCACGTGAGAGAAAAGCAATTTCTTGCTGCTATTTCGTAGCTCTCGCTGTTAACAGGGCTGTTCCTGGACTTTTTTGGGTTACCACGTTCCCAGAAAAGTTTACGCGCGCCAGAATGGCGGATCCGTGTAATGTTCGGCGGTAGAACGGTACTGCTCGTAAATTTGTGGGCAAAGGGGTGAGGATAATAAAATGCGAAGGGCGAGCCTTAGGGTGCCGACGCCGCTTGTCTCTTCGCAAAACGAGGTTAAAGGTATCCAACTGCGGCAGGGTCGTATCGATTCCTTTCGAGCTGACACGGCCACTGCAAAATCTCGAGATGTTGACAGCATGGATCCTGGATCGTTTTACCAGCGCCTATGTTTCTCTTTGTTTCAGGGTGAAAGGCCATCCGAGCTCATCCAGCCATGACGAAGTATTGGCTGAACGTGGCCCTCCTCAGGGTCGTTCTACCGGTTGTTCTGACAGGATGTAAGTGTTCGATGCAATGAAAATAATGTCACCTGTATCAATTTCTTGGCCGCGAGCACCTCTCCAATCTAGTTTGCTGTATCGAAACGTGATATTTCCGGGTTCGGTTTTCACTGGAGACACTGCGGTATTGTATCAGGTTCAACGAATTACTATATTTGTACCAAGTGTGCTCTGACAGGTGGCACACGATGTCTAAAAATAAAGTTATTCGATTCCTTAGCTGACAGCTAGCCCGTTTTACTGGAGAATTGTTAAAATATTATTGATTCGGGGTTGTTATTTTTTTTCTGAAATATATTGAAAAAAGAATCTTATTCATTGACAGTATCGATTCACCATTGACGTTCATTGCGCCACACAATAACGACACCAGCCATATCGTGTCGTTCTGCCAGTTTATAAATAGAAATGGCTGTCACTCGGACTTTTGATTTAAAGCGTGAAAGTTCTGTTCGAAATACTGTCATCGATAAACAGATGCCAGGAAACATCGCGTGTCGCTGTCAAGCGATAAAACCAGTGTCGATAAGTAGCTATAATATTATGTCAGCGTTGCGAAACGGAATGAAAATGATGTTGATATCTATACGAACGCGAACAGTCTTGAATTACAATGATAAAATAATGGCAGATGACGTCTCTCCATGACATCAGTATGTTAAAATAGTGTTTGGGAACCGACTAATGACCTCGGAACTCGCGTCGGTGTTCATGTCGAGTAAATCGTGAGAAACTGGAAAGACCGTGCGGATTCCAAGGTGGAAACCAGAAATAGAAGAATAATCAATTTGAGAGATATACCACGGCTGTAAAGTATCGTTTATCATCTGGGAAAACTTTTGTCCCAAAAATATCTGAACATTGTAATACTTTCATTTAAAATTGTAACGTAAAAGAACAATTTTTATTCTTACTTTTGGCACAGCACAATTATTAAGAATCCTATTAAAAGTGTTAAGAGTCTAGACGTTGTCCACTCGGTGGCCGTATAAAGTTTAATACCGTCATTAATGATAGGGCTTTATCACCAGGCCGCATGTGCTAGATCGTGCCACACTGCGTCACGTTCAGCTGTTAGTATTGTTCCTGTCTGTTTTCGAAGGACGTCGATCATCCTACTCAGCTGGACAAACCTACTTTCCATTTTCAATACCCAATCCATTTCTCTACTGTATCGTCAAAGAAAAATTATAACTTCAAGGTAATCATAAAACGAAGCGCATCGAACACGTTCGTAACGAAAACAATTAATTCTCGGATCAGCCGGCCCCAAGCAAACATAATTGGCGGTTCTCCGGTTGGTCGAATGAAAAATGAGTATTCCGAACGCGGTCGGAAGTTCGACCAGCATGCGTACACACATAAATTTCGAGACAGTGTGTCGGGATGCCAGTATGACAGCGCCGGGACACGTTCAGTCTCGGTTTACAGGCGTCGTCTATAATTAGGTGAGCACCGGCTCCTAAATTCCAGGTTTATTGTCAATTTCCCGCGAATATACTCTACTTTCTCAAAGAGTGTCGCGTTCGAAGATTGTCTGCAGACAAGTTTATCAACGGTACGGTGTAGCGTTGTGGACGGAGGTCGCTTAAAATTTTAACTGGCCGAGCAGAATTCTCGTTCGTACGGAAATTTGTTCTGTCCGGGCAATTTCGAAAGTTTTCTTTGATCCGCTGACCCGAATCACCCAGCATAAAAAAGGGGAATTACGACGTTGGTGAACGTACTATCGTTATCGCTCGAGTTATCGTCTCGCGTCGGCGTCGGCCCAACGGGAGTAATTAGATGTCCGCGGTTTCTGCCATTAACGAGAGCCGTGTTGAACAGCCGCGGAAAAATAGTTTTCTAAAGACCCATTAATATGCGATTAACCGAGTATTAATAGCTGGACGAACTGATTACTTGATTGAGATTTAACATCGTGTTTACAAAATTTATCGACTGTCAACGTTATTTGCTTCGCGTTGACTCTTCTCAAGCGTTCGTAATTGAAAAGCCACCTTCTCGAAAGGTTAATAGGCCGTTTCACCCCTTCGAGCTTCTTACCCCTCTGCTCAAATAAAAATCCACCCACATCCCATTTTAATTACTGCGACCTCTTGTACTCTTGCTTGAAAATTTCACATACGTGCAAACATTTATTTGTTGAGCTTTGTCTTTGGAGTTGAATTTTCCTTGACCGACCAAGAAAATTGAGCGAGATCGTTTTCCCGGCGCTGGAACGCGCATCCGTATTTCCTTGGCAGCTGATCAAGCTTTTCGTTTGTGTATAGCAAGCATTCTCCGAATAGAAAGTGGTTTTGTCGGCGGAAATGAAAGAGAAATAGGACAGACCGGATCATTCGAGAAATCAAGATTTTTCAGGAACGAAACAATGGCGATATCAAAATCAAAAGACGATAGAAACGCGAACATACATCCTTCCTTTGAACGGGCTCATGAAGGGATTAATTAACTTAACGCCTCCCAGCGGAGCGAAAGCAATTACTGCTCCTGGGGCGAACTGGTTCCATTTAATTACGCGTGCATGTGCTTCCTGTGTATCTATGATTCACGGTTTATCAGCATGAACGAGCTTAGAGGCACAGAACGATAAATCTAAACGAGCGTTTGCAATGTTTTTGCAAATCGTCGAAACTCCTCGGGAGATTCGGAGGGAGCTGAAATGTCAAACTTTATGGTCTTCGGGCTCGCTGACCTTTTAACGAGTGGAAAATTCTTTCTGATTACGTTGGAATGAATGCATTTGCACGGTACGGTGAATATCGTTTGGTAAAGGTCGCGACCTCGAATTGCTCTGAAAGAATGCGCTCGAGTCATAGTTATCGTTAAACGATGACGACACTGTTGGCTCCGTAATAACTATTACGTATTATATTGCATAAAGATCCGCAGCCTAGTAATAAGATTTAGAAATTATTGAACGTTTCGCGTTGTTTGATCGAAACAGGTACAATATGGCGGCCTGTGGGACTGTCCCTGGTTTATTTGGGCCTGATGCTCTACTCGCCACATGTCCCAATACCAGACACGAAGACTATGGCGGGCCATACTGGTGTTTTTCTGAAGAGCTGCATAGGCCTATCGTTTCTCACCGCAATCAGCCAACTCGCGTTTCACATAGTGTTGCTAGCGCTGCCTACTTACGGACACTTCCTCCACAATTGTGAGTAATCAATCTCTGTTCTCGTAGAACGGGCTGCGTCATTTATCCATTAAAATGCTATTTGCGAGAGACAATTTCGAAAAGAAAGCTAATCCACCGAAGGGCCTAGCCGATTAAGATTATCAGTAGAACTGCTTTACATTGTTTTCTACGAATAACTTCGATTCCCAGGCGAATTTCTGGAGAAAGTGTGCAGACATTTAGGGTTCGTAAGACTAGATAGCGCGTCCGCTTGGGAAGTATTCTTCTGGTTGATACCAGAAATAATTGTACTACCCAGCACCATCGCGATATACTGCATCTGTCGTACTTTAACGAAAAGACCCATCACCGATGTGGAAGACGATGTCTCTGTTAGAGCAGCTAATGCATCCAGAAAGGCTGAAGACAGTACTGCGAAGGTAAACTAGGTTCAACCATCAATCTGAATAATCTTAGATCTCTTAAACTAATTTTTCATTGCTCAGATTATTAATTTCCTCGGACGCATTGGAACCTACGTAGTCCTGGCATCCCTATGCATCATGTCGTCGTTGAACCCATCCATAGAAGCCGGCTTCTACTTCCTGGTGTTCCTCGCAGCAGCCACATGGTGGGCCTGCAACAAGGAACTGAGGAAAGGTTTCGCCGTGCTCTGCAGGGTCGTGATGGTCGTCGTAACTCTGCACATCCTGGCGCTGCTTAGCTACCAAAATCAAATCCCCCAAGAGCTAATCCCTGTAAACAGCACCTGGCAACGTTATCTGGCCCTTTCCTCGATTTATCAGACGAATTGCAGCGACCCGAGGAACGTCGAGTACACGGACAACGCAGATTGGCTGATCTACGGTTACTGTTTGAGGCTATTCTGGCTTTACTATGTTCTGGCGTTGCAGTCGCAGTTCCTCAACAGAAAACCGGTGAGTCTTCCTCGGGATTGCTCCACACATTAAACTAATCGATCTCAATGAATGAAATTGAAAACACCTGAGAAATCGTAAGCAAGGATTTTTATAAGCACGAGTTCTGTCGATCGATCTGATCGAAGACGAACAGTTCACAGAAAGTTTGGAAACGATAACGAATCGAAAGTTTAGATTCCCCCACCCTTGGAATCCTGGAAACGAATCTACCTCCTTAACTCTGAATTTAATGATCGAAGCTTTCTGTGAACAACCTGCAATGCAATTGATCATGCCAGCCGTCTCAGAGCTTTCCTCGAATTAATAATGATTTCCCTGTCACTTGCCTGTCTCAATTAATTTGTTCCACGGTTGAGGAGAACTATTAACACCAATGTTGCCTCAATAATACGATCAAAGCTTTCTCAGTTTATCGACTAACCGTTTCCGGATACAATGATTAACACGTGTACTTATCTCCGAGGAACGTTGCTTTTACTAACAAGGCATTACAGGCTAAGAAAATGAAACGTTTGAGCGGCAAGCTGGAGAATCTGGACACTCCATTGTCCAGGCATGTTTCCATCAGACGAAGGACACCGTCTCAGAGGTGGCAATCGGCGCGGCGAAAGGCTCGCGTAAGGATCTCGTCCTGCATGAGCCTAGTTTCTCGATTTTTTCGAAATTTTGCTTAGACTTTTCTGTCGCGTTATGGAGAATCTCGATTTTGCTATGGTAGATGATAGTTGACATTTCGACTGTTCATATTTCATAATCATTAGAGTCTCGATCTATCCAGACTGTGGACCAGTGTGCATTTCTTTTTTTTTAATATCCAAAACGCAAGAAAATGCATGCATTCATTCTTGTAAACAGAAGACGATGTGTTTTTGTCTCATTTCATGTATAAGAGATCTCTTAAGAAACACATTTCTACTTCTTTTTGATTAGTGTAAAATGAACTGTGCGAGTAGAGATTTGTATAAAGATTCACAATTTAGCGATGATGATACAACAAGCAGACTTCTTGCATAAAATTGTAACATAATTTTCCCGGTAATTTTGAAGTTGCATCATCGTCGCAGTTGCATCCCGAATTTTCGTGACTAACTTTTCTGACGAATAGCAAAGGTTCATTGTAAATAGTTTGATGTATCGTCTGGGAATGTGAAATTGATGTACAGAAACAGACTAGGGTGTTAACGAATGTTTTCCACGCCCCTTCAGGTAACATCCGACTTTTGATTTGCTGTCGCCTTTCCAGATTTCTGGTTGTTGTTTAACGCTGAGCAAATTCCTTTTCCGTTTGGATGCCGCTATGTTTAGTTTGCCATTGTTTTAGACGCCGAACGGTAATTCGTCGTTTCCACCGGCCGACGAGCGCACACCCGTACGTATAACGATTAAGTTTGCATGTTTGATTATCACTGCAATCACCACTGCTAACACTGAACACACCGATCACTGATTAGATCGAAAGGAGACCGACTTTTGCATGCGTCGACGCTCGAAGAATTGTTATTGTTATTATTATCAATCATTTTTGTTCTTTACGCAGTTCTGTTCTGAAAGTTACTCTAGCTAACGGTGGAGGTAAACATCGGTACTATTTTCACGTAGCTTGCATGTGTCTGTCTAAAATTTTGGTATACAATTTTTATGGGGAATCATGAAAGTAGAAACAGTATACAGAATCCAATCAAATCCACTCGACACGCGTGAACAACTATGTTATGTGTTTTATAAATAGTTGATGAGGTTTGGATCCGCAAGAACGGGACTCCTGCAGGACTCCACGGGAAGTGTCATCGTCCAGGACACTCATCAGGATGACAGCATCCACATGCATAGTTTCAGCGATGGTAACAAATGAAATTCCTACTTTATCATTAACCCTTTGCACTCGGAGCTATATTAACTGGAAAATTAACTCCTTGCCCTACGATTCATTTTATGATTTCAGTGATTAGGACAACCGAATGCAAAGGGTTAAGTTCCCAAGAGTTTAAAATTGATAAATCAATTAATTTCTATTCAGCTCCTCCGGACGAGCAATCTGGGATCATAGAAAATATCATCATGGCCGTCTACTCGATCTTCCAGTTGATAATCAACTCGTCCTATCTAGCTACAAACATCATAATGATGGTACGAAGAGACTCCTACAGAATCTCATATTTTAGTTGAATATTCTTTATGTCTAGAATAAATTATCTCTCTTATCAGACTTGGAGCATAATGTACCACAGCTGGACAACCTTCGCTCTTCTACTATGGGCCTTGATTCTCTGGATGGTGCCCAACAAACGAGCGTCTATGATGAAATGCTCGCCCTTCATAGTGTTCTATGCAACCCTTCTGCTACTTGGCCAGTACATTTACGGCATGGATTTGACCGAAGAAGAACTACCAACACAGATTAACGGGATGAAGATGTCGGAGATCGGATTCAGCAAGCCTCAGGAGCTTAGTCGCTGGCATCTAGTTGTCAAGGTATCGATCCTCGTGTTCCTTAACGATTATTATTTCATGTTTCTCACGAAACGTTTCATCTTCCAGTGTCTCTTCATAACAATGTTCTGGATCACAATGAGACAATACACCGCTGAGAGAACTCGCCAGAGACGTTCCTCAGCATTGAGAGACATGGTAGCACCGCTACACGTCTCTGTATCGACTGCCACCACAGCCATGAATCACGAAGTGCCAGAAATCAAGAGCAAGTTCATGAAAGATGTTGGAATAGTCTTGAAGAAATTGTTGACCAAGTTCTGGATCGCCGTGGTAGCCATCATGCTCTTTATCTGCGGGATCACTGGGGAACGCATGACCGTCTTCAGGATCGTCTACATGTCCCTGTTCCTTGTGCTTGTCATCACCTTCCAGGTACACAAAGAACATTCATTATTCTGGTTCCCAAGAAGATTCAACTCGAAGAGAGATCATATAGGGCCACTATTTCAAGTATAGGGAAACTTTCATCGCTACTTAAATCATTAAATATCTTGTTTTGCTTTGTAGATCTCTTGGACTGTCTGGAGGAAGATGATGTACACGTTCTGGCTGACAGTTATCGGCTACTCGGTGATCATGCTGATCCTCGTGTACACCTACCAGTTCGACAACTTCCCAAAATATTGGAACTACCTGCACATCGATGACCAATTGCAAATGGACATCGGGCTTGAGAAATATGCTACGAAAGATCTGTTCGTCAGACTACTGACTCCGACGTTCTTCGTCATCATCACTGTCCTTCAGATTCATTACTTTCACAAAGAATTCTTGGAAGTGACGAACATCGAGAATGTTGGGTACGTAAAGCACCCATTTTTGTCATGAACGCTTAAAATTCGCAGACTAGTTATAACGAGGTTTAAAGGTGCGAGGTCTCAGTGCGATTTGAAAAATTGTAGAACGAGCCCCGTCCGACAAGAGCCCCTAAATCACTCTACGACCTTGAACATGCCACCGACATCGGCTGGGGAAGTCTTTCTGTCCGAAGAAGATGACCGTGACAATAAATATAGCATTCGTCAATTGAAACGTAAGTGTTAGCGAATCTTGAAACTGATCAGACATCTAAGTATGAAAATCTGTCATCCAGAAATGTCAAAGTTGGAACGAATCGCACTTTTCCGCAAAATAATGGATCACCTGGTGAATTTCTACAACTACGTCTGGCTGTTCCTCGAGATCCACATGCAGAAGATTATCTTCACCTCTGTGATTCTTCTGTGCGTCAACGACGTAGGTTGCGATTAATCTCTACATCAATCGAGCCTATCACCGATTACATCTTCATTTAAATTCTCTAGGTGTGCGCCATCAATCTCGTGTTCGTCGTAATCATAGCGATCATGATAAACACCAACAGGCACACTCAAATCCTTACTGTGAACATAATCGCGGCGTTAATCGCAGTTCTAATGGTGGTCAAGATGGTCTACCAGATCAAGTATATCAATCCAAAAAATTGGGACGTCAATTGCAGTGTGAGCACCTAGAATTAACTTCTCCCTTAAATCCACACTACCCGATGAAATAATTCATTTGTCATTTCCAGAGACAAATAGACGATAAGCAGATCCTATTCTCGAGCAACAACACTGTCTACAACATAGCAGAATGGTTTGGGATGAGAAAGGCAGAGACAGGACAACTGGCAGTGCTGTTGAAAGGCTACATAGGCATCATGGTAGTCACAACGCTACGAAAAGTCATCAGAATTCGACAGTGCTTCCATCGAAAGGAGATCGGAGAGCCTCTGGAAACTCCTCAAGTGATGTTCCCATCAATTACCAGGGCGGACGCTGACAAAGGTCTTCCAGAGTGCCTGAAGTTCCTCTTCAACTATGGATTTTATAAATTCGGCCTGGAACTATGCCTAATTGGGATTGTGGCACTCATTGGCACGAGGCTCGATTTCTATTCGGTTCTCTACAGCATCTGGCTTCTACTGTTGTTTTGTCTGAAGAGGAGAACTATATCCAGGATTTGGCCGTTCTTCAAATCATTCGCTGTGATCATGTTGCCTGTCCAGTACGCTCTGGTGGTTGCTTTACCTTCCTGGCTTTGTATAGGTTGTTCAAAGTTTATGCGAAATTGTTTGTTATAATTTAATAGAGTTTCTAAGTGGAATATCGCTTTTCAGACTACCCTTGGAGAAATTCAGAGATACTGAGGAGGCTGCAGGAGTGGATGTACTTCCCTGATCCTGATTTCCCTCCCAACCCCAGAAAATTAATATGTGAGTCTAGGTTTAAGTTAAACAATTTTTTTAACAAGACTTTTCAGTCTATTTAGTCCGATTTCTTTTCAGGCGACTTCATTCTACTGATGATGCTAGTCAGACAGAGCCTGTACTTCCGTATCGAGCAGCAATATGCTGCGGATGACACAGATTTCCCTGCCGGCCATAATTATTCTGTCCATCAGAATATGGAGAAACCAAACTTTGTGAATCCTGTGAAGGACTACGTTTCTCAAATTCACTCGTGGCTGGACATTGTGAAGAGGGGCGTGCTGATGAGTCTAATGTGGGTCACTCTGTCGATCATGTTCCTGGCAGGAACAAAGAGGACGAACCTGTTCTCGTTAGGCTACCTGGGTGGTGCCTTCGTTTTCCTTTGGCAGGGCAGTGATTTCTACTTGAGACCAGTCAAGACGATCTTGAAATGGTGGAATATACTGATTGGATACAATGTGGTGGTCATCTTCTCGAAGGCTTTGCTTCAGGGAGTTGGTTGTGTGCTGATCAAACAGGTAGATCGAATATTCCACGATCTATTCTTTTTGGAGATGAATTATATCTGAAACTGGACTGTATGATTTCAGCTTGAAGTATCAGCTTGCGCAGTGATCCAATTACTTGGCATCACCTGTCTTAGAAAATTCGAAAGCTCTTCCAGTGATATCGTGTCTGGTAATGTGGCCTGCGAAGTCCCTCGAGAGGACATAGGCATGGTCTGGGATGGTCTATGCTTTGGCTTCTTGCTGTTCCAGAAACGACTCTTCAAGAGCTACTACTTCTTCCACATAGTGGACGAGACGAAAGCTATGAGCGTCTTAGCATCACGCGGTGCTGAACTCCTGGAAGAGCTGCATCAAAAACGCATAGAAATTCAAGAGGGGGTTGAGAAGAATGTACTGCAGAAGCTGAAATTCAAGATGGACAAGATCAAAGCCAGCCAGAGAAAGATACAAGGCCCTAGCTATAGGGAGCCTCAGACTCACAAAGTTGGTAAGTCGCTGACACCGGTGGTCTCTCCAATTTCGATAGGTTATGGACAGTCGAGAAATTTAGGGAAATTTATTGTTGAATAAGTTACCATTTCCGGAAGTTCCAACCACAACTCCCCCCTTGAATCTGTGAATCCTTCATCAGGAAAAGTCCCACGACCTAACACCAACTCTCTATATTTAATGCTCCCGCAAAAGAAGGCGAGGCACCTTTGGCGAGGTCCTCCAGCGTCAGCTCGTGCGTGTCCTCGAGTCACACGCCTCCTCAGGGTTACCAGACGCCGATCGACGAGGACGACGACGAGCCGCCCCCGCTGACACCACGTGCCGCCTCCCTATTGCAGGCACCGACACCAAACTCCGCGGTCATGACAGGGAGCCTCGAGGCTTACCTCGAGCCGGCTCGAATTTCTTTCGGTTCTCCACCAAGTAGCGAGCTGAACCCCCGTGGACCGTCGCCGGACGAGACGTTCCCGGTGTTCTCCCCTCCGCCGTACGATCGACAACTACCCGATCGATCGATCAACTCCTCGATCAGGCATCGTCGACAGTCGAGCTACTTCGGCCCGCAATGGGTGAACGAGTTGCAGACACCCAGGCAGTCGATCGTCTCCACCACGTCCCGATCCCCGCGGTCTCATCACACATGTAACGACATACCCACCCACGGGATCAAGATCGTCGTCGTCGATCTGCTACAATGTCCTGTACATACGCTTCCGCCGTCTGCACCTCTAGATCATCTACGACGCACCCTTATTCTCTTTTGTTCGAAATCTCTTCACTTCTGTATGAACAATTCTACAAAATTCTCAAGATCTACTTATCTCAAACCACTTTCTTTTCGAGTACGTTTTTCGTTGTCTGCTTTGGTCCAGTTTCTATCGATCTCTGTTCGATGTCGTGTTTAGATAGGTGTACATAATTTCGTACAACTAGAGACGTGTTCAGTTTACGTTCTGTACATTCTTTGATTTAGAATCCCGCATTGTATTCCTCGTCCCTCTCTCTCTCTCTTTCTCTCATCACCAGCCCGTTAATCACCTGTTTTACAGAAGGTTGAAGAACCCAGAAATTACGTTCCTCCGACAGATTCCAATTCCGTTGAACCTGGCGGGAAGACTCGAGGATTCAGCTGACCATTCTCGATGTAATATAAATGTATACTGTTGTAAGATACATTTCGACGTACGCGCCGACGAATCTCCCTATAAATCTGTCTTTCAGTTCTCTGTCTCTACTTTTCTGTTTCTCTTTTGTGTTAGATACTCTCTATCCAGGGGCACGGCCGTTGTACAGAGTTCGCACGCCAAAAACCAACAGAGAGGGTAAATGAAATTATTCTTTTCTTCTCTCCGCAGCTTGTCAACCGGGCTTTATATCCTAAACTGACGTGTCCACACATATCCTGACTAACCATCCTTCTGCTTTTACAGAACTCCACACTTGTAAATAACTTTGTTATTGTACACTTATTGTTAATATCGTTTAGCCAAGGTGGACGCACATTCGACAGTCTTTCAAGGCTACCCCTTCTTCAAACCCACGATCCTCCGTAATCGAGTGACACTATGGTGGGAGACAGTCCCATAGACAACCTTGAACGGCCAACCTCAGTTTTTGCGTCTACTCTAACAGAAACTATATATAATTTTGTTGTATGTCTGTGCGTGTGTAACAACGACGTCTACGAGTCTCTAACAATATGTATATTATTGAACGATTTAGCGCTAGATTATTGGGACAACGTTTATTTTCTATGCAGCGCGTCTAACAAAACAGTGCATGGCTTTAGCAGTACGATGCGAACTGTGTCAGGCTCAGAACCATTGAAAGAGGTGTGTCTGTTTTCTTTTTGATCAGCCATTCGGTCTGGGGATTACTATATGTTCGACGATCTGGACGACGACGATGTCACTGACATGATACCGGACACCGAGTCCGAGAAAGAGGAACAAATACGTCGTCACGAGCAGGAGCAGCAGGGTCGCAGAATGACCATTTCCGAAGTACGTACCAAAATCACGAAAAGCTGTGAGAAGTTGAACAGCGCTGAAATCACACTATATAATTTTCTGGTTTGTCCGCTGTGATTCTCGTATTCGAGCAAAACCACGACTAATACGAATTCGGACCGCTTCGAGAACAAAAGTTCGCGTAGAATACACTCGACCCTAGAAGTTCAGGTTCACTCAGCCTACTCTCGACGCAGCTTAAGACCATCTCCGTCAAACAGACTGACAATGAGGCTAACCCTCTATAACCCTACTTCAATTAGGTTTGAACGAGAAGAGCACAGGCTGTTTTCTTTGCCTGGAAAAATCGACATCTCGCGAGGAATTCAGTTCATTCAGTTGTCCTATGAAAGAAACATTTCTTTCTATAGGACCGATTGCTCGACGAGATATTTCGATTTTCCGAGGTAAAGGAGGAACCCCGTACAATTTGAAAACGCGATTGGAAATTAGACAAATTCTCTGGTTAGGAAAGAAAACGGTGGAGCAATAAAATTTTAGCTAGAAGATGAAATCAGGCTGAAAGAGCGTACCTAATGCGACTTTCGAGTTGCAGAGTATTATAGAGGGTTAAGGATAGACTTCACCCGCACACTATACCCGTTGTTCATGCCTGAAAAATTCGACCAAACACACGACAGAGTTTTGTAGCTACGTGTGCGCATAAATTTCTGGCATTTCTTGCATCCACCCTCTCCCCCGCCAACCCCCACATTTTCTCGAATGCCCCCCACCCCCGCATATCTTTGACGACCCCGTGGCCCTTGAGCCCACGTTTTGGCCCAACGAGAAGACAACCAGGCGGATACACGTGTTTGGAGGCAACGTTGGGGAAGAGACACGAGATGACTTTAAAGAGTCTGATCGTTGCAGTTTATGAGCACGCTGATTAAGACAGACATTGAGACCGCGACGCACGTCGCCATGTTCGGAGGGACGGAAAAGGACGCACTCAGACTTCGTCGCAGAAGCGCACCGTTGACTAGGAAGAAATCGTCAATGTCCTATCTCAGTGCACGCTCCGAGACCGACACTGCGATGGCCACCGATGTGAGACCCCCTTCAAAAGGCTGCATGTCACTGCTACAGACTCTATCTCTCTCTATCTCTATCTCTATTTATCACCTATATCCACACCATATCCTCTTTCGTGTTCTTACTTAATCGCACTGTCCAACATCTTCAAGATCACACTGTTCAACAAACACTAGCTGATTCTTCTAAATTTTCAATGCAAGACAACATTTTTCGTAATCATTCAGCAAAATTGATATTGGTCAGTGTAAATTCGTTTTCCCACATCACAGCCCATCTTAATCCCTCTTACCTTCTATTTATTACGCTCTCGTAGCCTCTGTAACGTTGTTTCTAATATTGTTTAATCATCGATGTATTAGTCCAGTAGTTTTCTACATTCTCACCCGTTAACCAACTTTTAGTTAGCTTTCGTTCTGTCTTCACATTTTTTCTTATTTTTTTTTGTTTCCTGTGCCATATGTTGGGACGATGTATTTTTTATTCTTGGTTTCTTTTGTTTTTTTTTTTATTTTGTTTGTTCATTCGAACACGCTCCCCCCACCCCCTAAGCCGTCGAATATACACACATACACACGAACAAAAGCCTAGTGCGTATACATATTGTATGTCATAATGGTGAGCTCCACACTGACACGAGATTCATGTACACATAACACAATACTGATCACACGTCGCAGACGGGTACTGCTGCTAGTTATTACAGTGCTTACTAGAGTAAGATGGATTTAGTATTATCTATTCCTGATTTCGCATCTTCCAGGCTTTGTACAAACGGATGCGGATTATCCCAGAGCTATTTCTATTGTTCTTCTTTTTTTTCGTATTTTTTTTATGTTAACATGTCGTCCCTCGTCCGTGATGTAGTTGCAGTTGACAGCGGGACGCCTACGACGCGATATGTTGGTGTACATAATCCGCTCGATATATCTCGCTTAATTTGTTTCTCATTACGTTTACAGCCAGTTCTAGCACCGTAATCACACTCGCTTGTTATAACAATAATCTTCGATCTCGTGAAGCCAATCATGGTTCACGCGGGATTCGAAGCCACTGTGAAAATGTTCGAAAAAAGTATCGAATTCAAAGGAAAACTTGTTTTAGAAATTTTAAAAAATACTCGAGCGACAATTTTTTCATTTGAATCGACGATGGCAGCATCGAATCCCGCGTGCCGGGACCGCGGAGAGCACAGAGCAAAGATAAAAACAATTTGTCTGTGCAATTAGGGTGGCGACAAGACCAGCCTAACTTCGGCCGACATCGAAACCGATGGGAAAGAAGAGACTACCGCGGGGCCAGCGAAAACTCCGGAATCGTCTGAATACGGAGAGGACAAGGTCGATGGACGGAAAGCGAAAGAAGAAGAGGAAGAAGAGACTAAAGTGTCGTTTGTCACGTATTTCAAGTTCTTGATTGTGGTGATCAACAGTGGTCTAACATCGATGACGAAGTACCTAAACAGATTCTCTAGAGATTACAGATACATACGAAAGGTTTTGGCCAAGGAGAAGAAAGTGTTGAAGGTATAGAATGAGTCTGAATTTTATTGGTTCGTTAGTATTGTTGATGATTTTGTTAAATTCTTAGGCGAAGCCAGACTTTCGAATGGGTATGCGGTTGGGTATCAATCAGATGTGGCAGCCGATACCACTGGTGAAAACCAGGTAAGACAGTGGATAGTAAATTAGAATAATTAGAATCTTATCATTATTAGTTCCTCGGATATCTGTCGTAGACGCTTAGCTGTACAGAGTAATCAGGGTAGTGTTTCTCGGAAGACAGATTTAGAGCAGACACCTATAGAGGTCGTGAAGAGAGGATCGATACTGTCATCCTCAAACAATAATGAACAGATTTGAATTTTCTCTTTGCACTTTTACGCGTTGTCCTAAAATGTAAGTCTACATTGAAGAATGACAGCGTTGATCCTCTCAAGTATTGTAGTTCTAGATCGTCGACACGTAGCTGTAGTATAAGATGTGCTTGTCCCCAGTAGTTTGTCCCTAACAGAAATGTTCGAGAGACGCCCTCTTTGAAGAAGACATGATCTTACTCCCTGCCATTTAGGCTAGACACTATATATAATAGTAGAGTAGTAAATGTGCTCGCTCTGACAGATCGGAAACTAATGGGAACGCTGAGGAGCAATACGATCCTGGCGAGGGTCCCAGTCGACCTGAATCTCTGGATCAAAGGTACGATTTGGATGAACAGCTTCGTTTGTCTGGTAGATGTCAGTGCCGCCCTTACTTGTCTAACTTCTTACTAAATCCCTGTGTCAACTTGTCCTGTCATTTTCTGAACACTTACGACTATACCGTTCAACTGGATTCGTCTTAATGCTCGAGAGTACTCTCTAACGTTATTGCTTTCAATTATTTGCCTTGGTTAAACAAATTTGATCGATATCATTTCAGTAATATAGTACTTCATTAAAATGAAAATATTAGTTGAAGCTAAAGCTCTAATATTTAAGAATAAAGTTCAATCTACTCCAACATTCCACGCACACCCGTTGCACCGAAAACCCACAAATCCTGTGCTGAACGTGGATCAGTTCGTAGAGATCCATGATGTCCCTTTTAAACAACAGGAAAACAAGAAAGAGAATGCTCGACGCGATTAGCATCCTGTCCAAGGCCTCTTCATCGTAAGTCCTGCTTCCTTTTCTATGTACTCTACTTCTTCTCCATATTTCCTATCCGTATTTTCGTCATCTCAGATCAGTGCTGTTCACACTCGATTCCTCAGAGAACAAGCATTGACACCCGAACACAATTTCACACAAACGTAGAAAGAGAGTAGTATTATTTTTGCCAGGAAAAGGAGCTCGCTGACGGTCCCACATATCCGAATTCTGGCGCCGAGTTTGGAGCGAGGATTGGACATGTCCTCCTCCAGGTATCGAGAATGCTCCGTAACCTGTCTCGCACGGCTGCTCGCCGCACAATTTGCACGCTAATCATAGTGCGCGATGTGTTAGTTTTTGTTTGAAATCATACGTGACGCATTCATCATCGAATTAGTTCAGAAACTTTGTTAATAAAAATCCTCGCGAAATTTCTTTCTCGAGAAATCCGAAAACGATCATACGATAACTTTTCTTTTCTTTTCAGTCTCGTTTACGGTGGAGGGTTCTCACAATCCTCAGCTTTCAATGTGCTTTTCACATTCACTTTGCAAAAGAAAGAAAATCTATTCCTTTCTTCTGTGAATCATAGTCGACTAGCATCGCCGGAGATCGTTTAAAATAATTGACAATTTATTCCACGTACAGCACACTTTTCTCCGAACTATCGCTGGCGCAACATGGCGACGAGGGTGCAGAATTGTCCGAAGTTGATCAACCCCCAATCATTCAATTGCTGGCGTCAATTTGGTTCGGCATCCTGGCACACTCGAGTCTCCTCTGTTATTTCATGGTGTTCCTCCATCAAATTAAAAACGCGTCCGTCCTGTCCACACCGCTGCCACTAATGGTGTTCTGTTGGGGTTCTCTGACCATCCCACGTCCATCGAAAACGTTCTGGGTCACTCTAATCGCTTATACCGAGGTAACTCATAGTATTTTTATTCTCCACGATTCATTGGAAGGCTTAAAGAGTTGGTTAACCAAATTTAATCTTCCACAGGTAATTGTTCTAGTAAAATGCATTTTCCAATTGGAGCTACTGCCATGGAACAGGGACGCTGCTCCAAACAATCCTCTTTTCACACCAAGGATCATGGGGGTAGAACGGAAACCCAATTATGCACTCTGGGATCTTCTGCTTCTGCTCATGGTATTCTTCCACAGGTAAATTATTTTTAAAACGATTAGCATTTGATTTATGATTAAACACTGATGAAATTTATGTTCTTAGGTTTATGCTCAAATCATTGGGTCAGTGGACATCGCCATCCCTTAAACCGAGAAAAATCATTCCCTCTAGCTTAACCCTTGTCTCATCAAAACCACCCGCTGATAAAGGACAAGGAGAGCCTGTATCTCAACAGGAGGAGTTAGAGTACGTTACTTTCTTCAATTTATAGATTGTTTACGCTATCAAAAATAAGGAGAGAATATTTGTTATCTTTTTTTCTTAGTGATGGAGCTACTGTCAGAACACCCAAAGGAAGAACTTTAAACATTCATGCAATTGGCGATGGAGAATCTGTTCAAACAACTGATGAACACGAAAATTTGGTCGCAGTTCAGAGCGAAGAACTGGATCCTCACACTCAAGAACTGCCAACAGCCATGAACATGACGTGGGCATTCTAATTTGAACTTGTCCACTCCTAACTCAAACAAGTTGCTCTGACTAAGCCTTAATTAATTTTCAGAGTTGAAAAGTACGTCCAGCCAACGAAGTACTTTTTCGTCCAGATCCTCAGCCCAGTCGGCAAAGAAAAGACAAACGTGTACGCCTACATGTTCCTTTGCGACTTCTTCAACTTCTTGCTCCTCATCTTCGGGTTCTCTTCATTCGGCGTAAGTGTGCCTCTATCTTTGTACCCTGACTTCGAATATTAATTTTCGTTTGAATATGCAGACGCAGCAGGGTGACGGAGGAGTCACTGCCTACCTACAAGAAAATCGTGTGCCAATGCCTTTCCTGCTGATGCTGCTGCTTCAGTTCGCCTTGATAGTCATCGACAGAGCTTTGTTCTTAAGAAAATCGATCCTAGGAAAATTGATCTTTCAATATTGGCTGATATTCGGCGTACATGCGTGGATGTTCTTCATTTTGCCCAGTGTAACCGAAAGGTAATTGATAGACTGCGGATCTTTATGCAGTTATAGCAACATCGAGTAGTCGAGAAATTTTGTTATTATATATAGAGATAGAGATTTCTTGTAATTAACAACCCCAAACATACGATCTTATTTCGTTAACAATTCTTAACGATTCCAGGCAATTTAATGAAAAACTTCCGCCGCAAATCTGGTACATGGTGAAGTGTTTCTACCTTCTGCTAGCAGCCTATCAGCTACGCCAAGGCTACCCAACGAGGATACTTGGCAACTTCGTGTGCAAAAAGTATAGCATTGTCAATTACGTGTTGTTCAAAGGGTACGACCATCTTCTATCTTGTAATTATAGTTCAATTTCTACATTTCACTCTAAAATATGGTTTCATCTTTCAGATTCATGTTAGTACCATTCTTGTTCGAGCTGAGAGCAGTGATGGACTGGATCTGGACGGACACATCCATGACAATAATGGACTGGTTCAAAATGGAGGATATTTTCGCTAGCATCTATCAGATCAAGGTACAACACACAATTCTAAGGAAATTTATGTGGGAGGAATGATTAAAGTTATTGTAAATTAATGTTTAGTGTATGAGGGGGTTGGAAACAGACTTTCCCCAGCCAAGAGGTGTAAAGAAGAAGCAGATGAGCAAATATCTGGTCGGTGGAGGTGCTTTGTTCCTCATTATCGGTCTCATTTGGTTCCCTCTGCTATTATTTGCACTTGGTGGAACAGTCGGCGACTCTAATTTACCTTACGAGGTTTCCATGAAAATTCGCATCGGTCCTTACGAACCGATCTACTCCATGTCAGCGCAAACTAGCTCAATCGTCGGATACAGCCCGACCGAGTACAAGCAGTTCCAACAATTGTATGCAAAAGACAGACCGGCGGTCACTTTTCTGGAAAACTATATTCATTCGGACGTCGCTGCGGTGAAACTAAGTGGATTTTCTCGGAAGTTGTGGAGCATATCACCGCCGGATTTGGATAGGTATCTGAATATGTATTGCAATCGTAATATCCCGAAGAAGCTTATTAATAGACAGTGGATCTTTATGCGTTTATGAAGAAATTGGTTGGACGAAGTATAAAACAGTAAAAGATTTTCAAACATTCACGAAGGTTGTAATGTTGCTTATAATGTACCAAAGTCTTTAAGGGATGAAATGAATTTTCATGTTATTTCTGCTTCCCACGATCAATGCAAAACATTTTTCTTTTGCATAAAGATCATCAGTCCACTTGTTAGTTTCGGTAGTTCATATTACACAAGACAACTTGTATTCGGTTCTCGAATTTCACAGACTATTGTCGTTAATTGCAGATTGAAGGCAGAGTTGGTAGACAATAGTACCACCGTCGTCATTCACGTGGAATGGACAGTGTCTCGGAAAACTTATGCGAAAGACGCGAGAGAGGTGACAACGAAGTTGCGGGATATTCAGTTGCCACCGTTTGTCAATTCAACAGAGTTTAATCCCGTCAGGCTGAAACTAGCAGAAATATTATCAGCCGAGAATGCAACTTCTCATAATGGCACAATAACGCTGCCGAACGCTTTCCCGAAGTTCTTGAAAGTGACTAGCCTCACTACCGATGTCGTTCCTCAATTAATGCAGCTCAGTGAGTTTCAGATTGAACAAAGGTCGAACGAATTTTAGGAAAGTAGCATGATGACGATTACGCGACTCTTTTTCAGGAAAATCACCCGAGGAAGAAGAACCCGACGAATCGGACAACAGCTATCTCTTCAGGAGCATCAACCTACATTTGTCTGCAAATTCATCTTGTTGCACTAGATGGTGGAGCGTTAATGAAGTCTGCACTGATGATCTATACAAACAACGACTGAGTCTTGTGCCATTGAATAGCTGCAAATATATCATGATGTTCTTGTTCAATGATAAAACGTTCCCTGAGGAGCTGAGCTTCATCAGTGGCTTCGGGTAGGCCGAAATAAATTTTCTTTTTTTTTGGAATTTCGATAGAAAGAGAAATCACCAATGCGTCTGGATTTTTATAGAATTTTGGGGCTGTACACCACGGCGGTGATAGTGATAAGTCAAATGATGAGGAAGGTAGTGAGCGAGATGGCGCCAAAGATAATGTTCGACGACCTGCCCTACGTAGACAGAATCCTCAGGCTATGTTTGGATATTTATTTGGTGCGCGAAAGTGGAGAACTATGTCTCGAAGAGGATCTGTTCGCCAAGTTGATATTCCTCTATAGATCGCCGGAGACATTAATCAGGTCTTGCATCAAAACATCGTGAAATATATTCCGTCTCTTAATTCTGGACGATTCTGAATAATATTGAAATGATTTTAGATGGACGAGACCTCCTGAAGAAGGTGAAAGGACCGACAACGAAGACCAAGATGAAATAGAAGATGATAGGGATGGATCTCTACGTCCAGATTCACAAAGAGATTGATTTATTAACTTGTTACGCGAGAAAAGAGAATGTTTTATGACAGTAACGTCCACAATTGGGAATGGTGACAATAGAAAGCGCGATCGTTAACGATAGCGCATCGAATGGCAAAGTTAGAAACTCAGGAATTTATGACCACCATGTTTGTTGCGATTGTTCCTATCTTCTAAAAAGTCTATTATAAACGAATGTGTTTGTATATACAAAGTTGCGAATAGGTAACACGCGTGGAAGAAGCTAACACGATGAAAGAAACGGGAATATATCGAGGAATTTCAACATGTTTGTTTCACGAACGTACAACAAAGTGTTTTGGTAATCTTTATTTTAATATTTATTAACGTACGATTAATATCCTGATCATGACACGTCAGTAACGCGAGGAAATGATTTTCTACACAAGTGCTTTATATATTTCACAGTCTCCGCGAACGCTACGGCGTCGTAACCATTCTAGAGATAGTGCTTTGTTTTTTAATTGTTATTTGTCAGAGTTCACGGTCGGAACAGACGTGCATTTCTAGCGTGATGCATTTAGTATCGTATTCGTTATAGATAAGAAAACGATTATCAGAGGATGAACATTGATATCTCCAAAAACTGCCGTCATCGCGGACTTCAGTTCTTTTATACCTTTTCTAATCGTCGATACACCTAGCTATCACTCATGCTCGTTTTATATATGTATACCGATTACATTCAACAAAAATTGAATACCGCTAAGAAATCATTGTTTGTAAATATACATTTTACGATCCGCATTTGTCGCCTTGATACGTCTTTTAAAAATATAATTCAAATATAAATTGTTTCGAATCGACCCTGGAACTACTTATTCGCCTAACAACTTTCTTAAGTACATACGAGAAAATGTAGAGGATATCAGCATCGATACAAAGATGTTTATTCAACAATTTGGTACAGAAAACGATTTATAAATTTCCTCAATAAATATATCAACCACAAACCAATGCAAGCTCGACCTTCCAGCAATCTTAAATATGGGCAATGCATCATTAAGGACTAAAAGTATTAGTAAAAAATAGAGTCTTTCATTAATCTCAGTGTACTTAATTATCACTTAATATGTAACAGTTTTAAAAGTACTGTGTAGGTAAAACGTGTGCAGGCAATAGAATGGAATGGATCGTCTGTTTAACAACTTCCTAAGCACCTATGGGCTGCTCTAGGAACGTCCTAGAGACAATACAGTCTAGCAACTACTATTTTAACAACTCCTTACATTTCAGCTTTAATGTAAGATTTTCCTGCTTCAGAAGTTCTAGTTCTTGAACCTTTTTCTGCAACTCTACATTCTGTTTTTGCAAAAAGACAATATCCTCCTTAAGTCTTTCATTTTGTTCCATTAGGCTTCTTACAGTACTAGAATCTTTGCTGGGGCGTATTTCATTAGTTATCTCATCTGTCTGATCTAATATATGCTTAATCAAGTTGGTCTGAGAGTGAAAATGCAGTTTCTGCATCACACCCAAGATTTTCGAGCTTTCCTCTTTCGTGTGTGTGCTCACAATGTCTTTAATAGCTGCAAGCAAAGCACTAGAATCTAATTCCTTTGTATCCGACGTTTTCAGAGGCTCGTGACTTCTAGCTCTTTCTTTAGGAACATCTACCTGAGATGTGCCCTCCTTTGAACCATCTGATGGTCTGTTCTCCTTGGCAGACACATCCCACGTTTGATTGATCTCCTTACAGCTACCAGAACGTCTCGTTCTTTCTTTCCCTGTGACTTTACCCTCTGCAATCCTCACCTTTGTCTCCCTGACCCTTGCCCTGACATCATCCTTAATTTCTTTCTCATTAGGCTTCACTTTGTTCTCGATAGGCTTTAATTTACTATCGCTAAAAGTTCTCTCCTTCTCACACATTTTAACTTTGATTTGTTGCTTCCTAGCATCCTGTTCTAACAACTTCCTCGATTCTTTTATGGTAGAGTAGTCTTTGAGAACCGATTGTTTCTCAGTCTGCTCGATTTTTTTGTTTAGATTGTCCCCTTTGGTCGATTGCAGTTGCTGCAGTGGACTGGATGTTGCAGTTCTGGTTGTCACGTTCCTGTCTATCTGATAGGTAGTGTTTTTAGTATCTACAGGGAGTAGATCTAGATCTTCTAAGAAAGAATCGTTCATTTTTCTTTCTCAGATATTCTGCGTAAACAACAGAGATCTGTGTACAGAAATACAAACTGCTCAGAAATTTTATGCAACTAAATCGATTAATTAAGGAACATTGTGTGAAAGTGTTCCCTGAATTCTTTCAATAAAAGCGTGATTTTAGATTTGTAATGCAAAACGTCCTAGAGGACAGGTTACCATGAAACTTCCAGCGAGGACTCACTTCACAACTTCAATGGCTTCAATTACTTTGCACCAGACAATCGGGCCAGCACAACTTCATTTACTGTGGCGCAGTCGTTCGTGACATTATGTAGTGAACCAGATAAAAATAGACACAATACTGTGTTAACCTTGCAGAACGTAAACCACAACGAACAACCAATTCAAATTAACATGTTTAGCGAGTCAGCTGACGTCGATACCTTGCTATATGTACGCCATCTACGTTGCAATTGTTGGTAGGTTTAAACTGTACCACCGACGATCTCGTCGGTGACTGTACGGAAATCCAGTGTCTCTGTCCCTGAATTTTGCTGAATAAAACTACGTATAATTATCTAAAGGTGCATACTATATTGTCCAAAATACAAGTTTTGTACCCTGATTCCGTAGATATAATAGAAATCGCGTTAAAGAATATATAACAAAAGTTATTGGACAAACTAGTCCTACCCGAGTTCAAATCGCGTTTTATAATATTTAGGCAGAGAATTGAATGCGCAGATTCTATAAATCTAATTCAAATTATTGGAATATGTTATTATATATATATATCCAATAAATACATATATATATATATATATATCTCCTATTCAGAACTTACCGAATAAAGGTGCGAACTGGCGAGAAAAAACAAGATCGCTCACTCGTTGGATTTCGGCGCCGCTGGACAGTGCTGCACCAAGCGGCCTCTGCGGACCCTGCAGAAACTTTTTCGCGCCTTCTGTTCAAATAGAATAGCCAGCAAGAAACATCACAGACGAAGTAAGCATAAACTTATCATCCAATGTATTTTTAAACCATCTAGCATGCAAAACAATGATTCAGAACAGAAATAGACATGTGGCACGTACATTGGTGGCATAAACTCGTCTAAATCGCGTTCCTGCTACTTTCCAAGGAAATACAAATATATTACAGGAATTTCCAGAGTATTTCAGTCCCATAAGATGATAGATCTATCCTTAAACTCGAGTGCAGTAATTGCAGTTCGAGAGAATATATCTGTTCACTGTTGGATGCCGCCACCATTCACTTTTCTGTGCTAGAACTCTCGACATGTGCGTAGCAGTTAGGACAAAAACATAATTCATAAATAATTGAACGCAATAATTTCTAGATACAGTATACGCTCTGCTTTAGGCACAGTTTTAGTAAAATAATAATTTTAATGTTATTTACAATATGGATTCGATATAACTGCAAGCAATACTAGAAGTACTAGTACTATTTTACAAATTTGCGAATGCCACAAGTACGTGCAGTTCTAAATCGTGATTATTGTAGATTAAATAAATGTGCGAAGGAAATGTCCCCTGTGAAGAAGCATCGAGAAAAAGAGACTAAGGAGAAGGAGTTACTGCTCCACTTCGATCGAACAGTTTCAGGCAGCTGATGCAAGTGTTGATCTCGCTCCTCTCCCGAATCGTTTAACATTATAATGACGAGACCCCCGAGAACAGTCGCGACAGGTAGGAACATACTCGGAGACCTGTTGCGAGAGAACGGACCCCCCGCAGCCAGCGTTCACCGTCAGATGTTATCTTCATCTATCTCGGCCTAGAGACGGGAGTAGTTAGATCGACTTCTGATCTCATTCGGCTGTGCAAAAATATTATAGCACAAACCGCCGTTATTATCGCGGAAACCCTGGGGCCATTTTTTTAGATCCACGTGCGTGGGACCATCGTTCTGTTTAAGAAATTATTCATCACACTGGACGACCCTTAAAGTATTTCTCTCTTGTTCGTCGAGGGAGTATTAGATGGCGGAAAGTTTCCAATTAATAATTCAGGAGCAACGGAATGATAGGCCGGCGAAATGTCACCAGATTAAGAGATTATCGGGACGTGACAATCAAGAACGCGGGGGTAATTGCCGGCAGCTTGTAACACAATGATCACGCGCGATAATGGCATGCTAAGACCTGCTAGACACTGGACGACAACGTGTGTCGCGATCGACTTGCGTCACGCACGCACGCTGAATAATTAATGATACCGAATGCCGAAAGAAATAAATGTCCGCCACGAAGAATCGAGTAAACATACCCCGGAATTAATTTCGGTGTGTTGCGAGCCGGGAACCTGCTCATGTTAATCGATCGAGGTACACGGTCGCCGGGAACATGATTATTCTGCTTGAACGATTTCGAAAATTACCATTTACCTCGTCGGTGTAAACTTCACTGGAAACATCTCTCGTAAAAACGTTTTACCACTCGAAATTATTACAGCATTATTAACAAATTCCTCGAACGAAAATCGAGGAGACGGAGAAGAAAATGAAATTCAAACACACACATCTCCGGATCTGTATATGCCATATACGCGTTTCGTTACGTAAGATCATGCGGGTGTACGATTTTATCTGATTGCCTCGGCCCGGGAGTCGTTTCAAGAAAGTTATGCGACCGTCATTACATCAAAGCGACGCGAGAGCAAAAACGAATATTATAATCGAGCGAACGGGGCCGCTTTTCAACCATTTCTTCCCTGCCTGTCCGATCGAACATTCCTTCGCGAGTTGTTAATTATCATCCCCGCTGTTAAGTAATTGTCACGCAACGCTTCTGGTAACGGGACGCGTATTGCGCAAGCTATTAAATTAATAACAGAGAGTCTAACAATATTTTGCGTTTGCACGTAGTGATAAATCGACCAGCATTATTCTCGCGCTTTTGTTTCTTGCAGAGGTCCGCTACGATTTGCTTTGGGACTGACAGCAAATTCTTTTCACTGTTCTGTAATTGGAGACAGAGGCGTGAAATGATTTCGATTTTTCTCTGATGAAATAGAAATGAAATATTTTATTTCCATGCAAATAATATCCACTTCTGATTGTCTGACGCATACGCAATGGTAATTTGAAGTTTCTTTTCCTCTGCTAGATCCAAAAAAGAACGTTCTTGATTAAAAGACAATAGTCTCTCTATACTCTATTGATCCAAGAGCTCGTATAGTAATGATCCCGAAACAGGAACCTTGCCTAACGCGCGGAAAGCTCGTCCCGTAAAGCAACGAGATCGCGGCGACAAGGTCGTTAGGAGAAATTACCGCGGAGCAGTCGTAAAGCACGGGGCTGGTTTAATTACACCGACTGTAATGTGTGTAAGCCCGTGGCCACAGTGAAACGTTTCTGTCGCAACCGCGAGCCAATAGACCCGCCGGGGGAAATCTTTGTTAAAAGATCGCCGTGAACCAGATAAATCTCAATACAAAGTCAATTATAGTTGGCAGCTATGGCCGGCGTGGTGGGCGTGAATAGGTCGGGCGAAGCGTTTGCATCACCAAGCGAGAGAGCATGGTCAACGTTGATTTACAAATTCTAGGGGAAGTTGGGAAACCTCTGTCGTCGGCTGACTGACAGCTCCGACGAGAGTCGCCGTTACGACGTATTTCCCGAGACCCTAACTACCCCATAAACGTTATTTACCAGCGAACAAAAGAGCCACGCACTTGACAGTGCTGGGAATTAGACTGGTAGATCTTTGAAGTAGTTTCGACTAGGGCTGTTACTTCTCATCACCTTCGAATTTTCTGAAATCGAATAGTTAGGACCATTTAAAATTGAATTTTTCGTAGGGAATTGATTTCGATAGGTTTGGATCTCGAACGAGTTGAATAAAAGTGAAGTAGCTCGACGATTCGAGTGGAGAGAGTCCTCGGAGACATTGAAATGCAAAGAGTAAGGATTGCAAGGCCCTCAGCCGATTGCTCGAGGAGGAGACTCGAGAGAGAGGACGAGGTCGAAGAAGCTAAATTGAAACGTAAAAGCGAACTAGGAAATAATCAAGGAGCGTTCCGCGTGCGCTTCTTCTTCTACAAACAGGGCATAAAACCCGGCCGGCCATAAATCCGCGACCTACGGCCAGGCACCGGCGAGTCACTCGTTTCAGCTTCGCCTTGAGTTTCTTTACGTTGCACTACCTTTTCCTTATGCGCAGAACCAATTTTGTCGTCTAATGGGCAGTGGGATTCATCCTCCCACTGCCTTCCTCGCGAATAATCAAGGAAACAAATTTACCTGAGCCCTGACCATTTTAATCTCCTGAATAATAAACTGCTCGGACTTTTATGCGGCTCAGACGTATCCGTTCGTGTAGGAAATGTGCAATGTTATGCTAATGTTATGCAGGACTTATGCATATAATGCCACTAATTTTATCTCACCGACTAATGTAGTGTATCTTCATTCTGATCCTTAGCAGACTACAGGTTTGTGCGTTTGCAACAAAAATGACTACATGAAATTTGAAAGAACGTAATGGAAAGATTGAAAATGTTTAAGAACGCCACTGTTTCTTGCAGTTGCTGCAGGCAATTTTTATTTCGCGTAAATTACGCAGTAGGATCATTAGTAACTATCAGAGCTTTACGAAGTCTTTAAGAAAATTGAACAGGAGTTTACAAGATCGATCGGTTTCGTTGGCTGCTCGATCAAAGGCACCGTCGAATTCGCGAATCGCGTGTTCGACGCGTTATTCGCCTAATCCTCCTTCCATTTACGATTCCGCGCAATCATTCAGCTAATGAAATAAACGACGCGGGTTACGGATTTCGCGGTGCTGTGGGTGATTTACGGGGAGAAACTGCGAGGCTCCAACTGCTTTCAATGGGGACCATGGGGCCGTTCCCTTCTGTTGCTTTAACGAGCCATTTACTTGCGTTTAGAAGCGTTTTACCAACGTGCGATTTTACTACAATTATTAATTGATACACGGTCTGCCGATGAAGTCTCCGTGTAGACCTTCTGCACACCCATCCTTCAAAATCTAACAACTGTTTTTCAAAGTGAACCATATTAACCCTTTGCACTCGAATGGTGACTCTGAGGCAACAGTAAACGTTGTTATACTGTTAAAATATTAAAAAATCCAGGGATATCTTTGTCGTCTTTTCGGAACGCTGTTTGTAAACACGATTATGGTCCACGTTGCAGGAGAGAGGGGGGCCCCATAGTAGAACACAGGGCCCGTACAATCGAAACGCGGGCCCCCGGGGTCCGTTTACAGGCCCGACAGCGCGCCATATATCGATCGGGCCGTGGTGATTGCGTAATTGCAATTAAAGCGATCTTGTAATCGTAAGGCCGGGTATAATTAATGAACTAAATCGTGCTGACGCTCCGAGCGAGTGTCTATCGCGCGGCACGATCGTGCTGCGGGCCGTGAGTAAGCGCAATTTGCCATATTGTCTCTAATAATCCCGGCTAATTAGTTTTGTCTCCCGTTTATATCGGTCGTCTGCCCGGCAAGGCCTCTCTTCTGCTCTCGCAGACGGAAGAGAAAGCATCGCCCACGCGTTTGCCGTGGTCGTTGAAAAACTTTTTTTCGGCATCTCGTCGGCACGGAAATCGGCGAGAAACCTTTACAAGCTTCTCTCCTCGTCTCCACACCATTATAACGCTAATAATAATTATTATTATTACACCTACGACGAGGAAATGTACGTACTCGAACGCTCGTTCCGTGAACTTGGCAAGACTATTTCGTCCGAACAATGCGTACCGATGCTTAGGCTTTTATTAGCTTGTTACAATTGAATTGGCCGATTCTACGACGCTAATCAGGCTCGGTTTTGTTCCATCGATCATCGATCTTCCTATAAATTCAGATATCTCAATAAACGTCAATCTTTTACGGAAACTTGAAACGTTTCACTTAAATTGTCATATCTCCGCAACAAAAAATCCTGCACCAATGATTCTTAGCACATTTTAAACCGTAAATCCTCTACTTCCAGATCGTGAAGTATTTTTTGCATAAGTTACGACCTCTTAAAACTGAACGTACGATCTCTTCTCGTTGTTTTATTGAACTTTGAATGGAAAGTGTGTCGACCGAACGAAGCTCGACTTTAAATTCAACAGAACCTTTATAAACTTTATTACAATCGCCCCTCTCGCGGGTGAACTCATTACATTTCACGCTCCGTACGCATGAAATTCGATCCTTGGAAAGTGCAGCAGCGGAATCGATCGATAAGAGTTTCAATTTCGAAGCGAAGGAAGAAACAGGTTTCGATATTAAAAGCATCGGCCACTCCCCACCACCCATCGCGTATAGGTAATTTAATTGTCGATTAGCCAGCCGGTCCAATAACAATAATATTAAATCGACTTTTCCGACGAATCGAACAAATGGTCCGCAGGCACCGAATTAGCCGGCTATCAATTACACCGGGGTGATTTCGTGGCGGTTCGACCGCGGCGAACACGGACAATTATATCGATCGAATCGTATCAATGCTCGTTGTGATTTAATTGGAGCGCTTTGCGCGTTATTCGATACGTCAAGGATAATGTCAGCCTCAAGCCTGTTCCTTTGGGATAGACGAACGCCGAATAAGTTAATTATTGCACCCTTTATTGGCAAATCAGTCACGTGTGTCAGCATCGACTCGATCAGGTTGATTGAATGACAAACGAAAAAGAACTAGGAAAACGAATATCATAACCGGCACGTTTTGTTCCGGCTAGGATCATTATCAGTCATTAATCAATTTCTTTTCTGTCGATACGAAGACATTGCGAATATCCAAATGGTCGTGAAGACAGTGCAACGAACGCATAAAAAATGGCGACTGAAAACGCAACTGGAAGGAAAGTCCCATGCATTTGCAACAACGTCCACCCAGGCATTTAGTGCTGGAACGATCCGGCCGCAGTATTTGCTCAACACAATTGACAGTAACAATAACTCAGCGGCGAGTCAGTCAAAGAAAACTCTGTGATTGTTCTAGCGAGCGTAAGAAAGCTTACGGTGTCTCGGCGTGCGGCAAACGTACGTACGTATCTATGTATGTATACAGGATGGCTTAATGGTTTCATTAAATCTCTGTAGGCCAATATATTTTACGATCATTAGTCGTAAAACTCGGCCGGCAGTGTATCAATAATGAGATCAAGGTGGCACTGATTCGAGACAAAGTTGAAAATCACTTTGGCCGAACGATCCAGATCGGAAGGGTGTACGCCCACGTGTCGGGAACAGGCGCGAGTGATCTATTTACGATCAGGTGTGATCTATCGGCGATCGACGCCCGTGGGTGGCGGACATTCGATCCATGGCACTCGATCTCCTGCACTCGGCGAGAGGTCATTCTGACTCATTTGAGCCACCGACGTGACGTGACGTATTGTGAACCGTCGACGATTGGCAGAAGCAAGTATTAGGTTGTCCGAAAAGTTTCTTTCGGAATGTTTAACGTTGCTAAATAAACACAAAGCATGTGTTCAATTCGATCTAAAAGAGGCGGGGTTATAAAATATAATTCGACTGAGATTGCGTAAACAAAATATCGTGTATTTAAGGGTTAATCGATGTCGAGGAACAATTGTAACGCTGCCATAGAAGATTTATTGATCGTGCTGGTACCGTTACCGGTAGGTTCGCTTATTTGAGTCGCGACATCTTTCTGAACGGTGTTTGGCCCATGAACGACATGAAAATTCACTCTTTCCTCGTGTTCGAAGGGAAGAATTAAAACAATAATACTCTTGGGTCCAAATAGATCTGCAATCGCATCGACAAGGCAATTGTCAGTGAACAAGGTGATCTGAATGCTCGCGCAGGAAGTGACAAACGGCAGTCAGTCTCTTAGCTGTCAGCCGAAGTCCATTAAAACCGTGCAATCGAGCAAAATGAACACTTAAACAATTTGCGAGCGTGTCGAATAGCGAATTCCTCGCCCTCTGACAATGGCCAATTCGATTGGCCATTAAAGGCGGGCATTATCGGATCGAACCAGATGAGTAGGTTCTAACGATCGTTCCTGGGCCTCAGATACCGATCGACGCTACTCCCGATCGATCCCCCAGGAAATAATAGCGAGCTCGAGGTAGAGACAGAGAGGAGAGGGTTGGAGTGTCGCGAAAATTATTATGCAGCGTTAACGACCTGCGGATAAGGGGATTGTTTACGATCGTCGTAAGTTAGCCATTGTTTGCTCAGGAGAGAATATTGTCTCTCTATCGTTTGCTTTATGGCCGTTCTCCTGGTTACCCTGTATCGTGGCACGGCAGAAACCGGCGACGACCGCAGGGAAAAAAGAGCCTCCGAGAGGAGAGAAAAAGGGGAGAGAGAGGCGAAATCGCGGAGGCAAGATCGAACTCCGTGGTTCGCGGGATATCGAGAAATCTCGTATCCAGGAACGTCGAATAATTCTCCCCGGGACCGTGTCGCATCGCTGGTTCCGATCGACGGAAACGTATGTGCGAATTTTTATGCGCGAGGTCCTCGCGGAATTTCGTCGCCTGTGTTCCTTTCCTTCTTTTCAAGTCGACTTGGTTCTTTCGTGCAGATCGTGGGCGGCGGGGAAAGTTCACGGAAGGGGAGGATTTTGTGACGAGTGTGAAAAGAATCGCCGGTTCCAACAGAAACCGACACGCGCGGTTCGATTGCGTGTAAACGTCTGTTAACTCTCGCGTGTTAGGTAGCTAGCTCATTACCGTGCCTAATTATACGGCGCAATTACGAGAGGCTGCGCGGGTAATCAGACAATTTTTCTTCGCAGAATATCGGAGGTCGAGGGATTCCGGTATAAACCATCTTCGAATCCCGGTGAAACCGGGCCCCGGGAGCCTGCAAAAATCGTGACACAAGCACAGGGGAGGCATTAACGACGCATTGTCTTAACGGAGGAACCATTGTTCGACGTTTGTTCTGCGGCTGCGAGTGTGTGACGCATTGTCTGGACCAACTGAGGCGCCAGGAAGCAGTAAAAGGTAAGTCTCTCGACGATTTCGTTGGCTGATTCGCGAATTTCGCCGGCGAATACAGTTTCTTTTCTCTCTCCGTAATCTCATTCCATTTCTCATCACTTGAACGATCAAACCGAGACAAGAAGCTGATAAGACACGCACACAGGGTTCAGGCGGATTACGCTGCTTTTCCTTCGCAGTTAGCCTTTCTTTTCCCCGACAATATCGCGAGGCGTGACTCATTCAGCGTCTCTCGCTCGACCACGCGTGATTATTTCACGTTTGAAACCACCTCCGCGGTGGTAGGCATAAGCCACACTGTCGACATTGCTACCTCTCCTCGTGCACCGGCATTTCTACCCGGCATGCATCGATCGCGTTGGCAGCGACCGCTGAAAATTTGTCCGGGCCCCGATAAACCTTCGTGTCTGCTACCTACTGTTGCATTTCTTTGCCGGCATTTACATCGCGGAACACGGCGAAGAGGCTGAGCTATTTTACGATCACATTAACCATGCGAGTTCTCGAATCGATCGCTGCCTTTTCGAACCAGTACGTTCGTCGCACTCAAGGTCTAGGTCTTCCAACCGAGAATTCAAATCCACGAATAAGGTACAAACCGTTCGAACATTATAAAGATCGTTAATCGCTCGTAAACAACGAATTTCACGAGTCTCATGAAAAGACTCTATCGTTCCGATTCCATGAGATATGTCCGCGATAGTAATCGAGTTCAGAGCCGAATAAACCAGCTTAGCGTTGTCAAGCCGAGGTTCGCCGGATTTCCCGGGAGCCGCCATAAATTTGCAATTAGCGGAATCCGATCGTGCCGTGTCCGATCGATTGTACACGCACTCTGGAGTTCCTCTGGTCTTGCACGTGGGTGTCCCATTAAGATTACCGATCGTCCGGCTGGCATCGATCGCGACAAGTGTTCTCTGGATCGTTCGTAGAAACGGCGAGACGTATACAACGATCGAGCATAAAGAAACGAAAGAGAAAAAGATAAAAAAAATTGTAAACCGAAGTAATAACAATCGTCGGAGTCGGCCGTGAGAGATTAGATTTGCCAGCTTCTTGATCCGCCGCGTTGCCGGTTCAAGATCGTGAAATACCTTTATTTCAATGGCGTCCACGATCGGCACGAAAGACTTTTGTGCACTCGAACTTTATAAGCCTGATCGGATCACCGCGATCCTGTGTACAGGAGTCGCTCATAAACGAGATCGTTATCGAGCTGGCTCGAGTTTATCGTAATCGTCTATTCGCGGGTACACGTATACGCTACCGATCGTGATATCGTAGATAGAGACCCCGATGACATCCCTCTCCTCCCGCGCTACAGGGATAACAATAGTGATAAGTATATGCCTAGTATCGGATCACGATCCGCAATTGTGCTCCGTCGCACGGCGCATAACTCCTTTATTAATATATACGATACCGCCAGGACGAAATGTTGATGAGTGAACAGTGACGTTTGACATTTCCCACGTGCGGGACCTGTAATTCGATGATCTTTATGATGATACTGCCGAAATGTCACTCTCATTAGACGTTATCTGATCCCGCGTCGCGCGTATCCATTTTCTTCATTCGATTTATCGACAGGAAATCGAAAGACCAAGCAACACCCCCATTTTAACCCCTTCCCTTACAATCACGTGTCTGATTTCTACTTTGATCTTGTTAATGTACCAACAGCTATTGGAGATTTTTTAGGAAATTATACGAACTACAAAGAAACATTCTAATCACTGAAACCGTCAAATAAATCGTTGGGCAAGGGGTTAACTTTCTTTTCGGTACATTCAATGCGTAATACTAATTGTTTTACTGCTTCGTTCGTCATAAATGCGATAGTTAACCCAGAACTGTAATTTCTGTGTTCTCCAAAGACAATGAATAAGATACAATGGCCCCGATCAAAGGTTCGATACTCGGCTGTATTGATGATGGAGCTTAGTTACATTGGTAAACAAAAATCGCGAATCCTCAGACAACCCGTCGGAGATTCATGACTCGACTGGCTGGGGATTTGCGAAGGTGGCGGGAGTCACACCGTAAACTACTCATCATGGTTCGCTCGTGTAGGCCGTCGGGCCATTGTCATTATGAAAATGACGGCGTGGTCCGAAGTCAAAGAGTGGTAGTCCCGCACGAACACCTTGCCGAGACATGCCTCGCCGTTCACCGAAGGAATCAATGTACGCGCTCCAGCAATTTACCGAATTTCCGTACGGTTTCGGAATTTCGGAGAACTACCCTGTAATTTCGATGCGCCATCGTTCGAACCGCATTTACTCTGCAACTTCGATTACCGCTTTAGCATAAAGTAATTCCTCTGTAGCTCGAAATCCTTCTGGCACGAGAACGTTGAACGTTTAGCTGTTAATTGGATATTATCGTATTATCATAAACGCTGCATTCGACGTTTGATTGATCATCTAGCGGCTCGGTAAATAGCTAATTAAATTTGTGAAGAAATTCGTGCCACATCCAGCGTTATCGGGCCCGGGGATTTCGAGGTCGATTGGTCCCCGAGGAACGTCGCCCAGAGAGTTCTCGAGGCTTTCTCGATTTGCATTCTGCGTTCGAGGAGGCACGTGGGCCCATGGTGTCGGTAAGGCCCCCGTAATGAGTCGCGCTTATGCATACAACCAGTGACACCTTCTCCGGCGAGAGTGTGAATCATCGGCCAGCTCGAGAGTTTCTCTATTCTATCTTTCGTCGTTCTCCCAGGTTTCACGTTTCTCGTCTCCTCTTTCTTTCTCTCTGTTTCTCTGTCCGCAACGGTCACACAATGCACGTGCATCACGCGGCGCCCCGGTCGACCCGTGCAACTAGTTATTATAACATTAAATTATAGGTAACCCACGTATAGGTGACACGCAACGCTTCGATGCGTGAGCCTGCGATTTATTCGACGCGTTTTGTCTCGCGGCGCCGAACACAACAAGTGGGCCGGCGAGATTCACGCTCGATCACCGACCGGTAATTAATTAATGATCGCCGCCTGGTCTCGATTGGATGAGCCTGAAACGCGGAACAGCGTGTCACGCGTTTACCGTGAATATACAGAAATTTTATTTGTTGAAAGTAATTGTTCAAAGGTTTAGGTTGCGCGCGCCTGGAGACTTCAATGCTCGGGAGACCTGCGCAAGCGACGTCTTTTCGCGTAATTCCTTCGTTACCGAACGTTCCCATATAAAAATTGCAACCTCTAAACTGCGAACAGCATTCCTGCAAGTTGGCAAATTCCTTACTGCCAAGACGAACGGCCGCGACTGCGTTTAACAGACAAGAGGCAACCAATTACCAGAGCCCACCCCCGTATCAGCGACCGAATCTCAGCTCGCATAAATACTGCAATTGGCAACGAAACCACGGTTCCACCCTCGTTAGCCGGACGAAATCTCTCTGGTTGGGCATTCGAGGGACTCTAATTCGTTCGAGTGTACCCATCGCGACTCATTGTACGTTACCAGAGACGGGAGGCAGTGGAAAGAAAGGGGGGAAGAGGACAGTGTTATCACAGCGGTACCATCCGGCGGAGCAAAGCACCTGCGTTCAAATAATAAGGATCTCGAAAGGAAAAGGTCGCCGATAGCCGTTAGTGTCCGGGTGCGCGAGGTTATCCGTGCCATGGATCGGGCAAATGGCGTTCTGAATTCCCCCGTGTGTTCGACCGATCCAGTAGAAAAGGAGGATAAACCGAGAGGAAAACGGGAGGGGTATGTCACCGTGAGAGGGGAAAACGAGATAAGGAGAGCGCGACGGAGAAGGAGAAAACACCGAGACACCCACTTGCGTTTCATACGACCGTGGCCCGGCTAAACGTGCAATAATGTACAAGCAATCGGATTGTCGCGGGGACGCAAGGATGCATATAAATCGAGCTGACATAATTTGCTTAATTCGATCGGGGAAAGGTAGGTACGAGCAAGCGGTCTGGTGAGAACGAAATTAAATTAATCTTCTACGACAGACCTGCACCTTCGTCTGCACCGTTTCTTGAATTTCTCATTCTTAAACGTATCGATACAACCGAATAAATAAAAAGATCGTTTGTGCAACGTTGACGTGGTTTTAAGGGGGGAGGGCGATCGATTCGTCGATCGTTACCGGCTCGGTTGCACAGTTCGCTCTAGGCATGAATGAATGTGGCGCCAAGTGAATGGAGTGCGTCTGTTCGAGCATGCCTACGCACTGTCCGGTCGCGTGCAACGCGTGCACGCGTGCAACGAGCGCATGTAGTCGGCAAGCGGCGTTTCCTCGCGAGGATCGGTGACTAATTTGCACGTACTTTACCTCGGCAAGCTCGTTGTTGCTCATTTGTCTGGGCCGATGGACCTCCGTCGAAGGCCATTGATAATTTTCCTCGCAAATATACTCGGTGTCTCTCATTATTACCAGTTCTCATCGTCTCGCGCGTTCATCTTATCGGAAAAGTTCACGCGGAATTTCGAGAAAACCCTGTAGACAGTCCATAAGATGATAGCAGTGAATACAGAATGTTTCGACAACAGCATAAATCTGCGGTAAGCTAGAAATTCCTCGGATTTTCGCACGCACCCCAGAAAATTGATGAAACAGCTCCACATAATTATCGAAAACAACCGGTACGGGAATACTTGGCGGCAGAGTCGATCGCCTAACCGGTCTTCTTCCTTCTTCGCCCACCACCGGCTCCATTCCAACAGATTTTTTCCGTCTGTCTCGAGAATATTTTGGAGTCGCGTCTTGGGCACTGGCGACGACTTATCGACTCGATTATCAGTTACTAGATCCGCTCGATTCCCTCCGGGCGAACGCGTTCAGTGACTCCTTAATCATGGCCGATAGCCGATCGCTCTAAGCGACAGCCATGGACAGTGGTATCGTGCCGGCGAAATGCCAACCGGTCGGCATCGAAAGACCAAGCGGTCGAGCAACTTTGATGTGACGTGACCAAATTGATTCATGGCTCATTGTCACGCACGGCTCGCTACGATCGCGGCGCTAATTATCCGCGACGTTGCCCTGAACGCGTCTTCTACATCTGGCTTGGTATCCTCTATTTGCTCATCCTCCTTTTCGATGGCTTCTTCTTTTCCTCTGGCACTTGTCAGGAGACTGCGACCGAGTACAAGCTTCTGTTCGTGACTTCAAGTAGCTTCTTACTCGAAGGAATCGTGTTTAACAATGTCTACGTGTCAAAATGATTTTTAGAGCAATCATTCTCGATGTAGGAAGTCCCATGGGCTAAACGCCACCATGGATCGTCTCGAGGATCTTCGGCCAGAGTTCGTTCACCCTACCTTCGAAAAACCCGGCAATCACGTAGATTATAGGGGCTCGCGCGATCGTGATCGATGAATTACGATTTTCGATGATTCCCCGTAATCCACGCGATCATCGTTCCGGTGTTTTACCGTCGAGGAAACTGGGCCCGTTTCGGTTCACGTTGCACCCTTTCTCGATAATCGTTATTACATTTCCCAGTGACAATTATCGCGCGATATAAATTGCCAGCGGGAGTAATTAGTGTCGGACCGTGGTGCGCCCCTGAGTAATTAGCAATTAAGCGGCGCGTAATTGCCTAATTCCTGCCCGTCATCCGACCACGGGCCGTCGCTCGATAAGATCACCGGGCCTGTGAACCTCCAGGCAATCGTTAAATGTGTATATGTATATCTCGTTGGTCGATTTCTCCGTGGGGCCCACGAAAGGGGGCCTTATCTCCGCCGGCAGGCCGGCAGGTAGCAGGGAGGCCTTTGCTTTTTTGAAGTTCCACCGACCTCGATGAGTCTGTTGATTTTACCAATGGGAATCCTTGCTGGGACCGTTCATCCTCACAGGCCGTCCACGTTTCTGGACCTTATGCTCTTCTATAACTATTTTCTTTTTTTATTTATTCATGCATTTATTAACCACGTTTTGTGGTTCCTTGTGACCACATTTTCTTACTGCGAGAATTGATGTTTTACGAGCACTTCGAATTCAATTAAGGAACGGAAGTCGATGTTCCGGGCTTGTCAAAGCAGGCCCACGATCGAAAAGTCCTGCAGTGGTAGAAAATGAGGCCGCCCACGTGAAATTACCACGGAACCGCCCTCAGAAGTACGAACCCTACGATGCCGTGTGCATCTCGAATTCGCGTGTACACATACATATATACATGGCCCGTGTATTCCATTAACGTGATCCATTGCGTTAAAGAAGGGAAAGGATAGCAGGCTCGCGGGCGGCGTTATTTATGTGACGTTCCATTACAAACTCTTAATTGTTTGACTAATGCGCGGCTAAGTGTGCAGCAACGGAGGACTCTTTAAAATTCCCTGCTGTTTCTTTTTTCTCTTTTCTTTTTATTGGTAATTTTCCCGAAGACGATTTCTGGTTACGAGCGGCCCTCTTTTGTTGGCCAATTAAAGGGAACCCTTTGGGGACACGGCGTCACGGCCCGACGAAATTGCGCCTCCGCTCAGACTGAATTCATAAACTTTGTTTAATAAACGATTAACATATTTATGAAGGACACGCGTGGTACGTTCGCGATGCTGCCCCTATATGGCTCTCAGTCTGTCACCATTTCTTTCGTGACTTGTCGAAACTGCCGTTGGAACTCCAGAACAATTTACGGGCCTGCATTTTTTTCCTGGATAGGACTTGGAAATTCATAAAAATGATCGTTCGAATCAGCTCGTCTTGAAACTAATCTTCGATTTAGAATGTGCACAGTAGAATCGACAAAACACGGTCTGCAAGGATCCAGAAAACCCGAAGGGGCCCGAATAGGCGAGCAAGCCCGAAAGAAAGAAACCCATTAAGTCTTTCAATTATTTTCGCTGCCCACTTGCAACGGGGCAGCCGCGTTTTGCAATTTAATTCGACGTTCTCCGACGCGGCAGCGTTCTATCGAGGGGCGCACGCGTTCCATCAACATATTCAATGGTCTATTAGCCGGTCGCAACAGGACCCAGAGGGGTACGGAGGTCAGGTTCGAGGGGTCCACGAAGACGCGGGGCACCCACACTCCATTATCGATGTATCGATAAGCTGCGTGTAACCTGCGGAGACCACGGGGCGCCGCGTTCTCCAGAACCAACCTCGCAAAAACAATAGCTTTCGGTCGCAGAGTCATCATCCGAAATTGGCAGGTGCCTCGAGCATCTTCTCCAAACTCCTCGCCCCCGCTGTTTCGAAAACGTTCCCCGGATTCCCTGGCTCCTAGGCCAAAATCAATATTTAATCGGGCCCTCCAGGTGCGAAAAACCACATTGTTTTACCCGGATCGTTTTATAATGGCTCTCGCAGCCAGCCTCTCGTATTCCTCGCCAGTGAACCTTCGTGGTTCTTTTTTTCATTTCGTTTTATGGCCGGGCGAGATAACGATCGTCTTGGAATAACGAGGAAACGGATAATTGGCAGTCTATCTTCCGATCGCGGCGTTGACTTTGAATCCGTGGCGCCTCCCCTTTTTCGCACCCTGCGGAACTCGCCGAACGATCCACACTGACGAGTGATAAATTGGAGTTCGAGTGCAGATCTTGCTGGAGAGTCTTAAATCATTATACACCACGAGGAAAATGTAACTTGGCTGCTCTTGACGATGTATCAATTTTTTCAAAAATTTATTAGCCGATACACGTGCTCTCGGGTTTCTCGAACGTCGACGTTCTTGAAAATTATTTTTCAGAGTACACAAACGTCGATCCTGGAGGGAACGAATTAGGTGTCCGCGAACTAGGTTAGGTTTTCCCGCGAGCTCGAGCAGCGATTAGCATATTCGCGAGAACAAGAGTGGGACCGTAAAGTTCAAGTGGAAGAAACAGTGGTGGAACCCGCGCACGAAGAAAGCGACAGAGAGAAGAACATAAAGTCCGCCTTTCGTTTTGAATTTTTGCCAGTGTTCAGGGCCGACTATTTTGCAATTGATCTTCGATCGCCCTCGGCACCAGGTACCCCTCGACAGGTGGGGACGTGTAGGACGATCGTGGTTTATGGCAATAGCTCGCGAGCCTCGCCCATTACGCGCCATGGTACATTCATTCGTTGAATACAACACTGATTTTACATACAAGAAGGCCATCGGCCGCGTGTCTGGCTCCATTGGCTACCGGAAGGGGCTCTCTTGCTCGATGATGATGTCACTGGGACACTGGCTGACTTTAATCGATGTCCTACTGAATAAACATGGACGACAAGTGAACACTTCGCGAAAGGCCAAACACATCAATCGTCTAATTAAGTGTAGAAAAATTGTATGAAATAATACGAATAGCTCCATAATTCAACGCTACAACTGCCGAGCCAGATTTTTTTCTTGAGAAATTTTTTAGTACACTTTTTTTTTATTCAAGTACATTGATTTCTTTGCCAGAGAAGAAGGTAAGCGGAAGATAGTTTCGCTAAGTCATACGGAGGCTTCGCTTCCTTCCTGTTGCGAGATCTTCAGGGATCGGACAGGATCTACGAGGCAACCGTGAAATCCTTTTGTCAAGGATCAATCTGTAGATCCCGTGAGAAAGGATAATTAATTTCAGGGTTCGTTGTTACGTTAAATTCGAGTTCCTCTGAGAGATCTTGTTAAAATCACTTCCTCCGATCGTCGCTTCCAGGAAGCTGGAACAGTTTCTAATAATAATCTACACTGTAAATAGTTGAGTCGATATAAAATTTTTTATGAAAGAGTGAAGTTTCTCCATCAGTCACGAGAGCAGCTTGCAAAAATGAAATGATAGTGGCGCGCGTGTTCCCGTTGCTCCGCTTTGTTTCGCGTCCGGCGAAATCATTAATCTTAATAAATTAAAGTTTCTTCAATTACAGCGGCGTCGATTGGCGAAAAAAAATCGGATTTGAAAGGAATACCGTACAGAAGGAAGCTGTCAATCGTCATCGATGCGACAATGAATCACGAGATCGATCGTAATTTTCCAGGTGGCAGGCGGTGTAACGCGCGCGGCGGCGGCGCAGCGGTCCCGGCGCCGGGCAAAAAGAATGCGAAGGATACGGTCGAACGGCTCCGACAATATGGCCGTTATTACATCGTTTTGTTATCTATCGATCGTTGCATAGGAATAGGCGTGCGCGGTTCCAGAAGTTATAACGCGTTTTACACGATCGACCGATCCCCGGTCTGGCTGATCGAATTGAATTCCTAATAAACGCGCAATGAAGACCAGGATTTATGCTGTCCGTGGACGTGTATGTTGCTCCCGATCTAAAACTCGCCTAACGTCGTCGCTCGAATCGACCAAGCGAAACTTTCCTAGACACAATTTTCACCGACGTCGTAAAGTCGTTCCAATGAAAAAGAAAGCCCGGTAATGATCCGATCGATTTCCAATCCTATATATCCGCGAATTATTTCGCATGCTGTGTCCGCGCGACCCGGAATCGTTTCGTTGTTTCGTAAGTTGATTGTAAAGTCGAAACGCGACCTGTTTTTCCTGGAGGTATAGGAAAAGGAGGAGGGTGAGTAAATGGATTTGTAATCCTGAGGGGATCAAATATTATTTACCAAAGAAGAAACTCGTTTAGAACATTGTTGTACCGGGAAAAAATAGCTTGTTCCGCGGTCTCCCAGTGTCCGGAACCGGTCAAGCCCAACACGGGAATTCCGTGTCCATTATCGTCCGGGCTTAGATAATTGAACAAACCCGGTCGAGTCGGAACACGCATCGAGCCGATCGCGATGCGTGTTCTCGAACGGTGTACATTGTAATTGATCCGATATAACGATCTAACCTGTCAGAGGAGGCGTGCACCGAGCTCTCTCGAGTACATACTCGCTCTCACAAGGCTCCAGCGATTTTGCAACAGGCAGACGAAACGACGAAGAGACGCGACTCGAGACAACGACGACGACGACGACGACGACGACGACGACGGGACGAGACGCGGTACGCGCACGCATAAATGCATCTGAAATGCGCCGGGTGCAGCCCTGCAGCCTGCAGGTAAAGCTCCAGATAAAAGCAACGGGAATCGGGACGGTACCGGGAACGCAACGTCGAGGACATTCGATCCAATCTTCAATGCAATCCCCCGGCCACGTTCCCGCGGGGAAAAGCGCGCTGATAATCTGCACGTGTCGCGAATATTTCGCGGGCCGGAGCACGCGCGAACGAAACCCGAGACGATGCACCAAGGCGCGAACAGAGGTGTCGTCGCCTGTTATAAACACAGAGACAGAGGACTCCGGAAAAAAGGATAAAGGGAGAGAGAATCTGGGGATAGAAAGGGATGGAGAAAATCGTCGTCGGAGACCTCGACGAATACCGGCTCGAATGACACCTGGACCTGTGGTCGACGCGCGTTTAACACGTATGCGAGACGCTTATCTGCACCGTGTATCGGTGGAAGCGCGCATTATCATTCGGATTTATGCTGATCTATGCGCTCCACGGGCCCCTCTTGTTTGTTCCGTTCATGGCGCTCGGTGACGCAATGAAATTCGGAGGAGATCCATCCGCACTTGCTTCGGCCCCTGGGCTCTTTCCAATTTCCTCTGTCCACTGTTCTGATTCAATTCATCGTTCACACGATCCCCGTGCTTCGTTTGACGCAATATTTCTATTGTTAAGATAAAAAATTGCAGCCGTCTACACATTTCGCCAGCCGTCCCGTCGGCGACGATGACGCCGAAGACACTCTGAAATCGAGAAGGTATCAACAGATTAAATTCCACGCGAATCTTCGAGCTTGCCGTGTGGTTATGCCGCCTTCGCGCGATCGCGCGACCAACGTTCCACGTCTCTGAGTAATGTTTCGATAAACATTTGCTTACCAGCAACGATATAATATCGGTCGGCGTTCACCTGTGTCTGTTTAATTACTCCCTGTTACTTTGATAGCCAGCCTGTATCCTTTGACGCGAGACATTGGGTTGTCATCTTCGAACGACTGTCTCTAAATGACACTTGACAAATGTTTTTGTAAGTTGCGTTTCATTTGTCAAGTTTCTTACTCAACAACTTGCTGCATCGTTCCCGCTGTTTTTAAGAAATCGAACATTGATATTTGGAATTTCAGTGCCGCGACCGTAATGTTTTTTGATCGAGTAAATAGGGGAGAGGTTTCAGCTGGTTTCCAGCAGGGTCGAATCCAATCAGAATTCCAGCGAATGGTTAATTTGCCAATCCCATGGAAGTCGGAGTGCATCGTTGGCGGATGGACTCCGCAACCCCGGCTCTCGGGTAGATTAGATTACCGTCTCGGAGACTCCGTCGTTGTTAGTCACTCGTTACGTATCTCAGCCTACCAACGCTCCTCTCTTAATGTATGCACGCTCGCCGCTTACCTGCAACGGCTGCATTCAGAATGCAAGCGTGCGGCTGTTGCTGGCGCTGCGCTGCGTGCGGCGTACCTACAGCTCTCTCGCGTGGCCGGTTCTGTCGCCTATCCGCGAATCCTACACTCCTCCTCGTGTAAACGTTGGATATCGCGGATTCCATACTCATAAGTAACCGCTGTTAACACCTGACCGGCCCCGACAATGGAGCCGGCGATCGAATTTACCGCGACAGGGCTCGCGTTTCGCGAGCTTCCTTATCGAGTATCTACGACCGTACGCCTTCGCCGCGGGGTTTATAAACAGTGAAATGTAAGGAGATATCATAATTAAAATGAACTATTTGTTTCGCTAACCTGCGGGACCTTTAGCACATCTCGCGTTCGCCAAAGAGGAATTCTTGTGTACACGCAACTACGAGTGTCACTGATCTCTGCGAATGTTTTCCTAGGACCACAGACATATTATTCAGCTTTCTCTTATTTGCATTAATTCTTTAACCCGAAAGCACTCAACAGATCGTATAAACCTAACAGAAAATGACAAACGGCTTCGAAACCGAGCTCACCAGATTTCCATAGCTTGTTAGGAAAGTTTCGAACACTCTTATAGCGGACAAAGCGAAATATCTTGAATATCACAAAGCAATTTTCTTGAACAGCGGAAGCGCGGTCCTGCCAATAAATAATAAAATTATTGCTCAATTAATTAGTCTGTAGAATTTCACGAGAGGGTTACAATATACAGGTTTACGACCCCGTAGAAAGCTGTATGCACGATTTAATATTGTCCACGGGTCTCCTCGCAAATTACCGCTCGTACTATCCAGCTTTTTCTTGTCGGACCGTCTGCTGGACATTCGCTGGTATCGTTTTCCAGCGGCGCTGGGTTTACCGTTACGAAAGCACGCGCGACTGCATTAAATCTCCCGCGAAAAGGAGAATGGGTGGTGGGGGCAGGAAGACGGATAAGTAGCGATGGGAGCGAACCCAATTTCTGGACCCAACATCGACTTAATCAAATTTCCTTTCCGAAATCACTGGAAAGAAAAATTGAAAATATCGAATATGTTTAATCGACGAGTGACGAGATGGATTCACGAAGATTAATTCCAAAGAGGTGTTTAACAATTCGATTAATTTGTGCAGCGGTACGGTTGGTCCCATCGCTAATCGTAAGGTGCAGCCATACTTCGGCCGGTTGCCCACGCCTCGTGATCCTTCACTGTTCTTCAACGTCGATATTCAAATCAGCGCCTCCTCCACCCTGTCCTTTCTTTCTCCCCGGCCGCTATACGTCCTCTTTTTACCACCTTTTCGTGCGGTAATTTACCGTTACAAAAGCCCTCGCCCACGCGTCTCCCCTACTCCTCCCCTTAGCCTGAGCATAATCGACGGATCGATCCGTCGATTCACGATGTGCCATTGTGCCGTGGGGCCTGTGGATCCTCCTCCGGGGCCCGATCCTCGACAACGATCCACGTCGATCCGACGTGTGGCAGGTGCCACGGTGACCAGACATGTCCCGAGAAAAATGTCCTCGTCACGATCGACGGAATACCGTGCAGGTAGAACCCCTTTCGACGTTGAAGGGACACTGATTAGCACCGTTTCGTGCACCGCTGTCCGAACGATTGGCCGGCTGACTTCGTTCCCTTCACCATCGTTTTCCTGCTCCTTTTTTTTCTCCGTTTCTCATCTCGCCGATGAATCGGTACCGTGAAAGGGAGTCGACCAGAGCTACCTGTTTCATCAGATATTTTGACTCGGACGTCTTCTTAGCGTCGGATTAATGCTCATCCGAGAGGAGCATTGTGACCGCGTCAGGGGCGGGACGATTTTCTAGTGGAGAAAATGTTTTCTCTTAGGCCCCTAACTAATTAGTTTCTAGTTACGGGACAATAGAAATTGCAATTTTGGCGCACAGGTTCGAACCTATGTTACTATTTTCCTAAGCAGTTTTACAAATTAATAATTCGACGTTTCGGTCTAGGTTAAGACCATCTTCAAGAATATAATTGCGTCTGTAAAAATTATTATGAGAATATATATTACCGTGTTAAAAAGCAAAAAGAGAAACCAAAAGAGAAAAAAATACAGAAAGCGAAATCAATGGTTTGCTGGTACAAACTTACTTGCTTAGTGACAAATTTAATTTAGATTTAATATTTCAAACACTTGTTGACCATGTGCCGGCATGGCGTGCGCCGAAATTGCAATTTCTATTTAAAACTGGCGATCGAGATAAAAGAAAACATTTATTACGGGACAATGTAGCGAAATCACAAAGATTATTTACACATTTGACATAAATCTTCTTACGTTGACTTCCGGAGACACTGGGAGTCTCTCTGAGGGAGTGTTCGAAGCGGTGGGGCGTCCATTTTGTCCCAGATATCGAAAGATCGCGCGCAGTGGCGTGACCGGTGACGGCTTAGGTGAATTCAATTTCACGGGCCTGGGTCGTTAAGGCTCGCTCAACGAGAAAGACACGGGATCTTTTAGCGGGTCTTTCCGCGGCGTTTTCTACGTGGCGTCGCCGCCCTCGTTCGTCACTTAACGACCGACTGCCACACCTGTAGAGGCTGCGTGGACCACGGGTAGACGGAAGACTTCCGGTAGTGGCGGCAAACGATACAAGCGAAACTCGTCGCGGTCGTTAAACGCCACGCAAATCCATTCACTCCGCCGCGCCGTGGCGCAAGGGTTCATTCAAGCTCGTACGCCGGCCGCCCACGTGTCGTTATTTGCATAGATCCGCAGCGTATGAGCCGCTCTCATGCGCGAGACCATGCGAGCCTGAAGAGCGAAAGAGTCGGCACGAGTTTACATGCGGCCTAACATTTACCAATGGCTGCGCACGCTCCGAGCTCGATCGGACGACACGAGCAGGCGAAAAGCCGAGCCTCGCGGATATTTACATACCAGATTCGCTATCGGCCACGGGGCCTACGATCGCGGATAGGGCACAGGGCCGGCCCTAGAAGGCCTCCCCTCGTCCGCAAGTTTCGCTTCACGAGGTGTTCGTTGATTACCTGTGAATCGTGGAAATATAGAGGAAGTTCAACAATTCCTTTTAGATTTATTAACCGTACTTTGCACTCGGCTGTCCCCTCTGAGGCACCGCTAAAAATTGCTGTACCATTTTCCAAAATATTGTTTACATTATTAAATATATCGGTATCTAATCAATTACTAAACATTTAGGTACTGTATAAGGTAATGTACCAATTTCATATTCATAAAATTGCAAAAATAATAAGGCATGGAAATATTCTAGATCGGAAGAAATGTTTAATTTTCCAGTTAAAATAGCTCCGAGTGCAAAGGGTTAAATTATACTTCATTAAGAAGTTGGCACGTATACCTTATCGATTAAACGCTACGTGTAAATTTCAAGCCAACGGAACTGCTGCACGCTAAATAATCCGTCAGCTCTGCTCCACATTAAATGACGAAGGTGCAAACGCGGTAATCCTGATCGGTGTGCAAGGGTTAAGGGTTAAGGATCCGTTGCACCGTGCAGAACCAGCAGTGCAACATGTGCGGCCCTGACACCGGGAACTCTCCCTCGTAATCTCGTCGAGCACAAAACCGATATTCCCCGTGGCACGTGAGCCTCGTAGTTCGCCTCGTGTGAATAGCTCGTTTAGATGTTAATAGAAAAGTACGGGTTATGTCATAGCCGGCGACGTTTCCAGGCATTAAGCCTGGTGACTTCGAAATTCCTATTGTGACATTAAACCGTCGACGTTCCTTGTCCGCGGTGAGATAGGTCCTCTCCGTGCGCATAATAATGCGCGTTAGCGCACACACGCGTACGCGTACCCACTCTCGTGAATCAGAGTTAATTTCGCGGCGTGTAAATAAAACGTTTAGGAAGAACGTTTCCTTTTAACCGGGAAGGGAACATTGCACGCGAATCGAGGGAGTCAGTCGGATAGACCGGCTCCGGCTGATTTACGAGAGCCTAATACGATGCAACCGATCGTGAATTACGTTCCTTTATCGCCGGGGTTCTGTAACGTTACCCGGCACGAACATTCAGCTTGAAAACTCGAGAGATCTGCTCCATAACAGAGTAAACGAGTCGTTGTAAGCGGCCGCGTAGCAAAACAGGTATACTGTTAGCAATTTATCAGACTGAACTGTCACGCTACTTATCTGCCGCTGCTTTCTATGTCGTTGGCTGTGCCCTATCACAAACTACTCCGAAATCCGCGGTTGTGCTCGATAAACGTTTCTGCGATTTTATTCAACAAAATATTAATCATCGAAAAATACATACAGACCAGTGTCCTACACCTATACTAAATCGATGGATTCACACGATCAACCACTGAAAATATATTTCAAAAAATTACTCTGCAGCATCACGATCGTCTCCGAATTGCTGAGCACCGTCGCAGCCGATAATTCAACGGAGCTGCTTCACGCGGGACACCTCGGATCCCCGTGGATCCGATGGGTTCTGGATCGATTAATCGTCACGGATCGCTTAATCCAGGATCGACGGATCTCCGGTGGTTGAGGAGAGGGGATTTACGAAGGAAGCCAAAGGTGTCGCAACCGCGGTGAGTCTTCTCGGCTGGCATTCTTGTTCTCGGCGGTCTCTGGTGACCCGCGACAGCTGGGAGGAGCGTGCGGCAACAGCATCGGCCGGTGATTGGCTGGCCAGGGTGCACCGGAGCCGGTAGACACCGAGATAATTATCCCGGTGCGATAAATTAGCCCGGTGTGTGTCACCCATCGCGTGAAACCTGTCCCCGGACGGCTGTCCGGTCTGCGGGATTTCGCGCCGACCAATCGAGGCGCTCCAATGGCTCGAACCGGTCGAGATACGTCGACCGATCTGAACTTTATCGATTTATAACGTCGCCAGGTACCCGTGGCCAGTGGTGAGACGGGAGGAGAGAGGAGAGAGAGAGAGAGAGAGAGAGATACGAGCAAGAAGTAAGAAGCCGAGAGAGTAACGCTTGGCTACCAAGAAACCGTGCTCGCCCGAGGAATCTCGAGCAGGGAAAACGAAATGCCTGGACCGATAGATCATTCCCTGGTTAGAACGGAGCCGGAGATCTATGGGTCGGGGACACGCGGCTCGTTTTCGAGTAATTGGCGCGTGCTATGAGCCATCGAGCCTTCTCGATGCAGATTCTTTCGTAATTGAGCACCGAACCGTCCACGCCAACGACGACGACCACGAGCCTGAAAATTGTTCGTTGTTTATTTATGGCTGATAGCGCCAGACACCGGGATCGAGACAGCCCCGGTATAATGAACCCGGGAGAATGATTTAGAGGTTGCGGGAGGCTAATGCGATTCGACGATCGTTATTCGATTCTCGATTTTACAGCGATTTCTTTCCGGCGCGAGAAACGATCGTGCTAATAGCTCGTGAGAAACAGGTTCTATCGAGCTTCGAAGTCGATCCGAGAATTGAAACCTCATTATTAGACAGCGGATCTTTATGCAAAGTATAAAATTTTCTATCTGAATTACAACATACTGGAATCGATAGGTTATAAGTAATGTATAACATTATTTTTAAATTCATCCAATTTTGTTTACCGTTTTAATTTACACCTACTCGTTTCTGGTGCTTTCGAGCGGGTGGTTACGTTCACACGTTGAAAATATCTTGGGGGCGTAAGAAAAATTGTATACGGAAGGGATGGACGGATCTAGAGGATCGAGATCCTCGGTGGATCCTCAGGAATTCGAGACGCGTATAAGAGATTCTTTCTGTCACGCGATACCAGAAGAAACTCGCTTGCCAGTTTGTTCAACGAATTATCAAACCGCGTCTAAGGTTCTCGGCAAGTGTTCGTCAGGAGGAAGTTCTTCGAGCGGCGCACGGCGTTTTCATGAAAATTTACAAGCGGGCGCGGCGTAATGTGAGAAGATACGCGTAACGTGGATTATACACGACGGAGAAATTCTCTGGGAGAAATGTCTCCCTGTTCCCCCCACGTCGGTTGATTCATACGATGATTTTAGAGAACGTTCGCGTTTCTGCGCGAAGGTGATTGCTCGGACCGTTATCATCGAGGCACGTGTCAACATGGCGTCGCACAAGGTGCATAACGCGCGTTGACCTGCATACAGGGTGATATAGTCGCATCAACTTAATCCGTAATTTGTATTTTATCTTTTGGTGTTCCTTACATTCTCTAACCTGGTATGGACTTAAAAAAAATTGCTGAAATAGCTGGTAACAGTTTGTACAGTTTTCAAGGGGTTGATGTACAGTTTGAATTAGGTTTTTAGGATTTAATATTATCAAGCCACCCTGTACATCGACCACGGTAATCCACGATATGCTGAACCGAGCGCACAGCACCACGGTATCGTAATCTGCGAACGTGGTCGTTCGTACAACGTTCGCCGTTGTATTGTATATTCAAATCGTTTCGGCGCGAAATTCCCGCGGCGTCGACGGCGATAAATATTTCCGCGCGCGTTAATATTGGGATAATAAAATCCAGCGATACCGGTGGAAACTTTCTTCCTCTTCGTGGAAAATATACCAATAAAATGGCCGGCGTTTACGGCGCGATTCCAATCGGAAAAGTCGAACATACCTGTTACCGATCGCCGATGAACGCTCGCGCAATGATTTTACGATGAAAGCGTCCAGATGGGTTGTAAAATAGGCTTAAAACCCTGTAAACGCTATTCCGAAACAGTACTTTCATGCCTGAATAAATTATCCCGTAAATGATTAATAGAAATTTTTGTAAATATTTTTCAACGTATCTACGTGCCGATGCAGGCTCCCTTTAAAATATAAAACCGGATACAAGAGGAGAATCTCGACAATATGGAGGAAATAAGGCTACTCTTTGTGGGCCTGAATAATAGCAGAAGAGGGGGCGATCGAATCTTTGAATGTCAATTATCGACATCGATGGTTAACGGTTCCCTCCACCCATAACTGTCTGTATTCTGTTATTCGAGGGCCCAGGAAGTTCCACCCACTCAGGGTTTATTAATATTTCCCTCCCTCGCTAGGGTGCCCTAGATCTGACCGAGTTTCGGGGAACGTACAGCATCAAAAGTGGAATCTTTTCGCGAGCCGGCTGCTCCTTAGCGGGACTCCTTGCGGCGTCTGCAGCTTCCGGTCCGGAAGAAAACGGTAAAAATAGGTTAGGACGACCCTGTTATCCCGTTACCAATTTTTCAAAAGGTTTCATACTATGAATGACACGTGGCACTGCAAAGGGGCGCCGTTAGATCTTCGTTTCTGAAAGATTCCGATCACTTTTAGTTTCGTAATTTTTTCTGAATTCAACAATTGTTCGTAGTTCACGTAAAAAATGTTTCGCAAGTTCTTTATTACTACAAATTATGTTGTATCGATCGTAAATGTTGAATAAACAATGTGTGGTGGTATCAGCGCACAGATTCGATCGAGAATAAAAAAAAACAAGCAATCTTGCAATTAACAAAATCCCAACGTTTCGATCCTGATATGGATCATTTTCAAGATGAGTATTTTTTTATGCGTCTAAAATATTAATATCACTGTAATATGTGTTAAACAAATCAAACAATATGAAAGTAACAAAAGAAACACTTTGCCTTACTTGCTTCAATAAAAAGTTATAAATTGTACTGTAACCATGTGAAGGTTAAAAAATGAAAACCGTACATACATAGGACCGACACATTTCATACCGAGCCAATCAGAACATAAGGATCAATGCCTGCACAAGTCAATACTTGGCGGTAAACTTGAAATCCCACTGGACAATTATTTATTACTAATGGACTACTAGTTTACAGTGGTAACCGCGACGGGCGCCGGTTTGATTCGGGTCGAAAAATCACGGGATTGCAAATGAACCCATCAACGAGGTCTCTGTTGAAACAGTACTCCGACAAACTAGTACAAACATCGGTCGCGTGAAACACAAGTCTGAACTCGTCTCGGCCGGTTAAACGTGTCTTATTTATCTGAACACAAGCACCGCGCGCAAACGGCAACAACCACCGCGCAATATATCATACGCATATTCGACTATCTTTTTCTATATATCGCCGGTTGTCAATTCGAAACCGAAGCGTTTAATGCGAGCCGGAGACACACAGTGGTGTCTCAACGCAGCGCCAAACGGCCCACGATCCAGTCGATATCGCGGCCACACGATACCGGCTGAAATATCGTCAAGCTGCTTGACCGTGTTCCTTGGATAATTTCGAAAGCAGTGTCTCATTTCGTGTCATTTGTAGGCGGGACCGATGACTCTCGTTGCAATTAACAGCCATTGCGGCGCACATAAAATGGAAATATACAATAACGTGCAATAACGTTTGGTATAAAGTATCATTTTTGTCTGTCTCTGTTCCAGAGGAATGTATAAACTTGAATTCAGTCGACTGCAGGAAGTAGATAGATTCTACTTTACAGGATTTATTAGGTATCAATGACGGCAGCATGACTGTCGGATCCTAGGGCACAATGAGGATATGAAACGCGGGATCTAAGCACATTGTACGATCGGTAAAGGGTTGCAAAGGATTAAGGCCGTTCGAATCGATCGAAGGCGCACTTGGTCGGCCAGGCTTCCCGCCGCGATGTAATAATTAGAAACGCGACTTCGACCTCGCTTATCTCCGGGAAAGCCTGGCAAAAATGTCCAGGCGAAACGGACACCGTATAGATCCGGGGTAAATGGAGCGTTCAGAGTTGCCTCTCTAGCCTGGTCTGGTCCGAGCGACCGGCCAGTATAAACCTCTCGCGAGCGAGATGCCGAATGATCGATCAATTCCGTGGCGCCGTACCTGTTTCTGGCGCACAAAGAAAAGCCGGCTTATCGTGCCACCGACACACGACACAATGACCCGGTGACAGCGGCCGATTTTCAGGCCGGTTGCTATTTTATATCGAGCGGCTGCATCTGATACCGTTCCCTGCGTCCTGGCCGACTGTCTTTATTAACCCCCTCGCGATCGCAATAATTTAAACCCATATACAGCGATAGCCACCGACTGATAAATCACCTGATATCTTCTTTAGCACCGCGTTTCGCTCTTGGAGATTTGTTACGGCTGTCCTCGCTTTCTAAACGCGATCGACTCGAACATTCTCACCACCGAGCGCGATTTTAACGTCGAACCAAGATTCTTCGCGTTACATTGTCAGTAAGAAAATTGTAGAGTTCAGGTAGAGAGAGAGCAGACTTTTATCCAGCACGGGGATCTGCCGAGGGCGATTTCACTCGGAATCAATCGGTCCTCCCCTTATCCGATCGGGTCATCGGTCGGCGTGAAACCCTCGGCCATCGCCGTTAATTCACGATTTACGCAATCCGCTTTCGTAACGGTGCCCCGTACATCTGCCACCCACACGCCTTGGGACAGAAATTATCCTAATGACGGTCAGGGGCTGTTTATAACGGCGTGAATTGATTCTGGAGCGCTTTGTGGTTTCGAACCGCTTACACCTTCGAGCAGTCAATCACTCGTCCGGCTTCCCTCGAGAATTCCATCTCCCCGGAACCACCGTAGAATCGTCCGCTGGAACACACCTGTGGTGGTCGCAAAATTCATCGGAACAGATTTTCTCGAGGCATTCGAAACACAGTACACAGTTCTTTATTTATAAAAGAAATTCCAACACGCAACGGGTGGGTTATCGAGTTTCCGTGAAACAGATGGAGAGAAAAGAGAGAAATGCGGTGACCTTTTTGGTGGCAACGTCGACAACCTAACCTGGGATAATTAAATCGCGTACGGCGTACGGCAATGTGCGAGAGACGGTATCGGGCAGCGGTATCTCCAATGCCAATGCGCTTGGGTTAAGTGGACCGTTCAGCGTGGCAACAATTGCCGCGAGACACGCGTGTGTGTTCTGTTGGCTTTGCTGTGCGTTTCAGTTATGCTCCCGATCGCTCGGTAGATCCGTTGCCATCGACAGAGACCGTGATCGATCGACCGGCTGATCCCGATAGGAAACTGAAACACACCCCGAATGTCTTTTCGTAAATCGCCGCCTGGCATAGCTTACTTCACGATTAGTGCAACATTGTTACCTCTGATTCGTGTTCTGTCGCATCTGTCAATCAACCTGCAGAATCGTGCAGTTCCCTCGATCATAATTAACCGGCTATGCTAATTCTCCCCCTTTCGTAAGAAAAGGTCTGGGATTACGGACAACGTTAATTTTTCTAGCGATCCATCTAATAGGTTAAGAGCGACGCGAAAAAATTTTCGAAAGATTTCAATCGATCGTGAAGTGGATTAAGTTTTTTACTGGTCACGTTCGCGTCGAGATAACGCGTCCGCGATTGTTCAGCGCCGGGAGTATTTCAATTTGCAAGCACGATTCCACGTTCCCTTCTCTTCGATTCTCGCGGTTTTCCTCAGCTTTGTAATAATTATACCTATGTCGAGCGTGAGCGTGTCGCAACCGTGGAGAACAAAGAACGCCGACACGTAAGAAATACCACTCATTACGGCAAACCACCGGCGCCACTTCGTTGCATTAAATGGGACGCTAGCGCGTGCTCGTAATTAACTCATTACCGGTGTAACGAGTCACTAAGCTTTCGAATTGCAGCGAATTAGCGCGAGCATTAGCTAAGATCCTCCCATGAGAATCGTGTATAGTCTGCGAAATGATCGATCGCTTCTCATGATTGATCTCGTAAAAATGCGACAGAGTATTAACGTATTCGTTCGTTTACTTTATCGTTTCCAGCGAACGCTAGTCCGATCGTTGTGCAGTTTAACCAGTTAACGGTTTAACCAGTTGACGATTTTTCATACTAAATTCCGCGGATAGTTTTGAAAGAAACTGTGCCAGCGCGGTTCGATGGTCAATGAAAAGAGGTTAATAAATCGAAGACAATTGAATGAGGAGCACATTGCAGTGATTTTCAGGATCACTCCGCGTTGTATCCGGGTAGGCAACCCCGTGGGATGAGTAATGGACTGCGTAATGCGATGCTGGACAAAGCGAGTCGAGCAAGTGTAACGCGTTGAATACCTGAGCGGCTCTGCCCGGCGCGTTCTCTACTAGCTCGCGCAGTCACTCTTGGAAAAATGATCTGTTCACGGAGCATCGTGGCGTATAATAGTCGGTTAATGATCCCGGTTGAATACACACGCGGTGGATCGCCGTGTGATCTCGCAAAAGTCACTCCACGAAAGGAACGGAACGCGGCGAACGATCTCCATTTCTTTTTCTCTCTCGTTGTACGCCCTCGCTCTATCCAACTGGATCGACTACGCCATCTTCTATCTCTCTTCGTGGCCTCCTACGGTTCTTCAAGCCTTTCCTCCATTCCTTTTTTTTCCTCGCCTTTCTTAGCTTTGTCCGGTGTACACCTATGACCGTCTCGTTTAAAAACCGTGTGATTTATTATCGGATGCCCGGCGCCGGACAGGTGGACCGTTCCTATCCGAGTATAATGGACACCGTGAAGAGGATCAAACGCGAGATTCTTCTCGGCTTAGCGAGCCTCGATCGCGCTACTAATCGGCCGACAATCAGCCCGCCACGGAAGTCCAGTCGACCGTGCGAATAATCGACGGTAATCGACGGGATTTCTTCTTTTTCTCTTGCTCTCCTCCACGGACGGATCATCGCAGACGCAGAGGATTTTCGATGACGCGCCGGACTGAGAGATGCAGGAAGAGGATGCTCGTTTCGTCAAATTAATGGCCGTCTATTCAACGGACAAATCGGCCTGGATAATCGACGTCTTTCAACGGAATCAAGCCCGGCGACCGTGAAACTCTTTGCCGTACCTACACCTTCTCCCGAGATGCACAGTGCGTCCAATAATTTTTAAGATTGCCGCCGTATCTCGGGAATCCGTGACTTCGTCTGTGTGTTCAAACATGCAGTTTAACCCTTAAATGGTGCCGTTTGGCAAATAGGTACTGTTTAATAGAATACATAAGCATGACTATGTATGTCATGGATATTTGGTCCCCTCAGGGTTTCAAATCCCATTCCACACTTCTCAACTTTTACCAACACTCTCCCTATCGCCTATTTCAGCGGGACCTACTTTTTATTACGGTGGGTTGCGAACCACCTTACATAGGCATGAATAGAAACTGTAAACAAAATATCGTGCATTTAACGGTTCAAGCTTGATCTATTATGAAATAACAAACGTATGACAGTCCCTCGTAAACAATATTTGTACGCTGGAACGAATTTGTAGGCTGAACATTTCTTTTGTAAAAATGCCGGAAGTAAAACTTGTACAGACGACGCCAGAGGCGAAGAGTCTCCAGATTCGAGGAGGCATGCGTCAGGTTCTAAGGAGATGTGGAGCGCGTGCTTCTGGAGAATCTTTAAGCATGCGTGGGTAATGACAGGGTGTTGAGAGCTGTCAAGGTCGCGCGTATAAATATCCCGGTCCGGGTGGAGGTAATGATTTCGGGCGCGTGTAGGCCAGGCCATAAATTCTGGGCCCATTTACGGGACAGATGCGCCGATAACTCGAACGCGTCGGCAAACCCTTTCGAATCTGGGCCCCGGAGATCCACGGTGTATCGGAGACCGATAATTATTAACGATGGTTATGAGAACGGTGGTTAAAGCATCTGCTGGGAGGCACAGGGGTTGAGCCTTCACGTGCACCTTCTCGAGGCGACGAGCTGCAACGTTTTCATTAGAGCAAGATATTTATGGGTTGCAGTGACCAATTTGCTTTATTGTAGCCGTCGAATAGCTCGCCTTTCGCCTGGACGATCGCTCTCTCTTTCTCTCTCTCTCGGGTTTGTTAGCCCTTTATATTAAATTCGTGAAACGCATCATCTTCCGGTAATCATGGTTAATTTATCGGCTTGTAATTGTTCGGAATTTTTCTTCCGCAACAAGAAAACTCGGACGGACCGTTCCTCGAACTGTTCCATCTTCGGGACGCAATCTTTCGAGGTTTAATTGCACTGTCAAGTTGAAACGAGTTCCCAAAGCCGGGTACAGTTACAGTCGAAAAGACGACGATTCCTTCAGCAACTTTGTTTCATTAATCTTCGCGCATGCTCCATCGGAACCGGATGCGTTCCAAAAATGTAAGCATCATTGTTCAGATCGGACCTGCAAGAACAATGACTGTTCGTATAATAATAAAAAAATGCATCCTCTCAATAAACAGCGAGTGTAAACGAAGGTTCGCTGGCCTGTCATTTATTAGCCGGTCCGGAGAAAGGCCCAACAATCGTCGGGTTCGCGAAGAGGCGAATCCTCGAAAAATAATAATGTCGAATGCCGTATTAATCACGCGTTAAACCACACGGTAATCAGTCCTTATTTACATACAAACCCCGCGGCGAGAAAAAATTCTGAACGGCAATTTCCTCGTCCCGTTGAAAGAAGCTTCGATAAAGAATGGCCGATCGATGATGCACCTGCGCGAGTCCCACGCAGCATCAGACGTCGAGTCACCGCGAAAAAATCTCCAGGCTCTCGAGAGCAAGAGAAAGACAGAGAGAGAGAGAGAGAGAGAGAGAGAGAGAGAAGAGAGAAACGGAGAAAGAGAGCGCACGTGCACGTGTTTCCGTTCCGGGCGAAAGGTACAAACGCAGGCGTAACGATCCCACAGTTTTAATTACGCCAACGTGGCCCTGGGACGCGCCCCTGCTGCGGCTCGAAAACGAGCATCGGGAAATATTTTCCAATTATTCGACGCTTAATTAAATATCATTCTTAATGATGCACGTGTCGCGCGACCGCGGGCCACGGAAAACTAATGGAGCCCGCTCCGCACGCGGTCTAATGAAGACGTGGGTCGACCCGGCGAAGGTGTTGCGCTTATTAATGATGCCGCGGGTCTCTTCTTTTTCCCCGGTTCGGTGCCATATGTTTCCTCTGGCCGGTTCCGAGCCAGGCCGAGCGGAAAAGACACCGGATACAGATCTCGCGGTGCTAATTTTCACGATGGAACTGGAAAAACAGATTAGCCGATTAAAATAGTCAAAACTGCCCTTAGACGTTTTTCAATGGCAAACCATTCAAAAAGCTGACCAATGAAAACCCCTCCGTGTAAAATTTCAGGGTAGTTGCAACCAGTAGGCCCTTTAACGGGGAGGGATCTTTTTATCAGTATTGCATCATCGAGTCAACGATCCGAATGGATTAACCCTTAGCACTCGAGTCGCGCCTCTGGGGCGCCACTAAAAATTGCTGTACTATTATTTAAATAATTGTTTACACTATTAGATATGTCGGTATCTAACCAATTACTACACATTTAAGTATTGTATGAGGTATTACATCAATTTCATATTTATCAAATTTAAAAAATCATAGAGAATGGAGATATTGTAGGTCAGAAGAGACGTTTAATTTTCGAGTTAAAATAGCTCCGAGTGCAAAGGGTTAACAATCGATCAAACCTGTTACTCTCGCGACCATCCACACAATCGTCCCACCAATGAATGAGACCAGCTGCAGTAAGACTAGCAGTCTAATCAACAAACTATGACGCATCGTAGGAATCCAATTGAAATCGCGTCGGATACCGGTGTTACACATTTCCGCGGCGGCATAGTGATTCACGATTCTCCGGGATACGAATGTGGGTGATTTCCTCTTACGAAATGAACGTCCCACGTACAGTTATTCGCGGCATGCATTTAACAGAGCGACATTTAATCCGGCCCCCGATCGGGTCAGCCGGGCGTATTGCATAATGCACAGGTGACATCGCGGTGCCCTCGCCGAGCCGAGCAAAGCGGAGCCGAGCGGAGTGTTTGCGTTTAATACGTACGCGTTCTCGTCTCGTCGCCGTGCGTGTATGTCACGTCATTACCATGCTCGCGAGAGGACCTCGCACTCGACGCTTGTGTGTCGCGAGATCCCCGCGTGGGCTACACAAGTTATCCACGATGCGATTTCGCATAATACCGGGCCCGCCAAGCCGTTCCTCCGATGTCACGTGACTCGCCTTTCGAAACCTTCCTTCCGGTTCTGCTCCGCTCAAAGTTGGCACGTGTGACTGCTACTTTACTCGAACGTCCGCAATCATTTAAAAACGCCTGGAATGACTTATTTGCACGACTGCCCTGACTTCGTGAATTTTTTTTCTTCCAAGCTTTGAAACTTTTTCGAACGAATCTTGGCGCATCCGAAAGTCTATACCTTGAAGCAATTCTCATAATTTTTTAACGATAAAAGTCGTGCGCATTCGCGCAGGATGTGTAGATTTAATATGCTCGTGCAGGATAGAGCAGTCGAAATACAATGAAAGATGCAAAAACATAAGAATAGGAATGCTACCGGATTATCTGAGCAAGGAGGGTAGAGGGGACAGTCGTAAGCTCATAGGCTGGAGGAAGAGGCAAAAGGATGCTATCTATGTGGGGACCAGTATGGAAATCTAGAGCATTTGACAAGGGATTGCAGGATAATGGGGGAAATGATCAGGCTCGAGGAAGGTTGAAGAGTGGTTGGAGAAGTTGAGGAAAAAAAGAGAAAAGAGAGCATAAATAAACCAAAGAGAATACCAATCCAAAAAATGCAAAAGTTAGGGAATGGGGAGGGAAGCAATAAGTATGGAATTAAGTGGGTTAGTGATAATTAGAATATTAAAAGAGTAGAACAAGGTAGGAATGGTGAGACATAGAAATGAATGAGAGAAGTTATGGACCGAATGTGTGAAATAAGATAGTTTTGTACAGATAGGTTAATGTAAACCAAGTCAAATTTCTTAGCTGTAAGGCTGAAATAAAGTAAATTATTATTATTATTAATATGCTCGTGCGTCAGACGCGTAATGAACTTTTCAAGAAATGAAGTCGTATTGTTTTACGAGAGAATGCACTTTTTCGCCGGACAGCTAATTAGCAGAAGTTGGACAAACGGTTCCGAGGTGGACGGAAAAAATTTTATTATCGTCCGAGGTGGGTCTGGGTAGACAACGAAAACCAGAAAGTCTCGTCCGTGCCCGATGGTTGAAGTGACACGGCTGATCGGTTTTTCTGGAGAACGAGATTTCGAGTCCGGGTGTCTCGTAATGCGGTAGCTCGATTCATGGCGCATCGTCAAGACGTAATTGCGTGTTTGCCGAGAGAGCCGAGAGAGTCGCTGTTATTAGTTTCACCTTCGAGGCGCACGCAATCCTCCGGTTCTTTGCGAGGGCCAGCAAACGAGCGAACGGAACGCAGGGCGACAAGGGAAGATCCTCCGAACAATAAAAAAACGGACGAGGCTGGACTTGTCGGGAAGCCGAGATACCAATCCGCTTACCGGTAGGTGTAACGGCTCTTCGACTTTTTATCGATTTCGTTTAGCCCAGTCCTTTCACCCGAACCTGTCCTCGGAGAGCTTTAAAAATTCGTACTCAATTTTCGAGCTGGCTGCACGTGCAAAAAGGAAAACAATGCAATTCCTTCCCCAATACCTTTCAGAATGTGTTCGAAATAATCGAGAAGGGTAGAAGAATTTACTTTATGATAAATAGTGACTAAGATGTTTTCGACAGTAAACTTCGATCGGACACTACCCTTAATCACACAAAAGTCAACACTATAAACCATCATTGTAGTCTCCCTCTCCATTTAAGGGACTGCTATTGTGTTTTTATTTCTGATAAATCTACAACGATTATTAACCCTGATCCGGAATACGGCAGATTCGATCAGGCTGACAGATCAATATTATAATCTCGAGAAAGAAATATCAGGCGGAATCGATCACTTATCTGGAGCAAGGTAAATCGCAGGCCTGATGCGTTTCCAGAGCCATCTTATCTGTCACGGTCCGATAAATCGTGGCAGAAAGCGAGTCTGAATAAACGAGACAGCCTCGTAATACACGTTACACCGTCGTGCTCGGTGGATACGCGAAATAAACGATCCACGGGTTAGCCATCGCCAACATCGGTGTGTAGGCGACTTACGTGGATTAAGTTATGGTGGACCTTGCTGCGTGCATGGTGCAACACCCGTGATCTTTTGCACCGTGTTGCTAGTCGATACCTCGGATGCTCGTAGATCGATCCTCCGTGATAACTCGTTTCCTTCGCCGTCCTTACTCCGCTATTCTCGCTGGCCAAACAACAATGAATTTTCATTCGCTTATTCGATCACCAGTGATTTCACCGGTGATTTCACAAAAATCTACACGATCTTTAAAAATCGATTTCCCCGCATTTTCCAACCACGAATAAAAATATTCGAATCGAGGTCTCTCGTTCGGGGAAACGTCACGCTTTAATCGTCTAATTCTTTCGTTACAGCAACCGCGCTCGCAATCACTCAGCTCTCCCACAATTTTCCATAAACGTTATTATCGTAATAAGCGGAAACGATACTCCGGCGCAGGTTTTCGCAATCGGTGCGCCTTGGCGTTGCAGTGGTTCGCCGGTGTTTTGCGGTGAAAAAACAACCACGATTGCTTTCTTTAATAAGCGAACAAGAGGGTCCGGCCCGATCATCGAAGAGATTCCTGGGACACTCCTGATATTTCACTTTGTGCCACTTTGTTGCCGCTTCTGAAAGCTTCACCTTTTCCGATCGGTGTATAAATTGCCTGGAAACGCGTGGTAGTTGAAAAATACATTTCGTATGTATACACACGGTTCATTAGCTTCCTTTCTCACTCTCTCTCATTCTCTGCGTCCCGTTCTACAGCTCGTAAACTCTCTGGTGGAAGTCAATTATTGCGTGCTGTCAATTATTTCGCCGGCTGTAATTAAAATTAATGAAGAAGTGACGGGGGGAGTACACGTCGCTCTCAGTGATGCGAGCAGGATCGGCATGTACTTATGAATATCAATCAGTACGATACTTCAATGGCTCGTTTTGATAGGCTTGCTTAGTACTCGTTACAACAAATATTTCATTCCGTGGGCAATTGAATTTTAATTATTTAAATTAATAAGCGGACGCGGGGCTGGTGGCGTCATTAATAACCTCTCTGATCGTCTAATTCGACATACTGTTGCGGAAATGTTTCTTTTTAAAAGACGGAATATCGCATTAAAATATTACATCAATTGTTCCTGCGATTTTGAAATAATTAAAATGATGAAAAGGCGAAATACATCGCAATTTACCTCCCATGGAATCGATGGAGAAAATTCTGATTCTGCATAACGATCGGTTTCTAGTCTATTAATCAGCAAACTCGGTGCACAACGTTGTATGCAACAGAAACGATCTTCGACGCAGTTGTTGTGCAGTGGCTTCAGTGTCGAAATTTATCGAACGAACGGTTGAGGGATCCGCGATTAATTATCACAGCACCCAATCATCGGGATTGTTCGCAGGTCGGCAAACGGGTCCGCGGATTTCTTTGTGGCGCATTCCCAAGCCTCGGCGCGGCGGGTCGCAGGTGTGATCGAGAAAGTCATCGATCGGATCGATAGGCATCTCGTGGAAAAGTTCAATTCTCTGGCGCCACGTACACACACGTGACTACAAGTGGGAGTAAACGCGGTTGAACACGCACGCTTCTGGAAATCATTTTCCACGGTTCCTCTCGTTCCTCTTCCTTCCTGCCGCCGTAATCAAATACCTGATTGCACGAACAAAAATGTTCTCGAAATTCCCATAATCTTAACAGAGCGGAACGAAGCGGAGAGAAGCTGCGCGGCGTGTTTTCAGAGAGACACCTGGGTCACGGAGCCGCCGTGGCGCTTTGGAAAGGTAACTCGCGAACGATGATATATGCCAGTGCAAAAGTTGACCGCCCAGACGCCGCCCGGAGACGCCTTTTAAAACAATACCGACGCGACGTCGCTTCTAAAGCCGTTTCTCAATGAGCTCCGCGCGGAGAAAGCGTGGGCCGGCTTCTCGGCTCTGCCCAGTCGTTTACCGCTAACGTCGACTTAATTTCCCTGCTTTGTACCGCGACAGTTACACGGAAAAATTTCGAGACGGCCATCTCTCACCGGACTAGACTGCGACGTTTAGAATGCGGATTTCGTGTGTCTCCGCGAGCACTCTGGTGTGTGTTCGACTCTGATAAACTGTACGATTTTTAGTTTGTCCGGCAAGTTGCACAGTCTAGAACTTTTAGACATTCTGGGAAGTTATCAAGGAATGATTGATAGACTCAATCATGCGGGCTGTATGTCAACGGGATATTTTCAGTTTCTCACAGGGGTACGAAGGCGAGGTGGTCCGGTTTGGCAGAAGATAGACAATACAGGAAGTAATAAGTTACTTATCAGAGCCGTGTATCTCTAAGATCCCGCAATGCCCCACAGTCCTTAACCTTGGCGCCTTATGGACTTGGGATTACCGATGCGAGTGGTAATGCGAGCAAACTAGCACCATATTGCTGAGATACATTGGCGGGAATATACATGTATAGAGAAAATATTTTTGTTCCGCATAGAAATTCGCAGACTAGGAATAATAGTCGGAGAGTAGAGTTGCAAGATCATTAGAAAATTATTAGAATGTATAAAATAGCCAACAAGTACATCCAAGTGCCCAATAATTGCAACCTGTTATCCAGGAAGCAGGGTGCTAAATATCCAGCTAGTCTTAGACAAAGGATCCATCGATCCAAGGAGAAGAAAAATATGGAAAAGTCTGGCAATAATGGAACAGGGAAGATCGGATTGGGGTCCCTCGGAGGCTGCGCCGATGGCAAAAGATTTTAGCTTTACACGAGCTGGCTAGGCTGGTTATCAGCGCTATCGGGCATGATAGATGGCGGGCGGTGGCGCGATAAATCACCGGGTCGCGCCGCGAGGAGGATCTACGGACGATCCATTGCACGGCTGCGGTTGTTCGGCTGTCGATCAGCGGTGGCCGTGGCCGGAACGTGTTGCCCGATAACGATCAACGACGAAAGTATTAATTATTATTTGCTGCTCGCGCCTTTCAATTTGTTTTGCCCTGGGACCAGCAGCGCGGGGCGCGGGCATCGTTTCACTTTGCGCCGCGAAAGTGACGAAACCCCGACGCCGCGCCGCGCCGCGTCGATCCGCTCCGAAACGATTTCACTTGCCGCAGATAAATCATCGCTCGTGGATTCCGCTTTTACCGCGGCGAGCGTAACCGAGACAAGGACCTTTTACAAGCCGCGGCTCGATGATGAACGACACCGCGCAGGTGTCGAAAGTGAAAGAGAGAGGATCGCTCGATCGCCCCCGTAGCTCCCATGGGGGTCCGGCGTCGTCCTACGGACCGATTCTATTCTTTTGGTATTTTGCCTAGCCGCGTGGACAAGCGTAAATTTTTAAATAGTTTCAGCTTGAATAGTTAGCGAGCATCTGGCCGCTTTTCCTCGAGCGACACGGCAATCGCAGCAGTTGTGGCTGAGCAAGGAGCGAACTCGGCTCGTAAATTGAGACATAGCCCGACGTCGAAGTGGAAAAGGAACAGAACGGATTAGGCGTGCCAAAATTGCCTGTCCGCGAACGGTACCACTTGCTCGGAACGTCGCCGGCGTTCTCTGTGTAATTAACTAATTCAATAAACACCGTAGCAGTGACAGCGTTGCCTCTACGCGGCACGGGCAGCCTGTCATTACACGGACGATTATGTCGTTAGTGCTTCGAGGATTTTAAACGTGCAATTAGCGGAAATCACCTCGACGACATTGTACGACGAGCCCCTCGACCGTGCTCCGCGAACAGGGTAATAAAATTGTCACTCTCAAAACGTAGTGGTGAACGGGTCGATAATTAACCATCTGCGAGGAACACTTCTACTTTGCGCCATCTTCCGCCGTGGAGGAAAAGAAATATCTTCTCTTCACCCATCAATTACATACTGCCTTGATACTGTACTTAATCTAAGTTTCACACGCGAAGCGTAATCAGCACTAAAAGAAACTGACGTGCTCTATAAAAAGGCAGAAACGATGTTAATATAATATGAAGTTTGCTTCGCTTGTTTTAATTGAATACATCTCTGACATGTGTAACATACGAAAGAGTATGATTTATGCGTGTTTCTTGAAAGTTATAAATTCTTCGGGATATATCACAGTAGAGGGTTAATTAGAGAGTCGGAACACTCGAGCAATAATTAACGCTAGAAAGGTGAGAGTCGTAAAATAAAGTAGTCTACGATCTTTTCACAATGCTCCTAGATACTTCTAGAAGAACGAGAACTGTAACCGTCGAGTCTAAATCACAGGGTGAAGAATTTTTCCTGTGAACCAGTGCCAGGTGAACGAGAATCCAACTGCACGCCTAAAAACTGCAGTGAACCAGCTCACAGTATTAAAAATTAAATCAGTGTTTACAAGAACGTATCAGGTGTAATAATAATGAACGCGGTGGAAGGTGAAGCTCGGTATCGGGGCTTTGAGTTGATTAGCAATTGTTATCGGGCCGGGTGTAAATTATCTTCTTATTTGCGCCGACTGTTAACAGAATAATCATTCGACGCGGTATTGTAATTACCGCAAAGAAAAATGCATGGCAGAATAAGACACCTGCGGTGTCGTGCAAGAGGATCGCGCCATAAACATCGTTCCATGGGGACGACTCTATCAGCGTCGGCGGTTTTGCGCAATCGGCACCGCGAAACTAATTATCGAGATCGGTAATTGGTAGCCGGAGCCAATCTAATTTCCAAGCAGGGCGTGGTGTTGCCTCTCGATCTCGCTTCGCAAGAGCCACATCGGCCGACTCTCTTTCTCCGGATCTGCTCGCTCTTTCATTCCCGAGGGATATCTATCGCGACTCGGTTATTGCAGTCTACCGCCGGCAACGGTGCTTATCAAGTCATTAGCTCGCCATTACGTCCCGCGCAACGTTTGTTTAACCTGATTCTGGGACTCTCGATCCTCCGGAGAGTGTTCGCCTCCCGATGCCAGACAATCGTCCGCCGAGAGCGAAAAGGGCGATCTCGGGGCCCCGTTTCGGCTAAAAGCAACTTCGTTGAAGCGTATCAAACGATTCCCCGATAATACTACCCGGCCTGGTGAAACGCCCACGCTGTAATTAAAGGGTCAGAGGGTAATTATTGCCCTCCGCGGGAAAAATCAACCTTCGTATCCCGGTTTCTTTATATTTCCGGCAGAGCGCTCTGCCCGCAGAAACCCTGCAGCCTTCCTTGTGCTGGATTTCTATGCAAATGGATTAGACGTACAAATAACTTCGGTACCTTTACACTATACTTTTGATTTTTATTTATAGAGAAAAGGAATAGACCAACGAAGATTGCTTGTCGAGTTACACCAAGTTCCTCAGCATGTTTCCGTTGTGTTTCATTCAATAATTTCTCTAATTCCTTGACCTGCACTTTTTTTCGGCGTTTGCGAAGAAACGCGAGGATATCGTTTCGATGGTTCGAAGTTTGATTTTTTCACGGTTGAGATCCGAGCCAGGAGCGTTCCTCGGAACTGGTACGTCCGTAATCCCGTGTTCCACGGCGGTGTTTCGCCGTCGTTCCGCACGAGCGGCCTGTACAAGATGCCCGTGCGGCTGAGAAAAGGTGGCCGACGGTGCTTGCACGTAGGAAGTAAACACGCCGGACTTGAACGAGAGCACGGAAATCGACGACAGAGTCCGTGCGTCCGCTCGGCAAAAAGCAGAAACCGCGGTAACGATACCGCGGACGGATGCAACTAGATACACCGGCACGATAACAGGAATCGGCATGGACAAGCGCGCGCGAATCGATTCGCGGCCGCGATAACGCCGCGCTGGATTTATGTCGAAACGCGCGAGAAACGTCCTCGACCCTCCGGGCCCATGATGGAGCACGCGATCGCCGGCTGTCAACCGACGCCACGAGTCAATTGGAATCACGATCGACTACGCGCGATAATCATCGATGACTCCTAGCCTCCGTGCGAACCCAGACATGGGCATTATGTGGCGAAACAAATATTTCACACACTAAACTTTAAATTAATGTTTTCGGCGCTACCATTTCGATCAATTTTTAATCAAATAGCTATTTTGTAATTATTATTGTAGACCCACTTATAATTGGGTCTTACCCAGTGTAACTACTACCGGTTCTCTCACATATAATAAAAATCACATTCATTGTTACTGGTCTTACTTTAAGAATGTCGATTTTCAACTTTAACACTTTGGTATAATTGAAATGTGTTTTAAAATTGTTGGACTTTTCGAATTTACCGGCTGATATTGATTTCAAAAACGTTGATCCTTATGTTCAGAGTAGTGTATCTAGGTACGTCAGTTTTTCCCATGTTTCCCTGGTCCTTTGCTTTGTCCTAAAGATCACTTTGACCGCAGTATGTTTCCAACCAGTGTCTCATACAATTCAAATCAGCTCAGTTCAATGTTTAAATTACATAAGTAAAGGTAATAGCAAGTATGTATTAATATTTTCTTCATCTTCGATCCATGTATACTACATACTTTTCAATATATATATATTTTTTTGGTTTTTTAGACGCAATTTACCTTTGATAAAGGTTCAAACTAGAACCGAAACGTTAGGCATATAATTGATTACTTCACATACTACTGAATATTTTAGATGTTATTTTGCTCGAAGAAACTAGTATTTTAAGGATATCCTATCTTTTTGTTTAGATAAAATTTAATCTTTTTCTCACCGGATCTTGTAGCTTAACTCTTCAATGTCTCTTGAATAAAAATGATGAGATAGATTCACCTGTTGGGCAGACCACACAGCAATCCGGTCTGCCCTCGAGTCACCGATACGCTTCGGTATTCAGTTTTTAAGTTCCCATGCCGCGAGGGGATTAACGCCGCGCGTATATGACTCGCGTCAGACACGAGCCGGCCCCATTATCATTGGATTGCGAGTAAACCCATTGGAGCATTCGTATCAGCCGGTCTCTCGATATTAAATCCACTTAGCGGTGAAAATCGCGAGCGTACCTAAGATCGTATCGGGGTGGAATTTCTCGGCCGCGAAATCGTGTGAATTGTACCTGTCGATCACCGTACGCGATACATTCGCCGTGTCCGATGGGGAATTTCGTTACGGCGTTCCCTCTTTCCGGAGCGAACGAATTTCCGACGAAAATTACGGCGCACTAATTATCGAACAGCGTTCGTTTCAACAATGATCTAAAGCAGATTTGAAAGAACATTATTCAACAATATATATTTCTAGATTATAAAATGAAACATCTAGCCACAAGACGGGATTAAAGATGATGATTGAAGATACGGATGTCGTAGAGGGAGAATCCGTTCTCCAGGCCATTATCCACGTGTCGAGCGATTTTCCGCAGTTATCGAGCACCGGTTATTATACCGGTGTTTCTCGGATCGGCCGCGGCGGCACGCACCGTTACGCGCGCTTTTCACGCCGCATAAAGCCGATCGTTACACGCGCGCCGCGCACCTAACGAACGGCTCGAATGTCCGCCAATGATAAAAGTAATCCCCGATCTAGATTACGAGCACAATGGGGACCTCCGGGCGTCTTTCCACGCCGTACGCGTTCGAGCGTACGCACCGCGCCGCGCCGGTTTGTATTGTGCTAGAGAAAACGCGACGGGGACGAGCCGCAGGAAATAAAACCGGTTAGAAAAAATCATCGGCGAAGTTTTCTATGGAGACTGGTAACGCTCCGGGCGAACAATTTGTGCGTTCGAACGGTGGAAACACGATTTTCTGCGGATACTGCGCGTTCGGTACACTTCTCGCTTTGTTTCGAGGGTTGGGTTCGGTTTTACTCCTATAACTATACATTAACAAAACCAATATACAGTTTTATCTCTGTTGAAGAATAAAGAATAATAAGAAGAATGAAATTCCTCTCTACAATTAATGTTATTGGCGCACTGATTCGATCATGTTGATCATGGTTGATCGAACCAGTGCGTCAATAACATTAATTGTAGTTTTGAACAATTGTCGATCGAGATACAGAGAACTGAAATTCCTCTCTGGTTGGAATCTTCATTACGAGTCTGACAAAATATTGTGGGGTTAAAACAGTGATGCCAGAAAGGGACAAAACGGACCCTCGGTACTCTCCTCCTTTTCCCCTTCCACTATCCTATTCCATCACCATCTAACGTCCCCCACACTAAGTCGTAGACACGCTGCGCGTGCACATATTACTCTGGTCATCAGAGAGGGGGTACATCATTTTACCGTGATTCCCCTCATCTGGCATCACTGCGTTAAAATGAGCTGTGTTCAGGTTTTTGTAAGCTCGCAGAGCAGAGCGCGTGGCAAGTCTCGAAAAGCGAGATCGGTAGCGCACGCAATTAACAGTAAAGCACAGAATCGAGCGGTTCTGGTTCTCGTTAATAACCGCTATCGCGGTAGGTTTTCCCTGTGTTTCTTGCGGTCGCTACCGGTCGAAAAACCGCATACTTAGAGAAACCACGATGGTATAATAACACGCGAGGCGCGCGTGTTCCGTGTACGTATATACCGTTTAACGGCGCGTAGATTTGCAGAATGTTGATCGATTATCCGGTACACAGGGAGCGGGTGATTATCCCCGCGGGTTTAATTAATTTTCTCTAATCGCGGTAACGACGTGGCGATCGGTTTTCCAGGGACAGTGGCCGTTGAGACACGGCCCCTTTGGCCAGACACAAGAAAACACAGATGGCGGCCAACAGAAAGAGAGAGACAGCGAAAGAGGGACAGAGAGAGACAGAGAGGGAGGCGCCATGCGGAGGCGGAAAATATCGCCTTCTGGCGGAACGGGTTCCTCAGATTAACCCACACAGCCACGCACACGCGTACACGCGCCGCGAGATCGATCTTTTGCGAAACACGGCCAATAATACGTCCACGGAGCACCGTCACGCCACCGGTTCCTACACATCCGTGCGTGTACCGTGAACTCTTTCGAAAATATCGCCATAGAGCCGGTATTATACGAGCCACGATACCTGGCTCTCTTTTCGTCGCCGCCGTGGTTTAGCCAATAGACGACCGATCCGTGACAAATCAATTATTATCCTCGCGCCGATTCAGACTCTAGAAAGTGAAGAAACTCGCTTGACGCTCTGCTCGTTGTTCTCTCTCTCATCGCGTTTCTAGAAGCTGAACCAGACGCTGAAAACCTTGCAACACGTGTGATCGTTTCGCCTTTTGTCGACGAGACGTTCGCGCGACGAAGCTGGGCTTGTTAAACGCGGATGACTGGTCGAATACCGATTGAAAAATTATTAACATGTTTGTTCGATGACTCGAACACGTAACTATTGACATTTATATTCCAGCATTTTTCAAGTCCGTTCGGACGTTGGTAAAAATACTGTACGATTCAGATAGAAACAGCAACGCGCTCGACCGTTCGAAACCTCGCGACACATAACTCCTGTTTCAATTTATGTTTCACACGCACTAATTACCTGTTTGTTACCCCGATAGTTAAACACCGGCCAGCCGCGAAGCATTAATAAATCAGCCGGCGATAAAGTGCAAGAATCAGCCGTGAACTCGTCGCTGGTTTCGAGTTGTTCCCCACCTCTCCCGTTGCATAACGTTTTAATAGAATAATCAGCGGAATAAGCGCGTTGTAAGTGTCCGGTAGAAGAATTTTTTCGATTCTGCCGGATAATGGTGGTCGATTACAATAATTATCGTATCATCGGCGTTTCGTCATGGCGATCCGGCCGGCGGCAGTTCGTGGGCGGTTTTCGATACCGATCGAAATCGCGATCAGATTAATTATCACTGTAATCGTATTATCGGCCGATTTGTCGGGCGTCGGTCGTTTCAATGTATGTATATACTATCTCTCTTTCTCTCTCGCTCGCTCGCTCTTTTGGTTCTCTGTTTTTCTCTCTCCCGTTTGGGCCTGCCTCGGACCGCCGACGCGCACGGTGCGTGCCGCTCGTTGCACATTTCGTTGCGTAAACGCATTGCGTCGCGAGCAAAACGATTTATGGGACTCGCGCGGCCCGGCTAGCTAATCGGCGCCCGATATTCCAGGAATCGCGAGACGGACGCGTGGTCGTGCCGTGAGAGACCTTTTCAACGTGAAAAACTCGGCTGAAATGCCAGCCAGTGAAATAAACGCCCTCGAATGGCACTCGAACGAGCCGCGAGCCACAAGAAAATCAATCGAACGCGCGTTCCTACCAGGAGGAAGACGTATGAACAAATTTATTCTCATCGGACCGTTCTTCATCGGTTATTATATTTCAACCATAACAGCAACATGCGTGTTACTATCGATATTATTCGCGTATTGCAACACCTTATACCAGATATCACGGAGCTGTAAGTCGGACAGCCAATGGAAAAAATGCCTACCTCGCGAACGGGTTAACATTTTGTTATTGTTATTCGCCTAATGTCTCAATCGAAGCTCGCCTGTCTCGCCTGAGCAGGAGAGAACCGGAGAGGAATTCATGTGCGAGCGTCGATTACCGGTGCAAGTTACCCATGATTTTCTGGTCGCATTAAAATACCAACCCCAACCCTGCTCGATCGTAATATTAGCCGGCTAGCCTGCCGACACTTACACTACCGGTCAAAAGTTTCGAATCACAGCGTTAATTCAGAGAAACGGAAGATTCCTAAGGAGAACTTTAGAACAACCAAGGAAGATTAACTTGTCAAAAAACTGACGAGTACCAACCAGTTAATATTTGATATTATAACGATGGATCATATAAAAATTTATCAGTACATTCGATCTGTACAAAAATCAACGAGCGATTCGAAACTTTTGGCCGGTAGTGTATATGCTAAGCAGGTGTCGAGAAAAATGCAAAGCTGAAAAGTTAATCGAAGGCTCGCGGGTTAGAGGCGGAGTTGCAAGCGGAAAACCCGTGTAAAACGACGTAGAATGCACCTGTCGCGATTGCCCTTTGATCCTCTAATGCGAAATCGATAAGCATCGTTGTCCCACTAGCGGGGTTCACTTTTTTCAGAAGATCGATACGTAATTCGATTTTGGCAGAATTCGCGTCCGTCGTCGCGCTTGTTGCACGACAACCGCGAAACGTATTAGAAGCGACAGTTTCACCGCGGCCGACATACGGTACGCGTGTCGTGTCGTAATGGATAGAGAATAATGGTCCTTATCTAGCGCCAACGAGCGTGCTTTAATATGACGAGAAAATATAAGGCTGCCGGTCTCGATACGATACCGCATGCTGCGCGAACGCTGTCATTTTTTCCGCGAACCGGCAGCGCGCTGTTTCTCACAGTGTCCGACATTGTCGACCGGCAAAAATCCGTGATTACCCTCTTCGCGGTCCGAGCGAAATTAACGGATAAGCGATTGGGCTTTATTTATCGTTGCGGTATCACTATTTTACTTTCACACTTCGGTGGAGAACCACGCGGCCAATGGAAACCGATTAACCCAGATACCCACATAGGAAAATGTGTATCCCCCACGTGGTCCACAAATCGTTTCTTCTCGTTTTTTTTTTCTCTCTCTCTCTCTCTCTCTCTCTCTCTCTCTCGTGCCTTCCAACCGGTGGTGTTACGCTACTAACAATACACAATGAACCTCTGATCAACCGTGATACTTGACTGTTTCGAGTCTACTTTGCAACATTTGTTGCACCAGACTGGCCATTGCTTAATCCCCTCGGCGGTCCCGTATTCAGATCGACGCGTAGTTCCTTATCAATCTCGATTTCAATCATAACACAATGCCAAGAGGCTTTCATTATCGAGTATCGCGGACAGGGGTATTCAACGCGACGCCGACCGTGACTGCTCGATTGTTTTGCTTAATGCACGCGAAATGGTAAATACTGATACGATTGCTCGGAATGGCTCACTTTATTTCTTGCGTCCCTAGATTTCATATTATGCCACGTGATCAGCGGGGGCATAACGACCCCGATCCTGCAAAAAGATGTTCCGCATACTGATGTCGAATTTTTCACCGCACGTGTATCGTCAGCTCATTAAGTGTACTCCTGCCGATACCCGGCAATGATTTACGCCCACACGGAGGGTAGTATTTCACGCGTTAAATTGATAATTCTCGCGCGGGCCGACGATTACCGGTATCCAGTGGCATACTAATTAATTGCGGCCCGATCATTAAATCCAGCACTTAATTTCGCACGTGGCTCCGCCGGTTCGGTGATTACACGCTTGCAACCGTAAAACAAATCTGTCGCAAGAAAATATACCCAGTATTCATTTTTTACCTTTTCTTTACTTTTGGAGATATTAAAACAAATAAACGTGTCTTTAGTTTTCCACTCACTCCATCGTTAAAAAATATTCTAGCAGAAAGTGAACAATGCGGTGTGAAAATAGAGGCTTCCTGCTTTGAAATGAGTTCAAGTTTGTTGCTGTATGATTTTTTTTTTTTAAAGTTATAACAAGTTGAATGTCGAGAATTTTTCTAAAATCAGAGATTTTGTTGACTGGAAGAGTTCGTGTGCGAAATTCCGTGCGAATATTTTTGTTCGTCGGTGTATGCGATGTGTCGGTCTTCCTGGATTTTCCTGGTATGGGGAGCCATGGGTTGGTGTGCGGAACGGGGATTCACGGCGCTTGGCGCGGCGTTATCTCATTGGTTAATTGCGACTGTCAACCGGAGCCGGTGATTTACGGGACCGTGAGCGAAACGATATCCTTTCGTCCTTCTCCAGCCACCGGGCATCCTAGATTATCGATTCTTCTCGTAGAACCAGTTAGTTAACACGGCCGCGAACGCGCGAGCAGATTCCGCGCCATTCGGGGGACCGTAATGGACGTGTAATAATGATTTATACCCGCGGGTCGGTGAAATCGCGCGATTCGAGTTCGTGGAAACGCGCGGTATCTTGCCGGGGCTTAACGTTTGCTCGTGGCCGGCTCAAATTGAAAATTATTTACGATTCGACCGTGCCGAAGATACGGGAAATCCGTACGAACACGTAAAAATCGAACCTGAGTATGAGCAGGACACTCTAATGAACTCACGACTTGTCAAAACGTCTGCAATCATGCGAACGAAGCGAATCAAGTCGGCTAACGACACTATCATCTTTTATAACAATGGATCGAGAAAATAACAAATGGATGTTCTTAAATCGTCTTGATGTTTGTACTGTTTTAAATTACGTCCACCCATTTTTCTCATGAATCCATAAAATCCGCAGTCTACTTATAACGTTTCAGATCGCAGCGTTTTCTATCAACGATGCACCTTGAAAAACAACGGGCCGTTCAACAAAAGGATGTTCTCGGGGAGATGGTCCTCGCAGATCTGCTGCTTTATTAAATTTCGCGTCAGGAGAAATATTGCTCGGAGGGGGACCACTGAAAGAAGCAATCCGCGATTGTCCCGCAATATCTTACTTCGATCGGTATCCGGTAATACGTTCTTTCGTTGTGGCTGGCTCCGAAAGAAAGAGAATAAAAAGATGAAGAGAAACGAGAGTAGAAGGGAGGTCCCGTAAAAAGAAGAGAAAAAGAGATGGCCGCCACGGCGTGTACGTGTGTGCGCGTGTATGTGGTATCTGGCCCGCGACCTTATACTTTTTTATTGTGCTACGACGCCGGTGTACTGGCTGCCGCAGATAGCGCCCATTATTCTGCCTCTTACGAACGACATGCGGACAATGAGAAACATGGGCCCACCCGCGGTTTAAGTGTCCCCATTGAAACGTGCAAATTCTGTTGCGATAGCCGTTCGCCTGGTGCCTGGCGATCATAGACGCTCCAATTACCTCGGCCAGCAGCGTCGTTATGGCTCCGCCGTGGAATGCGAACACGGGAAGAGACCTGCTATTTTCGCCGATTTTACCACACACGCGCAGAAACTTCAAGCACCAGTAGTAAAGGGTGGTTTTTCTAAAGAGGTTTGTGTATAGAACTGTAATAGTAGTGGTAGCAGCCTATTATAATTCTAATGTTTATGCAGAAAAGGGGTGCACTCTGCCCGTGAATCTTTTAATTAGATCCAGTGTCGTCTTTCATCCTTCTACGCAGAAAATAATTTTGCACAAGGAGTGCAAAGAAATAGCAGATTAATCGAGGGTGAGCGATGAATGGGCATCACCAGCGTGTCGATGAAAACGAAACCATGAACGTGCTCCATGACAGTCCGGCAAATGACGCGATCAATACCGATAGACAATTTTATTACGGGGACGCCGGGCCATTTGTTTGGCGAATACTGCGAACGAGGGACATTGAATTCGCTGAACGGTCTCATTATGTAACGTCTATGCACCCCGACGAGAATACTATGCAAGAACACAGTGCTCTTTGATACACTCAAAAGTCCCTCGCAGCATCGCCCGGCCCCAGAATGCCCCTTGAATGGACCCATTTCACTCGACGGGGGTTCACCGGTAATACGTGATCATCTTAACGGACGCGCAAGCCGCAGACGCGTACAATCACGACGAGATATTACGTCCGTTATGTTGTTCCGTGTCCCGAGTTCCGTTGCCCTGCCCAACCCTCCCTTGGGAACATTTAATTCGGATCGCGGTCGATCCTTATCACTAGACTGTACATTTTATGCGTTTATAAGATCCTGAGAAACTCCCTGTCGAATATATTTATTTATCAAATTGGATACACGCAGGAAAATGAATATTAAAACGACTGCTTTCAGGAAAAACGAGTAACGCGACGCCGATAAGGTATTTCCATGCGAGAAATTTTGAAAAGACCACTTTCGCGAATGACAGATAAAATATCCTCGCACCTATGCCCCCTCGATTTTTAGGAATTCTTCGAACCTGAATTCCTCAGCCACCGACGCAATAAATAATTACAAGTGTACACTGACACAGGTATCCCTGGGTAACGTTTGCGACCCGCATTCCACTCTCTACAAAATTCCTAGCTTGTCCATTAGACAATTCCATTTCTGGTACCAATAACGTTGAAGGCGTTCGTGAGCCGTAACGCGTCACGGAACAACGTTATCCTTGGCTCCGCTGTAATTAATATAATAATACAAATAGCCGCGACACGTAACGATGTAATGGCGGATACGAGACCAGGCGCGCGGACCGATCGCCGTGAAATTGCACCGCTGGAATTTGGAGCAGGTGAAAGAGACATGGAAGCCCTGGAAGAGGATCGTCGATCCTCGAGATCGACGTCCCTGCCGGTGCAACTACCTTGGATCGATCAAATCGATCACATGGTGGTGAACTGTACCCGTATACTGGGTGGAGACGGCAAAACATATCGGGTCTGCGATAGTTCTGCTAACAATGCAACTTTTCATGCACGCATGCTGCACTCATTTCAAATATTTATCAGACATTTTTTCAAATCAATGAAATATTGATTAAGCCTTCGCTTATCTAAAAAATATTTATAACTCGCTGTACAAATATGTAACAAGTACAATATTGAGTGTGGTTGTATACACCGACGCATGAGGAGTGCAAATGAGGAATTGTCGAAGTTGTACGAATTTATTGCCCCACCTTGTATGCACTCGCTCACCCGCAAGCCTCACCAGCCGCCTACAACTACCGTCCGGTTCCTTCGTCCTGGAATTATTTTCATACTTTCACGTAAAGTGATTGTTTGGCTCGGGCCACCGGGGTCTGCTCCCTCGAGCATGAACGGGGTCCGGTAATTAAATTTATATCGACGTCCGGACTGTTGCTTGCGGACAACGAGCGAGTTTGCTCGCTTCTAACTTCGACGATTTTCTTCTGCATTTTTCCTCTTCCACGCGTTTGCCTTCGAGATCTCTGTCCGTCCGACGAATCGAACTAAGCGAACTTGCTATACTGATTGCAGGAAGTCCTTATACGGATTTCGGCCGTGCTGTACTCTAATGGACAGTTTCTGCGATATGTTTGAATTAATTATTCGGAGATTTAACCGCGTTGCCGTACCAAAGTGAATTGCTACGTGCACGTACTGGTATCCACAATGTTGATTTTCTAGATAAACTGTGTATACTTTGAAGTGTAGCAATTCTCTTGCCATTTTGATTACCAAAAAGTTAAAAATACCACATAAAAATGTGATGAAACTTATTTCAAATGATAAAAACGACCTAACACAAATACGCAATCTAATAATCAATAACGGCGACCCAATTACCCAGGGGAAGCACAGGACTCCTCGATTTGTTTAAAAGACCGCTGGCAGCGACTGACAAATAGCAGCGTTCAGGAGGCGTGGAACGCATCGGTGCGTCGCTTATCGTAGCCGATGATAAAAGCGTTTCCCAGTGAATGGAGTCGATCGATCGGCCGATCCACCTACCTCGATCATCGATCCACCGGGATCCGGTCTCGGAGCTGGCTGAAAGAATCGGATAACGAAGATGTAAACAACGATAACGCGCGACGATTTATCGACGGGATCGGGAATCGCAACCGTGAAGCTTAATGGACTCGGACGCGTGGAATAAATTAATTCCACCGAACTAAACCGGCGGAGGTGAGGGAGGAGGAGATGTGTAACGGAACAAAGTGTTTTATACCGCGAGTCTCATACACGTGCTCGACTCGACATGCCCGTTACACGCGGTACAGCGTGCCCTCGATGGAAAAATATTATGAAACAATCAAGCGATTTACCCTCTCTCTTACCCCGACCGGATCGGTCACGTGACATCGTGACGCGGAGTGGAGGAACAGCGTCGTAGTTTTATGGTCAGCATCCACTGTAACCGCTGCCTTATCTTCGCCAGAGGTGAAACCGTGAGGTAATCGTCGACGCAGTGTTTCACGGTAAGTGAATTCGAAAAATGATCGAAACCCTCGGAGCCGAACCTTGATCGCGCCGATTTTTCGAGACCGATCGGGAGCGTTGCATACAATGCCCGACGCCGACAGCATTATGATTTTACCCGATTAGCGTTGCGGAGTGCGGCGAGAACTTTGGAGAACCGCCCACTTCCGGTTGCCTTTTCCTGGTCGCTGCAGGACTTCAAGGACGTGTGACAATTGCCTTGTGCAACTGCGAATATTTCATCGTTAATTATAAAGCAGGGGTTGTTTAAAGGCAAATATTATTTTGCGCATTATTTTAGGAATAACCGTCGTCCTTGGTTCAAAGGCAAAACTTTACCTCGTCAATGGTGTAATAAATCTTTTCTAAGATTTAAAAATAAAAAGAAAACTGCGAATACATTTAGTTTTAAATGTATGCATCGCGAAAGACACTTCTGGGAGAAGCTAATATAATTCTTCTGCGAATGAACAGTAAATTTATTTAACATTTAATACATGCATAACCAGCGACAGTATTTATCGAGTAGGCAGGAACGACGATGCCATACAAATGGTAACATCGAGCGTACAAGGATGGAAATAGTGCAGGGAATCACGCGTTAATTGAGAGATCCTCGTCTTCGTCGGGTCTTCGAGGTGGTTCTTGCGAGTAGAAGGAAGTGTCTCGGTTGTAACGCGGTTCAGACCGAACTGAAACAGGTTGAGTTTAATGTTTGCCGGCGGCGCAGCGGTAGGAATCGAATGAAATGCCGTTTGGGCTTGGCACGTTCGTCCGGCACTGAATCTTCTCGACGCCCACCATGTGTCGTCAATGTACACGTTTCTCTCTCTCTCTCTCTCCTATTCCTCGTTCCTCCCTTTTAACGCGTTTGTCTATTCCGCGAACGTCTTATAAGTCATTTTGACTCGTTCGATGCGAGCCACGGTAACTTCCTCCTCGTTCATCGCGAGAAACACCCTATCAAAGCGGCCATTAACTTATTACCACCCACCTAATCTTTGTTTCGCTGGCCGAGGCATTTGCTGGTGGTATTGTCCCTTGTTTGTTGAACGTCGGACGGCTGACTTTGATTGGTTTCGCTGGAATTAATTCCGGGACTATTGTTCGCCGTTCTGAGAGAGGGGAGAACCTCGCGGCAAGTGTGAAGCAAATTTCTGTTTTACGAGAGTCAAATTTTAAGAGAGATAATAAAGACGCGTCCGTGACGGGAGTCTAACAGCAACGACATACGAAACTGTGGGATCGGCTACCCGATCGGTAGCTTCATCGCTCGGCGCTCGAATTTCAAAGAGGAAGGCGTGACCGCGACAGAAATGAGCCGGCATTAGTGGCGTAACAATGGGTAAAGGGCCGCGTGTAAACAGGTAAGGTTTCCCCATAACGCTGGATATCATTACCCGTATCCGCGAGCGGGGCAATTTATTCGATAGCCGACTTTTCAGATTGTCGATACTACCAACCGAGCGTGATTTACACGTGATACCAAGCGGAATCGGCTGGAGCGGTGCATTTCGCGTCAGTGTGTTGATCAATTTGACACAATCTGTTAAGCGGGCCATTGTGATTTGCTTGCAACGAGCCCTTGTTTCAACAGAGGTAGATAGAGATAGAGAGAGAGAGAGAGAGAGAGAGAGAGAGAGAGAGAGAGAGAGAGAGAGGTTAATCCGCTGAGGTATTTCGGTGTTTTATCGAGACATCGGGGCGAGCAATTATTTCTGGGAATTCCGTTCCCCCAGAGGATTATAGGCACAGTGACACAGATTTATGAATCGCGGGTTGCAAGCGACTGCTCGACCGCGGAAAAATCGCGATCGAGCCGCGGGCGAAATCGTTCCTCGGCGGGAAGTGCATTTAACTGCATTATTGCACCTTTGTGTTTTATGATCTAGCGTGCCTTAAGTGTGATAGACACTGCCGTTTTTCCGTCCACCCTACTCAATCTCTATGCGAAATAAAAATGTTCAGCAGCGATTGTGGCAAACAGGAGTTAAATACATGCTCGTTTCATCCCGTAATAGTTTTTCACACGTGGAAGCAAGTATATATCATAATCGTTCGTGAACGGACAAGATAAAGTTCCTGAAGTATTGAAACACATTTCGCAGTATCTAAAAAGGGAACGTGAATGAATTTTCAGGGCGAGGGGTTCGTAAAGAATTGAATTTTTAGGGTTGCGTGTCGTTGGAGGAGAGATCGAGATACCGATTTCGGAGGGGAAGAAAGACGGTCGCACTGGTAGAGCTCGGTTATCGAGGCTGTAGTCCGCGATCTGACACTCCCGCGGGAAAATAATGAGCGCCGATAGAGTGCACTTAGCCGGTCCTCCTTATACGCTCTGCGGCTTAGATATTTATGCGCATAGCTCCCGCCGCGATTCCTCTCGAAATGGTTCTGATCGGGATACGATTTCCGGGAACGGAGTGAGCTGTACTCGCTTCTGACAAGGACCCGGAGTGTTTTCGTTGAAACCAACCGCCTCTACAACCATTACTAGCCGTTCCACCACAGAAACGACTCACTCCTGGCTATTTATCTTCATGCTCAACTTCGCGAATTTTCTACACCCGATTTAAATCCTAGTTAATCTTATTTTGTTTACAGTCACAATATATCGCGGTTCCTTCCATAAACATGCCAGGAACGATCTGCCAATGAATTTATTTTTTACTTGGAAATATTAATTTTACAAATAGTGGTCTGGAAAAAGTGGAAATGCTGAGCTATGGTCAGACAAGTCAATTCGTTTCTACTTAATGGCGTGAAAGGGACTGTGAAATTGTTTTAAACGAGGAGACTAAATATTTTTATTTATTGCTGAGCGTAATTCTAGCAAATTTCTTGCATCGTACGATTGTTCGATTAATTCAAGGATGGAATGGAAAGTGGGAGCTCACGATTAATATTCTTTCGACGCAAGAACCGTTTCGATAAATCGTTATCTGGCGAAGATAAGTGGCAGGCATTTAGCAGGCAGAGCGATCTTTATTATCGGACCTGTTGGAGAGGCAGGCACGAAATTAGAGGACAGTTCGACAGGCCTGCCGCCCGGTGGTACTTAATTAACGTCGTGGTAATCGGCTGCGGAGCTTAATTGATTTACAAACGTCGTCGGGCGCCGTCACGATCACGATCTCGATCTCCCGGCAGACGGGATCGTGCGCCGACAATTTGTCTTGCTCCTCTCATGACCGGGACCCTTCAACGACTCTTGGGCGTCTCGTATGCAAAGCAATCTCATCGAATGAGTCGTCTTGGACTAATTTCACCTTAATCACCGACGACACACGACGGAGGAAAAAACGTTTAAACGAATTCTAATCTCTCCGAGTTAACACGGGGACTACAAGCTTTCAAAAAATTATACAGACGTCTAGAACAGCTTTCTACTACTTTGCTTAATTTTCTTAATTGCTTTCTAGAGAAAAGAGCGATGACTGGACTTAACGACTTTGTTACGTTGAAAGGAACCTCATAACATTCTTGAATTTGTTAAATCTTTTATTCTATGTTCTTCGGAAATGTATAAAGATCCGCAGTCTAGTGATGACGTTTCTCTAGCGTAGAGTACTTAAAACTTTTCTAAATCATTTCCATAAGCTAAAAGATCCATAACCAGACAACGAAGCTGTGGTACTTTGACTGGCGAGGTGGTTAATAGATTTCATAAATTCTACTTAGGCGTTCCGAGAAACGTCGACGACACAGCTTGACGAGCACGCCATCGCCATGAGTTATGGAATCGCAACAACAGTGGCGCTAAGCTTGACTTTTCCAATCGTTAATTTTGACGCTCGATCCGCGCGTAACGAATGGCCGTCGTATATCTTGCGAGTTGCACAGTGGACTCGCTTATGGGGAGCCGACAAGTGACACCGCGAGTACCGTTAATCCTATTAAAGGAAGACTAGCGACTCGGTAGTCGTCTGAAATCGATACCCGCCGGGGGTAATCGCATTGGGTCCTGAGAACCCGGCTGTTATTCCTTTAATCCACCTGTAGCCGCGATCTGATAGAAAACTGTACACCCGTGTGTCGAGAGATTCCACACCTACGACCTCCTTTCCGTGAAATCACTGCGCGATGGTCCCTGGAAATCATCGTTTCATCAAGAATATTAAAAACATCTTCATTTTTCAATTTTCAACAAAAATGTTATCCAATAACCATACGTTAACCATTAAATGCATTGTGTTGCCGTTTGGCAAATAGATACTGCTTAATAGAATACATAGGCATAAATAGAAACTGTAAACAAAATATCGAGCATTTAAGGGTTAACAAAATTAATATAGAATTTCATCTCGGTTTAAAGGAAATTAACCCTTAAAAGTCGTGTCACAGTCAGAATCACCACTAAAAATTGTTGTATCATTATTCATAGTCTTGTTTACATTATTAAATATGTTTCTATCTAATCAATTATTAAACATTTAAGTATTTCATGAGGTATTATATCAATATCATATTCGTATAAAAAAAATGAATATACATAGAATGGAATTATTCTAGGTTTGGAGAAATATTTAATTTTCGATTTAAAATAGCTCCGAATGCAAAGGGTTAATAAGTTATTAATAAAATAGCATACATATTCGTTAGACTCTGTGCAGAATCTTCATCACGAGTCCACCAATTGAAACATTCGAAATCCACTTAAGGATTAATCGAATGAAATCTTTAATTTTCGCGGTCCTCGCATTTTTTCCCCGAGCCCTAAATTTAAAATAATTATACATCCCGTAGCGATCGTAAATATCCTCCCTGTCACCTTGCACACGAGCAAGGTCCATTCCGGACGGGAGCGACGCTGTTAACACGAAATCCTTTTGCCGATAACAATTACGGGGCTAACGGTACCCAGGCCAGCTAATAATAATCAGGATATTGTCTTTATTATTGCGCTCGGAGGAATAAAAGGCTGACGTTCACCGGTAATAAAACGCGCCCCGGTATCAATCACTCGGTGTAATTATTTTTTAATGAAGGAACGGGTATGCGCGGAGTTGCATGCGGTCCTTCCATCGCCGGAAGATGATATAAGGGACCGATTGTCTCGGGATCGGTTGCTGCGAGTGCGCATGAGCGCATTGGACACTGCTCTCGGTATAATGCCGCCGATTGTTCGAGTTTTACGAGGGCCTGCTAGCTTCGCCGCGTGTGTTCCGAATTTACTTTCGACCAGCTCGATGATTGATCGATGCGATCTTATTGCTTCGCGGTGGCTTCTTGTCGCCGAGACTCGTTCTAGAATTGGTTACAAAACTGGTTAAAAAATTAGTGAATTTTGGGGAGGACGTGGGAAGAGTCTTCCTTCAATTGTCGAAGGAGCATTTCAGCGAGCGAAACTTTCGCATCGCGATATCAACGTTTATTATTCCGGTGACCCGCATAACGAACGCGCTCACGTGAACGCCGACCATTGTGTTATCCCGACGCGACGTACGTACGACGCACAATGGCGTCGAGGCTACCCTAATAAGTTGCCAACGGAGTTTCGCGACTGGCAGGCCACCGTATTCGCGCGAGTTCTTAATTACGTGTTGCAACACCGCCAAGCTAATGTAAGCTAAACGTAAGAAATATGTTGCACGATGTAAAGCACGCGATCGGTTTCATCTGTCTTCCCCTGATCCAACGACAATGTAAAAAATCAAATGGTATTGCTGATATATTATTTACGACAAATAAGAATAGATTATAACGATAACAATTCTTATGGCGTTCTACACGCCCTGATTACCAGTCGAGGCTTACACAAAGAACGCTTCTTTCAAGTAAGAATACGGGATGGAGATCACCGATAACGATACCACACTTCGGATCGTATTTAAACAACCTATTAAGCTTGCTACATCTGTGGATTTTAAATAATAAAACGCATTCAAGGAGTTTTCCTTGAAGAAGCACTCAGCTGATAACATTTCCACGGCTACCACATTTAACGAATTTATGAAATATCTTCTTTTTATTATAAACATCTGTTCTTCCTAGCCAATCATCTTCTTCCATTATAATATCTGATAAAGTTATCAGCCGAGTGTAATCTTTGTAAGCACCTGCGAAGTGGAACGTTTACGCAGAAATATTATGCATATAATATAATAATATGAGGGTACGCACATTTGTGTTCGTTGTTAACACTCTTAACATAAAAATGGCACACCCTGTTCTCCTTTATGCTTTACTATTCTCTCCCGATTATGTAAATTTAATATGCCTGTCGACACCATACCTGCATCGAGAAAATCTCTCTTGAAATCTTTGCATTTAGCGTTTCGTAAAATGACTTTTCAGTGCTGCTAATGAGCTACTGTTTTTCTATCATTTTCAAGCAACAAGAAGCTGTGTTTTTACTAATAATTAGACACCGGATTTTATGCATGTATGACAAAAATGAGTAGGCGTAAGAACATTAAAAACATTAGGCGAATTTAAACCATAAAAGACATCGGGATGAAATTTCCACTAAAATTCATTAAAAAATTATTCCTACCTGCTGATAAATATCGTAATAAATATATATTTTTTGTAATCATTCTATAATTACTTCGTTAAATTTTCTTGTCTGAAAACAAAATTAAAAATTATTCATTTGTTACTTATTTAGTATTTCTTCAGATAATTAAATCACCGATGACTTTGGTTATAAGATTCTCTGTATTTCTTGAAATATTCATAATACGAAGAATAAATGTTGAGTAGAAACGAATAAATACTGTGAAATGAAAAATTCTCTCACGGGTCTGTCTCGGTTTCAATCATCCCGATCCCGGTTCAAGTGGTTGTCTACGGTTCGCACTCGATGGATTCGTTTCTCGTTCGATGATCAGAGAGCTCGCCGTGAAGTCGAACGAACCGTCTCGAATGAATTGGTGCCGGCATCATCGCGTTTAGAAGCTCCGAGGCGAGAACGGTGTGAAACGCTCGTCTGCGATCGACAATGATGAATCGAATGCACCGAGCACGGGATGCACGCGCCACGCTGCGTGGGAGTGTTACATCGGAAAATGGCGGTCGATGCTCGTGATGTCCTGGCCCCGGTCACGGTGCCTTTATTAGGAAACACGCGAATCATTCTGAGTTCATCGTCAGGTGGAGGATTCCACGGTTGCTATCCGAGGGATGCACCTATCATCGCTGAACACCATCGCTCGGATAGATTCAATTTTATTCCCGGGGGAATCAAATAAACGAAACGAGTAGAACGAATAAAATGGGGGAAGTTACGAGACACTAGATTACTCGAGAGCAGCAATTAACGTAACAGCTGCTGTGAAACGTGGTGGTGTCAATTCCGGGGAATTTCTGTGGGCTTCAGATAAGAGACAGAGAAATATTTTCTATTAAAATATTTGTGCCTGCTCTATCAGATTATAAAATTAAGTATAGAAGTGTAAGTGGTGAATTGAAAGATTGTAGTCGCTGGAGAAGAAAACGTTTCAGCGAATAGATAGACGCTTGACAACCCTGATCCGTCGTTGAATGAACCTTTGTGTATTGTCTTGAATAGTCATCTTTCATTCGGATAAAATCGTGTTCATCCCGTAGCGTCCTCTTTAAAGAAGTCCAGCCATTACCTTGTTACGTGCATGTAGTTGTTACCTGTACTTCAGAAGGAAGTGATGAAACGTCTCAGGATATAAGGCACTGTTTCGCAGAGTGGATTCTTTCGCAAACTTCGCGAGCCGTGATTTCCGCATCGCGGACCATCCATCATCGGCCATCGCGGATGCGATTCTGAACTACTGATTGGCCTGAATCATTCACGCGTCATTAGTGCGCCGGGGCTGCTCGGTCTAATTAATTGTCCTGTGTCAGGACGTGATCGCGTGCGTTTCTATTCTCGTCAACCTGGCTAGCTGCACGAACGTCATTTTTTTTCCTGGCATAATCTACACTTTTCGATAAATGAGAACATTTCAAAAAGATTATCGAAACTTCGTAATATTAATTAAACGACAGAGGATTTTATGCATACGTGGGAAAAATCAATAGGTGTAATTTGAAACAGCAGAACATTATTTTCAACCTATTAAACATATTAGGAAAGAAAATCAATTTCCACGTCGTTCCAGTTTGTTGCAACTCAGGCAGAGAATATTTATTTTGCATAAAGATACGCTGTCTATAAATGAAAAATAGAAAATTGAAAGAACCCGTGGTCGAAGCATTTCGATTTCGTGGAACGGATCAAACGGTATCTCGGACGAGAAAAATTTTACATTTCTCGATTGGCCATTAATATCAATTATGTCGAGCCGCGTTCCTGGAAGCCACCTTATCTCCCACATAATTACGCGCTCATTTCATTCACCTTTATTAGGGGATCGTTTCACTCAATTTCGTCCAATCAAACGATACGGGTCCACCTCGATCGTTATCTTCTAATCTGTCGTCCAGCGTCGAATTCGGCATTCGTCTGTGGACCACACCTGGACGCATGCGGGCCGTTTCCATTAAGAGGATGTCACTGATCGAATTAACTCGATTACCGATGCAAACCCGCAGGTAGATATGCAGGTAGGCTACCGATCAAATTTTTCAGATGTATCTATACATCTTTCACACCGAACGAATATTTCCTTGCACGCTCCATTGCCTCTTCTGACCTAACTCTTTCCTACTAGATTCAATCATTCAATAGAACGACGTTCAACATTCATTCAGACGAAATGCTGCAGCCTAGCAATTTTTAAATTAATTTCTACTTCGATAAGATTTAAATTTACAGTCGTATTATTAGTTCCAAGTGATCGTACTCTATTCTAGAAAATTACTTAATTCAGCAGCGGCGCAAACCGTGATTTCTGCAAACAACTGGTCGATGATGGATGAGTGTTTTCGAAAAATATTCACGAGTCTCTGACCCCTCGATCTTTCCCATGCGAGTGCTGGTAAAACGCGGCTCGATAATACTTGTGGACCGGTTCCGGTGGAAACGCGCCACCCTCCCGTCATCATCAGGCCAGAAACGTTAAGGGTGAGTCTCGCAATATGCCTCGTGCCAATATTATCGGTCTCCACCCTCTCACGGTGAACCTTAACGACCGAACACGATGATGTCCCACGCTCCTGAAGCCACGTGCCGGTCCCGGGACCTGCGTCTCTCGTGCACCAGCCCGTGTGATTTCACGAAAAACGGTTTCCACCAGCATCCCCAGCGCGAGGGCCAACCCTTCGCCCTGCACGATTTATCGCACCCCTATTTGCGACTGGTACTAATACGGTTTCATTCCACTGACAACGTAATAGAAATCTTTCCATCGTTTCTCTCTCTTTCTTTAGGTCGTTTGTTCTTGTTTATCACGTTTGCTACTTTGAACAGCGGAGAATCTTCCGTTAAATAATTAAAGGAAGCAAAGTGAACTGTGTAGAAGGTCGGCGAAGCATGGTCGGTCGAGAGCATGGAAGATCGTGAAAGGGATTGAATGAAACGATCACACAATACCGACTTCCGGCGCGTGATCGCGAGCACGCACGTTACGCGCGAGCTGCAAAGTGAATCGCAGTTAATCTATCAGCCACCCTGCATCCCAGACAAAGTATGGGGAGGGGGTGCAGAACAACCAGCTTCCGATTGGTACGAGTGGATTCTCCTCTTTCTTCTTCCGTCGTTTCTTTCCCCTGTAATTTTTCTTCCTCTCCCTCTCTTCTCCCTCTCTCCGTCTCTCCTTCTCTCTTGTCGTTTGACCGTCGCAGAAACTCGCGCAGATTCGTACGAGAGCCCACACGACCGTCATTCTGATTCACCAGCGGATGTGCGTCATAGAGGATTTCTAGACGATTGAGCTAAGTGCTCGTTCCACGTCGGCTCGCCCTTTTCTCCTACGAGGATCGATCTCGCCGTCATTTGCGAGATGAATTCTTACCCCGGGAAAACGTGCACGTCGAGGGCCTAATCGATTCGAATTAGCTCGAACGGCCTTCGTCTCCCGATGGAGAGCCTTCAATAAAAAGTGGGACACTCCGACTCGACGAATAGGAACCATTGTTCAAATTGCAAGATTTGAAACATCCTGTTTCTCTGAATTTACGCCGCGATTCGAAACTTTTGGCCGATAGTGTGTATCAGAGGCATCGCGTTACCACGTAACGGAAGAGTATCAATTAGCACCACGAGCAAGCCACAGATTTTTTTTTGCGCAGAGGGGACCAGGAACATTGGTCGTTATCGGTGGCTGCAGCCTCCGAATTAATAGGACTCCGGTGTCCCCCAAGGGTCTGGTTTGGATTCGATTTCAGGGGCAGTTTGCAGAGAGCCCGGTGTCGCGCGACATATGCGTCCCGACGCTGCCAGCATTGTGCCCGGACCTTAAAAGCAATAATGAGCACGGAATCCTAAGTCGCGTGTGTGGGAAAGGTATACACCGCGTCCCCGTGGGCCAAACAGCGTGGCAGCGTGGCGGTTTGACCGACTGTCAAACTTTATTAGCTGGCAGATAGCTCGTGTTACGGGGGAGAAAACGCCTCTCTCTCTCTCTCTCTGCCTCCACACACAAACGTTGTCTTCCTCAAACATCTCGCCGCGCCGCGCCGGCCCCCGATCACCAGTTTCACCAAGGGATTGGGTATTCGGATCAGGGGAGAACCTGTTTTTACCCCCTTACTCCAGGGAATAAGAACTCTAATTTTATGGCGACCCCGTACATCAAATTCAGTCGCTTCTACGAAAGCAAGGGTTGCTCTACTTTCACGATTAACAACGCTGGAACGATGATATTAGGTTGCCCGAATAGTTTCTTTCGGAATGTGTTCCTTTAACGTTGCTAAATAAATGCAGACAATGCGATAATCTTTATGATACTGTTTTAGTACTTCGCAACATGAATTTCGAAGCTAATGTTTTAGAAAGTGGAATTTATACATTAAATGCAAGCACAAGTTCCAAGCACAAAGATCCCGTAGATCGCATAAATCCCCCCGAAAGGCAAGCTCATGGATCCATAACGACTCCAACAATGAATCGAACGAAAATGGCCGGATGCATCCCGCGGATGCACGTGTCTGATGGCTCGTGTGTCCTCGATAGCGGATGCAACGACCCCGTTTCCGCGATTTTTCTGCGTTCGCAGCGATAAAGGCAAACAATGACGTTGGAGCTGGGTTCTCAGGGGGTGGTGTGCATCTCCGATGATCCTCGATCACGTGACGACGCGGCGAGAATTGAATTATACGAATCCAACCACTCCTCGCCACGTGCCGATGCGCACGTGGTTCGCCCGGTAACCTATGGTCCATCAGCAAACAATGGGATGAAGATAAGGCGGACCCTTGCCGAAACGTGGAACGGAACGAAAGACGCACCCTCGACGTGCGCACGCAATTTTGCACGCTTGTGCGCCGGCACTGATTATTCAGTTGCCTCGGCGGGGGAATATTTATTTTTTCAAGAGATACTGTCGGTGAATCGTGAGCCTGCTTCCTGTTCTGGGGCGGACACGGCCATTTTGCGATTCCTGGGGCGTGGGATGCGAGGCAGAATCTGATTCAATTAATTGTACGAATTTTGATGACCTCTTTCCTTTAACATGCAATTCTTAACTGATGGACTTTGTTAAATATATATTGGAACCCTACAATACCGCGTGTACAATGTAAAAGGTGTAAACTGTTGAATGGGGATAACTTTATGACAAAAACACAGCAAGAATGGTTTCTTTACAAAAATGCGACGTGATAGGCTCGATGGTTTCCTTGCGACTGACTTCGATCCTTGTTTTCTCCTTACTACAAGGATCGCTTATACTTAAAGACTGTAAACCACCCCTTAAACCTACACACCAACATTAATCAAAATCTTCTGGTAGTGGTACATTTATTGCTCTTTTAATTGGAGACTCTCATCCTCACGATTTCAAGTGATTTAAAATAAAATGGCCAAATGATAACAGTGAAATAAAACCTTCCAACGAGACTAAATTCGCGACAAAGAGGCCACTAAACAAGTGAATGACTCATGTTCAAAAAATCATGCTGCCCCTCCACCGACAATGCTCGGAAATTACGTCTGAATCGACGGCGACGAGCTGGGTCTCATTAGCACAGTTTTTTCTATTCGTCGTCGTCTGCCAATTAGTCTGGTTCTCGTGAAATAAGAAACCAGGAACGGGAAATCGTTCACACGCGAGAATCCACGGCGACCGGCGGACTCTTCAGCCCCAATCGCAATTACATAATTCGATGCACCCTAGAGAATCGAGAACCTGCGGCACACGCAGCCCCATATATGCACGCGTACCCATGGGAACCGGTAATGAGATGGTGGTCACGGTTTCCCACCCTGCGAAGGTGGAAGCAGGGATGATGCTGACCCCGGTGGGTGCTCTCTTCTCTTTCGCTCTCGGAGTGGCATGGGGATGATACGGGCCCTGATGGACCCCCTACGGGCTTAGTCAACAATGGCAATATGCTAGCGTTCCACCAGCGACGATTTACAAGAACGGACCTGTGGGAACCGAGCTCGGGTCCCGATGGGCTTGATAGGACAAGTCGCTTCTTGACACGAATCGAATGGACACGTGTTTTTATTAAGTGGACCGACCAGTGGGAACCCTGCGACGAATCCCGACTAGATTTCCCTCGGATCGAGTGGATAAGCTACTTCAATCGTGGGGAGGTGCACAATCTCTCGTTTCTTTTTTATTTATTGATTATTTTAATTTGGTCGCATTAACAGCTAGGTCATTAACGACCACATCATTTGCAATCAAAAGTGTTTTACATGTTACTTGTGGTGAGGGATACAGTTAATGGTTATATTGTGATAGGGAGTAACAAAGGTGGATTTATAACAGTTTATATAAATCGATGGATTGAAAAAAGAGGAGGATGTTTCTAATGTTGTCTTCGCCTATATTTGTCTTGACGTCTTTTTTCATAGCAAAACTGGTTCGTTGTGAAGAGAATCTAGGACATTCGAGTAAGATACGTTGGATGCTGTTGGTCACGTCGCATGTTGTACACTCCGGTAGATTTTGCGTGGTTATCAGGAATTCGTGGGTATATCTATTCAATATTTAACACTAAGTTTACCGGTTTTAATATTCTTAATTTGCGATTATTAAGATTAGCGTCTAAGAGGATCGGTAAGGCAAAAAGGCGAAGCCACTAAATAATCGAAATGCCCCACGGTGCTCTTATTATGACTTCTCGAAAAGCGGTTCTGTCAGAACAGAATTCAATGAGCATAAATTAATTCAGCTCGTTAGTGGCTGTCTGCCGCCGCTGCCGGTTTCTATGTGCGTGTTCACCACTGTCGAAAGACCTCTGCGAGATGTATGGGGGTGGGGTTGTCGAACACGTTACGCTGCTTATCCGCCTACGATATTGCGCTCGGTGACATCGATGCGTGTACAGGTGATGATCCCTGACATTTGATTTTACCAATTTCATCAAAATCAAGCTTTTCCTGACAACTTTCCCACCTAATTATCATTTATCCGGCGCCCTAAATATCTGGGAACTATTAAGTTGTCCAAAAAACTTCCTAACATGAATTTGCATTATGTTCATTAATCGAAAACCAACGTTTGGGACAAGCTAATATTGTATATATTTATATACATTGTTATATATATTGTATATATATATAATACTATTATATAATACAATTAATATTTAGCAAATATTAAAGGAACACATTTCGAAAGAAACTTTTCGAACAACATAATTATTTCGATGGAAAATATATTCGCGTTCTGCTTAAAATCACCTCGCTGTTACAGAAATACGATTGCGTGGGAAGCAAACGTTCCCGGTGATATTTTCCGGATAATTATTTATGTAAAAGTCTTTGTTCCAAGTGTACACGCGGCTTTATAGCGCAGAGTGAACGCGCTAGTACGAGGCGCCGCGCAACACGCTGCCAAAGGGCCAGCCACTAACTGGGTCACATTATCGGGTTAATTAGCCTCGGTTACGTGTATTGCTATCGATCTTATAACGATCGCCGTACAACGTGTATCGATACACGATCGGAAAAGCCGAGAGAGAGATAGCGTTGTATGCAGGACCGAGAATGCTTACCGACCAGGTACCTTGTATCGATAAAGTTGCAGTAATCGGTTAACTAATGAAAGGCAACTATGGAACGTCGACGACTATATCCATCTCTGACTATTCACCAACCTCTACAATCTACAACATCTAGAATTAAAGTTAAATTTCATCTTTCTCTCGATCACTCTGGAACAAGTCTCTTATGGTAGAAAATAATGTAGAACATTATTCAGGAGATTTTCTATTCGAAGAACAAACTCCGATCGTATCTATCGAGAACAGCGAGCGTGACTTTCGAATTTTCCCGTCAATATTCGAATTTGATTTACGAGCGCATAAAGATCCACGGAATCGCTACTATAAATTATCGGTGAGTAAACGTTCGTCGCCGCGTAACGGTCTCGTTTCCCGATAGACAGGATCGCTCTATCGATGGATCCACTGTGCGCCAGTTTGAAAATTCTTATCTTATCTCTGATCGTCGAACAAAAAGGGTACAACACCGTGTTCGATCGTAACGACACGTCAACGTTTGTATTTTTAATTAATACGGCTTCATTAGCAGGCCGATATTCGTTGGCAGTTGTCGAGTGCTATCTGCCTCGAGATTACTCGATCCGCAGATCGATACTCCATTAGCCGAGCAGTTCACGAGCTCGTTAATTAATCTTCCGCTGTGACCTGATTTGTGGAGAAAAACAGGTAGCTTGATGTGAAACAATTTTCTTATTGATTGATCTTTACGACACCGCCCCACGAGACCTCGGCCAACCAGAAACGCAGTAGAATGAATTCGCGGCAACACAACACTCGTGCGAAAGATTAGAAGATGGTCGTTTCGCGAGTTTCCAGGTGGTCTAAGCCGGTACAACGTTACTGTTCTCGCCGACGTTTCGCAAGCGTTGCAGTTTGCATTATCCGAGCTGGACTGTCATCGAAACGTTAGCGAAACGTGTCTGAAACACGGCGAGAGAAGAAAAAAAAAAACAAGAAAGAGTCAAGAAGGAACGTTCGCGTCCACGGTGGATTGTAAAATTGAAGGGATCGTAAAACGGACAACTCCGTGCATGATAGAGACGGAAACCTGATCCCCCGGGGATTGTTAACTCGGGAATTTCTTGGGGAAACCTAACCCATACGTAACCGAACGATCGTGCAAACGATCTGCACAGTCGAACGTCGCTGTTTCTGACGTTTCTGCTGATATAATTTGCGATCGAAGGTTACCACCACGCGGCTCGATCCTCGTTTGTCCCGTCACGTGTCGCGACGGAGTCAACTGTCATCCGCAGCACGCGATAGTCACGTGTCCATTGTCACGGCACGAGACCAAGCCGTACCCTTTTTCCGAACTATTGTCTGCAAATCACCGGCTGATCGAGCCTTGTGAGCTGCAGCTCGGACCACGGCGATTGTCTGCACACGTTGCTGCGCTTCCTCCGATTAGAGGAAAGACTCTCGTTAGCATGACCTAACTGTACACCTGGTACGCTGCATATACCATGATGGTATACTTCGGAGAAAACGGTAATCATGAAGTTGAAGAAGCCTGAAGCCGGCAGATTAAGCAATGGCTACCAACTGATTGAAACTGCACGAGGGTGCTGTTATTATTGTAAACTCGAAAGTGATTTTCGTCTCTCGGCGCGAACCGCAAGCTCGAAGACGAGGAGAAAGGGTGAAACGGCGAACTTGACCAAGTGGGTAGCATTGTCGGCGACATAGGTGGACAGTAGGTGGGTAGCTCGAATATCATTCTCGTGGGTGCGATTCATCACGTGGCCCTTGAACACGGTAACGCGTTATAAGTCTCTGTTCGCAATGACATCCATCACCGAGGAGCCACTCGCGGCCCGTTCCTTTTTTTTCGGTTGTCCGGCGTTATTTATGCAAACGACGCCGGGAAACGAGCGTAGGGAAAGGTAATTACACCGGCGTCGGCATCGTTCCCCGTATTTATCAACGCCTCGGGGCACAGGCGCTCGCGTTCACCTGGGCCCATCTTCGCGAGCAGGTGCGCGATCCGTGTTCTTCGTGGGAGTCGTCGAGTCGATTTTCACAATCCGTGGGGATGGAAAATCCACCGGCGGCGTCGTTCGCACAGAATTGTGAAATTCGACGAGTTCCCACAACTAGAAGCTATACTAATCTGGGTAGAGTGTCTTTCCCACAGGTGAGCCCCGTGGATCCCCCATGGCCGCTCCCCCATGGACCGAAAACATATGCCATCCCTCTTCGCTCGTCCACCCCTTCGACTCTCGAGTGAATGCGACTGTTACGATGCGCGACAATACCGTAGAGTCTACGGCGTAGACGATTTTTCGATTGAAAAATATACTTGTTGTTTGTGCGATCGGTTTTTATTCGGACCGTGTTGGGACACGTGCAATTTCGCTCCCTTCTCGAAGTAAACGATGGAGCAATTTCTCCGTGGCGCAGGTACGACGCCGTCGCTCGATATGAATCTCGGCGATACCGTGTCATTACATTTTATTACAACAGTCGGTGCAATAAATTACAAGCATTTTATTGAATTCAGAACAATATAATTACGCCGACGATCGGCGCGCCGCTGGAACGTGTGTTTAGCGGGCCTAAGCGCGTTTCGAAATGAACGATACTTATGCTGGACGAGCGATCTTCTTGTCTCCCTCGCACGCTCGGGATAACAAGCTTTTCGGAGGGACAATGCTAGTGTCTGTTTCTTTTTAATATAATTTCCATAATAATTAGGGATAACTTTTCTTCTTTTCGATCGTATCGATTTTGCAATATATTAATTTCAACGTTTCGGTCTTTGTTTAGACCCTTTTCAAGAAAATAGTGATTGCGTCTGTGAATTATTAAAAGAACACAAAAGGTGATATTCTGTTGATGAGAACACGTTTAACATAATTTTTGAAATATGTCAACTTACTTGCTTAATGAAATAACATAAGAATTATAGAAAAACAACACCACGTACTGTTCTCGTGTCTTACTTGTAAGCTACTGAGACAAACAGTGAAACTCTCCAAAGTCATGATTATGAATGTAAAAAATCGGGGTTGTTTTCCGCAGAAATCGGGTCACGCCCGCCAGTCGGATGACGGGCGATTTATAATTTTTCCGTCGGTTGTCTCGGTCTGGACGTCGCAGACGATGCGGTTGAATTATAACAACGTCGCGTCGCGCCGGCCAGACGCACAAATCTCAAGCGGCAGGGAAACCTTCCGCACAACGGGTCGAGTAATTTTAACCAACTAACCGGTAATTACCATGAAATTAATCATTTCTGAGCCTCGTTACACGAGCAACACCGCGACGTCACTAAATCAACCGTTGTGTTCATGCTGCCTCTACCGGCACCGGGACGCATGCACGAAGAGGGTGGAAGCGTGGACAATGTGCGAGTAATTAAAAAAATAAGTGATTTCTCCTTGTGTCTGTTTCGGGGAAGCAAACCTAACAGTACAAACTTGATTCATCGTTTCAGCCGGCTGTGTGAGTCACGCTTGGAACGGAATGTACCATTTTTCTTTCTGCAAACAATAATATAGGGTTGAAGTACGGAAGATATACGTGTGTATGCGTATTAACAGACAACCCTATATATATCTAAATTTATAAAAATAGAGAATCGAGAGGAACAAAATTACGATCATCAACGAATTGAAAAAAGAAGACAGATCGAAACAAACGCCCGTGAAAACACGTATGTCACCAACGATTGGTTATCCGTGCATAATAAATACGGCTTACAATAATTATAAAGATATTAAATGAATTCGCGAAAACAGTGCATCGTCGATTGTGCAAGGGGACATACGGCGTGGCTCGGTCGGGCCCGAAGGGTTAATCCGTCGGATTACGGAAATACGAGTAACGTACGAGATTTTTGACAGATGAAAAATCATGAAATATCAAACACCCGTTAGAAATCGGTCAGACAAGTGCATAGCTACCATGAGCCGGTGTCGATGGTCCATTATCGGCCATTTAACAGCGATCTGCGGTATCGTTCGCGGGCGTACAATTGAAATAAAAGCCTTTCTGTATCGCGACAACGTTCCCGTCGACGTGCCAGTTGATAAATCAGCATAAGCCCGCCTCCCACTGTACTCTGGGCTCGTTGTCAAAGTATGTTCACGGTTTTCTTAGGGCTCCAGGATCCGTCGGGAGCGACGTCTCGCCCGATAACGGCTGCCCCCGGGGCTCGAGAGGCCTGACAATGGGGCCCCGCTTACGATATACGGACGTTACGATACAATATTATTGTCTATATTGCCATTCGCAAGCGCAATGCTAAATTATTGGTTTCCGAGGCGGAGCACGATGGCGCCAGCAACGCGCCGCGCCAGCAACACACCAGCCAAAGGACTTTGTTGCCCACACGTGGCCTGCGTAAACGCACAGGCGCCATTACCGTGCCCCTTTCCGCAATGATAACTTACAAAATCCATGACACACATACTTTATCCAACCCCGATCGTTTCCCACTGCAGAAATTATTCGAGCCCAGAAAACGAGGAACGGAACGGCGAGACCCTCGGACATTCCGACCGTAGCATTTGCGGTGGAAATAATCCCATAGGCTGAAGAGTTTCGCACGTTCGAAGCGATTTTCATCGTTACGACATGGTAACGCGCGATCGTGCCGATTGCTCGGGAAATTGGATTCTGTTTAATAATCGGGTTCGAGCATCGTTTCTCGATCGTTAGAGTGCGAGAATTTTTATTATTTCTACACCTCGTTATTCGTCTCTGGATGAACCGCAGGCTTACCTCGGTATTTGTCTCGCTGCTGACCAGCACGGCAACGAAGCCGACGACAATGCGGGACGGAATAAGGTCAGAAATCGTCGGTAAACGGCACCGGTGAGTAACTATCCTCGTATCGAAGCCGTTGGTAACGGAATCGCAGCGAAAGAGTTGGGGGAGGGGATCTCTGAGGACAGGAATGGGGGATCGAGGCGAAAGAAGTATGCAGGATGGTGCGGCCAGCGTATGCTTTATGGCGTGGACGGGTACGTGCGTGCCACGGTGGCCGATAATTGATGGCCACGCGACGGATTTCGTCGAGCTTTCGCCATCGATAACAGCCTCTCCGGTTTCCCGCTTCCCGCGCATCGAAACGCGCCACGGACAAAGATAAAGGACAAGGGAGTCACGACGCGAGAAACGCCTGGAAACGGCTGGAACGAGGAGAGGAAAGAGGTTCCGAGAGGAGGTTCAGGGACTACCATCGACGGCCGGGGACCGCTCTTCTGACTGTAATAACTCGCTACACCCATCCAGATACTATCTCGACAAATAGCAATGCCTACCGATCTCTACAGCGGCGATTTCGCATGCCGCTTCACGGCAGTCACGTGTGCGCCTGCCTCATTCCTGTTCCATCGACGTCGATGGACGGTCCTTGGCGACAATTCCTGATGGGACGAGTAATTTCGCATCCTTGCCGAGCCTAACTGTAGTAGGACCTTGATTGAGCGGCCGACCATTGTTCGATGCGCAGCTTCCCTTCGACCAGTACTGTTATATGTATACACACTTCCGTATTTGATTCTTCATTTAACAGGTGGCTTGCGTAGAATTGCAAGTTACTTTTTTTAAGGAAAAGCCGTATTTATTATACACGGATAACCAATCGTTGGTGACAGACGTGTTTTCACGAACGTTCGTTTCGATCCTTCTTCTTTTTTTCAATTCGTTGGCGATCGTAATTTTGTTATTTTCGATTCTCTATGTTTTATAAATTTATTTCTTTAGGAATTATATTTGTTAGGAACGAAGTCGAAAGTTTATCAGAAATTCTTGCAAATATGCTTCTGTATCGATCAGTATGAAATTTTGTATGGCGTCGTTTAATTGATGGCAGTATACTACGGTAATGCCAACTTCTCTCAGCAACGCCGCCTATCTTCGAACACGGATAAATTATTGATCTACCCTCGTATACGTCCGTGCGACAAGTGGTCCAGAAGCGTACCGACGATTAACATCGATTTCAAGGAAACGGCAACGGATCAGCGTATCCCCGTAGAATCGGACCGTTCCGCGGCGAATATTAGAAAGTTATTGTGTCTTTATCTTTGACGATCGGCCGGTGGCGGCGTGTGTGTTCGCGCGTACCTCTAATGCAGGCTTTGCTGCTCTGGCTCGTTCGAGTCGAACGGTTCTCGGCAGCGGCGGCGCAAGAGAGCTATCGACATTCTCGATTGGACAAAAATCAGGCGAGCCGGGCCCAGTGACTCAGAACTGGAAGCACTTTACGAGACGGAGAGCCCGGCGTCACGTTTCGCGAATAAAGAGCAATAAATTACAAGCGGTATCGGTAATCGGCCTGAGTCCCCAGCCAACAAAACCCCATACGTTTTCCACCGTCTTCCCGGTGTGTCCACGTGTGCGCCTCGAGTGTGCCGGGCCCCGGCTGATTTCGCGCCAATCAGCCCGCGAAACCACGGCATTCTATGGAAATAAATCGTGCAAACCGCGGAAACGCGGCAGAAACGTAAACGTGCCTTCTGACGGATGAATTAGAGCAAGGAATGATTTAGCAGCGCACGATCGAGCCGGGTGGGAGATCGACGACATTAAAACGAGACCCCCGTGCGCCAGGTAATTAAACGACGACAGATTTCTATAAATTACCCTTTTTCCAACGGCCGGCTGGGTAATCGGGCCTTATCGGCTCCCGTTACGATGTTAGGCGAATGTTAATCACCGTCTCCGAGCATGATCGTAGCTCTCGGGCCTGACCGCGAAACATGGGGGTGCGTTTCAACTGACTCGCGTCTTTTTATTGCGAATTTTCAACTGGAACTTTCCTTTAGAAAGCGATCGAAATTCCTAGTAAGCTACAGCAATTATTCGATCTAAGGAAAACGGTGTCCCCTTCGGAATCTCTACGAATTCGAGCCTCTGCTAATCCAATTAGCGCGATCGGCTAGGTTGCGAAGAAATAATTTTCATCTCGAATACTCATTCTCCAGCTTGAAGAACCTTCGCTCACGGGATTCGAACATTCCCGTGGCCTCGGCAAAGTCACGAGAGGAGTATCCGCAGGTTTATGCACCTAACTTTACATATGGTCGGAGTTATCTAGGACCAGGTTGTCGAGCGTCGCATCAACAAAATGGACAGGCGGGCGGGTAGGCAACGGTGGTTCCTCGTATCTGTTCTCGGTCGGCGTCATCTCAGGCGAGCTCAAAGAGGCTCGTGCTATCAATGAGGAGTGTTTTACAATGTAGAACCAGTAATGGCGCGTCGAGCAGAGCTCCGCACTGCGGGCGATACGCAACAAAACAATTACTAAATCCGCTTCGTTAGCCACCGCCGCGGTCCGACTCTCCAGTCGACCGGCGTTTCTCTCTTGCACGCCACCATAAGTTAACTCTCCCGCTCGTGGCTCGTTGCGTTGTTACCGGTATCGAAGCTGCTCCAGGACTCGCGGAGCTAATAGGCTGCCTGTAATTTTAATTAGATCAACACCCGACGCTGTATCCCCTTTCGATGCGTGTAGAACATTTTTCGCCGGGGGCGACTCCGACCATTTTTCTGGCCCCGACTCTTCGACGATCGTCGCTCCGTTCTATTTATACGTTTCGCTACCCTCAATCAACCCCTCCGCGTAGTTGCGTGTTTAAAGACGGCTACCTTTATTGGCTGATGCGGTAGAGGCGATAGCAAACGAAGCATCACGCGTTCAGGTTTATGCGAGAACGCTCCTCCATTCAGTCTATTGTCCTCGCTACGAAGTCGTGCCGAAAGGCTTCGACACGGAAATGCACGATTAACACAGTTTTTTCTTTTATTGAGCCACTGAAACCTATTGTAGGTTTATTTCGGCTTTAACAAAGATACACTAGTTTTACAGTTTGAGTACATTTACAATATGACTAACCACTAGAGATGCAGATTACAATCGTTTAAAAACTGAAAGATAAATTCACAGGCTTTAACATTTCGTTCTGCAAAGTAGAGGTCCGCTTTTAGTGGTAAGAAAAAATTAATTTCACGTAAATTATTTACAAGTTTAATTCTTTGGTAGTCATATAAACAGCACTGCCACAATACATGATCCAAGTTCTCAGAGACTGAGTTACACTTACAACTGGGATCATCGATGCTATTTACACGATCAAGAGAGGCAGCTAGGTTATAATGATTGGCCCTGATACGATTAACAGTGGATATAAAGCGATTAACACAGTGCCCGCTGCCATGTAAAATGAATGCTATAATTACGGTGGAACCCGATGTAAATTCGTTCGCAGTGCTTTCAGAAAATACCACACTCTGATAATTCGATGATTGCACGTCGTTGCTCTGCCACCCTCGTAATTGAACTTTCCTCGACTCGAATCGCGTGACACTGCTTTCGAAAAGGTTCTACACCGTTCCGACTTTTTGCTCATAGTCGGAAACAAGTCGGGTTATAAATAGTGAGCATAGTTGCTCGGTTTCAGGTGCAGAATCAGCACTGAAAGTGTCGCGACCGGCGTCCCCGGTCCGGTTCATTGTTCGCCGGACCGGTCCCCGGCTTGAATTTATAATGCAATTAATTGGCCGCGTTTCCGCCCTTATATTTCAATCCTCGTCTGCGGTGCACGCGCGCTCTCGCGAGCTTCGATCGTCGATAAGTATCTGTCGATCGGTATCCAGGCCATGGGTACCACCTAGCCGCGTCTCAGAGACCGCAGTTTCCGTCATGAATTGTGGCACGCGCGCGCCAAGCTGACTACTTCTCTTGTCACTTCTTCCGCGACGATGTTGTTCCACGGTTTATTATGTTTGTACACTTGTTCGACGACGCGAAACGTTCTTCTCTCCATCTTTCGTCGATTATTCGTTGAACCAGCAAATATATTCGCTTAACCCTTTTAATACCGAGCGAAAGGAGCGTACCTAAGCGAAGAATACCGGGCCGAATCGGCGAATTTGCAGAGGTTTGCAAAAATGCTCGTAAAAACGAAAGTAGGAGTGATATTAATTGCGAAATAAACGGAGAATAAAACGACGCCAATTGTGTTTCGATATTTATTGAAAATCATAAGAATAACATAAAAATAAGACATCATGAAAATCGTACAAAGTGATTTCTCTTTTTCAAACCGTAATTACACATAAAAAAATCATCGTTTGGTCATAGCTGTATATACAATCAGGTAGTATGATGTATAGGCATTGCATTTTGCAATCATTTGCAATGAAACAGTTGGTGTCGGATAGCAAAACGAAAGGATAACGCTATGATGCTCGGCAAGCGTCAGACAGATCTACTACACAAGTAGATTGTGCAGTTGGTAATACGCCACTAAAAAAAATATAGGTGGTATTATAGATATTTATAGTTAGTTCTCTGGCCACTAAAAATATGTAATATTTCCTTATTTTTACTTACACAAGCCATTTATTAGCATTGATGCTTACTAATGCATACACCATGCAGCCCTTTATCGCAATGATTGGAAATTGTGCGCGATCTTCGCACATCTTCTAACATATACAGACCCTCGGCACTAATCAGCATAAGAGATAATAAAATGACCATTTTTTCATTTGTGTTGCATCGAATATGAACCATTTTAACATTTTATAAAGTTATTTTGTAACACAGACCGCTTGTGATGAGTATAATAAGGCTCCAACGGAGGCGCAACGATATATCGTCGTTGGTATTTTTGGCACGTGCACCGAACGACGATATATCGTCGTTCGGTACTAAAAGGGTTAAAGAATGCGTACATGTTAACAATTAACACCACCGTTCGTCCACAGGGAAAGAAGACCAATAAATATTTTATCGACTCGTGTATTACACGAGACACGCCCCTCGAGCCATCGTATCAGGTAACGAGCGCGATCATTGTCGCGAAATATCGTTTATAATGTAGGAAGTCGTTCATCGGCGGGATTATCATAAAGTGGTGCGAATTTGAAATTGGCGGCGCGACGGCGCTGCGGATAAATCATGGATTTAATTAGCGGAGCCGCGATGCCACGATACGATCTCGTTTTCATCTCGCGTGTTCCCACTAGCCGGGGCCTGTTCTAATCACAGGAATTTTATGCCGCAGATAATTTCCGCGGATCGATTTTTCCACCGTGGACCCAGTTTCCTCGCCGCGAACAAATCGAGACACGAAATCGATTCAGCTGAGCGGCCGTGATCGCGACTAATCGATCTCGAGCGAGATTGATTTCAGTTGTAACCAAGCGCGGCGACTCGCCCGCCTTAATAAGCCGCGCGAGCTGATTCAACGGTAATTAAACGCGGCCACAGTGCCGGCGTATCGGTGGAAACGCGTCGGCGATAACGTACGAAGATCTCGATAAGAATCGATCTGCGAATGCGATCCTAGCGGAACGGTCCAATCCGGCAATTGGGTGGCGATAATTACAGGTGTGTGTCACACCGGCTTTTTCAGACGAAAGTAGACTCACGGCCTCTTGCGTAATATAATTATTATGCGAAAATTTGCTGTGTGTCTCAGACGGAAGTTTGCATGCTGTAAGCACGCCACGATGATATGAAAAATCGTAAACACGATTATTGCTCGATCCGAACACAACGCGTTTTTCGCACATAGAATTCCACGCGCTGTCCGATCTCTTTTTCGCTAGAATTTGCACGAAACGTTCGCGCTAGGCTGAAATCAATAGAACGAATCTGAATCTCACGAATTCCCAATGTAGATTCGAATACTATGTAGATTTCTCATTAACACGCCTATCAATCAGATAACAACGTAACGCTTTTGCCGGGCCGTGAATGTACAGAAGAAAAAATCGGATGAAAGGTGCGAGAGAGTTGGGGCCACGCGTTTCAATTCCAAATGAGATATCAACTTTTACGTTCGGCATAGTTCGCGGCTCGTAACCTCGGATTGAACTGTGCCGGGCACCGAGCACGTGGGCACCGCAGGATTAACATGTCCTAGTCGTGTTCGCAGGAGTGCCGGACCTTGTCTTTTTTTCTTTCGCTTGGGCACGATCAATGGCGCCCGGCCACGACGTAATTGGAATGTAATCGGTGTAATTACCGAACGTTGCCCGACCCGATCGGAACGATCCAAGGCAGCGAGGAGGTGGAAACGCGCGTCAAGTGGATCTCGTGCATGATTTATCGATCGACCGACAGTCACGTGAACGGGAGGATGCGTTTTATCGTGGCGCGTTGCATAATCGAGAACCGGGAATCCAGATGAAAAGAGAAGAATCTGGCCGCGGTGATTAGAGCATGCTCTAACGAGGCTCGAACTGTTAATGAATTTTCCTCATCGCTGCTCCGCGCCGCGGGCGTTGCGAAGTTGCCCAGAGGTTTGCACATTGAATTTCGATTTGATTGAAAAAGAAAGGTATTGGGTTGGAACGAAATTTCGTAGCGTTTGCAAATTAAAATTCCAAGATGAAATTAAGAGATTAAGTGTTTGTTTTTTACTGTTTTTCACAGTGAATTTCCAAGTGAACAGACCGAAAACAGAGGCTGAATGAAGTCCTCTGGCATCGGTGGAGGGGGCTCTTACACTCTCTCGCGCCCGCACAATGCTCGCGCGAGCACGCGGGCACTCGCTCGCTCACGTAATTTATACCGTACGATTTCTATGATTTAGTGCGGCAGCTCGGGCCTTTCTTAAGTACCTTGTGCCTGACGTGTAACCATTTGTTACGTTTCTAAAACCGCCTGTAGACCGTTGCGCCGCGTCGTTGCGCGTATTTATTAAAATAGCAGGTAGACGCAGGTAGACGAAAGCCGGGAAGGGAGGAAACGTGGAGAGAGAGAAGCGAGAAGAGAGAAAAAGCTGGATAGGGTGGAGAGGAAGGAACGGTTTAGAGGATAAACCGCCAGACGGTTTCTTGTTCTAGCCCGTCCCTCCCTCGGTGGTGAGTTTCTACTGGTAGTACTAGTCCCATTAGTAGTCGGCCGGGGGATCTCCGGTTGCTCATAAGTTAGCAACGAGCTGCCGCTGTTGACTTGCTCTTTGAGTAAGTACTGCTCGACTACTCCCCCGCGAGATAGCCGTGTTTCTCCCTCGCTGAAACCGGGTCTCCCCTCTCTCTTCCTCTCCTTCTCTCGAAGATCGTTTCGTCTCCCTTTCACTGCCGTTCGATATCCAGGTTACCATCTCATTTTCACCTAGCTGTCCTTCGTCTTCTCGCCGGCGATATCGTCGGAGTAGTTTCTTTCTTTTTTACTCATCGTTTCTTTCGGTTCCTCCTACTATCCTTCTTCTATCTCGTTCTCTTTCGCTTTCCTCGTGTTACACGCTCTGCCCCAGCTACGATTCGCACTAACGTCTCTACAAGGAATTTATTCGACTCCCCGATCCCTGACCCGATCATTGCTAAATATAGGCGCCACGCGAACACCTCTAGAAACGATTCTGATTAAGTTAAATGAGTACGAAGGTCCAAATTTTTCTTGGCCAGCTCGAGCCTGCTGCGTATATTCCCGAAGTCGAGTAAAGAATTATACGTATAAACGTGTTGAAGTCTTGGGAATTTATTAGATTCTTCTGTTACCGGCCAGGTGATTTCTAAATATAGGTACCACGGCGAAAACGTCTGCTCTCTCGAGGCGATCCTGATCGCGCGAGGACGACCGGCTGCGACACAAGATAACGAGGACGATCGTGGACGGTCGCCTCTCGGCCACTTGTTTCTTCGTTACGTGGCCCCCGGTATTGGCAGTGAATTGTTGTAAGTGGATTATAGTCGGTGACATTCTGCTCCGGTCGATTAAGCCCGGCGAGTGGAAACGCGTTTTATACCTTGCACGCGGATGTACTTGCTCGAGCGCGACCCGACGACGCGACGGACACCCGCTTATGCCCGCCGCTCCGAGTGTAATCCCTGATTTTAATACGCTGTGAAATTACACCGGTGTTTACATTGTTGGATGCCGTGCTCCAATATTACGATCGAGATCCATGGACGCTTGGAATTGCCGTTAACCCACACCCTTCCCTGTTCTTTACTTTAATATTTTCACAGACGCAGATTTTTCTTAATAATCGTTTAAAACAGAACCGAAACGTCGAAATTATAATTCTGCAAAATTGCTAATTTTTGTATTTGTGATCGAACCTGTAGCGCCGATATCATATAGTGCATATACAAAATTTACGATCGTTAAAAATGGAGAATCTTTTCTGTTCTGTTATTTCTAGGTAAATTGGCGCAGAAAATTTTTACTTTTACCACTGTGTCGATTTGATACCGAGGAGCAGATACAGTTTGTGAAACGAGGGACGGACGAGGGTTCATTCGTATTCCGAAAAAGATTTTGTGGAACTCGAAGGATTTTACTCGGACATTAGTAATCGGTAATTTTAAATTAATGTAAAGAAGTTTCCTTTCCATGCACTCATAATTGGGTCTTACCCAGTGTAACTACTATCTGTTCTGTCACATATAATAAAAATCACATTTATTGTTACTGATCTTACTTTAAGAATGTCGATTTTCAACTTCACCACTTTGGTATGATTAGCGTGTGTGTTAAAATTGTTGGACTTTTCAAATTCATCGGTTGATATTGATTTCAAAAACGTTGATCCTTATGTTCATATCCTTATGTATTAATATTTTCTTCATCTTCAATCCGTGTATATTACATACTTTTCATTATATATATATTTATTGGTTTTTTAAACGCAATTTACCTTTGAGAAAGGTTCAAACTAGAACCGAAAATGTTAGGCATATTTGCAAAATAGGTATTTGATTAAAAATTGATCGAAACTGTAGCGCCGAAAATATTAATTTATTTATGAAATATTTGCGATCGATATAATTGATTATTTGTAATTGGTAATACTTGGATTCCCGTTCGCACGTGTGGGTGACCGAGAGTACGTTCGTTGTACACGCGCTTGAACGCCGCGCCGCTCAGTGCCGAGGCTGCGAGCGTTCGCGAGTCTTTGTGAGCGTTAACGCGCCGAGAGGGCACACCCGCGCCCGAGGCACGCGCGCTGCGTGGAGCACGCAATCCGGTGCACGCCGGGAATCGAGAAACGTCTACAGGCTGTCTTATGGGGGAAACGATCAGGTGGTTGAGAAATTCGCGTTCGAAATTCGTGTTGCCTTCTTTCTCCTTTTTCTCTCTTTCTCCTCGAGCGTGGAACACGCTGTCGGGTCGCCGGTCATTAATATCGATCTGATTTTTCGTCGAACGATTGCGAAACCGATCTTATGGGGGAGTAGCGATCGAATTCTTGATCTTAAAGGTGCCGGAATAAAATTTTTAGGTTCTCGAATGAAGCAAAATAGATGCGAAGATTCAGGGTGGAGGTGATAAAGTGAAATAAAGTTGGAAGTTTGGGAGTGTTCGCGCGCAAGTCTCGCGGGCTAGAAAGTATCAGTTTGGCCTGTTAAGCGCCGGGCAAACGTTCGTTAAACTTGAGAGACTTTCTCTCTCCGCGGACTCTCATTAGATCCTGACGAGTTCATTCCGCATTACACGGTGTCGTGGCTTCTCGCTGTGCCCGCGGACAAACGTATAGAGAGAGAGAGAGAGAGAGAAATTGAGGAAAGGAGAATGATCAATTTCAAGGACTAGCGAAAACGAATAATGTATCGCTCGTTTAACACAAGATCTGATAGAGGCCGTGTTCGAAGGTGGTATATGAACCTGCCACGTTCTCGTGATACCGGGTCTTTCGGTTTCTGTAAATTATTTCGCTCGTTTGCAACATTCGTACATGAATAACGCGCGTTTAAAAGATTGTAGAAACTTCGCAAATGAAAAGTTGACTGCGACAAGTTTCGTGGAATGAAAATACTGGTTCGCGTGTGTACGATTTCGGTGAACGGATTTTTCCTTGGATAACCATCTGTTTTTCTATAAACATTATTCTTTTCGAATTCTGTAGGGAATTTAGAATGTCTTTGCTGTACGTTGTTTGCTGCAGGAAAGCCTGGCGGTCTCAGAGGATCTGCGATCCTCGAGTCTCTGGAGAGGATCGGCGCGCATGGATCACCGTGACAAAAGATTAACGTTAATTCTCATCAATATCCCGTGGCGCCATTGATCACTCGGTGGCCTCGCATTACGCGTTTCCCCGATCGATCCATCGGCATCCTCGATCGGGATCGTCCCCGTGGAGGAAGTCGTCCACAGGCAGGCCCATAGATTTAATCGCGGCGCGTGATTCGTTTCTCTTGGTTCCCGATCGTGCCCGGACGTCGATCGACGGCCATGGATCGCACATACTTACGTCTGATCGCCGATATCCGCTCGTCGCTCAACATCCGAACGAAGAACGAACGCGTAGCGCCGTGATGGAGAACAAGTGTCGGCGTCCACCGATCCAACGTCCCTCGATCTTCTGCCGTCGATCCTCCCTAGATCCCCTGCCAGCCCCTGAGATCACGGTGTCGCCTGGGACACTGGAACGTCGATTAATCACCTGCTGCATCGGGTAATTGATGAATTGCGCTGCGATACCTGTCTCTTCCTCGCGATTTTAATGGAATTGTGATCCCTGGACGGGAGATGTTAAGCCGGTAGACTCGTTACCGAAATTCCAAGGGTTTGGGAAGCTTCAAAATCTTCGACCTTCGAAGCAAAGTAACGGCGGCCTTAGTCTATCTATTTTTTCTTAGGTAGGGGGATTTTTATCTTTAGGACAATTGGATCATGAAGGATTTTTATTTTTAGGACATTTCACTTGCCGCATTTTATTTTGACGTCCCACTGAAAAATCGAGATTTACGATCGTATTCGGGTTCTCGAGTAAGTTCGAGTTCTTGATTAATTTCTGATCTCATTGTCGGTGGAAACGTGCCGTGCATTGAACGGCGGCATCGAGTCGCCAGTAATTTCGAGCGATACGAAATAATTGTTGCGAGTGATTGTACGGTTCTTAAGGCGCGTTGACACGAGGGGGTGGGGCTGGATTTATCGTGATTTTAAAGCGGATTACGCCACGCGGCTTAATTACCATGCACGTCGCGCACCGTTTAACGAAGCCGCGCGATTATAAGCCGAACGAGCCCGGCCACGGTGTCGATTATCCTGATCCTTTTTACCTCCGCGCGCACGAGTCTACCACTCCCGGCGCACGGAGCCTTGGAAATCATTTAAATTCAACTTTCTAATTCGTGCAAATTGGATTTCTCTCCCTTTATTAATTTTCGACTGCGGGATGCATCGATTAGAAACTGATTTTCACTGTCCTCGACTTTCGACTATTCACTGTCGTAACGGAACAAGTAACATTAAAGAGAATTGCATGAGAATTACACAAGAGCAAGATACACGAAGTCTCGATCTACGGTAGTTTGATCATTCATTATCCGTGAAATCAATATACACGAGAGATACGACAGAATGATAAATAAATATTTCGTGTCGATGGAAAATCTTGAATAATTGAATAAATTTAGGCGGTCCGTGTTCTTGCGTTGAACAGAGGGGTCCTCGGACGTTGGCTGTGCCCGATCTCGGCGTAACAATGTTCGGAGGAGAGCGTTATCGGCGATAATAAATGCTCGACAGCTCGGTATAGTGGTCGGAAGGGAGTGTTGGCCGTTTCGCAGGAGACTCGCGGAATTTATCGGTTGGATCATCGGCGAGGTAAGAAGGTCGGGATTAACGGTGGTCGCGTCCAGTACAAAAATAAAACGCTCCTTAAAAAGCCACTTCTGCTGACCCGATGTGTAAGCCCGCCACGTTGAAAAATGCTGTGCGCCCACAGGACGATACCTTCCAGAGAGCGTTGTTCCGTTCTCTCCCCTTGTCTTTCATAATATAATTAAGAATCGCATTATTAAAACATGATGGGACGTCGCGATCGTATCGTACGAACAGCCATCAAGATCAACGCCGGACGCGTGTACGAAAACGCCAGATGAGATCCGTGTGCGGATCATCCTTGTGAAAGCTGTATTAATCGATTCAAGATTTTCGTATTATTATTCCGCTCTCGGCTCCGTGTCGTCTCGTTAAAACGAGCCTAAGCGACTCGTCGACCCAAAAAAAACAAAACAACTTCAACGTTACCCTTACAGCAACAATAATTATTAACAGTGTGACAAGATTTGTCAGAAAATTTATAGTTTTTCGAAAAACTTCCAAAATCCCAGAGCTCCTCACAGCCAGCTCGAGAACAGAGAACGCGTCGCTTCGGCGACGAATTAAACGGTTATTCGAGCGAGTAAAAAATATAAAAAAAATATTTTCGACTGTCTAGTCCCCTTAATAAACCTCGCTCGATATCGATCCGGGTATCCAGCAAACGGAGAGAAACCGTGGTGTCCGTGGACACACCTTGTACGCGCGCGACGGTGCGTACGGATCTCGTATCAGCGGGAAGCTCGTATCGCAAATCTCGAGGAGTAACTGGCGGGATGGCTGGGGACGTTCAGGTAGAATGGGAGTCGCGAGATAGAAGACGGAAACGCTATCGAGGTTCAGGTGACTAAGGGTGCCCCTGATCCCCACGGTTGGTGCTTCGTTCCGCCAACGATCGTTCGAATCTCGGATCGCGATACAAGCGGAGCTGCCGACTCGACTTGGTTCGGCTCGGCTCGGCTTGGCGCGAAGCGGATCGGCGCGGTTTCGCGCCCGATAAGTTATTCGCCACGGTTTGCTGGCCGGTGATAGGCGGGCGCCAAGACCACCGACCGTCTGGGAATGTGTCCCCCTGGAAATCGGGCCTCCGCGGCGCGATTTAAACGGCACTGCATTATCGAACAATGCGTCCGAGACGGGCCCGAGAACGATAGACCGCGAAACTCGGTTGGTCGGTACCGATTTCGCGATTGGGAAAACGATCTTTCGTTGCTTTATTCCCCTTTCGAGACTAACCCAGTTTCATTCCCAAGAGCAGGCCTGCACAAGTTGGACGTGCTGAGAACACCGAAAAAATTGCTTGACAGTCCAAGACTTGTGCTAATTCTCTCGTGTACGTAATGTAGTTTCAATTTGCTCGATGTTAGGAAAGCTCGAGCCATCGGTCGTCAGTGGTTCGATGAAAAATCCTAGGTGGTACTTCCTTCTGCGATCGCGGGACGCGCTCGAAGCCGGTTTTCTCGCTTACAATGGACGCGTTACGACACGCGCGATTATACGCGGCCGTCGGTCGGTCGGATACGTTTAACCGGCACGTTAATTTATTCCCGTTGCTGCCTATCGAGGGCGGCCACGCGAGTCCACGTCGGGATCGGCGAAAAATTCGCGCCGATCGGACGACACAATGGGCCATTCAGAACGAGCTGCGCGTCGCGTCACGCCGAGCCACGCCGCGCGTCGGCCCGGGCGCCGATAGCGCTTATGCAGGCGTTGAAGTCGCTCCTGCCCGCGGAACGCTCTCGCTCGCCTTTTTTTTTTCTCGACGATGCAGTCGCGTAAAACGTGCAATAAGGTATTCACCGGATAACCTTGGAGCAATCTGGCACCGTCGAATTTATTCCACCGATTCCCGACGGGCATAAACTCCGGCCAACTGCGATCGGTATCGACGCAAGCTCGATCCTCCCCTTCATTTTTACCGGGCTTCGACAAATACAAAATTGCTGCCGGTAGCAGATGTTAACGTACGTGTCCATCTAAGAGTGAAACTATCGCGACTTACTCTCCAGAGTTTTTTTATTTAACTACCCTCGCAGTAGTTCATTTAGTTCATTTTATAAAATGAATATTTCCCGTTGTCTCTTAATTTTTTGTGGAACCAGTGGTTTCATTGGCGAGGTACGAAAAGAATCGAATGTTTGCGCTTCGGGACGCGAGTCACGACAGTGCGCATCGGGCAAGAATTTGCACGCGAGCTTCGTCTCCTCTCTTCTTTCTTCTCTCGCGTAGCTCTCGCAAACGAAACAGAAGAAAAAGGTGAAAGGATCCACGGTACGGACGCCGCGCCCTTTTACTGGGCCCGCTAATAAAATAACGTGTTTATACGTCGAACGTGCACTATAATTGGCGATATAGGGGGCCCGCGGGGCCTCAGTAGGCGATGCCTACAAGTGTAATCCATTAAGATGCGCCCACTTTGTTTCCTGTCGTTGAATGCCCGCTGACAGTGTTATTGACACCGTCCGAGGCACCGCTTCTTTCGTGATCCAGTCCTTGTCGTTGTCGTTTGATCCTAACACCCAGGACTACAGACAATTACAGATATTCAGAGGCATGATCGAGACCAACTCCGAACATATCGAAGCTAGACGATGCGTAACGACGGTCAAGAATGATTACGATAAACAATGGTTCAGTAGAAAGAGTTGCAGGTCATTCGATTTAATATTTTACGGCGATAATTCAATCGAAACTGTGCCGAGCATAATACCACGAATACAAAAGCAGTCCGGTGAATGTCCAGACATATTTCTCGGCGTTGTAATAGTTGAGAGTGCGAAGCATGTTTAGCGAAATGTTTCGTTCGTTCGAAAATTTCGACTTTTTCGTACAAGATTGAAACGATACGAGTATCGAAAAATGTTTACAGACACTCCGTTCCACTCTGCTCGAATACGCTCGGAAGCCGAACGGAGAACGTATTGTTGAAGCCGGGAGAACGTCGGCTCGCGTGTGGGCAACAATGTGTGGTGCGAATGCATTGCATCTATGCACTCGTTCGTGCATAGGCGTGAGCAGGTCGCAGACAGTGGAGTCGTGTGTCAACGTGTATTGCGTTTCGCAAGTCTCCACTAGACTATGTCTAGCACGGATCCCTCGTAATCGAATACCCGCGATCGTTAGTCATCGGGGAACAGAGCGTTCCATTCATTAAACTCTCTGTAACAACACGTACACACATACACATGCGCACACAGAGGGAGAGAGAGAGAAATTGAACGGATTAAATTATTTACGTGCAATGTAAATATCGATTTTCTCAGACGGGAACACCTCGGGCACTGATTGCAAAATTCCTCGTTGTTCCGATACACACGATAGTACAGCTATTTTTAGAGGGTTTAGGCGATTCCTCCGTGAATTTCATGTTAAAATACTTAATGATTCAATCAACCTGGTATTTTAAGCTGAGTCAGATTTTATGCACCTTCCAGGTGTCTCAGCTATTTATTGCGCTATTGTGCGGCATTCTGCATTGAAAACCCCACGCGAAATGCACTTGCGTTAATAGAATCGGGACGATAAAGATATTATATTATAATAGATATTGTGGCGCTGCGATTTTATTTATGCTCTCGGAGGTATCTGGAACGACCAAACTGATTTCGAGACCGGGTACAACGTCCAGAACCTTTGGTGGCCCCAGCAGGTAATTAGGCGCATTTTTCTCGGGTTGCCCCCTCGACAAACGTTCGCAACAGGACCCCCGAGCTTTTACAAGATGACCAACGTCCGGGACCCGATGAATAGTGGTCAGACAAACGTGTACGATACGTGTCCCAGCGGTATGATAAAGAGGAAATCCATTGGTCCATTTTCATGGCTGTTACAACTCGGTTATTACCGTCATTACCATCTTCGATTTCCATAAAGAAAATATTATTCGAGCAGAAGTTACTCATTTTTACGAACTATAGCAATTCGTTTTTTCCCCGTCCAGTTTTTATTGCGAGCTTGCAAACGGGAATACGCTCTTAAATAAGTCGCAAGCCACCCCCGAGGGACGTCGCTCGCGGAATAGAGTCGGCGAATCCTCTTGCACGCCGAACTGTAGGAGAGAAAGGGGGCCGAAGGATTTATGTGCGTCTCGCACCGAGATGGTAGGGAGGTTTTAATGAGGCTGGCTCGGTGTAGCCTCGAGAAAAAATGATAGTAAGCGGAAAGAGATTCTTGTTAATTGATATCGCTACGCGGATTCGCTGGCGGAACTCACGCGGATGTGTTTTACACGACGCGGATTTCGGCTTCTGCCGACGTGACGGGAATTGCGGGGATCTACAGTTAGGAGCGTAACTGATCACACACAATTTAGATCAGAATAATTATTTTATCACTGCACCGAACGACTTCAATTTCTCTCTAAGGTTAGAAGAATTAGGAAAACGGGCAACAAAGTGTCTCAACGATTTAACTTATTTATTAATGTCTTCGGACTAATGGAAAAAAATCATCCATTAAGAATAATAAATTTAGGAAGAATCTAAGAGGTTGTATAATCTAGGTGCACGGTAGTGAAATATTACACCTTAATAAAGTAACAAAATTTTCAAAAGGCTTGACCCAAAGCATATAGGGTATGCCCAGCCACATGACGTATGTATTCTTTTGAATTTTTCAAAATAAAAAAAAAATAATAATAATAAGGCTCAACCGAAATAATATATTTCAATAAAAACTAAGTTCTCTATGGCTGTAAAAAATTGTGAGATCAAACAAAATACGGCCAAGTTCGTTAGCTTAGAAATACCTCTTGCAATCCTGAAAAAGCGTTTGTAAAAATTAGTTTAAAAGAACCCTATTTAATTTCTAAACAGTTACTCAAACAGTTATTCAAACTTGGCCGCTACCTAACACCTTTTATGGCCATTGGTTTAAAAAGTCAACTTGTTACGGCCATAAAGAACTTGGCTCCTGTTTACAGGATACTTTTGTTCAGATTATTACTTTACATGTCAGATAACAAGACAGATATGTTCTGTTGCAAGATGCAACGCCACAGTCGACAATGGTTCGAGCTATTGCAGAGGCAGCAGATTTTCAATTGCCACATAGTTAGCGGCGATTCTTCGGCTCTCGGTCGACTGTCCTTTGTACGTCTATCAAGCGGCAGATCTCCCGGATTTTTGTGAAAAGTGAAGCGCGTTCGAGAACGCCTCGCGCGACTCGCAACAGTGCGCGAAGATGCGTATCGTTGCGTACGCGGTGCCGGTTGCGTCGGAGACGCCCCCGCGCCGCGCCGAGATGCTAGATTGCACGCGGACTGCAGCACACGGCCTGCAGTCGAAAGATTTCTTTTTATTGTGGCGTGCCGGGACGGTTTATTTGATTATGCTTGTTTGTTAGCGGTAGTGTCGGCGGTGTGTTCGACTATCAGGAGCTAGATTGGCAGGAGAGGCTCCAGGGCTAGTGTCCGGAGCATTCACGTTTTGTTCCGTGCTGGCCGCTGATCTATCTTCAATCGATGCTTGATATTTGTCCGGGGCGACAGTACTATCCACTGGAAAATCTCCGATTACGTAGATAGACGTGTCATTGAAAGAACTCGCTCCCAAAAGACTATCATTGATAAATCCTGTTGCAGAAATTAAAGAAACGATTTGGACCTGTGCGCAAAGATTTATGAATCGTTCGTGTTTACGGGACGGTTGTTATTGGACAGTTGACAGCGAGACTTGATTATAGTTACAGGTGTAATTTCTCATCGAGGCTAGGATTACTTATTGTCTAGGATATATGAATAATTCAGACACTACGTCTGGAGGATTTTAATGACTTCGAAAGTATATCTCGGTAGGCTAAGTCCTTCAAAGATTGTATCTCGTGGGTCTGAATAATTCTGAGATACTATATCATAAACTGTATCTCGAAACCTTGATCAGTCTGATGCTATACGGAGAAGCTTTTCGATGCTGTAGATTCTGTACGCGAGTATCAACATTTTCGAACTGTTTAAAATCTATGTGGTTCACACATTATAAGATGAAACAGTTGAAGAGCTGTGTTACAGGAAACTAGGCTAGTGCCTGGACCAAGATCGTATCCCAAGAGTCAGTATTCCTCGAGTCAGTATTCCTCGGGGACTATAATTCACAGCTTATCAACTGGAACAGTCCACAAGACTATATCCTCGTCAGAAAAATTTGCACATCACATTCTAAAACTGTGATCGTTCGGAACGTAAAGTTCGAATTGAAAAAGTCCAGGTGATTTATAACCTGCGATCTGAAATTCTTCGAGTATTATATTCCAGGAACCCGGTCTACAAGGAGACTATTCCATAGGCTCCTATCACCCAGTGACTAGAACCCATAATTCATCAAGCAGAATACACCGCGAGGAGACGATCCAGGGTCTATGAAATCGTTCGGTTGCATTCCGCCGTTGCAATTGGAGACGCAACGACACTTCTCGAATTCCATGGCCAGGAACATGGTTTTTCTTCCACTTTAAAGTTACCTCTTAAGAAAACACTCTTTGTAAGCGTGAGTCTGCGGGGTTGGGGATGATGTACGATCAAGAAATTTCAGCAAACCGACGCGGCGATCATTTGCGCAGCGCGTATCCGCGAGATTGTCGGTTAGGGCAGGGGATAGGGTTCTAACCGAACCAGTTCGAAGGCAGATGGGACGATCTGCGCTCGTCAGCAGCCCCGCGCATAGGCAGATAATCGTCGAAGAGAGCTCTCGGCTCGGTGTACCCTCGGATAACGCGTTGCGCGCATAGTTCGTTCTTATGGCAGCTCGTTGGTTCATGTTCGAACGAAGGCGGTAACCGTGGGGCAAGGTTCGAGCGGAATGCATCGGAGATAAGGAGAAGCCACACGAGCTATTCCATTCGTCTTGGTCAGGCCGAGCGTCGAGCCGCGCCGCGCCGCGCGCGCTTTCTTTCCACCGTCTTTCGAGATCGCGGCGATGCATAAAGCGATTTATTTGAATTAATGAGCTCACCTCCCGGCGGAGAACCATTGCCCCGAAAGTCTCGAGTCGCTCGATCCGATCTACCGGGGCCGAGGGTATATGGTCGCCTCGTGACCACGGGGACCTTAATAAAGGCTCGTGCACACGCCCTCCGAGCCGTGTCGTCGTTAGAGCAGAGTACGTTTCCACGGTTAGAAAATCTCATTACTAGTCCACACCGTTCGCCTTGCTCTCCCCCCATCGAGAAACTGCGGGCCGTTTAGGTCGTGAGATCATACAGTCAGTCATAAAAGTACACCCCCTTTTCAGATCGAGCGGCCTTTCGAAAGTTGACCCGGTCTTCCGATTTTTACGTAGCGGTACAGATTAATTGTTAAACGTGTCATTCATTTTCTCGTATTCTATTAACCCTGCTGTCTTCCTCTATCGTCAATGCTATTCCTTTTAAATATTGTTTCGTCATTATACGTATACATATATGTATATCCGATGATATTTCTAAAGAACCACACTTTTATTCATCGGTTCACTGTCATTCACGGGGTTACGAAAGTGCAGTAAGCGAGGAAGACAAAAGGGTTAAGAAATGATTGAGGAGGGTGTGCACCGGAGACTTCTCTGCCAGACTGTATACCGATTTTTTCCCCCGGTTCTATCTGTTTCTCCCCAGATCGTCGAACCCGCCAATTAGCTACCCGGTTTTCTCTGTTATCGCGACAACGCCTCTCGAGAAAGTCAATTTAGCGGCGTTGCGAAGCCACGCGAATGGCGAAAACCAGCGATATTATTGCTTGGAATCGGGAGATCGCATCGGCGATCGGTTGTCGCCGTATTCGAACCTGCTCGATCCACCGCTTTTGCACCGCTCGCGCCACCAGGAACGCTCTTGCGACACGCGTCGCGCGCCGCTTGATGTAAACCGCTGATACAGGATTTATGTTTCCCTCGCGGTGCGCACGGTAAATTACCGATAAATCAGCCGTGGAGGCGGCCCCGCGGACCCTGCGCGGCTCGTTCCACGGCTAGAAACCCTCCAAATTTGGACGACAGCGCCGCTTGGGCAATCGCGCCACGCCGATACCAACCGGGAACCAACCGGCTAGTTTCCTTTAATAAAGCTGTGACCGCCGCGGTTTCTTCCTTTGCGCGATTGAAAATTGTCTTGTCCGACCAGTGGATAGATTGCACCTGCGTTCTCCGGGACGATCCTACTCGAGGAAGCCACTTCGCTTCTCGCAAAAAAGATCTCCATCTTCGAACGGACGACGGTGCTGGTTAGCAACGCAGGCTCGGTTGGTTTGCATTAGCAAACGTGGTATATATCCAGTGGAATATCCTACATTGATGTGGTAGTTGTAATAATAATTATACGTTATAAACGTAAAAATAGAACTTTGCGAAAATAGGACCTTTTATCTAACGCTTTTTATCCCGCATAACCAATGTAAATGCAATCAGGGTTGTGAAACCCTTGATCACATAATATGCCAATGAGAATTGTATAATTCACAATAACAGAAATTAAGAAATTCCCTACTTAGTATGGGCCTCCAATTGTCCCTTAATATAATTATAGCAAAGCCAAATATCAAAGCTTGTATTAGCATCCACTCCTTTTTCCAAAATTCTAACCACTTGTATTATTACAGAATTATTATTGTATTATTCCTATATTCCACATTACTGTATTTACTTATATTATTCATGCAAAGCAAAATAAACCCAGAAGGGTTCCAAATGCTTACAAATAAAAACAAACTACCAGCGATTATTTCATAAATTTTAAGCTGTACAGTGATATTTATTCGCGCTGTTTGTTCATGGTCACCTGCGGGGTGCGAAATACAAGGTGAATCGAAAAGCGATTCCGCGTGTTTCACTTTCGACGCCCACCGTAGGCGATCCAACGATCCAGCGATCGCGGGCACCGCTCGCGAGGCGCAATACGAGTCGGAGCCAGTTTCCGGGAGAACGTCGAAGAAAGGAGCAGGTTCTGTTTTGTTTTGGTGGATTCGGCTTACCGGCAACGGCCGAGAGCAGGTTTATGGTTTATGCGGCAACATATATTTAAAGCGTCCCTCGCGTTAGTCGCGATATGGCCGCGTTGAACTTTCGGTACGCCCACGCGTTCGCCAAGCGCCGTGAAAGACGACGTCGACGGTCGTCTCGGTTTCCGGAAGTGTCGTGTTTCGGACCACGAAACCGCGAACTTCGCCCGAAAATTCGACTGAACAACTTCGACTGAAAAACTCCGGGGTTTCCGGTTCCCGGACCTCGATCGAAATCGTGCCGATCGTACCGAACAATCGACGGCTATCACTGTCAATAAGCGATCGTCATCCTGGATCTTCGGACAGGCGGTTTTTATTTGGGCCAGTCTTTATGGCAGTCATCATTGTTAATGGCGATGATTATTTCCTTTTTAAGGTGGGATCTTCTTTGCTCGTCTGGACGCAGCGTTTCGTTATCCACGCTCCACAAGTTTCCGTTCCTATCATGCGATTTAGTATGTCTTTCCTTGTTTTTCATTTGCGGAAAGCTGAATAATCTAGTTAATGCAATCGTGTCTGGAAAAATAAAATTCATCTAGAAAATGATTAGAGACAAAGTGTTCTAATTATTATGGAAATCGTACAGCCAGGGGTTAATTTGTTTGAGATGTCATTTTTAGATAGTAAAAGTAAACGATCGATCTCGCGGAAAAGTTTCGCACGACACCGATGCACTAGATGTTTGACCATTTTGTGAAAGTTGTATACCGTATCGATAGCAAGATAAGACAGGTCAGATGGTTTTGATACACTTTTGTGACCACTGCTTATAATGGAAAATTACAGTTTCCTGGTGAATTGTAAGGTCTTCTATATAATTATTGGGGTACGGAGTTTAAAGTAAATATAGCCGGAGATAATGACTGGAAAGCCACAGGGTGAAAATTTTCTGAAAAACTCAGTTCATATTAGATCAAGGAACGATAGGACAATCGATGTTTGTCTGTTAATGGTCAATCAGCTTGGAATCTGCAAAAATCATTATATTCTCCTAATAATTACCTTGCTTGCCACTTCTGTACAATTACGTCTAATAGAATAAATCCATAATTGCAATTATTTGGCACTCATATGTCAGAAGAACTGTTTAATCCTTCCATCATCCTGAATTACCAAAAAAAAAAAAAAACGGTACTTGGACCATTCGATCAAAACGCTTCTTTCTAGTGCGAGTTTCTTTCCGAGTCATAATTAACTCATTGTTGGACGACAATCCACCATAACGAGGGTTTAATTCAGCGATTTCCGTGGCTCGATGTGAATGCGAGACGAATCGCGGAAAGGATATCTACGCAATCGTTCAAACTAAGCATTGTGCTCGGCCGTTCGTGAAGAAAACTGCCCACTGATTCAATTTCTTTCTTTCTTTTTTCCTTTCTTTTTCGACGATCGTCCGTGGCCGTCATCGCGCTCGCCTCTCTCGATTAGTCGATTACAATATATGAGCGCCATAGATCAACGGGCCGAATCGACAGGAATCGTCGGCCCGCTACAGAGACCGTAATTGGATCGATCGGACGATTGAGCAATGACGAATGATCCGTCGATCCCGAGGTGTCCGTAATGGGGTCTCCCGAAGTTATTAAGGGCCCATAAAGTCCGTCGGCGCTTCACGTGAATCCATTAATTCCGTTTACCGTTTCCGTTACTCGTCGTCGTTCTCGACCCGTTAGACGCCGCAGTTTCCCAATTATTGCGAACTCTTTTGCACTTCGACTACGTCGGATCTTTAAACAATCTAGTACATCCCCATAAACGTTTACCAACTGGACTTTCTTTTTGTTTAATTTATTGTGGAGGGTACAGGAGTCATGGTTTTATCTTAGATATCGGTTTTATTATATATATTATATATTAATATATATATTAATTAATATTGGTATATACATTTTTTGTTTAATTATATGTAAATATAATACTGGTATTTAGGTGGTTCGGAACCCACCATAAACAGTAGGTTCCGCTGAAAAGGCGATAGTGAGAATGGGAAGTGGGGGAAGGAAGATTGGTAAATGAATTTGAAACCCTGAGGGGACCAAATATCATGTTACATACATACCTAATAATACTGGTATGTATATATCTAATATAAATGTATATAGATAAAATAATAAAAATACTTGGCTTAGAAAACAACATACATGTCGTGGAGTGCGAGGTATGTCAGGTAGCAAAGCAAGTGTCAGCTAGTTGCATTATGCAATCAGGTTGGTGTCTCGAGATCTTGACACGAGACTCATCGATGCTACAGCCGGCAATCCGCTCGAAAATTCTTACTTTCCGCGTCGGATCCATGCGGGTTGAGGTGACTCGGGGAACACACCGGCATGGCGGACACGTCGGGCAATGTGTCGTACGTGGGGGAGTCAATGGCGGTCAATGGCACGAGCGAGCTCGATCAGGTCCACCAGGAGCAACATCTCACCGGCTGGCATAGCAGGCGGCACCTGGACCGGACTTAACCCGACTCGGCGAATGCTGAGCACCGTTAACCCTGCTTCACACCGAAAAACCTACTCGATGATCGTTCGAATCGATGTCTAACTCCCTGTTAGCAAGAACCACTCGTGAATAAATCGCGATCAATCAGCTTTCGAAAAATCATACAATGCAGATACATTTTTGTACAAGGAGAATACCGTGCAATCACGAATGCGTTTCAGAAACGAAGATGCGATTGCATTGAGGTAGGCTTGAAGAACGTAGCAAAATATTTAGCTTATCAATTACAGAAGACAATTTGTCGCAGAAGGAAATTCAATACTCGATATAGTCAGCCTTAAGACGAAGGGTTACTAGAAATGGTTGAGGGACACGTATACTATCAATGTAAAAGGAAGAAGCTAACGTTGCTTACTAAACAAGAAGCTGGTTATCAGTCTGAGGTACAAGCTCGTTGTTGAAAGTTTCTCGGAAGCAAATGTTCACGGAAAAGAGATAAATCTTGTTTAGCGATTCGATATCTCCGAGTGTAGACAAACATTTCTTTCCGACCTGGAGGTTGTCCAAACATTGAACTCGTCAAGAAGTATGGAACAGAATTCCGAAAACAGTACATCATTGGCTAGTTGTGAGTGGAGCCTAAGGCGACACCGAACGGGCCCAGAAGCATCGCCGCTTCATGCTTCCGAGAACATTACCGGCCGTGATAATCGGCGCATTCATCTTCACTCCCGGTAGATCCTGGCCCCGGTGTTTTCGCCGATGCTCATCTCTTCTTCTTCCCCTTCTCTCTCGTTTCCGTAGGCTTTGTCATTCTTTTTTCTCACCTCGTCGCCGAGATATTTCCACGTCGCGTCGTCGGAATCGACGACTTTCCCTGAGCTCTTCACCGAATACCAGGCGAATCTCCCTCGGGTTTCTTCAGCCTAAGTGGCCTCGGCCTAAGCGGACCCCGTATCGACGTATCAATTAATTGTTATTGGGCCAGGAAATGAATGAAGATGCTATCTGGACTGGTCGCCGGTGGCGGACTATCGGGAACGAGCTACGGAATTTTAATTTCACCTCCACCGTGTTTATGAATATAGACCGGCCCGGGCGAAAAGAAGCGGTTAATTGAAAGTATTTCCTGCGATCCTATCTGCACGAACCGGTGAAGTATCTGCGATCCTTTGCTCCTTCCATCGAGCGGCGCAATCACGGGCTTCTGGATCCCCGGGAATTTTGTTGGCGTCCAATTCTTGCGCTTGTTCTAATGTAGAATTTGCTTGTTAGAAAATTTGGTGGAGATCGTTAATAGTAAGATTGATCGTTTTCGAGTAGACTGATGGTTTCGATTCGAAAGGAACTTCTGGCTTCTGGGTATGGTCCAGCGACGAAAGTAAAAGCGAAGAAATATTAGTTGGCCGGGAAATAATAAAAAGATGCGATAAGAGATGCCAGGAGGATGCTTCAGTGTCGCAATACGGACGGACAGAGATTTTGAAACACTATACGATTAATTTTCTCGCTCGGTCCGAGTGCTACGAATGCACGAACAAGTAGCCTTCCGCGATAACGCATAGACACGCCAGCGTATTCTTTCCTCCTGGTAATGCGAGGTGTAGACGTGGACGTAGAAAAGCGTCTACTGGGTGTGTCTAAAACGATCGACCAACCATAGCAGCAGAAGGAGTCCTTGCACAAGAAGAAGGTTCTTCATTCTGCGAAACATTATCGTCAACGAAACAGAAGATTGTTGTAAAAATCGGCGTATAATTTGTAATTATCGTGTACTGAGTTAGTTGGATTCGAAATCAGACGTTTCTCGATCACCCCGTATAAATCGAGCGCTCACAAACGATCCGTAGAGCGTCAGCCGGTATCGTGACATTAGAATAATTCGAAGGCGAAGGTAGGAGCACGCGCGACGCGCCTCGGTAGCCTCCATTAATACCGTTCCGTGTCCACACGGTAAAATAATTGACCCGTGGGTCCGAGACCAGGCCCCAGCTGGAAATCGGACGGTTCTTTCTCTGCGTAGGGTGTACACCGGTGCCCTGTAACCGCCGATAAGATCTGTAATCCGCGGCGCCGAATGGGGCCTCTCCGCCTCCACCGATCGAAACTCCTTTTTAAAACTTTCGGGCCCCTGTAACCCTTTGGCGAGTTTCGGTGGCCCAGAATAGACCGGCCGGAATTTCAACACTCGCCGCCAACGGACAACGAATCGATTACAACGAGATAAATCGCGGCGACGCGACACACGAGATCTAGCGACTGAAGTCGTTGAAGAATCGCTCGAGAACGTCGCCCGATGGAATTCTCGCCCTCGTGAAAACGATCGGGACACTTGTCCCCGAGATATCTTCCTGTTTCACCATACCTCGCCGTCGACAGGAACCTTTGTAACCTTCGCTGCCAGGGGAAAGTTACTCGCTGTCCACTCTCTTCCAATTTCTTTTGTAATTAATCGAACGCGTGCTAGGAGGAGGCAGAAACGCTAGACTTCGATGTTTCTATTAACTATATTAAGAATAGAATAGAAATGCTTTATTTTTTAGCCTTCCGGCCATAAAAAAGGAACTCGGTTTACATTTCAGTCTTAACTCTATCATCCTTCCACACCTTTCCGGGTCCATCCATACATTTTACTTTGCCCTATCCTTCTCCCATCCTTCTTTCTCTTCTGTACTTTCCTTTTTTTTCTCTAGCTTCCTCAGCCAATCTATCGCTTCTTTTGACCCGCTCTCGCTCACTATTTCCTCTATGTACGGGCCTCTTTCAATTTCCCTACAATCCCTTACCATATGTTCCAGGTTTCCAAAACTATCCTCGCAGAATTCACATTTTCTATTTTCCTCTTTTTCCCAATACTTGTTTCACCTTTCTAATGTCCTCCCTCTTGCCTGTGCTAATAATCGTTGACTCCCATCCTTCCCTTTTTTACTCAGGTATATTGGTAGCTCTGCAGTTCTAAGGTATTTATATATTTGATTAAACCTCGCATTTTGTATCCCCTCGTATCGCTCTTGTTGTGGTACTTCTCTATCTCTTCTCCTCAGATCTTCTGTTACCTCTTCTCCTCTTTCTCTCCTTTGTTTTACCTCTACCTGACTGATTTAGATTTTATAATCTTTTTAATTAAGGAACAAGAGTATGAAACCGAAGGAAAATTCGGTAGAAATTGTCGGTTGAGATTACGGAAAATGGACCGTAGAACGGTTGGCACAGGTGGGGTGAAAGGTAACCGGCCATGCACAGAATCGCAGCGATTCTTTTTACGATCGGTCTCCCCTGCGCGTCAGCTCCACCGGAGACATCGCGGAGACATTGGGGTGAATTTATAGCGAGACTTTTACGAGCGACCTATTTCAACCGCGCGGAAGAGATCCGTTCCTCCGAATATGAGGCCAACGGACGGAAACATTGTGCTGCATTTTGTATCTTATGCGACCGTGCACCATTGTTGCGAGGCCTCGCTCCTCTCGGCTGCTCCCGTCTCGGGGGGAAGCTCGTAAAATTTTGTATTAATGCGTCTCGCAGATTATTCGGTCTGGGCCGACTGAAAAATTAGGCATGCCAGTCACTGAGAGAATCCTCCGTCTACTACCGAGCTTTAAATAAAAAGAACAACCGAGACTCTCGCTTTAATGCACTCGAACTCCTCGCTGGCTCCGTGGTCTCGGGATTGAAACAATTATTGATCTGCTCGATCTTCTTTCGATTCGCAGTAAACATTTTAATGGTCCAATAAAACATTTGCTATAAGCGTGTTCGAAATGAAAATTGATAAAAACAGAGTGCATCGTTTGATTCGAGCCTATGAAACACTGCGAGCATTTTCTGAATTGGATGCAACGTCTACTTGAGTTTCCTATCGAAAACCTTTCACTTTTATTAGCTAGTAAAGTCGTAGAAAAATTGCGACGTACAATTTTATTACGTCCGAACGACACATATTTATTCACTTACGCAACGGCTAATGAGACCGCAATGATAGTATACTAAAAGCATCCATAAAGTTTCCTAGGGATTTTATTTCAGTATCGAAGGTGCGAACGAAATTAATAGAAAAGATATTGCGAGTGCTTGGGGTAGAGTAATCTAATTTATACCAGCACACCTGGGTTTCACCACCGCGAATGTTGAAAGAGAAAACTACAGAATGAAATGAGTAAAAAAAAAAGAATAGTTGAACGACGCGGTTCAAAATGGAGGACTTCAACAGGCCTGACTCTCGTCTTCGCAACATTCATTTGGCGTTCGATAGATCGATATACCTGGTTCCAGGAACGTTGTTTTCAACGTATCCCGTGCTCCGGGGGTAGCAGCTGACGGGGAATGGCACGCTTCCCGGAGCAGCAGAGACCCTTAGGGGTTGGAGGGGAGGTCTTTATGTGTCAAAGCCATTGTGCCGCGATCCGACGGGGTAGCATAAACGCGGCGCGACATGTGATTCCTACACCTGAACCTGGATTCGCTCGCGACCGTGCAAGGGCGCAGAAATCAGGGGCTCGTTTAGGGCTGGAAAATTCCAGCTCCTTTATTCTCTGCGGAAGAGGCCGCTGCCGTTCCAGGAAACTACGGATTCTCAACTGACAAGACCGCGCCATCTCACATATTTATATAGAAGATCCTATTTTCAATAAAATCCCTTGCTCGTCCACAGAAACACTGACACAACAAACGATGAAAACAAAAAATACCCCAGATGATCGAATCATTGGTACATCTCGATCGAAGCGGTAAGTCGAAAATATTGAATGATCGGGACAGGAAAGAGGCCGCAGCAAGATGATATTCGGGTGGCATATCGAGCCGCCAAGATGAATGAGAAATTCGCCAAGGTGCACGGGGCAAGGAGAAAAATCAAAAGTCTTCTTGCGCAGGTGTCCAGGAGCTGAAAGGTATATACACGGACAGCAGGTACCTTTCGGCTCGGCTGGCTTCATTGTGCTCGCGGCTCACAAAGTGCCTGCACGAGGAGCGATCTTGAATGGATCGAGTTAAGACCCACGAGGTTGCGTCTTTCACGGGGCCAAGCTAGGAGGCGAACTACCCCGAAGCCGCATTCGATGTACATGTGCTTTTAAACTTTAAAAGGAACGAAGGAACCGTTCGAGACGGGACCTCGGTCGCTCGGCTGTTTTTTGGCCGCCTTGGGATTTACCTGAACCATCGCTCACCTTCCACAGAGACTCTGGGCCATCTTCTTCAACGAGCTTCACCATGTGGAATGCATTAAATTTTTCGAAACTTTGCAGCCTATTCGTCACTCTACAAATTGACTTTCAGGCCTCGTCCCTTCGATCCAACGTACAAACTGCTCTAACGACCTAGGGAAGGCTTTCGGAGGTGTGAAAAATCAGCAAAGCTAAGAATCGATCATCGAAATCCTGTCTGGAAGGAGGACTGTCTGCGCATCCCGATCTAACTGTACACACACCGTCACCCTGTTCAGGATATCAGGTTTTCCGGCTAGGTATCGGGGCACGAGTTTCATTCACGGTCCCCGATGTACCGTTTCTGGGTCTTCGTTTTTATCCGGGGGCCCGGTATCCTCGAGGGTCGACCTTTGGGGGATGAAGCCCCGAGGCCAGCTGGTCCGTGGATCAAGATGGAAGAGGATAGAAAGGTAGGACACATCGCCGGTGTTTGTTCAGATTTGGTTAATGTCGGCACATATACGACGTTCTACCTTCGTCACCGGGGGCCTCGGCAAGCGAGACTTATTATGGGGCCCTGGCTCCCGCGTGTACACACCGAGCTTCCGGCTAGGTAGATCCTTCTTCACCCCTTTTTTTCTATCGCGTGCCCAGCCGCCATTGACTCTGGCCGGAACTCGAAAGGATTAGGCGGTTACGTGGCCTCGTCGAGAGGACCGTTTCTAGTTTCTAGTTACCCGCCAGAAGTCCCCAACGTGCAAATATTTGGTATGGAAAGCAGACGATGCCCCACTTCTGCCTGGCTGGGCCCGCGGTCCATCATTAACTGATGACGGTGCTCCGGCATCTGGGAGACTTATGGTCTCATGCAAATCAGTCCCCATGTTCATTCTAATCGGGGGAATCAATTGTTACATGTGTCGAGTTTTCCATACAAGATCCATAGCGATCAGCATTTCAACGAAAGCCTGGTTATCTAGGTTTCAATAAATAATTTTGGTAAAAGTCCGTGTAGCAGACACGACGGCGGAGGGTTTAATTTAATGATTCCTCAAGACGCTGTTTCTCGAGGAGGTAACAATAACACGAGATAGCGGGCGGATGTTAAAACTCCATGGAGATGAGGGGAAGAGGGAGAGAGAGAGAGGGAGGGGAGGTACAAGGAAGAAGGAGGAGGGAATTTACCTTCGGGTACAAACGAACCCCGTTAAATCCCGAGGTTTACAAGGAAGGCACCGAGGTCAGGCAGTACGTCGTGCAGGAAGAATCGTAATTACCCGACACGTGTACCTGTACAGAAACGACGACGACGGCTGATATCGGCGCGAGGTCGCGATCTCCGCATAATGGGAGTAACCGACGCGAAGAATGCAGGTCGACCCTGAACCTCCTCCCTCCCCCGACAGCGACAAAGATCAAGGTGGTCCAGAATACACCGCCGCTCGTCGCACCGCGGATTGCTAACGCATTTTCACAGTTATGCAATCCGGTCGATTAGCTGGACAGAGCCCGCGAGCAAACAACTGCGATTTTTATTGGCCTCCAGCGCGCCGCGCAGTTCTCCATTCAATCGATCGTACCGCCCTCGGCTGCTCTATCCATTAGGGTTGTAACTTCTCCGAAACTTGGTCTCTTCGAAAATTCGGAGGAACCAAGGGAACTGTGAAGTAAAGTAACAAAGCCCTAGAATCCATCCATCCAATCGAATTTTATTTTATCCCACCGAGTTCGAGAATTATTCGAGATCTTGCATTGAATCTTGCTCGCAGCGTAAAATGGAGTTTGAACTCCGTCGACTTTGAAGTAAAATAACAAAGCCCTAGAATCCATCCATCCAATCGAATTTTATTTTATCCCACCGAGTTCGAGAATTATTCGAGATCTTGCATTGAATCTTGCTCGCAGCGTAAAATGGATTTTGAACTCCGTCGACTTTGAAGTAAAGTAACAAAACCCTAGTATCCATCCATCCAATCGAATTTTATTTTATCCCACCGAGTTCGAGAATTATTCGAGATCTTGCATTGAATCTTGCTCGCAGCGTAAAATGAATTTTGAACTCCGTCGATGCTGGAATGCACCAACGAATTCACGTTTGCGCCGCGGTACAAATTAATTTGCATACCACGCACGGAGGCGCGCGTTCTTCTCGGAAACGGGATTGGATTTATCGTTCCTGTTCTCGTGCGCGTTTATCCTCAACGATGCACAATGACTTCGAGCGATCGACGCGCGGAGGAAAAAGGATCGCTAGGCGGCGGCGCGGTGCGTCGATTTCTTCTTCTTCTTCTTCTTCGTCCTTCCTGCTCGTTCGTCCACTGCGGTTCTTCTTCGTCTTCGTCCGCAAGCTTCTTCGTCTTCGTTGCCGCGGATTGATAATCCTGATGGACGTCACGATAGTATTAGCGTCATGGCGCTCGCCGCTCCTGTCGCAACCTGACGTTCATGCAAGGAGCAAACAGGAAGGATACGACCAAGAAGAAGAGGAGGCCGCCCGTGTGTCGGCCCCGGGAACTTGATACCGACGCGGTTTTATGAACAGCCGCGGAACTGGACGAGAGAGAAGACTCTCTCCCTCTCGGGAACATCCATCGACGTTGATTCTGATCTGCGCCGAGCTCGCGGAGAATTAAAATGTAACCTAGCCACGTGGAATAGCGGGCTATTCACCGTCTAAATTTAAATGAAATTTTATCTTCTTTCTCAATACCGACGGGTTAAAGTCGTAATTCGAAAAGTGACGTTTTCATGGTCCCAATTCGACGAGGAAGGGCACGATCGATGGGGAAAAAGTAGGCTACGAAGAAAAAGTATTTGTAAATAAAATTCTGAATTTAATAGAAGGAGGGAAATTTTTAAATGAAAGTTAATAGAGTTTTTATAATTGTGATAGTTTGCGCGAGTCGTATGGCTTTCCAGGCCTGAACGACCGCAAGAACCGGAACTGAGGCACGGACCAGTTAAAGCGAGAGTCGAGAGGAACATAATCTCATTGGCCACGGCAGAACGGCGAGCTTACCGATCCACGTTGTTGATCCGCGGCGCTTCCGACTCGCTGCCCATTGTCCCCGGCAGATTTACTACGTTCTTTTCCTTTCCCCCTGGATCCGTGATTTTCGTGCGTGCTCTCTCGCGGCCCGTAACTCCTCATCGCCACCCCCGTGTCTTTCAGACATTATCCGCGCCCCCTTTGTTCGGCTCCTCCGGGCTTTCGTCGCGCAGTGTCGTTCCCTGTTCCGCTCCGTATACGTGAAAGTTGTATTTATTACGACTGGCCGACGTAGTTTCGAACACACACCGTCTCGATGGAACAATTGAATATTCATCGCCTCGCCGCGAGACACGAATCTCGTCGGATTATCACGGTAGAGGAATTAAACTGGCCTCAGACTTTTCACATTACAATTCTCAAATCGTACGAACACTGTCCTGGCAAATTACGGATTGCAGGGAGACACTGTTACCGACCAAAATCTGCCGACCGTTGCATTGTCCTTGCTCTCCTCCTTCGCTTCAGCTGTGGTCCAGCGAAGACAGCTGATGGCACGTGCTCTGCTCGAGTATCGATACCAGGTGGGGGCAGACCGCTTTGCACACTACAGTGCAATGGTGCAATACTGGGACGCGCTGCCAACAGTGGTTGTCCTATCGGTGTAACCACCCTATCCGTCTACGTATTATCACGATCATTAAATCACATTCAAAGGTCGAATTAAATATCTCCAATCCTTAGAATAATCGAACAACCCTTCAGTTTTCAATACAGGAGAGAGTTGTGTCAAATAAAAATATCTTCTGTATAAAATTGAAAAAGACAAGAGCGAAATAAAAATGTCCTCTATTTTTAAATTCCCGAGATGCCTTCACCTTTTCGTGTGTCTCATAAGTACACAAAATCCACAGTCTAACGTTGAAGAATTTATTCATTCTAAGGAATATCGGAGGATCTCGATTCAGTTGTTTTCAACAAGGTTAAAGCCGATCCTCGGGATGAGAACCACCGTGTAGAGTCGCGTGGTACCGGCCGTTCTCATCACCTGCCTTTTCCGCGGACAATAGACCGAGAGTACACTCGTTCGGCTAGGTGAGCCGAGGTACGGCATCCCTATTGCCATCCCGAGAGGCCGGCACCCCTCTACATCCTCATTATGTGTTAGCTGCACCCTCCGGTTCGCTCGGTGTGCGTGCCACCAATACAATCGTGGATTCGCGCGTCGACCGAGGAACCCTTCGTCGGGACACGTCCTCGGAAACACGATCACACACGCAGCCAGCTAGGCACGAGGTACAGAAAGGCAGAGATTGACAATGCAGGGGGCCCACCTGCCCCCTACCCCAATCTGGACACGCGCCCCGCGGTAGCACCTGGTTCTTCTCGTCCCGACTAGGACGAACAACCATACGATTTCGCCGATTTCTGTCGATCCCGACTGCGATCCGGTGCCGTTTACCCCGTCTAACCTGAAGCCATGAAATTTTCCTACGAAAAATCTTCAGACTCGCTGCGTCCTCGCTGCCTCGCGAGCGATCGTCTCAATTGTATTTTTCCCGCTGATTAATTGAATAGGCAGCGATCGCGATTTCCGGCGGAGCCGAATGGATCGCGGCTGCCGAGGCTAGGCTGGATCCTCATTAGCGAGCGCTAGTGTCTTTCTTCTTCCTGCTGCGCTCGTAATTCACTGCGCTCGCACCGCCCGTGGTGTCTCGTTCCACGGATTGCTCTCTTTGCCTCGCTTCTATCTGCCTTTCTCCTCTTCCCTGAACCTAACTCGAACACAGTCGCACCAAACGTCTCGAACCACCCCCTCCTCGCTCGTTGTTACGCTCTATCTCGTTCCATCCACCACACCAGCCGGGGAAACATAATAGCGCGGGTCTTAAACACCTAGGCAACACCGCGTAAGACAATCCTCCTATCAGCGCCGGCGTAATAGCTAGACAGCTAGTCAGCCAGCCGCTAAGGACAATCGCTTCGCGGGTCGCTGTTGCGGCGTGGGCCCGTGCTCGTTCCTCAACCACGCAGTAACGTGTTGTTGTACTACGATCGCATACCTAACGTCTAGCCGACAAACCGCCTTAAGGTTCGGGACCGTAAATGGAAGCGCGGAACCGAACCGTAGATCTTCCTCTCGGAACGCTGAACCCCTGTTTCTGACCGGCTAACCGCGAAGCGATTCGAATGCCGCTTGGGAAACCGTGATTACCAGATTTTTATATGTTCGACGCACGTTTGCCAGCATCTTCCTTTCAATTTCACCGGCAGGAATTCTTCTGACAATTCTTGAAATGATCCCTTAAGGTAAAGGTACTAGTAGTTGACCAGTTAAGAGGAGTTTTCCACGCGAACAATAGCAACCACTTGCTCTGTCACCAAATAGCGAGAGTCGATGCCTGAAGACACTCATTAAGTCTTCTAGATCATGTAACAAGGACACTTTTTTCAATGAAGGTTACTTATACAAATTTAAACAACATATTTAAAAATTCAGTAATTACTTCAGAAGTTGACCACTCTTAAAAATGAAAAATCTAGTAATTGACTTTCTGTTCGTTAGTAGTTGACCACTTATATTAGAAAGAGGGTTAAAGCAATAATGTTGGGAATCATTTTAGTTGATCACTAAATTTAGAGGTTCACTTTCATTAAAAGTGCACAGCTTATAAAAACCTTGTTTTTTATGTTTTTCTATAAAATGGTAAATTACTGGTACCTTTACCTCAATGATTTTCTTAAATTCTCGAACAATTTTGAATTTCATCGACTCGATTTTGTTATAAACGCATGAAGATCCGCAGTCTAATGACCACTTCGAATGAAAAGTCTTTTCGCCAGCGACGCCCTGATTGAATTGTCCACGCGAGCGGCGTCCGTCCGCGCCGGAGAAATTCTCCGCTTTGTCCTATTATGCAAGACAGCCGTTTACACCGTACACGCCGTCGAGCTTCGATATAGGTGCTCGCACGCATGATTGATAGCCGCGAAGCGTATTAGGTCAGCCCACGTTACGTCCGGAAACTTTCTTCCCAGAATGTTTCTCAGCGATCGGAAGATTGGTGAAACGCGTTCACCGGCCGACATGCGGATAATTAAGTGCGGCTGGATAATAGATTTTTCCGTGGTTTTATCGTTGCGTGTATACACACGGCACAACCTCTCCTGGTCCGTCTCGATTGAATTGTTCCCGCTTATCCCGATCTAGCGAGCGTGCACCGGTCGGCCGACGTTATGCAACAGAGCGGTCGTCGTCGGCTCCGCGTCTAACGCGCGTATGATTGATAGTCGGGAAGCGTATTAGGTCAACGTGCGCTACCATGGTAGCCCTTTCGCGAACGGCCAGCCACGGAGAAAGCAACGCCCGCGAATCAGAACCCGACCGACCGGCCATACAAATTTACTTCGCTACGTACTTCAAACTTCTGGTTGATCCATTATTACCATGGACGATCTTTACGTTGAATAAACATGTTCTGATATGTCCGATCAAGCGAATCATCCAGCCTCAGGAAATTAACCCCTAAACGACTCTACATTGATTTGAATGCTTGAATATTAATTACAAACGAATCAAATTTTACAGAAACTTGATTTTCTTGGCGCACCGGTTCGATCAATTTAATTGAAAGCAATTTTGCAAGATATTAATTTCGATGCAATGTATTGAAACATTTCCATAGATATTAAAAGGATCTTTAGAAAAGCAGGTATGCACACAATCTTTAAAATACCACACTACTTAAAATATTTTTTCCCTCCAATTAAAGACTAAGTACCACTTTCAAAATGTTCTAATATAGTTTATTCTAATATAGTTTATTTGAAGAACGCATCAGAGAACACAAACGTAACATCATTTTACATCCAACACAACACACTGCCTTAACTAAACATTCAATTGAGTTCGATCACACGTTTGATTATGAAAATGCTAAGTTAATTGACAAAGAGACAGATATAAATCAAAGGATATTGTTGGAAACAATTCATACGATTAAACATCCATTCATGACGAGCATGGCTCGTTAAGAATACGGCAAGGGGTGTTCCGATTAAAGCGTGCCTCGATCTCCGCGATTGATCGGTCTATTACTCGCAGTGGCCGGTGTCGCCGAATGTTCTGATTCGAATCAACAGTTTCGAGCAACGTCGAAGAAAGTGTCGACGGTGTGTCGTTGAAACGCGAACACGCCGACACGACCCGTGTTACACTGCTTCAACGGTATCTGTTCCAGAGAAACTTTTCTCGCAACGCTATCGGCTAGGCAGAATTTATAACGTCCGAGAAGGTAGATCGTAGATCGCGCGCGGCGCGTTTTTGATACCGGGATTCGGAGGTCCGCCGAGACGGTGGCGCGCCGATTTGTCCGTGTTGTGTTCCCGCTAAGTGAAACGAATGATTTATGGGGCGCATGGGGTACCACGAAGTATGATAAGGTCGACGGAGTCAGTCTCCGCGCGGATCGCGTTCTTTCACCATTCAACTTTTCCGTGTTCCCTTGATACGGATCGAGCTTGTTTCTGTAATTTATTTGATTGTTTTCGAGCGCGTTCTGATAGATGTTCGCATACCCCGCAGAGGAAGTGTTTCGGATTGTGAACACGATTACTGGAGAAATGTTTATCAGAGGAATATGAATAGCGACATTATTAACACTGAACCTACCACGAGGGGTCAACCGACCCATTTTAGATTTTCCATTTGACAATTATTGCATTATCCATTCGACTAGTCTCGCTTCCTCGTGAAATGTGAATTTAGGCCGAAAATGGAAATTCGACGTGGTCGTTCGTGGCTTTCTTCATAGATGGCGAGAGGTTTGTTTTCCGACAGCCCTTCGCCAGTGAAAGGTCTTGGGAATGAAGATTCCTTTCTTTCGAATGGGATAATTGTAAAAGAATTTTAGCTTCTCAATAAACATTTAATCGAATAAATCGATGATTTGAAAGAGAGCAGCATGGATGGTAGGCACGGTGCTGCGTTCGCATCCGTTCCTCCGTCAGTCAGGTGAAACAATGCTCGGATCGGAAGATTAGCATGCCCCGGCAACGGAAATCTCGATTCCTTTGCTGACCCCGAAGGGTGGTCACAAAAGGTAGCACCGGTGTAAACGGAGGTGATTGCAAATCTTCACGGTGCTCTCGAGAGTCCAGGTGCAGGTCGAATAATGCCGAGTCCACGCACCGATCTAGATACTTTAGAGTTCCGGACGCGATTTCTATACGAGTATATGTATACGGGTCTTGTGCATATCGTTCGACGACGAAGAACAGGGCAATAATTCCATTCCCTGAGGAATAGACGGAGGTAGTTCCTTCTGCCGACGAAAGAATCGTTTCTCGAGTACTCACGCCAATCACTCTAACCTCGAGTGCTAATAGGGACGAACGACGAGGCATTACTTTTCTTCTCTCGTTACGCTTATACCTGTCGTTACATCAAGAACAGAGGCGACAGAGAGTTTTATAAGGAAGGCTACTTCAGCTCTCCGGGACCCGTGAGAATCGAATCGTAGAATTGAATTACCGGCTCTCGCTCGAGCACTCGCTATTGCCAGGGGTAGCTCATTATTCGATAGTTTTCAAGTTCGAAATACTTCTTGCAAAGCTTGGGAGGCTTCGTTGGCATGGAGTCGCACAATGCTCGAGTGCCACTGCAAAACCCATGAAACTGCGAGTCTGTTCAATGTCACAGTAATGCACCCTTTCCTTCATTTTTATTAATAAAATATTACATCGACTCTGACCTGGTTTATTCACCCAGTTGTAACAAGAAAATCATTTTAAAAAAGGGTCTAGCTGATTAACACTTTATCGACCGAAAGCCTATGAGATCTTCAATAATTCTGCTGTACCAAAAAAAAAGCATAGAAATTTTCTTTGACATTGCAATCTTAAATGAAACTATTAGACGACGTTATTGAGGGCGACTTAGTTAGTTCATACTAAATGCTAAATGAAAATTTAGCCATGTACCATACATTTTTCAAAAATATGCACTAATGACCGGTCGGTAATGTGTTAAGATATGCTAAAATCGTAACTAGAGGATCACGGTGCAGCCAAGTTCTCCAGAGTCACCAGCACAATCGCAGAATGCATAAACCATAAGGGCAACACGCAGTTCGAGATTCGAGGGTGCCCCCTCTCGAGCCTCCACGGCGGCTTCAAGCCTGAAATCGGTGCAACGGGACCGTTAAAAGCCGATGCAGTCTGCGGGACGCATCAACGATCGTCTGCGCGTGTAGAGGGTGGCTTTTAGACACCGTCGAGAATGGTAGGGGAGGTTTGCTGGGTGCCGATGCACGCAAAATGCGGACAGATGCATGTGCACCTTTTTACCCGGGGTCCATCGTCATCCCCGTGTCCCGGTACACATGTGGCTGAGGTGCACGTAGGCAGAGAGCGCGTGCACACATGTCGGTGGGTTTGGTTGTGTAGGGTAGGCCCGGGTGCACAATGCCAATAATAACCTATCGCCCTCGTCGCATCCCTCGTCGCAGATTCCAGCAGATGCTTGGGCTGGCCCGAGCCTAGCTGCCTCAGATCCGAAACAGCCCCGTGCACGGGGGTCTAGTTTTGTCTAGGAGGGGGTTGGATGCCGGGTTTTTGGCGTACAATGAGCCGCAAGGGCAGGTGTGCAGGCCTCCCCTCGAGTTCGTGGCGGGCGCGTGCCCCACACGAGCGGGGGCGGTGTGTTACTCCTCTCTTTCTTTCTCTCTCCCTCTCTCTCTCTGTCTCTTTCTCCCTCGTCTCTCTCCTCGGTCTTCCTCCCCTTCGCTCCTTTATTTTCCAGCAGCAGCAGAACGTCTTGAGACGTGCTTACCGTTAAAGCCGACTCGCCCTCAGCTTCTCTTTTTCATCGCCGACCGGAAAACCTCTGGCTAGAGGTCACGTGCACTCCTCGATAGAGAGACTTGCATCCGATTACCCCGTACCCATGAATGAACGTCACCGAGACTTCTTGCTTCGTACCCCGACGATCCAAATCGTCGATACCTTTTCACCGGTTCGGGGGACGTGCCACTGGATCGGGTTTCTGTTGTTCTTTCCGGGGCGGTGTGTCTGAAACGGAAGGAACGTGGAAATGAAAAGCATAGTGTGGAAAAATTTCGTTACTTTCAGCGAGATCCATTAAAACATTTTTTTAGTGCAATTTTCTACGATTCTATCTTGTCGTAGTTATTGGTAGCTGGCTAATTTTTGAATATTATAGATAGACATTGATTGGGTGGAAAATAAAGCACTAAAGATTTCAATAATTCAAGAATGTTGTAATGTTGCTTTTAATGTGACGAAGTCATTAAGGGATGAAATGAATTTTTATGTTAGTCCTGCTTCCCACAATCATTGCAAAACATATTTATTTTGCATAAAGATCCGTTGTCTAGTAATAAATATCGATTGTCGCGCATCAGAAGTAGTTCAACGGTCACCGGGGAGCCAGCAAGGGGTGGGAGCATGTGCGCGACAATAATAAGGGCACAGAGAAGCATGAGCGTTTCCGCGTGGCGTGTGGCTTCGCCCCCTTTCAAACGTGAGTTGAAAACGGACGCGTGCCATCGGTGAAAGTCGTCCTGGACCGAGTGAAAGAGAGGGGCAACGATATGCACAAGGGTTGAATTCAGACGAAAATAGTTCAATACGGAATCGTTTCTTCGCAGCCAGCTTGCGTACGAAGTTGAAAGGGTTCGTTTATTATCCTTGCTCGATCCTCGCGAAGAAGCATGATTTCGTTTATTTTATTGCAAAATTGAAATGGTGCACGCTGAGGTTTAGGATTGAGAACACTTGCCTGGAAGGAAAAACAAAATACGACCGCAGGAAGTGGTCAAGTGCAGCCGCCCTCGAGTACTTTGCTAATAAGCGGCCGTCGAAAGCGAAACAGGCGGCTCGGATCGTGTTACGCGGCTGCTGAAAACTTTAAGTGAGCCACTCTCCTTTTTAAACAACTGTTTCTTCCTCTCGACCAATTCGGATTCGGTCAGGTTTCTCCGAGATCCTGTCCGACGAACTCAACACAAATTTGAGCACAAACCTGGCAACTTGGAAAATCGAGAAAGTTCGAAACTTTTTATTTTCTCACGACAAATCATTTTGAGTTGAGCGCGTTGCTAATAGAGTTGCATTCACTTGCTAATCGCAATCCATTTCCAACGGAACAATACCCGGGACAGATGTGTCTCTATCGAAAGGCGTATCTATCGTTTAGCAACCCTTCTTTCAGAGAGGTGAAAAACGGCTACGAATAGAGATCAGCATAATCCACGGAAGAACAAAGCTAGCTAAAGGCGTATCCGATTGAACGGGATGAGAAGAAGAGAGATGGAGAGAGACCGTTTCAGATGTCTGCATCCGGTTGGTCACTTCCGGCACGCGTATAGCCACGTGGCCTCGCTTGCCCCTTGCACTTTAGCCCCTTCTAACCAGGAAGAAGAGGGGGCAGTATTTTCTTTTAAGGGCCCACCGAAATTAGGACCCATCTAGGTCGAGGGTCCGTCTCTAAACATCGTGTAGGAAGTATCTCTCGTGTTTGTCGGCTGGGGGCAACATGCAACTGCCCTGCTCCGCTTTTTCAACCTCCTCTGGAGCCATAACTCACCATCGTGCTCTCTAACGCTATTCTTTAATTTTTCGAATGTACGTACTATTTGAAATTACACCCTTACCCACTTTTGTCATAAATGCGTGAAACCTGCTGTCTAATCATAAATAAAATTGCGACGAAAATAATGCTGCTATTTCTTCAAATCAATCACAGTTCTATAAAATCCTAATCCGAGGTGCATAGATGAGGACTGCATTGAGCAAGTGGGTGCAGGATGTTCTAATTACGTGTACAGCTGAGTTTAAAGTCCTGGAGTCCTCCTGGTTCCTCGGATCAGTACTTTAAAAGTCCCTGTGGCCTCAGGATCTGCAGAACCCGGTCTTTTCGGTACACTTGTGCGCGGTTTACGCAAGGCAGTGCGCACTTGCCGCTTAGCTCCGTTCTTAGACGGCGCGTACCATGAATGGTCCACGGCTCTGAATAGAGAGGATTTCACAAAGAACCGGGCAAAGGAACCGACAAAGGATCCCGGGAGTTCTTTTGTTGGAGGGTCTTGCAGTCGAGGTGACACAGGCACGGAATCGAGTCCGTTGGTGCCTTCGACCAACGAATCCGTCGAGGAACCAAGCGCAGGACTCTCGATTCCATCTTGAACCTGCAGAATGCGGTCCTGTAGACTACCTTCGCAGTCGAACGAAGAAGAAGTGTGTGGACAGGTGAGGCAGAGGACCATTGATTCTCCTACGAATTTTTGCATCTGTCGGTAGGTTGATCTTAGGACCTAGTTTCCGAGAAGCGTGCCGCACGGAACCCTCCCCTTCACGCTTCTTCAAATCGCTTCCTCTCCGATCGGGTGTCTAGCTCCGTCACAATGAAAGGAAAACCGCAATGTCGTCTGTCTCGCCGACTGGAAGAATCTCGTCTTCGGAAATCTCGCCGCAAGATTTCGTTTCGCCTCGCTTTCCTGGACCTCTCGAATCTGCTTTCGTCCCTCCTGATCAGGGTAGTCTCGTCGAAAAATCATTCATTCCGCAGGTAATAGTCAATGCTCGTAACCATTTTCAAGTTAAAATTTCCGTCCCACACCCATCGTGGATTAAAGAGCCTTAATTTAGACTACGAGGTGACTGCAGGGTGTAAAATAGAACACAGTTCCGAGGTTTTCCGGAAAACAGGAAGTACGAGGCGCGTGTGCCACCCTCGCTAGGGGTCCGATCTATTTCTGACCACATGGTTGAGTTACGTGCTCCGCAAGCGTCGGCGCCTTGAAGCGTCTCCAAGGGAAAACACCTCGTGTTGACGTTTCCCCGAAATTCCTGGATTCGTCGATACTTAAACGCCATGGTGTCAGGACGCTGTTTGACAAAAATCGGGAAAGGGGTGTCGACAGTTTCCCAAAAATAACAGGGCTGAACGTGTCGACGCGTCGTCGGGCCCTTCACCCCGTCGTTTAAGGGGGTAACGTAACCCCTAAACATTACTATAATATTACTCGATTTAAGGGTAAAAACAGTGTTTGCGGGAAACAATTGTTTTTCCTTATTCGAGTATGTTACGAGCTGTGCGATGGCTCATTCTAAAGAGGAAGGTTCAGTGCAGCGCGGTGAGTTTATGATTTAATGATAGATTATGTTTATATCTAATAATATGAGCGTTCAAAGTAGGGAAAAAATTGAGAAAAAATCGAGATACCACCCTCGGATTCTAGCTTAGGGGTTGGAAACACTGATAAATACTCTAGAATTAGGGGTTACGTACCCCCTTAAATCCACTGTCTATTCGTCGTCTTTCAGTCGATTGAGAGTATCGTGTAACGTCGATCGTGAATAGTCGAACGAAGAAACGAGAACCGGACACGCGTGCCCAGTAGTCGCGATTCAACGTACCCCAACTTCCTCGGAGGGCAAGAGTAACCGAAAAGTCGGTTGCCAACAGGAAGTCTCGTCCTCGAAGAGGTCCTGCGAAGGTCCTGACGGTTGCCGGTCGCGCGCCCAGCTGTATCGTCGATTCTGCGGATCCACAATACGAAAAAGCATCGAAAAAAAGGGCTTGCAACGAGATGACGAGCTGAAGAGAGTGAGAGGAAGCTCGTGTTACCTCATCCGCGGGGGCAAATAAGTGATCTTCGCGCCGCCCATGATTCACGACACACGTTTTGCCAGGCCACAGTCAGCTCGGCTGCATTGTTCACCGGCCAGACACATAGGTGGATGCAGGAGAGAAAACGGCGGGTACGTCGGACCCGAGCCGGTAGGAGAGGGTGTTTAGAATTTCATTTCCGGGCATTCGAGAGAGGAGAGCGACGTCTCCGAGAGACGACCGGCCTCGTGCATCTGTCCGCAGATGCCGAGCAGATGCACGGAGTAGAAAGAGAAAGAGCTTCGAAACCAGCTCTCGGGCAATACGCGTGGCGGTCTAATTGCAACCCTTCCTCAGGAGGGTGAATTCGCATTGTCGCGAAACGTTCATTCATGCTCGCGCCGCCGCCGCCGCGGAACCGGACCGGTTCCGAGACGGTCGAAGACCTTCCTGCCGGAAGTGACAAGGAAGGGCGGCGGGGTTTCCGAGGCTGGGCTTCATTGAAGGAAGCAACAAGTAAAGGAATTTCGATCGACCCGCCTGCCTTCTTTATTTTAAATCGCTGCAGGTCAGTCATTCAGCGGCTTACAGCCCGGAATTCTTAACGAGACCGTTCGCTTTAATTTTCGAGATCGTTCAACAGTATTGCCCTGTAATGCTCTCCGATCGTTTACATTTATTCTTACACAGTTTCTGGTTTAGTTGATCTAGAAAATTGACACCTTGTGCTCAGCGATAAGGCAAGGGTTTGCTAAGAGCCTTTAAAGGGCTGTGCTTCGACCCCCGGATCTCTCCGTCCTTGTTTCTCCAGTAGCGACGGTATTAATTTCTTATAGACTCATTCCAGGCGATCTATTTCCCCTCCGAAGTATTTATCAAACACACCACACCTATCGGTCCAAAGGCTTCCCGAGGCAGATGGCAGAAAAGTACCTACTCACTCTGAAAACACATGCTCTCCGGCCACGTGGTCTTTTGGTTACACCCATGGTCACGGTTCTACCCCATCTTACGTATGCTTATATGACGCAGATAAACACATTCTCCCTTCTTCGTCGTTGCTCGTTCCTTTTTCTCCTTTCTACCCCTCTCTTTCTCTCTGTTTCTCCTTCTCCGACCCGTTCTCTCCGCACGAGGCGGACCGATTCAATCTCCCTAATGGCATCGTGTTCCTTGCCACGAGCTAATACGATGTATCATGCGCTCTAATGGGCCAATAGACTCGTACCTGATTATTTCGGCCACGACGGTGCGTGGGTTCGGCAGGTGGTACTCTACTCGATCAACTATTTTAAGAAGGGTCACGGTATCGATGCACGCTGACGACATGTTTGTCGGCGATCGGTTATCGGTGGCGTTAAGGAAATCAGTTTTTCTGGTAGACTTTCGCAAGGGAGACTATCGTTGTTTGTTGTTCCGGGAACAAGTGGTTCAGTTTGAACCTCGGCGAGTCATATCGACCAGTTATCTAGAGCAAATTCTTGAAAAAAATTATTTCCTGTAAATATTCGCTTCAGGGTTCATTATTGTTTCGCTGGAGGATCGACACGGTTCAAGTCGGATCATCCTCGTTTCCGGTTGAGTTCTCGAAATTCGCTGTGCTTTAACGGAACACCTCTGTTCATTAGCCTTCGGTGGAGCAGACGAGTAAAAAATCCGTTTCTTGTTACACAAGGTATACGGGGCTACTCCTTAAGAAAAGTGACGTGGAATCAATAAGATGTGATTTACAAGATCCAACAAAGTGACCGCAGGCATTTTTCACGGTCGATCACGCCTCCGAACGGTGGGCCTAATTGACACCGACGTAACCAACACCTTGACTACCCCGAGGAGATCTCTCCACCGAGGCCCTTCGCCTCCTCTACCCCGCCGAACTCTGTGAAACTAAAGACCGGTTTCGTAATGGTCTTAAAGGCGATTTCGACCCTCCCCGTTGTTCCGCGGACCAATTGTGTTCCGCACGAGAAATGGCCTGCTGTAAGCCACTTCACATCGATGAAAACAGATCGATAAACGTTTCCTTTCAGCACTCGCCTTCCAGAAACATTCTGAACCGATCTTTATGCAAAATTGCTTCGTTTTCAACCAGCACATATTGTTAGAATTGCGTTCACAGGTGATTCAGATGATAGAGAATCGTTTCATTTGATGGCCGCCGATTAATCATTCCCTATATCGATCCATAGATTATTCTCACGGGGCCAGAAGGATCCTCTGTTTGCCGAGGATCTTTCTCCGACCTGTCGCGACCTGGTTTATCGCGACGACTCGGTTTTGTTTGGCCGTTATCATCGGTGTTTCCACCGGGCGAAAGACGATGAGCCGCATTCCACGAGGCCGAGGACTAGAGGACATGTTTTATCGCGTCTCGTTTGTCGTGCCTTCGGATTAACCGGTGTTTAGAAACGATACGGCCCCGAGGAGAGATCCCGCAAGGATGATTCGTAACCGCAGGTCGGCAAACGCGTCCCCTTTTTCCAAGAGGAAACCTCCTCCGCTAACGGAGGGGCTGCTTCTTCTTTATCTTCGCTACACGTGTTCGTTCCTCGCGTTCCTTCGATCTATCGAAGCTTCCTCGATCCTCTACTCACGATCTTGTATTCGGCTCCTTTTAACCCTCGCCACCACACCCGACCGATTTTTTCTGGACCCTTCGTTTTGTTAAAATCGTTAACTTGGTCTGAACGATTGATTTCTGTCGAGGTAAATATAGATTCCTCCTTTTGACTGAAAGGTAAACTTTCAGTAGTTAATTTTTATTTTAAGAACCTGTTTTTTTATGTTCAATAATACTTCCTTGTCACTGGTTTATGTTATATAGAAGTTCGAGCTCATTAATATTGGACTGACCGGAGCGAACGATCAAAACGTAACGGCCCGACACTTTTCCGTACTCGTTACTGATAAGACTGTTTGCCAATTTGGCAGGTGACAGTCCGCGACGCGTTCGTGACAATCGCGCACGGTGACGACGCACCTTGTGGCAAACGCAAATATGGATCGGGTCCCATGGAATCACCATAGATAGAAAAGGAAACTCTCTGTGCACACACTTGATGCGCGTGTACATGGTCACGCCAGCAATCTTTACCTTCGGTGAGATATCGAGGGAGGATCGGTTGTATATTGGAAGGTGGCTGATAAGACGACAGATAGGTGGTTCAAAAAATATAGGAGGGGTTTTTGTGCAAGGAAAAATTTGGCTCGAATATTTCCACGAAAGACCTGTGACTCGATGCTTGCGTACAAATTCAAGTTATATAAATTATATATAATTTTAGCCTTGCCAGACACGATATCAAAATATATGTACATTGTACATATATCTTACGATAATCGATAACCCGAAGATTGCTGAAAAGTTGCAACACTAAATTACACACAATTGAAATTTCAATTCCATCTGTAAATCAGAATTTTCTATAATTCATACGTTCCCTCTTAGTTTTATCGATATCTATTGTCCCTACAAATCTACGCGATTTTCCTTCCAACATTTTTTCCTTTCAATTAAAGTGCAGCTATTAAACAAGATAAAACTGCACCGGCCAAATTAGTTACACATGTTCCACTCATTACATTTCGCTGCAGTAATATTCGCGTTTAGAGAGGCTTAATGGCCGTTCCAATCTCCGTCTCTAATTATTCAAAACCCGGGGATTTCCAACCAGTCGATAAATCAGCCTCATTAGTTCTGTTTCAGATTGATATCGTTGCAATTTAAGGAGATCCGCTATTTCTCGCGAAATAATGAAACGCGCGGAAAGGAGTCGCCTATTAATAGAAGCCATTAAACGAAATAACGTATCGCGAGACGCCGATGAATAAGATACGACCGTCTAAAATTTCGCTGTCCGCGAGATTGCGCGGGCATAATACAATTATTATGCGCGGAGCCCGAGAGCACGACGTGTATTAACGTTTCGACCTGGGAAAAAGGTCTATATAATAATCCTCGGTCGTTCGAGCTGGCGAGACACTGCCGAGCGAGATATGCCAGCCCGTATAATGGCTAAATGTTACTAATAACCGGTTCCGAGCATTTAACTAATGCGAGTATTAGACGATCGAGCTTTCGATAAGACTGCCCCGAGAGAGGCACTCGCGGCTACAGCGGGCGCGAGCAAATGGAACTGTTTCGCTGAATCTAACATCCAGCTTTATCGGGGCACCACTTCCGTCTTATCCGTCGCACAATAAGACCTCTTCGTGAACTTCATTAAGGCCAGCTTCCCGTGATTTATCGGTCGCCTCCGCTCCGCCTAACACGGTACTGCTCTCTTCAATTTGCAAAGCTCGAGATCCGGAAATCCCGTTTCTCTTCCAGGAATTGCCCTACCTCGTCAAACGTGGTACCGATAAATTATAGAAATTCTTCCGATTCAAATGAGTCCAAAAACGATGCAAATCGGTCTACTTTTATTATCTTCGTACATAATATGTCACTAATTTATTTACACGAAGTTCTGGTCGTATTTGCATTGTGTTTGGACTGATTTTAATTAGAATAATCTCAACCATTCACGTATGAATCAGGTAAGACAAAACTGACTAAATTCGGAATTTTCTTCATAGGATTACCTTTCTAACCATTTTATAGCCGCTCGACATTGTATTGTAGTTGCGTAAAAGACGACAACCGAAACCGCAAGTTTTACTGGCCGGAGAGCTTTGTGATTTAAACCGCAACCGGGGCTTACCCGTCTTCTCATCGTCTATCTACCTCCTTCTCGCTGTTTACTCTCTAACCGCAAGATTAAACACGTTAATCCTCCGGGCCACCTTTCTTTTTTTTTATCTGTGCTGTGAGGCACACCTCGTTTAGCGCCGATAAAAACTCGCATTAACCGAAAAGACGAGGAACAAGATGAACGGACGAAAGAAGACGAAGACGCCATGCCAAAAAAAAAGGAAAAGCACCGTTTCATCTCCTGTTTAACCTCCCCACGTTCTAACCACTCTCTGCCGATTCGAGATGCTAATCCTAATCCCTGCGGTCTGCAGGTACGAGATAGAGAGAGCTGCGAAAACAACCTGGTTTGCGCTGAAAACTGCTTAATATTTACGTTGGTTGTGTTTACGACCGGCTATCGTATCATGCAGACCACCGTATCTTTAATTTCCGTTAATCGGGCCCCCTCGCGCAGACGTAATCTTGCGATTGGACTTGCAAACATTATGCGAAACCCGGTGGTAACTTGTGATCGAATTTATTCGTGCACGCAATAAATCCGGACAAAGAAGTTGCTAAGAAATTTTACAAAATTATATGTCTCCGTGAAGAACGCTCGAATTATCTCGTATATCAAATAATTCAGGCGAAATTAGATAATTCCGATCCGCAGGGACACAAATATGGACAAAATTCGAGCGCGTTAGAATTCGCTAGGTAATGAAATAATTCGCGAAAAGTATAGCCTCAAATACGAAATTCCTTGGAACTTGTTCGAACGATCCCTGGAATTATAGAAACGCGTTAGAAGCTCGAATCGTTAGAGAATCGGCCAATTCGCGGAAAGTATACCCTTCGCTGTGAAATCCTCGCGGATTCTATAATTTCGGGATGAAATGATCGGAACTTTGATGGGCTCCTCGGGATCGATTTCGGTTGGAGACCGGTGCCGATATGGAAATTAACGGAGTTTATTGGAACGGCAAGCGGTGCGTGAACAGAGATCGTTATCCACAGGGCACAAGGTACCATTCACCCCGTCTTGTTGGACACCCTGCCGGCTATAAAAATGCCGGTCTTCTCTTTATCAGCGACACTGGTTCCAATATTTCCCAGGGCTCATTGTGCCGGCATTTATCGATCGCTCGATAACGCGACGCGTCCCTTGTCAATTCAATGCCAGTTTTATCGGTGGGAGGACATGTGGCTAAACGGGACACAAAAATACTACTGTTCCGCAGCCCCGTTGAACCGGGGGCATGAAAGCGCCTCTGTTGGATCATGTTGGACGTCACCGTGATCGGTTACGCGCCAGCCACCCTTGTTTGCATCGCGTTATTGCTTTACGATGGATCCTTTCGGGGGCCTATTTGATCCACTACACACGAAGAATGGAACGGGACCCTGCCGAAAAATTGCACACTGTTTTATCGCAAATGTTTTACCCTCCAGCGACAGTCATTATCATCCCTAGATGACGGAGCGATCGTCGCGCATTAACATCAATTTATATTCCTCAATTTCTGTTTTATTGCTGTGCTTTATGAACGAAACAAGCCTAAGCTGTTTTTAATCGTTTAAATCGCAGCTATCAGCGTTATCAGAATGAAAGCGATTGTCTAGCCGAGAGCAGAGATGATCCCCAGGATTAATTAGCCCCCGTTTGTTCGCGATCGCGTTATTCAGAACGTCTTGAGCTGGCGGTTACCAACAGCTCCGCCAAAGAAAGATGATGGATCGCCGGCATTAGATGGGACGTTCGTCTGTCATGAGAATGCCGGTTCACGAACCGCGACTTAATAACGCCATTGAGGCTGCCATAGAGGCGCGTTCAGCAGCTTTGAGTAATCCAGAAAACGCAGACTTCCGGAGGTACACCGGTTCGACGTTGTCCACCCACTGCATCGTGCCTGATTCCCTTTACGTTTAATCTTCGACTTGTGAGAATTCTCAAAAGAAGTTCGTTCTTTAAATTACGAATAAAAATGATACGGATAAAAATCCCAGGCAGATTCCGAGAAACCTGGTGGTTGTCTTAGCAACCAGTCGCGTCAGTCGCCAAGTTGAGATCCTGTCGGGTGCTCTCCGGCTGCGCTGCGAGATGAATGACGAAATTAAGACTGTCCCGTAACTCACGCGGCGCCCCTGTCCTCTCTCACCCCTTTTCGGTCCTCCTCGGGCCCCGTCTCTGGCCCCGTCTCTGGCCCCGTCTCTGGCCCCTTTGGTTTTCTCATCTCGACACGGTCCCTCCGACGGGGATTAGCATTTCAAGCTTCGCGGCGACCGCGAGCTCGGTCGAATCCTTTTGTCTCGAGCCGGGCAAGGTGTCGGCCGGGCCGCGAGAAGAAATCAGCGCGAGAAAGACGGCGAACGGGTAACCGGTAGCCGACTCCGAGGGATAACGCGCATTAGGGATCGTTACAATGGGCGAGTGAGTGTCTTCGACGGCACAGGTGACTGTGGGAATGACCGTTGAGTTCCGGACAGGTTGGAGGCCGGTTCGAAACCGTTGGACGTGTGAAAAACCTTGACGAGACCGTCGCTGAAAATCCACTCGCCGAAGAAATCGCCTTTTTTCCGGGGAACTGCGGGGCCCCCTTTCGCCGTATGGGGATGCTGGCAACCGACCCCGTGCGACAGGGGTGCCGAACAGGGCTGTTACTTTTCTTCGAACGTCGAAGATTTTGAAGCTTCGAATTTCGGAGAAATTTCAAAGGTGATGAATAGATTGCGGAGCTTCATGTAAAATAAAAAATTTATTTCTTTATTGCAAGAAATAGAAACTGAATGGAATGTCATTCCTTCGTTTAATGATTTTAATAGAGAAGTCAACTTCGAAGAGTTCGATTGCTGGATTACACCGAAATGGTCGAGCGACAACAGCAGATAGACGGTAACGAAGCGTGAATAGAGAACGTTAGGTTGTAAAAGAGTCTCATTACTCGCGTTTTTATGGCTCGGGTATAATTTGCACACCTATGCACCTAGAGAGACCAGTTCTCCCTTGGATGCGATTCGATACGAGAGAGGTACGCTGTAGCAAGGCGTAAAAACGCGTCAGACCTGATATCGCTCTGTGAAATTGCTGTTTACTCAACGGACTGTGTATTAGCATGGCTGATTTATACGATCGCAGGTCTTGAGATATTATTATTGTCGCCTTTACCGAACCGAGCACTTGGGGTCTCTTCTGGCCACTTCTTTAGCGGTTGACGGTGGATGATTGTTGGTAGCTTGAAGGGGTTGAACACGTTGAGAGGGGTCGATTTATGAGGGTAATTTATCGGAGATGCTTCGGAGATGTTTAGGGCTCTAGGAGATTTCAATGCGACTATGCGAATTCTCTTTCGTCGGCCCTCTGTAGTCCACAACCTGAGAAATTGCGCTATTGTCAGATATTTGTGTTGCCTCCTTTGCCAATCGCTGGTGGAAGCCTTCTCGCATAATCGTTCCTTTCTCCGCTAAAACATATCCTCGAAGAGCTCGATCGAAATTCTTGTTCGGAGCAAATGTAAACGTGCAAGCAAACATTAATCATCCTATTAATTACTTTCACTTTACCTAAATCTATCTAGCCGGACGTTTTATTGCAGAGATTAATTTCTCCGACAATCGTATGGTTCGCGCATAAATAACGATTCCACGTCAAGGTGTCAGGGATTGATTAATGTCTCCTTAATGCACCGAACGAATAAGTGTTTCTGACAACATATTGAAATCGCCGGCAACCCGTTTGCTTGATCGGGAAACCGAGCAATTAGCGATAGTGGAAGATTGCTACCTGGTGGAACGGTCGTCAGGTGGCGTCGCATATAAGGGCATGGACGACCTGGCGCCTCGATGCGTGTCTGGAGGGCCTGGTCGCTAGAAAATCGCGTAATTTACGGGGCGACAATACGCCCGGTTCCAGCTCACTGAAGCACGAGCTGCGAAACCTCTAATCGTCGCGTTATCGATCTGGCCACTGTTACCTGTGGGCAATACCGTTCCTCGGAATCCTGCGACTTTCGACAGCCCTTTGCTGCCACCTGATGGCGCAGCCTGCCAAACAGTCCATCACGTTTTTAAATAAACGAACTTACGATCCACCTCGCAGATCGCCACGAGAGATGAACGCGACAGGCCTCGAAGGGAAAAGATTGAAGAACGGTCACGAGCGGCCGTTCAAGCAGAAATACCCGTTTCTGCCGGTAAAATTAAAGACAAGGAGCCATCTTCACGGTCGACGGCGTCTTAACGAGCCCGAACGAATTCGTCCCGCGGACGCGACGAGTCATCGATTTATCGAATCGTTACCGGGAGAGACCGTGCCCGAGGCGCCAGACCCTTTTTAATGTCCGATTGCCGGCGCGACCGATCAATTAGCGGGCTATTGATCTCCGAGCCGCGGCACGGCTGCGTTCGATGACGATCATCGCTCGGAAAAATTCTTGCCACCTGGCCAGACCCCCGCGGCCACTGGCAGATGCGTTTCTAGTCGATTCTCGGATCGATCGGGTCTGTGATTTCACGGCTCCCCTCCTCACCGGATCCTGGAACCCTGAAATCCTCGAGGATTTCCGCTGTTTTCCTCCCAGCTCGTCTTCCACTGAACATTCTTATTAACTAGAAATTGCAATTTCGGCGCACAGGTTCGATCCTATGTTACTATTGCCGGCACATGGTCAACAAGTGTTTTGAAATATTAAATTTAAATTAAATTTGTTACTAAGCAAGTAAGTTTGTACCAGCAAACCATTGGTTTCGATTTCTGTATTTTTCTCTTTTGTTTCTCTTTTTGCTTTTTAACACGGAAATATATATTCTCATATTAATTTTTACAGACGCAATTATATCCTTGAAGATGGTCTCAACCTAGACCGAAACCTCGAATTATTAATTTGTAAAACTGCTTAGGAAAATATTAATATAGGATCGAACCTGTGCGCCGAAATTGCAATTTCTATTTAAAATTGGCGATCGAGATAAAAGAAAACATTTATTCTTATTAACACTTTATCTATCGATAACCTATTAATAAACTTTTCGATAACTGTGCTGCACCAAATGGAAGCTTAAACATCTTCTTTTACATAATAATTCCGAAGGAAATTATTGGATTCTGTCATCGAGGGTGAGTTGTTGGTTCACGATTAAAATGGCTGTTGATATTGAATGATCTGCAACGATTGAATGACTTTCAACGATTAAAAGTGGATATTAATGAGATAAATTCATTGCTCCACGAGTTTGCTTTGTGTTTGATAAATATGAAATTAATATTAGAAGCAAGGTACACCCTCGCCGAGGCAAGTAACATAACGCAACGGGAGAGCACGGTGCTCGGCGAAAGTGACTTTCGCTATTCAGTGACCAGCTAACGCGGGAGAATCAACCGAGTGATCTCGGGCAGCTATACCCGCTTCTCGTTGCTAACTAGAAAAATTGATAATACGCGTGTACACACGGTTCCCTTGCGGGGGTGTGTCTCGTTTCATTCCGCTGGACAGTGCGGCGCCGCGAGTACCCTGTTACGGCGGGATAAGTACTCTCAAAGACACTTCGTGGAATGTGTTCTTAATGAACCGAACGTGTCTGCCACTTGCCAACTATCGCAACACTTCGTGTACACAATGGCGGCTCGATTGACACCGAGTGTATCCTGTTCTCCGATTCCCAATTACTCTCTGCTAGTGGGAACTGGCGTGGAGAACCGGCGCGGCTAGGTCTTATCCAATCGGAATGTTTGCTGTCATAATGCTTTGACTATTTCGCCGGGGCGATCGTAAAACGAACACGAGCTACAATTGTTTCTGCGTTCCCGAATAATCGTTAACACAAATCCGGCTCTAATTTATTGTCTATTCTAATTGTCTTTTCTTGTTAAACGTACATTCGACAAGCAACATCTCGTAAATATTCTCATAAATGAGTTCGTCGTGCCGAATCTTCCCAGCTTCGATAATTGTTTGTTTCAACCTGTATCTGCATGCTCGTCAACCGATTTGTTATGATGATAAAACGCGTGGGACCTTTTCAAATAAACACAGAGTTTCCGAAGGAAGCTGCAGCTTCGGATAGGGTATACAGACTGGTGTTCGGCATGCTGGAATTCCACGGTATCAGGAGAGCAGGGTTCGAAAGATGCAGCCCTCGAACGGAAAACTCTTTTCGAGGGTTTCCACGATTGCCACGAGCGACTTCGGGAAACTCTTCCCAGCTCGATAACACTCGAGACAAGTTTGAATCGGTGTCGCGGAGTAGTCGTGCTGGGTGGATCTGTCAGCGAGGATCTCGTCGTTCGAGTGTCTACGAGGGTGAGTACTCGGGGAACGTTCGATGACGCAAACTGGCGGCAGACTCGTTTCTCACGTCGACGTTCCTTCGAATAGCCACTCGAGATTCCCAGATCCGAATCTCTGAGCTGCGCCCGTTAGTCACTGCCCTCTTCGACGTGTGTATATCTTTTTTTTTTCTTAGCTGTGTTGGTGCCTGTGTCTCTCTTCTTTTTTTTTTTAGTTTTGTCCGGTCCGATTTTCGCAACCGATAATTTCACCCGTCGACGCACGCAGTACGCAACTCGAGCGCACTCGCATGATCGAGCCCGCGGAGCCATTGTCTCTGCCGCTCGGAGAAAGTGTGACCCTAATAGCCGCGGGAATGATTAGAGGAATCATGGTGCTCCAATCAGCATGCGCCGTCGCACCCACTCGCACAAACACGGGACCGACTCCTTTCTTTGAAATCACGAACCGATAATCATCGATCATCTTTTTCTACGTTTGGAGACTCCGAAAACCTGACGATAAGTTGTTCAAATGATTTTTGACAGGGTATTTTAGCTAAACTATAATTGATTTTATTATCCCCGTTCATTTTGATTTGCTCGAGACTATTCGAAGCTGCATCGATCGAAGCCTGAGACTTTTCCGACGACAGCGCTTTTATGTATCTCCAATGAATTTGAGGGCGTCGTTTTCTATGGTATCCTGATTACGAAAAATTCTCGGCTGCATTGTGCATATGACACAATTCCGCACGCGGTGTCATTCAGCTTTTGTAGTATCGCGCATTGTCGCGAAGAACGATAGGATCCTTTCTTCGGCGACGGCCAAGAGAATGCTAGTTGATCTTTAATCTGATACGACAAGGAACACCGTGTGCAAATCGTATATTACTTGTGCTCTTGTAAATATGACGAAACCGTGTACATGTCGCAATCGAATGATTCTCATGCGCGAGATAAAAGCGAACCCTGTAGAGAATCGAATTTTTCAACCCCTGCTTCGACTCCTTGCGAGTCAGCTGTTACGATCAGGCAAACGTTGACTTGCATAAAAACGATATTACTTTCCGGTCCCCGGTTGTATCGACATTAAAAGCAAAACGTTACAACATTCTTGAAGTTGGAAAATCTTTTAGATTTCACCGAGTCAATTTTTTCATAAATGCCCGGCAGTCTAGTGATCAGGATGCGTCCGTGTACGATCCTCGCCATGTAATAAGACAACTCTCGGATCGAAAACAGTCCGATTGCTGTCGTTCTGGGACGGGTCTGGGCGTTTAACACCGAAAGCAGCGTGTCGTGCATCGGGTCGACGTTCACCAGGATAAACGATGCTCCCGGTGAAATCTACGAACTGGACAACGGCATGAATTACTAATAAGTTTTCTAGGACGTAGAGCACGCACACGTTACGATACCGCGGAATGAATAACGCGGCGATCATCGAGGAGCAGAAGGCCGAGGGGGTCCGCGCGGAGTGAAGCGGAGTGAAGCGGAGTCGAGCTGGTGCCGCTCCCCCGACGCGAGAGTCGTTTTGAATAATCTGACCGTGGCTGTGCGAGAGAGGAGCAACAGGAGAGGATGATGAGACTCGTCTTTTATGCCGCGATGCTAATTAATTGAAACGACCGGCCGACAGTTGCGCAAGGAGGAGGGCCCGGGCCCAGCCGGTAGCTTCTCGCCGGTGTGTTCTAAGCGGTCACGTTATATCGAGAGAGGATCGAGATTATTTATTTAATGTATGCCCGCCGGGGACCACCGACCGGCAGAAGCTGTGGGGCGCACGGCTACCCACCCGCGTGCTCACGCACTAATTTCATTTTCGGACGCATCAACCGGCCGTCCCCTGCCCCCTCGCGATTAATTGGACGGAAACGGAGCAGTTTTCTGCGAGATCCGACGTCCGAGCTCCGCCAAACAAAATTACAAAACCAAGCGACAACTCCGCGTGCTCCGTTCTGCCTCCGCGTGCTTTTTTTTTATTTGTAAGCATTTGAAAACCTTCTGGGTCTATTTTGCTTTACGTGAATGATATAAGTAAATACAGTAGTGTGGAATACAGGAATAATACAATAAGAATTCTATAGTAATACAAGTGAATATAACAGCAATGTCTGTTAACGCTAAATATGTAGATTAGAATTTTGGAAAAAGGAGTGAATTTGTTAATTTCCGTCTTTGTAAATTATACCATTCGCATTGGCATATTATGTGATCAAGAGTTTCACAACCCTGATTCCATTTACATTGGTTATCATTGATAATACCTGCTCAATCTAGTGAAGCAGCTAGGTTATAATGATCGGAACGTATTCTATTAACTGTGACAACTAAACTTCTCTCGAGTTTTAAATTGGCGAACCAGTGTACCGAGATTTCATTAAAGAAATTTTTCCCTTAAAGAGTCCTTGATTTTTTATGACTCCAAAAGTACGATCTTTAGCTTATTTCGCGATATAGAACACGCTTTTCATAGTTATTGGATAAGTCTTGTAAATAATCATTTGTATGCAGCAATTATAATACGTAGGCTTTAATCGAGACTGAAGTGTAGGAGTTCGTAGTAACACGAGTTAGTAATAGCGTTTTATTCGCGCGTTCGATTCACTCGTTCTCCCACACCCACTTGTTATTCTCTCGCTAACAAACTCTCCTGCCTATTGCACTCGTTCCGACTATTATCTTTGGTGTTCCTTTTATTCCTTCTTTTCTTTCGCAGCTTCCCGAGCTACTCTATAATTTTCTTGTCCGGCGTTTCGCTCACTGTGTCTTCCACCGTTGACGTCTCTATCGGTTTCCCCCACAATCCCTTTGGCAAATGTAGAATTTCGCCGGGCGTCTACCGGTTTTCTAGTTTAATGAATGTAAACGGAGAATCGTTTTTCCTGTGGATTTGTCGTAGCTCCGAGGAGAAGTCCCTGACTTATGGAAATGAAGGCGCCTTCTCAATCCACGGGGCCCTGCGTCCCGTGGGCATATCCTAGCGCCGATGTAAACCTAATGAGTTATGATTCCCCCGGTGTTGTACGTTATAGGAAGTTACGGTCGGCGCGCGTCTATTTCTGTCGGCTCGTTTCAAAAATAGTCCTCCTCCGAGCAGGAATGCACCTTTCCAACGGTGAATATTAATAGTGACACTCGCGGAGGATCGGTGGAATATCATTTACCTCGGGGCGTCCGCAGTTAATCTGTACACTTCGCGGCTGTTCCTCTTTTGCGCCGCGCGCACCTATCAATTTCGACATTTTATGGTTATGGGATAATATCGATCGCGCTCAATAACGGCTCAATTACAGAGAGCTGACGGATCAATCTGGTTCCCCGGCTGCAGCGAACGGATGAAACCAAACGCCGATCTACGCGTCGTTAGTTGTCTTCATCGTTATCATAACCAGATTTTCTAATAACACGTATCCTTCGGGCTCGATCCTTGAGACACTCGAACGATCCAGACGATAAATGCCGATCAATTTCTTCGCGCAAACACCTGCTGACGTGACTGGGCTTCCAGCTTGTCTTTACACGGCTACAAGTGCTTCCCAGACCCTGTAATCTCCAATTTGTACGTTTATTTTGGAAACTGTTTCCGTGAAGAATTGATTACTTGTCGCGAGTCCCGTGGAAGACCATCGATCTCCGTGCTTCAACCGAGAATTATAATTTGTTGCATTTAAATCGTGGCTTATCAACGTTCCATCTCGATTCTAATTTCCTAGAAGGCAGATTAAATTGTTGACTGCTTAGATAACAGGTCTTGGATGAAGTTGATCGAAACATTTGTACAAGAAGATTGCTGCGTTCAAAAGGATTATGCATGGATCTGTAATCGACTAGTTTCGAGATGAAACCAGCAGCAATCTGAAATAGGAAACATGAGTGGGGATCTAATACAATGGCTGGGCGGGCTCGTTATTGAAGGACCAAGGAGAGCGAAGTGGAGCATCCAGGGCCGTTAATATTTTATCGCGCCGGGCTCTGGCGATCGCAGTTATCTCTTCGATTCGAGAGGGCCGGTAGAAAGTAAATCTCTGCTCGGAGGCAGGAGGAGAGGCGCAGCGCGCGAGGTCGCGAGCGAGCATAAACATCCGTACGCGTACGACCTGGAATTCCCGTTTGATTTACTGCCGCTATCTCGACGCATTAGTCTTTGGTCCCCCGGGGGCCGATATCATCTGCCTTAAAAAATGCTGCCGTCAACGCGGCCCGCCAACTACCGTGCTACCCATCCTCCGCGGATCGACCCATCGCCCGTCGTTTATGGGCAGCCTTGCTCTCTCTCTCTCTCTCTCTCTTTCTTTCTTTCTCCATCATTCTACTTCTCCTCGTCGTTCTCTTCTTCCTGTCCGCTCACCCGTGAACGCCCTACGACCTGGATGAAGTCCTCTTCATGAAGATTCTAATATCGCGCTGATCTGCTTACCGTCAACCCTTTGCCCTCCGACCTATTCTAATTCGAGAAACGAATTTTTCGTACCACCTGAAATATCTCTCTTTTATATGATTTTCTTAATTTGATCAATATAAAACTGATGTAATACAATACCTCGTACAATACGTTTGGTAATTTATAGAATATAAATACGATGAACCATTAATAGTGTTAAGGGATATGATTTTCAGTGGAATAAACCAGTTTAGTGATATAGGTAATTTTGAAAAATAGCTTTATTATAAATCAGCTAATAGACAACAGCACCAGGTATATCCTGCCTAATTTTGGAGCAAAGCTAAATATCAAAGGTTGTATTAGCATCCACTCCTTTTTGCAAAATTGTAATCTACATATTTAGCGTTAACAGACATTGCTGTTATATTCACTTGTATTGTTATAGAATTCTTATTCTATTATTCCTGTATTCCACATTACTGTATTTACTTATATTATTCATGTAAAGCGAAATAAACCCAGAAGGGTTTCAAATGCTTACAAATTAAAAAAAATACATGTCTAAACCGACTCTAGCGTCGAACTGACTCGCGACTCTCGTCTTGTTCGTCGCTTCGGCTGCCGATCCTCTTTTTGATCGGCGATCGTCACTTCGATGTGAAGCACACCACCCATTACATTGTAAGAATATTCTTGAGTTTTCGTTACAAAACAGTTTTACTTCAACAAATCGGTTTCGAAAAAGGCACACGTGCTCCAAGATTCGGATTCCAGGCAAAGTCGTCAGCGGGAATAAATGCAGGCAGAAAAAAATGCATTAGCCGTGTCCAGCGCGTCGTGTGTGCACGCGGTTGTCGAAGCTTACGGGTGCGTTCATAATCAGCGTCGACAAGGCGTACATGCATCTCGTCAATGGTACAATGAGCTCTGGCCCTCGTGAAGACGAAGCGCGCACGCACACAGACACGCCGGTCGAAGAAAGGGAATAAGAAGGAAGGCGACGAGAAGAAGGAGGAAGACCAAGGAGGATATGCAGGATCGTGAGGATCGACCGCAGAATTCAGCGGCGTAGAAGGTGTAGGAGGAGGTAGAGAAGGTAACCGAACTCGTTCCCGATTCAGGAACGTCGAGACGCTAGCTAGGAATCCCGGTTAATGCTCGGAAAGAAAGAGGAAAAAAGAAAAGGGGAGGAATGATCTTAGTGGATCGGTCTGAAAGGGGCAGGCTACCGAATTTTCTCACATCGTCGCGAGTCTAAGACGATCGCCGACTGGACGAGCACGTCCCGGAACGATTTTGTTCGTTGCTTCTTCACGTTGGGGGAAGGGGGATAAGTTTCTGAAATAAGAACGGAAGAGGGTGGCGAGCCCTGTTCACGTCGACGAAGCTCGTGGCCTATCAAGAGGCGGCTCTACAAAGGCGGAAAGTAGTTTGGCCATTGTCGGGATTGTTTGTTAGGAAAATATTCTATGGTTTCTCGAAAACTGTTCGGGGACTTGTGGCTCGACAGTCGTGTGCCGAGTTTCCTTAAATAAATTCGAAGATGGGAGCCGAATGGAAGGTTGTATTACCTCGGTGATAAAATGGCAATGTAGATTCGTAAAGACAAAGCAGCGTGCGTCGGTGGAAACGGCCGGGGCGATTGCATTGCCGCTCGAATAAAGAAACGATCCGAGTTACGATATCGGCGAGGGTGATCGGTCGCCGGCGTTCCAGTTCGTGTCGATAAATCGTTGAAATTTCGAAGCGCGACGCGTAACAGCAACGGCTCCAGAAACAGCAACAGAGCCCGGGTCCGAGCGGGTCTCTCTCGCAACGAACGTAACGGCCAACGATGTAATACAGGTCCGGGGGCTTTTATGTCGACGCACGTGTACGCACACACCGGTGCACCCACGATCGCCCGCGGCCATCCAGATATTGTTATCAAGCAAACGCGTACCGGTATCAGATTGAGATAGCCGATCCAGGGCGGCGGCACTGTCGCAACATGGTGAAAGTGTATCGGGCCTCGATACGAGAGCCCAATTGAAATTAATTTAATTAAGCAAGCCCCTCGGAACGGCTCTCCGGACCTGCGCCAACGAAGGCGCCTTGCTCCCGGACCAGCACACCCGGTGATTCGATCATAATCGAAGCGGTCTACCTGGCCGCCGCGCCGATCCTTGAAAAATCGTTGCGTGGTTTCGCGTGTTCTAGGCCAACCGATTTTTGATTTCTCTGCTGGGAGAGGGGGGCTCGTTCCATTGTACTCTTTTTCCCATCGAAAGTGAAGGTATCGTTTAATTTAGTTAAGGTATCTATTAATAGAATTTTCTCTTGCATTACAATCTTAAATTAAATGATTAACAATTTTATCGAAGAACGCGAGCCAAGAGTTTGAAGAGGAAACGCGACGGAATCCTCGAAAAATTCCAATTAATCCTCGCAGCAGATTTCAGCCGCGTGTCACAACAATTACAGGACGCGGCTCGCAAGAATCAGATAAAGCTCGGGCTGCGTGAGGTCCTGTCAAAAGGACAAGAGCTACTTCATCGACGGACCTGGTACACAATAATGATGAACGTGTCGCGTCCGTTCGAAGGAAAACAAGAGCGCCTCGCAGAAAAATATAAAAGTCAAGCTTCTCCCTGTGTGATGCATCGGCCACGGCCCACGTCTCACCCTAATAGCCGATCAGATAAGAATTCCTTGTCCGGTGGTCCTGAGGAGATCATATCGCGTTCGCACGCTCTCGCACCCTAGGACGTGTCCCGTGATGTCATTATAGGGTCGGCCGATTCGGTAAACGTGCTGGCTGAAAGAGTGGTCCACGCTAAAGTGTTTGGGACAGGAACAGAGAGAAGCTTCGAGATCGGACGTGTCTTAATTGACGACCGAGATGGCACGGTCGAGCGGCCACTTCGTGGGATTTCGGTGTTTGCGTGACTCCTTTCGATAGCACTCGAAACAGTCGATCGAGAAAGCTATAGAATTCTTGTTTGCTCAAGAAAGATAATACTTCAGCTCTAAAAAGTATATTTGTATTTATACAAGGATAGAGATTTGTAATATGCATATATATAAAAAAAAATGTTTCTTCTGCGGCTTCGAAATTGAGCTGTACTTGAGAACGTAGATCCTTGAAATTTGAACAAGATAAATAAAAGAAGCAAATGATTTCTCGACAGAGATAATCACCGTGCAGGACGGTTTTACAGAGCTGAAATTTGACGGGACCTCGGTCATCTGGTCCAGTTCGTCACCTGCCCGCCCCTAAAACGAACCCCCGATGGGCACGCGTCCTCCTGCTAAAAGGAAAATCGACCAGCGAACTGACCATATGCTCTGTTCCTGGAAAAACGATCTGTGGCGTCCTTATCGATACGGATTAACGAGGTCGACTGTTTTCCAGGCTGCCACTCGACGTTTACAACCTCCGTTAACATGGACCTATCAAGTTCATCTCGGAATTCTGAAAAAATAAGATGCGCGCACGATGGAAAATAAGACGAGGCTCTTGCAGAGACATACGACAGACAGACAGCTACCGTTAATTTCCCGACAGCATCCTCTGACAATATTGAGAGTCCCACTTTGCGCCCCGAGTTAAGCGCAGCTAATGGAAAACGAAAAAGCTACGGTAGAAAAAAAAAGAAATTTCCAAATATTTGACAAGAGTCCAGAAGCTGCTCGGGAAGGATAGAGATAGCGGACCACGGCATACGGACGGCGAAACGTTTTATTTGAGACGCTAATAATAGACTAAACGCAATGAAACGTCCGGTCGGAGGATCGTTCACAAGACCCCCATGCGCGTCCGTTTCTGGAAATCGGAGAGTTGCCACGCGCCCATCCTGGATCAGCTGTCCTGGATCCAGGACAGATGGCCGCGCTGCTACATTCGCGTTTAGGGATTCGCACCCTGTCCCGATCTTTTCAGGCGATTTTTCCTCGCCAGGCCGCAGGTGAACGCCTCGAAACGCGTCGGCGCAGGTTCTGATGTTCAGGGATACTTGAAGATGGAAAATATTAAGTTTTTCCCAAAAGTTTCTTTCGGAATGAGTTCCTTAAATGTTGTTAAGATCTAATATTTTTCTTGATCTTCGAAAAAAATCAATACGGTTTTCTCAGCTTTTCTTGTCTCCATAAAATCGAACTTTGATACTGATCGGACGGAATCAGATGGATTCGGTGCATCTCGGTGACGTAAATGCGGGTAGACGGTACTTTCGAGGATAAAATTGCTGCAGCAGGTCCCCAGCTCCCGGTTACACAAAGAACAAGTACTGGGCTTTGCGTCCCTGACCGAGGACTTAAGGAGAGCCAGTGATTCTTTGAGATTTCGGCACAATGGAGGGGCCTTGCGTGCCGCGACGGCTATTCACCGTCATCGAAAAAGGAAAGAAAATAAGAGGAAAAACTCCGGCCGCGCTGTTCCCCATTCACGATCAACGGAATATATCCGACGTGTCCCAGTGGCTCTCTAGATCCAGTCTAGGAGATCCGTTGATCGCACGCGATCCAAATTTCCGAATGGCTGAGAGACGCTGACAATAAGGGATTGAGGACACTCGTATGTCCGCTCGAAACTGGCATAAGTGGATTTTGTCTTGAAGTTACTCGCGTGGACTGGGGATTCATTAGGCGAATACAATGGGGAAGAACGATGTAAAAATGGGAACATAAATGCAGGAAAAGAATTGTGATAAAAATGCTACTACACATTCTGCTTAAATAAATAAAATCTCTGAAACCAGGTCTGAAGAGAAATCTGCACCTGTGCCAAGGTATCCGTTTCCAGGATGAATGGCAGGAGGCTCGCAAAGATCAGGCCCACGCACTAAAGACACCTTAAGGACCTTCCACAGGATCCCCGCGAAGAAGCGCATTGGTCACGGAGACGCTGCAATGGTCAGCTTTCAATGAAACGTTTCATTCTTCGTGGACCTGTGCCATTCTTGAGCAGTTTCTTTCAAGACAATGTTCGAAAGTTGTAAAGTGACTCCTCGGTGTCCAATGGCGGTCGCCTAGACCTGGTAATTGTGAACTGGGGTTGAACTTTCTTGGTACTTCAATGGCTATCACTTCTCCGTTCAGTGTCCGTATTTGGGGAATTGTTACGGGGAGGCTTTCGAGAGCTGAATGAAAGGAGCCGGAGAGAATGATCTCCGTCGACCATGGTGTCTATGTAGATTGATCGATCCTAAGGAATCTCTGACTCTCAGAAACTGCCGATGAAACGATATTTATCTTTCTGGAGAAATAGTTGCAGTAATTTAAGTCAAAACTTGTTGTTTTTGCTGCTGTTTGAATAATTGTCTCCAAGATGCTCGACGCGTCTCAAAAACGAGCAGAGACGTTGAGTAAAAAAATAAACGAGAAGCTCTCGAAACAGTTGGACGAAGGCTCGCAGGACAAAAGGATTCACGGGGCCAGGTACGCAATGGAGGACAATGGGACTGCGGGATCCCGTAGGATACGAAGAGAGGCTTTGTCGGCGGGTTGCTCAGGTACTTTGTTTGCAACCTGATTATCTCGGTTGTTAATAACCTTGTAAACAAGCCCGGCAAAACAAAAACCGAAGGAGGCATGCTGGAAGTGAGATGCTGCAGGATCGAACAGCAATCATGCACATCGGAGGAGTCATCTGCTGGACGAACGCGTGTCATACTTTCATCTCGTTGTACTCGGAATCAATAATCCCTGTTTTCCAAACAACTTCGCCTGGACAAAAATATTTACACTGGTAAGAAAATAATGATCTTTGCGAAACTTTCGAGTGTGACTCGTGCTAGATGGTTGGAGAAAATTTCGGAAAATTTATGGCCCATTTTATGACGTCACGGCCGTTCAAACAGAGCCGCTATTCTTTTCGGTACGAAGCTCGTGATAACCGCACGTCGAACGAACTCGACGGTGGAAAATTCGAAAATTCCCTTTCTGCAAACACACGGAGAGCCGTGCAATGACGCATCCGAGAATGCACCAGGCGTTACGGTATGCAGATAAGCGATAGACGGAATAACAAATCCGTAACGCAGCGATAAGACCGCGCTGGTGACTTGTCGGCACATTTTCGAGCAGGACCGACAAACAAGTCGACCTTTCCAGCGATGGTCAATACGCGTTACTCATCGGGAAATATCTGCGCTATGATCACGATACGAGGTGCAACAGTGACTAGTCCGCCTAGGTTAAATTCGAAATACGTATCTTCCTCGTCTGATAAGAGTGACGCGAACCTTCGAAGAAAGACAAACATCGTTAACATCCTCGACGTGGGAATACTTGGCTTGGAAAGGTCCCTCGCTATTTCATAGATTATTTGCAAAAATTAATCCAAACTGTTCAGTTCGTTTTGCCATACAACGAAAGAAACGACGAAGATACGATTTGCTCGGGAGAGATCGGATACAGGATCATAAATATTAATAAAAGCGGTGAATCATTATTCGATGCACACTCGGAGAAAGAAGAAGACGGGTTTTTCCGTGTCCAGACGTTGCGAAGGTTATTGTTTCAATTACTCGGAGCGGGTTATTGTCACAGCGAGGCTTTTCTTTCAAGAATCTGCTTGCTGATGTCACCGATTTTGCCCGGTGAATCAGTGAATGACTAAAGGCCCCATTCACGCCGAGCACTACCTGCAAATGATTGTTCCTAATTAGCTTTGAGACAGGGCCAGAAATGCAGGTGTTTTGGCCATTGTTGCCGCGCCAATTTCCCGCTGCTTAAGTCGCTTGCCAAAAGAGCTTGCCCTTCCTCCGTTTTCGAGGTAAATGACTGGGTGACTAACCCGGTAGCATCCCGCAAAACACTCGGCCATTCATTCAGTTTCCGGAGCGTTTTTGGCGGAGTGAGGGGAGGAAATAGTTACGGAGGCTGGTCAGGGAAAATTCTGGAATCTACACGATCCTGGAGTTTGTTATACCAGTTTCACCAGCATGAAATGGCAAATAGTTTGGCTTATCGCGAACGAACTGGACGACAAAGGTCATCCCGTGCAATTCATCGTTCACTGAGTCATCTCGAGGATCTGCCTGCTATACTGTCATCGGGCATTCGCTCCGCAATGGAAAGTGTCAATATTGATGCGCTTGTTAAACTACTGATGGACAGTTTAGATTAAGATAAAGGGGCACTGAATCACGTGAGACGACGAACTAGTGTTTGAGTTCACGTAACCGCAAACTTATACTATCCAATAAACCAATCCTTAATAAAAACAAAATGAATACTAGATGAAAAGCATATTGCTCGTAAGTTTTTTGACAAGTTAATTGGTTGTTTTAGCAGCAGTGTGTATACTCCCGTGGGACTTGATTTATCGAGGCCGCAAGGTAGATTCGCGCCGTGGCATTTTCGCCAGTGCTTTTCGGGAGTCAAGTACTATCTTGTTCGAATCCTGCGCGGACAAAGTGACGGGTTCCGCCATTGGTCCGTGGAAAATTCAAGCCTGAACCCCGTGAAGACCAGTTTGATGGCACGAGAGAAGAAGAGGAAACAGGGTTCCCTTTCTCCCTCCCTTATTTGGCGTACCGTGCACATGCCCTAGGGATCGACGAGGCCCCGAAAATGGGTCCGCTAGTCTCGGTGGGGCCAGTCGCATATGGTGGCACGTATATGTATATATATATAAAACATCCAGTGGTAATAGCCAGGTGTTTCAAAGGTGAAGCTATGGGGCGCCCCTCGCTCTTCGAGGCGGCACAACAAAAAAATAAACCAGCTTCCTTCCGATGGGGCTACCTTGGGCCCCATGAGGTGGGGAGGGCCTTTACACACCCGTTACTACACGCACGTACACACACGTCGCAATAATTATACAGATTTATTCGGCCGGCCGTAATCGCAACCGGTACGATACGTATGTATATGAGGACTAGTTAAAAGTTTCGAATCCAACGTCGTCGTCGCGCGTACGAAACAGATTCTAGGGTAGCCGACGGGTCACACCTTTCGTTGCCTTTCAACTCACCCTGTAATTTACGGTCTAGCCTCGAATTTTGGTGAAATCGACGCTGGATGCTATCCTGACGCCGCAAGCTGCACGTTCGTCGATTTCCCAATCGGATTCGAGGGATCTCGTTCCACGGGAATCATCTTGCAATGCTACTCGATGGATACGGCTTAAAATTGATTGATATACAGAATAAAAAATGTCTGTTTTATCTCATCAGGGTGAATTCTTTAATAAAATTATTATACGATTTCTCCTATGAGACATGTCTGAGAACGTTCGAGACGAGTCGGACAGTTACAGAAACACATTCTATTATTCCCAGCTAATAAATTCGTTCAAGAATGTCCACCCCGTAGCATTCAACCCTTACTCGCAACCCTTGAGACCGTTTCCAAGTACAAGTTCCCCGAGAAAAGGGTAAAAATAAAATCAAAAATGCTATCGAAGAATCAAACGAGTTTGCAAGTACATCGTTCACGAATGAGAACTGTATACACCATCGAAGAATGGAACCAGTTTCGAAGTACAGTTTCGGAGAAAGGACGTAAAAATAATGTGAAAAATACTATCGAAGAATTAAACGAGTTCTACGGCAAGTAGATGCATCTCCGAAGGAAATGAGCTGAAATAAAAATCCGAAAGGTGCTCTATAGCCCAAGGAGCTTCCGAATACAGCCTTCAAAGGAAGGAGTAATAAAATTCGAAATCCTGTCTTAAAATCAAACAAGTTTCCAAATACAGTTCCCAAAGGGGCGAGACAAAGCGTTGTCGCAGAATGGAACGAGTTTCCAAGTATATTTCTTGAAGGAACCAGTCAAAATAAAATTCAAAATTCAAATCAAGCTAATTTCTCAAGGGAACGATCGACACTGATATATTTTCGATTATCGGGACGGACGTTCCAGTTCCTTTGATAAAATAGTTTGAGATAGTAACGTGTAGCGTCGAAATGGCTGCTGGAAAATCACTGTAGGCCCGAGGAACGTAACGAAACATCGTCGAACCTGTTACGCCGAGGGTAAGCGTCCGTAAAAAGTGGCATTTTTCGAGCAACCTGCGAATACCCGAAATACAGGAAGGGCGAGGTGCGGTTCCCGTGGGTTCCCTTCTCTGGCAACAACGTTCCCCGATCGAAAACGGCGAGAGGATCTCCCGTAGTATTTGATATAATTTAGGAGCATTTTTCGCGTAGTCTCGGGGACGAAGAAGGGTATGACAGAAGCATACCGGAACCGGCGGGTAGCTACCGGAATAACCGGCCGACGATGCAGGTTTTCCTCTACCTATGCTTCTTTCCGTCTCGCTTCTTTTTTCGGCGTCGGCCGAGCGAAAAGGGAAAAAGGGTTGCCGTCCTGTGTGAGACAGATAGCTGAACCTCTCTGTAACGGAGCGTTTAAAAAGCGCACTCGCCCGGAGAACGGCGCAGGTAGATTATTTTTCGCCGGTGCACGATTCATTCTTCACTCTCTCTCTCTCTCTCTCTCTCTTTCTCTTCATGTATGTTGCGGGATACGTAAAAAAAGATCGTGTAACCGAAGACGGCCGGTGGATTACCCAGAGAATCATCGGGATCCCTGATCGATGCACCCTTTCCTCTACGATGCGCATTTATTTAGAACGAAAGGTGCGGATCCGCAGATTCGGTTAAATTTCGGACCGCAGCAGGTACTCGGCCCGTGCTCTGAAGTTTCCTATTGTGGAGATCAAAACAGCATGAATATATTCTAATTGGACAATTCGTGTGGTCTTCGCCCTGTTTACCCCTGTTAAAAATATTCCCATTTACTCTGAACTATAATACTGGTTACAATAGGGTTATGATTAAACTGCGGATCTTGATGCAATTATCGCAATTGAAAATTAAAAAAAAAAAATGCTAGGATGTTGTTTGGACATCGTGAAAATTTGTCTAGAAAAATTGAAAATTGCAGAAACATCCGCAGTCTACTTATGATATTTGTGGTGAGAGCCCATCTTTCTATCGGCGGCAAGTTTCGCGCAGGTATAAAGTTTGAGTCACTCGGTCATCAGTGACCTTCCGTAGAAATCGCGCAGTTCCTCCGTGCCGCGATTGTTCCCCCAGCGTCTGGTGTCCGCTTATCTCATCGACACCCACGAGAGGACAAGGGAACACAAGCCTTGTAAAAGTGTCTTGTCACACGACCGACGATCAAAGGGACGACAAACAAGAGCAACGGTCATCGAGGTTTGAGCTGAGCCGACGACGATGCCAGAACGGATATGCTCCGTTGACTCAGCACGCGTACCACGAGTCATCAAACCAATAACAATTTATATCTCGCGCGACAAGTAACTCGATCGACTCGAGAGAAACAATTACTCGACCGGCGGACGGCTTTCGCAGAAGAAACCACTTCCCTCGCCCTCCTCTTCCGGTTCTGCTTCTTGTTTTCGTCGACCGGCGCCTGCGAACTGCTTCGCAAGCTGCAGACCATTTTACCACGTTTCTATTCTACGTCCGACCATTTTGTTTTAGCGTTGTTTGTCATCCCAACAAAATAATTACGTAAGCGGATAGCCCTTATCAAAAGAAATCTGTTACAAATTACGGAATATGGACATAACGTATGTTCAAAATTGCCGCTCTGCTGCTCACGTACCACCATTGATCGATATCGATCTACCAATCACAAAACATTATTCATGTATGTATATGCTAGAGCCTTCTTGCCTCTGAAACAGCACGTGTTTCAGTTACATATTTGCTACAAAGGCGTAATGTTGATTTCGTTGTAACTCAAATTTTGTTAAGTAAATTGTCCACTTTTCGACACAACATGTGCGTATATTATTTTTGTGTTCTGTTACGGTTACACGGTTTCAAAAATATTGATTATTTTTTCTTATTTTCGTTTTCTATTTTCAGACGCAAAAATGTTCTCTTTGAAAAAGATCCACATTGGGATCGAAACGTTAGAAAGCATGATTTAATTGCATATTTGTTGTTTTTTCTATAAATGATCGAACCTGGCGCCGATATCATCAATTTATTGTTTATGGACATAGCGATAAAAAGAAACGAGAAAAATGGACTTGTGCGTCTAAATGAATCGAATGCTGTAACGTTTCGAAGACAGCACTAGGGTATCTATTATTCGAATAAGATGGCGGCCATCCCCGGACTACGGGGCACTTGTGTAAGGACAGGGTTCGCGTGTACGGACAGCGTTGTACCTGGCTGTTCGTGGGTGTCGATGAGATAAGGCGAAACCGGCGAGGGAGCCGAAGAGAGCTGTGAAAATGGAGCAACGTGGTTTCTGTGGTAGGAACAAGAGTCGCGGCAACGAGTGATTCGAATCGTCCGGTTCGTCCGGTGCCGGCCGCTGTACGCGAATAGTTTGCCGAGGAGTCCGGTTATCGGCACGCGAATCGGCCGAATCTGTCGCTCTTAACGATCGGAGAAATTTATAACGCGTGGGGGTCGCCGACGGGGACCGATTTCGACTAATGTGTCCTGTATAAACGTCGGCGAAGCTGCGCTGGCGATAATTCCGCGAAGCCTCGGCCGAGAACTTTTGCGAACCGATCTCTTGACGACCAATCGCGCGATAAATCTTCCGGAACCGATAACGACGGCTTTATATACAGTGTGTCCTACAAGAAATGTTCGATTCGCTCACTGCGTGAACGCAGCGAAACGTTGTTTAAAAAGAAAATTTCTATTGGGACCCCGTGTAGAACCGGAACTGCGATCTTGATTTACGTTGAGATCATTGTTTGTGCTGGTGATTGAGACAGCCGAATGTGGAGCAAGAGCGTAGTACCGATTATTTAACGCAGGAGTTGAATGATGGAAGCAAGGTAAGAGAGAAGAGAAGCAAGATGGCAAACACTTCAGATATCGATATGGGTGCAATTAAAAATACTCGTGCTGCGTGTCACGATTTTTCTGGTCGCGCGCGATCGACAGGAAAATTCCTGGTTCCCTTTATTACGAAATAAACCGAACGAACGATCGTCTAGTCAGCCCCGAAGAGAGCGTTAGGCGAACGAGCTGTTTACGAGGACAAGTACAAGGGTCCTTCATCAAAAATGGCTGCGCGGTGTGGTACCGGTCTCGGTGCCGCACACGGGGTTTATCGTTTCTCAATCGGCCGATTCGAACGATCCCGTCTCGCGCGGTGATAACCTGATTTAGCGCCGGTGACACATCGGCGAATGAAACGGAAAATCGATCGAGCGGAATGCCCGAGCGCTCCTTTGTCTCGTAAATTAAGCGACAAGTCAACGGTGTGCTGCGCAGCCGTTTCGTTTCGCCTCGGCTAGCCGCTATCTTTTTTCGATTCAGCACCGGGGACACACACGTTTTTCGGTGACACACTCGTTCCGAGACTCCTAACAATTGTTATTGCGAAACTACACCCGCGCAATCGACTTCGAGATAAGTTCCGAACGAGGTTATTCTTACGATCGGTGGTTCACAGACTTGGAATCAGCCTCAACTACCCTTTAACAAACTCCCGGCGCAAATCCTGGCGCAAGAAGATAATGGAGCGGCGCAGAGGATCAGGCTCAGTTTACGAAAAAATCACAAAGCGCTTATCGCCTTGATCTCGACGCGAGCCACGTGTCGGGATCATTAATAGATCGGCGGGATCAGAGCGTCTGCCACCCCCGCTCGCAAAAATGCCAGGCAGCAAGGCATCGCATCGGTGAGTCCTTGCTGGAGGACTCTCTAGGGGGAGAGGGCATGGTGAATCGTGCGCTCAGGACACGCGTGCATGTGCGTGTGCGCTTGTGTGTGGGTTCCAGGACGCGTGGGCGATGCTGTGGCACGCGACACGACCGTTACGTTCGAAACTGGCGTCGAGGAGGGGGTAGGAAAGGCGAGAAAGGGACGAGGGGTGAAATTCAGAAGGGGAACCGGGCGGATTGCGGTGCCCTCGTGAGCGAGTACGCGCACGTATACACTCTTCCACGTTCGTGTACACGTGAAAAGACGGCTGACGTGTAAAAAAAAAAGCGGCAGCCAAAGCGACACACTCCACGGTACCGCACGGACACATCGACGATCGACTCTTCGCCAAGAAAGACGGAGAAAGAGAGAGAGAAAGAGAGAAGAGTTCAGGTAGACGAAACGGAAATTCGAATAGAAAAATACGCGCAGCCCGTTGAGGGGAGTACCCTTGGAGAGCGCACACAAACGCGGGCAGAGCGCACAAACACATTAATAGAAAGCACAGGAGAGAGAGAAACGTGTTCACGAATCGATGGTGCATGTGCACCGACGACGGTAGAGGTGACGGGTCGTTGGGCCAGGTCTCGAACGGCGTGGGGTGGTAAAGAGGGGTGGGGAGCGGCTCACGGAGGGGCCCCAGCATCTGCTCCATACAACAACGCAACAACGCGCGGTGTAACAGAGCGCAAAGAGAAAAAGACGAGGACGGTTGATCGCGTCGGGGAAAGAGACGACCGGTGAAAAAGGGGGAAAGAGAGACGTCGGAGAAAAAAAAGGGGGAGCAAGAGAGAGAGAAGGTAGCGCAGAGAGGAGCGCAGCAGGATAATCGCGTCGCACTCACGAACATCCTGCACCTCCTGTTGTTGCATAGAGAACGGTAGTGGGGAGAATACGCGAGCCGGCGGAACAGATGCCCGGGCTCCTATTGGTCGATGGCCCGCGACCGGCCGTCCCCTATTGGCGGGCAGCGCGGGGCCCGCGGGCCTGCATTGGTCGGACAGCACGTGCGGGCCACCTGCACCTGGTCGGTGGGGTGACCTCTTATAAAAGGCCCTGGCGCACCCCCCTGCCAGTCAGAGACCGGCTTGCAGCCGAACCGTTTTCAGAGTTACGAGATCGTACGCTTCACGAACAGAGTTCCCTGTTTCACTTCGTTTCGTTCGTTCGTTCGTTCGTTCGTTCCTTTAACCCCGGTCCCGGTCGAACAGTCAGTTCAGTTCAGATCCGACCATCGTACTGTGAGGATCGATTTTTACCAAGGATCGTTCTCGTACAGTGTGCACGCGCTCAGAAACATTGTGGATTTCACGACGAGGAAGACTCTCGCCAGGACTTTTAATCTATTGTTTTCGCATACATGTGTGACGCAAGTGCAGTGAAGTCTCTGGGATTACTTTGACAATAATCGTCGTCGTTGTTCATTCAATCTCTCGTCGCCCGAGATCTTGTGATCAGTGCTCATCAGAAACTATCGAAAGACTGACCAACGAAAACCGCAACAATTGGATTACAAACTGTGGTAGCGCCTTCGCGGTGTCCAGTGCCTGCGAAGAGCCGATTTCGTATTCACGGAGATTCATAGACGTCTCTCAACGTCAACATGCTCGTCGAAGAGATGCCGCGCAGCTTCGTCAAGAAGAACAACAGCTACAGCCACTGTCCGCTTAAGAAGCGGCCGGTGCACGTACCCACCGAGGAAGTTACCGAAGCGATTAAAGGTGAGTCTCGCTTCCCCGTCACATCCTCCTACAATTTTCACCCTTTCAAATCGGATCTTGACTTGTTAAAAAATTTTCAAAATCGAGCCTCGGTCTAAATTCGAATTTTTTCTTCTCTTCCAGAAGAGATAATCGACGTCGTGATGGACGACATCCCGGAGCCAGAGAACCTCAGCACGAAGCCCGAGGATCTCAGTAGAACGGCGGAGAAACAGCAGCAGCAGCCTGCGTCTAGATCTCCATCGCCTGTCATCAAAGTCTCCCAGTCGCCTCCTCTCGCGACAGGGCCGACGTCACCGACGATGCACCACGTCCACACGGTGCATCATCTTCATCATCAGTATCCGACAAAAGCGATCACACCGCCCGTTGGTATCGCGCCGATTCACCCGGTGGCGAAGAAGGCACGCGTCGAGGTGATTCAACACGACAGCTCGACGTCGACGACAGCAGCGGTGACTGCGACGTCGGCGCCGTTACACTTCATGGCCAGCAAGGCGCCTCTGGAGCCGCTGAATCTGAATACGCCTGTGGAACCGTTGGCACATTACGCGACCCCTGCATGGGCGCGTACTGCTCCTCTGTACCCGCCGCATTATCTCCCGTATCCAGCGGCGTATCACCGCTATCACCACGCGGGCGCAGAGCTCTACCCGTCTTATCCGATGCCGGCGTATCCACACTCATCCCCGGAACATCATCCGTCGGTATCACCGCCTCCTCACGGCGCGTTGACGTGTCCAACGATCCAGAGACCGATCGCCAGGAGTTACGCTCACTGGGCCAGCAGTCCTGATCATTGTGGTCTGTCTCCGACGAGTTCGTTGGGATCTGGATCATTGAGATCACCACCACCGGTAACCCCCGAAGACTTGTCCTCTCCTGGAAGCGACAGCGGAAGGTCATCGGCAGGAAGCACGTCGACAGGTCCGACGATCGTGAACCCGAAGATCGAGAAGACAGTGACCAGTGGTTCGACCGTGTCCCTCTCGTCCACCTCTTCGTCCTCCTCCTCGTCCTCGTCGTCGTCGACGTCGCCGAGATACCAGTGTCCGGATTGTGGCAAATCGTACTCCACTTACTCGGGCCTGTCCAAACACCAACAGTTCCATTGTGCGGCGGCTGAAGGTCAGGCGAAGAAGTCGTTCTCGTGCAAGTACTGCGAGAAGGTTTACGTCAGTCTGGGAGCATTGAAGATGCACATCAGGACGCACACGCTGCCCTGCAAGTGTCACCTGTGCGGCAAGGCGTTCTCCAGGCCTTGGTTGCTGCAGGGACACATCAGGACGCATACCGGCGAGAAACCGTTCAGTTGTCAACACTGCAATCGAGCGTTCGCCGATAGGAGTAACCTGAGGGCGCATCTCCAGACGCACAGTGACGTGAAGAAGTACTCGTGCACCTCCTGCAGCAAAACCTTCAGCAGGATGTCGTTGCTGACGAAACACCAAGAGGGTGGCTGTCCCGGAGTCGCAGTACCCATCGGCTACGGTTGCTGAAGTGGCTCGTCGAAGGAAACCGCGCTTTTCCTTTTTGCCGTACGTTCCTTGCTTCTGTTCTCTCTTCTTCGTCTACTCTCTCGATCCGCCGATTGAAAAGTGCCTTAGAATCATCCCCGGAGTACAAAAGATATTTTCTAGTATAGTGGGAGGGGTTCGGGAGAAATCTATATCGGAGTCCAGTTTCTCGGTTACAGTCTCATCCGGACGAGAGAATCTTCGTCGGAGCAGTACCTGGCTTTCGATTAAAATTCATGTCCCTTTCTACGCGATTGAATTTTAAACGAGATCGATACGCGACCAAGCAACTGGACTCCCTCACTCCCCGGGGGGAGAAGGGTCACGGGGAGAAAACACAGGCGGTCGAGATATATCTCGATCAGACCTACCGATGGTTGTGCATATTACTTCTCTTTTACGTTTCTTCTTCTGTCTTCTTCTCGATATTCCACCCCCGATCTGCCCTTCGTTGCTGTTTCTCTTATAAAATCTCTCTCTCTCTCTCTCTCTCCCCCCGGTGCGCTGTAAATATAGTTTTCGGGTTGTGTGCGTGCGACGTGCAGCGAGAAAATCAGGGTACGATTGTAAACTTGTACTTAGGACCGATGCCCTTCGAGGGCTCTATCTGAGAAAAATCTGTATTCGCGATCAGTGGCGACAGGGGAAAATAGTCGAGTCGAAAAACGACCGCTTGACGCGGTCCCGTGAAACTACCGTGCCATTTTCCGTATCTTTCTGCATTCTTTTCGATTCTTATCCGCGGAAGAGAAAAGATCTTTCCGAGGTGTTTAATATATTTGTTTTATTTTTTTTTCTCTTTTATATTTGTTGGTTTCCGAAGCGTGCGTCGACGCCCGTGCACCAAAGTGCCATTTCTCCGTTTTTTCGAGGAGCGTTTCTCGAACCGACTGTACATATTAATATCGACGTTTTAGCTGTTAAGGCACGCACGAAACGAAGTATTACGATTTTCGCCATAACGAGCAGAGAAAGAGAAAAGTATTTAATTGATCGTCGGGTGCCTGAATGTTTCGTTTCATTACTTCTTTTTTTCTCTATTTTTTTTTCTCTTTTTTTTTTGTTCGTTTGAGTTTGGACGAGTGAATGCGGTGTGTTGTGCGTGTGTACGAGAAAAGAGAGTGCGAGAGAGATTGGTAATCCTACGTTTCTTTTTGTCTTTCCATTTTGTACTTTTCTATGCGGTTTTTTTTGTAAATCACTGTAAGTTACTCGAAGAAACTAGTCATTGTACAATAACGAACGTTTGCGAGGAATTAACGAGAGACTCGCTGCGAGGAGGATACTCACTCCGACCTGGTCTTTTGCTGTTCTTAGCAGGGAAGTCACTCGAAAAAAGATTATATTAATTAATTAACAAAATCGAGCCGGTGCCGGTGCGTAACCGTAAAACTGTCCGCGTGTAATTAATTGTACGGCGCACGGCTCAGGGCGAGTACCACTCTGTCTAGTTCTTTTTTTTGTAAAGAAAGTAAACTACTATTTGAGATACAGATATCACCTATATATAGAGATATTTTATACGAAATAAATTACTTGGAGTTTAAACCTTACATCTGTCTTCGTGATTGCTCGATCACCTCAACTCACAACCTGTTAATCCTTCCATCGTTCACGCTACCGATCAAAATTATTCTATTCACCGTTTCGAGGCAACTTTCAGTTTGTGATAAATCTCTTGCTCAATTCAAAGAGTTTAAAAAATAATTAAGCGTACAAAGAGAGAGGAATAGTTTCCAAATTGAATTGAGTCGATTTAAATTCTCGTGATGGATGTAAGTTTAATTTTCAATGGAACAGACTCGCGATTCTGGAATTGATTTTGTTATAGACGTTTTTCTTCTTCGGTACGTTACTCTGAAAATTTACAAACTGAAAAACCTGCAGTTAAAAATACTATCACATTATTGTCGTCCTATCAAGTATATTAAGGAAGAAAACAAACTTCTGTTTCACTCGAGTTTACAGCAATTCACGTAGAATATTGTTATTTTGCATAAAGATCCGCAGTCTAGTAATAATTGAAGTGTCGTTCGAACGACAACGACGGTAAAGCAAGCAGAGAGTTCGGGTGTACAGAGATTGAATATTAAAAAACGGTAGGCAACGAGGTATATGAACGGCTGGGTACAAATTAACATATCAAACGCCGTCGAATAAAACAGCCAGAACGGCTACGAGGCTGAATTGATTCCCGATTTTTTCTCGGGCTCGTTACTGCGCGCTCGGTAATTAATGAAGGACCGATCAGTCGGGCCTGGCCGATAAGGAATCAATCGGTCGAAAATGTATGGGGTCGGCGAAGGTGGAGAGATGTAATCGGCGGACACCTCGAATATCGGCGGCGAAGGCAGTGCTCGTTATCGGTCGGTGCCGCGGAACAACGCATAACTTTCGTCGACGTGCATAATAACGCGCTTTGTCTTTCGACAAACAACGGCTCTCGCGCGGCCGGTTTATCTCTCCATCCGAAGGGGGCCCCGTTTGCCCAGATCGTTGTTGCCCTCCTTGAGAGGGGGGCCCCGAGGGGGCACACCGTGTGCTCCACGATAAAAGTAATTGTTGGTGGCCGGACCCGGTTCGAGACGAATCGATTCGACTCGATTCGATTCGAGGCGAGATCCCGACGGACAAGAACAAACCCGGCCACGTTTTATCCAAGAGACCGACCGCACGGCTGTGTTTCAGGAGAACCGTTCGCCCCGGAGTAATTATACTCCGAAGGCGACAGATTTGCCGTGTTAACGATAGATAAATCTATCGAGTCGCCTTGGCCGCGCGCGCGGCCGGACGGTTTTTCTCGGGCCGCACGATTCGTGCCCGCCTCGCGTGGTCAGATGTGTTCCGGAGGCAGTTTCGAGACCTTTGCACGTGGTATTTTAGAGCGGTTCTTTTTATTCGTCGCCCCGAGTTGCGTGGAAATGTCAGACCCGTAGGAGAAGGAGGACCGTGTGTTGCGCTCTCCTCGCTCTGCTTGCTCTCCTCGAGATAGAACGATTTTTCGTTGCACTCTCTGACAGGTCGGTTTATCATCCCGCCCTCGGCTATACGGTACACTCCTCTATATAACTCGAGAACTAAAAAAGTATCCACTGTAATGTCGATTTCGGTAGAAACGAATGACGTGCCCCTTTATTCCGACTATCTGCTGCGTCAAGGGAATTTCCGAGTGTTATCTATTTCGGTTGCTGTTTCTATTTGACGATTGATAAAACAGATTCTGCGTGTTTCTGTTACATTTAAGATGTATTTTTTAAGAGACAAAAATATTGGGAATTGATTCGTTAATTTGTATGTGTGCCAAACGTGAGTTTCCAGGAATGTTACTGATAACTATCCTTGTAAGTTATTTTTTAATATTATATATGATATTATAACGAGTTTATTTCATGTAAGTTACTATTCATAGTTTTTATATCCAGTGTTCAATGCAGGCGATACATCTTTTATTCAAAGTACAATAAAACCGTGGCAAAAACAAAAGATCACAGAGCTCTAAAAATCGAGAATTTCCCATCAGAATTTGCGATCCCTTAATTTTCCGTGGTAGCGTAGCGAACGATCGCAACCCCAAGCGTGAGATATCCCGTTTCACCCCGCGCGCGCGCGTTCATTCAGCTCGCGTCAGAGAACGCGCGCGAATGCACAATGGTCTTTTAGCGGGGCAAACAACATATGGCGTGCAAACGCGTGTTCGGAACGCGTCCAATTCATTGGCCAACGATGAGGCTACCTGCTCTCCGCGTATTAAGTCCCACGCGCTTTCGCCACGAACAACCGAGGCACAAGCTTTTCCGTGCTTTTTGTTCGACGCCCATATGGGCCGCCTAAATCATGGAACGATCTAATTCCCCCTCGTCACTGTATCGCCCCGTCAAATATTTGTCCTACGGTCTCTCGTTAAACGGGCATTTATACATCGTGCCGCTACCACTCGCTGTCGATTAAGATCGATCGATCTCCCTGCAGAAACGATGATACAATCCTCCCTCTAATTCCAAGCGAAATTGCCGGTGCCGAAAATCGTCGGTGAAAGTCAAAGGTGGGCGGAAACGACTTGTTCCATTTGGAAGCCGAAAAATTTTCGTTACTTTGTATGATGCGCGCCGCACCGGCGCGCGGCGGCGTCGCTTTGTGACGCGCGCTTATGGTTGATGGCTCGTTGAAATACTCCTTTATTTTTTGGAACCGTGCTTGTCCGAGCTGAATGAGTCTATTATAGTTTGTTAATCCTTATGCGGAGTTTCGGAGCGAACTTTAAAGGCACGAGGATTAAATTGATTCGCAATGGTGATTCACGTTGCCTCGCTGCTTCGTGAATGATGTAAGTCTGTAGACAATTATTTTTCAACGTATGTTGAACAATGGTCGGGTGAAATGTGCATACTAATTTGGTGCAGGCTTCGAAGCAGTTGGATAATGAAATTCAAGCAAACGATGGCAAGTTTGACCCTTACGCAAAATCTGGCACATATGTCCGGCGAATGACGGTGCCGGGATTCGGCAGGAAATTTCTCTGGTTCGAGAGGAGGACAGGTGCTCGTTACTTTCGAGTATGCGTGTTGGTTCCTCGATTGCAGCGGAGCGCGTCGACTCGTACGCGTGTGCACGGTGCAAGAAAGTGTGGAAGCAAAAGCTACCTTGGCCTCTGGGCTTTTATGGCGACTGGTCCGATCGAACAGGTGCGCCACGCCGCGCTGTGCCTCTGCGTACGTATACTCCGGGTAAGAGGTTCCATTATTCCACATCGTTGTATTATAGTGTAGCTCGGGATACGGCGCAGCGCAGAGTCTCTTTTCGGTCCTGAAGAAAACCGTCGAGGGAAGCGCAAACGGAGATGCTGTCTCGGAGACCGACAAAAGATCGTAACGTCGGAAGAATGAACGGTCCACGAGCATTTACGCCACAATGGGAACGGGGCTCTTCGTCGGATCCTTCTTGCACCGTGGAAACTCCATTTTGGCTGAACGTCGACGCCCGCAGGTCAACGACTTCAGGGCTTTCATGACTCCATCCGAGCGAACCAACGCTCCGCACTTTCACTGCGCGAGTATCGATTACGTTTTCGATGCCCACCAGGCCGGAAACCCTCCGGTCGAGACTTTCCGGGGAAACGGTTTGCTTGGAAGATCAGAATGATTATTCGACAAGTTTTCAAACGTTCATACCCATTCAGAAATGTGGAAGTCAAGTCGTGAAACGGTTTGTTTGCACGCGCGCTGTCCAAGAACAACGAACAATAGCATCGTCGAACAATTACAACGATCCGTTCTCTCGGTAAACATCCTCGTCACGCTCGTACGAAAGCAATACTACCAGGATCTCGATACTATCAGCCAATTATCAATTCGTCGTGAAAGCCCGTGGCAATCGGCGTGCGGGGCGCGACTGAATGAGTCTCTGACAAAGGCGCGGGCAAAAAAGCCCATAGGCCACGTTGACCCGAGGTATAAAACTGGTCCCTGATTCCGTACGGGCTTGGCACACCTGACCGACCAGGAATCGAGCTCTTTCATCGCTTCCCGGAAGACTCTCGTCTTCTTGCAACCCTTTACTCCGTGGTGGTACGTGTCCCATTGTGTCAGCCGGAGGAGATCGGTGCTCCGAAGCCTGGACCAGGTGCGCGAGGGCCTTACGGGCCCCGATCCTCGATAATACGATGATCGCGACGCGCCGAATTACGCGGTCTTCGATCGAACGAGATCCAAGGCTGCAGATTCTCGAGAAACGGCTCACGAGTGTTCGAGCGAGAGAACGTTGATCTCGACGATGGTTACGCCGCTGAGAAGAAGGGAGCAGCTCTGGCTCGTTCGAATATCCAGAAAGAATGGCTCATTAGCCCGTGGACGATCTTTACGGGCGGACAAAACAATCTCGGCTACCTCGAGCAACCTGTTACCCGGCCCTTAAGGCGGCGTGCACAACAGATGGCCCGCGGCACGACCCTGCAGATTCCACCTGCTGCTACTCGCCGATGTTCCTCCTCCCGACGAATTTCCTAGGTTCTTTACTTCGCTGAGATTCGGAACGCTGCACGTTATGTTGAGTTCATAAATTGGAAACGGGTCTTGTTCTCAGTACTTGATCGTACAGTTTCCGTGGAGACAAATGCGTTTCTCGGGTCGGTTCATGATTCACAGATCAAAGAGAATCTCGAGCAGGCCGCAGGAAATTAGAAAAACTTTTCACTCGATGCCCGGGGATGCACCATTTAACGCTCAAATATGAATTAGTGTGGGAAGCTCGACCGAGACGACACGTGTACACCATCTTGTTTATAAATGTCTTGGTATCCATCACTGGAGAAACTAGATGTGTTTTAAACAACGGGGTGTAATTAATTTTCGAATTGCTAGCCTCTAGAGAGGATTGAATTCGGATGACTAATACGGAGGGCTATCCTAGTCTTTTTCTAGAGACAGGTAGCCGGATCACCCTTTCAAGGGCTGTCCTTTTCGTATCGGTAACGCCTGTCGTATCTCTACGGACGCGTCAGATGGCTACCGTTCGATGCTTTCGGAAGCTTCCCACCTACCCAGCTAATTTTGTACTCTTCGTCGAACCTGTAATTTCGTTTCTAGTTCCTGCAGTCTCCGTGAACGAATTAGTTACTTTAATTCGTCGCTTTGTGGTGTGACGTTCAACTAGACGATGAGAAAAAGCTTGAACAATGATCGTTAAGGAAAAGAGTGAGTTATCGCATTCTTAAGTAGACGAGTTCCCTGGTTAAAAATGATTTCCTTGCGGATGGAGCCTTCAATTTCCTCTTCAAGGTGTTACCCTACTGACAGGAAGAAGTGAATCTCATCAAAACCATATGGGTGTCGGACTATACGAAAGGATTCATTTCCGCACCCTAAGCGACATTGTCTTTCTCTACACTGTTTCTCGAGTCTCTGCAATTATCCACTATTTTGTTGGTTTATTCTTCTCGATCAAAGGGACGAGTAGATTCGTTCGATATCATCAACCGAACCATGGTTCACACGTGGCGGCTTGCAATCAGTGGACCACCCACCCATGCGTCTGAACATTGCCACACCTTGGATAATGACGCGCGGCGAATTACTCGAATTCGCTGATTCCATTTGATGACTGGTTAGCATAATAACGACTGCGAACCGGTGGACGCTCAGTCCTTTCTCACAGCTTCGTCCCTCGCCATTTTTCGCGCTTGTGTCCTGCCTATCTTCAATGTTCAAAACAGTTTAAATATATTTTTAGTAGAACCGATCGAGATTAATACACTATTTCCATAAATTTTCATTTTGTTCCGCGGAATATCTCTACCAATTTTTTAATGCAAACTTGTACTTTGAGATTCTGCTCGACCGCAAGGAAATATTTCGAAAAAGCGAGGCACGAGCAGAAGCAATTAAAGCGTGGCCCTTCTTCCAAGGAAACCTGGCAAGTGTTCCCTTCACGCCCTTCGTCACGGACACGAGTATTTCGAGCGGCACATGGCTCGGACAAGTGTTGCGGTCGCGTCGTCCATTTCCCCGTGGATTCCACGCATTCTAAGTACCGTGACATCCGCCTCTGTCGAGCCTCACCGAAATTCCAGCCGAGACGAAAGCGGCTGTTCGACCAACACCGAAAACGATTTATACCCTTGAAAACAACCGATACCTTGCCAGCGGCCAGGAACACAGACGATTCCGAATTAATTAACTCGCCGTTTCCCAGGCCGATTTCCACTGTCTCCGGCCAAGATTTAGACGTACCGTGTAACATGGTCTCTAACGACTTCTCTATTCGATGGACATCGATTAAAGAGTGTCACGATCACGTGGAACATCGTGCTGCGACATCGTTCCCGCGTAGGTGTCCAGGACATTAATTTCTCGCGCCACGGGCAGCTAACTTTCTTCGAGCATCGATCCCAACGATTGCCCTTTCATTCATTCCAATATGTCTTTGTTTCTACCTTTTTTTGGGATGTTCTTTCTAGGATGTTATCCGTAGGTAAGTTTGTCCAAAACTTCGAAAGAGAATGGGAATATAATCAGACGATTATCGAACGAGCATGGAATCGCTTCGAAAAGCAGAGTTCCGTAGAGGGGAGGCGTGTGGAACGCGTGTATGACGCACGCGTGTCGCCGAGCGGGGTTAATTATGCGTGACGAGGAGCACTTCCTGCGGATCGTCATAATTCTATCCGCACAGCTGGTCCCTGGACGGCGTTGCAGGTGCAAAATCCTTCGCAGTGGCATTGCACCCAAGGTCAAACACGCTGCACCAACGGAGGAGCCTCTCTCTTCCGAGGCCTCGGATCTCGAGGGAGATATCGTGCGAGATTACGAAAGCATTATCTTAATTGCTGGCCAGGAAGCTGCAACCGGTGAACGGGGGTTGGCGAGCAGGGTGCGAAGGAGAAAGCAAGAGAGAAAGAAAGAGAGGAAGAGAGACGCGCCAAGGATCGAAGGATAGATCGGCCGTCGAGTTCGCGATTCGATCGATGACAAGATCGGCCACGAACAATCACCGTGACTCGCTTTAATTACCGATGGCATGGGCCATCCGGGGTCTCCCATAGTGAGGGACGATGGCAGAGTAGCTGTCGGACCACCGGCCGCACAGTATGCCAACTATGCCCGCGTCGAACTATGCGATGTTACCAGGCCCCGATGACGATGGCTCGTTAGCAGACGAAACGCCGCCCACCGACACGGTCCGGCACTGTTCGATAATTAAAATCGAACCATCGAGCTCCGACACCGACGATTTCGATCGCTGACGTCGACCGGTTACGCAATTTCGTGAGGTGTCAACCGTGTCACCCGTGAAACGTAATGGCCGACCATGACTCGGCCGGATTTCGGCGAAATGAATCTCTTTAACGAGCCATTGCATCGAACTTGCGGTCAAGTGGTCTTCCACAATCGGGAATTAGTATTCAAGGTAGCACACGTTCGTTACATACCTCGATAGTGTTTCGCTTCACCGATAACGACTGAAATTAATACTGAACCTACCATCACCGCTCGAAATGACCGGTTCCAGATTTTCTGTTTCACGATTATTCATATAATAATACTCTTGAGGCTCGAGATAGGTTTACTGTGAATGAAACAGAAATTTCGTTCCAGCAATATCATCCTATTCACGATAGAACACGCGGCACAAAGGGTTAAAGGATCCACAGCGGCCCTCGCAAACGTAGTTCCCCATCGATAGATCGCGAAACGATCATTGGCGAGATTCTTTCTCCTAGGAAACGCCATCGGTACGTGATTAATTATCGTCGATTGTTAGCAATGCTGCATCGAACGTGAGAGAAGAATCGGGGTAATGAGAATTCTCAGGGTTACAGTCATCGATCAACGCGTGCTCGCTAATTGCCGATCGAGTAACGATCGTCCGTGTGACTGCGAGAAGCCGAAGGAGGAACATAATTTATCCCTGTTGATGTTTTATTGCTAACAATTTTTTTTACCGGCAAGCGTATCGATAGCCGCGAATCGATCGCGGTTGACACGAGACTGTCCCGATCGCGATCGATAACACTCGCCGGCCATTCAGAACAGTTTCCAGGAACGCAACGGACAACCATAACCGCCCTGCTGTGTCGTAATCGCGAGATAGTCACCGGGGGGACACCTGTTGCTCGCAAAGCTAGCTTCGCGTGACGCCGAATGCAGTCCATCGCGATAAAGAAACACACACCAGGCTGGATTTTTCGCCGTAGATCGGCCAGATCGATCTCGTGTGATTTACTCGATCGCCGGAACACCGACCGGTGAAATCGATACCAGATCGAAAACGCGCCACCCGATTTTTACGCAACGATCCTCCACGATCGACCGTGTCCTGAGCTCGACTCCGATATCAACCGTGTATCGCGTGCCCCGATATATTTACCGAGAAACGATTCTTTTTTACTCGACCGATTGAGATATAGGTATATCCTAATTGCTTTTAAAGGGTCGCTTGCAAAAGCTTCTAACTTCGGAACATTTTCGAATCGGTACTTGCTGTACTCATTCCCAGGAAATGATCTTTCGAAAGAAAACGAGAAACAACGCTCGGATAAACATGTGTTTCCCTTATCGAGCGATTCATTATCTCGCGAAGCTATGCAAGAATAAAACGAAACAGGGAACTTAACACAGATTTAACTGTCTCCAGCCGCTAATAAATCTATTCGGGCAGAAAGTGAATGCTCTTGTAAATCAATCCAGGTATGGTTCGCGAGCCATTTTCAGATTTCAAAAGCCACGTAACAATCGAATAAAGGTGCCTATCCCACAATTTCTTCGTGACTCAGCCGCCGCCTGTAGAAACACGTTGAAAATTCGTACGAACGAGCTTGCAAGGCATCCTTTTCCTAGAGAAAGACTATCTGTTAACTGGTTCTTTCATCGTTAATCTAGCGAAGCCTGTTATCTCCATCTGCGGCGAACCAACCCCCTAACTCTCGTCGAACAAACAACTTTCCTTCGGGCTCGATACCAAACCGAGAACGTTCAGGTGCAGTGAGTCACACCGAATGCAGCCTGGGCATTGTAATGCGCAGGAAAACGCGGAATTCGCGAGTAAAAAATCAGCATTTTTTGGTGGTCGCTTGTTGCGCACGTGGCCGACGGGGTTCGGCCGGTCTCCAACGAGCGACGTTCACCGTTTCCCCTCTCTCCTTGATTATTCGCGGCACGGCACACGATTGGTTCGTGCCACCGACGAGTCTCTCTCTCTCTTTCTCCTGCGCGTGCAGCCGCGTGCGTGATGCAGCGAGCACTCGATGCGCGTGCGGAGACGCCCAAGTGGGTTAACACCGACAATTACGCGGCTTGTGCGTCCGCCCATACGCGAGAAATCTTCTTAATTCCGTTAGCCAGTCTCGAACTCCTTTCGAAACTCGTTCCAACGAAAATTTCCAAAATTTTTGCGGTTCGTTGGCTGTTTGAAACGCTTGAATCACCCATGTCGACTGTATTAGATGAGCCTTTGCTTTTTCAAAGTAATTATTAGACCGCGGATCTCTGTGCAGAATAAAACTGTTCTTCATCGATTACAAGATTCTGGAGTCAAATGAAGATTGATTACTTCCTCTAATACTGTTAAGGGGGTAGGCGCCGAGTGAACGTGAAATTAGAACTTTCGAGGACGATCGCAGACTAGATCGATCTTTTCTGTAGCCCTTTTGAGTTTTGAAAAACCATTGGAATATCGGCGTGTATTTCACAAGGCGATGGAAAATTGTTTTGAGGTCGCAATCCCCCGTCCAGCATCTTTAATCGCAGCCGGACGCTAGTAGTTGCCGCCGCGCCGGTGACTTCAACGCCCGGGCAAGACGTGTCGCGGCTATTACGCGGCGATATATCTTCGCTATGACAACTATAGAGACATTCGCAGGGGCCGGTATTGTAAAACACGGCTCGAATTGATTCTAAAATTGAATTTCTTTACGAGAGTGCCAGCCAATATCTTGCCGCGGCATTAAAATTGCAAAACCCTCGCTCGACGTGTAACGATCGTTCCCGGGCGTTCTTCCATTCGCGTCGCCGTTAACGACGTCCCTCAATTTCGTTCACTTCCTCCACCCACGGGCCGTATTGCGATTGCTTGTCAACCACGATTCGATACCTCCAGCAAAGCGGCGGACATTTCCGGTCGATAAATCATCGATAACGGTCCCGGGAAACGGCGAGAGATCGGGAAATTGATGCATGGCTGGTCGGGGGCGAAGGTTGCAACCCGGCCGGCTTTGACTAATCGCGAGGCTAATCCGTACCCCGAAACCGTCCACGGAACGAATCGGCGAGTCTAGATCCGCGAACAGGCGACAAAAGACTGTTCCTGGTCAGACACGTAAAAATGAAACCTCGGAGCCAGTTAACAGCACCAGAAAATAAAAAAACGAACCGGAACATTCGAGCTTAGACGTGGCCCTGGAGGTGAAAATCATTTGTCACGTGGATGACTCTTCCACTAAGAGATTCTTCTATTCTTCGTCGTATCTGTGAAATAAAATGATCGGATAAGAGGCCACTGATCCAGTGACTTCTCGACGCTCCGCTATTTTTCTCGTTCGCGGATGTGGATCGAGGGTGCCGACCACCGTTCGCCAGATCCGTGATCATTGATTTACGGGATCCAGGTATATTGTACGGGGGACGTGCCACTTATTCGCGTGACGGGCCCCGCATTGAAAAGTGCATATGAATCGAGGCGCCTGTGGTTGCAAGGGCGACAGACCGCGCTCTCGAGAGCCGTGATTGCGATTGGACAGGCGGACCGCGGCAAACGGCGGCGGCTCTGTCGGCTGCACGACTCTCGCGGAGGAGAATTATGGCAGTCGACATTTATTCACGTCGTCGATAGGCGCCTCGGCGACCTGTCCGTGCCCGCTAATGATTCATTGACCTGACAGGGGCCGCTAATGCTGCACCCACGTCGCCGCGCTACCGTTTCCACGGAGGAAGGACCGTCTCCAACGCCACACGCGGTGGAATAACGAATATGGATTAGCTCCCCGAACGGTAGAAAGCTAGCCGGATGACTGGACAACAAGCCACCTAATCACGCGAGGATTTGCATAAGCAGCCGAGCGACGCCCGGCCGCGACAGAGAATTAAGAGCCGTCGAAGAATGGACCCTTTGATGAGACCCGACATCCATTTTTTCGACGGACGTGTACCACAGAACAGGGGGACGAGGTGCGTGAGTTTTCATATTATTATGTAATGATTAGACTGCGGATTTAATACGTTCACAACAAAAATGGGTGGGTGTAGTGTCAAATAACAAAGAGAAGACAAGAATGTGAGAGCATCAACACATTTCCTCAACTTCAAGAGAGAAATAAATTCCTGCTTAGTTTGTGTGTCTGGCAATTACTGCATACAGTTTTTATTTTGCATAAAGAGACACAGTCTAGTAATAATACTCTGTCGTACTCGAGAAGCATTTGTTTGCTAACCGGAGTCGTTGGATGCAGTATAAGTGTACATAGAGTCGCCAACACTGTCCACGAGCTGGGTCTGAGCGTCCTCAATTGCTCCACCTTAAAAGCAATTAATTGTGCAGGAGGACATCGTTGTCCATCGAGTTCAGCATCTTATCTGTCCGTTAAATGTTCGAAAAGGTCCCGGACCGTACATGGATCGGCTCGGTAGCCGTAACAGGCCGAACCAGGGCCCCGGACACGATAGGAAAAAGATCGTCTCCGCCACCGACAAGATAGGAGCACGGAAGTGCCTAACGATCGGCGATCTTGGAGCGCGAAATATGGCACGGTCGGCGAAGATCGGCTTGGCCGTCGGTAGATCGGACAGGTTGGGTCACGACCAGGGCCCACGGCACGTTCTGGGCCCTGCCAGGTTAACAGTCGGCTCTGATAGGTCCACTTAAACGCCCCCGGTTATGCAACCGCACCGTCTAATAAGCTTCCTCCACCGTAAGTACCTGTCGGGCCTGCGACGTGTCTTCCAGGTTAGGCGGGCCCCTCGGATCGCTCGAGAGATCTCTCCGGGGGGATCGTTTCGTCGATCACGAGCAACCGTGTCCACCGCTCCGGGCGATCCGCCGATACACCGTCTAGGATCGGCTCGAATCGCGCACCGAACAGTTTGGCCTACGGTTAAATAATAAAATTATATAGGGAACGCGCTCCACCGCGTGGAAAAGAAATCTTTCAATCGATCCGTGAAGTAACGCTGGATCCGACCGTCACGGGTCCGTAGGAATTCTCGATTCTTTCAAAATACAGATTTTTTCGTTCAGCCATGCAGCACGTTCGTCCTCGACGCCAACGATCTTCGAGTGTGTTTGAACAGTCTGAAGTGGCGAGCGTCTCGAGGTTTCGTGAAAGATGGCTGGATTTTTGCTTCTGGAAGGACACGGCGAATCCTATAGAAACGTAACTATAACAGTTAACTCGATTATGAACTCCTAAGCGATTCCTTGTTGGTGCGAGGAAACTTTGTTGCAGCGTATTTGGGAAACTAGTTCGCGCGCGTGTGTGTGCGGCGTCGCGAGCGACGATAAAAGGGAGAGGCGTTGTTTCTATATTAAGCGACTGCGATTGTGATCCCGAACAATGCTTTTTTCGCCGTCTGGGGCCCCCGCCACGAAACGAAACGAGTCGTTCCACCGGTACTTGAATTCTTTCGTTCCTTTTTTGCGGAGGAGGAGTACCAGTCGGAATTGGACGGTGGGGAACCGAGAAGGGGCCCGCGAGGGCGGAGGGTACGACCGACAGCGGGACGATATTAAAAATCACAATGCGGCATATTAACTTGACCTACTATCGATGCACCAGGAAGAGAACCCGGGACACGCTCGTTTAAAAAAAACCCCGTCTCGCGGGCTCCTCTCCGAAACGTGCGTGTCCTCGTCACATGAAATAATGCGCACGTGGGTGCGCGACGACGTGTGTGCAACAGAACCCCGGTGTAGAAACAACGGGGCCGAATAATGAGGCGGGCCACGAGGAATCCTGCCACACGGGGGACTTCGAATTATATTGTGCGCGACGCTGATTTTATTCCGCAGGGTGGTCTATTCAGAAAATTCCATCTGTGGTGTAGCTTCCTCTTTGTTTTATACGAACAGCGGACAATTAACCGGTTTACTGACTTTCACGTGATTCTGGTTCAAGTCTGAATTAGAGCTGTAACTTCTCTTCGAAGGTCGAAGATTTCGAAGCTTCGAAGCTTCGGAAAAGTTACAGCCCTAGTAGATACACGACATTCGTGATATTATAGAATGCAATTTTTGAATGGAAAGTTCAGTGTCAGTCAACGGTGACTGACAGTTAATATTTTTAATTATCAAAAATCGTGACATGGTATAAGACTTCGAAGACTTCGAAACTTCGAAGCTCCCTGCGTTCCTTCGAAGACTTCGAAGCTTCGGAAAAGTTACAGCCCTAATCTGAATTCGACATGAGATCTGCACAACATTTTTTAGAACAATTCTTTGTGGTGATATCGGCGCACCGGTTCGATCAAAATAAAGAACAAGCAATTTTGCAATTAATAAAACGTTTCAATCCTGATATGGATCATATCTTTTAGAACTTCGACAATTTAGTCTGTGCGACATTGTCAGAGCATTGGGAGCGTTCTAAGGGAGCCAGGGAACCAAGTTTCGAGTTTCCGGCAGTGACAAGCTCGCGTAATCACGTGCATTCGTGTCAGAGGCGAGTCGCCCTCGCTTTTACGACGGCCGAACTTTAGTGCGGCAACCGCAACGGCGGAATTAGCAATTGTAATGTTATAAGGCAGCGGTGTAGAATGGTAGGGAGGTCTCTGGCAAACGGGGTGGAGGTATACGGTTCGTGTGTGCAGTAGGTGGGTGGAGGAAGGAAGAGGAGAAGCCCGTCCGAGGGATAAAGAATGCGGGAGCCACGGGGTCACGAGGATTTCATTTGACGGAATAACGTGGCGTTTAAGAGTCGGTACCGTTATCACGCTCGTTGTATATAGGTAAGAACCAGCAGGATCCGACAACCTCCCACCTTCGTCCAACGAGCATTATACTTCGAAGAATCGAAGACGGCAGCGAGACAGTCTTTTGCTGCCGTCAGCCACCGTCACCGATGCACGTCCGCGTCGCGTGATTTATACTATTTAATTATCGAGGACCCGAACGGATAATTAACCTCCTTCGTTGCGTGTCCTCTTCCCTCGATGCGTCATTCTATAATGGCTACTTCCGTCTCGAATGAGTATCGATTGAACGGAGTCCAGCGCGTCGATTCGCCGACGCGCGGTGATTTCAATGAGCGGTTTTGTAGGTAGTTCTATGAACAACCGGTTTTTATCGTGCCTCGTAAAAGTTTGACACATTGTTGGCTCCGCGAGAGAGGTTTTTTCAATACATTGTTCCTTTCGATGAGTTCGTGGATTCACCTTCCTGCTTGATTTCCCCGTGTTTCTGGCGCTATTCGGTTACACAAGACTTCTACTTTGTCGGATCATGAAGTAGGTTATCATAGTTGGATCTTGAAATTGAATGCAACGTTGCGGAGCGGTGATTTTGACTGCGGCGCGGGGCAGATGATCCACCCGCCCCCGAAGGATCAAGGGACACCCTCCTCGGGATCATCAAAGTGTACCATAATGAGCGGCTCGCGCACCAGGGTCACAGGTCACGCAGTAATGAATTGTTTTGCACCTCGCGGGCAAACTCACCTCGGCCAACCTTCCGTAAGATGGACCCTGGAGAGCATGCACAATTTACATGCGCCGGGGGAGGACTAATGTCCGTGGAAGACACTCGAGGCGGCGTCCGCTCCTATCACGAGTGGGCAGCGTCGCCTCCGAGGCCCCAAAGGGCGAGTCCTCCGTGGCCCTTCCTGGCTACGATGTCGAAAAGGTCGACGACTCCGTGGTAACCGATCAATCAGGTCTCTGGCGGGCCTAATTGGCGGATACGATGCCTTCAATTTTCTAAATCTTTGCATGAATCATCCCTAGCTCGTTGCAAACGATCACCTGCTCTCGAATGGCTTCGGGAATACTCTTCGACGACGCATAGTGAACACAAATAGCGAAATCAAACTGTTTTTGATACAGGTAAAAGAGCAGGAGAAGCGAAACAGGTGGGCACGAGCCAGGCGAAACCGACGCGACGTTTGATTATCTCTGTTACAGGCTTCTAGAGAGGCATTCACGACGAAAGGGATTACCACCTCGTATCGTTCCTCTTCCATCGCGCGATGGTGGTCCAGCGGAAATTATTGCCGCGTTACCGACGCCGTAATGGGACACCGATTCAATGGAGGTAATAAGACGTAAAAAAAGAGAACGAACGGACGCGACTAAAAAGGTAAAAAGTCCTAAGGCCAAGCCAGACGTCGTGATCTCCCCGGAGAAGAAAAAGAGAGAGAGAGAGAGAGGATAGAGAGGACGGTGCGAGGGAGGAACGTCAAGAATGCGACTACTCAAGGGCAGACAAATAATTTTCTAGTGTTGCTCGCACCGGTCTCCTTGTGTCTGGTCGTTGTGGCCAGACCGCGGGACGCTCGAAAATCCTACTTTCGGATGACATAGTGTTATTTTATACGCTCGCTTCTGGAGAGGACCTTTCTCTGTTTCGTGTTACCGGTGTTTACTGCGGTTGGTGTCGCCTTACGGAGAGTCCGCGTCTTGTCCCATTTAGCCGCACGCGCTGGCAATCAATTTCCAGCCGATTTTGGGTACATTGTACGTAGAAAAGAATGTACAGTCACTAAAAATTTGAACATTAAAGTTTTAATCTTTCAAGAATCAGCACTAGACTGTAGATCTTCATTCTATATAATAAAAATGAAATGTTGTTCGTTGGTCACGACATCACTTGAAAACGGCTGGATCGATTTGGCTAATTTTTCTTTTTAAATGTTCGTAGTAGTCCAAATGAGATTTTTAGAGAAAGAAAAATTGGAAAAGTTGCCCGGAAAAATGGAAAATTTTAGATAAAACGAAAGTGCTTTTTTCTATGGGATTTCTGTATGAACTCAAGACCATAACTCACGATTCGAATGATGGATATGCGTAATTCTCTTTTTGTTTTGTTTAGTTAACAAATATTAACAAAGGAAAGTCGGAAAATTCGGACAAACTGCAGAAATCATAATCTTCGAAGCGGTACAAGTAGCAGGAAGTAACGATCGCAAACTTTATTGAAATTTGGAGAGCACAACGTCTGTCGGGTCAGCTAATGCAAAATAAAAATTGGTCGTATAAAACTTTCTTTCTATTTTCAACAATTTTAATAATCAACAGCAATTTCTCCAATTGTCGTTCAAATATAGACTATTTAAAGAATTCGCAGTGATTAAAATTTTGCGACGAGGATAGTGGTTGAATGGGAATCGTTGTCGCGAAGATGGTTGGCAGGATCGTTTCGGGAATGATCAAAGTAGGATGTATGTATTGCCTCGCGAAGACATCCCTCGCCGGTAGTGGCAACGATCCACGGGTCTAGCTCGGCTCTGTGGGAATATGGATCGTGGATCTCTCGGTTTCCATCCGCGGAATAGGGCAGACGGACTCGTACACGGAGAAAACGGTATATCCTGGCCCTGGAACGAGCACCGGCCACGGCCATTCCGGACGATTGCACTTCTGATGCCCAAAGGCTGATCACGATTCGCGCGCGAGTTATACACAAGATCGGTAGATCACTACCGATGTAGATCAACGGTGCCAGCGGCGGCAGGATCGCCGGGTCGTACATACATCTCACCCTGGATGCACGTTCGTTTTAATGCGATCGCAACGGTAACTTGGATGCGGTCCCGGGGACCAACGATGCATCTCTTTCTCTCCCCAGCCACGGGATTCTTGCTCGATTAGTTGATAAGATACTGCACATTGTATACGTAATACGTATATATTATCCGTGGATGCCGAGCAGTCGGTCGAGTTGCCACGGTTCACTTTGCCGGGCCTTCTTTGATGAGGCCCCGCTGCATCAGCCGACTGACGTCGTCGCTGCACCGTTCACCATGGGACTCTGTAATCGCTCGTTTTCCAGACATCCTCGTTATTAGACCAACCATCGTTATTAGTACAACTATTTTCTACCGGAATTGTAACAAACTCGAGTGAAGGGGATAAACTCATTTCTCGATATTACAAAAACGCTATAAAGATCTGTTAGAATTATTAATTAGATAAACAGAATTAAGTAAACGAAGTATTATTCATAGAGGCAAATGAAATTACGAGCACGAAGAAAACACACCTTTATGGTTAAATGTTGTACGTCCAGTGAGGATCACTCGAAATCATGTATAGTATAGAATAATGCAAATTACGTCTCGTAAACGTAAAAATACTTTTCAGGGCACAATCGCGGTCTAGATTGATCTTTTATCTAGCGTTTTTCACTACTGAAAAACCCCATCTTTGAATTATCGAGAAATGAAAAACGAGTCTATACTCCCTTAAATAGAAACATATTCTCATTCATCAGCATAGTCAGGCATATCGATTCGTCCGACGATGAAGTCGAATTCGCTTCCCACACGGATCCCCGGCCCCGCCAGCATGCTAATTCCTTATTGATGAGTGTCATTTGTTACCAACGCTCGTTCCTCCGCGTTTTTTTTTCTCTCGTACAGGCGTTGAGCAGTCGGGTCTCTCATCACCTTCGCGAAGATGCTCGCAGCCACCGACGGCGCGTCACGGAAAAACTAATTGTCCCCCGAGGGGGCTCGTATTTCGGTATTCCCGATGGCGCCAGATCCTCCGGCGATTTGTTAGACGTCCCAGGATCGATGGGATCGTTAACTCGATCCTCGGCCTTGAACGTTCTGGGTTAGGCGCTTGACATCGTCGTGGCTATCATCCGAGAACCAAGGTATCGAACCGAGTGAACAATCATTTCCAAAGACAGAAAAATCCGAAACTCTTACCGTCTCCGTACCGAATCGATCACTGCACACTCGACAATCATAAAGTGTCCGACATCAATATCCAATTCTATTTCCACAACGGCCAGTCAGAGTTCCTCGTCACTCGGTATAGAGTAATATGCATAATCAGTCAAAGCGCTCTACTTTAAACCAGTTAAGCTCATTACCATCAACCGGTGAGCGTCCACGCAAGACTGGCCTGGTGCCCGGGTCTATTGTTATCTAACAGCGAAACCGATCGCTCGTGAAATCATTTATCTCTCTGGTCTCCGGGGTGGCCGTCATCTAAATCGTCCATTAAGTCTGTGTAATGGGTCTCCTACCAGAAAACGGGTCCGCGGGGGCGCACAGGTAGATAGAGGGTCCACCGTTTGCAAGAAGGGATACACAGAGAGCGTTTCACCGCGATCTTATTATCCGGGCCCGGAATCTCGTGGTCTGCCCGAGAGAGAATCGTGGAATTATTCGGTGGCCTGGAAGGCAGAAATTTAGCGAGCGACATTTTTGTCGGGCCGGCCATATTCCCGGGCTTTATTGGCTCATCAGGCCTGGCCATTGGGCACGAAGATAAAATGATGAAATGGCAGGATAATGGCACACCACGTGCTAACCAACGAGGAACGTTTTTGCTATTACAGCCGGAGCTGCGGGAATAATTCGTCTCTCGAACCGAACGAACAAGGGCCGCTGTCGTTGCTCCGCGAGCATAGCGCGCTAGCATAAGCCAAAAAGGACAAAAGCTCGCGAGAAGGCCCGTTCCGCTTACAAGGCCCCGGCGCGGACGGTTGTAACGATACTTATTTTACGAGCGACCAGCTCGAGTGTTCCCTGCAACCCTTCGCGTCTTTTCCGCCGCGATTTTACGTCCGAAAAGTCCACAGGACCCGATACGGGCCCAGTCACGAGAGGCTTATCTTAATTCCGGGCCCCGGACCATGCGCGCCACGGAACAGTTACGTACTTTGTATAGTTTACGGCCCGTTTAGATTTCCCGACCGAGCCACTCGGACCACGGCGAACAAAGGGCTCGATAGCGACGTTTCATTGCCGATTAACCCCACACCCGTCAGACTTCGCGAATAAAAACAGTTTACGAGCCGCGGCTACACACTCGGCGCAGCGGTAGGTAGCTCGTTGCAGCGACCACGGCAGCCGTGCCTTGATGAGTGTCATTCGGGATACTGCTCGATGATCCTCGCGCTCTTCAGGGTGTTCTTGCGACGCGCTAGGATTGCCAGGATAAACGCCGCGGTTTCCTGTGGAGTTTCAAATTTCGGGGAGATTACGATTTCCGTGGCCCCTTGTTTAGTGGTTAAATTTGTGTTCGTGGGGTTATAGCAAAAATCAAGAGACCTTTTTCGTAGAAAATTAAATTTTCAATAATTTATGTCCTATGATATTTTTATATCAGCTGCGCAGTTTCTCAGTATACTTATATTTCGGTGAAATTGCAGAACAACTGCCTCTCCCCCGAAATAATGGACGGGGGAAAATATAGGCTCCGTTCGGAAAAGACCAAATTCTGCATGACATCTACAGTGGGAAGATTCCGTGAACAGAGTGAGTTGTGCTTAGGTCGTGGGAGGAGCGAAGAGCACGCATACGAAAATCCAGGAGAAGTCTCGAATATCTTGAAAACTAAAAGAGATCCGCTCATATCTGAAAAGGAAAAAGTTATTCAAAATGTGTAGTTGCATAATATATTTAAATTTCATCAAAATCGAAATACGAGATTGCGTAAAATAACAAAATAAAAATCCGCGAAATTCCAGTGAATGTTCTTCGTGAAAAATTGAATTTTATCACCATTTTAACGTTTTTTATAGGAAATTCAATTTCCTACAAAAAAGGTAAATATTTTGCCATATCTCGCATAGTTTTCGAGATATTTGCAGGTCTATAAAAAACAATAAATCGACTTTGCCTGCTAAACCAGGCCGATTGGTACGTATAACATATACACTTCTTTTCTCTTAAAATGACCGCAGGAACACAAATTTAACCTTCAAAGTAGGGGCCACGGAAATCGTAATCGTGCTCAAATTTCTGATACATTACTTTTTTGAAATGTTGAGAAAGTTCCCCAAGTGGGGTAGGAAGATTCTGCGGGAAGATCCATGAACGATAGCGTTTTAGGAGCGAGACCGAGCGGCGGGAGGACCGAGAGTAGCCACCCGAACCGTATAAACCCGCGCGAACGACTTTTCTGCGAGTCGACGCAGATGGTCTGCCAAATTACACGGTAAAACGTTCTGATTTATGTGTGCATTTTACAGCCGCGATGCCCGCTGCCGAGAATCCACGACAAACAAGGCATGCCGCGGTGACGTCAAAGAGACAACGAGAACCTCCTCGTCGTTGTTACGCCGCGTCGAGCGAAACCTTTACGGCTGGCTTAATTGCGAGCATTATCATCCCCCGGAACGGTAACGGTGTTGCGAACGACCGTAGGTGTCTACGGGATGCTTCCAACGGCCACATAAACCGCGTCCCCTTTCTCGAGGGTGCTAAAGCTGAAAAAAAATCGTTCGCACGTTGTAATTTCTTCTCGCTCCACCCTGCCACCCCCTTTATTCTTTTTCCGTGAAAATCAATATCGACGCGGGATCACTTTCCGAAAAGCAATTCGCCTGGTTCGAAGATTCCTGTTCGAATGGTCCAACTGGCTTCGAAACGATAGTCTGGCCACATTTATTTTTATCGAGACCTTCGGAAAGAAACATGTGTTGAATATTTCTCTAAGAACGTTCTCTCAGAGACACAGAAAAGTTGAATGTCGTCTCGACAGCTTCAGCAGGCGAATCTATCGCGTTTCGGAGGGAGCCGTTTCGCAAACGGTTCGCGAACGAAGGCAGCCGGCCGGTCGCCGAATCAGGGAGAGCATAAATATCCGCGGCAAGTATCTCCTGGCATTATTACACGCGTATCCACGCACACGTGACACCGCGAAACGAACGAGAGAACACATCCGCGTCTGTATGTATGTTACCGATGTACTCGGGGTCCGAGCATACGAAAGAGACACGCTGCCTTCGGACGCGAGTGTGGCCCCGGTGGGGGTTATACTGCTGCCAAATTACAGTGCCCGGCCACCCATAATGCGGCCACAGAGCCGGCCATGGTAATAATGTTGGTATTAACGGCGCGGTTACGTTCCCGCCGCTGAAATTATAGGTGTTAGGGGCGTGTTAATTTTTATGTTTATTGATTTTCATATTTTACCACCTACCTTCCGACTGGGCCAACTAAGAAACGCACGGGGGTGCTAACGGGGGGGGGGCAAAAGGGTGGCCAAACTCGAAGAACTCCTCTCCTCTCTCCAATGTCCACCGAGACGATACCACGAAGGATACGTAACAAGATTCGTCGGTTCTCGTCGCTCGATACATAAGTTTTACTGCTCGGAGGCTGGCCTCTGCGGTCGAGCACGAAATGGCTGTCTGCGTTTTGGATTTCGACCACGGGGAGAATAGGTTCTTTGATTGAAAATTTTCGGGACGGGGATGTAAATCGTGCCTCTGACATATTGATTTTAATAGATGCATCGCACAAAGTGCAATCTCAATTGCTTATTGAAGAATATTCGGTCCTGCAGCATCCCTCTTTACCCGCAGCGCATCAAGCGTGACGGAACGGGGGGCCAGCAATCCCGCGCTAAAAGGGGTCCAGAGTCGCTATCACCTTCGAATCGGCTCGAACGACCTATCAATTAGTCTCTACACAGCTGCCGAGCATTCCGGCGGAATCCTCGGGCGACTTAATTGCGACCGGTCGATATAAACTCCCCCTTTACAACTTCATTATCCTTCGGCGAGATCGGCGACGCTTTGAGGGAGTATGAGCCGAAACGGGACCAGTATTTCTCCGGGGGCCGAGAGGGTCAGAGGACGACGGGAGGAGGGTGTTCGAAGGGTCCACGAGGTCGAAGGCGAGGAATCGTCGTAGCAGATCGTCGGGTCGAAGGTGTCCGACAAGCGCGGACATTCACGGCGAATTCCATGGGATATTCCAGGAATCGAAAGATGTTTAATATACCTCGGCTGGCGAGATACGAGATGCATAAGGAGGCTAGCGGTCTGCAGTGCACGAGACAGGAGCAGCTAAACAGGAGAGGAAGAGAGCGACGAAGGGGGTTGGAAGAGAGGAGAGAGGAAAAGAGAGGGAGCAAGTGGGACTCCGAAAGGACGAAACCTTTCTGGGACCCCGGCGAGAAGGAAGGTGGGAGGGCAGAGGGGACATTCTCGAGAGTTACGGGCCATCCACGTCACGCTCAAATATTTTGGCAAATTTATGCCCAATAAAAATTAACCAGACCCCTTCTCGTTCTGCGGTTTCGGGCCCCGCGTAACCACCACCACCATCGGCCGCCACCATTCGCCATCGTCGGGCCCATCGTTGTCGTCGTCGTCCTCTTCGTCGCGGTGCAGACGTTTAACGACAAGCTGGATCTCTGGCAGGCGCGTTTCACGTATGTACACGCAACAGTCCGTCCGTCCGTCCGTCCGAGCTAAGCGGTCAAGCAAAAGCTGGGTGATTTACCGCTAAATTTTCTTTCTGCCTTTTTTCTCGTAGTCCTCGCTAACTTTCTCCCTACGAGAAGGCCGAGGCCCGGACCCCTCCTACGGTTCGCGAGCCTCGAACGTTTTCAGGGGGAATTCCTCGTCGAACGTTGCAAAATTTAGCAATTTTCGTAAGTTATTTAGTGACTTGTTCGTTGTACACAGCAATTTTTGCCCAGTTTTCCCACTCCCGCATTCAAACCTCGAAAAGAAAAATCTGCGGAATGAATCTTAATGGGAATCTGCTGTGAACACCTTTTTACACGGCAAAGAGCTTTCGCCTCTTCGTGTTCGGCCCGTAAGGGTGTACCCTAACCGCCCCTTTCGTCTTTCTCCTTTTTTTCAGGGTCTCCTCTTAGTCTCAGCGGCTTCGTGCATAGCTCGGGAATGTGTCGCTGGTGTAAATCAGTCAACGTCCCTGGGGATTAGAGTTTACGGTACCTGCGGGCTTCCTGTTCGGCTCTTCGCGGTTTCAGGGATGGAGCAAGGTACACTGGTCGGAAAAACCAAATCTGCGCTGTCTTTAAAAATTGTGAATAATTTTCTGAATAGGTTAGTATGTTTTAAAGGGGGTTTAGACGCGAAGAATACGTTCGACTGCGCGAGGTTGATTTGTTTTCGAGTTCGTGGGAGTACCGTGGAAGTCCGTGTGTAAAAAGGAGGGTGGAAGGACGCGATTAGCGAAACCGTTCCTGGCACGGCGGTTAACGTGGTTAAAGACTAACAACTGTGACGCGACGAGACCGCAAACGCTCGCAAAGGGGAGCCGAGATCGACCGCATCGGCTCTGGCTGATTTCACGGCCGCTAATTAGTCCGTGCGCGCTCTGTCGCGCGTCTAATCGCGAAAAGACACCGCGGAGAATGCGATGGGAAGGGGAGGATCACACCACGCTTGCGAATGTTTCGCGCAAAATGATATTTCGCGAAATATATTAAATCGAGCGCGACAGAGTCGTTCGCGAAGGCGAACTGGAATGCGGTTTGATCCGTAAAAGGCTGGCGAGTTTTGACAAATTGCCATAGAGACTGATGTGACACCTGCTGACAAAAATGCCACTGGCTAGCCACGCAATGGCGTGTTCGAAAAAAAAGGCGATTCGAGTCACCTGTCCCCATAAGTCAACGGCGATTCCCATACTCTATTATGGCTTCCAATGCAATGTTTTCCTGACGACGGCGCGCGCGGACATGGGAATATCGATGCAGGAACGATACATGCTTCCTGTACGTTCCGAAGTTTGTTCATTTACCAGGAAGCAGCGGTAATTACGGTATATTCGCTATTGACTGAAACACAAAAGGGATTAAAACAATCTATAGTTTTACACTGTATTGTGGCCGGGCGTTTTCCCATTAACTTGACAAACCGCGCGGCACTTTGCGAATCCGGGGCCTCTAATTGCGAAGCGACATCCGCACCAAAGGACCCCTATATTACCTCCTGCGACAAACATCGCGAACAGGAGAATACATCGGCGCGTTATCGCCGAAACCTCTGGCGAAGTCTCTGGCCGATTGAAAAAAATCACCGTGGCGAGCGCAGCAGGACATGTTCCCGTGTTATCGACAGCGAGGATCTTCGAGCGCATTAATTCACCGGTGGAGGATCCGTGGTTCACCCTCCCTTTTTCTGCAAATGTCTTGATTTCGCGGACGATCGTAAAGTTAATCGAACCAAGGTTAACCGACCCATTAAATCGCAAGCAATCGAGTCGATACGCTTCCATCGCAGATTTCAACCCTTATTCTCATCGAAACTCCGCTTCGATCCGCTCGAATCCGCTTTGGTCGGTGAGCGGAGGGTCCCGCGAGCTCGTAAAATTCTCGCGTTATTTACTATGTTAATTGGCGCCCACGTCAAACACAAATTTATGCTAAAAGCCGAGATGCTATCGGCCAGCAGAGCGTGTTACGCTGCTGACAGCTCCTGCCTCCCAATCCACCAGGCTTCGTTCCCGTTGGATGATGATAACATCAATATCGATCTTCGACTTATCATCCTCCTTGATTCATTCTTTCTCCACGGCCTCCTCCGTTACTTTTTATTAAATCTGGGACTCATCGCGTGGAGATTCTCAACGAAAACCGAGGACCTGACTCGAAGCTGCCTGTAATTCGAAAGTAAGGCAATCTTGTTCTCGTTAAAATCTGATTGGATTCTTTCTTTCTTTATTCTGGCTTTTCTTCGTTCGTTTGTTTTATTTTCCTAGACCTGTCCGGGATTCGAGACGCGCGAATTTCGCGGCAAGTATTTTTAAGGTCGTGGCCCCTTCAAGTCGGATTTCGCGAGACTGACTTCTCGAAGATAAGCGTCGAAGCGAAACTTGTTCCGGAGACGTGCTGAAACGGGCACGTTCGTACTGTCTTAATCTGGCAGCGGGCAAATTGGGTGACATGCGATGGTAGGGGCGAAAGCAGAATATTCTTGGGCGACTTTTTCTTCTGGACGCGTTGTTGCGCACCTTCTACAGTCAACATCGATAAAGGTCTTTCGATAGAAAATAAAACATGTTAAATACGAAGATCGATCGATGCTAGGTTTACGCAGCTCTAGAGAAATAACTATTTCACAATATTCTATAAACATAATAAAAATATGTCTATCCAAAGAACTAAATTTGGTAAATAATTCCACATGGAAGCATCTTTACGTCTTTAGTGTTAACCCTTTGCACTCGGTTGTCCCCTCTGAGGCACCACTAAAAATTGCTGTACCATTATTAAAAATATTGTTTACATTATTAAATATATCGGCATCTAATCAATTACTAAACATTTAGGTATTGTATCAGATATTACACCAATTTCATATTCGTAAAATTTCAAAAATCATAGGGAATAGAAATATTCTAGATCGGAAGAAATATTTAATTTTCCAGATAAAATAACTCCGAGTGCAAAGGGTTAAGATGGAATTCATTTCTAAAAGAAGACCGTGATAGCCTGAAGTTCAGCTGCAGACTAATTTTTAAACAAATTGGATTCCGTTCGAGCGACGCCGGAGCAGAAGCGATGGGGAACAAATGAGTAAGCACCTAGGAACATCGGTTTGTTTGCCGGAAAATTCGTTCTGCCAGGTCGTCGTAGGTACCGACCGCATCGGCAGGTTTACCAAATAGAACAGGAGTCGGCTCGGAGGCACGTACCTACAATTCCGGGCTCCGGGGTTTTATGGTCTAAGCGTTGTGCGAGGCACAACCGGGACCATGTGTTCTCCAGATACGTAGGAGAATAATGGGATTTACGTGTAATTCTGCAGCTCGGTGGGAATGCTGGCCAGGCCGAGGCGTTTTTCGAAGGTGCTCGGTTGTCACGGGCGAGTGTTCGCTATACGGGCGGCACACAAGGTGCGATTTTTGCCTCGCAAAAGTTTCGAAACGCATGTCCCGGCCGTCACGCACCTACGATTTCACCACAGTACGGCTTTCGCACCACCGTATATACATTCCATCTTCTTCTCCTCTTTCTTCTCCACTCCTCTCCTCTCCTCTCCTCTCACTCTCTATCTCTCTCTCTCTCTCTCTCTCTCTCCGGTTCTTCTTCTTCGCTTTCTTATTCCCCTGCTTCTTCTCCCTCTTAACGTCCGACAGGTGATTTACACGCGAGGATTTACTGCTCGCAAGATTTTACGAAAGGCTGTGACCCGCACCGAAACCGGCGCGACGCGTCGCGACCGTCCGCGCATGAAACGACGCTCGCTTCCAAGAACGAAAAATCATTTTTTACGCGACCGAGAGGATTCCTCCACGCCACGTACCCGGATCGGGCTAAGAGAATTACCTGGGCCCCCGGTCAACAGACTTTTTCGCAATCCGTTTCGTATCTTTCGTCCTTGGCTGCTGCAAATTGGCTGGCAGCCTCCAATTTCTTAAAATATCATCGAATCGATCTAAACTCTCCGCTACAGAGAAGTACCACTGAAAATGAAAATCTGACAAGAAAGTCATAGAAAAAAAATTGGAAAGCAGACAAATCTTTTCCGTTATTCCATTACCTCAACCACATGCAAGTAGTCAAGGCCTTGAGCAAATTAGCTTTAGAAACATCGTGAAACCTATTAGCAAACGTGCTTGCGCGTTGCCTAAAGAAGTTTACTGAAATCGTCGACTTTACGATGTCATCGTAAAAATGACGACCGTAACTTCGTCGTAGGGGAAGGTGTCGGACCATATACCCATTGGAAATCCCCGTAATTCGAAGGTTTCCATGAGGGCGAGAAAACCCTCGAAGTAACACGTGGAAGCGGGCCTCGGTCCCTGCGGAAGGGCACGTAGGCGTTTAACGTTTGTCCGTTTTATTACTTTGACGGGACAGCGTACGTGGCGTCACGGCCGTGATCATTCTCGTTTATGGTCGAATTTGAATCTGGTCTCTCGGTGGCGTCGGTGGAATTCTGGAAACGGCGCCCTCGATATAAAAGCTTCGATCACCGTCGAGAAGTCTCGCCGTCGTATCTCTTTCTCTCGTGGCCAGATTAAGTTGTTCCTTTCCGGCTGACATTAAAGAGCGTACCGCGCGATACGTCCGATTGTTTAGTGGCTCGCATAATTCCCGCGTTTTCACGAGCGACGCCGATCGAAGCGTACGTTTACGCGCGCACCCATGCACGCGACCACGCCGATCTCCACGATCGAGCTGTAAAATCCGCGCTTTTATTTATTGGGAAGTCGAAGCCGCCGAGTCGACCGAACGGTCGGATTACGAGGCTAATTGTGCACTTTCCGATTTTATGCCCCATACCGGGACGGACATTGTTGCCATCTTCTGGTATTTCCTACTTTTATGGCCACCCCATATGCGTCGCAGCTGTGTCGGGAACGACGGTTTGCTAATTTTCACTCTCGACGTACGGTCACCATTTTTCCAGGTAGGAAGCTGAGTTTTGTAACTCTTCTTTCAAATCTCAGAAACCACCCCTGCCACAATATTTCCATTCCCTATGATTTTTTAAAGAACCCCGTACTAATCATATGGATCATAAGCTACAACATATGAAAAATCCAACTGATTTTACCGGGATAGATTTTCCATATGATTAGTGCGGGCTTCTTTCATCTTACAATATCTACATGTTTAGTAATTGATTAGATACCGATATATTTAACCCTTTGCACTCGAAGCTATTTTAACTCGAAAATTAAACGTTTCTTCTGAACTACAATATTTCCATTCTCTATGATTTTTTAAATTTGATAAATATGAAATTGATATAATACCTCATACAATATTTAAATGTGTAGTAATTGGTTAGATACTGACATATCTGATAGTGTTAACAATTATTGAAATAATAGTACAGCAATTTTTAGTGGCGCCTCAGAGGTGCCACTCGAGTGCTAAGGGTTAATAATGTAAACAATATTTTGAGTAATGGTACAGTAATTTTTAGTGGTGACTCTCAGAGAGACTATTCGTGTGCTGAGGGGCCAACCGGCAATTCTATCGACGAATAATTCAAATTGATCAAATGAATAGGGGTAAACTGCTTATGTAAGATCGTGGTATCTATCCGAGCCACCCCCGCCCCGACTCGGCTCGCTGTTATCGAAGCCACGAAGTCTGGCGGGGTCTCCGATGTTAATATTATTCAAATATCTTAATAGCTGGAGCCCATGGAGGGTCGACCCTGTGCTCGCCAACCATGGTACCCGGTCGATTGTAACCCGCTCGTAAGCACGTACTTTATAAACCGTGAATCGCGTCGAACCGCGCTCTTCAAGGTTCCAGAGAGTTCCCGGGGGTCGTTAAGGACTCCGTGTGGCGGTGTGTCCTGTTTCTAGAAACCATGCTTAATGTAGACATTGTTTGGGGCCGGTGCTTCGTACTGGGAAACGGGAAAGGGTGCTCAACCTCGATACAAGGGTTGATATTTTAGCCGTATGAGGGAATATTGTGCTGCGAGGATTACCTCGAGGATTATTGCTCCCTCGCTTGTCGATCCTGCGACATATGGTGCGTTAGTATTGCACGAATCTGTGGAAATGTCTTTTCAAATCAATACGAAACACAAGAGAATTGAATGTATGTATCTAGGATGTATTATTTATCGATCGTCGAGTTCTCTCGTAAATTTTTTTCACGCGACACCCTCGCTCACACCATGGGCGAGGTGAAAACAATTCTGCGGTTACGAAACCGGTGAATCGATGAATTGTGGGTTACGTAGCCGAGATGCGCATACACATTCGTGGGAGAGACAGAACCGAGGGAACTGGTCCTGTACTTTCTCTCCGTCCCGATTCCAGTCTCGGTCCACGTCCTGCCTAATTCCCGATAAGGGAGATTTGAAAGTAAAAGCGGCTATCTAAAATTCAATAACACCCTGGAGGTACCCTGAGAAAACTACTGGGACTACCGCGAGCGGATTTGTAAATTCGTAGAAAATTTTCTTCACCTCCGACAACAATCTCGGCAAGATTACAACACAAACGCATAAAGTCCCAGCAACACCTCGAACCTCCCAAGCGCACAGACTGCACGCGCAGTCTTTTTGTATTCAAAGTGCAATTTTATATCCCCGCCCAACATTGCTATAAACCTCGAACAACACGGGTGATCGTGTTCGCAGAACTTTTCCTGCGAAACCCACCAAATCCATCCGGTTTGCGCATACTTTACGCGCGATAAATGTTTCAGAAATCCGCGTAGGTTATTGGGTATTAATTTGAAAGAGGGCTCACCCACGAAGCTCGCCGAAATATCCGAAATCGATCGAGGCTGTTTCGAGAAAATTTGTGATGCTAGATAGTAGTGGTTAATCTTTCGAATTTTTCTAAAGAATTTTTGTCTGATTTTCGCCGAGAATGCATAAAATTCGGAGTCCACTACCGCGGTTAATACAATCGAAACTCAGCCACGAAGCTCGCCGAAATATTCGATATCGATCGAGGCTGTCGCTTGTCGAACGTGTCCGCGATTTTGTGCGCGAACCGTTCCGACAAATCCGCGATGTTATTGGGTATTAATTTCGAGGGAATATTCTGGTTTTGCGGGAGTTGAAATTCGACGGCGAATAAGAAGTGAGCACCTCTGATTCCGCCGGTGGAATCGAGCGAGTGTGCACGCGGGTGGGCCCAATGGGCCCACGAGTCCCACGCGGGTCCGCGTTCTCGCACCACACACGCACCGGCATTAACACCTGACCTTACGCTATCTACGGAGTGTAGATTCATTATCGGGCATAAATTACGCCGGAAAAACCTCTGGGGGAACTCGATACGCTGGCAGCTCTCGGTTTCGCGTTTTATTGGGAGTCCCGACTTCTTGTTCGGTCCCCGTGAGGATCGCTATTAGCCTCGAATTGTGATTATCTTTTTGTCGTCGTATGTATTTATTATCGTCAGCGATCGCTGGCAAAAACAGAGGTTTATTAGCGGTCCCAGTGCCGATGGAAAAGCCGCTAACTCGGAGATTGATTTCTCCTCGATTTTGACAGCTGTGTATATACAACCCGAGTTTAATGAATGATTGTAGTGTACAGTGTATCCGCATGAAGTATACAATTTATTAATCTGAATATAAAGCTGGTACGTTGAACTTTAATCCATTGCAATTCGAGTCACCGATAAAATGTATCTATCGCAAGCTCAGCGATGTTCACACCGTGGGATATCTTTCCTTGGTCGAGATATCGATCTGTTCCGGCCCGAATAGATCGAATAGAGACCCACGCCGTTGAATTATGATGGGACTGATTTTATTATTCTCGTAAAGTCCGATTCCACCGGCCGTAAATACTTGTCAAGACGATGCCGCGTAATTGCCGCGTCGCGGTGCGTGCGATGGTTACATCGTCGCGTTTCTTGTTACACTTGGCATTATAGGTGAAACCTGATTTCGCATGGAAGTCGCCGGAAAAATACATTATCCCTGGCATTAAGGGTCCATAAACTCTAGCACTCTAATTTCACCAAAGTCCCGGAGCTCGATCTTCTCGATCGAGCATTGTATTTAGAATTTCCTCGTGCGATCTGACACGTTGGTAAACTAGATACAATGTTGAAAGGTTTAAGCAACGTTCACACGTAATTTCGCACCGATTGGGAAATCAGCTGACAAGCGTTTAGCAAAGGAAATTCGAGTAGGAGCGACGAAGTGTGCAGAATAAAGGTAAAAGAATCTTTCAGAACCAGTCGGCAATCTCCGTGACGAGTGTGACTCATCGCAACAGAACAAAGAATTAACATTCAATATTTAGAGTTTGACACCTGTATACTACCAGTCCATTTAAAAAACACATCGGTACTCGAAGATAGCGCACGCGCGACGATTTCTTTTTCCCCGGATCGCAGGCCCGTTACTCATCGATCACAATTATCAGTCAGCGCCACTGCGAAAAAGACGAAGATAGAAAGTGTTTACTGTCGAAGCTAACATAGCTCCCGTGTCCGCGAAAATCGGCACACCTGTGTTCGACGAAAATCACCGAAGGACACGCGAGCGGAATCGTCGCGGAGTTTACGCTCGCGGACACGTTCCGCCCGCGGAATCGCAGAATCTGCGGTTCGCGGAACAGCCAGCCGATTCGGAATACATCGGGCCGAATGCATTGACTCAGGAAATGAGGTCATCCCGTGATTTCATTCCACCGGTGCATCGGTCGCTGATAACGAAAAACGTGAGCCGTCGCCGGTGGCCAAGGCTCGATTCCGCGTACGAGCTTCGAACGTTGTTGCATTGTAGCACGTGCTCGCGTTTTCTAGGCGTAGTTCTCTGTAATTAGCCGCTGGAAATAGGGCATTGATTACTGCGGTAAAAATGCAAATATTTTCCTCTCTGTCGATTTACAAAGTTGTTTAATAATCAATGCGAATTGACCGGTCTCGAAGTGAGGTGGTCGAGAGGAATTATTTTCTAAAAATTTAATCATACGTAACGTATGATACGTTAACTACGATTTCTTTTACGGTTTCAGTGATCAGAACGTTTTTGTAGATCGTAATTTCCTAAAGAAGGAGAAAATTGATATAAATTGTGTAGCTATATGTTCTCCAATAGCTGTGTATTAACATACATTTTTATTAGAATCTGTTGAGAATCTTCATCACGAGTCAGACACGATATTGCAAGGTAAAGGATTAATAGTTAATTCGCTGGATTCGCAGTACTTCCGGTGTTTTACAGGAAGATGTCAGGCAGCGAGAGAAAAGGTGCTGTTTCGATTAAAATTACGAAGTGTCGGGTTAGCTGGTCCATTTTCCCAGGGCGCATATGCTGTCCACGTGCGAGTCGCCGGCTCCGCTTTTATTAATGTCCGTCTGGTTCATTAATGCAGGTGCAGCAACGTATCGTGTACTCACGCTTCGAGGATTCGACGGTGTGCGCGCCATGTGTGTCGCAGGTATTACAGCCGAACAGGTAAGGCAAGGCCCGAAAACATGTGACGGCCAGCCTCCGGGACTTCGCGCAGAATTTGTGTTCGGGCACGTACCACCAAGGACGTGCGGAAGGTGATCGTGCTGCACATGTCCGAGAGGTACAAAACCCATGGAAAAAATCGTGGAGGTGGATAACAGCGTGGTTATAACCGGCCTCGTGCGAGTACACGTCCACCTTGTTCCGATCCGATGTCCCGGGGTACTTGGCATTTTTATCTTTTACCGTTCGTCTTCGTCCGGAAATGACTGCGAGGCCCCCAAAACAATTTTCGCCCGGAATTAATTACCCCCGTACCGGAGTTTCGTGATTTCTACGGTTCTGCAACCTTTAAAGGACATGAGACCGTGATGGCCAATGGAGAATACTTACCCGATAGTGTTGCAATTTCGTTGCAAGTAATTATAGCTAGGAATACAATCTAATTTCCCTGGAGAAGGAATCGTATCGAAAAGCTCAATTGTTCGAATAATTGATTATTAGTTGACAATGAATTTAAATAATACTGACAAATTTTTATTCTCATGCCTAACTCGATGGAGGAGTTCCTCAGAAAATTTTCCGAAAAATTGTGTGCACAGTTTCCAGAGCAAAAATTAGGAAAGATGCAAGGCTGGGCCACAAACGGCGTCGGATATGGAGGGGCCGAGGGAGCGGGCTTGCACGGTGTCCGAAAATAAAAAGAATTATTTAAGAAAGTCGCGTGCACGCGACAAAAGGCGACGGTACTTTCACAAAAGAAAACGACACCGATTCTCCGTGGCTTCGAGGCCTCGAAATCGAGCCGAGGCGAGCGCGAGCGCGCGGGGACGGGTGGCTTTAAACGCATTTTAATTCAATCGTTCGGCCGCGAGTCGCGCAGGGTCACGGCACAGGGTCAATCGTATGCTAATTGCCAGCCAAAAGACGAGCTCGCGCGACTTCGAAGCAGGAAGAGGGCCCCGAGGAGAGCCCGTACCTGCGTGGAGGACGATCCGAGGTGTAGCCGCGCTTGGCGGCGGGCAAGGTCTTTGAACCTACGCCGTTCTGGTCCCGTAATGCACCGTTGTCGTTGAATTGTTCTGCATAAATTGATGATGAGCGAATGCGAGACGCGGGACGCGAGAAACGCACGCACCGTGGGACGAAGACGAATCGTCCTGGAAGAGAGCCCCCTCGGGCCCCCGGGCCTTGGGGCCACGCCTCCGGTCGACGTTAATTATCACCGATTCGAACCCCGGAGAGAGACAATCTCTCTCTCTCTCTCTCTCTCTCTCTCTCTCTCTCTCTCTCTCTCTCTCTTTCTCTCCCTCTCTCTCTCTTCCTCTCTCTCGACAAGAAGACGAATCTCTCGATCGAACACCATCGATTTATGGCCGCGGTCCACTCGGATTCGCGAGACCGTCTTAATAACGATATTGTTTGCACGGACAAATTTGCATTGCCTTGTGTTTATTACAACATTAGGTAATAATATACAAACAAAAATAGCATATACATAGCGAGAAGTATTATCAATATAAACATAAAGATGTACAAATTAGTATTTTTCTTTTTCATGACACCTAAACACGCAAATTATAATTGTTTAAACTGCGATATTAGGCCTAGCCAGAAACATAGAAACATCCAGAGGCAACTGAAATCTTAATTTGTAGAGTTTTTTCAAAAGTAATGATCTTTGTGTATTATATAAATCACTAGCTGACTAACAGAACTAGCTAAATGATAATGATTCGCTCTGCATCGGTTTATAGAAACGATAAATTGACGAGGTAAATTTTTGTCTTTAAACCAAGGACGACTGTTATTCCTAAAATAATGCGCAAAATAATATTTGCCTTTAAACAACCCTTGCTTTCTAATTAACGATAAAGTATTGATAAAAGCGTATTGATAAGGAACTCTCGAGATGCTTAAAGATAGAAAAGTAGCAGCACATTTGGCCAGATCATAAGCGTCTTTTTATTCAACTCTAATGTACTTTCGAAAGTGTTGAACAAAAAACGCGATCACAAAGAATCAACAAATGATTCGCTCTATCTGCACATCGATGAATATTTTTCCTTGTTGAGATACCCGTACGGGAAAGTCCAATGCCTCGACCAGCAGGTACCTGCAAGGGACAGGCTCGTAATTAGGGTTTCCCCGGTGATTAGGGTGTAAATCGGGATTAAGGGACAGTACGGCCACCAGAAACCATTTAGCCCCACATTTAGCACCAGCAATTTCTAGTAAAGAGGCATGAATGCGCCACCAGCAAAGTGGGCAACACGTGTTACAACTTAAACGTGCCGGATGGAAAACTCTGCATCTTACGACGGCCATTCCTCGGTTGTTTCGATCGTGACCTGCTCGGGTGTTTTCCCCAGCCAATTGTCTCTGCCGAGAGGACAGCTTCGGCTCTCGACGTACCAACCATTTCTGGGTTTTTTTCACGGTTATCTCTCCCCCTCTTCAGCTTTGGAGATCCTAGAAGGTCTTCGAAGCTACGGCGACAAGTGCCGATTATGCAGAAACCCTACAATATCCCAGGGATTCTTCAGCCCTTTTAGGATCTAGCTCTACAACCTTGGAAACATGCTGGTACGATTGCTGCCGGGATGAACGTGTAACACTTTTGACCTGCACCCTCTTTCTAGAAGCAAACTGACTTCTTGTTTACTGTTCCGAGTGGACAGGAACGAAAACATGACTCTTAAATTCCTTGTAGACTGTTCGATGCACAGCATTCAGGTCTGTTTAGAAAGTATTCGTGCTGTGTCAGAAATTATTGACAGCAGAATGATTTTCCAAGCATATGTCTCGTCTTATGAAATAGTAAAGCTAACCGAGGTTTGGCATTGCAGGAAATCCGTCTGAACTTATTTCTTCACCATCGCGTCATAAAAATCAAACGAGTCCTTCTGCAGAGGTACCCACATTTTAAGGGCTTTCACCGTTAATAGCCATTGTGTTCTTGCTGGTACCAGTTCACAGACTCCAATATATACGGTACAGTAAAGAAGATTCGTCGCTAATTGGTCGAGGAGAAAAGAGCCAATTGCTGTCCTGAAAGATTTAACCGCGGGGGCGACACGGGGCGTGTTCTAAGGTTTGAAAATTTTCATGAACGGCCCATATGCGTAACATGCTTCGGCCAACGTCCTCGGCCATAAACGAGCCGTTATGACAAGGCCTGCTGGAAATGGTCGATCCACATGTTTGGCAAACTACTTGCGAACTATGGAAACACCCCCATAGAGCCCCAGGGCTTGGGAAAGCTGGGATTATCGAGCCAGCATATGGTGACAGGACAGGCGAACGAACCGGTAGCAGGTGAGTTTTGTGAGCAAGGCTCGATGGGAATGTTACGACTACCTGTCGGTCTACCTTCACCCACGGGGGCCCTCCCCCCATTGTTTCGCGCCGGACCAACGCCATTATCCGCAAGTAGGAAGTGCTACGACGAGCTTATCAGTTTGATAATAAATTATCGCTATCGTGAATTCCTATCGAGCCCGGCAATTACTGCTTCCCCTCCCTCCCCATCAGCCCCCATCGAGTTTTGCTCATTTAACGCGGAGCGATAAAATTGAATGACGCGGGGGGTGGCGGCGACGGCGGCGGCACGAAAGTCCGCCTTAATTAAAGTCGCCGACAGAAATTATGAGCCGGCTGATTGCTCCGGGGAATTTTTTCGGACGAGAGAAACCACTGCCGGAAAATATTTATTGGTTCAGCTTCGCTCGTTCCTCGCGTCGATTTGATACAGTTCTCGCGAGTGTTGAACAGACAGCGTGTTCCGTGCATTGTGCTGTTAGCGAATCTTTTTAAACGCATTCTACCAGCGAACGATTCGTTCGAAATCATTCCTAAACATCTATTCCACGTCGGAATTTCCAATCGTACATTCGTACGCGAGGTTCGTTGAGAGAAAGGAAGGTTTTCAGAATTTCGACAGGTTTTCCAGGTCTCGAACGAAAGGGAGATCGACTCGATACGGCGAGGTCGACTTTCTCGAGGTCCTTTTGATTCCGAGGAGGCGGTTTTCCGTGCGGCTCGCTCGTTCTCTTTCCTCGAAATCCAGGACGTACATCGATCTCGGACGTACGTTTCACCAAAATCGCGCGCGCCGAGCCTAACCGGACGACACGCGGCCTCGCTGTTCTCCCCTCGATCCATAAATCTGCCGAGGTGATCGTGGCGCCACTTCGCGTCACCAGATCGCGCGATTCTCTGTAAGGTAAACTGGATACATCGGCTGGATCCAGAGACGATCCACGGCGGGAGAGAAATTACAAGCCGATGCCGGCGTTCTATTCACCCGTGCAAACGAAACCGGCCACCTTCCGTCGAGAAACAAGAAAATATCTCGACGGATCTCGTCTTTTTACAAGAGCCGATCGGACGTTCGATAGAAACGATCCTAGCCTCGGATCCGATCGATGGGAGCCGACAAAAAGCTGGATGCTTGCGCGATCAAAAAACTCGGTTCTATTTAATTGATCCAAGGTAAGTAAACTGTCTCGTCCGTGACGACGAACACATTTTCTAATAACATTGATTTTTTCAATGGCACGTTACAGGCATTCAAAATGAAATTGCGCTGTACTATTCGTTAATAGTACCTATATTTGCTTAGTTTCGCGCTGTCCATAATTATGTGAATTTTAGATTAAGACTTAAGATTAAGATTCTTTTCTGTCATATTATATAATACTGCATACATTTATATGAAAGAACTTCGGTCCGTTTAAAATAAATAATAATAATAATAATTGAAGACCTCGGAGCGAGAATGAGACAAATAGAACATTCGTCGATGAATTTTAATAAGTTATAAAAGAATTGGACAATTCGACAAGGTCGATATGTTGCGGGGTCGAGATAACGCGGACGTTATCAGCACTTTTACTATTCCTTTCTTCGAGCAGGCGACCTTCGCGGCGGATTTCGGTCGCGTAGCGGTACCGGTCCCGTGACACAAGTAATATCGATCCTCCTCCATCCGCGTCGATCTCTCCGAATTATCTTCCGTCCTTCTCCCACCTGTTCACCTTCTCCGACTCTCTCTTTTCGATGGCGTAGCGTGCGCAACCATATATATGCACACGCGTGTGCGCCTGTATACACGAAGCAAACGAAACGGCGCCTACGCCTGGCCTGGCGCCAACAGCGAAAGAAAGTGCGACCGGGGTCGAGGGGAGAGGTCTCTCTCTCTCTCTCTCTAAATGATCGCCGTGCTCGTTTCTACGGCTGGACCGGCCGAGATGCGGGTGAGATTCGGGGCGAGGACGCTCAGGTCCCGGAAACGAGAGGCCGCGAAAGGACAACCGTATCGTATCCCCGATACACACGGCCGCGGACACCGGCGACGATGTACCGGGCCTTGTAATTTGTCGTCACTTGGCGTTACGCCGATGAAACATGCTCGAAAGTTCGCTCTGAGGTAACGCGACCTGCGCGTAACCGGGAAATTACGAGCCCTGGCGCGGTGCTAAGATATCGCCAGCAGAACTCGGTACACAGTTTATGTACAGGTCTATAGGTTCTTATAATCCGTAGGTTACGTTCATTCCTTTCGTACGCGCTTTCAGACGGTGCACTTGAATAGCGGTCATTATCAGACTGCGGATCTTTACACACTTCTAGCAAAACGGAGTATGAAATTCCAAATTGTTGAAGAATTTTTTAAGTGTGCCAAGAGACAGCGAACCCATAAAACTGGCTCAGTCGCAGGAAAATGAGGTTCTCGAAAGGTTTCGTCTCGTGGAACAACTTCCTCTACGACGGGAATATTCGCGAGGTCGTTTCCGGAAGCCGGGGTTCTCGTCCTTTTCGGCGACGATCCTTCGTTTACACGGCGATAAAACGTTTGTCCAGCGAGCGGACAAGTTGTACGAGCGCGTCGTCCACGGTCATAATTCAGAAAATTCGTCCTCGTTACCGCGACCGCGGATAACTCATTAAATTTAATTACTGGTCGATAGCCGGCGCGGCGCGTTCACGCTTCTCCTTCGGTGTGTGTGTTTTAATTATTAATAAACAGCGGGAGCGGGTATAAACGGGATGAGAAACGCACGGGGCCGGGCCGGCCGAGTTTTTCCTGGAAACGATCGGTGGGGCCTCGTCGAGAGAAGGGCCTTCCTTGATTTACCGTCGGCCGAAAATAAAACGGCCGTTAATAAGAATGATTTTCGTTTCGGCAACTCGTAAAGTACTTTCTTAATGTCCCCTATATCGCGGGTAATATTCGGGACAGGTAAGCCGGTACGTACTCGCCTTTGTACGGAGACGTACTCGCAGAAATAAGCGCGTAAGTTACGAGCGGGCCTCGCCGAATGAGAGAAACGGCCTGGCCAACGTTTCCTTCTTAGGGGTAGACGGTATAGTTGTAGAATGTGCGAATATATATATAATTAAATAAGTTAATTTTAAGTCTAAGGTTAAGTTAATACATAGTAATTAAGCTAAGTTAGATGAAGGATAGGTTAAGAGCGGCTTGGAAGGGAGCGAAACGGAAGAAAGGGGAGTTATGTATGAGAATTGTAACACTCAGGGGAATCAAAAATAAAATTATATATTTTATAATATGTATTCCTTCGAGGAAATTTTTCCCAGCTTTTCCTTTCTTGTTCCCTTCGTTCCAGCCACTTTCCCAAATGGTGGACAGAGTCTGGCTCGGTTCCTGGAGCGGATAGTCGCACAGGAAGCACGGCAAAAACCAGATCCATGAAACCCGAGCACCACGTCCCGGCTTCCGCGGAGCTCTCGACGGCGCGGCAGGTGCATGGCCCACATATTCGGCACAAAAACTGGTAACCTAAAGTAACCGCAACCTGCCACGGGTCCCGGAGTGGCCGGCTTGTACCCGTCACCCGGTAAAATGACGAGCTGCCCGCGATATTTTACGCCGACTCGACGCCGATTACAAATTACATTCGAGCTACCGGACGCACGGGTCCGCTGGCCCCCTCCGGGATGCTTTCGAAGAAAGTCGGGGCCCGTCCGGCCCCTGCCCGCGATTCACTTCGACGGGCCCCGCGAGCATTGTGCTGATTGTTCGAACGACCACGGGTAATACGAGCTGCATAATTTCTTTCGATGCACCAGCTGCCACTCGATCAAAACCTCGGCGGTGTGTTTTGTCCTGGCCGGTTTGCCAGTGGAATGCTTATTTTCACACTTGCAACCCGTTTTTGCAACTCAATTTGCCTCTCGACCAACCGGCCACTGGATTCGTTCATTCCTGTCACTTGCTTACTTTTGAAATTTATTTAAAATCATCATTTCCTATACACCGTTGCTTTTCCAATTTATTTTGTAACTTTATATTAAATGGATGCTTCTGTGTATTAAGGCGCAAAAGTGTGCTGCAGCTTCGTTTCACACGAGAAAAAACATGTGGCGCCGTATGCAGGTTAAAGAAATCCGTGATTTTTTTAATGTTTTGGGCTGCATTACACGCGGGATTTGGGTGCCACCAGATAAGAAATCTTTTCGAGGGTAATCGTGAAACGGGGAGTAACTTTCACTGACTTTTAATCTGTTCTTATTGGGAAGTTTTTTAACACCAGCGGCCAGGCGAAGCTTCAGCTCTTCCCGAGTGTAATTGCAGGCAATATTCTTTCGAATCGTAATAACCGCTCGATATCAACAGAATTAAAGATAAAAGTACCAGGCCAATAAAATTGTAAGTATCCTATACAAATGTAAGAGTTATAATGCAGGTATAAAAAAAGGTGAATTGGTACTTTCCCAGACCGAAACGCCGATGTCCGACTGTTAACAGGCCGTTCGGCGTCACAGCTTGTATAAACCGGGAACTCATTAACTGTCCCGGAAATGAATACCGAAAGGAAACGTTGTCCCGCGACGGTAATATTTAGCATCTTCATGCATTTGTAGTATATGCAAACGCGCGACGCAGGCTCAAGAAATTGCCATTTTAAATTATTATTATTATTATATACGGACCGAGGTCCTTTTATACATATGTATACAGTTTTTACAGTATTACTGATAAAATTCATTCTGATCACAAGGAAATTTCTACTCGATGAACGAAAAAGCTTCTAAATTCACTGAAACGTACCATCGTTCTTACGTGCGCACGAAATTCTCTCGGCGATTAATTCGGAACATTGTATCGAGCGAATTTCACGAGTGGGTAACATTGTGTGTTTGCGTTTGTTAAAACGTGTCATTCGAAAGCAGTTTCAGACCGCGAAGCACCAGCCGTTTAGCCGAGTGACGTAGGCTATCCACGCATCCGTTTCCGCAGCGTTGAAACCACAGCGTCACCTGTTCTGGAAGTGCAGCGAGCCGCTGAGGTGTGACGTAACCGTGGGTGCAGCCCGATAAGAAATGCACACGCTCCTGGCCGATCACGAAGGGGCGCGAACTTGCCCCCGGAAAAAAGGGCTGCAAGGAAGTAGCCTGCGATTCGCAGGTGACGGACTGTCGGGGACTTAATCGATGGTGAACAGGCCGACTTGGGGGTTTAGGTGAGTAGGAAGGAAGTGAGGTCACCGGACCTTGGCCCACCTCGGTCACGAACTGTAGCAGGTGCAAGCTCCGCGTGTGGGGAGCCACCGATACCGCTAATAGTCACAATGTATACTGGCTCTGATTGGCCTAAACGTTTCGCAGTCCGACTATTCCTCGAAACAATGAAAATGTTTTCCTGTGATCCAGGATGACGATATTTCAACTTCCTAGCTGCAGTGCTCGACCGAAAAAAAATCCTAAATTCCCTCGGATCAGTTCCACGAGAAATTTTTCACTTAGGATCGAACTCTTCTTGCAGGTCGCCCGGAGCTCGACGGTTGCCCATCTACTCGGATACATCCAGAAATTACACAGGGCACGTATTCTGTCCGGGAGGTAGACGGACACCCGTCGTTTGCTGGCAAGAAAATCCATCGCGACCAGTATGATCGTCTGGATCTGGCGCCGGGTAGGAAACGATCGCGAGACTCCGATAGCCGCCGCCGCCGCCAACAACAACGATGACTACGACGAATACAACAATGTTGTGTCGCGCTCGCGTGCTCGTTCACCATTTCCCAGTGTAGTTGTACGTGTGCGTCGTAATCTCGAGTGGTGTTCAGCGTTGTCGCCGTGCGGGACATTAGCGAGTTTCTTCTGCAGCTCACAGGCCCCCGGGGGCAAAGAGGCGTAATGCGGTAACGACATTGATGATATAATCTCCCTTACCCGGCGCGTTGCTCTCCCGTACACGCGAGCGGGGCCACACACAGGCGCGACAAGGGGCCCGTGTGCGTGGTGTGTGCGTGGCAGGGCCCCGCGCGTGCCCTGGCTCACGGATGAGCTACCGGGCCCGAGCCAGAGCTGCTGTGTACTCCATTTATCCCTCTCCCCCTGAGAAAGGGCCCAAGGGAATCGCGGCATGAAACGAGAAACTAATCTTCTCGACCGAGCGTTATGAACCCGCGGGCCCTGATTGTTTTATTCCCCGTCGTCTTGTTGCCCCCCTCGATTCTAGCCTATCCGGCGCACCAGTCAGGAACCCCTATCCGTCAAACGTAACTCCACGATCCTGAAATTTTACTAGATTCTAATGATTAGACTGCTTGTCTTTGGGCATTTACGAAGAAATTGGTTGGACGAAATATAAAACAGTAAAACATTTAAAAAGTTGGAGAATTAAACTTATTTTTAAATTCTTTTAATGTTTTTACTGTTTCAAATTACACCTACTTATTTTTGTCATAAATGCATGAAGTCCGCTGTCTAGTAATAATAGTCAGAGAAATAGGGACGACAACACTTGTTGTATACCAAAGATAAGATTCTCTCTAGCATTAGTAATCACTCATGTAATCTAAACGTTTCGGTTCGTCTCTCTATCTTCAGTTCGACATTCTATCTACTATTACCTCATCCCCATGATGCATCCCTTACTGACCATTAGACCTAAAAAACCCCCACTTTACAGAACCCAAAACCTATATCTCCTGCTGATTTCTTCTTCTCGCGAGCATTCTTATCTCAGTCTCACTTCGCATTCTTATCAGTCTCTTACCGAGTCTTGTCTAGACTACTAAAATCTCTTGTATTACGTCCGTAGTTTGTATTTCGTTTAGAAATTGTACTTAATAAATATACTTCTATTAAGTATCCGGAATACAACAAAATGACACCTACATATTTTTGTCGAAATAATATCCACTTGGAAGAAATTCCAAAGCGGAAAGATGGCGCGTTTCGAACTGTAAAAAAATGGCCTAGGATCCGAGTGTGTTCCAGGTGAAAAGAGAGGTCGGCTGATATTGGAAACGCGTGTGATATCGCGGCTCCTGACGGAGCAGCACGGAGCAGCCTCTAATCGTATCAGCATTCCGGTAGCAATTTTTCAAGCAACCTTTTCGCCGTCATCAATCCGCAGCAACGTTCTCTTATCTGCGTACACCGTGTAGATTAAGTTTCACAGGCTGGAGCGCGCCGCGCCGGTTCGCAACAAGAAAGCGCAAACTCGAGCAACATTTATCGGGCGCGCGCGGTGTCTCGTTCTCGGCGAAACAGTTTCGCAAGAGGAGTCTCGGCCGTGATCGCGGGTGGTTCCATCGGGTTTTTCCAATTACGGGGGCCGCCGCTATCGATACCCGAGGCTCCTCTTATCAGCGCAATGGCCGTGTTACCTACCGCTTTGCTAGCGATTCTTCTCCGAGCTGTTGGTTGCGGCCAGGGATCCCTCGTAAATTCGACGGAATGGAGAAAGTCCGGTTTCTCGAGCGCGATTGTGCGGCGTACCGTCGCCGGTGTCGGATTTCCGACGTTTATCGTCTCGCGCCGGTTATCCGCAATTAACTCGCTCTAATTAAACCCTTTCGCGGCCGCGTGGAAAACGATCGGCCCGCGAATGCTCAAGATTATTTCGATGATCGTGGTTGGATCGAGTAAAATCGACCGGGTAAAAGTATTCCGGGACAAGGAAAGTCGAAACACGGACTGTCTCCGCGCGTGAGAAACGGTAATTGGCGTCTGGGCGACTCTCGGTCAGCAAATCGCGTCCGTCGACTCGTAAACAAAAGTACTATCAAAGATATATAATTCTCGCACGGAAAGAAGTCCCTTCGGAGAGTTACCCTTCCTCGCACGATGGGAGTCGCGAAGGTGGCACTCGGGAGACTCGCCTCCGTAGATGAAGCTATTTTGTCGTAATTTATACGGACCCCGGTGGAAAGTAACGAGGAAACCATTCGTTAAACGTCCGCGTCTCGTCCCCTTCGCCGCGGATTACGATCTCAGGGGATTCCGGCAGCCATGCGGCATACACAAGCGATAAATTCTCGCCATGGACCCGCCATTACCCGGTATTACGAAATAATTATTGCCGTCGTATAAAAGCCACGCACCGGACAAGAAAGCGAGAGAGACAAAGCCCTCGTGGAACTCCGCGGACTCTCGCGGAACTATTACCGTCTGATTTGTTGAAGAATCGCTCACCGAAGGTGGGCGATCCATGGCTTTTATTCCCGACACCCCCTCCGTCGATCCCGAGGCCACTGAAATTTAGATTACGCACGGCTGCATCGAGGTACTTTGTTTACTGCTTCCTGTACGACTTCGTCGCACGCTGATCGCCATTTTCTGTGGGATTTTGTATCGTTAGTTCGTCGAAGAAACCGAACTGTCTTCCTGATAAAAGAAAATTTGAGAGCTTGGTACGGTACGATCACTGAAAATTAATTAATAATGGTGCAGAAAAGGTGACGATCTCGATACCATTTTGAGAAGTGCCGTCGACGAGTACCGAGTCAAGAAGATTACATTCTAACCCGAATAGAGCGAGACCTTTCGAGGCAAGCTGCTCGAATCACGGATACCTTCTCTACGCCTTCGAAATAGCTCTATCGAGGAACGATCGAAGGTCGCGCAGGTCATAACCCCTCACGGAGGACCGGATTGAACCCGGTGGCTACCAGGTGATCGACCACGCCTCATCACTTTGCTCGCTACCGAGGCAAACCAGGGATCCGATACCAGAGTCGGATAAAGGAAGAACCGAGTGCGAGGTGGTACCTGGTTACGATCATCATTATCATCATCATCATCATCATTGTGAATCCCCTGGAACTCAAGGCGGTCACTCAAGGTCAGTACTCTAGCTCTCGTATACGTACTCTCTTGCCGAAGCCTCGAGTCTGCCTCGCGCTAGGATTTCTTGCTCCGTTGTTGCAAAGTGCATGTTCAGTCACTTTTTAGTCACTTGTTCGCTGATTCCTGTTCCTCGCCGATGACGACGCGGGTGGACGATGGGAAAATGATTCGGTTTGGTCTGAATCGTCAAATATGATCTTCTTTCGAAATCTTTTATTCTGCGATAAAAAGAACACGATATCAGCTCGTCTCGCTCGCGCGGGCTCCTCGTCCCACGGAAATAGTGGTGTGCTCGAGAGGCCGAGGGATCGTTTCTAAAAGAGAGGATTGTTTGAGAACATCTCCAACAAATACCGGCGTCTAAAAAAAGTCAATCGAAACGGAAACACCGGCGAGGAGTTATCTGAGAAAACAGAGAAGAGTTAGAGGATCGTGTCTGCGGAAGTGGTCGAGTGTTTGGGCCACGGTGTCTGAGATCCGTCGAATCATCGTCGAGCCACCCACCTAAAAAACTGTTCTCAACTGTTGGGAATGATCGTGGCAATCGGGAGCGGCGCGATTAGCAGCGGTATCGGAACGAAATCGATCCTGTTTCGAGGCAATAGAATCGAGATTGATGTGACAGCAGGCGTTCGTGTAGCTCGGTGATCGTACTGTCGCGTACACCTTATGGCCTTATGGTTGAATAGGTGTCGAGTCACGGAGCAGAATGTGCACGCGCCTTAATTAAAGTAATTTAATTACCTTTGCACCGTGACCGTGAAGCTTATGCCACCACCTTGCCAATGCCCGGTACAAAAGTTGTCGTACGCGGCGCGGTTCGATTATCAGCGCGGAAAGTGTAATTTACATGCGTTAGCATAAGCACGATTCACTCGCGGACAAGTATTTAACCATAGAACGGCAACGGTGCGACGGTCGTTTTTAATTCCGCGATTTTTCTTATCAATTGCTCGCGGAGCGCGGCGGTAATGGTGCTTAAAATTTATGCGCGTAAAAACACGCTTTCCCTACCACTGTATTTTCCTTGATCCGATTTGTATGGAAATCGAGTTTTTCACACGTTTTTTCCGCGTTCTTTCTCCGCCGAGGAATTTTCACCGTTTTATCGGCGTATTCGCATTCGATTAACGGATCGATTCGCGAAGAGAGGTGGAGCTGCCGGTGGAAAACGGGATCGACCGGGTCACGTTCGTAATTAGAGATTAAACGGTTTCACGATCGATGGGACGAATCAATTTCGAGAACGCTCGTCTTGCGTCAACGAAGATTCGTGACCGACCCCACCCGCGATATTACCGAACGAAACCGCTGCAAGAACGTTTGGAAATTATCCGTCGACCGAAGTAGCAGTTTACGCCCATTTCAAATTGCAGGCACAGTGCCTCGGCCGATTACGCAGCCGGCTGGCTTCGGTATAACGAAATGCAGATTCGTTAGTTTTTTACCTGCCTTTCCATCGGACACTGGCACAGGCAGCTCCGAATTGCGTCACCTTCTTGCCTCTCGTTAAATACCTGGCACGGTTATTCAGTTTGGCAGTGTGGAATCTTGGAAAGGTACGATTTTCACTGATATTCGGTTCTTGGGACTTCAAGAACACAGTTATGATTCTTATACGACCGGCAAGATCCGCGTACTCCTGTTTCGGTCCATCAGAAATCGATCTATCTCCCCAGAAGTGTTTCAAAGAGAGAATCAGCCAGCTGCGAAGACTTTTTCACAGAGTCGAAGGCCACACCGCAGCCCTTCTCGCTCGCAAATCACTATATCAGTGCAATCAACGCCTATCGCACACCACAAAGTATTATCAATAATTTTCGCGTAATCGGTGCGCAAATCGAAAGGTGGTTCGGCACAGGGTCGTTCTCCGTTCGTAGCTGTCCGCAGAGGTATTCGTAGAGAGCAATCATCGAGAGAGGGAGAGAAAGAAGTAAGAAGAAAAGAGGAAGGAGAAGAGGACGAGGAACAAGAAGAGGAACGAACAAGATGCTTACGTCAGTTTTCTGATCGTGACTGGCTCCACCCTGCGTTACCGACCGAGGGAGGCCAGACCGTGCCATTATTACCCTATTATATCTTGCATAACAGTAACAGTGAACGAAGTGAGCTATTACGCTGCTCGTCGTGGGGGTGGATGAAAGAAAAGAGGAGAAAGGAGGCCGTGTCTAGGCAACTGAACCTCGCGAAACGGTTCGAGGAAGAATCGTGGGTCGATGCGCCCACTGTAGGTGTTGCTGTAAAAAATCGATCCTCGCTGCTGCTAATCGATATGAACTTGCACCTTACTGGAATTAGGAGAACATTGTCTATTCCACAGCCTCCGATCAATCGTTACATCTAATCGTCCAATTTCGCTGGTCTATGGCGTGTCTGGCCTGATGAAGCGATCAACAATCCGCTTTTTCTTCGAAGCCATTTCCTAGATTCCATCCTCGCTCGGCGAAAATTGATTAGGCATTTTTCTTGAACTTTCGTCCGCCGGAGTATCACGGCTGAGGAAATGAGAAATTGTGAATCTGATACTCGTGAAAAGTTGAAACAGTAATTTATAGTCTCTTGGTGACTTGATCACCAATCGTTTATGGTCTCTTGTGTTTCATTTATGGTTATTCTCTGTGTAACATACGATAATGATTGTGGAGGTAGTTGCGCGCGGAAATTAAGGTTAAATGACGTAAAGTCCCATTGAAAGATTTCGAAGGATCGATAAGAATAATGACCATTCATCGTATCAATTACACATTAAGCTCACCTGTCCGTCGAAACACGATTCTCTCAAGATTCCATCATTTATCAAATCCTCGTTCATCGTTTCCAACAGCCGAAATCCTTATAAGACGTTCCATAGCGATTAATGGGATATCAAACTCTCATCAACCAAGTTCGAGCTCGACGTAAATCCTATTGACAGATTTACGAGTTGAACGTACTCCCGAGAAATAGGCAAGATTCGATTCAATAGAGAACACTGACAGTGACGTGTCTCCTCCGCTATATTCGACGAAGTTTCTTCTTAATGGCTGCGGATTTTATGCATTTATAAAGAGAAACGAGTACGCGAGCAATTTTTTTTTGTGTGTTTCTGACAAAATCAATTTTAATTCACGAATATCATTCTCCATCTCGACAAAGAAAATCCCTCGTGTAAGGGGCTGTCTCCTCCTAATCCGATGATTAATAGGAAGCCCTCGATCTTTAATTTATTATTCTGCTGAATGTCCGATCGAAATTCGCCGATCGAGCACATCCTGTCTCCGATGACACGGTCCAGATGAACCGGAACGGTCCGACGAAATCGGAGACATTAGAATGCCGGGTATCAATGGTTCATTAGAGTGGACGACGTGAAATTAATTACCTCGTATAAATGACAAAAACGTCTGTGTTGTCAGTTATTAATTGTCCCCGGCGGAAGATCCTAACGGATCTCGAGTCAGCTCGAGGCGTTTTCATCCGGGGGTCGCGTAACTCGTGTCAATGAAACAACGAAACTTATCGGGTCATGGCGGCTGACGACTGTTTCACATTGTCGTATAATACACGGTCGACCGGATTCGTGGCGTTCCAAATCGAATCGGAGATCTGTTCCCGATCTGTCGTGTGCGACTTTTGGACCCAGCCATCTTACTCTCTCCTTCCTCCTCCTTCTCTCATTTTTTTTTCGCTTGAACGTCTCTCTATCGTCACACGTACGGAGAAGGCACATCGGTGTGCGCATAGATATCACGGAGACAAGAAGAGGAATTCGAAATCGGTCCTCCCACCTGTCACAAGCCAGGCCCCGTCACTATACATCACGGATATCTTAGGATAACAGATTTATATCGGCGCATTCGAATTCCACATGGAAACCGAGCCTTCATTCCTGAGGATCACGCCTCCCGAGGAGGATCTCGTTCTTATTGACTCGTCCGATGAGTTTCCATTCTTAATTAATTGCATTCCCACTAACATTCTTCTCTGAGCTATGAAAACACTGAACAGCTCGATCATTCTTCAAAAGAATTAAAAATATTATGTCACATTCGAACGTACACCATCTTTTCACGTCCATAATCGAGATCAGTGGAAATCCGTTCCTCGCCTCGATCTCATTTTATAGATCGACCATCTCGATCTACGTCCAGGTGAAAAACAGCTTCTGTCCCCTCACAATGAAACCTGTCGTCGCGTTTATCCGTCCTTATAGATCGCTCTTTCGTAGATCTTCCTCGCGGTCATTAGATTCTCGAGAAGGAATTCTAGGAGGTGGATCCACGGCACAATGGAAAAATATACCCGGTAAAGAACGATCGACCGGTTTCGTTTTTTATTTTTTTGTCGGAGATTTCGGATCGAAAGATTTCGTTGGAAACATTTCCTGCGAAAGGTTATCAAGGATAATGCCCTTTCGTGGACCTCTCCACCTTTTGTCGACCGGCGAACATAAATTTTCGATACTTTTGTCGATCGTATCCTGTACCACCCAGGTATTCATCGGGATTAAGATCAGCGACACCTGACCTGCTATCGAGCACCGGAAGAGGAAGCGGGCCCATCCACGTAGACCCCTTGTCATTCATTCAGGCTTGTGTGCGTGAGGTATTAAGGCGTGCAACACGTGCTGCGCGCATGAACCCAGCGTTAAGTGTCGATTGATGGAGGAAAACGATTTGTGGGTGGACGCGATTAATCATCCGAGATTTTCACCTTCGCATTCTGCGTCTAAACGTCGTAACTTGTGTTGCATGTATTTTCTGTTTTGAATGAATAATTCCAGTGCGAATACTTTAGGACTTCTATATTTTTTTTTATTATTGAAGCTCTTTAGACCCTTAGATGGGTCCATTTCACTTTACAATTTAGTTTAGTTTTACAATGTTGCCATTGATGTTACAATGATACAAGTAAGATTTAAATAGATAGTTTACAATCTATGAAATACCGATGGATACAAATACAAGCCTTAATATTAGGTTCTGCTTTAATCGTATCAATACTTAGAGGTACTTGGAAACCCATTTTACATAGAGAATTCAAAAGTTTGTGCCTTTGAGTATCATACTTTTCACACTGCCAGATCACATGGTTTAAAGTTTCGTCGATTTGATCACAACTACACTTGCCATTGGAAATTATGCTTACTCGGGCCAATGCAGCGGCCAAATGATAGTGATCTGCTCGCATCCTATTGATCATAGTAATGAAACACCTCTTAAATCTTTTACGGGAGAACCAGGGTAGGAAACTGTCACGGAAAAAGTGAGAACTTCTATATTGGAAGACATTATCATCGCACGTTTTTTTTTTTATAATTTAAATTAGAGCTTGTACAGCACAATAATGAGTTCATAAGAGCAAGCAGACGCTTCCACACGCCAAGCAAGATAATTATCTTCCCGGCTACAAGGTATCCAGAATTCCACTCGGAATCAACCACCCCATGGATTCACCAATCCCAAAATTCCAACACGGCGCCTCGATATCCCATTAATCGGGGTCTACACAGTCTCGGAATATTATAATTTGCCGATAATTGGGAATAATTGCTCGGGCACGCTTTCACGGAATACTGTTTCGTCGAAGGGAGATTTATATTCCAGCTTCTTTTCCCTTTCTCTCTTCTTCTTCCTTCGTATTCTTTTTTCCGTACTTTTTCTTTTTATTCCTTTTGCTTATCCGCGGGCGCATCTTGGCCAATTACCGAAGCCGCCAGCTTCCACCATCGGCGCGGTTCATTTAAGAAGATAATAAGTATTGCGAAAGGCACGATGACTAACGCAAAACGACCGGAGAGAACGGACCGAGGATAAGAGGATGAAGGAGGAAAGATATTGGGTGAGTGCAGAAGTTCCGATGGCTTTTTCTAGAAATCGGAGACCCGTCCCGTGCGACGCTGTTAAATATTTATGAACATTTCAATTCTACGCATTTTTGTCGGAAAAGATTAAAGGTCTAAAATAACATTATCCGCATTGTTCGCGAATAAATGAAACCAAGTGTGGATCGTTAGTGAAAAATCAATTGTAACGTCGGGCAAAAGAAATTCTTGAATAATTTCGCGAGCGAAAATTGGAATGGTCCAAAAGGAACCATGGAAACTTTAGCACTCACCCAATAGAGAGGGTTTCGAAGGAACGAATCCAGCTCCGTAGCCCACTCTCTTCTTCCGTTCCTGATCGCCTGAATCGGCTTGCCTCTCCTCTTTCGACCACGTCCTCCCACTCTTTCCCCCATACACATTCCCCGTAACCCTCCCCATGGGGATTCAACAGGTGGTGCGTTCGCCTCGTGGCCGTACTATGATGTCCCACACGTCGTGCCCACGTAATCATGTGCGTATGGGTGTACCCCATGGGCACCGCGTGTAGGAAGTACTCTGACCCCTCATCCGCTTCAGGGCCACTCCATATGCGCTCGTTCGTGATCTTCGAACCTGCTACGCTCCTACAGGAACCCATTTTTTTGTCAGTTCACGCCGGTCTATATACGGAACGGTGGCTTTTCCGCTGGGAATCTCGAACGGCTGTCGATCTCTCTTCGGGAACTCGATTTTTCTCACTCGAGACGCTTCGAACACTGATCCAGAATGTCTAGACCCCACGTTTTAGGATTTCCCAGCGACAGCATTTCGTCGAGCACGTGCCTACACCGCGAAAGAGAATGTTGAACTCTTCAAGCAACGGCGTACGTATATTAAACTTTTCTGTAGACCATGTTTCGTTTTCCCAAACGGGTCTGCTTGGAATGTATCGAAATCTTTCGGTAGCCAACCGAGCATAAAGCATCGCGGCGGAATTATTGGGCCCCAGAAGAATGTCCCTCGAGGGTCTCGAAAATAGAAACCCGGTGCCGTGGATGGACGATGCAAAAAAAGAGTGCGGTCCTTTGGAGGAAGAGGTAAAGGAATTCCTGCGTGAGAAAGGAAACAGGAATCCTCGTATCGTCTCGAATTTGGCGTAAACCGACGCCCACCTCGCGGCACCTGCCAACCGTTCGGATTGCCCAACATCCGTTCCATTCTACGAATTCATCGCGCGGATCTCTCGCGGCCTTTGCCTACGCGTTCTTTGGGCCTTGCTAAATTGTGGGTCCCGAGCCCGCATTGATCGAGCTGAAAGTACACGACCATGAGATCAAAATATTTTTTAACTTTATAATTTATCTCTATATATAATAAAATCGTGTCGGTCTGTATGTATGTTCGTGACGGCATCAATTGAGAACGGCTTAACGTAGAAAGCTGGGGTTTGAACTGTTAGACGCGGCGTTTCTTCGAGAAGATTTCAGTGTAAACAGCATTCGAAAAAGTTCATTGGTTCAAAAGTTGTGACGTAATTTGTGAACACAGACAACTTTTTCGCCCTCTTTTGGCCACGTTTCTGCTTACACCTTTTGGCTGGTAGCACCTATGTTCAATTTGAGAGTGGGAGGGAGAGAGACAGAGAGAGAGACAGAGAGAGAGAGAGAGAGAGAGCCACGCGAAAAGCGAAATGTAATTGAACGATATAGATTATCACAAACACGTTCAGCACGTACATGCTTTAGAAAATACTGTGCCACAACAACACGTGGCGGGGGAATGCTAGTATATATATATTGTAGATCTTACAGAAATATTCATTTCTATACTTTGTCGTGAAATCATATTTCGACGTGATTTAATATTCCACGTACCAGCTTCGGTACAGATAAACGATTTCCGAATGAAAGCAGCGAGATGCCCGGAGCCGGATGAAGATCCACGGGATTTACATACTCAATATTGCATGAGTTAACCCGCGCTGCCCATTTTCGACTAACTTCCTTCGAAAGCAGCCTCGGGCGGTTCGTGGGCGTCCGCGCGCATAAATATTCTGATTTCCGGGAATATTGATCAACGTTTCAATTACGAGCCAACGATGAGGAATTCGCGGAGCTTGTCCGACAACCATAACAACACTTGCTCAACGGATTCGTGACACGGGTTTTAATCGAATCCCCCATTCTTTGAGCGATACCGTCCGAGTATTCGGGTACCGATCGACCCGGAAGACTTACGTCATCTCTCATAGGTTTTCAACTCGAATGTTACCCCGTGCAACCGTTAAATTAATTTTCCCTCGAAGTGAGAATTCGACCTTTCAGAAACGGTCTCGGAAATTTTCGAGACTCTCGGCGAGCGTGCCCGTAACGAGGAGCAGTAATTAACCTTCGGACGCTTCCTTAAGTGGATCAGGGCGCTTCCTGATGGGCAGAAAATTTCCATAAGGTCGGGATAGGAGGGAGAAGCAGTTTTCCCATCGGGGCAGGTCTCATCTCAGCGGAGGTGGACCTGGCATTTGTCTTATTAGAGGAAATATATTAATGTCAAGACGCATTACGTCGTACGTCTGCATCAACCTGTCGTGTTCGAACCTCACACAGCCATAACACCCGTTGCTCCCTTGCTGTACAACTCTGTCCATACACTGGTTCGTTGCGATGGTGTGGACGGGCACGTAAGCACGATTACGCATCGCGCCGGCTCGCCTGCCCTTAACGAGCGTTATTCAATAATATTCAAATTTAATGACTGCCTCGTAAACAACATTAATGAACCGAGGAATTGGTCGGCACCGGCGATCCGCCATACTAATTAAAATATAATGAGGAGAGCAATTGTTGGGGATCGTAAAGCGTTCGTTGGATAATCGACGGAAAGATTCGGCTATCGCGGTCAGGTTTGATCGATGTCGGAAGAGTCGATTGAGACCTGCTCGACGCGAATAAAGCCGTTTCATTCGGCGACTGAAATTGATTGGTTCCCTCCGCGCCAATTTATTCGGGCAAGCCGGGAGAGGTACGAAAGGTGTTGCGCAATCTTTATTTGCACGGTGGTTGAGCTCCAGTGAATATTTTTGGCGATTTTATTTGCTTTAGGAAGGAGCTCCTCGTTTCGCAATAATGAAAAGATGGATGAATAATGAAAATTTAACTGGAAACGAGTCTACCTCGTTACAGTGTAAAGATATTTGTTGAAAAAATGAAAGCTAAACATTCAATTTTAGCTTCGAAAGACAGGTTTCCAGCCGACTGTGGAAGGCGGCGGCGTATTTACGGGCAGCGGATAGGTTTCCTCGCTGAATTCCGCGACGGATAGCGCTTAGGGAAACGAGCGAAGCGCAATGGGGGGGGAAGGGATCGAAAGATGACGGGAGGTGTTATTTTTAAGGTGGAGGAGAGTCGAACGGTGGTCAAGCGTCGGCTGGCGAGAATTACGGCGCCGCGTGTCTCCTGTAATCCTGGTTTATATGCCTCCGACGCGTCCGAGGCCCACGATTCCGGGCCCTCTCGGCGCTTTAGCATCGTCTACGCGAGCGAAACGCGGAGCGGATCCGAAGAGAGCTGGGCCCGACAGGCCCGGCAGTGAAGCCGGAGAAGTCGTCCTCGGAAGCCGACGTGTCCGTGCCGGTGCACTCTCTCGGAGGCCTCGTCAGGGACCGAGGAACGAGTTTCAGCAGGTTGAGACGCGGCCAGGCGGTTCGTGCGCCCACGCCGACGCGCAGGTATTGTGCAGGTACCACCGTGAGGGCCCTACGCTATGCCCCATCTCCCCCTCTGCTCCCCGTTTGCCCGCACGGGCCCCTACACCATCGTACGATCCTCCGCGATTTTACTCCGACAGGCCAGGCTTCATTGTTTCAGCGCGATATCCTGTCATCTCGGCGCGCGCGGACGCTGACTGATCGCTTCCCCATCGCGATCCATCGATCCTCCGCGATGGCTTCCGTTTCAGACGACAGTTTCCCGTAGACGAGCCTCTTATGGTCTGGCAATCTTAGCGATCGGCACCGGTAACGACGATCATACCGAGAACGTGTTAAATCAATTTATTCGAAACTCTGAAAAATCGTCGAACTTACTTCGAGTCAGCATATGTATGAAGGATGCTCCGCGCAAACGATATTGTAGTTAAATAGAAATTGCAATTTCGGCGCACAGGTTCGATCCTATGTTACTATTTTCCTAAGCAGTTTTACAAATTAATAATTCGACGTTTCGGTTTAGGTTAAGACCATTAAGACCAGATATTGTAGTTATTTATTTCCGTTAAAACAAGCGACGGTCAGAGTTGTCTCAGTTCGTGCGAATAGATGAAAAACACAAAGCGACGCACGAACAAATGAATAAAGAGCGAAGGATGAACGTTAGAAATAATAGTCGTGTCCGATCGTCGCGAGAGCAAACATCACCTTGTAACCTCATCTTCCTAAATATCGTTAAAATTTGTTGTTACCCACATATTGCTGCAAGCCAACTCATTCCAAACTCGATCCTACATGTACTTTTTTCATGACTTTTTTTCTGGTAAATCCATCAATCCTATACTATTGAATTCAATTATGTGTAAACTCAAATTTTCTGAAATTGCGAGACACGCGGCGTTTTTGAGATATAACGGTGGTCGCCCTGTTACCACCGACCTCTCAAAATTCGTTCCTCTTTATATGGCGGACGGAGCTGATCCTGAACGGGTAGTCACCTGTACTTGTCAGATCGCTGACTGTGTTTCTCTGTCCGATTTGGTTTCTTAGTTGCTTTGTGGCTTTGATGTTGATCGCCGTAATTCGTTATTAATGCGGCGCGAGGTGGAAGATTGCGCAAGGCTCTTAAACACTGATCCTTTGTGAAGACAGGGAGTCGTTTCTCAATGGTTCGCAACGATGCCTGGCTTGCATGCGATCGGGTTTTAAAGCGCGGCCAGAGGTATTTATGTCTACCTTTTTCGAATGACGAAACAGACTCATTCTTCTTGCGTATCCAACAGTTAATCTGATTTGTCAAACTCTTATTTATTTGGTAGGAGCTTGTTTGCAACAGTTTTGTCAAGCGTGGCGTTAAAGAGACACATCTTCAATGTGAATATCTCTCTGCATCCGATCTCGCATGGTAAACTCGAACGAAACCAAGGTACCGAAGTCCAGGTTCGGACACGCTCTCCTTCGCTTTTATTGAAATCCCCGAAAAAGTAATTTACATTTCGAGCAAATAAGCCATGAATAATTCAAGCCCGGGGGATATTGAAACCTCGTTGAATCGATTAGCAAAAATCCTCGGCTGAAGAAGGGGCCGCATCTCGCTAAACCGGGGAACGATAATTGACTGCACTCTCGGCTGGCGTTTCTTTCACGTCGTGCAACACGTTTCCGTGAGAATGCCGCGATTAACCGAGGGTACACCCGCGAAAGTAAATGAACCGAAGCTGTTCTCTGGACTCCCAAAAAACGACCGTGCCGAAGATTGAACAACACGACAGCCGCGAGTCCCAATTCCCCGAAACGAGACGCGGGGCCCTGGCTGTCTTGGAAGCTCATCGCTGCCACGTATATCTGTCTACCGTGCCACTCTTCTCCTCCGACGTGTTTTATGCCCGGTTCTTTTTGCTCGGTGCCGAAATTACCAGATCCCGAACCTCTTGTTCGCGCGAGCGCGTGTTTTGACGGCCGCGGTTCACGATGAGGTCAGCGGGTCTCGCTTTCTCGCGAGAGCCAGTATTCGTGTGTCTCGCGAACGAGCTTGGGCCCCGCCAGGGGAAAGACGACAGGGCCTTAAGTCCGTAATGACCCATCTCGGACAAATTACCACTCGAGTGGCATTGTGCGCATGCCTCGAAACCCCATACCACCCTCTCCTGGCCCTCGGGGCCCATTCACGCACGATTTCATCTCCACGGTCGTGTGTCCACTCCGTTTCGAAATTCTACTTTTGTCGGGCCCCTCGTTCAGCGAGAAAGTTGCCGAAACTCGTTGATAAGGATTCTATTACTGTATCAGCGCAAATCACCTAGCATTCAGTTTGATCTGGCCACGAGGCAGCGTTATAGATTGATTCTAAACGTCTTTGGTTACGCCTCCGCGAACGCCTCTGATCGATAAATCACTCTCCGGATAATAGGTGTACCAGGCAATCGAACGCACGATAAATAACAATTCCGAGATATTTCTGGTGAAACTGTCCTAAAAATAATGATCGTCGTGAATTCGTTTGAACGAGGGAGACCGGTCAAGGTCGCATTTCCCCATCGGAATCACGCGAAAGATTGTGGTGGTGGCAATCGGTGAACAGCCTTGGCTGTAAGTACTCCATTAAAAACAATTTTCTTACATTCTCGCGCGTATCTTTCATAAAAGCCACTTATTAACCGGGCGAGAGGGCCCCGCGAGGTTTACGAGGAGCGTTTAAAACGCTCCGGGGACAGGACGCTTGCTAAATGGAGGTCCGTCGGCGTTAATTGAGAAATTCAGAATCCCGCGAGGAACGTGGAAAAAAAGCAGCGAAAACCGGGCGGAGAGAAAAGAGAAGGAAGAACGGGAAAGAGGCGGCCGGAGAGGGACGGTCCCACTCGCGATAAATTCGATCGGCCCGGGACAAATTGCCAATAAAATCAGCGAGCGTAGAGGACGTACGCGCGTCGCCGGCCTTAAGTCACATAATTCCGTTCGTAACTCACCTGTTTTCGCGTGTATCGGCCGAAATTTTAACTTATGCCGTCCATTATCCGATCGAGCGGCCACGCGGGCCCAGGTTCGGCGAAATTATTGCGGCTCGTGTCGCACGGTAGAGAAACGCGACGATAGGACAAGATATTTGCAACCCGGACGTGGCCGTCGCCAGAAAAACTTTCGCCAGGAACGGTGATCGTTATTGAACGATCGCGGGAACATGGAATCGGTCAATTGGAGATCGGCGATCGGCGTAAAAGCGACTTTGAGGAGTAGATTTTGTACGAGATCGCAAATAAACCGAGCAATTTTGAAGCGGACGATGGCAGTGTGCCAGAGGTCCTCGTCGAGGACCCTCTTTATCCTTTTGAACGCACACACCAACCGGTGTACATTACGTTCATTACCCGGCTGACATCATTATTTCAAGTAATTTATGGACCGTCCAAGGTTTCAGTCTCTCCCCGTGAACCAGAGAAACCTCCTCCTACTCCTTCGGAAAAGAGAGAGAGAGAGAGAGGAGAGACAACAGGGTCGACGCATTTAGCGCCGAAGAATGCAACGATTGTGGCCCACTGCGTTGCCAAAATGGAGAAACGCCGCTGATTCATCGGGCATCGAACGAACAACGCTTGCGAAACCGTGGTCACGGTCTGGGCTTTCAATTAAGCAATGTGTCCCTCAAGGGTTCGCAGGCTTTGTATACATGGTCCTTAATCGTTTTCTACAAAAAACTTTAGAGCAAAAGCAGGAGAAAATGGAGAAGCGCAGCACCAGCAATCGAAGGTAATGCGAGCGACGCGACGTCGATCGGTGGCTGGGAGAACCACGAAGGAATTAAGGTATTCGGATTTCTTTTTCTCCCCGGGGCCCTCCGTTCGACGTTGTCTCGGATTTGGTCGGATATTATGAAAGTTAAGCCGAAATTGACAATTTCACGTCAGCTTCTCGATGTCTGGCTGCGGTCTCCGACGCCCACGCGATGGAGTTTACAGGTGCGGCCGACAACCTGTATCTTCGTTCGACTGTTCGTGCGTGGATGCGCGCGCGTGTCGCACGCACACGCATTCCGAGCCCTGATACGCGGCCGTGCTTCGTCTGCCTCGTTAAGTTTCAAGAAGTTGGCCACGGTTCTTTATGGCGCAATAAAGTAGTGAAGAATTATTCTAAAGAAAAAGTCAATTCTTTATTACTTGATAAGCCGCGCTGCAGCCTTAAGACTTTTTAACAAGAACGAACGGTGGAAAAAAAGGCTAATAAAATCGTTTTCACTGGGAACTCCAACCCTTCGACGCTCCACATTTTTTTTTTGCTGTCAGAATACGATCCTCTAGGTTCATCGACAAAGTATCGTGAGATATGGGAACAATGAGCCACTGAGAAATTCGTTTCGCTCCCGCTATCTTCAGACTTTTTTTTTGCATGTTTCGTTTCTCATTATTTGATAGAAGATCAACGAGGATCTGTATATAGAGGATTCTTACGAATTTCGCGAAGGTGCACCTGATTCGCGGGTCGGTGGCCCGTCCGTCTTTCGAGAAACGTATAAATATGTCGACGGGGGAGATGGTGGCTTACGGTGCCTAACGTGATTAAGTAACTACCGGCCGTAAACCCGCGGCGAGATAATCCGTGTAAACGCATAAATTGCTGGATATTTAAGATAGCGCGGCGTTATTCGGATAGCTCTGGTGATGGCCGGGCGTAAGTTACTGCCGGGCCACCTAGGCAGATCGCGGGGCCACGCCTTGGTCCAGAGAGGGAAAGAGGAAGAGCGAGAGAGAGAGGGGGAGACGGTCCTTTATGGTCACAAAAGCTGGGCACAAAACGCGCGTTTTATAGGGACACTTCGGGCCACAGCGGGGAAACGATCAGGCGACGCGTGCGAGCTATCACGCCGGTCCCCTCGGATTAAAAGGGAAATCGACGTTCTATTTCCACCTACACCGTGGCCAGGACCAGCCTGTCTTTATGGGAGACACGAAGGTGGTCCACCGTCGTTCGTTTCGCTGGCCGAGGTTGTTTATCTTACCAGGAAACCATTCTCCTCGAGATGACCGTACTGTTTCTACGTGTTCATTGTTTCTGGGGATCCTTCGGGCCCGGGAACAGATCCGGAATATCCTACGTCTAATAACGTTCCGCTGTTCTGCAGAAATTACAATGAAATTGCGCGAAAGACCAGGGTAAACAGAGCACGAGAAATTAAGAAAAAGAGGGGGCCGAGGGGGGCGTAGGTTTCCGTTAGGGCTGAACAATATCTTCGTTACGGTGCGACATCATTATTTGATATACCATTGAGTCGATCTCATGGTGCATTCTCGAGGAGAGCGAAGGCATCGGGACACAGAGAACGTTCCTCTCCAATCGTGGCCCGAGATTGAATTCAGCCAGGTCCCCGGTTAGTTAGAGACGGCGTAGAGACAGTAATTTACATGACAACGAAATTCTGGTTCGTAACCCGCTTCTGACCCTCCTTATCGTGATCTCCCCCGATTCTTCCATATTTAAAGGAGCTCCGGCCAGTGACCCGCAGGATCCTTCTTCTTCTTCTACTTCTTCTTCTTCTTCTTCTGCTTCTTCTTCTTCTTCTTCTTCTTCTACCATCGGCGCGCGCTCTCGCGTATACGAGAAGGTGGCGGCAACGACACGTAGGGCACAGGTGCTGCGGCACGATCGTATCGAGGCCAACCGATCATTGTATCGACGACGAGAGTCCCGCCGAACGGATTTCCATAAAACGGCCACGAGAGATATACGGTATTGTCCGGCATCGGTCGCCGTCCCATCCCTCAACCCCGAGCACCGGGATCAAGATCGAGATTCCACCGGAGGTAAATTTCGTATCGACGTAAATAATGGATCCGCGTGTCACGGGGAACGATGGGAAACCCGCGAGCGACACGTGGATCCGGTCCCGCATCGTTTGAATAATCAACGCTTCCAGAAGCACGGTTTTCCTCGGCTCCGCCGCGCCGATCGATCGCTAAACTGGTTCCACGCGCCTAACAATTGAGCATCTTTAGGATTTTATTACTACCTGTGGCATGAGCGTACTTATGGTTTATGGTTTATTCTTCTCTTTATATACATAAAGATGGCGTTGTAGAGCCTGAGCTCTATTTGCCCAATGAAAACCGGTCCTTTTACTTATAATGATGTTAGCAAAAAATATATATTGATATGATTATGATTAATGATTTGAAAAATTTATACTATTTCTTTCTTCTAATTTGTACTGTTTAAATCTGTAATGTTTTGTTTAAATTGGTCTATCTATTTGTATTAAGAACACTGATATCCTTAGGATGGAATCATCTTTCTTATTTAAAATGTTGCAAACCTCCTCTTCTAGTTCTATATCCTTTTTAGCGAAGGTTCTCAATAATTTTCCTCTTTTTCCTGCGTATACAGAACAGCTCCATATTAAATGATCTATATGTTCGCTTTCATGTCCACATTCACATATAGTGGTTTGATCTGATCCTGCCAAGCGTGTTTATAGATCTTCTTCCTATATTCTTTATGCCTTCGAACCATGGCTTTCTTTTTCCTACATTGTTATCAGTCGCATGAACGTACTTGTATTTTATTTTTCTACTGTAAGGTTGGTAACAATCAACATCCACGAAGTTGGCTACAAGGACCGATCGTTAGTTGATTTAAATTAGAGTGCCACTACGGAAAAAAAGGAGAGCATTCTCAATCCGGTCTTAAACTACGTACATACATATTTTCCGGAGATTGCGTGATGTTTCAATGAACCAGCATAGATAACAGAGGCCCTTCGAATCGCCGCGTCATCGAGGTCCCCGTGGAGAATCGAGTGTCCACGTGCTAGGGCTCAATTAGACCCGAAATTTCGCTTCTAATGTCTCTAATCAGTCAGCTTTCGAATTTCCAGAGTGACCCAAAGCCCCGCTGCTACGAGGGAAAGCCTGTCCAGCCCCTGACCCCGCTCCTGTAGTTAAATTTCGTGCCGGGCCCAGCATTCGAAAAAACATTCCTCGTTGACAAGCACAGATGACGGGACCGCGATATCGTGCTTCATCATCGTCATACTCCATTCTTCGTTCTAACAGAAAGCGAGGTGGGCAGTCGTTTCTCTTAGCCACCAGGATTCTCGGTTAGGTGATGTAGTGCGGCTGAGTGATTTCACAAAGGCCCGGAGAGTTAGAGTTCCGACTCGTTATGCCTAAATAATTTTTTTCGTCGTTTATAGCCGGCCAACACTCTGCTCGGACTCACGGGCAACGGAGGATCAAGAGGAAGGGAGGCGGGGGGGGGGGAGGGGGAAAGGTTTAAGGGAAACGACACCGGAGGAGGAAAGAAGAGGCACAGGAGACGCAACCTGTCCCATGCATCTTGTGGGCAGGGGCGCTTCCGTCAGCATCTACGGATTCATTAGAGAACAATAGGATGATGAGTGCAGTCCGTGCCGTTGTAACAGACTCGAGACGTTGCATCCGAGGATAAGAAGGCACGGCAGAAGAAGAAAGAACCCGGAGAAAGAACGACGAGGAACAGGCACAAAGGAACGTATGGTAAGGAGCAACTTGTACGCGTTTTCTTATAAGGATTTTCTTTCCGCGTGGAATGCTGCAACCAACTCCGCGGAGAAACTTGTAAGTCCTAGACGGAATATGATGGCAGACAGTTGTAAAAAGATCGGCAACCTAATACAGCGAATGTGTTTTAGAACGAATAACAAAATTTCCTCGATTTCCTGCGCAGCTTTATGTAAATGGCTCGTTGCGTCTCGCGGCAGGTTCGTTGGAATTTCGATTCGTTTTTTACACGGGACCGGTGTTTTTCGAAACAATTTATCGAAGTGCTTTTGGCGAGCGTACACGCGCGCACGTACCCCATTCTTCTTCGACTCCCCTGTCCCCCACACTGCCACGTCCTCTTCGTTTTTTTGCCTCGACGACGAAGTGCACAACGGGGAAAGGGTACGTAGAGGAGTATGTAGATTCAGGACAATGCGGTCCTATTAACGAGATCAAACGATACACGGAGACGACCGCCGTGGTCCGGTACTGTGCTCCCGCCAACCAGGGAAGCATCCTTTGGTGTGACTCTTCGAACCCACTGCCTCTACCAACTTCTACACCTTCTCCATGTGCTCTACTCGCTCGAATACCACCTCAAATTTGTCATTAAATTTTTCATGTAACTCGTGTACAGTAATCATCCCCAGTGTGAAGATTAAAAATGTTTTCGATCGTGTTCCAATATCGTTTTATCCTCCGTGTTCAGCGATTACGAGACAAATCCACCATTTGTTCCAAGCGCAGTTCCAAGAGGCGATTAAAATTCTCCGTGGCACGTTTTAATGCATCCAAGTTGGAACGCCGCGCCGGTGGAAAAATGATATTTGTTCTGGTACGGGCAGGTTTGCAGGCGAGATGCATCACGGGACGTTATGTTAATATTAAGGGGAACTGCGTGCAGGATCGTCGTCGTTGGTTTTCCTGGAATCTCTCGCTAGTCCTGCGGCCCTGACGATGATAAGGCTGCAGCACGACGGTGGCGGCGTTACCGGGCACCAAGGATTTACAGAGGCGACAGTCCGATATACCACATCCCTATCCCCCTGACTTCTCGTTCGCTTTACCTCGGTTCGCTCTACTTTGCTTCGCCACGGACTTTTTCCTACGGGGAGATCCTTTGCTTCTGTTACGGTGGCCGTTCGTACCTCCAGTATGTAAATGTAGTTCGGTAAACCGGCTATTCATCCCCGTCGATATATAATTTATTTGCATAATTCGTGCCTCCGCGCGTTTATGCTTCCATCAATTCCGCTCCTGTTCGTCTCCCGTCGATTTTCGAGACTGTTGCCAATCTCCTTCCTCAAAATTACCTTTTTCCATCGAAAAATTAAATCGAAAATACGTACTACGAATGAAACATCACATTTTGGGGCTTGATTTCGAGGGACCACGGCACCTCCACCCCAGTCTGCGCGGCCCGAATCCGAATCCCTCTCCATCGAGACGGATCATCGGCTTGGCAGCGCAAAAGCGAGCATAAAGCCGGAGATAAGAAGCCACCGGTGTGCGTCCCGCGTGAAAGAGAATAACGGAGATAGAGGGACAGGTAAGTTCGTTCGAAGGTAGACGGAAAAGCTTGCGGGGGCAGAAAGGAGGAAGGGGGCAGGGAAGAGAGAAGGCCGCGCCGGAGCTGAATTACGAGCGGCCGACGGACATTAACATTTTTGCTGGACGCGCAACAAATTAAAGCAATCTGGTTCGCTCGTGTCCCTCGTCTCATGCGCTCTCGGCTGCCTGACTGCCGTTTGTTCCTTCTCTTTGCCTCGCCTGCTTTGCCTCCGTCTCTTTTCCTCGCCGCGGTTGTCCCTGCGCCGTCTTTTTTCACCTGCGTTCTTCTTTTGCATACGATTTAACCGTGCCCGCTGTTCCACCCTCGTCGTGCTCTTGATACACGACGCGAGGAGGAGCCGCGTTACGTGCTTCTGGTCACCGGTCTTCGCTCTCGCATTTCTACCTTGTTGCTAGTACACTTGTACTTTCTATTTCTTTGGAGGCCGGTGTACGTGCGACGAATACACGGCCGATTCCTCGAATGGAGATCTAAATCGGGAAACCGGCGTTAGGAGAGCTTAACTGGCGCGCGCCCGACCATTTTTCGGCACCGTTTTACCTACAATCTCTCATGACAGTCTTCTCAAACCATTTTACAATTGAAGAAAGAGTCGCTCGCTTAGAATGCGGTGCTGTTAACTAACAACTTTTCTTTTTGTCGATCGTATATTTAAACAAAGTTGATGTTCTTGGCGCAGAAAATAGTGATCGCGTCTGTGAATTATTAAAAAAACACAAAAGGTGATATTCTGTTGTTGAGAACACGTTTAAAATAATTTTTGAAATATGTCAGATTACTTGCTTGATGAAATAACTTAAGAATTATAGAAAAACAACACCACGTACTGTGCTCATGTCTTACTTGTAAGTTTTTGGGACAAACAGTGAAACTCTCCGAAGTGACGAATCAGATAATCGATCGATGCGTAGACCAATCGATATTCGCCGGTTATTTCAAACCTTGAAATGTCAAATCCCAAACACATTTAACTGTCTGTAGACCACATTATCGTGGTAATTTGGAGTAACATTCAAAATTCGATTCATAATCAAGATTAATGTAATTATTTGGAAATTTTAGGGACTAAACAAAGAGCGAAACGTCGAAATGAATATATTGCAAAATTGCTTTCAATTAAATTGATCGAACCGGTGCGCCAAGAACATCAACTTTCCTGTTATTTAACCGTGTGAACTAAGGAAAACTGGAAGAAAATTATCCATACGGGAATATCGATGCACTTATCTAATATAGAATTTTTTCTCCGGCCGTGCACCCGATCTCGAATCGAAAGTAAGTGGCAGGGTAGGTGGACGCGAATCGATTGATCGCATCGCGATCTATATTAACGTACTCGATGGATCGACGATCTTTTAAGAAATTCCTGAACGGTCCCGTTTTATTAGCAGCCAAATGATACGGTGGATAAAGTAATTACCAATCGGCTTGGATTACGATTGGACCGGTGGCCTTTAAGATCGCCTCGAACGAGGGTAAAGGAGCGCGTCCGAATAATCACGAATAAATAAAATGTGAAAACAGCCGCGCGCGCTCGATTCCAGGACGGCTTGATGATTTCACGCGATTCCGTATCCCCTAAATTACAATTAATCGGCGGATGAATTATTCATGAAACTGCCGGGCCCGTAACGCCTGTAAACATCTCCCAATAACGATACCGATAATGTAGTGCCTAATAATCTGAAACGCGTTCCAGGTGTAAAGCTGAATGTCCATAATTTTCTCTTAGTATCTCTTATGACCGTACGGGATCCCGCGGGACGGTGTACGCCCGGGGACGATATTATGGAATTTACGGCGCGGACAGGACTAATAAGTACGGCACCCGGTCCCTGAGCTCACTCGTATACGCGCTACGATGCACCGCGGTTGGACACGTATCCGAACGACTACGATAACACAAAACGCGAACCACGATCGACTTCGACAGCCGATCGCACCTGATACTCTAATTCCTCCACTTGACCACCGGTAAAAATGCCATATTTTAATTTCCTGCACCCTCGTAATCCTGGAAACGAGTCTACCCCCTTTGTTAAACATAGATACACGATATACAGAACTATGTGTAACTGCAAGTTCGAACAAATGTCGATAATGTAGAAAAGTAATTATCATTAGAAGCGACACCTGCTGTACAATTAAATATGACATACGTCTGACTAGTTGCTCAGACGTAAAACTACTTTCTTTCTGTAAACACGGATTATAATAAACTCTTCATTTTCTCGTAACATACTCCGCTTCTATGCCCGAATAACACCCTTAATCCTTGAACACTTTGCAGATGTTCTTTCCGACTACAATGATTACAGACTATTCTTAACTGTATCTACGCAACGATCACACCTATCTCTGTCTATTAACTCGTGACTCTGAAGAGTCAGCTGACTCGGACGATACGTCTAACGTTCCACGGATCGCGTATTAGAGGGATCGGATTGAATCGACGCAGATAAGGAAGAACAATGAGGTTCATCGAGGCGATCATCGAGTACAAGGAAAGTTCACGGCGGAATGAATGTTGGAAAGTGTATCGAAGATAACGAAACATCTGTTCGGGCCGAATGGTACAGGTTACGCGCGTCGATCTTTCTTAGAAAGTGACGGGCGATCGTGCGCAGCTATGAGCGGTGCGCGATGGTTTTAGCCGAGTGTGCCAGAGCAGCCAGCACAGAAATCAATGGATTGGGACCACCAGCCGCGAGAGAAGCGCAAGTTTTGCCGAGGCACCGACCTCGCGACCTCCTCGCCTTGACGTCCTGTCTTTCGATTACAGAGCTGCGGCCCTCGTTGCGCTACACATCTGGACTCCATTGGCCGAGCACGATTTTAGCGTCTTTAACGATGTACGCAGATCATCGGCGGATCCTCGTTCATTTGTCAATGAAGCCCGGTGATTAATCGCGAGCGAGGTCCTCGATTGTGTACCAAAGAAATTTAATGTTGATCGTGGAATGATATCGGGTTTCGATCCTTCGTTGCGCAATCGAGCGACTCTTTGGTCGAGCCATTCGATTCGAAGGATCGATCTGCATACAAGCGTCGATTATCATGCACCGGTCCTGCATCTTTAATAATGCACTTGCTTGACACACGCAGTTTCCTGTCGAGCCACCCGTGATCTGCCCAGTGTATTAACTGTTCACGATTTTGTAATGAAAATCGAATGCACCATGACCGAAGACGATAGTCTCGCCGTGTAGATGTATATCCGCGATTGACAAGCGGCCGTTGTTGTAGAAACAGTTTCGAAGAAGAGAGAGCGATTGACGGAATGTGTGGAACGACGCGAGGTTTTTCCCGATAATTTGTAAAATTTAGTATTATCTTGATCTTGAGTGATCCCGGGTGATGAGATATTTGGACGTTGGATCCTTGTACACTCGGTTCGGCAGGACTTGTAATCTACCAGGTCGGTTACACATTTGAGACTCGAGAGCATTGGAAGCATCGAAGCTCCTTTGCAGTGCACACCGAAATATATAATTTACTTAAATTTCTGATTCTCCGAAAATCGCGTTGGTTATCTTAAATGCAGTTTAAGTGCTGAGCTTTCGTATGATAAAATTTATGTATTATTTCCCTTCGATTGAATAAATCTATTTTACCACGTTTTTATTTTTGTCTTGCTTCGGCTGTTCCTCGTAATCCGTCGAGGTTTTTACGCCGAAGCAAGAGTTTTGTCAACCGGGAAATGGTGTGTTTTGATTTTAGTATAAGTTCGAATGTTGTTCAATTTTCAATTTCGTTTCTATATTACGAACTCTATTCTTCTGAACTGTTAAAATGATTAAAAAACATTAACCTCTCTTGCAGGGTGGGAACCCGTCGAGAAAGGACGGAAGTCGCGGGCGCAGCCGTTTCCGCAGTGACAGATGCGATCTCGCACTTGGTCCATGGACAGATCTCTACCTACTTCGTCTACGGCGTGCCCTTTTAAAAGGGTACCACTGTCAACAGTGGTGGAATCGTTGTTGATCGAATACACGGAAATGAAAAAGCCGGGGGAAAAAAACGCGGCGGATGATGTCGCGCGGCATCGGGAGTTACGTGGACAGATTAAAACTCGAGAAAGGAGAGGAGAAGAAGGAAGAAAGGCGCCGGTGAATGGAGGCAGTCGAACGATTTAGCTTCGACAATATTTGACCGAGTCCATGAATGGGCCCAGAAGTTCTCCCCAGCCTCGTAAAACAATATTTAAGACAAACACCGCGGGAAAACTCGGGATGCTGCCTCGACGACTTCTGGTTACATCTTTTTATCCCCGGCACGGTTTTTATTGGCCCTTTGTGGGAACTCTTCGTGTTCTCGATACACGTGGGTACTATTAGGCCGTGTCCGGAGATGTGATTAAGCGATGTCAGTCACAGAAAAAAGGAAGAGACGTCGGAAGAACGAACAGGCAAGATTAATGGATTAATAATCGGATAAATTATCAACAAAGATTGGTGTAATTACTGGAATCCCAGCAGTAAGAAAAACGGAAGTCCCGTGGCATCGGGGATTAATCTAGTCGCGATCAGCGCGATCCAGGCTCGGGATATGCCGTTGCGTCGGTTGATCCTTAACGAGCGAAACGATGGCAAAAGAGAATTCTCGGCTTATCGATACTCTCCCATATGTTTATAACGGGCCACCTTGGCAGCGCACACAATCTCGCGAGAAGAGTGTTTGCGGAAGGGGGTCGGTTTTTTGTGGGGTGTCGTTTCCAAGTGGTCGACATAGGACTGCACTGGGTGCAGCGAGCGAGAGCGGTTCCCACAGCTGGTTCGTGTGAAAACGGCCGGGAAAGTGGACGCGACAAGTGCAGCAGCCGCCGAGCTGCAGGATATATCGGAAGCTCATCGTCCACGAAAAACCACGATCCTGCGTTCCTGCCCGGTTACCAGCATGCTGGGACTCGCGCCGACATGATTTAGGAGCTATTCTCCTTCCACCCAGGAAAGTATACATTGCTTTGCAAATATTAATTACAAGCGAGTTGCGGCTTAAAGGATGCCGAGCATAATTCGGCTACATTTCCCGCGTTCCCAAATTCGACCGTCGGTACGCAGAACGGTATAATGTGTTTTTAATATTTTTATGTTGTATATCCTATGTATAATAACCTATATTTAATTAACTCGAACAAGAAGAGCGTCACCCATATTTGGGTGATGGGGCCTACGTACGTGTTAATTGTATCACAGACATCCTCTGCAATCGTTCAGCATCTCGATCCCAATCTCCGCGACTGGACATCGGTTTCACGAATCTCATTGTGCTCGATCGGTCATTGTAATCGCGGCTGAGCCCACACCGATGCAATTTGGCGGTTGTTCGTCTTTCCAAGAGCATTTCCATAAGCATCTTCGGGGCCCGCGTGACGCGTCGGAAAGTATGTTAATTCGGTTGGTCGCCGGAGCTCATCGAGCTTGTTCGAGTGTGTTCCGAGCGGTCCGTGGCCGCGGATCATACCCCGCGTGAAAGACATTTACTTCGCGCTGGTGGAAAAGATCGAAATTCATCGGCGCCGATAACGAGCGCCGAACGTTGACAAAGGGCCCTATCTGGAATCTGTTCGGAACGCGGCGCATACCGAGCAGAGAGCCGCCTGCATAAATGCATTCCCCTCTCCGCGGACCGCCGTGGCGATGGCGCTTCCGCTCTTCGGACGGATTGAAAGAGAATAAACGCTCGAACGGTATGCTAATATCGTTCGGCCGCGCTGTCACGCGTACGGAGGAATTCACTCGGATTTATCATAAATTTAAATTCGAATAAGCTCGACGGTGCCCGAGAACGTTGCCCTGCTGGCCGATAAACTGCCAGGAGGTCGCCTCCTCCTAATGATTAATGATCCTACTCTTTCTCTCTCTCTCTCTCTCTCTCTCTCTCTCTCTCTCTCTCTCTCTCTCTCTCTCTCTACTTCGAGCGAGTTCAGAGAGCTCCAATAACTGGACAGTTCTGATGCGATTCGAAAAGAAACACCGGACAGTGGCTCCAGTCAAGTTGGATACGCGGGGAGAGGACCTGTGGTTTCACGCACAGTGAGCCATTGTTATCAAACAGCGGTAAAGCGTTCATTGGCATCGTCCTCATCCACGGAGGAACCAGTTTCATTCCCTCTACGCTCTATCTGTCTCGGGACACGCTAGTCAGAGACAGCTCCAACAGCTAAGAGACCTTAGACGCATTCTTAGGAGAAGAACGCGACGCACACAGAATCGTAAATGCTTGTGCTCCACTTGTCATCCGCTCGGCAGGTTCAAGACAAGCGCCGGCTCTTCGGATGCGTTCGTCTTTCGACGATCAGAGACGTGTCGTTGAGACTACCGTCGCGCTTAGGCTACCTCGGCGAAGCCACCTTATCGTCGTCCGGCATTTTTCTAGCCGCGAGCCTGGCTTGATCTTCGCGTGCCGGAATGCAAGCGCGTTTTGCGCGATTTATTAGCGACCTACATGCGAGCCATTCTTCCGAGCGGTTCCAGGGATTAGGTCGGTTCCTGAGACGATCCGCGAATTCGTTACTCGACTGCAGAATCTGTAGAAATTGTTAAATCAAAAAATGGATGTGTTGGGAAACCGAAGTATGAAGAATCAAATATAACTGTATATAATTATTGTTTAATTGACACTCCATCGATAGTCTTTCTCGGGTTTCTTTACCCTTCGTAACGTAATTTATAGAACCTTTAACTTTTTTCCAATTTTCTCTGCTCCTTAGTATAATCGAAACAAGAGTATCCGGAGTCAAATCATCACCAATATCCATTTCAGTAATAGTACACCAATATTGCCAACAAAAACATGAAAAAATAGTATGCTCGGGGAAATCTATTGTACCCCTACAATACCAACATTCAGGGGTAGTGGACTTCCCCCTTCTTGTTCTTTTTATTGAGCCACTTAAACCTATTGTAGGTTTATTTCGGTTTTAACACAGATACACTAGTTTTACAGTTTGAGTACATTTACATAATATAACTAACCACTAGAGATGCAGATTACAATCGTTTAAAAACTGAAAGATAAATTCACAGGCTTTGACATTTGGTTCACTTCCCAATTCTATAAGGAAAACTATTAAAACCGTTGTGTCCGGATTGACTGTCCCTGGGCGCTAGGTACTTTCACGTTGTCCTGCAGATCTGCAACAAACTCAGGTAAAAAGAACCCCTACTCCTCCGTCTTCTCTGTGCACCTCCAACAATGTGTGTAGCGGGCCTAAATAATTCCGAGGCCTGGTCTAAATCGACGCGGTCGAGGCATAATGTGCCCGAGGCAAGGGTGGGTGAAAACAGCTTGCCGCGTCGATATTCGCGGAGAGTTCGCTGGCCGATTAGGACGCAAATCATTCAGGTGGCCCGCTGGTTAGGTAAGCCAAGACTCGGTCGCGGGATGTGGGATGGGCCGCAGTCACGTGTGGCGACGTAGGTTCGCGTTAGGCGAGCGGAGACCGCGAGGAGGAAGAACGGTGCTGACATGGGGACAATCCACCGGAGAGAACCAGCTCACCGAGTCTCGATATTCGCGCGCGATCCGCGATCGATAGAGAGAAAGAGAGATAGAGAGAGAGAGAGAGAGGGAATAAAGTCGAGCCGGTGCTGCGCGGCGAGACGTCAGCCGTCGCAACGCATTTACGTTATCCTAGTAATTCCCGGGGCTAGGGAACTGCGTCTTCGTGGCCTGGCCACCGGTCGGGTCCACTTCGACAGGCCTGAAGAGCGCAACTAGCCGCGCAATCGGGCGAAAGAACGGAGGACGAGATCGTGAGCCGGATCGTACCTCCCGTCGCAATTTTATATCGAGCGGATAACGTTTCTGGCCGTCCTCGCATCGACGCGATGATGGACTCTCCGTCAGCCAGCTCCTCCATCATCGAGCCCTGCTTGGATCGCTTCTAGGATCAACTATCTGCAAGGATAACTGTGCAGTCGTTGTAAAGAAGATTTGTATTTTTCTTACAAATTCATCAGTCCTTCGTCCAAAGAGAAACCGCAACCGTTTCTTTGACTCTTTCATGTCCGTGACTGCACCGATGCTATTCAAGAGCCGTAAAGAATTCTCGATAGCAATCGGTCGGACATACCTGACGAGGATAGAAGAAAGATGGTTACAGTGTTTCGCAAACAAGAATGATCTTTGCATATCGTGATTGGCAAAGAACGACGTTACAAAAGAGAAGAGAAGGGCGGGCCTGTCATCACGGAGAAAGAAAGGCTAACATAGTTGCAACGAGTAGAATACTGATCTACCTGGCTACACGAAAACCAATAAATCGTACTGAAATCACTGGCTACGTAGCGTTGATTATCTATTTGTGGGAGAACTATCAGTCTTCTGAGAAGAGTGACACGATCGACTGAATCAAATCTGGACTAAACAACGATCGTAACAACCGGTCGGTGTAAAAGCAACAAAAGGGCGTGTCCGGAGAAGGAAGAAAGTTGGTGGAGTACTAATCTCCTTGGCAAAATCGATAAATCGTCTCGCGTCGAATCTCTCGCGTTCTATCGTCGGCTCACAGGTCGTTTATCGTTCTCATCGGCCGGTGAAGATAAAATTGACGGTGATAGGAGTAAAGAGAGAGAGAGAGAGAGAGAGAGAGAGAGGGGGGGAGGGAATAGCAAGTCGAAGAGAGAGTGAGAGAGCAGATGGTAAAAGGAAGGCGAGAATAGCAAGAAGAGCGAAAGGAGAAGGAGCCAGGGGCCTCTTTCCGGCCCATGAATCACGCCCACGCGACGCGCGCCCGCTCGATAATTAATGCTCATTTAATTCGGCGTTCATCATCCGCGCTGGAAATATTTACAAAAGTCCGGACAACGCCAGGGCCCCGTGGAACCGGAGGACCTCACCGGACTTCGAAGGGAATACCTGTCCAATGGGCCAAGGAAGAGGAATGGCCGCGGTGCGATTCGCCATTCATCCTGATTGTCACCGAACCTGGCGCGCTGCTTTTATTAAGCCTCGTTGCTCTCTTCCCTCGAATCAACGGTCAACCAGGATGATCTATGCGCGTTCGTAATGGCGGCTCATCGACGACGATCAGGCCGGTAATGCCTGGTAGCCGCCGCGGACGCACCGTGAACCTGAAAGCGGGGACCGGTCTCTCAAAGAATCGACTGCATTCCGCTTATCAGGTGAACGCCACGATTATTCATGTCCTCGTGAGGATTCCGTTGCATAGAAGGTGGTCCCGCCACTCGACCGACGAGAAATCGATTTTTTTTTATCCTGGTTTGTAGGCGTACCAGTTGGACAACAATTATTTTCCGATGTACAGTCGAGAACCATTCTTACAATTATAATTGTATCCAGAATTTTCTTTTTCTCGCCGTGAATCTACCACTGGTACCCTCCTTTGTTCGTTCCAGCGAACGTGTTGCAACGATGGGATTTACCGTAGCAGATAAATCAAATCAAACGTTTATCTCTCTATCCTCGTTGCATCGAAACGTGGATGTTACGTAATACGCATGACGGTTAGGTCCGGCGTCCACGTGGGTGGAGAACACGAAGGAAACGTCCGCTCGCTGGAAAACGTACGACTTTGTTCTCGGTGAAGGAGTGCTGTGACCGGAATCGTTTGGTTTTGGGTTACAGAGGGTCGCGAAACGAGGATCGATCCGTAGATCGCTCGTGTCAACCGATCGAACGTTCTTTCGATGGAAGATGAAGCACAGGATGCAGCGAGATCCACGCGGATCGATTAAACCGGTCGGAAACCCTAAAAAGATCTTTGCTGTTCCTTGTCGAAGACTTTAAATTATTCAATACACATGCGGAATTTAATCTTGCTCGTTCTCTTTACAGGGTTAAATCGATCTGGTTCTATTCTCCGTCGAGTTCACCGTTCAGGGATGCGTTTCCAACGATATCTGCATCATCGACGACGCACGATGCATGCGGATCCGTTAACGAGTGCATCACAGTACCGCAATGTGATCAGGGATGCGGCAGCTAAAAATCCGACGACACGTTTGCGTCTATGCCTATGAGTTCTTCGAGGTGACTAGATAATCGGCGCGGATCTTGAGCGAAGATGACGCGCTACGCAAGTAGACCAGCGTGCACTGGTGCAACAACCTTCCGGTGTCTTGTCGAACCAGCGATTCTCGGGACCGTACACTTCGAAATCAATCTTCGGCTTCATAGTGCACGGCATTCGTCTGGTACTTCTTATTATACTTCTTATCTTCTCTCTCTCTTTCTCTCTCTGAAAGATAGTTGCTTAACCAGCTCGGAAACGACCGCAAAAACCTCTGTAGTTGTTCATTATTTAATTGTCCATTGTCCAATGCCTTATACGCTTCGCCAATTACGAAATTTTTATCGAATCCTCATAAAGTACGCGGCATCTTGCTTCGACATTAACAATGAGCGACGAGCATCCTCGTTTCTTCGCCAACATAAACCAGCTATCGACTAATGCAATCCTCTGTGTGATTTGCACACATTTCGCACAATGCGCCCTCGATCATTTGACACATTCGGATTCCCAGCGCAAATGGAATCCACGAGTGTTCCTCAAGTTCGATCAAAGATCTGATTCTCGTCGTTTGCACCTCCGACGGTGCACCATACGCTGACGCAACCCTCCACATTGGCCAGCTGATTTGCATCGAATAATCGTTGCTATTTCCCAGAGTAGAACGCGTAAGAGCGGCCGGGATGTCCATGCGTGACGACTCCTTCGTGGAAAGGTCGACGGAGGAGTTGTTACTCATTATGCACCCGGTTTCAATTGCCGATAGGTGAAATTGTCGGTCGCCTGACATTCTCTTCCTCTGGCTCGGTGATTTCCACGGGTGTGGTCCCCTCTTCCAATTGTCTACACTTTCGTTTCCTAATCGTCTGTATTCGAGACCGCATGAGAACCGATCGCGGACGACAGCAACTGGAAAGTTGTTTGGAATTACGTTCGCGAAACATGTACTGTTCGAAATGAATGCTTGCCTCTGACATCGATCAAGCTCTCAGTCGTCGCACGTCTTCGCGGTTGGATTGGAAGCTGAAGAAAAATTCTGTTAAAATCCGAGTGGCTGTTCAGTGTGATGTGCGGGTCCCATGGAAATCACCGACACAAATTTCTCCGACTGGGTTTTCACCGACTCCAGATTTGACCGACAACGAATTTGTCCGACAACGAATCTAAAACCGTTGTCGAGGAGATTCGTGTCGGTTAAAGTCGTTATCGGTCAAATCTGGAGTCGGCGAAATATGGTCGGTGAAAACCATGTCGGGGAAATTTGTGTCGGTGATTTCCATGGGACCCGATGTGGCAACGGTTCAGAATGGCGACGCTGACACCCTGCTACCAAAAGCTCGCTGGTGCAATCAGGTTCTCGAGGTTTGCGGCGGATAGGTCAGCCGGAGGTGGCGCGGTTCGTTTAGGCAACACGATTCCCCGCGCTAAAAGGGCCGCGGATCGAGGCAGGTGTGTTTCTTAAAGGCCAAAACGCAATACCGTTCGGATTAGCCTCCATTGTCGGCTAGTAGCAGCGAGACGATTGACCTTTTTGGCTCTCAGTAGTTCGAACGTAACACCGTGGCTAAGTGGTGTAAATAGCTGGCACGCGGTATATCCCCGTGGATCGGCTGCCCGGTTTTACGGTGAAAGGAGAATACCTTTGTACCTTTTACGTCCGTGGGCCGCGTGCGACTCGCGAGGCCCTCCTAGCGGAGGAAGCGCGGGAAAATTTAAGAGGCGACCAGAAGGATGAAAGAAAAACGAGAGACTTTTGGAATCACAACGAGTTGGTCTTATGAAGGGATTGAATAAGCTCAATTTGTTCCCACCCTTGAATGTTAGATCGTTGCTCTGTAAACCGAACATTCAAGCGTGTCATCTTCTTTTGAATTTCTTCAAACAATGTAATCTATAAATTTGAAATTATGTATATGTCAAATACGCTGTATTTATATTAACCCAAATGTAAAGCTTCATAACCCCCAAAGGGGAGTTACATTAAGCTCAATAATAAAAAAAAACGGGAGACTTGGAGAGAGATGGAAGGAAATCGTTGATTCCAGCGCGAATCGATTCCAGGAGTCCTTCCCGCTGGCCGGAAAAATATATCTCGCAGGAGGAACGAACGTCGAGGCAAGAAACCAGCCGCGGGAGTCGTTGCAGCGATGTCTTGCGCAAGCTTGCACGCATGCCGCCGCATTATCGTCACGCGCCGCGCGGAAAAGGAGCATCGGCGTCGTTACCTGTCACGATTCATTTTATCGTCGCAGAATATATATCATAGGCCCGGCGATCGTAAAACATCGTATCTTAAGATCGCCTCGGGAACCGTGCCGCAGAAGACCCTATTTCCAGCAGGGAAAGGCCCGATTTTCCTGATTTTATAGCGAGACCGCACGATCGACGCCGAGGCCCCCAAGGATATCACGATCGAGATTTCGAAATTGAATCGTCGACCGGTTTTACCCTCGAGACGCTACAGAGAAACCCCAGGGGCTTTGACGATAATCTAATTTTTGAGTTTCAGTGTATTCTATTTTCTAAACGGAAAATAACATTCGCTAGCTCGTTGTCGCCTGAAACAGCAAAGTTCGTTGCAGCAGCGCAGCCGAGCTGGAAATACTGAACACGCCGGAGCGACGAGTTCAACGAGATACCAGCGGAATATTTATGTGAATTCGGCTCGACAGGCATCGCGGTTAAAGGATCAATTCCGTTGTGGCACGAATTTCCGAGAAACGCGGCTGGAAAAGGTCCGCAGTCCAGTTAGCCTGCTCGCACGGAATCACGTTCATCTCCGTCATAAAACGGGCGGCTCGAATATTATCACGACACGAAAAGGAAAGCGGTGAACGCGTAGGCACGTACTAAAAGCTCGTACCTAGAATTCCTCGGGTCTCGAGGAAGACCCGTAGAGGTGGCTGTGCGCGACGCTTGTCCTCGGGAATATTCAAGGCGCGCGTCTCCTTGTTTTCCCGGGAACTGGTCAAAATGGTCCCGCGCATAAGAACGTTTCAAGCCACGGTGTAATGTCACCGGCGCGGCGCGGCGTCGGGGACAAGGTTCTTACGGCGGAAGGATTTTTCATCGGCGCTTCTTGCACCGTCGTCGAAGACGGTCTCTGAGTCCTGTCGTGACCGGTGCCACGCGTGCTATCTGATGTCTACATGTGTACGACTGGACTCACGCGATTCCAACGTTCTCCTCTTATACGTACTGGCAGAGCCTTAACCACCTGTGCATCGGCTGTTCCACGGTCTTTCTCGTTGTTTCCCTTCTCCGAGTCAACTTCCACGGCCCGTGACCAACGGAGAGTGCTCCTCCACAGCCGTGCGCAGAGGACAACGGAGCTTCAGCTTCGATTCCCAAAGCGGGCAAGATCTATCGTCGATGGATCTCGGAGGGATCACGAGGAATCGCATGTCCCAAACCATTTATCAGACTCGGCTAGGCTCGACCTCTTCTACCTTTCTCTATCCGATTCCTCAGCTCGCGAGGACGTAATGAAGAGGCAGCAGCCGCTTCTGGAAAACCGGTCGACGTTTCAATTTCGAAATATCGATCGGACCGATCCCTCGCGAAAGGACTCTTCCAAATATTCTTGTCCATAAAAGGATCCTAGCGTACGCTCACCTTTGAATTAATCGCGTCCACGTGTTCGATTTGGACGGAGGCCGGGAAGAAATATGAAATTTTAATACGAGCAAGATAATCGTCGGCAAGTAATCATGCATTGTCCGGTCGCACCATTGATTCCAAACACACGGTGCGACCGAGACAGACGCGGTGAATAATAAGACGATTTTTCAGCCCGCATTATCACGGCTAAGCTCGCTTTTAGTGACTCGGTGGCGCGAGTCCCGGGGCTACAGTGACCCGCCGGTTTTTCGTGGACGATCCATTTGTATCTTCAGCGGGCTTGTCCCCGGGAGTGTAAGGACCCCTGCGGTTTCGCCACACTTGTATTTGCATTCGGTGCCCGAAAGCCCGCGCGAGGCACCGTCCGTAAATTAACCCGCGGCGTTCCATCGCGTTCCGAATGAGATATCGGGCCCCCGCCCTCGCGCATCCTGCCCTTCGATAAAGTATCTCTCGTCCCGCCGTGAAAGGGCGTTCTTGTCATTCTTTCGGGACCGGTTCACCTCCACCGTTTCACTTTCTGCCAATTTTCTACCCCATTCGCCACTGCAGACTTTCGTTCGATGCACCTTACGTTGCCTGTCCAGAAAGTATCCGACCTTGGTTGATATCTATCGACTCAGGGAGGAAGGAAGATACGAGCAAAGGTTGGATACTTTCCGGACAGACCACGTACATTGGCGGAGCATCTGGGAGAATTTTAAGGCCCTCTAACCACGGAGCGTCGCGGCATAGACGCGTACGATTACGATTATTACGACGATGACGGTTCGTGGACAGACGTCAATTATTTTACATTGGTTGCAGCACTCAAACGTACAGCTTCTCAAATCTAGCTGTGCAGCTGGATGTCCCCCGCAAGGGGAAACGATCCCGCTGCGCAGTGGTAAATAGGTGGTACTTCACAACGATATAGAACTCGTCGCTTGTCAAACGATAAACGTGGTGACAGTTCGGTTTAATAATTAAATAATGAAATAATTCTTATATTACAAAGGTATTTCATTAAACAAGCTTAAAATAAAATAATTCGTCTGAGTTAATATACTTGTCCCGTCGTACAATTCAACTATCATATTGTTGCGGATCGCGCACGCAATCCGCGCTACAGCACGCGAGTTAGTTTGTAGGACCGGGGAAAGAGAGGTGACGGGGTTGCCAAAACCATAATAACGACTTGCTATAAGAAAGGCACCTCTTCACCCCCCCCCCCCCCGCGCCGGTCTGTCTCATAGGACACAGCTGATTGCCGAAGAGGCAGTTGCTCTCTGGACTTTATTGTACGCACTCCCGCTTTACTTGAGCGGTTAAATAGGCCATTGCGCTTCTTTGGCTGTCTATCGTTTCGTTTCTGGATCTTTGCTAAAAGAGTTACTTAAAACAGCAGCTTCGCTTGGGTTGTTAATAAGTTCTTGCCGATCTATAGCTTTGCTTGAGCTAAATCTCGCTTAAAAGGTCTCTGCGCTTCTCAGGCCTTCTAGTTTCCATCCTACACTGGATTCTAGCTTTTCTATTCATTTATATTATTTCTAAGTGGTGACGGGTTCCTTCGATTTGGGTTATTTAATAAAGTGGACAAATGACTATTGCCGTTTGCAATTAAACTTGAAGTGCTTGTGCCGTTATTCTACCCCTCCTTCCACGAACCTACTATTTCTTTAACACATATAAACAGTTGTTTTGTATATTTACTGCTGTAAGAAATAATGGACAGTACATACACACTTTTGACGAGGTGTGTACATACGTTGAATCCTTCTCTCATCGAGTGTGGTCTTTGTTTTCTTCTGCACATACCTACATTTTGTTCAGCCGCACAGCTAGATTTGACAAGCAATCGATGTTTGGCTCCGTGGACAGAGAGCCTAATTCTCCCTGTTTCACTTGTTGCGAGGTCTGTAGAAAAGATGGTAGACAGTGCAGTTGCTATCTGACCTTGGGCGCGCAGTGTGGGTGAACCAGGAGCCATCAAGGCCCGTTTTGTAGGAATCACCTGTGCGCCTTGGAGCACCGGTCAGAGGATGGGAGGATTCATTTCGACGGACACCTCGCGGCTGACTGATGCTCGTCGCTTATCGAGCCGACGTCCGAAACGGATTGAAATATGTCCACGTTCAGGTTCTCCGGGTCAGTGAACTGCATCCCCCGCAGGCTTGCCTCTTCCCCTCGCCACTCGAATTCCTAATGTTCGGTTATGATAGCTGGGAGAAGTTACGGGGCCGCGCAGCGGGACGTCACGATGGGTGGAGAACAGTCGGCAGCAGCCATCATCGGGAATTAGTGCTCTTCCGAGAAGCTCGTCGAACCGAACGACGTGTCAGTAACTTCGGGAGAGATACTTGTCTCAGACCCCGTGACGATCGCACCGCGCCGCGTTTATATGAATTCTCCTGGTGATAACGTTCGCCCGGTGGATCCTTTTACGGCAAGCACAAACACAAATCTTCCGTGCATTCCTACGGAACACGCTCACCCGGACGCTCCTGGACGGATTCCTCGGCCAATGGATCCCGATGCGAAGCCCCGGACGAAATAGAGTTGTGACTTTATAGACTCGCTTGGAAATGAGCAGTTTTCGATGGTTATTACTCACGTGCTCGAAGAATAAGGGGACATAAAGATCTACTACGACTACATAACGTTCTTTATGTCCCTTTGCCTCATCTTCATAATATTCTCTTAAATACGCCGTAGGATCCGAAATATGTCACATTTTTTTTCAGAATTTTAGAACGCATCGGAGACTGGAAAATGAACGGTTAAGCACGAAATCTAAATTACCCTGTAACTACCCTCGCGGGATAACTAGAGGGTTGAAATTTTACTCAGAGGGGGTTTTCTAGATCAACTTTCGAATGGTTCTATAGTCATTGAAAAACTTCTAAGGGTAGTTTTGGCTAGGTCCTTTGACCAGAAAGTTCCACGATGCAGAGAGTTGCGCAAGCGAATCACACGGCACAAACGGCCCATAAATCGTGACGTTTTGACTCGCGAGTTGCATCGGGGTACAATACCACGTACAAGGGAACACCGCGAGAGACACGTGAATGGCACCATAGGCGTGTTAAATATGATCGCACGAAATCAAGCCATTCTTTCGCCATGGGCGAGGCGCAGGTTAAGCTCAATCAACCATCGAGAGCAGAACGAGAGACATCTATCACGCGGCAATGAATTGTAATGGGCCCGGCGACGATAGGGGGCCTTATAGAAGGGACCTTATAAGCGACAGCGATCCGTCATTATGCCGGCGTCGCTTTCGTTTGGGAGTTCATGGAAAGAAGCCGGGAATGGGCTGCAGAGGAAACGCCTCCACTGATGTTTATTCGAGTTTCGAGGAATCGATGCCGTTTTGACGACTTGATTCATGCGTCGTTAATGCCATTTTCGATTGTAAATTTTCGAAGATTCGGATCGTAATAAATTTCGAAAATTCTCTTCGTGTCCTCTCTCGCTTGACGATGTGGACAGACAGGGACTAATACTGTCGAAACCTGAAGATCCAGCTTGATACAACGAGTCGAACGAGGAAGATAGTGTTACTGGCCGGCTCGCATAACATTGTAGACACTTTGGAAGACAGTTTGGGGAACAATATGGTAGGAAACCTGTCCTCTTAGCTAGGAAGCGTGGACCGTTCCTCGACCGCGAAGTCAGGTTGAAGTAGATGGTGCGGAACTCAGATCAGAATCGATTATGCTCACGTTCGTGGCGTTTCTGCATCGAGCTATCCGAAGTGGGCACGGGTTGCAAACGAGATCGAAGGGGAAAAGAGAAGACGAGGAAGAAGAAGGCGAAGAAGAAGAAGAAAAGGAGAAGAAGGGCAACGTAGGAAGGAACACGTTGTAACTGTTGCCGCAGAGGGCACCGCTTCCACGAGGCATCCGGCGATCGTCTCTCGATAAAGGCCCCCGGAATCGATTCCTCGCTCGGTTTACTTTAATGGCGCTCGTATTGGCTCGGTAAGTACGTTATGATTTCTCTAACTAGTATCACGCACACGTCGTCCTCGTGCAAACCTAGCCTCCCGCCGTGAAGAGAGGATCGGTGTGGATCGGAGCGAATCCGCTTCGTGGGCGCCCGTTTTCACCGTTTCGTTTTTCGTCCAACAATCTCGCGATCGTATTAACGGTAATGGCACGGAAATCTTCATTCGAATGGCTCGAAATTGTCTGGCCAACAGTCACGGCACACCGTACGAAACCGTCAGAATAAACGACCAACCGCTGACCAGAGATCCGATGATCAAATCGCGATCATCGTTAGGAATCGCGACCGGTCGCGCGCGGACATTCTATTTATTAAAACGCGATTCCGATCGTGACCGCCGCGAGAAAATGAAGGTTATGTAGATATATATTTACATATTTTAATGTGTTGGTGTCAATCGATCGTCGGTGACCAGCTGATCGTCTGCTGCTGGTTGTCATTACGAACCGACGATCGATTTGCTATTAACAACCGATATTCGATTGTAAAATAACAGGCTTTAACGAATTGCATTATGCAACGAACTGTCATTGAATAAACAAGCATTTAAATAAACCTCCTACAGTTAGATCGTAGATCAATTCTGAAAGTATTAGCTTGTCCCAAAATGTGGTCCAGAAGATTGTGTTTATGTATGCCGATGTTATCTAACAATATGGAAAGTGCACGCGGCGATAGAATCTTTTAGGAGAATTTAATATAATGAATTTAATTCGTCATGCTTCGTCAGAACTGCGTGTAGAGATTGCACCTTTACCAGACGATTTGTCAGCACAGAACGATGTCCGATACCGATCGTCATCGAAAGCCGAGAATGCGAAGGGGCGGAGGGAAACAAAGAGGGTTCGCTGCCGCATTCCGACGAGTGACCGGGGCGGGCGTTTTAATATAAATAGAACTGTACAATACGTCCAGTCGAGCAATCATCGTGCCCGCTCGTCGAAGAAGTTTTAAGCCCGTGTCAAGTCCGTGACTTTACACACAGCTCGGTGTGTATACGAGCCGGGACTGGTGATCTTGAAGGGGCGAACAGCGCATCCGAGAGGCCGTGTTATCTGAAATATTGCGGCCGTATCTCGCTTAGCGTTGCGCGCCGTACGCTCGGCATCGCGAGTGACCCTTATCGAGCATGAGCGCGACCTTTCACCGCCGCTGAAAGAACCGACGTAATAACTCGCGGCGATAATCGGCCCGGGAATAAGAAAGGAAAAAAACCGGGCCCCGGGCCTCGATACCGGGCCCCGTTTGCGCGCCACAATAAATAAGACTTCAACGTGGCACCGAGGAATCTGCGAGGCTTAACACGTGAGGACGCCCTGGGTGGTAATAGGCTGACTTTATTGTATGTGGGTGCACACAACGGTTTGCTGCTCCTTCGCTCTATCCGCGGACGTGTTCCCCTCCCCCCCCCCGCCGATGATCTCAATTGATACAGAAATCTTGATTGAACCGATATCTCGATGCTTCCCTGCGATGCGATAGATGTCCCTTAAATCTGAGTCAACTGGAACCGCTACCGCCCAGTTTCGCTACTTAATTTGATTGCTTCCCGAGCATAGAAATCGCCAACGTTGCTCCACTTCGTCTGCTCCAGCGATGATCTCTTTCGATACCCGCAGAAATCTTGATCGCGTGATCGTAATCGTAATGCGTCGTTCAGCCTATTTTCTGAAATTAATTTGATCGCTTGCGATTTACAGAAATGACTGTCCGGATGGTCCACTTTGCTCCTCCTGGTGATGGCCTCTTTCGATTCGTATAGGAAAATCTTTTAGAACACGCATTTCCTTCATTTTATTTCACTGCCTTGATAATAACGGAACAACCAAGTGACCCACCTTTCGGATCGAATAACATTTTCGCAAAGGTCTACTTCGATGCTTTTAATTAGCGAGCTAGCCGGAGGTCTTCTAATTCCATGAGAAATTCCATCTACGATTCATGACAGGCTTTCAAGAAGCCGAGGTTGTAATTCAAGCAATGCTCTCGCGCAACAAAGTAGAAATGTCCACCCGAGTGGTCTAGCTCCGGCGACACTTCTTCGGCCAAGAACAAGGCGGCCGGTTTCCCAGGAGAGTATCTTTTGCTCGTCATAAATTCAATCCGCGAGGCTGGTTCGCGGAATCGAAAATTGTCGCAAAACTCGTCCGGCGTGACAAGACCTGCGTTCGAAACACGATTTCCACACGGTGAAAGCTAACGGGGACAAAGAGTGTGTGTCGATACGTATTGTTCGGACTTGTAATTTCGTAATTACAGAAAACGCGTGGCTGTTTTTCTGTACGGGGTAGCCGACGCGACCGGAGAGAGGGTTTCAGTCATTTCTGCAGCTTGGCCGACGAAAGAAATATTATACCGGCGGAGTGACGGTGATCCGGATGCCGGGCACGCACCGCACGTCGGCCAAGGTAATTCCGGTATTTATCCCAGCATTAACTGTCCACGCTAACGAGCGAATCTCCAGCGATTCCGGGGACGTTCGCCGCGGAATATTTCGATTCGACTCGCGTCGCGAGATGTCGTCAAGCTGGCGGGCCCCGTGACACGAACGGGCGTAAAGGGAGGACGGGCCTCACTGGCCCAGGCGTCTCGTCGTATTATGCAAAACGGCGCTCCGGCCTGCCTGCTTCGCTCTGCCTACTTGCGCGAGATCGATACATCGGACACCGGTAGACCACCGCCACAGATTCACGGGGTCCGTTCCGTTTCACGCATTAACCGCATGGATCGCATTGAATGTGATGCGCGCATTCATATCGTTCCGTTTCGTTAATTGCGCATGATGCGTGATGATGCCCGCTCGGAAACGGAACACTTTTCCATACATTTGATGGGAATCAATAATGGCTGCTTACATGGGTGACGAAATGTTATCTACATTAACGTTACTTTTTGTTAAATAAAACATTGAAAAAGAAGAATTGAATAATTGTAGTGATTTAACTGATACTACCGATGTCAGTGACAGCGAAAATGAATTGGAAGATGTTTTTGTAAATTTTGATTTGGAATTAATTTGTTCAATATTAACCCTTTGCACTCCGAGCTATTTTAACTGGAAAATTAAACATTTCTTCCGATCTAGAATATTTCCATACCTTGTGATTTTTGCAATTTTATGGATATGAAATTGGTACATTACCATATACAGTACCTAAATGTTTAGTAATTGATTAGATACCGGTATATTTAATAATGTAAACAATATTTTGAAGAATGGTACAGAAATTTTTAGTGGTGCCTCAGAGGGGACAGCCGAGTGCTAAGGGTTAATGGTTGACGAAAGATGGTTCGGAACCCACCATAAACAGTAGGTCCCGCTGAAAAGACGATAGTGAGAATGGAAAGAGGGGGAAGGAGATTAGTAAATGAATTTGTAACCCTGAGGGGACCAAATATCATGTTACATACATACATAAATACATTAATGGTTGAGGAAACACAAGGAGAGATTGTTTTAACCGAAAAAATACAAGATTATGTCGAGCGAGTTATCCCTGGTTACTCTAGAACAGTATACAAAGAATTTTCGGTAAGTGCATTAGTTGCATCTACTTTTTTCAAATGTACCGCTGCTTATGCATCGACTACGCATCAAACACTTCGCTTCTGAGCTGTGGTAGCTGATGCACGGTTAATGCGCGAGAAGTGGTGGGAATCTGGGGAATTCTGTGCGCTCTGATGCGTGCATTGAATGAAACGGAACGGTTCGGAATTCAGCAAAACAATTCCGTTCGACGAACAATCTCGATTCTTTAGTAAACCAGATAATTTATTGTTTCGAGTAACCAGGTCGCGTCGAGAATGATGAAAAATTACGGTGTACAAATAATTGATAACGGTCGGAATTGACCTACTGCAAGACAGGAACAGGAACTCGGGACGGGCCGACTATTCTTCGTTTCCCGCGAATACCTGTCGGCGAAACGGAACGCACGATGCGATCTGTGACTTGGCCAAAGCCGGACTTCGGGCTCAGATACGATCCGAGCTATCCCCGGGAATAAATATCCCGAACGTCTTTCCAGCTTGGCCAGTTCTCCTTGTCGAGATCCCGTCGACAGACGGATGGACGAGAGATAATTGTCGAGCGCGTCGATCGTGCCAACAGATTGTCTCTCGCAGAGAGCACGGATAGAAGGTGCCGATGATTTCTTCGTCCTCGCTTAGGTGACGCAATCGAGGGCAGTGGATGGAGGATCGGACGAACGAGGGTCAGATCGATCTGTGGATCGATCCCGTCGATGCGGCTCTCGGACCGATGATGACGCAAATCGAGGATACCTATCGATCTGACACTTTTCGTGGCGACTTTTAATTACTTGTCTGCCACGTATCGCTCTAGCCACAGTTGGAATTCAACCTTATTATTCAATTTATTATTTTCAACGTTGTTATTCAACATTTGATTGAATAGATTTTCCTGCATCGAGAGAGACTCGTTCTCTCAGAGACCCATTTGCATTCCTCGCGTTATGACGAAGAGGAAACCAATGGAAAAAGTCAGTGATGAGTACAAATGTCCAGCGATCCTCGGCTGTACCGAAAAATATGCGGAAGAGTATACCTGTCGAGTGCACACGGGTACGCAATTGTATTTTGCGTGGGTGCGTTCCATCGCGCATCGGTCGCAGAGTAAGTACACGATATGGGACGACTTCGATCCGATCTGTCACTCCCCAATCGCGGTGAGTTAACAGTCGAAATCGTTTTCGCGTTGGCTTTCACGCGCGGCCATGTTTCACTTCCTAGTACGGGAAATGGCGACGAGCGCTTTCGATATCGCGAGTATCGGATTTCACAAAAGTTCCATTCTATTCAGAAAATCGCACCCTCGATCTCGACGGTCCCACAGATTCGTCCTGACATTTTCAAGTGAACGTGACTTCCCAGCTACGTCGGAAACTCAGGAACATTTTAAAGACATCATCGCTGAGTGAATAAAATTAATTACAACCTTGTATTCTTTTTTGTCAGGATTCTTTTACAGCCATCAAAAATTCCGAAGATCCAGCGAGCGTCTTTTCCCGACGATTCCGGATTAAATCTGTCGGAAACAGGTTCTCGATTGTCAGCGTGCCGATTCCTTCAGGAATTTAGAAAAGAGAATAATTTATTCCCGGCTCCTGGTCTTTTCTGTTTCGAAAAAAATATGCTAAATCGAGAAAGACGGTGCATCAAACCGCCAAAGGATTACCGGTCTGGCGGAAGGTAATCGGTGATTTACGGTCAAGTAGCTTCCCGCAAATCCTTCGGCCAGCAAAAAACTTTACTGCACCTAATCCGCCGACAAATGTCAAGGAAACGTTCCCCCACTTCTCGAGTTGGCAACGAGTTCAGTAAAGTTCCGCAGTATACGATCACAGTGTTTCGACTCGCGCTTATCAGAACGATCTTTCCCTATACCGAAGTCCCATCAGAGGCCATTTTCTAATCAGCGTGTATAGTTCACCGAAGGAAACGGCGCGCGGCGTTTCCCCGATCCATCCGTTCAGCGCTCGTGCTTCCGTAACTCCCACAAGACCGTATAAGCATCGCGGCTCCCCACCACCGCAGCTGTTGGGGCCCGTACGGGCCCGGGGCCACGGGGATAAATTTCTAAGTGAGCGGCGTGCTGCATCACCATATAGGAGAATAATGTGACATTTTTTCCCACGTGGCCTCTCTCTCCGAACGAGGAAGAAGGTAACCCAGGCTGGCCATACAGATATTCCTAACATGGTACTCGAGCCGCCTCTTTAGACTGCGAGAGCGCGGAGCCTGTTCCCGGGTGCGGGCCGCACGAAACCGTGTGTGCACGCCTCGTAACTTATCTAGCGTTACGTTTACACGAGGCTACACATCCCCCTACCAACAGGCCCGTCCTGTACTCTGCATTTGTCGATGCGATAATAGAAAGTGTCCGGCAATAGGTGTGCACCGGGCTGTGCAACGCGTTGCACCGAGATGCACGATTACGGCGGTCATTAGTTGCCCGCGACGTCGCTGCTTTTGGCCCGCAAACAGGCCCGTTATTCAGATGCGGCCTGCATCGGGCCCCTGCACTTGCACCCGCGGTCTACCTCCGTCTCCGGCCACGCAAACGCACCGAGAACTGCATAGGTGTCGTCTCCTGGAAATTGCACTTCGAAAAATATTATATTCTGACAATTGTGTGCATATAGTTTTAAAGAAAGACACACTGGAATTATAAAAGAACCTCGGAGAGAGAAAGAAAGAGAGTCACCATTAAAAATTGCTGTACCATTATTCAAAATATTGTTTACACTATTAAATATGTTGGGATTTAACCAATATATCAATTCCATACGCATAAAATGATAAAACAATCTAAAATAGCTCCGAGTACAAAGGGTTAAAATCCATTTGACCAATCAAATTAAAAATGATTTGAATATGTGATCGTATTCAGAATTTTCAGAATACAGCTTTTAAAACTAGTTCATTGAGTACATTGAGTACTTTATCGTCTATTAATCGTCCAATTAAGAAACTGGGAGACCGCGAGGATTAATTGCTTCGCACCGGTGGCAACCGCTAGCTGAAACGTAGTGGCCCGACGGAGAACACGCGTCGAATTAGCGAGCGAGGCGGACTCGAAACGTTAGCAATCGTGGGCTCTTTCGCTTCTCTCATTAAATCACATCTGCATCGTCCACGGAGTTTACATAAGTCAGCCAAAGTGGCTCCGCTAACGATCCGGAAGAAGGACCGCATCAGCGAAATTGCAGTTAATGGCACGGTTCAACGCCCACCGGCAGCTTTTTGCTCGCCGAAGGTGAAAAAGACCGAAGAAATATGAGACTTTATCCCCTCCCCAGGTGTGTTCCTCACCTCTGCCACCCTGCCCCTCCACACCCCCTTGGTTCTTGTGCCCTGGTTCGGGCTCCGGTGTAGTTTACAATTTAATGAACCTCCTCGAGACGGAATGAAACGCAAAGTTACGTTAATAATAGGGGGGATATATTGGTAATGTTATTAAATCCACTTTACCAGTACACGACGAATTTACAAGATAATTGATACCGGCGAAATAGCAAGAAAACACAACTCCTAACGCGGGCTATACTGCTCGCGCGCCGGAGAGAAAGGTTCATGGCTGTGTACCACGATCGGCAGGAGAAAAAATCCTGGACGATCGAACTATACGGGGGAACTCCGACGAAATCACGGTGATCGTTAATCACGGCCGCTTATCGATGCACACGTGTCGGCACAATAAGCGGCTATCGAGAACCTTTTCTCGATCTACCGATGCTCGCCAAGGTGGGAACAATGGCGTTGTCCAATTATTAAGAGAAACGGTGCCCCCATCAGCCGCAAAAACGCCGGCGGAGGTCGATCAAGTTTTGATAAACCGTGTAATTTTCGCGGTGGATCGCGAACAAAGACGTGCACTTATCTTTACCAACATGGAAACTTGCACCTACCCACCTGTTATCCGAAATATTTTTCTAGCAGCGCCACCGGTGCCACCAGACGTCGTCATCGGGAACAAATTCTTTTGATGATCGACTCGGAAAGATGGATAGTCTGATGCAATAAATAACGCTGCAGCGACAGATGAAAAATGAGTGTGAACATCCTGTTAGGTTCGCGTGCTCTAGAGTATTTACGAGAAGTAGAACTGGAAGGTCATGATCAGACGCATCAGCCGATTCCCACTGAAACTTGATTTTCTCGATAACGAGGGATCAACACTGTTCGCGTGTGACGAACACACGTGTACGCAGAGATTATTATCAATAGAGAATGTTTGCCAAAAATTGCTCGAGCATTGGCCAATCAGATTCCCAGGCTAAACTATCAAAGCAAACGGTGTATCTCTTTTTTTCTCCCAAGGCCAGGAACACCCTGTTCATGGTGGGTGACCTTTACTTAATCCTACGTCGATGCACTACACAAGGCCCAGGGTCTTGTTTACCATCGACTCTTAACTTAATAAATATATTATTAATATTAATTATATACATATGCATGCTATAAAACTATATACATTGTGTACCTTAACCGTTATTATCTTATAAACATATACATGCTATAAAACTTATTTACATTATGTATCTTAATCCATTATTTAACTTACATACATAATCTAATAAGTATTATATACTATTCCATACATAGTCTAAGGTGGCTCAGAACCCACCATAAACAGTAGGTCCCGCTGAAAAGGCGATAGTGTGAGTGGAAAAGAGGGGGATTGGTAAATGAATTTGAAACCCTGAGGGGACCAAATATCATGTTACATGTATACATAATCTATTATATATATTATTTATAATTAATCTTTATTTCAGTGTCTAAATCTATTTGCAGTTTATTACTGTCTTTATAATTCCTGTTCTAATTGTCTTTTTCTATCAGGTGGACGTCCTGATGCTAGACCGAATCTGAAGTCTTCTTCGATTTCCATATGGCTGTCTTCTTCCGGTAAGCAAACGGTGTATCTAGGTGCAGGAGGGTTCCGATGGCGTGAAAGTGCTGGCAAGACGACAAAGTTGGATCCCACGGGCCCCCATAAAGCCGCGGCGAGGCGAGGGGGTCTATGGAACAGATCAAAATCAACTGTTCACGCTGCTTTCGCTATCGGACCTCCGACGTAGCCGTGGCGAGGATTTTGCTGGGGACTGTATCCCTAACGATATGCGATTGTCGCCCCATTAGATGCACCTCTCACAGGCCGGTATATGGATATCTTCGCTCCTCTCTCCATATAGTGGCGGAGCCCCCATAGCGCTGTTTATCTCTCGACTATGGCAGCGGCGGATTCATATAACGAGACGAACCGACCCCGGTTCGCTTTCGAACAATGGTCGCGGTCTGCGGTCCGATCATAACCGCGAGAAGGGAGGCATGCTGCATACGGAGGGGACGGAGGAGGGTTTTAAAAGGGGGGGAGGCTGCCGGATAGAAGAGGAACAAGAAGAGGCGAGCAAGGCGCCTCCACCTCCTTATTCGCTTCTCTCCTCTCGCACCTCTGTTTCCTCTAGCAACGCCGAAGATTGTTCTTGATTTATGTATCTGGACCAGGATATGAGTCGGTGCATCCTGCCGGCGGATTAATTGGAACGTAGGGTTCTCTAGGTCCGAGGATTACTGGGTCAAGCCGCGGTAACCCCTGATACTCGGAACCTCGCAACTCGCGGCGAAAGGTTCGGCTCTGATCGCGATGTAGGCTAATCAAGGTTTCTACCCTGATTGAGATATCTCTGTCAGTCGGGTTGTTCTTCGAGGGAGATTCCAGTGTCTGGTGTCAGTGGCGAGTTTAACGATAAGCAAATTTCACAGGATTTCTACAAAAAAGTTCGGTTACAAACAGTTCGTGCAACACAGTACACTCTACCTCAAAAGCCCGTGTATTATCACCCTTAAAAACACGATCGTTTTTCTTCAGTTCCAGACTATAGTCCAGTTAGCTCCACAAGATACCTCGTTACCTGCAGATCTCCTAACATTTCAAGTTTCCATATTTAATTCTCTGCCCCATCCATTACCGAGTGTTTTGCCCGGCTATAGAGTCCATCCTATTGCCGCGAACGTTAACGTTCCGCCGTTTTTACCTCCCACGGTCTAAATCATACGGTGTCTCGGGAAATCGAATATTTGCCTGGGAACACGCAAAGAACCGGGGAAACCGAAGCTGCCTAAGTGCCGGGAAGGTTTGCAGGAAATGAACTGTGGGCGCCACTCGGAAAAATAGGCCGTATTATACGGACCAGAGCTAATTGGAGTCAGAAATAAGTTATCCAGCATTACCGAACGTAACAGCGTCGCGATGGCTCGCCAGGAAGAGCGGCACAGTGTTATCAGGTTCGCGGATCGCGCGATAAAACGATAGGGAATGCGGTTAGGCGATATTGTTGATAGCGTTGCAAGCCGGTATACAGGGTGGTTCGCAACTGGTGTTGGTGTCGAGTGCAAAAAGATGAAGTACGAAGAAGACACAGACTGGAGTTGACTTTTACAACAACGAAGTTATCATTCGAAGTTATTATTATTGTTTCTCGACGCATCCTCGCTACTAGAATCGCTCTGTATAAATTATAGCATCAATTGCGAGCCACCCTGTATGCATATAATTTACACGAGCAGCATGTTGAACGGGAGCAGGTCCAGGTATATGGAAAACAGAGTGTACCGGACGTTCACGCGAGACGCAATCTTCTAATCCCGTTTAACGATTCGCGCATCAATAAAGCGGCTCAATAGGAGAGGAATGGATCTCACGGGGCCCCATGGGAAACCGCTGGGCCAGACGCATCCGAGAATCCCGAGGTATACGCGGAATTTCCATCGGAGCAATTACGGATCCTGGCTCCCATGATACGCGGACGACACACCAGCGCACCGGCTGGCTAGTTATTGATAAAGTCATTAGCAGATTCGAACGACAGACGCTGATCGAGCGTGCACGCTAATTATCCGACGTGTACGAGGCAATTCGAGCCCCATCGCGCGCCGTGACGTATAATAATCCAGCTATCCACGGTATGCCCGATAAACCGGAGGCCTAGCCACTCTATTACGCTCCGCGGACATAGTTATGCACAGAATTGCCTCGTTGCTGGCCGGGGCTGATGCGCTCCAATCCCGGTGCAATTACTTGCTCGCATGTTATACGCCGGCCCCGGCCAGTATTCGAGCCAGTATATATGTATACTTAATACAACGGTGGATCGCCGTGAGAACTCCTCCAGTCCAACCCCGAAACCGATGCGCGGCACCGAAAATACTCCTCGGTGATAACCGATCGACCGATATTTTCTAACCGCAAAAACAAAAGTCCGAGGGGATGACCGAGACTGTGACACGGTCGTTAAGATCTCCCCGTGCCTCGTGTTACTCGCGCCGATGATTTACAGCACTGTCGTGCCCGCCTATAAAACGGTCATAATGTTTTATCATCCCGGTCGAAGCACGGAAACGGCCGCGAACGCCTCACGACTCCTGACGTCCACGGCGAATAATGAAATCTTACTTTCTTACCGTTTTGCGCCGTCGCGACGGCCGTTAATTAGGCCAGCCAGCCTCGCGGTTAGATAAAATCATTATCCTGGATAGAATGTAATACTTTATTTATTCTGATAAACGTTTATAGAGGCGAAATGGGTGGACGGGGTGCGAAGTGTCGCCAGGAAATGGATCAATTAAAATTGAACAGAGTTGTAGTAGATTGAATTTATCGCGAGAATGAACATTATAAAATCTTGTATGACTAATCTGGAGGTACAATTTAAAAATAATTAATTAGGCGACTCGTTCGAGATTCCCTCGTGTTCTCACGGACGCTGGAAAAGTTCTCGAAGAACAACCACGACCAATCCCGGAGGGTTTTTACCGATACGCAGACCGACCATTTAGAATATTAAACTTAGAGACGGATGATGAACACGAGTGGACGAGGAACAGTTCATTCGGGTCAATTTAGCGCGATTAAGAGCGGAGAACCGTTACCTGGCACGCAATTAATGGCCTCAGTTATTTTCCCCGGTATCAATCGCGCGGATCGAAGGTGATCATGTTTTCCAATCTACCATTGGAGGTGGAATCAATTTCAGCAGCTAATTGCGTGTACATTACTGGCATTCAAATGGAAATCGGAAAAGCTGCGTGAAATTCACCGTCGACGTGGCGTAATGTCTTCGGTGAACTCTGACAAATGCGTGCTGTCCCAATCAAGACAGTATAATTGGTGTCCGTTGCGAAATTCCTACGATTCTAGAGAAATAAAAAGATCTTGAATTATCATCGTCCATCATTTTCTCGCATCAAACGATTCAAGATCGACGATCAGCTGTTCGCTGAAAATATCGTTCGCACCGGTGATCTTCGATGCTCGAAAATTTCGCTGCACTTGTTTCCGACAGCCAGCACATTTATATTTGCTATAGTGCAGCCGTAACAGTGTGGCCACGCGGTGTGCACCAGCCAGCCAAGCTGCAACAACTTTCGCCCTTGGGCGACTCGCGTTGCTCTTATTTAAACAACATACCTAACTCGCTCGCCTCTCTTACTCGCGACTCCCCCGCCTCCCACTACCAGGAGTACCCAGCATCCTTTTTCAGGAGCGTAGCAACCCTTTTAGAAGCAGCTCTCAGGTATCCGGTCCCTTGGAATTTCGTCTTTCATTGTTTCGTCACGTTTATTCAATACCGGAGACGCGCATCGGGCTCAATATTATCTAAACAGCCTGCTCATAATTAACTGCAGCGTCACTGCTATGCAGAGCCGTGTCATGGTCGACATAGAAAAAGGTATGTTGCAATCTAATGTAGTTGTTTGTCGCTGCTACGCTGGGAATGCCATTAGGCTAATTATTTTACTGTTCTGGCGAGCGTGCGGTTATCCGTTTCGGTAATTCACGACGTTTCTGATTAACGAGAGGATCTTGCTATGCGATGGAATTTTTCATCTGTTCTTTACAATTAATTTTCTTCGTAACACAGTTGCTAGAACGAGCTGCAAAATTATTTTGATTTTGTGGGATCTTTTGGGGGCTGATTTCTTGATCGAGAAACGAGAAGACGCAACCCGCTTCTTTGGAATTCTGGAAACGAGTTTACCTCCTTAACCCTCATCATTCCCTCATTTCGCGAACTGAATCTGTCCCTCGGTGTCAAATTGACACAGTGATGAAAAAAATGATAAAATAACAAGTCCAACAGTTACTATTCGATATTTTTTTCATTCAAATTGATGAGTTAACATTCACATGTTAGGTTTTTGCGGTAGTATGTTTCGCATTAAAAAAATAAAAGTCACCAAGTTTTGGACAAATTTACTTACAAATTACCGAACGGTATAACTTATTTCGGGAAAACTGCGTCAAATTGACACGAGGGACGGATGAGGGTTAAGTTGCTATTGTTTCAGCGTAGTGTGGGCAACGGGAATAGACGTTGGCCCGTCGGCGTAACGAAAGGTTTAAAAATGAGGTGCACCTGCCAGGTATCAGGAACGGGTTCAGGGGCGAGCAGTCGATCAAAGTGTTCCGGCGACAAACGAGATACGTCATCTGGGGCTCCGCAGGGTCTAAACACGTCGCTGGTATCGCGGGTCGTGGTATCTCGGCTGGAAAGAGCCGTAGCCAGGGTTCTTAGCCCGGTCCAGCAGGTACCTCCGTGGCCGTGGCACTGATCGTCCGGCGATACCGGCGTAATTTAAAATCATCGGGGCACGAGACAAAACAGGCAGCCGGGGAACAAGTGTGTGCTTTGCCCCGCGGAATCTTGATTATACATTCCACGGATGACGGCCACGGGGACTCCGATTCCCTCGGTGTTCACCTCTTTCTCCTCGTTCATTCCTCCTCCTGTCCGCGCGAACGGAGAAAGAAGAAAGGAATTGTTACGTGCCACGGATACCGTAATTACAGCACAAATCTACCGGATATTTTTCGGAACACCCTGTATTCGATTTTTTTTAACAGATCAATTTAATACGTAAGACTAAATAATCGCCGCCCATTCTAACAGACAGCCGTACCGTACTGCACGCGCTGGTATTTAGCATATTTAGATAGTAACACTCTTTTTTCACAGCCGTAACTTGCTCCTGGCTAGGACTAATTACGGTAATAGCACCAGCTAGTATTTACACACGTGTCAGCAGCTGTTAATAATTGATCCTGTTTGGAACAAGTGGTAGATATTGGAAATTTATTAACACTTCGATCCAACTAGCTGTATATTAAGTATCCAGTGAGATCGTTCAAGCAGCTATAACGTGTCTACATGCTTAATTATAGTTTGTAATATTACGAACATTCAGAAAACTAGGTAGCCTGGCATCAGACTCTTGGAAATGATTGTGCGCGTCGCCGAAAATCGAACGAAGCGCGGCTTCTCCGAGCTGCACGTATTTACGGAACGAATTTGCCCGGGCGTGTTCCAAGATGGCGAGGCTTTTAGCGTGGTTTTTAGCACCGTTGCGTCACGCCGGTTTCTTCGTTCTGTTCGCGTGATCCTTAAACGCCTCGCGAGTCGTCGTTTATGCGCCGACTTGAATTACATTCACGCAGAGGGCCCCGCGCGCACGTTCTCTCTCTCTCTCTCTCTCTCTCTCTTCCTCGAGTGTATAAGGCCCCAGATTAAATGGGTCCGGTGAACAGCGTTCCGCCGATGAACGATATCTCTCTAGCAACGGGCGCGTACCGACGACGATTAACGACTGTACGTGGCTCGTGGACATCCCTCACCATTCTAATTACCTGCCAGCATGTGGCCCGGGATTATTCGTATTAGCATGTGCTGATTGCCGTCGGTGAGGAAGTACAGTGTCCCGCGCCTGCAGTCTTACCGCTCCGATGGGATTCAAGGTGCAGAGAAACGTTTGATTTATTACCCGGGACAGCTAGACTCTATAGAGAGGCGAATGGCGGGGCCGCGAGATGCTCTAGGAAATGTTAAGCGAGTAATTACGATTCGAAAGAGAGAAAATAGATTTCCACCGGGGAGTTACGCTCAGACAGCTTGTCTGGGATAAGGGAGCAACCGGAAGTTCAGCGAGAAACCCCTCGACCAATGGACCGTTACGCTGGTAATTAAACTCTGGACACTTTTAGCTACCTTCTTCTATTGAAGAATCGTTCAGAATCTTCTTTGAATGTATTCGCTTGTGATTGTTTTCTTTTTATCGTATCAAGACCATGGTAGTCTGCTGCTTGTTCTACAGGCTAGGACTAACTTCGTTTCAGTCCGCGGACCCTTTTCTCAGGGAAACAGCGATGCGTTCTCGATAGTTCGGTTTCCCCAGGATGCACGGTGCAGCCATATGCAGCTCTAATGCTCACGACACGACCAGCAATCATCGCCGTTGAGTTCACAACAGTCCGGTCACGCCGATTCGGAATAACATTAAACGCAGTCTCAGATAACTAATGGCCACTATTAGGCGATCTCGTTGGTACCCAAAGACGGATACATCTTCAGCTTTGTGCTCGCTGGCTCGTCGAGCTGCTGAAAGGAGTCGTCGGCGATTTGTCTGGAACTCGTTCAGCGAGGTGAGTTCGTATCAGTTCTGACCCAAGGTTGCAAGCTCGATTTTTCAATCGCGAGCCTCGCGCGAATCCTAAGGCCCCCACGAAGAATATCGAGATAATCCACGCGTACGCACACACGCACACATATACACGCGCACGTTTGTTCTCTTCTCTTCTCCCTCGCGTCCTGAAAACATTCGACGGATCTCTTGCAACCCTTCACCGGCACCTTGATGGGCCCACGAGGTCCCAGAGGTTGCGACGACGCCTCCGGCGACTCGGTCGTGAGGTACGCACGATCAAAGAGCCCATCGCCGAATCGCCAGAACTCGGTGGTCGACGATGGCCACCCGCCGTAGGCTGATGAGCGAACGTATCGATACCTTCAGGAAAGATAAAATAAGATTCGCATGATTTTTCGCAATAATATTTTCTAGATGTCGTCGAAACGTAAATTATTTTTTAGATGTTGGAGCAGTTACTCTCGAAACGTTAACGGCGGCGTGTCGTCGCTAACGAGTTCCAAAGTAGTGGCTGTTCTGCGACGAGGTCAGCTCGGCGTTGTTTCGGAGGAGCGACGGCGGGAATCCATTACGCCGTTGAATCCCGCGGGAATAAATTTCCATAATATTTGGCAGGTTGACACGCCTCGCGAGACGGACTGACCCCGCTCCGGGCTACGATGATCCTCCTCTCGCGTGAGCGTTTGCCACGGTGTATGTACGAAAGCTCACGATCGGTTCCTCGATCGTTATCGAAATCGTGGCCTCTCTCCGCGAGCCTCCTCCTCCTCCACCGGATTCCTCAATCTTTCCGCTGATATCCGCGGTCGTAGAGCATGCACCACACGCGAGATCAACCCCCTTTCTGCCTCCCCTCATCTTCTACCTCACCTTCGAAGAAAATACTGAGACGCGCCGGATAGAGGTATGATTACAGCCGGGCAGATATTCATAATCATATTCCCAGGCAAGCTCCGCGGGTCCTCGACAATGGGGATCGGCCAGGGGCTGAATTAATAAGCAGAAAAGAGGGCCGCAAGCGATATTCGGCCGACGTACCCCTAATTATCCGAGTGGCTCGGTCGCACGCGGACCCCCTTAATGCCCGTTTCGTGGGCACACAAAGCGGGCCCGAGCAGAACGCTCCTCTCCCGGGAGTTCGCGAGCACGCGTGGGCCGGAACGCGGTTCTCTCTCTCTCTCTCTCTCTTTCTCTCTATCTTCTCCCTCTCTCTTTCGCGTAAAGTCGACTCCCTCTTGTGTTCAGATGTTAATAATGTTAATGGGCCGGAGGTTAAGCTTATCTGTCATGCGGGACCTCAATAGAGAGACGCGCCGCGATGGTCTGCCCCCCAAACCCCTTTGCCCCCTTTGCTCTTTGGCCCCTCTTACAGTCCCTCCAAGCCTCCCTCGCGTCAAGAACCAAAGGGGCCGATCCGAAACACCGAGAGGACGGTATTAATCTTGCGCGCGGACTCGCGTGGACCCCGAACGCATTAAGTGAACACGAGTTTGGTATTAGGGGTGTTTATAAGCGGTGCTCTTATTGTAATGAACACGGTGAACGACGGGACCGTTTTATTCCCGGCGACTCGTGATAAAACGATGGTGTACCGCGCAGAAAAATTGCACCGGGAGCCGAATTTGTCTCTGGTCTTGCCTCGCGTTCATTCTTCTTCGTTACGTGTGAAAAGGGCACCGAGCAAAATCGGGTAAGGCCTCGAGTCGCGAGTTCAAGGGTTCAAAGGGAGATTTACGGGAGTTTTGCGGCCGGTTGCGGGGTCCGATCGTCGAGATCGCAAGCGTTGATTTCCAGCGGTGCGGCACGGTGCCCCGTAGGAAACGCGGAAAGGTGGTGAAGCCGAGCGAGGCGGAAAAGAAAAAGGTAGAGAAGAGGGCCGGCGCGGCGTCAAGACATTGGCTGGAGGTAAGTAAGCGAGGTAAGTGGGCAGAGAATTAATTCCAGATATTTTTGTCGGCCTGCTCTTTCTCGGGTTCGCGAGACGCTCGAGAGAGCACGCCCGGGCATCACGGATCTCGTCGAACCCCGAGAGCTTTCTTCTCCTCTCCTCCTTTCTCTCTCTCTCTTCTCTCTCTCCCTTTCCCTTGTTCTTCAGAACCCCTCACCCTAGGCTCTCTCGTCAGGGCACCAAGCATGACAGTGTCACGTCCCCCGGAGCAAAAATCCTTATAAAACGAGACACGCCGTGGAGAAGCGCACGGAGATGAGGAGGAACAGCCCGTGAGAAGCGGCTAAGTGGATAAGGTGCTAAGTGTGGCCCGGAGGTGGAGTTCGGATGGGGCCCGTGTTGCGGGGCCCGGTGAACACCATCGTGCCCGGGCCCAATTACCGGGCCCTGCACGGGGAAAGCGGGCGACCGCACGATTTTCGAGGTTATTTCAACTTGTCTGCTACCGTTTTTATGCCAGCCTTCAACCGGCACTTGGTTCGCTCGGCTTCCAGCTATACTCGTAGCTTGCATAACCAGCTACGATCCTTGTTACGCGAGTATGTTCCCTCGATTTTATTATCCTCCGAGCAGAACCTCGAAAATTTTAACTAAGTCGAGAGGACTCTGCCCTTTTAAGACCAGCCTCGAGCATGTTCCCTCTTCATTGGAGAATTATTGAATGCGACAATCTACCTAACCAGAAATATTCTGACGGATATTCAAGTTTCGTCAGAAGTGCGAGACAAGAGCGTGAACAAGGCACATATATCACTGTCGGCTGTCGGGTCGTCACCTGTACGCAGCGATCGCCGAGATGGTCGTGTTACTCGAGTATAGGGGTGGCAGATGGCCAGAATTTTCGGGACAATTTCCTAAACTCGATTTCCAGATGCACGACGTTCTGTGTTAACCGAAGAAATCAATTTTATATACACCCTTATACTTAAACGAGAAAGTGAGAATTTATCTGTATCATAGGAGTTCTCGAATTTATTATTATAATATCAGTTACGATCAATTAATACCGCTCTATCTCTTGTACGAACTTGACAGTTCGCGGTGCATCTTCCGAACTGATAAACAGGACTGCGATTCTCGCAATCTAAACTGCCATCCGTAAAATAAATACTAGAATCCTTATCTGAATCACGTGGAAGCGGACGAGCCTCCAGAAATTGGTAATTAGAAAGTTTTAAAATCGAACGGTTAGAGTGGTAAAGCGAGGACATTCCGGAATCATTCATTAATTCCATTTCAATTACCGATAGCCGGTTAGAGAGAGAGTCTAGATACGTCTTGTCGATACCAGGGCGGAGAAGGAGGAGGTCGGGAACGATTTTATAGATCTCATCGAGACCTGGAAAGCGCATCGGCCGATAAGATCGACGAATTTATTCAACGTTTCCACGGTCGACTTCTTTCGCTGAATCGGCGTTGGCCGAGGGAAAAGATATACTCGGCGATTACATTCCGTGGCGGAGTAATGAACAGATTTAAAATCATCCTGGTATCGTTTACGCGGGGTTTCACGAGCGTCCCCACGGCCCGGGAAGTGGAGAACTGTTGGCCGGGATCGTTTCGGGATCCCTCGTAACGATAATGCCGATGATGCATGGTTTAATACGCACTGTGGGCGATTATCGATTGGCCACGCGCCTCGATACCGCCCTCGGAACGATCGACCAGAAACAATTCGGCCGCGCGGCTATAAAAATCCGAAGGAATGGTCCTGAGTCCCATGCCGTGGCCAGTCCTGCAAAACGCCCACGTACGAAGATCCCCAGCCTGACGGATAATCGACCGGAATCGTTTCACCTGTTCGTTGATCTGAATTCCGAGCTAGCATTGTGCCCCTTCTCAGCGCCTCGTTCCAACGTTCTCTCTTGTCCAACGCTTTCGATCCTCTTCGGGACCAGAAACGGCGAAGTACCCGCTAAATTCGAGAACAAGATTAGAGTGTGTCGCGTTACCCCGACTCGTAATGAGCTTAACGCGCGGGGTACACGTCGACTCCGCGTTTTGCATAAGAAAGTAACGCCCCTACCGCCGGTGCGGGCTGGCGCGGCGCGGTGTAAAACCCACGGGTCCGGGGCGGTTATGCTCGCGCGCTCATTATGATTCATTATTAGGTCCCTTTGTGGGCAGAGTCCGGTTCTCCGCTTCTATTTCGTCGTTTTTTTCCCCGTTCGCCAATCTCTCGTCTCTCTTCCTCTTTCATCGTCTGATCTCTCTGTTTCTCTCGCATGGGTCTTCTGGCTAGTAGGCGCGGCAGACACCTGTAGAGCTCGCGGTCACCGAAAGCCGGTGCGAGAGCGGGACAGAGAGAAAAGGAAGAATTAGAGGATCAAAAGGAGCAAACGAACCGTCTGAAACCGCGACCGAGAAAAAGAAATAGGAACTGTAGAGGAAGAGAAGCGAGAGAGAGAGAGGGAGTGAGAGGAGGTGGTCGGAGGAGCTGGTCCAGGCGAGACTCTCCGGCAAAGAAAGAAAGAAAGAAGAAGAGAGACACGGGGGACGAGGAGAAGGAGATGAGAGGCAAGAGAGGAAAGAGAGAAGTCGACACGGGGCCTCAGGCACCGTCGGTGTGGGTGAACACACCGGGGTCAAGCGAGTTCAACTCCAGGCCCAGGCCGAGCATCAACTTCTTAGGTCCTTGGTGTTCCTTCCATCATAGACTTCGTGTCCCATGGTTTTACGGGTGAAAACGATCGTCCCGAAGCCTGGCCACATCGATCGAGGGAGAATGAAAGAGGAGAGAGGTAGAAGCCGTGACCGTGCACCACGAACGTTCCGGTAATTGTTTTCTCCGGGCGAGATTCGCCCCGGACAATTACGCAAACCGTGTTGCGGATCGGCCGTTTTTCTGCACAGACTCTCGAAACCATCCAGACGCCGGCACCTGCAGCAGACACGGTAACCTGCAATCTGCCGTGCTCCAATTTAATTCGGCCTATATACGCGACGTAGCCGACCTTCGCGTTCACCTGCGACTCGACGAGCCGACTCGCCACCAGGAGTTCCCCACGCTCGCTTTTTCTCCATCGTTTTGCTCGCCGATATTCACCTGCGCCGACGATGTCTCTATAGGAAGAAATCGCCGCCACTTCCGAGTGGCACCTGTACACGACGGACGAGTACCGTGAACGGAATGGAACTGTGAGATCTCGGTTACTCGAACACGATCGGTTCGAAGATAATCCGAGACAATTTTCCACGCCTTGTCGACTCAAATGAAGAATTTTCCGAATTTATTATTGATGAAAAATCGATGGTGATAGGTGTTGCGGATCGCGCGAGCTACGCGCGCTACAGCACGCGAGTTAATTCGTAGGACCGGGGAAAGAGAGGTAACGGGGTAACCAAAACCATAATAACGACTTGCTATAGGAAAGGCACCTCCTCACCTCTCCCCCTCCCCGCCGGTCTGTCTCATAGGACACAGCTGATTGCCGAAGAGGCAGTTGCTCTCTGGGCTTTATTGTACGCACTCCTGCTTTACTTGAGCGGTTAAATAGGCCATTGCGCTTCTTTGGCCGTCTATCTTTTCGTTTCTGGATCTTTGCTAAAAGAGTTACTTAAAACAGCAGCTTCGCTTGGGCTGTTAATAAGTTCTTGCCGATCTGTAGCTTTGCTTGAGCTAAATCTCGCTTAAAAGGTCTCTGCACTTCTCAGGCCTTCTAGTTTCCATTCTACACTGGATTCTAGCCTTTCTATTAATTTATATTATTTATGATTATTTAAGTGGTGACGGGTTCCTTCGATTTGGGTTATTTAATAAAGTGGACAAATGACTATTGTCGTTTGCAATTAAACTTGAAGTGCTCGTGCCGTTATTCTACCCCTCCTTCCACGAACCTACTATTTCTTTAACAATAGGTTTATCGCAAAGATCTCTCTCTATATATGTTTCTCGAGGGTCCCGATCAGAACATCGATCATTTCCACGAGACAGGTCGCGACAGGTCGATCCGCGGGCCGACTCGTTGCTCCGTGGATCGTTCAGCTGCGTTGTCCCGGGACCGGACAACTTCATAAACTTTTTCCCCGGTTCCTCGGTATCTGCATATAATGATGACAGGCTGCCGCTGCTGCTGCTACGTCCCGTTGCACGCTGGAGGCACGTATACGCGAACGGTGGCCTGCCTCTCTGTTCGTCGAACGACGTAAATCGCTGGCCCATCGCGCATACGCGCAACACGACGAAACAGGTGGGGCACCTGCGGCTGGGCTTGCGAGCAGGAGAGCATTGCTGAGGAACAGCGACGGTGAGACAGCGTCCGAGGAACGTGGGACAGAGAGGGACAGGTAGGAGGTAAGAAGCAGGTGTATTCCGCGATGTAGCCTGCGCTGTGTATGCTAATTGGGCCAGAGTTAACGCTCGCCTCTCGGGATGCCCGGGACGGGATTTAACGAGCCTCCGAACAGGAAGCTCCTTTTACCTCCTCCTCCCCCGCAACCACCCCCGACATCGTTCCGAGTGGACTTTTTCTTAATTCTTCTTTCTCCTCGTTTTCTTCTTTCGGTGTGTCTCTCCTCCTTTTTCCACTCGTTTCTTTTTTGCCCCGCTCTCTTCTTTCCTCCTCTTCCTCTGTCTCCAGTCCCCACGGCCTCCAGTCGTCGATACTGTTGTTGTCGACGCTACTTACAGACTTTCTTGGACTCTCTCCTTCTCTCTTTCTCCCGAGTGGCTCGTTCGTCGATTCTTGTTCTTTGTCTTCGGGGAGAGCTGCTCAGGACGCGGCGAGATTCGTTAAGGTGGAATTACGCGCTCGTGGCCCAGGGAATACGAAATTAGGCGATCCAACCACGCACCGGCCGCGTATAACGAGGGCACAAATCAAAAGCGAGAGGCTCGGAGCCGCGGAGTGTGTAGCTCTCTTGCCTCTCGTTCGTGCGACGAGTCCAAACAAATTGGCATAAATTCTCGTGGCGATGCCTCTCCGCCACGGCCGGACCAAGCCTCGCCGTTTTCTCCTCGCCACTTTATTTCAATCGGCCCTCGTCTTACTCTCGGTACTCCGGCAACCGAGTTCATTATTAAAAATTGCCTTCTTAGTTGGCGCATTAATTTCGATGGCCACGGTGATCCATTACCGGGCCGACCGAAAATGGGAATTGTTTTGAAGGGCTGGTTAACACTTTGCCGAAGTTATAGCTGTTGAAACAGCACCCCGGTAAATCGTCGGTCGCGTAAATTACGATTAGACGTTTATTCGAAATGAAACTACTACGATATCACGTATACGTTCCATGGTAATCCGTTCAAGGTAAAGATCATCGAACACAGAAACATAAAGTGTACGGTAAGAAACTTGCCCGTGTGTGTGTGTGTGTGTGTGTGTGGGCCAAGACGAATGGATAATTCATACCTGCTACAGTTTGACTTGTTTTGCTAGCCCCTGATCCATATTTTGCGAAGACGCGTTCCGAGTCGAGATACATACTAAGGAGGGCCTCTCCTTCTGCAAAAATCCTGCATTTTCCTCACGAAATCGCGGGGAATGTTGCAACCCTTTATTACCAAACGATGATGCAAATTTCGGCAACGTCGAACCGAAATCCAGCGATCTGGACACGATCTTCGGTGTAATAAAATATAACGACAGGAACGAACACTGCGAAGAAAAACATGAAACAGAATTAAGACCGATCTCATTAGTGGAACAGTCCCGCCAAATCAACGTCCTGCAATATACTGCTGGGGTTTTCGCATGAAATCAATTCTGGCTCGTTTCTATGTCGAAAAAATAGTCGGAGTGGCTGTTTGGAATACACAATAATTCCGCGGGAAGCAAACAGGTGCATAAATAAAGCAGATCGGCGAGGAGGAGCGCTACCAAATCTGGTGACGCCATCGGGCTACCGTCGCCCGTACAAATGACCTTATACGGCGGACTGGCGCAGCATCGTGGCCAGCAAAATCTCCGGGATAAGGATCTGGATATTCGGCAAAACCGTCCCGTCGATCTGAAATTCGAGCACGACCAGTTGAACCGATCTTATCGGCAGCTACTCGGACCTCGCGATCGCTAAAACGACCCGAGGACCGATGCGCTGCCTCCAGAGTGCCCACGAAACCGAACACGAGAAAGGAGAAACGTGTGGGCGTTGCTTTACGCTGACTATTAATTAGCAGTTAATTATCGGCCGGTTGCTCGGACCCTGTCGATACCCGGAATGTCGTACAAAATCTTGGCGAGCCCCTAATCTGTTGGGAATCATTCTATAGAATCAGACGGCGTGGCTTTTGTGCGTTTATGGCAAAAATCTGAAGACCGTCTCACAGGTTTCTCTGCTCGTTTCCAAACCGAGGAGACATCAAACTCGCTCGTTTCTCGATCAGAGCCCTCGTTATCGGAGCCGAATAAATCGGGCTTCGTTTGGCTCTCGCGCAATCTGCTCGCGTTTAATTTCACGTTATCTAGTCGGCGAGTCGGCGCGATTAATCACCGCGGCGCGGCGCGGCGCGAGCTCGAATAAAAAGGGACGAAAAAGAAAGGAAGTAACGGCTGGAGAAAGAAAAAGTTTACGATTACACGGCTGTCCGAATGGTACGCGGGAACGAGGTCAGCCGAGCCTATTGATCGCGATCGTTTCGATTTCCATTCAGCGGAACACGCTCGTTCTGCGTTTCTCGCGGGAATAACGAACCCTGACTCGGCACGGAGAGTGTTCTTTCTCGATTTTTACGTACGTTTTGCAAATAGAAAATTCGAGCATTAAATTAAAAGCGAGCCGGGGCTACAATGCGCGCCGCTTAGCGAACAACGGAACCGCGGCGGCGGTGCGCACCACCGCCGCCTGTGACAATAACTATAAGTCTATTGTCTCCTGTATTTATCGGTCTATTCAACGCAAATATGCCGAGTGCGATCATAAACCGCCTAGGACACTCGGTTCAGGTGAAATAACGCGCACAATTTGCACCCGGACTGTGTGTCACGATCGCGGTGGGTCCGAATACGTCAACCATAAGTTTTCGGAGTTGTTGACCAACCGGACTGCGCGTAGAGCCTCAGAGAATTTCAGTTGGGAAAATTGGGAGATTTATATCGGAGAAGGGTTGGTCGGAGAAGGAGACCATGAAATTATTGGAGGAGAGGCAGGATTCTATAAGTGAAGAAATAGTAAGGAGGGAAAAGAAATTACAGAAAGAAGAAAGATAGGAGAAAATATGAAAAACTAAATACAATGAATGGTATGGGAGGATAAAGGGTGAGGGGTTGCCGGGATATCTAAGGAAGGAGTGGAGGGAGAGTAGTTGGCAGCGAGTGGCAAAGTTTAGATTGGATAACGGAATGAGAGGGGAGAGGTACTGTTTGGAAGATGAGTGGAATAAATGCAGAATGTGGGAGAAGGAAACATGGGAGCATGTGTGGGAGGTGTGTTTGAGGATAGATGGGGAAAAATGATGTGAAGAGCAACTGGAAGAGCTGATCCCAAATTTGTACATGATTTTGTAAAAATTGTAAACATGTAAATGTAAATGGCGTCTATTGTAAATAGGTTTCTTGTCTCTCTCTATCTATTAGGCATAAGCATAGGCATAAGTTAGTTTGTAAGTTAGAATAAGGTTAGGCAAAGAAGTGTGAATATGAAGATAAAGCTGGAGTAAGGTTTAAAGACGATTGTAACCCTAAGGGAAACCAATCAAGTTATACATACATAGATATATCGGATGTGGTACGGGTTGTACGAGCAGAAGGGTTAATAAACGGCTCCGGTGTTTCTCGATCGGGAAAGACCACCGAGTCACTATCGAACGTCTCCTTATTCCGGTTGTTCTCGTTCTGTCTCCCGTTCCACGGGGCGTTCGATTCTTTTTACGCTCTTTATCAGCGCAGCACGCGGCTTCTTGGAATTCCAGACGGCGTTCCAGCGCACGCCACCGGATCACCGGCCACTCTCGATTTCGTGCTCTGGAACCCAAACATACTTCGTGGGGCCCGGCGCTCTCGTCGAGAGTGCAACCGGGAATCCGTGGACCGCTGCTCCCTCCGGCATTTATTTCACCCGCCGGGAACGGCTCTGCAATACATTGTTGCGAGCTGGAAGCCAGCGATTATTCAGAGAATCAAATCTGCATTTTTTCGAGAATTCCAGTAGCAGTGAAACTGGTGAATACGTGTAAAACGTACTAACGCAATAGCAATCGGTTATCGAGGTTTATCAAAGGGTTTATGGATCTCCAGCGACGAGCAGAATTTCTGTTGGTATCGTTTGACGTATCATCGTATAAAAGCAGCGTGAAGTTAAGGAACCTGGGGTCCGGGCTGTAACTTTCGTTCATTCGCTTGTAAAAGTCAAGCAATTCTCGTGTATCAGGGGCTTTTTTAAAAGGCGCGGGCCGAGCTTGAGAGAAAGGCGCCAGAAGAATATTTACCGAGAAAGTTTTTCATTGCTGTAGCTCTTCACCGTCGTTGTGAAATTGCAACGTTACAAAATCGAGGAACGAACTTCGCTCGTAGGCTGCTACACCGGTAGGAATATACACTCGTTATTCCAGTATACTAATTATTCCATTGCGCAAAGACAATGGGATATATTAAGCTGTTTGCATGGTCGGACTGATATTAGTCTCAGTCTTTATGGAACAACTCTCGCGCATTCCACGGTCAATTAACATTTCAACCGAAACGGTAGCGCGAAGGATCGTGCGGAATGCAAACTGATCCCCGTGCCGATCGTGGCACCTTCAATTTGTTCTGTTGCAACCGCCGCTTCTTCTAAGGCAACCGCGGTAACAGCCGGTGCGGTGTGTCCCACTTTTGCGCATTTTCCCTTAACGCCGGGGACCATTGCTTATTGGACAGTCTGTAGAATGTAAATTACACCGGATAAGATACCGATTCAATGCGCGCCGACAGAAGTTTCCTTACGCGCTCATCCGGAGCGACGTCGCTAAAGCAATTCACACGAATGATGTTCCATCTGCGCAAATGAACATCCACGATTCTAAATGATCAATAATTTTCCGAATCACGGGAATAAATCTGTGTCAGGGATTTCCTTAAAGAGCATCAACCCGGAAGAAAAAGGAAAGCCGAGCATAAAAACAAACTGAATTATATTTAATCACCGTCGCGGACGTTTCTGCTTCATCGGGGCCAGCTCCGCCGTATTTGGCGTGACGGGCCGCGATTTTAAATGTCGCGTCCGCTCGAATCAGTCCGGATTGTAAATTAATTACAATTAAGAGTCGCGACGGTGTCACGCCTAACGCCCGTGTCGCCGAATTCCTCTCGTAAATTCGATAACGCCGTCTCGCGAGCGGCGCAGCTGCACAAAGTGCAGGAGAACGCATCTCGGGGCCCGTTCGGCAGGAGAAAGGGAAGGATCCCGGGAGAGATTGGTCGGGATGAGGGAGGGAGCGAGCTAAGAGGATTCGGCGCGCCCCGAAATCACATTTTTAATGGCTCGATTTCTTTTAATTGTTTTTACACGATTACCAAAGCACGAGGCCCGAGGATCGCATCTACTTTCGTCGCTCAGCCTGAGCCGATCACGATGATCGCTGATCGTGTTTGGATCCTGTGGGAGTGCTTCCTGAAATCCTCTTTTAGTCCGTTGATTTTTCAATGAAATGCAAATTACAAAATTATAATATTGATGTGACGCATTTCATTGGAACGCTTGAATTTAATGGAACACCGCATCGATCATTCGTACCGGATGAAAGTTTTACTTCGTCGATTCTGCGTTCCCGGGGCTTATCGGGCAAGGAGAGCAAACCGGAACGGCGTAGACTGGCCGCGAGATGTTCGCTTATTATCACAGGACATTCGTTCTGGACAAGAGGCACGGGCTCTCTTTTCCTCGTTCTCTTTCGAGCGGAACAGCTGCGACAGATAGCGGTTGCGAAGTCCTTGGCTAGGGAACGGCGCGGGGCACTCGAGCGTCTCTGATACGACACTGGCCCCGTCCTCTGCTCTCCGTTTCGTCCTGGTTAATCTTGAATTGTGACGTGCTCACCGGCTCTCGCGAAATTTACCGTCCCCGTGCGTTTTCTTGCGCGAGAGCGACGACGGGGCCCGATACGCTGAATCTTAAAGAGACGGCGCGTACGCGCATACATCTGACCGTTTCTTCTCGGTTTTTTTTCCTCCTCTCATATCTCTCTCTCTCTCTCTCTCTCTCTCTCTCTCTCTCTCTCTCTTTTCATGTTTCTCTTTTTCTCTTTATCCGACTGTCTATCTTTATCCGCCTCTGCCACCACCTCTGTCCCACGGTCAAGCAGGTACGAAAATGACGCCGTTGAAAAATGCACACGGTAATGCAGCCACGGGGAGATTTATCGCCGGTCACTGCCACGAGGAAATTCATCGCGCGCGATTACAAGTACTTGTTATTCCGTGAATCGGGACCGACATTATTGAATTCCCTTTGACAAGCCGAAAACGAACCACTGCGCACCACTTCGGAATCCGGTGATAAGGGGTTAAGGATGTTGCGAGTCAGACGAGCAGAATAATAAGTTCTCCGCGGAACATCTGAAAATTGACAAAGTTGAACGACTCCTAGTTTCTCAGGTCGATTCTGTTTTTTTTTCTCGTCCGAGGTAACACGGTCCCTCGCCCTCTCGACCGATCATCCATCTTTGAATCCATTAGAGGAGCAGCCGGTCGCACAGTATCGCTCGCATCAGAAAGTACTTGCACGTGTGTATCGGTTCTCGGCCTCTCAGCCTTCGCTCATGTCGTAGACCGAGCTGTTTTGTGCCACCGGGGATTCTCTCGTTCAGATCGAACGTGACAGTTACCTTGACTTTGATTCGCGAGCCACCGCATAGAAAATTCCACGCCGCGAGAGACAACGCTCTCTCGCCTCTCTCACGGTACGTGTACCTCGATTCTCACCGCGACACGTGTCATCCTCCGGGACTGCTATTATCGATGTCTCGTTTAGTCCGCTAGACAGTTCTTTCGAATACAATGAAGAGAAATAAATCAAATTGATATCAAAATGTGTACGACGATTTTAAAGTGAGAATAAGGGATCGGAGATTGAAGAGGAAGGCGCAGGATGTGTGCGCAGAATATTTTCCATGGCAATTACAGGCAGGGTAGCGAAGGAGATAAATGGAATAGCTGCATCCGGTATTGTGAGCGATTTCAGTGTAGGTCGCAGCATCCTCGACAGTTATTCGGTTTTCCCTCGGCCGTAACAGCTTTTATCTTGCCATAAGGAAGTGGCCGGACGGTTATAGATAGATCCGGGCGGATGATCGCGGGCGAACAGGATCGAGGAGCAGTTCGTTTCAATCAGACGGCCACAAATCTGCGGGGAGTCGACTACCGTCGCGCGTCCTCGAAAACGAAGCGACCGGACAGGCCACGTTTGCTGTGCGTATACCCGTTCGCTTACCCGCTGCTTACCCGCCGCTTGCTCTCTTCCGGCACATCCTCTTTTTCGGTTTCGCGCGCCATCGCATCGGCTCGAACCGAAAAATATATTACCTCGTAAAGCGAGGCGCGTTTCGTTTCGCGGTAATAACGAGCCGTTCGCCGCGCGTCCTTGCATCCAGCAACCTCGACGAAACTAATATTTTCCGATCTTCCTCGGCCAATCACAGCGCCGGTAACGACGCCGAGTAACGACGTGAACGAGCCCTGAAAATTTCCGGGTTGATCGAACAATAACGCGCCGACCAGACGGGCCCTCGAACAAAATGCCCGAGCCGGTGTTATTAAAATTGAATGGTTGCGTCGGGTTTCGTTTGCGGTAATTTATAATGCAATCTGTTGCCTTATGCGGTCAAAATTACCGTCCGAGATTCGACAAATAAATCTTAACTTCTCTCGGTCTCTCTGTGCAGTATTAATTAAATTATTAGCTTGTCCGAAAAGTGTTCTTTTTTAACTTGCGGAACTTATTTCATTTTAATTGTAGATTATTTTACAGAATATTACATATATGTGTTTTTTAAAAGACTTGACGATTTTCTGATTTCACTTTCAGATGCACATTCGCGACATTTTTCCGATTAGAATGATACCAAACACGATACAGTTCGGATTTTCCATGACTGTTTAATCCACGATTTAGTGGAATTAAATCTGAATCGGCCGGGCGAGGCAGGTAAGGCGATAACGCGCTGTTTGCCTCAGCCCAGTGAGGCAACGTGTATTGTTTGCCTCAGGCCTGCCCGGCGGCTGAAAACCTGTCCCCGTCCCCTGGTAAGATCCGTCCCCTCCAGGAGGGGTCGCTAAGTAAGGGGAGTGCAGTTTCCCTATACCGTTTCCAGGTAGAAAAAACGTGAAAAGGTCACGAAACCTCGGTACATTTGGATATAGCGAAATCAGCCGATATTTACTCGCGACGGAACATTTTGACCTCCGAGCGACGAGCCGACGCGTGCCTCAGGCCTGCCTTTGTTTGCCGCGGCCCAAGTCTAATCTCAATCTGCCGTTCTACTATTATAACTTTTAAACCCTACAAGATATCGGGATGAAAATTCCACTAAAATTCATTAAAAAATTATTCCTGCCTACTAATGATTCTCGCAATAATTTTAAAATTAATACTTTAAATTGTGTTGTCTTAACATAAAATTAAAACTTGTTCATTTGTTACTTACTTCGTAGTTTTTCAGATAATTTAAATCACCGTTGCCTTAGGTTACAAATTTTTCTGTATTTTTTGAAGCACAAGTAATGAAAAGTTGACGATGATCACGTTGTTTGATGTATCAATATTAAATGTACGTCATTACGAAAGAAACTTTTGGGGATATTTCCAAAATTCGTGTCTCCGAAAGTTTATGTTTATTAAGAAAGATACTAAGAGGTGAACTCTGAGTGTATAATCTAGTTGTCGCAGGGGCAAGCTTGTCCAGGATTTTCTACGGAAGTTTTCAGCCGGTGGTCGTGTCGACAACCGTTAGCATCGTGTTCGAGGTGTCGCTGGACGTGAACGCCGGGGAAGAGGAACCCGGGACAAGGAAGCGATACGTTCTCGCGATCCAGGTCGCTCCCCGGGACCACCGTTAATTATTCCACGGCACCGCGGCCAAGGCGGCGATGGGCCTGTTGCCCCCAACACTGATTTTTCTCCCTTTCTGCGAAACAGTCTCTCCCTTCTAGCCCGGTTTGCCGGACGATTGAGAGGTTATCGGAATCACTTAACAACTAGCTCACGACTTGGCGCCTCGCCTCGCCCTCTTGCCTGGCTCTCCTCTCGATTTTCTCTTTCTCTCTCTCCGTCTCGCATTATCTATCTTTCTCTTTGTTTTTCTTGCTCGTTCTCGCTCGATAATTGCCCTTTTCTGGATCGGCACGGTATCGCGGCAGACAATCGCTGGGTCGTTAACGTGAACCGTCACGAGGTGTGTGGCATTCGGTCGCCACGCTAGAGTGTCAACGTTGTTAAGATTAGTCGGCAGATAGATAACTCAATCTCGCGGCCGACCGATGGGAACTATCGGTTTGGCACGATGCACGGGAATATCGGTGGTTCGTTTAATCGCACGTCGTATTTTCAGCCGGGTTCAGGTAGCCAGATCTGCTCTAGATTCGATCATTGCTGCCTAACGATCGTGATTTAAGTGTACACTCACACCCCGGGATATCTAATGCCACCCTGCGATCCGTTCGAACGCGGTTAGACCTCGGACAAAGTGTTATGCTCTCGAGATTCGACCATCCGATGGGGGACTGGGTAAAAGCCTGGAATTTTTTCGGAGATGCTGCAGAAAGATCGGAAACCATCGAGTAGATCCGAGGTGAGATTAACGGAAGACCGAGCGTCGTGTAATAAAATCTATTCGACACTTCAATCGACGGTTACCGAAAGCGGATACGTCGATTCGGTGGATACCGGGAGACAATGCACTCGCGTGCGCATAGAAACGACTCCACCTACGATCAGCACGCCCACGCGCTCGGTGCACGGTGCGCCGAGTGTCAGCGGCGAGACTTTTATCGGCGAGGGGTGACAACCGTTGACACCGCGGTACCACTGCAAAAATTTATCAAAGATTAAGCTAACGGTGCCGGGGAGCGATCGATTATTCAGCTGGGAACGTCGGATTAACAATCTTATGCAAATCAAGACCAAAGGTGTTCAAGCTTTTGTCTTCGATATCACGCATTACTCACGTTTTCAGAAATACATTCTTGTAAAACACAAATTTTGTAGGAAGTCGAGCCTGAAGATTCATGTAAACCATGACCATGTAAAAACACGTTTTATCGATCTAACTGGTCAGCGGTTGACCACCGAGCACACGAGAATTGAAGACGCCCGATTAAGAGTTAGAGAGATTTTACAGTAAGAGAACACGAGTACACGAGACACATTTAAATGTATATCTTAGATATTTAATAAAGTATTCTCACTTAAATCCAAATTGAATATGCTGACTCTACAATTTTACGTTGCCTAAATTGAAGGAGGTTAACCGCTTGCCCTACGATTTATTTTACGGTCTCAGTGATCAGAACTTTTTTGTAGTTCGTATACATTCCTAAAAGAGAAGAAAATTTATATCTATTCTATGCTTAAAGGAAATTAGTGGCGTACATAGATCTTCATCACGCGTCAGACACGATATTGCTGAGGAAGGGTTTAAAGGCACAGAAAATTCCGTGAAAGTGAGAAGTTCGCAATTTTTGTGGCCGCATCGGAAGATCAAGGTTCAAGAAAGGAGCTTCGAAGAAAATAGTGGTGGAAGGAGGGAAGACGATACGACATTCGAGTAGGTCCACCGAAATCCTGGCTATTCTCTCGGTGGAAGCGTATCGGTTACGGAATTCCGCGACTCGCCTTCGCCGAGCATCCCCGCGACGAAGTTTGACTGTCAACGCCTGCCGTTGCGGCCGGAAACCCATGAGGAACGACTGAAAAAAGAGTTAGAGCTGGCCGTAGTGGCGGACTCAGCTGGCGAAGCGAAGGGTGCTGAGCCAGCGGAGGCAGCGTGCCATAAAAAATCACCCGCAGCTCATAAAGTTACGCTAGATTTTATCTGGCGAATGCCGAACGGCTCGCGTCCGCTTCGCAGATTCCGAGCGTATTTCTTCGGCGTTGCGCGCGCTCGCATCTACATATGCAGGATGCGCCGGTTTATCTGATTCAATGTTAATCAAATCGTGGACACGAGGTAACGAAGCGCCCTGACACTGTGGCACAGTGTTCAACCGGAGTCCACTGTTTAATCGCTGGCCGTTTTGCTTGCTTTCAGCAAGAACTCATGGTGGTATAATGCTGTTGCATATGGAATGTCTGATTTTTTTGCAGCAAGACTGTTTGTTCAAATAAAACTGCGCAATTGTAGAATTAATATGTCCAATTCAATGGTGCATTAGATTGGAGTAATATGCTACCTTTTCACGAGTCAGAATGAATTAATATGTTCAATTTTGTTGAGAGCGTTTCGCGTTTAATTTTTTAATCTCACAAGCCTGCTAGAGAAAAAGGAACTTTGAAGTAACCGTTTGACTCGTCGTGTGTTAGGCGAACAGATGCTTTTATTTTGGCGGTGTGAACTATACTGATACGACAGAGGACAATACATAGAGAGAACATACAAGATATAGATCGACATATATATTTAAATAGAGCGAGCACAGGTGACGAGAAAACAAAACAAGTATAGCGCGAAATTACAAATTAAAACCGGTAACGCTCCGCGCTAACAAATTTAATGGTGCATTCGATTGGAGTGATATGCTACCTTTCCACGAGTAAGAAAAAATTACTATGTTCAATTTAATGGTGTATTAGATTGGAGTGATATGCTACCTTTTCACGAGTAAGAAAGAATTAATATGTTCAATTTACTGGTGCATTAGATTGAAGTAATTTCTTACTGGTGAAAAGGTAGCCTCCGTAAAAAGCATAGAATGTGTTAACGATCGGGTGTGGCCTAGCCGAGTCCCATTTCAAGCGCAGCAGCGAAAGAATCCCTAAAACCGCGATCAGGTGGGTGACTCAGAGGGAAGGTTCTCGGCTGGCAAAAATCGTCGGTGGAACGCGCAGGTGCGTGGCAGGAAAGCTGCGTAGCTCAGAGCCGCATCGCGCCGCCAATAAACACAGCGAGGCGAGCGTGGCGCGGGCTGGTTCGTCGTCGCAATAAAGCGCGCGAGCTTAGTGATAAAAAACCGAACAAGCCCGCGAGAGGGAACGAGCGCAGCGGGATGGTGCAGCAGCGAACGCGTCTCGAGATGGGACCCCATCAGAGTGAGAGAAGGAGAGAGAAAGAGAGAGAGAGAGAGAGAGAGAGAGAGAGAGAGAGAGAGAGAGAAAGAGAGAGAGAGAGAGAGAGAGAGAGAGAGAGAGTGCAACAGAGAAAACGAGAGGAAGGGGGTAGGGGCCTGTGCACGACTGCGTAATGAATTTCGGAACGAAATTTCCGCCGGGGCCCGTTTTAATGCGGGAATAAAGTAGCGTCCGGGTCGATGGGGTCGCGCGCGGGCCGCGGCGCACCGTCGTCGAAGACAATGGGGCCCCGGGTACGCGCAGCAACCGGCCCATATGGGAGGCCGGTAGAAACGGCCGGCGAGAACATTGTCTCGAAAAACCATAAAATAAAGCAGCGGCCGGTTTCGGCTCCGGCACCCGAGAGTAACCCGCCACGAACGGTCTCGCTCTCGCTCTGCTCCTGATGTCTTCGAGATACAAGCTCCCGCCTCTCGGCACACCGATCGGGGAACGCTTTTGCGGGAAATCGCCGGTGTGTCGCCGCGCGTTCAATTTACCCGCTATGGCAGGTACCCCGGCCCCCTTTGCTATCGGGGAACCGTGTACGCGAAATGGCTGTTGGTCGTTTCCCTTGTCCGACCTCGTGCGCTGCACTTGTACTCTGCGTACCCGACGATGGAGAACCCGGTGGACTCGCATCAAGTTTAGGAACGGGATTCCGCGCTGTTCGCCGACGCGACGTGGAATTCGGATATCGTTTCGGAGGAACGATTCACAACTCTCGTTTCGGAGGAACAACCGACACCTATCGTTTTCATTCCTGACTTCGCCATTGTCTCACCAGAATATTCTGCAGAGTTGAAGACGAAACGGGAAGACAATTGCGGATTTTTGTGGAGGCCGTCTGCAGCCGATGATCCATGCGTCGTTTCAATAGCCGCGGGAGTGAAGCGGAGACTGCTGTCGGCGCATAAAGCGATCATGGCGGCGCACACGCACGTCGTCGACGAGCGGGTACACGAGCGGGTAACGCAGCGCATCGCATCGCGCGGGTACGCTGGTTGCCGCGCCACGCCGCGCCACGCCGCGCCACGCCATACAGATATCCATCTCGTGGGCGCTCGCGCGAACTTGATTTATCGGGTTCTCGCGATAACCCGGCGGAGCCGAGCCGGCGGGTGGCGCGGGGGAGAGCTCGAGTAAAAAAGAACCGAGGCGAGTACACGGACCGGCGAAAGAAGAACGTCCAGGCACGGGCGTTCTCTTCCTTTCGAGGCCCGATTCCAGGAATCGACATAAATCCCGGCGGTTTATAATCTCCGGTGGTGGAAGCCACGGGCGAAGATACGATCGGCGAAACGGCAAGAACGCGGGCTAGGAGAGAACAAGAGGAACCCGAATGCGAAAGAAACCGCGCGAGAACGCGCGGCAGGTGCTGGCAGGAGCGGATTTACTCGTTGACCGGCCCGACGCGCTGATTAGAGTCGCGATTTCGGGTTCGCGAATCTTTCGGCACCGTACAGTCTCTCCAACAAGTAGTGGGTTGTCCCAAATGTTGGTTTTCGATTCATGCAGATAATGCACATTACCAGAAAGATTATCGCAATGTTTGTATTTATTTAGCAACATTAAAGTAACACATTTCGAAAGAAACTTTTGCGAGAACCCTTTAACCGACTTGCGAAACCTGCCTGGCACAGCAACACATTCGTCCTATCTTTACTGATATTTATGTAAAAGCGTCGACGATACGAGGAAATCGCGTGATGAAATATTTTCTGCGTAGGTGCAAGTGCAGACTTCGAGGTGGTCTGCACTTTCTTTAACGTCGGAAAGTGGAGGAGGACGAAATCTCACGAATTAAAAGCAACGTAGTTGCGAGAGGCAGGAGAAGACGATGACACGGATGCTTAAAACGTTTAATCGAATTGTAGATGGTATATTAAACCGCAATCACGGCGCACCGATCTTCCCGCTTCGACAAGTGGCACGCGTTTTTATCACGATCCTTCCGAAGCAGTCGAGCACAAGGGATTCAACGCCTCGGGCCATCGGCCCCATAATTTCACGTTACTCCCGCATTAGCTCGAATCATCTGCTTTGAGCTGTTCACCTGCGTAACGCGTTCCTCCGCATGATAAATCCTTAACCGTACTCCGGAGATAAGATCTGATATCGATTCCGACGTGTTATTACGCTAATTGCTGTGCACGGTTCTGTACGACACCGCTTTTCGAGGTATTTGTTTAGAAAGTTCGATGGTTGGAAAGTTGCACTTCTAAATCGCAACCTCACGATTTCATGTATTTTATAAAACGTGTCAGAATACGAGAAAAATTGTTAATGGCGGAATATTTTCGATCAAAGTGGAACGAGAGGTGACAGGAAGGATAGTATTACCAGCCAAGGAGGAAGTATACCCGAGTAAAAAATTGGTTCATTATTTCTGAAGGGCTGTGTATCGAATCTACGATATTCCCAGCACACTGGATCCTCGTAGCACAAAGTGGGTGATGCGCGGGTGCTGAATATTACTTTCGAATCGACGGGTAACTATCTGAAAATGGATCGATGTTCTTTGAAACTCGATCCAGAGGGCAGAGGAGGAGAGAGAGAGAGAGAGCCACCCTCGCAAACGGAGCGCCGGAACTGAGCAGTGAATCCTTCCACATAATCCGGGCTGCTCTCTCACGAAGGATCAGCGGCCGAGGAAATCTTCCCACAAAAAGTAACAGGTAGGTATCCTGTTTCCATTGAGCGACAGGTACAGTCCTTCGACGGTGTTTCGCCCGTCAATACCCATCTCGAGGAGAGGCACCGAGTGAAAAGGGACCGGGCACGGAAGGAAAGGATGGCTCCCTGAAATAGATTAATATATGCAAAAGTCCCAAGAGCGATTTTTCCCACCGGAACAAGTGAACCGACGCCCCTTCGAAGTCCTTGTCCTCGTCTTCTATCTATCCGCAGCTTCCCCACCGATCGGTCTCATCGATCCTGGGAGATTCGAGACGGAATATTTTCCCAGGATCCACAGATATCCGACGGTCCACGATGAAATCGTATTTCCCGTCGAGTCGGCCTCCGCCTTTCATGTTGCATTTGCATCCCTGCGGTTCCGATTCAAAAGAAAATTTCGTCGCTTGCGTCATCGCGGACTAGACCCGATCACGAGCGCCGCGCTCAAGAATGAAAGCTGCACTTTCTTTCCGGATTCTTCGACGATTGCTTCCTGCACACCGCACCGGTGCACTCGACTTCGGGGAATTGTGGAACAATCGCATTCGACGGGGACTGACGAAACCAAAGCATTTTTTCGTTGCATCCGAAGCAATTTTCTTTCAAGATATAGGGTTAAAGTACGAATGATGTGTGTGTGTGTTGTATGTATGTACGTGTGTGTATTAACAGACAACCCTATGTATAATTAAATTTATAAAATAGAGAATCGGAACAGAAGAATTCTAAAATTGTAATTGCTAACGAATTGTAAAAAGAAGATCAGATCGAAACGATCGCGCCCATGACAAACACGTCTGTCAATGATTCCTTATAATAAATACGGCTATTCCTTACACAGAGAACTACTCTTCAACCATAGACCCCTAATGATTAAAATGTTCTAAAATCGGTATGTACAATGTGAAGAGGCTTGGCGTAGATGAAATTGTCGGTAGAATAACCGACACCGTGTATATAAGTGGTAAATATTTTCAGCTCGAAGCGGCAGGAGAAACTCTCGATCGTCAGAATTTGTTCTTGATCTTGGGCCAGGCGTCGTTAGCGTCGAAAGTTCACGGGCCCGATAGTCTCTCGGTTGATCCTGTGCTGCCACAGAGCTAGAAGCGATCCTCGAGCCGAGAACGAGGGCGAAAGAGGACAAGGATCGGCCGATGGAGGGAAAAGCAAGCGGGGAGAAAGAGAAAGAGAGAGGGAATCGCTTTCTCGTAACCCCGTGAGAACTAGAGACAGCGCTGGCATGATCTGTTGTTGCCATTGCCGCTGTTCTGTCGTGTCGCGGCCCTGTCGGCCGGTTTTCTACAGCTTCGGGACTCGGTTCAATCCAATTTACCAATCTATCTATTCTGACACTATTTCATACCGTTTTCTTTTATCCCATGGCAATCTCAGCCAAGTTTAAACTGAAAATCGTTTGGAAACTCGGCCACTTTAAGAAGAACGATAATGTTATTTTTAAAAGAATCAGTTTGGGACGGAGGTCCTTTCCGATGAGAGGTCCTGTTGAATAAGGAGTAGCGTCGATCGCACGTGACGATAGAATATTCGTCGAACAAAGCGTGAAAAGCAGGATGCTTTGGAGGACGATTATCGCGGTAGGTGGGCCCGAAAGTGGATCGCGGATCGATGGTATCAGCGAGGTATTCATCTCGGGGAATCATGATTCACCTGGAATACAGAAGCACCGATTGCAGTGTATTGCGCGGCGCGGCGCGGCGTATGATTTCGCGGACGTGTGCTCTGGTGGATCGGCGATGATAATGGCGGGATTTCACATGAGCCGGTGCACGGGGTCCGACGGGATGACAATTTACTGCGTCGGTGACACGTGAGAAACGGGGCCGAGACGTCGACCTATGGCAATTATAGGCTCCGGAGCGGATGAACGCGGATCATTGGTAGCCTGGCACCTAACCCGGACTCGCCGGAGTCGTAACGTCAACGTGGGAAAGTGAAAAAGGATCGATCGATTGGTTAGCTACTCCAATTATCGTCGGAGGAACACGAATTAATTAGCCGTTATCGATCGGAACACGGAGCCCCGGGTGCCTCGGGTGAAACCTCGTCGGCTATATTTTTTTTTTCTCCGTGGACTGATTCTCGTTTCGTTTAGACGAGAAGCCACGGTAGCAGGCGACAGCCAAGGCTCTGTTTAAAAGGAAGGAGAAGCTTTCAGCGGGGCGGTGACCGTGGGCAGGTGCTGCCGGTACTCAGGGGACCCCATGGGAGCCTAGTTTCGACGGAGGTCCCGACGAAGGGGGGCTGAGAACCTCGATGGACCACCTTGCGGTCACCTCCATGGGAAATGCAACCCCACGGATCCATTATTGGAACGATGCTGTTTCGAATATCGGATCTACTTCCTTAGGCCCCTGGTGATTCCTTTATAATGTTCCTCGGCGTTCCTTCGAGCCAGACCCACCGAAAGGAATCGTTTCTAAGGACCCCCAACTTAATTTGATTGCTGAACGAGCGCACCGAGGTTTATTAACGCGCTGCTGATCGCTAACGACTAACGATTCTGCAGCGACCGTTGCAGAAATCTCGTTTTACCACATGGAGTGGCTTTTCGGAAAATTAATTGTACTTTGGCGAGCGATTAGTTCTATGAAAATTCAAGGAGTATCTTAATGGTACAGAAGAAATAATTGCACCGAGCACATGCTGCAAGATTCTTGCGTCACTGAAATCGCCATTTATGTAGCTACATTTAATGTCAACGATTTAAAGGTTATAATACAGCGTTGTGTAATTCTCTTTTATCAAATTTAACATGTTCTCCTAAGGTTTAGTGAAACATTGACACGAGAAAATAACCAAAATGTGAACCATACAGTTTGACAGTGAATATTTGCACTGCTTTTTACTGTGTACGATAGGAAATAGTTGTTTCTCGTGTACACGGGCAATGTTCTTTGTCCGTGTGTTGCGAGGCGACGTTATCTCGTGGTCGGGATCATTGTAACCCGACTCGAAACACAAATAAAATGCTGACAGTATCGCGGGCCCATAAAACCTGTATAGTCGTCGCTGGGCCGAGCGGGACACTCGATCGGTCCATTAGCGATTTTCCGCGGAAAGACTGGGTCAGCGTTTCTGTCCGACGAGCAAAAAGTGTTTATGGCAAATGTAAACGAAAGAAACTCTCACATTATCCCGGAGCGAATCGCGGCAGCTCGACAAGAGGCGACGAGACGACGTGGCCTAGCCCATACGTTTCAGTCCCACAGCCGCGTGACAGAAAACGGATCGCGAGGCGAAGTCGGTTAGGCGGACCGGTTGCTGTTTCGCGAATTAAAAACCGTTCCAGGGAGGAACGAGGTACGTGTTGTCGATTATAATTACCAATTTCACGGCGTTTAATGACGTGCCCGCAGGGGGAACGCCGGTGATCGACGTTACGACCGCGTCGAAATCACTTTCGCACGACCCACAGGAATAATCGGTGTTCACCTGTACGCGGGAACCGAGGTAACTCCGTGCGGGGCCCGCGAAAGGTGAAATCTCGCAAAGGGGGGAACCTTGGCCCAGGTCGTGCCAAGACCTGTCGCACAGGCAAAGCTGCGAACGACCCTCTTCAGCTACTTTCGTCCCTTGAGCCCTCAGCCGACCGGGTAAACGCGCAGGTTGCACTTCCCACGGAAGCGGAAAACCTCCTCGACAGAGAGAACCACCGGGTTCTGTTCAAATGGCATGTGCGCCACACTTAATCGCGCAGTGCATTATTCGTTCCTCCAGGTTGCATTCTCCTGACTTTCCTCTGTCTTACACAACGGCAGATGCTCCTCCGTCATGTGAAATTTTTCGGCTTTCATCGTTGTCGTTGGAAAACTGCATCTGCATCGCTCCCTCTCTGTGCCTGTTCCCACTAGTGTCACCCTGTCAACAGATCACCTCCGAATATCACAGTAAATAGGGATGGGATCAAGTTCAATATGTACTCACGAATCCGAGTCAAGTTCAGTAACCAACTTTCATTTCATGGGTTTCGATTACTACTTAAAGCAATCATAGTTTCAATGATTATATTACTTGAAAAGTATTCATAGTATACAAATAGTTATCGAAGTTCGGAATGAGTACTTACAAGTTTCGAAAATATACTTACAAGTACTTCGATGTTGAAAGTAATCGAAACTTTCCCAAGTAGTAATCGAATCTTGGAAGTCAGAACTGCATATTAGGTTTTAAGCACTTTCTTTATTAAATTCGTAACTATTTAAGTATAATACTTCATTTACAATACTTGGTTTTATCCTATTTCTTTTTTTATCCACGATATTTCCTGCTTTTGAAAACACTCTTTCCGAAGGTACAGAAGTAGTCATTATACAAAGATAGTCACGTGCAATTTTCGATAAAATAGAGTATTTCAATGAATTTTCACGCCAAAATAATAACGGGTCTTCTTTGCGTTCTCAATATTGTGATTTTAGATAATTTTCCATTTCTAACACAGCAGACGAGAAGATACGGAAATTCGTAACGATATTCAGAAAAATTTCAAACGTTTCGAAACTGTCTGGCAAAGGTTCGAATATACTTGGGAGTACTATTTGTTTTTTTCGAAGTACTTATAGAGAGTTCGAATTTCATCAAGCAAGGTTCGAGCCTGTTTGCGAGGTACTTAATCCCATCCCTAACAGTAAAGCACTTTAGTCGTACAAGTAATCGACGCCTAGACTATCTAGACTTTTTCATCAGACTGTTTCCTATTTTTCATTGTCATCTCTGTTCTAGATACTATGCTCCACTTATGCACGTATTAAGAGTATAAAGAATTTTTTACAGTCATTAGAGAGATACATGTTGTACACGAGTCGATTTACGAGCATATCGAATTAAGTGGCGCGTTACTCGAATGATCCGCGCGCGATGGTCCACATAAATCATACGTCATCTAGTTGGCGCACGATCTAGTGGACTATAATTATTAATCAATCCATGTAATAATGACACATCGAAGCGATAAGAGCGGAATAAAAGTACCTTGGAGAAAGTTGAAAAGGGCATAGAACGTGTCCGATTTCCAACAGGCCTTAACTGCAACGTACATTACGTCATCCAGCGAATAATATTCAATCTTACAAAATCCTCGCTCGTCAGGCGCGTTCCCGGCATTCCAAACGCGGAACAGATAAAGAGAGAACTTGTGAAGAAAGGATTAAGACGCGTTCACTGGTACACGTAGTTATCACTATGGAACGTCGCGGCAGCCAGATTCCGGTTGAAATAATAGCGCGATTGTTGCGAAAATCGTTAAAGATTTACTGGAGACACACGGCTGGAGAGACAGAGGCCAGCTTGTACATTCGGTGTCCGCCTAATAAAATCTGAATACTCCGGAGGCTTCCTCTTGATAGCGTTTGACACGAAGACAATCGCGGATGATTACCGCTAAAGAGGATAATAGCTATTCCGCCGATCCCTTTCCAGTCCCGTTCTCTCTCCCACTCTCCGCGATCCTCTCTCTTCCTACTGCTCCTCTCGACTCTCCGTACTGTTATCTTTTTTCTTCTAGTCGATCTCTCTACTTTTCTTTCTTTATATCTTTGTCTCTCCCTCTCTCTTCTACTGTCTTCATCTGTCAACGTTTCTTTCGTTCCTGCTTCTCTACTCCATTGTCTCTATCTTGTTCGTCCAAGTTCTCCGTCTCTGTTTCTGATTCTGCCGGTTCGACCTCTTCCCACCTACGCCTCGGCGACGAGAACGAGGAACGCGCAATTTCATTCTAATTGATAGTACTCCGGCGCGTCGGTGTCCCGCGTACCGGTTAGCTGTGTTAGCTCGGCCATATCGGCGCGCAACAAGTCGTAAACGGATTCTTTTAATGGGCCGAGATTCGTGAGAAAGCCCATTACGATAGGTGATATGGAACGTTGAAACGGTCCGGAATACTGCCGCCGGAGGTAGACGGAAGCGCGTCGTCTTATTTATTCGCCTGGCTACCACGACATCAGTTCTCGCCCGGCCATCGACGCTTCCACTCATTTTCTGTCCGTTAGGGTCGATTCATACATCTCCGATTCCGGCGTCCGACAAAATATTGTTACCCAGGTTTAAGTGAGACCGTCCACAACCGGCAATGTCTGTCCGATTTTCTTCCGATACTTTCCCTCCGAGTCGGACAGGCCATAACTCACAACAAAAGGTTTCTATGGGCTCTACGACTCCTCGGGTGAACTATCGGTAGCTCTCCTTTGCGACATCATGGTAATGAGAAACGTTCCTACTCAAGTTGCCTAAAAAATCGATCGGTGCCGGCCGGACATGTATGAATCGAGCCTTATTCCGATCGTCTGGTGCTCGAACGCCGATTAAATGACTATCAAAGATGCTCGACACAGTTCGTCAAACAAAGGCTCGACTATCCGATCGGAAATACCACGATATTCATTATCGGGTATTGTGAAGAGGCTCGATGCTATCGGAAGCTTCCTCCAGCCGTGGAATAATAATCGAGAGAAGAACAAACGCCGCGTCCTCCGCGAGCGGAACCTCATTAACACAAAGCTGCTTAGCCGGTCTTAACCCCGTTCCTGGCGCAATAGGTAGCAGGTCGTCTAGAGGCGATAAGCTAATCCAAAAAATTAATTCCCTTCTGGAGTGCCAGGTGTCGAACAAGTTCCAAGGGTGTATACATATATTGTACCTAACTGGGAACTGTAAGCGAGGGTGTGTGCGTGTAGGCGTCGTGCGTGCCCGAGAAAAAGAAGGTACGATCGCGGTGGCCTGGTCGCGTAATTAAAACAACCGTGACGAGGCTAAACGCTTCCGGTGAACGTCACGGAGGGATCTCGAGCCGGAAGCTGGATAAAAAAAGTGGCCCGAAGCCTCTGTTGGATGACTATCGCGAGGGTGACGGTGCCTAACCCTCTTCTCCGTAGCTTTTACCACTTTGTAATCCGGTCGATTGCAACGTCGGTTCTATATCTTCTGTCGGATCGTTGTAGAGGCCTCTCGAGTCACTGATACTGTAAATTTCTTGAATTGATCTTTAAACAATATATAATTTCATTGATCTATGTGGGGACAAGTATGGAAACGTAGAGCATTTGACAAGGGTTTGCTGGATAATGGGGGAAATGATCAGGGTCGAGGATGTAGTGAGCGGGAGAAAAGATAGAAAGGTTGAAAAGTGTTTGGAGAAGTTGAGGAAAGCAAGAGAAAAGAGAGCATAAATTACAGTAACTTCCCTATGAATCGGGAAGTTAATAAATCAAAGAGAATACCAAACCAAATTACAGTAACTTCCCTACAAATCGGGAAGTTAAAAATGCAAAAGTTAGGGAATGGGGAGGGAAGCAATAAGTATGGAATAAAGTGGGTTAATGATAATTAGAATACTAAAAGAGTAGAACAAGGTAGGCATGTGTGAGACATAAAAATGAATGAGAGAAGGTATGGACCGAATGGGTGAAATAAGTTTTGTACAGATAGGTTAATGCAAACCAAGTCACATTTCTTAGCTGTAAGTGAAATAAAGCAAATTATTATTCTTATTATATATAATTTTATTTTTTGAACATGAGATTATAGATTTACTGGAATATCAAGTTCTTATTGACTTCGAAAAGAAGTGTCTCCGACGAAGGCTCGCATTGTATCGTGTTTCCCGATAGCAGGGTGCTCCGGATTCGGCGTTGTCGCTCACGGAACAGGTTAATCCCGGTGTATTCGAGCAATCAAAGAGCGGTATCGTCGTGGCCGGGAATCCGGCGTGATTTACCGGTAATGCGGGTCGTAAGGTAGATTAAACGTGGCCACGGTTTCATCCCGCGGCCACATAAACGACCGATTAATCCGAAAATACTGTCTTGACGTGGCAGCATATCCTCTGCGCGCGGCGAGTATACCCCTTGGGTTTCTACGGTGGTGTTCGCGTCGGTGCGGGTTTCGATCTTTTTTCTGCGTCGTGGTGCGCGGCTATTCTTGTTCGGTTATGTTCACGGGGTTGACCGATGGCCAGGCTCCTGTCGCGGCTAAACGTCGCCCGGCGAATAATTAAACGAGAGTCCCGGTGCTTATATAGTCCGGCTGTTTATTCGGTCGATAAACCGCTTGACAAACAGGCGTTGAAAAAAAGAAACTATAATTGTAATGTCCACGCTAATGTGAAAGGGAAACGCTCGTGCGGCCGCGCTCTCGTCTCGCACACAGATATCGTGGCGCGTCGCGGCGATGTGTTAAAGCATCCTCTCGCGTATACGTTCCAGGACGAAAATGGCAACGGAGCTACCCTGCGGTGGCGATGGTCGTTCACACGAGCCGATTCGTGACTCCCCGAAGGTCCTAAACGCCTCGCGAGAGGAATAAATTGCAACCAATCGCATGCTGAGAGACCATGCCCTTACGATATATACATACGTAACCTGTACAACCGAGGAGGCGTCCTCTTACAATGTATGAACTTTTGCTGGACGTTAGGGCCACGGCTCGAGACACACCGCGCAGCTCCGCGAACCAACGGGGCCGGATAATGTTGCCGAACGATTTCCATCCTGTGACGAGGGTGAACGTAATAAAACGTTGATAGGCGAACGTTACAATTACCAGGGTTTTTATGGACTGTAATATGGCGAGTCGACGCCGGGATCAAGCCGCATACAGGGTAATTACGGAGGGTCCCTCCTTAATACCGTGACGAGTTTGCAGTTTGCTGTTTCATCGGCTCGGCGTGCACGCGCTGTCGATGGGAACCTCTTGTTTGCCGAGCTCGACGATGTTCGCCATAACGTTGACGAAATCTTCCTTTTACTTCTCCGATAACTTTTCGACGAATTCATTTCCAGTGAAACACCTTAGATCAAAGAGTGTCACGCGTTTAAATTGTTGTAACTTCATGAAGAATTATGGGGCAATGATCTCCATAAGCTCGTTTTAAAGGGCGAATCTTTTACTTTCGAACCAGAGGCGAAATCGCTGCGGTTAATCTGGCACAATCGAAAGAATTGTCCGGAAAGATGTCCGTCTCGAAGACAATGCGTGAAAAGAGGACGGAGTAGGGGTCTCCGGCGAAAAGCGGGTGAAAACAGGCGAAAAACCGAATCGCATGATCATACCGGTGGAATGAAGCGAACCGGGAATAAGGAGCACCCTCTAAGCGCGGCGTACAGGGTCCGTCTTTCTTCTATCAAGACTGCTGGCCGATCCTTTGCGGTACTATCCGTTTCACCGTCCCATTGTCTTCCCGTTCTTCCTTGTCTATTTACACGTGGACCCTTTGAAGAAGCCGCTGCCAGTTTTTCGTAGCTACCGCTGTTAAACTAAGCGAAAGGCATTCTTCGGTTGCGCAGCGACCAGGCTCTAGGTAGAGGTTCCCGTGGTAGGTACACGCTGGTACTACCAGAGAGATACCCGGGGCACCCTGTTTTAGGTCGGGTATACGAGGTCAGCACGCGCTTTGTACTATGCGGGTTAAGTTACTCGTGCACCAAATCGAGCCTTTGTACCTTGTTAAGTTAAAACCTAGCTGGGATTGCTTGTCTTCCGAACATGGCGCTCGGAGGCAGCCCCGCCGGCTCTCGCAGGAAATGCACGATACTAAACACCCGAGACGTTGACTAATCCCACACCCGCCCCCTCGTTGCAAACCATGTTTCGTTTCTCCCGGTCTTCGGTACCGTCGTTTTCACGCCCAACCCTGCACCCGTCGATCGATGAAATATCACCGGCAATTTGTTCACGATCCGCTGCGAACGACACTTTCCGCTACACCGTTTATTAATAGCAACTTTTCTTCTCGAACCTCTTTCGTTCTTTTCATACTTTCTTGTCGAAAACTTTCAATTATAGAGAAGGGTTTACGCTTCAATTTTTCTGTCCCGAGCGCGCATGTACGCGTCCAGATTTATCGAAGCATGTGTCCCGGTTAGGCTAGAGCTTGCTAGCGGTGTAGTCAGCTCATTTTCACAAAGGGAGCTCAAAATGGTCATCCGAGTAACGGGTAACCGAGTCATAGGTTTAATATCGCTTCTTTGTTCCTCGGACCTAGCCACCTACGATCCCGGTAGCTCGTTAAGTCTCCGTTCTACTGAAAGTTTCTCTCTCTCCATCTTACCTCTCTCCTCTCGGTCCTTTTTCTTCGTCGCAAGAGGATGCGGACATGGACGACACACAAAAATGATCCCACGGTCCTTTGAGATCGCAGCATCCTTTATTACGGGACGTCTGATTCAGTATCACGCCTCAGCCGCGAGAGTCTTCACGGCCCTCTTTTCACCGGGCACAAGACGCTTAACATATGAAAAAGTCTGCCGAGGGGATGAATGGAGGAACGTCGCTTTTGTTGGAATTACTTCTTCCTTTTCGACCGACCTCCTCCGCCAGAGACGCGACAGGTTCGCGCTATCATGTGGGTGAGGGTGAGGTCAAGCCCGGATACACCTTGGCATACATGAATGTTTATTGGGCTTCTCTTCGTCTCCTGTCTTGTCCCTTCAGGATCCCAGCCTCCCGTTCCCTTTACCTTCTGACAGAACGCGTATACGTTCGTGTTGTCTCCTTTAAAAATCGCTTCCACAGCTATGAAATATGATTTTTAACTGTCCTCAAACGCGCATCGCGCATCCTTGCAATCCTGGAAAAACTACTCTCTTCATTGACTGACCCCTGAAACAATGACCCTACAAAATTTATAAGGCCCTCCACACACGGGTCGATCGTCGATTTGGTCGATGCGATCCCAGTCGCATGCAACTTTCCCCTCCACTTTACTTCCTATGCAAGTATATGGGAATCCGCACACGGGTCGATTCGTAGTCGATTTAAATCTCCGCGATTGAAATCGCCTAGATTCACAATGCTTCCCGCACACGGGTCGTTCGTCTATTTGGTCGACGCGATTTCAGTCGCATACGACTCTCCCCTCCACTTTTTTTCACGATTGAAAGCGAAACAAAACCGTCGACTGGATCGTACGATTCGTGCGATTCCCTCATGGATATACGGATATATACATGTGTGTGTGCAGATGACAGTCGCGTCCGTCGCATGAATTGTACGATCAAGACGTACGAACTTCAAGACGCAACTGGAATCGCGTCAACTAAAACGACGATCGACCCGTGTGCGGAGGGCCTAACTGTGACCCAATAAAGATGAAGCAGAAGAATCTCGCGTACGTCGTGTCACCCGTGCAACGACTTCTCGATTCGTTCGAGGCCCCGCTTCTCGTCTGCTCAGTCATTCTCTTGTTCTCCAAACAGAAATCGGATCAGAGACGTTCGGCGTTCGTTGGCGAAAAAGTTGGTACCGGTTTCTTTTGAGTCTCGCCACTTGACTCCCCACACACACGCAGAGAGAATACAGCCGACGACGTTTGCGTCTTCGGGCCCAACCCTCGATTCTGCTCCCCCTTCTCTATGCCAGGATTCGATTCTTTTATGCGACGATCCACGAGCTACAGCTCGTCAACCCCTAATGCGGGTTCATTATATTCTGGTTCCGGACGTGCGCGCAAAGATCGCGATCGACTCGAGGACTTTTGGGGTGGTCGTACCGGGGCGGTGTTTTCTGCGCCACATTACGCAGCAACATGCACCGAGGATCAAAGGGACAAAGGGACCGGGAACATTGCCGGACAAGTGGCTTTCATCCCCTACCGACTACGGGACGGAAACGTCAACGGCCATCTAATTGGCACTCGGCAACGCATCTTGATTCGCCGCTCCGCCGCTGCTCCATCCACCTGGCATAATCGATGCCTCCATAGATTCTGTCCCGGCCGTTGTCACACATGTTTCTGCAAATCGCCTTTTCCCCTGATCAATTTTTACAACGTCGGACGATCCGTTCCTTTTGAAATGAAACTATTTATATCATTTTGTAATCAATGTTTCAGCACTGCAGCGAATGTTCTTTCATCGACAAAGTTATTAAAAGCTCGAGCAAGTTCGACTCGTCGGACGGTGCTTTCATTTTAGAAAGAAAAGAACATTCGCTGCAATGCTGACATATTGATTAGAAAGTAATATAATTTTATTTCAAACGTCGGACGATTCTTTCCCTTTGAAATGAAATTATACTATTTTGTATTAAATGGTTCAGCACTGCAGCGAATGTTCTTTCATCGACGAAGTTATTAAAAGCTCGAGCAAGTTCGACTCGTTACAGTGGCAAAGGAAATCATACGTTAGGGGGATGTACTTTCTTTTATAATTAACCTCTGGCCAACAAAGCGTATCTTCAAAGCAGGCTGGCTGCATCAGGCCAAAGGTGAAAACTCGTCCCGACGCGACGATCCCATTTAGGAATCCTCATGCAACCGGTCGTCATTCTAGTCACTCGTAGTCATTGGAACTAGATGCACAGTCCTCGCTACTGTCGTTCGCTAACAAAGCGTCAGTAGGATTAACGATCCCACGTATCCCGGCCATTCTTTCTAACAAACTATCATAATCCCCAGTTCCTTCGTTTGCCCTAACGGTACACCGGTCGTTACAACTTCGTAGATGACTGGCGCCAGGATCGTAACTAGCTCGCAAACTAATATCGCGGTACCATACGCTAATATCGCGAGGACACAGAAAAGGGACACGGCCGCGTTACACGGTAGGAAAATGTGTTTCCGGGCAGGTATGAGACTTATGACCCTGGCCAGATGAGGTGCTCTGTTCCGGCCTGTAATCTCGACTAACAGGGGCCACCGTGTCGTTCGCAATCTTAGCCTTTCCAGCCTCCAACCCTTTTATCATTGCAATATGCCCCACGGGATCTGGGTAATGGAAACTTCGTGTCAGCGCTGGACCTTGATCTATGCTCTAAACACGCGCCCCAAAATATCGTTCTGCATAGAAATAGAAAATGTAAAATGTGTTTTAACAGTTTTCGATTTCCCGGTTTGATAGCGAGGCAAAGGATGATGTAATCAGGTCTCCGAGGAGGACCAAAAGAGAGGAGAAGTGTACTTAAACCGTCAAACCCTCTTGAAGTAACTATCGGAACGAGAAAAAGCCCCTCTCCTCGTTGACTTCTAACCGTACGCGGTCTCCGAGGCCACGGATGCAAAAGGGAGGAGAGATGCAGGTGACGCGATAGCAAGTGATTCTGGGGGATGCGATTCCCCATCGATGGCTGACGGGTCGAAGAGAAAAGTACGTTAGGCTACCCCTCGTCCACGGGGGTAAGAAGTCACGTGGGAACGTAGGTTAATTAAGACTGGATAGAAGGCGCGCAGCCAACCCCCCTCGTCGAGCACAGAAAAATCACGACACTTGACTATTGTTGGCGTGCTCCTTTTTACTACCGCCGTGCCGTTTCTTTATCGATTTTTCTCTCTTTCTCTCGATCCACGGAGGGAGGGGGACGAAGAAGGAAGAGAGAGCAGCTCTTATGCTCATGCCAGCGACCGTTGAGATGTTATCGTGTCTCGTACGATTCCGGAGCGACATTATGGGCGCGGCCAGGGGTAAGTTCCGTGGAACCCGGAATACGTTTAAGGGGTGCCTCGAGGAATAGACTCATTACGGTTGTTCCGACTTGAATCCCGGCTACGATTTAATCGACGGTATTATAATGGCCCGTGTCACACGGGTCCACCCGTCGAATACACGTTTCCGACATTCAACGGATGTCTTTATTGCTGGATCGGTACACGACCAGCACAAAGGACGTGCTAACCCCCTGAATATTTCATTGCGACCTACGTGAGCGTCTCCCTTGCCCCACGATGGGCGTACATACTCTATTTCGGCCTTGACCAATGTTACCAACCTCCTCGACTCCGTTTCCTTAGCGAATCGTTCAGTCCTCGTCTGGTTTCTTCGAGAAGTCGATCCCTGTCTGCATAAAAATTCTTCTGCAGTTCTAGCGAAGTGTTGCCGTGCAGTTGTCTCGGATTGCACACAGCCGCCGATTTATTTGGTAAGGAAGTATGAGTGGAAAGAAGCTCGAGGATGTTTAAGGAGAGTATCCACAGCTCGTTCCTCGAGGCTGCGACGTTAGGTTGCTTAATAGTCGGCATTATTCCAATGTCGGCGGCCGAACGGTTAACCCTTGCGAGGGCAGCAGGCGTTATAGAGCCACCGGCGCATTTCTCACCATTCTTGGAAACAATATTGGTATTACGTGAACCGGGAGAAGATGATCGGTGATCTATGGCAAGGACCACAGAGAGCTGTTGGAATATTGAGCCATTACGGCGAATACGCGCGCCGTACATCCCCCTTGGCTGCTGAATAGACATTCCGGCCAGTTAAACCGTCGCTCGCGTGTGCATTACGTATTACAGCGGTCTGTATTTTGCGTCAGTTAACGGAACCTGACCCTTACTATCACCGATTGTCGTTCGTAGGAGGATCATCAATGTTAACCAATGTTAAGAAGATTTCGTTCGACTCTCACCCGGAAGAGTCTCGATTAATAACAGCTTTACCGAACGTTTATCGGTTCGGTTCCCTTTGTTTAGACGGTTGCTAGCTGTTCATCCGTTTCACCCGCATCACCGGCCGTTATCCGTTCGATCGATTTGGTCCGTTCGCCGGGTCTGTCTACTTCATTCAGCTATCTTTTCCGCGATCGCTTAGCAACCTGCCGATCGATAGTCGATTCGAACACAGGAGCGTTCTCCGAATGGTCTCGATTCTCCCATGGGTAGACGCCGGCAGATACCATCGCGGAGAATGTATCGGGCGAACTACTACAAATTTTCTACCGATCACGGAAAACCGTTCTCGAACAGACACGTGAGAAAGAGAGAGAGAGAGAAGGAAACCTGAGTTTCGTCGTTTTGATACTGTGTGCTGTTGCACAGGGAGCCCGCCACTGTGTGCCGTGGGTGTATCCGTCGTGATTCGCTCGATCTCGACGAACAATTACAAGAGGCAGTAGTCGTTAGCCTATGCCCCCGCGTTAGTATGCGCTCCGTCACACCTGACTGGCCGCAAGCACACGCGCGCTCCATCCGCGATCGGCGCCGATTCCAATAAATACCCACCGAGAAATACACCATCGATTGCCCATTCCCTTTCGCTTCGCTTTATCAACTATACAATACCCTTCGAAACAAGCTTCTCTCTCTCTCTCTCTCTCTCTCTCTCTCTCTCTCTCTCTCTGCGATTGAGATGTCTCGATCTTTGCGCGTTCGTTCTTTCTCGGAGACAATGAGCAAACGTAATCTTTTTACTTCAACCCTCGAAGTTTCAGGATATCCTCTGATTGGAAGCGAAAGTTTTCCAGTTTCGCAACGTCTTCTGGTTAATGGACAAAATGGCCAAGCGGATTCCGTGGCCGATTACCTGATAACGCTCTGAATCCGTCGTGTCACTCTTGTTCCGGCATGGAATCACTTTCGATCGGGCGTGATAGGTCTGGGTTAGGTCGGCTCGCTTTCACTTCACTTTACTTCAGTTCACTTACTTCGCCGAAGGACCACAGCACGCGACTCTCCGTGCTCCGCGCGTAACGAGGTAAACCTTCATCCGCCGAAGTTTATCGACTATGACAAAACTGCTCCGACCCTCTAACAACGGCGTCTCTTGGTTTGGCTTGACATATGTTCTTGCTGATCGAAGCTTGACTCGGTTAAGCTGGCAGTTGGTTGAACCAGCCTCGAGAAAAAAGAACACCGGACAGAATCCGGAAGGAGCATGGCTCCGAAATGCATTTCAAATGATCTGCTTGGATCAAGCTGACAACGAGCAGCGAGATTTATGCTCGATGGTTCAATATATCGACCTAGTTTCGTTCAGTTTCGTTGAAAGACTGTCGAGATTGAAATACTTATTTGGACAATGGTTTCGTAAAATCTCCGACATGGATTTGATAGAATTACAAAAATTATTCGTAGGATTCGCTTGAAGTTCCTCTTGTACACGCGGTCAAGACCGGCTGTTACCATTAAAATTCTGAATGACAGTAATCGCCGGCTCGCCGGGGCGTTTAGCAGTGAAATAATTACTGAGGCTGGTAGCGACGTAACCCATGATTTTCCCGTAGGAAAGCCGACCTTTGCGTGTTTACACGGGGCCGTGCACGTGCATGTACGTCACCCGCGAGGATCGTCGGTCGTGGTCGTCGCGAGCGAGATACACGAGGCTCGCGGGCGAGCTTATGCAAAGCCAACATGGCGGGCGTGTCTAAGATGATTGAACGAAACGGGCGTACGGTGAGCCTGGCCGAAGCTGTGCTGGTTCGGTTCGGCTCGTATCGGTTCGACCGACCGACCTCGTATTTCGTATTCATAGAATTGCCTGGGAACCACGTTGCACGCGGTCTACAGTTCGCAGTTCATTCTCTCCATCCTGGTTTCCTCGAGACCCATCGGAATCTCCGCAGCCTTGGGCTTTGGCATCGACGACCACGTCCGCTTCCTCTCCTGGATCGCTCGATATGCGATCTACCGATGTCACGTGACTGTACCGGCAGAGAGTTGATCACCTTTACACCTGAATTTTCAAGAGTATCAATTATCACTAGAAAATTTGCGACGCAAAGAACAGCGTATGGGAAATGCTATGACTATGAACTATTTCTCTTTCTTTGCAATTTCACAGTTTCACAATTTTATACTTTACAACTTTACAACCTTGCACAATTTTTCAATTTCAAAGTTTTACCATTTTCAACTTTGCAACTTTAGAATTTTACAGTTTAAGATTTGGAATTCTACAATTTCACCGTTTCACAATTTTCTACTCTGCAACTTTAAAATTGTACAACTTTGCAATTTCACAGTTCTACAGTTTGCAACTTTGCAACTTTAGAATTTTACAGTTTAAAAATCGCTGCTTTGGAATTTTACAATTTCATCGTTTCACAATTTTCTACTTTCCAACTTTAAAATTGTACAATTTCAGCATTTCCCACATTCCTCACAATTCAAAACTTGAATTCCACTAAAGTTAAACTTGAAAATTCTTTCAATTTAAACTTGAAATTTCCCTCAATTTAAACTTGAAGTTTCGTGTCGCGAATTCCATGACACGATTAGGCTTACACCCTGCCAAAAGAAGTTTCACTTCAAAAAATGTTAGCATCGTTTGCATGAAATAGATCTTCATCTACTCAATTTTGCAACAAATGCACAAAGATCCGCAGTCTAATTATCCCTCTGAACAAATTAATTCTCCTGTAGCCGAGGTATTATTATCTGCGACGAGCAGATAGCCAACTGATATACGACGAGGTAGCATCGAGGCGGCACGGTGTAATATTCCATCGAAAGCTGTTTCCTCTGAAAAAGGTTCGTCGCGTACTTTTTGCCACCAGCCGAGCCCCGTGCCGGCCGATTGTTTAAGAACGTTCGATCCCCGATACCGGCGCAGAGGCTGGTTATTGATGAGCCGGCGCGGCGGTCTCTAGCTTGCAGACCGAGCTGGTTTTGGCTTAGGTTACCTGCGATTTGTATGACATTCGATCCTTCGCCCACGCGTACGAGCTCTCCGGTGCTCTCTGTACTCGCGAGTCCCACCTCTTCCTCCGCCTCCTTCGTAGCTTTCTTCTCTGTGTCCACCGCCATATCCTCTCCGCGATACCCTTTCTTTCTCTCGCCACCGTTTCTCGTTCGCGCGACCGAGCTCGTGCCCGTCGAACACACTCGTTCGACGGCTCTATTTATTTCTGTAATACGTGTTATTTATCCACCGATAACCGATGAGCCCGTTCTGTCCTTGCTCGTGCAGCTTGTAGCCGCTGTCACCGTTGATAATTCGCATTAAGTCTCCATCCTGCAGGCCCTCGAGCGATCTCCACGGAGAAAAACGAGAGCACGCGATAGAATGGTTCGGACTAGAGTGCTCCGGAGAAGTCTGTACAGAGTTTATGCAGCTGCGTAGAGCAGGGCAGAGGGATAGGTCGCAGCTGCATCTGCCGATATCACCGATATGACCGATTACACGATGCTGCGCGTGGGTCTTCCGGTCGTGATCCGGATCAGTCTTGTAGTTTAGCGAAAATTACTCTTCGCGTGTTACAGCGACGGGAATCTAGTAGCCGATCGCCAAGATACGTCCCCGCGGTGGTTAGATTTATGCCCGCCATTATTCCGAAGTCGGTTTTCGTCTCTTTGGCGTCGCTCGTTCCGATTTCATCGATCGGTATCGCTTCCACGTACGCCATGCTCAATTTCTCCTGACCGTTCTGATGGATGGATGGAAAATTCGGATCCGCCACCAACCACCCGATCCAACAAGCTTCGACACGTGTAGCCTTCGAAAACATTGGCCGATCTAATATGTCTCGAGTCTGTTAGGCGTCAAGTCGAACGAACGTATCGGGAAAAATGATATTGAAAGCTTTCTACTGACATTTTCTATTTTTCGGGTCCACGGACCCGGCGCCCATTTATGGCCCAAGTGGAAGCCTTTCAGAGATTGCAATGTCCGCGCTCGCCGGGCCCTAAATTACGCTGATCACCGCGCGGCGGTCTCTTAACGATCGTTGCGCCAGCAATGTCATTCCGCATTGTTCGACGTCTGACAAACACGTCGCGCGCCGTGCCAGGCAGCCGTGCAGGAAATTCGATATTTCCTGCATGACGGTGTGCGTCCACCTCTCCTTCACCAGGGAGAAATGCGCCCGACTTTCTTTTTCTATCGTCGATCCTGTTGTCTTGACGTCGCGAGCGTCGAGAGTTGCGGGGAGATCTTGTTTAGACGGGGGAGTTGAAAAATGATCGAGGAGTGAAGACAGGCCCGAAAGAAAAAGTCTGATGACGTCGAGTAAATAAGATTGAAAGTAGATTGGTCAGAGAACGAATCGAGGACGAAACTCGACAGATTGATTGGCGCAAGAATTCGATTAATGCGTGTTCGATTATCAATAAATTACCAGCACAATGAACTTATTGTTCGTTGTCAAAAATGAATCAACGATCTCTGTATCGGTTTAATAAACAGAAATTCAGAAGTATCGATGAAACGAATCTCAGAATAGATTCTAAACAAAGATTTAAAGTATCTCAATCGATAGAAATTGCAATTTCGGCGCCCAGATTCGATCCTATGTTACTATTTTCCTAAGCAGTTTTACAAATTAATAATTCGACGTTTCGATCTAGGTTAAGACCATCTTCAAGAATATAATTGCGTCTGTAAAAATTAATATGAGAATATATATTTCCGTGTTAAAAAGCAAAAAGAGAAACAAAAGAGAAAAATACAGAAACCGAAACCAATGGTTTGCTGGTACAAACTTACTTGCTTAGTAACAAATTTATATAATTTAAATTTAATATTTCAAACACTTGTTGACCATGTGCCGGCATGCCATACTTTGTTTCAAGAGCCGGACTGTGGAGCCTAATCTAAACAATCCGGAGATACGAGAAGACCCAGAGACTTCGTCTACTAAAGAGCTTCCTCTGGCGTCGTGAAATAAAGACAAGTTTTATTTTACAAATAATAGTGTGCATTTATTGACACCCATATCCAATACTGCGTAAACTGAAATTTTTTTAAAAATTCCGACATGCGGCGTTTTTCGTTGTAGCCACAGATATGGGACAGGAGGTCGGTTGACCAGCAAAGCAACGGCGCAACGGCTCAACGGCGCAAAGGAGCAGGAAGAAAGGAGGCAAGACAAGGGGAGGACGAACGAGTCCTGGCCACGTAACGAAGCCAGCTGTAAATAACGTGGACGGACAATGTTGTGAGTTACGGTGGTACCAATCCCATAAATGGCATGGTTTTATGTTGGCAGCGCCGAGACGCGGCCAGCCACACAGGGCGATCATCCGTTTCTTCGTGGTTCGTGTAATGTCGGTCCGAGAACCAGCCACGATGTCACGCAACAGAAGGTCTCCCCGCTTATTGTTGCATCTGAACTTTCTCTGCTCTCGGTTTTCAGTTTTCGGGGGGAAGCCGAACGCAACACTCTCCGAGATTTATCGTTCGCCGCCTCGCGTATATGCTTTCGCGACCCTCCGAAGCGTCGCGTCGCCTTCGTTTCTCTTCTTCCCCGAAGTACTTCGATTAACACTCGAAGAAGGCAACCCACCGTGCCTTGAGAAAATCCAGAGATTTTTAGATATCCTGTTGAAGCCGGAAAGATGGATTGTCCTCGGGATCGCAGAAGTGGAAGCTGTCCAGCAGGAAGGATGGTTGAATCGAGTATCAGCGTACGTCAGTGGCGAAGGAGATTACGCCTGTTCGTCTTGGGACGTGTCATAGCGAGCGCGATAGCACGTGCCACGGTGAAATGAGAGAAAAAGGGCCGGGTCCAACCTTCGATCCGCGTCCGATAGCGTGATCCAGGTACCTTTATTGCCCGGCGGGTGTTACGTATCAAGCGTTGGGTCCGCGTGTCGGGCTGCGAAGCGGATAAGTCCGTGGAGTGGCGAGAATAATGGAAGGACTTTCTACTATCAAATAGATTTATGGATATCCAGCCAGGGTACCAACTACCGAGGTTTATACGGCCACGAGTCCGGTCGTCGTGCTTTATCCGCTGTTAAAACCGTGGACGTCTCACCGATAGGCAGCAACAACAGGCGAATATGTTTATGCTACACCCCGTGTATCCGCGCGCGGGTCAATCGACGAGCGAGAAAGCGGAATTTCGTATTGTTTCGGGATACTATTTCACGGAAGTTCCATGGTTTCCGCGGCCAAGATCCGAGCGATACGTGCTGTTTATTTTCAGTTTCATGCTCGCCGGTATAAGTGCCTTTTGCCCAGACGGATTACTTCGATGGAACAATGGCAGGGAATATTGGAGGGAGCCGCTGGGTCATCGTGATAAACCCTAGAAGTCCTAGGTCGACGATGATCAATACTTTTCGTACACTGTCGCATCCTCGAACTCTCGTTTCGGTACCCACAATTGCCGGTCTCAATTATTCACCCGCGATGACTGGACGATCCCGGTGATCTACGAACGGAGAACAACGATGTCTATCGTTTAATTTGAATCTACGACTCACCGCGGAACGATTTTCAACCGATCGCTGGTGACGTCGATGTTTCCTGGCTGATTCGATGATTCTTTCGCCTGGACGAACAATGGACGTCAAACGTCTGTCATTCACTTGATACGACACCCGAATCCTTTGTGAGTATTCGCCTTCTCCTGTTCTGTTCGTGATTTTCATTGATTCTGCTATTCGGACACAAATTAATTAGAATCGGAGAAGTAGACAGTGGAAAATAAACTGGAAATCTACGAAGCAGTCGCGGAACCAGTTTCGCACGAGAAACTATCACAATGACGCGTATCAACAAAGAATCACAACGTATCTGAATCAGTCGGTCATGAATATTCAGGACACTTATCAATATCCTGTTTTGGAGATCTCGATCGCTTAATGAAATATACATACAGAGGACGCATTTTTAAAGCATACATCCCCAGAACATTTGTACAGGAAACAAAGTTCAGTCGAGCTGCACCACTCTACAATTTATTACAAAAACCTGGAACATCCTAGACCAGTTGTGAAAGGGTTCTAGACCGACAGAGGACGAGGGGACGCAAACCCAGCTTTCGAATTGCGCATAATAGGAGGATCCCCTAATCCTGCTAGTTCCACAGGATACTGGAAACTTAATAACCCTTATCGCTCGTGGCTATTTCATTTTAGTTGGACAGCTCGAACGTCAGGCGCGGCGGGGACGAATAAATTTCTCCGGGTATATGGAAATGTTGGAATTACATTACGATCGTGTTTGGTGCGTGGCGCACGAGGGGGGCAAATAGCCATGGTCTCCAGCAGCAGGTCTTGGGAGGCAGTCGGCCATGTCTCCTCCGTGGAGGGTGTACAGGACTGTCCAGGACTAGTGGCGTGCACTCACGAAACCGTGGCGGACAGGTGACACGCGCCGGCCACGCGCACGTTACGAATTCCACGCGTGTACGTGCGTCGGGTTAATTTCAGAATAAACAGTTGGAAAATCGTCGGAAGAATTCTTCAATTCCGAACGCTTTCGTTTCTTTCCGAGCACGCCAACAACGATGAGTCTTTAATTCGCGTCTTCGCCGTGTCACGTGGCCGGAAACATTACGAACTGTAAATTGCAGGCGGGATGCCGATGACTATTTACATTTGCTCGTTTCCTCGTGGCTGGGCTTGTTGCGTTATTACCATCGGCTAGCGCACGACCATAAAACTTCGACCCTACGATTATGATGGCGGCGTTTTCCGCGAGCCCTGCCGCGCCGTAAAATCCCATCGAAACATGTCCCCCATTAGGAGATAAAATAATTATAACTGGGAGCCAGCCGGAGGTGTGCGCAGAAGAGTCAGCCGCTTTTCTAGAAAGAAGTTCTCGATGGTGGTGGTAGTGGTAGATGAGGAGAGAGAAAGAGAGAGAGAAGGAGAGCCACTTACAGTAATTCACGAACAGGTTTACATACTTTTATCGTGTAATCGTAGACGAGCGAATCGTGGCGTGATCGAGGGCGGGATTACGCCCTCGAGCAAACGGAAGTATCAAGATCGAGCTCGATAACGCGACGTTCTATATCGGTTCTCGATAGCGGTTCGGACCGCGGGCCGGTTTATCCGGATAGCAAGATAATCGCCGATACCCGGCCCATTGGACAGGTGACTTATCTTTCGTTATTCAAAATGCCTTCGCCGTGCTCGCCGAGGCTCCGCGAGCGATTGATGAATCGTGGCATTAAGTGCGTTTCGCGGCAAGCTACGCGTAACAAGATATCGCTTTCTAAAGAAGTAACGAGTGCCGTTCTTTTTTAACCTCCGAGTTTTCCTGTTCGAACGGCAAAGACAGATTAATAGTATCGCAAGTTCAAATCGAATGGTCTTGAACACCTATTTCGAATATCATCAGAAATCTCTTTCCGCAAGTATTTCATTTGCATTTGTAAGAGTGAACTGTGGAACGATTAACATGTTCGTCGCCACGTCACCCATATCTGGGTGACGGGTATGCCCCATCACCCAAATATGTGTGACGCTCTTCTTGTTCGAGTTAATTAAATATAGGTTATTATATATAGGATATACAACCGGAAAGTGACCCACCCGGGGTGTTTTTCACGTGTTGTTGGAAAAAGGTGGTTCGGAACCCACCATAAACAGTAGGTCCCGCTGAAAAGGCGATGGTGAGAGTGGACAGAGTGGGAAGAGGATTGGTAAATGAATTTGAAACCCTGAGGGGACCAAATATTACGTTACATATATAGCATATACAACATAAAAATATTAAAAAAACATTATACCGTTCTGCGTACCGACGGTCGAATTTGGGAACGCGGGAAACTTAGCCGAATTACGCTGGGCGACGAACGTGTTAATAGTGTTATTAATTGTAGTTGTTGAAGCTAGCTTGCTGAAATTTGCCTGCCAAATTTCGCTGTTCCGCCGGAGGTGTAGTAACGGCGTGCGAGGCGTCATGTGCCAAGGAATCACGCACGGCTGACTCGGACTTCGGCCAGGAGCACCCTGTCTTGGGGGTTGCAGGTGCACCACCGTCTCCTTCGGCGGATTCATGGTTGCGTGATTCCAGATCCTGGCAGGTCCTCCACGGAGGGCCCAACCGAGTGGGTCCTTCTGGCACGCGCTTTGTAGCCGCTGGTGTCCCGAAGGTGGAACATATGCGGAGGAATCATGCTCGGATGCCTCGGTTCGCCACCCCGCAGGTACACCTAGGAGAAGTCTCGCTGCTTTGCCGCAGGTGGTGGTGCACCTTAACTCGCCATCTTGGCTGCGGCAGGTTTTTCGAAACTGTCTCCTTCAGTCCAGGTAAAACTGAAATCCTCAAATGTCTCTTTCAATCCTTGTAATGTAAACGACTATTTTAATTTAATCCGGCAGGCTAATCATCCGGATATCATTCACCTGGAATAGCAGTGCAGAAACGAACATCAACCGGCACCACGGTTTTCTTGACCCCGAGCGGAAGCGTTTAACGAATTCAAGAAGGAGAGGTAATGGCTACCCGTATCCTCCGCGCGACCAGGCGAAGAGAAAAAATAAAAAGACAAGAGAAAAAAGCAACGAGAAACGTAACGCGACACGTTGTCGCACCGGTGGTGGTGGGTTAACAGGAAGAACCTCAAACAGACAAACCCGTGGGATAGGCACACAAAAGTCAGCCGGGGTCGGCCCTGGGTCAAACACTAAAATTAATTCGAACCGTACGCATCCGCTGCTTTATATCCGGGGGAGAGGACCGTTTCCCCATGGGACAGGAACGTTAATTCCGTTGTTATTACTTGGATGACACAATACGCTTAATTAGCCGGGGCCCCGACGAGTCACTCGATTAATCGCGGAGTAATCGTTTTCATTATCGTTCGGGCCAGCTGTTACGGTACTTTATGGTATTCGAAGGGTTAAAGGGTCTGTTAGATATAAAGACACTAGATCGCGCTTTCAACGGCGGTTGCCAAAAGACGTAACGAGCCGATCTATACAAATGAGAAGACAGCGGATTCGCGACGCGATCCAGTCAGTCGTCTGTATTACCTACAAATGCAAACAACGTATGCGGTGCGTGCTATGTACACAGCGAAACTCTAATAATAGAAATAAGCACATGGAATGTAAAATATAACTCCGTCTAATCTATAATAAATAAGTGTTCTTGTTCCAATACATAACAGGGTCTCTGAGAAATGTCTCCTGAAATGAAACGGAGAATAGAAGGTCGGAAAAGTGGAGCAGTACCTTTTTGAACGAGGAGCGGCATTGTTGGTTTCTCTAGAGGGACCATCGAAATCAGGTGTCACGGTTGTTGCACGCAACCCCCGTCTCGCCATGGCAACTGTTGTTTAAAACAACTCGCGCGTCCCGGAACGAGCACGTTACATAAGGTCGGACAACAGCACCACGTTGTCACGGCAATCGGACGTAGCAACACGCGTGCACGTTCGCGTGCGTGCATCGGCACGCGCAGCCTGCAGGTGCCTGCCTAGGTGCATTGTTGCGCTGCGCCGAGCCGCAACCCACTACCCGCACGATTTCTAAGATAACGGGTGACTCTCGTAATTATCCTGCCCTAAGCAGATACGCATTTTTATGCGCAGTCTGCTACGCGATACGAGCCCGGTCACGCCCACCCATTTTCGGTTATTTTTATGTGCCGCGCCGCCGAACATTATAAATCATCCTCCGTTGCTGCTGGATCCGATCTACCGTCTGGATAAAATGCTGCTTCGACCAGTAAAATATTTCACAGTATATAACATAAATTTCAAATTCCAGCGGCAGTCGTTTCGTCAGAGTCCAGAGCAACCAATCAACCCCTGAATTTCTTATTGTATTAAGTATTTCAGCCACGTGCGATTATTTGTTTCCAGAATTCGGAGTGACTCAATCGCCAGTCGGGACAATATCATTGACCCGGTTCCGCCGTGAACACTGTTATCCAAAGGCGTTGGCATCGATCATACAATTACGTGGTACCAAGCTCGATCGCCTCGTTAATGTCAATTGTCAAAGGTAACGAGTCTCCCTGACACGAAGCGCGGCTACCAAGCTGGTCGCGTGGCCGGCACGCGCCAGGCAATGACAATTTCCGTCCCTCGTACCGGAAGTCGAGCGGCGCGGTGCAACTGCAGCCTGCATTCTAGATGCACCCGTCGCTTCGTCGTTGCGTGAACGTTACACACCGAGCATATTGACTTGATGGTCTATGCGACCATTTGCATGGAAATTTCGCATAAAACTCTGTCGAATGACATGAATGACCGTTGCACTTTGCTGCATCGGGCTGTTGGCGTTCTACACTATTTGCACGAACACGTCAACTACATATTTATTCTAAAATCAATCCCAAAATTTACAAGCAGGAAGTTTAAGGATTATAATATGTTTAGCGTTAACTGGTTTACTTCGCGGTACTTCCCACTTATTCTCGGTTCGAAACCGCTTTGACTTCAGCTACACCTTCTCCGACTCAACCCTTCAGCATCGTACACCTCACGCTGGGATTTACAGCGTCCCTGAAGATATCCATCTGTTGGTAAGCATCTCCCATCCTTTCCACGCGATAATAGTAACAATTGTTCGCAGTCTAGACACGTCCGCCCGCGTCGGTCCATTAAGATCGAGATAACGTTTATTTACGTATTCCGAGATGACGGCAGGTGGGTAAAATGCGAAAAAAAAGGTTAACCCGTTCGATGATGCAGTGCGCCAGCGGGAGTACGATGAGAGAACGGACGCCATTACGATCGCCGTTTTACCGTGGCAAGTACCCGATCGAACCGCACTTTCGCGTATGGAAAATTAATGGGAAGTCCGAGTGACCGTTGCGTCACAATCCCTTATCAATTCGCCAGATTGCTGGGGGAATATTTCATGCGTTCGCAGCTTACGCTGAAATAATGGGACAGTCGTGTATTTATGAAGCGTATGAACCGGATAGGACTCGCGGGATACATAATGCGTTCTCAAATAAAGAATTTCATACGCGGCCGATCGAGATCGCAATCTAACTTCTTATCGACAACCTTCCTCCGCAAAAATACTTCCACTGGATCTTTGACCTGCCAGTTGTCCGGTCCGCAACACACGGATGTTTAGATCTGTACTGCAAAAATGTGAAGGTATCATTTTTAGAGAGAGAGCGAGAGAGTGCCGAGTTGAGCGAGCTGTAAAACTTTTAACGTTATTATCAATGATACAATGTAAATGCAATCATGGTTGTGAAACCCTTGATCACATAATACGCCAATGCGAATTGTATAATTCACAAAGACGGAAACTAACAAATTCCCTACTTAATATGGGCCTCCAACTGCCCATTAATATAATTATAGTAAAGCCAAATATCAAAGCTTGTATTAGCATTCACTCCTTTTTACAAAATTGTAACCTACATATTTAGCGTTAACAGACATTGCTGTTATATTCACTTGTATTATTATAGAATTCTTATTCCATTATTCCTGTATTCCACATTACTGTATTTACTAATATCTAAAGCAAAATAAACCCAGAAGGGTTTCAAATGCTTACAAATTAAAAAAAAATAATAATGTGTCTCATCATCAACGCAAAGTATGCATAACTTATTTCGGGAAAACTGTATCGGATTGACACGAGGGACGGACGAGGGTTAAATTATTAGGAGAGTCGTCGAACATCCTGAAAATCGTCCCGAGCTCCTCGGCCCTGTTCGACTCTCTCGGAGGCGGCTGGGAGGTTGTTTTTCAGCGGAAGGGCGCATCGGCGAGCAAAGGGCCGTGACGCCGATGACACCGACGCGAACACAGTCAGATACGGAGCCGGGCATGATTTATCCTTATTTCCGCGGAGGGAGTCGAAGCAACCGCTTGTGTCCGAGCACCACGCTGCGGCACGCTTCTTCGTTGTTCACCCAAGGCAGATCGTGTCCCTTGATACGAGGCGGGGACCCCAGCCGGACGTTCCGTTCGTTCGCGCGACTCTCGGTGCTTGCGGATCGCGCATGAATTATTGCGAGATCGGGCGGACCGCGCAAAATTCAATAAAGTTATTTCGCCTCACGGCGAGCGGGATGCAGGCGAAAGAGCAACAGAGCAGAGGACCGAGTCGGGGGCGGCGCACAATCGCGGCAACGATTGAATTATCGGCGTTAAATTTCACGTTTTACGCGCAGACCCGAGCGCCGAGCCTTGTCAGCGGCCCCGATAGAGACGTAAATGATAATTGCACTATACCGGACCATTCCTGACGAATGCGAATGATCATTTCGAACGCGTCGTTCGCGAAGGTCCTTCTTCGAAAACTTTTAAAATTCCGAGGAATACAGCTGCGCCAAAAATGGTTCGCTTCGATCGAATTCAGTGGATGTCACCTAAGAGGTTCACCCGGTGTCCAGACGTTCTGCAGTCCTGGCTCCCGGTCCTCTTTCTCTCGTAAAGTCTCTCCCTCTCCTCGCGGTCGGTCGCGAGAGCCTGCATTTGCATCTCAATCTCGCCGTTGATTTAGCAGTCGTCCGGGGCCATCACTCTTGCCGCGGGAAAGGTCGACTTTAGTATTTTTAGATTAGCCGGCCGCGATATAAAGGCCCGCGTCAGGCACTTTTTCAAGGTGGCCAGAGCGAGCACGATCCTCCCTGGAGGAGCCCGGGGCCCACGGAGGTGGGGAGGAGAGGGAGAACGGAGGTGGAGGATTCTCTTAAAGAAAAGAAGGTCGTGGCTGGTTCGAACGGCTTTAAATTAACCGGCGGAGGAGGAGATCGGTCGCCAGCAGGAACCAGGAAAAGAACCGCGAAGGAGGTCGACTTTTGTCCTTGAAACGTACGACCCGGAGGATCGAGGGCTGGTTGCGTTGCGGGTCATCGAACCTTTTTCGTAATGCGGTGAGAGGTCCTTTTACCAGGACCGTCTTACCATGCGGGACGAAACGCGAATCTCTCGCCGTAAATATCTTCGACAGCCTGGCGCCCATTGCGTTCGCGTCTTCGGATTATCTTCGGCTCATAGTGATTTAACGTTCAACGCAGTGAGTACATCTAAAGAAACAAAAGAGACTGTTGTACTATTTTTATCTATGCATAATGAAAAACTAGCAGTCCGGTTGGCAAACGTCGGTCTCGCTCTGGCTGCGAAATTCGGTGAGTGGCAGTACGTCCAGATCCCTTTGTTGCACAGGCAGCCATTTGCATTCCATTTTCTCGGTCGACTGAATTGAAAGAATCGCGGTGTTACGTTTACGGTAATGAATACAGTTCGTAAAGCAAGGTTCTAACCGTTTCGCGCACGTTCCCTCTATCGTCGATTTTGCAGATCTCGAACTTGAAGAGGACGGTGTTCTGTCCGTCGCCGACGTAGAACATTCTCTCACGCCGTCTCTTTTTCATGACCACGTCCCAACTCTCCGCGGCGATTACTCCCGTGATCAAACCGAACCAGTCAACTCGGGATAGGCCTGTTGGAAAGAGCGATCGCACGTTTTAATATTCCACAAAATGGATCTGTATCTCGGCGACCGCCTCTTTTCTATTCTAAGTTGGTTGGCGATCGTCTTTGTGCGCATCCTGGAGAGTCATCGAACCGCTATTATCTATAATTTCGTTGATTCGGAGAAAGTCTGACCTGGGGATCTTGTCTGACTCGTGCAGGCGTACTCTGTTATTCGTACCTTCGTGGGACGATCGATCTATGGTCACTTGTCCCTTGGCCGACATGTCCGACCCCTTGTCCAAGAAGAAGTAGTCGTACGCTCGGAACTGCACGATGTTCTTCCCGTTCTCCGCCTCCACCTTTGTTGTATTCCGGATACTTAATATAAGTATATTTATTAAGTACAATTTCTGAACGAAATACAAACTACGGACGTAATACAAAAGATCTTAGTAGACTAGACAAGACTCGGTAAGAGACTGATCGGAAGCGAATTGTCACTGAGAAAAGAATGCTCGCGAGAAGAAGAAATCAGCAGGAAAGATAGGTGTTGGGTTCTGTAAAGTGGGGATTGTTTTAGGTCTAATGGGTCAGTAAGGGATGAATCGTGGGGATGAGCTTCAAGGATGAGTAATAGTAGATAGAATGTCGAACTGAAGATAGAGAGACGAATTGAAACGTTTAGAATACATGAGTGATTACTAATGCTAGAGAGAATCTTATCGTTGGTATACAACACCTTCCGCCATAAAATTGTTAACAGAGTTTAACAATGAAATATACCATGAATTAAATAGGAATTAAGAATTAATTACAAAGTAATTTAGAATAGATAACTTAATTGTTCATAAGTGATTATTTGAAAATGCAAAATTTAGATGTAGAATAAAATAAAGAAAATAACGCAAGTGAGAATATACAACACCTTTCCGAAATGGTATCATTACTACTAATACTATTACTGCTATAGACTCTAGACATTTTTAATTCACTCTGCAGAAAATATTTGAACAGCGACGGTCATTTACTAGGAAGTTCACGTGATCCTCCGTGGTCTTGATCGCATTAAGATCCTTGCTCAACCATACATCGTCGATGTTCCCCTTTTTGATGAAGTCCTGAAGTGGTCCAAGAACTTTGAGCATAGGTGCAGCACAGAAACACTGTACCTACCATCAAAGATGCCCAGTAAAAATGAAGTCTACACAGAACTAATTAAATTGTATCGTGGCGTAGTTCACTTCGGACGGTTGTTGGACGAAAATGTGACCGATTTGATAAGCCCTTGTGTCAACCAAATAAGGTATATGGGAATACTCGGGTCCGCCGATCTGCTCAGCGACAATGGGTCCCATGAGGTCCCAAGCCTTAACTATGCTCATAGACTTCGTGATGCGCACCCTCATCTTCTTCTTGTAAGTCGTCATCTCCGTATTCATCCCGCGAGTTACCTCTACAGAAATTCGTGGTTAGAAATTCTCGTTGACAAGTGTCAGCCAGGAACGTTGGTTAGGTTCAACGCTCTCGACGGCTTCGAATATCAGATATTTTTCAATATTTTGTTTCACGTCCCGCGTGTCAGGCAGTAAAGCAGCTGTCTAAATTATCTTGATCGTTGTTTGGAACGAATTTTATCTGTAGTTTAAAAAATTGTTTCGCGTCCGTCGCGCAAGTTACGCTCGAAGAGTAGCTCGTTCTTCGAGTTCGTGCGAGGACAGGAAAGTTGGCCAAGAATTCGGCCGCGGTCCGAATGGGTTCCAAATCGAATCAAGCGATATTGGGGGAAGCGATCGATCACCCGGCTTATCCTTTTGGTCGGCGCAAGTACATCGGCCCCGGCCATTTGTAATCATTAGCGCCATGGTGCCGTTGCCACGGCCGTCTTATTATGTCATTTCATTTCGTTCGTTTTCTTTCTTTCTTTCTCGTTCTGTCTTCCCCGTTGGCTGCGGCCGGGGACGCGTCAACGCGTGTAGGCACACGCACATATTTGCTATTGTCGCCGGCGATGATGAATCTAAACACGAATGCGTGTCACGGGCCACGTCGAAGGGTCGAGTTCACTCGACCCGGACCAGCACAGACAGTTCGGTTAATTAAACCTTTCCACGCGGGTTAATTCACCACAAAAAGAGACCGAGGACGTGATTAATTAACACGGACTGGCGATCGTAGTCTCGATAGAAATTCATTATTTCTCGAGACTGGCTATCGTTTCTCTATTTTATTAGTTCCACTTTCCTTGTAGTGATTCTTCGAAATATTATTAAAGGGGTAACATCGGAACGTAAAAGAGTAGAAGAAATAATTAAGGGAGTACAGCATCGTGGGATTATCATCGGAAAATGTTTATCTCGTTATTATCTGGTTCCAGCCGCAAGGTCGGTTCCCGCGCGAGAAACAGGCCCCTGTTTTCTTTTAATTGCATCACGGCTAACTACGATGTGGAACACGTAAATCGGAGAGAGGTCTCGGGGGGGCCGCTAATTTTCAGGCTCTCGCGAGCGACGTTCGTGGTTCCACATATTAACGTGTTTATCGGGTTCTCGGAATTAAATATCTTTCGTAAGACACAATCCTGTAAACTACTTTACTGCCGCAACCGCTGTACACCTAACGCGCGAACCACGATGTTGCGGAATCGGAATTACCGCTAACTCGCCTCGCAATGTTGCATAGTGATCAGCGCCCGGGGATAGGGAATTTTTCAAACGCGACAATTATGTGGCTGATAATGATTTTCGAAATTAATGGTGTTGAACTGGGTTACTTGAATTGTTCGAGCTACTAAACTACGTTGAATATTAAGGGAGCGCAGCTACCGGAGCTTCCTATTGCCTATCGATAACTACGGTTGGCGTTTTACGGCTCTATCCTTGGCCCATAGTAATTGCCCGAGTTAATCTATAATATAGCGAGTCCCTTGGAAATCGTTACTAAAAAATATCGAACATTCCTTGCACCAGAAGACATTGTAAATCCAAATGTCTTCTTCAGATATTTGAATCGCGCAAGTTCTCCGCGAAACAAAGTACCGCGAGTGCATCATCGCCAACTACGAAGAAACGAGCAGTTCGAGAGCCGGGAACGAGGAGCTCATTGTCAGTGTAGATTACAATTTGCTCCGCAGCAACCCACCCATAGCTCAACGCGAACAGCTCGAGTCTAAGACGGGGAATTAAGTAATTAGCCGAGCAACAACTAGAACTAATTTGCTGTCGGAAAGGAATTAACAATGGATTAATGGGCGGGTTAACGCGCGGGTCCGTAGCTAGCAGTGTCGGTAAGACGGGTGCCGGAGCCCTGTTTCGAGCCTTAAATTTCCATGCTGGCAAATTGAAACGGCCCTGAGTCGCATCACGATATTGCTTATGGTACAAATTTAATAAGGCGCCCGCTGGGGCCTCCAGTTACCATGCTAATATCATCCAGGATCGGCCGCGCACAGCTTCTCTCCACCTGACTTCGTCGAGCGTGCGGCCGGAGAGAAAAAGAGAGATAAAAAAGAAAGTGAGAGAGGAGAGGAGAGAGAAGAGACGAGCAGGAACGGTGGAAAAGGGGCCAGGAAGGCCAGGGAATCGGATGAAAAAGAAGGAAGAGGAGAAAACGACAAACGAAGACGACGAGGAGGATGACCGCGGAGGACGAGAGGGAGTCGATGGTGCACGGAGAGACTCGTAACCCGTAATGTTATGGCACTGCCCACCGCGAGGGGGACCTTAAAGGGCCCTCGTGCCGAGGTCTTTAGTGCCAAATTGGTTATGCGGACGCTTTACGACACGGTCCGCCGATATTAGCCGAATGAATTACATAAATTATCCTTAGCGTTGCGACCAAGAGCAACAAAAAAAATTCACGTCGGGGAAAAGATGTTGTTGAAAGAATTTTCTACGTGTTTTTTTCGGTCGTTCCGGCCGCGGCTGGCCCAGAAGCTTCTTCGGTGAAGTATCCAGAATCGAGTGGATTATAAGGGAAGAGTCAGAGTCTGCTCATTTATCGTGGTACTCGATAGCCGTTCGAGATCGGCGAAAAAGAATGTGCTAGGGACAGTTGGTACGTACCCGAGCGGTCCGATCTCATCCCCTTCGTTTTATCATCCCGCGGAGAGTCTTGCGGGGTACCTACCGCATGGCTGTTCGCTTGGCTCGTCTCGTCTGGTCTCGTCTTGTCTCGACAAGCGCGTCTCAACGGGCAGCTTCGCTGCGGTAATCTCGCATGTCCCTCGTCCTTCGTTCATTCCAAATAAGACGAGGATAAAGACGGACAGGGAAACAGAGGGGAGAGAGGAGACGAAGAGGAAGGACGAAGAGGGGGGCAGAGGAAGAATCGAGTACGAACATTTTTATCAGTCGTCGCTCCAGTCCTCCGCGGGAGGTCCCCTGCGTGGCTCGGTCGCCACGCAAACCCACGTGACCAGGTGGATTTTGATGGTCGGCGAATGTCCGACGAAGTCTAGGAGGCGAACTCTTCCGGGGGTTCTTCCGTGGAAACTGTCGTCAAGTTCGCGCGAAGTCAGCGAGCCGCTTCTAAATATGGGGAACCTCGTAGTCGTAGGATGGTATGGCCTCCGCATTACCAATTATTTATGCACACCGACCGGGGCGACGACAGTCTCTGTAACTCTGTAGATACTGTTTTTTTTTTTCCACGTTTCACCGAGGGAAGTTTAACAAGCAGTACGTTGAACATGGAATCGCGATGACCGGTTGTAAATAGCGCTGGATTGATCCTTCCAGACGGAGAATTCCCTTGGCGAGTCCGTGGCGGAGGCCAGAATCGAGAGGACGCGTTTCGACAGAACTTTTTCTGGATTACCGGGGTTGCGCGGTCAACGACAAAGAGAAAGACGAACTCAATAATATCCACGTAAACACCCACACGCGTAGCGGCCCGTATGGGCTTCTCCCGGCCGATTGAGGCACGGCCCTGCCGTAAGTCTTGCTCGGGCATAAACCAATCCTGAAAGGAGAACGCGATGCAACGGGGTATCCATTTCACGAGCGATGGAGACATCGGGGGTACCTCGTTCGATTCCAGCCATATGCTAATTCTCCTCTGAACCGCCGCTCTCGGCGTCGTGTATCCCGCCGGCCTCTACGGAAATAGGAGGAGACCCCTCGAGGATACGTCCTCGACGACCAACCATATTAAATCTTCTGCTGTTCCGCTTTTGCGATTGAAATCACCGTTGCCACCAAAACGGACACTCGGTAGCGAGATAGGCGACGCAGCCTTGCCACTGCCGCCACCGCCGTGTCGCGCCGCTGCCGCCGGTTAAACTCCCTGACGACGACGACGACGACGACGACGACGTTTCCTCACCCGCCGGGGGATTCGTTTGATTTGCATCCGTACACCTTGCTAGGATAACGACCCCCGTTGTTTTTCACCTGCGCGTCGTGTCGGCCGACCCGCATCTTTAATCCCGCCGGAAGATGTTCCTTCTGGACGCTGTTACCTTCTTCAACGGCCTCGTCGAAGCTTGAAAAATTCTACGCTCGAACTGGGTAACATGTTCCTCCTCGACCAAGTTTGTTCGCTTCTTCGACAAGACTGCGAACATTCAAGGTCCGAGCCGTGAACACTCGAGGACAAAATTGTAAGCGATGCTGCGAGGATCTCCGTGCGATCTGTTAAGGAATTGCCAGCATTTTTTTCGAAATTTCGAGGAAGACGCTCAACCGTAACGAATTTAAGAGGGTAGACTCGTTTCGAGGATTGCAAAGATAATACAAAGATATTTCAGTTAGTCAAAGTTAGATAAAAGATCGATCTGGGCTGTGTTCGGCCTGAAACGTTCTATTTTTTCGTTTACGAGGTCCATGGACAAATTCCAGCCACGTGTGAGAAATTACGGAACGGGCGACCGGGCAGTACAGCTTCCAGGTAAAGACCGTAAAGCAGCGACCGGGGAATCGATGTGATCGTTCTATTATAGCCATTGGTACCAGAAGGTGTGTAACAAAGCGATACGATCGTCGTAACCGTCCGGAACACCTCGAACAACCCGGAGTTCTGGCTCACCGCGAGAACCTGGCCCCGTGGCGCTCGGATTTAATGGAGCAAATCGTTCCCTGCTTTCAACCAATTATCGGGCCGGCTCTTCGGGATGTGCCCGTCGCTATTCCGACCTGTGCACCTACATACATACGTATACATACACCTGTGGGGTACCGCCACCGATGCACACACGCGTACTCTTTTCTCGAACCATTCTTTTACGGTCCGGCATCCCTGATCCCACCCACCAGCGCAAAGTCCAATTAGAGTCGACTAGCCGTTCGAGATAATTGGCGAACACTTGCGCGGCGACGTAACTCACCGGCCGGTAGCGTTTCTTCCTTACATTCTATTTTCTTAGTCCTGCGGAGCGTTCAGCCGGGGTCATCCGGCCTGTCGCCTGCTCTACGGCTCCGACGATGGGCCCAGATAATCCATTTAGCGTGCCGAGACCCTGAGGACACTCTTCTCGCGGCAGGAACAGTCGAATCGCTCCACTCTTTCCTCGGAAGACTGATCCTGCTGAACTTTGCGACGCCTGAAATTCTCTAAAAGCACCAGGAAAAGAATAGCTTTAGTTCGTCAATCTGCGAGAATAAATACCATTTCCAATCTTAATTTACTTCTAAACATTACGCGACTGCAAGAAGTTTCACTTCTGCTGCACGTGGTTTTTCACGTGTATAGTTTTTTATTCTGTACGTTTTATACGGCGTGGGTTACAAAGAGTGTGTGTGTGTGTGTGTGTGTGTGAGAGAGAGAGAGAGAGAGAGAGAGAGAGAGCGCTATAGATTCCAGCTAATGCTTTCTCTCTCACTCTTTGTACCCCATGCCGACAGTGTCGTCTTCAACTAACCCGTAAGACGGCGCAGTCTATCTCCATATGTCTGTAGTCGTAACATAACCATGTATTTCTAACCTTTTCGTTTGATCCTACTACCGAGCATTTTATTTGTTGCGATATATACCAAAATGTTCGCTATAATTCTAAAGATCGTTGGTTGTCCCCAATCGGTGTACCGGGGTTCGAATCCCGTCGGGGTAAGAAATTATTTTTCTCCGTTCATTCTCAGTTTAAATTTTCGTGGCCGACTTTCCACTTCCGTTGCATCGACACGTCACATATCCGTCCCGTCAGAAAATTGTTACCCTCAGCAAAGAAGTTTCACTTCAAAAATTCCCAATGATGATGCCTAATGTTCGTTAATTTGGAATTCCACAGCGCAGGAGGGAAAGAGTAGGCTTTCTCCGGTGATCACGGTGTACAGGCGCGTGTAACGAGATCGCGACGCCGAACGGGAGACGTATGGGAAGGCAGGTAACCGGGTGTACCATAGGAACAGAGCAGAGTCGGACCGATCCTTCGGTTGTTTTTGTTCCGACTGACTTATCGATATTGGCACGTTGTGTTACGAACGTGTACGTAACTACTCGGCGAGGCCGCAGCGAGCAACGCGGCGGGGACCGGGCTCTCGACGTCGACAAGAAAGAACAGAAAAGAGAGGGGCAAAAAACGAGGAGAAAGAAGACGACGGAAGAATTGTGGAGAACGAAGCCGCACGGAGGCACCAGGACTCTTGAGGAGCGAGGGTAACCAGAGCCTGGGTTGAATTATTGCTAAGTGAGGGCAGAACTTTGACCGGCGACCAGCGCGTGTCCCTACACGCGTACCACTCGACGGATTCGTAAACGTACTTCTGCGAAATTGTGTCTTTATCTGTCCGTTTCGAGCCCACCCAGTAGAATAACGTACATTGCAAAATATTCGCAATATTGTACGATCAGTTTCACTGGAGATTCGGCATTGAACGTGTCTGTGGACGAAGTTTAAATAATTATTTGGATGGAATAAAGTTTCACTGTGAGATGTTCGTAGACGGTGACTGGAGAGCCTTCTTGTGCAGGCGTTCAAGTCTCCGGAGTCGTACAACTTTGGAGAGCGTTTTCACCAAATCTATAACTGCTATTTGATAGAAAAAGGTCTACCATAAAATATCCATTCGGGTCCGTTAAAATGAATCATTGTTTAGAGCTTCCGATTTGAAGAATGTGTATCGACGAAGCGTTCCCGTGCAGCCGTCGACGTCTGTGGAGCGACTATTAAATTAAATAATTCGAAGGATCATTATAACTTTATTAAATAGCCGAAGGTTTATTACGACGTGTTCACAAAGGGGCAAGGGAAGTTCCATAGCCGCCGACGCCGCGCCGCCTGTAGGAAATCAGCAATTTCTAGAAATCAATGTCGATGGTTTAACGATGCCTCGCTCATTGTAGCGCGATGATAAATGACCGTAGTCGCCCGGCAACAGAATAGAACGCAGGTGTAATTCATAGTTTGACGTAATTTTTCCACGGGCGCGAACAACCGAGCGAACCCGGCGCAAAAAGAAATTCCCTCGGCGTTCAAGGATAACCGCAAGAATACTAATATGGAAGCGCGTATGAAGTTAAGACGTGTTTGCCTCTATCAAGACTATATTATTACCGTCCACCGGGCGATTGTAATGCCTCGCGGGAGTGAAAGAATGGCTACATGACAGCGAGAGGAGAGATGCTGCTCCCTGTGCTCTTCGAGGGAAGAGGAGCTTCTCTTCGGCACTTCCGCCGGCTTAGAGAAAGGCGAATCGTCCAAGAAGAGCCCGAACGCTCTTGCCTCCTTTCATGAGCCACGGGTTAAGCAAGAGTTATTGCCAAGTAGATGCGTTATAATAGAGACAAGTGACTAATAGTTTGATTCCTAGTTGGGGCCTCGCGCCTCGTACCCGTCGGAAGTCGTTAATTACACAATTTCGCTAATTGCGCTCTGGGCCGGTCGCGGACGAGCCAGCGTTCCTTTCGCTCGCGAAAAGAAACCTGCAAAAAAGAATGCAACAACAGGGTGGTGGTAGGGGTGAAGGGACGCGAAGCCGAGAGAGCAAGAGCAGAACGGAGCCGAGGAAGAGGCACCGTGAATATTTGATCGGCGGAGAGGACGTGATCCGAGGAACTGGTTTCGAGATAAACGCAACTATGTAAATTTCGACGCCCGGACACGTGTATTAACGCTACATTTGCCAGCGGGGAGCAATAAATCCTTTTGTTCCCTGGGCCCGGGTGATCGCGAAAAAGGACAAGCTCCGGTCCACCTCCCGTGTCCTCTCTCTCTCTCTCTCTCTCTCTCTCTCTCTCGTTTTATTCGTTTTGATTTCTTTTCAACTCTCCCAAGGGGTGGGGGCTGCGTTAACGGTGTATCGACCTACTCGCGACCAAAGGTGCAAATTGAACGGCAGCGAACGACAGCAGAAGAAGGACAAATTCCTGCTCATTGTGCAGGAACGCAGGACGAGACCGCGATGCTCCGCTAATACAACCGCCGCTAAAAGTTTCCGAGACACCTGTTCGCGAACGACCAACACACACTGCGTCGCCCACTTTGCACCATTCTCGGAAACCTGGAATACGATTCGCGCTGCCGGGAGCTGAACCGTATTCTCAAATTGAAATCGTGATCTTCAATCTTTTGCTGCGATTTCAAATCGAATTGTCGTTGGCTAACAATCACGCAACGCATTCTGGTATTTTAGAATCGACTTTCTTGTTTGATGCGAACACACAAGAATTCAGTCTCCGGTCAGTTCTATCGGCACGCGATTAAATTGAGAAACTAGGTGGTTGATATAAAAGAAAACGAAGGGGACTTTCCCTAGCGGAGCAATCTACAATCTAATATATTCTACCGTCTGCATGACACAATGTAGAAATAAGTGGTTGAAATCAAAGAATGAAAAGAATGACCGTGGTTTCCGTCGCAAAGATTCCACGGAATGAAGTTGGAATGCGTAAACTTTCTATAGGCACTGTATCCGTCAAAAACTGTAGAACACGAAACAATCTGTTTCTTTTCTCATGGGGGTAGAAACATTGCTTGGCCATAATTCCGGAGACCGCAACGTTGCTCGGTGCCTGGGGAAAAAGGGGGGTCGCTTAGATGGGATCGCGGCGCGAGTAGATCGTATTGCGCAAGAAAACGGTAACCACGATGCCATGTGAACGCTTTAATTATTTAAGTCCCGGATCCAGCTCGATTCCACCTTCCTCGATTTCTTGCCGCGGCCTTGGTGATGCAGTATCCTATCCTCCTCTAATTATTACCAGTGGCGCGCCGCTCGTTACACGCTTGCCGATAAACACAGGTCTCGCGGACCTGCTAACTTCGCCGCTTATTCAACTCCACGAAGCTGCCCATCCAGCAAGCCCGACCTCCGTAACGAACTGTAAATCTAAATCCACGATTAATTAAAAACAGCGATTAATCAACGGTTCGACCAGCTCAATTCTCTACAGAACGAACTAATAGCATGAACAAATTTTTGTACGCTTCATAATCAGACTTCTTTCGGTTTAGATTTATTCCAAAGTGGATCCATCCGCACGAGATCGTCGGATCGATAACGCCGATCGATGCGACCGCGAGGGACGAGGCTGCCGTAAATTTCCATCGGAAAATGGAGAGCCAGACGCGGTCCAAAAATACCGTGTTCTCGTTAGACGAGCGGGAGAAACAGGTTCCACGTTCGCTTTTCGTCAGCGCCAAAGTCAATACGCGCAAGGCCGTCTAGATGCTGGATGACCCGCGATCTTGTACGTCGTCGCATTTTCTTCTGTGGCGAGAAATAAAAAAACTGTATATTAACATTCGACTCGTAACTGGTTATCAGCTGCGAGCTCCTTGCTCGTGGCACAATGAATTCCTTCGAAGGATTATTTTGCATGTTTGTAGTTGTAAAATTGAACGATGCTTAATCGGATCTTGTTTGACGTAGATTACGATAATGGTAAAAAGTTTCTCCGAGGTTTTAATTGAAAAGGCTCGTTAGAGGTAACCTTCGAGAGAGTGTCCAAAGCTAATAAGCCCAGTCGGACAGGGAGAATGAATTAATATGTCCGCGTCAATCAAACCTGTGAACGGTTGTTTCGAAGCCGGCGCCGGATCAATAGCGAGCCAGCTGTTGTCCGCAAGCGAATCGGAACACGGTATTCGGTCTCGCGGGAACAAACAGGTTCCGTCTCCGTTTTCCAATCCGCACAAGGACATCCGAAGCCGGGACACACTCGACGCGTAGCCAGGTCACTTGCACTTTCACTAGATTTTTCCAGCGGGTGGCGCACGGGACACGCGAAATTAACAACTGCCCGCGAGTTAGAAGTTCAACCGGGGCGGCGCTCGTTCTCGGTTCATGCGCGATACATAATACCGTGGACGCGAAAAACGGCCGCACCACCGGCGTAAATATCTGCACGGTTCTGCAGTAACGAGCGTAAATCGTTTATTGCAAATACAATATGGAAATATGAGCGCGCTGGGACCGTTTGAGTAATTCACCTGGCACGGATCGCCTTGGTCCTGGTGGGAGGGCATGGAACGGAGACGAACGAGCTCTCTCGCACTATCGTTCACGTTATTGAATTCTAGAAGTTCTCCGCCTGCAGAACGGAACTCTGTAATTTTTTATATTGTTGGATTGACACTGAGAGTGTAAAAGTGTTTCAAACGATCACCTCGTTACCATTTTGTCACGATTCTCTTCGCGATAACGATTTGCACGCGGCATAATAAAACCACTAAATTCGCAATCGGAGGAATGCAGATCCCGAATTCGCAAGCTTTCGTGCTCTCTCTCTCTCTCTCTCTCTCTCTCTTTCTCTCTCCGCGTCTCCTCGAATAACCGAGATAGCAGGGCACGCCGTAACGACATGGTCCGATCAAATCGCGGGATAAAAATCGACGATAAGAATGTCGAGCGTTTACACGAGCATTTAGTGCAACCCGAAACGCAAACGGAACGTGGGGAAGGGTGTAGGAGAGACACGTATAGAGAACGGGGGACACAGCAGAATGTGGGGGAGGAGGGAAGAAGTCAGATCCGCAGAAGAAGAAGAAGAAGAAGCAGAGGTGGGAGAGGAAGCGAGAGGAGAAGAGAAATAAAATGGAAAGAAGCCGGTGGAGGCGGAGGAGAGAAAGAAAAAGAGCAAAAGGAGAAAGAGACACGGGAACGAGGAACAGAGAGAAGGGGAGAGAGAAAGAGAGACGCTGATGGGATTATAAGTAATGCGCCGCAGCACGTGGCCCCGGTGAGCCCACCTCCAGGTTGTCAAACCTGTTTCTTCGTATGTGCCATCGTCTCGAAGGCGAAGGTGCAGAGCGTGAGCGCGGGTGCCGCGTTCCGTACCACGAAATCCCTATCGACCGATTTCAGCGTTCGTCCTAAAAATAGAACCGGGCACACCTCCCTCGGGATAACCGCGAACGAGATCACCGGGTGGAATTCAAACCGGGGGACCACGGGAAACACCGTAATGCTTCGGGGTCTCACCTGGGACCCACTGGCACGCCGATCCCTGTCCCATCCCTCGAGAACTCGGGCCCTCTTCATCATCGTTCCCCGGGCAACGCGGAGGCGTAGCCTCGTCAACGAGTGAGATCCACTGTCGAAATACCCGGAGGAGCAAGTAGCAACCATTAGGCGACCAACCTGTGCCTTAATGGAAAAATTGAAGATAACCACCGGCCTGCCACTCGACCACTCAACCGATTCGCCCGGCGCGGTGTGAGAGGCGTTTTCGTCGATTACGTCAACAAACTGGCCCTGATCCGACAACCGAAATCCTTAGGGAGACCCCAGCACCCTCTACTTCTCCAGAACTTCTGCTACCTCGTCGAATTTCCTTCTATTAATCCGTGCTTCCTCTATCTAACGTATAAACGCGCTAGAACAATCAAAGATGTGGCAGTCGTTCCTCGAGCGCAACTATACTAAATTGACACGCGTCAAATTCCCCTCTCGAATTATATTTGTGTTGCATTTAACTAATCAATCTTGGGAAATATTCTGAAGAATTGAAAGTCATTAATCTTCCAAACAGATCACCGAGTAAACCACACCGATATTTCGTGGATAAATAAAACAGGAAAGAACTTGAAGTTTCCGATTATATTTCTTAATGATTTATGGTGTTCTATCACCGTTTCGAAAATAGATTTATTTTTGCCCGTGACAACAATGCAAGAAATAAATCGACGCCACGGCATATTTTCCAAGCCACCCCGATAACTCTTCCGCTCCGTTCGAACAGAATATTTGAGGCAATTAGTCCGGGTATTATGCCAACTTACCAGTTATTGCATGCATTTATCAGCACGCTTTTGAAGGATAATTATAGATCAGCGCATTAAACGCGCCAACGAGAGATTCGTGTTTCTACGCTCGGTATCCAACGTTGATTATTCTCTCTTGTATGTCAAATATGCTCGGCCCGTGAGCCGCCTTTCAAAGCCGATATAATTGAATCAATTTAACGCGAACGCGAGAGGTCAATGCGCCGTTCGCGTTTATGGGAAATATTTGATAGGATTTTCTTCTCGGCATGTAGGTCGGCTTGAAAAGTTGCTAATTTAAAAAATCCGCCGCACGGTCTATTATTACAGCGAACAATCGTAAAACGTATGATTTTTGTATTTCACAATCCATAACGTTTCTCTGAGAATGCTTAAAAAATACGAAGCGAATTGAAAAGAACGTTTTACACTTGTTGAAAACAGGTCCGGAGTGGAAGGTGTTAAATTTGTCAGTCAAAACTTGGACTCGCATAAAGTTCTACGGTCTAATGATTACCATGCAGTGTAAGTTGACAGTGCAGGGGTTAAGAGACAGGCTCGACAGGCTATCGAATGAAAAGTCGATCCTCGCTAAAGTGTATTTCTCGTCCACAGTCCGGGCCGTACAAATCGATCCCATTATGCGGTACGATCGCGGCTGATTTTAATGGCACGACGTAAAAGCGAGATCGTTTCGCCACCTGTGCCCCGAACGGTCGCTTTCACGCACGTTTGCAAATGGCGTTGATCTCCGTCGACTCGTCGAAACACGGCTTTCCGTAATGACGTTTTATCGCTGATCACTTGGCAGGCCTGGAACGTCGATCCTCCGCAATAATCCCTATCCACGAAGAAATCTTGTAAATCCTCGGCTGACGGTTTTACTGGCCATTCGAGGCCCGATTTCCTGCGACTGGTTAACCATAATGTCCTGCCTGACAAGCCGGGGATCGAGCTAACATTAAGCTCTCGCCGATTCTTCCTTCTTTCGGTGCCTGTCTTTCAATTTTACAATTTCTTTCATCCTCGTCGATGAAATCCTTAAATAATAGCACAGCGAGCGTGGCGAGGATCAATGAAATTAGACATTAATATTCGCGAACCGTTCGCAGATAGAGAAAAATGAGGCGTCGCGGCGATGAAGCGGTTTTAATGCGGTCAACAATGCGCGATGCCGAGGTGTAGCCGTGATCCAGGCACCGATCCATCGATCTTCACGGAAAAGAATACCGATGATCGGAACACCTGCGGAGAAATCGGCGCCGACGAGCGGCACGCCGATCGATCGAACGATCGGCAGCGATTTCTTGTATCTATGCGATCAAGTCCCACGGATAAAACGAAGCGACGCGGCGGGAGTCATTGGCGTCGAAACTCGAGCTCCGGCGATGTCGCAATCGATATTCCGTCGACGATTCGTCCCTCGATCGGGGTCGAATCGTTCGATCCGATCGCCGACCCCTGTGAAACCTCACATTGTGACGCAACCCGGTGCGTTTTATGGAGCGTAATCTCGGCCGAAGAAAGTAAACTGCTTCGGTGATCTGATAACGCGAGTCCTTGCTGCAATCGTAAATCCACCGGCGCATAATGTTAAACAGACACGCCGCAGGTATTAAACAAATGCTAAAATATTCCACGGTCTCGAATCGAACGGTGGGTATCGATCAATCGGGAAGATTGAAAAACCTAGTTAATATGGTTAATTAACATTGGCGACTACTCAGCTTCGTTCAGTGGCTGGTTCTCTTTTTATCGAAATCGACATTAACATGGTCGTTGACAGCGTTACACACGTGTGATCACCAGCTTGGATTTTCCGCGAAGCTGGAACTTTTATGCGCATGTTTCTTTTCATTATTCGAGTCGTTATTGGGGACGGTATGAGAATTGAATTTAGACAATTGATGTTTTCGATTCTATTATATATTCCGCGGGGGCGGTGCGAGGGGGCTGCGGAAGGTTAAAGGGGGTTGGGTCAGATGGAGGCTACATGGGTGTATCATTACCGGGCTGACCCCTCCCGCGACTGATCTTTCAGAATCTGGAGCAGACCGTTTCACATGTGAAAGGATACCGGTTGTGTCAACGCGTAATTATTGTCGCAGTTCGCGGGCCGGGCCGAGGCCCGTGTTAAGGACAATAATTTCACAGGGAACGCGCGCCGGTGTTCGAGTGAAACGTCTTGTAGGACACCGAAGCCGGTCACGAAACGAAGTTTAGAACAGAAACCCGCGTCGATGCCTGGGGCTTCCTCCAGACCTTGCTTGGAATCACGGAGAAGCGAAGTCGATCGGAATTCCATTGGAAATCAACGGTTCCCACACCCTCCGTCGCAAGGGTTACATTGCTGCCAACACCCTTCATCTACTAGCCGTCATACAGACAAAAATGTTGAATCAAAATTCTCTTTCTCACCATCAAACGCATGTGTGAACATAAATTCGAATTTTCTATGAAACAGAAATTTGGTACCGTTGCAATCTGTTAAAAACAAACGATTACGGTCCTCGACGTTCCCCGACACGAAAGTCGCCGCAGCGCATCGGGTGACGACGTTTACCGGACCGTTCCGCTTGTGCCATAAACTTTTTTTTTATTGCCGAGCCATGATTCGCGGGTACAAAGGGAACACGGGCTGTCGACAGTCGCTACCCGGTAATGCCAACAGAAATTACTGCTATTATGGATTGTAACTGTTGCAAACTGGCAGCAGTCAAAAGGCCGAATATCGATCGACGTCCGGCTAACGATACGTTCTTGCCAGATATAAAAACAAATCTGTAATTTCAAGGGACGAAAAACGCTTCGCGTGCCGGCCCCGGAGACAATAACACACCGGCGGCGACCGGGTAATTTTACATAAATGCAATTATCCTTTTACTGCCCTAATTGCCCCCGGTAACGTCGACCGTAGAACGCGCGCCATTCTCGGGGCCTTCTCTTCGCGTCGCGATCGACAATCGAGATTGATGCCACTGGAGGGCGTGGAAAATAATTCATGACGATCAGACACGAACCTAGCAGATCATCGTTAGACCAGAGGTTGCGCAACGAACATTAGCGGCGAGGAATTTAAATAATTCACTGCAACCCCCCAACTCTCGTGAAACCTTAAAAATCGGTCCGAACGTAACAGTAACAAAACCGTTCAGACATTCCCGACACAAAAGACAGTTGAATAAATGCCCAGACAAGTTACACGGTGTTGCGGACTGTAACACCGACTTCGGGAATTCCCTCGGTTAATCGTTCTTGCTGCACCATGAATTTCAGCCAGTAACTGCGCTCGCTACCGTACAAAGCCCAGTAAAACAGCAATTCCGCGGAAAATTAAAATAGCTACCACGTTACGATCGCGATAATGAAACCTGTAACGAGGGGAATAAACTTCCATTGAACCGAGGCTTTTTCGAAAACCGTTTCAATAAATTCGCGTCCGTGGTAAAAAGGCGGTTTGAGGAAATCACTGGCCGATGGTGGTGCTCCGTTCGAGTACGTATATCGCTCGGCTGTTGCAATACCGTTTTGTAATAATCCGGTGCCGTTCGTTATCGTGTTTCTCATTTAACAGTCCGCTTCAATTAGCCGTCAATTAGATACCACCACCGGAGCGGCGCTGGCTGATTAACGACTGTCTGAAACCGGTCAAATCGTTAAGTCGACATCAAAGCTCGGTTTCGCGGGCCGCGCCGGCTGACCCGCTTGAACCCGCGCCGCGGTTCCGCCGCGCGTGTACTCGCCGGGACGCGTGCGTATTTTATCGCGAAACCTGTAGTCTGATCCCGCAGCACACTCCCGTACAAAATGGCAGAGAGTGGTTCCTTTCGTTTCAAGGAATATAATTTTTAGTTTTTCATTTTTGCAATTCTTCATCGCGAGGCGTGTTTCAATTACGAGGTTATTACCGCGCTCGAGCGATTCGCGGTTCCTTCTCTCTCTCGTTTACCTAATTATGACGCGTTCCCACACACGCCGCGCAGGCGATCGATAAGCACCGCATATCACTCTCCCGTTCGCCGTTTCTCCCACGGATCCCAGCCTCGCTCGCAATCAATGCGATTTAATTTAGAGCTCGCCGCGGACTACATCGTAGCAACAGAGCCGCCTGTAATTACACCCTCGGCCAGAGACGAATTAAAATTCGCCAGGAATCCTAGCCCCGGGCTGGCGCAACGACGTGGATCAAGGCGGCTCATTAAACCCCGCCGTGGATCCTTGATGATTTCTCGAGGTGTAACTCGCTGGATCGCGACGAACGCGATTTATTGCGGAGTTTGTTCTCCTGGGAGGGTTCGAGAGGATACTCCGCTGATTGATTGTTTGAGCAACGATATTATGGGCCGATGATTGATCGCGATCTCCTGCGGTTTAGCCGTGCGCTACGTTCTCCGCGGAATCCTTTCCCGAAACTGTTTCTAAAGTTACAGGAAATACTTTATTCGAAAGTGTTCCGTAAGAATTAATTGTGCGTCCATCTTCGAGATACGTTCGGTAATACATTGAATTTTTATTGGCAATCAGATTGTACGCAATGAGCAAAGGATGCGAAGAGCCTCCTGGCTGTTACCAAATGTATTACATTCTAATGAAAGGTGTATCATTCTTATTACACAGACTTGGATGTAAATTCGTACTTTATTGGCGATCAAACTGCAGGTATCGTGCAGCCTCTTTGCAACGATTGGGAAATGCTAAGAGCATTTGAATAGAAGGCATTTTCCGAAGCAGACGAGAGCAGAAAAAGGACGCTTCATCGATTATTTTTAGCGGACTCAAAGCAGAGACAGGTGGTTCACCCACCGTGGTTTAAAAAAGAAAAACGATTTTTTCAGACCAGTCTCATCTCCTGCTCGAGGAGTTACGACACCAGGACCGGGAAGAGCAGAGAGCTTCTTAAGGATAGGACGCTTTCCGACTTATCTTTGCATCTGTCCTACTGACAGATTGTTTCCCGAAGCACCGACGCACGAAAGCGTGCCACGCATACGTGTTCGACTATTTTTGTACAGCTTCTGATGCACGGTGACAAGTATGGCTTGCCTCGAGCCAAATCGTTCAGGATATCTGGCGCTAGAGCCCGAGGAAAGCTGTTATAACCTTCGGATTGCTACAGATGTTCCTTTCAGTAGACAAGTATCACGATTGCTGTGTGCTTAAAAATAAATTGAATCGAGGATTTCTCGTGAAATCGGCGAAACGAAAACAAGCGTGAAAAATCTGACTTTGCTGCTGGCTCCTGTGGGCGCGATGCGAAACGGAGAGAAATCCTCGTTTTCGATAAGTCGTCGGCGTCTTCCGGAGTGAATTGGGACCCAGAGAGTGATTTATACCGCCTCGGGATGAATCATCCTCGTCGGCAAAGGAGCCGGATAAGTATATAACCGTGTGTCGATGCCGGGAGATTACCAAGATCTGTGCTTGATACGCGCTCGTGGTGGAGGTGTGTGGGTGCGACGACCAGGCGAAGGAGGATCGACTGCCCATTTTTCCTCCGAAACCCTGCTCGTTCCCTCCTCCCGCGCCTCTCGCGTCTCGCGCCACGGAGAAAGTCAGCGTATAACGTGAAAGCAGCTCGTATAATCTCGCAAGGACTCTCCTTACCGTTGCTCCTTGCCGTCAACAATCGGAGCCAACCGATATCAGCCATTGTTATCGGCGGCCTAATGCACCGGCACACAGTGCGATACTTTTTTTTTTTATTATAGAAAATCTCATATGAGATTTATTACAACATAATTACAAAACAGAAATACACTACATACAATACAGAGTATGAAGATTACAAAACAGAATAGGTTTCTTGTAGAAATACAGATATTATAATACGAACATACGATTAATAGGAACAGTATATGAACAGAGAGAGAGAAGAGGAAAAAAAACTTATACTTTGAGGCCACAGCTTTTAAAAAATGATAACATGTAATGAGAGGCCCTAATATTAGGTATGGCTATCATTACTGAGACATCCATTGGAAGCTGGAAGTCTATTTTACTGAGTTTATTAATCAATGAGAGTCTCTCATCATTGTATAAATTACATTGCCACAAAACATGATTCAGCGACTCATCTCCATCCCCACAACTACACTCAGGATTATTAATGAAACCAATGCGTGCTAGGGAAGAAGCTAAATGGTAGTGGTCAGATCTACACCTATTTATACTGACAATGGTTGAACGGGATAAATTTAACTGAGAAAACCAAGGAAGTCGATTTTCATTAAAATAATATCGAAAATAGGTTTTGCCTTTGAGACAGTGCGATACTTTGATAGGAATTTGGGATAAAAATAAAAATTTTACCTTAGCTTACCTTAAAAACGGCATTTGAAAGAGGAAGGATCGTAGAATACGTCCGAATTTTTGTATTTGTATGTCGGAGATGTTGGAGAAGGCCGAAGAATTCCTTATACAACGCAATTTTGTTTATCCATTATAAGAAGATCGGAGAATTTATCAACAGAGCAGTTTTTGTTTTTTTTCTTCGGTACGCGGCCGAGGACCCTTGGGTCGTCGAAAGAGGGGGTTGGCGAATGATAGGTTTGCCGCAAGCGAGAGGGTGTGACGGATGACACTCTGTAATGAGCTCTCAAACAGTGTACTAGCTTGTTCTTTTGTTAGACCAATAAAGTTTTCTTTGTAAGACATTTCGCGAAGGATAGAAGTGTTCAGTTTCTTTAATAAACTTTCCGATGGAGAAGACCAGTGGCGAAGGGAGTAAAAGAGAAATTACTTTATCTCCGACATGTATATAAATGCACGTATGGATCGGATCGTCTCCTGTTAACAGCGCTCGCTAGCTGCCAGAAACATCTTATCAGGTCTGCTTATAAACAATGAAATTATTTTAGGCCATTCAGAGATGCGATAGTGCCTCAGGGGGGATAGTCGAATACAAAGGATAAATATCCCCACCACAACGCCGTTACCATGGAGAAAGGACGCGCTTCGCAGACGCGACTAGCTACCAAGATACTTACGGTGGGTCAACGAAGAGTATGGTGGTGGAAACAAGCGTTTGAGGGGCCCCACCCGTGTCCAGGCTTGATACAGTCCATACTTCTTCCCGTTAAGTGTTTCCTGTCATTTCCTTCGAGGAAGCATACTCCTGCAGCTCTCTGCATCTTTTTGCCACATGAATCGCCATTGTCCTCGGGTATTTAGCACCGTGATCACGTTGTCTATCGGTCCCGAGGCAAGATTTAACGTCTCATTTCGCGAAAGGACGAACCGATTCGTCCAAATTCAATGTTCATTGAATCGGCCGATAAATCAACTCGCCGGGTGGCAATTAAGCGGCACCTGAAAATCTCTAAAGGGATTTCCAGGCCATTGATCGCGCCGCTATTGGGGATTCAAAGGCGCCGCGGCGCGGCGGTCTTGGGCTGGATACACCGGGCAGAAAATCGAGGAGATAGCGAAGGATCATAGACGAAGAAGGACCTGCCCCGGCACATGTTACGTTTCGACTTAAGTTCCTTGCAGCGGCACCTGGCGTACAGTCCTTGAACCTTCGGAGCCGCGCCTTCCGGGTACCCGGGGACCAACACCCACACAAAACCACTGAACTGTGCACACGGGACACCGAGCGCACACACGTGTTCTCTCCCCCGCACCAAAGAGGCATACAGCAGTGGCGTAGCCAGTATGTAAATCAGTTCGTTCCTTCGGCTTCGCCACGGACTAGCGAAGAGACGACGCGAGGGAGGAAGCGAGCCCGAGATTCGCCTCCTTCGATTGCGACCAGCACGAAAGCATCGAAAATTAGCCAGTTTGCAAAAAGAAAACTTTACGCAGAAAAACCTTTAATTTATTCCCAAGGGTAGTCGCACTTGATCCCGCACGATCCTAAGAATTTTAAAGAACACCCGCCAATGGGAAGCACCCTGTGGCACGCGCTGCGTCAGGGAAACACCCTCTCAGACAGGATTTAGATGTTATGTACGGGATTCTGGCATTTCCTGGCATCCACTTCCCGATACGACACGTGTCCCATCGCGGTAGTAATGCATCGGAGAAACCAGGGGGAGAGGACACGATTTATGAGGAAACGGAGATCCTAATCTGGATCTTCCAGCGGAGTTGGCAGAAAAACGTAATGCAGCGGGAGGAGCTTGCATTCTATAAATACCGACACCCGTGTTTAACCTACTTAACATTGTTGATGAAACGTTCTTTTTATAAGCCATCCTAATTTTGGCATACACGAAAAAGCGGTTTAAAAAGCGGTTTAAAAAGCGGTTGCTGATTTATCAGCGAAAAGAGTGGATCATACCACGCAGACTGTTTGTCATTCTTATTTATAATATTCGTTCGAAGAAAGAGAGGACGGGTGAAGCAAAAAGGAGGAGACTCTTTTCGCCAAGCGGATACAATAGCGAGGCGAGCAACGGAGTCACGAAGACAGTTCGAAGTAAATGATAATGTCAAGCGGTTAGCCTACCCCGTCTCTCTTCCACTCGGTGCCGCCGCGCCGCGAGGTGAACACGCAGCCTCGTGCGAGCACAAATGAGCGCGATGTTCCATCTGGTCGACGTGAATCCTGGTGCATGTCGCGAGCCCACGCCCAGAATTCCCGATCCTCTACATCACCCCGGGGCCACCAAATGATATTGTTGCCCCGAAATCTCGGCGTTCCCCCGTTACACAAGGAGATGCAACGGGAGGATCGGAGAAACGAGAATTCCACCGGTCGTCCCGTAAAACACGGCATAAGGCACGAGCTACAAGAAAGGGAACAGCTCGCAGGATCCTGCGTAGCGGTCTTACACTCGGCCGCAACCGTGTCCGTTCCACGAGAGGATTCGCAAAGTCGATCGGCTGAGGAATGGCTGCCGCGAATCCGCCACGACAAACAAAAATCCTGCTCGAGCGGAACAGCATGGGTCTTCCTCTGGACACATTCTAAAAATTCCTAACCGCGTTTCGCGCCGAGATGAAAATATTTTTGTATAAACGACGCGCAAAGGTGCTCGTTCGTTGTTTCGAAGACTTCGGTAGCAGGATAAAGTGGTAGGTCTCGGTAGTTTCTCCGGATCACTCGGTTCGCCAGGCAGGTTTCTAATTGTTCGATGGGCGTGTTGATGGTATCAATTAATTTACATGCTGCCGTCGCAGCCGATCGGTTTGACAATGTCTCGGAAGCAGCGAAAGGTCACGGAAGACACCTAAGTGGAAATGCAAATAAATTACGCGACGGGCCATGCCCACGATTATTGCGCCACGCCGCACATAACCGGCGATTTGTAATTATAATGCGGCAATTAGAAGGCTGTCGTGATCCTGAGAGATCTGCCGGCCCGATCGCAAGGACGATTACGATCGGAGACTCCGGGGCCGTGTATGGCCGATCGAAACTTCATCTTAAATGTAAAGCCTCCTCCCCGTGCTTGACCCGCTCCATCGCGGCCACGGGTCTTGGGAAACTAGGAAGAGATCCGCGCAACCCGTGATTTTTTTTATCGATCGCACGCCGCCGGTAAGGCGAACCTCACAGTGAAAAACGATCCACGACGGATCGATGGATTGCTGAAAGGCGGCCTGATGGCTTGTTCGGAGAGCCCCGGTTCTACCTATGTGTAAAAGGTAGAAGCAAGGGGGGCCTTTGATCATCGTTATAGAAACTGGCTGTGCTCGAACGCGTGGAATATTTATGTAGCGACTAATGAAGATGGAGCTCCTCAATGGGCCGACGACAATCTACGAGAACGGAGACTGGCCCGTTGTGATGGCCCATTCAAATATTTTTTTAACAGCAACCTCGCCGCTTTTCACTTTTAACGATAATTGATGTGCATTCTTCGTTCAACGCCTCTGAAATCATCGATTGTCTACTTTCTTAAAACTCTTGGTTCGACGTCGAATTCGAGGATGCCGATGCATTTATCTAGCAGATACTAGAGCGAGTAAAGCGGCGAGAATCCACCGGCGCGTTACAGGAAGAGAAAGGGAGCAGAACGAGTAAAAGAAGCGCCGCGTTTGCGCCGGCTCCCACAGGCTCTCGAGTGTTAAAGTCGCTATTAAAAATCGTCGATTCCATACGTAACGACCGACCGTTATTACAACGTCGATAATGAATCCGCCCGGGGCGTTCGCCGGTACGATCGCCACGGATCGATACAAAGCAAGGATCGCACCTCCCAGCCTCTCAGAAATAATCCCAGGCTCGAAGTTAAGTAGGCTCCGAGTGACGGCGCAGTGCACTCCGGGGACTTAACGCCACGGTGCAGCACTTACGAGCACGTGCCTTTAGAGCGTAGGTGATTCGATAAAGGTTTTCACCCGTGCATGTACATCTCAATGGTGGTCGAAGGGTGAGCGCGACGAGGAAGAGAAAGAGATCGGTAACGTTGAAGGGAAAGGTGCGACGACGGGGGTTTATGTAAAACGGCATTCCACGTAGTGGTGTCTACTCAATCCTTATCTAAAGCAGTTATATAGAGTCGTTGGGAGTCGCGCCTTCTTCAGAAGGTAATGCACGCCTCTCGCTCCCTCTGCTAATTTTTTCCCAACCGCGAACACTCCCAGAGTCTATCGTCTCTTCGCGGCTGAATCCCTCACGTACACGTGCGTGCACGCAGGTGAGTATTTGCCTAGAGTGCTCCACCCGGTATTCCATCGGTTGTAGCGTATCTCTTCTCTCTCCCTCTCGTTCTATCTCTCTCTCTCTCTCTCTCGGCCGACCAACAGCTCCGGAGAACGCGCCTGCAGGGTTATCGAAACGTAGCGAAACGTGGCCGAAGAGCCTGGCTACGATCAAGCCGTAACGCGGCTACGCGGATGGTTCATCCCGATAAAGATATCTTTGGTTAAGGTACGACTCTAACGTGGGCAACCTCGGGCTGGCTTGTTCCGCCGTTTCCAGGTACCTGTAGTACCTGTAACGCCGAGCAACCAAGGTGCACGCCGCACATCGTGCACGCGGAACTCGTGGCCGCAGATAATCCACTGAAAAATCGGCCGGCCCGATTTTTACGTGTTACCAAAGGCCGGACCGAGATGCCCGATCGATTCCGAATCAATTAACTTACATCGGGCACCGTTCGACTCTCGCATCACCGTTAAATCGAAACAACCGAGCCTCGTTCTTTCAGCGTTCCTCTTTCTCGCTGATAAAACTGGATCGTTGGATTCACTGAGTTTTATCGGATCGATGTAGGGAGTTCGATTGCCCTTTTGGGCAGCTTGGTACACTTTGCCGGTCCACCAACTGAACACCTACTGAATCTGCCGACAGTCGTCAGCTGTAAACGCGACAGGTGATTAAATGGGAAGAAAGATGCCATTTGTCGCGTATCTAGCCACGAATCGGCCCGTTTTACGACGCGTCCCGGTCTCGAAGATAGACGGCAGCGTTTACACGGATGGAAAACTCGCGTGCCCTCGATTCGATTGGACCCGAGAGCATCGTCTCTACACACTGGCCGACCCCTTCGACGCAGAAAGGCGTGTCGGTAAAAGTTCTAGATTACGCGGCGAGTGCAACTTTAGTGGCATCGTAAACCGGTATCTTTACCACCGGACGCCCACGCGTCGACGCACTATCCTAGAGCGATCTGCCTATCAACCGGCGTGAAAACTCGGCTTAACACTCGCGCGCACTTACTGTGCCCCTCTCATGACAAGCGCACCGTGGCCTCGGCCTTACCGGTGCTGGCTCGTGGCACCTTCGCGCGTGCTCCCCCGTCTATTCTTCGAGGCGAGGCAGGTCGAATGCGAATTAGACGATCAATCCGATCGATTCATTAACTCTTTGACACGTTCGTATGCGTACCAATGCTCTCCGGTCGCTGCGAACGTGGGACAACGTCCGTGCAACCGTTTCTTTTGCTTTCCATACGAATCAAAGGATCCTCTAGCATTTAATTCGTCAAATTTTTTAAAGTTGTTTCATATGAAAAAAGCTCACGATCCTGTCTTCAATTTTTATTTGCGTGGCTCCTTTTGTACGTGTGGAAAAATGAGATATTGACGATAGCGTTATGTAAATTATGTTTCCTATATACATTATTTATTTTAGATTCAGCTTTATGTTTCTTTGCATACATTGTTTTATGTATGCATATTGTTGGTACAAACATTATGAATGTCAATTCTTTGTACTTTATTTATTAATCGTACTTGCAAGTGGTTTGTGGGTGAAAACAGTCTCCAATGGGATTTCTAATTTACCGTCAAGTATTGATTGTTGCAGGCATTGATCGTTATGTTCTGATTGCATGCACTGTTTTTCATTTCTTTTCATGCAAGGCAAAGTGTTTCTTTTGATACTTTCATATTGTTTGATCTGTTTAACACATATTTATTTCAGTGATATTAATGTTTTAGACACAGAAGAAAATTCTGTTTTGAAGAAACGTTGGGATTTTGTTATTTGCAAGAGTGCTTGTTTTTTTTATTTTGATCGCACCTGTGCGCTGATACCACCACACATTGTTTATATAGCATTATGTATTATGATTTTACGCATTTACGGCAAAAATGAGTGATTGCAATTTAACACAGTAGAATAGTTGCAATGATTTAAAAATGCTAATCTATTTTTCTCAGCTTGGCAGTCGCCAACGAGAACAGCAATAATTTGATTGCAGTGCCTGTTTACAACAGAACTGTAACATTCTCGCCTGCAGACAGTAATAAATTGCCAGCTCTATCGTCAATTCCTTGAATGGCACAGCCGCATGAAGTGGTCGCCCGTGGAATGTTAATAGCAACCGTAACGGCGTGTTCGAGGAACGCGGGAGCATCGTTACTTCAGGTTCACGGAAGACGTATTTGGTGAAAATTAGCGCTTTCGATTGTCAACGGACGCGGACAGGGAAGGAAGCTACACGCAACAACAACACTGTGTTAGGCCACCTGTGCGAGCGAACCGGATGTCCCATTGACCATTGTCCAATCCCGTGGGCGGTACCGTCCTGGAACGCGGCTCAACGAGACTTTAAATAGAGTTTGGTTGCTCTCCTAGACAGGAGGCAAGACCGACGACTCATTGTCGGGCACCCTGAAAGGCTCCAGGGAAAACGGGGAAATAGAGGAAACAGGATTTTTCCATGAAATTCGTCTCGATACAAATATCGACCATTTATTTCGCCACCTCGGTGAAAACCTGCGACGAGCTGTCCCGTGTATTTAGGCGAGAGGATTCAAAGCCTTTCTTCCCAGGTCAATTTTCAGTAGAGGCTACAGGAATCTCTTTTTACATAAAACACGCTTGAATTTAAGAAATTATAGATGTCTAATTCAGAGTCTGCTTTTACGTGTAAAAGAAAGTTGTGTACTTGTTTTATGGCTCCGGAACGGTTAACTTTGGAGAGGACAATAGCAAACGAATTTTGTCGAGCCGGAATCGGGCATTGTCGGCACAAAAGGAGGATGAACACTGGCCAGCATCGGACACGGTGCTAATGGATTGGTTCTACGTTCACGTTGAAACGCGTGGACCGTCTGTTGGGGATCGATTGCACCTCTCACACGGGCCCCCGAAAAGGAAAGCGCGGCGCGTGGTCTGCATTTCACGGTTTACCAAAAAATTAGTCATTAATTTACGCCCAGTCGACGGCGCGGCGGCGGAGCCGATGGTCGATGGGTGTTCCTCTCTCGTAATAAATAGCCTAGCGGTAATCGCAGCCCACATGGTGTTTTCCGTGGGATTAAAACAGCTCCAGAACTGTCCGGGGAAAAATGCGGCAGGCCATCGACGGACACGCGTACGAAATATTTACTCGGGCGATTAGTGCGATCCCGGAGTATATCCATGTTACGTCTGTTGAAGAAAAAACATTGGATTAGCTCTGGGATCCAGGAGGATGGTCGGGAACACGTGTCTTTGCGGATTATCGGGCACTGGACCGGCAACAGGTCGTTTCCCCATGATAAAACACAAATACAATTCCCGTGTGTGCATAGTCTAATCCCTTTTAGGGGAAGTCTAATTTCGCTCCGTTCCGAGAACTTGGGGCCGGCAAAGTTTATGGCGAGAAACAAAAATGTCATCTCGCATCATGAAAATCTTTTCACGTTGACGTACAATTATGATGAAAGTTGAGCGGTTCGGTTCTCGCAGTTCTCTAGTTAATACGTCTGGCTTTGTAGAAGAAAAGCATGGCTTATCAAATCAATCTGGCGGAGTGATAGCGGTCCGATGATGCTCACGATGTACATAGCTCTGCGGCCGGTCGTGACGAGGCGTTAATAAAGCCTCCCACCCTGGATCTCACGGTTTCGACGCAGTGAACTGCGGATGATCGCCGGTTGTTCGGCCGGCTCGTAACTTTCCTCGTAATTATGAATTTTTACGAGGCTGTCTAGGTGCGCTGTGGTGCTGCAGGTGCGATAGAGATCTCTCTTTCTGGCCGAGACCACCAGCGTACGGTCCCTGTAACCAGCTGAACCGGCGCGAGGCGCGCGGAGCGGAGAGCCTTCACGGGGCTCATTCCATTAGCCATCGGCGTGCGCCGCGAGACCTCACCTCGCAGCCGAGAGAGATAACCCTTCTGTCGGCGCGTCGAAATATTTTAATTCCCCGTGGATGGAAACGCCTCGTTCTCTCGCCTCGTCTGCGCTAACTCATCCGGCGTGGCTCTTGCCATGGCTCGGCGGCGCGGCAATCGGCCGAACCAAATTACGATCCTCCACGGCGAACGAGGCGTGGCTCTTTCTCTCTCTCTCTCTCTCTCTCTCTCTCTCTCTCTCTCTCTATCTCTCTCCCTTTCGCGCGAACCTGTGATAAGCGGCACAGGCCCGGCCGTTTTGCAACTGTGTCGCGTTCGATTATCGAGGTCGCATTCTTCCCTCGGCGCACGAAGGTTACCGAGAACTCGCTGGCCACTGGAACGAATCTATTTTCCACATTGCTGAATACCAGCTATGCCCTATCAACTAATTCTGATCTGGATCTTGAACTGATCCCTGAACCGAGCGCACTCTCGTTCCGCGCTCGCATTATGCGCGCAATAAAATTCGACTTTTTATTTCGCGCCGCGAGGGCAGCCGATTTGCATATGACGCGGCCGCGAGCCAGACCGACAATCAGGTCATTCGTCGTATCGTGACGCACCCGGTGATTTCGCGGGGATGATTTTATGACGTCGACGCAGGTGAGCCACGCTGAGAAAATGTAAATTACTCCTCGTAAACGGAGAAATGGGACTTTCGAGGACGATCGTGGCATAGATTGATGAAACATCCCATGTTTGCATTATCAAATGTTCCGCACCCTTGCGATGCTGGAAAAACGAGTGTACCTCCTTAAACCTTAAATGCATTACGTTGCCGTTTGGCAAATAGACACTGATTAACACATTACCGACCGGTGATTATTGCATAATTTTGTAAAATCTGGTACATGGCTAAAAACTTTCTAATAGAACTTTCAATAGTAACAGCAATTTTCATTGTGAACTAACAAGTAATCCTCAATAACGTCATCTAATAATTTCATTTAAGATTGCAATGTAAAAGAAAATTTCTATGCTTTCTTTTGATACAGCACAATTATTGAGAATCCTATTAACCCTTAGCACTGGAGTGGCGCCTCTGAGGCGCCACTAAAAATTGCTGTACTGTTATTTAAATAATTGTTTACACTATCAGATATGTCGGTATCTAACCAATTACTACACATTTAAGTATTGTATGAGGTATTATATCAATTTCATATTTATCACATTTAAAATATCATAGAGAATGGAAATATTGTACGTCAGAAGAAACGTTTAATTTTCGAGTTAAAATAGCTCCGAGTGCAAAGGGTTAATAGGCTTCCGGTAGGTAAAGTGTTAATAGAATACATGGGAATAAATAGAAACTGCAAAGAAAATATCGTGCGTTTAAGGGTTAACACGAACCTGTGTTCATCGATAGGGGTTCACCAGAAACTTTCCCCAGCGAGAGAGACCTACCTGCGCCCATAGATACCTCGGCTATCTGGCGTGGAAGAGGCATGCTCATCGGCGATCACGGGACCTTACAGCCGGCATAAAACGAGGATGTTAGGATCGGGCGCGATGCTGCAAGACGTTATTGCGCAACAGTTAAAACGGCCGTGCGCGCTCGTATCATCCCGGCGTGCCTCCCGCGCACCACCCCGAACGAAGATAAACAATGCGCCAGGGATTCTCGGACTCTCGAACAGGATATGGAACTTGAGAAGTCGGGCTGCGCGAGAAGACGGTCGGTTAAACGGTCCGGGGCTGTGCTTGCTCGCGTAGAGGATGAGTACCGACTCATAACGCTCGCGCGTATCTCCCTCACGCTGCCAGCGAGAGATCCCGGATAAGATGGCGCCGTGGGTGGCCTACTCGCCCGGTAAGTAGTAAACGCCGAAGCGGACACGTAACCGCGGCCACGAGCTGCACTTACACTCGCCCTTTTTCTCGCCTAAGTGCCGTCCACGCTGCAAGTCCTAGCCTGCCCGTAGAAACGGATCGAGAGCGGCCCGCGATCGCCTCGTTTCGAACCTGGTAATTCGCGCCGAGTCAGCTGCTCGTTCACCGGGCTCCTTCGTCCAGATCAATTTGCCGCTTCTTCGCGATCTAGCCAGGTTCAGCCTCGATCACGATACCATCGCTGCGAATGGTCGCTATTTTCGTTGGAGTCGATCGAACAGTTCCGATCGTCTTAATCAATTTTCAGCTGTAGAAATAAAAGACTCAACGTATCTTCGGCAAAGTATGTACCGTAACTTTCTCAAGAACTTTTTCCAGCTTCTAGGCTTGCCAAAATCGCGTGGAGAAGCCGTGATCGCGGGTTAATTTCTCGCTAAGTAAGCCTTAGAAGTATCGCTGGCCGGTTGCATCGGCTGGATATCCGAGATTGGTGCAGGTAGATGGTGCCTGTCAGTGCACGGCATATAATTACAGGATATTTAGTGGGCATTCGGCTGCACCTGTGAGGAGGTTCCCTCTTAAGGTGATCCGTATGGAAGGCGAGAGGGGTTTGGGTACACGAGGCGAGGAATAAAATAGCCAGGCGTAGGCGAGTGTCCGGTTCCCTTTGTGTCCGCTACCTGTCTTAAGACATCGTCTCTCCCCCGCCGTTACTCCCCCGCGTCGGTTCTGCCATCCTCGTCTCTTTCTTTTTCCTTGCACGCGCGTATTTACGAAGAGGAAGAGAGGGGGTGAGGGGATGAGGTAGAGGAGGAGGACGAGGAGGAGGAGGAAGAGGGGCCAGATCCTTTGATAGCACGGCATTCTTGCTCATTCGTCAGACATTTGATAGCTTCACGTGGGAGCCGCGGAATTCTTCGTGGTGGCTACCTTCATCCTCCCCCGGCCCTCTTCGAGTGTCAGGTACGTGGTTCGTGGCGTCGAAGGCTCCTCGATACGTCGCGGTGGAGCCTCCTTTCTGCGATGTCCTCCTTCTGCTAGAATAGCATACCTAACTGATGCCTTTCGTCTTCTGCTCTCTCTCTCTCTTTCTCTCTCTCTCTCTCTCTCTTTCTCTCTCTCTCTCTCTCTCTCTCTCTCTCTCTCTCTCTCTCTCTCTCTCTCTCTCTCTCTCTCTCTCTCTGTCTCGTATCTTATCCTAACGTTGAAGAAACCGTTCAACCAGCTACTCATCCCCCGAGCGACTCGGCCACGTCCCTTTCAGCAGGTTCGCTCTCTTCTACGATCAAGGAAGTGACCTTGACTGTCCACCGCGAGTCGGCCTGGGGGCGGCCACTCACTCGGATCCCCTCAGATTTAATCGTGCGAAATTACAAACGCTCCGTGCCCGCTGCGCAACAACGCCTCGGCCGTTTCCTAGGGAAGCGTTTTGCAAACAGCTCGCGCGCATTAACGGTACACAAAGGGCCCGGGGAACAATCCTGTGCTCCCGCTTCTATTATACACCTCGACTACGTTACCGTTTGATAAATAATCGGAGCTGGCTGTTTCCCTGCCGCGGATATTCACCGACGCGAAAATAATTAATGTCTCGTTCCGTGAGTCCGAGAGGAGACACACGAGTACGAATCCGTACACAGTCGTGTGTGCTGTTGGGTGGAATGTTCATGAATTCTTTCGTAACTGTTTATCAAGCAGTGGCGACTTGAAATTTGAACCATAGTAATTTTCGTTGGTGAAAGATGAATTTTATTCGGGGCTAGATACCTTTCAAGTAAGAACTACTATATTTTATACGTGTTTACTATTGGGTGGAATGTTCGTGAAATCTTTCGTAACTGTTTATCAAGCAGTGACGACTTGAAATTTGAACCAGAGTAATCTTCGTTGGTGAAAGATGAATTTGATCCGGGCCTATATACCTTTTGAGTAAGCACTACTGTATTTTATACGTGCGAAGGGGCTGTTAGGTGCGTCCGTCAGCCGACGGGGGCCCATCAGGGCCCATAGGGGACCACAAGGCCCACAGGGGGCGGGATGCTGCGTATTTGCATAGCGGTTATCGTGTCGCGCGCGACATATGCCCGGCGACCGGCTAGAACGTCCGACTACCACGTTTGCGCCGGTGGACACGGCCACGGAACGCATAAATAGAAGCGTACGCATAATGCACGTAATATATTTGTAGATCGCTGTGATACCGTGGCGTACCGTGCGCGATGACCGTGCCACGCCATGCCACGCCACGCCACACCGTGCCACGGTACGCTGCGCTTCGCCATACCTCAGGGGGGACCATGGCCATCTCTGTTGCGCTCGCTATGCCATAGCACGCCACACGAGGGCAACGACGAACACCGTCATGTGGTGGGAGACGGCATATGGGCACGCGCCCAAGATCTGATAAGCTCGGCCTCTTCAATTGACTACAATCATGGGGGTTAGATATTAACTCGCGGGGATCCTTCTTGCCGAGCACCAAGATCAGCTACCATACCCCCTTGCTCTCTCTCTCTCTCTGTCTCTCGATCCTCTCGCTCTCCCTTCCACTGAAATTTCCACGTAACGAGAACCTGCAATTGACGGGGTTATCGCAATTTTCAGAAAATCCAATCGCCCATTGGCGGATGCTCGCGGTAGATAAGCCGAGCAGCTTATTAGCCCGCGGCTTTCACCTGGTCGTTAGCCAGACGACGTCCCTTTGAACCTTTCCAGAGGGTGCGGCTCGAAGTTCTTATTCTGAACTGTTTCAGAAATCGTGAAAATCAAGTTCAATTCAATGACCACCAGTCTTTCTTCGATAGACAGAATTTTGTTTTACAGGGCTAACTACGTTGGCGGATCGAGCCAAGTATCGTTGTATATCTTCATTAATCGAGCAACAGTTTTTGTTGGAAATGAGAACCGGTTGACGGGATCGATTGGTGCGGACACACGCGTCGTCATCGATGACCGGCGTCGGTCGGTTTACAGGAGCGATTCATTAGATCAATTTCATGCCCAATATGGCAGGCTCGGTCGGCCTGCTGCTTCTTGTTTTTCTTCAATTAATTGACCGGCAATTACCGCATTAGACGGATCGGCCGACATACGAGCAGTATCTCTCGGTGTCAGTTGGCCTAGGCGAGCACGCAACATGCCGACCGACAGTGCTCCGATGTGTCGTTACGACGTGACGACAATGCGCTTCTGTTCTGTTAAAAAGCGAACGTATGGCGCGAGCAGGGTATCCCTCTGTCGAATTATCGCCTGATAGGTAAGGCGAGGAAGGGTAGAGAGGCCAGTTGTGTATAAAATTAGTGGCAGAACCGCTCTGGCTCGTTTATCCTTTTCAGAATCCTCTTCGAAATGGAATATTAGATACTACAACATAAACTAGTTGAGGTCGACAGTCGTTACGAGACTTTTGTCGCCGTGAGTAGACTAGACTAGAATTTTGAAAAAACCGTGGAGTATAAAATTTGACAGAATTTAGTAGTGTATTTATTTATTTTAGACTAGCTGTACGTGCAATCACAAATCCTGGTTAATTATTAATGTAATTATATTTCCAATCGCCAAGGTGGTCTCAAATAAAGACGGAGATTTTATTTTAGAATAGGTATATAGAGATCTGCAAAGGCTACCACAATTAAAAATAAGATTCTATTTTATCCCACTTTGAAAAATTAAAAATTGACATAGTCTAGTGATTACGTTCGCGAATGTGATGGTCGCAGAACACGGGTGGCATCGGTCATGTTCGTTGACGAGAAGTGGGTGGCCATCATCGAAGACGTTAATTGGCCGGTATCGGCGTTGTAATCTATATTTAGAGCGGCCCATGGCCGGGGCCGTCTGGCCAACGAAGGAGACGTTAAATCGATTTACAAACTAACCAAATGTAAAAACGCATCAGCGTCAGGGCATCTCATAAACGCGTAAATACGGCTCGTTTTACGAGTACATAAAATAAGAGGCACGCCGGCCGGCGACCTCGAGCTTGTTCCGCAGGCCGTTCCATATTTTTCACCCAGTGATCCAGGATACGGCTCGGGGAAGATAAGCGCGAAGATCGAGAGATGGCCGAACCGTTAATCCGGGCGTGGGGTAATAAAAAAGTCTGCTGGAAAGTCGCTCGTCCGATATTTTACGCGCCTAAAGCCGGATTCATGGTGACCGTGGCGAAATTCCATCACCGTTGCGAACATTCCATTTTTCCATTCTTCCTCGGAGTTTGTCGCGACCTGTTCCGCCAGCACCTTCCGGTGCTTTGACAGCGTCGAAGATTCGCCGGCAGCAGCCTCGGAGAAAAATCCGGGAGAGAGAGAGAGAGAGAGGAAAAACATACAGGAGTTTGGCAACAGCGTTTAGAGGGACCGAGGGTTACAGGATTCATCCCTAGGATCCTTATTGTCGACTGATGGCTATTCTCTATGGCTCAACGCCTACAATAATCTCGTTACGATTGGAATCGTGGGGCCACCGTAGCCCTCGGGCTTTGACAGGGACACAATGCAAGGTGCTTTGTCCAGGACTGTTGTGGACCAATACCGATCATAGGCATAATGTCTCGTGCGTCTCGAACGCTGTGGGATTTCCATCCCCCGTTTTCCCGGGGGCGAAACATTCTCGCTCTCCTTTCTCCACACAGTGACGCAACCTCCATTCTTGGCCACCGGTTGTTTGAAAGTGTTTTGGCTCGTTGGGAAAATATGGAGATGTCTCGGAGCGGGGCTTCTTTAGGAATTTCTGTAGAAACTCGCTCTCCCAGCTGGAGGAATCGGTGCTCGACTAGTCTGTTCCATTCTTTCGTTCGTTCGTTCGTTCTGACCCCGCTCGCCGTGAGATCCCGCTCAACTTGCCCGCCGGGCGAAATTCTAATGGAGGACTCAATCACGGAAGAAAAGACGCCCTCGTGGAAAGGCAGATCGCGATTGATTTCTGTGAAGCGCGCCCTGGGGCGTCCAGCGAACGTGAACGCCGTGAAAACGTTGATTTTTAGACAGAAACAATTGCGAGATCGGAGTATCGTGTATTTCCTGGAATTCGCATGTGGTAGTCTCAATATATGTAGTAACTAGGCGCAATGTGGTAGCTAAGAGAGACGTCGTTAATGTTTTCTTATATTTTAATCCTTAGATCAAAGGACGGCGTTTCAGAGGATCGCTGCAGCGGTATCGAGCTCTCGTGAGCGTCAAAGTATCGACTGGGCAGAGTATCGATACTCTCGCAATAGCAGGAGGCTACACCACGCGTTAACATCGGTCTCGCGTACACGCGATTAGCGTGTAGCGTGTACCAGCGGCTCGTAGCTCCGAGAGTCTACCTGCTCGATCGCTCTCAGCAGGGGGCACGGAGAACCATAATTCCACCTTTACCATCCTCCGGCGTCATTAAGAGACGCGTGTTGTGCGTTAGACACCGGCTACCACCGAACCAGACTCGCCAGGCTATGATCGTGACGAGTTCCCCGTATCTCCGCACGATCGTCTCTACCTGACTTAGCAGATGACACCTCGACATCGGCTCTTCCGGTCGAACTTGTCCTGCTTTTTCCGTGAATCGTTCGTGCGGCAACGGTTATCCAGTGTGTCCAGTTTCGGTCGTGCTCGATCCCTAAACGAGACAGATGAGTCACTAATGAGAACGAGTCGACAAAAATCGAGACGGGTCGAGTGGAGAAGGTGCTGGGTTAGAGAGAGGAGAACTAGTGTGTCTGTTATCTCTGGCAACCGATCGTTTTGGTCATCCGAGGCGCCATCTATCGCTGATTGCGATTAATTAGCCGCAGTCTGAAGCCACAGAGGACAAGCAATCTCTCATCGCGTCTCTCTATCGGATCGTTGTCGATTTACGACGTCATCGTTACGCCAGACTCGGAATTGATTCAGGGAAATCGTGGCAGTTAACCTTAGACCAGGATCACCGTTAATAATATAGGCAGGGTGGAATATTATTACGCAGAAACCTGATGAACGGCCACGTTCTATGTATACGGACGAACCCCTGCCCGTGCATGTCCAATTAATTCAATGAGTGAATCAGTCCCCCACTCTGACGAGACCGACTCGCCATGTAACGTTTTAATGATGCGCCCCGTCTAGGCCAGATGACTCTCGATGCTTATCTACCCTCTTTGCCACCAGCAGACACGCCCCTACACCCGATCCCCCGACATCGAGCACGTGCCACCGAGGAAAAAAGCATATGCGAACGACGAGTACCCGATTGCTCATTACCTCGGTGTCAACGAGTGACTCTTCCGGGCGCGAGGTTAACCTCCGTGCATCGCGATACGCCGCACAGAGGGCTATTTGGACTAAATTTGTTTTTGAATTGAAGCTGAAACTTTGTTGAATATGGGAAAAATAGGGAGATTATGGTACGAACGTTTTTTAACCTTGATCAAATTCGTTAAACTTGTACAATTTCAAGAAAATTGAAGTAGTAATGACGTCGTGAAGAAATTTTGAAACCAGATTTGAAATCAGCGTGCAAAAATCTACGGGAAATGATGAATAGCATGTATTAAAAAAAATTTTCCATGCATGATACTAAAGAACCTCAATTTTCTTGGAATTGTACAAGTTTAACGAATTTATCAAGTTGAAAAAACGTTCGTACCATAATCTCCCTATATCTTCCGTATTCTCCAAAGTTTCAGCTTCAATTTAAAAAAAATTTCATCACTCTATCTCATTCCTATCGAAAGTTCTTTGATTTTGAAACAGATTTCGACCGAATTGCCCACTGTGCGCCGTTCATTAGGGATGAACATCAGCTCTGCCAGCGGACACCTGTTAGTCGCGAACAGTGGGAGTCGACTTAAGGTGGTAGACTCGTTTTTAGAAATGCAAGGGTGCGCCTTCTAATTCTTTTTAGTAGTCAAAAACTCTCCTAACCCTTTCGCTTCCATTATCGAGAAACGAGCAGGCAAACCCTTGCAATCCTGGAAAACGAGTCTACCCCTTTAAAAAATAACGTTCCTTTCAAAGATCGATCAGGATCGACCGTCGCCGATTTCGTCGTCGCAGATAATTGCGAGCGACGGCAGCCTTTGAGGTCTGCTCGATCCTCGCCGAGGGTGGGCGTACTAGAAACATCGTTTCGCGAGATTATGAGCACGCCCGTTATACCATAGCGCGAAGAAAGTGGGAAGAGAGAGAAGCCCGCCGCTGAAGAGCGAGAAAGAGAAAGCCCGATAGGTTGGCCGACACGCACGTGGTGCGGCTCGGCTGGTGGAATACGTATTACCTCGGGGTGTCGGAATTATTGCCCCGTGGGCCGTGGCTGGGCCCGCAAATGGGACAGGTTGTTTCGCGTTGGTGGAAACGGCCGATAAATCGCGGAAATTAAATCGACGCCATCGGCTGTCGATAGCAGTCCCGCGGGGACGACGTACGATACACGCCGGCCACAAAGAAACCTGGATCTCTACCTGTTCGCCAGGTACGCTAGGTATCAGGACGTATACTGATCCTCGAGGGTGATCGCTACTTCTGCACCTTCCTGAGAGCTAAAATTGTCCCGAACCTCATCGAAATATCCGCGACACCCTGGCTTCAGCTTCGCTAGAACTTGAGGACTCAATTTACAATTCGTCCGGCTTCTAAGAAACGTTGTTGCTCTCGCTGGAGCCTACTTATCGTCCCCTTGGACCTCTCGGTAATACATTGTCAAGGCAGGTAACGAGCTGGTCGATGATGTTTCCATCGCGGGAGGACGCAACGCGTTCTGTTAGGCTAACCTCTGGTGCTAGAACCGGTGGCCAGTAGATCCCATCGTTGGTGGAAGGTATACACCGGGCATAGCGTGCGGAGTAAATGTTCCAATCGTCGTCGTGCCCTGTCCACAAATTATTCCTCGTGTTCAGCACGATGCGCAGCACGAGCTGGTCACACATACAGTCCCAGCGAAACCGAGTGCAGCAAACAGACGGTGCAGCGTTCGGGTTTGGGGAGGGTATAAGAGGAGAGAGAACGGCGCCGAGAAGCGGGTTGAGGTAGTATGGAGCGACTCTTCCACTCATTCCGAGAACCGGAGGTATCGCGTCTTGGAGTTTGCCGGCGCGCAGAGAGTCCGCGTCCCGTATGCCACGATCGGCCTAGCCGGACTCGATCAAGGGACCGTGGCTGCCCGTGGATTCGAACGCAAAGGACACGTAAGGCCAGCAAAGAAAGAAAAGAACCCGGGGATGAGAGAAGAAAAGGATGAAAGGAGGACGAACCGAGCCGTTGACTGGTGAGCCGGAGAAAGAGAACGGGCGACAAGGAGAAAGAGGATGAGGAAGAAGGGGATGCGGAGGACTCTGCTGCACCACGTGTGTCCAAGTTGCCTCGTTTCGTTTCGCTCCGCTTCGGGTAGAGGCAGTCAAGGTGCTCTCGTTTGTTCCTCGTTTCGAGTCGTGTCGTCGTTCGCGTCGTCAGGAGCTCGTGCAAGCCGGCCACGCTCTCCTATCTCTCATCTACCGTCCACCTGTATTCCCCGTATTGTCAGCACGTGGAATTCCGTAGAAATTAACGATTGACCCCCGCGAGAGCCTCGTCCTTATCTGACTCGCTCGATCATCCTATAGAACGCGGTTCCTCCGTACCTCTCTGGTCCGAGGCTCAAGCTCAAGCTGCAAGCCCGTTCAAGCCTCTTCTTCTTCTTCTTCTTCGTCTTCTTCTCTTCCACTTCTTCTTCTTCTTCTTCTTCCGAGTTGCTCTCCTCCGCTCTGCTGCTATTCACGGCTGGCGATCGTAGATATTATAGAGGACGGCCAGCCTGAACGTGACGGTAGAATGGGATTTGAATAAGTATATCGTTGCTTGACGCGCTCCAAGCCTCAAGACATAATGGCGGTGCCGCCGCGTCGTTTAATCTTGTCGATTAATTACGCGCCGGCTTTCATTTCGCTTAGCGCGCGGCCTTGGATCATCTTTTACCCTAACATCCTCCTACACCGATGACGGAGGAGTAACCGCCGACTCGAGTGATCGAGGATATTACGATTTTAATGAGAAGTCCAAGTTGCAAATTCAATCGAAATTCTTCAAGATTAAATGCTCCTCGAAGCCTGGATTCTTTCGCTGGTACAATACCGTTGGCCAAATTTACGAAGCGATGGAGGTCCTCGCCGGTAGCCCACACGCAGCTTCGATCGAGGAATCCCTTATCAAAGGTCGTATCGTCGATACTCTTCGAATCAGCGTTCTCTGCGTCCCCGAAGCTCGATCTCCGACACGGTGGATTTTATTCGGCGTGTTTCGGACCGCGACCTGATCGTTTCGCAGAGAAGTTCGAATCGCGGAGGTTTTTACTGCGCGTTGCCTCGAAAATCGTCTGCAACATTGCTGCCAAAGTTATCTCGATGCATGAGGCTCCGAGAGGAATCGGTCTGCCGGGAGAGCCTGAAGGAAAGAGGATAATGTGGACGAAGAGGAGGATGAAGAAGGAGGAGGGAAACGAGTGAGGGAAGTCGCCCTTCTGTTTAGCATTCGCGATGATATCTGGATGGAGTCCGGAGTGGGCTTAACGGGCTGTCGCTCGATATGGGCGCGGTCGCCTCTTCGGGGTTACGACTTCGTCGTCCCCGCTGGTACAAATCGTGTGGTGGCTCTTCCCTGCTTGCCTCTCGGCCCACGTACGGCAAACAGGTGGTTTTTTCGAACAGATCTGCTCGCTGGTTTCGGTGGTGATCGAATCTCCCTCTCTCTCTCTCTCTCTCTCTCTCTCTCTCTCTTAACTGCTTAGATGCCAATTCCATTCCTCGTTCGTTGACCACGAGATTCGGAACTCGTTCTTCCGCCGATACCAGTTGCCCAAACTAGCGATCGGGTTCGATGTGACTCACAATCAGACAATATGATCAGCACTGCTCGTGAGTCAGTTCCGTGACGTGCTGCGTAAATACTGTGATTAGTTAGAGAATTCGTCAAGGGATTTCGTTTCCGATAGCGCTACCGAAACGAATCTATTTCGACTTTCACGTCGTCATTCTGGTACGTGCAAGTGCTTTCCACCCAGGGGTCTTCTGTATCTCTTTCCCAAGATACAGCTGGTTGATAAAGCTGCGAAAACACAAGGTTCGCGGGTTACATTTTAGAGCGCGATATCTTGCTCCGCGGATGCTGATTAGTTTGAAAGAACGCCATTTAATTTTAAAGAGTTGCATGGAGGGCTAAATTATTCAAACTTGGCCGTTACCTTTTAAACCAATGGCCACAAAAGGTGTTTGGTAGCGGCCAAGTTCGAATAATTTAGTCTTCCATGTAACTCTTTTTTTTAAGGTGTAAAATTTCAAAGTTCGTTATTTCAAACTTTGATTTTACAAGTTCTAATTCGTACAAGAGTCCATGGTTGAATTCAATTTTAAAAAAAGTAAAATTTCAAACTTTGATAATTATTCCGTTGATTGTATGTTATGGTGGACCTATGTACCAAATTTCAAGCTTGTAGGTCAATGGGAAGTACCCAAAAGGTTTTGATGATCTGTCAATCAGTCAGTCAGTCAGTCAGTGACAAATTTAGCGATTTTTGTGGTCCTATATCGCGGAACCTACTAATATTGGAAGATTAATGTTTTGTCAATATCGAGACCTGATAGGATTTAACAAGTGTACGAAATTACATCTCTCCATCTGCCTCCAGTTACAAGCCTCTAAAAAACGGCTAAGTTGTTTCGTGTAAAAGGAGGCAGTGCGAGAACTTGGCTGGTTCACTACCGTGCACCTAGATGGACGAGGCGTGTTGGACCGGAAGGGCAACTTTGGAGAATGAAAGCGAAATCTGGTGAAATCCGCAGAAACGAATCGCGTAGTTTGCCCGCTACCACCTGCACGAGTATTTTTATGTCGCGACGTGGGTGGACGAGGAAAGAAACGCGCGTCTCTTTGTTACGAAGCGAAACGTAGGCGGTCGTATAGGTCGCGCCAGGTTCACTCTGTACCCTACCATCTTGTAGCCGTGACCAAACACCACAAACGCAGAATATCGTGTGTATTACACACGCGCACGTACCACGGATCAAATAATTTTTAATAACCCGAGGAATTTTTTCTGGTGATGTCACCGATGCGGTATTCTCGGGATCGTACGGCCTTGATACTTTCACCGTACTTCTTTTAACGAATCAATAAAAATATATATCGGAGGAATCCGCGTATCAATCTTTCCGTAAAATATTCAATTAGCGAGTCGAATATTCCGTCGGTGAAGAATGCGCGGGTAAAATTAACATCTGATATGGACGTCCGTTGAAGAGGGAATGCCTGGTCGCCGTAATTTGCGGATGTTACTTGTTATCTCCCGAGCCATCGAATCCTTTACATTTCTGAGAAGCCTTTACACTTCCGATAGGGCTTCGCAGTTCGAGTACGGCGTTCCTCGACGGAAGAAGTTCACGCGGAAATGCGCCACAAATTTTCTAGGCAGTGAAATAAATCTGAAAATTGCAGAATGGTTAAGAAGAAGGATTAGAGGAGCTGATTCGTTGAGTCAGTGTTCCCGGTGTAATTCTATTCGCAGGAAAACGATCGCCGGGATAACGAACGCGCGCGTGGCCACGTAGAACCGAGGCGTTCCAATCATCACCTTAGAACAATATTCCATCTCGATGGCGAGAACACGGCCCGCGTAAAATGAGAACACATCTCGGGTTCCAGCAAACAGATGATACGCGACTAAATAATGGCTGCACGAGCTGTTGACTGCGTAACGTGGGCGTGATTAAGGCTCGTGGCAAACGAACCGTTTATTTTCACCGTCCATCTAGACTTTTTCTTTCGGCATCTCCGCACCTTTCCGGTGTAGTTACACGCAGGAAGTAGGCCGGGAGGGAAGAGGCGACGACGATCGTGAACGCGCGACGAGGATATTACAAGTAGGTGTCTCATACGTGGGCAAGTCAGGAAACGAGGGCACTCGAGGATATCAAAAAGAGAGAACAAGAGGAAGCGACGAAGAGACAGCACTACGGAGAAAGAGAGATAGAAAGAGAGAGGGGGAGATTCCCCCTTTATATTAATAGGGACAATCGAGCGTCTGTCACGGGACAATAGCCAGGACTACGCCCAGAATCGAGCTCGTAGGATCCGTGGCATGACGCGAGCTTCATACAGTTCGTACACGTCGTACCCACCGACAATCATGTTATTTCGACAGATTGCTCGAGAATGGGTCAAGAATTTGTTCCTACTCAACGTTTTCTAATTCTTCTACATGTACAGCGGTCAGGGATAGTGAGTCCTAGTTTGAGAAGATGATCCTAGTTTGTCACGTGCATCACGGTAGCCGTACACGTGTCTCGCGGCTCTTTGACCTCTCCGGACACCTATGCAGCGTCGCAGAAAGGGCATCCGGTGCATCCACCGTGCAAACTGGCGAAGTTCGCGCTCGTGCCACGAGCCCGTGACAACGGGCACACCTACGAACCAAATACGCGGCTTCCTTTTCTTGCATTGTCACCCTGCATATTCAGCGAGCTTCCTTCAGAGAACTCGGACGACCGACCAGTCACGCGAAGAACAGGCCGAGGATTGATCGATCTGGACGACACTGTTGGTCATTACTAACATGTTCGTCCCAGGGACTGGCAACACGAAAGCTAATTGAATATTATTTTGTCTCTAATTACAGCTAGTACCATCAGTCTACATAATCAATAAAATATTGTATACCAACGATAAGATTCTCTCTAGCATTAGTAATCATTCTAGTCTTCAGTTCGACATTCTATCTACTATTACTCATCCTTGAACTTCATCCCCATGATTCATCCCTTACTGACCATTAGACCTAAAACAACCCCCACTTTACAGAACCAAAACCTATATCTTCTGCTGATTTATTCTTCTCGCGAGCATTCTTTTCCTCAGTCTCATTCGCTTCTGATCAGTCTTTACCGAGTCTTGTCTAGACTACTAAGATCTTCTAAGTAATTGTACTTAATAAATATAAATATATATAGTATCTGGAATACAACAAAAATTTCCGTCAGGGAATTGTTAAAAAAAAAAAATGGAAATTCAAGGTACTGAAGAAACATAAGCATCTTACCAATCGCTCACACGAAGAACGTGTTAATTCACATGATGCCTTTGTCTTCGTTTCCATAGCCTTTCTCTTGTCGGTATAAATCTCCCTGTTCTAACTGGATATTCGATATACACGGTGTGCCGAACAATATGATATTGGCTTTACAATCCGCTAGAGTAAAGGGACTTAGTTCTGCGAACACTCACCCCGTACAATAATTTCCCAAACGTTGATCGAACTGAAAGAGAGGTGTTGAAAACTTGAGAATGAAAATCTGGAATTTTGGCTGGGTGTAGCCGTGCTGGCGAGCGCTGTGCGTAACGGCGGGCCTATAAAGATCTCGCGTAGCACTCGATCAGGATCGGAGAGGCATCGAGGGAGTCGTTGGCTCGGTGTGCGCAACGAGAGCGCATGGCTCATGTCGCGGCATCTTTGTCGGCAGGGCCGGTTCTTCATCATCGTTTTGCCGATACGAGGGGTCCGCCACGGAAACGAGGGAAGCAGAGGGAAGATGATACCGAGGAGTCGAGGAAGAAAGAGGCGAAAGAGAAAAAGAGAGAGAGAGAGAGAGAGAAGAAGAGAGAAGAGAAACCCGGTGAGTACTTGGTGCTCGCAAGGAAGAACAGAGATAGAGAGGCGCGGCAGAGCGAGTCTTTAAGGATCCCGAGAGACGAACCTGCTCTGGGGGCTCTTGCCGGCCGAATGGTGCTCATATATTAATTAGTACGAGGAGTCCGAGTTATTATTGGCTGGAAATTAATAGACCCTTCCGCGGATAAATAACCGGGGCCCCCTGCCTCTCCTGAGGTAGCTCTCTCGATGCTGTTCCACCTTGCGTCACCGCCGACGGGATAGAAGGAGAGGATCGGTTTGGATCCCCGGGCCCCCGAGAAGAGGGGCCGAGGGACGTGTTTATTGGCACGGGCCCCGACGAGTTTCCTTTTGTCGAACAGGTACAAGCAATTAGTTGCGTTCGGATTCGTATTTTATGGCGAGGAATCGCGCGACCCGTCGGCATCCTACGATCACGGATATAACGATAAAAGAGCCGTGTCTCCAATACGGGCGTAATAAAAATGTCCCGCTACAATGTATACAACCCGTTGATATACGCCGACCGTACCGAGAAGCCCGCGCCGTTTCATTCTTCTTCTTTTTCTTATTCTTTTTTTTTTTCGTATCGCGAAAGCCTAGAGGAAATTATGTGTACGGGTATCCCGTTGCCAGCGGAGATTCAATTTCCCTTGATCCGAGACGGCCAGTCTAATGATCTTTAATTAACATGTTGCGGCGGCGCTTGGACAGGTTATAATGACCCAGCCAGCCGCGATCCGATTCGCGCGTCATCGGGAAGCGGTTCGTATACTTCGAAGAGGTTTTCACCGGCCTCCCGTGTCCCCGGGGATCATTAATCGCCATCAGTCGACGATGCACGAGCGAATATCGAATTTCCTGGCGCGCCCTCGATTCACCGATACCCCGGCCATTGTGCCCGGCATCGAGATCTACGAGGCGCGAACTCGTCGGAATCATTTATAAAACCATTGTCCGGCCTGACAAATGCTCCGACGCCGGATACAAATGCGTACCTGCCAACGGAATTTATGTTACTTTTCGTGAAATTCTGTTCGAACGATGAACTCGACAGATTTAGGAACTTGTAGGTCGAGAGAAGATTAACGCCGGGATTTATATTGCGGTCGGCAGGTAAATCCAGGTTTAATGACGAAGCTTTTGTTGACTCGGCTTGAGTATGGGTGTTTCCAGGACTGCATGGAAGCAGTAGTGGACATTTCAAAATTCACATACTGTTGGGGGTTCTTTTGGAATTTTCTAAATGCGTGTGATGTGCGAATGTCCGATGCGGATTTGTTTATCAACGCTGATTCGCTTGGATCGAGGAGATTCTCGTGAAAAGGATAGCTAGTATCAGGAGCTGCAGTTGGCGCAGCTGCATGGAAGCAGTAGTGGACATTTCAAAATTCACATACTGTTGGGAGTTCTTTTGGAATTTTCTAAATGCGTGTAATGTGCGAATGTCCAATATAGATTTGTTTATCGACGCTGATTCGTTTGGATCGAGAAGATTCTCGTGAAAAGGAGAGCCAGTATCAGGAGCTGCAGTTGGCGCAGCTGCATGGAAGCAGTAGTGGACATTTCAAAATCCACAAACTGTTGGGGGTTCTTTTGGAATTTTCTAAATGCGTGTAATGTGCGAATGTCCGATGCGGATTTGTTTATCAACGCTGATTCGCTTGGATCGAGGAGATTCTCGTGAAAAGGATAGCTAGTATCAGGAGCTGCAGTTGGCGCAGGTTCGTCGCAGGTTGCACCGGACCCATCTGCATCGTGCTGCCGGCTTGCAGGGTGGTCCAAGCGGCTCAAGATGCAAGAAACGCGCGACACAGGCAACGTGGCTTTCATCGTACCCCTTCCACGCACCCTACGGCCACGTTCGCATCCCTCTCGAACAAACATCGCGGCCGTCTAACAAATGGCCGACAGATTAGAACTAGAAAACGGTACGCGCGGCGGCGTCGGTTGTACTACCCCGTGAGAGAGGCCGCTGGCGTCGGTGCCTTTCATGAAACTGGATCCGGAGGGGGGCCTCGCCCCTCCCACGCTGTGCAACCAGCCAAGATAACAGGGCAATAATTCAAGAACTTCACGATACTGGGACACGCGCGGGACTCCTCACCGTGAAAGATTAGTCACGGATACGTATGCTACGCTTCCCTTCCGCCGATCGTCTCTCTCTCTCTCTCTCTCTCGACCGCGTCTCCTCCTCGTTCATCGCTTTTTCTCCGACCTGCACGAAAACTCTCGACAGTCGGATATACTCTTGGAAACGAAACTCTGAGTCGTGCCGATGCAATTTATGCATTCGTACTCGAATAATTCTAAAGTAATTCGTGTAATTCTAAAACGATTGACGAACAATCATGCGTGACATGAAAAGAACTGACGTGAACTGAGTCTGTTACACAAACTGAGAACAACTTACTGAAAAGTATAGAAATAGGAAAGACAAAATTGTTTGATAGTAGATTATCTTTCAGTGAAAGGGTTGTATAATTAAGTGAAAAAATGGGTAGGGCCGTTCCCGGCGACCCGGCGTCGCTTCTTGCGATTCTACCCGACTGTGTCTATGTTTGCGGCCCACGAGCGTGGAAACGACCCACCGGACACGGTTGGCGGACGGGGCAAGACTGGCGGTATTGTTTCGAGTACTGTTAGATGCAGCGGGGAATATGTTCGCAAGAATAATGGGGTTTACGGCGGTTATTAATCCTCGACGGCTCCCTGGGACTCCTCTTCTCGATCGTGAGCTTTCTGTATCGACTACGGTTCGGAATGGTTCCGCGTCTCTTCGCGAACGACGACGACGAAGCGACAAGACGAGAGGATTCATCGGCACGGATTCGCGAAACTGTCCTGGGATTACATTACATGGTCACGTGCAGGTGATAAATTCCAAGACGAGGAAGAAGATTACGACGATCTTAATTGCACACTGCGGACACGCGGGCTCTCCCAAGTGTAACAACTTTACGACGCCACTCCGAAGTGGCTCGCGAACGCGATACCACCACGTGGGGGCCACGCGACACACATCTTCGCGTGCCATCTGCTCGCGAACGTTTCCAGGATGACATTCTAACCCTTCGGGGACTATTAAACTCGCGATGTCTCCGAGAGTCTGTAGGATTTTTCAAACGTGTCGCGAATACATTGGAACAGCACGTTTGGAGTGGAGGACATTGAAATTACAGATCTGCTGGAATTTAGAAGTATCAATAATATTTATGGGTGATCCGTGCGTTGTGTGCTTTGCGTTAATTAATATCGTCAGAGGTATCTTCCTTTTGGCGGAATGGTATTCCGTGATCCGTCAAGGAATCACTCGCCGGCGAGGGTTGATTTAATCGATCAACCGGCTGATATCACGCAGCGAGATCAATATAATCAAGAGACGGATCGGATGATCGGTATCCGTAGCAAGAGATCGCGGACCACCCTGACTTCATCAGCCGGGGGTAATTAAGTACTGAAGAGTGATAGGCTGGCGTGACCGACGGTCATACATCGCGCCTCTGCGTTCGTGATCCGGGGCACGGGTTCCTGCTGATCGTTTCCATTCACGAATCGTTTAGCTCGATCGATTTGTACCATAGATCCAATGTAATCACTCGAAAATCCGCTAGCTTTTAATACCCACTGATTCTTTTAACGAATATCCAATTTTCTAACCCCTAGCTGATAGATTCATGGGTTAATATTGTTATATTTATAATAATATTTATCGTTACGAGGTTCTATTGACTGGAGGATCAATCAGCTCTTCAGCGACGCAATCGCATTATACGTATAAAAAGCGATGGCGAAACGCACGCGGATTGAAATCGTCTCGGATCAAAACGCGGAAGGCCTGGCTCAGTATTTAAATTTCTGTTTGCAGAGCTTCTTCGGCGTGCTCATTTGCGGGACCGCGGCGCAAGAAGTTTCTTATTCTCCGGCGAGAATAGCCGCGAGATACCTTCCTGCTCCGCAGAGTCACTCTTACGCGTGCGTGTACGCTGCGGATCGCGTGTAAGAGGAATCGCGCGTGGGGACTCGCCTCTATTGCGAGCAGGTTGCTTATATTTGCAGTTTTATGCACTCAGCCGCGCCTTCGGTGCCTCGATACTCCGGGCGGTCGTCGAAGACGCGGCACTCATCTCTCTGGATCCGCCATCTTCGTTTACCATCGTCCTCGCACGATTTCTCCTCCTCCGTCCAAACTGCCGGCTAGTTAAATCAATTCAGAAATTCTGTCCAAGCTCTAAAATAAACGTTAGACGATACCAATTAACAGAAAATCCCATAAAACAGGTCTTAAACGTGCAGAAATTGAGACGTTCCTCGAAACGATCTGCATCAGGCACCAGGATCTATTAAATGTACAATTTGTTGAAGATCCTTCAACGTAATAAATGCAGAAAGTTTCACAGTCCGGTAATTTAACGAACAGGGAGAACGTCGTAAAAGTGTGTGTACGATCGAGAATTCAGCTAAACGGCAATCGAACGATCGCTAAAACGTAATTTCCTGTGCCGTCGAGATGAACGAAGGCGCAATGGGAAACGATTTCACGGCAATTGACGGCAGGTTTCAAGGTAGCGTCTCGTGGCGCCGGTTTTACGCGATCGCGGCTCGATATCGTGGCGTTATCAATTGCCCTCGATTATAGAATCGCGCGATAGCGGCTTCTACGTTATAAATCAGTTGGCCGGGGCTGTTCGGTTGCGAGTCCGCGGGAATCCGAGGGAGATTCCGCTTCGGTTCACCGACGGGTACCAGATTAGCCGGTCGCGATTATGTCGTACAGTGTTGCGTGTTGCGTAAAGGTCTCCCAATCGATCCAGGAAGATTTAGAACCCCATCCGCGTGAACGTATGAACGCGAGATATTTATTCGGGCGCAGGCGTATCCCTGTAATTAATTGACAGAGAAAAAGCGTGCGCCGCGCCGCGCGATTTACGATATTCCCTCCTCACTACGTGCGCAAACCAATCGGGATTATTACAGTCTGCAATCGAAAGGATATCCAATCTCACGGTTTCTATACTTTTCTTTTTCACGTGCCTACTAATGTCGCGGTATCATATTGGTAGTCCGACCATTTCAGTTTTATTTGCTTATGATTCGACAGTCTCTATTCTATCTTTTAATATGTTTAATAGGTTGAGAATAATATAATCGTATTTTCAACCCATTGCTCTTGATTGTCCTCTCTGAGAGTCACAACTAAATATTGCTGTACCATTATTGAAAATATTGTATACATTTCATATCCATAAAAGTTCAGAGGTTTAAAATGTTGTAATGTTTTTACTGTTTGAAATTGTGTATACTGATTTTGTTGAGGTATATTGAGGAACGAAAAAATAAAGCATGCGCAGTTGTTTGATGCTTGATAAAAAATAACATAAAGAAACTATATTCTGGTATATAAGGTATTTGGTACACTTTGGTATTGCAATTATGTCTGCAATTATTACACGGATGCTTCCGGATATAATACAGTTCTCAACCACGTTTTAATCTTTTTTTACTTTTAACAGAACATACGTTCGTCCACGCTGACATTCAAACAAGATCAGAAGCGGATATTTTCTCACATACACATTCTATATATCTCTCTCTCTCTCAGTGTTGCCACCTATGCTAAGTTAAGCAGCACCAACTTTTGAAATTATTTCGCCAACAGATTTTCGTCGTAAACGTATAAAATTCGCTGTCTACTTATAATTCACCTATCAGCCAGGAGTAGAGAGATCTCGCACAGCACTTCAGCTTCTCACCTGTCCTCCCGGGTTCTGGGACATTGAGTAGCCGCATCTATCGCCGAGGGGAGTATCAGGCCTTGTTTCCATCGACGTGTCGCGTACCTCGGGGGACAGATCAATGGAATCGGGAGGGCCAGTGTCCAGCAGCCCCTGTCGGTGCAGCACCGAGTGGCGCGGTCGGTGGAGGCTCATGAATATTCAGCGGACAAGTTGTCCGCGAGAGGCTCGGGGCTCTAACGCGTGACGTATACCCTTGTTGATCATAAGTGGGTTTGTTTCGCTGATTGTTGTCGCATCGAGACCGGGGTCTGGCCCAGGGGGTCCGTTGAATATGCAACGCGCGGGGGCCAGTTTGCGTGCGCCGCCGCGATATGGCGCTCGCTCTTATAGCTTCTATAATTTGCACCGTACCGATAAGAGCGGCTCTGAACTGAAACCCAGCGCGGAGCACGGGTCTGGCTTGAAGGGAGAGCCTGGATATATTCGCGTATCACCGGTTTCTCGCGGTCTACTGCATCGGGAATCTCGGTGCAACGGCGTGCACCAAGCACGTGGAACCGGTACATAAAGTACCAGTGACCTGGCCCGGCGTTAGATCGGACGGAGTGCGAACTAATTTACAAGATAATGCGGGCTACCAGCGCGAGATTTAAAGGTCGAAGGAGTTATCGTGCCCCGTTTCCCGCTTCAATAGAATAATACAGTCCACCGGGAACAATTTTTCCGCAGCGTTTGTAATTAATGATACTCCCCGCGGAATTCGCGGTCACGCCAGAAAAATCGGTCCCCGGTTAATGATATATTTCAGACGTCGAGGAGCCAATGATCCTTGCAAGCCGATCACCGATGCATGTCGCCGGAACCTGCTCCCCGAGCGCTTTAAACACGGAGCTTCAAAGCCCAGATCGAAACGATGGCGTACGCCGTACGGTGGGGCCCTGGGTCGCCGAGAATTCATTTACCAAAGAAAACCAGTTGTCTCCGAGTCTCAGCGCAGCTGGCAATCTTCTTAATCGCGGCGAATTCATCTTGCGTCGATTGCGATCGTTAACGCCTTCTGCTCAGGGGACGTACACCGGTCTAGGCGTTTTCATTCTTTTCCGGCGCGTCGAGGATTGCGAAGATTGATCGCACGATCTTTAGTTCAAGCAATAACCTTTATAAATGTAATCGTCTCTCGTTAGCGTCGCGTATCTAGAAGAATGCGTGGCACTGTCGAGTAGTTAATGGTATAACGAAAAATCTACCCCAAAGAGTTATTCGATAACCTGACAGATTACCGGCCATTCAAATGAAGCTGGGTTAGAGCCGATGTCTGAGTTTAGGGTACCGCGAAGTCATTCTCCCAGGAGGATTCTCGCTCGGGGATTTCCAAGTTGGCAGACGTCGTACATTTGCTCTGCCATGTATAGCGGCCATTCTAGTTTACGGAGTTTCCCGTGCAATTGAAAATTACGATGGCCGTGCACGATGCTGTGTTCATAAAATCATGAAGCTCCTCTGGCGCAATCGTGAACGCAAGGGAGACGGTAATGAGGTAGCAGGGACACAGCGAATCGCGGAGAGATGCTGACCGATTACTGTTGCGGGATATCCTGCGGTGATTATAGCTCGTCGACCAGTCCGGGCCGAGTAACAAACAAAATGTTCGGATTACGAGCTCCCGGTACCACTTATCGGGTCCTCAATCGAGCGTGTACACGACAACGGTAGTCTTGCGCAACCTGTTCGAGCCACGTTCGCGACCTCGCGCTCGATTGCATCCATCGGAGCACGAATTATCGTCGGCACCTAACACGCATGATTGAGCGATCACGGGCTCTCCCGTTTGCCGGGACGGCCAGAACGCGATCGTGAGCTCCTGATCATCGTCGGGATCCGTTCCTGTGGACGTGTGTGGTCGCTGACTACTTTAGCAGGCTTCCTCGTCGACGGTAGCGCTGACTGATTGCTCCCCGAGACTTTGATCCTACATCTGTTCGATATCGATGAAAAAAAAACACACACGCACGCGCAAAGTCAATTCGTCGCCGGCAATTTCACAATGGGACACCCGTGTCTCATCTACACCGGACTTTACGCGACACACATCACCAATTGACAGCGAGCCCTGTCCCCGTCGAGTCTAGGGTTTCACGGGTCGGCCGACAGCGAAACGAGTCTGTCGAGTCGATATCTCACGCGTAGGTGTGCCTTTGTTCCTAACATCTTTATAGCGCAAGGTAGACGAAAGGTAACACAGAGTCCGGAAGCAGAGTATTGTTGGACGATCGACTCCTACCCGGAGGCAGAGCATCGTTTACAATGAATCAGTCAGACTCTATGCTTTAAGAGGGTAGACTCGTTTCTCCAGGATCGCAAGGCTGCGGGAAACGTAATTTCCATTATTCGGAAGGATACAGTTAAGCATGTGGCTATTTTCATAAAACGTGAAAATCGATTGATCTTTTATATCGAGCAATCCTGGAAACGAGTCTACCCCTTAACCATTTCGCGCCGAGCGCCGCATATATGCGGCATCGGAATTATCTGTACAAGTGCCATCTATAGTCGATGGCAACAGTTTTCGTTTATCATTATTATATTTACACATTATATTTTAATAATTTTCGTGTCGCTATTAATTATATTAAACATTTAATCGTTAAGCTTTGTAATTATATACATACCTATGTTACCTATAATTTTGTATTTTGTGTTTCAATAATTTTATAAGTCCTTTTATATGAAAAATGTAAATATACTTATTACATTAGAGCACGGATTGTTTTATTCAGCACAGTTCCTATTTAAGACTTAGAACAAGATATAATACAGAAACCACGCGCACTGTGCATATTTCCGGCGCGAGTTTCCGCCGTGGCTGCTAAGTTTGGGGGTTCGCGCGAGCTTGCACCATGTGTCTTCCGACATTATAGCGACTTATCGATATTAAATTGCCGGTAAACAGCCGGTTATCGGCGACGATGAACAGTCATCGGTCTTCCGGGTCATCCTATTAGATCACGCCGTGAAGATACCGCGATGCATGTACGGACTCTGCTCCCCTGCTCCTGCCGGTGCATTTACCTAGCTCGCAGTGCCGGCGTTGCACGGTTGTGTGCTGACTTCGTGGACGTTTGTGTGCGCGCGGTAAACGCGAGAGGGCCGCTGATCGTGTCTCGCACGTCCGCGAGGAGGATTGATTTATCACACGCCAGGAGACAGATTGCCGTACGACGCTCGCTCGTTCGGCTCCGGAGGAGTTGTAGACAGAGTCGCTAAGAAGCGAGAGAGAAAAACAACCACGGTGGGGAAAATGGAGTGAATGGAGAGCTGGTGGAACAGAGACGGGAGAGGGAATCCCGCGAGGATAGTCGCGCTTGATTTTATCTACTTCTTTTCGTCTAGAAAGCCTCGCCTAAATGGAACGAACGCCGAGTTTGGAGAAAGGTATGAGCGATAAAGGGTTGCGAATATGCTAGACGCCCATTCCCATAGCACTTCGGTCCACGATACCCGGCTGTATCTCCTACGGAGTTTATGGAACTGTTCGCTCATTGTTGTATGCGCTCGAAAAACGGTGCAACGTCGGTGCAAGTGCATACGTCCCGTCAGTCCTTGCTGAATTTATGAAACGCAGCTCTCAGCATTAACCATTTGTGCTCGGTACAATTTTAAGATGATAACCATACATTTCTTACCGACTTGGAATATTTTTATTCTATTTTAAGGGAGAAGATGAGCTCGCTAGGGGAGGACGATGTCCGAGACTTTTCGTATAGAGATAACAACTTGATAATGGCCACGGTGACCCAAGGTCTCGCGAGATAGCCGAACGACACTGAACATCTCGACTCGGGACCCCGCGGCGGTATTTGGATCCTTGTCGGGGCCGCGCGCGGGGATCATTATAGTGATTAATGCTGATGGAAGACCCAGATAGCGCTGATTTATCGATGTCACCGCGCAACGGATCCGAGACGGTGACGAGATAAATGGTGGACGCGTCCTCTTACGCCTTTCTTCCCGCTCGGCTTGTAATGCCCGCGAAATAGTGCCGATCAAGAGTGAAAACCGGCGGCATCCGGCTTGATGAGTCGATTACGGGGTCCGTCGCTTCGTTGCCACGAATTTCTCCCATTAGAGGGTTCCTGGAAAGGGACACTCTACCGTCCACGACATCCAGACTCATTGCGTACCGACAAGCCTCTTTCGAATGGGAATAATTCAATTAAAACCTTCTTTCTGTAAAGCGAGAAATATTATTCATTTCTGAACTACTGTAATTATTGCTATCAGCAGCCAATTAATCTTTGAATCGTGAGGGTCTTTGAGAGGTTATAATATTTTCTAAATGGACGACGAGCTGCTAGATTTATCATCAGTAAAATTTCAGTAGCACGCTTCATTACACTCGCTGCTCGATTCCTTTGTCCGGATAGAGACGTCGATATGTTATTATTTGAAATAAAAATTCGGTTCACAGAGAGGACGGCTCTGATAGATAATTCTAGAAACGGCTTATCTGCTGTCCGATCCGGTATCAGAGAGAAATTCGCTGCTGTCCCCCGGTTGCAAGTTTGATTACTTCACTGCCGATTACGTTACGTTATTAATAACGTTATCTCCATCGACGGTTATCGAACGGCGTGTCATTTAGCGTGGCGCGATCAATAACGAAGAGATCGATCGCACGGGTCGATGAACAGTGAGAAAGGACCGGACACAGATTTCGAAAGGCAAACTTTTCGAGACAACTTTATTCCCCAGGCCCGTTTCTCGGCTGTCTGTACCCGGCCGGCGGACAATAACGCTTTCCTTGTTCGTGTCGTACGCGAGCTGCACCGGTGTTCTCTCCGCGGTAAGCCTTTCCTGGCGTGGGCTAATGTATTCTATTCGATTAAACAAACACAGTATCTCGTAGGGAAGCTTGTACGTACGCAACGTGCCGAGGCACCGAGCAGAGCCGAGGGCAACCAGTCCATGCAAATATTCTTGACCTCCCACTTGGCCGACGAAATTGAACGATCTGCCGTTCGATCCTCACTTTTATCGATTCTCAATTACCACACTGAGACCCCATAAACATTCAAACAGTCTGACAAATCGTCGGCTTCCTATGGAAACTGCCTAAGTCCTTTTTTTTAATGAAAATTGGGTTTTCAGCTTCGCTTTGTTAGGCACTACAATTTCTACGGTTTAAGGGCAATAGTTCAGCGATAAATTGTTTTTAGATTTGGGCAATTTTCATACGAGGCCGATGATATTCTTGACCATTCCCTGGACTGCAGAAATGGAGGATCTACCTAGAAGAAAAATTGCGCTGCGCGGATTATTTGCACGATAACTTAGGCGCAATGTTTTGTAACAATTTCTCAGGGGTGGTCCAGGGGAGCAGGCTTATCGCACCTAAGCCCGACTACCACAGCGTTGCCTACTGCTCCTCGAGACGTGCTTCTTAAGATCTCTTCGTGGCCGGTTGGTTCACGGCGAATTATCATACGCGAGGCGGCGTTTGAATGGCGGGCTTATAAACGGCACTTCCCATCGTCTCGGTGTGTTCATTGCGAAGTTGAAAAGGCCCCGGCCCCGTTTAAGAATAATAAGAATAGCGTTATTTGCGATCGTGGTTGGCCAATCGGCGTGACACGCGTTCGAGTTACACACGTGACAGAGTCGTGCATACACCGGGATGACGAGGCGAGGGAGCAAACGAATATCGAGAGATTTCTACCTGGAAGTCTCTATCTTCCGGTCAGTTAATGCCGTCGGCTCGCCGAATATTTTATCGAGACGAGCGATAGAGGGAAAAATGGAACGTAGACAATACACAGTATAACTCTCGTTTCGCCCACGTGCTCGAGATCGTTGGGAGGCGTGGGTTTGTCCCGGTGAGTTCGACCGAATTTTACGAGGTGCCTCCTTCCCCGGTTGGCCTACCTAATTTTTAACACTTATGTAAGATCGAAAGCCACTCGCCGAACAGATTTATGCGTTTCTACAGGGAATTTCGTATCGTAGTCCGTCTCGCTTCATAAATAATGGCCAGACTGTTCTAATTCACAGTTTTCGCAATTCTTTTTGATTCCCCTTAACAGCCCTTATAAAAGTTCTCAAATTACCGGAGGACAAATGATCGTGAGCGGCCATAAACGGATCTGGCGAATATACGGGCCGCTCCAAAATTAAATTAACACTTATTACCCAACATGCAAACGAGGCGGAGGGGCGGCGAGGAATGTGTTGATAAAAAAAATTTATTTCACCGACACGATGTAGGACCCGCCGCGTCGCTTCTCGTGTGCTCCTCCTCCTCCCCCGCACACGCACGCACACAGATCCTCTCGGGTTCGACATACAAATTTACCTCGTTATCCAGCGTACCGGATACCGCCGGTATGGAATTTTCGATCGATCGTAGAGAGCGGCGCGCACGTGGGGTCCACGGGTTCGAGAGACGTTGTCGATACACACGGCTAAACAAATCCGCCGGCTCGGAAACGCAATAAACGTCGCCGCGGCGACGCCGTATGAGCTCGTTCGGGCGACAGTTAGGTGGCCACTTTCCCCACGTGGAAGGCCGGGGCTCGGTCCAAAGCGCCGGAAAGAAATGTGGCGCTTAAATAAGAGGGACCCCGAGATTACCGCGCGAGACCTCGCGCGCGTATAAGTAAGATCTCGGGATTTTATGTCGTTACCTCACACGAAGCTGCCGCTCCGAACCGGCGCGGCCGTTAAGTCCGAGTCTTGTTTCCTTTTTCCTCGTCTCTTTCTGTCCTTCCCTTTTTCGATCTCTCTTCTTTCTGTTTCCATCGATCCCTTCCTTTTCTCGCTCTCTCTCTCTCTCTCTCTCTCTCTCTCTCTCTCTCTTTCTCTCTCCTCCTCCTTTTTCTGTTAGGCTACGGGCCCCTTTTGCGAGCTTTTGTCGGTCCCAATCCGCGCGCGGGCAACCGATCGCCGCTGGCTCGTGGGTGGCTCGAGTGTTCGGCCATGTAAACAGGTGTAATGGGACCTGGCAGGCTCGAGAGGCCACGACGCGATGATTCATGTAAACCTGTACGCGACGTCTAATCGCCGGGATGCGAGACAGACACGTGGAATTTCTATGGGACGCGCCATGGGACTCCGAAACGCTGCGGTTATGGCGTGGAACGGCTTGGGCTATTATTATTTCTTTATCGGGGATACCGTTCTTTGATCAGTGGGATTTAATGGGAACCTTTGTATAATACGACATGCTATGGGGGATGTAACAGTAATGTAGAAATAAGAATTAGTTGCATCGATTCGAACGCACAGGAGCTACAGACATCTATTTATTTTTCTTAATAATGATAATCGAAATGTTTGAAGAATAACCCCAGGCTTTCCATCAAGAGTCTGGTCGTAAAAAGAGCAGAGAGACACGAGAGAAACAGTTCGTGAAAGTTCGGAAGATCGGGTGGAAGTAGGGTAATAAACGTGTCGGGATTATGGAAGAAATATGTCTCGCGTTTTTCGACACGGTTTGGATTTTAACAGGTCGATGAAATTTATATTTGTTTCGTCGGAACGCCGCGGAGAATTTCTTTCGGAGCCCCAGCGCGTTAGAAACCTCTGAAATCGAGCTCAACGACGGTTCTATCAACGAAAAATAAAATTTATATGTAATAAAAATGAGAATTTTTATGACCCACGTCACAAACGACGGTGTAGCGTTGAAATATAAAATTTGTGGTATCGGTACGCGGCTGAATAAATCAATTCTTATCAGCTAGTGCGATTTATTAAACATAGTGGTATACCGAAGATCAAAGGATAAGTCTTGTACGACTCGGAAAAAATGGCTCCACTATCGGAACGACTGTATACAATCGGTGTCCGTAAATCTAGTATTAATTTCGACAAGCTCAGCTTCATCAACGAAAGGAAAGCCGGGATGTAACGTATCGTACGTTACATGGACGCATCGTGATGCGAGAGCGTACACCGTTACACCGTGAAACGCACTATAAATAAAGCGCTTCTATTAAATCCGTACGGATAAATACAGGCTGAATAGAGCGATTCGGAGAACTCCGCGGAATAAATACATTCTTTTACGGATTACTCGTCACTCGCGGCCGTAACATTGCACATTCTGGCGCCAGTCTGCCTACTTACACTCGGGCCGAGGAAAAGTGGCAGAGAGAGAGTAAGTCGCAAAACACTTCTCTCACTCCTTCTCCTCTTCTCTCACTCTCTCTCTCTCTCTCTCTCTCCCTTTTGTGCACGGGGTCGTTTTATCGTCGGATGGTAAAATGTATGAAATACGATAAAATGTACCGGTATTTTCTCACCGACGATCTTTAGCACACGGTCCAGCCACGAGACAAGGTGGAGGTTCTACGAGATCGTAAAGTAAAGCCCTATTGGATCGTCATGGTGTCCATGAGGAATCGTACGAGGCAGATTGCGGTGCGCGTACCGCGCGCGAACGAACTCGTCGTCCGTCGCTGCGCGGAGACGTGGGCTAGTAAAGGTTTATGGCCAGGTAATTGAACACCCATGTCTTTCGAGATTCCTTCGAGCTGATTTAAGCCTCCATAATACCGAGAGAGCGCGCCGCTGCCAGGTATACCCATCTATGGTGTATTCGAGCCGGTTGTGTCATGGGTGTCACCACCCCCCACAACGCAACCGATCCTATCATCATTATTCTCGGTGACAGATAAGCAAAAACTGCGCGGACCCGAGAAGTATTCATCCACCTTCCAGCCGGGTTACGACGAACTCTGTGAATCCGCCATAATGCTGTGCAATACTGTTTTCAATACCCAAAAGTCCTATTTTCACGTTTGCGAGGTGTAATTTCCATTATTCGGCAGCACGTTGCTGTCGCAGCTTTATAAAGTAGAAGTCCCTGAACTTCGTCTGGCAGAGAGACGAGTGCATAAATTACAGGTACGCAGAGACCGTACGGGATATACGTCGATCTGATAGAGGAATACTTTCGCCGGATCGTCAGACGAAAAACTTCTAGCCGTGTACCATTTAATTTGCAACGATTAATCAGTCTAGGGACGAGGCGTAGATCGCATCTCAGGCTGTAAAACGCGTCATAATACGGGATAGAAGTCGTTGGGCGACACGCCTCGTGCAATATAGGACGTCGATGTTAATCGCGGAACGAAGATATCTGCAACTGTAAATCAATAAACGATACCTACTTGGCTGGCCGCGGTGGCGTCGGTTGCCTCCTACCTTTCGCCGATGGCACCGTGCTCAGGATAATGCTTGTATCGGGACCGTTCCGAACATACATATTTCGATAACCACGAGTAATACGCCGAGTGGTTTCCTTCTTTTGTCGCTCTTTTTATTCCTTTTCCACCCCCGCTCCAGTCGCGTCGCTTGTTCTTTTTTTTTCATCTGGCAACGCGTAGACGACCGGGACCGGTCGTTACTTAGTAGCTTATTTATTTTTGCATAGATAATCCGCGAGAGATACGGAACGAGATGTGGGTGGAGCGCATATGCTTGAGTCACGTGTGATTAAGCGATGTTATCCGCGGTTCTCGGTGCCGTCGCACCTGTATGCCCGTGGAACGCCTACGTCGAGACTGCTTGGACCTCCTTTTTCTCTCTCTCTCTCTCTCTCTCTCTCGCTCTCTCCACCCGCCCGGTTTCTTCATCCCTGAAGCACGCCGGAGGATCGACGGTCCTGGCGATTGTCCTTCGTCCGAGAAAAAGAGACGCGGTTCGCCTTGACGCTAAAGGAGAGCACGGCTCTCTCGCGACGCCGCTAACGAATTAGATACGATGATAAATTACCCGATAAGGGTGTTGCACGGTGAAAAATTCGTGATGGATACTGTTGCTACGGTTGTTCACGTGCACACCTGTTGGCCGACTCGCGTTAGAAACTGGTGTACACTAGCCGCACTATACTCTGCACCGTTGTATGCATGTCGTGGTCCATCTCTCTCTCTCTTTCCTTCTGGTAAGTACAATTCAGAAAAATCCAACGAATCGCGTTGCAATACCCGGTAATGCCGGGCGTATTTATAATTGCACTTTCTGTCCTACAGCGGTTGATAGCGGTTCCATACAGAGAGAACAAGTGCAACAGGGGACCGCCGTGAGTCCATGGGTGCGCGCCGCGATTCGTTCGACCATTATCCTGTTCGCGGGATCGGAAGAGAGAAAACGCGGCAAGGAGGAAGACAATATATACCCGGGGAAACGGGTCGGAATTCAGAATACCGACGACGGGTACACGAACCGTTCCGACTCGCGAGAACGACCATGCTTCGGATCGGTTTTTGAGACTCGGGAATGGACAGGAATCGTATTCAGGTTAATCTTGTTCCCAGCGATTGGGACATAGGTCTGCCACGCGCGAATACAAAGGAGTAGAAGTCTACCGGCGTTCGACGACAGGCTATACTCTATGTATATTTTTTTTCTCGTGAGAATGGTTCGGTGCACACGTCCGCAGCTGGCTTTAATCCTCGAATATGCTCGAGATTTCAGGTAACCGGCTATCGCGCGATTAAATGAAGAGGGGGCTACGGTCGATTAGTCGGCGGTGGTCGTGATGCGCGTTCGTTCTCGTTAGTTATCAGGGTACACAGCGAGGGCCGATAGGGGGATCGCGCGTCACCGCGACGAGACCGAATGGGGGGAAGAACAGAGCGTGGCCCGGTCGCGGTCCGGTATCTCGTGATTCAGTAGCTTCTTACCGAACCGAGTAATGCAGTACTCGTGTACCGACGTCGATACACCGGGCATGGGCCGTCGTTTTGCTCGCCTATAAACGCCGCTCAATAAGAAAACCGCTATCTCTGGTTTCCATGGCCGGTATCAGGCGGCGGCGAAGCGGTTGCCAAGATCGGTCGGGTGTCAGCGTCGGAGTCGGGCAGCGCCGGTACTTTTGACCAGGTTGCTAGTAGCGAGAGAGCAGATACTCTCTCGCGAAGTAAGGGGTCTCTCTCCGGAATCAGCCGGCCGGGTTGCTTAACTAACACGTGGCGGGCCGAACGGACGCGTGTAACTGTATCGCGGAACGACCATTGTACTTTCACGATGTCAGATCAAAATCTACCGACCCGGCCGCGGCGGCCGCGGCTAACAATTAATTTTTTTCTCCTCCCATTCCGAGGCAATGATAATCGACCGGCCTAGTTACACGGGGCAGCCAACGTTCGCCTAACCGGCCCCGGCTGACTAATTGCGAATTTCAGCGAGGCAAATGGTTTTCCTGGCTTTCCCTTTTTGCCGCGCGCGGCACTCTACCCCTTGCCGCGTTGATCTCGTCCGAGTCCGTCGATGTCCACGATCGGTAAATTTGTTCACGAAACACCGAAGGACTAACGATAATGGTTATTACCGTTTCGATGTTTTACGCAACCTCGGACAGATAACATTAGCATATTTATCAACTTATCATTCGATACGCGAGCGCGCGTACGGCGGCGCGCGCCGATATAGAAATGCATCGAGAACTCAATCTGATCTACTTCTCGGTTGCAAAAAGGAACTCATTTATTCCGCCCCGATTCCGTAGCCGCCGGTACAACCCGTAAAAATCGATATTTACTGTTATCGGCCGTGTCGAGAGGGGAAAAAAAACAATCCACCGACACGGAGATTATGCGTCGAGGACCGTGCACCGCGGCGTGTGCGCGCAAGTGCATCGACCAGCGCAAACCGGGTAAGCCGCTGCACCGCGAACTGCAACGCGTGTGTTGTTCCACGAACGCGTTTATCGCCGCGCGATTTCTCGATCGCACCTGTACGAGATCGGAATTCGAATCGGAATCGGTCAGGTTGAGGAAGAGAATGGAGAATAGCCGCTAAGGTGGACACGAGCACCGCATTCTCCGGTTAAGTGAATTCCACGTGTGGCACGCGGGTGTCGAAAACACCGGGACCCCAGGCCTTCCTCGAGCGGAGGCGCACGCGCTTGTTCCCCGACCGAAGCGTTAAGTGCATCGTGTGCAGGTTGCGTGAGCGCATTTGCGCGGAGCGCAGGGGCGGACCCTTTGTGTTCCATATAAAACGAATCATCGCGTGCAAAGGAGACCGCTGGAATTACTGCCACCATCCGCGTGGACGCCACATCCCAAAGAGCCTCTGCTAGACTCGCTTTATTTTTTTTTATTCACACCACTACCTAGCATAGAAACCGAGAAGACCGATTATCAAAAGTAAAGAAGGAATTTTTTTGTTTATTATCGAAGCTCTTTAAACCCTTAGATGGGTCCATTTCACTTTACCATTTAGTTTAGTTTTACAATGTTGCCATTGATTTTACAATGATCAAGTAAGATTTAAATAGATAGTTTCCAATCGATGAAATACCATGGATACAAAGACAAGCCTCAACATTAGGTTCGGATATAGTCTTATCAATACTTAGAGGTAGTTGGCAACACATTTTACATAGAGAATGCAAAAGTTTGTGCCTGTGAATATCATACTTTTCACACTGCCAGATCACATGGTTTAAAGTTTCGTCTCTTTGATCACAACTACACATGCCGTCAGAAATTATGCTTACTCGGGCCAATGAAGCGGCCAAATGATAGTGATCTGCCCGCATCCTATTGATCATAGTAGCGAAACACCTCTTAAATCCTTTACGGGAGAACCAGGGTAGGGAACTGTCACGGAATAAAGAGGGAATTATTCCCTGCAAAACATGTATACTGAAAACGGTGCTGATCCACCTAGACCCTTTCAAGGATTCCGGCTCGTGTACGGCTAACCTCCCTCTCCGCGGAGTTACGTAATGAAATTTATAGATTTACAAGGCCGAAAGTGGCTTGGATCCCCGCCTAACGCTTCGGGTACGCGTCCTCTTTGTCACTTAAATGCAACGGCCACCTTTAGCCTTCTTCACCCCCGAGTCCGTTTCTTTGGCGAACACTCGAGGGAGCAATTGACGCGCGACATAACTCCGCATCCAGCGAGCCGGTGGCTGGTACATAGAACCACACTTAGGGGATATATATCCGGTAGAGATGCGCGAGAATACGGAACGTAAGAGCGATGTCCACTCGGTGGTCGTCTTCGGAGGTTAAGGTTCCTGCCGACACGCAGCCGCGGTAGCCACCTATAACCTCTCGCCAACCCAGGGACGCACTAATGTTCGGAGTTTCTCGTAAACTTGGCAGATTTATGGACTACCGTTGGCGACTGCCGTGTCTCGCGCAAATAAAGTCACGACAACGGCTATAAAATTATTATCGATGCCTAGCCGAGCCGTCGAACAGCCTCTACCGGTAATCTATGGGGGTGTTTCGTAGCTCCGAGGGGTGTAACACTGTTGGCCTCCTTCTGGGAATTTTTCTAGCGATCGAGAAAAGCGTTGAAGAATAAAGAAAATCGTTCACGACGCAAATGGCTGTGAATTAATGTGCAGTTGCGTGCACGGATAGAAATGGATCAGTTGACACCCGCGAACGCGGCCCTGATGGAATTTACCTTTCTGCTTAATATTCACCGTACGACACCGGCGTGTTAATTAATTCAACTTAACGTACGCTACTTATAGGAACGTGCGGTGAAATACATGCGCGCGATTACGACGATGAACGCACGAGTGCGTGTTCGCGAAGAGAATTGTGTCGTTCTTAACCCTCGGCTGGCGGGACAAGTTTAAAGTGGTCCATAGTGGCCTTTCAGCCTCGTCTGATTAATAGCGACACTTGTCCGTTTGACACATTCCATGGATCATGTATTATGCGGCACGCTATTCTTTATTATTAACCACCTGATTTTCGGATCTACGACTACCGTACGGAATATATCGCCGACATTTATGCTACTCGATGGATAAGGTGACTGGCTCTATAAACTACACCGATAAAAATCCATTTCCATGTAAATAGTGACCAGACACTCTAACGATTTCTATAGAAATTGTAATTTCGGCGCACTGGTTCGATCCTGTGTTACTATTTTCCTAAAAGAAAACATTTATTATGGATGGCGAAACTATCACTCAGGACGAAAATTTTTATGCATCAATGTCAGGACAGCTCGGCTTTGAATACACAAAGATTAGGAAAATAGTAGCATAGGATCGAACCTGTGCGCCGAAATTACAATTTCTATTTAAAACTGGCGATCGAGATAAAAAAAAACATCTAACGATTTCTGTTTGTAACGTTCATTCGTCGGTGCGTCAAATTGTTCTCGTTCGAAGAATCGATTTGCCAAAGATTTTCCCGGGCAGACCGCGAGCCAGCGAGTGTAATGGATCCCGCATTGTCCGATCCTCGTTCCGCGCTTTTGACAATCGGTGTCCTTCGGCAATCGCAGGAATTATGCGACTCGATGGAACGCGCGCGCGCGCGTACAACGTGGGCGCCCAGAGTTTCCGGAGAAGTTACGATCCCCGTTTGATCTACGGACAACAATTAAGCATGCCATTATAAATACCGCAACGCTTGCTCGCCGACATAACTTCTCGGGCCCGTTCGGTCGCTCGGGGGCACGGTAATGGCGCCTGGAAGATGCGTGTCCGTAGTTTGCGCGTCCGAACGTTGCGCGGCTTCACCTACGCACCCCATGAAAATCCCATCTCCCCCTAGGAATCCCTAGCCTCGCTTCCTCGTGAAGCGGTTGATAGGTGTTGAAGCGACCGTGAAACGTTTCCTGGAGGATCGACTGCACTATTTCATCCCGGGCAACCTATTTTACACCTGGGTACGGCGAATGGACGTTAAATCATCGGGGGCCCCCTTTAAAAAGCAACGGTGGAAACTGCGAGGTCGGTTGCTCGCCGTTTCCTTTGTTATTTACAGGCGACGCGGAGAAAACTGATTATGTTTAAATTATCGTAATTTATGCCTGTCGTTAATGATCCGCGCTCGCTCGCTGCTAAGAAAGAATCCCTCGATGCACGAACACGTGGATCATGGAGTCGGAACCGAGGCGGCTCGTAATAAATGCTCGTATGTCACGGTCATCTTGCGTGCTCGATCTCTCGGACCGCGGGTCTCGGTAGTTTATAGTGGAACCCTCTGTCTTCCTCGTTGGAGAGCGTCTACGATAATGCACGCTTTTCCCTGCTAGTGTCACCGACACGAGCAGGCATAGCATTAACTGGTCGTTGCTCGCGCGCGACTCGCAAGCTTCTCTCTGCTGCGCTCCGATGCTAGGCGGTCTCTTCTCTCGCAGCCTCTTCGAGTCTAGTCGGTTGAATCCTCGGGTCTGTCAAGGGAACGGTAGTGGTGTACGGTAGCCGTCAGCGTGTCAACCGCTGACTAATGGATCCACGGTGATGAGACGACGCGGTCGCGTCCACCGTCGACGTAAGTAGCGGTGCCGGCGATCGGTAGCGTCCCAACCATCGCCTTATTATAAATAGATTCTTAGGTGGATCGAGCCGGTACACGGTCAAGCCCATAACCATGCCAGATCCATCTTATCGGGCCCGGGAACCAAATAAATTACTCCCGTCTGTTTTAGACGACGCGATTAGAACAGGCTACCCGGCACTTCCTCCATCGATCCTCCTTCCCCTTTTTCGATTGACCCTGTTCCACGGGAACGACATGCCTACGCTTGTGTAACAGCGATCCCTGTGGAGACATCGTGCAGGTAGCTCACTCAAAATTATTCTCAGTAAACGAGGACCCCTATAGCGCGGACTGACTACGAGAGGAAAAAGTTTCGTCCAGGAAATCCGATGAAACACCGTGCCATTTCCCAACTCTTGTTTACGACAATACAGCCATCATTAATTAACGAGCGTCGATAATGGCCCTGGGAGTGGTAATTAAGCACGCGGAATAAGGATCGAATCGCTGCGGGCGATAGCCGCTGAACAACGCTGCGCCAAGCCACGAATCAATACTTCTTCATCGGAAACCAGTATCCTGGATTTTTCCCTGGATTCTTTCCCAATCAGAGTAGCCGCAGTATAAATGCAGAACCGCTGTAGCATCGCCTTCGGCGTCGAATCCGAACCTGAAACCAGGCTCGAACGTCTACATCGTGGTGGTCTAATATCCGACAAAATTTCATGTCTTCAGGGTCGAACAGGCGAGCGCAGCAACTCGTGTGCGCGTCCCGAAGAGGAATGCCAGAGGGGTGAACAGGGATGGAAGAGGGGGCAGAGCAGGTTCCTCGAGAGTGTAGAAGGAGAGCGGTGGTGGTGTGGGCGATCGTGTCACAATCATCGATGATTTAGCCCCTCGGAGTCGCATGTTCCCTCTCATCTTCCTGCACCCTTTTTCTTTCGATTTCATATTCCCCCTGTATCGCGATGCTGGATGTTACACCGCGCGGAATCAACCCCTCCAGTGATGCCCTCGCGAATGATTTATCATCATTCTAGAACTACCTCTTTCTCTCGCTCTTCGGCTTTTCTTATTCTACTTCATGATTTTACCTCGTGCCCCCCCCCCCCCCCCGATCTCTTTCTCTCGTTTATTCCGCGACGAGCAGATCGTATACAGCAGGCAGGTGACAGGTCCTCATCTAATACAATTACTGATGATCGCCCGTAATTTATGGCTCACGGAAAACGTCATTGATATCTGCGGGTATATCGGGAAAAAGGGAAGAAAGCCGCACGAGCTGCTCCGGGCTACGAGACTACCCTGAACACGTATCATGATTGAGAGTGCATAATGCAAGGTGTTGAGCCAGGCCTGGCTCCGCCGCTAATGACCGGGCGTGGGTGCGAATTAAACGACCGCTAGAAAACGGGCCGCGGTAACGATGTTTAATAATGCGGAACGAGATGGAAGCGAATAAAGCCTCGATCATTCCGTATTCCGGGGCTGTTGCAACGCGTTGCGCAACGAGCTCATCTCTTTCACCGCCCCACACTTTCTTCGGTCTCTGTCGATCGCCTGCGAAAATCAAGCTGATCTACTTTCAAAATCATCAAGAAGAAAAGTTACCCATCCACTTTCCTCGGCGCGTTCCCCGAACCGGAAGCACGGAAAGCGAGTCTCTAATGAGAAGTAATAAACAGACGTCGAGCTGGATTTTTGTTTAACACAATTGGAAACACAGGCCGGGCCCGTGGCTAAATTATGGCGTCACGCATGAGTTGTGTCGCGTTGGTCAGCGGCTTGTGCACAGAGCATGCGACCGCGATTAGGAGATCGAGCTGCGATACTTTTCAGGCTGTAGAGGAAACGAAAGCGGGATTGGTGGATGCGTCACGGTCCAGCCAGGGTTTTAAGCCTGGTCGAGTGAAGTCTGGACGCGCGTATAGTTGCGCAGCCAGATTGCTATGCTAATTCCGTTAATGTCGCATGAGTTATGGCCCTCGTGGACGTTGCACGCACACTGGTTCGAGCTGATTCTTTCGAGTTAGGCTCCGCGAAGGGCTGGCGATCCTTTACGGAGGCGGAAGAGGACGACGCCTCCTGTAAGTAGTCGCCGCCGCTGCCACGTAGAAATGATATTTCTACGCTGCGAGCTGACCGCCGCATATCTTAAGACCCGATAAATTGAAACCGCGCGCGAGCGGAACCCTGGCAATAGCGGAGCTGAGCCGAGCGAAGCCGGTCGCGGCAAGATGGAACAAGAGAGTAGGTGGAACACCACGCTACGGCCAGTCATAAGCACCTTATCGCGAACCGGCGAACCAGCCACCCAGTAGCGGCTGAAAAAAGCCTCGTAATCTCCGGTAATTGAGATTCGATACCAATTAAAAGCGAGCGCGAACCAGACGCGGCAATAGCGCCGCTAAACGAACCGAGTGTTAAATCCGCCGGCCGACCATTTTTCGGATCGCCTGTCGCGCCTGTTACTGAATCGCTTAGATAACTGTTCACTCGAATATCAGACCGGCAAACGTGCTACGCGCCTTCATCCTCTCTTCTCCTTTTTGGAGACGGTTTCTTCGAGCCGGAAAATTGATTGTACGACGTAAAGATTTTCTGGCAGACCGTGAAAAATCTTTGAATGAATCAACGATCTAAAATCGATGACCGTTACGTTTCTTGCACCGTGTAGACTGGTGAACTTCCACGGTAAGCCGTTTATGGCAGGCGTCGAGGCTCCAGCCGGTCGCAAATCTCGTGAGTTTCGAAAGTGGGTCGAAAAAGGATAGTTCGCGGGTCGATTGGTTTACGCGTATCAACACCTTAGCCGGCGGTGTCTTTAACGGCTTCAAAAGGTCGATAGAGCGTAGCCGCGGCGGGGGCGGCAAAGGGAGGAACGGAATCGGAGTGAAAGACAGAGAGACGCGGGAAGAAAAATGAGTCGGGACTGTGATTAGAGCTCGCCGCCCGGTGATTTGTGACCGAGCAGGTCTGTTAATTGTCACCAGGACGCCCCCTCAGTTTTATGCGCGCGGCGCGCACGCACCTTTTATGCGCTCGCGCGTGTAATGCACTATCAGTTGCAAAGTTTATTTCGTTCGTGCACACTCGTCGCACGGCCAAAGGAACACATAATAGCCGGCAGGAGACCCGGGGCACGCTTTATAGTCGCTATAAGTTCCTCCTAAGCCTCGCGATGACACGGTCTGCACCGATAATTCACTCTTTTGTCTTGTAATCTGCGCTAATGCTTTCACCGTGTACTCCCTTTCTACACGGTGATTCAAGAGTCGCGCCGGAAAGTTTAATGCCGGACGTTTGCGCCTTAGGAGACGTTCCAGCGGAACATTTTTCCAACTCTGAATCACCCTGTACAATGTTAACGACGACATCGCGATGCGGCAATTGCATTGTCTCCGCTCGCGTTGTGTAAATTCGAAGCTGAACGCAATTGCTTCCTGAAGACACTCGGTACGATCTATCCATTATTCAGATTTTGTCTACGAAATGGCGTAGCTGAAAGAAAAATGGCACGTCCCCCTCGAGCGAGGTAAGAACGATGAAGAGAGGTACAAGATGTTCTCCATAAATGGCGCGCGCGCGACAAGGACGAAGGGCGACGGTGTCTCGACGACGTGTACGTATGTGGATCCGTTTAGGAACGCATCACACGCCAACGGGGGTCTTCTGGGGGTACAGAAGGGACTAAGGGGGGAGTTACGGAAGGGGGTACCGCGCGTGCACAATGGCCACGTCCGTCAAGGTTGGATCCTCTTAATTAACTCGACTGGTTACATCGTTCCTTCTCTCGTGGACATTCCGCGTGTACTCCGTCCATTCCTGAAGATGCTCTTCTTCGGTCGGGGCCCCGTTCCTCGACCTTCCATTCTCTTCCTCGAAGAGCATGCAAGAGCGGTATCCTTTTGTCGGGATGAGTTGTGTCGCCGCGTACCGGCCGCTGGTGTCCGTCGTTATTATATCACTCTCATTATGCGCGCTTGCGCCAAAGGCGGTACCGGTCCGATCTCTCATACGTTCGTCCCGTTCCGCTCTGCTCTTCTGCGGCGAGTTGCGAAACACACAATGCAGCAAACGAGAACCGGACACCAGAAAACTACCGTGAGACGATCAACGCCGTTCCCGATCCCTCGCAGGTGCTTGCTAGATCCTTGATAACAGCAGAATCGACTTCCGGGATGCTGGACAAGGAACTAGCTATGCGCACAGCATGCCGAAGAGAACGCGCGAGGTTCGAAAATTCAACAGGATTCGATTACAGGTGCAGCAGATTTTTCCTGTGGATCGTTATCATCGGAGAAGTGGATGTAAGGGGGACGCAGCCGGGAAAGGACCTAGATCGATCTTCCTACCGAAGGTATTTGCGTCGCGAGAGGTCATTAGGCTCCCAAGCTGCGTCGGATCTCGGATGTCGTCGACGCAGGACGATAAATTTCCGAGGAGGTCCGCCCGGGGATAACGAGGATTTAGAGATACTGCGCGAAGAGGATCCAAGGGGTGAGGAGAGGCTGGAATGGTTGGGGGCCCGTTCTTAACCCTGTTGGAACCCGTTGATCCCGGTGTCAGAGCGGAGGAGGACGACGCGCCTGCGAAGTTGTCGCAGAACGGAGAGCCGCGAGGGGCATCCGTAACGACCGTGAACGTAAGGGGGCTGCATGGAACGTAAACGCGAGCGTAAAGAGCTTAAAACGTGCCTCGTAAACCGAGGCTAACAATGTATACACTGCGGGGAATTCTCCGGATGAGACTTTGACAGGAACTCCCTACCTCTTTCTACCTCTTCCAGCCACTTTTTCCTCCCTCTTCTTCCTCCGTCACCCCGGAACTCGCGAGATATACGAGCGAGTGCAACCTGCCCGGTAATGAATGCAAGCCGTAAAACAAGGATGCCTTGATTTACTCAGCGGACTAATGCCGAGCAAGCAGTATTAATAAATTATCGGTTATTAAGTGCGCGACCATCCTTTTTTTCACCGATGACCAGTCTCGGTTTCCGCTTTTTGCTCGCGTTGCAACGGCTACATACGTTAGATCTCAGCTTTAGAAACCTCCGTTCCATTATTTTGTTAATTACGATTATCCTTTCTTATCCTTCATGAAGAAACGCAGAGGTTTCCTGTACCGTTCAGGATCGTCGATGGTTGGAGAACGCGACGGTGTGGGTGAGTCTAGGATACCGATAATCCTCGATCAGAGGCAACGTATACATATAATAAAATGGCAACGGGCGCCGTACGCTACCCCGCTCGATGCCGTACCTGTGTATAAATGGTTCGTAATCTCGGGACGGGCAGGACCACCATGACCGCTCCGTGGTCTCTCCCGTGTAATACGACAGACTCGTAACTCATATCAGGGCGCCCACGCCCTCAGGTAGCGGCGACAACGCCGGACAACATCGGACACCCAGGGCGAGGACACTCAATTAGGTTCCTCTCCTTCCATCGCGGTCTACCGATAAAACCTCCCTGCTCGAGTTCACGGACGGGAGAAGGACGGAGTTGTATCAACCTGACGGTGGGCACCTTGCGCTCTTTCTCCACCTTTCTTTCTATTCTATTATTTCGATCACCGTTATCGTCCAAACTTCTTAATAGGAAAAAGATGAAATCATCAATGATTGAGCGTGTGCCTTGACGAGGAATATTTAACGAGGGTACTGAATATAAGTGGACGAGGGGGTCGAGGTATCCAGAGGTCAACGAAATTTCCTGGAGCCGTTGCGTCGGTCGAGCGAAGAAAGGAGGAGTTTCACGGGTAGCCGGAAGGACCATGGCCGAAGTAGGCTCAGCCGGTGGTCACACACCCACGACGACGCGGGGAACGACAAGGGCTATTACGACGACTACCACGTCGACGGTGGTGCAGGTACGATCGGCAAGAGATCGGTATAATGAGCAGAACCAATATTAGTCGGTGTGGCCACCGTCCAGCAAAGGAGTTGGCGAACGAGCACCGAGCCGAGGGATCAGCCGGGTAATTGCCATTACGATATCATCTAAATGCTCTCACGGCTGTCCGTAATGAAGACACACACGGACATCGGATTCGAACACCTACGTACCGCGGGTGGATATCGCGCGGTACGTATGCGGGACGCGGCGATCTTTCGCGCGTGTGGTTACATCGTAGCTTACCCGGGTTTCTCTCCTCACCTCGGTACACCTTTCCCCCTCTATTTTCTACCCCGTTCCCTCTCGTAGCCTCTCGCCGTGACTGCCCAATGCCATCGACGAGATATGAGGCGTGTCTAATTACGCGATCGGTGCACGTCCAATCAAACTACCTTCCTGTCGGCGATCACCGTCACCATTATCGCGATCGCCCCTCAACTATCGTCTCACCCTTTTCCGTTCGCGCCTCCCCGGACCCGGCCAAGGCGAGTTTCGCCGAGTGTGTCGGTGTGCTTGACCCTGCCTGCGAATAGCTCCTCTCCTGGACTCGGGAACAGGTTTCGTTCTGACGCGATATCCTGTCGCGAACCACCGGGCTACCTCTCTGCTTGCCTCTGCGACACCCCTATGCCTTCACTCTCCGCATACAAACAATAGTTACTTCTCTTCGTATCATCCCTGTTGCGTTTCTGTACACCAAACAGCCAACTAAAGGTGCGAACTCCTTTGCAGAGCCACGCGTTTGTCGAACCACTGCTTCAGAACACTCTTCGGACTACTGTTTCGGATTTTGTTCAAATTTGTATTTGTAAATGAAGGTTTCAATTGTTCATTTGTTACTTATTTAGTAGTTTTTCAGATACTTTAAATGCGTAGTTTCTAATTGAACTCATAGTATTTCAGACAGCAATTCCGGCACGTTAGAAAAATAGATGTGTGTAGCGGGCCTAAGGGAATTTTTGTCGATTTTGTCGTAGAGGTTACGTTATTGCAACCATCTAGAGGCGTGAACTTTTCCCCGATCAGATTGTGTAGGAATTCCCGGCAATTTGCACGTAGTTCGTGGAATAATTTTCCGTTAAAATTGTAAATGTGATACGCAACGATCGCATAATCGCACGGGTGTACACGGCTCGACGAAATCTCGTTAAGTCAACACCAGGGGCCCGGCGGATACGCGTTAGTCCGCGACTAACCTTTCGACGTGACTTTCCTACGATCAAACTCGTTCCGTGATAAGATCGTCGGGATGGCGTTTACGTTCGAGCCGCTTTTGCCCGACGTAATCTCCGATGGTGTTCCGAGCCCACAATTTTTCGGACACACGCACCTACAGATTTTTCCACGGACATCCCAGATGACTTCCCTCGCGGTGCATGCATCAACATCGCGGGAAAATCGAGCAGGGCGCGATTCAAACGTGCTATCTTCACGCATCACGGCCACCGGTAATTGCAGATTTTACCCGCAATCAGAGCATGAATTTATTGGCCGAGTATGGGAGGCTCGATTACGTTCGCACAGGCCTTTCCCTGCGAACTTATTGGACCGCGTTACGCGAACATTGCTAATTAGAGTCGTTGTAATACCCGCGACGATCAATGATCGCGAATCCTGTACACATTTGTCATAGCACTGGCCGCGATCGTTTCGCGCTGGGAAAATCGTGAACCGAGGAGACCACCGGTGCCCCGGTAATTTATGCAATTTCCTCACGGCCACGGAGGATACCGGAACATGTTATTGCGTGTAAAAGACTCCAGAACAAGTATACAGGGTGGACGACTTCGTAACCATGGAAAAATCTCTCTTGATTAAAAATCGCTCAAGTTGTAGGTCGCAAGAGTCGTTTCTTTTTCCTCCCTTCAGTTTTATCAAGTCGTCAGAAGTATATTTATTCTGTTATGATAAGTGACAGTTTGATTATTTGAAATTACGCCCACCAATTTTTGCCAGAAGTGGATAAAACTCACGGAGTGATATTTGAACAAGTAGTCGAGCCAGGAATTTTTACCTTTCACCCAACATCCTGCCCCGAGGCATTAGTGCTTCTACGAGCTGATCAAGTTGCCCACCCTGTATAAATGAATGGACGGAGCGGATCGAACAGGAACGATTACCGAACAGAAGCGGCTCGGCTGTCGCGTCGCGGGGAATCGCTGGAATTATTAATGTTTACAAGCGCGGGCCTCGGTAACCTAACAAGATGGTTTCTCCGGGCGATCGGTTCGCGCGAATCGTACGAATCAATTCTATAAATACCAGGGCGCACTCGCTCGTACAATCTGGAACGGAGAGTTTCGTGAAAGTCTGCGGTCTTGCTCGGTGTTCTATTTGGCCGGGTGTGTAGACGCGCTCTCTGCGTGCACCGCTTCCTGATCGACGTGTCACGGCCAGCAGCGCGGTACAAGCCCGTGGAAATATCGGCGAGTCTAACGCGCCGCGGCGCATGTTCGCGGTGCAAACATGTCAAAAGGCGTGTTCGTCGAATATGGGGGCACCGTGCTCCGACAACTTGGGTGGCGGACAGGACACGTTTCGAATCTCATCACCCTAGCTCTCCGGATGCTGGGTGTCGAACCCGTTTCGCTCAACCGATCAGAATATCAGAAAAGACGAACCGACAGACTCGTCGCTCCACTCGAGAAAATAGCTGGTGCATCGTGAAAACGAAATTCTACGATGATTTTCTATCTGCTTTGTCGAGCAACGATGCAGATATTTATGGTGGACCATGCAGCATCGACTCGAATTACAAATTTACGCGATCCTGAACGGACCTATCGGCTAACGAACCGCACGGACAATAACAGTAGAAACTAATCAATGTTTATTACACGAAGCTTTCTGGTTCGGATAGCAATCGGGCCGATTCGTCGATCGGTATCCCTGCTCCGGTATGCAACAGTGTAGCGCATGAAAATCCGTCTCAACTTACAGATCAATTAAGTTAACGACCGGCACAGGTAGTATGGCGGCGCGTTAACGCGCTGTTTCGCGTGAACACACGAGGACGCCCTTAGAAAGCTCTCTGTGGACGATGGTCGAGCCTGAAAGCCGCATAAACACGGCCGTGTCGACGTCGCGGGTTTATTAACGCCGACAATTATACCGCCGCCGGCTAGGCGTGATTTACAAGGGGAGTTCGTGAAACGTTGCAACCTTCGGCCGTCCCTTTTGCCAGCCGCCAACACGTACGAGCAGAGTCTCGAAACGCAAAAAAGTCTGAAAAAGAAAGAACCCGAAGAGAAACGGTTCGTGGAAGAAGCTGGTCCACCGGAGCAGCGAGGAAATTTTAGGGTTGTGGTCTTGGAGGACAAACCAGACCGGACACAGCGCGACTGGTCGCGTCGGTTCCGCGTGGATCATTACCATAAGTATGTGACCAGCGGCCGGACTCAACGTGTTATGATAATCGTCGCAGGTGTATGGGGTGTCGGGTTTAGCGCGATAATTTACAGCCTGGCGTTACGATCGATTTTATGACGAATGTTTGCAAACGCGAGCCGAGTCGGGCCCCTTGTTCTCGGGTTCGCGAGAAAATACGATGAGGAATCAAGCCCCGCGAGATGAAGAGTTTAAAATGGTACGATAAAACCGAGCGAGCCCCCTGTACCTGTAACTCGCCGCGTAACTCTTTCTATAGCAACCGGCCCAAGAATGTGGCTACCTTCCGTTCCGAGAAGAAAGCCAAGTGGACTTGAACCCTGGAAACCCGCGGTCTCTACCCCGGGCCCAGGATTCCCCTAATTTGTTTGAGTGAAACAATATCGAGTTACGAGCGATGCTATCGCTGGTACACGCACGTGCTACGGCACACGGAAGGTTCATCGCGGCCCTCTGACGAGCTACCGTGCCGAGCTATCTTCACGAATCTCTTGCTCGGTCCGAAAAGAAGAAGCAGCCGGACAGGAGGTGGAGGAAGAACGAGAAGAGGAGGAAGACGAGAACGAAACGACTGCGGAACGACTGCTCCCTTAAGACGGTGCTCGCCGAGGATCTCTGCCGACGACTATACATAGAACCTCTGCTGCAAACTGGGGTGACCTGTCCTGTAAATGAACACCTCCCAGTGAATGAACGTCATTCGCAAACGAGAAGGTAACATTTACGTTCCTCGCGTTGAAAAGCAAAGCTTCAAAGAAAGTCGAAAGCGAACAGAAGTTGAATTAGCAGAAATATGTGGGCGATCGTGGGAGCTACCGTAATTGGAAACGAGCAATAGAGATAATGGAATATTCCGACGATAGAGCATTCGGATAATAGTTGCTGCGATAATGGGGGTTCCAGTGCATTGCCAACGTGTGTGGCACGGAATCGGCGCAGCAGGGGAAACAGGGACGAAAATGTCACGGTTCATCGAATGCAACAGCGATCTAGGTGTGCAGGGTGACTCTAGAAACTAGGGTGAAGCTATATATAGAAGAAAACGCTGTACTCCGTGACGGCGGACACAATTACCTCATAAAACATTCAATAACGTTTACGTATCGGATTTCCACTTTTATCACACCTTCGTGTGCCTCTACGGAAATACTCGTGTGATTGTATTTAAAACAAAAAGGAAAAGAGAGTCATAATAAAAATATATAGAGCCGAGATATCGATCGGAGATTACGTGAACATTTACCTCTATCAATCTTATTTATATCTGTTCCGATTTCTACGATTATCCTTGTAATAAACTCTGCATTACGAACGGTGTTCCGTTCGACATTTCATTGAACAGGCCCCGGAAAGTAATCTCGCGGTTGTATCGGCAAAGAAAGTTCATTCTAACGTCTAGATCGATTGCCAACGGGTTCGAGGACACGACCCCGCGGTTCAATGTAATAGCGAGAGAGCCGTGGTTCTGTGTTGAATACGTGGTGTTCCGGTCACTCTTTGTGAAAGGGACCCGTGGTGCGTAGAAACGTTCCCTACTACCGTGGAAACTCTTTGACAAGCCGACACGCCACCCAGCGCGCGAAATTAGGGCCGTATCGAGCAAAAAAGGCCCGATATCCTGGCCAGGACAAGATGTTCCTGCTTAAAATTCCACCCGTGGACCGTACGACGTGGCATCAATGATGGATCCACCTTCTCCACCTCCTCCTCCTCCTACTTCTCTCTCCCTCTCCTCGTCGTCTTTTTCTTCCTGCTCTTCCGCGCCGTCATTCTCTTTTTCCTGGTCCTCCTCTTGGCCAAGGAAACCGGGAGGAAGAGTGACAGGAAAGGGACGGCCCCAGGAACGCCAGGAACGAGATCCCAGATGCTCAGGGGACACGAGGATCTGTCGCGTGACATTCGTGAACGTCATTGCATCAAGTGTCAAAACAACCATACTCCCAACTGTCTTCTTTCTCTTTCGTCTTCTCTAATTGTTCAGACTGCGGATCTTCGTGCATAATGAAATCTCTCAACTTGATGATTAACACCAAACAAAATGATTAGACTCAGTGGCGCACCCAGGATTTAATCTTGGGGGGGACGAGTTGAACAAAATGACCTTTTTTCTTTTTTAGCAAAAATATCTGTCAACGGTAGCCACAAATATTTACTTGTATATTTAGGGAAAAGTTGTTCAAAATGTTTAGTGTTATGTATAACATATCCAAATATCATCAAAATCGGAGAGGAAGCAGCTATTCTACGGTTTAGCTAATTTTTCAGTGTTTTGTTTCTTTTTTCTTGGAGGGGGGGACTTGGCCCCCTGGCTCCCTCCCACCCCTGCGTGCCCCATTGATTAGACTACGTCGGTCGACTTATCTGTTCGAAGTTCTTCTCGCGGATGGTTCGTGGACGGTTCTCTTTCGCACAGATGCCAAGATGGAGCACGTCGTACGCGCGTGCGGACCAATCGCATTTATTAAGGCGCAGTGTCACCGAACACGTTACCTCCGTCCACCTTGTGCGCGTACCTACAGCCTCGAGGTGTCAGCCACGTCGATCGGGAACAGGTCGCGACGCGTGTCCCCCCATCGTGTATCCTAACGAGACAAAACGAAGCAATCGAACCGGTCGTCTTGACGCATCCACCGTATACGCGTTCCTTCTCTTCCTTTTTTACCCCTTTCCCAATTTCGAACCTCCCGGCCAACTCGCTGCTAATTGGTGCTTCACAATGCTACCGTATCTCGCTGCATCGCCGCTGAACTCTCTGCATAAGTCGCGCTGTCATTACCCAAGCCCCCTCACCGGCTATACTGCCACTGGTGAAACGAATTTCTCGACTAGACCTAAGGGGGTAGACTCGTTTCCAAGACTGTAAGGGTTCGAGATGCGCCTCGTTTCTCGATAACGTTTTCAATCACTATCAAAAGTCCTATCTTTACGTTTACGAGCCGTAATTTGCATTATTCGATAGCATACAGCTGTAGTCTAGTTGGACGAGGAGCAAAGATCCGCAGTCTAGTTGGAACACACAGAGAGAAGTTCCACGGTGCTTGTGACATAGGAGGGAGTGATTTCTCCCCGCGAGAAAATACGATCGACCTTTGGAATTACGCGCGGTTTAATGATACCGGTGATAGCGGTCCATCTCGTCGAGTCGGTGTTTTACCTGAAGATTCGAAACGTGAGAGGAATGCCGGTCTGAAATCGGCCACGTCGGAGTCCGCGGGACGGACAAAGGGGATTGTGATTCCCGTGTCCGTCAGTCTCCGTATCCTGTCTCCGCGAAAGAAACAAGATCGTGTGAGGAGAGGATGTCGGGCGGAGAGGAAGAACAGAAACGTAGAAACGCGCGGCGAGCAAGAGCAAGATAAAAAGGGAAAGATTGCGAGAGAGAAGGAGATAAGTAGAGGAGGAGGTGGATAGTAGAGGTTCCTCGGGGACTGGAGAGGGTGAGGAGAGTCGTTTTGAATGCCCTGTCTCCTTTCGGAGAGCCGGATGCTCTCTCGTCTCGGGCGGACGCTACGCGCCGCGTAATCCAGTTTATGAAACCCTGGACGCAACGTGCACGGATCTACGTGTATATACGTATATTCGTCTGTATGCAGGCATGAATGTACGCCTTCTAGCGCGATGCGAATGGACAGGAAACGGCTCGGTCTGAATACTTCTGGAATTGGATTAAGAACCATTCTAGACCGGGAGCTCGCCGTTGTGCCCACAATTTCGTCGTGGTTTCGCCGGATAGCAGATTCGTCGGTCTACCTGTCCTGCCTTCGAGATTCCCTGTGAAAATCCCGAAATTGTACAGTTCCGATGAGTTATTTCACCCCCCATCGATGTGTTATTATCAGCTTGTCAAAGTTGATAAAGAATTTCCTTGCAGTTGACGTAGAAGATTTTTATTCTACACACGATATCTGGAGTCATTTACCAGCGAACCTGCCATCGAAATGGATCATCCGGGTGGTCCGAAAACGTCCCGTTATAATTGGTTACGGTTTACCCTGGAAGCTTGTTAAACGAATGACTTTTCTTGACCCGAGACCACGTGGACTCGATGAAAATCAAGGATCACGTACGTTTTTTCTGGTGTGCGGTGTGCAGAGTGTGCGCGCATTCGCTCGGTGCACAGGGACGAAGGGCATCGACGAGGTTGCCTTACTGTATGCCAGCCACGGCCGATCGGCTATCTGCGACTAATTAACACGGCCCGTTAATGAAGCCCACGTATGAGCCGCGCACGTACCTAGTTGTTCTCGCTCTCCCTCGATTCTCTCCGTCACCATCTCTCTCTATCTCTCTCTCTCACTGCTTCTCTCACTGCTTCTCTCACCGCTCACCGCGGACCTTACGAGACTCCGCTTAACCATAATCACGGGCGCCCGATATATACCGACACGGTATTCGCGCGCGGCGCCTAATTAGCGGTTCTCCTCTCCCTCGGCCTTACCTCGTCCCACACTCTCCGTCTCTCCCACTTTTTTTTCCGTCGTTTTCTACCTTCTGGTTTGTATGAAGTTAACCGGGCGTACGCCTTACTTCGCACTTTCGAGGCCGGGCCTCGGTTCCGCCCAAATTCAAACTAATTGCGCAATTAGTGGCCGGGTAACTCGTTAGGCGCCGCGCGGCGATACCGGCGACGAACGCGCGAGAAGAAACGATCCGCCCATCCTCGACTGTCTGCGATGCTGTGTAACTTTGAACCGTGTTTCGAGACTCGTTGAAAATGTCCTGTTTCCACCTGTCTTACGAATCTGTCTAGTTTCAAAAGAATCGAAGCTCGACTGTTCCAACAATGTTCAATTTACGGTCTGTCTCGTAAGAAGGTGTCGAAGATATTTCTGTAACTATTTGTGTATTTGTGAAACACTTTATATGAGTCGAATCTGTACATGAAACATTGATACGCTGTTACATAGGGGTCGTATCTTAGAAAGGGAACGCCAAGGGTAGCTCTAATCCCCTTTCGTGTGCAACGATCATAATCGCCGTTCGGTATTGTCCGTGGAGTAGGAAGTATAAATCGTAGCGGAAATTGCTGGCCGAAATTGATTGGACACGGAGCGGCGGCGGGTAATCAGGAAATATGGAGCTGCGGCAAAAAGGCTCGTTGCGATCTGGAATAAAGCGTGCGGAGAGCGAATATAAGGAGCGAGACATTAACGACACGTGGTGAGGCACGCCTACCAACCGAAGGGGGACGCAGGTTGGCCAACCGCTCTGGCGCAATTAACATTAGCCGATCAGACCGCGGCCGACTCAACGTTAATTAACGAAACGAAACGAGAAACGAAACGAAACGTTCCCCGCTACGTGCACCGGTGACTTCGGGACACGGACAGAAAGAGAGAAGAGAGGAGAAAAGGGGTGGCTTGCCAGCAACTGTTTGAAGCGCAACGAGACGGCGGCACCTTTCGTCTCTAGCAGAAACTATCCGCGGTCAAGCTATTTAACAGTTTTCAGGCTGTCGGCGAGCGTCAGGTACAAGACAGGAGACGAGGACAGCGTCCAACCTTCGTCCGCAATGCTATGCATCGTTGCACCGGCTATCGAGCGCTGAAATCCTTTGCGGTCAGGCGGCTGCACTTGTTCATTAAAACGGGGAGGATTGTCTATCGAATCGCCGATACTCGGTTTTTTTTCACCTGATCAACGAAGCACGCGTCGCTCTATTGTCAGATCGAACAAAGTCCTTTCTACGAGACACCGTTCGTTAGAACAGGATGTGCGTACATCCTTGGTCAGGAGTATTAGTTTCGTTTAGAATGAACAGAACATTTTGTTGATTTACTACATAGATACCCACTAAATCGAGATACTCGCACAATTTGGAACCAAGAACTCGGATACTCATTTAAATTCATTTAAATCAGAGTACCACGATAATCACCCTTCGCTACCAGTCAAACCTAGATTCCTTTTCGTATTTAAACTTCAGTTTTTTCTTTGATTTACTAGGTATCGGCTTCTTTTCGCAGAACATGGGTCGGATGTGCTGGAATCGTGATTGCACGGAGGAGTGCATATAACTGTTTTCGCGAGAACGGTTTCGAGCGGGAAACAAAGGGCCGTTCTCCTTCCCCGTGGCATATTATAATAATAAAAGTCACTCGTTACTCGACAAGTCATTCCGGTCATGCACCTACACCTCTCTCGGGCAGAATGGTCGAAACGCGGGCCTCGGCGCAGCCCGGGAGAACGTTTCTTCAATGGAATGGTGGGCGATCTACCATGAATGGAGGTCATTTATTCGCATTCACCGTCCTCCGACTGCATCGTGGACCTGCCATTGTGTGCAGGAGGACCAAGAGACTGTACACCGGGAGCAAAGTCTATGATCCGACAAAAAGATGATCGGACACCCCGTCAGAAACTGGGCGCGGAGGTGACGTCTGTGTTTCCTCTTTCGTTTGTTCTCTCGCATCCGTTTTTAAACCGCCGCTCCGCACTGCTCCTGTCTTGCCAATGAAAGATTATCCCTTTACGGGATCTTAACATTCGCCTCTGACAGTTACAGAGAACGACTATATCACAATCGTGTTTGGGAGAACCGCGGGAGTCTTGCTTTCGGTGGAAGAGGTCGGCGACCTTTCGAATTCGAGACACTTTTCTCAAACGTGAATGCTCGACGATTAAACTTTTTCAAGAAACATGGAGGCACGGCGTCTTCTCTATCAGCAATCTAGCGCAAGAGCGTACCGAAATAAAGTATGAAGAGCAGGAATGTTTGTAGCTCCGAGCCACAATGGATAGAGCGTCCCGGACCGTATCTTCCGCGGCGCATGAAATTCAAAGCAGACTCGTGTGAAACTGTTTGTGCCTGAATAGCTCAATGCGCGGGGAATCGGTGTGCGCGGTTCTCGCAACAATGTCCGGGTGGCTCATATCGCGTAATCAAAAGCGAACTGCTGAGACATTGGTCTCGGGTATGCGTCCACAATGCGAAACAAGTGGTAAGCACCAGCGCGGCGCAACACGTGCTATTGTGCGTGGCCGAACCACGCACATGGAACCCCCGAAGAAAAGGCTGTAAATCCCCGAGACCGTTCTCTCATGCGCGCGTTTCATTGTGCGTTTCTGCTTACAATCTCGCTCGTTTCATGGCAAATCCTTCGTCGGGATAACCTGCAGCCCGCGTCGTCGTGTGTGGCCACCGCGAGCCACCAAATTCATCGTATTCACGGATCCCACGCACTCATCGCAACGGGAACATTACGATCGCGAAAGACAACACTGCTGAATTCTCGACGTAATGCGCATGGGCGTGGCTCGGTCTCGTTACTTCCAACACGGCAGCTTGATTGCCTTTTTTTTTCATGCCCTGGGAGGGTTTTTTCTTCCTTCCTAGAAATACTCGGAGAAGATCAGCAAGGTACCATTCATTGATTCATTCTTGCCGATCTTGTACCGAGAGGACCACAGCCTGTTCTTGGCTTTTGGCAGCTTGATTGCCTGTCCCAAGATCTTGGTCCGATCGACGAAGACACCGTCAGAAATTGTACTGGCACAGTTCCACAGTTCCTAGACTGGCGTCGAGAGAAATTCCCGGCGTTTTTACGGTCGGAAAAGAAACAAAGATATTTCACGGAGCGTGTCGAACCCGACATTAAATGTCCATTAGGTGGGGTCCGCTGTTTTCCAGCTATTACGGAAAGATCGAGAGCGATTCTCGCAACAGGTGGGCCGCAATCGTCAGAAGAGAGGCATCGATCCTCCCCGTAGACCCTCGCCATTGATCGAGGAGAAGCACCATATTCGAGCAAGGTGGTCGAACCCATGGGGGTGGATAAACTCGGTCGTTTTCTCGACACGAGGATCGATTTATTATTGGCAAGGTGGCGGATAGCTCGTTCCAACAGCCCCGAGAGGGTCCGTGTGTGTAGCACCAGACACGCGCCATTTGGAAGCTGAACTCGCCATGATGTATGGCGGGGGTGCGTCGGAAATTCATGCGGGGGATAGGGCTCAATTCATCGTGGGCGGTACCGTGGAAATTTGGAAAACAAAAATAAATGAAGTATCGGCCGAACGAAGTTCTTAATAGTCTGAACCCTGGGGAAAATCTTTGGGAAAGATTATACGTTGAGACGGAAATAAATAAATTTCTGAAAGGCTATAGAAATTGTTCTTTTACATTGCCATCTTCAAGGAAAGTATTAGATGACGTTGTTAAGGGTGACTTGTTGCTCCACAACGAAAATTAAGGAGTGTTTAGCCACGAACGAAATGATTTTTCAAAATTATATAATAATCACCACGAACATCCCCGGAAACGACAACGAGAAGTAAAAAGTGCTCGATCGATCGGAGAACGCGTCGGCAGCAGGGAATGAAAGGAAGCGATCGAAAAAGTTGTGCCTAGGAGAACCTCCGAAGACGCAAGATCATCGTGAGGTATCTTGGGAGCAGCAGCTGACATTTAGCTGACGTACGGGGTCGGTGTCGTCGGTGGAAATCAAATGAAGAGCACAGGGTCGGTCAGCAAGAGAGCTGGGCCTGACAGTTGCGTCTACAAATGAGCCTGAGCGTATCGACCTGCTTGGGTTGGCCACATGGTGCAATTAAAAACAGCGCCGACTCTTTGTGCCACGCGTCCCGAGGTGCCATATGGCTCTTCGGCACCCTCAGTCCTCTTCGACTACTCCGAGAGCCTGAGGAGATAACGAAGTGTTTAGGATCACTGGCATCAGCCGCAGTCCTAGCACGTATCGCCTATATCGTAATTTGAAATTGAATCAATTTGTTAATCCTATTTAAAACTTGTAAGAATGATTCTTTGAGTATCGATCTCGAGCTTCGAAATCCCCATGCGGTGCCAGTGAGAGCCGTGTCCTTAGGTCCGGAGAATCGGTTTAGCATTCGTGAAAAATGCGGCGTTTGTTTGCCCGGTTAGTCTGCAATTCCAGGACATTATTCGAACGATCCGATAATCATGTTAATTCGGTCGTTCCGACGCTGGGGCGCTTTAGCCGCAGAAATTCTGGAGGAAAGGACTGACCTTTCGGGGAACGAAGGGCGAACGATGGGGGATCTTAAAACCATTTCCGCGTGTAAAGACCGTTAACTCTGATCGAAGGTTGCCCGCGGGCACAGCGGTTAGAATAATTTCTGCGTTTCTGTGCCAACGACTGAGGACTCCGCCTTTCGTCCTTTATCTTCCTACCGTTAGCCCCGCTGGTTTGGAAGTGAACGGAGCGAAACGGGCTCGGGTAATTCGCCTTTCGAATCATTCGCTAAAAGGGAACCTTGAAAACAAACTCCCTGTAAATCTCTTTCGAGATGTTGGATCCGTTCGTCGTCCTGCCTGTTTTATCAATTCCCACGATTTCGAATTACCTTCGAGAGAGGTTTCTAAATCCTTTCTTCGTAAAAGCGTGGCGAGTATTTACGAAACGGAAAAAAAAGAAATGCGTTTGACAAGATGGAAAAGATCCGAGGATCGGAAGAGAGCTCAGGTGTGAAGGTGAGAAAATCTTACGTGAAAATCTGAAAGGATTGCGAAAGCTGCGTTGACAACACACAGGCCGCGTCAAAGATGATCTCGGCGTTTCACGAATAAAGAAAAAGGAAACGCCACGGAGAACGTCCTTTCGGGCTGCGTTTCTGGCTGCATTCCCATGCACTGGCCGTAGCAGCGCAGGAAGGGCGAAGGGCGGAAAAAAGCGCGGAGAATAGAAAAAGGTTTCCTAGATTCGGGCAACTCTGTGGGAAAGGAATGAATGAACTGTGCACCGGTGTCCTGCGGTGCTCTAGTATTATTCGACGGGACAATGGGCTCTCAAGGACGGCCTATTTCGACAAACCGGGGGACACTGTATTCTTCGGAACGGATTAATCGGACAAATTAAAAAAGGGTTCCCCGCTCACATGGAAATAAAATCATTCGCCTCGGCTGAAATAAAATCATCCCTTGTGAATGGCTAAATCATTCGAGCGTACAACTTGTTGATTTAATACTGGTACCTTGGGAATGTTGGTCGATGTTGGTCTTACGAAAATTGAATTTTAAAAAGATCTGCATCGTGCTCAGTGCAGTTTTCTGCGAAAAGAAGTGCATAAAATGAAGTATTCCTGGGAGGACGTGGAAAAGAAGCTACCAGGGACGGTGCACGTCACCCAGGGTGCAATTCCGAATTCCCGCAGGCCCAAATGGGCCCGGGGGATCAGGTGTGGTCGGTCCCTTTGCGTTTTCTGCATAGGTGTCGCCGCGTCGTCGCGACAAAGGGCCCGAATCCGCGTAAAGCGAGCTGGTCGTCGGATAGACAACGCGTCGGCGAAACATCAGAGGAGGCTGTCGGGCCCCGAAACGGGGCCAGGTTCCCTGTGCTGGGAACGACGTGGAGAGGAACAGAGGGGAGGTGAAACGATGGTCGCGCGGTTCGCGATGCGCTCGGCGCGTCGCACCCGAGAAAAAAACTTGTCAACAACAAGGCCCCCGAGGAAAAAGTGCATTGTACGGAGAAGAACGAGAGCGAAAGGGAGAGAGAACGATGAAGAGACAGAGAGGAGAGGAGAGACTGCGGCCCTGGAGACGAGAGATTAGCAGCGAAGCTCGCCCTGGTAAAAAAGCCAGTCCACCGACTGAATAATGCTCGAATACTCTCGGGAACTCGTTGCGAGGAATGCGGCCCGCCTCGGGCCCGACGTGTCCGAGGGAAGCCTCGTACAAATTTGCTCTAATATGATAAAAACGTAGACACGCTGATATTTACCTCACAAATTTGCCCGGCGACGGAATAAAGGATCGCAAGGAGGGACGTGTGCTGCGTGAAACGCGGGCCCCGATTACGGTAACGCTTTATGTCCGGCTTTTTTCGCGCCCTCGCTTCAATGTTTTATTTAATCAACCGCGGCCCAAAAACGGTACCATCTTCTCCTCTGTTCTTCTAGTTCTAATCATTGCAAAGATATTCCATCGAGACACGATCCCCTTCCACATCTTTCAGGGCACTAAACGCGTTCCGTAGTTTCCCTGAAAAAAAATAATTCAACCTCGAAAATAAGAACCCTGTGAAGGGGAGCAGGCAGTAAATTCTAAAATTGTCGAAGCTCGGAGAACTTTTCTCTGGGAAACGAAGCGGACGGAATAGCTAGAAAAAATAAAGGAGATCGTATCAGGTGGAGGCCGCGATAAGCCAGCTTTCGTGTGGCAGCCTGATTTCCTTCCTTTTTTTACACAATTGTGCGCGGGTTCGTCTCGGGGAAAAGGACTAGTCTATTATTTGATCCTCTCGGTAAACGGTGGAAAGGATCGTCGGTGCTCCGGCTCACAGTGTGGGGGCGTTCTTTCGTGAGAATAGGACCGCGCCGCGCCGCGGAGTAAGAAGTAAATCCGTGTATGGAAAGGAAGAAAGAGAAACGGACAGGTCTGCCTCTGTAGAGAAAAAGACGTTCCCCGAAATGTAAACACGATAAAATCAACAAGAAAACGGGGAGAAAGAGAGTGGGAGAAGGAGCCGCGGGTTCCTGAACGAACAGAGAGGTGCAAGGAGAGCGAGATAATTCTCGATACCGTGACGACACGATCGAGAGGATCCGTGAGCCGAGAGTGGAGAGATCTTTTCTCTATTCTGTCTCGTTTTTCGGGTTTGAATGGAGGTGGAACGTTCGACCGGTGTCCGATGCCTGGGGTACACTCGGTTCGGTGTGTACCCTGTGCACGAGGGCCACGACGACGGGCCTCTATGGAAACGTAAGGTGCAAGGTATTGTCGCGCCGGCATGAATGGACGAAAGAATGGAGCCTGGAACAAGTGTACCGACCCACAATGCCGGGAATGCGTGGAATCCCGAGTGATTTATGGAGTCAGTCTTCTGCGGATGCGAGCTCATCGACGCACGCCGCAGCATTGCTGACCAACGACGCACTCCAACTACTCCAAGCAGTATCCGTTTCAGAGGTTAGTGTGTGAACATTATTATAAACTCTTCTTTACAACGGCGCCGTAAGAATTGTTGTTACCGTTTTAAGTAACTTTACTGCAGTTATAAGATACAAGAAGTAGGCAAGTCCTTTGAAATTGCTTAAAATGTTATTTTCAGGAGTGAAACAGCAGTTTGGACCAATGGGACCCAACGACGACGATGACGCCGACGCCTGTACAGCCCGAAGCGTCCCTGTACCCGCTGCCAATTACCGATACCGTGAACATTCATAAATCGTAATTCGTTAATTCGCGGTGTTCGTGAGCGGCGCGAGGAGAGCGTGGCTGCGCACACGGCCTAGCAGGGTTCAAAATACGAACGTCCGAGTCCGCCTGCGGCCGGAATGCTATTCATTCGGTTCGAGAGATTCTCGCGGCCATTGTTCATGAGTTATGTTCTCGTAACGAGAAACGAGGCTCGAGGAACGTGCACGGCGTTAACAGTCGCCAATCCGATCGACCCGTCGCACGTCCGTTTCGTGCACCTCGGGGAAATCGAATTTTCGAAAGGCGAGGACAGAAATTGCGACAGAGATACGTTCGGTTTAAACAAGCCGGCACACCTCGACGAAACTCTGTTGACAGATAGAAAGTATTAAATATAAAATTCCAAAATTTCTCACAGCATTCCGACAACCGGAGTCTGGAATTTTGCGGTCCCCGTGTACAAGTGGGAGCAGACCGCAGGTATTTCCATCGTTTCCGAATATTTCCTTTGAGAGTTTTCTCGCTGGCCACGTGCAAGGTGCGCAGAAGATTAACGCAGAATGAAATGCAGCAGTCTCCTCCCAGTGGTTATTGAGATCGGCACAATGCCTCTGTAAACGTCTACCTATCAGAAACGATACTGGCCCTTCAGAGGTTTTCGTTACTTGGATGAATGAGGCCATTATTCGGCTTTTACGGTCGCAGGTTGTGAACGCGGCGTGTATGCGACCCACTGCCAAAGTCGGATTACTTTATGGAGTTTCTGGAGTACCTTCAACCTAACCCGTGTTACCTGAACTCCCTTCCCTCCATCTAACCTGCGACCGTAACTTCTTCCTCGCATTCTTTGTCTGGACCAAGTAATACATCGTCCAAGGATGCAACGTTGCTTCGAGGACCCCATTAATTTTTGAATGAGCAAAATCAATGAAACACTTCCTCTATCAATCAGTTCACTCGATATTTTTCTAACTAACGATCCTGTTAATGGACTTCTGTATATCGGACATTTATCATTTCCTCTTCCTCACGATTTTATTCATCCTGCTGCTTAAAAAGCTACTGAATAGCTCCTGGAACGTCCTGAAAGACTTAATTGAATAAGACGCTTGATATCAGCATGAAGCAGTGACTAATTGAATTTGACTACGCTCCGGCAAAGGGATCTCGGATGTTCACCCTACATTTCGTATAATCGTATCCGAAGAAATTGACCAAGACGGACGAGCTTGAATGCGACAAGTTGAAAAGCCCGGGACGAGGGACGATCATGCGTGTGACAGTATATCCAGATTCGGCCCTATAAATCTCGGATCCAGGTCCTGTTTTCGTGCTCGGCCACTCGAGCGTGCCAGCTAAATCTCTGCGGCACAATGCATTTCATAAAGTGGGAGGAACTTGTAAAGTGACCTTTTATGATCTCAATGAATGAGTGTCACGTGAACCGGCCTGCTACAATACCCGGGGATTTTCCAATTTTCTGTGTCGCCACTGGATCGTGAGAGATCGAGTGGTCGTCGTGTGAACGGAGTCGAATGGACGTAAAACGATAACGATCCCATTGAATCGCTTGGAATCACGTCGATTTTCGAATTTAGATAAACGAAACTTAATAGCTGTACAAACTAAACGATTCAATTTCATCGTATACACTTTGAATGGTCGTTGTCTGCAAAAAGAAACGCCAGATAAAATGCGGACAAAATTTTGTCTTGTGTAATTTTAAGTCAGAGTACATAGATGGATTTGGTCCTTTTTAAATGTAGCTCTGAAAATAATGTTTGAGTGATCCGATGACAGTGTACACCCTCTCAACGAAGGTAGTGAGCCATTTATGAGCGATGCGAGTATAACCGGAGCAATAATGGAGGCTCGCTGATGTCAGAAGTGAAAGTTCGTTTCCATTTCGTTTTTATTATTCCGCGAAATCGGTTTACTCTTGTCAACGATCGCAGCGTTTTATCGAAGGCACGGAGACGCATTAAGTGTCCCGTACGGAAGAGCCTGAAATAAAAAGAGAAGAGAGAGAGAGAGAGAGAAGCGTACAGAGCAGGTCTCGAGGAACGAGTTATTTGGCTCGTTCGCGCTACCGAATATCATTAGACAGGCCCCATTAACATTTTAAGCACCGTGTCCACCAGCAACGAGATTACTCGTTCGATTAAGATCCCATTGATCTGTGTTAAGTACACGGGAGGATCCGCTTAATGATGTTGATCAGTCAACGGGGATGACAGCGGGACCCGAGATCGAACCGGTTGCAACGCGGCCCATTATGTGTCCCATTAGAAACGAAATTCTTAGTTACGAGACAGCTCGTCTAATAAACCTGTTCCAATTTTCGTCGATGAATACCGGCCTCGAGGAAACGATCGGACATTTTTCATCGGCTGATTGCTCACGTGGTGATTTTAACAACTTCGGCCCGGTCGAATTGTGCTGAAGGATTTCGCAGTTATTAATAAAATTAATAGGGAGGATTTAGTGGAGGATCTATACTAGCTGGTCGAGACCAGTGAAAAAGAGGATCTCGCCGGGACATTTGTACCGATCCTCCTCAGATGGTGTTGCGATCGTGAGGAACAGCTCGTCCCGGAGTATCGTTGAATAACGGGCCAGCGAATGACATCTCTTCGATCTCCTCGGAGCGACGCGACCCCGGATCGGTCATCGAACGATCAGACTTAACCTCGACGATTCGCCGATCGATTGGTCATTGTTCTCGTGTCCGTGATACTCGTGAACAACGAGTCGAATCATCTCGTGTATACGAGATCGACGCGACGGGTCCGAAATCTACACGAAGAAAAAGAGAAAGAGAGAGAGAGGGAGAGGGTAAAGATCGTCTCTCCGCTATCTTGCCGGGCTATCTACGCACGGATCTCCGGTCCCGCTCGTCAGCCGGGTGTCTAGTAATGAACAGTTGCATTGTCACAGGCGGCACGACGACGCTTTGTTTCAACGAGCAGCCCGAACTCGCGCGATTCTCTGGGAGACGCAGAATCGTGCGAGGGCGTGACTGGGAACACTCGGACGCTCCACATCTAGATTCTGCTCCGTGTCCCAGTGGCCGTAGAGAGTATACGGTACCCGTCGTTTTCTCAGCGGCGAGACCCGCTCCGGGTAGAGAAGAGACGTACCCGCGGCGCGGCGTATTGAGCCGAGGCAACAGGACGAGGCAATGGTAATGACACCTGATACTCGAGCGTCCCGACGAACGCGTGACCCGGAAACCGACCCGAGGCCATTTTTCGAGTCCCCCGTCCAAGAGAAGCAGACGCGACGCGATCTAGATGCTCGCTCGGCTCCTCTTCTGGTCCTGTTCTTCGCCCCCCCCCCCACTACTATCATTGTCCTCTCTTTCTTTCTTTCTCTTTCCTCGTCCCTCGATCCGTTTCTCCGCTTTCGTCCAGGTCGACTTCAAACGATCCTCTTCATAGCGCGGTCCTGGTAACCGTACATACAAGTACACAGGAACGAGCAAGATTAGAGGGACGATGGTCTCAGCTCCGACCGTCCTGGACCTACGGACTCTACGGTCTCTCGAGGTCAACCCGCTTTGGGGCATCGTGCTAACCGCACACCGGTGGATCCTTCTACCCGGAAACGGTTTCTATCGGGCTCTCGCGGTCGATCCTAGGGTGAAGGCACACCAACCATAGAAGAACCTCTCTCTCTCTCTCTCTCTCTATGCTCCTTCTCTACACCAGTCTCCTCTTCGTTTTCCGGTTACGATCACTCATAGGGGTTTTATGGTTTCTTTGCTCGGAGGCGGAATACATCTCTTCATATCGACGCGCGGCTCGTTCGTATGTACTTGGTTATGAGCGAAACCACCGAGACACTAGTTGTCTCGTTGAATTTTACGGACCGCCTGCACTTTTCGCCAAGTTAATGCGATTCGGGGCACCTCTCGAAAGAGCACCGTGTCCTTTTAGAATCGCTTCCGACCTTTTGTCAACGACATTAGGACGTATCGGGAACGAAATCGTTCGCAGAAGGACGTAAAACTTTCCGTCTGGGATTGAACGCTTCGAGTTTCATCCTGAAGAGGACAGCTCGAGAGACAGTAGGGAAAGCGTGAATACAGAGTCGATAGGATAGAACTGTGTTGTACGAGAAAGGGTTCTGTGTCCCTTTGGTGTGTCAGAAAATTAAGCAATTCCGATCGAACACGTACGGTTTGCTAGTCGGGTAGTTACGAAGATGAACCTCGTTCGAGCGAGTAGCCGCACCTCCGTGCCAGATGATTATCCGTTCTCGGAGGATCGTCAGACCAGAGGCACACGACTTCCTTCCTCAATTCCCGTGGCAATCAGACCGCGATTTCTACCCTCCCATAGACACAACGGGCAATTAGTTCGTCGAGCGTGTATCGGAGTGTATCGACCGATCGGCACGGCGGCTGGCGTCCTGCTGCCGTTCGTGATTTATGCCGCATTGTCTTCTGCCCCACAGCAGCGGTCCTATAGCTTCGACCGTTCAAATCCATCCGTCGTTTATATACACACCGACGCGACACCCACATCTACACAACAACACCCCCTCCCTCCCTTTCTTCGTGGCTTCTTCCACCTCTGTTCGAATCACTCGTCCCGGTATCGTGATTCGGTATCGTTGTTCCATTGCTCCGAACCGGCGAGCAGCTTCTACGCGTGACCGAGTCTCTCTCTCGATATCTTTCTCTCTCTTTCATCGTCTTTTACCGATCTGGTCCCTGTTCCACGCGAAGCCACGCCACGCCGACGCTGTTGCCGAGGAGGAGTGCTCGTCGCCGCGTAACCTCATTAGTCGCCTGATGTCTCTCTTAATTGCCCGTCTTCCTCCCCCCGGTCGTATATTTATTGGTGTTGATCGTGATCGCCCGTGGGGCATCACACGGCGCACCGTTCCTCCCCTGGCCCACCTAGACATTCTCTATGACCCACTTGTCCACGAAAAAGTCTTTCGTCGTTGGTCCGACCGAGCGTCGTTCGCACACCTTCGACGATCATTTCGAGAAAAACGTTAACCCTTAAATGCATTGTGTTGCCGTTTGACAAATAGATTCTGCTTAATAGAATACATAGGCATAAATAGAAACTGTAAACAAAATATCGTGCATTTAAGGGTTGAGGGGGTAGACTCGTTTCCAGGATTGCAAGGGTGCGGTGTAATGAAACTTTCGAGCATGTATTTTGTAAATCCAAGTCAGTTGTATACGTGTAGAAAATTGACGGGCGACGACCGGCTCGTTTCATCCCGTCCCGGCGGAAAAATCGGGACACGTCTCTGTTGTGTCGGTCTCGTGTCGCGTCGCCACGTGGTAATATATTTTCCAGGCCGCGGAGAGCTCTTTCTCTCTCTCATATCTGCGTGCGCCCGTCCCGTGTATCGATCTCTTCTCACGAGTGATCGATGCGGAGATCCAAGGGCTACGGTCTCGTCGATCGTCACCGTCGTTCGATACCGTCGTTGTTACCCGATGATTTAAGTTCCTAACCCGAGACTCCTGCTGTCAGCCGCAACACACAGCCTCGCGTTCCCACTTCTACGCGTACAACAACCAACGCTGCACCCTGTCCTTCTCTCATCCTCTGTCTCCCCTCACCGTTTATCGGTTTGCGCGTACTTTTTAACCCTTCTTTTTTTGTATTCCCCGTTTATTTTCATGAGTTACGATTGTTTCGAGTCTCCCCGTAGCCGCGTACGTACGTATTTGTGTGCGCACGATGCGCCAATAATTTATAGAAGTATAATGGTCTACATACGGACCAGCTGAGATATTGTTATTGCCTCGGCCATGCTCCCAGCGACGATATTTAATATAAATATTTCCTCGGTGGCTCGCGAACGATCCGAGGAAGTCTGGCTCCCATTGATTGAGCTCGATCAAGAACCCACACGATCGCACGCACACGATCCAGAATACACGCACGAGGCAAACCCCGATAATATTGTTCTACAAATCCGACAGCACGCACGCGTAGATCTCGAGCTCGAGCGTGGCCGGAGCGTGGCTCGGGCCGTGTACGATCTCGAAGAGGAGGAAGAAGGAACCGAGGAGGAAACACGGGTGAAAAGACGGAGGAAAGGAGTCGAAACGAAAAAGAAAGGTCCACGTTGGTAACGCTCGAAACTTATATGTATAGGTGTACCGTGCGGAAAGGATCGAGGGAGGTAGATCCAGTGGGCCTGGCGCAGAGACCCGTTGAGTTATGGACACATTCGGGATTTCTTCAGGTTGTACCTGCTGGCGGTGGTTAGATGGAAAGGGCATAGTGCTTTATTGAATTGGGTTACATGATTTACGATACCGCCTCTCGATCTCGCTCGATCACCACTCGGGGTGACTCGTAACGTTTAACCCTTTCCGAGGTGCTCGACCAGCCCGTTTCCCGTCGAAAACGTCATTCTGATGCGATCACCGGAACAGATATCTCCGACAGGTGTGGCGATTCTACGATCCTGACTAGACTCAGGATGTTTGTGCAATTTGCAATTGTTTTAGGGAAATTTTCACAAACCGGGGACATTTAAAATGTTATTTTCAGTGGAGTTTTATATTGTAGCAGGTTTTAAACATTTTTAAGATCCCCAATGAAATCCTGACAAGATTTAAGATTTTCTCCCCACGCTTCCGCCACGTGTCTAGTCAATATAGTGGAATGAATTGTGATCGTTCAGAGTGGAATTTTATATCCTAGCAGATTTTTAACCTTTTTAAGACCCCCAGTCAAATCCTGACGAGATTTAAGATTTTCTCCCCACGCTTCCGCCACGTGTGTAGTCAATTTAATGGAATGTATTGTGATCGTTCAGTGGTGCTGTTTTCTCTGCGCACCAACGTCGGAGGTAAAAAGTTTGGGAATGCGCGGCCGATATGAATGATTGGAAGGAGGAATGCGAATTCCCGCGGCGGGCAAGATGTAATTTAGCGATGCTCGAGAAACCTACCGATCGTCGTGAGGATTGTACGTGCCCGCTCGCGGAGAGATATTAGCGATAAGGTGTATCTGCATCAACCTGCCGCACGAGCGATATTACTGCGGATTGATATAGTACCGCGTCCCGGTGAATATGTTGCCTTCGTGTACTGTTCAGCATAATGACGTTGTATAGTAATGGCATGGTAATCACTGCAACTATTAATACACCGACGCGATATTTGTTCGCGAGCACGATCTTTCAGCGATCTCGAGCGCGCGAGCCCGGGCAGCCTGGTTGCTGCACCTGGTGCACACTCGCGTATCGCGAATCTGTCCTCGTCAAATCAACCGCGCAACAAGATACACAATCTAATTTTACAATTACGATCCCTAATTCCTTCCAGTCATGAATTAATCAGCAGAAGAAAATGTTGTCGAACGAGCAACATTATTTCTTTTCGATTTACTGATTATTTAAAAATTATTTAACCCTGCCATCAAGCAAAGGTGAAATCTTTACGCGGTTGTGCGGGATAAAACGATTTCACAGCCAGGATGCAGAGCACGCGCCATGCTCGCTCGTACGTCAATAAAATCAGCGGGTGTGGCTCGGCTCATTGGCAAGCTCGTTCAGGGCCACTTGGATCTCGCGATACAGGAAGAGAGCCTCGTAAAACTAGAGAAAGAGAGAGAGAGAGAGAGAGAGAGAGAGAGAGAGAGAGAGAGAGAGAGAGTTTGTTCATCGATCGGGAGAAATGTCTGTCGAGATCGCTTATCAGCGTCGCGGATCGTCTGGTTACGAGCGACGAGCCATGCTAATTTTTAACTTCCCGATTTATAGGGAAGTTATTTTATATGGAATCGTTACCCTATGAGAATCTTCATGTAACAACACTGTGAACGTAGAAATTACTCGGCGCCCATTACTGGTGGGTAGGATTAATGATAATTTATGTATCCAGCTTGATTGCTGGAGAAATCGTTTGTCGAGTCTCGAAAAGGGGTGCGAACGATTGCAGACAAATGCTCTAAACCTGAATACTCCGGGTGTAGTTAGTTCCTAAATAATAGACGATGATACTGTATAAAAATTTTCTGTATAAAAATTGAGCGAAGGAGCTTGACACAAGTTGGAGAGGAGAGAAGTTCTTTGAAGACTCGCGAAGTGGGTTTTGCTGGCTCGATTGTCGAATAACTTCTGTAACGAGGCTATCGAGAGTAACGGTGTTCACAAGGATCTTCGATCAAACTTCATCGAGATCTGGTTGGCCGGCTGTCGAGGACGCTTGACGAGCGATTGCATAAAGAATTGGGTAATCCGACAGGACCGGTATATAACGACGGATGCAAAACCGTTTCTCCAATTTGAAACGACCTCGAAATTGCGATATATCGGGGCGACCAGTCTGCCCGGGGTCTCGTTCCTGTTGCCAGGATCTCGAACGATGGGCACGGGACTTAGAGCGTGTAGCATGAAATCGCCTCACTATATCAATCTCGCCTGCTTCTTACACGCGACACGGGTGAAAAAGGGCGGAGCGGATGCGCTCGTGCCAGCATAATTCTTCTACACGTTCACGCCGCCATATGCGAGCGTGACCGCCGAAAAATACGCATCCACGAGGAAGGAATAATCGGGGTCACTGAAAATATACATTACGAGCGAGCAAATCGATATCCTGAAATATTACCGGCGAACAGGAGGGCGCGGCAAAAATGTATGACTGTCATACGTTACGAATCGCCCGAAGACGGAGAAGAAAAATGTCCCGGCGACTTTTGCTTATCAGTGGACAGCGGATTTTATGAGTTTCTGTCAAAATTAAACAATTCAACCGTTCCCCTGCATTGATTGCGAGTAAGAAACGAAGATGAATTTATCCGTAATACCTACGGAGAGGAAAAATTCGCTGGGACAATGCTGAACACTGTTCGCAGGCAGCGGCGGCCGCTAACAATATCGTCAGTGATCTAAACAAGGAACGTTCCCCGGAATCTCTGGTCGGTGGACGAACGGCAACAGTTGTCGATGGCCAGCATCGTGGTAATTACCGTCCGGTAACAACGAGGTTCTATGTTCGGCAAGTAATTTATGGGACGGTGATATACCGCGAGGTGGATTCAGCTAATACGGTTACACTCGGCGTGCAGCGGTGCAGCGTACCGGCGCGTAAACTGCATCGCAAGAATTTCGCGATTCGAGAGAGTGGAGAAAGAGCGAGAGAGCGAGAGAGAGAGAGAGAGAGAGAGAGAGAGAGAGGGAGTAAAGAGAGTAACGGGTGGAAGGGAGCGGAGAGCGGCGTAGTTAGGAATTACGGCGACGTGTCCCGCGAGCGGAAGAGCCGTAATACGATTTAACAGTGATTTAATAAGTGGACGGCTGTGTGCACGGTGAGGAGAATGCCTCCGATATCGTCGGTCTCTGTCCTGTGGTCCCTTCCGAGCGGTTTATCCGCGGCTTTCTTCCCGCTTTGGCCGTCTCTCTCGCGCGATCTTTCTCGGTAGAGCTCCGCTGGACGCCGCCACATTGGCGCCACGCACTCCCACCCACACTCGCTCGGCTTTAAAAGATGTTGCACATGCACACGAGAGACTCCGAGCCGCGGCTGCACCGCTCTCTGCACCGTGAAACCGCGGTGCACCGGCGCGCGCAAGTGCAACGCGTGCATCACGTACATCGACGATGATGTCAGAAGAATTTGCACCTGGCGGTACGCGCTTGTACGTCGACGATCGTACGCTACATCGTCCCGCAGGACGAGGAAGGAGAAGCGAATTCCTTGTCGTTAGAAAGTATGCGCGCGTAAGACTACGAACAGAGCCACGTCGCCGGCGTCGTGGTCCGAGCTCACATGGGAAATTCTTACGATGCGATGGAAACTCCAACGCACGCCATACCGTACCATACTCCGGCTACATCTCACTCCGTCGGATGCCGGTCGAATGCGAATAATTATCAGGGTGGTTGGTTTACGGCTGCTGGCGTGCGTATCGCTCGCCGACGCCGCGAGATAACAACGTGGAACGCGTATACGAGCTATCTGATACGCAACCGAGCAACCGACGCGATGTTACCCAGGAAATTATTGCGGTAGACGATGCGTAATTAATAATAATGCGCGGATAGGCCGTGTCCAGAAATCCGTTCGTGGTGGCTGCGCTTGAAATTTCTGTTAATCGTCCTTCTCGGTGGTTCTTGTTCCTGATACGAGCTTGCGGATAGATTCTAAAGACAGAGCGAAGAATGAGAAAGTTTTAATAAGAAGACCGGTCTATCAGCGAGCGTTTATGAATGCGTTCTGTCGCGCAGGTAGATCGTCCGGATCGCGAGTCGGTAGACGGTCCCGACGGGGATGGGGGTCTGGGTAAGTGAACGAGATACAGGCTGATCGATTTGGTAGACAGGTTACCGGTTCCTGAGGGGCGGCATCAGTGAATCTTCAGAGGTCCCGGAGAGGCTACTGAATTACTGACAGCCAAATAACAGGCCGATCCCTGGCGCGATGTTCCACGCGTTGTCGGCGCCCTTTCTCTTCCGTTCGTTCCTCTTGCTCTTGCTCACGGGCCTCGCAGCTCCTTGGGCCTGCGGTGCTTGGTTGTCCCAATATGGGCCAACATATTATGCATATCGGCCATCGTGGCTCTTATCTAAACGACGTAAGTACGGGCGCTTCTCTTTGGAGAAGCCGCCTGCGAATGTTCATCGTGTTCCGGTGCTTATCCGAGCCGCTGCCATTCGTCGGATCAACTTGATTAGACCAGAACCCTTCGGACAGCTCTCCGTAAATGAAACGTACCTATCTCTCCTGGTGGCTAGCTAGCAAGCATAGAGAGAGAGACGATCGTCGGAACAGTGGCACACCGGTAGCCACGTCAGGTTAGAAAATAATAGCGGTAATAATCCCTCGGGTTGCAAGAAACCACGCGCGATGCAACCGGCGCGCGAGCTGCAATGACTCACTCCTATTTCGTCGGTCGTTGCACTTCAGTTTTCGAGGAATAGCGCGCGAATGCGTGCATCGAACTCGCGATCTGCCCCGATCCCGGGAGAACCGACTGTACGCCTGTGCAACGTCCGCGTGTACGTGCACCGATGTAATTATAGATTGTGTCTCTGCGCGACCTCTGCGCCGGATCTTATCCGAGCATCGTGGAAAAGTATCAAGCGCGATCGTAATTATTGCGCCAACCAGGTTTTAACAAACGCCCGCCCTCGCCTGCGGATCTAGCCGCTTCCAGATCGACGTGGCGATCGATCCTTGGAACGTGTGGGAGGATTAGAGGACGAATTCGGGCGCGGCTCCATAGAGAAAGGAACGGGTCGCGCGTTAAAAGTTGGTCCAATCGATCGATTACTAAAGATTATTTGGGGGAGACGAACGATTCGCTTCGTCTCCTCTTAGAAGATGGGAGACCAAGGTTGGACACGGTGCAATAACTTGAAAACGAGACTTTTCCTTGGACCTGAGCGTGATGCAAGAGGAGCAGGTAGAGCTGAAGCTGAATCCGAGATCCTACACCCGCGTGTAAGATCCTTTCTGGCCGGTCTATGAATCACATAGGCGTAAGAAACGGATAGGCCAGAGCACAAAGGGGGTAAGCAGGAAACGCGTACGACAGGGAGAGCTTGTTGAAGAAGGGAGAGACAGAGAGAGAAAGAGAGAGGAGAGAGGGGGGGGGAGGGACACGGAGGTCGGCGCACCGCGGAGGAAGGCAAAGGAGAGACAGCACGCGGGGCAACCCGAGCAAACCGGGGTGGTCTCGACTTCACCGTTGACTAACTGCGACACGACAAGCTGCCATACCCGGTTAAACTCTCCCGTGGCTCGATTGCATTCGACGGGGAACAAATTAATGTTTGCTCGCCACATCTGGGTCGCCCGGAGTACCCGCTCCTCTCGGAGGACCCGCGTGCCTCGGGTATAACCGATTCAAAAGGCTGCGGGACCAAGCGGGTTATCGATGACAAGGCGACGAAACGTATCAAAATACGCTGAAGACGCCTCTCCGGATGGATATTCGATACCCTCGCCAGAAAGGATACGCTTGCATTCGGATGGCAGGTGAAGTCTTGAGGGTACACCTTTTTCTGCGATCAACGGATTCGTTGTTTTTCATTTTAACCCCTCGGCGATCTGGACTTTTCTTTGTCCTGAATCGCTTCGTTCGGCAAAATTAGAATCTCTGCATGATGAAAACAATCTTTGAAATATAATTCCGATATCTGAATGCCAGTATCTCTGCTGCATGGACGCCAGTGTAGAATGCTCGAGGTGCAGACAATGTTTCAGTTAATCGATGTTAATCGATATTCCCGTATTCCGATCCTGTCACTGGCGCGAATCGAGAGAGGCATTCGCTCGAAATTTGTCACGGCGCGGCGCTCCCAACACCACCGACACGGACACTCGCTGCCTGGAACATTGACTTGCACAAGTGCGACGCGAAAATCGGCTTGGTCATCGTAGAGCATCGAGAAATATCAAGGCTGCGAGGGTATGTAGCTGTGCAACGCGTTAACCAGCCGCGCAATGACAATGTTCTTCTCGCGCTTTCTCGCCTCGATTACGCAAATTCAGGATCGGCACTGAGAGATAATAGAGGAGGCTTGGTGCGCTGTTCGAAGGTGACTGATGATCGTTAAATCGTTTAACGAACTCATTCCAAAGGAGCTGGCTACAAGTCGGCCCCAAATAAATTTCAATAAATTCCAATAGCTTCGAGTTGATCGGTCCTCGGCGGACGAAAGTACTATCGCGGGGCCAGAAGCGAATGTAAGTAGTTAACTAAGCAACGGTTGGCGAGAGATAACGCGGGACAGAGAGACGCGGTGGCTGAAAACATCCGATAAGGAGCAGACGCGCGCGGGACGCTTAACGATTTCATAAACGAGATAACGGCGGAGGGCAGAGCTAATTAAGCGATATAATCCGTGCGTTCTGATGGCCGTTAAAGGCAACATCAAATGTACACTTATCCACCGTGGAAGATACTTAAGATAAGCCCGCGGAACATCGGCCTGCCTAATTACCAATGACACTCGTATACCAAAGAACGATTATAATGCGCGCCGGTGTCTAGCGCACTATGTTTTAACACGCTATAAAATAAGCCATATCTCTGACAGCTACATAGCCACGATCACCAGGTATACGCTTTCAATTTGCCGAACGCAATAGCGGCCGACGAAAAACGCAATCGCCGCGCAAAGCGGCAATTACAGTACCCGCGGACGGAGGTTTCATTGCAACCAGTAATTCTCGTTCAACCAGTTCCCTTCTGAAGCCAATCTCCTCGGATATCATTCGATAATTAGTCAGCAGCTCGCGCTCACAGTTTCTTCAAATTTCAGGAAATCACTCGCTTCCTTCCAATGTGTGGTCTACCCGAGAACTCTACCTCCGATTGCTGGCTACGCTACCTGTTCTCGGTGAACCAACAAAAACTGATCGTTCCGCATTTACCTTGACGGACTGTGACGGGAATAAATGTAAATTGTCGCACAAAGTGATTCAACGAACGATTCGTGCAGTAACAATTATTTTTAACAGACCGTTCAGAGTTTTCACCGATCGGGGTCGTTCGGTATAAGGTCCACCGAGTCGCAGGAGGATAAATAGGCGGGTCCCGGTGTAGCGAAGTGGTTGTACCTGTACAGGACAGGTCCGCAGCCAGAAGTTGATCCACGATTATGGCCGCGACTGTCCTTGTTCGTTCGATCTGGTCCGATAACCGGGGCAACCCGCGCCGGCTATTCGTGGAGTGGTTTTCGGCGAAGAATCGTTTTCGATGTCGAGCCAATCTGCCTCGACCCGGAATGTGGCGGGTACATCCCGCGGACAACCCGCTGGGCCACCGATTTTTCGACTCTTAACCCCGGTGATCCGCAGGACAAACGACTTTCCGGCCGCGAATAAATTCTCGACGGCCGTTCCCGTGTGCCCCGTGCGCCGGCCGCGCGGTGAACAATCCGAAAATAAAAATAACGAGCAACGAGTTATGCGGCCCCGGGGCGAACGAAAGGCCCGGGCAATAATTGAACTACAAACACGGAACCCATTGTTGCGACTCGCCCGGATTTGTGACGGTCTTTGCCCCGAAGGTGCACGCCTTGCGATGACATTTTCTATCGCGGGACACCCACTCCTCGTCGATCCGCAGGTGTGTCCTTCCGCTTCTTTATCGAATTTCTATAGGTCTGCTAATTTTGCACGAATCTCTGAATACCTTAAAATGTACATGCAATTTGTAAATTAAGAGAAATGGAAAAGCCTGAATTCGGAAAGGCTCGCGATGACATTTTCTATCGCTGGACACCCACTTCTCGATAGGAGGGGAACGCAGGTGTGTCCCTTCCGTTTCTTTTCCGTCCCGGTCTCCGATCCGCTCTTTTCTGCTCTTTTACTGCTCTCCCATGTAGACCACACCGGTCCAGGAATGCATGGCACTTTCTTCGTCTCTTTATGGAAACGCGAGAAGTGTGCGAATCTGTTCCTCGGCGTTCCATGGTCCGAGTCACACCGAACAGAGAAAGGTGCAAGCTAGAGAGAGTACGATGAAGAGAGAAGGGAATTCTTGTGTACGGCTCGCGAGGCGGACCGCACCTGCACGATTCCTATTCCTTACATACAATATCACTGTCTCCCCGTGATTACGGCGTACGCGAGCTTACCGGGGGAACAGAACGCACCTGATGGTGTTCAGGTGAACTCCCCTCGGTGCGTCGCGGCGCGCACGCAGAAAACGCGCCACGCTACTTATCATATCGCGAGTCCGTCATTAATCTCCGCGCGGTCGACGCACGGTGACTATGGATGCCTCGAACGAGCTGTGTCTCGAAGCATCTCAGGTGGATCCACTTTATTTCGCCATCGGACGTGTGGATTTTATCAACAACAACAACCAACGAAACGCGGAGTGGAAATTAGATGACTCGCGAGACGTTAACCCCTCGTCGTGCGAATCTCTTCACAGCTGCAATCGCAGAAACTTCTGTATCACTGATCTTAAAGCTTGAGCTCTCCATTTGCAGAAGCCATCATTCATTTTCGCCCAAGATTACTATTCGATAACCGAAGACACGCTTCTTCTCGAAAATGCTACAGACTCGAACAGTACGTTTCCAACCAGTGTCTTATACAAATCAAATCATATCAGTTCAATGTTTAAATTACACAAGTAAAGTTAATGAGAAACGCAATTTAACTTTGAAAAAGAATCAAACTAGAACTGAATAGCTATTAGATTAAAAATTGATCGAAGTGGTTGCACCGAAAATATTAATTTAAAAACAGACTTGGACATTTGTGTTAGCCAGTTCTGGAGTAAAATCAAATCCAATAATGGCAGAACCATAATGAATCGAATTCCTACTGCGCCTACCGTCATGCAACTTTGCTACCACGACGCCAGTCAAGCGTTCCGGTTGCCTGCAGGGGGGCGCAGACATTAAGTAGCGATGGGGAAACTGACTGCAGTAAAAGCGCAACCCGTTGCACCGATGATTACGAAGATTTAAATACGATTTCGTACTTTTGTCCTCGATGAGCAAGGCCAACAGTGACCAGCAATACGATTCGATCGCGCGGGACCACATAGACCGGTGGACATAAAGGTAACCATAAAGAAATCGAACACGACTGTGCTCCGACGATGGTGACCATTGACTGTTGTGGGCGTCGGAGAATAAACATAAACCTCTCGGGCAGCGGTCGAGCAAAAATCATCGACAATAGCGGATCCAATCTCTAAGAAGAAATTGCTTCAAACAGAGCGCAAGTGTCTCTCCTCTCTGAATTCATTGCGGTAGGTTTCCGCGTGGTTTTATTGCCATCGGTACTTCAAACTACCTTTTTATATTTTCAAGAAATACCTTTCGCAGTACCCGAAGTGTTGTAGAAGAGGATAGGAAAAACTAGCTAAGGTACCTAATAGAATCGTTAGATTTTTCTGTGAGGCTGCGGTTTTCTGCGACTCTCGATAAATAGAATATCGAGAGCCGAGCGCTCATAGTTCGAAGGAGTATTCCTTAACACTCCGGTTGATTCATGGCGCGGTCATACTCTCGAAATCGTAAGAAGTGACGCGTCCTGGGAGGGACACCGGTTTCCTGTCAGGGATTACCAACCAAAGGATCCTCTTAACAACCGCCGGCCAATCGCATAGGTTCGCAGCGGTGGATATATCTCGAGCGGACCGTGAATACGAGTCATGCTACGCTCGTAAAAAGGTGAGCCGGTGACAACCACTATGACGTGAAATTTACGACGCCGAGGTCGTAGCCCAGGTCGAATCGTGAACACCGCCGGACAAGTTGTCGTTGACGTTAGCAAAAACGTCTCCTAGTGCAGTCTCACCTATGGCTCGTGCGTTTATCATCGAAATGGACACCGGATAGTCCACGTCCATTTCAATGGCTCCGTTTTCCCTAACTCGAAATTGATCATTCTCGAGACGATCGCGTTCTGCGTCACGTCTCTATCCGCGATTCGAGATATAAAAACAATAATGAATGAAACTCCTATTGTTAAAAATGATACGAGCATTGAAAGAACGTAGAAACTCGAAGCGTAAATGGTCCCACTGCCATAACAGGCAGTCCAGGCGTCGAAGTTAGGGAACGGCCGTCGAATTAAGGAGACGTTGATAGTGGCGGGTTAATATAATAGCCGCGTCTCGCGAGATTAAGACACTTTTAAGATGGATGATGTGACAAAGCTTTGATTTATGGTCCTGCCGTAATCGAGTCGGGAAGTGATAATAATTCGTTAGTGTTCGCGTCACCAACACCGGTTCACAGAACCGTCCGTGACGATATTAATGCGGCCAAGCCTTCCACCGTATCCAACACCAACACACGCTCTCTGGACCGTCGCGTTTCTCATTAATATTTCAATTACCGACTCCCATTTACGATCGAACGGGGCGTCGCGTCGGGTTGCGTGAGTATAATGAACGGTAACTTTGTCATTGTGCCCGACGACATCTCGGTCAACCGTGAGCGGCATTCCTATCAAAATTCCGGAATAGATTTACCATAATAAAATGATTATCATTAATGTCCCTTTTATGACAGAGCAGTCTACCGCGACGAGTTCTACACAGAAGGGATTTCAGCGTTTTGCGGCTTCATCGGTTCGAGCATTCGATCGGGTTCTGGCTCGCATAATGCCTGGGTATTACGGGCGTAATGTGTGTTTACGACTGCGTATATGTAATGCAAAATGAACGTCGCGGCCGGCCGAGCGCCGGGACGACAGTAGAAACGGCGATTCGGTTCAATTCAGCCAGCTGACCGACTATTATTTATTGCTAAACGATCCCCTTGTTTTCCGCGGTTCTCGATCGAGCATCTGAGCAATTTTTCATCGGTGTTGCGTCAGGAAAACAGGATCTGTGGCGCGAAAGATTCGCGATTAATCCGACGCCTTGCATTCCGCGCGAGTCAGCGACTGATTAACTCTTGTGCATCGTTTAGATTTTTATTGGTTTGCATTTGAATTATTTTAATTAGTACATCTCTGTTCTATCTCTATATATAATAAAATCGTGTTAGTCTGCTTCTCTGTATGAACAATTTTGACTAAAATTTTTGGAAAAATTATTCCTACCCACTATCGTAATAAATATATTTTTTGTAATAATTTTTTAATTAATTTCATTAAATTCCTTTGCCTAAAAATAAAATCTCTATCTCTATCTCAGACCACCTCGGCGATTGGAACTTTAATTACGTTAATAATCAACTAGAATTTTTCGATATGTAGATATACAGGACGGTGAACGAAAGATGTAATTCGATGTAAATCGAAATGTTCATGAAAAAGTTGTTAAATCTCGGGTTTTGCGGGTAAACATGACCGGACCGATGAAGAAAGGGTTAAGTATCGCGCTAAACCGCGCGGAGATCGGGCGAGCGATCGAAATTAATTTCAATGGGGAGTGTTTTATGGCCCGCTGCGTTTCGAGAGTTATTTGAAGTCGCGTCGTACGGTTTCGAAAGTGCTGGCGTCCGGAATTTAAGGATCCTTCACGACCGAAGGAAACCTTAAACTCACTTCTCCAGCCCCCATGCGATATTTTAAGGTTCGCGGGTTTTTTTTCATGGCGACGCGACATCAGGAACCATAACCCCTTGACCCGTTGAACACGTCGGAGGATAAATCGTTCTGAGATGGGGATGGCCCCTAACCCGCGAAGAAAATTCGAGGGGGCCGGGTATCGTCGGGATGAGTTTTTTGTCCCCTATGTCGGGTGCAGGTCCGCGTTTAATCGCCTACCCGCGTAATTAATTGGCCGCGGTAACGAACAGCTCGCGCGGCAGAGGCCTTCGAGAGTCTCGAGAGCCGGCGGAATTACAAACATTTATCATCTATTAATTAAGCGATTAGTCCGGCGTCGCTAACGAGAGCCTAGCGTGTGATGGGAATTTCTTTGGCTCGCGTCTAATGCCGCCGGGTAATTTCTATCTCCTGCGGACACCGGGACCGGGACCAGGACCGAGGCAATCGAGATAATCGGATTCTAATTCGGTTCATTATAAATGTGGATAGATTACGGCGCGGTTTCTCCATTACCGTGCGATCTGTTACACGTTACTTCACGCCGCGCGAGCCGGGCCACAGATTAAACCTTTGTAGTAATTATCCCGGGGAACGTCACCCGATCAATTATTCTACGTCGCGTGTTTCACAACGCGAGGAATTCGTCGATCCTTCGATACGGCTCTTTCGTTTCGAATCGAACGAGTTACGATCCTGATCGATCGAGGATCTAGAAATCCTCGTCGTCGGGTATCGCGGGCCCGTCCCCGTCCTCCCAGAAGGGAACGACAATCGTTACAGTTTACCTTTGTACACGTATCGAAATGGGGATGCGTGGGCGTCAAAGAGAAAAGACACAGGTAGATTCGCGAAAATATACGACGCGTTAGCGTGCACGCGCAGGTTCATAGACGCAACTATCCGGCGGTGTTTCGAAAAATCGAACGGAACTAGCTAATGAGAATGTGTTGTTTTGTATAATATAAAGATAAAGTTCGTTCGAACTGCTTCGAGCAGCGAACCCGACAGTTCGCAAGCTCGGTGCACCGGAAGGAGCCGTGACAGCATGAGGGAACGAAAACGAGGCTCACCGGGGGAAATTTGTGTCCGTGTTACTCTTCCCCTTTTCTCGAGTTCTTTTCGGGCGAGCGTGGGTGCATCATGTTCTGGTTTCGCAAGCCACCCGTCGCAATTGTCCGGTGACGCGCCGCCCCCACGATTTTCTCTCGTGTAGCCACGGGAGGAACCCCAAGAGGCCCAGAGCGAGCTCTATGAGGAACATTATAGCGTAGAATTTCGCGTAGGTTGCATCGTGTCGCCTGTGAAGCGTGGCGCCACCGTGGCGGGACAATCCGCGTTACACCGATGCCACGCGCTCGTTTTACAACCGGCGAGACACGGGATACACTTCTACGTGTTACAGTTCCACGTGGGGCGCGTTTATCAAACGGTTGCGCAACCGTTGTCGCGAAATTGATCGCGCGGAATACTCCGTTACAGACCCCATTATTCCATTCTTCCCCGAGCGTGGGTCGTAGAGCCCGTCTCTCTCTCTCTCTCTCTCTCTCTCTCTCTCTCTCTCTCTCTCTCTCTCTCTCTCTCGGCTTCGACTCTCCGCTGGCTCGGGCCCCTCGATTCAGTAATTGCGGGCAACAGTATTTTTCATCTGGGGCCCAGGGCCCTGGATCAATGCTCCCCGATCGGATCGGGCCCGGCCCAGGCCCGATTCAGACATGATAAAATTATCAGAAAGAAAGATGACGGCGATTTCGTCGATAATGAACAACGATGAGGTACCGTTGTAACAGCGCCGTAGCCGAGCACCGGGGTGAGGGTGCCGTGATCGTGATCGATGTAGATCATTTCCTCCATCTATCCATGGCAATCCTTGCTAGTCCGGTATGTCTCCGATGGTGTGTACGTATACATACACACGCGTACGGTGTGTTCGTGTACGAGTTTATATACGTGCATTACTAGCCGGTCGAACGCGATCCGTTTCCGGGTCACGCCATGGCAGGTTGACGCCGGAGGTGGCTATAGTCCTGCTGTCCCTAACTCTCTCTATCTTCTCTCTCCCTCTTTCTCTCGAGGCTCAAGCATCGATTAGCATTGGTTCCTGGATTATCGTGATTGGCTCGCGGGATGATTTGCAACGGAGAACGTTTGTACTTGGCGCGTCGCATGACCAGCCACAGGATTCTACGTCACTCGTGGTAGAATCCGGAGAGCAGAACCGGAATAGATTTCAGATCACGGTTTTATCCCCGACGCGACGGCTGTTGAATATGTCCGACTTTTATAGCTCCGGCACGTCAACACGGAGTTTTACACACCGAGCAGCGGCGCAACGCGCGTCCATTGTGTTCCCACATACATTAAGACGGTTATCCAGTTTGCCGGGGCTGCGCCATAGAGGATATACGAAAAATGAAATTAGAAAGGAGCGCAGCGCCGAATAAATAACTTTCTCGGCCCCGTATATGTTCCCTTTTGTTGACCATACAATAAGACCTGCGCCAAACCAGGCCTTAATTGCGCAGAAACTGTTTCTCGTGAACCAATAAAGACACCTGCGAGCCACGAGAGCCGCTACGGCTACAAGCTATCCGAGTCTTCCAGATTACGTAACGATCCATGCCTAACCGAGTGTGGGACTCGCTGTCTTTCAAGCTGTAACAGCACGACGAGAGAGAGAGAGAGAGGGCCCGTAGATTCAAATCTCTCCTCGACGAGCAAAATCGTATAAACTGCGAAGATACGATCTACAATCGGCCACGCCTCGGGAGAAGACCGAACTCTCTGGCTTTACCGTATACGTCGGATACGGTTTTTGACGTATCCAAGCTGGGATTAGCATAAGGCGCGTCCCGTGGGCTTATCGGGAGTCGATACCGCGTTTATTTTCCGTATAAACATGCCGAATAACGGAAGCCATCACTCTCCACCGGCGCAGACAATAGTACTGCCGCGACGGAACGATTCCTTATAAGATCCGACCGTCCCTTGCTCGCATATCTTCGCGACCACCCCGTTATACGAGTTTGCATTTTCTCCGGAAAGGGAGTACCTATTTTCGGGGGTGCTCCAGGTTCTCCGAAGTACTTCGTGCAGTCGCGTGAATGCAGCGACGAATAACATGTACTTATTTTATTTAAAAAAGTTATGTAACTTGCAAATTAATTTCACTCCATTGCTTGCCAACGCCGCGCTGCATTTTGTTCTGTCCTTCTCTATGTTCAGCTCTCTATTGAATTCTCACTCAGCACGGTAGATGCAGTCATAAATCAAAAATAGTGTCCGGATACGATAATTGTCCGTGTGAAACTGAGCTGTCGGATAGTAAAGGGTCATTTACTGTAACAGAGAATAGAAAATGTGTAAGATATCGACTGAAGATCATCTAGAGAACGATCACTCAACTGGTAAAGAATCATCAGATGATAAACGTAGGAATTCAGCAACCAACTGTTGCAAACGAAGAGAACTATGGAAACCATAGCTGTTTCAGAGACCCCTAACAGATGGACTACCATAAGGGTTTGCTACCTCACGTGCGAGGCGTCGCAGAAAAAGGATTTAAAATAACGCCAAGAAGAGACCCTAAAACTCACGTACTCAGCGTGATCACAGTGAGCTATACTAATCGTTTAAATTTCTCTAACTCGTTCTGTTTCCTGCCCAGTGAATCAGTAATGCAGTACTGTTCTTAATTGAAAACTGCTTGTTCGGCGAATTGTGACAGTGCTCCGCCATTTTGAAGCTGCACACAGGCAAGCTGATTAGCATGTGTGAGAGACAAATAAAGTGAAATGTCTGTGCTGCGAGGTGTATGTACTGTCTCCTAGTTGCAGCAGGTGAGAAAACATTCTATCGAGCACACTCGAGTGTTGTAGTATTTCTTGAAATACAATTCTAAGATAGTCGACGACTATCGATCCAGGCATACCGGCATGCTCTCGAGAATAAAACGGAGTCCATCGGTAGAATTTGCTCCGTCGTTGAAACGTTTTCAAGGGTAACAGGTGGGTATTGGAGAATGATGTAAGACGGTGTCTAACTCCAGCATTGACTTTCTCCGATTCTTTTAAGGAGCTACCGCCGCGGCTAGGTGTGGGTGTAGCAGTGCGCGTGTCCGTGTGACAGAACAGACAGGAGGTCGTATACCCATCGCTACAAGTGGTTCCTCCTCCATTCACGCTTTGCACAACCGTGCAACCAAGTGTGCACCTTCTTCTCAGGGAATACCGGCTTCAGTGTCTCTTCGTGCACGATCATGATCGATCAAACGCCGCTCAACAAATGCTCCGCGCTGCTCGTCCTAGTTTTCGCGGTCACTGCCATCCCTACCAATTACTCGGACATTGATCTGCCAGATGATCACATCAAGTATTACTTCAACTCTTTTCCCACGATCGCTGAACACTGCCGCAACGACACCACCTGCCCCTACAAGGTAATTTATGTACACAATCAACCCTTATGCACTCAATCAAAATGTATAGATTATTTAAAACCTTTCTGTATTTAACGTGTTTCCACGAATTCTCATTATAAGACTATATTGTTGGATTACTTTCGATTTATACAATTTCGCGGTCTAGTTACGACTCTCGCGAGAGACTTTCTCAAAACTACTTGTGGAATGTCAAGGTGGTTCGGAACTCACCGTAATAAACAGTAGATCTCACTGAAAATTAGGCCGAAATAGACTGAAATTAGACAATAGTGAGATTCCCTGAATGGTTCCCGGAGGGGACCAATTATCATATACTGTCTACTTGTCGAATGTCTCTGTATAATTAAAGGATACAGTTTTCCGTGTCGAACGTCTAACGCGATTTCACACAATTAGCAAAGAATTTCTGTTGGAAAAACATTTTGTCGAACTTAGGACAGTCTAGATACGAAAGCTTGCTGGGGTTACGAGTTGGATTGCAAGCATGAAGATTCGTTTTCGGTTGTTCGGTGTCCAGGTGATCACAAGGGATGGGTGACCACGAAGAAAGCGCAATTAGACACGTTTTACGCTCAAGGCGATTTTGGTTACGTTCGCGATCAGCGGAAAGAGATGTCGATCTTCTGCGAGCCATTATATCTCGTGAGTTTAATTTAAAAATAATCAATAGCACGATAATTCTCTAATTGTCATTGACAGAAGGTTCTTTCTTGATAGGACGATTCATCTCTAGAATGCTCGGAGCACATGAGATTTTGTAGAGCGAGGAATGTAATGATGAATTTTACGGATTTGCTCAAAAGAAAGGATCCGATTCGCTACAAAATGGACGTTTTGAGCGAGGGTCAAATCGGCGGATACTGCACGTAAGTGAGACAAACGAGGATCCTAAGAAGAAATGTTACATTACGTTGAATGATGCAGATTGAACGAGAAAAGACTGCAAGCTAACGCGGATCACATAAGTCCGCTGCAATCTTGGGGACCGGAATTAAGAAACTTTCGGAAGCTACCTCGACCGCCGATCGTCAACAACGACTGTGATATCGTGATCGAGAAGCCGACGTACATTATGAAGATTGACGCTAGTAAGTGACAAGAACGAATAATTTGGTAAACGGTGAATTATGCAAGCGTGGCCACGACAAATTTTCACGTCCGTTCATCTGTTAAAGTACGTTTGTTTCAGTAGTAAACATGTACCATCACTTTTGCGACTTTTTCAATTTGTACGCGTCATTGCACGTAAACCTATCGCACCCCGCCGCCTTCAGCACTGATAATCACGTAATGATCTGGGAAAGCTACAGGTAACTGACACCGGCCCAATAAAAACAACGGAGAGGCATTAGATAGCAATAAATTCTATCGCACTTTCAGCTATCGGTCCGCGTTCCAAGACACCTTCGAAGCTTTCACGAGAAACCCGCTGTGGGACTTAAAAACGTTCCGAGGGAAAACCGTCTGCTTCAAGAACCTCGTGTTCCCGTTGCTGCCTCGTATGATATTTGGCCTCTACTACAACACGCCTCTTGTATTACGATCTTTTTTAGTCTACAAAATTCGAGACTCGAACATTTTTCTAAACATACGACATGTTTTAGATCTACGGATGCGAACAGAGCGGATTGTTCAAGGCGTTCGGGGATCATGTATTGCACAGACTCCGTATACCTCTTCACGAAAGAAAGAACCAAAGGATACGTGTCACTCTGCTCAGCAGAGATACGCAGTATAGGAGAATTTTGAATGAAGACGATCTAGTGAAAGCATTGAAGAAGAATCCCGAATACAAAGTAAAAAAGGTAATTTTTAAAAATATAATTGAGGGTCAGCTAATTTTTTAGCGTTTTGTTCAGAGAATTGATTAAACCGGTGAAGAAATTTTCATACATAAACGCTATTATTTCAGGTAGTGTACAATAAGAAAGTTCCATTCAAGAAGCAACTAGAGATTGCGAGAAACTCTGACATCTTCATTGGAATTCACGGAGCTGGCTTAACGCATTTGATGTTCTTACCAGATTGGGCAGCTGTGTTTGAAATGTAGGTACCACTTAATTGATCGTTCAATGATTACCTTTCGACTCATGAGTAAACATGATTTAGATACAATTGCGAGGATCCAGGATGTTACAAGGATCTAGCTCGGTTACGCGGCGTGAAATACTTCACGTGGGAAAATACATCGAAACTGGTGCAACAAGATCCCGTAAGCGGTCATTTCGATTTTAATATCACAAACAAGAGCTGAAGTTCATGATTATTAAAAAAATAACAATTTATATACTATAGGGAACGCATCCTGACGGAGGAGCCCACGCGAAATTCACGAATTATAGTTTCAATGTTGACGAATTCCTCCGCATAGTAGCCCTAGCCAGGGATCACGTGAGAAGTCATAGCGAGTTCAGAAATTTCATGAGTAAACGAATCCAAAGCAAGAAATCTAACATGAAGAATGAAACAAGCGCGAGTAACGTGAAAGAAATCGAAACTCCCGAGCCGAAGAAACAAGCTAAACAGAAACCTGTTGTTCAATCCAAAGATGAACTATAATGAATTCCTAGACAACGAATTTTAACATAGGCTAGCAGTTTCAATTGAACAAACGACTTGTTACCAGTTAAGTTACTCTACTTATTTTTATACCGATATATGTACATACTTATTTTGATTAAAAAAGGAAGAAGACGGAACAAGTACGGATATGTCTAACGGCAATGATACAAAACGTTCTGACGTTGCAAGTATATTTCGCCTGCAAATATACAAAAATTCCCTGACGTGTAATTACTACAAAAGAATTACAACTTAATCTGTATCTGATTCCTATACAGGAATAATACTGATAGTACGTTCAGAGCCATATAGGCAATAAGTATTTGTAGAGCTCTGAATTGACTTACATGCAACGTAGGTATTAACATGTTAACGCCACCGGTCATCAAGTTTGCTAGTAGGAAGAAGAAGAGACCGTTATAGTTCACAGCTTCCAGTATTTCGATCGTGATCACGTTTTCCTCGGATTCTTCGGGCACGTGTTCTCGTTTATTTCTTCGATCCGCTTTGTGCGTTTTGGTCTTTCTTTCGGTAACATCCGGGTGTGTCATCGCGCGAATTAAAATGTCCGTAATTATCTCTATTAATAACAATAGCGTAAGAACCATGACGCCTAACGTGAGTATCCACATGCAGTACCCAGCGTTCGCCAATCGTCTCGACACCTTGAAGTACGAATCGCAGAACAAGGTGGCCGCACAAGTCTGCGCCGCTATCATCGACAATTTGATGCACAATATCATCGATTCGTTGTAACTCGCGTCGAGACTGTACCCGAATAATTTCATATTGATCGTTTTGTGCTGCATCGAGCTTTGAACGTACGAATTATAGGAATGTATTACTCTGCCCACAGCAACACCTATCAAATAGAGCCCCACGTATCCAGGAACAGAGACCATTCCCTCTCTGTTAGCAGACACAAAGTCGTCCCTTGGTTTGTTGCTCAACACCCATTCCTTCAACCCTTTGGTACTTAAAATGTACTCATGCATCGATAGAATCCAGATGCCTGATAGCAAAGAATACTTTGAACTAATAGTGCTGGTTATAGAGCTGGTGAACAGTTTAACAAAGGCAAGGGTTATGAAGAAGTTCCAGTGTATACCGTACTCTGTTACATGCTTTTGGTAACCAATAAGTTCAATAGCAAGGGAACGACCAAAACCCAATATCAAAAGGGGAATACAGCTCTTTGCAGATTGCTTTATGTTCTTTGCTAAAGTATGAACGAACCCTGTTCTCTGCTTTGGACTAAAATCTTTGGCTTCCGGTGCTACCAAGGCGTTCGTTAGTACAAATAATCCTACACCTGTGTCCATTAAACTGTACCCGAATACTTCAGTCTTGGCAAACTTTCGAGGGAAGATACGAAAGTCTATAGCTAATATACATATCGATGTTATAATGTTAGTCAGTGCTCTAAAATTTGTAATGAATGGCTTTCTAGCCCGACTAGGCCTGCTACTGCTACCTGACGAGTTTGGATTAAGTCCTAGTACTAAAACATTAATAATAGATATAGATAGCATGGCGCAGCATACAGTAATAATGTACTCCGACAATACTGTACAACATAAGATGGATGGAATTATGAGTAGTACGAATTCTATAGTTACTTTAACATTCTTATGAACAAGATTCCTTAAAAGACCTAGCGTAGTAGTAGTTAGAAGAATACTACATATGTTTGGCATGATCGCATGCACAACTTCTCTGGCTGTAGTTCCACCATGATTCGAAACGAATGCTTCTTGTTCTTGGCGATAAAGGTTTTTGTTCCATACATTTGACATTTTTATTGGAGGTATAATTATTTAGTGTTCTTGATCACTATCGCCCTGGAAAAAGATTTTAATCTATTGTTTACATTTCTTTCATAGCTTGCTCATAATTAGACTGCGGATCTTTATACAATTCAAAATTGTAATAAAATTTTAAAACTTCAAGATGTAAATGATTTTTCAAGAGAAGAAATCTGTTTGGTTTTCATTCCTTGCAATCGATACAGACAATTTTTATTTTGCATAAAGGTCAGGTCTACTCATAATGTATAATACTACAATTTCGAAGACTTTCAAGAATCAAATGGATTGATAAACTTACTTCAAAATACATATTTTTAATTCATTGTTCCGAAATCGTCTTATAATGTCGAATAAAGTCACAGACGCGATAGAAGATTGATGTAATCCCTTGTGGACTTTCATGGTCCAATATTCTACTATACCGATGGAGTATGGAGATTCCTATGGACACCAAGTCACCGACGAGATACTGTTAAAAACTGCCAGCGCCACCGACGAGGTATCTCGTCGGGGACCAAGTACATACCATAAGGTGTCAGGTCTATTCCTATATCTCGTCTGTGGTAATAGTATGGCGGGAAGCATTGTTTTCGAACGTTCACGTGTATACGTGTAATTTCAAAATGCTTGAAGAGTATTTGCTAAAAAACCATCGAGAAGAGTTGGAGGAGATCCTAGATGATGTCGATGTTAATACGTTCTATTCTATCCACATAAAGTAAGTACTTTCTACATAATTTCAAGTTAGAGAACTGTTGAAGTTCTAAGTTGATTGTTTTTCAGTTTTGTATCATTATTCGAAGCTGATACCGATGTGGCACAGAAGATTCTACAGTATCCTAGATATTATTTGCCTCTGTGCGATGAAGGCGCGATAACCGTTCAAGAAGAAATAGCGAAAGCAGAACAAATTGTAAAACGAAAGGTATGACTCAGTATGAAAAGTATTATTGAAAGAATACAAAAGTTTTGATGATTTTTCCACAAACGAACGATCCTCTATTAAGAAACCATCAAAACTTTCCTACTTGTCGAATAATTGATGCCTAATCTTTCTAGTTTACCTATTTTGAATAGATTCATATGAGGATTACTGCCGTGCCATTCACAATTGACCAGGGCCAAATTGGCCAATTGGTATCAACAAGTGGTATAGTAGTTAGAGTATCTCAGCCAACAGTGCTAAGACTTGTTCAGAAATATAACTGCAAGAAGTGTAAACACACAAACATTTTAAAAGTTAGTAGAGTACCCTACGCCTGCTGCATATAATCTTTCATGAATTGGTAAATTACATTCTGTTGGGTTTTAGTATGAGTGGGAAACGCAAGGGTTCCCAGATTCCACAGAGTGTGAAGAGTGTCATACTCCAAACATAAAACCTCAGACAGCCTTTGATCCAGAGGACTCTTCTGATTGTCAAGAAATAAGAGTACAAGTTAGTTGTAGTCATACTTCAGTCTTTATTGTATTTTTTGTCAGCTTAATTAACTTTAAGTACTTGATCAGGAAAAATGTAATATAGACACTAGTAGATCTCTGGCTGAAGAGCTACAGATTATGTTGCTGGATGACTTAGTAGATAAATGTAGACCAGGAGATAATGTTGACATCAGGTAATTAGTTATTACTTGTTCTACAAAAGGTTTTATCAGTCACGAGTAGACTCTCTTGAATAAGTATGGTATAATTTCAGCGGTGTAGTAGTAAGAGTATGGAGTCCTTTAAAAATTGGTGAACGTTTAGAGGCAACAACCATAATGCTAGCAAACTGTGTCTCTGTGAGACGCAAGGTATCTGAGACAATCTCCAGTCAAGAGGTGAATGATGTATTCGTGGGTTACTGGGAACAATATAGCGAGAATCCTCTGCTTGGTAGAGACAACATATTAGCTTCGATTTGTCCGCAATTGTATGGAATGTACATCGCAAAACTAGCATTAGCAGTAGTCCTAGCTGGGGGTGTTCCAAAGTGTAACGAAAGCGGTGATTATCTATTCAGTATTTTCTCTCTTTATTACATTCCGATTACAAAAGCGCAAAAATATTCATAAAAAATAAGGTACAAGAGTGCGAGGGGAGCCGCATCTTCTTTTAATCGGTGATCCTGGAACCGGGAAATCACAGCTGCTTCGAGCAGCATCCCGTTTGGCTGTACGATCGGTTCTGACAACTGGTATAGGATCAACTGCAGCTGGACTTACGGCGACTGCTGTCAGAGTTAGTTGTCTTCCATGAAATTGTTCACCTACAGTAATCATTGATTTGAGACACGAGGAGACACTTTAGCTCCCTCTCTTTCTGGATAATAATGTCTGAACACTTATGACAAAGATTAAGACGTTTGCTGTTGGTTTACCTGTGTATTCATGTTCTTGTTCGTTGCATTAAATAAAAGTTTATAAGCTTCTAAAAAATGGCAGCAAACGTGTTAACAAATGGAAGCGAGAACACTGGTTAAGACAATTATAAACAGGACTCGGATGGTTGGCACTTGGAAGCTGGAGCATTGGTGTTAGCCGATGGCGGTATATGTTGCGTGGACGAGTTCACGACAATGAATTCCCAGGACAGGACCTCGGTACACGAGGCGATGGAGCAGCAAACGATATCTATTGCCAAAGCCGGGTTAGTCAGCACGCTAAACTCTAGGTGTTCGGTAATAGCAGCAATCAATCCAAGCGGCGGTCAGTTCGACGATGAGCAGGAATGGGAAACGAAATTGGGTGATCCTCTTTTATCAAGATTCGACTTAATATTGATATTAAAGGATAATATGGACGTAGAGTGGGACAAGCTGACGTCTGATCACATTTTGAAAGCAGCTTATGAGAACAGAGAGAGCTCGGGGCAAATGTAATTAATTATATATATTAATAACTATGATCATATTCTTTCCTAAATGGTCTAATCCAAATATGTCCTATCAGAGACTCGACTAATCACATTGAGTTGCTAAAGTCAGAGGGGATATGGAAAGAAGAGTCTCTGCGGGAATATTTGGCCCATGTTCACTGTTTGCAACCGGAAATGACGAAGGAGGCAGAGTTAGTGCTCAGAGCCGCTTATTTGTATCATAGATCTAGGCCAGAAAGAAGGGAAGAACGCACGACAGTACGATTACTCGATAGCCTTATCAGGTAGCGCGATCGTTGAATGATTGATTATTTAATGATAAATGATTCATTTTGACTCATTGATAGGGAATCGTCAGTGAATTGGTTCTTTGTACTCTACATTAGAATACTTGAATGATTCTCATTACGTTTATCAGGTTCAAGTGATTATAAATGTTCTTCAGAATGGCCGAGGGTCATGCTAAGCTGATGTACAAGAAGAAAATTGAACTGATGGATGCCATATTCGTGGTGAAGCTGATTGGTACTGGAAGTTCTAGCGAGGTTGATCCTGGCTGTTCATTCCCGGATGATCCAATGGCTGCATATCGATCCGAAGGTATACTATTTTAATTTTTTAGCGAGTTTGTTAGCACGTAATTCGTGTTTCTTCCGATTATAGGTGAAATAATATTGAGAACTATCGGTCTGGAACAATTAGAGAATTTATTGTGATCGTTACGCGCTAAGTTCCTACGAGTTACTCGATCGATCATGACAGAAGAAATTGTCGCATGTGGAATCTAAAGCATTTATTAATTATTTTCTCTTTTTTTCTATACTGCTTACATAAGTACAAATATACTAGCGTATTTATAAAATTTAAACAATCTCTTCGCGTTCACCTGTATGTCAAGTACAAAAACGGAATTTACTTGGTTCCACTGCTATGCAATAAAGATGCTGTTTGGTAATCATCGGAATCAATTGAATTCAATTGTCTGTATGTGCAAAAATAGATCTCAGGATGGTAGAGTCAGTTTGATTCGAGTCTCGACTAACAACAAAAGGTCTTGAACCTTTCCGATCAGATTCACCCGACTAAAGTAACAGCAACGATCTAACTCAATGTTTCCGGTGGTCTATCAATAATTTATTGTTCGTTAATAAATAATTAAACATGTGACAAATAGTCACACGCGCACACACTCTCTCGAGACAGAGAGAGAGAGAAAGGCTTGATAGGCTTCTTAAACTTTACAAGGTGATAGAACAGCCACCCCCAAAAAGGATCCAAATAACAAGTATCTCGATAAAGAAAGACCATATATTACACATTTGCAAGAAGTGTTTCACAGGACGTTTGTCGGAGGGAGTGTAGATTAAAAAGAACACCGACATTTCAGTATAATTCATCATTAAATTAACGATCAATCGGTCAACAATATCGGAACAATTAAACTCTATGCTCATGGACACAGCTGTTCGAATTATTTTGATTTTCAGCAAGAACCGAGGGTTGCGTTTCCCCTTCGTGAATTGCTCGCGCGATCGTCGTAGCATCGTGAACAGGTGCCACTAAAATACAAAAGCTAGCAATTATAATAGTACGTATATAAGAAGCAATAATATAAGAATCAGTGATATGGTGATTAATAGCTCGCATTCCCTAGGTAGATGAACGAATCGTTCCGCGACTCGATTAAAAACAAAAAGACTGTGCACGCCTCGTTTAGATTAGATACAGTCACGCACATGTACACACGCGCACACACACACACACCCATCCACCCCTTCACAACGCACACATGGACGTTGCGTGTTAATCGGATTTTAAATACTGTTACGAAACGAAAGAGAGTACAGGTGTTAATGCTTTAAGCAATCGTTCGGATGTCGCACATTGAAATTTCTCGATTAATTACGCAACTCTTGATTTCTCATTTCTTTGTCGTTTCTTTTCCGTTTTGTTCGTGACTCGACGAGGAAAAAGCATGCACGGGTACAATTCTATAAACACAAAAGCGATCCGCTCTCTGAATCGGTTACTATGGATTCTCGATGAAAGAATAGAATTCCCACGGGACTATTCAGAGTTTCATGGTAATGTACGGCTCTCTAGCGTCGGAACTAGGTTCTCTATCGGTTTACTGAACAGCAAAAGATCTCAGGATACCTGAAGAGCGTGTCGCGATCGCTTAATAACGGTGTTGATTAGCAGTGTTAGCCATTTGGGCGCGAACCGTGTTCGCGGCCATGTTCTGCACGTGCTGGTTGCCAAAGAATGTTGTGGTGAATTCCTGTTGTGCTTTCGAAACGCTGGCGGTCGACGAACGGTACATACGATGGATCTGTGGGAAACACGATTATATATGTAGATACTGAATGATGATCTACATTCATCCCCATGAACTAGTACTTTTTGGAAAATTCATTTTTCGACGTACCTTAGTCAACAATAAAAGGTCGCCGCCTGCGGCAGCGCCGAAACAGAAAGCTACGAACAGTAGCAATATGCCGACAAAAATCCCCGAGGGCGTACTATCGAGCACCCTAATGGCTGTTATTATACCGCTAAAATTGGAAGTAACGAATTATAATAAATAATTTCAATTCCTTGAAACTGATTTTTTGAAAAGATAGAAGCGTTACCAAGTTCCAGCGCCAGGAATGCCTATGGATTGGATGGCTGTTACTATTAATTGAAAGAAGAAGACGAAGAAGAATACCATATAGTTGAACGAACTGTCGTTTCTGGAAGCGAATGATTTGATTAACAGAATGTAATACTCGGTAGCATCGACGAGTTTTCGGATACTTACTTGAAGGCTTTATAGGCTGGTCGGAACCAGCACAGAAAGGAGAATGGGGTGAATAGTATGAGGTATAAGATTCCAAGACCAAACGTTGAAAATTCCCCATGACTTAACAACAGCGCAAATCCACCAATGACATTCAGAAGCAGAACACAGCCATGGACTGCAATTTAAAATAAAAAATACATCGATCTTTCTTCCGAGAGAATTCTTGATTTTCGTGGCAGGATGTTTCCAAACTTACACATCCACAATCTGTATAGTTGCCTCACTGTGTTCTGAAAGTTTGATTGAATTTCCACCTCGATGTCTTGGTAAAAACATGGTTGGAAGCAACACGTTTCAGGTAATGGTGGCCAATTCCGCATTGCTTAAATATTAGGTAGTTTCGATTGATATGCAGCAGTGATTGGAGAAGTTATAAAATGTTCAGTTTCTATTAATTGAACTCACGACGGTAGGCAGAACTCCTCATTTCTTCTTCTGTCATCGTTTTCGATTCGAGCTCTGGCCTTTGCTAAAGAATATAACATTTTTTTACAGATATTTGGAAGTGAAAATTTGCAATCAAACATTACTGAGTATAATTCATGTAAACATACTTCCAAGGGAGGAGATATGGTGTTCCCAATAGTAGTATTGACATTTTGCTGAGGAGTACGAGCATAAGCAGGTGGTGGAGCCTCCTGGTTAGAAGTGGGAAGTGTGGCTGGCTGTTGAGTAGAGTTGAGTCCTCCATAAATTGGAGGATTCGAGGCACCTCTGACTTGTGCAGTTCCTTGTGAGCCTTGATCCGCGAAGGGATTATAGTCTTCTAAACCTCTATTGACTGGAGTAGAAGAAACAGCTCTCCTAATCGAAGGATCCTAATAAGTGCAAAACAATAATTACTTTTTGGTAATCGAAAGTACCACAGCCACATGTAAAATATGAAAACTACTCCTGGCACAGGTGAACGTGAATCAACAATTTTTAGATCGCACAATATAGCATACATAAACAGCTACACTGTACTCGAAAAAATTTTCCATCAATTTTTCCTGGTATAGATAAGAAACACGCGAGTACCTGGAAGAAAGTAGCTTTGAAATTAATTGTAATTGATTGATAGGTGTCGGAACACGGCAAGCTTGCCGATAAGTCGACTTAAGAGAAATTCGTAATTCAATTACATATACTTAATTGCCATTTGACAGTTGTGCATGCAATATTGAACGTTAACGTCGAATGTATCTGACTCACCGCAAACGGATCGTTGATACTGGGCTCCTTGAAAGGATTCTCGTCAAAGCCAGACATTGTTGTCGCCGTCCGCGAAGTTTCGCTCCAATGTACCGTTGAAAATTAATAAGACGTTAACACACTGAAAATAATCTTATCTAAACTTGTCTATACTTGATGACCCATTGCGCTGCGGTTTCATACGGTATCGCCGGCACTTTAGTCGTACAGCTTATCAGCCGCAAAAGGAACTGCTGCCACGTCTATCATTAGTCACGTTAGGGTCGTCCCACAGCGCACAATGTTACGCTGGGAGAAGGGTACTCACGTGACGTAACTAGAATCCACTAGAATCTAACTAGACTTTGGGTCGAAACATGGGTTTGCGGGGTTCGACTTTTTATCCTTATACGAGCATATTTTGAGCTGTACAAAGGTTTATTTGATAGAGGAAGGTTCAACGCAGAGCTGTGCTCCATTATATGAGTAAAAAATGTTTTTTGGAGACAGAAAAATAAGTCTAAAGTAGATCAAAAATCGAGAAAACCACCCGCAGATTCCAATGTATTTTTCTGTCTCTAAAAGACCTTTTTTTAGAATGACGATGACGATTAGTTTTGAAGCGTGTGTTGCCTTTCTGTCATAGTTGGCACGAGCACAAACTAATTTTAGATGCAACATTTTTTTCGTTGATCGCTTTTAGCTCTCCATTGTTAAATTCTCAGTGTATCGTTATTACTATGTTAAATCATCCGAAGAGGCTTATTCAAGGTTTTATCATGCTAGAGCTTCTACAATTATTTTACGTAACATTTTTTAAGCTAATAGACTAGAGTAATTAATAGACTGTTGACCTTTATGCAAAATAAAAATTCTCTGTATTGTAAGATACTGGAACGATATAAAATTTTGTTTCTTTCTTCAATCATTTCAGTGATTCAGCTGATAATAACGTATAACGACACTCTTAAATTCCTTTTATCTTATCTCGTATTTATAATTGCTGGTTTCAATAACGATCTTGTACCGATGTTTCTAATATTGAAACAGCAAAATTTAATTGATCGATCTTAAAGGAAGGAAATGAATATCGTTCGTTTGGCGAGGCAATTATTCTTCTGTACGCGATTCGCGTGTCACTGTTAGATATCTATGATAACAGAAAGGGAATTAAGAAGAAATATTACTTCTTTGTTAGTCTGGTATGATCTTCCCTAACTCCCAGCGCTAAAATTTGTCTGTAAACAGTTGAGGAAGCTTCGTTGTTATTCGAAGTATGAGACGACTGTAACATGTCCAAAGAATTCAATTATTTACTAGACGAATATTAGCTGGGGGTGGTTTTAGTTAGCATTAGCGGTTGGCGGGTTACGATGGGGGTGGAATGGAACGAAAGCGGTCCCGTAGTCAGTGAACCTGACGCAGGCGCAATCACTGTGATAGAACAATAGATAAAGTAGTGTAATGGTATCGGGAGTACCAGTCGCTATGCGCTTACCCCAGTACGCAAAGTGCTTTTTTGCATTGATCATTACGATCTGTCGTGCATTCCTCAGCAAAGAAAATCGTTGGAAGAAAGTTCTGCTGGAATTATCGAACTCGATCGAGAGAGAGAGACGGGGGTGGGATTCGGGGGAGATTTAAATACCGACGGCAATGAGATGGATGGGAAGCGCGTGATTATTTTGACACATGTAAGTGCGGCCGAATCGAATACGAAATACACGGGAAACTTTTGAAAGTATTTGAAAAATTTTACGAGAACACACCAAGATCGGCTAATGGAAATGGGGACATTCTATTTTCATTTAAAGTCAAGTATAGATGCTTTAGAAGAACTATTATAGTTGGTGGTGCATTGGGATGAAATTGAACGGTTTCAGAATGGATGTAACTTCACTGGTGCCTGCTGGTCTTCTCGCGGGGCAAGTGGATCTGTTCGAGGTCCAGGCCGGCTACAATAAATTTTCCGAAAACTTGCGAAAGTTCACACCGCCGGCTATACAGTGCGCGATCTTCTGCGGTGGATCCAGGTGCAAATATGAAAACCCGAGAGCATGGCCACCCGTGCACATGGCTATACAGAGCATCTTTTCGCATTGGTAAGGCATCTCTAGAAATTCATTAAATCTCGTCCACCTTTCACCCTGTAACTTCGAATATTCAAAATCTTCAAACCTCTCGAGTCTAAATCGCCACAGCTGTACTACCGAATAGTTTACGATTAATTATCTATAATACAATATATGAAAAACTGAATCGACCACAATTACGGCACGATTAACTTCCATCCCCCGGATAGACAAAATTAAACTCAATGCCGCGTGATAGAATATATAACATTGTTAAATACATGTATGTAATAGCGTGGGATCAGTTCCTGGCAATCGATTTTCCGCCAAAATGCTATTAAATATACAATGACGTAGTTCACCGTTTAGGGCCATATTTGTTCTATTCGCTTTCCACTTCCTCTTCCTCTTCGATCAGGAAGGAACGGATTCGGACATGGTTGTAAGGGTTGATCGTTCCATAGGGTGACGGACGACGTTCTCGCGATGGCACGGCCGAACACAGGGCAGATAATAAAAAAAGATATAATTGCGCAATTTCAAGGGTGGAGCATAAAAACTATAATAAACTTGCAAACGCCGGGAGAACATGCGAGCTGCGGTGGCCCACTCGAGCCGAGTGGTTTCACGTACGACCCCAACGTCTTCATGAAAAATGGCAGTAGGTATCAAACCATCCTTCCAACACCCATATATCGTCAATAAAGAATCCCAAACACTCGCCAATAAAAAAAAACAACTTCCCAAGTTTCGAATTCGATAATCAGTGAACGGATCACCCTCTTCATCCCCTATATTTTTTAACACAACTCTACTAAAATAAAACAGCCTCTACATTCCACAACTTTTATGTCGAACAACACACTTTTCCTCAAATAAAACAGCCTCTACATTTTACAGTTTCCACGTCGAACACTCTATCAATTAACTTCTCGCCGACTTCGTCCCCCGATATTACAATTTTGTAGTTTCCTCGTTGGGCTAAACCGGTGATACCCTTTTCCGGTGTATTTTTATCCCCCTACTTTTACAGCATCGCATTCGTTGGCATTGAGTGTTCCTCCGCTCGAGGATTAAGAACAATATACTAGACGGGTCGGAAATAGAATGTCGATGAGAAATGATAGAAAGGTTCATATCAGCGGGGATAGTAGCTACTTAAGAATGAAATTGAGTCGATCAAGGGGGTGGTTTTGTCCTTGCGGGCCGTTTCAAGCGCAGCCGGGAATCGGCTCGGTTCTCCGCGAGTCAGATCGAAGAGGCTCTTCGGAGTGCACGATTGCATGCAATGCAGCAAAATCGCACCGTGTGTATCCATGCGGAGGACACGAAAGTTTTCTGGGGTGTAGACTAGCAACCGTTCCGCGGGCTGTTTCCTCCTCGGGGGCTCGAAAAGTTCGTTCAAGGTCTATGAACAGCACGTTTTCACGGATCTGTTGCAGTTTACTATTACAATTTCGCGTTGAAGGACTACGGGGATGCGACCATGGGCAAGCTTCTGGATATGGTCAAGGTCGTGGCCTTCGGGGTTCAAGAAGGAAGAGTAGCGATCCACTGTCACGCTGGTAAATCGATTTCTTTTTCGCCGACTACAATAGAGATGCATCGACCCGATGTAGATATTCGTGCAACCATTTTCGAGGAGGCCGTTTTAGATTTAAAACGGTCGCGTGAACCCGATTCTGTGGAACTGTTCCACAGAAGTTAGGGGTTAGCCTAGTCGAGGTGAGGGTGCACCGCCTTATCACCGCCCCTGGAAGTCCTTTTAATTCGAGCAGATTATCAAAGGTTTCGCTCTCGCACCTCGGTGCATCCTTATCAGCAATTTGTAACCTTTAAATTTATCGATCTAAGGGTTTCACACGTTCTAAAGCCGCGAGACCGCTTTTGGCGCATTGCGTGCCGCAGGACACGGAGTCAACCAGGTGCATCGGGATTTTTGCATTCGCTATGCATAACATTCCCTTGAACTTTCGAGTGAACCGCGGTTGCAAAAATCGGAGCTCGCGATGCAGTTTAGAAAGGGTTCGTATCGAAGGCTGGCTTATTTGGCCTGACAAAATTACAATATTTTTTCAATTAACCCAGTTACATCGGGAACGTATTATATCCAAAAAATTTGCCCGATCGTTATTATCGAAGGGCATCGTTCGTTGCAGTTATCGCGACGGGGTGAATAATTTTATTTGTTAATCGAGATTTAACAGGCACTTTTGTTGCGAGTCATCCGATCGACAGAGCGTGTTCGTCAACCATAACCACCGGCTGTTCAATTCCTTTAAGAGAATTCGCGCGCACGAAAAATAGATAAAGCTAGATAAGGAATTGGGGCGTAACTGCGGTTCTATTTACGAGTAGCAACTTTACGCCACGGGAACCTCGAAACTAGGAAGTTGTTGAAAAACCAGAGCCGCGATTCAGAAAACCGCAGAGATCCCGGCGCGGCGATATTGCGCACGCACATAACAAGTTCAGAAACCCGAGCGCTCGGCTCGATTTAATGGATCGATGGGTTATCCGAGAACAGAGGTCCTCGAGCAGTGCATACTTAACATTCATAAAAGTTACAGTTTCCTCAATGCTTATTCGACAGTCGATCCTACAACATTCGCGAATCAACCACGCGAACTTATACCGGGCGGAATAAAACAACTTTCATTTAGGATGGATTTCCTGAACCAATGCAACCATTTCCACGAAATCAATATTTGTTTGTTCACGTGTTTGTTCGAGCTTAAGAGGCGCGTAACACTTTAATTTTGTTGCAGTTCATAAATACGTGAATTTTTTCGAGAAATGGTTTCACTGTTTCGATCGTGCTCCTTTGTATATCGCAAGTTAGTTTCGACGAACATGAAACAGCGACATTTATCGCGTGGAATGTTTCGCGGATAACTGAAATTCTTCGCGGAACCTATTCCCGGGTAGCGTTGTCGAGCGACGATTTAATTCCGTTTGCCGAAATTCCGCGCGTACCTCGCGTGTACCTCTCCGCGATTAGGTTACAACAGGATGGACACATATTAGCCGGGCCAAATGTCCGCGAATGAAATACATACCGCGACGTCATCGAGTGATTATGCGCCGGATACCTCGTAACTCTTGCTCATTCCGGTACTTCGCCGGCAACGATTACCGCATCCGGTTCCGATTCACTAGCACGTAATTTGCTCCTACAATTAGCTGCCGATCGATGCCCGTAAATTACATGGAAACGAATACGGCCAGCAATTCGAGCACGTGCGACCATTAAAACAGATTCTCCGATTTTTTCCGTTCCATTACGACTCCTATAGATTAGACACGGTTTGGTTATAGGAAAAGCTTGCTTATTTACCGAGTGCATTATGTAATCCTAACGAATGCCCCGGATTAATCCACAGTTGTTGATCCACTCTAAATTGCAGTAAACGTCGGGAAAACGTGGATAGAGTCAGCTGGGATAGATAGAGTAGGATAGGCATGACAGTTTTCTTATAGAAAATCGACAATGTATGATTACGAAGGCAGAATACTATACTCTAACAAATTGTAGATTAAAGGGTGGAAAGAAAATACCTCTTCTAATAGTCGAATCGAACGTATGTACATCTTCGATTTAGTAAAAGAAATGCGCGAGGTAGTTACGGGGTTGAATAAAAATTCTATTCGTCCGATCTTAATCGTTCAAATTGCCGGGGCCGCGTGAATAAAGATCCCAAGAAGCGATCTATTAGGGAATGCAGTTCCACTTTCCTTGATTTCTTTCATCTGATGGTTTGATTAACGACGAGACCTCGGTTGACGAAGAAAAATTACTCTTTCAGGCCTAGGCAGAACCGGCGTTCTGATCGCGTGCTACCTTATTTACAGTCTTCGTGTGCGAGCGAACGACGCCATTAGGTTCGTTCGTATGAAACGGCCGTCCGCGATACAGACGCGGGGACAGATACTCTGTATCCAGGAATTCGAGCATTTCGTCCTTCCTCAGATGGTAGTGTTCCCTCTGAGCAGCGCTATAGGTGACCGTAAGTCTTGCAGCTTGCAGTCGCACCTGAAGAAACAGCAGAACGTTCTTCATGGCTACGAGCAGCGCACCTTCAAACACATTCCAAAGGTCTCAGTAACTTTCGTGGCACGGAACAATAGAATTTTTCTAAAATTTTCACTCGCTCATCAACCTCTGCAGATCATCTTCGTGATTTGCGAGAGAATCCTCCAGCTGTGCGACTGTCACGAGGACAACTCGCCCTGCGAGATTAAGTTTGAGGTGTCCAGCACGTCCTTCGCACACAAATTCATCTCTCACGTGCTGGAGAAATTGCGGGACAGCAAGGGGAACATCAGACATTCGTATTCGTGGGCCGAGTCTCTTGCCGATTCGTCTCTTGACTGTTCGAGTAAGATACACCGAAAACGAATCTATTCTATCAGAACAGCGAATCAATTTTTCGCGATAATTATCCAGGTTCTGCGAAAGCCTGTGCGAGTGGCAGTCAAGCGTCTTCTAGGGACACGTCCGACGACATTGGTCGTTTGAGCGACGTGTTCTGCACCTCTCCGGACACTCCATCTTGCGATTCTACTTACCCAGGTGAATTTATTCGAGTTTATTTAACGAGAAAATACTGTCAGGTTTCTTGTTCAAGGTCTCGACGACAGCTGTGTGGACGATGTCCTCGGCGATGGGATCCATTGTCAGGATCTGATAGACAACGATTGCTACAAGGAGATCCAGTCGCACATGGATCTGAAGGCTGCGGCTCAGAACGCAGCTTTCGAAAGTGTGAGCACCGAAGAGGCCATCAGAGCTCTGATCAGGGACAATGCTACATTGCCTGATAAGACGAAGAAGCGTTTGCAGGACTACCAGGTGCTAAACTAGCTGAAGTTTCTCTGTGAATTCTGGAAATAGATTTACCTGATAGTATATACGCTTATAAATTAGAAAGAATCAAAGTGGTCAGAGATGCTCTTTTCAGGCGGATCTGAATCATAGATCCACAGCCTGGCAGAGGCTGCAGCTAGAGACCGACTTGGACGTTCTGTCAGGTTTGCTGTTCGAGTGGCTGGAAACCTTGAAGCGGCCGTTACTCGACATAGACAGCCTAAGTTACGTCGTCGTCTGGGGTTCCAAGCCTCAGCGATGTCTCGAGAAGTTGTCTGCCTGCAACAGATACCTGTTGGAGTATCTTCTACGATTCATCACTCGGCTGAGACCGATGACCGCCGAGAGTCAGAGCCTGATCACGAAACGTTTCATGGCTAGCTTCACGCAACAGAGCATCTGGATCAAAAGTTCCTTTTATCCTTCCAGTAAATATGTTTATTGTTCGATGTAATAGGTTGTCGAATAGATTTCCATGCTTCTACTAGAGTGGTAGATGTCGGTTGAAACATAGTGTAGAGGCTAAGCAGGTAATGAAATGTTTATGAACTGTCACGGGCACTTGATGAATATCTATTTCCAGTTGTTGTATATTTGATGAGAATCTTGTATACAACTGTCATACGTCAAAGTTCCTCGGGAGCGCATGACACACAGGCGATCGCCAGAAATATTGATTCACGAGACACATTATGTCGTTCTATTAATATTATCGACAATCGTGGCCAGCATATGGCGTGTCTCGACGTCGTGAGACTGTCTCGTTTCTTGTACCATCTTGAATTATTTATATCCGAGTTGGATAGTAAACAAATAATTCTCGGTTGCAGATAAAAATTTCCATAAGCTACGCAGGGGAACGGCGGCGAAGCTCAACGAGTTTTTCATCAGGCTGATGAATCTGATAGAGGAGGTGAACACGCAGGAAATGGATAAACCCGTGTTGACGTCGAAATGGGAATTGGTGTCCAGTCAATTGCACCAAATAGACGCGCCACAGAAAGACGAACAGCCAATTTCAGTTGATCAAGTGTAATCGAATCGTACGAGATTATTCAGCGTTTCGTTCAGGACAGACGTAGAAATTACGTTCGATTCCGGTGCGATGGTAAATGGCAGTCGATCTAAAGTTTTTATTTTTACAATGGTCGAAAATTCTCTCGTTCAAATGGTGTATATTCCAAGCTATACTATAATCGAATAAAACAGTATTTTAGTAGTAACGAACGTGCGATGTTTTAGTAGCAATTTTCTTTTAGGCCTTTGCGTGACGAGCATAATCCGGCGATAAGAGATATCAATGGATCATCGATCAGATATGAAAATGGATCTATCATTCAATACATTTCTGTGACTCGAACGTCTGTTGCGATAATATCATCCAATATATATATTACTTCCTTCCCTGTTGAATGTTAGTATCTTTGATCTCATTGATTTTTTTCCTGTAATCATATTGATCGATCTTAATTTTCGTAATTGCCTTGAGCAACTACAGGGACGGGAAGATAGAGAAATAAAAGGGTTTAGGGATGGTAAACAAGTGGGGAAGGGATTAAGGGTATTTTATCGATTAGAGCTAAAACGATTTCACCTTTGTCAGCTGTCGGTACCTTGTAGCAGCACACGGTAGCTTATCGATCACTTTAAGATTTCTTGTAACGAATACTGCAGCTACCGACGAGATACGTATCAGCAAACAGATACTGTGATACTTGAGCCTGCGTATTGTAGAATGGGTTTTATTTTGGTAGTCTGACGTGTGATTGAAGCAATCAATGTTCGAGTATCTGAAGCAGGAAGAACTGTCTGATGAATATGGAAGTCTGAAGGAAAGAATGAAATTGTTTGCAGTTCTTTTATTAAATATGACAAACAAGGAGTTCGGAAACAAACAGTTTAGACAGCTTTGGATCCTCAATATGTTCACGAATTGCTGTTTTATTATCTTTTCAAGACGATTCTATTAGATAAAGACTTATTTCTAGTGCTTAATTCGAGCTAGAAAATGCGATTCCTTAAGTCCTCTATGTACAGTATGATATAAGTCCTTCCCGTCATTCTAAACACATTTATATCGTGAAACACATCGATTTACGTGTATAAATCTTGTCGTACCTAACAGGATCGTATTTTCTTCATCTTTAAGCATATACAAAACGATGTCAGTCTTATACAAAGAAAGTACAGTGAAAATTATATAGCTCTCGATCACTTACAATTACACTACTTAAATCGATAAGAAAACCGCTAGATCCTCCGCCACCTTTTTTCTGCCCGGCGAGAAAAAAAGGTTCGATGAAACAGCTCAAACTGGTTGGTTTTTCTTTTAGTAACACATTTAATTTTTCTTGGTAAAATCGGTACATTTTTACAAGGCAACTTATCATACAATACTTAATAAAATAATCCAGACGATAAGGTTCTAGGAATTTTCGTCGAATTTAATTCTAAGAGCTCGGATCGCATTCAAGAACTTCCTCGTTTCTGCTCGGCTACATTATCGTTCGTTCTTTCGTTTCATTATTTGTCTCTCGATTTTGTCATTCCTCTTTAACCCCCCTTCCGTCTTGTACGGCACAGGATAATACTGAAGGATTCGTTTAGCGAATCAGACGCTCGTGATCCGATCTACGCAACGAGAACAATTCCAAAAACCGAGTCCGAGAAAAACGTGTCACCGATCGTACACCGTTGTCTGAAAAAATAGATCCTCGCGCGCCTCGGCGACTCGCGATCGACAGTAGATCGAGACGACGAATGAGTTTTGTTTGTCACCGCGCGTCCAACGCGGTGTTCCATGCTGTGTTCCCGAGAAAAAATCGAAACTATTCGAATGTTTAAACATCTAAAGCGCGCGCGCTCGCCGTTTCAGTCCGATACCCCTAGAATAATCTGATATGACCGGCGGTGTGCCTCTCGTTTACACGCGCCCCTAACAAATTCTGCCTCGAAATTAATTGATCGTCGACTCGAGAGAAAGAGAGAAAGTTGGAGGATGAATAAAAAACAGTTGCACCGCGAAGTATTATCCGGCCGAGGGAAAAAAACCGCGAATTGGATTCTCTTGAATCGATGAAACCGGAGTGGTTGTGTACGCTCTATGTCTCGTCCACTTTTCCTACGCTCTTGTACGAAAAATTTAAACATCTCTTTACAGACCTATCCGAAATATACAACAAACATAACAGGGAACGTTTAAACATGTACAATATAGAATATTCGCAAGGTAACAGCGGCCTACTATACAAAAGTTCGTGAAAACGAAAAAACGTCGTTTACGGTCTCTCGTGCTATGTGTTATTTCCTTCATCGTATTTTTTTTCTATCTTTTCCTTCGCATTTTTCTACCTTCGTTTTTCGTCTGAAAATGGAATCGATCGATCCCCTTGTTCCGGCGGATCGATCGATTCGTGGTTTTTCGTCTGGTTCGCGCGATCATCGTCCGCGACACGCCGCGTTCGTCGTTTTTCCTACAAACGAGAAAGTGTCTTCGCTCTGTCTTCGAGCTGCCGGCTCGTGAGAATCGACGGTCATCGCCTTCGTCCTCGGGAAATTCGAGATTGTATTATTTTTTTCAAAAGTAAAAATTAAATGCAGCCGGGATACGCGAAACGCATTCGTGTTCCTGTGGTGTATGTGTCCGTGTGTGATCGTGTATGTATATATTTATAATATATATATTTTTATATATATATATATATATATATAGACTTTTATATACCACACTATCGATAAACTCATTCATCCGCAGAAAATGTACGCAATGTTCGCAAATCCCTAATGCCTCGACGAGTTTTCAACTATTTACAGGAGAGTCTTCTTCTATGGTATATCAAGTCCTTAATCCATTATACACAATACATATAGACTTAGATTATGTAATAGGTAGTATTACGCGAAAGCGAGCCCAAGTCTGCATCAGTTTATTCGATTCGTCTCTTCTCGTCTAACATTATCTGTGTTTCTTTATGCAGCTCGACGACCGTCGCGGCCGATGCACCAACGCGCACTTTGCGTCCGGAACGTAATACTAATCGAGGAAAGCAAGTCTGGACGAATGGGATGATGAATGACCACGGTAAAAAGCTATGCTATAGAAATTCTGTGCGAAACTTAAACGTCTAACTATTTTACAACCGGAATGGACAGAATAACTAACATAGGCACAACGAACGATGTGAAAATGAAAACGCGAAGCTCGAGGGTTATATCGATTACAGAATCACGAACACGTTACTCTTAGACTTTAATCAAATTTCGTGGATCAGAAAATACAAATATCAAAATCATCTAGTCACCGAAGAATTACAAGTTTTATCGTTGAAAATCTACTCGCTATAGATTTGCAAAACTCTCTTTAAAATCCAAGAGTAACAAAGCTGTTCCCCGAACTAGGGGGTTGTCTAACGAAAAAATTTGCGAGTGTTAGAAGGACCTTGCTAATCACAGGCACACGGGAACCACGCCGCAGCGACGGAGACCTCGACGATTAACACACCCCTGCGGTAAAGGAGCTGCGAACTATCTACACGCGCTACCGTCCTCGAGAACCTAATTAATTTACAAAAATATTACAAACAAACGTGTCACTCTTGTGCTACGAGTCGAACGGAATATATCACACACTCGAGCAAGTCCTCCGATCGCTGCGGTGCGATGGGAATCGTGCAACGCTCGTCGCGACGTCGAGCTAAATAAAATCGGCGACTCGATCGATCTCCGTCTTGACAAAATTTCTTGGGCACCGACCGGAGCTCGCTTTCGACCGAACTCGTGTTACCAGGGGCCTCGAAGTTCGACGATTACGGCCCCCGCAGTTTGGACGCGATGCTTCTGTCCGATCGGACGCAGTCCCATTTCGAAAATTCGGAACCGAGCTTGATTACGCGGGACAAGTGGGTTTTTTTGGTGTGGGTGGGGAGGGGGTTGGTTTGTATTTTTTTCCGAGGGAGAACGGGGCCATCGACATCTAATTTCTTATAATTCCGATACGTATACGTATTAATATATGTTTATGTATATGCATACATAGTAATTTAATTTATTTATAAGTGTTCGTGCCATCCGCTTCGCCTGCTTTCCGTTCGCTCCCTCTCGCGTCGTCTCGTTTCTTACTTGTGTAATCTCGCCTAAATTTTTCCTCTCGTCTGATCGAGAATTTCGAATTATGTTCCACGGTAAAAAAATCACGCGCACATGCACGCGTCTCCTTTCCCTTCTTTTCGTGCAGGAAAAAACACGAAACTACTTACGAATTAATTTTTCCTCTAAACTATACACAGTGCTAGGCGTCGGAGCAGCTTACGGACGGGCCCTTAATTTTACGTGTCTGATATAGGGCTCCGATCGACGCGGAGTTCGGCTCGCATTTTACACGAGAGAGAGATTTTGATCCTCACGATTTCTTAAATTTTACCGCGATACATTATTAAAGACTAAGTGTCAGTCGTTCCCGCGAGTGCCCGGCACCGCCACAGCCTCACGATTTTACTCCTTAATAGTTAAAACCCAGCATCAGCCTCTCTACCGTTCGCTCGAGACTCGATCGCGTGTCATTCGCTGTTCGATGCCTACAGGAAACCGTAGACGCCTCTCAAACGGAACAAATCGGAACAGAATCTGATCGACGAGCAATCAAAGACCCCTGAAGCTAATTGCACAAGTTCGCGGAGACGCGCGCCGGTGCGTACACGCGCGCACACGCTGTGTACCTGAAGTAAGAAACGAGTCACGACGACGGGATCTTCTCTCTTTGCTCCTTGTCTGTCCAAGGAATAGCTCGAATCGCGGATATAATTCGTTTTTCCCTTCTTCATTTACTCGCTAATGCAATGTACACGAAAGAGAGATAGAAAGAGAGAGAGAGAGAGAGAGAGAGAGAGAGAGAGAGATACATATGTATATGTATATATTTTTATGTATATGTATATAGATATAACCGCGGTTCCGAAATGAAACGGAAGGAAAGAACAGAAAATACATCGTTGTTCGCAATTGCTTGAGTAAAGATATGGATCGAAGGATCGCGAAACACCGTCGACTCTCGTCGACGTTTCGTCGCGACCGATCTCGCGCACAGTCTACGTTGCGCACCGTGTTCCATTCGTTCGTTCTTCTTATTCTTCGTCTTCTTCGTCGTCGTCTGTTCTACACGTTTTTACCTTTTTTTCTGTGTGACACCGTTTCGAAAGCGTCACGGCATCGGATATGATGAGTAGCGGGTCTCTTACGAAGGAGGAGTGGAGGATGGTCCTATGGGGGCTTCATCGTCTTCTTCGATTAGTGTTCCTCTTCGTCCAATGCTTGCTCGCCCATTCTTCTCCGGTTATTTGTCGGCTCGTTGTCCGCGAGCAACAGGAAACATCGTCGTTCTTCGCTCGCTCGCAGGCCTCGAAGCAACGACAGCTCGAACCTATTCGAAGCTCGAGGAACGATACTACGCCTCCATCTGATCCTCTGGAGTCATGATGTCAGGCGCCATCGACAGGTCCTCCGCCATGTCCTCGTCTTGGCCCGAATCGTGCCCGTGACTTTCCGGGTATTCCCTCTCGTCCACCTGGTCGTCCTCACCTTCCGGCTCCATCGGCGCGTCGACCAGTTCCCGTTTTATTCCTTCCGGGCTCTGGCCTTCTTGCTTTATGTGCACGGCTGGTTCATCCAACGGTGACCTACAGGTGTCGACAATCATCGGTTAGTCCCTTCGAACATCTTCAAACCCTTCAAGTAAGGGGGTACACTCGTTTCTAGTTATGAAAAGCAAGATGTCTTGTGTTAATCCTTTGCACTCGGAGCTATTTTACTTCGAAAACATGTCTTCCTATCTAGAATAATTCCATTCTGTATGATTTCTTTCATTTTGTGGATCAACGTTTTTTGACATCAATATCAGATGGTAAATTTGAAATGTCCAACAATTTTAAAGCACATGCCAATTATACCAAAGTGGTAAAGCTGAAAGTCGACATTCTTAAAGTAAGATCAGTAACAATAAATGTGATTTTTATTGTATGTGAGAGAACAGGTAGTAGTTACACTGGGTAAGACCCAATTATAAGTGTATGAAAGGAAACTTTATTGAAATGTTTAATAATTGGTTAGATCCCAACATATTTAATAATGTAAACGATATTTTTAATTATAGTACAGCAATTTTTAGTGGTGACCCGGACTCGCCATTCATGTGCTAAGGGTTAACTTCTATTGGTTGTGAACAGAGTGCCTTAAGCGATTGATCATTGTTCGTTGTTTTCGTGTAAAATTTTTTTAATGCAGTCTAGTGGCAGATTTTCGCACTCACATTAAGTCGTTGTGGGCTAACACGTGCTCCTTGTCGGGGCTCGTTGTCGTCGACGTGCACATCGAGTTGTTTAGAAAACCCATGTTGGAGTCCCCGAGGGCCGCCTGGAAATACTCAAATTGCATTAGATGGTTAGTCAGTATAGTCGTTCGATTACCTATCGTTGAGGCTACGAAAGATACGTTAATATTAATGAATAGACTGCGTATCTTGGTACACAAATATAAACATATGTATATATCCGTGAGTTACTTCCGAGAGACTGGAATCAAACAGAAATATCTTTATACTATTTTCAAGACCATTCGTTCTCCGAATAATAGAGAATTTACATGAACATCATGACAGTTTTTATATTAATAAAGAGAAGCTCGCAGTCTATCGACGAGACACCGGTAAATTGTAAACAGTTACCTGGAGATTGGCGTTCAAAGCTTCACCGTACATGGTCGGGCTGTGCGTTAGGGTTGGACTCTTCGACGGGACACCCCTACATGATCGACAGAGAAAATTCGATTAGTGATCGTTGCAATTCGCCTGTCAATTGTATTCTGAAATGTAGAAACGCGTGTATATATAGATAAGCTTTATTTTTATTTTAGTACTGTGTCGATGTATACGGGGGTTGAGGGTGGGCGGGGGTGGAATAAATTCTCGAGAGTAATATTCGGTGGGGTTTCTCGGGGGCGGGGTGTGAAGGGGTTGGCAAGGATGTGGGTGGGTAAAGATAGAGCTTTGTGTGTACAATGTGTGCACGTGTGACTGAGTTTTAATATGTAGAGGTATATAAAGATAGAAATAGAGAGAGAGAGAGAGAGAGAGAGTTAGAGAGATAGAGAGAAAGAGAAAGAGCGAAAATGGAAAGATAGATTAGATAGATTAGAGGAATATAATATGAAAAAATGTATACACGAATATGATATATAAATATATATATAAATATTAAAAAGAGATAAAAAAGATTGGAAAAAAGAGTTTTCGAAAACTCTTACCCGTTTACCAGTATCACTCACTCGTCCAACGATCGGCTCTTGGTTGAGATTGAGCGAGATTAGGTAAGAAAAAAGTGTATAGAAAAAATGGTCAAAAATTAGCGCTCCCGTTTCCGTGGACCATAATCGCAGAATGAGATCGAGGAGCTTGTTCGGCTCTTCGTTTCTCGTTTCGGAAACGGCGTCGAGACTTATAAACGGCACCGAGGCTTACCTGTGCTTACCTCCGTACGCTTTTTTCCCAAAATCGTTCAGAACGTTTCGGTACCGAACGCCGACCGAGCGACAGTGCCCTATTCAAACGACGACACTCGTCGTTGGAAAGGGTACCTTTCGTTCTCTTGCAAACAATCGACACTAAAATATCTCGAAAATATAGAATTGTTCGATGAATGCGATCGTTCGCAAGAGAACTGCTTGCATGCGAAGTGAAAAATGTAAGAAGAGAAAAATTCTGCCTGGAGCCGTTTATCAAGTGACTTGGAGCGCTACGAGTAGAGATTAAAAAAGAGAAGAAGACAGATTAAGATAGAGGTAGATAGAGACAGAGGTAGATTGAGATAGAGGTAGATATATAGAAAAAATGTTAAACAACGTTTATATATATATAAAAAGATGATGTTAAAATAGTACAGAAAATTTACCGGAGGTTGCAAAGTTAGTATGTAAACCGTGAGGTACCTGAGTTAGAAGAGGGTGGTCGGTAGAGGCGATGAATGAAGAATTCCGTATCATCCGAGATTGCGGTTGTGACGCTTAATGTACACAATTTACACATGCGCGAGTAGCCCTGACACACATGATCACCAGTCACACGGAAAACCATTCTCACGTCGAAAAAAGCGTATACTAAAAATGGTAACTGAACGAAAAAACGAAAAGACAGAAAGAGAAAGAGAGAGAGAGAGAGAGAGAGAGAGAGAGAGAGAGTCGGACAGACAGAGAAATAGACAAAATAATAAAGAGAAGAACAAGGCGAAACAGAAAAAGGGCGAGCTCACGTTTTCCGTCGGCGTCGAAAGTAAAAACGCAAAAGCATCACCTTCCCTTTGGGAACGCTGTCGTCGTTCGGCAGTCTCTATTCGCTACGCTACAGCCTGTCGTTAAAACGGCGAAACCAAAAACGAAAACGGTACACGGACACAAACTAAAAATCTCGTCGGACAAACGCTTCGTTCACCGACAACGGTGTAAAAAAAAGAGAAGTATTTTAGCGAAAAGAAACAACAGAGAACACGCGAAAAAAATCTCGAAGACGCCGCCCGTCGAAAACAAGATGCAACGAAACGTTTGTTCACGCAAACACTTTCCACATTCTCCCAAGACACTGCAAACGCCACTACGTAAGCACCATACAATTAGAAGCACAGTGTTTTCAGTGGTAGGATAGTCTTACGGGTTCAGTTCATTATATTATTTTGATCAATTTTTCTCAGATGTACTTATAGATTATATATTTCTTTTTGCTGTTTTTCATTATATGGGGGACGAGTAATATTATAGGAAACCTTGATTATCCATGCGAGCAACCACTAAACACATCAGAGATCCTGCAGCTCGGACCAATCGTCCTGTGGCTGGGTTCCTGCAGGATCGGTCGGGATTTAAGCTCTCTCGGGTGTGCTAGAGCCTCGGGCTACGGTTTCTAGTGACGTTTACGGGGATGTACTATGGGGGCTGTTTTGGACGTCACGAGCAGAGGTGCGCGAGGATTTAACCGTCTCGAGAATTAACAACCTCTGTAATTCGCATTTGCTTCGCGGTTCCCTAATTTTTTACGTCACTCGCTTGTAACTGAAAGAACGCGGTTAACGCTCGCTCGGCCGTTGACAGAGAACTTACTTGAACGGTGGGTCTTTTCAGACCCCCAAATATTTTCGAGAATAATTTTCGTTTCGGATGCACGTGTATGAACAGATGAAAATTTCGTGAAACTATAATTCCTTGGGTCTAAAAAGACCCATGAACGGCCGAGCGAGGGTTAAAGCGTTTGCGAAGTTCGTCGAGTCCGCGCACCCCTGTCGACGAACACGAAGGATCGGATGGTGCTACTAGTCCGGTTCTGAAGGAGACGGGTTCTAAAGGCGATCGAGGCAGGCATGATGCGGAATTCGTTTCCTGGGGATTGGATAAACTGCGTAGAGCCGCTCCCTGCTGCCTTGGAAGTCATTTCCGCGCGTTGAAGTCTCTATCGCGTCGCGTTCCGCGAGCGTCGAGTAGCAAGTGGAATCAGCGGTTCCGAGTCAGACAAGAGTGAAATCTGTGAACACGGTGACCGAGTACGCGCGAGCTTCTCTTCATTTCGACGTTCCGGAAAGACTCTTCTCGAATGATCTCGAACAGATAGATAGAGAAAATGCAAACCAAATATGGAGGAGGTACGAGAGAGAAAAAGAGAGAGTGAGAAAGAGAGTGGACCACGTAGAACGACAAAGGCAGCAGGCACGAGAGGGCGTTTAGTGGTTCGTTTTCTTTGGAAATCTTTTTCTTTAGTTGTCGGGCAACGACCAAGCGGAAACGTCCCGGTCGCCGCGTTCTAAAAGATACTCGCGGTAAGGTCAGAACGTCGCGCCAGCCAGCCAGCAGAATTCTAAAAAGTGATAGTGCTTACTGTGCGGAGAGGTGGGGTGGAGTGGGTGATGGGGTTGGGTCATATTTCCTGGGGCGGCCGCGGGACAGATGCCGCCGCTTTACGAACTCGGCGTCGTCCACCATCCAGAATGACCCGAAGTCGTCCTCATAGCGCACAAAACACTTGTGCAATGATAGATTGGTGCGGATCGCGTTCTGTATACACAGACAAGACCACCAAGAAATAGAGAAAAAGAGAGTAAAAAAGATAAAAGGTTGTTTCTGCGTTTTTTTTTTTTTGTTGTTGTTGTAGTTGTCGTAGTAGACCTCGTCGAACGTTTTTTTCTTTTTTCGATTTTTCGTTCTGTTCCGTATTCTCGCTATTTGTCATTCGCGACACACGTTTTCGTTCGCTCGTGTTTTTCGAACGAGTGGGCTCTCCGAGCGTTCCCCAACACAGCTCAGCGTGCCCGATCTCTCGGAGAGAGCCCTACCGCCGTTAGCAGACTCCGACAGATATCTCTCTGTGTCTCTCATGCAAAAACGGAGTCCAACTATGTGTGGCTCGCTATCGGAAATCGCCGCGAGACATGCTTCTCGGCTAACCCTTTTCTTCGACAAGAACCCCTTCTAGACCTTTCTCATCGAAACCTACCCGGAGGAATTCGACGTCGATCCTCGTCGATGTCGAATCCCGGCGTTCCCCAGAGTATCGTAACAAAGAACAGCACAGACTCGCATAAAGAAGGGATAAATAGAGAGACAGCGAGACAGATAAATATATATATGTATATATATGAATATATATGTACGTATATAGAGATATAGAGAGAGATCAAAAAATTATATAAAGACGAAACGAGAGAAAATATAAAACAGAATACTAGAATATTGAAAGAACAGTACGGTAAAAGTAAAAAAGTACGTAGGCGGCTGCTTCCTTTCACTACCTGACCGAAGTGCATTGTTCTGCGGTTCTCGCTCTGCACTGGCGCATCCCGCATCCGGCTTCCGGGTTATTCGAGACTAGACTCGGGCCAGAGACATTTAGTAATGGCCCCTGCCCAAATATTCTCGATCAGGTTAGTCGCTGCAAAGCCCACATGCTTGTTAAAAAGCAAACACACACCACGCGACTTTTTTTTAACTACGATCTCTTTCCCTTCCACACGAGCAGAACCGGCCTCCCATCTCGCAATCATTCCAGCCTCCTCCTCCTTCTTTTCCTCCTCCTCCTCCTCCTCCACCTTCCTCCTCATCCTCTTCTCCCAGTGAACATCATAATCATCGACACACACACTCGCACACACACGCAACAGCCACACAATCACAGACACGGCTACCATCGCACACGAGAGGCTAGGGCCAGTGAGGTGTTCACACGCACAACAGGGACCAGATAGAATCTGAAGCGGGCCTCCCGAGCACAATTTTCCGATGAATCATGCTGTGTGTCGAGCCACGGATTAGATAATGTCGCAATAAAATTGGATAAGATAAAGCTACGCGCTTGAATTAAATAGACAAACAATGCTCGATATCTAATACAAGATTACAAGGTTTTCGCTTTGAATTCATTTGGAAATTCAACTCCGGCAACTGTTTGAACAAATGACTGTGTCGGTTTCGGAAAAAACGAATGGTTTCACGTTGTCCTGTTTTAATCATTCGACTGACAAGCGAATATTGATCGATCACATCTTTGATTAAATTTCGCATGGCGAACAGTGAAGAATGTCGGAATTTTTTGTGAATTGTGACTCGGGAGGCAGGATGTTAGCGAGTTACAGATAAAAACGTGGTAAAAAAGAGGCAAGCGACGAGCACAGGTTACAGATGCGAGGTGTGAGAAAAAAAACGGTACACGCGGAGAAATCTACACGCATTAGACGCACGAAAGGTCTAGAGACACGCACAGTATATACATATACAGGTGAAAAACGAGAAACCAAGATAATGATGAATTGGCAGGGGGAGGGGAACTATTTCAAAGGGGCGCGTATCGTCTAGATAAAGAAGAATGCAGAAAGCGTGCGCGTATGTGCGTATACATACATAGGAGAGGCTTGCACACGCGCGCGCGATTGCGCCGCATACACACGCTTAAACCTTACTGGATAGAGAGACATGTACAATAGAGACAATATAGCTATGAGTAAATACGTGAATATAGAAAAAGCTAGATATATATATGTAAAAAGTATGTAAAAATAGAGATATTATAAAACACTATTATACATATACATGTAAACATGTATGTATATAAATACCAATATTAATATACACACAGAAGACATAAAAAATGTGGTAAAAATATGTAAAAGATGACTAGTACGCCGTAATACATATACAATACGATAAAGATGATACTCATCCGTTAGTATTTATATGTATTTACGACGGGGAAGAGGTAGTTAGCGGTACGAGTAATGTAACAAGAGAGTAAAAGCGAATAGGTGAAGTATGTATAAATACACACATATATATATATAAATATCTATAAATATATATATAAAAAGACATAGATAGAAAGAGAAGAAATATATAGAGATATTAAAAAACGGGGATCTCGTTGGCGGTGGATCGTTTAGGGGGGTTGGAGCAGGAGGGAGGATGCGACCGAGGCTGATAAATTTTCGTGAGGGTGTATATATCCGGTGGTTTACATGGGGGCAAAAGGGGGGCAGGAGAATTATACATATTACGTGATATCAAAGAGAGATAGAGAATAGAGATAGAGAATAGATATATAATATCATAAATATCTATATAATATAATATATATATAGAAAAGATGGAGTGATATAAAAGAGAGTTAAAAAAAAGACGCGGCTGTAAATCTGTTTCTTTTTTTTTTGTCGGTAGGACGGGGGCGGGGGGCAACGTACCCGATCGTGCTGCAAGCGCGTTGATTACGTCTCTTGTAAAACTCCACTTCGTCCACCGTCCATACGGCGCCTTTCACGTTTTCGACTCGCATGAAACATTTGTGGAGAGACAGGTTGTGTCGCACTGCGTTCTATACAAAATAATACACAGACTAAATAAGCAACGCAAAAAACGAACGGAAGCCAACTCAATCGCGAGGCCGGCTGTCGATCGGTCCGCGGTTCGACGGCGTAGGTATATTATCACAGTGGCCGGTGTGATCATCCTCGACATCGGACACACGACGAGATCGTGATGAGATGATGATGATGCGACCGACAACGCTAAACAGACGGGGGTATGCAGGAGATGATCCGTTCCTCTCGGGGGATGGACTAGGGGTGGGTGGGAGATAGATTCAGGGGGCTGTGAGATGGTCCACCTTGGGGGGTGCGACTTGACCCGATTATTCTTTTCTTTCCCTTCTCTTCTCTGACAAGCTGTTTCGTGTGTTTTGTGGAGGGGTATCAGTCCCGCCTCGGACTGCCACCTTCGCGAAACCCCGCATGCGTATGCTATAGAAGTGGGAGATCGTCTTCTCACCCCTTTTACGTCGAATAACATTTCATTACTTCCTCGGTGAATCTCAGCTTATCCGATAGAATTAATTCTCCAACACTTTTCTGTGTTTCCGTAGGCGTAATGAAATATTGTCGAGCTGTAGCGTAAAAGGAGAAGCCCCAAGGTGGCAGTCCGCGGACAGTCTCGAAAGAGCAACTGAACGAGTCGGTCGAAAGGAGCAAGAAAGCTGAAAGAACCGATCAACTGATGGAGAATAAGAATTAGTACGTCGTGTGAGAGCAGCAATAGGATTACCCGGCGATGGTCGCGCAATGACAAGGCCGTAAGAGGACATAACGAACCAAAACGATTAATCGAAAGATACACGGTATGTGGCATTCCTTAATCGTTAATGCACAGCTAGTCATCTAAGTCTAGGGGCAACGACAACAATCATACATGCCGCAGGGCCGTACAAAATTCCAAAAGAAGAAGTAACAAAAATAAAGAGAAAAAAAAGAAAAAATTAAAGGTAGACAAAAAAAGAAATCAGGAGAAACTGTATGAGATATATCGTCGCCGATGGCGTCCTCCGTCCTCCCATGGACCGGAAGTGGCGACGTCAACCTCCGGACATCCGAATCTCCTTCCTGGCCGTCGAATTCGCTGGAAAACCTGTCTTTGGCTTTCGAAAATTGTTCAGATACACATAACCATGCGAGGCGAAGCGTCATGGCAAACGTCGATTACTTCCACGCACACTCGCACACACGCAGAACACACGCGCGCACTCACTCTTGCCAACAAAACGGTCCGTGGGATCGCATTACGACTCGATCGTGGCGGATCGTCGCGGGATGATCAACGTAATCGCGAGAAACTCAATTCCCGGTCGCAATGAACCGCAACAAGCAGCGACTACGCCGGCAAACAAGGAAAAAAATCGCTCGAAACGAGTTCAAGCAAACTCTAGGAGATTCGCAGCTAGTGGCCAGCCAGTTCGACAAAAGGACGACTCAAAAATTAAATGCTACTTCATAAAACTAACATTTTGTTACGAAGCTGACTCGTGAGGCGACTCTGTTGGTCGATGCAAGATCAATTGGCCCCTCAAGGCAATGAACAAGATATACAAAAGTTGATAGCATTAAAAATATGTGTGCAATCATGAGAACCATCCGCCTTCTGAGCTTTGTCGTGGTGGGAGAATCGTCCTTGAGCGGCCAATTAATTTTCTTCCAGCTCTATGCGCCTACAGACCGCATACTACTCGGACTCTATAGAAGTGAAGCGAACGAAATCTTGAAAGCAGATTCTAGTGGAACCGACAGCCAAGCTTGTCTTCCATTTGAAGCTCCATTTTATTAAAACAATGAATAAAAAAAGAAGATGGTCCTCCGGATCGTGACCTTTCTCTAAAAAACAGGGTATCGTGACGCGACACATTTACCGCCGACACACGTGAGCGGTACGTACGGATCCGACACGATACGGACAGTCCACGAACGAATCGTAATGCGGCGTAATAATCCACACGTTACCGAGTCTCCCCCGTTTAACCGGGAAAGCAACACAATGATCGTTACCAGCTCGTCTGCTCGGCGCGTCACTTAGCCTGTTAATTCAAATTAATACGTAAGATTATCTGAGATTCTTGAAAGCTCATCCTTTCTAGTTAAACGCATTCAGCTTAATCTGCTCGTAAATGCAAATTGCACGACCAGTCGTTTCGTCTTTGTGGCTCGCAATCAAAAACGTTGCATAACTCGAGCCACGCTGAGTTCATCCGTTTAGAGGATGAATTTATACGCGTCTAGGCCGCCTAGACAACCGCGATTCGCTAAATAGTTTTTCTTGCAATATTTTCGGGACCGTAATCGCGAGATCTACCCACGAAAGTTCACGCAATCAATTACTCTCGCGTCTCACGAAAGAATCCGAGCGACTGAAATTCTTTTTTTTTTATCGATCCCGTCGCGGCTGCATTCGAAGGGAACGTCAACTGTCGTCCATCTATGGAAATGTCCCCTTTTCCTGCGAGATGACTCTCGCCTGCGATGCTGTAACGCTTAATTGTTAACTGAAGTACAAGCGATATACCTTCCACGTGGCCGCGTTGCGCCGGAAGTAGCAGAACGTGTTCTGGAACCAATTGTAGATCTCGTTCAGCGTCAGCTGCTTCTCCGGTGACTCGATGATCGACTGCGAAACAGAAATCGAAACGAGAATGCACCGTTCAGTCCCTCAATCCGATCCTTCAACGGAGGATCGTTCTACGATTAATTCGTTCAAATTGTCGCGGCTGAATTATTCAATCAGGGGAACGTTATACAGGTTCACTCACCTGCCGGATCAATGATGCATACGTGAACGGCGGTCTGATGTCTGCGTTCTTGTAAAATTCCCTATTTCGTTGAATCTCTGAAACGTCAACGATCATCGTTTATTCCTTTCTGGGACTCGGGGACGCGGTGCTCTTGTCAAGGGTTGATCGGTGCCATCTCTTTCGCGAGGGGGAGTACTGATCGGTTGATTCACGACAAACAAGCACACAACCTCGGGACCATGATTTTATTCGGAGAGATGGACGGTCTCGACTCGAAGTGAATAATTTTATATTAATTTCTACGCGGTTCCATTAATCGAGCGCGAAAGCTTTAGTGGATCGTCATTATTTCCTGGGAACAATCGACAATCTTGAAGTACCATCCAGGAACTGGCTTGCGAAAATCAACCAAACCTTTCGCACTCGGCGATTCGACGAAGATGCATCTGTTCGAAAGAAGTTAACACGTCGTCGTCGAAGGGGCCGGTCTTTGTTCGCATGCTCAGAAAATAAATACGGGTGTACTCTTATGAACTAGATCAAAGGGTAAGCGAAAAGCGATCGACGGTATCCGGGATGGGAAAGCGGATACTTCGTTCCTCGTTAGAGCGATCGGTCGACGAGAAGTATCCGTGTTTTGGGCGAGTTAGATCTACGAGTGGGAAGGGTGAAGAAGGGTTCTCGAGCATGCAAGGGTGCACCCTTCAAGAAAATCCTTAAAGCCACCAAAGGAGCGTGGAAAGAAGGTTGACAGTACCTTGTTGGACGTCAAGGCCAGCACGCTCCAGCATGTAGGGCAGCCCTACACGGTGGGGAGGGCGGGCAGCACAAGAAATAAGGAAACAATAGAAGCATCGGTAAGAAAGAGGTACGAGCTGACGGTCACACGTTATAGAATCAAACAATTTCTTTTCGTCTCCGTATCGTTTCCATTCGTTTCATTAATCATTTTACCACGCGGTTCTCTGTATAACTGTTTCTCTTTTCTTTTCTTGCACCTTTTACTCTCTCTACCCTAGTCACCGTCCCTACGAGTCGCCAACAAGGTGTCGAACACAGGTAGAACACACGTGAGATCGTTATCGTGAATAAATCTGTGCGTGTGGTAGAGCTTACGATAGGAAAAGGCACGAGATCAAGAGAGAGGACCGTAAAGAGCCATTTGCTACAGGATTTTCTTTTCGTCGGGGTGCGTTTCGCCAGAGCGAGCCGGGAAATGCTTTACTTTCGATACAAGTTCAATGTTCTATATCTGATAGATTCACCTGTGCGTATGATCAGTGAAATTACTTAGCATTTCACGGATCGCGCATCTCCCCGACAGAATTTTTTATTTAATCGTTACCTTCGTTAACATCTATTCCAGATCTATCGACGGCTACTCTGCGCCTTACAGTGCCCTCGTCATACAGTCCTACGAATAGTATTCAATTTCTAAATTGTCTTTCGTTTCACCTTTTCCGCGGCTACGTTAATCCAGTCTCTTTTGTTTTTCGTGCGAGCACATATACGCGGGAAAATGGCGTCGCGAGGTATAGTCTACTTTTGTATGTGCGTAAAATATCAAGAAGATCGATCAGTTCGTTGATGTTGTGGATCGAGCCATTTTCCCTGGCGCAGGTAAAACGTAAGATCCATTCCGCACCGAGCAGAGATCGTTTAATCGACAAAGTATGCGAATATCCCGAATTAATCCTGATCTCCGGAGGACTCTAGCCGGAAAGACGAGTCGGAGAGCGAGTCGAAAGGACAAGTGTCGAGTCTTACCTCCTGCCATCGAGACCGCGGATTTGTCACTGATTCGCCGCCTGATGGGCCCTGGAATGCTGGGCAGGGTCGGCATCGTGGTCATGCTACCAGGCATGTTAGGCAGCGGCGGCATTCCGGACATGTTCGACATGTTAGGAATGGGCGGCATCGGCGCGCCAGCAGGTGGTGGTAGTTGTCCACCTGCAGGCGACCTCACCGCCGAAACCAATGCCATCGACACCGAGGACACTTGGGAGACGTTGAAGTTTGGCGGCGGCTGGCTCATCAGCGCCGTCGACAGATTTAGCTTTGGTACACTCGAGCCGGTCTGAAAAATACAAATTTCACTCGGACCCTCTTCTAAAATATCTATCTACTCCTAAGGGGGTAGACTCGTCTCCAGGATTGCGAGAATGCGGGATGTGCTTCCTCATTCTTCGATAATACAAAAATGAGGGTTTTCAGTAGTCAAACGTGCTAGATAAAAGATTAATCCAGAACGCGATCGCTCTTAAAAGTCCTATTCTTACGTTTACAAGGCATAATTTGCATTATTCGACAGCGCAATTTGCATTAATCGGAAACATACACCTATTTTCATAAAGCTGCGACAACTACCTGCTACCACCTTCTCTCTACTAGCTGAAGATAATTATGTACACGGAGTTTCCTTTGTTTCAGAGGAAAAACAAGGAGAGCTTTTCCAGTTGATTAAAATGAATGTACGAGAAGGAGGAGGATGTATCCAGCATATGGTCCATTGTTTCACTCAGTCTCTCGTCAATTGTCTCGCGGTTTTCATCGTGAATCCCGCTTACAAGCAAGTACAACACGGCTACGCTTCCATTAAAGAGTCTGATACGTTACCATTTAAATATTCATACGGTTTCCATCGAATATTTCAGCGGACGGATCTCAATATCAGAGATGATCCGACCTCCGCGGCCGGCGCTCCTCCCTTTCGCGTTAAAATAATTAAGTCGGCCAAGGGAGGAGAGCCAAGCGAGAGAAAACGAGAGATGGAGAGAGAACGATAGAGATAGATAGAACAGCGACCACGGAGGGCTAATGCGATATTGGTATTCTCCGACTGCCGGACTTGTTAGAGGTTTTAATTAAGGCGATATAAAATCAACGAGGACCCGATGAATTATTAATGCGAACTTTATGTATAAATTAGCGGAGCGACTCGGCGGCGCGTTAAAACTGAAACTGGCGTTGTTGTTAGCCGCGGGGAGACTCGTAAAATTTCCCGGAGTCGCGCCCGTGGAAATCCGGCTTTACGACTCGGCCGCGTTCCTCGTACTAGAAGAGTTTACACCGCGACAGGATCGTTAGGATCGTTTTTCCGGATCCTGGCAGTCGTACCAAGCGAGGCCATTCGACCGCCACGAGTTGTCACCGTACGATTATTACTCCCATATTTCGCCTGACATATTGGGTGCCCCGACTAACTTCCGCTCGAGCAACTTTCCACCAGGGAGAGCTCTTTCCCTGTACTGTCGGCGGTGGTAATCGTTCAACGTGAAAACTGTAGGGTTTGCATGTAAAGTGGAGACTCACCGACGACTCGGACGACTTTGGTGGTTCCGGGGATGCCATTTGCTTCGCCACGTGCAGGTGGTGCATCATGGCGGTGAGTCGGTCCCGTTCCTTCTGCAACTGTATCTCCAGCTGGGAGACGACTTGCATCTGAACCCTGGCCTGCGCCGTCGATCGGTCGTCCAGCGTGTGTTCGGTGTTCAAGTGCCTGGAAGAATCCATTACGTCACTCTCCCGCCGAGAGGAGTTCCCGAAATAAGAGAGTATATCAAGGGAATCCTCCCTCTGATGAAATTATGTCCGCAACAATTCCCGGACGTTTATCGTGGAATCAAAGCTGCACGACATTACTGTCGGTGCTCTCGGTGGATCTCACCCTCGCTCGGGGACACCGAAAAAAGAATTGGTTGGGGATGGCAACAAGATTCGGTATTTAAGAATTTCCGTAATCCTTCTTCGTCGGAACGGACCTCTGTTCCCTGTATCGCGAGGGGCGGCAGAGAGGGTGAAGAAAGCGACTGCGGGGGTGGAGAGGAGCTGGTTAAGACCAAGAATGCGGGAACGTCTAGGGAAAGCGGGGACGGAGGCGGCCTGGGGGAAGGGGATTAGGGCCGAGAGGCATAACGATGCGGTCGAATGTCGTGAATATTAATGAGACAAAGGTAATTAGCGTTCTCCTTTTTTTTCTTTCGTTCCTTTTTTAAGTAACGGCTTGTTTGAGGGAGTTTGCGGCGGCAAGCTGCGTGATTACTAGGGATTGCCGAGGGGGCCCGAGGGGGGTGGCAAGCCGCTGGCTCGAAACTGATGGAAAAGGTGCCGGATGTCAATGAGATACGCTGACTCCAGCGATTTTTCTACACCTCCTTCGCCAACCAAGCCTCCCCGACCACCGCGGTGCTTTCTAACTCATTCCAACGAACGAAATTGCCGACTTTATATTTCCCGGTTCGCCTCTTTCCCCGACGCCAAGGATTCCCCATCCATCTGCGACGGATTTACCTACATTTTCGCTAGCCCGCCTCCGGAGAACGGATTTCTCACGGGGCCGTAGACGAATCTGTAGAGTTTGTCGTAATTCGTTTTCCGATTGGCTGGCCAAGCGCAAACATTTTTTAATCAATCCCAGCTGTTTCGTCGAAACGGCTCATTGTAGCCCGCGTAAAAATTGAGCGAATTGCAGGCTTACTTAAGGAATGCTTGATAGTCTTCACAGATTACTTCACAGCCCGGCCACTTGCAGACCCCATGACCGTAGAGGGGGTGAGTCTTGTCGTTCGATGAAACGTCCAACGGTTTTTCGTCCAGCGGAGTGGTGCCGTTCATCTCCGAGCGGCGACTCGACACTGTCGAATTCAGAAATCCTGCGATAGTCCGAAAACGAGCGACGCATTCGCATGTATAAGAAAACGAATAAAACGAAGAAACCAGCCGCGCAACAAACAGGAAACGGAAATTAATGCGAAACGAATACTCGAAACGCTGGTATGGCTGAGGAGAAATCTTTAGGCTTTACCGTTCAATCCGCTCCCGGGCTTCGAAACGTTGGAATTCTGGTGGGATTCCGGGACTTCCGGTGTTTCCGTCTTCCATATCGGCAGACCCTCGCCCGCTTGCAGACCTGTTTGGAATTTTCAGCAGAGTCAGTCACTTGGCTCGCGTTCCTCGCAAAAAGACTTAAATCAAACTGGAGAACAACATTTCTATTAACCCTTTGCCGCAGTTCGCGTGCTCGGATCGGCACGGCAGTGAGGCATATTGCAAACACAATGATGTGTTCGATGACACATTGTAAATAATGAAGACTCGTCGCACTAAGATTATTGTTCAGGCTGAATGGTCAGTTAAAGTAAAATTTGACTAAGTTAAGCTAAAATAACAATCGGCGGACGGGTAAATTGAACGTAGGACCACGAAGATAAAAATTGATATATAAGCTAAATAAAAATGCAGTCTAGCAGAATCGACGGGAACAAAAATATCAATGTTTTAAAGCGGCTCTCCGGGAACGTTTAACAATTCTCGTGTAGGGCAGACACTTTACAGAGAATTGCGCCCGGCATTCAGGACTTTGTTTCTCGGGGAAAGTGCACGTTGACGCGGGGTAAAAAAGGTAAACGAGGCAACGAGAAGAGGAATCAAGAGGCAAGGCCAGCGCGTTAAAGGGTGGAGGAGCAGGGAAACGATGGGCAAGTTTGTTTCACGCGTGAGTTTTTGAATTCGAAGTACTCGGGGCGCGCGAGTCCCCGTCGCTTTTCCAGCCTCTGCCCTATTATTCCACCCTTTCTCCTCGTGCTTCCTCTCACTCTCTCTCTCTTCCCGCGTGCCGGCGTGCCGCGTCAGAAAGAAAAACATCGCCGGGACGAGATCCGACGCAAACCGAAACACTTCCACGTGGAAACTTTCGCCCAGGGTGAAGTGGAAAATGAGAAAGTGCGGGGGTGGAGAGCGATGGGGAAGAAAGGGAGGACTCGTGCCACGAAAATGGGCGCGTTAGGCAGAGGCTCGTGCCTCGAATCAAGGGCTCGACGCCGACGCCAGGTTATTTTACCGCACACTACTTAAAACCGCTTCAATTTAGCCCGCTTCGTTTTTAAGTACTTCGAGAACCATTGCGGCTAAACTACAGACTTATTTTAGAAAAACAATTAACCATTTACTGCCAGAGTACTCGATTGAAGATTTCTTTAACCCTTTGAAGGGGAATATCGATGTATAATGATTTGGCAAAGCGGCTGATATGTTCCAGTTTCTGTTAATCGATCCATAGACTCATTTTTGAAAAAACAATTAACCATTTACTGTCGGAATACTCGATTGAAGATTTCTTTAACCCTTTGAAGAGGGTTGATATGTTCCAGTTTCTGTGAATCGATCCATAAAAGTCTACGTCGAGGTTGAAGCCAGGCGTGGCTGGTGTTAATTATTGAATACCTGAAGAAGGGTTGTGTCCCTGCAGACCCAGGCCTTGTTGAAGGAGATACTGGCTCTGCGTGATCTGCAGTTGCTGTATCAGACGTTGCTGATGCAGTGCCAGTTGCTGGAGAGGTGCAGAGGCCTTCTTCTTGTCGGCGGTTTGCAACAGATGCGTCTGCTGAATAACATTCAGCTGCAACTGTTCCTGCAATTGCTGTATCGCCTGTTCCAGCTTCTTCCTGCCCAGCTCCGCGAACTGATGTTGATGCTGGAAAATCAATCGCATTCCCACCTAAACTTCTTGAAGAATTGTTCACAAGACGAACATCGTCGAATTTTGAACAGCGAAGGTAAGAAAGATAGAGAGGAATGAAGTTGCATCTTGTCGGATAAATCACGCAGACAGATCATTCTGAAAAGGGAGGACGAGACAGAGGGCAGTTGATGGGTACCCCGAAGACAAACAACGAGACACAACGGGCTGATGGCGATGCTTAATTGCTTACTTCGTCCCGGTGCAACCCCACCATGAATTCTTCCCGTCTCCGAGCCTCGAGGATATTTTAAAACAAACCCCGAGATAGAACCTCTCCCCCTTTTATCATATTGCACTATAAACAAGAACTGTCGCGATTAATGAGCCGGAACCGCGACGTTAATGAGAAATTGTTGCCGCGTCAGGTCCCCCGGTGTTACAAAAAATTTCATAAAGTTGCCCGGTCGACAAGGTATTCCAGGAAAACAATAGTTGGCAAATAAAAAAAAATATATATAAGAGAACGTTAGATTCTCGGTAATTGTGATCGTCTTTCGCGCGAGCCGGCGATAATTTCCTCGAGTGGACTGTTTCAATTTGCAGAGCAAAGGAGGCACGGTCAGGCCACGTCGCTAAATAAATATTTGACGCCTCTATCGATGCTATCGAGCCTGTGTGCCAAGCGGCGATACGTATTTGCGTTAAGATGTCCTTTGTGCTGTTTACGGGTAACATATTCCTGGTAAGAATACATTCCTGCAAGGAACTCGGATGTTGAAATGGAAAGATTCTCGGTGCCGCGATGAACGCTTGAAAATTATCTTCAAACGACCGTGAAGCCTTCAGCAACAATATCTCGAGGTCCGACTAATTATTTGTTCAGTAAACAGATACTAGAAACAGAAACTCGTCGGTCCTTTCTAGTAAAACAGTGAGAAAATAATAAAATATTTGAACTACTTGGTATTCTTGTCGGCAAAAGCGGAACGAGAGCATCACGAACGCTTCTAAAGTATCTCTCGGAAAAGATGCTCCAGTGTTTGCCCACTTCCGGCGAAAGATGGGAAGAATGTAGCCCGCCAAACAGCCGGTTTTTATAATTAAAATTATCAATGGTCAAGAGACGATGATGGAACGCTGTTTACACGGGCAAGTGTTTGAGAGATGTTTAACTATGCAATGCTGCAATGCTTGCTCGATAAAAAGGACAAACTTCGCTAATGTAGTTTGAAGAACCGGGCCACAATACGCTGCGCGCAGGAAGGAACCAGAAACCCGAGATTCCGTTTGATGTCGTTGCTTTCACAATGAGACGGATCAATGGAATACTTACGTCTTTTAGGGACGAGAAGTAGCCGAATCGGTCTTGGTTCGACGCGTGCTCCGACGAATCCTGCAACAATAGCAGGAACTCGATGTTAGTCGATGCGACTCCATTGAGACTTTTCATTCGTGCAAACAGAATTATAGCGTCTAATTTTTAGTGGTACCTCAGTTAACCCTTTCGAGCCGAAGGGCGTACGGAGTACGTTCCGATGCAAGGTGTTAAAGAATAACGTATTGTTACCTGATGGTGTTGTTGTTGCTGCTGCTGTTGCAGGTACAGCGTGTGCTGCTGCATGAAGGACTGCAGTTGGGTGGGGCTGAGGATGTGTTGCTGTAGGAGCTGTTGCATCTGATGGATGCCGCTCACCGGGCTGAGCATCATCTGCGAGGGATTCTGAGAGGGTGGTGCCCCTGGCGGTCCTCCAGGTGGAGGACCCTGCGAAGGATTCGGTGGTGAACCCCTCTGCGGGGCCTGTGGACTCTGATGGGGACTCGGTTGGGGACCAGGCGCCCCAGAACTCGGCTGTTGCGATTGTTGCGTGATGATAGGCTGCTTTTGCTGGGTCATGGGTGCTGTTGTCACTGCGTGCCCAGCGGGACTGAGCTTCCCATTGCTTTGATACTCGATCGTGAGCTCTTGTTGCTGTTGCTGTTGATCCGGCAAGTTGCCACCTATCTCGTTCGGTCTCGCGTTCTCAGGCCTACGACCCAACAGCCTCTCCCTTTCCCGATTCTCGCGATCCCTCGACGAGGGAACACTTTCCCGAGGTTGTTGTTGCTGCTGCTTCAAGGCTGCAAACAGCGAAGTTGCCTGCAATACGAAAATCGAGATCGAGAGCTCGGTCAAAGTCGGTTGCGAGCTGTACCTCAGATGATAATGAAAAAAGGCGTTCGAACGAATTTATATTCGGTGTGCATGGAGGTTGATCTCTTAAGCGTTCTGTCAACAGATGCGTATTTGTACACCTTCTCTTAGCAGTGGTCACTCGAAAGTGTACGGAAAACAAAGATGCATTTACGTGAACAGTCGTTCATTGATTTGCACGTTGTTGGTTGCGACACTGAAGCGCACGGCAAACGTGGACAGAAGGCTGTAACTCTAGTCGATAGTTTGTAACAAAATTTAAAGGATCTTCTTCGTGAACGCCTCGCTTCGTTAGGAAAAGAAAAACGTGGGGAGGGCGAGAGGTTGTACGGGGCGTGCGAAAATCGATTAAAACCGAAACTCCGGCCCCACTTAGCAGGAGATAAAGGAGTTTCTGTTTTGGCGACCGCGGCGCCGCTTGTACAAAGTCAAAACGCGAGATAACAAGGGGTCCAACGCGAAACCACGGTAGGCGGGAACAAGGGAAGGAAGGCGGGCGAGAGACCGAAAAGAGGGAAGAAGAGGCCTCCGGCGGAATATTCATGATATAAATGCCGTGTAATGTGCTCGCGTTAAACTTCCAGCGTATTTTGAGCAATATTGATCTTATCTAATGGTATTCGAGCCCGAGACGACTCGTTATCCTCCGTCATCATTGGTACTAGCTCTACCAACCAGAGGAGAACGAAAAGAGGAGACAGAGAGAGAGAGAGAGAGAGAACTCTTCTCTTCGCTGTTGTCTGAATGACGTCGGCTCGAGTCTCCGCCTTTGTTGTTTACGCAGCGGGATTTGTTTTATTAAGTTCTATCATCAAGTAGATTGCCGAGTGCAAAGCCGGAACCAGAGTAACCCGTTCTCTTCCGCGCTGTCTTTCACCGCCTCGAGATGGAAGAAGTTTCCCCTCGACTCGGAAACTATTGAAACCGTTCTCGATTTTTGCCCTCCGGTTTACTTTGCGCTGTGCTGCTGCTTTGATCCTTTGTCCTTATTAATGGGAACAGTCCGTTCGGTCCAAAGAACATCCAGTTGTTTTCAATGCTGGAGCTTCGCGAAATCTTTTAGACCGTTTGCAAGGGAAATGTTTAGATTGGCGAACGTTCGCGACGTCTCCGCGTTGCTTTCAGCTGAGACAATCGAATTTTTCTGACAGATTTCTGATAAAAATTAGCGGGTGCAATTTAAAGTAGGAGACAGATTAAAAGTAGTTGGTGAAGCGTGAAGCTCGCGCGATTTTGTCCGAACTCACTCGGTTAGAAAAATTCGCCGACGGAACAGCGATATTGTACAGAGGAGAATCCTGTGGCGTCGTCGAAACGATTCGAGCGCTCAGCCGTCGGGACCGTGTTTGCCGGAACGGCGTTGTTTGTAAATTGCCCGGGACCAGTTTCGGATTCCACGAAACGAGCTGTCGTCGAAGGCTGCTTAGAATGCCCGTTTCATGATGGCGTTTCCTTGAGGCGTCGAGGAGAGCGACAATTTCCAGCGAAGCGAACGGGACGCGTGGTGAATCTTCAAAAACCGCGTCGCGAGCGATCGAAGGTCGCCGACGACGACGACGTCCTGGACCACACGCGCGGATTCGTCGAACCGCTAGAGAGTCACACACTTTCTTTCTCTCTCGTCCGAGATAAATTTAAAACCCGCGTCCCCGCGCTCTCGACTCGCTCCGAAACGAAAGCGATTGTTTCTGCCAAGCGTGAAAACCCCGCGTGTGTCTCTTCCTCTTTCGGCGAGCGGAGCGCCGCTAGCCTTATGCTAATCTTATTTGTGTACGATTACGTATGTTTATAACATGCAAAGAAAGTCCCCGCGGACGAGCCGTTATCAGTGTTTAGTCAGGAGGAGAGCGTGGCGTTTCGTCTTGGAAGTTCCAAGCCCGAAGGAAAAAACGCACCGTAGAAAAACAGAACGCGACTCGCTGGAACGTTCCCGTCGGGAAACGTATCGGTTCCTTTTGTTTCTCGTTCGAGTGCTCGCACGTTTTTCTCTGCGAAATGATTTTCCTGTCGCCCGACCGTGATTAATCATTGTAGATTTCGAATGTCATAATTTTCGGGCGAATTTCGACGACGTATGGAGAATTGAAGACGCTGATGCCGTCGGAAACGGCACCGAGTGCTTCCGGCTTGGGAAGGAGTTCATCAAGGGCCCCGGTCCGCCTTGGGAAAAAAAACAATAAGGCGGGTTTCCGAAGGGACCGTTTGCTCAGCGAAATTAATGGAAAGCAACGATCGGCAAGGAGTTTTAATCCACTTTAGCCAGACAAGCCGGTACACCCGGCTAGATCGCGATCCTTTAATTCGCTAATTAATACCGAGAGTCCGTCTCCGGCGAATTCTCTCTCGTTCTCTCTCACTCTCTCTCTCGCTCTCTCTCTCTCTTTCTTTCTCTCTCTCTCTCTGCCATCGTCCCACCGGGTGCGCCCTTCCGTGTGTCTCGTTGCCTCCGTTTCGACGACGGAAGAAACGAAGAATCTTGAACGTCCAAAGCCGGCCGTGTCACCCGAAAGGGGTGGAAAATCGCGGAACCTCGAGGGCGAGTTCAGTTCCCTGGTCGGCGAACGACGATGAAGCCTCGACGTGTGTACACGACCGGGGCCAAAGGAAAAAAATATAAGGGCCACGGAAGAATGAAAGTATAAGAGCCGACGTTGAAGGGCCATCGACTACAGATAAGAGGGACTCCTAAGACTCTTTTAAGAAAAGGTTAAATAAAGGTTGGGGAGCCGCGCTTGTTGTTGGCTGTTCAGATTCCTTCGACCCCTTTCCTCCCCGCCCCTCGGAACCCCGTAACGCCACTTATTTGAATCCCGAAGGCTCCTTCGAGTTTTCAGCCCCGGCGAACGTCGTCTACGTCGTCGTCCCCGTGCCTCGACGTCGCCACCGAGCCTTCATATCTTTTATATATTAGAATTTTCACCAAACCTACCCGCCCTCTAACCCCTCTCTAGCCTCCCAGCTTGCCACGGTGCCTCCACTCGTTCTGTTTACTGTTTGGATTTATTCCAAACGCCCCCGACCCTATCTTCGCAAACCTGCGAACCCGAAACTACCGCCCCGGCTGTATATGAGTTCTCTCCTCGGTCTCGTCTTTATATTTTTGATCTGACCCCCTTGGCACACCTTCTATCTCGCTTCGTTCACCGGCAATGTCACAAACCGGCTGCCACCATTGGTAATTCATCCTTTGACCCTATTTCTTGCATTTCTATTCGCGCAGGTCCTTTTCGGTTGCCTGATTTTCAAGGAAATGTTTGATAATAAATAGAGACATAAATATTGGATAGACATTAATCAGGCTCGGAGACGCGCGGCGCTCGGATGGCCCGGTTGTTTATTTTAATCGGCCGCAGGACGAATCGGGAGTGTCGAGAATAGCCTGCAGGAGCGTAAAATAATTTGCTCGATGACGGGGAATCGAGCGGAGAAACTGATCCTCGGGAAAGTTCCCGGTCCGGGATACCTGGGAATTCGATTCCCCGGCGGTTCCGCCGGGAGGATATGGCGCGCGACCGAAACCGGCGGGTATATGTCGTTAAATTTTAAACTGGTTACGCGCGCGGTCCCCCGAATGTTTATTTAGCGCCGTTTTATATACGCGGACACGATGCAACAGAGCCATGGACACGTCAACCGCGGACACTTGGTCACGAACCGAGAGAGAAATAGAGATAGAAAAAGAGAAGCCGGTGAAAAAAAAAGTTCGGCCCGGGGAAAAAATTCGGTGATTTGTTCGCTGTCGATCCGTTTATTCCGCAAATCCGAATCGGATTTACCTTCTAGCTTTTCCGGGTGTTCCATATTGAACGTCCCTTTCCGGTCTGTCAGCCGTGATATTTTCATAGCCGCGACATACTGCATACAGGAAATATTCTATTATGCGTGTATTGATTAAAATTCCCGCTGCAATCCTCGGTCTCTCTGTCCGCGTGGATGTGAGCCGAATGTTCGATTGATTTTTAACGTCGTAATATACGATCGAGCGTCGCTGGCCACTGTGTGTCACGATTAATCGGTCAAATGAAAAAAACGAAGGGGACAGAGACTTTTCACCGGTGAAATATCGCTGGAGAATCGGCTGCGAAAAAAACCGGGAACGTTACCGATTTTTTCCCCCATCGTTCAATTATTATAATCACCCTTCCCTGGCCATAACAAATACATCCGTTTAAATTCATGAAACTGAAAGTCTGTCACCCTGACGAAATCTCCGTTCATCTCTCCACCTCGGTGTCCAGAAATAATGTTTCAACGGTTGTTATTTCATTCCTAGAAGCGACGGCTTTACATAAGCGAACTCATCGAAATCGGTAATAAATTCGCTGGTCAAAGTGGATATCATTGGCAACTAGCAGTGTGTCCGTCGCGTCGGTTCACAAGTGTCGCGATGGAGGCGTTGAAACATCCGCGAAAAATCGAGCAGCGTGTCCTCGGCGAGTGTGGACGGGTTTACGAGGCCTCTGATTTGTCGTTGGTCGAGCGGAAAGCGAAAATGGAACATTGTCGCAGTCGCAAAACAAGAGCCTCCACCGGCGTTTGTCGTGTTCGCTATGCCACACAGAGTCTCGTTTCGTATTCACGTCGAGGGCCAATCAGAGACGCGTCTCTTTACACCCGCCTCGCCTCCTGTTGACGTTTGTCATAATATTTTAATATTAAATCGCGTTACGGGCGCAGCCATGCGTACGCATAATCAGACGTTGCTCCCTGGTCGCCGTGCCGTTTATACATGCGACTGTAAGTCTCTCTGCTAGAGAAAGAGGGAGAGAGTAGCAACGCGTGTGAACACACGCACGAGAGAAAACCAGAGAGAGTGAGAGAGAGAGAGGGGACGCCGTACAGTACTAGTCACCCCTCGGCGTTCCACGTGAAATGTGGAATACAAATTACTCCGAAAAGTCTCTACCCCTCTTCTGAGGCACTCGTCGAGCGAGAGCGGCAACGCTATGAATTCGGGAATAATTCGGAATTAGGAAAACTACCTCTCTTTGGACGCTGATGAGCGGCCCAAGAAAACGCGACGGAGCTCCTCGGCTCGTCCACTATCGGCGACTGTTAAGACGTCGTTAACGGTGCTCGGTAGTTCAGACACGTCCGAAGATTTCGACGACTTCCTCCGATCTGATATTCAGTTAAGAAAACGGGAGGGATGGCGGATCAACCCTTTGCGCGCGAATATCTGAAGGAACCCTTGCTAATAGTCTACGAGACCTCGCTGACGTCGAACAACCAGCAGCAGAGAAACCTTCAGACCTGTTAAAGATCGATGCAGTTCTTGAAACGTGGCTCGACTCCTTGCACGTTGAATATCAGAAGTGATAAAGAGACCTCACCGATGTCGAACTCTAAGGAGCAACGAAAAAGTCACTGGCAGTTCGGAAAGCTAGAGGAATATTCTTGACGAACGCTCTTAGATATCAGCCTCGGGAAATGGTTCGATGGGAACGAGCGTAATGTTCCGTGACATGTGGCCAGAGGTTCCTCAATAGAGTTAATAGTCGGAGTATAAAATTTCGGGAGGGGCAGTCACCCCAAATCACCGAGCGACTTGACGTTCGAAAAGGATCCTGCAATATTGAGAGGAATTAACGATTCCGGGAACGTCTGCACTGTGCAGGACGAGCCGGTGGGCCGGCTAGGAAGAGGACCATAGAAAAGAGAAAAGGGTGGTGAACGGGATCGTGTGGGAGGTAGGGTTAGGTTTCCTGGGACGACTCGCTAGCCAGCTGGATATTTGGAAAATGGCTAGAACCAGGCGGACGGAATGTCTCTGGGCTCCATCGTTAACGGCCTGTGTACATTATAGATGGTCCCGTGATTGGTTCGTCAGCCTCTCAAAAACTCAAACTCCCATTCCCCCTAATCGTTCGTCTCTTTTCGACCGGTGTTGTTACCTGCTCCGCTCGTCCACGTTTCGCAGGTTCATTTTAGCTAGCCCCGGTATCTCTGTCCTCGTCCTGGACGATCCCTCTCTCTTTTCCCTCTGTCTCTGCCGATTGACAATGTACAGAGGCGGCCTTTCATGGGTATCAATTAGTAGGGCTCTCGCTGCTGATGCCCGCACGATCTTCGGCTCTCGTTCGCGTCGTTCCGGATCCCAGGCGTGTCGATTGAAACGCTCGGTCGTGTAAACGAAGACTCGACTATTATACCACTGTCGAATTTTCCCGGGGTCCGTGCACACACTCCGTGGGGAGGGCTGTAGACTTCATCGAATTAGTTTATTGTCCCTTGTTCGTCGAAACGAGTTTAGACGTTCAACAAAAAAATTATCTCCTCCGGTATCCAGGATGCACGAACTAAATTTAGGTTCTTCAAGGAAGGAGATACGTTTATACCGTAATTTTTACCGTCAGGAATCTTGCTGAAACGTTTCGGGGCGTGGTGGCGGGTCTAATTGAGTTTGAAACCACCTGCGCGCAGGATCGAGCGTCGCGCGAACCGCGGAAAGAATAAGCCCCCGGGAAACCCGGCGGGAGTGGTAACGAAAGTGGAAACAAAGATTGCCGGCATTATGCAAGGTAAACGTTGCCGGAAGTGTGGCCCTTTCCCCTCTGGTAGGTATCCGCTGCTGTCTGTATGTACAAGAATTAACGCACAGAGGTGGGAGTGTCGCAGCTGGCCAGCCGAGATACAGAAGGTCGGGGGTAGGTTGTCCAGGGTGGCCAGAATCCGCGATGGAGAAAGCCGGAGAAAGGGGCGAAGAAGAGGGACGGAAAATTGGGGAGGCCCCGGACCTGGAACGAGGAACGGGTAACAGAGGAACCCGGGAATAGAGGGTGCATCGGAGAGAGTAATTTCGGTATTCTGCGGGTTTGCTTACATCCACCGGTTCAGCGATTTTCGGTGTGCGAACGTGGAACCTGCTGTCTCCCCCATCGCGATACAGGAAGCGGCAAGATTTTTTTCGTTTCCTCGTCGTTTGCCACGCTCCATCGAACTATTCCCCGATTCACGGGCACTGAGCAATTATGACCGCCAAACTGATTAGACCAGGGAGGATCGATCCATTGTGTGATTGTTGCTCTCCTAGCGATTTTCTTTTCTCTTATCACTGAACGGATCACGAATGCGTCGTCCTCGACCTCGTGACATTCGTGTATAAATACTTGAATAATTTTGTCACCGGTCTGTGCTACTAAATGTCACGGAAGTACCTGACACGCGTGATCGAGCTGGAGAGCCATTCTATAGATGGAAGCACAAGGGTGCAAAGAAGAAGTTGCGAGGGTGAAGTGCGAGTTAATCGAGAAGCCAGCAGCAAGTGGACGTCGCACAGCCCTCTACTTAAGACTGGTAGAAACAAAATAAATCGCGGCACTCGAGCCTGTCCAATTTCATGCTCAATCGATGCGATTCCATTATCCCTGGCCTGGTTCCTCGAGTCCACGGTCCCTTCATCCCGCTGATGACAAGCGTCGATAAAACGCGAAATATTTTGCTTCATCCCCAAAGTTTCGACGCCAGCCCCATTGCCGGCGAAGGACCGAGTATTCCGAGTTTGTTCCGAAGAGAACGAAATAAAGGATGTATCTGTTTGTCGGAGCCCGGTAATTTCCCTGTTTCTTGACCCCATCTTCGTGCCGGTGGTTGCAAGCCGGTGGGCCCACCCGGTCGTTAATGAAAATCAAACAACGGAAAAATTACATCCACTCGGTGGTAACAGGCCGTCCCACTCTTTTCCACCCTTGAGACTTTACAGGAGAACCAACGGGGGTGGAGAACGATGGGGGCGGTAGATGGTTTTGCCTTAGTCAGCTTTTCCTTTTCTCCACTGCATCAGCGCGGACCCGGCAAGGTTTGTACTCGGGTAATCGCGCTATTCTTTCTTCGCGGGTTTCGCTTCTTCTTCGTCTTCCCGCCATTAATCATCTCGCGCCGTCGGCCAGGGAAAAAATTACGAGGGTTGCTGTTTTCGGCGGCTCTCGATTTTCGAACCGCCAGGCCCGAAACTCCGCCTCTGTTTGCCGAAGTAACTGGCAAATCAAATTTCTCTGGGAGAAGAGAAGCTGAACAGTTTTCTAGGATCATTCGTAGAGAATGAACGAGGAGTGACAATCGAAGTGAATTAATGTCCTGATTGGAAACGCACGGGGGGTGCGCCGGAAGCTGACGTTCATCCTTGGGCAATCGGCCGGTAATCTGTTGGCGGCTAAGCGAGACCGTGTTTTACTTTCGTTCCGGTTAATAATTCAGTATCAATTAGTGGGCCGGCTGAATTATGAAGCGGCCTTTCTTCGTTCCTTTCGACTTTCCGCCGCGCCGCGTCGGCTGGATCCAGCGTCGCTTCCTTGCCGGGGAAGCGAGCCCTGGCAAAAAAACAGGGGATATCCTACTGAAGTTTCGCAACGCGCGCTTAATCTCGAGCCTCTGTTTATTCGGTCTTATTAATCCCGGCGAGCAATGTTCCGCGAGAGACGGTGGTTTCATTAATTGTCCCGGTTCAATCCCCCTTTCCGCTGCTTTCTCCGACGTCTTCCATCGTAGCTGGTCTTTTTTTTTGTATACGGTCGAACGGTCGGTGTAAATAAATTCAATGAATAAATTAGCCTGGCGCATGCAGGTGAGGTCAGAGGACATTATCGCCCGGCTAGAGTTAAAACGATTACTACGTTTAATATTCATTTCGTTCGGCGTCTTGAATATTAATGCCGATATTAAAGGACCGAGGAGTCGCAGCGGGGTGAAGGTAAACTTGGGAAAAAACTTGGCCGCGAATAAGAATCGCGAAAATGCAAAATCGTCTTAGCGCATCCGGAATTCTCCATCAACCACCCCAGAGTCCCCTTCGGAGTCAAAGTAATTGAATGAACGACACCGAAACTGGAAAGTTGAAGTTTCTCACAGCGGGGATGCTGCTTCGACCCTTTCATTTCCTAAAAAATTTCATGAATTTCTAGATAGTCGAGGTATCGTGAAATATTCGACGATGTTTGTCGTGCTCTCACCTCGACCGCAATTAATACAGATTGATTGTATATTCGAATCTAGACTCGTGCGGTACCGCAGATCGTTATCAGCTTTTTACGGGGGAGGAATTTTTCTCGCTGCCGAAATCCCTGCTTAATCAGCGGCCTTTATTTTCGCGATAAATCACACGGCCGGATCCATCAGTTTCCGTCGTAACCTTTCATTAGCGGAACACCGACCACCCCTTTCGGCCTGTTTAAAGTCGCCTTATACTTTTCTCAGCAAATCCCCCTTCGTGCTTCTAATTCCTGAGCTCCGAACAACCCGACATTTTTCTCACCCCTTTTTCGCGACGTACCCTCGGCTGCGGCCCATGAAAAATATCGGATAATTTCCCCAGTCGGAAAATCTGCTGTTGCAGGACTTAATTGTATCATCAGCCACTCCTCGGATTCGAGGAGGGGCTTAAGTAATACCGAGCAATTTTTAACCGCGGCGATCGCGAGAATCATCCCTCGAGGAATCCCTGAAGAATTCGGCTGAGGAGAATTATAATTACGTGTACAGTGTAAGAGAAGATCCATTTCCATTCTCATCACTGGGGGATAGTTCGTTACAACTCTGTCAGGGGAGAAATGCGTATTACAAATGTATTCCAACTGTGTTAACTTCCTGCAGACTAGTTTGACAAGTTTTACCTACTTTCTTGGCTCGTCCTGCATTACCCATTCGTGTCGGAATTACGGGACGCTGGCAGAGAAATTGTTAGTGTTCCCAGTAAGTGTGAACCGCCCCGAAAACATAAATCAAAAATGTAGAATGGATTCGAAGTGGGTCGTTATTGTTCTGTAAAGTGTCCCTAATGTTTGGGACCAATCGCGGCCTGGTTAACGATAAGAAGATAGACGTATGATAATTATTCTGTCGAGTAGAACGGCCGAGAGCAGACGAGCACACACACAGAACTATACTTGATGGGAGTAACGGCGTGCGGTTTCAATGTAAAAAAGATAATCCCGGGGCCCCGGTGAAAAAGACGAATCAGGAACTTGAAATAGACGGAATGCACAAACGGACTGTGGTAGTGAGCGCAATCCACGAGACGGCTTTGGGGGCGAGACGTAGGGGGTAGAGGACAGACGGCAAAGAAACAAGATATCCCGTGCCGAGGGTGACGATCACCCTCGCGATACCCGCTCGTGGACCACCGGAAGTGAGCAGAGAGGCGTAGGAATGCAAAAGCGGGTGACGGCGGCGGTTAGGGAAAAAAAGGAGAGAAAAGGGAGTGGAGAGAGCGAGAGAGAAAAGGCAGGGAGAGACACGGCGACGGGCGGCCGCAGCGTGGCAGAGGCGGAGAACAGAGGTCCGACGTCGGCCTGACGGACTCTCTCTCGTTTGTGCAAACAAACCAAAATGGACTGCGAATAAATATGCGTCTACGAGCAAAAGCGAACGCCCGTATGCTTGGTCATGATCCGTCCATGTACGAAGGGGGTTGGGAGGGAGTGGGTCGGGGGTCCGAGAGGGTGAGAGGCAAGGGGGAACGAGGGAGTCGCGCGGCAAGAGGGGGCGGAGTACGTCGGGGATTTAGGGACCTTTAATGGAGCTCGTCTGGCCGCGACTACCAGAAAAGGAATTCGCTACTTTCCATTATTCACCGCCTTCCGTCCTTCCTATCTGTCCCACGGCTCGATCTCCTACTTTTTTTTCGAACGCGAACCCCCATAGGGGCATCGATAGTTTCTACGCTCCCATACACCGCGACCATTCCCCCCTGGCTATCTACCCCTAAGAATCCGAATTCCAATCGTATCGCCAAACGAGACTTGCTGAACTGTAGTCCGGCTCCGAGACATCCGTTGTACGACGTACTGCTTTTCCAGCTGGCAACCTTCCGGGGGTAAAATATCTGGCTATTTCGAGACTGGAAACCATCGGAATATACATTGCCGAAGACAGAAGACGAAAGTTGATAGAGCTCCCCGGTCCTCTGGAGCGTCGCACCACCAATTATCCCCGCTGGAAGGCCCAGGGCCAGAGTCTGAAAGGTTCCACAAGCCGGAGAGAATGGCGCGACGCGTCGAAAGAGGAAAAATGTCTGGAAGGAGGGAAATTTCCATCGAGACACGCGAGCTCCGAAGTAAATCACGCTTCCGTCGGAAAGCCGGGCGAAAAACGTGGTAGAGGGTGGTCGGGCTGTTTTTCCCTGCTAATTCGACGGGAATTGCTCGCGAGAGGAGGAGGCGGCTTGCGATGGTTCCTTTGCTAGGAAGACAAGAGAAAGAACGAAAGAAGGAAGAAAGAAAGAGGGGCACACCGGGACGTTCTCCTCGAGAGTACACGAAAGCCGCATTTGTATTCAGTCGACGGTGCCAGCGGAATCCGGGGTGCGCTCTAAGATCGCGCCGGATGAGGTGCTTTAAAAAGAGAAAAGGAGTGAACGCGGATGGCGCGGCACGGCTCGAGGGTGGAAACCCGTGGAAAAGGTGCTACCGCGGCCTGCCACTGTCTCTTGGAACAAAAGGAGAGACCGATCTCGCATATTTCATAGGGCGAAGGGTGGGGGGGGCTGTTTTGCTTGGGCCCGCTGGCAATATTATTACCATATTTTTCACATAATACGTCCGCGTGTATGTCTCTTATTTCACGCGACACCAACCCCCTCGCTCGTACGCCCTGTCAAACGAGAGATCGAACCGTGGAGGGTGGCTACCGCGAGCGGCGTTAACGTCTTATCATTCGTTCCTCGTCCCACAGTGCTCTCCCGCGACCTAGACGATGAAAAGTTTATACGCCTGCAGTCCTGCTGCGGGGGTGGGACTGCATCGTGTATTCTTCGACTGGCGGGTATTCACCGCGATGAGGAAGTCTTTAGAGGTTTCCTTGGATCTGCTCGTCGGAGGAATGGGAGCCAAGGACGTCGTGAATGTTTCACAAGAGCCGCCTGTTCTTCGACACGCAATTTAGACTCTGACGGGGGTTGAAACTACCTCGTAGGTTCACGGTGCACCACCTCGAACTCTATTAATTGCAGAAGCATTTTTTGCTTTTTAAATATACCGTCTGCAGTTAAGCCTGCACTGCAGTTTGATTAGGCCACTGTAATTTGTTGTGCGGCTCGGAAAGAGGGCGACGGATTAATTTCAATTTTTATTACCGGCAGCGTTAATTCCGTCGCGATAAGACCGACGATACGGCGGAATTGGCGGTCGCGTGTAAACACACCTCAATTAAAGAACATGCATCGTGAGCTATGTATGTACCCTGGCCGTAACCGAACAAATTATCACGAACACACCCCCTGCGCAATGCTAGATATTCCAGCTATTTCGTTTTTATGCTGTTCAAAGCTGCCGCGCCCTGTAAACACGACTCAACTATATCTCATCTGTGTTTCGAATGTTTCCTTTCTTAATATCAGACGTTCGATAAATCCTTTATCGAACTCGACACAATCCGGAATTCGTTGAAAAACGAACGGTGAGCGATGGATTCAATGGCCAGTTTCGGTTGAAATTCATGAGAATCAAGCTCCGAGTGTTGTCGCCGTGGAATATTTATACTCGAGCGCACCGTGAAAGGAAATAGAAAGCCGAAACTGTTTGGTCTCGATTTGGAAATCGTGGCCTCGATACTAGAATAAGCAATCAGGAAAACAATTACCGGCGGCTAAACCTTCTTGACCCAGTTTGCGGCTTCTGATCAAATTTATTCCGTCGAATTAACTCTTGCAACCCATTTCCCTGGCTCCAACAAATATTTTCCAACGGTGCGATTATTCTCTGCTTCGCTTTGTTTCATTTTTAAAGCACTGCTCCCGCGAAACTTTCGACAATGCAATTTTTCCGGTGGCGTTGACGAAGCAGAGGACACTGAAAAATGGCGTCGAAGAAGAAGGCTCGCGCCTCGACGGAACGTTTTCAAATAAAATTTTAGAGTCGTCGAGAGCTGTCGATTCGATGGGGAGACGACGCGGCGGTTTTCAATACACGAGGGGTGTACCCGAAACTACCGACTCACCCCCGAGCACGCGCGTGTACAGCGAGCGGGACCTATTCGTGTGTAGATTCGAGAAAATTATGGCCGATAAAGAAACAAATTTCGAATTCCGGCGAACCCGCCGCGTTATAAACATTATTCCGCTTGTAGCAACCCCTTCTACCAGCCCCGGTCTCCGCAGTTTCGCAGCGTCTCGAGACGCTCGACTCCTTCGTGAATACGATTTTCGAGTATTCCGGGGCGAGTAATAAACAACGCGGATCCTGCATATATATTTCCGAGCGATTAGAGGCGGCTCGCGGGAATCGATTGTCGCCTGTTCTCTCGCCTTCCATCAGATTTCTGTACGAAAGCAATTGTTACACAAATTTCCATATCGGTATTTCCCAATAATTCTACGAGGTCTAATATTACGCGAACAGCCCGATTATACTGGAATTGACTTATCGCCGTGCAATAATAATCCCGGAGATCGTATCTTAGGAATTCCAGTACTCTCTCCCCTAGTCAGACGATAAACCATCCTCTTTAGGCTTGCTGACAATACGCGTCTTTCGGTGATTCCAACGGAGGTAATTGAATACTGATATATAGGTGACGAAAGACCGGATACCGGAGGGCAATTGTGGTGTCTCTCCCGTGCCATTAACAGTCACGTTCGCGCTATTGACGACCAACCGAATGGGATCTCGCGGGGATATTAAACGCCAGGATGATGCATCTATTGCGGCTAACGTTCCTTTGATCTTTGTTCATCAGCTGATCTAACACACTGTTCGTACAAAATAATCTATAACAATTCGAATTTCTAAACGTTGGCCAACGAAATTAACGAAACGCATCGCAATTTCGAGGCAGGTGAAGCCGGAACGAATTCGAAATAGATATCGGAACGCGGGAACAATGGCCGGGGGGTGGTGGAGCGAATGGGGGAGACCAGAAGCGTGCAAACAAGCAGAAACTGTTAATACGTAGAACCAAGCGAAAATTCCGCGTTGCGTACAAGTTCGGCAATGTGGGTCGAATTGTTTGTACAAACCGGCCGCGTTTCTGCGTTTGTACACACTTATGTACACCGACCGGTAGAATCGGTGGAGCGCCGCCGCGCCTCGTGAAAACGTGTGTGGGCGTTGAAGACTCGCATATGGCCATCTTTCTTCGGTTCGGTCGAGAGCCGCATCCATCCCGGCATCCTCGAACGGCCAGCCACTCTATGTAAATAGTTGTGTAACGCAGAACGAGAGGCATTAAATAAATAATAGCCGGGGCCGCGGTTTATGAAGTTGAAAGGAGAGCGCCCCCGCCGGGAGCAGATGTGTCAACATTCGTCCCGGCCCGACGTACTTCTTTCCATCCTCTTTTCCCGGCGTTCGCCTCTTTTCTTATTCTACTCGAACCGCCAGCCTTGCCCGATCTATATTTCCCAGGCGATCGATCTCGATCGACAGAAGCAGCTTACGAAATAACAAGAGCTATCCGGGAATATTTAGAGGAGTGTAAACACCGACTGAATGCTACTCGCATCGAGCCCCAGGTGCACGGTTCTAATCATCCGGGCATCCGTAATTTCGGAGATAAATTAGCCACCCTGATTCGCTGAATTAGAGTCGTTCGTTGGACAAACTCTGCTCAATATATTCTAACGCTTAGATAATCTTTCATGTTCCCCAACGATTGGTGTGATGTAAAGAACGTTGTGCTTGTTTCCCTAGTTGTAATTAGAGATCCCTATTTTGTGTATATTTAAATACACGTTCAAAACCACAACATCTAATTGTAACTAACCGGTTCGTGTTCTCAGAGTAGCGGAGGTGGCTCGTCGAATTTGTTTGGGAATTTATCGTGAACGTTGGGAAAGTTTGCACGAGCCAAAGGAGATTTAATCAACGCCGATGTCCGAAGGCGTCCTCGCATTGAGAATCGACGGACACAAGGAACATCGAGGCCCGAGGGTGAAGTGTACGAGTTCGAATGACCGTGACAGAGTGGCGCGACCATTCGGAGCGTTCTAATACCTCGTAGACGCTTGCTCGCAGATTCCATAAGGGGGCAGTTTATATGCAGGCTACGGATGGGTCAGCATCGGGGAGATATATATTTTTCAATATAACTCGCGCCGCCGCCAGCCAAGGGCCGCGCGAATCGTCCAAGAGAGTAGAAGTCGACGTTATTTTTTATCTTTATTAGATTGCCGGGTATCCGTTAGTTGAGGTTCGACGTGCTACGGACGAACGTGCATGAATATCAAGTGCCCGGTAACACGTGGCGCATTTTATCGTCCTTCTAGGGTCGAATCCTTTTCGTCCCGGCCCCCGACTCTCTGTCCCTTCCGAGCCCTGTGTATCGGGGGAACGTCAGAAAATAATATTCTCGGATAATCTCTGCTTCGTCGAGCGTCTCCCGATATTAAAATCGATGTTCCTCAATTTTTATAGCCTCCTTTCGGTAGACAAATCTACACAAAACTGTGGCCTAGAATATTCCCATAAAATTATCTATCCACCGGTTGCAGACTATACAAATTGTTTACTATAGGACGTGCTTTACAAATTGTCGAAGATGTTCGCAGTGATAAAGGTGTATCTTCGGTCGATCTCTGAATAGTCATGATGTCAACGGAGCCTATCTCGAGGGATCGTTCGATAAACAATGCCGGTCGAAGATTCGATAAGCGTTCCTCGAATCGACGCATTTTTCCTCTCATTTATCGCGCGCCGGTGCGGTGTACCGAAGATCGGCGTCGGTACGCTCGAGAGGTTTGTTCGCTGGCGAAAGAGCTCAAACAAGATGAACGCGGAGAGCAGGATGTTTGTTTGAAGGTCCGTTAATGTCGCCGTGTGTATTGTTTACCGTATAACCGCTCGTTTTCCCCTCCGAGTTGTTCGGAGTTTGTCGATATTGAAAGACTCGAAGCCGGCGGTATCGTCCTTTGAAAAATACTCAAGGTAAACTTGCGTGTTGATTGTATGTTCAGCCCGTGAGAGCGCTCGTGTGTAAAGAGCCCGCGGCCTGGCTGGAATTTCCAGGATGCTACATCGACTCCATCGTAGCCACTTTCGTTCTGTGGGAATCATAATTCCGAGGACCCTGAAGATGATGCTTCCACCAGCGTCCTCGAAACAAACTCCCACGATCCACCACCAACAGATTGCGCTGCTACAAACATTTTATTTCAACCCGTCCCTCCTATCAACTCCAGAGAAATACATCCGCTGGATAAAACCGCGAGGAAAAGCAAGAAAATTAACCAAATGAAAAATACTCCGTCGACAAACTAAAAGAAGAGTTACGCGAAACGTCGCAAAGGGGTTGCAAGATGGAATAATATCTTTCCTACGTATTCCAGGAGCTTTTGGAACGACCTGTACAATTTTTAGAATGTCACTGGCAACGCGAAGAGCGAACAATTGAGAACTAATGCGACTAGCACGGACACAGAGAACGTTTTTGGACGTATCGGGCGAAACGCGGAGAACAAATGAGGGTGTTTTGAGCCGGTCCGGTCGCAAACTCGCGACGTGAAATATACTTAAACGGCGTAAGGACGCGTCCGGAGAGGGGTAATTAATGGAGACGTAACGAGTGGGCGTACCCGTGGACTAATACGCGAAATAAATCTGCGGTAATAGTAAGTAATTTGGCCAATAAGTCGATAACAAATTGGGTTTGCCAACGGCAGCGCGCGGGACCCGTAATGGCAGGCAAGTGACCGGATCCACCCCCTTGACACCCCTTCCTCACGGTCGCCCGGGAACCTCTCCCTCTCACCCCTGCTAGATTTCCCTTTTGCCAGAACGTATTCATATTTCACGGACTTGTAATATAGGAAAGTTTTGTTTAAGCCATAAAGCCAGGTGGAGGTGTGGGTGGGAAGTGAATGGAGGGGATGGTCACCCTTCAAAGGACACAGTGTGACGGAGAGCGAGAAGAAGAGGAATCGTAGGGCGGAGGGGAGAGATATTTCACGCTTGTACCCTGTTTCTATTCGGGAGAGGGTGGATCGGTGGTCAGTCGAAGAAATCGCAAGATAAACAGCGACGTGCTGGGGGTGAAAAGCGAGGGGGCGTGATGTATTTCGGTGGCGGAAGTCGCGAACTACTCGAGATCCAGACGCTTCTCGGACGACGGTATTTTTTTCTCGGGAAATTAGTTTTCCGAGGGTTAACAATCTTCCCCTGCAGACGTCGAAGCAGATAGATATTTCGCCGGAGACGAATTACCAACTGAACGAATTTCCTCCGACGAAAAACGTGTACGACGAACGCGCGATGGTGAAAAACACGCAATATATCCACGGGGAAGCGTCCGCAGCGTGGAAATACGAAAGAAGTGGACGTCTTCTTTCGAGGCAAAGACGAGAGTATTCAGAAAGGCCGCTGGTCAGTCGTAATGAATAATGTCCACATCTGTTCGGGACGTCCCATCAGTAACTGCTAACCCCCCGTACGTCCCGTTCGATCCTTGCTTCACCTTGCTCCTCACCCTAAAAACCATTTCCACCCCATCGCTGCTTTCTCGCCCGATTTCGCTGCATATCAAATTATGGAGTTCTGAATGGCCGATCGTCGCCTGCTGCTGCTGCTGTGATATATTTGGATATATTAAATTTTTTTCCCTGGCCGAACATCCGGCCGGCCACTACACCCGAAGGAATCGATATGAACGGCCCTGACCGTCCAGTAAACCGACTGATCCTTGGAAGACGCTTGAAGCGATCCCGGCAAATCCTGTTTGTAAATCTTCAATTTGAGTGGAAACATCAGCAAACTCTAAGGAAACTATTCTTTTTTATCATTTTCTTATTGTAAGTGGTGTAACAACTATTTTTCCAGCCGGGCTAAACGCATCCAGGTTTACGGCGAAGGTCTTCATGAATCGAAGGGGGTATATTCAACGAGGTTTTAATACGAGGTGTTCGCCAGCGTTTCCAGCAGTGTGGTATCGTGCCGAGTTAATATTTCGTCGCGGGGGCCGATAACTCAATTTTAAAGGGGCAATTACGGCGACGAAAGGGGGCGAATAAAAATCGACGAGGGAGTTTAGTCCGCGTATGAGCCTCGAGAAAGGTCGAGAGGCTTCGTTTGCATAGTCGACAACACCTTGCGTGTCCATTACGCGGGGGTGGTCAGGGGTGTGGGAGGACGGGGACGACGTTAGTGGACCGTCGAGGCTTGGGGGTGGCTATGGGGCTATGGGGCGAGGCGGTAAGAGGTGTGAACCGTAAACGCGCCACGTGCGGCAAATGGAAATGGACCAAATATCGCTGCAAACACTCGACCGTGCGAGTATCGATATACGACGCACCCTCCTCCATCTCTCCGGTCTCCTGATCCCCCTTTCGCCACGACCAAGAGACACACACGCTCTCCGTCGCACACATACACCTACACCAAGGACCAACAGCACGGTCCGTTTTGTCGTTTCCACCTCCCACACCTTCCTTCCAGCCTGCGCCACCCTCTATCCGCCGCGTGACGTCCGGCTTGAAAATTCGCCGGTCACTCGAATCCATCAGGTATCCACAAAATATCGCAAGGCACTTTTCCGAGCCAGCGTTCCCTATATCGAGCGCGTGCACGTGCGTAAAATCGCGCCAGAACCTTTTACCGAGTCTGGAAGGGAGGAGGTGGAAGAGGAGGGCCACCGGATTCGGTTGCCAACGGAATTTAGGTGAAGCTGGGAATCCTTGATTTCGAGAAATCTCTTTTCCGAAGTGCACATCTTCGAAGATACATTTTCCGATTTTCCGAGACACGTCCGTCGCAAAGCTCCGCACGTTTCGCGGTCTGTATCCGCGAGGAGAATGAGTTACTGGGTCAAACGACGCGATCCATCCGCGCGATACACGCAAATGCAGTTACGCGCTGCGAGTTGGCCGCATTAAACGCATTAGCGTGCGGGATTAACCGGATTTGGACCGTCGCCGTGGACAGGGCGAAAAAGAATAGAAGTGCGGGCCGGGGGTGGAGGAGCGGTTTTCGCCTTGGTACGATTCGTCGGTCCGTTTATCCATTCAACCAATTCGTGGACGGGTATGGAAAACGGGCGGCGTGTCCTGTGGAAAGAGAGAGGCCAGATTCGAAGGGGGTGGAAAGACAGAGAAGGAGAGGGTGAAACGGAGGGTGGCGCAGGACCGAGGATAGAACGAGCGAGTGCTTCTAGCTAAACAAATATGTACTCACGTACTCATTCACCTATCTCCCAGTCAGTCCTACCTACGCTCCTACAGCCCTTTTAAAGACTTTTCCTGCTGTCCCCGACTCTAACCTCCACCCCCGGACGCCGTCGCTGCCCGTCCAGGGCTTAGGTTCGAGGCAGCAACGGGTTCAACGAAGAGAGACAGCGCGATATTCGGCCACCGTCTCGGGCCCTCTGTTCTCGCGGGAGCTGAACCTTTTTAACTGCTTTCGACATTCTTCCGAACTGGACCGCGCCGAGGGTCCGTCGCGATTGTCACCGCTCGGCCACGTGCTGCCATTCACCGAGAATCGGGGACATTTTCGCGTGGGCGTTCCCCGGTGGATCGGAAAGATAGAATTTTATGCTATTGTGCGATAGCTCGCCATAATAGAAATCTTTTTAAACAGAGCGGGGGCCGCGCACAAATGGTTCTTACTACTGCTATTCACTGTCTGATTGTGGACGACTGAATCCACTTACGCGGTATTATTTTTCATCCAGGAACTTGATGCCTGGTATTCTATTGTTACAAAAGGACAAAACAATCCAGCATCCCTGTAGACCCATCAGAAATAACAACTGTTTCGTATAAAAAGCAGAGAATAGAAATAAAGACGAAAGGTCAAGAGAAGGAAGCTATTTTCAAGAAAGAAAGTAGAATAAGAATTGACAATGTGCGTGTCGAAACACCGATCTCTGATCAAAGGATGTTCCCCGGCATCTAAATCAGTCGGCTCAAAATTTTTTCACGGTTCCGCAGGATCGATAGCACGGAAGATCCTACCAATATATCCTTCCTGTTCGAAATCCTTCGCGGATTTCGTCTGAAGCCACCCCAGGAGCTGAACCAGAGTCGCCTATTTGTTTCGTCGCAACGTGTATTGACACTGCGCGACGGTAGGCGTCGCGGCGATAATATATCGACACCCCGGTGATATATGCCTCAGCGGAGTGAGTGGCCCGAGCGCAGAAGAAAGACTTGTCTCATAAAGTATAGGGCGATTTGTCACGGCAGTTTGTGATGCGACCGGGAGAGAATAATCCTCTGGATATCATCTAGCGTAACTTGCTCCCCTTCTGTGCTCCCTCTCCCTCTTCTCGCTACCCCCTACGAGCTTTCGCGCCCACCTCCTACGTCCTGAGAGCGGATTATTCCTGACCCGTTGCTCCCTCACCCCTTCGAACCCCGCACCCACCCTCCACTGTGTTCTTCGTTAGTCTCGTTTCGACGATCGCGGATCCTACGAATTATTCGCTCGGTGCCCTCGAAATTTACTCGCGACGAGGCTTACGCGGCTCCTGACGAGCGCGTTCCGTCGCTCCCGATGAAAAACGCCGCATCGATTGACGTATCTTAAACGCTGGACCACCCTTCAAAATCTCCCTTAGTTTTATCTGAACCTGCCACCCTTAGACGCTCGTAATATTCGATTTCTCTTGATGCTTAACAAATGTTCGTTTCGATTGCAACGATTCCTCCGAAGAAAAGACGGTGGTCCGCGGATCGATCGCCGCTTTTAATTAGAAGCCTCTCTATTCGGCGTTTTAGCGCAGCGTTCGCGGCGGCTTGTTAATTTAGTATGTTCCCGGAGCGCTTTGTAGCGGCACTGCGCTTTTACTATTCGCCGTTTCCTCGGCCCTTGGCCCATCGTAACCCTTTCTCATAAATTCCCCGCTTTCCGCTGGCCGATTTATAATTACCGCTCTCCTCATATAGCCGAAGTGTAATTTGCTTGTGTAAATTCTACGCGCTTGCTCCGCGATATTTCGGTCCGGGGCACCGAGTGTTCCCGTGGCCCGAGGAGATAACACTTTTCCGGAATTTATAATAGTTTAGCTAAATTCGCGATAGGACCAGCGTTTAATAGATTGCAAGATCAAAGGCCTCGGCCGCCACGGCTACCTTGCGTCTTCCTAGGATAGAGAGATAGAGAGAGGGAGGGAGAGAGAGAGAGAGAGAGAGAGCGAGAAAGACGAGAAGGTCGTTGGTTTTCGGTGTAAAATAAACTTTCCAGGTGAATTATAATTTCATAAGATTCATAATAGAGACAGTCGAGGCGTTCGTGCGCTCCAACGGTGCTCTCCGAGGTTTTCGCCTTAGCCGTCGTGCTCTATATTTGATACTCGTCTTAATTGCACCCGTGTGCATGCAGACGTAACACAAGCGGAATCTCGCGGGACACCGTCTCTCGCCCAATCGCCGATATTCACACGCCAAAACAGTTCGCAGTCGGTGCACCGCGAGATTGCGGTTTAATTGGCCGATACATTATTCAAAAACTGCAGTTTCCTTGTCGATCAAAACCCGCCGCGGGATAATAATATGCATTGTCAGCCGAGATTAAAAAATCAATCAGGAATTCTCGCGTCTCATCTGCATTTAGCGTGCGAGCACCTTCGCCGGATGAATTTTGCATTAACCACCCATATTATCGGTTCCCGATCTCTAACGTCACTGCTACAAGTGGCTCTATAAAATATAGACCCGCTCCAATCTTATTCCGAACGTATCGAATCCATAATTCGAATTTTCTTTTCCTGTCCGACACCTTCCCCTGCCCCTCGTACAATGTATTTCAACCTCATACGTCTGGGGTATTATTTCATCCTTGCCTACCCACCAGACTTCAATTATTTAATTTATACAAGAATTCCGAGCACAGTCGTCTTCTGCTACGGTATAATTAGCAGCAGAAGACGTACACATACTAATTTAGAACACGAACTTTACACGTTTCTGAACTATGCCCTTGTCTCAGCGTTCCCTTAAGTAGAAGACAGTCGTAAACGAATTTTTATGTTTGCAAAGAAAGTTCTATGTTTAACGCAATTTCGAGGGTGCGGGGTTCAAGGGAACGTTGAAGAGACCTAAAACGACCAATCTAGGACCTGAAAGGGAGTCTTTTTTGCAGGTCGTACAGCTCCGAAATTGCCGGAGCGAAAGGGCAGTCGGTGTTTCGTGTTTCGCAGCGGTTTCGTGCGCACGGTGGCGCGGTAGCCACGCGACTGTCGAGCAGGTAGGAGAGCTTTCAGCTTTTCGAGCATGGAGCTTCGAGGTTTCGCGGTTTCGGGGGGGATAGGACGAGCTTTGGAGGAGGAAAGGGCGGCCAGAAGGGAAGGGGGACGAGCGTCGGCGCTCGACGATACACTACACGCCCGACACAACGATGGGTTCACCGATCTCAGTGCGTGCCACGCGTCCGACATGATAGCACGCACCTTTCTGCCTCTGCTCCCAAACAGTTCACGTTTCGATCCGTACCACGAGCCTGTATCTCATTGTTCAATAAATATTCCTCTGAACCCTTGGCCCAACTCACATCTCTAATAAAAATCAAATCATTCCACGACTATTAAAAATGCCTAAATATTTCTTACACACATGTAGCTGACATATGTCTTGGAAAATGATTTGTAATGCTGATGCAGGATTGATAATTTTCGAATCTGCGATAACAGTAGACACGGATTGTGATTCGTGGAATTCAAAGTCAATGTAAGCGGGATGAAGGATACAGATTCGAAGATATCGATCTGCCTTCTCGCCCCTGAACTATTCGCCGAAAGCGTGCGGTAATTTCGCGCTTCCGCCCAGGATTTTACCATAAATTAACACTCGATTTACAGCGTGGAACACGACCGGCCACGACAACTGGGGAATTATCGTTGTTCAGGGAGCCAGAAAGGTGTTGGACGCGTAATAAGAAAATTGATGTCGGCGAAAGGTAACGCTCTCCGGGGCGTCAAGCGTACAACGTTGTTCCCGGTGTTGTTTCCCATTCCGTATGCATAGCCTCGGCATTATCGCGGTTAGTAAATTTGCAAGAACTCACGCGAAAACACCGTATCGTTTTCTCATTTCGTTCTGTCTCTCTCTCTCTCTCTCTCTCTCTCTCTCTCTCTCCCCTGCGGTGCATACGATCGCTAGGAAATTTCGCAATTACGAGATACACGCGCGTAGAACGCGTTTCATTAACGTTTTATATCGGTCGGTACAGCGATACGGCCGAAGAAGCGAATAGAGACGAAAAAAAATATTCATTTCCCTTAAGTGCGAGCCTCTCGTACATCGAAAGCATTGCTACGGTTTTATCTGGTTTTACAGCACGACCGCCGTCGACCGGCTACCAACCTGTCACGGGAACGCTGTGTTTACGCTTTATCGTCCGGCAAGCTGTTTTCCTTATCGATCGCGATTGTTATCAGGTCATCTTGCAGGCCATCGCCTGCAACTGCACCGCGATATACATATCGTACACCGTAAAAGTTTCCAGAAAGACTGGATTACGAAAACGATCGACAGTCGCCGGTTTCTACGAGATCGTACCAAAACATTTTTTGAAAGTTTTCTTTTTTTCCAAGAAGCACAACTTGAGAAAGATATTCTACACACTCTGCATTCCGACGTCAGGTAAATTTACAGCAGAATTGAAAAGATTATCCCTACGAATTCGTACCGAAAACGACGAGTGTAATCAGAGCTTGCAAGAAACTCTCAAGTGGACTGTCACGGCCCTGCACAACATGGACTCAGCATTTCTTTAGCCTGCATCGATCTGATTACTGAAAGCTTTAAGCAACCTTGTATCATCTCACGGTGCTTTCGATGTAGTAAAAATTGACTGACATTCACCAAGTTGAATAAAACGAATTACGTCGCTGCACTGTTAAACTCCACCGTGACGATCCACTTATGGATTATCGAAAATTTCACCTGGTCCTCGCAGCTTTATCACGGAGGACGTGCTCGATACTCGCGGAATTCCAGAGAGTCGACGAGAGATCGGCAAGGCGCGTCAGCAATTACGCGATTCGCGTACCGTTTGCTCGACGAAGAGTTAACGAAACAGGCGACGAGTCACGTTGCGTTTTGTCGACGCGTCGACGTAATCAAGGCCCCGGGATCGGATTGCCGTCTCCGTTTCGAAACGGTGCGGCGTTTGTCGTCGATCGAACGGCTCTTTGCACGATAGATCGCGTCGTGGATCGCGGATCTACGAAAGCTCCACTTACTTACACGATTTCTTGCATCGTCGGCGGCCAAGTTCCCGCGAACCCGGCGTCCCGGGTCACTTTTCGTTCCGGAGTTCCCCGCCAGCAACAGTGTTCCATTACATTCACGGTATTCACTTTGTTCGCCACTGTCACGAGTCGAGTCCCATCAGTCCCGAGCACACAACACTGTCGACCGGTTCACAAGGAGAGTTCACAACGGTTTACCGGAAGTCTACGGTTCACTGGTCGGCGTTCACCATTCGCGCGTCCACGTGATAATCTTCGAGCGAGTTCGCGCACAACCCTCTTCGTTCCGAGAAAACAAAAATACAAATAGCAACGCAGCCGTCGCCGCGAAGGGAGGTTCGTCGAGCGTTTGCTGAATTGCAGAGGGGGTGGAAGGGGCGAAGATTTTCGGGCGACAGGCATGAAAATCAAGATAAAGGAGCGAGCGAGAGGTGGTCATAGGTTGACATAACCTCGGTCGATGGTGGAGGGAGTAGTAGGAGCGATCAGGTGCGAGAAGGAGGCAGAGATTCGCACATATGTGCCGTGGCTACCTATGTACGTACATAAGGAACGTATGCTCGTAGGATCTCTGAGAAGAGTACAGTAGAATGAAACAGGGGAAGGGGTAGCGCGAGGGAAGGACACACGGCGTGTCCACGAGGAGAAGAAAAGAGCACGTACCCGGAGAGCGAAGTGTCGCAAGGTTGCAGGTTGGCCGGTTGTCTCGGGATATGCACGGTTAGTAGGCGATATCGTGTTTGCCTCGGCGCGCGAGGCAGGCCTGGCCTGCGGAGCCACGGGCACAGGGAGAGCGACAACGACAGAGAAAAAGAAACAACCTTTGGCTAGGGGAGGGAGTTGAATGAAAGAGGCCGAGGGCGAGAGAGCGAGAACGAGAGAAAGCGAAAGAGAGAACCGGATAACGAGAAAGAGAGGAAGAGGAACAGAAATAGAGAGAGAGAGAGAGAGAGAGAGAGAGAGAAAGAGAGAGAGAGAGAGAGAGAGAGAGAGAGAGAGGAAGGTGGAAATCGCGCGAGAGGTGGTAGGGCGACTTGCTGTGTTGTGTCGGATGCTACCCGGTAGCGAGTACTTGTTGTTGAGATGCCGGGTACGTGGGGGTGGCTAAGGGGGTGCAGGAGGCGGCGGTGGTGACGACGACGCCGACGGAGAACGTTCGTAGGCGGTGGGAACCGGGGTCGAAGGGGTGGTACGGGGTTTGAAAACGACGAGGAGGGGGTTGGCCAGCCTTGGAATGGCCTTGCGCGCAGCAGCGCCGGCTACAGCGGCGAGCCCGTGGCTGGTGGTTGTTCGGTGGAGGCGAAAGCGCGGGCTAAGGCGGTGGTTACCGATGGAATAAAGGAGACGGAGGAGCCGGCCAGGGTATTGCGTTGATCGCGACGGGGGATGGGTTGGTGCGAGCGGGGGTCGACGACTACGACGACGTTGGAGGTGGCGGAGGTGGCTGATGGTGGCGGTGGAGGTGGAAGAGATGCCAGCGAGTTGCCGCGAGAGAGGCTGCACCGGGCCTGCCTGGGTTAGGTGTCTAGCTAAACAGAACGCGAAACACAACTGGGTCGCAGTTTCTCTCGCGGACTAGCTGCGGAGGAACGGAGGGTTGAGGGGTAAGAACCGGTCCGGGTGGGGGATTGGGCCGCGTGCTTGGTAGAGGCAGTTTGCTAGAGCAACCGCCAGTCGAACGGATACGATACCTTGAAGGGCTTTTCTAGCGACGATCGGCACGAAATGTATCGTATCGAGGTGGCTTGATACGATAATCGAGGATCGACGAGACGATAAGCGGTGGAGCCACGACGAACTCAGACACGACGCGATAGGATGCCACCGATGTACGAGATATACGGGCCGGAGAGGACGCGGCACGAGTGTACACGCGGCGCGGATGCGCGCAACTCTGCGGGCGGGCACGCTCGGCTACGCTGTTTTCCTCCCTGCCGTTAAAACAATAATGCAATATTTAACCATACACACGAGGCGGCCGAGGGATAGACGGAGAGAGAGCGAGAGAGAACGGGGATCGCGGAGGAGAGAAGGGGACGGTGGCACGGTGGCAGTGGCGGTATCGGGGCGAGAAAGCATCGCGGTAGGGAGATAAGGAAGGTAGGGGCAAGAGAGCGTAGGGAGAGCGGATGTGGGCTTTCGTTTTACCCCTCTACCAAGCGGAACGCGGCGACCTACGTGACTCGGTCTCTCTCTCTCTCTGTTCAACGATCGAGGCTGCCTCGTTCGCCACCGTTAGTTGTCTTGCCTCGTATTTCCCTCTCTCCCTTTTTCTCCTACTCCTCCGCCTCTGGTCGCGTCCCTCTCGCACTCCTACCCAACGGTTCTCGCTTTTTTCTCTCTCCACGGCATCGCTTGCTGCTTGCTTTTTCCCCGCGAGCGTCTCTTTCTTCGGCGTGCTGCAAGCTTTTAGGGGAATCCTCGCCCTGCACCCTGCGCTCGCCGCTTTTATGCGACGCCGCCAGTAACGGCGAGTGCGTGCGTCCGACGCGATGGCTCGAGAGAGACGGATAGACCGAAGGCGGGAGGGAGGAATGTGTATATGTATATCCGGCCGCGTGTGCGCCTGTGTATGGATATATAGATATTCCGCCTGTCGAGGATACAGGGGCGGGTGCCAGGGAGTGGGAGAGCTGGAGGCGGCGCACGGCTCTTTTCAAGCGTGTACGTGGGGCAGCGGAGGCTGGGGTGGCTCTAGACGCATTCTCCGAACGATGCAGGTGGGCGAACGGCCCTCGGAAAGGAGAAGAACGCCGCTTCTGCACGCGCTACACTCGCCCGTCTGACTACAAACCGACCGTATCTCCTGCGACCCGTCTACCACCCGCTCTAACCGGATGCAACGGTGTCTCGATGCACCTCTAATTTATGACCGTTGAATGCGAGTGATATTGCATTAGATACACGACGAAATTTTTAGAGGTCGAGAAGTTTCGAAACAATCGAACATAGCATCGAGCAACGCAGCCCATCGATGGGAGACACGGGGGGCGGTCTCGTCCCCTAATTAATAGCCTCGCGGAGCCACCGAAGGAGTTCGTACGTCGATCGAAGTTTTTCACACGAAAATGTCTCGTAAAATCGCGGCGGAACTCGCGCCATAAATTCCTCGAGTGTAATTCCAAGAGTAATCGTCAAGAGCAGATGCCGGTAACAATAAACCAGCCGGATATCAGAAGAGGACGTCTGCTCGAACATTCTGGAGCCGATCCATTGATATTCGCGGTCGCCAGGCTAAGTGCGAGCATAAAACTATGTCGCGCAGCGGCGGCGGTAGGGTTTGTCGCAGACGCGAACTTCGAAACCGGCCGCAAATATTTCTATAACGCTACATTTAACTACGCTCGGTCCGTGGAATTTTGCATGTTGAAATTCTTCCTTAAAATAACGGCGACCTGGAAATGTACGTTCCTCGAAACCGCGGTTCGATATTTACCAATAAAATTAGGAGAACGCAGAAGAAAGGACAGTCAAATACCGTGCGTGTCTGGTTAATTGGGTGGCTAGCCGAACGAGGATCGTTCGATTGTACGTTTGCAGCCTTGAAGAGTCCGCAATTACATTCCCATTTATGACGAGTCCCGACCTATAGCCTCTTATTTGCATTCGACCGGCGCGGCAGGCTAGTAGGCGCACGTAGAAGAGATACAGGCTGCATTTGCATTCAGCCGTGGGTTGTCCGGGTTCAGGGTAAGTTCGGGGCAGCCCTAATTCGAGCAAGTCCCGCATCAGTCTCGCGCTTCTTCGCCACCGCGGAATGAAATAAGAGCTACGTAGAGAGGAGAGTCTCGCGTCTCTGCCGGCAAGGCATTCCTTTTTCCGGCTAGCTGAGAGTGGTACGGGGGAGAGGAGGTTGCAGGGGGGTGGTGTGGGTGTAGCGGGTGGATGGAAGAAGCGGGGTGGAAGGAGGGTGGCTGGTTGATAGCGGCTACGCCGATACGCCAGGCGAAAAGGGTCATTCCGGGGAGTAGCAGCCTCCAGCGAACGGTGGATGCAACGCGGGGGTGGGCGCAGGGTGTCGGAGGTAGCTTCGAAGTCCAGATAGCGGTACACTTAGCCGCGTGTATAGCCGTTCTCTCCGGAGGATAGAAAACGTCGGGATGGAGAGGAAGGCGGAGAGGAGGGTTCGGGGGAGGAGGAGGATGAGGAGGATGAGGAGGATGAGGAGGAGGAAGGCAGGGGGTGGTTGGGTGGCGACGAGAGGGATCTGGAGGGGTAGAAGAAGGGGCGTGGGGGTGGTGGCCACCCCTTGCAACCCCCCACCAGCGCAGGAGTCGCGTCGCCGACGCTCGGCCAATAAGGAGGCCCGCCGACACAGAGACAATTCAAATGCTGCGCCAATAACAAACGTCTTTTGTTGTTATACGGCAAACTTTCTTTTCGCTGGTCCTCTGTTTGTGCCGTCCCCAGGATGCCCAACCCCACCGCCCGACGTCGGATCCCGTGCCCGCCGACGTCTCCTCGCCCTCCCTCTCTCCCGCCCCCCTTTTTTTCTCTCGTCGCGCCTCTTTTCTCTCTTTCCCTTTCGTTCTTCCCTGGTGCGCCGCCACCACCACCGTCCACCGCCACCACCCCTTCCGGGCGACTCCGTTCGAGGCATATTTTTCTTTTTCTTTTCCCTTTTTTTCCTCTGCTCTGCTCTGCTCTGCTCCTCTTCCTCCTCCTTCCTCCCTCGATTTCTTCCCTCGTTCTTCTCTCCTTTCCCCGGAGCGTCAACATATTAAAACCGGGGAAAGGGCTGGGCTGCGCAATGCTGACTCTGCCTTTCCACGGTCTTTCTCTGTCCCTGTGCTTTACCCCTTCTTCAGTTCCTCTTCGTCTTCTTCTACTTCTTCTTGTGTATCGATGCTGCTGTGTTGCTCGCAGAGGTGTTGTCCTTGCGCGCGACTGCTGCGGAACTTCCGCCTCTCCTCAGCCGTCTTCCACTCCTTGCACCGCCCAACCGGTTAATTCGGATACAAACTGCACCTCCCATGGCTTGCTCTGCGCAACTCCCTGTTTACGTCGCTTTCCTGCCGAGGCGTTCTCTGCCACCGTGTTAACCAATGAACAAATTGCTTGCAAACGCTTTAAATCACATCAAGCAGCACAGCTGCCCAGCACTATAAAGTCACCAATAAGTAGACTGCTGATTTTATACATTTATGGAAGAAACCACTTGGTGTCATCGACTTAGACCTCCTGCATACTGCATGATACACACTAACAAGTTCGTTCTACTTATCGGGTGTTTATCGCCCTCTAACATCCTTTTAGGAGCCAATAAAAATTCATCGACCGGCTGATAATAGATTCCGCTCGAGTAAAAATTTTGTGCGCGCGTTCGACCGTCGAAATAATAATCTCCAGTGGAATGAGACCGTCCGAGTCAGACGGGGAATCCGGCCGCCGATGGAATCGCTACTAAAGCTCGTCGATCCAGTCCGTTTAATGTCTCCGCCTCGGCGAAAGAAAGGAGCATCGCCCTCTGACGAAAGTTAGGATAAAATGGAGCCGCTCGGGGTCGAAAGGATAAATATTCATTGACGTCTTCGTCAAGACTTTTATGGCTCGACAACGGGGAGGAGCTCTCTCGCCGTGGACCGCTTCAATTTCGGGGGTGGAAACGCGAGGATAAATACTCCTTCACCTGTTTTAGGGGACTCGGAGACTGAACGCCCGCATCTCTCGCGGATTCTACTTGAGAAATAGCATTGTTTTACACGTAACTAACTCCTTCGGTTACTCGAGGCAAAAGAAACCATGTTAAATTACAGTTGACTGGATCCGAGGATTATTTCACGAATATACACGTCAGATGTGCATTCGACAGAAAAGATTTGACAACTGCCAAGGAACACGGAAATCAGTTCGCACATAAATACCCGCAATGCACTCACAGCGAACGGGATAATTTTGTCCGGGTAATCAGATGTGACCGTCCTCGGGAACGAAGTTAATACGACGTCTATGAATTGAGAAGTCGAGAGTGGTCGATTCGAATTACTTTACGGATATCAGAATATCAGAAGAATGGGGTCTAAGGTGCGCCATGAGTGATTGTCTATCAATCATTAAAGAAATATCCATACATTATTCCGTCTATGGTTTGTCAAATTACTCTGAGAATATCTTGGAAGAGTTAAGATTGTCCTGTGTCCCGGAGAAGCCAGTCACGGGGAGAGATCGATAAGAAAATTGTTCGATGGAGAAAGAGAACGGGCGAGAGAGAGAGAAAGAGAGAGAGAGAGAGAGAGAGAGAGAGAGAGAGAGAGAGAGAGAGAGAAAGGAGAGTGAAACGCAAGGAGCGCCGCGGCGGAAAGGCAAAAGGGGCGGCAAAATTGAAATTTCTTCGCTCGAGCGACGACGCAGCAACTCATAAAAAGTTTAAACGTTTCATTCTCGTCGGCGTGGGCCGCGGGTTGCCTACTCGCGCGCGCGAGCGAGCCTTCGCCTCTTTTTCCCAATATAAACTCTCTCTCTTTTCTCGCTCTCGCCCTGTCGATTGACTACAGGAGCTTTTCCACTCGGCCTGATACGGCTCGGTTATACACACCCCCGGCCGAGATGCTTACGGCTGGCAACTTTTACCCTACCCACGAGAAATTAGGGGCTTACTTTGCTCCTTTCCACCATTGTGGCGTGCGACTGCTCCCCGGTCCCTCGACGGAATCGTAAAACCGGCGGAGAGTTTATGCGCGCGTGCCCCCTTCTGCGAAGATGAGCCGAATCCGCGACAATTACTTGCTGCTCGCACGATCGGATCTGCTCGATTAGGTGTGGCACACTAACCCCATCCACTAGCTTGATGCTTTCATTTCTGCATCCTGTACTGATAATTAAATGAACGAGACAGGATCGTTATCGTTGTCTTAAAATTAGACAGGTACAACGAAGCCGCGGCATGGGGCAGAGAATTAAACCGAAACATTTCAGCAAGAAAACCGTGGAAACAGAGAAAGGGTGGAAACGCTGGGAATATCTGGCCTTTCAACAAAATTTCAGACGGATCTGTCGAGACCGATCAGTCCGCAACGTTACCCATCGGCGGGGCCCACTTACATACGTTTCCGTTTTTCCAGTAACGAGTGCCTGTCATCCCGGTAACTGCTTCGACAGTATGTAGCCCGGTAATGAACACGCGGATCGCACGGTATACACGGAGATGCTTCGCGTTCGACAGCGAATCGTTGCTTAAAAAAGCCGGAGGATCCGAACAAATACCGGGAACGGTACAATGGGGCCGTCAGGAAACAATACAATAGGATATTTTCGAAAAGAGGGCTGTCCTCGCGTCGACCGCGCTCCTCCGTCCGACAGGAATCATTAATCAGGATTTATTTACGCGTTATTTGAACCGCTCCGCGATGGAAGACGCAACTCGGATCCGATTCCCATCTACGCGACACGTTGCAATCAATAGAATCTGCGTAATCGGGCCGGCAATAATATCCCCGGCAATAATCCATTAATCAGTGTTGCCTCGTGCGAGCGCATACAATAATTTATAGAACGGCGCCGCTTGCAGAAATATACGGTGTTTCTAAGTGGAGCATACGAATTTTAATTTGTATTTCGAACGGCGGATACGACCGAGATAAGCGGTAATTAATCGACAACGAATCCCTGAAGATTATTCCAGTTGGAAGTTTGTCACGATCTTCGAAAGCGTTGAAAAATTTCGTGACCAGGATGATGAATATTTTGGGACTGGTTATATATCGCGGCAGAATGGTTCGATATCCCTCGATCGAGCGTCGTAGACTGTTTGTAAATTGCTATGTATTCAATCACGACCGGGCGAGGGCACCCGTAGGAGGGTTGCTGATTCTTGTTTGCCGATATGCTGATGTAATTATTATATTGGCTCCATCGTAGGCGCAGCTTCTTATTATTTGCTGTATTAATGCTGGCGTCGTTCATTAGCCGGAAACCCTGTCTGCGATGGGTCTCGCACAGCTCGGGCCGCGCACAAACACAACGATCCTCTCCCGCGATCGTGTTCATCATCGCAGATTTCGGAACGTTCGGCCGCAGATCGGTGTGGGACGAGGGACGAGAGTAAGAGGATGAATATCGCGTGGATTTCGCGGCTCAGATTGTTTCGACGGCATTCCATTACGGGAGAGAAAGAGAGAGAGAGAGAGAGAGAGGGAAGGATGGAGAAACGGAGTGAGGGCCGAGAGAGCACCACACACGGTCCTGGTGAAAAAATAAACGCGAGCACGCGGAAAAAATGGATGCTGCCGGCCGAGCAAATACCGGTCTGCCAACGTTGCTGGAGACACACGGCCGATGCGCGTGGAAATTATTAAGCGGCCCGCCACCGCCACCGCCATCGTCATCGCCGTTCCCGGCAGCTCTTCGACTATCGATAAATATTGACGCTGCCCGTTACGGCAGATATTACGGCCGCGTGCTGCTCGGATTTCGGTCCGCCTTTCCTACAGACCGACCGGAATTTCCGCGATCAAAGCCGGAATAACCAATCCGCCGCGATCGCTCCTAATTGACCCCCGTACGCAACAATGCCAGCAAGATGAATTTTTTACACCTCCGAACAGTGCCTTCGTCGGACGATATTAATTCCTAGACTGTTATAGAATTAAGGAAATCGGAGAAGGTCCTGACATTCTATCAAGACGTCCATCCAGAGTTTGAATAAGTAAGAGCGCGAGGAGCATGCTATTTCCGAAGACTATGGACTTCGGATATATACTTGATGCTCATCAAGTGCGCGACTGGTCACTTCTATTTCAAGTACTGAATGTATTACTAAATGTATTCGAATGTTCATCATTGATGCGAGGGATCCGATTCGATTCGCTGCGACGACAGTGCGCAACATCTCATACATTTTCTAGAGGCTAGCAGTCGGCAACGATCAGGTCTCTTATCGAGTAGCGTAGGCGTGCATAGTTGAGGGATCAGGTGTAGACCGCAGGACGTCGAAGGAACCTGACGCGAGACGGTCGGAGAGCGAACCCTTGTCCAGGGATTCAAGGACTCGTGATCGAGACAGCGGAGAGTTTCGGTTGCTTATAGGTCGCGAGGGTGTCAGAGTCGATATCTTGCCGGCTCTGTGTCACAGTAGGGACGCCGTGTGCCGGGGGGTGTGGATGGAAGGGTGAGAGAGGGGTAAGAGAATCGACGACGCGGTGGAGGGTAGGTTTTGCGTCGGTGGCAGGGGGTAGGTGCGGCTGCGGGTGTTAGGGGATGGGTACGAGAGCGAGGGGGCATGATTAGCATTACACTCTGAGCCTCGATGATCAATAGTGGAAACGTCTCTCCCTTCATTCTCATTCTCTCGCTGTGTTAGCCTTATCTCCCTACCTCCTCTCGCGCCCTGCTGCCTCCTCTTGCCATCGGATATGCGCGAATCTACCACCCCTCCCACTTACCGTTCCCAACCACCCTCTGCCTCCCACCCATCCCGGGTCTCGCCACCTATTCCTCCACCTCTCCGTTCCATCTCTCGACTTTTTCTTCGTTCCTCGCCCCGATGGACGAGGTTCACGGTAGATCGGTGAACACACCGTGGCGCAGCTTATGCCATCGTCCCTGTTGCGGTGGACAGTCCGATCCACCTCCAACTGTGATTCGAAAAGAGCTCGAGCTTCAAACTCGATATTCTCTATCGGCAGCGTCACGCGAAAACGACACGCTGCCACGAAACTTCTTCGTATTCAGGAGGTGAGAGGATCTGGCTGGTTACTAAAAGATAGGACCTACGAAGATGAATCTATGAATATGCGTTGCTATATGTCAGTAAAATCCCGAAACGAGCCTAACTCCCTGCCACTTGGTCTCGCGGAAAACTGCGGAATCAGCCGATGCGTGCGTATCAGAAGACCGAGATTTTCTCGCCGTCTCCGGATCCATAGCGGCGTTACACCTTCCACGGCGGCGTCGTTCGCTCGCTCTCTCGTCCCCCTGCAACCCCGGGGATGTTTTATTTGACGGTGTCAGCAAGCGGGAGATATTAACCGAACAGCTCTCGCCTGGTGGAATTATGTGGGCGGACGGGTGGCGCGAGATTCGACTTCCATGGAATTTCCGGAGAACGCGGTACAGTGGCGAGGGGATGCTGGGAGGAGAGGGTTCTCCCGGTGGCGGGGGGTGGGACAGGCAGAGGTACGACGACAGGTCACACAGGGAATCCGCCTGGCAAGTTCACCATTCCGGATACCATGGCACCCCGGAGACACTGGCCGTGTCTAACTACGTATCCGTTCTTGCTCGTTACTTCGTCCGGTTATCTGCATCCGCATCAAAAGTATTCTCGCAGCTGGCTGCCTCCGCGCCGCGAATCCCGCGATCCTGTCAGCTGGGAACACCGTAAACTTCTTCGGTGACTGGGTTGGGCTTGAGGCGGTCCTCAAGATTTTCGACCGTTTAGGGGATCATTCTTTAAACAGTGTTGCAAACTTCCTCGAGATAAGACCGAACGATGAACCTCGGTCTTGCTTTATGCTGAACGTTTCGCGTTTATATCGACCTCCAGCTCTAATTAGAATTTAGCCATCGCTTTTCTCTCTCTCTAATAAAAAATGGGAAGTGGACTGTCCTGCTCGCCCAGGTAGCTCGGAAGGGTTATCGGATAGCAGGACAGCGTTAGGGTGGATTCTTCCATCCCGTAACGGTTTGTTCAGGATACTTGCGGGGACTTGGCTAGGTCCAGACCGCAAAAAATGTACTCCCGTACAGTCTGCTATTTATTATTCTATTAGCGATCCGACGGACAAAAAAAAAAAACACGGTGAAAAAGAGTACGAGAGAGATAGCTACCCGTACGGAAGGTTCGCTCGGAGAAGCTCGCCGAGAAAAGGATCCGCTCAGACCGATACCGGGCCAAGCAGCCAAGTTTGTTGACTTTGGCTAAATATTGGATGGCAACTGCAAATATTCGTCTCAACTATGCTCGTACCCGGTGAAGTGCACCCTCTCCACGCGAGTTCGGACCGGTGCTCGACCTTTTCCTCGACCGGAATCGGTAAGCCGTGGCCAGTGTTAGAACTCGACCGAAAGGAAAACTACTCTGCATTCTTAATCGAGCAGGCGGCTAGCCACGCGAAAACCCTCTCCCACGCGTCGTTTTGTCGAATCACTACGTGGGGGATTGTTCGTGGGTGTCTTCGACTTCCCGGGACTTTTGTTTAAACGTTTCCTGGCCTGGGGAACACGGAATGACAGCCAATAATTGTGCCAGATAATTACTGCGGCGAAATATCGAATCCCTCTGGATGATTCTCTCTCTGAAGATCTCTCATTTTCTCCTCCCATCTCCTCTCCCACCCGCCTATGCTCTCTAGTCGACTTTCCCCCGACTACCAACGCTATCTGTCTCACCCTCTCTTCGATTCTGTTCTTCCAGGTTCCCTTTCTCACTTTGACGATTTCTTTCATCGAATCTCTTTTCGGTTCATTTGACGGGGCGACCTTTTTTCGCGCCCGCCGCACAAAGTGTCGATCCATCGTTGTCTTAATGGCTGGCAGGCCACTCGTCCTTATTGCAGACTTAATTACTGGCTGACTCCAGAAAGTTATAATGGCCAACAAGGAGCGCTCGAGGAGCACGGCCCTTTCGACCGGGCGCACAAATCGACGTGGAAATAAAATTTTCTTAATCGAGCCGCGTCCCGGAGGCCCAGTCGATTACTATTAATTCGCGGTGCTGGCTACCACCGACTCAGCCTTCGGCTAGACGCTCGTTCGAACACGAAGATATACTATCTTCTGCAGAATGATTGTACACCAGAGCCAAGAACAAACGAAACTTTCTTAATCCTGTGGGATCTCAGGAAGAAATAGAAACAAAGCTTCCACCGCGATGAATTCTCGAGATACTATCTCTTCCGAATGTCCTAAGAACAGAAATAAAGAGCCCCATTTAGAGACTCGGTGAAATATCGGTTTGGTATCAGCGATTAGAGGAACATAAGTGGATAAGAATATCAAAAGATATTCCCCACCACCTACGAAAAAAGGGAAACAAGCGAACGTATGAATAATTTCTGGGAAATCTTATCGCCCCTGATCCGATACATTCACGGGCGATAACGTGACGCGAAAAGACAGCATTGGAAAGTCGCGTTCGGCCCGCAGGGGATGCCTTCGAATCGAAAATCGACTGCGAGGGGGTAGAGGACCGGCGAGACAGGGGAGAAAAGAGCGAGGGCCAGAAACGGCGAGCCTAAACAATATCTTGCGGCAATGTAAGGAGCGTCTATTGGGCCATTACCGCCGGTGGCTGACCATTTTGGCCATTTGGCTTGGACAGTGCTACGTCAGCGGTCTCGATTCTCTCTCTTGTACTCCGCCGCCTATTTCCCCTCTCCTCCCTCATAGATTCTGACTCCTGCCCTCTCGTGGCGATCCCCTCTCTGCATTGTTAGCAAAGAATAACTCTGTCGGGGGTTGCGATCGCCAAAAAATTTGTTTCCATTAATCGGAATCAATTTCTCGCACTGAAAACTCTATAAAATTGCTTACTCATCCTCGCAAATAAAAAATTATAATAATCTCTGGGCCAGGTCTGAAATATTGTTTAAGAACGAGGACGATCGCGATTTTAAAATTACAAACACTCGATTTCCCGTTCGTTTCGCAAAGCTCGGCCATCTCCCGTTCCGGAAATTGCGTCTCGTCCCGACGATCGTTCGAAGATCGTGCCATCGATCTCGCCGTAAAGATCCGCACGCACGGTTACGTGTCGGTGTGTATCGACGAAAAAAGGAAACACAGCGAGATTCGGAGATCTTCGAAGGGCGATAGAGCCACGATGATATATGACCGGCGATAAAACGGAGACATTGAAAGGCCACGATCGATCCCGTTTCGTTTCTTGGTCTGCCATTCTTCCTAGCCGTACGACTCGCTCCTGCCGTCCAACCAGGAGGACCAGGATGAATCGTCCGCGATTCTTCGATCCCCTAACTAATCTCGATCATGATTCCACGACCCCTGCGAATTTCGGTACAGAGTTCTGGCTAAAATTTCGCATTAGGAAAAAAATGAGGATAGAACGGTGGTGGAGGATCCAAACGCTTTAACACGGATCCACGGTGAATCGATCGTCTGCGGCTCTGGGGAGCTCCGAGACTCGTTACGATACCCGGTCCCCTTTCTCCCGACGACAGTACAAACCGAGAATCCGGCGATCTCCGGGCAGAAAGACATATTCCAAGTTTCTCGAATAACATTCAAAGCGCAAGACAAAATGCTCGCGGGAGGAAATCGTTTTCGTCCCTCATCCCCCGGAGCCGGTTGTTCTGTTTCTTTCCAACCGAGGGAGACTCTGGTTTTCCCTCGGTTCGCAGCCGGTTTCGGTTCCAGATCCAATTCTCAGCTACTACTACTACTTCTACGTCTCGATCTCCCTCTCTATCGTACTTTCTCTCATCCACGGAAGAGGCTCGTCGACGGAAACCACCCCCGAGTTACCGGCACTCTTCCGCAAGCGAAACATTGCGCGAAATAACGTTAAATATTTACTTTCGAGACGATTGTCCCCGTGTCGCCGCGACGATAAACATCATTATGTAATGTATATAAAGCTGCGCGGACCAGGTCGACGAGATACGCCCCCGCACACGTTCCCCGGCCGCAAACTTTTCCATGGACTTCGTGGATTGACCTTGCACACGTTCGCGATCACAACCACGACCACCATCCATCTGGACTGTCCGTTCGTGGATCGAGTCGCATCGCTCATCCATATGTGCACTCTCGCTCGGCCGGGATCGATCGATCGGTTTCGAGAAGAGAGCTACTGCTTCGAGACCTAAGAATTTCGTCTGGATACGAAGGAATCGGTGGGGAACGATAGTCTAAAAATTAACTGTTGCCGATGCATCACTCGATGACAACTATGTTCGTCTCAAGGCATTTTACGATGAAGGCATATTTTTTTAGAAAGCCGTTTTAGACAAAGCGAGTTTGATTCTTTCGTTTTCCGGCCTGAATTGTGAATGATGGCACCATAAACCGAGTTTTCGAAGGGCCGACGGCCCGCAGCGGCCTCGGGGAAATCCGTCAGGTTGTAAAATCTCTGTTACACCTAGAAGTTTTTACAGGTAGAAATTGCAAGTACCTTTTTCTCGAGCCATGTGTTCGGCACATGTTGTGCGGAACAGTGGTTGGGATCGGCAGCCGCGCGGTTAACGCAAGGAAAACGCTTTCCAATTTTCCTGATTCGCAGCAAGTGGATGATCATATTTTTGAAAGACGACGATCAAATTAATTCGTCGATCTCGTGCGTACGAGCCGGGAAGATTGCGCGGAATTGGAGCGGTTAGACAATTGAGAGGAATGAATCTCATTTTCGGATAAGTGGACGAAGACGCATGAAAACATGTATCAACTATTAAACACAGTCGTTCCTGATCCAAGGAATGCATTAGCAAGTATCATGGAAGAAAATATCCATGATTAATTGGATAAGAGGTTGGGGCAGAACACTCCGCCAAGGTACATCGTGAAATGTAAACTGAATATGCTCCGCAGACAGTTTATCAGAGAGAGAGAGAGAGAGAGAGAGAGAGAGAGAGAGGGGGGGGGGCTTGATATTACTCCGTAAAATCCCTTAGGGGTTGGCAAAGGGTCGTCGCGTAGTCCTTGATGGCGACGCGATCGCCACTATCCTTTCGAGATCGTCGTTAATTATTTCTTGGTTTTCGTCTAGCATCATACTCGAGCCGGGACGCAGGGACGCGCCACTTGTCGCTCATTGTGTACAATGTATACGCGACGAATATTTCCCTGTCCAACGGTGTGTACCGAGACTCTCCAGTCAATTTCGAATTTAATTCAGTCAACCTCCATTGCACTACCGTATTGTCAAGAAGATGTACTCACGGTTCGATGCCCGACCGCAAAAGTGAAAATGGGACTCCCAGTCTTACCTGAAACAGAACAAAGAAATTCCATCGATTAGAATTACAATTCTCGTGGACAGACAGTTTCATCATTAACCCCTACGATTTATTTTACGGTTTCAATAATCAGAACTGTTTCGTAGTTCGTAATCTCCTAAAAAAGGAGAAAATATATATCTACTTTATGTCTACATAATCGAAATAGAATTTCATCTCGGTTTAAAGGGAATTGATAACATACATATTCATTAGACTCTGTTCAGAGTTTTTATCACGATAGTCTAATACCCACTCATTTACCGAATCGATGAAACTCTAGAAAATAAGAGGCAGAGAAAATTGAACTCGGCTTATAGTCCGGCGCATCGCGCGATAAACAATGCATAGGGGGTTGTATTGGTCGATATCGAATCGAGAGGCAGGGTACTTTTGTGTCGCCGATGGTCAAGAGTACAAGCGGCCGTAGCCGATAAGTGGCTCTATCAATCCATTCGGTCAGATAAGGATTTCGCCATTGATCGGCCGTTCCCCATATCTCCCTGTGCCCGCGTCGACGTTCGTTCCGCCGCGATTAATGGACACCCATCAACGCCTCGGACCCGACCATCAATCACGATTCTCGAAACACTCGGACCCGCTAATCGGCGATTTTGTATTTTCACGGCTGGGAATTGTTTCCGTCGTTAAACGCCGCCCTTTGTCCGCTGTTGTGGACGACGCTCGAATACCGGGGTCAGGTATATCGAGGAAACAGTTGCCGATCCTGGCGGACTATAGACTACGCGAAACGAATGGTTACGCTTTTTCCTCTGCGAGGAATAAAACAATAGGACCAGCGCAGAAACAAGACTCCTCTTCGTTAATGAGGACAGAAAGTAGAAGATTCGGAGACGTACAGGGTGTTCAAGACAGCCGGAGTAAAATGATCCTGTTCGAGATACATTATTAAATTCAGAAACAACAGCGGAGACAATTTCAGGAGTAATTTGGGATCCAAGAAGTTTCTTCTCCGATCGTCTTGAGGGGGTGGAATCCGCGATAGCTTTTGAAATCTCGATGACCGCGTGTTCGAGATCCCCGAACAACGTAAAATCGTGACACGAGGAGCTCTGTTCGCGGCGCGGGCCCTGCACCCCTGCCCGGAATAAAACAACGATCGCGTGCTGTATTAAATTAAATCCAGCTGCAGTGAATTACGTTCAGTCGTCCATTACATCCGCCTGAGGCGACGCAGAGAAAGGATATAAATTCCTACCCCACCCCTCCGATAAATCGATACGTGAGCAACGGTGACGCGCCAATCAAGCCCGCCGTTTAATACCCCGGCGAAGGCGTATATTTCAGAATGGGTGAATATTCGGGCTCGGCGAAGAAGCCGAAACGGCGCGGGGCATAACTGTTCTCCGACGACGTGGGTGGCGCAAAACGGTGGTGGGTCGCGAGGGGGGTGGGTTATGGGGGACCGGTGGTGACGCGCCGAGGCGAATGAAAGCGAAGGGTGTGGCGGTTAGAACAATATCGCATTTTATAGTTGTAATCGAGGATCATAATTGAACAAGTTTGTATGCCTGCCTGTTTCTACGACCGCCCACACCATCGGCTCTCTCTCCCCGAGTTCCTCCTTCTCTTCAGCTTCTACGGCGTCGTCTTCCTTCGAGGTATCCCCGGAAGAATGCCTCGGGTGTCACACACCGCCTCCTGCTCTCCACGTAGAATATCCCCATCCTACCGAAAACCCCCGACGAATCCACGAACCCCGGCCATATAACCGAGGCTAACAAGATTTCGTATATGTAATTGGTTGAGTATTAAATTGCGTATTCCCGGCGATGTAGCACGGGAAATTTCGGGTAGCGAAGGTGTAGGTGCGCGCGCGAGACGCTTAGAGAGTCTTCGGGGCTGGATTATGGCTGCGGGTTGGATCATTTCGTAACATACTGCACTGCCGTGACGTTTAAGGTACCCCCGAGGACCGGATGGGCCCTCCTTACGTCGGATTACGCCACCCCCTCGCTACAAACTTATATATTTACTTCACGGTCTTCCGACAATGAACGTCTTTCGTCAATCGCACCCTTTCCCTCGGATACCTCGTGCCGCTCTCGCGATATTAACCCTTCTGAAAACACTAAAGATATTCTTGGATATTCTTACATGTTTCTGTAATGTTTATAATTGAAACAGTTTAGACAGTAGAACTCATTAGTGGGACATCGGATAATCCATCGTCAGCAGTTCGGAAAGAAACAGGATCGTTGGCACGAGTATGTATCGATTCCAATCAGTATCACAGGTCGGTAGTCGAAGGGCGCAGTAGACAGACCGGTTCTTTCTCCCCGAAAATTACGGAGAAGCTGGTCGCAATCCAATCGGAGACATTCGGACCGGGTCGCCTCGAAAATCGTAAGGTCGTCGCGCGATCGTGGCGACGCTCTCAGCTTAATTAAATGCGCACGAAACCAAGCGGGAGGATGTATCCGCCCCGGCGGACGATTTCCAACGGAGAGTTGCCAGGCTGGAGAGATCCTCGAACCAACTACCTACCCCCCCCCCCCGTGTAAGTAGCATCGACGCGGCGAAAGGGGTGTGTTGGGGGACAGGACAAGTCAGCCGCTTGCCCGAAGTAGTTAGCTTAGTGATTTTCGCGTTTATTGGCCAGCCGTGACGTCCGTACAAGATTGGTCCCGTTCACTTGGGGAACCCTCGGGAACGGTTTCAAGGTGTTTCGTGTCCTCGACGAAACTCGTTCCGGGATACCTACCGATGCCACTTTCGTCCCCTCCTACGAATCACTATAATTCTGTTTGGGACGTCGATTATTCCCATTCGGTGGGAGCCGCGTGCCATCCAGTCATTCTCATTCCAGCCTCTCCTTGCAAACCAGGATGTCTGGTGTCACCGCAGGATTCTTTCTCCGCACTCTTTCTCCACCGACAGGAAGCAATTCTCTGCTCTCCGTTTCCCCTGGCTTCCTGCCGCGCGGCCCATCCGTTTAATACATCTGGCGTGTAAGTGGCCGCTATAACAAGGATCAACAAGCGCCGAGAAATCCGCGCCTTACGGAATACATCAGCGGCCGTATTTACACTCGCGTTTCACGGTGTAATAGCGGTGCGATCATGCCCTCTACCCTTCCACCGGCTCCTCCTCGCTCAGTTTCTGGCCGTGTTCATCCGCCTCCCGCGAACGCGCACTCGTAATTCCGTGATGTTTGTTTCCAACGTTGGCTTTCGCTACCCTCACTCCGGGGGGTTGTTGGCCGTCCACCTTCTTCCCCTTTCCCTTTTGCCCCCTCGTCACCCTTCGCTCTTATCTCTTCGATTTTTCATACCTTCGGAGGATCTTCCTCTCGTTTCCTTTATCGGTGAATAAAGAGCTCTTCGTGCAGTTTCGGCGAATTTGTAAAAATTATCCCTTCGTGGGCTGGAGGTTCTTTCAGTGAGATTTAGTTCGATTCGATTGTATCAAGATTTTCGTGGTTTTGAAGTGAAACGTTCGTTCAGTCGCAACTTCGATGTGTTATTGTTTAACAAAGTTTGGGAAACAGTGTTCAACAAAGGATGCTTTCGACGCACGAAGTAAACTCTCGATGAGGTGGAGGGGATTCGCGAGGTCCCCCCGGGCAATCGCGTCGCCTGTTTAACTAGCCTTTTAATTAGAAACGCTTAAAAATTCACCGGAGCCACGAAATACATCCGGTCGCCTCAAAATTGTGTGTGGCTGCAACCCTGCGAAGACCCGGCCGGCCCGACCCCGGCTCCTTTTGTTGCGTCGCGCTCCCATTGTATGGAGACCGCCGCCTAATATTTACCGCCTAGGCACTCGGGGGTGCTCACCCCCGTGCACCCACTCTCGCAAACCTTATCCGGGGATGCTGGGCGAAGGGCACGGCACGAAGATATCCCCGATCCTCGAATAATCGCGGCTGTGTCGACGTTACAAAAAGAACCTCGTGTTTAGTCTCACGAAAAAAATGTTTGAAAAAACATAATTACGTGTACAGGATCAATGTATAAGACAAACGACACGTGCTCACAGGAATTCTCATTTTATCGGAACGGCGGTAGTCTCTGTGACATTCCTCGAAACAATATACGCATAAATCAATTAAATTATTTTTGTTGCTCGGAAGGCAGCACAGCCATTTTTTCGCGTCAAAGGATAGAATCGCGGTTGGGGAGGGAACAAAAAACGCGGCCGCAATCTGAGCAGCGGCGCGGCGCACGGCGCACAAATTCAATAATTAGGATTGTTACGAAAGTATTCGTCTTTGTGACGTTTTACAGGCGGTATTATGCGTTGTCGGTGTAACGTGTGTGTACCTTCCGGTGAAAGCACGCGAAAATTTCCGCCTCATTTGATACGCACGGTCTGCATTACATTAACAAAACGTATAATAATGCGGCCGCGAACCGGCGTGTTTCCTGTACATTGCGCTCGCGTTCTCTCTCCTCCTCTATCTTTCTCTCTGCGGCCTGTCTCACCTTCCTTCGTACCCGGTTGCGTTTCACGTTCGCCGAAAGAGAAAATATTGAATACAATATGGACCGCGGCGTGGTATTATTTACACGCGGGGGCGTGGATTTTTTCAAAAAAACTCGCACAAAGAGTCGGATTTAATTCGTTTTCGGCGGAGAATATTCATTCGCGGCGAACGCGGACCGGACCGAGGTCCCGGCGGAACGAAATAGAAATGAAAAAAGGCGAGACCGCCAGCGAGGTGGAGGGGGTGAGTGGGTGCACAGGGTGGAAAAAAAAGAAATCGAAAAAGGGTCGTGCATCTGTTCCGGTCGTGTATTATACGCGCACGCGAAATTGGTAGGTGGTCTCGCGCGCGCGTAGCCTGCAATCCTCTCTCTCTCTCTCTCTCTCTCTGTCTCACTCTCTTTCCCTCTTTACCTCTCTTTCCGCGTCCGGGAGAGTGAATGAAAATGATGGCAACTCGCGTAAGAAGCCTACGCGAGAATTCTCGCCGAGGATTCCCCGGCGATACCCGTGACCCTTGAATCCTCTTTAAAAGGAATTAACGGCGGCCTGTACAGTTTGCCGCGAATTTAGAGGCTATTTAAAAAGGATTACCTTTTATTTCGTGCGCCAAATAAATTCGCGCGTAACAACGAGGAACGGGTACTCTCTCCTCCGGCTTATGCTCGAAGGAAAAACGAGAAAAGAAACTTGTTATATTATATATATACACACACACACGCATATGCTCTCGCACGATGCACGAGTACGTTTTTCCACGAGTATCTCTGCCGTCAATGCACGCCACTGTGTGTTGCCCACAGAATTCGCGAGACTACTTCACCCCGCGGAGACTGTTCTCTTTCGGTTCTCTGTAATTCCTAGTCCATTGAATGCTCGGAGCCAACTGTTTCATATAATCTGATTCAGGCACACTTGCTCCCGATGCTGAAATGAAATTATGATACCGGCCGTGGCCGCGCGGACCCCGGGATCTTATCAAAGAACCTGCCGAACGTTTGTTTCGAACAAATTCTCGAATAACACCCGGCCTCTTCAGGCTTTTCATCTCGCCGCGGGATCCTGGCTCCAATTCCGAGGGTATTTTCGCGGGTTAACTATAAATCTCGATCGCCCGGCTGAACTGCATAGAACAGTGTGAGAGAGAGAAAGAGAGAGCGCCACCCCTGACTCGAACGAATTTTTACGGCTCCGCGATCCCCCCCGCGCGCGAGCAATATTGGATTTATTCAAGCCTAGAGCTGCAAAGTTGCGCCCTAAATAAAAAGGGTTGTCACTTGTCCTCCTCGGCTCCTCTCGGCTCGGCGTGTTCAACTTCTCACCCCTTGCGAGACCGGAACTTTGACAGCGGGGCAAAAATACCCGGAGACATTATTAAATACGATTATCCGGTAAAGGAGAGAAAAAGCGAGACGCTGAGGAAGAGGAAGAACGAGCAGGGGGTTGGCTAGGACGCGGAGAAGAGACGACAGGGGATGAAAGGGGTGAGTGAAAAAATGGGCGTGGTGGGGTCAGCCGGCTAAAAGTAAAAAGTTAAGAAGGTGAGGGGTGGTATGCGACTACTCCTCAAGGCGGCTGCGGGGGATGCAGCTCGCGAAAGGGTAGCAGGGGGTGGTTGAAATAGAGAGAGAGAGAAGACGACGTTAGGTTGAGCCGGGCTCAGCCGGTCGAGCCTGACTCGGCTCTCAAACTTTGATACGATTAAGACGGAACGAATTAATCTTCATCCCCGCGAACGCCGTCTGCTGGCAGCCGCAGGGATGGAGAGGTGGCGAAGAAATTCCCTTTTTTTTCTCTCTCTCCCACTCGCTCCTTTCCTTTTTCAGAAAAAAGGGGTGAACGATGGCGGTGAAAGAGAACCGTGGACGGAGGAGCCGGGTGTCGAGGACCGAGGGTCCCGCCTTTGCCGGAACCCTCTTCACTTTCTGGCGAGAAGGTGACGTTAATTAGAAAAGCGCGACGAGATTTCTGATTTCCGAGCCGGACCACGATCGGCCCTCGCGTCTCCGTCTGAGATCCGAGGAGCTGGCCCTTTGGGGCTCCTCGCGGACGTCGCATGAATTTTCTGCTGGTCCAGAATGCTCCACGATTTTATTTGCACCGTTATCCATTTTATTAAGCGACTAAATCGTTCATTAACTACTTCGTCTTAAAACATGGAGGAAATCTGGAAGTTGAGGTTATCGCATAGAATATTATCTGTAATTATGAGTAAGTCTGATTTGTCTACCAAACCATTTCATATTAAAAATTTTCTGATGCGAGCGATTAAAAACATGACCCAAAAGTAGAACCGCGTAGAACCAAAAGTGGATAAATTAAATTTTTTAATGACGGATCGATATGGAATATTTTAATTCGCAGTCGATCGGGGGAGCGAACGTGATCAGCGAATACGGTGTACGTCGCCGTACTACAGAGATTAAACAAACGCTTGTCGCTCTCGCACGAAGGGATAGTTCGAACTACGAAAGGCATGGTCAGCAGCGGTCTACCGGTCGTTTTTAATCCCATTGTGAACATGGCTTAATCGAGAAACCATTACCCTGGTTTGCTGCGCGAGCTAGACTGTCTGGAAGGGTAGGGCCCTCTTACAGTGGAAAGGGTGGGCATGTGTTTCCGTATGGATCAAGCCTCGAACCGACAGAGAGATGAATTGCTGCCTAGCTTGCTACTTCCTGCAGCCCTGGCCGATTCACAGAGAATCCGACTAAAAAAAAAGAGGAAAAAAGGAACGCGTTCGTTCTTCAAACCACGATCCCCTCTTGGAAATACCTGTCAATGCAATTAACCTACTTAATCCACTATTTTCATGTTTTCTTCCTCACTGTTACATTAAAGCGGACCTTCGAGAGATTCCAAATTGATAGAACATTTAATATTAGTAAAACGTGTTGCTGCTGATCCGATAAATAAGTATTTATCAACGTGGTGAGAGTTTTGTGAAGCAGCAATCTATTTCGGAGGGCCGAAGTTGCCGCGGGTGGCAATTATATTAAAGCAAAGCTGCGGGGCGAAAATCCATCGGAAAATAAAGCGACGGTGGTCTGAAAATTAGTCAAACCTGCTGGGAGAAAGGGACGCGTTTACCAAGGAACCATGAAAGCGCAGCAATTTTCCCGGGACACGAAAAGACCGTTCCCCGCAAGTAGCCCTTAACTACCCCCGGTTCGTCGGCGCGTTTTCCCTCGCGCCGGTTACCGTTCCGTCAGGAAGCTCACGACGGGAAGTCAGAGACAGGGAACAGCGTACCGATAGAGAAAGATAGTGAACGGGAGGAGTGGTTTTGCTGATCGGATGGTATTTAGCAATAAAGTTCGATTCCCCGAGCCGTGAAAGAAGCAGCCCCTGATTTCGTCGGGGTTGCGAAAATTACGGTTCCCGTAGCCAATCCGTCCACACACGTTCCGTGACGCGCAAGTGGCCGCGTTTAAGCCGTGTATCGACGGATAGGTGTGAGGCTGGAACGTCGCGTCGACTGGAAGGGTGACCTCGAAAAAGGGGATGGCCAGGAGGAAGCGACCGACTGGAGTGGCCACCGCGGTGGTCCAGCTACGGGAAGAGGAGAGATCTACGAGGCCGAATGACAAAAAGACCTCTCTCCGCACTGTGTGGAATTGTCGACGGGTACGCCGATGCACAGCACCGCTGAAATAGCGCCACCAGCTGAAAGAGGATCTCCGCTCGTCCCTCTTGCCGTCAGAACTAAGCTCGTCGAACCTGTGCTACTCTGTGCTCTGTTCTGCGATGGATCGTCCCTTTTTCGTGGTCGCTCGAATTTCTTTCCGTATACCACTCTTTCTCTCTGTCTGTGTAGTCCTGCCATCCAACAAAAGTCGCAATTGCAAGAGATTCGTCTTCCTCTGCTGCTCAAACACCTGCCGACAGGATCCCCTTTAACGTTCCCAGCGCTCGGGAATAATTGGCCATCTTTCCGCGAAATAAAATCGACGGTATTTTCCGGTTTCGGTGTTCCCATTGAAAAGTTCGAAGATCAATCCCGTTTGCTGTTTGAAAGGCTGGCAAAGCCCGGACCCGATCCCGTCTTAAAACAAAGTCGGCCCTGGGAACGACCTCGCGTCTCTATTTACACAATCGGTTCCCCGATGATCGGGAACGAGCGACGTGCCCGTGGAGCCAGAAGGAAAAGTATGGAATATTTAGCGTTCACTGAGCTATAAAAGCAATTATATGGGAGCCATTGTTTGTCGGGAGTGCGCCTCCGCGATACGGGGGCGAACAGCCGAGATGACGGCGGGCTTCGAGAGGGTGAGAGGAGGCCACGAGACCCGGAGAGCTACTAGTCGGCCAGGGGGATAGAGGAAGCAGCATCGGTCCAATGAAAATCAGAAGTACGGAGCAATAAATACGACCGAGTCAATCCGAGTCCCCACCCCCACAGCCACCGGATCGAGCGTAACCCCGGCGAATCTCCATTCAGTTCAAACGCGATCTTCTTCTTTCCCTTCGCCAACCATCCGGATTCATTCTTGCCACCGGATCCGCCGCTATCTTCCTTTCGCTTGCCACTTGCCCGGATATAAACGTCCCTCCAGACGCCAACGCCGATTTATTCGCGCCTTCCTTCTGTACAGGCTGCCCCCAAATTGGTGGCGCACCTACTTAACCCTAGTATCCGACATTTCCCCCAGAAAATCTTATTCCGAAATTATAATATTTCTCATTCCTTTTCAGTAGCGACACGCTGCTCGACTCCCGGACGCTAATGAAAAAAATATATAGAAAATTCCCAATAAATTAGTCGAACGTATCCGAAATCACGAATTAAGTTTCTAGCGATGAAAAATGAGAGAGGGGTGGAGCGAGTGGCGGGGAGTCAGCCTGGAAGAAAGTCCGGAGTGCAACCGACTGTTAGAGAGGAGGAACGAGAGTTCAGTGGAAGGCGGTCGGTCGAGAAAAAGAAAGAGAGAGAGAGAGAGGGAAAAAGGAGAGAGAGAGGAGCGAAAACAGGGTGTCGGAGGACCATTCTAATATAAATGTCCCCGGCCGAAAGGCGGAGAGCGCGGAGACATTCGCTAATTAAAAAACTTGAAAAATTAATACACATTTCTCTGGGTGCTCGGGGGGTTGTGTTACTCCTCGCTTAATCCTTGGTATCTGATCGGCCATCTGTTCCCGGCCATCACGAAGCTGGCGCGGCTGCCAGAGTTTCCATCCCCCTGGCCTCACCTCGTTCGCCACCCTCTTACTTATTACTCAGGCTTGTACCGGGCCGGTGTTTCTTCGATGCAGCTTGTAATCACAAGACGTTTACGATACAAACTTTCTAATTAACGTCTTTGCTCGTTCATCCCCATGAATCATGGTTTACTATCCTCGGAAGCTTCGTGCAGACAGAAATGAAAAGAAGAAAACAAAATAATTTGGGAACCACTTTCCACGTTTTTATACTGCATCTGTGTCCGACCCCGATAGGTGGTAGGATCGAACGGCAGAGCTTTATAAAACACCTGGAATGCGTGACGCGTGGGGTGGCAGGCTGATCGCGATTCCCGAGCTATCGCATCTACACAAAGGGGTGCGCACGACAAAGACCGTGAAAGCAAAGGCTGCGAAGATATCCCTCGATAAACGAGGAGGGCTTCAACGAGAAGGGTTGACACGACTCGATACGAGAGTGGTATAGTGGCAAGAGGGACAAGTACGAAGGGAGAGAGAGAGAGAGAGGGATGGATACGGTGGTTGCGAAAGGGTGGATTGGGACAAGGACGAGCTCCCATCGCGGCGGCAGCCTATCGTTATCAACAATTCAATAGTGTTTAACTTATTTATGTGCCGTTAAATGCCGGGACTAATTAGATGGCGGCATAAAGATCCGTAGCCTCGGTGGGCCCTCTTCCAAGTGGTTCGGCGCACCGCCTCGTGGGGTGTAACGTGCAGTAGCCTGGTGGCGAGGGGCAGAACGAAGGTTACGGAGGTTAGAGGAGGCTTCCATAACCAGCCGGAGACAGACAATGGCAAAGAATGAGCCGGAGTCGCTCTGAATAGGCCTCAAGACACTGAACGCTATAATGCGAAAGACTCCATTGTGACGCGGGCAGTTAAGTGCCCCTGGTCTGGTCTCCAAAACGAAGTGGGCTACGTGTCTCTCTCTCCTTCTCTCTCTCTCTCTCTCTCTCTCTCTCTCTCTCTCTCTCTCTCTCACCTCCCTCTCGCGTTCCCGTTCCGGTCTTTCGTATCAGCCCACTCTTCGAGCTCTTAGCTCGTGCCTCTTTCGTCGCATCGTCACCTCCTCGTCAATTTCGCCGGCTACGGGTCTAGAATGACTCGAGTTATTAAGGAGAGCTGCAGGTGATCGGGTCCATCCTCCCCGACCAACTCTCGCTAGACAGTCTCGATCCTCCTTCTTTCTATCGGATCCTTTGGAAAACTCCTTACCCTGTCTAGCTCACATTTCTTAGAGACTCAGAATTCAAAAAAAAAAAATAAGAATTCAAAATAGGAATCTGATAAAAATAAATGCGCAAAATTCGGAGCCGTTTACAGTCCCGGCGAATGGCCCCCGAGGAGCGAGAGGGTCTCTATTTTTGAGCCGCCTAATTGCTGATTGCTCCGAATTCCAAGTAGATCTTCGGCAGACCCGAAAGATTTGAAAGGACCCGGCAGATTTAAAAATCCTTCTAGTGGATGGTAATCAGCCGGCGCAGCTCGAAGAACGCTTCAAGATCCCTCGAATCAGGATCAAGAACCTCCGCCGCGCCTTGTATACTTAGGCTTTAATAGTCGAAGGATCCACTCTTCTTCCCTCGTCCTCGTTCCTTTTTTTCTTCCTCTTTCTCCGGCCATCTTTCTACGGTCTCTCGGTAAATCTTTACAGGTGGCATCCGCGGACTTCCAAGCGTGAATTCCGAGCGACGAGGATCCGCACCAAAGAATGAAATGAAATGTTGGATATTTAAGGGCGGAAGTACGGGGGTTCGCGGGGCGGGACGGGGGGGGGGGTGGGAAGAGGAGCGAGAGAAGAAGGAACGAGACAAGATGAGCCGTGGCTGCGAAAGTTTCGCTGCTCTGCGGAAGAAGTGTCTGACCGCGGCACGATTCACGGATGATAAATCGTTTAAACCTTTTCACCGGAGTCGTTCGGCCGGAAGTAAAACGAATTTAAGGTCCAATTGCAGAGAGCTACGGCGCTGTGGTTAAAACACGCTAGAATGACTCGCCATCAGTCCTTCGCATTAACCCAAAAATCATCGAGCAACCAGGAAGGAAACTTTCCGATTCTCCGCGCGGGAAATACAACGTGTGCGAAGAACAGGTATATTCAATCGTGAGCCGAACGAGCGATGCCGTATTTGTTTTTTTGGGAGGGAATTTTTGGAGGTCGCGCAGCACGAGCGAAGGCATTGATGGAGCGAGTATGATGTAACAGCGGGCATGATCGCGCGACGGAAGCGAAAATAATTGAAATCGCGCGGCCAGCAACGTTGCTGATTTACGACGTGGACGCGAACGGCCAAGTGGCTGCTCGGCGCATTACGAGAATCGCCTGGACGTGCACACAGGCTGGCACACACGTAAAACACACGCGAAACACAACACCTCTTCCCCGCCCACACCTCTGCGAAGCGACGTTGCTTTATGTACACTGGCCTCGGCGATACGTGACGTATGATAAACAACACGTGTTAACATGTTACGAGAAGAAAGAGTGCGCGCTGCGTATAAACGGTCGCCGTGCTCGTCAAGTTTTTTTTTCCTTTCGCAACGAGCCAGCGAGAAAATCGGTTCTTTCGCAATTCCGAAAACGAACCTCGTTCTTCCACGTTCCCATTTTTTCCCATCCCCGGCCATTATTCAGATTGAAATTCATTTGACGAGGTAGTTCAGGAGTAACCAGCCGGAACCATAACCGGAAATAGATCAAAGCTGTCGGATTTGTCAGTCGTCGGATACGACTGCGATTAATTAGAAGATTGTAGAGTTTCTATGCAAGATCGAGATCGTGGGTGGAATTTATTATTTCCTCTGTTTGTGTACGGACTGATTATTACCATATGGATGGAACTGGTCGCCGACAATCGACGGTGTTAATGAGAAAAACGTTGGAAAAACGCTAAACAATTTAGCTGGGCGACGACTATCTCGGCGCACGGTGAACCAGCACACGTTTCAGCGTCGCGATAACTAAAAATTATCGTAGCCACTTTATTACGGCAGATAAGCCCGTCGTTTGCTTAATCGTGTTTCGCAAAAGCTGTACGCGGACCCGGTTACGTTGTCGCGGTACTGAAAACGTTGCCGTGACTTTATCGTAATTTATGAAATCCGTTTATTGGTTCGCATTTCGAGCCATTAGCATTCGCCAACACCGGCTATCGGTCATTCTTTTCCAGGTCAAGTTTAAAACCCCGCGACGACGCTGCCCCGTTTACGAGCGCTCGTAAACGACGGGTCTTTCGGCGTTTACCAATTACGAGGAATTGTCCGCCTTATCTGCCACCGTAATTAAGCCAAATCCGACCGACTGTGTTCGTCGAACACCAGGCAGTCGCAGGATTCGATACTAATCGCATTGAGAAACGTTTCCAGTCGCGACTGAACATCGTGTGACTATGGAATAATTCTCTAAATAAATGAATAAGCATCGAGAATTCAAAGCAATTCGCATTCAATTTATCAGAAGAATCATTCCGGCTGAACTTTTGCCAAATTTAGATTAACCATAAATTCATTATCTGTTGTATATTCTAATTTGCGTTATTTTCTTAGTTTATTCTATATCTAAATTTTGCATTTTCAAATAACCACTTATGAATAATTGAGTTATCTATTCTAAATTAGTTTGTAATTAATTCTTAATTCCTAATTAATTCATGGTATATTTCATTGTTAAACTCTGTTAACAATTTTATGGTGGAAGGTGTTGTATACCAACGATAAAATTCTCTCCAGCATTAGTAATCACTGGTGTAATCTAAACGTTTCAGTTCGTCTCTATATGTTCAGTTCAACATTCTATCTATTGTTTCTCATTCTTGAACCTCGCCCCCATGATTCATTCCTTACTGACCATTAGACCAAAAACAACCCCCAATTTACAGAACCCAAAACCTATATCTCCTGCTGATTTCTTCTTCTCGCCAGCATTCTTTTCTCAGTCTCAATTCGCTTCCGATCAGTCTCTTACCGAGTCTTGCCTAGACTAGTACAATCTTTTGTATTACGTCCGTAGTTTGTATTTCGTTTAGAAACTGTACTTGATAAATATACATACATTAACCCTTTCACTGCGGCGCGACTTCGGAATAATCCATGAACAGTGACGGCGCGTTATACGCACGTTGGTCTTTCGTATACATATATCGATGGACTTCTCAGGACGCGTATATTTACGCCTTTCGTAGTGAAAGGGTTAAGTAGCCGGAATACAACATATCCTAAAACTCTATACGCTCCTCCCGAAAATTGAGAATCAAAACACATCAATTTTCCGGAAGAAGGAGGCTCCAGGGAAACTGGAGGAGGGGCGTCGAACAGGCGCTCGTCTCGGAGGTTCTTGATAGTGGCTCGTAAACCGAATTAACAGTGCGTCCGCGCGACTATAGGTATAGTTGGCTCTCTCGCATCTCTGGGAACGTGTTCTCGGGCACGCGGCTAGGATCCTGGAAAATTCGACACGTACACGGTCGCAGAAGGATCGCGTGGATGTGTATGTACGCGCGTGTACGAACGGGAGAGCGCGAGCAATAAGAGGAGCCGGGGCAGAGGATATCATAGGAGCGCGGGGTAGGTAGTAGCAGCAGCTCGTGAGGAACGGCGTGGGGTGGTCCGGGGGGTTGGAAAATGCATATCCAGGGGATGAAGAGGCGGCCTCTCAGAGCTTGGCATGGTACAGCGGCTACCCGGCCACCCCTTTTCCCTTCCTCGGCCACCGCCAACCCCCGGTGCGAAACCCGTACCTCTCGCGAAACGTACATCTACTTCTCTGCGTCCCCCGCCTTCATCCCCCTTTTGCACCCTCTCGCCCACCCCCTCGCCCGCCTCGTCGAAACCGCCCCCTCTCGGCGGCCGGTTTCTCCTATTTCAGCCGGGTTGCAGTCGCTTACAGCGCTTCCAAATTCACGTAATAAAGCCCCGGCGAGAGAGCGAGGCGCCCACGCTAAGTACATTTACACGGATAGATGAAAATATCAGGAACGAAGGATCGGCAAAGGTCTGCGAGCGGCCAGGAGGGTCGGTGAAGGTGGTAGGTAGAGCCGAGGGCGGACTACTTAACATTCTTTGCCCAGGGCCCCGACCGAGAGACCGACAGACCGAGGGATATCGTGTTACCTCGAAAAACGAGTGCGCGGTGCCGGCTCTCTCTTCCGCCCGTTTGTTTATAGATATATAGAGTGCGTTCCTCTGTGTTTCCTTTTTTTTCGGAGTTTCTTCCCTTTTTTCGGGGGGTGGAGGGGCGGCGCAAGAGGACCGAGCAAGGGAGACGACACAGAGGACCAGCTGGGAAAACGAGAGGACCAACTGTGTTCCACACTACCCGTTATAATTTCGAGCGTAAGCGTTTGCACGGACCTGTATTTGCCCTCGGATAGACCAAGCGAAGAGAGGACGACGACTACTACTAGCTTGTCCTTCCGTTTGCCGCGTTTTCAACCCCTCCTTCGCACCCCTTCTCGTCGGGTTTTCAGAGAGTGGATCACTCTTTTTCGGGGTACAAGCGCGGGATTTATTTTGCACGTTCTTCGCGGCGCGCCACGAGGGGAGGGTTCTCCGAGAGGTGCACCGGAAACCGAGGACCGTTTCAGTGCTTTCAGTCGGATGTCCCGTGTACAATAGAAACTCGAGTCCCATGGACCTGTCTTTAGCGGGACAACGCTTCATCGCGCTCGGAAAATACTGTCACGCCCTGCTCCGCGACGAATTCTCTCCACGACGTTGTCCCAGAAGCGTTTACAATACATATAACGTGTTCCGTAAGATCTTCTGTTTGGAGCAAGATCTGTTCTTATCGAAACGATTTCATCCTCGAAAATTGTTGAAAAACTGAATCCTCGCAAGCGTCGTAAAAATTCTGGAGGTCGGACGTCGAGCTGTTGCAATATTTGCCCGCGAGTTGCAAGCAAGGGGTGGCAGAAGCCGTCTCTGCCGGCGACTAATCTCTGCGCGCCATATATCCGTAAGAAAAATATCTGTTCACTTTTCATGGCGATCGGGTGCGAGCGGGGGCGTCACGTGCGCGCTCGAGCGCGTAACGCAAGCTAAGTTATAATTTACAACGCAGCGCCTACGCTCGGATACCGGGAGGAGAGTATCAAGTGCCGGTTGTCGTTCTTTTTCGAGGAAGGCTGCTGCACCAGGGCAGCCCGTCAACGTTACCCTCGCAGTATACTCTCGCAGTGCTGCTGGAAGCGCGTAGATATAGAGAGAAAGAGATAGTCAGCGTGTGTCTCTGTTTTTTTCGGCCATGCACCTGTCCAACCCCTGCGCCGAAGGGGTCCGCGGGCGTATCTATTTATTTATTCGTTTTTCGCGAAAGAACAAGGGGGTCTGTCGGCCCTGCTGCCAGCACCTAACCCACCCCGAAACGATGAAGTGTGTACCGGCGGAGAGCACAGCGTAGGAAACCAGCGCTTTTCGTCGACGTGCAGCCTGATAGAGGAGCCGTGTGCACCGCCTCTCCGTTCATCGGATACCGACTCGCCCGCTGCAGGCTACATTCGAGCAGATTAACCGGAAGGGATTATTACAAGGGAGAGGATGGAGGGATGTACGCATTTATTCCGGCCAAGGGATGAGAAGGACCTGCATGTTACTCTGCAGCCGGCATCGCTGAGAGATTCTTTTTAATTTTACCTCGACTTTTTGTTTCTCTCGACTTGCGCGATAGCCCCTCGCGAGCGCACAACCTGTCCTTCAACCCTGCGATCCACCTTCGACCGAGGCCGAGTCCAACCCGTGTTGTGCACCCTGAAACCTTTTCCCTTCGATCCTGCTAATGAGATCGATCGAATTATCGCTGCAGGCTCGAGAATTGGAAAAAAATTATCCCTCCTCGACTCCCAGTCGATTAATACCCGATGTACAGAGATTTTTTAATAACATTTTCGTGTGTTTCCAATTTCTCCGAGCCAATTCGCTCAAGACTGGATTATATCGAATCCGAGCGTTCGAGCCAGCCCACGGAATTATTTTGCCGGGGATGGAAAACAAAGAAGGGGTCGGTTCCTGATGAAAAGCCGGGACGCGCGAAGGGGAATTTTTTTTCGAAAGTGGCGCGTATAAGTATAATCGTAGGTGAGCGAACGATTTTAGTATCGCGAGGGCAAACAGAAATCTCCATACGAACGACGCATAAAAGCACGCGTGTTCGACAAACAAACGGCGGGTTTCATTCCGACAATCGAACGAACGCTTCTTTGGTCGGTACACAAGGGTAGGAGGGATGGGCTTGCGAACGCGCGAGCGCACGTGGCATTTTTCGTCAAACCGTCGCTTTAACGTCGAGTTCACGGGTGGACATTGGCCGTTTCGGTAAATTCGCGAATGACGTTTCTCCTCGTTTTCCGTCTGCCGGTATATCGTTTCTCCTCTCCGGGAAACGTGTACGCAAGCGCCGACACAATAATAACGCGGTGTGTGGGTGCACGCGCGAAAAATATGCGATCGGTATCCTCCGGCCTCGAGAAGCCGGGATTATCGTATGCACGCGCGAACTCCTCTCCGGCGTATTAAACGATTCGACGAGTTTTATTTATTCAGGAAATGAAAATCCTAATAGACTTTCGCTTCGTTGTTATATTTTCTTGCGGCGGCCGCGTGCGCTGCTCGTATTTACCCGCGTACCTTTCCGAGCACGTCTGTCGAACGGTATCCGTCGAATAACAGGATCAACTTCTTCGACTTCGACGTATCTCTCGCCGGAAGTTTCATCGGAAAAATCCGGATATTTCCGAGAAAATTTTTCCGAAAAATTTATATACACTGCTTCCGGACATCGATAATCGGCGTAACAAATGATCGTGACGAATGTACTGATACATTTGTAACGTCACTGTGCGAATGGCTTGTATTATAATGGTCGAGGGTTAGAATGCCGTGCTGGTAAGGAGCAATAAGTGATTAGAAACGCGGTGGCTACCCTTTTATCGGAGCGTGCCTTTTTCATTTCTGAGGTAAGTGAAAGGCACCCCGGACCTAACGCAGAAGCTAGGCCACTTGCTTCTGGAGCGGTTTGAATCTTTAATAAGTCGGCGAGCCGATAAAACGGGTGGGCGTATCAGTACTAAAGCTGCCTCGATTAATTAACACCGACTTTCATCACCCGCGATTCGCAAAGAAAAATAAGGTTGTCGGGGGCTTCTGGTGGGGTGAGGGAGAAAACGGTTCGATGGGAGAGAGCTTACTTAGGTATTAAACGGCGAGCGGCGTATTGTTTAAAGGCTCGCGTGTGTGGGATCGGTCACTGTGTATAAGAGAACCGTGGTAAATATTAGGTACCATCCTGGCGGCGTTAAGTGTACAATGGTGAGAGGCTGCCCGCGCAGAATAAGGGTGGGGGTGTAACGCAGAAGGGTGGGCAAAGGGAGAGGGCAAGGGATGAGGAAGGATACCTTTCGTCCCGTAGAACAGCTGAAGGTAGAGATGGAGGCGGCGACCAAATTGAATTTGGGTTCTGGCCTCTGTTTAGATTCCTCGTTGGTTGTTTAGTTTAGAGGAACAAAGAAAACATCTATGTGTTTATTCTAGCCAACGCTTCACCCCCCTCGCCTTTCGCTCTTGCCGCGACGTGTCTCTCACTCTTTCCTCTCTCCCTCTCTCCTTCCCTCCCTTTCACATTATTTCTATCCCCGGCGAGCGCGAGAGACCACTCTTTCTTCATCCCTCTTCCCTCATTTCCCTTCAACCGGATTCCTCGACAATCCACAAACTCTTCCCATCGTATGCACATTTTTTTATAGCAGCTTCCGACCCTCCCGGTTCTCTAATTCGTTAAACAGGCCCTCCTTTTCCCCCTACCCCATCGGCCTTCGCCTGTAATTTCTTGCTGAACGTTCCACGTTTGGTCTATCGCTCGATCGGGGTCCCCACTTTCATTTACATAGAATTTCGCCTCATTATCCGCGCCTCCCGAAACGAAAACTTTGCGTTTCCCGACCTTAATCGCGCGAGGCCCGGTGCACCTTATCTTTCGATTATTTCCCATTTTTAATTCAATCGCTCTGCTCTGTCCAACAGACAAAGCCCAATTTTCTGTAATTCATGTCTTACTAATAAAACAACCGAAGAGTTCCGAGGACACTTCTATAAATAAGCTGTCGAACGATCTATCCGAGACATTATTCTCTGTCCCGGCGATAAATGGGAGCCACTGGTCCCCCTTCCTCAAGAAAGTGTTTCTCTTGGTTATTGTTATTTGGTCTTTCCCGAAGTTGTTCGGTGTCCAGGACTTTCGGGATCCCCCCAAATCCAGGCTCCGCCACGGCGAGGATTCCGGGGCTCGCGAGCAATCGCTTGCAGCGACGCAATTTCCAAAATAAACGGTGAACGCCCGCCTCGGCAAATAATCATCGCGCGTGCTTTTAATTAAGTTTCGGTGTCTGAGGCGCGCCGATGTCCCCGACGTGCCTCCTCTTTCTTCAGATCCGCGACGAGGGAAGGTTTCAACTCGCGAATCCATACTATATCAGTTCACCACAAGGAAATCGCGATAAAACGAACACGCGTAACTTGCCTGCGTGAAACGTGGTAGAAGAACGTGTATCACACTTTCTCGCAACGCTTCGAATTTCGTAGTGACGTCAACCCTATCAGACGTATCGAATACTCTATCATTCTTCGCCGTACATATATTTCAGACAACAAAACTGTCAAGATAAGAACAAACTAACAATTCGAGGTTCCCTCGACAGAACAACACGTTTTCATTTTTAAATGCTACCGCAAAGTTTTTTCCTACATCCATTATTCAACGGTACACTTGTAGATAAGTTCACTGAAACGTTAAAAGCCAGGGTGCATTAAGAAAATTTGTACATGAATATACGAGTCACGTAATTTTGCTGGCGAGCATAGAGACGATCGCGAGGGTATAACGATCGTTGTAGAATGAGATCTGGTATTATCAGTGGAATGTTGCACCGAGCAAATACAGACAATGTTGCTGGGTTCACGGGACTAAGGTAAGATTCCATTGACCCCAGTGGTGGCTCGCGAAATCGTTGGGGAAAAAGAGCGACGGGATTTAGCTATTGCCACGCCACTGGCAAGGCACCGGCGATAAGCCTGATAAGGTAACCGAGTTCGCTGGTGTGCGCCGCTCGTCAAGATAAAAACCGAACAGATGTGAAAATATTCTGTTGTACGCTCGCCGAGAGATACGCTATTTATTTCGATCGTCTATCCGCCAATCGAAACAGCCGTTTAAATATACACCGCCACTATTAGCAGGCTGGCTCTTATCTGTCCGCAAACGTTTCGATCCGGGACGGGTTGTGTTCTCTTATGAAAATCATTGTGGTGGATCTCGCACGGAGGAAAAGAGAGATCGCAGAGGCCAGACGACCATGATGTTTAACGATCGGCCGCAAGGAAACGGTTGTTTCAGGTGTAGTCGCTCGTCGAATCTGTTTGAGATTTCCGGGCGAAAGAGGCGAGCCAGGATTTAGCGGTATCCGATGCTGTTTACACGGAGCGACACGAAATGTTTGGCCGCGATTCTCTCGCCAGTTGTTTCAGGTGGCCGACCGAGCCCCGCATAGTTTTGTCAACCGACGCTCGTCGATCATAAAAACTCCGGGAATCAGGTTCTATCATCGACGCGCGTCTCAATAGTCATCGACGATCATGCACACAATCCAACGTTAAATATAACCGAAAATTCATTGCATATTCCCGACGAACTTAGAGGAGAGTACAACTTATTATTAGACTGCGGATCTTTATGCTTTTATGAAGATATTGGCTCGGTGAAATGTAAGACAAAAGATTAAACGTATTCAAGAATGTTGTGATGTTCCTTTTAATGGAACAAAATCGTTGAGGGACGAAATCAATTTTTATGGATACTCCTACTTCCCACAATCAATGCAAAACATTTTTATTCTTATTATTTGCTGTACCAACCCGTTGGTAACGGTACAGCGTGACCGAGCAGCCGTCAATTCAAGCCAACTTTAGAAAACGCAAATAGTGGTTGATCTACATCAAGATATACAAATGTCTATATTCGTAGACAAGCGAAGGACTAACTAGATATTTCGTGGCGACATTATTCTGGCAACTTATAAATATTTGCAAGGTGACTTTGTTGTCCACTTGAACACGATTGCAACACTCTTTTTCCGCAACCGTGAAAAGCTGCGCATGTGCACGCTAATTAGCTTTCAACCTTCATTTTTCGTGTGGAAAATAATGGATTATTAAAATTCAATTATTACAATACTGCTAACTGAGGGCAACTTCAACTTTTATAGTCAGATAATACGGTATTATTCAAGCGTTCGGAGCTTCAATGACATCCAGGTTTCTTCAAGGAAAATGTTAGCGCGGAAGAAAGACAACAAGATAAATCTTCTCCGAAAAATTCAAGAACGATATCGAACGATGTTCGACAAGGTTTTCTCAGGTATCACTCAACGGGCCCGAATCGAGCGTGTGAATAATGGAGGGTAATCGCCCTTGCCAGTCTCCGTCCGACCTTCGCTCCTCGAGGGTAGGAAAGGTGGGAGACTAAGAAGGGTGGGATTTCTAGATTGGATTTAAGTACACAGCCGTGAGGTTTGAACCGGTTAATAATGTAGGTAACAACCAGGACGCCAGAGCGAGAAGACGGTTCAACGTGAGACGTCGCAGTGTTGTGGCGAACTTCTGACTTCTATCTTGCCGAACTTCGTTCGAATTGCCGCACCCCCGATCGGCGCTGATTTAATCCGAGAATTTGACAGCGAAACACCGTTCCCGAAATAAATACCACCTCCCACCGTCGAACGCGTTATGTCATAAACAATTCACGGACCCAACAAACGATCGATTGTTCCGCGAATTTTCCGCTCTGGTGTTTGCGCCTCTGTACGCGCGTGGCAGATCTTAATGCGCTCCGGAAGACTGCTGGTCGAAAGATAATTTAGCTGGTAAAATGAAATTTCTTCGTGGTCATCTGTCATCGTTTTCGCAATGCAGAATTAATTCATGAATACTGACAACACGATGACAATTTTATATTCACTCTAGACACCAGAGTGAACAATACATTATTGATAAGGGTAAGAACATGTTTAATCGAGCTAGTGAATATTTGATCACGATATTCTTCATTTATGCAACCTTGATTGTAGCGGCAGGATACAATATGTAAAAGTGACGTGGCAGTCAACTTAACACGTCCAACGTTTGAATAAACGTGTTTGCGACGACATTGCTCCGTGGAACGTCGCTCGACAATCGTATCTAAAGGAAAATTGAAAATAGAATCTACTAGAATAGTAGATAATATATATCATATAGTAGATAATAAATACTACGGAAATAGAATTTACTAATCGGCATTAGTAAAGTTATAGCGACGTAATAAGTATGGCGAATCTTAAGGCTCTTTCAGATAGAGTTTGGGGAAGGGGTTTGAGACAAGGTAAGCGTATTTCGTCACGTGGAATCGCGGGTGTCGCTTGAAGGAAGTCGCCAGTCAGCGGACGTTTCCAGTAATTTATTAAAATCCTCGTCACCGTCGTTATCCGTCGGAACGTCGCCGGTGCTCGCGCGACCAGGAAGCCTCCGACGTTTCAGAATGAAAGTAAAAAGGAAAAAAAAAGAAGAGAACGAAGAAAAAGAAAAGAGAAGCAAGCGGAAAGAGAAAGAGACGGAGAAAGCGAGCGAAGAAAGGAAGGCTTTTACGCGCAGGCCAGCTGGCTCAGCACGACAAAAATTCTTTCAATTACAGAAAAGCGAATTCTCCTTAACTCCCGGGGCATCGATATTCATAGCGAAGCGTGTTACGTAAAAGTTACGGGCTGGATTCGGCTGGAAAAGAGCAAGAGAGAGAAAGAGAGAGAGAGAGAGAGAGAGAGAGAGAGAGAGAAAAAGAGAGGACGCGGATCAGGCTGCAGCCTGGTTATAGGCACTCGAACAGGAAAAGGGGGCGGGCGGGCAGGGAAACAGGCAGAGGGTGGAAAAGTATAACGGAGCGAAGGGATGGAGAAGAAGAATTGGGCAGCAAAGGGGGCAGGCGGGGGGTGGATGCCGGCTTGATTGGAAAGGACAGCCTATCCGCAATTTGCGATCCGAGGGAGGGGACTAGGAGGTGAGAATTCGCTTGTCTTTCATCGGGACTTTCCTTTCCTTTCCTTTTCCTTTCTCCTCTTTCTTCCTTCCACCCTTCTTTCTTTTTTTCTATTTTCCTCGGGCGCTCCTACCCCGCTAAGCACACCCCGTCTACCCCCCCCCGCTTATACGCAACCCCTTTTTGCATTTCAAGAGACCAAACCACCCCTCGCGTTCGCGCGCCCGCATCAATACCCGCGGTCTTATCTCCGAACGGAGATTCCTTCGGATTCTTGCTCGTCGCGGAGGCGTTTGGATATTAACCGGAGGATAAACGGGCCCCGTGATTCTAATGAAATATTGACACCGACTGCGCGACAGCCGAAAGTTTGTTTAATCACGGGAATGCGCCGGCGAGACAAGCAGTTTCGTCGCAGCCGAACTCCGTGACGATCCAGCTGAGAGCCGACATTTTAATATGCTCTCCTTCCGTCCGGCATCGAACTCGCACCCTCTCTCCGCCCTTCATTAAAAAGCGTTCCGTCAACCGATTTTCTCGGAGTCTTATCAATAAGCAATGGCAGCCACTGGCCAGAAGTTTCGAGTTGCTCGATGAATTTCTCTGAAATTATACCTTGCTTACTTCTCTCGGTATTAATCAATCTTGGGACTCCGAAGGGCTGACTATGGTGGAGGAAATTGTATGCAAGGGAAACTTTCATGGCCTAACAAATTTTTCCGACAAATTCTACAATCTTCACAATTAATTAATCCGACAAAGCAGAGCGGCTTCCGATCAGAATTCGCGAAATGGGGGTTGGACGGAGATTTCGCAAGGATTAAATTTTGCAGTAGGAAGGATAATGCAGGACACGGATCGCGTCACAGGACTCATCGCGTAATCGAAGGTTGAGCGCGACACAAGGCTACGTCGGCGCCGTGTTCGTTGAATTCTATTTTCTGTCCCCTCGTTTCGAAGGGTTCAAGGAGTTAAGCCGTATTTCAAGTATCGACTATCGTGCTAATATTAAAACGCGTTCGTCGCATCGGCCCTCCCGAGTTTAGCCGCGTTATATCAAAACGGATACAGGTCGGTCCGTTTTATTTTCCCCGGGTCAGGCGAAAATCGCGGCCCAGTTCTCCCGCTGCCGATAAATTGATCGTTCAATGATTCACGAATATCTTCTTTCCTTGAATCGTGCACGAAATTTTTCACCCTTCTCGCCGTGTGCTCCTTTTTTTCATCTACCGGGACTCCCGATTGACTTTCTCTCTCTGTCATAAACCACCGGGAGCTTAATCAAAAACGAACGAACAGACTCGGGATGCAAATTCGACCTCGATAAAAGAGATCCCGATGTAATTTATAGTAACGCCGCGCGTTACTGACGCGATTAAACACAGAAATCTTTCGACAAATATGACTTCGCGCTGGCCGTGACTCGAACGATTAACGAATCTGATTAATGCAAGACAAATTAATACAGAAGAAGAGCAAATAACGTGTAAAAATGAATTTGTTTGTGCCACTCCATCCCGTATCTACAATTTCGCCAGTTATAATCACGTCCCACGGGTATCAGGAATTTAATTAATCAACCTGTGGTTTTTTTAAACTCGAATAGATACGCGGATATATGTTCGAGTAATCAATTATAAAGTTAAATCACGACGCGAAAAGGAAAACCTTTAAAATCATAACCTTTCGATTTAATTAACTTCAACGAAGAGTCAAATCGTATTTCTGGGTTAAAAGGTTAGCCCGTACGCGCTGAAGTATTTCGAGTCGCATTAGAATTTCATTAAACGGCCTATCGATCTGTTTACGAGATTCTACGATTCGTCAAACACCCTGCCGTGACTTCAGTGTTCCGTCGACGTCAGTCGAACCATCACGAGCAACCCCTGCGACTCCGTGGAGAACCACCTAAATTATAAACAATGTCAGCGCACCCCGCGGGGCTTCGATCGACTCGAAACCGCAGAAACTTAGCCGGTCGAGTCTCCGTGACAGAATTCACGGAGAGTGCGCGGAATCGGAACTTGTGTGGCCAGTCTTGTCTCCAAGTTTCGCGTCTCTGTGCACGGTAACACCGCCACATGAATTTCGCAATGACGGTAATGGAGCCCGGGAACTTGTAGTACTTGTATAACACTTGAATTTTTATCAATCTCAAACTTGTTTTAACTAACAGCGAAATAAATGAACGTTGGCAGAGTGGCCAGACCGTTCGGAGGAGTAATTAGTTCGAACGGCGGAAAGAGAAATTATTTTTCGTGGCGATGATTAAATAATAACAGAACTTAATCGACGAATTAACGGGGAAAGGGCAGAGATGAAATGCTCGCGAAAAATTAGCCAGTCAACAGGTTGAGAAGTTCGACAGTAATCAAATCGGCAAGGGGTTGATAGAAGGAACTCCGAGGCCTCGATGAATCGTTCGTTTGAATGGGAACGCGATAACGAGAGAAGAATGGGATTCGCGCGCGGTAATTGCAAATAATTGGCACGAGAAAACAATTGGAGGTGTTAACGGACAGCCGGCCAGCAAGTTCGAACATCAGCACTCCTCTGAAGTCGCAGAGTCCGGCTCGGCTCCTCACAATGGAGGAGGACAGGAAGCCGTGGTCGCGCTGCCGAGTGGTCAGCAGAACTTGATAGTTTCTTAAAACTCGATCTTGGAACCGCCTCGACTCGCACGCTTTCAGTGGACCTGGCTACTACTTGGATTTCAGCAAATTTTGTTGTTAACTAGACATTTCTATCATAATAATATTAACAAGCTGAACGTAATCCAATTGTTTAAAATGTCTCTATTGTGCTGGATTTCACGTTTCCGTTATAAATGTATAAAATACGCGAGATCGCGGAACTGCCTGCACAGGTTTGAAATGTTGCTGCTGATGAAATAATTCGCTCCGTTTCCGCAGCGTAAGAAAATTCTGTAATATTGTATTTATAAGAACTCGGAGGCCAGTATTTCTGGCTACAACTCCATTATCAGCGGCTTTATAATTGCGGGGAACGAGTGGCCGGCTCGCCAGTTGAGAAATTTATACTGGTCGGTATTCAAAGCTAATTACGCGACTAATTACCAAACTGTTTGGTCGGTGCGGTTCACGGTGAAAATTCTCCGGGATTTTTTTCGCGTTCGTTTCAGCGGTGTACGCGACTCGAACGAAACCGTGTGGCCGGCGAAACTAGACCAGTGTGTCGTTAAAATAATCCGAAAAATATCTCCGTCTTGCTCGTCGCACACTTATGTATACGTGTCAGGCGGACGATAAGCGAATCTCTGTTTACACGTAACCAACAGGCGAGCAGATGTACGTGTCGCACGTGTAATTCACGGGTACGTGTTGGTACACACGTATTTACCTGGTGCGTCACGTGAACTTGATATTCACCGTTACTATCTGCACGCACACACAGGTGAGGCAAGGTGTGCGAACACAACGAACGGACCACGAATAAAAATACCCGGTGCGCGCGCGGCAGACCTAATGCTTCGCGCGCGCGGCCGATTATTAAAATAATTTATTCCCGGTGCTGGGAGAGAGAACGTTATCGACGGACGCTGAATTATCGGGGAATCTACCACGCGAGACCCGCTAACGAAATTAAGCAAACATGTCTCGCGAAAATCGGCTCCGTGTACGCGAGACTACACGCCCCATCTCGCGAAAGTACCGCGGACAGAGCCGGAAATCCGTTTCGCGAATAATTACTGTCCGCGACTAGAGGCTTATTAACACATCGACTGGCAACTCGCTCTACCAGTCACCGGCAGTCAAAGTGTTGATCCAAGCGTTATTTCATTTGGAGATTTGTAGTCTACGAGATTCCACAGAAAAGTCTACGATGAGTGCGTCAAAGCGTTTGACGTATCACAGAATTATTCCAGTGATGCCACGCGAATTGTAATGTCCAAGATATTGAGAAATACGTGCATGTTCGACGAGAATGAAATCTGGTAAATGTTCTGAAAGTGCTTTCACTTAATCCGTTTAAAAAATGCGACCAACTGATTCCCGTAGGAATACATTAGATCGTTGCATATGGAATGTCCGATTTTCGAATGCAAATGTTATCCCTTTGAGGTAGAGCGTTGATCCTTAGGGTCCTACCTTCAATCTCGATTTAAATATATAATTTTCTTTGAATCAATGCGATTGTTACGCACTCCTTTCATGCGAGTGGAAAAAATAGAAGACTTGGAGAAAAAGTTGCGTGACGATACTGTTAAAAATCGGACGTTTCGTGTGCAACAACCTCGTGCTTAGCAGCCAACAAATGTTCCCTGCATCTGGATAGAGCGTGAAGAAGCTGTGAAAGGCTCTATAAATAGCTCGAGGCGTCGTAAAAGCCAAGAAAAAACATTTTTCCAAGACAATTGTCGCGCTGTGAAGGATGGAATGTGTTTGTGGGCGCCGCGTGCAACGCGGGGGTAAGGGGGTATAGTTTTCGGGTGCTGGATAAGTCGGTGTGCGTGCGTCAGGCATGTACGCATCTGGAAGGTGGCTTCTATACCTGCGGCAGCGACGACCGTAACGTTCGCTCCCCCTATCCGAAACGAAACCGTCGAAAAGGCCGCTTTAAGAGCCATAAAACATTTGTTTCCCTCGACGGCGGTCGCCGCGCTACCCGGGACCCCGGCTATATTACGTTCAGCCGCGAACGCGGGATTTTGAATTGAATTTGAAATCAGGGGGCTCGATTTTATGGTGGCTGGGTGTCAAACGCCTCGGAAGTATCGCGGCCCCTGGCTTACCGCGGGAAAAAACTTTCCGGTTTTAAGGTTCGCGACCCCTCGAACACTCAGACGGGATCGCTATCGGTTTTGCTTGTATCGCGAAACTATCACCCTCGATTTCGTTTTCGATTTTCAACCACGACCGACCGACCGACCTCGTCGATCGTATCGGAACGTGTTTCTTATCGCTCGATGATTCCACTGTTTCACCGGCCGCCTCCCCTTTTAAACATTGTCGACCGCGAACAGATGTTTGCTCCGAAAATTAAGGCTGCGTGTTTGCGGCGCTGCGCCGCTGGTTATTAATAATTAGACTGCGGAAGTTCAAATTTACAGTTTCGCCGACAGATTTTAACTGAAGACATTCTCTTTATAATGGAGTACGTTACGTTGTGCTAGAAATTTATTATTGCTCTCAAGAAGTATCATATTTTTATTGAATTCTGATTCTCTGGGAAAATAGATACGTTCAGTGGAAAACGATTACAATGTAGGTTTAGAAAAATCGTAGGACAGTTGAATCATTGATGAGTGATGCTCGAGGCATATCCAGTAATCTTATCGGGATTGGAGATTAATTTCTCACCTGGTCGTTGTCTTGTTGATCCTGGCCGTACGCGGAGGTGTCACCATTAGGGGTGGTTGCGGCGGAGGGTCGCTGCGACGTCGACAAGTTGATCGCGCCGTCTCCGTCCGTGTCATGATCCATTATGCCATCGTCCTGAAATCAGGATCATCGTTACATCAACCGAGATGCTTCCCCATTGCAACTGGCACGCCGTGATCCACGCGTGCAACGTGAACCATTTATTAGAAATCGCAAAATGTAGTCTATTTCTCCGAAGGTCTCGAAGCCGCGCTTTGTTATCCGATATCACCGGGAGGAGCAATTTTAGACCAGGTCTGGCGCATGTGGTTCCATGCACTCGAGCGAGAAGTAACAATGAACGCACCTCGAGCACTATGCTAATAATATACACATTACCCTCCCGAAAGTAATCGCGCGATTCTGTACTCTCGTGAAAATCTGCTTTCCCATGTATCGATCGATCGATCTTCTTACTTCGCGAGAAACTGCTGGTTCCGGTGGGGAGAGCGAGGAGCAGGCTGCGCCGAGCTGTCGGAGGCGCGCGAAATCCCACATAAGAGCACGGCGAACCACTTCCGGAGTCGTCCATGAACAGTTTCGCGAACGGCAACACTTTCCCGCGAGTGAAATCGGAGAAAAAAGTAGCCGGACGAAGGCGGCGAGAAGCGAACCAAGAAGCTGGAAGTCACGAGGTCACCGCACCACGCGGGCGCACGCTCGCTTTCCTCGGGACGTCCACCATCGCACCGGAAGTGCCGCGATCTTCGGGGATACCAGCAGCCGCTGAATCCCCGCGATCCTCGCGAATTGTCTCGCGGGGTTCGTTCAACCTGCGAACCTGTCGTTCGCACGGCGACGCGTCGTGGGGTGCGTCGCACACACTCTCGCGAACGTACACACACGCACGGGGCCACACATAGAAAGAGGAAACTGCACACTTCGGACACGATGTACACACGTGGTAAGTCGGCGGCCGTCAAAACGCGGAACGCGGTCGAAAAAGAAAAGGAGAAGGCGAGAGAAGAAAAAAAAAGAACTAAAAGGAGTAAAGAGAAGCGTAGGCACACGTAGGAGTGACCCGCCGGTTTTTCGGGCAGAGGGGTAGGGGAAACGAGGGAACGGTGCGACGGCCTGTAAAGAAGACGAAAAGCAACGTTCTCGCGCGGCGACCGAGTAGCGAGGACTAAACACTAAAAGCGGCACAGGCATACCAAGCAGCCCAACCGGCGAGGCTGTTGCTTATTGTGTAAATATAAACAAATATAGTTGAAACCAACCAACAGGCCTGCTTTCAGCTTTCCCCCTCTCCTCCCCCCGTCAGACAGTCGCCCCCCCTCCTCTTGTTCCACAGAGGCCCCTCTCTCCCCAAGTTCCCCTAACGCCTAACTACGTCTTCTGCGCTCTTCTGCGCCCTACCTTCTCTGTCGGCATCTCTCTCTCCCCCCCTCTCCACACTTGTCCTACCCCTCCCGCCCCTCGCTCCCTGTCTGAAGACTCTTTTCCCCTCTCGCTCCACCGTAACACCCACCCTTCGTCACGTCCCTGACCCCACCGCCGCCAGGCAAACCAGTACATCATATACGAGGCACGTTTCTACCGTGGCTTGACTGGCTGGCTCGCTTGCTCGCCCGTTTCGCCTGTCTCTCGCCTTCTCTTCTGTCTTCCATATGCTCGTCTCAGACCGAACATTACACATCGTCGTCGCAGCACCGTTGTTTGCCGAACCGCTGCGACCCGATCAGCCACGATGCTAACGCCGCACGATTTTTCGACTCTGCCCGGACCACCCTGTCTCAAGGGCTAGAGATTAGAGGACTGGCACAACAACCAGCACGTTGTTTCTTCGATACACCAGGCACAGAAATTTAGAGACCCTTTGGTGAGTGTTCGAAGTCATTTCTTTTAGAGGGTCCAAGTTTTTTTCTTGTGGACCGTGGAGAATTCGGATCGGGTTCACCATGTGTTCCCATGCTTCGAGGTATATGGGATTTTAGGGAAATTCTCGAGTTCGTCCAACGCCCGAAAATTTCTGTAAATTCTAATTCGTCCACTTTCAAATTTTTTTAAATTCCATTTTATATTTTAAATCGTCCACTTTTAAATTAATGTAGATTGCACGTTGTACAATCATCGTAGATTAACTTGGCATTGGAAGAAGGGAAATTAGTAGATCATTGAATACCGTAGAACTGCTTATTGACACAGGGGTTAAAGACCGCGGTAATTTTTTTTCGAGAGAATAAGTGTGTTAGAAGGATGAAAATCAATCGTTGAACGCAGCTCTGGATTATTGAATCAACCGCATTGGACGAGATCAAAGGATATTTACGGAAATCCGGTGTTTGCAGGGATATCAAAGATTTTCGGCGCCGGAGACTGTTCAATCAGCGCGACTGTCAGTAAATTATGAATATTCCTTTCCCTCGGTGGACTGGCCGTGCACAAACGATAGAAGGTTTCCCGCACACACAGCCGGGCTCCGTAAATACGTGTGTACACGTGTTGTCTGACGCAACCTGAACCACCGGCTCAAGTTTGTATAGGCGAACCGGAAATGGGGGACGAAATATTCGTCGAAACGGCTTGTCCTTAAATATTCCTTTCACTCGCCAGCCAGTCAACAACTGCAGCGCACGGAAATACTCTGTCGAAAATCTTCCGTCGATCTCTCGAAAAATTTCTTCCCACAACGTGTGAATTCGTTCGAAATTGTTGTTTCTCGCGATGAAACTATATAGTTTCTACGTGAACCACTGATCCAGAAATTTCAGAAAAATTGAATTTGATGTATAGACGAGTAACTTGCAGTTCAAGGGATTAGAGAGATTTTATTTAGCGTCCCAACCCCCTGTTACATCGATACTTCTCTTTCCATGGGGCGACAAAATTCCACGACTATATTAGACGCGCGATACCAGTCGTATCGGAACAGTTCGAGGCAAATCCTCGTCCTGAGCCGTTCCCATTGTCGCCGGGCTAGGTGTATCCCATAGCACATGGTGGTTCTGTCGAGGGGTGCCCCAGTCCCGTCGCCGGTCCTATGACAACAAAACTGGGGAGGGGTAAAAATAGACGCAGCCGGCCCAGCCGTTCCCGTATGTGTGACGTACACTAAATATGTATTTATTAAGTAAACAACCGTGGCGCGGAGGGGTTCCAAGGTACCACGGCGCGTTTCCTATTTCATTGTGAGCTTGCCTCGGTCACGTGAATCCTATGGTGGTGTACGGTTACGTCACCGTAACGGAGCCATAGATACGAGCGGACTACAAAGAAAATCAACTGTACAAACTCTCCACCGGGTTTCCTCCGGTGTTATCCGCGGAAAAGGGGTCATCGGACACTTTGAAAATTAGGCGAGAGTCGTCCTTTGAACGGTCCACAGGATAATCCATCCGAGGAGAAAAGGGTTAAAAAGATTAAAATTAAAGAACCAAAGAGCGATTCGCAAGAGGTGAGCTATCTCTCTTGGGTTAAGAACGGTCATGGTGGTTCGCGTGGGTGGGTGCGTGTTTCTATGGCTATGGTCGGATGTGTGTGTATGTGCGATCGAGCAAACCGACCGTAAAGAAGGATAATCGCCGGGAGTCGAAGTAAGAAGAGATAACGAGATCGTATATCCCCATCAAAAAGGAGAGAGGGACAAGGTAAACGGTTGTCTTCGGGTGTGTGGAGGTCTCCGCGTACTGCCACCCTCCACGCACACGTTAGCATGATCGCGCGGTACCGTTCTGGGCTCCCCTTCTAAATAATAAACGAGAGGATTTTACCCCCGTCAGGTTCGCGCGACGGTACATAAAAATACTCGAATCTGAGAAATTAGCGGGCAAGTGGACCCGCGGCCGGGGAGGAACGGAACGGCGATTGTACGTCGTCGAGTCTCGGTCCAGGACATTGGTGCACAAGAAGGAGGAGAGACGAGGGGTGGACAGGATCTAGAAAAAGAGGGTGCCCGGCCGGAATGGGGCTGCGGCAGGCGAGCGGAGGCGTTTCGGTCTCCGTGCGGAGTGCCGGCCCGGGGAAAAAAGGGTACCTAAAAGGGTTGAATTAATGTCGCGATAAATATATGATTTAAGGTGGAAACGTTTGCAACTCCGGCTAATTTTTTATCTGAGAACCGGGCCCGGTCTCTCTCCTCGTGGCCGAGGGGTTTTTCACCCTAGGAAAGAGAGACCGACGATCCTCTCCAGTGAGGACAGCTACGAGAGTAGTAGGAGGGCTCTCGCTCGAGGGCCAGAGAAACGGGGAACAGGCGGAGGGGGGGGGGATGAAAACCGAGCGGGTGACGATGGCGGAGGGTGGTCGAATCCAACGGTTATTTCTTTTTTCGGGTAATTTACTACCGGCGAGAATTTGAGCGGACGCGGGCTTTTTAATAGTTCGCGCCACTCGAAGGACTCTTCTCTCTCTCTCTTTCTCTCTCTCTTGTTCTTTTTCTCCGCCCCACAACCCCCTCCGCGGGGACAGGAACGACCCCCTTGGCCGGACAGAACCACTCTTTCTCCGTCTGTCGGCCACCGGATCGCAGAGACAACGCGGCGGCATCGTTCCGCCGCGGTTACGATGGAAATTACGAGACTATAAAGCGGCCATCCACCACGCAGTTTATGTCACTCGACTCGCGGTCGCTGGATTTTACTACATATTACTCATCGCTTTTTTCTAACGTGGATAATCACGGCCGGATGACCATTTGTCTAGGCTCCCGCCCTGCGATCAACGAATCAGGATACTTTGTGCTAACCTCGAGGCTGCAAGGCCTCGTAACGACGCACTGAGAATTACAGGAAATGCCATAAAATTTTGTTCATAAAGATATAACGATTAAATAGGTATTAAATTGAATGTGAAACAGCAAGGAGCGACCTCGATCAGCTGTTTCTCGTCGAAACTAATTCATTCGCAATTTCGAACACCATTTGCAAAAGATCCTGAGGAAAGTGACTTCATCTGACTACAAAGTTTGTTGGACGTGGACTTGTTTCTGCATACTTAACCCGCGAGGTAAGATTGCAGGAACTACCCTCTCTTAAAAACGAAACTGTCAAAGAGGGAAACACTTCATTCCGAATTCCCGGGGACTACATTCTCCGGTCCGCAGCGCAGACACTTTTGAAAGTTGTAAACCGAGGTTTTCTTTAACAAATACGCCCATCAAAATCTAATATCCATAGTCCCCTTCGACCGGGAACGTAGTCCTTGGTTGGCCAAGGAAAGACGCGACACAGGGTGGACAGACGTAGCAAGGAAATCGTGTCAGGGGGTGGGTTTCGGGGAACCTATAAAGGCGTGTTTTACGAGGGAAGATAATGCGATGAAAGATGCGAACGACGTCCAGTCATGCCTAAAGAGTATGTGTAACCGGACCATCCGCCCGAGTTTCTTTCACGGTTCTAGGTTCAACCCCCTGGTCGCGGTTTTCGCGGCCTTTCTAACGGAGGGGTTGAAGACACCCCCCGCCACTGGGTGCCGGCCATAATATATCAATTTCGTATTCTAATGTCCAGGCGGTTAATTCAAAAAGCGTCGACGCTGCGGAAACCTAAGCGGTCGTGGCTGCTCCCGTTTCCTGGAGGGTGACCATCCCCCACGGTCCACCTCTCGCCGCGTCCCTATCCCCCGAAGAAATAAGGGTGGAATAGTTCCGATTCCCGTTTTCGCAGCCTCGTTGTCACGTATGCGCTCGCTGATACGCGCGAGTTTCGCCATCAGCGTGTCGTAGATAATTGGGGGAGCGGCCGGCTGCGGTCCCGCGGGGATGCTCATCCCCGCCGAAAACCGAATGACGTACAATCTGCGAAGGATTTCGGCTGCGGGCCGCAAATTGTGCGCGAAAGGACCGCGATTGTCCCAGAAACCGCCGCCTTCCTCTTGCGTAGCGCTGATGGGGGTGCAGTGATCCTTCGGGATGAATCTCCTCGTTAGCTGATCCATCGGAAATCTTACATTTTCGAGCGACGACAAAATTGTAGATTTCTTGTTAAATAAATGAAATTTGTTTCTTTCAGGGAACATTCGCGCAGACCGATCGAGATATTATCTCTTCGAAGCAGAAGCCACCCCCTGAAATATCGGCGCGTGAAGCAGCAACGCGTTTTTCTGCGGCTGATTTATCGCGTTGGCGATTAAGGGGCGGCCTGTAGGCGATCGTTCGACCTTAGCGAGCGTCGATCCGAGCCGTCGCCAATGTTCGATCGGCTAATGGTCTTCTGGTAGACATTAACATTGACGGAGGAGTCGGTAGGCGTTTATGTGAACGTGGCGTTAATTTGGCTTTAAGGTAGCAGTCGCCTGTTCTTCCGCACCCACGCCTGTATCCGTACCGATGGTTCTCTTGTTAGCATACTTATCATCCGGCCGTGGAATTAAGAACGAGAGCGAGAGGTGTCTAGGGGTGTGAAAGTACCGAGAACCGACGCCGAGGGTAGAGAAAGACGTTAAGGGTGACTGTCGTATAGAACAGAGGCCGGAGAGAGCGAAAGGGGGTGGGCTGTTGATAATATCAGCCCGAGCAGAGTAGAACGGGTATTGGCTGGCGGACTATTGTCGGAATAATGTTGATTGGATTCAAGACCGAAGGCATTAATCTGCCTTCTTTTATTATGGACCGAGAGGAACGATCTTAACCTACCATCTCTCTATTTTTGTCTCTCTCCGCTCCACACGGATACTCCTGCGATATAAGAACGCAGGAGCCTCCGGGAATCCACCCTTATTTCTTTAATACCTAAACTAAAAACACAGTTGGAACATTGTCGACCGTTCGAGCTTCCTTGCTCGCTCCTGATTAAGGAACCCACCCTCCAGCTTCCAAGGAAGACGGATCGATCGATTTCGTCTTTGGCCGAGTTAGATGGATTCGATTCCGGAAACGAACGCTGTATCGCGAAAAAATCCTCGGGAACAATGTCGGGGATGGGTGTGGAAGTATCCGGCGGGTCGGTGCTTTGGAAAAGAGGAGATCCAGATGGATGATCGTAAGTGGTGGACAGAGGCCGATAAGGGTAGCGCGGGTCGCTCGGATCGGAGAGCGAGCAGGGTGCTGCTCCTGAAGAATAGACCTCTTTGTTTAGCCGTTTATGGTGGAAGAGATTTAGCCGGATTGCCGTCACCCGATAGCCACTAAGGGCGCAAGGACCAACGGGTGTGTCGGGGGGGGGGGGTGGCTCACAGGAATCCGTGAAACTCTCCCACTAATACGCGGCCGGTTACTGACTTCGCCTGATCTTCTCTCCCTTTTTCTTCCGTCTCGAGTTCTTCTTCTTTCACGGCCAGCACATTCTAGCTCCCTTTCTAGACACCTTCGCAAAAGGAGATTCGCTACGCTCGCCCGGCGACCCCTCACAATGGCCGGGGCATTAGCTGACAACAGAGGTGTGGACATCGGATCGTCCTAACACCCTTAACGCTCACGTTCGACCCTACGCTTGATTGGCCGGCCGCTCGGCCGGAACGTTTCGCATTTATAGCCCGGGATCTAAATAAAATCTCGGATAAGGACCTGCTTCGAGCAGCGAATCCTCCGAACGGGGATCCTTGAACGCACTCGCACGCGTCCTACAGACTGGCTGGTCAATGAACTAGTGAAACGCTTGAATAAAATAGAATATATTAAACACGATAGAGCAGACATTCAACCCCTAATAATCGTTAGCACATTGTCCCAGCAATTCTCCGAAGTGCTACAGCACTTAAACAAAAGGGGATGCGCTAAAAATAATTGGCAGGATATTGCCAGACACCAATGACGAGTTAACTCACCCCGAAGGGTGTGCATAGCCTGTTAGGATACTCTACTTAGCACCGAAATGGACGTTAAAATTTCATGAAACTGTTAAATAAAAGAAAATAATGTAAAAATAATACAGGGAACATGGTTAGATGGGACTGACGAGATAGCAATCGTCCTTTCCGGTTAACAACCCGATGATTCGTACCGAAATGTTCTCGGGTCGTCGGGCGAAAGCTGGGATCGAAGGAGAGAGAAAGGCTGTATCAGACGGATGGTATCAGAGTTCGACAAAAGCATTCGAAATAGACATTCGCAGGAACGACGGGGCCAACGAGGACTAAGCGGTCGGCACGTTGAGGTACAGTTATGCAATAATGAGCTAATGTGGGTAATAGGATTATTCCGGAATCTCCTGTAATTGGCCGCTGAAAAGGTGAGCTCGCTTTTGCTAATCACCCACTAAAAGGTAACTTTGGACGCTTTACAGTTAAGCTTAAGAGGTTTACTGGGCTCTCCGCGCATACGGATACTTTACGATTGTTTCCTTTTTCCGTGTTAGGACGCATAGAGCCCCTGTCATTATCATTTTAACGCAATAGGATTAATTATACATTCGTTATCGTCGTTTGCCGCCGACCGAAAGAGATATCCATGAACCCGGACGGGTTTCGACGGAATTTACGTAGCCTGGCCGATCTCCATCGACGGAACCACGCTGTCACAAGCCTCCTGACCTATTCAAAACACCGAGCATGATGAATGTACCGACGTCGATCGGCGATCGCTTTATCATCCTTGGTCCATCTCGGTTTTCGGTCGGCATTCACGGGGAGCGTTTCGTCTTTCGCATACTCTCTCGAGAAAATCGCCCCGTAAGGTATTCCCATTCGACATTCATCACAGATAAAAAATATACTGCTAAATATTTTTCTTATCAGATTTGTTTAACGAAATGTTCAGCATTCTCGAGCATTCAGTCCGAAAACGCAGGACCGTATAAATTCCTGGGGAATTTAGTTAAATAAACTGTTACATATTTCTCAAACAGATCATCAGATTTGTTTAACGAAATGTTCAATATATTGGAGCATCAGTCCGAAAACGCAGGACCGTATAAATTCTTAGGGAATTTAGTCAAATATACTTTTAAATATTTTTCAAACAGATCATCAGATTTGTTTAACGAATGTTCAACATTTTCGAGCATTCAGTCCGAAGACGGAGGACCGTATAAATTCTTAGGGAATTTAGTCAAGTATACTGTTAAATATTTTTCAAACGGATCATCAGATTTGTTTAACGGAATGTTCAACATTTTCGAGCATTCAGTCCGAAGACGGAGGACCGTATAAATTCTTAGGGAATTTAGTGCCGCGCCATGGATCACGCCTTGGCCACGGGGTCTTCGGGTTGGATTAGGGACCGAGTTGCAATTCACTTCGATATATTTACTGTGAGAACGGTCAGGCTCCGAGAGCCAGGTATGGATGGACAGACCTCGGTTTTTCCCGTTACCTTTTAGAGTAAATAAGGGCCCCACGCACACGTGTACTCGTGCTGCGTTCCCAGCTCAGGATAACACACGCGTGTTCGCACATTTGCGAGACTGCCGCGTGCCTACTTTCGGGATCCGCACGTCCCTCCGGTGATTTATGAAGTTTCCCAGTTTCGTTCGACTTGCAACTTCATCCCTTGGCCGCACAATTGTCAGCTATTCACGCGGGCGCGTCCAGTGGTTCTTGCTGGGGAGAAGGTCTGCCGAAATTTCTTCCGTCGGGATCGTTGAGGGATTGCTACGTCTCTTTACAAAATTCTACGTTCTCATTTCGACTTGATTGATTCGTTGCGTCTGTTACACTTGTGTTCCTTCGAGCAATGGACGTTAGGTAAATTATTTATTCGAGGGAATGGCGATTAGTTTTCTGGATAACGTGCAGCGGTGCCGAAGAAGTATTTCACGGACCGGCGGCAGGCAAACTTTGCGTGTGTGGAGGGGTGGAGGGAGGGTTTCTCGGGGGTGTCTTGCCAGAGAAAGGACATATTAGCTCGACTTAAGGCGTGGCATAATGATCCCGAGGCGAAACCGTCTTATTCTGGGATCGCTGGCTCGTGTAGCGAATGGGGTGGCGGTAGGGGGGTTGGTTCGACGGGGATGGTTTCGTGAGGGCCGTGGGCACTCGGGCGAAAATAAGTGCGAGTTTCAGCCACCGCTGATTGCGAACCGTGACTCCTCGCGATGCTCCACCGCAGTATAAAGTAATGTCTCCGCAGAAGAAAGAGGAAGATAGAGGGTGCGAGAGGGTAAGAGACCGAGCGGCGACGGCAAAGGCCGGGCGGTTCGAGGGTAAGCTTTAAAATCGGCGTCAAACGCGAGGCCACCCTCGCCGCAAATTTTTATTCATTGACACTACACGGCTGAGCACCCTCCAACCGCGAACGACTAAAAGACGGCGGAGCCTCGAGTGCTTCGGTTTTTCTTTTCGGTCTTGTTGGATCTTAATTTTTTATTCTCGCCCATCAAACGCGTTATGTCCGCCAACGCCGAGCTCATTCTCGAGTGTACTCATTATTCGAGGCGTCAGGAATTTACATTATTAGCTTCCTTTCGATCAAATCGCAATGAAACGCGAAAATCTAAACTCTGCACCAACGTTAGCACGAAGAGGAAATTTTTCAGTCAGCAGGAAAGATTACTCGCACCCCAAACGGCGTCTCCAGTTAGAAACAGAGCGGGTCTGCGACATAGACAATTTAATGCCGTTTTATAAATTATACATCGGTCGAGAGATCGCGAGACGAGCCGATTACCAAGGGGGTGGCTCGTTCCGTCTCCGTTTAATCCGGCCGTCGCGTACGTGCAGCACGGTGTTGCGAACTTCGGGAAGACCCCCGGGTAACGTTTGTATGAGTGCAGTGTCAGGGTGGAGAGCGAGAGAAACGAAGGGAGCCAGACGAGTTTCGTTGACGCGAATTTCTGACTTGTAGGTTTCTAGACGGCCCGCTGCTGCTCGGCGAGGTCGTTCATAATGTATCGGCCGCGAGGAAGTCACTCGCTGTAAGGCGATGTAAATGTATGCGTTGGTTAGAACATTTTCGTGAGCTACTCCTCGCAAGAACTGGAGTAGAACTGCGTTTATCTGAACCCTTCGTGTACGGGAGACATTGTGGCTGATTTCCAGTCCCGTAGCCTCCGGAGAGCTAAAGTCATTTATTTATCAAACTCGGCGGAACTTCGGATGAATAAATTCTTTTGATGGGAATATATCCTACAGCGTTAAACTTGTTAATGCATTGAATAAATGTGTCAGCGTGTACCGCGATGGTAATTGTCAATTGTGCAGAGAAGCAGCATTTTCGAAAATTCCGAGGGTGACAGGGAGATTTGTTTCCCAGCAACGAGGACTCCGGGCTTGCTTCTCCATCTTTCGTTATGCCCGCAATGTCTCACCGAAAAAATGGTGCTTTACCGTCCCAAAGATATAACCCAGACACCTCGCAAAGCCCCATACGTTATATGAATAATAGTCGAGGTGAGCGCGGCGCGGGAAGGGGTGAATTTAAGGGGTGCCGATGAATATATCAGGGCGGACGTATCCAATCATTCCCTTATTACGATATCGATACATTATTTTGATAATACGACAACGTTGTGGGGAGGCGTCGTTCTAGAGAAGGCCAGCCGCCAGACTTTCAACCCCCTTATTTTTACGTCGTGCCAGGGGGGTGGCTGGTAGAAGAGAAAGAGAGAGAAAAAAAACTGAGAGAGGGTTCCTTACACTCGCGCGTTCTCTGCCGGGACTATCGATTTCGGGATTAGGTGGCAATTTTTCAAGCCTATGGCGAATAATTACCGAATCCTTCCCCCATCGAGTGGCTTCCGCCATGAACGATCCCCCACACTCGCGCCTTTAAAGCGCCGACGACACATGGATCCTGTTCCACGGAACGTCAGGAGGTAATGCGCCGGGGAAGAAACTCGCGGGGAATGATTAAAGATCATCCTCGGATCCCGCCTGGATCATTAATGAAACACAGTCACCGCGAACGTTCACCTGGGCAAAAAGTCTCGAAACGATCCTCGCGCGTTAAAAATGAATTTCGCTTCAGTCAATTGAAAGCCATTGAAGATCCTAGAAGATAGAAGAAGAAATCAATCATGGAATTATTATAATAGATGCAAAATATCCGAGGAAGTTGGGGGTGTGAAAAATCGGTGTCTCCGATTTACGCAGTGGCGGTACGAGTTCTAAGTTTTATTTCTCCTCGATCGAGTCTGTTCTGGATGAGCCCGACCGGCTCTTAAAGATCGAGACAACCGATATAAGTCGAGGCAGTATCTCGGCTGTGCGGGGGTGGCTGTGTGCAAGGGGTCGGGGCTACCTTCATCTGCGGATTACTTATGCACGAGCAGCCGCGACTCATTTCATTGCAACGGAGCCAAGAACTCGAAGAAGCAAGCCCGAGTCAAGCCGACGGAAAAATGTTTCTATTTAGCTCGCTTAAGCTCTTTATTAAAGGTTCGCTTCTTCCGCGAGCGAGAGACTTGGCTCTGGCTTTGAGGGCCCTCGCTAAAACCGACTCACGGGAACCGAGGACCCGAGAAAAAGAGATTGTGGTCTGGTCTATCCTTCTCGCTCCCCGGTTCCTACCTTCTTTCTCTTTTTCTACCTCTTCTCGATTTCCTCCGAGGTCCTCGCGTCGCGAAGGTCTTCTCTCTCTTCAGAGAAATCCTTCGAGAGACTCGTGGGGGGTGGGTGCGAAGGGGGCATCATTGTAGGGCGGGGACGAAGAAATTGCGTCAATTACCCGCTGATTTCGGCATCTGATCCGTGGATTACGGCCCGCCGCGAATGCTGATCCCTCTTTCGTTTATTGAGCGACGTTTCCGAAATGACACGTCCCGATTCCGAGCAACGCGACCAGGCCCGCCAACCCCGCAGAAAACCAAGCGCACCCTCGAGATAAGAGTAACGAATGCGTAATATACGAAATTGAATGTTTTAATAAACCCCGCGCAGCGGGCGGCGTCTGCTCGAAAACTTTCCAGAGGAATCAGCTACCCTTCGATAAATTAAAGAAGAAAAAATGAAAACATTCGGGGGCTGTATTTACCCAGCGAGGGGGTGAATGATTCTTTCGAAATTGTCTATCTTCCGTGGTACTCGTTATGCAAAATCAATACACTCCTTTTGCGCCTGCTTGGAACAGTTGCTAGACTGCTTTTCTTTATAGAAAATAAAAATTGTCTGCGTCGATTGTGAGAAATATGTTTGTGTGGCTACCAAAAACGCCGGGAATAACAATTGAAGAGAATAACAGGGTTAATACACACTCGGTCTGACGAACCAATATACCGACGAAAATATTGTTTAGCCCACGACTGCTGCGGGTTCGCAGCAAAATATCAACCAGAACGCACCCTCCCGTGATCCAGAAGATCTTTGAATCCCTGAACCCTCTTTCTTGGCCGATTGTCTCTCATCACCGGTGCGGGGGTGGCAGCTCGGCTACAAATAATTCCGGGGCGTTATTCGATGGCATATTTTCGATTATCGGCCAACGAAGCGTAATCTCGGCGTAAATGGAGGATTGTCTCTGTGTAGCGGAAGATGAGGTGCTGCGGGTTCGTGGAAGAACGACGTCTAGCAGAGGAGAAAGGAGAGGAAAAAGTCGAGAGAGACTCGGAGGAGACGAGACGGAAACGGTCGAGGAGAGAGAGAAAGAGAGAGAGAGAGAGAGAGAGAGAGAGAGAGAGAGAGAGAGAGAGAGAGGAGGCGGGGGAGCGAATTCCAGGGGGTGATGGGTTAGAATTCAGGGGCTCGAGAAAAAGGGGGAAGGGCATAGCCACCAGCGGCTCTTTAAAAGAAAGCGGGATAAACAGACAGTTCGAGCAGTAAGGGAGGAAATGTAAATTTCCAGCGAGCTGGAAGGAAGAGAAAAGAATAAGGGCTCGAACACCGTGGGTATATTGAGTGAAGCGACCGGCCCTTCCACCCGCGCCCCACGCCGACCTTGCTTCTTTAAATTTCATGTGCCAATTGCGCGCGATTGTCTTTACTTTGCTTCTTCTTCTGCGGCCGATGGCTCCCTCCTCATCCCCCGTGGTTTCCTTTCTGTTCGCTACGCTTTTTCCAGGATGTTTACGCCGCGATGAACGTGACGAGATCGTTTTTCCATCGAGTACCATCGATATTTCGCTGATCCGTTCGAGGTAGCCGTTCCAGCCGAGTTTTATTCCACGTACACATGCTCACGGCCTCGTCGAACGCCACGCAACAAGATTATCGAGTCAGCTGCCACTGATGCGATTCGTGCAGGTGCAATCCAACACCGGCTGCCTCGAGTTACCGGGCTCGTTTGTAATTTCTTCTCGGCAACGCGGCGAAACCGGCCATTTTTCTGCTCGTACGTTACGAGGAATCTTCGACCAGCGGATTCGTTGTCTTCTCAATTCTGACGCTTTCACTTCACGAAATCAAGAAATGCAGTTCATACCTTGGGTGAGTTTTTCTAATTTGCACCGAAAGTAAACGGAGTAGCAATTTCAACCCTCGAAGAAGATCTCAGTTGGAAAGCAATGACCTGCAGAATCTAAAAAGAAATTTGTTTTCCTAATAAAAATGTACGAAAAAGTGAGCAGAGGTCTACCACTTGATCCTCTGTTTGTTCGTTTAATTTTTAAACATTGGTCATTTCAGAGATTCTGGTTAGAAGTGATGTAATATCGATCGAAATGGATGGCTTCTGCCGTTCTCTCTGTGCGCCATATTTCAAATTATTTCTCGTATCGTTAAACAAATCCCATCTTCTCGATATACATCCGCGGCATGGTTACTGTTGTCGGATACCTGTCCATTACAGGTTATGTAATTGAAGAGCACGCCGGCATAGAAGAGCCCGCGGGACAAGTGGAAGAGAAACATATGTCGGGATTGTTTATTCGCGTATCTCGTCCAGGTTTAAGCCGCCACGAAGCAGAAAAATAAATATCTATCGGCCGCGTGTTTATTCGGTGTTGTCGGATATCGCAGTACACATAGCAACTTTATCGTTGTCGCTGAAACTTTCTGCCGCGGTTGCAAGCGGTTTCATCGCAACAAGGGGATTCCCCGTTAATCGAAGTGATTCGATACCGCGATAGCAAACGATACTCGGCGAACACCTTCAACACAATTCACACAAATACTTTTCCTTTTTTCTCACTTTTAATCTGAAATATTGCTAGATATGAAAAAAGGTCTAATTATCCAGATGATGAATTTTACTTTGCAATCTTCGCGAGTCCCGCGAGAGGGTAAATAGGGGTTGAAGAAAACAATATTTGTAGGCAGGACGAAAGGATCAGCTGGCAGCGGGCGTCGCGATTAAACGAACGGAATACCTGATTGCGTCCAATCAGTCTTTCTTAAAGACTTCCCCGAGACAATCGCTGGACCCGGGGGGTGTCTTCTGGTGGAGGGGAGGTGGAGACTGCAGAACGGTAGAATGTCTACCGGAAAATACGAAACCGTCAAGAAGGAAGAGGCAAATCCTCGGAAAGTTCTCGCGGAAGCGGCACGATAAAGCCGTCAATTTTCACCCTCAATACCGTTTGTCTCCGCGAAAGAAAGGAAAGCAAGCACGCCGGGCGTGAAAAGAGCGAAAGAGAAGGGCGTGCTGGTCTCGTGCTGGTGTCGGAGGGAGACGAACGGGGAAGGAAGAACCCATCGGAAAGGAGGAGACATTTATTACGACTTTAACTGGACTTTGTGTTTATTCAGCGACTGTTGCTCTCGCTTACCATCGTTTCGTCCGCTCTTCCACCCCGCAACACCACCCCCCTCATTCCCTGGAAACCTCGGCAACACCAAAGACAGACACTTTGGTGCGGCTCTGAGGTCCACGTCTTCGCGTCGAGAAATTCTTGGCACGTAGGGTGACCATCCGACTGGCGTGGTTCTTCTTCAACCCCTGTCACACGAGACCATCCCGTTCTCCACACCCCCACACCGTCAACCGAGAGAATCTTTCACTTTATCCACCGTGGACACCGATCCGGCGAACTTTCCCTCCCCTCGGTTCTCATCCCCCATTCGCCCCCGTCCTCTTTCTGTCCTCTACATCCCTCTGAATATCATTCCGCGAACGTCTACTTGCATCCCTTTTCAGTCTCGTCAGGAGAAACGATGTGTCCGCCTGACGAGACGATCCGAATGTTTGCCACGTCTACTTCTCGCCTCGTCGGGCTGCGGTTCTTTCATTTGTCTCGATCGGCACAGGCTGCCGGGGACGTTGACTTCTTTGGCAGCGCGATTGTCTCCGGGCGATCGCTTTTTCAGGATACTTGTTACCGCGTTCCGATTCCTCTGCTGCGAACAGCACCCTGCGTGCTTCAAACTCAGACTATCGAGGCCTACCGAACCAGACGGGACCGTGACACCTGGGTTAATGGGTCAGAGTGGATCACACTGGTGACTCGAGTCGGCACTAAACATTGCTACAATCATTCGAAATATTGTTTACATCATTAACACGTTCCACGTGTACCGCCGATGGTACACGCTTACACATTTATGCAACGCTCTAAAAACACATATTTTATAACAAGCTTAACGCTGTGGAATATATTTCTACCGAAAGAATGAGACATCATAGAAAATGCAGTATAGAACAAAACACGTACAACTTGTCAAATCTAGCTGTGCGGTTGAACAAAATGTAGATATGCGCAGAAGAAAACAAAGACCACACTCGATGAGAGAAGGATACAACGTATGTACACACCTCGTCAAAAGTGTGTACTGTCCATTATTTCTTACAGCAGTAAATATACAAAACAACTGTTTATATGATAGTTGAATCGTACGACGGGACAAGTATATTAACTCAGACGAATTATTTTATTTTAAGCTTGTGTAATGTAATACCTTTGTAATATAAGAATTATTGCAATTCTTCAACTGAAATTATTGGACTTCACTTTTTAACTGAACTGTCACCACGTTTATCGTTTGACAGGCGACGATCAGTTCTATATCGTTGTGAAGTACCGCCTATTTACCACTGCGCAGCGGGGTCATTTCCCCTTGCGGGGGACATCCAGTCGCACAGCTAGATTTGACAAGCTGTAAGTTTGTTACGGAACGTGTTAAATATGTTGGTATCTAATCAATTCGAAGGTTAAACACCTCTTTGCGTCAAGGTGCAGGTTCCAGAACCGTGAAATATCGTTCCGGAATAATGTCCGCTGCGATCTGGGAGGAAAGGTGGACTACCCCCATTGAACCCGAGGAGTACAGCCGGAATAATTCAAATCGAAGGTTGCGGACCTCGCGAAACACGATCGATGGCATGTCTCGAGCCAAAGGGAGATCGCAAATAGCACCGATGACGTACAGGTTTTAGCACGGGTCGCGATGCATCGCGTGCCGCGGCGTAGGCATCGGCAAGCGTTCCGCCTGAGCGTCCGTGCATGACGTTGCCGATGACGCGAACCCACCCACGCTATTTTCCGGACCGGTCCGAATGGAATTCCGTTCGCGAAACAAACATCCTGCGCTCGATGCGCAGAGAGCAGGGGAGTCCTTTCGATCTCTGTTGTTTCGACTCGCCACAAATATTTACCAAATATCGATCTTCCGACCTCTCTCTCCCCAACAAACGCGGAAGGGACTAGAATGCGCAAATTGCATTTGCGTTGACCGCCACTGCCTCGACATTGCGCCGATATTTGTACTAGATTGTGTATCGAGGCGGAGATTGGCGGATCGCCAATTAAAATCCGCGCTGTTCCCACTACCGGACGATCACTCTCGGCGACGACGGATTAGCGTGGGCAAATGGGGTTGCCGCGGTGCGCTTAACCGAGGACTATGACTTCCCGTGTGTGCACGCGCTTCCGGATTTATCGGCTGCGCGGGCAGCGTACGATATTTATCGAGAAGCGTAGTAAAATATGAAAGATCAAATGTAAAAGACGACTTCGTAGATTATACGTTGGAGACCGACTACTGTGTACTTAGAGGTACAATGGCTTCGCTTACTTTCGTCCTACTTGTGCTACAATGGCAGAAGGAGCCGGCTGGATTTTCTATTCATCAGTTCGCCTTCAGAGAAAATACCGGCCAAGTGGAAAATGGTAATGCTACGTTGACCGAAGCCAGCAAATAATAAACAGAAACAGTTATTTTTAACCAAATTGCAGGCTGCCTTCGGATAATGGTAGTTTCCGTCTTTGCACGGTGGCTCTGTGTGACGTGTTATTGATCTGCTCGTGTTATAAACGTATCTCCCTCGCTATTTACCGTTCGTAACCCCCATTCGAAAGAAGTTCCCAGTGTACTGTGGAAAGGCAATCGATCGCAAGATGCGGGGAGCAAGTCGACGAAATTCTTCTTCTCTGCATCAGGCAAAGAATCAATTTCAGCGGAGGGTGCACCGTGAAAATGGGAATGATTATTCGCGCGTGTGCTGATTAGCATCGGTTTGGAGTCTCGGTCGTGTTCGGCGGGACGAAGTCTGCGACAAAGGTGGTGTCGGAGGCGTAGGTCGTTAAAATAATAAAGGTTGTTATTGAACCGGCGGGCGTTCGCGAAAAAATTTGAATTCCTCCCGTTGTGCATCTGTCGCTCGACCCTGTGTCCTCCTCCTTCCGTGCTCCTCCCTTTCTTCCTGGCCTAGGAGCGAGCAGCGCAACCCTCGCCAATATCGCGGCGCAGATATTATGCGGGCTCTCGATACTGCACGCGGTTGCGGCCGCTTGCGACGTCGTATTATTAAAGGCGTGCGGGGGTGTGCTTCGAAGGGGGTTGAAAATCGTCAGGTCCCCGTGAGGCACCACCGGCGGCTCGGCGAAAAAGTGAGAGGGTGCAGGTTAGTATCGTCGAACCGGAACTCGTCGATCCCGATGCTGTTTTTTCCGTTTCCGTCGTCCACATGAATATTCCAGCGCATCTGCATAGGTAGAGGTTCGAGGAAAGGGCGAGAAAAGTGTGGTGGTGGGACTAGGGGATGGAAGTGGTACGGGGGAGGAAGCGGAGAGACAAAAAAGAATAGAAAAGAGAAATATACGGGCGCAGAGAGAAGCGGGGACTCAACGAAAGGTAGACCGGCGGCGCTCGCCTTTCCTCCGGTGACGTATTATGCGCGAGAGGGGGTGTGCAGGGGGTGGACTGGGGTGAACGTGGGCGGCGGAAGATGGAAGGCGAAGAGTGAAGCGGGAGAGGACGTCGTTTGGCAATCTTAGGGGATTCCGTGGATACAATGGGATCTCAATACATCACCTCACCTAACCCGACGCCCACCACCCCTTCTCTTTACCTCGGCCGTACCCGGTGTTCCTCCTACCCGGTGCCACTTCCTCGGTAACCCCCCTTCTACCTCCTCGACGGTCGTGGCAGCGCCAACGAGCTTCCCAGATGCCGTAATAGCTTAGGAGCCGGCGTAATAGCTGCCACTGCCTTCCTAGAGAGAGTTATAGTTCAACAACGCAGGAATGGAATCGCGGAGCAGAGAGACCTCGAACAGAGAGAGAGAGAGAGAGAGAGAGAGAGAGAGAGAGAGAGAGAGAGAGAGAGAGAGAGACGGACATAGAAAGAGAGAGAGAGAGAGAGAGACGGACATAGAAAGAGAGAGAGAGAGAGAGAGAGAGGGAGAGGTAGAAGGGGTGTAAGTGGTGGTGGGTGAGGGGCAGCAGAGGACCAGGTTGGGGGCAAGGTACGTAGGAGACGGTGATAGAACGCGGTGATACGGCCCAGGAAACAACGAGAGAGAGAAGGACCAACCCGAAGATCTCGAGCCAAACGGCAGGGGGACGCAATAACCGCGGCGGAGAGGACGAACGATTACGGGGATGCGAAATGTCGCATACGGACCGGTGCATCGCGCTTATTGTAGTGTCTACCCGGATCGAATCTACCGAGAGGCGGCTGCCTCAGACGCTGCCGATATTGCTTGTTCGAGTCCAAGACCGGTCCAAAGAGAACCGTGTTCTCGAATAATCTTGAATCTGTAACGAGAGCAATAACGGACGATCTAAATGAAAATGATCAGTAACGAAAACGTTGAAAGAATTGAAGCAACGCGCGATGCAAAAATTGTAATCGATCGTTGAACAAATTTTGGTGTAGAGTGGAGTTCTGTGTACAGAGGGATTGAACATATTTTTGAATAATTCAGAAGCGCAGGGGTACGCGGAGAAACGTCCGGCAGAAAATGATAAATTAGCGGATCTGAAGAGGCGATTTATAAATCAGCGTTAACACGGTTTTCAGCGGTATAGGAAGCGTCGCTATCCGACCGGGGAATCGTGGATTTACCAGCCGCATGGTCGGAAGGAATAAATTCGAGCGGTATTTGTCTTCTATAAATTTTTTACCGGCGCCGTACGTAGCTGAACGTATTAAATCAATTGTCATACAAAAGAACGCTTCCATCGGTGGATAGGAAACCGTAATTAAAGCGTTTTACGAGAATCGTACCGCGAGGCAGGAGGCGAATAATTAATAGCTGGGCGACACTGTGTGTAACAAGATATAAGTATTACAACGGCGGCGCGCGTATTACGGCCGGGGGGATCTGTTTGGGAACTTGGTGTACTTCAAATACGTTTATCGAGCTCGAATTCCACGTTTCCATCCCTTAATGCAAATGGATCGTAACTGCGATACGTTTCCAGGGAAACGATTTATTTTACGTCCAGACGTCGAGTTACACGCGTCTAGGGCCGTTCCGAGAGTTACCTACGTCCTGACGATCTCAGTTGCATAAATCTAATTGACGTAGCACCCTAACGTATCGACTTCAAACCTGCTCCCACTTAAAAATACATTTCTGACCTGGCACTTCCGCTAGACATACTTGTTGTTCAAAAATAATAAATCACTGAATACATTGACTGCCTTTCGGATCTAGAAATTCACTTCCCAAAACCGTCGGTGCATCGTTCAACTAGAATGTACGGACGACCAATCCCAGATCAAGCGGCATCGAAAAAAATTCCGGAATTTCGCAGCGAGGAGGGTATTTCTGAAGGAAATTCGCCTCGGAGCTCGAGCTGGTAGAACGAAGAACTTTTTCCCGGTGGGAAACAAAAATGGCTTCGATCCTCCGCAAACAGCTCTTCGAAAATTCGCATCTCGGAAGACAAATTCCAGGGGGTTGCACGCTGCCTGGAGCAGCCATATCGAGGGTCTCCGTGCATGGTGTGGAGGATCACGTTCGCATCCGCGCCATTTCTGTTTACCGTGCATCGGGTAGGTGGACGCGTTACGTGATGCCGAATACGGTGATCCTGCATTCCGGTCGCGAGGCATCCTGGAAGACAGAAAGAACCCCGTTGCGCCGCCCGCTGTCCAACCGCCCCCTTGGTTGCACTCGTAGAACCGTAGAAGGAGGGAGAGAGAGAGAAAGAGCGAACAAGGGTGCCCTCTTGATTCCTCTCTGGTTCCACCCCTCGTTCCCCTTGTCGGGGAAGGTGCATATTCAGGAGAGAAGCCGGTGGAAAGTTCGGGACGTTGACACCAGAAGCTGGATTCTGGATGGTTGGGTTGGACGCGACCCGTCCGTTAACATCGTACCCCCCTGGCTGTTGAAGGTGGTAGGGGGTGGGTGGCGCAGCGTTCGAGGAGTACCGAGAGAAAGGTGGAGAGAGGTAGAGAGGAAGAAGACAACGCGCAAGGGGGATGTGTCCCAGCTAGATGCAGAGGAAGACAGTCGTACCCTTGGTCCACCGTCGTTAGACGAGGAGGAGGTGGTTATTACGTCGACCTCGTCGCCGTCGGTCGTGGTGGTCTTCGTCGGTGGCATCGCGGCCGTCGACGTCGACGGAGGAACGGTTGTAGGCCACGTCGCCCCGTGGAAAAGGCGTGGCGACGTCGCGTTCGCGCACCTTTGCACCTGGTGCGCCGGGGAAGACACGCCTCCGTGGAATTCCTCTCTCCGGTCCGCCTACACGCCCGTTCCTCTCACTCTCTCCCGCTTCATCTCCGTCTCTCTCTCGCCACGGCTCATCCTGGCTCTGTCCTGCATCCGTTCTCCACTCTTCTCTCTTTCTCTCTCTCTCTCTCCACCGTGCCGGTAGACCATCGAGCTGCATCGTCGGCTAAGAGGAGATCTCTCGGATCTCTATTCTCTCCTCCGACTCTCCCTCCACCTCGTCGACCACGCCACACCGCCTCTCTCTCTCTCTCTCTCTCTCCCTCTCTCTCCTCCGTTCCTGGAGCTCCACCACCAGCTATCCTCCTAGCCAGGGAAGAGGACCAGCTCCTCCACCACCGCCGCCACCCATCCAGCCACCACCATCCGCTGGCGAGCGTCTCCTCTTCGACTACTCCTCTACTATCCCGGCTTTAAATCGTTCCTCCGCCGGAGATGCACAACTGCATTCGCTGTGTCTGTGCACCCACACGTGTACACCCGGCGACGCGGCACCCACCTACCTCTTCTACTAGACACGCATGCTCGAAAATGTGTGGGCGCGCGCGCGTGTGCATGTGTTCGGTTGTAACCGTGTGCGGTTACGATAGCCGTAGAACGCGATTCACACATCGAAGTGCGCGCGCAATGCTCGCCTCTTCTAGCCTTCCGTGTCATCCGCCCACTCGGTATTCACGGCGATCCACGTGACCCCCTCTGAACAGAACCCCCTCCACTTTTTGGGGGGAAGGTAAAAAAATTTTAGGGGGTGGGGGATGAGGAGAAGAGAGGAGAGAAGGGAGAAGAAGAGAAGCCAGGTCGAGAGCGAGACCGATTACCGCAGACTCGCGGAATCCCTTGCTCTCTCTCTCTCTCTCTTCCTTCTCTTTCTTCCTTCTCGGTACCCTTTTTTTCGCCGCTCCTCTCCTTGAGATGCGAGCTACTGTCGGGATGTTACCGCGTACGCGTCTCTGCCCACAGAGCCGGAGAGGGAGAGAGGACGTACGTATTGATCAGCGGGAGTAATGTCTGGAGATGTAGTCGGAATTACTTTAGGTCATTTGATTCCTGCGACCCGCCGCGCCCGGAGAACCGATGCGAACTCGATTGTCCCGTCGATGTATCTCCAGCTTCCTACGAGCCCCTGGATATATTCGAAATAATCCTGACGTTTCTGCCGTGGCAAACCCTCGGCCTCGCCCGAGGAAAATTTCTGCTTTTGGCGAAACCCTTGATCGGTAGTTTCCACTGCGACAAATTGTTGTGTTTAGTTGCAGTTTTATTAATTAAATTACTCCGAGGATACAGGAATCTGTCAGAGCAAGGAATTAAGGAAGAGGGGAAGACTTCTGGACGTCCCTCAAATATCAATCTCTCCTCGAGTAGAATAAGAATGGTCCGCTAAATCGGGGTAGGGGTTAACGAGCGGATGAGGCAGGTCGAAGTTCTTCGGAGACGTTAAAGAAGCGATGTATGTATACGAAAGAGGATGGTTGGACAGGGTGAAATGGGGAGTGGGCCGTGGAAAGTCAGTGAAGTCACGTTTGCGGGCTGACACGATCGTCGGACGTCCCTTATCCCGAAGTCTGGCATCGGTAACGAGCGCACGGTCGAGCAAAAATCGCCGGGAGGACGTAAAATCAAAACTATGTTTCTTTTACAACCCCCACGGAATAATACATGTCGTAAAGTGGCGGGTTTTCCAGGGGATGTGGATCGGCGAACGTCTCGCGGAGCAGGTTTACAGAAGAGGCGCGATGCAAATTTCATAGCGAACCCGTTTGCATCGGTGGTGAACATTTTTAGAGGAGCTCGAATTAATTTTAAGCACGGTTATCGATCGGACTCTCTGGTTCGTTTCGGAGCACCACCCCCCGAGGGTGGAGAATCGAAGGAGGAAAATCGTTCGAGTTAATCGTCGGGGACTGGCAATTAGCTCGCGAAAACTGGATTCCTTCACGCTTCGAGCGGCTCGAAAGGGAAGTTGAAAGAGCGCCGTCCGATTATTAAATTAATAATGCGCGATGTCTGGGTGGATCACGCGAACCGAGCGTGCGGAAAAAGTTCGCGACCCGCGGCATTCTCGCGATCGAAATCGCGAGCGAACTCCTCGACCGTGAGATCGCGCATGTTGGCAATTATTTACGGAGTCCCAGCCCCTTTAGAGCCGCCGCCCGAGCTTCATTAAGACACTAATTACCCGGCCGTGCATACGTGAGCATGTAAGGAGCCTCGATGTAGAGCGTAGAATCAGCCGCCGCGCTATTATCTCGCCCCGGAACTTCCGACGTTGTACCATTTCTTGCAGAGTATAGCGATATGCGAGTAACGCCGGCACGCTCCAGACATCTATTTACAAGGTTGCCAGCCTCGGCTCCATTGTTGGATCTAACTCGACTTGCCTTCGGTTAGGCTCCTCGTTAGGATCCACCGAAAGTAAATCTGTTCTTGCTGGGGGTGCCTATAACTGCTTCGCCTATCAGCTTTCTCAGCTTATCGCTCGTTTTTACGAGAAACATTTCAACTTCGCTTATTGTATTTAGTGCTCCACACGTTCAATTTCACGTTTACGATGAAACGTTCCAGTTAACCAAAGTTAATTAGATTTCTACTTAATTTTCAGCATTGGCAAACCTTCAGCGGGCGAGAATAAAATTGTCTCTTGTTCTGGCTCGTCTAAAATGATTTATGAAAATGGAAATTTCTATAAAAATCCGCGGACTGGTGACTGATATACGTAAAATAAATTACGAAATTATTTTACAGCGTAAAATGATCGGCCGGTAGAATTCCTTTTTTAAAACCACCCTCTCTGAAAAATGTACCCCAATAAATTTCCCAATGTAGCGATTAATGTATCTAGAGTGAATTATTATATTATTTCGTAATTTAAAACGGACTACCTTAAAATCCTAATAAATTTATCAATGCTCGAACCATTTGGGAAATTGGAACATTTGTGTTAACAATGTGGAAAAAAATTCACAGAGGAGTGCGCAGTTGACGAAATTGAGGGTGGTCAAGGAGATACAATTGACAGGACAAGGTCGGGACAGGAGCCACGTGGTGTTTCGCGCGAGAGGCTGTGTTTCCGCACGCGTGGGGGATGACAGGGGTGTACACGGTCGGCCGATCAGTGGGTAGAGGGGTTGTTTAGAGCGAGCGAAAGAGAAAGAGAGGAAGACAGACGATGAAAGGGAGGAGAGGCGATGAAGGAGGGGTGAAAAGCACGTGGTGGCTGGCGACGCGCGCCTCTCCGCTCCGGCTGGCTGTATATCTATCGAGCTTTCCACCCCCAGCATCCCCCCCACTTGTTGTGCTTTACCGTGTTGTGTTGCTATGTTGCCTTGTGTATCGAGAAAGCTCAACGCCGGTTAGACGATGTTTCCACGGGATCCAGTCAGAATCAACAGGCTTCTCTCTCTCCTCTCCCGGCGGTGTCCCTTCTCCCTCGCGAGTGGGATCGAAGAGCCGAAACTTTTTTCAACAAGATTAAAATTTCATGATACGCGGGGAGGGACGAGTCCATGGGAACAGAATTTCCATTCACGAAGCGAGATTTACAGGAACCGGGGGAAAAAATATAGAAAAAGGAACTGGCACCAACAAATCTCATTTCGGAATTTACCGCGCTCGCGCGACCAGACGCGACGTCGTCGTTCAACTTTCCTTCGATTACATTTGGGACGCTGCTTCGGGACGAGATCGAATATTTTTTTACCGCGGGATTTTTTTTTTACGCCGCGGCATTCCGGAACAGTCGATCCCGAAGATGTTTCTGGGGCAGAAGAAGCGAATGAAACGCCCGTTTCAACCGGCGCGGCGAGCGCAAACCTCTCTCTCTCTCTCTCTCTCTCTCTTTCTCTCTCTCTCTGCCTCCTCGTCCAAACGACGACGCGACGGAAAAATAAAAGAGGAAGAAAATGAAATTTTTTCGTTCGGAAATGGAATTTCAGAGTTGCACGCGCTCAACTTTCGTCCCGTTTCGCCCGGTGCCCGCCGATTTCCCGAGTTCGTTCATTATCGAAAGGGTAACTAACGCGAGGAGACGCCGAGTTCTTCAAGGGGATGTATGATTATTGAGCGGCGGTTCTCGGTCGAATTTTAAGGGCGGCGACCCTAAAGGGAATATTCCCGATGTAACTGTTCGTGCCGAATTTTTAATACCACCGTGGCGATCGAGATCTCGATCGTTTTACCACTTTCCGAGCATATAGGGGAACGAGTGAATTTGTCGTCATCTAACTCCGTAATCGTTTCTATGATCCTGTGAAAGCCTAAACTCCGATTCTCCGCGGACGACGAGGAATTCGTGATCTTTAGGAAAGTATGGCAGGGATTAGGTGACGACGAGGCAATTTTTGACGGTCCCCGAAATGTAGTCCACTGTTTCGCCGTGAATGGCAGATTTGAGGGTACGAGAGCAGCCCCGAAGGGAGCATCCCCAGGATCTTTAACTGTGGAGGTGGCGTAGCCCACTTGGTATGCAAGAAGTATAGCCATTCATCTCCCGATCTCCGGCAACGTCCCGACCTCCGGATATAAATTAGCTTTTGTTTAGCATTCAATGCGAGCCGTCTTTTCGACGGAGCCGGGCCTCTCACGGTCGTCGTCCCTCACCTGGAGCCACCGTTAGACAACCACCTGGGCCGACAACCCCCGCGTGCCGCACCCAACAATTCGCCGCAATTAATGTAGCCGCTGCTGTTGCCCCGCCCCCCCCAGCTTCCTCGGTGGTGAGCCAATTAAACATTCGCGACTGAAAAGGAATCGCCGGGACGTTAAAACGGAATTAAATTCCCGACGGTATTGGCCTCGACGTGCAAGAAAAAGAAAAGGGACGCACGAGAAATCCCGGTAGCCGACGATCGAGTGACGGCAAGAAAAAGGAACAGTCGATATGCTGAATAGTTTAGCAAAAATTGCCCCAGCCCGCGCAATCGATCTGGAAGGATCGCGCGTGTTGGAAAATGTAACTTTGCTCGCCTCCGTTTTCGTCGCAGCTGGCCCTGACAATTCGATTATACACTTATTCGAACAATGTAAAAGTGATAAGCTCCGTTCGTGTCCTTAGGGATGATATTTTGAGAAAATACCAATCTTAGTAACTCTTTAAGAAAAGGTTAAAGGGTACAATAGAGAAGCGGATGAAAAATTCGCGAGATAAGCGTGTACGTGAGCTACGTCGTCCGTCGGCGAATCTAAAAGGTTTAATCTATCATTGCCGTAGCCTGAGAAGAGCAACGTCGGGGGCGAAAAGCCACAGTAACTAGCGAGGAATAATTAATAAATGCGAGAATGCATTAGTATGCGTGGCGTGGGGTGAGTTCGTGCGGACCACCCAGTCGGATGAACGTGAGGAAGAGAGAGAGAGAGAGAGAGAGTAGAGACTACGAGCTCCGGAGCCAGGAATTATAAAATAATAAAGAGAAAATTACGTAATGTGAGGATCAGATGAGAATTAGAGGACAATGAAGACGGGGTAAACCACCGTCGTCTACGGGAGCCGCGTTCACCTAACTGGGAACAGGAGAGAAAGAGGGTTTGCGAGAGGGTTGGTCGGGGATGGAGAACCAGAGGTCGAGGACCAGACGTCTTAATGTCTGCATCGTCGAGAAACTCGTCCCTTGCGCATGACTATCCCCGCGACTTTACATCTTTCCGATAAGGACCCAGTGACTCCTGATAAACTCGAGCGCTTCGCCTGTTGTTCCCGATTTAACTTGATTACAAGACAACCGGGCTATCTACAGTACTTTCGCGTAATTCCTTACGTGGACGAATCCCAAAGCATTCAGCATTGTCCACAATTAGTGTAAAGCGAAAGTACGATGTAACGAATGAAAAGAATATGAAAAAATTGCAGCGCCGAATGGGCTGCTACTTTGCAGAAAAACGAGAACGGCGCAGGGTGGACGAAATTCCCCGGGGGTAGTTCGGAAGAATTTGAAACCGGGCCAAGACGAAATATTTTTCCTTTGAATACGGCGTCGCAGGAAGAGGGAGCGGCCGCGAGAATTTATCGGAACGGAACGCGATCTCGCCGGCGCGCTAATCGGGAATTCTAATTAGTAGTCAGACGCCGTGCACCCGGCCGCGACTTTGTAAATGGTAACAATGTTATGTAATTAGGTAAAAAGTTCTGTAATCAAGAAGTAGATCTTCAGCGAGTCTCTGGCCGTACCATCGCCGCCGCCCTGATCCTCCCACCCTCATTCGTATTAAAATAGTCTCGCTAGGAAAGCGTGCGTTGTGCCCTGCATATCTTAAAACCCTGGGGTTGCTGGAGGGACTAAGATCCGCTTCGAGCCACCCCCTGGCGAGCCACCCTGTCCCACCCCATCCCGAACCAGTTCTGATTTTTCCCGCGATTCATATTGGTGTGGAGTGAGCAAGAGTCTCGGATTACCGGCACGAGAATCGTGCCGTTTCGCCCCTTTTTAAATTTCACCGATATTGCTACGCCCCCGAAACACAGGGTGTCCCGAAAATCACCAACCTCTCACCGTCGTGACAATCCGCGCATTTATTTCTATTAATCCACCGTAATATTAAATATCTAAAAAACATTTTTATCCAGCATCGGCTTTGTTCCGATCCTCATGTTTACGAAAGAGTGATTATCAAGGGTTAAAAGAAACAGCCAGTAGTTTGTTCAACCCCTGCAGTTAATATGCATCTCGTGACCCCAGTTGTAACTTGTAACAAAGCCATGTGTGACTTGTAAATTTCAATGGATAAAATCTCCCGGTACCCTGTTCTACATACTCGCAACAGGTTGTGCCAATGGAAGCTTTATTTCGATGACAGCTTCTTCCACTAAGCTTGCAGAGAAAAATTAATAAGGTGATTCAAAAGGATTGTAAGGTTGCACCGTTAGGTACCATACTTTTAGGACACCCTGTGGTTGAAGCTCACCGCCCCGACGACTTCATATCGACTCTAGATTTACCGGGTCTAATCGCGTCGACTGATCCGTCGCGATAAATCCGCGCGGCTTTAATTATTTCGCGAGGCGTGGAGCCGCGAGACTAGTTTATTCCTTGCGCCCGCGATGTTTAATGAAACAGGATCGAGTAATATTTGCACGTGCACGATCGGCATTAGTCTTCCTGATATCATCGTATCGGCCGGGGATCATTCGCGAGGCAACTAGACTAGCCGAAACTGTTGACGTCAGTGTTTCCACTGATCGAGCTCGATGATCTCATTCCAACCGCGTAGAACCGTGTATACAGTTCTATCTCTCTCTCTCTCTCTTTTTATCTTGCTTTTCGACTCTATCCTTGTCGCAGCACACCTATATAGACGCTTGCCTTTTTCGTATGTGCCAATGCACGTAAGCCTGCATATTGTGGAATCGGTCGATGCAACACGTGCGCGTTTGTCAGCTTCTTAGAAAGCCGCGAATAGGCGTTTCTCGTTGCATGCATAATTTCCTGGGCACAGCCGTATCCTTCGCTCTTTGACGACAAATCGTCAGGAATGTTCGCCGCTTACGTTTTTAGTGTGCATTAAGTACGCGACTTGATGCAGGCCATGGAACCTTATCGGCTTTCCTCGGCAACGGACTTCGTTTAATCCCCAACCCTTCTAACAACGAGTCCTGCAAAGACGAAATCACTATACTGCTCTGCGAGGACCGGGACTTACTTTGCTTGTACAATCATCTCAAATCTGGATAGCATCCGAATAGCAACTGGAGATCAAAAAAGAAAAAGAGTTTATCTGCTATTCCACATCACATTATTTTAAACTATATTAATTTACTATAATTTTTACGATATTATCACAAATGGACCGTTAGATAGGGCTCGTTATTTTAACAATATATTATTTCACAATTGTTAAATCATTTTCTGCCCATTCTATAAACATTCTTTAAGCAAAGAGAATACTATGAATCTGCTATTCCACATCACATTATTTTAAACTATATTAATGTACTATAATTTTTACGATATTTTTCACAAATGGACCGTTAGATAGGGCTCGTTATTTCAACAATATATTATTTCACAATTGTTAAATCATTTTCTGCCCATTCTATAAACATTCTTTAAGTAAAGGGAGAACTAAGAATGAAATCTGGACGTGAAAAAGAAACTGAACCGTGAAAGCCAGAATTTTATAATTTGCAGAATTTCGACAGGAGTGTTCTGCGCTCCAGATTCCACTTCGACTTGAAACCTCGTAGGGTTTGACGGTCATTTAAATCGATCGTCCGATTCCCGGAAGATCCAAGGCGGAATAGATCCTGTTACGGCCGGGCAACGGAATACAGAATAAATTTCCGCGTATCGTCGATCGCTTCGTTGCGGTGGAGGGGCAGGAGCCCGTAGTTCGCGATGCAGTTCGCGATGCAGTTCCGTAGGTTGCGTGCAACGACACGCGTGTATTTCTTGCTCGGCCGCACTGACACGCCGCGACGAAACGATTTCAATAAACAGGCTTGATACACACGTACATACGTGCGAAGTGGCACGAATGCTTTTTTCCTAGAGCTCGGTAGTACGTGCGTGGGCGGCATCGGCTTTGCTTCCCTATCGCACGTAAAAGCCGAGATAAAATGTTATTTATATTTTTTCCCCCGTTGTCGTCGTCCTCTTCGCTTGTCGGTTGGCGTTCGCTCGTCCGTGAAACGGTGAATGAAGACATTGTAACGTAATAAGCCGGGGAACGATACGGTGAAGGCGGTCTACGATAAAAGAAGAAATCGTTCGTCGATTGGTTCGCGCTTAGAGAGCTTTCTCTCTCACTCACACGCGGATGCGGATGTTGCCTCTCTCCGCGCGCGGGGAGAATCGTCGCGTAAACTCGCCCGGGTAAAATACGCCGACGTTGTTACGTTAAACGTCTTGGAAATTGCGTGTAACGCTCGCCCGTTGTTTCCTATCGCGTGTAATTTAGATTGCACGTCATTCCCCGTTTATTTAACCGTACCAGCACGCGCATTACTTGCGCCGCAATACAACGTTTGCGTCACGGGTTCCCGGTGCATACACACGCTGTAACACACGCGGCATTCTTTTCGCGAACGATGTACACGTGTGTATATGTATATATTTATGTATGTATATATACACACGTACGTGGTATAGACGTATATCTGATTGGCCAGCAAGAGCGTAAGCCCAGCGAACAAATAAAGCCGTTCGAATGCAACCGCGTCGATCGCGTTCTTTTATGTAAACTTTGCAAACACCGATAGCGTGGTTCGCGTGTTCCTTGAGAAGCCTTTGATAAATAGCAGCTCGGAAACGTTACGTGAGATGCTCGCGGCAAGATGTCGAACGCTGCTCCCATAAATTCGACCAGCAATGCTCGCCGATGGTTACGCGTGTAACGGGAGCCTTTCTGACCCTCCTCCGACAAAATCGTCCCATCAATTTTTCTACAGAGAGATTGGGCAAGTGACTCTGTCGAGTTACGTGTTGTTAAGTTCCTGGTAATCTTTCGCGGAGAATTGTTTCTCGCAGTAAATAAGCTGCAGAAATCGGTAGCAGAGGAAGTAGTCGAACGAACAGCTCGCGTCACGGCTAATTCTCGCCCTTATTAATCGCCAGGAGGGGTGGAAGGGGAATCGAAAAAAGAACTTGTCCCTAGCGCAAAGTTTTCCTTAAACCGGAGGACACGTTTCGCTCGTTAAGGGTCCGGACGGATAAGTAACGGCGGCGCCGGGCGTCGGCAGAGTGGTCGCTGGGAAGATAGAAAGAGAGAGAGAGAGAGAGAGAGAGAGAGAGGGAGAAAGAGTAGGAGGGTTAGTACGGAGCGGGCTGGAATTAAATAAAAATAAAACGCGAGATAATAACGTTAGCGAAGGAACCGAGAGCCCAAGACAAATAGCCGAGGGAAAACAAAGCGTATTATAAATACCGGGTGACAGGACGAGTCGGGCCCGTTCGCGGGGGTGGAGGAGCGAGAGCAAGAGGGGTTGGTTTTGAAGCTGGGACGAGCGAGAAGAAGGAAGGGTGGTTCGCTCCTCCGGGGTTGGCGGTGGACGACACCGGTGCCCGTGTCGACTCCTGAGAGAAAATGCTCGGAGGAAGCGATGCCCCCAGCATTTTTGCTACCTGCGGACACAATGAGTGGCCGGATTTCTTTTTCCGCGGTCGTTACTCACCCTCCGAGCCGAGGGATAGTATTCTTATCCAGCCGGAATTACAAATTTCAGACACCGAGCCCTTGTGTCCGACAGGACTCTGACTGCGCGTTATATTCCCTCTTTCTCCGGACGATTCCGAGAGAGCAAAGTATGTGTGCGCGCTCGCCTCACCTCGCCTCGCTCCCTCGCTTTGCCTCGCGCGCGCGTTCCTTTACAATTCCGCTTCCTCCCCTTCCGAGTTTCTTTTCTCTCTTTTCTCATTTAGTTTTTGCACGCTCGGACAGAGAATGGACTAAACGCGGAACACCGTACTGTACATATATATGTACATCCATGTGAAGCTGTAGACATATGTATGTATGCACGTATATATGTATACTTACACTGGGACGAGCGTGGCCGCGCGGGTTCAGCTGCCAAGGAACCGTGGAGGGTTGGAACTGCTCCTTTCCCCAGGAACTGTTGTCGAACGGGTTCTCACCGATGTGTCCCTGCAACCATAAGTCACCGTCAGCGGGACAGTTATGCGACGCGAACAGTTTTAACAGGCTGTCGAAATGTCTAAAGCATGCCGGTCGATTCTTAATATCCTTTAAAAAATTGCAATCTTGTCGCTGAAAAAAGAGACGCACCAGAGAGAACTTTGTCAATCTAGAACACAGTCTAACCCGGTAAAAATAAGGTAGCTGACGGAGAGTTAAAATAAATAGTCTATTTTACCCGACCCGTTGCTAATCGAATGCCCACGCTCTTGTTTATAATTCAAAGATAAACCCGGTATAAACAAGCGAACAATTTTTGCTTATGAATAGGTACGGGACGAGCAAGCACATAAAATATTCGTAATCTGACCCGAATACATTGAACGATAATAATTGAAGAGTAATATGCCTAATGACCCGTTAACACGGTCCAGGAGAGAGAGAATTTCCCCGAAGGAAAATATCCGTTCCTCGGTTATTTTTCCGAGGACGGATCCACCCCGAAGAAAACAGTCATCGATCTCCGTGGTTCAAAAGTTTTTTCGGTGTTCGTTCGCGCGGCAACGGGCTTATTTTTGTAATATATTCAGCGAGCCGCGCTCTCGCAACCCACCCCCCCCCCCCCCCAGGCGACCGCTCTTCTTTCTCGACTTTGCACCCCGGTAAGCCTTATTTTTCTTTTAACTTTATTTCTAATCTAGAACCTCCCGACGCGACGCGACGCGACGGCAAGGTGGCACGCGCATAAATCACCCGGTATAATGAGAACACTTCGTCTTCGAGCGACTCGCCCTCTCGGTCGCAGACGCATCCCTTACGGGCCTGGCTATTATATCATTCTTTACCTCGCCGTGGATTTCTGGTTGCCGCGATTATATTAATATTCGTTTGCACGGCACCTGACTCGATCTACGCCATCGCCATCTTACCCCGTTTTCCCACCATCCCCCGATCCTCAAACTCGAACTCCGAGAACTCTTGGAGAATAGTTAATATTTCCAGACAATTTTATATCGAATCCTTTTATTAACACCGAATTCAAGAGGTTCTTGAGGCTCGTCGCTGAAACTTTAATTGTTTCTGCTAAATTTTCAGCGGCGTGACGCAACGACTGCATTAAATATGTCCGGTGGAGTATCAAGATGGATCTGTCGAATATACCCGGCAGAATTTGGCCGCGCCCAATAATGCAGCTGTGCCGATTTAATCAAATCGCTTCGGCCGCGGTGTATAATTAGCCGAAATTTCTATCCTCGACCTATTGCGCAAAGCATCTCGAAGACGCGTCGCCGAAATTGCTCCAGAGCTTCTCGGTCGGGTTTCTGCGTGGGTGAAATTTCGTAGGCCGTCCGAGGGCAAGGAAAGGGAAAAGGGTGATTTGAAGCGTGACCAAATTCGGGGTTATAATTAGAGGCGAGCGGGACGAACGGCAGCCGGAATTACGTCGAATCCGTTAATCGTCGTCGTCGGCGAAGTAATTCGACCGGCTGTAATCGCGTTAGAACGAAAGAATAGATCGGGATCGAAGCAAATAGAGTATGAATCATAGATTCCTGCATAATATCGTCGGGTTGACAGATATAATCGTCGTTCGGTCGCGCGCCGTTTATTACACATAGAAGAGAAGGCGAGTAAGCTATTTTCCCACGAGATCGAAGAAGATACAGATGCTTTCTCGGCAGTGCGTATCGATTGCATCCGACCCGAAGAAAAAAAAAAAGAATAAAAACCTGAATCCATTACGAATTCCAGCCATCCCGCGGTTTAAATATTCTCCTATAGAGACTTTCACGTTATAGACCGTCCGTTACTGTCTTGGCGACTATAAACAGTAATGGACGCGATCCCGCGGCCGTTACATCGGCCGATGAGTCAGCTGCGGGCGTTTATACAACTTAACAATTATAGACGGTGATTTATAGATCCGAAAATTAGGCGGAATTGCGTTTTCCCCGGCGCGCCGTTTTATTATGCCTCCTAATGACGTTTAAACAGGCGTTAACATTTAATACATTTTTAGCCGTGGCTCGCGAACCCGACGACGTTGTAAATGCATAAATTTTCGTGGCCTGTTAATGGCTCTCGTTTGCACCGTTCGGTCTTGTTAATTATTGCTCCTCTCTATGTTGATTGCCGGACGAGAACGCTTTACGATATTCCGACGACGCGATTGAAAGGAGGTCGACGGAACGGTTTAGCGAGGAGAAGCGAGAATACTCGCGCGGTGTTATAATATAACGTTAACACGGTGATTTCATTGGATAATTATTTCATGGAAATATCGGTGACAGAGCGGCGCCGCGGACGATCGACGAGGGACAGTCTCAGCGTTTCGCCCCCTCGCGAAAAACAGTGTCCCCGCTCGCGCGGACTGGCGTAAGGCAGAAATAAACAGTGGCGGTGGAAAATAATGAACCGGATAGCATATATAAATACGCGGATGCTATTGAGGTACATTGTGCGGTTCATTTGCATGAGCCAGCCACGGTCTCGACGCGCAGCTGGACATACACGCGACAAAAGAAACGCGCAAACAAAACACGCAACGCACCGACCGCATCGTCGTTCCACGCCACACACGCACACACACATGCACACATGCACACGTGCAAATATACATTTATGCTCACACGTAACATCGCACGAAGAATCGAACGATGTAGTGGTGGTGCACGATGCATCCAGCTTGAATATAAACAAATGTCTCTGCAGTCAGTCGTCAACGTCGTCGTCGTCGTTAAGCTCGATGTCCCATATACCTGTTTCCAATACACGCGAAAGTAATTGCCCGCGAACACCGAGCGATAAGAATTTGTTACCGCGCGTGTCAACTCCGCGGGAAGCCGCGGGATGCACCGAGTTCCACCTTCTTGCCGCGTCCACTTGCATTCAATATGCAACCAATATCTTTATCGACTCGCGGCCGAGTCCTTCTATTTTATATTACGAGCTTGCACGCCTGTCGTCCGGTTGTTGCACGGCAATCGATTCGTGTTTATCGAAAAATTCAGCTATCTCGAGTTTCAATTTCAGGAGCTCCTTAAGCGATCATTGGAAAAACTTGGAATCGTTTACGGGGGTGAGAAAGAGCGGTCAGGGTGGTCGGAGACGTAAAAAGGGTATAAAATTAGTATACAAGGTGGCAATAAAACCGATGATCGGCGGAGATTATTCGAGTTGGTTGTAAGACAGTTGGCGACGAGGCGAAACCGTTTTATCGGTCGTCTGTGGGGGGTTGAAACGCAAGGAGAACGAGAGGGGTGAGCATCGAGACACGGTGATTGTAATCATATTTTTCTGGGCGACGGATTTATGCAACGCACCGCGTCGTCTCTGTACATAAAACGCATTTAAAATTCTCCAGGCAGCCGGAAAGGTGGCTGCTGTCCCTGTCGATAGGACGAGCGAGCGGCGGAGGAGCGCCGCGGGGGTTGTAATTGGCAATATCTATCGAATTTTACAATAAATCTCGCCGAGCCCCGAAGGAGAGCCAGCGCGGGGGTGGGCCGCAGCAATAAAACACCGGGTAGTATCGCGAGGGGCTGCCACGCCATGCACTTAACGACTTATCTTATCTTGGAATTAGGTCGCGGTTAGAACTCCTTTAATCCAGGTGCACCGTGTTAATTCTAACCCTCGAACCCTGCCGAATGATTAACAACCTTTTTTCCCCGCTGTCTCAATTTGTTATCGAGGGACAATGCTGCAATCATTCTCGGACTATTTAATGGCGTTAGGGAGGTGTGAGCACGTCTCCCTTGGTCGCTTAAAAAATAATCTTTTTATTACAGATCCTCGCATATTCTAACGATTGTGCAATATCTAATTATGTGGGGAATAACTGTGCGGCTGCGTAAGGCAGGTTGTTGTAATAAACTCCTTCAATTATATCTCAATTCCATAATTTTCAGATGTACATTTTATGACAACAGGAAATAATTCAGGATTCCACAATAGCGAATTGTCTGATTTAAAATCACATGCAAACGGGAAGACAATAGGCTTGAATTTTTTGGAAATACGTGTCCCGCACAGCAGCGGCTAGACCTTGGCAAAGCAGCCGTTAATATTTGCTCGGATTCGTGCTCGCAAACGGTCCGTTCGAGTGATGCAGTCACAGTCGCGATGACTGTTGACTTCGTACTTTAGAAAGTAGGTCTGTGTCCGCAGTAAAACAGCGTTACGATTTGTCTTCACCTATCGTTCGCCATTACAACCGAGGTTTTGTCTTTGGTCGATCTCGACGGGACTAATTATTCGTTTCTTCTTGTACACATAGACTTCAAGGAAACACCGTCGAACAGGTTTTCCGTTCAATATTTGTAGAAGTGGACGCAAAGAACTGTCCAAAAACGATTGTTTGTCCAAACCGATCGGGTTAGAATTCCGCCTCACGCGTGGCTTGACCACTTAACACCGGCGAGGCGACCACGGTTCCCCTTTTCACTTCGATTGCAACATCAAACAGCAAGCTGGACGTTGAGAAAGAGCCGGGGTCGGCCTGCGAAGATGTAACAAATAGACGAAAGCGTCGATTCGAACTCCCCTGAATCGATCGCACCTATAAAATCTACAGATGATTTTCGCCGATGATATTCGAGCGAAAATAAGTAACGTGCAACAGATTTCCCCGAAGTTGAAATACCGTGGAAACGGGGGCAGGAAGAGTCCGAGTGACACGGTGCACGGGTGGAAGAGAGACGGAGTGTAGCGCGAGTGAAGGAATTTTCAAACACAGCACGGTATTTGTGGCCCCGTCAATTTTTATCCTCGGCCGTTAAGTCGTGTAACGGCGGCAAATAGACGCGAGAGGCTGGAGCCGCGGGGTCGAGCAAACGGGTTACGGCCGTGGGGCCTCTAAAAATAAATATGTTGTTTATTCACAAGTAAACCGGATGCCGTTGTTTGCTTTGGAGCAAATTGTTTTGTTAAGTTTTGCCCGGCGCGGAGAGTGTGTCGTGTGTACGTGTGCGCTGGTTGACGAGCCGAGTCGCGTGTGTGGGTCCCTGTCCTTGCCTGGGCTGTGCGAGCAGCGAGAGAAACGATTTACAGGGAGAGACAGGGGGAACAAGAAGGAACAAGAAAGAGCGAAAAGGAAGAAAGAGAGTACACGTGAAGTCAACCAGCCTCTCCTCTCTGTCCGAGCTTTTTCTGGCATGTTTTGCTCCTCGTGTTGCTAGATGCCTCCAGCTGTACGCAGATTCCAGCGCTAATAACCGCTGCCGGAAACGCCGGACAAAATGGCTGTGCCGAGACCCGAACACGTCAATGACAATTAAAACATACGAGGTTTTACCCGCTACACCCAAAAAATGCTAAACATAGAAAACAATAAAAATCTGCACATAACTGCAGATCCACAGGCCAGTGATTTTCTTCTTCAAAGAACAAATTACACCGTTCGTGTCACGAGACGCGTGTACAGCCCCGGCAAAAGGAAAGTGCCGCAGATTGTTCCCTTTTCGAATAAAAACGCACGAACATCGAAGGTGAACGGTTTACAAATGGATACTTCAAAGTCTGAACCGTGACAAGTAACCGGTGTTGTTTCGCCTTGCAACCGCAGATATTATACATTGTATGAATTGCATTATATCAGCGAGGATATGAAAGTGCAGCAGCGGCGGAGGCGAGCAAACATGAAAGATGACTATTCGAGATAGTGTATAATATTAAAGTTCATTCGCGACGCATGTGCTTTCGATCGCGTTACATAAGCAATTCATTTACATTGAAATGCTCTTTATCCATCGGTAGAAATTGTTTCGATCATTGTTCGGGGACTTTTACTGGATTAAATGATCGGGTTGTTTGCGAAATTGTTCGCTCGTGGTACGTCTTGTGGAGAGGATATCGCGCGGTCAATGAATAGAAAGATATTATAGATCAGACATACCGACCGGACCGTTCTACTTAAAAGTGGAAGAAATTCTTTTGGATGGGCAACGGCTCGGCGAAGCGTTATCAAAATCCGGGTCGCAAAGTAGCCGAGGCAGGGCCTTTGAGGAGATATTCGGCGCGATATTTAGCCACATTATCGTGCGCAAAGTAGCGAGCTCGGATAAGCCGGAGGCAAGAGAGCAGGCCGCGCGTATGGTCGCGGTGCTCGCTTTGTAGCGACACGCGCGAGAGAAAGCGTAATACACAGGCGAAACAGGCTCACGTGTGCTGCAGGTAAGAGCGAAGGTGTTCTCGCGTTCTTTTGTCCCGTTCTGGCCGGTGAAACGAGAAAAAGAAAAGCTGAGTGAAAGAGAGAGAGAGAGAGAGAGAGAGAGAGAGAGAGAGAGAGAGAGAGAGCGAGAAAGAAGGGACGAGAGGGGGGAGATGAAGAGCGACGAGACGCGTTCCGCCAACCACCGGCGCAGCCAGCCTCTGTTTATTAAAGAGCATTAATCTGCGAATCTGTACCGGGTGTCCGGTTAAACGCGGCTCTGGCCCGAAACGACGTTACTTAGCGCGTTCTCGTGATACCGTTTTAATTGTGTTTTGTAATTAGCCCCGTCCAGAGAAGCACCCGTTGTTCCCGACTTTTCCACGGTCGGTTTCCGCCTTTCGCCACCCACGCCCTTTCCCGCAACCCTTTTCTTCCACTCTCTCTTTTCTCTCTTTCTCTTGTAGGCCAGTCTTCGGGGCGTTTCGTGTAATCGTTGATAACCTTTGTAAGATTTTATTGTAAGTAGTCGCCGGATTTTATGATTCTATAAAATCCGCGAATGGATGAAATGCATGAAAGCGACGATATTTTTAAAAGCTGCCCACTTTCGACTCGGCTCCAGTGTGTGTGCGTGTGTGTGTATGTTCGACGGATCCTTCGTTTACACTGTCGTAACTGTAATTATTGTTGAGGGCCCGAGGAATGTAAATTATTAAATACAAACGTCTGTAACTGAATATTTTATTATGAGAAAGAATTATGTGGAAACGCTTTTATGTTAATGACGCTGCTGCGATCGAACGTGCAGCTTTCTTTATTCCGTTTTTATCGCTTGTAAACGCGAGGAGAGTGTTTCCTCGCGAATTTTCGTAAACACATTTCTATTAGGTCGTCCCACGAGTCCTGGCCCCTTGTTAACTTTCACTGTGAAATATTTCTATGGAATTTTCAACGATGACCTAATATTCTTTCCGAAACCTCGCAGGTCCCAGCGTTGAGCGGATGAGTTACGCCGGTTGGTGTTTCGGCTAAAGTTAGATTCCTCTGTAACAATTTATCTTATCTCTGTGCAAATAATAGCTCATCGAATTAGAATCGTGCGCGGCATTAAAACAAGTGTGCTGCGAATTGAAAGATTTCTGCTCGATCTACATTCGAGCCGAGAGATATTTCGGACTTTCGTTATTTATTCCTGGTTTCGCGGAGCAAAAGGAAAACAAAGGCGAGCTCTCTCTTTCTCTCTCTCTCGGCTCTTGGTATTAGTCAGGCTAAAATTATTTGCGATCGTTCGCCGGCTCGTTTGCTGACAAACACTTTTTCCCAATTTCGACTCGCGCGTTGTCGTCATCGCGAGACACTTGATCAAACACGGTCTGACGCATACAAATAACATCATCGCGTAAACAACATTAACACGTGTGGCCAAGACCGGGTGTCGAACTTCCAAAGCAGGATCCATTCTCGGATCCACGCTGAAAATATCTGCAATCTTCAAACGCAAATATTGGTAAGAATTATTACAAATCGGCAGGATTACGAGTCGGCAGAAAGTAATCAACGATTACTAATCATAAACCAATGAATATTTGGCATTGCCTTTGGTAAATAAAACTGAAACGAGAATGAAATATGCGAATTCCTGGGAGGATTTGATTATCCCGTGATAGGGGATGGTTAGAGGTATCCTGTCCTTTAATGAAACAATAATTGGTTTCTGGTTAAAGCGAAAGCACGACACGAAGTGCGACTCCTGAATGGAAAAGCAACGAACGCGCAGTGGTCTCATCAGTCAGCTGATTCTCGGAAACTGTGAACCTGACCAGTTCTCCAGAGGGCAACAGCTTCTCCCAAGGCCACCAGCTGCGAACTGTCATCGTAACGAACTCGATGACACGAGGACCATTCTCTCCGATGAGACCGGACACGCGAGAAACGACGAAAAACGGCTACGCGATAGCACGGCAATTAACTGGCTTCTTTTTTTCATGAACGTCTCGCGGAGTATGTAAATTCGTATAATTACGATGATACGTTACTTAAGTTGACCTAAATGCTGGGTCGTGAGAGGGACCTCGACAGAGGAGAGTTTAGTGAATAACCGGTACAGTGGGTAGTCCGGTAATCTCGCAGCTAATCTTGATTTAATCCTTGACACAAGCGCTTAAATGTTCCAGGACTAGAATTAAATAGCACTATTTAACGTGGTTCCGCGACGGAATTACGCGTCTCCTTTTTCGCCCGAAAACGGTCCCGTGAAAAATATGAAAATCACCGTGCTCCGTTTCCCACGGGATTATTCCCGGGCCGGAGAAAATGGCACCGGGAACGCTTTTAAATCACACGGGAAAATAATCGAATCTAGAGACTCGAATCGCAAAAAAATATTACAACTCTGCTTCGCTCTATTTCTTTTCCCTAAAATTAGATGCGATATAAATATCGATGCAGCTGCTGTTGAAGCAAGCGTCGAAATAACCGTTCAGCATCGAATTAATAATTTGCTCTACGTAATAAATATGTATACAATTCTCGGTGAAGAAAGTTGAGGGAAACAGAGAGTCGAAAGGGGTTTGGCGCGAGTCACGGGTTATTTATTCCGGCGGGGGTGAGTCGTATTTAATTTTTATTACATCGAGTGTGTGCATCGGCCCTCTGTCTTTGGACGAGACGGAAAAAGATGGCGGATACGCTGGAGAGACCGCCGTCTCAGATATATACAACCGGGGACTGTGAACGCGGGCTATATGTAAATACACCGTGATACATTGGATACTCGCTTATAAACACCCCATTTTTATTCGGACGGCGTTTCGCCACCCCCGCGAGCCGACGTTCCCGAGACTGTTCACCCTCTTGGTCCTTAGATGCCACCTTATACCACCGTGGAAGGGGGCAACCTATTATTTCTGAGTTTTTACCGAGGCGTCACGTGTACCTTCGTGGCCTCTCGAAACGTTGCCACGAGCTTCTCGAATAATAATGAATTTATCACCGCGAAACTGCAATGTAGAAGAAAACAATCGAATAAGGATACCAGAAGTCGATTTTAGGTGGTGGACCTTCGGGTCTCCATTCAATTTGATATTTCTAGATAAAATCGAGAGTGAACCGGCAGACCTATCGATCAAACGACGGGTTTATAGTCCAACGACCTCCCTCATTTGAAGGAATTTCTGTTTGATCGAGCATCCCTTCGCCGAGGGTCCCGTGATTTGCCTGATTTTTTCGCACGGCCGCTTCTCAATCTCGCGCAAACCCTGCCGACGACTAACTTATCCGGGGAAATATTTCACTTGGAAAACTGGACGGAGACCCTGCAAATATACCTTTTGATTCGATGTGTGGCCACCCTGTAGCGAGAGTCGATTTCTGCACCACGAAGCTGCTTCGATAGTTGTCACACCCTGGTCCCCGTACCCTTTACTTCAAACGCTGATTCATTTATTAACACTAAACCTACTGCTACATATTTTTCATCTTACAATAATTATAATAAAAATTGCAGAACATCTAAATAAATTGAGTAAACTAAATACTAAAATTGAATATGTGGGATTCGACGATATTATTTGCAGGAAAATTTTGAAGATTATACTTTGCTCTTAATTTAAGAGATTTCGCTGTTGCAATAGCACAGTGTCGGAGCATCGGAGGCGGTTTTCTGTCAGCAAGTTTCTCGGGTGGTTCCCGCGACGCCCCACGGAGCCTGCGACTTGATATTCAAGGAGTATTCCACGATATCCAATTGAATTTTCGGTCTGGTTTACAAGCTGAGCGTCGAGGCGCAGCCTGATTGCCGCTGATTCGTTCGTCGCGACCTTTTCTCGCACGAATAATATTCCACGTCGGTCATCGTGCCTCTTCAAACATCCGCAAAAATTCGCGTCGGCTCGGCCCCGGTGACCCTCGGAGCGTCTTCGATCAACGTCGCGTATCGCGCGCACGATAATTTGTTCCCTCTGAATACTATGGATTCTCCGCGACCTTATGTGTGCGTTCGTGTGTTTGCTGGAAGATGAAACGCAACATCGAGCACTCGGTTGCACGTTTACGAGGCGATGACGCAACCTCTCTCGCAGGACTTTTAAGTGGCAAGGAGAATCCTGGAGATCGCGCGCGGAAGATTATCCGCGGCAGAGAGCGCGGCGGTGTTCGTAAAAATTCGCCAGCTGCGGCCTCGAATGCCGGGCGTGTTTATCATAAATTATGGTATATCGAACGGAAAAATATCGGGATCGCGGACTATAACGGTAACGAGGTAATTTACAACGAAATTGTAACGGGCCGGGTGGAATGAAAGCATCGTTGTTCGGGCATTAATTAAAATCCTGGATCGCTGCCGGGCAAATATTTTTCTGAAACCGGAGAATTATTTCGAGAATTAATATTCGACTAAATTCCGCGCGAGCAACGGCGATCCTGATTTATCTGCTTAGAGATAGAGCTAATTACGGTATGCGCGATTCTTGCTCAAGCTTTAATCCTCCAACATACTAGCAAATTATTATTCCAAGTCGTTCGATAAAACGGTGAGTCGGTTGAACGCTTTTAAGATTCAGTAGTTTTATAAAAATCTGCTTTCCTATTATTTTTGCATATGTGTGGGATAGATAAGAAAGTTTATTATTGTTGTTATTATATAGTAACGGAGGAATAGCTGGACGAGAATGGCCGTAGAGTCACGTTCCTTGCGTATATAACGAACCGGAGGGTATAACCCGGGGAAACTGTGTATCTCCGAAGTAAAGTCGACGTAAAAATAATGGCGACGGGGCTTACGCGATTATTTATTATTTCATATACAGGGCCGAGTCGATAACGTGCACGACGTTGCATTAGCATTTTTTTGTTGTTTAAAAATGAAATATAACGCCTGTTGTCGGCGAGAGACCGCCCGGCCCAAAGTCGTCTCGCTCGAGGGGCTCCTGATCTCCAAATAAGTGGCTATACGCGTACCGGAATACTAAGTCATGGATGAAAAAAGCCCTTTCTCTCGTCCAAGCCACGCAACTCGTTTCGAAACCACTGCGAAACTCGTCAACAATATTTTAAAACAATCCTCTCCTTATCTCCTCGCTCGCGGGAACGACACCTGCCCGCGTCGTTCGGAATTTTTCAAACTTTCGCTATTCTTGCAGTTCGTTGCTTTAAAGTAACTACTTTAACACATTACCGACCGGTGATTATTGCATATTTTTGAAAAATGTATGGTACATGGCAAAATTTTCATTTAGCATTTAGTATGAACTAACTAAGTCACCCTCAATAACGTCGTCTAATAGTTTCATTTAAGATTGCAATGTCAAAGAAAATTTCTATGCTGTTTTTTTGTACAGCAGAATTATTGAAAATCCTATTAATAGGCATCCGGTCGGTAAAGTGTTAACGCAACGTAGATATTTTTTAAATAAGTACTAAATTTAAAGTTTTCAGATTGCAAATACTATACGCGAGATATAAATTCTGTTGTATCGATCGTAAATGTTAATTGAACAATATGTGGCGGTATCAGCGCACGGGTTCGATCAAAATAAAAAAAAAAAACCAAGCACTCTTGCAGTAAACAAAATCTCAACGTTTCGACCCTGATATGGATAATTTTCGAAAAATTTATCTGAGCTCCGCGCGCGCGTCACCTGCTCGCGTTTCCACCCGTGCGCCTAAACAAACGCGGAATTATTAATTGTCAAGGAGGTCGGGCGCGTTTCGCTGGGTAAATAGCGGGTAAGGAGGCGAAAGTCCTTCGCCGGAGGCTCGCCGGTCGTGTTATTATTTGGAGATCAGACCGAGGCGAATATCTAATTGTAGTAACGACCGCGATACGTACCCGCGCCATCTGGCATGCTGTTTTCTCGCGCCGATTTGAAACTGTCTCGCGGACAACGTTTCGAAGCCCGCCTACCGTCAGACAAAAGCTCTCCGGCTACGTCTTCGGGGAGGGCCCTGGCTAAAATCTGTGAGGTACACAATCGCTTTCGTCGCTCCTAAACTGTACCAATTACAAACACTGGCGGCTTCTCCATCCCCGATGTTAACTAAACACTAAATACTAACGACACACATCCACCGTTACGCAGGACACACCGTTCGCCTGGCAAACGGCATGCACCACGATCCTCCGATCCTCCTCCGCTGGTTCCGTCGAAACGAATGTGTGCATCCCGAGCTGTTGATTACTCGTTACTGCACTTTGCTACGCCGCGAGCTGCCACCATGCCCAGAAGATATACTCGCGCCACGCTGCCACGGAATTCATTAACCCCGTAAGCGATACAAACGAGCTGCGAGCCTCGTTACTTGTCCGCGAGACCATTTATGGACAAGCCAATTACTTTTCGATTTCTGTCGCGCCGCGTTCCCTCCCCGGATTAAGAGCTGCTACTTTACTGCCGTTTCCTGGAGCATTGTACTAGCGTAACAACCTACGTCGATTGGAAATCTTCTTCCAGGATAATTACACCAACCCCCGAATTTTTATGCAAGGAAAATCTTGACCCAACAAGTTGCAATAAACGACAACTAAATCGGTAAACAGTATGGAATCATATTCATAAAATTGAAAAAATCATAGGGAATAGAAATATTCTAGGTCGGAAGAAATGTCTCGAGTTAAAATAACCTAACCTAACTCTTTTAATAATTCCAATGAAGTTCGGAAAGTTCGCCTACCTATTTTACTTTTAAATGCACAAAATTCGCAGTCTATTCGCGTGTTTTCCCTGACCCCACGATTACGGATCATTCCTTCTAACTGTATATTCGGATTATAATCATCCTGATGTAATTCTCCGTCGAGCATTTCTTTCCGCGAATTTAGATCGCGGAGGCACTAAACGAATTTTCATTTCAAGCCGGCCGAGTATTTACATACTGCGGCCCGTTCTCCAATTAAATCAATGGAGTAATAAACCAGCGGGGCTCGGTTGATTTCCAAAGGCGCGTTAATTAATTTCCCAGCGATGTTCACCCGCCACGGAGCAAGAAACGGTTGTTGCCGCGTGTTCACGAAGGAGCTGCGAGCACGTTAACGGCGAGCAGTGAATTGCAAGATTCCGTGTTTATTGCATTTAACGGATGGCATTGGCCGTCCGCATGCAACTGAGGTATACTAAGCGGTTACGTATACCGATAGGCCTCAGAGCGGTATACGTAAGTACGTACACATGCCTCCAAAAATATCGGCCGCGGGTATTGTGGCTGTACGAACCTCGTCACGCGACTGGAATCATTGAATTCGTTTAGAAAAGAAAACTCGTAAAACGGTGACAAAGATTTATTTCCACGGGAACGAACTAACCTGTGCCTTTAAATCTCATTTCTCATTCCCTTAGCGGCCGCGGTCTTCTCGCTAATACATACGTTCGTTTGACGTACAGACAATCGGCCACAAAAGCTCCGTGCTTCTTTCCAATCCTTGTACACCGTTCAAAAAATTACATTCTTTCCCTATCCGATTAATTCTTAAAGAAGTTCTGTAATTAATTCATACAATCCACCAAGAAATATTAAAGGACATCTAATTGGTTGAATTGTGAATGTTCAATCGTTTAGTTCCCAGTCCAGTTATTGTGTTATACGCATGGAGGAAGAATGATTGGTAGCGGAAAAATAAAGAAGCAGGGATCAGGAAGAGGCTCGGCGAGCAAAGGGACAGGCTTTTGCGAAAGAGTGTACAAGTTGAAATAACTATGCACACGATACGCTTGAGCCTCGCTCGCGGCCCTCGAGCTCGTCCGCCACACCCTCCCATTTCTAGTATTAAATCTGACCCGATGCAACCCCCACGTTATGGTTTATAGTCGACGCTCTGCGCCCCGTGGTCGACGCCGTACGTGTACATACCTGCTAGAAGATGGAACGCGGCCATTCGATATCGTGCAAAATTTACCGTGTAATTCGCCTAAACGCTACGGACATCGGCGCACCGTGTGTATCGTACAACGTATGGACATTTGCATACTATGCACCCTACGTTCCCTGCTCCAATAACTTAGAGCCCTAGCCAGGCGGCTGATCTTTCTTCGTCCGCTGATATAGTAGCCGACGAGCTCAATGGAAGATACGCAACCATGATGCTCGACGCATCCCTCGGCCGAGTACAATCATATTTAACGGAACAACAGATGCTAACTCGCATCTCCGGAGTTGTCCTAGTTGGACAATTGAAAATCGAGGTTCGGCGGATTCTTTCTCAGCTGAAACTATTCGAATGACGGTTCAGAAAAATGCCACGCATTCCTAGGATCAAATTTACGAGGCGTAGACCGCAACCGCTGCCCCCCGGGGGCAACTTCACCGCACCGTATCGTTCGAGACTGGTCTTCTCGCGTCTCGGTGTACTGTTTTACTTATTCGCCAGCAGCAACTGGTCAGCAAAGATACTTTGTATATAAATTTTGGTTACTGCTCGGCTACCGGCCGTTCCCCCGGCAGTTCCTCGACCCTTTCCCCATCCTCCGGTAGTTTGGTTGCTGCTGCGGTTTCGCCATTCGGCGAGATCCCATGGTCCGGAGTGGACACAACCGGACCATGGTAGAGAGTTGTCTCCGTGACTCGTGGTTTCCTGAGAAACGGGATGAGTTATTGAAGACGGTTTCGAAGTTGTGCACGACGAGTCCGTTTACACGATTAGCACACGATGGCTACGTAGATCTCTTCTGGCGGCGGCAGCTAAGTTTTATAGGAACCTGCGCGCGTTCTCTCGTGCACCCCATCCCCAAGGGTCGTCGTCCACGCTAATCGAACTCTTCCTCAAAATAATAGCGGCCGCCATTCTACCTCCCCTAGCTGAAGCCGTATAACGTGGATTCTCGCGAGCAAGAGCGAGACGCCAGCTCCCGACTGCCTCATTACCCGCTTTTAATGAAACTCTTTTCTCGAGGCAGGCCTCGGCTAAGCGCCGTTGCCAAACCTCGTTTAGGCGATAGGGATCAGCGGCCGGCAAGCCAAGGCAAGCGAAAGCAAGCTAGCAAGCAAGCAACCAAGCAACCTAACCGACGGCGCTAAGCTCCACGCCAGCCAACCAACGTGTACCGTGAACCGTGGTGGAAAGAGGCTCCGTCTCGACGGCTCCGTTCTCTTCTATGGACGAGTTCCGGCATCGAAGTTCTCCGCAAGTTTACCGAGCCGAGGCGGAACGTCTCTCTTTCTGCGGCGCGGCGTGCCGAACAACCGCCACGGAATCGACGTGCGAGCTCGCAATCTCGAACTCGAAGCGGGTTTCCTCACGAAGAAGAAGCCCGCGAGAATGTTTTCGAGAACGCGTCTGACACGACGCGGCGTGCACGATGCGCGCCTCCTTCTTTTTCTTTTTGCCAAACATTCTCTCTTTCCTCCTTGGATAGAACCCGCCCCCGTCCTTCGAACATCTGCGTCAGTCTCCGGTTCGAACCCTTCGCAAATAAGGGGAATGCCCCGAAACGCTTTGAGCCAAGTTTCGGCAATTATTATGATCCGCGTTCTAACCATGGGCTACCGCAACCACCCACGGACGTTCCTTCTTCGGCTCCGTTAGCTTGTTACTTGCCTGCACTTGCGTGCTACCCACCGAGACGTGTACCGTGATACGTCTGTCCGACTCTGTGCACCGCCGGATGCGAGATCGAACGTGGGCAGAGTGCTTTTATTCCCGCTGATCGATCATCTGACACGAGGATACTCGCTTCTTGCACTTGTTTCTGTTCTTCCAGTCACCTTGATTAAATTTCGCGGCAGATTATCGATCGTCGAAGAAATCTAACAAGCTCGAAAGTCGAAGGATCGTTCCGCGGGTAAAAATGTTCGGATTGATAAATACTTTCAGGATCGTGAAAGAAGCGTCAGCTGACAGACGTGTCTCGACAGCGTTTCGACGTTTTGCAATCCCCGGTCCAATTACAAGCCTCCCTGGATTTCGGAAGGCAGCATCGCGATCCACCCTCTCTCGTTCCTTCGGCTGCTCTCATTCCTTCCTTTCAACTCTTACGCAGCCACCCCTTTCTCCATTAATGAACCGGGCAGAGTCTAAACTTCGCCCGGTGCCTTCCACTTTTTCCCTTCCTCGCATTTTTCCGAGCGCGCCGGTTTCTCGCCACAATCCAGAAGTGGCCCACCCCACCCCGCAACCCCGTTCCACGCCCGAAACTTTCGATTCCCGAAATCAATGCCATTATTATTACCAGTTTACTCTTTTTATTGTCCGAGACAATGAGGACAGAGTCCCTGGCCTCGGCCCGGGCACACTTATTATAGTCGAGGAAAATTTGTAATTGGTCTCGCGAGTTCGCCGAACAAAAAGAAACCGGAATACGCCGGGCCAAATAAACCTGGCCCATTCACCGCGAAGCTTGCTTCGTAAACCGGCTGCGCGGTAGCCTGTGCTCGTGTCGTTTCACTTGGTCACGTCGAAACAGAAAAAATGATTACTTTCGCGAGAATATGAATTCGAGAAAAAAGGACGTGCAGCGATTCCGCAAGAAGGGGACAAAGGATGGAATCGAAGCTTTTGAACACACGCTCGAGGGCACAGCACACGATGTTCGTAATATCAAGCAGAAGGGTAGACGCAATTAAACCAAGTCCAAAAAATGTTCGCCGTTGGTACGGTTAAAGGGGTTACTCTCTCCGCAAGAAAGAGAATCCCAAAACCGTGTTAGCGCAGCATAATTCCGGTTCCAAGAACACGAGTCAGTGGGCAGAGTAAAATTTCTCGGTGGATCCAGCGTTGGTGCCGCTGTCGGGCAACATTATCGCGAGCGCTGTGCTATGGTATGCTACGTTAACGCGTATGCCCCGGCCGTCTTTTTCCAAAGGAACCCGCTGAAATAACCGAGAGCCCTGCTGGATTAACCTCTCTCACTCTCGAGCGGTTGCGTCTACCGCGGAAAGTAAAATATTATATCTGCTAGGCGAGCGGCCGGGCCGCGGCGAGTGGATGTTTTTCTATCGTAAAAAACGAGAAGATTCGGAAAAACATGGAAGAAATTTCTGGGGTGGAAGGGTGGCCGCGATATTAGCCCGCGTTACGCCGACCCGCCCGTTATATTTGATTGGGCTCCTCGTGTAAGAACACCCCGGAGCTCCTACGCGGCGCAACCCTCCCTTTTCCACCCCCGCAGCAGCCCTTCTACTTCACGGATTTCTCTCTCTCTCTCTCTCTCTCTCTCTCTGCTCATCCACCCCCTCCGGTCTGTGCAGCGAAATGTTGGTTAAATAATATCCGCGCTTCCAACCGTAATTATCTCGCTCTCAGATTTTCTGCCTTGCGGGGCGAAGGAGGTGGAGAAACTCTTGCTCGTCGTGGTAGGGGTTGGAGGGTTGGCGGGGGTTCTACGGGGGCGATTCTGCCCCGGTAAAACGGGGGTGGAAGTTCGAGATTGAAGGAAAGACGAGGGTGTTCCAGATAGCGTTGATATTCGTTATCGCGCGAGACGTCGCTGCGCTCCTGTGCAGCGGCTAATTGATTCCATTAAGCCCGCCGATGGATCCTCCGCGAGAATGGGATTTTTTGATACAGCTTCCCTGTAATAATCGCTCTTTATTGTCCGTTCGTCTCTCGATGGGGAGACTGTTTTTCTTTGGTCGAAGTGGACATTGTTTCCTCACTGGCAGATCATTCTGGAGAAGAAGGGTTGATAAAGGATACGCTCAGACATATTATAAAATACAGAAATTTATATTTCGTGTTGTACTCTCGAGTTAATATGATCTCGCGATTCTGTTTGAATCTAAGTGTTCCTATCGCAAAGTGCTAATTCTCACCGTTCATTTGAGCCTTGTAACGTTGAAAAATTCCAACTTTAACTCCCGCTTTTAATATGAATAGCTACGCGGTCGAAAAATTCTGATGTCGGTAACGTTTCGTAGTGGTAGAGAATGGCGATCGCGAGTCATAGAGAGGTGACATGCAAAGCAGGGAAGATTGATACGTTGGTTTCCTGGATAACAGTATGGACAGCGAAAGTCATGATATATGTATTTCTTGATGCGTCACGCGGAAGCCACGAAATCGTAATTTTGCATTGGACGAGTGCTCGGTAGAAAGTTGCGTCTGGACGGGAGCCAGAGTTTGGCGCAGGGTAGCTACTTCCCGTCCGGTAGACTGATGCTAGTGTTCCATTGACAGGAGGGACGCGCGGAGGAGGTGGTAGATCGTTTGCAACATATCGAAAAGGCTAACAATAAGTCAAAACAGGGGCGAGGATGGAGGCAGTGTTCGATGAATAATTCATCGATCGTGAATGGTATTAGTAGCAGGCACAAGCCGGCCAGTAACATGTAAATGAAGCGATAAATTTTGCATGGACAGCTTACGAGGCTCCTGGTAACCTCAATTTGGCACAGTTTTCTCCTTCTTTCTCGCCGCTTGACGATTTAATCGCTCGAAAATTGTCGGACACCCGATCCTTCGATTCTACACCGCCTTTCTCAATATTTTCGTAAATATCCTTTCCGGTAGAACAGATTGAAAAATAGTTTTCCACGCAGTCTCACGCCTCGAGAACCATCAGGCTTATCCGGCGAGAAGATCGAGCACCCCCGACCCCTTTAAAATCCGACGAAACTCTTCCGACGCCCTCGAACCTTGCCACCACCACCTTCGAACCCCTTTTCTACCAAGTAACCGGCTGTGTAAAGGGGGCGGCAGGGGGTGGGTAATGGCGGCGCGTTGCGGTTTTAAGCTTTTACGACCGAATTACGACTTTTCAACTATTTTTACGAGAGTTGTTTCAATTATTTCACCAATTTGCAATTAAGAATGCCAGCCACCCGACCTCCGGCACGATCGCTCGCAAAGGGTTGGCGCCTTTCCGAGCTTTATGGGGCTGATAATTTCGTGATTAGCCAATTAAAGGAGGAAAAAAATGAAATCGGGGGTGTAGCACTTAATACCAATCCCACAAGAAGATTAATCTGTACACTCTGTACTTACAGGGCAACTACGTACCTCCTACCTCTCTTCAGATACTTTTCAACCTTTATCTACATGAAAATGAATGACGAGAACGAGACACAGTGTGTCGTAGGCGAGCATAAATTAGTTCCCAAGGGAAAGCAGGCTTTCTGCGATTAGATCTGGACGGATCGTCGACGTCGTGTATCCACGGTGGATGAGTTAGCGTCATTACAGCCCGCTTCGGGCCGTCCAATAAATAACTCCTGCCGACGAAAACAGGAGGCGCAAAGGGGTATTAGCATAGCGTTTTCGCCAGCCGGGCGTACTTAAAAGAAATTGCCGCGGAAGACGGTCGATCGCGTTTTATTGACAGCGATCCACTAATAGACCGGTTCGAATAACGGGGTGAGTTTCTGGCTGAGGCCGACAAGATCAACCGGCGAGACTTTTAAAGCTGCCCGGGGGTTGGGAGGGAGAAAGAGAGAGAGGTTGCTGGCGAGGAGGTCAGTATTTGCTCGGTGTACAGGCCGACTGTGGGGTTGTTGGCATCGTGGCGAAGGTGTGCGGGGATAGAGGTTGCAAAGGGGATGGAGGTTGCAGAGGGGGTAGGGCCTCGAAGGAGCTAGTGGCGCAGAATAACGGTAAGTCTAGTGTTTATTTGATGGCCCGTAATCACGCTATTTTGTCATCAACGGTAGGCCTCCTTCCGCGATCTAGACCGTCGAAGGGGTGGTTCTGCACTTACGCTTACCCTAACTCACCCTTACGCCCCCGCCTCCTCCGTCCCCGTCCTCGGGCCGCAACCCACTCGAGACGGAGGAACTAATTCGAAGGCTTTGCCGCAGTCGGGGCGCATCTTGCTTCCGGTATAATTCTCGGCCGCGGCGTGTGTACAGGAATATATGCCCGCGCAATCGAATCGAGATTTCTGATACCCACCGGCCGCTCTACCATTGTGCTACCCTGACATGTTTGTGGCACGCGTGAAGCGCCGCCGCCGCTACTTCCCGCTTTCTCTGACGGAACAAAGCTCGCGCAACCAAAGCGATGAAGATTATTGACTGCGCCAGCCGAGGATAAATCCGGACATTTTTCCGTAATGGACGCCGCGGGACGCACAATGGCAACGCAGACGCGCGCCGCTATTAATGATTCAATGATATTTCTATCCTCTTTTAAGTGTCTCGTCCCGCTTTGTCTCGCGTGTCGACGATACACCCCGCTCATACTTTGTTTCTGCATTCGTTCATACTAAATTCGTCTTCGAAGAATGTAGGATTCAATTTGACCAAACCTGTCCACTAATGTCCCATAAAGTTTCTTCGCATAGCTGAAATCTCTTTTTTACTCTGGAACCGATAAAATAGTACTTGCAGTAAGACCTCGAAGCAACGAATCCCAACGTTTCCGAAGCAGAAAGAGTTGCCCGGTGTCGTCGGGCAGCTGTTACGACGAGGTAATCGGCGATTCCAAACAATAGGACGCGCGAATATTGTTTCATGAATTATTTATGAACGCGTGGATCTCGCATATTCCGCTGTCCAAAGATTTACCGTCAAGTTTGCCTTTTTTTCCGCGGCCGCTTAAAAGAAGAATGGAACATAAACCAACGAAATGAGATTCGCGTAGGCCAAGACCGGTGAATAAGCAATTATCCCACCTCAGAAGATCAGGCAGATTGCATTCTACGAATCTCGAGTTCCAGTAGTTTTTCCAAGATTCGACGGATTCCGTTTGAACGAGATACGATTGCGCTCGCTCGGAACGGTGCATGTAATAACGGTGCGAGCCACGTGAATCATCGGCAAACGCCGCACCCACGTCTCTACGCCTTCGTGCATGTTTTTGTTGTGTCTTCTAACGTGCCGTATCGTTGCCTCATCGTTCATTGCATTTCCAATGCGGCTAATGCATTACGGTACAACGGCGGCTGGGCCCTCGCGACTACCGGCAAGAGAGAGGATGCCTAGGCTCAGCTGACAGGTGAAATCAGTGCATAATTTTCCACTAGCATTCTACCTTAATTTATTATCCCTCAATATTCCCCCGTGTTCAACCTCTTTAAACTGCTATTCCCATCACGGTGTCTTATTAATGATAACAGTCGCGAAAAACTCCATGAAGAATGTGGGAATCGGGACCTCCATTCGTTGTAATCGCCTCAGCACTCCCTGGCCGAGTGATCGTGGCGAAAAGAGTATAAGATCTCTTAATCGAGAGTTAATATTTGAAATGTTGGACTCGGTGAAGAACTTTGACTCTTGAAAATTCGAACAGCAGTCAGCGACTTTTTCAGTTTAAAGCACGACGAAATCAGTGTCGGGTGCCTGAGCACGCGGCCACCCGACACGCAAAATAGAGCAACATCCGAGTGATTAATGCACGAGCTTCATCAGGCATGCCATCTTCGTATGACGCACCGTGTATTATACTCCGCGGCGAAAATTAATATTCCGGCCGCGGCAACGTGTCTTAAAATGTAAATAAGCCCGCGAGACTTGTAGGTGTCGGAATGCAAATTCTTGATTTGTCGCGCTTATCGCTCCGACGACTACGACGACGATGGCGACGTTGGCGACGACGACGACGGCGGCGGGACGTGCGCTGGACGAGCAAAAACCGTAATGTAGCATTTCGGGCCGAGGACTGAGGATGGAGAAGCAGCCTGGGGCCTCGAGAGCGCGTATTACTTAGCTTAATGGAGAGCCAAGCAACACCGGTACACACCTCGTTGAAGGCTTAATACGCGTAAGCGAGTAATCCCCCGTGTCTCGGCGGTTTCTCGATGCGGAGTCATGATTACCTACCCACCCCGACCGATTAGGTTACCGCAAATCCGTTCCACGCCACGCCGATTACCGATCCCCGATTGCTACTGTGCGTTCCCGTTTTGCTTTCGAGCACAACAAGTCCTTTCTCAGATATATGTATAACACACCGGAAGACTCGGTTTACCGCTGATGTCATCCCTCTCATTATTCCTATTCAGAAGGAACAGTGGTACCTACTTATGTAATTCTTACATTAGTCTATTTTTTTTTTATTCTATTTGTTCCATACACACAGTTTCATCTCCTCCATAAAATGTTCTAAGCCGAACGAATTTTCCATTTATTTTCCGGTTTCAATTTGCACTTCCCGCTGCACTGACGCAACTGGGTCCGATTTCTCCAGGACGAATTTCGGACCATCCTTTCGGCTCCGCTCGATAAAAAATAAGCTCGGAGCGCGCGTAACATCTTGCATGGAACGCAGCCGCCGCGTTCTTCCGTGGGAAAAATCGAAACATCCCGCGGAACGAGCTTTTTCATGTTTCAACGCCTTCGGCGGACGAGCCTCGCTGGCTTTATTAATCCGAAAAGCTCTCAGTATCCCCGGAGAAGCTTTCTCCGGTGTCGAGAGCCCGTCGAGGGAACGAGAGAAAGAGAGAGAGAGAAAGGGGTTTGTAAAATGAAAGGAGACGGCGAAAGAGGAAGGGAGGAAGGGCCGACTCGAAAATTCCGCGAGCGTGTGGGGCGTGAATTGGGATTCGAGCTTTTGTACATTAATATCACGAGTGGGCGACCCAGCCCGTGTTCCTCCTTGCGAGGTACGCCAGCCGCCCCACATCTCGACACGACTGGAAAAGAGGGAAAAAGGTGGACCGGACCGGCAGCATGTTGCACGATCGTAAACACTTTGCATATTTCCCGTACCATTCTGCGAACCCTCCGACCTACCGGCACCTTTTCAACCGCTGCTCGTCTCTTTCCCTCGTTTCGCCGCATACCGACGCTTTGCAATTAGCCGAAATCGATTGTACGAAGGTGCAGGATGGAACGGACTCTCTATATAGCCTCTCGCAATATCGCTACCCTCTTTCCCCCATACATTCACTCTCGCTTTTTTAAACAACCTGCCCATTTATTTACCTGCGAATTAGCTCCATAGACAATTCTCGCCGAGTCTGAACACTGTGCTAATTTATAAAATATAGAAACGAGTTGCTTCCGAGCGTAATAATTTTGCCGAAGCGATTCTCGAGAGCCTGTTGATAAGGTATAGAAACTAGAATTGAAAATTGAGTCCGGAGGGTTCGAATAAAGCGGAATTAAATCGCCACGAGCAGAAATGTAGAAACGCCGAAACTCGAAGCAGTTTTCGGTAGGACAGAAGGGCCAAACACACAGCGATTCGTTAGAGACGCGAAGAACGACTGGGATAAAGAGCGAGCCTTTGTGGCTCACTTTCGGCGGGTCCGCTTATAAAAACGCAATTTCCTTGTAACAATATAGCATAATAAATGTCGAGGGTTGGCTTGTCGGGGGTTAAAGCGGCCACTTTTACTCGGCGCGGACCAAGCGGCAACCTCCGATTCGCCATTACACTTTGTAATGTACTTACGTAACTTGTGTTTATACACCAACTTTTCTGGTCCCCTCCCCGCCTGGCTCGTCCCCTTTCCCTACCAACGGGCCATTTCAACCCTTGTCCCGCGGCGTTTCGCCCCCTCCGATATCATTTTTAATGTCTGAAAATTATCTCCGTCCCGCTACCGTTTTTCCGCCCCTCGCGCCTCACCTAGACAGCGTTCCAACCCCTCCGTTTTCAGGAAAACATCTTCGCGACAAGTTGCCCGGAACTTTTAATCCCTGCCGCGAAACTATTCTTGTTAAACATCGTTTCCCTCGTGAACGCGTCCACGGTTCCCGGACGAGAACGGCATCCATAAAAATTGGAAACACGCCGCCACACCGGCGAATTTGCTAATAAAACTAAAGGGGAAACTTCTACTGGATCGTGGAGACGCGGACGGGTGCGAGCAATGCGAAACATCTGTTAGCTATCGAAAAGTCAAAAGAATAACTGAAAGAGTCGTAAACCGCGTTAAGCACCGGCTGACAAATGATTCGTTCATGCTTCTGGACTACAAAACGCTTCCGACCCGAACAGGGAGAAAAATAATGCTCGCATCTCGAACGTTAGTGGGTGAAAAAGCGTTGCACAGCATCGGGAACAAGGTAGAGGGAAAAAAGAAAAAGGAAAAAGCACACGGCTAAATAACTACAAAATCCCGGGACGAAAGAGTTTCGTGTTGTGGGAAATTAATTTTTTAAATAATTTCTGACAAACTGATAACAATGTACGCGCCCGGTTTACCCTAGCTGCAGGGGTGGGGGGGGGGTGGGAAGGATAGGATGGGGGTTGGGCTCTCGGCTCAAAGCGCACTCGGGGCGATGCAATTACGATACCTCGACGAACTTCATCAAGTCGACTGTTGCATTTTACGTTTTTTAGGTCAATACGACATTTTACAAAGGGCGCCAGGCAGAGAGCCCCGGTTTGGACGGTAACGATGGGGGGATGAGGCCGCGCGCGGAATGCGGCAGAGGCGGTTCAATGCAACTGCATTGAAAACAAGCCGCAGCAGCGAGCGCATCGATGCCCCAGGCGCTTATAATCGTTATGTTTAGTCGCTTGTGTTCCTGCATTTTCCGCAGTATTTACACTTCGCTGAAATCTCATGGAAAAATGATAAAATAAACACCGGCTCGGCGGCTCCGTCCCGCGGACACACGGGATATCACGATATTTATTCTGGCTTTGTGTCGTCCTCCTATTTATAATGAACGCCGTTTACCGGTACAATGGCATCGGTCGCATACAATCCCTATAACCGGAGTTCCTCTGTCCTTTGTCGGATAGCTAATCGCTTGTCCTACCCTCCCACACCATCCAACCATTCCGGCAATTCACACTTTCGGCTCGATCCCGATCGATCCGACGATATGTCTAAACGTTGCGGGGGCGAAATGCGATCGCTGATTGGCAACAACCCCTCCGACCATTCAATCTTCCTCTGACTATTCAATGAGCACGAGAAACATTCGATTTGCAGTTTAACCGGCAAAAAGTAGTTCGAAGCGTCCAACTGATCGGCTGATTCGATTATTATCGATTCAACTGCGCCGCGGCCGACCGCTCGGACGTCCGACAAATAATTTGTGTAAAAGAGTTTATTAAAACTATTTACGACGGAACGCGTTTGTGACGGTCTCTCTCGCTTTTATCCATCCCCGAGCAATCTTCTCAGCAATCATTTCTTTTCATATTATCGCAGCCGATCGATCGCTCGCTCGTCACTAGGCTATGCAAAATGAAATGTTTATGCACCGATTGCACGAATGGGATATTAAATGGAGTTTTCGTTTCGATTACTTTCAATTATTTCGAAATGACCCGATTCACGAGTAGGAGATCAATGAACGATTATTTATAAACGATCAGCGTTGCGGACAGAATATGTTTCGAATGAATCGACAATGGGAGAACGTAGGGTAAGCAAGTTTTTCTATGCCGATTCGGTCAGTCCGCTTGCACACTTAGCCAGTATTTGTTCCGTGCCGACCGTCGAACGACACGAATGATATTTGCTAGGAGTTGAACGGCAAACTAAACAGAATACAAAGTGCCGGGTCCTGTAGCGCGAGGTAAAGTGACAACCTTCGCCTGTTTCCAGGAAGCATAAGCTATCTCGGTGGCCTGTCGCTTCTGCCCGCAAATGTATTTTCATTGTCGTTTTATCCCTCCTCCCGCGCCACACACCGTCGATCGACGCCCCAGCTTCTCGCGATTTCACCGTGAGTTTGATTGTTTTTCGAATGAACGAGGTGGAAATGGGAGGGGGGTGGTAGATAGAGGGTGGAGAGGTGAAGGGAGGGAGACGAAATTATAAATAGACGACTGGACACACGGCGGCGGCGTCGGGTGTTCTATTACCTTTTCACGCGGCGAGAGCGGAGAGCCCGGACGCTGCTCCTCGTAGATAGAAATTACGCGAAAGTTCACCGCTGTCGCTCGATTCGAGGTAAATTGATACAGGCTCGCGCATTGTCGGCTCTAACAACCGTCGAGTAATTTATTGTCAGCGAGCGTGCGCGTCTACCCGCGCCACAATACCCCGTCGCTGCAACAAATACATACACCATTGTCCCTCTGCGCCGCTGCGTGCCCACTATCGCGCAACAGACTAAGAAACTCTCCACGGTCAAAAATTCCGGAGGACTTCTGTTAAACATCTATGTAAAAAATTACAATAACTTCCCTATGAATCGGCAAGTTAAAAATTCTCAATCGATAAAGATCTAATTGCATGGGCATTGAAAATATCACTCGTAGATTAATGTATTAACACGTTCGTCGCCCCGTCACCCAAATATGGGTGACGCTCTTCTTGTTAGAGTTAATTAAATATAGATGATTATACATTATATAGGATATACAACATAAAAATATTAAAAACCCATTATACCGTTCTGCGTACGGACAGTCGAATTTGGGCCCGCGGGGAACTTAGCCGAATTACGCTGGGCGACGAACGTGTTAAAAACGTTTCTGGGGGGAACGGTGGTTTAGCCACGAATAATTCGGGCTTCGATTGGGTGGCGATCGGAAACTGTACCGTCGAGTTCGAAGAGCGGACGGAGTCCGGGCTGGAAATGTCACCGGAGGTCCGTCGCAGGGATTGAAGATTCAAAACGCGTCCTTCGGCCAACAGAGTCTGACCCAGGGAATTAGCTTGGTCGGCAACGATGCAGAACGTCCGGAATGTGCGCGCACATTGGCTGCGAGGGAGGCCCAGCACCGGTGGAAGAGAGTAGAAACCGTCGCGAGTGAACCGACTGAGCCCCGGTAAACAATCCAGACGGCGTCCACACGGTCCATCTCTGATTGCTAATGAATCCTAATGCTATTATGCATACAACAACTGAAAAAAAACCTTAGGTCCGAGAGAACAGGCGACGGGCGGGCAGGAGTCGCCGGACCATTCGACCGTGACGTCGTTCTCTTCACGCTGGCCCGGCTTCGGCTCTCTGTCCGTTTGTCCGTACGGTTTGTCCTACTACACGCGTGCACGCTCTCCTTTGTGCTCGTCGCTCCTAGCTCGCTTGCTCGCTCGCACGCTGATTCTCGCTCATTCGCTCACTCGCGCGCGTCTGTGTACTTCTGGGACAAAGAGTTGTGCAAACACCAGTTTACCAACCGGGGGACACATTATTGCTCCGGACCCTGGGCGCGGGCAAGTTACCCGTCAGGCACTTCGTTAGCGCAATCCTTTTTGCTCGTTACCTTGCTGGTTACTTCGACCTCGATGCGTTACGATCGTTACGATACCTGATTCGACCTGGCCGACCTGGCTCGAACTGCCAAGAGGTTACGCTCGTCAAAGATTTTTCTCTGCTGCTATCTGAAGGGTGAACTGTCAATACACCGTGAATACTTTGCACTGTGAATACTTGTGAACAGTGAAAAATATTCGGCTGGGTCTCGTGGATACTAATTTTTCGAGATGCGGACATCTTATTTTTGATTTATTAAGCTCGCGTCAACAGCTGAGTTATTAGCGACCACGGAGGGTTGATTCACTTTATAGCAGTGGATTATATATATGTATGTATACTGTATGAGAGGCGCAATTTTCCTATTTATCGATTGACGTATGTGGCAGTAGGGTTATATGTTGTTTTATAAATCAGTAGCTTTTAAGAAGTTAAGAATATTAATTGGGTAAGTTGAAGGATGGTTATAGGGTTGAAAGGTTGGACGTTCAAGTATTATATGTTGGATGGATAATAGGACAAGATTCAGGCTTGTGTTTTGGATTTTCAGAAGAAATTTGGAAGGGTCATTCGAATAAATTAAAAGCAGGATGAACAGCATGAATTACGAGTTTCGTGTGCGGTTCAGCGATCGCTGCGAGGGAAGACGGTCCCGCGAGTGTCGTAATTTCGTAAACACCGAGTTATCGGTTTTATTGTCAGCGGGCCACAGTCTCTCTCGCGAACAACAGCAACAACCGGGGCGCACGTAACGCGCATTAATGCGAACGAGCAGCCGCGAAGTAAGATTGGCGAAAAGGGGTTCGGTGGGCGGGCTGCGGGGGCGGGTAGAGAGTGTATATCGTGAGGTAAGCACGCGATGACGTGATTCTATCGATTATTAAACGAATAATATGCAGTCGCTCGCACTGCCCTGTACCATGTGCATCGAACCACACAGGCAATTTGGGTATGCATCGTATGCATGAGTTTATGATCGCGCGAAAATCCGGAATGTTCGGCACGGAGTGATACGATGGAAACGAAATAGAGTTCCCGCGAAACTAATTTCATGGAACGGTTACAACCGACGCCTCGAAAATGCCGTAGCACCCCCCTCCCCTCCGCTCTCGCGATTCTAAAATTAGGAGTTACACGAACGCGAGGGCTGCGAATCTTTTTTTCCTCCTTTTTTTTCACATTCGCGTTCCCACCCTCTTGGATAGGGGTGGTCCTCTTCCGCGCGACGATAGACAACGCGATAGGGGCTGACTATTTTTCCATCGCGATACCGACCCCCCTTTTTTACGAAGTTCGAAATACTTCATTCCTAATTCGTTCTGCTCGTTTTATTACATTTTACTCGGCAGTTTAATCCTGCTTTTGTACAGGGTGTTTCCAAAAGCATATTTCATTTTTTAGACTTCTCGATTGCAGGTTTTATGCAGTTCCAGCTGAATAATTCATAATGCACGAAACAGAGTTCTATTTTAAACGAATCTGATTGTAAGATTGCGAATAAGTCGGAGGGATCCTTCTTGTACAATCAATTTTCAAATCGATATCCGTGAGAGGAACAATACGAGGGTGGTTTTTAAAGAACAGATGGCAAGGGATCCGATTTTTGGAAGTTTGGGTTGCGAATCCGACTGGAACGTAAATAGAGGCGTGCAGTCTGAGTGCGGATCGATCATCCGGTCGGTTGATCGAAAGACAGTGATCGTAGGATTGGGAAAGGCTGGTGAGAGAGGGTAGAACCGAAGGGTCGGCCGATTTATCGCGAAATGGGAGAAGAATCGAACGGAAGAACGCCGCGGGGTCTATGCACAGGCCGCGATGATCCAACGCCACCCTCTCGAGGGGATGAACGGAGAGGCGAGGTAAAGCGAGGCAAAGCGAGGCGAGTGCGAGGCGAGAGCGAGAGGGTGCAACAATAGCGAGACAGTTACTGTCAACACACTCGGCGCACATTAGTTGTTTCGCGGAAGCGGCTAAAATGTAAAACGAGGAGATACTCCGGGAACAAAAGGAGGAACGTTGGAGGTGGAAAAGGTATAGGATCAATACAATAGTATATTTGTACAGACCGACTGATGAGGGGTGGTGCCTCGCGAGTGGGAGGCACGGCTCGGGGTCGGCTGTGCCAGGGGGTTGAGGGACGTGTCTGTTGTTTACCGTGGAAAGGGCCAGAGGGTTGCGGAGGTAGGAAAAAACAAGCAAAGACGATAGCGCTATAATAGGTCTCCGTGCTGCGACAAACCATTCCTGCCACCGTGAATTGCTCGCTGAAACACTGGGGGTTCTTATTCCGGCAAGTAGAAACATCCCTCATTATTGTATCGGACTCTGTCCACAAATAAACCACCCCTGGTTAGTTAAGAGTTTATTTGTGTTATAATCGCTGTAACTGTAAAGAAAATGGTACGGCAAGGGGTTTGTATAAGATATTAAACGTGAACTATAAAATCAAAAATGATGAGATCAACATCAAAGAGCCAAGGTAGGTATAAGTTGAACCGAGTCTAGCAGCAGCCACGACTTAGCAATTTGTTCTATAAAAAATACAATGAAAAATTGATTAATCCGAAGTTTGTTCCAATTTGGAAACCACGATGTCCATCTATAATTCTTTTATTCCTTGTTTGAATTTGTCGGAAAGGTCAGACAGTTTTGTTTTACTATCGACAGGAGTATATTACGGCTGCCATAGACTCCTCGTCGAGTGTCGGACTTATTGTTCCGCGAAAAAGTTTCGTCGTTCACCGAAGAAGCTATTTGCGAGCGAACGTAACATACTCTCGACAGAAGACCCTCATGTTTTTCTAATCTGTTGACAATGCCGCGAGGGAAAAAGTTCTGTCTAGAAACACCGAGCGAAACGCGTTTCTCGCTAACACTGCTCCCGTTCTATAGACACGATCGTGTTTTATTGATCAAGGTCGCGTAATTATTGTGTTTAGGGTCGGCAAAAGTGGGGGAGTCAGAACGTTTTTCCTGTAGCTCCGGTACACACGTACGTATTCGGGTCAACAACGGGTGATTTAATCTGCGACGGGGGACGAGCTAGTGGGTCGGAATTGAAACCCAGATACCTTCCTCCTAGGGCAATTATACTAACGAATTAACATGATCAGCCTCGACACCCCGGAATCATTCTAGATTTCTTCAAAAAAAAATTCTACAAACTTTTAACCCTCGGTATCAAATCGACGCAATGATAAAACGATTATTTTCCTATGTTTATTTCTTAAAATTGTTGAATAAAGAAAAGCGTAAGGTATCGAGAATGATTCCAGAATGATTATCAAAAGCAAAAAGTTTCGTCGATAATCAGACGATCGGTGGGTCCCAGCGGCAACAAGCTCGCATATAGGCGGCCTCTCGAAATCATTATGTCATATCCACTTCATTTGTCCAACCCTATCACGTGTATCCGTCCATCCGTGCGTGCGTGCGCGCACTTGCGTAGCTAACCCCATTGAATGGAACGTACACAGGCATCCGCTCACTCGGCCAGAGCTTTTTTCGCTTTTTGTTTTTTATTCAGGTTTTGCCCCGCCAAACAACGGGGCGAAAGCACAAAGGATTTCCCGCGTTGCAAGCTGCGCGGCACGGCTCGGCCCGGCCCGGCGCGCGGCCGGTATCATTAAACAAAAATGAAAGACAGGGCCTAATTAATAGTGTTGTCGGCGCGGTCGCGCGAGCACGAGCACGGACACGAGCGTGGATGCGTGCGTGTGTCTCATACGTTCGGACTGCAACTACTGTTGGACGCGCGTCCGGTCACGCTTAAAGCTCGCATGGAGCGGCGTGTCCATAAATAATAGCGTGACTGCAAATATTCGTTTAATAAATAAGCCCACGATTCGCTGATAATCGAGCCGGATCGTAATTAATCAGCGTTATCAGCGCCAGCTCTTGCCTGGTCGCTTTGTAACTCGAGAGGGTCGTGGACTCGTTGGAAAAAATAGTTTCGCGTAATTCATCAACTCTCGTCGGAGAAGCGAAAAATAATTAGCCAACCGGCGCGGCGTTCGCAAGCTCCCCGATAGATTCTTTCCGGATGTGCGTATACATGTGCGATCATGCGGTCGAGAGCGTCGAGAACGTTTGAAACGTATATTTCGCCGCGTTATGCCAGCACAGCTGGCCTCTTCGAGTTACGCGCAATTAGCAAATATGCAATAACTATGATTAGAGTAACGGTATCGCAAATAGAATATTTTCATTTGACAGGTATGTAATCTGTGACGCAGATCCGCGCTGCATGGTCCAGCATGGTAGAGAGAGGACAGAGAAAGAGTAGAGAGAGAGAGGCGAGCACGGGGTCCCGCAACAAAGAGCTCGGTTTGCAAAATGAGGATCGAAAATCAAAGCCCACTTAATAACGCGCTGATGAAATCATTTGCGCTCGCACATTTCGAGTATCGAAAATGTCAGACGTTGAGGGCCATCCAGCCGGTAATGTATTTTTGATTAAGTGGCCCGGGTAATGGTAATAAATAATAAAACGGAACACTTGTTTACAGGCGACCGCAATTGAAATCGGAGCCCCGCGTCCGGCTAATAATACAGATACGGTAAATACCGTATCGCAAAGAATGATTACCGATCAACCACCCCTTTTCCCCCCCGGGCGCATTGATCTGCTCGTTCGCTGCCCGAAGAAACATATCCCGTCGAAAATATTACATCAATGACATTCATTGTTCCATTCGATATTCCGCAGGAAAGGGGTGAACAACGTCTAATCAACTCGATAACAATTGTAAGGTACAACGACGCGACAAACTTCAACGATGGAACTGATTCTCTCCGAGGGGAAGGAATGAGTTCTCCCACGGGTCCGCTCGTCAATGGGAACGACGATCCACCTGTACGGCAGCCGGGAGATCTCGTCTGGAGGGGTTCAACGACCTTGAAACGGTAGAAAGGGGGATGAAAGTAACGCGTGTGTCCACGGGCCAAGGCGTGATCTCAAGGGGTTGCGGGAGAAAATTCGGTGACAGTATCTCAATATACCCCGGGGGAGGTATTCTAACGCGTTGGCGAGAAATCCGTAGAGGAGGGTGGTAGCCGGATCGCAAAGGACCCGAATCTCGACGTGGACCACCCCTGATTCCTGGCACCTTTCTGAAATAATCCTCGTGGACGATACGTGGGGGGGGGGGTATGCGAGAGAGGGTGGCAAGAGGGTGGGGGGTTCTGCGGCTGTGCGTGCGCGAGGACCTGGGTAGAAGGGTGAAACTTACATATGACAAATTCAACGCGCTCCTTCCTGTCCTTTCTTCCTTCCTGCCGGCACTGACACCTATGGCCCTGGGCCACCGCTCCGCTATTATTATTTTCATTCCTTCCCGCATGTCTGTCTGTCTGTCTCCTCTGTCTGACTGTCTGGCTTCTGCACCTTCTCGCACCCCCCAGGGCCCACCCGGGATCTCTTTTTCGGATGTTTTTAACCACCTTCTCCAACCCCCAGACCAACCACCCCCTCCTCCCCGACCACCGAAAACCTCTTTCCACGTACGTGTTCGTTCTCTTAGTTTTTTGCACGCGGGGACACGTGACTGCGGATCCTGAGGACATCGGCGAGGCCTTTGTGCGACGGAAAGATTCTTCCTGACACGGGACAGAGAACACCACACTCGGTCAACCACCCCTGCACGCGCGAACACCGTAGAACTTCGGTTTCTGAACTAATTCCGGACTATAGGTAGTCGGTTAAAAGGAATGTCTACTCATTATAGTTCCACGGTTAGATTCCATTTTTACCGAGTTGCGAAATATACTTGTTCCGACACTGGCTTTGTTTTTTAGCGGAAAGTGTTCGTGTGATAAGCAAACTTTGGATTTTATGTATTCATGAGAAAAACGGCTTGGTCAAGTGTAAAGACAGTGGTTTTAATATATCGATAATTCGGAGCGATTTCGAGGAGACTTCTTTTGTACCGATAGGATGCCGAGTGGCTACCGGGGAACGTTATTAAAAGAGGGTAGAACGAAGCACCTGCACTCGAACGGGGGGTGCGTAACCCCTTGAGGACTTAATAAGAAGGGTAATAATAACCAATTTTATTGAACGTCAGTCCGTTTCTTTGATATACCGGCTCGGCCGCAGCGAAGGTAAGCTCACATTAATTTCCCGGCAAATAACCGGGATTCAGGGGTTGCGAGGGGTTGATCACGGCGGTTGGAGATCTCTCCTTCTCTCTCTCCCACTCACCACGGATATCGTACGTGTCCAGAAAATACGGTCTCCCGTCTCCGTGGAAAATAATGCCATCAATATAAAAAAGGCGAGCCGCCCGCGACGACGCGGTAATAGAAACCGATTTGTCAGGAAGCTTTTACATTTCGACGCAGTGGGTTTCGCATCTGATAGCCCGTTTTATCCCGCGGGAACCCTGTGTGTCCCCGTGTACCATGCCCCTCGAAACCACCTCGGACGGTTCTCAACGGTACAAGGGAAAATCACACCCCCGCACCCTCTCGGCACAGCCGACCGCCGTGTGTCCGAGTCATCCCCCTTTGTCACGACCAATTCCTCGTCTTCCTCGCTTATAAAGCCGAGTAGATAGGGAATCTTGTAAAATGGCCCGGCGAAAAGACAAATATTACCGGAGATCACTGACACTGAGACGCGATTTATTTCACGGGATTCACCACTGCCGCGACACTCCTGGATACCACACGTCCGATAGCCACCCCTAGATCTCACTCTCTCTGCCAACCCTGATACCCCTTCGACTCTGGGAAACTCGGCTCCGCAGGATCCCGATGCACAAGATTGGAGCCTAGACTCTTCCTCGTGGAAAGAGTTCCGTTACTATCTTGTTGTACAGGATAGCAAAAGGAACGTGTCAATTGCGAAGGCTAACAAAAGACTGCTCTATTAACCCTCGAAGCTATTTTAACAGGAAAATTAAACATTTCTTTCAAAATTACAGAATTACAACGAAATAGCGAAGTGCATTCTGATTTTTTAACAGACAATTAAACTAAATGGAGCATCATAAAAAGCATTATAGTCGTTATTCGGCCAATAAGGAGGTTTCTATCCTCGGCCAGTGCCGAATTATTAGGGAGCCGGTATGAAAAAGGAATTACGATCTACGGAGCGCAGCGAGTTCGACTCGTTTTAAAACTTAAAGCCCGTCCATTCGCGATGTTCGTGGAAAGGGCGCGGTGGCGGGTAGAACGGCGGAAAAGCTCCGCGGCGAGGATCGCGGGGGTGGGTTAAGGGGGCTACTGTTAATTGAAAACTACCGAAAAGCACAATTGCAGGAGAATTATTTCTATTCATTAGCCGGTTGGTCGAGCCAGCCGCCGAAAAACTTTTCCTCGACCAGGCGTTTTTTCCTCCTCTCTCCACCAACCCCCGCAGGCCGTCGGGCTCCTCGTGGCCCACCCTCTACACCCTTCGCCAAACCCCTCGCGCACCCCCTCGATCCGACGGTCGCGCGTGGCGTAATTATGTAACATAAATACAATCCCTCTCGCGACGTAATTTTTGCGGTATAAGCTCAAAAGCCCGGGCCCCAACCCCGCGCGTCCACGCGAGCCGAGCAGAGCGGAGCCACGACTATCTCTCTCTCTCTCTCTCCCTCTCTCTCCAGGACTCTCCCTCCAGTCGCGGAGAAAGAGAGAGCTTTTTCAGGAACGCTTTCGCAAATCAATTTATGGCGTAACGCGGACGTTCTCATTGTCCGCGGCTAGTAGCCGACGCTCGCCTCGTGGCTAAACCTTTTGTAACACCGGCGGCCATTGTTGTGACAGAAAATTATATCGTAATGCTTATTTATGGAAATTCGGTGCCGGCCTTTGTCGCCCCTTGTCAAGTATTACATGCAAATGGCCAGGTAATGGCGGTTCTTTCCGAAACTCGCTGATTCATTAGTTCGAATTTTGATTGACTCAAGACGATGGACAACAAAAAACACATTATTCAATTGTGTTGTCAACGTGTAACGGATCTTCGTGCGCAAAGGGTTGAAGGATTCGGTTCGGGCGATATCGAGTGGCGTCTAGAAAACGAAAGAAGCCCGGGGAAGATGCTTCCGGGAATTCCGGCGGGAGTATTTTCGTCAGTCAATGAATTTACAACCCCTCTTTTACCGAGTTCACCCTTAACCGCTTAACGAGAACTGCTTCACGGCACGTGAGAAAAAAAAGCTAACTGGTTCGGTGGAAGGTGGATGGAGGCGGGAACAGGGGGCGTGTAAGCGGTCTTGAGGGGTGAATTAGCGCGAAATAAGTGCAGAAGAGCTTCAACAGCCTTGGGGTGGAAGGGGGGTAGGTGTGTGGGGGTGGGCCAAAACGATAGAACCAGCAGCACACAGTTTTCCGTTCGCGTGTATATACACGTATACACAGTATCACGGCCGCGAGACCCGTAAGAACGTCGTAGAGGGTTGGTTTCGGGCCGAATGAGACGATACCTAACTGGGGTAGGTGAAGGGAAACCCGTGAACGCGTGAGTGGAAGCGAGACGCCGGAAAACGACGTAACGCGCATAAAGTAAATTGCCGCGAAATCTGCGCGGGCTTCCAGAACGGTGCGGATAAGCGAAACAAATAAAATAAGAGCGAAAGACGAGCCGGGAGGAGATAACACCGGGAAGAGGTGAAAAGGGTACCGGAGGGTAATGTGATTTAAGGGCTGTAAGGTACTGCATTTCAAACGGGCCAACAAGAAACCGTTTCCGAAACCTTTCGCCGTTTCATACCCTTCTAAACCCTTCGCATCCTATATTCGTCGATTAATCGCGAAATCCCGAAGCCGCAAAGGTAAAAAGAAAATATAAATACTTGTAGAGCATAAAAGATATCCAAAGATCAAATAAAAAGTGATCGGTCCCGGTGAAAAGGAGCATCAGAAATAAAGATTTGACGAGAGCTGTTTGTCCAGTCCACTGCAGCTCGTTGGAACGACAAAGCGGTTCGGTTTATCGCCGAAAACGGGATTCGCACGGTTCCGGGAATCAGTGCTCTCCCCGGGCGGGTTGGCGCGTTAATTGCGAGAAACAGGAAGCGCGGGAAACTAGAAAACAGAGAGAGCGTAACGGCGTGGTTTATTTCCAACCCCGCGACGCGTTTTTTCGTCTCTTTTTCTGGAAAGAACACTCGGCGCCAAAGTGGGAGCTAATAACATAAACGAGGAAGCGGGTCGTGTTGCTTTCCTTTTTCCCCTGGTATACGTGCTTCCTCTCTCTCTCACTCTCTTCGGTGTGCGTGTGTCTGCGTTCCTTTTTTTATTTCGCGCGCTGGCCCAGCCGCCGCCGTGCGCATAAAGTGGCGAATATGGGGTGTGAAATGCATGTCGGTTTCACGGGGGTTGCTGGGACGGTAATAGGCGGCCCGGGGGTGTGGGAGAGGGTGGTCGAAGGGGTTGAAGGGAGGTGGGTGGAGAGAGGGTCGAAGGGGTGTGTAGCACACGCGGACTCTCCGGGAGAGTCGGGTTCTGGAACGGGCTCGGGTTGCACGAGTCAACTTGGCGCTCATTGGCTACTTGCCGGCGACCGCCGCTCGCGAAACATTAGTATTCTCTGCTAATTAAAATGTAACTGAAATTGTAATGGTCTGCGTGTGCCGGCGATACGGGAACGACGAAACGCCGCGGCTACTCTCTCTGCGGGGGTGTGGGAAGAGCCGACGGTGCCGGAGCGTTACACCGTGCACCGGCTAACGGACGATGTGTGCTTTTTCATGCTCGGCTTGTGGACTGAATAGAGGAAAACGTCCGTTCTGGAAAAAGACTGCGTCACGCCGGGATTGTTCCTATTACTTTTGCCCCGCCGCCAGTATTATGAATATTGTGCGACGCGGTGGACAGATCGCGGATACGCGCCACCACGAAAATCCCATACAACGCGTATCCTCTTCGTTTTACTCTTCGAATCGCTTCTCAGCTTGGTGCCTCTCAATTCTATTCAACGTTAAATAAAATAAGCATACGTATATTAAATAGAATAAGCAATCACCAAGCGGGTAATTCTTCTACGATGCTCGCAGACATTTGGATCCACGGGGGTGGAAGGAAGAAACATATAGAGGGGTGGCGGACGGGCATTGGAATAATATTGTATAATACTTGGTAAGTCGTAAACTTGCTCAGCTTCTTGGCCGAACGGAATTCCGAAAGTTTCGTATCGACGCTCGTACAACAAATGCGATTATCGATGTCTCGCATCGTTCATCCCCTAAAACGACGGGGAGTAAAACGCGCTCACGACCCCGCCGCGCGTTCGTTCAACCCTCTCGCTCCGTTCGGAACGGGCTCCGGGTACTTTGTTTTGGAGCCCGTCCAAAAATAATATCGCGCGGATTAAGCTCGATATAAGATATCGCCGAAAGTACGTGGAAAACCGTGTCTCGCGGAACAATAAAAACAGAGACAGCGGTAGAAAGAGAGGAAACGGTCGCGCTCGAAAAATATCGTTCAACTCACATTAACGAGCCATGTCACCCTGTCTCAGAAGCCTGGGAAGAATACACCACTGACCTGCAACAAAGAGAAATCATTAATTTATAACGTTCGTTTCTCGGGAACGTTCTGGAATTATTAAAACATTGTGAACGTCGATCGCGCGTGTCCTCGGGAAAGTGGTTTCACATGTTCCTGCGTCGCGTTTTCTTAATTAAATCCGCCGAAACTTGAATCGCGGCGGGACAATGTGTCCGCGATATTTAGGGGGTGGTCGGTGGAAAGCCATTCGCTGGTTTCCTTCGACCGAACGTCTCTTGGTGTTCGGACGTCGGCGAGCGAGAGGGACATAGAAACCCGCCAATGAGGCGACGGTGCCGTTAATTAACGAACTCGAAAAGTAACGTACTGAAAGTACAACTCGACGGAGCATTGAGGGGTTCCGGGGACTGGTCGAGGAGGAAAGGGAATGAACGAGCCGGGCGTAGGACGGAAGCGCGCGCGTATAAAGGGTCGGTGTCTGGCCAGACGGGCAGAAATGAAGCAGCAAGGGTTTTGTTTGTCCGGCTGTCCACCCCTTTCCTTCCCCCAGTTCACCCCCGCGGGCTGGAGCCCTCGCTGTATGAACCTCGCGGCCCCCCTTCAACCCCGTGCCTTTGCCTCAAACCTCTATCCTTCGGCACCCCTCCCTCCTCTTTACACCCCCTCTGGCCCTTCAACCATCCTATCCGCTACACCACCTACCCCTTCGCCCACCGTGTTACACCCTTCTTACACCGTGAACCTTCTCCAACCCCCTGTTGCCGCGTAACAATGCACGTGTGTACACTGTTTGCCCACATCCTCCCGCATATATCTTCGCGGGCTATAATATTGATTACTTCGAGCGAATTTCTGTCTGAAACGCGAGCCCCGCCGACGACGTTCCTTCGATTCCGTCGACACTCTTCCGCTCTTCGCTATTTTCTGATTTTAATACTGTACGTGCGTACAGTTCAAGAATTTTTAACCCTTTAAGGTTCGGTGTACAGTGCGGCTGGACATTATTCGTCCGGAACGAGGTACGTTCTAGAGAATTTGATCGTTCCACGGACCAAAGGCGATCTGACGTGATTCGCGGAGTTTCTCGCTTTGCAAAAACCGGCGAGCGCTGTGGGGGCGAGGCGCGGTCACGCGCGATTTTAAACGACGTTGTGTCTACTTTGTGCTTAACGCCCCGCTTCAATTCTGCAGGCAAATTGGACGAAAGTTTATTGTTTCTGCGGGTACCGGCGGCGGTACATTTTCCGCGCAGCCAATTTTCATCCAAGTCATCCAGGGCTGAAAGTCCCGGCTAATAATTGGCAAATGAAAAATGCAACAATGCCGAGGCGGCTGTAACCCGCGTCGGCAATATCCAGCTAAAAGACTCGTCATTCCGCTCGAGTAAACGGCCACACGACTTAAATTGCGTCACGGCTTTCCGAGCCATCCCGCCAACGTTTAATTCCATTCGCGATCCCTCCCATCTCGCTTTCTCTCTTTCACTCTCGGACGCCCTCTTGCTCTTTCTCTCTTGTTCGACTATCGTGCTCTGCTCCTCGTTCTCTCGTTCGTTCCTCACCGATTCGCATCGCCGCCGTGTGTCGCGAATCGAAGTACAAAGAAGCAATAGTAGAAATAAGATAATTGCTATTACAATCGCAATTTCATCCGGGACGATGAGACTGCGCGCCGGGGTTAAAAGTGAGTAGAGCAGAAAAGGGTTGGAGGAGAGATCCGAGGAACCGAGGGGTGGCTCGGGGGTGAGATATTCGCGTAGCCAGCTGCCACAGAGAAAGAGAGTTCAAACTACAAAGTACGTTAATGTCGCACCCCCCGCACGCAACCCTCAGCGCCGCAGACAGTTTGTTGTCGAAGCTTCGGGGATTACACAAATGAGGTTGTTCAGCGAGAGAAAATGTACATTCCGCTACAAAGCCGCTCGCCACGCGTGGAATTAAAGGGAAGGGCGGAGAAACACCGCGCCATAGTAACCACCATAGGCACCATCGTACGAGGTAGCAGCGGTAACGTGAAAAAGTTCCGCTATCGCTCGCATCGCGGACAATATTTTCTTTGCTGAAAGCCCCGCGCCAGGAGAATGGATTTCCATCGAGCCACGCGCTTAAACCCTTCAAGAACCGAGCTTCCCGCTTTTATCGGGAGCCACCCTCTTCCGTCAATATTGCTCTGTACATGTTTTTACACGCACCTTTGCGGCAAATCATCGGCCCGCCCTCTCCCCTCGTTTCTGGATAATCAGCTAGCCGATAAACTGTTTCGAACAATTTGTATAATCTTCGATAGAATAAATTCCCCGAGAAATTGGGGAGAGAGGTCAAATAAGCATTGGCCGATCGTTTACTCTTTTCCGGTGTTCTGTGGCACGGTGGTATGAAATATGGAATAGCGACTAGGTGGCGCCGATTAATTAGGCCGTAGGTAGTTGATAGTTGAAGGGGAACGAAGTATAGTCTCGTAGAGGGAGAGAGAGAGAGAGAGAGAGATGAAGAGAGCAAGCACGAGGCAGTCAGCCCTTGCGCTAAGCATACCGTGGGGGCTAGGGATAGTAATTGTATACGTACTAAGAGAATGGCAAGGTAAACAAAACTATGTAAGATTGCCCCATTAATATACATATCTCTTGGTTCAGTTGGGCCGTGAGAGAGCGGACCGACCCTCCTCTCGCGTCGTGCTCACAGCGTTGTGCCTTGCGAAAGGGGGTGAGTAGTCTTGGCCTTAGACTCTGGGGTTAGGCTCGTTCGAGAGCAAGGAGGGTACACAATGGATATTGAGACCATAATTTACGGCTGATTGTTAGCCCCGCGATCTATGGATGCCTCCGTCGTTGCCCTCCCTCTGCCTTCGACCAGCTTCTAACTACTCTCCCACCCTTCCAACCCGCCCTTCCTCCAATTCTACCTTTAGCCTATGTCGAATTTGTGTTAGGTCTGTAATAAGTGCTCGGGGTTGGTACGTGTGTACCGAGCCCTCAGACACTGGAACGCGGAGGCATTAGAGGAATCTCGCGGAAACGGACGGTACGCGGATACCGAAAGACTTTCGTGCACGTAATACCTGCAACTGCACCGCGCCGGCTCGACTACACTTATTCTGCGTGCTAGCCAGTATCGAGATCCCGCGATACTCGAACGATGCAATCTCGTGTCATCGCACCGGAGCCCCTCGACCGACGACCTCGAACCACCCCCCAGAAATTTTCTCCAATCAATGAGCGCTCCGTCAAATTTTTATGCAACTTCGAGGGAAAGTTCTGTCGTGTTTTAAATAAGCAGATCATTTTGCTTTGAGTCAAAGGCAAAAAGTTGTTACAGATAACAGAAATTATATATCATTGAATAATATTATATTTTTATCCAACCTAATATTTCGCGCAATGATCTAGTATATAAATAATAATCCTCTACAAAGGAGATGAATATGTAAAGCGGTTGCGTGGAGTTGTGTTGCATTTAAGTTTCGCCAGAATCCGAGGCAGCAACTTGTCGAGCAGCGTGGGAGGAACGAGGAGAGAGATATCGGCCGCGAATAAGTTTGTTTTCGAGCGGGATAGTAATTGGCCGAAACTCGAGTCGGATTGTTCCGTAGGAGGTCAGCCGTTGTGCTTATCCGACCGCTTTCGCAACAAGAACGCCGGTTATAAATTAATTACGAGGGTCAAATTCGCAACTGGGTCCCATTCCACGAGACGATTCGCCAGTTAGGGGGTTCGGTGGCTGAATGTCTTACTAGTTTCGTCGGTGGCTCAAGGGACCGGAGCAAAGGAGGAGGCGATGTTTGGTCTTCCTTACAAGGGGCCAACTAACCAGCCGACCGACCAACCTGCCACTTACCAAAGGATAATAACGTAGTAATCCTACCATGAGACACGGATGAAGTCCTTAATAACCCTATAAACCCGAGATATATGCTGCATATCAATATACCGGGGACAGCTGCCGCTATTACGTTCTGTCCGACCTGATTAAACAATCCCTGTGCGCCATTAACATAACAAAAGTTCATCGCTAAACTGCGGATCTGTACGCATTTGTGGCATCTGAAAATTTTCAAAAAATGCTGAAACGTAAAACGCGACAGAATTTAACAAAGCTAATTCCTCTTTTTTAATATTCACCTACAAAATATACCTGTAACAACGAAAATAAAACATTGCCGAGTCTTTCGCAGGCTAGCTTTAATCTTGGACGTTAGTCCCGTATCGATTTAAATTCGCCGAGGGGTAATAACGCGACGACGATTGTTTGTACGATTCGTAATAAATTCTCCCGCCTGTATATTAAATACATATCGCGTTGCTTGGCCTCGACCGCGGGGGCCGTTCGCTCGCGCTACCGCTTCCGGGATCCCGCAATTCCAATTTCGAATCGATCTTTGGTAATTTTCAAAAATTTTCAAAAACCATCACGAACTTCAATAAAGCCCTAGTAATTAATTTGTGATTATATCGTGAATGCCGGGTTGAATTCATGTTACGTTGCATGGCGCGATAGGAATGCAACCAGGCTCAACAAGCGCAATACGAAGTGCGTGATTTTGGAGAGACGCATAAACGATATTCCGATACCGTTTCATGCGATACTTTCGCGAGCCGGGGGACGAGTCGAATTGTTCGCGAGGGAAAATTAACAAGCGACATCGTCCCGGCTAAATAGCTGACGCTTTTTTTTATTATACCGTACACGCTTGTAACGCGGTTGTATTAATTTTCACCCGGAATCGTTGACGGATGAAACGTTCCTGTGTTCGACGTCCAAACAAATTACCTGTCTGTCTTTCACATCGCAAACAAGCCGCGCGAATCAAAAAGCTTGATGATGCGCCGAGCTACTTAAACGTTGATATTGTTACGATGGCACCAGATGAAGTTGCCTCTCCCTGTGATATTATGAAGATATCGCAGAGATCGAGAGAAGTTGCCTGTCAGATCGATATTGCGGTATCCGGACAACGAGGTTGTTGATAAGAAGAAAAAGAGGGATCAGATCCTCTCGAGCCATTGAAACGAGAACACACAATTATCTACTGTTAACTATTAACTGTTGTATATTTAATAAATAGATGTTATTGTTTATAATAATACGGAAAGATAGCGTCGAAGCCTCCGCAACAATATATAAGGTCTGTTAATTTAATGCTCGAAGACATATCCTGAGCTGTATCGTGTAACTACGTCCAACACACGAGAGCCAAGGACTATGAGTCACAGTAAGGAGGAAGTAGTTTTCTTCACGACGAAATGAACCACGTAAATGAATGTAGGCACTGGCGATCGGTAGTGTATATACAATTCAAATCTGCTGTCCGCATGTCCTCTCTGTCTGAGTTATATGAAGCAGGATGAATATCCGGCGCAACGTTTTCGCGTTGTTACAAGCTTGTCGCAGTTAGTAATATTCGCCGGTCCGGGGGCCGTGGAAACTGGTATTAAACATGACAGTATATCGGTGTGGTTCAAATATAGCGAGTGGTATACGGTGGCAGAGTACGAGTGCTAACGACATCGACATTTTATCCGCAAGACCGTGTCCGCGCGCCCCCACCCCGTGGCGAGCAAGAAACTAGCAAGAGGCGATCAACGGAACCGTGGATGCTGTTATGAGCTGTTTTCCTAACCGATGGGAGACAGGTGGCGGCGAGAAGTGGACTGTAACAAATGGTCACTGCTCGGTAGCATGAGACGCGCCTACTTGAGATGCGGCGGGCAAGGATCTATGCCTTCCATTTCTCATCGGCGCTCTCTCCGCGGGGCAAACAATACCCTAAACCAGCGATGTAAGAACTGTCGAGCACTCGGGAGAAGGACTCCGAGGCAAGTTGATCAAAGTCAAGGTACTTCCGGAGACCCTTGCCAAAACGCTGACACCAATAATGCGTACCGGACAGACGCCGCGCCGGCACCCTATGCCGCCCGTCCCGACTGTTAATAGTTATGGTAAATTTAACGCGGCCGAGCCTCGGTTACGCTGATCCTCCTTACCCATAAACGTCCCTTCTTACGCATCGATCACCATCTCCCACTGATTCATCGTCGTCATTACTCAGAACACCCGCCGAATTACTACGAATTCGATACTCGTGATAATTCAGAAATGTGTTCGAAATTTTGCGGCAAATGATTACGCGAGGATCATTTACTGAAAGGCGGATACTTTTACAAGAGCACGTCGATTCGCCCGAAACGTTTCAACCCTTCCGGTTATCGCGCTTGCTCTGGACAAAGAACCGTCCGCCAGGATTATCAGCAACGTCCAAGATTTTTCTACGAACGCACACCGGCCCTGCCTCTATCGCAGCCGGCAGGACAATAGACGGGAGAAAGGAGTTTTTCACGCCGCTATTTTTTAACTTTTCGGCAGCCTCCTGTCAATGGCGAAGAGAAAGGCTGGACACGGTGGGCCACGTGCCGGACACGGATGAGTTATTTTGATATCGGGCTTCATACACCATTAGCTTCGCCTGACGATTATTTTGGAAGCGGACTGGACAATACCTTGACAATACTCTCTGACCGTTCCACCCTTCGTCCGTCGACACTGATTTGTCCTCTTTTATCTGGAGCTTGGTCTTTCGCTCGCTTCAATCCTCCTTTTAACTTATTTAATCTCCTGACTGTATTACCCAATTTTTCAAAATAATAAATAATTTACTTTGTTTCCATTGTCGGAGGGTCATGGATTGACAATTTTATTGGCGGTTTGTAAAAGTCAATAACTGTTGGGAAGTGTTCGCACGCGTTCGTTAATGGTAGAATTAGTAGAAAGCGAGGGTTGCATTCGGAAAATGGCAGGTTGTGGTCGGAGGGTTAATAATAAATTAGCAGGGAAAGAATCGGTTCGCGCAGTTAAGCAGAGGCAATTCACAGTAGCAAGCATATTGTCATAAACGTCCCTTTTACAGCAACATAAACGGTGTCGGGGGTGGTCAGCAAGGGGTGGCAGTTTTCTCCCGCAGCGGAGAGGGTGTTCAGGCGAATTGAACTAACAAGGTCCCTACGGGCAGTTTACGCTCGATATCCCGGCAAACTCTAAACTACCGAGAGACGATCGCTTAACAAAATATCTTCGCTTCTACTTGACCAAAATTCTAATTCAATTAATTGTTCAATGCTCACGGTCAATACACTGTGAATTGAAGAGGGACGACTGTATGAATGTACTTCTCTGTCAATAATATTTAGAGATGCAGCAAGTTTTCATTCCAACCCGATCTACTTTCGTCGAAATGAAAAAAAACTGTTTGAATAAATTGAAAACATTTACCGGAAGTCGGTGGCTTAGTGTATCGATGTATCGATTAATTCCGGTCGCAACCGTTTCCGCATTAGCATTGGAAATGAAATTCGATGGTGTAGACTGCCGGAAACAATCGACAGTACGAAACGATTCTAATAGGCGATCAACAGGTATCTTTTCCTTAAATAAAAGTCACTGTGAATTATATTTCAAAATATTCACCTCGAAACTGGTCACATCAATATTATTGCAAATCAGCAGTGGTCTACTGGTATTCAATAATTTCTGTTCTGTCAGATCGTTAATATTCGATCAGCACGTTGTATTAAATAATTGCTCGCCTCCTCAATCAGTTTTTAGTATGGCTGTTTACGTTATTGCCTCTGATGATGTCGCGAAAACAGGTTTCTTGTGCCTTGGAATTATCATGATATTATACAATGATGACTTTGATATTACTCCAGATTACGTTCCGTATCGATTATCCGTCATCCGAGCGCCTAATTAATTCCAGGGCAATTTCTTCGAGTAAAATGTTGCGGTGAATTATTGAAACTATCTTCCTGGATGCAAAATAGTTGGAGTAAAAAGTGGTGCAAGATATTATCATTTAACACCTTGTTAAGCACAGATAATTGACTGGAAGTAGCGCGACTGAGAATGACGTCATCAATTAATAACAGGAGCATGATCGAACTGCGTTTAAGTTATTTATGCAAACAGAATAAACGAGATGCAAACGCAGTATCTGACATCTCGAGAAGCATACGCTCAATGGTTAATTATGAAATTACACGAAAATATCCGGAACTTGAGAGAACACAGTAGTACATTCAAATAAAATTTCGAGAATCGATAGAGAGAGAGCAGTGGTTCGAAGTCTATCGTCTTCGAATCGATCGTGGTGTTCACGGTCCAAAGGAAGTGTAAGGGTTGGCGAGGACTTTCTCCGAGTGCGAAAGGGAGTCTCTTATCAAAACGATTATCAAACGAAGCGCGTCGATCGATCGGCGGGTCCGTCGGAGCCGAGGTTACGTAACGGTTATCGGAAAAGCAAATTACCCTAAATAGTAACAGCCTCGGCTGGTGGCAATAGCGTATCGGACGAAACGAAGGATGGCGCGGTTCGAAAGGTGGCAAGGGGGAAAGGAGTGCAGGCCGGTTTTCACCCTTGCGGAACCGGCAAGTCGAAAGTAGGAACCGCGACTATGGGTGAAGCTAAGTCTGTCCGTGTAATGGGGCATCGGCACGCGATTTCTCCGACCACCCCTACACCCCCGTACACCCCGTTCGCAAACCCCTGCACCCCGCCGTCGCGATTCTAACTTTCAACTTCGCTCGGAACCGCCCCACACCCCCGAATCCAACCCCCTCGTCTCGCTGGCGTGCCTCATCCCCAAAGGTACAGGGTGTTGCGCTGTGACTTATCGGCTCTAATTATTCGCCGGCAAGAAACCCGCCGGAGAACCGACGATCAGGCCTGCCACCCTCGTAAAGTAGCTTTTCTCTCGACGCATCGTGCACCCGCGCACGATCGCCCATTCTTTCGTTCCTCAATTTCTATTGATTCCTTCAAGAGATCAAGTAGTCGAATAGATTGTCACGCGACAAGAATTCGATAAAACTGCACGGCCAGTTCTGAGTGCAGATTAGACCAGTCAGGAAATAATAGAGCACCCAGTACATCGAAGAAAAGTTTGTACCGGATCCGGCAGCGTTCGCACGAAGAATGACTGCAGCCGACGATCGATCCCGGGCGAGTGTTCGAAGTTGGACAAAGATTGAAGACAAGTGGCGAGGAACCGCTACGCGAAATCGTTGCCCCGTTGCATTACACGGAGTTCGAACGAGGCGAGCGACACCGGGAATTAATAATGCAGGCATTAAGGTACATACCGGTGTTCGAACGTGGACAATATAACCGATACAACGTACACACATATACACAGAGAGATGTGTACGAATCGCGATGGCGGCTGAGACACGTGAATTTACAAACAGATATCGACGGGACAGGGGCGAACGTCCGAGTCTAAAGATATTTGAGTTGAATATAGAGCAACGCTTGCATTCTGCATCCAGGGGCCCTCGTGTACAATCGGATACAGCGATCGAACGAGGATCGATCCCCCGTCGAGCTCAAGATACTCGAACGGTTTGCGAGAGTTTCGGCTGTCTGCCAGGTTTGTCGGCTTGCGCATCGCCTTTCGGAACCTCAGAGCCGCGCCACCCTCTCTCTAAACAACGATTTTCAACGGTCCTCGCTTTGGTGTGATAATTTTTCAATTTGGCCTCATGCGTTATTGACGTCAGTCGACGTGCACCGACATTAGCAGCCCTTTTGACGAGGAGTCTGAGTGGTCGTCGCACAAAACAATGCTAACCCCATGCCATCATTCAGCCTACGAGACCCCCTCTACCTCCTCCAGTCGTTCCTCCTCCTCCTCCTCCTCCTACTCTTCCCCTCCCCCGTCCACCCACGCCGTTGCTTTAACCCTACGGGAATAAGGAGAGTCGCAATGTAAGCAACACACAACACGTTGTGTGCACCCATGTTTTTTACATTAGCCAGACGATACTTGCCCCAGAGTATGAGAGAGCCGGCTGCCGGTGTGGAATGTCTATGGACCCCGGCTGTCCGTGTGTGTTTGCTGAAACTTGGATGTGTTCGTCTGCCTGCCTGCCTACATGACTGCCTGCCAGCCTTGCCAGCCTGACTGGCTCTGCCTAGGCTCTTAGTAACCTTCTACGTTTCCCTGATCCCCTGCGACCCTATTGCGCCAGACCAGCCACCGACACGCAGCCGCCGCCTTTCCCTCATTTCCACCGAGACTTTCCCGAACGACCCAGCTCCTAGACGTCATGCTTCGTTGTACACTTTTCGGCTCGGACACCGAGACAAGATGCACCCCGGTGCATACGCGGACTTCACCGAAGTCGAAACTCCTGTACTTCGTCCCCTCTCGTATCCTAACGAGGCACACTAGGGGCGAAGACTTTCGACAGAGTCTTCCGAATGCTCGATGTTTTACTCTGCCCTTTGTAATTAGTTGTTGAAACTTGAAAAACCTCCCTCGACACTTCGGTATTCTCCTGTCCCGAAATTCCTGCGGATCCCGCTCGATTGTAAATGTTTTTGTACAGAGCACCGTGTTCGAAAGCCATGGTTTTTCGAGCACCCGGTACAGAGACAATCGCATAGACACAGAGCGGACGTAGAGTGGCGATAGAGACGGAGATGAATGGGGTGAAGTGGAGGAGGTCGACGTTGATACGGCGAAGGAGGAAGCGGCGATGGGGGCGTGAGGGGGTTGGAAAAGGGGTTAGGAAACGAGGCAGGCAGAGCCGGGGGTGGGTTGTAGAACAAGCAGTCGTTTGTCGTCGGACAGATAAACAACGTCGTTATTGTAAATGCATTGGATCAACATGCTGCGGGGCTTCATTGGCGGCTTTTCTTCGCGGGCACTAGAGCCTGCGACAGAGGGAGAGAGAGAGAGAGAGAGCGAAAAGAGGAGTACACACCGATGGTTGTTTACGAGATCGATAGTCCGATCGTACGGATCGATTCGATCCGTATCAAGTCCGTCTCTTCCCCGCGGGCGGAGCGAAACAATCGTTGTAACGTGTGCTCGGTTGTGTGCCAGCTCTCTCTCTCCCTCTCTCTACCTCTTTTCTCTTTTCCGTTTCTCTCTCTCTCTCTCTCTCTCTCTCTCTCTCTCTCTCTCTCTACTTTCTCTTTTTCGATATCCTCGCGTTCGTACCCCGAAGACCTCTCTGTCTTCCTCTTTGTCTTTTTCTCTGCGCCCCCAGTCGATGGATCCCGGAGAACGTACAGAGAATAACAAGGCGGATCACGTGACGGCCAGGTGGAAAATGCGTTGGGGATCAGGGCCGTCGTCGCTTCGACGTACAAAATATTTGTTCCAGTATCGTATACACTGCTCTCCGCACCCCCGGCTGGTTCTTCTGTTTTTCCATTACAGCCACGAGGCAAAGCGGGGTCCGCGAGAGAGTCGGAACGTCTGTAAATCATTCGGCAACGAATCGAAAATACGCCGGGAGATCGTTAACGGTTCGCGCGCTCTCCGCTCACACCGTGGCGACGACGCGTGCATCGATCGAAGCCGTTCCGTGCATTTTGCAAACCGTTGCACACACGCCGCGTCCCGTCGCGTTGCGTCGACGAGATCCGCGAGAGACCAAGTCGCCGAAGGGGTGAATCTAGAACAAGCGGAGGGGTAAAAGCTGCGCGCTGTGGACACACAGCGAGCTGTGTGTCCGGGGCTTCTACCTTACTCGCGCCGCGTACACCGAAGAAACCGCTCGATATTTCTGTAATTGACGGCTGCCTTCTGCGCCCGGGAATAATGGAGAAATTATTTGTCTCCGATCCACCGATCCTGTATTATTCCTGCCGATCGAACCGTCGGCGGCTGTGCACGCTCGTATGTGGGTGACACTGTTCGGTATAAAGAAGGCTCGCGGTGATAATACCTTGTTACACGCGGAAACTATACTGGTCAACTATACCTTGATACTGAAATGTCGCTTATAGTAGCTATTCCAATTTTTTTATGCTTCGTTTATCATAGATATATACGCTAGGTGCGTGTGAGAATGACAGTGCTCACCACAGACGACAACATACTTGTTTTATTTACCATCAACTTATTCGTACAACAAATAACAACTATGGTTTCCAGAAATAGGATGTCCATTCTACTCCTATAAACCATGTGGTCAGAGTCAGAATTAATTCATGCTTCTTCCACGACCAAGGGGTTAATTTCCAAGAGTAGTTGGAGACTTATTACAATGAAAAAGAGGGTGATCTATCTTGAAACAGGGTATAGTTATCCAGAATATTTTCTTTCAGAAAATTGCAGATCCCGTTTCGCGATCAAGTTGCTCGTTCTAAGAGGTGGTCTTTCAAGAAATTGTATTGATATTGGTTTGTAATGGATGTACAGGGTGATACAAGTAAAAGTATGGGACCGAGTCGATGGCTGCACGGTCGTTCTCCCGATTCATGGGGCACATTAGACGCTGCCATGACGGACTGTACGGTGACCATGAGAGGCCCGACGCCCGCTGTTTGTTCCCCGCTTTATCTCGAACGTAAACACCGCTCGGAATATATAGAAGGTAGCGGCGTGAGTGGAGGATAGAAAGAGACAGACAGATAGGTGGACGCTCGTACCTGGTCGCGAAAGACAGAGATCAAGGGAGAGAGAGAGAGAAAGGAGAGAGAGAGAAAGAGCGAGGAGAAACGGCGACAGGCTGGCCACGCAAAGACCCGGTCGGAGGAAAAAGGAAAAACGAAAATAGAAGGACGGACGGACGGACACTGGATAAACAAGGGGCAATAGAGATAAACAGAGAATATTGCGAGGAATATGCGCAAACACGAAACTCTCATTCTTCCTCACCCTCCCCCTTTTTCGCCAACACTCTCCACTTCTCTCTTTCTCCGTCCCTCTTTCCAGGTCTCTCCCCTTTGTCCCTCTTTTTCGCCTGTCCCCCATTTCGCTTTCGTTTGTTCCGCGAAACGCGTGTTCTCTTTTCCCTGACCTTCGTCGCTCGTTTGGCGTCCACTTTTTCAACCGTCCTCCCCGGCCCCTTCCCTCTTTCGATTCGCACTTACCCGCTCCAACGCGGCCCTCCCGGCCCTCGGGCTTAATTTATGCCCCGAGATGTTTCGTTAAGGATTTTCTGTACGATTCCAGGCCTATCCGGACCTCGAGAATTAACTACTTAACGCGGGACCGTGTTGCTCCCGTTTCACGCGGCCGAGCCAAATGGATTTATAAAGTACAAGCCGCGTGTGACCGCGAATAAAGTTGCTTCGGGATGGATCCAATCAAAACCAAAGTATATTTCTGTGCGAACGGTTAACCCTGTACCTTAGCACGTTCTATGTCGAAAATCATGAATTTTCAGATCGCAGAACTGGTTATTAAATTGAAAATAGTAGCAGAACGAAAAAGACAAGCTACCCATTGCTAAGGATTCTTAAAGCAGAGGGAACATTATTCCCCCATCCGCGATATCTCGCGATGATTGATGTTTCGGGAGGTCTCTTCAATTAGCAGGCTCTCTCCTCCCGATTCTTCCGATTCGATTACGGGGGCATTCATTACGGCGATGAATTTAAAAAATATACAAACACCATTAGTCACGACCGCTCCTTTTCCCGCCGGAGAATAAATTTCCTCGCCGGTGTTAAGAACACCGATCTCATCCCCGGGTTTGCGAGAGCCGTTCGACGTTAATGTTTTCGATATTCGGATGAAAAATCGCTGAGGGTTTCGAAAGTTGCGAACGCTGTGTATGGGCGCGAACGTGTGTGTGTATGTGTGTGAAGGTGTCCGAAAAATTCGTGGCGTCCGGTCAGGTTCTCCGAGTGCCGATATGTAGGGGGTGAGACACGAAACGGAATGAATGCAGACGGGACAGGTAAGGTATTTGACGGTCTATGGTACCGGGGGCACGTCGAGGGCAGACTATATAATTTCCCTTGAGGGAGATCGGGATGGGCGATACCGGGTTTCGGAAGGGGTAGCGAAAACGTGAGGGGGTTAGAGGCGGGGGTGGTAGATGGGTGGCCGAAGGGAGATCAGCGTGTTTTCCAGGTGGGGAGGTGTGCTGTGCTCATCCGCGAGCCCATCAACGCAACCATCCTCCGACAATCGATTATTATCTTTCCAATTTGCATAGCAACCGAGCTCTTGTTCAAATCTGCACCCCCTGTTTCGACCCCTTTGGCAACCCCTTGCAAATCCTACTTCGCCACGGCTCCTCGTCGTCCAGTTCGTTTCTGTTACGATCCACTCTTTTTTTTCGTATCATCGCAGCCCCATCGTCTTGCGACACACTCGATTCGTTCTTGCAAACTCTGCATTCTTCGAAAACAATCTGCCACCCGGTAGACTGTGGGAAAAATCCGTAAAGCTGAGGTTGTTGCAGGACTTTGTATAATTGGTACGGTTCGACTAAATATTTCGAGAACAGTCTGCGTTAGGGATGCGACAAGGCGCATGCCTGTGACCTTTCCTCGTGAAAGATTCAGGACATCGGAACCGCTTCTAATAAGTTTCCCCGTGGTATCGGCGAGGTTAATTATTAACAGCATACATTCGTTAATACGACCGTTTTAGACGCGGTTCTTTATAAACGATCGCGACACGAAACAGGAAACTGTGGAAATAGTAATGTTCAGTGTCACGTTTCCCTTTTAACCAAGAAACGTTGCTCGAAGCTAGCTGCGGTATGAAAATAAAATTAATGCCATTAAATGCCGGAACTTTTTGAAATAGAAATCCGGGCACAGTCAATATTCTGCTGTTATTTTCAATTTTGTTCATCCAGGAAACAGGCGAGCGTATGTTTTGAAATTTTCATTTGATTTCGAATATTTTGGATCACGGGATGCACGGGGAGGGGGGGGGGGGCGTCGGAAAGGTAGAAAAAGGAGGAGAACGGTTAAAAAAGAGTCTTAAGCCCCCGCATAGCAAACTAGCTGACAACTTTGGCTTTCCGGGATCTTTTCTTTCAGGCGCCCTTGAGGAATGGACGCGTCACGGTGGTGGGTGGCGACGAAGAAAGGAGGGTGAAACACCCCTCCTTTATAAAATCTTTGACGCGTCGCGCGGCGGGCTACCGGCGTGGCAGTCATTAATAACTTTTAGGTGGCAGATTTTGCGCGTATTAATCCACCATATTATACCGCGAGCTTGCAGCCGTCCTCTGCCATTCCGTCCCCTTCCTGCTCTCTACCCGACACCCCCTATATCCGTGAGGGCGACCGGATAGCTGAGTCGACGTCTCCTTAATGAAAAATCTGAATCCCGGAGTCCGCCTTTTCTTTCACCCACTATTCTCCACGGATTCTCGATCCGGTGCTAATGGTAATGACCGCCGCGGAATCGCGAAAAACTGTTAAATCTCGACCGTTTCTGTCTCTGCTCCACGAAACGATGAACCTGGACCCACCCCTGTCCCATTACGACGAGAACAAAGACGACAAACGTGTGCGAATTAATCGAATCCCTTCGAAACAGCTTCCCACGATCAAGGAATTAAACCCTGAGCGTGCAGAGAATTCGGACTTTCTAGTCGACCAGATATTGACAGAATTTAGTCTAAGAGATATTAACAGGATTCTAATAATATCAAGTAAACTACCTCTTTCGGAGATCATATCGATTTTAATGAGGCAGAGTGAAATTTAATGCTGCGCTTTTATAAAATAATCAGATCCGAATGTCTACAAATAATCCTGGAGATCTAAGTCCGTGATCTGGCTGAGCTCCTGCAAGAACCTACTGTTGAATAAACGATTCCTTTCAATTTTTTTGTCTTGAGCCCACAGAATTGACATTTTACGCAATCAATACCTCGACTAAGGACTTGCTGATCCTTAACATCCTGTTAACAAGGACAACAATGTCTCCCCAGTCTAATACAAGTATTTATACCAGGTCGCCGGGAACAACTGGGACTTTTCTCATCCCAGGAGCTCGTAATGCGTTCGCGTGGCAAATTAACGTACGTCTGAGGAATGAACCGACTCCATTCCGTCGGGTATTGCCATCTTCCACCCCTTCTCATGCGCGGATGAAGGGAGACAGGTACACTCTTTCTCCCATCGCTAGGAGAAGGCGAGCGAGAGAGAGAAACGTATCGTGGAAACAGCGGCAACGGTAGACTGAGCAAATTTCGTGTACAATTAGAAGGCTTTTGTAGAAGCTAAACTGCTAATAGCCAGCGAGAAGGGGGTCGTCTCTGCTACCCTCAGTCAGGCCGCGTCTCGCCGGCGTGCACCTCATTTCGCGTGACAGTCGTCCTCTCCTCGTATCCGGGGCCGACTTCTTCTCTTTCTCGCGCCCCTCGTTTCTCAACCCTTCCACCACGAGGAAATCTCACCCTCCGCTCCCTTCCACCCTCTACACCCCTTCAGCACAGCCGCCAATTCCTCCTGAAGCTCCTACGAGCTTGCTCCTCCAACTCCGGCTAGATCGAGGTGCGAGAATTCGCCCTCGGAACCTCTCTCCTGTCGCGAGACTTATTGTAGATTATAAACTAGGATTGTTTTCATTAAACCCAGTCGTTCTCGCGTTCCTACACCACCTTCGCTCAACGTGTGCACCTCGTTCGGTGTCTGAACCGTCGGAGCACTGCTCCTCCCTGTACATACGACCCTGTAATCATCCCCGAGCGACGCGTATTTTTTGCGTTACGGACTATCAAGCCGCGCTGGAATCTTCTCCTACGGCGAAATTAACAGCGAACCGTGTGCCGAAAGCGATGTCACTTATGGAAACGAGAACGGCGAATTTATTTTGATTTTGTCCGGCTTTTAATATCGGGTCGTCCTGAAATACATTGCTGTTTAAAGAGGGACAATTTTCTCATCGTCTTACCAGGTCATTTGTTTTGTAGAATAAAAATCCGGCACAGAATTATCGAATCTCGATTTTTAGGGAACCGTATCTCCCACATAACTTGCAAGACATTTCTTGGTTTTTCCAGCAGGTCTAATAAAAAGTCCAACATTTATATAAGGTATAATGTTAAACCCTTTCGGCGTCCCGATGGAAGATACGGGAATTTAAACGGCAATTGGAGTGTTCTGTCGATGTTTTCATAGAGACGCGAGCACGTAGTTTGATACAGCTGGATGATAATGGAGGAACGCGGACAGAGGACGTTGCGGAGAGAGCCAAGCCGGGGAAGGCGTGACGATAACTGGGCTAATGTGCAATAATGAACACGGTTGCTTATCAAATGGCCCTGACGGGCCTCTTCCTGCTGCTTCCTTAACTCACGCCGGTTTCTTTCATGAACCGCGAAACGGGCTCGTAACAGCGGCTAATGGTAGACGCGGCCGGCTGATTATTTCACGTTCCATTTCGCCGTGTTGTAGATTCACTGGAGACTTTAGCTGCGCAGAGTTAGAGACTTTCCGAGTGGAGGTGGAGATTAGGGAGATTCGTAGGGGATCGTGTGAATGAACGGTCAGCGCCGGGTGGAACGTGTTCTCGAGCGGACTGAGCAAGATTCAGAGTCGACGAAATCGAGGGTGAAATCGAAGGACAATTAATTTACAAGTTATGCAGTTATCGACTGAATTTAATGCTGAATCTTTCACACAGCTGAAATTTCGGAGTAATCATTAAATATAAATAATGTTCGAACAAAGATCTACAATTGAGCTTTTCTATCATTAAAAATAAATCACTTTGATTCGTGGGTTTTGAAAGTTATTGCATCTACAGGTGCGATAGTTTGATAGCGGGTGGCAGCATTTCTTGTCTGGCCAATTACCAGAGAATTCTTTCGACTTCCTGTTCGAGATCTGAAAAAAAAACGTTTAAACGGTTTCCAACGGTGGACTAACAATCGCGTTGGAGCTTCTAAATTATTGTTGGATGTTCCCCCTAATTGCTGTGCGAAAATAAATAGCCTAGTCTGTGGTGCGGCGATACTCGTCGAACGAAATACGTTGGTTATTGGTTCTCTGTGTACGCGGTTCATGTAAGATCCGCACCGAGTCAGCGTATGTAAGGGTACGTGTGCAAGTCTCTCTCTCTCTCTCTCTCTCTCTCTCTCTTTCTCTTTCTCCCTCTCACCGTACGTACATGCACATGCACTATGCATATGGAGAGTTCCTCGTGCTAAGAATAGGTAACATACAGACGGTCAGATATAGCTAGGACTTTGTGCCTATAAGCGAGCAGGTCATTGGCATTAGGGGTTGGGAAGGGTGTGCATTTGCACGATGTGTGTACTCGTACACGATTTAGTTCTCGGTGGCCGGTCGCTTTCCGATACTGGTCGCCGCGTATCGGCCGCGTTTTGTGTTCCCAATTGGAGTGGAGTCCTCGGCGCCAGATAGGGAACAGATAAAAATGGAAAAAAAAACAGCCACTATCCCTGTGTGTACGTGTGGCTACGTTTGCAAACGTGTGCGCCCGTTACGCTGGAGAGAACGAGAAATACATGGAAACACGCTCGCGAGAGAGAGAGAGAGAGAGAGAGAGGGAAACAGATAGCTAGACGAGTTTCGACGGCAGCGAAAGTTCCCAGATGATTGGTCGTGGGAAATATCGCGGTTAGGAGGCGACTGATAAAGTGGATCGATGAGTCGATCCGGAACCACGAATATTTCCTTCGGTGGTGTGCGAATTTTACGCCGGTATAAATAGACCGAAGTTTCGCGGGAACCTGAATGGCCACGGTATACGATTAGAGTGAACGAATCGGGAATCCGGAAGCGGTGTGCTCTAAACGACGCTTAATCCTGAGACCCGATCGATGCCGACTGCCAAGTCAAACAATCCTGCTCATTAGTTTACTCGAGATTGAATCGAGATGGAAAAACCCTCCGCCATATTATTCCGCGCGCTCTTTCGCTTCTCCGTCTGGCATCTTCCACGCGCAATTTTGTCTGCGAGCCTGTGTACAGATTTTTTCAAGCATCCTCTGTTTATTGAACACACCGGAGATCGTTATTTACTATTGCGCGGACGCGCGTTATTTTTCCTGCAATAAGAATAACAGAGGCGTCGCTAACAAGACGAGCAAAGCAAACACGTCCAGAGGCCTTCGCGACCGATTGGAGTGTCGTGGACAGAGTAACGGTGACAAACAAGTCGGCCTGTATTCCTTCCTGAGATGCGGTGTAAAGCAACAGTCGAACGGAGAGCCGGTTGATACGAGTTTACGATATCAGGCATGTCGAGTTTCGCGATCGATAGACGACCGTTCATACCGCTCGAATTAGAATGGTTTAGACGGCGAGCTCTCCCCGAGCCTTCGCGGCTGACCGGACGAATCGACCGATATTTTATCTCGTTCCTTTTTGCGGAACGGCAGAGGGGACCGCGAATTTGTTACTGGAACGATTCCGGCGATTTTAATTGTTTGATTATTAACGCCCGCGATCGGTAATATAAAGCACGGCAACGCCAGTAAATTATCAAAAATTGCCATTGCGGACGCGGCCGCGGAACAGGGAGGTGGAGTGAGAGGAGGTGGAGCGCCGCAACGGGAATCGCCGGATATAAATTCTCACGCAATTTTGATACGGTCGAGATGAATATTTCACGGGGCCCCGGGCGCGCGCCGCTGGAATCATCGATGATAATCAAAATTTTAAAAGGCGCAAATTAATTGATTGTAACGCGGCCGCGTCAAAGGTTAATGCTACACGGACGTTGCACGCGTGTCGGCCAGCACACGCTCGGACGCGAGCAACGCGCGGAATTCATCATTATTGGCGCGCAGGTATGTCGAATATACCGTATCGCAGATTAAATACACCGGGACGCGGCCGTGGACCGCGACGGGATATATTATTTTCATTCATTCGGAAGAATGCCTGGCCAACGATCGCGTTACATCATTAAAAATGAACGCGATTCCTTTGATCTGCGCGCACCCGTCGCGTTCTTAAAACGACCACGTGCACGCGACGTCGCTCCTGTTCCACGCGCGCACACACACGCCCGCCGCATTGTCACGTTTGCACGAACCTTCATTTTCGAAACACATCGACGCTTGGTTGGGGAGATTATTTACTTTGTGACTCAAGAACGATCTTGGAAAAAAATTTTAATGAACGCGCGATGAAAGGACGACATTTTTTACGAGTACGATCCTCTTAGTCTAGGATCCATAGTCCATTTTTACAATTGATTACTATCAAGCTGAATCTTTGTGAATAACTTCGTTTCGATGAGACGCCCAACAATTTCCTGTACGAAAATTCTCGATTGTGGTAGCTAACAGGGGTAGCAGGGATAAAATATGTCGATTTGACGATTCTCAAAAATTTATTACTATCTGGGTTTTTTTGTGTGTTAAATCGCAAGATAATTATCTAAATTATTCGAAAAAATATTTGTCCTACAAAATGTATGGTTTGATCAACGAGTCCCCTCCTTCCAACATGTATCGATAACGAGGTCATCAAAAATGATTACTAACCAGCTGATTTTTTTACTGTTGCTTAGTTAATATGTATATATTAATTTTAATTGTTAATTGTTAATTTTATTTTTCTATGTATCTAGCCTGGAATGCGTGTGCAGTAAGTGGAAACAGCGTGTAAGGAGCAAATGTTCGATTGCCGAGTAGTTCGCGCGCAACGCGTCATCGCCGAGGCCTCTCACGAGATAATCAGATGGTTTATCAGAGATCTGGGCATCGGTCGGCGCGTTACGCGGCCCATAAACGCTTAAGAATACTGCGAATGGACCGATCCACGGGCTATATTCACGGTTTTCGCGACGGCACGGTAGTTGTATAGCTAATTGCGCCACTTGTCATTGCTCCGGAGATTTTATCTGGCCTGTAAAGTCGCGAGGATATGGTCGGCCGCGAGTTCTCGGCTGGCGAACCGAGCGCACGTAATAACAGTAAAACGGGTGTATCTTGTCACCGATCGCCGATGCTGAGGTACGCGTCTCCTTAGACGCGTGGGCGGTCACCTTCACCTGAGTGCGAAACCCGTAGATACCGGCGCTGAAAGGAAGAGGCTCCCTCCTCGGTGCTATAGGGAAGGTGCGAGGGCATAAAATACCCGTGGGTCGGCAAGGCGTTATCGAAACACGCAATGCCACGGATTACGAGGAAATATAGTGTGCACCGCTCAGATACACGCTCGTACGTCCGAGCCCGGCTCAGCCGAGCGCTATACCTCGACCGCGCCGAGGATGCCCGCAAATTGCTACCGCGAAATCTGGATAAAACCGAGAGGAGCTGCCAGCCGCGAAAGAAGGGACTTCGATCCGTGCGCCGAGGAAATGTTCGCACCGGAAATCGAGTGAGGTACTTTCGGAAAAGTTCCGATAATCGAGATGACCCTGGAATTTCTGCGGCAATTTCTCACCACCAGTGAAAAGGTCAATCCTCAATAATTTATGACTAGACGGAACTAGACAAAAATCAATGAAACACGTTTACGCGCGCTAACGAAGGAAATAAATTTCTATTTCACTCGAGTTTGCTGCAATGTAGGTTGAACATTTTCATTTATGAGCCACGTGTTTGAACGGTAAAATGAATGAAGGTGGCCTGTCAATAGGGCTCTCGCCGAGCTAATTAGCTGCTGGACATGTACATACGTAAATGCCTGAGATACTATACAGCTCGGAGATCAATCTCACTGACCAGCACACCACCTAGAACGTGTGTACGTTAACACTCTCGCGATTAGTTTATTTCGACGAAATTAGCGAATGATGCCGGCTGGTTAATCGTCAACCAACATCGGGACGATAGGCTTGAAATATTTAACGCGTCAATAATTCAATGACAGTCGGTTCTGGTTTGTTGTGCATTCATGTGCGTGCGAGGGAGACAACGCGTGGAGAACAGAGCCAGTCGATAACGATGAACCTGGCTAAGATGATTGCCAGAGGCATCTCGTTTGAAACGTTGGCTAAAGTTCTCTCTTTTCGTTGCTCGAACGGATGTTGACCCTTAGCACTCGAATGGCGACTCTGAGAGGCGTCGCTAAAAATGACTAAACATTTAGGAATTGTATGAGGTATTATACCAATTTGATATCTACCATATGGTCTCCGAAAAGTGTAAAATATGAAATCATGTTAGAGAGGGTGCAGCATAAATTCCTCAGGTTTTGTGCATATAAGACAAACAATCCAATGTCAATCTTTGATTATAATCACTCTAAAATATCAAACACAGTCAACCTTGAAACATTATCTGATCGTAGAACAGTTTCTGACCTGAGCTTTATCTTTAATTTGATAAATAATAATATAGATTGTCCCGCACTTCTGAGGCAAATTAATTTCTATGTACCTGAACGTGTTTTGAGAAATAAAGCAAGATTTCAAACAATGAAATCCAAATCCTCATATGGAGCAATAAATCCTTTAAATCGCATTATTGCTAGCTCAACACACATTTTATAATAATATTAATCTTTTCAATGGCACGTTACAGGCATTCAAAATGAAATTGCGCTGTACTATTCGTTAATAGTACCGATATTTGCTTAGTTTCGCGCTGTCCATAATTATGGGAATTTTAGATTAAGACTTGAGATTAAGATTCTTTTTTGTCATACTATATAATACTGCATAAATTTGTATAAAAGGACTTCGGTCCGTTAAAAATAAATATTAATAATAATAATAATAATTTTCGAGAATAAGAGTCAGAAAATAAATAGCTTGAAAAACGTGTCCGAGGATTTTCGGGTAGCGGAGTTTCGTGCGGTGTGGTCAGGGCTTAAGAATCCGGTTCGATCGGGCCAATACGACAAGCTGCGAATTCGCGGAGCCCTGGCCGAGCGTGAAAGTCCGCGACGCACGCGTTACATCGATAACCAGCGTTCTCTCCTCTCTCTCTTTCTCTTTCTCTTTGCGATTCTCTTTCACTTGGTTGCCGTAGTCGCTGGGGGATGCGGATAGGGCGAGCCCACATCGGCAACGACGGCCTCGCGGGACACGCGATCCTTGCCCGTGTATTGGCCATTGTTTATTCGTACTTGCATGCGCACTTACGTGAAATGCAAACGGACGCTCGCGTAACGCGAGCCGTATTTTCTAGCGTGTTGCGCGGCTAATATCTGACGGCGGGTGGCACGCACGTCGCACAGCCCGCAACGGGGGTGGAAAAGTAGCCGGGCCGGCCACTGTTCAACCCGATAACGCCGTTTAAACGAAACTCATTCGTACCGGCGCGGTGCGGCGGCCTTTGCTCGACGCGTGCGTCCCGTCATTACGCGTTGATACATGATTAATCGCACCCTTTGCGGCCGGCCACGCTTTAACACGTCCGCCGACGCGCTGACCGACCCTGATCGCCTCGGTTTTTGATTCCGGCCGATTCTGCCTCGATACCGACCACCCTAACGCAATCATTCCACCCTTGTAACGCCGAGCTTTTCGCTGGAAGGCATCTAACCAGGCCAAATCTGAAATTTCTCCTTTGAAATTTCTATAATCAAATCGAACCGTATTTATTTATTCATTGTAACAGGACGACCCAACGATAAACTTCTCCCGTATCCGCCCACGGAACTGTAACCGAAAGCAGCCTCGTAAAAACCACTTATGAATTTAAAGGCGACCCGCGTTACGAACTAAGTGCTCCGCAGGAGAGAGCGTTCACGCGCCCGCAGCTTCGACCGAGAGAAACAGCCAATGCCTTAACCGGTCGCCGGTTATCGCGGATTCGCGGCGATACATTGGTAATCACCTTGTTCACGCCCGGGGAATTAATATCGGTTATCTCGCGGCGATTGCCTCTCGCCGCTCGGAAGGTGTAATTGCTCGTTAATTGAATTTTAATTGCGCGATAACGAAAGGAGATTTGTCCGGGAAAAGCGGGACGGCTCGCGAAATCTACTGGGAAGGGGTGAGAAAAATTGAAACGATATTGAAATTTTACGGTATCTGCTCGACGGTGTTTCGGGGGTTGACGCGGAAATTTTCCAGGTCGAGATGCCGGCGAAGTTTACCGGGGGTTGGTTTCTCTGGTCTGTCGAACACGAAACAAGAGGCCAACGTTTCCCCCTACCCTCGAGCAAAGGAGACACACCACCTTCCAACCTCGAACATCACAATGCGATAGGAAGCGAAGAGTTTCGAGACGTTTCGCAGTTAGTTGCCCTCAGGAGATGAAGGCGTAAGTAGGTAAGAAAGTTATTTCCCGACCGGACACGCTTAACCCTTCCCCGGGGCTGTTCTCCCCTTTGGTACAAGGTCTTTGCTGGCTCCAACACCGTGACAAACCCCGTCAGAACGACGACACCCTCCTTACTGTCACACCTCCGTCACGGCTCGTCGTCTCGCATCGTGCATCGTGTTATACTTCCTCTGACACGTTGGTATTTTATCCAGGCTGACTCATTCCGACACCCTGTCGCGCTTCCCGAGAGGTGTATCATTTTTCTCTCACTCCGTGTCAACCCCTAATCATCGCAATTACGGATATGTCCTAATCCTTCCTCATTGACAAGCGCTGGACGGCTCGATTCGTTAAATTGCAATTTTCCTGTCATTTTTCACTGTCGCACAAAGTCGCGTCGTTATCAATACTTTAGTCGAGGTGTCCGTTTCGCCACGTGTGGACTTGGACGTTCACAAATTGATCGTGGCGTACACAGCATAAAATCATCTTTCAAATAAATAGAAATTACAATTCTCAAAAAAACCTTTCTAACTGGTTTCTTGGATCGTCATAGGCGATTCTCAATCATTCTCTGCCATTGATCGGACCGATAGGATCGGCAGTCTGTTCGGTACTTGTTCGAAGCGATTCACAATTAGCATTAATTCCCTATACATTCTCGATCCTTCTGAATAATTGCAATTATTCCGTCATTCCGGATCGGAGGAACGGCTGCCGCGGCATTTATTATTAACGGTGCCTCGATGGTGGATATCTGGCGACGCGGTAGCGTAAGAGAGCAACTATGTTGCTTTCGGGCAGGCTCTATCTACCTTGTCGCATTCGCTTGTCGCGGCGCGGCAGTGCAATGCACTTCTTCCCAAAGATAACGGATCGTGCGACGGGCTCATTGTTCTCGTAAGTATCGTCAACGTCACAAATCGTCATCGTTACACCACGGTAAACTACCGCATCCGAGTGTCATTTACTATTGAAGGCAAGCCAGCGGGTACACGCTAAACTTAGCATTCGCCGACATGGCACGGCAGCAACGGCATCGCGTCGGGCACGTCCATACAAAGGAAACGAGCGGTTTGCGCGCGTGGTTCGCGTTTTATACCACCCCCTCCGGGAAACTATAACGCTGACGTGTGTACTAAAAATAATAAATCAGGAACGATCACTGCGGCCAGCTATACTGTTGACCGTCGCGCACCGGTACGCAGTAATTGCTGCATTTTCTTTTCTATTCCGGGTTGCCGTGCTACGCTCGCAACATCGTCCGATCATATTTATAAATATTCAAGCGACTCGCCTCCGATATGTAGATCTCGCTATCTCGGGTTTTCTTTGATTCAGTTTCACCGTTTTTTATCCCGGTCTCGTAATGCAGAATATTTTTTTCCGGTTTATCGCAAAGTCCGTCCGTCGACCGTAGAACTTCTTCGCCTGACCGTAGTCGCATCGAAGAGAAGATTGTAAGAGCAAGCAACAGCCAAGCCAAGCTCATCGATAACACGCCGGTCCCGCACCGCTGATGTTGGACCGTGTACTGCCATAAGCAAACAACGCTCGTGACCAATGTCGAATCGTGGAACAACTACTCCCGTCAGCCATGCCTTCCACTATGATGTCCGTAAATTAACAACCCAAGAATGAACGCCGAACATAAAAGGAATAGTCTATGATGCTGACTGTCTTGGCCTAACCACCGATACGCATTCAATTGCGTCATTTATCTTCGATAGCTACACGCGAGGCCCTACCTCCGCCGAGAGATTTATCTTCTCGGTGTCTTGTTCCGACTGTGCATTATCATTTTCCAAGTCCGGTCGCTTTTAATCCCGGCTGACCTCAATTATTGTCTAACTGTTCAGGGGTATGGAAGGGTCTGACAGTTTTTCAACTGGACGTGCATTTAGAAAAGACATGTTCCAAACTAGAAGCAGCTCAGTTCAGGATCCAGGAATGGGCCCGGAATCATGAATAATAATTGCAGCGGAATTTTCAATAAAATTGTGTTTGCGTCTGGGCCGAGGTTTGCGAATCTCGGTCGCAGAAATTCTAGCAGACAGTTGGCCCGTGACCCAGCCGGTATCGGTTCCTCCCAGAATCCACCCCTAGCGAGGGTTCGGAAGCACGTGCGCGTCCTTATCACGTTGCTGCGAGGAGAAATGAAAAAAAGGAAGACGAAGGAAAGTAGGAGGTGCTGCGTGGAAGAAAGAAAGAAGGAAGAAGAACGTGATGTTCGGGAACGTAGAGTAAAGAAAGAGAGAGGGAGAGAGGAGGACCGTACGATGGCGTTTTACACGAGAGAAAGGAAATGCTGGCGAGAGAGGTGGAAGAAGGAGTACAAGAGGAACGAAGAGGGAGAGACGGTGGAGTTTAAAGGCTAAACGGCCGGGATGTGCGCCATGCATAACAATTAGCCTGGGAAAATCATGAAAATGTTGCGGACCTCTTTTAACTTCGTGCCACTGGCCCTCCAGTCCCTCTACCATTGCCTGAGAAACCCACCCCCACCGCGTTCAACCCCCGACGGAAGCACGCCGAGATAACGGAGAGTTACACGCCCTTCCTTTAACCCTTTCCTGGAGGTTCACGCTTGGAAGACCTGTGCAGTGGTTCTCAAACACCCCTGAAGAGACTTCGAGGTCTCCCTTACCCTAAAATTAATAATAATGTTTCACCACTATATTCTGCGGGATAAAAATTCACTTTCACGGTACAGGACTTTTCTTAAAAAGAAAACTAGAGACGAGGAATTGTAGAAAATTAATCGAATAAATTATCTTGTCTATCTAACATAATTGTAAAGATTGTGTTAGGTTGATGTTTTTTTTTTGAGGATATCGAGGTCCAGTTGAAAGTTGGCGTGTCCCAAGGCGTGATTGAGGATTCGGAAGGCTTAGTCCCTCGGGACAGTAGTTGTGTACGAGCGACGCAAACCGGAAATAAACGTCCCGAGGAAGGTAGCGAGAGGTAGGGTTGATATCGTGTCATCTGGAGGAACGGGAACCATCAGGGATGCACGCACGTACGGCCGTATTAGGAGTGGAATAATATATGGGATTCCTTCCAGGCAAGGTGCTCCTTAACGTGATTTACGTAATCTTACAATACGGCGTGCCGGGTTAGATCGGCCACGTATTATATATTACTCGATCCCGAGGAACACCGTTCGAGCGTACAACGCCTTTCAATGGATCGTGTGACTCGTGATTGTATCGTGATCGCAAGTCATTAACCCTGAATCGTTCCGCAATACGAAGAGTCACAAGTTTTCTTTACATTTTAAATCCTAAAAAACATGGTTAAATCACGCTATTTGAGGAAGCACTGTGATCGTTTGAGAACTAAAATTACTTACTTTTTATGTTAATCAACGTTTGAGGTCATCGATTCGATCTCATATTAAAATACAACAAGCACGAACTTTTGCACTGATCTAATACATATTTCAGCAAGAAAAATTACAATACAAAACAGAACGATGCACGAGGCTTAAATGTTACCAGATTACTTGAGAAGGCCAAGGTAAGGCATTAAGAACTCTGAAAACTTGTAGTTGAATAACACTATTATGCGAACTATGTCGCATCTCGAACAGAAGCCGATTCTTTTCTTGCGAAGCCAAAATTTTTTGTAAATTAAGAAGACGGAAGAGTGTAACGACTGGGGAATGGTTATCGTTCGGTTGAAAATGAATTTTAGCAGAGAGCACACCCAAGGAAGCTCGCGCTGACGCTGCGCGAGAAGAAAGTCGATCAATAATAAAGTTATTTGAAGTTCATACGTAAATGATATCTGGAATAATTCCCACGTCCTCGATCCCTCGCGATGTGGTCGTGTGTTCCAGAGAAATATTCGTGGACAGTATGCGCGTCTCGCTGGAGAAGAGGGTCAAGAAAATATCGAAGACTGTCCTCGATTTGTATGATGAGCGAAGCGAGCATGATTCGTGGGGAATGCTGAACGCGGACAGACCGTATCTACGAACACCCACTTGATTCCGTGGTCTAAACAGGAAATCCTCGTTTCAGGTAATTGCATGACTCGGTTAAATCTGCGAACGACTGAAGCCCGTTCAATTAATCAATTACAGCGAAGACAGGCTCCATTGTCGCGGACCGTTCGCTGCCGTGGAAACCGCATTTAATGGAGCGACAAGCGAGAAAAATATTTTCAAGAAAAATCCAAGAGAATTTCGATAGACAACCGCGTAGGAGTTATTTATTTGAAAAAATCGACACGTGTCGACCGTTTACGGTCACCGACGGAAATAATTATTCTAATAAGTAATTATACTTTCTTCCTACTATAATATGACCTAACAGTTTGTTTACTACCGGACGATAGTGCGAACGAATAAATTTGAATGGGCAAGTAACAAACTCTAGAGAAATGTGTGTACACGTGTATTGACACACGCATGCACGGAAAGTAACGTGACACACATATTGCAGCAATAAACATGTGTACGAGCGTTGGCAGAATATTTTCAGTGTTTCGCTCGGCGGTTGACAAAAACATGTTGAAAAAGTCCACGTGTGCAATTGCACTTTGCATCCGATATGGTAAACCGACGTCACGGTGGCTTTCTTACTTGAGATCAGATAACAAGGCGATTAAACCTGTTCACCTAATTTTCAGGCATCCTGCAGACCCAGTTCCGCTGGTCTAACTGTACCAGTCCACTAGGAAAAATGGAAAATTCTCTCCCGGAGTCGAGATCGTCTTGATCCCATCATTGATCGATCGCTTGACCCCATGGGACAAGCAAAACCCTCCTCGAAAAGAGTTTCCTCGTTTCTCAGCACGCGCGTCGCAATTTCACGCTCGTCCTCGCAAAACCGTGTGCATGCACAGCGAGGATGAGATTTCGCACACGTGCGTGTCATTCGCGAGTGTCTCCCCGTGGTCTCAACAATCTTCGTGTCGGTAAACCGTGTCCTTCGAGAAGAAGACAAAGAGGACGAAGATGCATCGAAAGAAGTTGAAGATCCACTTACAGGTTCAGACCGGTTCAACGAAACGTGTTCTCACTGCGAAAAATTTGCACTGACGTGTTTTGCAAACTTCGTCCCCCACTGTCCACACATTCTTCCCGCGTTCAAAAAGCTTCATTCGTATGCAAGTGTAAAAATATACATATGAAAGAGGCTGAAACTTTCTAGGGTTAAAGGGACATTTGGTCGGGAGGTTTGCGGTCCGTTTTACTATGAATGATCCCTAACTCCCCCACCACGCAGGGAAGAACACGTCGAGCCGGTTCCGAGGCCGAGAAAACCGAATTAAACTGCATCCAGCATTGTTCTAAGACGGCCGACTCTCTCGACCTTGAAACGCTGCACTCTCTCGTGCACCGAGACTCGGTTGACGACGATTTTTCGGTAGAGGTTGCTCCAATTCTTCGACGGTTTACGTCATCGCTCCACGATTAGGCTCTCTCTCTCTCTCTCTCTCGATAAGATAAATCCTCCCTCTACCGCTCTGCTCATTGTCTTCGTGGATCGAGCTGCGCGCGCGAGCGGGATCGCGTCGCTTGCGAAACGCGCGAATTAATCGCGCGCATTAGTCAAAAGGTCGTTTCCCTCTGTAACAAAGTTCTAGCCTTTTTTGATTTACGAGCCCGTGCGCGCGGCCGTGTGCACGAGGCCCCGCGCTTGTATATCGTAACCGACACGCTGTACAACCATAAATCCCTTCACACTTAAATACAAACGAGCGCGTGCGCGCGCGCGCCATCCGTGTAGATAATTTAAGTGCACGTCATTATGACAAATCGATTACACGCTCGCCGCGCAAATAATCGGGATACAAATGACACCGTGAATATTTTGCACCGCGCTTACACGCTTACCGCCGGATATACACGAAAACCGACTTTCCCGTACGCGTCTGCCCGCGAGAGAGCCGAGCACCGACTTCCTGCAACGAGCGCGCGCGGCCTTGACAATGTGCCGACCGCTCGGACACCGACGGTCATCAATTACTCATCGCGTTTCTTCCGGTGGTTCTACGTTACGCTAAACGATCGTTTAATTGTCCCCCGGTTATGTGTACGCTCGACACCCCACTCGCCACCATTTTTATTACATCATAATCAAACCGGAGCGAGCTTCGCTCTCCTCAACCATTTTTCACGTTCAACAGAATACCCGACGGGATTTTCAGCCTTTCCACGGTATCCTATAATTTCTCGTTCCCTAAACAAATTTGTCCTCTATTGCAATTCCCACTGATCGATGGAAATCCTCTTGAAAAGAAATCAAGAATTTAATTCCGAATTTTATTGATGACGAGGTCTTGAGTCTGTCTGACCACAGGCATAATCTACTTAATATAGTTGTCATCGAAGTGTTCTGGAATTCTAATGAATTCTAACTTTCATGCATGGATCAGTGTTCTTTGATTCGTTGTTGTTTCAAATCTTCTTGGTTTACTCAGTCCACATACCAGCGGCATGGAACCAACACGTGGTTTCATGACTCTTAAGAATTTCAATTAGTACATTTTTCTAGGCATGTGAGTTTATACATTTGTTTTTCGTTTTTAATACCTTAGTGTTTTGTGCTTATTCGGGAAGGCGGTTGCCTAGCCATATATTAATTAATTGATAAATTCTTACAGACGCAATACGGAAAATTTACATTCTTGCAAATGGTCTAAATTTAGACCGAAACGTTAAATTAAATTTCATGTAATATTTTGATAATTTGCTTATTGTCTCCAATTGGACGACCAGTGCGCCAATAACATTAATTGTAGAATTCTAACTTTCATTCGTATGGATAGCGGGCAGAACTCTACCTCCGGATCATACGTCTGATCAAAGGCTGAATCTCCTGAAAGCAGAGTGCTGCTGATTCACGCGTGTTTCTTCGTTGGCGAAGTGCATTTCAATAACTGGTATCGCTCGGCATTGCGGCGATTATCTATGCGCATTGTAAATACCTAGAGGCTACGAGGATTACAGTAAATAATTGCATTACAAATGTATTCTTATGAGTACCGGGAACACGAGCTGCTGGTTTCGTGTAATATTTCTCATTCTACCATTCTGGGTTTTGCTTCGTAGATAAAAGGATCGTCGGAAATGTACAAGCTGATAAAAGCTCGCGATGATTCGGCTTTATCCAGGCATGAACAGGATATCATTGGTAATAACACGGTGTGTTTAAGCAGCGATAATTTAGATCAGCGGAAAAGAAAATTTAAAGAGGCGCGACAAAATCGCACCACCTCGCGATCATTTCGTTATTTTTGGTTTATTGATTGACCAGATATTCCCAAGCGGTATAAACCGGCAACGGTGGCTGGCGTCATCATACTTTAGATACCGAGCGTTGATCTATTACATCGGCTAGATTAGTTTTCACGTTGCGGATTGCGAAATAAAAAGTTTCGATGCCCCCGGGATCCATTGTAAATTAGATCATTTGTATTCCTTGTTACACGCGCCTCTCGATTTCTGTAACGCTTCCGCACTCGTTCGCCAGCGTTCTGTCTCTCGCGAGCGGACCAAAAAAAAATGTAAAAACTTCAAATTTTACACGAAATGACTAAACAAAATAGATATAATCTACTCGACGCCCGTAAAAAAAGACGCATAAAATTATTCCCGGGTACATGTACAAGAATGTTACGATTCTTGCAACAATAGGATCACCTTGAAATCATACGGCTGTTGGTTTAAACATTTTCCAGATAACGATTCACTCCGGAACACTCCTCGCGAACAGTTCCGAGAAACATTCGAACAGAAATAATATAAATAATTATCTTGGGTTTCCTCGCGTAATTATTTCCTAGCTTAAATGTGGTAAGAAAAATAGGTTTAACTTATGCAAATTGGGCTATATATCTCTCTACATAGCGCGAAGCAGAATAGCCAGCGGCTAATTTAATTATCATTGAATGTAACGGAGATCCACCGGAAGAAAAACCGGCGACGATTAGGTGAATCACTGGTCGTGAAATAATCTGAATACTGTCAATGTCCTGTTACGGTCTGGCTTTACTGCTACTGTTTTTCTGGAGCGACTTATGGTCTTATTGATGGAGACTCGTTCGATTCACGGAACTCAATCAGTGTACTCAATACCATCGCCTTTAAGTACAATATTAAACATATATTTTTATAAATTGATTCAAATGTGTCCTTTAAAATAGGACAGAACTTTTCCACCAACCTAATAATATCGGGATCGACAGTTAGTAATAATTATTTTAATTATTATACCGTGTGAACGGACAATGTCCGGCGGTGCTCGTAATTACGGAACGATATTTTAAAAATGTACCGGCGTTTAGCGGGGCTAATGAAATATTAAAGAAGTGTATTTAAAAGCGGCTATCAATGTAATTAATAAAGCGAAGGTTAGTGTTCATTTTTATCTAATTGAAAGTCTAGACACCTCTTATCACCGTTGTATCCGTTCGAATCGGCTATTGTGTTTTTCCTGGGCTATGTGTCACCGTCACCTAGGAACGTACTTCCGCGGAAACACCGTGTACGTTAACTTCCAGGGCTACACGCGTGAGGTTCGATTTTTCGAGAACTACACACGTGTCCACGTGTCGCCGCGTTTTCTTTCGCGGAGCACCGTCGGCTCGGCGAAGGTAAACTCTTTGTTTGTGCGCGCACGCACAAACGACATTATAAAACGCGCGTGTAAGGCTATCCCGGTGGCTCTATTCAAGAAGGTATTATGAAACTCCCTCGGAAAACGTACTCCCCGCTTTGTTTCACCTTTTATTCCGTTCCGCTTTAACCGGATGGCGGGAATGAAATCCAGCGTGCGTGTGTGCCGCGAGCATATCGTACGTGTCGCGTGGCCCCGCGAAACCAGCCGCATTTAAATGCACCGACACAGATGCACGACAATACACCGCCGGCCAAAAGTGGGGGCCTAGGTCCTGTAATTAATGAAAAGGGGAAGATTCCAACGCGCGGCGGTTCGAGAGATCATCGAGACACTGTGTCCGTGAGTTGTCTCTTTTATCCTAAACCATCGCCTAAAATCACTCTTTCACCGCGGCATAAATCTCAAGTTTATGATCGCGCGGAGCCTGAATCAGAAAAAATTCAATTGCTGGTTTGTTTCTTAACATTTACATCTTAGCTTTTCGAACGGAAATCTCGGACAGATTCACCTACAAATAACGGAAGAGTATAGATAACTTATTTCGAGAAAAATAATCTCGGATACAAGTAAATACATGACAGTGGAAATGCATTTGAGAAAACTTCTCGACATCGTGCACGGTTGAAGAATCGATGCGGCTCGTTGGAATGCATCGCTTGCATCGAAGCGACGGTAAACATGCTAAGAATGCATCGTCCATTGTACACGGAACAATGCGAGAATATTATAAAGCGATTGATAAATACGTAGAATCGGAACAGTCGGGACGAGGAAAATATTTTTTCGTTGGTATTGTCGGACCGATAGTTTTGGCCGGCAGTGTACAGGGAGCATCCTCCACGAGTGCGAAACAAGAACATTTCCAAGTTACAATGTCGCATCGTCTCGCGTCACTTTCGCTTTCTTTTTGTCGCGGGTGTACGGACGTGGAGGAATTCCGTGCTCTCGTGGTTAATTCCGCGATATGGTCGCTCTAAACAACGCGGGCCGCTCGTCGACGCTTAAAGCCCCCTTTTGTGCTTTGATATTCAACCGAGCCGAGCCAGCCGGTGTAAACGAAACCTCCAAGGCACCGCATTCACGGCCCCTTTTTTCCGCGATTCGGAGCGGTCCAGTTTTCCGCGCGACCGGGACGCGTACAGGCCGTTCCACAACACCGGGTCGTTCAACGATTAACCCTTTGCACTCGGAGCTATTTTAACTCGAAAATTAAACGTTTCTTCTGACCTACAATATTTCCATTCTCTATGATTTTTTAAATTTGATAAATATCAAATTGATATAATACCTCATACAATACTTAAATATGTAGTAATTGGTTAGATACCGACATATCTGATAGTGTAAATAATTATTTAAATAATAGTACAGCAATTTTTAGTGGCGCCTCAGAGGCGCCACTCGAGTGTTAAGGGTTAACTCTTAAACAACCCAGAAAAGCCTCTTCATTCTACAATTATTAAAATCATTCTAGAATTAACTAATTTCCAGAAATGAGAAATTGCAAACGATTGTCAAAAGCCTCTCCATTCTACAATTATTAAAAACATTCCAGAATTGAATGAGCTTTAACTTAAACGATTGTTTACTTCCCTGTAAAAGGACGAATCGAAAGTACGGTTAAAGTTCGTTTCAAACGGCTTCGGTCTCGAAGAAAATCGACTTTGATTGGCAAGTGGAAACGGTAAGCAATAGACAGACACGCCAACCGAGCGCTGTACAAAATCACGCTATCCGTCGAATTTTCGAAGCGAATTTTTTCCGAGTACCGAAGACTGACAATTCAGTAGATTGCATTCTACACTTCACGTTCACTTGGGATTAGTATCGCGTAATAGTTGTTCGCAGCAGAACGATTAGAAAACCGAGTTCCGATACTTTCGGACTTCTGATTGATAATGTAATTGCAATCTCTCTGAATTCTATTTTCTGCCATGATCTAGGTCGGCTGTATTACACTATAGCCCCATTGAAGTTATACGACTGACTCCCACTTAATCACGCCGTCAGTTCTCTTGACGGCGGAAGACAAAACAAAAACAACACTTCCGTTACTAAAAATAATAATCTCTACTAAACTCAGCGCTGTATATCACGTGAGTCAGCGATCATTAATCAAGCGAAGGTGATTCCACGTAAAATCAAAAAATAAGCTGAATACATGTAGTAGCGTTTTTTAGTCCACTGGTGTGTTTCGAAGAAAAACGTGTTTGGCGGTTATTTTTCTCGTAAAACGATGCGTAAACAAATTGTATTCCACAGTATTCTGTGAATTAACCGGTGATGTACGTATAGTTCTGGAGCGAACGAGAAGTTCCGGTGGAAAGAGATTTATTTTCGAGGTTACGACCGCCGGTTATGAGTCAGCCGGTACGCGAAACGACGGCGATACGAAATGTTTCGTTTTAGCCGGAATAAACAATGCTGGAACTGTACCGCGAGACTTTCTTCTCCGGCGTGCCGCGTGCAATTAGGTCGGCGAATGAGTAACGCAGCTACTCTAATCTCGGCAATGGGCGAACGTTCGCGTACGAGCGCGGCTCGTGCATTCCTCGGCCACGTAAGATCGCTGGAAATCTCTGGTAAACGATTGCCGGACCCGGCGAACAGCTGGGGGGACAATGTGTCCTCGAACCGCTCGGGAATTCCAGAAACCGAAAGAAAATCGCGCACAGAAGGTATGCGGACCTTTAGACTCAATCTTTCCACCTTTACCCGACGGCCCCCCTCCGGCGAATTAGGTCACTGCACGTGAATCGTCGTTCGATCACATTACCAAAGCGTACCGGGCCTTTTTCAACGATATCTCTCACTCATCCTGTTGGAAACGACTGGCGTTCGAGTGCACAGAAATTGACATGTTTAGACGATGAATCACGAGCCGCGGAGAGATCGATTAACGCCAGTTAACGCTGTTCAGTGTTTGAAATTTTCTAAGGACTTCGGTGTTCACGCGATTTACGAGGAAGTGATTCTTTTTTTTTCAAGACCGTCGTGGTTCTATAAAACAAATAGGGAATAAATAATATTGTCGCGAGCGTTGATAACCTCTCCCGACACAATATACAAAGTAAAATCAACGCAATAAACCTATCCCGAAGCAACAACTTTATCGCCGGCTCGGTATAAACATTAAACGTGGCGGCTACAACGATATAAACGGAGCACTAAAATAAGGAAAATGAAACGGTACGAGAACAGGAGTACTAAAAACAGTGCCGGGTACCGAGAGAACAAGCCCGAGAAAGAGAAAACGAGGTTTGAAACGTGCCGAAAAAAATCGGATAGTGCTATTCGGATGTCGCATTGTTTCTTTTCCAGGCGGAACCGGTTGATCCGTCTTAATCGTCGCACTCGTTAAACTTTAGTAGCCAATTGAATTGACGGAAAAAGCACGAGTCAACATTTCTTGCTACTTCACACTATCCAGACTGGAGGAGGTGAAGCGAGGGGTGTCGGGAATGTAAACAGTTCTATGACTTCGAAAAGATACATCGCGCTCGCGTATGGTCATTATCGCTTTTCTATAAATAAAATCGCGTACCACGATAAAGCCGGGTAGCGCGCGAGGCGGAGTCGTTTAAAACGCGCGATTTACAGAGTTCTGTTATATAAATAACCACAATCACGGCCTGTGACGTCGGGCCGCGTGTAGTTTCGCGCACACATTTGACCGTTTCCTTTCTCTTTTGTTTTCAATGAAGACTAATCGGTCGCTCCTGCGCCGCTCCGACACTTCGGAATAAACGCAGTCGCTCGATACCAACGTGTTTGCCACCGGAATAAATGAATTTTCGGCGTTCTCATTCGATAATTAGTGACTGCTTGGCTCCGACACACGTGGAAAAACATTCGAGTTCAATGTTCTCACGAGTTTGACTTTGAAAAACGAATTAGAAAATGCTTTACGTCGAATCTCTCAAAATTTTCTTCTCGAATCTCTGACCGGGAAGCTGCGGAAATCATACGTCACCGAAAAATTAGAATTAAAATGGAATTCATTCAAAGACCTGTAAAACGAATCTCTAACTAATTGCACCACAGTCCACAGAAATGGGCAGAGACCGCGCTCGGAAATCGACGCGAGGATCGAATTCCCGCGCAGAATCGCGGGAGGAATTAGTACGGTAATTAGTATAGTTAATGGACAATAAACTCGGCGGTTCGGTATCGTCGCGAAGGTTCTCCGTCCAAGGTTAGGGGAACGATGGGACAAGGTGCGAAAAGCCTGTGGAACAAACGGTCGGTTCTGCGATTCCGTTCGGATCCTCGGGGCTCGGTATCGGTCGCACAATGTCTTCGCTGTCGCCGGGGTAACACACGCGGCTTAATAACAACGCATTGTTAACAACGGAGCCGACAATAGTTTCTTTTGATAACACGGGAACGGTGGCGTTTGCCGCGAGTCGGCTCTGGTCGGTGTCCCATTATCGTTCGCCGGTTCAATGAAATCTTTAAAACGAGCGAACGGCTCTCTTTATACACACATATTTTCGCCTGTATCAGTTGTTTGCTCGCCGCTGTTTACGCCGTCACCGTTCCGCAATTGCTTTCGCGCGTTCCGCGCGTGTTTTCCGCCCATGTCCCCCTTGTTCCTCCTCGTTCCCCACTGTTCACCCCTTCGCGTTTTTTCCCCGTTCGTTCTTTCAGAACGGGACTCGACACCTTGCTCCGAAATCGTCGGAACGGAAATAACAGTCGCCCGCTGCTTGTGTCGTTTCGCGAACGTTTGTGTTTCGTAAACAGCGAACAAAAGCGCCACACGAGCCACACCGTAGAACCCGTGTCCGCCAAACGTAAACTCATTAACCGAACGCCACGGCTGTTTTTCTTCTTAGAAAATTGTTCTTTTTTTTTCTTTCGTCAGGCGTTTCGCTATTATAAAGTAATCAGCCGCGTCAGCGTGCGCGCGTGCACGCGACCCGTCCCTCTTCTTCTCTCTCTCTCTCTCTCTCTCTCTCTCTCTCTCTCTCTGTGTTCAGATACAATTGCTCGTCCTTTCTCGAGTAGCGATGCTCTATTTATACATTGCAAACCGCAAATACGATAGAAACGCGTGTCCCATATATCGAACACATAAGCGACTTTTTCATAGATCGACCGACCACCAGAAGCGAGAACAATTTTATTTGAACTGCACCGCGAGCCGTGTTTATGCGATCGCACACCTGCTCGCAAAGATCATTCCGACGTTCGAGAGGATCGGTTCCCTTTGCGGAGAGAGAGCCCAGTTTTCGAGAATGTCGAAGTTCGCTGGTATATTTGGCACGGCTGCGTTCGTTCCGGGTATTCCTCTTCGCGTTAATGATTATTAATAGAGACAGAGATCTAGCGGCTTTTGTTTTGCACCGGTAATTTACCGTGAATTGATGGGTCGAAGCTGGGAGAACGATAGTAAACACCTAACAGCGTTTCTTCGGGCTGCGCGAGGGGACAAGGGCGACCCTGCACACGCGGCCGGAACTGACCGAGTACATTAAAATATTCAACGGTTATATTCGTCGATAATACACGGTACTTTATTCGTTGCAGTTGGAAGTCGAACCTCTTTGGAACGGCTGTCTGTGCATGGTCGTCCGTTTCTACTTAGAAGTCGGACCTCTTTGGAACGCCTGTCTGTGCATGGTCCTCCGTTTCTACTTAGAAGTCGAACCTCTCCGGAACGAGACGTTCTAAGTAGAAACGGATGACCATGCACAGACAATGCAGCCTACAAAGCTACTTTATTCTAGAAATTTCTCCTGCTATTCAGAAAAATGGTTGACAATTAAATTTGACAACTTAAGCCTACAGGAATCGCAACGAAGTGGAACAAGGTTGCGGAGCCTCGTGCAACTTTCTACCTTTACAAACGCGTAAGCAGATGCTCCGAAAGATTGCACCGTGCGGCAACTGAAAAATGATTGATGTTCCGAATTTCCAGAAGCCACGCATACACGAGGATCCGAGCAGCGTCCGAGTGAAGCCGCCGAGCGAACTCGTTCCATCGCGCTTAGGTCAATCGTCGATGTATAAAACAGCAGATTGCCGAGTTGAATGGTCACACGTAAGCAAATGCTAACAAAGTTTTTCGCGGCGTGGTTTTTACCGTGTCCCCACTCGAAGCAGAGGAATAATGACCACGCGTATCCGACGAAACCTCGCGGTTTTCCCCGTTATTCGCTCCACCTTACGGCGGCGCAGAGCTCGACTATAAATAACCAACTGTTTACTCGCTTCTGCCCTCAAAGACTTTTTAATGTTTCTTATTCCGCACGAAGGTCTAAAGACTCTGGCCGACCAACGGAGGACGTTCGTGTTCCGCGAGAGAAGAACATTCTACAGGCTCGAATGCGCTTCAGGAAGAGTCGCCAGTTAGAAGTTCGCTAAAACGAGAGAGAGAGAGAGAGAGAGAGAGAGCAGAGAGAGAAGGGAAAAAGTTTCCAGGAACTGGACGTGAAAATAATATCCTCTTGTTTCGACTCGTGGAAAGCACGAGAATAAGTAACAGCGCGATTAGTCATCTCGCAATCCGCGGAGCCTGGGTTTCATTATTCCTTGGCTCGCGTGTCGAGTCACTTATCTTCCAAAACGATTACTGGATTAATGGAACGTTCAGCTTCCGGTTCGAGGAGATTGTTTGCATCTTCGAGAAACATTCCCGTCGAGAGAATTTACTATTTAGCGCAGGTGATTGTAGACGGTGCTCGATCTTACGAACAACTGCTAATAATCTTGTTTTCCTTGTTAGCGCGACGACTGCTGGATTTAGAATTTTTATGATGAATGTTAGCCGTTGGATACGGTGAGTCTCTAGTTTTTTTTTCAATTGCTCTGGGAAAATTCCGACAATGTTGTTAACGATATCGATTGTTTACGAGTCATAATTAAAACTTTACCGTTTACAAAAATTAAACGGCGATCCGAGTGATTACAGGTGATCGATGCTTTAGAACAATGTATACTTGAACTTTACACGGAAGCTCCAGTTTTAGAAATGAAACATTGTCTGATTGATATTCAAATAGTTGCTAGTCATTGTTACTATCGACTTAGACCTATTGAAACGTAGCACCGTCTTCGGTACATAAATTAATTATACCAAAAATAACATACAAAACAAAAGATGTACTTTGTATTCGTACGAATGGCGTCATGCCTCATGCAACCCGATATTCTGCAGACTATTCGAGTCATTAAGTTATACAAGTTGCGGAGCGTAGATCTTTTGTCAGGAAGTGGGTCAACTTGAAACGACGAATCCGAGTAAGAACTAAGCTCGATCGTGGTATCGAAGCGAAACTTTGTTTCGCAGGATTCAAAGAGATCGTTCGAACGATTTCTAAGCAGCAGGACCATCCGAAGACATCTCCCGAGAAAATGATCGCGCGAGAAGGTCGACTCCGGTCCGAATTTCGTCGATTAATCGTCTGGCACGAGCCAGAGCCGCTAAATTGCTCGGATTCGATCAACGAGGCTGAATCGGCGACCGAACCAATTAAGTATTTCCATCGAACGTCCTCGAGCAAAATTAAACTGGCGCGACGGGATCGATATTTAAATCGGTACCGTAGCTCTCAGCGACCAATTAGACCGATCTCGTTCAAAATTTATTCGAACATTTTCGCCGACCTTCCGACCGAGGAAACAACAGTTGCGTTTTAGGAAAAAGAAATCGGGTTCGAGTCGTGGGATCGAACCTGGGCCGCTGTCAACAACCTCGAATTAGACTGTCAACGTCGCGAGAGAAAGAGAGCGAGAGAGAGAGAGAGAGAGAGAGAGAGAGGAGTTATAGAGAGTCGGTGCGCGCGATCGATCGATATTGTCGTTCGATGTTCGCGGAGCGTGTGCACGTGGTTGCGCACGCGTCCCACGTGCACCGGCGCCTTCGGTAAGTTATCGCGACGAAACGTTGCGGTTGTTGAATAACGTCGGATCGACGAGATCGTCGAGAGACGCCGCGCTGGGATCTAGCAGGGCAGTGCTCGATCGTCGGTCTCATTAAAACACCATTACCAAAGGCAATTTCCGTATGCTGCATTTCTTCGGCCTTACACCATAGAGTGTTATCCTAGCGAAACGATCGCTCGCGCAATTTCCCTCTCTTTCTCTCTCTCTCTCTCTCTCTCCCTCTTTCTCTCTTTCTCTCTTTCAGTCGACAATTCGAGTGATCCGCACAGAGCGATCGGGGGAGGGGTGCGCGACGCATAAATCTCAATAAAACGCAGGATAACGATTGCTTACTCACGTGGTACCGGGCTCTCCGAGCAAGAAACTAATGATTCACGGCGGACCCGCGGCGAGGCACCTCCTCTTCACTGTACGCGGATGTTAACAACGATTTCCAACGGTCCCGTCGGTGTATCATTAAGGTGTACACCTGTTCGCGATTACACCGCGGTTATGGAATGCGTTCTGGCCGATTCTAGTCGATTTTCACGCGGCCGCTCCTCTCTTCTCTTTCTCTAGCGCGCGTTCTCGGCTGATATGATCGATCCCGTTCGAGTGCGGGTCACGTTACGGGAACCGCGCGCGAGGTTCGACGAAAAAACAGACGGCTCGTTGTTCGGTGTCGAACAATTCGCTGGAACACACACCGGAGCGGGGTGGTGGCAGGACACACGTCGTCGGACGACACACACTGGATTCACATACACTGAACTGAAACGGCGGCGATTACACGGGAACGCGGCCCGAGTAAACAAACTGTATCGCGGCACCGATCGCGCGCATTTTCCGCGAACGCGCGACGCTAACTGAGGAGGGACCGCACGAAAACGGAGTATATACACTGGCGGTGGTCTTCCACGGTGCATCGACTGGGTGTTCGGGTTATTGGCAATCGCCGGCGACCATAACGCACCACGGTCTCTCCCATTAACTTGCCACCGGTCCCCCTTAAAACCGCAAACGCGTCTCTCGTTCAGGCCCCGGATTTCGGGGCCCAGGTAACAGAGGGAGAGTAGACGTACGAACGAGTCACACACGTGTGCGCGCACGAGCTCGAGTCACCACGACGACCACGACCTTCGATCAAGACACGTCCGACGGCGACCACTCGCTAGAGGTTTCGGACAGGTCCGAGAAACGTTCTGCCGAACCGCAGGAAATGAAACACAGCCGGAATGCCTGCCGGAGAACGTACGTACGTACGTACGAACGAACGAACGAACGAACGAACGAGCAGGCGAGAGAGCCTGGCTGCCTCATTCGGTGAACAGCCCGCGGCCCCCACGTTGTTTGTCTCGCGAGTGGCCTGTTTACATGTTGACTCTCTGTTTACGCGATTCGTGTCCCCCTCCGGCCCCTCCTCCACCCCCCGACAGCCACGCCGCCTCTGATCCGCCACCCACCACCCGCCGACAACGCCGTCTTCCCGCCACTGTCACACCCCCGCTCGACCGCGCACCTTCTACAAACCGATCGCTCCTTTTCCACTGTTTGGCCAGAGGCTCGACGACGAGAACGCTCGCCTCGCTCGCTCGCCTCGTTCGCTCCCTCACTCGCTCGCTCACGACACCGCTCTCGACTCCGGCCGAATAAAGCCGCGTTTACACTGACCGGCTACACGGATCTCTCGGTTCTACGCTCCCGGCTCTCGGCTGCTCTCTCGGCTTGACCGAGCGCGCTGCGCTCAGCGACACCGCTTCGATTCGACTTTGATCGCGTCACGGCCGAAGCGCAGCACAGCGGGCTCCTTCACCGTGGTAGGGGTGATTCAGGCCTGACTGTACTCGGAACGGGAGAGACGCGATTTGGGACCGTTGTTAGAATTTGCATTTCATGTGTTTGGAAAGGAAACAGATTTCAAATGATTTCAGATCCCGTATTTGACAGACCAAGTACCATTTGATTTTTCCAAGGCCCAGCTGGGTTGAAAGACAGCTTAGACTGTAGACTGACGTCTACATTTTGGAGCTGTTCGAGCGAGCTTTATTTCCCGGAAGAATCCGGTGATCCTCTGGAACCAGGTAAGATCCGCTCTCAAGATGGCTTTCTTCTCGAGGTCGTGACTTCCACGACCCGATTTTCTAGGTAATAAATCCATAGCAATCGATCACTCGATCGAACTAACCACCTTGATTCCACGGCAGAGGTCGACGTCTGATTAACGATTCATCTTATTAAGTCGAGATCCACAGATATTAACCGGTCGATCATAAACAGTGCTCGAGGAACGTCGAATATCGACTGTGAAACAGAGCCACGCGAACTTTTCCTATTACTCTCGAGCGTGTGATCCATCATCGATGGCTGATGTCTTTCTCCGGTAAGGAAAGGCTTCCCCTGTGCTCTAATGATCGCCGTTATGGCATCGTCGCGTGCGGCCGTGCGCGCAGTTTCGCGATTGTAAAAGTCGAGCAGGTCGCGACGAGTGTCGGAGACACGGTGTATAGCATTATCAATTTAATGACGCGAGTCTATACGTTATTCATCGTCGGTACACATAATACGAGGCGCAGGTATTAATAGATTCCAGGGAATGTACGAGAGGAGTGTTCCTCGCGATGAACTTTTACGGATATCGTTGGATAATTGAAATTACGCGACGCGACCTAATTAATCCGGCGATCCGCGGTTTAATTGGATCTTCTTTTCTAATATTCCGCTCTCCCGGCCCAGCCTCGTACAGCTGACATTCTTTTCTTGGACTCCCTAAAACTGTAATCGTTCTCTCTCTCTCTTTCACCCTCGTTACGCGTCGAGACTCGAAATGGTCCGACTAAAAAATTCATCAAAACGCTCGCGACAATTTACACTGTCGAATTATTTTATCGATTCGGCCGACTCTTTCTCTCTTTTCCTCCAAAAAAGGAACACCACCGGTTCCCGACTCAGGCTATCGCCACTGTTCATATTTTACTGATAAAATCGAGAATTTCTGTATGGAATTTTTATTCGGTTCCCGAACAGAGGCTCGATTAAATTTGTACTCCGATCACACACGGCACCGACCGGGCTGCTACGAGTGTTTATGCAAATATAGATTTTCATAGACCAATTTACAGAACCCCGGAACCAAACAGCCACTCCTCCTCGCGCTGTTAAAAGATCCATCGATCAAATAGTAGCTTCGACAAACCTCATACTATTTTCGAACGTTTCATTTTGCCGATCGGAAAACAAAATTCGCGTTCCAACTTTTTCCACGTGGCCACCCAAACAAGAACCTGTACTCTTTCCCCGTAGCGTTGTTAGATTTCGCTTCGGCTGTTTCTTTAATTTTCAATGTGAATAACAGGAGATTTGATTCCGGCGATTTCTGAATGGATCGCGGCGAAGGTCGCGTTGGAAATGGAGCCTTAACCACCGCCCACAGTCGCTCGCGTTGCTGTTCGTCGCGGGCTGACACGGCGCGCGTTCAACGGGGCCCGACAGCACCGCAAACAACCTTCTCTCTATTCTTTCCTTGCACCATACTCCCCGCTGCAACTTCAATCTCATTTTCATCAATGAGTATCGTCGAGTTTCCCCGCGTCGCGCGTCGATTTCTTCGCGTTTTACGATCGCTGATAACGCGCTCGCCGTTCCCCGCTTATCACCAACTATTGCGCGTGCAAATCGCCGACACCGATCGTCGTCCTAATTTCGAATCGAACCTGACCGACGATAAAACCGGACAATCCGTCGTCACCGCGAATCTGGAAGATCGAAACATTCCACCATTTTTGGATTGCATTCAGCGACGCTGTTTTTAGAGCTTCGGAGAACCGGAACGTGTTTGTTAATCGATACAGACGCTTATTATTTCCGCGCGATCGCAAGCTGCCGCTTCTTGCTATCGTGTTTTTATCAAGTAAATAGAAACGAGGTGGACTAGATAGAGGCTCGAATATTCATCGGCTCAGAAATCCTGTCAAAATGACGGATTGCCGGTTATGTAATTACAGTTGTGCCGGGTGTTATTAGATGCGTTTTACTCGCGCGTTGAAAATTGCGTGCGCAATAAGTTTATCGTTAGGATTTTCAGAGGAAGTTGCGGTTTCATCGGTCAGCCTCGCTGTTGTTCTTTGTGTTGACTGGTCGAGTCCTATATAATTAAAAGGATCGAGACAGGCGTGCCAAATTTTTGTTGTCGCAACGACCGATCGAAAGTTATTTTTAACTGCCTGTGTGGTCTGCGAAACGTCTGCAGATCAATTGTCGGTAGAACAAAATTGTTTAAAGTTTGTGTATACACGTATTTTATATGGCAGTAACTGTACAGTCATCTTACGCATTGTATGGTACATGTACATCACACTTACAGTATTTAATGAATTACAGGTTATGCATTCACGACAAGAACGAGTGGCTCGAAATGAAAATAACGAAAATATTCGAGGAATAGCGATGTGACGTATTGTTCGCGGAACGAATTGATATTTACGGTTCGAAACAATCCCCGAGCGTCCGAGCCGTTAAGGCAAGGAAATGGGTTAATGCATGGAAAATAGTAAACGTCATTTCTTGTGGAGTGAATGGTCAACGTGTAATTCTCCGAGTGGAAACGTCATCCTCAGCAATATGGCTATTCAAACATGTGGCCCACGATGAGACTACGCAGACTCGGACTGTTCGCGTTGTTCTCCCCTCTCCAGTCCCACAACTTCTCTCTCTCTTTCTCTCTCTCTCTCTCTCTTTCTCTCTCTCTCTTCAACGCGCACTCTTTCTCTTTCTGTAGTTCGATTAACAGTATGCATCATACATAGCAAGAAACTGCACAACGATCTTATCCGCCCAGTTTATTTATTTATTCCCGTGTCGGTGCATGTTTTGCTTCGCGGAACGATTGCGACACGTGTTTAAAAACCATCGAGCACGATGACGAGGACGTAGAAAGGATGACAAGCCGCGATTCAAATCTACGGGACCGTGTCTTTTTCTTATTCCCCGGCGTACTCGGTCAACGAATTGATAATGCTATGTACGATCTTCGAGATTACCTACGGGAACCGTGAAGTGGACGGTTTTACATTGCGAATAATACAGTCCACTCGAGAAGTCAGTCCGTGATCCAAACACTATCCTAATCCCTCCATCCGGAGCCGAACTGTTCGCCAGCAGTATTGTAATTGTCTTTCGCAGTTTCAATAATTATTTAATTCAATAGTACGTTTTTACACTTGAGATGTTAATCGTACAATTATCCAGGAAAGTATAAATCCGCAGATTCGCAATTTACCATCGACTAAAACATCGAGCAAGAACATTCTCGAATGTATTACGTTAAGCAAAAAGGTGACAGAATGTATTAAATCAATTAGCGAAGAAAACTATGCTAGGAAAAAAAAGAGGAACGCATCGGTTTCATTCGACAAAAAAACTCCTCTGGCAAATAATTTAATTTGTCTCGCAACTCCGCGGAGCGTCATAGTTGGTAAATATTGACGATCGCGCGAATTGTTAAACACAATAAATTCGCAGAAATAGTTAAACGAAAGATAGCGCGGTCACTGAATCAGAGATAAGACCAGCTCGTTGTGTACGCGTCTGTTGTAAGTAGAATGAGTGAGTAATAGACAGACGCATCAGGTAGGAATGTTGAAATTCATCTTTTTTTATTGAGGCGTGCAGAACTGAAGAGTGAATTTTCAAGCACGTAGTGGAAATCATCCGTCTAGATGAATTGTTTAATCGATGACATTTCGAGTTGCCAAAGGGGTTGGTAGAGGAGATGGTTGGTATAAACAGAGAATCGGTAAGGGATATCACGGTTGTAATGATAATTTCCCTCGGCTGATCGCCGGGTTACGCGTACTCGAGTTAACTAGATTATCATTACCGCACCGCCGCGCCGCGGCTAGATATTTATCTTTCCCCCGTCGGACGAGCCTGAGCAAGTGAAACTACAACGAAGCCGATCGATTTAGCCATTTATCAATTAATCTCATCGACGGTGTGGGCCGGTGTGCCCATAACGAATTCCCGTTTTAATCACGTACAGCGAGCTATACTTTCGTAACGACGGGCCTGTTCAACGTCTGCTCGGCTAATAGCGAGTTAATTGCATCTGGTGCAGGGGAATCCCCTTTTTCCGTCACTCCCTTCCACTCTCTCTCTCTCTCTCTTTCTCTTTCTTCGTCGAGAAAAATGTACACTCGTGTGTGTTCCCTCGCGCAAAAAATGGAAACCACGGGGAAAACGTAGAGAGAGAGAGAGAGAGAGAGAAGAGAGAATTCTTGGTGGAAACGACGATACAAACGATTTCCCCCGGTTTAATTGTGCGACGCGAGGCGTCGGGAATTTTACTACGCGCGCTAAATCAATCGTCGGTATCTATCTGAGGGAATAATATTTCTTACTTTCATGTATCATAAATCGGTAATTCACGCGCGGAACGCAGCACGTGCTCGGACGGGTAAAACGGTCCTCGTGTGAGATACGGCAGGATATAAACGGGCGTTTATTATCCGGGAAGTGGTTAAGTCTTATCAATCCCAGCACATTTTATTTTTATCGGTGTCACGGGGAATTGCAGTTCTTGCGTAATACTACTGTACCGGGCTAGAAACAACATAGTGACACTATGTTGCACGTGGTCGGGCCATTTCTTTGGCATCGACCAGGCTCTAGCCTGCGAGCCAGGCCTTGAGAAATCTCTGGATCGTGGAAATCTTAATACCTCCGTGACAGATACAACGCGGTTAACATGTGGCTAAGTTCTATTAGAGCTATGAAATAGCGGAATGCATGCTGGAGTTCATTTTTTGAACGGTTTCTTGGTTGTACCGTTCGGACTGGCAAGATGGCGACCTGCACGTTTTTACGATACCCGGTCGCCGAAGAAACGCTGCTCGCTCTTTGCGAGAACGGAACGGAGATGTTGAAAAATGTTTTGCTTCGCTGATCATACCGTTAAAGTCCTGTACACGTCATTACATCGTCCCATCACACATCATTAGACTGTTTTCAATTTATTAAGATTACGAGAGGAGGACAAAAACATTTACAACCTTTTAAACATTTCTCCCGACCTGAAATAATTTTATTCTATATTAATCTTTCTAAAGGTAAAATTTTTTTTTCTCGATCGCACTTGAAATATATAATAAATTTTTGATTTCAAGTGCGAGTTTATTGATCGAACCATGCGTCGAAATCATAAATTTATTATATTAATCTTTCTCTTTGTATGATTATAAAATTGCTGTAACACCTCGTACAATACTTAAACGTTTAGCGATTGATTAGATACCAAGATAAAGATAATCTTTGCCATAAAGATCCACTAATCACGAGTGTAGAAGCATCACAATTTCCCGGAAAATGGTACCATCTAATTAAACAGGTACCTTGCCGCGGACTACAAGAGGTAGCGTTTTGTAAAACACGTCGGATTACGGGCTGGTCATTTTATTTTCATGAAAAGCGAGCGCGGGGGTGGCAGACACGCGTCAGTCCGTATAATATCGCGTAACAACCCCTGGACCCGGGGGTACAAGCAACGAAGGACTCGTCCGAGGGGGGTAAATCGTCGCGTAAACGCCTCGGTATATGGACCGTCGGGATTTCGTTTCGGAATTGGCGCGAGCGAGTGAGAGTCCGTAGATAAGGTAATCCCAGGGCCTCCGAAACTCTCTCAGATTCCCGAAAACCAACCCCCTCGTCCCCAACGGCCACAGAAGCTGTGTACCTGCGGAGAATAGGGGTGGAGAGGTCTCGGTCAGTTTAATGCGAAACTTGCCGAATACGAAGTGGCTCTCTCGGCCCGTACTGTGCGGTGGTAGATTCCGGAAAACAATAAACACAGAGCTGGCAGAACTTAGAGGATCGCATGGTCGATCGAGCATCATAAATGCCCGTGCCACGCGAGAATCGATTACCCCTCGAGTCGGTCGGGGGTGGAAAATGGTCGGAAAGTATTGGACCGTCAAGAAGCCGGACCACCCTCTATTAAGAACTTTCATCCCCTATTTTTTTCGATTCTTCGCCAGCCTCGTTACGCCGCTGTTCGTGTTGTACTAATTTTTACGTAAGTCTTACACATAATTATAATGGAAATAAATGTGGACATACGATAAACGTTGTAGTGTTTTTTCTTCGTCTAGGAAATGATTAAGCGCGAAATAAATTATGGAGTAAAGGGTTAGAAGTCGCTGAAGATTGAAGGGGATGGTGGGAGGAGGGAAGAATGTGCAGGTTATTTTTGACGTGGAGGATTTTTGGGGTGAACGGCGGAAGGGTTGGTTGTTGGATCGCGTTCTGACGGATTGATCGACGGCGGGGGCGGTAGTCAGATATCCAGAAGACTCCGACAACTTTTCCCATTATCGTCAATATGCAGGCCGAGGCTTTGGTATCGCGTTCGAGGGCGTTACGGCGTCGATTCTATGGTAAAAGGAAACCGGTTAAATCGCGTCGACGACCTTTATTGCCGTCTTAAAGCAGTTAAGTTAATCGGCATCAGCATAAGAAAACGGAAGGGGCTGCGAACTTGACGCGGCAGGAATCGAATCGCCTTTCCTTGCATTTAGAGTTCGAGACAAAAACATTAACATAAATCACAGGGGGAAGAGAGAGAGAGAGAGAGAGAGAGAGAGAGAGAGAGAGAGAGAGAGAGAGAGAGAGAGAGAGAGAGAGAGAGAGAGAGAGAGAGAAAGAGCTGGAGGGCGCGAGACACAGGGAAAGATCTACCGCGGGATCGAATGTTTATTTCGATTCCCTACCCGAGAGCGTTCCCTTACGGCGCACTTTACAGCTCCATCGAGCCTCGTCCTGCTTCCTTACCTCCCGCAATTAGTGCCTACGAAAACTTACGAACCATTTGTTTCCTCGTTACAAAGAGAAAGTCGGGATTCGAGTGGCGAATTCTTCGTCGATACTGAGAGCCACAGTTCGTACCTTTTCTTTATCCGTTGAATAATCTTCTGTAAATGCAGAACTGATTTTCTCCTGGATCGTTTCACATATTTTTGTCTTTAAATAAAAAAATATATATATTTTTGACTTAATACGTAATTACTACCGGATACAGTAGGCAAACAGTGCAGCTGCTTAGATGCGCGAATTAATAATGAACGCAAGAATCACAAGAATTGTTCGCCCAAGGAAAATCTAGTAAATATTAATAAAGAAACGGTACCGAGAACGAAACGCTTTACGAATGTGGGAAACTGATAAGGGGTGGTTTCCGTGCCGGCTCAGACGCGTGTGAAAACACGCAAAAGTTGAGGGTGAAGGTGCCACTTAACTTCCCACCCCCGTCCAAGCCCCCACCCCCTGGAGTTTCGAGAGAACGCACCTTGCGTTGCACGAGTGTGCCAACCCCTCGACCTCAACTCTTTCACTTTTAGCGGGGATTCGATGAATTGCCGGCTGCCGCTGGCAATAAATAATGCATTTTGTGTTTGCCCCCGGTAAAAGGGTCCACCCTTAAACCAGCCCGGCCCCCGTCCAACCCCCTGAACTAACCCTAAATTTTCGGGCGATTCCGAAGGCGATCGAGGCGCGCGATTTAGTGAAACGGTCGACTCGAATCGATACAGCCCCTTCGAAAACTGGTGTCCGGCGACGAATGTCGCTCGAAACCACCCCTTGGAGAATCGATCGACGAGTATGAACGACCTTGAACCCTATGCAAACTGTCCCTGGAATTATTTGGGCTCGTTAACCCGACCGGTTCACTGCGGTATCTTGAAAAGTAGAATTAACCCATCCCTAATTTTGCATGCACTACCTCATACTTTGTTTCCAACTAAATCCCAGCCACGAACAGCGCGTAATGATCGATTTATTGTTCTTTCTTTTACTCTGGCAGCGTCTCGGAGAGAAAGGAAGCGGTCCGTTCCACGGCATGCCGATCGATCGCTTATTACTATGATAAAGGCTTCTTAGCGGTCGAGGACAACGAAATAATATAGCAAAGAATAAAGGCCCGGCTTCAAACGCAGATCGTATTGAAATAAATTAGCCGACAATGAGCGTGGGGGAGTGGGGGATCGGTCTGCAACAGAAAACGAGAAAACGAACGAGGCGGAAGGGAATATCGGGATAATGGCAGCGAGCGCAACATTACAAGGTACCCTATGCATTGTCTGTAATTTACCGAGCAGATCAACGCTGCCAATTACGAGCAACTATTATAACGGACATCTCGCGAGGAGCCCGGATACTTTAAGACGATTCGAGTCGTTAGATCGCATCGGCGATTCTTATTGTCCACGTGATTTCGCGCGTGAGAGGAACCGGATCCCGAGAAACAACCTAACCATTCTCTTCCACTGCTAACATCCTTTCCCTGCCGCTCGGAAGAAAGGGATGAAAGGGGAAAATCGGCGACTTATCGCGGCAATAATTAATAAACGCCGCCGCGAACTTCCGAGACTTCTTTTACCCGCCGAAAACACAAATTGCTTGTTCGATCAATTATTCAGCCACAATTTCCGCCACTTCTGTACCCTGCGCTGGCAAGGCTTGGATCCCTTCCGAAAATAACAGTTTCAAATTGGTGTGTAGAGGTTTTAATTATTTTTATTTGTGGAATATTGACTGGGAATGGTTCGTGCAGATCGAGACAGAGTTTTCAATGGATAATATCTGCGACAAAAGACTTCGAACGTTCCTCGGTACAACGTCGATCGCAAATCTAATCACCGTCAGTTTGCGGCTTCTGGTATCGACTCGTAAGAATTCGTGCGAGACAATACAATGCAAAATACCGTGCGAAGAACGGCAGCACACGTCTCGGTGTTAAATATTAACACGAGGGAATGAGACAGTAGACGCGTCTCGGAGATCGTGCCAGACAATGCCACGATTTCATTTAGTTTATGATATTTAAATGAAGCCTCCGTCTGCCTGGCAGAAACCGCGACGGAACAACCCGACGCCATCCGTGTGTAAACGAACGAATCATTCCCTTCCGTAAAACATTTAGCGGCTTCTCTGATTGGTGCACACACTCGCAAGTAGCTAATCGAAGGAATTAACATCGCATATACACCGTGCGTGCATAAAACATCCCGTAATTAATTCACGGATTTACTTTTATATCCACCCGTTGGTTGGTTCGTCGAACAGGTGGATTAAATAAATGATTCAGCGCCATGGTCGTGACATCGCCGTTCGATAGGTGTCCTGACCGGTTTGAAAAGACCTTATTAATTTATTGCAACTATTTCCTTTGACCCAGAGATACGGAATTAATTACTCGATCTCAGGCTATTAAATTAACAACGATAGAAAGACTGAAATATTAAGTTTGGAAAAAATGGTACAGGGTTAAAGTTCCAGTAAAAATGGGACTGTCTCGTGGTATTTACGCTTCCAGACCCGTAAGCTTATTAATCCTCGATCTATTCCGCTTTGGGATCCTTCCGGACGCATTAATTTTATGGCTGCGCGAGCCGGTCGTCGCATCAACGTGACTGGCGCTTGGTAGTTTAATATGGGATTCTAACCAAGCGCAATCATTTCTATTTCTCCTTATATACGGTCTTATTTATTTTCGTTTGAATAATACTGACTTCGTGGTCATCGCGTCATCAGAAAATTTCATGTGGCTCGTGAAATACATTTTTTATGCGGTCGTTCGCGAACGGGAGCGCGACTCGCTCGAGGGTTGGAATATGATTAGTATATCGTGGCGGAGGCATCGGCTCGGATACTTAAATTAAGTTTATTGGCCAATTTTCACGGCGTTACGTTCTCCCCACCGAAACCCTCGTAAAAGATAAAGTCGGGCAGAGTTGTATCGAAACCGCGCCGGGCTGAACCGTCTTCGGGAGTCGTTCCATTAAAGCGTGCAAGCTAATGAAAGCAATTATGACGTTCGGAAAAGAGTCGCGGGGGCAGCGACAGTAAACAGTGGCAATAAGCGGCTCCCGCGGGAGTTTTTACGAGTCCCGAACTTCTTTCCCTGCGGGTCCATTCGACGATCCTGGCAACAATTAAAAATCCGCGAGCAGTTCCTCCCTTCAACCCTTTGTGGCCTGAGTTACGTTATTGGCCCGTTTCAAGTTTCGTCCGTTTCTACAGATCGTCCCAAAAATTTTATTTTAACGCGCGAGTTGATAATGCTCGCATTATTTTTATACCCACCGTTTGTCTCTGTAGAGTGGTTTTAAACATTCACGGCCTGTAGAAATTCTGAACGCCATAGAAAATGCAACAGTATCCATCAGCCAAATAAAGTGTCCCCAACACGAGGCTAATAGCGAGATAAAAATATTTTTCCCATTTCGCATTGCTTAGCCTATGAAAATATTCATCATCTTCATGATTTACACTGTATTTCCGTTGCCAGTGGGTATAGAGATGGAACTGTTCAATGTTATAGTCTTTAATTCATGTCAGCCATACTTCCGAATGTCTCTTATATATTCAAATGAATTTATACCGAGCAAGTGCCGGGTAATAAAGTGGTCTATTCCTGTTTTATTTACTGAATGTTTAATCCAAAGTCTTCCATAATAGCGAACCCAATAAAAATATTTAAGACTAAGAATTTCGATTTCCGGTGTAAAAGAACTCGTTCCACCCCGCTCGTCTGCTTTCGAACAACGAATTCTACGCTGCCGCGGGTGATTATTTCCAATGAGTGATCGCACTTTCCTAATTAGCCGATGGAAAAGCGGCCGCGCCACTTCTTAATCCCGCATCGATCGGCGAAACTTATCCGAGGCGGATTTCCAACCTGTTCAGAAATCTGGAAGATCGTGAAAAATGCTTGAAATTCGTTGCGATTTGATTGATCGTGTTAATAAGAAAGTTCCCGTCCATTCTACCGCGTCGCGCTCTTATCTCAGGACGAGGGCAGGGAGAGGAAAACCGCGCGGAAAAAGGTCCTTATCGATCTGTTCGATACACACCGTTGATTAGCGTGATTGATGAGCCACTGTGTCGCGAAAACGTACACCGCGCCTCAAATTGAAAATATTGAAAATATTAAAAATATGGATGTTCAACTTTGAAAGAGAAAGAACCCTCTGCTCTCTACGATCGAAAAGAGACTGCAGGCCTGCAGCGTCCGATTAATTAAACACGCACGATCGCTAACAGGCGGTACACGTTTCGCCTAACCGTTCGATAAAATATGGAATGAATAAAGAAATAGAATCTCTTCTTTACGAGTATCGATAGAAGGTTTCGAAGATCCGCGCAAAATTATAGATCCTATTTAAAGGCCTGTGGGTCGGCGGGTATCAGAATTTAAACTTTCACTGTGGCTTTCATTGGGTAAAGTATTTTCTAACTGATAAAAGGAGGAAATTCAGTGTTAATGCCATGCCGGGCAACAATGTGACTTTCACCGAGATAATACAAGCCTCGGAGAAATCCAGCGTGGATCGAAACGGGTCAAAGAACTGAAGAGATCCCCAGTCGTTCTTGACGCATCCTAGGCGTACTCGCCGATAAAACAGTTCTCGAGTCATTCTATCCTCGACTCAATCGACCATGCTACATCCTAATTGCATCTAGAATTCCACGGTCGAGCAGGGAACCGAGTCGATCATCGATTTCCCTCGATTTCTCTCCCACTCCCTCTATCTCGCTACCGTTAATTGCTAATCAAGTAAATAACGGAACGTCGGCGATCAAGAAGGTAAGAAGCTTCGTCGAAGATATTGTCCGGCGATTCGCACTTCGCTTCATCTAATATTATTTTCACCGGTGGAATTCGTTGTATCGCGTTGAACCGGGCGTCGAACGAGAGAAAAGAAATCAATAGGCGTGCAGATTAAAATAGCAGAAGGGCAAAAGAGTGGAGAAGAAAGCCGCAAAAGTAGACGAGTGGGAAGAAACAGCATCGTTTTATCGTCCCGATGGTTCTCAACTAATTGTCTTCGCGTCGTCGCCGTAGTCGTCGCGGGTCGAAATTGTTTTTAATCAGCGGCGGGAATGGAAGTCGAGATTAACCCGAATAGTAGGTCGTTATAATCTTTCGCCTTGGCGGCCTCCATACAGAAAAAAAATTCTGAAAAGAAACAAGCGTAACGACCGGTGCTGGAGCGACGCGCTGTCTGTCATCTCTTCGCATAAGAAGTAGAAAATAATCAGTGGTGCTCGAGTGTCCTCTAGCGACGTGTCGTCTTCTCACACCCGTCCTGCCTAAAACACGCATCTCCCCTAATTTCTGCCAGGGCTTCGGGAGACGATGGAAAAAATAATTCCCGGGACACGAATGAATGGATATATATCTGGTAGCAGCCGATGCCAATGATTCCGTGGGTCCGGGACCAATCACCGGCGAGAAACGCTCTTCCCGCGACACGGTCCGGTAGCGTTTAACTTTGCCGCGGGTCGTTTTAACCCGCGGAACCGGCTGATGAGGGTACCGGGTTCGTGGGAGGATCGGGGGAAGAGATAGAGAGAGAGAGAGAGAGAGAGAGAGAGAGAGAGAGAGAGAGAGAGAGAGAGAGAGAGAGAGAGAGAGAGAGAGAGGTGGCTCGACTCTCAGCGTCAATTCACCGTGGCACAGGCACAATCATCGAGGGCAAAGTCATCGGGGAAAAATAATTACAATCGGTCGCTTACTAGGCGACCGAGCCGGCTGGCTCACACTCCACCAATATTCCCTGCGTCTCTCCCTACTCTGTCACGTGCACACATATATCTACGCGCGTACACCATCCACACTAGCGTACAGGAACACATCGGAACATCCCCGTGTCCCGGGACCACTTCACATATTCGCGGTTCGACGATCCTGTACAAAATCCTAGCGGTCGTTATACTTGCTTGTGCTCTCTCGCTGTCTCTTCGCCCTCTGTCTTCTTTATTATTACATTTTTTTTTTTCATAACGACGCGACCAGTCAAAGCTGTCTGCGAGCGACACGATCGGCGAACAACAATACTAACGACTGACACACGCGGGATCCTTTACGAGCCACGTAGAGTCGATTCGAGAATCGAACGCGTGCTCCGATTACTCGAGGTGTGTATGTATGTGCCCTCCTCCTCCTCCTCTAATTCGATTCCTGTATAATGACGACACTAATGACGAGCAGACGCTATTGTCTCGACGTGCGGAGATAGGCGAGGAAAAATTCGTCGAGCTCTCGATATCGTATGAAACACCGTCGTCTGGAGGGGCGATTAGGCTGTTCGGATGGTATACGATCGCGGGGAGATAGGTGCCCGGTACTTAGGGGATTGGCAACCGGTGCGGTGGGTTTGTAGATGACGCAGAGTTTCGAAGAGCCGTTCGAGAACTAAGGTTTAAGGTGCTCCGAGGAAGATCACTTCCAATGTTCTCTCGAACTCCGAGCCACTAAGCAGGCTGATTTATAAATAGACCGAGGAACACAGACGGAACGACCAACACCAAAAAACGGGCATCGGGATGATCGGCCAAGGAATGTTCACCCCGAGGACCATGATTGGAAGAGGTTCGGATCGTCGCAGGAGACCAGCTTAAGGATGTTTCTCTGTTACGTTTTCGGAGGAAGTTGGATTTGGCGGTGACTTGCGGCGAAGAACCTGGATTGCTACCTGAGAGGTTAACACTTTACCTACCGGAAGCCTATTAATAGGATTCTCAATAATTGTGCTGTATCAAAAGAAAGCATAGAAATTTTCTTTTACATTGCAATTTTAACCCTTTGCACTCCGAGCTATTTTAACTGGAAAATTAAACATTTCTTCCGATCTAGAATATTTCCATACCTTGTGATTTTTGCAATTTTATGGATATGAAATGGGTACATTACCTTATACAGTACCTAAATGTTTAGTAATTGATTGGATACCGATATATTTAATAATGTAAACAATATTTTGAAGAATGGTACAGCAATTTTTAGTGGTGCCTCAGAGAGGACAGCCGAGTGCTAAGGGTTAAATGAAATTATTAGATGACGTTAATGAGGATGACTTGTTAGTTCACAATGAAAATTGCTGTTACTATTGAAAGTTCCATTAAAAAGTTTTTAGCCATGTACCAGATTTTTCAAAATTATGCAATAATCACTGGTCGGTAATGTGTTAACATTTTTAGTTTTCTGGAAAACTAAGGTTTTTCCTCAAAATTCCTATATTCACGTTTACGTGGTGTGATTTACATTATTCGGAAGCATAAAGCTGGGCATGTACAAATAGGATTTTTTAGCTTTTGACTACTGAAAAGCCTCGTCTTTGCATTCTCGCGAAACAGGGCGTTCCACACCCTTGGAATCGAGTCCATATCATTCTGAAAACGAGTCTACTTAATTTGATACCTCAGAAGATAACTTTCGGGGTGAAGATGTGGACGATTGCGCAGGATTCAACTCCTGGTACAATGATTTAGTGGATTCCCGAGACGCGCACCTTCACGCGCTAATTACCGAAGAGGAAAGTTTCAATAAAATCTGATCTGTTCTATTTTTCAGGACCAGTTACGACCATTAATCGGAATGGTGTTTGAAACACGTTCGCCTAGGAAGCTTTCGCTTATCGATCCGATCGACGATCCTCCTTCCTCGCAGCAGTGGAACGTTTCAGTTCCGGGGCGTTTCGATCTTGACGCGGTACACGCGTCCATATCTATCGGCCATAAAACGTGCGCGGATGACCGAGTCCGTAGTTCGCGTATCTACATAACAGCCTGGTGCGTTCTATTCTAGATTCATAACTATTAATACTAATGTCTGCGGGAACTCTGGCCAGGGGACCCGGCTTCTTGGCCAACGTTGGCCATTTCTACCTCTCATCAATGGTACATTCAAACACGGGCAAACATGAATTTATCAACGAACCGCCGTCGTGGGACGGTGTTGTGTACACGACTAAATATATTCGTGCCGCGCGTGCAGACGCGCTGCGAACCACCATGGCCCGGATTAGTGTACCGGCTGGGAGCTCCTGATGAGGATAATCCGCGTTAAAAATTCGAGGACAAAGTAGTCCGCCTGATTCGCAAATTTTCATGCTGTTCGGGAGGTGTCGAAATTTGTTGAATTTGAATAATCTAGGAAAAGATCGCACTAAGCGAAGAGCAGTAAGTAAGAGCGAGTTGAATCGAAATAATTTGTCATTCGGGAAGCATCTAATTACACGGGGATGATAATAGAGGGCTCGGAGAGCGGGATAATGAAGTAGACGGTGGAACGACTGGCATCGCCAGTAAACTAAAATGACGCTAGTAAAATAGTAACACGATGCAACATGGTCACGGTGATCCAAGTTCCCCCAACGTTTACAGCGAGCCCGCGTGTAATCCCGCCTATCTTATCGCAACTAATTAGCTCTCGCGTTTATATAGGTAATGAAGTTAAAACTGCTCGACGATTAAATCGTTCACGCAGAACGGTAAAAAAGAGGCGCACCAGAGGCTGATGGGCGTGGACGTAATAAAAGAAACGCGTAATTACGCGTGCTCGCGGATACCGGCCGGAAGAGAAACACCGGCAGATATAATACTTCGGTCGTGCACGGGTGGAACAAGAAACGAACCTAAGCTTGTTTCTTTCGTTCGTATACTCGGCTAAGACGCGGCCGAGTTATTTAGAGCGCGATTATGTACCCGATGAGTCATATTTCAATTTTCTCCTCGCTAACTAACCGCCGATTGAAGACAAGCGCGCCTCGATTACTCTAATCATGTGATTCTCCGCGGTCGAGCGTTATCTTATCATGCTGTACACAATACCCGCGGACGATAATGCTGCATTTTGTGCTGGCCGATCTTTAATTTACGCAAACCGCCTCGACGAGAACCGTAGAGGAGAGTGCTTCGCGAATTATGCTCGTTGGATCACCTGGGTCCAGGTTAATTAGGGAAGAAAACACCAATCGACGGATACAGTACGGTTTTCATGGCGCAGCTTCTTCGAGAGGATTTGAAAAATTATTTTCTTAGTCGCAGCTGGTGGGAAAGGCGGGAAATATAAATTCAGAGGCAGGTGAAAGGGGTAACGGGAGTTGCCGAAAAACGGAGTTCGAAGGAGCGTTGAACTTAGGCGCGCGGTGCTGGCAAATTTTTCATTATCTTCCGCCATAATCTATTTACAGAAAAGATTTAAAGGTAGGACGTGCGGTGCTCCCGGTCGAGCGTTACTGAATTCATTATACCTCGAAAAATATTAACTTTAGCCGGGCTCTCGCATCTTTTTTCACCGGTCGGGCCCCTCTTTCTTCTCTCTCCGAAAGAGAGAAACGTAAACCCATGCGCCGGCACGATAAAACTTGGCTCCTTCCGCGGGTATTTCTTGGTAGATTATTTCGTGTTTTCTTGATAAGGTCGCGGAACAGTGAGAGAAAGGGAACGAGAGAGAAGAGAGGGACAGAAAGTTAGAGAGAGAAAGAGAGAGAGAGAGAGAGAGAGAGAGAAAGAGAGAGAGAGAGAGAGAGAAAGAGCGGGGGCCGCGAACGAGCTCGCGCAATTATAGACAACAATATTTCAGCGATATATCTTTGGCGACGTCTTGCTCGGCGAGGCAATAATTAACCGAATTAAATAATTGCCGTTGCACTATACTTCCAAGTCATATTTCAAGCACGATACACGTTTGGTGGTGTACGTCGCTACCGCTGTCGCAACGAAATTTACGCGATACTAAGAATAGCCATCGTTTGAAATAGAATCTTGTTGTCATTGGTTCCGCGCAGCCGATATTCTAATCCCGCGGAATTAAATCGCCGAACCTCCAGAAACGCCCGCCGACTAGCAAGGATCTACGATGATCACTCGCCTCAAAGAACCGCGATGACGTTCTCAACGAGCGTCGATCCGTTTCCCTCGTATCCGACGCGATTTTCCGGAAAATCCGGGCCGGACCGACGAAAAATTTACATTTTCAAATACGACGTACGCTCCCATCAAATAGCTGGAATTAATCTCGAAATTTTCCGTGTCATGAAACATGTTAAAATTGCCTGCTCGTAGGATTACACTCGATTGAGATATAGTGAACCGGACACGCACCTTAACGACGTTACACCTAGCCCCATTTGTTAAATAGGCAGTGAGTAGTGGATAGTCTTTCAAAAGACTGTATCAATCAGTCCGCTTCGCGTTCCGAGCGTTGGGAGCGAATATTTTTTGGCCAATTAACGATGGGTGTTCATGGTACCTGTTTCTACCCAAAACCTTTGTGTTTTAACACAACGCCGTGCCTTCCTCTGGCAATTTTAGCAAATTAGAGAGAACTCGAAGTTCTTCCGGCATTTGGAAAATGCGCAGCACAGTAATGAATAGAAAAATTTCGATTTCTCCTGTATTCAAATCATTAAGGGAATAAATGCAGACAATTTTCATTTTGCGTGAAGATCCGTAGTCCAGCAATGAATCATGTATAATTAACAGGGACGCGAATTTTGTGGAGCTTTTTGCGATTCCGCGACGTGCGAGTCGCCGTTCGCCGGGCCCGATCGCGTAAATAAATGAACCGATGAGAGGCCGGCTGCATACCAATCCTTGGTAACGGTTGGCTAACTATACTTGAAGCTTCCGTGACCGCGAGTGCGAAATATACCAAAGTCGCCAGGAATGGAGCGAACTGCGAGGCAGCGTCTGCTAGTGCGACGACCAGTAAATCTGTCTCATCGTTTGGCACGGTCGCGTTCACCACCTCGAATGAATTATTTACTTATCAATTATTAAGCGGTGGCCCGGCGTGTACCGTTCGGAGATTTATGCCGGCGAGAAATTGTCCCTGTATAATTTTCGCGGTACCGTTTCATAACGGCCGGCGTGCCCCCGTATTTATCTCGTGCAACCGTTCGTTTCAAGGTTGCGCCACGCTTTATTGAAATTATTTTCCTCGGAGGAGTAGCTGAAACGCGAGACCCCCCGGCCGCCGTAATTACAGGGTCGCTAATTCGCCACGTAATCTTGACCGCCAGTCTGGAAACGATACTGTGTCGCTGAATGCTAGTTTCCAGGGACCTTTCCCCACCACCGAATTCGTCGGCTGACGTTTCCTGTGCAACCTGCGTGCCGCGTTCCTGGTGGGGAAAACTCTGATGCGTTCAAGGTGTCACCACGGTACACTAGGACGCGCGCGCACACACACCACGGTGATTCCATACGCATTGTTCGATGTTGGTCGCTTTTTTTTCCACAAGTTTTGTAATCCCACGTTGATTATCGCAGGTGTTTACCGCACAGAGTTGACTCTCCGGAATGCAGATGCGTTTGAATAATATGGGACAATGAAAAAGATGGGTTAATTATCTCTCGACTTTGATCGTCATAGCGTCATCAATGAAGGCAGCAATTTGCATAAATAGTTAATTATTTTTCAAGTGATTAGATCCGTGCCAATCAGTTCCTGTTTATTCATACTGCAACGTTTATTGAAATGAGCCTCTGCTTTCCCTGGATTCGTTCGCAACTTTGTTTCAATATCCCAGAATTTGTATTGTGCAACCGACGCGTTTACGTTCGGAATTCTAATTTTGCGGTTTTCGATAGATGCCGTGCAGATTTTCTATCACGCGCGGAGACGGGTAATTTATCGAGACGATTGTCGTGTTTTTCTTTATAAGGGAACAAGACTTCGCAAAATTGGCAGCCCGCGAGCAGTTGTGCAAGAGGTTGTACAGCAGTTTCGTGGGTTGGTTATTCTTTCGCGGACTTCCCGGAATAGTAGTAAAATGGAGCGAAGTTGGTGGCAGCGTCGTGGTGAGTCAAGTATACCCACGTCGTACACAGGCCGAGCTGTAAATCCATCGCGTCGTTCGGTATGTAAATCGCTTATCGCTTCGAGTGGACCACTCGGTATAATTAGGTAGGTAGGTAGCTAGGTAAGTAAGTATAGGTAGATAGGAATGGCATCATGCGCGCCGACATGTATCCGCGCATCTAATGGCGAGGAGGACGAGAGCGCAGCCTCGCGGAATTAGGCTCTTCCGTTGTTTCTATTACAAAATAGACGGCGCGATATTGCGGGGCATCGCCGGCCACGGCTAATCTCTGCCTCTTTTTCCATATATATATTTTTTCTCTCTCTCTCCTCTCGCCCGATGATACCGTTACGATATCGCCTGATGTGCTCCGTGAAACACTCGACCAGGTGAAAGGGGAACGCCACTCGAACCGATTTCCGATCGTTATCGAACAGCACTAATAAATTATCTCCGGCCGGACATTGATATTAAATTAGAAAATACAAAATCGATCCCACAGATAGCCTCGCGCAATAAATTGCCTGCCCCACATTTTTTCCATTCTATCGTGATTTCTCCCCAATCCACTTTTCAAACAGCTAAAAAGCCACTCGATCCATACCGCGTTTTATTGAATGATTGCAAAAGCTTCGTATACTTTGTTAAACAGCACCTATTCATTACCATCGCGAGTGCATAAAATCCGCAGTCCATCGATGGCCACAGAAGTACTGTTCAACGAGTAACAGACACGATCGCGGAATCAATTTTAAGATAATTCCGAGACGTCCAACCGGTCGATAAAATTTATTGCTCTCCTAAAATCTACGATAGTAGGTATTTTCTGCGGGAGCGATCTCCGTTTTGCAATTTACGAAGATATCTATAGTCTAGCCAGGGGGTCCAGAGTGTCTAGTTAAGAGGCTGTTGGTTTTGCGACGGACGTGGTCGGCGCGGTTCGCAAAAATCGCTAACGTGTTTGGCGCGTTCGGTACTCGGTGAATACACCGATAAATCCAGGAAAGTACAGGCGGCACGTAAGCGAAGCTAGCCAGCCAGAGAATTGGCACGGAAGGGGACACATCGTCGCTCTAAATTATTCTCTTAAAATGTATCCCCAATAATTTAATACGCGGGTTCGAGCCGCGGCCCCGGACGAATTTATGGCATAAATAACACGGTACATCCACCGAAGCAGATATCATTAATCCATCCGAAACAGTTGTTTTGGCGACGTCGTTCGAGATGGCTCGGATTCGAGGAACGAGATCGCTGGGTTTTCGGGGCGATCCGTCGCGATAAAAGCCAATAAATCATCCGATCCCAAGATGTATCCGTAACCATTAATCCGCGGGCGCATCCTATCCAGCTACTTAACGGCACTGGGTGAGTGCAACGAATGTCATCCTCTGGTGCAGCCCCATGCACCGTCGTCCCGCGATGCAGGCCGGTCACGTGACCGACAGGAAGCTACCAATCGTCTTGCACGATTATCCCGGTCGCCCTCTCTGCCCCTCCGCGCGATTTGGTAGGGGGGCAGCGTGCATCGTGCATCGTGCAGCTTGCACGTGCGTGTGCATAGACCCGTGTGCGTCAGACCCGGGCATCAGGGACAGCGTTAAATAGGATTCGCGAGCGGACAGCCACGTATCTCTTCTCTCTCCCTCTCTCTCCCTCTCTCTCTCTCTTTCTCTCTCACGTTTGCGTCCCGGTTGTGTGCGTAAGTTAGCGAGTGCGTGCGCGCGTTGGCGCGCTAGAGTTTCTATGACACCGACGAGTGTGTTGCGCGTAGCGTGATTGGTAGGGGGGAACCAATACAAAGACGATCGCACGCGAATTTATACGTGCACGCGTGGTATACATGCGACGTTACACCGCGTCGTGTTCCGCGGCGCAAACGTCGGGAGAGTCGCGACCAGTAAACCGCGCGACACATTATCATAAATGCCCGCGCGCTGGAGCCCGTCCCACGCGTAAATCTGTTTCGCAAATTGCGCGAGTGGGATTATGTCATCTTCCTACAGTCTCTTTCTACCGCGCACTAGCTCCTGACACGAGCCTCGCCGAGCCACATCACCGCGGAACACACCGTTGTCCTTCGAATCATCGTAAGGGTGCATCCTTCTCCGCTCTCCCATCATATATTTTTCTCTCTGATCCGTTTCTTCTGTATTCCTCGTTAATGCACGCTCTAAATGCAACTAGTTGGTCTCAGCATAAATGAATAAATCTGCAATGTAGATGATCGAATCGAAAATGTGTGAAAGAATCCCGATAAACAGGATAATTCTACTTTCTGTAGAATAGCTGAATAAAAATGTCGACAACAAGTAGAACTGTCTAGTCACGACCAGACACACGTTCCTCTGATAGAGAACTGGTCGTGTCGCATTGTTTGCGACACGCTTCGTACGGTTGCCTAATTAAAAACTTACGATTGGAAGTATTAGATATGGTAAGTATTTTTAAGTGTATAATATACAAGTTTCCTGATTGAATCGCCAGTTTATCGAAGCTGGAGATAATATTGTTTGTACACCACTCATCCCACTAATCTTGGCGGAATTTCTTGAACTATTGAAAGGCTTATTTATTTCATAACTTCCTGAGCCGATCGTATACAAAACGTACCGACGATTATACTCAACCATGAAACGTGCATACGAGAGTTGGGATATACCACTTAATTAACATGATTAAACATTCCATTCGAACGTACCGGGAGCAATATCGCGGAGATGGTTGTTAAAGGATTTGTGGAAAGACAGTATAGAATGAACCGGGCAGGATCTCGAGCATCCTCGGGCGAAGAATATCGCTAGTGGCTCGGTAGAATCGGAACGCGCGCCTTTGCGAAATGTTTCGCGACGGTTGTGAAATCCGGAGAAACGAAGTAGGTAAATAATCGGCGGGTTGTATAACGAGCGCATGGTGCAGTTATCTGCAGTAAGACAGCATCGTGCAAACAAGATAAGAAGACGATGCAGAAAGCAGCGACGCCCGGAGAGCATCGACAATTATTTTCTCATCAACGCGTTCTGCGTTTCAACAAAACAAAACAGAAAAGAAAAGAGACGAACCTTGCCAGCCGCCTGCGTTCACAAATTAGGAATTTTTATGCCGCCCTCGCGCCAGCCGATGACGAAACACATTTGTAGCTTCTGCACGGTCGAGCTCGCGAACACGAGGATGCAAGTCATAAGCAGCCTAAGCTTATCCAGTTTTGCGGTGTCCTTCTGCAGAAGGATTGCGAACTTGTTCAAATCGGACGAGGAATAATAGTACTCGCGGTTCTCACACACGGATTTCGATTATCGGTCGTACACTCGCGCGAGCAGGATGATAAAAATCGCGGTGGTGATTCAAGGATCGTCGACGATCGAGAGAAACGGGAACGGCCACCGTGTTCTCGGAGGTTCTTCAAGCTCTTCCAACAACAGACAGACGGTGTCGTGAAACTGATAAGCCGGCTCTCGCCGCGAGGAATTTAAAGTGAACTGCGTGGGTATCGCGATGGGAATTATGTTTCTTCGATTGAACGCTGCGATGCGGCATCGCAGCCTCAACGACTAGCACGCGCGGGTAAACTCTCGCGATCCTCTTCGGATCGTCGCCGAACCGATCGAACGAGAAAATACGTATCCGAACAATTAATGCAGACGCGTTCTCGAAATCCACGGAGCAACGACTGGCGAAACCCGATGATCGATAAAGGCATCCAGGCCAGAACTGGATCGAAGTAGTTCTTAATTGTCCCGACACGGGTCGTAAACAACGGTACACTTTGATTGTTATCCGCGGCGTCCAATTAGAGCCGGCGGAGATAAGACAGTTTAGGTTGCAGTCAATTTTTCCAGACTGCCGGTAGTTATTTATTCCCGCGATGAATGTGCCCTTATCAGCGAAACAAGCAGCGATGATATCGTCTCGCCCGTCTGGCTCGCTGACACGATTGTCGCACGCGGCGCAAACACACGTGTCTTTCGCAAAACGAAGAAGAGTCCTGAAGAAGAAAGAAAAAAAAGAAGAGACATACGACACACTTTCGCGAGCTGCGTCGTCCGTCACCGACCGATTCCGCGAAACTATTAATTGATTCCCTTCAGCCGAACGGTTCGCAAACTGTATTCTGGTACGTCCGCCGGGATCATCAAAGGGAGGCCAGGATTCAACGAAGAAAGAGTTAACTCGACCGAGTCTGAAGCGGCCAACGCCGTTATAAATACACTTCCACCGCGAAAACAACTCTTCGTTAGCTTTGACTCGTTCAAATTAGATTTCGGTACTCCGCTTGGACGTGTTACGTAACCAGTCAGTCTTGACAATCCATACATAATGAGCGAACACCATGTCTGGATCCAGAGAACCAAGATGCGGGAAATGTTTATGGGGAAGAAAGCGTCGAGACGGTGGCAAGCCGATCGGACGAACGACAGATTTTATTTTCAGCCCCGTTTCAACATTCTGACATGTTGTTCTCTCGTTCAGCTTAATTAGCTCGTTTAACATTGGATTATCTCCGGGACAGGAAAGTGGAGAAAATTGATAAAACAATGTGAGTTCCACTTTAGGAGGACGCAAACAAGCAACTGGAGACCTAAAGACTGCGAAGCGAATCGATGGCGTGGACTCGCAGGCCCTGACACATCTGCCAAATGACGTAGAACGTCGTTATCGTCCTGTTTCCCCGGCGAGGGAACCGAATTTTCGAAAATTCGAAACTCGTCGTAAATTTTTAATAACGCGGCCCACTCGATGCCGGTGGCATGGTACCATTTTGAAAACTGGTCGGTGAATAAAGGTGATTTAAGCGACACGGAGTGGCCGTTCGTCGGCGGACAAGCCCCGGGAACTTGCGTCGTTCCCTCGAATGGCCGAAGTTGGATGGCTCGCGATTATCGCGGGAAATATCTGCGGAAAAAAGGCAGCAATCGCGGGAACGGGTGGAGTTGCGAAGAGACGTTTTCCACAGTAGCGAGAACCAGGATCTCTCTGTACGTTCAGCAGGGACACACGCAGGTGAAACAAGGGTGTCCCGACTGTTTGCGTATCCCACTTTATGTACCCCTCCCCTCTCTCGGTTGTTTCCGAGAGAGCGAGGCACCAGAGCTCGGCTTTCGGCCGCGATCCACGAGGGCTGCATTCGTGTACGCGAATCTGCCCGGTAATTGATTCATGATAGAACCGCGAATTCAAACAAGACCGATCTACATTTTGATGCGCCGTCGCTCGCAGTTCACTACGGATCGCGACGTCGGCTCTATTATGTCACGCCGCCGCCGTCGCAACGAGATACATCGCAACCAATGCGGCATGGTCTGCCGATGATCGACTCTTTTCACTGACGCGACAGCCTCGACTACGCTCCTGTTTAGGGCGCTGTTCACAGGACTCGCAAACACGCTGTGCACCCGTGACAATGCCTCCCACTTCGTTGTTTCTTCCAGTTTGCTTTCCGAACAGAAACGAATATTCTAAGACCACCAGTTCCCTTAATTTCAATGCAACACACCCTAAATATTAACACTTTACCAACCGGAAGCCTATTAATAGGATTTTCAATAATTCTGCTATACCAAAAAAAGCATAGAAATTTTCTTTGACATTGCAATCTTAAATGAAACTATTAGACGACGTTATTGAGGGTGTCTTAGTTAGTTCATACTAAATACTAAATGAAAATTTAGTCATGCACCATACATTTTTGAAAAATATGTAATAATCACCGGTCGGTAATGTGTTAAAAAACCCCTCGGCCAGTGGGAACTTCCCGTCCCGACGGCTGGCGAACCGACGCCAAGTTTAGTTGTTCCAAAATTCTCCAGGTCAATTGACACTAAATTTTTTATCTGTCCCAACAAAAACAGCTGTCCGACAATCGTCGCGCCGATGGGAACGTGACCCGGCCGTCGAGAGCGGCGATTCGAATTACAAGACAGTGGATGCAGACGATTATTGCGGTTTATGTCAGGTCGTTGCAACTGGCCGCGCGTCCCCCTTTGTGTACAAATCTGCGTAATAATTGATACGCGATGGGATCACGAAGCTCAAACACGAAACGGTTTTAATACCGGCTCCCACTGTCCGGCATGCATCGCGCGGAATCTCTATTATAACGGAGGAGCGAGAGTCGAGAGTTGCAAACGAGGCTGCGTCGGTGCGCCTAACGCGACCAATGCGAAAACGAGTGGGATAATGATCGGATTTTTTTGTCACGAGCCTTCGTTCCCCGCGAATCGTTTCTGTTTCTACGCGTGTCCCACAGGGAACCCGAAACGCCCTTTGTGCGCTGGGATCCCGCGACTTTCGCCCTCCACCGCCGCAGAAACGATCCCCGTCAATGAGCAAGCTCTGCACGCTTTTTTTCCACAACAGCCAAAGAAACTATGATATCCAGCACGATCCGGTTGCAGAACTGTTGCGCAACACGGCCAGCGAAAACCGTGGCACGCCACTGTCGATAAATATTAGGGTGCACGCGATCGCTGCGAGAAAACTGATGCTTTGTATCAACCCTCCGCGATGCGAGACCCATTTCAGTGCACCTACCACCTCCGATTCATTTATTATTTGCGGACGTAATCACTGTTTTTATGTGAAACTTTGTAGAAACACAATCGTAGACCTATCCATTTTATTTATTTATAGTTTTGAAAGTATGTGACATGCCGCGTTCTTGTTCAGTCATTTTCAAACTCATCGTTGTCTCGACTAATTTAGGATTTGTTTGAGTATGGTCGCGAAGAACTAAGCTGAAGGAAAATTTCCCCAATAAGGGTGGTGGAATCGACCTAAATTCTGGGCGCGTCGAAACGATTCGCTTTTCAATTGACAGGCTGACGGTCAGCGGAATAATTCATGACGCGGTGATATCTGGGAAATTGTCGTCGAGGCGACGCCATGATCTTGTTATAACGAGTCCCCGTGCAAACGGTCGGTACATCACAATCGCAGGATGATAATTTAATGTAACGACGCGCGTTAGTGCGCCGATAGCAAATGAACGGCCGCCGGCGTTCCCGTGTTAACGCGGCTACGAGAACAACCGTGGGGGCATATTTGACACGGAGCAGTCATGGATCGGCAAATCATCGAATCATCGGCGGTACTCGACAACGTAACAAGTCAACAGGCGGTCGTTATGTATATTGACGTATACTTGCCGCAGTTGCGGCGTCGATGCCTGTTTCTATTGACAAATACCCGTCGCGGGGGCGATGATGCATTGCCGTACACGGGCCAGCCGAATGACATGGAATGCGTATTATCCGGACAAAATGAACCAACCTCTAGGAATTCGAGCCGCTTGTCAACGCCGCGGACCGACCGTGTCACAAACAATAAGCTGCCGGATTCGTCTATCGTCATCGAAACAATCAACTCTGTAACCAGCACTCTGTCCACTCACTCTTCCAACCTGTGTGCTCAAAAACTTTTCCGGCTAGCTCTTCTTTTGATAATTTGCTGGTAGGGCAAGGAATTGCGCTTAGAAGACTCTATAAATTTATTTTGCTTACAGATTATCCAACAGTCAATTCGAAAAGGAGTTTGTTGAAGCTAGGTCATCGTTAGACTTGCGCTTAGAAGACTCTATGAATTAATTTTGCCTACAAATTGTCTACTAGTCAATTCGAAAAGGAATTTGTTGAAGCTTGGTCGTCGTTAGAGTAGCGCTTAGAAGACTCTATGAATTTATTTTGCTTAAAAATTGTTTGCTAGTCAATTCGAAAAGAATTTTGTTGAAGCTAGGTCATGGCTAGGCTCGATGTTGAAGTCCAGAGTTAGGTTCGATGAAGACCGGCATCGCACCAAACTGGGTCTGTGTTAGATTGAAACCAGCACCAGTGGAATGAAGTAGGCCCTAGGTCTGGGTCAAGTCTGATCTAAATCTGAGCCAGATTCGAGCCGGATTAGGCTCTGAAATTGAAACGAGGTCTGAGTCAAAGATCAGATGAATGAATGGCTCGGAATGAGGCACAGACTCCTCAGCGATCGATCGAACGAATCGAAGGTCTGTTTGGTTCGTCAGAGTTCGATGAAAAAAGCTCTGGTGCGAAGGAGGATACCGAAAATCGAGTGGTCGTGAGAAATTGAAGAATCGTCGACGACAATGCGGAGTGGCGTTGAAGTGGCTGGTGACGGATGACAGACGGCACGGGGATCGGTGGTTCGCGAAAGTGGCGTAGGAGCAGTCACGATACACAACGTGTAACAATGGAGCCAATATCTGTAAAAAGGTGGTGCTCGTAACGTGCACACTCGACGCGCCCGGGGAAACAAATGCCGTGCCTATGCGTGACAACCCTTATTGCGGGGCCGAGAGGGGTGACGAGGGTGGGCGGCAGGTGTGTGGTGGGGTTGGTTTGGTGTGTTTGTGAGCTGCGTGTTTATTGCTCGACCTGGCAATAATAACTGGTTATTATTCATTACCCGGGCGCAGCCGTGTTACGAACGCACGAATGTCGCAGTCACCTACACGGATCGCCGCGAATCACTCTCGCCTTTCTCATCTTTTTGTTTCGCGGCCTCCTCTCGAGCCGTCGAGGACACGACGATTCGTGAAATATCGCTCTTTCTCACCCCTTCTACGCTGCTATGTAAAAGGAACAAAATGCAAACTCGACGCGTCGCAAACTACCCCGTGCACCCCGTGCGAACCACTCCCCGCAAGATCAATCGCGAAAATCTGTAACCCTCGCGAACGAAACGCGGATAAATTACGCGAGGGAATCAGCTACACCATTTAGAACACGAAGGTGAATCGACCTGTTTCTATCTGACGTCATTGATATCGATGCTTTCGGACATAGAACATCGTCCACGCACCACGATGCTACACCGAGTAATCGTTATAGGCCTTCAACGATAGGTCATCGGCCAAGGTGTGATTCTACATGAAAATATAAGTTGACGAGAATGAATTACACGTGTCCCGGCATCATAATCTATTGGACTATATTGCCATTTAAAACTGACTATTTCTTTGAATACGTGGACAAAGAAAATTAATGAATAATTTTCTACGATACTGAAAGTGCTCGCTCGAGTAAAGTCTAATATTTTAATTATGACAGCTGCTCGACGTGAGAAAGATGCAGCAAACGAGCAGTACGCATAAACAATGGCGATCGGCTGATCGGAACATCGATACATTTCATATTTCATGGGCGGAGGTGTAACCGTTCAAACAGTTATGGACGGTGACCGGTGTACGTATTCTAGGAAGGCATCGCGTCACAAACCTGGAGAGCATGAATAAGCCAACGGGCAAAGGTGTGGTTCCCAGGCGTCCACGGTAGGAAATCGCTCACTGGGGAAGAAAGATGGAGAACAGAAGCCAGGAGCGAACCAAGACGTGATTAATATAAAAGTGGGCGGAGCTTGGTCTGGCCGGAAGTAGCCGAAGAGGGATGCTGTGCCGTGCCAAGCAAGCGCGAAAACGGGGGTTATAGTGGCAGAACTGTGTTGGTACACTGTACCGTATGTATCTTCATCCTAGCCGGAGCTGCATACACAGAGAACGCTCTCCCGCTATGCAAAGACCATGAAACAAGCGCGCGCATACTGTACATGTGTGTGTGTGTGCATCGGCTGCGTCTGAAGTGGCAGAAGAAGAGGCGAGAAGATGGTCTCTAAAGAGAGAGAGAGAGAGAGAGAGAGAGAGTGGGATAGAACAAGAAGAGCAGAAAGAGGAAGAGAGAGAGAGAGTTCTGGCGGGTACCATGCGAAGTGTACACCGCGATTGACAAGCAACACCCTTCGACCTGATCGCGAGCTAGCAAACGGTCGAGGAAGGCGTGACAGCGGCTCGGAACCGCTGCCAGGTAATGCCCCGATGTCAACGATGGCCCGTCGGTAGCCGCGCACTTGGACACCACCGAAGACAACACGGGAATCGATTCGACCAGGTCGAGACAAGCCGGTAGAACACGTGTCGTACAGTATCGAGCACTTAGGCACTTTCTTAGTCGGACCTGACGCCTTGCCCCAACAACACGCGAGATCCTCTTCCACGGGCAACCTGTTTTCTACCACGCGCTGAACCCAGCTGTCAGGGAACCCCGAATTTTCCACGAAATCTTTACTTTGGTACCTCGCGCAACCATGGGACACGCAGACAGCTCTAGCGTTGGAACGTCGATGGTGAACAAGGATGGTAGATCGACGGAAAGAAGCAGGACCGGCTGATTGGCGAATATGCGATCGAAAGGAACCAGCCGATCCACCAGGGGGCTTTCGGAGACGCAAGGGGTGCAAGGGTTGACGCGCGGGGGTGGCCAACCCCACCTACTTCTTTAACGCCCCCAAGTAGGGTAGGACCGCCTCCGTCTCTGCGTTGTTCCACCTACTACACCCCGGGACTTCTGCAGTCTCATACCCACGCCGCCCGTACACCATCATCCCCCCATAGCCGCCTCCACTACCCATCGACTATATCCTGCTGAGAAAAATCGCCTCTATTCCCAGGTAACGCAAGCGCCGCCGCTCCTCGATTGATGCGCTACTGCCATTACCCCGAAGAGTACACTGGCTCCTGTCTTCTTTCGCACGGCTTCGCGGATAAATAGAATGATAATTATGCTACCGATTTTATGGAGAACCTGGCGTCTTCGACGATGCGATTTATGCCAACGACTGGCGGACCTTGCAATTATCGATTCTAATACATAAATTAAAGCGTGACTTTGTTTTGCACTAATTGAAAAATAGAAATCCATTCTTACAAAATGATGACTCGAATAATGGCTAAAATGAAAATCCTCTAATTAAAATATGATCAACTCTGTCGTATAATATCAAACATTTTTACGTCAATGAAAATACAATCTGTAAAGCAAATATGTTAAAATGAATTGCATAACATTCCTGCAACAAGAGGAATGGAATTTTTGTACGAATACCAATTTCGACACGGAGATTTAAAGCGACTGGGACGAAAGACTAATTTCGAACACTATCGAACGTTTGATCAGACTCCGAATAGGACGAAAATTCATTAAGATTGATGAAGATTTTTGGTAGGAAGTGATTCTAAATAGTAAACGGTGTGTGCTGGTCAGTGGCAACAGCTGTTCAAGCTCGCATATCATAAACTGTATCGTACATCTTTGCCGTTGCACGAGGAACGGGCTAGCCGTCAACGTCTCCTGGTTTTAGATCGTAATAGAGCTCGCCGCGGCGTGCATTTATTAATGATGAGCCCTGAACGATACAAATGGCAGAGATTACTGTTTACACGAACGAGATATTCGCCGGTAAGTTGTTGAAATAGCCGGGCCAATAACATAATGATTCATATCGCCGTATTATATCATTCGGGACTCCAGGCACCGTCAAAGCAGCGGCCGGTCCGATGCCAAGATTATTTTTAGGAAAAATGCGTTTTGCCGGAAAGATTTCTGTACTAAGGCAGGTTACGCATTTAGTTACTCGAACGTAGTTAATCTTGGAACCGTGTAGCGAGATTTATTTGACCAACCATTCCGCTTGTCCGGTGCGGCTATTTGTCTTGTCAGGATCGTTAAAGTGTCATTTCCACGAATATCACTCGGGCCCGCTCAACGTAAGATCAATCAGGAGATCTCGAAGGAACGATGCACGATTTATCCAAAGCGTCCGCACCCCCAAAAAAGAGGCAACACCGATACAACAATACCGAATCAAAAAAGAAATAGGTAACCACCGAACAGCTCTTTTTCTATAAACGATTCACTCTCGAAAATCAACGTCCATTTTCGTCCGGTCTATTTCCACGTTGGCCTATTTCTCGCGGTACGAGACGCAACATCTATTCGCAATTCGGGGACAACCCCCGAGGACTTCGTCACCCCTAACCCGTAGCATTCGTGACAACAGGGCCGCGAAATTCTCATTGAAGGAACTGGTAAACAAGAGAGAGAGAGAGAGAGAGAGAGAGAGAGAGAGAGAGAGAGAGAGAGAGAGAGAGAGAGTGTGAGTGCATGCGAACGTCGGAGAAAAGCGGACGCGAATGATTGGAAAAAAAGAAGCTGGGGCCGAAGGGAAAGGGAAGGTGGGGCTGGCAGCGTGCAAAAGGGACTCGCCGATGGCACGTGGCGATCATCATTGAGTAAGAGGAACGCAAAGAACGGTGAATGAAGCAAGCGGCGGAGAATGACGAGACAAAGAGACAGACTCGAACGCGGCGTGACTGAGAGAGAGTAGAACGGACAGGGAGGAGCAGAGACATAGAGAAGAGAGAAACGAAGAGAGAAGAGAAGAGAGAGAGAGAGAGAGAGAGACAGAGAGGCAGTGCATGACGCGGATGCAACCGATACGATCGGGGTTCGAGCATTGACAGACAGGTAGGCGGTAAGTCAGGCAGGCGGTCAATCAGGCATCGGGTGTCAGAGTGCAGAGAAGACGGAACAAGTGTTGCGGGGGTGTAGTGAGAGGTGCAGTCTCTACCTGGACGGGTCTCCAGCGTGGCTCCAGCATGTCCCGCTTCCTCCTCGACGTCTGGTTCGTGGCTGTCGCTTGTTCCTCCGTCCTTCTCCCCGTGAACGTATTGTTGTTGGAAGAAACGAAACGAAGAAGACGACACACGACGACGACGACGACGATCCTTCTCTCGTCTCTCCTCTGTCTTCCACGGCGTTCGTCCTCGCGATCCGCGCGTTTCCTCCCTGTCTATCCTCCTCTCCCTCCCACCCCCTCTTATTCCCTGTCCCTCTGCCACCTCTCTACCTTTCCGAACCGCCCCCCTCCGCCCTAGTCCTCCTCCCTTCTTCTCTTTCTTCCAGTGTGTTCCTTCCTCCTCCCACCTTCAGCCTCTCCTGCCTCCTATCTATTATCTATCCGGTTCTAATATCTATTTACTCGCTCTCTCTCTCTTTCTACCCCCTCTGTCTCTCTTTCTCTCGATCTTGAGCTTACAAAAACGACACCTCCAACGTGCGCGCCACGTGAGTCGTCTAGACACGATGATCCTGCTCCACGATTCAGGCTTCAGCGTCCCGCGCGCGGACGCAGATCCTGGATCCTCTCTGGGGTTGGTTGTTGCGCAGAGCTTATTAGAGCCCGGTGTGTGTTGTTGCTGTCAAAGAAAGTAGTAGCAGGCTGGAGAACACGGAGGAGAGCCTTTATGTTTTAGTCTTTGATTTAGTTTTATGTGATTCTTTTTGTTTTGTTTTTTTTTGGTGGGAGGGTTGGTGGAGGGTGTAGAGTGACGGCGGTAGCTGACGGTGGTGGTGGTGGTTGCGGTTGGTTTTCGTGATGGTGGTGGTTGATGGTGGTGGTTGGTGGTGGTGGTGGTAGCGGCGTAAGGCGCCCCCTGTTGCGAGCGAAGCGGAGAGAACGGCGTCGCGCGTTTTCGTCTACCGCGTGTATATGTGCGTACGTATATATCGGCCACGGATTTTGGTTCCCCGATTATCCTCTCTCTCTCTCTCTCCCTCTCTCGTTTCTCTCGGTTTCTGGTCTCTCTGTCTTTCGTTCTCTCGGTCTCTCGGTGTTTCTCGTTAAGCCCCGTCGACACGGACGCCAAGGGAGAAAACGTGCGCTGAACCGTGCGTAGTTTCAGAGAGTTGTGCTTTGAAGAAAAAGGGGTACCGCGCGCCGGTGGCTGCCGTCGCGACTGTGCGACGCTCGGCACCGCTTCGCCGCGAAACCCTACGGACGCACCGAACACGCGGCTACTGAGTCGGCGCACTCACTCGGCCTCCCTCTGTCTCCATCCCTCCCAGCAACCGAGGAACTCCCTCTTCCTCGCACCCAGATACCGCTCGCTGAACGACGCCGTCTCGCTCCCGCGTTCTAGCCTCGTTTCGTAGCAGAGACAACCAGAGCACCGGCGTGCAACCGCTTCTGTAGTCGCGAGAGAGCGAGACGATCCGACAGCCTGCGAATGAGCGAAACAGAGCTTTCTCTACTGACGGGCCCTCTTTTGCTGCCAGCATGTCCCAGACATATCGTCTTGGGTCCTAGATACCTTCCTAAGAGCTGGGAAATACTATCAATAAATTTATGAAGGGGATACACCTAGCAATATTAAAGAAAAAAACACCCCTCAGTGGATCCTGGAAATCGTCCTGGGAGGTACTCCTTTCATTGAAAAGAAAATTAATTTATCGAATATAACTTTTCTTTACAAAGATGTTGTAGAAGAGAAAAGAGCTATCTTTATTTTGATACTTAAATATTGATTACAATATTCATATTTGTTAGACTTTGTTTAAAATCTTTATAACGACTGTGACTCGTTTCAATATGGCAAGGGGTTAAATATTTGTGGAAAATACATTTTCCTGTCTAAGAGGAAGCTGTCTGTACTTTTAAACCTCAGGAAATATTTGTTGGTGTAAAAGTAAAGATAGCAAATAGCGTACGAATTAATTTCTCAGTGTCGATGAGTGAATGCAGTTCCGATGCACGCGGGGGTGGAACGCGAACAGTGAAATTTCTGATGAAAACGTGGACGAAAGAGTGGCCCGGTGATATTGTTGGAGGTTACGGGAAAGTTATGCGGGCGAGTGACACATATTCAAGAAAGGCGCGCGCGGGCGGTACACAAGATTGGAACTGTCACGGCTGTAATCGGAGCGATAGCGAATGATGGGGCTGGGGACAATGTGGGGAAAACGGGTCGCGGAAAGGAAGAGCGGAGAGGGCGACCGGAGAGACTTCACATCGGTTAGTTTGTTGTTGTTGTTTGTTGTTGTTGTTGTTCGTCTTGTTTCTCGACACGGAACCGAACCGTCCCGCACAATGTCGGCAGTATAGCTCCGGTATTGATAACAACATTGAATGGCGTGGGAGAAAGTGGGGGCTGAGAGGAGGAGATAAAGAGAGTACGTGAAGAGGAAACGGGCGTACACAAATACAGGGCAGGCGAAACATTATTTCGGCCGATCAAAATTCAACCCAGCTCTCTTCCAAATCGGCTAACAAATTTTCCGCTAATCCCTTCATCCCCTAAAATTTTTTAGAACTTGCTGTACGCCCGAAATGTACTGTAAAAGCAACTACAATTATTATTAATATACATATATGCTTAAAGATAGCAAGTGATCGGTTTAGAAATTAATTTTTGTCTTCGACACAACAGGCAGGTTTTGAATATTTATTTAGATATAGAGTTTTCCGTGGAGGGTAGCGACGGTGTGAGCAGGTTTTCCGAGTGTGTACAATCGTGTTTCGGGAGTTTTTAATGAAGGAAGGGTGCGTTAATCGTCTCTCATTAACGAGGATAATAAAATGTTCGGTGAAAGTGACAGGACGATCGGTGAAAAGCCCCGATATTCGGGCGAAATATCGCACAAACACCGTCATTCTGATGAAAAGATTGTCAATAACCCCTAACACCTGTTGCACAGTTTAGCGACGGATTTTATTCTCACGCGTGGGTTATATTCATTTATTGGCTCGCGGATTTCACGGGTCACACGTCGTCCGCGTCGATGCACAGCCGACATAAACGCTTAATGCGGTTCATTCGCGCAGTAATAAAACTACCCCCGGTGAAAATCTCTGATGAAATTACACCGGCCGCGATCAATCGCGTCCAATTACCACCCGGACTAATTGTTATGCACAATCGAGTGGGAATGTAAAAAATTCATTTATCATTCCACGCCGTTGAAAGGGCGCGCACGCGACTGCCAAAATTAAATTGTTCTTTAAAAAATCAACGAATTAAAAAGCACTCCATTATCTGCAACATTGTTGGCGAATCGTTAAACAGATTCCGGCAGATCATAATCTGTGCTCGAATTTTTCAATGAAACATAAACAAAAAATAAAATGTTTCGAGCAACCATGATGGGAGGATCATTCTGATGAACCCCCCTCAATCTAGTATGGTTGCGTGGGAGCTGCATTTCGTAGTGTTGTTGATTTTTGCATAATTTATCAAGGTTGTTTGGTTAAGCGAGCCGTTAGGGTGAGTCGCTGGGGTTGTCGGGCCTGGGGATTGCGCGATGGGGCGACAATTTCAGACACCCTTCGCCAAGATGATTAGCATCCGCTCCAGGGACGTACTTATTTCCAGTCTTCCACTAATTCTTCAACTCGGTTATAAAAATGTGCAAATATACATCCTGTATACAGACAAACTCGTTTTTTCTATCCTCTACCTTTTATTCTCTTCATTTAGCTACTTCTGTCACGCTACGCTCCCAGTGTCTGACCACAGTCGTCTGAATCTACTTACCGCGAGCGAAGACGAACGCTGCAATTCAAAATAATTTTCGACTTGATGAAAATCTGCTTTGAGGACTATTGGACACCTTCGTGCACATCCGAGTAAGTCTACAATTTGAATTGATCAAATTTTTCGAAAAATAAAAACTAGAAAGAAGAAGATATTATCCCTATTAAAATTTTTCGGGTGTCGAATGCAGTGAACGCATAAAAATCGTGTCCGATGGTGAGGATAGGGGTCGCAGGTTAGGGTAGGTTTTTCTTGGAAGGATTCTTCGATTAGGCCGGCCCTGTCGGCCACGTAAGCAGGCATATCGCGCGTACAGGACGGAGTTGTTGTGGATGGGAATGGGTGGACGCAGGGTTGGCACACAGAACGAAGGGGTTGCGAGGGGCGCGAGGGGTGTCCAGTGGTACCAGGGAATGGGACATCGTGGAGCTCCGGGTGGAGGGGGTCGAAGGGGACAAAACCCGTCCTATACTATACTACTCTACAATAGTTGTTTACCAGAGTCATACTGATCGATACTCAGTGTTTGCTATCAGAGGGAACCATGCATGCCGGGCGCTACTTGCCCAACACCAAAAGTAAACACCCACCCCCGTCCGCTATCACCCCAACAACACTCCCACCGTTCCTCCAGCGACTGGTTAGCGGCGAATTCTCACTCTCGCACACGCGTGCATCAGCACCCACACTCTCTCCACCCCCCCTCTCTCTCTCTCTCTCCATCCCTCTCTTCCAATCTCTCTTAGCGTCCAGGAGGATCTTCCGGAAACGCATAGACATTCGGTGATGCCAAGTGCACACGACTGCTGCCGTGCAAATGTACAGTCTCTACGTTTCATCCTGCCTGGATCATGCGATCTGCTTACAGGATACTATCCAACAATCCCTCTGTCGTCACCGGGATGCCGCAGTGTTGGGACAATGCGACTCTCGCGACGATGGTCACTGATTGAGCGGATCTCGAACTGGATCCACTCCACTAACAATCAGCGAGAACGTACCCCTTCTTCTTGAGATCCTTTAATCTAAATTTTTTATTGATATCAGGAAGATCATAGACGAATAATTAGTATTTATTTTAAAGTCCCAGGATATCTTCTCTGCAATCATTTATCTGGAGGGTTCTTCTGAATTTCATTTTTTTCCTGCTAGCTCCGAGGCCTGTTGGGACACGTAATCCCATTGTGAAGGACTAACAGGCCTGTACATCCCATTTTGGAAATAATTATCTTGTAATTCGTTAAAAAAAAATCCATCTTGAAAGGGTTAAGTAAAGCCTCTTACTGGTGGGTCGACCCTGTAACATGAAAAGGAGGAAGGAATTTATAATAACACGAACATGCAATTTAATAATTATATAAAAATGAGTACTCCTTCCTCAATAACAAATACAACATACAGGGTGTGTAAACAATCGTGACACAATAAAATTTCTGCTAAGACGCTCCCCGTCGAAACGATCGAAGTTATTTGAATTTTAATGTGATGCGCCATGAATAAAAATGGTCAGAGGTTCGCGGGAGATCGGTTAGGGGAATCTGTGCGTCTAAGAGGATCTGGAAACGATGCACGTGCGTATCCAGACGCATCCTGTCTCCCGTCGGCTGGCTTCTACGTTTCTAGCCAGCCCTCGACGACGACGACGACACGACGGTACAAACTACCCCCGCAGGAACGTTGGGGTGGGCTGTCTCTGAACGATCATAGCCAGGTCCAGGCCGTTTCACCTCGTGCATTTGCATAATAGGGCCTACGTTACTCGTGTCCGGGAACACGGCACCCGGGGAAATAAGGGTGTTAAAGGGTGTAGCGTGGAAAAAATTGTACGTGCCCGTAAGATTTTTTTCGGCGCGGAGATTTCGACGCGCCGTCGCCGCCGCGCCGGGCGAACAACGTCGTTAACGGGGAGCTTACTTGATGTACATAGCGTGACCATTCGCATAATAATACCCGGCGAAACGCCGGTTATTTTCTGCTAAAATGAAATCGTCAGCGACAACGATGCTATTGCATACGTTACAGCTAATCGCGCCGCTCCAGCGGAACAGGCGAATTTTTCAAGGAGGTAGACGCTGGTTTACAGGATTACGTAGTTTCAGACAAAATAGTTTCTAAGCAGATTTTACAGAATGCGATATTATAGAATTCCACGAGAAAATGATAAAACTTGAAATTCTAGTGTGAGGAATCATAGTTTTATCATTTTTTCGTCGAATTGTATATAATAATAAATTCTAAAATTTTTGGTCCCCTGAGCGAACCATAGTGTATATGAACCATAGTTTTTGTTGGTCGAGTTATACGATGGGGTTAGAAGGCCCATATAATTCTCCGATATCGGAAACAAGGATGGAGTAGTAGGCGGCCATGGTGAACGGCGTTCGGAGTAATGATTTTAATAGGAAGTCCCCGTAAAGAGAGGGTGAGACGCGGCGAAAGCCGGAAAGTCGCCGCAAATCCTGCGCGGAAGGGAACAGAATAGGGAGACCGGTAAACAAACAGTGAAAATAATATAATTTACAGAGGATTAGGAATGGTCGGAACGGTGCCGGAGCAAGGGTGGCGGTGGGACGGTGGGGTTTGTGGAGCGCGGGAGGGAAATCGGGAGCGGAAAAGGGTTTCAGTGCACAGAATAACTGTTTCTGGTTATAATTGATATCCTGGCAAAGCTCTATAATCCCTCCCAGCCGAGAGGCCGCCACCCTCTTGAAAGTCGAAACCGAGCTACGGGAAAAGGTGGAGACCCCCGAAAACCGCAGCGCGTTTGGTCATGCTTCTATTTACGGAACATTTTCATAATGGTTTATTTCCGCTAATGTCAGCTCGGACCCGTTACGGAAAAGACCGTACTTTCTCGGACGGTGAATTTCAACGTCCGGCCACTCGTTACGACGTACATTCATTTCGATTCGTGCGGCAGCGGGGATCACTGGGAAATACGGTTCACCGTCGAACGCCGCGGTTACCGTTCCCCGGGAAAACTTTAATTTTCTCATTTGCCGCGCGGTGTTTTATAATACCTGGACTCGGACAGGTATACGGCACCGAATAAAATATTATTATAACGACGTTAATCGAGCTTAACGGGCGAATTAGTGCCGCGATTCCACGTCGTAAAATTGCGCTTTCGAATCCGGAGGCTGGGCTTCTCTAAAGGGAGAATCTCTGTCAGTGAAATTATTGAAAAAAATTGCAAGATATTTTGCTACTTTCACGCGGCCCCCGTGAAAATTCAATAGAGAAAGCCATTTGCGCGATTGCGCCTGCCGCTGGCCAATGTCCGACCACTGCTGGCTATTTCTACTTGCAATTTTATCAGTCACGCTATATAATACCATGATTTCTTGGATACATTAATTGTCAAACATTTTTGTTCAACGACAACTGTGTCTGACCACTGTGGACCGTTTCTACTTGCAAAGCTTTGATGATATTCAGCTGATTTCGGAGATGGACTCTCAGTTTCTGGCAATTACGATGAAACAGCAACTATAAAAATGAGCAGTAACAAAGCTCGGACAGAAGTGGAACGTAGAGGTGGGAGGGGAGGTTTGGGGTCGGTCGGACGGGGTGAAAGGAAGAGAAATGTAATATCTAGCGAGCACGTAATTATGATTCCATTGAAAAGTTCGTCGGACCGGCCCTTCGTGGACGCATTAATGCGGCTGACCGTCTCTCTCCAATTATAAAAGTCTTCGAACAATGGGAGCCGCGAGTGCTGACATCGGGACGAACGCATGCACGAGCGGGTAAATAATACTCGCATCTGTCCGGGCTCCGTTTTTCAACGTTTGTTCTTCCGGCGGCCATCCGGATGTCAGTTCCGTCTCGGCATTTTGCTCGACCACCAAGGGAATCATTCTCTCTCCTGATTCTCTGTCTCTGTCTCTCTATTTATTCCCTCCTCCCGTTTTCAACGGGCGTCGTCTGTTCCGGTTCTTTCTTCCTGGATTTGGTTGAAGTGCGTAATAAGACGGACTTCCAGCCGAAACGATTGGACACATCGGGTTCTAATTAGCGCGGTGTAACTTCCCGAAGACTGTGAAAAATGATACACTTTTCTACCAGCGACCCATGCCCGCCTCGTATTACGCTTACTCCACTTCCGAACCGGACGGGTAGAACTTTCATCCGGATAAAAGATTTGAAATGCTCGGATCGCGGAACATTCCCTCGCCACCCTCGCGCTCGCTCGCTCGTCCAGCGAGCTGATAAGAACAAGGATTGTAGAACGAGATAATACTTCGTTTTCAATGAGTACATGGCTCCCGCTACAGAGTTTTACACGTTGTCTTCAGGACTTCGTCTCTAATCCCGCTGAAACCGTGCACCACTCTTTTATAAACTAGCTCCGACTGTTCTATAATTCTACCATTTGAATTAATCTTACTGTCTGGCCTTCTACTGGAAACCAGGCCGTTGGATATTCACTCAGACATTATTTTGATAACCGTCTACTGTCGACTTATTCTTGGACGATGCATCACTTAATACTGGAATCTCGAAAACTTCGTTCACTCGGATCTATTCGATCCGCGCGCGATCCTCTCAATTTTATGACACCTTTATTAATACTCAACAATTTTCTTATTGAAACCGGCCAAGCAAGTTACACTGTCAGAAGTGTCAGGTGAGTGACCAGAATTAATCTGATCGTACCGTCTTGATAGTAAATCGATTCGGATCGAAGATTAAATTTAATTCAAGAAAACTTATTAGATAAATTGATTTGTACACCGCTATCGTGCGGAACGTGATAAAAAGAGAAGGCTGTATTCTTGACTTTTGATTGAAGCATTTCGGTCATGTGGTTTCCGATAAGAAACATAATTAAAGTCCAAAGTGTGATCCGATTATCATTGATTTAAGGAATGAAAATCTAAAATATGAAAATTCTATTGGAACCTTAAGTTATCGAAACAGGAATGACGAATTAACGAACCCGCGGTTTCACCGGTGTCTGTCTTTGAGTGCGAGCCTAATCCTCGACAAAACTTCGACGCGGCTTTTAAAAGAGATTGATCGTAGTCTCGTCGCTTGTCTTCGAGCTTTTCTCCTGCTTTGCGTATCGAGACCGAGGGAAATCTGGGCGGTGTAAATACCTGGTCCAAGTATCGAGACATTAGTCACGTCTTTAAATGTAGCTCAACGGTGGGGTTCGTATATCTGCGTGCCGGAGAGCATTAGCGACGATTCCGTGGCACGATCAGAGCCCTTGTTCCCGGAGGGATTTCGATACGAACTGGTCGACAGCTCGAAGGACAAGACGGCTAGATGGATTATTAACGATTCGAGGCGGTTCGCCGTGGCCCGATCAATTTTTCAACGATCGCGGAATGGTAATTTGCAACCGATCCTCGGTGGCTGTTGTATCGGCATGGTTAAGTAGTTCCCATGCAAATTGCAGTTTTGCGCGAGCTGGTTGTTCTCTCGTGGACACGGTGGAGTCGAAAATTTCCGCGTAAATATCAGCTCAAGAATGAATTGCGGCCACGAAAGTCGGGTCCGGGGTGTCATTAGAGATCCAGAGGGGTCGGCGACCACCTCTCCAAGTCTCTACCCTCGGTGTCCCCTCATCCGAGGGGAATTTCTAACTGATTTACGAGAAAACAAGACTGTTTAATATTTCTCTTAGTCCCCAGGCGCCACCGTCACGCCGACGACTCTCTACAACCGACTTCGCGCCAAGCCTCGACTCGTAACTCGCCGAAACCGACTGGTTCCGCTGCGAACGATCATGCGGCTTGGTTTGCAGGGACGTGTGGTTAGCATTCACTGACTAACTGGCTCGTTTGATTCATACTTTCGAATATTGTCTTTGGAGGATTGCCCATTCGACCCTGGTTTATTATAAATATATTTTCTAGTGATTGCATTAGTGATCGTGGAATTTATGAAACTGTAGGGGTCTGAACAGTGTTCTGAACTTTCTAGAAAAAATATTTTTGCTACCGTTTAAGGATCATGCGATTGAACATTGCGGAAGTAAAAATTGTTGAAGTTGCGATAATGGCACGATTAATTGTGTATCAGATACAAGACCGATTTACGCTACAGCGGTGGAACCTGTATCGCTCGCTTATATAAATCTTCCACTTGAAATCTACTTAGAGACCCCCAACCCCTGAGGCTTCAACCCTCTGCAACGTCCTCGCAGTCAAACAAGTCGCTTTTGCTCCCAGCCCCACTGCTTGACTCCGATCGTCGGTGGAGTATTTCCTAAAAATGTTACATCGACCCTCCAGCCAATATATTCGCCTAACTTCAATTACCATTACTCAAAAAATCCTTACATCCTGTTCCATGAGCATCGTATTAGTTCTGGAAGAAAAATAAATGTGTCTACTACGCGAAAAGAATTTTCTTTCGACAAAGTTTTCGAAGGTTCCTCGAGCGGAAAGGAGAAGAGGACAGTGTATGATCAGACATTCGAGAACAGACAGCTTAATCGCTGTAGTAATTAATGGGGTGAGTTGTTACGGGAGAGATAAACAACAGGGTTTGTAATTACGCATCCCGGCACGCGTACACAACCAGTCTCGCAGTCGGATAACCTGTTGGATAGAACGAAACACTTCGGAAAGTTCGTGAAAACGCCGGTTACGAGCATTCTAAACCGTTTTAGGATGCTTGAGCTGCTTCCTGAGCGCCTCTTTACGATCCTTTTACATAATTCTCTTACTTCGTGTAATCTCGGCGCGGCTTCGAGATGCGAGTTTTCCGAATTCCTTCACAATGTAACGCTAAACGATAATGAATTATGCAAAAGCACAAAAGAAACAAATATGTACCAATTGAATAAAGCTTGAAATATCAGTGGAATTTAAGGCAGCGCGGAGAAACGCGAATTGTAGAATTGCCGGTGCGCGAGTAACGAAGAAGTAATGATCCCTTCGGTGCGCAAAAGTGAATACATCAATCGCGTTTACAATGGATCCGAGAAGGTGTGTGTACACGAAGACGCGAAATCATTAATTCGGCGCCCAGAAAGCCATATCTCCAACTAACTCCGAGGGAACTATCGAGCCAGGAGATTCCGAGAAGGATGGGTTACAAAGGGGGTCACGAAGTGGTTTAAGGGAAGGGAAGAGCGGCAGGCTACATCACGAGACATCCGTCCTGCTCGGCACTAACGATAATTAGAGCGTTAAGACGGCGGACGAGAGCAAAGCGAGGAGGAGGCGAAAAGGCACCGAGGCAAACCGATAGTGTTAATTTAAGTGCAAACTTCTGTTCCTCAGACGAGAAACTCCGCGAATTATTTAGTGAATTTTTTTGAATTATTACACTTCTAGAATGGACTAGTTACGTCCAATCAAAATAGAACAATAAAATCAAGTTGGAAGCTTGTATTTAAATACCACTTCGATTTAACGAAGAGAAAGTTGCAATTAAACAGCTGTAAGAAAATTGAAAGGGACTTGTTAGTCGACCAAATGGGTCCCATTGAATATTCCCTAAACCGTTCCGTCATTAACGAGAAAACCGCCCCGGAATAAACAGGCCGCAGCCTCATGTATGAATGTAAAAAGGTTTTAATTATTTCACGGTATCGGGGAATTGATAATCCCACGATGAACCCTCCTAATATTTTTTCCACTCGCGTTTCCAGGATCCTCGTCGAAAGAGGAATGGGGTTGGGGAAAGGGTAGTTACGGTGGTGCGGCATAAACACCCGCGATACCGAGCTCTCGTTATCTCGAATAAATCAAATGACTGGTGGATATAGGCGGACAAAGCAACCCCCGCGGCATATTTTCTAGTAAACTTTCCCGAGGAGGTGTGAGCCCCGGGGATAATAAATGCATGCACACGATACGAACCGGGCCAATATAACACCCCCGCGAAATTTACGCCGCCTCCACACGACTTTACACGGTCGTATCCGACGATCCTGAAAATCCAGCTCCAAGTAATAATGCACAGTAACTACTTCCCGCTATAGTTTTATTTATTGCCCGTGGAATCACTCGTGACCCATTTCACCGCAGAACCACTTCATCATTCACCCAGCCCTGCAATTCTTCAACCCCTTGCTGTTCATAATTATGTTCATACTGGACTTTTTTAATAATTAAAAATTGGCTTGGAAAAATAGCGGCGAGGGAGGCTAGAGGCCGAATGAAATGGCAGACAGTTGGAGCCATGTTTTACTGCGGAATCTCACGAAACTTTCGCGATAGAGAATTGCACACTGAGAAAGGGATGCTTCGTTTTATAGTGGCGTTCTGGCAGCTGGTAAATAGCCAGGATTATAAATAACAGTGTGATATTTCGTCTATGTGTGAGCACGGTCGAAACACCGATGCACCGATGCAATTGCACCCGATAAGAACCTCTGCCAAACGAGAGAGCACTGGCTCTTAACGAATCGTGGCCACCCCTCTCGATCCCCGACATCATTCACGCACACGAAGAGAAACACGGGTCTCCAGAGTTTTTCCCTTTAACGAACGACCGTTATAAATAATTTCGATGCTTTGTCGTATTGCGTCGACCGACGAGCGTGCCGCAAAACTGGGCGGGGGTGGTTCCTCGTCTCGTTTTACTCGCTTTTTTCGGCGCAATCGTGCGCCAAAGAGGGTGAGCCTCGAACGAGGACGAGAAGAGGGGTGGTTTCTCGAGGCTCGCTCATTTATTCCTTTATCTCGTTATGAAAGAAAGATATCGCGCTAAGAACGGATTAATTAATTAACACGGGGCCCCGATAATGTATTTATTGCGTCGTCGCTCTCGTCGACCGAAATCCACCCCCGAAAAGGGGGTTGAAATGGACGAGGTTTCTGTGACTCATTGATCAAGTACCCTAAAAGTCTTGAAATGTCTAAAACATTTTTCTTTAAATTGCAATTGACCGGCCTCGAAGGGAAAATACTAGATTGATATGTTGATTAATTGCTGCTACGAGCTAGAAACGAAAAAAAATAGTAATAGTAAAAATCTACGTCTATTCGATAGCAGTGATTCAGTTTGTTTGCTGTTGTCAAAGGAATGCCGGTGACACTGTGGTTGACATGCCCTCTACGTAGCTGCAAATTAAATATTGCACAGGAACAATACCAGAGACTGCATTCCATTTAATAACACCGCTAATAACAGAAAAATGCCTCGAAAAACCGTAATATACAAAGTGTACAGGGCAGAAACTAAATTTGACCCAGGGTCAGTCGCCCGAGGGTTAAAAAATCGTTTGATCCCGTCCACAGTTGCGGTGCCCGGCGGATTTATGACAGCGCTACAGTTTATTGAAAATTATACAGCTCTCCGAGAGCCGGAGCGAGAAAAAAAAAGCGACAGCCATTCTAATAATCGTGTACAAGCGCGCGTGTAATTCATGGAAGCGCGGCTCAAAGCACAATGCGTGCGCTTTGCCGCTCGCGATAAATAACCGTCGCCCGTATGAATCATCGCAATTTATATTTCGCCCGGCTATTTTTATCGTTCGGTTTATTATGATTTTTTCATCGTTCCGCGCGTGTGCGTTGGAACAATAAAAGGGGCCGCATAGAACGCCCCTAATTAAACTGCCTTAGCTGGAACATTCATTCTCCTCGTACATCTTTGCAAAGCAGGATAAAAGAGAAATCCGCAAGTCTAACAGACGATCCAAAAGGTCTCGAAATTTTCTTGTTGGCAGGGAGGATCACCTGACGAGCGTTCACCTCGCGCGACAAGAAAGAACAATAAGTGGAATCAGCCGATCGAGACACGGCAAAAGACAGAATCAGAGGAGATAGACTCGAAATTAGCCCGCGGGGACTTCTTAACAACTGGAAGAGAATGGTGAAGGAAGGGGGTGGCTTTTACACGGGCGCTCGAACCACCCTCACGAGATACAATCCACCCCCCTCCTCCTACCCCCTTATGCCTCGGTAACTCTGTCGAATTTGTAGTTAAGGTTGTAAACGTAAACCTGGGAATTCATCCCCGCCATGATTCTCCATTCTCTGCCTCTCTCACTCTCTCTCTTTCTCTCTCTCTCTCTCTCTCTCTCTCTCTCTCTCTCTCTCTCTCTCTCTCTCTCTCTCTCTCTCTTTTTGTCTGTCTGTCTGTCTTTCTTTCTCGTTTGTCGTTCGAACCCTTTTCCGTCGTTCTTAACGCTCTCGCCGAGCACTCGCGTGTACGTGTACGCGCGACACTGATACGCAAACGTTAGGCGATGTTTGCAAACCCTCTCGTCGTTCGTAACACGCGCTACGCTCTCTCCTACAACCCCGAGTGTATGTACCATCTACGTCTTACAACCTCCCTCCTTGGATAACGAGCACGATGTAAAGCTTCTCCCGACTTTGGTCCCGGCCCGATAACTTTTCGAACATGCGAATTTTCGATCCCCCCGACTGTTTGGGCAAACGATCATTGCCACGCATCCTGCGTGTGTACCTTGGAATTTGCTCATCTTCTACAGCATCGTTCTGAGATATTTAGTGTCCATGAAAGAACGAGATTATATCGAATCTGGAAAGAAAATAAATCAAGAAATAGTCAAGAATCTGTTAGGACGACGCGGGCAGTCCATCCCGAAATGTAGACCTCAATCCTGGCGATTTACAGGTTGATCTACTGTTTTCTTCGGGTTCATATCTCAGGAACGGGCGAACAGTGAGATTTCGCACCTTCGTAACGGAAGGTGGAAACACAGGGAGTATGTCGGTGGTGGCAAGGGTAGTTTCCACTTGCTATAGCGAGTATATCGAATCCGCAGTGGAAACGTGCTCGGGAAATGGTTGCGGATATTGGCCATAGATATATTTCTGAGGGAGCAAAAGGGAGCGCGTTGGAACATAAAAAGATCGCTCGCCTTATAGCGAAAACGGTAACCACCCCTCCGGCCACCCCGGAGTCCGTTCACGACCACCCTCCGATTTATGGAGCATTCTGTACATTCGATATTTTCTATTGTCGATCGCCCCTATTTGTCTTATTTATGTTTCTTTTAGGGACCACCCCCTCCCGCGACCCTTTCTCTGCCTTGGCTTGGCCAGCGTCCACCCCCGAAGTGGAGGCCGTCCACTCTCTCTCTCGTGCGAATACTCACCCCCCTATACGGTCACCCGAAAGGCCACGCTCGGATATTCCGAAGGATTTGCTCGCGATGCAAACGCCGCCGCTATATTAAAACGATATATTTCGACCCGACCGTCGGAAATTAAATACGAGGGGAGCCATTATCGCGATGCAAGGATGATATTTCTTTCCGCGCGATAATTCCTCGATGAAAAGATCTATACATCTCGATAAATTAATCACGTGGAATCACTCCTCTCCGAATGGTTAAGATGTGTCCGCAACATTTTCTGTGGAGTATAACGATTCATGGGAGGAGAACGCTTTCCTTCTCGAGACCGTTCAAAAGTAAAATCCGTCGTGGAAGATGGAGTATAAAAATGCGAGGCGTCATCGTGCTCGATACCGTCGCGAAGATGATTCGACGTTCCCTACGCGATGTAAAGGAGCAAAGCTATTTTCTGCATAACCGGCTAGACGTCCCTCATAGTCGACGTACCGAAAAAATTGGAAATACCTGCGACGGGGGTGAGCCGAGTATATTATTTTTTAGTAGACTGCCTCTGGAATCGTTCTCCATATTCTTTGGAACAGATTCAATCTCGCTGTTTTATTTTCGTTAGCCTCACGAATGTTTGATAACGTGAATCACAGGATTGCAGATGTTTTTGGATGATCGAAAGTAGAACGGACGAGGAGATTACGCCTGTCCAGCGTAGGGCGCAGTGTGTTCTTCCTGTACGGTGTACACGATTTGTCTTCGGCTAGTTTAGACTCGGTGTTAATACGAGAATAAACAGCGAGGTAAGATCCCTCTTGGCTTAACGCGTCTCTCCTTGAGTAAGCCCGGTTAAGTCGAGAGGGAGGTTCGAGATTCGAGGTTCCAGGTTTCAGGTCTGGACGGCCTCGAGCTGGAATGAGCAAGGGCTTTCTAATTAAGATCGTTAAACTGCCATGAAATTCAAATTACGTTTACTGCTGTCCTTACTTCCCTTCGCGGACCCTTTTGCGGACGATGGCGAGGCGCCGTTCCGCCAAACTCCTCGGTCAGAAATTAACTATACTTTTTAATACTTCCTCGTATACGCAATGACGAAACAGCCGCGTCGAACCGGCCAGGAACGAGAACGAATCTCGCCTAAAAATGTATTATACCGTATCACAGGCCTAGCGAATCGAGAAAATAAATTTTCTGAGAAGTGTCGAACGAATACTAAATTTTAAAGAAGTTTGTTGATTTCTGCGAGCAGGTTTTCGGACAAGGGATTAATCGATATTGAAATTTCAATAATGCTACAATCTGTGAGCACTTCCCAGACTAATCTGACGATATTAGCATAGATTCTCGGACGGTAGATAACTTGGAATCTTGAAGGGTCGCGAGGGGGCGAGGGACGGCTGATAACCGCCCCTTGTAAGTTAGCGTATCAGCCAGTGAGAAAGGGTAAGGAAAGGGGTGGTTTAGGGCAGCACGCGTCCCTTCTATTAAATTAACGTAAGGTAAAGGGGTGGAAACCACCTCCTCCCACAGATACTAGGTCAACTGATTCAACCTCTCAGAATCCCGAGTGATTCATACACCGTCTCTATGATTCTTCGCTTCCGGAGGACACAACGCTAAAGAATACTAGTCCGATCATTTGCTTAATATCCTTACGCTACGTAGAGTCTATGGAGCAGATAAGAATAGGTTCTTTGTTCTCGACAAACATCAGGACGGAAGTTTGGCTCCGACTACACCCGCACACGCGGTGTCAGACGCCAAGCGACTGATTAAACCATCAGTGGTTATTCAAGCTACCCCCATAGACAGGGAATGCTACCAAGAACTATTAACAATGGAGATATGCAATTTTCGATTGTACAGGACACTTGTTGATTATTCTACAAGGTTATGAAATAAAGTAATGCCAAGGATTCGTAGTACAGAAAATATGAAAACTCGGTATAGAGGGTTTATTAAGAACGAAACAAGAAAAATACAGATGAAGCTTCTCGCTCAAGTGCTTCGGTTCGACTGACTTTAGGGTAGGAAAACGTGTTCAGCGTATACCGACAAGACGGTCTTTTTTATTGATGGCCGAGGGGTAGGAGGACCCAACTATAAGGGATAGCGGTGCAGAGGAAACTTAATTTTTAGCTAAATCCTAAATACCAAGTTTAACACTTGGCATGCGGGTATACTTCGCCGCCAACGAGTGGGAATAAAAAATTCGAAACTTGAGGAAATAAAAAATGCGAAACGTTGCCTAGCAACGCAAACAACACACATACAATGTCACACGATGTAATTATACAATCCGTCTATCCACCACAAATCTACTAAATACGTATTTTTAAAAGTACGTTGCCCGCATGCCAAGTGTTAACAACACTGAACACTTCTTAGTAAATACGTGAAAGAATATTCAAGCTAGAAGAAGCTTTCGAAAGTAGTTCGCCGGATTCGCAAATATTTTATTGTTTTCTTATTATGAAAGTCCATTATCGGGCCAGAAGCAATTACATGCAGCAAGCCGGAACGGCGCCAGGCGTGTTCAATATTTTCCCTCTGGGAGAGAATATATGGAGCGAACAAACACGGAGGGTGTTTTTGAGATAAGCAACCGGTACATCGGGATAGTTCAGACCCGTACGAGTTCGAACGAAGAAAGGGTGTGTCGGACGACCGTGTCCTGTCATGTTCGATAGCGATATACCTTGGGCCCTGACTCCCTTAGAATTCTCCGGTACCCGTTCTCTAATTGCATAATAGGATGCCCGCATGTAGGGAAAAGATGGGTGGTTGGTACGGACTTGGTCGAGAGACCAAGTATGGGGGCAGCGATAGAAATACGATTCAGAAAGCTAGCCGCGACACGATATCGTCGTACAAGGACATTTCACCACACCGAACTCTGCTAACCGTTCACCGGTAAACAAGCACGAAGATCGCGCGCTAAGCACATACGAAAAATTCTTCTAGAAGTTCCGAATCGTTTGGGCAAACACTTAAGAATAAATTAATCAATTCGTTCACATATTTTTCGAAATCCCCAGCTCGGTGGAGACAGCAAAGCACACAGCGGCGGGTAGAGTAAACGGGAATATGTTTGTGAAAGGACACAGGCGGTCCACATTCTTCCATTAACATGGTAAGAATGAGTACCAGGGGAAAGCGCGGCGATAAAGCTGTTGTACAGACAAAAGAGGTACGTTTGTTTACGGAACGCTTTATCGTTAGAGGGTTCGCCGGATTTTCTTGTTGATCCGTCCCCGCCGCTTCTAATGGCGATTTTGCTTTATTTTCAACGTTAACAAATTAAAGTAACCTCTCGGTGTTCGTCACGGTTCTCGCTCGTTGCTGTACTCCTGTTCCGTATAAACATTTACGAACGATTCTCGAGACTCGCGGAGCTTTTCACGAGAACGAAAAAGTTCGCAGGCAGGAGACGAGGAACGAGATAAGATTATCGTCTTCCGCGGCTGTTCGCTATCGAAATGAAACCATGTCTGTTTGTCTGTTTGTTGAAGCAATTAACAATGTCGCCGGGTAGATTGGAAGGATCACACCGTCACCCGGCTCTCGACAGCGTGGCTCCGCCACAAGCGGCGAAATACAATTACCTAAAATACACAACGGGCAACGTCGAAAGGCAACAATAACTCGGTCTCAGCGGAGAGCACGCAGCCGAGACGAGTCAAGGCGATGTTCAACGACTGCGAAAAATATTTCGCTCGCAATTGCTAATCTCGCCCACTCACGTTTCCAATCGCGTTTTCATGAATGAAAAGCTTCGAGGACGGTCGCGATTCTTACATGAAAATGTGGCTTGAAGTCTCCCCTTTAACACACGCTACTTGCATTTTCAATAAAAATGACAAAATTTTAAAGGCAGACGGAATAATGATCGTTTTCTGTATGTATGTTAAAAAAGAATTGTGGCTTTCAGAAACGGAGCCTATTTAATTAGGGCGTAATTGAAATATCGCTGGTGGGAGTGTCAACGGATTAAAATTGTAAATGTGACTATAAAAATTGCAGAGGGGATGAAAAATACGGTCCGTCGTATTTTAAGCAACCCTGTAGGTGAAACCAGTGAAGTGGCTGAGGAACGTTACGAATAAATTGATGAGACACCGGCAGCCTCGTAATAAGATGGCTACGTTATAGCGATCGGACACTCGCCGCGTTATTAATTGACACTTCACCGGAGCTCCTACCGTATCTGCATCGATATATTCTGTATTACCAAGTAGCCCCGATAAGTGCTCGGCTAATCGATATCGTGCTGTCTACTGTGTAGAACTCGGGCATTTATTCTCTGCAACCTAACATAAATCCAACGCCTCGGTGAATAAACCGTTGCGTATGAATATTAACTCTAATGTCAATACCTCTGCATCTACGTTCAGTTTACCTTGTGAATTTTCCACGGTTCTCCTGACAAATAATAAAATTACTGTGAAATTCTACTTTCATGATTGAAGTTGCAGACTGTGTATATTGACGTATGTTATATACAGTACATCAGAACTTGGGCTACAGAGTTTTTCCCCCGGGGAGAGAGGCGACGAAGGACCGGTAACGAGACGAGTTTTTCATCGTTACTCCCATGGAAAAAGACTCGACCGGCAAATAAATACAAATTGTCGGATTACCGAGACTTTTCCCGCTGATATGGGACCCCATGCTCTTCACGCGACAACGTTCTCCATTTTCCGAATACTTCGCATAACTTACGACGAGCCGCACGGTGAAACCCAAACACTCCGCGTGCCGTATCCCCAAATAATAATGAAACTGTTCCGCGGGGAAGAGAGCCACGAATAATCAGACCTTGATACAAGCGTGTAGCTTCTCTTTGTTCGAATTCGTTCAACTTCGCCGATTTTGTACAGAAAATAGCCTAGTCATTAAGAATAGAGAGAAACCAGCAGATTTTTGTAAAACAGTCTATGAATATATTTGCACGAAGATCCTGGTAGTTGGAATTTGAGGAGCACGATGAATTATAGATCGAACACCGAGCATAGATCGATCAAGGCAGTTCCGTGAGGATCTTCAATAATTATCAGCCGATATCCAGTACACTGTCCTATTTATTGGAAAGAGTTGATCGGGAAACGACGGAATTATGGAGCGACAGGAAACTCGAATGTATAAGTAAGAAGAAAATGATCGATCGGCTCGTGTTTCGAGTTTGCTCGCGTTTTTGAAGCGTTCGGGGACCGATTTCACGGAGGAGGGGCAGGGCATGTTAATTAAATAGCCGGCGAAGAGTTTACCAATAACGTGGTGGCGTGTGACACGGGGCTGCAGCGAAATAAAAAAAATATATAGAAGAGATAGGTAGAGAGGAGAACGTCACGTGAAGAGAGCGTCCGATGTTCGGAAATGTGGCCGCGGGACTTTCGATTTTTACTTTAATTAAATATTTCCCGCGCCCTCGGTGAAGACGAGCCGCAACATCGCCGCACCGACATTTTTTATTCACGCTGTTATCGATGAAACAAGAAATTCGTGTGTCCCTTCTCGCCCCCCCTGTATCCGTGGGACCCTGCTGAAAATACTGGTGTTAATTAATTGGAAAATTGTTGCTGTTCTCGTTCCGCTAGCATGGTCGTAAAACGATACAATCACGGGCAATAATCAATTATTGATTCTTTAACAAAGCTATGCTCATTTTTTAAAATTATTTCCACATTAGCAAATAAATTAATCCTTGTAAACTCTTAAATACAAGACCAGCTGTTTTACACCTACTGTACAATAAAATGTGTAACAAATCTGAAACATCGCAGCTGAAGGCAGTATCGGTTTCCGGGGCTGCTAATAAAGTGGTAAAAGGATTCCACAACAGGTTTAAGGAAGCATAAAAACGGGGATTGGGATGGAAGGAGTGTCTGCGAGAGTGCGGCGCTGCTAAAAATGTACATCTTAATAGATTAATTAATATAATCTGTCGGGCTCGACTCCCGGCCAGACGAACAACTTCGTCTCAGTATGGAGAATGAATATTGTTAAAGTTAATTATAATTGGGAGTAACCTTGGGCAAATATTTCAACTGGTGAGTTAAAGAACCCGGCCAGGCGACGGACGAGGAGAGGAGAAGAACGGGCAGGAAGTGCTACTCTCTTTGTTTAAAAACGGAGGGATTCTTCATCGGCCGGTAATGCGAAGGATGTGAGCCCGTCTGAGTATGATTTTTCTCTTTTCTTTCTTCTTCTTCTTCTTCTTCCTCCTCCTCGCGACAGTATTTCTATGCAAACTTCACGTACAGCTTTCATAATTAAAAACGTACAAACTGGAACGCGCGCAAGATAAATTTACTCCTTTCTAACGTGTCAGAAAGCGTTTGGAATACCTGCATAATTATCAGAGCAATGTCGCTTTTCTGATGAATAATTCCTCGAGCCAGTCATTTTTTAAGGAAGTCACGTATACATGTATAAAGGAACGATCAGACTTTAACTTTTCATAGTTTCAGTTAATCTTAGAGGGCGGATTACCAATTGATTCGATTCGGTAACGTTGATTCTAATAGATATCATTTTGATTGAGACCGATGAATAATACAGAGAAACGTGCGTGGTGGGTTCTTATATATGAACGTCGAACGAGTCGTTTATTAAACAGTCTCCTCAAACCATCGAGCCAATATCCGCGGACCAGCTATTGTGTTCCCATTGGTTTAAGTTGCCGCGTGTACTTCATTATGCCGGTAAGGAATTTCAGATTATTACAGGCAGCTCCGGGCGCCGGGGATTTTCTGAAAACTGAAACTAAACTCGACTGTCGCCGGCTTCTTCGCAAACTTCCGCGCGGCCGATATTAAACGTGGATGAATATTTATGAACAATAATTGTATTTATACAATGTGTCGAGGCGCCGGGCCTCTCTAATTAAATTCATGCTAATAAGTAGCCCAGCCAGACGTAAATTATTAAATTTATTAAATACATTGAAACTCATTTCTCGATCGAAACGTTTTCTAAGAGTTGCATTCTAAAATCTGACATTTCGTATGCAACAGCATAATAAATTCTCGTCTGATTTATTGAGAGAAACGGGGGACGAAGATTCTGGACGACGAAACAGCAGACAAACGTCGCGAAATCAAGACAATGCTTAACTTATTTATAGGAGGCCACCCTCGTTCGTAGCCAGTTAATTATACGTCTCCGCGGATCTAATCAAGCAGTCTTTTTAAAAGTTATCCTCCTCGTACCGTGCTCGAAAGGTAAATCGATGCTAACGACGCGCGATAGAAGAAACTTAATTGTTCGACGTTATAAGAATGGAATTGAATGCCATAGCGCTCGAATCTATAAAGCGTCTATCGTATCGATCCGGTGAATCTAATTGTAATGATATCGGGGAGAGAGGGAAAGAAAGAGAGAGACGGTTAGAGAGACTGCCATTCGAATTTTCAAGGGAGCGAGCAGCGCAGACGAAGGCGAACGACAGAAACAGCAACGGAGCCGGACCAACCCTATTTCCGTATGCACAAAGGGCTCGAGCAGGCAAAGGTTTTGCCGGCCATACGTGCTACCACCGGCCCCAATTGCCACGAAACCCTTCTGACTTTCATTATCTCTGCTGTCTAAGGTGTTTCTTCCATTGCATTTTATCCTGTTAATTATTACCTGAGAAAAAAAGAACGCCGGCGGAATTACGGTGTCGAACGCCATCCAATTTTCAGGAAATAATTGCCGGTAGTTATCGCAGGGGCTGCCGCGAAACGACAGACGAACCGGGAAGGTAAAAACGCTTGAGGAAAAATGCTTTCATAAATTATGCACGCTACTCTTGCAACGTGACTGGATCGCCACAAAACATGTTGTGCCTTTTCACCGAGAAAATTGTTGCGATAATAGGTGGCAACCCTCTCCGGAGAATCGCTCGACCCCCTCGAATTTTCCACATTAAGTATGCTTCGATTTACTATTAATGTTTCATTATTCCGGTGTGCATTTGCTTACTGCCCCTTACATTGTAGGAAAAAGTCACCGCGAAATGTGAACTCGCAGGAAATTGTCACTCACCGTAATGGTGCGTTTTCACTGCGAGAAAAGTTAATTTGTACTTTGCGTATTGGCTCGATAGAATTATGAAGAGAAAAAAATCGTGCTGTCTTCTAGGAACGGTGTACACGGAGTACGCAATGGTTTGCGGGACGTGGAGGCCTTCGGAGAAGCGAGATTATTCAATTTCCCCGCGGAAAATGATTTCAGAAGGCTGAGTGCATGATCGTGGCGCGGCCGAGTGCCTTCATCGGGAAAGAATCCAATCAGCGGAGACAAACGTTCGAGTGGTATGGCAAAAATTAAAAAGGACAAAGAGGAAGACTCGTGAAAACTTCGGCAGGTACTCGACGGCCAAATTGACACCTACGATCCGACAGAAGAGGAGGAAGTGCCGTTGAGGTAAATTGAGGGCTCGACGGGTAGGACGGGGTAGGAAAACGGGGGTTGGAGAAGAAGAGTACCGGGCGTCCTTCTTCGAGGGGTTGGCCGAGGGTTCGTAAGCAGAAGGGAGGAAGAAAAAGGAACCTAAAGGAGAGAGGAGGGATGGTTGTGGAGGTTGAAGGTGGAAGAGGAAAGAAGAAAGAAAGGGGTGAGGAGGGGGTCGGTGAAGGCCCATTACGGCCGAGCGTGTGTCTCGAAACCGCCTAAAGCGGATCTAAAAAGAGGGCTAAAAGAGAGAAGCGACGCTCGCATGTCTCATTGCAATCTGCAAATATTGAGAATGTTTTCCGGCATTGCGGGAATCCCGGCGTGCGCCACCAACCAATTGCGATTATCTGACTGAGATACCGGCCGAGCGGATCCATCGTTTCGCCCGTATAATCCGAGCTTCGCCCACGTTACCACGTAGACGGAATTAGGTGTTCTCGTGTCCCGTGATACAACGAGCAAAAAAGACCAGCTAATGGGCTTTCTATCGACGGGCTACACCACCCACGGCCCCCTATTGGCTCTACAGTTTCGGATTCCGGGCTATCGACTGCTGGAGACGTCTTCCCGACTATCACGGAGGTTTATGCAAAATCAATGGGAATCCCCTTCCACAGTCCTGTCTTTCGCGGATGTTTCTTACACTCGACTTTTCAACTTCCAATTTCTAGTTTATTAATCCTACCATTCCGATATACTGAAAATTTCTCCTTTAGATTTTGCTCCCGTGGGAAGTTGTTCAATACATTAATCGATATGTACGTATCGTACAATAACAGAGTATAGAACTCTCAACGGGTGCATTCTTGTAATTTATATAATAAAATCAAATCCAGTCGGTTCGATACTCGCGCCGTTAATAACAGAAAAATGGTACCGCCAGAGGTAAATTCGAAGAGGCTGGAACTATATGAAATTTTATTTCCACCATACTGACACCTGGTAATTCAAAATAGCATTCCATGAGATTTTACCTCGACAAGAAAAATGGTCGCGAAGGGTTGTTTAGTCGATTCGAAACAATTTGTCGATTAAGGTTCTAACCTCGAGAACACCGGGTAAGGGTGAGAGGGGTGGGTACGGGGGTGCAGCAATTAAGATTGTAAAACGATAAGTCGACCGGGTGAAACGACAAAGATACGTAATGGAACAAAAGTCAGCCCTTCCCGAGTCCGGGCACCCTTCGCTGACCCGTAGTTCTCTCCTCGTCGTTACGGTATCGGCCGTGTCCGTTGGTAAAGAAGAACAATTAAAATATGACAATCGTTAGATTTAATTATCGGGACAAAGGGCAGCGGGTAACCCTCCGATTGTCGGGCCAGGAATGCTGCGCGCAGCTGAAAACTTGAAAGACATTTAAAAGCGCGGCTAAACGGATGGAAGGGTGGTCCCGCGCGACTTCTCACGGCTGATTTCGTTGCCGTCTGACTGCGGATCGCTCTTCTCCACTGAGGTATTATTAAGTACAGGGCATAACAATCAAAGAACGAATCTTCCGAATCATTTATAACAGGCGTTACGGTAATAACAATTATCGCGACCGTCCTCAGCCGGCAGAAAGATTCTTCTGAAGATCTTCCTCGCCCTGAAAAACAAGGGGACCCGGAGAGCATACTGGGTGCTCTGAAAAAAATCTAACTCTCTACTCAAGGAATAAGGTGCAAGCATATAGTATGCTCTTTGAATTTACAGTGCGAAGACACAGACGACTTTCACACATTTAAAGTTGCGTCATCCCATAAAGAATGCATCGCCATTGCCTCATAATTAAAGGCACAGCGCTGTAATTAACAAAGACACGATTGCGTGACAAAGAACTCCAAATACCGCATCCGTAGCACGTGACATCAAACAACACGCGAAACAGTGTTCATTATTGCCGATAAATTAACCAACGCTGAATATTCCCAATCCTTAACTTCTATTAACAAACTGGAAGGTGGGGGAGCTGGAATAATGTTTACAGATAACTATCACATTTAACCTACTGATAACAAGAACTCGTTGTTGTACTTTTTCCCGAGCCAAAGTTAAGTTTACGACGGATATACTTTTCATACCGCACTTGAAACTTTTCCTAGCTGGATTTACTGTTCTTCTTTAACAACATACATTTTACTGCCCGGTGGAACTTCATCGTGTTAATCCCTTCTAGTATGATTTTTCTGGTAGTTGCAATGTTCATTTATTCTGAATAATCTCCTGGGCGGAAGAAGAACATTCTTGTTTATTGTGCGATCAAATATTCGAAAATGTACAGGCGTCTCGTTTGATTTTTCGTCGATGCTCGTACACAACGCAATTATCCCACGGGATTAAAATATTCAGGGTGAGACTGGCAGGGGGATGAAACTCCTTCGTGCGAAACTAGTTTACCGGAAGTCAGGCGAAATTACGCGATTTAAGCGCGGCGACGTCGCAGCCGCGGGGAAAGACGGAAACACCGTCTTCCAGCAATGTGAACAAGACGTCGGCCAATGTTATTTTCCACCGTCGCACCAGGTTAATCATCCCCGAAAGTTGCGGGAACGACATGACTGACGGGCAAACAGGAACGAGAAGGATCCGTCCGCGAGTTTCCCTCGAAACTGCGCAGCGCGCGGGGGTCGAGCAACGACAAAACGCGCTTAAAAAACTTTTTAAATTTAACCCCATCCTCGACGAACTTCTTCTCGTGCCAGGAAAAAAACGCCACGGGAGAAAAAAAAAATCGGATGCAGTATACACGAGGCGACGAGCCCTGCCACGATCTACCCTAAAATTCACCTCGAAGAAACCACGGTTCATTTTTTAAGCGATTGCATCTTTTAAACGGACCGCACCGAACACATTTCCAAAATATTGGCAGCTGAACTTCGGATACCTATTCCGGTGGAATGGAATAATTAAAATTACAATTTTATGCATTCATGCGGGACAGCAAAAGGGGTGAATGGAACCATTTATTTTCGCATCGATCGGACTTTTAATATGTGATAGACATTCTGATCTTACGTCTGGTAAATGCAATTGATTGAGAGAATTAAACATCTGTCTTCTGATATCGCGCTGGACAATATCTAACACCATAATAATACATTACGTCTATATAGGCGAATTCTTGTTGTATTATATTTTAAACTTGATGAGATTTCCGATACAGAAGATAAATTTTCCATTAACGTCTGGCTCTAAAAATGGTTCTATAAAGAACTTATCCATAAACTAGCTGTACCAGCGACTTTGTCCACGCGCAATAACAAATCCTGGTTGATTATTAACGTAATTACATTTCCAATCGCCAAGGTGGTCTCAGATAGAGATAGAGATTTTATTTTTGGACAAGAAAATTTAACGAGATTAATTAAAAAGTGATTACAAAAAATATATTTATTACGATAGGTACCAGTAGATAGGAATAATTTTTTCATGACGTTGTCGCATTGCTTGCCTCGCCCGGTCGATTCAAGACCACGGATTTACTCATATTTATTTAACTGTTTATTTCACAGGATTTGTTTAAACGCAGGTGCTACCAGTCAAAAGTTATAAGCTGAAACGTGCCCAAAAGAGGGCGAAAAAATTGTTTTTGCTCACTAATGACGTCACAACTTTTGAACGAATGGACTTTTTCGAATGCGTTTTACTCGAAGATCTTCCCGAAGAAACGCCGCGTCTAATGGCTCAAAGCCCAGCATTCTACGTTCTGCCATTCTCAATTGATGCCGTCACAAACAGACAGACAGACAAACACTATTTTATTTATATACAGATAGAGGCGAGGGCGGTGTTTTTGAATGCGCGAATTAGCGATTGGGGAAAGATCGAAGGAATCGCGGTAGCTGCGTGCCAATTTCGCGAAAGTGGCACGAGTGGATGATCGAGGGGATGGCTACGTAAACGCGAAACAGGGGGGTTGGTATCGGCGTAGAAGGCGATTCGGAATTTCGTCTCGATTTGTATCGAAAGGGGGAGGGACGACGTGAAGTTTTCCAATTAAACGCGGATTATATCGCTTTGTCTCGGTATTGAAAATACATCGATACCGTCCCCGGTGGCGTGTATAGAAACCAACCCCGCGCAAAACCAGCCCCCGGCACATAATCGTTGGTGGCGGTGGATGGGAGGGGTGGGTGGGTTGAAATCTTTCTCCGACCAGAGAATCATCGAAACTTCGGTCAACAACCGACTCGGCGATATCTCGATGTATCACGAAGCAGACGAGAAGCGGGATTACACCCGTGGCCTTTCCCCTCGTATTTCTTCTCTCTCTCTCTCTCTCTCTCTCTCTCTCTCTCTCTCTCTCTCTCTCTCTCTCTCGCTCTCTCTCACTTTTTCTCTGTGTGTATGTACGTATATGTGTGTGTGTTTTTTTTTATTTCTTTCCACCTCGTTTTCCCTTCGACGATTGTTTAAACCGTCTGCCCGGCCGCCGCCGCCGCCGCCGACTAGCACCGTCCCCGATTTCCACGTGGAGCGATTGTACGCGAAAGAGAATTGTGAAAATTTCAAGCAGGCTTGCACGCTCTTGTACACACCGTCCCCGATCTATGTACATGCGCGCCTGTGTGCCCGATACATGCATATCATGATGTTTGCCGAAGTTCAACCAAAACGGCCCACACTCTCGCTCTGTCAGCCGGATCTGATTAAACATTGTCCCCCCGTCTATTCAAGGAATTTTCAATCTTTCTTCGCGGATTCGTGCGACCCACCCACCCACCGGCTTATCGCCGGACTACGCAGAAATTAATTCCACCGTTTTCGCTACCGGCCGACGATCGGAAACGTGGCGAGACGTGTTTACGTTGCAATTCCCCGCTTCCTCGCGAAATTAGAAATCGGGAAAAGTGTACGGAACGATCCTGACGCCGGTAAGGTTTTACACGCGCTGCGAAAGGTATTTTCCACGTGTACTGTATCGGTCTGAAGCCTCGTAGGCTGTGAATTTTCTGTATTAATTATATAAGGAAAGGTATTACACTTAGCACTCGAATAGTAAGAAAATTATTGTTTACATTATTAAATATGTCGGTATCTAATCACTTTCTGAACATTTAGATATTATATGAGTTTAATCTTGTAGTTAACACATTACCGACCGGTGATTATTGCATAATTTTGAAAAATCTGGTACATGGCTACAAACTTTTTAATGGAACTCTCAATAGTAACAGCAATTTTCATTGTGAACTAACAAGTCATCCTCAAAAACGTCATCTAATAATTTCATTTAAGATTCCAATGTAAAAGAAAATTTCAATGCTTTCTTTTGATACAGCACAATTATTGAGAATCCTATTAATAGGCAACCGTAAAGTGTTAAAATAGCTCCGAGTGCAAAGGGTTAAAGTATGGATTTACAATAGTGATCAAAGAGGTAAAATATTGGTTAAGCGACGATTGTCAGGAAAAAGCGTGGGAGACGAGGGCGGAGTTCGTGTCTCGTGTACGAAAAACAGCGATCCGCGATTTGAATTCGATATAGGGATACAAGTTCCTATGGCTGGGCTAGTGATCTGTAAATACATCGGCCGGATTGGATTGGCCCCTATCAACCTAACTCCCCGTCTACCCAGGAAGTTTCGTACTTTTCCAAACTCGCTCTCTTGGAAAAAAAGCCCTCGGTATAATGGCCGGCCGCTAAAACCTGCCGCTGCTGCGCCCCTAAACGAATTTCGCGTTCTCCAACCCCCGCGCGTGTCACCCCTCTCCAGAAATCGAAATATATTAATTTCGCTCTTTATCCGTGAGCACGGAGTTGTCCGGCCGCGTTTCCACCGATTTTTTCTTCCTCCGACGCGACGGAGAACGATGTAGCGTGGAGGTATCGATAACCGCGCCAATCATCCCTCAAAGATTAACGACCTTCCTGAGGAAACGATCGGCCCCCTGGGGGGTGAAAACGAACGTATGCAGGCACGCGTATGAACGCTATCGATTCCATGAAATTATGGCAGTGGGTCAAAGAGGGGTGAAACGGTGCCGGGAGCGCGGAGAACGAGCAGCATCATCGAGCATACTCGCCGCCACGAAAGTATAGGGTGGACTATTTGTTCCGAAAGTGATGGAACGATCCTCTTTAATGCTCCCGGGGCATCGACGCAAAATTTCCACGACCCACGCAGACTTTATAGAATCCAAAAAACATTCTATTTATTTTTCAAGATTTGCTACATATATAAAGTGAAGAAATCAGTGGGTTCAACACTAATAATAAAATCTAATCAATTCGGTTGACAATGGGGAACGCAACTGGCGACGAGCAACCCCTTGCAGTTTCTGACGCGAAAAACCCTCCACCCTTTGGTACTTTCGATTTCCGAGCGCGAGCTCCCTTCGGCAGGGCGTAGGGAGCAGTCGGCAGGCAAAAGATATTAAAACAATCGGGCGTTGTAGGGCCCCCCCGCCGGTTCCCTTTAAAATTTGCAAATACACGAGTGAAGTGCGAATTTATTCGACGGTCTGTAACCGCGCGGCGCGGCGCGGTGCTCCTTTTCACGGCTCTGACTCGGTTGAACGCCGTGAGCCGTTTGCGGCAGCCGCGAAATGGAAAAACGGGTTTTCCTTCTCTCACGGAGAGAGGAGAGGAGCACGGGCTGCGTGCCGCGAGAGGGATTAGCATAGCCCCCTCATTAAAATACAAACACAATTCCATCGGCCCGTACAGCCGCCTACTCCGCCTGCAGCCGCCAATCTCGAATACCAACCCGTTTCTGCAGACTCGGTTCAACGTTCTTCTTTTCTTTCTCTCTCTCCGCACCCCTCACCCCCATCTCTCTCTCTCTCTCTCTCTCTCTCTCTCTGTCCATCTTTCCCATGATGTTGCCACCGAGAAGAACTTTTAATCCATATTCGTTAAGTCGCCTTAAGTAAAGCATCTGCGCCCCTCGATTACTCTCGGACGACCGAAAACATAAGCAATTGGCGCCTCGAGGTGTCCTGCTTCATTTTCCTCCAAGAAATTGATGTTCTATCAAAAGATTGAATTTTAATGGAAAAAATTCCTGCGTCCTCCTGCGTACGTGGTTCGGAGAGCGTGGATTTGGGGGTGTTCGAGGAAAAGTGGAAAACAGACCGCTTAAAAGCAAACGACGATGAAAAGAACGTTCCTTCCACGCTGCCGATCGGCACACGCAAATGCTCTCACTCTTCAACTGACTACCCTGCTAGTTCCCAGTCAAGAGAATCCCATGGTTTTTGCCTCGATGGTGTTCCCACGTCTGGGTTCCCGTGTGCCAGTCCCCATACGTTCGAAAGCTTTAATTCCTAACGTTGCATCGTTGATAAGAAAATTTGGGAAAATGTGTATCTGCAGAGAAGATGGGAGAGCACGATAGGAATTGGCGGCTGCAACGTCAGCTGTTAAGGAAACTGTCTCATGGGGTGGTTAAACCTTATTGACCGGAAGAGGAAAAGTAGCCGTAAACAACCCTCCTAAATACCCCTGACCGCTCACTGTCCTGTAGCCATCGGTTTAACCATTGCCCAAACAACCCTCGCCTGTTTGCTGATCGGAATGCCTTCTCGTGATTGAAGCTCCTTCGCCAACCTATACTTCAGCGGTTTAATTGACCGCGCTGTTCTCCGTGAAGAATACAATCATTGAATAACATTAAGAATGAAATTAAAATAACATACCTTCTTAGTGGGTAGAAAGAAGAGGTAGGGGCTAAATTGCTCAGGCAACCGAGTCGAGAACGCGTGAATCTCGATCCCCGGCTAAATAAAAGCTAAGTCGTGGAAAGAAGCGCAAACTTGTCGGATTAACGGGTGAAGCCAGCTAATGGAGGCCGAGTCTACTTAATTAAGTCGAAGAACAACGAAACACTGGAGGCACGAAATCGACGAAAACAGAGACGCCTTGTACGTACAAGCAGGGTAAACATGTACGGGGTTGATACGGTACGATCTCGAGAGCCCGCTCCGTAAACACTAACGAATCTATTTTGGAAATTGTTGAAGGCTACAGACGCTCGCGCGCGTGGCAGCAGTAGCAGCCGGGAGGTTTCGAGAATATTTTCAACGCAAACAGCCACGGGTTGCCCGAGCCAGCTAATCGTAGGCGAAAGCTTATGCGTGGCATTTCTTTGAAGGGCTTTAGACGAGTGTAGGCCTTGCCAAATACAGGATTCGTTTGACCGTCAAACGTACAGAGCAGAGAAAGCTTTTATCCTTTCCACCCCTCGGCTCATCCTGCTCCGCCTAGAGGAGCCTCTTCAACCCCTACCCAACAGCCAACGGCTCCCACAAAGGAAAATATTTACAAATATTTCGCGACTAGGAACCCGGTTCACACCGCAGTCGTTTCCAACGCCTCTCGAGGGCCGAACTCTTCTTCTCTGCACTTTCATCCTCACCCTCTTCCGTTTGACACAATTTTTCTGGCATTGTCCCTCGGCAAGCGGAGCCTCCTTCACCGGCGCCACAAGATAAAATTGACACAGAAGGGTATAGTTGAAAGAAAAGTAACCGAGTAAGTCTCAGGAAAATGGACTATTCTAATGGATGACGAAAATGTAAGGACTGCGTAACTCGGGTCCGATCAGCCAGGGTCTCTCGAAGGAGCATTCGCCACGCTGATACATATGCAGACTCGATATCTTCGGTAGTTATTCTTTCGGCGGCTTACCTGAGGGGGAAGATAAGGGAAACCCAGCAGTAATTTGAACCAAAGGGAGACCAGCCTGATAAAACGCTGCCTTTGATGTCTTTCTTCAATGTTCTATCCTTCTGATCACGCGGGATCTATGAAGCTTCTCAACACCGTCGGATATTTTAGACAAGAGAATTTCCATGAATCCGAGTGTCGTTTAGACTAAATCTAAGCCTCGATTAGCGGTGCAGATCGAAGGGACAGAGGGATGATGGGCACTTGCCCCTTGAAGGTCAGTAGGGTGTGGCTAACGGTCGAGTAAATGAAGGGTCGCATTACGAGTTAATGTTCAGCTGTTACGTTTCTGTAATTCGCCTAATTGTACTGCTTGGGAGATCCGAAGGTAACTGAACTGTCCGACCTGACAAAATTGAAACACGACATTTACATCCCCCGATCGACATTGGAATAGCATTCTGAATAAAATTGGAAAAGAATGTGCTCGCCTGTATCAACAATAATCCTCGAGTACGTTGAAGAAACAGCGATGAAAAATAGATAGAGCCACCGGCGACGTGACGAAGAAGTTAATCAATTCCCGGAGAAGAATTCCGCAAGAAATGGTAAGTCTGGTCGCCGATACAGCGTGGAGGGGTAGCAAGGGTGAAGTAAAGTAGAAGATGTAGCGCGTTGGTAGGACTGTCGGGACAGGAAGCTAAAGAGGGCGGTTAACAGGAGCTTCGGGGCAATAAGCGACTCTACAAGCTTTGGGAGGCGACGAGAGATGACCGCACAGGAAAAGCCGCACTGGTCAGCAGAAACAGCTCGCAAAAACACGGTCGTCCAGCCTCTTCTCTGCCCCACAGCAGAGCACCGGCAACCCCAGGGAAAGCTCCACCGACCACCCACACCTCGAACCCTGGCCAACCCCCTTGTCTCTCACCCCCGTCGGCCTAGAGCTGCTCTGTTTCTCTCCTTTTCTCTCTTTCTCTCTTACACTCTCCTTCGGTCGTTTCCTCGCTCCTTTCCGCGCCAGCTACCGCCACACGTTAAGGGTTGCTTAGGTAGTTGGTACAGAGTAAGAGAGAGAGAGAGAGAGAGAGAGAGAGAGAGAGAGAGGGAGAGAGGAGGGGAAAAGGGGTTGTGGGAGGCTGCTCGAGGAGGGCTGGCAGAAGAGAACGAACCCGAAGGAGTCGGAGGGGTTTGCTCGGTGGCAAGATTACGGCGAAGTTGCGCTCATTTAAATAATGCGCACAATAAAGTATGCAATGGCTAAGAGAGAGGTGGGGGCTCGCCTGGGTTCCCGTTAGCGCTCGATGTTCCTGTTTCAGGGGAGAAGGGATGCCGCTCCCGGGTGCAGTCACGTACCCTTGAAGAAGGAAGAACCTGGACCCAGACCTACGTATCGCACGGAAACGCGAAAACGTTTGTACGGAAGCGAAAGTTGGGGACATGGGCGATTAGACCCTCGCCGGACGGAGGCCTTCAAGGTCTGTCGAAATTCTAACACCTTGAGACTTCCCAGAATGAAGGGCAAGATTCCTGTGAATACATATACCTTGATGTTTCGATAGAGAAATCTATGCAAAATAAAAGCATGGTCGAAGAACATCGCGAAAGAAATATTTTGAAGAAAGTTTCGGTGCTTGACAGTAAAAATCAGCAGGATCGCGTTCGCTTTGCCGAATCCGCTATCGCGTATGTATCAGAGGGGTGAGTTCCAGGCGTTCCGCCCCAAAGGTTTCACCGATCGATTGCGATTCCCAAGGTCATCTAAGTTTTCCGACCATGGACATTGCGTGGAATGACCTGCTTCGATAGGTTACAGGGATTCCGGAATAAATCCCTTCTAGCCGAGGCAAAAGTTTTTGTCGGCAGTAATCTTGCATCTCCGACACCCCAAACCAGTTTTCTTTTTCTTACCTCCTACCCCTTCTGCCTCGTATCCCGGAATGGTGCTCGTTCGTCAGGATGAAATCGAGTATGCGAGAAATGAGTGTACTTGGATCTCGCCCTGAACGTTGGCCAAACCTCTCGGAAACAAACAAATTCCATTCTGCTACTGAAAAAAAAATAATTTACAAGCATAAGCATCTACGTCTCGAATATCTCGTTCGTCGTAAAACTTTGACAATATTTTCTTATTGCGATCGCACAATGGAATCTCTAAATTTTATCAATGTTGCACGCAAAATCCACTGTATAATGATGCTATCGTGAGCAATAAACGAGGAGCTGATATGAAATGTAACCTGGAACGGCGAAGCCTCGGCGAGATAGCAGAGGAATGGGAAAAATAAGAATAGTAAATAATATATTCGAGTAATGGGGGCAGTCTTTCTTCACCTATACCCCCGGCCGACGGTGTATCTTATGAGAATGAAGAGGGAGGCGTGAGAATGAACGTAATGAAAAACTGGGGCTGCTTAAATAAAATAAAGCTTGTCGGCATATTATTGGCGGGAGGGTTGCACTTTATCTTCTTCCTACCCTCTTCCTCGCCGCTTTCCAGCGTGCTTCATTTTGCCAGTTTACCCTTGGTCCGGCGAGTACTTTCATTTGCTCGATAACGTTGCGTTTCGCGTGAGACTGCTAACGATGCAAACAGACTACTCCCTTCGTTCCGGAACACTCAATTGAGCCGTTCATTTACCAGATTAACTCCGCAAAAAAGCGTACAGACAATTGGCGAAACAGTATAACCTGAATCTTTAAAGCTTTTCCAATTTTCGCCATTTAACGCCTGTTTTAGAATACTTTCTCTACTGTCTATTCTTCTTTATTGAATATTGTTCGTTTTGTTCGACAGGAGAGGAGAATCGGATTTGTTGCACAGTTGAGAATTCTCTGAGCCCCAACATTACAGGATAGTTCCGGTGTTAGCTCGACAAAAATGACAAATAGCGCAGCGAAGGAGGTGTCTAATTTACATATCCACTAATCTCTGCCTCTCGCCGTGTCTCCCGCTCTAATTCCGCGCTAATTCGCCGCCCTGCTCGAAAACGACGATGAAATAGTCCGGGCCCTCCGAGTGCCTTGTTCGTCGCGCTAGTAACACTGCAACATCCACCCTCTCAACCCCTTTTCTTCACGGAGACAGATAAGGAGGGATCTAATTCCACTTAATGTTGCTTTTTCAATTGCCCGTAAACACGATCGCGAGCGGGACAAGATAAAACTGATTCGGAAATTAACCCCTTTTGCTTACTACTTTTCCGATGCTTTCGACATCGTTAACTATATCAACGCAAGAATCTTTCTTGAAATAATTAAATGTTGCAGAATATTTCTTTCCGATCCGCAGGAAGAATGACAAATTGTTACGCGAATTAGACGTGAAATTTTCTGATCGACAGGCCCGGGGAAAATTGTTCCCTAACGTAGGACCGATTAAACTCGAATCAGCGTGTCATCTCACCTAGATTCTAACGAAGGGCGAAGACGTCACCGTTCCATAAACATTTCGAAATTGTGCAGGTGCTGTTCCTGATTTATGACAGGCAATTAGAATCCGACTGCCTTATTTGCCGTCGTTGCCACTAAGAAGCGGCGCCGGCATGTGAACACGACGCATCGTAATCTATGCTTCGAAACCCTAATTTCGAACGGACGCCAGATGTTATGCGACATCGTCGGGAGGATATGTACAATATAAATACCGTGTACGTGAACGTCTCTGCATCGACACTCGTTCCGGGATAAAACGGTTCCAATCGTTTCTCATAATTTCGAAAGAATCCTTAAGACGAAGACGAGATAAATTCTCTAACCGGAGACGACGAAGCTGGTATGCGTGTTACCCGCGGAATTAATAATGTAAATTGTGTAATGAGACTATGCTGTAAGCGGATTATAGAATCCGAGGGTGAAGTCGACGTCGGAAGGAGACAAATGAAGAGAGATGGTTTGCGGGAACTGGAAATGCAATATTCCGTGAAAACCGTCACCGTAGGGATCGCAAAATAAATAGATATACGTGGCTGGAGTTCCACGGACGATCCGTGAACTTTGTCGCCATCGGTGAAGGATAGCCGCCGCATTCCTTGACGAACTGCAATCTATTATCAACCAGTAATCCACGATCTCAAAAATTTCAGAACCCTCCGTAACACCTCGACTGCACCCGTACGAATCCCAAGCAAATTGAAATTATAATTTTTAAAGACAAGAGAAGAAGACGAAAAAAAAAACAAAACAAAATTACCAGAGCAAACTCTCCCAACGTCCGCCGACAAAAGGTCCCGGCAATTCTTCCAGCTCCGCTTAAGCGGGACAATAAACATCTCTCGAGCAGTCGTTTGACTCGCAATTAATAATTCCACGATTCGGAGGGGTGGGTGGGGGAGGGAAACGGTAAGCTAATCCAGTCGATCGAGCTCGCCACCCCTGTCTGTATTCACTGTAGGAAATGCAGCATGCTTCGATAAATTCATCTCCGCGGAACAAGCGATTGTTTTCCGAACGAGTCCGATAAGGACATAGACGGAAATGAGTAAAAGGGAAGCGGGGATGGTCGAGAGGGTGGCAAGAGCCAACGTTGGGGGGTGAAGAGGAGGAAGGAGGAGGAATAACCCCGAACGGAGAGCCCGGAGAACGAGCAAGAAGGAGTAAGAGAAGGAAGGAAGGAGGAGACGATGGTTGCAGGAGGACTTGAGGGAGAGATGGCCCGGGCGTTCATCGGACATTTATCCAATTAACCGATTCGAGTCGAGTAACCGGGGGTCAGGAGGTCGTTCGGCTACCTATATAGAACCTTCTGTAAGCGTGCACACGGTTCGGTGCACGAGCACACCAATAATAGATACGCGCGTCCGTATGGAAGACGAGAGGCGGCTCGGTTACGTAATGTCGAATGTTGATCCGTTATGTTTAATTACGCAGCCCCGATATTGACGGCTAGGTATGCGGGAGGGTTTCGAACCGTGAACGGGGGTGAACGAGCACGACGGATTCGGGAATCGGTCCCAGTTGCTTGTCCGTAAAGTCAACCCCTTTCTCCGGGACGAGAGAAAGGGGTTGAACAGGAGGAGAAACGCTGAGGCTCTCTCGGACACTGTCGAACGAAATGGCCAGCAATATTGTCGTCGTGGTCCGGGGGATTTGCGTGGGGTAGAGGAGACACACCAGCAGACGGGGAGCTACCACGCTGACATGGGAAATTAATTATACGATAGTGAAACTCCTGACCTCCGATCTGCTCCACCGAAACAGATCGGCTTCTCCTTTCGTTTTACTCTTTTTTCGAAGGGGACGATTGCCTCTGTCGGCCAGCTTTGTTGTTTTGCGAACGTGGGAGCCGAGTATTCGACACTCTAACGGCGATTGTTGCACAACGGATTTTTATGCAAATTAAACAATTTCGACCTGAACTCCAACGAACTGGAGAGAAATGGAAATTTATTTTCTTACTTAATTAATTCTTCTGTCGTCACTGTTCACTGTTCTGACACTTACACATTGTTAGCATAAATGCAGTAAACCCACTGTCTAGTGCTCCTACTGCAGTGAATTTGTTTTATTGTATTATTACTAGAAATTTGTTTGCCAGCTTCAACGAACTGAAAGTTACAACGTTCTAAGCCAGGGTCAACGCGGACCTGAAGCAAAGTAGAGAAATGTACTGGTATCGTGAGAGATGGGAATAAAGACGATCTCGAACTCAGCGATCACGCTGAGAGTACATCCGGGGATCCATTACACCCAGATCTCGGGATTCAACTGTCCGAGACGGCGGCAAGATTTGTGTTTTCACTTTTGCGTAGGGGTATCCTGTCCCGGAGTGTTTCGTTTCCTTGGGATCAGCGTTCGCCACGGTATAGATCGAGGAACGAACTAGGGAACAATTAAATGTTTTTTTATATGAAAAATTCACGAGCCCAAGGCGAGGAACCGTTCGCTTACCTCGGTATTCTAAGCGTGGAGCGTGCGACATTAAGTTTATCGGTCGTTCTATGCACGAAATCGGTGAAAAGAGAAAAAAAACCGATTTGTCCCGAAATATGTCGGCTTTTATATATCGTTATGGAGCGTACGCGTGGGGAACGACGTCGTAGCCACCACCGCCTACCAACTTTCTATCTCCTTGCTCATACTTTACCACCATCCCAGCCAGCATACACATACGCTCCGAATATTTATTTTTATTACAATCCTTATACTCCTGAGTCAACAGTTTTTTCTTATTTTTCTTTCTCTCTCTCTCTCTCTCTCTCTCTCTCTCTCTCCCTATCGTCTCTCCTCCTTTCTTTCGAAGGTACGAATCGATTTTAGCAGGGGGCGCCGAACCGGGTGCGTAAGTCGAAGAAAATTTCGATGGTAAGAACGGCAAGTGGTGGCGGCCGATCGATTCGTGCTTATCTTGCCGCGAAATTAAAGTCACCGATGCGACCAACGCCTCTCCTTCTTCCTTCCTTCCTCGGAATAAAAGAGTCAGCCTCCGCGCGAGCCTCGGTCGAAATAAATTTTTCACGTTCGCGTTATATCGCTTTAATGTTTTTGAGACGGGGCCACCCCCTGGAAAGTTAGCGGCTACTGGCGAGTCCAGTAAATCTTACACCCCGAACCACCCCCAGAACGAAAACCTCCCTCGACTGCCTAGCCATTCTTATTCCCTCGTTACTCGCAGCCTCGCTCGAGGCGGCTCTCTCCTTATTATATCGTCTTTCCACGCCATAAAATCGGAAAAGAATTTCGCTCCCCGAGACAATAGAAACTAATAAATTTGATTGCTGATTACACCCGCGGAATACTCGGATTAAAATGTGATCGCGGTGTGATCGACGGAACGCCGCGTTATTTTGCCCGAAAGTTTATTTATCTAGCTCGAAAAATGCCTGCTTTTATTTTGCATTATAAAAATCGTAAGACTTTAGTATATTAGTAATTTTTCTTTCACCTGGGAAAATGAGATTTTATTTCAACAGTAACATTTTATTTATATTTTGAATTAACTTGGAAAGTTTACCGCCCCTAAATGCCAGTGACCGTCATAGCATCGTGAAATTCAAGTGGGAATGGTTGAGCCATCTGGTGGTGCAGCGAAGTATTTATGGCTGCCAGCTTCAGGCGTTCATTGTAGATTGCGCTAGTATACTCGTTTCGCGAAGAATTCGTTAGAATCCGTTAATTAATTTAATAATTGTCGGTTTCTTACGAGAATTCTTATCAAATATTGTTACCAGCATGTTCTACAAACAATTTACCACCCATTGTAATTCTTTGCACGTATTAATTGAATATTTCTATGGCCTATGGGGATTTTCCCATGTACCATGTTATCAAGCCCTATCGTAACTCCGCTGTAAAATAAGAATAAATTAATCTCACAACAGATTACTGTAGAATTATTCCTTAATTAAGATACGTATTTAAAGCTTTAAAAAAACGTAGATTAATTCCTGGTAATTTTAAACCGTAAACAACTACAAGGACATGTTTAAAATCATCATCCTTTTTCAAACAATCCCATTTCGAGTTCAATACTCTTACATCGCTGGATCGCAGAAGAATTAATTTTTCAATGTTTTCGCATAGAGCTTGTTATTCGACAAGCTCTCATTTTATGGCTTGCGAACCGTAGAATAATCCCTGGTAATTATTTCGAACAATAGCTCTCAGTTGACAATTATTCGAGCATCGATATAGCAATAGGTCTAATATTTACATGGCAAAGCGGTCAAGAAGGTGAAGATCGTGACTTAAGGCTGTTTCCACTGCAAATTCTAGAAAGATCTGTCTATCTGGCTTGCATTTATCAACAATTCATACATTGTACAACACATAATACCGCTATTCTTCGTTCCTTGCTTGACGCACCAACGAGAGCAGCGATTAGTACCGGTCAACGCACAATATTCGTATTATTCTTGGTTCCTTCTATAAACGGACGCTACATTGCGTTTTTCCTGCTTCTTTCTTTTCCGCTAACAATGCCTATATACATATTTCCTTCATTATATGTACGTTTCCGTCCACACTAAAACATGTTGCACAGATGATGCAACGGCTATAATTACTTATGCGAGCCGGAGGAAGATATTTTTTTCGTAATGTACAATACGTTCCCGATAACGCGCTTTTAAATATTTAATATTTAACAACGAATACCCACACGGTGTATTGCATTGTAACTATAAATTCGATATTGGCAGTCTTAAATTATGCATATATATCTTCGAATGTTATCTCCGTAAGGGGAATCTTGTTTATTCTGTCCGGTTCGTATTCCCTTTTAATCTCATAGAGCAAAAAGGCACGCGTACATAAGCGAAAGTAGCGTATCTACGCTGACTAAATGGTGCATACAGTTTATCAAGCAATTCAGTGTCTTTTCAGCCGTGGTTCAAAGCCACACGTAATTACAATAAACATCGACAGTTCGAGAATAACTTTAGTTTGCAGCATGTGTCGGATCCCAGCGTTTCGCCTGGTTGCGGACTATTAAATCAGTTTTATATTGATTTACGAAACAGAGATCTGCCAAATGTGTTTTCTTGTAACGCGAGGATATTTCGAAAATTACGAAATCAACCACCGTTGTAGAAATATAAGAAATATTTTCGAATCGCGCTGCTATCTGCTCAACTGTCAAATTTTGTAATTTGTGTCCGTGTGACCGCGCGCACGTCGTCGGTGTTGATGTCGTATGGGGAGAGAGTTTCTACGTTTCCAGTAACTTCGCAATTTCCAACAAGTTTTTATACATGGCACATCTGGGAAGCTTGTCAATCCGATTTTCGAATGTTGAACGAGGAAACGTCGTTATGACTGAAGTGAAGGAGTTAATCAACCGCTGAGAATTCAGGAGAACCATCTGCATCGCGCCGAGCGTTTTTGGTTAGGACGGTCTGTTTCATAATTGGTATGTATTTAATAGTCATTATTTATTATTCTTAAGCCTTTTTACATAATACGTGTCTCTATTTAGTCTTCCTGACCACTAGCTACCTAAATTGCAACAAGCAGGAGAGACATAACAATTGATTTTCCTTCTTAATGTTTAATAGGTTGAAAATGATACAACAGTATTCTTAAATTCTTCTAATGGTTTTACTGTTTCAACTTACGTTTATTCATTTTCGTCAGAAATCTATGAAATCTGCTGTCCATTGATCACCGATGATATAAATCCACTGTTCCAATTAATATGTTAACCTGTATGTGTACATAGAAAATATATTGTGATCTCTTATTATCAGGGTATGAAGGATTTTGGAGTATTTAAATAAATTTAAGAAAATGGTAAGCAAACTACCGCAAGAGTTCAGGAGGTACAACCGCAACCTCAATCAACTGAAGCACATTCTCAGCGAGACCCGACAGGCACTGGAATCCATCAACAACGAGAACTTTTTCCCTGGAAGTAAGTACAACACTGAACTTACATTCGAGCTGGTTTTATTTTAGATTTTCAAACGATTTTGTTTGTTTGCAGAGAATATAGTGAAGGAGCTGTTGCCTGAGTTAACTCTTGATAACATTAGTCACATTTTAACAAACTCACCTGCTATTGTTGTTTTTGGGCAAGACACTAAAGCAAAGGCAACTTTAGTCAATAGTTTACTTTCTACAGATATCTTGCCAGTGTCGAATGGACTGTGGCGGTGGATAAAGATCACTCACGATGTGACAAAGTATATTAGTCTTACGTTAGGTCTAGAATATGAAGTAGTCGATGGTTTAAAATCCAATGAGGAACCATGGGACACTCTGCCAATAGAGGATCTAACAGGGTCTGGTACCGAAGACACCAATTGTCCTACAGTGCTGGATGTGAAGCTAGATCTACCGGTACTAAAGGATGGTGTCCAAGTACTTATCGTTCCAAACAGTGGAGCAGTCCAGGTTCTGGCAAAAGGTCTGTTGAATGTATTGCCGATATTTTTGTACGCTTTGGGGGAGCAGCCTCTAACAGAACAAAACTTGGAAGAGTTGAAAGATTTGAAAGACACATATCCGTTTAACCCTGTTCTTTTTATATCACCACTGGAAAACATTACACTGAACAGTATCGACGGTGAACTGACTGAATCCGAACAACATAGACTGCAATATCGTATGAGCTCGATCGATTCGACGAGCAAAACCGACAACGACGATGGTATCGACTTTGACAAAATGAATTCGCTGGGTACCACTTGGCTGGAACAGCTGACCAATTTGGGCTTCCTGGGTATGGAAGAATCCGTCGAAGTTGATCAGCTGTCCTGGCTCGGTAGCGGACAGTACGTCTGCGGCAGCAAACTAGTGGATTCATGCAAGAAGATCGACAGTATTTTATACTTCGTACGAGGATGTTTGCAAACCTTTCTCATCAAAGCGAGCACCTACTTGAACGAGGTCCATACGGCCAGCCTGCGAAAGTTCATTCTGAGCGCTTTCGACATGGCCCGCACGATACAAATCACTCCCCGACGAATACAATACGCGCAGATGAAAGAGAACAATCTATATGCCACTCTGATGAAAATAGTTAACGAAAACCAGGAGGAACTGACTGTATTAATACAAGGAATAATCCAAGAAATGAAAAACGACGTCCTACTACCAGAACACGACGTGTACCCCTATCAAAGTGTTCCTTTTCCCAACACAGAGCGAACAGAATGGTCCACGACAGTCCGAGCAGCGACCTCCGAAGTTCAGAGGGTAGTGCTCAGTCGTTTAGGCGAAAAGGTCGCGCACCAGCTCGTCAATAACATCAGCTGTTTCCAAGGAACGTTTGTGGGGACGTTGCAGCGATGTCTGCTGAATCTCGAGGAGACTTACGAGAGAGACTCTTGTCTGTTAGCCAGCGACGCTTTGAAACAGATTATGTCGGCTGCGTACAACGTCGATTTGCACAGCTCCTCTCCGTCCCTCATACACTCTTTCCTGGAAAGGTTGAGGCAGCTATTTAAATCATTACCACTGCCATGGTCACCAACGCCGACCTTAAACGAAGCATGGCGGAAGGAGGTGGCCATCGACGTTCTAAATTCTTTATCGGCAGCTAGATTAGCCAAAACGATATCCATGCAATTTCGGGATAAGCTGAATGCTTCCCACGACTCGTTCCAGGCAGCTCTTAAATCGCTGGGCAATTATTACTCCGGAAAACTCGAGAGGACGGAGGAGCAGAGAATAGCAATCAGGAAATATCATGCTCCTAGGATGGCGAAATTAGCCTTAGAGACTACGTCGATGATCGACGCCGTTCGCTATGGGATGCCCCATTGCGGGAAAGAGATCGGCAGAGGACAATATGGGGTAGTTTTCGCTTGCGATGGTTGGGGAGGAGCACCAGGACCTTGCGCAGTGAAATCGGTAGTTCTCCCTGACGAAAGACACTGGAACGACCTCGCCATGGAGTTTTATTATACCAGATCCATTCCCGATCACAAGAGAATAGTAAAACTCCGCGGATCGTACATAGATCAGTCCTATGGTGGAGGATTCGGCTTTGGATCCGCGGTTCTTTTGATTTCTGATCGATTGAGCCGCGATCTACACTGCGGGATCCGCGCTGGTCTAACCTGGCTGGAGAGGATACAGATTGCCATCGATGTGTTGGAAGGAATACGATATCTTCATTCTCAAGGACTTGTTCATCGCGACATCAAGCTGAAGAACGTTCTTCTCGATATCGAGAACAGAGCCAAGTTGACCGACCTAGGGTTCTGCATCACGACGGCGATGATGTCTGGTAGCGTCGTTGGAACACCTGTTCACATGGCTCCAGAATTGCTCACTCGTCATTACGATAGCAGCGTCGACGTGTATGCTTTCGGGATCCTGTTCTGGTTCATCTGTGCCGGACATGTGAGATTACCGATCGCTTTCGATCAGTTCCACAACAAAGAACAATTGTGGAGCAGCGTCAAGAAAGGTAAATCGAAGTTCATTTATTGCTACTGTACAACTATGAAGATTTTCGAAATTCTATGTTATGCTTGTTGTGCTTGTAATCGCTGGTATTTTCGTTTTGTGAATGTTGAAGTTGTGGATTATGGTTCGATTAAAATAAGGAAGTAATTTTTTTTTTAACAAGGCATCCGTCCCGAACGATTAGCTTCGTTTGACGACGAGTGTTGGAAGTTGATGGAACAATGTTGGGCCGGTGAACCATCTCAACGACCTCTGCTCGGAGCAATTTTGCCAGTATTAGAATCGATTCAGCAGAAAGCAGAAAGAGGCAAGTCCTTACCACAACTCAACACATTGAAGCTACAAGAAAGTACAACATCCATCTCGAAAAATTCTGCATTAGCATTAGCAGAGCCTTACAATCAGAGGGGTGCTATGACTAGTCCAGCCCCGGCGAAACGCAAAGCAATCAAAACTGTGAAACATCCGATCTTTCATATTACGAATCTGTTTCAAGCAAGTCTCTGCTCGAATCTCTACGTTCAAATGCGAGAGTTTTGAAATGATTTTATACCTTGACTTCTCGAATTTTTTTAAACGATCTGACAATATTTAATCGTGTTTGATACACACTCGCGTCGCGACTTATCATTTTCTACTGCAGCCAATTGACATTCATTTCCATAGTATTCTTGCAGTATTAAATTATTTGACAAATACTCTTTTTAAAAGATTTATTTCTTCGAATAGTATTTGCTCGATTACTCGGAAGCATAATACGAATGTTTCTTTTCTTTTTTTAATGTAATTATAACGAAACGTTGCGTCTATATTTGTTTACATTAGGACTATAAGTGATTGCGATATTTTGATAAATATTTTGCATATGTAATCAGTGGAGTAACGAACTACTTTTTTTACTAGGCTATATAACTGTTTCCCCAGAAATTGCACTCTTTACATATGTTAGTTCCTACGTGATTGTGATAAAAAACATGTTATTGTTGGCAAAGAGGCACCAAAAAAAAAAAACAAAACCAAAAAATTGTGTATTAACTCCTAAAGAATAAATAAAGTTTTCCAGTTTTCTATTTATCGTTGAAAACAGTACTATAAAGTTCATTTCTTCTACATTTCGAAAAATTCTAAATCTAAATGATTAACAGGTCCTATGTGTTATTCATAAGACTTTATGTTTTCAGATGACAGATTCATCCATCTCCTTGAATCTCCAACAGGGAATTAAAACGGGTTTAACAGTTTCGATGAAGTTTAATATTTCGTGAGAAACAATTCGATTGTATTTTACAATTGGACGTGTAAAATATATTCTTGATCACCAACAGGTGTCAAGAACATGAGATACTTAGTTGCAAATATTAAGAATTATATAGAAATCTCTTAGGGCAGAAAATCCTTATTGTACAAACAGAACTTCTAATTCATGCATTAGAATTATCAATTTTTAAAACACAAACATAGAGCTATGTGCGTAATGTTAATCAACTTTTATACCATAAGAAACTTATTTTCTTACAAACTAGTCTTACTACCTGTATAAGTATTTGTTGATTATAACTATACAATCGTCAATTATAATAAAACTGCATCAGTATCTAGTATAGTTATGTAATTACATAAATATAGTTTTATTTTTACTGAGACATTAAACTATACAAATGTATAGAAAAATAAAATGTTCATCAACAAGTGGCATGACCTAATTTATAATTACGTGTATAAATCAATAAGATTTATTCAAAGCAGCAAGTCGAGGTCGGACTTGGCTTTCTCTAGATCATGTAGAAATTTATAAAATTCGCTTATCGTCATCTCCACGAAGACAGTATTCGGTTTACCGTCTTCCTCCAAATCTAACTTTAACTGCAGAAACGATTTGCCGATGTTATCGGATTCATTGCTAGCAGCAGTGACTGTAACAAAATATATATGTACGTAGTATACACATACTATAGTGCGAAAGAGTATAGTATAGTCAAAGTATAGTAATAAAGGTTAAGCATTCTTACCTCCAAACCTCCACGAGACTCCGCGCACTTTACTAACAGTCTTAACCATTCTCTATCGCAAAAACTGTCAGTGAAAACAATCTATACTTTTGCGTTACTAAAATTGTTGTTAAAATTTGTTTAGATTACACCCAAACTCAAGCCGACGCATTCGGGTTCTCTCGCCAGTAGAATATGCTGCCATCGCCAGACATACTAGAGAACTATCCAGCAAAATGGTTGGTATCGCCAGCCAGTATTCGTCCAACGTGCAAGCTCAAACGAGGTATGTATAAAAGTAGACACCGACGAGAATCTCGTCGGTGGTGCTGCGATCTGATTCACCAGTTGGTTGTAAACAAAATTGTTGAGTAGAGTCGGTACTTTAGATACTCTAGTCTACTCCAACACTGGTCTGTGATACGATAGGATGTGACACAGAAATGATAAGGGGACTTCCGAAAAAATACATTTGGCGATTGGTCTCCTAATTGTGGTCTATTCGATCGAGTAAATTGGTGTTGCGATCTGGCTCTGCTTATTAAGGGACTCATTCCATCGCAATACTCGGTCATGTAATTAATTAATCAATTGATTGAGATAAATAAGCAACCGGCAGCGAGGCGGTGTCACGTAAACTCAGATACCGACGATTCCGTGCAATTAAATATTCCATGCATCCTATTATGTTTTGCGGGGATCGGGGGTGATCCGGGCAACCCCAACGGATCCTTTTATCCCAAACGTTCTCCCCGTATCTGGCGAGATTTTCTGACAAGGAACTGGGTTAATCACGGCGGAGCTATCTGTGACCGCGATTTATTACTTTATCTTTGACCCCATGCAAAATAATTGCAATCGTCACGTATCGGTGGCGCGATGAGATATTTCAAATGCTTATCTGCAGCCAGGGCTTAGCCGGGGTTGTTTGTAAGGGAAAAAGGGGCGCCGTGTAGTTACGTGGCGTTGGTTACCAAAGAGCCGATAAATCCTTCGGGCGTCGCGCACGCCTCGTCCAGAAACAAAACCACGCGAATCAAAGGACAACCGGGTTCGACGGGAACCGAGAGGGATGTAATAAAACGCAGCGGTTGTTCCGCGGCGGCACCAGTTTGTCCTCGACGGAATAAATTCACGCTCACCTGCGCCCGTTCCTAATTTACCTAACCCTGATAACCTGGGGTCAATCCAAAGGGACTTCCCCTGCTTCAACCCTTTAGCATATATTAATGTAGCTTCTTTGGCGATTCGATCTCAGATCGCAGATAGGTTTTGGACCCTGTCTCATTCATCCTGTGAAGCTTCGGTGGAGCTTTCTGCAGACCAAGTCTTCGTTTCATCATAATTTATTACATCCGGAGAACACGAGCTGCAGAATCAGTTTTAATTGGTTTCGAAAGGGTGGAAAGGCTCTTTAACATATATTCACACGTTCGCTGAAGATAGTCAAATTGATCGTGCACACTACGGTAAAATATTCAGAGGTTCTACGACTTTCTTACTTGGGAAAGTAACTAGCTTCTTCCGACCAGTCTGAACTGCTTGCAGAAGGGTTGACAGCTTTCTTGTTTCAACCCCTTAATCTACATTAAAACGGGTTCTTCGGTAAGTCGATCTTGGATCATAGTCTTCTTGCAACCCTCAAGATTATCCCTTTTTGGAACTCCTTATCCGTTTCATCTGTTTCGTAGAGACTTGATGAAGCTTTTTGTTACTCGCCCTCCGTTTCATTCTAATTTACAAAGCCCTGCTTGCGCGTGGGAATAACTAGTTTAGGGTCGGTCTTAACTGGTTGCTGAAGAGTTAATTGCTTTCTTGTTTCAACTCCCAAACCGTAGATTGCGAACACAGGTTCTTTCAGGAAGGGCATTTTGGCGACACCGGGCTCGCGTACCTAATTCCTAACGTTGGAAACGAGTAGTTTAATTATCTAAATCAGAAGAGCCGAGCGTGAGAACAGTATTTTTAATACTTTAAAAGTGATCACTTAATAGCGACCAATTTCGATCTTAACCAATTTCTCAATTGTTTGTTTCCGGCCCTTAGATCTCGATTGAAAATTTATCGCCCGGGATAGAATCGGTGATTTTATCTTAGAGCTCGTATATCCTGCAGCTCTGAAGATCTCTATCCCCTGGAAATCTCTATTTGTATCAATTCCGATTTTATTAAAAAGATCCAGATAGTATTACGTGTATCCTCGCTGTGCGCAATCGGAAAATCTGCGAGGCAGCGATATATATGCCGTCGTTGTTGGCCCCGTGACAAGTAGGGCGACACATGCGCCTACTCGAGGATTGTCCCGTAAAATCGGTAAATTATCCTCAACGGTAATTAAATATTAACATCGCAGCGGCATCGGGGCGAGCGTGCGCCTCGGGTGTATCTCGGTTTTCGAGCGGAACGATAAAACTGCTGTGCCAGGAATATCCGAGCCCTCCAGAGTCGCAAGGAGTTAATACAATCTATATATAAAATATTATTACGACGTTCCGAATGGCGAAGGTGGCTGCTACCACGCAGCCTGTAAGAATACGGGAACTTTGCGAGAGATCAGCATATTTTTACTTTTAAAGAACGGGGTAGGACGGGGTAGAACGGGGTTGCAAATAAAACAAAAGGGAGGACCGGAGGGGAAATTCTCCATATTGATCTTCTAGGAAATTGAACGTGAACGTAAGCTGATCCACGTGCACTCGTTCTCGAGTACATCGGACAGATTCTCCATTTTCCGGCCCCCTTTGCCCATCGAACAGTTTTAATTTAGCAGGAAGATACAGGGTCAGTTTTAATTGGTTCTGGATGGGTTGATGGCTTTATTGTTCCCTTGAACGTATATTAAAACATTTTCTTCAACGAGAAAGATTCATAGTAGATCTCTCATTCTGTTCAACCCCTTGATCTACACTAATCTTGCAATCCTCGCAGCTCTAAATAGAATCTTTCACCTGTTCTTGCATTTCATTTTAATTCACCAGGAAGTATCGAATACATCTTTCAGCTTGCTGAAGACGGTTCAATTCTCCATATTGATCTGTTGGGAAATTGAACGTGAACGTAAGCTGATCCACGTGTACTCGTTCTCGAGCACATCGGACAGACCCTCCGCTTTACCGGGCCCCTTTTGCACATCGAACAGTTTTTCTATAACAATTCCTCTCCGTGTGTCTGTACAGAAGATTGGCTTCCTGAAGAATGCCGAAGTGTTCATCGAATAACGGTGACGTACGAGGCGATCAAAAGTCGCGCGAAAGAGTCAGCAACACGATGGGATGAAGGGATGATGTTCCAAAGGGAAGCCTTTTAAAACGCCGCCGCTTATGCGAATTTTCTCCTCGAACTGGCACGGTCTTCGCCTTGCAATGTCTTTTCCCTTCTTCTACTCACCCCGGCAGCGTTCCATTTTATGGCTATTGCACGACGGATGCTGATCCGAGTTACAGTTTAATCGAATCCCACGCTGCCAGTCCCTTCTGTCAAACCAGTTGTCAGTCGTCGCGAGAACGGGGGTGGCGCGCAGCAGCGCGGGTGGCAAACAGCGTCGCGATTAACAAAAAGGAACGCGGTCGACAGCGTAATTTTGTTACATGCACCGGGAGACCTTGGACCGACTGAAAATACTATGCAAACGACCCAACCGTCTGAACTACGGTTATGGACGAAACGCCGCCGCGCAAAAACGCCGGACCCCGTTTAAATGTTTTAATTATCTGGGAGTTCCGAAAATGGAATGCAAATGCAGTGTCTGCGAATACGTTACCGAGGGCGAGATACCGGTGTTGTCTTGGTCATCGATCCTTTGAATATTTCCAGTCTGCGATTGTTCCATTTGGTAGCGACGTTTCGAAAGAATTTTTTTACCGTCACAAAATTGCATTCGAAAGTTTAATCACACCGAGATACCTCGAAAGTATTCAACATTCAAAGCCGTACTTACGGTCATAGAGATTAAGAAATGCTCCGCATTTTTTTAGAGATGATTAAAACAGACAGGATGAATACAAACGATCCTTTTGGACGCTCCCCAGTCTGACGGACTGCAAAAATAATATTTCTTCTGCATTTTTATACCGTGGCATTTCGGAACGTATATTCAAAGTGTTGCGTTGGAATATGTATTGCAGAATTCGAGTGTCGTAACTATGAGGAAGATTACAGCATCTTAAAAAAATGCGTGTTCATTCTTCAAACTTCCCTTAAGCAGCGTGCCAAGTTCGCATTTGTCACAGCCAGTATGCTCCCCTTGAATAAATTCGCAATGATCGGCTTAATTCCAGGGGCGTTAGTCAATTTAAGAGCCGCGATTTAAGGAAGTGCTTAATATTTTTAACGAGCGGAGCTTAATCGGCGATATCTGCCCGACTTTTCCGTCGGTTTTCGGGATTCGGTAATTACGATAGCAGACGGTAATCCTCGCGGCGACGTGGAACACGCACGAAGAAACTTGCGGCAACTTATTACCGAGTGACCTAAAGCCGGGAGTGGCTTAAGACAGATTTATCATTTCGGCGTGTGGTTTAATTAGAAATTCTAACAAGCTCCGGCAACAAATATACCGTATATACCGAAAGTTGTACGTACCGATGCGCTGTTTGCCCCGGACGAAAGTAAACCGCGAGAGCTTTCGCTTAAGAGATTCGTTATTCCACCGCGCCCTCTTATTTATGAACGTTGCGAAAACAATGGCGTGATGCAGGGTGAGATTGGAGGATGGGGGTGGAATATTTGCATATAAATTCATACACCGTGAGCCGGACGATAACCTAATCTAATCGACACGAGGCGCTCGAATGAAATAGAGCTCGCCAACTGGAACTCTAATTGCGCGACCGTCCATCCTGACACCGCTCGCGAGAACATGCTCGTTTATTTTTGTTTGTTACACACGGTCGAGCGTCAGCCGACCAAAGTGGTTATGTCGGCCGCCATTATTTTTGGTTTGCGTCGGCTAGAAACGTAAGATCATTTATATTTGTTACGGGTTTCCGCGGCCGTTGTCACCGGTGCGCTGTGCGGTGGCCTCGACGAATCCACTCGCAAGAACCGCCCCTATCTGTACCGTCCGCAAAAATCCGCGGGCTCCTCGCGGATTAAATAAACTTCCCAACGACCCGGCCACACGCCCCATTTATTATCGGTTATTATTCTTTTTCCCAGAGAGAACTCTCCGTGTCGACGTCTTTCTTCGGCCAGCCCGACCAACTTTTCGTCGCGAAACTTACCGATCCTCGCCGGATGGACACGGAAAGTTGTGCAATCAGAGGTTTAATTAACGACGGCGCAAACCATTCCGCTGATGAAAAGAGTCGCTCGTTTTCGATGGTGCGTCCATGCAGAATTTTACGGAGACTCGACTGCGGTTAATTACGAAATTAACGCACTGTGCGTCGCGGAAATGCTCGAACAGCCACTGTGAAATTTTCCGCGGCGGCTTTCTACTCGCGACGAATGCGAATCGACGGCAATGCCGCCGGGACCTCCTCGTACTATCTAAGTATCGATGGCATCGAAAAACTTTTCTCTCGAACGAAATCCAAGGAATACCCCCCGCCGCTTCGGAATACCTGATTTTTCTTCTTCATAAACTTCATAAAAGACATTCTAAATGATATCCCACCGATTCGGTTAAATATACAAGATGCACCGAGGAATATTCGACGAATTTTAATACGACCCAGTTTATTGCATTCTTACTTGAACAGCAGTATCATGTGAAGTAGAAGTTCAACACGAGTGATCGAAGCTTCTGTTTATAAGCTTTCCTATTTATAAATCCATCCGAAAATATGCAGCTGCTTTAGAAATTAATGGCTTGTGCGAATGTTTTCACTTGTAAATGAACAGAGCAGATATTAGACGTTTCAGTTCTTCAGAATAATTATTCGAGATGAAGGTACTTCGGAGCTTATTAAGAATGGAGGAATAGCATTCGAAGTAGTTATAAATTACATTATCCTTCGCGCTCGTGTTCGAGATGCAAAAGGTTTCAAGTTGCTACTGTCTACATTGAAAGAGAAACGTAGATGCAACAGTCGTAAAACGGGTAGCAGTATCTACTTTTCGTTTTCGTTCGCGTTTTCTACAGCGCGATTACAAGCTATTAAAGTGGCGCTACGATGTAGAATTAATGACCTTGAATGGGCCAATCCTGTTCGATGCGGCTATATCCCCGGTTGACACCCTGCCAATCTTAGATTCCCTCCTCTTAATATCTGCGCTATCATTTTTCATTGTCTCGTTACACCCCGGAATATAAATTCCGTTGAATCTAGGTTGGTAGAACGTTTTCTCTTCGCAGCCCTTATCGTAAGAATCACCCTTCGAAGTATCGTGCCCGTAATTAAGAACTCACCCCGCGTTCGTTCGTGACCATAATCTGTATGGGGTGTCCTTAAAGTGTGAACAATTTCACGGTTGAGCGAGCGGCTCGGCAAAATGGTTTTCATTGCAAAACGACATAAAACAAAGCAAAAAAGAGGGGTAAAACACAGGACGAGCAACCATCCATTCGTACAATATTTTATTAAATGCGACGCGCCTCCCTCGCCCCTTTGTGAAATGTGAAAAATATTTAACAAAGGAAAATCGGAAATTCTCGGAATATTACGATACGCTTTATGCCTGTAAATAACGATCCTGCATAAAATTAATTTGCCTTCCTTTATACGGTGCGCGAGAGGCCGATCGTCATCCGACGTTGATAGCGTTAAGTAGATTACCAGCGACGCTATTCTACGAGCCACAAAGGCTGACAGTATCATTTGATACTTGTAACACTTGTCTTTCTCAATCAGCCGTAACTTGTCAACGTTTCATTCGACTCATGGACCGCATTACGTTACACGGATACGGTTCGGCCACCGATAAACATCATCGAGTTATTTAGTTCCTGGCAATAAACTTCTGTTTCCCATGGGCTAAAGTGATCGTGATCGGACTGCGGATGTTTACGCAATGAAACGTGCAGATTGACGAAACTTCATACCATCCGATCGAATCGTAAATAATCGTGACCAGTAATCGCTAAATCTAAGAAAAGTCATAGTGTGGGAAAAATTGAGATTTGTTGATTATTCCGCCAGCCAGCGAATCAAGCTTCTCGAATTCCAATATCGCGCGTCTAGATCGAAAATTAGCAAAAATATGATTTCGACGAGTGTTAATTAGCAAATATACCGCAGAGACAGGAACGTGGAAAATGAGAATCGACGTCGCTCTTGATTCCAGCTAATAATTCTCTTCCGGTTTCACCGATTGCTTTTTCATTCAGCGGAATCAAGCTTTCGTATTTCACAGACTTTCGAACTCTGGCCCGAAAATTGGCACCAAGACGCGGTAATTACGGTGCGCATTCTGCTGAGAGAGGTTCGGGAAAGAACGCAATGACGTTTCGCTCGTAATGGCAGGACAGTAAAGCGCGCAGCGTAAAGTTTCGTAATTTATCGCCGAATTAATGAGGACTCGCGTGCAGTGTCCGCCCCCGCGTCCCTGTCGCTGCGTCGTCGTCGTCGAGTGTCGACGTCATCGGTCCGTTTCGCAGCTTAATAAAATGCAACCGGCAGTCGGCCGTGACCACGTGCACCCGGTGTGCACACATGCAGCCACGTTTGCACAGCGCCGGAGGAGCATCGGGCTACTGTCTTCTGTGTTGGTGAGAGCGGATTCCTGCAAACTGGGTGGGGCGGCACTGTGCGGGGGCGCCTGCGTCGCCCGAGATATCCAGGAGCGTGTCTCCAGGGTTATCCTTAAAATATCCGAGCTATCGTATTACCACGAAATTCGAATCGCTCCGGCTTATCATTAATCACGAACCACCGGCTCCCATCGGCCACGGGGCAAGCCGACACGACCTCCTGCTGCCGTTTTATAGGGGATGGACCCTCGTTGGCCCTCTTTGATTTCGACCAGCTTCTGCACCGCTATAACGCAACGACTCCATAACGATATACGAAATATTGACCGTAGTCAATTGATCGTCTTCCAGATATGAATAAATAATGTTACCAGCCTCGTTCTACCGATTAGGAACTAGCACATTTCATTTCCACCCCGGAAACGTGAACTTTTAGTACATTGCATTCCGGCAGCATGCACGACGCACTGGCAGCTTTCCTTCAGTACCTTCTTCTATTGTACTTCCTCGTTCGCCAATTTCTACACTTTCATTAGATAGAAGGCATCTCTATGATCCTCGCTCCCAGTCCTGGAAGTCTTCTCTTTCAGTATTGCATTCGGATGTAGAACAAATATATTTTTAAGCAACTCTTTCCTGCATTGTAAATTATACCTTCTGCAAATTCATCTAGCAGATTACAAACTTGGCGTACAGGACATCATCTACAATTTTTCAGTATCGGAACGTGGAGAGTACAAAGGATTCGAAGGGAAGGTACACACTCTAACCAGACATCGTTGCCAACACGATTGTTCGGATAACAGAAGGGAGATTTCACTGCATGATCAACAAAATTGGAGTTGGATCGTAGGGCAAGAAGTTGAAATCGAAGAAGGGTAGTTGGAGTCCATCCCTTGTTAGAGCCGGTACCAGCGACCGGCTAGCCTGTCACGCTCGACTTTCTCCCTCGGCCAGGCCCCCTCTCACCTTCGACCGCCCCCGCACGCTCTCACCACCCACAGCCCCTACCCTCGATTGCTACACTCCAGCCGGAACCACCGATTCACGGCGCGCCGGTGAAAGAGAGAGCCCCGGAGTGATAAATCTACGGCCGATGAACGAAGTGCTTGGCCCCGTGCGCGTTCACTCGATCGGTTTTTACCCTGTACGTGGGGAGCGGAGGGATGTCCGAGTGAGAAACCGAGTGCGGAGCCTAAAGTGCGATTTCCTATACGTGATTTACCTCCGATTGCCCGCTGCCGTGGCGCTGCAGGGTCTAATTAAGCGCAGTAGATGGTCAAAGAATTTCCTCGATTTGGTTTATTCCACAATTTTCGACTGGTACACATCGATATTATTATCACCTGCATTTTGAGCTTGATTGAATCATTAATTTGGAAGCGTGGGCACTTGGAGAGATATTTGAACGTGTAAAGTTCTGGGGGAGTGCAAAGTTGAAGGCGTGGAAATTTTGGAACGTAGAAAGTTGTTAGCGTGGAGCCTGGGGTGGTGCAAAGTTGCACGCGTGCGATTGCGGGGGTATCTCGAACAGGATATCCCACCTTTGGTGAAAAATACGAGGGGTGTGTACCAGGGAGTTAGGGGTCGGGGCTCGGCCGCTAAGGACGTGAAACACGGCCCGGTAATTTGGAGAAAATTTAAAGCGGTGCGCCGGGGTAATTGCATAGGCGTCTCCTTGTCGAGCTAGCCGTCGCTTCCCCGTTCGTCCTAGCCCGGAGTTTGTTTTTCACGTCGGGGTCCTAGGGTTGAAAGGGTTTCTAATTAAACGATACGAGCGATCGCCGACGCCGTAGCGGCCCTTGATAAAGCGGGCGTTGAGCAGCGTTACTGCGGGAGAGGAATAACCGTGGAATAACGGTGACAAATGGAGAAAACCGGGTACAAATACGAGCGATCGGGGTCGGGTCTTGCTCTCCCCGGTGTTACGAGAACTTATTACTATCGGGATCCGCAGCTACTTATCCCGCCCGACGTATTATCCTTCTGGCTTGGTGTCACGGCCGCAAGAAAGAACGGGGTGGTGAGCGAACAGGATAAATCTTGGCGGAAAGCGAGGATAAATCGCGGATGTCCACTAAGAGCTCGCCGCTAGGTGTTCGTTCGGGGGTCTCCATTTTTAAAGAGCGTGGCCGGTTGGGATCGCAGCACCATTGAAAACGAGCCCGGCAAGATTTTTCGAACTGGCTCTCCGATGGTTTATTCACTCGGCGCGAAGCGGACGTTCCATAATTTCCAGCGTCGAATGCGTACGGCGACCCGTAATAAACGACAAAAAGAAAATAGAAATACCTCCACGCTCGACGGAGGGGCAGGGAAAAAGGGAACGCTGGCGACGCTTGGCGAGAATCGTCAGTGAAACAGAGAGCAAACCGGAGCGAGGAGAGAGACCGACGTCGTGTGTACCAGTCCGTTTCGAACGACACGATGTGTTTCCCCACGCTTTTTGTTTTAATTTCGTAGAGGCCACCGGCTCTCCCGACCTCTCTTCTTCTTTCTCTCTCTCTATCCGTGTCCCCTCTCACCTCCCTCTCTCCTCTCTCTCTCTCTCTCTCTCTCTCATGGGAGCCCCGCGGAATGTACCACGGTGGTTTTCAGCACTGTGGATGCTGCTAGGTATATGTCCTCTCTCCTCTTTTCCATCCTCCCACCAAGTTCCTCTTACCATCGCCAACCCTCTCCCGCTCTCCTCTCACCTCCCACCATATACTCCGTTTCTCTCTGTCACTCGCTCTCTGTCTTTCTCCTCGTTTCCCTCCACCGTGTTCTCCCTTCTCCTCGGACGCTTTCGCTGCCACCCCTACGACTCGGCAAAGGGCTGAACCGGCCAGTGCAATTCACGACGAGTTCGACGTCGAATCTATGCGACTCGCGCGTCCCGTTCGTTCACCGATTTTTCTCACGCGGTTTTGTGACACTTTCGCGCGTTCACCCGTGACACTATAATATATGTATATATATATTTTTTTCTCTCTCGTTCACGGTTACACTCCCGACAACGGCGACCAGTGACCATCATGTAGGGATTATTCTCGGAGGAAAGTTTTGCCGTGGATTCGATCGTGTGCGCCCGATCGATCTATCGCGGCGCTCGAATACGCGCGGCACGGCCTCGTTACGTCTCCCGCCCTCGAGGATATTCGTCCCGTCCTCGGTTAATTATACGTGCAGTCGCAGTTTAATGATCTCTCGAACGTCATTAGACAAAGTGGCCGCGTGGCGTCCGCTCGGGGCGTGAAGTTTCCAGAGGAAGAGAGAGAGAGAGAGAGAGAGAGAGAGAGAGAGAGAGAACGAGTGGGAGAGGGAAAGGGAGGGACACAGGGAGAGAAAGAGAGAGAGAAAGAGAGAGTGAGACAAAGAGAAAGAACAGCTGGGAAATGATGCGTCTCGGACGTCTCGGGCGCAACTTCGAGGATCGTTAAACCCGAGGCGACAACTTATCGGCGGGATGTCAACATCCTGCCTGTCTGACGTCCGTGACGACGATCTAGCAATCCATCGGCGCCGCGGAATGCCGCGACGACACGTAAGTCGTTCTTGATATTCGTTTTTTTATTTTTATTCCGACCCTTGTCTGTCCGTCCTTCCACGAACAAGTTTTTCCACTCTACCCACCGTGATTTCGTACGGTCAAAAAGTCGCGAATAGCCGCCCCGCCGATGAAACCCGGCGGAAACTCGCGACTGTCACGGCTCGAACAGCGGAGAAATAGCTTCCGAACGAGTCAATAGCACCGCGGAAACGTCGAAGAATTTATGACTCGGATAACCTCGTGATTCGTTGAATATATTTCACCACCTACTACTCACTCTCTCTTTCTCTCTATCATCCCTTTCCTCTCCTCCCTTTTTTCTGTATTCTTTCTCTCTTTCTCTAGCCCTATCTCTCTCACTGTGGCTTCTTTCCCTTTGTGGTCTGGTTTTTTACGGCCCGCCGGCTCATTCGGTATGCATTCAATACACGCGTTTTTTCCCCGCCGGTGCTGCTTCTCTCGTATTGTACGGTGTCTGTCTGTGTAACGACGTCCGTATCTACTTGAATTCTCTTGAAGCGTCAGACGTTTTTCGCGTGAAAGGGAACGGTCCGAGGGAACTGCGATCTTTCTCCCTTTTACTTCTCGCTCTCTTCCTATCTCTCTATCTATCTATCTCTATCTCGCTTCTCTTTGGGAGCGGGAAGCGTCGCTCAGGCTAACTGAACGCAATTCCCCGGATTCGCTCCGCGCGGCTCCACGTAACCGCGTTTGACGCAACGCTACACGCACAGGCGGTTCGCTTTAATCCCTGAACCTAACCCGAACCTAACGGAAAACCTGGCACGAGCTACGGCTAGAGAGACAGAGAGTGGATCCAACAGGAATTTTCACGAAGGCTCGGTTATCTCGAGCAATCAGTCGCCGGATTAACGAAGAAGGTAATTTTGCCGGGCAATTCCCCATGGCCACCAGCTCCCAGTGGATCCCCCGAAAGATCACCGGCCCCGAGATCGTCCTGTGAAATCAGGGATCGGTGCTGCAGAAAACCTGATAGAGATTCGGCCGCTTGCAAAATTCGACTCGGGCAAATTTGAATGCGTAGAGACGTGGGGGGGGGGGGGGGGCGCAATGTTGAAGTGTAGAAATTTGGGAGCGTGGAAAGTTCAAGCCGTAGAAAGTTGAAAGCGTGGAACTTGGGCTCGTGAAAAGTTGAAGGCATGGAATTCAGGGGCGTCAAAGTTGAGGGCGTAGAAACTTGGAGCGTACAAATTTAAGGCGTGCAACTGAGGAGCGTGAAAAGTTGAAGACATGGAATTCAGGGGCGTGTAAAGTTGATGGCGTAAAAACTTGGGGCGTGCAAAGTTGAAGGCGTAGAAACTTGGAGCGTACAAATTGTAGGCGTGGAAATTGGGCTCGTGAAAAGTTGAAGGCATGGAATTCAGGGGCGTCAAAGTTGAAGGCGTAGAAACTTGGAGCGTACAAATTCAAGGCGTGCAACTGGGGAGTGTGAAAAGTTGAAGACATGGAATTCAGGGGCGTGTAAAGTTGATGGCGTAAAAACTTGGGGCGTGTAAAGTTGAAAGCTTAAAGACTTGGGGCTTGCAAAGTTGAAAGCGTGGAACTTGGGCTCGTGAAAAGTTGAAGGCACGGCATTCAGGGGCGTGTAAAATTGAAGGCGTTGAAACTTGGGGGCGTCAAAGTTAAAGGCGTGGAAAATTGAAGCGTGCGAAGTTAAATGCGTAGAAATATGGGGGTGTCAAACATAAGGCTGTAGAAACTTGGGGCGTGTAAAGTTGAAGGCGTGGAAATTTGGGGATGTGCAAAGTTGGGCGCGTAGAAACTTGCGGGCATGCAGAGTTGAACGCACGGACGAGTCGCGGGTCGCAGCGAGTTCATTTCGCACGCGAATCGCGGCCACGCGGCGTGCAGGCGGAAAATCTTGGTGACGCGTCCCGCTGAAAAGCACGATGCTGCTCGAAACAAAAAACAGCCGGTGGAAAACGGGGAAGAGAGACTCGTTAATCCTGTTTTTTCGTGCACGATAATGGTAACTCGCGCTGTGGAACTTTCTTGTCCCGTCGTTAGCCACTCCCGGATCGTCGCCGCGTGAAAAGCCAGCCTCTTCTCTTCGCGCTTGCTTCTCTTACTCTTCTTCTGAGAAGCAGGAGAAGAATCTTGACGTCCGGCCGGGCAATTAAACCGCGATAATTGCGGTGATTACAAACCGATAAATCCCCGGCGGCATTTGCTTGGCGACTTTCGTTCGCCGCGTTAATTTCACCGGTATCGGGGCGCGGCTCGCCCGCAAACGATTACTTTAATTGGCCCGCGCTGTTTCACCATGTTTTCTCGATAATTGTTCAATAATAAAATCATACAGAGGCGGGGGTGGGAGCGCTCGATGCGCCTGGAGAGGGGAATTACACTATCACGGTACGCAAGCGAATCGCACAGAAATTTATCCGAGACCGAAACTGATCCTGCTCCGAATACGAGAAGACCCATCTTTGCAGCCACGAAATTCCGACTCCTTGACGCATGACGGCTTGTAACGTTTCGGATTCGCTTACATTGAAATTAGTGATAGGTCACCGTTATAAACGAGCGTACTAGTGTTTCGAAATAGTTTGTTCCTCCGGTAGAAATTCTTGTGAAAATTGCGGAGAATCTTCTCTGGAGAAACAAGGAGTATTTCTTATACTGTCGGTATTCTTCGGGAAATTGTCACTGTAATATTTTGCTCGAGACAGAAACTGAACCTGTTTCGAACTGAGAAAGCTCGTCTTTGCGGCTAGAAAATTCGTGCGAGCTTCGTGATTCGCGTATTAGATCACGTAGAGCGGATACTGTTGCCAGTTGGTTTATACGTTCCGGATTTTACATCGGAATTAGTGAGCAGTAACTGATATAAACAAGTGGGTGTGTGTTTGTAAATATTTGGCCTTCCGGTTGAAATTTTTGCGAATAAATAGAAAATATCTTTGTTCGAGACACAGGTGTGATTCGTAATATTTATCAGAAAATGTAATCAATTGAAGAGAAATTGACGTGCAATGTTTTCATAGCATACACTATTATTAAAAATTGACAGTTACGAAATATACAACGGTGAAAACTAAAACTTCGCCATCGGGCCGAATTAAATATGAATAAATATTTAAACGGAACAAACGCGATCGATAACAGTATTATAAAGAAAAAATGTGCCATACAAATTTGTTCAGTCACTTTTCACTGGGATAATATTTATCAAACATTGGAATCACTGTGTTCGATCAAGAAGATCAGTGTTTCGCCACTATTATCGAACTTCGCGAAGTGAACTGATAAATGTCTTATAAAAATATTACGAGTGCAGTATCGATCATAGTGCTATTTTCTCTTTTCCAATTTTCGTCCAGTGTTCCAACAATGTTATTCAGTATTACCCCCTTCGTCCATAAGAAGTAAAAATAAACCAGTAAAATTTTTTCTTTTCATTTCGAGTTTGGTTGCTATTGAATGCGAATCGGTTGGCACGTCTGATCATGGCGCACCAATTCTACTTCGTGCGATTTCTGGGGCGTGCGGAGCTGACAAATTTTCAAACTCGCTTTTCCCGAAACCGAACGTGTCCACCGAAAAAATGTTATTTTCACATGTAGATCCACACGCTCTGACACTATACTTGGAGCACGTTTGATCTCCCAAAATTCACTTCGGTAAAGTTCTACAAAATAATTACGAAACGTCGAGATTTGCACGAAGACGAGGTGTCTAATTCGAATGAGAACTCACCTGGAATTATCCAAATACTTGAGGGAGGTGTGCTCGGAATCAAACGGGAGTCTCCGTACTTTTCTGCATCTGCTCGGCGAGCCAAGCCCTCTAGCCACCTTCTCTTGGTAAGTCTCGCGAAGACTAGTTTGTAAACATGTAATTAAATGCCGGGGCTCCGATAGAACGCGTGAAACGTAGTTCCCGTTAATGAGCGTTGGGAAAATTCCGCGGAGGATTAGGAAACGAGATTTTCGAGGGTCGAAATTAGTTTCCAATGGAACAAGCCGTTGAATTCTTCTCTCTCGCTCGTCGACGGTCACTGCGCCAACTACCCCTCTCTCATTCTCTTCCACCACCACTCTCTCACGGTTCGCCTCTTTTTTTTTCCCTCGGTCTCTCTACCGCGTCACGCGGTAAATATCGTTTCCCTCGAACGGTGGAAAGTTTGCTTGATTTACGTTCTATCGTTTAACTTCGGTAAAGGTCCATTCGCGGAGGATTTCATTGCTGTTAACACCGTGCTCCGCGTTTGTCGTTGACACGGGACCAGTGTACGCTTTGTCGGAGGGAGACAGATCGAATGTCCCCGTTGATTGCTTTCTTCTCTGGTCTCGAACGTTCTCTCTTGCTCTTCCGGTGTCTCTCGCTCTCTTCTCTTCTCGATGATCGATAACCACCGCCGATGGTGATGAACGAGAGACCGTCGCGTCGCCGGTCGTCTACGTGGCCCCGTGTGTATGTGCACAGCTGTACAAGCTTTCTGTATTTTACACAGCGTGGGCACAGCGAGGTCGTTAGAAGAAGGATTCAATACTTACGTTGGTACAGCAGCGGCTCGCCGGTAAACTGTGTAAAAAACTTGTGCGCAAGCCGCCGCGCCGACGGGGATCGGAAAACCGAGGGCTGTCATGCGATCGCGGCGAACATGAAACTGGTATTTTCCATTTTTTTTTCTCTCTGTCTCTATACTGATGGCGAAGTATGTTCACAAATGGAAGGAGGACACAGTGAATACCTTTTGTGGACTCCCGCGAAGAGGAGCAAGTACGTCATTTGCGCCCGCCAACACCGAAAATGTTTTCTAAATTCGACAGGCTCGACGCGCTTTCTTTCTCCTATATCTCCGGATTTTATACCCGACCCGTGTTCTACTTATCCTATAAGTGTCAAATTCTCCTCCACTATTTCGTCAACGTACGTATCTCTCGTGCTACACCGTTCGACTTCGCTGTCCGTCGCACACGTTCGATCTCCCGTTTTTTCTATCCGACCCGATTGCCATTTCGACTCGTTGACCTCGAATCGGTACTGGTTCCAGCTAATTCCCAGGCATACAGGCCCAGCTACCCCAGAAAGCCAGCGTCCGCCGCGAAAATGCAACATTCACGCAACGCGTAGCACGTCACTCGAATTGATCGATCCGGATTCGGGATGGACAAGATCGCGGTTGTAAATGAGAAATATTAATCCTCTGCGTGGGTCCCGTAATACCCGCGATCGATGAAATTTAGAAGCAATTAGCTTTTACCACGGACCAATCGAATGCGAAACTTGGCGAAGGACGTTTCCTTCATTTCATTGGGATGTAAAATAATCCGAGAGAGAGAGAGAGAGAGAGAGTTGCAAGCGTAATCGCGATGATAAACCGAATTTTGTCGACTCTTTCGCCCGCGGAAGCAAATTACTCGCATTTAGCAAGAATTTCACGGACCACGGCGGTTAATGGATTATTTCCCAGCGTGAGGACTTTTCACGCGCCTAGATCGATCATTTCACTGGTGGCCGTTTCGCGAAAGAGTGGCGGGCGTGAAGTCGTAGCGCATTCGGGGTGCGGTAATTTCGAAACGGAATAATTGAGCGGAAAATAATTGAAGCGTGCGCGCGCTAGCGCAGCCCGACAGCGTCCTGTCGCAATAACATAACTGTGGACGAATAAATATTGGCCCATTAGCGAGTTTTATCGCGGCCCGGGGCGTCGGACCGTTTCCGGGTCGTGCTTCATCGAGAATTGAAAATACACTAAACAATTTATCGTAGTTTGCCAGGGCTTCGAAAGCGTCGGATCCGATACACGTTATCCGCGGTTAATGAGATGAAATTACACGCGGCGGAGGTTGTGGCTCAGGTGTCGTACTGTCTAAACAACGCGCGTCGAAACAAAGCCGAAGAAAACGTCGTCCGTCGTCAGACATTTTTAATAAAGCCTGGGCTTCCTTGGTTTTTCGCGCGACAGCGTTTCCTCGCCGAAGGAATATCAACAGCGGAACACTCTCGAAACAGTTTCCCGTGAAAATCAGGATGGGCGGTCCCGGATTTCGGTGTTTCCCTTTCTCTCGTCTTTCTTCTATCCTTTTGTGCTCAGCTACTTTTTTCCTCCCCTCGCCGCGGCAAGTATTTCTTTTGCCCGGAGACAAAACGTTGCCTTTATTATTCGAAAGTTCCCGGGCCATTTAATAACCGCACAACGCGCCCGCGTTCTTCGCTTAATACCTTCGCGGAATATTTTCTCAGAGCGCGACGCGACGTCTTTAGAATTATTCCTCGGGAGCTTTATATTCCGGGCGGATCGCGACAAACGCGGGCGCGACTTCTCATGGCAACCACCACCGTCGGATTCGACTCTAGGGCGTTTTATTAACTCGTCGGGGACGCTCTTATCCTCTTCGGAAACCTGATCAGAAATCGTTTTATGGATTCTTTTCGCGCAACTTTGATGATGGAAGACGGGCGGCGATCGGGCAACGGTTCTTCTGATCGAATCTTTCCGAGAGGGATACCCTTTGAGCGGCCGGAAACCCATAAGCATGAGGAACATGGGATTCGTGGCACATAGAACCCGCCCGCAAAGTTTCTCAACCCCTCGACCACCAACGGGACGCGTTTGTCTCATAAACTTGCAAGAATCACCCGCGGGAACACCCTAATTGCGTAGATTCCAGTCCCACTGGTTTTAAATTCTACAACCCTTGTACCAATTCGGGAAATTGCCCTCGGAAAAAGGGACTTCCTCGTTATATTCTGGTCGACTGAAAATATAGAGGCTACGAATAATAGAAACTTTCTTGTTCTTCCATTGCACAAAGTTTCAATTGTTGCAGAAATTAATAAATAAATTTTAAAGTTCGGTTATGGATTCGCGCGTTTATCTTAAGAGGACGGGGGTAGAAATTCAAGATTAAGCTGGGTAGGAATGACTAATTGGTGATCGAACGAACGAGTACACGAGTGATCTCGTCGATCATGGAAAAGTTCAACCGTAAATCGTTACAATCAAGTATAGAACTCGGCGGATCCGAAAACCATCAAACAAATCAATTTGGAAAGTTATAAATTTGTTACGGGCGAGTCATAAAGAACATACAATGTGCGGCTACAGAAATCTTTGGGCCGGTGGGGGGGGAGATCGTCTACCATTCGTCCAATTCCCACGGAGAAATACCCGCGGCGCGAACGAAACGTCCCGAGGAGGGTTCAATCAATTCTCGTGCGACCGTCGAATGCGAAAAATTTCTCCGTCGGGGTTGGCGTGTGCACGCGCCCCAGAATTATGCACATACGTAATACGAGATCGATATCCGGCCTGTATAATGTGTACCCGCCGGATCTGAATGAATACGAAAGAAGGATTGCGGAGATTTTTAATTAGCCGATTTCCCTTGGCCGACGTACCACGGTCTCGACGTCTGCTGAACGGACTATCGCGATACTGCCCAGTTTAATACTAATGCTCCGCCCCAGATAATTGCGGGACACATACTCTACCGGAAAAGCATAGTTAACTCTGTGGTATTCAATGAACACGGTTCCAAATTGATTTCTACATGGAATGCAAAGTTGTCGATTTAATTGCAACACTTTGCCCAATTTATTTTCCAATTTCTGCTCTCAGATTGTGCCACGACACTTTTTTGATGTCTCGACTGATAACTGACGTAACTCACGTACCGTCTTATAGGCACTTTGATTCGTATCACACACTCGATCTACCACCCATCGCTCTCACACGACTAGCACACTCTTCGCGTCATTCACACCTCTTTTCCTTTTTTAACGAGAAGGGAATCTTTCAGAGACATCTTCAGCTCTATAAGGGGATGTCTGCCTTCCACGACGGCTCTGTCACAGGAAGCCTCTCAGATGAGCAATTTGTTTGAAAAATATAAAAAAATATAGTTGTCAAGCTTCCATCAACTAAAGCTTCTAACCCTTAATACGATAAAATCAATAACTCGACTGATAAACTTGTGTCGCGAGACCTAACCCAGAATATCTTGTCTGAATCCCATCGGAGAGCTCCCTGGGCTCGGATATCCCCTAACATCATCGACGCTTCGAATTTGTGTACCTCCCTCGGCCAGGATCGGTTGGGATAGCGGAAGTTTCGGATAAAGGGCGATTTTCGTCGGAACGTCTTCGGGCCGGTCAAGTGGCCAAATGGGACGCGGCATCGAACGACGACGATTGACCCGATAATTGATACGGAGCCATAGGTTAAATCGATGCTGAGGATTATCGGCACTTTAATCGGCACCGTCGATGGTGCAATTTCGTGTTCCACCGGGCGCAGATTTCGGGGGACGGTTCCGCGGCGCGGGACAGGGGAGGGTTGCTTAGAGAAGCCTGTACACCAGTCTGGTGAACTTAATTACCAAGTACGGATGCCAAATCCAGGCCAAACCGTTCCCATCCTGTTCGCGTTTCGAACGATACGTGTTTACGCGAGAAGAAGGACGCACAACGGGGCTGGAGGATCTCCATTATTCAGGAAACGACTCCTCGGGAGCTTCTTTTACATAATGCGGACTCCCTTCTTGCCGTATTAAGTTTTTCGTGGTCCCTCCACTGAATCCTCTCTCTCTCCCTCACGACGGGAATGATGCTCCTTTTCAATGATCCCCGACTAGCTGGGATACGAACAGGGGTCGTCGGGTTCACATCCGATAAACCCGATAAATTCCGGCCGGCGAGTGTCCTCTCCTGGATGCCAATTAGTATTCATAAAGTCGGGCCACCCTTCATCCTCCGCTCTTGATCTTAAATCCTTAATCTACCATATTTCCCGTCGATGCGTGACAACTCGTGGTACCCGTGACTTCGCGATTAGGATTCAAGCGACACGCGATCCTGTCCCGCCGCTGGCGAATAGTCCGCTCACTGCACAAAACTGCTCAACTGTTATTGCATTTGCAGGAAATTCCTGCGATACAAAATTTTCACGGAATTTTTTATCAACGAACAGTTTGACCCATCGACAGCTGTTGCGGCATTGCGGTCGTTCCGCGATAAAGAGAATATGGAAATTGTGAAAAGTGGTGGAATTATATCGTCACGTTATGAAATACAATTAAAGTTTGGCGTATTGTGTGCCAGTTCTTGACTAATCGAAGTTTTCGCGAATTTCATACCACGAAATTCGCAACTTCACGTTGAAAGAGCCGCAGATTCGAATGGAGACACAAGTTCTGGTTGTCTTTCCGCGATGAAGGACTGTTACCCATCTCTGACGGTGACGATTAGTGTACACAACGTTCTTCTTAAGTAGTTACACTTTGTACTGCCGTGAACGATGTTTGAGTTGGATTGTTATGCGGAACAAGCCACCGATGCAGCCCCTCTAACCCACTGCTCACGGAATTTCCAGGTTTCGGCTTTGAAATTTTCAACAAACATAACTTTTCTCGAAGCTAACGCTGGATAATGTTAATTTTTCACCGACCTACCAACAATTTCGAGCGGTCCGGAAAACTTTTTGATCCAGCCCGAATTTTTGAGCTGTGTAATTGCGGAGTTCGGCGATTCCGGAAGCTTGGAACGATGGGAAACTAGACGGCTACTAGCTCTAGATAACTTTCCGATGATTGCGCGTAACGTTATAAAAATATTCAGAGCCTGTTCTCTAGTATAATTATAAACTTTTCGACGATGATGCTGCATCATTAAATTCGAACAAAATAAATTCATTCGTACTGGTGGTAACAACTCCGCTATGCAAACAATCGAATACTAAAGTATAGGAATCGAATGCTAAAGATTCTCTGAAAGAAAAGTTTGATATCCCATGAGTAGGTATCACAATTGCCAGTATTCTTTTCGTGTATCCTCTCGAGAAGACTTCAGAACCGCTGTCTAGATTTACAAAGAAACAGAAGCAATAAGATTGAAGAGACATATTCGGTATCGAATATCTCGATTGAATCGTATAAAATAAACGTAGATCCGCAAGCGGAGCACGCGGCATGCCGTAAGACTGAAATACTCGGATCGCCATTTGTACGGTAGGTTAGAACCAGTTTGTGGAGAATTCGAGCGACAATAATTTCCGTGAAACCGTCGAAGCGATCGGTGGCACGCATCGCAGACGGATCACGGATTGTAATTCGGGCTGTTCGACGGGATAACATTTACATCGAATTGATTGATCGTATGTACCGACATCTATTACAGGGGGGAATACTGTTTATTGCCGGAATAGTGTATTAATAAAATCAACACGCGTGGAACAGCGGGATTGGTCGGATAGGTTGCTGTACTCTTCGTGGTTGGTGTGCTTGCCAATAACTCGGGATTCCTGCCGCGTATCCGGTATCCATTCCGTTTCGAGCTTATCGTTAATATTTCCGTCGGGTTTGGTCGTTCCGGGCGTTTCCAGGGCTGCGGCACATCATCGTTTATATCCCGTTTGCCTCAGCCTCGTTTTTCCTCATCTTTTTTATTGCCACAGGGCCGGCTCGGCTCCGCTCGACTCTGCTCGGCTCCGTTTCGCTCGGCGCGGTCTCGCGGCCTCAGCCGCTCGTTAAATTTCGCGCCGTCTTCCGGCAGCTTAACGCTCCGCGTAGTAAAGATAGAAGGAGAGCCACTCGTGGCCGAGGAAAAGTCGCTTTTCAGAAAGCGTACACTCTCATCCGTCCGCTCGCTGGCGCAAACGATTCGTTCGCCCCTCGAGGATCCTCTGATAAGTGATGATCTTTTAATAAATGCCTCCTCTGTCGCTTTTCCTTCGCCGACACAGCCTCGGCCTCGGCTTCAACCGACGCCGCCGCCGCCGCGTACGAAGTGGAAATTTTCGCGTGCCACTCCTGCCCGAAGAGTTCTTCGCGATGAATCGTCGCCGGCGGGGAAAAATCAGCCTCGCTCGTCACCGTCCCTTGTATCTCAATCAACCAGCCACACTGCAATTCCCGCGAGGCTTCAGCGCTGAAAACCACCGACGGGGAAACGCACGCGCTCACTAAGAGACGCTCTTTTCATCCGCGAGCGACCCATTGTTTAAACCGTTTGTCCAGCTATGGGAGCTTCTAATTCCCCGGTGATCGAGATTTTCGCACCGACTCGCACGAATTATTTCGCTCTCCCCCGGAAATTTACGGTTTATTATCCCCTGGTACGAGACCGTTTTTCCAATTGAATCCCGCTTGGAGCATTGACAACTGCTCCCACGTGGCAATCGGTCTCGCAATCGAGCCAGCGATGTTTACGGAAGATAGAGCGATCTGCTTGACCAGTGCCCCGCTAACGCAGCCCCGAACGCGACTGGTTATCGAGCGGTGGAGATGAAGCTAGTTGTTTGATTGGCTGCCGCGTTGCCCCTCCTACTGCTCCATTCAGGAAGAGGAACGCATATTATTTTGTATAAAAAATATTTCAGCTGAAGTAACCATCGATGCAAAAGTCTGTGTCGCGTCCAGCTCGCATTTTTATGTCGCCTGTCAATTTGAGAACGACTTTGGAAAGTTCTCCTGTCACACGATACACTTGAGAGTATATTATCTACTCGGAAAGAGAAGTTTCCGGGTAAAGCAATGCTCTCGTCGCAGCATACATACAGGACGTTTCTACAGACGATATGTCAAGTGTCTCCGAGCGTTTGATATCGTTCACACAAAGTAATCAAATCAAACGTTCGCTCCTTTTGGGCCATTCTTTCCCACTTCACTTCACTACTATCGACTCCGGCGATACTCGCGGAATGCGAGACTGTATCGACCTGCAAAGGCAGCTGCACGATAGTCATTTCATTATACACCTGAGGGCGAGCTTGAAAATCGTCGCTTTCCGAACGCCTCTGAACCGCAGGGTGCAGTTTCATTCTCAAGTGGACACGTCCCTTCAGAACATCGCAGACAGTGCTACGCAATTTTATATGCTCGATCGAAATCTAAATTTTGTTAACTCTTATGGACTCGAAGCCATTTCTAATTCGAATATCAAGACACTTCTTTTAACCCAGATCGCTTTTATTCTGTGTAATCCTTTTTACTGTTTATCTTTACTGTGTGATCCTTGTTACTTTTTAGTGTTTATTGATCGAACCATCCGCCGAAATCATAAATTTATTATATATTTCAAGTGCGATCGAGAAAAAATTTTACCTTAATCCTTTTTACATTGTGCACAAAATTAAAGACGAGAAACATAGTACATTCAAAATGTCCAACTTCAAGTATTTGTCACGATTACAATTTTTATTACACTTTAATACTTAATAAGTTCTTTTATCGACGAAATGTCACTCTATTTTTCGTATCGAGCGTAAGGAGATTAGTAAAAAGCAAAACGCGGAGACGTACGCAACGGTAATCGCTCCGGGCGGGGTACTTGCCCTTCATTATACTCGCAATATCCCTTCAGAAGGCAGTTCATCGGTCCCGCAAGGTTTTACACGGCGAATTAATTCCAGCTTGGTACTGTAATCTTCCGTATGACGGACGGTATTCGGGAAACGCAAAAGGGAGCTCGGTTGCTGGATCCTCCTGGCAGAACTTCATTAGGCTGATAGGAGGAAAAGAAACCCGGGTTCTCTGTCTCCGGTTTTCCCCGTCCCTTAAACCGCCTCGTTTCGTTTCATCCGTCTCGTCATCTAGCTCGGCCGGAGGCTCTCCGTGATTTCGACTGGATTTGAACAAAAAGGAGCTTACCCGTGAACATTTCGCGAAACGGTCTTGTCGCGGCTGGTTATTGGAGGAGCAAGCAGGCTGGTTATGTGCAAGCTGTATCCACTTTCCTGGAATTTCTGGGCTGGACCAAGAGGAGCAAGAGACCGAGCCCCTCGAGCAACCGAAACGTCCGTAATCCCTGAAGCAGTCTCCGTTCCCCTACGTCCCTTCCATCCCTCCTATCCCGCAGGATACCGGCCTGCGGGGGCGGCTCAAATACCTCAAAGGAGCGGGTTAACCGCGACGATCCTTCCAAGGCGACGTGTGTGTACGCAGCTGGATGTTCCGGCAGGACCAGCTGAGAACAGGAAGCTCGCCCGAGGCGCGCTACACGACGAACAGACGTTCAACTTTCGACTCTGGATGAGCGAAATCATTTTTAGCTCGACGCACGTGGGATGCGGGGTTTTCCACTGGTCGGAAAAGTCGTGCTGGATTTTATAGTCGTTGTTGGGAATCGGGTGCCGATTAAACTAAACCAGAGTTAAAATTTATAAAGACAAGACTTTATTTTACGGCTCGGAACGACACGTCTTTCCTTGAAGAGGATCTGCAGCAGACTGACTTGCGAAAAATGTCCACAGCAATGCAGGCCCAAAAACCTAAACTATAGAACAAGGATACAGGATCCTTGTCTGCACGCTACAGCGCGCTTTCTAATTTTTACTGCTTAGCCTGGTGCGTCGGAGTTTTTCCAAGGAAGACCCTCTTAAGACACATCTGGCTTGCAGCCCTTATACTGTCTTCGGTTACTTCAAGGATAGATACAAGTAGAAGCGATTTTGAAAACGTCGGTAAATCCAACAGTCGTTGACAACAAGGATTGGAAATCAGAGTGAATGTTTGTCAGTTTGGTTCGACGTCGCATCTCAATGCAACAGACATTGGATGAAACATTTGTAATACGATTTTCGTAGAATTATTAAAATTCCTCTGGCAGAAACGCGAACACGAAGTGATCAAGAACGCCCCGTTTTCCAATTTCCGCTGCACCGGAACTGCAGTTACTTTAGACCGCTGTGCAACAGGGTCGAAGACGGTACACTGCGGCCGCGGTCGTCGCGACATTCCGCAAACTTGCAGAGCCGGCCGCAGACGCGGCCATCTGCTGCAGATCCTTCGTTGGATCTTCTCGGGTTTGTCGGCCTCGTCTACGTTCGGGACTAAAGCTCGCGCGTTATGATCTTCCTCGGTGGAAACAGAGACGGGATGAAATCACAGGAGGACATAAAGAGAGAGAGAGAGAGAGAGAGAGAGAGAGAGAGGGTAGCAGGGATATAACGCGTTAACGCAAGGCAAGTCGAGGCATTCGTAAACGAGGCAGCCGGGTAAAAGTAGGCGAGACAAGGGTCCGCTGCGAGGCGGAATATTACCCGTGTCACCTAACGATCTTTGTGTTTCGTGTGTCGGCCTGCATCGGGACGGTGATATCCTGGAACGCTTCTACGCTCTCCGGTAGCCTGGGTCCCTCTTCACAGCCGTTGACACTATCTCCAATTAAACAGGAGCTAGGTGATCCTAGCTTTTTAATGTGTGTTTTCGTCCGTTAGGAAAAGACTCGCAGAAAAATGGCAGGCAGAATAGTGGGGGAAGTGCGATAGTCAGAACTTGGGTGACGTGTCTAGGCTATAGGGTTTCCTAAACTGTGCTCCGTGAAAACTATGAATAACAAAGGTTTATTTTTACATTTTGATTATAATAATTTTACGTATGTAAGAATGTTTACGGTATGCATACGGTATTGATACTCAAAACGGCGTAATACTTCTTTATTCGTTCCTTGTTCGTTGGGAACTGTCTCTAATGCTTTTTTTTAACAAAACCGAAACGCAACACACATTTGTATAACAAAACATGCATTGAACAAATCGATAAAATTATATATAACGCATAAATCAATAACTCTTACACGTATGAATTTTTCTCAGATTTATTGATTATGCGCCAGTACCTACCCTTCAAATTACGCAAGGTGTTCCGTGAAAATTCAAAGATCCTTAAAGTGCTCCATCAGAGAAAAAGTTTTTTAGGTACAGTGTAATTTGTAATGCCACTAGGTAGCCCCGAGTGTAAACCTAGCTTTACAAGTGTTTCGCTCGACGAAGAAGACAAACGAGCCTATCGAGCGTGCCCGTTGCCCGTGTGTCGGAATGTGTGTGATCTTGCCGCGAACGAAGAATAGTCTTGTAATCGTTATCTCTGTTAATGCAGGCGGTAGCGGTCGAGAACGTAGTTACGTTAGTATCCGGAATGTGAACGTTCCGTCGGTGGAATCGACGACGGGCCAGTCCAAAGATAATATTAACGGTAGAAATTAAGCGGGGGTGGGTCTGAAAGCATCGAACGCGGTTACCGTGCGGGGTAAAAGTCTCCTTCGCCAATGTTTCCTGTCTTTTGTTCCTCGGTGTCTCGTTCTTTCTCTGTTCGGCGGTGTTCCGCGGACGGAAAAGAAAATCAGAGCTCTTCCGACGGGAAGTAGCCGTTGGCTGTTGGACCGGCGGGCAACGCGGAACGCTTTCAAGCCACTCGAGAAAGAGAACCGTTCCGTTTCAATGGCCTAGAGCGTCTTGTATTTCTGATAACGTGCAGGGTACGTGAGCCGGGGAAATGCTGGGGCTGCGAACGAGCGTTGAATGAGGAGGAGACAGCCGCCGGTACAGCAAGAAAGTCCTCTCGCCGGAGGCACGCCATTAACTTTACTGCGAAAGGATATCGTTGAGAGGCTCGCCGCCGCAAGCAGCAACGGCAGGCAGTAGCGTCGCAACTTGAACAATATCGCGAAACACCGAAGTCCGTCGAGCGTTTCGACACGTGTATCTTCGAGTTCGTTGGTAGCAGGGCGACGCATCCGGAGGTGGCACCGGCAACGAAGACACGAGGGTTTCGAGGGGGCACACAGGAAACTGTGTGGAGCGTGTCTCGAAGCGTTCCTGAGAACGGGTCCGTAATCTATAGCCAGTGGAACAATAGCGACTCGAGCCACCGAGAGCAACTTGCCAGCGCTGAAGAGAGAGCGGTTCGGTGACCTATACCTTCTTCTCGATCTCGATAAGACGCAGGAAACTGGGTTTCCTCGCGGGGGTGGCGTCACGCTGCGACGACGTGTTCTCTCTCGGCGTTACCGTTGTCCGACGGAGGCGTGCAACTTTCTATTCGTCGTTAACGATAGTTACCGTTTCTCTGAGACTGAAGAACCCTGTCTCGCTATCCTCTCTCTCTCTCTCTCTGTCTCTCTCTCTCTCTCCCTCGCTTTCTCATTCGGTCTCGCCTCACCGACGGGAACTCCATAAACTCGTGCAATATCTGCTGGCCGGATTGATTCCGCTAAGTTGCCGCGGAGCGCGCGCGAGCTAGCGAGGATCTTTTAGCTCTGCCGTGGTTACCAAGGCAACTAGAAACTTTTCCTCTAACCGGCGGTACACTAATCAATCTGACCGGGCAGGGTCGGCAACAATACCACGCAACGATACACGGAACGGGTAGAGAAAAGATTTACGTGTTTCGATGCTTTGTTTCACTGCGTCTTTTTTTTCAGCCATTCCTTCTTCCCGATACCTCTAGCTCTGTCTCTGTTCTATACATTTCTCTCTCTCTCTCTCTCTCTCTCTCTCTCTCTCTCTCTCTCTCTCTCTCTCTCTCTCTCTCTCTCTCTCTCTCTATCCTTTTCGTATTTCTCTCTGTCGCACTCCGTCTCGATACCACTGGTGGTTCTTCGTTTTGTTTTTCAGCGAAAGTACATTTTACAGAGCGAGTTCGCGAGCACGTAAGAAGAAAGTTGTCGGGAACTGTGGCGGGGGTTTCCCTCGCACCCGTTGGTTCGAGGACGCTTTTCAATCGCCGATAAAACCCGGGGCGAACCGGTTACCAGCCTGGGCTGCTGCGTTCGAGCTCGAGAACGACGGTGAATGAGGCCGGGCGACGAGCAGGCAATCGGAGGAGGCAAGGTGGCCGAGAAAGGGCGAGCCAGAAAAATATGGTACACGAGGGCACCGGTCTATGGCACGACGCGGGATTCAGCGTATCGAGGTGGCTGATGATCATAATACACGGGTACCGGGTCACCACCCTCGTCCTATCAATCCTGCTGAACGTGTTGGTGCGAACCGGTGAGTACAAACGATCGCTCACAGACCTAGACGAACCGCGAAAATCATCCTCGTTTACATATTCGTACAATGTAACCTCTTCAAAATCTACCTTCGAACCGTTCCACGCGAACTCGATGATTTACCGGCGTTCGTACATACGAAAAACTCATCGTAAAGCCTGACTGATCTATTACAATACCCTTAAGGACCCTTATCATGTTCTTTGTAGACCAGAAATTATTTGATATACACTCTGAAACAGTACTCGAAGCTCCACGTTCATCATAAATCAGCTTTTCCTGATCTGGCGAACATGAAACTCGTGACAAAGGGGCTCATTGTTGTAATATTGTCGAGGGCCCGTGCGTTCTTCCTTGCGAACCTGGAATAGCTGATTAATCGGAATTATTTGTTGTACATTCTGAAACAGCACTCGACGCCACTGCATTTTTCATGAAACGGCGTTGGCCGACCTGGCGAACGTGGTATCTGTAAAACCAACCAATCAAATCACTTGAAACTTGCCGGATATAATCAGCACATTTCCTGTTATTCGTGTACGAACGAGAATTAAGTTGTTTGTATTGTTTTTGAACGAGAAGAAATATTTCATTCTTTAAGAGGATTCCCATAGAATTTCCTATTAATCGGTGCACTGGAGCGTGGAAGCCCTTTCATTGCTTCTGTGCGTTCTGCGCGAACGTCGAACGACGGGAAACAGTTTTGTTTGCGTTCGGCTCCTATAGTCGAATGAAACGCGGAGTGCCGCAGGCGGATTCGGGGGATTCATTCGAAAGAAAGATAGATAGAGGCATCGTAATCGTCGCTTTGTCGAACGTAACGCGTCTATAGGCTGTCGTTAAGGGTCGAACGTCTCGGGATCAGTTTTATAGGCGGCGTTCCAGGACACCGAGGCTCCAGGATCCGCTTTTACTGACCCAGCCGTCGCTTAATGATATCGTCGCTTCGACTTCAATCAGCCGTAAAGAGTTTAAGGCGCAGTAATCCGGTGGGAGTCTCGCGAAACGGACGTACTACGGGACTCATCGATATTCTACGAATAGATGCTCGCTGATGTCCCTTCGATGCGTCTTGGCGCGCGCGTATCCCTGAAAAGAGAGGCTCTCCTTTAGAAATTTAATTTATTTACTTGATCGATTTCCTTTAGAACCTCTAACCCTCGCCCTGCATAATCCCAGAGTTCAATCCAAATGCATCTGGTCCTAACTCATTGCCAGTGCAAACGTTACCTCGAGTCGAAACTGAATTTATTAATCTCGCGAATCTGATCCGACGTAAACTGTGTTTTTGCTGAGGTTGAATCTAATTGAGATTCAACCGAGACCCGATACGAGCCACAATTAGCTCAGATCTAATCTAAATCTAAGTCTGATCGACGCGACTCGAACCGAACGGCAACTTTGGCTTAGTCCAGCTCTAATTTGTCTCCAGCCGGGCGTAAATCTTCTTAGATTTATTTCAAAGCTAATCGAACCGCTTACACCGCTTGTTTGAGCCCGAATTTAGACCGGATCCAACTCGGACCCGCGACGGACGTAGTTTCGGTTTAACCGGACGTTAAAACCTAGTTTACATGCAACGTGGACCTGATTCGCATGTAATTCAGTCTAAACCTAGTGCAGATTTGTTACGGACCTAACTCTGTAAGCTCGTGAAGATAAACTTCAACTTCGAACGCAAATAGTGATCTTTGTGTCCGACTATTTTCAGTCGTGAAAGTTGCATTAATGAAGTCCGCGGCCGAGTCCGGTAAACTGTGCGATATCAAGAGGTAACTTTTCCACATGGCAATGGTTATTAGCGTCGGGGCAATTTTCCTATGGGGAGTTGCTGTATGGTGAAATAACCTTTTGTTGCTTGCACAAAGTGTTCTTTCAACGGACTTCGAAAAGAAAAGGTTCTCTTTGTATTCCGATCGGCCCATACAATCCATAATGCTTACGCGAGAAAATTTCCGTGGAGCGGGCTGCGCGAGAGCTAGCTCAAAAATCGATAGGAAACAGTTTTATTAGCTCGGCGTCTCCTTAAAGCCAGTTCCTTTTCATTGTCGTTTCCTTTTACCGGAGCAAAAGTTCCTCAAAGTGGATGACTTTCCATTCGGAGGAATAGCTGTTCACTTCGCTCCTCGGATGAATATTAATTTCTTGATCGTCGGGGATGTTGTAGAAGTTATCAGGTTAGGGGATGGCCAGTCTGGTCAGAGAGGAAGGGTTAGGTTATAAGGGAGATAGCCCCCTGCCCCCTCCACCCCGAGGGGTAAGTTAGGCGACGTCGACGCCCGTAATAAATCGCTTTATCAATCGGATGCAACTTTAACCGGGGGCTCTTGAAACCGTTGAATAATAGACGCGGCTTTGTAAAAGTTCACGGACGGGGACTGTCTTCGCGCGGCGACGGTGCTTACCGTGCATTATCGATCATTTTCGCGCGAGATAAAGCGAGAGAGAGCACGATGAAATTTACCGGAAGCAATAACGACGCCGAAACAGTCTGAATTAACTATAAAGTTCTTAATGTACCCATTTAACGTGCTAATGCGGTCCGCCGAGTTTCGTCTCCGTTACTTGCTTCAAGTAGTTTCCCACCTTTTCGATCTTTAGCCTCCCTCTTCCCGCCGGTATTTCATTAACACCGTTCCCCTTGTTCTCCTTTAATACCGGGGGGCCGTACAATTTTTCACGGCGCAGCGAGCATTAAGGTCCTTCATCGCGCGAGGATAACTCCCGCTGACAAGTCAAAAAATCTTTTACAACCGGCCGACAGTCCAATTAGCCGGCTGGGAAATGTAAAAAAGAACGGCAATTCATTCCCGATAGCGTCGATTTTACAATTTATCGGTGCTCGAGAAACGTACGCCGGTTAATTACGCGGTGTTGCGCGTCGCGGACAAAACGCAGCCGCAAGATATTCGAAACTTTTTGCATTTTACGCGCGACGCGACGGTTCTTTGACGCGCGATTGTTAACCGTAATTTTAATCCCGCCGCTCGTCCCTGTTTCGCGCTCTGTAATTTCGCCTGGCAATTCGTTCATCCGCCTTTCAAGTATTACAAAGTGCGGCTCGTTTGCCATGCAAATCGAAAAAAGGAAACGGCTCGCGAATTTCCCCCGGCGTGTTTCCACCCTCCGCGGCCCCCTGTTAATCTGCAATTAAACCGGTCGTCCCTCCCCTCTCTCTCGCTTCGGTTGTAAATTACGAGCAAATATATATCTTGCGCGGAATGGTCCACGGCCGCCCACGCGATTATAATATTTGCGATGGACGGCAAAATAGCCGGCTCGATGTCGATTAACAGGGGACTCTTGACGCCCGACCATTATTGCCATCGAATTACCGTTCCACCGCGCCGAAATTGCACCTGAAACTCGATAATTTCGAGTGCCATACTTTAACGGGAGGCATTATGAATGGCTGCGGGACCCTGTCGAACACGAGTAGACACTTTTCATAACGAGACACACTTCCCGCTTCAAACGGCTCTCCGCGATACCCGGCCGATCTTATTTCACGACCCGATAACTTTGAAAAGGCAACGGTAACAGGCTTTTCTATATTCTTCCGAGATACGTTAAGCGCATAGAAAATCGTGTTAACAGCCGGACAGCTTTCGAACATTTAAAACGGAAACTCCAGCCCCGTGTGTATCGACGAAAAGTTTCGAATAGAGAGACAGTTTCGGTAGGATTTTAAATGTTTAGCTTATTTCATGCACTGGGGACCGTTTTCCCGGCTTGTATAGCCGTATCGACCGAGCACCACACTTTCGGATCGCGAAGAAAGCGAAAATTCTGCATTCATAAACTCCCGCGTAACGCCATCCCAGAAATTGTTTAAACAGACAAATTTAAATGTACAAACTTTGCGAAAAAATTTTATGAAGCTTCCCCTTTATGATTTTTTTAAACTTGTGTTAGGCAACAAAAACAAGAGTCAAGTTCCATCCTGTTGCGGTCTATTTTATAGTAAATTTAGCAGTGAGAAAAAGAATGTGAACAATTAAGTTCAGAAGAGATTATGGAGTGGTTAAGTTTGCGGTTCAAGCGTAAAACGGTTGAATCCGGTTGGTAGTTCATCTTTAGTTTATTTCCGGACGTTGTCTGCAAACAGGATTACGTTCAATTCAATTTCTCGTGCTCTAAGTATGTCTACGGGAACGAAAATTTGCATAAAGATTTGCAGCTTAGTCGGTGCGGCAGAATGTTCGTATAAACGCAACATAATTGGCAGGCTAGCAGTCGAAGACCTCCTATGCACACCGAGTCTCACGAATTCTCATTAGCTCCTCCCACAAACCTCAAGTTCGCTCGGTAAAGCTACACCATCATTACGACCGCACCCTATACAGGGTGTTCACGAAATCGTGGCACGAAGCACAGATCTCTTGGAAAACCGAGGCGAAAATATATAGAAGCGAACGCTTTCGTGCCGCGCTCCCATTTTCCGGCGAATCTGCCTCAAAAGCGTCTACGTTTCCACTTAGAACTACAAATAGTACTGCTGCATATTGTTGTATATTTTCTTAATTAGTATGAAATAAAGTCAACATTTAATTAAGGAACGTAGCTCGCCCGTAACTTGTATTGCGCAGTATTAATTTAATTGACATATCTTTTTCGTAACTTTATATTCGATGAAACTGATGAGAAACTTATGTTCATAGATTTCGTCGCTTCTACGATATTGTCTTGAATGTATAACCTAACCGAGAACCATAGTGGGTTTAAAAATAGAGGTCCACTTTTAGGTGAATTCACTTGAACTGTGCAGGAGAGTTGAAGTAAGTAGAAAAGGTCCGCCATGGTCAGACACATTAGCTGAACCGTACAGAACATCATTGGTACTCAATTTCCCGGAACACTATCGGCCATACTACACTCGACAGAATATTTCGACAATCTCTTATTGTTTAAACAACTCGTATCGGATAAAACCCTTGAACTTTATCGGTTCTCGAACGTTGTTATAACCTATAAATGCTTAAGATCCTGCGGTTTAATTATCAATAGAGGCGGTGATGGTATTACCTATAGTATTAAATGTCTGCCAATGTTTATAGGCCATAAATGTGCGATGGATCCGCAGCGTAATCGCGGCTAGCGGTGCTGCGAATATGATAAGCGTAATTAATAATTATTTTTATTATACCACCGGAAAATTTCCGGCTGCCTTACTCCCGCATTCACCGCGTTCGTTTCGAATTTATTTTAAAGAGACCGGGTGCTCGTTGCACCGTGTATTAACGATGCATTACAAGGGCCCCACGCAGGTCGTTTCGAATTAGCTGTACACAACGCGTGTTCAATCGTCTCCCACTCCGGAATTTTACTTGCTCGCAACTAATAATGGCAATGTGTGCCGGGAAGTGGGACGGAGGGTGGGGGCTCTTTGCAATGCAAACGAAACGGCCGTGCCGCGTAAATAAAATTTTCCACGTGTGCCCGTGCATAAATCATGTTCGCAGTTTAATGCACTGGCCGATGCGGAACGGTAAATATTTCGGGTGTTAGACGACTACGGGATCGTGTGCATGGACACTCCGGTAACAAACTGCGCCCGTATGAGTCTACAATATAACATTTAAGCGCGGTAATAAAGCACCGGCGTGGCTCGTGTTTCGAGTGCACCGTGGAAATCTCGTTCCGCATAACTCTGCCGTGGCTCCGACGCCCACGCCAGGTGTTACTTCTGCTTATCTTACGCATTGATTTGCTCCCGAGACAGGCTTAACGGGCTGGATACGCGGCCCCGTTTCCTCGTTAATTTCCTCAATCCATTCTTACGCCAGACAACGACACAACAACCCGAGCAACTTAAGCGATTTAGCGAGACGCGCAAAATTCGCGCGGCACGATTGTTTTCTATCACGATGTAGAGTTGACTGGTTAGGTGAGGCCCCACAGTCCGAAAATCTCTGTTTATTGATAAGATTCTGATTAATTCTTGACAACCAACGATAAGTTCGTTGTGCTGGTATCTTGTTGATAATCCAACAGGAAGGGTGACTCTGTTTGATACACGAGGAGATTTTTTTATTCGAACGGCTGAATGCGGTTTTGATAGCGCACGTGTGAGAAAGGTCGATATTTATTTAAAAGGAAGATTCCAGCGGGATTTCTAATGGACAAAATGGTTCGTGTAATCGATACTCCCTTCGAAATAGTATTTCTGTTTAAAAGCTTTCATTTCCGTGCTTACGTATAGAGGAGACATCGCCAGATCAATGAAGTAGAATGTTTGGTGCAACAAGCGGACGCATTAAGTAGATTGAGTCCTGATCGTGCTCGGGAGCAGAACATACATACATGTATACGTACACCGTGTAGCTAGCAGTGTATACGTGGAAATCATTGTTTCGTTGTATCCGTTTCGTACCGTGGAATTTTATTCGAAATACCGATCATTTCCAAGCTGTAAGCTTATAAGCAGGCTGCGCGCGGGCTTTCATGCATTCACGGGTCCCCAAGGTCTTTGAAATGTAGTTAAAAGCTTCATCCACCTTTTTGTATTATTTCTAACTCATTGAAAATTTTAATGCGCCATCTGAAGATCCGTTTTACACGGGGCTTGGATATGAAAAAAAATGTAAATGGCTAGATTCGCCGATAGACACTTTATATTGAAATACTGAGTATCAGTGTGTGTACGTTGAAAATTAACAAAAAAAGGTGATGGATATTGTGCCGACAGAAAAGATGGAACACGCGTGGTTTCAGAATCGAGGCACTCGAAGTACAATAAAATTTTATATAAAATATTTTTGCTGCGGGGGTGGAATCTGACATGGTCATCGAAGGGATGAAGAATTCTGTGGAGGTGTCGAAAGTAGGTTAAGTTCCCATGAGGTCTTCCGTATGGGTCACCGAGTCAAAATTCTGTTTTTCCCGAGAGCCGATGCCGCGGCTCGAAGCCAAAGCCCGAGTTTATTGAGTGTCGAACCGATCGGTGGCCGAGGTACGTGCGAATGAAATCCCTTTTAGATTATGCGCTCACAAGGACCGCGCGGATTTAAGCACTATTTTATAGTCGGCAGCCATTTCGAAAATCAGGCTTACGGAGGGAAAGAAACCATCGGGCGACCTGGATAGCTCAATTCGTTAGAGTAGTCGTTCCGCAAACAAAAGACTTGGTCCGGCAATCGGATCTCGGCCGAATCTCCCTCTCTCTCTCTCTCTCTCTATCGGTCTCTCTCCGTGCAGAGATTTGTAAGAATTTATTGGGCACGTCTAGCCCACGTTGTTGCGAATCTTTCAGGAGACGGCGGAATCGAATTCGTCGAATCCCTCTCCCTCTTCCACTCCCACGTAATCAATTTTATATTAGCCTCTTTAGTGACTCGTCTCGTCCCGGACCCCGAGCGGTTCTACAAAGTAAATGCGAACCCGTTAGCTCTAACAAAACTCCAGGATTTACTTAACAGACGGTGCCGGAGTTATTTTCAAACATATTTCATTCGGAGATGTTGGAAATATTAGATGATTACATAATTTCTTGCTCGATTTGAAAGTAAAATTCAATGGTTAAATTTTAAAGAATATAGCTTTGTCAATCAATCATGTAGTCACCATTCTTTTTTTTACAATGTAGATCGGAATGTCATTTTTCTCGAGGGAAAATAAAAGCCAATTCTTGGCATAATATTAATTCTTTATCACGAGTCTGACTCGTTAAAATCCGGCAAGGGGTTAAGTTAGAGACAAGTTCAAAACTAAATCGAGTACAGCACAAATGAAGGAGTAGATCTGAGTCAGATCCCGAAGAAATTACGAGCCACAACATCGGGATCGAGCCGAAATCAGCAGAATCATCCGGATCCTCGTTTAACCGTGCATTGTGCGAGGGACTCGTCGCTGAATCGTTACTCCGCCGGTTTCAAGACTAGAAGCGTCGGTGTTCCGTTAATTAAAGGCACGCTAAGGTGTTTCCAGTCTCGGTGAAAGTTCTGGGAACGCGTGCGCGTTTAATTCCAAAGGTGACTCGCGGCAAATTGCCTAGTTATGCGAGAGCGCTATCGAGCCGGCTCGGCTCGGTTCCGTCAACTAGTTGATTTCGCCGGGATTTACCGGCCTGTCCCCAAACATCGATGTAACCGAATTTAATCTATCTAGCGCGGGGCGACGCCTGCGGAGTCACTTGTTCAATTTCCCAGCATAGGGAAATGTATCACTCATGCAAATTTCAGACGGGGCCGCTTAAACCGCGTAGGTTGGCGGAGGCGCGCTTCCGCGTCGCGCCCGGCGATTTCCATGGAAAGCGGGTCTAACAAAACATCAAGCACGAATTCAATAACCGAGAAGATGCGTTTATAATTTATCCTGTTCCCCTTCCTGTCCCTGTATCCTCCTTGTCTACCACTGGCACAGTGTTATGCAATTTATCGGGTCGCGTGCTGGCAAAAAGCGTGACGGGCTTGTTAAGAAAAAGGAAGAGAGAACGAGGACAGAGAGAGAGAGAGAGAGAGAGAGAGAGAGAGAGAGAGAGAGAGAGAAGCGAAAAGGGAAAGCGAGAACGGCGAGAGGGAAAAAAAGAGAAGAGAGGAGCAAAGTAAACTAGTAGGGAACACGGTTGAATACAGCTTTTAGCGTTACACGAGCAGCAAGGATGATGGGCGAAAAAGGAAGAGAAGATCGCACCGCTCTGCGTCACGGGAGTTCATCAGTCCGTCCGCTAAATATACTTAGCGAGAAGACGCGCGCGCAGGGGACGGGCTGCCGATCTGTGTGCAGTTGCATGCGGTGTGCAGGCAGCTTGGCGCGGCCTCGGCCCGGCGGTCGGTCCACTCGTTTTGTTTGCCCACGGAATTTCTGGCCGAAAAATAGTTTACACAGAGCCAGGTGGACGCGTGCGAAACTCCCCGGAATGCGGCACGTTCAGTAAATTTCGTGACCGTCCACCGGACCCGGGCTCTGTCTTGAGGCGAGCCACTGTGCGAGACCCGGCACGAATGGCACCGGCACGTGTTCGTAACTCACGGGACTTATTAAACGCGTCGGAAACGCAGCTTCTACCCCGGCCCCGGCTAGGCAAGCCGCCTGCATCAAAGAACAATTTATATTTACCAGCGTTTCATACGTTCATTCAGCCGACCCGGCTACCGTGAATAGAAATTGTTCCACGCTTCCCGAGACCGTTTCCCCAGAACATGATAGCTTTGCATGATAATTTCGCGTGCTCGACAATTACTTCAGGTATTTAGAACTTTTTGGGAAAACCCGTGCTTCGTCTGCCTTGCTGCTTTCATTTTATTTTATTGCTAACTCTCTCTCTCTCTCTCTCTCTCTCTCTCTCTCTCCCTCTCTCTCTCTCTCTTTCTCGCAGTTTGACTCGTTTGCACGGTGTAACTTGCGATTTTTTTTTCAACGCCACTGTGTCATATCTTTTAATGAAACTTTGCCGAGCTGTTCATACATGTTTGCACTACGTTCCGGAATTTTTATACGTTCATATTAGCAGAACTGTCGTACTTATTCATCGTCAAAGTTGAACTTTTCTCTGAGATTACTTTTGGCGAAATAGTTTGTGGTTAGAGTGCGCTTTGAGCTTTTTTTAGAAAACCGGAAGACACTGCTTTATTCAATTTTAGAAGATCATAAAATTGTGGACAGTTTTGAAGAATGCCTTGAAACTCTGACCTCCTTTCGATTTTTATTTCCATATCAAAAGAACACCGCTGAATTTTTCTCTTTATATTTATCGGAGTCCTTTAGATTGTCCAGAGAACCTTCAGGAAGTGTCGACTTGAAATAGAAATTGTTCTTTTAAACAACCGTGAATGTCGCCTCATTCTTCTTTCCACCATTGAGGAAGACATGTAACAAATAAAATGTTGTCTGTCCGCGACACGATAAAGTGGTTGAATGGATGGTTGAATCGAGATGAGATTCAGCAGGCTGGAAGCGTAACAACAGGAGCGATCAACGAGTTAATTCGCGAGGCTCCGATTGAGAGGTTAATAGCGAATTATTAACGGCGACGTCGTTTCGACGATTGCGACAGCGAAATCGATCATAACGACGGGGGGTGCGAGCAGGGGAGGAGTTAAGCATTTCCTTGAACTGTTGCGATCGTGTGTCGTAAACTGGGTCCGTAATAAACGGAGAGAGTAGTTATTAGAACAATGTTATCGGAGAACAAAGCCAGATTAGTTCTTGGGACATTCGGTCGACCGAAGTAACTCGTATTGCAGCAGTCCAGGCGAACGAACACGATACTCTTGCGCGAGGGAAACCCTGCAGCCCGTATCGATAATCCCAGTGTCCGAGGAAAAGTTCGATTCCCGTTGCCGGAAGTATCGAGTCGCGCTTCGTAACCGTTCCGATTCTATGGCATCGGGGTTCAGGTATCGGGGGCGGCAAATATAAAAGGGGCGAAACGGACTCGTAACGGGGCCGTCAAAGCAACGTATGGACCCTCTTCGCGGAAATATTTCATGGGAGGCGAGCTAATATCAAGCAGAGCGAGTTTATTCCACTCGAACCTCTCGGTCCGAAATTCTCAGGAAAATTCTGACCTGGTAAATCCCTTAAAAGCATCTCGAACCAATTTTTAAAAAATTATTAGTATTCGGAGGTTACCCACAGAACTCCGCCTCCGACTGTAAATTCTTATATTGTCGAATTTCCAGTCGAAATCTCACGATCTCAACGACGGTGTGACGTTCTTGAAGATCGATTGTCCCTTTCCGCCTGGGAACGGTGCGACGCAAGTAGCATGGGGAATAAATTCGGCGCGGAAAGTTATGGGAAGCGACGAGCGCGCGTGCACGAGGGCCGAAGTTATGGTAAAACAAACGGGCCCGGGCTCTCGCGGTGTTTTATTTCCACTTTGGCGCGCATTGAGGCAAAGTTCGTAGTTAAATTGCTCCGAAAGACGCTTACCGCATGGCGAGTTTAGGAATATTGCAGTTCCTTAAGCCCGGGAGTATCTCATTTTCCAAGTTTTCAGCAATAACGACACCACCGGCTCGTTATTTTTCGAGGCCGACCTGCCTGGCCCTCTCGCGGATAGCTTCTCGCTCTTACGATGCAACGTGGATCGATTTCCTTTCGATGTGCCATCGATCTGGATAAAGGACTCAAGTGGTTGGAAAGCCTTGGTCGAACTACTGACCGAACGCTCGATCGGTTCATTTTGCCAGCAGCTTGTTCCTCGAACCGTTCACGATGCTGTTCGGATTAGCTCGAACGTCAGCTGCATGATTTCACCGTGTTACAGTTCTACCTACGATGCTGGGAATCGCGATGATCACTCCAGGCTATGCAAACATAGTCAAACGACCGAAAACTGGTTTCTAGACCTCTCCCGGAAACATGCCAATGATAATAGGTTGATTTAAGCAGTAGATACAGAGGGGTTCCTATGGGATGCACCGAATTATCGCTGACCCATTCACGTCTTGGCCACTCAAACACGATCAAACGATTTTAAACCAGCCTTTCCGGACAACTACACATCATAGGTAAACGCATATTCTCGGACGAGAACAGGAATTTCTAATCGAAGCAAACACAGTCAAACAACCACAAACTTGGACAGAAACGTAACGCGATCGAGCGTCGAGCAGTCGAAGAGATGGATAAATCATTTCGAGCTGACAGAATCGCGCAGGATTTATTAAGAAATAATTGTGTCAGCGTTTAAGAGTTTAATTCGAGCGCCAAGGGATATTAAATTGGCAATCCGGGTACCGCGGTACACGGGCAAGTGGAAAATGTGAGACAGGCGTACCGAGATTAACCACGATCAACGATTTCGCCGGCGGCTTCCCGCTGGCAAGTTAAAAAGTTAAATCGGCCAGGAAATTTGAATTTCAAGCTACATATTTAACGGAAGAGGCAGGGCCTGCGAGGACGTCGACGGCCCTCGAGCATTTCAACGCTCCCCGTGGAGCGGCGATTACGCGCACGCCGAACATCAAACTTTTAATTCGCGGAATGGCTTACGGAACCGCGATCCCGGAGAGCGATTCGGGAACAATCGAATGTTTGCCGAACGCGGCTCATGGAAATCAGCTTCGACATACGGGAAGCTTTATTTGCGGAACGGGAAAGCTCGCGGGACTCTTTCGGCCCCTCCTTCACCGCCCCTGTGCTGTTTAAAACGCGGGTTCGATAAAGAAAGTCGAACGAAGGAAACGAGGAGAGAAGAAAAAAAGAAAGATCAACGGAAGAAACGAAATTTCTGCGAGCCGAGGGGAATTCTTTACTTTGCCACGAATTACTCTCTATCTCTCCTTCTCTTGCTGGCGCATCGGGCGAACGAGTGTACGTTCATAGCAACGCCCCGGCCTCGTTTAAGTTCTTATTATTTTAATAGAAATTCTTGGCACGGTCTCGTTCGAAAATAATGAAACTTCCCCGGATACCGTTTACAAGTTTCCCTATTTGTTTTTGCCGGTACCGCACCGCTCTAGCTTCTTCGTTCCCTCTCTCCACTATGATGTTTCGTTCGTGTGTACACCTGACAGCGTTCGCAGGAGATACGGAAGTTCGCGGAATAATTCCGCGCCCGGTAAATTCGATGGTCCGCATTGAATAATGCCGCGGTCGCGACCTCGCGACCGAAATGCCCGTTCCTCGCTGTATTCGTTAAACATTTTATTACGATCGTTCTTTTCCTCTCTCCGGTGTTCGGCCTTTCCCATTCTCTCTTTCTTTTTTCTCTCTCACTCTCTCTCTCTCTCTCTCTACCTCCCGTCTTCCCTGTCCCGGGGAACTTTTACCAGGCGCCGTGCGGCCGCCGCGGCGAACTTTCATGGAAATGCGGCGCGACTTCCTGCTCTCTCTCGCTCGTGCACTCGCGCCGCGGTTCAAGACACTTTTTTTTGAACGGTGACCTGACAACGGGAGGTCCGGCGAAACTTTTTCAACATTTAGCCCCGGCGAACGACTTTATGCGCATATCAGCTCGCTCGCCACCTGGACGAGCACGCGAGAATCCGACAGCCGGACGGAATTCAAATGACACGCATAATTATACCGAACGTCGTCTGTCGACCGCCCATCGTGATTCGCGGATTTTTCGCTGACTGCCATGTCCGTCGCCGTTACTTTATTGTTAATGTTAATTCGCCGCTACGAGAAGGGGCCACCCACTACGTTGCACGTAGTCCCCTTAAAAATCCGGGTCACGTCGTCACGGAAAATTTCATTCCCAGTTTGATTTCGAGCTTAACGACGACGCAGTGCATCGTTTTTGCTGGCAATTCTCGAGCACCGTTCGTCAGTGGATTTTTTAATATCTCATTATTATTATGTTGATTTTGTTGTGCGAGCGCGGTAGAAGCTTCGCGAATACAGAGACCGTGAATTACACTGTATAGCACAATGGCGCCGCGACGCCTGGGGCTCTTCGAAATCTGACCCAGAAACTCGAACTAATGTTGAAGTGCCGTAGATTTAATTTACATTAAACCACGATAACAGGTACGCACCGAGTATTAAAAAAGAAGTTTCTAGCTCGTTGTAGCCGACGAAAAACGATGAGGGCACGACCCCCGTGGTCAGATAAGTGGAATGGAAATGGTTTTCGGTCTGCGAAAGTGGAGTAGGGTAGTCTATAGACAGCCAGGTAGAATGGGAACGGCCTGGAGCCGGACAAGTAGAATGTGGACGACTTGTGGTCAGACTAGTTGAATCGTAATGGCCTATGGTCGCACAAGAGGAATTCGGAATGCCTATTTATGGTCAGATGGGAAGAATAGAACTGACTTATCTGCTGGTCAGTGGAATAAGTTAGGCTAAAGTCAGACAGGTCGTAGGAAAGTGGAATGAAGTCAATACGATGATTTATAGCGAGTGGAGTAAGTATGCGGATTGGAAACGACGTATGATTGCAACCAATACGATAGGAAATACATGTAGTTGGCCAGGAATAATATGGTCCACCTATTCTAGGGTCAGACAAGTAGAATAGGAATTACGTTCGACCGGATAAATGGAATGTAAACAGTCCATGATCAAAGTGCGATATGAATAATGCATAACCCGTAGAAGCTGCACGACTTGTGGATCGAACTGGGATAGGTATGGAGATTTATAATCAAACAAGCAGGATGGTGACTGTCCATGGTCAGTCGCGTGACGTAGATCAGCGTATGGTCAGACATGATGCTAGAATTTTGGTGATGTGATCGAGTAGTGATTGGACAGTTTGATTGGCGTGAAAACGAGCAAGTAGATCCGTATATGATCAGACTAGTAATATAGATCTCGGTATGGCTCCATACAAGTGATGTAGGTCGGTGTATGATAGGGCCGGAAGGAATTGAAGAATTCAGTGGTTCAATCAAGTAGAATAGGGATGGCCTGATTGACTTGTAATCAAGCAAGTAGAATAGGGAACGTGTGTGATCGGACAAGATACAGAGAGCCACCGTATGCTCAGCTGAGTGATGTAGGTCAGTGTATGGTCAGCCAAAAAGAAATAGAGGATGGTGATTCGATCAAGTAGAATAGGGGCAGCGGTGAGACAAGAAGAATATAGACAAATTGTAGAATAATCAGGATGTACTAGATCCTGAGGTCATCTCAGTTTATTCGATAAAGACTTTGTAGTCATTTCGCTCGTGCAGCTTCGAGACGGAAATTATTAAAATAGCAGTTTCTGATCCAGCTACGGTCACCTTTTCCGCGCGAGTCTTCCTGTTTGATTTACAACCGGGTGTTGGGTCTGCAAGGGGATGGGGTTGAAACTAACTGGTGTGCGCGCCAGACGAGCAACGAGCGAGGCAATCTAATTAATGTATACACACCGGAAAGTTTCTCCGCAATCTCTCGTCCCCATCTTTTCGGTTAATATACTCGTCGCCGGCACGATACCCGTGAAATGCCTACTCGCAGGAATGCCGGAGACTTTTGCGCGGGGGGCAGTGGTGGCTCAAGTCAAGTGGAGGACCCAGGCGGGAGATTTTGGTCTTTTACATACAAAAACAAATTCGAGTCTTTGATACAGTAGCCTGTGTGGGATTGGAAGTTTTTTGACAGTAAATCGGGTGTATGTGGCTTAGAACTATTTATTAAATACAACTATGCTAGAAATAGTTAATCGACGCGACTACTCTACGCTGAGTTTCCACGACCTTAGTCTCTCGCTGCTCAAACCACACTGACTGCGTATTTTTCAACAACAGTCCTTACTCCCTCGTCTTTATTCTCCCCCCCTCTCTCTCTCACTCGTTCACACCCTTAAAACTAAACTGTCGATGGAGACAAACCAGGCACAGGCCTGCATCTTGTCCCTCGCTCTACCTGGCTCAAGAGGCCCTACCATAAATAGAGACCACTTGGGTCCTATGACGTGCACTCACAGTCCCACAGCCTGTAACGTTCGTGGTATTAAAAATAAGTATAATTCACAATTGAAAATTGTGTATCGTAAATACATTGAATTGTTTTGTAAAAAAATGAATGCTGCGAAATTCGGGGCCCTACGGGCCCACGCGGGTTATGATGACATTTCTCTGCGGTGGGCCAAGCGACGTGCTATCTCGAGGTTATCGTGGGATTAATTATAGCATCGTACTCGGCGTTCGTACTTCCAAAGAAAACGCACTGTACCGTCCTCAACGGGCGACGGGTTCGTGACGAAACACGCATTCCGGGGACAGTCGAATTAATTTATTCGTGCCGAGTGTACAATCCGGAAACTCCGGCAACTGCGGATTACGCGAGGTAACGGGTCCATAGTGCGCCGTGTTCATGGTAATGCCCTGACAGGCAAATTGTAGGAACCACGAACTTTACTTTACCGTCCCTTTACTAATATTGCGGGGAGGCACTCGGTTGCGTGGACACGCGGCTTCCACGGTGATCTGTAAACCAATCAGCAGCAAATTCGCCCATTGAGAGAAATAATTCCATATTTCCCAGACAGAGGAGCTACGGCAGTGCCGGACAGAGCACAGACGTAATTCCGATCGATCACACGTCCCGAATATTCGGGACCACGTCCCACGAAAATTGCGTCGCTTCAACAACGTGGATCGCTCCCGGCTCGAAATTCTTGTTTCAGCTGGATAAATCGCCGCGGGCGGAATCGATCATCGTCTTAATCGAACCCGTTCCTCGGCGTGTTCGGTGACTCTATGAAATCATTTATTCGATGAAAAGAGGGCACGCGTCATCGAGTCCTAACAGTCCCTCTGAACTTTGAATCACGTCCTCGACCCGACATACTTCACCCGTCGGTCCTGTCTCGAAGTTAAAAGGAAAAGGGACCTGGGCTGTCTGTCAGTGGTACACGTATAGCGATTCGACGAACACTCTTCGTGTATTTTAGGGATCGAAGGGTCACAATTCACAGCCGGATCCTTTCCCCCCCCCATTGAAACACCCCGGTCTCGGGAACCTCAAGCAACCGGGAACGAATAAAAGACGAAATGGAGTCGCGGGGATTCAAAGCGCGATCCTCTTTCCGGTGAAAAGAATTCCTCGAGTTTCCAACGTTTTTACAGGATTATCGAATCGGCGCCGACAAAATAAAACCCGAGAAAGACATTACTGTGTTTGTTCGCGAGGGCGCAGGCTCGTCGGAATTGTTTATAACGTCGACAGCATAGCGGTGGCGCATCCATCTTGTCCCGACGCGGAAATTACCGGCGCATCGAGAAGAGCTGTCCGAGAATTTCCTTGCCGGGCCGGATCATGCTCGTGTCGTCGTTCATCAACATTTGTTTTGATTCATACACGATCCACGGGGTCGAGGGCGGGCTAATAGAGACCGCGTTAAAACTACAAACTGTCGGCACGGGACCGAGATTGATGGAAGGGTTCCACTCGATAGATTGTTTCCGTGTTGCGGACGCCGATCGGGATCAAACAAGAATATTAACAGCGTTACAGCTCGTTTAGGGCACGCCTACCATGCCTGGTTAACGCTTTGACCACTATGTCACCCACATACGGGTCGCCATTCTTGGCTCAAAGCTAAATATTAGTCTTTCTGGCACGCCAGTCCGCGAAACAATGAACCTGCTAGCAACGCTCGTATTACATGTCCTCGGAAACGCATGGAAAATTAAATGGAAAATTGTGTACCTAAACAAATTCAGCTAGAGCCCTGCATGCACCGTGCATCTTCACCCATTTCTCGAATTTATAAGTATAAGGGGTGGGTTTACATTCAAAATTTTCACCGGGCTCTTTCAGCCGACCAAAGGAATTTTGCGGTTGCTCCGGTTTTCATGGAGATCGCATTCGGATCTGCGGTCCATTCATGCATAATAAATACCGGGAGTTTTCATTTCATTAACTCCTTGCATTATCCCCCGGGACGTGAAAAATTTTTCATTCCTATTGAACACTTTCATTCGTCGGGGTTTCGGGCAAAGTTTCATTGACCTCCTTCCATTTTTAATAAAGCATCGGAGAATTAATAGGGGAAGTTCGGTGGTAAAGGGCCAACTTAAATCACTGTTCTTTCCCCGCGATATTATTTTTACAGTCTTCTAATCTTTAACGTCTCGCTGCGAGACCACGTGCTACGAGACAATTGCGAGGAGTTAGAGGAGAAGGTTCCGCGAGAAGTTTTACGGATGTTGGTCAGCCGGCGAAGCTGTTAACGACGCTCGACGATGTTTCTTCCTGTTTGCTTTGTTTCTCGAGCGGCAAACACCGCGGCGAGAAAATGAACAGTCGTTGCAGCAATTTTCCGGAGCCCGTTCGGTACGAGACGCGCATAAATATTTGACGCGGCGATAGCGATGGGGGTGGAAAGGGGTTAAGTAAAGTCCAGGGGAAAGCCTCTTAACGAGGATCCCCTGGTGGTACGGGGCTGCCGTTGCTGCGCCGGCTTAAACCTTGTTCGACCTCGGGAACGATTGCTATGATTTAATGCCTATTTTTCAGAGTATCCGACGGCGGTCACCGCGGAGATAGTCGGTGCGAACGTGAACTCGTTGGACGAGGCCGTCACCCCCGATGTCGATCAGCCACCAACGTTGCCGATGAATTTCCGCACGGAAAACTCGTCCGTGATCTCCGCTCAGTCTGGATCGACGGCCCTCCTGCCTTGCGTGGTTCAAAATCTCGGGGACGGAATGGTAAGTTGTTAAACTATCATTATTTATAACAAAAACAGCCTTATTTCACAAGAATACCGAACGATTCGTACAGGATGAATCATGAACTTTTAAGAGACCTTTCACATGATTCTTCAAGATCACCTACAATTTTTTGCAAAAACAATTCTTTTACGACTATTTGTTAGGTCACGAGTCCTTTAGGATTATTGAAATTACAGGTTGAGTGAAATATAATATGAAATGGAATATTTCGAGAGGGCTGTTGCATTTAATATTGGAGGATGATTCTAATAACGAGAACGAGAAATGAGATATTTATGTGGTAAAGGAGAGCGATTTAGCAGAGCATGGAATTATTCAAGACTCCTGGTCAAACAAGTAGGATAGACGGGGTGTAATGTGAAGCAAGTGGAAGAGGTGTGGTCTATGGTCAGACAAGTAGAACAGGGATTACCTTCAAGCAGATAAAGGAAATTGTAGATGGCCTGTGGTCTGACAAGGAGATGATGAATAATTTATAACCAAGAATCTGGACGACTTGGGAACAAGGGGAGTATGGAGATTCATAAGAAAACAAGTAGAATGAGACAGGCTGAGATCAGACGAATGATATAGGTTCGCTTTCTTGCTACGCGAGTGGTATAGGTAGCTGTATGGTCAGACGAAAAGAAAGTTTCAGTTTCGATCAAGTAGAATAAGGACAGCCTGTGTCTAGACGAAATAAATGCAAATAATAACTGCAATGTAAATCTAGTGACATCTAAACAAATGATACAGGGACAATTTATAACCGGGAAAACAGAATAGGGATGGGCTAGAGTCAGACAAGTGGAATAGACGTGATCTAGAGTCAGACGAATGGAAGAGAAATAATGCAGGAAGCAGAATGGAAATGATTTATGATTAGACAAATACAATAGGGACTACCTGTATGATTTTTCCTCGCAGCCACCATTATTCATAAGAGAATGGCCTGTTTTATCCTGAAAAAATGTGTTGTGCCGGTTTTAATTGTCCTTAAAGAATAGCGAATAAAAATGTTTTCTAGCAATAAAGCAAAGTGGCGAAGACGACAACACGAAATTATTCAAGAAAGTTTTCGTTAATGTATTATGTTGTTGGGTTTAGGGCGATTCTTGTTCCCCAGGGTGTGCAAACTTATTATCACGCTCACGTAATATTTGTAGGGTCGGTCTTCAGGGATGTTCCGAGGTCGGAAACGTTTCTCCTGTTATTCGTGGGGTGGCTTGGATTCGCCCTGCTGACACGGTGGCTTTGCACGAATTAAATGTTTTGTTATATTTCTTTCGTCGATTAGTGATTTATTGGCCCGTCCCTTGTCGAGGGGTTGGGTGTATCGATTTTCCTGGCGCGCTTCGAACAGTGTACAATTTGTCTGTTTGGTCTGATCTCAACCCTTCGCACTCTGTCCATTCTTTGTCAAGCAAAAAGTAGAGCTGCAAACATTTGCAAATTCATTTGGTTACTGAAAATAAAAGAATTTCTGCAGTTCCAGCGAACGCGGAAAATGTGAAACAGAGTTTGCTGCTGGCACATGTACATTAGCGACCCATTAAATAGAAACAAGTTCAGCTAGTTATCGCGAAACGGCGTGATCACATTCAGTGCCACCTCGGCGTCGCGGTTCCATTGCGAAGAGTAATATGATAACTCGCGGAAAGTATTTAAATGATATGAGTTAATATAAAAGCTCATATATATTAATCTGAATCACAGAGTTAATAATTTAACCGTCTCCGTCGAGTTTTACAATATTTCCATCCGGCGGATATTAATTCCGTGTTTAATAACCGGAGACACATAATGATCAGGAATATTCCGGTGGGTTCCGATGTTCCGCGGATTAATTTAGGGGAACAGGGGTTACAGAAGGACCCTTTTGTTCCGATATAGATTTTATTTCGTTAAATGGAGAACAAGAACATTGCCAAGCATCTGCCAGGCAGGAAAGAGGGAGAGAGCATCATTCGCATTGTACGAACTGCATTCACGTGCACTATAAATGCATCAAATCCGCGATTTTGCCGACGATCCGTCCCGAAACTGTGACTGTAGGCGTGACTGACGAGGGAAACTACTCGCGCACGCTCGTTCTCTGTATACAGGGTTCCGATATCGTCTGTTGCGGGGTCGATGAGGGTGGGTAGGGTATTATACTCACCGCGGTATAGATCCTTTTAATTTGCTCACGATATTACAAGTACGGACGATGGGAACGATGGGGAAGACACGTACAAGGGGTTCCGAAGGAAGATTTAATTGAAGTAAGGAGCGCGACGAGAGGGTCGAAGGTTCAGTTTTGTCCCGATTCAGCCTAACAGAAGGTTTATTCGCGGACCGCGAGATGAAATGGGATTAAAAGCTGGAGAGCCGTGCGACACAGGATTTTTAACTGTTCCACCCCTGTCTCTTGTACTCCTCGTCACTGTTTCCCTTGCATTGTTTTCTGATAGAAGCTTTCACGGGCCACGATAACAGCTAATAACTCGCATTATACACGACACACCGCTATTTTCCCTATCCAAAGGGGTCGACCAACTCCCGAGAGAGATGGCTCGCTCGAAATAATTAACCACCCGCCTGCAGCTTTATTTTTACTGTCGTCGCACTGTGGGGCATTCTCGTTAAGTACCTGCAATTTGCCTGAAAATTTCTGTGTCGTCGTTGAACTTTATATTAGGTGCATTCTATTACATGTACAGTTTTAATTTGATTTTTATTGCATGTACAAAGCCATTTTTGTCAAAACAGGAATCAAAGTCTTCGCAGGTTGGACTTAATTAAACGTAGATAACCCGTCCGGGTCGGGAGCGACCCAATAAGCTGCTGACGTCAGTCGAAAAGAGGCCAGGCCGGTTTTAATGAAATTTCCCGGGGAAAAATGGATAGGAACGGTCGAAGACAGATCTCGTTCTAGCTTGCGTTCTTCGAAAGAGTTTGAAAGTTGCGAAATGAGATACCTGCAATTGCCTTCGTTAAACAAAGTAGTTTCACCTGGCCAGGACCGCGGGAATTAACCAAGGCAACGCGAGCTTTGGCGCGCGATACTTTCAGCGAGCCGTCCGCGAAACGACGTCCGAAGTTTCGCTCCTTCGCCGCCTGAGGAATGTGTCTGCTTTCCACGGAATTTTTCTCAATGGAAACTATAAGCTGAAAAGTTTTCCTACGTCGTTCGACGTAGCGGACGCGGGCGTCTTTCTAATTGGAAAAACTAATGATTCCCGGCGAAACAAAAGTTCTGTAATCCGCCCTGGAAAAGTGTAACGAATTTGCTTAAGCTAATTGGCGTGTGCAATTGAATGCAAAGAGAACCGGCTCCGAGTAAAAACTACGATTGAATTAGCCGATCGGTCAGCTCGAGAAAATCCGCGGAAGTTGCAGCTTTTAAAACGATTGTTCGCGCTGTAATCGAATACAAACATTCCGATTTTTTTTTTTTGGTAGGGAGATCGAAGATTGAATGAGAAAATTTTGTAACCTGTTCTCGTTACTTAGAATTGACAATGTATAATCATATTTTTTTATTCACCTACATCAAAAATGGCATAGTTTTTGTCGATTTTCCGTGCTATCAGTAGAATAGGACAGCCTGTGGGCAGACAAGTCGGACAAAAATATAGTCATAGTCGTTAAAGTATTATATGTATGATGAAGGTGTACCTTACTTCTTTTTCATAGCGTAAAGTTCAGCTTGCGAATGAAAAAGTGCAAGCGTAATGAATGAAAGTCAATATCTTTTGATCTTGCTGGCAAAGCAGAAGGAATGTCTAACGACTCAAAGAGAACCGCTTGATAACCGCTCGTTGTCTCGTAGTCGGGATTCCGAATGAAAGAACAGAGGAGCCGTGAGGGGTAGGTCGGCTCGCTTCGTTAGAAATTAATGCTTCATAACGAAATTCCATAATGCATAGGCACCCCGTCGGCTTTCATAAATACGAAAGAGCTGTGCTCTCTATCTCTTGCGCGCGCGCACGCGACAGTTCCACGCACCCGTTAAAGTGCGTAGCTTACCGTTTCATTAAGCCGCGTTCCCACCGCTGGGCCGTGTGTTTTGTGTGTAAGCATTCCGCGTTACGGGCAATTAGCCCGGCGAGAACGTGTACGGGACACGGGGATGAAGCCGAGGGAACGGGGTACGTGTCCGAATTAATATTATCAAGATACACTGGACGGGCCAACGTGCGACCACACGTACACCCCTGTAAGTATTGGACACCTCCGGATTTACACCATTATTTATACACTATCGCAACAATAGCGCGAATTACGGAGCCGCTCGTGACACCGTGGGATTAAAAGTAATTATTTGAGCTACCCTCCTTTTCGGGTTACTTCGTAGAAACTAAAATTTTTATGCGCCACTCGATCAAACTGACACTCACTTTATCAGTGGACAACTGTGTGATTGACGCTATTATTTATTCAGTATTACGAATATAACGTGAATTGGAAAACCGTAGTCTTCATAGGAAATGGAGTTTTAGAAGCACAGCAAAGTAATGTAAATAAAAATCAATTGTACGCGTTCACACATTTATCGGCGCAGATGAAAATACTGCAATGCGAATGCATTCCATTTAAAAGTTAATTAACCGTGCCACGGGAAAATAAAGATTCTCATTCCAGAGACACAGCCTTAGCGCGTTCAATCGATTCACTGCAGAGGAAGTCTGCGAAAACGAAGTTTCGTAAAACATTTTATTCCGCCAGGTTTGGAATGATTAAATACACGTGAAGATTATGGACAGATACGGTGGGATAGGAATCGCTGTCCGACTATTTGATTTTAATAAAAATCCCATTGAACACGTAAACAGATTATAAATCGTTTTTATAGAACGAATAGATGTCCTAATATTTGTGACGGTGGATCGAGGTACATTGGTGACAATGAAAGCGTATTGTTTGCGGAAAATGTACTCCATCGGATATCTAGTTGCATGTCAAACGTATGGTAGATACGCGGAATTGTTTTAGCACGCTCTTTCGATGGTTCTACATAATCTGATACAACAGAATTGCATTTTGACGTGAACGGTTACCGCACCTGTGGGAGTTAAATCGAAAAACATCGGTGTTTTCAAAGCGTCGCGATTCCTGTGCTCACCACTGTGACCATACAAATCAAACCTTTTCAATGAACAGCTATCTATTGTTTCCATCTCACGCCGATCTCTATACCGTGTCTCATAGAATTTCGGCACGGGAGCTGGCGCGAATTAAAATACAACATCCAAAACGTCGATCACAAATTTAATACCGTCTGCCGACGGAGCAATTAATTCTACAGCAAATGGATTCTACAAAATCTGCTAATAATTCTTGAGTAACTTCATTGTGCAAATTAATTCAATCCTAATAATGATCAATACCTGACGATTAAAAACCCTTTCATGAAAAGGAGGTTCAGATTATTTCCAACAATTCACCAATAAAAGTGTACAAATTGCGCTATTCGACGGAAGGGGGTGTAACCAGGGAGGCCGGCCATAATCTCGCTAAAAAGTTGCGCGTGGGGTTGTTTAAGGGGGTTGTAGGACAATGGGCGGTGGGTTATTCGCGGAACGAAAAAATCAGAGCGCGTTGATTCTTACGGATTCGCGGGCCGTTTGTTCGTCCCCGCGTACGCGTGGAAAAATATTACGGGGTTGCGAGCAGCGGGCTCATAGAAAGCTCGTTTCGCCGTCGAAACCGAGCGGATGCTGCCGGTTTCGCATTTTTTTTCGCGATATTCACGGAGTTATTACCGCGTTATTTGTCTTCCTCCGGCATGGCAGCCGCGTTACGCAATAATTGTGCGGTCGCAGCCCACGGATAGAAGCACGGTAGAATCGCAGAGTGAGTGCAATGGAGATGAGAGAATGCGGGGAAAGGGTTAGGGGGTAGAAAGAGGGTGAGGTCGAGCTAAAGCGACGCAGGTGGAAATCAATAGGAAGGTCGCCGTCGAACAATTCGCACGCTACTTCTATTGTCGCTACGTGCTCGCTGGACCGACCGTATAAAATTTCATTGCGTGCTCCGTTAGGGGGAACGAGATAATGAAACCGACCTTCTACCCCTCGCACACCTCCTCCATCCCGAACACCCTCGCAATTCTAAGAGCAGCCTAACTTCTAATTGAATGCGACGCCTCCGAACCGATAGAAGTCCATTGCTTTCCGATGCTGCACACCGAACGCTGTGTTATGCTTTCCTTTGATGAGCTCGGGTGGTTCGCTGGCTTATAGGGATTTTATGGGGCCGCTGCTGATCTTCCCCGATGCATTAGACGTTCATTCGGAATTTCAAAGAGACGAGACTAGGTCTTTTCATATGACGTATGCAGTGTCCGAGAAATTGGGACGGTCGTATTTTGATTAATTATGAAATTGAATCGTAATGGGCATTCCATTCTATCGGTAATTGATTTCTTAGCTTTTGTGTGCAAATTGTTGATGTTCTATTCAGTTGAACATTTCGCTAAGAAAAATTGAACAAGCCTAAAACACCTGAGTCTTCTAAATTGGTTCTTTCTCTTCTGGTATCGCTTTTCTCTCCATGAATATTTTATGCAGATATATTTTTTTGCTAATTTACCGAAGGATCAAGCGAGGATCGTCACGCGGTGAGGCTCATTAAAAATACAATGTAGCATCAGCTGTTAGATTCTGCAACTCGATATGCTTCGCCCAATTAGACTTGCAAATTGAACGCCACATTCGTTTCCGAAACGTTTTTACCCCTCATGAAAATGATTTATGTTATTTCGACGAGAATTCGTTCAGAAATATTATCTACAGATTGGGAAACAATCGGATGAAATTTTTAACCGCAACGCCGGTCATCGCATATTTCATCAAATTAATTTTCCCATGATTCCGTACGCGTTCCCCAGCGATTAATTGATTCCATCCTATGTGAAGCGGTTAAACATTTAAAACCGTAACACGTTCGTTACCAGTGTCGGACACGTGCTAATTTCGCTTAACACGTTTGCTTGAACGTGATACACAGCTTCCCAGGAACGTATGAAATCTGTTCATGAGATTTTGTATTCGTGGTTTCGCGAAGACTGGTGTATTTTGTAAAATATTACACTAGAGAAATAAAAACAAGTAACGATCCTGTGGGAGAGGATTCCTATTGTGCATTGGCTCGGCTAAATATGTGAATAAACAGTGAAATTCGCGGAAGAGTACGGTGTACCTATAGTATTTTCGGCGCACGCCTCTCATTAGCGTACAATAGCATTGGTTTCCGTTTTTTCAGCATCGTAGGTTGTCTCTTTAGTTTGTTGCCCCGATAAAACTGGGTTAATGAACACTGTACAGAATCATGTGGATCTTCTTTTGATTTAACGTACCATGTTTGAATAAAACTACAGATGCGCCACCCTAATATTTACTTCGTTAGGAATCCCTGCGGTGAATAAATCAAATAAATAGGAAAATTCCCGATCTGACCGCGAAAACTACCCTCTATTTATTAACCGTATTCTCATCAAAGAAAACTAATCTTGCCCGACACACTGCGTTATCAAAAACATTATCCATCTTCAATTTAGGTAAATTGGAACAAAACTTTCATCAAGAATTAATTTTTTATCAAAACCATCGTTTTAGAAACTTGGAACTCACTGTTCCGCAGACACAGTTGTTTCAGCAAAAGTTTTCGTAGCATAAATAACTACGAATATGAGCCCATAAATTAGACTAATAAAGATTAATATTTTCTCTTAGGGTTGTTGTTTAACCCCAATATACGAGGTGCCTTGAAAGTGCACTTCATAAAATAACGAATTAGCACGTGATCCTCGATTAAAGGGTTTAGAGTCGTAGCCGCGAACATGCTCGGAATTTTCGATCGCGGTTTAAGGTAATTCTCATCGAGCGAACGAGCCTGTGGGTCAAAAAGAGCAGCGAAACGTCGCGTTAAAGCGAATGCAACGCAACAAGGTAGCGCAGAAGGTAACCGCGTGACTCCGTACCGAAGGATCGTTCGGATTTGCATTTTACGAGGCCGTGTGAAGCGAGATAATGAAGTTGGCCGGCCGTTGCGTCGGGGGTAAAAGTCCTTTGCAATTTCGCTTCTAATTGAACGCTGGTCCGAAGGAAGTCTATGTGCATTTAGACTTATCCCCCCGAGATTGCTGTCCTCTATACGAGATCCTCTTCATACCGTCGTCGAATAGAAGAAGCTCCTCTGGCCGGACGATGTCAGAAATGTGCTTGCTGCATGGCTGCCCTTTTGCAAAGCGTTTTGCGATGATGTGTGGGATTTCGGGTACCGGAGAAAACAGTTAGGGGTGGGCGGAATATTTCGAAATTCCCGAGTACCCAAAGGGTCCCGACGAGGCGCAATCCGAGTCATCAAAACCCGATTCAACGCGACCCGAGTGATCAAAACCCGACGCGACGCGCCCCAAATCATCAAAACACGATCTGACGCGTTCCAAATCATCAAAACCCGACGCGATGCGTCCCGAGTAATCACAACCCAACGCGACGCGTCTCAAATCATCAATACCCGACGCGATGCGCCCCGAGTAATCAAAACCCGATCTGACGAGTCCCAAATCAACAAAACTTGACGCGGACGCGCTCCGAGTAATCAAAACCCGACGTGGACGCGCCCCGAGCAATCAAAACCCGATCTGACGTGCCCCAACTCAGCATAACCCGATGCAATGCGTCTCGAGTAATCAAAATCCGACGCGATGCGTCCCGAGTAATCAAAACCCGATCTGACGTGCCCCAAATCAACAAAACCCGACGCGGACGCGCTCCGAGTAATCAAAACCCGATCTGACGCGTCCCAACTCAGCAAAACCTGATGCAATGCGTCCCGAGTAATCAAAATCCGACGCGATGCGTCCCGAGTAATCAAAACCCGATCTGACGTGCCCCAAATCAACAAAACCCGACGCGGACGCGCTCCGAGTAATCAGAACCCGATCTGACGCGTCCCAAGTCATTAAACCCCGACGCGACGTGTCCCGAGTAATCAAAACCCGACGTGGATGCGCCCCGAGTAATCAAAACCCGATCTGACGCGTCCCAAATCAACAAAACCCGACGCGGACGCGCTCCAAGTAATGAAAACCCGATCTGGCGTGCCCTAAATCATCAAAACCCGACGCGACGCGCCCCGAGTCATGAAAATTCGACGCGCCGCGCTCCGAGTAATGAAAACCTAACCCGATGCGAGCCGAGCAACCAAACCCCAACTCTAAACTCTGATACCCCAAATTTTCGGGTATCCGCGCACCCCTAAAAGCAGTGGTCGAACGAGCTAACGAACTTGTAAATGGAACTGCTTTCTCGACTGGAAATATTGGCCCGGGATAGCAAGCGGTTTTTGGACCGGCCGAATACGCTTCCAACGTTCCTTGCCTCCATCATTTACATAAGTGTGTGGCAGGCGAACCTCGTCTTGTAATAAACACGGCGCGTTCCCCGAGTTTAACGATCAAACTTCGCGAGTGTGCATCGCAAGCAGAAGTAACAAGAAGACGTTCTATAAATGTTGATCGTCTTCGGTAATGCACGGTGATGAACACCGGCAAACTAAACAGATTAGGCGAGACCCCGGGATCCTTCACGCCTTGTCTGTGCTGGTTAACCGGCAATCACACACGCGGATATATCACGAACATCTTCGCCGATTCTGCCAGTAATTCTCATTCAAAATGAACTGCAGACACGTCTCGCATCGACAAACAAATTCGCAGTGTCTTTAGACAGGATTAGTTGGAGCTTCTGGAACTCCTAGTAAATTTCAGGAACTATCATTCAGGATATATTACTTTGTTTTTAATACTGATAACTGGACTATGAAGTTTCACTCTTTATTTCATTTGACAGACCAGTCGCAGCCGCTCGACGAATATTTATGTACGTTCGCCGAAAAATCCACCTTTAATTCTCCGTTTAATTCCGTCTTGAATATCCTGTTAGAATGAAAAGTTTACTGCACGTTGAAACAACTGCGCCCGTTCCCGATCATCCTTCAGCCCGGATTATAGAGATTAAATATTATTTAGTAGATATGCTGTCGCGTGTATAAACTGGTCTTGATGAATTTATTTATAGCGCGCTATAAATTTGTGCGAAGCAAATTTTCGAACCGGTTCAAATTGAACTAGAACAGTGTGGAGCTGCGGTGCACGCAACGTGATGCACGCGGTGTAATTAAAATTCGTTCTATTCCGTCGTTGTTTAATTTGCGATTCGATATTTCGCCGTCGGATACAGGCGATGTTTACGCAACCGGTTTTTCCTTTTTTCTTCCGTTGCGTAGCCATAAAAGAATAGCGCACAAAGTTATCTGGAACACAACTGAAATCTCGTTGCATCGTGACTGCGGTCCGTGGGACGCATAAAGAATACACAGCGGCATTATACGGCCATGTCGGGAATGTTTAAAAATTTTTACGACGTCGCAATTACGCGCGGTATAGGGGCAGGTTATGAAAGCTGAAATATTTAATTCTTAATTAAGCTTGAGTAACTTTTTATTAACCAAAGTGAGTCGTGTTACGGCCGGCCGGAATAATAATGAGCTCTTTAATTCGTGACGCGAGAAAAAGGAACACCCAAGGACGGGCTGCGTTTCGGCGTAGTTGCAACGATGCAACCAGGTTGGAGAGGAAGGATGGAATGGAAAGGAAAAGGGTGGAACTCTGTTGAATGTATTTTTCGCATTTTCCTGATGAACCGGTCCCCTTTTCTTTGTGAAAGTTGCGTCGACTTCTAAATTGGTGGCCCCGTAAGCAAGGCGGACTAGCAGAAACTTCGCCGTCCAATTACTGCAATTCTTTTTTACCAAGGCACTTTCCCTCTTTCTCTCTTCCCGTTCCTCTCATTCTCTCTCGTCGTTGTTGCGCGCCGCCAACACGACGCGTACAATTTACTTTCTCGCAGTTTATTAAAACCGGCGGCACGATATGGAACCAGCTTCGACGGTAATTCGCTCAACCCCGTTGATGTGCCAGCGAAATTGACACCCTGTCGCGAGAAAACTTATTTTTTTCCTTCGTGCCACTTCAATTAATCCACACATTAAATTACACGCAGTGCTCCACCATCATTGAGCCATTCAACGACGAACAAAGCGGAAGCTTCTTTAAAGCTCCTGAATTGTTCTGTCACAGAGCTGCGCCAGCTTCTGCATTATACACGTTTACAGACTAATGTAGAAGTAGCAGTACGACAAAGGCTCTGACTATATCTATTATTTTGGACTCTTAGGGTTGTCCAATTTCCGAAGCAAAAACAACCAGCGAACAAGCTCATTAAAACGCGAACATTCGAATTAGCGCCTTAATTTCGCAAAGTACCGTTGTATCCGTCCATTATCGGTCCATTCGTCGACTCTGAATAATAAGCGCGACAACATTCCAGGCCCCGCGGCGGTACAACCGCGTCTATTTTTCTTTTTTTTTCTGTCCGCAGCGGAATCGCGGTATCCCCATTCTTTCGAATTGCCACTTCATGCCGCCGGTATTACGGTAATGGGTATTTTGGTTAAACGGTACTCTGATAATCCGCGTTCCATTGCGCCACGTGACGGCACTTGCCGGTCTTTGAAGCTTTTATCCCGATTGCAATGCTCGAAACTTTCGCGTTTATGAATGCGTGTCGCTGCGACCGACCTTTTTTTCCCCCTTCCCATTTCGACCCCTCTATCTCTGTCCCGTATATCCGTCTCTCTGCCTTTTTTCTCTCCCACCCCACGCCGCACCCCACCGCTTTCTCCGCGCTCTATCTATTTATCTCCCTTTATCCGCGACGGTTGCAGTTTTCCGCTGAAAAGTAGCGACTCGGTATAACGTCCCGAGAAAGGGGTTACCGGTGGGAATAGAATCATGGGTCTGAATCGGGTCGCGGCCGCCTTTTTGCCCGTAATTTACAGGAATATTTGGAATCCGTTCAACAGAGACGAGCCGGAGCGACGTAAATCTAATTATATCGATGCAAGTCGGATTGCGGCGAGCCGCCCAGTTTCTTGCTCGCCCCTCTTCTTCTTCATCCCCCATTCTCCCAAGCCCCCGTTCCCAATCGAAATATTCCGAAATCCCGTGAAACGATCATCGTCGAGATATGAGCGTGTCTCCGTAAACCGTGCACCCCCGTTTATTCTCTTTCCGCCGCAACTGGAATGCTAAATACAGGCTGGTATACAAGCAACGTTATTTTCTTTTGCTGTGTTCTACTTACTTTTTCCTTGTTTGTCATATCGAAGGATTTCCGCCTCATCTTGTATATAGGTCAACCTGCGAGAAACCTGCGGGAATCCTTGAATGCCGTCGGGAACGTTCTGATCCTGTCTTTAATGTGCCGACGATTTTCTTGTAATTGACCGGTGAGCTTCCAGCGTACTATACCGGGAATCGAACAAATAGCTGGCCTGTTGGCTCCGCAGTTGCAGATTTACCTCTCATTAAAGGTAGCCGTTGCAGTACCAAATAGCCCTCGTTAGGTGAGCGCATCGCCGCTCTGAAATTCGCTGCCGGTTTAATTTGTGACTTGATCCACTATTTTTAAAGGGAGTTCAGGGTTCCCGGAGACTTTTAATTATTGCACTGTTTGGCTGGCTAATCTATCAATCGATCGATGAATTGGCAGAATACTGGACTTCCACGGTATCCTAAAATTAGTAATTGTCTACTCTAGAAAATTCATATCCATAAAATTTCTAGAATCTAGGTAAGGAGAGACCTATGATTTTCGAGTTAAAATTTCTCCGAGTGCAAACGGTTAAGAATCTTGATTACCTACACTGAAGTCTACTTACCACTGCATTACCACCATTCCCCGCCGATTCAATTTCCAAATACCGAAACTCGCACGAAAGCGTCGAATAATCCTGAAAGCGGCAGATTCAATAGAATGCGCCGCGTTCCAGGGTGAATTTTTTTTTTATTGCTCGTAGTCATGACTGCAATAAATAAAATTCCATTAGCTCGGTGAAAATTTCTCGAACACAGGAATATTCGCCTCGATACCCCAGCAGTTTATTTATCATTGTTCATCTCCCATTCTTCGGCTGGTTGTTCGCCGAACCAATGAATTTCCTCTAGGCGAGAATGATAACAGAAAATCCGCGTCGAACCATCCGCTCGGAAGCTTCTCTTCCCGTCCGAAGCTGTTTTAAAATTGATCCGGGAGACGTCCGGAGTGTAGGAGGCGTTTTACTCGGAGACGCGACCACAGTAGAACGAGTCAACGACTGGGTCAGCCAGGCGGCGCAACAGACAATACGACAGTTTGTTCAGTTCATGAATAATAATGCGGCGGGCGCGATTTAAAGGCAAGAAAATGGCAGTTTCGCAAGAACAAGCGCGGCTTGCGAGACTTCTCGCCCAACGGAAGTTGCGGCCACGTAGCTGGAACTGCACGTGCGTCGACGTGATTATTCTCGAATTACTTAACGACTGAATTATTAGCTGTGGAAATTAATTCGCCATCCCCCGAAATAAATTTCCGGTGGCCACGTGCGGGTATCGTGCTCTCCTCTTAATAATTTTTAAATTTATGTTTTCGGTGCAATAGTTTCGATCAATTTTTAATCAATTAGATATTTTGAAAATGTGCCTAACGTTTCGGTTCTAGTTTGAATCATTATCAAAGGTAAATTGCGTCTAAAAAAACAAAAAAAATATATAATGAGAATATATATTAATAAAAATATTAATACATACTTGCTATTAATTTAGCTTATGTAATTTAACCATTGAACTGAGTTGATTTGAATTGTAAAGGGCACTGGTTGGAAACGTACTGCAGTCAAAGTGATCTTTAGGACAAAGCAAAGAACATAAGGATCAACGTTTTTGAAATCAACATCAGCCGGTTGAAAAGTCCAACAATTTTAAAACAACTGCTAATTATACCAAAGTGGTAAAGTTGAAAATCGACATTCTTAAAGTAAGACCAGTATCAATAAATGTGATTTTTATTATATGTGAGAGAACAGGTAGTAGTTATACTGGGTAAGAGCCAATTACAATTGTATGAAAGGAAACTTCCTTTCGAATAAAAATTGATCGATATAATTGATTATTTCTCCTCTTAATCCCAGGAATAGATTTTACATGATTTTAACGTAATCTTTTAAGCTACGGTAGGTGTACAAAGTATTCGTACACCTTTAAAAATTACTAAAAACGTACAAACTATTCTTTTATTTTTGTTGAAGTTGATTTTATGGTTTCATTATATGCAACTAAAGTGGTCCCAACAGGATTTTCCTGCAATCTTTAATTCTCTACGTAAAATAAATTGAGAATATCGAAGACGTCATTATACGTCAACATGTTAAATATCCTGGGACCGGACAGGCCACAGATTTTTCTGCCTATCAACCAGCCCGGTTCAGTATAAACGTCGAGCAGAGTATTTCCGGCTGGCGGAGAGGCAAGAAAATCGTGGATCCTGACATGGCTCGGATTCAATGAGAAGGCAGCGAATTAATTTTCCATCGGCAGGGAGAAATCATCCCTCGGGGCATCCTCGAGTGCTCGCGCGGCGAATGTAACGGCGCCGATCGTTCGTTACATCGATCGCGTGCCAGATTTCGAGAGTGTGAGAGAGGGAAAGAGTGAGTGGATTGCGCCGGGAGGGTGAACAACAAAAACTAAAAAAAAAAAAAAAGCCGAAGAAGAACGATGTGTGTATATATAGCTTGGGGAGTCGCGTTTATTGGCTTGCCGCGCGCCGACAAGGGGTTTTACGATGCTGCCGCGGGTTCGCAACATCGTTACAGGCCAGTCGGAATCAAAGCGGGCACGATCGCCTTTGACGCGTGCGTTCCGTGTCGTTTTCAACGACCTTTTACGTAACTCGACTCTCCACTTACCTCTTTTATATCATATTTTACGAGGCTGCCGTTCTATTTTCGTGCGATCGCTTTTGTGTCGGTGTGCCGACCGACTAGGACGACGGTGCCGGTGTCGATGTCGTCGTCTGGGGGGTTTCCGTGTTGTGCATGCGCGATTTGTTACGCGACGGGATCGGTGAAAGCGTTTCACCCGAGAAAAGAAAAAGAGGGAACACGGAAGGGGTTGGCCAAGCGCCGAAGAGAAAGAGAGCCAGAAGAGTGAGAGTGGGGAAAGAGAGACAAGGAGGGGAGGGAATCGAAAAGAGAAGTTGCTGGTGGCCGAGTTTGCATTGTATACGGGGAGCCTCTTTGGAAATCGCTAACGATCTGTATCCTAGTAATTGGGTGGGCTCGCGATCCACGACCTCGATGGGAGCGAAGAGAACGCTGGAATACGATGTAAGGCATCGCGCAGGGACCCTCCGTCTGCATTCATATCGAGGAATTGCTCAATAAGCGTGAACCCGTTACAGACCGGCGTCCCGAGACAGATAACCGTACCCAGCTGCTACTGGACACACCGGGACGGCTTGCTGAAATCTGCACACTGTTCAACCATAGAGCAAATTGTCCGGGAACGACCGTTCCGGCGCAATCGTCGCGTAAAGGAGCTGGGAATTGCGCGTGGAGATACTTCCCGTTTGCTATCGCGAGGTGTTATGCTTTCGCGAGTGACGTACTGTGGTCTGGAAATAGAAGTAACAATGAAGTGATAATTGAATGTGTTTGGGATATGATAAGGAGATTTAGGTAGCTGCACGATGTGGTATTTTCGTTGCCATTAACCTGAAAATGTTTGATTTCTGGCTAAAAAAATTATCAGTTACCGTGTTTGATTGAATGGTCGAAAACCAACGGTGGAGAAGAGTGGCTCAATTAAATTGTTCATTGGCAGCAACCAGAAAATGGTGTAAACGTTTAATGGGGAATATATAGTGCCGTTTTCGCGGTCAGTGGCCACGAGCGCGGCGTACAGTGGCTGTTAATGATTTTTTGATTGCACGTAAACTAGAATTAAAATGGCCATCCTGTTCAAAGGGTGAAAAGTGGAGGGTATCGGAGCACAAGGTGAAGTGGCGTCTGGCCATCGTTACACGAATCGCTCTGGAAACAACGCCTCATAATTTTAGTCAGGCGGAACTTTATAAAATCGTATTAAACTACCGTCAGCTCGAAGTAACTTTCTTCGGAACTAATCAAAACAACTTAGCTGGAATGTGATTGAAAAGTTTAATACTGCAAAAAAAAAAACGCAGAGAAACACGTTGCCGATTCGTTCAAACTTCTTCGGGGCACCGGGTCCGGAGCAGTCGTTTGCAATCGAACCTTTTTCGAGAAAGGACGGGAATTTTCTAAAAGGTTGGAAAATAGAAGGAGACATTGCGAGAGACCCGTTCCGACAGACGCCGAACTGATATATGCGACAGATAGAGAACGTGTTGCATATTTTAAAGCGTCGCCCGGCGATTTAAAATGACATTTGCGAATAATTTGTCGGAACAGCTTTTTACGCGACAGTTTCTGCAAGCTTGACCAGCGCATTGCGGACAAGTTGTAAAAATTTTAAAATGTTTTAGTTTCTCCTTAAAACGTAGCTGGCCGGTCACGTGAAAATACGGGTTCCGCGGATCGCTCGCCAACTGCTGGGCAGATAAAAATGAAGCGATACATCAGACTCTAATAAAAAGTATCGACCAATTCCCAGGAACCGGTTCCCATGAAAACGTGTGCCTTGAAAAGTCCGGATATACATGTACACCTATATATATATATATACATCTATATATTTCGGAAAACGTTTCGGACGGCATAGAGATCCGCGGAAATTCGCCCGGCAAAAACGCATATCTTTTTTCAAACAATGCTTTCAACTTCACGCAGTGAAAAAAACCCCGGCAGCGAGCTTTTGACAAAACGATTAGTAATTCGACGAAGCGGTCGCAAAAGCGATTGAAAACATAAAATAAAACGCGCGTGCGTTGCGCGCCGTTTTCAAGAAAATTCGGTTAAAAAGCCGAACCGCGCCGCGCATTCAATGCCTGGCTGAATATCACCGGCAAAAGCGTCTGGCATTACCGAATGCGTCCACTTAAAATAAACACCGGTCACGGAATAACCGGTTTCCGATCGGCCACATTCTCCATCGTATCGGTTTCTATGAAATTATAGCGGAAACGAAATAACGCGTCGCCGAATCTCCGCGCTCATAAATATTAATCGAAGCAGAGATAAACAATAATTGAATAACTGGAAAGGTGAATCGAATTCGGCCCCTGTTTTCGACTAGTTTTCCGAATCAATTCCGTCGGAAACTGTGTGGGGGGTAGATATTGAAAAAGTTCCTCTCTTTCTGTGTTTCTCCGCAGGCTATCCAATTTTGTCATATGCGAAACGGGACCATTCCAATTTAAACAACGTCTTACAATACATTATTTTCGCAGAAGTATCTTGCAGGAAGAATGTGACGTCGGCAACAAAAACAGCAACCGGCTCTGTATCGCGCGCGCAAACTTAGTGGACCATAAATAGGGTGTAGAGCCCTTATCCCGATAATTTTAGGGGCGCCTCATAATTTAGTTGACTAGTGTAGTTTCTCGGTAACTTGGCGGAGAGTTTCGCCGTTGTCGGCCGTTGTTCCTGCGGCGCTCAAAAAAGGGACGGGAAGTTTACGCGCGTGGTATTCGAGGAGAACGACGCTATTCACGTGACCGTAATTAAGGAGGGAATACCTGGCGCAACTTTATTTGCCGAAGAATATCTTGGTAGAGAGCCTGGGGCTACTCGGTGTTTATCCTTTCGTCGGATAAAGCCGACCTTTTGGAAAACTGTTTCCAGCGTTTCGCCTTGGTAGCTTCATCAAAAGTCTAACGATGCGCTGATACGGCTGTGCATCAGCGTGAGTCCGCAAGCGGACCCGGAAGCCGCCATAACCGGAAGTCCCGGAGCTGTGGAAGCCGCGTATCTCAAGCCGTTCGCGGCGACAGAGCGTTCATAACGCGGCCAAGGAAATATTTCCGGGTCCCATTCGCGCGGAGTCAAGCAATTATCACTTGAATATCTTCTAGGAATAGTTTAGTCTAAGAGGGAGTAACAAACGGAAGTCGCGTGGCGAACGAGGAAACACATGGCGTGCCACCCTTTAACAATACTGCTGTCGTCTGTGGGAATTCGTTTAAATGTCGACGCCCACCGAAACAGCTTCGTCGGCGGCTCGATGCAGTGAATTTAATGATAACGAATTCCCTCTTAATTCACAGTGTTTGGAATTGCGAATTGGTAATTGATCGAACTATCTTGGTTGCGCGTGCGATTGCGTCTCGCAACGAGCGATTCAGCCGAACAATCCTTGCCATCGTGTATCTCGACAGGACCATTAACTCGAGAACTTCTCAGACGAGCTACACAGTTTGATAGACAATGTTTCACGCAGCTCTGTTAACGTTTTAATCGCGCTCTGGCAGCACGAGTTTCTGCTGCGACGAAGATTTTTTTCCAACTCGACAGCTTTCTGACCTGCTTCGTAACTGCCTCTGCAGGCTACATCACCGAGTAACTTGAGAATTTTCGAGGTATAAGATAAAGTGTTTCGTGATTGTGTAGAATTATACCGGCGCAAAGGAGTTCCAGAGTTACATAATGTCTTACGACATACGCGAAGTTTCTGCAAACTTCTGCTACATTGTCCCCGGAAAGTGAATTCACGAGGGTAGGCTGGTGGCCCCTTCGTGGCAATTAAAATGAGTCCTTTTAGAGCCCTTTGCCTCGCATGTTACATTACTGTTAATAATTATACAGAAGAAAACCGTGTTTGCCGCGGTACACGTTCCGGACAGAGCTGAAACATTGACACGGTAAAGTGGCGCTTTAACTGATGCGAGACGGCTGGCGTTAATGTTTGATGCAGCTGCCAGCGAGTGTCCAATCAAAGCTGCTGAAGCAATTACTGAGACAATTTTTAGTACGTGTATTAAATATTATTGAATACACGGTATCGATGGAGGAGACAACATTTATAATTGAATTCCCTGCCCTAGTTAATGCATTACTGCCAGAACCATCGTGTCTGATCACGACAGGCTGTATCCACTGTATTTCTGTTTTTCAGTTACTTTCGCGTCCACAACTCTGCTGTGGGTGTTAATAAATACCTTTTAAAAGACGATCCTGATCTTCACACATTTCATTGTAAGCAGGATTTGTTCACAACAGTTGGAAGAAAAGACACCGACAACTTTGGTCTCGAGGAGCTAGTCTTACGTGGCCGGAGGACCAAGTAAATTCAGTTGGAAAATACCATCGATACATTCAGTAGTTTTCGCCCATATGGAGCCAGCATCCCTGCTGGCCGATCGGTATCTATAAGAGTGACGACGATCCTCTCGAACACACCGAAGACAAGCAACCTATCCTCGTATAGTTTTCGGGATACGATGAAATGTTTGGAAGTAAAGTTGCCCGGTTCCCCAAAGTGACCATTACTTGCTGTAGAAAACTTTCTCTTAGGAGGACGTTCTTAGGAGATTCGAAGGTCACCGGGTCTCTTCCACCTACTTTAATCGGAGTGGGTTTGTTCCAGTGATCGTGGACAGTACTCTTAACGAATTTGAATATGATTTTTCAGAGTAGTTTACGCTGTACACGTGTTTCATCGAGGGGATAAGCTGCCCTCTCCATAGAGACGTTCCACAGCAACCCCTTCACGAGGGAGTTGTTGGGCAACTGGTGAAGAGGCGAGGGGTCGGAGAACAAGCCCTCGCGGACATATTGGGACGCGCTCGTGGAATCGTGAATATGACACGAAGGGTCGAGTGGGAAGGGAGCGAACGTCGTGGCTGGGATTCCGTTACGCAACAGGCATCCTCCAGAAGGGAAACGAAGCCGAAACGCTATGGAAGCCGAAGACACGCGGATGGTCTGGATTTCGGGGCGGCATGCTTTCGAGATTTCCTCTTCGCCTACCGAGGGAAAACGGTTATCACGTACCACGGGCGTCGACGACGACGACGACAGCTTTCAAGACGGTCGTGTGTTCATGGCCGCCTCGTTTTCGATTCATTAAATTCTAAAGAGTTATTTCGCAGCGTGCGGTGCGGCGTTCATATATTATGCGCGCCCGCGCGCCTTATAATCATTTAAACGAGGATGTAAATGAAACGAAGGGCCGGGTAGGTCACGGTACAGGCAGCGTCGTGAAGCGTGGCTTAATTAAAACAGCTCGGCCGCGGAACAAATACAGAATTTATCGCGTGCGCACAACCGACTGCCGCGAAATTAATAGTCCGTCGAGGGGCGACATTTTTTTCCGACGGGTAGAACACGTCGATTCTGCACCGCCGACGGGGAATGCGTATCAAAACGGCAGAACCCTCGTCCGCCAATATTTGCGAACTTCTCGCGCTCGTTTTCCCAGCGAATTTTCGAAATCGAGCAGCTTCCGTTTCAATTATTCGACACCGACGCTCGGCGTACTCGAGTTTTCGGTGGCGCTCGTTAAAGAATTCATGCCAGCATCCTGCACGAAGCTTCTCTCCACGAAATCGGGACTATTATTCGACAGTCTGATACCTGTTCGACGGTGTCAAGTTTAGAACACGAGGTCACAAGCTTGGATTTTCCATGGTGATTCTACTCGGCGTGTTTCAATTTGATCGGTCTCCGACGAATGTCGGTTCGGTCGGTAATTGTGGCCAGAAATATGTTAAATAAACGATGTTTATTCAGTCGAACCCATTGAAATGCATGAACACTCGTTTCAATCGTTTCGAGATTAACGTTCGTGGAAGTTGTTTTCGATGGTAGTCGAATCGTGGAGTCTCGTGACTATCAGCAAACAGTCTGTTATGGGTTGGAAAGCATGGGTTTAAAAGATGGTCTTCGCAGCTCGGATTTTTGGCGCTGGTTTCGCTGGTCGTTCCGATTCGCTGGTTTCGCTCGCTCCAGTTCTATCTCTCTCGTTTCTCTGCCAACGTTCGACCAGGCACGCTGAACACGAATACTTCCAGGTATTTTCCACTGAAATAGTTATTTAACCTGGACACTGTATAGTTAGCCAAAGCAACCGGATTTTCGATTCCGACGTTAGGATGGAGCACGTAGAAGCAACGTCGCGGCTGGATCGAGAGGAATTTGCGATCCCGGGAGTTCGTGTTTCGGCAACACATTCCCCCCCGTTTCGTGAAACGTTTATAGATTTGCGTGCCATTAATCAAACGCGAAGTATAATCGATCCGGCCGCTGGGCGTGGTGCTTTGCCGCAAAGGAAACCATAAGTACAAAACCCGCTTTTCGTGTAAGTTCCTGCGGAGCGAAACTGTTCGCGATTCTCGTAGCGTTTCGCCTAACTCTAAACCTAATCTAGAGGCACGCTCCAGATCTAATCTGGATCGAGTCGTGACTGTACCCGAGATCTAATTCGTCAAATTTTGTCGAAACGAGATTAACCACACAAATCTCGGCGAACAATTTCATTAAAATCCATCGAGGACAGATCCCGATTTAATTTACGTCACTTCGGATAGACAACAGCAACTTATCAAACTCCAAATAGAATGGTACGAACTGTTCTTTGAGTTGCTACATGAGCGACCGCTAATGCTTCACGTTAGACCTTGTAATTTTTAGACAAGCGATGCATTTTGATCAAAGAGGTGTCTGCCGCAGGTTAATTGGTAACGGCATCCCCTTTGTGCTTAACGCAGTTCTTCCTCGTCAAATTTATTCAACGATTAAAAAACCACTAAACATCATCCACGAGAATTTCTCGAGCATTTCACATTATTCAGAGATTTCATCGTCAATTGAAATCTCCGCTGCGAATGTCTCACTTGGCCCGATAAATTAATGATAGTAATAACAATAATGATTTGCTGATTGGAAAATCGCGTTCGTCGGTTCTGGTTTACTGGTCAGAAACCGACGATAGAACGCGCCACGAATATTTTATCGTATCCCCTTTCTTCGTTTCATCGGCCCGATTGACATTCGTTACGGCGAGCAAGTTACCGCCGCGATTGCGAGCTTTGTTCGCGATTCCCGATCGTTTTCGAATGTTCTTCTCGAATCAGGAGTGTCCGAGCCGAGCGTTGGCGACAGCTTCTTCCTCTCCTCCATATTTTTCCTCTGTCCTCGTTCGTGTCCTCCTAGCCGCCTCGCTCCGCGCCGTGGCTGTTTATCCGTCGGTTCTCATTATTCTTCTGGACGCAGCCAATGTCGTTCATGGTCCGCGTAATCGTCCCAGCCCATTCTCCGTTGTTGGCATCCTCTCTCCGCTTTTTAAATACCGGCGGCGTCTCTCGGAGACGTCTTACGTAAAACTTTCGAGGGTGAACCAAGCTCGCCGGGAAAATCTCAGCTAAAGGATCAGCTAGCTCGAGGTTTTCGGTGGGCTTATGTTCTCGAGCACCTGCCAGAACCTAGATCCAAACTTCGGCTAGCTTTCGATCTGGATTGCAGTCGATCCGTGCTCGATTTCAACTAGCGTAAGAGACCAAAGTGCAGGCTCGAGTCATGGTTCGGTTTCAGTCTTAACACCAGTGGTGGGCATTATTTGACAAAACAAATATTTCAAATACTATTTTATTAACTTGTGGAACTTACTGCTTTTTAATTATAGATTATTTTGCAGGACATTACATAGATCTGTGCTTTTTAAAATTAACAATTTTCGGGTTCCACTTTAAGATGCACATTCGCTACATTTTTCCGATTAAAATGATACCAAACACGATACAATTCGGATTTTCCATGACTGTGTAATCCACGATTTAGTGGAACTAAATCTGAATCGGCCGGGCGAGGCAAGCAATGCGATAACGCGTCGTTTGCCGCGGCCCAGCGAGGCAACGTGTATTGTTTGCCTCAGGCCTGCCTGGCGGCTGAAAACCCGTCCCCGTCCCCTGGTAAGATCCGCCCCCTCCAGGAGGGGACGCTAAGTAAGGGGAGTGCAGTTTCCCTATACCGTTTCCAGGTAGAAAAAACGTGAAAAGGTCGCGAAACCTCGGTATGTTTGGGTATAGCGAAATCAGCCGAAATTTACTCGCGACGGAACATTTTGACCTCCGAGCGAAGAGCCGACGCGTGCCTCGGGCCTGCCTTTGTTTGCCTCGGCCGAAGCGTGATGGTGAGGGGACAGCGTCACGGAAGGGCAAGAGAGGAGACTCTGGTATTTTCCTATAACTCTTGAACCATAAAAGATATCGGGATGAAATTTCCACAAAAATTCGTTAAAGAATTATTCCTACCAGAAGTCTAATATTATTCGAACATATTTTACAATAATATCGATTTTTTTAATGGCACGTTACAGGAATTCAAAACAGAATTGCGCAATACTATTTGTTAATCACACCTGTATTTGTTTAGTTTCGCGCGGTCCATTCTTTTGTAAATTTTAGTAAAGACTTAGGTTACGATTTTAGATTAAGACTTTCTTTTTTTTTGTTATGTCTTCTTTTTGTTTTTATCAGTTGTACTGTAATAACTGTATACATTTGTATAAAAGGACCTCGGTCCGTATATAATAATAATAATAAATAAATAATTATTCATTATTTACTCTTTAAAATACTATTTTCTCCAAATCTGCTTCACACATATCTATTTTCCTGTAGATAAAGCGTTAAGATAACAGCTATTGTTTTGCCAGAGAACTGCGTCAAAATCATTGGTCCGGAGCTGGACGAGGTTTTGCTGGATTCATCGAGGTCCCGGTTTGGTCGGAATCAGGTTAAGGTAGGGATAGGTTCGCGAAAGGGCTGAACTAGGTCGGATTCGCGGACTGCGACGGTAGACATGAAGCATAGGATGAAATACGCCGTGCACATGTTAATGAAGAACACGCATTAAGGGACTAACGCGCGGTAAGTGGGGACCATTTGAAGCAGCTCGCTCGACGACACGTCCCGGTTCTTAAGACCGTGCACGATCTTATCGTCGAAAGACGAATCTTCCTCTTTCCAATTTCCAGGGTCAATTTTTCTACGGCCCTCGCGTAATCTTGCCGCGGTCTCCGCCGGGGGATTCCATTTAATCTCTTGTTGAGTGTTTGATGTCGTTTCGAAGTGAAGATGGTACCTCACGTACCGATGAAAAGTACTTCTTCATTCTCTCGTTTCTTTTTTTGTCTTCATACCCTACCTGGTACTCTGTCTTCTACTTCTTCATCGGTCTTTCTTCCTTATCTTTTTTGTGCTCATTCTTCTCTTGGCTCGTGGAGCTCGTTCGAGCAACGGGAGCGACGAATTAGAAGATTAAAAGTATAAAGATGTAATTGGCCGATCCGGCGGAACGAGGGACGTTTGATACGTACCATGAAAGATTAATGTCCCCATGAAGGCAAACATCAAGAATTCAATCTCGCCGCGAAGACACTCGCACACCCTCGTTACCAGGTGCCTAAACTTTATGATCGACGTAAAGACGTATAGAGGTGAGATCCTATCGCGTGGGACGGATCTCTTCCTTCCCCAGTTTCACGGCCAATTCCCGGCTATGAGACCCGCCATCATCCCAGCCCCAAGCCTGTCCTGATTATCCCTGTTGATAGCACTTCTCGCGATGGGCTTCCTCGCGCTTTTAAACGGTCGGCCTCGGGGAACGGTTTCCGGATCGGTCACGTCACCACAAGGATCGTCCACCGCATCCACTGATTCCGGTTGTCACCTACAATTCCCGGACTGTGAAAATATTTTTCCACCGCGCAAAATACAGCGGAACACTACACACCAAAAAATAGCCGGCAGCTACTCGAATGCTCGGATTTCTCCTCTTTGTTAGTTGATTTCAGATTTTATGCACGCATCGCCGTAACGAACAGAGCCACGATACACTAAAATCATTACGCGTGTATCGTTTTTTTTCCCGAAAAATCACGAGTTGAAACGGAACAAATTGACAAAGTGGAAAATTAAATATTTCGAAAATTGAGAGTGATAAAGAGAAACGACTTTCACAGGTCCGGTGTTCATGAATGAAAAATGTGCCCCGTCGTTTCCAGTTACGAGACATTAAATGGCTTTCCATTTGGTAATTATTAAAGCCATAAAGCGGATAGTATATTCATTTCCCCGGTGTTGCAATAACGTTGCGATAAAAGTGTCGTTGATTTTCAGCGATGCACGCCGATGTTTTCGCAAAAACGCGGCCCGGCTTGTAGTGCTCGCGAAGAAGGAAATGTTTTTGACGGGCGAGACGCATCCCCGGTTTCTCCATACGATTCTTGTTTAACGAAAAGAAAGCAAGAAGCCATTTGTGAAACGTACGCCGAGAGAAACGGCAGACGAAAGTTGATGTCGTGAGTGGTTTCGAACCGGCGACTTCGATATCAGACATGAGAAACGATCTCGGCGACCGCGCGCAGAATTTCGAAACGTCGAAGGCTCCCTCCGACATCTCGATGGATGATGCTGGGAGATACTTTGATCAAAATATACTGCGCGATTTATAAGTTATCGGTGGAAGAAAGTTGTTCGAAAAATGATGGAAACCTCTGCACGGCACTGATACATCACTTTGTGTGAATTAGCTCGGCGTTGAATCCTTCGGACCACCGATTAATATTAATTATAGGAGCCTCTCGTGGAACAAGGAAATATGAGGGAAAAATTCCGCGACTTCCCAGGGAATTTGATATATACTCGTTGCATGAAGCTTCTCTTCAAGAAGCCTCATTACAATGATAAAGGCTATTCTACATAATTCGGAGAGGAAGTGCAAGACTCCAACAGAAATTCCTGGTTTACAGAAAAAGGGAAAAGAGGGTGTGGCTCTCGAAAATCGGCCGAGACGAGCACATCTTGCCGAGTTCTGGTTTACAAAGTATTGGCTTGGCAAGAAAGTAATTTCGATAAGGTAAAATAGATCCGAATGTTTTTTATTCAAGCAACGAACTTTAATATATTAAATTTTCCATATTGTTTTATGATCTTTCTGATCCTTATCAGTATAATATCTCTTCAAGTCATCATTTTACTTTTAACTCTCATCCGTCCCTCGTGTCAATTTGACACAGTTTTCCCGAAGTAAGTTATACCGTTCGGTAATTTTTAAGTAAATTTGTCCAAAACTTGGTGACTTTTATTTTTTTAATGCGAAACATATAACCGCAAAAACCTAACATGTGAATGTTAACTCATCAATTTTGAATGAAAGAAATATCGAAAATTAACTGTTGGACTTGTTATTTTATCGGTTTTTTCATCACTGTGTCAATTTGACACCGAGGGACAGATTCAGTTCGCGAAATGAGGGACGAATGAGGGTTAAATACCGAAATTACTTTCTTGCCTACCCAACATTTTGAGAACCCAGCGGCGTGCATGTCGAGGACGTGGGATCTCCCATCGGAGAATTAGATCGATTAGGTGCGCCAGACAGAAGCTACACGCTCGGCTGTGCATACGGAGACTGGAATCTGAAAGAATCGTTGGATGATCCCGTTCCGGCACATTCGGCCAATTCCGAGAGACGTGGAGGGTATTGAACGCCGCTAGCATCCGTGAGCATGTTTAGAAGCATAATTACGACACCGGAAGTCCGTGTCGCCGCAAACGGGGCTAATAATTCTTCGAATAAATACGGATCACCTGCCGACACGACGCGGGGAAAGTTCTACCGTTTGGAACGTGCAGACCCGACGGGACGCAGCGAATTCCGCTATCAATTCCGGTCACGAGCTGTGCAATCATCCTGTGTCACAGTCCTGGGATTATTCGGACCAGGGGGCATTTCTTGCTTACTCCCAGGTAACGTCGGGATCCGACGGGCGCGGCCACCACCGGCAATTACCGATCGTTATTGACGTACTACATTTGCCGTGCGTCATATGTCCGACGGTGTTTGCAAGCCCGTTACGAGTTTTCGCGAGTGCTCGGATATGATACCCTCGACGCGCAGTGATTGCTCGCCCTTTCGCCAACTTTTCGATGCTCAAATAGATCCGGAAGGGACTCTGACGTACCATCGACCCCTATACAGTCAATCCAGTCGCGATTCTCCCTCGAGCGATACCGTCGAAATTGTTTCGCGATAATGGTAGTCGTCGTCTTCCTTACATTGCACTTCAGGTTAGTCAACTTTCTAACGCTTTTCTCAAATATATACGGTAAACGGTTACTGAATTGAAGCGTACTGTTTACAGTAGGTCCTCCTTACACATTCTTTCATCCATATTTGCAATTTAGCAAATGATGTGAACAATCCAAATATAAGCTTAAACATTGGTCCACAAACAAGTAGTCGGAGGGGTTACGTGATCTTATGATGATACATCTTTGCAGTTATAAACATTGACGGTTACTGAATTGATTTAATCTGTAAATACCGCTGACGATTTCCATGCAGTGCACTGTGGATCACAGGTGGTTAATACAGAAGTTCCTTCATAGCGAGCGACACCCTTCAGACCGAGTAAAAATAGTCCAAACGAATCAATAATCATTTGTTTCGCCGGTATAATAAAAGCAAGACACGTTCCACTGCTACGTCGTGTTAATACCAGGGAAAACCGTGAAGTTTAGTGTTGTTTCGGACCGGATAGCGGTTGCTATGGGTTCACGAAGAACCTGAGGCTACCCTGAACCCAAGCCGGAAATAAAAAGGGTGTAAACGCCTGCGAAGGGTGGTCGAGCCAGATAGATAGCAGGGTCACCTCCGTAATCAATTTATTCGGTTAAGCAGTTACGAAGATTTCGCCCGGCTTTTAGCAGCGACGAGGGTAAATATTATATCGTGGTTTACTTTATCCTACAGCAAAAATCTGCACCAGTCGTTCAGACATAACATCAGTCTAATAATGATTATAAGAAAATTTATTTAAAAATACTAAAGCATCAAATGTGACAGAATTTGGTACGATTTTTATTTATTTTGAACCAGCAAATGTTATTGCTGCCACTTTCTTACAATTTGTCTACAAACATGGATAATTTTTGTGCAATTACAATACAACCAACTTCATTATCGACTGGTGATCTGGCTCGGGTAGAAATAATAAAAGCACGAAGAAAAGACTGAAGGTATCGGGTGCATTTAACAATAAAAATTCGAGGAGGGAAGTTCGTTTCAGGCGAGAGCGGAATTCAGAGGACATCGGAGGTAGAATAAATTTTTTAAATAATTTCGAAGGGTCGTTGCGGAGCTCTCGTGGATGGAGAGGAGGATCGATGCTCGAGCCGGACAGGAATTTAATGACCATCGCGAAATAGATGCCCGGCTACTGGCCATGGATAGAAAATAGTGGCTAACGGCAGATGCTGGTACTCGTAACGCTGGCGCAGTAGTTACTGACCGTAATAGACAGACAATGGTAGCGCGGCGGGGTTGGATATTACAGGGAAGTGAATGGTGACCGTCGCTAGCAGACAGTGCTTATTTGTTCCCGGTTGGAACAATATCAGGTGGCCTGGCCTGAAGAAATCGCTGCTGCCGCTGTCCGATAGTGGGGAATTATTGTACACACCTTCGGGCAATTAATTAAAATCTCGAGCTGTAACGGGCCACATTTGTCCGTGCAATACGGTGTCGGGGGAAGCGAATTACTCGGCTTGTTACCAGTGATTTTTATTGGATGGGAACGTTTGCAATTTCCCGGGGAATAGACGATGGAAATTCGATCCGCCACGGCCGTAAGAACGGATCCACGCGAGGATATTGCAGCGGAAATGCGATCCATCATAAAATTATTATTACCTCTTTTTTCGTCTCGTTACCGGGTCGTCAAATATTTTCCCCCGTGATTTCGCAGTTGCTGACGGCCGCGGTACTCTCTAATTTTACTACTCGTAACAAGTGTATTACGATTGTCCGCGATAAGGCACCAGCTGCTGAAAGTATGGAATTGATACGGGCCACTCCACGTCCAGTAATTTTTCAGGGAAGTTTCGCGATCGTAAGTTCAATTTCTCAGTTTCAAAGTTTACCTTTCATTTCCACTGATTGTCGGTTTTAATTCGCCTCGAGAAGCCACCGTTGGGCTTTCCCCGGTAAAATAAGAAGTGTCAATTTCGCAATGGGGACACACTTTAATTCGACGGCTAAGTTGAAACCTTCATCGATCCAGCTCCTCCGTGAAAATACGCGATTCCAGTTAAATGAATTGTTCCAAACAGATTACGTGCTCGACAAAAGTCAGACGTAAAGACATTACAGTTTTTACATCTGTAGTCTAAGGGATTATTAATTAAATTAATCGACTTACAGTAAGTCTCAAACAGCACCGCCTTGTCATGGGAACAGGAAACGAAGATCTAGACGATTTAATGTACAGTAACAGTGTTAACAGTTTCGTTAACATTCCTCAGTCATTGCAGAAATTAAGCGTATTCAATTTCAAACGTTTCCTGTTCCAATTAGCTTCGTAATTTTCTAGAAAAAACAATCTTCCCACGTTCAAATTGCACATTCTTCTCATAACTCGCATTCGCGTTTGCAAATTACGTTCTGCGCGTCTCTTAAAATTAAGGACAGAGTACCGCAATGTTTTAAATCTGTGATGTAATGAATACTGCAAATTTGCATGCATTTAAATCAAAACCAGGAAAGAGCTGCACGGTGTGCATGAAACAAAAAATGCAATATTCACAGAGTAGGACTTGTTTCAAAGAGAAGCGAATTTCAAACTAGATAGAGCACGTGCGCTATTGAACAGGTATTAGATAGAGTGTCTGTCCATGATCTACCGTTTCTACTTCCTGTACATACTAATGCAAGCCTGCTCGAAAATTCCTAAGCCATGCGTGCTACTGAATAGGTATCGACCAACGTGTCTGATCATGACCTACCGTTTCTACTTATTCTACATACTAATGTGCAGTTGACGAATTTCTCTTCGAGCTGGCTCTCGTTTTGGAAAAGCGTAGCCTCGTAAAAAATTTTATTCCCCGTTTCTCTCCACGCTTTTTCACGCGAAATCACCTCCATTCAATTTTTATATTGTACTCTTTTTTATGTAGTGAATGTATTGACACATCAAACCCATCGTTTGCGGTTTACACAAAATTTTATTTCGGGTCAGAATTTTTTTATACGCCTGTTGTACATCGTTCTACAGAATTTTTCAATTCCCTGGAAATTATACATTGTTCTCTGTTAAAAAAAAAGTACGGGGTGTCGAAAAGATAAAAATTTCGCTGTTTGAGTTTTATGAAGTAGTTAAAGCAAGTAAGTTGAAGCGGCTCGAATAAAACTCAAGATGGTCTCAGAAGAGAGGGTAGAACTTTAACATAATATAAAACACGTGCATAACAAAAGTTTCGTTGCATAATAAAATTGCGCTGGGGGGCAGACTGCGGATTATGATGGAGAATAAAAGCTTTTAGAATTAACTGCGTGAAAAAGGAGGTAGATAAATATTTCCTTCGATAGTTTCAACAAGTTGTAATATTAGGTTTTCGAAAAAGTTTCTTTCACCGCGTGCACATTCCATATTGTTAGATAACATCAGCAAACGCAAACAATATTTAAGCTTCCTTTCGCTTACCATGCCATTGGTATTCTTAAAAATGACTCTAAACGAAACCCAATCTAATAAATTAGTGTTCTTTAAAAAATTCCATAAAATCCTCAGTGTATGGTATCTCTGAAAATTCACGTAAGGTGTTAATATCCGTTAAAGGGGCGTATTCTGTTGTATCACTGGACGTCGGGAGCATTAACAAATGTTTGCCATACTTTTCGGCAAGTGTGTCGGCTCTCGGCCGTCATGGTGCGGACAGGCGTCATCCTCAGGCGGCCATAAGCGAGTATCGTTGTCGACGAGAATGGCGCTGGTCCGTCGCGGTGACAGCCGATCCGGTTTGCAGAGGACGGATCGTTCTCGTTAACGAGAGTTTTTGCTGGTCCTCAGGTGTCGTGGATCAAGCGGAGGAAGTCGCAGGAGTTACTGACCGTCGGGATGACGACGTACGCGAACGACGAGCGTTTCCAGACGATTCATTTCCTCAACAGCGAGGATTGGACTCTTCAAATAAAATACGTTCAGCCGAGGGATGCCGGATTGTACCAGTGCCAAGTGTCTACCCATCCGCCCACCAGTATATTTCTGTTCCTCGAGGTTGTCGGTAAGCGTGAAATTAAACACCGATACCACGAGAGGGAAAAGAGCTGTTTTGCGTGGGCAACGGCCGAAAAACCGAGTTCTTGCACCCGATATTCCGATACATCCGCGTCGAACCGGAATACCGCGAGCTTCACCGGCCGATTTTTCCGCGAGCCAGGCCATTTTTAATACGCTTTAACGTATCGCACAACCCCCGTCCACCGGCCGCTTCCAATTGGAACGGCCGAATAAATTAAATTCTAGTTGATTTTGCCGAACGAACGGTTAATGAAATTGAAATAAACGTTTCGGCCGTCGCGCGTCGCCCCCGAACGTGAATGGAACGAGAGCGTTCCCGGTCTACACCACCGGACACCACCAACGTTTCAACGATCCCTCGCAACGCTGAAATTTCTGCAACTCGCGATATTTATGGATTTCCGCGGGACGCTTTCGTTCGATTTACCGCGCGGACCCCGTCCACGATGTGAAGCGATTTCTTAAATAAATACGGCGACCCGGTTCTTGTCAAATTCCGCCACGGATTCCTTCTTTCACGCGTCCACGAATCCATAAACGTTCCCGGTAAACGAGGCGTTCAAATCGAAATTGGAACAGCAAAATTTATTTCTCGACATTTACTTTTAAGATTTTTGATTATTCTTCTTAAACGGCAATTCTATTTGCAAATTCCGCCCTGACACATTGCTTCTATCTGCTAACTTTTGCTTAAACATTCTTCTGTAATGTGGAGTATAATTTCGGTTGATAATTTAGTCTGTCAGAAAGGAGAATTTATGTTTTGTTTAATGCCTACGCCGTATTCAAATGAAACGAATTTGTAATTCAATGCAACAATGCTTCCGTTATACCTGCTTGCTTGTTCCTGCTACCTTTTCTTTCCTACTATAAAGAACCTATTTTATTTACCATTTACCAAACACGCCGCGCAAAAGTCAATACATTAATTCTCCAGAAATCGCGATCTGCTCGCGTATGTGGAAATTGTTTATTGTTTCAGTTCGTTACGAGAACGTATATTTCGTTTAATGCACACGACGTGTATTTTATAATGAAAACGAAAATTTATAATTCAACGTAACGGATTCTTTCATGCTGGTCATGCGTGCATCTGCTCCTTTTCGTTCGTCATTCGTCCCTAATATACAGCACCGTTTCAATTAACATTTCGTTTAACGTGATTCCACAAAGTCGACGAATTCTCTCGAAATCGCGACCTGGCGCGTGTAAAATTTATTTAATGTTTCCGTCCGTCAGGAGAATTTATATTTCGTTTAATGCACAGGTCGTATGTATTCTAATGGAAAAAATTGTTGCGTTTTGAATGTCGGTGTGGTGCAAAAATTCGCCGTGAAAACAATCAATGAAATTTAGCCGTCGATTCGCCGAAGTTTGTAGACTTAAGATTGTTTATCCGGATAATCACCGGTAGTTCCAGCCAGACCGTTCACGGTAGAACGTCTGCCCGAGGAATTAACTATACATCGTTACCGAAAAGTCGATACCTCGATTCCGTCCAGATGAATTAACAAGATTGTCTGGCCCGACAGGAATTTTCCTTCAACCCTTGTGCACCGTTCAAGTTAATTTCACCCGACAGCGGACCATCGCTCCCGTAATCATATTTGATAATAATAAACACACACCGACACACGCGCAAACGTATCTGGCAACACGCCGGCTACATAAATAACGAGGAAATATTCGCATCTCCGAAACGTACACAAAACATTCAACGTAATAATTTAACGATTTCGAATTCGCGAAAATCGAGCAGTATTTCCGTATAATCAACGATCAGACAAAAAAATATATATATCGATCGTCCGGAACAATGAATAATTTCCATATCGTGAATTGATGTAACGACAACGGACTGTGATATGAATTAATTCTATAACTGCAGTGAAAACACAACATTTCGTTGTTTTTTGCAGATCGAAAATTTTCATTCACAGTGACTTATTCGTGCTAAGCTTTCATATTTTCCGCTGAAATGTTTTAGGATCGAAATGTGACCATTTCCAGATTGAACGTTCGTTTAACAAACGCAGGTTCAAGCTCGTGTGTCGTAATATTCCGCGTGGAGAAAGAACCGATCTAAACAAGTAAACGAAGCGTGTGCATTTTCACGTTAAATTTTCAAAAACTGCTGGTCACTGTAATTTTCGTCGTAGAAAGAGTGCAAACAATTTCTATACCAAATTCTCGTTTCAAAAAAAAAACCATCCGGAGAGGCAGGCGCGCGGTTCCCAGTAATTATTCATACAACCTCTTCGCAGCTTATTCCGCTGTTTTTTCCAGCATCCACGGTTCCCGAACGCCCTAACGCGTTACACCAAACTTTTCTCCCTTAATTGACGGTCGACTTCCGGGCAATTTAATTCACAAAACACCAGCGTGTAACAATTACCCGAGCGGTGTTCGTTCGACGATCGAGTGGAAATAACATCCGGCGTTATCGCGGCTTTGTGTCAATGGCGGCCAGGCACACGCGGCGTTCTCCTTCGGCGTCCATTTGTTCGCAATTATGTCAGCCGCAATAACGAACGCCGTTCGAACGCGGCGTGAAAACACAATGTCGAGGAAAAGAGTGTCGTCGTGCCGGTTTTCTGATAACGGTGCACCGAGTGCAGGCCGGAAACGCTTTTTCCTTATGTACCGGCTCGAGAACGCCAACTCTGAGAACCCTCTCGGCCGAGAACCACGTATTCTTCTCTGCCCCCACTTCCTGGACCATTCTCTCTTTCCCTCTGTTCCACGTTCTCCCTTCTCTCTTCCTTTCTTTGCGTCGGAGCAACGATTTAAGTGTTTACATTTTCATCCCTATTTGCCAGAGCCCCACGTGTCGGCGTAAACGGCCCACCCTCGTCATCCGACGTCTCTGTCCGTCACGACGAGCCCGACAGCCACTCTCTTATCTGGATTTTATTAAGCAGACACGGCCGATCAATAGCTGAAGGGTGTGGGTGGGCCACCGGGGTGGCCTAAGGGAGGGAAGGCAATGGTTTTTATCAGAACCCGGGGGAGGGCAGAAGTTTTGTGAATTACGGGGTCTCCGCTCCGGCGTCGGCGATTTAAGCTCGACCGTGTTTGTGTATTTGCATTTAGATTCCCAGTTTTTGGAAGTACGCTTTCTCTCTCCGTCTCTCTTCCACTCCCGCTCCGACATCCTATATAGATATGTATATGCCAAGGCGTGCGTAGCTGTGTGCACCACGGATATACAAGGTGTTCCACCTGACTTACCACTCGCTCACTATTGAGGATAGATCAAAACGTCGCAGCTGAACGTGATTTGGTTTGATAGAGCAAATACGGGGCCTGGCAAACATTGTATCCAGGGTTCTCCAGATTTTAGGGATAGCGACATCCTTTTAGATGGCGCAGGATATTCTTGATACAATGCTTTTTCTTTGATGAAAAATTCCCCTTCGCTGAACGAACACTGCTTGACTTCGAAGTCTTCCAGTTACAAAATCTTGGAGTGTTCGGGAATTCGTATTGAAGTTTCTAGTTCAATGTATCAGGTCGTTCGGAGAGTCAAGATGTAGTTTATGTGGTTTTAACAAAATTGGTGGGTCTCATCTCAAACGGTGTAAAGATAGAATCACTAAAAATTTCTATACCATTATTCAAAATATTCTTTACATTATTAAATATGTTGGAATCTAAGCAATTACTAAATGTTTCAATATTGTACGAGATGTTATATAAATTTCATATCCATAAAATGAGAAAAATCATATAGAATGGAGTTATCCTAAGCTGGAACAAATGTTTAATGTTCGTGATAAAATACGTTCGAGTGCAAAAGGTTAAAACAGTGTAAACCACTGAAATGAGAAATCAATTCTTACTTGGTTCTTGTATTTTGCAAGTAATCCAAACAATTTTTGTTTCGCATAAAGATCCGCAGTCTAGAAATTGAAGAGCGAACCATTACAATTGATTCGAAGAATTTTTATTTTGGGACAAGATCCGCAGTCCAGTTGCACCTGTTTTTGCCCATGAACGATAAGCGAGATATTAGAGAGGTTCACAGTAGGACACCCAGTACGTCGGGTGTGTGTTGGACCGGTGCACGGTGTTCTTACCGGTGTGTGCGAGCCGCTATCTAATTTTGCCCCGGTTTCCTGGATCGTGTTTTTGCCCGTGACATCTGACGGATACGTACGAGAGCCTTTCTCAGGTACTTTTAATATTTATGTTCCATTCCCCTCCGTTGGCATCCCCGCCTTGCCGTGGCAACGAGACGTGTAATATTTACGTTTCTTCTTCCACGCTTGAAATTCATGGGCGGAGATTTTTCTGATCCGCGGGTGATGTATGGGGGCGGTTCGCGCCGCGGGACGTTTCGATTATGGCGTTTTATACGCCGTTAAACGAGCGAGCGAGACACACCGGTTTATAATGGTTACACCGGGTAAACGGTTCCGAAGGAACGTGCCTCGTTCCGCGTGCTCGTCGTCGCGTATCGGGGATTTCGACGATCGATGCACGTTACCGTGCGCGAAATCAACTTGTTAATCACTGCCGGGTCGCGTGCCACCCACCCACCGTCAGGTATGAATGCAAATGCGCCGGGTACGCGGCACCCGGAAAAGTTGCAAACACCGGCGCGACACGGTTACCCGATCATCTGATTAATTCTACGGGCCAAACCGTAGACTATGCGAATTTTTTTGCGATCCAGATTGATAACTATTCTGTTCAATTGAACGAAGAACTGCATCCCTTGCGAGATCGCCAGAGGCACAATTCATTTTAAACTCTCGATTACCGAATTGTGACGGGAAAACTGTTTTAACTCGAAAATTAAACGTTTCTTCTGACCTACAATATTCTGTCCATTCTCTATGATTTTTTAAATTTGATAAATATGAAATTGATGTAATTCCTCATACAATACTTAAATGTGTAGTAATTGGTTAGATACTGACATATCTGATAGTGTAAACAATTATTTAAATAATAGTACAGCAATTTTTAGTGATGCCTCAGAGACGCCACTCGAGTGCTAAGGGTTAATCTTTGATTGACTACACCAGTTTCATAATTACGGGCAGATATATTTGAAAAATATTTCTGATTCCGTGAACACGAAACGATTGTATCGAGCTGGAATTTTCGGAGAATTACGATTCTCCGCGGATAAATTCGTTTGTGTGACTTCTGTAGTCCTCGAGGCTAGCCAGGATCGACGTTAATAGGATTTCATGGTAAGAAAGTTATGTTGCCATTAAAGGGATCGAAAGTTACATCGATTTCTGTGAGGGAGGTAAAGGGCGCAGGGGTGGCTCGGAGAAGGTAAAGTTTTATCTGGAGACCAGTGCTCGCGCGGCTCGAAGCGGTTTTCGAGTTTGTAGAGTGAATCGCGATTGGACGGAGTTTCGGTATTAAACTTATTGATACTCGTTGCGGCGTTGCTTCGATTGCCGCGGATGAATATCTGTTGCGTTTCTACCCCCCAGACGGAAACCGTACATTGTTATCGGATAAAAGAATAAATGTTTGAGAGGATCGTGTGCAAAAGGAAGGATAGATTTAACGGAGACTCTGATACGCTCGGGACACGGTGAAGAGGGGTGGGGCTCTTGTGTTTGATTGGTTCCCTCGATGGTAGCACGAGATTTGCTTCGTGTTCTCGCAATAATCGAGGTTCCGGGCGTACATAGTGAAATCGATTCCATCGCTGGTCGCGACGCTTCCGTCGTTTCGCAGCCATTAACCCTTTCGCTACGACCGTCCCTGACGCAGAATGTATGGCAACGATTCGGTCGCATGAGCCGCTCGCGCGCCTAGTACACAGCGATTTCTCTCCACGTTCTCAGAAACCTGAATTACGCTAACAACCGTAACTGCGAGAGACCGGCTCTCCACTATTAACGACGCAGGGAAATATCCTGTAAAACTTTGATGAAACTCGTATACCAAAATGGAACCGCATTTTATGGCGATGCTGACTCCACGCGCTTTCTCCTCGAGGCAATTTTCTTTTAACGGGAACGCGCCTCTTCTCTTTTATTGATTACGCCATTTTAGATCTCTCAGCAGCCCTCTGAAATCTGCCACAAACCCAACCTGCACCTAGCGGAGGTTCTAAACCAGCAGTTCAAAATTTTGCTTACCACTCTAATCCACGCGTAATCCAGAGACTCGAAACTTAACAAAGACTCGGATCGCTAAGCTCGCGGTGCACGTAAATCAAATCCAAAATCTTCCTAGTATTCAAATTCACATTTTGACGCGAGATTTTTTCATTCACACCCATCCTAAATCCAGCTAAGGCTAACCTAGAACTAGACACATCCCCTGGCAGAGACCCAAGCTAAAATCTGCTGCAAGCCTAATTAAAATTGAACTGTAAGATCTGAATCCACGTTTCGGACTTGCATACTAAACCAGAGCTAAGTCAAGTCTAGTTCAAGGGGCGCCCACAATCTAATCCAATTTTAACTTGGTCCTCACCGAGACCTTACGCAAACTTGATCCTGTATCCTTGACCAATAGTGTGCACATCCAGCTGTGAAACTTATTGCAACGACCTCAAGATTCATTGAGTGGCTAACCACGTCCCAACCACGACGACCATAATGCCCTCTGAACCTTTACTAGCCTCCTAACTCGGCTAAAACGGTCTTTCAGTTAAATTCTGATCCCACATCACCGTTTAGTTATCATTAGTCTGTGGATCTACGTGCAAGATCGAATTTGTTTGTACCGGTTCGAAGAAAGTACGTATACTTAATTTGAACGATTACGATCCTGTCATTAGCATGAAGCAGTAGTAATTTTCTCGGAGCTGGTAATTTCGATAAATTCTAATCAGCCGATTATCTCGAAAAGCGGGTATTAGATGTTGGACGAAAGTCTACATGAAAATCAGTTTGCAAGGTGGGATTACGGGAGCTGGCAGTGTCGAAGGGGTTAAAGAGTGGCTAGAGAGAGGGATTGAATCGTCTCCGCTATCTCGCTAATTAGTCGGACGTCGCGATCGAAGAGAATGGTTCGAGATCATCTCTATGCACGCCCAGTAAGCTCGGCTCCCTCGGAATCAGATTGGATTATCGGGAATAAGAAGTCGAAGGAGGCGAAGACGCATTTAACGAAGCCAGCCGGCTGGAATGGATTCACTTTTAACTTTTCGAATCGATATCATATCGTGGTATTGTTCCTCCGGCCGAAATAAAGACAACCATCTCCTCTCAATCTCTCCCTCCCTCTTCTCTCTCACTGACTTTGTCTATCCTCTCAGTCTTGGAGGCCTCTTTAATGACGCCTCATTAACGCGTAATTAGACGTCTGGAGATACGAGAGGCCGAGCCTACGATGAATATCACCCTGCGCCGCGGGAGAGAACACCGCGAGAGGCCACGGTAAAATCTAATTTTAATCATCCGATATTGCTACATCGCCCTTAAAACTTTCTGCGCGACGCGACCAGGCGGGCCCCGGGATTACTTCGCGCCGCGTTTAATAAGCTTCTCAATTTCTGCGGGCTGCCTAGAAACGCCGACTAGAATTTCTTTCGGCTCGCGAAACTAATTACAGAACGAAATTGCCAGGCGCAGACCCAAAGATTCCGCTCCGAGAAGCCAGGCACCGTTCGAATTCTTTGCTGCACTCTGTCTTATTCGACACGGAACGATTCAAGCAAAATCGACGATTTCATCTGGCCATTAAAGACCGGCATTCATCTCCTTCTGCCACGGAGATCTTCTCAGAACGTTAATTTTTAAAGGCGACCTCTTTAGCCATTCCGTCCTTGATTATTTAATTGGTCTCATTTTTAATCGAACTCTCTCCGAAGATGATTCCTGAACTACTCCGAGGCGCTGCATCTCTGCACGTACATCTTTGATCATTGATCTACTTCGTAGAATATAATTTCTAGCTTCGCGACATTTCATTCTTGAATTTTGAAAATAATTCTATATAATTCTAAGGTATTTTGCACTGCTGTACAGGCTCTATCTTTGATAATTGAATTCTCCGTTCGCTCAGCAGCTCGTCGAAAACAATTTCGACCAGCGACGTTACTTTCCAGCATCCCCCAAAGACATATTCAAAACGACTTTATAGAGGCTCTCTGTACCACTGCCGCCCCTTGATTATCCAATCGACAATTCTCTTTATGATTGTTAAATGGCAGAGAACCATTTCCAAGAACCTCGGCTAACCTAGTTTCTCCGCCACCCGCCGAACAAAAGATAAAATATCCTGTCAACGAATGGAGTTCCGTGCACCCCTATTTCCTCCACTCAAAATGCTATTAATTTTAACACCCCCGATCGTTCATTAATCATCCCCCATCCGCGTAAACTCTCCCCGAAAAAAAAGCCATCGCCTGTAAAACGAAAAATGTGGCACGCCAAAAACACACACACACACACGTCGAACGTTGTTCGACCGTAACGTATAAACAAGACAGAGGGGTGTAGCGGGGTTGGGGGTAGGAAAAAAACACAATCGTTTCACGTTTCGGTCGATTAAAATTCACGATCGAGGAGGCGAGGGGTTGGAAAACGGGGGCGAATCGCGGCGCGCAGACGAGAAACGAACAATCAAACGGCGGGACCTGTGTTCTTGTACCGCGAGGGTTTCGCAAATTTCGTACTCCCGCAAACCGGTTTGGCTCTGATTCGATTTTATTGGAGGCACTGCGAACCGATACCAGGTCCGCGCCGATCGAATGCCCGGGAGAAACTGCTCGGGCATGCACTCTTCAAAAGATTCGGCCTCGTAACACGCAGAGGATCGCATCGAACCGGAGCACTGGAACTGGTCGTCGTTGATTTAAAAAAATTATAAAATAGAATCTACACCGAACGTGGAACCGTGACCCGAACTAATTTTTCCAGACTCGTTTTGTCAGGCCATTCTTCCATTTCACAGAAATGGCTCCGAAAAGATGTTGAAAATATCCGAAATTTTTCTGTTCTAATTCGGTATTGCTTTACATATTTTCGTACCCTATGGTTTTTGAAATTTTACTGATATGAAGACAGCGGATTTTAAATGCGTTGGTGTAATTTAAACCGACTGAGACATTAGATGAGTGTCAAAATACTTTTGTATCTTTTTCAACCTACTGACCGCATTAAGAGAGATAAGCAATTTCTCTGTCACTCCGACTTATTGCAGTTCAGGTGGACAATTTTTATTCCGCGTAAAGATCAACTGTCTATTGATTAGATAATTTGGAATAATGATACTGCAATGTTTAGTGGCGCATTGGGAAGTTCTGGCAGAGGGTCGCTGAATTTTTCGATTGAGAGCGGCGAGGGTTGTGTGGTCGCGCAGTAAAGGGGGTATTGAGATCAATGGGAGCCGGTACGGGGGTATGAGATAGGATTCGGCCCGTGTTTACAGTGTTCCGTCACACCTGATCCTATAACAGACTCACGGACGTCGCGTCAGACCTTGCCATTGAGCGAACAAGCGCGCACGTCGACCCGGGTAAACGAAAACCTGGGTGTCTCCGGGTGCCTCCACCCCCACAATGGGATCCCGACAGCTCGGGCAAAGGATGTCGGGAGGTATGCAACACCTCGCCGACCCCTCTGATCTCCTCTGTACTGAATATTTTGTAGTATTCTCGAATTCTTTCAGTGTCCCGGTGGCTCTCCGGTTCTCTCTTCTCTCTGGAACCGTTCTGGTCGTCTGATTTCCTCTTGTCTGTCATATTTTCTACACCGAGTTTATTTTAGAGGATGTCTCCTCTCCACCTGTATTACCTAACGTCACGCGAATCTGATTTGGCAGATGACTGAAGGCTGTTACGTTCTCCGTGTTTTGTTGGCGTTGCACCGGGGACCTTTTTAGCTATTTACGGAGAGTCTTCGAGTGTGTACCAGTTCTGATTGGTGAGACGGTTTTAGCACCGGGCAAGCATTAACGCGCGGCATCCTGCGAAGAACTGCAACGAGCCAGGATGCACTGAATGGCAAATGTACTTTTTCTCATCTGCAGGTCATTAACCCGTTGCTCTTCACGATTTCTTTCACGACCGACGCCCTGCGTTGCAACCGTATTTATGGCCGCTAATTTTCCCTAGAGACGGCCCGTTTGCGCTCCCTAAACCCGAAGAAATATTATCATCGGTCCAGTCGTCGAACCGATAACAGTCACGTTCTCTTCAATTTGTCCCGTTTATTACTCGACCTGTTCGCCATCGGAGCACGGTGAATTTTTCTTTATCTTCGATAGTTTGTTACATGTTCTATTTACCGTGCACTGATACGGACCCAACGACACGACAAGCTTTTATTATTCATCCGAAGGTTCTTTCGGTAGCTATATACCGTCGCTATTTCTTCGCTGTTCCTCCGGAAGATGAGAAAGTCAAATGATAAGAATAAAATATTATCGTGCTTCAGCCTGCCACGCAAATGTCCGCATTCATTCTTCGCCCCTCTTGCTTCGGGTTTCTACTGGTCTGACCTTGTCCTCGTTGGTTACCAGAATAGTTATGTAAGATACGTAAGTATAAACAAATATTGTTCAGCCGGTGGCACTCAGGCGAACTCGAGTATTAACTTCTATGGACTGTATCTCAGAAAGAAACAGCCATAGGCGGAGGGTATTACGACATCTAACCCTTTCCCGCAAACAGGGTATATTAAATTTAGTACGGGACGGCGAGAAGCCCGCGCTCGTTACCGGGAGCGGTGAAGAGTCTCGTTGCTCTCTCGTCCCTAAAAAGAATGATATTCCATAAAAGAAAGAAGGCCTCTTGGTAATCTCGTCATCTCGGAAATTAAACAATTCCCCCACATCTCATTTCATCGGTGGAAGCATCGCCTCGCCGAGAAAGGTACGTGCCTCTTTCTTTCTCTCTTCCGTTGCACTTGAGCCTCGCTCGACAATTTGCGAGCTGGAGCATCGAAGCACCATCGTCGGTATGAAGCTAACTTAAAATTCTAGTACTAGTATCACCGTGGTAGATGGTGGGAAAAGGTTGCCGGGCTTGCTCGAGTGCGACGGCAGAGACAAGGAGGCAAATAGACGAAGGAACAGAGAAAAGAGAGATGGAGATAGGAGAAAGGTTTGGTACGCTATCCCCGTACAACCCTTAACCAGCCACGATGCATACCCTACATCCCTGCACCCCATACCCTTCCTCATAACCGCCTTGGACCCCCAGTAAACAATATGGGGAGAGAGGACGGTAAGCAGCTCACGTCTGACGCGTCACGTTCTGCCATTTGCAGAGGCGAGAGCAGAGATAGCCGGGCCGTCGGAGAAGTTCGTGAGGCCGGGCAGCACCCTGCAGCTTCATTGCCTCGTGAAAAACTCGACCGAGACACCCTCCTACCTGTTCTGGTACCATAACTTCCGGATGATCAACTACGACTTCTATCACGGGGTGAACGTCAGCACAGACCTGATTGGCAAGGAGAGCTTTCTCGAGGTGCCACGAGCCTCCGATCGTCATTCCGGAAATTACACCTGCGAGGCTAGCAACGCGCAACCTGCCCGTGTACTCGTGCACGTGTTCAAGGGAGATAATCCGGCAGCGATGCAACACAGCATCGCGTCCTCGCCATCCGTCATGGCGTGCAGCGCCCTATTGATGATGTTCACCACGCTCAAGCTGGTCCTGCACTCCACCGCCAACGAATGACCATCCTGCACTCGCACAACCACCGTCTGGAACTAGTAGAAAGCGCGTGATCGTGAATACCTAACAGTTCTCGTATCTGGAGAACACCGCTTCCATCTGGAAATACAGCGTGCAGGCTATTTGCCTTTCGGAAAAACGGTTCTGTTATCCCGTAATTTTCTGCTTCGTTATTTTTATTTATTGAATTTTTTCGTGGATAAATGGGAAGCAGCTTTCGCCGAGCTTTCGTTCGAACAGCAAATCGAACGTCCCCAAGAAAAACGGAAAACATTATTTGCTTTTTGGAGCAAACGATTCTGTCACTGTTCTCTGCAACATTGTGTACCTCGTTCTTTTCATTTGGGTTTTCAATGGGAAAAGAGGATTCGAGGGTTTTAAGCTTGTTTGTACATCGACACGTGGTAAACCGGATGTTTCCAAGAAATAAAGACACCCGACACTATTTGGTTTTGTGGACGAACCAAAAATTTTGTGCTTCGTTCCCTTTCATTTGTTATTTGGTTTGTTACATGGAAATAGAAGCAGGATTCTGTGGTTTTAATCTGGTTCGTAACAACCGGATGTCCGCAAGAAAAATGAAAGACACACTCGGCTCTGTTCGAGCGGCATGATTTATGCAAACTTCAATCTTTCATCGTTCCTTCTGAAACGATGTGTTTAACCCCCTGAATTTTTAACTCCATTTGCCACTCGAGTTACTAACTCATTTTAGAAACCGGAAGCAAACTGTCTCGAAAGTAAAAGCAGGCGGTACTCCGCGCTATCCGCGAACTCTGATGGTATTTTCGGCGAGATAGTTTGCGGATGCTTGAGGTTCTCGTTGTCCCCACTAAAATTAGTTTCGTCCATTGAATTTTTCATTAGTCTCTCGTATCTCAGATTCGTTTTAAACAGGAGAATGCAAACTACCTTGTGATATACGATCCCGAATAATCCAACACATCAGTTTTCATAAAGCAGAGCGCTTGCCTTACTTCTTGAAAATATTTTAAGCTGCATAATATATTAACCCTTCAGTTTCCATTATCTAATTTGCAAGCTGACAAGGAGTTCAGATTTCCTTAAATAGTAAGAGTATTTCCAGAACACCTATATTATTTAATTTGTAACTTACAAGAAGACAAAACAGATGTCTCTCGGTCTTCTGAAGCAATTTTTCAGATCGGCGGGCAGTGCTAGCCTGAACAGTAGGGGATAAACGAACGCATCTGTGGCACTATGGAAATTCCAGACGGTGTAAACGACGGGAATTAGGGGCTGGCTGGAGTCTGCTCGATGCAGGGATCTTGTCAAGTCGTCGAACGGATGCTGGAAAGGTGAGAGACGTTATCGTGATTACGTATTGCATAGAGACTAAGGCGGTGGCGGTGGAGAGATCGCAGCTACCCGATAGCGGAGAGGATCGTTGCGTGTGTGTGTGTGAGAGAGAGAGAGGTTGTACAGATTCCGTTGTTGGTAATCAAACATCCTGTAACAAGCTGGACCGATTATATCTCTGTAAATAGCGAAACCGGTGGCGTATCGTTAAGCTGACGGATGCTCAAGTAGCTACTTCGAAGGACGCTCACGCTGGTCGACGTGGTGTCGCGTGAATAATGCAAATCGTCGGCCCGAAACTCTGCGAGGAAAAAGATCTCCATCTTTATCCTTGGAACCCGTTAAAAGCGGCTGGATAGAGATGGTTAAAACGGCGGAAGGGGGGGAGGGGGTGTTGGAGTGCGGAGGCGGGAGATAGCAGAAACGATAAATCCGGACGTTCGGATATCTCCCGGCGCTGCTCAAGCTGGCAATTCCACGTGACGCCGCTGTATTAACTGTTGTGATATGTGTGAACGTAAGCTATGTGTACTCCCGCGATAATAGAACCGTAATTGTGTAATCTGTCTGCGACGAGTGGCGGGATTAATGGTGGCAATCCAGCCACCAGAGAGAGAGAGAGAGAGAGAGAGAGAGAGAGAGAGAGAGAAAATGTGAGTGTGAGAGAAGCGACGGCCCCCCGAAAACTTTTCGCGACAACTTCATACAGCGGTCAGCGAACACGCCGCTGCTGAAATTTGTTACTTTAATTGCCGAGAATGAGAGATTGCGAGCGAGCCGTGCACGCTGCTCCACCAAGCGGAATCGTTGCGAGAAACCAAATAGATGGATGCCGACGCAACTGCGAACCACCGACTCGCAGTTTCGAATGCTATCTGCTCTGCGAGATGATTAAAGCTGGGACACCGGGGTCAGCGAAGACCTAACTTGGCCGAAATTACGCTTCTTCGGTGCTTGGGCTATCGGGAGCACCGTGCCTCGAAAGTTGCTTCGCTGGGCAGGACCGGTCGCGGACAATTATCGAAGCATCGATCTTACGCGTAAGTACTGCCACTTTATTGTCGCTTCAGTCAGGTTCTTTTAAAAAATTGAATCAACCGTGGTTTTGAATAACAAGCTTTCTGCTTTAATATACAGTGGTCTCAAGATCATCCTGTATCACGTATCACGTGAAAAATTGCGACAGTGTTAGGTGGAAGCGAAGAGAGCTGTTTCGTGTGTGCGAAACGTGTAATAGAAAACCTGCAACAGCACACGTTGAAAAATGAGCATATGAACATGTTAGATCCCCAATCATTCGAATTATTACGTTGTCGAAAAACGATGACGTGAATGCGATCCAGCTGGAGCGCATTACACGATCGAGTGCAGCTATTAAAAACGTTCGGAAGTTCGAAATGGTAAATGTAGAATTTTCTGTGCAACGTTGAAGCTTAATTAGAAACGATCTTCGGAAGTTGATCGGGAATTTTTTAATTAAGAAGAGCTTTCAGTTGAATCAGTTTCCGCGCGATAATAAACATTTCGGCCAAGTTTCGCTGGCGCCCTGTTACGCCGCGAACTTTCCGCGAACTAATAACGGTTATATTCCATATTTCGGCCTACGTCCAGGTGCGCGTAATTAATCGTGATAATCCCGGCGTAATGCAGCACTGCCTAACGACATTATCTTCCATTGCCTTGCTCCGCACCGACGACCTTGCTCATAATGTCCAAATTAGTTCTACCTGACGTTCGCGAAATGACCGTGCTCAGGTGTACACCGTAGAACGGGAACCGGCGCTTAGCTGGATTTCGAAAATTGTTGCGCAGAGCGTGAAGCATCGACTTGTCGGCCCCCGATGGGGCATCTTTAAATCTCCGAGCATTACGGTACGAGGGAGAACGACTAATTGTCGAATCGTGCACGAGAATCGGAGGAGCGAGAGGATCAACAAACTGGAAAAATATATATATATATAAAAAAGAGTGAGAAAAGAAGCGCGAGTTACACGTTAGAGCGATGTGCGAGTGAACGAGATCGAATGAAAGAGATTTACGAAAGCGAAAGAGATTGCTTTATCCTCGGTTGTACGCCGCGATACGTCGATTTCAATCGTTCGTCACAGCTCGACGGTATTTATTGTACATACATTTTCTACACAAGTTGATCGTTATCAAGGTAAATAAATTATAAAACAATGGTAGAGAGGAGCCGTTTCTCCTTTTCCTGGGGAAAAAGCACGGACGATCATCACGGACCACGATACATACTAATATCGCAGCGTTAGAATTGCCGCTTGCTCCGAGCATAATCCACTACAGTAGACAGCTGTTTCACATATTGTACACATTGTCGACGAGGATAATCCAATTCTAATAGATAAGGAACTTGATCGTGTGGAAAAGCGACGCCGGATACGGCGGGCCCGATCATGCTCGACGATGAACGTCTCGTTCTTTGATTAATTAGAGACTAATCATCGTGGCAGTTATCGAACTAATCGGCCGTCGATGTTGCGATATTTATCGCAGGGCGTTGCACACAGACTTTTCTTTTCTTCCGGCAAACGAGAAACCGGCCACGCGCCAGTTTTCCGTTTATAATAACGATAGTACACGTTAGACAAAACGATGGATTATTTCATGTGATGTTCGACGAATATTGTCTCTGTCTGTTACATGTATGTATATATATATATGTATATGTTACGAACGTCGCACAATGTTAATCTCATTTACGGTTGAATAAAGTTTTCATATAAAATTACGTCTGACCACTTCCTCGAAAATCAATATTAAAATTTCAACACCGCAGCTCGTAAAGTTCAACCGGTCCGGCATTTATCTCGCGTTTCAAATCGCCGGATCTAGAATGCGGAACGGTCGATTACTCGAGGAACGAACGTTAAAATTTCACGAGCACAATCTGTGAAATTGAAGCACGCGCATCAGAACATTTTATTTGATGTTTCAAAAGTTTCAACGCGACAATTAGACGAGGATTGAGCAGAAAATTTTAAGACCGCGGTATATCGAATCGAAGCATCCGTGGAAATACTTTTTTCCTCGCATTTCAGATGGCGGCATCTAAAATTAAAGGCCGTCAATACGAAATTAAATTTCGCAGTCTATAAAATCCGAGCGTGTGGATTAATTCCAGCGCTTTAATTTTGAACGGACCGTGCCACACGGGATTGAGAGACGCGGATTAAAAGCTCTTGTATAAAATATTCGTGTAATTCTTCCGCGCTGTAAATTATTTCTTGATTCTAGATTTCGCAAACTAATGAAAACGGGAATTCGCGAAAAAGATCCGCACGATGACGAAGAGCACTCGATCGTATATCATAGTGTGTCGACACGCTGGTGTAGGTTAGTTGGCGTAACAGGCGCAATCGTCCGTTTAATCGTCGCGGCGGGCGTTAACAGAGCTATGCAAATTAAATCGCAAGTTTTCTATTCGCGAATTTATAAACGCGCGCGCCGGCTGGATTTATAAGTTTCCGCGGGGCCGATAAACTCGCGGCGTTAAATTCTCTGCAAGTATTAACGAGCTCGCCGCGAAGCAACGAGTGTTCGGCGCACCGCGACGCTAGAATTTTATCATCGGCACGAGTTGTACGTGTTGCTCTTCGTTGTCGCGTTCGATATCGAGAAACGCGGTTGTATGTATGTACATCGAATCGAAACGAATCGAATCGGGGGACCGTTCGCGAACAACGCGCGGCACGCGATTCGTTTGGACACCGATAAAAACGGATGATGGACGTTGAAGTTAAATGGCACTGCAGTCTTCGATCCTTCGTAACTTCATCTGCAATTCACTGGCCGCGGCCGCGCGCGCTTTTATTCCGGCTCTCAAATGTTTTATTTCTGGTCTGTCGATCCTTTTAAATGCAAGGAGCGATCCTAAATACACACCCGCCTCGTTTAAAAAATTATTTCACCGGCGGATTTTTCCAACGGAATTTATACGACGGCATATTCCCACTTTGTGGACGTTTCATTTTGTTTAATTAAAAATGGTCGCGGTCGTTCGTGCCGGTCCCTGGAGCATGATGAATTGGCTCGAATCCAGCTCTTCGATATGCATTTTGTTGCATATCGATAAGTTAACCCGATCCGGAGATATGAAAGCTCGAATAGCACCGTGGAACTTTATATTGTACGGTATTCCCGGAACGAAGGTCATGGTACGCGCGAATAATACTAATTACTACGAGTCGGCGAATAGCCTCTGTTAACGAGCCATTGTCAAATGCATGAATATTTCTTCAAACATCTTCCGCGAGCCATTACCTCGTCCTGGGAAACAGATAGCAGTTCGTCGACCTCGCTTTAAATCATTTGTGTCTATTAATCTTCACCCCTTTTTGCAATATTAACACCGCAGTCTTTCGCCACGCAGTATCCGTGCTCCAATGCTTTTAGAATCAGCCACAACTCATAATCGTTCACGCAGAATTTCCAACAGTTCGACATTTCATTATGTCGTAAACAGCATTGTTTTTGAAGTCTACATTTTATCGTATCTTCAGACAGAAGGGGCGGTGCATTCTGCACATTATCCTCGTTGGTGTCTGCTCGCGGTTGGAGGGGAGGCGCGTGCACTCCTCCATTTATTACACAATGTATCATCGGTTCCCCGGGCTCAGTCGCATCGCATTTAATTCCGATAAAACGCCGCGTGGTCCTCGTGTACGTGCAATAAGTAATGAATTGCGCCTTGACCACTTTTCCCGGGACACAATACAATAGACGGTGTATTTCCATTCCCCGGGCAACATCGCGGCCCGTCTTTATCGAAGTAAAATAGCAGCGCGGAACGGGACGGGTTCATAGGGCGTGAGCACTTTCATTCGGTGTGTCTCTCGCGAGAATAATTCCACCGTGACACAGTTCGTCCTTCCCGGCCGTGCCGCGCCGATAATGGCTGCATGCTAATGGCATTGTTTGCCACATTAAAATTACCGCTTCATTCGATCGTCGCTAATTGATTATTACGCCGGGACGTGCGACTATTCGGGGATTCCGAGTCTATTAATCGTCGCATAACCGTCACGAGGATCACGACCGTCTGCCGGGATGAAAAACCGCGTCCCTATTGTTCGCGAGGATGATTTTTCACGTAGCCTCTTTCACGGGAGACAGTCGAGGGGGGGAAGATCGATCGTGAAAACTGCGGCCAAATGAAATTTCAGACCCTTGATAGTTTCCTCATCTGAGAAGACGCTCTTAATCGGTTCTCGATTATCTGTACACCGTCGGCCACGCGAAATTTCCAATAGAAGACTGTCTCATCGAACGAGGATTCGACTGGGATTATTGAAGGAATACTGGCCCTTTGTAATCCTGACATTTCGGAAATATCAGTACCTCCTTAACCCTTCCGACCCGACGGAGGTACGCCGTCTGTTCCATCGCATGGCCGACGATTTATAAATAAAAATCAACGAATGATTGAGTAAGATATTAAATAATACCGTTTTTTTTCATTCCATTGAATTTGATTTCATTCTGTTTTGTTCACAATTAGCATGTATGTATAAACACCTAATTTTCATAACTATTAAATAGTCAGTTTAATGAATAACAAATTTTGTTACTTTAATTTTCACAGACGCGGACTTTTCTTGAAAATGGTTCAAAACAGAACCGAAACGTCGAAATTATAATTCTGCAAAATTGCTAATTTTTGTACTTGTGATCGAACCTGTAGCGCCGCTATAATATAGAGCAAATACCGTTTTTATTCGGAATATGTTGCACGTGGACGTACACGGTACCTCCTTCGGGTCGGAAGGGTTAATTCCTAAATCGTGGTAATACCAGCCTCTCGTAATTTCTATCATCGGTCCCGCTGAATCTCCAATAGAAAGCTGGCCGGTCGAAAGAGAATTTCTGCCTGGCTGCACCAACTTGTCAGAAAATTGCATCGCGCTGAGTATACATCTGGCAAATGCGTTCCAGGCCCCGGTGTGTTACGTAAACATATTTTAAAACGTCACAAAGCTATCGCCTTCGGCCATTGCTTGCCTCTCAGTTTGCCAGTGTTTTCCATCAGAAGTATCAGCAGACGTCGCGGCTAATCCCCTTCCGCTTCGTCAGTTTCCGCGCGAGCAGAATTCGCTGAACAGTTTTCAGCTAAATACCGTAGGAGTTATGCTTACGTGTGCACCGGCAACCTTTATGCTAATGGCCAGCTACCGGAATTACTTTCAATTTGCCTTGCAAATTTCATATAACTTTCTGTTCATTTACTTCGTATTTATTTCATTTAGAAGTGTCCGATCGTAGTTTACGTGTCAGCGATCTTGGTATTAAAGCAAACTTCCCGGTAGAATTTAATATTTCCATCGTGATTACATATGCGTCGCAATTAAACTCGCCTTTTCAATTGATTATTCAATTTATCGTTTGAATTGCAGTCTTTTAAAGGGTTATACTGTGCTCTTAGGACTTCTTGCCGGTCGTGGTCGCGGGATTGGTTTTCAATAGCCTTGAACCGAGCATAGAACTTTCTTACGAACCTCTCATTAAAAGCTCTCCCATTTACATCGGAAATCCGGCCAGGTAAAAAACCGTTATATATTGAAAGTCCCCGCATTAGAATCGCGCAAAACCGATATTATAATTTCATACGGTTCAAGGATCGGTGGTAAGAAAATCAGGCTTCCGCCGCTGTGCTCCGACTCCGTTGCCAAGAGGACCAGGATTCCAAGCGTGACCTCATCTACTAGCATGTGCAGTGCCCTTTGTCACCGCTGTCCTTTCATAGCAGTGGCCAGTGGAGGGAATATAAATCATACGAGAGATCCGTGGACAGCGTCAGTATTAATTCGATAAACTCTCAAGAGCTTACACTAATTAGCGTGGCTTGTAACACTGCCGCGCCCTTATCCGCTTTACCAGCCTTCAAAGAGCCTACCATTTGCCGAGAGGAGAGTTAAGAAGGACGCGAAACCGGCTCGTAAAAGTCACGTAAAAGCACGCCGGCCCGCTGCAACATCCTGCGAGAGTATACCCGAAAACACGGGGTGCCACCAGTGAAAGAAGGTAATATTACCCGTTGGCGGAAGTAAACTCAAAATATGAAATGAAATTTTTTTCCACGGAATCTACTTACATCCATGGTAAGTAGAAACAGCCGGAAATAGTCAGACGTGCCCCGTCGAGGCAGAGTGGTAAACGGGGTAAGACGGTCGTAACGAAAAAATCTCATTTCGCATGGTTAATTTCCTTTTTGCAGGTCGTTCTAATTTTCGAGAACACCTCGCCGGCAAATTGAACTGTAAATATTGTGGCGTAAAGTTGTCCAGGGAAGATCCGGAGCGCGGAGCGTGGAAACCACCGAGAAAAGATCGAAGTTCACGATGGGAAGAGTGCCTCGGGGGGTAGAGATCTGGGAGGCATACGGAGGGGAAACTTAGTTTCGTTGCTTTTTTCCTCAGAGGAACCATTTCCTGTTGACCCGATTCGCCGGATTCCGTCTTGGCCGAATCAACGTTGGACCCGCAATCAGCAGGCTGCGTTCGGCCGTGCTAAATTTGAATCGTTAATATCGTGTACCGACATCGATCGGGCCCTGGTCGTCATTATTCCAGAAAGATGACTCTAATCTATTCCTGCCGCCTCGTCAACGAGCCGGAGCCCGGGCCACCACCGTTCCACCGTTTCTGATTTGTGTCTTCGATAGGGATTACTTCGTACTGGTCTCTCTCTCTCTCTCTCTCTCTGTATCCGTGCGCACCGTGGTCCGATTCTATCAGCATCCGCAACAATATTCCCCGCGTTACCAACTTGCCCAGACGATGCTGGAATTAACAGACAGGAGGCATTAAACTCTCGTCACTGTGTGCGCCCGCCCGGTCCCGCTTCTCGCATCTGTCCGGGCTGAATTCGATGAATCTGAAACAGGACCGATAACTTTCCGTTCGAAATCGGACCGACGAATAGTTCCCGTTTGACCTCCGGGGATTGTCCTGCGACTGATCGGCCTTTGGATCGGCTTTTTAACGATATTCACAACTTACTAATTTATATAAACCTTATATTAACCTTCGCATGCCTTCAGTACAATTTCTATGTACAATGTGTCAGTTTCGTTGGAAAAATTCTCACTTATAACTTTTTGTTTAAGCAAGTAAGACAAAGTAGTTTTTTACCTTCATATTCTTTATCCGTTTAACACACATTCAAAGATATTAATTTTTCAGATGCATTAAAAAATATGTTCTCTCTTGAAAATCATCCATATCCGGATCGAAACGTTGAGAATTTATTAATTGCAAGATTGCTTGTTCTTTATTTTGATCGAACCTGTGCGCTGATATCACCACAAAGAATTACTAATTTATTTATTGACCTTAACTTAGGCTTTCAAAGTACTGACACCTCTTTTTAATCGTTAACCACGCAACGAGCTACCCACAGACTACCACCGTATTATGATAGCCTTTAGTATACCCAGCCTCATTCCAAAAGACTAACAGACCTTCCTCTCGGGCTTTTACTATTCCACCATTCTCCACTTTTATCAAATGAACGAAATTCTTTCATTCCCACCGTTGATGAAAAGTACGAGTCTCTCGGTTCGGAATAAAACCGTTTTACCTAGTGGACTCTGGAGATTACAACCAATGGGAAGCAACAAATCAGCAAGAACAAAGCGGCAAAGATTGGCCGAAAGTTTCGTGCTAGTTTCGCGCGCATAAATCTCGCAGCAAGTAGAACAAATATATGCTTCTATCTTCGGGAAGTAAATCTTACAATCGTGTTTCGCGCGATACACTGTTCCGGTCTACACGGTTTCGAAAAACTCTAGCGAAATCAGAGCAGCCAAGAATCCCGGCCGGGTTCCGTGCAGCCAGCGGATGATGCGTTTTCGCGTGGACGAGTCTCGTGGCACCGTTCAGACGGTTCTCTCGGTTTAAAAAGGGAATCCGGTAAACGTTCGCGTCGTCACGACGAAACGGATACCTAGCCTCGGGACCGCAATGGATATACGCTTTGTAATTCCGGTCGTGGACGTGCCCGGCCAGTGAACTTCCGATAGGAACCGAGACGATACTTTCCGGTAATGCGAACCAATTTCAACGCCCCGAACGTTCGCCAGTTTTACGCGTTCTCTTCTCGGTAATCCAAGGCGGCCGCGTCACTGATCATTTTACGCTTCCTCGTTGATATGCAAGGAATCCTTTGTCCCGGGGAACAGAGCCGAACGGGTCCACGCGGAATCCTCTACGTAACGATGTTAAAATCGGAACGAGCCAACGAAACCACCGGGAATAACCCACTCGCGATTCCTTCGGCCCGCTGCCAGTCGAACTTCCGCGATAAAATTAAAATGCTGCTCCGACGACGCCTATTCGTCCCTTATCCCGCCACAGTCAGCGACCAAGATGCCATTCGGTTCAAGGTGAGTCAAGTGGGAGCATTAAATATTTTTTATCTTCTTCGATAACGACGCCATTTTGGTAATCCTAAGATCTTGGGAATACTGCCACCTCCAAACTCCCAGATTTTGGGAATATCGGTCCCGTCCTGACTCCGAAATTGTCTGAATACTGGCCCTTTGCAATCCCCCTTGACCTTGGGAACACCGACCCTTCATCAAGATGTTATCCATACCAAGGTAGTAGTACCACGCGGAAACCTATCTCTTCGTGCAAGGGAGAATCCCCTTCATGAATACAACAAGCCTTTAAAGCTTACGGGCAAGTTATAACAAAGTTCCGCAAACAATGCGTTAACTAAGGACCTAATGAATATTAACGGGTGAAACTATCGGAGCGCCGGCTAATCTAAAGCATGTGCGGCTCGAATACTACTTTAATAGCATTCTAAATATTTGCTGATGAATTTCAAAGAATCTCGTCTTCTTCCGAAATTCAAGGAACGAGACACCGTGCCTGTTTTGTGTGAGGTGAAAGTCGAAATCGCGCTTCATTGGACAACTGCAGCTACGTTCCACGAATTGTCGGTCGATGCTCGAACCATGAGGAAACCTATTGTGAACCCGGTGGGTGGGTCCAGCGACGTTACGAATTTTTATCGTGCTTTTGACGTTCCGCTCGGTTTCTTGAACATTCGTTTCGGATGCAGACGGATTCTCGCAGGGCCGGCGAAAGAACGGGATCGAAATAAATCGACCGAATTAGAAGTTCGCGACATGAGAACCGAGACGGCGTGGAAGACATTCGACCGCGATCCCAGTTGGTAACTGGCTCAAGTTTTAATGTACTCGCGAGCCGATTCCGACGGAGGCTATTCAAACTTTATCTTCGCGGGGATCGTCATTCACTTCGCATCCATTTATTCGCCACCCGAAATATACTCGTTCCAACCGGCATTCGTCCCGGTGTAGACTGAGCGCGGAATCATTCATGCTACAACCGAGAAACGAGGAGACTGTAAGTCCGAGTGAAAAGTGCGGAGCAGTCGGCGAGTGCTCGTGTCAGTCAACGTCATTCCGAATTCCACCGGGTTCAAGTATTACATTGCCGATGCATAACTGTTTGCTAACAACGTTTGCTTCCTTCCTACCTTCTTCTTCCATTTTCTCGTGTGTCGATACTCAAGATCTTCTGGAGCAGCTCTGGTATTTCCAAAATCTGAGGACTACCAACGGCAAGTACCCCAAGATCGAAGTATTAACCCTCATAAGCTCCTCAGATGTAGCTGCATAAAAAATCCTAGAAGAATATTTCACCCCTTTCTACTTCACATTTCAAACATATGCTTCAAGTATAGTGTGACGTTTCAGTGAAATATATTTCGCAACACAGACAAAAAGAAATCAATCATTTTACAATATGTAAAAGAGGTAATTGGGTGAATTTCCAACCTGAGGAACGTATGAGGGACATATAATTGTCAGTTAAGGGGCTAGCCGATTAAAATGGTCAAAACTGCCCTTAGAGGTTATTCAATAATTATCGAACCATTTGAATGCTGACTGAGAACCCCTCCAAGTGAAATTACCCCATTGAAAAACATTCAAGGGCAGTTTTGACCATCTTAAATGGCCTTTGCGAATTAATTCCCGGATAATTCTGCAAATAATTTTTATGCAAACGATCGTCCACGTTAACGCGCTCTGGATTAAACGAGCCAGGCGAGTGCTGAATCACTTAGACTGGCAAATATTTTCGATGGCCACCTTTCGAGAAGAAACGGTGCAGATAATCCAGCGCAGAATTTTCGCTGTATATATTACATTTCCATGCGTGTACAGAAAGTTGCATACATAAATAGATACGGAACGGTCGCAAAATTTATCCGGTGCTCGCAGCCGAGGGTTTAGCAAATGGATCTGCATATTATTTCAGCTTAAGACGGCGTGAACGAAGCTCAGCGTCTGAAACATCCTACAGCCATCGATTTTTATGAAGCCTCAAGGTGCCTCGGTAGTCTAACAGCTTTTCCCTGCTACATGGAGTGAGAAGTAAGCAAACACGCTAGTTACTTCTTCGCTGGGGCAGAACCTAATTTATCCGCCCCAATAAGAAACTTCGTTGAACATCCTACCCACCTGAATGAATTAAGCATCCTTCACTCCAGCCTCGTGGACCTCCCACCGCGATATTTCACCGTTTCTGCAATTTATATGCATAATTCATCTAGTCGCGACATTGTCCTATCTATCCCCCGGATTCTTTCTAACTTTGCACTGGTCCAAACCATAATACGGTGTGCCGGGGAAATGTTTGCCGCATTCCACGATTGATGTCGTCTGGAAAAATAGCCCGATCCGTGTCGCTCGAAGCAAAATTGTCCGCGTTAACATAATAAACGGTATATATGATTCGACGCCGATATACAATTTGTTTCGAATTAGCGCGATCAAAAGCACCGAGCGCGGAAAATTAAATCTCTGGAAGATTAAAAAATGCCTGCGAAACCGTCAATTAAGGTATCCTCCAATAGCGTTCCAGAGCATTTTCGCAAATTGAAGAAGGTTTAACGTAATAAAAAGAGGCTCGTTTATAACAAACGGTTCCGCGACAATGCAATATTCATTTCGTCCGGATGCCAGCAGGAAAATAAACAGAGCCAAAGTGTCGAACGTCGTTCCATAAAATGCATTCTCTTCAAATTAAAAAGTAGCCGGACAAAATAAACAGTGGATCGGCCGATCGTGTACATTCAATCGCGCCGCAGAATTGATAGCAAATTACTGTAACAATGGAAAAATACCGTGCGATCGACGTCGATTAAATCAAAGAAACCGCGGCCCGGCGCGGCAGTGACGAATGGAAATTGTGATTTACATTTAAAAAATCGCCGCGGTGTGTACACGCGTTGTATCGGAGAGCTGTTTATAACAGACCGATTCTGTTATCAGGCCGGCGGCGATTTACCGCAAATTAACGTCGTCGCGTAGAATAATGTCGCGCGAGCGAGACGCGCAGGACAAAGCAACGGACGCCGGCAGGTACAAAATAAAATTTGTTTCGCGATGTAAACTGTTAATGGATTGCTTCTGATACAGGCAAGCTAATTAGCGATAGGTGCTTACGCGCCGGGAGCTTGCGGTTCGTTATGCGATTGCTACCCCGACTCCGCGGTGCATGCAACGATCCCCAATTAACGGCATTCAAATCTATTACTGTAAATAGGGCGAACGAGAGACGAGAAGGAGGACTGGATTTACTGAGAAATAGGTGAGTCGCTCTTTTAAAGCCAACCCGCCGTTGCGTCGTACAGAAGTTTAATTTCATTGCCCCGGCGAAAACGTTTGCCACCGGCGTCACACAAACACGACCACCGATTCCAAACGCTGTTGGAAAACCTTCGCCGTACAACTTTCAAAGTCCTATGAAAAGCGAGAACGCCCCTATTAAAAAATTTACGTGGAGCCTTCCTTAACTGGACACCGATCGTCCGCGGGCTTGTTCAATATTTAGAAACGTTTAGATGTATATTTTACCAGGATCCAGTCCGTTTTCTTGCAATTAGATACAGTGGCTTCTGGGAACACTGACAATGCACGCGATGCACAGACCTTGGGAACACTAGCCCTTTTGCAATCCCTTAAGCTTGGGAATACCAATCCCTTTTTAATTCAGACTTCTATTATAAATTTCAGGTAAACAACTGGACAGAGTAATGGACTTTTGTGTCGAATATTTATAATAGAAACGTTTAGATGCATATGCTCTAGGGATCGCGTTCGTTTACGTCCAATTAGACACGTTCGCTCGGCGAAATCCAACGTTTGCGACGACGCGCTGATCGAAACCGGGTCTCGTCCATCCCGCTGCGAATTTCCATTTTTCATCCGGCCGCGGAATTTTCGGCGAATTTCCCGGTTACACCCGCTTTTTTGTCCAACAACGAGAACCGTCTGATTTTTCGGTCGAGAGGGTGGCGTGGGATCAGGGCGCGAGCGATTTGCATGTCTCTCACGCCCGCCAGGCCCCGCCTCTTTAACGCGGAGCGGGGCCGCCAGCAAATTTTTGCAAAACGCGCGCGGATCGATCGCTACGGCCACCTTGAGTGGATCGCGCGACCTGCACACTGGGCCAAACACCGATTTCAGCCAATAAAAAACCCACTCGTCACGGGCTGCCTCCTTTTCCAACTTTTACGCCATCACTTCAAAGAGAACGTTTCAACCTTCAATTCCTCCCTGATTTGCATTGGGGAAAAAAAACTTTTTATTAACCCTCTACAGTCGTCCGTATTACATATATGCAATTTGTTTTTAGACAAAAAGGGATTTTAGTGATGGCCAAATTCTAAGTGGCTATGGATTTTTATGAAAATAATTAGACGGATTTAACAGCAAAACGGTTATCGTATTACTGTCAGCTCATTAAATTCTTTGAGAAAGAGACAAATCTCGGTGAAGCTCGTGTATCCGGGATTAACGCAGACAATTTTGTATCTTGCATAAAAATCCGCAGTGTAATTACAATCTCGTATATTCTCGCGTAAAATATGATATAAAGAGATCACCATAAATACTATTTTCTCGTTTAATACGAATTATGCTTGACAAAAGTGGAGTTCCTGTTATCCGGTGGTTGCCGAAACAGTTAAAAATTGAAGCAATTGGAGACGCTGGTCTTTCTAGTGATTTGTGTTTCTGATTTTTGATTAGCATGGTTGTTTGTTTCATAGATGGACAACAGCGTGGCGTTCGGAACGAATTTGTTCTGGCCCGGTCCGGTTGGTCGTGTGTAACAATCAGGGCTTATCACGGTTCGTCAGTAAAAGGCTGACGAGGCGTGGGTCAATCCCGGCCCGGTCGATAAGGTCATCGAGCCAGCCGGAGCGGAGTCATTTGCCGACGGTGCCGGGGCCAGGTACCTCGTTGAATTATCCTCGGTGACGAGCACGGGACCCGGCTTAGCGGTCGCATTAGGGACGCGAATTTTCATCCGGGAATTCTAGGCAGCTTGCAAACGCCGGAAACGCGTCCTCTGGTCCTTGTCCTCTCGTCCCCGCAGGACCAAGGAAACACGGGTACGAGCGAACGACGACGAGGATAGTGTGCGCACGTTTCGACGGCCGACGTCATCGTGTGCTGGCCCAATTTCTGACGACTTTGATTAAAACGACCCGGCTCGATGAGAGACCGTCTCCGATCGAATGCCTGCGCAATTCCGGCTACTGCAATTCCTGGCCACGTGTCCTGCCCCGTTGCACCTTTCCCGGTAGCTTGGTAATGATAAGACTGCAGATCTTCATGCATTTATGTAGGAATATTTTATAGAAACTCCTACGTCTTGGGTGTGGCTTACCAAGTTAAATAATTTGACTCCGACACTTGTAATATTGTTCTCTTTATTGATATCTCACGGCTCGCTACTCAAAACTCGCCCTCTACGCTCGCAACCTCTCTCGATCTCTACTCTCACGCTTCTGACCCCTTGGCCCTCGCACTCGTTCCTTTTATACAGTTTCATTCTTCTCTCTCGCACTCTCATTCTCTCTCTATCACTCGCACATCCATTCGGAAAACTCAATCGCTCACGTATACTCTGCGTTTGACGCTTTTATCCACTCGACACTTGTCATTAGAACCCAAACACTCTTCTTTCACACTTCGGCCCAATCGGCCCAAACACGGTTCCCTTCATACAAGACCCGAACACGCTGGCTCCACGGTGTCGCGTCCACAGTCATTTTTAACATTCACACCCCTAAATTTATAGTAAAATTAAGAAGAAGTTTCTGGTCGCGTTAGATAGGAGTCTATCGTAACTCCGATGACACATTTTATAAGTATTTAAAGTCCACTGCCTAAAGATTTTTTAATAACTGCACTACCTCCTTCACGTGAACGTACGCAGTGCAATGATTACTCGTTGCAGAACCTGCATCAAGACTAAAGAACTGCACGCACATGTAATCCCGCGCGGCATTCATGCGCGGGTATTTATTCGAGCAGCTCGCGACGTTCCTCTTTGAGCAGTTTTCTTCTGCACAGCTCGTACGACTTTTTGTAAGCGGACAGCGAGGGTATTCAACCGCCACGGACGAACGGCATAATATACATCGCTGGCATGGTTGTTTTAACCGGGGAGCTAGCCGACGAATTGCTACGATTAATTTCTCCCGTCCGTTTTCAAACACGATAAACGTCTTATCGGTTTAAAGACATTTCTGCGGCGGGTTGGCTGCTTTCGCCGCGGAATCAAGTAGCGTTCCGACTTTCGAGAGGATCAGAAGTTTCCGTTACGAGCTCCCGCATCCTTTTACCTGCGGATCCATGCATTCTTCCCCGGGAAATAAGGATGATTATTCTCGTATTTGTTTGCGCGGAAGTTCGCGAGCGCTTGTAACGTAAGTCTCGCAAAGCTGCTTTACCGGGACGTTGGATGCAAAAAAGAGGAACAGAGACAGAGAGAGAGAGAGAGAGAGAGAGAGAGAGAGAGGGAGAAGGAAGTCGTGGAAAATTGACCGTGCATCTTCTATTTCATTTCGAGTACACACACCGAAATATTCTCTTTTACGCGGGCCACATTTAACCGGGGTCCGAGTGCGTTTCGCGTTTTCACTTTGACAGGATTTTTATTTCGGAAATGACACTCTGTTTCTAGGGCGTGGGTGCACACACACGCACACACACGCACGTGTATACACAGTGTTGGATAAGTTCACGAACGAGGACGAGAACCGTGAAACGGATTGAAACTTTCGGGACGACGGTGTGCGGGTCCTCCGGTGTGTGCTCGGGCGACCGCGCGTAGCCAATCCGCATGAATATTTTTCTGAAAATGCATGTTGCGTCCGGGAGACCGTGGGAATATGTTCGTCCCGCGTGTACGTGTAAATTCAGTCCCGCGTCGTGTATGTATTTCTCGGCGGATAATCCGACTGTTTCGTCAAAGTCGTTACCCGCGGCGTATAATCCTCGTCGGGGCGGAGGAGAGCCTCGTGTTGTATGCATAACGGCGTGAACTTGTCAGGCGGACGCGTCAAAACCATTTTCTGTACACGGCCGCCGTCGGAGCCGCCAACGGAGATCTAATCAGACCGGAATGAATTTCTTCTCGCGTGTAAAGATATGCCTCCGAGGTGATCGGATCGGCGCGCGTGCACGCGTGCCTCCCCGATCATGCATTTAAAGGGGCGCGACCCCGACCGACGTCGATACCACGCGTTGATCGAACCAATATAATGAGCCGAGCCTCCAGCTTCTCGCGAACAGAACGTTCTCCGCAATAAGCCAGCTCGAACTTTCCTAGAAAACAGCTGAAATGCCATAATTCCAATCCTCACCCTGTTTCAATCCTCCCTCCACCATTCTGACCATTCTATTCAGGCATATTTCCGTTGGATACTCGAGCACTCATTTCCACATTATTCCTCCAAATACTCCTAATTAGTCTGATATTGCATACCATTCATACACCACTCACCGAATCGAAATACTTTTCGTCCTCTGCTAATGCAAACCTTTTCAGTCCACCTAGCTGCTTCCCTTGCACGCACTGGATTTATTGATGATCCAGAGTGCTCTTGCGGTGAGGGAGATGAGACCCTAAACTATGTTCTCTGGCAATGTAAATTTTATGATGCTCAAAGATTAGTGCTTTTGAAAAAACTCTATGGTTTGGGATTTCAGTTGCCCCTGGACGTCTCCATGTTTTTTGGCGGGGCCAGCTATCAGGGCTTGCCATTATATTGTATCGTTTCTGAAGGATTGTGATCTGCGTGTGTGAGAGTTTGGCAAACAGAAAAATACTAATTTTTATGCCTTTATGTCTGCCCTCATGTAATTTTTGTATTATATCTTGTACCATGTTGAAATAAATCTCGTAAGAGATTTTCTAATAAAAAAAAACCTTTTCAGTCTACTTGCTCGCTGTTCTACTCTCCCTGGTCCACTCGTAGACGTTGTACTCCTCATTCAATTAACCTTTTCATCTCAGCATTTTGCATTACTCGCTAATATCTCATTTTTATTCTACCCATATGTCCAGTCTTGGCTTGCGGGTCCTTTCCTCTCCTTTTGTAACGCCTCTCTTATTCTACTTATACATTATTCATCCTTCTACTAATCTACTTCTGCCTCTTTCCTGTGCCCTCGCTCAATTTTGTAACACCTCCGTCGACCAGGCACAAAGGCAATGAATTTTCCACAAGCGACGCAAGACACGCTCCTTTCAAAAATTAACCAACATCATAGTCAGCGACCTTAGAACGCCGTGACCGTATCCACGCGTCCGGTATTTGTTATTTCGACGGTGTATGACTTATTAACTTTCCACTTAAAATCGTCGTGTCCTTGTATGAGCAACGAGGGACGGCCGTGTAACAGTCCCGCGGCCATCAAATATTACCGAGTACGTCCTTTGGCGTCTCGTGCTGCTTGCCCCGTAGTCTCTCACCGCATTCTCACGTATTCTCTTACGACCGGACGATCCTGCGTTTCCGTTTCCAACTCGGAGCTAACGACACTGATCACGCCGTGTGTACCCGCACAAGTGCATACCTTAACGCATCAGTAGATAACAGGTTAACACGTGATCCGTGATTTCATCGTGTGAAAGAGCACGTTTAATCTTCATTACGAAAAATCCTTTCAACCGTTTCGCATTCGACTACATCCTCCGAGGCGTCGCTAAAAATTACAATGTAATTAAAAACAATAACCGCAGCGCTACATTTTTCTTTGTATCGAATAAATTACGAAACTCATCAGTGAGGTACGAACAAATACACATCATTGCGTACGGACAAGAAAAAGGTGTGTACAGTTCAAATAAAATGTACGAACTCTGTTCGAATGCAAAGGGTTAATAAAAAAATCCTTTTAACGAAACGTTACGATGGATTACAGAAAACGAGCGAGTTATTATCTGAAATAACATCATCGTTGTAATGCGTCGAATAAAAATAAATTTACAGTAATCCAGAGGCTGGAGATTCCAACTGGCAATAAAAATTGCACGCCCCGGCAACCGAGAGAGGACTTTGTCCAGCTAGATCAGCGATCCATCTCGCAGTGTGCAGCAGCTGCACCGCTGCAATGGCGTCTGCGGGGGATCGATATTAAGCTTGTTAATGCTTCTATCCGACATACAAAAATAATTTCATCGTACGGCGCGCGGCGGAGGAAACGGGGATAAATTGGATTCTCATTCGTTGCCGAGGGGAAAAAAAGGGAGACAGCGTTCCGAGGGATTGGTATGGGAGGGGTAAAAAGAGTGCGGGGGTGGTGTCGGTGCCGGAGAAGAATTCGATTCCGTGGCTCGCGTGGTATCGGCAATCATTATCAACACTTTACGCGGTATGACGGGGGCTGCCGGAGAAATTTAAGGGGGAAAGTTTGCTTTCAGGTCGACTTTATCGCGGCCATCGGCTTTATTTCTGCTCGGCGAGGCCACCGGTACACGCGTAGGACGGACTAATCTCGCTTCGAGCAGATACTTTCGAATAAACGTCTTCCGGTAAATGTATCCGGGAAATTATACGCGGCCATGATGCTATCGCGGCATCCACTGAACCTCCGGTACTCCTCCGGATATCGGTCGCCGCTTTTTAATAAAGATTTTAACCGGGCGCCGCGCGTGAAATATTTCCGGAGCATATAACCTATTAGGTAAACTCGAAACCGGGGACCTTTGAAGGACGATCAAAATTGTGAAACATCATGCGATTGGCCTCGAATATTGTAGCAATCATAATTACCATTCAAAGAGTGATTGCCAATTGGTGGAACGATGCTGGGATGCGGCACTACGCTGCAGCTGCAGCGAAAAGATTCAGGTTCCATTTGCAGCGTGCATCAAAGATTAATGTTTCCGCATTGATTTTTGAGCATCAAAGGGGTCCAATCCTTTGCAATTTATTGATAAACATACGGATAGACAGCTTGAAATATTATCAATGTTTAACTATTTCAGGAATGTGCTAGATTGTACAGTGTTTTATTTTTCATGCGGGCTGCAGGATCTAAAATAGGATAAGCTGTTTACCGTGCTATTTGATGTAATATTTAACCCATCCGTGATTATAAAATTTTTCATAAGTCTTTCAGGTTCAACGAAGAAGCGCAGCAACCGGTGCACGAGTGGCTGCGCTCTCAGACAAAAGACTTTTTTTCTGGGTGTATCCATGCGCCTCCGATGCACCGGAACACTTCTATGGAACGGAATGGAGGCTACGTATAAAGCTAATGCCACAGTGCGCCTTTCGCGGACGATTACTTTGCGAGGTAAAAATATTTAAGTGAGCGTACCAGCATGAAACCGGATATTGCAAGGATAGCTTCATCATAGTGAAAAATGAAAATTGAATTTATTACAACCAGGTAAGTATCATCGTCGTTTTCTTATCTTCGACAGTGTATAAAAGTGTAATATAAAATCGTTTGGTCTTATCGGAGGGCGTGTAGCCGCAGAAGGGTCTATCGACGGTACACGCTAAATTTGAAGCCAATCGACCGAGCAGATCCCGAGATTTTACAACAATCGTCCGAAGAAACTTTTCAAGAACCGTCCGATCGAACTTCTCGATACGGTGGCCTCGAAGTATGTTACAACTTCATCAATTTTAAGAATATAGGAGCAGAACGATCCCACGGATCTTCGGCTCTCCATTCTTCAAAAAATTCCAGTATCCATCCTACCGAGAACCGCCTCTCGAGATTTTCATTCGACTCACCTTTTTCCACGAATCCGATCGACCGTGAGACCCTCGGATCTGATTATCAAATGTGCTCCGGTCGGAAGTTGGGGCCGCGACGATCACTCGTTTGAGGATCAAGGATCGTCGGATGCTGAAAGACTGCTCCTTGGAAAAGAAGATAAGAGCTGGAGAGAGAGATATCGCGGGAATATCCTTTGAACGGCACGCGAAAAACCGCGGCGCTGGCCCGGTAAGTTACTTAAAGATCCGAGATTCGACTGGTTCACGTCCCGACGAACTTCCGATTCCTGGTTGATTGCATAAAGCCGGGTTTAAGGACGGTGAACACGAAGTTGCGCCAGCCGTTTTAAGACCCGCTCTCTGGTATCCGGTTTCTTCGCCAAGGAACTGGTTGATACGTGGAACACCCTGCATCCCATCCCAAGCCAAAAATGGAGAAGGCAAACAAAACACAGGCTGATTAAATTGTTAGAAATTGGCAAATTTCTAGACAATTTCAAGGCCGTCTGAAATATAACTAGTTGACGCAGGTTCTGCCGCTTTAAAGCTGCACTCTCTCTCTCTCTCTCTCTCTCTCTCTCTCTCTCTCTCTCTCTCTCTCTCTCTCTCTCTCTCTCTCTCTCTCTCTCTCTCTCTCTCTCTCTCTGGAATCCTTTCTTTTGGTTCTCGAGGCCGGCGCGCGTGTGAACCGGCGACGCGTTCGCGAAACTTCTGCTCGAACAGTGCTCGTCGGATTTTAAACGGTACACACGTAGCTCCGGAGGGCTGCTCCCCTTCTTACGTAAATGAACATCTGAAAGTTTCTCTCGGACCGTCGAGTTTTTCCGGGCCGAACTCGCCGTTCATCCCCCTCGGCCTCTCGCCAATCCTGGAAAGAGCCCCGGTCATTTGTAAAAATACGTTTTTCCCCCGGTGTTGTAGCATCCCCTCCGGGGTCCAGGAGAGTTTTTCCCTGTAGCCCATCGGCCGTTGTCTCGACGCTTGCAGTTATCGTTGCCTCCAGAAACCCGCCTCAAGAATCCCAACTTGTTCTTCCGCTGCGGATATTACTTGTTGATATTGTGGCCATCCTCCGTGCAACCGCGATTCCATCTTACGCCGATCTTCCACGAAGTCTGACCAACTCAAATAAACCGTATGAGAGATATTTGATACGGGAGGGAGAGACAGAAAGTGTCCCAGATGTATTTGTTGGCCGACATATAACTGCGCCACGGCGACGTTCGTCTTTCAGGTACATCTATAATATTTCGATCAATTCCATTCCTTTGATGTTCTCAATTTGCAAATGGCAAACAAAATAAAAAAGTTTAGAGACGCTTTAGGCTGAAGATTGCCGAATATTTACGTACACCAGCAAGATAATTGCACAATGATAATTTGTATGTTTTCCTTCAAGCTGTAAGTAATAAATAAAAATCATCATGATTCGTGGTTCACCCTGTATAGTGAATAATTTGATAAAGGAAGCAATGAAGCACAGAGTACACACTTCCCTCAAAGTGCCCCGTATTCAGTGCAAAACAATCGGAAGATTACACGACAGAACGCAAATTGCTTTACCGTCCGCGACAAATAAATTTTGACGTGTTTCGACGCTTTTCAACAATTTCGCGAAGTCTGCGAGTGGGGAACGTGCGCGGGTTTTACAATAGACAATGAAGCCTGCCGCGTGCACGGGACAAACACGAGATCCGCGATTATAAAACAAATTAAGGTTCCATTTCGAGCCGGGCTGCATAATGAAATTACGAAGCAGATCGCTTCGATGAGTTCACGGATTATTCAGAAATATATTGCCCCCGGTCGTCGTTCTATGTATCGATTATATCATCCAATTCGTGAAAGTAGAAGAAAATTTCTTCCACGCGGGAGCGATACTTCACTGTGAAATCAAATTTGAAGATTGCCCTGACGTCCGACCGCGACGGTGATCCGTCTGACCATTGCTCACTGTTTCTACTTGCCTCCCGCTTCGAGAGAGAGAGAGAGAGAGAGAGATCCCTGACGCACGGAACTCTAATAGAATATCTCCTCTCAGAAATTTCATACTCTCGTGGATCATACCGTAACGCGCTCCTCTAGAGCTTTAATTGTTAATAATAATTACACTCTAGAATATAACCTCTTAATTCCTTACGAGGGATTAGAAGCGATTACGGAGAGAGTGAGTTGCGCTCGTTAATCCGGGGGAACCGGGAATAGTAATTGCGTTATAAAATTCGGAGAAGCACGAATAGTGATCGTCGACATGAAATTTTCACCGGTGGTAGGGAATTACTTTTTCACATGGTTCGAGCGATGGAGGAAGCACGGACCGCCGGGATATATCCCGATTTTCATTCTACAAAAGAATGACGCCTCGTGTAAATGATTTATACGTCCCATTTCCTGTAGTTAAATCTATTCCTCCGGCTTTCGTTACAAACGGAAAACGAGGGGGTGTGGTGTGTGTGGGGGTTGCAGGAAGGGGGCCGTGAATATTCCGTCACCGTGAACGCCGAGGCATCAACGAATGAAAACGCGCGACGCGTCGACGCTCGAATTTTCCCAGGAAAAGCGCGCTCGATACGAGAACAACGCGGCGGCTACAACCGGATAAATGCGTTTCAAGTCTGTCGGAACGGCGCGTGTTTAATGAGTTTAAAATCTGGCGCTGACCCAAAATCATCCCCCCGTGGCCTGCGTTCTGCCGTATTAATTGCACGCACGCCTCGGAGCCCGTTCCGAGCTCGAAAGTAAACACACGGTTTTAGATCTAACACACCGGCCGTCGATTATTTCCACGATCCTCCGCTTTTCCGTCTCGGTACATCGTTATTCTTTAATCGCGCGGACACGACGCGACACGCCGGAGAAATTCATTCCCGCGAGGCGAAAAATCCGAATTATTCATTTTATTCTGAAGTGATCCACAGCTGTTGGAAATTTCCATCGGGGAATTCCACTTTTTCAAAGAATGTTCATTGCTCGGTTCGTTTAGTTATTGTTAGAGCTCCGGGCGAATTTTTTCCAGACTCGTTGCGAAGGCTGGAAATGAAGTGGACGTTAAATCGGTGCTCGGCTTAATTTATTACGAGATTTTTAAAAAAATGTTAATTCACTGTTCATTTCGGCAAGTTCCTGATGTGTAGATTAGATGTTTCAACACTTGGAAATCATTCTATCTGGTAGAGAGGAATTAGAAATGTTAGTAGTGGACTGCGGATTGCATGGATTTATGACAGAATTGGGAAAATGTAACACAGTAAAATCGTTTAAGGAGCTTATTGGCTTATTCTTGTGGCCCGCAGAAAAATTGGAAGCATCGTGCATGCATGGCGACTCGGGTTCCGATAAATTTCCAAAATCAATAGACACAGGAAGTGCACAAAGATGGTGAGCCGGATGATCAGATGGGCCCATAAATATTTAGTATTCAATTCGAAAGCGAATCGGTGTCTCGGCTGGAGTGACACTCACCTCGGACAGTTCCTCCGGTGCCAATTTCCTCTCGATCTGCCAATTCCGCGTTTTTCGTGTATCGACGGATGGCGGAACGATTCGAATCGAGTTTCTGAGACAGTTCTTCAACGAGCGCCAGCTGGTTTGATCGGTGCCGATGTGTCTCCATCGGATATGTGTTAGCGACGCTTATTTGTAAGTGAGATTGAAGTTTCGGGAATTTATCAGCGAGTTGGACGTGTTGAAACTATGGTTTTCAGCTAGTTCAGGTTATAATTTAAAATTTCTATCGTCGCGTCGGTTCGTCGATGAAAATGCGAGAACGTACACAATGGAGGCTCGTGTTGGCGCGAACACTCTCGCAACCAGTTCAGACCCCGGTTTACACCCTTTCGAGCAGCTCTTTAACCCCCGGCGTTCCCTTCGATCGACGTTACGACATTACCAACGGCACGCCGGCGGCCACGCCGAAATGAAACATAACCGATTCATTTCGTGCGCCGCTATCGTACCAACGTCCGACAACTTGCGGCCCCGCAAACATAATTCAACCACCCACACACAGGATCCCGGCGGACGGCCTGTAATCTTGCGTACGTGTCCAGCAATATCGCCGCTGAACTCCGTCAGCCTATACGGGGTGGTTCGGTAATTTGCTGGACCGTCGAAAACGGAGCCGCATGTGCCACTCGAACCGAACGAATATCCACGATACCGAGGCCCTGCTTTGTCAGTGATTTTTATTTGACGCGAGACTTTCCATACTCTTGCCCGAAACCCGCAGAATTCCCTTTTCCCGCTCATTTCGCTCGCGCGAGAAAATTCAACAGCCCCAGCAACCTTCGAACAACCAATTCCACTGATTTCACTGGAATTCGCGTAATACCTTTTCGAAATCAATTTCCGAAAATTATAAATAATCTCGTGCCGTCGCGCACTCTAATTAAAATGCGCTTAAAAAGCCATCAGGTGGCTTTCGAAATCGAGTGCGTTCTCCGGCGGTTATTCAATTTTTTTGCAGGGCGAAATGATTAACGAGCGATCATGAAATTCTCGAGGTTCGATCTCTCTGCGTGTAAAATGAAATATTTTTTGAGGATGCACGGTAATTAGCAAGGTACGCAGCCGGTTCCAGAAGGTTCGCGGAACGGTCTCGCCGTGTACACACGATTTCGCATAGCTTTTCGATCATGCTGTCCTTCGCATGCTGGGAAGCAGGTTCCTCGAATCGCGGGGAACGATGCGCTTTCGTTCGCGGCTTTTGATTTACATTAATTGATTCCGGAGGCCGATACTGCGGCTGGACGAACGATAACTATGACGAGATTCGATCTGCCATGCATATGTATAGGGGAGAGAGGGCTGATACCGTGAGGCGATTTATGAGGAAAAAATGAATCCGGTCGACGCGACGCCAAGCGACGCGACGGCAATATTGCCCCGACGCTTTTGGCCGAGGAACAAAGCGCGTTTATTACGCGCCATGACGTATGTTAATTAAGAGGATAACGCATGCATCGCGGGGCCCCCGTTGTCCAACCGATTCGCCTCCGAGCGTGAAACAAAAAAGACCGACGATTCGATATTGTCCGGTCGGCGTGTAGCACGCGTTTAATTAACAATGTCGCGTTTCGGCGGTGCCGAATGGCTACGATATCTCGCTGCATCCTGATTTTTCATCATTTCTTTTAATCCGCTAGTCTTCCTCTCTCTCTCTCTCCCCTTTCTCTCAGTATCTCGCACACGGAGCTTTTTGATTTTATTTCAAAACCGTTTTGACTAATTAAATCCCATTCACGCGACCACTACTCGGGAATTTAAATATTTCACCGAGGATTACCCTCGAACGATCCGCGCTCTCGGAACCGCACTTATTGGAGGAAACGTCTAGCCAAAACCGATGAGAAATTCGATCCCGTTAAGTCCCATTCTCGTCGTACTCGGATTAACACTGTAAAGTACCCTCTCCGCTGCGGAAATTTCGTCAGTCTTTGATTCTGTCGCTCTGCGATCGGATCCGCTCGAGCAAAATAGGCGAAAAGGTAAAATTGACTTGCGTTCACCACGGAGATGTTAAATAAATAATTGAAGAATATGAAGGAAAATTTGAACCGTCGAGTTTGAACAGCAGGATCGGGACAAGAGATTCCCGTCTGGATGCTAATTTAAATAGACCGCCACGACACTGTCCGAACTACGTTACGCGTCTCGTCGCCCCCTTCGTCGAGTGCTGATTATAAAAGTTAAGGTGAACGATGCCAACGAGTGGGAGAGGGTAGGCAAGAGCCAACAACGTGCCCTACGAAATGGGTCATGCTGCTCGAGGAGCGCGCACTTACCCCCGGCAAGGAATGAAATTATTTCTGATTCCTTCGCCGCGGTTATAAATGCTTCTTCGCCTCACGACCACGCGGTTCCGGTGAGAACACTTGACAGAGTTACAAAGACCCGATATTACATCAGATTTTTCTCCCGGCGCGGCGCACTGGCGTGTTCAACGGTCCGCCAAGGATTTTCCACTTTTTACTAATAAATACGTGCCATTTATTTCAAGAAATTTCTGATGGCTCGCTCCACCCAGAGGCGGGCTTGGAATTTCTTCGCACGACTACCAATGGACACGTATTGGACCCCCTCTTTGTACGGTTCAAGTTCGCAGAAACTGTAGAATCTTTTATGGCGAACCTTCGCGACAGCTCTACATTCTCCCCGAAGCGAATAAAAAGTATTAACCGAGACTGCTCCGCTCCGTAGAAATTCGATTCTGTATTTACTTCGCTGTGCTCGCCGGCACCGCGTTTCCCGCGCCCGTTTCATTACTGCGAATTAAAATTGCTCGTCCCGATTTCGTTTCACCGACAGAAACATTCGTCGAGTGTTCCGACTTTACGAAAACGTCTTTCGTCGGCGAGATTTTTCATGACTGAAATAAAACAATTAACTTGATGCACGTACTTTTTTTTCAAAGTCATACTGCACAGCATAATGTGCAGAGATACCATGACTTTCCGCTGCTGAATTGTTTTAATATTTCGCGAACGAGGTAGGTGCGTTGATAGAACATTTAACAATGGAGGTGGTCAGCGAGATGAATGGTGCCCGGCCGCGGTAAAATTTTTATTAAACGCACCATTAATTCTGATTGATATCGTTAGCAACAACTAGGACTGGTTCTCTGTCGGAACGTGACGAACAGAAATCACACAAAATTAATCAGGAAATTTCAAAACCGAAGATTTTCGATCGGAAAAAATCCGGGGCCAACAGACGCAACAATATCCGAGCAATTACGATCGCGAATTCGCTTGTAAAACTGGCGGGCAACGTTCCGCAAACAGTGGCCATTTACGGGGGCGCAAACGAACGCAGGAATGCGAGCAGCGCGAAGATCTACCGCGCCCGGGGACAGTCAATTAACAACCGTGGAGTGTTTGTCGCGGAACGGTATTGTTCTTTACGCTTTCGGCGTGGGCGAGTGTGTGTGTGTCACAATTTTGGTTAGAATGCGGAGCGACGGGCGTCGATGGTGATGCACCGTTGGGTGCCGCTAAACAATGGTGGGTTTCGTACGACGGCCGTAAATGCATCAGCATAAATCGTGCGCTCGATGGAGCCATCGACCGGCGAAAAAGGAATGACGCTGGACACGAAAGCTGAAGCGTGCAGGAAAATCGGGACGCGTTTCGTTGGGGAAAATGTTGAATATTCGGTGCGAGCGGATTAAGGCGCGAGGCCACGAGCAATAACGGCGAACGTCGCGGTGCGACACGGCACTGGTTTCGATGGTCGTGTAAAAGCGCCGTCGAATTGCCCCCGTTTTATTTCGCTCGTTCTGTTTCTACTCCATTCCAGCGAGAATTATCCTCGCCGGGCTATGTAAACCGACAAGAGACACCGCTTCGCTACCCTTTGTCCTCGTTAATTTGTAATTAATTCGTCCGGGCACACGTTCCCGCGGTTATGCCTCCTGGGATACCTACCTACGCTCATTCGTGGTTTTTACGAGGAAAGAAGACCGTCCCGTGGCGTCGCGGCAGCAGGTGTGCACGCGTTGTGCATTGGTTGTTGCGGCGAGACTCTTATTCGAGCTCGTTTTCCTGTTTGAGTAGCCAACTCGAACGGGCGCCCACGCGCCCCGCTTAATTTCCAACGACCCTGTGCATTCGCGGGGATCGGTATGTGTGTTTGTGTGCACATTCCTGCGCATTGTCCCGCCGCCGGGAAGAAGCTAATTAAGCAGGAAACTGGCTCACACTTTATTCCGATTGACTATGCGGATTTTCTGGGTCAATTCATCCAAATGTTGTGAGCCAACAACCGTAGTCCCGTTGAAAGCACCGGTTCTCGTTAGATCACCAAAGTTAAACAATGTGACCGTCTGGTAAAAAACCGGAAAGTGACCCACTCGGGGTGTTTTTCACGTTGTTCAAATAGAATCACAATTAACGGGATTATCAAAAGATTATGAAAATAGGAATATCGTGGAAAGAGGATGTTCACGCTTTATTACACTCGTGTGTCAACGGCTAACAACCAACTGCTACCGAGACGCGTCTCGGACGCCTCGATCGTCACGCGCTCACACGCACACAGACGCACACATAAGTCCCCTCGGAGACACCTGCATCAAGAAAAAACGTAAACAAATGCTCTCGCCCAGTCCTCTGACTTCAGGGAAATACAGACACAAAACACGCGCTCGTCGTTCGACTTTTCAAGGAACACAAAAGGTGGTTCGGAACCCACCATAAATAGTAGGTCCCGCTGAAAAGGCGATGGTGAGAGTGGAAAGAGGAAGAGGATTTGTAAATGAATTTGAAACCCTGAGGGGGCTAAATATCATGTTACATACTACTACATCGAAATGTTGTGTGATTAGATTTTTTTTTATTAATCAATCGGTGCAGCTCTGCGATCAATCTGAAGAGCGTAGTTCGAAGTGGTACACACAGACTACTGAAATCGAATGCCGATTTTTCGGGCATCCGGAGTCGAAAGCTTCTCGGAATTCGAAGGCACTTTGGAAGTCTCGGCCCGGAAACTTGAGAGAACTCCTCCTTCGTCCATTCTAACCGTTCAACCTCCAGCTCACGTCATACTCTGCGATTCCTCGAGGATTATTGGATGGACTTGTCTGGTCCTTGCTAGTCATTAATGACCACTGGAAGGTCTGCCAGGTCTCCAATGATCTCTGGTAAGCTCCGGTTGCTGCGCATATTGATCGCTCTAGCACTCCAATGATCCTTCGGGGAGTACTATAAGGATTCAACCTGGGTGCTCGGTCTATGAAGGATTAATGAAACAAAGGATCATCTGTATCGAGGTCTATCCACATTCCGAGATATCTGGAAGGTATTCTATATTCATGCTCTGGTTATTATGTCTCGTCTGGTCTGCATTTCTGCCAAAATTATTTTGATTCATCTAGTGACATCCCGAACTTAGGCGATCCTCTTTTAAAATCATTGTTATTCAGAACTTCGGTGTGCTGCTTCTAATGATCTCCGCATGAGTGCATATTAAACTCTGTCGACATTCACGATCCAGGAAGAAGATTAACGGGCCACAATGAAGTAAGGCAGCAGATTAGAAGTGTTCCACTAAAAATCCTGAGACCGCAGTTACCGGACGTGTCGTGAATATGTAATGTATTATACAAGTTTTTCCGGTAACCCGTGAATTATTCATGGAGCCCCGTTAACGGAGTTTAAACTGCACGCGTATACGTACCTTCCGGTTGTTTGAATCGCATTAATATTTATAATAACTTACGCGCGGCAGAACAACCAGCCTCGCGGTTTCCTTTGTGCTCGGATCCCCGTCGCAATCGCTTTGGTCGCGGTCGAGTAATTCTTACAAAATCTTTACATAATTGAACAATTGCGAGCGGAGGCGTCAGGTTCGCGAAACCGCGAAATTTTATTGGCCCCAATGGCTCTCGGGGATCTATCGCCGAAATTTAAATAGCTGCGAGCGTTCTATCGGTCGATTAACTTGTTGAACGTTTTCGCGCGCGCGAAACGATGCGATTATTTCGACCGCGTTCATGCTCGCGTCCGGCACCTAGAGGAAAAACGCTGTAATCGGAAATGCGATGCTCGTCGCCGATCAATTAACGCTCGGACACTGGAGATTGCTCGATGGAAGAAAAAATATTCGCCTAAAGGCCGATGGAAATCGGCGCGAATCAACAGCCCGCGTCAAACATAGCGATCCAGTCCGATTTTCGGTGCGATCGAACTCCCCTGAAAGCTTTTCGGGATAACGATGCTTAACATTCGAAAACGCGCCGGTGTCGAAATTCGATTGCCCCGCCGGTTTCCACGGTACGACGTTTTTCGAATGATTACAGTCGTCCAGCCACCGAATCGATTTTCCACGTTCTCGATCGATTCCACTGAACACATTACCCTCCGGAGGGTATTTAATAAATTTTTAATCTTTCCACAATAATCGCAATTTTAACCGTGAACCAACATGTCCAGCACGGTAATACCCTTTGCACTCGGAGCTTATTTTAACTGAAAACTTCAACATTTCTTCCGACCTATAATATATCCATTCCCAATGATTTTTAAAATTTGCTAAAGGTTTATGATATAAAAAATGATTGGATAAAACCTTGAAAATAATAAAACTAATGATCGCGAATAAATCTCCACCCTTTGTTCCAGATTGTTCGCCAGCGCTAACGCATCGGCGACCGTAAAATGTGCACTGTAATTAATTTAACACAACGGAACGCAAAAATTTGATATCTATCGCATTACACTCCGCGTATCGCGGTGCACGCGTTTCGTCGCAGTCCTCGAACAAATTTGGCACGCTCAATGTACATCGGCACGCAGATTGATTTTTAAATTTGCGCAAAATAATTGCTACGGATGACGGAGGAATAAAGGTAAATAATAAACTGCTCGACACCGTTTTTATTAATCTTTCGCATGCCAATGTTGCCAAATCGGAGCGGGCTTTTAATAATTGTTTTTATATGGTACCGCTGCTCGCAGAGCCCGTTCGGTGGAACAGTTTTAATGCTAAATAACGTTCTGCGTTGGGAAAAATGATTTTTTTAAATCCCATTCGTTAATTTTTCAGACTGTTGATTTTCGATCGTTCTCATTTTTTTATGCGGAAATAAATCAAATCCATGCTTCCTCCTTGTTACGCTAACGATTGTTGCTAACGGGATTTTCGGCTTGTGTTTTCGAATGGAAATAATAAAATATTCAATTTCTCCACGTTGCTCATTGCGTTCGCCATGGAACCGTTTTTATTTTCGGATTACAGAGCGAAAGAATAGGGTGATTATTTTCGCGCGAAACGTAGGGTTAATGCACGGAAGAGTCGTTGCCAACGGGGGAGGTGGATTAACTTGTCTTTGTGTCGGTGGCGTGGCCAGATGAGTTGTCCAATGAAATTGCCACCGATCCCTTCGATATCGGCGGCTTAACACAGTTTCTTCGGTTGCGGAAAAACATGTGAAATTTCCTGATTAACGGGTTCTCGCGTATCGCGATGCGAACCGAGACGCATTGATTCGAGCTGGTTTCCATGCACATGTGTGTCTGTCTAGGTGTTGTTAATCTGGGAGCTTGTCGGCAACGCCAGTCAATGTAGCAATCAGCGTCGCTGGGCGAATAAATAACGCCGGTGTCTGAAACGCTGTCGCGTTTCTTCGGGTTATATCGAAGTCACGAAATAAATGTGAAACGAAACTGTGCCACGCAGGCCGGGAGGGAGAGAGAGAGCGAGGTAAAGAAGTGTAGCCTCTATCAGTCACGTCCGGTTTATCGAGTGTCAACGAACGTATTAATCATCCGAGGCAAGGCGATTGCAGCCCGAACAGATTAACATTAAACGCGCGACGCGACGCGTTAATTAAATCCGCTTTTCTAGATTGCATTCCCCGTTTTATCCCGCCGATGGAGATAACGATCTCTCTCATAGGACGCACGCAGATCCTCCGCTTAACGATCGAGCCTCGATAAACAACTATTGTCTCGAATTATTTATCACTCCATCAGAAAGTAAACGTGTAAGTTTGACCACTCGACTCGGATTCGTGTGCTAGAAAACAGATATCTAAACCGAATCTCCATTTCATTATCGCGAGTATCGATACGATTGGTCACTACATGCGAGATAATTATCGGCCGACTAGGAACGATAACGTGTGATTCGTGTACATAGGAGAGAGTCCTTGAAACAAACAAAATTCATTGGATCTCGGGGAAACAATGCGATCTTCAATCGGAGATGTTTTCGTTCCTCGTTTTTCCGTCGAGTCTTTTTCTTCTAATTAGCTCCAGGTGCGGAGCACGGCCTTTAATCGTAACGAATTCCTTTCGTTGCCGCTCTGTGTACGCGACGGAAATCGTTTGCCCGAATTAACGTGCTCGATACGTATTGTCCGGAAAAAAGTCTTTACGGGGTTGCCGGGTCTTTGTGCGCCGCCCGGCAATTGTTTCAATTAATTAAGTATCGGACACGCGACGCTGCACTGCGGAAGAATTACAATCGGCGCGCGGGGCGGTCCCAAATCAGGATTTAGCGGCCCGGGAACAATGCGAGCCATTTTTCACCGAGTGCAGAAGAAATTTCATTAATGCATCGCTGGCTTCGTGCATTTATGACGACAAACGATAACCTGGAACAGCGAAAGGAATCAAAGAGTCTCTCTTGGAATGATTAACGATATCGTACAACGGCTTCAGTGGAACAGAACATTTTTATTAAGCGTTGGACATGATGTCTAAATTCGTTTGTTAACGATATTGGTAGTCATGGTTCGGCGTGAGGTAGATCATCGATGGACAGCGGATTTGATGAACTTACGAGAAAAAGACAGATAAATTTCTATTTCACTCGAGTTTGTTGCAACTCAGGTGGAAAATTTTTACTTCGCATAAAGATCCGCCGTCTTTTATCGAATAGAAGAACTTTTTACTCGGCAGTAAAAGTTCCCTCTTTAATAATTCCTCTATTTTTCATTATATCGAAGTTTCTTATGAATATTGCGGAACAATAAAGTTCTTCCCCGGCGCGATAGAAGATTAGCTCGGATCTTTTGGAGCGACGTGTAAATCCTCGATCGAACGCATCAAGCAGATATATTCCGTGAATATCGGCCGTAATGACTTTATATAATTGAGCTTTGATTACGCGTTCAGATCGCGTCACTCGTTAACGCGATGCGTATTTTCCAGCGGGCCGGCCGCCGGATTTCCCCGTGTCAATCGGAATCGACTCTGTGCAAATGAGAATCTATTGTAAATAATATTTATCTCCAGACGCGTCTATCTATCTGCCGCATTTGACTCGGTCGCGTCAAACGAACGATCTGAATAACTCGTTTCGAGTATCGGAACGGAACGCGTGTGTCCCTGATCGAGCCCGATCGGATTACGAAATTCTCTGCTTTAGGACTTTGCACCGATTTTCTAAAATATCAATTCCGCAGCCGCATTCAGGCGATCGCACGCGATACGTTAATGTGGGATCTCCTTTGCATAGCTCTCTGCTGTGCCTCTGGACGCACAAAATTATTAGAGAAAATTAGTAAATTAGTAAATGTTGAATTAAATTTCATGTAATATTTTGCAAATTTGCTTATTGTCTCCAATTGATCGAACCAGTGCGCCCATAACATTAATTGTAGTTTAGAAAAAATGTATGTTTGTTGCAATAATCATCAGCACGTAGGAATAATTTTTTAGCGAATTTTTGTGGAAATTCTATCCCGATATCTTTTATAGTTCAAAAGTTATAAGAAAATGCCAGATTGAGATTAGTCTCCTCTCTTGCCCTTCCGTGACGCTTTCCCCTCACCATCACGCTTCGGCCGAGGCAAACAAAGGCAGGCCCGAGGCACGCGTCGTCTCTTCGCCCAGCGGTCAAAATGTTCCGTCGCGAGTAAATTTCGGCCGATTTCGCTATACCCAAACATACCGAGGTTTCGCGACCTTTTCACGTTTTTTCTACCTGGAAACGGTATAGGCTCCCCTTACTTAGCGACCCCTCCTGGAGGGACCGGATCTTACCAGGGGACGGGGACGGGTTTCTAGCCGCCGGGCAGGCCTGAGGCAAACAATACACGTACCTCGCTGGGCTGAGGCAAACAGCGCGTTATCGCCTTACCTGCCTCGCCCGGCCGATTCAGATTTAATTCCACTAAATCGTGGATTAAACAGTCATGGAAAATCCGAACTGTATCGTGTTTGGTATCATTTTAATCGGAAAAATGTAGCGAATGTGCATCTTAAAGTGGAACCCGAAAAATGTTAAGATTTTAAAAAAGCACATGTATGGGATATCCTGCAAAATAATCTATAATTAAAAAGAAATCGAAACGCTCCGTCCAGACGCGCAAAGGAGATCCCACCTTAACACTGCTCGTGTGTACAGGGTGTCGAGTATTTTTAACACTGTCCATTCTTTTCATCTGAATAAGGAGAAAATGTCACGTAGAATTAATACACACTTTCGGGTTGAATAGTTGAAATGCGAGAATACTGAAAGTAATCCCCGTGATAAAGTGATAAAAATATTTGATAGAAAAAGTCGAATATATTGACTCTCGAGTGTGATGAATCGATACGAAATATCAATGATACATTTACTGGAATAAACAGAATAGCAACAGACTTCGCAGAGCAATAAATTCTGAATTGGACCGCAGTCAATTTTCCACTGTCAAGAACAGGTGGACATTTTTAGAGGGAATTGTTGGAATACTGTTCGAACCACGTACTGAAAATTTATGACAAAAATATTTGACGAAAAAGGGAAAGTGTATCGAATAAGAATAGTCCGCTACGTTCTTTCGTGTCCCATATTTTCGTCTAAACTTTTCAATAAATCCCTAAACAACCTACGTTCGTACAACATTTTTTTCTTCCCCAGATTTATAGAACGTCCCAGCAGCGTTCGGTCGTTAAAATCTCGGACACCTTGTATTATTCACGGCTGGCGCACCGATAAAACTTAATTCCGATCAGCGTTTCCTGTTTTATATATTTGCGTTCCAGCGCAAAGTAATTTATTAGGAATCGGTGAATTTATCTTCTACTGGTGAACGTGACTCGTTGCGCTGGCGCGATGTTTGTAATGTCGGCGGAACGTAGATTATTATCGCTGTCTTTCTATCTTGAATAATTATGAAAAGCTACCTAAATGTATATGCAGTTCTTCCGTTGTATCGAAAGTGTTGTGTTCGTGAAATACGAGCAGCGTCCATCGCAGCAATCGTTTCAGGAAAAGATGTTATCAAACACATATTTGTAATGCTAGCATACACTTTGGGAGATGATCGCACGACCTTATCGTTAAAAGAATATGAAAAACATGTGGAGCGACTCACCGTAACAGCAGTCCCGTTTCCAACGAGAGCAATATTAGTATATAATTTTCCGATTTAATCTTTCACAATATTCTTCAGTTCCTCCGACGTCTTCGCTGTATTCAACTGACAAGCGACATTTATCTAGCGCTTTCGACTACTGAAAAAAACCGCGTCGTTGCATTACCGAGAAACGAGAAACTGGAAACGAGATTACGTCCTTAATCTTGAGCTTTCCGCGACAATTTAATCAGCCCGTTTAAAAATCGAATCGCAGAAACGTATATTTAGGACTGTCACGCCCTCATGCCAACAATATCGGCCAGCTGAAGAAAGAGATTAGGCAGCGCGTTCCTGACGCTGACTATCGTGATGATAGATGCGAGAACGATCGCGACCGTTTGCAGTTCCGGTATCTCGGATACTTTGGGTAGCCAGCTCATTTGATAGCCGAGAATCTGCGCGGCCATGCCGAGGACGAAACAGGCGATGCCGAGGAAGTTGTGGATGAACTTGATGTTCACCGGTTTGACCAGCTTTCGTAGTTTGACCGCGATGAGGACTGGGTAGCCGAATAAGGCTGCCACGACCATGACGATGACGGAGCTGAGGCCTAAGATCGCGTGAACAGATTTGAAGTGAACGGATCGTGCATTAGCTTGTTTCGCCTGATACATGACGACGAAACCGGCCAGGATGCAAACAAAGCCCAGGAGCTGCAGGATCCAATGCGTGTGTTTTCTGACTCGTCGGGAGACCGGCCTGGTGACGATGTTATCACTAGCCAGCCACATAATGCCCTCGGACATCAGCAGGACGTACTGAAAGCGGCAGAAGAGATCGAGTCGTCAGGAACGGTGGAAGTTGCAGTCGTTTCGCCAAGTCGTTAGAACTTCTTTGGCCACCTCGGGACTGTCTCTGGCCGCTCACTGCGGGGATGAAAGGACGAGAGAAAGAGAGAGAGAGAGAGAGAGAGAGAAACTGAGAGAGAACCGCTCGGGGTCATTGCAGAATTTCGATTTCGCGTTTCCAGCCCCGGGGTGTGTAAGTGGAAAATAAATGGAGCAATTTGAATCGCGCGCAATCGTCTCGCCGACGACGACGCCGAGACCCCGGCAGGGTTAGGACCTTCTTCAACCACCTCGCTTCAGCTTCTTCTTCTTCTTCTTCTTCTTCCTCTAGTCTTTCCAGCCAAAGAAGTTCAGTTTTTTCGACGATTAAACCGCTCGAAAAATTTTCGCTTCCCACGGAATGAAAGTTTCACGCGCGCGCGCGCCACACCGAGAGATGCACAACGCTCCTGCACCAGTGATTTAGCATTCCCTCAAGGAACTCGATCCCCCTCGGCGAAAAGTATGGCTGCCACGTAAATTATCTTTCCGCCCGTAGAGCAACCGGCCAGCGCGTTCGACAATTGTTTCGCGGTGACTGTTTATCGCCCGGAAACTCCCCGACCGGTTGTTTTCTACTTTGTTGTTCTTGCTCGCGGCTCGCCGACTTCCGAGACCCCGCCGAAGTTTGTTGTAATTAGACCGAGTCGAAGGCAACGGAGTGATAGCAAATTTTATCCCCATCGAGTCGTTCTCTTTGGAATTCGCCATCAACTGTTCGGAATTGCATTACCAGTTCGAGTGGCTCTCTGTACCGTGGTTATTTCTGCGGCATGTTAATTACCGCCATGCTAATCTTCTGTCTTGCTCACCTGTTGACGAACCTTCTACAGTTTCGCAAACGTATTCCTTTTTACGTCCCTACGAACGCTCGCACACCGTTGAGAACCGCTGGCTATATCTCACGACATTTAGAACTATTTGATTTTATCAACCGAAAACGAGATCTCCGTTCTAACTTTTCTGGACGGCCTCCAACGGTAAAATGTCTGCTCTATCGTACGGTGCCGTTAGATTTTTCCTCGGACTTTCCATTTCCAAAAGAAATTGAAAGACATCCAAGAAAATCGGCGGATCAAATCGTCTCGTTGTCTCTCGCTGCTTTTAAACATCTCTCGAACATTGTCGGACGTTCTTAGTGGTACAAATAAAATATCTTTACAATTTGGATAGTCTACAGAATATTTCTACGTAAAAATCAGCCGTGTAGCTTCCACGGTTAGAGGAGAAAAAATTCCCCAAAGAAAGTAAACTTTGTTGCAGAGAGTTACCGGAACCGGGAAACTTCGTTCGCAAGTGTTGCACCTTTTCGCAACACGGATTCGATTGTGACGTTACGACTGAGAAACCATCATTTCCTCGCGAGGCGACGTCTACCGCAACGATTCTCCAGCCACTTTTGCTTTAATCGACTGCGTAATTTTACAACGATCGTAGACAGCGAGAGAAATCGAGGAGATAACGGAAACGATTCGCGATGCAGCGCAAGGGAGCCAGTGTAGGTCATTGTGCGCGGCGTGCAATGGCGGACCTAATTATTACCCGGTGGGGAAACGTGACTCGCGAGCGAAGTTCAGCCTTTTACCGAGGACAATTTAAAGGGTGTTACACTTTGACGGTGCCTTGTAAAAAATTACGCCGGCTCGCACACATACCCCGACGGTGCATAATGTCACGTGCAGGTTCTTCGCGGTTGTAGACTGAAGCGAGTACAACAGAGTCAACCCTGTCAAGCACCCGATCAGCACGTGGGTCACGCAGTCGATTGTTGTTAAAATCTTCTGCTTGCAGGTGGAATACTCGGTGGACAAAGTGGACGATTCAGGATCTGTGATCGTCATCGTCTTCAGAGAGGTTTGCGAACCTTTCGCCATCGTTCTGGAAAAATTAACAACATCGAATATTACATTTTCATTCGAATCAGTTTTCGTCAGATTTTTAATTAGAGAATTCGCGCAGAAAATTGTTCGATCGTGCGGCAGACATTTCTCCAGGCATTTTGATTGGATTCCTGATCTACATAGAGATGACACAACTTTCGCCGAAGAACCGAGAGACTAATCCTACGAATGTAGATAAGATTAATAAAATTAAGTATCCGCACGTTCCTTTTGCATGAAACAGAGAATTCCATTGTCACGGGAAGTGCGTTTAATTCGGAAAGCAGGTAAAAAGCATTGGGACATTTATAGTCGCGGATTAGTAGTGATCTTTCGTCGATGTCTCAAGAATTCGCCAGATAGACAAGTATTTGCTTAGATAGCGGGCATATCGAGTTTCCTGTATAAAAATGTAAATTCAATCTCGGGGTCGCGGGTACTGCTGATTGTTCATTCCGCCTCTTGCATCGTTATGACATCACGCGTTATCGTGTATACATCTCGTCGAATTGGCGAGTGCTTCGTCTTGACGATCACAGTGCCGACGAACCTGAGGAGAAATCGTGCGAGGAGGCAAAAGAACGTTTGCCAGTGGTCAAAGGGCAGCGTCGTGATAGTAATTACTAGCCACGATAAGGGGAATTACAAGCGTAGTCGGCTGTGCGTTCGAGTGATTACATCTGGGAGCGCGGTGGTGCTGACCCGTTTAAAATCGGGCCACTGATCGAAAGGAAAGGAAATGAGTCCGTTGATCCCGCGGTCCGACGGAAACGAAAATGCAAAAGGCGCGCAGACAATACCAATCCACCTCCGGCACGAAGAATGCGTTTGATTGACCGCGGACCTGTGTGTGAGAAATTGCGAAATTCGAGAAACTCTATCAACAAATACCTACAGCAAATATCATACATTTTCAATAATCAATTCACACTTCGCTAGACAAACTATTGCACTTTGATCTTGTGGAATTACTCAGGCTGCTGCCCTGGATCACTGAATCCTGTAAATTGTTATTTTATTTTCGAACTTGTTACACCTGTTACGACCATGTAAACTTCTCCGTGATATACTCGGAATATATCGGGAAGATTCGAATTGACGGTATCCCGGCGATGGAGTGAAGTCGATATCCGGATCGATACTGTGGTTTCCTGTCAACAGGAGTGGTTGCTGACAAGAAGAAGATCGAGAGATTGAACTGAAGCGCGTCGGAGAGTGAAACAGTTACATGTTCAGAGAAACATTAAATTTACAATAAGTTTCTGCTGTTTTTAAAATTTTTTCGAAACCTTCAGCGAGAGTATAATGAAATAACAGAGATGCAAGTCGACTGATATTTTAACTATCGCCATAGAATTTACACAAAGAATTACTGTGTGATCTGAAGTAGAATCGGAATGGAAGTGTAGCACCGCAATTCCGTAATTGCGTTCTCATGGCGATCGGTTCGACGAGAAACGAGGAAAAATCGTCTAGGGGTCGACACAATATTTTCCTTTTCGGTCGCCATAATCTGTCCGGGAAAATTGAAGCCAGTAAATAAAATAAACAAGTTTCCTTCCGGCCGAAAGACCGTCTCCGGCTACGTTACGTTCGTCTCGATTTATTTTGTCCACAATATAGTTCGTTAGCGCGCGCTTCCTTCGCCGACGACTTTTCCGCTCTCGAAATGCTCTCGTCGTCGTCGCTCGTAGTCAACGGAGTCACGTGTGTCGCGGCGCATCGTCAAAATCGTTGAACGCGCACGATTATTAGACACGAATTTTCCAGCCATCCGAACAATCTCCTTACCATCTCTCTCATTCCCGAATTCTCTCACTTTCCCACTTTCCCAGTCACTTATCCTCACTGTCTCGCTCTCTTATTCCCATTATACTTTCTCAATATAATTTATTCTGGAAAAACGCACTCGACACTCTGAAACCTGAGGATTCGAGCTTCGAAACGAGCCGAGGTAGATTGCCGTACGATTTTTTTTTCTCACGAAGTTACAGCGAATTAATTGCAGAACATTTTCGAACGGGGATAAATTTCAAATTAATTTTGATGAGGAGATTGAATTATTTTTCTACACGAGTCCGTCCGTTGAACGAATGCATTTCTCTCATCAGACGGCCGACAATTAAGCGAGCGACTCGCAAAAAACATTTCTCGTCGGCGGCAACTTTTCGTGCGCTCGGGAACAACGCGAAACGAAATTGAAAAAATCGTGGAGACGGGGACGGAATCGACAAGGCTGAAACTAGAGAGGGATAGAGGGAGAGGGTAAAAATGGAAAGTCCGAAAATTCCGTGGGAATTTTAAACGACTCGTTAACTCACCAAACAACTCGTTCCTCCTTCGCGAAATTACGGGGTACGGTTTTTAAATTGCACCGGGAGCCACGGTCTCGTCGCAACGGCACGGCCTCTGTCGTTCGGTTTGGTCCGGTTCGGTTCGCGTTCCCGTAGATCGAGCATCGACGCCGATCCAACCGCGATTACTGTCATACTAATTGAGGAAATCTCAATCGATCGGGACACACTGCCTCCGCCGCAGTATTGAGCAATTTCTTTTTTCTTCTGTCCGCCCCCTCCCCTCTCACGCGACCGCCCATCCAGATAATTGGAGCGCGGTGCTTACGTGACCACTGACGCGGCGCTCATTAATTAAAAAAGGCAGAAAGCGGACCGGGTACGTGACACCGATAATCAGATATCACTTCTTTTTTTTATTGCGTGGATGATCGCGTAGCGTTTCTATCACTGTCTCGTCCCGATAGTTCTCGCGTCGTATGCACCAGCGGGTGCACTGTGATACGCGAGTATTGGCGTTTCTACTGGTCTCGCAAAAACAAGCGGCTTGCAACAATGGTATTAATCATGCCACTGATCTATTTTTCCAATCGTTTGTTACTTTACGGAAAAGAATGCGCGGGAGCTGTTCTACAGGGATTTTTCTGTTCCTCGTAAAAGAGTAGTGAAAACCTGTTTCTGATGTAAAGAAGAGAAGCTTTCGAAAACTTGTCTGCATTGTAACTTGTGTGCATTGTAACTTGTGTACTCAGGTGGATAGTGATAGTCTAGTCTACTAGTCTAGTAATAGTCATTGATGGTGTAGAGGAAAAAATAGAGGGAAAATATTTATAATCGTGAACTATAAATAATTCACTATTGTGTAAGGTAACGAGAATAATTATGTCGTGAATGGACGACATTCAGCGTTTTATGGAACGTTGTTATTCAATCGAAGCCTTTTAGTCGATATTTAATCGATATTATGTAACCTGTGCCAGCTTGTTAACATTATATTAGCAACAACACGCACTCAAGTACATTTCGGTGCTCTCTATCTAGTTATTCTGCTTACGCGTTATATAATACAGAGTTCATTGGCAAAGTGTGCTTGCGCATGCGTAAAATATTATATTGAACAATCTTGATCGCTTTTGGATTCTTGATTGCTTCATTGATAATCATTTCGAACTACCCATGATCCATTTTAATTCGATTGACTGACTTATTATCATAAATTCTATTCAGCAGTATAATTCAAACGTGATATTATTCATATTCATTGTATATTGAATCTCGCGGTTTAAACAATCCTATAGAATAGTTGACGAATTGCGATTTATACGTATACTCGAAAGGAAAAATGGAAATCGCCTCGAGCAGAAGCATTTAATCTTGATGAATGGAATTAATGTTTCACATAAAAATCCTCAAACGCGTGCAATCCTGAATCTGAAATGCTATTTTATGTGCCTGCAAGCGGGCTGACCGATTCAGTGGCTGCTTTACGATTTTAGAGATGATATTTCCTAAATAAAAATACTGAATGACGTTTCATATGGATTTTTGTTTCGTTTCGTACGCAGCACATTTTATTATATTCTGTACTTTCGTACATGTCAGGTGGAATAAAAATTGTACGATTTTTAGCAATTTTATTCTCTGCCATTTATTTGTGCTGGCACGGATTTTATTATTTTATGTTTTCGTTGTTCTTCAATATACTAAGCAAATTGAACAACTTTTACATCTGTAGGTAGAACAAAATGTCGTAAAACTTATTCTAAACGGTCCGAAATTGGCTTTCATTTTCCCTCGAGGAAACCAGCTGACTTTCCGCACGACCTAGTATAAGCGATCACAATCACGATTCGATCGAACTATGGCGCGGTAACTGGCGAGCAAATAGAAACACTATGAAAATTGAGCAGTCCATTAATGAGTAGGTGGGACTGCATCACGGTGCATTACGTATCAATCGCAAAATGGACTCGGGACGGTGGTGTTTATGCGGCACACAATGCCTGCTCCGCGCGTTCGCATAAATATTTGGGAATTATTTAACAAGCAAACGGAAATTTCGTGACGTTCGTGCCATCATTCAATACGAAGCGAGAGAGCGAGAAAGAGAGTTTTGGTTGCGCTCGTGTGTGTATGCGGCACGGTTCGACAGGTTCGACAAGCTGGAATGGAGATTCTGGCGGCTGGTTTTGAGAAGTTGATGGGGATTAACAGAAGAATGGGTTCCTGAGATTGCCGTCGAATCGACCGAGAGGGCATGGAAATAAATACTGTACCGTGGAGGCTGCGACGGAAAGTTTGTCCGCCTCGCGCGCGTCAGGTGCGCGTCGCGCGCGCGTCAGCCCGTCGATATTTCCCATGCAAATTCGATGCAATTCCGCGAAATCAGATTATTGAATTTAGATTCGATTGGGGAGGAGAGGCCGGCCGATAGAATTCTATGAAAAGTCCGGGCCAGGCCCTTTAAACGAGATTAATAAACGTTCCTCCGGCCAGTTCGTCGGAAATCGTGAATTAACCGATCGCTACTATTTAGCGAGCAATTTATTTCGATTTAATTAGTCTCGCAGCATGTACGTGTGTATTCAACTTTCCAGCGCGGAGACTTTTCTATAGACGCGTGCGCCGGCGTTCGTCATGACGGCCGCGCGACGAGCAAAATTTATTCAATATTAATTGCACTAATTACCGGACACGATTACCTCCTCCCATCCATTCGCCCGCAGAAACAAAAATAACGAATACCGAAAATTCGGCGAACGAATGAATTAATTCAACGCGGACGAGTGACCGTTGTCCGGCCTGTTGTTTGTCATTGTTGAAATGCCTGTCCGATCCGCGAAATGCGCATCGGTAGACTGCATTGCGCGGCTCGCACGCGAATATCTCTTACGCTCCCACCGTTCGTAATATTAATGACGTCTGTAATGAATCTCTCTGCTGGTCACGTAATTTTTTCAAAAACACCCGCCGGGGATTGCTTTTACGTTCGGCCATTAAATCCATTAATCCTCGTATTAGTCTTTTTGCATTCTGCTTGTAACGCTCGTGTACCAGCTAATGCGAAACTGCTTTTGATTTCGTGTCCGATGCTTGTGAAAAATTTAGCTGTTTCGGGAGCAGAAACGTTGCACGGTTACGCGGGCATGTTGAACAGCGGGATTAAAAGCGATGTAATATTTTGTTTAACAATGTTACACCGTTGGCTTTCTCTTACGTGCCTTAGGCTACCAGCGTAGACGTTGATGACTCAAACGAAGGTGTTTCAGAGTTGCAACCAGTTATACCGGCGACTAATCTTAAGGGATGCAACGCGGCTGCACTGCAAACAATCCGACAACTTTTACACGACTCGCTGCTATCTGCTTGCAACAAACTTCCGTTTTTATTCGTTTAACTGTTCACGTAGAAACCGCTAGTCACTTCGCGGATTGTTCTTTCGTGTGCGTACCTCGTTCACAAGGTTTACAAGCCTCTTAATTGCGACATCTTTAACTTTGTACATTTACTTTGTACTTTGTTAACCTGTGCAACAGCATATTTAACAACAAGTATTCTACGGTTAACTCGGCCGGGAAAAATGCACGAGGATTAAAACCTTAGTAGCTGTTTAATTAAAATGTTCTCCGTCCACTGAAATTAAAGATGGTTGTTGCGGGAGGATAAGAAGAATAATCGGGGATTGGCAAGCAAACGGTATCCGAAGGGAGATATTTACGGACCAGTCAGCGTCAGCTATACCATAACATTAATGGCAGACAGTGGCCGTGTTCCGAAACACAGAGACAAGTTTGTTCTAGCAGCGGTACCCTCCTTCATGTTTCATAGAACCGGAAAGGAGTTGTACACTTTGAACCGGCAGAGCCGAACCAAACGATCGCTACCGTAGTCTATTGTGATCAACTGGACCGATTGGAATCAGCATTGGAGACAAAACGGTCAGCCCTCTGCTCGGCAGAGGAAGCAGAAAGAGAGAGAGAGAGAGAGAGAGAGAGAGAGAGAGAGAGAGAGAGAGAGAGAGAGAGAGAGAGAGAGAGAGAGGCCTCTTCCACTGGGACAACAGAAGATCGCGTGTGGCTAAACCTGGTTAAACCAGAAATTGGAGGAACTTGCGGAGAAATTCAACCTCCGGTTAACCCATTCATTCGAAAAACGTTGGATAAATGAATTCCACCTATTCGCGGACTCGTCATGTTGCTAAACAATTTCTGGCCTGACTGCGAATGCCTTTTCTACTTGCTGCGCTTTTCAATCCGGTCCCGTGCCTGACTAATGACTAGCCTGCGGATTCTATGCGGTTATTTCGGGAATGAGTGGGTGTAATTTAAAACAGTAAAAGCATTAGACGAATTTAAAAATTCCTGTGTATTATTTTCAACCTATTAAATATATTACCAAAGAACTAATGTGGTTCTACAATTAAATTAATGTACTGCTGACGTCACTGTTATATTTCTGTTAAAAGATTGTTGCTCCTGCTTGCCTGGATCTCTTGAATAAACATGTGTACAAATGGAAATTTTTCCTCTCGAACTTGTACCAATTACAAAGGCCAATGGTTGTCTTCTAATAACTAGATAAAGGATTGTTTTGATTAATTCATTGTTTCCGATCAGATAAGAAGCCAATTAATTATCGAGCTATGTTTATGGTTGATTTGCTAATCAGCTGGTCAGAAGTGATTCCTCGTATGGGATTCGAGTCGAAGGAATTCGACGTGTCCCGACGCACGTATACGAGATAACGTGTCCGATTCACAGCCGCGATTAAACGGCCGTCGGGTTTATCGTGTGCTGCCCGCAGAATCGAGATCGATAAAACCGTTATCGGTCTCATCCACATTTTTTCCACTAGCACTGATTCTCTCTCACTCTCTCTCTCTCTCTCTCTCTCTCTCTCTCTCTCTCTCGTTGTATCTCTGGTTTCAGTCTGGTCCTCCCCGGATTGCGACAATATTCGGTTAGAAACCTCGCGTCTTCTAGATCACAAGAGAACGGGAAGTGGGTCGCAACTAGGCCACCAGAGAAAGAGGATTGCAAGTAAAATTAATTAGCAGGAGTAGTCGCGATATAGAGGTTTATCAATTTTAATTATCCCTGGCTTAACGAACTCTTAATTAGAGGCACAGCCTCATAATTAACATCTACGGCCGCGCGATTTATTTTTATCACCAGGTAAGGGCCAAAGTCGGCTTTTTACTTCGCGGGGATCACGTCACAGAGGAAGAAGTTCGATGACGTAATACTTACAGCTTCTTCAACCTGTTTTCCGAGTTCACGACGGTGTACAAAGTGCATCCAGCAAGTGCAACCCGATTTATCTCGGCGAGTCTATCCCCGTTATATAAAATAGTATTAGTAATTCATTTTTAGCAATGACGTTAAACACATGCAATTTTCTACCCCATGTATTCTATCTATTCGGTTGGCGAGAAAGTAATTTCGATAGTTTAAGGTGAAATCTTTTTTTGTCAAAATGAATAAAAGTAGAAAATATTTTTCAATGGAGCTTGTTCATGTTTACAGGAATTATAAATTTCTTTAGTTAATACCTTTGTAATCTCCAGATTAAAATAATGTGTTGCAAGGAAAAGCGGTGCAGTGAATGATTCAGGGGAAGTTTGCGTGTTCAGAGGGTGAAGGACACTTTAAATAAGTTCGAACAAGTCATAAAAGTCTGATACACTTTTATCACGAAGACCCACTCGCTCGACTCACCGCTGGATGCAATGAAAATTGCAACGATCACGAAGTAAGCGATACAGGTTCGATAGGTTAAAAGTGGACACTGACGACGAGTTTACTCGTCGTTCGAAAGCTAACGGGTTAATATATCGCTGTCGCATGAACGTTTCGAGTGGTCGGATCCCATAAATTCATTTTTAGCTTTCCATTACGCTCGTCGAACAGTTATCCCACACAGTATCCTCGGTCTTTTCGTTTTACGTTTATGCCGGCCGTTCCGCGGAATGGTGGTGCAAGGTTGTACCTGCCAATCGTCCGTAACTGTTCGCTGTCGAAATATACGATCAATTTCCGGCGTGACTGCCAATTTCCGGCGGAATAATAGAAGGAACAATCCGCTCTTCTAAACAACGCGTGAATATTTCGTTCTGGGATTTACGTATCCTCCGGGCAAAAGTGGTTTTCAACCCCTAAATAGATTAAGAAGAGATCTTTTATATTGCAACAGGGTAAATTTATTCCATGTAATGTTCATGACCTGCTGGTGGTGAGTTTTTGCTTAATCCTCTGCTAGTAAAAAATTTATAAAATAATTTTACCGCTTGATACTAAAGCAGGAATAATGGCGTAGCGTTGAGGGTTGGGTTCACTGTTTTATCGACGGAGTTTCCACCCCTATTTCTGTCGATATTATGCAAGTTTCAGCCCCTAGGTGTCATCACTGGCTTGTGAGAGACCGCAGGGTAAACTGGTGGAATTATCATCAGCTGCTATCGGACTCCGAAAACAAATTTTTGGTTGACTTGTGGATGGTAAAAACTTCTTCTATACTACCCTTCAAGTTTCAAGATTAATTTATCGAGAATTTTGATTAATCTGTTTTATATTATTTTATAGATCGTCAATGGAACGTAACGTTGCGCAACTTTTTTAAATAATTGACGTCCGAGTGTCTCCGCGAGGCCCACAACGACCCCCTGATTCCGTCGAAACGCTTCACAAAAGAGAACATGGAACACAGGTAGCCCTGGATGTAATCGCCTTAGCCGAGATTCCTGAATGCCATACCAGAAACGTCTACGCCCCATAATAGGTATTTGGCACACGTAATGATAATCCCATAATGCAAGGATCCGCTCGAAGTGGGCCGGGTCCGACGAACGTCGAATATCTTCCGCCTGGCGTGCATCGAAATCATATTTCCCTATTGAATTCGTCGCCTACCTTGCGCGGGAATGTGTCCATGACGCAAAATATGCCATTATGTGCTCGAACACAGGTAAAAATCACATACCTCGCGTGTCATCCGCTATAGGCCCTTTCATACGAATTGACATAACTCCCTACTTTCATTCAATGAACCGGTACGAAGCGGAAGAATCGTGAAAGGAACCCCAGCGATTCTTGATCTTATGAACGGGCTCAAGAGAATTAATTTCGCTCGGCCCTGGGTTGGCTCCGTTGAAATCAGCAGCCAAAATGCCACGCCCACAAGACAATCTGTTACTTAAAATATTGTGTACATTATTAATTCAATTATTATCTCAATTTCATATTCACGAAAAGATAAGAATCGTGTAAAACGGAAATATTCTAGGATGGAAAGAGCTAAGATGTTTCCTTGGGATTCAGTTTTGAGAATTTCGATCAGGAATTCTGTCTGTTTCTCGAATTCTAATTGCCCCGAGCTCTCGGAGCAGAACGGTGCGCCCTTAGGAGCAACTGCTGGTTCTATTTAATCGTCAGAGCCGAGTAGGAGAAGGGAAGGAGGTAGCTCGCGAAGCGACCACAAAAGGGAGAGGCAGGTGACACTCGAGGCCTAAATTAATTGCGACTTCGGCCGCGCGTCACAATAAACACAGAGGAATAGAGTAGAGGAGGTACGGGAAAGGAGATCGCGGCGGGAACAAACAGATATTTACATATTTACGGGGACGGAAAGCAAGAGAGAAAAGAAGAAAGAAAGAAAGAAAGGACGAGAGCTGGCCGCGCAGAGAGAACAGTTTCAATTTGCATGATGGCGGTGTGGCTCCGCAGGATCGCTGTAATCTCTCTGTTCCCGTCCTCGTCTCCTCTGTTTCGTTTTCCCTTCTGTCGACGTCACGGCCACGAGAGAAGAGCAAATTTTATCGCAGCCATTCCGGGATTCGCAGTCAGACGGAAAGACGGCCGGGGGACCGAAGTCCTGGGAAGGCTTTAGCCAAAGGGGCGAAAGCTTAACCTTTCATATCCATGTTTGCACTGGGCGAAGCAGCGCGCGCGCGGCCAGGAGGTACGCGGTGGTCCCGGGTAGAGTCCGCAAGGACGGAAGTAAGTATACATTCGGCCTTTACCGCTCTCTCTGTATCAACCTACAGACCTGCCGACCTCTCTCTGCCTACCGACCAACCTTTTCAAGGCGTAATTAAATGGCGGGCGTGCTGCCACAGTCGCGCTACCACCCGACGAACTGACTCCGGCTTTCCACCGCGACCTTTTCGCGAGTCTGCGTGTAAACGTGCACGGGGAAAACCAGAGCCAACCAAGGCTGGGAAAAGTGCGTTTAATCCCATTTGAATCCGTCGGTTTCCTCGGCACAAGTGTCGGCCGTGTGGTTCCAACGGTTCACTGGAGAATCGCCGGACATGTAAGACCAGACTCTGCTCTACCTTTCTTCGAGGAACACCGGCGAACGACGTGTTAAACCTCCACGTTCAAACGAACACCCGGATGATTAAACTGGCAATCCGGCCGACCCTGTTTGCCTTGGATCCTCCGTGGTTCCCTCGAAACCCGACAAGAATCGCGTGGCCAACCCCTCCTCGTCATCTATTTGCATCTGCAGGGTCTATTGGATTTATGGTACTAGATCTATAATTGATTACAACTTTTTCTATACACTGCTGTGCCTAAGAAAGTATGCTTCCGTGGAGGCCCCGTCACCCAAATATGGGTGACGCTCTTCTTGTTCGAGTTAATTAAATATAGGTTATTATATATAGGATATCCAACATAAAAATATTAAAAACACATTATACCGTTCTGCGTACCGACGGTCGAATTTGGGCCCGCGGGGAACTTAGCCGAATTACGCTGAGCGCCCAACGTGTTGATAGAAAAACGTAAAGGGTCCAGGCTCTTTCTGGATTTTTAACGCTGAACCTAACTGTATCGTTGATTTTGAAATTGTTGCAATTATAAAGACTCGGACATATGAAAAAATTTCATAAATTTCTCCAATCAACGTATCTTGGAATTTTATTTATAATTCTAGATCTCCGGAGGACTGCAGCCAGCGAGTTGTGTAGACAATGCGACGGACGAGTCCGCAGACAATGCGACTTCGTTTGATAAACAGGAACCGAAAAAAAGAACGCGATAATTCGGCGAGTGTGGGTGGGTGGCTGTTACGGGGGCCCCTACGCTGCTCACGGGTCCGAATACGAAAAAACAATCGTACAGGCGTGATTCCTCTACCAACTACTGACTACGAGGACGGCAGAGCATGCACGGTGGAGAGTACCTTCGACTCTCTGAAGGATCCTCCAAGTGGATAAAATAACAGTGGGGCGTGCACCGGGGGCTCTTTTTTTCAGGGTAGTTCTGGGTAGGTCGGCATAGATCAAAGCTAACCTGTGGGGGTGACCGACGACCTACCGAGAGAGAATACTCTCTCGCGACTCTCGCTATCCTTTCTCCACTCTTATTCCTAGGCATTTCGCGTACACCCTCTCTCTGTCTAGCTCTCTATCTTTCCCTGTCCTTCGGCATCCGGCTCTCTGCACTCTACGGCTCGTTCAAGTGGCATCGGCTCTCGAGAATCGAGAAAGGAATAAAGAACGGCCGCGGCCTCATGCGTAAAACGATGCCACTGCAAACAATCCCCCATCCGATTTGTTTAGGTATAACAATCTGTCTCACCCCATCGAGGAGAGACGAGGACCAACCCTCCACCCGCGACGTCGCGACTCCCCGATTTGCATGCGCGAGCATGGTCGCCAGACTAATTCTAAACGACTCGTGAATCGCTCTTTCATTGCGTGTCTTTTCGCTTCGGATTCGTTCGACAAAACTCCAGGATCGTTCTTTAAAAAAAAATATGCTCAAGGAAACCACGAATCCTGCGAATGTCAGATCTGAACAGAGGCGAGCACGACAGTTTAAAAAAAAAGGCTTGCATTATGCAGTTTATGGGAAAATCGTGGGATTGCGAAATTGGAGGGCGCGGAGGCGAGATTCTTTTTTGTCCTTCTAATTGAAATAGAGTCCCTTTGTGCGTTTCCCCGAGGAATCCGGAATCCGGGAAGGCGCGTAGTCACCGTCGCGCCTAAAACCGGCTTAAAAGACGACAATTAGACGAGAGAGAGAGAGAGAGTGAGAGACAGAGTGAAAGAGACACGGTCTCGTAGTCGGTGTAACCTCGTCCGTCGGATTCTCCATATTCATGGGAGAGATCAGCGCGCGTTTAGTCGGGGGGAAACGCCGGTAAGTTGATCAAAGGCTCGGCTGCGATGTCGAGGCCCTCACAGCCCCTGCGAACCTTTCGCTCTTTATTACTCAAACAACTCCCGGGCACCCGAAGCTCAACTGTACTTTTCAAATAATGATCCCGTCATATTGTATACCTTTGCATTTTTGCATTAACAACCGCCGCGCTCCTTTCTTTAATGTTTCAGAGACCGCGGATCGGGAGGGGAATGGTATCGTTTTTGCCGGGGACGCTCTTCCTCCTGTGAAACTGTCATGGCTGCTGGGAACCCAAAAATTTCGACGCTTCTCCGATACACTCGTCAAGGAATCTTCCACACGATTTCTACCTTGAAGATGTACAGACGTACATAAATTTACACATTAGCTAGTCAACTAATCCTCCTAACAAAAACTGAAGCTGTTGGGTTCAATTTTAAATAAGTTTGTAAGGAATAGCCGTATTTATTATAAGCAATCGTTGACAGACGTGTTTGACACGTGCGCGTTCGTTTCGATCTGTCATATTTCCTAATTCGTTGGCGATCGTAATTTTACAATTCTGTTGTTATTTTCGATTTTCTACTTTTATAAATTTCATTATATATCGGGTTGTCTGCTAATACGCATGCATACATACATTCAACCGTATAAGTTATTTGTTTTTAACAGATGTACGAATACTTTAACGCCCACTGTATAACCAGCCGAGAATTCAAAAACAGTAAGAAACCATTATTCAGACACACGAATGATGTTTCGTATTAACGAAGGTTGCGTATGTCAATGGCAGCCCGATGACCGTCGTCAGGTATTTCCGCACCTCCGCTGACGTCTTCAAGATCAATTTTCCAGGGATGAAGGAGTTCTTCTTCGGCGATCGAGCGGGTCCTCCACCGACGTCACAAGCTCCCCGGAACAAGGGATCGCGAGTGATTAGCTGTTATCGCGATAATAGGTGACGTGACGTGTGTATACGAAGGTCCGTGGTGGTGGGGCTTTGAAGTCCATTGTCTTTCGATTGGCCGTCCTTCTCGAGCGATTCACGCGCGGCAGACGTCTATCCGCATTCGAAATCGAACGTTTCCTCTCTCTCTTTCACCCTCTCTCTGTCCATTTGAAGCAAAAATATCGGCATTATTCCTCGTCGAGCACATTTAACTCGTAGCCAATTGAACAATTTCCTTTTCGTTTCTTTTCTCTCTCTCTCTCTCTCTCTCTCTCTCTCTCTCTCTCTCTCTCTCTCTCTCTCTCTCTCTCTTTCTGTCCTGTCGTCTTCCCTGTGGACGCGACGGGTAACAGAAACCCGGTCGTCGAGGCAACGGTGGCGACGCTTCAAAGAGGATTCGATTATCTCTCTTCCACGACAATTTATCTAATTGCTTGTCGTTCTCTATGCGGGCCGCAGTTACTTTCCCGTTGCATCTTTCATCTCTCTTATATTCGCGAAGGGTGTTACCAAGTGGAGAATCTCTTATCCGCCAGGGTTGAAGTGTCAGATCGGGAAAACAATAAACCGCCGGGTATTACTTTGCTCCGGATAATCAGCCAATCACGGAATCGGCGTCGTTCGTGATCCTCTTAAGGGCGGCTTTTCGAGAGCGAGCGAAGCTCGTTATCGCGTCTTAATCCAGGGAATCCTTTCAACTTTCAGCCGTGTCTACGCTTTTCCGACCTAACTAAAGGATTTCTCTGGTTCTCCTCCCCCCTGTCTCCTTCACTCCTTCTACTCGTTCTCTCCACCCTTGTTCTTCCACGGGGCCGAGGATTCGTGAAACCTTCTCTTTTCCTCTCTCTCTCTCTCTCTCTCTCTCTCTCTCTCTCTCTCCTCTTCTTTGTCTCACCAGCGTCGCGATTTATTCCGAGGAACTCGGATGCATTAACGAGTGTCATGGAAATTACTGGAGAAAGGTGAACGCGGAGACCCGCGGGAACAAACGTTCCCTGATCGAGGAACACGACCGCCGGTAACTTCTTTCCTCGACGTAATTCCGTTTAATCCGAGCCTGCTGTGTAGTTTTTGCTGAAGCCAGTACTCAATATCTTCGTGTTAACAGATTCTTATTGGTACGAGGAACGAGCGGACGATTGTTCATTTCGATAAGCGGAATTTCTTCGGGTGTTTTCGACTCGTCTGTCCTCGTCGCGCGAAGACCATCGTTCAGCCAACAGAGGTTAAAATGGAGGCTGCGATGCGAACAAACCCGAGGCGTGGAAGAGGGTCCGCAGTAGCAGAGGCAACACACACGAGTGGCCGGTTCAGGGGGTTGGGTGTGAAGATGGAACGCCAAGGGATAGGAACGAATGGAGAATGGATATGGGGGGATGAAACACGGGGTTGGCTAGATAGATGGGCTGCTGGATGGTTGGCTGCTTAGCCAGTGGGTTCCTCATTACCGAGAACGCTCTATTCACACCTCCTCTCGACGTCTACGGATGTCTTCGAACCACTCTTGAACTTGACCCAGAATTTCTCTACACAAACCAGTCTAAAGTCCATCGACGCGTGACGAAACGATACGCATCCGTTCTGCTTCGTGTCCAACATCATGCACGATCAACATTAATTACAGATTAGATATCAGTTACGTGAGAAACTTGATCGACGATGTGTCAGGTCAGCTGCGTTTATCTTTCCCTCGAACGTCTTTCCTCAAGGTTTTTCCCGGTGACGATTTCTGTTGGAGGAAATCGATCTTTGTTGACTCTTGTTCCTTCTAGAGTTATTATTAGAAAGCCAAGTAAAAGTTTTCACGAAAAAGGGGTCACTTAAAAAATTCTTTCATCCTTTAATAACTTTAATACGTTGAAAATAGTAAATTCATGTTTCTAGATCCTCTTAATCTTCATTCTATTTTAAATTGTACCTACCCGTCTAGTTATTATTAAATTGTCGATGTGAAAGAAAAATGATATACGTCAATCGCAAGAAGTGGGGGTTAGAAAGTTATTATTCGAAATGGCGTTTGTGTGTTGATAATCATTTCTGACGGATCTTTAGTTCCTCTTATTTATGACTTTCTGTGACAGACACGTGTAACGCATGCAGATAAACAAGAATGAGGAAAATCAGCTGCGCACGATTGCGACAGTGATCGACGATACCAGGAATCTTGGGATTCACCTTCGATAGAGATAACAACGTCTGATGAATATTAACAGCTACTTAACTCGTACAAGCTGGTACGATCATAAATCATTTTGCACAAAGACCTGTGTGTTAGTTGACTAGTAGATTCTGAAGAATTTTAGTTGAATTGTCAGGCGAAATTAGTACGTTCCATAATTCGATCGATTCCAGCGTTGGGGGGTGGAAATGCATGGAGAATTCCGTCGAAAAGTTCCATTTTCGGCCCGGAATCGCAGCCATTGCTGCCAGGAAAGTTCCGCTCGTAACTCCTTCGAACGTACCATTTCACACAATGCCTCTCTCGTCAGTCTGACGAACCGACGAACAGAGAGAGAGACAGAGAAAGAGAACCAGCTTTTGCCCCCTCTCGAAGATGGCACAATATTCCAGCCGGAGAAAATTGAGACCGGAGACAGGACAAATGTCAAGTGCAAATAATAGTTTGGAAACGGAGTTAACGCGAGACGGTGCGCCAACGACGAAGTTCTTCGCTGTCGAAGATTACGCTGGAGCTCGATGTTTCACCATTTTACGACGCGCACGGGCGTCGTGTAATTTCCAATTGAATTTCGAGTGGTATGTAAATGGTTCCTGTGGAACGAGCGTGTCTCTGTGTCTCGTGACAAGCGGCGCGATGGAATTAGGAGGGTACAGATCTGTGGTCATCTGAACGAAAAGAAGGGTCCGAGGCAACCAGATGAGCGTGAAACGCCTGTGCCGGGGGGCAAACATTGACATATGTCCGCGTTAAACGTAACCGCGGGCCTACAATCGAAACGGAGACAAACAACGCAACCCCTAGATTTTTTCGTTATCGAGGGAATCGTCTGCGAGCAAGAAATCTGCGATCTTCGCAAACCGAGTGATTGTAATTATGAATTTATTTTAATATGTAATCAGTAGACTGCGGATTTTACGTATTTAAAACAGCCAAAAAATCGTTCAGACATATTAATAACATATTCTTCATTTTATTCGACGTCGGAAAACACGTTTAGTTTGTAAAATGTTCAATGTTCGAGTTCAAGTAGCTGATCAAAAATTCTGTGACCATTCTGCAACGTTACAGCTTGACTAGAAAAATGTTTGATCGGTCAGTTTCGGTTCTACGAGCAGTTTCGAGAATTTTGTCGGAAAAAATGGGCAAATGTTGTCACCGTGCGTCATGCTGTCGCGAAATCATCGATCCCCGATGAAATCCGCGAGGCCATGCACAGTCGAGGAGTCCTGGCAAACGGTATTTGTGTCGCGTTTACAAAAGTGTCCCGAAAAACGTAAACGGGGTCAGGAGGATCGCCTTTATACCCTAATACCGCAAATGCCACTGTGCCGCGCACCGTCATGAAAATGGGGTCGTTCGACGTAAGTGTATTTGCTTTTAATACCCAGCCGAAGCCAAAGTATTACAAGCATTAGGGAGATAAGCCCTGTCCTTTAAGCACCGTCAACGCAGCCGTCCACATAAATCTGCTTGTTGTTGTTGATGTCGTTGTCGTTGCTTTAGGTATCGTGGCTCATGGAAATGGAGCCTGTAAAGGGTTGCACGCCACAGAAAGCAAAATAGTATAAAACGTGAAATCGATGAAGCGGTTATAGTCCGAGATCAGGATCACCCTTTCGACAATTCTAAAAGTCTCTTTGACCGTATCCTTTCGAGAAAAAAATCTTCGAAATTACCTGGATTACTCAAAGTATTTCATCTCGAAGGACCCTACCGTTTGGTAATCCTCTATTAATTGATCCGAGGAAAAAACTGCGTAATCGCCGAAGGGAGTTCAACGTTGTTGTGCATTGTAATCTCCTGTAATAACACTCGGGCTGATCCCTCGAAAAATTTCTAGCACCTGCGATCCCGACCCCTGATGCTAAATGATAGCAAGTTCATAACGTTATCGCGCAATGAGGGGAGGCTCAACGATCCAAAATGATCAAATCCTTGTGCAATGGACCAGTGAATAATTATTCAGTCTAATAATTACAGTCTTTGGCTATCGAATTAGAACATGAAATTTCTGGTTTCTCAGACTGGATCTAATTCTTTCAATTCGTGGATGCGCAATTTCAATATTGTATAAAGATTCCCAGTGTTCCCAGCTTCCGTAAAAATGGAAGGACGTAACGAAGAACGATAAGTGACAAAGTATGGGAACGCTCACCTGTCCTCGGCGCTATCTTATCGGATTAATTGCGTCGATCGTAAGCGGGACGATCGTGATCGTCACCTTTCTGCTCCGCCGGGAAACGGGAGCCAGACGTTTACAACTGAATGTTTGGAAAGGCTGTCGGCCCTTGTCATCGTCATCGAGGAGATCCGCCAACGGGGATTCTCTCCCTTCCGAGGGAGAGAGAATTTCCAGCGGGCACACACTACACGGCGGCAACGTGTTCCACAACCCTGTATACATGTGTATCCAACGCGTGTACTTATTGCACACGTATCCAGGAACCGCACCGAATCATCGGCCTATAACCTTTATCCCCGGTGGCGGATACTAAGCCTGGCTTAAGCATTTATAGACCGTTCTTACGGGCCATTGGCGGCCCGTCGACTACTCGGCCCGCAATGGGAAACCCCGCAGAACCCTCACGAATTAAACAGTGTGTGTGTGCCCCCACTCCCCATGAAATAATCGCGACGAAAAATTCAGATTCCATGTCTTTTGTGTCCGCTGAGAAGGAGCGTCCGTGAATCTGCCTTTTCAACCACTTCTATTCCGTCGTTTGCACAATCTTTTGGGAAGAGATTTCATCCCTTAACGATTTTATAATTGTCTTCAATTCTCCTAATCGTTTACTGTTTCATATTTTGCCCAGCCAATTTCTTGCCATGCATAAAAATTCTGGAATGCATAAAAGTCCGCAGTTTACTGCTGAATTAGCGAGAATAAGAAATTCAGAACTTCCAGAGATGTTACCCGAGTAAAATTATAAAGAAATCAGAACTTTTTTGAAGCGAAAGATCAACAATTTCATAGAGTCTCGATGTAAGTTGTAACTGGGATTACAGGGTTCTTAAATTCGTTTTATAGGTTGATGAAGGGGTGGTTCTGATATGACCAATGTAGTTTCGGTTGTAGAACGTCCATTGGGGATGTACGAACCGTACGAACAATGAGTTGGCCCCGATTTCGAAGCAAAGTGGCAAGCTGCTGGCACAAAAAAGTGGTCCCGCGTGTACCAAATGGTATTCTAGACCATCCTCTCACCCTTCGGGGGCTGGGATATGCGTGTTCGAGTATGTTACCCCGTGTGCCCATCCATATGTATCTAGCCCATAAAGTAGCACACAATGCTGGCATTATAATGCTCGGAAACTGCGCAAGTGCACGGCCTCTTGAGCCTCTACTAAAGATTTTGTATCTCTGTGTGTCTTTGTGCCGTCGCGGGGGCTCAAATGGCCAATCCGACAACCATAAAAAGATCCGCGTCCATTGTTGTCTATCTCACGCTGCTACCCTGCAATGATCCCTTTATTTATCAATCTGTATTATAAAAAAATATCAGAAAGAATCCAGCTAAGAATATATTGAAATTTTTATATTTTCTGATAGAAGGACAAGTTTTTTAAAAAATGCTTTATCACGTTCGAAACTCTTTGGATAAACAGTTCGTGGCGGTTGTTTCGAAACGATTCGTCGGTTTTTTTGATTGAAAAAGATGACCCACTTCTTCGCCATTAAAATTCAATATTACGTCGCCGGAAGAACGTGCCCCGTTGTACGTCAAAGCGAGATCAAACTTTTTCAATCTCGATTAATTCCGCAGCGGTGGTATTGCCGTGACAGGAACGATTGTCCGCTGCTAAAGAGTGCAGAAAACTGCGGTTGAGTGACACGAACGCTTGGAATTCGAAAAAAGTCCCCTATGAAAATAAATAGAACGCGATCCTCTCTCTCCCGGCGGGTGACAGGTACCTACCCATCGCATCGTTTCATACGTGCCCGCCGCCACCGGCAATTAGTCTTTGTCACAGACTCCTCCACAACAACGGGGAATTTCGAAAATAAATTCCGGCAAAAATCCCCCGGCTATCCCCCTTTGAAACTCCCTGATTCTACACCCTAATGAACCCCACGGATTCGCGACCAGAGTATTCACCCCCTGTTGACCAAATTAGAAACCTTCTGTCAACTATAACCAACTAAAACGTCGGTTTCCCACTCCAGCGTACGTTCGGATAAATTTAACGAGCAAATTGCATCAAAATATTCCCGTTAGCGGACGGGTCCGTGCAATCCTGTTTTACAACGGTTTGGAAGCCTTCTGCTAAAATATTCCTGTTAGATTATTCTGAGAAGAGAAGTCTCTAAATTTTATCATTCAACACGGTAGTGTGATTTTCGACCCTGATAAGTTTCTGTGCGAAGCGAAAACGCGGGCACCGTGCATACGAAGTTCACCGATTGTCGGTTTGCAGATTAGCCGGTGCCGCGTTGAAATAAGGAGAGCGCGACGGTATCGGCGAAACAAGGGGGTTGAAAACGTTGATTCATTGAAGACGGGATCGTCGGGGGTTGGATCGCTGCCTCTCACCGACACACGGTCACAGTAAACAGGGGTGTGGCGAGCGATCCCTCTAGAATTGGCGAGATTTCAGTGTCTGCTCGAAATCCAGCCCGCGTGTGTCCCCGGCGCGGCGCGGTGTTCCTCCTCCCGGGTTCTACGGTCTGCTCTTCCTCCTCCTGTTTTGCCGGCGCGCAACACCCCTTCAACCCCACGAAATCCCCGTCGGGCGTGTCATGCACGTTGTATTGTTGTATTGTCGGGTGCAATCTCGCTAAGCGTTTCACGGGGACACAGAAATCCCTCGCGCGCGTTAACCTGTCCACCCACGTCACGCACATCGCCGCGCGATAGACAGAGAGATAAAACCAGAGAAACCGACGACGCGAGGAGGAAAAGAGTGTGCGCGCCACGAGACACACACGGCCGACTGCTTGATTTCAAGAATATGGTCCACCCTCCGCGGAAACCGCTTTTTGTTCTTTTGCCCGTGTTCACCCGCAATCGGCACCGCGACGTCGCTTTCGTTCTTTTTCTGTCTCTCTCCACGCGTTTTGTTCTCCATTCCCTCGCCCCTTCCCCCCTCCCCCCCTCTCTCTCTCTCTTCCTCTCAGTTTTATTTCACAGATTCTTTCCGAACGCCGCTATATTTTTCTTTCTCTTTTCTCTTTTTTTTCAAGGTATTGTTCCCTCGACTCGGTGAAATCAGGTGACGCATCGAGAGGGCGCCGATCGAACGGAAACGCAATTTCTTTAAGTGTTCCCGCGGCTTGCAGTTAAATCGCGTCCCCGGGGCTCGTTGGATTACCCAAAATTACGACGGGGCGCGCGTTAACTCTTACTTGTCAATCGCAGCAGGCATTAAATACCGATCGACGGTCTTTGCTAGCTTCGAAATTCACCCACTCCCCTATGCAGCCTCTCGATCCACCGATGAATTTCTGTCCCCCACCCAACCGTTTTTCACCACCGAACCGGACCCCCCTTCCCTGTTATTAAATTAAATTCGACCCTAAAATTGCCGGCTCTTCCCCGTGACAAAGAGACCGGCGCTCTCCACCATTTTTCGTATCATTGATTTATCCCCCGCAAATAAGCACCTGTTATTTCGATTGGACAACGGCCATCGAACAACGCGACCGCTCTCCCACTTTTCTCTTCAACGGCGCTGCGCCACCCTCCCCCAACCCTGCGAGCACCCTGTTAATTGAAAACACTACCGTCACCGACACCGTGATTTTTCAACTTCGAGAGCATACACGGAACATGATAAATCTAACGGGACCGCTCGCGGCGCAAATGAACGATTTAAAAATGCCCTGCCGATTCGAGAAGCGGCTGTTCAACGCGGGCTTCTCGTTTTGCGATTACTGAAATAGTCGTAGGATCTTTTTCCTTATCTTTCTCCGTACCTCGTTTCACGAACTGAATCTGTCCCTCGGTGTTAAATTGACACAGTGGTAAAAGATTTCGATGGATCTTTATTCAAAATAACGAGTTAACATTTACATCATAGGTTTTTCGAATTGAAAAAGTAAAAGCCACAAAGTCTCGAGCGAATTTACCTAAATATAACAGAACGGCATAACTTATTTCGGGAGAACTGTGTGAGATTGACACGAGGAACGGACGATGGTTCGAAGAAAATAGAAAATACCTGAAGAGGTATTTTATGGAATGGAAAAAGCAGAATTTTTCACAGCGTTATGCAACCCACGGGTCATGCGGAAGTGACGCAACAGGGTTCAGGAAGCAGGTACCGAGAATGCTTGCATAATCGCGCGGTGAAAAGCAGAAATGGGGCTGAAGAATCCTGGGGATCATTACCGTTCGAATTTAAGAAGCGAGGAAGCATAAAAATAAATGTAAGAGAGAGAAAGAGAGGGAGAGTCAAACAGAACATATTCATTGGACAGGAAGGCGCGGCGGTGAATCGTTGGTAGTACGGTCCATTGAAGATTTTCAGGATGTTCGCTCGGTCTGCAGACAGGTATGAAGCCGGACCAGACACAATGGCGACTGTTGCCGTGTTCCCGTAACATCTCAATGGGGCCCTTATTATCGCCACTGTCGAAACAAGTTTCAGAAACACATTCGTTCGTCATTCATTCGCCGCCTCCGCCAGACCAAACGGGAAAAAGGAACGATGAAAGGATGAAACGACCGTGGCCCGGCTTGTAAATACGTAATTTCCATGTCGGCGCAATAATTGAATCGTGGTGGACGGGCTGCCGGAACTGCGCCGCCGCAAAAAGAAGCGAAATAACATGATAATGGCCGGGCCACCGTCGGTGCCAATTTTTCTGGCCCCTGCTTTCCGAACTCTCCAGCTTCGAGGACCTCTAATCCTCGTCGTCTCCTTTCCCTTCCCTAACAAACTCGGCATTGTTCTCTGCAAATTCAGTATTAGATCATGTTTACAAACCGTAAAGTCACTGTCGCGTTACATTCCCAAAGAAACCAAAGATAAATAACTGTTTACCTTGTTATTTCATCGATCATTTACTATTGTGTCAATTTGACACCGAGGGCCAGATGAGGTTAATCCCACTTTGTTTTTGTTAAGGATATATGATTTTCAGTGGAATAAAACAGCTTAGTGAAATAGGTAACTTTGAAAAATAACTTTATTATAAAACAACAGCACCAGGTATATCCTGCCTAAACCGACTCTAGCGTCGAACTGACTCGCAACTGTCTTCTTGTTCGTCGCTTCGGCTGCCGATCGTCTTTTTGATCGCCGATCGTCACTTCGATGTGACGCACACCACCCATTACATTGTAACAATATTCTTGAGTTTTCATTACAAAGTAGTTTTACTTCAACAGTTTTTAAGGAAAGATGAACGAAACAAGGGCGAACGCAATGTTTATTTCGAACGAGCTTTGAAGAAAAGTGCATCTGCATTTCCAGGGAACGTTGTGACGTCGTTTTATGCAAAGCGCAACAGCGTGGCGGGCGTTTCGATCATCCGTAGTATTTTAGTGAAAGAAGCTCGCAACCCCTTTGAAATCGGACGAGAGGTTTAGCGACGAGTAAAGGAGTAAATCTTGGCATTGTCGTCTGGGAATCCTCCGGGTTTCAGCGTCAATTAAAGCAACCAGGTATCCTCGATGGCCCCAGGGTATCAATGGCCCAGGTTCTCGTCGGTGTATACACGCGGGGGCGGATATGGACCGAGAAAACGATCGGCACCGCCCTGACGGACTTGACGGTAAAGGAAACCGACATCCTTCGAAGGATGAGAGACTTCGCCAGGCGGCCAAGGATTACAGAGAACCCCGACTGACGACGGCAATCGCAACAACAAACCGCCCCGGTGACGACAATGCCAGCCGGTAGCCGAGATTATGACCAATAAATTGGACCACGGTTCATTTCACTAATTCCCATAATAATCTAATAGATTAACGATTATCTGTTTAGTGCGGCTCGTTTGCGTTCCACCTACCTTCCACGGCTCATTCAGGATTCTCAATGAACCGGTCTGGCTCGGCGCGCGGGATTACCCTCAAAGGAACCAGCACTCTCTCGTGTGAACAAATTTTTCGCCTGCCTCCGACGGATCTCCAGAAGGAGTACTCGGAGATGCTGTTAAATTTGAGAATTTCTATTTTCTGGAGCTACAGAATTTTTCGCTTAATGTCGCTCGATCAAGACTGCTCCAGAAGGAGTACTCGAAGATGCTCGCAGATTTGGAAATATCTATATAAGACAAGGAGTAATTTTAAGGACTTTCTAGGAGAATAACCAAGTTTGTGTTGCTCTAAAAGAAAGAGGTTATTATTGAAATATGATGTATATACAATATTTACAAATATACAAAAGGATTTATTAATTACCTAAACGGAAGAGAAACGACAATTAAAGTCTATTCTCCTCAATTCCTCCTAGGTCTATTATTTTATTTTATTTTTCACTTTAATCTTTTCACACGTGTTCACTTACGTCACCTCTCTATGTTTTGATATCATTCGTTGAGCATCGGTATGTACCGATTAGAGGTCGCGCTGGGCTAATGAATCGCGGTTAATTTGACTTAAAGAAAGTATCCTTTCTTTACATCTATTTCATTGGTGGTACAGAAATTTTCAAAAAAATACGAAGGGTCGTCCTCGTACCGATCGTCGCTGAATCAAGGCTGGTTGGAACGACTTGGATTTTGTATTGTTGTGGAACGTTGGCGATCTAGCTCGACGCGAGGATGTGGGTCAAGTAGCATTACCCGGCGAGAAAAGCGTAATCGCGGCGAAGTTGTCGGCGGCGAGTCACGCACGCACCCCCGGAAGGGTTGGCTGCGGTCTCGTTTGGGAAGAGGGTTGCGCCTGGCAGGAGGTCGCCGGGGGTGCCGGAGACATTTTCGAATCTGTTTAATCTTGGTCCGCGGTGCGTAAGTGAAAGCTATCTCCGTGAATGCAAAATCAAACAAAGCGACAAACAATCGGCTCTTCTCTGTCGCGCACGGTGCGGTTCCTCTGTCTATCCTTGTCGCGCCCTGTCCCTAGCCATCGAGAGCATCCAAAGTCGCTACGAGCTGGCGCGAGATTGCGCCCCTTGCACCGTCGCTTTGATGTGTGCACTCGACACCATCCTGTCACACTCCAAGTGTTTATGAGGCGAATCTTCCTCTCTCTCTCTTTCCCTCCCTCTTTCTAAGCCCCACCTCACCCCCTCCTATCTCTACGTACCCTTCCTACCTTTTTGCTCTCTACATTTTCCCCGGTCTCGCTTTCGCTGCGCTCTTCTGATCGCCCGGTGAATGCGAGAGCCTCGGTCCCTCTCTCTTTTCGTCCACTTTCGTTGGATAATTAACCAGCTACCCCTTTGCGAGCTGCGCCGCGGTCCAACCACACCGACGACCAAGGTAAGGTCATCGAACCGGAAATAGCCTAGCACACCGACATCGCCGTCGCTGCACAAGAGAAACCGCCGCCAAGGCGAGAGGAATCAAGTGCCGAGAGCCTCTGTAATTAATCGACCCCCTCGCGAATTATTTCCACACTTTTCTTTCTCATCCTACCGGGTCCCGCGTCTCTGGATCGCTTTTTGATCAGTAATTCCCTCGTGCTGGTATATTTCGGGAATTCTCAAGTTCGGACTGATTTTCTCGAGTTCCCGTGTACCTTTCACTTCCCACTTCGTTCTCAACAAAAACATTATTTGCTGACACATCCCCTAATTACAGAGGCTGCGAGGGAATAATGAAAGGCCTAGCGAAATCGCTAATCCGTGGCGGGATCTTGTCGCTAATCCGAGGTGATAGGAAAAATGTATGCATCGGAGAAGATGAAACCCAGTATCTCGTTCGAACGGTTCCCGTCGAGTCCATCGATCTCCATCCCCTTTGATTTAGCAGCGAGAGGAGCCAGAGGTAGACGCGTAATGATGGAGATAGCTGTTCGGGTAGACACGGTATCCGGGCCGAGCAAGATGGAGTAGAAAGAGGTGGGAGAGGAGGGCAGGTAGAACGAATCGATGGCACTCGGTGAGCAAGAATCGGGCGCGGAGGTGTCGGAGGGGCGGGAAATGTAGCCCTTCACATTTGCTGCCGTGGCTCCGAAGAGGGCCGTCATTATAATGCCGAACGTCGACGCTGTCTCTCTTTCTCTCTCTCTCTCTCTCTTTCTCCTATCTCGTTCCTCTCTCGCTCCTCTCTATCTCCTCCTCGTTTCCTTCTCCGCTCGTTAGTCGGTTCGCACGCAAGAATTCGCACTCGACCACTTTCTTCGGTGTTTCCGCTATCAATCTTTGAAGGTTCCTCCGCGATGGCGGCCGCCGCGACACTTCTGCTACCTGGCTGCGCCGTAGCCGCGATCCAATTTGCCCTCGCCCGCGTTATGACACAATAAAGTTTGATTATCCGTGGTACCAACGGAGAGCTCGTTCGTTCGTGGCTCCGGGGGCGAGCAGGAGAGCACGTCATTATAATGTGCTCGGTTCCTCGTTAGCTCGACAGACGAGCCTTTTACCCGACGATCTCCCCGCGATTACTGCGGACGGAATTTTTCCATTAGCTCGAATACCAAGGGGGTGGATCCGACGAGCCATGCCAACTCTCTATCTCCCTTCTTTTCTCTCCTCTCTCTCTCTCTCTTTCTCGCTACGAATAGAGGATTCGAGTGAACGTTCGCCAGATATGAAAATAAAGAATGAAACAAAATCAGTGGTACGCGGCTCGACTCGGCGCGCCTCGCCATCACGAGTACTCTTCAATACGAATTACCAACCACGTCTAATAAATTAACCCCCGGTTCGCCGGTCTAATCGCCATTACCCGATTAGTTCAAATATTTACGGAAAATTTTTGCTTGTGGATCTCTCCCTAGGCTTTGCGCATCCGAAACACGAAAATCTGAGGATTTCCACTAGGAGAAATGTCAACGTGAAATGTGTATATCGTTCAGGATTCGGTCGGAACTTTCGAGCGAGGAATTTTCTTGTCCTGATTCTCTGCGTCTGGAACGAAATCTACTGGTTAGAAATATTAATGTGTTAAGCAATTTTCCCGTGGTTGTTGGAGTCACGAATGAACACAGTTTTTCCCGTTTAGAAAGTTTCACTCTCAGTTCTCAATTTCAATGTAAGAATATCGAAACGAATGTTTCCGAGACGCGGTCGGTATTCCAACGGTATTAGCTGGGAAGCGACGGTTAATTAGCTGCTCGCCGGGTGGTTGTTTAATTAAGAGGTCCCGGTTAACGTCACCGCGTCCCGTTTAGCGTATCGGTGAAATGGACACACGGGGCTCGGGATTCGCTCTTTGTTATGATCGGGGAGTGGGGAGATCACGCCGCCCTCTGGCTGATAACAAAAGGAAACGGCGACGATGCGCGAACATAGATACGCGCGACGAACCGTTCGAGCAGCTCTCTTTCGCCCCGTTTCTTCTTTCACCCCCGGAGCGCTAAGTATTCCGTTTAGTCGAGCCGGGACTTCGGCTGTCGCACGAACGATTCGTTTCGGGATGAATCCGGACGACTAGCGCGTCCCCTTCGCGTTTTACGTAGGCGTCGAACCGTGAATAACGATCGACCGGCCGCACAATGATCTACGGAGAGGGGAGGAAGGACTTCGACTACGGTGACACCTGATACCGCGTAATTAGGGGCGCGTACCCCCTCGAACTATGACTACCGATGTGGCTCGCGAATCGGAAGCAACGATTCCTTCCCTTCCGATATTTTTTTATGGAGAAAATCTCATAAGTAGACTGCGGATCTTGCAGTTATGGCTCGAGAAAATTTTCAGAAAATGCTAGGACATAAAATATGACAGAATCTTGTACGATTTTAATTTATTTCAGATCTAAAAAGGGTACCACCACTGAAAATAACATTTTACGTGAGTCCACTTTCTTAGCATACGAAAATTGAAAATTGTATAAACATCCGCAGTCTACTCATAAGAGATTTATTACAGGGTTAGGTACAAATAAAAACAAAATATATACAGCATTTTCTTCCGACGATTTAAGTTTTGAGATTTTTTTAATGTGACACAAGAGAGAGGAACTGGCAATTCTGACCAGGTTGTATTTGAAACAGTGAAAGCGACTTTGTTTCCCTCGTAAGTGCCATACAAACATAAAAGCGCTCGTGAATTAATCCAGATGAATCCATTTACATCCATTCTATAATAAAGGTCGATTGGAGCTCGACAAAAGTATGCTCGTAATTTGCAGGATGAAATAAACTGCGAATATCAATCACTCCTCCAGCGTTGCCTCGCACGTGCAATTTTTCCACATCATACCAGAATATTTTTCTGAAGATCATACCAATTTTCAGATCTCCGTCGTACGTAAACGGTGATCGGTCGAAAGGAAAACAGAGCGATGGAGGATTTCGTCGTTCCCCAGACGCGAACGGTGTAAATATCGCTGAACCTCGTCCCGGTTGATATCAAACGAGCCGGTGAAACAAAGTACCAGCCGGATTCGATCGGAACAAACAAATATTTCCGTCATAGGGGGTGGCGGGACGAGAGGAAGGGTGAGGGGTGTAAAGCGTCGCATCGCGCGAAACGCACGAAATCCCCCGGACGATATCAGCGTACATAAATGAGACTCATCCCCCTTGTGTCCTGTGTTTTGGGAGACACACACGGGGCAGTGGCAGCAGCCACCCCCCTAGCAGCACAGCAAGCGCCCACCCACCCCCTATTAATATCCCCGTAATTGGTTAAAACCCGTAACTGATGAGCGAACTGTAAGTTATTATGCAAAGAGACCCTTGGTTCTCGGGACGATAGGGGTTTATGGGATACGGTTCAACACCTCTTCATTACCCTCTTCATCCCTCGATAGATCGACTCTGTTCTCCCACCCTCGCTCGCTCTCTCTACTCTGCTCGTTCGGTGTTGTATCGGTGTGCACAAGCGGCAAGTACAACCCCGGGCATTGTCATTGTATCGCGGATCGCCCTCTGCACGCCTGGCTCGTTACAGGATTCATGAAAGAATTCAGTCGAGTGAATTCACACGCCGACAGGAGTATACGAGATCCCCGGACCGCGCCGAGGAAAGAAGCGTTTTCCGCGCGAAATGTCGCCGGATTTACACCACGTTTCGCCCGGAGTCGAGAGAAACGCTCCGCCAACGTTCGCTTCTGTTCCTTCGAAATAAAAAGGTCAGAACATCGTTTATTCGACGCCGACACCGCGACGGAGAAATCCTCTGACACGCTCAGCCTGGATACGTTTACACCTTCGATTGTAAATGCTACTGGTTTACACACATTTCGTCGGCAATATTACTGCAATTCCTTTCAGAAATCTTTTATTTGCAAGAAATAACCAGATATTTATTTCTTCGTTTCTTCGTTCGAATAAGCCAGAGTTTGTAGAATCGTGTTCCCAAAATCGGCAGATATTTTTTTCCCAAAACACTGAACGTCGCAGCGCGCCAACACACCGCACGAGGATTGCAGGTATTGCGATTTCCCAAACGATTTCACGGTTCTACAGATTCAGCGGCGGTTTCTCTCCACGAAGGGACGAATTGAAAAACCGGAATCGCGGTTGAACGAGTCAGTCGGCAAGGGAAGGGCGCAAAGGGCGGTTACTTTGTGGCGAAGCCGAGGAAAACTTTCTACTAGCATTGCATATAGAAATCACGAGCGAAGGAACAGCGTGATGCCGACTCCAGGTGTTAATAATCCTCCCCTAATTGACCCACCCTCGGGTTGGATAATTCCCATTAAACGCCGCTAAATACTTGTTTGTATACAACCCCCGCTGATCGGACGGACTCCTTTACACCTTTCTTCAAAGCTGAACGAGACTTCCTGCCGTTTCTTCTTTCAGAACCACGATTCGACCATTGTCGAGTGGCTGGCATTACGGAAAAGCAATTTTCGAAAAACCTATACAGTCGTACGTACACGGAAAATCTTGCGCGAGAATGCGCCGAATATTACAAGCGATTTAGCTGTTCAACTACGAGTAAACTGTACAGGAGATATTTACTTTTATTTTGAGCTGCTACCACCGCTCGCACAATAAAAATTGTTAACCTAGTCGCTAGTTTTCAAGTGGCGTATTTAATTAAACAGAGTGGCTTTAGGCGGACGTACATCTCGGCCGGTGTATATTTTTATAAAATTCCGTTCAAATATGAAAACCATGTTCCATCGTGGTTAATAACCACGATCGGCGGCACGAAGCCTCGCGTTTCCCCTTGATTAAAAAACCGAACTATCGAGAAGGGTGCTCCACATTTTTCGGGCTTGTACATTGAATCGTGTGCGCTTTCATAAGTCACTGGGGCTAGCAATTAACGGGTGATAGCAGAATTTCAGCATGCCGCGTCGACCCGGAAACGTTGGAATTCTTTTTTCTCTGTTGACTCGTACGGGGTCGTTTTATGTATGTATACAGAGTACAGTAACGACCCGACGTTTGATAAGGGACGTGTACTCTGCCGCGATGGCTGCCGGGGATGAGTCCCGATTTAATGGATAGAGGACAGATTCTGCAGATACATCAGAAGGCCGGCGCGCGATATCTCCCGCACGGATCGGGACAGAATCACGTCGTCCTCTCTTTCTCTCTGTCCCACCAATAGGTGTACCTTCCAGCCCTCGATGGCTCCGACCACCCACCCGTTATCGATCCGTCTCCTTTTTCCACCTTTGACTAACTTTTGGCCCCTCTCTCGCTCCCATACCATCGATACTCTCGCCTCCTCGGCGAGGTCTCGCCGCCTCTTGCGAACCAGCGACAGATTGCATCACGCCTAATGGCAGATGATGCGCACCGTTATACCCTCCTCTCTCTCTCTCTCTCTCTCTCTCTCTATTTCACTCTCTATCTCCCTTCGTTTCTCGATAACACCGTGCTCCTTGTCCCACCGAGATCCGATCGAGGCACACGATGTGCTTAAGGGTCCGTTCTTTCGCTTCTCCCTGCGAGATTAGGGATCGAACCAGAGATTAGAACAGTACTACCCTCGTTACGTGCATTATACTCGAGTCTTCTCTATTCAGAACTCAGGCTGCTAATTTTCCGGATGCTGACGCCTTCGGATATGTGTCAGCGATTTGTCGTTTCATTTATCTCGGAAATGGAAGCACTATTTAGAAACTAGATGTACAATTGTGGTATACTAACGGGAATCATTTTTCTTGGCTATCTTGAGAATGGTACTTCCTATAATCTTTCTATGGAGAGTTTGCGTGGCAATAAACGACTTGGTAGAAGGTCCCCGAGTTTTGCCGCGACATTTGCACTTGGAAACGTCGCCAGACCGCAGGCAGCGCGGAGATCCATTAAATTTGGATCTGGGTCACGCCTGTCCTATCTCGAATCTACGCCGGCAGTAGATCAAAACTACCCGAAGATCCGAAACTCGATTAAACCGAGTTCGAAGCAGAATCTACGACTCCAGCGAATATTTCTCGTGTAGGATGAAAGAACACATCGGTGATTGGTATCGAAGGTTTTATTGCATTGGTTTGACTCATATTAACAACAGGGGAACACATACATATGCATTTACATCTACTCTACCGATTATCTACATATATAACGTTTTCTGTAGTTTCGCCGTTAATCATGCTTAATTAATTCACCGTCGTAGCCTCGGCTGCTTATCTAACGCGCACGGTACAAACTGTGGGAATACGAATCGATTCGTGTGTGTCTCTGCTCGTGTACTTATTATGTGTTTTTGAAACAGTGTGGTCGTGTATGTGTGTGTGTGTGTGTGTGCGAGAGCCGCAATTTTTGTTCGGTCGAACGTTTCTCCCGCAACGTGTCGCAGTTGCCGGCGGTAAATAAAAATGCATAGAACGTACACGCGAAATACGCGACGAACGGAGAATATCAATTGGGAAAACGTCTTTTCCGTGCTATCGAGACGCCCCACGCTTGGACCGTGTTTATCATCGTCGATCCAGCGTGTTCATCGCCGGAGCGGTCAGTGGCCGCGCGATCTCGAGCGACACCTGCTAGGATAATTATACAATGGTGTAGTAATATAAGAATGACTAGACTGCGGAGTTTACGCATTCCGGCGACGAACGCGGGCCGGGGAACTGCGAAAATGTCGAAGGGACTTGAAGGATATTCGGGATCTCAATGCACAAACCGAGCAGGTCCATCTTTTTTCTTTTTTTGGTAAAATTATTAACCCTTAGCACTCGGCTGTCCCCTCTGAGGCACCACTAAAAATTGCTGTACCATTCTTCAAAATATTAATTAAATTATTAAATATATCGGTATCTAATCAATTACTAAACATTTAGGTACTGTATAAGGTCATGTACCAATTTCATATCCATAAAATTGCAAAAATCATAAGATATGGAAATATTTTAGATCGGAAGAAATGTTTAATTTTCCAGTTAAAATAGCTCCGAGTGCAAAGGGTTAATTGTGCAAATTGCTGGTCGATGCGAGAAACAAGCTTCCAGGACATCCTCGGATTTTGCAGGAAGATCTCCGATTTTCGGGAAGTGTTTCAGCAGAGATTCCCGAAGAATTGCTGAGGGAACGTCTAAAAATCCGCAGTCTAATAATGACCAACATTTCGTTCGCTATCTACGCGTCGCTTAAAGCTACTATCACACCGATTTATACATTTCGCCTAAAGTACTGATAGATATGCGGTTGGACGTGTCGCTCTAGAGTTCCTCGAGCTCGTGTCTCTCTTTGATATCTTCTCTGTCGCGTTTGATCCGCGCGAGTAACATCCGGAAACGCGATCCAGCTCCAGCTTCCGGACGAAATATTACGCACTCCTCTCGTTACCCGATCGACGATCATACGTTACGCGCCTCTGCGGCCAGGTACAAATATTTACAAATATTTACACGAATAAGTAATCATCTCGCAGGTTACCGATCGATTGAGCTTTCATGCGACGATTAAACCGATATCACGGGGACCGGTTCTCCAATAACGATCCAGCCGACACATACACGCAGACAGGCCAACGCCATCGTTCTCCCACACAACCCTCTTCATCCCCCTATCGTCCCCCATCCCCTCACACGCTCTCTCTCTCTCTCTCTCTCTCTCTCTCTCTCTCTCTCTCTCTCTCTCTCTCTCTCTCTCTCGCTCTCTCTCTCTCTCGCTCTCTTCCTGTTGATTTAACTGCAGCCGCGGTTTATTTCGCCGATACTATCCGCCGTCGATTATTTGCCTTCTCGGATATGCGCCGCTCGGCAATTGCTCGGTTCGGTGTTTTGCGGCTTCAGCGGCAACCGGAACGGTTAAAATATCATTGTCGCGGCCGGAATTGTCCGCGGCGAGTCGTCTAATTCGATTATCCGCGCTGTTTGGCTCGTTTTTGTCCGAGCGGACACCGGCTCGCTTGTTTTTCGAAATTAAGAACGAACCCGCATCGTTGCCGAACGCGTCACTGGCCACGCCAATCATTTTTATCCCCCGCCGCTCGAACGGCCGAGACGCTTTTTGTTTCATGGCTGGACGAAGCTCTGTTAGGTTGTCGCGTCACGAAATGTTCGATTTTACAATGCAAATGGTCCGCAAGCAAAACAGTCCAGTTCTAATTCATTGTCCTTTCATCGAGTTTAGTCCGAAAAGAAGTTGTGCTCGTTAACACACTTCGTGTACGACAACCTAAAACCTCGTCCGAAGGAAAGCAGAGGCCGCCTCGTCGAAAGGAGGTCAGCTAAATATTTTCACAAGGATTGTTTTTCATAGAAAGAATCCGCAAGCAGGACCACGGCAGATCCTCGTTCCAGAGATCAGAAACTAAAGACATACGACTCCAGGGTCGAGGGGTCAAGGGAAGGGAATACGATCGAATTGATCCGGATCGCGGGTTTATCTGGCCATCTCGGACTTGACGGATCTGTAATTGTCTTTGAGCTCGATGGCATTGTCACTGGTCCTGTGTCGTCGATGGAGCTGCGTGGGCCAGGAGTATGGGGGCACTGAATCGTCTTTGATCATTGGGTAATCTCTTTTCGCGACGACATCGGGCTGCGTGAGATAATTGGACGTGGCAGCAGGATGCGGTAGAAGGAACGGCGGCACGAAAGAATGTCCACCAGGACCGTGATGCACCGACGCGTATCCCGCTTGCTGTCCATGACTTTGCGCGGAGCTTGGCAATCCGTTGTGCACCGGTGGCTCTGTCTCGTGCAGCTTCCTCATGTGCTTCTTCAGGTCGAAGTTCCTGCAGAAACCTTTCCCGCAGATCTGACAGTAGTACGGTTTCTTGTCGTTGTGCGTGTACATGTGGAAGTTCAGATTGTAGACCTGGTGGAACGCTTTCGGGCACTGGTTGCACTTGAACTCCTTGACGGGATCGTGCGTCAGCTTGTGGTTCTTGTAGTTGCCCTTCTGGTGGAACCCTTTGCCGCACTCCTCGCACACGTACGGCTTGATGTTCGTGTGTATGCGCCGGTGGGTGTTCAACGTCGAGCTCCTGTTGAACGCCTTGCCGCAGGTGATACACTTGTGCGGCTTGTCCTTCGTGTGGATGATCTTATGCCTGCACAAGGTGCTCGCCTGCCGGAACGCCTTGCCGCATACCTTGCAGAGAAACGGCCGAGCACCGGTGTGCACGGGCATGTGTCTGTTCAGGTTGTACTGCGCGTTGAACTCCTTCCCGCACTCTTTACAGGTGAACGTCTTCTGCTTGCTGCTCCCGTTCATCGGGGCGCTGCTGTTCTTCGGACTAGGACTCTTCTTCACCCTCTGGATCTCGCGAGAATCCGCCGTCAACTTCACCCGGGACATCGCTTCTTGCACGTCCGTCAGAGGAAGAGAGTTCTGCGGAACCATCGCTGTCGTTCCCGGTGCTGCCGGGAACGCGTTCAATAGAGGATACGTGGATTGGTAGTAGAAGAACGGATAGCACTGCATATACGTCGGAACGTACTTCTTGAACGCCGACGGGATCGCGGGTGATTTCTTGTCCGGCTCCATGATCTTCTCGATCGAGAAGTTCAATGGCGTCGGCGAGGAAACCCGCTCCGTCCGAAGGCTCGTATGTGTCTCGGGCGCCATTCTGCTGCCGGTCGAACACGGTTACATCGTAGACCTGCAATCGAAACGTCAAACAGGTTAGTTGAAATGTTGAAATGTTGCCTGCCTGCCTGTCTGTCTGTCTATCTATCTGCTTGTTCTGTCTGTTTTCATGGTCGATCACCGCTCGGTCCCGTGGGTGTGCGCCGACGGGAATGGCCGCGAACCCTCCCTTCGGTGTTTAACGCCGCCCATTTACTGCTCGGTCACGCTAATTTCCGACGATTCTGGTCACGCTTGTCTCCCACGGACATGGCGACGATGTTTTTATAAAAAACCGCGATTCTTTTGAGACGTTGCGAGGCAATCTAGTCTACGTGTACGTTAACTGATTAACTGTAAGAGGAATCGGAATACTCCGGAGTTGATGCATTTATGACAAAAATGTTGTGATACTCAGCTCTACGTTGTTAAACGTTGAATAAATATATAGCATTTAATGTATATAATATATATATTTATTGTATGAACATTTTAACCAAACACGTTTTGACAACGCAACTCCTTTATTTTAATAACAACGATCGTTCTATGTCTTTCTTCTAATTGAACTTGCCGCGTTATCCAATCGTCGGGCGCATTTCCATTTCTAATCAATTTAAATCTTTATTCCAATCATAATGCCAACTTTAATACAATAATGTGTCAACGCGACACATCATTAAAAAATAAACACGTATCATTTAAAACAGTGGATATATTCAAAAGATGAAAGAAATTTTTATTTAGCTCCTGTCTCTTGCAATCGATGCAAACATTGTTTTACTTTGCCTAAAGATTCGCAGTCTAACAGGTTCAACCCTTTGCAGTAAAAGTTGCCGTACCATTAATCAAACCAGATAGAATATTATTTAATTCGTCAGTATTCTATAAATTGTTAAAAGCTAGACGTTGGCATCCGGTAGATGAAGAGTTGAGAAACAGTTTTAAAAGCTTGGGAACATAGTCTTCGCAGACGATGATTGAATTCCTGGTACTGTCGAAGCGTACACGAGGCATTAGCGGCGGAATAATATAGGGGAGTACCCAAATCATGGCGATCAATTTGATGACTTCGAGGACCGTCGTTAGTGCGCTGCGCGTTCTCCTCCCTTCGCAGAACTCTGTTAATGTTTTAGTGAGAGAGCGAGCGCATACACACGAGAACGGTACCCACATGTCGACGAATCCGAGTGAAACATGTGGTACCGGCTATTATATCCACTCAATTGGCTCTCGTGTTGACATAGAAAAAGAGGACGGGCCGCATCGAACGATGGGGGCTGGCAAACGTCGAACATCGACGAGGGAATGCTCCACTTCGCACTTCATCTCCTGGACGAGCCTAAACGACCGCCATCTTGGATCCTTCCGTCGTCCGACGGTGCTGACAGACAGCACGTTCTGTGACCTATCTCATCCTCCTACCAGAAAATTGATCACCTCTTCCTTAGAATTGAATTCAATCTCTTAGAACCGACAATTGTGTTTGGAATAGAACGTATTAATTGATTAAAGACTAGTCGTCCAGGATTGAATGAATTTTCAAATTGAATTCGAAAGAAGGGAACAAATTTTTAAGTGGAGATCGATTTTTAAATCGAATGACTATTGTGTACCATTTTTTGTTTGTTTAAAATTGAACGAATCTTCGGAAAGATCACCTCTTGTGCTACACCCCCTTCTCTGATCGACCTCTCAATTAATAAATATAATCCACAAAACCAAACAACAAATATAAAGACTCGCCAGGTTCCTCTTTGCAGTTTGGGTGTGCAGAACGGTTTCGAGACGAACCAGCCGTCGGTAGTTAAGCCCACCCGTCATCGTCGACGACGAATGATAAATTATCCAGCAGCCCGTTGTTGCGACGGATGATCTTGACCCCGGGGCCACTGTTCAATCTAATTACGTATGCGCACGCAATTTGAATGTTGATTCGCGTGCAAAACGGCATGAATATACAGGTAGCCATTAAGCATGTGCAACATGGAAAAGGGGGATGAATGGCGGGGGTTTGAATGAGTCGCGAAATGGTCAGCACAGTTGAAGAGCAAGCTTCCCCGAGGTATCACAGAAGGTTTGCACCGTCGAAAAGTAGAAATGTTTGCCCTGTAGAATGGCGTTATGTTTGGACTTGGAATGACGGCTGGAATTGGATAGGACGTTCCTGCTGGCCTCGGATACTCGTTTCTGGTTCATGGTTCCCGAGACTGCTCCGCGATGACACAAAAATCGATCGGGGAAGCCCTTTCAACGAATCATCAAACACTACAATCACCCTTTGCAATTACACGTTCATTTCTATACCGAAAATTTAAACAGACTCAATTTCTCTTAGTCTCTGATTAAAAATCCTCTCTGATTGATTATTAAATAATTCTCGCGAATCGATGAAAACCAATAAAGGTTGTTTCGAGCAAGAATCAAATGGTTGAAAAGCTGGTACATACGGGTTGCAGGAGGAGCTATGGTGGAAACAGGGAAAGTCTCACCTTCGGAGGGGCATGGTGTCGATTTATGGTGAAAATGCTCGGTCCCCGATCCGCAGTGAACGCGGCACCCCTCGTCAGGGTGGAATTATGACGGCAGTGGTCCTGCCAGAAGCCCCGCCCATAACCGGGTGCCTGTCGATTGTCCCGCAGCCAAAGGCAGCCCTAATAACCAGGGAACAAGGAGCGGAAAAGCAACCCCGGTGTGAGAAGCGAGACTCGAGAAGGGAAACGATCTCCTCGCGCACCCCCGAAACGCCCCTATGACCTATAGAAAAGCCGTAGACGTCGGCTTGATCGCCATGGAACAGCGCAACTGTCGACGATAAACGACAAAAGGACAGGATGATTATGCGCCTTCGAGTGTCGGTCTGAAACGCAAGAGTTCGACTCCCACCCACCCACTCCTACCCCTCTCTCCCTCTCTCTCTCTCTCTCGCTCTCTCTTTTCCCTCCTTTTTCTATCTCTTTTCCTCTGCCCCTCGTTTCGTCATTTCGATTTCCACCCCCGTCGCCAGGCCTTCAGCCGAGTGTCTTTCTTCACCGGTCCCTTTTCAACGTCTTTCTCATAGCCTCCCCCTTATTCCCCGTCTTAATGGACAGCTCTCTCCTGTCTCGCGTTTGCACTTTTCCCTCTCGCACTTTATTTTCCCGCTACCAACCTCTGCTTGTCTTTTCCACTCCCCCCTTCTCGCCCTTTGCGAGATACTTTCAACCCCCCGTTTCGCTCCCCGCTTTTCCTCCCTCTCGCCAGTGAAACGTCTCTTTCTTTCTCTGTTTCCGATCTTCCCTTCCTGCGCGCTCTTTGCTGTCACTCTGACTTCCCTCTCTATCTCTCGGGCTCTCTCCCTCTCTGTAATCCCTCCAGAGAGGGAACCGTCGCGTTCTCTCTCTCTCTCTCTCTCTCTCTCTCTCTCTCTCTCTCCTCTCCCTTATCAACGAGTCTCACTGCCATGTAGCGGTCGAGAGAGAGAGAGAGAGAGAGAAAAGAGAGTTGGTGGTGGGAACGAACGACGAGCGATTGGACGCTCGCTCTATCACCCTCTGGGAACTGACACGAGAGGGGATGGTCTTTGGCGACATGGTGGGGACTAGTATTGTTACAGTGCTTAACGAGCGGCCGAGGTAATCAGTATCGCTCCTTGTGGTCGCCGACAATTCCGCCAATTTGCTTCAATCTCGGCTGGGACATGGCCGACGACCACTCCGGGACCATTTTGTTTCCTGGAATTGGTCCCAGGATTTCTTTCTCTGTCTCTCGCTCCTTCTCTCGGAGTAATATTTCAACGAATTTTTCTTTCAGTTTGTATTTCAGTTTCGACGTATCGCTATCGGATTTTCTGGAGTAGGAGAATTGCTCGTGTGATCGATACAAAAGGGTGAAATGCAATCCGGGTTCCGTGACCCACTCGAGCAACCCCCGTCGCGATCCACCGGCAGGTGAGCTCGCCGTTAAATGTACAAAGTTTACCGATGCGGTTACAAATGGTCCGAAGAATCCAATCGACGCCGGTAAACTGGCGACGATGAGGCGGGCGACGGCGGCCAAAGAAACTTGAAGGAGCTCGAAGGAACTTGAAATGGCTTTGCAAATTTACCCGCCTCGTTGTCGGCCCATTAATTATCTCCTCTTTCCTATCCGCTAACGATCGACCTTTCCTTCCCTGTACCCAAGCTGTTCCCGTCATCGAAGCACAATCATCGGAACCAAACATTATCCTCCTCCTTCCCAATTGTCTGAGAATTTTTATAAAAATATCTTAGGGTTACAGAGAGGGGATGCTTCTGCAGGAAATACTCTGGCAACAGCTTCAGCAAAACGACTGCCACCTAAAAACAAAAGGCAGGCCGCGAAGAGTGCAATCTGCATATCAGAATAAATTGCAGCCGAGTTGAAATTGCGAGCCGGCTTTGCTCGAACGGGGATCGATCAGATATTGTTGTGGCTAGTTGAACCCGGTACTATCTACCCTTTCGAGTATCGCGATACCCCTAAGACATCCTGTAAAAATGCCGGCGTATCGTTGCAGGGTGAGAAACGTTTCCTCGATTAGCCAAGGGCGGGATCAATGTGGTCAGGGCCTCGTTGCAACGTTGTAGGTACAGGTTGACACGCTCATCAAGATAACACCGGTTAACCCCGAAACGGTAAGCAACGATAATTCGAATCAGTGACTCCCCAATATGAACATTCCGGATCGGGTGGGGTTAGAAAGCTAGAGGTCTGAGTGGGCGGATAGGGGTTTCGCGTGTACCGTGTGCATCAATCACCGACTCCTTCTGCGAATATACCTGCTCATGAGGTCAGACGCCTATCGCTCTTCGCCCTTAAGTGGCGATAAGAAAATAAGCCGGCCCGAACGAATTCTGCCGCTTAACTTTATTACGATCGCTCCCCGGACGAAGTGATACCGTCGAAATGTGTCACCGGCCGTTTCCTCCGAAAAGAAACAGAGTTGCAGCTCTCCGCCGGACGATCTGGGCCAGAGGTCGGCCAGTAGTGCTCGTTTCGTCAGATTTTTTAGGGCTACGGCCCTTTTTCCATCGTAAGAATGCATTGAAACGAGCATTTAAAAAGGAACAACCTTGTTCTTTTCGAATCCGAAGAGCAACGTTTCTTTCTAACACTCTGGAAAACCTCGACATATTTTCCCCAATCCGTTAAGACACCCCCATAATTTTTCTCAGGACACCTCGAGGTCCGGCGAACGTCTTCCGCATGGAAGAAGCCCATTAGACTCGCCTCCCTCATTGTTCCATCTCTGACATTCGCGGCCCTTCGTGATACGCCGCGTGAACGGTTGACATATAATTAGCATTTGGGGTAACGAAAGCTCGACTGAGGATGACAGCAGGCACAATGCACACCCCCTCGGTTGTCCTGTGTCCCATAACTCGGCCACAAACCCGCCCTTCCTGTCCCGTTCACCCAGCGACCGCTTCTCGTCGGTAAGCCGATTCGAAATTAGCCGGATTAATCGTCCTCGACGGCTTCCTCAGCGAAATTTTTCCGGATTTCGACTTAGTCACGTGGCCATCGGCGGTGCTGAGAAAATCGGTTTTAAACGGGTCAGTGCGAAGGTTCATTGATGTTTATGAAAAATATAAGAAACAGGCCAAAGAGAATTCTGTGGAAATTATCAGGAGGCAAGGGTTATTTAAGGGCAAAAATTATTTCCAACAATTTTTCCGTGACAGTTCCCTAACCTGGTTCTCCCGTAAAGGATTTAAGAGGTGTGACAGTACTATGATCAATAGGATACGAGTAGATTACTATCATTTGGCCGCTTCATTGGCCCGAGTAACCATAATTTCAATAATGTGATGAAAAGTATGATATTCAAAAGCACAATCTTTTGCATTCTCTATGTAAGATATAAAAGAACCTAATATTAAGGCTTGTATTTGTATCCATCGGTATTTCATAGATTGTAAACTATCTATTTAAATCTTACTTGTATCATTGTAACATCAATGGCAACATTGTTGAACTAAACTAAATTGTAAAGTGAAATGGACCCATCTAAGGATCTAACGAGCTTCAATAATAATAAAAAAAATGCCTCAGAGGCATGTGCGACTGATTTTTTCCATGTGGAGTCGTATTTTAGTGCAGACACGTGAAAAATTGAATTTTTTGAGAAAGTTTAAGCCGCGTTAAAGAATCGATTACCTCCGTATAATCCGAAAGAACCGCGTGTGGAGGAGGTTGATATTGAAACGGGGACGAGGATGAAAACGATCCGGGGCTTTTATTTTTCCAAGGATTTAAACGCGCAGCATGACTCGATTTCGAAGTTTCGCGTCATGAGGACTCGCGGAGAGGGTGATTTAAAGTTAATTGGAGACTGGTGGCGAACCGAGAGGCAAGGAGAGAGAGGAATAAATTGCGAGTCGCCTCGCACGAATCGCGGGGGTGTGGGGACGAGAGTATTCCGCACGGTGTGTTCTGAATTAAGTCGCTCAGTTTGTGCGGCCCGTTTACTTTGCTCCTCTCTTTCTCTCTGGGATCGTCCGGATCGAGGGAAACGGCTTAATTTTAAGGAACTTTCCCGGTCGGCACGAACTTTAACTCCATCACCCCGGAACAATGTTCTCTCCGCCGTATGCTCAACGACATGTCTCGCCTAGATCGCGAGCAGCTCGCTCGCTTTTCGTGCGTTACGGCGATCAGATTGCTTTACGCTAATTACACTCGCGGAGAGGCACGGATACCGGCCGCGGAAATTAATTGAATCATTCGGGGATTTGATAAACCCCGCAGGAAATCCCTCGCGGGTCTTCTAATCGGCCTCGTTTTACGTTTCATTCCGATGCGATTTTCTGTGGCGGAACTTGTTCCTTGTTATTTATTTATTATACCGAAATGGATAGAGATTTACAGATATCCCAGAACGGGATGGGTCAGTGCATTCTCAGTTTGATAGAATCTGCGAATTGTTTCCCCCTTTGCGCCAGGCACATTTTATCTGATTAAATAAAATAATTACTCTGTAGAAATGGAATTACTATATCTGCCCATAATTATTTAAATGAATTCCATATAATGTTGAAATAACGAGTACTATCTAACGGTTGGTTTTCGACAATATTTGTAAAATGAAGCCACACAAAAGGCCAAGAAAAATGAAAATAGAAAAGGCCGAAGAACAAAGACAACAAAGATCGTTCCTCTATTTTCCGGCGAACGGGCAACAAAAGTTGAAAGATTGCGGAACAAAGTTGCGAGACTCAATTGGAGCGATAGGCGTATTGTTTGGAGCGGAAACGAAGCGAGCTTAACGAGCCCTGCGTATGAGCAAGCGTGCAAGGCTCGTAGAGAAAAAAAAACCGAGCGAAAAATAAAATCGGTAGCCACGTGCGTGGCGCGGCGAACCCGTATGAATACTGTGAGCTTTCCAAAATGGCAACGAATCCCGCTGGGTCTCGATGCATCTCGAATTCACGTACAGAGCCTCGACGTATCGCCGAGTCGAGAGCGGAGAATTGGCGGGGGGTTCACAGCTGCGCAGTCTACGGGGGGTTTCACAACCCTCACCCCCGTGTGCCTCTGTCGCCTCTGTCGAGAGACCCCGGCTGGAACACCTCGTTATCACCGATTCGTCCTTTTCGTCTCTGCCTTTAACTTGAGCCGATCCCTGGTGACTTCCGCTGGGAACACACACCCTTGCTTTTAACGAGAACCGTGTGTGATATTTCGCTTGGGAACCGGCGCGCCCGTCATTTTTCCGAAGCTGCTTTCGAGATCGAGGCAATTCCCGACGTATTACATTATCCTGCGCCTCGGTACCCGTTAAACGTGCCTTATTTCTTAACTAACAAATTCGTGTTCAATTTCTTGAGGTCGCTAACGATGTTTTTTTTTTAATTAGGAAATCTCATATGAGATTTATTACAACATAATGCTTAGTACAGAGTATTACAAGGTATATTGTATGGTATAACAAAAATATTAGTTTTTTGTAACATGATATTTCGTCCCCTCAGGGTTTCAAATTCACTTACCAATCCTCTTCCTCTTTCCTCTCTCACCATCGCCTTTTCAGCGGGACCTACTGTTTATGGTGGGTTCCGAACCACCTAACAAAAATATTAGTTACAATATAAAAATCGAAAATCCTTAGGCACGTAGGTTACATGTATTTAAAAAGGCTATCATATATACGCAAGCAGTAATATTAGGTTCAGCTATTAAGCAACCTATGTCCAGCTAACGATGTTGATCCGATCCCGTATAAATAAATAAGAAAAATTTCGGCGAAACATAGCGTCGCGAAGGAAGCAGACGTATAACGTCGGAACTGCAAAGGTGGACGTGCTTAACGCAATTAATCGATTCTCGAGCAGCCCTCGAAGAATTTCATTGGTAGTCCGGGGACGCAAAACGGGGTGGACAAAGATTAACATCAATTACCCGGCGTTAATTGCGCTCGCAGCGGAGCTCTCTGGCCGGCTCGTCGACGAAAGGAGCCACACAAACGGAACCCGCAAATTAAATCGAAAAGTGCACACGTGGCCGATGCCACAGCGGGCGCCTACGGTTCGCCTACGGTTCGCCGTCTGTGCGCGTTCATTTCGCATTTTCGGCGTCGTTGCCGCCGCCCCGCTGACAATGGGCCGCGTAACTCGAGATCGCCGGGGCCTCGTCGAACATAATGACGATCGCCGGCGACGATCATAATGGCCCCGGCGGAATAATCAGCGGGATAAAAGTCAGGAAAACAATGCTCGCCGGCATTGTCACTTCGCGGGCCCTTTCAACCCCGCGCGCCCCACAGAGGCCTGTTTGCGTCTCGCGGCCGTTTTGTCGAACGGCTCTCGATGGGAATCAGAGTTTTCGTCGAAGCACAATGCCCGGAATCGAATTATTATCGGCTCGGTTCAGGTAATAATCGTCCGACCTCTCCTCGAGATCCTGCACGGCCGCTCCTCGACCATTTCTTTCGAGGGCTGCGAGAGCTTCTTCAACCCCCTCTGGGCTGGATGCTAAATATTATTGCGCTCCCCACAGCTTCAACACTCTGCTCGAACTTCTGGAGTAACCCGCAGTGTCTTGGAGCACTTGGACGCTCTTAAAAAGATCATGTAGTATTTTTGATTTAGTATTTTCTCCACAAATCTGATAAACTGCAATTTCTGAAAAAATGTCTCTTCGCATCATGTACTAAATTAATTACTCTAAATTCTCAAGACAGTTCAAATCGGACAGTTCAATATTTAAAAAGTTATCACTTTCTTTAATCCGTCCGAATATTAACGGAAGTCGCTGTATATGCAACGTAAAAGACTTCCGAATAATTTTTATTATGAATTCGCTTGTGTTTGAAATATTTCGCAGGAACTTTTCGCGAATATTTCGCGGCGAGAAAGAAGTTTCTAGAAGCACGATAAACTTCACAGACGGTGATACATTTCTCGCATTCCCATTGGATATTGTTTCACGAGGGAAGTTCGCCGGTCCCGTGTTTCTCGAAATAGATTTTCCGACGGCACGAACCACACCGTGGCCTGGTGTAGGCATGAATAGTCGCACGCAAATCCCGTCACGGCTATTGGTTCCTTATCAGATATCAGTTATGTGGTCGATTTGGGGTGCGTGCAGCCTATTACATTTGTGATCCATTGATAAGCACGTCAAATCCGCCAACAACACACGCTCACCGGCTCGGTTAGGAAACGGAACGGGATTTCGGTGCCCCTTCGAACAACCTCGGCTTTCCTTCCTTCCTTCCTTCCTTCCTTCCTTCGCTACTCGAATCGATTACCCGAGACCTACCGAGATTGGAGTAGCTTCGATTCAACCTGTCTTACGACGCGTCTCAATCACTCGTCCCTCGATTCTCTTCGACCCCTTCCGAACAGGAGAATTATGAACCAACTCCCATCGCTTTCCTGCAACTTCCCGCAATCCTGCACAGTCGACGGTGATGTCGATCGCGTCCCGATATTGGCTTATTGCTCCCCGTTCCATCAACTTTTCCTATTCCCAGCCGGACACCATTTTCGCACACTCTCGCGCAATCTCTCGCGGCATTTACAACATTTGAATTGTCGTCCTTGCATTTTTTTTTCGCTTCCTGACGTGTATATGCACTATATGATACCAGCGCTACAGGTTCGATCACAGATACAAAAATTAGCAATTTTACAGTATTATAATTTCAACGTTTCGGTTTAGTTTTGAACCATTAACAAGAAAAGTCCGCGTCTGTAAAAATTAAAGTAACCAAATTTGTTATTCATTAACCTGACTATTTAATAGCTATGAAAATTAGGTATTTATACATACTTGCTAATTGTGAAAAAACAGAATGAATGTCGTGTATTCTTTTCATATGAGGAGAAAAATTCAAAATGTGGTGATACGTACATGGTGAATACTGGCTTGGTTACTTAAAACCGTGCTAGTCTCTAAAATCTAAAATCTGCAGAGTTAAGAAACTAAAGCGGTACGTTTCAGACGAGAAGATCGAAACGAGATCGCAGGGGTTGATCGTACAATCGAGCAAGAAGTCGTCGTTCTGAAAGGTTTTCGCGCGATCCGGCAGCGTCTCGAAAGGGCCTGTTCCTTTTCTCGTCGAGAGAAAACACGACACCGGGATCATTTTGTGGGCAGACTATAGTCTTCGTCATCCGGGGGGCGGCCGGGCACGCGCCGCTTCAAGATCCCTCATTCACCAGCCGATGATTCTTGAAGACGCGGATAAGTATATCGTACGAGGCAAATGGCACGCAAGACTTCCGGTGCCACCCCTATCCATCTCGCTTTCTCTAGGCAGCATGTATCCCCGGCTCGGTGTCGAGTTTGGTCCATTATTCCAGAGGAGAATCGTGATCGCGATTGAATAGCGCGAGCGGAAGCGGCGCAAGGGCGTTCGCAGACGCGTACCGTGCCTCGGGAAATACTTCTTTTGTAATGCGTTTTGTTTGCGGAGAGTGGGAGGAGGAGGCGGCTGCTCCCCTGGATAGCGTAGTCTCGTTTCCAGAACCATTATTTTATAAAGGTGAATTTCTTTTCGATCGAAATTTGACTATATTATGAAATTAATGATTTCGGCGCAATGTTCGATCATTTATAGAGAACAACAAGTGTGCAATTATTTAAATACGTTTCTCGACGGTTCGATCCCTGTGTGGATCTTTCTCAAAGAGACATTTTTTGCGTCTGAAAAATAGTATATGTATAATATATTTTGAGACCACTTATTGAACCAGTAAAAGAAAAGAAAATTAATATACGTACTTGCTGTGAAAAAAAGTAACAAAACATTTAAACAAATATTGATGAGTTACAACTATCCGAACTGTACCTCATGGTGGCAGATATGTAACTAATGCATGTGCTAACAAACGCAAGAGAGAAAGTGTCATGTGTTAAGACAATCTACGGTGATTGGTTGGTTTATTTTATAATTTGAAAATACTATAACGATGTATGTCTTCGTACTCTCATCTTGCTGAAACGATGAAGCACGCTGCAAAGGTCTGCAGTCTGTTTCCTAACCTTGAATAACTGCTAGTCCGGGGATTAATGAAACGGAATGGCCGAACAACAGTCTAAATTTCCAAGTAATAAGCACTTGACACAGCCACCCAAGCTCCCACAATGCTGTACGGAAACCGCGTAGCAGGTCTTTGTTTCAAAGACCCCCGACAGATTGCTTTCAGCTTCGGCAGTGACGCGTGCAAGGCACTTTTCATTTCCCCGGTAGCCGAAAAGCCAAAGATCGTTCCGCGAGTAAATACGAGCGGACCGTTCGATGCTCTCTGTGTGTCTTTTCCAATTTTTCTAAGTAAACCGTTTTTCCACGAGGGGCGGCTGTTCTCCACCCCCTCCGGTTCGGTGTTTGAACGACGCAAGAAGAGAACGAACCTGAGAGACTCGGAGGGGTAGAAAGCGAATTGCGACATTTAATGCGTAATATCCTATATAATCTTGTATGAAAAGCCTCGCGCGCAATGGTTCGCGGTAGAATAAAGACGAGACGAAGATAGAGAGCGAGAGGGGGTGGTTTCTAGAGGGTGGCCAAGAGACGGTTAAAGGCATTGAGCCGTCCAAGCCACTCGCGAGAATTCTGAGCTCCTATAGGAACCCTCCGGGGGTTGGGGGTGGCAGATGGCAGCCGTCCGACTAGTTCTTTCCAACACTTTAACCCGTCGGAATCGGTAGACACTTAACCCTTGAGGAGGGGACGACTAGGATCAATGATCGCAACCTTCAGACCGTGTGCCTTGTTCTAGCCCCGCTGTTGGGGGCCTTGGCAAGTTTACAACGAGGCAGACGCTCTAGTAACGCCGAGGAATCACCCCCGTATTCGTAGTAAAAAGTACATTAAATTTATTGTCCTTCTCTGTAAAAATTTAGAAGGTGCCTTCGGTAAGTCTAAGTAAAAACTTTCATCGAAATCGATCAAGGTTGTAATGAAAAGTTTGAGAAAGTTATTCGTTTTTAGCAGGTATACGAATATCTTGTAACATTTTATCTTGTAAAAACATTCATCGAAATCGATTAAGGTTGTAATGAAAAGTTTGAGAAAGTTATTCGTTTTTAACAGGTATACGAATATCTTGTAACACCCACTGTAAATAATATTCCCAGTAGATTGTTTTAATAATTTCTTCGAGGTAGCAACGGTTGTGTACAAATTAATTGCCGGATAAAACAATCGACCAGCAAAAGGGTAGATCGTTTGACTCCCCGGTCTGGCCAGAAATCCAGTGGAATAATAGGTCGGGCAGCAACGGAAGGGAATCAAATGAACAGAGGCGTGCGACAAGAAAAAGTGTCGTTCATACGACCCACTCCCCCAATTTTTGATCCGGGCCCCCGGCCCTGCAGCTGGCTCGTTTCGTGAATTCCATTTGAATAATTCGCCGGTCCCGGGCGCGTGCCAACGCTCTTACTGGACCTTCTCCTCGATCAGTCTCTAGATTGGTCCCGTTCCGTCGTATCGCGGATCTTATTGGTCCATCTTGCTAAGGGACACGTGGCCGGATGTCGGCTCTACCTTCCCAAGCGTTTCCGCTCGATGATGAATAATACCGTCTCGCCTCGCACCGCATACGCTCGTCTTACGATCGATCTTTTTGTTCCGCCTCGGCCTTTCTTGGAGGTGAGCACCGTGTGGCTCGAGATCGATCTTGTTGCCTTCTGAACCCCATCAACGCGTCTACGAACTCAATTATGTCCAATTATACAAAATCTGAGATCAAGATTTTTCCAAAATTCATAGAAGATAATCGTACTTGAAATCATGATATTACTTCCGAATTAAATTCACTGCTTTCCGAAGTTGCGTACTTAATTGATACGTTCTCCGCCATCAACGCGTCTATGAACGGGCTCAATTATGTCCAATTGTACAAAATCTGAGATCAAGATTTTTCCAAAATTCATAGAAGGTAATCCTACTCGAAATCATGATATTACTTCCGAATTAAATTCACTGCTTTCCGAAGTTGCGTACGTAATTGATACGTTCTCCGCTATAGGGGTGGGAAAGACAGGGGTTGAAAAATTAAATACAAGCCTCTTGAACCCTATACGAGGGGTTCTACGGTTATAAACAGCAGGATAATTTGTGTAACACAAATAGTAATGAATCCACCACTCTCCAGTCGATCATCTTGTTATAACTGATACATTTACAAAACGATTCAAAAATATGAATCTTCTCGAACAGCTCTCTACGAACAAGGAAAAACGGAAGGAAGCTTCCTAATAAAACATGGCATCCTCTTTTCATCCCCTAAACTCGGATTCCCCTACCACTGACATAATGATCGTTGGTGGTAATAAAGCAGGTCCTCGAGCAATGCTCTTTCCCCGGAATCGAATTCAATTGAAAAATTCGTCGCGGGGTTGGCTGAGAAGTTGGAGAAGAAGCAAATAAAGAAAATGCGAGGAGGGGGTGAGGCTGTAATCAAAGTGACCACTCGACGATTTATGTGATAAACGACATAGGGGCAGGAGGGGGATGCGGTTGCTGTCGATGGAGGTGAGAAGTTTATTTAAGACCAAATCATCCTTCGTCGATTAAGGTAAGAGAGGGTGCGTGCAACGGGTCGACCAGGGGGTGAGACGAGGAATAGGGGTGTGGAGAGAGGAGGCCGGGGGGAGAAATACAGGGTGGCAAGAGAGGCGGTACGTGTTATTGCTTGTATTGTGGCGCAACCCCTCAAATCGTCGGCAGGGGTTGGTTTTAGTCGGCAAACTCTCCCCGGAGACTTCCGAGTTCTCGTTGCCGTTAAACGGGGACGGTGACATGGGGGTCTTCGCCAAGTGAAAGCTACTTGTTGGCCAATACCAAGGAGACAGTGTAAGAAGGCTCTGGCAGCCGTCGTGGCTTAATCTTCGAGAAAATTCGGCCCGGCCGCAGTATTTGTTTTGTCACACCGCAGGAACCCATTTTCCAAAAGCTGATACGATCTATCTGGCAAATATTTGCGACTGCCCCTTCGCCGATCGAAAATCAAATGACACGTCGCAGAGACCCTGGAAAACCCTGGTTAATTTCAATCCTGTCAACGTATCCAAGAACTCTTCACGAACCGACAGCAGCGATATGAAAAGTATCATGTACAACGGAAAGGAAGTTACGTACGCTAATAAATTTCCGCTAACAAGGGGGCGTTCGCCAGCCAGTTCGCTTTATTCTCCTTGTACGGCGACTGTCAGTTGTTTTCAAGAATTGAGAGCAACCCTGAAACAAAGGATCGCGAGATCCCTCGTAAAGATTCGGTCGTTCATTTCAGAAACAATGACAGAGGGAAAGAGTTCGCTACTTGTGATCGTACGATGCTGAACTCGTTCAAGAGACACGCGAACCGTGCTGCTCTTTCCGAAATAAATAACATACGGAAATATGTAAAACATCGATGAAGGAGTTGAAAAGAAACCAGCGAATTATCAAGCGAGAATTTGCATATCGTTGAAGGAAATTCGAAGATGACAGCGATCGAAGTCGAGGAGGGCAGCTGGTGTCGTAAGTCGGCGTTTTCAGGAGGAACGTGGGAGACAAAGGTCCCGGTAGGGACTCGTTTAACAGATGGAACCGGCTCGCCCTCCGTTTCCCAGATAGAGAATCACGAGAGCAGCTCGACGTCGGATATTTTTCTGTTACGACCATCGGCAGATCGATATCGGCCGGTTACACGCCCGTAGCAACTTGTCCGCGAATAATTCGCTTATCTCGAGGGGCGAGCATTATGAGCCCGTGCGCCGCACCGTAAATATATTTCTTTTTCCCGGTGTGCTCCGGGGCATTCCTACTTCTCACCTTCACCGAGGCTCGGCCAGCCAGGCAGCCGCTTTCGAACCGAAATTTCTCCCCCGCCCGCCACGGGGCTCCTCGTTTGCATTAATTATCCTTCGCGTACGCCGTCTTGCGCGTAATTGCGGATGCACACGCACGCTCGAGCACACGCGTCTCACCCACACACACACATATAAGCGAGCTGTTCGTTCCCTGTGGGCCCCGGCACCGGGTCTCGTCCGTTTTCTGCGTTTATCGCCGACCACCAGATATATATCGGGTTATATCAATCTTGCTAAGTGAGCAATGCATATGCTTATGGGGACGGAAAGTTTCTCGAGCAAGAGCGTGGGCGTGTGGAACGCACGCTGAGCAGGATCCTTCGGTCTGTTCTTTTTTTTCCCTTCTATTTTTCGTCCGGTTTGCTTTTTTACTCTCTTTTCTCTTCCTCTTCCTTCTCCTCCTTCTATTCTTCTTCTTCTTCTTCTTCCTTCTTCGAGGCTCATGCATATGGATTACGCACACGCACGCACCAACGCACCAGCCGGATATAAACACCTGCCCATCATGCTCGCTCGTTTACGGCCCGACCACCGTCCACGTGTGCGTCAGACACGGCCCTTTAAATTCGAACGGGGGAGTAGTCCCGGATATTTATTGCCAAAGGTGCTACCGCCAGCGTTTATGATCCACGGCGAATTAACGATGCCAATTAGCCACGGACAACGGCCGACATTGTCGCGTTATCAACCACCTGATGGCCATCGGACTTCACCAAGCTATACCGCTTTCCGATACGCCGTTTAAAGTCGGTCGCCTCTACGGCCGTTTTATTGATTATGTACACGTGTTACGATGTACGACGATCGCCGAATTAACGGTCTCGATCGACACTTCTTTCTTCCCTGTTGAATTATACTCTGTTTGAACACCGGGTATTAAAGTATCGATACGTTATTCGTGTCTGCGAGTTTTCAATGAGCTTGTAAACCTCGGGGTTACATGTTACACGAGATATGCGATCTACATCATGGAAAAGCAAAGACCAAGTAGTGTAGCCAATTTATCGGCAAATTCGTTATAGATTTTCGTTTTATTTCCAGCCTTAGAATCTAGCTGACCCAATTTGCACCATAAAAAATTATGTATTGGAAATTGGTGTCAATAAATACACACTGATATTTGTAAAATAAAACTTGTTTTATTTCACGACGCGAGAGGAAGCTCTTTACTATACGAAGTCTCAGCTTTGACTAACTCTTAGAAGAAAATCATTGGAACCCAAAGGGAAACCAGGGCCGTCTCATATCTCCAGATTGTTTAGATTAAGCCCCACAGTACGACTCTTGAAATAAAGTATTAATTGGGATAGTTTGAAATCTTTGTTTAGAAGCGATTCTGAGAATCGTTTCATCGATACTTCAGACAACGAACCATAAGTTCATTGTACTGGTAATTTATTGATAATTCAATGGAAGAGTAAAGATGTTGAACTACAATTATTTATTGAGCAAAAACCACACAACTAAGAATAACAATATACGTATTCCGTATTCGTAATCGTATAAAGCTCGACATCAATGTGCATTCGTTTTTTAAGAGAATTTCTTGCTCTCATGTTTAACATGCATTTCCTTTGTCTCCACCGTTAGTTACGTAGTCAATCGATGTATCGCAATTATTGACTCACGTTTACACACACGATACACTCATACAAATACAATTATACACGTACAGAACATCTTCAGAATCTCGCTCCTACACCAACATTATGAAACAGTCTGTATACCAAAATGATCAACCTTGTGTACTAAAATATAATTTTCAAAAAACACAGCCAATACTGTAAAATTGCAGTATCGACGGCGGAATCCCTATCGCGAGGAACACAAACTGTCTTTTGCATCGCGGGTTCAGTATTGAAACATTGATGGGCCGAGACAATGGCGTCTCCGTGTCTGAATCGCCTGGCTTAGTCTGCTTCAAGTGAAAAAATGATCAGCCGTGCTCTTCGTAAAGCGCATCAGGATTCAACGCGGGGTCCGTTGATAGCCTGCTCGGATACGGAGAAACCTCATCCGCGTTTTGAAAAGCACTCGGTTCCTGAGCAGCGAGAATCTTATCTGATGCCGAGAGCTGATTGATATCGCGATATAGCCTGGAGAGGGTGGTTCGAGACTTCATCCACCATAAACCACCCCCATCGTCAGCTTTATGAGCCAGGCGAACCGGGGTCGGAGGAGAAACCGGGGGGCCAAGCTGAACATTTAGTGCCTCCGAGGCACCGTAGGTACACATTTAATCATAATCTAATATTTAAAAGGTAATTTCACGGGCTGTTTACCTCCTGCGATCCGACCTCCACCCCCAGGTTGCTTTTTCCTCCCTCGTCCCGTGCGCGATCGTGAGAATCGGTGGGAACAACGTGTTCGAATCGTCTTTCAGATTGTTTCACACGTTTCGATTCCTCCTCTGAACTTACAGAAGCTTCCACTATTGCTCATTGTTTATTAACCCTTTGCACTCGGAGCTATTTTGACTGGAAAATTAAACATTTCTTCCGATCTGGAATATTTCCATACCTTATGATTTTTGCAATTTTATGAATATGAAATTGGTACATTACCTTATACAGTACCTAAATGTTTAGTAACTTACTAGATACCGATATATTTAATAATGTAAACAATATTTTGAAGAATGGTACAGCAATTTTTAGTGGTGCCTCAGAGGGGAGAGCCGAGTGCAAAGGGTTAACCCTTTCGCTGCAATAAACGAGATATCTCGTGTACCTTTATTATTGATACGAATTGTGTTATTTTAAATAATGTGGATCTTTGTGCAAAATGAGAATCGACGAAGTCTAGATTGTTTTTGGATTGAGCGGGTGGATACCTCGAGCAGGGTTGTTGGGGCTAGCCTAATCGAGAGGCGAAAGGTGATGGTTCTGTGCCAGTCGAAGCCAGGTATCGCGATCGAGTGGCTGGCACGATAGACGCGTCCACGTGGCGGAATAATGGAAACGGTAATATATTCGTTCACCGCTCGTAAACAAGCCTGACCATTGTTATTATCACCGGCCGAGCCATTGCGATTAATCGTCTGCCGTTGATTCATTCCGCTTAATTTATACGTAAATTATACCCGGTCGCCCTTTCGGTGCTCAGTGAATAAGCATGAACTTCCGGCGACCGTAAACTTCTGCTGCATACTAGCTCGATCGAGGCCAAGCTGCTTCTCTTTCGCGATAGAACAGCCGCGAACGGTGTACACCAATTCACTATACACATAGCGCGTTCATATTTTTTCCTCTTTCCTCCCGAAGACGAAGAATTTTTATTGATTTAGTAAATCCGTCTGGGCCGGGTTGTTCCTCATCGTTTGGTCGGATTACAAGGTGCAATTTACGTTCGCACATTTGTTATTGGAGGCAAACAGTGAGCGCATAATCCTCTTAATTCACGATACACATCGGCCAGGCGAGATCCGCGCGGCGCGAACGAGGTCATCGGCTAATGGAGCCGCATAAAAATTAAAATAGCAAATTGGCGACACTGTTCCGACCCATACGCAGCGGCGAGAACGAAGGACAGAAGCTTTCGTGCTCGAGTTCATTCAAAAAAACGACTGGTTAATTAAAGTGTGCGAGATTATCCGGCCGATCGCCTAATTAACGTTCGACGCGATTACGCGACCAGCTCGCGTGGGAATTACGAAGATCATCCTCTTCCGACAATGAACACGCTCTACATTCGATCACGCAAATATCCTCGAATTTACATTTATTTCGAGATATCCATTTGTCCGCAGTCGTTTAAGCTACGGGGAAAATGGAGAAGACGTGCTGAAGGTGTGCATAATTGCTACTGGGCGGCGTTAATGTTCAAACAGGCGTTAATACGATGCGTGTTAAATTGCATTACATCTGCTTATTAGTCACGGCACGGGCAAGCCGCGTGCGACGCTGAAAAGGCAATCGTGTAATACGTCATAATTTCCATAGCGTGACTGGACACTCCTCCGGTGCCCTCCATCGCGTTAACACCTATAAATTGGAATTTATTATTTTCTCCGCTCCTCCGGGACCTTTCGTGCCTTAAACGCTGCTTCCGAGATTCGACTTTTACCTCCGCACACACGCGTGTTCGCTTTGGCTGTGCATGAGCGGACTTTTGTGAAAGATAAATTATGCCCAAGTCAATTGCAAGAGACAACAGTCAGGTGAAAATTCGTACCCTCTTCCTATAATTTCGATCATCGCTAATTAATACACCGAAAATATTAATTCTTGCGAGCTGACACGGAAATCGTACGCGCGAATCGCGCCAATTATAAAGCTGACGAACGTGTGCCCGGTTTCAATTAATCCCCGTCGATTCCCGCGCGTGTTTTACAAGAATATATTTGCATGGAAACGACGCCAATATCGCCCGGTTACAAATTGCTCTCGATCAATTAATATTACAATTACGCGCAGCTCGGCGCCGTGAACGTTTCCGATCGAAATGAAGACATTTAACGCGCGGAACGGATACTTTTCATCCTGTTGATTTTATATCTGCGATACACGTTCTGCATATTTATTTGTCTGCAGGCCGATGCATCTCGGAGCGATCTTCTTACTCCTTTTTCGCAACATGAAAATTCGTAATTAGCTGGTCTGCACTCGGCAATAATCCGGCCGTGAGCTTTAGCAGCAATGAAAATAATCACCAGGAATTATTCCTTACGCCGTATGAATTTCATTTCTGAAGACAGGTAGCCTAAGGGCGCTTCGAGCAGCTTTATTTTCTTATTAAGGCGGAGGAGCTTGTCCTGTATTTAATTTTACACGCAGATTAACAACTCGATACCGCGTTCGTACGGGGAAATTCACGGCTCATCCACCGAGGAACACTCGGTTGAGAAACACGTTTATGCAGATGCTCGCAACATTGTGCCGTCGCACCGTTCCGGCCAACGGGTCACCGCTACGAGTTTCCACGACATTAAACCCGTTGCGCATCGTTTTTGTCAGCCCCTTCAGCTGGCTTTCAAACCGCGACGCGAATCTACCAAGCGATAAAAGTGTGGATCTCTTCTTGCCATTAATTACCTTACACCCTAGCCATTGTACATCCCGGTCATCAAGATTCACAAACGCTTCGTAACTCCATAAGTAGTTGAACTTTCAGAAATTTATGGTTTCTTCGATCAAGGTTTACCCCAGCGCTAAGAAATTAAACTCCTTATTTATGTAGCGAACGAAGTTGCGTAGACAATCTGATACGTGTCTACATTTGTAGCTTTAATGCGGTCGCTAATTATGGCGTCTGCTTTGCAACAATGCGAACGTGTCGATGCCTATCTGTGTGGTCCGTGAGAAATAAATTGTTGAAACCGTGAGGTTCTAGGTATAGTTATGAATATTCTGTGTGCACTATAAAGCAGCGTTTAGTTCATAATTTTTAATAAGCGTTCCAAGCTCGTTCCGACCTTCGCGTTCCTTTTTGTTTCAACTCATTCACAGATTTTTCGATGTACAGTGGGTGTGCTAAGTGTTCGTACACCGTTCAAAAACGAATAACTTTGTAATAACTTAGAAGGATTAGTTACTAGATTGCATGTACTTCGCAATTGCAAAGGTAAAAGTAATGGTGACGATTTTCACATTTTTTATCTGCTTTTTAAAAGGTGTCTTGAATGGTATAAAAGATTGAGCGGTTGGAAAAAATTGCGAAGATGGCTGCCGCCGATTGATTTTGCAGCTTCGCTATTTTTGACATGTTGTTCGTGGTTTAGCGATTTTAAAGCCGGCGACTCGCGTAAAGCTGCGAAACCCGAACCGTTGTTTTACGATCGGCGGGGTAAACGACACGTGGATCATCAAGCTCCGTCTCACCTGCCCGCCAATCGTATATTTTTACTATAAACTGGCGAAAACTGTCCGGTCGAATTAATGCCCGTCGTTTCCTCGGTGATACGGTACCGGGGCCAGGGCGTATCGATATCTCTGAATCTCGTGTAAAAGAATGGATATGTCGCACCTTTCGTTCGGTCGCGGGACCATTCCCGGTAATGGCTGACAGCACGAGACGCCTCTGGCCAATTAAAACGTTCTTCCAGAGTGTATCGTAAAAATTGGCGCCACGAAGAACGTCGGATTTAGCGAACTGCAGACGACGACGACGGGCTGCTGCACGGATCGAGCAACCGATCAATTTTCCATAGGCCGGTGCAAACAATGCGTGGGCGGTATGCGTGTCCGCACAGTCGGTTTTTTCGTTTTCGCGAACAGAACCGGCTCTCCCGATACGATTAAATCCTGCCGATGAATTTTTCAACGATTCCGGGATGAAAACGCGAGGGATTTTTCACCAGCTATTGCGGTTTTCCGAAACGAAATTCTCGATATTTTTCGAAACTGCTGCGCGCGCTGTTCATCAGGGGAATCGAAACGAACGCGGGCTGTAATTAACGAAGCTCGTTCCGAGAGAATTAGAATGCAACCGAGGAAACTTAGCTTCATTTGTATGCTTGATCTGGTTGTGATCTGGGATCTATCAGTGGGAACAATGAAGCGTTAGTCGGGATATGTTAAATCGAACTCTGGAGGTTTTAGGGGATCTATGGTTTGCTTAGAATTTTGGGAAAGGGAGTAATAATTGTGTAGTCGGCAATATTGTAAAAGAACAGGACTAATTATTTGTATATTGATTTTAATCCGCACATCTAGGATTTATAGAATTTAGGAGAAACAATTTTGTAGATGAGAACAATTGGAGAGGAGAGTAAAATCGAATAGTCTGGGGATCGAATAAATAAGAGGCACGCCGGTACACTGCAATTCGAGGTTGCACCGAGAGAGGAAGTGGTGCATTAATTTCGAGTTACCCCTCGAATTTCCTTCAACCCCCCGTGCGTGTGATCAACACACGCGCGCGCAGCGAGTAGCAGTTACCCCGAGGTGTTCGGGACGGCTGGTAATTTGTAGGTAGATATACGATAGACAATAACACCGGTGAGGGGTGGCAGCGCCGACTAATTTGTTTATCATAACTTTATCTTGATTTATTGCGGCCACGGTGCTCGCCTGTTTCGTAACGCCAATCGCCTATACGTATTTTGTATGCATATATGTATGTCCACGTATACGCTCGTTCCGTTCCCTTTGACGTATTTACACGCGCATGAATTAAACGCGGGAATCGGACAGTAATCATCCGATTATCTCGTACTCGGATAATCGGACAGGGTCGCGACCGATACAGATTGTAGTATATCGACGATTACACGTTCGACTGCGACTTGATTAATCGAAATGTCGATTATATCTGGTTTCGCGTCGCCTGATAACCCGCGTGCCCGAACGATGTTACATCAATCTCTCGATCCAGAATCATGTTGGCCTCGGGATCGTAAGATAAACTAATTGGGGACCGGTCGGATGAGTTATACGATCTATTTGCATATTGTTATTCAATTTCTAGCGACAATTACGAGCTGCACACCTTGTCGGAAGGGACACAGGTGCACCGATATCTCAGTGCAACCTCGCAGCAAGTGCAATCTAATCATTAAAAATATTATAAATAGACTACGGATGTTTATGCAATTTTTAATCTTCCCGAGCGAAAATGTCAAGAAAGTGGGAACAAATGAAATCTTATTTTCAGTGGTATTTGTTTTCATAGAAATAGATATAAAGATTCGCAGAGTAATTATTTAAAAAAAACCGATTCACCACTCGATTAACCATAGTCTCCATAATTTCCAATTTATCTTTCAAATATACTCCCGTTTTCCATGTCACACTGCTTCAAACCGCGTTCCACCATAGATATAAAGATCCGCAGAGTAATTATAAAAAAAAACCGATTCACCAGTCGATTAACCATATTCACCATAATTTCCAATTTATCTTTCAAATATACTCCCGTTTTCCATGTCACACTGCTTCAAACCGCGTTCCACCGGAACTCCGCCACAACTCACTTGCAGTCAGCGGTTCGCAGAGCTAATATTTACGAGTTGTTTAACAAAGTATAAATCCCGTGGTGCACCGTGTGATTTATCGCGAGTCGCGGACTCGTTCGCCGAAACAGAAAAGAGTCTCCGAGATTTCAGGCGGCCGCGGTTTTTCGTGACCAGACTGTGGGATCGTTGCGCGAATAAATTTCCAGGGATTATAGATTCCGCGATTGTCTCATCGCTTGTAAATTACCATCGGTGGTAGGCGGTCACGCCACCGACCGGCGACAAGATAAAAACGGCGCTGGGATCGAGGAGCTAATTTTTTAAAGAGCACAACGAAAGGGGTGCGAACAGCAACCTCTCCTTCCCTCTCCCTCAATTTCTCTCTCGCTGTCTTTTACACTCTCCACACCTCTCTCTCTCTCTTTCTCTCTCTCTACCTTTCTCTGGCACTCTCTGCGCCTGTCTCGTTCTCTCCTTCTCCGGGCTCGATCGCGCACGCAACCCTGAAGCTTCGTGGCTCGTATTTCTCGCCCTCCAACAAGATACCAACCACCTTCAGCCCCATCCTGGGCACACGAAGTCACACGTACGTCCCCAAAGGGTAGATAACGTCCTCAGTGTCTGTGCACCCTGTACTCGCATTGGCTAAAGCATGCTAGCGAGCGTTTCGTCCACAGAGTGACTAACTATGAACCCTCCCCCTCTCTTTCTAACCAGCAGGTTCTCGTGTTAGTGAGCGACCATTCCGCGGAACAGATACCGTCGTACGTGTTCACACACGGCTCACCACCGAAAGGAAGAGCCTGAAGACGAGGGTGAACCGGTGTAACCGACATCCACCCGCTACGGTGCGAACGCTGTAACGCTGCAAAACGCTATCTAGCCGACTATCGGTGATCCTTGGCGCGAGACGGACCTGCCGAGAAAGGAAACCAACAGGAAGGGGTGCTATAATGTCAGATATAGCTGTATGTGTGCGTGTGCGAAACTACGAGCCTTGAAGGACCCGTGAAATATTCGAGAGTCCTCCATCTAGCTCGTGACCGCGGAATTCTTCGACCCACAGGAGACCTTCACCTCTGGATCCGGGTCGGGTCGCTATGATTCCTGGCAGCTGTCTGTTAGGTCGTTCCGCAAGCCTTTCCTTCTTCCTCTTCATTTATGCATATTAACGTTGATATTTTATTTAGCCTGGACTTTTGTGGAATCACTTCTGTGTTGCAGTGGCGCACCCAGGATTTAATCTTGGGGGGGGACGAGTTGAAGAAAATGACCTTTTTTTTTAGCAAAAATATCTGTCAACGATAGCCACAAATATTTTCTTATATATATATGTAGGGAAAAGTTGTTCAAAATGTTTAGTTTTACATATAACATATCCAAAAATCATCGAAATCGGAGAGGAAGGAGCTATTCTACGGTTTAGCTAATTTTTCAGTGTATTGTTTTCTTTTTCTTGGGAGGGGAGTTGGCCCCTTGCCCCCCCCCCCTATTGGGTGCGCCACCTCTGTGTTGATTTATATTCCTTAGTGAACAAAATTGTACATCCAGTTTCCTGGTTGTACAGAGAAGGGTTCAATCTTCAAAATGGACAATTCATGCCAGAAAAAGTTTTTCAAGGTTTTGAATCTATTTTATAGACGTCGATTTCGTAGCATTTTCACTGAAAGTACTCACTGAGTAAGATTCAAGCTGGGAAATGAGCTCTGATTTATTCTTGTACGATTGTTTTTCACGAAGTTGTGATAGTTCGAAGATCCTAAAGTCACTGATTGAAAAACTGCGTTTGTGGCTTCGGAAGTTTTTTTAAAGAAAATGTTTAACCTTTTGAAAAGTTTATACCAGACTGGATTGTTTCAATAATTTTCCAGAGTGGCTGGATAATAGAGTTGGTTTCCGCGCAGTCATTATCGATTGCCAGAACCAGCAAGGAAGAGGTTCAGGGGTTGGTAGCGCTATCGTAGATCTCATATCTCGTGATTCTCAGGGTGAAACCCACTGTCAGCTCTGGAGAAAGTTCAGGGAAAGGGTCGAACGAAGTCCTGCTGGGCGACTTGGAACAGTCGAATGTCTGAGAAGAAGGCAAATATCGGATACTTGGAATACTTAAGTTCTCCATTACGGATCGCGTGATGTCGTTCGAGTTTCGAATCCGGCAAAAGAGAAGGAGGACGTTTTATGGGCAGTGCGATGGTTTTTAGCACTCGGCGATAAAGTTTGCTCATTTAGCACTTGATTCACTAGCCGATTCGCGCAGGAAATCACTCGTCTCCTCATAGAACTGTATTTTACAGTCCGCGCGTCACCTTATTCATTCTACCATTATAATTCAGGTATAACAATAAAATATATTGAATGATTTATATCGAAGATTTCCGCAGAGGCTCGACGAGTGCTATACAGGGAGTATCATGTCCCAAAATTAGCCGCGGCCTGATAAATTTGTAATCTCAAGTGAAAAAGCAAAGAATCTCGACGCACAACAAAGGCTTAACGTCCGGTATAGGGCCCCGTAGCGCGGGGCCTCCTCAAATATTAGCGGAGGACCACGGGGTCCCCTTTTGAACGGCGATCCCCCGAAAATTTCTATGGCGAATAATCGGAGACAGCTGGCACGATGCGAAATCAAGTAGCGTAATAATGCCTTCGCATCCACAGAGCGGGGGAAAATAAAATGTTCGGGGAAAAAAAGGAAGCTGAACGAAAGAAAAGAGAAAAGAGAGAGAGAGAGAGAGAAACACTCTCCCTCGATATCCCGTCTTACTCGACTGTCTTATTTCAAATATTTACGCAAGAAAAACATGGACCTGGTTGGATAGCCTCTCGACGCGAGTTTTCGGGCTGCAACGAGAACGCGAGAGAAAGGAACGGAAAGAGGGAAACGGTTTTACATTGTAAAACAGTCGATTAGGAAAATAATATCAGGCCTGCCCGTTTTGCACTTCTCATCAATCCACCTACCCAATTTCGTCGCAATGCATACAAGAAGTAGGTCCAGCATATGTAAAACGAAATTGATGTTGAAGCATTTGAACGAGTGTAGCCAGGACTGCTGTGATCATTAATCCAATATATTCGGAGTCGATTTGACGGAGTCTGCCGATGGCTTACGACTTCCTCCGAGCGGCAATCTCTCGTCGGTTGTTAATTAACGGTGACCGTCAGGGCGGAGTCGCGAGAGAGGAGGAGAGTAGCATTCCGCTGGCCAAGCTGTCCCGTTTATCTGGCAATAAAACGGGTGTTTAGCTGGGACACTTAAAAGCCGCTGGGCTCGCATAAACCCGCGGGTTTTCGGCTAATAAAGCGGTGCCTGGTCGAACCGCGCTGCTCCGATGCATTCGCGGGCCCGGATCGGCAATTAACGTCGCGTATCAGCATCGGCCCTTTGGCCAAATAAATGACACGCGGCGGGCGCGCGTGATAGCTATGCTAATCGCGTGGCCCGCTGTAAAACTCGCTCGTCAGCTGCGCTACCAACGATCAGCTACAAATTTGACGTGGTGCCCGACATTGTCCCTCCCACCACGCGCACACCACCGTTCACAACCGTGTTCCCGCTAGATTTCGCCGATCCTGTGGAAAATGTACCGCGAGCATCGAACGATGCCCGTTTCATCGACCAGATCCACGCGCGATACCTTAATTGGTTTATAGAGAACTTCATTTCGGAACCAGCACCGTCAACGATCGTTCTCGCGGCTGGTAAACATTGCGATTTTATTGACAGACGCGCGCGAACCAGTCTCTCGACCAGCCGTATGAGTAATTCGAAGGAAGTAATAAAACAGTGGCCGTATGAGCGATGCTCATTTTTACCCAGCCCTGTCAGATGGTAATTTTTCCTCGTTGAGAATGAGCCTTTCTACCGGCCGAGTATGAGCAATTAAAGTGATTGCACGAAGGATGCTCATTTCCGAGGTAAATCTAATCGGGATTTTATCGGCCGATAGGTAAACGGATTTTTCAGATGTCGAGTTTATTTTCTGTCGATCGATTGGCATCGATGAATAAATTTTGCCTCTGTAATCGACGTAACGATCAAATGGTAAAGGCGAACGAAGGGTTGGAGAAAGAACGAGGAATGTCCATTTCTTCATCGAAAGGTTCGCAAAGTAGAAATGTCCATAGAAGATGGACAAGTAAAAGGTTTGATGTGCTCAGTTGAAAACAGGGAACGCTCCACCCTCCGCTGGAACAAAGCAAGGAATGGTAGCACTCTTCCTGCTAAGTTTGCATAACGACAGCAACCCTCTGTGTACCGTCAGCGAGAAGAAAAGTATCGGAGCATTAATAAACTAGATGGACATTCCTTGTTTCGGTAACGATATAAAGTGGACGTTTCTTATTTTGCCTCGGCATTCTCTACTCGCCGAGGGGAAACGATCTGGAACAATTACTCTTTGCTCGTCCTTTCCTGCTGGCCAATTAAGACACAATGGATTGATATCCAGTGAACCTTCGATTCTCGCTGGTCCACAAAAATAAAATTTCCGCTGGAACAATTTCGCGACGATTCTATTTTCTTGGTGTGCTTTGCAAAATTAAGAAATATTCATCCCTTACAATTAACAACGTTCTCCCCACTTCATTTTAAAAGCAAATTAAAAGAAAATTTCCAAATTTCCAAATTGCATTCCTTCGAACTTCTGCTCTTCTCCCAAAATTCAGGCTGGCGTCCTTCGCACTGGTTGAACAATAAATGGCAGTGTCCGGCGTGAAAGCCAGTGTGTTCACGCAGTGGCGGGTTGAGTCAAGTGGAGGCCCCAAGCGGTAAAAATATTGGGGCCCTCAAGCTCAAGTGAGAAATAGAAGTAGCGAGAAAACTAAGCTTATTAACAGAAAAGAAAAGTAATGGAAAATTTCATACCGTTACACATTGAACAAATTTATTTTAAAATATATAAATTTCTTTAAAATTCGGGGCCCTACGGTACCCCGGGGCCCCACGCAGCCGCTTAGTTCGCTTACTGTTAGATCCGCCACTGTGTTCACGCGAGAAGCCGAAGGTTCTGGAAGAAGAGAAGTGTCGGGAGGTCCGGGTATCGGGCAGTTTATCCCGCGGGAGGAGCCGCGATACAATGAATAAAGAACGAAGCAGCTTGGTTGTGCGAGGCCTTGTGAACGAGGCCTTATTGGGATATTAATCGTAGTACCAGGCGAACGCCCTGTCCCCGAGTGTTTGCACGAGGTTTGAAGAGGCTGCAACACCAAAGCTGCCTTGCAGCGAGAAACCCTCTCCGTTGGAACCCCCTCCTTTTAAGCGCAACGAAACACTAGAAGAACCCCTTCTACAGTACCCTCTCCGTGTGCAACGTGTTCCTCGTCGGTGCGATCTCAAGAGAAACACAGAGAGAGAGAGAGAGAGAGAGAGAGAGAGAGAGAGAGAGAGAGAGAGAGAAAGATGGAGGGAGAAGAGAGAACTACATATACGCTGTACACGACGAAAATACTGCTCCGGATACTTCGGACACACTCGAAACCCGGGGCCACTTAGGCACCGTGTTCGTTCATAGGCGGTTTGATAGGCGCGTTGCACGAATGCTTCGAAATAATGGGCCGTCGATAGGCAGGCCCGTGTTTAGAAAACAGAAACCGGCCGAGCTAATTGTTCGCTAATTTCCAGTGGCACTTCTACGGCCCCCGGGCACAAACAAACCTTCCGAAACAACGGGAAACTACTTTCACACATGGCGCAGCCCTGCGATACATGTTTCCCAGCCTCTAGCCTCGATGACACTCGCCTAATCGTCTTTCATCGACGGCCGTCGCTCGCTCGGCTCATGCATTCTCGCTATTCCACCCGCTTTTACAATAATCACCGAGTTCTTGTTCCGTGAATCTTGCTGCGGATCGTCTTTACCCGTCGGGCAAGAAAATAATTGAGATGGTTCTTGTAAATAATCTGGTTATTGTTAAACTGCCGATTACTATTCGAGATAAAAATGTAGTGCATCGTTTGCAAGAGACGCGAGCTGCGAAGACATTTATTTCTTCTCTGAATGAGTTTCACAAGCCTTGCACCTCTATTTCGTAGTATGATTGAATTTTAACTATTGCGATTCTTTCATTTCAGACCCTACTACTTGCAGTTCAATAGCACTGCCGTATAATTTGTTAAAATGTTTCCTACATATTCTTGTTATCGTTTCGTACGCTTGTTAGAAGTCTGAAGAGCAGTTTTCCATCGCCGCGGTTCTTCCCAAAAGGATTTTCGAGGGCGAGCTACTTATGTCACGGTTTGCAAGGCTTGCGAGGGCATTCGAACGCGACGGGCGTTTTAATCCATTTAGTTGGCAGGCTGCGGAGAAACGGTTCCTCCGTTTCATCCACTCATAAAATCTGGCTAATTGCGGCCAAGTCATTCGTGGCTTAATCCTCCCTCTACTTAATACCATATCCAGAAACCCGGCGAATATCCTGTCTAATTAGAACCAATCGACTCTCGATTAACTCGCGTTCAAACTACGTAAAGAGCCTAGCTACTCGAACCTCGACGGTATCTAGAAAATATGGAAAAATGTGGTACTTACGAAACAGGTGCGAATTCGACGACGGCGCACATCATAATCCTAGGACTGTACAGTTCGTTGAAAAAAACGATTCTGCCTCGGTATCAATAGTGTCACGGGTTCAGGGAGCTTTCGATGTCATGACGACAAGGCGACGGACATCAGGATACGTCGGCATCCGGTTCCCGCGGGTCCCTCCAATCGTCGCTCGACATCATCGAATCGTTGCGATCAGTTCTTCCTCGATTGCCAGTGGTACGCCATTGTTATCATCGACAGGTTCACAATTGTTCCTTCTCTTGAAGCGGTAATCCGAGAAACCCTTCCGAAGACGATCTTCGATCTTCCGTGATCGAAGTTCAGTGTTCAAGGAGATGCACAAGTCATGGATATCCAGAGTCTAACAAGTGTCCAAGCATCGAGTTCCGGGCTCCGATATCGATCACTTTTCTCGTGGGAGCTGGACAACGTTGATTTATCCGTGATTCAATGGAAACAAACACTTCGTAGCACAGAGATGGAAAAACGTTCAGCGGCGAGACGTCTCACCAGCCGACGTGATATATCACCGGACGCACGATCACCTGGTGGACCGGTCCCGAAAAAAATCCTCCCGCGACTCTCGGCCTCCCGTTGATCCGTTTGTGCAGATGATCGACGGAGATCGCGAACGATCCGTTGGCCGTTGGAGGCGCCGTTTGCTGACGTGTGTGCGGTGGCTGCTGGCGAAACCCGACGAAGGTCTCAGCTGCAGACAGAAGGGTGAAGGGAGGCCCCACGGCCGAAGGTAGCGCAGAGCCAGCAACCACCAATGGGGCGGTGCCAGGGGCGGAGCCAACAGCAATCTGAAAACCCGCCCAGCTCGTTGCTCGATCATAGGCTGCAACACCCCAAGGAATGCTCCGTCCCTGTCACTCCGTCCTACACCGTTCGCTCGTCTTCCCTCCGTGCAGGCCACCTTTCTCTCCCTTTTATTTCCTCTCATTCAATTGGGACCGAGGCGACACGGCGACGGCAAAAGTGCAGGCGAACGACCACCGGCCTCTTCCTTCTTCGACACTTCTCATCGATCCTCTCTCCATTCCCGCAAATCTCACTCCGAAATGCCATTTCTACCCGAACCGTGTTGTCCATACTCCGATCCAGTTAATTTAGAGAGAACACTGACCCACCTCTACAACCCCTGCAATCTTCCATAGGGTGGTTTCCTAAATCTCCAAAATCCCCACTAGTTTATTTTCTAGTATTTCCTATCCGACTCCTAAATTTTGAATTTATCTGATCTCTCTAAAGCTAGAAACCCAAAACTCGCCGCCCAAATTTCGTCGCCGCTTATTAAAAAAATATTTGCTTAGAAATATCCGGCGGAAGGTGAAAGCTGGCGGTGAAGTGCATTGAAAAGATTCCTGCGGCGCAGGGGTGAGTTGCATCGGGGGGGTTGAGTCTGTGGTGAGAGAGAGAGAGAGAGAGAGAGAGAGAGAGAGAGAGAAACAGAGAGAGAGAGAGAAAGAGAGAGAGCGAGAGAGAGAGAGAGAGAGAGAGAGAGAGAGAGAGAGAGGGAGATCGGTCGACGAATGAGGCAACGAATGAATACCGAGTATGGATTCGTCGGCAGCCAATCGGCGTACTGGATGTCCTCCCTCGTTTGCAAGAGCCACGCCAATCGTGGGCGTCCGTCGGCAACCCCTCTAGGTTTTTGTCGACGAGGGGTGGCGGAGCAGAGACGACGCCGTTGCCTGGCTTCGAGGGCTCTACCTGGCTGGCTGATAAAGACAGACAGACCTCTGTCTTCCGTGGCGGATCATGCTAGCTTTGCTAGGCTGACGACCCCGTAGCAACCACACCTCCACCTTTGCATCCACTTTCATTCACTTACAACCACTTTCCACTGACGCCAATGCTCCGACGCCTTTTCTTAGATTACCAAGCCTGTTTCCTACCCTCTTGCTCGCGTCTACTGTGATTAACGGATTACCGGGCTCGCGGGCCCCTGCGGACAGTCCACGGATTTCTTTGCACGCCCCTGGCTCTCGGAATTTAGGCTGATTAGGCGATGTGTTCATTTTTCCTCGGCGAATGAGTTGTCCGTGGTTAACCCTTTGCAGTCCGAGGTACTTCAACTTGAAAATTAAACGTTTTCATTCTATTTTCTACATTCGAAAAGATTAGTAAGTACCATTTTTATTTCGCAACGTAGCTCATTTAATAATAACAATCGTCTGGATCTGAATTTGAATGTAATAATGTAACAGTGTACTTAATAATAATCATTATTATGAATAATTTTTGAATTAATGTTTTCGGCGCAATAGTTTTGATCAATTTTATATTAATTAGATATTTTGCAAATGTGCCTAACGTTTCGGTTCTAGTTTGAACCTTTGTCAAAGGTAAATTGCGTCTAAAAAACCAAACAAAATAGTAATATACATAGATTAATATTTTCTTCATTTTCAATCCATGTATATTACATACTTTTCATTATATATATTTTGTATGGTTTTTTAGACGCAATTTACCTTTGATAAAGGATCAAACTGGAACCGGAACATTAGGCACATTTGCTAAATAGCTAATTAATATAAAATTGATCGAAACTGTTGCGCCGAAAACATAATTTAAAAATTATTAAATATTTGCGATTGATATAATAGATTATTTATTATTGTGACTAATGGTACAGCAATTTTTGGTGTGACACTGAGTCGCTCCTCCACTGCTAAGGGTTTTAATTAAATGCATAAAGTAATTTGACACGGTGTACAGATTTAAGCGGTTGAATATTACCTTCGGATCTAGTAAAATTGTTGATGAAGGTGGAACAGTATTATTTCGCCTGAAGATCCGCACTATGCTGATGATAATAATGAAGGGGTCAGAATTAGTCACTTTTGTGAGAAAAATAGTGTGACGGAGGACGGCGATGTCTCGGGGCAGTGCGAGGTATAATTGGTCGTGGCGAATGCGTTTGGTCGGCGATAATGAGTCCATTTCCTCTGTTCCCGTGGCCATATCGCCCCGTCGCGCAATAAAACAACCCCGGCAGCATTGTAAGGAGAGCGTTTTGGCACACCCCTCCGTCGGATGCTGCCGGGCGGCTGCTCTCCGGTCGAAATATATACGCCGTCTCTCCAGAGACGAGGGACATATTGTTTGGTTCAGTAATTCCTCGCGTTATTTCCCGTGTTTGCTTTTTATCATTGTAAACTGATATATTGTCCGGGGCAACTCCCCCTTGGAGTAGCGTCCTGGAAAGAGGACTGCGCGTAGGGAAGCTAGCTGGACAGGAGAGACACTGGAAAACCAACGGGCAAAGCGATCCACGAGTTTAACTTCGTCTGCGTTGCCGCCGGAAAACGAGATTACTCGCCGACACTGTGTCTTGTTCGCGACGCAAATATACGTCGACGCCGCTGGCAAACAATAAAAGCGTGCCGAGCCCGCGAGGAACTGAAATTGATCGTCCGAAGAAGCGGGAGACCGCGCACGTCATTTTTAAAGGGTCCCTGAAATTTTCAAAGTAAAACATACTTCGTTAATTTTGTTATTTTTATATTGAGTATAAAACTTGTCTGATTCGTGTCGAAATTTTCTTCACCGAGTGGATATCTCTAAGTGGTAGAGGAAGAGTGGGCGAAACGAAGTGTTGCAGATTCGATGAAATTGAAGTGAGCACTACAGTATTTGCGGATTTTAATGGCGCTCCCGAGAAATTAATTTCCCCGGCGCGCTGTTTATTTTTGTTTATCGATGATTGGCGAAATATTGTAACACGAGAATCGCGTTCACATTGGTTGGCTCGGTGGTTTTTCGGTCTGACCGTCGAATAAAACATTGTTTCACTTGTCGGCAGTCTCCACAACCATGCCGAATCTATTTTACACGCGACTGAAAGTTGCGCCGGCTTTCTGCGAGAGAGGGAAAGAGAGAGAGAGCCCGTCTCTCCCGTCAATCTGCCCCCACGCCGCCGGTATAAAAATATTTCGACGGGCAAAAACGTGTGTCCGAATTGAAAATTTTCCCTTTGTTCGTCGAGTGCATGCGTATGACACTGCGTCGCGCGCGTTCGTCACATGACACGGCACGTGTGCCAACGCCAAAACTCGTCTCGCGACGCAAACAATGAATTAAGCTTTATTTCCATGACACTCGAGACCCGTCCAATATAAGATCCGCAAATAAACGCCCGCATCCCTCTAAGAAGTTAATCCATTCTTCGACCCTGGAATAAAAGCAAGCACCGTAGACTTTCGTGGGGTCGCTAACGGCTTTATAAACGCAGAAATAAATTGACGTAGAGATGTTTCAACAAAACAACTGTTGTGACATTGATTTAGAAAATTCTAACGAAGGTGCATAGCGATAATCTAAAAAAGGAAGAATCAATCGTATGTCTCGAAAATGAATGACGGTGTCGGCGAAGGAAGACAATCGGGTATCGATAAAAAGCGAGTGTGTATCCATGGTCTCCAATTACTCGTGTGTGCCGTTGTAAACGGAAGCAGCACTCGGTACAGAAAAATACTCGCCGTTTCAAAGGGAAGAGCGTCACGTTACCTCGAGGGACGGAGAGAGGGCGTAGGATGACTAAAAATTGGTACCCTCTTGCTCGCGGGTGCCTCTTGGTGGGTAGTACTCATGTAAGCAGTGACTAGTGAGGTAAACTCGAGTGTCTGAGGAAGGGTGAAAGGGGTGGTGAGGTATAGGGGTTGTAGGGTAGGAGGAGGGTGAGGAGAAAGTAGTCGTCGGTCTGACGGGTGTAAGGAAGGAAGGAGGGCGTATAGTTGAACCTGGTAGATGTTGCCCTGCGGGGGTGGGAGAGAAAGAGAGAGAGAGAGAGAAAGAGAGAGAGGAGGTGGTTTTTCCTCGGTCTGAGCATTCCGTAGACGATAGCGGCTTGGCTCACTTGGTCTTGGTTCGCATGCGGCTTATACGCCTCTGTACATCGTCTACACGGACAGGAATCGTTCTCTCTTCTCCGTTCTCTCTTCCTCCGTAATCCAGGCTGCCCTCTTCCCTCTGGCTCCCTTTTCTTCGTCCTCCACGTCCTCTTTCCTCTCCTTTCTCTCTCCATCGCTCTTTCCCTATCTCTTTCTCTCGTTCCCAGCTTTTGCCGGGCGTGTACACGCGGCCCACCGGCAAGAAGTAGACAATTCACAATTAGCAAACACAAACAGAAGTACGAGTGGCTTCAAGTTGCTTGGGACGCGGTGGCAACGGGCTTAGCCGGAAGCAAACGGTGGGGTAGGGACTTCTGGGATGCGAAGCGACTAGCTTGGCAGTCCCTGAGCGTCAGCCTCCGCTCCAGAATACTCGTCTCAACTCTCCCGGCCCGACAGAGACCGGCGAAGGCGCGTGTATGCTCTGGAGATAACGGGTGTGCGATCCGTCGCCCGACACTTTTCACGTTTTCACGCCGACGATACTCCATTTACAGTCCCGTTCGTCTTCTTCCCTCCAGAGCCGGCAACAATCCCGGTTCTCATCAACAAAAATCACTGAGATCCTCATAACTGTCTATCCATTCACAGATCTACTCAAAGTCACACTTGACCTTACAAAATTTACTTACGTCCATCGGCACAATTTTTACTAATACTGTATTTGTACATGTTTCATTGTATTTCAAGAATGTGTACATAAATGTATAAAATTCCCACTAATAGGCAAAGCAAAGGTGATTAATGCAAATTGGTTAGTTGTTAATATTCAGGTGGGTCGTCTTAACCTGCAGCTGATCGGTCGAACGTATTTTTCAACGCTACCCGGTATATGCGCGCATCGGGCTCTCACCGTTGCGTTGGAACACTTGAAGCCCCAACCAGTTACGGCAACAATAGGCTTTGTCTTCGCGCCGTCGGCGCTCGCAAATTGGTAGAAATCTTGATTAAAGGTGCAATTCCGCTGCTGCCTACGGACAAATATGAATTGCACCCCCAATGCTCCCGCCGCCCTCCCTCGCTCGTCCCTACGCCGCCTACACCCGCTCTCTTCTTTCTATCGTTCCGACAAATGAAAATGGAAAAAACGTGTTGTGGTGTACTTCTTACGGCGCGACAAGTCCGCGGCTTTTCGAGGATCAAGACTGGGCCGCTCCTTTGAAATTGGCTGCTGTCTCTGTGCACTAGCGTTCAAAGTTATTGCTGTCCGCAAATAAGCCGCGGCATTACACCGGGATAAATTATCGAGTCCGCTGGAAACATGATTTCTACGGTTCCCATACAATTTGCATGGATGCGTGTAAAGAAGCGCCGGTAAAAATTGCTGTACAGTTACTTAACACTAGTACTACCGGACCAGTCAAAATGACTGATGCGGATTCTTTTCGATTAGAAATATTAAAAGTATAAATATGTGTTTTTGAGAAATTTTTTTAGTGAACTTCTCTATTGAAGTATATATCTAACCCTTAGCACTCAAGTGGCGCCTCTGAGGCGCCACTAAAAATTGCTGTACTATTATTTAAATCATTGTTTACACTATCAGATATGTCGGTATCTAACCAATTACTACACATTTAAGTATTGTATGAGGTATTATATCAATTTCATATTTATCAAATTTAAAAAATCATAGAGAATGGAAATATTGTAGGTCAGAAGAAACGTTTAATTTTCGAGTTAAAATAGCTCCGAGTGCAAAGGGTTAAATATCGCCTGTACTAAATCTAAATAAATGCCATATTGTCATTATTAGAAGGCAATGTATGCCAACTGCGTTTAGTGCTCGGTAGTTCTAGTGTTAAAATATTGTTTGCATTGTTAAATATGTTATTATATAAAATGATTGAAAATGGAATTATTGTAGGATGGAAGAAATGTTTAATTTTCGAGTTAAAACAGCTCCGCTTCACTCTAATTAATTTCGAATCAATCGCAAAGGGTCCTCAGAACTTCGTAGTCCTGCTTTCCCGGAGCCGCTTTATTTTGAACACTTGAAACCACCAAAATAGTGCTCGCAGTGAAAAGTGAAGTTCAGGTCCAATTTGTCGTTCGCAAGATTCCACTTACTCCTGGAGGAATGTGCTGACACGAAGACAGAAGTGCTGCGGCTAGTAACTTCGTTAGGAGCTCATTCCAGGACTCTAATAATAAATCATACCAGCCGAATTTTGTTTCCGTCGCCCATCCATTTCATCTCGTTCGATCCGCATTAAGAAGGTCCATTTATTGGCCGAACGTGTCGACGTTCGATTTCGTTTGCGGCTCCCGAAGATAATCCGATTGCGAGATTACACGGCGATTCGGGTCGATGGAGCATGATCCCGTCGACGGAAAGGGAGAAACGGGACAAGACTGCGTATAGAAATGGAATAATAACGCATGTTGTGTATGACAGATGCGACAGGAGCATTCGCGATAATCCGCCACACGCGCGTGCCCCTCGATGGTGCACACCGAAAAACGGATGATCGCGTGACCACACGAAATCCTAATTAACCCTTCGGCGTGATTTCATTTATTTTATATTACTTTTATTCAAAGTCTGGTTCGCGACGTAAGGACGGAAAGAGTTAAAGTTTGCCGTGTTGGTTTAGATTGATTACTCCGTATCGATTGATTCCGATATCGTTTTTCATCCCTCGATCGAGAGTCGAAGATTGAACGGTCCTGATCCCTTGGCACGATCGTGTCTCCTGCGCACGCAACCGTAAACCCTGAAGGCTTCCGCGCGCTCATGCTCATCCCGTGCAGAACACACATCGCAAAACTGAGTCAATTTACATAACGATAATTGAGATGTATACATGAAAGCACGGTCCCGGATCGCGCGGTATACCATCTGTAAACGGGCTTCGAATTTCCAAAAGCGTCTGCCATACGCCCTCTAGCTGTGTACCCTCTGATTGCTGGTGGACACTTCTTGGTCGAAGCAAATTGATTTTCGAAATGTGTAATGTCAAAACCGATGTTTCGTAACATTTCTCTGCATGTTGTACAGCGGAAAGAATCAGTTAGATACATCGCGCAAAGATGAATTACAAAATATTTTACTAGTTTTTGATCCTTTGTTTCCTTCTGATGATATATGTAATTAATTTGTTATTAAAAGTTGCAACGCTGATGCGAACTTGGAGATTGGATCAGTGTGTCCATCTAGTTCCAACATTCATCGTTCTTCAGCGTAGGATCTGATCCAGGCTAAAGACGATACAGGTTCTGATCTATGCTGACGATGATGTAGATTGCGATCCAGACTTTTATCAAAAGTCCATGGATTTATAACTAAAACCCATAGAATGTACTAACTTTACCTATCTAATTCAATCTATTTAAAATCTAACTGAAATATAACTTAAACGTGAGTTTATTTCAACTACCGCAATATCGATCTCCTTCGATAGACGTCTTCTTCCCCGAGCTTGAATTATTGATACCATTATCGAAATAGAACGAAACTATAACGAAAACCCATAGAATTTTAACCAACTTTGTATAACTAATTGAATCCAATTTAAATCTAGCTTACATCTAACTCCAGTCTGTCTACTTTGATATTGATTTCCGTCGATGGACGTCTTCTTTCTGTCTGTGCTTAAACTATTGATGTCGGTATTCGAAGTCGACTATTTTATGATCAACTAATGCCTGATAGTAAATTTTCTCGGGGTGTACACGTTTAAAATTACAAAAACTAATTAATATTCTTTAGGAAACCCCTGATAGCAGTGCACGACAGGTAAGCATTCTTGGTTGCATAGCATCAGGGGTCGGTTTAGTTGCTGCTTTACGCCACTAGATGTTTATAGCGTTGCTGCGTCACTCATTGTGCATTGTGCATCGTTTCGTGCAGGAAGTGAAGTTGTGAGAGCTGCAGGAGGTAAGCTTTATATAACTCCATAATTACAGTAATGACAAAACTATACATTTCCTTTGCACGTACATCTTCTACCTGTATCTTCGTCATGCCAACTACGCTATAGATTTTAAGCTCCAATATATGTAGTCCAACATGTCTGAGCAAATTGTATGACTTTCAGATTAATTGTTAACTAGGCAACAATTCCTAATGACGTCCGTGGACAGCTCATTGCCATGTCTCCTCACTGGATTCATATTCTATGGGTTTGGCTTAAAATGGTGCTATGATTATGCCAAGTACTGGGTTTCCCTGCGACCCAGGGATGATTCCAACACAAAGGGGTTAAAGTTGCTAGAGAAATGTGACAGATTATTGCACAACCACCCCATAGAGGGAAGCTTGAAGCTGATAGCAACCGCTATTGGCCTAGCTGGCACGATCACAGGAGAAATGCCACAAGTTGGGACCGTGTCCCCAAAAGTTGTACTAGCTACAATCTATCTGTTCTTCGCTTTCTCTGGTCTAGTCGATGTTCTGAATTTCTACTTTCCTCACAATGTGAGCGAGGGATTGGTCAAAATGGCACTGGCTCAGAGCTTCTTCATAGAAGGATTCTTCTTCCTCTGGGGTAGTTTGGGTAGCAACGCTATAGTCAATTTGATATTAGCATTTATTGTGTGGACAACATCTGTAGCCATTATTTTGGAGCTTGTGTGGCCAGAATTGAAACTATTGAGAGCCTGTACCACGTTGATTCATGGTAGCTGGATAGCACACATGATACGTGTCTATCCTGCCATTTCAATGCTACCTGAAGGAGTAGCTCTGGTATTTTCATGGCACGTTGCTGCTGCATCGGCAGTGACATTGTCTGTAGTAGTGGTGACAAGAAGTTGTGCACCGAGACTGATTATGGACGGACCACCAGAGATACCGATTTACGATTATTGTCAGGAACCTGACCAGAGAATGTGAATGTCTCTATTGAAAGTATCGAATGCAATAGGCTTCGCGCGAAATATAACGTTTACCCCATAACACGCGAAGCCAACGACCTTAGAGAAGCATTTTACAGGTAGTGTAGAGCCAAATAATCAAAATGCACAAACCAAATTGAACTTTTACACTGTCAGTATTTTTTGACTTAATATTTATAACAATATTTCGTTTTCTACTACAACGAACGACTATTTTATACGGCCCGAATTATACGGATACCATAGCAATAAGCAATTTTATAACGCCCCGATATTGTAGGTGGAATACTCATTAGGACTTAAGAGGTGCCTTACGATATTATTGCTCACTTATTTATTCATAGTAACCTCGTCTTTTGTAATAAGTTTTTCTACTTCGACACCGTAACTACGTGCCAAAATAGTTCTCATAATCATTGTACATACGTCATTTTAATAAACGCATTAGCAACCCACACGTAATCACGTTTTCCTGCAGAACTTATAGCGTTAGCGAATTGCGGTATTGTTCGTATATATTAATTATTAGAATTAGGACTAGACCCAGTATCCTTATTGATTTAATTTAAAATTAATTACCTGATCCACAAGTAGTCGCGCCAGACAATTCGTCGCAGGAAATTAGGTGAATTCAAATTTTCAAATGATCGACTTGAGGCGAACTCTGGCAATCACTGCGCGAATCATGCGAAGGCCGAACCGCGGCGATTTCAAACCTACTTCCTACATTCCTCTCGTGAAACAAATACAACGTAATCTGATACCTATAAATTATAAGAGAAGAATTATTTCTTTTTCTATCAGAGATTATACACTTTCACAAGCGAGGCCAAGGTATATCGACAAGTATTCCACGATAAAACAGTAACAGGAACTGTTAGGAAAATTTACAGACACACACTGTTGGGAGTATTTGCGATGATTTATTATTCATTCAATGATTCACTGAATTAATTAACATAAATAAATAGAAAAGATTTCCCGTTTCTTCTGTTAGAAAACATTTGAAATTAAAACCAGACTGTTGATTTTTATGAATAATCGTCTATATTCATTTCTCGATACAGAAGCGATATAAACATTTCTAGATTCTTTAAATATCTTCAATGTGTTTCGCAACTTATTTATTTTTGTCATAACTGCATAAAAGACGTATTAATTAGACTCCATGAACCGAGAGTTGTTTTGAGACCCGCCATCGTCTAAGATTCCAAGCGCGTAATCACAGCGTCCCAGACGCTTATCGAACAATGCAACTTTTACAATGACAAAGTTGTGCAGTAATTATGCAACTGGCTTGTTACGCAACCGTCTGCGAACAACTGATGCATCTGTCACGCACGCGATCCATCTTCCCGGGCGGAATTTTTCGTTTGCGCAAATCGCGTCCACTAATTAATGTTAATAGATCGGTCTAGTCGTTGTGTTTCGTGGGAAACGATGAGTCACTTAATAAATTCGTCACCGGGGAAAACAGTGACAGGGGCTTTTCAACGAATGTCAGGAAAGTCAACGACGATCATTGTTGTCGCAGGACTCGTGGCGATTGTGAGAATCCCGCGTTACCAATTCTAAAAACGATAACCGCGGCTTCTATATATACGTGTACCAGATAAAACCGTGATAAGTATAGAAAATTTATTAATAAACTCTGGTCACCCGGCTTTTTATTTTCTGATTGACGAAATCCTGATACAAACTGGCCTAGATACACACCACGCGATGTTATCACCCTGATTCTACATTTTAGAGGTCGCTGATGTAATTGATCTTGTCATGTGAAGATACCGGTCCGTTTTTAATGGTCTTCACGATAATTCTGTTATGATTACAAAATTTAATTACTCCGCTGTACGGAGTAGAAAAATAATTACTCTACAACGATGGAAAAACAGAAGCCATCGCAGTTAGAAACATTAATGAGCTAGGATCGTCATTCAGCGATAATTATCTCGCTTAGTGAATGCACGTGCTTTCACCGTCCACGTGAACACGACTTTCCACGCGCGTGATTCGTTGATGGAGTAATTGCTATTAAAGATAATTTTCATTTCTGGGCAACGGAAGATTTCTCGGTTTCTTCACCTACGTAAGCGTGAATCGAGCCTCGGGATCCATCGTGCCCTGATAAGGGAGAGCACTTGGCGAATTTTCTTGCACGTGATGAAAGTGTGCTCGCGAATAGTGTCGCGTGATAAATCGAGGATGATAGAGGTCACGAGCGGATCCAGGGGTAACGCGGAATGAACTCTGTCGATCCGCGAGCTGTTATAACTCAATTGAGAAGAGACCGACGAGCGAATCGTCTAGAAACGAGTTGGAGGGTCCTCGTCACCGAAACGGTCGCTGCCAAGAAGGTGCACCGTTCCCGTTCTATTGCTACAAATAGAATAATGCACCCGACCATCACATCATTACGTGTTAAACTAGCCTGCGTTGGAAGGTTGACCGATACCTCCAAGGATCGCACCAAGGCAGTCACCTTCTCCAATTTCTAGGCGTGAGCTAATTCAAGAAAAACGAGCGACTCGCTACGCTGACAACTCTCAGTTACCACCATGATAACTAAACAGCGGATTTTATGCAGTTATGACGAAAATGAGTAGGTGTAATTTGAAACGTTAAAAACATCAGACGAATAATACAATCAAGAAACTTGAAATTCCTATGAAGAATACAGAGGGTGAAAATTTACGTTTGTTTCATGTTATTGTTAAAAATCGGATATTTCGTATGCAACAACTTAATAATAAAATCTACAGTTTAACAAGCATCCGCTCTGATAGAGCTATTTCGTCGTTCTCGTTCAAATTGATCAGTGATCGTCGTGCACACTGTCCACGGGTCGTCCGCCTGTCAACCTATGATGTAATTTGACAGGTCAAGACGTTAATGATCCGCCATTCCGAAGCTTAATGACACCAACGTGGACACGCGCGCAGAGCAAGCCACCGCTTAAATGCCATTGGGGAAATAGAAGAAACGAGCGTGTGGACTTTGCTCGGCTAGCAGGCCAAGGAACACAACAGACGGTTCGGTTCGTCTCGAGATAATAATCAGAGCAAATATCATTTCAACAGTCGCATAATTGTGGCGAAATAGACAAAGCGGCGATCCCGAAGCTCTCGGGTCCCCGTAAACAATCGTCATCTGTTTGCGATCTGTTTTCGACGGATACGCAGCCGGTCTGTCATATATTCAACGACATCACGTTGTTCTATGACGTCCTTAGCCGTTGAAAAATCGCTACATTCTCGCTTTTCCTGTTGACTCCCGGTCACAAGCAGAAATGCTGAATCTATTATGGTAAAATTGTTGCACAAATGACCTCTGCGGAATCGGCGATTTTTAATCCGAAATGCTTCGTTTGCGAATCGTTCAGTTGACTTTTTATTCGTCACGTTGTTGACGACTGATTCTGTTCATACAAATTTAGTACCGAGCATTTTTTTAGTGTTTAGTATTTAGAAAACAAATTAATGTGATTATCTCATAATTTTTTAGTTTGTGATTCGTGGATAAAGATTTTTTTTAAACATTATCTAACGGCGATTATTTCGTAATTTTCGAAAGTTCAGCAATGGCAGGTTCATGAACTAGCAACTCATTTCCAGTAAATAAATTTAATAATCTTTATTCATTTGCAACACCTCATTCAACTTAGCAAGATTGTACCTTAAAGAAGTATACATATACTCCAATCGTATTTTCAAGGGGACCAAAAGGTTGAATTGGCCTCCGTCCAATTTAGTATACAGAGCCAATTAAGTTGTCCACGGTCAAGGATCCCAATTTCCATTTCAAACTATTTCCCTAGACTCTCAAAAATCATCCACAGTGCTCAAACCACTCTAGTACCAACTTTCCCTCGATTCCACCCCGAATCTCATTTCTTCCTTCGACCAAAATTTCGGAGCACCCAGTATGCTCCACGAATGAATTAGCTATCATCCAGGGGAACGTTCTGGAGTCCCGCGGGCTCAATTGAGGTCTTGCCAGCGTAGGCCCCGATCAATTGATCGATATTTCTCTATACTTCTACCAACTGCCATCAATTCTTTATCGTCTAGATCATTCCAACCCTCTGCGAACTTGCTTATAGCTCTAAGTTCCAAATATAGAATCTCTATTCTAAGCTAGCCAGATGGTCTCCGCGGATCAAGGACCGTCTCGAGAAACAATATTTCCGAAGATCACAGGGATCCACCAAAGAGATACGAAGATCGCATCGGCATCGAAAGAATATCAACAACGGTTTGTCGGCAAACGTGAGGAGAAGGTTCGACGTGTTTTCAACGTGATTGCCGGGCAACGATGGAGGGGATGCGCGTGGTTCTATTGGTTGTGTGGGGCAGAGGGCGCCTACCAAGTCCGGGTCGATGTTGCTAAAAGCTGCTGCGGATGAGGGACCATCAGTCGCTGGAACCTCCTCGAGGAAAGAACCTTCCCTTCATCGCACGAGTTATTCGCACAATCAAATCCTAGTTGTCGCATGTGCGTGATACGTTAATTTGGCATCGATCGTGTCGGTACAGAGAAAAGAGAGAGTGAAAGAGCAAGCAAGAGAATCTTGCATCGTCGCACGAGCCGGATCGATACCTGAAGGTCTGACGTAGGGCTTGTTGATCTTTGAAACCGGTTCGGCCGAGAACTGACCTACCGATCCAGAGAAGCGTCGCATACCTGTCCAGGTGAGAGGTAAATAAAACTAGATAAAAGAGTATACCAGGTGACTGCGTGGAACAATCAAGAAAAGAACAGATAGTCAAGAAGACGATAGCCAACAGAGAAGGCGAGAGAGCTCCGGCTGTGGTAAGACGTCGGTGGAGCAGCACCGTGACTATGTAAACTACCAGCAAAGCAGCTGTGGGGCAGCGCGTGCGCAGGTCCGAAGCGACCCGTAATCAAGAAACGGCTGGCAAGTAGTATAGGACCGAGATCCGATTAGAGTAGCTAGTTGAGCAGCTCGCATACGACCGTGAAGAAGTCGAGATTCCGTTGCGAGGTGGTACATACCCCGTTTACACAGAGAGAGAGTATCAAACATTACACCGTGTAGGGTTGGAGCAAGAAGAGGATAGGATAGGCGAGTACAGCAGGCGGATAGAACTGAGAACAGAAGACAAAGAAGCTCGCAAACTGGCTCCGGAAGTGAGGATCAAGCAAATTGGAATGAGGGAGGATCTGTTGTCGATAATACGGCACACGAGCAGCGATCATTTCTCGGAAGAACTTTAGCCCGAAGAACCCACGGCCCTGGGAGATTCTTGGTGGCGGAATATAGCGATAGGATAAATAGCACACATACCTACACACAAGCGCTTCATTTTGTTTAAATAGAGGGCTCCTGTTCGCCGGATTCCGATAGGAGGAACGCTGTCTTTTCCATTCTATCACCGTTATCGTCATTGATCCCTCCCGTGTGCATCGTCGTACACCTGCGAGACCACCCGGGGAATCATACAGCGGGAGACGAAGGAATCGTCCTTTGACCTAACCGCGTCGGGTATGCCCTGGGTAGCCGCCTGTTTTGATCTCCTGGCTGCTCCGATTCTGGGCTATTGTCTCGCCGTGAGGAAATTAGCTCTGCAAGCCGGCATCCTGCAAGAGGGAGCACAAGAGCCCGTCTGCACGCTGGCCGAGAAAAAGGAGAATCTCCTTCGAGCCGACGCCATGACTCCCAGCGTTGAGGAGCAGCGCAAAGGTAACCATTTCTTTTTTTCTTTTTTTTTTACAAGGATCATTCGAATGATTTACTGTTTACTACTCGCGATCTGGCTCACTGCGAGATAACTCCGCGATTATCGGCCGTTGCGACATACTCGGATCGGTTTATCGGCAGACGATACGGTATTATGCAACGGGACTCAGAAATGTAACAAACAAAAGTTTGTTGTGGACTTTCGGCCGGTAGGTTTGGGTGATGGTTTATGTTTAGCTATTGTTTAGATTCGAGATGCAATTAAGCATCGTAATACATTCCTAGACTGCACTTGTTTATTGTCCGACGTTCTCGCGCTTAGTTCGCAGATGAATTTTTCCAACGACTACGCAGTGGTCGTTCCAGTGCTTCCAACATTGATTTTGCACACAATTGAAGGATCAAAAAATGACTCGATGGACACGCACCTTGAGGAACTCGGTAAACAGGGACCGGTTTGAACGGTTTGGGATCTCTTCAGGGTATTCGGGCGGTCGCTATAAATACGCCGAGTGGTAAATAGAATCGTGTCGCATGTACCTCGATCTGCCTCTGGCTCTCTAGCTCGAGCTGATGCGAGCCAGGGTACACCGTGAAACACAGTCAAACAATTGCAGTGTAGAAACTGTTATATCCTAGACTCCCCTCGAGCTTTGACAGACATAGATAAATGCATTGAGGCCATAGCGAACGGGTTGAAGCGATCGGATGTTTCGTGAAATGTTCAGCGCTGATAAACAATAATCGTTGGCTGGTAAATTTATCGTCAACGCGACCAATCGGCTCGGGTGAATACGAGGGGCGTTTCCTGCTGTCGCCCCCTCGGCGTTTAAACGCCGATAGCGACGGTATCGTTGGAAAAACGCAGCGGTCTCGAGACATCCGACGAGACACGCGATCGCAAGGACACGTGACGCGAGAAAACGAGCTGTGGAATCGCGATATCCGGTTCACGCGATATGCTAACTTCTGAAGACGCTCATTGGTTCGCCGAGATGCTGCGAGGAACGTAAACAGAGCTCTGCGTTTGACGGACAGGCTTCTCGGCAAAACAGATCTCGCTTTTCCCGAGATGATTAACGATTGTTTGCCGTCGTTAATAGCCGTGATAATTTAGACAAGTTTGCGATAAAGGCTTGCCGGTAGCGCACGCGAGAGCTTCCGAATGTTTGCTCGGCTGTCGAGAGAAGAAATTAAGGGATTTCTTGGAAAGTGCATGAAACGCTGCACTGGTTCGCTCGAGTTTCTCTCTTAACCCACTTGCATCCGGCGAAATAATGCATCGAACGAGGAACGACGCCCTTGTCACCAATTCTTTTTTCTTTTTCATTATACCCAAACGATTCTCTCGAGTTTAACCAAGAGATTCGTGGCACGTCTCCCGATTACCTAATTCCATTATCGCGCATACATAATACCGACTGGTAATCAATCATAATTTCCAGCGGAAATTTACAGCCGTTCCATTATCACTTCGTAAAGACGCCTAATTATTCTGAAATATTCAAAAGCAACTGTCGAAGGCTGGCGAACGTTTACGCGAAACGTGTGCGCCGTTCGAGAGGTAGATTTTCGAGGAGGAACATGTGCATGAAATCCATCGGTAATTACGATTGCGTCAGACGAACGTCTTCGCGAGTTGCGTATCGCGTGATTGTGTGTTCGTAATCTAATCGGACGATCGACGGGAAATTATTCGGGAGAGCAACACGCGCCGATCGAGTCGAGACACGCGTGTTTACCTCGCGCGCGGTAAAATGTGAAAGGAGTTGGATGCCATGGCGAGCGAAACGGTTTCTTCAAGGATATCCCATGGAATATATAGGGTGTCTGTAAATAAAGATTCGTTGGAGAGGTTTCGATGAGTGAGTTGTTTCTGATGAAATCGTTGGTACCGACTCGTTTGATTCTAACTGTTCCACCCTGTATACTTAGAGCAGCATCGAATGCAGAGAGGAGCGTGTGTCGGACATGTGTGCAGGTCTAGAGACAATAAAAAACGAGGATGATCGCACAGTGGGGGTGGGCCACTCTCGCTGAGCAGCGGCTCGGTCTATAGTCGTTGCACGTGTACTCTTTCAGCACACACGTCAATTATTTATACTGTCCTTGCCGGTACGCATATAAATATCGGCTAGAACGACTCGGCCGGACAACCATAACTGCGTGGATCCTAACCTATCGCTCGTCCGATACCCTATCGGTTTGTTCAATTCGTTATCAACAGTTTATCTAGGTCTCCGAAAAGAAATCTACAGGATACCGTTATTCCGATCCATCAAACACTATTTGACCAGATAGCGTTATCGCGGGATCTATGACTTCTTATCAAGGCACTGAGCACCTGAAGTTCTTGGAAATTACTTGTTATCGAGCTTTGATCTCTTCTCGACGTAAAGTACGTAACCCAAATACGGATTAGGAGGGTCTCAGAGTAATCTAACGTTTGGCGGAGGCTTGCGCATTTAATTCGCCATGGAGTGCTCGACAAATAACGATAACAGACGTTCTCTCGTTGATAAGTATCGTAATCATTCCGCTGCGAAACAATGTCGAGACACGTCAATCGCTGTAATAACGGTTCATTCTATTTCAATCATCTGGTAGCTGACTGTCGTGGCTGAACCGCTGATCTCTATGCATTCGATGCTAAACATTTTTAATAGACAGTCGTTGGGTCCAGTCTGTGGACTCTTATTCGATTGCCATCCTTTATAGAATAGTTTATAAAAATTCTGATAATTCTCCAGACACCGTGAACGCGCAGACTGGTTACCAAACTCGCTGTACTTCTCCTTCCGGAAACTTTCAACCGGTACCCGTGAATTTCGCGAACTTTCCCCGAAGATATCGACATTGCCAAAGCTAGCAGAAAAAGCACGTATGTCTAAAGAAACGCGACTGCGATAAAAAGCGTTAGAAAAACGCAGCAGGGTTAAAGGTGAGGTTTTGTAACCGGTAGTGCCAGTCTGGCTGCCTATAATGTCGGCATTATTAGCGGAGAGGTTAAAGTTTAGTTCTGTTAGCCAAACAGAATTTCCAACGGCAGCTAAATATTATTGTGGGTGTAATTGGGGAATTTTTAGACGGGAGATTATCAGTGTCATGGCCAGATATTGGCAAAGCTCGAATCATTCCGGTAGATAAGCTATATTCGCACGCGTTACGTAAATAGACGGTTTCGACATTTTCGCAGATAAACCAGAATTTCGGGAGCTGGGTTATCGGCGACAATTAGGTTTGTTATCAGGGCTCGATCGTGCGGCACGCTCGCCGACACTTGAATCGAAATAGCAGCATGGGCGTGGGAACCGTGATACATTCCGACTGATGCAACCCGCGGGAAATATCTCGACGGTGTTATCGATTTTTCCCGGCTGACCTTGTTCCCTCCCTTCGCGGAAGGGTGTCAGCTATGCGTCACGAAACCGTGGATCATCGATTCGCCGGTGCTGCACGCGATCGTTCTCGTGTGATCTCCGCACGCATGCAGATCTTTTTACAATTTTCTTTCCTCGCGCGACACGGATCAATAATTGGCTGAATAATATTGGGTTAGGGGAAAAGTTTCTTCGTATCCTCACGATAGATGGTCTTACTCGGAAGTATGCAATTAAACAGCGGAATCCTTTCTCAAATTTACTGTGTTCTTATTTGATCTTGTAAGTTCTTCTATTAAGTATGACCGAGTGCTCCTTTGTTTTATGCAGCAATGTACTCGATTTAATAAACTTCGTTTTGTAAGGAATGGCCGTATTTATTATAAGGAATCGTTGACAGACATGTTTGTCACGGGCGCGTTCATTTCGATCTGTCTTCTTTTTCTAATTCGTTGGCGATCGTAATTTTACAATTCTGTTGTTATTTTCGATTTTCTACATATAGGGTTGTCTGCTAATACGTATACAGTATACATGCATACATTCAACCGTATAGTTTAATATATGGAACAAATTTGATTCATATCTGCATTAAAATATGAAAAAACTTTGTCCCTAACCCAGTATCATTGTTTCTCTCGCGGTTTCGAATCTCGCGTGACCGGCCTGACAATTTCGCACATCGGAGCGCAGAAAAACCAGCCGGCCGATGCGATTCTCGAGTGCGTGAATAATGAATCGAGTGACGACACATCCCCAGGTCAACGCACCAACTATGTGTTGAAACATACGCTCAACCTGCGTGCCGAGCGATATTTTGTCTGACAGCACCTGCGCAAATGCTCTTATCAACGAATAATAAGCGGACTATTTATATTTTGTACATGTTTCTGACGTCTTCGCCTCGCGTCGCTCGAGTAAAGTCCATGAAAAATAATAATAATTTTGCGACACACTGTAGTGACCTTTAGCATAAACAGTCCGAGCTGCAGATTAAGTAACCCCGAGTCACGTGAATTTCTATAAACAACACGGTTTAAATAAATCGGCTGAAGCGGTTCGCTCCAGTTTCTTGATCGTGTAACATGTAATGGCTGCTTCAGATGTTATGACACACTAAAAATGAACGTGCTCCGGGTAAACAGTTCCGACAAAACAGATTGTGTGCATTGTTGAACAACATGCGGAGTTGTTTTACGATCTTGCAAAGTAAGCATCATTGATCGCTAGTCACGTTGTGGCATTTCTAAATTGATCACGTACATTGGTAAATGATACTTCGAACCATCAATGCCTCAAACGAATTTTAAGAACTATAATTCCTCTGCTTCATAAATCTCAATTAAACAACAATTTCTAGAAAAAGCTCTTTAGATTGATGACTCACACATCAAATTCCTGCTCTTAAGAAACACTTTAAAATTAACCAGCATCGACAGACAAAGTGCGTTCAGTGGGTCAAGTTTGTTGACCTATGGAGCACATCATCTTCAATCAACTCCGACTCCCATGCCAAACTTTCTGACCACTGTGTGCGCGAAAACAAAACTCGACGCTAACTACTCCTCGGCGATCGGATTAATGTTGTTTGTTCGCATACCATTAGCGATCGATACTAAAACAAATATCTAAAAGTAGACAGTGAATAGGAGACCTCGTTAAACATCCGTTTTTCCAGCGTGTTTTGCGAGACGTAATCGAAGGCTGAGCGAACACGAAATCGACCGTGGCCCTTTGATCCCCGAGATCAAGGGGTCTAATTCGTAATTAATTCTGTTGATACAGTTGACGGCTCGCGACACGTAACGATACCGCGAATTGAAAAGAGGAAAAAAAATCGGAGTGAGAACAGATAGCGAAGAAACGGATGACGAAATCGTAGGATGGCAGCTTTTATAAAAATTCGACGCCCTCGGAATTCGTCCAAGTGGAGCGACCTTTTATCGTTTTTCCACGGTTGTTGTGTCTAAGACCGGTACAGTGGAAGATAGAACGCGATAACATCCTTGGACTATGCTACTGCGATCAATTTTCCTGTTTTTACATTTTCCTCGCTGGTATTTTCATCTTGTAAACCAGGAACTTATACCGGTACGTAAAATACCGGTACATTTATTACGGTTTCTTTTTTTTTTTGTAAAAAGGAAATCTCATAAGAGATTTATTACAACATAATGCTTAGTACAGAGTATTAAAAGGTATATTGTATGGTATAACAAAAATATTAGTTACAATATAAAAATCGAAAATCCTTAGGCACGTAGGTTACATGTATTTAAAAAGGCTATCATATATGTATACGCAAGTACTAATATTAGGTTCAGCTATTAAGCAACCTATGTCCAATGGCGATTGAAAACCTGCTGTAGTAAGGTTTTGGATAAGTTTGATCCTCTGATCATTATATAAATTGCACTGCCATAGAACATGGTTAAGCGTTTTCTGCTCCTGGTTGCATTTACAATTGGGATTATCGATAATGCCAAACATTTCCCTGTTGTGAACACCAACCGCGAAATCAATACAATGACTCGTTGAGACCTGTTCCTTCTTCTCTCGAAGATATCGAAATCCGTAGCCAAGCTTATTATCATTCGTATCCATATCTGGAAGACAGTTTCTAGCTCATTCGTATTCATGCCCCCGGCTCATTCTTCGGTTACCATTCAGGTTCGCTTCATATCTTAATCGCCACGAAATTAGGAATTCAAGAACCAGTTTTTAATCTAGTCGGGTGAGCAACGAATGCTGATGGGAAAAGTGGAAACGCGTTAGGTTCCTTAAATAGCATTTCGGAAATACTGAACACGAAATTCCCATTCGTTACATGTCTCGTGAGTTTTCTTCAGGTTTCAAAATAGCCATTTCTCCATCAATTTAAACAAATGTCACCTCTCCTAAAAACGATGTTTCACGTTATTTCAACGAAAATTCGCGCTGCAGTCTTTTCAGAAAGCAAGAAACACAATTTCGGGCTGCTATTTTCGGAGCCGTTCCAACGCAGTTTCGTGCCTCGAAAATTTCCATTTTTCAATTTGGTGAACATTTCCCAGAACGCTTAACCGTTCACGCTCTTCCGCAACCTATTCTGCTGCAACGTCCGTCACATAGTTCCCACGGTGTATTTTGCTAGGAAATTCGCAAGGTTGATGCGTGCGAAATGGCCAGTGAATGGTCGGTGAAACTCGATCGCAGGAAATCTATTTCATTCATCACCGAGCCGTGCTGTCGACAATGTGCCAAAATTTCGGCAACAATGATTTGTCACAAGGTCCACGCGAATAAGCGTGTTCAACGGGCGAATGATGTTTTCGCGAAAGGAGCCGGCCGAAAGGGAAGTATAGGCCAAATCAGTTTGGCGAAACGCTAAATATAAAGTTCGTGGACGGTCTGCTCGCGTGGGATCCACATCGATCGTCTCAGTGTTCGTTAGAAATTCGCACGCGAACAATTAGTACGAGCGAACAGCTCTTTCGTTGGTAGTGGTAGTATTTCTTCGAAACGCGTTCAGCCTTATCGATCCCGACAGCTCTTTTCTTCCGTTGTGTGTTCCGTAAACGAGGGTCGCGGATACGTTGGTGGAAACATGTGTGTGATCGGTAAGGAGAACTGCGAACGTTCGTTCTTCGATCGGACAACGGTGTGACATGATTCCGATTCCGATCCGTCGTTGTTCCAATTCGAGCGACCGATTCTGATTCGAGCTGACCGTTTAGACAAGGAAAGACACCTGACCGGTATTCTAACGAGCAACATGGCGTCACACTACTTTCTCGATGGAAAATCTCTGCCGATTTTCTGGGTTCTTCCTCTAGGTGAAGCAACCCCTACTTTATCGTAACGCTAAATATTTAACACATTACGAAAATTAATAGGATTTCGATAGGTAAACTGTTAGTAAGGATTGTACCTTGGAAATCGAGGTTCATTTGTCTTACAGATCAGTGACAAAAGGTTGGGAAATTACGAAATTTGTAACATTTGAAAAACGATGTCCATTTATTAATGAACACGATTTTAATTGAATTTCTTGTCGTTGTAGACCGGTGACATAATTATTGGACTCGGTGCCGATCGATACGTTATTGGACACGTGTCAGGGAAAAAAGGAAATTGCATTTTCCTTTGATGTACGAAGATATGGGATCTTGTCCGTTAAAGACTGTAGGATGGCAACGGAAATTCATGATTCTAATTCAATTTCCTGATCGATCTACGGCTACAAAAAATGTTGAACAAGGGACTGTATAACTATAGTTGAAATCGATGTTGATGTATCGATCTACACGGTTCTAATTCCGTTGCCTCGTGTATAGATCGGTGACACAATGATTGGATGCGACATGGATGAATTTCCCATCGAAATTTTCATCGACACGCGTCGGTAAAAAGAGAACGGAAAATTTTTACTTTGTATATCCACCGGGGACTGTATCGTTGATATTGTTATTTATTTATCGATTAACACAGCCGAAATTCCACTTAGTATTGCACGGATCGATATAGAATTGTTGGGTGTGATCCAGCGACGACCGAAGCTTTAAATGACACGTGGCAGTGAAAAAAGGATGAGAAATTTCTGCCGATTTTCCGTCCCTTTCTGTCAACCGCGTCAGTCTGTATTCTGTTGTTTTATTTTAGCGAGACGATTATATAGTTTACACATCGAAATATCCCTGTGACGTTACGCTAATAAAGATACGGTGCATGTCTCCAATTGCACTTTGGATGCATTTCGCGCAGATGGCACCGAGTTCCTTGGAACAAGATTACGATAAATCAAATCTTCCTAATGATGCATTTGACTAGTATTACCGTTCTCGCTATTACATAAACGCGAGGATTGCTGGGAGTCGATGATCATCGATTAACCAGACTGCGGAGGAGTAATCGAGTAATTGAACGAAATTGAGCAACCAATTGCGAAGGAAAACTGTGCGCTCTTTAATAATCTCTATCATCAAGGAAGCTGTTGTTGCATTTTCTTTCTGATAAAAAAATGTATATTTCTTCCGGAACAATCATCTTACATATTTGCTCGCAAAAGTTCCGTTTGCGTCAAGCCTTATCTCTGAATGCACAATAATTATTGCTGTAATGAACGGTTGTGAAAATTGGAGGTACGAAGAAAACAGGTAGAACGAGCGTGTCATGGCCGATCGAGGAAATCCGTCATTGCATGATTCAACACTTTTTCCCTTGTAACCCGAACATTTTGCAACGCGATCGGTTCGCTTGTTCGTTTAGAATTGCATGTATTCACGTCGTGGCTTTATGATCGCCCGATGGAGAACTATAGCTGGCTCGGCTCGGTGCCAGGACTGCGTAGAACTGTGCTCCCAAATCAGGATTTAGCTGCTCAGAACGATCATCGGTAACTGTCTTAAAAATTAAAGAAAGCGATCAGCAGGAAATGAATGAAATTGTATAATTATTAGGGACGTCGAAATATTTGTTCCTAAGGAGATAGAGTTAAATAATAAATTTCTTAAATGATATGTCCGGATGATTAAACAAGGGATCTTAAAATACGATCGTTAAGCATACTTCCAAGATTAAATTAGGCAGTCGAACGATTAATTTGGCCGACGTTGAAGCAACAAGCAGCCAGATCGCGAGGGAAACGCAGCGCTTTCTCGCTGCATATTTATGCAGCGGCGTCGCTCGGCCTTTGTTCGGGCCCTTTGTCGTGACGGGTTCGTTTTACCTGGACCGAACAAAGATGCCCGTTCTCGGAGAGTGACTCACCCGGTTTATGGCAACGGTTCTATCTCCTCATGTTTTCGTTTTATTTGTTTGCAGAGCCCGGAAAGGACAAGATCGCCATGAGAACATTGGGTAAAACAAAGTCGCCGCGCAAATTCGCGGGGGTGGTTGTCGCGATGTGCGGCTTACCAGGCCGTGGAAAAAGCCAGGTGGCGCAATGTCTGTCGCGCAGGCTCAACTGGAACGGCGACTCCACCAAAGGTGAGGATAAATCATCGTCAGGATGGAAATTAAACATTGTCTCTATTGTTGTCTGGAATGCATAAAAATCCGCAGGCTAAACCTGTCTGGATTGTTCCTATAAACGATTTTTCCATTTTATTGCGTACAGTCGTGATTTCATGTTAAGTTATTCCGTTCCCTGGTCTGGCCAACGTCCATCAATTGCAATGATTTTTCTTCTGCATCCTCGCCCCTCCATCCTGTCGAACATTTACAAGCGATAAAACGCAAACTGCGTTACGTAGCCCCGTCACTTATGACTTACGATTTACCTTGAACGCATTTATTCCTTTTTTCCTGACCGTCGTCGGATAAACACTCACCTACCCGGATGATCAGAAGACTTATCTTGTCGCCACTGAAGTGGATTTCCTCGAGCAACGAGCTTTCCTGCACTCGAGGAACCTTGCCGGGAACAATCTTTACGAAAAGCAGATGATAAAACTTGTTTACCGTTCGCCTCGTATCGGAATTACGACACGGAGTTCTGTATAGCGGTGTTCGAAATTAATTTGATCTATAGATGGAGTGTCCGTGCTTGAATCGTCTTGATTGGCCAGGTGTAGTCCCCTTTGTTTCTCACGAATACGATTAATCGTTAAAGGACCGAAGATGTCTCTGTGGAACGGTTTCAATCTTGCAACAGTTCACGAAGAAATTTGACGAATCAATTTCTCAACTTTCTGACGCAACCCCTCGGAGGGTGAAAGAATCTTTTTTTACTTGTCGCTGTCTGAAAATAATTGTATAAACAACGATTAGAAATCGTTGATGTCATTCGAGAGCGATCAATCACGGTATCTCAAGAGGATATATCATTTCTTACAAAAACGATCCATTTCATTCAGAGATACCGCGAAGTTAGATAACAGATTCTTTTTGGTAGATGCAATCTCTCCGTTTGAAAACAAAAGCGATCAATTGTTGGCTTGACGTTGAACATATCCCGAGAAACGAGGCTCTGATTATTTCATTCGAAAACGAAGTAAAGCAGGAATTGAGATATGCAGTGTTTCGTCATTTTAATTCTACGAAGCGATTGCTGCGGTGAAAGGAAAATTTGCATGTTTTCTACGAAGACTTTGTTTAACGCTGTCAAACATTCTCGTACAACGTGGCTGTTCTGTCGGAAACGTGTATCAAAGATTCAGAGAGAATTTCATAAAAATTGCATGTTCCCTGAGCCAAGAATATTCTTGCCTCTTCGTATCCTATCTTTGTCAGGCGAATTCGGGTCAACAATTAAACCAAGTTCGATTTTTCTTGTTTCAGTGATGCGAGTGAGCGAGTACCGCAGAAAAAGAGTGGAGCCATACGGCGAGGCAGTCTCTCACGAGCTGTTTCGTCCTGACCACACAGCGAACGCAGCTTTGAGGGCTCTGGCTCAGGGAGACGCGATGCACGACTGCGCCTCGTGGCTCGCGGCTGGGAATTCCGTAGCTGTAAGCATCACTAGCGAGCTAGAGGCGTGCCTAATGCACAACGAACGCGTGAAACCGCACCGCAAGTCGGTCCCCAGATGATAGAAAAAGATCTTCTCTCTGAAACCGTCGACGAACTGAACGCGTTAGATTTCGCACGCGAACGTATATATCCTCCGAGATACGCAAGGCTGGTCGAGCCGGTCTCGCAATCCGCCTTTCTCCGCGGTTGCGAATCGTGTGATCCCGTCGCGCGAGTTTCGCCGGCCGATTATTTTCCACGATGGAAACCGTAAACGCCTTGTTATCCCGTTATACCGAGATCGGATCGCTTCGATTTGCACACAAGTTTCACGCGTTGCCTCGGTTCCCAGCTACGATGTGTAACAACGCCATGTATATTCATCGAGACTCGATAATAAACTTGTTCTCTGCTCTCCCCACCCTCGCTTCTCCGGAAAATGAACAAACGAAGAAAGAAATCGGCAAGCTGTCGCGGGATACCGTACGCGATTTTATGAGTTTCTAAGAGTTTTCCTGTTTGAAGATTCTGGACGCCACGCTGGTGACACGAGCGCAGCGCGCCGAGGTCTTCGACTATTTTTCTGGGCAGCTCGGTTATCGCGTGCTTTTCATCGAGTGCGTCTGCCAAGACCCGGCCGTGCTCCAGCAAAATTACAAGGAGATCCTGCGTCACAGCGCCGACTACTCTACCATGGATCCCAAGGTAGCTGGGGAGGATCTGAGATTGAAGGTGGCTCATTATGAACGGTCCTACGAACCCATGGACGAGATCGACTATCCTAGAATTCGTATCGATACCGGTTCGATGGATATCGACACCAGCAAGGTGTCCGGACACGTTGAGACTGCTATTCTGGGGTATCTCGGCAGCGTCTCACTGAAGCCTCATACTCTCTACTTCTCACGGGTTGGTAGAACATGATAATTAGATGTTAAGTAACCGGACTGCCAATTTTTACACGTCAGAAAAATTCTGTGCATTAATTGCAACGAGTTACGTGGACGTTTTCTCTCTTATACTCCCTGTATACATATATCGATAATATATACGATTATTTATTCGCGGTTTCATAAGCGCGTGACACATGCAGTTTGATAGTAAAGATAGTCGAAATTGTATCAAAAAAACAGATCAGAATTACAAAAGTATCTTTTCTGTACTCATTTTCAAGAATCGCGCGAGGTTCTGTAAGTTATCAGATGTTGTCGAGGCTCGATACCGGATAAAATCGAAATCGTATCACTTCGAGTGGCGCTCGACTCGTTTCAAGAGCGGTTGTATCTTATCTATGAATTGTAAAGTTCGGTTAGCTAACTGCGTATTGTGGGCGATCGTGGGAATTGAAGTTCTCTTTCGTTTCTAGCACGGTGAAAGCGAGTACAACGTACTCGGCAAAGTCGGCGGCGACGCTGTTCTCAGCGCTCGAGGAGAGAGATACGCACAGGCGTTGGCTACTAAATTCAACGCTATGCGAATCCCTGATCTGAGGGTCATGACCAGTCGCCTCCGAAGGACCATCGCCACTGCTAGAGGCGTCGAGGCGCCTCAGGAACACGTCGCTGCACTCAACGAACTGCACGCTGGAGTTTGCGAGGGCCTCTCCTACGAGGAGATGCAGGAGCAGTATCCGCAGGTACATTTCTCCTTACTAGAACGAATTGTAACACATTTCTTAAACAAATTAGATTTCGAAACATCAGTTCCCACAAAAAGATTCGTCATTCAAATACGCCGAAATTGGGTTCTGATATTTTCGTCTAGTTTCGGAGATAGTCAATAAAATGGATTTTTCACCCCAACTTTGAGGGTTACTTTGAGGCTATTTTCTATTTACAAAAAGATACCATTAAGAATCCCATTAAAACAAATTAGTTTTTTTAAATATCAGTTCCCACCGAAAAATTCGTCATTCAAAGACGCCCAAATTGGATTCTGAAATTTTCGTCTAGTTCCTGAGATATTCAATAAAATAGATCTTTCACACCAACTTTAAGGGTTACTTTGAGGCTATTTTCTATTGAAACAATACCATTAAGAATTCCATTAAAATCGGCGTGTTACGGTTGGGTAACATTCCTTGTCAGATTAAAATTGCCAGGATATTAACATCCTATTTTTTCCAGGAGTTCGCATGGCGCGACCAAGACAAGCTTCGCTACCGTTACCCGTGGGGCGAGAGCTACGTGGACGCGATGCACCGCGTGGATCCAGTGCTGGCCGAGCTCCAGAGATCGGACAACATCCTGGTAGTCTCCCACCAAGCTGTGCTACGCTGCATAATCGGCTTCTTCATGGATAAGAAGCCCGAAGAGCTACCTTACATGGAAGTACCTCTGCACACGATCATCCGCGCAGCTAGCCAAGGCTTCAACTACAAGCTGGAGTTCTACAAACTTCCGATCGAGTGCGTGAACACGACTCGAGTGAAGCCGAAGAACTGCAGTGCCGATCGCACAGCCGACGATGCTCTGCTCACTGTACCAGCCCACTACGACATACCCGATCCATGGAGGAACCCAGGGAACGGACCTACCCTGGTGCAACAACACTGAGGAACCGCCCGGCGATCCACGATCTCGTCCAGAATTCGATCTCTGTTGGGCTGGGGCTTCCCGGGGTTTCGTTAGCAAATCGTTCGACGATTCGAGGATTCGAAAAAAAAATATCTATGTCGTAGCGACCGTGTCTCACGGCTTTGGAGTTCGTTTTATTCTTTGTTTTCTGTAGTTCTTCTTAAGATTACTCGTAAGAGAGCGGGCGGATCGATCGCAGGGAAGGTACGAAGTATTCGGAACGATCGGAGGCAACATCTAGATCGAGAGACTGATAGACGGACTGCGGATCTCCGTGCCAAATGAAATGAAATTCTTTCTTTCCTACATCGAATATTTTTTCATTGGACAGTATTTTGAATAATCATTTTTCGAGACGCCTCGGGAGTCCGTTCGAGTGCAATTTGAAACAGTAAAAACGTTAGAGGAATTTAAAAATACTGTTCTATTATTTTCAAGCTGTTACGAAAGACAATTTTCATTTCGCACGAAGATCCACTGTCTAAGGATAGGAGTTCGGACAAGTTTGCTTTCATTTACCGTTGAGCTTTTTTCTCTGGATTTTATCGATCTGTTCCACATTGGCAGCGACTCTGTATCCTGCTGCTCGAGCCCTCTATATGTTAGGTGTAAGCGTTTTAGTTATAACGGTAGGCGACAGACAGGTGAATCGATGTTGTGAGCCGTGTACCACGGTCGGGCGGGAACTTTGCGTGCGACCACTCGGCAAATACGATCGACGGTCGACGTTTGCCGCGTTGACGGACTGCGGATTTAGTGGATTCCATTGTTTCAGTGCCACGAGGTTTTACTAAAAAGATGGCCGGAGATTGGATAGAAGGTCTAAGTGCTTCTCTAATTGAACGATGTGAATATAAATTCTCATTCACACATCGATTTGAACTTTTAATTACTCGCGTATAGTATTTACAATCTGAAGACTTAAAGATTAATTAGAGAGTGTAGAACGATTGAAAAAATTGCCTTCTTATCGAAGTTATTGAGTTGAGAATGAAATTCTGCCTGTACTGATCGCTGTAGACAATTTGTATTTTGCCTAAAGAACCACAGTATTGTCATTTCTACGCGACAACTGCTTTCAATGCGAATTTAGTATTAAGCATTCAGCAGCAGGTAGAAGAGTGGAATCTCGTGGCACTGTGACGGTGGAACGATAATTATTCTTCTAGTAGTTTTTTAACGCAAGGAATGAGCAAGGAAAGGGGTACTTGGTTCTAAAGGTCCGCAGTCTAATCGCTAGGATCGCAGGACACCGGAGCAACGAAGACGAGAAACCTCTGGCCATGTTTGTAGGCCTAGAACGGAAAAAAATGTTTCTTCAGCTGTTTCACTTAGTTCCTGGATGAACGACCTATACTTCGAATAAAAGTGATAATTAGGAAGTAGAGTGTTCTCTCGACGACGCGAGGGAGGAGCAATGACAGGATAGCGTAGGTTAGCGTAGCGATAATAAAAATAAAAGGACTGGCTGTTAATCGAGTCGACGAATTCGGTGTTAATTAGGTAACGAAACGATTGGACGATAATTGTGCATTTCCGCACGCGGAATCGACGGTCGGAATTGGGAAAAGAAGGATTCTAATTATGGGAAATGATCGAGGAAAGTATTGTGTTTCAAGTGTGACGGAATGGTTCTAATTGATCAGGAACTGTTCCACTGTCGATGTCCTGCTGCGTTTTGATTAGGGTAGCATGTAGACCGCATAAATGTGCATAATACTTCGTTAGTCGCATCGCGAACGTCCTCGCGATTTTACAATCCGACTAATCTTTTTTCCGTCGAGGATGCGCGGATGCAGTTTTGTGATTTCGATGAAAAACGAGAAAAAAAGAGAGAAAAGACGTAGGATATGTATATCGTAAAACACGTTCATGAGAATAAGCGGAGAACAATGGGAGGTGGGAGGAGAAATTTATTTTTTTATAGAAGTCGCACGCGTGCCTTAGCTAGGACGTATTGTTTCCCAACCACCAGAACCCTGATTTTTCGCGGATTTACCTATGACTAAAAAAATTTCATCTAGTCGAGTGTCGGTCCATTGGTGAGTCTTCTGATATAGTTTTTATACCACTCGAGAAACACAAGACGGAGGTTTGCGGGAGCGTTTTTAGCCGTTTAAGTCGTATCGTAGATACATTCAACTGTCTTTGTTTTCTTTTTTAATTGTACATTATGAATAAACGTTTTTTACAAAGATCGAACACTTCGTTGTAGTACCGGACGTAATGCAGAAGCAGGGGTGCGAGCATTCGGTAGGTTCTTGAAGATAGACTTTTTCTGTAGATCTTTGGAAAATTGGCAAATTCGTGATTCATGGGAAAACGGGGAAATTTTTTCAATTTCTAATGGTTATTGTGCACTTCGTAGCATAGTTACTGTAGTATAGTAACTTCTAACAGCTGCTGTACACGTCAGAAAAATTGCATTCGCAATGCAACCTAGCTAGTAATAAAAAACACACATATAGGAGCATACGAAAACGTGTCGATTTCGTAATTTGTTGAAAGTAACATTTCCCCTTTCCCCTGTGCACTCTTCCAAAAAAAAATCGAATAATTTTTTATGATCTCTTCGTTACAAACTATAACCCTGTTACAGCTCGGCAAAATCGTATACGAGACACAAATTAATAAATACAGAATACTTTAGTTGCTCTTAGAATATTCATAAATATATATATATATATCTTAGAAAAATAATTTGTAGTTCATAGTTATCAATATTCTGACTCGTGTGCATGACTAGAATGACTTTCGAGACAGGTACAGGTCCCACGTGATCTGACTAGAACAAAATTAATTAACCCTTACGTCAATGCTCAGGTACTTTGAATTTGTTATTGATAAAAAAATTCGAGCATTGATGCAAGGATTAAAAAATTCGATTGATGAATGCATCGATGATTTCCTGACTCAGATGCCGGACCTCATCAACTTCGCGGTGTAATCTCTCTGCTTGGTAGCCAAGTGGAGGTCCAAGCTCTTCAACATCCTCTCCCGAATCTCTTGATCATATCCACCGTCTCTTTTGTGCGAGCTTTTCAATAAACCGGTTCTGCATTGCGCAAGCCGGGGCTCGTTCCTCGAGTAAGTAGCCAAACGAAATCCAGGATGATTCGCCGAAGGATTCGTCTTTGAGGATTCCCTTTTTGTTTCACGAACTGCGCTCTTCATGAAGTCAACAGCTGCTCTTCGGCAAGTGTCGTAACCCAGTAACTGAATCCTTTTCCCGTGAATCGCTTCCAATTGGGCGTTCCTTGGCCTCGACGATCTTTCCAATAGACGTTCCACGGAGTTAGGGGTTCCTGGCAGGTTCTGGAAGACTTTTCTCAGGACCTCTGACGTCAGATCCTCCTCGCTGCTCGATTCACCTGAGCAGAAAAGTTTCCCGTTATCGGAGTCGCCGCAATTCATCATTCGTAAGTGATTGACGTAACAAATGGTGCCATTTATAAGAATGATAATAAATCACTGGATAGTTTCTGTACACGTGGCTGGGGTGAAGCTATTTTTTGAAAGTTCACAGTGCAATCTAGCTAGTAATAAATCGTGTCGAGTCCGTAATTTGTTGAAATCAACTTTTCCCTTGTGCACACTTTAAAAACAAAAATAGATCAATGGATCTCTTTCTCTTCGTTACAAATTACAACCCAACGTATAGAGAATAGTCGAGTCCCTCTTAAAAATAAATGTATATCTTGGGGCAGTATTTTGAAAGTAGCTCGAACAATTAAAATTAACAACTGTCAGCACGCCTGAAGTGAAATTGGATACGTGTTCACCGAAAGGGAACGAAGTAAAGTGGCCAAAGGGGTGAAGTTCGATCAAATAAAAATCGAGCGTAACTCGAAGACTGGTTCGGCGATCAACGGGCCGGAACTACCGGGCGGAAGCTAACAGCCGGAAAGTTTACGATATAAATTCAGATTACCGAGGTCGCTGGTGTTCTCCGTTGTGTACGTTCCTTCTTTGATCTCCCGCTGCAGTTCGAGCACTCTGGCCAACGCCAATTGCAGGTACTCCCTCGCGTTCGGCTCCTGCACAAACACCGAGCGCGGACGCACGCTGTTAAACGCGTAATCAAACGCTCGCGGGCGAGTAATCTGATTCGGTTCGGCTCTATGTCGTTTACCGAAATCGATCTGCGTAGTTTAAAGCGTATTTACCTCGACGGTCTTGAACTTTTTCGTATCACCGTTTCCGTCCGCCAAACACGGCGCCTGGCACACAAACAATACAAATGACGCGATATTAATTAATTAGTTCGTTGTTCGCTTGATATTAACCCCCGCATCGTGTTCGGCCGTTCGGATAAGAATATTTCACTGCACCCTTTTTTATCAGATCATTAATTCTTATAGATATAAATTTTGCTATAAGAATTCTCAGCAAACACAATCGTCTCGAACAGCAGAACACGGCGAAAGGGTTGAAGCACAAGCATTCTCACCGACGAGCATCTCTTCATCTCGATTACGGAGGTGTAAAAAATCCCAGAATACTTCACGATATTTCCGGAACAACTTGAATAGCACGTCTCGAAATAGTTCCACTTTCTTCCAGAGTACCTCCGTTTCCCTGTAGGGCCTGTCTAATAGACCCTTTTGTTCCTCCTTCACAGAAGATTCTTTTCCTAGCGACGCAGCCAGGAAAACGACCGTTGAGTAACCTCGATCGGCATCGACTAGCCAAATCGTAGCGACCCTAGCTACGGGAGACTGGTGCGAGGGTGACGACGGTTTGCCATGGCTTCTCTCTTTCCCCTCTCGTTCCCTGAGAACCCCCGGAACAGTACCCCTCTTTGGTGACCTACCGTGTGCATCTGCAAGGGGAACATTGTCCTCGGAACCCCTGTTTGCTCGACGCGTGCCCCGCGTCCGATAAATGCGGCTGGCACGCGCCCCTTCGACCCGAAACGACGACGGAATACGTTACTAGCTTCTCGATTCCAGATGCAGATAGTAGCTGATGTAGGCGTCCTCCACGAACTGTCAGCAGAAGGGCGGAGATCGCTGAAATCGCTCCAAGAAATCGGTCATCTTCCCTGTCAACTTTGAGAGTCCTCCGATCTCCTACCCCTACTGACTTTCCAAAAATTAATTCTAGCTCTAGATAGATAAACATTGGACCCACCTCGCTCTCAGATTTGTTATTTCACAATTCGTCAAAGCGTAGAAATATTTTCGCGAGAAATTCGAAAGCTAATATACAGGGTGAGTCTCGTAACATGATGATTAACCCTTTGCACTCGGAGCTATTTTAACTCGAAAATTAAACGTTTCCTCTGACCTACAATATTTCCATTCTCTATGATTTTTTAAAGTTGATAAATATGAAATTGATATAATACCTCATACAATACTTAAATGTGTATTAATTGGTTAGATACCGACATATCTGATAGTGTAAACAATTATTTAAATAATAGTACAGCAATTTTTAGTGGCGCCTCAGAGCCGCCACTCGAGTGCTAAGGGTTAATTTGTTGTACGAATAAATTTGTCAAACAAATGCAATCTGCAATCTGTTTTATGTTACTTTTCTTTTTTATCGAGATACGGGTGGCGCTTCAGTTTCTTCGAATTTTCTTTCGATAAACGTTAAAGTGTCGAAGAAAACTAAGATGTCGAAAAAATATTCAACCTCGAAGGACTAATTTCTCCGGCCTCGAAGTCTACGACACCTGAGGGCGGCGTAGAGCTAGAAAACCCCGATCGAAGATAATTCTGCTAAAAGATCGAACATTTCGTAGAGTAGTCACGATCGGATCGCGCGGCACTCGAGCCGCGTGGGAATAAGTCCCCTCTCCCCCGTTTCAAGGGGAATAAATTCCCTTCGGTCTTCAGGGGGGCGTAAAGTTGCTCCCGCGGCCGTCAATTCCATATTCCGGCCACGTATCGATTCCAGTGGAAACGCTTCCGTGCTGCGTGGCCTAATTACACCTATAATAGGGGCATCGGGAAGACGTCCAGTCGTTATCTGAAACGCGAACGTCTATAACGCACGGAAACGCGACGGCCAATGGACGTGCGATACTAAATCCTGTTACCGGGGCTGGCCGTCAAACGGGGATCCCCGATTACGGGTGAAGGTGGCAAGGTCTTCGGCTTCTCTGCAACACAATTGATACAAGGCCTGCGACTATAGGTTCCTTCTCCCTTTTCTCTGTCCCTCACTGCCTCGCTGGCTAATTAAATCTTGCGTCGCGATGCAATAAGGGAGTCTCTCTTCTCGTGGAAAATACTCGAGGATTTATTTCACCCTTGATACGCGACGTTGCTCGATTAGCTCGATCAGTGATCAACGCCGGGTAAAAATCGTGGGTGGAGAAACACTCGGTGAATCCATTCGCAACCCCTCAGTCACGCGAGATCAGATAATTACACGGACGATGATGGTTGCACATGGCCTGGCGGGCAGGTGTCTCGTTCAATCGTTAAATCGAGGATTTTCTACCGTGTCTGTACGAAATGATTCACTAATGAGTAGACTGCGGATTTTTATGCAAAATTAAAAAATTTATACACAAATTGCAAGGAGCAGGGGCCACCTAGAAAATTTTTTCATTCTTTAATTATCTTATACAGTTGAAACTAATACACTGATGTCCTTCAATCTTTTTAATATGTTCAGTGCTTTAAATTGTACGTATCCATTCTTGTCATAAATGCATAAAATCCGCAGTCTGCTAATGAGAAACCGAATGGATGATCTATGCGAATAGTTTATTCATTCTTCTACATTTCTGTACAGAAAAATGGAAAGGATCGAACGTGTCTGACACATTAGAACTAGACCGCCATTTTCTCACTTTTCTAGCGAAACTTTATTGTGTTCTGCACAGTACAATAGACTTCGCAATACTTTTGGTGGAAGAAACAATCGTTTTTCGTGAGAGACGTAATTTGTCGTTAGTCTAGATGAAGTTTAGTCCTCGCGCATGAGACTCGTTGCATTTTTCTAAGCACCACGAAACCTAAGAATCTTTTCGATGATTCTTCTATCGTGACACCACGTCTGAATCGTCGTTATACCTCGCTTCGGGTGACGAGATTGTTACAAAGTATTGAACGGGACCGATAAGTCGAAGCTGTACAGAGGATCCTCAGTTCGTTGATCAGTTAGCCTGATGAATGGATCACAGAAGGATGTTCGGGACGCTCTAGATCATATAGCGTTTTCGCGATTTATACATCATTTATAAATACATTTATAATACGATCATTCGTTCGTCGGCGCCCTAGCTTCCGGTGGTCCTTGATTTCCTGCGAACACAAACGTGACAGACTTTACATTAATTCTCCTGATTGAACACGTCCAATATTGATACTTGCAATTAAAATCATCGGGCACATCATTGGCGTTCTCGCTGGCCAGCTCGTACAGTGCAGTCGAATTCAATTCCTGCGTGTGTCTTCGGATCGTAGACCCAAAGTTGGTCTCGTAAATGCTGCTACGAGTATCATGACGTCTCCTCTGTGTCAAACGATTACCATTCCTCTCTAAACTACACGTGGTCTCTGGCCCACAGCCACTCGTAGATGATGGTCGACAGCACAGGTACTCGTTAAATCTGCCATAAAAACGGTTTCATTTTTTCTACGTCGAAATAACCAAGGCAGGTTAATGTTTTAACGAAACAGCACGCTGATTTTCTAGTTAAAAGTTCACTCGTTAGCAGGCCCGAATTTTCAATGGAAAAAAGGGTTAAACGAATTACCCAGAATTCTACTGAAAACCAGAGGTGTCCTAAGACTTATGAGCAGGAGTGTATATACAGTAGGGTGGTCCTTAGCTATACCTGGTGAAATTTTTTTGTGAGATTTTTTCGCGCCCCCCCCCCCTCCTAACATTGTGTCTTTGGGTAAGAAAATAATTCCTGCAAAAGATAAAATTGATCGGATAAGGGGAAGGCGTGCCTCATTGACGTTGAAGTTGACAAAAACATGAGAAATTTTATAGGAAAAAAAAAGAAAAAAAATTTGTTTTTAAAAGTTTTTAGTATTGCTGCAGGGACCTCTAACCGTCTGCAGAATTCATGAGGGATTGTGATAGGATTTTTACACTGTTAACCCGAAACACGAGATTTGAGCGAAAACGGAGTTGTTAGCGGGAAGGTGGCGGACACCAATTAGATAGGCTAATTAATGTGAAATAATCTTAATTCGTACAAAGTACACTTGTACTTGAATGCACGTAAGAAATTATGATATTTTTGGAGGGATAAAATATTTAACTTGAATTTTCAGTATACTCTTCACATTTAGCGCGCAGTTACTTCTATTTCAGAACTTTGCACTCGATGAGGCACGACTTCCCAACGTCCGATAGCTTTAAAACTTTGGATATATCATTTTTTCATGAAAAGGAACAATATTGGGGGTGGGGGCCTGCCGAAAATTTCATGGTCGAAATATAAGGACCACCCTAATATACAGTGCGATTAAACAGTGTTAATCAGTTTGCAGAGAGGTACTAGCCTCTTGCGGAAGATCCCGCTGATGAAGTAGAGAGCTATGGGATTGACGCAGCTGTTGACGAAACTCAGGCAGAATCCGATGATCCTGAAGGCGTGCCAGAAATCATCGTAATCCGACTGCGACGAAGGGCAGAAGTGGAACCACAGCATGAACGTGTGGTACGGCAGAAAACAGACGACGAAGATGATCACGAACGAGATCACCATCTTGCCGACCTGTCGATCAGATTTCATAAATGATACCACGTTTATACGTTAAGTGAATCCCATCGTGCGATATCGCCAGCAAACGATCGATACAACAACAGATATAGGTACGTGTCCGTCTATTCACTCCGACGATTAAGTTCCTACTCGAAGCTTGATCGCAGATTATATCACCTGAAACATTTGTTTAACTTCGAGTCGAGCACGTTATCGCTGCGGCACACAACGGACGACGATTATCAGCGGTCATTAAACGGTATGAACGAATGCTCGCGACTATCCGAGCTATTTCGTACGCGTGGCAATATTTATCAACGAGATTATTTTCACAAAGAAACAGCTGCGCTTATCGGCGCCGTAGAAACCATTCAGCCTACAGTCCATAGTGTACAAAGAATTGTTCTGTCACTTTATAATAAGTAGACTGCGGACGTTCATTCATTTTCGAACTTTAATGGGAACAATGAGAACAAATGAAAATTTGTATTTTATATTCTAGCTTTTCTCGAACATTTCATAAGAAATAAATGTATAAAGATCGGCAGTCAAAGTCTTTGAGACTGAGACTAGAGACACTTTCGTGGATCTCGTATAACGTTGCGTCTCAACAAAGTCAAATAAACTGAGCAGTTCTCGAGAGATTGTTATTAATTTGCAGAACTGCAGAGACATATCCGTGAAAATTGCCAGAGGACTCTTACCAGACCCGAGAAAAATGTCTGAGCGTTTAGAATGACAGTCTTCTGAGATTCGAGCATCCCGGAGAGCTCCATCGAGTTTCTCTGACACAGTTCAGGGAGTTAGGGGCGGTTCGCGCGAGTTGGCCCGACTTTCCGCGTCATTCGAGTGCAGACAATGGAACGGTTAGCGTCGCACGGTAATTCGATTTTCGACGATTTTCCGACGTTGCCCTATGTTAGCACATGCCATCGTTATCGCGAACTTTAAAAGCAGCTCCGTCGGAAGACGGTGCCGGATGCTCGGCGTCGAATTATCGGAAAGGGAACGGCATCGGAGCGTGGCGACGACGATACAACGAAAGTTCCTGCTCTCCAGGAACCATTCAGGCGACCCTAATCCGTTCATTTCGATAACACCGAAAAGACGATTTCAATCATGGCGAACCTGGCGCAATCGATATCGGGTCCCGCGAACACCACGATGATAAATCGTTCCGTGATAAACCGTGAATCAGAAGCCGAAGCGCAATCCCGCTTGATATCCGCGGATTATCCTCCCGATTCCCGTGGGAACGACTCCTCGACCCAGTCCGCCCTATCTTCGCTGAATTTTTGCGAAATTACTTGTTGCAGATTTCTCGCGTGATTAAACGAATTTGTTTGATGCCGTGGGACTCCAGGTTAATGATTCAGCGAACTCGTTGAAGGGTCTCGTACGAAGGCGTCGCACAGTCATTAATAACATGGCTTTCAGGTGTGACTTGCCGAGCCCTTTTGGAAATGTTATACCAACGTTGCGGTCAGCCTCGTCGACACTCTGAAGGGAGCATTAGCGTGCCTTTTGACCCTTGATAGAGCCGACGGAGGGCGGCTTGCGTGGGAATAATTTCTTCTGAAAGCACTCGCTTCACACCGACCGTTTCAGTAGTAATTATGGGAAAAAGTAGGCTGCTTGTACACTGCGAGGGCGTAATGATACTCTAAAAATACGGTTTAACGGATTCGCAATTTTTGAAGTGAAACTTCTTTGCTGAGGGTAACAATTTTCTGACGGGACGGATATGTGACGCGTCGATGCAACGGAAGTGGAAAGTCGGCCGCGAAAATTTAAACTGAGAATGAACGGAGAAAAATAATTTCTTACCCCGACGGGATTCGAACCCCGGTCCACCGATTGGGGACAACCAACGATCTTTAGAATGATAGTGAACATTTTGGTATATATCGCAACGAATAAAATGCTCGGTAGTAGGATCAAACGAAAATGTTAGAAATACATGGTTATGTTACGACTATAGACATATAGAGATAGACTGCACCGTCTTACGGCCGAGTTGAAGACCACACTGTCGGCATAGGATACAAAGAGTGAGAGAAAAAGCATTAGCCGGGATCTGTAGCGCTCTCTCTCTCTCTCTCTCTCTCTCTCTCTCTCTCTCTCTCTCTTTCACACTCTTTGTAACCCACGCCGTATAAAATGTACAGAATAAAAAACAATACGCGTGAAAAACCACGCGCGGTAGAAGTGAAACTTCTTGCAGTTTAGTAATGTTTAGAAGCAAATTAAGATTGGAAATGTGAAATTAAAAAAACAAGATCAGGAACAACTAATACAAAAACCAAAAAAAAAACAAAATCATAGAAGAAATCATAGAAAAAATTTCACTTCAAACATAATGAACGATCAAAATTGGCGACGCAAAGAAGGAGAGCGTATGGGAAACGCTATAACTATGTCTCTTTCTTTCTCATACGCTCTCCTTCTTTGCGTCGCCAATTTTGATCGTTCATTATGTTTGAAGTGAAACTTTTTCTATGATTTCTTCTATGATTTTATGTTTTTTTGTTTGGTTTTTTATTAGTTGTTCCTGATCTTGTTTCTTTTTTCTGTCACACAGAACAAAACGATTCTGCGTCATTAGACTGATAACTAGACTGCTTAAAACAATGAGATGTTTAAAGAGATTGGAAATGAGAGGTTTATTTGTCTTCACTTTCTTGAATTTTGCCTGCAAAAATTAATAACGCAGACTGCCAATGGCTCTCGAGGATGTTGCGAATCGATTGGCCGCCGGTTTTCGCAGCTGCACAATAAGAGCAGCGTAATGGATTCTCGTGGCTGGCTACGATTTCTAATTAGCTCCGTGCCGAGAAATTACATTGTTCGCGAACTTGTCGGTGATAGTCTTATAGCTGACACCTTGGCCGAGCGTCGAGTTAATGTTGCCGTAAGAGCTATTACCGATCGTGTGTGCGGAGATTGCGTAACCGGCGACCGTAGATTCGAGACAATTGCGCGACCGGCGACTTCTCGGTCCTCGCGCGAAACTGCCCGTAATTATCTGTTTCATTCGGCGTGCTACAATCGTTCCGACCCGCGTAGCAGAAGCTCCCGGTGATTGTCCACCCATTGTTCTCGAATTAGCCGACTTCTAGAGTCCTCCGGAACACTATATTTACACGGAATACTGGCCGCGTCGCTGCTACTATTTTCCACTTCGGAAATTATTACGGCTGCACCCTTATCGGGCTAACTCTGCCGTTTGTTCGCTGCGAATTCGGACGAGGGAAAATATTTGGCAAAAAGTTCTTTGTCGAAGCGGGGACTCGTCAAATATTTTTCTTCAAACTGTTTTCTGTAATTTGTAGGTAAAGACCGAAACTTTGTGATTTTTACTTTTTTTGAATGCGAAACACAACAGAGTACTCGAAGATGTAAATGTTAACTTATCAGTTTCAATAAAAAAAGCTTTTACCACTGTATCAAGTTGACGCCGAGGGACAAATTTAGTTCGTGAAATGAGGGAAGGATGAGGGTTAAAATTCCATAACAGGTATTGCGAACCATGTTATCCATCTTTCCTGTGTCGACTTGTTAATAAGACACTTTTCGGAACAGGAGCCTGCTCATTTTACAGAAGCTTATAAGTAAATGTCTGGGTGTTTTCTGTTGAAAAATTCATCCATAAACTTACCAGGTTACGCGTCGTTCCGGTAGGTTATCGGTTTTTATCGGAGTCGCGAAAGTTTCGTTTTACAGCGGTATCGATTCCGCGAGCATACCTTTTTACGTGCCCTAATTTGTTCCATGCGGTGACTTCTGGTGGACAGCTCGCCAGGCATGTTTCTCGTTGAAAGTTCAAGGTGTCTGGCCATCCCCAGGTAGAAGCCAGCTATCACGCAGAGCGGTATAGCGTAATAAGCGAGAAACTTGAACATCACCATGCCCCTCGTATAACTCACCCCTACAACCGAAGAGAACCATAGTCGAAAGGATCATCTCTCATCCTCGTTTACACTACCGTCCATAAGTACTTGTCCATCGTTTATCGATAACATACAAAATATATTTAAAACAAGGCATCCCAATATAACTTTTGCCACCGTATTTCTTTCACCATTCAGTATTTCATTCTACATCAAAGTAATTCAAGTCATAACGTTGATATAAACTTTTAGATTCCGATAAGTCGTGAAATACTTGTGAACGGTAGTGTATCTCCAACTTCTTTTGAAGCTAAATGATAAATAGTTAGCGGTCGGATGCTCCGGAATGCTTGGCAACTTCGCAGTTATTAAGAAGCTAGACGAGCGGAGCGCGGTTTTATCTGGAAGTTCTCGACGAAGTGCCAATTAAATTCCGGAAAAATGAAATCCATTTGCTGGTAATTGTGTAACGGTGTTGCCAGGGCAACGTTTCAATGGACAAGGAGGGAAAATGATCAAAGAAAGGCCAGTTTCCACGGGTAACAAAGAATATCCGATTACAAGGCAACGGAATAGCGAAGTTTTCTGGCTGGCACTCACCGAATTCTTCGGGGAAAGGGCTGCAAATCAGGATGCTGTGGTTGCCCTGTAACGGGACGGTCGGCACGTGAGAGAAAAGAGCAGCTGGCATCGCTAGAACAATCGCCAGCACCCAAATCAGGGTCGCTGTTATGATCGTTGATGGCTTTGCGCTCAATCCGGCGACGTGACGGCCAATGGGGTTCACGATCGCGCAGTACCTAAACACAAACGAACATCAATGCTTCCTATACACACACTATAACGTATTAAAATTTTCCTTAAAAAAAATTGAACAACTTCGGGAACAGCCTAAATCAAAGCGTCGTGAAACGAGAAGCACTTTGGCACGATGTTCCAAAAGTGGTTTACCGGATGAATTGTCTACGCGGCGAGCCACAGAACACGGAAGGTGTGGGTGGAAGCAACAGTTTGCATCGGCTCCATTAGCTGTGACAACAGGGAAGTGCGCGGTCGCATGAATCTTTGCGTTGAATTTTACAATAATTATTAACGCATTACCGATCAATGATTCACGGCTGAACGCTTTTTAATGGAACCTTCAACAGTGACAGCAATACTTTCATTTAAGATTGTAATGTGAAAGAAAATTTCTATGCTTTCTTTTGGTACAATGTTAAAATATACAATAATTTTGATATTGGTCCACGAATACGTCACCGAAGTTTCAAAAAGAAATTCAAAGTGATTACCCAGTTGGTTACATTAAGAATTTAGTGAAGTATCGAATAAAATGCAAGAGCGTATTGAAGCTCTGAGTTTCTTGAAGAAATCTCAAGGGAACAATGGGATTCCAGGAAGGTAATTGACGGAGAGTTTGATTGAGACTTATCGCGGCAAGTTCGACGCGGATTACTGGGTAGACGGTCGGTCGGCCAGCCGATTGGTCCATCAGTGGAAGTTCGTCAAAGTTTACGATGGCTGGTCGAGCACCGGCAGCCGAAACAACAATTTACCAGGCCGTAACTGGGTTTGACAACTTACCTCTCGGCTGATAACGCGGTCAGAGTGAAAACTGAGACGCCGATCGAAATATCCTTGGCGCACTCCGATAATTTGCAAACTGCCAGGCCCCACGGCCACGACTCGATCGTGTAGAGAATCGACGTGAACGGCACACACGTCACGATCACCTGAAATTTCGTATTTGGAAATACATACGGGACACCGTCTTGTCAGTCACGACCACATGTGCACATGGTATTTCGTATCCTCGAGGGTTTCGTTCGTTTTTATCGGAACACGCTCGAGCAACGTTTCGGCGAGTCGTGATGGAAGCCGATATCGAAAGGGGCTGTGATCGATCTCGATGATTCACCGCCGAATGTGAAACCCGTCGAGGATAAAAAAAAAAACTACAGAACGCTCCGGAGAACAGGACGATAAGTGACACGCTGCGTGACATTTGCGTATCGCCGCGGACAACCCCCCGATTGATAATGGTTCGCCGACGCCCCGCTGTTTATCGAGTTAATCGAAACGTGACAACAATAGCGTTTCCACCGGTACCGTTCACACTCGAGGAAGTGTTACAGCGAATAAAATATTCAAAGGAACCTGACACCCTTCGATGCCAACACTTTGTTGTTTCTTCGTAGACAAGATAATATTTATGATCCCGTTTTATCACCGGTTTCGAATCTTCTATCGCGAGCACTTACAGAAAATTTCAGTAAAATCCTATCCGTGAGTTTTCCATTATCAGGACATTTGATCGCCTTTTTAGCACATGCCTCGCTCGCGTGAGCTCGTAACGTGTAACCGTGTTCATCGAGGGATGATTGAAAGCCCGATGGACAGCTGGATAGCGGGGCTAATTTTAAAGTTCGTTAGCAGAGTGACTGACCCTTTGAACCATGTCCAAAAACTTCACAGAATCCGATTTTCACAGCTTTCGATTATGACATCTTTATCTACTATGCCAGTAGGGAGCAATTAAATGTTCAATCAACATTACCGCTGTCACACTTGCAAGCATCAATGAGTCTTGCAAAACTACCATTGCAAATGCGACTCTAAGTCTTCGTGATCCAAAATTCTGCAGGTAGTAACGAAAACTTCAAACGAGCCTTTCCAACCCAGAAGTTTTCAAACAGAATAATTAATGGCACGCGTGCTATGGTTCCGCACAGCTGTTCGATCATTCACCACTTGAAAAATAATTTACTACCCTTTCCGACGTGAAATCGCGAGGGTGAGGTTCGATCCAGGTGTGTCAGTCGAATAACTTTTGCACGAGCGGAGACTAGTGTGGAAAATTTGCCGGCTCGGAACGGTTCTAAGTATTTAGAGTTGATCGTTGGATCCAGGCTTGATCCAAGCACATCCCTACAGCCTTGCAATACTGGAAAAACGAGTCTACCTTAACACATTACCGACCGGTGATTATTGCATATTTTTGAAAAATGTATGGTACATGGGTAAATTTTCATTTAGCATTTAGTATGAACTAACTAAGTCACCCTCAATAACGTCGTCTAATAGTTTCATTTAAGATTGCAATGTCAAAGAAAATTTCTATGCTTTTTTTTGGTACAGCAGAATTGTTGAAAATCTTATTAATAGGCTTCCGGTCGGTAAAGTGTTAAGGTCGGGTATTATCCTGCTCGATAACACGCTCGATGCGCGTTGTGATCGACGCGGAGTTTATACTCGAGTGGAAAATGTCGGAAGATTAATGCAATCCTTGTCGCGCCACCACTGACTGTCTGGGAAAATTGTGTTTCCCTTGGGGGACCTGACAAACCTTCAAGATGCTGTTTTTCTTCGTAGGTGTGTCACTGGAACCAGTTCTTACCAAGAGATCGCCAAGGGCCAAAGAAAGGACATATGTGTTGGGCACGTTCCTCATGCTGGAATGCCGCAGCAACGTGAGCACCAGGATCCCGTTTCCGGTAACACCGACCACCAAGATCAACAGAAACACCACGGGAACGATGTATGTTTCCGGTCGCTGGTCGTACGGGACGTAGCTATGGTCCTCGTCGTCGTCGTCGTTCGCTAAATTCGGGAACGACGTCCCGTTCAGGATCACTGCCATCTACAAAAAGAATTTTCACGAAAATCCGCAAGCTCCATAATTCTACGAGAAGTTTAGAGAAACGTTAAACGACTCTGCCAGAATTTATCTGCTCCGTTCTCAGAGGAACGTGCATTTAAAGCACGAAAAACGTCAGAGCTTGCAGGCTTATATAATATTTATAGAAGCAGAGTAGCTACGAAATTTCGACTACAAATGGATTCGACGATTTATCTACTAAGCCTCTCGAAATATCGACTAATGCTCGACAGCTACCGTTCTTTTCGTGTTCTCCAGGAATCAGGCCAATCCGTCGGGACGCATTCATCGGAAGTCGTATCCTACGATAATGGTGTCCCATTAAATGGTTTTTCGATGGAACGCTCCTCTGAGAGCTCGGAAAATATCTGTTACGCGCTCCGTTCTCAAAAAATTTGCTTCCCGAAGACGCTTCTTCTGAAGTTTATAAAATTCTCTAGCTGCTGGATCCATTTATCTGCCGAATTCGTTCCTCGAGTAAATTCTCGATCCTGTGGAACGTTCAATTTCTTAGCGAGGCAAAATATAAAATGAGTAAAACATTTACCGAGAGGATTTTCCACGAGGTGGATAATTTTCAGTGACAAACGAGCAGCACGGCCGAGGAACGAACTGTAACATTGTGGATCCATTCGAATAAAATTAATCAATCGACTTCCTCGACGACCGACTCTATTTTCATCACTTAAAAACGTATGTATAAACGATATTTCATGATTTGATGTGTTATAGGCGATCGATTCGCAATGTCCGGGCAGCCGTCAATCTGGGATTGAAGGGAAATTAATAAAACAATATCCGAGGCTCGAAAATGTCAGCGGCCCATTGATTCGCAATGGGCACATTGTTTCCGACGCGGAACAAAAACCAGTTCCACAGGCGCGCACTCTTTCTAACTGGCGATTTGTAGCGAGAGGAGTGAAAACGTTCGATAGAGGATCGCGTGAAATAAATCCAGCTTATTTTCGTCGGTAAATTTGCGGACCGCCTCGGGCGTGGAACGGGCCGAGGGTTTGAAACAATTTCCCAACATAACTGCACGCGAACGCGCCGTGTGTAATTTTCGACGAGGATCCGCTGATTCGGCGTTAACTCGCTTCCGGAACCGCCACGCTCCGAGAAAATCAGATTCGACGTGCGGAGCAAATTTTTTCGAGAAAAATTTATTGACGGCTTGACAGACAGTTTCCTTCAAATACAAATAGCGATGGAACTCTCGAAACTGCAACTGGTTCTTGGTGAAACTTCTAATTCGTTACACATTCGGGGAACATAGAGAAATTGTTCGGCATCGGATTTCTGTCGGGAATTTCAGGAACATAATCTCCGTGTTCGCAGCTATTAAATAAAAAAGCGAACTTTTGAAGTTGATAAATCGGACTCGCGTTAAAATTGGTTGGTACGGCTGAAAATGCAATTTATACGGTCGAAAACGGAGCCGAGAGACAGAAAAATGGATCGGGCACCGACGACAGGTAATATTTCTTTCATGCAACGTCGGTGCCGGAAGGTGTCGCAGCTTTTTAAATACTGTATCACACCGGGGGACGAACTCGATTACCGAGGAACGTGTTAAAATTGATGTCGAATGACCTCGCAGGCGCGCGCATGTGTGTACGATGAGAACGTGACAGTGAATTCACGCTCCTGTGACGCCATTAACAAGGGGATTGCAGCTTTCGCAGGGTTCTGGGAATCTACAGACGACTGAGAGAGATCGTCTTCTCCTTGATTCCCGGAAATATTTTTCGAGCATCAGATCCGGCAGAATTCCTTTGGCTTGGCTGTACGCGCGCGTGGAATTACGCTCGTGCCTCCTCTCGCATTACATCCGCTTCATGCCTTCAGCTTTGATAGTCTGTCTCTTCTACGCGCGCTACATTACCAACAATTCTCGTGACGAAATGTCTACCATCTTGATTCGTTATGCTCGATTGTTGATGACCGTCGTTTTCCTTCAAATCGTCCCTCATTGACGAAATTGATATTTTTATTCGCTTCTATCCGCTTAGATGCAAAGCTCTCGATCCTTACCAGCAAATTTTTCAATATTTTTTCTTTATCCGAGTCCTTGATTTTTCGAACTCAAGCTGACAACTTTGTAATTTCACAGAGGAGGGTGAAACTCTTTCATCGAGACGGCCTCCTCATTTTCTTTCAATCCTTTCAATGATTAAAGGATTCGAGCATCGATTGATTAAACGTTCTCCACATTAATGGCGCTGAATGGGCACGGAATAATTTAATAACCGGCGGAGAATGATCGGCGCATCGCAGAGGGATGAAAAAAATTCAGTTTTTCACAGATGAAAAGGATGCGAGGGCGGATTGAAAACCGGCTGTTTCGCAATAGAGAGGCTGCACTAGACTAGATGTAAAAGGTGTCTGTATCGAAAAATAACAGAAGAGGGAACTTGTTCGGTGTACAGCTGCGGCTGTAGGTGCATTGATCAATTCCGGCTCGTAAATATCAAAGTTTCGATGCGACCGCCGCGATTAATCACTCTCGAGGCGCCCAAGTGTTCCCATTCAGCGGAACAACCAGCAATTAAGGCGCGAACGCGTGTCGCGGATGCGATAAGTTTTCGAAATAATATTAAGTCTGGATTGACGTCGGTTCTTGCTAAGTTGTCGCAGCTGTAACTTTCAGCCGAGATGCTGGGAACAGTCACCGAGGCGACCATGATCCGAGAGGAGTCTTACGGCGAACTATAAATCCTTTCGAGAGCATGCTTTCGCGCATAGTTCGGAAAATCGGCTTCCACGCGATTTTTAAGATAAGTCACGGACGGTGTGGACGGCTCGTATTTTCGCCCATGAAAAATTCTGCGGTTCAGAATTTCAAATCGTGATGGAGCGCGGTGCAACTATCGCACTACGCAACACACTCTATAACGGTGCAACGATTTTTCTCTTTTTTCAACGGAAAATCTAATTAGTACTTAGCTGGCTATATTTAGGTAGATCACCATGTAAAAACAATTTCGAGAAAAATGTTTCCTGTCAAAAAATCACGGTCACTTTTCTACATATTTAAATAATCTTTTATTCGAAGATGTTTAGATATGTGACAAACTATGTCAAGACAAATGCAACGATCTACGGCTTCGAGGCTATATATAACACCGTTTTTTTCCTGAGTTTTTCCGGAGTAAACCCGTTTCCGGGACGAATAATCGAACAAAACTCGTTCCTCTTTCGCCAGTATTTTCGCAAAACGTTGTTTTCATCCGCGTCTGTCCGAAACAATTTTATTCAATGCCCGACTCCCACGCACACCGTAGCTTCTCGCTTCGCGATACCGGACCCCGGCGACGCCTTTGTTCGCGGAAATTCGCGTGTGCCGATTCGCAATCGATACTTCCGACGCGGTAAAAATTAATCATATCGATCCTAGGCGATGCGAACTAGGGGACAAGGGTGGTGCAGATGGCTCGAAACCGTGCCGGGAATTATTTGCCGAGGAATATTCATGGACGGATACCGCGCCTTATGGTCCAGATATACCTTCCCCGACAAATTTCTATCGAATGACTGTACGTGATGTGATTTAATGATCGCGCCCGTCTAAATGCGATTATTTCGTACTATTCCAATGCCAGTTGGACGTGCTTTCTCGATTTTTATTCCTGAGAATTCGCGAGAAGCCGGGTCTGTCTTGTTGGCGTGCGAATTGAATTGTGCGCGCTCGACGATACGGTCAATTGCGGATACATGTATTTCAATGATATAAAATACTTTCGATATTATAGACGATTATAGCAGGTACAGCTGATTGCACGTAACAGAACTTTAAACGCGTTTTTCTCAAAACAAAGTTTTTGTAATCGGCGTGCAGGATAGTCTAAAAACCATTTAGTAAGTTGAGGAAATTACTTTGATTGAGATTCGTTCCTCCACCCTTTTGAATCAATTCAAATTATGAATTAAGTATACTAATTCATAAATACTGAAGAAATAGAGAGTTCCTGAGCTTTTCAGAGCGTCACAATTCACTTTTCAATTTATCTTTTCGGAACTGATGTCCAAGATTATTTCCATAAAACTTTATTCGACCATCTCGCCAAATCTCCTGGACAATTTCTAGAACTCGGCATAACACCTGCTGCCCGCGAACAAATAAAAGCAGAAACAGCCGTGTGGAGTATAGTGGAAAAGCATTGCAGCTGCTATGACTACGTTAAACATTCTTCTCATTGCCAGTCATGATCCTCCGATCTTCACGCGCCACTTCCCCGCAGTGTTTCCCCACAGTTTCAAGGGTTACAATAACACTACCGACGAACGTTTCGCGTCTGTCTCGGAGTTTATGCACTCCAATAAGGATTTTCCTCGTACGTGGAACGCGGGTTACGAGAACGCGCAGCATGCGTGAAACTAGAAAAACAGAATCGTTCCGCAGCACGGAGTTATACGAGGAACTTTAATTTCATCCGATGGCGGCACACTCGCACGACTTTTATTCTCTCGTTCGGTCGTCCCGATTGCGAATCATGAGCCAATCTTGATCCGTGATTCTGCAAATCCTCCGACTTGAGAAAGTTTTCTTGAAGGACAGCCGAGAAAAATTGTTTAGCGTTCAATAATTGCAGACTAGATTCGCGAGGAATACATTCTTAATTGCATCTTTAATCACGGATTATATAAATCGTCATTTAGAAAGAAATCCGAAAGCTCCTGGGAGCACTTCTCAATCCGAGAAATTTTAATTGAGAAAGTTCCATCCACGAGAAAAACAGCGAAGAAAAATTGTATAATGTTTAACAGTCTGGTTCTACTATGTTTCACAATATTCCACTTCACATAAACAACATCTTTGATCACGGATTACATGAATAAACTAAACAGGTACATCCATACAAGGCCGGATCAGAAAAAATTTAAATTGAGAAACTTTCCTGCCCCGCGGCGAAGAAAGTTACGCGGGAACTGCTTCGTTTGATAATCAGGAATTACGATTATTGCGTTGCGCGAAAAGTGTGTAAAGAGCCGGTTTCGTGAAACGATTAACTAGATTGGAGCAACAGTTGCAGAACGCCGGTTGAGCGAGTGCATTATTTGCAGCTCGGAGGATAATGAATTTTGCCATATCTCTGTGTCGAAAATAATTCTCTTCCGGGCTGAACGTAGCGACTGCGGACACCGTGAAATTTTATTAAACATCCGCTCGGTCTGATAAAGCGGATGACAATGGCCTTTATGAAAATCTGCTTGTTCCCAGTCCGTGTGCAACGCTCGCCTGATTATTCGGAATTGTCCCGTGTCCAAATCATGTTCTCGACGAAAATATTCGCGTTCAGGGTAACAGGTGTCATCTGGCGAACGAGGGACAGAGTCGCATTTAAATGTAACTTGAAACGATGATCGTCCACGAACATTCGCGGGTAGAGAGACTGGCGATTGCGGTGCGCTGGCCTGACATCGAGAAAATACGTCTGTCATTTGCATATTCGGGAACCGCGCGGCCAGTGAACCGGCCCCAGGAATCAATTCCGATGAGGTACCGTCGAAAAATGAGGAACTCTAATGCCACCCTGCATATTCATAAGCGGCTAAATGCGACCGTTTGTCCGCGAAGCGAATCCACGAAACGGAACATTAACGCCCAGTTATTCAGGAGAAATTGCGCGAGCTCGTATTGGAAGCTCCACAACTTCGAAGCACTGTCTACGAAACATTTATAAACCTCTTAACGATCCGCGCGGAATGCCGATACATCGTAGTTGCGAAATATCCGGAGCACTGCATATCCCTCTGTTAAAAACTACGTTCCAGTTCGTGGTTTATTGATTTGACGATCGGAAAATATTCGGTGCTTTTAGGGCGTCCTTCTGGGACAACATAGATTGCGCTATAATTGTTCTATTTTGGTACACATTGCAGAGCGAGACAAATTCACTGTCACGAACTGCAAATTCATTTTAAAAATATACATAGAATGTAGTAGATGTAAAATTATTCGAACATGTCGATATTTGAGTTGGGATAATGTCGTTAGAAAATGTCAAACAACATTGAACTCGTGGTTTATTTTTGCTTGGAAAATGTTTCATGCTCGCAATGAAACATGCCGCAAGTTCAAACGTCCATGGAAACAGTGAAACATTTTTTTTCGGGCATGAATCTAGCATAGATCTTCGTTTCCAACCGTCCCAAGATAAATTCCCGCGAGGTTCCTTGCATGCCTTATTTCGAGCCACTTTGGTACCATGAATTTTGCAGGCACATTCCGTAGAAATGGGGTTGCATAATTGCGCGATGGACAGGGTAGATCGTGTTCTTAATTTCAAGAGAACTGGCTCGCGATTCCGCAATTTTAGCCAGATGGGAGGTCCTTAAGCCCTTCATGGTTTCGTGTCTGGTTAATATCCTATCCGTTTTAAAATAATATCGAGCCGTCTTCTCTCAACGTTTCAGCTGGATTTGGTGGGGATCTAAAGAAGATCTTAGCTGCAGTATCTACATTGGTGAAGTCTGCTGCACAATTCACGAAACTCCTGCAACCTTGCCGCGCAGAACTTCCCTTCGCCAAGACGGTATTAATCCGATCGTATGCATCGAAGATTTAGCGATCCATGCGGATGCTCAGAGGCTGTCTATCACATTCGAGGATTCAGCAGAAAGATAGGGAAGTTTCTGCTCCAGAAAATGTACGTACACCTGTGAATATTCTCTGCATCAATGTTGCTTACATTATTAAAAAAGATATCTAAATCAATTACTAAATATTTAAGTATTATATACGGTATTATATTAATTTCATATCCACGTATAGAACGGAATTATTGTAGGTCGTAAGGAATGTTTAATTTTCCAGCTAAAATGACTCCCACTGCAAATATTTAAAAAATTAATGTTTCCATAACTGCAACGAATATAAAAATTTTCCACCGAATCGGCGAGTGCAGGAAGCGTCGGTGCACGTTGCCATAGCCATTAATTCTTCATTTTCCATTCGACTAAATAAATAATGTCCGTGCCGAGGCGTTTGTATCGCGGCTGCTTCCACAGACGTTATTCTTTCGTTATTTTGGTCCTATTGCATCTCGCCCGCAAACAAACGAGCACGGATCAGCATCGGTGGAATGTTCCACCAGCACGAGTGCACCAACGCCAGAGATTTATGAGATGCCTGGCGAATTTCGGGTTTATCACGCGATTACACCACCGCGAACTTTCGAGCGGTGCTGATACTTCGCGCCTAAACTTCGGCCTTTTCTCGCTCGACATCATTCTACGGTTGCTTCTCGGTAAAATCGAGAAGTTAATGTGACAGTTCCCGACAATGTAACGGGTGCCGCTTAAGTGGCTGGTTCTTCGAGTTAATAAGAAACTTCATCGAGTCTTTGACAGCGCGAGCGGAACTTTTCCAATTGGCAAGCCGAACCAAGTTTCAAAATCGAACGCATTCCGATGGATCGCTGGCCGGAACCGGAAGTGTCGTCGACTGGAGACACACAGCCAGCCCTTAGCCCTTAATCTACCTAAATGCTAACCATGGTTAAAGATATAGTGCATTTTTGTGGATCAGACTAAAATCTCGGTGTCAAGTTAACACAGATTTAACTAAAAATATAATATTCTTTACTGAATATTTTGTAAAAAACATCGTCACAGCACTCTAAGTGCTAGAAAATTTTAATAAGGTCTTAAGGGACCCTCAAAATTCATATTTGTTAATGTGTGCCTGAGGCTCCGCTATTTTTAGTAGAATAAATTCGACACTGTGAAGAAATCTGGCCGCCACCCACGCCACCACAACTTCACAAATATTGTCTTCCCTCGTTCCAGCGAGGCATTTCGTTATAATAACCGAAAGTGCCACGACGATGATAATTGGAGGCGTTCGGGTCGTTTCGCGCTCGACGTGTGGACACAAGCTGCGCAAACACATCGTTAAAACCTGAAGAAAGGTACACCGTAACCGTAGGAACAATGTTCTGGCGAACATCGGCCCGCGAACATTCCAAGAATAGGTCGGTAAACCGTTCCCGTCAATTTTACGAGCGAAATTCGAACAGATCCCGAGGCAATCCCGCCGTTGGCTCGCAGAAATCTCGGAATATGCGGAATTGAAATCAATCAGGATCCCTACACGGTGTATCGCGATAACGCGGAATTCCTGTTGCCTAGGCTGATCGCTAACTGGGTTGCCAACAACCGCGATCTCGTGCTCCTTCGATTGGCATTTTCCTATTTCCTCGATTTACTCGCGGACAGGGAAAAACGCAAATACTTAAATCGCGGAGGCAATTCAATGTTTTGCACAGTGGGAATTTTACGAATGGAAAACAGAACAGTTTTTATGAAAGTCAACTACGTATTGAAAATGATTGAAAATGATCTAAAAGGAGATCGAAACGTCGAAAAATAGATTTTGTGATATTTTGCAAATAGTGTAGTAGTAACAACTGCTCGAACCTGAGCGCCGAAATCATTAAAAAAATTTGTTAGCAACAATTTACGATCGAGAGTAATCAAAAAAACATTCAACTACGTATTATGTTAGAAAAGACCCAGTGTCAACCTATTTCGTGACACGAATGCTTTTGGATCAATTCCATCTATTTCATAGAAACGGTCCGAACTAAATCCGCAATAGTGCCATTATCACCCGTGCTCAAATTCGGATAAAATAGCCTCCGAAACGAGGGAAACGTTTGCGCAAGTGTCACCGATGATGGTGGTGGAAGTTGGCGTTTAAGTTTCATTCCCGAATGGTTCGTTTCGCCGCGGTCATTTTTTCTTATCGCCTAAGTGTTCGTTTGAGACGATTCTCGGTCTTTCTAAATTCTTTGAGCGACGCGTATAGGACATCCGGGATGACGTCGGGGTGCTGCTGCGTCGAGAAACGAGCGTCTTTTCCGTAATCGTATCGCTGCTTCATCTGTACGACCTCGTCTAACGTCTCGAATGGGCCGCAACAGCGGGAGAACGGAAAATAGGGACGGGAGGATGGCCGGATCAATGAGACACGCCGTCACAATGCAATAACGCGTTCACCGACAACTTCGCCGTGCAGAACGAACACCTTCGACTCAGAAAGATGACGGTTACTCGCGCGAAAAGATGCTGAAATGACTGAGCGACTTCCGAGGTTCGCATCTGTCGCCGCATCTCGTTATACTTTCGCGGAATGTCAACACGACACGAAGATCGTCTTCTCGTTTCACGATCATGCAAAGATACGGTTTTTCAGTAGTGGATAGCGTTATATAAAAGATCAATCTCGTCCGTAGTTGTATAAAAGAAATCATTCTGAATCAGACGTAACAATTCTAGATGAAGGTGAATTTCTTTTCGATCGAAATTCGAATATATTATGAAATTTATGATTTCGGTTTTCAATTGACGATTTCACCGAAATCATCAATCTCATAATAGTAACAATTCTAGTACAGTAAAACCTCATATACTGTCCGGAGTCGTCATCGTTGCAAACGCTGTCTGCCGAGGATACGTCTGTTGGACAGTATTTGAGGTTTCACTGTCCTATCGATAGCCTGGAAAGGCGACGTTTACTTTACGACGGGAATCGCATTATTCGCGTTATTAGCGAGCGACAAAGGGCTTTAAATCCATCGACGGGGTCCGGCGTTCGCGTAACTGGATTCGGAAACAATCATGCGGCAATTAAAAGGAGCACGGTGCCGGTCCCGTAACGCGTTTAAGACGCCGAGGAAAAATTGATTTAGTCCCGGGAATATTCTAAAAGCGTCCGGACACACGACGTCCCGGGAAACTGCATTACGAGAAAAGCGATCGTTCAGTTTTTCACGCAATTTCGAGCCTCCAGGCTGCGCCTCCTTCTCGGAGTCGTTATAATTGAAACCGCTGTTACGGGCCATGAAAGAGACGCGGAGAGTTCTTGTTTGATTGCGAGTAATAATCTTAATTATTACGCATGCTTAATGAGGAAGTGGTACGACAGAGGATTAATTAACACAAGCGGTTGTCTCGTCAGAACGCGGTTTTCTTCGATCGACAAGTGACACTGTTCGCTATCAATCGATTCCCACGTCCGATTGCATTGTTAGCTAGGGATAATCATCAACCACGCGACATGCTCGCTTGATGTTATCACTTTGACGCAGCCCTCACTTCGGATAACTATCTACACACAGGGTTAGTGGAATTATTACACTGGTTATACGTCCTCTCGTACAATATCAATTTGCGTATCGCACGTACGATAGTTACGCCGTCGAAATTCACCTGGAAATTCGTTTGCTGAACCCCTCTGGGAAATATCATTGCTATCCAAAGGGTAGATTGTGTTTCATCCTTACCACGTAGACGTCTTTCGTCGCCCTTTGTTGTCGTAAAATTATGCGAACGTAGAATTGTGCCGGATGAAAGAATAACAGCAGCCTTGTGGATCTTGATGTCAAGAAAATATTATCGAGGAGGGTACAATTATGCTGCTGTATATAATTAGAAGTTTCTAAATGACGGAAAGCCATTTGTTTAATCCCGTGAATCCTCGGCTATTACTCACAATTATGTTAACTCAGTTCCTACGAGCTCTTATCCTATTAATTTCCCAAGTCCTCTTCACTTGAAACTCATTTTTATAGTTTTCTAGCCTCTAGCGAGGCATGGTCGTTTTAATAAAACAAAAAAAAATGAAATTTTAGCGACTCCATTTCATTACGATAACCAGAAGACTGGATTATGGAGAGCTATCTCACTAACGAAAGGGGTTAATTCGCATAGTAATTCAGACATTATCTCTCTTCCCGCGCGTCACTAAAATTCACAGAGTTCATTGTACATTATTTTTCCGTTGGAATTTTCCGGTTCGTTTCAATCCGCCACGAGTTCGTTTGGTCAAATAAATGTCTCGATTACGTATGAACCAGTAAATTCGAGAATAGCCAACATCCTTCGATAGCAAACCCCGTTCGATGCGTCCTCGACCGAGCGTGATATTTGTTTGCTCGTTCGATCGTTTACTGTAATTTTAACGGCAAGAGGACGAGGGGGGGGGGGGGCAACGTAATCGTCCGAACATTTAATTAAATCGAACATTTCTTTCAGGTTCATCGAGGAACGTTTACAATCCACCAGCGAGTTGCGTCGGCGGCGTTCCAATCGATCGGAATCATCCCTGAGACGAAATTATCGAGATTCTTATACTGGTTGAATGGAAACGATTAAAGAGTTTCCGGAACATTTATTAAATACTGTCCAGATGCAATCGGAATGAATCGGATCCGATTGTAATGGATCCAGCTTCTGCAAACGATGTTACATTTATTCCGGACGAGCGATTGTCAATAGACATTTTCATACGATTTCACTCGTTATGGTGTCCTGCAAAATAATTACAGCGGGTGATTAAACAAGAATTCTTTTAACACGATTTTTTAATTCTGGACTTATAATCTATGATAATAATTTCTCGTGATGATTAATTCGATGACAGTAATCCAAGATATATTACTTCAACAGAATATTGTTTTATACAAGCCCGAAGCCACAAAATGGATGGTTAAAAGCTGTGAGAGCTCGGATATTAATACAGTTAACCTCACGGAAGAAGTATAGGTAGATCGTAGAAGCTTACGATCTCGTAGAGCCGCATCACGAGTGTTAATATTTGGTCGGAAGTAATAGATTAATAAATAATCTGCACTAACCACCACGCAAGGTATAGTAAAATTAGCTTACTCCAGTTAACACTTAGGAGGCGAATAATTAACATGGTTATATATATCCTGGTCCATTTAGGAAGTTGTGTATTAATTTCCTTAACTTCGTTTAGACCCAATTTAATTGAATCTAATCATCAGGAGTCGAGTAGCAACACGAACAGCAGAAGCGAGGTGGACAGTATCCAAAGAAGATCCTAATCCACCAAGGACTTCCCGTCATTTTCCCGAATCAACAGTTGTCCCATAATCTTCCCTTATCCGTGGCCAGGACGAGTCAATGACCTCCGCAGGATCAATTTGCCGGCTCTGAGCGCAGCGACGTGAAACGAATTAATGGCGGATAATCATTTCAGCCCGGCGAATGAGCGTGACTCCTATTAACGAGCTGCAGGACGATCGGCATTATTCCGCGTCATTAATTAATCGGAGGTGTCGATTGAATTTCAAAGACTGCAGGTGTCTAACGACAATCCGATTCATCTAACCCGTCGAAATTGCTGTTTTCCAGTCAGGAGAACATGAAGAGCACAGAACAAGCGAAATCCTCGAAGAGCTAGGCTGCAGCGTACGATCGCAGGCCGTCGATCAAAGCGAGAAGGCGATCAAGAGACACGAGATCTATCGAGGATCCATGGAAACCAATTTACTCCGGTTCCTTGTCCCTGATCGCCGGAAGCTGCTCTCTTACGCTTCAAACCCGCACGGAATTGGACTCTGAACGCTGATAAACAGCCACCGGTCGTTAATCGATAAAAATAACCAGTCTCTCGATCTCGAAGAAGGTCGTAAACGCTGGAACGACCTTCTGGATCGCGTCTCAACGACGCAGATCGACTCACCACGCTGTCGATCCTCCACGCTACTCTCCACATCCTTTGACGGATCCTCTGAGGACACTACGAGGCCCTGTCTCGCATCTAATTGCGCATACATTAGAGGGATCATTGGCTAACCAACTTCACGCGACTTGGACTTCCTCTACAAGAAGCACAGAAAGCTCTGAACGCTCTGAAGACTCGGCTAAAAGAAAACACAGCCTCCTAAACCACTGCAGTGGTACGCCGTGAAACTTTGCCGACGACCATCAAACCGACCATCTGCTTTTAACAACCTTCAGCTTAACATTTTAGAAGCTTGCCAATTTTTCCTCGTGAACTACCACGCAGCAGGCAATGTAAAAATCCCCACTCACTCGAAAACAGGAAATGTTTACTTTAAAAATGCAAAAGAACCCGCCAGTACTTTCCGCTAGCACCTGTTTAAAAGGAATTGCTGCGGCGGCTGTTTACGCTCGTTGTAAAAATTGTTGATCAAGAGATTCCCCGGATTTCCCCGATAATTACTCGACTGCTTACCAAGGAACTTTCTGCCCCGTCTTTGTGCGATTCAATTTTAATTTCATCGGCACCGAGTCGACGAGGTCCTAGTAATTAGCTGTCGCCGTTCGTTACGCGTTCCGTTTCGAGGATCGAGGGCCGCGTTTCTCTCGTTTTAACGGGCTCTCGACGAGACCGTTCGAGACTCCTTAAATCGACCACTTCGCCGCGCCGGCTTTCAACGCCATAATCGTTCGAGTGTTTCCTTTCCTTACTCGCCAGCCATCTGCGAGAATCCGACACTGAATGACCACTGGACGTGTCGTTAGGACCTTCCACTATTTTCCAAACGTCCCCGAGAAATTCCTAGCTTTAAAATCATTGGGTAACCATCAGTGCCACATTTGACGATTCATTCAAAAAGTTGCAAAACAATACTTTTTAGTTAAAAGATAATCCCCCAAGATTTTAAATCGCTAACTCCTCGCTTGAGGATAATTCGGGGTGAACAGCATTAACTTTACCATCTTTTTTCTCGGTGAAAAAACTCGACAATACTCAGACTTACCTCTTGCTTTTCATATAGTTTATTCACAATAGTCAACAAGTTATTAAGGGTAGAAAATAATTTATTTTCGAAAGGTGGGTAGAACGAAACCATCAATCCATCGTAGTCCGACTATGGGCACTCCAGAACTGATTTATTCCAACGTATCGGCGCTATAAATTCCAATTGCAACATTTAGGAGCCTGGCAAGACCATTCGTCCGAAACTGAAGGTAAACAGAGAAAGAGGATCGTCCCATAGATCACAATTATTAAGAATGATATTCAAACAAAGTAACTCGCAGGATGGAATAAATTATTCTCGGAATTTTTTGCTCGACGAAACGCGGGACCGAAGTTGTTCTGTCCGCGAGAATTCAAATGACCAACATTCATAAAACTTGGCGTAATCCTTTGTTTAACATTCACAGATCCTGTTCCCGAGGAGCCAGTGGAATCACAAAGTCAAAGTTACTCTTTTGTCCGCCAGGATCCCCGGCGGAATGATCAATTTCATCAGGAACGCGAGTGAAAGGGGTGCGTTCATCGTCAAGATGCATAGTCATTTTAGCTAGGACCCAGGCCGAACGGGTAGTCTCTGTAATTTTCTTAGGAGAGCATCTTCGTTCGGCGACAAACGTTATTCCATAAGTCCTGGACCTAATAACGTCAAAATCACCTCTTGCAACCCTTCAGCACACTGGAAACCCGGCTTAATGGCCAACATTATTTTACCGTTCTTCCACATCGGTGATTCAAATTACCTGAAAAACTAAGTAAGTAAAAACTGAACAAATTATAATTCCATTTTAAGACAACAAAATTTAAAGAATTAATTATAAAATTATTACAAAAAATACAGACAGGAAGGAAGACAGAGATAGGAAAATGAGATTTTATTTGATCCCAGTTTCTTAAAATTAGTCTGCCAACATCGCAAACTGCATAAACATCCGCAGTCGAATCATGACACATAATGTGTTTGAATCTTTGTTGAAAAATTATTTCAGGACATCTGAATTTCATCTTCCGAAAAAAGTAATGTAAGAAAGGAAATAAAATGGCGAACGATCGTCGGAGATCCCTTGTTCGAGCGAACGCCAATTAGAATCAATTAACAGGCAAATTGTCTGCTCGTCTGGCCGCCGGCAACAATTGTTTATCCTCGCGAAATCCCAAGACTGATCTCAATAATTAGCTGAGATATTACGACGGCGCGTTGAGGATCTTGCAATTAAACGAGATAAAACGATCACAGCCACGATACTCCTCCTAGATCCTTTTCCACCGTCTTCCCTACAAATCCTTAATCCTTCCTCCCGGTGTCTCGCCTCTATTTCCTTGCTACATCCCCGAGTTATTGTCTCGAATTTCCTTTCGATGCACATCAATTTCCGTTCTCCTTCGAGATCAGCGGTGTCCCGTTTGTGAAACGAGCAACAGAGGAGATTCACAATCGGCCCGTATTTTGCTTGAAAAATCGCTCGTGATGTTCGAATAACAGATAACTCTTACAGTTCGTTCGAAGTCGGGGGACAAAAGATAACTGGGTTTTTAGCTTCCAGTCGGGCGGCTGGAGGTGAGCTATATATTTATCTTTCACGTGGCGAGATAAATTCGCAGCAACTTTTAGTCAGCATCGCGCGTGGGTATGCAAATAAATATGTTGCCTGCGCAAATGCTTGATTCCAGTTTCGTGAGCTCGAGTAACATTGATTTTCAGCTGACGTGGGCGTTGGTATCCACGTTCTAATGCACGATTTAATGATTTAAATGTGCTGAGAGATTTTAGAAAAATTAGGCTACCCATTTGTATTTGGGATGGATCTTTCTCGAAGCTATCGGACAAGAAATGATCCTGTCGCTGGAATAGAAATAAAAATCAGGTCTTCAATTTCTCGAATGAAGGAGATTGTTCGAATCCGTCGAATAAAAAAATTTATTCTCCGACTCGACGTGTCTTCAATTTCTCCAGCAGAAGAAAGTTGTCTTAAATCGAATAAAAAATGATCCCATTGATCGACCGAAGATAGGACTCGGTGAGAAAACGGATTGGACAAAAATTAATCTTATTATCTGTATTCGAGGCTGTCTTGCTTGAATAAAGAAAGCGATCTCGATCGAACAGAGATAAAACCTGGCCTTCGCGAATAAAGAATAGCTTCCCATCTAATGTCTTTTATTCGCGAACGAAATGGGAGAAGGTTTTTATCGGGCGAAACTTTTATTTAGACAGAAAGGATCGGCGCTTTTGTATGGAGAAAAGTCGAAACCGAGCCACGTCGTGTTACACCGATCGTACTAACGTTGTTCCCTTGGCAGAAGGATCGACGTCGGACGAGATCCGCGAATACAAGGGTGGCAGGCGCAGGCGAGGCTCGGTTGAACAATGCTTTGCATCTACAAAGGATTGCAGGTTGTGCAAGGATCTCGCGGAGACGATATTGCCGCATAAATTCATTTGAGGCGACGAGATTGAACGTTGGGACGGCAAAGAGGGTCCTCGCGACGTTGCACATTGCTTTAAAATGCAGTTTCAGCTGAGCGGAAACGTAAAAATTCGATATCCATAAACACATTGATTCCGCGTCAAATATGCGCGACAAGAAATTCATTAAACGCTTGATAGTGAGAAGCAAAATCATTTTGCTCGGCTGGAAATGCGAATCGAAGCTCGGCAAGCGTTAAATCTGATTTTATTCTTCCTCGTTCGATGTTAAGATTCTTCTCTTTGTTGCTGATAGGGAAGACAAACGCGCGGGCAAATCCGCCTTTGTCCGGCGATAAGGAAGTCTGAAATGAGAGGGAATCGCCAACGAAGAATTTCGCAACTTTTGATGCTCGCGGTAGATAGTCGCATATTCGTGCCGCATAATAACCGCGAAATTAAAACCGGGAACTTTCGATTTGACCGCGCGAATTCGCCCGAGTGAAACTCGGCCTCTGATGTGCCCGCGTATATTAAAATCGCGATAGAGTTCCGCCGGCGGATATTTTAGAGCTTGATGCATCCGCGGTCCAATCGTGGATGCGGCTTTGCTTTTATTCCGTCGAGGTTCTGCGGAATCCTTGTGCAAAGCTCGATGCTAAATGGGAAATTGTCTCGCGGAAGGCGATGCAGTCTACGAACGTCCCCGTCAATCAGACCGACACGGAGCCCGTTAATAAATGGCTGCATTCCGCGCTGCTCTCGACGCACTTAATTGCGAAATATCGAAAGTGCACGGTCCCGCAGGGCTCCGGCGACTTAATTAGCTGCGCCGAGACGCTCGCCCGCCTCGAACTGTTTCATTAGAGACCGTTCGACACCATCGTTGCACTTCCAGACAATACCTGCTGCATTACACATCGCGAACACGCGAAATATTGCTCCGCGGAACAAGCTGACGTGCCGTGCAATCGTGATCTTATTCGCGATTCTTGAAACGTGCTTTCAATCCTTGCTGGTGACGTGTTTTCCTACGGTCCAGTTTATGGTACTGACACTTCTCCGCTGAGAAAATATACAGGAGTGGGTCGGCAAGAACGCAACTTCGTATCTACCGGCATCAGAAAACTTATATACCGTGATATCAAGACGACCCTATGATTTCTCGATAACAATAATGATAGTAATTCTCAACAATAGTAATAATGATATTTTTATAATACCACGGGTAATGTTTTTGTCCTTTCGATCATTCTATTGGTCGGATTAATTAGGCAGCGAGATGCGTCGGTTTCATTAGAGAGCGTTCGAAGCCCGACGTTTCACTTCGCAGACAATGCCTGTCACATTACGCATCGCGAACACGCGAAATATAGCTGCATGGAACAATTTGCCACGGTATGCAATCGCGATCTTATTCGCGACCCTCGTGCCACTCTCCCGATCCTGGGAGCTGATGTTTCTTCCTGGTTTATGATCTTGACCCTTCCGCGGATGTTTATGGAGTAATCTTTCCATTTTATCCGCTGCAGTTTTATTTCAGACAATTTTTACGTTTCATCGAATGAACATGAAATAGATTGGAGTGGATGGATTAAGTGACACTCTCGGCTGAATTATAAATCGGGACACGGTAATTGAAACATTTTTAGGAAATTAGTGACTGCATAGTGTCCCCACATTTTACTATCAGTTAATGTTAGGATACTGTCTATAATCTGTAATATATTTACACATTGTTAACTCGAAGTTCTTGGAGTGTAGTGGACAGTTATTGGATCAACTATTTATATGTAAGAGACGAGCCGTAATACCTTCATATTTATACTCGAGGGAAAAGTTTCGACACATTTATCTCATTAAACACAGCTGCTCCTCTCGTAAAAACAGGTTCATTTAATAAAAAAATTTCGTCGCGGAGCGAAGAAAGCGCTACCAAGGATTAATATTTCGCAACCAGTAAATTCCTAAATTACACAGGAAGCTTTAATTACTTTGCGGGGCTGTTCGTGACGAGTCTCGGATGATAAATTTTCACAAGACACTCGGCCACAGCCGAGTCATAGATCTCGTAAGATTCATTAGTCTTTCTGGACATACCTTTGGACAGTCTTTGGGATCGTCAAAGAAACCTTATCCGAGACATGAAATAAATTCCGAATGCTGTCGCATAAAATGAATTCTCGTGAGACACTTTGTCGATGAAATCTTCATTACATTACGTAAACGTGCTAACGAGTCTGTGGGATCATCAAAGGAACTTCAGACTTTATACTAGAGATAAAATAAAAGTCACGAGTAGACACAATGGAATATGTCTCTGGATACAATATATCTTAAGCCGATCGACTTTGATCTTCTAGTTCGGAGCCATTCTCGGCTGGTATCGATAATGTGTTCTTTTAAGACCATTCAAAGGAGTTAATCGAGTGGCCGGTGATCCTGCGTTGATCAAGCTGAAAGCCCGGGACTTTCCTTTATTAGAATCGAGCTCGTTTCCCGTCGGAACCAATTATCAGCGGAGTTTGTAACTCGGCTGTCGCCATTCGATCGCCGATCGTTCGATCACCGATCCACCGGCAACATGCGTGCGCTTTTAATTATTGATACATCCTTGTAAACTCTCTGTTCAAATATTTAATTTTAATGCATGGTTCACAATTCAAACGTTGCATTTATAGCACGGAATAATTTAAATGGTACATTGAATAAACAACTAGTCGCGTGGACGTGTAAATCCACGGTGTGCATCAGGAATTAACATACACCGGAAAGAGAAATTTGTAGTATTCGTTTTTCTTTATAAAAACGCTGGATAAAAAAGAGTGTTACAACGATTGAAAACTGATCCCTTTTCCGATCTTTAGCTTTGCAGATATTCAATATTGTTTTACCGAAACGTCGAGCAGGCTGTGCGCTCGATGAATGATATTTTCTGGCTATTTTCGGTCGTCATGCTCTGTAGTATCGGTTTTACTTCTTCGACGAGTATGCTGATTGTGGTGTTCGATCGAGCTGTCGCTATCGAACGGGGATGAAAGTCGAGGGAAGATTCCGTCCCCTTTTCGCTAATGACAGTTCGCAGTCGTGGAATGTTTTTATTAACAGGGAGGGTCGACGCAAAGCTGCGGGCGGCGAATTAAAATCAGCCCGGTGTTCGTTATTCCGCGGATTTCTGCATATTTACGCCGCGAACTCGGAATTCTTTTGCCGCGGCTTGCATCCGACCAGCCAAGTAAAAACTTCTTTCCCTTGATCTACTTTCGTGCCCGACGCGACGACGTTCCCGCAGAAATACGCTTCCTCTTCAATTATCGCGCGAAAGGTCCTGCCCTTTTCGATTTTAACGAGGCGAAATCCGACTATCGACTAATTACAACTGCCATTACAGTTTACATTACTCGAGGTAGTCATTCTTGTACTCGAGCATCGATAATACTCCATTATCCTCGCCGGACGAGAATAATTCAATTTCGTTGCAAGTTGTTGTTCAGGTACGACATTTTCAAGGTATGAAAACTTTTATGGGACCATCTGATGCATTTGCCAAGACATCAAAGCAGTTTCATACAGCCAGCATTTATGATCAAAATTTAGGAGTAGCATTTATGATCAAAGAGAGTCTAAGGTCTATACCATCTTCTGCTACTTTAAATAATTTGCAGACTTTGTGGAAGATGCATAACATTAAATAAAATATTATTCCAGCGCGTTCTTAAACTGTAATTCTATAACAGCCGCCTCTCTCGCTCGATGATCCTAGCCTTATACATTACAATGCATTGGGTATTATGTGTTATTTATGTGTACGGTAGAGCCAGCCTTATCCCAAGGCTCTAATATCCGTTCTGGTATTTGGATGTTATACGGACGAAATATATCAAGTGAATTCTACTTGGAATAGTTTAGTGGAATGCACGATGCATTTGTAGAATGCCAGAATTTAATGTGATTTAGTGCATCGGAAAGAGGTGAGGTGCAGTGATGTTAATTAATAGACAATGAATCAAAGCGGAGCAAAATAAAAATATTCTACTGGAATTGCAACAAACTCGAGTAAAATTGATTTTATTTCTTAATACGTTTAATCAGTTGAACATGGTATAATAATAATATTAAATTCTCTTAACGTTTTTACTGTTTTAAATTACACCTGCTCAATTAAAATAATTAGTTGCTTCTGATTTTAATGTAAAGTAAAATTCTGCTAAAATTCGTTCAGGAGAACACAGAAATGCCAACTATAATTAATGACCCTACAGCAACATTGTGGCAAGTTGCGTATACCGTCAGGATAAGAAGCTGAACAGCGTTATACTAATAAATTCGCCGAGTAATTTTCGCCCATAAATATTCCCCTTCGACTAGCCGCGTATATTGTGCGAAATTAATCCCGAAAAATTCTTTCCTTAAAGGAATGAACAACAAATCGTACGCAGTTTCTTCAACAACTACAGAGGTACACCGCGCTCCAATTAAAAGCACAGTAATTCGCGAGGGAGGTTTTCCCGTGGTTGACAATCACGGAAACGTCGCCGACAGAACGACAAGAGATTCAACGGAAGTTGCAGCGAATTTCCCGACGATGTTTTATGAGTGTACTACCGAGGGAAATATCGTTGCGAGATCATGCGTTCTCGCTTCGTGCATTATCGCCGAACTTCGACATTGTTCTACTATTTAAAATTGCTCCGAAAAGGTCGACAGCATTCCCGATAACCGCAGAGCGATTCCGCGACCAGGATTCTTCGTCTCTTGCAGAAATTCTGATCAGTTTTACCGTAAGAGCCACTTTGTTCTACCTCCAAACCTCTTGTCGACGCTTTTCCTTTGGCTCCATTTTGACCCAAGGGTTTCAAACGAATTCCGAACTTCTAATGCATAAGTTCGACTGCTGTTTATCTTTCAGCGGGATCAATAATTATTTCCTGAGATTTAAAAAGTCGGGGAAGATCCAGAGCAAGTCCCTTTTGTCCTTCTTCAGAAATCCAATTTTGACGTCAACTAGACAGTGAGTTCGAAAATGACTTTAAGTTAAAAATTTCAAAAATTTTCGCTTTGAGTGTCGTTGCGATTTTCCAATGCATAATTATTTAATTTTTATTTCGCAACACGTTCGACCATGATTGTGGGTCATTTGTTGAACTGGAGCGATCGGTTTAATCTGATTAGACACGATCAGCGATTATAATCGCGCAGAGCTGTATTAATCGGATCGATGGGATGGTTATGCGTGTCGAATCCCTGTTTCTATTGTTCTCGCATTTTCATTGGCACGGCGCGGCGTTTGTCGGAACCGCGGGTTTCTCGCGAATCGCTCGCGAAAACAGATGCGAAGTGAATGCGATATTAATTTAAGGCGGCTTTAACAGTATCGTGATCAGGCGTGGGCGGATCAGAGGCATTAACGTTTAAAATTAGAAAACCACTCGTATGTATCGCGGAATACCGCATCCCGAGGTGCGAGGAATGTTTACCTATCAATTATTTGCCGGTTCTCACCGTTTTTGCGAGCGCAATTTATTACGTACTATTTTTACACGACGCTTCCGACGCAGCTTCTTTTCTGCGGCAACAGAGCCGCGCGATAATCTCATCGATCATTTATTTGTTTTCATTTCAGTTACCACGGCTGCAACCGCAGGTTCATTGTTGTAATCCACTTTGTAAGTTTATTTAATTTTAAGGCCCGAAGCTTTCTCTCCGCGATATTATCTTCGAGAACTCTTTTTTACCGAGAAGCGTACTTCATCTTCAGGTATAATCAGAATTCTTGCCGTTCTATCCAACCCAGCATCTTTTCCTCTTTCTCGAGAGGGTTTCTTAATTCACTGTAACGAAGAATGCTACGGAGATTACTATCCTGAGTTATTATTACTGGAGAATAAGTAGACACCGCATCTTTATGTAAAATAAAAATGTTCTACCTGAATTGCAGGAAACCAAAGTGACATGGAAATTTATTTTTTAAATTCTACCTACTCGTTTTTGCCGTAAATCTTATTATACACCGTGATATTTTCCGTGGGGGAAGTACGTTTCCGGGAATTTGGTATTTACAAGTAATCCATAAAAACTTGTTCATCTACTGAAAACATTTCTCTGAATCAGCGACCACTTCAACAATTTTTAATTAGCCGGTCCCCTATAACGCATCGCTCTCGACGATCACAGTGCCCGTCCCGGTAAACGTAGAATTAAAAAAAAGCTCGGATTGCCTGGCTCGTTGAAAACGCTGATTTACACAACAGAAAAATATGCTCTCCATTATCAGTCTGCCGAGCACCCGTTTCCCCAGCCACCACAAAATTCAACGCATCCACCCACTAGAATCTCGATTTGCTAAAACATCGATGCATAGTCGAAGCATTTCGTGAACGTTTCGAGAAGGAGTGCAATTCTACCGATTATGCTATCGCGATTTGATCCATCGAGCACCACTGTAATTTCGCGGATCCTCTTTATCGTAATTCGATTCCAGGGAAACGGGCGGCGTAAATGATTTACCTTGCCTCGTTTCCAGGTGTCCCGGAGGCCAGGCGTCTTCCAGGTGGGGACCTGGTGGATTCACACGTGCTTAATTCCTGGTATCAACCTGTTATCATCCTCCTGGACAGGCTGCACACTCGCGCCATTCACTCGCGACCGGCAAAATTCGCGCGCGCGATACGGTTCGCGGAAAATTCGGAAAAACCTTCGTCTCGATCTTCCAAGAAAATCCTCGAGCTACCGACCGCAGGGTCGATCGTTTGTTAAACTCTCGAGGATCGACGCTCTCTCCGGATCACCGACAGCCATCGATCCTATCAATTTACGACGCGACACCGGACAAAAAGAAATGAACAAACACGATTTTCGCTATTTCGATCGGTTTCGTTGATTTCCGAGGATTTTGCGAAATTGCTCCTGTCCGAGATATCGACGAAAGTTCGCCGGATATTTCGCCTAAGTGGACACAGGTGAACGATATTGTTGGTGGAGCCGAATCAGGCATCAATTCGGCGAAATCGAGAGCGCGCCGTAAACTGAAGCGAAACTTGGATCCGCGGAGGATCCACGCTCCCTCGACGCAGTCGCAAAACACGGTTCAACCGTTTTGTGTCTTCTCTTCCTCTTCCCGGCGACTACCACTCTCTTTCGAGGACTTTCCTGTACCCACGCCTTCTGTACTCCCTCTTCGAAAACATCCCCTCGACTATTCTTCCCTTTCCGCAGAGCCCGCGGTCTCAGAGAATTTGGTTCTGTCAATTACACGCGCCTCGCGATTGCGGCGAACCTGATTTCCGCTGATCCCGGATATCCCTTGACCCTGTGCACCGTGAACAGTTTGACCTAGAAGTAGAACTATCGTTCGCAATTTTTCTGGCTGAATTATTTCCAATTAATCAACGTCATTCCGTCCAGGTTTCAATCCTTTTCCAGAATCGAACGTCTGGAATTCTTTGGTTCTCTTCGTTTATTCAGCAACAGCATCCTGTATTTCGTGACAACCTAAAACATACATATTATAAGTATATCTAGAGAAATGTAATGGAAGGTGTTTTCCTTGCTTAATGCCTGCCCACGCGAATACAGAATTATAACAAATCCGATATAAAATCGTTGATCGCAGGCTTTATTTAATCACAAGTATCCAGGTTTTCATTAAGTCGCAATCAAATCGTTAAAATCGAAGCACATTTTGCAGCAAACGAATTCACGTTTCGACGCAACGTAAATTCCCTAATTATCTGAACCGTGTACGAGGATTAATAAGCATTAGGATAAGCTCCATTTCGTACTCAATATGTGGGTAATTGATGCTAAATCTTCCGCCATCGGCCAAACGATCGATTTTGTACGTTTCACTCGATTACATAAATCTTCCTCTTTTTATTTAAGACCACGAAATTTTTCATAATTTTGAATAAATTTAGTTCTTCCCAAGCTACGCATGCCAGTCACTTTTAATGGTGGAAAGCTTCACTGTTTATGGAGGTATATTTGATATTGAGCAATTCATTTGCAGACTCAATTTTATAAATTTATTAAGGGGTATAAACTTGCTCATTAACCTTCGTGTGCACGCGAGAAATGGTTGCATAAAAGATCCTGGAGTATACTCCACCCACGTTTATTTCACCTTCCGCATGAACGATTTATGTTTCATTTATGATCTCATGTTTGAAAGAAACGAAGCTTCGCGCGATGTCTAAAGAAAATAGAACGGTAGCCTGCTTCTATTATATTTTTTCAGAGAAACGGAAAGTTCTCCACGAGCGTTCTTTATTTTTTAGAAAATTCCTCGGAAATATCGAACCGGCGCGAGATGAATCTCAGATTTCTTGGTCAGATTATAATAAAGTTATAAACGTATTTTAAGGGGATGCTATTAACTTATGAACTATCGGGGTTGGATAATTCTAATGAGCTTCCGAGTTTCACAAACGATGTTATGCCAAACACTATGATAATTACTTCATTAAACAGACGGGAAATAAGAATGGTGAGTCCGTATCATTACGTGTACAAATGAATATAAATTTCCCGAATTCTTTCGTTAGGAAAAGAGAAAATGAAACCAATGATAGGTGCACAGTGAATTCAGGGAAAAGGGGAATTCACAGTGCGAGCGGTAGATAACGCATCCTGAGTGTAGGGTGCGCCATAATAGGCATTCGAGCTTTTGTGTTCCACGTATTGTCGGCACAGCGATCCGAGGCTAACCAACTCGTGTAAACATGCCTGTGTTCGTGATAGTACACGTCTATCCTCGTTTTGGGACTCCGATCAGGGCTCTGGTTCCACTGGGTAACGGTAATAAGATTGGCTTAAGGGGGTAGTCTCGTTTCCAGGATTGCAAGGGTGTGGGATGCACCCTCTTATTTGTCGATGCTGCAAAGATGGGGTTTCCAGTAGTCAAAAGCGCTAGATAAAAGATCAATCTATGCCGCAGTCGCCCGCAAAAGTCCTATTTTTACGTTTACGAAATGAGAAGCCGCATCCCGCACCCTTTCAATCCTGGAAACGAGTCTACCCCCAAAGGGTAACGCAGCTGACGGACAGAGGCGGGAACCTAGTATCGGAATCCGTTTCACAGAAGAAAACCTATTGTTTCCATGGTCGATCGAAGTTTATCTTTAGCGTTTGTATCGCGTCGACGATTGCTAGACCGCGGATTTTCTGCATTTATAAAAAAATGGGCGCGTGCAATTTAAAGCAGTGGAGGAATTACGAAGATTTAACGGCACCAGTGTATTTCAGCTTTACAAGACAATTAAAGTAAGAAAGAAATTTCTGTTTTCCTTCTGTGTCTTGCAATCAATGCAAACACGTTTTATTTAGCATAAAGATCCGCAGTCTAACGATTACAGTCGAATGGAACAGAAATATAGAGAACACTGTCACCGGACGGAATACCGGGGATTCCTCGCGAATTAAATCGATGAGCATCGGGTGCTCGAGGATCGAGATCATTTGTTTTTGGATCAGGGATCGGCACTTCCGGTAAAATTGCTCTCGTCGATCGGTGAATCGCGCGATTAGCCGCGTCGAGGGAATTTCTAGAAACGTTCGGTAACACGAAACTACGGGTCGCGACGCGTCCGTTGTTACGTTTGCGAATCCACTTGGAATTCAATTAGAATTCCCACGGTAAGTGACACACAGAGCGGAGGGAAACCGGCGCAGAATTTCAGCCTTCTCAGTCGTCTCGTTTGACTCGATGAACGGACGTGGCCGAAAAAACAGGAGAAACACCGTGAAAAACACCGTGGCACGTTTAGCTGGTGACACGGAGTCTCGCCGACGTGTTTTCGCCGGACAGTTCGCGGGTAATTATCGTGCGTCGACGGAGTGTGTCGCGAATGTGTGTTGCCGTGACGGCCACACCTGGGGAAATGGATCCAGATGGGTCAAACAACCGTCGAGGCAACTTTTCTCGATCGATACAGGTGAAACGTGGCACCTTTTAATTACTCTACCGACCTTTCTAACGGAGAGACGCGCAGGTAAGGGCACCGAGATTCTGAAAGACTGACTGTCCACTGGAATTGCCGAGATTCTATTCAATTTTAATCCTTAGGACTGCGGATTTTTCTGCGAAATTAAAATTTTCCGCTCCATTCGTAAGACACATCTTTTTCCGATAATTTTAATGAACTGAACGTAGTTTCAACAGTCTCTCAGAGGTTGTAATTAATTTACGAATCACGCTTGTCTCAGATTCATCAAAGGCTTGTAAAAATAGGTAACAATGCTGAATTGTTATCGTTCATTGAAAACTCCTGTTCCTCCGCGATTCACGTTCACTTACTACGGTTTCTGTTCGGTTTCCATTACCGAGCCTGAGGTTTTCTGGTCGATTACGTCACCTTTCCCACAGTCCTGTCCCCCGAGTTCAACTACGCGAACAGCTTTTCTTCTGGAAATGTTACCATTGACGTTTTCAAAGCGCGAAGAGAGTCTTCATTTTATTTCACGCTTCTCTTCAGCCGCTGATTACTTCGTCGGAACGTTCGATGCCGAGTCACCTGCAGAAACAAGGTTTTTGGACAATGTCCAGGGTAAGAGATTGTTTCTATCGTTCCTCTACAAAGTTTCGCCGTTAGGTAAACACTGGGACCACGTTCTAGACAGCGAATCCCTGGTTGGCTGTTTGCTGATCGTTATTTCATCCGTATCCGAGTGGTGGATTCGGGGTAAATAAGTTTGCTGTGACGATTGGGGTGAATTCGCACGAAACTGTCATCGAGAACCCTTCGCCCCTATCTTTCATAGTTGCAACGATTAGAAGAAACTTTATTATCAGAGACGTTTATTCGTTGAACTAGAATATTGAACATTTCTTTCTAGAATAATTCCATTCGCATGGCAAACGAGAAATTCCTCGATTCGACAGCGTTATTAAACAGTCGGAGGCATTTATTCCTTATCTCCACTCGGAGCTGTTTTGACTCAGGGCCGTCTTAAGCACAGGGCTAAATGGACTAAGCCCCGGGGCGCAAGCCTTTTGGGAGCGGCAATTTTTATTGGTATTATATTTTTTTGTTATTATTAGTTATTTAGTTATTAGTATAATTAGTATAACTTTGCTGGTCACCCCCCTCCCGTGTATTTTCTTATGAAGAGGGGCGCATTATTTTTAGTAGCCCACGGGCGCCGAATATCTTAAGACGGCCCTGTTTTAACTGGAAAATTAAACGTTTCTTTCTAGAATAATTCCATTCGCAATGCAAACGAGATATTCATTTTTGCCAGCGTAATGAAACAGTTTTGCCGAAAAGCGTTTTTTCGACCTAGTTTCGCGACTTATCTCTGCCCCGGCAAGTTTCTGGAGGCACGATCGGCTAACTAGATGGTCGAAAAAAAAAGTCGTCGGGTGAAGGAGTTCGCTGTCAAAGCCCTCGATCCGCTGACTCGGGCTAACTTTTTAGCGTATCTCGTGGAAGTTCGTCCGCGTGATTAATTCGCACCGCGGCTCGGAGAGTTTCGCCGAACTTCTGTCACGATCTCCGCGCCATAACTCGTCGGTCGACAAACGGCGTACAGCTTTATCTCTTTCAACGCGAGAGCAGCTCCGCAAACCGAGGATTCGCGCGAGACTTATTGGTAGACTTGCTCGGGGCAACGAAAACCGGCGTGTCTAATCGGCGTTGGGGAACCGTGCCGCGAAAATGAATCGTCATCGCATGTTTATCCGTGAATCGTTCCCCTCGACGAGACCTTTCCCTTCGGTCCCTCGCAGCTTCGCCGACGTTAACTCGGTTTGTAGGAAACGGCGCGAGCGTGAAACAGAATTTTCAAATATGCAGATTAGTCGGAATGGGATAAAACAGGCGCGTGCTCGACTGTCAAAAGAGCGAGAAGACCGGGGCGAGATTTTCTGCGGTCTCGCGTCAAATTGGCGACACTGATTTTTCCGGAATAAAGTGGTGCCTTGTGAACAAATTACGTGAAAATGTACAGTGTAATTTTTGCGAGTTGATACAACTTTGAAAGTTTCGTACGTCTGATCGTTGAATTTTCAGTTGTCGGATATCTCTGATGCTGCGTGTGTTTGTAGGTAGAGGTTTGAGCTACGTTGTTATTCCACTCGTTGATTGTACCAGTTAGAAGCAGTAATCCCATTAGATCTGTAATCGATACCAAGATGTGCTACGCGAAAATACGAGGCAATTCGATCTCGTTCAAACAATATTTGCTTAACAATGTGTTCGAGACAGAATACGAGTTTTGACGAATTAAATACATATCCGATTTGACCAGTGTGACCAGAAAAAACTGTGGGAACTTTTCATTGTATTGTTTCGTTCAGAATCACGATCTGCATGGATGTATCATCATTGGTGACACGGGTTGCAAATTTCCGCGGATGTCAGCTATCAATAGATTCCTTGTTTCAATGGGACGTGGAAAGTTTAAACGCTCGGATTTTTGTTGCGAGCTCAATAGCGCGAACGCGAGAATGATACATTCTTCCAAGAGACAAAGGATAAAAGCGATTCAATCGGGATTACGAAAAAGCTAGTATACTCTCTGGGAAATTCTATGGATTGAATAACGCGGTCGAGCCACACGCGCACGTTACCAGGTCTGTTGCAGCGCCAGTTAAACGTTACAATCGATGCAATCAGGTGCGTTTAAGTTCGTTGCAGACCTCGAGCGCATCGCTGGAATATCAAACGAATTTCCTATCGTCCTACGGACCGCGCTAGCGAAATGTGTAATTAAATTCCGTGATTCTGTTAAAGAGATTGAAGTAGCGGTGAACTGGGAATAAGATAATCATTATCACACGTTAACGCAACGAAAATGTAAATCGAAGAATATGCGATTACAAACCTATTAGTCTAAGTAAGAACAATTTCCTAGTGCATAATACTTTCGCATTAAATTGTCTCGCGTGCTCCAAGTTTATAAATATGAGGTTATGCTCGCAGTCGAGGTAGCAAGTTCGTGGTAGAGAAGCATGAAGTATTAAATATTGCGTTAATGCCAACGAGAGTTTCTTAACTCCCTTTCCGTAGGTACTATACGTAAACTAAATTTACACCTGTGTCGTAACTTCGTTACAAAGATAGTCGAAACTTCTCGGGTGAGTGTTCACCGGTAAAGTCGAATCTTGCTCGAATTGCTTATCGGTGCTGCCACCCCACGACTGGTCACAGGATTTCGTGTTATCCTTAGCCACAGGTGAAACAACAAAATCGATTTCCTTCCGAGGCTGCGGCACCGACGAGGTACTGTTAAAGACTGCCAGCCCCCGTGCAATTCTGTGGGACGGTAAAGTAAAATTCTGTGGGCGAAATGGGCGCGGGGATAACGTGGAAATTACAGTGATCTGAAAGACCACATAGCTATAAGTTCCATCACCGACAAGATTGGTATCAAAATAGTGCCAAAACATCGACTCAAATGTGCCGGAGAATGTAACATGTAATAATAATTGACATGCGCGTTAATAAAAAAAATCAAATGAACAAGCTTGATTAATATATTTTGTTCTGAGGGAACGTGCCATTGCAAAATGGTATGGACTCTCTATGCAGTTACACTCTAGTATGCAATATAAACGATAATTCAAAGTGTGCAGCTATTAGCTCAGTATTATCCTTTATTTATAAGATACTTGAAATTCTTATAAATAGAGGATAATACTGATTGCCCAGGTCTCACCACGAGGAGGTTGCTGCACAAGAGACCCGGAAAGGGAGTCAGAACGAATGCGATATTCCTTCTGGCTCCCTTTCTTACAACGCCGGACTTATACTAAGTTACGCAAGTACGTCGAGTAATTATCGCGGAGCAAAAGGGTGTGAATCGGAGAAGAAGTCTCCGATTCACGGGGGACGAAAAGCGAATCAGGCTGAAGGCTCTGATTCTTTCAAGAAGAGAGAAAAAATAAACAAACCAGAGCAGAAGGCTCTGATTCTTCCAAAAAGAAAAACTAAGCAAACCAGAGCAGAAGGCTCTGGTTTGAGGGTGACGCGAGCAATGGTCGAGAGGAGTTCCGACACCGATACCAACTGCATCAACCACCTGCCGCCATTGACGGACATGGGTGGAAAAATTTTACGGATGAGTGGTAAAGAGCGAAAACAACGCGTCTCGACCCCCCCATTAATATATAAACTACCGCGAACTCCCGTACCAATAAATCTGGTACATACTACATACGAGCAAAGGTGTCCGACACAGTAGAAGACTGTGTCGGAGTAAAAAAAAACGGACAAAGTGAATTTACGGCGATAATTACTCGACGTGTTTACAACGACGATATATAATCTTAATAACTATCGCATACAATAAATTCTTATTAATTAACGCAACTTAAATATACGTGCTGTCTTCTGCGGTGTGTGACCTCCTATTCTTGGTGTATCCTCTTCGTCGGCGATGAAAGACGTCGGCTGTTGAATCCTAACTGAAACAGACTAATCATATTTAGACGCAACACAAAATCCCTCATACAAGTGCGAATCCCAACATAACAACTAGAACAAAACAACATTCCGAACTCGAGAACAACGAAAACCAATCAGAGAACCAGAAGAAAAGCCCTCGAGAGCAAACCAGAAAACGAGCTCACATGAGCAAACCAGAAAACGAGCTCATGAGAGCCAAACCAATCCCGCACAAGAGTGCAACCCAACCGAGCTATAGGCGATTCGGGTAGCCCCAGGGACGCGACTCCCCGTACTCACTCACGGTCCCAATCCGTGAGTGAGCCCCTGAGGGAACTCCGATAGGAGGAGTACCAATTTTCAACAAGTTGAAAAAATTTTTCGAAGTGGAACTTGTGGAAGTTCCAAAACGAATAGTTGGAAAATCGGAAATTAAAATTTGTATGTTCACTGAATGAACAAGTACTTTGAAATAACGAACTGAAGGTGGCCAAGGGTAAACGAAGATAGCATTAATGTACCCTTGGCCGACTGCCAGCTAGCTGGAAGTAAATTCATAATCAATTTAATGAAATATGTTTCTATATTTTGCAAGTTTTAAACTCTATCAAAAATGGTACATGTGCAGCTATTTGCTCCACATTATCCTTTATTCGTAAGATACTGGAAGTTCTTACGAATAGAGGATAATGCCGATTGCCCAGGTCTCACCACGAGGAGGTTGCTGCACAAGAGACCCGGAAAGGGAGTCAGAACGAATGCGATATTCCTTCTGGCTCCCTTTCTTACAACGCCGGACTTATACTAAGTTACGCAAGTACGTCGAGTAATTATCGCGGAGCAAAAGGGTGTGAATCGGAGAAGAAGTCTCCGCTTCACGGGGGACAAAAAGCGAATCAGGCTGAAGGCTCTGATTCTTTCAAGAAGAGAGAAAAAATAAACAAACCAGAGCAGAAGGCTCTGATTCTTTCAAAAAGAAAAACTAAGCAAACCAGAGCAGAAGGCTCTGGTTTGAGGGTGACGCGAGCAATGGTCGAGAGGAGTTCCGACACCGATACCAACTGCAACAACCACCTGCCGCCAGAGACGGACATGGGTGGAAAAATTTTACGGTTGAGTGGTAAAGAGCGGACACAACGCGTCTCGACCCCCCCATTAATATATTATAAACTATCGCGAACTCCCGTACCAATAAATCTGGTACATACTACATGCGAGCAAAGGTGTCCGACACAGTAGAAGACTGTGTCGGAGTAAAAAAAAAAACGAACAAAGTGAATTTACGGCGATAATTACTCGACGTGTATACAACGACGATATAAAATCTTAAAAATTACCGCACGCACGCACGCCGAGCAATTATTGTCGAACAAAAGACTAAAACGCAAAACAGGGATGAACGCAAAGCAGAATGCTTTGATTCGCAAAGAAGAAACATGAACCAGAGCAGAAGGCTCTGGTTCGGGGGTGACTCTACGACAATAATTGCTCGGCAAATAAAACTACCTTAAAAATACACAGTGGACTTCGTGGTGAGCCCTCTACTTGGTGAGTCCTCTTCGTCGACAATGAAAGACTGTTGTATCCTAACTGAAACACACTAATGATAATTAGAGCCAACACAAATCCCGCACACGAGTGCGAATTTCTACTTGATATCTACGACAATATCAGAAAACCAGAAAACAGAAAACATAAATCCGGAAAAACCAGAAAACCAGAAAACCAGAAAACGAGCTCTCGAGAGCAAATCAGAAAACGAGCTCATGAGAGCCAAACCAACCCTGCACACGAGTGCGGCCTAACCTACCTATAGGCGATTCGGGAAGCCCCAGGGACGCGACTCCCCGTACTCACTCACGGTCCCCATCCGTGAGTGAGCCCCTGAGGGAACTCCGATCGGAGGAATACCAATTTTCAACAAGATGTGAAAATTTTTTGAAGAAGAACTTGTGAAAGTTCCATAGGGAACAATTGGAAAAAACAGAAATTAAAATGGGAATGTTCACTAACTGAACAAGTTCTTCGAAACAGCGAAATAGATGTGGGCCAAGGGTAAACGAAGAAAGCATCGATGTACCCTTGACCGACTGCGAGCTAGCTCAAAGTAAATTCATAATCAATTCAATGAAATATGTTGTAACATTTTGCCGTTCATATATTCCCTTACACATTGTTATAAAAATTGTATACGTGCAGCTATTAGCTCGACATTACCCTTTATTCGTAAGATACTTGAAGTTCTTACGAATAGAGAATAATGTCGATTGCCCAGGTCTCACCACGAGGAGGTTGCTGCACAAGAGACCCGGAAAGGGAGTCAGAACGAATGCGATATTCCTTCTGGCTCCCTTTCTTACAACGAAGAACTTATACTAGTGTATTACGCAATTACGTCGAGTAATTATCGCGGAGCAAAAGGGTGTGAATCGAAGAAGAAGTCCTCGATTCACGGGGGACAAAAAGCGAATCAGGCTGAAGGCTCTGATTCTTTCAAGAAGAGAGAAAAAATAAACAAACCAGAGCAGAAGGCTCTGGTTTGAGGGTGACGCGAGCAATGATCGAGAGGAGTTCCGACACCTTTACCAACTGCAACAACCACCTGCCGCCAGAGACGGACATGGGTGGAAAAATTTTACCGATGAGTGGTAAAGGGCGAAACCACGCGTCTCGACCCCCCCATTAATATATTATAAACTATCGCGAACTCCCGTACCAATAAATCTGGTACATACTACATGCGAGCAAAGGTGTCCGACACAGTAGAAGACTGTGTCGGAGTAAAAAAAAAAACGAACAAAGTGAATTTACGGCGATAATTACTCGACGTGTATACAACGACGATCTTAATAACTATCGCACAAAATAAAATATTACTAACTAACGCAACTTAATAATACGGTGCTGTCTTCGGTGCTGTGTCCTCTTCGTCGACGATGAAAGATGTCCAGCTGTTGCATTCTAACTGAAATAGACTAATTATAATTAGACGCAATACATATCCCGCACTCGAGTGCGAATTCCTAATTGAAACCTACAAGAATTCAGCAAACGAGAGCAAACCAGAATAGAAGAAAACCAGGAAAACCAACAAACGAGCTCACGAGAGCAAACCAGAAAAGCGAGTTCATGAGAACCAAACTAACACCTCACACGTGTGCGGCCTGACCAAACTATAAGCGATTCGGGTAGCCCCAGGGACGCGACTCCCCGTACTCACTCACCATCCCACCTTACGGATGGGACCGAGAGTGAGCCCCTGAGGGAACTTCGATCTTACTTACAATCTCACGTTCTCTTTTGTGAATCCTCCTCTTGTCCCTCTTGTTCCCTCTTATCCCATTCCTCTATCGTCCTTCTTCTTCGAGTTGTCGGTTTCTGTTTCTGTTTCTGTTTCTGTTTCTGTATCACGTTTCTGTATCTGTTATCCGTCTCCGTTTCTGGGCCCGTTTCTGTTTCTGTTACTGTTTCTGTGTCTGTGACTGTTTCTGTTTCCGCTATCTGTGTCTATTGTATATGGTTTTGATATCTATTTGCATGTTTTAATGCGTTTAGTATCTTAGACTCATATACAATAGTTTCCGTTTCTGTTTCTGTTCCCGTTCCCGTTTCTGTTCCCGTTTCTGTTTCTGTTTCTGTTTCTGACACCGTGTCTCCGTGATCCGTTTCTGTGTCCGTTTCTGTTTCTGGTACTGTTTCTGTTTCTGTTTTCCGACAACTCTCCTTTGGATGGGACCTCTTTCTTCTCTGTATCCTCTTCGTTCGACGATAAGGATGGATGGATGGATGGCTGGCTGGCTGGCTGGCTGGCTGGCTGGCTGGCTGGCTGGTTGGATGGATGGGTGGATGGATGGATGGGTTGATGGATGGATGGATGGCTGGCTATCGGGCTGTAGTATTCTAGCTGAAACAGACTAATAATAATTATACACAACACATAAAGCCGCACACGTGTGCGAATTTTTACTGGACCACCAGTACAGCTCACGAGAGCAAACCAAAAAACCTGAATAACCAGGAAACGAGCTCACGAGAGCAAACCAGACGACCAGCTCACGAGAGCCAAACTAACCCCGCACACGAGTGCGAATTTATACTGGACCACCAGTACAGCTCACGAGAGCAAACCAAAAAACCTGAATAACCAAGAAACGAGCTCACGAGAGCAAACCAGACGACCAGCTCACGAGAGCCAAACTAACCCCGCACACGAGTGCGGCCTAACCGAGCTATAGGCGATTCGGGTAGCCCCAGGGACGCGACTCCCCGTACTCACTCACGATCCCCTCCGTGAGTGAGCCCCTGAGGGAACTCCGATCGGAGGCATACCAATTTTAAAGAAGATGTGGACATTTTCGAAGTGGAACTTGTGAAAGTTCCGATGCGAACACTTATTAAATCAGAAATTAAAATTGTCTTGTTCCCTGACTGAATGAGTACTTCGAAATAACAAACCGAAGTTGGCCAAGGGTAAACGATCAAAGCATCGATGTACCCTTGGCCAACTGCGAGCTAGCTGAAAGTGAATTCATATTCAATTCAATGAAATATGTTGTAACATTTTGCATTCTTAAATACCATTACACATTGTTATCAAAAATTGTATACGTGCAGCTATTAGCTCGACATTATCCTTTATTCGTTAGAAACTTGAAGTTCTTACGAATAGAGGATAATGCCGATTGCCCAGGTCTCACCACGTGGAGGTTGCTGCACAAGAGACCCGGAAAGGGAGTCAGAACGAATGCGATATTCCTTCTGGCTCCCTTTCTTACAACGCAGGACTTATAATAAGTTACGCAAGTACGTCGAGTAATTATCGCGGGGCAAAAGAGTGTGAATCGGAGAAGAAGTCCCCGATTCACGGGGGATAAAAAGCGAATCAGGCAGAAGGCTCTGATTCTTTCAAAAAGAGAGAAAAATTAAGCAAACCGGAGCAGAAGGCTCTGGTTTGAGGGTGACGCGAGCAATGGTCGAGAGGGGTTTCGACACCGATACCAACTGCAACAACCACCTGCCGCCAGAGACGGACATGGGTGGAAAAATTTTACCGATGAGTGGTAAAGGGCGAAACCACGCGTCTCGACCCCCCCATTAATATATAAACTACCGCGAACTCCCGTACCAATAAATCTGGTACATACTAATTGCGAGCAAAGGCGTCCGACACAGTAGAAGACTGTGTCGGAGTAAAAAAAAACGAACAAAGTGAATTAACGGCGATAATTACTCGACGTGTATACAACGACGATCTTAATAACTATCGCACAAAATAAAATATTACTAACTAACGCAACTTAATAATACGGTGCTGTCTTCGGTGCTGTGTCCTCTTCGTCGACGATGATAGATGTCCAGCTGTTGCATTCTAACTGAAATAGACTAATTATAATTAGACGCAATACATATCCCGCACTCGAGTGCGAATTCCTAATTGAAACCTACAAGAATTCAGCAAACGAGAGCAAACCAGAATAGAAGAAAACCAGGAAAACCAACAAACGAGCTCACGAGAGCAAACCAGAAAAGCGAGTTCATGAGAACCAAACTAACCCCGCACACGTGTGCGGCCTGACCAAACTATAAGCGATTCGGGTAGCCCCAGGGACGCGACTCCCCGTACTCACTCACCGTCCCATCTTACGGATGGGATCGAGAGTGAGCCCCTGAGGGAACTTCGATCTTACTTACAATCTCACGTTCTCTTTTGTGAATCCTCCTCTTGTCCCTCTTGTTCCCTCTTATCCCATTCCTCTATCGTCCTTCTTCTTCGAGTTGTCGGTTTCTGTTTCTGTTTCTGTTTCTGTTTCTGTATCACGTTTCTGTATCTGTTATCCGTCTCCGTTTCTGGGCCCGTTTCTGTTTCTGTTACTGTTTCTGTGTCTGTGACTGTTTCTGTTTCCGCTATCTGTGTCTATTGTATATGGTTTTGATATCTATTTGCATGTTTTAATGCGTTTAGTATCTTAGACTCATATACAATAGTTTCCGTTTCTGTTTCTGTTCCCGTTCCCGTTTCTGTTCCCGTTTCTGTTTCTGTTTCTGTTTCTGACACCGTGTCTCCGTGATCCGTTTCTGTGTCCGTTTCTGTTTCTGGTACTGTTTCTGTTTCTGTTTTCCGACAACTCTCCTTTGGATGGGACCTCTTTCTTCTCTGTATCCTCTTCGTTCGACGATAAGGATGGATGGATGGATGGCTGGCTGGCTGGCTGGCTGGCTGGCTGGCTGGCTGGTTGGATGGATGGGTGGATGGATGGATGGGTGGATGGATGGATGGATGGCTGGCTATCTGGCTGTAGTATTCTAGCTGAAACAGACTAATAATAATTATACACAACACATAAAGCCGCACACGTGTGCGAATTTTTACTGGACCACCAGTACAGCTCACGAGAGCAAACCAAAAAACCTGAATAACCAGGAAACGAGCTCACGAGAGCAAACCAGACGACCAGCTCACGAGAGCCAACCTATCACCAGCTCACGGGAGCCAAACTAACCCCGCACACGAGTGCGAATTTTTACTGGACCACCAGTACAGCTCACGAGAGCAAACCAAAAAACCTGAATAACCAAGAAACGAGCTCACGAGAGCAAACCAGACGACCAGCTCACGAGAGCCAAACTAACCCCGCACACGAGTGCGGCCTAACCGAGCTATAGGCGATTCGGGTAGCCCCAGGGACGCGACTCCCCGTACTCACTCACGATCCCCTCCGTGAGTGAGCCCCTGAGGGAACTCCGATCGGAGGCATACCAATTTTAAAGAAGATGTGGACATTTTCGAAGTGGAACTTGTGAAAGTTCCGATGCGAACACTTATTAAATCAGAAATTAAAATTGTCTTGTTCACTGACTGAACGAGTACTTCGAAACAACGAACCGAAGGTGACCAAGGGTAAACAAAGAAAGCATCGATGTACCCTTGGCCGACTTGCAACTTAGTTGAAAGTAAATTTATATTCGATTCAATGAAATATCTTGTAGCATTATGCAAGTCTTAAATTTCATTACACATTGTTATCAATAATTGTATACGTGCAGCTATTAGCTCGACATTACCCTTTATTCGTAAGATACTGGAAGTTCTTACGAATAGAGGATAATGCCGATTGCCCAGGTCTCACCACGAGGAGGTTGCTGCACAAGAGACCCGAAAAAGGAGTCAGAACGAATGCGATATTCCTTCTGGCTCTCTTTCTTACAACAACGGACTTATACTAATTCACTACGCAAGTACATCGAATAATTATTGAGAAACTAGGTAGGCAAAAGTGCCAATTTGACAAACAGAAGCAGGAGGAAGAACACAAGTCCAACATCAGAAATATAATAATGCTTCGAACACTGAACTGTGTTAGTTTCTTTTCCGATGAAAATTGCAATAAGAATATTGAAGGTAACCATTGAAAATGAATGTTCAGTGAAAACAGTTGAAAGTGAACCAAGAGTGAACAAAGCAACAAGTATTCAAGAATATTTGAATTATAAACTCACCAGGTTACCCCTGGTCTACCCCTGGTCTCCCTGGTGTCCCTGGACCTTCTGGCACCCCCGGTACCGTATCGCGTCTATCCCTGTCGACTCCGCCGGTCCGACTAACTGATTGACTGACTGAGCGCTCTCGCTTAGCTGTCTCCCCCCACTCCTCTACCATCGATCGATTCGATCGCCGAGTTAGTAATTATTGATAAATTTGTTATTTCTCGCTGTTCAATGTTTATAACAATTCCTTTTGCAAACAATGCCCACAACCACTCCCTTGACCATCTGACCAGCTAATTTTTTTGTAAAAATATGCAATAGAACTCGAGATATAAAATAACATTTATAACATGAATATTCGTGCGCGTTAATTTATTCGATACAATTCACAGAGAAATTTATTATTTCTCGCTGTTCAATGTTTATAACAATACCTTTTGCCAACGATGTTAACCAGCACTCCCTTAACTATCTGGCCATCTAATTTTTTAGTCAAAACAGGCAATAGAACTCGTAATACAGAATAACTTTTAAACCATGCACATTCGCATTAATTTATTCCACATAAATACTACGATAAATTTATTGATTCTATGTGTTCAATGTTTATAACAATCCTTTTGCCATTCTAATTGTTTACAGTAAACTCTCTCTCTCTCTCTCTCTCTCTCTCTCTCTCTCTCTCTCTCTCTCTCTCTCTCTCTCTCTCTCTCTCTCTCTCTCTCTCTCTCTCTCTCTCTCTCTCTCTCTCTATTACTCTGTTCTTCAACATATTTCCTTTTCCACAAATCGATTCTTCGAACATTTATGTATGAACAAGTGTAAGGTAATAAGTCTCGTTTATGAAACACTTTGAAAGTACAAATTGGGGTATCTTATATAGAATTGTAGGTCGGAATTGTTGATATTCTTAAAATTATGCTTCAATACTTTCTTAATGTTTCTAGGAATCTTTTGTCCTCGGGTTTTGCTTTTAATATTGTAAAGCTTAAATAATCAACACTAGAACGTTGTTTGAAATATCTATTTAACTTGGAATATGTTCGGTGCAGAATGTAACAATTCATGATAATCGATTTCACCGAGGAGAAACACAGTCTCTCGTAGGTGTCAAGATGCTTGTGGTGGCAATTTGCCTTCTCGCCACTTCTTACCGCCGAGAACCTCCTCGGTGGCCTTGTGTACCGACGAGATCACGTCGATGACCTTCTGTTTTCTAATCCAGCCAAAACACATTCTAGAGGGCGTAAGAAAACACCGAATTATTCGAGTGACACGATATCCCATAAGGCTGGCAGTCTTTAACATTATCTCGTCTGTGCTGCGGTGCTACCACGGATGATAGGGGGTTTCCAGTCTCGCGATCTGAAATACCGACATTGTTAAAACCAACTCGATTTCTTACGCCCTCTGCTCGCTGACGAACGATAAATGTTGGAACACACTCCACGAGAATCAAGCGGACCAGAACTCAATTTAAGCTGCGATCTACTTCGCGCATCTGGATGCAACGTTTTGCGATTCATTCGTCGCAGCTCTCTGCTGTGCTTCAGGACGCACAAGGTTCGGATATGCACATCGATAAATTATGAAATGATCCATCGTTATAATTCCACCATCCTAAGTAAGTTTCCAATCGTTTTAGTTCGTCTAAAACACTTTAACACGTTGTCGCAGACTGAGAAAATCAGTATCGCGATGCTATGTCGCGCCGAATTGAACCAACAGATCCGTAGTCTGATTATGTTTGCCGCAGATAAGAACGTTTGTGCGTCGTCCCGCGAATAATTGGCTACCCAAACGAAAAAGGGGACAGCAGTATTTTTTTTTTTCACCGCGAGGACATCTCGCTAATGAGGTTTCGGGGACGTGTGTACAATTTTTAAACGAATCGCATACGGTCCATCGGGTGAAACTATTTATTTTCAATTTCTTTCTTCGAACAACTAAAAAGTTTCTTGTAGATCGAAAAGTAATCGTGCGAATTAATTAGTCTCGCGACTGGAAGTCTTGTTAGGCTCTTTCACAACGAATAATCGGCTCGGGATTGTATTATTGAATCAGCCCGTTGCGTTTGCGGCAAATATTTGTCCGCGAATGAAGTGGCATAGCTCGAGGCCACGATTCAGACCCGTGATTCAGAAGACGGCCCACATTTATACATCCGAATGCAGCTCGCTTATGCAACCGTCCACGTATTGCCATCTTTCTGATCGAGAGCTCATCTCCGCAGATTCAATATTTTATCTCCAAGCGAGACCAATCTTTTCGAACCGTTTATTTCTCCTGTTGCATAACACCATTCGTTCGTACCGGATCGCAAAAGTTTGATTATTTCTCGAACCGTTCCCAGCTTTCATCGCGGCGCGTATAAATATTCTTTTACTTCTTGGTAAGATTTTTGATATACGAGTGCAGCATCCTACGACGATTATTTCATTTTTACACATACGATCACTGTCCTAAGCGGGAGAGTATGTTTGTCGAACGTTCATCAACAATGTTGCTCATAGGTCAGTTACCTAAGGTTAATTACGTGTCCCGTGTGAACATAGAATTCGCGTGAGTTTCGCTTTGAAATAGGAATCAAATACACCCATGTAGCGTTTGAGTTGCAGCTTTTTATTTTCGTTAGTTCCTGACACGTGTAAAGTGGAGTGCGGTTCACGTAGCCGGCATTCGCGGTACAGTTTCTCGACGTGAAACAGTCCGAGGACTCGGCGACGCATCCTGTCACATTTCCGCGCCTCTGCGGCAGGTGATTAAGAAATTTTAATTAGCCTCCTACGCGACGAAACAAACACAGAGTCCCGCGAAAAGCCGCGCGACCCGTTTAAACCGTGGTTCGGTTAAATCCCCGATATCGATTGTCCCCATCGGTGTTCCATGGAAATTGGCAATCGTACTGTTCGAATCCCTGCGATAGCGGCCATTGTGTCGTTTGAAAAATGTATGATAAATGGGCGACAGCGAACGGGCCGTAGAAACTGTTCGCGGAATGAAAAGGATCAAGATCGCCGACAGATAAATTGCCCGGAAATTGCCTTGTCTGAAACGACTCTCGGCAACGCGATTCTTAAATGACTCCAATTTGTTGCTCGTTTTATTTCATTCGCTCCGGTTGCAGAGGGCAGACGATCGCGCCGAATAGTCGGCGCGACTATGCAGAAAAATGCGACTCTGGAGGCCTTTGGAAAGATCGAACCGGAAATAGACATTTTATTGAACTCGCTCGAACGAGCACGTCATTCTCTCATTTGGACGCATATGCGGAATTTTTTTATTGAGCTCGTCAGGCATTTCTGACATTTCGTTCGAAAAACAACATCCTCGCGTTCGCTGCTAATATTTATTAAAAACACTCATCGCAATATCTGTCTGAAATATTGTTCGTCGTACACGCTGGAATCGTTCAACCGGACCGTGTTTTCAGCAGAAACAGAATGAACCTCCCGCAATTTGTTTATCATCGAAGTCGGAACACGATCCAGACAAAATTCGTTGTAACGCCGGCCAAATGTACATTTATCCGGTCCGTGGGATACCACGAGAATATCGAGTCGCCTGGCTCGCAGATTTCTGCATCCTGCGGCACAAAACGCGACGCCTTAGGTGTTCTTTATCGCAGGACATTGTTGCACGCGGAAATCTCCAAATAGGATTGGGGGCGTTCCGGGAGAAATCTGGCGGGAGAACTTTCCCAGCAATCGGATACAAGAATTTCCCGGGAAATGCTGGCTGATGGTATCTGTCGAGGAATTATTCGTTCGGATTCTACCGTGACGGTGTACGTCTTTATCTAAATGAACCGTTTAAGAGAAACATGGCGCCAGTCGGAACGCTTAATCGTTGAATAATCAAATCCGCTGACTAACGATGCTGAATTTAGTAAAAGTTCTATAAGACACTGGCAGGCAGGGATTTAAATTCCACGGGAGATTTTACGGGGTTACTTTTACAGTGTCCGAGGCTGTATCATCGTTGTACCGTGGACAATCTGTACGAAACAGATTCATGAAGCTTTTAATCCTGTCCGACCGACCTAACGAACCATTATGACACGCGTTCCTTCCTGTGGAATTCCACCGTAGCAACAATGTGCATTGTTAATGCTTATCGCGCCCTCTTTCATGCATTCCAATTTATCCCGCTGGTATCAAATAAAGCAACGCGGCAGAGACACAGGTATTCCAAATATTAAAGTGCCGGCGGGCATCACCGCGAATTTTGCGAAAATAATTCTAATATTCATCGTCCTATTCAAATACTCGCTCGCAACAGTACATTTGTGCGAAACGAGCCTCGGCGACGCGCGTGCGCGCTCGTTAATAAAACAACTAAAAATTGCCGGCGCCACGGTGCGAGCACCTCGAAGAATTTCTCATTCGAGAATTTCCGAGCGCAAAAATTGTTTCCGGGTCCGAATATGCTGGCCAGAATGATTCAACACCCCCATAGACGGTGTTAGGTTGTCGCTACTGTCCGATTGTATAATGCAAATAACTTTTATATAACTTATCGATTAATTACCGGTACAATTAACTTATTGTTCGGTTCGGTTCTCATTGAGATATCTAATTAAACTTTTAAATACTTTTATGAATAGCTCTTTTGTCGATTAAATTCATTCAGAAAAAATATTGATCCCGTTGGCGCAGTTAATAAAGCCATTTCGCAAAATGACATGCATGTTTCGGGAAGAAATTGGACTGTCGACTTCGTTTGAACACCGTGGTCGAAAAATTTATACGTAGAATTGCGCGCAACAACCCGAGCAAATAAATCACCGGCGCAACCATTCTCGTGGCATGTAAATGACATTCTCCGGGAAAGAACGGAATCAACTGTACATTGTTACGCGCCGGTGCAATCATAAATGAACGAGGAAACAAATTAGGCAATACCCAGCGCGAAAATGACCCCGAGCGTTAACACAATAGCAACGGAAACACAGCTCGGTAACTGTTCGCCAATAACGCACATAGAAATGCAATTTTTTATCGATCGTTCAGCGTCCCGCAGCTTCGGCAAATCAATTATTAACAAAGCGGTAGCGAAATGTGTCCGCAGCCTATCGACATCGCGAAACGTTCACGGCAGATTCGCATTAACGGTACTGCGTTTCTTTTGAGAAAAACATGGACAACAATATCGGAGTATAGAGCGTGTTCTAGCGATTATTTATTCATACAGAATAATTCATATTTCTCTAGGGAGCGAACTTTGTTTAGCTCCTACGTGGACGAGAGCTCCGACGGTGTAGGAGCTTATATAATTTATTGTACTTCTTTCTTTCTGGTCTTTATTAAAATCGAGAATGTTTTAATAGCTGTGAAAATTATGTAGAAATTGGCAGCAGGGCTCAATTTAAAAAATTTGTTTAGACTTTATTGCATTATTTACTATTCAGTAATTAATAATGCAAATGTCTCAATCTACAGAGACGCATCGTGCAAAGGACGATCCAATAGTCCGCTTAAGGTTTAAAAGGTGGAAGTTCAGAGCAATTAAAACTGTCAGTACTGGATACAGACGCAACCCTACATCGACGATGTTCCTCGAGGCTAGCAATTGGTATGCACCATTAAACTCCGCCGAATAATGATTCTCTAATTACTGGTTGTCGAAAATAGGTATATAATGTCGGCGATAGGTCAGGGATCGCATGCGGTTAGGCGAAGTTCGAAATGAACCCTTAATTACACAATAGTGTCCAGGGAACACGTTCTGAAACCAATTTGCAGGATTTTCTTACTTTGTTCTTGTGTTTTTTTTTTACCTTCTAAATTACGTCACAGCAAATATTGATAATTCCTGAGGCTATCAGGGGGATGAGGGATGAGATGATCGGTAATTAACATTTTAAAAAATATTGACACACGAAGTGTATCTTTCCTCTATTAAAAATATTCTTCCATGGAGAGGAATGATCGAGAGATAAAGGATCGAGGATCCAAGGGGGCTGGGGGTGGAACGCATTGCTCTCGGCGGATCGGGGGTGAGCGGGGGTGGGTTCGTAGGTCGCTCATTCCCGCGTGGGTAGAGCAACCTTCGGCAGTAGTATCGCGGTGACGAGCGGACGCGGTCGTCTCTTCCTCTCTCGCCGATCTCTGCTCTCTCGGCTCTCTTTCGTCGACTCGTTTCTCTTCTCTCGGGCCACCCTCGAAGTTCTCTCCGACCGACCGTGAGTAAATCGTCACCTCCACCCTCGCGATCCCCTTGTACTCCCTCTTTTTCATCGGATTCTGCTCCCCCAGATTCGCGGCCGCCCCGTGATCCACAGTAACGCTTAACCGGCCAGAAAGAAACGCTAAGTGACTCTTCTCGCGAGACCCCGGCTGGTATTCACGGTGAGTTTCGATTTCGAAAGTTCGTCTTGTCGCTGACTGTGTGAAGGCAGATTGATCGATCGGCTCGATCGTTCCGCGACGATAGAGATTTCTGTTTGGCCAAGTGATCCATTTTTCTCCGATTAACCGTTGGACCCGGTAATTTTCTTAGTGATATTTCCTTCGAACGGCTCGTGCACGGAGAAATTGTTAATGGGATTTTTAACGACTGTGTTGTACCCGAAGTGTAGTGCTTCGTAAAAATTGCGGGAACTAATTTACCGAGAATTTATTCCATTTTGTTCTCCCTCGTCTGCTGACGCGTACGCGTAAATTTATTTCATAATTTTTCACAGAAATAGTTCTATGGTTTTGCTAGTTTCTTGACGAGAAGGGGTCGGTGGATTGTTTCAACTCCTGACGTGAGTAATTTCGCTTCGAATGGTAATCCGATTCGATATTATAAAACATTATGCAACTTTATATTGTGATTGATTCGTTCTCGATTATATCGCTTATTAATTCTCGCGCGCCATTCAATTCGCTCAATTTATCCGGGAAATAAATCTCTACATTTCATGACTATTTTCGGCACAGAGATATTCGAGTTGACGCGATAGATATTAAGAATTTGTACGTAATCTCATTAAGTTGTAGATACACTGACTCTCATAACTGGATGTTACTTTCATCCAATTTCAACATCCTGCGAGCAGTGCGCAAGAATGAAATTCTCGAAAATTAATCCCGCACAGTTGTCGCTGGATTTGTGTATAAATAATCCACTCGGAGTCACAAAGAAATGTTTAAACTCTGCTGATTAATAATTCAAAGTTACATCAACATATATTTTCTGCAAATGAAATACTCGTGGTGCCGTATTCGTACGGTTGCGATTCTGATTTTACAAAAATTACCGTTGCAACAGAAATACATCGCTTCAGCCGAGTTAAATAACCCCTTATGCATTTATGATATTTCAGAATTTCTGGAACGTGAAGGGTAATCGCACTAACGAAGTGTAATGATGTTCCTACTTTATATTAACTAAAAATCCGTTTCCCTCTCGTTTCGAATTATATTTCGAGTCCCACGAGCTGCTACATCAAATTAAAATTCTGTTAACTGAATCACTCGGTCCGGATTATCCACTACGAAAAATAATGTGCAGTCATAAGTAGCCAGAAAGAACGTTTGAAAAAGGTCAGACCGTTAAACAATTTCAAAAGAGATCGCCTGCCATAAATCGAGGGAGAAAAATCGAATGGTCAGACGGCGGAAGATCCACGAGGCAAATTCCTCGATCGCGATGGCGAAATTGCGCGCCGCAGGGTGCAGAAAATGGCGTTGGAATGACGGATTATCAAACGGCGGCTAAAAATCTTCGGAACGGAACGAAACGGGAGATCGCGGCACGGTGGTCTGGTATGTTTGACTTCCTCTGCTCGATATTGCTTCCTCGGCTGCTCACCTTGCTAGTCGGCGCGCAAATATTTATAGTACGCTCGGCGTAGGCCCTCTGATCCGATGGCGGCAAAGTTTCGCGCGCGAATTTAGTCGGTGCGATGCGGTACACGAGATCGCGCGCGACACCGGTCCCGTCCCTGTCAATTAACAAGCTTTAAGGACGACGCATTAAACCGGCCTCATCAAAATTGCAGGATCGGCTGGACGACCTAATGCGATTGCGTTTAATTGGCCACCGCGGAACCATGGTCCTGCCGCATTTAACGACCCTCCGACACGCCATCGTTCGAATCCGTTCTCGCACAGTTTTGGCAGTCTTCGCTCGATCCATTCAAATCGTATGCAAATCGGACCGATGCAGCTCTGTGCATACTGTTGTTGCAGGGCTGCAACTATCCCGGACATCTTGTTGGGAAATCGATTTTTTATTTCTGCTAATTTAACAACTAGATTTACACAGGTCTAGAAATAACTATTGCACATTATTTTATAAAGGAGAATGCGTCTATCGAAATTTCTGGCCATTTTTCCAATATACCCAAGGAATAAATGTGGCGAATACTTCCCTCTTCCCGAAATTGCACATCACGCGAGAATACGTTTTTGTTAGAGCAATTAGTCCCCGCAGCTTGTTTGCCTCGTTAGTTCGCGCGCGACACACCCGTCCTTGTGGACAAACTATGACGATCCGGCTGTTATTATCAATTTCCGGCGGTCTGGTTACAAAAACTCCAGCTGAAAACGATCGATCACATTTTTTATTCAACAATTTCTATATGAATTTTTCATAGAAATAATTGTTGAACGCCGGGTTAATCGAGTCCAGTGGATTTCGCTCGATTGGCAAATAGAATTTGAATTTTCGAGAAGCCGCATTATTTCGAGTGAAACGGAGACGCTTTTTCGGTTTCAATATCGAGGATGGTTTTTTCCGCGCATGTCACGGTCTCATTCAATAATTAGCATTCTCCGGGAGCGGGGTCGAGGATTAACTTTTTTTCGGAGAACGGTGATAGCGTAATGAAAATTCTTTTTAGTAGCTGTGCGCCTGTGGCATTGTCTCGCTGCTTTCGCACAGAGCTGACCACCGGTTTCATTAACCGTGGCGTGTGGAAATGGGAATATTCGCAAATTGCATGTTTAATAAAACTAGACAATTTCGAGACGGTCTAATTTCTATTAGGCTTCCAATATTTCCGTGCGAGCATCTTCCAATCCGTGATACAGTTCTCTGAATTTTTAATATTACATTAGTGCGCACAGCGACGTAGCATCGTTACAAATTAATTAGCATGAAAGTATTTCAGTGCGTGCACAAGGTATTAAGTCCTTGAGCTTCTTAAAAGCTTTAATGCCTTTGTCGACGGAGTTTCGGAAAAAATTCGCTAGAAACGAAGCTGTGCGCAGAGATGCGAGCTCATCTAATCTGTCAGAAGAGCTGACATCCCGAGACTTGCGTAAATAGAATAATTGGAATAATGGGCAACAGATAATTAAAGAACTGCAAGAGTAGCGGAAAGACTTATCAAAAGTCGGCGAGAGTATCGCAGCGATCGAAACAATTGAATGATTCACACAATGCCCACCGAGCTGCAGATGTTTCTATACAGTGTAACGAATCATGGTGCGAAAACAGGAACAAGGTCTCGTCGATCTTGTTACGGAAGACAATCGCAGCATTTAAAACAAGAGAACTCATTATGCAATTGTTTCCCGATAGCGTACGATAAAGAAAAGCTTGATTCTCCAAGGGGAACGGCATTGCAGCTGGAAAGGAGCGGTAACACGATCAAGGGAAACGCGGCAAATAATAATTACATCTCGACGAAATTATCGATGATTCGTTATCGCGTTCAGCTTCCTTGCTTCCGTGACGATCAATATTTGAATCGTCGCGATACTTGTGGCTAGATTAGCTCGTATTTTTACGGGTCTCCGTCCTGCGTTATCGGACCGGCGCACCTTTGCCGGCAATTTCTTGATCGTCGGATTCGCTACGCGAAGATCCCGGTGAAAATGTTGCGAAAAGTTCTGGCAACTCCGATGAATTTCGTTCTAGCTGCCGGGCGAGGTAACGAGCAGAAGTACAAATAGTCGCTTGACTCGCGAAAGAGACCGATAATGACATAATTCCCAGCAGTTGGGAGTTGCCTCGCTACCATCAGACATTTACAAAATATAAAAGCTACGTACATTCAAAATTGTCCGTGCTGAAAGCAGTTACACGAAAATTCACATCTTCCGCGAATAATCTTGACAGTAGTAAAAACGTGACAACTTTTTTGTACAAATAGTCGCTTGACTCGCGAAAGAGACCGATAATGACATAATTCCCAGCAGTTGGGAGTTGCCTCGCTACCATCAGACATTTACAAAATATAAAAGCTACGTACATTTAAAATTGTCCGTGCTGAAAGCAGTTACACGAACATTCACATCTTCCGCGAATAATCTTGACAGTGATAAAAACGTGATAACTTCTTTGTACGTGTTTGTAAACCACAGTAAGTGAATGCTAGCAAATCCGCACGTGTTCGACATAGAAGCAACCGTACGTTCTTGTTATTCCGGCCATTAGTTCCGCGAATCAAGTCCCATTTACCAGCAATTTCACGCAGCGATAATCTCTTATCGCACAGAGAAGTGATCTCTTTCCTGCTTTCTTCGCTGAGTGGCTCCCATTGAGTTTCACGGCTCGAACAATTGAAAGATTGAGAAAACCCGTCGGATTTAACAATAGTACCGTCTTACGCGGACAGCAACTAATTACCGATTCTTGTGATCGATTATTTGTAAAAATACACTGCTCGCTGCTGGTAGAAAGAAACACGAAGTTTCGCATCTGTTTTCTAGTAAACTGTAACAACGGTAACTTCATTCTGCAAAAAATAATTCAGGTTTCTCTCTCTGGCATCTTTCAGTTCTGAAAAACGATCCGTAGAACGTGACGACACTGTCGCGTGCAATTACATTTCCTATAAGAACGACGCGCTATTTTCAGTGTGATGGCCGCTGCGATCGAGCGGAAACGTGGAATCGGAAAACAACGACCGCCTGCGGTATTAAAACGCGCGTCTGGCTACGCGTGCGTTGAACCTTTTTATAAATAGTCGAACAGGAGGATCCACGGATACGTAATCGCTACGAAAAATTCCGTTTACCTTGGCCCATTCAGCGCAGCCGCTCATTATCGTTGGCTGGGACTTCGAATCGGGAATTCTTCGTGTGGAGGAAACCTTGGGAGAACGCGGGTCAGATTGGCCATTCTACTTCGTGGCTTATTCTTGCCGAGTTTCAACGCCGACTTAGACTCCCCTCTAAATTGAAGAGTAAATAAAAGTGGGATAGTACAGCGAGGCAACCGGGTCGATTTCCCAACTTCCCTCTCAATTGCCTCGTGATATATGCCCTCCTATATATTCGTCACGAGCGCGCACACACAGCCCACCATAAAACCAAACAAGTCCTCTTCAAACTAACTAACAACGCCAGCGTGGCCTAGGTAACACCAGCGATAAGTTATTTCCACGGTTTAACACTCCCAAGCCTGGCTCCGCGGGATACCCGCCGTGGTATTTCGTCCTACGTACTGCGAACGCTCCGCGGGGTTGTAATTAACCCCTTGGAAACTCATTCGGACCGACACATATATTTTTACAAACTTGATTCAAACAGTTTCTTTAAAACACCGCAGAACTTTTCCTCGAAAATCTTAAATATTATTATTAGACTATCGGAAAGCGGAGAATCGTATGCATCGATGTAATGTTTTCTGATTAAACATTCTTCGTGTCCTCGATTTTAAAACTGCTCCCAATGATCAGCCTTGAAGGGAGAACGCAGTAAAAAATTAATCGAATGCATATTCTTTATAAGAGTCTCGACCCTTTGATGGATTAATATCATTTTTATTTCACGAAGAATTTCCCGGTCGGTGCAGGACATTTTTCTCTCATTCGCATCGTTGTAAAAAGACCTATAAACGTCGGAAATAAAATGGAAATTCGTTCCCATGTTCGAAATAAATTCTAGAAGCGTTCAGTTTTCGGTCTAGATGAGGGCTAGCTGAAAAATGAAGAGGAGAAGTTGATACTTGACTTGGTCCGAGGAATTAGACAACGATTACGAGCGGTCGTTGGACAAGCTTTAAAATTTGATGCGGAGTACGTCTGCAGAGAGCCCGAGAAACAATCTACGTTCCACGAAGGAAAAGTTTTGCGTTTACGGGCCATTCTGTGGCCGAAGCCCGCGGCTGCTGGCAGACTTCTTTTACAGCCGTGAGCATGATTCTAGTCGTAAACCGGCGGCCTGTCTTTATGTGCGCACCTGCCTACAACAATTGTATCACCGTTTCGGTAGCGAAGTTCGCGATGCAGCAACAGTTTGCTGTTTCAAATATTCCTGAGACCCTCGAACCACGAGGACAATCACAAATACTACATTTTCCAAAATCTCTGAAAAGCCGCGAGCGAATTTCGGGAGTCGATTTAGACGAAATCGGCGCGAACGACAAACGCAAAGTCGGGCAAAGGGACAACCCCAATTAAATCCGTCGCAATTGAGAGTAAATCGGAAACGTTGCGCCCGGTGTATTTATCTAAAAAAAAACCCGTCGGTTCTTGCAGCGCGGCTCGTTAATTTCGCTTTGAATCCAGTCGGCGATGAAAAATTCGACAAAATCCGGGCAGCAGATGGTAAGCGTCGTCTTTTTTCTCCGCCGGGAAATGTTTCCGCTGGACGTTTTTCGGACAAGTTTCTTTCCCGAGCTCTTAAACCGCTCGTTCTCTCCTCCAACCCGTTTACTCATCTTGTCAAACTTTCTTCTGTTCTTGTTTCGCGAGACACTTAAGTAGTTCGCGCCTTATGCTCGCCGGGAAACGATCACTTTATTAAATTAAATTAACGACGATTAAACGGCTGTGTAATTTCCTGGTTTCGTTCTAGCTTTATCTTTGCTCGCAGCTTTCTCTCGGCGCGAGATAAGAACGTTTCGGAACGGTTCTGCGAATAACGAGGACGAACGACGGATAATAAACGCGGAGAGTCTCGCGCGAGATCGAAGATAAAAGTAGCCCCTTCTCGCGCCGGCTTATTCTTTACTCGAAACTTCCTTTTACTCCCCCCCCCAGCTTTTATTGCTCGGACCTCCTACAAACACGCGACGTGTCGTTCCCGATATGGTCCCCGACGAACAGAGGGAACGCGATAACTATTAAACGCGAAAGTAAGGCGAGGAATAAAGACCGCTCGTGAACAGACACTCCGTTATTAAGGGATTAGGACACAGTATTATTTGGAATAATTCGGAAAATCTTTTTTTCATTCGCGATTCGTTATAGAAACATTTTAGCGTAGTTCTTCGTTCGAGTGAGCGATTTCTCGGTCGATGAGAAGGGTTGTGGTACGGTGAAGGGTCAGGCGAAGGGGATGGGATCGTCTGAAAGAAAGACGTCGTCCGGTTCCTGTCAAAGGACTCGTAAGCAAGGAAGGCGAGGTACAAGACCCTGCTCCAGAGAATATTCGATGACTTTTTCTCCTGGCTTACTATCCGCGAGATTTAGTTACGGTCCCTTGCGGAGACCACCCTAATACCCGTTTACGGCGGCGTGGTATTTTTTACGGTTCCCGGGAAAGGGGTTGAGTGTTTTCTCGTGACGGTTCGGGATAAAAAATTTCAATAAACTCGTGGACCTGTGGTAGCGAGACGAAATCTTCGTGTCTGCGGATTCACGTTAACGACGGGGTTTCGCATAACCGTGGAACTATGAAAAACTATTCGATCCACGTAAATTCTACGTGATCGGTTGGTTTCGTCGTTCGTGGGAGAAACACGGCTGAAATTTCGCAGATGCTCCGGGCTCGTTTGGATACGGCCTGGCCGATGGAACCGAAACGGCTTCTACAGCCTTTGAAATCCCGACAATCTCGCAGGCCAAGCCGTTCACTGTTGGATTTCAGACCAACACGGCGCCTTAATTGCTCCGGTTCTAATTGATTCCGGAACGAGCGATTGTTTGAGAATTCCAGGGAATTACGACAGGAACTGTGACGGGTCGTCCTGAAAACGTTTTTCCCGTCATTATAAACTGTTCGTGGCCCGGCACTTCGAATACTGTTTCCGCAAATTATGGGGCCGGTGGTCACTAACTGGTCGAACAAGTTATGCGACGTTTTCAGCGGGAGAGCGGGTTTCGCGGACCTCGAACAGCGTCATATATTTAACCCACGCGGGATCGAACGTTCAACGTTCCTTCCGGCGTTTAGGGCACCTATCTCATCTCACGGGGCTTATTCTTAGCCGGTAGCCAAACAGATAGCTTACCGAAACTCTGAAAAAATTCTTATCGAATTTTTTACAGCTTCCACCTCACACAGGTTCAACACACTTGAGAACGAACTGAAGAGATACTTAAAAAAAAATTCGCACTTCAACATGATCCATCGGAATTCGATATAACTCTCCAATGTACTTGAGAGACGTCAAATAGGAATGGCACTTTATCAATTAATCGACGTCACCCGCAAAGCCTATCACTGGCAAAGACTACATATACTCAATTTCATGTTACTTCTTCCATAATGATTTTAACCCTTAGTACTCGAGTGGCGATTCAGAGTCGCCACTAAAAATTGCTGTGCCACTATTCTAAATATTGTTTACATTATTAAATATGTTGGAATCTAACCAATTATTAAACATTAAAGTACAATATGACGTATCATATCAATTTCGTATCCATAAAATGAGAAAATCATGTAAAGTTGAATTATTTTAGGTCGGAAGAAATGTTTAATTTTCGAATTACAATAGCACCGAGTGCAAAGGGTTAACAGAGAGGAAATCTTATATTGACATCTTCAATTCTTCGGCAAAGACTATGGTCAATTTCATGTTACTTCTTCCATAATGATTTTAACCCTTAGCACTCGAGTGGCGATTCAGAGTCACCACTAAAAATTGCTGTGCCACTATTCTAAATATTGTTTACATTATTAAATGTGTTAGGATCTAACCAATTACTAAACATTCAAATACAATATGACGTATCATATCAATTTCATATCCTTAGAATGAGAAAATCATGTAGAATTGAATTCTTTTAAGTAGGAAGAAATATTTCATTTTCGAGTTACAATAGCACCGAGTGCAAAGGGTTAACAGAGAAGAAATCATATATTGACATTTTCAATTCTTCGAATTTCATCTACTCAATTTTGCTGTAAATGCATAAAGATCCGCAGTCTAGTAATTTTCGTCCGTGGAAACGGTAAATGCGCGGAAGTGTGCGATGTTGACAGAATATGTCATCAAGTCGTCGCGTCACTGTATTATTTATAGGCGACGCAGCGCAAAAGAGTGTGACAAATTTTCACGGCTAAACGAACACGTTCCCACCGTTTCGTACGTATTTTTCACCGTCCCGGATGCTCTGTATATCACCGGAAAACTAGGTCTATGGAAGTACTTGGCAACAATGAAGCACGATTTGCTGGTGTTCTCTCGGCGTATCCGGTTACGTTTCTTGCTCCTGGCGTTTCATTCATTTTTTAGTAACACCGTTTTCGGATGGATACGCCGCGAGGACAGACACCGAGTTCTGCGAGATAGAATAGTAAAAAGCTGGGAAATTATTGATAGTCTACAGGAGGTCGTAGCTTCCTTTCTTGCTCGGTCGAAATGTTTCTTTACAACCTGGCTCGTTCTTCGAACCCATTCTTACCGGTCCACCATTTCTATCTTCCCGAATTACTATATTTAATCTGTGATTTATATCAGCGGATCTTTGTTCCTTTACGCAATGCAATGAAATACGAGGCAGATTTCGTTACGGGCCGTTTCGCGACTGGAGACTGGGTGTACAACCAGAGCTCGGTATATTATTTTCGTTACGTTACGTGCGATCCTTACTCTACGTGCAATATTCTGGAATATTTCTCGAAAGAATAATGCGATATTGTTTCTTCGCGTAGACTCAGTTCTAATGATTTATGAGGATTTGAATAAAAGGGGTCCCATGGAAATCACCGACACAGATTTCCCCGACACAGGTTTCACCGACAACATTTCACCGACACCAGATTTGACCGACAACAGATTTAACCGACACCAGATTTCACCGACACCGGATTTAACCGACAGCTGATTTGATCGACAACAAATTTGACCGACAACGACTTAAGTTGATCGTTGTCGGTCAAATTTGTTGTCGATCAAATCAGCTGTCGGTTAAATCCGGTGTCGGTGAAATCTGGTGTCGGTTAAATCTGTTGTCGGTCAAATCTGGTGTCGGTGAAATGTTGTCGGTGAAACCTGTGTCGGGGAAATCTGTGTCGGTGATTTCCATGGGACCCGAATAAAAGGGATAACAAAATTTCTGCGTCCAGACGCACAAAGGAGATCCCACCTTTAGAGCGTCCGAATATTTTCCGAGACACTCGACATAGACGTCGTGATTGTTTAATGAGTCTCACCTCGGTTCGGACAACGCCTCTCCGAACTTCCTTTGAATTTTTCAAGGTGCTCGTCCTGCGGAACAACGTGCAGAAGCGAAACTCTCGGAAACGATTTAACAAACACTTCGAGGGAGCAAAGGGCGGTGAAAGGTATGCAAATACGGCTGGTATAAAGGGAAAGCGTTCTCCAGGGAAAAACTACGGTGCTCGTTCCTTTTCGAACGTGATCGAGAAGTTGCCGAGGGCTTAGGCAATGTTGCGCCTCGCTTGGTCGGGCTGATGAAAGTGCTCAAAACCTTGTGCCGTGTTAGAACTCAACCGTAACAGCTCGGAACGTTGCATTATACTTTATTATTAAACTTCTCGAACAGCAGAACGAGCAAATAAACTTCATTTTACCATTATTCAAAATATTTGTTGTATTATTAAATTTATATTCAATATATTACTAAAAGTGTTCAATATTTCAATAAACTGTTGAAAGTATTGCACGAAGATCATATAAAATAGGAATGTTTCTGGCTGGAAGAAAAAAATCGGTTTTCTAATTAGAACAGTTTCGAGTGCAAAGGGTTAAACAAAGTTCCTCCGACGAGTATGATCATGGCTGAGTATTCTATTTGCATTATACTTTATTATTAAACTTCTCGAACAGCAGAACGAGCAAATAAACTTAATTTTACCATTATTCAAAATATTTGTTGCATTATTAAATTTACATTCAATATATTACTAAAAGTGTTCAATATTTCAATAAACTGTTGAAAGTATTGGACGAAAATCATATAAAATAGGAATATTCCTGGCTGGAAGAAAAAATTCGGTTTTCTAATTAGAACAGTTTCGAGTGCAAAGGGTTAAACAAAGTTCCTCCGACGAGTATGATCATGGCTAAGTATTCTATTTGCTGTGGTATGCTGTTGTTTGCCTGTTTCAAAAGGAAAGAAATTTTTTTCTATCGTTTCTAAGGGAACCGAGATCGACACTGGGACGGGGACAATCGAAATGCTGGGATAATACGAGCTCGATGCTCTCGCGTTACCCGCTCGCGAACGCCTAAGGAAATAAATGATCGTAGCTAATATCCGAGGAAAACTTCGACGAGGCCGGATCCCCTTTTCGCGCGCCGATGAACAGGAATCCTCGCAATAAAAGCGCGCAGGGATTTCCATAAATTCTGTGCTGGCTTCCACGGCGCGTCTCTGAGAACTGGGGACCTACAATGTCACCCGTCAACCCTTGGTGATCCTTCGCAGCATTCGATATTCTTCATAATGTGCAGGGTGTTATTGCGAGAGAAATGGACAGCTTCGACGTCGTACGAGAAAAGAGCCTTTCGCGGAGGAAAGTTGAATTGGCGCTCAGATACTTTCCGAGCTCTTTTTACTGACATTCTGAGAGATCGTCGAGAATCTTTCACTGCGAAACGGACAGCAGGTAACGGGAGTTTTCTACTGGAGAAATGGTCATCGGGATTTTATGGTCGAATGTTCCTGTGAAGAATATAGCCACGTCTGGATAGCTTGAGCAGTCCATTATTTTTTACAGAATAGCCAAACCGTCCGATGGAATCTAGATCGACGGGATCTTGCGTAACAGAATCAATCTTCTTTAGGGAAAATTAGTTTTTAACTTCGTTTCGCCTGTCGGTAGCTATTCAGAGGCTACGTAAATTTTTCTTCGCAGTTGCGGAAGTTGCAGTTGTAATTAGAATCGCTCCCCGAGCGACGATAATTGAAGGAACGCGTCAAAGAGATGCCGGAGCGGTTTGCTTGCTGTGAGGTACTCGTTTTTCATTGGACGATCGGTGACATAACCAACCGTTACGCTCCGCGAGGACACAACAGGTAAAAGCCGATATTAATGATGGCGGAAATGATAACAAGGATCGAGGGGCTCCGACTGCGCGTCGACAGGGCACGCGGAATTGAAAGAGAATCCTCGACGGAATTGATCGATGGATCCCAACCAACAGGTTGAACCTAGAAAGAAGACGTGTCGGTCCGGTGGAGACACGCCATGAGATCCAGTCGACCGCCATCTGTTTTCTAGCAGATCGATCTAAAATGTCGTAGGAAATTACTCGGTCCTTGGCTTGCACCGATATCGGACTATTACCGCTGTCAGCCCAGACTATTTGACTTGTTCCAAGGCGAATCCGCTCGATCCAGCCTGCTTTGATCCGCGATTTCCACCCTACCCTGTAAATCCAAGTGATTTTGTCCGGTGAAAAGCTGTCGGAGACTTCGAAGACCCTGCTAGATCCTCGATCTTAAATCTTGGAACAGATTCTGGGGGACTGGAAGAGGTACATCTTTTAGGGGAGCTGAACTTTATTAAGTAATTCGAGGCGTCAGCCTGTCAGATTGGAAATGGCGCACTCTTTATTTAAAATCAAAACAACGACAGGGGTGGATCTTAATTTTGCATTGAAATGTGATCGTATACCAACTACATCGAATCAAATCAAATCAATAAAATCAAGCTGGGAACTTGTAATCTTTGATTAAGGACGAGTGTGTACATTTATTTGTTGGATCCATTTTAATAAGGAGCGAGGACAACCAGTGATTGCCAGATTTACGTCGACGCCTTTGTCAGCGAATATTCGCCAAAGCGGACGTCACATGTTTGTTCAGACGCGCGTCGTACAGGCAAGCTGCCGCTCGAAACTTCTGCATCGCGTGGATTGTTTATTCGACTTTGGCTTCCGGCGCGGCGATTGTTCTGACGTCTTCGTGTTCCGTAATGTTTCGAGCAGCTCGTATTGAGGAGAATTAACCGCGTTTCCACGAATCCTGATGGATAAGCGTTGATCAGAGTTACGAAGCAGCATCGATCACTCTACAACGGACACGAAACATGTGCGCGGACGTTCAATAAACCGAACCGCATCGACGTAACTGTCTCGAAACGCTGCGTTTCTATTACACGTAAGATTCTATACACATGTTTAATAATGACAGAAAATGTAGAAAAAATTTAGTCGCGCGCGTCCCCTTCATTTTTCAAAAAATAATTAGGTGTACGCGTCGCGGTCGCGGCAAGTAGAAACGAGATGTAAAGATCAGACTCGTTAGCCAACTCTCGCTCGCCAAAGACTTAGTTCCACATCGTCATAAAGTGTCGGCAGCATGAAATTGTGGTCTGTGTGACGACATTCATTAACGGAGAATATGCGCCATCTCATTTCGCATATTTACACAAACATTTCGCGTCGAACTACCACATTCGCTGTGCCTCAAATATTAAACAGAAAAATTAAAGCTAGAACACGTAGAGCAAAATGGAATGATTTATCTAACTGGGACGTTTTTTTTTTTTAAAACAATTCTAGCAACGGCGAAGTGCTTAGATAAATTAAGACAAATGCCAGGCACTATTTGAACAGCAGACAAAACGTTTATTCAATGACAAGCATCGATAAGCAACGACAGAAGGGAGAAAAGTGAACTATCGAAGAGACGGCAGTGTTTCAACATCGAAGAAAATAGCAATTATTCGTTCCACTGGGACATTTTTCAAAGAATTGGATGCGAAGGGCTCGTGTGAATTCAGGCGACGTTCTACGGAAGTTAACAAGACAATAAGGCAGTCTGAGACCCGTCAACGTGTTCTGCATTTCCGTCTGTCAACGCGTGGCAATATTTCATGCTCGCGTCTCTCCTCGAGGTCTCTTGTTGTTCTTTTTGCTGGGACGAGTACACACACACACACACATAATCAAACTGGCTTCTGGGAACTTGTTCATCGCGATGGATCCTCGTGGAAGTCGGCCGCGCAAAACTTCCGCGAAAACCAATTTTCATCGGCGCCCCCAAGTCATCGTTGGCTTCGTAACAATCTTCTTTTCATCGGCCAGAGTCTACCAGTCCTTCTCCGTGGCCGCGACCAGTCTCCACTGTTTCTTCGTGAAACCGCCAGCACGCCTCGCGGCGCAATTTCTTTAATTACGAACGACGACTTCAGCTTCTTCAGGGCGTTTTAATCCGGAGACATCGCGCGCACAGCATTAAATGCGATATTAAAATTTGCCGCTCAGCTGATTAGAGTTTATCACAACCCTTGCACAGCAAACTTGTCTTTAGAAATATTTCTTCTGGCTTCAATCGTTCTTAATTTCTCAGGAATTTTATTAAGCGTTGTCGACGAGAATTTTGCTGTTGCCTTCTCTTGATAATTTTCGAAAGTTTTATCATTCTTTAGTATTTTTATCGAGTGGCATGTATTTGGAAAACAGCTGTGCGGCTGGTTGAGATTATTATTGTATTATCTCGCTGGCTTAGCAGCGTCCCTTCGCGATGAACACGAGAGAAACGTTGCCGTCAGAAATATTTATAATGCTTCAATCATCTTTAATTACTCAATTCCCGGTTATTTCGTTAAGCATTCTGGACGCGAATGTTACTGTTGCTTTCTCTTGATAATTTTCCAGAGTTTTATCATTCTGTAATATTTTTGTTGGGTGGCAAGACTTATTTGGAAAACAACGGTTGGAGCTGGTTGAGATTATTATTCTCTCGCTGGTTTATTTCAGAAAATATTGTGCCAAAGTAAAAACGAAGATATTGACCGGGTGTCAGGTTCTTCCACCCTCCTTTCGGTTTAGTGGGATGTTGTTTGCCGCGGAACCTTTTTCCAGGCACCCCGAGGCTGACACGAATGCTCTACAACACTATCGACTCATCAATACGTCAAATGAAACATGCTTTGACAGGGATGCAGGTGTACGTGCTCTCCGCGCGGTACAGTATGTACCGGGAATCCTTGATCAAGGGAAAAAGGGGTTGGTTATCATAAAATTATTATCGACTACCAGGGGATGCTTCGTTTCTACTAAAATTCACTTTAAATATCCCTGAAATGCTGTGGCTATTACATAATGTTATACTGGGGTGTCTGACCGTGGTCTACCAACTCTACTTATTATTATTAGACGTTTATCACAGTTAGTCAGGATCATACAAAAGTTCGTCTCTACGCTTCGCTTACTCCGACTCGACTGAATTTTCAACCGAAACGTTTAAAGCCGCTTCTTTGTGACTTTCTAAAATGAATCCTTCCTTAATACACTGCTCACGTAAAAAGACTTTCTCGCCGTTAAAGCGTAGTACCTTCAACAACGATGCTTTGTAAAACGTGTAACAATTTTTATGCAATACTCTGGAAAAAGGGCTTTCCCGTAAACCTGAGGAAATGAAATTTCATCATGCTTCTCCAGCGGAATTTTTCGAAGAATTACCTCTTTGCTGAGTATACTTCGGCGTTGTAGCGCCCGGTATAATTGCGAAGAAGCTTTCCGCGGTGATCGAATAATCCAGCTGGGTACAGATATCGGAAAATTCAATTCTACGCGGAGGCTGACGTGTCCCGCGTCGATTCTCCCCCTCGATTCCACGATAAGGAACGCGATCGCGATATTTTATGCGGGAATCGATGGGATTTGCCGGAATTCCGTCTGAATTGTAAATACCTCGGCAGATGATGTCTGTCGTTTCGAATTTATGGGAATGATTAAATAGGATAATCGATACAGATTTCATGGGACAAGGATGTTAGAATTGGGTCGAACAATGGTAAGAAGGAGTTATGCAGTAATTTACTCTTTTTCTTGAATTTCAGGATTACTTGAATTAAGGATGGTGCGTTTTTATCAGGGATCGTTTCCAGGATCATTCCCACGAGCATACGTGTTCCTGAACCACAAAAACGATCGGGTAACAATTTATTTTCCGATGTAAATGGTCCGAGAAATTCAAATTGAATGCCCATTCACGATAATATCAAAGTTCCCGCCTGTAAAAGTCATCGGAACGTCGACGGATGACGGTGTGAGATCGATTCGAATAGCTTTCGCGCCTCCAGTTGGCGGTAATTAGCAGTCGCGTTTGTATTACCATGTTTAATTACCCGCATGCGACGCCATTATACCCTCCGTTTATATTAATACACAGCCAGCGCGTATCGACTGTCATAAATATCGAAATATCGGCTCGCGGTATCCCCGTATACGCTGCGAATAATACCGAGGTTTGAAACACTGGTTTCGCGCGTCGATAGTGACGTTATCCGCGTTGACCCAGCAAAGAGGGGTGGTTTCTATCCCCGTCGACGGTCAAGAGCAAGCACTCGTTATACGAGCCACCCCCCCCCAGCGTTTATGTTCGACACCCTTGCACAGAAATGGATGCGATCAGGTTTATTCCCAATATTTTTCCAGGGATGATCTGGAAACAAACCCCTCCGCATCGAAACAACAACCCTAGCCAGGCATAATTGCGAAAACATTCGTCTCACGATCTTCTGCACTGCCCTAGGGAGCTGCGCCAATGATCTTGCACACCTGCTTCCCTCGTAGACGCTTCTTTCCGGTCGGTGAACTTTAATTAACTCATCAACCCCCTAATTAATCTTTGCTGCACGACCCATTCTGTATTATCTTCGCCATTGGGCAATGGAATTTAAACGATTCGGTCTCAGCGTTTAATACAGGGTAGTACTGTAGCTGAAAATAAATTAATACTCGCGCGCCCAGCATTTTTCTTGTGTTTCTTTACACTGAACAATAAAAGTGTACGCCAGCATTTTCCGCGACGAGCAATAAAATTCACGTGATTTTTTAGATTGAATATGGGGTGGTTCTTCATCTGGGAATACGTTTATGTTTGCAGCGTGAACATTTTTGTTGTACGCTTTTACAGCGAGAGATAAAAGTGTTTGTATGAAAGCACTCTTCCAAATGAGCGGGAGAATTCAAAGGATTCATTTGAAACGTTTCGGGGACGTGATTTTTATATCGTTGATAAAAGACATCAATCGAATTCGCCGCGGCTAATAAAAATTCGCGAAAATCTAATCGAAAACAATATATCTTCGTGTGCAGAGATTTCCGTGAAACAACTAAATATTTTTCAAGCACTTCGGCTAATACAGTGTACGCTCGAATCAATCGAGTCTGATAAAATATAAATATTGTCGACTTCGTTCGATTACGTTCCGCCATTTCTTGCAGCACCGAATTATTCAGAATATTCATATCCGTAATACAATGAAAACATCATATCGAAATGAAACGCAACAAATTTTGTGGCTACTACAAAATGTGCATATTCACTTTCAAGTAGAATAAACCAATCATTCCCGTTTGCGGACAGATTCAAATATTAAACAACGTTCATCAGTGTTTGCTCGTCATTGTACAATTATCCCAGGTACAGAATGGACCAGAGGAGACTTAGTACAAGCAGATCTAAGTGTTAAACAATGCAGTGCGCTTTTTATCCTCCACTCGAGCGCAATTTAAATAATTGAATGCGAGTCCGGAGCGAGTAGAGTTCTCGGTTACATCGCGACCCATTAATGTAATTAAAATTCGCGACACGCCGAGGAGTTCGCTCGATATGCGAGGGATCCGACGGCATCCCCTTGGCATTTTTAATTTCTGACCATCGCGGCCAGAGAAGCTTGTCCAGTATCGCGGGAATCGAGTAACTTTCTGCCCCGGTGCATGATGGCAATCGAATTTCACCTAGTTGCTATTCTTTTTTCCCATCGAAGCGAACCGGTTAACGTGATTTTCGTTCATTTTGGGGTTCGAGGTTCCGTCGATGATTAGAAAATGGTCGAACGAAATATCCGACCGCGATGAATCGAGGCAGTATCGATTCACGGTAACTGCATAGAAAGCTGATTCGATTTACCAGGTATTACTGTTACTCGAGTTATCGATTCCACGCTTGCCTGGCTCCGGGTGTGCAGAAAGGGCTCGAGAACGCAGTGATTCTAATTAATTCGATCCCTTTTCATTTCTCGTTCCCACGCCTCCTTCCCGCGCGCGCGGGAAACAAAAAACAAACACGAGCGTTTCGACGTCAGCGACGTTCCTCGACGCGTTCCCGTTTGCAGTGATTCTTAAACGACGAGTAGACCCCGGCTCGTTTTCTTCCTTTTCCGCCTTCCGCCCCGCGTTTCCCTGTTTTGCAACGTTTCGCGAGATTTGTCGCCGGTAAAGGCCGTCAAACAAAAAAAAAAGAAAAAAATCGCAAAACAATGTCGGCCGCAGCGAAACACGACCCAATTTCGAGGGCTGCATATTTTCTTCGGGGATTTACGCCACGCGCGTCACGCGTTACTCGCGGAGGCCCGTCGCTCGCTTTGTTTGCAAAAAGTTTGCATTTGCCAGCGTAACGCCGCTGTAACGCTTTAAGCAAATGTTTGACGCGGCCCGTCGCTCGACGAACTCGTTCCGCGCGCGCTGCCCCCACGGATTTTATGATAATGATGTAATAATATCATTTATGCTAATGGTAGAACACACATTCATCCTGGAAAAAGCTCGCTTATCCACACAGAGTGCCCGGGAAATTAATATCAACGTGTGTTGCTGTTGAAGGCTGTTTCGATGAACATTTTAGAAAATCCGACTTTAATTAACCCACCCCTGACGCGTTCCGCCTGACCGCGGAGCTTTCTCTGTAATATATGCATTGTCGATGTGCATATTCCATCAACAGTTCATATAGATTGCGATTTATTTCTCTATTTTCACCGGGCAGTCGATTTTCTTTATGAAATGTATGTTTAACAATTTTCTGAATAACGCGGAGAGGTTCGGAGGATTATTTTGTGTTCTGAAAAATTGGATTTGCGTGTTCGTTAGGCGTGGGAGGTGGGATAATGGATTTTTCTAACACGCCTGGACTATGCTTGGTTCCACTACTAGATGGAGGGATGAATTGTCCTGATTTTAGAGACAATATTTTCCTATGAAATGGACATCATGTTCTAGTATTACTAATTATGTGTTCTATAAAACAATTTATTTAACCCGTATCGGAGACCTACTTTCCGTGAACGTATCGCCAATTGCGGTTGGTCTCCGATATTCTAGGACTGTCTACGCTAATTCACGAGTCTTCTACATCATCTGGAAGTCGATACTGTGCCAGCTGAATTTTATGAAACCGCGTGAATCGATATACTGGAGCTAGAAGAATTGGTCAGAAGTTCTTTCTATTCTATCTCTCAGTCTTATTGTTTCAGAACAAAATAAATATAACTATTAAAACATGCGATGATCTTTAGGATAATCAAATGGTGACGTTCGAATACACCGGACTTCGAGACTGGCTGGAATTCTTATTTCCAGGAGTAACGCGAACGAAACGCGCCATAATAGTCCCGCTAATGGAGGGCATAATGGGCGATCCGAGTAATAATTAACGGCGGCGAAGAATCGCACGGGGATCTCGCGGCGCGGCGGTGGTCGCTCAAGTAGTAAAGACCGATATTGGTCAGGCCGGTCGGCCAAACTGTTGACAAAGCCGGCGAGCAAAGAAGCGGGTGAGCCTGTGGCAGCGTACAAACGTTTGCCGAGCTAACTACGGCTGCTATCGTCCTTATTGCGGTTCCGAAGCAGTCAACTTTCCTGAAAGAGCCGCAACGTTACTGCGCCACTTTTTCACGCATTGTCAGATCGCGGATAGTAATATTTGCGAGAGCACGACCCCGGCACGATCAACCTTTCCACCGTTCGTGACGGCGATGTTCGTTCACCGAGATAATCTTGCGGTTCATTACGAGGTAAGTTAATGCGGTTCGCAGATAACGTGGAATTTACAGAACACACCGCGGCATTAATTTCTTTCGGTGTCGCGCACATCTCATAATTCCGATCTAAATTGCAGTCTGGTTGATACCGCGAGGCAATTTGAAAAATGATTGATGACAGGTCACGCGGTAATCTAAAAATACCAGGCGAATATTCGTGGAATATTTCGAGCACTGGCACGCCGACACCGGCCCACTGGAAATTTCCTGATTGATAAATGGCGTCGCACTATATCTCCGACGTGTTCTTCAACTTTCCAGCGGTAACTCTCGAGCTTTACTCCGCGTTTACCTTAACAAATGAGCTCTTTAAAATTCTTGTATATTTTACGTTTTCCGTGAACGAGCGGAGCAAATGGAATATCATGAACTTGTCCCGTTTGGATACCGTTAACAGACCAGGGAATTAAAATTAGTTTGAACAAGCCGGAGGATTGATGCGGAAATTATTCCTAGCTCTATTTCAATTTGATCTGGCCGTCTGCAATTATTTACAAGCCTGACTCCGAGGAGAGATACTTGGCGAGCTGCAGCTGGGGCCATGTGTCCCGCGACGGATTATTTTACCGGTGTCCCAATTAGCGGTCCCAACGCGATCACACGGTGCATCCCGCCCAGGAAAAACCTTCGGGGCTGTTAAAATCTTTACGACGTTTGGGGCGACCTCGCGTCTTGCGAAACGATACCACGGCAAGATCATTCTACCATCCCAAACATCTGCGTCGTTCCGTCTGATTTAAATCTCGAAACCATCAGACTTCGTAGATTCCTTTGACCCAAAAAGCCCTTCCCTTATCTGAAGCAGACATTCCTCTCGGAAAATAAAAATCCACCCTTCGATAAGAAACTTCCAAACTTCGTGTTAAATTAAATTCTACATTCCCTGTTCCAAAAATGGTATTCTTCTCGTGATCCTGGAATTCTCTTAGAGAACAGAAATGCACACTTCGTTAAACAAGTATACTTCTAATTTAAATTCTGCGGCGATTCGTCGCTACCAAAAATTGTTTCCGTATTTCAGGACACGAACTATTCGTAGAAAACGAGAACTCGCGGTTCGTTACAGAATCTTCTACAAGGCGTGCCTCGAAACTCTGCTCTCTTCTAATTCGTCGCTTCAAAATATTGTTCCTCTCCTCCAGAGCACGAATTCCTTGTAGGGAAAAGAGTTCGCTCTTCTCTAAGGATCATTCTACGGCTCGAAACGACTTCATTCTTCCGCCTCATTTGAATCCTGCAGCCATCAAAGTCCACACTTTCAATTCCTCCTCTCGAAAAACGGGTTTCCTCGTTTAAAACACGAATTCCTCAGTGGGAATAGAAATGCATGCTTCGTGGAAGGACTTTGCATAAATTGTGACCTAAGGAATGACGTTCTACGACTCCACACGTCTCTATCCACTATTCCTAATTTAAATCCTGCAGTCATCAAAGTCCAAAGCTCTCCGAGAGAAATTCCTCCTCGAGAATAAAATTCTCGCTTCGTTACAGGACTTTTTTTAAATCGCAAACGAGAGAATCCTTCTACGCTGCACCTTCGAACAGCTTTCGTTCGTTTTATCATACGACGGCAACGCGATCGGAACACTCGTCGTCGTCGTCATCATAATTTCCGCTGACGGAGAATTAATTAATTAATTCAGAGTGCGTTGTTTACGCATCGAGGGTGTAACAACGATGTCGCGTCAAACGATGTTGTTGGCATGTTAATCACAGCAGTACCGTAGAGAAACGAAATGGTAAAGATGTTAAAGGGGGTGTCGCCATTTGATCTCGAAGGTGAATTATGCAATTAACGAGGATCCTGTCGCGGAGAGAAAGGACAATAGGAAACGTGGGAGAGGAATTCACCAAGGAAACGCGTTCCCCCTGTTTGTTTCGCCGTGGAGCCGCCAATTATCCCGGCTAACTGTCCTCGAATGGATTAACTCGAGAGCCGGGAACGGAAAACGCTTTTCCAACGAGTCCGTTTCCGCTAGAGCTCGGTTTTCACGCTCGAAGACCGCGAAACCTCCGTTGGAATCCAACGCGATAAATTCTACAAAGTTTCGGAACCCGAAAATGCCACCGATCCAGTCCACGATCAAATATTAGATTAAATAATACGAGAGGTATTTTGAACCCTCATCATTCGTTTCACGAACTGAATCTGTTGATCCGTGTCAAATGGACACAGTGATATAAGATCAGTGAAATAACAAGGTAAACAGTTACATATTTTATATTATAACTAGGGGGCTCCGCCCCCTACTCGCTTCGCTCGCCAACCCCCGCAGCGCCTCGCTCTCTCTCTCTCTCTCTCTCTCTTTCTCTCTCTCTTTCTCTCTCTCTCTCTCTCTCTCTCTCTCTCTCTCTCTCTCTCTCTCTCTCTCTCTCTCTGAAAAATACACACTGTCACGTCGCTCAATTTTCGGTTCTCCTTCGGAAGACAACCCGCTCTTCAAATTTCGGTTCCCCTTCGGAAGGCAACCCACTGTTCAATTTTCAGTTCCCCTTCGAAAGGTAACCCGCTCTTCACTTTTCGGTTCCCCTTCTGAAGGTAACCCGCTCGTCAATTTCAGTTCCCCTTCGATAGGCAACCCGCTCTTCACTTTTCAGTTCCCCTTAGACAGGCAACCCGCTTGTCAATTTTCGGTTCCCCTTCGGAAGGCAACCCGCTCGGCGTTTTAGCGTGACAGAACTATTTTATATCATAGAAAAGAAAATACAGAGACGAACTTTCGCGAAAATCCACCTGCAGATAGGGGAACGGTATAACTGGCTGTTTTTATCCTTGCGTAACCAGACATTTTTCCCTTATTACTCGGTTATCCAATAGATTTGAGTATACAAGAGCTACGCAGCTTGTCGGGGCATTCAGCTTTCCAGATGTGCATCGATCACTCTTTTGTGTTTTCGATCGTGCTACGCTTTGCATCGCCACTTGACGTAATCACTAGTCCGATTCTAGTTATTCTATTTGCACCGACGCGACGTGTAATTGATAGTGGAACCTGTGTTCTCGAAATAGAGTTGTTTCGGTTCGCCGCTGTTCGAGAGTAACTTGAGCATCGACAGGGAAGCGTAGATATGCTTTCACCGAGTATATTCAGGTTAATTAAGTACACCGATGTTAGCAATCAAAGGAACAATCTCTACAGCAAATTGCCGATATTCGAACCAGTGTAACTTCGTGAACAAACATCGCACAGGAATCTGTCTAGGCTCTCTTTCAATGTTTAAACCCACTGCCTTCGTAATGCCAAGCTCATTTTATTCAAAGATTTTTTCAGTTCATTTAGCGAGTGGGAGAGTGAAGATACCACTCTTCGAAAATTGTTACAAATTCACTCGTCCATGGGGAATGTAAAATATTTTTTGTCCCGACTGAAATTGACGCGAGGTGATAGTCTGATGCCTCCGCTTCGCAACCGCGTATCAAAATTTGACGTACGATTTTTTTTGGACGATCTATTTCACTTTTAATGAGAAGTCCGAGGTACATTAGACTCGGAGGTACCTCGAGTTTTTAATTCCCTGCACGAGGTAAAAATTTTTTTGAGACAAACGAGATTAGAGGTCCGAAAGCTGAGGATTCAAGCTTTAAAACGAGCCTAGGTAGACTCGCACGCGATTTTTTTCAGGAAGTTAAAGTAAATTGAATATTTCTAATTTTTGGACGAGGGTAAAATTAAATTTAATTTCAAGAAGGAGCGCAAATTATTTTTGCATTGCATGAAAACATTCGAGAAATCTGTGTAATGTGCATAACGTATTGATCACGTCAGAAGATCGACCTGCATTCTAGAGGTTAAGCAGCTTACTTGGACCGGAGGTTGGGTGACTATCTCTCACACGAGCTGCTACACTTTCTTCATCGGACTTTTCTCGTCCTCTCTCTCTTTTACACATCTGTCGACACTCTCAGCAATGCTATCCGATACTTCTTGATCGCCTCAGGAACCCAGGTGATACAGCGTACGGTTATTCATCCTGAATGACCACATTCAGTATGGCCACTGGCCCGGAAGATCCAGTGTGTATTACGTCCACACTGAGATTGCTCCATATGTTCTCTGTGAATCCCGAATGGGTTCGCGTGGGTACACTTTATAAATGAAGCATATATCGAGCTTTTAGGAGAGCCATATAAAGAGAGGAGAGAGGGAAGGGGCTCTCGCTGGAGAGTTTGGTCCCAGGAGTCCTGAGATTTCTCTCGCAAACAAAGTTGTGAAATAGCCTTTCTGGGTACGTATCAGCCTCCCTGAACACTCCTGTTGACTGCATGCTGAAGTATGCACGCGGCATCGGTGTTCTGAATGAGCGCGTAGGCAGGTGAAGTTCGGTATAGTAACTCATACAGGTCACCCACATCATGAATACATCAATGCGGTGGACCAGAATGTCCGGATCAGCTTAGACTGGGATCAAAGAGATCATCGACTCGTGAAAAAATACTTCCAAGATCCTTTATTAGTTTCTCTGTATTCTTTCTATTAGAAAATGATGGAGTAGTATTAGTTTTGTGATACAAATATATATTTATTACTAGGGGGCTCCGCCCCCTACTCGCTTCGCTCGCCAACCCCCGCGGCGCCTCGCTCTCTCTCCCTCTCTCCCGCTCCCCCTCTCTCTCCCGCTACCACTCTCTCTCTCTCTCTCTCTCTGAAAAATACACACTGTCACGTCGCTCAATTTTCGGTTCCCCTTCTGAAGGCAACCCGCTCGTCAATTTCAGTTCCTCTTCTGAAGGCAACCCGCTCTTCACTTTTCGGTTCCCCTTCAGGAGGCAAACCGCTGTTCAATTTTTGGGTCCCCTTCGGGAGACAACCCGCTCTTCAATTTTTGATTCCCCTTCGGAAGGCAACCCGCTCTTCAATTTTCGGTTCCCCTTCGGAAGGCAACCCGCTCTTCAATTTTCAGTTCCCCTTAGAAAGGCAACCCGCTTGTCAATTTTCGGTTCCCCTTAGGGAAGGCAACCCGCTCGGCGTTTTAGCGTGACAGAACTATTTTATATAATAGAAAGATAATTAACTATATAACTGTGTGAATAATAGAATAATATATCAGACACGTGTTTACTGTTTGATGGTTCGCACAAGAAGAAAGTACGTAGCTGAACCAGTGTAAGAGTAACGCTATTACAATAATAGATGTTGCGATTAGTTCGGTTCAAACAGAAAAAAATATTGTTGAATGTACAAGAATATTCTAGAATGTTCCAGAACATATCTGACTGTACTAGAATATTCAAAAATATACTAGAACATAACTGAGTACTTATTCTCCATGTATTAACACTTTACCTACCGCAAGCCTATTAATAGGATTTTCAATAATTGTGCTGTACCAAAAGAATGCATAGAAATTTTCTCTTAATATTGCGATCTTGAATGAAAACTATTTGATGACTTTATTGAAGGTGACTTGTTAGTTCACAACGAAAATTGCTGTTGCTGTTGAAGGTCTCATTAAAAAGTGTTTAGCCACGTACTATAGATTTTTCAAAATTATGCAGGATCGCCGGTCGGTAATGTGTTAAAATTATTCAACCCTCTATTGTACTCTATGCAACTAACACACCAAGCTAAGAAAACAATGACACACACAGAAGAATTGTTTAACCCGTTTGATCAATCAGCCTGCGCGAATTCGCTGCAGCAAATGAACACGTTCGATCAACCAGGACAATTCCACACAGTGCAGCGCCACTATATTAGGCCTAATCCCGTCGCATCGTTATCGCGCACTTAGCCTCAATCGTCCGGCGATCCTAATGTCTTCCGGTCCGAATTTACGAGGCCGGTCATCGGAACAGGTGATCGTCGAAGCGCTATCGTCCATCCTGACGACTTGGTTCGTGATTGAAATAGAGTTATAAAGGAGTATACATTCTCCTAACCCCTCAGTTATTAAGCGATGCGCGTCCCCCGGTGCTACACGCGGCTCTCGTAAAAATCCTTGGCGAAAATATCAGGGTCGAGGGTCGCGGGCAGCACGTGTGAGTCTCTGTAAGATCTCTTTCGATTTCCTGCGACATAGCGCGTCAGCTTTCGCGGATAGCAGTTTCGAGTATCGATCCGTGAAATTACAGCGTGCGGGTCGATCGTTTCGCTGAATAATAAGCAGAAACTCGAGCTCAATGATGGATGATACGCAAAAGGTGTATTTCATCGAAGCGTTTCAACTACTGCTCTTTAGAACCTGCTCGGACCACTCGACGCTATTGTGCTGTACAATTTGTACACAAAAAGCGTCTTCGGTCCGCTGCGAAACGATATTATCCCACTCGAGAAAAGCCCCCTCCATCGATTGTTCCAACAACGCGTTGCCGTTTAGAGGAATAAATTTGTTGCGAGGTAGACTACTTACCTCGCAGCTGCTCGCGATTCTACGTGTCCTGCAAACACAAGCTCGCATTGTCTTCCGCACGGGTCTAGTGAAGAGCACTTTCAAGAACCTTGAGAGTGAACCTGTTCCGCGAACGAACGCTGAGGAACTGCTTGAACCGGCTCTCCTTTGCACGAGCGAAAAAGGCCACCTTTCTATCGCGTTTTCTGAAAGTGTAACGTCTCGGAAATGCGCTTTCAAAATTGTATCCTGCCGGCGCGGAGTGGCGACTTTACGGTGATCCTCGAAGCCCTCCGTGATTCTTTTATACCAGACCGAAATTTTGTCTTCTCTGAGGTATTTTAGGATTTTCGAAATACAGTGTCTCTGAAAACCAGCTGATTTAGACTTCAATAAATCTTTTGGGGACCGACTTATTCGATCAACCATGGCAGGTTGGATATTCAGTCATCCACGTGCAACAGCGTATCATCGAAACATCTTCCCCGATGTCTCGATCGACGGATAAATTCATTAGGTGAACGAGCAGCGCGTAATCCCGTATATTAAAACCCGAACGGAGAAGCTGATCCTAGGGAGCCTGAAAGAGACTGCGTTGGGAAATTCCTTGGAGCCATCTTGCCTAGTAATTTCACTTAGCTTAATGCAGTAGATCCTTCCAGAATCCAGCTCCGAGCTAGGTTCATCAGCAGAGCTAACCGCCGATATGACGGATCAGGATGAAAAGTGGTTAGGCGACGACGGTATCTCGGCACTCGTCGCTGCCATTCAGTCGCGGCCCATCACGAACAAACGGCTCACCGTTTATCTTTGTAGAACACTGCCATACTTTCCGCGACCCAGTTCTACGGCAGATACTCCTTTAATCAATCCCCGAATAATTCGATCCCCCCCTCCATCTCCGCTCATCGGCTCACACTTTATTATTTTTCTCATTATAAATCGCTGAATTAATCCCGCGAAATTTGCATCGTATTACAGGGTTTATTCAATGTCGAGTTTGGGATTTTTTTCTCGGTGAAATTAGAAGACCCTTTGCCACGGGAGTTCGGCGCGCTTCTTTCGTTACATTTTAATAATGCTCCGAATTTTTCAGACCCGGCTGCAGTCGAGATTCAGCTTTGCTATAAGAAATTAAATACGGACTATCGATTCTCCGCTCTTGTATCAAACTTCGCGAGCTGTGAAGTACGAAAAAAAGATAATTTGCATGAAATTTATGGATGCTCCGGCCACAGATATGCGGAAGATGCACAGCAAATTTGAAGCCAATCCACGAGGCAGAATTTAAGAATAATCGAATTATCTAAACGTACGTAGATTCAAGAATGAGAATCAAATTTCGAATCACTGTAACTCGATCAATTCTGGAAATATCCGTCGAAAATTTTTCAGGCGCATTCTCCGAGCTCTCAGCAAGAAAGTAGTCATTCCAAGAAAATCGCGCTTGATCCACCAATTGTCCGTGTCTGACCATGGCTGACCTATTCTACTTGCTCCGACAAATTTGCGCAATTCTCCCAGGAGAACTGTCTCGTATAATACAATCTGGCTTCGAATACCCAGCTTATTCTTTCAAATCCCGCACGTAGCTGCGAGCGGAAGCGGAAATCGCGTAGGTCCGACCGGTTTCGAGTTAATCGCGTTGATCAGCGTTGGGAATCCTGCCGTAAAGGACGGTACAATTTTCCGAGCACGGTGCGAGCATTCCGAACGGAGGATAGATAAAAAATTACTCGGCCATTCGCAGTCTAACATAGATTTCTATTCTAATTCGTAGGATTCAGGGCGAGAGAGTTCGCCCGGGAGAATGTAAACCAAATGATCGAGGATCAGGATGTGAAGGGCCGTGGAGAAATATTTTATCGGACTTAGGGGACGTGGCGCAGCACGCGAGGGAACATCGGAAGTCATGATCAAGTCACGAACGTCCGTCTCGCCGCTGTCGGCCACGTGGGCGACGACGTCCTCGACGATCTTGAGGGCAGCGACGTCCAACATCAGCAGCGTCTACGATGATCCATTCAATCAGACGAAAAATGAAACTCAAAACGAGGAGAAGTACACGCCCTACGAAGACAGGCCGGAAACCTACATCGTGCCTATCGTCTTCCTGCTGATTCTGCTGATAGGGCTCACCGGAAACGGCGTACTTGCGCTCACTATACTCAGGCACAGCAACATGAGGAACGTCCCCAACATTTACGTCTTCTCGCTGGCCCTCGGAGATTTACTGGCATGTATATTTATTTTAGTATAGATCTCTTGGAAAACGTTTCTATCACGAAATGCTATTACAGTCTATAGGTTTATTATATAAAACTTTGAGGTGCAAAAATTAATATTTGTAGATAGAATACATTGGGTGTATACCCAAATTGCGTTTGTTTAATGTCGCTGATAATAATTGGACAATTCATATGCAACGACCTAATATATTGTAAAATATCGTTCGGGAACAATCTAGGTCAGAAGAGGAACTAGAATTAAAAATCCTAATAAAGTTCGACGTTGACCCTATTCACAGATTGATGTCCTCCGCACGTGACAAACGCGGTAGTTAAACGCGTGTTAATTCCAGTCCGGTTTACCTGGTCTCATTTATTGGCCCCAGTGGATCATGAATCTCTGGTCCAGAGCCACTTTTAACCTCCCACGAAAAATTCCGGAAGTTTCATTCCACCAGGGAATATTTTAAACGCCCTAATTTTACCGAATGCCTGCCTCGTCGACTATGTATATTCGACAAAATCATGGTAATTTATTTAATTAAACAAAAACTGAGAAGTTCAGATTTATGACGATTGTTCTTTCAAATCTTCACCTCGCATGCTTTTAATTAAATTTATCACTATATTAAGCGCATCAAGAGAAAAATTAATTAGTAATTAATTGTTGTATCCTTTCAATGAGGATGCACACGATGTTTTAATTATACGAGCACAGATGCAATTAAAGTGTTCTAATTAATTCTGTTTGTTTTTCTATTTCTATGGAGGTGCAATGAAGAGCACTTCGTTTAATGGAATGCTTCTGTGCGCGATGCTTTTGCGTGATGATAATAAATTCAGAGAAACAATTGTGAATTCATTCGGGATGTTCTTTCGTGAATAAATAAGTTGATCAAATTATTCTGTCACCCACGTATGAATTACTGAGAGAAAGATCTCTCAGCTCCACGATAATCCGGAATGATGTAAAATTAAACCGAGGATCGTGCTCTGACTCTGTTGGTCGTTCTGTCGCAGGTGATAATGACCTCGGTGCCATTCACCTTTACCATCTACGTGCTGGATTCGTGGCCTTTCGGGCCAGAGCTCTGCAAATTCTCCGAGTGTGTCAAGGACATCTCTGTCGGCGTTTCTGTCTTCACGTTGACAGCGCTTTCGGCTGACAGGTTCTTCGCCATCGTCGATCCGATGAGGAAACTTCACGCTACAGGTTCAGCCTTCAATACCATAATTATTATACTTGTTTTTACATTTAATACTCGTTATTAGACTGTGGATCTTTATGCAAAGTAGAAATTGTCTGCATCGATTGCATCGATTCCCTAAATAATTTGAGTAGAGAGGAAATCGTATATTGATATATTCAATTTCTGAAATTTTCCAACAATTTCGAATTTCCTGTGCTCAATTATAATGTAAATGCATAAAGTTCTACAGTCTTCTCATTATTATACTGTTAGTGACGTCATCGATACTCATTTTACAAAATTTCCACCTCACTCTAACTTCAATCAATAACCAGCGAAGCCTTGAGAGTTAAAATTTGTACAGAGGAAGCGAAACTTCGAGAGATCACTCCCACAAAGCAGTTAAAAGTTTCTCTTAATAACCTCGCGAGCTACGTACTTCCTGCGAAATTGTTCGAACTCTTTTGTGGTAAGCTGATTCGATTGATAATTCCTCGAAAATTGAAAGTCTGTCCCGAAAGCTCCTATTGCAGTCTGCATGCTTCACAGAGAATACGAAAATATATGTAAATCATGACTTCCTAAGCTTATTCTTAATTAACTAGGCTACCTTAAAAATGATGCTAATTGGGTTGGATCGAGAAATTTGTAAATATTGTACAACGAAGTAGCGTTTAATTGAGAGAAGTCGACCGGATTTCCAGTTAAATGGAAAGCAGATTCCTAGAGGTTGATCGCGGTGGTCCAGAGCTTATTCGCATAGAGAAGACCCGGAGATTTGTCTTGGCCGCAAAAACCGTTCGGTTACCGTGATCCCGGGAAAAGATTCGCGAAACGTAACAATAAAGAACGAGATACCGTATCCCAACAGATTATCTTTTTTGGCGTTTTAGGTACAGGAAGAAGAGCAACGCGGTTTACCGTGATCGTCGCCGCGTTGATTTGGCTGTTGGCCATTATCTGCGCCATTCCCGCTTCCTTCTCCCAAATCAGAACATTCCGAGTGAACAAGGACGTGAGCTTTCACGTAAGTTTGAACACAGTGTCCGCAGGGAAATCGGTTTATTGCCCGAGTTCTTACGACGCCGCGCTGCATACGGATATTGCCCCGCGATTATGTTTGTTTTTCCTGGCAAGAAGCTACGGTATCAATATCCACCAAACTAGAGCCATTGGGAATCGATGTCTGCTTTCTAGACTGGAAACATACACACGGAGATATCAATTCCCTAACCAGCTATCGTCTTTCGTTGTCTTCTCGTCGAATACACTGGCAAAGTTAAAGAAGCTCTGAAAAATTGGTGATATTCAAACTTCTATAACTTTGCGAATAAAAATCGGATAGCAATCTACCTAAGCTCATTTCAAAGATTTAAGCATCTGCTTTTAGAGCTCTGAGTTTGGTTTGCCCAAAAAGATTTTAGATTCCGCGCGGAATTAAAAACTAGAGGTACCTCCGACTTCGCAAATCGACCTCCGTGCGACGTACCTCGGACTTTATTCATCTGCGATAGAACGGCTAAAAAAAGATCGTACGCTAAATTTTGATCCGTCGTTGTAAACCGGAAACTTCAAGTTATAATCCCACGTTAATCTCAGTCGGGGAAAAAATGTTTACATTCCGCACAGACGGTTGAAATTCTGAAATTGGTATTTTTACTTTCGTATATTTCAAATACATTTTCCATCATTGCTTTTAATGTCAAATATTAACTTGAACATTGAATTTCGAACCGATCGATCACATCATTTCCAATTCGGTATCCGAATTCAATATTTACTGAGCCGGTACAAGAAATGAAGTATTTGTTCGAATATTTAAAAAATCAGAATTTATCCTCCACCACTCTGGGTTTTAACCAGATGAGATCTCGGCCGATAAATCGCGTTTTATTCAACGCGAGAATCGAAATTAACGTCCTCGGAAAAACCGTTCGCATGCATTCGAGTAATAATTAATAACTCACTGAGAGATGCACGGGCAATTCAAATAAATGTTCTAATGAAAATGTTCGTTTATAAAATAAGTATCGACTTCTTCAAGGTATGCTATCCATTCCCAAGCGAGTTCGGCTCGAGTTACCCAAAGACGATCCTGATCTGCCGTTTCGTCATCTACTATGCGGTCCCGCTGACTATTATCGCGGTGTTCTACATTCTGATGGCTCGGCACCTGATGATCAGCACGAGGAACATTCCGGGGGAGATGCAAGGTCAGGTGAGTGGCGACGAGGCAGCAATTCCTTCCAATAAACTCCCCCTCAGGACTCTAACATCCTCTTATCATACAGCCGGTTCGTTAAAGAAAATTCTATGAAAGGTCGCAGGCTTATTGATTCGCAGGACCTCAAGAACGGGCTGGAATTATTATTCGCGAAGTTATGGTTAATACTTATCAGAAATTTTCTTTCAAAGTGTCCTCTACATATTATTTATTCTAGATTTAGCTTTACGTTTCTTTGCATACATCGTTTTACGTACGTATATTATTGGTACAAACATTATTAATATCAATTTTTTGTACTTTATTCATTAATAGTACTTGCGAGGGGTTTGTTTGTGAAAACAGTCTCCATCGGGATTTCAAATTTACCGAAAAGTATCGACTTGTGTAAGCATTGATCGTTTTGTTCTGATTGGCTCAATATACATAAATTGTGTCGGTTCTATGTATGTACTGTACTCATTTCTTAACCTTCACATGGTGTCAATTTCGTTCTAAAAATTCTCACTTATAACTTTTTGTTTAAGCAAGTAAGACAAAGTATTTTTTTACACACACACTGTTTAACACACATTACAAAGATATTAATTTTTCAGATGCATTAAAAAAATTTTCTCTCTTGAAAATGATCCATATCAGGATCGAAATGTTGATAATTTATTAATTGTAAGATTGCTTGTTTTTTATTTTGATCAAGGCTGTGCGCTGATATCATCACCAAGAATTGTTCAATATTACCATCGATATAACACAATTTATAACTGTTCAGAATGTCTCGATAAATTTCTTCCGCAATGTCCACGTTTGATATTGTTGAACAACTAAGCGTAAGGTTTCCTGTTGGTTAAAATGTTCACTGGAACCGCGGTGTGCTGGGTCTGCTTCCAGTTGAGGCAAGTGAAGGCACGAAAAAAGGTCGCGAAGATGGTGATGGCGTTCGTGATAGTGTTCGCCGTCTGCTTCTTCCCTCAGCACGTGTTCATGCTGTGGTTCTACATCCACCCATCCGCCCAGGATGACTATAACCTGTTCTGGCACTGCTTCCGGATCCTAGGATTCTGCTTGGCGTTCATCAACAGCTGCATCAACCCGGTTGCACTCTACTGCGTCAGCGGAACGTTCAGGAAGTACTTCGACAGGTGAAAGGTTCTCTCTCTGTATATGTGTATCCACCCTTTTCGGATTCTCGGGCGATTGAGCACCGTCCGCGCGAAAAACAATTTCTAAAAGAAATCTTTTATTTCGTTCTTCTCTTAGTTCGCGAAATGAGGGTCGAACTATTCGAAAACGTCGAAAAAGGTTCAACTAAGTAGCAAATCAATAATGTCCTTCCGTAAAGAAGATACTGGTCACGTGCGGCGAAGAAGTCGATGAAATTGCTTCTGGAAATAAAACAGCTTATGGAGATCCGATTCGAAAATTCGCTGTCGAGAGCGAAGTATCGCGTGTCAGGGAAAAGTTGGCAGCGATTTGATACCTGGCAGAGTAACAGTACTACCGCGACCCATTTTCCTCCGATAAAAAAACATCATCGGGGAACAACCGGGGCGTCGGTTTTATTGCGTGGCGTGATGCAACGACGTTGCAATTAATTTGCAACATATTGCGAGGGGGTGCGGGATTGTTCAGAGTTGGCGGTCCGATTGAATAATCGTTGGTAAGCTGCCATCGACGGACCGCTGAATGCACGTCTAGCTCTCATCCGCGGTACTTGCAGGTCGGTTGTTTGTGGATTAAAATTTCAAATGACGAAACGGAGCGCAACGCGATTTACACCGGGCGATCGCATTTTCGACCATCGATTCGATTCGATCGGCGATACTCGACGGATAATTCCTTTATTGAATAAACAAAATCGGGAATGATCGCGCGCATTGTACCGCCGCGCGCTGTAAAATACCAGGAAACGGTTTAATGGAGATTTAACCGGGCTTTTGTCCTACTTTCAACTTCTCCTGAAGGAATAAATTTCTCTTTTAATCCATGCTTTTGTTAAACAGTGTAGTCGAGTCCGCGAACTCGCGTAGCTAGCCTCGGTTTAATTATCACCGATGACTTCTACAACGGTATTTATTCTAGTCGTGGAAGATTTTTTAAGCTCCTAAAGTACATGTGCACCTTCCGCGTAATTCGTTCCTCGCTTTTCGGTTATGTAAATGCTACACATGGTTTTAATTCGAACGATAGATACACAGAGTTTTAGTTTGCACTAGCCCGAACGAATTTCGATCCGAATCAGCTTTAAAATCGATTCGGTGCGGAAGGAATAACAAATCCGGCATGGATTATCATGCAAATGCCAGTTCTCGGGAATGGATTACTGAGACAATCGAAATAAAATCGCTGGAACACTTCGTTTCATCAGCGAGCAGATTCGGTACATTAATATTAATGTCGACATTCCATTACTTCTTACTCCATTCAATCCGAGGACACGTTCTACTCCAAAAATGATACAAATCGAACCTCTGTAAAAACTTTTCTCTTTAAAACGAGACCTTGAAACTAGAGGTACGATTTTTTTTTCACTGTTTCATGGGACAATAACGAGAACCAAATTTGATCGTATAAAGGCGGTACATCTTTCGTTCAGAGCTGAATAGATCAACGAAAAAAAATCGTACATCAAGTTTCGAGGTCTCGATTTAAAGCGGGGGCTTCAATCTTCAAATCTATGAAAGGTTCATTCACGAGAAAAATTTTATAATGATTTTGCAGAGGTTTGAATTTGTATAATTTTCGTAGTGTTGAAAGATTTTTGTTTTGCGTGAGAATTGGCAATGAGATTGGATTGACGTGTGTACACGACGAACGCAGTTGACTGGTTAAAATGCAAAGAATTTCGTATGCACAGGTACCTGTTGTGCTGCCTGCCAGGCCGAATCCGTCGTGGACAGCGTCGCACGTCGGACTTCAGTTCCCGGGGTCGAGTTCAAAGTTTCTCGATGGTAAGCTCGAGGAGATACATGGGCGACTCACGGCGAGGACAGCGTGGCACGATGCACAAGTCCATCGTGGGTAACGACGTTAGGGCCAGCCTGCCGATCAAGGAGCAGGAGACAACGATCACTTGCACCGGGTGTCCGAATGGCACGGACGAGGGTCTGAGAAGTCATCGAGATTCAGCGACGGAGTAGTAAATTAGTCGGGGTCTCGTTCGCCGAAGCTCCGACAACTGAATAATTCAACGATCAACTTGTTCCGCCTGCACAGTGTTCCTTAAAAAGACAAATACACGCGGCGATGATCGAAACTTTGACAACGACCTCGGTGGATAATGTGCCGAACGATCTCATTAACGTCGGACGTTCATTGTGTGCTCCAAAGGGGTTAGACTCGTTTCCAGGATTGCATTCTCATTTCCCGATAATGACGGGGTTCTTCAGTAGTCAAAAGAGCTAGATAGAAGATCAATCTAGTCCGCGATCGTGCTGAAGAGTCCTATTTTTACGTTTGCGAAGCGTAATTTGAAAAAGCCCACCGATACATTGTCCAGAAATGAGAAGTAAACGAGAATCCACCCCCTTAAGATGGGATCACCTAAGCTCGTCTGGACTCAGCGGTTTACAATTCATACTCTGCTCGTCGTAACTTCCTCCTTCCATACGGGTTTAGGAGATCCCACCTTTAAACGACTACCAACGCGCTGTTCTCCAGTGCAACAGTTCGCGGCTAAGAACCGAGGCAATTTGTAAATTGCGTCGATACGGTTACCGTAAAATCGGATACCGGTTTGTGTAGGAGCGCCGATTTTCTGAATAAAACTCGGATACCTAATCCCCTGCTTGGCTTTCTCTAGCTTATCTCTCCCGCAACTTCATCCGCTAACTTCCTCCCTTTATTCTATTACGAGCGGTGCCACGGGTCGGAGGCAGGATCGATGACCCGTTGAAAGAAGTTCTGTCGCTGGTAATTCGATTCCTGCTCTCGCCGTACGACTCGATACTTTTTTCCTATTGCGATGCTGCTGGGGTGGTTGGTGTGGGTGAACACGCATCCCCCTGAATCGACCGTGCCTTATTGCCGTGTACCTTCGAAAAGGATCTCGAAGGAAACGTATGGAAGAATCGACCACTAAATACTGCCTGTTCGAGCCGCGAAACCACGTGGGAAATGATCAGAGAGGGTTGAAACGGGCGGATCTTTGTGTAGGGTAAAAGTGTTCTGCAACTTTCTATTGAACTGACGAAATTACAACCTGTAGAAATTCATCTGGTACATTTACCAATGTTTTGAATGAAACTCTAAACCAGTAGAACATCTAGTAAACCTGTAGTTCCTATTGCAAAGTTAGAATTCGATTTAAAGGATCAGTGAAAGAGGTTCATCAGCGCAGTTTCCTGAACAAAAAGCAGGATCGTACGAGGCACATAAATCTTTGATCGCGCGGTCTGCAACCCTCTGTCGAATGCAGATGGTGGGAAAGTCCCTATCTAGTTTCGCCACGGTCCATCGGCGAAGTAATATTATAGTTGGTCGATCAGGGAACCGTGTCACGCCCGAAGGAGGCGGAAGAACGATCGTCAAGGATGGATTTGGTGTCATTTTGAGAACGCGGTATAAATCCAACTTCACGGGGTAAACGTAGAGAGCCGAGTGCTCCCCGGACAGAAAAGAATCGTTACCGCGGGGATTTTCACGGCCGTGGTACGCTCGTAACAAGGATCGAGCTCTCGAGCGTCACTCCTCAGTCGACTTCTGACCTTCCCGACGTGTAACCGCTTTCCGGTTCTACGACCGTCTTGGGAGCCGAGCGGCGGATATGTTTGCCAGACATGTATTCGAACGACTACGACGACGACGGCGCGCTTATGAATTCCTATATTAGATGGAGCAAAAGGTAGATGTCACTTTCGCTTTATCTCCGCTGTTTCTCTCCCCCTCCGATTGTTTCCGTCGTAGCTGTCCTAGAAGGAACAAGGCTGTCAGTAAAATCCCCTTTGTCGCAGACTCGCCAAACTACATCAGCGAACCCTGCGAATTTATCGGGAGAACGAGCTGATGCATCGGAACGATCAGGAAGGTCCGTGGTAATCGACTAATTTCACTGTTCCGCGTCACTGTTAGGTTATACTGCGGATGCGAACGTTCAATATTTTCAATCCATCCCGGCTTGAAGATCTTCCTAATAATGTGAGAAATTGCGAATGGTATACCTTCATTTCTAAAAGTTTTTCAAATTTTTTCTATCCAGTGTCATTGAACCCAGCTATTAACACTAAATCTGCCACACAAATTTCTTTACCCGAGCACATATTCTAATGAAAATTACACAAAATTTATATAAATAGAGCCTCTTAATTTTTCTAAACGGAAACGTTTTAATCGCTTTTAGTGCTCGGTAGGTTTAGCGTGGAGAAATATATTTCTTTACCCGAGCACATATTATAATAAAGATTGCACAAAATCTAAGTAAATAGAGCCTCGTAATTTTTCGAAACGGAAACGTTTTAATCGCTTTTAGTGTTCGGTGGGTTTAGTGTGGAGAAAATATATTTCTTTACCCGAGCACATATTATAATAAAGATTGCACAAAATCTAAGTAAATAGAGCCTCGTCTTTTTTCGAAACGGAAACGTTTTAATCGCTTTTACTGCTCGGTGGGTTTAGTGTGGAGAAAATGTATTTGAAATGTAAAAATGCTCGGAAGGTGGTTAATCGTCTCTGGCCACGAGCAGGTCATTTATCAGGAGGCTGAAAGCATAGTTGAACTCGGAGGTTACCGGTGGAACTTCGTTCCGAATCGCGTGAAATCCGCAGTTTGGCGATCAGCGCGCAATTAATCAACTTTGAGTGCGACGATTCGATGGTATAGCATCCACCATTAATTGTTGCACGGGAAACAGTAATTCGAGGTCGAGATACTTGGTCCGATAATTAATTTTCGTTGTTATTCGAAAGCTCCCGGGTCAGTTTTCGGCGCGTCATGGAACGGTTTCGGGAGACGCCGGGGTCGCGTCAGCTTGCTAAATAACAGAAAATCTTGGTAACTGTTTAATCTTTGAGCAGACAAACGATCTCGACAGAGAGCGAGACGACGGTGAAGGCTGACGAGGAATGCTGCGCGAGATGCACGGGCGAAGGGGGCGAAAACGATGCCAGCTTCCCGCACATACAGGACCTCTGTCCTGCCGACAGAAGAAGGATCGCACAGCTGGTTAAGCAGTTGATTAAGTAAATTCCCTGCTGGCTCACCTCGCACAGCCAAACCCGTTCCGTCGACCCGTAAATTTTTCCCTAAGGGCTCTCAACACCCGGAAATTTTTACTTAATATTCAGTAAACCGACGCCAGAATTTATCTCACCTTCTCAGCAATTCCCCTCGATAAACCACTTTCGAAGATCCGTGACCACCGCGTTTTACAAAATGTTCACATGGAATATCGCCTTTCGCAAGTAATTGCAATCGCGTTCGAACGCCCTTTGGAAGAAGGAACAATTTTATTAGTACGAGCAACTCTTTGATGTTCAATGTTCTTTCGCCGAGCCAACCCACGCGGTCCAATTAACGATGCAGTTCGTATAGAGAACTGGAGAAGTTCAGTGGGGGAGGGAGTAAAATATTATCAGCTTATAAGAGAGAACGTATGGGGTGTGATTAATCTTGAACCACAAGGTGGAACAGAAGCCTAATCACGATGCTGTCAACGCAGCCATCTGCGGCGCGGAGGGAGCTTCTCGGCCCCCATGTTTCACCTACACCCTTTTCGAAACTCGGATAATTTCTCGGGAGTTGTTCTCTTATTGGGACGTTCCTCATGAGCCGTTTAATTCCTCGGATTAGTTACATTTTCTCCGCGGCCGTCGACATTTATCACGTGGCACATGACCGTGTGTTCGGGCAACAGCTATTAAAACTTCGACAGGGCAATTTGTCGGGGTCCCTCGGTACTCTGTCGCCGAGGTTAACGATTCCCATTGGCTGGATCCATCAAAGGATTAGCTGAGATTATTCTTCGACGATCTGCATAGCGTTTCGGTAACTCGATTTCGATTAAGGTAACCACGCCCGACTGTTCCACGGAAATAAAATATTGCTGAATCTGTATCCGAAAGGTCCGGACTGTTTCCCCGGGAACTCCGTCGCGAAACAGGAAGGTCGATTAATTTTCTTGAAGGCGCGACCGGAGGAGAATAAATCGAGTCGCGCGAAATTGTCCACAACTTTATTATTCCTTGAACACCCCCTCGCGAAAACTTACTCCTTTTCATCGCAGATGCACCAAGGAGTCCCGCGATGCCAAGTCCGAGCTGATCGTCAGCGAGTCGGAAAAGGAGGCTATGAGAACTCAGTACCAGAAGTCGTTGGACCGGCGAGAGGCCGAGGTGAAACAGCTCGAGTTCCAAGTAATTCTGCACCCTTCAAATATTGTATCAAACTCACGACCAGACTTGGTCGAAGTCAAATTTAAAATTGTTTATCTTGCCTCATTTCTCAAGAAAGTCCTCTCTCACTCGGTTCGGCGTGTTACACGTAGTTAGATGGAAATTTTAAATTATTTTCTGGAGACCGGAGCATAAAGTTTCGCGCGCGTAGACGATTCCTTAATGTACACAATAAAAATACAGTTGCTTTCTGTTAATGGAAATTCTCTGCTGGATTATATCAACGATTCAACTTTATCGAATTCGAACGGTCCCTATCAAAAGATGGCTCGCACTTCTGCGAAACTTTGTTGTTCTTTCACCGAAGTAAATTGATTTTCTTTCACTCACACTATCACCAATGTAATACGAAAGTTTGAAATCGAACTGTTCCGTTACTTTATCAATATCAATACTCGGTTTGTTGTTCTACAAAGTTTTCTTTACAATGACAAAGTGCTGTCGCCCTTCGGTTTACAATTTCAGTTGAACGTGTCTACATTTGTATTTGAATGTGTCTAAGGGAATGTGTAAAGTGAAGACAATGGATAGAATTTATTTATTGTTCGTCCGCGGCGAGCACTGGTTCTAGAATTTAATAATTGCTACAATAATCTCGCAAAAATTCAATGATTCTATCCGCAACAATACGAAATGTCCGATTTTAGAATACGATTCTTGTAATTCATTAATGTTTGAGTAAAGCCACAAATTTTTCGTTGGAAACGAGGTACCGTCTGTGTTTGAAACGATACTGATACAGTAGAAAAATGCAGGAGTGAATTTCCGTCGCTGTCTGCGCGAGAATCGCTGAAAGAGGATCGGGATTAAATAAATTGGATCATAATATCGTGTTCGTCGTTCCAATCAGCTGAACGAAGCTCGTGCAGAGTCCAACGAGTTGAAGACTCGAGTTTCGCGGATGTTGGAGCTGTTAACACGACAGATCGCAGCTCAGGAAAAACAATTCCTCGGTCTAACGGAGACCGTGAGGGACCTGGTGCGAGAAAAGTCGCGACTGCAGGACACGCTCGAGCAGAAACAAATGGAATCTGACGCTCACAGAATTAAATTTCAAAGGACAAAGGAGTTGCTTGAAACGGAGCGGCTCGAACGGACCGAGAACAGTACGGGAAAGGTTCACCGAGCTTGTCAAACCGAGGAAGTTGAGATAGTAACGTAAGAGTACATTATTAACGAAGAAAACGGTCTCTCGAGCGTGAAATTTTTCGTGGATTTGACGCTCGAGATATGCTAAATCGGTTTCTGTCGTGGGAACGTAATGCGAACGGTAATTGCCTTCGTTACAGTAGCTCTTCCCGGGAAAAATGTTTTTCTAAGTGGAGTACATATTAGTTCTGGGAATGAAATTACGGTTCGGGGTGCTTGACATTTTACCTTTACACTGAGCGAGTGTCGTTGACGCGATCATACAATTTTCTGGGAAGTCCTTCGTAGACTTTATGTAATTGTATCCTTGCGCAACAGTTTGATTAATTTTTAATCTTGTTTCCAACCAAACGACATTTCTGTAAAACATTTAATTCACCTCTGCTACTTGAAACAGATTATCTCAGCAATTGAATCGTAGAATTTCAGTTCATGTAGGTGTAAAGTTTATTCACTCGATTGTGATCATTTTCATTGGTTTTCTATTTTCACGATGCTCAGTTCGTGCAGGGAGAATGTACGCGAGGAATCCAGTAAGGAATCTGTTTCGGGAGGGTCGCAGAATTTGAGAATTAAGAGCAAGGAGGATCTAGAAGAGCTCTCGACCGACGGAACGCTGCTGAGAGAGCTGTTCTTCAGGAAACCGAGCATCGAAGAAAACGGGACCTTGGATATCATCCCGGTTCTATCTGAATTTCAACCATGTGCACAGATGAAACGTTCCAGCTCTCTTATATTTATTTAATGTATCCCGTTTTGTAAACACGAAATCGTTTTGCAAACCTCTGTAACCCGTTTTGGAAATTCATATGTTATAAATGTTATTTTATATCTCGAGTTCTATTGCATATTATTACAAAAAAATTAGGTGGTCAGTAAGTAAGTCTTACTAAGTCATGCCTATCTAATTTCTCGATAATTACTCGACGTAATTGCGTAACTTATAGGTATAGGTCAGGTGTTGTAAGATAGGGAGCCAGAAGGAATATCGCATTCGTTCTGACTCCCTTTTCGGGTTTCTTGTGCTGCAACCTCCTCGTGGTGAGACTTGGCCAATCGGTTTTATTCTCTATTAGTAAGAACTTCAAGTATCTTATGAATAAAGAATAATACCGAGCTAATAGCTGCACACTTTGAATTTTCGTTAGTATCGTATACTAGAATATAAATTAATATCCACGATTATTTTAAATCTATTACTTTCCATAACAGTTTGCAATGTCACGTTCCCTCAGAACAAAATGTATTATTCAAGCTTGTATATTTGATTCTTGCATCAACGCGAATAATATTGCTTCGAGCCTTGAGCTACTCTCGTTCTATCACTTTCCCTAATCTTTTTATAACCATCGTGTGCTAATTGTGTACCTTTCTGTTCCTAGCAATTCGGTACGCAGTAAGTTACACTTGTCTCTCGAGAGCAGCCATCCACGTTCGTATTAGCCTGGACATTCGTACCTACATCACCGCACCCTGCCAGACACCTTCGTCTCATCTCGTCGCGATACACATTTAATATAATAATAATTAAAATAATATTGTACCCTTGTGGTGAAAAATAAAAAAATATTACTTACAACAATTGATGTGTTCTTTCTTCCCTACCCTGTACACGAATGCGTGATAGTAAAATTAGATTAACATCTTCGAAAATTTTCTTTAAAGCAAAATTATTTAAATTCGACGAAACTTGAGTTTCGTAATAAGCGATTATAAGTTTCAACAAATTTTTGAACGTCTAACTTGTAATTGAGTTGTACTACTGAATTTCGAAAATTTTCGGCCGTCTAACTTATCGTTGACTTGTACTACTTTTCAATTTGCGAAAATTTTCGAAAACTGGTAAGCAGTACAAGTCGACCACAAATTAGCCGGCCGAAATTTTTCGGAAATTCAGTAGTACAACTCAACGACAAGTCAGACGTTCGAAAATTTCCGAAAATTTTACGAAAACCTCGAAAATGGAACTTTGTATTAGGAGAACATGATGTCGAAGGAGGTATCCGGAGTTCAGTAGTATATGTCAACGGCAAGTCAGAACAATACATTAGTATTGAAATAATAATTTCAAAAATGAATATAGAAACAAATTATTAAAATTAATGTATTTCTTTAAAAATTGTTTGAAATATAAAAAACAATAAATATCGATTATTACAGAATACCTTTCGTATACGAACCATTGATTTATAAATATCGCAATAATTCTTAAATTAATTTTAAATTTCAATACTTTTTTAGAATTTTTCGTGGTAATTACTTTCATTTTTCATACATCTATACACTGACGATTATAAAGCAATAATTATAATGGTGAACAATAAAGGAAAAAAGTAATTTTTTTCTAAGAATTACAGAATGGGTAATGTCAGCATTCTACATTTAATTATTACCTGTGGTACTAAATCTATTTACCTACGCCACTGACGCAGTTTCACGTGGTTCACGAACAAATAATCTATTTATGTAGAGAGCGCTGAACCACCAACTGAATCTCGTCCGTGGTGGAACTTTTAGCGATGTGGTCTTTCAGGTCACTGTAAGTTCCACCGTTACCACCCCGCCCATTGCGCCCACCTAGCCTGCCGCGGAATAGCACGGGCGGTGGCAGTCTCGTAGGTGGATATGGTCACCGACGAGATCTCGTTGGTGCTTTTGTGACAACCTGAAAGTTCCGACTGATACGGTAGGGTGTGACACAGACGTTCGTCTACTAGCTTGAACGTTTTGCCGCTGCAAAATTGGCGCTAAATACATATTCTAAAGGGTGCATGATTGTCCGATTGTTGCCAGTATTTGCAGTGCGATACCATCGACGAATAATAATGCTCCTTATATAATTTGAACCCTCGAAAATGTTAACTTCATTTCGTAGAATTACCTTTACAGTATGTCAGTTTTGTCCGAGCTATCTTTGGATCTCACGATTCTTTGAAATAATGAAATGATGCCTAAAGTTTGAAACAGAGACCATCGATTTTATTTTTTCCAAAAGGAAGAAGAAAATCATACAAGTGTTTCCGTAAAAATTGTTTCGCGGCTGAAGGACGAGGTTGAGCGATAAATATGTAGAATCATTCGGTAGGATAGCCACGCCTGTCTTATTTATTCGTATGCCAGGCTCGCTAACGTTGGCGGGGGGTTAATTACAAATAACGTTATCGACGTTTCCTAGCCAGTGAATCGAGTATTTTCGGAAATATCAATAATGTAACGTGTTACAATTGCAGGTTGCATAGCCATCTTTCATTGAGCATAATGGCCGCTTGTCTAGCGATCGTGCTGTGTCTATTATTACCAGCGGGCCGTCCGCCATTATACGATATCGAATTTTCTGACAGTGTTAATTATAGACTGTCAGCGTTTCCAACGAAGATTTCGATTGATACCGTTCTCTCCGCTCGAGCGTTCCTATAAACCAACTCTTTTTCTCCATCCACGACTCCGTGGCTCCGGTGTGCAATCGGTTCGCGAAATCATTCGATGTTGACGTGGACCGTAAACCGAAAGAAACATCTACCGCATAAAATATGAAACACTGGGTAACGGGTTGGATGAACAGAAAGGAAAAGAAAACGTTTCGTGGGAAACAAAGCACAAAATATCAAGTCGACGTCGGCCGATAGAGTCAGCCGACCGTTTTGAAACTGTTGCGTTTATTTACATCAGTGATTGCAAAGAAATATACATACGAAGCATCGTTGTAAACGTACTTTTTTTCCATTTTGTTCGCTTCTCATCTTCATCGATTCTCGTCCGCTTTATCCCTGTTATATCTCTTCGGAACGTACATCTGCTTCACTCGCAAAACGCGTAAATGAACGTGTTCGATCAGCCGCGCTCGTCGCCATATTTTTAATATTGCATCATCGAAATGGGGGCGCAGCCTTAAACTAAGTAAATCGCTGGACAACTGTGTTACCGTCGCGCTACTGCCATTTAGTTATTTATATTTCGCTCTTTCGTCGTTTTATTTTCTCTTTTTCTCTTTATCACTGCCTATACTCCTTTTCATTCGCATACTCTCTTTCTCTCGCTTCACGGTCTCTCGTTCTCTTAGCTGGTAAAACGGCGAAACTCGCGTGACTATTCGGGGTGGGATAGTATAGGATGTATTTTCGTATATAGTAAGGCGTTATCGGACGATCGTCGATATACAATCATCTGGTTGATTTACAAACGATGTCGATGGGCCTGCTTCTACTCGCTGTGACGCGCGACGTTTTGGCAACGCTTTGCTCCGTCGAGGGCGGAGGAAACTTTCTGGGAAATTCCAGCTCTTCGACGGCACGCGACGAGCTCGTCACTCGAACGAACCTTTGATCGCGTTACGAAAACAAATCTTCTTACGATCGCTCAATCCTATCAACTCCGAACCACCATTCAACCTTCTTGTCAATCTTTCCACCTGATTTCGTAACCTGTTAACTTCGCGGCATCGAATTTATCCATCTTTTATTTATACATTTTTCGATCCTATTTCCACATCTAAATTTAATGAAATAGTACACATTTATCCTGAACGTTTATTTAAATACCACTCTCGAATCAATTGTTCGAAATAATATTTATTCGCGTTTAATAGCACCTGATGGTTTCCAACACAAAAACGGACCAATTTACAGGTTACCTATTTTTAAATGAATGTTTTCGACGCAACCGTTTCGATCAATTTTTAATCTAATAGCTATTTTGCAATAGTGCCTAACGTTTCGATTCAAAATAGCTATTAGAAAACATTAATTCAATCATATTTAACAATTACGATTGATATAATTGATTATTTACACGTTACCCTTTGCACTCGGTGCAATCTTAACTGGTAAATTAAACATTTCTTCCGACCTAGAATAATTCCATTCTATATTAATTGTTTTCTTGGTATGAATAGGAAATTGATATAATACCACAAACGATACTGAAGAAGGTATTCTAGTCTAAAGCAATCAAAGAATTGATTTATTATTTTTTTGGTACGAGAAACTTTAAACGCGTTTTTTTTTAAACAATGTTCTTTACACGTCAATATTTAGGCTTAGCCATTTTTGTTACATTTGCATAAAATCCGCAGTCTAATGATCACGGAAACGCGGATTCGTCGAGGACAATTCGAATGCAACGTTACGTATGCTTATCATTTCTTCCGGTAGATTGGCAATCCGAATCGAGCTCGTCGCCGTCACGCAAAGTCTCGCGCACTTCGGCAGTTCTTACTATCTAAATGACAGACTATTTACAGTGAAACGACTGTCCTCTTGACAGAAGAGCAAAACGTCGCCAAGACCCGCGTGGGATCGATGAGTGCTACTTCCGACGAAGAGGGATCGACGCTATCGTCGCCGACGTCTAATCGCTATTATTAATCGTCGAACGAAACTCGCGACGGTCTCGCGAACATTAACGGAGGAAATGAATGTGTTGTTTCAACGCGTCTGTACATAGTTTTGCGTGTAGATTGCATATGTGTTAGGGTGGATCGAGCCGAGGGAGGATGAAGCAGTCGCGAGACCGAGTTTTTCCCGTCTCGATCCTTCCGCTCGAATCAGCTGACAGTCATTCGGACTTCGAGCGTCGATGGAACGTGTTTCTGTGTACCGACGAGTGATCCACGATGCTTTTACATCGATTCAGAGATCATTGAACTTAAAAAAACCACCCTCGTTACAGAATTTCTTAACCCTTTCGTTGCGGCACTCCGCTCCGTCGGAGAACCGGCACTGAACGCGTGAAAAAAAGGGTTAAATATTGAAACAGAACTTAAAAAACCACCCTCGTTTACAGAATTTTTTAACCCTTTCGTTGCGGCACTCCGCTTCGTCGGAGAACCGGCACTGAACTCGTAAAAAAAGGGTTAAATATTGAAACAGAACTTAAAAAAACCACCCTCGTTTACAGAATTTCTTAACCCTTTCGTTACGGCACACGGAGAACCGGCACTGAACGCGTAAAAAAGGGTTAAATATTGAAACAGAATGAAAATACGAAATCAGAAATCTTCCGAAAATGAATACGAGACAGCAGAGTGGGCGACGCGTCGGCACCCGTATTAAATATTATCATAGACGTATCAGAGAATGCATCTATCTCAAAGAGAACTTTCATAGGATAGTTCTATCATAGAAACAGTCGCCTCGAGGCGTCGAGCATTGAAAAATCGTTTCCCGGCGAATCCGATGAGTACGATCGATCAGAAATTCTACGGAACAATCTTGAGAAGAATTGGCTTGTTCCTGGACCTTCTGGTCGTTGTTCTCATCGGTGGTTCGCCGTGAACCTGGGTCGCCTCAGCGGCAACTTTCAAGGAAAAATGTCTACGGACTCTCTAAGGCATGCCTAAGTACGTGACATGGTAGTTGAACGCTATCCGAAGGAGAAGGAAGTAGTATATAACTGTATGTACACGGGGGACTCGCGCGTCCATTAATTCTCTCTCTCTCTCTCTCTCTCTCTCTCTCTCTTGCTTTCTCTCTTTCTCGCAATCACGCACACTCTCACACACTTTTTAAATCCACTGCTAGCGAATTATCCTGGAACTGCCGCACAGCATCCTCTTGAAAGCTTGTCTGAACTCCGGTGAAAACACCGTGTAGATGACGGGGTTCAGGGTGCTGTTGAAGTATCCCAGCCATAGGAAGACGCTGGCTATGAGCTCGGGCGGCTCGCAGACCTCGCATGTTGCTCTCAGCAACGTGACCAAGAAGAAAGGCAGCCAGCAAGCCACGAACGCGCCGGTTATTATCGCGAGCGTTTTCGCCGCTTTTCTTTCGCGCTTCGACTCCATCGTTTCCCGTGTCCTCCTGCTGGACGTCGAATGGCTGCTCGACGGGTTCGTCACCGTGGTCGTCGTCGTGGTCGTCGTAGTCGAGACCGTCGACGGTGTCACCGTTGCCGACTGCGTCGTGTTCGCACCGTTGTTCGACGACGATTTCTCCGGCGAGATCGACGAGTGATCCGGCGTCGATCTCGTGATAGTGAACGCTGTCGACTCCTCCCTCGGCCTGCAATTTCATTTTTCCAACTTCAATCTCTACGCTTTCACAATTCAATCGAACGCATGCAAGTATCTCGGAACGAGCTAATGTGTCGAACCACTCGGGACTCGAAAGCGAAAGTGCGAAACGAACTGTGCAATGTTAAATTGCGATTGTCAGAGCAATTAAATAGTATATGCACTATATGATATCGGCGCTACAGGTTCGATCAAAGATACAGAAATTAGCAATTTTGCAGTATTAAAATTTCAACGTTTCGGTTCGGTTTTGAACCATCATCAAGAAAAGTCCGCGTCTGTGAAAATTAATGTAATAGAATTTGTTATTCGTTAAACTGACTATTTAATAGTTATGACAAGTAGGTAGTTACACATACTTGCTAATTGTGAGAAAACAGAATGAAAATCAATGTAAATGAAATGTTTAGTACAGTTTAGTAATGTTCAAACCTTCTTATTGACAAGTAGCATTTCATTTACTTTGATTTTCATTCTGTTTTCTCACAATTAGTAAGTATGTGTAACTACCTATTTGTCATAACTATTAAATATGTAAGGAATTGACACGGTATTGATACTCGACACGACGTGATGTTTCGTCAATCGCTCGTAGAGGACCGTCGTTTTTATTTTAACAAAATCACAACGTAGAACATTCATTTTATAAAACATTAACGCGACGTAAATCAATAAAAACATATATAACATGTAAATCAATAAAAACATATATAACAGTTAAACATATATACACACTCATATTCAGTCATATAACATGCATACTTATATCATTATTACAATTCATTCTTACAAATAGTCAGTTTAATGAATAACAAATTCTATTACATTAATTTTCACAGACGCAGACTTTCCTTGATGATGATTCAACACCGAAACGAAGCGTTGAACTTATAATACTGCAAAATTGCTAATTTCTGTATCTTTGATCGAACCTGTAGCGCCGATATCATATAGTGCACATACAAAATTTACGATCGTTCAAACTGGAGAAGATTACAATTAAATAGTCTTGGAATTCAGGCGGGGTTAAACGAGCGAGCCGAGAGTGCGGCACACCATTCAATTCCGCCACGTAATTAAAAGAATCAGCATCGCAGAAATTATGAATGGGTGGGTGAAGGTGCTCGACTAACGAGTCCCCTAACGCGCGTCTATTCATAGCTTGTGGGGGTTACGGAACCTTCTTGTCACGAGTCTGAGGATGCCTCTTCTTTCGCGGGGTGGCTGCACGATGGTCCCCGGCCTCTTTCTGATTCGCTTTCGTGCCGCTTGGAATATCCTCCAGTACAGGAATAGAATGACGAGCAGGGGTACGTAGAAAGTGGCGCAAGTGGCGAAAATCTGCAAAGTATTTCGAGAAGAGTTCTTCATTAAATCTTGCGAGAACGTGTTCCCACGCGGTTACATCGACTGGTTCAAATCTTTGAATATGGCAGGGTGAGTCTCGTAAATAACTCTTGAGGGGGTGGACTCGTTTTTAGAATTTATCTAGTACTTTTGACTACTGAGAAACCCCACTATTGAGAAATGAGAAGGCACATCCCTTGCAATTGTGGAAAAACGAGTCTACTCCTTTTATTCGAAACTGTCATGTTACGAGACTCGCTCTGTATAACTGAACTACGTTTAGCAAATTTACAGATTGTACCTAATTTCTCATGTTCGGAAAACGTCTGGCTTCCGAGGATTGAATATCTCTCAATGTTAGATTAATTCGAATCTGAGGCGTGATAAATTGCCCACCTGGTACGCGGGATCCTGCGACACCAGACACGTCCCATCCGATATACGGTCCAAATAACCAGGGTCCTTCCATCCGAGTTGAGGCGCCAGCGAGATTCCTAAAGACACCACCCAGACGGTGATAATCAGGATACCGATCCGCCTCGGATTCCTCGCCTGGAAGTACAGAACATTCCTTGAACCTCTATCGAACTCGTGAATCGTCTCCCATCCACGAGAATTCATTTTTTTTTTCATTTTTCACCGTTCTATATCTAGTATCCCGTCGGTTCTAGCGACAACGCGTCGCGTATCGAGGACGTTTAATTATCGAGACCATAAACGACCATCATCGGGCCACTCGAAATCGCCGCCGTTCATTGAAACTCTCCGATGAAGAAGAATCCAATTTTACGCGCAGGCCGAAAGGCCAAGAGGATCCAGAGTCGATCGCAATTACGAATCTGCTCTCTGTTCCCTTGCCAGAACTATTTCAATATACCTCGTAGTTGTTCCGTGGAGATGGCCAGCTCCGCGAACTACAAGGATATCATCGTAATCCTGCCTTTCGAAATCCCCGACCGGGAACTATCCTGAACATGCGGGTACCGGTATCGGGATAGAGGAGGATTTAGATTCGATTCAACATCGGCCTGTCATTGATGCTATACTCTATCGATTGCTAGATAGGAATCGCCATCCGACGGAATCAGAACGGTTTTGCACGAAATCAGCCCACCAAATGCCTACGAACTCTGTTCCACGAGTTTGACAATCTGCTTGTTTGCGAATTTCTGCCCACAATTACGAAAGTGGTCTAAGTGAAAATTAAAACGAAAATGAGTCTATCAGTTATTTCACATCAATCAAATTATTCTAACCCAAATCAATTAAATGTATTAATATCATTAATTTAGTGTTACATTCCTATCCTTTAAACAACTTTCATAATTATGGTTGCATTTCTATCAAGCAATGTTTAGGGGTAGAAATTTGATTTCTCTATAAACGTCTCGTCGTACCAGAAACTAGTTTCGAGTGAAAAGAAAATGTCTGATCTGTGTAATTTCTACAAAGAAGTTCTAAGCTGCAGAGTGTTATCTTTGACCCCCGGTGAACCGTCTTGCCGTGGAATTGAGCGCGGTGTTCGCGGCAGGAAAAAGGGATTAAGATCACGGTGCACGCAATGGACCCGCTAATTGCATCCTCTACTTTAATGATCTCGGATCTCCGGCCGCGAGTGGACGAGACAACGGCGGTGGTCCGATTATCGAATCGCGTTTCCAGATCAATATCGCAGTGTGCCCTAATCTCCGGCTAGTTGGAGACGTCCCTAAGGGCTGTCCGACACGCGATCGTGACGTAAGTTTCGACATTCGTTCGGTTCCGGGGTGCCAGCCGTTTGTCCCGTCGACCGCGACGCCGGGCGTTAATTAACCTGTATATAATTGAGATCGGTGACTGCCCAATATCTGTCGACCGCGATAGCCACCAGATGCAATATCGAGGCAGTGCAGCAGAGAACGTCGCTGCTGGTCCATATGTCGCAAAGCTCGGGCCCGAGCGACCATCGGGAGCTTATCTGTAATAAACAGAATTATCTGTTAGTGGAGGTGGATGAGGAAGGAGGATGATGGTGCGTGCGTGGCGTGGCGGTCGGATCGATGCGCCAGGAGGGTCCCCGAGGGTGTCTTTAACGGCAACACCCTCCGCCCTTCGCCTCTCGCCGTCGAGATCCTCGACATCGAGACTTAAGGTACGTGTCCATCTGAAAACTATCGCGAGTTACTTTCGAATTGTGAAATTCGTCAATGTACACGGCACTGAGACTGCTAGCGGAGTACGAAAAATTTTCGGGGAGCGAACGAAAAGATGAAATTCACAAATGGACAAATTGTAAATTGTCACAAAGTTTCTTTTGGAATGTGTTCCTTTAACCCTCATACGATCCTCAGTAAAATAGCTGCATAAAAGAGACTAGGATAACAATTCACCCGTTTTTAATTTACACGTTAAATCAACACATTATGTTTCATTTATAGCGTCACACTTTAAAGAAATATATCTCACTACGTAGATATAAAAGGATAAATAATTTTACAGTATGCGAAACTATTGAATTGGTGAATTTTTATTTACCCTGAGGAACGTATGAGGGTTAATAAATATTAGGTTGTCCGAGAAGTTGGTGTCATATTCATGCACATATTGCAAATTCATGTTAAGAGGTACTAAAACATTAAAACAGAGATACAACTAAAAATATCTGAAATGATTTCAAAGGGAGACGCAAATTAGAGTATTCTCGAGAGAAACTATCGACAGAAACTCTCAGATGGACACGCACCTTAAACTCGAGCGACAACGTGGTACATGATCGTTCGCAGGTCAGGGATTATTTGTTCGCAGCTGTCGCCGCCGCGTCGTGCAAACCACGCACCGAAACACCGAATATTATCGTTCCCGTTCCACCCCTCGGCATTGCAACACCCAGAGCGCGGAATTGATTTTAATCGGACGGCGCGCGGCCCACCCCCGTCAAGCTTTTCCACCTCTCAAATTGTTAAACGCTTAATACCGACATTCTCCGTCCCCACCACGCCACTGACGTCTCTCCGGTTCATTGTTTGAAAGGAAAATAGAACGGCGACCGAACTCGCGGAGAGCCATCGCTGAGCTGCATCGAAAGGAAAGTCTAATTACAACGGGGCCCCTACAGGAGAAAATATAGTAATGAAAACACGGTTACCGAATGTCCCCGCTGCGAAATTGTAGTATCTGGCCTCCTTCCGCTTCGAAACTATAGTAATAACAGACGACATAATGAAAATTACGGTAGGAGTGGACTCGACCGTGGAAATTCCGGTAATACTACACTTCGAAGCAGAGTTCACCGGTGGTAGTCGTGCAGGGGAACTCCGCCGACACGAAAATCCCTCCTGTCTCGCCCGTGACTAAGGTAAAGTGCACGCCATGGTTATTTCCAATTTGCTACACGCGCACGCTGCGAAATTGGCCGTGTAAATAACTCGGTTTGTCGCTCGTGCCAAAAGATTGCAGTATTTATCGGTTCCGCGTCACGTTTGTCCCAGCTAATGCCGGGGCTGGCAATATTATTTTATTTTCTCTCTCGCGTGAACCAATAGACCTTACACCGATGCTCCAAGGTTCGAAAAATCTATCAAAATTTCATCCGGAAGCGGGACCAATTCAAAATGGATTGTGTTAGGCCGCGATCAGTGGCGGCTTAAGCCAAGTGAAGGCCCCAAGCGGTAAAAATTTCTGGGCCGTCGAACTCAAGTTAGAAATAGAAGTTCCACGAAACCTCTCCTAAACTTAATTTTTCGTAAATAAATTGAATGTTTTTTTAAAAACACATGGATGTTGCGAATTCGGGGCCCTATGGTATCCCGGGGCTCAGTGGCGGCTCAAGTCAAGTGGAGGCCCAAAGCAGTAAAAATTTCGGGCCCTACAAACACAAGTCAGAAATAAAAGTTGCAAGAAAACTTTCCTAAACTTATTAACAAAAAAGAAAAGAAAGGAAAATATTTTATAGCGTTACGCATTAAATAAATTTCTTTGACATTCGGGGCCTTGAGGTATCTCGGGGCCCCACGCGGTCGTTTAGTCCGCTTACCATTAGATCCGCCACTGGCCGCGATATCTGAATTAGTTTCAGAGATACAAGGGTTGAAAGCGGACCTATGGCAGACCATGCGGTGCCATTGATACGCCGAAATAGCTGGAAACGCGTACGATAATAGCAATAGTGTTTTTATGAATGAAACCCTGACCCGCGCAACTGCTCGACGCGTCAGGTAGGTCAGTATTTCAGAGCGAGAGAGGTCCGAGTGCGCGAGAGAGACGGGCAGCGAAAAATTAAAAAATACCATTGTATTCAACTCGCGATATCTCCGCAGCGGAAGATCATATCGAAACAGGACAAAGTGCATCGGAAAGAGGAAGCTTCGTCGGTGCATACGAGCCTGGTTGCGTTAAAAAATTTGCAGCAGTCTCGTCGCCATATTGCGCTAAATTGGTACATTTATTAAGAATATTAATTAATATGGTTTGTAAATGATTTGCAGGTATAGTACTTTCAATCGATTCTCGCTGATCGAATTTTGATCTGAGTCGTTCAACCTTCGCAGGGGACGACTGTTTCAGGAGATCCCACCCCCGTAATTGGCCTAGTTGTCGGCCGGCGATCGCTCATTTCTTCGACGTTTCGTGTAAGTTGGATCGTAACATGTGGCCGGAACTCCTTAGCTCTGTCTTGAGGACAGGGGCGACGGGGAGAACGCAATGGCCCCGTGTTACGAGTTCTGTCGACGTTCGGGAACAAAGCACAATGGGGGTTAATAATGGGAAAGTCGAAGAGAGAGAGAGAGAGGAAGGTCGAGGGTGAGGCGAGGAGCTAAAAGGCATGTAGCTTTATGAAGGAGCCTTCCACGTGCCGGCAAGAAATGGGGAGGCTTCCCTTCTCATCGAACCAGGGAAATCTCCAGTGGCCGATCTCCTACTTTTTCCTTCCCTTGTTAGGACAGGTTACATGTGTAGTGCCATCCACTAACGAGGACGAACTAGGTTACCAAAAGTCTCACGGAAGGATCCTCCCTGGACTCCTCTGCAAAGTCCGCTCCGAAAAATAAAACCACCAACTCCGTAACAATTTATTTCCAGCAGCTGAAGCGTATAGTAACACTACACCTGCCACTGTTTTCATTCTTTCAAGCATAATTAATAGAAACGTGAAACATTTTAATCGCAGTTAGAGCTCGACAGGGTCAGCATTCGAAATAGAGCCGGTAAGAAAATCGTAAAAATTTTCCAGCGAGTACAGTAACTCCGTATTGCTTGCGATATATTAATTGGCCGTATGAAACGTTTCAATTTCATTTAATGGGTTTGTTAATGAACGAGTCGATCAATCGCTGGAAGCGCAGACTTCGCTGTAAGTTGGACGGGCTCGGTGGATTAAATTCCAGGTGCATTTCCGCGGAGATGCGGTTGCGTTATCCGTGCAGCGGAAAGAGGTTTGAAGGCTGGTTAATTAAAGACGTCTTGCCAGTTAATTACAGATGTTGACCAGCGGACAAGACCGTCTGTTTCGTGGGCCGTATGGTCGTGGCTGGTTTATCCGCTGGGAAATTTATAGGGGTGGGATGCGGGGCCGGAGGGTAACCGAAGAGAGGTTGCGCGGGCGCGTGGCCGCGATAAATAATTCATTCTTAATAAATAATAAAAGTGGTGGCTGGTGTGTCCGACCGACTGAGAGCCAAGGAGTGAGGGATGCCGAGCGTGTAGAGCATGAATTCAAAGCTGTGCTCGCGTTACAAATTTTAAATCACGGAGTGGTACCGGGCGGTACACTGTCGGCGACGATTGATTTAAAAGGTTGTGTCCTATTTTTCGAGTCCCTGAAGAGCGCTCGGCGACGCTTACCGAGCGTGTTCCTAAATAAAGCTCCTTCTGCCTCCGTCAAAGTTGGAGAAGACAGTTCTCTCTCTCTCTCTCTCTCTCTCTCTCTCTCTCTCTCTCTCTCTCTCTCTCTCTCTCTCTCTCTCTCTCTCTCTCTCTCTCTCACTTTTCCCAGGATTGACAAAGTCTGCACTTCTCGCCGCCCCCGCCGCTCTCTCGCACTTACGTAAACGAAAAACGAGGCCACGGTCTCGACTAATTTCCATTCGATCGGCGAGCAGACCAAAATTACTTTCGGTAACGCGGTTCACAATCGTTCGCCACGGCGATTACGTAACTTCGTGGACGGGCCCGATAAAACCGGTCGGAACGATGTTTTCCGGTCGCGGGGATCCTCCGGAATCCGGGACGAGCCGAACTTTCCGCGAACTTTAATAAAATCGGGTGCAGGGGCGAGATCGCGTCTTAAGCTTCCGTTATATTAAAACAATATAGCCCCAGAACCGGGGCTAACTTTTTCAAGCATTCGCGGCAAGACCAATAGTGATAAAAATTTCCATTCCACCCGGGCAACTTGTTCCCCGACGAAGTGAAAACTTCTCGAACTCTGATTTATCCGATTCTTCGCAACTTGTTCCCGGTGGTATTCATCGACGGTCTCGATTTTCCCTTCGAATCGACGCGGCTATGGTTCGATTCCACGCGCTCGTCCGGGGATTAACATTAAAACAGCTTACACACCTCCGCGTGTTCATTAGTACAATGAACTGCCACGAATTGGAGAAAATTCGCGCATATAAACCTGGCCGATTACTTGTCATCTGTCGTATTACCGGGATCATCATTGAAATTAATGCCGGGTTATCGAACAGGAAAACCCACGGGTCTGAAACAACAAAGAACTCATTCTGTATTACGATCGCTGCGCGTTGACGTCAGCCAATTGATCGTCCGAATTGATAGCCGTGCGCGTAATAATCTGTGCGCAGAGTGTTTCGCAATCTCGGCGAGCAATAAAAACATTCAAACAAGCCCGAGAAACCCGGTAATAGATTGCCCATGGCAAATTTACTGCTGAAGAAGTCCCGAGTGAGACGTGAATGGGACGTTCCTCCGTTTCCTAGCAGCAGGATTCAATTCCCCGGAGATTCTCTTTTCCTCGAGATCCATTACACCGATGAGCCAAGGTGATCGGGATATCCGTGAACGCAACCGCGTGCCGGTGCAACGGTGCATTGAACATAAGCCATCCGAATATCCGTTCTCGCGAGAGACAGAGAAGGAAGCGTGAGAGTCGGCATCGAGCGGACAATAGAATCTCTGGCTTGGTCGTCTGACCCGAGACCGGCCTCGTAAATCATCTGCTCGTGTCAGCGTGCAACATACTCCGGTAAGGAGATTAGGATCGATACCGGTATCAGAATTCCAGCAGGACGGCTACGCCGCGGAACTTCGGGGCTTTTCGCGAATTCTCTAATTATTATCGCAGGAATTCTACTGGAACCGACAGCACGGATCCGCGTATCGTCAACTCTTGGACACGATCCAACATCATCGAAATCCGCGTCGAGAAGTTCGCGAGCCACTGGACGCGAATTCCGCCGGATTTGTCAATGATCCTCCTTTCCTCACCCAGAGGATTTTGTTGCGCCCTGAATTCGCGCGTCACTTAACTGGAACGATAGCAGATCATTTTTGGCGATTTCATTTCCAGATTGATTCTCCTACGTATTGCACTCTCCGCGAAATCGTTTCCCTATTGTTATATTATCACGCGTTCGCCACCAGCGTTCGTCTTATCAGTAGACTGCGGATCTTTATGCAAAATCATATTTTTCTTTCGTAATATGTTTGATAGGTTGACAATAATGTAACAGTATTTTCAAATTTTTCTCATGTGGACAAGATAATTTGAATAGTTAGACTCCGGATGTTGAAGAGCTAAATATAAAATATTCTTCATTCATAATTTTAATGTGACGAAATTAATATATTAATACTCTAAAAATCTTTTAATATTTTCAGAAAACTTTTAATCATCTTACGTTCATCACCGACGGCAACTTCTCGAACGACTTTTCTCTCCCGCAATTCTGGAAGTCTGGATTCTTCGAAACTGTTCTCCAATTATCCGGCCGATTTGCTGAGCCCGCGAGTCCCACGGAAAATGTTATCGATTCCCAGGGAAAATAACTCGATGCTTGGATATAGAGTCGGCCGGTCGTTCCGGTTCTTGAATTCGACGTGCAGTAACTCAGGCCGGTAACTCGAAATTGGAAAGTCCGAAATTAATGTCCGGTATCGCGAGCAACAAGTGTTGAAATTGTCATAAACCTCGGCTCGAAATGAAGCGGTGAAAACAGCTGCGGAACGCACAACTGTCGAAGTTCCGCGATGTGATCGCGGCGTCGAGTGGGTGCGCCTCTTGGCGAAGTTCCTCGTCAATCAGGGCAATTGCCGGGATATCGGCTTCCATTCATTATAAATTGAACCAATCAGAAGGGTAAATCGGCTCGACATTTATTCGGGATTACGAAACATCAGATAAACTCAATGGAATTTTATTAGGCTTCGCTTCTTCCTCGAGGACTGCGAGCTGTGCATAATATCTCACGTGTGAACTGGTTTTATATAATACATTTTTTCACAGAAATGTAAAGCTAAGTATTAGGGGTTGGACAAGCTCGAAAAATAAGAAAAAAAATTTATAGGGGATTCGAAATTTTGTCCGAATTTCGTCCACTTAATTAATATCGGCCCAAAGCAGGCCTCCATATTTCAGTGGACGCGCCCAAAAAGAAGGTCTTAAGTGTTACGTCACACGGCTCAAGTGAACTCAATTTCCACTTACATTCGGGCCTCGGTTATCTCGGATAAACGGAATCAGGCCAGGCTCGTTGAATCGAGAGCTGCCGGTTAAATGAGACGACTAGGGACGGTATAGAACTGAAAGTTACCGAGGGAACGCCGCGCCGGCCACGGTGGGAAATTAATGGCACTTCACAAAGGATACAATTCATGTGAGAACATTTTTCCTGGCCGACGTCCCTAGGAGACCCCTCCCAAAGCGTTCCTTTTCTTTCGACTCTTTAAAAATTTCCATCGGTCGTGTTCGCGATGATACAGTACTGCCTTTTGTCGACCATTCTCTCCGCACTGGTGTGCATCAAAATTGCAACGGCCCCGGATTCATCTACAATCGGCAAAAGACACTTTGCGGCCTTTTTCGTAGTCATTCACCTGTGCGGTCGGACCTAATTTACGTTCACTTCACTGAATTGCCGCTGATATTAACTTGGAAATTTTTATAATTGAACTGGACATTGGTCGAATGAATTATCGGAAATGGAGAGAAAGTTCCGAGCGTACATTCGTGAGGCACGATATCATTTTTAAAAATATAATTATGTCAATTTTTATTTGAACGTTTTATTTGATAGAGCCTGTACCCAGAAAATGGAATGTTCTGTAGGTCCACAGTTTACAGTTGAACCCTCTGATCGATCTGGACCAAATTTTGCATACTTACTCTCTAGTACCTACGGAAAATAAAGGCTACCATGAAACTTGGACAACTCACCCCCCAACTCCAAATTCTCATCCCTTTGACACTCTGTGATAATTCAAGTAGAATGTCTGTCTGCATGTTTCCCGGTAACAGCTGATCCCTTTGACCGATCTAGACCGAGTTTTGCATAGTTACGTTGTAGACCTTCGTTGAAAATATAGGTTACCAAGGAACCCAGATATCACACCCCTAGCCTAAACAGAAAGCAACTAAAAAGCACTTCTACATATTACGTTCCCCACGTTTTTCAAGTATCGTAAACGTTGGGAAGTGTTAACATTCCTTTTTATTGTGGAAGTGATAACATGGCAGATCGTGGAAGGATAAATTTCTAACGCGCGCGCGAAGTGTGCGGAGAAATTGTTCCGCTGGCGGCGAGCAAATAATTTATTCATCGGATCCATTCACGCGAAAGGGAATCGGAAAATGTTCTGTTAATTAACGGGACTCGTCTTTTTCCATATTCCGGCGGGAAATGTTCGCGTGAAACGGGAACGAGGTCGGACAGAAGATTCTTCTGACAAGGGGTGAAAGGTGCGCGGAAAGAGAGTGATGCTGATAAGAGCGGAGAACGAAAGAGGGATGTAGGAAGGGACTGACGCATGCCTGCTTAAAAGTCCATTCATGGTATTGGAATCCACCTTCGAAAGCCAATCGACTTTTGTCTTTACTGCGCCCCTCTTATCCTCTTCCCCTCTGTCCTCCCTCTAGTTCGATCGAATCCCATTCGAGAATATATACGTTTAAATAATCCGCGCCTCCGCCGATGAAAATAATATATTGTCATTCCAATAGACTCGTTCGCCGACTGATTCAATATTCCCCGCTCGTAAACCAAAAACCGAACAAGTCGCGTCGAAAGTTCAATTTTTACAAACGATATACACTTTTGGCAACGGTGCCGCAAACATTCACACCCTCGCAATCTTCGCGAGGCCCGGATCAACCCCCTCCCGAATTTATTTATAACCACGCCGCCGGAAGTTTATGCAAATTTACATTTTTATTGGCAATCCCGACGAAACCGGGACGAAATCAAATTCCCACCCCCGCGCGAACCGTCCCGGAGAATTAAAAACAAGGCAACCGCTCGTTAAAAACATTATCGAAGTTCGTATTCGACGATTTTTCGAAGACTTCTGCGAACCGGAAAATTTCCATTTTGATAGACAATTTCGAAGCGAGATCGAATTCCTGGTTTTCAGTGAATTAAAATGATTTCGGGGAGACCTGTGAACTGGCGCGCGTTAAACGCCGGCGGAGTTTGTATTTCATTATAACCGTCCGGAGAATTTTTGTAAATTGATGAAGTACGGCGGCCTAATTATCGCGTTCCATATTCGAAATGGTTCTGAATCAGGCACAGACCCCGCCCGTATATTTTATTCCCCGGTTGAATCCGGACCGTGTAACGCGTGAAAAGCCTGAAAATTATCGGGGCTGTGACGATGGTGTGTGTACGCGTTGGTGTACTATTCCCTCGTTCGAGCATTCTCGCGATTGCATCGATTGCGCCCTGACCCCGGAGCCTCCTCCTTTTCTCGGGGGTATTAAAAGTAATTGTAATATCCGGATGCAGCGTCTCGTCCTCTTGTTCCCCGATATTGTCTCGGTTCTCGGCGTGTAAACGGTCGGCAAGCGGGAAGAAAACGATCGAGAAAAAGCCCGATCCACCGGAGGAGAGGGAGGAGAGGGTACAGTATATTCGGGGCCGAGATCAGCAGAAGCGGAGCGGGTGAACAATAACGAACGGTGCACACAAGCATCTCGAGATACGGCGCTATAGAAAGAAACGGCAGCTTTTTACCACGTGCGGCGAACGACTCTTTCGGGTGAAGAAAAGCGGAAGCGCCCGTGATGCGTCCGCATTTAGGACACGTTCAACAAAACCGTCGAACGCCCGCTTCGAACAAAATCGTTACACACTCGAACGGGCTGAACATTTTCCCTCGCTTCCGAATTAAAAGTAACCTCTCCACTCGATACTGACGAACCGACGAACTTCTCTTGTTCCAAGATGCTATTCCTACTGCTGCCGTTCACTCGAGGAAAACTTCGACGGAGTATTCAAGCTCTCTAAATAATTATTTCCGTCTCCGATTATACATTGTTACTCCTACTGCACAGCTGTTCCAATTTACAGTCTCTGTTTACCGTGGACAATAGAAGTTTCACTGAAAGAATGTTTCTTTGGATTATATATTGTATTATTACTACTAATTGTAAGGATTCGAGTGACCGTGGCCCATGCGGACTGCAGCAGGGTACCGTGCCTTAGAAAAGGGCGCAGTTTATGATTACGGTGCGGACGTGACCTCAGGAACTTGCTGTTTTATAATAATTAATTAGGGACTTCATATTTTAGCTAAAGGTCTCAATAGCCGTTGACGTACCGTAAAACATCTGCAGACCAAATGCGAACAGTAAGGGGCTTAGGTAGACAACGAGGGCTCAAGGCGAGGGTACCTCCAGTTTCCCTCACCTTGTCGCCTTTTAGAGGGCTTGCGTTAATTTTAAGTACATATGATTGGTTTGCGGAAGTAACCACCCACGTTGCGGAAGTATTTAAAAAGGAGACAGGAAAGAAGCAACGGAGTTGCACATGTTCACTAAAATCCCCAACCCATCACGAAATTTTTTAGAAGTCTTATTTGTCCACAGGAAATCTAGGTAAAAGGGAATCGAGATCCCCCACGAACTAGAACGCTCCATACACAAGAGAAACTAATATAAAAATTTAAAAAAAAAAGCAACGGAGTTGTCGTTGCAGCGCGAACGAAGTCTTCTGTTGAATAAACGTTTATTTAAAAATCCGAGCCTTTATTATTTTTCCGGGCGTCCTTACATAATAGGAAGATTTGCCAAAAGGTTTGGCTGAATAAAAATATCGCAGGGCCGCGATTCGTTAGTATGTGAGCGAAAGAAATTCATTTAGCTTTTAGATCTCCCTTCGAGCCGCCCTTCGCCGTCGCGTGAAACGCATTCAAGCATCGTCAGCTGGGAAACGCGACTGAATAGTCGGCCATTAGACGGGCAAATAATTTTCCACGTTGCCCGTAAATGTTTAGTATCCCGTTTCACGCGTTACCATTACGCTACAACAAAGTATCGCAGACGTTGAATAAACCGTACAGGAGATAGAACGAGGCTGCCCGGGTGAATGCTGCTTAAGCTTTATTGGAATCGCAGCCTTTTAGGATAGTGATCCGCGAATAAGTACGAAAAGAAATTATTCTACCGAACTGAATATATCGAATGGACATCTGTTCTTTGGGAATAAATGAAATTTTCGAGTGATACTGAAGAATCGACCACTTTGCGATGCGAGAGAGTGATCGATAATCTGATACCGAGTGGAAGGCTGCCGGATCACCGACGAAGATCGCACGCCCTCGATTTTCGTGACGGATCTTCGAATTCCGAAGCGTCCTACGGTTCGCGCGGTTTTCGACGGGAATAAATGAGGCCTCCGGCAACGATTCAATTGAATGATTAAAGAACACGGTTCCGAGCAGGATAGGCGCCGCCCTAGACACCTCCGGCGGATTCGAGACGAGCGTACCAAATTCGATTTCCGCGGCCGGAAAATTCTCCGAGACACGTGAACGATGTGTACAGAGCCGCGCGAAGCTGGTTTACGCGATCCACGAGAGTCTTGTAAATTTCAGGGATGCTCGAACCGAGTCCCTGGGAACGGGGCGAGATTCCCTCTTGACACACAATCTTCCCTGTTATCAAATCGAACGTTGGAAAGGCACTCCCAACACTTTCCAAACCCTCCACAAGACAAATTGCTTTGGTTTTCGATAAAACCCCTAATTTACCAACGTTTGACATATTCCACGCCAGCACACCACCGAGAAAAATTGCTTACGAAAAATCTGCCGTTACAGGAGCTTGCAATTTCTATAAATAATTATCGGGAATAAAATCCGAGCAGCGGAGCAACGTTCCGCGCAGAAGATTATTAAATCTTTCGAAAGTTTATAAAATTTGTGGCACCGGATGGAAGTGGCTGGAACGATGAAAAAATTACCGAGCAACTCCGCGCACTTCCGTTTCACCGGCGATATTAAAAAACAGAATTTCCAAACGCAAATTGGTCGGGGAGAAAATTCCACCGTTGCGTTAACGCGGCGTAAAGTGCGTGATTCCATTTTACTTGTTCGAAAGTCGTTGTCGAGTTAATGATCCGAGATTAGGTCGCACCGGGACTAGTTGCCGAGGCATGATCTCATAGAGAAACAGTGAATTCCTTGATGAGTAATAAAGCGCCGCTCATAAAGAACGCGTGCTCTCATTGTCCAGTTATAAGGTGCTTTCCGAGTTCATTATTCACGCAGTAGCTTTTTATTGGACGATCCTAGCCACTTAGAATCGTCGCGAGCATGGTTCGCGCCGTTCGAGTGGACTGTTAAATTTTCTTCGGGGAGGTGGACTGTGTTAGAAACCCGGGGGGACGTCACGGGACGTCTCTGGATGTTCGGTTCGGAGCCTGGAAAAATCGTGGCCGGATCGTTTCGGCCTCGAGATTTGTCTTGGCAGTCGCAGCGTTAAACGATCGGAGGACCCTGCGGAATTTGAGTCCGTTCCAAGTCCAATATTTGCCTCCCGAGGACTTTTATTCGCAGTCCTGGTTTGATTCGTGTAGACAAATAGCCGGGGCAAAGGCTCGTCGAAGCGAGCAATTCCGGAGGACACGGTCCAGCGTTCTTGACCGGAAGAGCGAGAGACAAAGGTGCAAACAGCGAAGCACAGCGAGCTGGAAACCCGTTCTTCGTGGCCCAAATTGAATTTCTGAAATTTCATATTCTGTACATTTTTCTTTGCATTCTTTCAAGGTTCAAGTTTTCAATCGGAGGTACTTCTACGATTATATCTACACTCTTCTTTCGAATAACAACATTTTGAGTGGACACTCTTATGTCGATAGCCCTGCCCGATCTGGCGAACGATGCATCGCAAATAGAAACGTTCGAACTGGTAGATAAAGCATCGGTGGGCCGAGTCGGACCGGACTGAAGAATGAGTGAGAAGAGCCGCGCTGCCGGTATCTATCCGTTGTCCGTGGCGTTGGCGAATAAATCCGGATCCCCCGGACTATTCATAAGATCGGCACGGTATTCAAGGTAGCTCGTGCTTACTCCGCGCGAAACGATGGGAAACGCGGAAAGGCGATAAGTCAGGTGTCCACTTTTTCACCAGTTCTCCCGCTATTCCCGGCCGAACGCGTCAGCATTAATAACACAGAATCGCAAACTCTGCCTCCGACAGGATCGTATCCTTTCACGGCCTCCCTCCCGCCCCTCGTTCAGAAAATATCAGGGAAGCTCCATTTTTGTTCGTTCGTCTACTCGGCTCTGCGTGCACGATCATTTATTCCCTGTGCCGCACTCGGTCAATGTTTTTGTTCACTCTTGTTCGCTGTTCGGAAACAGTCAGGCGAGAATTCTCGCACGGTTCGTTTTGTGAATCGATTCATAACAGAGTTGGAAGGACATTAAGATGTTTTGCAGGGTTCAGAAACGGAGAGTAGATCAATTTTTAAATCGAGATCATTTTTAGGACGACATTGAACATTTTGCGGTGTTCAATTTCCATGAATTTTTCATTCGGTATACATTTTTAGAACGTTTCACATTATACAGAAAGAGGAGATGGATCAATTTTTCAGTGGGAACCATTTTTAGAAAGAGAGTGAACATTTTATGGAATGAAACCATTCCTTTGAATTTCGTATCGGCCGCTAAACGCCACGCCGCTTATTGGAATCGTCGATCAGAGTCGTAAACCAGTGGAAAAAGTCGAGCAGCAGAACTCTCGGATGTGTACCAAACGCCACGGCGCTATATTTAGTATCAATTCAGGGTTCATAAAGCTGGAGGACATGCGGGAATAAATGCATCCGGGATTATCGTCGCGTTCACGAGGATTTTACTAGCAGCCTTCGTGATCCGGCTGACGAGCGAGCGTAAAACCGTCGCGAGACGCAGTTAAACCAGCCCAGATCTTCGAGTCGTAAAATCGTCGAAGGAGTAGTGTCCTCTGGTCATCTGCAGGATAGTAACGCGCCACGGTGAATCGATAACCTGTCCAACAGGCTATCTCCTGTTCCCGTGACACAGGATCATCTAGCGCGTGCACGTTGAAAACTGTGAACTTTCCACCCTCGTATTTCACTTCCTGAACCCACAATTTATAGTCTATAGCGACGTGCGAACGGGATTTGGAACGTTTGCCAGGTGAGTATTGTCGAGAAAAAATTTTTCCTGCTGAACATATTGTCTGAAAATTAAGTTCAGTGTTTTGGTTAGTGGATCCAGAATTTATTCAGAACGTTTAGCAGGTGAACGTTCTGGAGTTCTATCGTGACGAAATATTTCGTCTGCGCTGGAAACTGCTTTTGGAAAATTGTATATGTCCGAGGGTGGAGATCGACGAGAAGTTAACGAAATGACGGATATTGCTGTGGATAAAAGCAAAAATACGGGTAAACGGGCGAGTTGCAGGGCAAGAAGAAGGAACGGGCGTGGACCGGCGACGGGGTCTGGCCCGTTCAATCGACGCCGGTATCGAATCGTGGCGTCCAGAGGGTCTATTGTGAAAAGGGATAGCTGAAAGAAGATATCGCGTTCTATAGGAATCTCTCCTGACTGCGGAGGACGCGTCGAGCCACGGAGAATTTGTCGAGGGCTTACAAAGAATGGAAAACTTATCCCTCGGAAACGATGGGCCGCCTTACTGACCCCGGGCACCAGCAAAATTTTTACTCCAGATAGGTACGGAATTTCCAGCGCGACATTCCCGTCCGTGAAATTCACACGAAACAGATAGTAAGTTCGCCGGTTACCGCTAATTCCACTCGAAACTTCTGCCTGTTATCTTACCCGGAAATACTTTCCGGATTCTCGATACGTGTACGGAACAGTTCCAGCCGCGAGTACAACTTCTTGCGCAACGATTTCAAAACTAGTCCCTTTTTTTGTCGCAAAATTATGCTCGCAGAAATTCCGCAGCTTTGTGAAAATTGGTTCAATTTTATTTTCACTTGGAGATACACTGCTGTGCAAACAAAAGAAGCACTCGGCCGTATTTAATAGAAAAGCGTAAAAAATCAAATAAGAACACAGTAAGTTTTGAAAAAGAATAGTTCTGAGAATATATATTAATTATTATATATTATCTAGTACTTTCAATGCAATAAATCAATCCTTGTACAATACAATTTCTACATAAAGATATTGTTTGTCATTACATCTTATAATTATGCTGGGTGCTTCTTTCTTTTGTGCAGTAGTGTATATTCAGGCTTCTATGAAATCATGAATATACAAGTTCCGAATGTTAATAAACGGCGAATGGAGAATTCCGTAGTTTCACGATTCCGTATTTATAGCGGCGGTGTTTGGAGATTTATGGCCGACGGTGTACAGTGTATACAACTAATGGCGAGTTGTGTAGATGTCCTGCGATCAGGATTCTGTCATCCTTGTGGCCGGATCAAGAGGAAGATGCCACGGCTGTGGAGCAGTCTGTGGAAACATGGATCGCTCTGCGGAATATCGGGGTCCCAGGATTTCCGTCTCTGTTGCAATCAGTCTGAAACGTTGCCATCCTCCTCTGGAAACTGTACACCGAACCCTGCAAACCTGATCATCGCTATAGTTCGCCCGGAATTTCTCTAATTCGAGACTGAATCTCAAACATTTAGTCGAGCGAAAATCGCATATTATATGACAACCACGCGGCTTCCTTCCACTAAGCATATTAAAAAAAGAAAATAAATTTCTATTTATACGGTTGAATGTATGTAACATGATATTTGGTCCCCTCAGGGTTTCAAATTCATTTACCAGTCTTCCTTCCCCCACTTTCCATTCTCACTATCGCCTTTTCAACGGGACCTACTGTTTATGGTGGGTTCCGAACCATCTTCGGTTGAATGTATGTATGCATACGTATTAGCAGGCAACCCTATATATAATGAAATTTATAAAAGTAGAAAATCGAAAATAACAACAGAATTGTAAAATTACGATCGCCAACGAATTAGAAAAGAAGACAGATCAAAACGAACGCGCCCATGACAAACACGTCTGTCAACGATTGCTTATATTGTATTCCTTACATATTCCTTTCATAATAAATATTGCTATTCCTTACATATTCCATTCCAGATTGTTGCAATTCAAGCAGAAAATTTTTATTTCGTATACATTTCGTTGAGATATTAAAGATTTGAAGGCGTTCGTATATCGATGAATTTAATGAAAGCACGTCGGACCATTGATTTAACGAAATCGTAAAAGACTTGTCTCGGTGGCGGCGGCCGGAATGGAATGGCGGGCCGGTGTCGTTTCCCTTGGCGTCTGCCGTCAAGAAAAGCAAACGATCCGCGGGGCGAGAGTGTGTGAAGAGCTTTCAAAGGATCCGAGGTTTATCCGTGAAGCCTGTTGGAAGCTTTCCACGGACGCAGTTGAAATTGAAAGGTCCTGTCGTCGCGGCGAAGGACTCGCCTCGACACAGTTGCCGCCGCGACGCGCCTCGGCGAATGAAACTTTTACGTGATTTCTTCGGTTCTCATCAGGGGCGAACCTAAAGAGCAACCGCCTGCTCGATTAATATTAATATATCTGAGATGGCAGACGGGAAGACGGAGTAGGTTCGCGAGGAAATTCGTCGTTGACACTCGCGAGGGTTTCGAGGGAAACGTGTACATGTATCTTTGAAGTTTCGAGAACCCGGGGAGCCGGACGTCCGCTCGAGTGAATCGGTTTAACGAACGGCATCGAACTGTACATAACGCTGCTATTTGGCCTCGGTAAACAGCACGCGGGACGTTCACTATAAGCCGAACACCGAGTCGGAGTTCACGGAGACGGCGATCGTCATTTCGTCTCGGAGAACAGGGAAAATCCTGATTGCTTCTTGACTTTTCTCCTGCTGGTCCGACAACGGAAACTCTAATCTGCTTTCGAGAAATAATATACTGTTAAGACGTTCGTCGAACATGTGTTTCGAAACACACACCTCTGAAAACATCCTGATTGCTTCTCGACTTTCCTCCTACTGGTCCAACAAACAGCTTTCCAGAAATAATATATTATTTAGTTTACGTGGACAATTGTCGGGCACGCGTTTCAATTCAACGAGAGTTCGTTTGACAACGAATGTAACACGGTCGCGCGATTTAAACACAATTAAACTTCCCGGAGTAATTACTGTGGATTTTGTGCATTTACAAGAGATTGTCTAAAAACCCGTGAATCGTTCAGCGAAGTTTTTAACGAGGCTTTTATTTTATTTCGACTCTCCGGTCCCGTGGCACCGGCACTCCAAACAGAGGAGGGAAGAGAGGAAAATTTCACGTGAATTAAAGTCGCGCGAGTGTTACTGTCTCGAACAATTTGTTTCGCGCGAACGTCTGCAGATCGGTAATTAGCGGGGAGGAGGTTCCTTCGGCTGAAATAATTCCATCTTATCATTGAAGAGCGACTGCGAACTGCCGTCTCCTAAATTGCTAAGCGTATTAGCAGAACACTCGAAATAATTCATCCGGCTCGAGTTTCATAAAGCGACCGCCGCGTGACGCGGCAAGAAATCGCCTCGCACCGTCTCGAATACTTTTTCCACTGGCACCGATTCGTGCCGCGGCAGAACGGCAGGCAACGCGAGCGTCGTCGTCCGCCTACAGATAAAGCTCGTTTCGCGAATGTTCTCCGAGTAAAACGACGCTCCGCGCCTCAGTCACGTATCGATAATTTACGCGACTCGCGATCCCCGGTAATGACGTCGCGACGCAGAATCGATAGACAGCCTCGCAATTTCCCCGCGATAATTCTCGATCCTTGAACCACCGAATCCCTCGATCCCCGAGAAAAATCCAGACGAATTTCTCCGGGAAATATGGATCTGCATGCAACTGCAGCTTCTTCGGAGCTTGCAATTTTTATGCGATTTTATGTGACTCGATTTTGAGGAGGTTTTCCAAGTCAATTTAACAATGTAATTTGAATGACAAGAAATATTGAATGCTCGGAAAAGCAGCTGGAAAATTTTCACATTATTCGATGGAATATTATTATTATTATTATATACGGACCGAGGTCCTTTTATACAAATGTATACAGTTTTTAGAATATGACTGATAAAAACCAAAGGAAAGTCAACCTAAAATCTTAATCTAAGTCTTAACTAAAATTTACAAAAGAATGGACCGCGCGAAACTAAACAAATACAGGTATGATTAACAAATAGTATTGCGCAATTTTGGTTTGAATGCCTGTAACTTGCCATGAAAAAGATCGATATTTTAATATTTTCCAATATATATGGCTGTTGCCAAGACATTTAAGACAAGCCATATTAACAAACAAAAGACTTGTGAAAGCCCTGCAATTGTGGCGCCCCGCAGTCATCTTTTCCACGGCCGATTCTCGAGAGGAATTTTTCCGGATGTTTTCTTATTATTCTCCATCAAGGTATGAAAACATGAAACTCCCGCGCGCAGAAGCATTGTCGACGGCACAATGTGTGCGCTGGCACGCCCACCTCAATCCTTTCGGCAAACAGGTGGAATCTAGAGAAGACTTTGAGAACGAAGACGCCTTCAGTATCCTCGAATTTTTAAGTGAAACTGTACAAGTTTGTGGGACTGTAATTTTAACTCTTTTTAAGGGACGATAGTGACGTAACGAGGTCGAAGTAGATACAAAAGAGGGATCAACAACGAACTGTCTCTCATACCGAGCCAGCTAATCCGCGCTGCTACTCGAAACTTTTACAAACACGTCCCTGCCGCTGGCCCCCGAACGTTTTCTCAATTACTTAGACTTTCAGGGCGAGGGGGAGGGATTAAGTTGAATGTTAATTAGCTGAACTCAATTTTCTGGACGGGCGTCGGGCTTGACCCGGAAAATTCTATCGGGACACCGGGGTTCTAATATAATCGGGCGGAATACTTTTTCGGAAGTTTAATTGATTCTTCTAAGCCCTGGAACGCTTGTGATCGAACCGCAGCTCGTTCTTGGTGTAGCGGAGTTCTCGAAATCACGGTACAGCGAAAACACTGGAATAAAATTCAGTCTGAGATCCTGGAAATTGCATCGGAACTGTTTCTTGTAAGAATAAAGTTACGTACAAAATAAAAGAGGATCGCCTGATGAGACGCAGCGTCAAGTAAAACAGTGTGCACTGTCGTCTAATTACCAACTACGACAATTATCAGAAACAAAGGGAAGGTACAGGATAACTAATAAGAGTAAAGCAAACGAGAGGTTCGTACAGACGTGAAAGCGAGGATAGCGATAACGGAGTGGTAACGTCGGGGGGAAAAGGGCGTGTATAAATGAAAAAAACAGAGGAAATAAGAGGAAAAGCGATGGTAGAGGTAAAACCTCGCAAGGATGAAAAGCTCTCGAAGGCTCTCTTATTTTTGAATAATAGAAAACTTAGGGGGCGCGCTTCTTCGCGTTAGTCTCGTGTTAAGCAGATGGTAATGCGTCCCGTCGACGAAAAGCTCCCAAACCCGTGGCTTCTTTTGAAAGGGGGGAGGGGGTTGGTCGGTATCATCGGAAAGATTGCGTTCGAAGGGAGGAAAAGTTGTTGCTGGCGGTGATAGCGATGAGACGGGCTCTGGGTCGTTTGATTCGACGCATTAACTTTTCCTCCGAAGAGATGAGTTATCGCTGGCGAGGGGTGTGCGTCAGGGAAAGAATGGAAGAGAGGAAAAAGCTGGGGAGGGAACAAATAAGGAGAGCGAGGAGCGGCGGGGGATGATGCTCAAAGTAAATGCACTTATTTGCGAGGAGAGCGTCGCTCGCGATATTACGAGCGGTTTTTAGCGTGTCCCGGGGATATAGTATTCGCGGTCGAGGCAAAGGCACGAAGTCCTTGAAGAAACCACCCCCGCAGCCGCCTTGGTATTCCAACGAAGTCGGGCTTATTTATTGCGACACGCTCGGTCCCCGCGATTTTCCTCCGCTTTCGCATACCGTTTCCTTTCCCATTTCGCCACGCTCGATTTTCCAGTCTGTATGTGTGTTACCTCGTTGTTGAACTACGTGTACGTCGCTGTATGTCTGTGTACGAGATGATCCGTGATGGCCGCTGTATCCTGGCCACGGCTCCCTCTATCTCGAAGGATATTAATACACTGATTGGTATTGCCGGGCTTCTTTTTCTCCAGCGAACGACCACCGGGCCGAGAGAGATGATGGAAACTCGGATTAAGTTTATCTCGAGACCTTCGACGACCGGCAGCTGCGAGAACCCCCGGCTGAATGCTCGAAATGACTTCTCTCGAACCCGGTATAGATGTTCTTGTCTTGGTTACAAATGGTCCTGATGAAAATGGCTCGGTCGAGAACTGAATCTGATGGAGGGACGATCGTGATGGGACTGGAATCGGAAGCTCATCGGCCCTCGGAAGTAGGCGACCGTGTTAAAATATTATTCCGCTGCGCGGGATCGTTCCGATATTTATGATCAAACGACCGGGGGAGGACGATCCGATCGAACTTTCCGACGGAGAGAACGGGAGAGAGATTATTGGCTCTACCCGGGTCGCTCGCTATTAAAATATCGGTCTAATATCTGGATTTAATCGGCCGACAAAACAGACGGAATCAATTTCGTTTGGAAAAATTCGGTATTTCACGATTTTTCCGGGGAAACTACCTGCGCTGCGATTTCAGGATGAGTTTAATCCTCCCCGTAGCAAAATTAAATTGTTTCGACGTCCGTCTTTGAAAAGTCTGATGCATCCGAATCTATTCCTAACGCTCTCGCGTCGGCGAAGTGACATTTTAGAACGGCAAATAAAAATCTTGGAACGTTGTTCTTTGTCCGCACCACACTTTCAGTGACGAAACAAAAGGTCCGAGCAGACAATAAAATTGTTTCGCTGTTATCGAGCGGTAGGTTGTGCAAAAATGGAGGCTGGCGAGTCCAAAGTTTTGTGCCGGATTCGTTTGTGCTTCGCCGGCGCGGAAAGGGTTGAAAGCGCGGGGTAAAAACGATTAGAAGACTCGATGGAGAAAGAGTTTAGCTGGAACATAAACAGCGTGGCGAATCAATACAACAAATTGTGCACGACGCAGAGGAATCCGAGACAAAGAGCCTGGGAATCAGCGGTGTACGGCTCGGCGCTGAGGGAAACGGGATCGAAACCGGAGCGGATCTTTAATGAAGCCAGTCATGATATCGGCAAGAATTGCGAGGGTAGAATAAAAGCCGAGTAGGACAGGGAAAGGGACAGGGGAGAGGAGGGACAAAATGTACAGGCCGCCAAGCAACGGAAAGTATTCAAGAACGGAGAAGAAAGGAGTCGAAAAGCGTGAGGAAGATAAAGTGCGCGGTGGGGAGAGAATAAAATTCTCCGTGAACTGAGAGGAGAAAGAGAGAGAGAGAGTCAAAAGAAAGGGGAATGGGGGAAGGAGGAGCGACGGTCAGGATAACCACAGGAAAATAAGATAAAAGAAGCGCAAGGGAAATGGGAAGGAAGCGGAATGAATTTGTTTAAGAAAAAGAAGAATCTGCCGGAGAAAGGATTCTAAAAGGAAAGGAGAAAAAGAGCCTCGGCTAAACGATAACGTACCACTATATAATTTTTCTAAAAGGGCACAACGGTTTACAGCCGAGGGCCTCGACGTCGTAACTAGACTGCGAATTTTATGCGGTCACGCCGGAACTGTGGGAACTCAGCCGAATAAAACCACCGAATCCGACGAATATTTTTCGACCGACGACGAAACGTTCGAGCGGACCAAAGGAATTTTTGCTTCTTGGTGCTGCGAGCTCGGCGACGCTAAAAACCTGTATGTAAATAGGAATTTTTGCGCGGCGATTTCCGCGAGATGAAATTCGAAGGGGAACAAAAGTTGCGCGTGTTTAAAACGTTCCGATTCGTTCGAAACGGTTCCACGAGAATTAATTCACGGAGATAAGAGCGGACGACACGAACGCGTCAGCACCGAAAAGCTGCCGATCGAATTCGATAAGCTGGTTTGCAGAAACAAAATATCCGGTGGCAAACATTAGGACAGCGGTGGACGAGACAAGGGAAAACACCGTCGGTGTTGGCCGGCGGATTAAAAAAAGGGAGGACGAGAGTTACAATGTGTACCGTGCATCTTGTTTCTGATGGCTTTTGATATATCGCAGGCAACAGGATCGGCAAGATACGCTTCCAATCAACTCTTCCACCGTGGAATCAATCATCGGCATCGACAGCCGCGTTGTTTAAATATCGAACTCGAATGATAAACCGTGAAAGTCTCTCGGTTTCACCTACCTCGCTGAACTGTGCGCGGGTCTGTTTGTTTTTTAAACACCGTGCGATCCAACGGTGAATAGCGCCGCGAAATCACTCGGAACAGTTTTCCGTCCCTTTCGGTACTGACCCTGTCCCTTTCAAACGGATCGACACCAGCGACAACGAATAAAGAGATCCTCTGATCTTCGATCATAACACGGCGGAAGGACGAAACACGAGCCGTTCGATGAATCCCGAATAACTCCACCGACCATGCAGCTCTCTCTCTCTCTCTCTCTCTCTCTCTCTCTCTTTTTCTCGTTTGCTCTCGCTCTCTACCTCTCTCATCGATCACCTTACGCTCTATAAATCTCAAGGGAAATTTACAGTGTTTTAGCCGGCCGTTATCTGCGCGAGACTCTCGCAATAGATACCGCTGGAAAATACGAGCGACACCAGCTTCCCAAAACTTTTAATCTGAATCTGAAAGTTCCGAACCCGTACCAAGACTTTTCAGCAAACTGTTTATCCCACAATTTTCCATTTTACTTCGCAGCTTTTCTATTCGGGATTTTTCCAGGTGGATTTTCCGAATTACGTAACACATTGTCAGGTTCATCATAATTTATAGCCGAAATTCAAATACGTTCCTGTCGAAATATTTTCATTCGCGAGGGCTCAAACGAAGGCAAGAACATCGTACTTTATGATAGAATCACTTAAATTTTTCTTACACTTCAAGACCATGTTGAAAAGTCAATAATAGATAGTTGGCACTCGGATAGCTCGTAGGAAAATGTATGAATTTTAAGGGGTTGCTTCGAATCGATTTTAGAATGTATTCCTGCAGGAATTTTTCAAACGTTTGAGAGGTTAAAATTGAAGGTGGAAGATCGTATCTTTGTGATAGCTGCCCTTTGGTTCGAAGAGAAAGTACTTAGACCAGCTGGCAAAACGACGAAGCCGCAAACTCGAAGGAAAATCACTCGATTTAAAGGGGACATATTCCAGTCGATTTCAGAATGTATTCCCGTCGAGTTATTTTAAAATTAAAAGCCGAATATTCGAACTTCACGAGACAGGATCACATGGAATTCTATGAAAATTCGAGGATCGCACCGAAAAATCCACTTCTTTTCAAAAATATGATTTCCCCGATCCGTGACACATGCAAGCTCGCGTCCCTCCGTCTTCTCTCCCGCGTGTCATCCATTCAGCCAAAAAATCCGGGATTATCCGGGACGAATGACAATGTACGTTTCGAGTCAGCGATCCGCCGTCCGTAACAATTTTCAAAACCGTCTCTTCCGTTCCCCAGGCGACGCGACGTGATGCAACATTCCCGAAAGGCGTGACGCGCGCGGTAGATTCAAACGTGTACTCTAAGTGGAGTAGGTAACAATAAAACGGGCAACGTTTCGAGATATGGGGAGCGACGCGCTAGGAATTCGGTGTTCGCGAATTCCTGGTCGCGAACGACTCGGCTCTCGCATTGTTGCAGGGAAAAACGAGTGGGCAACCGCCGGATGGCGGCTAGCCGCGTGACCAACGGAGCTTTCCAATTACATTACCGTCGAGCGAAGCTTGAACGACTCCGCGACGAACCTACGCTCGCTGACTATCCACCGAAGAGCAGCGAGGAAACAGCTAGGAGGGGAAGAAAGGGTGCCTTTCCACGCCATGTGTTTTAAACGCGACGCGGAACGGGGAATTGAAGCTGCACCCTCGACGATACCGCTCCACCTCCTCCGGGAGAGAGGTGTAGCTGAAGCTGGTCACCAGGTGGAAAGGTTTGATATCATTTCTTACGCGATTGCCTTGGAAGAGTTCGCCCAAACAGCCCTATTTCAAAACACACTGAATATAAACCTCTGGAATCATGTTAAAACATCTAACAAATTTTATTCACTTGGTATCTATTGGTATCGAATCAAATACTACACATTTAACACGTTCGTCGCCACGTCATCCATATCTGGGTGACGGGTGTGCTTCCGTGGTGCCCCGTCACCAAAATATGGATGATGCTCTTCTTGTTAGAGTTAATTAAATATAGGATATTATACATTATATAGGATATACAACATAAAAATATTAAAAACACATTATACCGTTCTGCGTACCGACAGTCGAATTTGGGCCCGCGGGAAACTTAGCCGAATTACGCTGGGCGTCGAACGTATTAACCCTTAGCACTCGAATGGCGCCTCTGAGGCGCCACTAAAAATTGCTGTACTATTATTTAAATAAATGTTTACACTATCAGATTGTTTGAGGTATTACATCAATTTCCTATTTATCAAATTTAAAAAATCATAGAGAATGGAAATATTGTAGGTTAGAAGAAACGTTTAATTTTCGAGTTAAAATAGCTCCGAGTGCAAAGGGTTAAGTAATGTATGAAGTATCGTATCAATTTCATATCCATAAAATGGAATCACTTGAGGTTGGAAGAAATCTTTCATTTTTGAGTTAAAATAGCTTTGACTGCAAAGGGTTCAAGACCAGTCTGTATAAGTTGGGTACATTAATTCAGCAAATGAAAAAAATTACACCGGCGCACGTGACTTCAGAAAATCAATGAAAATATTCCGAAATGTATCAACGGGTTGTACGCCAGCAGTGCTAAATCAATGTGTCTTCGTCACAGCGTTTTACACCCTCGTCAGGCAGGTGCGAGGCCAATAAAAGATGACTTCAAAAGCCGAATGATTTAAACAATCCTAACTATAATACCGCAATAAATCCGTGTTTCTCCAGCACGTAGCTCGACTTTCCCAGGACCAGACAGATGGTGGTAATTGTTCCCGAGGTCGGTGAGGTATGGTCGACGCGATTTCGGAGGTGGTTTCTCTGGTAAACGGTGCACGGCGTCGTGAAGGCAGCCAGGCGTGGCGAGATGTGACAGTGGTTAAGGCAACGGAGACAAATGATTAAAGAAACGAAGACTGAACGCGAAAGTTTAAGACGGCAGCTAGCCGAGAAACCCTCCACTTTGTTCTAATTACGAGATCCGAGGAAACTGGAAATTGTTCGGCGGTGTTCCCCGGGCCCTGAATAAGGAACAGGAACGCGCGGTTTCACTTTTCGTCTAACTTTGCCAGCCGACTGTCAAAGCACACGAAAATGGCATAATGTGTCTGTTCTGTACGACCCGAATAAAATGATGCACGGGGATCTTTTGGGATGGTCGAGGGTGCTTCGGGTCGTCGTTTAACGTGCAATTAAGGAAATTGCCGAGGAGTTTTCTCTCCGTGAAGTAAGCTTTAGAAACTGCGAGGGTCTTCAAGTGAGACTTCAATTTGCCGGCGGAAACGAAATTTCCCATTAGAAAACGGAGGGCTCGCTCGCGAGAGATCGTTAACTCGCGTGTCTGACCATCGCCGACCATTTCCACTCGTGCGCTAAGTCGTAAACTCTGTCGACGTTCATACGCCGCTCCCCTGTACGACAGTCTCGTCATAAATTGATGGCAGACAGCTCGAACTTGTCAGTGAGCAATTTCGACTTGAAGTACTATCGGCTAGCTATGGCCAGACACGGTATTAATAAAGTACAGACATCATCGAGGCCGAAGTGAGTTTTTCCACGTGGATTCATGACCGTTTTCCTCTTGATTTTCATTCCGATGGTAAGTTTAATCGCCGGGAGATTGGTCAGTATTCACGTTTCATGGAAGTCACTGACCATTTCGAGGACAATAAAGTTTTCGACGTTCCGCGTTGAATTGAAACGGTTTTCCGGGAATTGGACGGATGGCAGAGACATTCGGCGCCGTAAACTCCGGTGTTCTAGAACGGTGCACTCGTTCCCGGTTGAACGCCGCGAGGAGCACCGTGAATTTCGTCGGCCGTCGATGATGCTCGAAGGCGTCTTAACTACGGGCGCGGCAGTAACAGTCGAGAAGTCGTGTGTAAATCATCCGGGTATACTGCCGGGAAGTTATAACGCCCGAGGCAATAACGCAACGAGCTTCTTTGCCTAATGAGAAGCCGCTTGTTGCTCCACCGCCGGTAAACCGTCCGTGGATCCGTCAGGACTATAACGGAATGAGAGATTGCCCGAAGATTGAGATCGAGTGGCTTCACTCCGGAGGATTACACGCCTCGGAATTCCTCCGATATGTCTTCCGGCGGCGAACGATAAATAGGGACGCGGTCTCGCCCGTCGAACTTTGCATCCGTCACGCGCCGTCGACGTGAAATAAATTTTCGAGCGATCGGGCCTCGATCATTCCCCACTGACGTGACCCCGCATTATGATCGCGAAAATGCTCCTAACTGCCGAGCATATTACGCGTCATGCATATCATTTACATATTTATTTATTCACTAGTTTCAATTAATTAATTTCATATGTATTTGGGCATAGTTGTATGTTTAACTAAATAAATATTAGGTTATCCCAAAGGTTTCCGATTCATGCACACGATGCAAATTCATGTTCCAAAGCACTAAAACATTCACCCAAGAATTTTTTGTATTTATTTAGCAATATTAAAGGAATATCATGTGATCGAGGGTTTCGCATTTCGTAGATAATACCTATCCACACCCGCGCTAGTGAAGCAGCTACATAATGTCCTAGTATCCTGGAGGGGTGTTGTCGGAGGAGATGGGTAAAAAAAAATTCAGGTTGCTCGATGAAATATTAAATCCGTGAAAAAATAATGAGTCCGTAACAAGCTCTCGCGTGCACGTGAAAAATATTCAGATACCAGGCGTTGCCGGAGCCGCCTTGCCGAATATTCAACGAAACCGCCTAAAGTTGTTATTCAACCAGCCCTTTCGCCCCCTGCATCATCCCCTGAAATTCTTCTCGCATTCCTGCGCACAGGCCCCCGCTTATATCCTCGACTATTTGCCTGTCTGTTTTTAGTAAACGTAATGAAACCACAATGTAAAGCTGGCAGCGGGGGCTGCACGCTTCTCATGCACACAGAGAACGTTGTGGGAGCGAGACACACCGACGCGACACGGATCCTTCTTTCTCTCGGAGGGATGGAGACAGAGAGAGAGAGAGAGAGAGAGAGAGAGAGAGAGAGAGAGAGAGAGAGAGAGAGAGAGAGGGAGAGAGCCTTCAAATAGGGATGGCCCCGGGCTCGGTGAAGTTTCGAAAAGGAAAACAAAACAGAAAGCCCCCTTCCTATGCGCCGGTGAATTCATTGGAATCAGAGCGAGGTATTATTCTATTCTCCTGGAAATATACTGGCAACAGCGGAGCGACGGGATTATAATCCTCGATTTACGTCAGAGATTTTTCGAGGACTGGGCATATATTTTTCCGACGCCCGACGCGGCCTCTCCGTCAGCCTCCACCGCGCAGACACACCGGTTTTTGATATTCGCCTCGCGCCAGCTGCGAAATACCCCGAATAATGATACACGCGCGTTCATTTCTACCCGTTGAATCGCGTCGCGGATGCGTGCCCGCCTTCCCTTCCGTTCCTCGAAACAGAGAATCTCGAGTAAAATAGATTTCCTATCCACCGCGTATGCAATTTAAAGTAGAACGGATTTTACTCGCGATTCTACAATCGATACGGTGTATTTCGATTTAATCAACTGGGAACTTGGTCAATCGTTAAATGGAAATCAATTTTGGCTGACAGTGTTAGGAGCATAACGAGATAATGGAGGATTAGCTAAATCTTCAAACAGCTACCGTCAACGCACATGAAATAGTTAGCAGTTTAATGTTGCACGATCCAGCTAACCAGAATAGTCTGCCCCCAAGGGTTAAATTCGATTAATATTTAATTTATTCGTGCTTGCCACTTGGTAACGCTGAACGGACTCTCTAACAACAACACGAACCGTCCGGAACACCATAAAACTTTCCGATACAATCACATTCGAACTGTGTTTACTAGAATTTCAATTCGCAAAAGTGATCTCGAGAGATTGGCCAATGTAGCAAGTGTAATATTCGAAGGGGAATCGAGGAACGATAATAGCGGGGGTAGTTTTTCATGTGTGTAATATCAGGTCGCCGGAAGATTGAAGCAATCTCGTTGATCACTTTAGCGAATTCGATCAAACCGTTCGCTGTAACAGCCCGCAAGTTGTACTTCGCGAGGACTTACAGGGAACTTTGTCTTCCTAACAACCTGCCGTGGTTGTCACGCGAGCTTTCAGCAACGAAAGAGGAGCGAAATATTTGTCAGCGAGCGAGTACCCGACGAGACGCGGCGTGGGGGGAGGGATTGTTCAAGTTGCCTGTTAATCGTCTTACCAACTTCCGAACGGTAATTAATTCCCAAAGAACAACGTTGTAACGAGCTTCTTACGTAGCGAGGGTCCGTTTAATTATACATCATCGCTCCGGGGACCTGGGGCTATCCGTGTCTCCGAAGATTTCGAGGATCCCTCGGAATACATTAAAGCGAAACAAACCGTCCTCGCCAGGCGGCTGAGTGCAATTGAATCTTAATACTGATGAAAACAGTGTCGAGGGACTCCACGATCGTGCCTGCGAATTTCCAGTCGCTTATTAATCAAATTCCTTTAATCAATCCCTCCTGGAAAAATGAATCGTGGATTAACAGCGAAAGTTTCGACTAGAAGTACTTTCGTAAGTAGAAAAGGACAGCTATGGTCAGACATGTGTGAAATCCAACCGAAGGGACCGACGAACGTTATGATTGTACGATCAATATTTTTGTAATTCTTGCGGCTATTTGTTCAGCGTTTTGCCACGAGGTAAACAAAGATTTTTTCGTAGCAACAGGTGATTGAGAACGGTATCGATCATTCCGGGATCACGTTCGTGAAACGGGAACGTGTGAAACGGGCGTTTCCGTAGCTCGGCAAACTTTTCATCGATTAAGTCGCGTGAGATTTAAATCGAAACCGTGAAATCCTCGAATCGAGAGGGATCGTTCGATAGTCGGCTTTAAGCGGGTACGTTTCGTTTGAGCTGACCGATTGGAAGCCCTGTAACTGACCGGCATGTTGGTTAGCATTAATGAACATAACGTTTATATAAACAGAGGGACCCGTCCCCTATCCCTCTGTGTGGGCTCAATCGAATCCACAGAGCAAACCTAGGTCACCAGATACATCAGTCTAATTGTGTGTTGCGTTTTAGACTTCTCAGGAACATCTGTCACCGACTTAATTAAAATTTGTCAGTTGCTGGCGCAGCTCGCCTATGATTACTCAATCAGTTTACACGGGATAATTCGCACAGTTTGCACGTTGAATTAATGCCTGTAGCATGCTAGCAAAATTACTAAATTACAAATTTATGCTGAAATTATAGTCTGGTTGTTGTTTCGTGTTGAATTTTACAGATTTCTAAGATGTAATTGTGAACTGCTCAATTTCAATGAGATAACATTGAAAAATAACCGTTTACCTTGTCGTTTACCTTGACAGATTCTGTTCGTGAAATGAGGGACGGATGATGAGGGTTAAATTGCAAAATATGAGATCTGAAATAGCGCAGCACGGGGTCATTTCAATTTTTTCATCGTCTTTATTGCTACTTTCATTTTAATTCTCCTTTTAAACGACGTTCCGCCGCGGGCAATATTTTCCAGCGTCGCAAATGTCAGTTTTTACCACCCGGTCCTTTTGTTATCCAAAGGAGGGTAGATTCAAAATAGATTACACGAGCATAACGATGGCCGCCTAATAAACCCGTCAGTCGACGTACCTCATAAACGGCTCCGAAGGGCATGACGAGGCAGGCAACCATCAGATCGGCGACGGCCAAGCTGACGATCAAATAATTCGCCACCGACTGCAGATTCCGCTCGAGCAGGATCGCCGCTATCACGAACAGGTTCCCTGGAACAGAAATTTATTTAGGATCACCGGCCGTCCAAGGACACAATGCCGGGCATGATCGATCACATCTAACCCTCGTGCCCCTCGCGAACTTCATTTCAAAGGGACAACCCGACTCATCCCTTTGCATCGTTCATCTTGCGAAAGTCACCGCACGAAAATTCGCTCGATCATTCATTAACTCGTCGACAAAAATTAATTTTCCCTGCGGCACACCCGAACAGAATTATCACCTACAAATTAACACCACTAAAAATTATTTTTAGAAAATTACCAGAAAAAAAATGTATTTCTGCAAAAAAAGTTACCGGAAGCATTTTCGCGTGAAAAATGCGCCAAAAGCGAACCTGGTTCGCAACCCGAAAAAATACTCGACCGACATCTCGACGGCGGGAAAAAATGGGATCCCGTAAATTCCGCGCGAACACGGCCGATACAGGCATTTAAACGAATGTTGCGCAACTGTTTTTTAGATACAGCGATATGTAGCGCGCGGATTAAAACGTTTCTCTAATTTGTTTCTGTTCGGGTGGGGGGAACGCGCGCGCGGGAATAGCCATTACACAGGCACAATATGAGTGTTAATATCCGTCACCGCGGGCACCGTGGACATTTTACCTCCATTTAAAAGCTAACAACCATTAACAAAACAGACCATTAAGCCATTAACGCTGCCGCCTCGTATTCCGCGCGATATTTTCATTTTGTTAATTCGCTGTCATCGCGACGGTGTTCGGCGACCGCGTCGCTGAAAAATTCAAATGAAAACGTCACGGAGAATGGGCCTGGCCGGACGTTAATGGCCTTCTCGGTCCGCGCTGAATGATTCGACGTGCGTGCGCGGTATCGATCGATATATCGATGTCGCGATTGTGACTTCGTGCCGTTTGAGGAACACTCGCGGGTGATGCGCGGATGAATTTCCACTCAAGGTTGTAAATCTTGAGCCCGGTAAGACCGCGGACGCATCGACTGCCGCGAATGACCTCGCACGAGTTTTGCTACTCGCCAAATTAATCTTGGCTAGCCGGTTCAATGGGTTTGTGATGCTGCACAAGATAACGGATTTAATGGAATACGTTAAAAGAGCGTTTCGTCGCGGACCTACTAGTGGACTCGTCAGTAAGGCTGATCTAGCAGGTCCTGCCTTATCCGCTAGCACACGCGAAGGTCTCGAATAATACGACGTGGAGTCTAACGTGGTTGTCCTATGCGCTGGACAACAAACTATTGCAGTACAAGTTTAGATGCAGACTCAATGATTGACAAGTACAACGGCCGGTGCGTTGTACTTGTCTATCCACGGATTCAAAGGTGCTTGTCCGAAAGCTAAGAAGGAACTGTCGGAGTTCGATTTCTTGTCCGAACGCGATGAGGAAAAACATGTACTGATTGGTTCCTGCCGAAAGTTGCATTTACCAATCAGCATCCTCAAGAATGTTTAGACCTCCTTCTCGTAGCTCTGAAGGAGCCTTGATGACGGTCGCGGGTAGTCGTTCCGAGGGACCAATTCCATGGTGCATTGTTTCTTTAACCCTCGTCCACACGGGTAATTTTTTGCACGATTTGGCATGAATTTGAAATAGGTTCCCGGGTACCACGCCGTGTGGATGAGGGTTAAGAAATAGATCCCGACAGTGTGATCTTCAACTCGCCCGTAAGACGGCGCAGTCTATCTCTACATGTCTGTAGTCGTAACATAACCATGTATTTCTAACCTTTTCGTTTGATCCTACTACCGAGCATTTTATTCGTTGCGATATATACCAAAATGTTCGCTATCATTCTAAAGATCATTGGTTGTCCCCAATCGGTGGACCGGGGTTCGAATCCCGTCGGGGTAAGAAATTATTTTTCTCCGTTCATTCTCAGTTTAAATTTTCGCGCCCGTCTTTCCACTTCCGTTGCACCGACACGAAACATATCCGTCCCGTCAGAAAATTGTTACCCTCAGCAAAGAAGTTTCATTTCAAAAACTAAACATCTGGCGATGTTTCGAATGGTCGTCGAATAACCTTAATTTACTTAATCTTCGAGAAAGACTCTTCGTCACGAACGCACCATAAATATATCCGAAAGAACTCCACGTTTTCTATTCCGACGGGACGAAACAGCGATCGTGTTCGACTTGAATGTTTCGTGGCCGAATTTGTCGGGGACCGTTTCGCTCTTGGTGCGCCGCGTTAATCAGAAACCCAGTTAGTTAAGCGCGGTCCTCGAAATCCGGGTAAATAATTCATAAGCTGATTAGGGAGGATTCCCGGAAGCGGACACAACCGGCCCGCTCTACTTTCGCGAGATTCCGCGTGTCGCTCGCTCGAATTAACAATTCCTCAAGCTCCCTTGTCCCTCCCTGGGGTACTTGTCGAACTTCGGAATTTTTAAACGATCAAAGTGGCGAGAACCTAATTCCCACTCAAGTTCAACGAAGTTCGACCATTCTTCCAACCCGCCTCGGACCGCCGCGAGATTTTCACCGGCGGAACTTGCATTTATTCTTCACGAGCCACGCGCCGCACGCGAAAGTAGTTCCGAGGATTCTCATCCTCCCGGGAAACTCGTCCGATTAATTTTGGAGACCGGTTTAGAGCGAGTAGCACGACTTTGTTAATCAATTAAACAGCCCTGGCGACGACGATTCAAACGAATATACGTGTTGACAGAGAACGGTTCAGTGAAATTTTAAAGAATCGAGAGTGCTCCGAGCTTGTCAGGAAATCTTTGCTCCTCTGTGAATTTCTGTTCCTTCATGTTATAGCAACGAGATTAAACGGAGATTTCGTGTTCCGGTTGCCGGGGCGTGTTGAAATTCGAGTTGCAGAAAAATTCGCGTTTATGAATAATTGCGGGATCGAAAGTGCTACGGCTGCGTAGGATCTTCTATCTGGTCTCGAAATTAATTCCCTCGCATTATTCTACGGAAGTTAGGTGAGCAAAGAGATTTTCCGGTGGGAATTGAAATCGTATAAAAATGTAGGACTGAAAATGCTTGGATGAAATCGCCAGTCTACTCTCTCAATTAATTTTTTTCTCAACGCTTTAACCTCAGAAAGCACGAATGAAAGGTTTTACTTTTCAGTTGAAATTGAAATGGCATTAAAATTCTTATTACAAAGGCTCAAAGCATTGAAAGCGGAATGCATAAAATCGCCGGTGGAATCGCTCGGCGAATTTTTGTTTTCGTATGTTATTTTATAGGAACAGGGATAATCGGGGGGGATTTTATTTTTCCCGGTCATAAATCAACTCGTGCATAAGGTAATAATCCTATTTCGCAGCTTGCAACGTGATTGATTTGAAATACGATATATTGGCGGTATTGGAACGGCGATGCATAGTCTGCCAATGACGTAGGTTTATCAAATACGGTCCGCGTTCCACGGCAAAGATACCGCACGATTTCGTTCGTCAAACGAGAGACACTCGAGCCAGGTGCTGTACACTTTACGCCGAAACCACTGCTAATTAGTATTCGACAGTTACGTTGCTTTGACGGCTTTGTAAACGTTTTGACGACCGTGTAATCAGCTTATTTGGACGCGACGGAGGTCCTCCACACTTAATCGTGATAAACGATTCCGCTGACTCGTCCGCTTTGTCGTCGAACAACTCCGGGACCGTCCGTACGATCATTCTTCCTCGGCTCGAGCATCTAGTTAATTAACTAGGACGATTTAACTCGTCAGCCACGACCTAAATCGGTTCTCATTGATTTGCTACATTTACTGCTTCGCCAATTCATATTTTCCAACTCTCCAAAATAATTTACATCCCTAATTCAGCATTGTATGTTTCAAAAAATTACACTGGAGGTATTAACAGAATATATTTTCCCTCGGCTTATAATTCTCGCTTATATAATTACAACAGGGAATTATTCCGTTCCACGGATACCCCGATACTTACGCGCGAAAATATTAATTTTAATGCGCACACGCAGTCCTCCGATATTTTGGTTGCACCGCAGATAAAAAAAAATACACACTAGCACAAGGGACAAATGCGAACGACGTCTATTCACTTATAATTCGTTGTTGCCGCCGCGCCACTACGTCCGTCGCAATTCTCGTCGAATTACTTTTGCGTTTCGCCGGTGCGCGAAACTAGACAGCCGGGTTAATCGAAAAATCGGCCGGCTCGAAAGCGCGCGGCTGGCTAAACGGGTATTTTTGCCGGTTCGGTGACAAAAATTAATTCACAACAGCGCGACCCGGTGTCAATTGTCATCGGACGTGAAAACGCGCGAGCGAGCGGCCGCGGCGTGCCCCGGCCCCAGCAATTAACGTTTCGAGCGCAGAACAAACAAACGGGGACGTTTATTCCCGATGAAATGCAATCAAATATTTCCATCGTGAATCCAGAATTCGTATGAGAGACGTCGGGGTCAGTTTATCCTATCGAAGGCTCCGCCTCTCCCTCTCTCTCTCTCTTTCTCGCTCTCCGATCAACTACGAATTTCAATTGGAAATTTATTATGGCCCCACTGAACACGCGCCCCAGTTAATAGCACTTAAGTGCTACGTGTCCCCCTGAACCCCCCGTACGCTCCCCACCGATCATCTGTTGGTCTCTTCGTTTTTAATTTTAACGACGTACGATGCATCGTCACGTCGTCGGGCGACAGTTTAAACCGCTTTCCGGACGGTTTAAATCAATGCTGAAATTAACGGGGCTGCGTAACAAGCGTCACGCTCACGGCGAACGGTTTTCTACTCCATTTAAATCGCGGATTTAACGACGCGGCTGCAGCTTCCGGATCTCCCGGGACCGAATAATATTTATACGGCCGACGCCCCCGTTCGTTTCAATTCGTGTTTACGATCGGGACCCTCGTTTTTCCCGTCGAACACGCTCCTACGCGACCGGCCATGTCCGACGCGGCTTAAGGGTTCTCCGTAGTGTAACAGGTCGGCAAACTAAAAGCTGCTATAATAAAAAAATTTTTCACATTATTTTTTACAGTCTGAGAAATGTGTCTTCAAAGTATTCGCAACTTTGAATTATCAGAACTCCCGCTAAAATGATCGTATCATTACCTTTCCAAAGTCGTTCGAAAGCGCGGAATCTCTACTTTCGAATGCCTTTTAGAACCTTCGGGTGCATTGCTTCTCGGCAAAGTTGTGGCCATTATCGTGCGCTTCCATAGAATATGCGGTACGAAAAAGTGCGCGCCGGAAGTCGGACACGAAACGAATTCGCGTTTCCGACTCCCCCCAGTGCCATCTGCACGGCGATTATTGCTTCCGGCTCGCAACAACGTCCCTGGTATATTTTCCTGCATGAATAATTCATTCACCTGCGGGCTACCCGGTATCGGAGGGCCGGAATTATTTCAGGGTGTTTATTAAATCGCTGCGCTTGCAAAATAATCCTCTCAGCTGACGGCTACGGTCCGTGAAACTCGATAGAATCGCCACGAATAATCTCTATCGTTGGCCTGTTTCGTTTGTTGCGAGGAGCGAACGATTCTACTTAAACTGGAACGCGAAAGTCGCAAGCTCTGGGTCCGAAGGCTGTTTGATGGTCGCAAGCTGGACCCTAAAGTCATCGGAGAGTAGTAAACTCGACCTCCGCGTAACGAGATGTGACATGATTGCTTTCGATACGTTCTGAAGGTTACAAGGTGGACTTTGAGGGCTTCCGAGGGTTGCAAGCTCGGTCCAAAGGTCTTCTGATGTCTGTAAGTTGAAGCTTGTTACCGGTAAAAGGTCGTAAACTCGATCTCTGCGTATTTAGACGTCGAAAGATCGACCTCGAAGCTCTTAGAGGGTGGAAACTTCGATTTTAAGACTCCTGAAGCTCGCAAGCTCCAACCTGATGGACTCTATAGGTCATAAATACACGTCTCCACGGCTTTTCAGACCCACAAGGACTTTCAAAAAATGCCTACCTATTTTCCAGTAATTTTCAATGTCTCAAGTTAAATCGAACTCTGTGATGGTGGTTGCAAGCTTTAATTTAGAAGTGTCTAAAAGCTTGAAGCTCAGTGAAAAATCTCCCGAAGGACGTAAGGTCAGTTTTAAGGACCTCTAAAGCTGGCAAGCTCACTCTGAAGGACCTCTGAAGCTCTGTAAGCTCTGCCTCGCGGGCAGTCGAAGCTCAGAGGCATGTTCTCAAGAACTTGTGAAAACTGCAAGCCAGTTTCAAGGTCCCCGTGTAAGCTTTTAAGCTCATACTGCTCTAAACTGCCAAGCAACGAACGCCGCAGAGTTTATTGCCGTCGGGAACGTAGCAGCCGCACATTGAAGCAAAAAATGCTGGAAAGTTGCGGTGCACATGGCTGCGAGCACTTACACCGTGCGTCGTACAAATGCAAATTGACGCGTGTAAAACAGTCGAGAAAGCTGGATGAAATTTTCTAAAATTTATCTTCCGGTACTCGTGTTCGTAACACGAACGTTCGCGTCGGGCTTTCGAATCGACGCTATCGGGGTTCGTCGGTGGGGGTTAAAAATGCTATACCGTCTGAAATACGTTCCTTTTTACCAGGAGCAGCACCCGCCGGAAAGACCCTCTCAGAAGCTGTTCGTTGTTTTTCCGCCGTTTTATTGCGATTTCCTCGGGCACGGTTGTATGCGTAAAATAAAATCCAGCATGGATCAGCACGGTGGAAAAATTTCTCCTGCCGTTTCTCTTCGCGATCGTAAAGCGCCAGGAAGAAATTGAGAAATCGTGTGGTCGCCCGGACGATAGAGGAACACAAAACGAAAAGGACAGACACGAGGGTGATAGCAGTCGCAGCGTGAACGGCGTCCGATTGGCCCATTGAAAACACGCGCGCAATCGGAGACTTCTCGCCTAACAGCGAATTCAAACTGCTCCAGATATATACACTGCTAATTCTACTTCTTCCGGCGACACATTTCTCAAAATTTATCGGAGCTCCAGGTTTTAAATCATTCCGAAATCCTCGATCCTCGGTTACTAATGTGTCTTTCGCTGGACAGTGCTGTTCGCGAACAGTCTGTGGACAATGCCGTGAAAATTTATGGTTCGACTGTCCCACAGAACCGTAGACACTGCCAAGAAAGCAAGAACACGCGAAAGACTCCGCCTTAAGCTGTGATAAGTGGTTCTTTTGTACTAAGTAAGCTGTCGAAAGGAGCGTCTCTGCTGCGTCTGACCATTGTCGACGTTTTCTACTTACTGCCAGAGTATAGTATTTGTTGCTCCAGTCTCGAGGATATTAGAGGTCCGTCAACTTCGAGAGAGCTTCTGTGTGTGTTTTCTAAGAATTGTGTTGAATTGGCTCGTGTGCCTGATCAATATTGGCTGCTTCTTCTTACCGTGAATATCAATAAGCTTTCCAGAAGTCTTAGCTGCGATATAGGACAACACAAACGGCAATAAGTCTCTTCTAGTATTCACGAAGGTATCGCATTCGTCCTGGCTCGTATGCCTGACTAACGCACGCTGTTGCTACTTACAGTGGGTATAAATACGTTTCGTGTCAAGTTGAATAATGCTGGAAGATGGTAGGTACTTTAAAGAGCCACCTCTTATGAAGACATTGGATTTGGTTCAGGTGTCTGAGCCACGATGTTTCTCCTTTAACCTTTAAACTACCGTTGTATATCCTCCTATTCGGCATGGTGCGTTTCAGACTCATGCTACGAAGCAGTATGGTCAATTGTTTAGACGTCGTGCCGTTTTATGAACACTCGCGGGTGATGCGCGGCTGAATTTCCACTCAACGTTGTAAATCTTTAGCCTGTAAGACTGCGGACGCATCGACTGCCGCGAATGCCCTCGCACGTGTTTTGCTACCCGCCAAATTAATCTTTGGTGGCCGGTACAATGGGTTTGTGATGCTGCATAAGACAACGGATTTAATGGAATACGTTAAAAGAGCGTTTCGTCCCGGACCTGCTGGACTCGTCAATAAGGCTGATCTAGCAAGTCCTGCCTTATCCGCTAGCACACGCGAAGGTCTCGAATAATACGACGTGGAGTCTAACGTGGTTGTCCTATACGCTGGACAACAAACTATTGCACTACAAGTCTTTGGAAGCAGACTCAATGATTGACAAGTACAACGGCCGGTGCGTTGTACTCGGCTATCCGCGGATTGAAAGGTGCTTGTCCGAAAGCTAAGAAGGAACTGTCGGAGTTCGACTTCTTGTTCGAACGCGATGAGGAAAAACATGTACTGATTGGTTCCTGCCGAAAGTTGCATTTACCAATCAGCATCCTCAAGAATAATATTCTCCATTTTTAATGATCGTAAATTTTGTATATGCACTATATGATATCGGCGCTACAGGTTCGATCACAAATACAAAAATTAGCAATTTTGCAGAATTATAATTTCGACGTTTTGGTTCTGTTTTGAACCATTATCAAGAAAAGTCCGCGTCTGTGAAAATTAAAGTAATAAAATTTGTTAATCATTAAACAGACTATTTAATAGTTATGAAAATTAGGTGTTTATACATACATGCCAATTGTGAAAAAAAAACAGAATGAAATCAAATTCAGTGGAATGTTACTAGTCACTAAGCCGGTTGGAACTGTACTAAACTGTTACTATTGTGGCAAAGTCAACACGGAAAAACAAAAGAATATCGGAAATATAACTAGCCAATCGTATATCAAGGATCAAGAACCTGTAGCGCCGATATCATATAGTGCATATCCTCAAGAATGTTTAGACCTCCTTCTCATAGCTCTGAAGGAGCCTTGGGAAGGAGGTGCGACGGGTCCCGGTAATTTGACTCTACCCTTGACGGTAGCGGGTATTCGTTTCGAACTACTAATGGTCGTCGAATGACCCTAATTTACTTAGTCTTCGAGGAAGACTCTTCGTCACGAACGCACCATAAATAAATGTTTTCTTTTATCTCGATCGCCAATTTTAAATAGAAATTGCAATTTCGGCGCACAGGTTCGATCCTATGTTACTATTTTCCTAAGCAGTTTTACAAATTAATAATTCAACGTTTCGGTCTAGGTAAAGACCATCTTCAAGAATATAATTGCGTCTGTAAAAATTAATATGAGAATATATATTTCCGTGTTAAAAAGCAAATAGAGAAACAAAAGAGAAAAATGAAGAAACCGAAACCAATGGTTTGCTAGTACAAACTTACTTGCTTATTGTTAGTAACAAATTTAATTTAAATTTAACATTTCAAAACACTTGTTGACCATAAATATGTCCGAAAGAACTCCACGTTTTCTATTCCGACGGGACGGAACATCAATTGATACATCGAACGGACGGCGGCGCTGTTGACCAAACGTCGTTTGCTTGAGTAATCTATACCTACAGCCGTTTAGAGTACCATTTCCTGGACTCCGAAGCGCATTTCCCGATTCGCAAGCGCGAGCCTGTGATCCAGCTAGATCGTATTATCAACCATCGGCGATTATGGGAGCGATTATTCGCGAACGATGCAGCGAAATGTCGCTCGGCAGCCAGCACGATATTTATTGAACCATAACGCGGGGGGGTTATGAGTGTCGGGCAACCGGTACACGTTCAGATTAGCAATTCAATCGGCAATTACCTGCGTATAAAAATCAACATAACGACCTATCGCGCGGAACAAAAGCGAAACGGTGTTCCCTGCGATTACCGAGCACGATCGTTCGTCGCCGATGAAAACGTTTTAGTGGATCACGGTTATTGCTGTTCCAGTCGATCGTCAATTAATTTTTCTACTAATTTATCGGTCCCGTTAGAACGTGTATCGTCGGTGTTATTACTCCATTAACAACAGAGGGAGGGAGGGAGAGACGGAACTGTAACGAATCGAATTTCCTCGAGGGAAAACGCTCGCACGAACGGAATAATCGCGTCAACGGGCGTAAAGGTTGTTGCTCGTGTCCGCACGAGAATCCCGAGTCGGCTCGTTACTTCGAGCGATTTCGCTGGTTGTCAAACGGCCGTGAAATTACTCTAATTCCGCCACAGCTAGCCGGGGGAGACGACGCGCGCAATATTCGACGGCCCGTTAGTTAACCAGTGAACTGCGCTAATAACAGAATTTACAGCGAGACAACTACGGGAAAACGACGAGTAGCCCGGGGTCCGAGTATGAATATGTATGCAGTTGATCCACCGACCACTAACAGACCGCGAGAGACCGAGAGAGAGAGGTGCTTAAGTTGCCAGTGGCCGGTAATCGCCGCAGCCACTTTTCCGCGGACCCGAAGTTTAATTATGTTCGACGTCTTGGAACGCTGGCCACCGCACCCCGCAGGATAAACTGCAAATTAGTCGGGAATGGAAAGTTCTTGCAACTTCGTTTGCAGTTCGGCTTGATTGGGATTCGAACGGTCCCGGTGTTATCGTCGTTCGGCCGCGAAGACACCCTCCCCGGGAACTTCGATGTCTTTTAAAAGAGCTTTCGGATCCGCAGACAGGGAGAAAAATGTCGGAACGATCGACGGATTCCCTGGAAAAAGGTAAGTGGTCCCTGATCTTGCTCCGGGAAGAATAATCCTCTTCTTGCGACCGCGATCGTTCGCATAGTCAATTTCGTTGGGATTTAATGATGGAGATTTCTCACAATCCAGTAATTATTTGGGGATTATTGTTGTCAACGAACGAATAAATCGAGGAAAACAGTCGGAACGTGACGGCTGGGTACGAACATCGAAAGAAAATGCCGAATGGCCGTCGGGCACGGCTAATTAGTGGGTGAATTGCAATTGGAAAATGTAATATTAATGTCGAATAGATTAATTATTCCATTAATAGCATTATTAAAGTGGCGCATGCTGTTTGACGTCCAATGTTAATTGTATGACGTCCGGGGCCGCGTGTATTCCTCCCCTATCGTGGTTGATGCCTTGCCGACAATGGTATATCGCGTTGTGCGAGTGACGTTTCCACGGTTAAAAATGCATAAACCGCGTGTACCCACTGGTCCCGAACAAACGATACACTCGTCGAAATGAATTCCCGGAGAGCAAGTGTTTGCCAGGGGTGTGCGTTCGGGTGTGCGTCGAAAACTGCTTCGCCGGAAAACGCGCCGTCATATTTATTTCCGACGGGACGGACCCGGTTCAACGGTGCGTTCCAACTTTCCGCTCGAGCCGTAATAGTCAGATCGAAGTAGCAGAATTCTCGTAGTCCGATCCTTTAAATAAACGTTCCGGAAGAAGGTGTGTTCTGCGAATTCTTCCGCAACTAAGCGGAATTCTTCCACCCGGAGCCAGCCACTCGCGGCAACTTTTCCGCCTTAAAGAATTTCCGGTCCACTGGCGCTTACCGCCGTCTAATTAAACTAGTTCCTTCCTGCGCCGATTCACACTTCTGCTTGGAATCCTTGTTATTCCTTCGATGGTCGTTCGCGTTTAGACCGAGTTCACCGCGATTTTGATTCTTTCAATTGAAGCGGCCACACACATGTGCGGAATTTTGATTCTGTAATTATTTTAACGCAGCTTTTCGTTATCCCAGAACTGCGTCTACCCCAAGAAATAATATCGCATTATCCTTTCGAGGAATATTCTAGAATATTCTTGTCAATAGTGGCTTCCGAGCGAAAAATTATGTCTTTTGTTAACATGCGAAACTTATTTCTTTTTAATTGTAGATTATTTTGCAGGATGTTCCATGTATGTGCTTTTTGGAAGTCTTAAAAATTTTCGGGTTCTACTTTTAGATGCGCATTCGCTACATTTTTCCAATTAAAATGATACCAAACACGATACAACTGTTCTTAGAAATATTCCTGTAACAAATATTCCTACCTACTGATACTTATCGTAATAAATACACATTTATTGTAATCATTTTTTATTTAATTCTTTAATGTTGTTGTCTTAAAATAAAATTAAAAATTGTTCATTTCGTACTTATTACGCAAAGGAGATCCCACCTTTACAAAGATGTAGATAGAATGAAAGGTGGATTGATTTATTTGAATAAAAATGTTCCAAGAGTAAGTATTATACAGATTACATCAGTCAGAATGAATTGAACGGGTGAAAAAAATGGGACGACGAAGGTAGCAGAGTTTTCGGTTTTGGTCCGGCGATCTCGTAAGTTTCGAAAATGTTGGAACGCGAGACAACGATACGACAACGTCCCACTGTAATCGTAACTCGAATGGACAATAGACGTCCTCGACTCGGCCCAGTTAGATGGAAATTATAGAAGCTGTAGTTCGTCGGGATTCTCGCCTGAAGGGATTCTTGCATCCTTGAATCCTCGTAGGGCGCGCGAATTATCACGGAACTAGCGCGGACCACAGGATCCATCTGCGGCGAGGATGATAATAACGCGTAGATTCGGCGAGCCAGTATTCCGTGGCATAAAGGTTTACGAGTCTTTTCTATACAGCTTAAATAGGGCCATTCAGCTTCTCGGACGACTAAACTACCCGTCTTTTTACTCGGCCTTCGCGAACGTATAGAAAGAAGAAGACGATCGATATATGGGTGCCCGGTACCCTATCTCCTCTATCCTTGACGTCGGGGGAGAGGACGTCTCTCCTGGCTTGCTGGGGAGAGAGAGGTCCTGCGTACTAAAGGAAGACCCTGATTTCCTGCGTGCCGGCTCCTTGCTCCGTCGAAACGAGCCTTTTACCTCGAATCGGGAGAAATTCTACAATATAGTGGCTGCGAGATTTGATAAAAAAGAAATTGCTTCGAGCTCAGCTCCGGCGAACCCTCGACATTTTTCAACTATCGCGTGTCCTTGTCGCTTTAATCGGAATATTGAACTAGCTTCTTGTTGCTACGTAACCCGAGCCGGTCTAGTTGAATCGAAGGTATTTAAATATGTGTAAAATTCAGCTTCCGTGAGAGTATGATCGTATTAGTGGGTCGAATGCAGTGGCACAGAGTGTAGTCTAATGTAAACATTAGTAATCCACTTGGTGGTCCGACGGTCGTGCCGTGTCACGTTCCAGACAAGCTTCCCGGACGCAGTGCCGAACACTACGGTGGTGTCGCGACGAGCGCGGTAATGAAATAAATTAATTAACCGCTATTATGGTGGTCGTCGACGACAGACCGGTATAACTGCACGCGACACGTAGCTGCGACAGCGAATTTCGTAGAGAATCCTTTTTCATTTTCGGCATTCAGCGAGTACGCGAAGTTCTGGGACGACGATGCGAAACTGCGAAGTTGCGAGCGCTACCAATAATAGTAATTGGGTTTCCAAAGTATTGACCGCAAGTTCGAAGGTCTTCGCTAGCCGCTCTAGGAATCACAGAAAAACCTCGTTAAGATCCGAAGGTCGGCCTCGAAAAATCGAGGAAAATGAACTCCCCTAGAGAGCAGAGAGTTCATTGATAGCGCGTCGCCCAGGCGATTACGTTCGCTCGCAAATTGATTCGCGGCTCGAATCAAATTTCGACGATTTTCGAAAGCAATCGCGCTCTAATCGACTACGCTCTTCTTCGTTTCCACTTTGTTTCCCCTCTCTTTTTCGCTCGATGTCGGTCCTCCCGTTGCGCGTTTCGTTTCCTCGGAGAAAGAATCGTCGTCGCTCTCGGACCTCCGTCGATCCGCGCGAAGAAAGGAATATCATTAGTCCGATAACGAGCCACGAGCAAAAAACTATAATTAACAATCCTTTCAACGGGAGGAGGAGGGGGAGGTCCGTTGATCTCGTTAGACGAGGGCACCGGTGGCTCGATCGTTCTCGGGGACACTGGACTGTGCGCGAAATCCTGTTTCCCTTTGAAACGGCAGAGAAATTAACTAATCTGCATTGCGTCTGGAGCTTATCAAACTGGTTGTCCGTGCGCGTCCCCGTGAAAACGGGACGCGATCTACGGATGGTCGTTACCTTTCTAATCTCGTTAGCTCCTCCTGGAAACTCGTTAAATTTTACTGAACGCTGCCTTCCTGTCCCCATCTTGAATCCGCAGCACCGGCTCTGCCAATTAACGTAATTAACATATACGTCCAGTAAAATCGGGGAATCACGTCGTTCGACGCTTCCGAACTCCTGGCGAAAGCGTGCATCCGAGACGATACTCCTCGAAATAATCTTTACGACGGTGCAGCTTGTCAATCTGCATCGACCACTATAAACTTCGACCGTTCGCTGTTAATTAAACCGCTCCTATTAACTCCTCAAGGACCCCGCTTCGACGAAGTTCGATTCGCTGGATCTAAATACCCTATAACTTACAAATTATGAAGCAACTGTCAGCACGGTGCCACGCTGCCAAAGTTACACCGGTGTAGAGATTACACCGATTATGGAATTAATCGATTAATTAATTAATGGCACTGGAAATGTTTTTTTTTAGATCCTTAGTCGTCGTTAAACCTTCGAATGATGACCCAGAGTCATCATTTGAGTATTGTATGAAGTATCATATCAATTATGTATGCATAAAATAAAAAAATCATATAGAATGTAATTAGTTTAGGTCGAAATTAATTATTCGATGCAAGGATTAGAAGTTCCGTCAGTGGATCCGACATCTTCGGCAGCGCATGTGCACGTGGACGCGTCACGTGGCCCGCCTCGTCATCCCCGATAATATATTACTCGGCGGGCAAACGTGTCAGGTTTAAATTAATCTCCCATTGTGCTCGCCTACAGGTACGCCGAGCCGGGCCCACGAAACTACTCGGTGACAACGACAACGACACCATTACATCAGCCGCGAGTTTGCGTCCGCTGCCAGCCGACGGATAATAACCGGAAGGAGGACGATTAATTGATCAGACATCGGGGAGCAATTTTACCGTGGCGACGTTCCCCGACGTCAAACGATTCCCGTTGACTTCCTTCCGACGTTCAAGCTGCCGTCAACCACTTCTCGTAACTCGAGTGCCATTAATTTCAATCCGAAGAACCATCGTGGATCACGCAGATTAAAAATGTTCATGGAACTTTTAATCAGTTGTAGTAATTATTAAACTCTCGAAGAAAATCTCTTTTCAATCTCGAACGTAATCCGCGATCGAATAATTTTAATTAATACACGTATTCCCGTCCTATGAATGGAAAGGGCTGTATTCGTGGCACGTGGAAATTTTCAGACGGTGGAAAATCGAGGTTTTTCTAGCCCGATGATGGTATTAATGTCGTGTCTTAATAATTAATAACGGCGTAGGAGTCTGCCGCGTAATTTGTCATTCGGGAGGTTCGTGGGAGCGCAATAATAGTCCTCCGGTGTCGAGGAGCGTCTCCAGTGGAGAAAAGCAAATTGCCAATAAGTTCGGTCGTATATCTAGCACGGATGGCTTATAATGTTTCACGGTGCGCCGCGTCCAGCTCCTATTTTACTTCTGATATCTTTTTTCGGGAAAGTTTCGTTCCTCCGGGTGGGCGGCGATCGAAACAAATAAAACTTTCCCGAAACTGTTCTCCGACAATCTATCGAATTTTCCCCGTCTACGAATCGAGGAGAGAGAGAGAGAGAGAGAGAGAGAGAGAGAGAGAGAGAGAGAGAGAGAGAGAGAGAGAGAGACAAAGAAATAAAGAGGATACTCACCGACAACGGTGACGAGTATCAGGAGACCGAGAACCAAAGCCCTGAGGATGAGCGAGGCGTCGGTGAACACGAGACCGTCCGCGGACGAGTTACCAGCAGCCTGGCTGATGTGTTCCTCCATGACGTATCCGAGATATATATTCTCTGTCCTGGCAGGGTCCTCAATGTCCGCTGGTTATCATCTCCTTAAATAATGTACCATGGTCCGCCGTCAGGAGCAGATCCGCTGATATGAATCTTCTATACACGACGACCTTGACTGTACCGGATCTCGCTGCGGACTTAATGACTGCCCGTTGAAACTTTAACGCGAACGTCGGCGGCCGACCTTCTTGCTTGCCCACCGGACCCTCTGCCGGCTCCCATTTCGCAGAAAATCGCGGCACCCTAGCCCTTTGGGAGCTGACCGGCCCTTGGAGCTGGCGAGCGGGTCATCGACTTTGCCTGGAACAGAGAAATTCCTCTCGTCAGCTTAAAATCTACAGTACAACTTCGTTTTCACAGAATTTATACGTGGCACTGGGAATGTAAGAGGCATGAACGGAAACGCAAGTCCACACAAAAGATGTAAATAGCAAATAGTGTAAATATTGTATATAGGTTAAATATGCCCGATTTCAAGTCTCTAGCTCATCAGGAAGTTAGTTTAAAATCAATTGCAAAATTTGCCACCGAACAAACAAACAAACACACAAACAAGGAAGCGAGCTAATAAAAACGTGGTAAAAAAAACGACTTTTATAAATATTGTTTCTCTCTCTCTCTCTATCTATCTATAGTAAGTTAAGGTAGTTGTAAGTTAGAGCATAAGTTAGAGATAAGAATAGAATGTAAAAGCGAAGGGAGTGGAAAAGGAGGAAAATATGAAAAAGGATTGTAACCCCGAGGGGACTCAATAAAGATATATAATAAAATAATATATACGTGGCAGTGGATTAACCCTTGTACAATGTGGTAACATTTACGCAGAAATTTTCATTATAAGACTATGAATTGATATACCAACGAGTAAAGAATGGACATTCAGAGAAATTTTGTAATATTTTCTAGAGCAGGGGTCGGCAAACTTTTTTCGGAAAGGGCCAGATCGTAGAATTTTTAGCCTGGTGGGCCACAGATCAATGAAAAACCAAGGGTTCCAAATATTTATTAATAGAAAGTGATATTTTCACATAAGTTTCGTATATCACGTAATTTGATTTATATTTAATTTTTTCATGTAAAGAACAATATTAACCACGCGGATTGGATTCAAAACAGGCGTTTGGCCGGATTTGGCCCGTGGACTATAGTTTGCCAACCCCTGTTCTAGAGGAACATTAAAGAATTGTTGAAAGAATCACAGCGAATGGGTACTCGGTTGACTGCACAAGGGTTACGAAGTGGGAAAAATAAAATGCGCCAATCAAAGATTCTCCAGGCTTAACCAACTAATAGGAAGAGACACATGATTGGAGAAAGGGCTCGACAGTGCCGGCATCTTCAGAATTCGGTCCAATAATACAGGAATCCGTAATTCCATTCGTTCGCCGCTGTATTGCAGAGGAAACAGCTCTACGCTGTTGGAACGAGAAAATGCACGAGAGGGTATCACCTTCACGGCTTCGCGGGAAACCGACGAAATTGGAGTAATCGATCGGGAATCGTTGGGAATTGAAATCCGGTTTGTACAGTCGTGTGCGCCAGTTATAAATACAAAGTGATGGAAGAGCGAGAGGGAAGGAGAGAGAAAAAAAGAGCGAGAGGAGACGAGGCGTGCTCCGCGACGAAAGAGCTCCATAAAATTGCATCGCCGAGGTCACGCGAGCTATATTTAATTTTTCGATAGACACGTTTCATTAACTCGTATTTGCGGCCGGCCGTGCACCGTTCCAATTCGATTGCCCTCTGAATAAAACGAATGTCCCTCGAATCGCCGTTTAGCCGAATTATCATCGATTCCATCCGTCTCTGGTTTATAAAACTCAATCGAACAGTTGTGTCTGTCCGTGTAACGAGGCACTGGTGCCGACAAAGACCCGGAAGCGTGTTCGACGAAAGGAATCTGGCTGACTGGTCGGGGCCCGTTAAAAGTTAAGAGGGACACATCGTAAGAGCTCCCGTCGCAAATACGCGGCAGATAAACCACCCTCTTTCGCACGTTATTAAATAAATTTTACGAGGTTTCGTTTCGCGATGGAAAACAACGGGCGCGCGTTCTCGAGGTCGCGTCGAATGAGATTCCGATTGCTCGACGCCTGTTTCGCCAGGGGTTCGAGAGGCTGGTGTTTTAATTTCGACGACTATTATATTAACGAGCGCGTTGCGCTGTCACAGTTCTCCTTAATGGGCTGCGCGTCGCGGCGCTGCCGGCCAATTTCACAGGAAAATTTTCCACGCGGAACACGTGCCAGAAGGAGCCGACAACACTCGGAAAACTGACTTGCTCCCCGGCCCCGTTATTGGCAATTACTGTTCGTCACATTCGGCCAGGTTGGAACGGGAATGAGCGCAATAAAATAGCAATTTCAATTACACTCCCGTTCCAAGAGAAGACAATCGCAGGGGAGGAACGCTCGTTCGTTATATTTCACTCGGAAAACTCCGTGGTGGGGGGTGTGGAGGTTCGGGAGGAAAACAGTGAAAAGGGAAACAGCTCCAAACTTTTCCCGGACGCATTACCATGCTCCCTCTTCGACAATGAACGCCCGTTTCGCCCGGTTTTATACAGTCCCCGGGACCGTTTATACAGTGCGTTTCTTTCTACCGTCTACGACGAATGGATCTCCTGTATTCTCGACGGTAGGATTCCGTCAGCCTCCTCAGCCCCCTGCCCCTCGAGGAAATTATTCTTCCTCGAAGATTACGCCGACGACAGCCTCGCAAATACGTCCTGCTCGCCTCATTTTTCATCCTCGCTGCTCTCGGAAGTTTCTTTCGCGGATCCCCCGTGTTTGTTTCACTCGAGGAGTGAAACGCGCCGCGAGACACCCGCCCCTAATTGCGCCATTGTCGCGACGATATCGTTAATCGAATAAGCGCACCGACTCGCCCCGAGACGCCGGCAATTAATTAGTTTATTTCGCTATCGGCCCGGCCCGAGATCCACCGGCTCTAACGAGTCGGATCCTTTAATGGAAACGAACGGGGCCGATTCTTTCGCAATTAGAACGAAACACTGGTGACCCACGCCAAGATTCGTCCGTCTTGCTGTACACAGTTAGTTTACATTAACACATTACCGACCGGTTATTATTGTATAATTTTTAAATATCTATGGTACATGGCTAAACACTTTTTAATGAAACCATCAATAGCAACAGCAATTTTCGTTGTGAAACAACAAGTCACCCTCATTAATCTCATATAATAGTTTCATTTATGATTGTAATGTGTCACGTCCGGTGGTCCAACCATTGATAATAATTGATATAAATAATCATAAATACAAATATTTCTTAATTTCGTTTAATATTTTCTCTAATAATATTGTGTGGGAAACATTAGAATCAAATAATATAATTATCATACACTATATCGTATTTGCGAGCGATAAGAAATAATCTAGAACATAATACGCGAGCGAACGAAGAAACAAGAGCATCTATAGACAATATTCAGCACATCATTGTAAAAAGCAATCCTAAACGAAAATAAATATCGAGAAGACTAAGAACGCAGTAGAAACGAAATATAGACTGGTGAGAACACTCCGGAAGTACGTGCGTAACAGAAGATCCAGCCAGGAGCGAGAAAGATGCAAGATTTGAAAATGCAGACGACAAATTTGATAAGAAAACAATTACGAAGGAAAAACGAGCCATCCCCAAGAAGATATGGCTTAGAACAAAGGTTTGATAAAACTATAAAAGGATGGCTCTTCATCAGGAGCGAAATTAGACAGTACAGTTCAGTTCAGTTCAGTTCAGTACAGTTTATCATTACAGTTTATCATTACAAATGTAAAAGAAAATTTCTGTGCTTTTTTTTGGTGCAGCACAATTATTGAAAATCCTATTAATAAGCTTTCGGTAGGTAATGTGTTAATTAACCATAATATCTAAGGGACGATTTTCAAAGAAATTCTTAAAACAGTGTACAAACAATAATGTCACGAATTGTTGTGCATTTTCAATTGTCGACTGGATTGTGGACGGAATGGTTGGATTCTCGGAGGAGAAATAATGGTGTCGATTAGGGTCCAACGGTGCCGGGCTACACTTTAAATAGCCTCGAAATCGAGCGGGCTCCTTCGTCGCGTAGAAAATTACTGAAACACCTTCCGCAGCAGCAATTAGGAGTAAATGAGAATCGATCGGTTGAGGCCGCGCGTGGGTCGCAGGACAATCCGAGAATTGGCGTGTACGGGTTCGAACGGGACCAGAATTAGAATGATTATCGAGATGCCCTAAACCGACCGAGGGTTTCGAGTGTCCTCGGGGTTTGCTCGGGTAGTCCAGAAGGGCCACGGCTCAGCCTCGACCGGTAATCCGCGGATCCTGTAAGCTCCTCGAAAGCGGAAAGTCCTCCGAAGAGGAGGGAAGTTAGTTACGCGGGAGCTAATGGAAGCCAGAGGTGGAGGCGCGGCGCGGCTGCTAAACAATATGGGCAGCGACACGCTAACAAAGTTCGGCCCAGGCCAAGAAACGTAATTAAGGCTGCAGAAGTTAAGTTAATTTGGAAATACCGAGTTACGGTTGCCGGCTGCGGGGGCAACGCCGAGGACCCTGTAATCAATTCGATATCACTGCGGCTGATACTGCCGGCGCAAAGTGTTTTGTGGATCGTGAACAGGGTGTGCTGCTTGTTCCCCAACTTCCACGGAAACTGCGAACTGCCGCGCTCGCTATGCGCGCACGGGAATTTGACTATCGTTCTCGGCCACCGACCGTTTCCCTACAGCTGTTTCCCCCATATCTTTTTCCGCCGCGTCGTTCCAACCCACTCGAAAAACTGAGAACTCTTTCTGCGGTTTAATTACGAGTTTCGTTCCATACTGCAAATACCTGAAAAAAATCACAGTGGAACGTTCAAATTTTTTCATCCGCATCAGTTCCACTCGGACAGTCCCTTTGCTCGTTTCCGGCTCTCTCCGAAAATCAAGCTTGACTTCGACCGCACAGTATTTACACCGCTAGGTATTTCTATGAAGGCATTTGTAGCGCACGCCTTGGACTCTTAATTACATTCATACGTTCCCCAGAGTGACATTTCTGTAACATTTAAAACACGAAGTCGTAAAGGAGATACGATTTTTTTTACCGCAACCTGATTAATCTAATCGCACACACAGAGAACATAATTCCTCGAAAGCATTTACAAAATTAACAGCATCAGACCGAGTCGTTTCTTATTGGCGACCGAGGTTCTAATTAAGCAAAACGTCGAGGGCAACGGTTCCGCGATAATTCAGATTAATGCGCACTCGACGTGTATCGGGGCCAATGAAAGTAATCGCGTTAATAGCCGGCACAAACCCTCGGGTCCCTCATTATCTAAAGAACCGGTCATAAACGGCGATAACGGTGAAACTTTATTTTCCGCGCTCTCGAGCGCGCCGAATAACAGATTCCTCGGCTTAGGAAGTTTTAATTAAACGATGGAGAACCAGGAAATCGGCGGCTGTGTACTCTGTGTCTTAATCGGCTCCGATTTTCCCCGCAACTTTGATCCGTCGCGCGCTCTCTTCGCGAGTGTGTGCGTCGGTCGCGACAACGCGGGACAGTTTCGGATAATTGTCAGCGCGCCGAGTACTGTGGCACGTACGAGCACACGTGTCGGAATTACTCGGGCAGCTAACGGGCCGAATAACGTTTTCTGCTAACACGTCGGGACCCGGAAGACACCCTGGTGCCTCTTGAAAATTGAGAACCGACGGCTTATGGCGGCTGTCGTGGGAATCAGGCGGTTTCTGTGATTCTACCTCGTTCAACGGACTGAAACGTTAGGGGATCAATTATTGCAGCCGGTATTTTCACGCGAAACAGAGATCTCGAGCTTGGAGAAGACTTTTTGCAACGTCTGACACGAAAGTTGAAGGATACAACACTCTAGGGAGTGTTAGGTTCGCTCCCACGCTTTGCTCGCGTCCGAAGCAAGTAGTACAGGTCCGTGAAAAGTCCGACGATCGAAGAATTCAGTATTTCCAGGATAAAATCGAGAAAGAATAAATATTGTTGCTACCAAGTACGTTGTATAGTGATACCTCCGTCGAAATTACACAATATAAAACGTACGAGGGATTCGCGTGCGTCCACATAATCCATCAGGAAGCCGATGCGCGCCGCATCTTCCGGTACCTCGTAATCCAAGGAATAATATCGACCGTATTATTCCGAGGCAGAGAAATGGTCCAGTCGAACAAGTATCGATCGTAAACGGCGATACCAATAAAATCGGATCTACGGAATATAACTGGGAATATATCAGGAAGTGATCTCCGCGAGACAGGCCGTCAGGTGATCTCCCATCGGATACTGTCTCCGGCAGATTTGAATTACGGCGAGTCGCTAAATCCTGGCCTCCCCCAAAGCTGGCTTTAACACCAGCCGGCGCCATTGTCCTCAGACTTTACCGGTGACCGCAATATTTCGCTTCTTCTCCCCCTGCGAGAGGGGATCTACGGGCGGAGCTACGGCTCGCTAGAAATCGTAGATAGAGAGCGCGTCGATCCACCAACACGTCCCATGAATAAAATATCAATCGGCCGGATGCGGTTCGTTTTTAGCGAATGAAACGACGGCGTCTCGAGAATCGGCTTCTATCTGCGGATCGAACCTCGTTCGAACGTATTTTCTTCCCTGAGATCCTCCCTTCCATCGAATCAACGCTGTTCGAACAATAACCCCCGGATTTTATATATGTTTAATTTTGCATAATACAATTTGGTCCAAAACTAGTTTAGATCGATAACTGGTTCTTGTGCTAGGGGCACGTGGTGGGAACGCAGGTGTAGATTACTCGTGGTGAGATCATCGAAACTATCCTATGATTCTGCCGATAGATGGCCGACATCTTGATCTGGTTTCTCGCTGCAGAAGAAGTTCGGTGTCTCAGATATATAGGACTCTGCCAGTGAGGGAAACCAAGATCATACTTCACAGGATCATTTCTGTAGTATATCTTGTTTCTCTCGAACTCTAATTTAGAGTTGATGCAGCCACGATGAGGAGATAGAGCTCCTTTCCTTGAGCGTGAGGAAGACTCGAGAAGTTGGGACCGTCCAATCTCTCAGTCATCGATGATCGTTCATCCCCTGTACTCAGTACGGGGGACATGGGAATTGGAGCTTTCTGAGTGGTCCTTTTTATTTAATTAAAAAACAAAAAGCTCTTGTCTAAAGTAATTATACTTTATTATATAAAAGTACGACATCAATAATATAATTAATAAACTGTGGAATTTCAAAGGTGATCAGAAAATGTAGATCTATTGTTATAAAGTTTTCTCACAGATCCAAAAAATTGAAAATCTTTATAGGTGGTGCGTTCATTCGATCTGACAGAAATTATTCGATGGTTATAATCATCGAATAAAAAAGTGATCTATTTGTTCGTCGAATAAATTCTCGACGAATAAAATTATTTAAACAACGAGTCGAATAAAGTTGATCTAAATAATGCCCAACATTGATGGGTGCTATGAATCACGGACCGATGACCAAACGATGTTAGTTTTGTTGCGATTGGTACCATGTAGTTCCGCCGGACCCATTGAAAACAGCAGACCGTCGCGTTACACGGAGTATAATCGTGCCTCGGTACAGTTCGCATCTGCGGGTCCCGTTGTGCATTCAACGATCGTGAATGGAATCGTCTGTTCAGCAAGAAGCCACAGTGAACTGTGCTCCGTATATTCAATAATAATTTTCAATGGGGAACGCATGGCGAGAGGACCGTCGAGCGGGACACGAACCGTTTCGTATTCCGGTTTCGCCGATGTAGCTTTCGGCCGCGGGTAAATCCGCTTGAATATTCATGCTTCGAAAGAAGGAAATTAAAGGCTGGCCAAGGATACAGGAGGGGGGGGGGCGAAGGGGAATGCTCTTTACGTTTTATTGGTCGGAATACGAAAATTTCCGCGCGGGGAATAGCGGGCGTCTAGAGTTGCATTATTATATAACGACGCGAAGGGGAGTGCTTTTTCTTGAAACGAAGACACGACGTCATCATGGAAATGGATTTTCGACGTTCCTTTCTTGGGAGGCGTTTCCTCACCTCTCTCTCTCTCTCTCTCTCTCTCGCTCTCTTCACCTCTCCATCCCTCAAGGGAGAGAGATAGGAAAGAATGCCGTCTCTGGATTCCGCGTTACGTTTAAAATATTCAACGAGACACAGTGTTGAAATTCATCGGGGATGGAAACCACGAACGATATCAATGGAAGCACTACGTAGATACATCATAGTGATTCATCGCTAATTACCGGCCCGAGGAAATCTGTAGCCGAAAGAAACACGGTTATCTCGCGAGCAACTTAATTTAAAGTTTCCATGTTTCCATCCATATCAGAGTCGCCTCTCGAGGCGAAATGGGACAACCCCTATCACTTTTAATCGTTAAAAAGTACTCGCGTGTAAAGAACAGCTATTAAAAGGAGTCTCGCTCGGAACACCGCCCCTTTCACCGGTGTCATGATCGATAGGAAACTTGCAATACCTTATTCCCTGCCGTCTAAAGGGCAGTCCTCTCGAAAGCGCTCGCGGTGCACTGGTTTATTTAATCCGCAATCTTAACTTCTCGTGCGGTGTGCAACTGGTATGCGTCAACGATACCAACGACACATTTCTGGAATTATCGATCAGTCCCAAGTGGACTAGTAAAATTAAAGGGGTAGTCTTTTAGAAATTTCGAGTAAGCAATTTATGGACACATGTGTGGAGCCCCATTCTTCGAGAACATGCGAGAAGAATTAATGTTTCAAAGCTGTAAACTAGAACAGGCTCGTTCGAGAACGGTGAACGTTCGTGCGTCTTAATCACCGCGCATCCGGTCGCACTTAGGGTCGGCGAAACCATAAAACCGTGGGGCCGCGAGTGCAAATAACCGTCTGCAATACGTATCCAGCTAATTTGGCCGTGTTTACACGTAAGACCGCGGAAGTTTGCCGTTAAATCATACGGCAGAGGCGGCGCGGCAGCGCGAGACAAGGCTCATGGTTGTTAAGCGCATTCACCGGGAACTTAGTTAAGCGAGTAACTCGGTATCAGTGGAATCAGAGACACACGCACACGAACGGACCGACAGACGGAGAGAAAACAGAGAGAGAGAGAGAGAGACAGAGAGACGAGGTTTCGCGTTGCGCACAGATCTGAGGCGAGCGAAACACTTGCGAATTCGGCGGAGCTCGATCTTCCAGCGAGCGACCCGGCCAGATATTTGGATTAAGATATTGGGATAGTTTGGTTATCCTGTGCTATCAGAGCCCACCCGTCAAAGATTTACCAGCTGGCGAATGTTAATATTCACTTTGTGTACGCGGACCGGGGCTTAAAATTTAATAACTTCCGAGACTTTGCCGGCCCTTTCCAGCCCTTTCGATTCGCATGGACCCGGCGCCGAGAATTTTCCGTTCGATCCGCCATCGATGAATCAGGCTTGATTAAAGCCCGCTCGCGGGCTTAACGACACGATTGTCTAGCCCCTCGGGGGAGTATCGCCGAAAGTTTTGTTTACAGAGAGAGAGAGAGAGAGAGAGAGAGAGAGAGAGAGAGAGAGAGAGAGAAAGAGCCACAGGGTCGGGGCGGAATCAATTCGAGCACGGAGAAAGGCGGCGAAGGGGCTAGACAAAGGACGCGCGGAGATTTGATTCGCCGACATTGATCCACGCGAATTCGTCGCTGGTTAACCCCGCGAAAAATCGTCGAATCCAAGGATTAAGGGGCGATGAATCACCTGGTCGATCGATTTGTTTCGCTATCTGTTCCCGTCGATTTTTTCTCTCGATAGGATCGCTATCGAGATTAATGACCGCGGACGAACGTTACACAAAAGGAAACGATCCGCGAATTTTCGCGGGTCCTTCCGCATGCCCTGGCAGCCGGCCAAACTGCGCTAAGATTCATCGCGTTGGCAAATCGATGAACTCCCGGCACCTCCTGACATTTATTGACGATAAATAACAGCCACACCGCCGGGCGTAGTCGAAAGAATTGATTAACACGATTAAGTGCGACGAGGCGAGTTAGTTTGCAAATTGGGTGGCACTGTGGTAAGAAGTTGGATGGAGTCGGACAAGTGATATAACAGCGTAATTAGCCGGGCAAGTAGCGTAGACCCGCAGTAGGGCCGACGAGCGTGGCTATATGCAGAGGTAATCAAGTAGAATAGCACCCTGGATAGTCAGACTAGTGGGGCAGCTTCATAGACAGGCTGGCAATTAGTACAGCTGTTTACGAAAGTGATATTAACTGGGACACAGTCAGCCGAGTAGTATGAACACTTGCTTAGTCCGGCGCGTGATATAACCCATTATCTACTGAGACAGGTAGTGTGACGGCGAATGTAGTCGGACAGGTAGAATAACTTCATGACTAAACACGATAGAATCTACGGAAGTAAATGGAAATCAGTGAATCTCGCGAGAAAGCGAAATTTCTTACTGGAATTGCGATTACTCTGGTCGCAGAGGTTAATTTCGCGAATGCTATGAATTTCTATGTGACCTTAAAACGGAGCGAACGCGATGGGAGAGTGACTCGCGGCGAGATAAGAAAGAAGCTGGAGTCACGGGGAGGAGGACCGTAGAAATTATATCCGCGGATAATGCATCCGATATGCAGGCGGAAATTGCACCTCTGGCATGGCCATTATGATAGAATATCCTTACCATAAATTCCTTTTTACCGGGGGTTCGAGTATCAGCCTCGGCGCTTCCCGGTTCGATTAATCGAACGCGACAGGGGTTGCATGAATCCGCGGATGGAGAAAGGGACAGGTACGCGCCGATGCGATTCAAAACAATTATCCGGGTCTTCTGGGCGGGTTGCTAACAAATGTTGGAGGTTTGGCTCTCTCTCTCTCTCTCTCTCTCTCTCTCTCTCTCTCTCTCTCTCTCTCTCTCGATCCTGCCGCCGGAGCGCATTCAACCCTTTCAATCGTAAATACTTGATCGAAGTCAGCGCGCGGTTGCACTTCTATATCCCGGGTGATCCCCGGCAGTCGGGATAATTGTACCGTATTCAGATATGGGAATTTCGATCCGGCCACGGCCGGTTAAAGGGGCCTGGAATTTTAACGAGGTCGATGCTCGTGATATTTGAACCCGTCGGCGTCGAATTACCGGGGCGCGCCTATCGCCGGAGCATCCGCCCAAGACCCGGCCGCATATATATTATTATATTAATACGGCCGGGCCGAGAATATCGATAAATTTCCCACGGTGTGACATTCCACCCTACCGAACCACGTCGGGAAAGAGAGCGGCGCGGGAGAGAAACCCGCTCGCGGTACTGTACTCTGTTTACTTAACGATCATGATTATGCGCATAAATTAAACGACATACGCCAACCGCTAGCACCCGCCATCACGTCCATGCAACGAGGGCGTTAACGCCGGTAATAGAGCACCCTGAGCACACCGTGGCAAGAGAAACGAAAATTACCTTCGTGCTTGCCGTCGCTGCCTGCGCCTCGCATGTGTCTCGCATGCGTCTCGCGGAAACTCGAAATGAGTGCCGAGCCTTCCGAAACGCGTCGCACCGAAATTCCCAGCGATAATGCGACCTGTGATTTCGTTTTAAGCTCACCCTCCTGTACCGCGGCCATGATTCCACCCGACGGTTTAGGCATGATTTACAACCACTGTGTTTTAATTTAATCTCGGCCCGACGCGTGACGAGATGCGAGCGTTAATTCGGGCCCGGGGAGCTTTAAAGCTCGTGGTAGAACCCATTAAATGCTCAGGCTTGTAGAACCGGTCCCTGAGTGCACCGGAATATCGTATATTCCCTTCTTGGGTATTAAGTAGAATAGCCCTGTCAATGGTCAGACTCGAGGAAAATGAATGAACTCTAAGTAGAACCATTCCACCACTGATCAGACTCGCAGGACCGTCTCGAGATTGTACACGACCTTTCCAGGATGATTTACAACCACTGTGTTTTAATTTAATCGCGGGGAGACGAGCAGTAAGTGTTAATTCGATGCGCAGGAGCTTTGAAGCTGTCAGAGAGGGGGCACACAAGGGTTGTTGTAATTATTTCTCGGATTAGCGACACGGTTTTCGGTAGTGATTAACGAGTTTCCCCAGTTGGCGTTGCTTCGGGCAAACAATGATAACCGTGGCTAATTAATTACGATTCTTCACGCACCACGTAGTCTTTAAAAATCGAGTTCGTTACGCAGACAAAAGCTAGGTGAAGTACAATAGGCTCGTAGTATCGCTGTCTGGTTCCGCAGTGTAATTTCGTTCAGAAAAGACAACGGGATTTCCGTATCGAGTAACTCGCGTTTGAGACGCGACTGTGACTGCTGGGTGGGGGATGGAGCTTGAATAGAGAGGAATATAATCAAATGACGGCGGATTACACGCAGGTTCCCGCGGATATCGTCCTCTTTGTGGAGCGAACGACATTAGCCTTTCTTGCTGTCTTGGTGGGTTAACTTCGTAAAGCCGGTGTCTTCGTGTTTGCCGCAGCAGTGGGTGCGCGGATGCGTTCGTACTTTCCGCCGCGGGGGTTAGATTGCGAGTATACAAACGGAGGCGGCGTCGGGATGGCTCGCGTTTGCATGATTAAACTTCCTCGAGCTGCGAAATTGGTCGCGACGACAAGCTGGACGGCTATCAGCGTCGCAGAGACGCCGTGCAAAAATAGCAAATTCACCCTTGCCGAAAAATAGCAACTTGGCCCTCTAATTTTAATAATTTTCGGGTGGTTGAATCCCTTGAATGATTAGCAAGGTGTGGTTACAGCTCAATTGGAGTTGAAAGGAGATCTTTCATGTCTTGTTCGAGGTGTGTAAATTTAGTAATCAGACTGGCAATAATAAATAAATAAAGGAGTACTTAATTTACACACCGCGTACGACAGAAATTAAGAAAAAAATTTTTTTCTGCCGAAATAATAGTGTCCAGAATGTTTTAAAACCGAACGAGCGTCGCTCGAACATCTGCGGGCTGGTCGAAGTGGAGTAGCCCGGTAATTGGTCAGACATGTAGCAGAGAATCTGATATCCGCGGCAAGTAGTGTAGCCCGGTCATTAGTCGGACAAAGGGTGTATGTTGGAGGCAATTCGGACAAGCGGTGTGTATTCGCAGCTAGTCAGACGGTAAGTGGAGGCTGAGCGTTAACTCGGCGAGTGATATAACCCTGTGATTAGTCAGACGAGGTAGCGAAGGCTCTGTTCTCTTTCGCCGAGGGAGAAAGGAAACTCACCGGGCGGCGACAAGGCGCGAGCAAGTTCGGCCGGGGCATTTATTCCTTGTTACAGAGCGCTGTCTCCTAACAAATTATAAACGCTCCGACAACATTCTATACATAATCCACCAACGCCCAATTTGTTCTTCCTCCAATCCTGTCCCGCGACAGCTACTTCCGCGATAGAGATAAGCTCGTCGACAGGAAGTTAGCCGTAGTTACGGGCCTGTTTTTGCATAAGCCACGGGGCAAGTTCAGGGAAGAAACCATGCTAGCAGTGATTTATCTAACGCGCAGCTTCTGGTAATTTACCGGGCGCGTCTTGCTCGCTGTGTGTATGTGTTGCGCTATCAAAAACTCCGTAATTTCGCGGCCATGAATACCGGATACACGCAGGACCAACTTTCCACGTAATAATTAAGGTTCCCGTGATTTATCGAGCCCGCGGACTTTCTTCGGCGAACGACTTTTTCCGGAAACGCTGGTAAAGTTTCTAACCAACGGTACTAAACAACTTCTCGGTGATCGGACAGGAATTGAAACAAACTACCAAATTTCATGCTATCCGCGAGTGGCTGAAACTTTGTGGAAGAGACGAATTGCAATGATCACAGCTCGCGTTCTTTTCTCACATTTTACTCGTCTGGATCCTCGAGCGTAGAGTCTCGCTCGTCCAAATAAACTGTTTCGCAAGATCTTTCACCCAGATTCGCAGCTCCGGAGAAATCTCTCGTTGTCGCAGGTGGCCAAACGAGTCCTCGACCCGCGGTGGAAAAATCGCGGGATCGTTTGACGTATTCCCGGGCCGTGTAATTTTCTGCTCTCTCAAGCGTCGCGACACGGGAAACGAGAGAAAATGGCCCAGTTACCGTCTAATGAAACCGGCTCCGCGCGCGGCCATCTCGCGCACGGCGAAGCGTACGAAAAAAACGTTTGCATTTTCCGCGAAGTTCCCGGTTGGTTCTCGGCTGTGGATGTGCCTGGGCACGAAAAAGAAAAACGACGACGGTCTTTGCATTAACCGTGACCACGGGCTGCGCCCAGGCCTCGGTGCACACAGCCGACGACGGCAGCGTCTGTGCAACGTTACATTATGTAATTAAAAAGTCGGGTGGGCCCCAGCCTGCCGATGCCCGAGGAAACAAACTTTCGTTGAAGTTGGTCGCGTAGCGCGCGAGTCGTTTAATATTTCCTTGGTCCCTGGAAAATTTAATACAAGGGTCCGCGCGGGCTAACCTCGTTCCGGTGAACGGGTTATCCCCTGGCACTAGCAGCGAGAATTCGTCCTCGAGATCCTAGGAGACGTTCGAGAACCTCCGATCGTTCTCAGAGAAGTATTTCCCCATCGACGATTTAAGATTCACGGGAAACAGTGGGGCACGTCGGGTCCCCGAGTGATTCGGCGTTCTCACGAAATTGAATCCCGATTAGGGGACCGAGCTGCTCGCGAGAGTAATATAGCGTGAACGCAGGACGCACGGCGTCCAGCTCAATCCAATAAAGAATTCCCGGTCTTATCTCCGCGACTCTTACGGTCCAAATATCTCACGTGACTCCGACGTCCCCCAGTGATTCCCGGGCCAAATATCCTCGCGACAGTCGGGCACGTCCCGTCTATGGAGTTTTTGCCGAACTACGTGACCGAATTATGAAGTATCGCCTACCAAGAGAAGGACGACCGGTCGGCCCGAAAAAAACGAGCGAGCATTTTATTTGCGAGCGCAGATGGAAGCGACCGGTTCCATCGGTAATTCTTGTCTAACGAGCCGCGTCGAGCCGATAACACGATCCCGAGATACCTTGAAGAGCGACTGCCAGGCAGCTTCGCTTTTCCTCATCGTTAAAAATGATTCGTGACCTCGCCGTCGATACCGACACGGTCGCCTGACTTTTTTGGAGCGCCGCGCGGCAAATGGCCGACTAAAACCACAATGGGTCTCAGTTACGTCTGACTTTTCGAGACATTTAACCCTTCAGTTCGGTTCGCGACCATAAAAATCATCGCTCCTCGTAGAAGCAGGGACCATGAACATCCCTCTTTGGGCCATCTGGTTCGGACCAGGCGTTAATGCCTCTCGCTATCTTTAGAAATCGACAATTTCTATGGGGTATCCGATGAAAGGAATCAAGGGTCCCCGATCCAACGTCCGAACCATTGGTAATCCGTCCGCTCGGGAAGAATCACAAAATCTAGGGGTCGTAAAAAACACGTGCAGCCCTCTTGGGACTTTTTCGTCGCGTTACGCCAGGGTCTCGTTATTTTTTTCCAAATTTTTGCGAGTGACTTGGAGTAGGGACTTCCACCTCCACCGTGAAATGGGATTGTTTATCCCGAAAAAAATCGGGTCCATCCCCTCAAGGATCGGAGACCAGCGAACGGACCCTGGAGATAGAATTTTTGAGTAGAACTGTCGAAATCGTCGTCTAGAGAACATCGTGCTCTCAAAAGCAGCAATATCGTTGCTCACGATCTTTTTATCGAAAAGATCGTTTCGGAACAAATCGTGTTCACTAATATCGTCCGTTAACTGTCCAGAACCGCTACAACCACTGGCTCCTTGAACAAGTTGTGCAAAGTTAATTCCGCTGACAACAGAATTGTATTTTTTAACGAACAAGAAAAAACACCTTCCGATCTTCGCACGATCTATCAGCGTATCTCAATCAGGTCGGAAGGGTTAAATAAGCCCCCTTGCAGGTCTAAATTACACAAATAGAACGAATCGTAACTCCAAGTGTTACTCCGCCGTCATAAACTGATCCTGCGCGAACGCGGCACTTTTAAAGCGCATCACCGGAAATGAAGAGCAAGTAACTGCGTCACGGTATCACCGGAGTACTATTAGACAGGAGCTAGGCCTAGCAGATTAGGTCTGCAGGTGGTCCTTCTCGCGCGATTCATGGAATCGTTAAATCCAGTTGAAAGGCGGTCGTTCCGCCGCCAGCGACAAGCTTCGCCCGGCGAGGATCATATGGCGTTTTCAGGGTCCGCATCGCTGAAAATGGACAGCGTAAAACCGCGCCAGTTGTAAAGGAGCGTCGCTCGTAAACCGCAACTGCAGCGTCGTCGATAATGCCGCGGTGGCGGCGCCCGTGACAATTTTGTCGAAACGCGAACAACGGCGCCCCGCGATACACCTCCGTCGCCGAACGAAATCCAATTTTCTATTTGATCGCGGTAAATATCGCCGTTATCGAGAGCCACGTGGCGCAGTGGGCGATTTTTCGAAAAATGCAACGTGGCACCCGTAGCGGGCAAGGGATGATCCTGATAATTAAAATATAATGAGCCCCGCTAACAAAGATAAATATTATGTTCGCTCTCGTTCCCGTTCGCTCGGCTGCCCACTCCGTAATGAGGAGAATAGAGTGGTTCGTTAGAATGCATCCGGATGAAATTGTATCCACAAGTCACTGGGTTCTGGTCTCGTGGCACAGGCTCGAGCGTTCGAAGCTCATTCAGCAAGATCGTTGTACAAGTATACTATTCCAGAGGAAAATCCTTCCAAGAGGCTCCTGCGGACAATCGTTTCCGCGAGAAGGAACTTCGTAATCAATGTACAAGGACTTTATTTTTCCTAAGAATAATTACGTTTCAGTCCGCGGGGGAAAATTTTTCTTTCGAACGAGCCACGGCGATTCAGCGCAGCTGTGTGTTGCGCGCCACGAGTGCTTTTGATTTATTTCCCACGACCCGACAAGACGTTGGTCCACGCTGCTCTTGATTGTCGCCGGAATAAATCCTCTGCAACAAATGTTACTTCCGTCATACATAAATTCAACGAGCCTGCCTCGCGGAAACGAGACACAGTTTTCGCCGAACGAATTTTCGGGAATACATAAAAGAGAATTTTATGCTAACGCGGTCGTACTCTCTTTCCGGGCTCTGACGAATAAATTCGTTCGGTCGCTTTGTACCGGTCGGAAAACCAAATCAGTAGTTACGGTTAAGTGGAAACGCTCGACGATTGGTCGGGCCGAGGTAGGAATAAATCTTGTGCGATTTGACGCACGGAAAAGCGATGGATGTGTGGTCAGATGTAAGTGAAAAGGTCGGTACATCGAATAAACTAAAACAGAAAGTGAAGTGGAGCAATGTATAATCAAACATTGATTCCGAATGATTTCCCAGTGGAGGAGGTCAACGATTGAAGCGGCGGCGACGAAGGAACGATTTGCGTGCTAAATAAAAACACGAAGTTCCGTGTCTGCGGCGGGAACAAAAGCGCAGGAGTCGAAGTACTATGACAGGTGTTGAGCAGAGGGGAATTGCAGCGGCTTGAAATATCTGGCTCTTTACCGTGGACACGGTTTTCCTTTCCGTGTATCGGCCGTGACAGCGAGCGGGGAACAGCGGACGGGTAAAAACGTTGACTTCGTTACGAATGCTAATGAAAGGGAGATCGTCGACAATTGAAACGGATTTACCGTGGCGCGTAGGAGTGGATGCCTCGTTCTGGGGGAGAAGGGGTCGAAGGCAATCGGGAAATAGGATTCACGCATTGTACTGTAACAGCAAGGCGGTGTTATGGATTAATTCTGGAGCGTTCCCCATTGTCTGCGCCTCGAACAGAAAATGGACCTGAATTTTCGGCATTGTTGCCGAGGCTGGGACCGAGGCTGCGGCAGTATCGTAATTTCGAAGGGCTTTCACGGAAATTACAAAATTACCGTTACCGTTTGTAGCGAGCGAATCGAACGAGCCTGGTGCGTCTGTTTGTTAGCCCTCCGAGAAACACACGACATCACCGACAGTCTTTCGTGCGTTAAACAGCGCCGCTCGCAACCTGGCAAATTATTATGCGACTCGACGGAGTGCTACGTGGCGGAAATATCAAGCCTGCAACAACCGTTTCCCTCTCTCTCTTTCATTCCTGCTCTGTCCCTCTCACTCGTGCGTTCGCCCATTTTTTTTCTTCAGTTTTATTTGCCGTCGCGGTTCAACTCGAAACCACTGGATTTTCTGAAAGCATGGAAATGAAAAACGTCGGGATACGTGACCACCGGCCTTCCATTGAAAACCTCTCGTCGCTCGCAGCTTTTCAGCCTGATAATGCCCGCCTTTGAAACTCGCGGTTCCGTTTAATTACTGGTCCGTTGCAGATTTAAATTAGCCACCTTCGATACAGACGCAGTCTAGATATTTATGCTATTCTGTCACGTGGTCTCTTTAACCCTTTGCCCATCCACTATGCGACGTCCCTTCCGAGGGCTAACAATTATTATACTCGCCAGTTCTACACTCACACGAAATCTGTATTAACCCTTTGCGGCTGTAATAATTGTCATACTCTGGACCAGGTCGAGTTTGAGAGAGCAGAAAACAGAGCACGAAGAAGATTCCGCGTTAAGCAAAATGGAACGCGGCGCCGTATTTTGCTTCTGCGTGGTCGGCGAGATCGTTCCCCCCGCTTCTAACTATAGCAATAACGTCGGCCACGCCGTTCGCGTCCCAAGGGCTCCATCCCTTCGCAGCCGCGGAGCCTGCGCCGCGAAGAATACAAGAGAAATTAAGTTGTCGTTTCCAGGGAGAGACGCGGTTACACGACGAAAATGAAATATTCATGGACGTCGATAGGAGGACAACACTTTACATACGGAACGCCGCGTAATACTTTTGTTTCCCGGGAATCCCCGATGAAAAGTGTTCCCCGGACTTTATGCATGCAATATCGCCGCGAGCTTTCCGCGGGAAAATTTGTAAATGATTGACGATACTCTAGGATCGCGGAAGGAAAACCAACGACGTTGAACCTTCGTTCGAAGATACTCTCCCTCTCTCTCTCTCTCTCTCTCTCTCTCTCTCTGTGTCTCTTTGGGAATTGAAAAAGGACTTAAAAAGGTGTTAAGTCGCGAGACTGACGATTCGCGATTGTTCCGGATCTGTGCCCGCCAAATTAATCTTGGGCCAGTGGTTCGAATGATTTGATGATATAAAAGACGCAAAATACAATAATCGATTCGCATGACAATAAATTACGTTAAAAGAAGCGTTTCGTCCCGGACCTGCTAGTAGACTCATCAGTAAGGCTGATCTAGCAGGTCCTGCCTTATACGCGGCGCAGATGATAGAATGATGCGATTCCGTACGCGAGGGATCTTGACTGATGCGTTCCCGTTAGTCGGATGTTCTGATCGTTGGACAAAGAATTATCACGATGCAGTTACAAATATTAAGAATGATTGACAAGATAACGGCTCGTGCGTTGTCTTTAGCAGCGTGGCGTTAGAGCGTAAACTCAACTGACGGACGCGGTTTCAACGCGATGTTCGTCAGGCTTCTCGAGCAGAAAATAAGATGCACTGATTGGTTCCTGCAGAAAGTTGCATTTCCCAATCAGCACACTTTTGACAGTTAGGACCTCCTTCCTGTAGCTCTGAATGAGGCCCTGGGAAGGAGGAGTGGGGCGATACTTAAACTCGGGCGACGACGGTCTCGGTAATTCGACACCGTACTTAACGGTCGCGGAGGTCCCTCGGAAGGACTAAATTTATGACACCTTGTATTTTCAAGAGTGTAGAAAGACTAAACATTAGGCCAGATGCCTCGACTGGTCGTCGAATGATCCTGGTTTGTTTAATCCTCTATGACGGTCTTTAGGCACGAACGGACCATAAATATTAACCGAAAGAAATCCACGTGTATGGTTCCTACGCGACGCAACAAAGGAACAAACACCTCAGAATATTTCTGCGAAAGAAATTGTTAACAGATTCAATGATTGATGGGAAGGGAGAAATACATGGAAAATCAACTTGGCATACTGGCAGAAACGTCGGGCCGTCAGAGTGATCGTGTGCAACAGGACGCCGGAGGTGAAACCCGAGGAAACATGGACTGGAACGCACCGGCCGGATTAAATTCGAAAGGAAACGAACCTCGCAGGCACAGTCAGCTGCGAAGTCGTTTGTTCAGCTGTCGCCCACCTCCGGGAACAATCTACTTTATAATCCGATCCGCTGTCGATGCAAGAAAAAATCTCGGGAAATATCGCTCCGTGCTGTCGTTTGTTAACCCTCCTTGTTTCCTTCCTGGAAAGACACTGGAGAAATGCTAGGCGATCCAGCTATTCCCTTCCTGAATCTCCAATGTCGAACGTCGACTTTTAAACACGATCCAGATTTATAGATTGATCAGTAAACTTGTTACACTCGACGTTGGATTATCAATAAGTTACCAGCAGAATGGAAAACTGGAAAAGTACCAGTCAAGACTCGACGTAAAAATTCATTTCTAAATCTAGAAGAATGTTTCTCTACGTTCTTCTAAATCTAGACGAAAAATCTTTCGAAATTCCTTCCGGAAATGCGTTTCCAGTGGAATAGATCGAGACTTCGGAGACGCCCGGTACATTTCGCTTGTTTGCGAGGGAGTCGGATGCACCGGAGACCGTCGGGAGGAACTGGAGCGATTGCAGTCGATATCTGACGCAAACCGGCGGCTATATTCGAGCCGAAGGAGAGTCTCCTTTTGTCGGGGCGAGATGCTGATAAATGGACGCGGCAGAAGTTGCAGGAGCACGACCGGAATCGCGGAGCCCTGGGAAAAACTAGAGACCGTATTCTCGTTTTTTTTTTGTCGCGAAAGGAGCAACGGGGGAAAAATATTGTATCGTTATGACGTGAAGCGTCTCGACGGCGCGACGATTCGTCCGTCGACGGAACGATCTGTGGCAAACGGGGGGAGAACTCCTATCGGTTAGGCCATCTGTCGATAGGAGATACCTGTCGTCGACACAATCTATCCGACGCGAGCACCTGTCGATCGGGCAACAACATGTCAGCGGAAAAATACCTGTCGACTTCGAGGTTTGATCGTTCGAAACGATACAATCGCGCGTTGCACGCCGTTGACTTTTTCATTTCCAGGCCTGGGCACTGGATTAAAAAGTCGTGAAAGGTAGAACTTCCAACGGGAAAGTCCTTACCGCCGCCACGCCGCCGGTTGGAAAAAAGTTTCCGAGATAGCGCCGAGGGGCTGGGGCCGAAGGGTTGAAGTCTTGAATCCAAAGTTTCGCTATCCCGCGTTCTTTTTTCGCAACGGCGCGCGCGGCCGCTTGCAGTCGTATTCACGTGCAAAAAAAGGAAGAAACAAAAAAAACTGGGAGCGCGGTTTAATTAATTCAACGGACGGCCCCGGTCGTAATTCTTCGTTCGAGCTAATCGGTCGGGAGCAGACGTGCCTATAATCCTGGAGGAGCGGCGAGGCGTCGTCGTCGCGACCGGTGTGACGCAAGAGAGCCTCTTCCTCTGGGAAAGGGTTGACGTAATCCTGTCGCGTGCGCGCGCGCGTTCACGAAAGTTTACGGGAAAGCTTTCGAGGCGTTGCGATATCTTCTCGTCGTAAATGTTTGTTTCAGGGAGCGTCGGGTTTTGTGAGCTTCGCCGGGAATGGCTGACGAGTTTGTTTTAATATCGAGAGAATCGACAAGGTCCTTCGAACGTGAGCATCCGGCTCGGATTCCACGGCGTTCCGAGTTCCGTTGCGAAAGATCGTCCTGGATGGATCGAGCAGCCAATAAGCCCTGGGAAATGGCACGTTCGAAGCATATTACCGCTGCAATGCGGTAACGCGTGCTCGTGGACGTTTCGCGCGACATAATTTCCTGTAAGGACACCTATCCGAGCCGGTAAGCCGACAGGATCGACAAGCCCGCGTCGAAACTGTGTTGCCGCTCGATCATCGATCCTTTTAAACCCGATCCTATTCGCTGACCGTTATACAGATGCTGCTGAAGATATCTGGAGCGAGCTAAATGGCTATTCATGGAAAACTGGGCGGCGGATTTAAGGAAATCGCGGTGAAATAGGTCGACGCCTGGGTAGGCAAGTTGGTGCCGGAGGTTTGTGGTTAGACAAGTCACGTAGAAATGTGTTGAACCATAGGTTAGAGGAACAGAAAAGAGACCCCGTTGCTCCGATTTCTCGAGTGGAAGAGGTTCCGCATTGGTCAAACAAGGGAAACTTCAAGACAGTAGTAAAATGAAAAGAAAATCGTTCACCGTACCTACTGAATCAAGCTCAGCAACTGGTACATCTGTAGAGCAGAGTTTCCACTCAGGCAAGTGGAATGAACGTACCATTGATCAGACAATTAATCATTTCTAGAGCACAGTATCTACTCACACGCACGAAAGTCTGTTCACGAAGACAAACGACACCTGTTTGCCAGCCTAAAACGAAGGAAATCATCGACCAGACTTGTTAAATCAACCACATGAAACGGTCCTCGGTCTGGCAAGTGAAATGGGTCAACGCTTGATCGTACAAGTAATATCGGAGTTTGCTGGTCAGGCAAGTCAAGTGGAAATACGTCGAGTCAGAGAAATAGTGTACTCTATCAGGCATGTGAAAGGGTGGAGTGAACAAGTGGAATACATGTGCCATTGATCGGACAAGTGAAACAGGTCAATGCTTCGGTGTCTATGTAAAAACTGTCTATCTAGACGTTCATGATCGAACTACGTCTCTATGAGAATAAAAGTCACCCCACCCTTCGCAGTCAACGCTTATCCTTTTACCTCGAAAATTAAACATTTCTTCTGACCTAGAATAATTCTATTGTATATAATTTTTATAATTTTCTATTCAGATGTTTAGTAGTTTATTAGATACCAACTGAGTTTTATTGATTGGATAACACTGAGTCACCACGCGAGTGCTCAGGGTTAAAATCGTTCTCAGTAGAACAGGTCGACGGTTAATCAGCCGCGTACAATAAATCGATAATTTCCCTTTCAATCTCGAGCCTGGGAATTCGATACGAGTTCTCGGGGAAGGGAGAGAATTTCGAACCGCGACGGTTCGTTAAAAACTGCGGCTCGCGAGAGGTTCTCGCACGTGGGCAACGTTAGAAACCGGACACCGTGGTCCGTCGCGCAGCTTTTGTGCCGACGTGGCGCGTTCTAATGCGGTGGAATGGAATTAAACGGAGGTCGGTTCTTGCTTTGCTTTCTCATCGTTCTTCCCGCGGTGCGTCTTCCTTTTTTGCCGGGGCGCGGTGCCGTGCGTCAACACGACGGTAATTATTCCGTTTGTTCTGCGGGCCGGCGTCGACGACGTGTCCCTTTCCCAGGACCCAGGTCGCGCGCGAAATGCCTCTAAAATACTGGCAAATATGCGAGCGAGTGTCGGTTTGCAAAAAACGAATTAGAAATAAACCGCGACGACCGCTCGCCAAAATATCTCTTCTTTCACACGCGCGTAATTCAGCAGGCATCTGCGGGACAAAGGTCCCGCCGGAGAAATTAGAGACACGTATCCGAGGTGTCCGTGTGGCAGCTCTCGTGATATTGTTTGCCGCTTCTAATTAGATGGCGGGGACCACGAGGGTGCGCAAAGTAAGATTAAAAGAGGAGCCGAAGAGCTCTCGAACGGTCTCCGTTTTATCTTCTATCTACTCCGGGACCGCTGCCGATGGTCCGGGTGGTGCAGAGCAGTGGCACGGTGCAGCTTTTAGGATAATGAAACATGAGCGGGCCATCTTCGATGAATTGGCTGCGTTTCGAAAACGTTTCCACGGGAAGAGGAGAAAGCCCGAAGAAAGCTGACGCGTGGAGAGAACGAGAATTCGGCAGGTTCGTCGCGAAAAACGAGCAGGCTCCGGTTAAGAGCAAAGCTGTGTTCCATCTAAACGAAGGAAGCTCCGTGCTCGATGGCCACTCTAAGAGCCGGTGAATTTGCTTCCAGCCTTGGTTCGATCTCTTATTTATTTGTCCGTTGCGTGACGAGCTTGCGAATCCTTCGATTCACGTGCAACCTTGACCTCGTTCGTTCGCCACCTACGTAGGGAAGGATCCCCGCCGTGAGGAAGGACATTCCAGCTATTTGCAGATCATCCTAAACGCCGACAGACATTCTACTATACCGATCGCAATCGACAAGATCGATTCCAACCGCGAACAATGGCTGGCTACGTGGTCCCCGTAGCACAAAGGACCATTGTACCTGGCCGAAGACGCGACGTGAGTTTTGCCATTAGGTGGCCGGTAATCGGCGAAATGCGATTACTGCGTTTCATGCGCCGGTGAATTGACGGGTCGCGAGCGTAACCGGTGAATAGAGTGGCTTTCCCCGAGGGGCCGTTCCTAAGGTCAAGTCGACGGAAACACTTGTTGGATGAGGCAATCTCTTCGCCGACTTAATGGCCGACCTCTGCCGCCAAGGATCGAGGCACTCAGAAGAATCAGCGCTGCCAAATAATTGCAACGACCACCGGCGAAAGCGTGACATCGCTAATGCATTCTCCTTGTTCGCCGCTGGACGCTTCTCCAATTCTAAACAACGCCGGAGACGTTGCACTCGAGGTAAATACGACGCAGTTTATATACGGTGTTTTTGTTAAAGTGGTTTGTTTTGTCAAATGCGCAACACTGTTCCCAGTGACAGTCGATTTGACAATTCACAGAACAACGCTTGCAAATTGTGCAAATTTATTTCTTACTTCTTTCAATGTTTCCTCTGTTACTTTCTCACGTAATTCTTAGCAATTGCAAGTTTTCCAAAATCATTTTTGCAAGACAATTTTTCGTTCCGATCATGAAAAAGTTATGCTGTTTTAAAGCGCGTTCGAATACTTTCGTGGTTCGCAGTATCCGTAGAAAATTATTTTTATTATTTATTATAGACGGACTGAAGCCCTTTTGCATAAGTCTTTACAATAGCAAAGAAACGAAAAAAAAAAAAAGATACAATACTGCTTGTGTAATAACAAAGAAGGAACATGCACAAAAAGAAAAATTTAATAATGGTACAATCGATATGGTATTATCTTATAATCCTGCGTAGTTGCATTTTAAAATTGTAAAGAATCACTGAAAAAATCAATAGGATTATAAATAGTGCATGATTTTGAGATAATGCGATTCATTGGATTAATTAATCCATAAGTAGATTTCGCTTTAATTGTTTGAAAACCCGCTCTTGTTCTCAGTACACGTTCTGGTACATCAAAATTAATTTGCGCCAGTAGAGAGAAACTTGATTGATATCAATATGAAAGCTGTCGGAAGACAACGGTAGAAATACGAACGAGGAGTTAACTCGTCTTCCCAGTTTAGCAGGTTAAATATCCGCAGCCACGGGCATTTAATCGCATCTGGATTGATTGGAAAGGCTTGTCGAAGATGGAGACGACTCCATGGACAGCGAGAGATACCGGAATCACCGGATGAACGATGGAATTGATCAGCTTTCCGTGAGCGATTGAATACCAGGCGCAATTTACGATTGCGCGGACCGCAGTTTCATTTCCACGGGATTCTTGGCGGTGCCGAGGCGACTTCCAACCGCATAAAAGCCCCGACGGAGCGTATATCTGCGTTTCAACGCGGAAACGAGCGGTTCGATCACGAACGAGCTTCGCGTGTTAATTCACCGCCGCGGATTAACGCTCATTCTTCGCGAAGGTATGCGAATTATACAGGCCACGGGATCGCGATTGCATGGCAATTCCCTGTCGCCGATAGTCCGGATTTATCTATTCCGATGCCGATAATCTCGGGATATTGCTGCGGCAGGATTGCCCGCTCGGAATCGACGAATTTTTAACGCGATCGTGCCGCTGACAAATCGAGCGAAACGCGATTGCTTCTTCTTATTTATGACGTGAACGTTTCAACGAGATCACCGTTAGAAAATTTATTTTCTACAGAACGTGAGAGCCACTGGAACTGTGCAGAATCAAAGCCTCGTGTACTCAGGGTAACCGTTCTTTGGGAAAGATGGAATATGCCGGTATGTAGTCATACAGTATGTATACAAGCGCGCGGGGAATGTAGATACGTTTGTGAAATATTTTATAACGGCAAAGGAAAAGGTCGGAGATGGTCAGATTGACGGAATAATGTCCCTGAAAGATCCTTTTGAATTTGGTACGGAAAGTAGACGTCGGTGTAGAATATTATTCTGAAACTCTTTGAAAAATGTCCTTTGGCGTAGCATTGTTTGATGCTTAATAATGGAACGGCGTAATTATATGTGACAAGTGGCATTGGTCGAACAATGGATCGAATTAAAATTATCTACGGGGACAGTCAGCTATCGGAGCGTCGAATCGGACGCAGTTGACACATCGGATAAGCAAGTACAATGAGATTGTGTCCAGCCAGGTGTTCGGAACGGTGTTTACCGTGTCAGTAGAATGGACACGCGTCTAGTCAGACGTAGCCCGACGACTGTGATTGCTCGGGTAGAATAAGATCGTGTTCAGTCCGAACGAGCCGAGGACTTAATCAAGCAGGCATAATGGGACGTTGATCAACGGGACGTGTGCTAAGGCACAAACCAAGCAAGTAGAATGACATCGTGATTAATCAGACGTACCGAAGCCGTCGATCCATTAAGCTGAATGTCACCGTGTTTAGTCAGACACTTCACGGTGTACGGTAACTTCCGAGCAAGTGATTCGAACGGTGCACGGTCAGACGGACTGGGTATTATAAATCTGTATAACATCGGTCGAGCGAGAGGAAAGGGCAAAGGATTAACGTTATAAATCATTAATTATGGATTCCCAACGACGACGTAAAGCGGAACGCCGCGAGGATTGGGAGCAATTACGAATTTCCGAGTGCAATTAGCTCGGGCAATTGGATCTGTGGGCACGGGGGCGGAGGAATTTTGCCAGGTCACAGAGCCGATACGTTTCACCTGTAAGATATCACCCTGGGAATAGAGTTTCCGATAGTCCCTGGTCAAATTTGCCGGTGCGACGCCGCTTGTTCTTCGCCATTGCCTCTGATAATTGCAAACCGCGTGCGTAACTTCACGTTCTCAAGTTCCACTTGGCCGTTTAGCTTCGAGACACAAAAGCCGAGCCCTCCAATTTCCATTCATTCCGGACCCGGAACGCTCGCCGTTATTCGATTACAGCGTTTCTGGGATCGAACGAGAAACAGATGACTGTTTCAATCTCGAAATCTCCGCAAAAAGGAACTCCAATTAAGTCCGGATTCATTTCACCGATGGTTCACCAACCTCTCCGAATATTTTCCGACGCTGCAGGTCGCAATTACGGCGATACCGGAAATCAATCGAAATCAGTTCGCGCGCGCACACATAGACGCGACGGAGAGAAAGGGTTCGGAACAATGAAGGAGAGAAACGCTAAAGCAACTCGATGGAAGTAACACTTGGCGCACAGCACCTTGAAACTTCGAACACCCCCGCGACTTCCTGTTTATTTTATGCTGCTTAACTTGCGCCGCGCCGTTGCGCTCCGAACCGTTCGTCATTTTAAATAAATCAGCACCGGGAACTTCTTAACTGTCGTAAATGCATTACGCCCGGATCCCGATCGCCGCGGAACTTCCGCAAGCGGAACTTTCAACCTGGGCAACATCTGCGATTCCATTCCACGATCCTGCTACAACCATTCCCCTTTTTTTCAGAACCCGCGCGACCATAATCTACTCGAGCCGCCTGTCACGCAAAATTAACTGCAATCTTTAAAATATTCCCTTCTCATAGTTAAAATACAAAACTCCCACAATTAACACATTATTGCATATTTTTGAAAAATGTATGGTACATGGCTAAATTTTCATTTAGCATTTAGTATGAACTAACTAAGTCACCCTCAATAATGTCGTCTAATAGTTTCATTCAAGATTGCAATGTCAAAGAAAATTTCTATGCTTTCTTTTTTGGTACAGCAGAATTATTGAAAATCCTATTAATAGGCTTCCGGTCGGTAAAGTGTTAAGGTAAAATTTTTTCTCGATTGCACTTGCAAATATAATAAATTTATGATTTCGGCGCATCAAAACAAATGGTTTGTTGTTGTTTATTGATCGAACCATGCGTCGAAATCATAAATTTATTATATTTTTCACAATTAACTTAGAATATTTTCGTCTCGTAATAGTCCACTGAAAGCAAGGAATATTTCACTGAGGCTACCCACCGTGGAGCAAGCTATGAAAACAGAGATTTGCACAAAGATGCGGAGAGTCTAGTGATACGAAAACGATTAAGGCAACAATAACAAGCTGATAGCTTATCGATATGGGGGGAAGAACGTATACAAAACTGATCCTCGATGTTTCTAGCCTGGCATCGATTGTGTTTCCATTATATCCGAGGAGAAGCGGCCGCGTTGGTATTAGTAATCCGATAACAATAGAATTCTATTTTGCTGATCCGATTCTTTGCGAACTCGAGCGTCGTTCGACATCGGAGCCAGGTTGCCCGGGAACCAATATACAGCAGATCCCGGAGTCATGCGATTAGGGATCGCTTGGTTACACGATCGGCAGCGAGGCAAACTTCCCCCTTCCTCATTGAAAGTAGAATACCCACAGTCACGTTCGGCTGCCTCGTCTAATTGTTCATATGCAAATCCCGGGCGACACGTGTAAGCCTCGCTAAACTCCACGTCGAAATTTCCATTTGTTGTACCTGTCGAGCTCAGTCGACCGTCGAGCTTCGAACAAACTTCCCGCACGGTTGTTTATATTAGTAACAATGCATCCGCTGTTACAATGGAACCGCGGAACCCCGCTCGGACACCGAAAATTCCGGACTGCAGTATTTGACTTTACCAGTAGAATAGGAAGCCACGGATCAGACCGGTTCTACAGGTTGATATTGTCTGACACCGGTGCACGGAGAGGTAGAACACGATCCAACACCGGCGGGATAAGTAGAATGAGACTGTAATTAGTTAGACGCCGCAAGCTCCGCTAAGTAGATTGAGATACTGCATAGCCAGACATGCTTGGTATGTTTAAACATGCGAGATAATATATTTCATCACCGGGAGAGATACGTGCGGATGTCGGACCAGTGGAATGGGATCCTGGAAGCATCTAGTCAGGCGTAACCATCGTTTCATTGTGACTGACGTGCTTATCCGTGCGTGCAAGATGTTCTACAATATTTATTCAGTAGAACGAGACTGTATCTAGTCAGGCATATTCAAATTGTCGTATCTTTGTGCAAAAAAATCATAGTGCAATGCACCCAGGCTCATTTTGAAGTGCAAAGCTTCCACTTTAACACCGTTCCACTGAATTTTCGCAAAAAAATTTTTTCAGACCGCAGCACTTGGAAAAGCGAAAATACTTTTTTCCTGAATGAGTGTAATAAAGAGCTGCCTATATCCGGAGGTGGTTACGCTGCCGATAATCGAGGAAAATATCGGATATATTCTCGCGCAATAGTGTCGCGGTAATTGAATAGGCTTCCGATTAGTTTAATAAAATTGCCGGCGAGTTATGGGTGTCCATGGGTCGCGGGGGCGCAAACCACGGGAATTAACAAGCCCCGATGGCGGCGATAATTAAGGCTCGCACGCGTAAATCCCTCAATCCCCGATCGCGTTTACACCCACGCGTTCTCGTTACCGCACGCAGGTCGGTTGATATTATTTAAAAAAAAAAAGGAGAGAGAGAGAGGTGGAAAGGTGAAAAAAGCTGGGAGGCTGCATCGTGACCAATCAAGGGTAGCTCGTGTTACGCGATGTAAATCGACCCATTAACCACTCAACCCGTTCCCCGTGACGTCCAGCCATTTTTTACCGTCCTAAACGGAGCACGCGAGCCGGCAGAAAGGGAAGTCGTAGCTGACGGATAGCTGCAATAAAAATAAATCAGCTTGCGGACGGTCAGGTGCGTGGCGAGGGGTTAAAGAGTCGCGGCTGCACCGGTTTTCTGCGTCGCCTCAAAGAAGAAACAAGGGGCGGGCACTCCGTTTACCGGGTTGGAAATTTTCTCGTGACTTTGTCAAGCTACGACGACGACGACCAACTGTGGCGTTCGATGGACACGAATTTATTATTTACGATTTCGAAAAGCCGTCTCGCCGAGCTTTATGGAAATCGCGCGCTTTGAAGTGCGCAAGGGAAAACCCGCCGTGCGGAAATTTCGTTCTTAATGAACCCGACCTACGGTCGGTTTACAGCGACTACTCGATACAAATATCCGGAAGGAAATTTTCGCTGAGCTGCTGCGGTTCGCTTTTGCGGTTCAGCCGATCGCGAAAATGCACGCGGATTTCGGAACGAGCAAGCGTTTTAACGATCCCTGCCAGAGTAACGTTATGCAAATTCGTCGGGGCGTCTTTGATACCGAAACGTTCGCGACTCGTTCATGAAATTATGCATCGCTGCGAGGTGTGCTGTATTTTTTCCCGGATATTTTCTTCCGTATATATATTAGTCCCCGCTGCTTCGACACGCAGCGATTGGCAAAGCCGTCGCGTTCGATCGTTGAATAAGTTGGTCCGCTCGGGCAGAATATTCCTGCCTCGAATTCGTCGCCGGGGAACAGTTTTGTTTTCCTCGAGCGCGATGTTTACGAAAGACAGTGCAATTTCGTGGAAGCATTTTCGCACGATGCACCGGGGAGAGGTTCGGGCCGGTACACTCCCAGGGTTTTATGGGACGGCGATATCGGGAAGTTGGCCTATTATTCAGCTGCGATATTGGAAGTTTCGCACGTCGCGTCGCGCCGGCCAGTGAAGCCACATGCTGGCAGGCTCGCCAGGATTTTACGGACGCGAATCGGAACCGTATATCCATGGCCGCGGAAAACTCGAATTAATTTCGCACTCGGCGCCGGGCCATTTCGCTCGTCAGAATAATCGGCCTTAATTAAAAGGTTTATCGTAATTACCAATCCGCGTGACACGCCGGGGAAACGCGTATTAATGATTTCCGGATACGTATCCCGGTCCCTGTACGCGTTATTAATATCGCGTCGCGGCCGATACACTTTAAAATCCCCGCTATTTTTCTACCCTTCTTAATTAATGCTCGTTACCGCGACCGTTGCCGAATCCCACGCATTATAAACACATTAGCCGATGTGACAAAGGGGGGCCCCGGCGTAATGTTAAATGGAACGTGAACGCGGAATCGATGCGGAACGCGAATGCGACCGGAAAACCGAATTAAAAGTTTGCCTTTTGCCCCGTCGCACTTTGCCGCGCGACAAGAATAATAATAACGCCCTCTCGTCGGGATACTTGACCACGCGGTTTAATTCGGTTTGCTAATGTCGTGCTAGTCGACTACGGATGCCAGGCCGGTACCGCGTTTTTACAGACAAACGCGGCGAGGAAACCGGAGTCAAGTGAAATTTTATTCCATTAAAAGTTCCCCATTTGATTTCGCTGGTTTCGCGACGCTGCTGTCCGGAAAAATGCGAATTTGTGGCTTCTGCTGGCCGTACTGTAATCTACGAAAATTTGAATTTGCAACTTCCCTTTAATCCCTCCGCTTCGATCCATTACCATTTCAACTCCTAGCCTCTGTGTAATCTCTGTAAAACACCCCCTCCCCCCCGGAAAACTTCTCGCCTCCATTAATCTTTAACGCGTTCCTGTCCGTCATGGGTTTGAGTGACAGGATAATTTCTCCAGACATGAAAATTAATTTCTTGACTTATCAAATGTCAAAGTTTCATTTTCATTTCTTAGCAAATTACGAGTGTTCGCAGTGGTGACAATCGCTGCGAGAAGCTTGCCTCTCGAATTGAAGTGAATCTCGCGTCTTTACTCAGGGGTTAGTGAACTCTGACACAGAGAAGAGATTTTTCGCCGGCTTAGGTAGCAACAGGTAAAATAGACAGTCGTAATTTGGCACCGAACCGAGCACCTCGCTGACTTCTTTTTCCACGGGAAGAATCCTCGACTGGCTTGATACTCGGTTACTTCCGTAGCTTAAACACGTGTCCAATTCCACTGACTACACCCGTGCACCGGTATAATGTGATTGCCAGAGTGCACGCTGTCCTATTCCACCGGCTTGGCAAACACCGGTGTTCTATTCTAATTAGGGTCTGGTCTAAGACGGTGACATTCCACTTGCGATGCAGTGCATTCTGTGAGTCTGACTAGGCACGGCATCATTCTCCTTAATTGATGCGGCGCCGAACGCCTTGGATCGGCTCCTGTGTCACTCTCCGTATCCACCCACGCTTCGGTGACGTCTGACCGTGCGCTGGTACGTTCTACTTGCCAGGAACATTATCTTGGAATTCATTGTTTAGCGAATAGTACGTTGGCGATTGTCAGTCCCACGCGTTGGTTACGTCTGACCATGTATTGGTCCGTTCTACTTGCAGGAACATTGTGTCCGTATTCATTGTTTTGCACGTTGCGAAATACGCGAGCGAGACTCGTAGTAAACTCGTAAAATTATTTAAGGAATAACGAGACTGAGGATCGGGTGAAATTTGTAATTGGAACACAAACGTATTCGAGATCCCCGCACATTTTCCGAACTAAAAACGAAAGTATCGGACGTTACTCGAATTAACGTGGCCGGGATGAATTATTTGAAGCGGAACGACGTTCGAACGGCGAAATTGAGCCGGAGATTTTAATCGAGGCTTCAGAAATGTTCGCATCGCTCTAAATATTCTATGAAACGGAAGTTGGTAGGTCCGCCGAGGTGGTCGAGTTATTTTTCGCGCAGCTCGCCACCGGTTGCGACCGGTGCCCCACTCTTTACCCACGAGGACGCTTTAATTTCGAGCCGGGGCGGAACTTAAATTTGAATTTAACCGGGTCCGCGTGTTCTTGATCCGCGGAGCCGGATTCCACTTAAATTTCAAATGGAAACTGTCGGACGTGGAGCTGGCCGCGTCGTAGCCGCGACGGGAATATCTGGCCAACGGTGACAACGGTATATGCCCACGAATATCGGGCTTTCATCCGCACACATTTTCGATACAATACGATCCCACGACTGTCCCGAGAACTCGATACATTTACAATTCTTATTTCGGATTACCGTAGGACCGTCCTACCTCCCCTCCAACCCTCCCCAACGTCCACAGAACCGCGGATAGACCGCAGATATTGAATGTAAGCTAGCAACTCTTCCGAATCTGCGTGAAATTTTATGGACACCGGACCCGCACATAATTCTGCCCGGGCCCTGACTGCTGGAATTGCCTCCTGTCTCGAATTTATCTTAGACTACGACGCACGGGTACACAGAAATAACTCAAGCCGTATCGCGGAATAATTTCGCAGACGACTACTTTATGCGCTGACCTTGTTTGCTGCAGCTCTTCGTTCCAACAACAAGTGGACGTTCTTTATTAACAATGCATCGAGCCGAGAAATTACACTGATCGACTCCTGAATTCTGGTTTTGTAATTATTAAAGCAAACGTTCCACTCGTGCGGTGATGTAATACAATTTTGTAAATGTTTATTGCCACCAGAAGTGTCGGCGCAGTCTGATCATTTATTCCATGAATTCTAGTCGCATTCATTCAACGGATCCATTCATTTATACACACGCCGCTGTCAATGGAAATTTCAATAAACGCGTCTCTCTATACGTACCAACAGTAAAATTGACACAGAATTTATTCCTGAACGTTGGAATGACGGTTGTTACGAATATAAAAATGTTCACCGGATATTCGTTCGGTGGATTCATTCATATGTACGTAAATTACAATAAAAGTCAATTAAAACCCAATGAACGGATTTTGCAATTTTTTTTACAAAGCTTGCCGGAGGAGTAGATTCAATAGAATCAGAATTCCTGAATTATGGTCTGACAATTACAGAACATATATTCATTCATCCATATATAAGTGCACTACAATAAAAGTCAACTGGAATTTCAATAACCACGGCACCGCATTTTTTTATTAAAACTATAACTGGCAGAATGGAATGCCACTCCAGATTTATGCTTTCACGATTATTAAAAGCGTAAAAGCGTGTCTCTGGAAAATTATTCAATAGATTGATTTATATGCACCTAAGCTGCGGTAAAAGTCACTTGAGATCTGAATAAACGCGTTTTTGTGGTTTTCACTAACCTTAGAGCTGTCACAAAGCTGAAAATCAACTATTCATGACTTCTCATTACACAGCGATTAAAGAATATATTCTTCGGGGAATACAGTCAGTAGATTGAAATGTCAATGAATGCATTTTTACATGTTCTACGTAGAAAGATAATCATGCTAGAGGAATAGAGCTTTACTGTAAGAAGCCTGTGTGTTTCGTTATTACTGCGTAACTTGCTGGCTGAACTTTCTAAAGGGCCATTGTTGTGTAATTGAAATCGCACAGCACTTTTAATACCGTCTGAATACAGGTGTTCTTTTGGTGGAACCCTCGTTAGAACCAATTTTACTACGATATTTTTCAATGCTTTTAAGACGAGATTTATTCCACTTGAAGCAGAATGGCGAAGACCACTATTCATGTTACGTGAAACAGAATACGATGGACGAGGATTACGTAACGGATGGAAACAGTCTCGGACGATGATTTCATTGGAAAATAAAAACTCTTGCTGGATGGGGTAAGAATAATTTACTGAAATTATGAGTAAACGTTGTTTAAAAAACATTTGTTCGTGAGCATTTCTATACATAGTCTACATACCTTGAAGACTGGGGGATGCCGTGCATCGCCTGGGAAAACTAATATAGCGCATTATTTCGCGAGGCACAACCTTATTACAAAACTTGGCGAAGCGCGATTCAGTAATTTTTGTCTGGCTTCCTTAAAGACCGTGGCTCATTATCAAGTCCTCAAGAATACGGGAATAGCCGAGGCTCGCCGGTCCTCTTCGTACGGCGAGCCGAAGTTAATTACAACTCTCCCCCGGGGGCCGGAACTTCGAGTAGTACGAGTCAATAATTTCCGGTAATTCCGGGGTTCCCGTCATCCGCCATCGGAATTTCATTCTTCGCCGGCACAAAGGACTTGAGAACCGTTCTCCGCGAATAAACAAGCAGCTAACGAAGCACTCGGGCTGCACAAAAGCTCGCCACCTCGCCCCGGGAACAAGCTGAAAGAAAGCACAACACCGGCAGCTTGTCGGTAAATAACGCGCGAGAGGCAGCCGCGATTAGAATCGCGTCCGTTCTTGTTCGTCGGAGAACAAGCACTCGAGTAGATTTAATCGGCGGGCCTGGTCAGACTTTCAACGACGAGCAGGTAATCTTCCGGTCGAGGCCGCTAACAATGATCCTCGAGTGTTCAGGCGTGACCATTAAAGATTAAATTCCACCGACACGCCCTCGCGACACCCTCGCAAACCACGCTCATTGTGCACGTCGACCCACGTCCACGCTCCCGTCGACGACATTCGTTAAGTCAATAGCAGCTGCCCCTCTTATCTATTACAGATGTCACCAGCCGACTTTGGCTTCTGGGTCAATTGCACATTTGGGTCGAGTTAATCGGAAGTAGTACCGGACGATTCTAATCCTGGCCAGCGCCGCGATAAATTAATTAAATTCCGGCAGCGAGCCCGCGTCCGCTGGTAATGACGACCGTTATTAGCGTCGGATCGTGGCCAGCGAAAATGAAAAAGAACCACGGGAATCCACGATCCACTCTCCTGCCGCTGATGATCGCTGTCTCGCCGGCTGCTCTTTCCGCGACGGCAGGTTTTCACAAGTATTTTTGTAAAGTTTAATCGCGCAGTGAAACACTTGTAATTTTTAGCGCGATTTTACAGGGCAGTTCCGGCATTAAGGTCCATAAAAATGGTCGATAAGCAATAAAAGCTCCGACAGCGATTGCTCAAAGCAACGGCGAGCGATCGTCTCAATAACTTCAACGCCATAAATTCCATTAGCCTCGTCGCGGGGGTGCCGAGAAGCATTCCGTCGCTGAAAGTTCTCGAGCCGTGGCGAAGTAAAATAGCCACGATGTTTCCATTTAAAGGGGGTCGGAGAGAGTCCGTTTCCTTTTGTTCCGAATGTCCTGCGAATACCAGCCATTTCCGAGGTCGGTTCCGACGACGCTGCGGAAGGAGCATCGGCATCGGGACGCCGTGTTTCTTGCTCCTTTTCGCGGGGACACGTTTGCTAAAAGCGCCGTTTGTAACGGTCCGCGAAACGCCATTACCGGCTCCACCCCTCTCTCTACGGATACAAATTTTCGTGCGGTTTTCAACCCGTCGGGAAATGAAATTTCCCACCCGGCGTGTGGTGGCCGGAAAACGCTTAAATTCCCCCGGCCCCTCCAAGAGAAACGCGCGTTCTCCTCATTTGAATCAAAAAGCGTCCCACGGTCTCACTAATTGAGTTCCAGTTTCGACGGATCGCCTGGCGACCCTCGGATTCTCTCGTCGATAACCGAGAAGAGGCTAGAACAGCTTCTTCGCGTTCCTCGCGCGATTAACGGCCACGGAATCATCCGGGAAGCAATAAAGACCAGACGCTGATTTATTCGATCCTCGAAAATATCAGCCCTTACGTTTCCGCGAGATTTCCCGTCCTATTTACATTCGACGCTGCTTAAACGCCCCATAATGCACGCCAGCTGTTTCATTCGGCGCTTCGAATCACTTCTATCTAATAAAACCGCTTTAACGGGTTTCACCTGAAATTACTGCGCACGTGGGTAACGTTGTTACCGAGCACTTGTCGACTCGATAATGTTGACTAGAAACACGGATATAATCGAATTTATTCGGTATAGCCTTGAATGACATTCACAATATCTGTTATTATTATTATTATATACGGACCGATCTCCTTTTATACAAATGTAGACAGTTTTTAACATTATAACTGATAAAAACAAAAAGAAGACATAACAAGAAAAAAAGAAAGTCTTATCCTAAAATCTTAACCTAAGTCTTAACTAAAATGTACAAAAGAATGGAGCGTATTTGTTATACAAATATGAAAGGTATATTTCCATTAAAATATAACAAAATTGACCTCCATCTCTACTTCACGCCTCCACATTTGATAATATCATTGTCGACAGATTCCAGGTGTCGGGAAACATTTTCTCCATTCTTGCAACCTGTTCTCGGTGCTCCACGCAATGCACGTGTATGGGAGTCGCACGAACAATGCGGCAACTCGTTGGAAATGGCGAGCGGTGAACATCGTCGTTGAAAAGAAGGAACTTCGGGAATTAATTTCTGCGTGGACTATCAAAGGATGCGTTTCAATGTTTCCGCGGGAGCCCCGGCGAAAGGGTCGCGGGGATTCCATTTCGGGCGTCGAATGAAATTCACCGTCGACTACTATACGAGCGAAACCGGAATTTCCGGCGCGGAAACCGGGCCCGGATGGATTTCCAACGAAAATTCCCATCGTATTGTTCCGTAACTTCAGCTTGGAGCGTTTACCTTTGAGCCTTGTAAACATCGCGGCCGCGGTGAGCCTCGTTAGACACGGACTCGAACATGAATAAGTATTGCGAGTCGGTTTTGGTCAGACCGAAACTACAAACACGGCTTGGAAAGTCGGATCGGTATCGGACAGCTTTCAGTTCTTAATTTCTTCAATCCTTTGACCCTTTCGATACTACTCTGTGGTTCCTTCGCGGGATTTAATCGATCACGATCTCAACATGGACGATTTTGAGAGGAAAAAATCTGTTCTGTCGCACCGGAGCCGTACACGTGGGTCGTTCTTTGGGACAATATTTATGGCACGTACGTGCCTAATGAACCTTTTAGAGGATTAAATAAACAATTGCCTCATTTTGTAATCACTCGAGACACCCAGACGAGTTTCTTTCAGCTGTTGAGTTTACAACGTGCCATAAATCATATCCCATCGAGGGGTCTCCGTCCACAAGTCGAGTATCGCCTCCCTCCTTCCCCAAGATGGGCCTCAAGCAGACCCATGGGAAAGAGAGCTAAGTTACTCTTTGGTAACGCTGATTGGTAAATGCATTCCATTTATAAGGCAATCAGTGAGATTTCACAGATGCCCAAAATTCGAGGAAAACCCTTCTCGCATACATAGAAGGGTCTTCAAACAAACCTTCTCGTTATATAGAAGGATATACAAAACATCCCCTCTCGCATACATAGAGGGGTCTCACGAAGAACGTCCTCTCGTCTATGGGAGGAGTTCTAAAGTTAACTAAGGTGACGATTTACCAGTCAGTAGAGTTGAAACCTCTCGTCTGGACGTCAATTTCGCCTTTTTTCGAAAAACTTCCTTTGTTTCTCGAGTGAAACTAGGTTGTCAATTTTAAGAATAGATCACAACAGTCGAGATCTAAATATTAATCATAGTCATTAAAATATTAATCATAGTCATAAGTATAGACAATTTTGAATAGGCTATCCAAGATTAGTTTGGTGGATAGATCATCGCGAATTGAACAAAATCCGTAATACTTGACGTTAATGGACTTCATTTCCCACGTTTATCGTTCCCGGCTCGTATAACAAAGATTTATTTGCGACTCGAGTGTCCGTGCAAACATTGCCACGAGACACAGTCGCGGCGAAAGGGTTAAAAGCTCGGGAAAAGCGGTCGGAGATCCGTTTCGGACAAAAGAGACTAGAGCACCGCCCACGCTCGTTGTCATTCATTAGAAGCCGGTAATCACGAGTCAGAGTTATTCGATTTAATAACCAGCGAATTTACGTGAACGATAAATGTTGCTTTCCTACGTACATCTACTAGCAACTTCTCGCACCGTTGTAGTTATCTACGCGTTCACGAATGCTTGAATAAATATTAAATTAAGGTTTATCGGTCGTATATACCGTATCAAAAGTATAAATCAGACTGAGCGCGGGAAGCTTTACGTCCGGTTTAACCGCGCGAAATTACGCCCGGATTTCACGGCAAACATGTGCCGAAAATTCTTTCCTCCCGCGAGTTTCACCCACAGCCTGGCTGTGGGCGAAAGTATTCGGACCGTTTTCAAAGTCAAAGCGTTCGCCGGTTCCCACGAAATTCAACGAATTTTAGAATATTATACCGGCTACGCGTAATTTTTCACTGATTTTTCTAGGTCCATTGATCAAATTATGATATCGCGGTATTCGGGAAGTATTCGGTCGTTTATCATGGCCACATTGTTTCGTCATTTCTCGTCAATCATGTGCAATAACTTTGCACGCATAGCTGGAACCATCGGCTTTGAATAAAGCTCAAATATCGATTTTAATTTTGTCCATAGAAAATGTTGAGTTTATTTCTTGTCGAACGAGAGGCTCGACGATGTTGTAATGCGAATGAAATCTAGTTTATATAAAATGTGAAAGTATTTCGTTATCGGGATATATTTTCAAATTAGTACGACCAATATTTAAACACAAGCATTTTAAGTGTATTGCGAATTCTTGTCGGTATGTTACGCACACGGTACAGCGAAAAATGATGGTTGGTGAAAATATTTACTCGGTCAGAGTACTCGGCAAACCGGTAAATTAATCGGGTTCGATCCGCGATTCCCCGCACGAGCGTTTGTCGAGGAATTATTATCCCGAGGCGACTTCACGCGAGATCTCCATCCGCGGCGTGTCTTCCGCATGAAAATCCGGCATGAAGTTATAACGCGGAACGTGCGCCGGTGTAAAATTCATGAAGTGCAACGGGGGAGCGTGCACGCGATGCGCTCGGCCATATTTCTTTGCTGTTTTTCCGCGTTCTTTAGGGACAGTCGGCGCATGCATACACTCCAACCTTTATTACCACAGTCGCGAAATATCTCTAACACCTAACTCTCTCCCTCGGAAATCTTTACACCTCCTCGAAAAAAAACCCTCTTCAACCTGAAAAACTTCCCTCCTAAAAACTCAGCCCACAAAAAACTCCTCTTTAACCGTCTTCAATTCATACGTAATTATTTTTCGTACGAATACTTTGAACGTTTTAAAATCAATTGTAAGACGTGCCTCGTCGCGAACGAAGTGATTTTTCGAGGAGGGGTACAGGGGCGAAGACGTTCGACGGAAATTGGTCGCGATAAATCAATCCGCGGGCCGCATAATTTCCAGCCGGCGGATTCGCCAGTCCCGAAGTTCGGAACTCGCAGCGGCGCCAGTCAAAAGTGAAAAGTTAAACCGTGCGAATCTAATTTAAGTTTGTCCGCGTAATAGAGGGTTTAGCTCGCCGGAAATAGATGGCAACTAGGACCGATCTTGCTCGGCGCGTGTCGCGCCTCTCGCGGGCAGAATACACCAGCCATCCCCAAGAGTATTGGAACGTATGTCACCGGCAACGATATTAATCGAGGGGCGAACCTCCGATGGGACCCCATTCTGCCAAATAGAAAACTGATATCGCGAAGAAAATTTCCCATTTGTCCGCGCGGCGGAAACAAACCCGGATTCTATCGACGATACGGCCGATGATACATGAAAGGAATTTCAGCGGCAGAAACTTTCCCGAAATTCTTCAGAGTAACTCGTTCGACGAGCCAATTTGCGGCGGGTCGCCCCTTCAATTTGTTTCTAGCGAGGCACGACAGGATTCGTATTTTCAGTATGAAGAAATTCATTACAATCTTTCCCGAGGTGTATCGCGTATTAATACTCTCTGAATTCCCGAATCTGCTTAAATTTCCCCGGTTTGTGCATCGTATTTCGTGGGATTTTTGCGTTTCCCCGGGGGAGCATCGTTTAAATTCGGGCGGGCTGTTAGTTTCCGTGTAAACTCGGCTCGTTGTCTGGCAGCACGCGGAATTTCGAGTCGATCGAGCATTCCCGGTGCTCGCTGTATTAATTAAAAAACAAACAAGCAAACAGACTCGGTGATGGAATTTCATTCGAAACCTTTATAGAACGATATGCTCTTTCTCCGTTATGGAAAGTATACACGAATGTTACAGTGCTTCGAACAATTGTTGAAAGGCACGTTTGTGATAATCGGAGAGCGCGTTTAATTCGACGCGATAAATCTTCAACAGTTTTTGTTCCGCGATTCCAACGACCTGGGACATTGTGTTCTCGCGGAAGAAAGGGAGAAGAGCTACACGGAACAAGTAATACGCGTCACCGGTCGGCGATACCGTTGTATTAAGGAGAATGGCCTCGGCGAGGTAGGACGATGTCTGACAAATGCGGGACTCATACTACTTACTGCTCGCAGCTATTCCAGGCGGCGCGCTAAAAGTGGTACAAATGGAACGGCTGTTTTTACACAATTACCGACGAAATATTTCCCCAAAATTGTGCAATAATTCAGCGGCGAACGCTTCCCACCCGGAAACAGAGAGAGAGGACCTTCCTTAATTAAGGGAAAAAATATGTGAGCCCCCGTGGCGGATGACTATGTCGCTGCGAGCGCCCTCATTGCCCTTAGAATTTTAACGCGAGTGTAGTCCGTGAAATGGTATTTTTATTCCTCGCTCCAGACACCTATACCAGCCGCCATTATTCTTTCGGACAAGTGGCTCGTTATTAAATGAAAACTCGCGGGGACTCGGGAAAATCGCGACGGCGATTAGTCTGCACATGTTTAACTCCTGCTGTTTTTTAGGAAACATTAATTTCCTGCCCGCTATTATTTCCGGGAGTGATGCGATAATTTTCTGGAATAATTGTTCGAAACTGCATTGATGAATTTCGCGGTCCACATACGGATAAAGAAGAACAAATTAGGAATAGATTTACTCCGGCATTTGAGACACATTACGGATATTCTAGCGAGGAAACGAGAATAAAAATTCTCGGGCGACGCCTACTTATTCCGGAATCCTGCTGCTCGACGGGCGCGGCCCGTTTTAAAATTTTGATGCTGGATTTGGATCTCGAAATTATGATAATTCGGACTGCCAAATATTTGACTCGCCGTATAAATGCATAAAGCGTGAATGCAACGAGGATCTAGGACGCAGATTTTTCGGCGAACCAGGAGAGAAGCTGGTAATCCAAGACTGGTTGGAGGGTTGAAACCTAGGTAACGAACTAAGACGTTTCCTGTGTAAGGGAAAGTTTCCCGTTGAATGGGAGCAGTTTCGCCGCGGCGGCAAATCAGCTCTTTACAAATCAGCGCGCGCTGCCATTAACCGGTTAACTGTATCTGGATCTACGGCGACGAACATTTAGTTGCAATTAAGGTGTTTCCTCGGGGTCAGAGAGACAGAGAGCGAGAATGTACACGCGGTTACGTTTCGAGAAGAATTCGTCTAAGGTGACACAGCAAATGTAATGTAACATGATATTTTGTTTTGTACCTCAGGGTTTCAAATTCATTTACCAATCTTCTTCCCCCTCTTTCCATTCTCACTATCGTCTTTTTCAGCGGGACATACTGTTTATGGTGGGTTCCGAACCACCTCGTGACACAGCGAATGATTCTTAACTATTTTATCGTTTGATACTCGGAATCAAAGAATTTCATTTCGTGGGATATTATAACTGATTACGTCAACCAGGGTGGGACTGACCGCGCGTGGGTCGAAATTAGCAGCGTTTTCGAAATACAATAACCGAGGCGGCCCGGTCGGCGGTCTCGTTTGTATGGAAATCCACGTATTGCCGGGGTTACCGCAGGAAATTAATTGTTTTATACGAATATCATGCGGTGCGGTTAAACAGTCGTTGAAATCGGCCTCATTTTCGGGTCGCTGGGGTCCCCGGGTGAAAAATAACGGGGTCGGTCCTGACCGGAATATGAAACCGTGGAACCACGAATTGGCGAAACTCATCAGATCCAATCACGAATTCCTCGAAACACGTAACCGACTGCTCTCGTGCGACAGTAATTGCTCCCGCTAATAAACCGGGAATTTTTATCCTCGATTTCTACGCATCGTTGCTGTTAAGTCGCGAGTTTGTCGATTCGCGAATGTTCCGGATCTGTGCCCGCCAAATTAATCTTGGGCCAGTAGTTCGAATGATTTGATGATATAGAGGCCGCAAAAGACAATAATCGATTCCCATGACAATAAAATACGTTAAACGAAGCGTTTCGTCCCGAACCTGCTAGTGGACTCATCAGTAAGGCTGATCTAGCAGGTCCTGCCTTATATGCGCGCAGATGATGAAATTATGCGATTCCGTACGCGAGGGATCTTGACTGATGTGATCCCGTTAGTCGGATGTTCTGATCGTTGGACAACGAATTATCACGATGCAGTTACAAATATTAAGAATGATTGACAAGACAACGGCTCGTGCGTTGAGTGGAGAGTGTCGCACAGCGCGGCGTTAGAGCGTAAACTCAACTGATGGACGCGGTTTCAACGCGATGTTCGTCAGGCTTCTCGAGCAGAAAATAAGATGCATTGATTGGTTCCCGCAGAAAGTTGCATTTCCCAATCAGCACACTTTTGACAGTTAGGACCTCCTTCCTGTAGCTCTGAATGAGGCTCTGGGAAGGAGGAGTGGGGCGATACTTAAACTCGGGCGACGACGGTCTCGGTAATTCGACACCGTACTTAACGGTCGCGGAGGTCCCTCGGAAGGACTAAATTTATGACACCTTGTATTTTCAAGAGTATAGAAAGACTAAACATTAGGCCAGATGCCTCGACTGGTCGTCGAATGATCCTGGTTTGTTTAATCCTCTATGACGGTCTTTAGGCACGAACGGACCATGAATGTTAACCGAAAGAAATCCAAGTGTATGGTTCCTACGCGACGGAACGGTTGCTTCTCTTTTTTTCTGAAACGCGTCAGCGAGATATTCATAAAAAAATGAATCCACCTCGCGGCCGGAGAAAACTACAGAGAGCACGATAAATCCTTCTATTCGCGAGCTCTGCGGCCACTTTTCTCGTTACACGCAAAGACCGCTTTGATTACACCACAAGTAAATACACTTTCATTGTTTCCAGGAGTTGCGAGCGCCGTGCATTTGTCGCTCCGGAAATTTTAATGAAACTTGCGATCACTTCTAGCGAAAAGTTGTAAGCGGTTTTGCTTGCTCGCCGAGTCGTGCTGAAATTGGTTCTGTTTGCGCTGCAGCGTTCCCGACGGTTTACAATCCATTGTTTCTCTGAACTGTCGGACGTTTGAGCCGCTGTACCTGGAGGCCAGATGTGTTTACACATATTATGGGAACGAATCAACTTTAGGTTACCTGAATTATAGGCGGGGACTCGTAGCCCATACTCGTTATTTCGAGTGTGTGATTGAAACGTGAAGGTTCGTTTCTAAAAATATTGTAATCCTGACAAAATCATTCGGAACGTCAGAGGAAAATCGATCAAACGAGTGAAATCTTTTAAATGTGACAGTAAAAAAGAAATTACTAAAAAATATTCTACTGTCATTCCACCATGAAAAACGATATTGCTTTAAACTTGCCAGTAACTGGCTCGATTACTTTCGGAATGAAATAGTTAATAAACGTTGGCCTCTTACGATCGCAATAAAATAGCGAGCACATCAAACACAGCGTCCGTCCGTCCCCTCGATCGATAAATCACAGTCTGAGCTTGTGCATCGAATAAAACAACGGGACGCGTTACTTCCAGCTCCGAGGCTCGAGCGAATGTACAAAATAGCAATCAACGGTGGTAAAAAATCGCTTGAAAAAAGAGTAAAGAGTTATTGGTAAGGTTCCGGACGCCCGGTACAAAGCCACGATTCCGCTCCTGGGTCCCGTGAACGTTGTAGGGTGCTCGATTCAGACCGATTGAGCATTATTTCGTGGAGTACGGTCGAAAAGGCACGTTCACGGACGGGAAGGGAGTAAAAGAGAGAGAGAGAGAGAGAGAGCCAAACCGAACGATTTATTTCCGCCGTATAACCGGTTCCCCGGTTTGATTTAGCCTGGGGAGAGAATGAGAGAGAAGGTGAATGTGAGAGAGTGCGCGCGTGCATCGGATTAATCGTGTTGACTGAAAATATTTACGAGCATCGTGCTTTTAATGCGATTCGATTTCGGGACCCGCGGGTTCGCCACTTAAAACTTCTCAACGGTGCTAACTACCCGCGTGACCTGCCTCTTCTTACGCGTTCATGACCGACCTTATGGAAAAACTTCTTCTTCTTCGACCTCGTATCGCCCGCGAATTTCCCGGCACACCGTTCCACTCGATTTTCCACCCCCTATTTTGCCGGGTACTACAAGGGAGTAGTGACACGCCAATTTTAATGGAATTTTCGTTTGATATAAAACTCAATAAATATTTAACACGTATTGTTTTCTTGACTGTCTTCGATAGTGTTGCACATTGCCAGCCGAAGGCCAGGTAAATTGCTACCCATTCAAGCTTGATACAATATAGTTGCAATTAATATAAATTCAACTTCATCCAGAAAGTTTCGAGTTTCCAATATTACACGGAATTTTAAGCAACACGAGTTAATGGCTGTTCCCACTTGAAGTTTCCCAACGTTCCAATATTCGTGACCATTCTGACATAATTATTAGTAATATGAATGGAATTTCGTGATAATGACCCCCGAACTTTGACACAATACAAAATGTTCAAGTAGTTCGACCTCCCGCATTAAAGTCGATTCAATATTAACATCATCCGATACTCTGAAACGACAAAGCGTTTCGCAACACGAAATTTCCAAGTAGTACAAGTCAGTGGTATGGCCGACTACTAATTTCTCAATGTACACGTTCAACAGTGTCTAATATCCGGTGAAACTCGACGGTGTACCGGTCGGTGTAGTAGTATAAGTCAAATTAATCCCCAAGACTCATTGTGATTCCGCGTGCAGCCCTTGCCAGTAGTGATAATCAATAATTTTCGTCGCTTCGAACTTTCCGCGGGATAAAGCTCGCCGTCAGTGGCAGCGGGAACTTCATTTTCCGAGGACACAAAGCTTTCTAGCGTCGAGGGAAGCTAACGAAGCTCTGGAAGGCAGAAAACTGTTCCTTGAGCAGCGGCGTTAGCGTCTGAAATTTTAAGGAGCTCTCGCGAGAGGTGTCACCGCCAACTTTTGAATGGCGTGGCCCGCTGTTATCCGCAGAGGAACCGGGGATTAGCTTGTCCATCTGCTGGAAATTAAAGGCCAGCTCCGCCATTCATCGAACTTCCCGTCGAGTAGCGCGACTCAATAATTAACCACAAGGAAGGGAAATCCGAAAAATCAATCTGAGCTTAATCAATCATTAAATGTCATATATTATGAATGACACAAATAATCCTAGTATCTTCATTCTTTCTAAGAAACTTAGGGTATCGGACATCATTGACACGTACTACTCGAACATTTTGAATCCCTTAAAAATTGTGCTTTTCATCGAGAACCGAAAAAATCGAATTAGGAGATAGCATTGACTCGTACTACTTGGAAAAGCAGGCTTCGACCGGGAGGTTACAGGGGTAACGAAATGAAATTGCAGCGAAGTGAATGACGATCCCCGAATCGTACTCTATCAAATTGTACAAGCTGGCGGATAACATGGAGCATCGTAATTTGAAATTTCGTCGGAGCGGATATGATTGAGCCGTGGCTCCGTTGAGATACGGTACGCGGGTAGACAATATCGTGGCTCCGTTCCGCCCGCAAAAGGCAGATAATATCGCGCTGCGTTTCCAGGGAAATTCAAAGCAGCAATCCTCGACTGCAATAATCCAAATAAAACAAATTCCGCTCTCCGTAGTCCGCAATCAAAGCGCACATTTTTCCGTTCGCGTGCACGTCACCAGTATCTCTCTCTCTCTCCTTCTCTCATTTTCTCTCCTCGTCCTTGTCGACGCTGGCAAGCGGCCCCGAAAATATTCAACGAGTGTTTCCGGCGGAGTCATTTTCCGCATTCCGTCGTAGCGCCGTCGTCGTCGTCACAGACGAGAGTCCTGCCGTTACGGCGCTCCTTATGAATTTCAACAGGAAAAGAACGACGAGACCCGCAATCCCGTGTTTGATTGCGCCCCGGCTGTCTCATTAACGGGACGATTCACATTTCACAAATGTAACGAAACATGCAAAAACTGGATTGCAACGATTCCCCATTATTACACTGTTTGGGATTGGCTGAGCGTGTCGGCAGTGTGAACGCGCCGATTTACTGCGCTGCCCCGCTATTGGTGGACTCGCACGTAACAGCGAGATCGAGAGTCGATAAGCAGCTCGCAGTAGCTTAGACCAGCACCGTCGTACTTCGATTGGGATCGATTATCGACCCCAAAAAGGGGATTACTATTGGCGGATCGCTCTATAGATCTGCCAATCACTAATTCGACGGTGACGGTAAACTGCCAGCTGTTCGACTCCGATATCAACGTCCGTTAGTCGTTCTCGCTCGTTCTATCATATAACGTCTCGCGTGTCTTGACCGGTTTTCGCGAGTAAGTCGATTCGATATCGGGAGTCACTGATTCTCTACAAGTGAATGTATCTCTAACTAACAAGTGAAAACTCATCTTGTTCGCATCTAACGCTCTTTATTAAAACAAATCTAGCCAAAACGAGCTTGTGTTTTGGCACGGTTACACATCTCATTGTACATAGTTTCAGTTACAATTTTTGAACGAACACTAGTTGGGGAAATAAAGTGTATTTCTATGTGAAGTGACTTGTTTTACCCCTTCTAATACGTAACATACACCATCGGCGAAAAATTTGCCGTGCCATTACATCCTTATGTATTCAAAAATTGTTTCCATTCCTTTTAAATTATTACAGCAACAAGACACTCAGTGCTAAAACACTTTTCAGATCCGCCGTATGCGTATCTCCATAAAAAATAATACGTACACCGACATTCGCAGCTGAAAAGGCCAATTTTCCCTGCGGGTTCTCGCGTGTACGGTGTAAAAATTGCACGGTGGCCACAATTTACGTATTGTTACGGCAAACGAGCCGCGAGCGTAAACAAACGACTAAGGGACAGAGTACACGTCCGGGAGGAAGGCTCCGTGTGTACACGAAATTGCGATCGATAAAGGCGTACACGGGAACGAACTCCGTAGAAAATCCGTGGCGAGAGGATTTTTCTGAATGACGATCATTCTGCTCGGCGCGGTACGTGCCCGGATAAAATCGGCCTCGAAATCGCCTGGATGGTCGGGACGCGATTACTTTCTGACCGGTTCAGAAGCGGATTTTATTACCAGAAGGATCCCGCGGCGCTCGTGCTCATGCACCATGGAAAATCGGTGTGCGCTGGCCTTAAAAACATCACGCGGTGCCCCCAGAACCGGGCACACACACTTCATTACGCTATCGATTCGAAAACGGGGCCGCGGGTACACACGACGATAGCTAGCGGACGCGTAGCATCCTGGATATTCCGGATAAAAATCAAACGGACCTCCGGAGCTCGTACACAAAGCGCAATTAGTCGTTCCGTGTACTGTGCTGTACACTCGTCGACGATTCGACGACGATTTCTTCGTCGTTACGATCACGATACACGGTCAGACCGACGGAGTTCAGAGATCTACGACGCTATTTCGAGACAGGTTTCCTGTAACAAGCCAGTGGAGCAATGAAAAGCTGGATTAAAAAATCGACCGTCCGTGAAACGCACGCTCGAATGGTCCACGCGTGTTTTTTTCAGGCCGTTTAGGTCTCGCGGAAGCTATCGCGTCCCCGGGAATTACATTGAATGTAAAACCGTTCGGCGTGTATGAAGCCGAGAGCCGGCTTTGACGGCTTAACCAATTTTTCCAGGCCCTGTTAGCGATACCCGAATTTTTACCGAACATGTCGATGCTGGCTGCTATGCTCCTATAGCTTGTACACATCCGAGACTCGCTTGTCACACGTTAACTGCTAGCCAAAGTTTGCTGTACACTCGATTTTCAATTTGGAACCCCAGGAATCATTTTCTCCTAGCAGGCAACCTTCTTCGTTTTATTTTTAATACATTGCTTGGTAATTCTGATGTTTTTATCCGGTTGTTTAACGGATTTAATGAGGTCCCAATTATATTTGTAGCTCAACGGAACCCTGGTTGATCCAGAAACATTTCCCCTCGGTACGGTTTTCTTTCTATCGCTGTGCAAAGAATTACAAATGAAACATCCGCACTGTGGAAGTGGAAGGGAAAATCTAATGAAACTGCACCGAACATCACGCAGAAACATGAAATGCGAGAAATGAATAGAAAAGTTTGAAATGTGAGGGGAATGAAAATGATCCATTCACCGGGGAATTCGCAGTGAATAATGAAAAATTGTATACACACAGAGAACATATGTTCGACAACATCCATGAAAGCGCGGATCAATAGAGAACAATTGCTCAATGGAGAAACATCTCTCGTTACTTTTCACAATTGTATTAATTCCATAGCCGAGCGAGACGGAGAGGGAGAGAGTAACAGAACGAATGAACCGTCTCCCTAAAATAATTAAGACATTAATGGAGGAGAAACGAGGCCAAGGGCCACGGCGTTTCCGTTCGTGTTAATCACTTCGTCCCGAAACATAGGCAGCCACGAAATCCGTATATCCTCCGGAGAAATCATAGTATAGTACTATATTAGCAAGCAACGAGATGGTTGCCGTGAATGGGAATATCGAAGAAAACCGAGAAACTAATACGGTCAGAGTACAAACATTGGATCCAGGTATACGGTTTGTATATTCGACGGGGGCGTTGTTCGATCCGGCAGGAATTTTCCGTTCGGAGAGCTGCTCGACCGATGAACTATGATAACTGATCGAGCTCTTTGTTCGCCTCCGAAAGAGAGCAAGTTTATTCGCGAACGTAATTCCATATGCCCCGAGACCATTTTCAGATTGCCCTCTTCAAGAAAATACTATAAATGCTAGCCTCGGACGATATCCTAAAGGCAACGGAGATTTCTTATTTAAATTCATATATAACTTTCTCACGAATTAAAAAGGTGTACCACCCATAATTCAGTGAAAAGCTGAAAACGAAACAATTACAGAGCGCTGTTAATTAAAAGCTGTTTGCAGAAGAATATTAAATCCGCGATGAAAATTCACGCCCAGCTTCGGAGAGAGGAACAATAACATCACCGAGGGAATTTGTGTTTAACGTCGCAAGTGTAGGAACAAACAATCTTATAGAAAGGCGGACGCTTTCCTCGTAACGAAGAGCAATTAAAAAAAAAAGCGTAATTCTTATATATTTTTCGCGATGTACAAAGAGTTGTTTACCATGCAAAAAGGATTGGGGACTCGGTGGAAGGTAAAAAACAGTACAACTTCCAGTGTGCCGTCAGCGCGGTGTTACTTAAAAATGCAAATAGCAGGGACGACAAAACTCGCGGCGAAATTTACCGAAAGCGGCAACGAAAAGCAATTTAAAAAGTGTGCTTCTTGTATTATAAAGTCGTTTCCGTATGAAAAGAGTTAGTTGACGTGTAAAACAATTCTGCAGCAGTGAATCATTGCGAAACGAGAGCAGAAAACAATTTCGAGCGTGTCGTCAACGTTGGCACTCCTTAAAAATGCAAATGGCGGAACAACCAAATTGTTTGAAAGAGGGAACGCTTCTTTCCAACGAAAAGCAATTTGAAAAAAACGCGTTTCTTCAATTACGAACCGTTTGCTGTGTAAGAAAAGTTCGGCAAAACAATTACAAGCATGCTGTTGACACAGTGTTATTTAATAACACGGAAGAACACGATTGTTTAAAAGAGCGTTTTGCACATTATAAACTGTTTATAAATAAATCACGCAACGTTGAAGAGCGTCGATATTGTTTTGTTTAAAAATGCAGAGCGAAAAAATAGTTTGGATGAGGGAAACGTATATTTTTAACTACAAGCAATTTCGGAACCTGTTATAAACGGCCGGCTGTATACAAATAATGGTTTACCGTGTGAAGAAACACAGCAACAATAAGCCAGTGGGAAACTGCGGTCCCAAAACAGTCTGGCTGGGAACAAAATGCGAATGGATAAGCGAAATTCGCGTGGAACGCGTTCAGCATCGAACAGAGGAGCGATAAATTGGTGAAAAAATTCCCGGTGGGGAATAAAGCGTTGTTTTTCATCGGCGAGCCGGTTGTAACGCGGTCCGGGTTGTTTATTCTGCGGTAATTGAGTCCGGACGAAGCCCGAGCAGGTTTTTCACGGGTGATATTGCCACGGGACAAGTTTCCCGTCGAACGGTGTAACCGTTTAACCAACTTAAACACGGGCCACGAAGTTCCACGGGGCGCAAAGTAGTCGCGGTCTAAGTAAATTAAAATTCCTTGCTCGAATGTGCACCGTGTAAATTCAGTTACACGGCCGGGTGCGGGCGACGGTGTGCGTTTCACGGTTCAAGGCGGACCGGGCCCTGTAAACGGTCGATTTAATTTTTAAAGGCGCGTCGCTGCTCGCGCGGAGCGCATCCGAGAAGAGGAGCATCCTCGAGCAGCGCTTCGTTTGCGAAACAGGCTTTATCGGCTCGTTGTTTCGAGAGGATCCTCGTTCGAAGGCTCGTGACTCGGCAACTTTCCACTTAAAGTCGACCTGACTCGACTCCCCTGGAAATTGAACCCTGAAACGAGCCTCCGCTTCCGTGGAATCTTTGTTAAACAGACTCTAGCGCCGCTTCTCGCGACAACACACGTCCAGCCTATAATATATACCAATGACGAACGGCCCGAAACCGAAATTGGTTAATGACAGCGCAATTAATCAAGCCGCGTGGCGCGCGGGTGGGATTATCGGCGCTCTTCAAAATTTCAGGCCAACGAGACCCGAGCCACAAACGATCAAACTCTGCGGGCTACGGTTATTTATGTGTTCACCTGAGATCGAAGGTAATTGGGCGATCCTGTGAAAGGTTTTATTACCACCCTTCAGCATTCCTCTTTCCTCAGATGCAAGAGGAACGAGATAATCTCCTCGATAATCGAATTAAACCTTTGCACAAAGTCTAACAAATATGATAAGCATTAAAATAAATGTAGCCATACAAATGTCGTAGACAACGAATGGAAAATGTCTTCCATTTGCACCGTTCAAAAATTCCCCAAAAATGGAAACAACCTCACGAACTGACCTAATAATTTTCCAGGAGCTATGTCGAGGTTATTTCCAACTGCACTTCATTTTCTAAAAGGTCCATTGTCCTGGTGAACGTGGACAGTTTGAATGAAATAGCAACTGTACTATTTTCCCCAGGTAAAAAGAGAGTCGTTTCCGTTCGCAGCCATTGAACCGCCGGCTAAGAATTATAGTTAATTAACGAAGAGACAGAGGCGTGTTTAAATTTTTCGTAGCTGCCGGCAGCGCGAAATAAGCCGGCGTAATTCCGAATTATTTCGCAGAGTGGAACTAGTTTATACAGGAACTCCGCCGGAGGAAGTTATGCCGCGTAACTTCGATATTTATGTCGCTCTTCTACCCCGAAATGCATTGCCTGGCCGCGAACAACAGTCCCCGCGACGTAACTTTCGGTTCCACCTACTGCGAACAGCTTTTTTATTCAGCTACCAGCGTTTCGTCGACTCTATTCCGTTTCTATTATGAGCAAGCCCATATTCCGCGATATTAAACATTAAAATTGATGCCCGAGGAAATAGAACGCCATCTACGCAAGACCAGATTAAATTAGGTTTAGAATTCAAGCATAGATCCACTTTAAGCTAGAATGAACCAGGGATGGTCTGCATCTCACCTTGTTCAAGAATAATTCATTGAAAAGTTCGAGCTAACAGAATGTTCAGAGGAAAGGTTGACGTTGATTGCGAATTCGAAGTGGATTTGTTTCCTGCTATAGTTAGCTCGGACCTCAGTAAAATATATAATAATCAGGTCGGGGTTAAAAATTAAAACATTCGTATTAACAAAATTAGAAGTATCCTGACCACTGAATCAATAATAGGTTTCGAATGGTCCAAATTAGGTCTGTGACAGGCTGTCAGACACAGCCCATATTTTACATCAGTGATTAAATTAAACACAACAGTGATCAGTCTCTGCAGGTCGAAGTTAGGCAAGCCACGATTATGTCAGGCCCAGATTGCATCCGAGAAAGGTTGATATTGATGCCGATATTGTACCCCATCAATCCAGAAAAGTTTTGATACGCTTGTTTCAGGAAAAATCGATCGCTGTTGAATCGGCCGTATCAAAATTTAATAATTTTGCAATATCGTCGCCCACCCGCCGTTAGTGGTACGAAATCCAGCGCGTCGCGATTTAATATTGACGCGCTTTCATGAGGAGAGCAGGTTGAACTTCCGCTTCCGCTTGCATGGCAAGTTTCCCCGTCGAGTTTCTTATTTTCCGGGCTAAAGCGACGCTTGTCCGGCTTTCTCATAAAGTCGACGAGCTTATTGCGCGGGGGCAACTTTCAGGCAGAATGTGTGAAGAAATCGATAACCGAGCTTGCATAATTGAGCAACTTTGCGGCTGCTCTTGGCAAAGTCTGGGTGATTGATGCCCTCGGTGATCGCGATCTAGGTTCCTCTAATCCTCCCTCCAAGAAGAAAGAACATAATTATCAAAAGGTTCAGCCCCTTGATTTCAATTGGTCTCAGAATGGAACCCAGAATTGATAATAGAAGTCTTAAACACAGTCTATACTGTGGACAGAGGCAATTTGAAGGAAACTCGTAGAAAGATCGCGAGAATGCTCGGAACTCGCGAGCAAACATTCTCCACGAGCTGTCAAACCCGAGAGGACACTTTCCGAACTAATATACGACGAAAACTACATAACTTCTATCCAATCCGATATTTTCTACGGCAGCTGTGTCAATACTTCAGAGCTCTAGAGCGCTCGTCGAGCGAAAAGCCTCTACCGCTTCGAAAAATTCGCACAAATAGTACAGGTACCGTCTATAGTGATCCAGGGGCCGAGGGAAAAGGAGCAACTCGTCCGTCGAGAGGGTGTTTCTCGAAGAACGTCGCCATAAGCGTCTCTGGCGAATGATCGAACGTATCAAAATGGTAGACCACTTTTCCCGAAGGACCCTAGAACGGGAGAACATCGTTCTTCCTGGTTTCCTGGCGAATATCCTGTGTGGACGGAGGCGGGAAGCAGCTCTAACAGTCCTTAGGGCTTCCCCTAACCTCGTGGAACCCGTGAACCGTAGAATTTTCGGTTCAATTATCATTTCCGTCCACTCTTCTGCATCCGACCGCGTTCTCGTAGGGCGTAATCGTCGTTGGGTCTAATCGAGGGCATCGAAAAGGACTGTGCCCGGCGGAAATTCATTTTGGAAGCCCGTCAGCCTCGTTAGACGCTCCCAGAAATCTACGTCTAGAGGTAACAGAAGCGTCGAAATCGGTCTCCCATTTGGTTCATCAGCGGATTAATCGGCGAACGATCACAGGTTCACGGATTATCCAAATTACCGACGGGACGTCTCTGAGCGGTTCCACGGGGGTGGAGAATCGCGTCGTTTCTTGCCGCCTCGAACACATAACAATAATCCGAATCCGATAGCTTAGCGGTGTATCGCAAAATGTAGAGCCTATCGGACGAGCCGTATCAAATTCCATGGCCCGGCAACCTGTTGCTCCTCGAGAAATTTCCAGCTAAAGTATGCCGGTATGCGGCCACACCCTAATTAACCTATTTTCTGACGTTCGAACGGGACACCGGGAAACAAACGCCCGTTCCCCTCCGTCGTCGACGGGGAATCGTTAAATCGAGCTCGGCTCGCGAATAGAACCAACGGGAGCCCGTTCAACAGGCGACGGGAAGTCGTAAAGCGATCGGACCCGGTTGCCACGCAGGGAAACGCCAACATTTTTCTATTTCCTGTTGAGAGGGGGCGAGAGTTCTCGCTCTGACACGACGATGCACGCTTTATCGAACACTATAGTGCTGGTTCGGGGGCCCTGAGACTGCAGATATGCTCCAACCCCTCCTCGATTTATGTATTCTTGGGTTTCTTGTTCCTGTTTCGAATGGCTCCAGTATGAAATCCATTTTTTACAGAAAATGATTTCACTGCTTCCTGAGAGCGAATTCTACCCTCTTAAACCGAAGTAGACCGAGGTTCTACGTAACAAATTTTTCTCCCCATAAATTGTTTCACGGAAATCGGATTAAAGAAAATAATTTATTTCGACGACCAACAGGTTCATTATGCTGCTGAGATAAAGCAGATCTTTTATTCAAGCTTCTTAATGTTTTCCTGCAGTTTACACAGCAAACGCCATAACTGCACAGAGACATCTGCGTTCTACTTATCAGACGATAGATCCTCGTCTACAATCTCCCGAAAGAAATAAACTATGATTGATTCCGCTCCTTGTAATTACAGTTAGTATCATTGGATTATCTCACAATTTATTAATATCACCGTTCTTGTCGTACGAGCTCGTAAGCTCCGTTTAAAAAATTACACGAACGAAAAGACGAGACTGAAAGCACCCGGTTGGTCGTAAAATGTTATTTCCCTTCCGAATAAATTTTTATGAACACGCCGAGGATTCAGTCCGACCACACGTTAATCCCAAGCCCTTCCGCTAGTAATTACTAACAGGAAGCAAATAATTCCAGGCGAGTCTGTAACAAAGTTGGATTAACATCCCCAAAGAAGCCTCAAAGAGCATCGTTACCGCCCGGCTCACAAAGCACGCATTTTCACACTAGCCGGCCCGTAAAACGGGGAAACTCTAGCCAGCGGTCGAGTGCATTTAGCAAAAGTAAATCACGGATCGTGAGAGCACCATGACTTTTCAAGGTTTACGGTGCACTCTCGGAACAGAGAGTCTCTGGCTAGCGCGTTGATTTTCAGTGATTCCTCTGCCGGCGAAGCTTCCGGGATTTTACCGGAACGCGGCGGCAGGAAGAATTACCCGGCGGTCTTTTTCTTTTTTTTTTTTTGTTTTGTTTCGGTCGGCCGTTCTTTCCGCAGGAAATTCGCGAGGCCGACGACGCCGCTCGTCGAGCCCCGTAATTTTCGCGGTTATTAAAAGTTTCGAAAGAATTAACGCGTCGACCGCCGCGGGATTTACGAGTGCACGCGTCGTCAGCTTTTTTTCCACTTGGAAATTCCGCACGCTGGAAGCCTGGCAACCGTATCTCGCCTCTTTCCGCTTCTCTTTCGCACGCTGAATCTTTGGAAATCCAGCCGCTCGTCCTTTTCGCGAGAGCGTCGCCGGGGCTCCGGCATTGATGTCGAATGATTACGTCGCCGGCGAATACGCTCGCGAGCCCGTGACAGCCCCGTTTCGAACGCGTATCAGCGCGCATTCAGGAAAAGATTTCATCGTCATCGACACCGACACCGGGAAAATGAAGCGCCGTCAAACGTCAGGACGTTTCACGTCGTGTCGCTCCACGCACACTGTCGCTTTGTGACGGCGCGCCGCTGTTTTTACAAAAAACAAGCCCCATCCCCCGCCCCACCACCCCGGAAAATAGACCGTATATTTTCCGCGGATTTTCGCCCCGCAGGGATTTAATATTCGCGGCTACCGACCGCCCACCCCGTTGCCCGTCTCGCCCATGAACGATTATTCAACGCGATCGCGCGAGATTGCACTTACGTCGCGAAAAATTTTTGCCGCGTTATTTATACAAGCCCGCGCGTAAATAATGATGCGAGCGGCAGCCGTACGTGCTACCTCGAGGAACGATGATATCAACATTTTTGAAACATACTTTGTAAAACATACGTCAGGCAATATTAATTGTTTTTACTTGAGAAATATTATTTATGTACTTCGAATATACCTGAAGTAGAATGGGCCGGCAGTGGTCAGACACGATGCTGCGTTACAAAGGCTGTAATGTTGTCGCGGCTAAGTGGATCTATTTAATGCAATGTTGTGCTGTTGTTTAATAAGCTGTTTCGTGTTTGTTGCGTCCTGTAATTGAGTTGGTGATTATTAATTAGTAGAAGTTGTAATTAATAGGAAATTATGTGTGATGTTGCGAGGACCGTTAGGGAAACGAGTCGGACCAGTTTTGTGGTTCTCGTAACACGATACAGAGCTTTTAGAACATATTCTAAGATAATTCTGCTTATAAAAAAGAGCGAGAAATTGTTCACACTTGTCTGAACTGCGACGAATGTTCTTCTAATTCCCGTTTTGTCTCGCACAAAAGATACGTTCTTCGAGCTTGCCGCTGGAAAATGGAAGTTTGCGAAGACTGTCCGATCGTCAGTGGAAGTAGCACCGGCAAACGCCACCTGTTGTCAGCCAATCAGCCAGCTTGTGGGCCGACGAGTCAGCTCGTTAAACAACTCGCAGGTGGCGTGACAAATAGCATCGTTAGCCAGCAGCCAGGCTGGCTCCTAAAATCGGCTCAACTTGTTGCGTGTTCGAGGTTCTTGCGGCGTCTTCACGCCCGATGGGATGCGAAAACAATTTTTTTTACGGGCGACAGGGTGGCGGCGAAGAGTAACCGGGAAAAGAGAGTGAGAGAAAGCGGAGCGACACTCGCGGGTTCAACGCCGCCACGAAGCGTTTTCCGCGCGAGCGAGGCTGAAGTTCGTACGGCAGACCGAGCGTAGACCTCTCGAAAGCTGGGAACGTCGGTTTTTCGCGACGCGCATTCGTTTTCCGTGTGACGGATGCAAGAAGCAGTTTATTCCCCACTTTCCCCGCGGCGTTGAGAAACGGCGGGTGTTGCGTCCAATATGCTCGGGAAATCGCCGGACCGATTACCTGGAAGCCGAGGAATGAAAAATTCCGCGTCGGGGCCACGAAGAAATTTCGCGCGCCATTTTTCCGTCGTTCGTGCACACCGTGGAACCCTTGCACAACGGACCCTGGAATGCCCTAAACGCGGAGTGGAACGAGTTTAATAAAACACGCTGTTCCGGCCGATGAAACGAGACCTTCCCCTTTGTCGCGCCGGGAGATGAAAAATTTCCGCGTGAAAAGCGACCTCGCCGCATGGTATCATTCCTGCGGCTAGATCGCATCTGAAATTAGATGTTACGTTAATTGCGGTTCATTTGTCTTCGGACACGAGCCCCGGCTATCGCGTCTACTTGTAATCCGATTTTAATCCGAATGAATGCTAATTCCACTGCCATTGGTCTCTCTCTGTGTGTGTGTGTGTGTGTATATAGCGAGACAGGACCGGCGAATTACGGGGACCTTAGCCCTGGCCACGTTCAAATGAAATTAGGGCGACGTTAGGGCTGCCTGTTACCCTTCGAGCACAGACAAGACGATCCACTATCCGCCGAGACGAAACCAGATGACACTGCAGTGGTTTGGGTGTTGCATTTGGCGGACGGATTGACGACCGAGAGGCTGCGCGAGGACAATCGGTCTGATTAGGGCCTTTTCCACTTGGGAGCATGGCCGTTCCCTAATTCGCCTGTTGACGAGTGCAGCCAGGAACGCATTATCTCGTCGCTCAATGCAATTTGAATGTGCCGCGATAATGAGCCCTTTTGTCACTTCAAACCTTAGTTTACATGTCAGACACTTGTTTAATTGGCTCGTTTAATTGGTTCACGCTTTTACGAATTTACAGGGTGGACGAAACGATGTCCTTGCTGTATAATTATATTTTCTCATACTTGTTCGTTGACAATTATGCAATATTATCGACAATTATGCAATAGGGTGTTTCGGTTGAAGCTATGCTGGGAAATTTTGAAGAATTTTGCTACTCGAATTGACCGTAGGTGTAGAGATCGAGTGGCTGCGTGTATCTCGGAGGTGTCAGTAATGGAAATAATGAAGTCACGTGGGAGAGCTTGCATAGAGACGTGAAAAAGAATTAATGGGCCCGCGGGCACCTATGAAGACACGATGTTCCCTGATGTGAATGAAAACAGGTTCGCATTCGAGTCCCCGGGCGGAGATTTTCCCGGAAGATTTTCCTCGTTCGGTGGCCAGTCGCGTTCGAAAGCTGCACAGCTTCGGGAGCCGAGGGAAAAGCTGCCGGAAAAAGGGGAAGGGCTTGGTTAGGACCCGGGGATCTTCGGGACGCAATGAAGTGGACTTCTTGTCCGCAAACGAATGGCTTTGAATCTTGAACACCAGGATCCTTCTTTCCTACCGGCTTTCAAAAGCGTTTTCCCATGGAAATGTCGACGATCCAGGTCTCGAATAAAAAGCGAGAGAGAGAGGGACGAAAGAAAACGAAAGAATTCGATCGGAAAAAAAATAAAAGATCGAATGTGTACCTAGCCCTTTGACGAGTCTACAGAACCACGCCCGTTATCCGCGAACGAATAGATTCGAATCGCGAGACCAGCTATCCTTTGAAAATGTCTCCTGGTTTTCGTGTATGCGATTCGGTGGAAGCTACTCCGGTTGGAATGGACCCACGTAGCACAGGAATCATAGGGAACGGTGGAGGAAAGAAACTACCTTCGAACGAACACGCTCCAGTTCGCGTTTCAACGGAGACCCACGCGGGGCGCCCCTTTTCAAGGGAATACTGTACTTCTACAGTGAAGTTATTGGCCTTATCGTCCCTGCCTCGTAGGGCAACCCGTGTTAGGGTAATCATGTTCGCCGGCAAATGGACGGGAGAAAATTCCTTGGGAGTAGAACGCCTTAATAATGTCTGGAACGGTGTCTCAGAATATCACAATCTGACCAATGGGTTTTCATTCTAACTTGATCTGGAATTTGTCGAATGGTTTATCCTGACCTAGTGAAAAACTTGCTGCCTTGAAAATCCACCCTCGAGCGATGCTCACAAATCTTGAAAATACAAGAGACTGCGAATACGAGTACGCAAGCACCGTATTCTTGGAAAATCAGTTCAGGCCGGAGAAAACGATTTTCTCAAGCAACAGAGGCGCCTGGCGTGCGAATATGGACTAACGAAGACAAAAGGCGCGATAAGTAGCCGGTTAGGATTCTAAGCGCGAAGGCTTTGGGAAAAAAGCGAGAGGCCGGTCTGTCACATCTATTATCCTTGGAAGCATGACCGAAGAGCAGAACCTGGTAAGCCAGGAAGTACGTTCACCGTTTATCACTGACTTCCACGATGCGGCCGGCCGTCAGAGGCGTGTATCTTCGCTCCGATGCTGCCCGGGATAACTGTCTGATAAAGAGAGACGGAGGGAGAGAGAAACACCAGGGGAAAAAATCTATATATACACCGGCGTATCATCAAACGGATTTCGGGGCAGGAAGACGCAAATGTTTCCTGATGGGGTTGACAGAATGATGTATAATCTCCAGGCCAATATCCAGAGCCGTTTCCCGTGGACTTTGCCTCTATCATTGTCCTGTTTTATTTACGAGCAGCATCTGCCTGTCCTGCGGAATACTATCTGGTAATTATTTTGCTTTCAGAATTATTTTTATGGCGAACAAGCGCGATCAAAGATTCTTGGGGAAAAAAAATCGAATCGGTTCTGTAGCACAGAGAGAATTTGAATGAAAAAGTCTGTCGAAAATGTGAGATGGAATTCTCCGGTGGCAGTCTTCTTTTTGGGGAAAAAAATTTGAAATTCTGCCAGCTCGATTGCCGCGCTAGAGCGCCCGGCTATTGGCTGATTTTTCTACCTGCTGAACGCGCCGGATATCGCTCCGGTAAATTTTTACTTTGACCGGCGAATAGAGACCCCCTTCGCATTCGACTGACTTTTTCATGAGTGGAATGTTCTCGTAAATAGCTTGTGGATTTCCATGCGTAGTGTACACAGTTGCGTAGATCGATTTGATAATCGATTGAACCGAGAGATCAATGGGATAATCTGCATGTTTTTATACGGTCTCGTCAAACTCGACGGAGAGGACTTTATTCGAACGAATGGAGCTTTTAAGCACATTTAGCGACGCTCTATAGATTCGGAAAATTAGCCGAGCGGCGGGGCACACAATGTTCTCCGTAATTCCGGCCCTCCGGAGGATCCGACTCGGTTTCCCTTTTCAATTTCGCGGCAAAAGGACCCGCCACTTAAACGGCTAAATAGAGCGAAGTTTAAATAAGCCGGAAGAGCCCGAATGTAATTTCCATTTTACATATCGGCGAGCCCTGGTCGCGCGGCTAAACGTTTCGCCGACCACCGACGACGAACTCGAACGAATTCAATAAGCGTCTCGCAGGTTTCCATTTCGGGACGTTCCCGTCGGATTGGCAGTTCGGTCACGTCTCCGACTCGATGGGAATTATCGTCGCGAGTTAATTTCGATCAATTATTAATTAAATTGCACGGTTTTTTTCCCCTCCCCCCGGAGAGTCGGAGCAGTAGGAAGGTAGCGCGTGCCACGCATAAACAAACGGGACGACGTCGATTTAAATAGGAACAGCGTGATTATCCAGGAAGGCATGAACATCAAAGCTTCGCTCGCGGAACTCCTATTGTTTCATCCGGCATGCCAACGATACTGTCCCGTTCTATTCTGTATGCGCGACGACGCCCCAGATATTTGGAGTCAAATTGCGTCTTTCCTTCGCCTCATTATTTATCGATCCTGGATAATATCGGGTCGGCCTACAAATGCTCCTTGCTCGCGTAGATATAGGTGCAACGGTAACTGCTGCTGCGCCATTTTCAAACGATACAGAATATTTTAATTTTCCCGATATTTTAAATTTCGTTCAATCCACTAAGTTCGGAGATAAATGCGGAATATCCAGTCTATACGCTGCCGTCCATAAATCACCGGACGCTTACTTATCTTCGACTGAAATGGTAATTAAAGAATACAAGCTTCCAGCTCGACTCGAACGTGGATTGACAAACTTAATCGCCTAAGTGGGTCATGCTAGCCTGACTTTTCCCGGAATAACAGCTACTCTTTGAATACAGTCCAGGGACAGATTGTAGGTCGGTCTATAAATTCGTAGGGACTTCTATATAACCTGATTCCACTGTTTATTTGTGAAAGACCCCGAGTCACTACCGTAGAAAAGTATCGTACTCCGCTGAATGGTAAAAGTGAACCTCGTTACCCTTTAATCCACTACCTTCCCCCATTTAATAATTCACCGTCAACCTTCGTTAAAACAACGTATTAATTAATGAAACTTAATTTTAATCAACGATCAGCCAGCCCGGCGGAGTCTGCGGCAAAATCGGAAACTCGATAATCCATAAGCTGTAACCGCGACCTTAAACAGCCCGATACATTAATTAAAAAATCGTTCATTTACGAAATGAAACTTTAAGCTTCCTCGTTCCTGCCGACTTCTCAGGAAAGAATAGAACCTTTACGGGGTTCGTAATCGAACGGCGAAATCCACAGCGAACAATGCTAACAGCTGATGTAATTAATAATCCGTGGGTTTAAAATTTCCGTTCATTAATTCGTGATACCAATAGGGATTAAAATGCATGGATTCACGATTCCACTGGTGGTAGAGAAAAGTCAAAAAGCTCGGATCTCTCCGTCGAATATTATAAAATCCGAATCCGAGGTTTATACGATCGGGACGTTTTATGGCAGTAACCATAAGAAAGTGTACATATGGGGAGGCGACACGCTTATGAGATGACCCGGTGGAGATTCAGAAAATAGCAGAGATAGCTAGCTTCGCTATCAGTGGAGGAGTGCCAATAAAACCGGCTGATAGTGGCGCCGTAGTTTAACCAGCTGTTGGCAAGCCAGCCGAGATATGAACGAGCCCGTCAACCGGCTTTTAAACATTGATTATGTTTAAACGTCGGCTTAGAGTCGCCGTGACTTCCCGGCAACGTGTCCAGCCTGCGTCCTGTCAATAAACGAATATCTACGATCGGAAACCATGCTGACCATTGCTCGCGATCTTCGGCTGACGCGGATCCCGGTTGTCAATCTGTTCCAGCTGTCGAGCTTATCCGATAGTTTCGCGAGATAACACAGCCGAAATGGCTGGCCTGCAAAAAATTTAAAACGTCCGTTTCGACGCTGCGATCGCGCAACCATAAAACGAAATTACCTTGGTTGACTAATCGACGCGAAATAAATTCCGAGATAAAGCGAAACAAATTTTACGCCTCGCGATCATCGTACATTTATTCCCGATTTATCCTGCGATTAAATCAAACAATTCCTATTAGGTTGTTGCATATGGAATTTCCGATCTTTAGAATGCGACTCTTATAAAACGTTTTAAATTAATGTTTATTATGCAAATATGTCTGTCGTTTCGGTTTTAGTTTGAATCTTTATCAAAGGTAAATTGCGTCGACAAAACCAAAAATATTTATAATGAAAAGTATGTAATATACATGGATTGAAGATGAAGACAATATTAATACATACTTGCTATTAACTTTACTTATGTAATTTAAACATTGAACTGAGCTGATTTAAATTGTATGAGACACTGGTTGGAAACATACTGCGATCAAAGTGATCTTTAGGACAAAGCAAAGGACCAAAAACATGGGAAAACTGACGTACCTAGATACACTACTCTAAACATAAGGATCAACGTTTTTGAAAGCAATATCAGGCGGAAATTTTGAAAAGTCCAACAATTTTAAAACACATGCTAATTATACTAAAGTGGCAAAGTTGAAAATCGACATTCTTAATTACTTTAAGAATATCGACCAGTAACAATAAATGTGATTTTTATTATATGTGAGAGAACAGGTAGTAGTTACACTGGGTAAACCCAATTATAAGTGTATGAATGGAATCTTATAAAACGTTCTGATCAAGAAATGCTATGTCAGTTATAGGTTTATTATATAAAAACTGGAGGTACAAAAAGAAACTTAAAATTTCTAGATAGAATAGATTGAGTACAAAATTGCATTTGTTTAATGTCGTAGTTAAAAATTGTACACTACTTATGCAAGAACCTGATATTTTCAATAAACTAAAGCAGAATCTTTGTCAGATGGCTGATGGAACCCTCGAGAAACGAGATCCCAGAATTTCCGAGCGACGGGAATGAATCCGCACGGTTCTAACGAGCGGCTGGCCGTTCGTCGCGCGCGATTACGAGTTTAATTACGTGGCGCTCGTCAGACGATCATCGAGCGCAGTCGCGAATGATTCCATCGGAGTCTGTTAGAGGTGCGGTCTAACTCGCAGCGCGTTTCCTCGTAAGAAATTCATCGAGACTAAACGAAACACGCCCGGCAGAGAAGTTGGCCCGTTTCCTGGTCGAAGTCGTCGAGCTACGACGCGCTAATTTCATTTCTCGAGGGACGTTACATTCGTCGCCGACGCAAACGAGTCAGACAATCCCGCGGAATGCGTCAGGGCGACGCGATTTCTGCGCCTTGAGAGAGGTTGCCCGGGTACCAACGCGACATTGTCCCGTGCAAAACTCCGAGCTGCCGTAATTGCGTTCCCCCCGACTGAAACTTGCTTCCCTTAAGAAAGTTTCGTGACCGCCCGGACGCTTTGTCTTTCACTTACTCTCGCAACGATCGACACAGTTTACAAATTTTCGCGGCGGGGAGTATGCTCGTGCAAAAAGTGCGGACGAGACTCGAAATTCTGAGAGGCGAGCAGAACATTTTTTTCTTGTTTCATCTACTGGCAGAAACGAATGTTGTAACGAAGATGTAATGTATTGTGGGAGCTCGGGTAATGATAAACGTGAAGGAGCTCGAGAAAATATGATAGAGAGAAGGAGGAAAAGGAAAGGGAGAGTTTCGTCCTAGACGCGCTAGAGGACTCATCAGCAAGGCTATCTAGCGGGCCCTGCCTTAGACGCCGGGATGTCGGAAGGCGGTTGAGGACTGTATATATATTGATGGGTGACGGATCAGGTACTAGCGAGAAAGGCTTTCGACTCTAACTGTTCATCTTGTGGCGAGGGTAGGAAGTTGGCCGCCACAGTATGACCGAAGATTTTATTCCTCCAGGTATTATTCTAGAGCTCTGTTCGATTTGGCTGAGAAAAATTGATGTATACATCATACGTCAGATGCGTCTGATATCGCGCGGTATCATTCTACTTATCTGGCGATCTGGTCGGACGTGGTTTAGCGAGCTGAGCAAAGTGACCGGAATCCGGCGGCACGCTGTTATCGAATATTCTGAATAACCGTACGCCGAAACTATTCAGCGGTTTTCGCCGTCATGAATTTCACCAATCAATACAGCACTTATTTTGCCAGGAGGATCGAGGCAGCGCGCGGAAGGCCGAAGGGAGGCGGTTACGTTGCAAATTTCTTGCTGTCGGAAATAGACCGCTGACGAGGTGCTCGGCCAGGTATTACGTGCACGCGGAGAATGCCGACGCGACACACAATTTCACGGAGAACCGACGCGACCGGTTGTCCCGCTCGAACTCGAAACAGTTACAGACGCCAAGTTATTCTACCGGCGAATACGAAAGTCCGACGGGATTGTTCGTTTGCATCGCCACCGGGAAAAACAACTCGTTCTACCGTAAGGGAGAGAGAGAGAGAGAGAAAGATCGTACACGACTGGGGGAATTACAGCGGTGCTCGTTCCCGACGAACAATAACCGCTTCTCCGAAGGAGGTTCGTTCTGATAGCGGCGATTAGCGATTACAATGACGCGATAACATGAGCTTATCGTACTCGGAACTCGGGAACAAGGCGGATAAACCGGCTTATGGATGTCAATAACTCGTGTGCTGGATTAAACTCTGCTCACGGGGACAACTCACTGAAGGACAAGCCGTTTTTGACTTTATTGGATCACGGGCTCCTCGATTTTCCAGAACCTTCTCTCTCGGAAACCTTTATCTCCAGCAGTCCATTTATATTCATTAAATTCGTGGCTGCTCATACTTTTATCTTCATCTCGAAAAAACCTTTGAACTAGAAATGTTCAGGTCTTCTAACACCGCTTTAAACAATTTCTTCCTTCCCTAAAAGGTTTAATTGTTCATCCGGAACGAAACTGGCAAAGGTTCTGCTAATTGAAAGCAAATATTGAATGTCTACGCTCAGATAGAAACGATAGAATGTGATAACGGCAAGGAAAGCTAGGCAAGTAGAATAGGTCGCTGATTAGCCAGACAGACGGGACCGACGAAAGTATCGGAGAGAAGATCATCAGAGTAGAACGACGCCGTGTTTGATCAGACACGAACAATAGCGCGATACAAACCGCAAGGGCAAACAGTGGGGCGATGAGCAAGTAGAATAGGCCAACCAACGATCAGCCGGGCAGATTGGGGCATCAGAAATAATGGAGAGAAGATATGTAAAGTGGAGTGATACTGTGTGTGGCCAGACATGAATAATAGTGCGATACGGACCGCAAAATCAAACGCGGATGCGACGAGCAAGTATAATGGGACAGCCGGTCATCAGACAGATTGATTTCGATCGTTCGAGGTATTGGAGAAAGGATTGCTATAGTAGAACGACTCTGTGTGTGCGCGGTCCGACGTTCATAACAATTCTGTGGAAAAGATGGAATCACTTTGCAAGTAGTATAAGTCGATCTGTGATCAAACTTGGAGATTAGAGATCTGGAAAATTCGACGACTCGAATATTTATTATTCTCTTGAAGATTTTCATTTTTCTAAGTGGACTCGTGGATTTCTAGCTCATTATCGATCCCGTCCACCTGTTGGTCCCACGATTATGGATTGCTTAAATAGTTTTTGGAGGCAGTTTGATAGAAGCGATGGCTCACTTCCCGATGCGCCTACAGGTACAATACGAGAGACTATAGTCAGACAAATTTGATAGATTAGTGCTATTGTTGCTAAAACCAATGCAACGAGATCCGTCTCAGTTATGGAAGTACAATGGAGTTGTTCCCAGTCAGACATGAATAATAGGAGAGTATCTGGTCAAACATGTACAATAGCATTAAGCCTGGTTGGACAAGCACAATGGACGTGTGCCTCACTAAACAAGTACAATAGGAATGTCTTTGCTCAGACGAGTGGAATAAGCATGTTTCTGGCCAGACAAACACGGTAGGGGTCTCTAATTAGACTGGTGTACCTGTGTCGCAAGTCTCGCAGCAAGTAGAACAACTCAACCATCAGTCGACTGCTGTAATACTGTATATTTTATTATAAATCGAATGTTAATAAGTAAAGGAACCACGCGACAGTAGTAGAGATCAATCGTTGGTCAAACTAACGACGAAACTCGGGTTCGCAACAATGTTTCCGAACTCTATCCGCACTAAACCATCGAATAACACTGCAGAGTGGTCTGTGTGATCGATTACGCTCGGGAAACAACGCGACTCATGTCAGAAACGCAGTCGAATCCGAAGTGAACGCCGCAAACGCTGGTGACACACTTCTGTCGAAGGAATGGCTCGCATTACGGCCACGAAATTTATGGAATACAAGTATTGCCTGGTTCCTGTTAATCCCGCGTCTACCACCAAGCCATAGTACGTGCGTTGCCCATGAGTTGCCCATGAGTTATGGCGGGCGACAATTTAATAAATGTCAGCATGGTAAACGGGGATGCGAACGACCAGATTGCAACACGTTCTCGCAGTTCACCGTTGACAGTCCGCCTGTGACATCTTGGTACATGGGCTACTCCCATTTCCATTCCGAGCCGATCAGGGAACCCCATTAAGGAGATGACATCAGCCTGTCGAGAGGCTAGTCGAATTTAGAGCGCGATGGATTAGGATGACTAGAGACATTTTATTCATTTTGGCTGCTTACAATGTTGAACTGTTTGAATCACGTGAATCGTGGTCAAGCCAGTTTTCGTGTAATTTATTTTCCCGATTTCTCGAACGAACGAAGGAAACAAGATTTCATCAAGGGCCGGGTTGCTGAACAAAAAGAAATCCGGCGACTCGAGGGGGCGAAAATTCTCTCGGCCCGATGAGGGATTTCTCTTTTCCTCTATGAAAATTATTCACCCTTCCATCCACGGAATTTCGTCGCGGCCGTGATCCAGGAATTATCGCGGCGAGGGGAAATGAGAACATTTTTTCGTTTAATTAAATTTTTCGAGTTGCTCGACGAATAGGTTAGAATATTCCTCGAGCCGAGAGAATAGAGATCCCTTCGCCCTCGGACTGCTAACTATCCTTTTTTTCAATTAGAGCCGCTCGTCGCCACCACGATCAACATACTGGATCTCTCTTCAACCTCTCGTAGAGCCTTTCCGTCATTCTACCATTCCATTGTGTCATCGAACGGCGACACACCATATTGTCTTTCGTTTAAATTGTTGGAAAATGTTGTTTACACGTTCCAGAGAGATGTCCTTTATTTACGGGGTTAGCGTAGCGTATCGTCAAGAAAACTGCAATTTATTGGAAATTTATTAAAGGTTAATTTAATACTTTACCTTCAGGAAGTCTATTAATAAGATTCTTAATGGCTGCATTATGTTGAGAGGAGCTCAAAGATGTTCTTTTAAGAAATAATCCCAAGAGAAGTTATTCGATTAGGTTGCTGGGAGTGACTTCGTGGAACTAGATTGAAATTACTGTTGTCGTTAAAAAGTTCAACAAGTACTTAATAAGTTCGTAGCTGGAATTATAAAAATTATGAAAATCAACAGGCGAGAGTGATTCGTAGAACGGTAAGGGCCGTTTAATTTTTGACAAGCTCGTAGGACAGACATGTCTGGCGGTGGTTCACGGGTTGAATTTTACATGAAGATGCAACCGGCGAAGCCGTTGGCTGGAATATCGGATCTTCTGTTTCTCTGATTGGCCGGGGCCCCGAAGATCGTGGCAGACGCGGCAAAGTAATAGTGACGAGGATAATCCAATTATTATAACTCGAGGCTTCAAGTTCCCGGGAGAAACTTAAGTCCGCTAAGTGAAACTCGACTGGAGAACTTAACGGACGGGGGTGGAGAGGGGTGGGGTTCGTGGTTTCTCGACGTTGCAATCGATACGATCCCCGTCGGCCCCGTAATTTCTTCTATCCGCGAACCTTGGAAGGGAAACGCTGACGGAGAGAGAGAGAGAGAGAGAGAGAGAGAGAGAGAGAGAGGGTGGCTCCCGCGATTTTCGTTATTTCGCGGGAAGAGGGCAGGTGTAATTCGCGGATAATTATTCCGGGCGTCGTCGCCCCCGGGAAGACGGCTTGCGCCCGGGCTGATGATTTATCTCGACAGTCGTTAATTAGTTGGAAAGCAGGATTAAGGACGGAGGGAGTGGAGAAAAAAACGGAAGGCGGAATGGAGTCGCGCGCCGTGATGAAAGGGAGGATTGTGTAATTTTTTAATGGACGAGATAATTCGGGATAATTGTTCCTTTCAGCAGCGGGAGGACTCGGCGCCGTTTCCTTCTCTACGAGGTGCGCGTTTCAGAATTCCAGCGAGAGCCCTGAGAGATGTATTTTACAATGGTCCCGCACCTACTGGCGATTGTTTCCAGATTAAAGGAAGGATTTCGTTTAAGCTAAAATTGCTTCTTCCCCTGGTCTCTCTTTCTCCCTCGTGATCTCGTTCTAGTGTTCTTGCTGGCAGACCGCGCCCAGTTTTCACGTCGAAAAATGTCGCGTTCATGAAATATGCAAAGGAACAGCCGAAGGTTAATTTAGTCGGCTATTCCGGGCTGTCGTTAACAAGGTATTATTCACTCCGTGACCCCACGTGCCTGTATTCCGGTGTTGGTTCTGTCATCGGTGTCCACCAGACGGTCAGACGACTCCCTCTTCATTATTTAACTATAATTCCTCGCCGCTGTCCTTCCCGGCATCAATGGAACCATTCTATTACTGCCGGATGGGCCAACCATCGATCTCGGTCTCTGTTCAATGCCAGGGTTAGGACTCCTGCTTTTATTACTTGTTTAGAAGGACAACAGTCAGGGTATCAGTGTACGCGAACGCGTCCGCGGCTAGACCTTTTCGAGGTCAAACGGAGGGCGTAACTTTCCGTTTCGAATTTTAATCGTCGTCGCGAATCGCGTTGGACCCTATCACTATTTATAGGAATAGGATTAATAGATTGTGAAACAAGATTAATTAACTAATAGACTATATTTCGATATTTGACACAGTATACGTATTGATTTAGTCGGTATGGTTAATACGTTAATGACCGATTTCTGAATGTGTACTTCTTTCTTTTACCGATGGAATGAGCTCTGGAGGACCGAAAGTTCCCTTATTTATAAGAACGGTCCTCCCTACACTTAGCAAACCTACCCCTACCTTTGGGACGGTTTGGGGGTGGATGGAACTAGAAAGCTAGGTGACTGCAGCGGTCCCAGAGAGTTGCCACAGTCGCACATTTGGCGACCAAACCCTGGGATTTTGCAGTCATCTGGAAGCCCGATGCGCTGCAGCACTCTCTGGTTGCAATGGACCTAGGGGATGAATGTTTTAACCGTTTTTTATGGTAGAGACAGGTCGAAGGTACCCGGGTACGGACAGCAATGAAATGGCGATAACAGGCCCAACACCAACAACCAAAGTCACGTACCGGGCCCAGTGTACAATGAGGGTGTCCCTACCATAAACTCAGCCCAGCGCAGCCGAACAATCAGTATATTTGCAATTTTGCTGATTCGTAAAAATAGTTAAATCCTTCATCCTAAAATCTCTGTTGCAGGATTCGGAGACAAGATATGTAAAGTAGAACGGCGCTATGACTGGCCAGACATGAATAATAGCGCGATACAGAGCACAAAATCAAACACAGGAGCGATGAGCAAGTACAATAGGACTGCCAATGATCAGACGAACTGATTGGAGCATCACGGGTATTGGAGAGAAGATTAGTACAGTAAAACGATACTGTGTGTGACCAGACGTTATAAACAGAGCCATGTTGGCCAGGGAAGCCGGGATATAAGTAAACAGGAGAACTATACGATAAACAGTCAGACCTCCTGAGCCACTGCAATAAAAAACGAAATAAATTTAGATGAGCGTAGTATTTATTGTAACACAGTGGAATGATACTGTATGCGATCAGACATGAATAACACAGTGATACAAGCGGAATAACACAGTGAATAATGAGACTGGGAGTGCTCGGAAAATTATTCAGGACGATGTTTCACCATATTATTAACAATAAAACAACCCGAATAAATTCAAACGATCACGAGGTTTACGTAACGGCGATTCCGGAAGGAATTTACGGCTCGTTTATCCAATTTGCTTCGCTGGATAATTCAAAGGCCTACGAAGTATGTTCTACGGCGAACATTCCAGAAAGAAATTTCGCATCGTCCAGGGCCGTAATAAATACTGTACGCTCGGTTATGGGCCCCTGCGTCATCTGTAAATTTTGTCCCGAGTTTATCCCCTGCAGGGAAGCTTTCACTTTGCATTTGGGTCGCTCTATCGCAGTCTTAATATTTGAATACCGAGAGCATGTGTCGAGGCAGAGACCGGATGGATTCTGGAGGGTTGCTATTATAGAAACGGTCCACGCGAACGGGACAGGAGACCGTAAAAGGTAGCTGGACCGAAATCCTTGCTTGTATCCTGACCCAACCTCGATATTCGACCTCACCAGGGGATCTTGGGAACTCCTTTTTTTCCCCCAGTCTCCCAGCATGGAATATTTAAAGGCGCTCTGCCTAGCTAACGGTCGGCAGAACATGGCTGTCTTTATGCCCCAATAAAACTTGCTTTATGGATCCGGGGGGCCACGTGAACGGTCTCGATTCAATTCGCGACGTTTAATTCCTCGTATCGCGGCGCAGCAACTAAAATTCCGTGCGTGGATCCGCGAGGTTATTAAACTGCAATTCGATTCGTAATGTACCAGAAACGAAAATCACGTCTGCCAGATAAATCTTGGCCAATCCCCGTAAGAAATACAACGTGTCCAGCCCGGTAATGCGACCAGACTGGTGAAGAAGCGAAGGGGCGAGTGTGGAAGAAGATTGTGGGCGGGAATATTCGGAAGAAGTGCAGTTTAAAAATGTATCCCATGCACATGCGACCATAAATATTTCATTCTTCCGCGCGGAACGGAAATCTACTACTCGCGGAAACTTGCGGGTGCAAGATTATTCGCGTTTATCTCGTGGAGGGGATTAAAAAGACTCGCGTCATAATGAAACATGGATGCCGAGCATGGGAATACGTCGGAAATTTCTCCGCGGAAATTTCGAGGATACCGGCACAGATTTATAGGCTGCATTGTAGCCGGGCCGTTCTATCGGGTACGCAAGTTTTCTAATTACTGCAGTTGCCGCGACCCAACGGCGTGGCATGCAATTATAAGACGACGTTACATCGACGAGCCGTTGCACCCGATCCCTCCGTCCCTGGGACGCGTGTATTTATTGCTCGACATTAAGGACGTCAATCTTGGGACGCAAGCGAGAACGTGGTTGAAATCGGCGAGGGGACCCTCGTTGTTTCGCCAGACCCTGTCCCTTAATTGCTCCTGGTTGCCCTCTTCCTTCGAAATAACACTAACAGTCGACGTTCGCCTATGTAAAATGCAATTTCGCGTTGCCCGTTTGCTAAATAGATTCCGTGTCCTATATGTCAGGACGCGGCTGGTACACGACAGCTGCTCTCGTGTTCTGTAACTTTCCACCGGCAATTTTAAGTTCTTCCGCTGAAACGACTAATCCCGAGGCCCTTCAACTCCTCCCCGCCACCCCGCGTTGCCCAAAGTACTTCGCCCGGCCGAAATCTATTTAATAACTTCCACGGTTCCGCCACTGGTCACCGAAATCTGTTTAATCGGCTTTTCATAATCGCCCAAGGTTATGCATTCTGCGCCCTTTCGCCGTGCACTCGACTCCGCACTCTGCCAGCAGTACACCGGCACATTTTCAAAGTGTCTTTATATTCGCTTGGGAATCCTTTCGAACGCCCTGTTCGACCGCAGAGAACTTCTTAATTTCTGCAGCATGAAACCAGCAATGTGTAAAAATGTACACGTGGCCAACGAGAATAGGAAAATCAATGGTCCCAATAAGAAATTGCGCGCGTCCCCGTAATTCCGCTCGGTTCAGAACTTCCCGATACAATCCCAATATCTTCGAGACAGAGGTCCGGCAACGGAACAGAGAGCATCGAGAATGTCTCCCGCATAAACAACTGAAAAACTTCGAGTCATTACTCACCGCGAGAAACACGCGTCCACCGAAAGGAAAGTTCGAAAGGCGAGTCCGAGCGACCAAAATACCGAAACAGCTCGCCTCGAAGCTAGCCGGAGTCGATTTCTTGTCCAGCACTGCCGGGAGACGAATCACGAAAACAATTATGGACCAATAAATTGCTTTCGAGCGGAGAACGCCGGAAGACGGTCGCCCGGACTCTTTTGTACCAGCACGGCACACAGTGTCTCTTGTTTCCTTCTATCTCTCTCGAACGACTAGTTCATTCTACCAAGGAAAAGCGAAAAATCTACGGACCTATAAATACTTCGGGAAAAAGAAGAACAGGAGTATCGGGTAATAAGTGAGATTGCATTGTCTGGTGCTTCTTGAAAATGGTTAATCTCCTATTTGTGAGCATTAGTGGGACATATTTTTCTCTGGTATCTAGAATTTTTTGAAAATTAAGAAAAATCCGGGAAGACCCGAGGGTAGATCGTTCGAAAAATTAAAAAGATAGAGAAATCGCGAACCTCTAACAAGATCGAGATACGAGGGTAGAATCGTCGAGCGGTTAAACTTCTGCGCGGAATGGCCGGTCGCGAAAGCGGAAGCGGATAGCTCGACCTCTCGGGGAAGAAGGAAAGTTGTTGAACTCGGTTCCCTTCAAAGAATTGAGCTCGGCAACTCGACCGACTCGCGACTAACTTGTCCGATCCGCGTCGGACGTTGGCGGTCTGTTTCTACTTGGCGAGGGAAAAGCTCTCACCGCGGCGGCGACGAGTCGTGGATTAATGAGGGAACTTGCACACTGTGGATTTTCCGAACCCGGTGATTTTTTTCTCTCCCTCTCGACGGGGATCCATTGAAACCGAGTATTCCGACAATGGTTTCCGGGATAATTAATCGCCGGTCCGCGACGATCCTCGGCAATGATCAATCAGAGGAAATGGCGAGCAGCGGCGCAGACCTCGGGACGAGGTAATCGAGGTCTGGGGAACAGCGAGCGACAAACGAGGTTCGCGTAAATCGCGAGCTTTTCCTGGCTGCCATATTCATTCGATGATCGTCGGTCCTGGAACCGAAAAATAAACGGCCCCGATAAAAATGGCTCCCGGATTGACAGGCTACCCTCGTATTTCACTCGGCCATCGCTCAGGCGAGTCATTTGACATGTTCCTATTTTCAATTTGTCTTCAACGCTGGCCCAGACAAATGTCCGACTTCAGACTTGTGCTTTTACAATTGTCGAAATTACAGAAATAGACATTGATGTATATTGCAATATTTTTAAGGGGGTATGGTAGCCTCTAATATTACTAGAATCTTACTAGAAAATCAGGCGAAAACAGTATTTGCTGGAAACAATTGTTTGTCCTTATATGAGAATGTTCCGAGCTGTGTGAGGGCTCATTTGATAGAGGAAGGTTGATCGTAGGGCGCTCTGGTCATGAGGAAACAAGATTATGTTTATATTTAATAATATGAGCGTCCAAAGTTGGGGGAAAAAATCGACATAACCACCCTCAGGTTCCCATGTATTTTAAAAATACAAAACGATTTTTCTGACTTGCCTCAGGACCAGAGCGCCCTACGATCAACCTTCCTCTATCAAATGAGCCCTCACACAGCTCGGAACATTCTCGTATAAGGACAAACAATTGTTTCCCACAAATACTGTTTTCGCCTGATTTTCTAATAAGATTCTAGTAATATTAGAGACTACCATACCCCCTTTACCTCATGTTTTACAATCTCGTGTCAGCCTCGTGATGAAGACTCTGAACATCGCCGGCCATGAAACAGAAAAATAACCGCCTCGATCAAAATGGCCGCCGGATTGACAAGCTCCCCTCGTATTTCACTGGATGATCGCTCAAACGATTCATTTCCAAGCCACCGGTATTTTTATGACGGCATAAATTCGCCCACACCGCCTGCGCTAAGTAGATTAGAACCGGATTCTCGCTTCAGGCCGTAAGACGCCGCATCTCTGGTATTATGAAACAGCGGCCGCACTCGCCCGGTGCAATATTCACGGGTCAAATATTGGCTGTAACTTCTGCCGGACCGGGCGGATTGATTTCTGCTCGGAAATGTTTGCCCCCCGGCGAACTATCAATATTTATAGCGTTGCCGATGCTCTACGTAGAGACTCGTGTAGACTGTCGAACCAGGCCCCGATGAGAGAAGACGGTAGGTTGGTTTAAAGGCCTGTTGTTAATCTAGCTGCGGTTCCGCGGATGAAAGATGCTGTTTATCCCCCGTTACTCCGATGTTTACGCAGACGAATGATTGTAGCCTGGAGGGATATGCAAATAGCATGTTTTCGGGACTATACTTTGCGGGATTGTGGTGCACGGGTTGCTTCTCCGAACGTGGAAGAGCTTCGCGGAACAAATGCAAATGCTGAAATTGTTGTCTGGAAGCTTGTTTGTACAGCAAATTTTACAGAAACTCTGTATGGATGCTTATTTTAATATGATAATCTACCAGTCAAGTAACACTGACAATCTAAAATTCATTTTTCTTCCCGTAATGCTTTTCAGGCGAAGCTTCTACCACTCAGATTATTAATTCTTTTAAACCCAGACCATTATCACGAGGAATTAAGTATAGTACTTCCAGCACTCGGATTATTAATTCTTTCATCCGAAGAGATCCGAGAAAATGTTCTCGGATTGATTATGCAGAGCAAGAGAGGAGGGTTCCGTGGCAATCAATGACGATCGCAGCGGTTTGTTTCGAGCGGAATATCCGTGGTTCCGAAAGCGATGCAATAAATATGTGCGGCTCTGTGTAACCGAGAGGGTCGAATGCGGGTCAGAAAGGTAACAGAGCGTTCACAGAAGGTTTCCCTTGGCAGGGACTAGTTTTCTCGGCCGTTCGAGCGCAGTGTTTTACACCGAGCTCTTCGGAAAGGAAGTTAAATAGGCGGCCAGGCCGAAAAAAAAGAGATTGATTTCACGAACCAGTGAGAACGGTGTACAAGCGGCAGCTTAATAGGTCTCCTCCGGCCCGTTTCTCTCTTTCTCTCTTTCTCTGCGGAAACTCACGAAGACGGGGCCCGCTTAATCTTCTTTAGCGGGCGCGGGAAGACCGTTCGTAGGAAAAAGTCAAAAGACCGTGAAGGGATCCGGCAATTTAGCGAGTCTTTAGCCGGCGGGTGAGCTCGGGCGCGGTATAGTTCACGGGAAAATTAACACTCGACTGTGCCTGGCAATTTAAAGGCGATTTTTCCGAGCGCCATTTATCAGTCTCACCGATTCGATGCCGAAGCCGCGTTACTAATGAATACCCGCCCTTCATTCCACGCCCCCCCCCCCGCCGCTCTTCTTTTCTCCGGTTCTCTTTCTCGCTCGACAAACGACTCTTTAAATCCGTGACTTGGCGAACGACGTAAGAGTTCACCGAGCGAGAGAGTGTTTATGCAAATTCGCGTTTTCAGAAAGGGCGAAAAGTTTTCGGCGCCGACCGCAAAGCGAAACTTCTCCGATGGTCCGGTTCATAAAGGACCGTCGTCGGACGCCGAAAGAACCCGATGAAATTTCCGAGGAACGTTTCGTTCGACCCCGCCCCACACGGACGGACGCGTCACTCCTACACGATGAGCTGAAACCAAGCGCATTACCACGGATAGAAAATGCATTTCAGAAATTGCTTCGCCGAGAAATAAGGTGCCGCTTGGAATTATGAAGCTGTTCGAGCCGGAAACAGACTGGGCTTTCTTTAACTGACGAGTGTTGCGATTCTGTTGATTCTTTTTCCAAGCTGTTCGCTTGATTAAATAAAATGAATTTTATCGATTCATTAACGTATATAGTGACGTACTAAAACGTATGATTCAAACGAAGGAACGTAGCTGTGCAGTAGGGTGGTCCTTAGTTATACTTAGTGAAAATTTTTTTGCGAGATTTTTCTCACGCCTTCCCCTAAAATTGTGCCATTTGGTAAGAAAATAATTCCTGTAAAAGATAAAGTTGATTGGATAAGGGGAAGGCGTGCCTCATTGACGTTGTAGTTGACAAAATCATGAGAAATTTTATAGGAAAAAAAAGAAAAAAAATTTGTTTTTAGAAGTTTTCAGTATTGCTGCAGGGGCCTCTAACCGTCTGCAGAATTCTTGAGGGGTTGCGATAGAATTTTTACACTGTTAACCTGAAACACGATATTTGAGCGAAAACGGACTTGTTAGCGGTAAGGTGGCGGACAGCAATTAGACAGGCTAATTAATGTGAAATAATCTTAATTCGTACAAAGTACACTTCTACTTGAATGCACGTAAGAAATTATGATATTTTTGAAGGTATAGAATATTTAACTTGAATTTTCAGTATAATCTTCACATTTAGCGCGCAGTTACTTCTATTTCAAAACTTCGCGCTCGATGAGGCACGACTTCCCGACGTCCGATAGCTTTAAAACTTTGGATGTATCATTTTTTCATGAAAAGGAACAATATTGGGGGGAGGCGTGTCCAAAATTTCATAGTCCAAAAATAAGGACGACCTAGTGTGCAGGGTGGAACGAGGAAGATACGCGAGCAACGTAGTTTATCGAAGAGATAAGAAGAGCAGTAGCAATTCGTTGGGATGATACACTCTGGGCTGCCAGCAGCCCATTGTCTTCAGCTTCCTGTTGTTGATACGGTCTCGCGGTTGTAAGCGGGGACGATAACATCAGCGGGTAGGATCGTGACGAACCAGGATCGTTCTGAACTGACGGGGCACACGATGGGAAACGGATGGGCAGATGGGCGCTGGGTGCTGGGACAAGTAGGCCACGGATGCTGCGAGGGTCGACACCCTTTTTCGGTCGTGGTAAATCCAATCAAAACCCTCTCTCCTCGAGCACTTGACGCCCCCGCGCCCGGAACACACGCTCGACCCAGTTCCGGGCTCCGGGCTCGTTTTCGGGGTAGGGCGACGATTTAATTTACAAGTTCCCGCTGACGGGAATAGGGCCCCGGTTAGCCCTGAATCACCGGCGAAAAATTACGCGCGGTACAACACCCACGGAAATCGAGGATCGAAAGGGGAGTTGTGAAAATACGAAAGTGGGACGAAAAACAGCGAGAGGGACAGAGCCTGTTCGAACAGGGAACATGGTTAACGGCCGGCACGTACGAAGCTTTGTCGAACGGCGCGTAAAGAATGCGATAGATCCGCCGGGATCGATCGATCCCTCCGGCTGATAAATGCTCATCCATGCCTCGCGAGAAACGCTCGACGATCTGCTCGACCGGCTCGATTCGGATTCTGCGTCTCGACGGATTTATGATTGCGAGAGCGGACACGGTTTTTTTTTCTTTGTCACAAAGCCGACAGAGCCGCGCGCGACCCACATTTCTTACATCTTGTCGGCGATGGCTGCGAAACAAGCTCGAACTGTCGAACTGTCTCTCGCCGAATATCACGCGGCGACGAGATTTTTAATTTCGCCACGGTAAATATCTCGCGGAGACGCGCCTATCACCGCGATCGAATGTCAATGCGATCCGGTGACACCTTCGCGAGTACTATCGCGCGGTTCTTTCCCACCGATAATGTGATTCCGCGTCATGTTACCCGCGCGAAACCGTTCCGACAATCTTCCTACTCGATGCAACTCTGTAAACTCGTATCCCCTTCCATTGTCTCTGAAATATTGCAACAAATCTATCTGCGCATTAACAAGTTCCTAAGAAGACTCCAGTTTGAATAGGAATTTATTTCCTCGATCACCGCGATTGCTACTTCAATATAGAAACTATTGTGCTTCACCGCAGAAATTTATTAACTGTCTTTTGTACGGCCGTAGCAAGTGCAATAAATTCGGTCATTGTTTACCGTACAGAAATTTAGGTTAATCCGACATTATCCGTCTTTGCAGAATCGCTGAGAATCGCACGGCGGTATTATTACAATTATTAGTACAATTCCTTTTCATTTTCTTGAGGCATGGGGCGAGAGGGGCGTTATGGTGGCCATTTGCTCGAGCAGACTGTTCTTAACGCGCCATTTGTCTTCGGGAAGGAAAAACAGGGTAATTCCATGGTCCGCGTGCAAGCCAGGATTCGAACGAATCGCTTTGAACGATGTCTAATTAAGAGGCGACGGAAGTTGTAATTAATGTCTTCCGCAGGCAGATTGGCTCGGGCATCGGCGATAAATTGTTATGGGTCCTTCGTTACGTCGCGTTTACCCGGCTGCGGCCGGTATTGAACACCTCTTAGTCGTTGTACTAGATCGTGTTGAACAGCTAACTAACGTGGGCTGACATTGTAAATATCGCCGGTGTAACTTGCGTGCTGATTGAGGCTCGTGTACGCGCATTACTTTACGCTATAGAGTACACTCCTCCCTGATGGATGGACCTGAGCCCCGGAATTAATTGCTCGGAGCGTTATGGTTATCGCGGCATCGAAGATCCCACGGAAATGAAGGAAAGGAAATATTTGAATTTCTCATTTGATCAAGGAAAAATAAGTTTGAAACATTTCCACTTCGTCTGACTTATGATTGATATTTCGTTACTCGTTACTACACTGTGGATCTTTATGCATTTCTAGTAGAATTGAATAGATGAAATTCGAAATTGTTGGAAAATTTTCATGATTGAAGATGTCAATATACGATCTCGTCTCTATTGAAACCATTAAGGGAAGAAATAACATTCAATTTAGTTTCTATTTCTTCCAATCGACGCAGACCATTTCTGTTTTGCATAAAGATCCGCAGTCTACTCGTTACCCATCATCTCACAATCAGTTATAAGAGGAAACTAGCAACTTCGCACCGTTGCCAGTCGATTCAAACACTTTTCTCAGTAGTTTAACCTGAAATTGGTCAGACGCGCCTGCTAAATAACACGGTGCAGCGTGTTCCCGACGGAGTTTCGGCATTAATTTCATTCGGAACGAAGTCTGACGTGAATAAACGGTATCCTACACATGGCCGAGCATGAAACAGGATTAATGGAATCAGGTTGGTAGTCGCGTCTCAAAGGGCGGTACCTAAGGAAAACATAAATTTCGTCAAGTTTCGAGCGAAGGAAGGGATTTCGTTTCACGGGTCGGCGTTTTACAGCGGTTATCGGGTCCCGACCGAAAATCCGGACATGCTCGAACGATCTAATTACCCGTTCCCGAAGACGTACGGTCGCTGATCATTACGGTTTCCGGATTGCCCCCCCCCCCCCCATCGTCGTTCCTTTTTTCCGTGCCCGTGGATTCGCGCGGATAAAAGGAAAGGACGTTCCGGAGCCACGGTTACGGGATCTAATAAATGTAAGACCGGTGCCGTCGTATAACGTCACAGGGGAATTATCCAACGAATTTTATTATCCCCATCGAAAGGCTATGACTCGATCCAACGGGTCCCGTCCATGCTTTCGCCGCAGACTGCTCGCCGGAAACTATATCCGTGGCCGCGCTTTAATGACACATAACGCGCTCTCGCCGATCGCATTACCGGCCAATGTAAAATGTCAAAGACTGCCATCCTCGCCGGCCTTAATACCGGCCGATCGGTATTGCCTTTGCAATTACGTCTTCGGAACACGCTTTTCCACAAATGTCAACGCATACTCGAACCGCTCCGGCACAAAGAAAGGTCAGCATTTTTCAGAAATTCTGCGTGGAGAAGCTCGGAAGGCCGCCGGATCTTATCTTCGAACTGTTGTTCAAGGGTAATTGCATTTAAAAGTGAAATCAAAGAGGGACGCCGGAAGCCCCCGCATCTTCCGGGAAGTCTGTTATAAACCGAGTCGCAGCCAATTGGCCGTGCAAGATCGCATGAACCGCCGCGCAGTAAAGATTGAAGGGAACTGCGAACGGAAAAGAGGTTCTTCTTCATTGATTTTATTCCCGTCGGGGATAAATTTATATTTGCATCATTCTTTGATGTCGGGCTTCCTGTAATTTCTATACGGTGAACTACGGTAGCTTGATGATTGCGTTGACGATACAAATTACGGGGGAATACTTTGAGGCGATTTCCCGTAGGAGTTTGCCGACGTTTGAGGTCTTAAATTGTAGGTGGAAGATGGTACTTTATGGCGGGTCTATTCAAATACGAAACAAACATGATTTTAATCGGATTCTTCCAGTCAATTTAGGAATATATTTCGCCAAGAGATTCAGACGTTTCGAGATCGTTTAGAGGCGAACAAAAAGGGCGTTCGGGCTGAGTCTTCGCGCCCTGTAAACACGATTAACGTCCCGGCCCTTTTGTCCCTGGTTCCAGACCGAAGACGAAGCGCAATAAAATCGTATCAGGAGATCTGGCCTCTCTTAGCTCGTTAGTCGCGTCGCGGCGCGTAGTTTGCATTTTAAACGAAAAATAATGCAAATCAGCGGCAGCTGCGAGGCGTCTCGAGCGTGTCGGTGGTCCCGACGCGTCGCGTCGCGCCTAAAATCCTGCGAGACGGGTTCCGCGACGACGCCGCGCGCCGTTCCGCCAGCTATTCGTTATCCGTCGCACACGGCGTCGGCTTCGCGACGCTTTTATCGCGCGACGGAAACGTCCCGAGCGAGAAAATATTAAATGGATGCAGCGCTTCCGCCACGGAACACGACGCGCTGGGTTCGTGATCGGTAATACGTTGAAAGCCATCGTCGAATTTGTTATTCATGAAGCGGTCGCAAGCTTAATTGCTCCGCGGAGCCGCGACGATCTCGCTGGAATTGCTGTCCGCGATCTTTTCGAAAGCTTTGGTCACGAGAGATCTGCGGCTGGCGAGGTTTCGCACGTGTGTGTGTGTGTGTGTGTGTCTATTCGATCGCCGATCTATTTCTCGCAGGAGTTCCAAGGTTTCTCGTTTTATCGGCTCGGTATTCGAGGCGCGAAAACCCGGGGAGGAATAAATTTTAGGTCTAAGTGCTCGGGGAACACGCCGCTCGGTTTTCGCGAGTCGAGTCTCGCGCCCGGGCACGCGATCGTAATAAGAAAAATTGGGAACGAGTGCGTCTAGCATACAGCGGAGTGCTCTGCGGCTTCTAGTGGATTTTTCAGGCTCGAAAGCAACGTCTGAGGGAATTTTAACCAACGTTCGGTATCCTGGTTCAGATGGAACAGCTGCGATAAGCTGTGTTTATTTTCTCTCCGACCCGTAAACATTGCTTTCGATTTTTCTGTCCGTCTGTCCGCGGAAGAACTCTCGTAACACGCTGCACCCTGACGTTTCATAATTGTAGAATCGTGATTCTGTAGTTTCGCCGTAAGCGCATAAAATTCCCAGTCCATTTGCGTGGAGAAATGATTTTCCAGGATGAATAGAGAATAAATTGTGTTCCGTATTCCCTTTTTTCCGAGGTCTGTGTTCGATCATTTCAAACGGGAATCATGCAAACGTTTTATTTCTCCATCGTACTGCTTCTCATTCACACGTGTCTCAAAGCACCAAGGGAACTGGAGTAGCCGGAATCGTTTGAGAATTTGCAAGAGAACGCGGCGAGGCTTGAGAAATAGAAATGCAGAGAGAGAGAGAGAGAGGAAGAAGGAAAGAGAGAAGAGGTATGGAAGGCGCCTCGAGTTTCCCGTCGAGTGAGAGGCTTCCATTTCCCGGTTTTCCTCGCAGATGATTTCTTCAAAAATCCCTACATCGACTGGCACTTCGCGGCAGCCCGGAAACGAGGAACTTTTCAATCCCGAACTTTCGAATCCGTTCGCGAACAAGAGAAACGGACGATTATCGCGGCCTTATGTGCGGCAAGTAACAGGCAACGATCTGGGCTAACGATTTCGAAGGAGCATCCGTTGAAATTAGTTACATTAATAATTTCTGTTCCGTCGCAAGAACCGTAGTTTTCGGAAAGAAACGTTTCATTTATGACACCGTCAAGGTACACGGTTCAATGATAGAATCTCGCGGGGTTGTCTTTGCATCTGCTTGGCTAGACATATGTGACTAAGAGACCGTTTCGGCGATTAAGCCAATTTTCTACACTGCAGATGTCACTGCAATTAACTTCAGGTATCTTGTAACCTTCGGAGCCATTTACCCTCGGTCCGCGATCATAGAATGCAAACCGAAAAAACCCTCGCGTTCGTGGAACTCAGTTCCCGCTTAAAACAGTAAATTCTTTCAGACACGGTTCGAGGGTGCATCGGTCAACCTTCAAGCAATTTCTCATTTGCCGAAACTCATCATTTCCCGACTCAGGTATAGCCCCACCCCTCCTTCCAACTAGACTAGACAAATAGTTTGAACAATTGCGGGCATCCTGATTGGAAAATGAAAGGTTGACAGCACCAATCCGGACAGCTTCCTCTCTCATCATAATAGATGACGTGTTCCTCCCTTTACTTAAGGCCAACCACTCAATCCACGAGGAGCCAAAAGAGACACTCATCGGAGACTGGTGAAAAGTTAGAAGTTCAGTTCGATCCTAGCATCGAAGCTTTTAACACTGCTATCGTTCACGTGCAAGTATCAGTCTCGTCGGAGTGTCTTACTCGCTTGCGATCGACATCAGCAAGTCGGACATAATACAGATCGACCGAAGATCTGCGCGCGTATAAGGCAGGACTTGTCGGATGAGCCTTACTGAAGAATCCGCCGACAAGTCTGGGACGAAACGCGATTCCTTTGATCCATCCTCAACCGATCCATCACATCATTTGAATTAGTTACTCAATATCATTTCGGCGGGTAACAACCGAAGGTTGGCGAAACTGATTAATTTCGCCAGCTACGAACAATTTCTGAAATTGTTTAATTCGAGGTCTTTGGAACTGGTGATAGGATGAAAGCAGGCACTTTGCTGTTTCGAATGAGCGATGATAGTTGTTCTATTTTTTTTACGGGAAGTGACGCAAGGTGTGATTCGCGCGCAGCCGTTGAACGGATAATCCCGACCTCCAGACACCAACGGTGGTGATCCGTTCTCCGTGGGAACAGCGCGCGGTGTTCCCTCGTTAATTAAAAACGTCGCGGCGCGCCCCGATGGACAGAACGAACGACAAAAGCGACCCGTATCGAGACAAACGTTCCGCGCCACCGTGAGTCAATAGCCGTGAAAACCATCGCGAAGCGACGCGACCGTACTGTGGGGCAACCAAAATATTGTCGTTGAAACCCTGTAATATTGGCGATGTTAATTAAAGCCTAGATTCCGTGGCCGCGGCAACAATACTCGGGATTGTACCGCGGCCGTCCATTTAAACGCGGACAAATGCCGAGATTATTCGCGTAATGAATTCTTCAAGCGACCGACTCGGCCAGCGGATGAAATAAATATTGCGATGGGACAAATGAGCCGGCCCCGGGAACGCCCGGTATCGAATCGCCCGGCAAAAAGACAGTAATTGAACGATTCAACCGGTTAGAACGCGCGCGCGACCCGATGTAATTGCGTCCGTTGATTCGCAGCTTCGACTGCAATTTCGATTTGAATTGCGCGAATAGTCGGCCGTACGTGACCCAGGATTTTTAGGACTTGTTGACGACTGGTTAACGCGGACGATGAATATGTAATTCCGGATTTCGAGAAACGCTCCAGTCGATTCCGTATATAATCAGCCTCGTTTTTCAACTATACTGTAATTCTTGTTCGAACTATTACTGATGTATGTGGTCATTGTACTTAAAACATTTTGAATTCTTAGTTATTATGTTGCACATAACGTATACTAATTTAATAATTTTTACAGACGCAATTATACGAAAAATCTTTTTTCTTGAAAATGATCTAAATAGTTGACCGAAACGTTGAAAATTTTTGTGTTAATTTGCAAAATTGCTTAAGTAGTAGTATTTGATCGAACCAGTGCGCTGAAAACATGAATATATGGTAGCAACAAATAAAGTAGTAAATTTACACCACGTGTTAATCCTTCGCCAATAACCCGACGAACGTTACAATATATATTGTCGATGAAAATATGCAACTGGGATTTAATGAAATTTAAATCCAGGTGTGATGAATCCGGATTTTTAATACCCAGCAATGGTTCAGCATTGCAGATGAAGTTACAACGATAATAGAATGTTCAGGAGGAAGTAGAATGCGTTCGGTTCGTGTGGGATTCAGGTTAAGTCTAGGCTCGAATCGTGGGTGGACTCAGGACCAGTGTGGATTTCTGTGCAGCTTGTATCCAGAGCTTGTTGGAGCTTGAAGGCTTACGCGACGCTGGCGATTATTATTGTTATTAATCCCATTAACTCCTCGTAACAATAGATAAAGGGTTATCTCGCTTATCCTAGGCGGTATTAATTACAATCTATCTTCGCGGCGTATCTGTAAGCAATCCCTTGATTATACTGTTACCAGCTGTTACTAACCACTAACCAGCCAACTATTCGAACTATGTGCGCCTCGGGAATAGATCGACCAAACTCGGGCTGAATGATCGACGCGAGTCGCGAAGAGTGTCGCATTCTCTTCTTGCGACCGGCTTCCTCGGTCCACTAATGTCTTTTCTCGTTAACCGTGGCCTGAATTTACATTAACATTCGTTCTGAGCCGTACGACTTTGTATTTTATATTAAGATTCTACAAGGAAATGAATTTTCCGAATGTTAAATAACGCAAACATTAATACATCCATCCGTCTCGAAATAATCCCCCGCCCATCAAGCTGTCCAGACGTCGGGATCGAGCCGCGATCTACGGTAAAAATAAGAATTACGTTCCGCATTTTTTAATCGCGCGAGGACGTTTCGAGTCGGCATTCCGCGGGGATCGCGCCGTATTAAATTGCAAATTACGGGACGGCAGCGGTGTTGCGCTATAACATCGCGTTCGCCGAATTCAGTGGAAAATACGATCGCACTGGTCACGGTGCAGCAGCCCCTGCTGCCTCCGTTCAGTTCCCCTCGTCCGTCGTTTCCGTTTAAATCAATCTCTCCAAAAATTGCTTGATCCAAATTTATTCAATTTATAAAAGTTACTTCGTTTCGAGTTACGCTCCACGGCCAGATTTTTTTTCCATATTCTCCAGGCTGTCACTGCAGAGCCGGAGGATCGATCGATCAGGGAATATTGAAGCTCGAGAGGATCGTGGACGGTTGACTAGCATCTCAAAAATTACTTTGAGCATAGGCCATTCGAAACCGGGACCCTAATAATCGGTCACAATCGAGTCCGATCTTTCCCTCGGCAATTCGCAAACCTTTCTCCAGAACTTTCAAGCTTGAGAAACACAGATCGAGCTTAGATTATTCACGGTTAATAAGAATTACCATGAAAATCTCGATTGATCGGGGTCGCGGGATGTTCGAGATCGATGCTAATTTTCATCGGCTCCCCTTTGTCGAGCACGGCTTTTGCAGCTCGCGGAATGTAGATTAAACCGCTATTATTTTAAATTAAAAAGAATTATCGGAGCACAGTTATAATCGCAATTGATCTCCGTCGGGCGGTCGAGTGCCGATTCATTCCACGGCCCGGAATTATTTCGAAAGCATTCCCGCGGTTATTCTTCGAGAGAGAACGCGGTATTTCCAGCTTGAAGTGTGCAAATCATGCCAGTATTTTTTCGAAGCAAGAACAGTTAGTCAGGATCGTTTCACCTGTACGTGTTCACATTAATGGAATCTGTTCATATTCTCCTGTACATCAAAATACCACCGGAATAGCTACGATAATTCGGCTGTGGAAATGTTGTAGGTGTAAGTATTTCCGCGACTCTCCGGGGCGCGTGTCTCGCTTCATATCTATCGATCGGAATAATCCAGTTCGGGTCGGCGTTATTACGTCGTTCCGTGGGTACGAGCGACCGTCACACGCCGTCAGAGTTGCGAAACGAAAGGAAATTGGCGGAACGCAGCTGTCGAAACGGCCGCTTTTTCCTCGTTAACAGCTCCAGCGTTCGGGGCCCAGGTGAAACCGGTCTGAAACGCACGCGGCAAGCGTCCCGATTCCGACGGCGCCCAACGCGTTCGCAATTTTCCGCTTGTAATTATTCGGTAATTATTCCGATCAGCGACTTTCCGCGGCGTAACGATGATAACCGGCGCGCTCCGGTAATTTAGCCGCGCAGCTTCCACGCGAACAATGAGGCCCGACAAGCGACGGATTATCCGCGCTGCCTCGATATTCGGCCAATCGATTCGCCTAATAATTCGTGTTTTACGCGACCGCAAAATCAAAATCGCCTCGTACGTACTCCCCAAAAATTTTGCAAGTTTCCAGGCTTCTTCATACTATGAATACTTTAAGAAATACAAAGAAATAACCAAAGACGTCGATGATTTAAATTATCTGAGAAACTACTACATAAGTAAGAAATGAACAATTTTGAATATGATTTTAAGAGAAGAAAATCGCCTCGTACGTACTCCCCAAAAATTTTGCAAGTTTCTAGGATTCTTCATACTATGAATACTTCAAGAAATACAGAGAAATAACCAAAGACGTCGGTGATTGAAATTATCTGAGAAACTACTAAATAAGTAAGAAATGAACAATTTTGAATATTATTTTAAGACAAGAAAATTGAAAGAATTTTAACATTACCATCCTGCAAAATAATCTACAAGTAAAAAGAAATAAGTTCCGCAAGCTAAAAAAACATATTAACAGCTTTCAAAATGATTCCTTAGTTCAGAACTGAAAAAAAGGATTCACTGTAACCATTCTGACTAGCTAGAACGACGCAGCTCGCCGGGAAGATTCGGACAAATTTTTCGAAGGGAATTATTTAAACTTTTTCACGGAATTCAATTTGCACGTCACGCAGCGGCAGAATGTAACTCGTTTCACACTAGAACTGCCAAAGCCCGTTTCGACCGACGGATTTCCGATTCGGTTCTTTAAAATTACAGAAATAGACGAAAGTTGGACTCCGCGAAAATGAATCATCGAATTCGTTCGTTCGTTCGTTCTCCGTGTAAATGTAATTATCAGACTGCGAGGAGTTGATGTGAATTTACACTTTTATTAGAGGGGGGAAAAAAATATGCAATTGAAATTAAATGAAATTTCCTGCCTCTCGCCGATCAAGCTTTACGGTACATTGAACGTAGAACTGCGTTGAATGGATTTGCAGTTACCCAAGAGTTTTATGCTTTGAACGTGCGGAGATTGCCGCGGTTTAATTACACGATAAGCAATTCATCCTTTGCGTCAAGCATTTACGACAGGGAGCATTCAATGTTAGTTGAAATATTTTGCAGTACTTCAGAAAATTCCAGTCGCCAAAGTTGTTCCGTTTCTTTAGTAATTACATTGCCACTCAAATTGAATTCGCGAATAAATATTGGAGTGTTTCATGGACATTATCACCATTTCGAAAATCTATTTTAGCTTGACAAATATTCAACTAACAAAGTAGAATACTTCCAGTGAGACCGAAGAGTATAGTCACCTGTATTCACACCCGCCGTGACTTGGCAAATATTAAATCCGCTAACAGAATAAATGCGCGAAGCTCCACAAAATAATAGAAATTAATTAAATTTGTAATGAATGAGCTGAATTACAGGATATAATTTGCGCACGATATAACTCGCACAAACACAACAGGGGGACTCGTCGGCGAGTCAGAAGGTGAAATAAATGAATTACTTTTTCCAGTGACGTGGGACGCGTGGTAGGGGAATGAAGCGTTGCTTATCACTAGGCGAATCGCACCTGTCGCGGGATTAGCAATGCCGGCAGTGTTTCCGCGGTGCCGAAAATAGATGAGGGCCGGATTAAACGTGGCCAATCAGCGTTAATTACAAAACTGCCGGGGCCGAAGGTGTCACCGCCGCGTGATCATTTATTAAATTACTGGATCACACCCGTTTCGACCGTCCTTTGTGAGGGCCTGACAAACACCAAAGGTGGAGGAAATGTTAACAGGGCCGAGTGTTAACGTGCCGCTAGACCGCGGTGCTTTCGCAAACGCGAAACGCTGTAACGAGGGATGGTAATTGTTTCTCTCACACACTCTCTCCCCTCTCTTTCTCTCTCTCTCTCTCTCTCTCTCTCTCTCTCTCTCTCTGCGAGTGTTAATAAATTGCGCAACTGGTTCGCGGCTTGACGCGGACCATTGAAACGGGACAAAGATGCGTTTATAAACACGTGTCCCCTGATTATAAAGTGTCTCCGCGAGATGGAATATCCAGCGAGCGTGCCGCTGGACATTTGTTTAATTTCCAATTGCCCTGGAACCTCGGAATCACCCCCACGTCGAGCAGTTTCGTTTCTTTTACAGGCTTTGATGCATCCGTAATTCATAAAGAATTCATATTCGCTCAGTGACATAGCTGTCGCGGGAATTCGTTCACCGGCGAGGTTATTTATTTATTTAAGTGGCCCCATTGCGGGGAAAAATTAATTACCCACTCCGGTCCACCGGAGACATACGGAAATTCAGTCGAGAACATTTATTTATTTATTCAAGGGGCTCGGTTGATGGGAAAAATTGATTACGTCCGATACGCCGAAGAAGCAAAGAGTAATTACGTCTGGAGGTGTGCTTCAACTCATGTGCACAGTTCAGGAAATGTAGACGTTTGTATATTATTAATTAATATTCCATCGCGGAGAAAAAGCGCAATTAATAAGCACCGGGCAGAGACGCAACTTGTTTGGTAGCAGTTCCAACGCATTAATTTTGTAATAAAGAAGCGAGCGCATGTGATGTTGTATACAAAGGATACTGGATAAACGTTGTAACACGTTAATGTTTATTTCAACATGTTTTGCAGATCATTACACGGTGTAATTTCCCGTAGAACGGCCGATTCCGCGGTAATATCGCAATGTTTCTCCGGGGCACGCGACTGATGCATTAATCAAAGACCCGAAATTGCCCGGAATGCAGTCAAAGAATAATTTATTTATTTATTTAGCTGATCCTCTAATTATTCGGAACAGTGGAAAGTGATCCATAAGCCTGGTCCTGTAAAGAGACAATTAATAAACTAAAATCATGTTGATGTTAACGTAGTGCTCAGGGGTATGGCGATTCGCTTTGATCATCCAATGATAATTGTATCACGGCTGAAGCGTGTAAAACCGCGCGCGCATCGATCCTGCCATTTAATGAACAACAAAATGTATTATCGTTTCGTGGGTTCCGTGATTCGTCGTTTTACCCTTTCGAGAGAGAGACACAGAGAGAGAGAGAGAGAGAGAGAGAGAGAGAGAGAAAGTGAGAAAGGAGAGGAGGTACAGTGATTTTTGTTTGAAAAATCGGACACGCTGTTCGCCGCACGCTCGTAAAAGCCCGACAGTTTTAGAGGCGGTTTAAAGCTTTTCGAAACACTGCAATAAAGGCGCTATAAGCTACCCTCGATCGCCTCGTGGCCTTCTTGAAAGCTTTCGCTTCCCTAGTACCCCTCTTTTCTCTATTTCACCATCTTTCTCTTTTGTTACAGGGAGGCTCCTTCATCGACATCCTGTCGTCGCTGATGATATTCCTCGTGGACTGGTAAATGCACCGGGGAGAAGAGAATCGGCCGATCGGATTACCGGGCCCTCGGATTTCGACGCGGATCCTCCGCTTCCCTTAATCGATAAAACATCCGGGTCGTCAACAGATTTGTCTTCCCGCCAGAAACGAAAATTCGAAGTAATGCGGACAGTCCCCGCCGGCTTCGAAACCCTGCTGTCTCTTTGACTCTTCGCTGATGACGCGACTGCAGCATCCCAGATTTCTCTTCTCACCCGGAAACCTTTCTAGAGACTCCGAGGAGCAGGACGGTGAACCTAATTTACCTGACAGTGTCGCTAGAATTTTTCCCGGAGAGAGTAAACCTTTTGAAACATTTCTCTTGTTCACAGACCAACGACGTTTATGGAATATTCAATTGTTGTAGCAGGAAGAGAAGAGAAAATGATCGAATTCTTTTTAGAAATTAATAGAATGGGTGTCGATGTAAACATACAAACAGATCCTGTCGCCGGAATATAAATTGCTAACGACTGTCCGAGAGAGCGCTCGTCACCGGCGTGTAAAAAGAGCAGGGCGGTAGGGATTTATTTCATTTACGTCGAGGAAGAACAATGGCCCTTCGTCGACGATCATCAATTGACGGGCCAGTCCGTGATAAAAATGAATAATTCCACACTGGACGAGAAACCGTGCCGTGAAATATCGTTGGCGAAAAGCCAGTCTACGAACAAATTAGCTTCGCCGTCTGCTGCCGTCCCGCAGCCCTGAAAACACACGAGACACGGTGTCCACGAGGTTCATATCGCATCACGTCGTGCCAGAACGTAATCGCATGCAGAACGCGCGTAAGAATGTCACGAACGTCGCGTCTCGTTTCGCCTAGGCGGAGTCTGAACAGCGAGATTAAACCTGGGAATCGGGGATTCAATTCAATAAAGGCGATCCGAAGCTGCTCACGGACCCTGATTGCAGAACGCGCTGCCTGACGGATTTTCCGTCGGCGCATAATTCGATGTCATTCAGAATCCTGTTGATTTTATTGCGACGTTCGTCCGCGTTGTCCTCGGAGTTAGCGACAAACTCGAGGGGAAAGCCGTCACAAAGAGTCTGTGGATCCTTTTGATCCTGTGGAGGAGGATTTTCAAGTATTGAACCTGACTTAAGTATTATATGCACTTTTTCTAACTTGGATCTCCACGTCTGACCACGACGGGACTATTTCACTTACGAAGTATATTTCGAAGTAACACTAACGCTTTGCACTCGGAGCTATTTTACTTAAAAAATTAAACATGTCTTCCTATCTAGAATAATTTCATTCTATATGATTTGTTTCATTTTGTAGATATGAAATTAATAGAATACCTCATAGAATATTGAAATGATTAATAATTGGTTAGATCCCAACATATTTAATAATGTAAACGACATTTTGAATTATAGTACAGCAATTTTTAGCGGTGACTCAGAGTTCACCACTCGAGTGCTACGGGTTAATTCTTCTGGGATTCCAGTGGCTATTCGATCAGTTTTGAATATTCACGTGGAAACGGAGGTGTTGAGCACGAGTGGACCGCGCGTCCGACCATTGTCGACCGTTTCTACTTAGGTTAATGCTTACAAAGTTTACAGCGGCGGCACGGTGTGGCTGTGCCCAACAATAGTTGGATATAAATTGACCGATAGCAGGACTGACAGCGCACAGACAATACCGCGGGCGTGATCTATGTTCCCTGCAAGTGGAAACGTCGAACAATGGTCAGACACAGTTTCAGTCGTATTTCAAGGCAACCGCGGCCAACGAATTTCCGATCTTGATTTCCGCGGGAACGAAGAACGAACGGCCACCCGGAAAAAATGTCTCTCCTTTTCCTGTCCGATCTTCCACGTTGTTATACTACTTGGCAGAGAAGATAGGGGAAACAGTAGGAGAAAGAAAAGACTCGCAGAGAGAGATAGAGAGGGCAATATCACTATTGTTTTTCCATTACCGCGCGATTTCGCGGCGTCGCTTTCGAACTCGTCACAGTAATTATCGATGTATCGATCGCAGGAAGTGCATCGAGCACCAAACAGCCTCGCCCTCTCTTTCACCGCCGGCGCCCCGCACTCCACGTCCCGTGAAATTACACGAACGCGGTCGAAAGCGTTCATCGATCATCACGGTTATGTAGAAGCACTTTGACGTGCCGCAATTCGGCCCGGATAAATGCGCGATATCGTAAAATAAAGCCGCGCCGCTACCGTTACCACCGCTAAAATATGTCCGAAGATTTCTCCATCAACTTTACCCCGGGAGCCCTGCAAGCAAAACCAACCTCCCCACTCTGGCCGACCGACCAACCATACTTTATCGCCGCGCGTTAAGACCCCGATGCGAAAACGACCGTGGATATCTCGAATTCGCCTGTTTTCTTACCAGGGCGAACTATTTTCGCGAGACCACCATCCAGAGAGAAAAGTCTCCCGGGGTATCACTTCTGCGTTCGTGTTTGTCGGCGCGGAACTCCTGTATTCGGTGAAACACCCTGCCTCATACATTTTTCATGCCGCGATTCGGTTGCCCAGCAAGTTTTTCGGACTCCATCTCGCGTCCACCTCCACTTCCCTCAAATATTTAGCGACGTGTATTTTTCAATATTTTTCTTGCAAATTTACTAAATATTTTCAGATCCCGCAGTGTTTGGACATTTAATTATGATAATTACTAGACTCCGGATTGTACGCGTGTATAACAAAAATCAGCAAGTGCAATGTAAAACAGTGAAAATATTAAAAGACTAAGTGTATTAACACTATGCCGTCCGCACGTCTAATCTAAATTTTTTCGTGTCGCGCCGGTGGAACTGACTTACCCGACGTTTTTCGCATGGCACCAACGTGGAGCCACCGGACGTGATAGTGTTAATATATTAATTTCACCACATTAAAATTACAAGTGCATTGCGTCTTGCAATTGATGCACAAACTTTTTCATATTGCATTAACATCAGGAGTCTAGTAATTACAATCTGAGCACTTAAAATTTAGTGTTTCAAGCATGATCGAAGGTGTCAGTCACACTAGAAGATATCTATTTTGCATTAAAGAAGTTATTTCGTTGACTAAAAATTTATTTATGGAGTTACGGCTGAATGATTTTGTGAGTTCCGAAATGGGGCCGGAGCATTTAGTAAAACGGTTGAACAAAGGCCGCAAGCGTTAGACGAATGGCGGCCGGGTGCGTCGATCGATTATTTATCGGTGATCCAAGGGGCGCGATCAATCCGCGGACAGTCTCCCGTGATTCCTCGTCCAATTTCGGCCGGTTATTGCGTCCGACGGCGGACACCGTCGACGGGAAAACGGGCGACGTATTCATCATGCGGCTCGGCTACGAACAAGCGCGTATATCTGGAGGCAGAGGCGCGCGACAAATTTCAAGGGCATCATTTTCTGCCCGTATGGACGTGGGTGGAACGTTCATCGATCATCCGTGAGTTAAACGCACCGATGCGTGCACTCGACGCCGTGCAATTTGACACTGCACAAGCTTTCCGGGAAATCGATTCCAGGTAACGGGGTAGGTCGGACCACTGCCACCTGGAACACATGGCCAAAGAACTAGTGTCCTGTCCGATATTCGTCGCAGGAAGATCCTTTTTACGGATCCCTGCTCCACAGCTGCTTCTTCGTTCGCGAGACGAATGCACACCGAGCCCAGCGTTTCCCTTTGTCGTCCCGACAAACACGCTTTTCACGTTCGATTAAACGGAACCCGGCGAATAAGCGATCCTTGATACGGAAGGATACCCTAGCCAAGCCCTTCGACAGGGATCGATCCTTTTCGGACCTTGAGCTCGGAAAATTTGCATTCGAACTCGTGGAAAACCTTCTGTGTGCTGATTTTGTTATTTGTCCATTAATTTTTACAGGTTCAGATCATTATTACATTCATTACATTCACAGATCGTCACAGGCATTCAAAACAAAATTGCGCAATACTATTTGTTAATATACCTGTATTTGTTTACTTTTGCGCGGTCCATTCTTTTATAAATTTTAGTTAAGACTCAGGTTAAGATTTTAGGTTAAGACTTTCTTTTTCTTTTTTTTTTGATTTTGTCAGTTATACTGCAAAAACTGTATACATTTGTATAAAAGGACCTCGGTCCGTATATAATAATAATAATAATAATAATAATAATAATAATAATAATTATTGAGTTGGCAAAAAGGTAATTTCGGTATTTTAAGGTGAAACAACGAATAAGATATTTTCCATTTTGTTCGATGATTTTTTTTGCCGAAAATAATAAATGAAAAAATGTTTTTAAAAAGTTCGGTTTTACTTCTCCTTAAAATACCGAAATTACTATCTTGCGATCCAATAGAAGTCCTTTGGAGTTTCTCTTCTGACAGAATTTGTGAAAATGTCGCGAGGTGTCATTCGTACGGTGACAGTCCAGTGCATCGTTGATAGTGAACGGTTAGAGAGCACGCGAGAGAAAGACAAAGGGACGGGACGTGCGTCAGAGACTGGCTCGCGGGTTTCGTAAAAAGATTACTGGATCGTGGCCAGTGTCTCGTAACAAATTGGCCCGGCGAACTGGCACCTCGCGAATCGCCATAAATTTGCGTGCGCCAGCGAGTGGGAACGAGAATTACTGGGGCCCGTGGTAATTAGCCGCGAGCGCGACGTCGATCCTTTTACGTTCGCGGCTCGAATTAGGGCGGAAAGTCGCGCGAAAACGTCCAACGCGTTCCTGGTTTCTCCATGGTAGTTGCTTCACTGAGAAATCGAGAATTCCCTTGAATTTCGTGGGACAGACTTTGGAAACGAAAGCGTCCGAACGATTGTCGTTAATGCAAAAACAATATCGAGTGACGGAAATGGAAATTGGATTCGTTGGAGAGGAGAGATGATCGTCGGAGTCGTCTCAGATAGGATGGTTATTTTGTGCTGTGGTCTAACATGATTAACGAGCGTTTGCGTTGGGAATTGCGAAGAGTCTCGACGATTTAATGCGCGGCACAGGGCTCGTTCGACGAGACTGACATCGAGAGGACCGGCCTGGAAAACGGCTGACGGTTTAGCCTCGAGCTTTCCGGGCGGTTTTCCGAGGGGAAAAAACCGTTTCAGGAATTCGCGAGGCTCGTCGGGAAAAATTATCCGTCGACGGATTAAACGACCGGATGCTCGAACATGTAAACTCGTGTCCCGGTTTGAAAATAACTCGGCTGGAAACGCCGCGAAACGAGCTGGCAAATTAGCTCGACGAGCTTCGCCGAAGATTTCGCTGGGGTTCGAACCTCTCGAAAAACTCTATTTCTATGATAATATCCGACGTCTTTCGGGTGCTGTCTCTCTTACGCTAGCATTCTTCCATGCATTCGTATGTTCAGCCGGAGAGTTGACACGTCCCGAAACGTCTCGAGGAAAGCCACGTCATTTTACCAGATAAAATGCATTTCGGAGCGATTCGAATCCCGCGCAGTTATGCTCGGCACATCACGCTAAATCCGGGACATTTCGTTCTTAATACTGCGAGACGTCGTCGTTCGTCGTCTGTTCGACAGTTTCGAACTAGTTTGTACTTTACTCGGAGTCTATTTATTTCTCTTTCCAGTTGGCGAGTAATCCGCCGTATTAATCCTAAGTGCCGACAAAGTTCCGCGAAGGCTAGGCCTGAGGTGCGAGTCCAGGCGAGAGTCAAGCTGCGGATAACAAAATCCAAGTTGCGTCCAAGTGAGATATCAAATTAAATTCAAGCTAGATCCAAGGTGGATCCAAGCTAAATCTGCACTAGATCGAGGCTGGGATTGAAGGCGAGGTCTTAACCAGTAGAATAGCCTGGAAATGGTCAGACATACAACTAAAAGAATTCTAAATAAACTACGTGACACAAATCTGCACTAGATCGAGGCTGGGATTGAAAGTGAGGACTTCACAAATAGAATAGCCTGAAAATGGTCAGACATACAACTAGAAGAATTCTAAATAAACTACGCGACACAAATCTGCACTAGATCGAGGCTGGGATTGAAAGCGAGGACTTCACAAATAGAATAGCCTGGAAATGGTCAGACATACAACTAGAAATATTCTAAATAAACTACGTGACTCAAGTAGAACATCACCGTCACGGTCAGACAAGCCGAAAGTGGAGGCTGGCGACAATTCCCCACTTATTTCTCGCTGCATAATGTCCTACTTGGTGGCAGTCCACTTCCACAGCGGCCATTCCGAGATTAAGCTACGTGTCCAGTCGAGCAGAGTGTCGGACCATTTTCCCAGCAGACGCGACAGCAATTAGAGAGAGAGTTGCTCTCAACGGCGGAGTCCACTAAAGAGACGTGCTCTCGTAGGAGCAGAAGTTTGGAGCGTTGGTGACACGATCCTTGGGAAAACAATGGAATCCATCGGTTGGGAGGAACGATAAGGATCGAACGATCGTGTAGGATCTCGTGATCCCTTCAGCCTGCATGTAGGAGAATTATTATTTCGTGGTGGTGTGGGAGTTTGCGGTGATCTTCGAGGATCGAGTGACTACGTCGACTCGGATATCCGGCGTCACCTCCTCGGTTAAATGCTCGAGTTCCGTCGAGGCGAGAAGTTTGCTGGGCGGTGAAGCTGCCGCGCACGTTTGCCCGTAAAAGTGAAGCGAACCGTGGGAAACAATTGGAGCGCGGCGAGGGAGCAGCCTCGGCCTGCCAGAGATCGCTTTAAACCGGACCGTTAATCAAAAACGGATGATACAACTGTATCTGTCTGTCAATCTATCCGATAAAATAACCGGCCCCCGGCCAGTTAATCACGCCGATGCCATACAGGCGAATGCACCCTCGGTGTACACGACCGATACATTTGTAAGTCGGCTCTGGTGCGCGCTTGGTTTTTACTCCTTTCCACGCCTCGCCTCGCGTCGCCTCGCGGCGAGGAAAAGTGAAACAGCGCGTTTCGTTCCGGCGACATTATCCCCGGTATTTATAGCCGCGATAATTCCCTTTGTAATTCATGCTGCGGCCCCCGCAGCAGTTACGCCAGTCGCATTGTTGCACCGCCGCGGCAGAAAAAAATAGAAAGCCGCGGCGGGAACGAGCAACTAATGAAAATGTTATTGTTCCCCGGTTTCTTCTCGAGCGATTATGCGTGCACACGGTTCCGCGCAATGAATTCCCAGCTCGACACTCTCCGGCCGCAGCGGCAGTCCGATTTTTAGATTTCTCGTCTCGCTGTCCTACACTCGGATCCGAACAATGCTTAATTGTTTCGCGTATGCGTCATCGGCATACCTCGCCGAGAGTCCGATGTGTACATTGACGAGATTTTTCAGCGATGTTTGAATTCCCCGCGATTTAAAGGATGCAACTCTCTCTCTCTCTCTCTCTCTCTCTCTCTCTCTCTCTTTCTCTCTCTCTCACTCTCTCTCTCTCTCTCTCTCTCTCTACGGGTTATTTGCCGAGTAATGTGTATACTGTGAAAACACACCTTGCGAACGGAGGATTGTTATAGATTGTTTTTTCCTCGCCGATATTTATTTTCACTGCTTTCAACCACCGACGGATTTTATGGATACGCGGGAAAGTTTACATGGTCGGCGGACAGACTCGTATCGAAACCAGAAATACCGCGAGCGAGAGGTGTAAAGATTTTAAATATGTCGACGAAATTATAGGGAAACTCTACTGTAATTATCTTCTGGCGGACCTGTTCGTAAAATCGAATACTAATTTCCGGCGTGGCGATATTTAATCAAGGAAATTCTCACCTCTGCATCGATAACAGGCAACTCACTTTTACTTAGTATTGAAAAATTCTTTGGAACTCGGGGAGTTTCTTATTAAAGTTACTGGAGTTTCCATTTTAGCATGTTGAATTGTAGATTAATGTCGATTAGGACTATCAGAATGAAAACGCGGCTCTGACGGCAATTGGCGAACAGTGCCGATGGTTTCGCTGTCCGGCGATTCCACCACACGGATTCCCGGAGTTTTTAATCGCTGGTTTTCTTTTCCATGGTCCGAGAATCCGCAGGCGGGAGTGAATCAGGAGGCCGTAATTCGAAAGTGGAGCGCGTTTTACGGCGAGAAGAAAAGTTAATCGGCCGAGGAGGTGGGAGAGGGTCCTCGGACTTCAAGTTTTAACGATCCAGGAAACGGCTGCGAATCCCGGGACAAGTTTCCCATTGTTTGTCGCGCACGGTTACGAGATACCCAAGCGGCGGAACAACGATTTTAATAAATAAATTTCGACAATGTTCGCGCGGCTCGTCGCTCGGGATTATGCTGATGGTGGTGGGGGTGTTGGGTGTGTATATAGGTGGGTGTGCAACGCGGCGTGCCGGGCAAATGAACGGGCCCGTTTACCCGACGGCCGTCCGACTCGAATTTCATTATCGATAGTTTGATGTTAATAACGCGCGGAACGGATCTGGAGTTTTCCGATAATTATTTACCCGTCGATAAAACGCGGCGACATAACGAGATTCCTGGCGTTTTCGAGACACGGACAGACGGCTGCCGCTGCCTGAAAATCGTTGATTATAACCAGGAGAGTACAATAGAAAAAGGAAGCCGAGACGAACACGAGCGCGCCAGCTAGCAAGCGAGAGCAAGGCATCGTTTTTCGAATCGCATCACGACTGACCGGGTGCCCGAACTTTTAATGAATAAACAGAGCTACCCCGTTTTCCCGCCCGGAACAATGGAATTTCGATGAAAATTCAATTGGAGAAACCAATCATCTCGCAACAACACCGGGGATCGCTCGGAAATAGGACGCTGCCCTCGATGGAACGATTCCCTGCGAGGATAAACATCGGACCAGCAGATTTTCAAGAGGCGAATTCCGCTGAAAAATATTAGGTTGCGCTCCTCCACAACCGGTTTATTGCGATGGGCTCTCCCCGATTCCGGCCGCGACTCACCGAAAGAATTGCAACCGCTAATTGGCGGACCGAGCGTAGACTGAATTTTAATCAGGCACGCGTTAATATGCGGAAATATTTGATTTGGACTCGCGAAAAACTGGAAATGTGAGTCCAGCGGAAAATGAAATCTCGCGGGTTGGAATTTTGTTCACGTGTTGTAAGTAGAACGAGGCTGCCATGGTCCGAGAATCTAAACGATGCTCTGCTGTTTTTGTTTACAGCAACGGTGACAATGAAATGTTAATGGGAGAACGTGCAAATGCATTTTAGTCTGCAAGTAGTGGAACCTAAAAAATCAGTGGAACTGCAAATGTATAAAATTTCGATGGTATTGTAAATATACTGGTTCGATTACTGTTTCCGATAATGTTCTATATTATATCGCAAGTAGCATACACCGCTGCGTCAGACAAACAGACGAAAAATTCACCGAACTGTTCCGAATAAACGCTCGCGAACGATTCGGCGCAAGCGGACGCAGAAAAATGAATCGATTCAGTTACATTTATCGACTGTAATCGCACGAAAGCTCAAGTGTCCACTCTAATATTTTCAGCTGCAAAAAGGGGCTGGAATGTAATGTCCATAGAGATCCGGGAATCGAATATTTTTTTCGAGAGCCTGTTCCGTCTGCAGTGTGAGATTTCAATAAAAATTGTAAATACCTCGTCGAAAAAGGTATCTCGCCACGTCTCTCGAAGTTAAAATTAAACTCTATTTAACTATGCACGGTGCGCGCGGAGATATTTATCACATAACTCGAATATTAAACGCGTAATCGCCTGGTACACTACCAGTCTGTTTGATTCTCTGTTAAACAATTCGATGACCATTATTTACCAACAAAATCCGATTTTGTTACGGTGATAATATTGCAAGCAATGCTCCGCGTGTTGCGCGGAGAAATCAATACGTTCATGGTAACAAACAGTTGATTTTGCTGGAATTTGCACGACGCTCGTGTAAAATATGCAGAACCAGATTGTTCGTTACAATTTTATTTAATGTAGCTAACAGGAATAAATGATTCCACAAAATATTTTATTTTACATTCGAGTCGAAAAGAATCTGCGACATTTCGACGAGGTGGGAGCGTTAACAGGATGTTGACCTGATTAGAGGTGTCGATGGACACTAGTGGGACGACGTGGGACGCCGATATTCGCCGTGAACCCGGTGGAAAGTCCGAAATTATCTCTGGTCGGTGGTCGGACAGGCTGAACGGCGAGAAGAAACGGCGCGAGGCTCTTTAAATATTAGGGGCTAATTGACTGGGCCCTGAAAAGCCGCGCGGAAAAGAGTTCTCGGTCTTCCGGGCTGAAAGCGGGGGCTCTCCTTGAACGTGAATTCAACAAGTTAGCCGTTTCTCTTTGGGAGACAAGCCTTTAAAAGCGGCTCCCGCACCGCGCGAGATTCGCAAGAAATCTAGATTAAAGGAACAAGGGCTTTTGCCGTGAGGGTGGCGCGGCAACGCGCCGATATCCAACACTTCTCCCTATCCTACCCCGCAAGACTCTCTCGCAGTCTCTCTTGACGCGGACGAATGTTCTCCCGAGGAAATTCCCTTGATCTCGTCTTTGCCGCCGAACGATAAGGAACCCTTTGACCGGGCGAAATATTTTCCAGCGGAAAAGTTCACCGTAAGGGGTAGCAACGTGCACGCCGGTGACGAGGACTTGGGAAACGAGTTTCAATATCGCCCCGGCCGTTGATGATGCCGATATAACACCGTACGCGAGACTGTCGGCTTCGTTCACGAGGAAAGTCAGCTCCCCTGCCGCGGGTGTGTGCGATTGTTCCAGCGATAATAGTCGAGCGCGACAGGTTGCTCGATCCGAACAGATTCGAGATGATTAATATAGCTTGTACAACAGGGAAAATTCATTTCGGATGAAACATCGTAGATCCAGCCCTTAGAAAGATGAATCTAAATCGTCGTACAAGATACTGGAAGATTAACTCTTCGCTCCAATCAATGTTCGCAGTTTCTGTGTAAACAGTTGCAGGATAATTGTAGTTTTTCACTGTACCCGAAGAATCCTTTTTTTTCTAGAAGCAGTTGAAGATTAAGGGAGTCATTTTTCACGGGATTTCTTTCTTACAAAATACTAACGGGATTAAATGAGTCGTTTGACAGGATTTATTTCCTCCGACGCAATCGCAGGATCGAGCAATTAACTGAATCATCGCATCGTACGATTTATCTGCCCTGACAATTAAGTGAATTATCGCGAGGATTTATTTCTGGGGCCTTCGATTCCGTTTTCCCCCGTGAGAAAAATATCTTGAATATTTCCCTGCGATCCCTAGGATCAACTCCGTAACGATTAAACAACTACCCGCCTGTTTTTCACTTCCCAGATTAATCCGGGAAGATGATACTTCCTGGAAACTTTTTCAATTAACCGAGACAAATTTTCCAAACGAACTAATTTACGGAAATTTTCCTGCGATTCGAGGATCGCTCCCCACGAACGATCCAACAAATTCCTTTACTTTTCGAGGTGGTTGGATCGATCCAGGAAGAAGACACATTCAGGAAAGTTTTCTGATTTACCAAGACAAATTTGCAACAGTAGAAACGTATAATTTGCTTAGTGTTTCCTGCGATTCGTGGATCGTTTTTGCAACGATTAAACGACTTCGTGTCTTCTTCTCGGTGCTCGGATTGACGCAGGAAGAAGACACTTTTCGGAAAGTTTTCCGATTAACCGGGACAAATTTTGCAAGCGCAGAACGGTATTGCTCGGCTGAATGTAACGTTTATAAGTCACGAACCGGTGATTCTTCATCCGGATCGAGATATTTGTCTTGGATTGTACTTTAATCTCTCGACCCATGAAACTTCGGCAGTGTTTATTCGAGGGGTGTCCCCGTGCCCTCCGTGTCTGTCGACGATTAATTTTCGGCCCCCGCTGCAAGGTATCCGCAGGAGTTGAGACCCGATTCTATTTGCGGACCGTTCTAAAATCGCCGGGGCCATTTCTGAAAAAGTTCCACGTCGATGCGGACGGGATTGACTCGACGGTCGTTATTTATTCACGGTGTAATTAAACTCTGAATATTTCACCGGCCCGATCGATCCCATTTGCTCCAATGAAAACTTAATCCGCCATGAAAAAAATATTAATCGATTGTTCAGCGGTCGAATAAATCGACTGCGGACCGAGGCCGGAATTCAATAGATCGTTGGACGTCGTCGACTGTCTAACAAACACGAATTCGTTTGTTAAGTGAAATTGGCCGTGTCCCCCAAGGACCGGCCCTTTTAAAATTATTAACGAAACACGCCCCTTAATTCTTCCTTGGCAGAAATGCATTAATGAAGGGTTTAGCTGAACTGCAGGGAATTCTTTCATGAACCTTTAATATTCATTACCAAGGAAATTTTTCATTCTACGACGACGCGATCGTTTTTATCTTAACCAGGTTAACGGACAATTCAAAGGGACTGTAAATTACATATTGGACACCTAATACGGGCAATAAACATCGGACCTGATAGCGCTACCGCGACAGTTATCGTCCCTGCGGATTTTTCTGCGATTTATATCGTCGAGAACTTGATGAAGAAAATGGGAAATGGATAATCGATACATAGTTAACGGTGGTAAAGTGAAATGATGCCAATATTCATCTCCGTTGATTCAAAAGAGCGCCGTTTAATTATCATTGAACTAATGATATAGTTTCACAATTTGAAAACAATGAAAATTGAACAACTCTCGTATACATAAAACACGTGCGATTTGTTTAAGACGGCAATTTCATTCCACCGTAGAATCTTTCTTCATCGAGCTGTCCGACTAATGCTCGGTTTATTCTACTCCACAAAGTCACCGGCGAATTCAATATGCTTTCCATTTCTAGCTCATTTTTATTCCGTTCTGCTGTAGGAAATTACTTTTGTAGTGTGTCTGACCATATCCCGCCTGTTCTACTTAAAGTCAAGATAACCCTGTGCGCACGTAGCGAATTCAATTTCCACAAAATACCCAATTCCGGTGTTGTGTCATCTAAAAACTGTCCTGCTCGGTGTGTCCAGCCGTAGTTCACTCGACATAATCCGAAACAGAAATCCCAACGCGTCGAATGAATTATTCCGTATTTTCCCGGGAACAAAGGGGCCCGGCAGCGTAAAAGGAAAAATTCTCCGTCGACTTATTTATCGTGTAAATTATGTACACCACCTGTTACAAGACACCCGGCGTGCAATTTTATTCGAACCGTATTTCAACGGGACACAAAGGTCCCGGGGAACGCATAAACATCCCACGTTATCACCGATTCGGGGACAATCATCCATTCAGCGTCGCGGCGGACGATCTGGCGCAGCCGTTCTCGCAACAACTGTGGCCAGGACCGCCTCGAAAACATGTCCGGGTAATACGTCCGCCGATTCAACGGACCAATCGACATCCCATTCGCGTGAGAAGTCACGCGCTGGTTGTTGCGATACGTGACCGAGTGGATGTCTCGTACCTGTGATCGGTGCGCAGGTCTCAGGGAACGTTGTCCGGCTGCATCGTGGCGGCTGCAGGCTGCTGCACACGGCTGCAGGCGCTCGCAGATTCCCTCGTCCGCCAACACGCGCGGTCCAACGGCGATTAGGCACCCGGAACAGTCGGAACAGGTCGCGTACAGGCTCAACCGTCGCGGCCGGTCATTAGCGTGGCGCAAAATCGGTGGACACCCCGGCTATCGACGCGCCGTTTTCATCGTTTTAGGCTCGCGGGCATTATCGGCCGAGACACCTGCCGGAAATACCATTAGCCGACCGTTTATTTTCAACCTAATGCAAGCCGGCGCGCGGCGGAAGTGGTCCACGTCGAGAACATCCACTGACATTTTCCTATAACTGCTCGACCGCGAAAAACACCGAAGTGACATTTCGAAAAGTTTCGAAAAAACAACTCCCCGATTGCTGCGAATAATTTAACACCACCGGCAACTTTGAACAGTCGCGACTTGCCGAGCAGACGCGTGGGAGAATGTGTGTATTTCCAGATTGGTTAAATTTTTTTCACACCCGAAAGACAATATAAAATTCTATAGATACCCACGCGGAGAAAAATCGACGTTCCAGCTAAATGCCACGGAATTTCTCGACGAGGAGCAGGATGTGTTAGCCACATTTTTGCCGAGGAACAGGGTTTAGCTTCTGGGAGAGTGGCGAGAGAGCCTGGCCCCGTGGAAAGTGAACGAGAAGCGACAGAGAGTGTCCGAAGCGAGCGCGATGGCCTGTCCACAGCTTTTCCCTCTGAGGCGTCGGAACTTTGAGCTCTCGCAGGTCCTATAATCATCCTCCCGGTACCCTATCCCGCTGGAAAGTTCATTATCATGCCCGGTGAGGCATGCCGCTGATTGATTTCTACGTTCTAAAGCCAGAAGCTACTCGTTGGAAGACAGTCCTCGAGGAAAAACGCTCGAACCCCCTCTCGCACACCCCTCGGACACCGTCTTTAATCCTCTCATCGGGTTCCAATTAATACGTGTCCCCCGGCCGATATTCAACACCCGCCGGATTAATTGGTCCGCGGCGGTTTCAAACCGTCGTTCGACGAACTGCCGTGGCACTAAAGTGTCCTTTATTTTTCTACCGGCTCCACTTTTCTCCCGTTTCTCGTTTTTTCGGTTTCCCGCCACGGTCGGTACGGTCGGCGAAGGATTAAGGAAATCATCCCCGCGAGGATGAAGTATTTGCGGGACGCGCGCCCTCAGGTTCGTGGGAGAATATTTGTAGAGACTCCATAAGACGGGAGCCGGAATCGGATCCGATAAGAGGATCAAGAAAAATTTGTGACCGTGGTTAATGAGCGGCAAAGGGGAGCGAATGGAATGAAATCACCGGGGGACTGTGTAACGGCGGACGAACTTACTGGCAGCCGCTTCTCGATAAGGAACTTTTAAATTGAAAGCTACCAAGCTTCTTTCGACTACGGGATGTCTCGTACTTCCAACTTCAGACTTGGAATTTGATTTAGGGCTGCTCTAGATTCGGCTCAGACTGGCTCCGTGCTACCCTGCTGATTAGGTTTATACCGAGCTTTGCATAGATCTTTAAACAGGGATGTACACCGAGTTTGATTAAAGATTGATTAGATCAGCAACGCGAGAATTGTGTTCTCCAGTAGCCGGTACTTATCGCGGACCATAATTCAGACTTAGCGTCAAAAGCTGAGGAGTGATTCGGCTGGAATTGCAGCGGAAACCAAGGTACGGGTTGCGTAATTCGTGCTACGTCGGGAACGATGAATTTTTTTCTGGAAATTGCGTGGAAAGGTGACCCTGTTAACGACCTTTCATAATCCCGCGGACGATCGCGCTCCATCGAGCGAGGGGCCTGTTATGCTCGATAAAACCAATAAAACTAAATAAGCACGGTGAGCGCTCGCGAGTGCCGCTGACAAAGGGCTGCTGGATCGCTTCGAGGATCGAACCGGGGTCCTTCTGTGTCGGAGCCTCTCGTTGTTTCAATGAAATTTGAAAGGGAAACGAAGCGAGCACTGTCGAAAGAATCCTTGCGGATCGCTGGAAAAGTGCATCCCCCGATCGAGAAGGGCATCTCCGCGACGCGGGGAAAAGGCGAGCAGACCAGATGCCTGGCGCTAACGATCTAATGTCTATTCAACGAGTCTGGTCTCAGCTCGCAGAAACAATTCAACGAGCTTCCCATATTCTAATATTGTCCCCGAGGACTGGCGAATGCGACTCTATATCACTTAAATGGCCAGCCTCTGCATTTGTTTACATAACTTCCAGTCCGATGAGGAAATTTTACGTCGGCAAAACCGTGCCACAAATCTTTCTGCCCAGAGGCATTTCGTAACACTCTGCGTTGATTAGCTCTGGGTTCGGTGAAGAAATAAATTGCGAGAAATCCGAGTTAGGAATAGAGTGGAGATAGAGGTTCGTTGCGATCAACGAGAGACTAAACCCGTTAAACAGGTCAATTTCTTCATCGCATCGTGCAACGTGCTAGCGGAATAAAGGTCGAACGGAGCCACAGACAGGCGATTGTTCGATTTAATAAAGAAGGAACGTGGCTGGCAGAACGACCGGTCAGGTTGCACTGTGTATTGCAACACGTATTGCACGGTTGCGTGTTCTTTCGCCCGGCGTCCGCTTAAATACAAACAGAGCATTCTCGCCTCGCCGGAGCTGAAAAGAGGAAACACAGCCGAGAGAGCGAGGTGGCTTGTTAGACTTCGCGACAAGCTTCCTTTCATCGCGATCGAGCATTTGCGTCCCTTAAAAGGAACTAGGGAAACCGTACCAAGGAGTTTCCGGGCTGCGTGACGCGCACAGATAGAAACTTCCTCGGGCTGTTCGCGGTGTAGAGACACCGGATCAAGGTGGCGCTCGAAACAACGGTACGATTTAATCGTTCGACGAATGCAACTTGGGGTGCGGACCTCGAATTCGTCAAACGGGGCACCAACCCCTCCTCCCCACGTTTCGGAACTTTCACCGGGAACGGCAAACGCAAATAGCAATTACGTCGCAACGCATTGTCGTCGGCCGGTCAGGAGAAACTCGGTGAACGGTGAAAAGCCGCAACAGGACGCAAACAGACCCGTTGCTCCCCTAATGGGAAAACTCTGGAGGACGTCGTCGTTCGCTGACGCTCGGACAGCTTTGCGGTGGCTCGACGATCACTCTTTCCCGAAGAACACAAGGACAAGTGGAAAAACCGACTGTCACGGAATTTTATGAATCGCTGACCGATCCGTCCACTCATCGGAAACAGCATGAAACTGTTTCAAACGGAGCAGGGTTGCTAATTATTAAAATCTGCATTTTATACAGATGTGACGTGATACGAACATAGATTGGTACGATTTTATTCTGCTGTGTCATTAAAACGAATTTCCCAAGAACGTCTGACCATAGCACACCTATTCTACTTAATACCAGCAATATTTGCCTTCTCTTCACTGCTGCAGCAAATGTGCTTCACATGGACAGCAGAATTTTAAACCGCTGAGACACGGAAATGTAATATCCTTAATATGTCTGACCATATCTGGTCTATTCTACTTAACACGAAGAGAATCCAATTTGTATCGAATCTGATTTGTACGGGAGAACCAATTTCAGTCTCGTGTGTTATCTAAACTGTCATCCCCAGCCTGTCCGACCATATCTCAACCATTCTACTTAATCTATACAGAATCCCAAGCACATCGAATAAATTATCCTTTATCTCCCTGGCCAAGGAGCTTCGTAAACCGAGAAAATTCTTGGGACAATAAAAACCAGAAAGTTGCTGCGAAAACAAGGTGGAGGAATTTCTCTAAATTAATAGTTGTCCAAAAAATTGTTAGACATCCAACGAAGTTAGACAATCGTGGAGGAAATACGGGCGAGCAACTTTCTAATTGAAACGCTATGGTCCAATTCGACTGTGTACGATTCTAGAGAGGTCGGAGCCGGTAGGAAAAGATTCTGTATCGGAGAAAGCGAGGAAATAATTTGACAAATCCGGGATAATGAAATCAGACGATTCTCGAGAAGAATGGTGGTAGTTGGTCCGGGGAAAATGAGGTTTCGCGGGCCGGCAGGTTGTTCCGTCTGGCACGGTCCGTACGCGGGTAACAAAGTACGAAGTGTAAGAAACTGCAGTCTATTCGCTGTCTATAGCCATTGTTGAACGCAATTGAGCCGAGGCTCGTCGGCAGAAGAACCGTTGTTCCGCGGTTGAATTGCGCCCTCGGTACACGGAGGAGCTTAACAGATCGCCGAGGACAGGCGAGAAAAACCGAGAGAATGGATCGAGGTCGGGTTAACGCCGCTCGAAAGAACCGGTAATTGCTTAATTCTCGTGGCGGTGGAAGAGCGATCCGAGAACCAGGAGGAATCCGGTGGAACCGCATGGTTCCGACTGTGTGCACCGGCGGAACGATTTATCTCTCGGGGAACGTCGGGGCCGAGGCTTTTTAATAAATAAAGCGTGAGCGTGGGGGGACACGCCCCCTTTCAAGCCGGGGGACAGCTGAGAAAAATTCAATTTGTCAGCCGGCAGGAGGCGGGAATCACGGGCCGAGAACACTCGGCACTCCCGAGGGCCCGAGAAGGCCCGAACTCGGCCCTCCGGGATTTCTGGTCACGTGGCCACGTCGATGGAATCGCGCGGTCACCCTCTATCGAGCGAATGAATTATTCGAGCCGACCACGTCCACTCTCGGAATTTTTCAAGTGACAGAGAGCCCCGGAGAGAGAGGGAGAAAGAGAAACGGAGCAACGTCCCTCAGTCCTGCGGAAGACAACTCGGAACAAATTCAATTTGTCGGACGGCTAAATCTCGAGATCGAATCTTCGGAAAGGGAAAGAGGATTAAAGAGAGGAATGACGAAACGTTCGATCGCGCGAAATTAATCTCGAACTGGGGACAGGGTGGGGGGGGGGGCGAGCAGAGAAAGGAAAAGGTCGTGCTCCTGGTTGCCTTTGTCTCTGTGTGCTGCTAAAGGATTCACCGGCTGACTCCGGACTCTCGACGACTGAAGGCAGAGCTTATCCGTCGTGTTTGTTCGAAAATAAAATTCCCCTCGCTAACAGCGACAACGCCGGAACCGGGACGATAAAGAGGTTCCTTGTCTTTCTCCTTTTTGATATTCACCCGGATCTTTGCGACTACTCGACGCGTGAAATTGAAACTTCTGACGGTCTCTCACCTGGAACAGACGCGGCCCGTTCGCCGTTCTCGACGTCGGAGGCTGTCGGAGAAACATCGTCCGTTGTCACGGAACCTCGAGAGCATCGGCTAACAACGGGATTTCACGAAGAAGAGGAATCTCGATACGCGGCTTCGCACGCTACCAACGTCCAACGTTTCCACGATTTCCTATGGGGACTCGAGGGGGTGAACGAAGACGACCAGGGGCGTCAGGGGTAGATCGTAAAGATGCCGACGCGTGTGCCCAGGACTTTCCAATTTGCTCCCATCCTCCCAGGCTCTACGAGATCTATCTCGATCCTCCGCAGAGCCCCTCGCTCTCGCGGTCGCTCCCTCCGACACGACCTGTCTTCTTGACACGCCACGCGAATGGAACAATGAAACGAACCGTGCATGGACCCCAGACCCGTTCTTCGGACATCGATCTCTCCAAGAGGAGTTCGTCAACCCTGCAGACCTGGTTTCCGAGGAATCCCGGCTCTTTACGCTCGGGTAATTGGTGGAAACGCTTACGCCAGCGGAAATCGACTGTGATTTCTACGTTGTGCAATTCGATGCAATTTTTTCGAAATTCACTCTAACCCGTATCTTCGTGGATTTTATCATTTAGACCTTCTCCGAAGTACGTGCACCTTGTTTCACGTGACAAGCTTCCTCGATGAAGACGCCGGAGCTTTATTACCACAACTATCTGAGAAATTCTTTCAGAAACTGAAATCTGGATAATTGGTCTCGGAAACACTCCACGGATTTAATCGATCAAAATTGATTCGGCTGAACGCGTCTGCGAATTCTATCAAATTTGCTGACGTGCTAGGACAATTGATCTCCAAACTTCCTATTTCCACCCTGCAGTTAATAATCTCGAAAGCTCAATCTACCAGGATAGAATCCTCAAAACTGTCCCATACATTCAATCTCCTCCGACCACAGGACACTCGAACCCGTTCCCTCCTTTGCGGCTATCGTTTTCATTATTTGTGCATCCTGGCAGGCTCCGATCGCCGTTAACAGGATCTCGTAGGGATCCGTGGGCAAACAGGATAATCCCAGGAGCAAATATCTAGGGTAAGACAGAGCATGTTTGCTTCCGGGGCTGCCTAAACCGCGGGTAACGAGAGGCTCGAGCCCTCGAAACGAAGAATCCTCGAAATCCTTTTCCTCGGTATCCAGGTCCTAAGCACGGTCGTCGTAAATCCAAGGAAGGATCCTCGGGGAGGAAAAAGCCGGGAGAAGAATCCTTGGGAAGCAATTGAACTCGACGTATCCAGGGGTGGCGATTTAAAATCGTCTGGCCAGAGTTCCAGGCAGCCGAGCAACAAGTTATGCACCATGACAAGCGTACCAACGGACAAGCCAGGCTCACTCGCGTCGATCGCGGAGGAATCTGCTCGGGAGACGGGAGAACACGTTCCAAAGAACACCGATGGGATCGAGGAGTTCGCAGAGGAGACACAACGAGCAGTGAATAAAAAGATCTTCGAGTAAACGGTCGATAAGCGAGAACGCACTGGTGAATGGTTGGTTGCGGGCGTCGCGACGCCGATTTTTCACGGAATCGGCGCGGATGTAACCGGCGATGATCGTTGGGCAGCGTCCTGGTTCGTTGACGATCGAGAACGGTCGGATCCCCGTGGGAAAACGCGCGAAGATGAGGCGAGCGCGCGAGATCTCGATCCCGGTGTGTCGATCGAGAGCCGTCGTTCCCGTAAACACGACGTCCGTCGATATCCGGTGTCGACGAAACGAAAACGGGGCCGGAGACGGAGAGATAGGCGGCGCGGATTCCCAGCTGCGACCCGGTGGTCCGGAGTACCGTGCCAGTACTGCTACTCCGGAGTTTGTTATCGAGTAGCGGCGAGAGGGAAACGGCGGGCAGGGTGGTGGCAGCTCCGCTTGGCTGACAAGTAGACACAGACGTTATTACGCAGGCGCCGGACACTCGGCTCTCGCATCGCGACTACCCAACGCCCACCGACGCTCTCCCTCTCTCTCTCTCTCTCTCTCTCTCTCTCTCTCTCTCTCTCTCTCTCTCTCTCTCTCTCTCTTTCTCTCTCTCTCTATTTCTATCGCACACCTCCTCGAACACACCACCACCGTCTCTGATACTCGAGTGCTCGACCGACCTACACGGCCACCTACACCGGACCGACCGGTATGGCCTGCACGATTCCGGTCTCCTTACAATCTCCTAGAATCGGGGATGATACCCTCTTGGTCTCCGCATAGTGAAACTTTTCTACGTAGGAAGATTGGTTTAGATATTTCGAAGGAAAGTAAGTAGTGCGAGAGACAAACGAATCAAACAGGAATGGATTCTTCTCGAGTATATCTAAAATAACGAACTCCGAACATGGTCGGATTATGGAAAACGGCGAGCAATCATGTTCCATGCATCGCAAAGTGGCCCCGAAGAAGTTCAAAGCAATTGCATCCTCCCGAAGCGGCTCGAAACAGCGGAATATCGAGTTGTAACACGTTTGGAGAAGTTTGATGGGCTCGGACCGCCCATCCTCGCTGAAATGAAGTTTTCTGTAGAAACTGTACGATCAAACGTGACGCAGCATTTCGGAGGGGGGTTGATATTTTTGGCCTCGGCTCGGATATTCCCTGGGGATAACACAGGCCTCTAGCTGGATAATTAAAAGGCGCCCGTGGCTTTCCGACGGCGCCGACGTGATAAAGCTCCCTATCAATATACATCGAATAGGGGAACAGTGAAAATAGAACAAGGGTCTCGAGGATGCTCGTGAATGGAGAATCGAGAGATAATTCAGAACGCGGCGAACAACAGGATCGATCGTTGCACACGTCGGAGGAGCGACGATCGAAAAGACGAACGGGACGATCCGTTCAAGTGGTTCGAGCCAGCAACCAGCTGAAAGAATCCGGCTGGATGGTTCGTTCGCGTCCACGTTGATCCGCGGAGGATTTTGCACGGCGTTCCACTGACGGATACGTCATAATCGAGATCCGATAATGGAAAATTTGGATAATGGATTCCCGGATAACCGAAACGATATCCTATCCCCGCCGTGGCACCGACCGGCAAATTTAACGACGTTTAAACAAAAATTCTGTTCTCCAATTTACACATCCATCAAATTTATTCGGCCGTCGATCCCGGAAATCGAAAGTTGATAAAGTTCGAACCCCTTTAATCATTCGCACTCGGAAAATCAAACGTCTCTTCCGAACTAGAATATTTCCATTCCCATTGATTTTTGAATTGATGAGATACCGATAATAACGCAATGGTAAGGGTTAAATTAAACTCTGTCGATTCAGAATCACTGATCTGTTGCAAATCTCGTGTACCATTAGAATCCTAGAATATTTTCATTCCCATTGATTTTTGAATTCATTAGATACCGATAATAACGCAATGGTAAAGGTTAAATTAAACTCTGTCGATTCAGATCATTGATCTATTGCAAATCTCGTGTACCATTAGAATCCTAGAATATTTTCATTCCCATTGATTTTTGAATTGATTAGATACCGATAATAACGCAATGGTAAGGGTTAAATTAAACTCTGTCGATTTAGAATCACTGATCTATTGCAAACCACGTGTACCATTAGAATCCATCGTTTCTCACGAATATTTTCGATGTTACACTCGACGACCTCCATGCTTGAAAACGTCATTTAAAATTCCTGATCGGGAGCACTTCGCGCGTTCGCCGAGAAATCCGCGCGTTGCCAGCGCGATCGTAATCGGGGAAATTTATTCGCTGTCGAAAACGCGGGCTGAAAAGTTTCTGATTACCGAACGGACCCGCCCCTCGGTCGCAGAAGTAATTATTCGCGGCTCGGAGGATCTTCGAGGCGTTTGTTCGGCTCTCGGCCGACAGACGCGCTCGTTAAAAAGAGGAATCCCTCTTCCGGAACCGGTGGAACCGGAATCGAATATCGAGGAAGCGAAAAGGGCGAAGATCCCCGGCCATCGACGCTTCTCATTCTCGACGCTTGTAACTCCACTGTCTAATGTCTTCGTTTCTTTTTGCTCTCTAGAGGTAATTTAGATCGTTCGCGATACACCCAGTCGGCAGATGTTGTCGCTGTTTCCTCGAATCGTTACGCGTCCCCCTCCAACTTCGAACTTGAACGAAACTCTGTCTCGCAAAAAATCTTCTCGAGTTCCGAGGACCTTCGATCTTTCGCACCCCGAGGACGCCCTCCGGCGGAGGCCGCGCCTTGGAAACACGTTGACTCATCTTAATTCAACTTATGAATAGTATGAAGAAATCCAATTGAACTTGCGCCGGGAAGTTCGGTTATAAGTTTACAAGTTTCAATAATAAGGAACCGTGGCGAGCCGCGGCCGACAGAATCGAAATTTTCATCGCGTTCTGTCTTCGGTACCGGCAACAATGTAGGTACCCAGCAGATTCAAAAGTTGCGGCAACCAGTCCGCCGTCGTGCCTGGAATTATCGAAGCTGCTCCTCTCGTGGGTTGTTTCGAAAGTAATTGCTGCCTCGGGGACTCCTTAGACTCAAAGATACCACGTGAAAATTATGAACTGTACTTAATTACTGTGTGTTCAGATTCAACGTAACGCGAGACCCACGTGAAACTGTCTCTAGAATTTCACACCAAGTTCCAAACACTTTGATCAGACTTCGGCTGATATTTTCGCAAGCCATCGTACGTTTCAGCAGTTGCATCGCCGTAGTAATTCATCGGACTACTATCGGGGGACCTAATGTCACCCCTCCGAGTTCAATTTCGCACTGTTGATTTTTTATTACCACCCTCCTCAATTTGTTATCGACCACGACCCTTTACGACACCGGGAAACGTCCCCGTTTATTATTACTCGAAAATCGAGAGCCGATATTTGACCAATATTTGCGCAATATGCTCGTGCCTTATGGCAGAGTTCTCGGTGTGTCGCGACCTCGGGCTCCTCGCGAGTTTCCAAGTACATCCTGAACGGAGAGACCGACACGGAGCTATGGATCTCGGGAACGGAACAAAGCGAAACGGAAAGAGGAAATAATTTTTCGAAATATCAGTTTTTTTTCACCGCGGGGAACGTCGTCTTCGAATCTAGATTGAAATCCGTCGACGATTCGCCGTACAGTCGAGCGAACTTCCTCAAGTTGAATCGCTCATAAATTTATCGACTATCCACCGCGCTGATTTATTGAGCACGGTCATAAAACGTCGATTCCTCACCGCAACTCCTTAACTTCTACTTCTCAAATTATCTGGACAGACGCGTAGTTGCTCGTGTACACTCCCGACCATAAATCACCGGACACTTACTTATCTTCAACGAAATGGTAATTAAAGGACACAAGCTGTCAGCTTGATTACATTGTTTTGTATTTAAATGCAAAATTAAATATAAACATATACTTCATTATGATCGAACCTGTGCGCCGATAGCATACATTTTTCTTTTAATTCGTTACCGGTTTTAATTATATTAACGTCAAGAAAGTTTAGGCTTGAATTAGTCTCAATTTCATAAGTGAACTGGATGCTGTTATGAAAACTGTTGAATGTGTCCAACATTATTTGAATCTGATCAGGTTTATAACAAGTGACAATGTCGTCAACATTATGATTAAACCTGTGCGCCGATAGCATACATTTTTCTATTAATTCATTACGATCGATAAAATGGAATATTTATACATGTACTGTTTGAACAAATATTAATGGTGGGATGATTATGGACAGCTCTAAACTTAGATATTTTGGTCAGTTTTGATTTACATTTTGTAATTTGATTAAAAAATTGATTGTACCATTTTGATTTCATAATATAGCTTCTTTGATAAGAAAAGATCGTTTGCCTCCAAATTTGAGTAAGTGTCCAGTGACTTTTGAACTTTTGCTATTTTAACTGTTAACAATTAATGAAGATTTTCGAATTTATCCTGAACGATACAGTGAACGAATCGTTTTGAAACTACCGGGACACTTTGCTGCGCTATTGAAGTCGTTCAGTTTAATTAAGAGAATGGCCGGTCAAATTCGAGCGGACTTTTCGAGCAGCATCGATGGCTCTCAGCGATCACCAAAGTCTCCGTCGACCGGCATGGAAACTTGGCTGCGTCATGCTGCGTGGACAAAGAGGGCCACGAACAGGTAGACGGTTCAATGGGCTGGAAGCAGGGGGTGTAAACGGCAAGAGGCACGAATCTCCAACTACTACCCCCCGTCGGTGTTTCTCTCCCCTATCGTCGTTTCATCGATACCCCGTCGCGTTGCTCGCACGATCACCCTTCGTCGAGCGAGCTGCGAAACCGTCAAGGGAGCCATTTGCAGCGACGGACTCTGGGCTATATTTAATGTACAAGGTGGTACACTTAACTCCGCCTCGCGAAACATAAATTTCATTTTTGACACGCCATTAGACTTAGAAAAATTTCTACTTTAAACGATTCCCAACCGGTAATCTACGTAAGTGCACGCTTTGTTAATATTTTGCGCGGGACGGCCTCGACCAGCAACCCTATTCAGCTCTCTGACATTAACCACCGCGAAACTTCGTTTCCAATAAATGTTTTCTTTTATCTCGATCGCCAGTTTTAAATAGAAATTACAATTTCGGCGCACAGGTTCGATCCTATGTTACTATTTTTCTAATCAGTTTTACAAATTAATAATTCGACGTTTCGGTCTAGGTTAAGACCATCTTCAAGAATATAATTGCGCCTGTAAAAATTATTATGAGAATATATATTTCCGTGTTAAAAAGCAAAAAGAGAAACCAAAAGAGAAAAAAATACAGAAACCGAAACCAATGGTTTGCTGGTACAAACTTACTTGCTTAGTAACAAATTTAATTTAGATTCAATAGTTCAAACACTTGTTGACCATGTGCCGGCATGATACATAGTAAGGTGAATTACAAACGTTATGATATGACCAAGGTTCTTTGTTGGCGGACACGACAAACCTAACTTAACCTAGACCGAAACGTCGAATTATTAATTCGTAAAACTGCTTAGGAAAATAGTAACATAGGATCGAACCTGCGCGCCGAAATTGCAATTTCTATTCGTTCCCAATCATTAAAAAATATATTTCATCGTTTTCGAAGTTGCAAAAGGTGACGCAGAAATAGCTAGCCTATATCTGTAGAAAGATTTCCGGGATCATAACAAATTCGTGCACCCTTTTGGAACTAACGGCTACCTGTTCACCAAATTTCAGCTTTCTATGCCTTCCGTATTTCGAGATTTTTTTTATCGTTACAGAGGATAGACGCAAAGCGTATCGACGAGCAGATATCAAGGGACCGACTGGAAGAATGGTAAACGTAGAAATCCGCCGTAGGGTTTCGGTGTTCCGACAGAAATCGGCGTAATGAAACGCAAATATTTTTCGGGTGGGAGTCTCGACGATCTCGACGCGACGCCGGGAATTCGGGCAGGCTGTAGGTATCGCGCGATTGATCCGGAAAGCCTCAAAGTCTTCCGGTCGGAAACGGTTCGCGATGGAAAGCAAACACGTCCGGGCGACGACTGCTTAACGTCGAATTATTTTTCTGAGTTATTGTCGGGCGTGGAAATTGAACAAGCGGCGTAGCAACGAACGGGCCACGCCAGCTCGACGACGATTTACGAGCAACCTGCGAGCGGAAAGTTCGTGGGCGAGGATATCGATCAATGAAACTGGGTTTAAGATCGAACAATGGGAAGACGGGGTTAAAGTGGGCCGATCGGAACTGGTAAAGCCGGTTTAATTATCGAAATTGCAGTGCGCGCCGCTGAACGGTACCCCGATTCACGATGCATGTTTACCGATCATATACATATTCATCGATGCGTTGCTTGTCGTCGGATTTGTCGGTGAGACAGACAGAGAGCGAGGAGGGGAAGGGAGAGAAAGGTAGAGAGACAACGGATCCGTAATTTCCGCGATCGTAAAATCGGGACCGGGAACAATCGGCCTTCCAGCTGACGAAATCCTCTCGTCGCCGTCCGACACGGCCGGAGCTGTCCCTTTCATCGAGCCAGCGAGATGTCGCGCGATTTTTCCTGGTCAGAGGTGTCGCGGGAAATGAAATTCACAGTGGACCGAACGATCCTCGACAATGGACCACGTCGAGGACCACGACCGCTGCGGAACGTTCCCGAATCGCTGCGAGGGGACAATGTCCGAGCGTGTAACGCTCCCGGAGTTTTTGTTCGCTCGATGCGTGTCCGTCTAAACCGGTGGAACGCGCGATTCGGAACTTCCGAAGAGCTGCGAGTGTCTGCGAAGCACCACAGAGAAAAGGATTTCGCGAAACCGTTGTGTATCATAGCGAAAGTAACGCTAGAAACGAATGTGTTGATCTTAGACTCGCGAGAAAGACGTGTTTTTTTTTCGTCGAGCAAGTGGAACGAGAGAAATAAGTCGGACAGCAGTGCATTGTCTCCTAGCCAAGTTTTTAACACTGGATCTCGGAATTGCCTGACATATATGGCTTGCTCTACTTAAATTCAGTAATTCGACTGTAAATGATTCTAATTATTATTATTTATTTTAAACGGACCGAAGTCCTTTCATACAAATGTATGCAGTATTATATAATATGACAGAAAATAATCTTAATCTTAAGTCTAAATCGAAAATTCACATAATTATGGACAGCGCGAAACTAATCAAATGTAGGTACTATTAACGAATAGTACTTCGCAATTTCATTTTGAATACCTGTAACGTGCCATTGAAAAAATCAATATTATTATTGCTATAATAATAAATCAATATTATTATAATCTAATATTTTGTACATGTTTAGAAATGGATTTAGGCTGACTCTACTGAAATTCAGGAATGTATTCGGCAGTTCTATAAGTTCGGCAACAATTTTGATAATTCACCGATTTTATCCACGCTCTGAAACGGATCCAGGATCAGTTCGACACGCGTGGTTTATTCTGCTTGAATCTGCGAATATATTCGGCCGTCCGCTAAGTTTGGGAACTGCTTAAATCCTTCAGAAATTTCGTGCCCGGTTCTCACGCTAAATGTCGACCATACGAGCTCCGTTCGACTCGCGTCCACGGCACCACTGAATTGAAGTGTCCAATCGAGTTCTGAGGAACGGTACGTGCCGCACACAATTGCGGCGCAACAGACCCTGGTCGGGAGGCCGCATTTGTTTTCGGATTCCCGGCGAACGGACGAATTACGGGGCGTCGTATAAATAATCATAGCTCGGTTTGTCCATTTCAATGCAACGAATTGCACACCTGATCCACTTCTCTTTCTCTCTCTCGCTCGTTCTCGTCGCGTTGCGAATGTTGGTAGGCATGTTCGACGTTTTATTCATCGCCGGAGAAGGAACAAATCGATCGTAGAGCTTCGTTTCATTTTCTTGTACACAGTCGAGCAGCGTATCAAAGTGTGACCGATCGGTTATCGGGAAATTGGTCAGTTTAGTATCCGGTTCGCAGCGGTAGAAACGGGAGCAAGGGCATCCGCGATAAATAACTTGGGCTCTACTAATCCCTTTCTCACCGGAAGATGAGTCGCGGCCGTGAAATTACTGCGATATCGCATGTCGATGGCAGTAAAACCGTTGGACGCGAGGTCTTCGGGGTGTAATTCATTTTTTAAACGACCGGGAGAAACAGTTTCGCCCCCGGCGTCTCGGTGCCGGAGGAATAAAACCGAGATTCGAAAGAGAACAGACCCTGAAAGACACACACGCCACATCGTGTCGATAAGAATAATTCTCGTGACTTCGGTTTCAAGGATATGCGGTGCCGTCGTCGCAGCCTATCATTTCCTCGTCGACTCACGAAACACCGATTTCGCGCGAAAGGGTCTAGGTGAAATCGGCAGGTACGGAAAGGACGATCGCACAGGACAGAAATGAGCCACGTCGATATCTTACGGAATATACCTACTGTATATTTCTCCCCCGGTTCTCTCCAGTAGTATCCTTGTGCGCGCAGCCCCAGCCGTTTCCACAATTTCGCCGCTGTTCAGAGCGGATTTTACGCGGCGATTCTGCAAACCGACGGGGAAACACATTCGAGAATTTTGTTCGTTGGCCAACAGTGTAGCGCAGGCAGCCGCCCCCTCGGTAATCGTACGGGGGGAGGGGGTGAGCTTGCATACTCGCTGCCGTTATAGTTGGCAAAACGGCAGAGATTGCGAAACTTCCGAGGGAGCATCATGCATTTGCAAGCAGCGGAAATCCCTTCGATGCCCGGGCAAGTTTCTTCCACGACGGAAGTTCCACGACGGTTTTTAAAGGTGTGACGCCGCGGTTGCACACGTACCAACGTTCCCTACCCCCGTACCGCCCCCTCATCGCATCAGCCCCCCTAAACGCCGGGAAATAGGGTGGCAACACGTCGAAGCTCGTTCGCGAACCTGACATTCCCGAGCTGCGACGGTGCATCGGAAAATACTCCAAACAATGCTGCCCAATTTCGAAGCTAATATTCCCCGACAGTCCCTTTGTGTTCCCAGTCACTTCTGCGGCCTTGCTGCGCCCACACTCGGAAGAATTCACCCCTGCGACCGAAGGATCGCGCTTGTTCTCTTCAATGTACGCTCCTGTCAAATTTTTCGCATTAATTTCATTTTCTATACGAACAATACACGAATCAAAAGCGGATTGTACGACCCAGTCTGACACATGAGGTTTATTCTACTTCATTTTACTGATATATTCCACCAGTCAGCTGGTTTGGAAATTCATCTAATAGTTCGGAAATTGTGTAGCTCGTTAGAAATGGATCTAGGCCATGTCTGACAAGTAAGCTTCATTCTCCGTAATTTTATTAATATATTCGACTGCTCAGCAAGTTGGAAAATTACCTGCTTGACATCTTCGGCGTTTCACCACGTTTGAAACTAGCTTAAGCACACGCATTTGTGGAAATAAAATGTTTCTGTTCAGTAAGCTGTTAAATCTAGGGAAATTACAAATTTAACAAAATGTGTCCAATATTGTGACTGATAGCATGCATTTAAATGCATTTTTAGAAATGCAGAATTGTGTAGCATGCATGCCGGAACGTGTGCTTCTACGTTACACGTTTCATAAATTGCGCAATCTCCCTCCCCTTGCGGTACAAATTAAAGAATAAAGAAAACGTTCAGAGGAAGTAGAATAATCTCGTCAGCCAGAGATTGGTGTTACGACCGTTCAAGGCCGGCCGGTGAAAAATTCCTCGAAAAATACACCGGAAGTCTGAGCCGGCTGAAAAGGCAAGCGTAATATCCAGTACCATTGCGAAAATTCGGTTATCTTCGCGGGGGACGCGCGATACGAATGTGAATATGCATTCGCGGAGAAAAAAGTGGGCGGAGATTGAGTTATAAGGGAGGGAATTCGAGGTAAATTGAGCTGCGAGTACGGTGGCCGGTGACACGGTGTCGGGGGCCTCGAGGGCGCGGACGAAAATTCCCGTGAAATTTTAGAAGGTCCCTCGCGCAAGAAGCGGTTCTCGTAATTGCATTATCTTGCTGGCTTTTGTCCTGTTCAGCGTGTAGACCGCATTAAAGAAACATCCAGAATTTAAAAAGGTATGCGCTCGGCCGAAAGAATGCTTAATTAACGGGGAGCTGGGGCGAGTGTGTCTTGCAGGAGGCCGTTCCCTTTTTCCAATTATCTTTGGGTGCAGAATATGATTGGCAGAAAGATGTGCCGTGTTCGCTACCCCTAAAGATGATTTTAAGGAGTGTTTCCGTAAGTGGGAAAATTTCTGGAAGAAAGTTGTGTCTCCTACCGGAGAATACTTTGAAGGGGACACCATTGATATTGTTCCGTCCCGTCGGAATAGAAAACGTGGAGTTCTTTCGGACTATTTATGGTGCGTTCGTGACTAAGAATCTTCCTCGAAGATTAAGTAAATTAGGGTCATTCGAAGACCATTCGAAACATCGCCAGATGTTTAGTTTTTCTTAAAGAACAATGCACCATAGAATTGGTCCCTCCGAACGACCACCCGCGACCGTCAAAGATAGAGTCATATTACCGGGACCCATCGCACCTCCTTCCCAAGGCTCCTTCAGAGCTACGAGAAGGAGGTCTAAACATTCTTGAGGATGCTGATGGGTAAATGCAACTTTCGGCAGGAACCAATCAGTACATGTTTTTCCTCATCGCGTTCGGACAAGAAGTCGAACTCCGACAGTTCCTTCTTAGTTTTCGGCCAAGCATCTTTGAATCCGCGGATACACAAGTACAACGCACCGGCCGTTGTACTTGTCAATCATTGAGTCTGCATCTAAAGACTTGTAGTGCAATAGTTTGTTGTCCAGCGCATAGGACAACCGCGTTAGACTCCGCGTCGTATTATTCGAGACCCCTCGCGTGCGCTAGCGTATAAGGCAGGACCTGCTAGATCAGCCTTACTGATGAGTCCACTAGCAGGTCCGGGACGAAACGCTCTTTTAACGTATTCCATTTAATCCGTTGTCTTGTGCAGCATCATAACCCATTGAACCGGCTACCCAAGATTAATTTGGCGGGTAGCAAATCCCGGGCTCAAGATTTACAACCTTGACCGACGTCTATAAAACATGATCCTTCGAGCCGGATCAGTGGCCTAATGAGTACAGTTCATACATAAGAGAATAGTGTACAAACAATCGTGTACAAACATTCGTGTACCGGACAATCATACAGTGGTCTGCAGCATTCGGCAGTCCACCCAACACGTTAAAGGAATCAACGTCCCTTAGTCGTGCTAGCATCCGTCAGCACCGAGAAGTCGTTCGAAGGCAACAGCCTATTATATTCGCTCACATCGGGGACAAATCACTACAAGGTAGACACGTTATTTTGAATTTACCAATCAGGATCGTTCAATTGGCAATTTCCCACGTTCAGATATCAACCAGGAATGACACGTCCACCAGCTACGACACAAGGTTGGCTACTTTCCGACATGGCCATGTATACGGATTTGTGAAGGCTGCCAAGTCGTTTCGTCTCCGCGTTTGGTGCGCACGCGAAAATTTTCGCAGCGTTGCATAAAGTAGCCCCGTTTCCCCGCGCGACGTTACGGGGCGATTACTCAGAGGCGCTGGGACTGCGAGAGATCACGTGCCTCCGTTGGAATTTCCCCTCGGCCCTCGGCGAACTCACGGCAAAGTATTCCCGTATTAATTTTCAAAGGCCGACGCGCCGCGTCTCTCTCTCTCTCTCTCCTGCCTCGCGAGTCCGTTCGTCGTCGCGAGGACGCTCGTCGAAACCGCTCGGGGATGAGGGAAAAGAAACCGGGACCTAGCGAAACAGAGGAAACAGGGAACCCGACGCAGACGGTTCCCGGCGAAAATTGCATCGGCCCTGAAGGAATTACGCGCCCCCTGCCCCTCTGATTCGGAAAAGTTTCTCGAGAGCGCGCGCACGCGATACGACGACGGTTCATCGAGAAGTGAAAAATTTAAATATATTTCAACTTCGCAGCCCGGCGAATGCAAATGAACAGACGCTCTCCCACGAGATACCAAGAGCCCCGGGTACCGAGTACGCGAAAAAATTATTATTCCCGGAGATTTCTTTGGCTTTCTTTCGCACGGGAATGTTCCGAGTACATACCCGTGCCGGTTTGTTTCCGCTGTTTACCCAATGAAACTTTACCTCATCCGGAAACATTAAATTTGTTTTTCGATAAATTATAAATCAACGATACAGACATTCGAAGTTGCTCAAAGAGAAGAATATTCGATTATCTGTTGGTTGAGAAGACTTTTGTAATATTGAATGAGCGCTGAACGCGGTTACAGTGGAGAAAGTAAGTGGAATAAATAAAATAAGTCGGGCGGATTGGATTTAAGGAAGCCTGTGCTGTGGCAGTACAAAAGACCAAACAAAATAATTTCCACACAGTATACTGAAGTAGAAGAAAACAAATAAGTCAGACAGACAATTAATCCACAATCAGCGGCTTCTTCGCCGTCCAGATTCAAGTAGAATAAGACAAACGACTCGGACAATGCTCAGCCCTCTTCTTTTTTAATCCTGAGCTGAAGTAAATGATACGAAAGAAATCTATCGGGCAGATATACTTATCTATCGTTTTCTACAGATTCTACAGTTACTTCACTTCTTCACAGGTTTGATTTCCGAATTAAAATAACTCCAAGTGCGAATTGCGCCATTTAGGATCTCTCGAGAAACACAATGTATGATTCCAGAGAATCGGACGGGGTAATTTCGATCGGCCCGATGATCTATCCCGCAATAAAGCGACGAGCGTCCGGCCGCGCGGAATTAAAATTGATCAAAGTGGCCTAGTTTAACTTTTGTCCGTCTACCGGCGTTCCCAGAAACCATCCAATTTGGCGAGGGAGAATAAAGTATGACGGTGGGCTTCCGAATGGGTGCCGGCCCGAGTTAATGCCCCTTTTCATAAGGCACAGATTATCGTGGCCGGTGATCGGGAGACGCGATTCTGAAACTTCTCTCTTTCTCACGGTGACGATCGATTAATTCGCGGGACCAAGAGAAATCTCGCGGTGGATCCCGGCGAAGAATGGTACAGCGATTCTTGGGAAAGAGAGACTAGGGGAAGTTCATCAAACTTTCCCCGTGAAAGCGGAAGAGAAACGTCGCCCGACGGGGACATCTTTTCTCCGACGATGTCGATTCGAGATGATTTAACTTCCGCGCCGCTAATAGGACACATGTGTCCCGTGCAGTTCCGAGAAACTACTACCGAAACACTTTGCTTGTAACGAGTAACCTTAACCTTTATCCACCTGAAGCCTGTTAGCAGAGTTGCTTCAATAATTGCTCTGTACTTCGGAGCAGCTTAACAATTTCTCTTCAACTGATAATCAAATTTGCATAAATTGTTTAGCTTCAAGATCTTCGTTTCCCAGAATTTTTTAAATCAATTTAATGCAAGGGTGAAAGAGATGGCGACAAATTTAAATAGCGATCGAAGAGATTGTTAAATATTCGACGAGTATCGGGAACCAATTATCTCGATCAGAATCTTGTTAGAAGAGGGTAGAGCGATTAAGACGTCGGAGCGAATAAGGTTCGCCGAGGTGTTCGTTCGAGATTCGTTCTCGCGGCGGGAGAAATTGGCCAACTAAACGGAATCGCGTCTACATACTTCATAAATGTCTGGCAAAAATCGGGGACCGATCCCCGGCGGATCGTTCGGATAGTTAAATCAATCCGGACATCAGAGTCAAAGGGAAGCCCCATCGGTTCTACGAGTTTTATCGGACGAGTGATCATTTTTCCAGGCAACAAAGGGCGCGCGGAGATAAATCCCGGCCGGGACGGGATCGATGATTCACGATTGAAAAATAGCCGCGATCCCGAGATACTCGCGGCAGATATTTTATTAGCCCGAGACGCGCGGGACGCTCTATTTTTCACAGCCGCGGAATATTCCAATAAAACGCGTGATATGTCGATTCGGGTCGAGCATAATGCTCGATCTATAATGAAATCCCTTCTTCGACCAGCTTCAGAAATTTTATACTCGCGATAATTGCTAGGATTTTTGTCGAGGAGGATTTTCGAGCGGTGGAATCGATTTTCTCGCGCCTGAAAAAATTCTGATCGAACATATGTTCCTAGAAAATGTCCGTCCGCCAGGGAATTTTTATAGGGAATGCTATCCCTGGGAATTTCATTGAAAATATTTTGGAATCTACAGAGTAGGGGTTGCAGGGAAACAAAATTCTGCCGGGACATTTATTTAAGTAAATTCCACGGGAGAGGCACGATCCTATTAAAAATTATATTTTCCGACTCTGTCCACGAAACTGTCGATCAATCGACCTGCACTTTTCTGCTCGTAGAGGAGCTAGAGAAAATGTTTGTTCCTTTTGCTAAGGGGAGCTTTAGCGCGAGAACTTTTAATAAATTGATCCCGCTTGTCGGTTGGGAGGCGTCATGGATTGTAATTCCTCCGTGAGGCTTCATTAGGCCTCGGCGTGTAAAGCGCGGCCGGCAGATGCAATTTTCTGATACTTCCCGTGCGATGCTTTTCGCTGATTAAACGGTGAATTCGAGTTTCCCGAGTCGCTGCGATATCACGGTAGACTCGGTGGCAACGGTGGAGATAAGCGGCGCTCGCTCGCGAACTTTCTTATAAAAATATTGGCAGAAGAATGCCGAAACGTCGTTCGTTTACGGTGTCGGAGATAAGTTCCCTTGGAAACTGCTACGGTGACTACGGGAATTCCAGTGGAAACGGCGTCGGTGGTCAGACAACGGGTTCTTTACTTTTAGTGCAAATACCATGGTAAAGATCAATCTGCAATAAAGAAAAAATTCTGAAATCATTTTTATCGCATTGTAAAATTAATTCCAACGAGAGGATATCTTAAATATTGAGACTTGAACATGCAGTTTATAAACACGTGGAATTGTCAGCAAAGAGTGCGATCGGTGTAAACGAACGTGGAATAAATAACATTCACCGAACGCAATTTGTTTTCAGCTCTTCGGCTGATGTTTCGCGTAGCTCCGGCTTCGAACGCAATCAAGACGTATTATCATTCGTTCGCGGTGACTGTCAGCGCGGGATTACCTTGCAGATTTCGCGTACGTTCCCCTGCGAATGATAAATAAAGTCCAGCAGCTTGAACGAGATTGCTATCAGGCCGTTTAGCACGAGATAACGTGGTTATCGTCTTCGTTCTTCTTTTTTCTTACGCCCGTTGCCCGGCTCGAAAGCCGTGGGCGAACGATGCAGAGGAAAAGAGAGGGCGAACGGGGAGGGGCTGGTGAAAAACCGAGCGAGAGAGAATTTGCGGGTATCTCGACGTTGTAAGCGCGTGCGATCCTCCTCGGCCACGGCATGTTAATAAATTGCACTTATTTATTTGAGCCACGGCGTAACCGGTTAACGAGCGTATCGTTTTAAGTCGACGGAACTTCTGCGCGGAGGATATCGCGGCGGTTTAACGCCCTCGCGAGCCATTACCAAGCCTGAAATTTCACCTTTATTGTTTGCATCACGATCGCTCGCAGACTCAATTAACAATGTCCGTGTCCGAGACCCAACAACAAAGCACCCGATTTTATCACGAGAATACCGACCAATTGTATTAAATCCTTGGGAGTCCTGCGAACAATTTTCTCCGAAAACCTTCGTTCTGTTAAATTACCATTTTGGTTCACCGATTGTTGGACGACCTGTACATCAGCTCGATTGAAAGTCACACGTCGTACTAATGCGGCTAACATATGGCCGTCTGTTTCTACTGTTTCCGGGAGTCAGCTCCATGCAGTTCTCGTCTGGTGATCGATAAGCCTAGATTCAAAACTGCTCCTCCGTATTTCGCTCGGCGATTGAAACGATAAATCATCGGCCACGCGGAGAGTATAGCTTGTATTAGCACACGGTTGTTTCTAAATTCGAGAGACAAGCTAGTCTGGGCAACACTTGATAAAAATAGAACAGTGAGACGGTGACGGAAATACGAGAATCAATTAAAACAAAATCAATTGACAATGTCGAATTAACTCGTCTTCCCAGCGGAGCAGCTTAATCGTCAAAGCGGTTCCACTGGCCGGACAAAACGTTCTGCACACTGGGACGTTCGCACAATAGGAATTCATAGTTTCAACGGAGTCTGACCATCGCCGGTTAATTCTACTGGTCCTAATTGTTCGGGGATAGTTCCGGTTGCCGCGGTTGTTTGTAATCGGACAGCTTATAGTTCACAGACCTAGGTCCATGGTAATCAACGTGAAACGAGTGCCCCGCCTAATAGGGATTCGAACCTGTTAAAAAGCTCTCGCTAAATCGTACAGTCACAAATCACGAACAAAATGTTTATCTGTCGGAGTGCTTGCTGCGCAGAGCCCATGAACTGGGTTAATATAAACTTCCGATTCCATCAGCTCGCGCAACATTTCATTTTCCTTCGGAAGCTCGCTGGAAACAGCGTTATCGAGGCTCAATCGAAGATTCCGCGATCCGAAATGATTCCTGGAAGCAACGGCGCGATGCAGTTCGACACGATAAATCACTGGAAACTGGAGAGAGAGAGAGAGAGAGAGAGAGAGAGAACTCAGAAAATGCAGTCAGTCCCTACGCGAAGCATTACCAGGACTGTAGCGACTGTAAATCATACAGCATACCGATACGGTTAATATACAGCGACTCCGTTGTCTATGAAAAGGGAATGCTGGATATGTAGCCAGCCCTCTGATCAATATTCCAAGATTAAGAACTGCATGTACACCTAACTCAGACCAAGTCCACTTAATTCCTGTACATTTGTCCGTTTGTATTCCAAAAGCCCTAACAATACTAATAGCACTTTATTATTTCCAGGACCTTAACCCTCATCCGTCCCTCGTGTCAAATTGACACAGTTTTTCCGAAATAAGTTATACCGTTCCGTTATTTTTAGGTAAATTTTCCCGAAACTTTGTGTGAATTTTATTTTGTTAATGCGGAACAAATAACCGAGAAACCTAAGATGTAAATGTTAACACATTACCGACCGGTGATTATTGCATATTTTTGAAAAATGTATGGTACATGGCTAAATTTTCATGTAGCATTTAGTATGAACTAACTACGTCACCCTCAATAATGTCGTCTAATAGTTTCATTTAAGATTGCAATGTCAAAGAAAATTTCTATGCTTTTTTTTGGTACAGCAGAATTATTGAAAATCCTATTAACCCTTATCACTCGAGTGGCGCCTCTGAGGCGCCACTAAAAATTGCTGTACAATTATTTAAATGATTGTTTAAACTATCAGATATGTCGGTACCTAACCAATTACTACACATTTAAGTATTGTATGAGGTATTATATCAATTTCATATTTATCAAATTTAAAAAATCATAGAGAATGGAAATATTGTAGGTTAGAAGAAACGTTTAATTTTCGAGTTGAAATACCTCCGAGTGCAACGGGTTAATAGGCTTCCGGTAGGTAAAGTGTTAACTCATTAATTTGACCAAAAAAAACATTGAAATCTTTTTTATTTTGTGTCACTGTGTCAATTTGACACCGAGGGACAGATTCAGCTCGTGAAATGAGGGACGGATGAGGGTTAAGAATGCTAATCCTTTGTGACCTCACCTTCTTGGGAATACTGGCACCTTCCAAGACCTTTGTGAAGACTTCCCCATATTTTGGGAACATCGGCCCCATACAGTTCATCAGTAATGGTGCGTAAACTTCGTGGCAGCAATCGCTCGCCGTTGTTCCGACCCAAGGGAAGTTAACGAGGTCGCCCAAGGAGGCAGAACGAAGTTCGTCGGTACACAATCCTGTCGCGTAATATTCCGACGAGTAAACAGTGCCGTCTGAACTTTATTACCTCCCCCCGGAGCTTTCGGTTACAGTTTTTCCCTGCTTAAATCACAACGCGCCTCCTCAAACCTGCTCGGGGAATTTGTGTTAAAAATTACGTCCCAGCGAAAGCGACCTCGTAAAACGTTGATCACACACACGGGACGTAATAGTCATTAAAATTAATGGCACGTGAAACTGAAGAGGAGACCCACCCCGCTGTTTCAGCTAGGGCCGACTAAGCTCCGAAAAACGAAGACGGTGAGTTCGACTCGTGACTTTAAATTCGGTGCTATTAATCATTTTTTAGTAGCAATTGTGGGGTTTAATGTTCGGCTTAATGAGACGTGCGAGTTAAAGTGTTATTCGATGTCCGTGCGCATTGTTGGGAATCGTCTCCCACTCGTTGCTGCTAGTAGATTAATCAATCATTGGCCAGACATAGCGGAGAAATTAATTAAATGTTTCAATTATACATTAGAGGTGTTTCTTAGCTGTTGAGCCATGAAATTTTAAGTAGAATAATCCTGCCCAGTTCAAATTAACCAGCTGAGGAACTAAATCTCGATCAAATTGAACGAGGCATGTCTCCAATCAATTAGCCAGCAAGTAGATAAATCTGCTTGATCAGACGCGACCAAGACCCAGTCTGAAGGACTCGATTAAGTGTCAGAAATTAGGTGTAGGGCTAAAAGTACTGTTGCCTGCAGGTGAACAAGGGAAACTGTCGACATTAACCGCTGGAACCTCCGGCGGAGTACCGCGGGCGGTAAAATTACGCTCGCGAGTGCTCGACATTGTCAAATATCGAGGCGAGCTTTGATGTTAGGTAATAAGCTGTTGATGCCGCGGCAAAACCAATGTCGGTTCTGTCAGACGACAGCCGACAGAAGGCACATCGTCTTTGATGTCGAACGCAGATATTACGGAGGGAACCGTACACCCTCGCGGGGTGGTTCGCCAGTGGGAAAGATACCTGTCGGCAGACATGCCGTCTGCCGGGACAGTCGCGCCAGTGAAAAATGGATCACGGCCCGGCCGCGAACCTTTATGGATCCATATTCCGGCCCATTGTGGGTTTTACGAGGATCCACCCCGAAAACTCGACACGAGGATTGCCTGTCTCGCGAGACATCGTTTCTCCAACGGTGTACCACGGTTGCTCGAATTGCCAAGGAGAATCATCGACTCGCGAGTCAGTCTCCGACTGCTCGTAAAATTTAACAGAGCCACGATACGACCTGAAATCTTCCGCGAGCACCGCTCATTAAACTTCACCAGCGGATTCTACGACATCTCCGAACTGCGGAATCAATTTCTGTTTTCAATTGAAATATCTCGAACTTTTATTCCAGCGAACAGTCTGCCATGATTTACAGCGCCGTCTGTAACTTACCGGACATTTACTTATCTTCAACAAAATGGTAATTCAAGAATACAAGCTTCCAGCTTGATTTTATTGTTTAATTTTGGTTAGACGTAGGTATTAATAAATATGTATAATGAATACTTATCTTCAACAAAATGGTAATTCAAGAATACAAGCTTCCAGCTTGATTTTATTGTTTAATTTTGGTTAGACGTAGCTATTAATAAATATGAATAAGTGTTCTATGACTTATGGACAGGAGCGTATATTAGCGTAGAATTGTATGATGAAAATTGAGAGACATCAAAATAGTATCGAGATACAGCCCCGTGTCAGACGCAATCCCAATTGGCCAAAGGATCCGCGAGTCAAAGCGTATATCCTGGATCTCGCACTTTACGCTCTGCATTAATTATCATGTTGCCGTGCACTTCATGCCGTAATCCAATTCGGTTCTTTATGTACTCGCTGTACTGTGTAATAAAGTCATTATCGTTGGCTTTATTACAGAGGAGTTTCGCGTACCCGTGGGTTTCATCAAAACTCCAAAACAACGCAGCCGCGGGATCTACTTATTTGTCCTTTCCTACTATTCCCCAATATTGGCAGCCATGCAGAATGCAACGAGCGAAACCGGCGGCATTATTATCACGAGGTAGAACTAACATTTACCCGTAGCAGCGTATCGGTTTATTATCTTTTAATACGTTCGTCGTTACTTTCGGAGCGTCCCCGATAGTAAACCGGCGTGCCGTTTCGTTCCGATGCGGAAATATTCGGCAATTACCTTATCCCTTATTCACGGTTGCATTCCCGTTCAATTCCGTTCCCTTCCAACTTTCATGGAGCCCCGCCGGTTTCAAGAGCCCTGACGCCGGAATTTTGTTTACCTAGAACCGGTCTCGAATATTTATTAACTGTCGCAATATGTTGGCTAGATCCATGGCTTTCCACTCTTGCACGGTTTCTCCGCGATATTGTACCACAGCCGTTTCAGGGTGCCAATCATTTCTGCGCGGGTCAGATCAATTTCTAAAATTTCGTCGTCCTCATCTTCCACCCCGGCCAGCTCGACGTCGGGCTCTGCTCTTAAGTAGAAGTGGTAAGGGATTGGCTCGGCAGCGCGGGCACAGTCTCTGAACACCTCGTCCACCTTCAGCGCTTCGTCACGCTGTCAAAATTATAGAAATTCGTTAAACACTTGTTTAAATCAAACATTTTTTAATTCTTAAATATTAGAAATTAAAAAGTAAACTTTGCTCAGTGTGATTAAAACAATAAGAAAGCAGAAACAATGATCGAAATTTATATACACTGAGGATCTGGGATCGATGGTCAGCTCGCTGAGTCATTGGCTGTCGCCGTCGATATAGATCACTCGCGATAATCGACCACGGAACGTACTCAGATTGGCGGATCGCGCTATCGATTAACCAAGCAGACGTTCGACGGTGACTGCTAACAGCCATCTGATCGATCGATCTCCAGTTCTCTCCAACGATCTAGACTGCGAGTAACTCCTATTTATCTAACGCGAATACCGAGCGTCTTTTGACCAGTTTCGTTAAATCTAACTCTCGTGAATAACGAATCATTCAAGTCTAAAGTCAAGGTATTCAGCTTAGACACATTTAAGAAAACTGTGCGCATATATTCTAAGTTTATTTCATTGTTGTACATAATTGGTTTAAGTGGCACGAACCCACGTCGGGTGAATAAAGTTAACCCTTTGCACTCGGAGCTATTTTAACTCGAAAATTAAACGTTTCTTCTGACCTACAATATTTCCATTCTCTATGATTTTTTAAATTTGATAAATATCAAATTGATATAATACCTCATACAATACTTAAATGTGTAGTAATTGGTTAGATACCGACATATCTGATAGTGTAAACAATTATTTAAATAATAGTACAGCAATTTTTAGTGGCGCCTCAGAGGCGCCATTCGAGTGCTAAGGGTTAATACCAAGTGACTATTCTTCTAAGTGCCTCTGTTCCCTGCTTGATCCTCAAACACACGGGATTCGTAAGTAGTGAAATCAGAAGAAGATGGGTTAATCGAACTCGCGGATCGCTTAATTGCGAGCGGAGAAAGAGGCGAAAGATCGATACCTCATTACGGCTCGCCAGCGGACTTCATTCAGTGAAAATGCATGGAGCCCGCAGCGGCGTTAAGCAACAAAAGAACCGAAGACGTAAATAAACGAACGGTTACTTCGTTCGCACACGGATCATTGAGCCGCGATTGGATCAATCGCCGCGGCGCGATTCAATCCCGCGGAATCGGCCGGCCCATTCTTTCTCCGCCCGATTCCCGACGATCATCGTTCATTAATCTTCAGTTTCGATATCAGTCAAACGTTACATCGTTCTTCGGCCGGGGTAGCCCGTCGATATCGAGCAAAGACGCACAGCCAAGAGTTAAATCGCTCTTAATGACGCCGATGATGATAAATCGATCGGGGACGCGTCCCCGTGAAATCATTCCCAGCCGGACGAAGCCCAATCGTTTATCGGCGGCGACTTTTTCCCGACGATAATGGCTGCCATTATTAACGGAAGATGGGCCCGAAGAATTTTCAGAAAATATGGAACGGCCTGCCGATATTTGTCGTCGACCGTAAAACCGAAGAACTTTGCTCCCGGATTTATTAAACGTTCCTCCCGCTCGATAAAACATTTAATTGCACGTCCTCTACGCTCGTCGTACTGATCGCTATAACAACCCATGAAAAATTTCAATCCGTGACACAACATCGAAACTCGAATAACGATTCTATCTGTGGAAATATATTTGTCGGACGCGACCGATCAAAATTGTTTCCGAAAAACATCGAGCCACGGTCTCGTAACTCCTGTGGACGCGACCTCCATTCCCCATGTCTGACCAAACGCGGACTCGTTCTACTGGCCGACGAAAAACACGGGCCAGTGTTATGTCTCCATTCTCTCGGCGTTCTTCGAGCCTAATGACGCTTGAAGACCCCGCAAAAGACTTGTCGAAAATCGACAGCCGAGGACGACACGGGTTTATCGAGTCGCGAAATCGAACGGGATATCGATATCGTCGCGAGAGAATTTTTCACGAGCTTTCTAAAACGAGATGGTAGCTGTGGGATAGTGGAAGATATTCTCATGGATCGTTTCTTGAATATTTTACAGGGAAAGGGGAAAGTGCATGTTGCAGCAGTGAGAGTCAATGGAAAAGCAGTCAGAGAAAAATTCTTTCGCAGAAAGGAGTGCGGGATTATGTTTGAAATTATGTTTCCCTTTGTTACCTCGATTTCGCTCTTCGAAGGAGTCGTGTCAACAGCTGATGCAGATTTTGACTGCTTAGAGCTAGATGATTTGAGCAGCTCAGCTGGCTTCTCGGGTTCCTCAGAGTCCTCGGATACTTCATCTGCTTCTGGCGCCTCGGACGTCTCAGGAGCCTCGGATGACAGGGACGAAGGTGCAGTGACGTACACAGAACTTCCACTGGGTGATCCGGACAATATAGACGAGGAACGTTTTCTTTTCCTAGCGGCCGGCTTCCCTTTTTGAACAGTTTTTACAGGCTTCTGTTTTTTAGCGATTCTCTTCAAAGCATCTTCCCGTCTACCTTGTACCAGGAACGTGGCCATCACGAATCTTCCTTCAACTTCACTCATCGTCTACAAGGAACGAGTCACTCGTCATTTGTTTGAACACAAGGTAACCGGATACGTGTTCCGCATTGTTACTTGATCCGCTGTCTCCCTCCAGTGCTTGTAATAGGACCTGTACATCACTGCGTCGGTCTTGAACTTCTTCAGGTACTCCTTCATCTCTTCCTCGTTCCTTGGTATCGGCAGCTTCTGCAAGAAACACATTGTTTCTCGATATGAAAATCTGTTTTTAGGAAATTGTAAGGGGACTGACTTCTAGAACTTCTTCTTCGGGCTCTGCCTCTCTCTTTCCCACGGGCTGCCAAGGGACTCCCAAGGGCCAGATCGGCATTTCTTCCGGCCTTGGATACGAAGAAGTAGATGGCCTCTCATGTTTCGAACTTTGCACAGTGATCATGGAGCTTTCTTCTACTACAAACAACAGGTAAATGAACGATCAATAAATTTAAAAAATGAAAGTACATATGCATTTATTGAAGCGCGTTGAGCATCGAGTATTATGGGTGAGATTGAAATTGATTTGCAAAAGGGTGAAATTGAAGTGCAAAACCTTTGATAACACGGTGGACGGAGGGATTAGTTATTAAATACGGTCGAAACCGCGCAGATAAGAAGTCGCGCGGTGTCCTCCCCTTTTTTCCGCGGATGTTCTCGGCTTAACGGGCCCGTGGTATCTTTCGTGATCCCATAAAATCTGTTTAGGGCAACGTAAAAGCACTACGTGATACCGCCGCGGCCGCTCGCGAGCACAATACCCATACCTTCAGATTTATCTTGTGATAAGTGCTATAGCGTCGACTATAGCGCGGCTTCTAGCGAAATTACTGTTTTGTTATTGCCTCTCCCTCTTTCATTCCCGCACGGTCTCCTCTTTCTCTCAGTTTATGGTACTCCGCGGAGAACAAACGAGGCAGTTCGAGGACAAGAAAGAGAGAAAACTTCGATTAAATTATTCGTCTCTCACCTTCGAGATCGACTTCAACAGACTGCGACGCTGCTTCTTTCTTCCCCTCGCTGGCTAGATCCTCGTCAGCCTTATCTTCGTCTGCCTGCGAAAGAAAACGGCCGTCCCTTTGAGCGAGCGCTCCTCTATCTTTCGGCTTTTCACACGAAACACTGTAATTTTTCGCCCGAGAATGAAAGTAATCAGACCCGACGAATTATGTGCCACGTCCCGCAAAAAAAGGAACCGTGACGAGACCCCGCCGACCCTAGTCTCCCTTCTGATACCCTAAATTATGTCGGTCGCAAGAGTGAATCATGCGAAATTCCGGAACGGTGATTTAAGGACTCGGAAAAATCATCCCTTATCACTCTATTGTCTGTCCTGAGAATTAGCTTCTCCATTGCGCTGGAAAATTGTCCGACAAAAAGAAAAGCGAATTTCCAAAATGAAAATTACTTAATCTTTCATTCTTTACGCTGTGTCAAATAGCAGCTTCTCATTCTCGTCGTAAATTCATAAAATCCGCAGTCTATTTAGAACTCTCGGAAGTTGGGTTGAAATTGTACAGGTGCTGGTGGCTAGATGTATTTAAATTGTATTCAGGCATTTTTATTCATAGCTTTTCGGTCGTAGTTTTTTCTGGCACGTGGATTTTATTTAAACCCGCTACAAGCATGCTCGAACCAAAGCAAACTGGTTCAAACTGCACACCATAATTTACCAAGTCGATTTAATCTGAAGGCAAGATTTCATACAATCTAATTAAATGAAGTCAGTCAAATATTGAAACATCAAAACATTGAGAAGTTCAACATTCGAAAAGTTCAGTGAAACCGAAGGGAAACAGAAAAATGCGAGAATAGTTACGCTGAGTACAGAAACGTGTACGTTTTTTTTTTCTCCAGTAATGTTTCCAGGAGCTGCCTTAATAAAGCCATTAAAGAATACTCGAGAAGATTGCAGTGATCAAGCACCGCGAAGAAAATTCTGTTTCTTTCAAGAGAGGATTGTTGCGCACAGCGAAGTGCAAGAAACACGAGTAGCAGTCTCGTTGGAAAAAGAAAAGGGTCTCATGGAGGTTTCGTCTCGTCGAAACTCAATTCCATGCCGAAACGTACCGGGAGTTTGGCTGAGGCAAACAGAATGGCAGCCGAATAATGCATATTAAAATTAAAATTAAATTTGCGCCCCTTATCTGCCGTGAGACCGGAGAAACGTGAGCCCGCAGCCGACGCTGCCAGTGCATAAATCTGCACTGGGACGTTTAAAATTTTCTACCGAACACACTGTCCCTTTCTCTCTCTCTCTCTCTCTCTCTCTCTCTCTCTCTCTCTCTCTCTCTCTCTCTCTCTCTCTCTCTCTCTCTCTCTCTCTCTCTCTCTCTCTCTCTCTCTCCCTCTCGATTACGGTGGCCCGTAATCGTGCAACGGATTCCGGCTCTCGCAATTCCCGCGACACCTTATCCTATCAAATTTCCTGAAGATCGTGTAACATAGACGAAATTTACAGATAATCTTCGCATATAATTCGAGACTCGCCGTGGCCAAATATCGAATTTCACTTTGGACATTAAAAACAGTATTCAACTTAACACGTAGTGACATGAAGCGCGTGTAATTCATTAGCCTCCCGCTTGCAATTACAGACCAGGCATGAACAAGAGCATAAAATTATCCAAGTCATTTTATAAAGTGAATTCAGTGGTGAAAGCCGTCGCTCAGTCTCCGAATTACCCTAAACAGATCTCCATAAAAAGGTGAATCACGAAATAGAATTTCCCGGAGAAAAGTATTTGAAATTACGACTATTTTCCGCAATTTCTCCGTGGGAAAGGCTCTCGACTTCCGAGGAGCTTTTCCATCTTCCCGGGGAACCTAATCCGTCAGACTCTGGTTAATTCTCATCCCAAGTTGTTTCCCGAAGCCTGTAGTCCGGACTCGCATAATTTACGCGGTCCACTGGTGCCGTGTACTTCAAGCCGGAGTAGCCTAACCTTGAGGATGGTTGCAGCCGTGTTTCGTAGCCGAGGTGTCACGGCACAGGTGTCCGTGGTGGTAACCGCGTTACTTTTCCGTCGGACGGAAGATTTATGCTCCTCTGTGTGACGAGGGGAACAGTTTAAATCTCTGTCTGGCGGGCCAATGAGTGAGTTACCACTTCGCCGGTGAATATAAAAGGGGGATGGAAAATGTCGCCCACGCGCCGTCTCTACGGTCTCGCGAAGGTCGCCCTTGAAACGGAAGATTAATCGAGCGACCGCAATATATTTAGTCGCGGCTCGCGTGTCCAGCCGCCTCGCGTTTAATAAAAGAAACTCGCCGATCTATCGATGTCTCTTTGCATCGACGCCACACACATGTTTATGCAATTTCCTATTTCTGTGGAACAATTCTATAAATTATTTCCAAGTCCATGGAATTATTAAAAACGAACACAGATACGGAAAATTTTCATTTTGAATAAAGATCGTAAATTTCGTCCAGCTTTCCACGATTGTGGCCCAGCGCGCGACGTCTCGATGTATTGACGTATCGATGCGTCGATGCCGTGACGATTCGAGCCTGAAATTTTTATGGTCGACCGCCCCCGATAACGCCGAGAGGTAAACAACGTTTAATAAAATCGAACAACGACGCTGTCCTCGGAAACGTTCCAGCTGAACGGAACGAGCACAACGCGGAGGCGGAGAGATCTCTTGATGCGTTCAGGAATACGAAGGTAAAAGCTTTTCTTTTAATATTCGGAATTTTTGTCGAACTTCCGGCCGGACCATTTTCGAAACTGAAGCGTTCAGTGTTTCTCTCGCGGCGCGGAATTGCCAAGCTGTCGGAGCCGTTCAAATTTCTGCGGCTCACGAAATAATGCAGTTTTCTGATAGTGTTTTTGACACTTTTATTTCCGAGGGGAAAGTCGGCCGGAAGTTGCCACACTTTTTTCACGCTGAATACCAGTCCGAGTCTTCGACGGACTGCGGACTTTATGGATTTATGACAGAAATGAATTTAATCAATTTAATGAATGAAAATATCTTTGAATAAAAAGTATCGGTGGATGTAAAGTACGTAATCTCATGTACAAGAAAAATTCCGAAGCGATTCTGTATTCCGCCATTTGTATTCTGTATTCTGTATTAAAAGTGTCATTTAGTGTTCCGTCGCGTAGGAACCATACACGTGGATTTCTTTCGGTTAATATTTATGGTCCGTTCGTGCCTAAAGACCGTCATAGAGGATTAAACAAACCAGGATCATTCGACGACCAGTCGAGGCATCTGGCCTAATGTTTAGTCTTTCTACACCTTGAAAATGCAAGGTGTCACAAATTTAGTCCTTCCGAGGGACCCCGCGACCGTTAAGTACGGTGTCGAATTACCGAGACCGTCGTCGCCCGAGTTTAAGTATCGCCCCACTCCTCCTTCCCAGGGCCTCATCCAGAGCTACAGGAAGGAGGTCCTAACTGTCAAAAGCGTGCTGATTGGGAAATGCAACTTTCTGCAGGAACCAATCAGTGCATCTTATTTTCTGCTCGAGAAGCCTGATGACCATCGCGTTGAAACCGCGTACGTCAGTTGAGTTTACGCTCTAACGCCGCGCTGTGGGACACTCTCCACTCCTCGGGTAAACAAGACAACGCACGAGCCGTTGTCTTGTCAATCATTCTTAATATTTATAACTACATCGTGATAATTCGTTGTCCAACGATCAGATCATCCGACTAACGGGATCGCATCAGTCAAGATTCCTCGCGTACGGAATCGCATCATTCTATCATCTGCGCGCGTATAAGGCAGGACCTGCTAGATAAGCCTTACTGATTAGTCCACTAGCAGGTCTGGGACGAAACGCTTCTGTTAACGTAATTTATTGTATATGCTCTAAATGATATCGGCGCTACAGGTTCGATCAACAATATTTCTATGAATGGTGTTATTACGAATAAATTTTGAAATCACATTATACTTTCTACAATTTAATAAGAATAATCTTCTGTTACTTATCTTAGCTGTTGCAATGTTTGTGTTTGACCAGTTTTTCAGACTCTCAACGGATTCCATACCATACATCTCCGACATTGACGCGTAAAAACTAAGGTTGTTTGTAACGGTTTCGCCATCCATGATAATATTCTCTATTTTTAACGATCGTAAATTTTGTATATGCTCTAAATGATCAACAATATTGTTGATCGAACTTGTAGCGCCGATATCGTTTAGAGCATATACAAAATTTACGATCGTTAAAAATAGAGAATATGTAATTTACTGTCATGCGAATCGGTTATTGTGTTTTGCGTCCTTTATATCATCAAATCATTCGAACTACTGGCCCAAGATTAATTTGGCGGGCACAGATCCGGAACATTCGCGAACCGACAGTCTCGCGACGCGTAACATTTAGAGAAGTTTCAAATTTTCGTTACCACCAATTTCGTTTCAAAAAATTCTCGCGGAGAACACATTAAAACAGGCAAACAGATCGATTTCCGTCGGCTAATGGAATGACTATCACCTGGCAGGTGTGTCAGAAAATGAAAAAGAAGCGATTGCTCTGTAGGATGGTGGAAGTCGAAGAGGCGTGCGCCGCCAGTTGCAGACGGATCTCGCGCGGAGGTACCAATCTTCGCGTACCGGAAACGGAGCCGACTATCTGGCCGTCGAATTTCGCCGGCGTGCTGCGTGCATTATGCCAATTCCGTGTGGTAGGCGTGCGATTCCTGCTCGCGTTCCCGATTGTCGTCGTCGTCTGGCGGCCGTTTCAATGCGAGGCGTTCGCTGGGTGAACTTGTGATTCGTCGTTGGAAATGTCTGGGTTCGTCGTCGTCGTCGTCGACGGAACAGGAGGCACTCCGTCGGCGTTCCATTCAAACGTGCTTTTACGACTGTAAGATATTTACGGTGCGCCGTGGCGCGTATCGCGCGCACATTGTTAGCGGACCTTTGTCAAAGGACTCGCGCGTGCAACGTCGAGAGAAGCGCGAGAGACACGAGAGAGGGAGAGTGTGGGAGTCTTGCTGCATCTAGGAAAGCAGCGTTATCTCTCAGGAACCGTGCGCGAAAACGATCGGAAAACGATACCGCCACTACAGATCGACCGTCGTTCGATTCCACGATAAATGGAGCCGTTGATGCTCGACCGAAATTGTCCCGGGCAATAATATATTCGTTCCCGATCTGCTTCGACGATCGGCACCATTAGCGTGCGACAGCGTTCTTACAATACGTCGTTACGCGAACGTATTGGCGTCGTTAGACCGAAATTAGGTCGCCGCAGGCCGCCAGCCGAACTTCCACGCAAAATTTAAGCGGCCGATACGTCTTCCACCACGAGATCCACCGTTTTAATGACACTAGATCCAACTGGGAATTCCGAAGATCCGTTCCTGGGCCCTTCCCGATATGTATATAACATGATATTTGATCCCCTGAGGGTTTCTAATTCATTTACCAATCCTCTCCTCTTTCCACTCTCAACATTGCTTTTTCAGCGGGACCTACTGTTTATGGTGGGTTCCGAACCACCTTTTTCCGACAACACGTGAAAAACACCCCGGGTGGGTCACTTTCGGGTTTTTTTTACCAGACGATCACCCATCCTAGTGCCGTTCACGTTCCATATTGTTTAACCCTTAGCGGTCGAGTGGCGCCTCTGCGGCGCCACTAAAAATTGCTGTACTATTATTTAAATAATTGTTTACACTATCAGATTTGTCAGTATCTAACCAATTACTACACATTTAAGTATTGTATGAGGTATTATATCAATTTCATATTTATCAAATTTAAAAAATCATAGAGAATGGAAATATTGTAGGTCAGAAGAAACGTTTAATTTTCGAGTTAAAATAGCTCCGACCGCAAAGGGTTAACTTCGGTGATCTAACAAGAACCGGTGCTTTCAACGGGACTACGATTGTTGGCTCCCTTTCCGATACGTGTTATCGCGTCCTTCGTGGATCTCCGAATAGTACTGGTATTTTAAATACTACTAGGGACTTTCTAGAGGAATTTCTACGGCTTGTCACTATTTTTTCTACCCGTGCTGGCTGAGGCACATTTGTGTCCAGTAATTTCCCTAGACGGTTCCCGAGCACCTAAGCTTTTATAACAGCATTAATCTGTTGCGCATAGGTGGAATAGGTTGTCATTGGAATAGGTGCTGTGCCAGTCGTTCCACGAAACGTAACTCACCATCTTGGACTTCTTCAAGGCCTTTTCTGCCGCCTCCAAGTGTTCCCCGATCCTTATCGCAAGATCGATGTTCGATCGTAACCATTTCTGCCATTCGTCACTAATTTCGCCGATCTTCGTGAGCCAGGCGGACCAAACACGCAATTTCTCCGACGGCACCGCGTACAAACGTTGCATCGACGCCACTGCCTTCCTGAAATTTCAAAAATAACAATCACGTCGACTTTACACGAAGATCAATATTTCAAAACGAAAGAGATTCAACATGAAACGGGAATACGATGGACTGAAGTACAATATAAGTCGCGAGAGGAATTAATAACATTTGATCAGTCGCGAAATGCCAGGCAGCGTTTTCGAAAAAATTGAAAAATAATATTCGCAGTGAAATACCAGAATAAAAGGGTTTTCTCGACGAGTCAAGAGACTTCGGTAAGCGAATAGAACGAGCAACGTTGTGATTCATAGTTTCCACAGTTTTCTTTCCATTAACAAACCGGCTCGCAATTAAATTGCGACCGTCGTTTGCGCGGCCGCTGCTTTTTTCCACCGTGGAAATTTTCTACCCGGCATCGAAACCCATTATCAAGAATGCAACTTGGTAGTTGATACCGTGAGTTCTGGGAATTCGATCGGGAATACCGGAAATTGCGCGAACGTCCGTGGGAACGGTTCCTGTAAATGTTTTATGCGATTCGATCTTACTATATCCATTCGTCATGTCTCTGTCTTCGGCGAGACGACGATTTCGTGTCGATGAATCTTTGTCGAGTTACGCGAAGTCGATTGCGAGCTGGGAGTTGATGCGATTATGCGAAGAACGTGGAAGACAATGCGGGTGTTCTATACGTTCTATACTACAGCTCAAACGGGCGTTTTGTTCGCTCTGTAAGGTCAAGAGAGACAGAGAGAGCGAGCGAGAGTGTGTGGTGATAGAGAGAAAATGGATGCAGCACGTACGCGAGCAATTAAAAATAAAAGAGACGCCGATGCTTTTCCCCGCGAAACGCACTTATTTACCCTCGGCTTTTAATTTCGCTCCCGCTGAGAGCAACGCTATGTCAGAACAACGCCGCGTTGCTCCCAGTTGTCTGTTCGCGCGAAAATATTCCGAAACGGAAACACAGTTTCCTCGTCGCGCTGCGATTCCATCTCCCCCGACGTTCGTTATAACACTATGCAATTTTTACCGCGTTGTTTCAGCCGCCTGACTGCTGAAAACGTCGACCATCAACGTGTCTCGACGCAAATAGTCTTTGAACTCCTCGAGATTGACAGATGTGCAACAATTAGAAAGTAGATTCAGCCTTCATACCGCGAGGTTCATGTCTAAATATCTGATTCGATTCTATACAAGTGTATAAAATATTAACAAGTAGATTCGGTCGTTCGACACAGACATTCGTAATATATTGACACAGCAATTCTTGATTGTATCGATCAAAATAAACATATCGCACATGACAAGTGCATCAAATATTCGGAAGTAGATTCGGTCGTTCAAGACGGACAATGTATGCGATATTAATCCCTCGATTCTCTTGATTTCATCGATCGAGATAAAAATACTGCACGTAAGAAGCTTGAATAATTTACGAACAAAAATATTTCTAACTTGCTAAAATTATCACGGGAAATATGAAATATATATTCTGGCTGGTGTCGCCTGCGATCGACGCAGAAAATCTTTTATTCCGTTGTTTATTTCGGAAAATAAATTTAGCGGTTAACGAAGAATGATGAGTCGAGGATCGGAATTAAAGAAACATCTGCATCGCGAAGAAAACGACAGTGCTTGGAAGCCGGTCAAAAAGCGCCGAATAAATCATCTTCACGGATCGCAACACTACACTGAACGCGGGGGCGTGTTTATATAGAGAGAGAGGTACGTGTACCGTCGGAGATAAAACGTCTAGAATGGTGCGCGAGTAAGTTTCCCCAGCAAAAACGAGTCGAATCTGTCGAGGGGAAATAGAAAATCGCGGATCGAGACGAGGAGGAGAAGCGGAGTAACAGTTGAACGCGTTCGGTGTCGTTCTAATTCGCAATTTGTTCCGCTCGCTCCCGAAATTATCGAGGTTGCACCGTGTCTCCGCAGCCGTTTCCACACGCAGAACTGCTTCCACCCGATGAATCTACTGGGAACGTCGAAACGCACAACGAAGATCAAAGTAAATACAGCGAGGAGTATACAGCACGCTGCCACGCTCTCGCGCGCTGTTTATTATTTCATCGCGGCCCGTAACGTGTTCCCCCTGGCGCCATTTACAAGCTTGCGCTTAATTATTAAGCCTGGATTTTTTGGCTGTTTCTCCTCCGAAAACCATACGCCCTTTCACAGAAAAGCACAATGTTCTAACAGGATCTATTGATAAATATGTCTCTTATATCGATCGTATTATTGTTAATAATAAACGTTTAATATTCTCGGCGCTACGGTTCGATCAGTTCGATTAAAAAAAAAAAGAACGGGAGGATCTATTGATGTCATTTACTCACGCATCTACCCAGGAAAGCTGCAAATAAATTATTTAACTATTTACACTGGCAAAAGTACATGTACCGGTTCTCTGCTCCAGTACTTGACACTTTAATACACGATCTGCCTCTCTAATTGAACATGTTCTACAGAAAAGCCAGCTCGCTTGCGTCACACAACCTACACCTTGGACTAAAATTACGGATCGACGATCATCAAACTATTTCGGGTCCAGAGCGACGCCTCGCGGCTTTTTCACTACCGAAATTTTTTTCTAGCCGATTTCGAAATCCATGGAAACGAACGGTACGCTAGATTTACGCGATAAACTCGTTCCCGTGTAAATAAACGGGACCCGTTCCTTGGTCAGGGAAAAGAAAATGTTCGCTTCTGGAGGTTGTAGCGTGGCCCTTGCCCCGATACAACGAAGTGTGCTTGACTAACGTAACTTCGTCAATGCATTTAACTTACGACTTTGCACGCGAACTTGCCTCAACTTCGTCTCGCCTGCCTCGCTTTACTTGAACTCGTCTATTGTCGGTATACCGGGTGACCCATTCAATTTCTGTCACAATATTATCCAAACAATGTCCTGTAGAGATGGACATTCGCGAAAGCTTTCACGGAGGTCGTTCAAGATCGTCGATAAATTTCTACAGAGGAAATTCCGATTTTTTTATTTTATTTGCAATCCTTTCGAAAATAGCATGTTCCAGTCGACCGCATAACAAACCTGGCTAAACGTGCGTGCCTCGAAAGTCGTGCGCTCGGCGAGAAACAGTTCGGAAATATTTGCAAAAGTGACCGAAGGTCTCGTTTTAAATAAATGTGCTTCAGAGAACTGTTTCTCGGAGAGGTCTTACAAGTTTCGACAGAAATGTTGAACCGCTGACTCGGATGTTTCGACAAGAACCCGGTTATTATAGCAACCGTCTGCGAATTAATAATGACTAGACTGCGGATCTTCATGCAAGATAAAAAATCTTTGCGTTGATTGCAAGACACTGGAGTCAAATAAAAATTTCATTCTTAAATCTTTTTAACACCTCCAGTATTTGAAATTGTACATACCCATTTTTGTCTGCATAAAATCCGCCTATGCAATAATGGTTGTAAATTACTCACGGTGAAATCTCGATGGTCTTGATTTCGGCAGCTTCGTGCGGCAGTAGTTTCGCGTCTCCACCCTGGAAAAACAAAACGATCGGTAACGATGCATGGAACCGTGTCTGAACGGGTTTGTTTTTCGTCGAGGGGTGGCTATAAACAGCTCTGTAATTAGTCCGGCGTGATTAGACAATTACTTTCGGTCCACGGGGCGAATTTATAGCTCGTTGGATCCAGAATATTACGCGCACAACGACGGAAGTTGGCCGGCACACACGTATTGCTAGATTGATGATTATTAGTCTGCCAATTCGTGATCGGTGGATAATTAAGTCCCGATGTTATTAACGATTAGGGTGGACCCGTAAGTCGCGAGATAAATGACCAACGGTATCAATAATCACATAATGAACCCTCCGGATGATCGTGATCGGCCGCATAATGGGAACGAATGGTCCCGGAAAGCTTGCTAATGTTCCTAGCGATTTGCTGTATTTATCGATCTTTCCGCTAGTCGAAACCTGTCTTAAATTCGCAACGCTCTGCTCCGTTCCGCCCATCTGCGCCGCCATATTCCCGATACTGATGCTCCATCACTAATCAAATCTCTCAGTTACAGTTATTGGCAATCTGCAAGCCATCATGCCAACGCGCAAATGGAACCTGAATCCGTCAATTAGCAACAGCTTCGTTTCTATAACAATTCGATGTTAATATCAGCAATATAAAAAATATTCTTCAGAATCGTTCATCGCGAAATTGCAACGCCCCGCTCCAGAAGTTAATATTAAAATTTCTGTGGTGAATTAGGTTCTTCAGGGTTGTAATATCGATCGCAACTCATTCGCTACTCAATCCTATCCCCTTGTAAGAAAATATCCTTCATCAAAGGTCTCTATCTCCGTGCATTTTCTCCTGAAAGCGAACCAGCAGCCTCAGCATCTCGTCCTAAAAAATATTCTCCTCCCCGAAGCGAAGCACCAAAGTGCAAAGAACTTCGTCACCGGTTTACGAACCCTTCAATCTCCTGTTTCCAAGAGAGATAGCAGAAATTCCCTCGACAGTTCTCGCGGAACTATTTTTTTTCCCTCTCCCCCACACCGAAAGATCTTCGATGTTCACGAGATTTTCTATTCCAGTTTCTAGACAAGGCGGAAAGAACTTCCACGGACGGTTCTCGTTAGAAGACATTCTTATCCCGATGAAAAGGACCCTAAGTGCAAGGAAGCTGCACGCCGGCCGCAATGGCGGGCTTATTCCACTGGGGGAACAGCCACTCGTCACTCGGCGACGCTATTCAAGCCGCGAAATTAATGAACCACGGGAAAGCGTCTCGACCGTTTCACGCAAATATCCGCTGTAATGAATTTCCATCGGATCCGGCGCGTAGCAAGCACGTGGAACAATGGCCGCGAGAACCGTAATTCGCGGATGTTGTTATATCATTCAGTTTCGATCTCGGCGAGAACGATCGTCCGATTCAGCCAGATCGAAAGGTCCCCGGATCAGAGAATCCGTGTTCCAGTGTTCACCGTTCGTAAGATGGACGGTGCTCGATTCTGGGAAGCGAATCCGCGCTCGATAAACTCGGGGATTGTTAATTTATCGACGGGAACGCGGATCGACCCTGCGTTTAATCGCGCTCGATCGCGAATGGAATCTGCTCGACCAGGAGAAACGTCGTCCGAAATAAAGTGTCGCACATAAAATAGAATTTTTTCAACTCCCCACCAGCCGCCGTACTTTGATTCGAATTTTTTTTAGACAGTGGAAAAATCGTCCGTTAGTTAACACGTCGCTGGGAGATTGTGGATCGTCGATCGAAGAGATTTATTGGGTAGTTTGTTCGTTGTTTGTGATGGGATATAGATGGTGTTCATTTTTCAGTTCGTTTCCCGCTCAGCTGGCGATCCTTGAGCTTAACTGAACGACCGTATATTTCTTGTAAAGTGATTTTAATTCGTTGCTGCATGGTATAGATCATTTTCGTCGGTAAATCGTTGCGAGAACTGCTGATGATGTATTTCAAATTTTTATTCGATATTGTGGAATTTGTGTTATGATATACGAATGCATTCTATAAATAAATGAAGACGCGGCAGAAAGTTGTTGAAGAAAGCCAGCAATGTTTAATTTTAGATAGTGAATCTTCGCTTCCAAATTCTTTTAAAAAACGTGGAAAGACTTCTCGGCCAGCAGATAAATATTTGAGGAATTTGTTCGAGGAATTTTCCGGCGCGGAGGAAACGTGAATGGGAATGATACGTTTCGCCCTAGTATAGCTAAAAATAAGTTGAAGAGAAATCAAGATTTCGTGAGATTCTGCAAAGAGAAGAAACAATTAGCAAAAGAAGAAATGATTTGTGCAAGTGTTTCAGCGTACCGCAACCAGGAATGATCTGATCGCATGGAAGAGGCCCATCTATTTTTAACAAAACAGAAATTCAGACAGCTCTTTCGGATTAGCATTAACAAAGAAAGTGAACGGATCGTATCGAGGGTCGTTTCCAGCATGAGTCGCGAAGTTTGAGTCTCCGGCGACAGATAGAAGTTGTGTCGACGGTGAAATAAGTCTGTTGTTATAAATATCACGCGGACGACAGCAAAAATAGCAGCCAGGGCCGTGACAATTCGGGCGCCTCGTGATCCAACGTGGAGCCTCAGCTGCAATCTCGGAAACTCGAAAGAAAATTGATCCGGGATAAGACTCGCGTTTTTCCGCGACATTAACGACCGCGAAACGAAAGAAACGCTGCGAGCAACTTTTTTTACTCGTCGGCGTTCAGTGATTAAAAGTTGCTGGTCTTTGAATGGATAAAAGTTGAGAAGTTCGGTGGAAGATATCCGATAGAGCGGCGCCGCGAACACAAACGCGGAATAATTAACTTTTCCGGGAGTGTTCCCCCATTTTCCCGGTGATTACAACAGCGGTGGGTGCTCGATCCGGCCCCCGGAAATTAGTCTACATATTAATTCTGTCCTCGGTTCCCGTAATGGCTCGGAATTCTCGAAATACGAACCGCCTTAATCCACAAATAATCCGAAACCCGTGGTCTCGCTCTCCACCGAGTGGGAATCATCGAATTGTAACTCTACTCTCTCTCTCTCTCTCCTTCCCTCACTGTCTTTTCTCTCTCGAGCGTGCAGCAACTGGAAATTCCTCTCGGCAACTATTCCACAGCGGTGACCATTTTTCTTTCCAAAAAACTGACTTTTCCAAACTCTGCAATGCGGATTACGCCGGGATACAAACGCCGACCCAAATTGCGAAACGCAAAATTTTATAATCCCCCGGGTTCCCGAAGCGAAAGTTTATTAATATAATTAAAAATCATTGCCACGTTCGTGCATACATTTTCAGCGAACTTTTTCCATCCCGCTTCATCGTAGATTATTCATGATTTTTGTAATAACGATTCAAGCCTCGCAACGCGAACGGTTATTTTAAAATATTTTAAAAACACGTCGGAACAACTGCAACGTTAGACCTGCCGACCACCCGAACTGATTACTATATATTGCTGTATAAAAGTCACAAGAATTAATTTACTTCAATTCTTTTATTCCAATTGGGTAGGATCGCGAAGGAAGAAACTAGAGTCAATCGATCAGGATCACCGGGGAGGCGTAAGTTGTCTCCGCAATGGAATCGCGCGTGTAAACGCGGCTTGTTGATCCTAGAGCCCTTTGTCTCGGCCCCCGGGGACCATTTACACGAAACAAACAGCGAGGAATGCCGTACAATGTCCATTCCCAGGGACCATCGATGTCGTGCCTCGAAACTGCCGCGATAAGTCACCCGACGAATTTCTTGTTTCGGACAATGATGGATCAGCACGCGAGCGGCCGCAGCATTCCCGAAAATGGATCGCGTCGAAAATCCGGCGAGAATGGAAATTGATGACGATCCTTCGAGAGCAAGTTTCCCCCTGGCCTTTTCTCGCATTCGTTCGTTCGCCCCTGGAAGTCGAGGAAATCGAAAATCCATCGAAATTCCACGAGGCACTAAGCACACTCTTCATTACGAAGAGATCATTTTTGTGTTCTTTCTCTGTTACACGGTTTCAAAAATATTGATTATTTCTTAATTTCGTTTTCTATTTTCAGACGCAAAAATGTCTCTTTGAAAAAGATCCACATCGGGATCGAAACGTTAGAAACATAAATTAATTGCACATTTGTTGTTTTTTGTTCTATAAATGATCGAACCTGGCGCCGATATCTATTCATGGAAAAAACCATTGTCTCTATTTTTACATATTTTTCGGTTCGAAAATTTCCACAGCCGAATGAATTGAAGTATTTTCAAATGTTTCACAGTCTCCAAAAATAATTTCAATCTTCAGTATGTCTTTTTGTTTCACGAAGTAGCTGATAATTTGAGAACAGCAAGTTTTACCGGCACCTTCAGAATTTCTAATTTTATTTGGATCCTTGGTGTTCCCTCTTGGTTCTGTATCCTTTTTTATCTTATTTTTGACCCGCAAGGACCCAGCAGAAGGTCTCCAGCGCTCCGTGCCAATGAAACTCGTAAACGTATTTACTCGTCGTCCGTCCCAGTGAGCAAAATCGCAAGTAAATTTGCTGAAACGAAGGAACGTGCGGTTCGCCGGTTCGCTTTCACATCGCTATCTCCTCGGTGACAATCGAACGAGTCGTCGAAGCGATAAAGCTCGCGACTAAGAATTCGCTGACAAAAAAGGGATGGTGGCTTACCGATGTAATCGTCGACGATCGATCTTCTCCGGTGAACGGAATGAGAAGAAACTGGCTAAAGTGTTTCTGGGGATTTCTGGGGATCCATTCTAAGTACGAGGTCTGCTCTGGCTTTCCATAAAATATCCTGCGGAAGTGGGAACATACTTTATCGTTCCTCGGAACAAACCCATCTGTTACACTTCGACGATACAGGGTAATTTCTGACGTCGATGTAATTGCCAATTGATGTAATCTGTGGCAAACTAGAATATTTCAAGTCAATCAGAAGGAATCAGAGCTATAAGCTCGATCAAGCCGGAGGGATCAGTATCGTCCGCGAGAAATGGCACAATGGTGGACTCAGTGCGCGAATAAATTCGCGTCGATGATAAATCGAATGTCGCACCGCCGCGAATTTCTCTCGACCCCGGGACAACGCGTCGTATAAATTATCCGCGCGTGCAAATTCTAACACAACAACGTTTGATTTATCCGTTCCGATCTGTCGTCGAAAAACAAAAAAAAAAAAATACGGATCCTCGACGAGAATGATCGCGGTTGTGCGGTCGGCGAGACAGTCGATTTAATTTCGAAAGGCTCCCTCCTCCGCGCGCTCGTCACTCGAATTCACGAATAAATGAACCGTGGGCAAGCTTTAAAAGCTCGCGCGGAAATTTTCGGCGAACGACGACGCGACCGCTCGTGATTCAACGCGCCACCCGTTCGTTCATTCTACCGAGGCACGCGAAACGATTAATGAGCGATCTAGACGGGAACTTCATCGCGAAATTGCAACGCTAATCCCGTTAAGTGGCCGGGAAAATGATTTCGGGGCCGATGAAAGTTTCCTTCGCGGTCGCGCCCGGTATCGCTCGGGATATGGATTAAACTCTCGCGGGAATATCGCGCGTAAACACTCACTTTCCAACGGTCCCATGAATTATTATCGCCGACTTTAATTAATGGTTTAATCAATAGTTTCAGTCCTGAGTGAAGTCAGAAAGATTCCCAGCTTTGTCTCCGATCGACGAGCATTTCTCGAAGCCGTTTGAGAACCTTCGCGATCCGTGGGCCCAAAGAGAAGCTCTAGCAGCAAGGAGGTGCACAGCTAATGCCAAGATCAATGTTATACGATTTCACGGTGGCTTTTGAAGTCTCGATAACTGCCAGAAATAATTCTAGGATTGCCAGCGACCGGAAAACAACGGACGACATGATTTTATTGCCAGTTTTCACGACTTCGGTGCGCTTTCATGTTCGGTGAAAGCGAACGAGAACACACGGACGGCTGAATGAACGAACTTAGACCTGCGGGGTATCCTGAAGAAAGCTTAAATATGATACGATGCCTAACTGGATTCCTCGGGGAAGTTGAAAGAGACGTTAAGCCACAAAAAGGGGTATCTGTTCTTTTGAACAAATTACTTTAGATCGCACAGGCGAAATTCGACAACGTATTATTAGAAAAGGAGCTGCTCTATCAACCGAATCTAGGTTCGATTGTTCCGGACTAATGGGAAGATTATTGTCTCACGCAACCGTGCGAGAGCGACCGGAATCAGGTGTCTGGCGACGCACAGTGGTCCCTTTTAGCGATTTAGCTGGCCAAAATTATTTATAATGTTTAATGATCCCAGAACGTTTTCAAATCACATATAATATCATTTTTTATTTGTTTAAGTATTTTTAAAACATTTTTTAATAATTTTATTTATTTTTATAATAATAAAAAAAAATAAAACATAAGAAGATCGTTTCATTTTATCTTTGTCGTCAAGCAGTGTTTACGTCTGGAAAGATTGCGCGCCCGAAACGCAAGGGCCGCTTGGCGCGCTAAACAAAATGCTGTGAAAAGAAGGGGGGCAAATTCGGGCAACCAATTTTTGTTTTACTGTAAACCCAAACCATTGACAGTTACAACCGCGTTTAAAAAACTGCGCGGACGCACCCGGAAGTACAACATAATCACTCATGAAGTGTTACAATCGTAACAAATCTTATTTACATACTAATCGTGTTGAAATGTAAATAATTACCAAAAGATATGCAATAAAAAGATACAAAATTCTTGAAAGTATAGTCCATAGTTACTTGCAAAACTTTTATACTGAAATGAAATTTGTACAACTTACTTGAAACATATACAAACTGTCTGATCGAATTTTAGCAACAAGACACGTACTACGAAAATCTTTAACTTTCGATGAAGTACAGCACTTCATGGGTGCCTGAATGATAAAAAAAAAATATTAGTACATTGTCCCCCATATATTAAACTATAGCAAGCACCAAAAATTTCACACTTTAGGTAAAATTTTTGAAATCGACTTTTGGCCAGCTAAATCGCTGAAAGGGACCACTGTGCGACGGTCGCGTAATTCTGTGGGGGCGTAGGTCGTCGGGCTCGTATTTTTATTCGGGCCTGTGCCGCGATGAAATATTGACGGGCTGCTCTTGACTTTGTTTCCGAGCGGACACGGCGATTTATCTTCCGGTCCGATACAATATCCCGAGCTCGCGCGGGGTCCGCTTGTTGTCCGCAACGTTCGAGCGGCCGCGTACAGTTTGCGGTCTCGCTTGAAACGGCGCGGCGGGCCGCGCGAAATGACAGATTCATAATTAAATGTTGAATTATTGTCGGATTCGAGCGGCCGCGCCATTAGTCCGAATTGTCACGAAATTCTGCTCGGCGTCCGATTCAGTGACGCCCCGGTTAAATAACAGGCCCACGGGAATTAGAAACGCGTTTCTATTCAGCGGATCCCGCCGACGAAATATGAGGCCGGGGGATATGCGCGGAATTTCTGCGGCATCCGATCGAGAGTGCCGCGACGCTTTCGAAACCGCGACGGAACGCGCGATGTTCGACGACGCCGGCAGCGTAATCGCGCACGCGAAAAACCGTGTAGACCGTTTTAGGCAGCCTGACTCATCGGCCCGTTATTTTTGGCATAGTTACGCGACCAACAGGACCGTGTTATGATTCCGAAATAAAACAGTCGAACGATACCCGCAACAATGATACATCGCGGAATAAATAAGCTTCGCATTCTTGCGCGTTTGTTCGCTGCATTATAATTGAACAGCGGATTTGATGCATTTACGGCAAAATCGAGTAGGTGCAATTTAAAACAGTTGAAAGGTAAAATTTGTTCTCGATCGCACTTGAAATATATAATAAATTTATGATTTCGGCGCATGGTTCGATCAATAAACAAGTTTTTTCAGACGCAAAAATGTCTCTCTTGATAATGATCCACATTGGGATCGAAACGTTGAAGATGTGTTAATTATTTGCAAATTTGTTGTTGTTTATTGATCGAACCATGCGCCGAAATCATAAATTTATTATATATTTAAAACAGTTTGTTGCGAATCAAGTAGGAGACTTTTCTTTTGCATAAGGATCCGCTGTCTGATTAGAATTCACCTGTGTCACGTTTTTCAAATAGTATTTGAAATATTACTTTATTTCTTCGTTCTTTATTTTAGGGGGTAGTTCTACGATGCCGGGTCTAAATCAATCATGTTCGACCTGAACCTGCAGATCTGGATCTTTGGAATTTCTCTCACCGTCTATTTGCATATTAATCGGCGGGATTGCTATAAACCCGAGATTTGCATGATCCGATGAAGCTCCTTACGATTGACAATTATGGCGAGAAGTCTCATCGGGATTAATTCGCCTTTTTGAAGTATTTTCTCGGGATTCTCCTTGGCGTCTGTAGGAAGAGAAAGGGAGAGAATCGGCCAGTCGAGGATCCTTGGTGGTTCTAATTTAAAAGGATTTTTCCGAGAACGATTCTTGTCTCGACCATAAGCGAGTTAAGCGAGTTCGTTTCTCGTTTAACGGTGGAAGGAGCATCGAGGGGGTCGACAGGTGATAATTCCAGCCTCGGCGGAGTATCTCATTAGTGGCTCCGAGGCACATCAGAATCAAGGGTTTTTCTTCGGGCGTTGTCGAAAGTTCGATCGTCCTCGGTTCACTGATTACCGGCGAGAGATTCGTTTAAGTCGGCGAACGCGATGGGTTCGAAGACGGTTCAAGAGGGCAAACCCCGCGAACCTGCGAGTACAGTCGATTAGCTTCGGGAAACATCGACGGAGAGAGAGAGAGCTTTTTACTCTTCCGAAGTTTTCGGTAACGAAGAGAGGAGCACCACGTGCGTACCGGGAATAACGAAGCGAGATTCTTTTTACGGGAACGTTTAAATTAATCAGCGAGCATCGCGTTCGTGTTCGTTAATTCAACGGCGATCGTTTCTTTCGCCGCATATTGATCACCGTTTAATTGTGTTTTCGCACGAGCTTGTTAAAATCGGAGCGAACCTACCAATAAATCACTTCACCAAATTGTGCCCCGAAGATCCACTCGATTTAAAACTTGGATTCGTTATTCGAAAATTCATTTCTATCCTCGCGGGCTTGTCAAAATATTAACGTTGCGTCTGACAAGGCTTCTGCTTCGAATATAACATGTTTGTACCAGTTACTTGACGCGCGATTAGTTTATTTAAATTGACTTTTTAATAATTGAGACGTACCATTCTCCGAGACTGAAAGGTACACTTGCCAACAGGATCAACTTCGGAATCGTTTAACTCAATCGGAGTTGAGAAACGTCGTGTCACGAGCGTGGGGTTCAAAAATACAGAAATAGAAGTTATTAGATTGTTGCATGATCAGAGCCGGATGCAGAATTTGGCTGCGCGCTCGGAATTGAGAAAGATCTCTGCACGCGCGTCAAAAATTTCTTGGACTCCACCATGACTCTCAAACTTAATTTTAAAGAATCCTCTATTACAGAAGAACCAACTTCCAGTTTCCTTGCGACGCAGTACTCGCGATCTTCATTGGATCGCACAGGATCCACGACCCATCAACCAGGCTCGTTTTCCTGAGTGCAGGATCCATAGACGCAGGTGCATCGTTGCGGGGGCATGGTCTTCGGAAACGATCGATTCGCGTAAGTTCAAGGACAGTGATCCACGGGAAAGTGATCCTGCATCATGCACGAGGGCAGACTCGACTGAGGAAGACTCGCCATTGGTGTTCTCTGGGATCCGTGGACGACGACGATGCGATGTGGCTCGAACGGGAGCAAGACTCGGGGCCAGATAGAAAGACAGAAAAGATGAGAAGAAGAGAAAGAGCGAAGAGGAGAAGTGGGAGAGAGAGAGAGTGGGGCGGAAGCTCGGGCAGAGGATCAAGAAAAGACGAAGTAGGAGGCGGAGAGGCGAAGAAGTAGCTGGCCAGAAATAACTAATAAGACATTCACTCTGAGACGGGCGGCCAGCCGGCCCGGACGAACGCGGTGCGTCTCGTAATCTCGTAATCGTCAGCACCTCGTTTACGCCTCGAATCGATCGATAGATCGCCGGGATGTATCTTCGCGCGGACGGGGGAACAAGATCGTTCGTCGAAAGTGCCGCGGAAACGAATCGCCTAACCGTCTTCTCTTGGTGTCCCAGTTTCGAAGTGCCTATTCCACTCCTCTCCGGATTTTGATTAAAAAACCGCACGTGAGGCTAGAGAGGAAAGAAAAAGATAGAAAAAGAGAGAGAGAGAGAAAGAGAGAGAAGGGCTGCTAGAAGATTCATATCACGTGATCCATCAGTGCAAGTGATCCATCGTTCGCGAGCATCGACTCAAAACGCTTCCGCTTCTCCCCACCAGTTTTCGGCGAACCCTGTCGAAAGACAGAAACGGACGTCGAAAACTATTGGAATACGACCTGGAGAGAGAAAGAGAGAGAGAGTGAGAAAGAGAGAGAGAGAGAGAGAGAGAGAGAGGAAGAGAGAGGTAGTCTCTCTTTTCGCCGTCGCCATCGCCGGTCTAATTTTAAGTGTTAGATAATGCACACCGGTGCGCACCGGTGCGCTCCGTTACTAAAACGGTACAGCGGCGCACACGAGATGCACGAGCCAACTCGCGAGCTTGCGCGAGCTGGGCGCCATTGGCGTGGAAAGACCTGGCCATGGAACGCGATGGTCATCGGTGATGGAAACTCGTGGCTACCTCGAGGTCCCGTTTCTGGACCGACGATCCCACTCGCAATACCCTCGGACTCTCCCGGACCCTCGAGCTTCTTAGAAAAATATCTTCGATATTTCAGTATTGCTTCTATTTTTCGTGGTTCCTTCTAGTTATTATTTATGCGAGGACTTCGTCGAGCTCCTTCAACTATCGTGGACGCGTCTTGTTCCACGTTCCTGCTTTTTTTCTTGCGTCGCTTCTCGGTGCAACTTCTGTACGGTGTTCCTCTTCGGGAAACTTGTGCCGAGTCCTCTAGGCCCTTCGGATTCTATGAATCCCAGAACAAAATTCTCAGAATCACGTTCTCCACGGCAGAAGTGTCTCAGATTATCTTCAACTATTATTAACCCACGAATTTCTTCGTCTTCCCCTAAACCATCCTCGAGCTTTCTTGCCCCATAACCCCGTCCCTTCTCTTTCCCTTCTTTTCTTCGTGTCCCTCGTCGAAGAGACTGTTTCGGCGGATAATCCGCGGCGCTAGCTATTCCCCTCCAAGCCGAAGTTTGAAATAGACTCGAGACCTCGAGAGACTTCCCACGGAATCACCGAGGAAAGAATCGTTTCGAGACTTTTTACCGCGGATTTCAGACACCCGAGCACCAGTTTTTCCATCACCGTCGAGATTTTCTGCTCTCTCCCTCTCTTTCTCTCTTTCTCCGTCTTTGTCTGACTAGTGGCAAGGTTCTTCTCCGCCCTCCTCGAACCAGCATCTTCCCATCCTTCATCTTTCCCTTCGACCCTTCCATCCAACATCTTTCCCTTATTCCCGATCGCCCGTTTCTTCCCGCTGCTTTGCCGTTAACAAACGTCACGATCGACTCGGCTTCGCCAATCCTAGCCGGTATTAATTGCGATTCATCTTCGTTGGCAGACTCTCCGATGCTGCCACCCGTCGCTCTCAGATGTTGTCTACTTCCGCTGATTCTCGGGTTCGTCGCTTTCTTTCCGCCTCAGGCTATGCTTTCTTCGTTCATTCGATACTTTCTTCTTATAACTTTTCTTCATTAACCCCTTTTTCATTGCAACCTCTGAAACATTAGCTCAATATCTACTTCGATTGTTTCTTCGGTTTTGCAACGTGTGATACAATTTTTCAATGTCTTCTTTACTTCTTCATTATCGTATGCTTAATTTCGACAACATTTTCCATTTTTCTTTCGACGATAAACTAATCTTTTTGCAATTCTCCATCATTCTATTTTCTTCTCGAGCAACGTTTCGTACCATTCCATTCCTCCCAACTCTCCGTTTTCGTTCTCTAGTTCTGTGTCACTCCGCCAAGCATTCCCTCTCTTCCTCGTCGTTTCTCTCCCTCTCCAACGTGTCTATCTCCCTCTCCCGAGCTCGTTCTCTCCCTCTATCACCTTACTGTCTCCCGTTTCCCATCTATTTCTCTCCGCCTGTGCTTCCACTCCTCCGCGTTTTCTCACGTCGCCCGTTCCTCGATCCCACTATCTCCGTCTGTCTCATCCGTGCTCTAATATGGCCGGCCGGTGTCCAATTACCCGCTTCGTTCCCGCTACAGTTTTTCCACCGTCTCTCTCTCTCTCTCTCTCTCTCTCTCTCTCTCTCTCTCTCTCTCTCTCTCTCTCTCTCTCTCTCTCTCTCTCTCTCTCTCTCTTTCACTCTCTTACTCTCTTTTACTCTCTTTGCAACGACCACCGGCGTCGGGACGCCCGGAAACGGAGAAAAGATCCTCATCAAGCGTCGCGACACCGGAGCGCAACCCTATTCTTTGACTTTTTCCTCTTCGACGCCCGGACCACCCCTTTTTCTCTACCGGACCACCCCTTTCTAACCCCTTTCTGTCTTCTTTCTATTCGCCAGGTCGTCCTAACCCAGACCTCACTTTTGTTCAAATTACGTTCCTTTGTAATTTTCAGTCTCTATTAATATATAAAATTCGCTTATTCGAGTCAAACTTCCAGCAAACATATCGTAACTTTCGTCAACTGGAGAGTTAATCACTGAATATGTATCATTTTGAGCTTACTGAGATTGTTCAGAAAAGAAAGAAACTTTTATTTTGCACGGAGATCCGCTATTATTAATTTATAACTAATAGAACCATGAATTTTTTCATGCTTTTTACCATTCTGACACATTGTGTCCTATCCTCCCTCCCTCTCTCTCTAACCTCTCTTTATTCTCTTTCTGTCTGCTTTCTATCCGTCGTGTCCGTCATCGCCGAACGTTTTCCGGTCGTGGCTTTTTCCGAACGTCCGCGACGGAGATCTCGCGAGACAGAATCGATCCGGACCACGATTTAAATTGGGAAACCGTGCCGATGCCCCGCTGCCACTCGGGAAACCGATTAAAAATATACAGTGCGCCCCAGTAATCCTGGCGCACCATGGGTGGGGATGATTTTCCGCGGAAAAACCACTAGGAACCTACTTATCGGTCGACTTTACTCGAACGTTCCCTGCGAGCCGTTCCTTCTTCGATCGGATCAATCTTAAATCCGTGACAACTCTCTGACAACTGAACACATTCGAACAAACATATCAATCGATTCCAAATAAAACCGATAGTATAATGAAATGGATCTCAAGTTGAATTTAATCTCAGAAAATTTTTTATAAAAATCTAAACTCAATTTTAGATGTATATGGGAACATCAATGGGGTGCAAAGGGTTGCAGGAAGGTCCTGGCTAATTTTCTGCGGTGTCGTGTCTGTTGAACGACCCTGTACACCTGTGTATAGGTGTGCAGGGATGATAGAGGGGATAGATCGACGGGGTTTAGCGGCGATTAAGGCGCGAAGCAGCCAGGAAACTGGGGAATGGAGATTCCCTTTCCCACGTGGCGATTCTTCCCGCCCCTTCCTCCCCGCGGAAATTGATGATTCGAGGATTACCGCTAATCCTCTGGCAAAGTGATTCGAGCGGCGCCGCGGCAGCAAACTTTCAAACCCGCGAAAGTTAGTCGGAGAGCCATCCTTCTCTCTCTCTCTCTCTCTCTCTCTCTCTCTCTCTCTCTCTCCCTCTCTCTCTATCTATCTATCTATCTATCTATCTATCTATCTATCTATCTTTATCTCTCTCTTTTTCTCTATTTTCTCACTTTCTCTTTTTTCACCGGGACGACCTGTTTTCCCAGGGTTAATTCTCGCGACTGGATTCTTCGGAAACTGTTAGCGTGTTACAAAACGGTGGCCGTCTCTGGATTCACCGACGCGGAAAATAAACTCCGCGGAACCGTACCGCTTAAGGAAACATGGAATTTCGAAGTCAAATAACACCCCGTTAACTATCTAATTAGTTTATGAACACCGGCCCGAGAATCGAATTACGCGGTAATAGACAGCCGTGTAATCCAATTCCACAATTCAATTTCTACGAAGACAAACGTGGGCCGACTCGCACAGCGAGTCTCGCTGCCATGCCGTTGTGCCGTTTCCACCGTTGAACACGTACTTCTTCGGACTCCTCTCGCGGAATCTTTCACTATGTATCATGAGTTTAATCATCTCTTTATACGGTGCAGAAAGTTCGCACCACGGGGATTTTATGACGCTTTCCTGAAACTTTTGCGGGGACATTATTTTTTAACTCTCAATCAGCCGTGTCACACTGTTTCGGTTGAAAGTTTTAGGGGATTTTCCACGGGGTTAACCCTCGCCCTTCGAAGTAGTGTGAAAGATCTTAAGGTAGTACTTCGTTTTGCTTCATACTGAAGATGAACTGAGAAATTCACAGTTTGAAGAAATACTATTTTATTACAGTTAAGCTACGTTTGTATTAAACAGCTTCGTTATTGCTCCCAGACTTAAGATCGCCAGTTTCCTCGCCGTTTACGGTTTCGAAAGTGTTCTGTATTCTAGTATCGAAGGAACAGTTTGCAAGAATTTTCGAAAACGGTCGATAAGGTACTGCGAAATGCACCGGATTAGGAAAAGCGCATTTCCCAACATGAAGTTGCACACAATAGAGCACGGTTTCCCGATTTCTCGGCGCGTCTCGCCTGCATTTACGTGATCGTGTCGTGGTTCCGCGAGCACGCGACGGCCATTTTAACGGTGGTGATTTCATTTCCAGCTGTCACAGCGCCGGATATTGGTGAACGAAAAGTGCAACTACTTGGGGCCCCCATAGAGAGGGCCCCCAACCGGAAGAGACCGCCGAAAGGCGGTCAAAACGGGCAGGTAAGAATATTCTTTTTCGTATTCTTCTCGTTCGTCTTTGCTTCTGTGATTTCGATCGATCTTACCGAGCTAGCACACACAGAGCTCGCCGGAATAATTGTGAATTAAAAGCACGATGATAGGAGGATTCGGGCTGGCAAAACATTTACCCAACCAAAATGGAATTTTAACGAACCGATATTAGAGCGAAACGATGAGTTTCAGGGCCGCGACACTGTTTGCCGCGAAAGTACCGTCGACAGGGAAACTCGAACCTTGATCTCGCTGGAAGCTCATCGATTTTTCAAAGCATGGACGTCTTACTCCGTGACCCACTACCATATGCATATTCTTCTCGTCGCGACCGTAATGCTTCCGAATCGTTCCCCTCCTATTCAGCTATTCGAACTAAAAACATTTCCTCATTATTTAACATATGGCGAAAAAATTTAGAGAAGACCAATTTAGTACCGACTCCGTCCCCAAGATGGTGGGACAAATTGTCGGACGGTTTTCTCGCTAGTTACTGATCCACCACCTATTAGTATATTAACGTTCCCCAAACGCCTTCCAACATCCCGTTGTCTAAGGCAGGACCCGCTAGATAGCCTTACTGATGAGTCCTCTAGCGGGTCTAGGACGAAACACCACCTTTCCTTTTTCCTCTACTATTTAGATAGCATACGTAGAACAATTCTTACAAATTTGCTACAGGTAGAGCCAATACAAGGTAATAATGATCGAATCTGTGCGCTGCGAAAAATTCCTATTATTATAAAAACATTTCCGATCGAAACTACATTTTCGACTTGGATATCTCTAGGATATATTGATAACTTATCAATGATAAGATTACAGACACATTTATAGTCTCCTACATTGAATCGCAAGACGTTAAATCTCGAAACCGACCGAGCTCGAATTCCAAATCGAATTTCAAAGTCCGCGATTTTCGGCTCGTCAACAATGTCCACGCATCACGAGGTGCATTTAAAGTTCCGCCACTTGGGCTTCCTTCTCTCTAGCGGACGCAATTGCATTCTAAACTTTCCCGGAGCGATCTGTCCAACGCATTTCGAAAGTTTGATCGCCGGTGCATAGACGGTGGGCAATTGATTCGTCGATATCGCTCGCAGCACAGAGAGAAATAGAGCGATGAGAGTGGCTGAGAGCGGAGGATTACGAGCAGCCGGAATGTAGAGTAAACGTGGAAAAAGCCGGTCGGCTTTTACCGGAAGAAGTGAAACATTCTCGAGAGAGAGAGAGAGAGAGAACGAGTAAACGGCCGCGTCGAAAAACCGAATTCGGGGAGTCGATGTTTTTCAATGGAATCCAATTATTGCTCTTGTCTATGAAGAGAAAACATCCGGAGGAAAATGTTCGTCCGAAGCGATTCGATAATTCGTTGGGAAAATATTTCCGAGCTGGGTGAAACCGATCGGCTATGCGAGGCTGTTCAGTCTCGACGTGTTGCAAACTCGATTTCCCCTTCGATTCAAGCGAGTTCTTAGAGCGTGATCGATGTAGTATACCTGTGCAGCGAAGTGTACCTGTCTCGTGACAGTGCTCGACTTTCGACTTCTTCTTCGCCGAAACGAATGAGGAAAGGAATGAGCATTGATAGAGAGTATACGTTTGATTTATCCGCGACAAAGAAGTCAGGGTTGCTCTTGTTTGCGCCGCACGGCGTCGGGACGAGCAGCTAATTAATTTTCTCTCGCGCTTCGAGCAGCTTCTTTCCCTCCGACCGAAACGAAATCACGCTAATTACCCCTTTTCAACCGGCCGGCATTCAGATCCGCGTGAAACTGTAATTTCCGGGGAATCGGTTCTTCGAGTAAGTTTCACAAGTTTCCCGGAAATGGTTTTGCTGGATTGGTGGATCGGTGGCTCGCGGTTTCCTAAGGGTTGATACCCTGTTTCTTTTTAAATTGCCGAGTCTGCGGCCTGTAATTGATAGCCACCGTTACACGATTTATTTTACATGAAGATCGCTTGTAAATATCATGAGGAAGACTTGTTTTCAACTTTCAAGCCGTGACATGAAAAGCCAGTGAAGCAGGACCAAACGGAAGCACTAAAAATTGATACACACGTTTTCCCAGCGAGATCCATCGACCGTCAAAAATTGCGGAGTGTCGTTGAATTAATAGCCGAGGAAATCGCGCGAGAATCGTTGCGATAAGGTCGTGATCCTGTTTTCGCGCAGGGGTAATGGAGACTGGATGCGGGAAAGTATCCGGAGTCTAATTCGAGCGAGAGACTGCATTAACGAGGAGGATTGACAAAAAGCGAAGCCGTAAAATTCGTGCTCCGAACGCGGCGTGTCCGCAAATTAGCGCATTTAAACCGGCCACGTTTTTATCCGGCTAATTAATGTCCGGCCTCGAACAGAGGCGTAGGAGAAGGACGACGCACGTTCGTTCTCATACTTCCGGCTGACGCGGCCGCGGCGAGTGGTAAATTCTGAGTTACCGTGCGCGCTACAGAGTTTTCCGGTTTTTTCGTTGTTTTGTCCCCCGTCTATTCCCGGCCGTCCATTTTACTTTTTCGTTTTCGCTTTTTCGAAAGGACGCAGCCGGGTGAGGGTCGAAGGGTGAGGGAAGGGGTGGTAGGTGGGTGAAAGAAGAGGGGTTCGAAAGTGGGACTCGGTGAAAAAGATAACTGTCACCGTTCCTCGTCGTTTGTTTCATTCGGTTTTATATCGTTAATGCATCCGACGGCAGATAGCGCGGCCGCACAGTATAAATTCACGAGCGGCCGAAGACAAACGTCATTCCGCCTACCCTTCCCGGACGCGAATCTACAATTCGGATTTAAACAATGACGTACATTCGTTATCCGAAACGACGCCGGGGAACAGTTTATATCGGAGCCATTCGTCCGCCAATAAGAATAAATTCCGATCTGATAACCATTGCGCACGGGATTAGCGGATTATCCCGTTCCTCGCACGGAACGAATTCGTCATACGTTTCAATTATCCGCCGAAATCATATTTCAAGGGACCTCCATGCCGTTCCCTATCTTCCGGCTCTCCGGACCCTCGTGCAACCATAAATATTACATCATCCGACAAATTATACCTATAAACAGCAATTAACCGAACGGTGTTTACGCTGACGTTAATTTTTCCTGGTAATTTATAGAAATCACGTTCATATTTCCCTTCGTAAATTTAGTAGACCGCAGGGAATTTTGCGCATTTATTTGAAAACTACAATTACACAGTTTGTGACAGAAAGACACGCAGTTCAACTAACACCAACTCTCATTCCTGATCTGATCAGTTTTCGAATATTGGCACGTAACACTGCCTCGTGCCAATGGTCCGTAAATTGAACAGAACAGAATCATCTTTATTTATTATACGTTCCGTTAATCCTTTAGAATTATTAATATATTTAAATACAATCATCCATATATATACATTTCTGATATCACCGTTCCCCGAGAATTTGTATGTAATAATCGAAACGCGCTTCCACAGTTAATTTATTATACGCCTGGTCGACGGTATAAAATTATTAATACGTTCGAATGAAATCGTCAATTTATTTCTCGTATCGAAAATCGGTTTCTAACGATTGCAATCTACGGGATCGTGGGAGCGAACGTGTTTCCCTCGCGGGTCGAAGGGCGGTTCCACTCAGGCGGAGGTTAAAAAATAATTGGTCTGAAAAAAAGTGGAAAAAAGTATTTTCCTATTGTGATGGATTAATAGCGGGCCGAAAGGGTTGATCCAATCTCTCGGTCGGCCGTCGGTGATTTCTATTTTCGGCATTTTCGTAATTTTTATCACTTCCGCGAGCTGCAATCGGGTCGGTACGTGCTGAACGAGAAACTGCACGGTGAAATAACTGCGCCCTCGAGACACGGGGCCGCAACCTCTCCTAGAAACGTAACACGTTCGGAATGTGTAGGACCCACGGTAATACCGTGATCCCGTCAGGGATTACTGAATCGCGCAATTAAATCTCGAGCCGCGTTAATACCGACGGAACAATTCTCGCCACAATTATCGCTGATCCTTGCGGTCGCTCCACCAACGATGGAACTGCACCCGAGACTAACGAAAAACGCGTTAAACAGCTCCCACGATCCTTCATCGCCCCTCGCTAATTTGTAATTAGTTGTTAATCGGCGCCGGTGAGTAATTCCAACCCCCCGAGGAAACCCAAGAGCCATTTTTCTAACTGCAATCGCTTGCAGGCGTCAGCCAATTCATATCAATTAGGAACTTGCAATTTTCCAAAAGTTCCCTTCCACTGAAGAGGGCATTCGCGCGGTCACTTTTACTGTTAATCAACTCCACTGGTTCTCAATTAATTAATTAATGCCGGGTGAGAAGACTTTTTGGAAATATTCCCTCGGAAGTGAATCCGAATGATGAAGTCGTTTTAAATCTACGAAGAAATTGATCGAATAGGGTGGAGCAGATCGATTCGGCATTAACACGTGTCCGCCTCTAAATCTTTGTTCAATCTCTGAAGAAACGAGGGGAAAGAAAAGAGGGGGACGACCGGAAACTGATAGAGAAAAATTAGATTGATCCGCGACATGGCAGGACCGAAGTCACCGAGAGAAAAATGGATTTCTTGTATTCGGGTACACACACGGTGGACACGTGACGCGCTCGTCCAAATGGAGATCCATTTTTCATCGTGGAAGACACCCTTACCCGCCGATAAACCCTTGGTTTCCACACGACTTACAGAAACCACCCTCTCGCAACCCTCGACACCACTGGATTTCAATTTACATTGGAAAATTCGATCACTCTGTTCACTAAAAATTAATTCAACCTAACCAAATACTTCATTTCCATTTTTATCAACAGAATTTTAAACAATTTTACGGACAACCACCGAAAAATACGGTGTTGCATCAAGTCCCCCAGCGATTCGTCGCTCGTTCTACCCAGCGCACAGTGCGGTACCCTGTGAACAAAAATCTAAAAATTCATTGTCTAATAACCACTGGACTTTATGTTGAAACTATGTTTTAACATCTAAATTATCATGTTTATCGATCGAAAATTCAAATAATTTAGTAGGCGATTAGTTGCAAGCGGTTTTTTTCTCAAGAAAATCCTATATCAAGCAATTTATTGATTGAAAGCGTCACTTACTTTCATGGTATCAGGAAAAAGAATTTTATGAAATATGTCCTATGGGATATGGTAGCTTAAAGTACAGCTAATGTGACTGAAATTTCAAAATTTGTAAGTCTCTTATATGGTGTATACTAGTAAATAATACAGTTGAAATAATGTTTCTCACCTTTTTCTCCTTTAAATAGAGATATTTCAAGAAGGGTTCAAAACATCCTGTAGTTTTTGGTTTTTTATAATTAGTGGACATTATACTTCAATTTCCTACAAGTTTTTCCTGCTACACTCACAGTTATTCAACGTTAACCCTCGGTGAATGCTACTCTTCTACTCGGCTTATTTATCTGTTTTCTACACGTGATATATGCACTATATGTTCATATTTCAATTTTACATTATACATCAAACATGCCTCTTATTGTTTCTTCCAAATCTGTGTAGTGTAAAAAATGGAAAATTCTAAAATAGTATTCCAAATCTTTGATTAGTGCATTTAAAACAATTCCGAACAAAAAAATATAAATTATTGCTATGATATACGAATTTTTTTATTTTTGTCCCAAATTCCTATCAAAGTACCGCACTGTGCAGCGGGGACGACCTTTCATAGAAACCGCCCTGCGACGGTTCGTTAAAGTCGCCCTCCGAGCTAACGACAGTCTGGTGGGCGGTTGTTAAACCGGCTGAAGGAAAAGCTATCGTTGGAATGTATTATTTACAGTCCATTTAGGATTCGAGCGAAATTCATCCTCTTATGAATATCCTCTTACGCGACAATCTAGCGTTAACATCGTAATCTTTCTCAGTTACATCTGCACACAAACACACACACACACGTCCACACCATCTTTCCTGATCCTCTTCCCTCGATCTAGAGCAATATCGAATCGCGACAAAATTGAACTGTTTTCGAGTCGGTTTCGCGTGCCCGGGAAAGTTACATCGCCGCGTGGTCTTCATTATTGCTAATGTAAGAACCAGACCGAAGCGGTGCGCGGCATTCAGGCCATTGTAGGCAGATTTGCATAATGCATAAGCGAGGTACACAGGGAGGATCGTTCCCCGCGATGGTCCTACGAAATGGTTCGGATAGCGGAAGCCCGGTTTCTCTAGCCGGCGCTTATTACTGCGACCCAATTAAGGAACCTTTGCATCTAGCCCTCTGTTCTATCCGCCATCGTTTGCCAGTTTAGTCTAGACTCTACTACACCTTCTTCACATTCACTTCATAATTGCTATGCACAGTGCTAAACGTTCGGTTAAAATTTGCAAACATTCAAGCTTCCTAAAAACTGATAAAAATCCAGCAGACGTTCACACAATTGTCCTAACAAATTTTTTCATTTCTCATTGGAAGCGTCGTTCCGGATTATGATCAATTCCAGGAGGAAAGAGTGAAGTAATTGTTTCGTGCGGTGTCTGTCGCAATCGCAGGGCGAATTTCAATTTCGCGGTGGCCTGCTGCTTTTTTTCTATGGGAAAACGAGACCGTGCGAAGCTGGGTAGAAAACCGTGTACCTGTAGCGAATTTCTCTAGTTGGCTCTCGTTATGCGAATTCATTGTCAGTCAGCCCCGTTTGCATATGTAAGCACAATGTTCGTGCACGGGATGACTGGCCCGCGTCACGGAACGCGAAATAATCCGCAAACGTTGACTGTCACATATCACAGAATAATCCCGCCGACCATCCAATAAGATGTAGAATGCACGGCGGGGTAAAATCGTCGGTGACATCGATCCGTCAACCGAGCTTTATTTCCGTGCAATTTCGCAGCGGTGTTCCGCGGAGGAATTCGCGACGGTCTCGTTACCATAGTCCTCGGTTCTACGTCCGACGATATTCTGATATTCACCGGGACACGCGTGAACGTCGAAAACACGGCTGGTGGATTGAACTAGTTAGCATTCCCGACCTGGCCAGGTGCACGCACTATTTATTCTAATTTATATCCACCACGTTCTTCGGCCGTTTTTCTAGCCAGACGGTTTCCACGGCGCATTAATATACATTTCTAGTTGCGCTGTGAATTACCGGAGCACGTGCATCCTCGCCTTCCCGTTCTACCCCATTTGAAATACTGGGAATACTGACTGGGACATAGGACACCGCATAAGCCTAAACCCAGTGGTCGGCAAACTCGTTTGTCGAAAGAGTCAAACATCAACAGTACAATAATTTAGATTTCTTTTGAGAGCTTGTTTTACAAGAACCACGTTTTCAGTCAGTTCAAACAAGGTACCTAATTTAAAATACAGTACAAATTCCTCTTTATTTGAATTTAGACAATACACAGTACAATAATTTAGATTTCTTTTGAGAGCTTGTTTTACAAGAACCTTTTTTTTAAATCGGTTCAAACAAGGTACCTTATTTAAAATACAGTACAAATTCCTTTTTATTTGAATTTAGACACACTGACTGATCGAAAATTGTGTGAAAATACTATTGAATTAAAATAAAATCAATTAATTTTGAACACGTCATTCATGGAAGAGCCTTGCTCGAGGAGCCAAGTTCACAATTCGGACTTTCTGCCCGCGAGATAACGAGAGGAATTTCTAGAGTAACAGCGATCCAAAGGATCGAGTCTTCGCGAGTGGAGAATGGGCGCAGAAATAATAGAAGGCAGCCCAATTCCTGGAAGAATCGCGTTAAGTGACGGCAGGCTTTTGTAACGTGGACGACACGGTCTCTATTATGCCGAAGCATTTTTGTGAAAACCTTCTCTCTCTCTCTTTCTCTCGCGTCAGCAGGGAAAGGATTGTGGCGCTCGCGCCAGTTTCAAAGAATAATGGGATGAATAAAACAGGCGACGCTGGGCCGGATCTCGTCTTCGCCTGCCGTGAACGCACCCCTTTATCACGCCTGTGGAAAATAAGAGCCGGTTGCCGGAACAAACCCTTCTAGCTAGGTTCACGGGAGAACGGATAGAGATGTCTCTAGGCTCGCGTCACCTTGACACTATGATTACACCGCGTTTCGTGTCACGCCAGCATCCCCGCGCTCTGTGTCGCGTTTAACGCCGCGATTTTTACCTCCGTTTCACGCGGCGAGACGTCAGTTTCCCGTTTTACAGCCACACCTTTCCGAATTTGATGGCCCGGATCCTCCTCTCCCGAAACTGACAGTTCCATTTTATTAACCGTTTCGTTCGTATCGGATTCGAGGTTTCGCACTTTGTTCACACAGAGTCGACAAGTTTGATCTGTATTTACACAATGATTCAACGCGACCCGACGCGCCCCTAATTCGGCGTCTAATGGTTAGGCAATTAATGCGCCGTCCCAATTGGCCAATTGACCTCCCCGTATTAATTGGAGTCACAGTATCAGCAGCACAATGCTGGCGAACGAGACTCGGGGCTGCTGTCCTCGAATATGCTGTCTGCGATTTGCATCGAGGGGGGTGAAAAGAACGACGGAACGAATCTTGAAAGGGGATGAAGAAGAAACGAAAGCGCGATAAATCAGAATAGACTTTCATCCCTCTCGTGTTCCGCTCGTCGATGATTCTTTTTCTACCTTTCTCCTTCAATCTCGGAGTCTTTGATCGTAATATCCTCTCTACGCGGATCTCGCCTCCGCGAGGTATCACGACAAACGACAGATCTATTACAAACATAAGGAATTCCGTGCTGGTTTTTCTAGAGAACGCGGTTGCTCGATCAGAGCAGATCGAAGCGATCGATCTCTTCCAAGGCCTTTGGCAATTTGCGAGGTTCCAGCAGATTCGGGAGAGGTCCGCAAAAAGGACGCGTCGCGGCTGTCGACGTCATAAATCTCCGCGGAATTGAATGGCGGATGTTGCCGATCAAGAAGTTCTGACGGGAGCCAGACGTTTCGACTTTCAAATCCGCTCGTTCCCTTGCCCTTTGGACGACAGACAGCTCTCGCCCTTTGCGACCCTGCCGCCGTTTACTTATGGATAAGGCGAGGAAAGGTAGATCGCGCGGGGCCCTGGTCCTTCCTTTTATTAGATCCCTTCGAAGATTCGAGCAAACAGAAACGTTCCCCGGCGCTCGGAAAATTAGGAGAGCTTTCTCTCTCGCTCGAAAGATCTGAAAACGAAAAGCGAACCGGATCTCCGGGGTGCAGGACAAATTTGTAGAAAGTTAACGATCAAAGCGAGGCCACGATGAAAATATTAAACGCGCTTCTCTCCTGAAGCCGAGCACTTCGAGGCTCTTCGCGGATAGTTACAGTCTCGCGGGCAAGAAACCGCGGTGCTTCACGATGAAAAATAATAAAACCGGCCCCGGCGAAGCGCATCTTCAACGGGCCACTTTTTGTCCCGCTTTTTTTCACCGCCGTGCAAAACGACCGAGTTTATAGGATAGAATAACAAGGGAAGGGAAACAATGAGAGCCAAAGGAAACTGAAACGGACAGCCGAGAATGGTTACGATACCGCAAAGAAAACGTTCTCGATAGCTTCTCAAGCGGATATTTCTCACCTTGCCCTCGCTTTTCCACGTTTCACAACGGATGAAATCGTTACCGGCCGTTTGCGCCGTTTAATTTGACTTTTCGCGGCGCTGTATCAACTTGTCCGCGTGGTCGCTCGTTCGCGAACCCTCCTATCGCTGCAGTGATCAACGGTGCCCGTTAACGAACGCTTTTAATTAGCCGCACGACGCGTCTTCCACACCTGGACACCGTGTTTCCCATTCCCAAGCTCCGCCGGTTAATTTTCCAGTCATTTTTACGCGATTCCGATCCACGATTAATTCCATCTCTTTGCGCTCGATGACGAGGTAATTATTTTCATCCCGGAAGCGCAACGCTGCCAGACACCGTGAACTTAATTGCTGCCCGGATAATTACTGCCAAATTCAAAATTATTCGACGCCCACGCGAATAAGAGGTACAAACTGCTGATTTCAGTTATAATTGATCCGACGTTCTCTCATCTTCATCAAAATGAAAATGTTCTCCATTAATGGTAGTAAGCAGGAGTGAAGCAAAAATTCATTTAATTCCCTAATTAAGTTACTACGTTAAAAACAATTATTCCATTTTATCGATCGTAATGAATTAATAGAAAACTGTATGCTGTCGGCGCACAGGTTCGATCATATTGAAAAACAAAGCAATTTTGCAAAAATTAAATTATTCCCAACGTTTCGATCCTGGTATGGATCATCTTCAAGAGAATTTTACGTCCGAAAATTACCGAATATTATATTAATTTTTTCAAAAAAATCAAACAAAAGGTAACTGATATACTTTTCCACCGTACTTGCTATGCGTAAAAATATTTAGAAACGTGTAAATTTAAAATTGAGTTCCATGTTGACTCAGACAGCAACTGAACCAAACGACTGTTAAGAGAGAACTAAACGTTAAAAAAAATATTACGATACTCTTATTGTAATCTTCCACTGCTGAGGGTTAATTCGAAGCTAGCGAAATATCAGCAAAAAATTTTTTTGATTCTTCGTGGGACGACTCGAAGCGGTAAATCGCAGATCCTTTTAGAAGATCCGGATCGAGCGCGGGCAAAAAGCGGCTCTTTCTTCGGTGCATTTATTACTTTGCCGGCTGCACTTTGTACCTCGTTAGTCTGCGATGCACCCTTTCACGGTCGGTGTTCGCGAATGCGTGCAACACGGCCGGAGGTCCTGGCAAAAACGCAGACGACGACGAGGAACGTGTGGATCGTAAAAGAAGCTCCAGGCGACGGCGGCTAGAGCTTATCCACTCGTCCTCCCGGATGATCCAATCTTGCAAAACCGATTCAGGGATAGCCGTGCGCGCACGAGTACAAGCTCGCCCGATGATAGAGCTTTCCTTCGCGCGGATGCTCGCTCGTCCGAAAGTTTCAGCTACCTACTGCCGAAGAGATCTATCACACAGGGCCCTGAAGTTCGACGTCTATGAAGTTCCAGGCCGAGAACTTTCGGTACTGGGAATTATGGTAGCTCGTGAACGATGACGTTTCCACCACGGTTTTGCGAGAGAGATCGGATCGATCCAGCCAACGAAACATTATCGCTGTGCCGGCGGCCGCGAATTTTCTAGCCTCGTGTCTGCCAATCACGCGGCGCAAAGTATACAAAACCCGGGAAGCATAAATCCCATTAGCGGGTAACGCCGGAATGCAAATGGTGCCGCGGCGTTCGTAAATTCGCCGATTATCCGCTATTACAATTCGACGCGTCCTGGGGATTCGATCGCGGACAAGCGACACGACCACCCCCTTCAATAACGAATCACCCCCCGGGCTAAGTTCCGATACAAGTTACGATAGACTGCGGCGATCGTTAACGCCACGACCTTATTCAACCCCGATCTACGAACCACCGTACATCGATCGGTCGCAGACAGTCGGACAACCATCCAACTAAATTAGGGAGCCCTCGTCAGGCCGCCTCGCAACTAATTACTTCACTGCAAATGTTGCTAACATTCGGTCAATGCAGTTCTCACATGTTCTTCAAACGGTACTCCATAAATAAATACGTAGTTCGTGTAATTTCGATTATTTTCGCTTGAAAAGGATTACAAATGTGCATCAAATACCTTTCAATAAGGATGTAAAATTTCACTTCAAGAAATTCCATAGTTCTTCTAAAGAAAAGTGTTAACGTGAGCGCGTATTCTCTATGTAAATTGTATTTCACGATTAGGGCCTAAGACCCTGTGCTGTATCATAAAGGCCGAAAATCTGCTGGCTACGGTTTTTCGGACTTTATGGCTTGCTACGTCTATAAACTAATTAAAAGTTAAATCCTCGGTCGGCAATGGTTCCTCGGATACTATTGTTTAAAAAGAAGAAAGATTTCGCTACGCGACACAGACTGGACATTAATGGGTCAGAATGGTAGTAAACATCGCGAGTTATTAATCGAGAGGTTAATTCGTGAAACGAGGCGTCGAAAAGCGGCCAACGGGAAGCGGAACGCGAGCCGAGGCTCTCGTTGGGAAAACCGTGGAAAACCCGGGGTGGTTTTTTCCACCGGTTATTGTCCCAGCGAAGGAGGATAAAGAGATCTCGTTTTATTTAAGATCCGCGGCCGCCGGCTCTCCTCCAATTAAATCCGGTTCTGTCCCGTTGATTTCGGTCGGAATGAAGGGCTGCGTTGCGCTCCCAGCAACTCCCGCGCGAACTTCTTACGATATTGTGTTCCTGATTCGCGCGCCACTCCTCGCCCACCTCCGGCGCGTTAATTAAGATTAACAATGCGAAGCACGATGATTATCTCTTTGTTGACCCGGCATAGTTCTGATTCTGGCAGTCCCTGCATTGTCAAGCCGCCGACCTACGACCCACTTCGCGGCTGAATAAAGAGGCCCCCGCACATAATGCCGTCGAATTAATTGAAAAACTCGGCCCAGGAGTGGTCCGAAGTCAAATGTAAATCGTGGCGACCCTTATATCACCGCGCTTCGTCCCTCGAAATATTTAGAGGCTTGTAATTAACGCCACGCACCGTGAACGGAGCAACCCTCGGAAAATACAGAGGGAAAATGAAGTTGAGACTCCATTCGAGGAATCCGCTCATAATATTGTGGGAACGCATATAATATATATTTATTTTATTTATTTAAAGAAAAGAAAGAAACAGACTGAAATGTATAATAGTTGCGCGATTAAAAACTAACTGTTAATCTAAACTAACGATTAGTAAACTACACGACTTCAACTACTCGACTTTCAGACAACGACTGACTCCCCCAACTCATCCTTCGCCTAGCAAAAACTCGGTTTTCCCCCACGCTTTCCCCTTCCGCAGTTTTCACCATGCCGAAATATGAGCATGGGCATCGTCGGTGAGCCGAAGGCCCATCGTCGCTTGCAACCCAACGTTGGTCGACGTCGCTTTCCCTTTTTATGGCCCTTTTCGGGCCTTTCCTCCGTGAGTGTCCTAAAGTGTACCTATAGAGTCTACTTACAAGTCTATTTCTTAAAACTATACCGGGTGCCCGAATATTCCCGATACCACAATATGATACTTTGCCTCGTGGTATTAACTGAGCCCCATTAAACAAGCACATTTATGAAAAACCCATCTCACGAAGCAACGTGTAGCGTTTAATTTCTGCTGATTAGGTCGCTTCATTTCAAACGCGAAAGATTAAAAGCCAATCAAGCGGTCCGAAAGGTAACGGTCTCGAACCATCAGTCATGGGAAGCAATTAAAAAATCCATTGGCAAAAGTTGCAACAGAAACGGTGCCCCGCCTCCTCCTCTCGAGTGAATCGCAAGTTTCGTGAAATTTTTAATAGACTCCGGGAGTTTCGCGGCGTTAATTAAAAATTCCGCGAACACGATTCGGCCGGCCCGTGCGCCGGAAGTTGCGCGGGGGTCCGTCACGGGGATCAATCGACGTCGGTTTGTCCCCCACCCTCTCGGCCCGGATCCTTGCACAGTTTTTCCTAGCCGATCCGAGCCGGATAGGAACTTAGTTTTATGGAGTTTTATCACCGAACCGTTTAACGTCGGTCCGTGGTCGCGCTCGTTTCCCCGACGACGAGGCACAAAAGCCGGATTACAGATTACACGGCGAGGGAACGACCACGGGATCTATATACAGCCCGGGCCCGTATTACTTCGGAATATCTTTCCGTAACTTCTATTCCTCGCGCCATTGTCCCCGGGAATTCTACAGTGCCCGAAGAAAGACGCCGTTCAAGGAGAATTATAAACGCAGGAACTTCCGATGAGTCTTTCGACGAGATCGCCGGCGCCGATTGCCGGTCACCGTCGATAACGAACCTGCCACTGTACCGCGTAACTTTCTTGCCATTCGCTCGTTACTCGCACGGTCCACTTTGGCTTTTAAGCTCGCCGATAGAGAACCGAAAACTTTTTATTGCTCCAGTCATCCCTCGCACTTAGACCTTGTACGTTCTACCATAATTGCTGGAAAGAGGATCCTCGAATGTACTCTTCATACTGTATACTTTCGTTCAATGTGTTCTGCAACCCTTATCCTGATATTTTCATAAGGATTTATTGTAGTTTAAATGAAAGGTGTGCCTGGGAACGATGAGAATGCAGATCCGAGAACGAGGTTGATGAAAACGAGGATCTCAGAACGCAGATTACGGGGATGAAGGTCCTCGCAGATCCACGAATTTGTCTAACGGATTTTTCCGAAATTAGACAATTTGGATCGAACGAAGTATCACGACCGGCTGCGGCGAATTCCAATTAGGGTTTGCGGAGCTAACGAGGAGCGGCCTCATTCTCAGGAAAGGAAGTAATCTTGCTTGAGGAGAGGCGCCTGGTCGGGAGATCCTTGGTGCGGAATTTTTGGTCGCGTGGTTTGGATAAGCGGGATAAACAAACGTCGTTGAACCGTCGCCAGCAGACGGCCGAGCGTATTTTAACGCGGCGAACAATGCCGACGAGACAGAGAGACAGAAAGAAAGAGAGAACACGAGAGAGGGATCAGCTCCCGGTAAAATCTCTCCTCTCCACGCCGCAGCGGCATGCGCGTCTCGTCGCGATGCGCTTTTTTTGCGCGGGGAAAAAAACGTGCGAAAGAAAACAGTGAAATTTTGCGCAAGCGAATTTGGACCGCTGACGCGGGAAAATTCTATGACGTGCCCCTAAAATATTGCACGGCCGCCGTTACCAACAAATAAAAAGCCCGGCCTTATTGTAGCTAGCTGGTGCGCGCGCTCGTGAAAGAAGCGCAAAAAATCCTAGCAAAAATGTAGGCGTAAATCAACGCCCAGCACCCCCGGAACCCCCTTTATTTTTCGGGCATTGTTCCGCTGTCGCTTTGTCCGTCCATGGCGAGCTATAAGCGACGAATCCACCATATAATTTTTTTATTCGAAACCGCGAAAGAAACACACGTAAGAGTCACGGAAAAACTACGATTCGTTCGCGAGTCCACGTGCGAGTCTTGCGAACCGATTTAACAAATGAAATACGAGAAATTGTTGGCCAACTGGCAGACAGCGTTGTCGAGTCGTCGGGAACGAAACCGACGCAAATATATTAGTCGGCGGGTCTAGTCTGACCCTTTTTCAACGACGCGATCACAAAAATCCTCTTGCGAAAGGCGTTGTTCAAATAGAAGCACAATTAACGGGATTATCAAAGGATTACGAAAATAGAAATATCGTGGAAAGAGGATGTTTACGCTTTATTACACTCGTGTGTCGACGGCTAACAACCAACTGCTACCGAGACGCGTCACGGATTCCTCGATCGTCAAGCGCTCACACGCACACAGATGCACACATGAGTCCCCTCGGAGACACCTGCATCAAGAAAAAACGTAAACAAATGCTCTCGCCCAGTCCTCTGAATTCGGAGAAATACAGACACACAACACGCGCTCGTCGTTCGACTTTTCAAGGAACACGCAATTTAACAGGCGTAATGAAGAATGGAGTCTTGCTACGAGCACGCGAAACATTTCTACTCCAACTTTACCGAATGAAGCTCTCTTGGCAAGCGAACCTCTCGTCCGGTTAACCATTATTTATACACAATAAAATATAATAAATGTTGTTTACGAGGGCGTGGAGCACGAGCTGACAGACACGTCGTTCTTGACAGTATTTCTCTACTCTATTTTTACCTCTCCGAAATATTTAACCGAATAAATAAGTATCTGTTGGATTATTGTTTCTGTCACAAAATTTGTAAATCTGTACAAAATTACACTGTAAAATATGATCTACAAATAAATTGGAGAATCGGAAGAAATAAGCAGAATAAAAATATGTAGAAACAACGAGCAATAGCCAGACCCAGTAAATAAACAGAACTAGTTCAAACGTCGCAGTGCAAATAACTGCAGGACGAATAAGAAAAATAATATGCCCGTCGAAAAACTTGTTTTATACGGTTGTACTCTGGAAATAAGTAGAAACGGTGAGCAATGGTCAGACACGGCAAATAAACCAGGACCAATTCAAACGTCGCTGAATAAATAACTCGGAAACAAATGAGAGAAATAAAATTCCCATTTAAAATTTCATTCTCCGTCACAATAAACAATGAACAATTTTTTAAAATTAACAAATCTTCCATAGAAAGTTCATTTCAGTTAGTAAATCGATGAAACTAGTCAGAGACGAAAAATTATAGGTTCTAGAATGATTCTATCGTCAAAAATAAATAGAACAGAGCCACTAACAGAATGTGTTCGCTGCTAAATCTCTTCCCTGAGACAGGGGATGTTTTATTTTATTGTGCAATAATATTATCGCTGGCTCTGGTTTGATGGGCACGATTCCCAGCACGTGTTTCAGTCATCTTCTAAGACCGAGTTAAGCCGCGGGTCCACCTGGAACATTTTTCTTCGGCCTTCTGATTCTTTCATTAGAAAACACGCTGCGCTTGCAGCCGCTAAATCACTTTCCCGGCCGACAACCCGAGCGAAAGGAAACCGCTCGTGCTGCGAGCCCCGACACCTATCACAAATTGCTCGCAAGACATTCCTCGACGATTCCAGTTAGCGAAGGGCCGGTCAGGAAACTGACCCTTTTCCCCCTGTCCTTCGTGGATCCAAGGTATCTCGATAAATACTCGTCCGAGTGAAAAAGGTCTGTGCCGGACGCCACGTGCCTGGACCTCACGAAATTTTTCATCGAACGCCTTTAGGAAACGTTCGCAATCACGCCAAATCCGATAACGTTTGTACCATGTGTTGACATAATTCTTTTCCCCTTCTCTGACACATGGATGAGTTGCTGCTTAAAAATTTATCCCCTCTGTCTGTATTAGAAAATAGGATCTTTATTTTTTATGATATAAAACGATATAAATTTTTAACAAATGACAAAATAATTATATTTGGTTCGGCAAAATAATCTCTACCTTGAGATTCAAATTGCACTAAATAAAAAAAAATAAATTCTATTTGGTTCCTTCTTTCGGAAACTGTAATGCGACAAACTTTGAGATAAATCGCGCACAGAGTATTGCAATTTTATGATTCACCATAGCTATTGCTAAACATTAACATAAATTCGAGTTTCAGCGAATGTTTACCGCAGTATCGCGAACGATAGTAGACTAGGCCAGCCGCTGTTGTTTCGCAAAGAAAGTCTACCGTTCCCCGAGGTAAAAGGACTGTTTGCTCCGCGGAACACCATGAAAAGCTTTTTTATTCCTCCCGGTTGGTCAATAGATTCTTGTGGATGTAGAAAGACAAACACCGCGTGCTCATGTTTGTCTTGCCGGTAGCTTCGGGACCATTTCTCGGTTCCCTGCGCAAGCAGTCGTCTTATCGAGAAGTATTACAATGAATCCATCCCCCTGGATACTGCTAACATAATAAAGCCAGAATTTTTTCGTTTCGGAAACGGCGAATAAAGCGGGATCAGGAATAGAAGGACCTTTGTACACGACAGAGGATCCTATTGTACAAGGGACAGGAACAACGAGCTCGTGACTGTTCTGGCATATCCTCGAGCACACTTATTCGCAATTTCAACCACTTGGAACATAGTTCGGCCTTTCTGCCGGCTGGCTGATCACGGGACAAGTTGCGAGTTTCTACAGAGCGTACATCCTGCGTTTGCTATGCAACCCTAAGGCTCCGCTGACGAAGATATCCTCGAAGACAAATGATTTTCGGATACCGCAGACCTATCTAGCGACGAAATTATTGTCGTGCCAACTTTTTGGAGACCAGAATACTTGCGCACTGTGTCTAACCCTTTGAATTAATGGATCTACTAGTCTCTAGGAAGTCCTCGAACTCTAAATCTCTAGTCCCTAGATATTTGAATAGTTTCGATCCTAAGCATTTGTCAAATGATTTAAATTTATACAGTTGAAGTCTTATAAAGAGAACTGCGTTTACAAAAGTCCTGTCTAATGAACCGTTAAATAGATATGAGCAAACCCAGCGTCACGGAATGTCAAAGGGGGAGACTATCTCAATCTGGCATTTCCCTATAACTGTTCAACCATGCAAGATATCTGAATGAAACTTCCACAAAAATTCATTAAAAAATTATTTCTACTTACTGACAACTATTGTAATTTTTATTTTTTGTATTTGTATTATGTAACGGATATTTGGTCCCCTCAGGGTTTCAAATCCCGTTCCACACTTCTCACCTTTTACCAACACTCTCCCTATCTGTTTCCATGATCTCGATCGACAACTTGTTAATAACATATATACATATATTTTGTTTTCAGCGCACTGGTTCGATCAAATAATACTACTTTTGTACTAAAAACATTCTGAATTATTTGGTATCAGGTTGAACATAATTTATACTAATTCAATAATTTTTACAGACGCAATTATACGAAAAATCTTTTTTCTTGAAAATGGTCTAAACAGTTCACCGAAACGTTGAAAAATAATAATGTTAATTTGCAAAATTGCTTAAGTAGTAATATTTGATCGAACCAGTGCGCTGAAAACACGAATATATGTTACTCTCCCTATCGCCCATTTCAGCGGGACCTACTTTTTATTATGGTGGGTTCCGAACCACCTTGGGCACCACAGTTTTTTAAAATAGCACATTGAATTATTTCCAGACAACTATTGTAATAATTTTTTCAAACCTCGGATCTTTGAATCCCCGAGTCATTGCATTTTTAATTAATAATACATCCCTTGGAACCAGCTAGTTGAAAGAACGCGAGGCTTCCAGAAGAGCCTGTACTGATTGCAACGATTTATGGGGAAGTAATTGAGGCGCAGAGGCTCAAAGAGACTTCCGAGTGGGAACAAGGATCGAAAGCGACTCGTTATGACGGTAGCCGAGTGTAGTCTCCGAATTATTATGAACGAGGAGGACGTAATGTACTAAATGTGGGTCAAAGAGGAACAATACGGATCACGGAAGTTCACGACGCCGCAAGGCACCGCCGACAACTCGCGGAGAGGTAGAAACGAACCCACGCGGAGAACAAGAAACCCGAGGGAATCCGTTGGGTGAAAAGGGAAAGCCGAGGAGGGTAAAAGCTACCGGCGCAAGAACTTCCAGCCGGTCGACTGACAGCGGATATATTCATATAGATTTTTCCTCGTAGACTGCACGCTCGCCCAGGACATTTGTCAATTAGAAGGGCTCGAAAGGGTACGAAATACGGGGCGTGTTGCGAATTTTTCCCTTTTTTTTCACCCGCCAAGAAATCGATAGGGACTCTCCGTTAAAACGGCGCAAGAACAATGGCACGTCTACTCGCAGTATACGATGCCAGTTGGCAGTGGACGTTTGCTAAATGCTCTTTAATTTAGCATTTAGCATCTGCGATAAATTTAACGTAGAATGAATAACCATCAATTTCGTTTACTGTTGAGAAACACTCACCGTTTGACAAGGTCTTGGAACGTCGATCAGCAGATGGATAGTAGCAACTTTGGTGAACGAAAGGAGCACACGAAATAATTATTGAAGAACTTCTGGAACGATTTGGACGCTTCTAAATTCTCTAAACGCACTATAAATTGATCGGCGATGCGAACCACGCGAGTGTCCGTAAATGAATGACAAAATTTAGGGTGCCCCGGATAGATCGGCCTTAACGAGGGTCATCAATCTTTGGGACGGAGGGGATTATCTCAAAACTAAATTTACTATGCCTGCTCCTCGTTGTTGCCTCGTGATTGACGGATGTGGCGTACCTGCATTCTATTTTACAAAAGATCCTCCAAGCTTCTGATTATCTAGATCCATCCTGAATGGAATTTACTTTTTTCAAACCGCATTATCGCATTAAAATATTCACTCGTTCATGCGTCTGTTAATTTTTACAACTAGGACGTTCTGACATCGTCAAATATTTTCGGATGTTTGTCCAGGTCGTTGAATGACCATTTCGATCCTTCGGAAGCGAGCTTTCCGCGGCGTCAACCGCGTTCACAAATATTTAAACAATTGATAATGCTTTGCTGACAGAGGAACTGGGTCTGACCCCCGAATTGTCTCTCCGCCGATAATTGTATCTTGCCATCGTGAACCGAAAACAAAGCTCGCCGGAATAATGGGAAAGAAATTGGCGGGGGCGCCAATTTATCGATGCACGCGCGACCAAACCAGAACTCCGTGGACCGTGCCGTGATTTTATTCCCGCAGGCGAAATACGTTTTGCCGCGTGTCGCGCCAATCAAATTTATAAACGTATCGCCCCCCGCGATTAAATATTACTGTACCGGTGATAAAAGCCTCCAGGACACAATGAATTTAATGCCCGTTGTCCGGTCTGGACCCCGCCCTCGTGATAATACATCTATTATCGCGACGTCGCCCCGATAAACGACGCTAAACCTTCGCGTTAATTTTTCAACATTCCCAGCGAAATTACGGCCGACACCATCCATTCCCCGTTCAACTGCACGAACAATCACGATCCTACGTTATATCGAGTGTTTACAGAAAATTGTTGAACATTCGGAATCTCTTCCGTTTATAAAAATTTAATTGAAGACAGGCTGAAAATGGAACGCAAACAGCTTCAGAAACTTGCAAATTTTAAGGAGCTGTTGCAACAAAAATTTCCTTACACACAACTTCCTTTCGCCCTTCGAAAAAGTCCGATTCTCTAGGGAGAAAAAGTGCCTTCGAACTTTTACGGTTCCCCGAAGTACGAGCTTGAGGAAACAGGAAAATAATGAAGTTCCGATATTGTTAGCGACGGTGCGATGAATCAGGCGTGTCAGAGGGATAATTTAAGCAGATCAGCGTTCTTTGGTTTGACCGCCGCCACTGGGTAAGAAAATTCCCAGTTATCGACTCTCGCAAGCGACTCCCGACCGAGTTTCGTCGACTTAGCATATCCGCCCGGTAAATTCCGTGGTAGATAGCTGTCTTGCCGACCAGAGAAAAGCTGGGGTCGATAAGAAAAGCACCAGCAGCATTCTGCCAGGCTATTCTGAGAGAGACCTCCCTGAGAATACGCAGCGCTGGAGAAGCGAGACGGTGCTAACGCCAGGCTAACTATAGCACGGAGTTTCGTGCCGATGCTGCACGCTAATAGGAGAGCAGAACCGCGATCGGCAAACCCCTTTTTCACCAAGCTATTCCTGGACGGAACGATTTTCTATTCTCCTTGAAACCTAGTAACGCTCCGCACGGAACAGCAACTACAACACGAGAAATAAATGCACGTTAGACTGCTGCGGCGAACGGTGCAACGTGTGCATTTTGTGTTCTGTTACCGCACACGTGGAGAGCCGGTTGATCAGGAAAACTTAAGCTGTTGAAATTTTCTCCAAAAAACGTTTTGTTTTTTCATTGTTTTCAACAGTTATACATTGTGGAGCACTGTGATAAATTTTCTAGATTTTTTAAGTGGCTTCTGAACTTGCAATGCTCCAATTACAAGTCTTAATAAAATATTCTCCCTAACGTGGAGGTAGAATTCTTCAGCTACGTTTATTTAATGTTTCTAGTTTCAGACATTTCTAAACCTTGTAACAGTTCCCTGTATCTCGATCGACAATTGCTCAAAACTACACATTTTTACAGACGCAATACAGAAAATTTACATTCTTGAAAATTGTCTAAATTTAGAACGAAACGTTGAATTAAATTTCATGTGATATGTTGCAAATTTGCTTATTGTCTCCAATTGATCGAACCAGTGCGCCAATAACATTAATTGTAATTTCTAGACATTTTTCAGAACGTTGTAAATTATAATTTGATCGGACCTTCACAATTTTTGTGTCGCAAATATAAAATTGATAATTTAGCGAAGTGTACAGGCTGGTTTAAAATAAGGTAGCTCCGGAAGAGAATTGGTTTTCCTCGGGAAGAATCCATCAGGATTTGAGCATTGTTGCGTATAAGTCTCGGGCGTCTATCAATGGGAAATGAAAGTTGTGGCAGCGTTTGAAACGCATCCAGCCACGGAATGCCATCATCGACGTATCAACGTCGGTACATCCTCGTTTGTATATATATTTTGTTCTCTGTTTTATTTGGTTCCGGTTGGTCGGTGCAGACCGATGGGAAAACGAGACGCCGCGCTGGGAAGGCAATTCCCGAAAATTTTCCTGGCGCAACGGTATCCGATCATCTGGATTAGCCTTTAATATTGGCCCGGGTGCTTGGCGTGCCGCCAGATTGAATATAATTGATATCGATTCGCGTTGACGCCGCCGCACGCCACTGCATCGTTTTAACTTTAATTACAATAAACGGGTTAAGGTATGATTTCTAATCGACGTTAAACTCGTTGCGCGAGAACACGCTCGCGCCGCCCCGCTTCGTTAACGAATACGCGGAGCGACGCGGATCGATCCTGCAATTTTGCATTCGACGCAATCAGCGCCGACAATCTTTTTTAATCGACTGGCCGCAAATTGCTCCGCCAAATTATATCTTCTTAATTCCGTTCGTTACGAGAATTTTACATATCGCGCGGCTTAATTAAGCGTGCCCGCGTACATCAGCCAGCAAACTTTGTTAATACATTTCCCTGGGGGAGGGGGGCCGAAATGGAATTTATTACTGCGCACGGAAGTTCATTTGTATTTTTATCACGCAGACCGAATCGGCTATTCTTTGTTCCAATAGCTCGTCAGAAATATTTACTCTTGTTTCTTCGTTCACAGTTTCCTTCGAATTCTGTGTTCTTGCTTTCGCGTTCTTAATGAGCCGTACACATTCATCTCGCGATTGATGTCGACAAATGTTTTAAAACTGATAAAGGTGAATTTATTTTCGATCGAAATTTGAATATATTATGAAATTGATGAACAAATGTGAAATTATTTAAACATGTTCCCTGTGTGGATCTTTCTCAAAGAGACATATTTTGCGTCTGAAAAATAGCATATGTATAATATATTTTGAAAAACCATTATTATGCAAATAACTGTACACTTGTTGTTCTCTATAAATGATCGAACCTTGCGCCGAAATCATCAATTTCATAATATGTTTTAAAACTGAACTTGTTCAGTGGAAAATTCGCCGGTGGACAGAGGCGACGTCGATTATCTAATTCGATTGCGTCGTCTAAATTTACCGAAGCCGTTCGACAGATAATAAATAAATCGTCGATCACGAGGCGACGGAGACCGGTAGATCCGAATGCCTTCTAAATCCGGACACGGTAATTAAAGACGCAGAAAAATAGCGATGCGAGGTAACGGTGGTCCACTTTCACCGATTCATTCTAGAGTCTCTTCCGATCGGTCGACGAAACGCGGATTAACGATGACGATCGCCAGAAGGCTTGATTAATCCTCGGAGGAACTGTCAGAATTAAATTTGACTCGGCATTCGAGGAAATCGACGATGAAAATCGATCTTGTCTACGCGCGCCCAGCAAGTAGAAACGGCGCGCAATAGACAGACACGCTAGCCAACTCTGTGCGATACACTCGTACATTTTTCATTTTCTCGAGATAAAAATTATCTGCTGAGGATTTATTCGATTAAAAAATTGTTGCATCGTAGGACAGAAACTCTCGCACGGTTCTAACGTGATTTAATAATAACTTCGCAGCGATTTTCGTTACTTTCGCGAGAGCGCAATTGCTCAGTTGAACTTCCCACGTGTCAGAGAAAATTCCGGCAGGAAAGAAAATAAACTTTTGTGGGAACGTTGACAATGGTGGCACCGCATAAAGCGGCTTTCTTCGCGGCGTTTAAATCGAGAGTTCCTCGAGGGACACGAAGAGGTCCCCAAAACACGCGTTAAATTTACACCAAGGTCCCTTTTGTCCTCGTCTCGGTCTCTCGGTTCGCATAACGCGATAAATCACAGTGGTGGTCGCAATCGGAAAGGAATATTCGAGTCGGTGAGCGGGAAACCCGAGAAAAACCATGATGGGAACGCGTGGGACGTCGGATAGAGGCAGGAGAATCGTTCCGTTGCTTTCTCGCGTGGATCTTTCGTCGAAAACGAGCCGCCGGAAATCGAAGGTCTCCGTCTAAGTATAGCGCGCGCTCCTCGCTAGCGTAAGTCTGGCCACTGACGTCGAAAAGTGTCAGTATACCCTGGACCGACCGATTCCAGAACAACCACACGCTGTATTCCGTCCCAGTGTCTCGTGAAAATCGCGGCGAAACGTTCAGGCTGAAACCGTAGTCCTCCGTTCGAGACGATCGATCGCGTATGAATCGATAAAAAGCCTTACGGTGTTTCCGTCGCGTGTGAAGTTCATAGTGCTTCGGATCTTTCCAGTTTCTTATTTCTCCCGAGACTCCCGTTTCAACCGAGATTCGAGTCTCCTTTATTACGCTGCTCCACGATCACGGGAAAAGACACTCGGATTTTATTTTATGCTCGAGCTTTGAAGAGTCCGTCATCATTTCCTGGGTACGTACACGAGACAACAAGCTGTCGAATGCAATTCTCTTTCCCTTTGAACATTTTCTTGCGGCTTTCGATTCTACCTCACGTCGATCAGTCGGATGTATTCGACTGGAGTAGGACTCTTCAGGAACCGTGCACTGTTTCTGGGCAAAGATAAGCCGTTGAAAAATTTATTTGAGAGATTCTTACGTATTTGAAAAACATTAGCCTCAAACGAAAGGGAGTCAATCATTACAAGATACTCTCAAATAATTTCGTAATGCTCCAATGGATTTTCTTTAAACGTTCAACTACTAAAAGAAAAAGTTCCCGACTTCCGCATCGAAATTTGCACCTGAAATTTCCGCGACGGCCGCAGAGCATTAAATTTTTACGTGTAGCCGCGTCCGGGAAAGCTCTTTGTCCCAGAGATCAAACGAGGATTTTCTCGAAGGTTTCCGTGGGAGGTTCGAAGAAGTTGACGAAGGTCTCCCACAGGGTTCAAGGAATCCTGACCGACGGAATATCGCGTTTCACCGTGCTTTCTACATCGAATGTAAACGCGAGAGAGGCGGAAGAAAGAGGCTCGTGAAACGACGCCCACGATTTTCGCAGCGTTTCGCAGTCGGACAAAGGGAAATGCTGAATCACTCGACGCGCCATTCGATCGCTTGGCGCGAAAATAATAACGCGCCACGTGTGTTCTACCTGGCCGGCGTTATACCGATTCAACGAATTCCTCCTGATCCACGTAAAACGTAAACGGGGCAATTAGTGTCAATATACTCGGGATGTTCTTGGACTCGATTCACGCGCAGTACGATTTTCTTTGTCTCGCGGGGATTTCCAACAAAATTTTCGGCGAACAACAAAGACGGCGCAAAGTTCAGAGATGTTTGTTTCTTCTGGAACGATTTCAATTCGCACGGGCACGCCGATTTTTACCTCGGGGCTCGAGAGAACCATTTTATTTTTGAAATTCTTAGAGAACCATTTCTTTTAATAAATACATACTTTCTTCATTTTGGTTCAGAGCTACATTCATGCTGATGGAGAAGCTTCTGTCATTTTCTTTCAGAAATCGTGTCTGAGGGTAAGACAGTTTGATTTTTCAATGTGGGTCTTGTTCAAGGGAGTACAGCTCGTACAATTTTTAATATTTTGGCTTGAAAAAAATAGGACATATACTTCAAACGATGGGGAACACTTGCGCAAAAGTTCGAAGCGGGACATTGTTCTGGTGTCTTTGAAAAAATTATGAAATATAGACAGACACCGTCCGATGCAGAATGAATTTTCCGGAAATTTGCGAAGGACGATGTCTGGGAGAAGCGTCCCCGTCAAAACAATGGAAATCTGCAGAAGCTGGCTAAGTCTCGCAGCTTCCAGCCCCGCTGTCAGGATTAACATCCCTCTTCCCGACATCCAGAAAGTTGCTAACACAATAGCGCCTAGCCGCCTGTTGCACCACGGAATTCGCTTTAAGATCAACAAGTGGTTCGTCTAAGAGTAACAATGCTTTCTAATGCGCGGGCCAGCGTTTCCGGCGCGGTCGTGCCTAAGACCACGAGAAAGATCCGACGATTGGTCCTTGCCACGGCCTTCCAACTCGTCGATCTTGCGAAACACACGCGAGAATCGTTTTGGCCCGGCTGTCGGCCAACGTGTCCGCGAACGCTTCGAATAATCTCGTTCGACGGTGCTTCGACGGGAATCCGCCTCGAATCCCCGGTTTTATATTTAAACCAGAAACATCCGAGCCGTTCCGCGTTGATTCCACGCGCGAGTTATCAATGATTTTCCACGGAGGCGCGAACGACTGCATAAATATTTCGGTTTACCCGCGGAACCTTGCACCGCGGCTTGAATACCTACAATCTTGTCCTCAAAAATCATTTTTAGAACGCAAGCGAGGATTTCATGCATTTGTGAAACAGCAAAATAATTTTATTATTTATTATAGACGGGATGAAGGCCTTTTACATAAGTGTTTACAATAAGAAAAGAAAAAACACAATAGAAGATCGTCGCTAATGATCTAGAAGTTGATGCGACGTTAAACCTTAATATAAAAAAAAAAATAAATAAGAAAAGAGAAACATACAAGACTACTCGTCTAATAACAAGGTGGTTCGGAACCCACCGTAATGAAAAGTAGGTCCCGCTGAAATAGGCCATAGGGAGAGTGGTTGGTAGAGGTGAGAAGTATGGAACGGGATTTGAAACCCTGAGGAGACCAAATATCCATTACATACTCGTCTAATAACAAAGAAGGGACATGCACAAAAAAAATAATGGTACTATCCTGTGATCCTGCGTAGTTGCATTTAAAAATTTTTTAAAGATTCAATGAATAATCTAAAGAATTTCAAAATACGGATATACTGTCTTCAACTGTGTAAAATTATTCAGGAAAAAAAAATCTGCAGTCTATTTCATTTCGAGGCAGAACAAGAATGGACTTCGACATTTTTCAAAAAGTGTCTTTTTGTTTCCCCGACCTGTCCAGCGGATTTTTATTATTTCCCGACCGTCTGTATTATTTTTACCAAGGTTGAATCGTCGCACAGACGCAACATCCATTTCCACGTGAAAAAAAGAACGTGCACAGTCCGAGGTCGATTAAGCCAACAGCTTATCGCGAACCTCGGCGATGCGGTTATTTTACGATCCTCTAGCGAAACCGTCCCACGTAACCATTCCGATTTACAGGTTCTTTGACGACGTGTGAAATTGTTCTTCGCGGAAAGAATCCATACATTGAACACGATAAATCGTCTAGATTCCACACACCGGTCGCGGAATATTCTTAGATCAGGATGCTGTTTTCGATCCTTGAGGCTTAGGGGAGACAGCAATATTAATAGTCGCCATCGGAACATTCCGAATACACTTTGCAGTCTCGCTGTACAATCTTCGAGAGTCGCCAGGATATTTAGCACGAGGCTTTCCAATAATATAATCAATTGAACAGTGAAGTGAATCGATGATCCATCATTTCGTATTTTTTACAAGATCTGCCAGAATATTTTACACGATGCTTGAACATTCGAATAATAGATTAAAGAAAGTTTTGCACAATGGAAAGGTTAAACTTTTGAACTACACTTTTGAATAATATTCATACATATGCCAGGATATTTTGCACGAGGTTTCAGCTTTCCAATAATTAATTGAACAGTGAAGTGAATCAATGATATATCTTCTTGTATTTTTTACAAGATCTGCCAGAATATTTTACACGATGCTTGAACATTCGAATAATAGATTCAACAGTGAAGTTTTTCGTTGATCCAATTTTTACAAGCTTTGCCAGAAAGTTTTGCACCATTGAAAGCTTAAACTTTTGAATAATATCCATAGATATGCCAGGATATTTAGCACGAGGCTTCAGCTTTCCAATAATTAATTGAACAGTGAGGTTAATCGATGATATATCTTCTTATATTTTTTACAAGATCTGCCAGAATATTTTACACGATGCTTGAACATTCGAATAATGGATTCAACAGTGAAGTTTTCCGTTGATTCAATTTTTATAAGCTTTGCCATAAAGTTCTGTACAATTGAAAGCTTAAACTTTTGAACAACACTTTTGAATAACATCCATAGATGTACCAAGATATTTCGCACGATGCTTGAACATTCGAATAGAGGATTCTGCAGTGAAGTTGGCCGATGATCCGATGATGGTAATGAAAGATCCCTGGGTGTAAATTGCCCGGGGAATTTCGAAGCGCTTCGGTGAACGAAGCACGAGACTGTAACACGTCTGGCAAGCTTCGGCTCTAATTGCAAGACGAAGTCGACGTTCGGGATAATTTGCAACGCGCGAAGTACAGAGGGACACCCTCTCCTCGGGTTCGCCCATCCCCTCGTCTCGCTCGTGAATGATACACCGTCTCCCGAAATAGAAGTGCAACGACACCGACGAGATCTTGACATTGTCTTGGCAGCCACCGGCCACATTGTCTCCGAGAAAAATGGAAACCATTAAGCCGAGTCGCAAAACACGTTCACGGAAAACTCGTGTCATTTACTCCGATCATTTTCCTTGCATTTTATCTGCCGATTCAATCTGCATTCGGACGAATTATCCACTCGTGTATGGTTTTTCTGCAAAGCCCTTTGTAAATCTTGTAAGTGAAATAACCAGTGAATGGCGGGGATTAATAGACGCGGAGAGAGCCTCTAGCATTTCGTAGAATGCACAATGCCTGGTAAAACCAATGAATAACGACTTGGCACAATGGCGTTCTCGAATTGCAACAGTCCGCGGATTAGTTGTTCGAACTATTTATTATCTGCGACTTCGTATTTCACCGCGTGACGTAAGGATCGAGAATACGTAGGATCGAGTTTGATCCCCGTGACGCAGATCGGTTCTTCGGATGGAATAAATAAGTCTACCGTGTTCGAGGCATACGTTGCGAAATATTATTCGGTAACATTCGCGAAAATCACCAGATGCGACTGTCAATGATGTTATCTTCGACGATCGCCGATGTTCGACGGCGATTCCAGTTTTTCCACGTGGATGAAATCATGTTAAAATAATTCTTTGGGTAGAACATTCAGAAAAATTATTTTTTAAAAACGACTGAACTTTGGATATATTCTTCTTATTTTTATGAACTTGTGCAAAGTCATTTTTAATGCCTGGTGAACGTAGGGTTAATAATAGAGGACGACAAGCTAATCCAGAGTCGTCTATACATCATAAAGCGTTGACGAGCGGATATAAACAGGAACGCAGGAATTTTTAGACAGTACGTCAGTGGACGGCAAAGTGAACGGTGATCCGAAATAGTAATCTCGAACAGACGTCCGATTCTACCGGTGCTATCGACTAGCTCTCTTTATGTATCTTAGAAGACACAGCGTCCTTTTCATTTCAATTACGTACGTTCGACGTGCTCTATATCATCTGTGTGATGTCAGACTGTACAGAGTGATCCAAAAGTGCTGATGAATATTTATTTATCGATACGAAGTATTCTGGTGAATATAGCTTCGTTTCTGCCATCTTGATTTGGAACTGGTCCAGCTGAACACTTTTGAGTCGCCCTGTCGCAATGAAAATGAAATATTTTCTTTTCGTAACGATTCAAAATCTCTGATGAATTCTTAATTGCTTTTTAATGAGGAAGATCGAGGTAATAATGATTGAATTAAGGGAGCAGCAAGTTTGAATCGTCCTGTACAATCGAAATAGATCCGAGCTGGGATCGAAGCGAGATCAAGGAGCGAGCGTAACAAGTGTTTGTTGCATGTTTCAGGCATGGAGCAGTTCGAGCAACTGCTAACGTGCGCGATATGCCTGGACCGATACAGGAACCCGAAGCTTTTGCCATGCCAGCACAGCTTTTGCATGGAACCCTGCATGGATGGCCTCGTTGACTACGTGAGACGACAGGTCAAGTGTCCGGAATGCAGGGCGGAACATCGTATACCTTACCAAGTGAGTGTCAAACAAACTGTCAACCGGAGCCACGACCAACTTTTCCCTCTTGAAAATTACCTCTGCCAAACCAACCCCTTCAAATCCAAAAAGATAGCAACCCGGGTCGTATAAAATTTTTTTCAAAACTTATACGAACGATTACCGGATCTGAATCCACTTTTATTTCATTTGCAAAGTACCCAAGCGCCACTTGCACAGAAAATAGAATTGCGATTGATGTAAACGTTCCTTTGAATTTCGCTGTGAAGAGGCGAAAGTGCAGAAAGTTCGCGAGAAATCGAAACAGAAACGAGATGAAAAGGTTCTTCCTCTTCTATCGTTGAAGAGGTTCGTTCCCACGGTTACCGGAAGCGAAAGATCAGTTTCCGTAGAGAGGAAAACATTGCTCTCGGGATAAATCGCGGGGCGATATGAAACCGTCCGCGATGCAAATGCATCCGTACGCGCGCTTTTCAAATGAACCATACGGCTCCGGAACAAGGTTAGCCGAACCGGGTATAATGCGCGCGGCCATCTCATCTTTATTCAGCGTCGAATCTGCGGCCCCGGGATCTCTCATGAAAGTGGATGAAGTTTCGCGTTTCATAGCGTGACACCTCTCACGAGCCATTTGTCTTACTTGCCCCGCCACCCCGCCGCCCCACAAGCCGGCAACATCAAACGGTCTGTCGTCGTTAATTAAAGCCACGAAGGAACCATCGACCTGAAGATTCCCTATGAAATTCAAGTCCAGATAAAAGAGGCCTGGAAAAGTCCTCCTCGGGAAACCAGGTCTCGAAAACTCGTCTAAAATCATCTCTTCAAGCAATTAGAAAGAACCGATTATTATATCATTGATTTCAAAGATTAGGTAGAACTAATAAAATTAAATTTGCCTCGATGAAGTAATTAGAAGAACCAGCTATATAATTTTACTAGCTTTTGCCCGCGGAAATTGATATTGTTTCTCCATAATAACCCGAAATACGTGTTTGATTAATTATATCAAAGAGCAATAAGACCAAGTTTCAAGCAAATCGAATCGCGAACAAAATATTCCTCACACTTGCAACCCCTTTTCACCACCTTCGGGGTTGAATTTCGAAATATCCTTTCTTATCCCTTGTATAGATCATAAAGGAAACCTCTCTGCAAAATTTCAGCTTTCTAGGTCCAACGGTTTAGCCTGGGCGTTGATAGGTGAATAAGTCAGGACATCATTTTTATATATCGAGACGAGATTGGTGGAGAACACAAGCCATAACGTAGTAAAAATAAATTTTCAAGTCTGGTAAAGAAATATTTAAAGTGTCGACAACTAAATATCAATGATATTTCTGAGTGCCAACTTGCAATTGGACCTTTAAGCTTTGAAGAGTCGATTTTGGAGGAGTTTCAACTCCAGAAATGAATTTCTTTCTACAGGAGGTGTCTCCGCGATGATGTCGGACGAGTCGCCAGCAAGTTCTCTGTGATCTAACGAACATTGTGTTGTCGTAGGGTGTCCAGGCGTTTCCAACGAACGTGACCCTCCAGCGATTCCTGGAATTGCACATCGAGATCACCGGGGAGCTGCCGGACCCGACCAGCGGCCAGACAATGGAACGTTGCGGCGTTTGCTCCGAGAAAAGCTACTGCTCCCTCTGCGTCCACTGTGAGAAAAAGTGTTGCCCCGAGTGCAAGGACGCTCACATGGACATCCTCAGGCGTGAAATTACGCGCATCAATTCCCAGGTACGAGAATTCCCCGTGGCGATCGTGGGGATCCTTTTCGAATACCTCGCGCCTGCAACCGTCCACCCACGCGACCTCCAACACACACCCCCTTTTTCCCACCAACCCCTCAGGATCATGGAATTTACAGAGAATCGTTGTTTTCCCTGAACCATCCGGGATTGGACCGCGTCGGGAGATTGTTTTTTACGTGAAACAATTTCTCAGCCCGCAGACTTTTCATTATTTTCTCGCGTGTAAGGCTGCGTCGAGATATTTAATACTGGAGACACTTCGCACCCCTTTATTTTTTTGGTCGCTCGTGGCGCTGCACAGTGCGGTACCCTGTGGACAAAAATCTAAAAATTCATTGTCTAAAATCCACTGGTCTCTATGTTGAAACAATGTTTTAACATCTAAATTCTATTTACACTACAAATCTATGTAGTGTAAAATATGAAAAATTCTAAAATAGCATTCCAAATCTTCGATTAGTGCATTTAAAACGATTCCGAACAAAAAATATAAATTATTTCTACGCTATACGAATTTTTTTATTTTTGTCCCAAATTCCTATCAAAGTACCGCACTGTGCGCCGTGTGGATCTTGTCGGAAATTGGTGATACTTCATCCACCATATGTGGAGATCTAATATAAAAACTGGTACAGTACTAAAACTTCGAATAGATAATTAATTTACCTCGAAGGGCGACAGAACATTCACCGCGTATTCTGCAGGGATGTTTCCAGGGGGTTGATAGAAGCAGACAATATAGGTTTCGCCGTCCCTGCCGATCGCCATACCGATTCCTATCGAGGTGGTTGCTTTCCATACTAGTTGCGTGAAGTGTCGCACGTCTTCGGTGTTTTTCACGGTCTCCTCGCCGTACTTGAAGTATCTACCCTCCCGGTACCTGGGAACCAATTATATACGGGCGCACGTAGCCCCGGGAACCATTTGAATTTCAAATCCGATCGGCGAACGCTACTCCGCGTAAAATAGCAATGGCATCGGGGTAATAGGTTTTCAATGTTTGTCGGGGACTAACCAGAGTTCCAGCGGATCCTCTGGCTTTACATTTTCTGGCGCACCCCGAAGGAACCCCGCGAATATGTTCTCTCCGTACTCCGGATCCGATTTGTACACGGGGACACCCTGCACAGCCAATTGGTCCGCCCATTCTTGCGCGGACTCGCTCAGCTGCAAATTCGGGAGACTGATCAGTACCATTGATCGCTCGGAAATATCCCTGTACCACCCCTAATTTCCATCAGATTTACTGGAAATGCCAAAACCCTCTCCGAAACTGGCAATTCTCCCTGGACAATTAACCAATACCGTGAAACCTCGTTTATTCCCGGCGTTGTATTTCGAATAATGCTCAAAGACTCTAAAACAGGGGTCGGCAAACTTTTTTGAAAAGGGCCAGATCATCAAATTTTTAGGCCTGGTGGGCCATAGAGCAATAAAAAACCAGGGGTTCCAAATGTTTTTTTAATAGAAAGTGATATTTTTACATAAGTTTTTTTATTTCATATAATAATAATTATTATTATTATTTATTACAGACGGGCTGAAGCCCTTTTACATAAGTGTTTCCAATAAAAAAGCACTAGTCTAATATCAAAGAAGGGACGTGCACAAAAACTAATGGTACAAACGATATGGTGTTATCCTACAATCCTGCGTAGTTGCTTTTTAAAATTTTGCAAATACTCGATCAAAAATCAATACGATTATAGATAGTGCTCGAGTCTACAATAATGCGATTCATTGGATTAATTAATTCATGAGTAGATCTTGCTTTGAGTGTTTGAAATCCTGCTCTAGTTCTCTATACACGTTCAGGTACATGGAAATTGATTTGCACAAGTAGAGAGGGACAAGCAATATAATTATTAATTAGATTAAAAATAAAACTCTGGTCAGATACTATTCTTCGAGCAGACCATGTTTCTACGTTCATTTTAGTTAATATTGTGAAGTAATCATGATCAAAGAACGACATAGGATTATTTAGCTTATATGAACAGAACCTGAGAAATTTATGCTGCACTCTCGATCAGCATAATTTGATTTATATTGAATTTTTTCATGTAAAGAACAATATTAACCTTGCGGATCGGATTCAAAACAGGCTGCGGGCCGTAGTTTGCCGACCCCTGCTCTAAAAGAATAATTCTGGTAATCAATCATTCATGAACGCTTCGTTCAAAATTTATTTTATGCAAGATTTATGACAGTAATTTAAAACAGTAAAACATTAGAAGAATTTGTCATCATACTTATTCTAAATGGTAAAATGTTGGCTTTCATTGTCCCGTGAGAAAACGAAATGATTTTCCGGACGGCCTAATAAATCCCGGTCGAACGGATTAATAGAAAAGACACATGCCCTCGCGGAATATTTAGCCGAGGGACACACAGCAGTTCCATTTTTCACGGGGGTGTACCGTGCGCGAGACAAATGGAATATTTCCTGGAAAAATAAGAACACGGCCGTACCTCATCGATAATTTCCAACGGTGGTGAATTATGAGTCCCTCTGTACTGATTATGCAGCTGCAGGAATGCATCGGCGAAGTCCGGAGGGAATTGTCTGGGAACGAGACTGCTGTTATTCCGCATTCGCTCGATGAAAACGTTCCTTTGCATACTTACGCCATGATTTATTTATGTAAGAATAATACGGTGCAACATGTTGATCAATATTTCAAATGGAGTGGGCACGGTCGGAATGGAAAAGTGAAATTCGACTACATTTTCGTGGACGGGGTGGTGTCGCGGATGGTTTTAGGTTAGGCGAGCAGGAAGCGTCGACATCGTTGCAAACAATCGCGAAACAGATTCCGGGCTGCTCTTCCGGCGCGGGTCGCGTCTTTGTTCCGGCACAATGGCGGACTTAATGAAATGCTTCGCGTCGCGCGCGCCGCTCAAAAGTTTAATCCTGGAGATGGGAGCGCGGCGATATATTCAAATCGTCCTTCGTATCTGACGCGAGATGCGATTCGATTCGATTCGACCGCGAATTCAGGTCAAACAGAACCGTCCTGCAACTACGCGCCATGCACTGCCCCGGCCGAAAATAAACCGGCCGTATATTTGTTCGCCCCCTAATGCGTGCAAAACAAACGCCCCCTCCGTGTGAATTCTATTTCCATGCGAAACATCCAACGGAAATACACCTGGTGAAAAATCATCTTCCGGGGTCCTTCGCCGGCTCCAGTTGCCTGGCCCTGAAACCACCGAAACAGTCGAGTCGGCATTTAGAAATTACATTCAGCTTCCATTTTAATAAATTAGTAGACCTTCACCGCGTATAATTATTTTACGCGATCATCACTCGGCTAGGCTGTTTAATCGAAATTACAAAAGTATTTAAACAATGATTTTCAGATAAGGTGGTTCGGAACCCACTGTGATAAAAAGTAGGTTCCGCTGAAATAGGCGATAGGGGGAGAGTGTTGGTAAAAGGTGAGAAGTGTGGAACGGGATTTGAAACCCTGAAGGGACCAAAAATCCATTAAATACATTACATACAATGATTTTCAGATGATAAATGCACTAGAATAGTTTACAAAGACAGAAATGCATTTATATGTATACGTAGGATTCATTTTGGAATTTATTGTCTGACCACCGGCAGGGTTATACTACTTAAATCAGTCCTTATGGACATTCTATAGGGATGGTTCATGTATACACAATTTCCACAGGAATTCTATTGTATCTGACAGTGAATTGAACACAAACGAAGAATCTGTGCTACTAAGAATTTCGATGTAAAATCCTGCTAAAGTCCTATTCTCCTTTAACATTCTGTGCGCGACGCAAGCGGGTCAACCGGAGCAATTAACAGTGTCCTTGGATAATTATCTTATCGTCTGAACGAATCACAAATCAGCTTGTCGGCGAGTCAGGTCCTGCTGATCCTTTTTATCGTCCTGTAGACCGGTTTACGACGCGAGTAGTTCGACCGGAGCAATTAGCACGGGCGTCGGGGGTAATTGTCGGGGAGCGTTTCCACGGAAGATTCTGACGGATGGTCGGTTAATCCTGTTTGCAGATACGCAGAGGGTTGCACAGGCTGCAGGACGCGTTGGCGCTTGTGGAGAAGAACACGCTAGGTCTGCAAACAAACTGCGCCTCGGTCACGGAAGAGGTGGACGAGATTTATCGGAGGCTGAGCAAGGCTTTGAAAGACCGTACCGAACATCTGCGTAACGAGGTCGATCGATACCTGAGCACCGAGCTCAGAGGCCTGATACAGCTCAAAGAGAATCTCGAATTGGAGATCGCGAACATCCAGAGCAACTGCGACCTGGCGGAGGCTCACATCAACGAGAACGTGCCGTGGGACGATTCCGAACTTCTCGACACAAAGGAGCTATTCCTGCGCACCGTGGAATTCATCAGGTTCGTCGACCCCCTTCATCCAACCATAATCCGTCGCCTCTCTTATTTTTCAGTCGCGACCCTACGTACCTTCCCCTCCGCCCATCGGATTACGACATAAGTAATAGGTCCACGGGAATTACCCAGCTGGGAGCACGTTCCGCCAGAGACACGGAGGAACGTAACCTTTTATTTTCGAACCTTGTTGGCCCGAGGGCCAGCGCAGCCTCCAATAAGAAAACAAATTCCGCGCCGATACCTGTTATCTCTCGAAACGTGCTGCTCCTTCGGGAGCTCTCCGCGGGATTCGGATCCCATTTTTCCAGGAGCCTGCCTTTCTTTTAATTACATTGAAGTATCTCTTTTTCTAGTGAAGATGCTGGCTCATAAACGATATTGAATTTTAACCCTTAGCACTCGAGTGGCGCCTCTGAGGCGTCACTAAAAATTGCTGTACTATTATTTATATAATTGTTTACACTATCAGATATGTCGGCATCTAACCAATTACTACACATTTAACTATTGTATGAGGTATTATATCAATTTCATATTTATCAAATTTAAAAAATCATAGAGAATGGAAATATTATTATTATTATTATTATTTATTTTAAACGGACCAAAGTCCTTTTATACAAATGTATGCAGTATTATATAATATGACAGAAAAGAATCTTAATCTTAAGTCTTAATCTAAAATTCACATAATTATGGACAGCGCGAAACTAAGGAAATATAGATACTATTAACGAATAGTACAGCGCAATTTCATTTTGAATGACTGTAACGTGCCATTGAAAAAATCAATATTATTATAAAATGTGTTTGAGCTAGCAATAATACGATTTAAAGGATTTATTGCTCCATATGAGGATATGGATTTCATTGTTAAAATAGCTCCGAGTGCAAAGGGTTAAGTATACATAGATATTTGAGTTGAAGAGGACGAAGAATTTTCTACAGCTATCGATTTCGAATTAGTCGAGCATTTAGTATCGCACTTTACGTGCATCTCAGCCGAAGGGAGAAAAAGCAGAATATGATTTTCCAATGGCGAAAATAATCGCGCGGCGAGAGTGCGCGTTCCAAGAAGCTCGCGATCGCGATAAAAGCAATACGTCCCCGCGGCTAATACGTAGTACGATTGTAGGATATATGGCGACACTTACACGGGCCATCCCCGGCAAGGCGAACGCTATAAATCTCTGGTTCCATCGGGAAGCTAAAAGCCGGGCGTATTCTCAAAGGGGAGCGTGCCACGCTTGCGGACCGCAGTCGGAAAATAATGAAAGTTTCCCTCTAATTTTATAACAATTGTAGCCGGGTACGTGGCACGCCGCACTTTTCCAAATTGCTTCTCCGATATTCCGCGAGAACTTTCCGCCTTCCCCGAGGTGTGCTCCACCCCCCGCGTCCATCCCGTCGGGTTTGAACCTGGTGGGCACGATAGGGTAGAAAGGACCCAGGGACGAGTCAACTTTTGCACTCAATCCTCCGCGCTCGCATAATGCGAGCCAAGAGCCTTTCATCCCGGAGCCTTGTCGAAAATTCTGCTTGCTCCTCCAGTTCGCCGCGCAGGCGACACCACGCGGCATACTAACCGACCCTTTCGCTTTTAAACGCTCCCCTGTCTACGGCCGTTCCGCAACGGTTATCGGTCTCGTCGAGGAAAACGTTGGCCAGGGAACCACCGGGCCACAGGAACTTTGAAAAATTATACTGTGCTTCTTATTGGGGTGCTGAACTAACGAATACCGAGACGATCTGGGGGTGGAAGAAATAAGAATAGCCTTCTCCGACCCTACACAGGAAAAGGAGTCTTCGAATCTCTAGGGAATGCTCGCATTACCCTTCCGTGTTTGGGGGAAGCAAAGTCAAATGTCGGAAGTCGTTTGTTGCTTCCTAGATTTTTTAAAAATACATTGTTAACACAATTCTGAAGGGTTGGCTAGACATCAGAGAGATTCGAGGACTGTCTGGCATCGTACAGTTCGTACTACTGAGACTTTCATGAGCATCGGGGGGTGTAAAATGGGAGTGTAGGGTTAATTTTCGCTGTGATTGCAGGAACTTCGAGTACGAGGCCGGGGATTACAGTCGTCGGGTGCGTTTCGTGATGGCGCACGATCCGAACCAGCTGGTCCTTCATGTGGCGGGTTACGGCGAGTTGAATATTAAGCCAGAAACCGGAAGCGGGGGATTGCTGGGTAGCTCGAGCAGCCTGGTACCTCCTGGAGGATCACCAGGACTCATGAGGAGCAAGAGCGACCATCGTCTCGCTTCGCAGTACAGGCAACAAGAGGAGGAACGGCTTGCAAGAAATCGATACGTGCCTGAATACGAGTAATTATCTCAGTTTCTCACACTTTTATCCGACAATCTGAAATCCAACTGTTTCCTCTCCTCTTCCTTCCTCTCTCTCTTTCTGTAAAACTTGCAGTTTCCTTTCTAGACGCGCATCCACCTGCAGCTGCTTTGCATAACAGCCGCTGCTAAATAAACGCCAAGCAAACCGGGAACAACGGGTTCCTACCGACGAGGATAGTCTCGTTAAACTTCTTCCACGGGCTAAGCGGGGGCTAGAGAATTATGCGAATATTCCGGGGAGATTACCGGGGAAATGTATTGCCACGATTATGGCACTTTTCGTGGGGGCGGCCGCGCGAAACCGTGGCAAAAATAGCGTGGCTTCGAATGTACGTAGCGTTGCGTTTATTCCTCGTGATTCGGATATCGACGAGGATATCAAAGTCGATGTAGTTTATGAAATTGTTCGAGTTTTCCCTTCGCGCAAAAATTGGAGAAGATCTGTGGAGCTTGAATGATGTAAAAATCGTAGGGGATACGAAGATCCTGGGAGGTGTATAGATCACCGGAGATATAAAAGTCGTGGGAGGATACGATCATCGTGGAGGATATAAAGATCGAAGGCGATGGAAAAATCCAAGAAGTGTATAGAGCTGTTCATAAATAATTAAGGACGACGTAGAAATTCTTGGAAAAATCATGATAGTTATAAAAGTCGTGGGAAATACGATCATCGTGGAGAATATAATAATCGAAGGCGATGGAAAAATCTAAGTGTACAGAGCTGTTCGAATCTTCATAAATAATTGGAGACGACGCACAGTGGGAAAACTTGTCCTAACTCGATTCAGAAACAAATAACTTTCGATAGAAATGCGACAGAGCGATGAAATTTTTTTAAATTAAAGCTGAAACAATGTAGAATAAAAATAGGGAGATTACATTACGAATGGTTTTTTACCTTGAAAAAATAAAAGTCTAAATCTTTAACCATAATTCGATTTTTTTAAAAAACCAGAGGTCGTAGACAAATTTTGAGACCAGATTTGAAATCAGCGTGAAAAAATCTACGGGAAATCATACATAGCATGTTAAAGAAAACATTTTCTGTTCGTGGTAACGGAAAAACCACATTTTCTTGAAATTGTGCAAGCTTAACGAATTTTCTCAAGGTTAAAAACCATTCGTACTGTAATCTCCCTATTTTTCCCACATTCTAAATTGTTTTAGCTTTAATTTTAAAAAAATTTCATCGCTCTATCTTATTTCTATCGAAAGTTATTTGTTTTTGAATCGAGTTAGGTCAAGTTTTCCCATAGTGCGACGTAGAAATTGTAGGAAAAACTATAAGAATGGCAGACGATAGGAAATTCGTGGAGGATATAAATATCGCAGGCACACGGTCGCTAACGATCGGGCAGAGAATTTTCTGGAAAAGAAGAAGAGGTTCGAGAGGCTGGTCAGCGGGTGTTCTAAGGAGGAAGGAATTCAGCTTAGGTGACCGATAAAAACTAGTCTGACCATGGACGCGTATTACTTTGGACAATCGCCAAACGGGATCCGTGGCGGGCATACATTTTTCAGGATGTCCCACATATCTATTCTAGCGAATGTTATAAATACACGGTGTGGCTCTCCACCGGCCGTATCTTTTTCCCAGGGCCGTTTCGAAGCGGACCGAAGCGGAGAGTGAGAGGAGAAGTTCCTCGAGGCCGAAATAGGCGCGCTCGAGTTTAATTACTGGCCCGTTCCCGTGTGATCCGCCGCGACCGGTTTTATTAAGCCACCTCGTCAAAATGTAAATGAAAAGCTTCTGATATAATAGACCCCCCACCCCCTGTCTCGCGTAATAAACAGTAATTAACGCTAGTCCGGAGTACAAACTGCCGTGTCCTCGATACCGCAACAAGAAAACCGCAACTACCCCCTCGTGTATGAGTCTCCCCCTTCAGCCCCCGCTAATTCGCTGGTCTTCCTGATAATTACGGTTAATTACTCGGCCGAGACAGGCTGCACGCAAGAAACTGCATTCATGCGAGAACCTTTCGAAAGTTTTTCGACCGCCTCCGCTCGCTCGCTGTCGTGACTTATTTGTCGCTGGATTACAAGACGAGCTACCCTTTGATTTACCGAGCTAAAGAAAACGGTAAATGCCGTGCTAGCCAGGAAAAGAACGCTGCATTCGCCCGAAAGGAAACTCCTTGATATCCGAGGAAAATTAAAAATGTCAAGCGAGACAGAAAATCTGTTGAATACAAGATTACAGTGGGAACTGCCTTTGAGGGTGGAAAACCATTTGACGTCGGACAAAGATACGATCAAATTATACGGTAAACTGCCGTAGATACTCAACATGCGAGAAAACTGAGGAAAATTAACAATTTCTGTGGAGCTAGAAAATCAAATGAATACTATAGAGGAAATTGCCTTTGATGGAGATCGGGGGTGGAGAAAAAAATTTGGAACAAGTCGTAAATGTGATTTAAAGGTAGATTGACCGAGTGAAATAAAATGGGAAATGTTCGTGATAAACTTTCTCCTCAGTTTACCGAGGTAGCACGCTCGTCGAGGGAAATTAAAAATTTGAGGCGGCCAAGATATTCGGTCGGAACTTCGGTATTCCATCTTGTGTCTGACAACGGATAATTGAAAATTCTTTTATTGGCTGTTTGCGCGGCCTCGCCGCTCCAGATTTCGTGAAACGTGTTCCGATTCGACAACAACGCCAATGAAAATCGTAAGACTTTCGTGTGGCCTAGGGGTTGGAGGAGTTCACAGGTGATTGCTTCAACCCTCGAACGGGCGCTTCGATTAATCTAGCTGAAAACAATTGAGAAACAAGCTGCGTTTAAATATATAAATACATATTCAAATAAATTGAGTTGAATTAAAGATTACACATTTCAGAAATTCGAGAGAGATTGCTTCGGTAAATCTAATTCTCCCTTCAGGCCAAAATAGTTGAGGCAACCGTAAGCAGCGTCAAACCGGATCAATTACCGTGAACGCACACCTACCCCGATTTTCTCTCATTACACAAATCTACGCCGCTGTCTGCGAAGCGATAATTAAGCAACACTCGGCTAAATCCGACGGGACTATTGCTGCGCACTGCCTTGAAAAGCAGATAACCCAGTTCCCGTAAAATCACGGCGAACGAAGCGCTCTCGGCAAAGGGATTAATCGCAACAGAGAAAATCGTTATCCCTTCGACAGTCAACGTGGAATTACCATTCGAACTATAGGGTTATCTTGTAGCATACCTTGCTGCAACTCCACGGAAAAATATCGTTCAATTTTCCGACGGGAAACGGTAGTCAGGGAATCGTAAAATCACAGAGACCGAAGCACTGTTGGCAAAGGGACTGCTCTTAGAATTATTGTCCTAATTGTAGGGTTATCCTGCAGTCTAGTTATACCGTTCGATTTGGCGAACGGGGAAATGCAATTAAAAAATCGTAAAATCACAGAGACCGAAGCGTCCTTTAAAGGGATTTCATTCGCGACTTATTCCCCTAACTGTAGGCTTATCTTTCACTGTAAACCCTGCCGCAGCTTTACAGAAAATTTGATTTAACGACGGGGAAAGTGTAATTAAAAAAAGTCGCGAAATCAAAGAGGCTTGTTGACAAAGGGATTAATCCTAACAGGAAAAATCCCTTTGACAGTTAATCTAGCACCGTTCGATCTGCAGGATACATTTTCAATGCCTCGGTGTCGATCCCGGAACAAAAAAAAAATGTCGTTTTATCTGACGATTCGAAATCGTAATTAGTAGAATCGCGACTCGTTTAGCGACGCATCTGTCGTTCGAGAACGGGAGACCCGTCGCTTTGTAGTCGGGTTTCCTCAGCTCGAGTCGAGAGGACTTGAACGGGATTGTTAGTGACAGCAGGGAAACGGTATTACAGGATCTACATCCTCCTCCCACGTCTCGTAGTCGGGCCACTTGGCTCTGGTGTCTTCGACGACAATGTACTCCAATTTCGAAATTGCCCTGATAAATCTACAGATTCCCGATCCCCGCCGCGTTCTCTTTCTTTCGATCCTTTGTTCTAACTATCGTCGCGATTAATCTTGAGAGGGACGCTCCAAGCGAACCACCTTTTCATGAATAGGATAAGACGCTCGAAACTTGCATTGTTCGGAGCGCAACTTTATTTTTTACTTGAGGAGCTGATCACGTTCGTCGTGCTATCTATTCAGAGGAAGACGCAGAGCACTGTTCCTCTCAAGATTAAATCTAACGAAGTGATTGACACATTACCGACCGGTAATTATTGCATATTTTTGAAAAATGTATGGTACATGGCTAAATTTTCATTTAGAATTTAGTATGAACGAACTAAGTCGCCCTCAATAATGTCGTCTAATAGTTTCATTTAAGATTGCAATGTCAAAGAAAATTTCTATGCTTTTTTTTGGCACAGCAGAATTATTGAAAATCCTATTGACCCTTACCACTCGAGTGGCGCCTCTGGGGCACCACTAAAAATTGCTGTACTATTATTTAAATAATTGTTTACACTATCAGATATGTCGGCATCTAACCAATTACTACACATTTGACCCTTTGCACTCGGAGCTATTTTAACTGGAAAATTAAACATTTCTTCCGATCTAGAATATTTCCATACCTTATGATTTTTGCAATTTTTTGGATATGAAATTGGTACGTTAACTTATACAGTACCTAAATGTTTAGTAATTGATTAGATACCGATATATTTAATAATGTAAACAATATTTTGAAGAATGGTACAGCAATTTTTAGTGGTGCCTCAGAGGGGACAGCCGAGTGCTAAGGGTTAAGTATTGTATGAGGTATCATATCAATTTCATATTTATCAAATTTAAAAAATCATAGAGAATGGAAATATTGTAGGTCAGAAAAAAAGTTTAATTTTCGAGCTAAAATAGCTCCGAGTGCAAAGGGTTAATAGGCTTCCGGTCGGTAAAGTGTTAAGAAATCGTCAAGCTTGTGGAACACGGTAACGCTTCGCTACTAGCTCGCCAGCCATAGCCACGCCACTGACCCCTAAAAATCACTAACTCCATAAATCGGTAGTGGTACTTAGAAGTCATCTTCATCAATCCATCCTTCATCCGAGGCTCCGTTGAGCGCAGTGAAAACTCACCTGAGATAAAGTTATCGCCTCCACAGTTACGATGCGCCCGAGTACGAGGTCCCGAGGAACAAGTCGAGGTACCGGAGCCGTTTCATGCGGCACCGCGACGGCGACGATTCTGACGGAGACACGAGGTCGACGGTCAGATTCACGTCAACGCCTCAGGATTCTTCGGGGTTGCGGGAAAGGGTTCTGGACACGGAGGACGCAGCCCGAGGCCCTTTGTCCGGCATCTTCCGGCTGACCGACTCGCCTAGAGTCATGAGGAAGCTGCAGGAGTATGAAAGGGCGGGGAAGAGGAAGAAAGAAGAGCCAGCGACGCACCCCGTGCAACCACAGCCGCCGAAGCCTCAGGTTAATTGAATTCTTCGCTTTATCTTTCTGCCTGGTGCGATCTCTCGCTCGGATTCGTGATTCTCGTACTCCTCGAAAGACCGTGTCGATTCGCAGTCGCGCAATGTACCTACTTCTCGTGCCTCGCAAGTTGTCTTTAAATTAGTTTTAACGAACACTCTTTGCTCAAACAACCCGTGAATGCTAAACGGAACTAGTTCGGATGGAAACGTAAGATATTGTTCGCATAAAGCGAGCAATGTACGCACACAGTAATTTACATTGCATTGTATTTCGATTACACTCATGGTACGTGTAATTGGCAATTAATTAAGAGAACAGTTCGAATATTATGTAATGCTAGTACAATGTAATTCAACTACTGTGAATATATATGAAATACAATGTAATTTAATTACGTAATTCAATTGCAATGTATATAAATTAGGACAACCTGTGAGGCAGGGGAGTTGGTCCTGTTAAAATTCACGACGCACAATGGGCTGAAATTAATCAGATATTATTAGACCGGGGATTTTTATGCGAAATAAAAGTTAGAAGTCACGGGAGCCAGATACAAAATTTCTTTCTCCCATGAACAATAAGCCTGCATTAAAATTAGCTAGCATGCGAGGTACGTCCAATTCGTTATATCTAGATCCTCCTGAATGGACCTCGCTGTAACCAGTTTCACGACACGAAAATTTTCGGATTAATTCCACCTGTTTTACGGAAGTGGCCCACTGTGCGACGACCGGATCGGCCGGATTTCATTTGCAGCAAAAAAAACCCATTTCCGTACACAGTCGAAACCGCTCGGGCTCGTTCAGTTTTAACAGTGGTTATTGATTTCCCGGCTGCACCCTCCAACCATCCGCCCCCCGCACACCACCGAAAACATTCTGTCGGATTTTATGGGCTCCTCTTCAGCCGGAGGGTACAAGGAATTTGATTTTGATTAATTTTTCAAGATATTTAAGTTTGTATCGTTTATGTGACACATTGCCTTTTTCTACTAATTTTATATAATTCCTTTTAGTACGTCGGAGTGGAATTACAGTGAGATTAATTTTCTATTTATTTCGTTACGTATTCTATAGAACAATAGGAACTAATACAGTTTTAGGAACTAGGTAGATATATTTGATATTAGCGGGGTTAATTTGATCCATCAAGTGTTCATTAATTCCCAGCAATTTTAGATGAAACGTTCGGAAAGCCTGACTGATTTTCAGCGAATTTTCATAGCACGGCTGACCTTTTGCAATCACGGCGATACTTTCGTGCGTCAGTGTACAGATCGATGGCTTCTCGAGTTTCACGTGATCGTGTCCCGCGTGTCACGTTAGAAATAAAATTTCAGCGACTAAATAACGATCATGGTGTTGAATGGAAGCTCGTCAATTTCACACGGCCCGTATTTGTTTTTGACAGTGATCCGACCGCGGTGAATTTTCCCACGGATTCCCTTATTATGGCGGCTCGACGGGAGGAGGGGAACGACGCGCGACCGGCCCGTAATAACTTCGAGTATCTCGCGATAGATCGTCACGGATCCACGAACGAAAACAAAAATACGTGAAATTCTCGATCAGTGAACGCGTGTGGACATCCTGCCATCCTGCAAAAATACGTGCATAAATGAATCCCCGAGTGAAGAGCCCTTAAAAATAAATTTCGATATCTAAGATATCGCGACAGTGCGCGCGAGAGAGAGAGAAAGAGAGAGCAAGAAGCAATGTTGTGTGCTTGATCTCCGGGCTCTGTGAATTTGTAAATAATTATTGAAGAGTGGATGAAGCGTGAAGACACGACAAGTGTTTTTGTACCAAAGTGCGATCCTGTTACAATACAAATGAAAGAATACACGAATACTGTTATTTCTCCTACCAGAACTGCTCGTATTTCCTTCTCGCGACAAGACCACCCTATTCTCCGTCCCACTCACACCATGATCTTCGCCCAATGGTGCACATGAGACTGCAGTTTCGAGAAGGCTGAATAAACTTGTTGCTTCTCGACCACTTTGTTCGACGGCTTCAATTTCTACTGGCTTTTGCAACTCACAAGAATTCACCTGATTATCACCCCGCCCCCCTCATTCTATCACACTCTCCCTTTATTTCAGAAACCGATTGCTTCTCTCAAGCTCTGGAAATCTGATAATTAAACTGCGGATGTTTGTGCGATTTTTAAATTTTGCGTACGCTGTATAGATCTGAAATAAATGTGGCATTTTATATTCTAGCATGTATTGAATATTTTTAGATGCCGTGCGTAAAGATCCGCAGTCCACTGATAATCCGTGAGAAATTAGATCGAGGAAGATGGCCGCATACTTTTAATTCTGTTGCACAATTATCCGCATTCTGCCGCAGCGTCTTAATCCCAGCGAACCGTAGAATAGAAACAAAGGAATCCACGTATTTAGAAGCATGTAACCGTCGGTGAATAAATTAACGCGGTTGCGAGGACCGTGTCGCGTTACCGAGAAAACAAAAATGCAACGAGGGACGATTAATCGGGAACGTTTCAGCGAGAGTCCACCACACGTCAGCAGTGTTAAATAATTCTGTTTATCGCGTAGGTACAGGTCAGAAAGGTACCGACCGCGATGGCGAGGCAGACCAGCGAGGACGACGAGATTTCCAGGATCAAAAAGCAGAATAAAACCGCGGCCGCACCTGCGACCGAGACCGTCGAGGAACGACAGCCTGCCACGACACCTGCACATCCACTTCCCAGGGATACACCCCCTGAAAGAGAACCGGAGGAACCTGCGCGGAGACCGATGACAGCAAGGTATCTCCTGCCAATTTTTTTCAACCATTTTTTCGAATTTTCTGAGGACTTCCGAAGGTCCTTAATTTTTAACAGATCTCTGTATCTCGATCGACAATTTTTCAAAAATACAATTATATATCACATGAAATTTAATTCAACGTTTCGATCTAAATTTAGACCATTTTCAAGTTTTAGTCCTTAATTTTTAAACAGAACGACGATAGTCGCCCAAAGCAATCTTCCCTAGGTTAAACATAACTATCACATGTAAATATGCAAACTTTTATGCTCGCATAAATTTTCATAAATTATTTAAGATCAACGAAATCTTTTCCACGATGTAATTTAAAGTAAAAAATTCACAGTTGAATATTTATAAGAAAATCTTTATTTCCGTATTAAAATTCAAGGGCTCTACTAGAGTATCGCAAAAGAGTTTCACTCGTAATCCTATTTATTTATGAAAGGGGTATTTTAAAATAATGTTCTACATTCTACTACAGTGTATTATAGACTCGCCGACAAAGAATATCTTCGAGAGATCTCCTTCGAAGAAAAATGGTGTTCCTTTCATAAATGTTGAACCTCTAAGGGCACATATTTCACAGTTTTGATTCTCCCCGCTCCAATATCAAGAGAATTCCCGGAATTTTATAATTCTCGGCTAAGGAAAGAGTTAATGGGGTTCTCTTAGTATCCTTTACCTGGTTATGCTAAAATAAATCTGAATTGGTAGGATCCTGTAGGGTGGTGTTTGCAAACGGAGCACGAACCGGTGATTGCACAAAGGTTTATAAATATAGGACGTCATAAAATCAGTGGGACGAGCTTCCCAGTGATAAATTAGGCCCGGTAACTTGTCAGAGGAACGTGCAGTTCCGATCACATTCGGTAGTACCGGCGTTAACATCGAGTTCGCGGGCCTCGTTCCATTCGCGTAGCCAGTAGTAGTGGAGGGTACGTAGTCAGACAGCCTGATTTATGCTCGTTCGGTGGAAACGGATCGTTCCGATCGCGGGGGCCAAGTTCTGCGAGCCGGTATTCAATTCGACCTCGTGATGTGGCATTACGTTTTAATTGCGGAATCGATACCGTGCCCACCGACACCCGAAAACCGCGTAAAACCCTATAAAACATCCCCCTAACTTCCATTAAAATTAAAACTGCGGACCAAGTGAAAATAACTGGACCTCCGATCCTTTCTTTTACAATGATTAAAAATTTTTAAATATCTCCTTAACCTCCGTTAAAATTAAAACCGCAGAACAAGCGAAAGTAACTGGACCTCTGATTTTTCCCTTGACAGTTATTCGAATTATAAAAATATTTCAACATTTTTTAGTGTTCCGCACTTATCCCCAGAAAAATTTAATCGAGGCGTTTTTTCGGACTCGAAAGGTATACAATAAAAGAAAGATTGCTCTTCCGATGGCCACGAGGAATGCTCGATGGGAGCAGTTTCCTGTCCATGCAAATTTTTCGGTAACACTCGCAGAAATTTAAACAGGTCAGCTTTTTGTGTCCCAGCTCTACCCTTTCCACCCTCTGCGCTCCACGTTCCTTTTTCAATCGCGCCGAATTTTCCGCAGAGGAATTTTTATAGGTTTGTTACGCTATGCGGGGCATTTTAACGAGATAGAATTCTAATTGTTGGAACGGAAATAAAAGGATCTTTCAGCTCGCAAGTTTCGCATGAACGCAACGCGTGTATCAGCTCTTTTGAAATTGTTTCTAGAATAAATTAAAAGATACTACGGTGAGGTCTGTGAAATTATGGCTTTGAAAGTCGAAACTGGGGATGTTCTAGGATAAACCTAGAGATTATTTGATCGTGTAGGTTAGAAACACGTGTCGCAGTGGGACATAGGGATCCGCAGGAGCGGATTGGCAACGCGCGACAGGGATCCGGCCGCGAATCGCAATATCTGGGTCGCAAATTGCGGCGTACGAATGTGCTCCGTCGAGTTTACCGGCTCGTGGAAGTCGTTAATTGAAATATCGTTGCTCTCGCAGGCGAACTTCGACGGATACCCACACTCCGGCGACGAGGAGCGCTTCATCAGACTCGAGCACGGGCTCCGAGAGCTCCGGCGGATCAGGAATCCGCAGCACGGGTGCGCCATTCACCGCCGAGGAAATGAAGCAGAAATACTTGTCGAGGGCACCGACGTCGAACACGACATCCACGGCACAGCCAGCACAAGTCGCATCGACGCCCGCCAAGGATTCCGGCACCGCTTCGCCAGCCTCTAGATCCTTCCAGAGCCGTTTTTTAGGCGCAGGTGATCCACCATTCTGCACCTTCCACTCCCACCCAGCAATTTTCCCTGACAGAATGTATTAGGTTGTCTCAAAAGTATCTTTCAGAATGTGTTCCTTTAATATTTCTAAATAAATACAAACAATGCGATAATCATTATGTTAATGCTTCCTAACATGACTTTGCATTGTGTGCTTGTATTGAAAACCATCTTTTGAGACAACCTAATATTTATTTAAGAAGTATTCTTCGAAAGACAGTCTTTCGATCGATGCTAATTTCATTCGTTTCTAAAAATTTACAATGGTACCAAACTTGAATAATGGTACATTGGAAAGAATTTTTATCAATTTTCTTCCCAGCAACTCCCTATCAGCATGTACTTCGAAAAATAGTCTTTCGGTCGATGCTAATTTCATTCGATTTTAAAAATTCACAATAGTACCAAACTTGAATAATGGTACATTGGAAAGAATTTTTTCGATTTTCTTCCCAGCAAGTATCAGAATGTACTTCGAAAGACAGTCTTTCGATCGATGCTAATTTCATTCGGTTTTAAAAATTCACAATATTACGAAGCTTGAATAATGTTTCATTGGAAAGAAAATAATCCTGTAATTTCGTAAAAAGGTGAAAGTTCGCAAACCTGATTACCCGCGGAACAGATCGACCGATACTTCGGTAATCCGCGGAAATTCGAGCGTTTCGAAGTTCGAATTGGCCTAATTACAGGTTCGGAGCGTGTCATCGGGAAACGATTTCGCGGAGTCGGCCGATATATCTATATATATTTTATTTGGATTTATCGTTTGTACCGAGTTGTCCCCGATGCTTGTTTAGGTAACCGTGCAGCACCGCCGCCGCCCGCGCAGAGTCCAGCAACACGAGAGGAGAGTTCTATAAAGAAGAAGGAGGACGAAGAGGACGAGGACGAGGAGACGAGCAGCTCTTCGGAGGAGACAGAGTCCGAGACCGAGGAGGAGTCGGAAAACGATGCTCACACGACGACCAACACGTCCTCGACGACTCCGTCGACGGCACAGGATCGTCAGAGGAACGAACAAGCCATGGCGCGGACGGACATCGGTCCGCTGCTTGCGAGGAGCGCAGAGGCCAGACGAGGAAGCAAAGAGGATTCGCCGTCGACCAGGCAAGTATACTTTCTTTCGGTGTATTTCTGTGGGAGACTCGGAGGTGTGTTCTCACTATTCGAAAATTCGTTTTCTACAATTTCTACGTTGGCTCTCTCAAAAATATTTGGTCAGATTCCTGGTCGACTGCGAAAGACAATTATTATATTTTTCAAACAGTTCCTCTGTATCTCGATCGACAATTGTTCAAAACTACAATTAATGTTATTGGCGCACTGGTTTGATCAATTGGAGACAATAAGCAAATTTGCAAAATATCGCATGAAATTTAATTCAATACAGACGCAATACGGAAAATTTACATTCTTGAAAATGGTCTAAATTTAGACCGAAACGTTGAATTAAATTTCATGTGATATTTTGCAAATTTGCTTATCGTCTCCAATTGATCGAAACAGTGCGCCAATAACATTAATTGTAATTATATTTTTCATCTGAGAAACAAATGTCTCTTGAAAATATTTGTTCCGATTCCTGGTCGACTGCTAGGAACAATTATTATATGTTTCATTTGATAAACAAGTTCAGTCTAGATGCCAAAGAATTATTTCAAATAGCGAGAACCGCCCTTGGTGTAATGTTCCAGCTGCGAAAATCTCTCATTCAGTACCTAGCCCCGAGTTTCTACAAACCGTGTGATTTACACGCTGTGAATACCTTGAACCTTGTCCAAAAGGGCTTCTGAACTACGACAAATCTCACTGGTACAACTACGACAATCTTATAGGACTGTGGTCCGAAATGGAAGCCGAGTGATCGAAACGCCTGCGGAATTCGAAAATCTCTCGCGATAGGCAGAAGTGAGAGATTTTCGAAACTGTTGTAGATACTTCTCGCAACAAGAGCTTCCCAGACTCTAAACTAGTTTCGAAAAGATAACTACTGGAAGTTGTATGTTCCACCTCTTAAAAATTTGCAACGAGGTACACTTGTGGCAGTTGTTGGAGAGGTTGCAGTGTCGTGGCTTCCAGCAGTGGTTTTTTTCAAACTAATTACTTATCAGGAGACTTCCCTTGTCGGACGAGGGATGCGACCATGATCCTCGAGGCTCCCGTCGAATTTCACGTGGCCGATAACGTTCTCGCGCGTATCCCGTGGAGACTCTCCCCCTTCTCTCTTTCTTAATAAATAACGAGCGTGATGCAACAAGCCGGAGGTAACGAAAATCAATACCGTCGACGAAACGACGACGAGAGGCATCGGTGGGCGAACATCCGAGTAAACCGTCTCTACTCGATCTTTCTCGAGAGAACCGCGAGTGTCGAACTGTTCCTCGTTTAGGGTGATCGTCGAGTGGGAACGAGAACGTCAGTATCGAATCACCGCGACGTCGTTCGAGCTAGGATTCTTGGCAGGGGTTAAAACAGGTTCCCAAAGAACGTTTATGATAAAGACAGTCTCACGAAGAATCGAAGACTTTCAACTGCTCTCTGCGTCCTTCATAATTCTCGTTCTGGGCTTCCACGTTGGTTTTATAATAATTCATCGGTTCTGCATTGATCGTCCAACAATCATGCAATGCTTTGTAGTTAAAATGTTAACACTAAAGCTACCTATATTGCCTTATACAAGTACCAACATTAACAAGTTCATTGAGATTGTCCATAAATTTTAATATAATGTATGCTTGGATAAAGAAACTGATTCCAATATTTTCTTGAAACGAAAATATAAAACTGGTCAGTTTACCATGGTAGGTTCAGTGTTAATATAGCTAACTAATTAGTAGAGTTACAGAACCAATAAAGCAACAATTATTGTCCATAAATTTTAATACAATGTATGTTTGGGTAAAGAAACTGATTCCAATATTTTCTTCAAACGAAACTATAAAACTGGTCAGTTTCCCATGGTAGGTTCAGTGTTAACATAACTAACTAATTACTCCGCAAGAATCCTGGAGCAATTTCGGACGAGTTACAGAACCGATAGCAACAATGGTATAAAACCGATATGGGAGGGAAGGTAGAGAATGGGAGCAGGTATCAGTTGACAGTGTCGCTTGTTGGTACCAGTTGCGAAAGGTGCGAATACGTGTCCCCACGTTTCGACTAGAGGTTGTTCGGAGGGTTTTTGGCGAGAAGGTTAGATCAGTAATCTCGTGTGTCGGGTATCGCGAGTAAAGGTGATTGAAGCAGAATATCGAGCGATCACTCGTGTCCCAGGTATTCGTCGCCGAGAGGGAGTCCCGCGCATTCGGTGAACACGAGCCCGACAACGACCACGTCTACGTCGACGTCTACGACGACTGGAACAGGCGGCGGGGGCGGCGTCGCGACGCTGGCCACGCCGGCCGGCTACACCAGCAGGTTCGTAGCACACGTAGCGCACGGTCGCCAGACTGCTGATCATCAGGCCAGTTCTAATTCCAATAACCCCCACGACCGTAATCGTTTTAGGACGTTTCGTGACGAACACGATGAACCGCCGGCAACCGGTCCTCGCGGGGCAATAATCGCGACTGAGCGAACGAGCGCGGACACTCGCGTGATCGGCGACGCGAACCGACCGGAGTCTAGCCTAATCGAACATAACCGCACGGACGATAGTACGGACACCGACGGAATCACCCAATCATCATCCTCCTCCTCCTTCTTCTTAGCGACTAGGCCCGAAGGTCTCGAAGGTAGCGGTCACGTTAGTCGGGTCGCGGAAGGTCGTTCGGGGAACGACGTCAGCTCTTCGTTGCACGCTCGATCCGATCCACAGAGATCAACCGGCGACCAAACACTCCTCAAATCGATCCACAAAGACCAGCCTGCGCGTACGAGCACGCTGGAACGATTATTAGAAGTGCCTACCGAGGAAAGAGGATCCAGAGAGTCGAGCAGTTATTCCACAAGCACCAACTCGGAAACAGAATCCGACAGCGAGACGGAGACTGCTTCGGAGACCGACGAGGAAGAGGATCAGTCTAGAGACGAGAACAGCAATTTCAAGATCAAGAAAACAAGTTCGCAGGACAAAGACGACGATCGTGATAAAAACGGTAAACCTGAGGATGACTCGACGGAGTCGGAAGAATCGACGGATACAGAGACGGACGACGAGACGACCGTTCTCAGCGTGCGAGCTGAACCCAGGTCCCAGGAGGATCGTCGGCAGGATCGCTACGACGAGGTCAAACGTCGCAGCTCCTCGATAATCGGCGAGAAGAGCGTCGAGGAGTTGTTCGACGACAACGGGTGGGTGATCACCGACCAGGATCTACAGGCTGACGGACCGAGGAGGGTGTCCAGGAGCTTCGAGCTGATCGATGGAGGCCAGAAAGACGCGGATGTAAAAGAGCAGAACTCGGACAAGCTTAAAGACAAGCTTGAAGACGACGATGACACGAGCGAAGGAGCCAGGACGTTGAGTCTGTCGGAGTCTTCGGAGAGCCTGCCCAGGAGCAGAGTGTACAGACAGAGTAGCCTCGGGAAGAACGGTTGGATGGTGTCTGACGAGTCCGACAGCGAGAACGATAGGGGTGGTGCCGGGGAGAATGCGAAGAAGACGGCGGACGGTGGATCGAAGGTGTCTTCGAATCTGGAGAAAGAGGGCAAGAAAGAGGATGGCGCGTGGAACATCGACGAGAACGGCTGGGTGATAGTGAACAGGATCCAGGACACGGAGGACGACAAGGGAGTCGAGGACGAGACGAGGAGCACGATTCGTTCCCAAACGACCGACCTCGCAGTGAGAACTAGCACCGAGAACGGTGCTCTAGTCGCGAACGCTACCCAATCGAAAGAGACCGACAGTCCTGCCGAGCACGAGGACACGCCTGGTGTCGCTATCAGTATACCGATGCAAATGGTAACCACCGTTTTCTGTGTGTCCGTACTGTGTTACAGCGTTCTAATCAATCTGTTCCTGTAATCCATACACGCGCATATATACACCAGCACACATACACACACGCATACGTGGCCCTAACTCTTCGTTTCTCTCCGTTCGCCGCTGTTCATCGCGATCGTTCGATCCTTTCCTTCTTTCTTTCTTTCCCTTTTTTTTTTATTCTCTCGTCGATACTCTTCTCGATACCGGTTCGTTTTCGGTTTCTCTCTTTCTGTTGATTTTTGTCTCTGCTGGCCGCGCAAAGACTGCAGACTACCCTCACGGAAACGGACGAGACTGGCTTCGATTGCGAGATACCCGATGCAGCAGTTTCTTCCCCTGTTATTTCTATCTGGCTCCATTCTTTTTCTTTTTCTCTCTTCTATTTTTCCTGAACGTGCTCGAGGTGTCTCCTCGAGAGAAAGAACGCCGTTGGCTCGTCTAAAGCTATGCCCACACTGAACATCCAGCAGCTTTTTGTCTCTTTTGTTGGTCTCTTCTTCTTCTTTTTTTTTTACCGAATAAACCAGCAAACAAGAGGCGACGAAAAGTTGCTCGATCCTGCTTCGGTGTGGACATTGCTTTACGGTTGTTTTACAGGGACGCACAGTGGTTCGATGGTTTAGATGGTTGCCAGTTTAATTCGTACACACTGCAGCAACGACCAACAACTTTTTGCCGAAGCTTGTTGCTCGGTTCCTTTTTCTATCGAACGGAAGTGGCAACACCAGGCGACCGGAAGTTGCTGCCGTGTGGACATAGCTTTACGGTTGTTTGGTTGGGAGTTTAAGCTGTACACGGGGCTCGGATTGATTTAAGGGTGAACGGATTGAAAACGTAGCGCGATCACGTGACGTACGAAGGAAATAATAATGTGAGGCTCACGCTCTGTGAATCACGTGATGTGTTTCTACCTTAATTTATCGATAGTATATTATGAAGTCGATGATTTATAGAGAATAACAAGTGTGCAATTATTTAAACATGTTTCTCGACGTTTCGATCCCTGTGTGGATCTTTCTCAAAGATCATTGATTCAAGAGACATATATCAAGAGACATTGTCTCTTTGAGAAAGATCCATACACGGATCGAAACGTCGAGAAACATGTTTAAATAATTGCACACTTGTTGTTCTCTATAAATGATCGAACCTTGCGCCGAAATCATCAACTTCATAATATATTAAAATTTCGATCGAAAAGAAATTCACCTTTCATGGATAGTGTTTGTTTTTTATTTTAAACGGTGGGAGATCAGTCGTTGCATTTGCTGCGGGGTTTTGTGCATTTATGAAAGAACCAGTGGAACTCCACTGGCACTCTAATGATGATGATGCTCATCTCTAGTGATACTTCTTTTGGACTCTGACGTTGATTATATTAATTGTTGAACTGTTGAGTTTTCATTTGGAACCACTGTGAGCCTGGAAAAATTCTGTTGTTAAAGGACCATCTTCCTCGGCTGTGTTCTCGTTATTTACTTTCGAAACTGCTGCTCAGGAGTCCTCCGCGCTCGGCTGTCGCGCACCGCGATCGATAGAACCGTCATCGCGCTTCGAGTGACGATTATTAACCCTTTCAGGACGGGGATCTCCTTTTTGTAGAGACGTAGTCCCGGTAGAAGCGGTTTCCCTTGCACCATTTTTCTGGTTTTCTATGCTACACTTTTGGAAATAATCAATAACACCGAGTAGTAGTAGTTGTGCGAGTTGGGTACTTCATTCATCCTCATCCAACGAGAGATCATGGTTCATTCTTAATTCTATCTTTCTCATGAACACGTAGCTGTAGTAGTAATGTACATCTTGCCCCCCAAACCGCAACTTACAAGTAAGTGTAAAGCCTGTGAAGACTTTATCACTGGTCCATTAAGCTGAACCCGTCCTGAACCGGTTGACAGAGTAAATAATATGAAAATAAAAAACGGAGTGGCGAGAACGCAGATTCGCGTCACTTAGTAGTAACATTGTTATATGTTGGTGGAACTTGCATTTTTCTACATTGTGATACTTTTACGTACGATCGTAACTATTTGTTGTTCCTATCGTTGACTCCCGCGACACGTGTCCCCCCTCGCCATTGCTCAATAATATCTATATCTATATATATATACATACATATGCACATATATAAGTAGCTTCGTAGACACGAGAGAAATCGCTGGCAGGCGAGAAACAACCGTCCTCCCAAAAACCGCTTAAATTCAGTCGTTCCCATTGATCGAAACGCGGGGGCGGTTTGTCACGTATTATGCCGCGTTTCCAAGGAAGAAACGCAGATTTCGTAGCACGCTTGTCGCGACAGATTGCCTTTTAACCCTCCGCAGCTGCTTAGAAAGTTGGCTGTAATTCGAGAATACATTTCGAACGTTTCTACACTATTCGCGAGAAATTGGCACAATTTTATTTTGAGAACTAGACTAATAGCACGGGAAATTGGCAGAAGTGTGTTTCGAGGGGGAATATATTTTTAACCCTTCCGTGCTGTTCAGGAATTTAGGACAATTGCAATTCTCGAATTATAATAGACAGTTAGATTAGTTTACATATTTCAGTGATGAAAATTGCTCTTAAAGCACGCTTGAAGTGCGCTTAAAACGCTGTCTATTGTCTCTCGTAAATCTAAAGTTCCCAGCTGAATAAATTTGAAAGTTCGATTCGTTTTCGATCGGGAGAGGAAAGTTCCCTATAAAGGCGAACTGCATCGTTAAAATGCATCGGCGGGACAAGCGTGTTCCGTGACAGTGTTTCTGAACGAATCGGTAGTTTGAACAAGGAAATGAAACCTCGAGCATTTTCCTCCCTCGATTAAATCGACTTTTTCTGTCCGATCTTAAGAAATTCTTGTTGCCTTTTTCAAAGCAGAGGGTTCAAGTGGGAACGCGGCAGAACGCGGAGCCAAAACCGGCCCCGTCCCGGCCACGTTTCATATCATTAAGTTTTTGTACTCTTTTTTCCTAGTGAATAGGCTTGCGTCAGTTTGTTGGTGTGGTAAATAAACTGCATTTCTTTGTGATAACTCGTATTATTTATTTCCCTCTCAACTTGTCCTCAGTTTACACGAGCATAACCGGAACAGCAGAGTGACGTTTCATTTCTCTTCCAAAACAAACCCCCGTGCTCATTGTATGTTTCAATGTTTCACTGATTAAACAAACATTTTTATTGTACACGTTGCTCCCACGTTGTTGTCACGAATCTGTTTCTGTCACTGACCCGGACTCCTCAGCTTTCACCGCAGTATGCTCGCATACTCGGTGAAATATAATCGAGGAAACGGTGTATAGATCAGCGAAGAATGCATCTTTATTTATTGCACTAACAGCATTGAACACGTCAGTATCGATCACACGTGACCGAGAGTATGTACGGTGACTTCCGTTAATATTTGGACACTCTTGAAAAAAAGATAACCTTTTTAATCTTGGACGAAACATGAGAAAAATGTTTCGAAAGAATTGCAAATCTTTTTATGTGGCCTTATATGAAAAATTTAGAGAACATGTTTCGTAGATCTATGTCGATTAAACATATTCTAAAAGTTTCATCAAAAATAGGTGTAAAATGAAACTTTTAGTATTCTCTATACAATTTTGACTACTTGCAATTTTTGAAAAATTTCTTTTCACAAAGGGTTGAAGAAGTTATCGGTTCTCTGAGGGCGACCGAATATTAATGGGAGTCACTGTATCCCGCTCTATACGTCCCTCGTTCGTTGCTCGTTCCGCGCGACCCTCGGACGTTCTCTCCCGACGTTTCCAACGGCGGCGACCGATCCCTTCGTTGACAATCTTCGTTGACATCTATCACCCACACCACATGTTGCACCAGCTCAAGATGCACGCACGCTCACGCCACGAATTCACAGCGCAATCGGTGAGAATTGTAGGTCCGAGGAGAGTCAAGGTAAAAAAAGGTATCGGCTTCGAACGAAAAAATAGATTCACCTCCGAGCGTAGCAGATTAATCAAGGTGTTCTTCGCGAATAATCGTCTCGAGAAAACAGGACCTCGGACCGTTCGATTTTCCATCAAGCTTACACTCCCGATTTTCTACTGTTCTCACTCACATCGCTTACGACACTCGCTTGTGGTTTGTTACTCGATATTGCAACCTTATGCCGTGAAATCTTGCAGTTACGTCATTGATACAGGAAATGAGATTCTTCTGTACGAACTTGTTAATCGTCGCTTCATTCATTCCATCGCCTCAGCTGTGTCCAAGCTATTAAACGAATGCACACAGTAATTTCATCTAATCTTCATTGTCAAACTGTTTAGTTAACAGTTTGTTCGTGGGATATTGATACGATTTAGCAGGAGGAACATTCGACGGCGAGGCTGGAGAATGGTTTTTTCAATGGAGCCGGTTAATCGCGGAGGAAAGTGTGCGGAGATTATCGTGGTCGAGCGTGAACGATATCGGTCGAAGTTTCTGTTCGAGGGACAATTTGCATGCGGCAACGTAACAGCATAATTACCGATCGCGAAACGGCCGGTTCGTGTTCGGCCGTTTACAGCCTCGCGAACGACCATCGGAGCACTTTTCGAGGACGTTTATATACGACGATCGGTCGCACCGTGTACGAATCTGTCGAATTGTCGCGAGACACGAACACACGCAGACACAACTCGTCGAACAGATCGTAGCCGAAGCGCAGAGAAAATATTACAGACGGAACTAATGCGACCGCATTGTGCATCATACGTGGAAGCCCCGAGGCGTGCACAGTGAAAGGTTTAAATATAACTCGTTTGTTACTTTAAATATCTGCTGCAGCGCGGATAGTCAGCCGAGCTATATCGGTCTGTGGTCCACTTGACTGGAAACGCGGATGTTATTCCGATACGTTTCACCGTTGAAAAGATCAATTAAACTACGTGGCCATCAAAAACGAACCGCGCGAATGCACAGGATTCTTCGGTTCTTTTTCCCCTCTTCTGTTTTTTTTCCACCGTGTATTTTTGTTTTTAGTTCGTTCCGTTCGCTCCACGGTCGTCGAATTGGTTGCTTTTCGATTTCTTTCGTCGGGAATCGCGCGAATTTCGTTTCGAGGCTTTTCTTTTTTCGGGACTGACGCGTCTCGGTGTCGCGATCGACGAGAGAGAGAGAGAGAAACGAAAATGAAAATTGTTTGGGGATCCGCGTAGGGAAACCGAGATATATTATAGAACCCGGGAACATGGTAGTATTTTTACCGTGGATATTTATCCCTCGCGAGCTTGTCGCGAGGAAAACTTAGCTGCTTTATGCTTCCGCGTCGGAAGTGCATTTTTGCGTGACTGGGAGACGGAATTTCCTGATTAGGGATTTTTATGATTATGGAAACCGGTTCTTGACGCTTCCAATGTCGCCGGAGGCTCGTCAGTCTCTTCCTTGGAGCCTGATAAACATTTTTCAGACGGCGAGCATTCATACTGTTCCGAGCACTTTAAAATAATGGTGCATGTTCTTTGTCCCCGAAAAAGTCGTAAGACAGAAAAGAAAATGTCAAAGTTTATATCATTTATAAAGGAAGGAATGAAATTCATATTTGTTGTACTTCGTTTAAGGGGTTAACATGCTAATTTATTCAGATCTATTTATTTTTTAAATCCACTTGCCGGAAAACAGAATGTGCAGGTCTCCCGGAGTAAAAAAGTTACTTCAGAGTCCGGCAGTTAGGGGTTAAAAACGTTGAAGAATTTCGTAATTATCCAGTGGACATTGAAAGGACGACCTCGAAAGTGTCGAGAAGTGGAAGAACCAGTATTAATCATTTCTGGAGGATAGTTTCGACAAGACTATTGCAAAAAGCATCATTGGAGAGCTGCCATAGGAAAAGTTTCGGTTTGAACGCGCGGAGCGTACCGTGGCGATGAAGCGTGTGCTCGATAACGCTCGCGCCACTTGTCCATCCGATTAAAAACTTATTGGAAATTCCTTTTATTGCGTTTTATTGCGCGCCGCTAAGCAGAGATCGGACTGGTTCCATCGGGGATTAGAATTCTGTTACGAACATCGAGCCAGTGAGAAATCCAAGTAATCGTTAGTCACGGTTCTACGATAACAATTATACGAGTCCGGCGACTTTCGAGCGAGCCACGTGGCTACGTGATAAACAATCGACGCACCGGCTGCAGATTGATATCCAACGAGGTGCACGTCACTCGCTACAAATCCGCCGGACACTATGACCGAGTGGCATCGCTCGCATTCATGGAATCACAATTAACGGGAACCGTGTGACGGAAGAACGGGACGTGCTCGCGTTAATGAATGAAACGCGGTCGTGATCATCGGCTTGTTCGTCGCGAAACGAAATCGCCTGCTCTCGTGGCCACGGGTCTCGCGACACGATTCATATCGCCAGTTACGTCACCCACCAAACCGTTTCGCTCTTGTGTTACTAAATCGTGTACGCGTACGACGATGACACAACTGGAAACAATTTCCCCAGAAATCATCCACATTCAAATTGACAATTTTTTAAAAACGCATCCTACTAAAACACTCAATTGGACAAATAATATTGCGATAATATCAGGTTTGACGTTGCGTCGTCGTCGCATGATCGAACAGCTTAACCATTAACACGTTCGTCGCCACGTCACCCATATCTGGGTAACGGGTATGCTTCCCAAATATGGGTGACGCTCTTCTTGTTCGAGTTAATTAAATATAGGTTATTATATATAGGACATACAACATAAAAATATTAAAAACACATTATACCGTTCTGCGTACCGTCGCACTATGGGGCAAACGGCAGAATTCTGTGTCAAAATCAAAGAACTTTCGACAGAAATGAGATAGAGCGATGAAATTTTTTTTAAATGAAAGAAGAAACTTGGCAGAATATGAAATAAGTATAGAGATTGTGGTACGAACGCTTTTTGACCATGAAAAAATTCGTTAAGCTTGCACAAGTTCAAGAAAATTATGGTTTTTCCAATACCACGTCCGGAAATTTTTTTTTAACATGCGACACATCATCTCCTGTAGATTTTTTCACGCTGATTTCAAATCTGGTCTAAAAATTAGTCTACGACCTCAGAATTTTTCAAAAAGTCGAATTATTGTTCAAAATTTACATTTTTATTTTTTCAAGGTTAAAAAACATTTGTACCACAATCTCCCTATTTTCCATATTCTACAATGTTTCAGCTTTAATTTTAAACAAATTTCATCGCTCTATCTCATTTCTATCGAAAGTTCTTTGATTTTGACACAGAATTCTGCCGTTTGCCCCATAGTGCGTCGGTCGAATTTCGGCCCGCGGCAAACTTAGGCGAATTACGCTGGGCGACCAACGTGTTGAGCCATGCAATGCTGGAGATATTAAACTGTACCGAAACCGACATTTAGGCGATGGTCCTCAAGGTGGAGGACCCTTCGCCTCGACTGTGGGGAAGGATAACACGAATAACCAAGAGAGTTCCGATGTGTCCTGCGAAGAAGCATCCCTTAACGATCGTTAATCACCGAGCCGTTCCTAATAGATCCTTGGCCTCTCCTGTTATCCTCGAACCACGAATGCAGAGTAGCTTACGGAGCTGTTTTCACGTCGATCCTGAAGGCGTGTCGATGAGCAAGGACATCTGAACGAGCCCAACCTTCGTTCGGCATTGTTCCAGGTTCCTGAACAAGAGCAGGAGCCAGGCGGCGATGGTGGCTCGGGAACGGGAGCGGGAACGGGAACGGGAACGGGAACGGGAACGGGAACGAGAGAGGGAGAGGGAACGGGAACGGGAACGAGAACGGGAACGAGAACGAGAACGCGAAAGAGAAAGGGAACGAGAACGCGAGAGAGAACGAGAACGAGAACGCGAACGAGACGCGGACACCGAAGTGGAGTCGCCTCTGTCGGCGAGGTCTCGTTACGCCGCGTTGAAGGAAAGAAGGCAACGGCTGGCGAGGTCCAGAAGCTCGCACAACTTCGGCGGCGATGACCTCGACCTCGACGAGGAGCCACCCTCTCCGACGACCCAGTCGCCGAACGCCTATCTGGCGGCCAAGTACGGAGCCGGCTCTGAATTGGCCAGGAGCCGGAGCACCCACGCCCTCAAGTCGAGAGAGCCAAGCCCTGAACGCGACAGGCCCGGAACAGAGAAGGACGGAGCGGCCCTGAGCTCGTGGGCCAGGTACCTGAAGAATAAGTACGGGAATCGAACCATCAAGGACAAGGAGCCTTCGTCCTCTACCTCGTCGATACCATCGTCCAGGTAAATGCCCTCTCGATCCACCCGATAGAATTACAATTAATGTTATTGGCCCACTGGTTCGATCAATTCGAGACAATAAGCAAATTTGCAAAATATTACATGAAGTTTAATTCAACGTTTCGGTCTAAGTTTAGACCATTTTCAAGAATGTAATTTTTTGTAGGAACTTTTTGAAAAGGGCCAGATATTTACAAGAAAATACTTGATGTGCATAATGGTGTAGCTAGAATAAATTGTTAAAGGAAGAATCCTTTTGCAGTAGCAGCGCAACGTCCAGAAGGTTATCCCTCGGGCTACCTCTGAGGCACGTTGCCCAAACATCCTTCGAATCCTCCGATGACGACCAAAAAAACCCGTCAGGCTCCCCCACGTCCCCTACAGCAGCTCCCGTTATACCCGCGGCAGCAGGTTCCTCCACTAGGTGAGTCGAATGCAAAATACGTTATCATGATCTTGTAGGAACGACTGACATATTTGTTCGATTTCGACAGCAATGGCCGGAGGAGTCACTACCTGCTGAAGCGGCGGCAGCTGTTCAAGTTCGGGATGCGGGGGAGCGAAGCCGGATGCTTTACCTGGCCGAGAGGCCTAGCAGTTGGCCCAGACAACTCCATCGTGGTGGCCGACAGCTCCAACCATCGTGTTCAAGTAATTAACCTTTCTATAGCCGGCATACGTTCCGAATGAACTTCAATTTCGCTTCCGAACAAACTAAAACCATTTCGTAGGTAGCCGAGTTTAAATCGATTCTCGCGATGTAGAAGTTTCGGTAATTTACAGTCTCCCTTTCTATCTTTCTCTATGGTAATTGGTAGTTTCGAGAACGCATGGCTTTGTAATTCAAGAGCATGAAGAATGGAAAGGAAGTTTACTGATCCGTGGTACCACCGGTCGAAATTACAGGTATTTGACTGCAATGGGAACTTCATGAAGGAGTTCGGAACATACGGAAGCGGCGAGGGTGAATTCGATTGCCTCGCCGGGGTGGCCGTGAACAGGATCGGGCAATATATCATCGCGGATCGATACAATCATAGAATTCAGGTGCTCGATCCGTCAGGCCGATTTCTCAGAGCTTTTGGCTCGCAAGGAACCGCTGACGGCCGGTTCAATTATCCTTGGGGCATCACCACGGACGCTCTTGGATTCATCTATGTGTGCGATAAAGAGAACCATCGCGTACAGGTGAGGACCAACCCCTCAAGATAACTTACCTTCTCGAAGAAGATCCAAAAAATTCTAGAGGCTTTCGTGGTTCGTCAGCTGGATGCTGATTTTGTGTAGAATGTTTTTTTTATCATTTTGAAGCTCCTGGGCTAGGAAAGTCTCTAGAATGCTCCCTCAGTGATTTATAGCTTAAACCTCATACGCTTTTCAAAAATAGCTGTATAAAAAAGACGATGATAACAATTCACCCATTTTTATTTTACACGTTAAATCACCACATTATGTTTCATTTATAGCGTCACATTTTAAAGAGATACATCTCACGACGTAGACATAAAAGGATGAATCATTTTACAGTATGTGAAAAATATTGAATGGATGAATTGTCACTCTGAGGAACGTATGAGGGTTAATTGACCAGAAGAGAGGGTTGATAATCCTAAATATTCTAGAGTCTTTCCTGGTTCATGAAGTGGATGCTGATTTTGTATAGCGACCCATGGTCACATATTTTGATCATTGTGAAGCTCCAGGGCTAGAAAAGTCTGTAGAGAACTCCCTTAACAATGTATGACTTAAAATTGATGCTATGAAGGAGCCAGGAGCATTTTCCGTAATTTGACAGTGTCCATGAGAGAGGGATGATAAAGTGGATGGTTTGTGTGGCAGGTATTTCAATCGGACGGCACGTTCGTGGGTAAATTCGGTTCCTGCGGAACCGGACGTGGCCAATTGGAACATCCCCAGTACATCGCGGTGAGCAACACGAACCGCGTGATCGTCAGCGACGGGAACAACCACCGCGTGCAGATATTCGACGTGAATGGCCGCGTGCTGACCTCCTTCGGATCCGAGGGCTCCGACGAGGGTCAGTTCAAGTTCCCAAGGGGCGTCGCTGTCGACGACCAGGGTTACATCGTCGTCGCCGACTCCGGCAACAACAGGATACAGATATTCAGCCCAGAGGGCGCGTTCCTCAAGTCCTTCGGCGGCTGGGGTAGCGGTGACGGTGAATTCAAGGGCCTAGAGGGTGTTGCTGTCACGTCGACCGGTAACATCGTCGTCTGCGACCGCGAGAATTACCGCGTCCAAGTGTTCTAATCTATCTTTATTTTTTTCTCTCCTCTCTCTTTCTCTCTGTCACTCTCCTTCTATCTTCTCTTCCTTCATCTTTCTCTGACTCTCTCCCTTCTAATCCTCGACCAGGGACTTCGAGCGTTTTCAAGGGGGCTTTTCGAATCGATGCAACACTATGGGGGTTCATTCGAACTGGGCATACTTCTCACAACGACTATCGTTTCATCGATAATGACTCTGTACAAGTCAACCTCTGCTACGCATAATGATTAGCATTTATTACTGAAACATTCGCATTAGATTAAATTGGTTTCATTTAACTGCTGTCTCTTGCAATTGGACGATCTTAGTCGTAATAAAATCAATCAAAATTCTGTATGCACGCGTTGTCGATGATTGAATGAAAAAAAAACAATCGCAATGCGTACTAGAAGTGGACACTGATGAATGAGCATTTTCGAGATCGTGTCTTTGTGGAGATCATCGATGAAACTATAGCCCGAGGGGTTAGTATGGCCGGTTTTCAACCCCGTGTTATTAGAACAAGCAGCGCTATGGTCCGTACAATGATCAGAGGGACTTCCAAGCCGACGAACGTTGCGTGGATAGCCGGGATACAAAGCATAGCAATTCTATGGGGAACATAGTAGTTCGACGATGGGTTCACGTTTCAAGAGGGGGGTGAGATTTCTTCGCGTTAACTTGCTTGCTTTCGTTAGTTTCTTAACATAGTTGTTTGTGTTCAAGCTAATATACTTCGCGGGGGAAGCCCTTTGGTACAGACCATCGAAGCTTTTCTTTCTTCTCGGTAGGGGGGGTGAACCGAAAATGAGAAACAAAATTGGACAACCTGTTTTCGATCCTCACGGACCCCGTTAACGGGATTCCGCTCGATTGTCTATTCCACTTATCTCGCCGGCCTATCTAAATGCTAATATGTACCTCCCGACAGAGTTATTCGACGAATCGATGATAATGCGAAAACTTCACGCAGAAATCTTGGACGTCGGAGATATTCTACGAAAAAAAAAAATAAGAGATTCGTCTTATCGTTTATCTTTTATTCCCCTGCCTGTCTTACCCCCTCCTCTGTCTTTCCTTTATTCGCCAGCCTTCTGTACGCACATGATATCCGCGTAATTTAATTTAATTTATACTCAAAGTGACAACAAAATACAGTTTGTACCGTTTGTATGCTTTAAATAAATTGTTGCGGAAGTATTAAACGAGTGAATGGTTCCTACCTGTTCATCCTACCTGGTGATTTCCTGTTGGAAACCAACCCCTGGGGGTGGTTGCACGATTTACGGTTGATGTTGCTAGAGTAACGATGTAAAGGGGTAAGTCAAAAGGTAAGTGAGTCAATAAATATATAATTTATTAAATGCAATGATGAAATGGTGTAACAATAGGGGGGCGGGCGACCGTCGATCATGTTGCGATCGACGTGCAGGGCGGACAAGAGGTAATACGCTGCCCCGCCCGACACCCCCGGATCGGAAATATAGATAAAATATTTTCGTTATTATTTACAATATTAGTTGAACGTTAGTCAATAATAAATAATAAACAGTGGCGTAATCCTTTATTTAATATAATTTAATAATGTAATATATATTACGTTTGCGATAATAAAAATATTACAAGAGATGGAGCCTTTACCATTATTCGTTTCCACTAGAAGTAGCACGAACCTGTATCTTTCTTCTTCTTATTTATTTATCCATATTCTGTATTCTGTGTTTTACTTATTTTTTCCTTTTTTTGCTCTTTTTTCATTATATCTCATTATCGCCGGCGTCGTTCGAAAATTCACCGCGAAATCTTTCTTTTCTTTTTTTTTTTAAACGCGATTCCCTTCGGTGTCTCTGGATCGGTACGTCTCACTTCGAACGTGTTCGTTTCATTTATCTTTATATTCTTCGGAAAGTAATTGTTCTGAATTTTTGTTAACGGAGTGCCGAAGAGAATCGCGAGGTCCGTGAATTTTCGAACGGGATTACGTGTCGGCTGGGATGCAGATGTCGAAACAGCTGTCGAAACCATCAACCTTCCGGGATTAGTCGAATGGGATTCAACAAATGAATTAATATCGGCGTTACGATTCCTCGATAATTATTACACGTGTAGAAAAACCGTTCTCACCTGGGCGTCATCGAACGCCGGATTTTTATATTATCACAACGGAAGTACGCGACATGCTTGGACGTTGTTGTGGTTGGTGTTTTCTTTTGTTGTTTTGTTGTTGGTAGGTGGTGGAGAAGATGGTGTTTTTGTGTGTTTCTTTTTTTATTATACCGAGTAAAATTACGGAGCGTTGATACACCTCGATTAGACTAGAAATATGTTTTATGTAACGCACGGGCCAGGCAGGCAGCAAGCAGGTACAAAGTGACCGTCTTAATCAAGGAACAGTAAGTAGAAGATGAGCTAGGCACCGATATCCGATCGTTTCGACCTTTTCGACATCGTGATACAAAGGTCCTACAGGATGTCTCGCTGTACATCAACACGACACGACGAGATAAGACCTATCCGATACGTTCTCGGTGAAATTATCCTTCGAATTTTTTGAATTAGATTTTCAGAAATTTGTAACATCTTTGATTTCATGGTGAGAAAGCTAACAAGCTTTTCCTGGGACGATCGATGCGTGTTCTGGCGAGAATTACGAATTTTTCTACAGCCAATTGATATAATATTATCAGTCATGTTGATTCATAACGAGACACCTTACACGCGTACATATCTCGTGCGATTTTTCATTTCTGGAGACTGGACAATTGGAAATATTCGAATCTATAGCGCGAATCAATCATTCCCAATTAGAAGAGAAGTTTCGTTTAATAGTTCCACTATAACCTACTGATTCGTCTCTGCATCTAGAAAGTTAGTTTGAAAAGTGGCATGACATTATTTAGTTTATTTTATTTTTATTTTTACTTGTTTTTTTCATTATATCTCATTCTGTATTCGAGTTTTGTTTAATTAAGTAGTAATAAAGTTATAATTAATTATTTTGTTTAATTAATTAAAGTGGCAGCAGTTAGGCCATGCGGCTCCTATCATCTAGTCGTCTTTGACTCTTGGCTTTCTTACGTAGATTTAAAAATTTCTTTACTTATTAAACTTTTTTTTTCTTTGTTATATTTTGAGAATAATTTGTATTAAGTGACTTTTAAAGTTTAATGTTTATTTTTTTCCTCGAAGCGCCTACCCTAGCGATGTCTTTTTTTTTGTTTTGTTATTCATTATTTGGTAAGTAAGTAATTATTTTTTAGCATTTTCTCTCTTTTCCCGCTCTTCCTTTTCCCGTTCTCGTACGCTCGATAGATTTAAGTATCTTTTTTGGTATTTTCTTTTGGTGTACGTGATAGTAATGCGATTCTCACTAGAGTAATAGTAATTAATGGGGTCGGTGGGGGTGGGAGGAGGGGGGAAGTGGTGTGTGGAAACAGGTGTGAAATATTTTCTCGCGGCGTCGACTTTTCCGTTCGGGGACATTTTCGCGACCGAGACAAAAATTACTGTGCGCGATTCTCTCGATATCTCTCCGTCGTCTTCGAATTTTATGTTTCTCTGTCTACCGCTGATTCGATTGTTCTCGTTCGATATTATTCCTGAAAACCGTCCCCCGGAAAAGCTCGACGATACCGTCGTGTTAGCGATCGGACCGCTGCCACGGAAGGGTCTCGAATAAAAATCGGTTTTTCGTTATTTTAGTTTCTTCGGCGTGTGTTGTACGACCCTGGAAACGAATTTCAGTGTCTTTCCCCTATTCTTAAATCGTTTACGTCATCCCTATCACCGCGAGGGTTCGTATTACAATTTTTAGTTTTTTTTATTCCCCTGGTTTAAAATTCGAAAGAGTTGATTGCCACGCTCGAAATCGCACAAGCCCGACAGTCTAAAAATACCACAGGTGAGAGAGTCTCACTTCTTCTATCGCACCTGAAAATTTTGCAATAGCTCTCTTCGTTCGACCTCTCCTACTATAACTTCGATATCGATTCTCCATCTTTCTTTTTTTTCCCCTCCATCGTTCTATCGATCGGCTTGTGTCTGTGTGTCTTTTATTTTTTGAAACTCCCGTTCTGTTTAAACGTACTATACTCGCTAGCCCTCGTTTAATAGTTCCTTAAATATGTAATAAGCAAAAATATGAATATAATAATAGTTTTGTGTATATAATAATAATTATTACTTTACTCGTCTCGTTTTCCCTTTCCCTCTCTTTATGTATCGATAGGATCGATGATTAATCAATTAATTTAATTAATTAACAATGATTTCTTTTAAAAGAGTTGTAAGAATCTCTTATCTCTCGTCTCGCTCTCTTTCGCTCTCTCAATTTTCTCGCCCGTTCTCGCAGTCCCTCCCTCTCTCACTCTCTTACTTCCTCTCTCCTTTTTATCTCCTTTTTTTTTCTTAATTTCCGGTTTGTCTTCCGCGCGTTCGTCTTATCTCCGCGCGTCATCTCTCTTTGTCGTCGTTCACTTTATCAACTAATAATTCTTTAAGCTTAGTGGCATGAAAATGCTCGTTGGAATTGACTCGTGTGTACAGTAAATCTTATACAATCTTTTCCTCCTTCTCCTTCTTTCTCTCACTCGCGCGCTCGCTCCGCATATGAATTACCTCGCTAATTCGAAAACGCCTCGTGTGTGTGTGTGTGTGTGAACGTGTGTATACGTGTGTCTATGGTGTAGGTGTCAGAGAATGCGTGTAAATAGGTTTGTCTCGAAACGCCGGAGGATTGGGTTCGATCGATCCTCGTGGTAAAACGCAGAACCTCGAAGATCCTCACGACAGATCCGACGGCGTGAACGATCGAATTGTTTTTTCCCCCCATTTTGCAATTTTGTGACCCGAACCGAAACAACCACAGGAACCAAAAAAAGAGAAGACGAGAAAATTTGTCTGTCTGTCTGTTCTCTTCACCGTCCGCAATGGCGGACGTCGAGACGTTATAAACTTTTGTTGTTTCTTCTTTCTTTCTTTTCTTTTTTATTTGTTGAACGAACGCAGCACAGCTCGGTCTGCACTCCGCGATTTGTGTTCAAGTATTCTTTCGTTTATTTTGTTTGTTTGTTTTGTTTATTTATTTATTTATTCTCTGAGAAACGTTTTTGCTTCGTTCAGCGGTGTCGTTCAGCGGAAATACTTTCTTGGATCACCATTTAAATTTATCACAATAGATTTTTGTCTTCGAAATCGATTACGGAAACGCTGTCCACCGTGAAACACGGTGAAACATTGTTCGTTTCGTATATTCTGTATTTTTTTTTTTTTGTTCCGCCCTCGCAATAAATATTCGCCATAAATCACGCGCGTTCTCCGTTTTAAACCACTACTACTCTCGTCTCTTTTATTATTTTTCTTATTTTTTCGTTTTCTTGCTTTTCGCTTCGTCGCACGTGTTTCGCCTCCTCCTCTTCGTTTACTTTTTTTCCCCGCTTTTCGTATCATTTGTCTTCTGTTTTATCTAAAGAGTCTTCTTTTAAAAAAATCCCCTACTGGAGAGAGAAACGGTAGGTAGGTTTGTAACAATGTAATCGACTATGCTTATACCCTAAAAAATTGTAACGCTACGAAGTTGATTATACTGTGACTTTAAGCACAGCCCGTGGATGAAGCGCCCTACCTCCCCGCTCGCAGACGGAGACAGGGCATCTTTAATTTCATTTGTTATTTAAATAATCTTCTTTATCTCTCGCGTTCTCATAAAACTCGCCTCCACGTTCCTTTCTTTCCTCCTCACCCTTTTGTTTTCTTTTTTCCTCTAGCAGCCTTTATTCTTTATCTTCACGCGTTCACTCTCTTTCTCTCCCTTTCACGCCCAACTCATTCACACTTTCTCACACTCTCATCTCTCTCGCTCTCTTTCTCTCTCTAGATCCCAGGTATACATCGAAAAATTATGAGCTACTTATTCATCGACCTGAATCGTATATTGCCATTCCCGTTACAAGCGGCGAAGAAGAATAACTATCGTTGCACCGAAGGGACCGTTCCCTAACAGAACATATTATATGCAATGTCGACACGGATCTCCCGGCTTCTTTGGCTCTTGTACAAAACGAGTATATCGTCGCTCACGTTCGCGTCTCACCTCGATCCTGAACGAAATTAGAGAACCGGGGCTATAAAACTTCGCGCGAAACCGAACCGAATAATAGTAGAACGAAAACGCTGACGTCGCGGTCCGTCGAATACTTTGGATTATTGCACTCCCAGAGAAAACCGACCTCGATTCTCATCCTGAAACCGCGAGAGAGACACGTTGCTCTTAGGATCGAGCGAGGCCCACCGGCAGCAAGATCAAACCGATCAGAAATATTCGGTAAAAATGAAGAAAACGTGCCAACTAGACTGTGGATCTCTCTGTAAAAAAAATATAAATTGAACTGAGAACAAGAGGGGGTTTTCAAACACTTCAAGCGAAATCTACTTATGGATTAATTAATCCAATGAATCGCATTATCTCAAAATCATGCACTATTTATAATCGTATTGATTGTTTCAGTGATTCTTTACAAAATTTTCAAATGCAACTACGCAGGATTAAATTATAATACTATATCGATTGTACCATTATTAAAATTTTTCTTTTGTGCATGTCCCTTTTTTTCGTTTCTTTGATATTGTAAACACTTATGTAAAAGGGCTTAAGTCCGTCTATAATAAAGAAATAATAAATAATAATAAATTCCATCGAGCCCGAGCTCCCTAATGTCTTTAAAGATTTCAAGAAATTATATTATTATTATTATTATTATTATATACGGAACGAGGTCCTTTTATACAAATGTATACAGTTTTTACAGTATAACTGATAAAAACAAAAAGAAGACATAACAAAAAAAAAGAACAGGAAGTCTTAACCTAAAATCTTATCTAAGAGATAAAAAATTATCTCTTATCTCAAGTCTCACCTGTACAAAAAGATCCACAGTCTAGCTTTTCTAGCGTCATCGGACTCGAAGATTGGAAACGGTCTCCGGTGGGTGAAGCTGTGAGAGCAACAGTGATCGTGTGAAGTTTTCGCGCGGACCACCTACCTTGCAGCCCTGAAACGTTGTCGTCGGAAAGAAATGCATAGAAAGTCGGATGGGTACGAGAGAGAGAGACGTTGATTCGTCGGACAAAGGTTGTGAGAGCAGGTGGACAGAGCTAGATCGAAGAGGCAGGTACGAGTTGTAGAACCGAGTGGTTTCAGAGGGTCGTGTGTGTTGGAGGATCGCTCTGGATTGGATGTATCCAAGTATCCCCGGGATCGTGGGTTATGCGTGAAAGCCCGTGGCGTCGCGACGTCGATTCTCCTCTTCCTCCTCGAAAGAGAGAGAGGGAGAGAAAGAGAGAGAGAGAGAGCCGTACGCCCCCCACACCAGGTGCACCCCGATCAATGCGGATGGTTTCTCTAGGCTCTCTATTGTTTCGCCTCGGTAAGCTCATCGGCATTCTGCGTGGTCGTCGACAGTCGACAGTCGATTAAGTGACCTCTGGGTTGGCGGCTACTAGGCTGGCCCCTGGGCTAGATGAGGGCGAGCTTTGGGGGACAGCAACCCCCCGTAAAATGGCCGCTGGCTGCCTCCCGTTCCCGTTTGCGGCGGCCCTGGCGTTCTGCAGCCTATAGTCCCAGAAACGTACACACGTTCATGTAGATCCGATTCGATCGAGCGCACAGCTAGTGGCGAGAGTTGTGCATTACAATGACACTGAATGACCAAGCACTCTGAGGAACACGTCAACTACGAAACAAACGAGCGCATCTAAGTCGACTGGCTCCGCGATCGATCCTTTGCTCGAGAACCTTTCGTTCTATACGATTCGACAGACTTCTTTTGCTTTCTTTTTGATTGCGTTTCCAGATAGTGGTAATTTTGATACTCGAGGAGACGGTTGCTGTGTGCATGTTACCGGGTTACAGTGTAGAATGTACACACTTACTCGGATGCTTTAGTCGAAGCTACTGATTAATCGAGACCGAGAGACGGAGGTCGTTTTAGGGCTAATCCAGACTAGAGGGCTACGATCGGAGAAGGATTTCGTTAGTCCAACGGTAGATTAATGGACTGATTCTACGGCGCCCTTCGAGGGCTCGTCAACCCTGGACAGACTGTAGATCGGACCTCTGAGATTCGATTTTTACAAGTTCATGCAAAAAAAATGTTTCATCTAAACACTTTTTAATGGAACCTTTAACATTTGTAATGTGAAAGACAATTTCGCGGTAGGTGAAGTGTTAACAGTACGTTACTTCAGCCTTGTACGACAATGAAGGAAATTGATTTACTGTTGTTCGGTCTTTGGAATTGATTTTTGACAAGCCATTTGGTGGTGAAGATTATTATCGATCATTTTATAGAAACAAGAATAGATTGCGTAAACGCGAGTAAGATTCGAGGCGCAGTCTTTCAAGGGTTAACATTGAAAGACGAGGGAATCGATTGGTCAATGGAATCGCAGAAGTAAGTAGATCTCTCCCGTGTACATGTGTATGCCATTAATCTAGCGTGCCGTACACTTTGACCAGCGAAGCTAATATATACACAAAATATCACCAGCATAAGGTAGCACACATAGGCGAGTATTCGCGCTCTTGTCTTGTCGTGGTAACACGCACACAGAACACCAAGTATAGTGTGTAAAGTTCTACAACACCAGTCGAGCAAAGTGAGAATCGAGGGAGCTGATGTATCTCATACGTCTTTCTATGACAAGCTCCGTATATGAACACAGTTGCATGGACTTGGTACTCGGTATAACACGGTCAGTAACATCGAGAACAGGGAAACAACAAAGCACCGATTACATTCCGTAATAAAACACAGAGTAGCTAATCGGAGATCATGGTACTTTTGTCTGTTCGTATTATCTCGAATCCCGGTAACGATCGAATTGGTGTCTCTATCATCTGTTCTTATATTTTTGCTTTGGTGTCGTGAAAACAGGGTGCACTGATCGTCCTGGTGAAAAGCGGGACAGCAAAGATATCCTCCGTAGGATAAACAAATGAATTTGTCGATTTCTTTTTTTCTCTTTTTTCTTTTCATATTTTCTTTTTTCTCTTTTGAGTTTAATTATATACGAGAAGGGGGGGGGGATATAAACGAGCAGTGTTTGCCGCGCGACAATCGCCCTACTTGTTTGTACGTTACTTACCGGTCGTGAATCGTCCCACGACAAGCTGCATTAGTACACACAGAAGAGGGAGACTTTAGAACTTTTAGATGTCTTTCGTTACGATAAGCCTTTCGTGTGCTAACAAGAAGTACTACATAACTAATAATGCGTGCACACCGTTGCAACAGGAAATGCAATTAGGTGCACCCGGCCGGATACTAACTTGATTTTCGACTGTCGCATGAACTGCTGGATCTTCCTCGCTGCCTGATGGGCGGCTTGCTGGTGTACAGCTTGCTGTCGGGAGCTCGCCGAACCGGGCCGGGACCGATAATTACGGTAGTTGCTTTGTATCACCAGAGCAGCCTTCGTGGCTTGTCTACGGAAACACCACAAAGTGGAAACAGACCGTGAAATAAAACCACCGTGGCAAGGCGCGTGGCGATCATGCTGTCTAAGCGCACACCCACCTCCCACGCACCACTCGATCACTCCCTAATTAACCACACTCGCCCTCACAAATTTTCTAAAACCACAATACCACAATTTTGTGCATTGGCTATTTCCCAAATAGTTAAAACCCAATTACACATTAATTTTTGCCTCGTACAGCCTCACGACCCCAGATATTGATTAACCCTTTGCACTCGGAGCTATTTTATCTCGAAAATTAAACGTTTCTTCTGACCTACAATATTTCCATTCTCTATGATTTTTTAAATTTGATAAATATGAAATTGATATAATACCTCATACAATACTTAAGTATGTAGTAATTGGTTAGATACCGACATATCTGATAGTGTAAACAATTATTTAAATAATAGTACAGCAATTTTTAGTGCCGCCTCAGAGGCTAAGGGTTAATAGACTGCGGATCTTCATGCAAAATAAAAAATATTCGCATTGATTGCAAAACACATGAACCAAATAAAAATTGTATTCTTCTTTTGATTGTCCTATTAAGCTAAAACTAATACCTCGATGTCCTTAAATATTTTCAACATGTCGTACGTCATAACTGCATAAAATCCGTCGTCTATTAATTATCACGAAGCGGAGGTCGTAAATTAAGGAGCACGTGCAGACACCGTCGAAAAAAATCGAACTCCCGACCCTCGTGGAAGATTCCAAATGAGGTGCACAGACATTAATTATGCAGCCCTCAGAGCCAAGCAACCTTCCACCAACAAATCCTCCAAACAACGTGTAATTCAGGAGTTATTCGAGTGTGCGTGCCGGCCAATTCACCTCGTACACGTATTGCAGAAGGGGGGTGGTACCAGCGAAAGAAGAAGCGGTTTGGATTGGGAGAGCAGAGGAGGTTTAAGCTTTCATCTCAAACAGAAGTCGTATTAATTTAATGCCAGGCTAATTTTGTATTCGGGACGTCGGCTCGGGACGGCCGGGCTAAGGAACTTCCCTCCGAAACTTTTCGAATTATTTACGATGCCAATTAAAAGTTCGCCCAACCTCCGAGGTCCCGGCCGGGTTGGGAATGAACTTCGTCCGATTCCACTGAATCGTTAAATTGGCCCTGTCCTCCGTCTTTTATTAATTGCCGCTTATTAAAACGAACCCGTCGCGAACTACTGACGCGAATCTCGCGATACCACCCCCTGGAAATTAGGCGATTTCGAAACTTTCCCTGTCTGAACGATATTCGCTTGAGACTCACGGTTACGTGTGTATGTACAATTTTTATCGTACAATTTTGACTGTTGAGATAACAGTGTACGTAATATTTCACGTGGAAGTAGCGTTCAGAACTGTTTCCCAAATTGCGGCTAGCTTCATCAGGAGTCAAAAGACATGCTGACATTGTGCACAGTATTCAAACGAAGCTAGCTGCAGTGGTTGCGTAACGCTAGGAGAACACAGCTCGCACCCTCAACAGTGAAAATTGCACTCGAACTCGGATTTTAACCTACTTGTGTTTGAATCCTGTCTTTACAGGAGAGGCGTGACTGATTTGCAGGATGATAAAGGGACGAAGACGAACGAACGTAGCAAAGACAGAACGGCCGCGTAAAGCTAGAAACGGTTTACCTATAATAAGCGTACTGTTTATGTCGACGATAATATTGCTGGATGAGAACGGCTGCGTGTCTCTCTGCTTCCTCCTGCCTCTGTCGTCCCTTGTAATTTCTGTAGGCTTTCTGGATCATGCGTGCCGCGTGGTATAGTTCCCTTTGCTCGCAATCGGACAACGTCAGCCTGCTCAGATCCGCCTCGCTACCGTCACCGGACCCGTTACCGCCACCGGTCATCGACCCGCAGATACCAGACCCGATCACGTTACCGAACTTCCGGTCCCCGCCATAGTACTGACCGTTGCGACCATTGCTACCGTCCAGCTGCAATTGCAGTTGCAGGAACTCGCAAAAATCGGCGGTGGTAGGCGGCGGGGACGGCGAGTCCGCTGTTAAACAGCTGCTCGACGGACTCGACGGACTTGCGTCCGCGTCAGCGTCCGACACCGATGCTGCACCACCGCTGCACTCGCGGTACGAGTCGAACAGCTCCCCAGAATCCAGCGGCTGCAACAGGAAAAATGCATTCGAGCGTCAGCAATCGGTAAAGAATACATTAACACGTTCGTCGCCCAGCGTAATTCGGCTAAGTTTCCCGCGGGCCCAAATTCGACGGTACGCAGAACGGTATATGTTTTTAATATTTTTATGTTGTATATCCTATACAGGGTGTTCGACTACAGGTGGGAGAAATTTTAGGGGGTGGTTCCTGACGATAATATAAGACGAAAATGAAGAATAAAAAAATTGCGATTTCGGCTTCGTTAATTATTTACACGTGACTGTGGCGCGCCAGTGTGACGTACGCAACGTACACCTCTGTCGAAAACGTTGCCGCATTTTAGGCGGATTTTTAATTATTAATAGCTAATTAACGAAGCCGAAATCGTAATTTTTTTATTCTTCATTTTCGTCTTATATTATCGTCAGGAACCACCCCCTAAAATTTCTCCCACCTGTAGTCGAACACCCTGTATAATGTATAATAACCTATAAATTAATAACCTATATATTTCATTAACTCTAACAAGAAGAGCGTCACCCATATACAGTGTCTCCCACTAATATTCGGACACTCTTAAATAGACGATAACGTTTTTAATATTTTACTATACGATTTGAACGTTTTGGGAAGCTAGAACAATTAGTTTGCTGCAGGATGTGGAAAAAAATCTTGTAAAAAATTGCAATTGATCGGAATTGTAGAAAATATACTAAAGTTGCATTTTGTAACTTTTTTATGCTTGCCTATATTGAAAATTGAAAAACTACGTTTCGGAGATTTGTGTCAATTATATGCACTGTGAAAGTTTCATCGAAATAGGTTGATGCGGAAAAAACGACAGACATTGAAAGATGTAAGAATCCTTAGAATTACTGCAGTTATAGGCCGAAAATGGTGAAAATCTGCAATTTTTGCCATCTTTAAACGTTTGTAGCTCATTACAACGTCGCCCGATTTTGACGAAATTTTCAGAATATGTTTCATTGACACAGATTTACAAAACGTAGTTTCTAAATTTTCAATATAGGCCCACATAAAAAAGTTGTAAAATTCAACGTTTAGTATTTTTTTCTACAATTCCGATCAATTCAAATTTTTGACAAGATTTTTTTCCACATCCTGTAGCGAAATAATTGCTCTAGCTTCCCAAAAAGTTCAGATCGTATAGTACAATATTAAGAAAATTATCATCTTTTTAAGAGTGTCCGAATATTAGTGGTAAGTAGTCACTTTATGGATGACGTGGCGACGAACGTGTTAACGGGGGAGACTCCTTTCCAGGATTGCAAGGGTGCGGTTTGTATTATTAGTAAGCCTAGATTGATCCTTTATCTAGCACTTTTAACTACTGAAACACCCTTTGACACCCTTACAATCCTGAAAACGGGAGTCTACCCTCTTAACACTTTATCTACCGGTTGATTATTAATATGCTTTATAATAATTGTTCTGTACCAAATGGAAGCTTGAAAATCTTCTTTTACAGAATAAGAACGAAGGAAATTATTGGATTATGTTGTCAAGGGTGAGCTGTTGGTTTATGATTAAAGTTACTATTGCTATTAGATTCTTTTATCGACTTTCAGCAGTTATGAAATAATCACCGGTAGATAATGTGTCAAGAGAGTAGTCAGGTTTTTCATGTTGAAAAATTGGAAAATTAGTTGAGAACGAAATGAGCAGCTCACCATTTGTTCCATCAGAGCATCCTCGAGTGGCGACAAGGGCGGTGCCGGGGGTGGCGGCGAGGAAGAAGACGGAGAATCACCTTCCCCTCTCTTGATCCTTTCCGGCAGCGCAGCTATAATTTGCTCAGCCAATGTCAGCACCCTCGCGTCTTCCTCCCCTATAAAAAGGAATCACCACCCTAGCCAAAACTCGAAAAAGGTGTGACGGGACCGGCGAAAATCACATCGATCACAACACCGAGGTATGTTTGGTTATTTTTCTTTTTTTTGTTTGTTTTTAGTTCTGATTAATCTCATTCGATTGTTCATTAAATCGTTCGAGCCGTGTGGAACGTATAGTTTTTGGTTTTATATTTTTGTTCTACGATGAAATTCGAAACGTGTGACGCCGAGGAGTGAGTTTCGTACTTTCTAGCTCATTCTGAGAGATCGACTAGAGACTCATTCGATTGTTCAGCTCGACTGTTCGGGTGAACCGAACCGATCGAACGTGTTCACGTTTGTCCGGCAAAAAGTGCGCTTTTGCGTCCACAATTCACGGATCGTCCGCTCTATTTATTTATTTATTTTAAAAGTATCGTCTCGAAGACGGCGTCTGTCGTTTCCGAGGGACTCCGGTTTTGTTCCGCCGACAGACGGCTAAGAAAGTGTTTTTTTATTCGTTTGATTTTGTTTTTGTTTTTGGTTAGACGTTACACAGCAATCATCCAACACCAGCGGTTACGAAGGCCAAGCAACACCAATACTGCTTTTAAGCTGCAAGAGTTCAGAGGAGTTAGAGGACACAGCGAGAGAGAGCCTGGACCGTCCTGGTCGTCTCGTAACGCACAGACAGAGAGACAGTGAAACAGAAACAAAAGGAACGTTTTCGTTCGTGTGTATTTTGCGTCTGGGTCCGTTTCTTTTTTTTGTTTTACTGTATTTTCCGTGTGTCCGTGTATGTAGACATATATATACTCTTATATATATGCGTATGCGTGTTGTGCATCAAAAAGAAAAGAGAAACAACAAAAGAAACAGAGAAAGATAGAGACAGACAGAACATAGAGACACAGAAAGAGAGAGAGAGAGAGAGAGAGAGAGAGAGAGAGAGAGAGAGAGAGAGAGAGAACAGAGTTTTAGGGACGCAGTTTTAGCTAGGAAAGACTACGGATCACAGCCCGGAGGCGCAGTACTGTTTTATCTAGGCCGATGGATATCTATAAAGTGTAATTAGTTAGAGAACACACAGATTACACAGAATAGTTACAGATAGACAGGCAGACAGACAGACAAATAGAAGGGGAAACGAGGAAGGTACGGACCTACAGTCTCCTGAGGGGTCGGAGCGCTCTCCATTCCCTGCTCGCTGAGGGCTAATGACGAGTCATCCTCTTGCAACAACTCCATGTTGTCCAGCAGCGGGGAGCCACCTGTGTTTTATCGATAAACCCCTTAATACTACACGTCTCTCCTCGATTAAGATCGGTTCACGCTCGCTTTGCAACCTTGTAACTCTAAATTGCTTACAGGGAGGGTGGCGGGGGGCTATGGGGTTAGACTATGTCTTTTAATTAAGGTGGAATCAGGTGGTCCGACTGATAAACGTAGCCGCGCTTTTTGCGGGGGGTAATGGGGCAGGGCTGTGGTCAGTTAGTACTTTGCTGGAGAACAATTCAAACGAAGGGGGTATATATATATAGAGAGAGGTAGAGACTCTGTGAGTAAATTGTGTGTGGTGAATGTGCGTGTTCAGATTTACGGAAGAGGGCAGTATAATATTAAACGAGACTAACACAACGCCAGATCGAGACCGCTGTCTTGAGATGGCCTCCTAGGACTAGGGCTGGCCGGCCGCAAGAATAGCCTCTCGTCTTGCCGCCTCGCTTCGAGCCGATTCAATTCTTCCGCGATCGCCGTGTGTCCGTTCTCCGCCGCCAGCTCCGTCGCTGTTCTGTTCTGACAATCGCGGACACGAAGCGCCATCGCGTTCCATCTGCACAGACAGGCAAAACTTCCTTGTATTTGTTTGAAGAAAAATAGGGGACCTTACTAGATCTTTCAAACAAGCTGAACAGGTACGAACTAGAGATCCCTATTTCACGTACACGTACTCCAGTACGTGTCATTTTAAGTACACGGATACACGTGTACTATTGCACGTATGCATAAATACACGTGTACTATTTCACATATATTTAAATACACGTGTTTTAATTTGTTTTAATTTTTTGGATACAGTTACTAATTTTTGAAAGCAAAATAGGGGTATACATAAATTAATATTAATGATCGAAAAATTATATGAATTAAAATAAGAATCCATTACATACACGTCCATTGAATACACGTGTATTCAAATATACATACGTGAAGTAGGACACGTGTACCCGTGTACTTAAAAGGACACGTACTGAGTTACGTGTATTTAAATACACGTGTGTTATTAATACACGTACAAAACCACAATCTCTAGTACGAACCTATAAAGTATCCTGGCAGTATCCGCGTGTCCCGCCGCACAGGCCCAAGCAAGCGGCGTGAGACCGGCGCTGTCCTGCCTCAGAGCATCAACTTCAGCATCTAATACGCTACTAGGATTTTCCGCTCTCCAGTGAAGGAGTGCGCAGGCTAACCTGGAGTAGCCCAACCCGGCGGCCAAATGCAACAGAGTAGTGCCACCGGATTGTAACGGTTCCGCTCCGGCTCGCCACGGACGGACAACAGCATCCTGTAAAATCAGAAATCCATAAGAATCTTCACAAGTGTCACATCCGGTGGTTCAGCCGTAATTAATAATTGATAAAATCAATCATTTATATTATATTTCCCTCCGAATTTCATTTTATATTTACTCTGCTAATGATGCACGGACTAATGATTGTCCCGTTCGGTGGTTCAGCCGTTATTAATAATTGATAAAATCAATCATGCATATTATATTTTGAATTTTTAAAATTTTTCTTAACTATATCGCTCGCAATGTAGTACAGTTTACGATAATTCAATATTAATTAATAATTATGATATTTGATGTCATCCTTAGCCGGTGCATTATTAGCAGAGTAAATATAAAAAGAAATTCGGAAAGAAATATAATATACATGATTGATCTTATCAATTATTTATAACGGCTGAATCACCGGACGTGACACAAGTAAGAGGACGACGAAATTCAAAGTAGAATGTTCAGGGGATACCGACCTGACAATACGCGACAAGTCGCTCTTCCAGATGAGCTGCAGGGGATGGTGGACCAGGTCCTTGCAAACGAGACTCGACGTCCGCCAGGCGATCCAGCAAAGCTCTCTCCGGACTTGGTTCGGTCGTTGGCGCTCTTCGGTACTCGAAGGCGACGCTGTCGGAGACAACGTAGCCGTAGCATGCTACCTGAAGAGACGCTATTCCAGGAGCGTGAGCAGGACAACGACAGCGCAACACACCTGGCTGCACCAGACAAGCCTCGACCGGCTCGGTGTCGAACAACACCGAGTACGACTGCGAATTACTTCCACCGGTCCAGGGACCTGCCACCAACACCTGCAACGAGACACACGATCTTGTTATCTTCGCTTCTGCGCCTTCTCATTTCTCCATAATGCTTTTTCAGCAGTGAAAAGAGAGTAGCGCATAAAAGAGACTAGGATAACGATTCACCCATCTGTATTTTACACGTTAAATCACCGCATTATGTTTCATTTATAGCGTCACATTTTAGAGAAATACATCTCACGACGTAGACATAAAAGGATGAATAATTTTACACTTTGTGAAAACATTGAATGGGTGAATTTTCACCCTGAGGAACGTACGAAGGTTAAAAATCCTATTTTTACGTTTACGAGGCGGAATTTGCATTGTTTTGAAGCATAAATTACACATCACTAGATTCGGGAAAGTCTGGAGAATCTTTTGCTGTAAATATCAATACAATATCTTTTATAATAACATCACAATATTTGTTCAAAGTCGAAAATATGTCTTCGTTTCAAATTCAATTTTCTCAAAAACTGTGCATTTGGGAGACAAATTAAGGCCGGATTCGGAATCAGCGCAAGAAACTCTATAAGAATCGCATAGTGGGAATCGACACGTCAAAAAACAGTTTCAATTTGTTGGACCGTGTTATTAATAATGCAAATTACGCTTCGTAAACGTAATCATAGATAGATCTTTTGAGAAACGAGTCTAAATCGAATCCTGGAAAGAAGTCTACCCTCTTGACCTTGCTCCAGAGTATTGCTGAAGGTTCATACCTTGACACCACCCTCGGTGTAGCTCCACTCCGGACTATACTCTGCGATATGGACGGTTGTACCCGGATGACATCCCACGTCGTTGTCGGAGCCACCCCTCTCCTCAGCCTTGGTCTGCTCGGCCTCGAAATCGTGAAGCTCCGGCAGGTCTCCGAACAGGTCGAACGCGTCCAGATTGACCAGCAGATCGTCCGACGAGTCGATGAAGTCCATCGGATTGATCATGCTGTTGTCCGCCGGGGAAGGGGACGGCGACGGCGGCACCATGTTCGCGGACAACGTTCGTTGGATGTCCTCCTGATTTAGCTCCAAGGTTTCAGCGAAATCGGTGACCTCGGTACCGGCGCCACCAATAGGCAACGTTTGCACCGCGGTCCGATCCATGCTCTCCTGCGCGTCGATCTCCTGTTTGATCTGTTGCTCTCTTTCGACGCTTGTCTGCTGCACGATCTGCTGTTCCGTGACCTGTTGCATCTCTACTTGTTGGCTCTGCTGCTGTTGTTGTTGCTGTTGCTGCTGCTGTTGCTGCTGTTGTTGTTGCTGCTGCTGCTGCTGCTGTTGCTGCTGCTGTTGTTGCTGCTGCTGTTGCTGCTGCTGGTGGTGGTACGGTTGGCTGTTCAGAATTAGAAGACCGCCACCGCCTTGGATTTGTTGCAAACTTAACACTAAAGGAGCCGGCTGCTGGCTTTGGGCCGCGTGGTAATGTCTTGAATAAACGCGCGGCGCCGGCGACGCTGTCGTCGATGATTGCTGACCTCCGGTTGTCGAAGTTACCTGGCGGATCGAAAAAATCGTCAGACACGTGCCGCCCTTCGCGTACCTAACCGCGAGATAATACATCATACTCGTTCCTGATCGCACTGGGCACGGATGGAGAAACTAACTTGTCCTGTCGGACCGTATTTTGGTCGTGGTTAGATTACGGTTAGACTATCTTTATGCATTTATAGGAAATTGTAGATAAAGAAATTGTAAATCTAAGATCTCTCCTCTATTAACACATTACCGACCGGTGATTATTGCATATTTTTAAAAATGTATGGTACATGGCTAAACTTTCATTTAGCATTTAGTATGAACTAACTAAGTCACCCTCAATAACGTCGTCTAATAGTTTCATTTAAGATTGCAATGTCAAAGAAAATTTCTATGCTTTTTTTTTGGTACAGCAGAATTATTGAAAATCCTATTAATAGGCTTCCGGTCGGTAAAGTGTTAAAAGCGTTGAAGGAAGAAATAACATTCAATGTACTTTCTATTTCTCGCACTCGATGCAGACAAGTATTATTTTGCATAGAGATCCGCAGTCTAGTCATGATTCAGAGATTCTTGAATTTTGTGGAACAGTGTGAGGACAGTGCATAATTCTGAGAGAGCGTTTAACTTCTGTTCGGGCGTTGAACTCGCCAGAGGGAGGGTTCTTTGAGCGATCCCTCACCTGATTGTCCGGTGTTAGTCTCCTAGGTGCAAGCTGGGTGCCGGTGGTGGAGGAAGTGGAGTTCGCGCGCTGCCTGTCGAGCAGCTGCGAAACGATCATGTCGACGGGATGATTCGAGTGTTGGGTGAGATGAGGATTGTTCGGATCGTCATCCCCACCGAGGAACATGGGTCTAAGTTGAGAAGCCAGCTCGTCTCGCGTCCACTCTTTCTTGTCTGGCGGTAGAGCGAGACAGGGAGGCAGCGCAGCTAGCTTCGCATCGCCGTCCGGATAAGGAACGTTTAAGTAGTGAACGAGAACGACGTCCGGGTTCTGCAGTAGCCAGTAGCATCGCCGATGAAACGTCGGAAGGATCGCCGAGTGCACGTAACAGCCGTAGATGCACTCGACCCCCTGGACCTGCGATTCGATCGGCAAAACAAGAGATACCCTTTAGCACTTAGCACACCTGCGGACACACCTGGCTGCCGACTCGGCTGCGCTACTTGAAGCGTTTTACGCTACTCTTAACATTCTACTACCTTCAGTTTCATGTGATCCTCCCGTGTCGTCTTCCCGTCCTTCCGCTTCTTCCAGCAGTAACCGTCCCTCCGGTAACGGACCTTCTTTCTCGAGTACAGTAACATCGACCCACTTCGAGGTCGCACCTTCACCTCCCGACTCTGCCATTCCGCGTGTCTTTGGAAACTGATCAGGATCGCCGCGATTTCCTGAAGACACAAACAACCCCGTCATCTACAGACCAGCCCATCTTCTGCAAAACCGAATCCATTTTACCACGTTTTTTGTTTTCTGCGTACAATTTCATCCCTATTTGCTCGAATCGATGCAGAAAATTTTCCGTACAGATCCGCGGTCTACTTATCAATATTTTACGAACGCTGTTATGTTTCTAGAAGCCTGCACAGGGGGAGTTCATTTATTTGCGAGGGTTCCGAGGTACCTGCTGACTGTGCAGGTTTGTTAGTCGGCGTCATTTCATTCGAGTCACGTCAGTGAAGGCGACAAGCTTCGAGACCGCAACCGGAAACCCCTTCAGATGACGAGGATAAGGCAAACCTCGGGAGAAGTAGGATACGCGGATTCGGTGGAACATATAGACACCCTTCACCGAGCCCCAGCTGACATCTGCCTTTTCCCCGGATTTCGCTTACTTTTGCAAATCGCGCTGATACATCTGCAATCTCCCGTCTACCAACTCTTACTACATCGTCCCTCCTCGTGCCAGACCAGGCTCCGCGGAAAAATATTCGCATATATTTCGCGCGGCCTGGCGACGCCGAGAGATTCCTTCGCATCGGGATTCCGGAGTGTCGACAGGGGGGCCTCGCGAATACCACAGTGAGAAATATGAATCAACGACTACGGTCCGAATCATCGCTATACTCCGGATGATGTTCGCCATTTATTATCCGTGACCCTCTTCCTCACGTGTACACGAAAGAGGCGTGCGTCCTCAGAAATCATTTATGAGCCGGCTTTCAAACGTAACAGGCCTCTAAAGTATTCAGTTCGACCATAATATCTTGACGAGACTGCATTTAACTCGACTGCGAGTGTCTTTTCAGAACGAAGAACGGTAAGTTTAACTTCCCGAGTGTTATTACTAGAGTACGGATTTTTTATGCACGGTATAAATGTTCTACGTCGATGGCTGGAGGCTAGAGTCACAGAAACATTCTGTTCTTACATCGCTCAAATTTATGACGGAAATGTATTCTTTCGAAGAGTGCACTGTTCCGACAAAGGAAGTCGGAGAACACGGATATCCGAAAAGTTACGAGACCTTATACAAGACTTCGTACGCAACTTTATTTTTAATTCGCGCCACAGTGCGGTTTTCGGGGGTGAAACTACCCCTCGAGAACACTGTAGAGTATTATTTCTCGTAGAATATCCCTCGTTATTCTGCGGATTAATTAAAGAGAATGTTCGCGTTGAAATGCAACGCGTCCGAAGTCCTGTGTTGATGAGGGACTTAAAACACTTCGAAATATTCCAAATACCAGTGAAAGAAAAAACTGCTGAAAATGTTCGCGTTGAAATTCAACGCGTCCGAAGTCCTGTGTTGATGAGGGACTTAAAATACTTCAAATACCAGTGAAAGAAAAAGTTGCTAAAACTGTTCGCGTTGAAATGCAACCCGTCCAAAGTCCTGTATTGATGAGGGACTTAAAACACTTCGAATACCAATGAAAGAAATAATTGCCAAAATGTTCGCGTTGAAATGCAACTAGTCCGAAGTCTTGTGTTGATGAGGGACTTAAAATACTGCAAATACCAGTGAAAGAAAAAATTGTTAAAAATGTTCGCGTTGAAATTCAACGCGTCCGAAGTCCTATGTTGATGAGGGACTTAAAACACTTCAAATACCAGTGAAAGAAAAAATTTTCAAAATGTTCGCGTTGAAATGCAACCCGTCCAAAGTCCTGTGTTGATGAGGGACTTAAAACACTTCAAATACCAGTGAAAGAAAAAATTTCCAAAAATGTTGGCGTTGAAATGCAACCCGTCCAAAGTCCTGTGTTGATGAGGGACTTAAAACACTTCAAATACCAGTGAAAGAAAAAGTTGCTAAAACTGTTCGCGTTGAAATGCAACCCGTCCAAAGTCCTGTATTGATGAGGGACTTAAAACACTTCGAATACCAATGAAAGAAATAATTGCCAAAATGTTCGCGTTGAAATGCAACTAGTCCGAAGTCTTGTGTTGATGAGGGACTTAAAATACTGCAAATACCAGTGAAAGAAAAAATTGTTAAAAATGTTCGCGTTGAAATTCAACGCGTCCGAAGTCCTATGTTGATGAGGGACTTAAAACACTTCAAATACCAGTGAAAGAAAAAATTTTCAAAATGTTCGCGTTGAAATGCAACCCGTCCAAAGTCCTGTGTTGATGAGGGACTTAAAACACTTCAAATACCAGTGAAAGAAAAAATTTCCAAAAATGTTGGCGTTGAAATGCAACCCGTCCAAAGTCCTGTGTTGATGAGGGACTTAAAACACTTCAAATACCAGTGAAAGAACAAATTGCTAAAAATGTTCGCGTTGAAATGCAACGTGTCCGAAGTCCTGTGTTGATGAGGGACTTAAAACACTTTGAAATATTCCAAATACCGTTGAAAGAAAAACCTGCTAAAAAATTCGTGCGAGAACCGGCCTCGAGGAGCAGAATAATCGGCGAGAGGATTGCAGTCGGTATCAAAGGACAAGCTAAAGAGGAGTAATTGCCGGCAGGCTGGATAATCGCGAGTTCGCGGTGTCCTCGCAAATCGCGTCGAGGCATCGCGGATCCGTTGGCGATCGTGGATCCGTGTCCCTCGGAATCGTTACCGGTTTCCGAGTGGTGGAGGGCGACACGCGAAGCGCCGGCTGACTGAACTTTATATCAGCGCCACGCCGGGGGAATTTTATTGCCACCTTTCCATGGTTAGACGAATCAGCCGCAGCAGTTTGGCGTTCGATTTGCATTTACCCACGTCAGATCGCGTGCCGCGGAGTTTCTGGCTCCCGCGGCGAGTACTCACTTATTTCAGCGGCTCTGCACAAGCTCCTCTCTGCCCCTCTCTTCACCTTCGGAGCACAATTTTTTTCCCCGTGAGAGGCTGCCTTCTCCAAAGGATAAGCCATCTCTCTCTTACTTCCGCGGCCAAATACTTTTTCGCCGACGCGTGCTCCTTTTTCTAGCCTCGACTCCTTCATTCGTGATCTCCGCTGATTCTTTTCCAGCATTGTCGGGCGCGAGTTGCATGTCGGTCGAACTGGCGGCCGCGCGTCATGATTTAACCACGCGAAATCTGTTCGCCGGTAATTAGATTTTTTGCCGGTGCCGCTACTAGGCAGCGGTGCCTTTGCCCGACTCACTACCAACCCCGCACCACCTGCATTGTCATGCGTTCCGTACCGGAATCGTACCGGCCGGTTCTTCGCGCAGAAAATCAATAAAGGACCGTGTAACAACGGAGTTACTATTATTAGTGGTACATAAATACGAACGAGACGAACCAACACCTTTCGATGCGCCAGCTTCACCCTGGAACCACCCCTTCGACCTATCAAATTCATTTAACCCTTTCACTACGATGAACAGCACTGTACGTTCGAAATTCATGATGAAGAGATACCTCAGCATCGTTTCTTCGACATTGTGGAAGCGAGATATCTCTGTCTACTAATTCAACGTTGTAGGAATTTAGTAACGACAGAAATGATTTCTCTGTGTTGAATTCGGGAGCCGAATGGGTAGCCCCCGGGTCGGCAGATGTTCACCAGATCGGCAGGCATTCGGTTGCCAAGCGAAACCCACAAATCGTACATTTCGAATGTGCTATGGCTAGATCGCTCGCGCCTGTGGCGATGTAGCGTTTCACCGGATGGAATTGCGTCGCATGGGGGTGGAATCGTCCTCGTTGTGCCTCTAATTACGTAACGGAATGGGCGTGGAACGTGGCGACGACTCCTTCGTAGCTCTCGTTGGAAATTACATCAACGTTAGAGCGCAACTTTTTCACTTCATATTGGATTTGATATAGAGGAACTGTGGTGGTTAAATATAAAATGCACTTCACAAAACACAAGGATCCGGAAAAGACAAGATATATGTTCTATTAACTATGGTCGTATAAGAAATTCAGACCGTCACACTTGAACGATTCTCGATAAAAATCTAAACTCTGAGTCTGAATCAGTAAAAACCTCAGTACTTGAAAAAACGTCCCTTCTGCTCCCGGGTCAGCTCTATTTAAAGAATTATCCCTATAAAAATCATATATATATAAAAAAATATAATATATAAATTATATATTATAAAATATAATTGCGCTGTACTATTCGTTAATAGTACCTATATTTGCTTAGTTTCGCGCTGTCCATAATTATGTGAATTTTAGATTACGACTTAAGATTAAGATTCTTTTCTGTCATACTATATAATACTGCATACATTTGTATAAAAGGACTTCGGTCCGTTTAAAATAAATAATAATAATAATATATAAAAAATCATCCCTATTCGCTAGACGACTTGAGGGAGGAGGGTCTTCCTGATTCGTGGAGGAGAAAGCCACTCCCTCAAGTCGTTTTAGTGAACTTCTAAAAAATACTTGTAAAATGATCCCCGGAGCAGCACGTTCATACTACCCTAAGTGGACCTCTTAATTTATGGCCCCCCGACCTGACGCAGACCAAGGGTAGTGCCAATTGCTTGTATGGCCCGCACGTGTGCTAGGGCCCACTCTGTCCGTTCGGGCCCTCGCGTACCCGAATTAAGGACTCTCGGTATCATTTTATGCCTCTTTGTAAAATAAATATTATTATTATTATTATTATTATTATATACGGACTGAGGTCCTTTTATACAAATGTATACAGTTTTTACAGTATAACTGATAAAAACACAAAGAAAACATAACAAAAAGATAAAAAAAAGAAAGTCTTAACATAAAATCTTAACCTAAGTCTTAACTAAAATTTACAAAAGAATGGACCGCGCGAAACTAAACAAATACAGGTAAATATGAAAACCCATTTCTTACACTCAACGTCCTCGAGAAAATATAAAACGTCCCATTATTCTGACAAAACCACTAGCAATAGACAATTATATCGGTAGCACGAGTTATCCTAAGGTCTCTAAAAAAAATGTCCAAATTCCATAGACAGCAGTCAAGAGGCAGTAAAGAAGATGTACGCCGACACGGTAAGCCGAACGAATGTAAGGCGACCGCGAATAAAATTCCAGTGGATCTTATTTCGCAAGGATAATCGGCCGAAGAAAACGGGCGGCTATAAGGGGAGTAGGGGGTGAGACAAAGGGGAATGGAGCGGGACTCGAAGTGCTTAATAACTTTGCACGGTTCCCGTGGGTGGGCCCCGCGAAGCTCCGAAGGTTCTCCTGGCGAACGTGGCCTGGATATAAATATTCTTAACGAGGGATGGATGAGAACGAGAGAGAGAGAGAGAGAGAGAGAGAGCAAGAGGGGATTGAATGAAGAGAAAAGGGGGATGGGACTTGGTATAAGAGGCCAAGTTGGACTCCGCAGCCATTAGACCGGCCGAGTAGAGTCAGCTGGATAAAGCCTGGCCCCGCTGCTATGTTGCATTGATTTACAACCGGTTAATTGATCATTTGCATTCTGTCGAGGATACACGGCGGACCTGTCCGCTCGGGAACTAGAATTCCAGGCCCTCGCCATCTGGCTGTCGCCGTGAATTCGCGAACACCGTACGTACGCCTGTAATTACTTCGAGCTGATCCGAAACGCGAAAAGGTCGCGGCGGAATGGCACCATCGGATTCGCGAAACTCGATAACGGCCACGCACGGGATTTGCACGGAAGGAGCGGGATTACTGTGCTTCCCTTTCGCCATTTTACTCCGATATTTTCCTGTACAGTACACAGACTCCGCCTGAGCTGCTGGAAGATGTACAATCGTTGCGAATACCACTAGCGTTTGAAAAATAGAATGGACGATGGTCAGACACTAAATAAAAATAAATAAAAACTTATCCCTCCTTGAACCAATTTCTAATAATTGTCTTCTACGTTACAATCTATATATATAAAAACGAAGTCCTGACTCACTCACTCACTCACTGATTGACTAACTCATCAACGCCCAGGCTAAACCCTTGGCCCTAGAAAGCTGAAATTTTGTACAGAGGTTTGCTTTATGATCTATACAAGGGATAAGAAAGGATATTTAGAAATTCAATCCCTAAGAGGGTGAAAAAGGGTTGCAACCATTGTATGAGGAATATTTTGTTCGCGGTCCGATTTGCTTGAAACTTGGTCTTAATGCTCTTTGATATAATTAATCAAACACCTATTTCAGCTTACAATATTTCATTTTACAAAATTCAACCCCTAAGGGGGTGAAAAGGGGTTGCAACGTTTGTATGAGAAATATTGTATTTATGGTCGGATTTGCTTGATACTTGGTCTTAATGCTCATTGATACAATGTGAATTGGATGAATGGGGGAGTTGAAAGGTTTTATGGAGAAACAATATCAATTTTCGAGGACATCAAACAGTTTCCTGTGCGAGCGAAGCCGCGGAGAAAAGCTAGTCTTAAATAAAACTATTGATGACGTTATCGAGGGTGACTTATCAGTTGACAATGAAAATTGCAATAATCACCGGTGGGCAATGTGTTAGCCGCGTCGAAATTTTCGCCACGCGAAATTGATTTTCCATGCGTTCACCGTATTTTGCAACGTGCCAGACATGAAATGGGTCAGGCAAGGAGGGCGCAAGCTGGGGGGAGGGGTGCAGGTTGAAAGATGGCGTCTGACAGTGCATATCGTTGCGTTGCGTGCAAGGTCGGGTTCCGTGCAACGCCAGTCAGGCCCTCGAAAAATTTTTGGCGTGATTACGACTCGTAATTGCGTACATAATATTCAAGTTCGTGTCGCCTCACTCCCGACTTCTTTTGTTTCATTCGTTTTTTTTTTCATCCTCCTCCACCCTCGAGTTTCGCCGGTCTTTACCGGGCGTTAATGTTTCAAGAGAAGGTCAGCCAATCGCGGTGCGCTCCTCCTCGGAAAACGGGATCTATAGATCCTTCAAGGAACCACGGAGGAGCCCATAGATTCCTGCATTCGGCTACGACGGATACGTAAACGAGACGCCTTCTGTCTCGTGTGTTGCCGGAAAGGATGTGTTCCCCTTGATTTACGAATGCGAAAGGACCGATAAATCGACCCTCCTTCCGACATCCTGTACGAGTATGGTGCGTCCTTTCTCCGTTTCCTGTTTACGATACACGCCTCCGGGATCCTGTCGAGAACCCTCCGCCCTGGGAACGCGAATAATTAATCCTCGGGAACTCGGACATTTTTCGCGAATTTTATCCCCGGTACTTAACCCCGCGCGGCACCACCATTGTTCGGGAATTTTTGCCATTTCTTTTTACACTTCGGTCGAGTCAATAAAAATGTCCGACTGGTTGCTCGACGGAAGCTGAGAAGTTGGCTGAAGTTTGGCGAAGCTGGGTCAAGATGGACCTGAAAATCTCTGCGTTGCGAGCAGTCAATTCAACACGTCTACGGTCCTGCGTTCCATTTACGAGTCTTTACACTGTCATATAAAATATTTATTCGAGTCGAGTTAATATTATAATCCCGGATGATTTCAACCTTCTGCACTCTCGGCTTCAAATATTTGTATATGATTTTCTTAACTTTAGTAATTTACCGAATACAAATTCAAGAAATATTTTGAATAATGATACAAGGATTATTAGTGGCGCCTTCGAGCCAGAATTGAAATTAGTAACAGTCTCGAAAAAGGTTACAATTCTCCTCCAGTCGCGTCTAAACTATGAAAGAATCGCTACGATGGAGTTTTGCTAACAAGTGGGAAACTTCTAAGTAGAATTACCGGTCGATGGGCAGACAGCGAGGCAAGTATATTTCGGATCGAGAAGTTTCATAAAGCCCGGTCGCTCTCGATATGTTTTATGAATAGCACGTCTCCAGTAGTATGAGACGGTGCCCAGTCAGACAGGAAGACACTACAGGAACACGCGATGCAAGGGACGTCAACAGCTAAAAGTTCCTGACAGCGTTGTCGAAAGATATTTAGGAGATTCCTTACGGTCTCCGCTTGCCAGTGGAATATCCCTGTTAATGGTCAGACAACAAACAAGCCGCAGGAAACGGTGCCGAGGGAACGGGACCGTGTAGAAGCAATAAAATCTTTTAATACCCTCCCCAAAATACAGGAGCCGTGATAAACTGCAGCGTTTCAAGTAGTACGGGAACGGGTTTGGTCAGACAAGGAGACGCGACGCCGCGCGCGCGGCACAGAAATGTCGATATCGCGACAGAACATTCCTGTCAACAGTGTCGAACCACGCTCCCGTGACTGTTCGTGCTTCCACTGACACCGCTGCCATCGGACACCTCTGCCATTTTTACCGTTACCGACTACCACCATCGATTGACACGCTTAATTAAAATCACGATTAACACTCGGCGTTAAACAAAATCTGCAAGCGGTGCATTGTGCTACACTGGATTGTGAACTATGCTACGCACTACTAAACGTTCTTAGCAGCTACCTTTTTATTACTGTCATTTTTGGCAGGGGTCCTCTCTTTACGGAAACAATATAAACGTTTCTAGATCATACAGAAGGGAAACATTCTAGGAAGAGTTATCTTAAATATTCGGCCAAGAAAATATGGAACAGACATAGTGTAGGACATATATAATAAAATGATTTCGGCGCATGGTTCGATCAATAAACAACAAATTTACAAATATTTGTAAAATCCTCAACTTTTCGATCCCAATGTGGATCATTATCAAGAGAGACATTTTTGCGTTTGTTGCGACAAAATGGAAATTAAAAGAAGAATAATTAATGAGTTACGAAGACAGCGAACTTTAACCCATGATGGTGAATAAGTGATAGTGTAAGACAACGTTCTTTGAATGAAAAGAATTTTGTATAATAATTTAATATTTCTATTATCATGAAATAAATACTGGAGGAAAGAAGAGGAGAGAATGTGCATGATGTGCGAGAGATACCTGGGGACACTAAAGCATCTGGTAGAGGACTGTGACGAGATGGAAAGAACAAATTTAAGTATAGAAAAGATAGTACAAAGCAAAAGAGTGAGAGAAGCAGTAGACTGGCTTAGGAGTGTCGAAACAAAGAGGAAAGAAATAACCAAAAGAAGAGAGGGAGATACAATAGTAGGTGTAAGATAACAGGATAGTTTAGAATAGATCCGATTAGGCTAGGTTAGACTAGATTAGATTAACAAAGAGCATAGGATATGGAGGAATGGGTGGAAGAATGAATGGCTAGAGGGATGAAAGGATAAGTGACATAGTAGATTTGTAAAACCAAGTCCAATTTCTTGGCCGCGAGGCCGAAATTAAATAAATAATAATATTTATATTATCATTAAAGGAGAGGACTCGAAGTGAGAGATACGTGGCTCCACAGTTTTGCCGTAATTGCATAAAATCCACAGTCTACATATTACTTTAATTATCGTTGGCGGGTTAATGAGCCTATCGAAAGGTTCGGGCAGGTAAATGCGAGCGGCCAGTGAATTTGGCAGGATGCTCTGTCGGCTCTGATGTAACCGGTGTGAGAAATAAAAATTCTGGTGGCTGGCAAAGGGATTGCCGTGTGTCGGACAAACACGAAACGGGTAACAAGCACTTCCTGGTATTGCCTTTGTGCGATCGTGGAAAAAAAAGAGGGGAGGGATTCGTTCGACTAGGAACGCGGCCGGTAACGATGGTCGGAAACCGTGGTGCACGTTGAGAAATTGCATATCGATGCCGAGCGTTCCGGTGCACCGGTTCCTCCGTCATCCCGGGAAAATTATCCAGTTTCCTGGACCTTTTGTGGCGCGGCGTGCGCCGGGGCAAATGGATATTATTTCGCCAATGGGAACCGGGGACCTACATTTCGTCGTGGTTCCTTCGATATTCCAGGAAAATCGTGAAACGGTAATGAGAAAGCTTGTGGATATCGAGCGGGGGTAATCCGTGTCTCCTCGATTTGCGTACAAACACACAGAGAGAGAGACGCGTACACGAATGAACGCGTGAATACACTCTGGTGTTAAGGGTTCGAAAATCAGCGCCGCCGAAAATTAGCGCAGACGGAGCCAAGCAAATATTGACCGGGAGAACAATAATGGGCCCGTATTTACCGAAATCAATTTCGGGCGCCGCGTCCGAATACAATTTACGGAAAAACGCCACGGCCGGAAATTGCGTTACCGACAGTGCAAACTAACGTTTAATTGCGCCCGGACTGTCATTGTGTACACGAGCAAACTGTGGCCCATTCACTCGCATTTATACGCGGCCCCGGCAATCGGAAATCAATAAGCAAACAGAAACATTGTTTTCGGATCGATTTCCGCTTACAGATAGCCGGCCCCGGCTACGTATGCTCATCAATTAAACGAAATGTTATCGGAGAAAAGTGACGCGAGGCTGCCACGATGTCATTGCGAACTACGTAAAAAAATCGAACTGTAATCCGGAATCCCATAAAAAAAAAGAAACAGAGAAAAAGAACGATCGAACGCCGAAGACAACCGGCCGCTCTGCGTTTTATGCCGCTCCAACCTATCATCTGCGCGCGAGCAACTATAGTTCCGCTGATCGTATACGATGAGTTACTGGATATGGTAACCGTGCGATCGATATCCTGGATGTGGGTGCTGAAGACATTATTTTTACAGAAATAGATTCGAAAAGTTCAGAATGTGTCCCGAGAAGAACTCGAATGGTAACTCAGAATTGCCAATAAAAATTTCTGTACCATCATTCGCAATAATGTTTTCATAATTAAATATTTTGGTATCGAATCAATTACTAAACATTTAGGTATCGTATGAGGCATTATGGAAATATTCTAGGTGTGAAGAAATGTATAATTTTCGAGTTAAAATTTCTGCGAGTGCAAAGGGTGAAATATTGTATGAGGTATTATAGGTCGGAAGAAATGTTTAATTTTCAAGTTAATCAGCTCTGACAGCAAAGGGTTAATATTAGAGGCAGTTGTATTCGTAAAAGGGTTTCTACCGAATAAACTTCTGGCTAAAAATTTGAAAGACACCAAAGGGTTAATATTAGAGGTAGTTGTATTCGTAAAAGGGTCTCTACCGAATAAACTTCTGGCTAAAAATTTGAAAGGGCCTGCAGGGCGTCGTTCCAGATCCCGGCCGCTTATTCACAATTACAGTCGGATACTGGTTAATAAATCAACGTCATTAGCGTCCATTACCGCTTCTAAAAGTGCAAAACAAATGATGTGCCTTCCGTCGGCAATGTGCTAAAACTTATTACTATAATTCCCCTCCCGGAATACATTCGACGTAATGTCTCGTTACAAATGGGATTTGATCAGGCGACGGTAATAAGAGCGAAGCGGAGCACGAGAAGTCTCGGAAGTCTTGTTGGAAATAATCAGGGGGGGGCCGATCGGTTTCGCGGATCGTCGAAAAAGCGAAAGGAGAGCGGAACAGTGCGACGACGTGTATGCGTGCGTTGCCGGTACAACGGGACAGACAGGACGGCGTTGATGGCGGATCGATGAAACGACCCGAAACAAACAGACGTCCCAATCTTTTTTCTTGCTCGATAAATCCCCGCGGCCCGTATAATCGTGGCTATTAAAAAAGCAAGTTAATAGGAAAAGTTTCCGGCGGAAGAATTCGGGCTTGCCGAGGGGAATTGATTCGCTCCGGCGTACGGAGAGCATCGGGCACAAGTTTGCGCTCGTTTCAAGTTTAGACTCGATTACGGCCTGTCTCCGATAACGACTTAGAATTTGGCAGCGGGTCAATAAAAATCCCGACGAGACCGAGGGAAAAACGGAACAATAGAGACTCTTACGTCGATTTCGTAAACTGGATTCCAATTTCCAACCTACATAGAACCGGCGAGCCCGGTACGAGGAGGCCGGCTCGTGTAAGCGTGGCTGGGCACAGACGACGACGAGTCTCCTCAAATTATCTATTTATTCGAAACAGTGGGACTCTGACCACAGGCGGTCCAAATCCGCTGCGCCAGTGTTTTGCATGTCCCATTTATCTGCTCGCTTATCCGGGGTGAATTCAATGGGCAACAGTGAAAGATGAAGGCCGGCGGAGTCCTTGCCTGATGACGTGCTCACATATGCTGTCAGAGGTCTCGCGGAAAAATGGCGTTTGCAAAAGATCCCGGCCGACCAGAGAGAGAGAGAGAGAGAGAGAGAGAGAGAGAGAGAGATAGAAAGAGAAGACGAGGGTTCGAAGAAAGGCGAGAAAACAAGATCACGGGTACCGGAGAAGAGTGGCCCGACGGTGGATTTTCGACAGGGTGCACAGAGGGGTGGAAACCTCCCCTGTCGACCCTGCGGCTCGGTTTTCCCCGGAAAACTTGTCCCGTTAACTTCTTCCCAAGAACTTCATCCTATGAATAGTTTCGCGAGTATGAATCGCTGATGTGGCCTGCGCTTTCATCAGACTCTATCATTCTCTCTCTCTCTTTCTCTCTCTCTCTCTCTCTCTCTCTCTCTCTCTTCCGGCTAAATGAAAAAAGAAATTGAAGCAATAGCGATAGCGATACACTGCTCGGTTCCGCCTGGAAATTCCCGGAACCGCCCGTGCCCGGCATAACGACGGGATTCATTCATATTTATGATCTCACTAATTTTACATCGGCGCTAGGTCGGGAACACGCCAGACACACCGACGCACGGCCCGATGAAAAGACGACGCCGGCCTGTGCTGTCTCTTTCTCTCTCTCTCTCCCTCTCTTTCTCGAGCTCCACGTTGACCTCATTAGCGATGCATATTACGCTACAATAGATAAGCGAGGTGAAGAGGAGCCTCCGCTTCGACTTCGGCCCTCGACGATCAATTAAAAAACCGAGCGGGCCAGTCCTGCGACAACGGACCGTCCCCCAAGATCGAATTCCTCTGCCCCCAGCACCCGAGATCACGCCACGCAATCTCCTACAATGTCGTGCCACGATTTTCTCCTGGTCTTTGATTCCACATCGAGAACTGTCAGATTACAAATCGAAAATCAACTGTGCGAATCGAAACGGTACAACAAACGTGCTACTATCTGCTCGGCGCAGTGTACGGCAAGATTCCTGTGCAGAAATGCGAGCGCCCTCGTTATTCAAGCTAACACAATTCCCGTTCGACACCCCGCGAAATATTTCCCTCGTTCGCGAATGATTCGCATTTTGTTAGAACCATTAGGATTCCGAGGGGAAATATATACATATATATATATATATATATATATATATATATATATATATATATATATATATCTAGAAAGCGTTGTGAATAAGCTAGAAACACAATGGGGGGATGAAAATGGCTGCGTGAGATGTCGGAACTGGAAGAACGTTCTCCCGAATCATCTAGCAGCTTAGGCTGAATTCTCTGGGAATGTAGTTCTCGAGATAGGGGGATGAAGTTGCTAGAAGTCGAGGGAAAAATAAAGTGCGAGAGAGAGAGAGAGAGAGAGAGAGACGCAAGGGTGGTTGATAAGTAGGGGACTTATCGCGATAATCGTGAGGCATAGGCTCGCAATTGGGTTCGACTCTACGGAACTGAAAACTCAACTCGGCTCGGCTGAGCTCTCTAGCTGGCTCCAGCTATTGATCGGAGGCCGACCGGGGTCAGAGTAGCAGTGGACTACATCGGTACACCTACGAGTGCACGCCGCTCCACGTGTTGGTATGTGCACCCCTGCACACCGACTCGCGAGCCTTGCACACGAACGGACAGCATCTATCCTCTCTAACCACCGACGCTACGTACGAGGCACCAACGGCGTTGCGACGTCGCTATTTACTTTACAGTTGCGCCTACCGGAATGCCGTGCAAATGCACACGCCGCGCCGTTCCCCTAACTCCGTTACCGAACGGAGTTCGCCGGGAACGTATTAACCGTTCCGATGCAATCCTTTTTCGACCGCCAGATGAGCCTCCTTTCCATTGATTTCACTGATTCGCCGTGGATCGACGGGATAACGAAAATTTACGGCCCTGCCAGCCGTGTCTGACCACTCGCAGACTCTTTCTACTTGCTCCGCGTTACCCGTTCGGACGCGATTATTTTTCGAGCTGTTGTGCCAATTAAACAAACCTCAACAATATCAATTTGTCACGTAAATTTCATACATTATTCTTTAAACATTTCTCGAATTCACCCCTTGGTTTCAGTGATCAGAACTTTCTTTGCAGTTCGTAGTTTCCTTAAAGAGGAGGAAATTTGTATCTATTGGTTCGAAATCTTCATCGCAAGTCTGTCACGATATTGCAGGGCAACGGGTTAACACGGTCTAAATGCAATTTTTCAAAAGGATTGCACCTCCCGAAAATGAATTAGTGCGGCAGAGAAGATCCAGCGAGGATTTGCGGCACGTCTGACTATAGACACACTGTTTCTACTTGGGATATTGGAATTGAAGGCGTTGCGAAGGCGCGTCGGGACCTTTACGAAAGCCAGGTTTCCGCAGACTTGTATAATGTATCAAATTCTTGGAACAGAGAGAAGCTAAAGGAGTTTCAAAGCGTGTCGGACTATAGACGAACCGTTTCTACTTTCCTCGTATTAAAGATTCATATGCAAGCCTTTTTAAAGCAGTCGGAACACTTTGAATAAACTTTTTGCGAACTGCGGGATGCAGGATGGGTTCACAAGAAAAAACGTCTGATTGCAGACTGACCGTTTCTACCTGCGCCACGTGTCTATTCATTCGCAACATTTAGAACCGCTCGTTATTCGAGAGATAGCGCGAGAAAAGTGGAAATATCCAGAAATTCGTGACGATTATTCAAAAAGCTCCTAATGGATACCGCCGGTAGACGCGGTACTCTTTCACGTAATTCACCACGTGGTGTGCTTTTTCTCCTGACAAGCTCTCTCGACCGATAGAGCAGCGTCCGTGCAGATTTGGCACCCTCTAATTTCGCCCTCGAATTTACAATTTAAAAGAGTCGGCGAGCGGTGCACCGAAATTGCGTGCCGTTCTCTCCGAACCGTCCCGTTGCATCGAATTAAACGAAACACACCGATCGTATCGAAATCGTTCGACACGCGGGCTGACTCGTGTTCGATCGCGTTTTCTCTCTTGCCTGTTTTATTTATTCTTTTTTAGTTTCGCTCCTATGGTACATTCTTTCTGTATCGCAGATTAGGATCGTCGTTTCGTGCGAGACTCACCTCGTTGGTGTTCCATCGGTGCCTCTGGGTCGGGAAATGCTCGGCCCGCGGCAAGGTCTCCAAATTTTCCGGAAGTTTTATCGGGTCCCCATCTAAACAGAGCAATAAAGACGCGATGAAAATGCTGCCCTCGAACGTCGGATATTTCGCGGGGAAACAGCTTCCAATATTCAAGGGGGTGAAACTCGATATTCGCCATCCCGTCCCTCCGTCAAGCCCCTCCGTACGCCCGACGACCCTCCACCCCAAACCCCCTTCGCATCGACGGGTTTCGTTTACACCGGCTTTTGTTAACTCTATCATTCGAGCACTCGCTCCGTAATCTGATCATTCCGCGTGTCACGCGAGTTACCGTAAATTCGTGCTCGCGCATTTATTCCGACGAAAGCTTAGACGTTTGCATAACACATCATTAGACGTGTTTATATGCAACGGATCGAAGCTGTTATCGATCAGGGAACGCAACCGAGACTCCCTCTCGCCCCCTCCGCCCCTCGGCCGGCCACCCGTCCACGGTTCTCTTTATGCGAGAACAAGAAAACGACACCCGGACGAAGGTAATGCATTTTTCACGTGCCTAACGTTGCGTTTCCAGGAATTCAAATGCGTAATTGATTTGTGAGTGAGAGAGAGAGAGAGAGAAAGGGGGGAGAGAGTCCGTGTGTGAGAGAGATTGTGTACGTTCGTATAATAAAGAAGTGAATAAAGAAAGACAGAGAAGAGAGAGAGAGAGAGAGAGAGAGAGAGAGAGAGAGAGAGAAAGTGGAAAAAGAGAAAAAAATAGGTAGCCAAGGGAAGGTTTTTCTATTTTTAGAGAACCGTCCCGAAGAGCGAACGAGAATTATTTTTCATTGAACGAACAGTGCAGCAATCGAGTAATTCAATTTTCTGGGTCACGTGGTGGTGCAATTGGCCGGGCGCTATTAACCGGAAACCATCGACGTAGAAAAATGCGACAGGGCTTGTCCCCCGAAGGGGATCCCTCCGTAACGCGGACCGGACAAAAATTTGTTCCTGCCGCACGCCTACAAATTATCCGAATAAATTACTCGGCCAGACCCCGGTGGTCGACGTATCGAGACATTAAGGAAACGGCCGTCCGCCCGGCTGAAATATGTCAGTTTACCGCCCCCGGCTCTCTCGGTCCGTACGAGAGCGTTATTGATATCACCGGTAGTGCAGCTGCACTTTCTCGGCTCCGCGGTAATTTATTGCCAATACCCACCGCGCGCGTATTATGAATTTTCGCGGCGCCCGCTGGCCCGGCAGCCTTGTCAGATATAAAGATGAGTAATATCTCAATTTCGACGGGCACGCTCGATCCCCGAAAAAAAGCACGTATCACCGAAATTATACAGGATGCACCGAAAATCCCCATACAATCCCCTGCGCACTGATTCCACATTCCATAACCAATCGAAAAGAAGAAATACTTCACGATGCTTGAATACACGTGCCTGATCATGGTCAGCCACTTCTACTTCCTGCAAGTATTATTAACACGTTCGTCGCCACGTCACCCATATCTGGGTGACGCTCTTCTTGTTCGAGTTAATTAAATATACGTTATTATATATAGAATATACAACATAAAAATATTAAAAACACATTATACCGTTGAATTACGCTAGGCGACCAACGTGTTAAAGATTGTTATTCCTTCTTATCGACTTGTTCACGAACATAGAATCAGCGGCCGGTTGTAGCACAATTCTCGGCACATCCTGTAGAGATACCACGTTGTCTGCCGAGCAATTGCGCGAAATCCAATTGATCATTCTGATCGAAACCGGAGAGTGCAAGTTTCTGTCAAACGACTGTAAATGGAATTTCGAAAGGTAGCCGAACGAGTGGCAGTCAACGTGACGGTAAAATTGTCGATGCGAACGGTATCTGAAAAGAGAAAGCCGAAGAACGAAAAAATGTTCAGCCTCGTGCCGTATACTATGTATATATATATATAGAAAAAAGGATGAAAATAGAGTAGAATAGTATAGAAAAAAGTAAAAGCGTAAAGAAGCGAAAGAATGCGAAATAAAGTAGAAGCGGTTCTCAGTGAAGAGAAAGCTGGTCAGCCATGGTCGATAATCGTTCTGCCGTACACGAGCAAAAAAGTTCTGTCTAAAGGCCCTTTAGTTTCGGCTCTCTACGATTCTCGGGAACTCACTTGGTGCGAGCGGCGTCGGGTAGGTCGCGTGATAGACGACACGCTGTGGGTTCGAATGATTGTAGCCCGCCATTTCCGTGGCGCTCGTTCGAGCGACCGCTTCCTGGATCTTACCGATCGTGGCCGACCGTCATCGTCCTTGGACGTACGCTAACCGCGATCGCTGCTGCGCTCCTCTCGCTGGCATCCCCGGGCTCCTCGTGCGCTTCGACGAGCGTGCGGCTGATATGGCGACTCGACAGTGGTCGGTGCTCGCGATCCCCGACGACCGTGACAAGCTGCGACGGCACTCCTTTTGTCAGGAGAGTTTGCTGCCGGGTTCTAGGATGGAAACACGACTCGCTTGACGTTGCCCTCTGCGTGAGGCTCGTGCACGTGGGTGGTGGTTCCCCTTAGAACGGCAAGGCATATCCCCCGCAGGATCGTGTACGCGAGCCAGCTTGTCCTGTCGACAACTGTCTCTCTCTCCCCTTTTTCGCCTACTCTCTAACTGTCTCTCCTCTCTCTCTTATCCCCCTTTCGAAATATCCTCTCGAACGACGACGAGAGAAAAAGACTCGATACAACGAGCCGAAAACGCGCGCGCGGAAGACGAGGTACAGGAGCGAGAAGGGAAACGAGAACGTGAAGCCGAGAGTCACAAGAGCGTCACGCGCAACGCGACTGCTAACACGGCCGCGAGACACACGTGGAGGTCGGACGCGTGGAAAACGATCCCGCGACCAGAAACCCTCTCTTCTCTTCTTCCTCCTCTTCTTCTTCTTTCTCTCTTCTGTTCTGTTTCTTGTCTCGTCTGTTTTCTTTGCTTTTCTCTCCGCTTCGCTCCGTTTACTCTTCGTCTTCCGTGCCTCCTCGGAACGCGCGCTCCTCTCCCTCTCGTACTAGTATAAAAAACTGTAGCCTCGATAATATTTTATACACGCTCTCTCTACCGGAACAATGCTCCCTCTCGCGAACCTTCTTCTCTTCCCGTTGCCTTTTCCCGGCCGTCCGTTTGCCTGTCTGCCTGCTCGGTCTTCTCGTAGCCCGTTCGACCTTGTTTCCTTTCCCTCGTTACGATTCAGTCCTTGGCCCTTTTGCGCTTCCCTGGATCGGTCTCTTTCTCACTCTATCTCTCTATCTCTCTCGCTCTCTCGCTCTCTTTCTCTCTCTCTCTTTTGCTCTGTCGACCTCTTTTCTCTTCTCTTCAACTTCTTCTTTACACACACACTCTTTCTTCTTCCCTTCCTTTTTTGGTTTCGTTCTGTTGTGCGTTCCGGAGCTCTTTGTTCTTCTTATATGCTAAGTTACAACACCGAACCCGTCCCTGTCGGAGGGACAAAATAATGTAAGGGTCACACAGAGTATAGAGAGAAAACTTAAAAACGAGATTCGCCCGTTGCGGTTTCTGCGATATATCGCCCGTCACGAATTCCACGGTCCTTTGTATCCTTCGTGTCGCGCGGTCCTTCGAAATCGTGTACCCTCTTGCTGTGCTTTCCTCTTCGGCCTTCGATCCCTCGTGTGTCACTCTTCAGCGTTTTTCTCGCGAACCAGTGGTAACTCCCGAAAATAGACGAACCTTTCTTTCTCTCTCTCTCTCTCTCTCTCTCTCTCTTTCTCTCTTTCTCTCTCTCTCTCTCCTCTCACCCCTTCACTATCTCTCTCACACTCTCTCTCTCCCTTTCGTTCTCTCGCACTCTCTCTCTCTCTCTCTTTCTCCCTCACCTCTTTCCTCTCTCAAGTATCCCTTTTCCTCGTGTCCTTCTCCACGCGTATCCGAGCTTCGCAACGAACGGCTTTATACAGGGACTGGAAATAGTAATCTACTTTTTTTTTGTCTCGTATTTCGCGTTCCGTGTTCTTTTGTATATTTTGTTTTGTTGTTGGCTGTAGATGTTGTTTTGCTGTTGCTTTTACAGAGGCCTAAGAGTATTATTCGTTCTTATCTTTCTGTTGTATTATATTTGTTGTTGTTGTTGTTGGTTTCGGTTCAGAAATATCTTGTCTTTGTAGATAGTGGGTGACAGAGAGACGTTTTCGTTTCGAAGGAGAACGTTGTTGTTGTTGTTAGTGTGTTGATTTTAGCGTGTTATTTAGTGTTATTTACAAATATGTATGTTTTTGTTTTGTTAATAAAATAGGTTCAAATTAGTCTTTGGCCCCGCGTGTCTGCTCCCGAGCGGCGGGAGCCGCAGAGTGAGCCAACCCGCGACTCTCGACCTCCGTCCATCGCCCCTCTTTTCGTCCTTCCACGACTGTCCCCTACCCCTACCACACTGTGTAGGTTTCCGCCATTTCACAGCCCCCACCCCCTCGCTCCCTTCTCGATCCCACCATCGAGGCCAGAGTCGGACTATCCAAGCCCCAGCCACAGCCCCTGTCTGCCGAATCCCTATTCCCCTTGCCCCTGCAACCCTCCACCCGCCACACACCGTCCGCTGCACCTTCCTCAACATCCAACCACCTCTCACCCCTCGCCCACTCCTCGCCCACTCCTCGCTCCGTCACCCCTGCCCCCTCTGCCCCATCCAGCCGCCACCCTCTCGTCCCTCCCTTCCTCTACAGTATCCCCACCGCTGAGAAAACGATCCCCACCATCGTCAAACCGCCCCTGGTAGCCTCTACGTGTTCCAGCCCGGCGATAAGGTGTGCGCGCGTGTGCGTGGGGGTGCCCCGGTGCATCTGTGGGGGTGCACACCAAGCCAATTCCGCGGAGAACCCGCCGATGCTACCTACTACCCCCTGGAAAACTCCGTCGGAGTTGTAAATTAAGGATTACCGAGGATGCAAATTAATGCCTAAGCGTTGCATTCCAACCTACACACTGCTGCTCGCTAGAACAAGCTAGGCTGCGAAGGTAGTTTCCCTGTCCTAGGATCATCCGGTCGGCTCGAAACGGAGCAGAGCGAAGCAGAGCCGGAGAGCAGCGCGCGCGCTGGCAACAGAGTGTTGTTGCTCCGGGGGACCCGTCGAGCCACGATAATCGATTGTTATCCGACCTTCTGCGGCATTCAGAGCCATGCGGGATAACTTCTGTGTGTACGAGCGTTTAACGAATCGCTTTTCGTCCCTGCTTTACGGTGGTCCCGAGTTTTCTCGGTGGTTTTACAACCGCCTACGGATTTACAAAGGAAAATATCCTTGTGTCTCCCCGGGAGGAAAAATAAGGAACGACACCGACGGTTATGCTAGTACAGGGGGTGCAAAGGTATCCAGGCCGCGCGGAAAGAAAAGAGGATGAACTCTCTCTCTCTTTCTCTCTTTCTCTTTCTCTCTTTCTCTCCGTGGCGGCCACGTCGGCGGCTACGCCGTCGGATCCCAGAAGTTCTCTATTTTTTTTAATTAGCGAGGTAGTTTAACTGGGACGAGGTAGAAAGCGGCCGCTTGATTCGGTGATAAATCGGCTTTTCGAGGGGGTTGAGCAGAGAGGAGACTACTGGGTTAGGGGGAAAGAGGAATGGAAATCGGGAAAAAAGGGGTAGGGGGGCCCCACAGCCACGCAGCCCCGCAGCCAAAGCGTGTTCCTTTTTCCCGGGGAAGTTCCTCCGGCGTCCGAGAAATAGGCTAGACCGGTGGGTAGTGGTGGTGGTGGTGGTGCGGGGGTTGGTGTGCAGGACTTTAAAAATGCAAAATTGCAGTGATTCAGCATTTATCGAACACCTGACATCCTTCGCGCACGGACACGCCGATGGGGAAACGTTCTTCCCGGCGAGCATCAATATTTGCGTGCCACCGACATCCTTTCTGACGAAAAAATAAAAAAAGAAACGAAAAATCGTGGAGGAACCCCGCGAGAGAATCGAACGGGCCGCCTCGAACGGTTAACAAATCGAAATTGTTCCCGACACGAGAAGCCAACAAAACGAGGAAGAGCCGAGTCGGTCTCTGGAGGAAGGACCAACCGAGGGAGAGAAAAAAGGAAGATGGACCGAGCCGAGGAGGAGAAAAATGTTGAACAGATTCTCTACCGTTTGGGGACACATAGGCGCTGAGAGCGAGAGAGAGAGAGAGAGAGAAAGAGAAAGAAGAGAGTAGACCAACTGCCCCATCCCCCCGGGCTCCGAACCCCTAAACCATATTCCGCTCACAACCTACCGGAGTCGTAGGTTATAACCGGCTGCCTGCCTTCGCGCCTGCACACGTATTTTCCACACGTGTGCAATGACAGCCGTACCTTTGCGGAGGGAGACTTGCAAGCTAGGCTATACAGAGCTATAAGCAGGGCATGACACAGCATACATCGGATTCTCGCAGAAGGTTCGCGTCGAATTTTAATGGAGGTGCTGCCATCTCCCAGTGACCCCTGCAAACGGACCCTCTATCGCTCTCTATATAGCTATCGGTGGGAAAGAGGGAAAAAAGTACGAGAGGAAAAAAAAACTCCCCCCGGATGGAAGGAGTGAGGGAGGAGACAGGGGGAGGTTCGACGGGGGTTGAAATCACTCGGGCGTCGGGCCCGGAGACCCCCTATCGCGGATCTGATTAATGGATGGATTCATGGGCGCGTATTTATATGGATTTAAGCGGCGCTTTCACGCACCCACACCCTGCACAACCCCTCCTCCCTCCCGGACGCACCCCTGTACGTGTGAATCCGCGTGCATAACCCGTTAGGTCTGAATTAGGCTTTCGGGAACGTGTGCGGTCTGTTTACACAGATACGGCGCGGCATGTGCAGCCAGGTACACAGACGGCGGCAACGGCGGGTAGTCGAGGGGTTGGGGGTTGGGTTTTCCCGGGGTCGTAGATTTTCTCGCATAAGCTCGTAATTTATCCAGGAACTCGTAATTGAGCGGATCTCGTAACGAGGAGCTCACTGACGGAATCGAATAAGCCCGGAATCGCCGGACAACTTCTCACCCTCCACGTAACATACACCACCCCCTCGCACGATTTATCGACGGCACACTGTTTATTATTTTGGGATCGCGGTGGATCCGCGAGGCTTAACCCACACTCTCTCTCTCTCTCTCTCTCTCTCTCTCTCTCTCTCTCTCTCTCTCTCTCTCTCTCTCTCTCTCTTCTACTTCGTTGCCACTACCCACACGAGCCTCGTCTACGGGTAACGATGTCGCCGCTAATGGGATGAAAATGTTCACCCCTTTTCACCGGGATTTTTTCCCAACCCCCGGTGAACGTGACGTTCCGTGTCGAGCGCCTCCTTTTTTTTTTTTTACTTCATCCCGAGCGATGAAATGCAAACGTAATTGCAAGGAGACCCCACGGATCGAGACCTTATTTTCAGACAAACGGGCCACAAACCATAAGATATTGAAAGCGCATCGCGCGTGCCAGACTGTCTGCGCTTCTTCCAGAGGGAAAAAGCCGAGCGCGAGACCGTTCCACTCTTTTATGCCTGATTATGTCTGCCGAGCCGTGATCCCGTTCGGTGACATTGGGCCGTGCAGAAACGAACACGACTACTTCACAGCCTGGCTAGACTCATTCCAGCGATACGTCGCAGTTACACTGAAGAATAAATGCATCTGATCAAATTGGAAGAATGCAAATCTGTAGACTTCTTCATTGAAGATGAATAAGTAACTACAAAGAAGAATGGATGCACATCTGATCAAATTAAAAAGGTAAGAATTAATAGACTCCTTCACTGAAGCTGACAAGTAACTACAATGAAGAATGGATGCATCCGATCAAATTGGAAAAGTGAAAACCTGTAGACACCATTCATTGAAAATGAACAACTAACTACAATGAAGAATGGATGCATCCGATCAAGTTGGAAAAATGAAAATCTGTGGACTCCTTCATGAAGGATGAACAAGTAACTACAGCAAAGAATGGATGCATCCGATCAAATTGGAAAAGTGAAAATCTGTAGACTCCTTCATTGAAGATGAACAACTAACTACAATGAAAAATGGATGCATCCGATCAAATTGGAAAAGTGAAAATCTGTAGACTCTTTCATTGAAGCTAAACAACTAACTACAATGAAGAATAGATGCACATCCGATCAAATTGGAAAAATGAAAATCCGTAGACTCCTGAACACAAGATGAAGAATAAACTAAAATGAAGAATGGGTGCACCCGATCAAATTGGAAAAGTGAGAATTAGTAGTCCTTCACTGAAGCTGAACAACTAACTACAATGAAGAACGAATGCACACCTGATCAAATTAGAAATACGAGAACTCGTAGACTCGTTCGCTGAAGATGAGCAAGTAACTCCAGCGAAGAATGAATGCACAATCGACTCGAGGGATGACGGAAGACCCAGAAGGTCGAGTTCCTCGAGAATTAGGCTCCCCATTCTCATGCTTTCGCCTCCCCACGAACAAGGACACGGTGCAATGCATAATCGCGGTATTGTCCTCGCGCAGGCTGCTCGTGTCTCAGCACGGCGCATAAAATGATTGCCATTGTTTCTCCGTTGGTCCGGACCGCCAACAAATTTTTGGTATCGCGCCCGCCGTCCAGCGAGTGCAACGAGAGTACAGCAAAGCAGCGGCTTGATGATTTGCGAGCGACCGTCGAAATGGAACGGTTACACGCAGCTGAATTCGTTCGCGGCCGGATTTATCGCTTTTGGCCGGAGAAGAATGCCGGCGTTCCGGTGCTCGCATTAACGTTTTGACAACGAAACTTCCCTTGCTGCGTGCGCGCGTGTATACGCGAAGCTGAAACCCGTGCCGCCAGTCGAATCAACAACTATAAATCCGACCCCCTCCCGCTGGCTTTCGCCTCTCTTCGAAGGGACCACCTAATTGTTTCGTAACGGGGATTTATGGTTCTATAATTCACCGGATTACAACCGGGAATTTCGAATCTTCGGGACAATGGGCTCGGCCCGTAACCGGGAATTAGCGGCCGAGGAATCGTATTTCCGAGATCAGTATGTCACGCGGATTTTGAGACGCCACGCCGCGCGCGTTATTTAGGTCAGCACGCGAAGCTGAAAGGGCTAATAACCCAAAGGTCTTCTTCCCTCGTGTGTTAAACGAGACATAAATAGACCCGTCGCGCAGTCCCTCGGTTTCTATGAAATCGCCGGAATTAATACAAAAATGTTCATGTTCTGAAACAGCTTACAATTTGCCAGATAATGGTTGATTCGAATAGACTGAAAAGGGTGCAGGCTTTGCCAGCTTTTTCATAGTGTAAAAGCTTCCTGAAGAAAGAGTTGTGTGTCAACAAAAACAGAATTTTCTCCGGACTAAGAGGAAACTAAAGGCACACCTGTTTAACACGTTCCATGAGAAATAATTCCATTCTACACCGTTCTTCTCATTTTACGGAAGACTTAATACAACACTTAAATGTGGAGTATGTAATTGATTATTTTCTAATTGCAGAAGTGAATGGTGACAGTGCAATTGATTAATAAAGCACGAATATTTTTATCAAAAGATTGAGGCGTACTAAACAATGCAGAATAGAACGAAGCACACAAGTTTGTTTAATTGTCGCGCAAGAACGGCTCGGCGTGGAACGTGTTAATGAACGTTCTATTTTATATAATTAACAGAGACACGAAATTTTGTCGAGGCTTCCGCGATTCCGGGCCACAGTGACGTCCGCCCGCGCACAGCCTCTTTGTCTAGCGGGCTCAAAGAATCGCGAAACGATTCGAATTAACCGGAACCGCTTTTTTTCGCCTCTCTTTCAGCGCCGCCGGACTGCGAGAACTTGACGAGAGGCTCGCCGGGAGTCACTTAACTAAATTGGACACACTGTTAATCGGATTTGATTGCCGGCCAGATTCGGATGATCGACTGGTTACCCGGTACTCTGTGCAATTGCCCGCGCGGAACGGCAAAAAAAACCCGTCGACGGAAACAAAGAGCCGGAGAAACGGCCGTGCCCGAGGAGAAATTAAACCGAAGAAAAGCAAGAACTGCGGCGGAAGGGTGGTTGGTCAGGATCCTCGGGATTACCGCGATCAAAGGCACCGAGCGAACAATAACAAACGACAACGTGGGCAAAGGGGTTTGGGTTGGTAAATGAAAAAAAAAAGAAAATAGCAGAGAAGAAAGAGAAACACCGTGGGGGTCCATGGATTTCGCGATGCAGACGACGGGGCAGGCGCGAGGCGATCAATTACGTAACTCGATAAAACTGGGTCACGTGTCAAAGTGCGGAGCCATCCCCAAGGTGTCCAACTTTTTGGTATAAGCTCGTAAATTACCAGTCAGCTAGCTGTGCTACCCCCACGGCTTTAAATAGAACGTTGGCAGAGGCTCCTGTCCAACTATCTCCCTCTCCCCCGTTCTCAGTCCTCTCTCTCTCTCTCTCTCCTCCCCCTTTTTCCGCCATCCTTCTTCGATCCCTTGCCCCTTTATCCCTAAACCGGAGAGGGAGGAAGGAGAGAGGCCTCCTCTTGTTCCTTTATCACGTAGATCGGTCTTCGTTTCGACGAACACGGGGGCAAAGTTAGCCGGACACGTAAGTCGCCGGTCGTTAGTCGCCGACGACGATAGCTCGACGAGCCATCCAGAAGGAGAAAACAAGAGGAACGAGAGGAGAAGGAGGAGGAAGAGAGGAGGGGCACACCGAGAATGAGAGTCTTCGAGACGAGGTGGGGAAGAAAAGTAGTCTCCGGGGGTGGGGCTGCGAGTGAGAGAGAGAGAGAGAGAGAGAGAGAAAGAGAGAAAGAAGAAAAGAGAGTTCCGTGTACCTATCCCAGCGCGGGCCAAAAGGGGACAGAAAGAGAACCGAAGCGGTCTCTGTATAAGTGCTTCGTTCCGAGCTAGACAAGGAACGGTATAGTGAAAGGGAGCACGAGAGAGAGAGAGAGAGAGAGAGAGAGAGAGAGGGAGAGAGCGTGACGGCAGGAAAGCTAAGACAATCAATAAGATCGCCCGGTCTGAAGGAGCTCGTGCTCGGATTCGTCGAGTTGCTTCGGTACTTCCTGCCAGGGACCACGAGACCCGCGTTTAACAGCTAAGTCGTAGTGTACAGTCGTTAAACGCAGCGTTCCCGAATTAGGATCCCCTCGAGAGAAAGAGAAAATGAAGGAACGACGTCGAACCTGAACGAAAGACGAAAGGGAAACGACGAGGACGAGGACGATGGTGAGGAGAGAGGGTGAGAGAAGAGGGTCTTGAAAGAGGATCGGCTAAGGACGCCGCCGATGAGATTTCGCTGGAAAAAGCGATCGTGGGGTGAGATGTTCTAGGAGAGGCTCGAGGGGTTGCGCGGACGGGGTCTGTAGAAAAGAAAAAGGTGCCTCCTCGAGGGGTCGATACCTACTCTAGTCAGCGGCAATCGGATAGGTCAGGATAGACGGGGATAGGCGAGGATAGTCGTAGCTAGGCTCTCCGAGCCGTATATAGGTGCGGAGAAGCAGCCAACCAGCGACGCCCTCGATCCCGAGGATGCATTCCTGCGCTCGCACGGGATAGTAATTTCTGGGTTCCGACCACTAAATTCCAACGATCAGTCGGCGGCGGTTGTCTCGGCCCGGGGAAAATTACGATCTAAGATCGAGACGCGATTGCTACGCCTGAACGTTGGTTTGTCCTTCGAGAAAGAGATCACCGGGGCTGATCGATACGTAGAACCCTGGATCCTTGAAGATTGAAAAGTCCTGCGACGTGTAGACTCGCTCTACTGTGTTCTATGCTTTGCTCTGCTTTGCTCTGCTTTGCCCAGCCCATGCAGAAGAGGAAAGCGTGTATACAACCGGAGCTGACGGAATCGCCGCTCTGGCGGATATCGCCGGAACTAGGAATTATCCCCATCGGGGCTTACCCGCCAGGGTGCACTTCTTTCGGGGGTTGCTCTCTTGCTCCGATGGCGAGAGCCCGGAGAGCTGCCTCCTGGAAACACGCTCGAACTGGGCCGCGGCACCAGTCGATAAGGAAGACAACCTGTTTAACAATGGTTTCCGGACGGGAAATACAGTTGTTCGCCGGGCACAGCTGTCCCAGGATAACCGCCCCCGAACAACGCGATGATCGATCGCCCCGAGGACCAGGAACCTTGAATCCCCGGGATCGATGCAGGAACACGAGACTCTCGCTTCCTCGAGGCGGAGTCGCCGAATTTGGACCGACCGTTACGACGAACAATTCTTTCAATTATACAAAGAATCGTAGACAATGAAATTCTGTGGGTTCTGTTTGATTGATCCGGCTCGAGCAATCTTCTCGGAGATCGACGCCGGTTTTCAAGGGAGCCGGAACTTCGCGCGGAAGTTAGCAACGAGAGCTCGATCGCGTGGGAATTCGTGTCAGTATCGACTCGTGCTGCACCCCTCGGGCTCCTTGCGTTTCCCTGGTTGAAGAGGGTTCGTCTAGTCGCGGATATTTTCGCGAAAACGAGCGCGACGCGTGCACCGCGTCGAAAACGCATCGGATCGTGAAATTCTAGCGAGAGGAGAGCGCGAGAGAAAGCGAGACGAAGAGCGTCGGAGAGCGAGCGAGCGAGGAGGGTTGGTTTCAAGATCGAAACGGCCTGTCCTACTTTCTGTAAAAGCATTATACGCGGACCTGCATGCGTGCAGATTCGAAGCAAAACATTTTTTTTCTTCTCTCTCTCCAACCCTCTCCCCTTTCTCCTCTCGACGCAAATAGCTCGTGGCGTTTCGTTACGGGGGTAGAACACCCTCCCTCTCTCTCTCTTTCTATAGCACCCTCTACACCGAAAAACTTTCGCGATTGTCCACGCACCGGGAAAGGTTATAATGTCGTGTGTTTTCCGATAGTTCGAGTCTAGCTGTCATCTGGATCAACCCCCTGAACGCCTCACCCCTGAGCAACGACGCGTCACGTCGCGCGAAACCGCTCGGAAAATGTTTCCGAAAGAATTGAACCGGCCGTGTATTTCTGCCGCGGCGCGTAACTAGGCCTGCATATGCATAACCGCGTGCATATATTCAATTCCGAGGGCGAGGAGAGAGCGGAGCGATAAAGAGGGTGGCGTTTGACGGCGACAGAATGGAGGAACACGTGACGTCGGTGTTTCTGGCGCGGGAAAAAAATATTAAAAGCACCGGAGAGAAAAGGGAAGAAGAAGAGGAGCCGAGGAAAATTATACGACCAGTCTCTCTCTCTCTCTCTCTCTCTCTCTCTCTCTCTCTCTCTCTCTCTCTCTTTCTCTTTATAACTGTCTAGCTTCCTCTAACCAGCTAGCGACGGATTAAACAGAGGAGAAAAAGTTTCGAGTAGGTCTCCCGGTAATGGATCCTTTTTTCCTCGCGAAACTTTAACCAGATTCCCGACTTCCAGTGACTCAACCTTCATACGAAACGGTGAACCCTTTCGTTCCTTATTTTCAACCCTTCCGAGGCCACATCGTAAATCTAGAAACCCGAGCGACTTCTCCAAGGACATGTGCTTCAACATTATTCATTTGCAATGATTAAATAGATTCTATTAACCTTCATCCGTGTCTCGTGTCAATTTGACAAAAATGGCTAAACATTAGATAGACACGAGTTCGAATTGCTGATAGACGATCTAGAGAGGTCTCCGCGTGCGGAGGGTTGCTGTGAAACGGTCGAACGCGATCGAGACAGTTCCCCGCGAGAACTGCATAGCGTGGCATAGTTATAGCATAGTGCAGCGGAGTTTTTCCCGGCGAAATTCGCAAGGCATAATTCCGTCACAAAATGTACGGCTGATACGACACACTCGCCACCCGCCGCGACGCTCAAAATTCATTAATACGAGGCACGAGTAATTGTTTCCCCCCGTCGTAGAAGTTAACGCAAACTATGTATAATTCATGCGGGCTTAAATAGTTTTGATTCCGAACGAAATTCGATCGATGAGGGGCTCATTTGAAATTTAAATGCGTGACTTAAAGGGGACGAAATTAAAGAGCGCGCCGCCGTCGCGCCGCCGTCGCGCCGGTGCACCGGTAACTCCGCTTCGTCCACGGAATTCTCAATTCCTCGATATCCAAACGGATATCGCGTCTCGGCTAGAAAATATCGTCCAGCAACACCCAACAAAACAATCCGTCGAAGAGGCAGCTCCAAAATGGCGTCGTCGTTGTCGTCGTGACGGTCGTTATATCCAAAGCTCGTGTTTGAAACTTTAAAATCACAACGGCATTCTCTCTCACTCTCTTTCTGTGTCGTGCCATCGGACGCCGGGCGCAACTTCTGCTTTGTTTTATCATCTTAATTAATCTGCTGGTTCATAAAATGAGGTACACCGTCGTCACGAGAGAGATCCAATTGCCCGGGAACTTTTATTAGAGTTCCTCTCCTCGAATTCGCGAGAAGTTATTTCCAGTCCGGAATTATTCCTTCGAGCCCAGCCTGTGTTTCCAATACCTCGTCGTCTAGGCATCGGTGTAACGCGAAAACCAAACGCCGTTTAAAAGGAAATACCCCCAGGAAAAAGCGTTTCGCAGGCTCGCGTGCACGGTTTCACCTACCCCTGTGGAATTCCTATAAAACTAGCCTCGGAGAAACAATGCCCCATTTCCTCCAATCAACGCGGTTGCACTCGTCTGCCGAGGATAATCGGAATCGGATTGCCGGTTTCCGTTCCGATCGGAGGTAACCGACGACGTCGAGTCGTAACTTCGCAAAACTATAATATCGATCTCGCTGAACCGTTCCGAGGAACCTTTATCCCGGACAACCGTCACGAAGACACGAAACTTCCAACTGGTATTCGTTCTAGTTACCATTTTATTTACTCTCGAATATCGGAAACGTTCCGAAGGTTGCAGTCTGGTTAAAAAATTTCTTTCTTGCAGAAACCCAACGTAGAATTCCAGATTCAAGCTTCCCCTTCCCAACGACTACTTGAAAGCTTGATGCACGACGGTCTTTGTGGTTTCGCGAAGCTTTCAAAGCACCTTTATATTAATAAAAGAGAAACTTTCTCTTCGAGAGGTGCCTAGAAAAAAATTATTTCAGCTCTGTAGGATTCGAAAATCTTCAAACTCTGAAGCTGAGAAAAACAGCTGGATTTTGTCTCTCGGTTTTGTGATAAAAAATTTAGTTCGGGGACTGAGCACAGATAGAATATTTGAAGAGCTTCTCACGGGAATTTACAGGGTTTGAAGATCGACGATTTTTCTGCCGCGATACTGTTTAATGTTAGAGCAGTACAGTTGGAAAATATCGGTTCTTCGTAACAATTAATTAGAAGAAAGGTTCGACGAAGGCGTGGCAGTTTTGAGCCGTTATTTTTTCGGCTCGTAGGGTGCACGAGGAGCAAAGAAAATGATTGGCTGCGAGGCAGCGGGCCGATGACGGGCCAGGATAAATAATTCACGGCGGGATCGGCCGGTCCGTCAAAGGTAAAAGCAGAGTAACGGCGGAAGTACTTACCGGAGATGGGATCCGCGCCATCGAGCTTCCTGTCTAAGGAGACGTTCTCGTGAGCGGCTTCCTTGCTCGTCCTTGGACGACATCCAGCGTTCGATTCGCCGGTCCCGATCCCCTCTTGGTTCTTGTGATCGTTCCTCAGATGATCGTTCCTCTCGCTCGACTTTGAACCACCCCCGCCAACGCCGACCTTCGACGACGGCTTGCCGACGATGGTGTTCCCGTTCAGGGTGGCGTTCACGTTCACGTTGCCGTTCCCGTTCGCCGACACGTGATTGTCCGCCTGGCAAAAAGACGCGAGTACCGCTCTAAAGTCGTAAAGAATCGTCAGACAAACGTGCAGCACCATCCGACGCTGCGCGGGGGCCTTTAAAACAACTTGCTCGTTTTGAAAGTAATTTGTTAGGGGAAATAATATTATAATTTGTCCCAGAAAATGTTTGATTTTCAAGTGAAACTCTTCCTGTAACATGTTCTTTACAGTTACATTGATTAAAACGTGTTCATCCCCAAAAATGTAGAAGAGAAAAGAAAAGTATCGTTTGCATGACTGTATTTATTTGAGTTCTTGAATATTAATTACTAAGTGGAATGAAATAGAAATTGAATTTCTTTCTTAATTTCCGAACGACTTAATAGAAAACTTTATGCAATTCAATTCCCATGGATGACTTCGTCTGTGATTCAGCAATGTCCACGAATCTTTTAGCGGAATGATAATTAAAATTTGAACGTGTCTCAACATTTACTCGACACTGTAAAGCATGATCTAGACGATAAATCCGTGTACATCTCGACGTGTCGCCGTAGGTGCGGCGGCAATCGTCGAAAAATGAAATATTAAAAGAATGGCAGTATCGTAAAGAGCTGGCAATCGATTTTCTCGCCCCTTTTTAAACTCTCGCGCCGTGTAAAATTGGAACGGAAAATTGATTTTTATTTCACCGTGGTTATAGAGTCCGCCGGAGGTATACACGCCGAGTTCGAAGTCGATCAGCCGAACACGGAATAAACCGTTAACCCTTTGCACTCGAGTGGTGGTTGTATTATTTTGATATTCAGTCAATTGATAAACGTGCTTAACATTTCCATAATCTACTAAAAGTATTGCGTCAGTTTTATATTGATAAAATTGAATAAGAAGTGCAAAGGGTTGAATCTCCTATTCTCCGCGAGAGTGTGAAAAGATGAATTTTCTTCGAGCTTAGAAACACTCCTTTGAATTCGAGGCATGAAACAGACCGTTGGTAATCGGAAGTCGGTCGTTAGATTCTAATTGCACTTCCTATTCGTCGACGGTCGAATGCGTTGAAGAAAAATCCATGTTGCTATTCGAACCCCTTCCGACGTTAAAGACGACTATACCACTGTGTTCGTTTATACGATCGAGTTAATGATAGGGTTAAATTGCCAGAGAGTCATGGACAGAAAGAAACAGAGCGTGGTGTTCGAATGAGCTGAATGGGGTGTCGCGTAGCGTAACGGAAGTCGTCCAATGGGAAAATCGAATTTGATTCGGCTCGGTGTCCGTAAACCCGGCCTCGGAAACTGTTATAATATCGATTCTCGACCCTCGCAACCCCCTCTAAACGATCATGCAATTACTCAAGTTCTAGCAATTAAAATCAAACGAGTTTACATTAGGTGCCTTAAAAAATATGTGTTGAGGATCGTGAAATGTACAGGGTGTTTCAAAATTATATTTCCTGACCGCTGTAGCGTGATTCTGCGTCTCTGGATTGGTGGAGATCTGTTACAAAATTGACCTTAACCCTTGTGTAATCAACTGGGTACCTGGTTCAATAATGTTCCTCTAAAAAATATTACAAATTCTCTCTAAGTGTCCATTCTTTACTCGCTAATATATTCGTTTATAGTCTTACTAGTTTCCCCCTTGCCTTTCGCTCAGCGTTCAAAGTGTTCATAATGAGAATATCTGCAAACATGTTAGATACAGAAAAGTTTTAACTAATCTATACATTTTGATTGATTACATAAGGGTTAAGGGTTGAATCCTAAGGTCAAAATTGTATTTGATTTTTTTGAAAGACCCTGTACAGTTAATTATTTTCTCTATGTTACCGATATCCTTGTGCAACATACATACTTTTATTTTTATATATTAAAAAGATAATGACAATTTCTGCAAACATGTTAAATACAGAAAGGTTTTAAATAATCTATACATTTTGGTTGATTACATAAGGGTTGAATCCTAAGGTAAAAATTATATTTGATCTTTTTGAAAGACCCTGTACAGTTAAAAGAGCGGTTCGTTGTCGAAAGGGTGAAGGTGTGGAAATGAGGTTGGGAGTAGGGTTGACCGGTTATTTTCGGAGCAGTTTGAGAATGGTATCCGCTCGCGGGCGGCCTTGCAACGACATAATCGACTCACCGTGGTGGTCATGCAGGTGGAGGAGGACGATCGTACGACGACGATACGGTTCTGATTGTGATCATTGGAGGCGATGGTGGAGCCGGCGGCGTGATTGGCGAGCCCATGGGTCTCGTGACCGTTATTGGATCCGGCGTTGGAATTGGTGTTGCCGGTGGTGACGCCGCCGCCCAGGGAAGTCTGTCTGATCACCAGAACGCTTCCAGCCGGCTCCAGCACGACCACTTGCCGCATCATCGGCCGGCTTTCCTCAGGATTGTCCTGCGGCCGTCACACACCGACGTCGTGCAGAAGATAATCGTGTATACGAGTGCACACGACAGGCGACACAGAAAACACAGAAAAAAGAGAGAGGCTGGTCGGTTCACGAAAAACGTTCCTCTCGTCCCTGGCTAGATCCAAGTAACCGACGGGAAATGCGTTCTCCAGCCTCCGGCCCTCGGTTCTTAAAGCTCCAGCGCGATTGCTGCCACCTGCTCCTCCTGTACACACGCACACCAAGACACCGGTCCGATATTAAAGCTGTCGTCTTAAAGGATGATCCTACCTCCATCCTATTTCGCGTCGCGCACGGCCTTCTCTCTCTCTTACGAGCCCTCGCCTCGTGTCACCGGAACGCGTCGCGGGGTGGCTTCTCTCGGAAAGCAAATCGATGGGATTATTTTTTTACTCGCCCATTCCTCAACGAACTAAACGCAGACTTCCTCGACTCTTTTCCTTTTCTTTTTTTTTTTATTCACGCCTGGACCAACCCTCCCCCGGTTACGATCGAACGATTTTCGAGCGAACCCCTTACTGACGAGTTGTAAACATCCCCGCAAGGAACCCGACCGAACGGAAAAGCCCGCTGAACCGATTCCGAGGCAGAGGATATTTGCTTTGGCGATTGCACGCGACGAAGAAGCCGAGGCTCGTTAATGTTTGATTTCGCACAGACAGCACGATTGCTGCCGCCGCCGCCGCCTTCCCAGGAGCCCGGGACCCGTTAAATGCTCGGTCTCTTCCGGCGAGCTTGATTATACGAACGGACAAACGAACAGGGTTTACGAGCGATCGAGTACGACCGGTCGATCTAATGAAGTCATTCGGCTGATGTCGGATGAACGTGACAGTCCGCCACTTCTTTTTCTACTTGATTCTTTTCAACCCCTGCTGTATACCTCTTTCTCTCTCTCTCGCTCTCTCTCTCCGCTTCGAAATCTGATAAGGAAACGATTAAAGGGAGCTGCATAGGAGACCGCAAAAAATTCACCAAGACACGGAATACATTAATGGAGAGTTGTCACGGCGGATTTCGCGCAGTCATGATGGATCGCCTGCAAAAATAAGAAACGAATGGCCGCACGGCTAGAACCAGTTGAAACCGCTCCAAATAATGTCGCGGGATCCGCGATCTTGGACACGCGACGACGTCCGACATCCAAAAATCGCGGATCACAAGATTATGGTTGGTCCAAGTTGAAATCATCTACCTATAGCTGCAGGGAAGGTCCCCGGACTGTGTCAGTGAAATTACAGAGCGATTCAAAGACGTACATAGTTGTTACACCGTGTTTAACCCGCCCCTTTGCAGCCCCGTTCCTACTGTCCTCTAACTTGCAGTTCTCTTTCTAGGTTTCTGGGCTTTAAACGGTTCCAAAAATATTTCCAGTAATTTTTATTGCTGGATTTCAGCTCAATTTTTCGACGAATAAATCAGAAAAATATTTGAACGATTGGATGAGATAGAATTATTTTTTTCTACCCCTAATACGCGGACTAAAATTTTGAAAAAGTTCAACGAAGTACATCCAAGGTACAATTTATACTTTAGTTCGCTTAAATATCTCGCACGGCGATCAAGTGCTCGCAAAGTCAGAAGCTTCCAGGATAGGAAGTCTTCCCTTGATTTAAGACCCTTTCGCAGACCTGTGGGAGTCTTTAGGGCAACGCGGGAGTATGGTCTCGTGCACACGGGTTAATTGAAAAAACGATCGGTCACGTTTGAACGTCGTGCCGCGAATACGAAAATGATCGGGCGCGATTAAGTACACCGTGCCACCGTTGTCCAAGTGACTGCGATTCTATTTTTCATGACTGTCATAGTAGCCGGGGCTGGCTTCGGCGGAGCTTGATTCTAGTTGGCAGCCATTATCGTGCATTCGACTCTCTTGGCAGCCATTATCATAGAGTACAGCCAGTAAAACCGAGGCGGAGTTGTTTTACCCCGCGCGCTCGCGGTTCCATCGCGACCAGATCAGACCAAGGACTCGGAATTAGTCGACGGAACAATCGGTTGGAAGATGCTGCCAGAGGTTTCTTTCTATCTAGCCGAGTTCACGGCGAAGGACATTTTCGAAAGAGAAAGAAAGAAAAAAGAAAGAGCTAAAAAGAGCTAAAACAAGTACGTATCAATTATCTTTTTTGAGTGAGACCGATGAGGCTCCTGATTGTTCTGGTGGAGACAAAAATATATGATTCTTCGGGGTTAAAATCTGATGGTTTATACTGTGAATCGAGTATCGAATAAATCCACAATTGAAACAGTACTCCCAGAGGAGTAGAACGGGGTAAGAACGTCCCAGTGCGAATTAATTGAATCAATGCTGATCCGACGACGTCTGCAATCTGTTTTTGGTAATCGCGTTCGTTCAGCAACACGAGTTTATTTAATCGTTGTCAACACGCCTCGGTGTCCTACATCTGTAGATTTATCGATCGACAGGAGAGCTCCAGGGAGCATTCCCTAATCTGCTCGTCCAAGAATTCAACCCCTCGTTGAATGTATAAAAAGGTGAAGTCGGCGTAGCGCGCGAAATCAATTAGAGCAACAACCTAATATTTTGTCGATTAGTTCAACTTCCTCGCAGCCAATGGCCGGGCTTCGAGAGGAACAAGCCTAATTTCCGTCGAATCGACGCGGAAACAGGGTCGTAGCTGGACGAGGTGCTCGTTCATCGACACGGGTTCGAACGAGCGGCCGTGGATCTAATGAGAATTAATTGCGCGCGTTTAATCGCGCGGCCGGAGATTAAACGATGAATGAAACAACGCCGAGGGCTCGCCCCTCCCTTCGCCAGAAGGGTGGGAAAATTTCCCTTCCAGTAACGACCGACCACTCGACGAGAAGAGACTTGTCTACTCGTGATTTCGTCATTCTCCACGCCCTTCCGTTCTCTCCAACCCTCTCTCCCCTACCCGTCCACTGTCACACTACCTGTCTTCTCCTTTCGTATACATTCTCGCGCTGTGTCTATCTTTCCCGCACTTCAAACTTTGGAATTCACCTTGGAGACAGTTACCCTCTTGCCCTCCACTTTGAAAGCAGAGACCTAATTCCGGCCGCGCAGTTCAACCCTCGTAAAGCACGCGCGCAACGGAGACCTCTGCGGACACCTCGGAACTTTCAATATTCCAACGGTATCGTTTCTTAATTAAATATTGCTTAGCCACCGCGCCCTCCACCCACCATTCACCGAGGGAACTTCCTGTAAAAGTAAAGGACCACCGTTTCCGAAAGGGCCGGAACCAAGTTTTAATTGAAGCGCGCGGTTAAACCCTCGGCTTATGAATTCTTCGCGAAAGCTGGTTCGTCGGTCGCCGTTTTATAGAAAGCACGGAATTTTTGTGGACGTTTCAAATTTATTTTTATCTCTTCAGGTAAACTTGTTAAATTTTCAAAAATTAAAAATGTTCTCGCCACCACCCGCAAAGCCGGTTATATACAAAAACGCGTATATTTATTCGGGCGTTCGTAATTAATCTCGTTTTTCCAAATGGTAAATGACTTTCTGAGCGACATAATCCTTTGCCGTGCCTTTTAACTCGGAAGAATTCGGGCCCACAAATGTTCGCGAAAGGAGCCGAAGCGACGGAACGTGTTTCTCTTGCGAGTATCTGGGAAATAGTCGTGTTAGTCGACGAGGTCGATTCGTGACATTGTATTTTTACCAGGGCGCATGTATCACAGCAAACAAGGGTTGACGTTGAATAGGCAAAGGAGGCTGTGTGCGGTTGCGGTCCGGTCCGATCGCTGATTAACGAAAAGCAATGATTGATTAGGTTCTAATGTCTGGTCCGACAAAGGCGGTTCTATCGAGCAGAAGCGGCGCGTGGCACCGACAAAGGAACACAATCTGTGTGGGGAATTTCGTCATGGTTTCTCGATCATTCAACCATCACCCACGCCCTTCCGGTCTGTTACGTTCTCCGGCCTCGTTCCTTCACCCTCGGCAACTATCTCGCTCGCTTTAACTTCGACGATTCACCTTGGAACCCGGAGACCGACCTCCCTTTGAGACGCGCTGACCCACTTTCCTTCACCCCTCTCCCCATGAATCGAGAAATTCGAGGCATGAATTTTGGAAAAAGGCGGCTACGATCGCTTGTAACCATTTTACGAGCACTTCCCGCGGTCTCGCTACGAGTTTCGAATAACACACGAGATTGCGAGCCAGCGATACCCGTTTTTCCACCGTTGCTCTCCTCTCTGCGCTCTGTTCGTTCCTTTTTCCCCTTTTTGCCTCTTCGTGCTCGGGCCAACAAACAAACGGAAAAGTGTTGCTTTCCGACGGACCGGACGCTGCGCTAGACTCGCTGGAAGTGTTCAATTAAAATCGTTCGAGCGGACCCTAGAAATAACTATTAGCACGCGGCTTCCAAGCAAAAACAGAACAACTGCGTCTCCCCGTTGTGAAAATAGATCCCTCGACCGCTATCCCTCGTCGACAAAATTTCTGCACTCTTTTCTATTCGAGACCTAAAAGTATGCGAAGTTTAACGATCGCGATGGTATCGAACGTCGTAGAAAATTTTTCGGTATTGGCAGAGTAAATGCTCTTGATACTTCGCCAAATATCAAACAATGCATCGTGCATCGAGAGTGTCTAATACTCTGAAGAATAGAGCCAGCAACGAAGAGAAACGCACGGCGATGTATTAGGACACTTTCTTAGCATAACGCATACAGAAAAATATGAAAACTCTTTCAATATACAGTGACTCCCACTAATATTCGGACCCTCTTAAAAAGACAATAACTTTTTTAATATTGTACTATACGATTTGAATCTTTTTGGGAAGCTAGAGCAATTAGTTTGCTACAGGATGTGAAAAAAATTTTTGTCAACAATTGCAATGAATAAGAATTGTAGAAAAAATATTAAAAGTTACAATTTACAACTTTTTTATGTGGGCCTGTATTGAGAATTTAAAAACTACGTTTTGTAGATCTGTGTCAATTAAACATGTGTCAACTTAAACAATTCATTGAGCTACACACGTTTAAAGATGGTAAAAATTGCAGATTTTCACGATTTTCGGCCTATAACTGCAGTAAATGTAAGGATTCTTACATCTTTCAATGTCTGTCGTTTTTTTCCGCATCAACCGATTTCGATGAAACTTTCGCAGTGCATGTATAATTGACACAGATCTATAAAACGTAGTTTTTAAATTTACAATATAGGCAAGTATAAAAAAGTTGTAAAATGCAACTTTTAGTATTTTTTCTACAATTCCGATCAATTGCAATTTTCGACCAAATTTATTTTCATATCCTGTAGCAAACGAATGGCTCTAGCTTCCTAAAAATGTTCAAATCGTATAGTACAATAATAAAAAAAGTTATCGTCTATTTAAGAGTGTCCGAATATTAGTGGGAGTTACTGTACCTCTCGAAACTTGTGCATCCAGAGGCACAGCAGAGAGCTACGACGAATGGAGTATGGATCGCAAAACGCTGCGTCCAGACGCGCAAAGGAGATCGCACTTTTGTTCGGAATCTGAGGAAATTCAAATTCAGCTCCAGACGTCGGTCGTGAACCCACTCAGTTCGAGTGGAGCCGTTCGATCCGGCGTTCTCCGGAGGAATTAGGATAAAATGAAGGAGGTGGGATCCGTCCGTTGATAAATCCGCGTTTGATCGGCTCGGGCGAATTAAGCGGGCGCATGTTAAATTTCGATGACGCGCGCGCCTTAAATGAACACGGTTTCAAACCAGTCATCCGGAAGCTCTAATTAGCCGGGTTGCACAACACTGTTCACAATTCTGCTAAACAAGATACTTTCGCACGCAAATACCGCGCGTTACACACACCCGCGAGGCCGGTGGTATTGTGTACAGCACGGTTCGATATACGTGTGTGTGTGTGTGTGTGTGTGTGTGTGGAATGACGATCAATTCCACGTGTCGCGTGTCAGTTGATATAACAGCTGACGAGTCGGTGGATCGCGGAACACGTTCAACAAACCGGTATCATTTTCCTGGAATTTCGTAACGTTTTTCCCGAGCCACCGACGATCCGGTTATTTTCCTTCGGTTTTCCCTGTACGAGATATTCCGTGGAAAAAAAACAGGGGACAGAGAAAAAGAGCTGAAAATATGGACGACAGTCGAACTGGGAACTGCGTCGAGGCAGAAACCAACGGGCAACTTATTTTTCGACATGGAAAACAAGTGAACTCCCACGCGTGCACCGAAATCGCCCCGGCGAAGTGCGTTTCTTCTGGTTTCGGTCGGCGATGCAACGTTCCGGCTTTATATTCTTTCCATTATTTGTTTATTCCACCTTCGAGAGACGCCGACCCAGTTTCACAGTCGACGCGCGCACACGTAGAAACGCGAACAGCCGGCCGGCGGACCTGAATTCGAGAGAAAGGCCCCTCGTAGTCGATGCATCCCCGAAAAGAATCCCGCTCCTGTCCGCGACGGAATATCTACGATCCTCCTCGAATTCCACCGTGGACAGCCGCTGGCTCTACAACCGGTTACAAGAATCGCCCTCGAACATAATTCGTATTTAAATCGACCAGGAATTCCGCAACTTCCTCCGGAACTTTTTTATTCTTCGCTGTTTTATTTTATTTTAGTTTTACTCCATTTTTTTTATTCAACCCCTTGCCGTAGCTCAACGAGTTAGACTCGCGACGAAGATTTTAAGAAACTCGTGACAAGTATGAATGCTACGCTTCTCTTTTTCGATGAAATTCAAAATTGTTGGGAAATTTGACAAATTGAAGATGTCATTAGATGATTTCTTCTCTATTAAAATCATTAATGAAATAACATTCAAATTAGTTTCTATTTCTTGCACAAAGATCCGCAGTCCAGATACAAATTTTCTTTTCTCTTGTACATTGTTTGGGGATAAACACGTTTCAATCAATGTAACTGCAAAGAAAATGTTACGGCAAGGGGGTTAGCTTGAAAATCAAACATTTTTTCCAACTTAGAATAATTCCATTGTTTATAATACCTCATACAATACTTGAATTAGCAGCTATTGCGATTAGATACCAGCATATCTAACAATGTAAAGAATAAAGGTTAAATTCTTCTCGATCGAAATTAAGACAAAAAATAAATTGATGATATCGGCGCCAGGTTCGATCATTTATAGAACAAAAAACAACAAATGTGCAATTAATTCATGTTTCTAACGTTTCGATCCCGATGTAGATCTTTTTCAAAGAGACATTTTTGCGTCTGAAAATAGAAAACGAAATGAAGAAATAATTAATATTTTTGAAACCGTGTAACAGAAAAAGAACACAAAAATAATACACGTACATGTTGCGTCAAAAAGTGGACAAATACTTAAGAATATTGAGTTACACGAAACGTTAGAAACATGAATTAATTGCACATTTGTTGTTTTTTGTTCTATAAATGATCGAACCTGGCGCCGATATCATCAATTTATTTAATGTAAAGAATATTGTGGATGGCACAGTATATACGAGCACATACGAATTTTATCTTTACAACAGCAGGAACATCGTACAAGAATGCACCGGTTGTAAAACGAACCTTGAGGATGCAGCGTACGACGCACTTTCCCGTAGCAGGATTAAAATCGAGGACGAGATTGGTGGAGATTGTCGAGCTACAGACAATTTACGCGTTAGGCTAACGCTGCACAGGATGCAACAACGTCCCCGTTCGCAAAACCGTCTGTTTTTGCGGCGTTTTCGCGAACATGCATCGCGTCCCTTTTCCCACAGTCTGTGTACGTGTGTCGGATGCCCGGAAACAACGTTTCGCGCGCGCGAAAGAGCGAAGAGCGTTTTCCAGCGGCCGCAAAGCTTGTTTGCCTTTAAGTTCGCCACGCGTTTCAGTTTGCCCAGCATTAATATCCTGCGGAAATGCACACACAACATCGCGACTATCTCCGACGCTCTGCCCCGTTACCCGAAAGACTATTACCCGAAAAGGTAACAACTTCCTGAGTTTATCGTCGGGGCCGTAGTCGGAACTCGATTTCCTGGCCGGCCGCTTTTCCTGCTGTGAAATTCTACTTTTTTCCATCCTCTCTCTCTCTCACTCTCTCTCTCTCTTTCTCTCTTTTTCCACCGGAGTTTCCCCGGTGGAAAAGCTGCGAACGTTACTCCGGCGTTCCACCAACCGTGACACATTTGGCTCGAGGGTTGAAAGACGCGAAATGACCTTCGACTTTCCTTGGAAACAACCAGGAAATTCTTTTCCCGACGCCTATGGCTTCGAGCGAGATGAAATACGAATGAAATGCATCTTCGCGTACAGGCTCGAAGGGAATTAAAGTGATTTGTAGACAATTAGACCGAGCATTTGCCAAATCGATTAACTTCGCTCATTGGCTTCCACTCAAAATCCTTCTAAAAATCTTAATAAATCCCTTTTCAACGTTCGGTGATACAATTTCACTATTCTGTTCCCATTTATGCTTCGTGTTCATTGCAAGTAAAAAAATAAAAACGTTGGAACTCTTAGTTCATTGTCAATTCAATTTGTAAGCCAGGTAATCAAAGTCATGAAACTACCCCATCTGCCTTGCACATTTCCTTTAAAGAGAAAAATAACATCGTACCAGGTATAGCAGCAATCTCTCCGAAATGCCATCACTCCTCTTTTGATTTAGCGTTTTACAAATCCTAGGTCCGCATCTGGCGACCAGATTCGAGTCACCTTTTTTAAGTAATAGCTGACCCGACAGAAGTTGTCCTGTCCAATTTTAATAAATTTGTTTGTGAAGCAATTTCAATTTGAATCTTGAAATTCAATTCGTTGACATCAATGTTTTTCTTATTGGGAACCAGTAATACTTGCACAGTTTCAAAAATTATGATTTTTGCTGTTTGTCCGAATTTTCCTACTTTCCTTTGTGATTGTCTCGAATTTTTTTTCTGAAAGCTTTTCCAGAACTATAACGAACAAAACAAAAAATAATTATGCATATCCATCGTTCGAATCGTGAGTTATGGTCTTGAGTTCATACAAAAATCTTATAGAAAGAAAACACTTTCATTTTTCCCGAATTTTCCATTTTTCTGGGAAACTTTTCCAATTTTTCTTTCCCTAAAAACCTGATTCGGACTACAACGAACATTATAAAAAAAAAATTAGCCAAATCGGTCCAGCCGTTCTCACGTGATGTCGTGACCAACGAACAGCATTTCATTTTTATTGTATAGAGAAGATTATTGGCCATGCATTGTTCAAATCAAGCGCCTTTCGGAGTTACGGCTCGCTATGCCTCTTGCCTGGGCCATAGGGATTTTCCGCGTAGGTCACTTACAGGTATGACGGTCCTGCGAGTGAACATAGCGAAAGGCGGTCATTTACCCTTTGTATTGTCTATAATTTTAACCAGTCAGCTGAGACGACTGCTTCCCTCACCAATGTCGAAGGAAATGCCAATCGACGAATCCGCATGGCTCATTTTTAAAGTCACGCCTTTTTTTAAACCCACAGTTTTTCATTGTGTTCACCGGCAGTTCAGTTCATCTTGAGACTTGAATCATGTACCACCACCTTTGACTATCTTGTAAATTCGACAGTGTTAAATAAATTCAGAGTTTATTTTGTAAAAAGTGCAAGTTCATCCAATAATATCCTTTCCGTCCAATAGATGGTAAGGAATCGATCAATTCGCGTTCTCATAGAATTAAGTTCGAGATTTACGACCTCCAGCGACGTTATTCGAAAATCAACGACGGCACAACGCGATCCAATCGAACACTTCAAACATTTCACTTTCGAGACGTTGCCGTTTATAGTTTTGATCGCTAATGAACATCGCATAAATTGCATTATTTTTTAGATCCTATGAAGCTCGATTAACGCATAGACTCGAATGTTCGGAAATTGCGACACGTGCCGTTTTTCCTGACAACCACAGAGTTGACGTCAGCAGTAATAATTCCAAGCCATGACATTTCCGAGGATATTATTGATACAAGGTGGTTGACTCACGAATGTTAATAGCACGAGCTGTACAAGGCGCAGAAGCAGCGAAGAACGATGTAGATTAACACGTTCCTTATTTTCACGGGTCACTGTATATTTTCCCTCATACATAATTGCACAGCTCACCGCACTCGTAAAACTCCTTCCAACGAAATACACCAAGTGCCGGGGAAAAAGGAACAAGAACAAGCATTATTAATTTCGAAACAAAAATTTATTACCCGCATCCGTTTCGTAAAGCGTCGTGGCTGTAACTAGTTGCCGCTTTGAATGAGAAAAGAAATATTAACCCCTTTCGCGCCATTAACTACTTGCACATTCATGATGTGCTTTACAAGCCGCCTTATCAATAAAAATCACACTATTTTCGTTCCCGCCGCGCTATTTTTAAATCCACAGTCACGTTTCCTTCTGCCAATAGTTCGCGCGAGGGTAAAAGATAAATTAAAAAAAAAAATAGAATTCGAGGGTGTAGAAGACTGATTCTCTCGGCGCGACGTTTGCCGATGCACTCGTGCACTGGCGGCAAACAGAATCCCCCTTTTTCAAAGTCGATGATAACTTCCGCGAGCGATACTTTCAAGAGCAAGGTGAATCGTTCGCCGACGGCCTCCGAGAGATAGGAAACAGCCTGCCGAGAAAGCGAGGGAAGTTGCCTAGTGTCGACGACGGGATCGTCAACAAGTACCTTGGAATCGGGGCTTGAAACTGTTATAATATCGATTCCAGTTCTCGAAACGCTTGTGGAGAACCTTTGTTCCGAACGGCTGTACCGACCAACCAAAATCTCCATTGCAAACGCTGGCAATTATCTATGCGCACGATTATCGCGTACAAGCTTCAATTATCTGCGTGAACAATTACAGTGACTCCCACTAATATTCCGACGCTTTTAAAAGCACGATAACTTTTTAATATTCTACCACGATTTGAATCTTTTTGAGAAGTTAGAACAATTGGTTTGCTGCACAATGGGACTAAAATGTTTTTTAAAAACTTGCAATTTGGTCTCGCAGTTTCCGATAAAAATTTCTTTTCACAAAGATTGTAAATTGATTGCCGTAATCTCTCAGTGATCGTTTTCTATACGAGCAATGATCAATGTATCCATTAGTTTCGTTCCTCAGACATCGAGAAATTCTCGTTCGCGTGGAAATTGATGAAGCGAATATACCCCATCGACGGGGCTGTTATAAATATCCGCGGGAGGGAGATATTAAAGTTGAAAAGCCCGCGAACCGTCGCGCGAATAAATATTTATAATCTTCGAGGGGGCGCATCGATTTTTACCGGGCACACAGTACTTGACCGCCGCGGATCATTCATAACGCGGTTAGAGCCCGCACTGGAAAGGCTTTAGCCTTTATTTCGACGTAGTATTTAAACATGAACGCTCGGAATAGTCCTTCATTCATGTTCCACGGGTTTTCCGATGCCGAGGAAAAGGGAAACGCGTTGAACGAAGCTACCAGAGCCGACGGAAGCGAGAGCATTCGATTATCGTAGGTGATAAGACGAGCGGAATCAAAGAAAATGTATGGAGGACCGTTTTCGTGTAAAACGAGACTCGTTTTATGCAAAGTAAAAATTTCCTGCGTCGCTTTCGGTACGTAAACTCTGTAAAATCTGCACTAGAAGCATTTCGAACGACGAATTCGTTGAAATTCGACATCATGCTCGGATAAACGCAGCTCCTACAGCTTGCTTCTCGAGGAAATCGAGTTTGAGAAATTCGTCTGACGCGTCTGTGCATGGCTGTCCGTTTCCCCTTCTCGGAAATACTTTCTTTGAAACTCGATTTCCTCCGCAACTAAGACGAACAAATTGTATTCTACACTTTTCCTCCATTTCCACCGAAGGAATCCTCTAATACCAATTCCCGTCATTACTCTCGGCTAGACCCCCGTGTAATGATAAAGCCCCGTCTATTAGGGGTTGGTAAATAAAATTCGTCCATCTGGCCTAATGGAAATCAGTGGCCCCGGGCAACGTTTCACTTCTGTATTTACGCCATTTCTTTCGGCTAGATTCGCGTGTAATGATAAAGCGCACTATTAAGGGCTGGTAAATAAAATTCCACAGCCTCCATTTGGCCTAATGGAAATCTGGATGGATCACTGGGTGGCTCCAGGCAACGTTTCACTTATATTAGATGAATTCCCGCCTTCCCACTTAAAAGCTGCAGCTTTCGATCGATCCCTCTGGCTTCGGAGAAGAGAGCTCGGACTCGAGGAAGTCATTTTCGAAAATTGATATCCTCGGTGATCCTTGTTTATAGTCGGTCCGTTTTCATGGCTTCTTGTGCCGTCGCTGGCCAACAAGCCGCAGACAAATTCGTTCGCAGCTGGCTCGTATTGTCCGAGCAGAGGCACAGCTGATAATAAAAAGGCTGTCTCGTTCGTGAAGTTCGGAAAGACGAACTACTAGTGGAACACAGGTCGCTCGGTGCGATCCTCATTTCGTATAAGAAACATTTATATTTATATACCTGGCCACATATTGCCAGCGGATCGAGAGGAAACAGTCTCCCAAGAATTTTCCTCAACGCTTTCTCAAGCTCCGATCTATCCATAATTCCTCTTTCGATTTTTTCAAACGAGAGTTTGCAACTGTAAAATTGAATAAAATCAAAGTAAGTATTTAACAGTACAAGCACCGACAAATTACGCGTCCACATCCACAGCAAAAATTAACTTTCCCGCGCGGACTCCCAGCAAAACCAACAGGACGAAATAAAGAAGAAAAACCAACACGATTTGCACAGCAGAACGTTGTAAAGCTGGCGACGCTAATTGCCCCACGCATGAGGGGTTTATGTTTGACAAAGTCGGGCGTAGAAAAACGCTAGCTCAAAACGCGCAGAAAATGTTCCAGTCCTTTTTCGGATAGGACGAGAGAGATTTCTATGTTTTATTCCTCGCCGAGTCATTTTTAACGGTGCCATCCGCCTTAATCCGCTACGCAATAACGTCTACCATTGTCTAGGCAGGCGCACAAATTTTCTCGGCTGTGCTCGACAGGCCGATAAATCCAAAAACTTTACGCGACTACGCGCTTTTGTAATATTTTCAAAGGGAGCTCCATCCATTCTCCGGACGAATATTTGTATTGCCGGTAATACAGTTCCTAGTTAACTCGTTGTAGTCTATAATCATCACTATCTATCTACTAAAAATATTTATTCATTTCTACGTAACATTTATTCTTCGTGTTATGAATATTTCAAGAAATACGGAGAAATTTATAACCAATGGCATCGGTGATTTAAATTATCTGAAAAACTACTGAATGTAAGTAACGAGTAAACAATTCGAAATATTAGTTTAAGACAATCAAATTTAAAGAATTAATTAAAAAATTATTAGAAAAAATACATTTATTATGATAGTACACACCGATGCCTCACTCTTGAATATTAGATAATAGAAATTCATTCGTAGAAACGAAATATCTCGTTCACTTCAAATAATTTTAATTTCGTCAATTTTCAAGGGTCCATCTTTTTAAAAAGAGAATATTCATTAATCAATAGCCACGATTAATAATTGGATTTTACATTAATCGTAATTTTCACTCGTTAATCGAATCACGCTTTGCCAACTCCACTGGAAACCTCTGTTAGTTCCGACTTTTCGAATATGTATTCAGCGAAAGAAAAATACGGACAGCATCTCCGGCGATATTAATTAACTATGATTGCAAAGTTAGGTTCGATCTAGGCACCGGTCCAAATTTAAGAACTACAGGTCGTTCGTGCACTTTCGCCTGAATTCCGTCGCACCTTCGAGCGTCTAATCGCGTAATTGAGTCCGCGAAATCATTTAACGCATCCCGCGGGAAGAACGGGTCACGTTAATTGGCCATTTGCAAAATTGCTGGCTGGCACGCGGGATCGCATTAAGGGTGAAAATTGCGCGGAAGGGTCGCGATTACGTTGGGAATGGAAAAACATGAATGACCGCGGCCCCGTTCGGCTGCGTTTAACCACACGCGAAAATAGATCAGCCCTCTGCCGAGCCATAATTTTCTCTGAATTGCCGTTAGCGTTCGCTTTGCCACGCGAAAATCGTTCTCGCGTCCCCGAAAATTTCACCGGTGCTACCGGCTCGGCAGCGGCGGAAAGAAAATTCGTTTTCGTGCCGCGCGTTTATTTTTCGCGAGAGAACGAAGAGGACATGCTCGGTCACGCAGTCATTTGTATTCTGAACGGTTTCCTGCGACGGGAAAGGAGTCACGGATACAGAGTATAGTGTGCGCGGCTACAATGACGCATGAAACGATACCGAATACACCTTTCCACGATGGCAAGGCTGAATTAACGCTGTTACCTGGGAGCACACCTGCTTTTCTCGCTGGGAGAACTTCTAATAAGAACGAATGAAGATTTATCACTGGACAGCGGATTTTATACATTTATCCTAGTGTATAATTTTGATAGACAAGTTGTTAGAAAGTGGAATGAAATGAAATCCTTTGTAGATCCAAAACAAATCGAATTTTCTATTCTAGCATTTGTTGAAAATTTCCATGTGCCATAAATGCATAATGATCCTCCTGTTGCTCGCATACGAAACTGATTTTATTTCATTTAAAACGGAAGGCGTAACATTTGTATTTGTCAGACTTTGTTTAACCCTTAGCACTCGGCTGTCCCCTCTGAGGCACCACTAAAAATTGCTGTACCATTCTTCAAAATATTGTTTACGTTATTAAATATATATATATATATATATATATATATATATATATATATATTATTAAATGTACCAATTTCATATCCATAAAATTGCAAAAATCATATGGTATGGAAATATTCTAGATCGGAAGAAATGTTTAATTTTCCAGTTAAAATAGCTCGGAGTGCAAAGGGTTAAAATCTTCACGAAGATCCGCGTTCCGGAGTATCAACTACACCCATCGATAAAAGTTGAGAAGATCGGAGCCCGAAGAAGATCGTACATTTTCGTTCGTTTCACGAAGACTAATGTATAGAAATTTCAAAAGTTGAACGTCGAAGAGTTCCGAAGAACCTAGCAGGCAGCGGCAAGGTCGACGAGCGTGGTCGCGAGAAAAAGGCGATTAAACTTCCGTGATAACATTTATCTCACGTGACGGCCAGTCGTTTGCAGCGTTATAACTTCGCAATTTCCTCGCGTTTCGAAAAAAATCCTTTTACCGGGTGATTCTACACGCGGGAAACTTTCTTTTCAATCTTTCCGGAGTCGACAAAGGTTGCGCAGTCGATTCTACAGTGCGGGGACATGAAACTACAGACGGTTCAAGCTTATAAAACCGCTCGATAGAAAAAGCTTACAGTGTTCCACGCGCCGTAGGTGTTAGATAATCCGAGCACCTTTCTCGAACCTCGATTCCCCGCCCCTTTAATTATCTTTGTTTCAGCACCACGTGATTAGCAACGCAAGCTGCCCCCGGCATTGATCCAACGTGCATGCACCCGAGGAAGGATTTTCGACGGTAGCATCTGGGCTAGCTAGCAAAACGGAAAATGATTAAAAAAAAAAATAATAAAACATACTAGCAGCTCATTGATCGATGGAGAAAGCCAACGTCGGTGTGCCGGCGAGAAAGATAATTCAGGATAAAATTGCAGGGAAACGTGTGGGCGGTCGTCCACGGCACGGAATAATGGAAAAACGGATCTCCTTTCGGTCTTTGAGCTATTCCATCCGGTTGTACCTTTTGTCGGCGACAATCAATATTTTTTTAGCCCCGTTCTTCTCGCCTGGCCACTGGAACCGACAAAATTGAAAGTAAAACGCCCACGTGTGTTTTTGAAACGATACCCTCGACTCCTAAACTGACGTGTGACGTCCGACAACTTGCACGATATTCTACAGACTAGTTCGACTAGAAATTTTCTGTGCTTCGCCGCGAAGGTAATCGTCATCGAACAATAAGTTTTGCTGCGCTTAAAAGGCGAAACGAACACGTCGTTCTCGGACTAGAGAGAGAGAGAGAGAGAGAGAGCAGCCGGTCGATCCCGTGGAACTTAGAAGCCAAGTCGTAAGCTTCTGTTTTAAGGAAACCCTTGCGCTTAATGCGTTGCTCTGACATCGTCGAAGGGCCGGTTTCCAACGGAAAGCGAAAGCCAGAGCTCCTACGTTATTACTTTCCACCGTTAATTCCGCGACCGCGAGACCCGTACGGCTATTTCCCGATCAAATTCCCCGTGTTTGGCTGCGTTCCATAAGAACCGATCCCCATGCTGCCTCGCGTGCTACCATCGCTACCTTCGAGATATAATACACAGAGTCCGTTCCGAATCTACGCGGGAGCACTTGCATCGAGGGTGAGCTTTTCGTTCTTGGAATCAACATTCCTCGGCTGATATATTAGCTTGCACAAACGGCCCGGACCGTTTTCGCGTTTCTACGGTCCGCCAGCTTTTTCGATTGCCTCCATCAAACTTCTTGGGGAACGGTTACACACACAACTTACTTAACCATTTGCACTCGGAGCTATTTTAACTCAATATTATTTAACTAAATATTTAACTAAATATGAAATTGATATAATACCTCATACAATACTTAAATGTGTAGTAATTGGTTAAATACTATATATATGGTAAATAATTATTTAAATAATAGTATAGCAATTTTTAGTGGCGCCTCAGAGGCGCCACTCGAGTGCTAAGAGTTAATATTATAGTATTTGTACGTGTTAACCCTAGAATAGAATTCAATTCTATATGATTTTTATCGATTTGTAGACATGAAGTTTATACAACACCTCATACATTATTTAAATGTTTAAGAATTGATTAGATATGCGAGCTTTTCATAGTAATTGCCGAATCAGTATTCTCTAAAATATGGGCGCGAAAGAATGGTAGGTTTACCGATAAAAAGCTAAAGGTATTTAATCCTCGTACGTTACTCAGGATGAAAATTCAGCCATTCAATATTTTCACATACTGCAAATTGATTCATACTTTTATGTCTGCGTCGTGGGATATATATCTTTAAAATGTGACGCTACAAATGAAACATAATGTGTTTATTTAATGTGTAAAATAAAAATGTATGTGACATGATATTTGGTCCCCTCAGGGTTTCAAATTCATTTACCAATCTTCTTCCCCCTCTTTCCATTCTCACTATCGCCTTTTCAGCGGGACCTACTGTTTATGGTGGGTTCCGAACCCCAACATAAAATAAAAATGTGCGAATTGTTATCCTAGTCTCTTTTATGCAGCTATTTTTGAGGAGCAAATGAGAATTAAGCTAAAAATTGAATTCCATTAGATTTCGAACGGATCAGCGTATACAAAGAGATTTGTTGAAAATCAGAAACTTCAAAAATCCAATCTCCGTGGAAAAACCTAACCCAGCTCGCCGCGGAGCTTGTCCGCCTTTATTGGAATTTTCTATCGGCGGAGAACTGCGAAATTGGCTGTAGAAATTCCAAAACTGCCGGGATACTAGAACGAGCTGATAAGCGAGCACAAAGGCTTATTGGACAGCTGCTTCGGGACAAGAGAGAAAGGCGGAGAGAGAGAGAGAGAGCACGCGCGACTGTCTTGTTCTACAATGGGCATTGTTTAAAATTCGCGTCCAAGTTCGCGCAACCGCAGACGGGCGGTTTTTTTCTTCTCGCTAATAATCGCGGTCGCGTGCAAAGATTTCTTGGCAGCGTCGGTGGCTGCAAGTAAAAGTAGACACACACGCCGCACATCTTTGGACTTGTTGAGCGCTGGTGCGCTGGAAAAACGATTCGGGATCGCGGACAATGAGCTGGATCGGTAACACACTATGTAAATTACTGGAGTTGTTAAAAAGAGGAAATAAATAGAGAGAGAGAGAGAGAGAGAGAGAGAGAGAGAGAGAGAGAGAGACCCGGCCCATTATGCACGGGGCCGGGTATCGGAACGCGTACAGGCGGTTATCTGCCGATAGAACGGCACGTGCAACCGATAATAATAGAACTGTCGGTGCATTCACACATACGGGGGATACCTGTTGTGTGGCGCGAGGTAAAGACACAAAGTTTCACGCTCAGGCACACTTCAATCATCGTCGGGATTAGACCCGGTGGAATCGATAAATCCGGTCGAGCCGACCGGTAACATGCAGTTCCACGGTGAGAATAGAGTACCTGCGATATTAACCCTTTCTTCGGATCGCCTAACACCATCGGACCCGCCACAGTACCGTTTTACACAAAATGCTCTAGGAAAACCGACGCACAACGTGGAAAACGGCCGATTTAGCGGTGCAAAGTTCTACACGCTACTAATAATCGATAATTCTGTGCCGCGCGTATTCTATACACATTAAACAAGTATAAAGAAGGCTAAGAGTTCCGTAAGTTTATTGAAATATATTTCTCGCTTGAAATGGCACACAGGGAAGGGAAACTTCTGTAAAATATCTTGCCTCGCAAAAGTGTAATATTTCAGATACGAAATTCACAACAACGTTTGCAATTATAATACTCCACGATTGACATTTTGAATTTCGCACTGTCAAATCGACAGTTTTTCGTACTGCGTGACGCGCCGAGCGTTATCGACAAATTAACGTGATCGATTCGCGAAATAAAAAAAAAAGACTTGGGTGTCTGTCCTGTTAATAGCGAGCGGGTTCGAAGTTAAAATTTCAACCGCGGCGACCGCCGAATATCGATTATCGTTTCCGATAGAGCAGCCGATAAGATGAACGATAAAACACGCCTTCGCTGTGCTCGGCTCGGTTCTGCTCCGTTTTGCTCCGGTTTGCATCGGCGCGAAAGGGTACGAAAGAAGGTTAAAAAAAAAAGAAGAGGGAAGCAGGAGCGGAGAAGAGGAGGGGTGCGACGACGATTTAACCGTGACAATTCGATGCGCGAAGGAAGCCGTAAAGGCGACTCGGTGTCGGTTACGACAGAACTACAAGTGGCAGGAAACGCACACAGCCGAGGCGGTGTTCTTGATAACAGCTGATTACGATGAGCTCGCCCGGACGCTATACGCCTCCGAGCTCGAACGAATCACGTTGCTCGAACACGCGTTTACCTCGTCGATTATTATTACACACGCTTCCCGCCAAAAACCACTCTAACCCGACCAAGCCAATCGTTACGATACCCACCCTCCGCATAGGCGAATGACTATACCAACGCTCGTTCTCCTAACCAGATTTGAACTGCCACGGTTGACCACATGGGCACTAGAGAATCAGCGTATGCTCGGTTCTGAACTCATTCCTGAAGCCGGACATATTATTTATTATAGTTACACTCGACAACGTGATGCGAGAAACTCTCTGAAATGGACGTGGAGATGATTTATTTATTGCATTGTGCTTTCGCAATTTGACGCAAGAACCCGTGAACAAATATACACGTTAAACGTTGATGAAATAAGATTCTCTAGTTCAACAGAAGCTTTCTAATTGTTTATAATATATGGCCGAACCGTAATAGTTTATAATCGATGGCTGTTGCCAAGACGTTCGAGACAGGGCATTGTTAACAAACAGAAGATGTAACCGAGCGACACGCTTATCGAAGAAACAACATTTATAAAAGCCCTACAGAAGGATTCTCTAGTTCAACAGAAGCTGTTTAGACTTGCAATAGTTTATAATATATAGATGTTGCCAAGATGTTCTAAACAAGGCATGTTAACAAACGGAAGACCTAGCAACACGCGCATTTAATAAACAATTTTTATAAGAGCCACACAAGAAGGATTCTCTAGTTGAACAGAAGCAGTTCAGCTTCAATTACACGCTGCTCCGTTATTGTAGCTAAAAAGAATTCCGTTTTCATAGCGGTCGAGCTACGATAACAGAAAGATTTAGTTTCCGCGCAAGAATAGATCGGGAACACAACGCAGAGGATCTACGTTGTCTTTTTAATTCCGCGAGACGCCACAATGTATATTATCTCGGTGCGGATCGGAGTTTGTTTAGAAACTCCGTAAGATAAGCAGAGTTCATTAGTTGAACCAACGTTCCGTGAGCTGCTGTATATCACGCGGATCCGACGACGTCATTATTTCGCTTAAATACCTCTGCGTTTACGCCGAATCGAGTAAGTGCAAAAATTTCGGTGTGCGTACGTGTGTGCGACGCGACATTTCGAAACTCGACGAGATAATAGAGGATCGCATGAATGGTTCGGATAATTGTATCAGCACGCGTAAACTCGACGAGAAGAGTTAATTGGGATCTAAGACGGATTAACCAGTTACTCTCTGAACTGTGATCGGAGCTGTGCTAGGGGATGGCTGCCTGGTGGCACAACTGTCATCGATACGAATTGTGGATCTTCTGAATTTGCGAGAGGATCGAGAACTGGAGAGAAACAAATCTCGATTCGGTTAATTGCCATTGAAGTGCAAGTAGCTAATTATCCAAGGTATTCGATTCGCACCGTTTTCACCCTTCTAGTCTCCAACTGATTAAACTAATGAAAGAAGGAAACAATTTCGATGATTTTCCACAATGCCCTATATGTTTAGCCTCGCCAAGGAGTGCACCGAGTAGGCCGACATTCCAGCGCTCCGAAAAGGGGTATTCCTGAGGGGCAGCTAAGGGCGGCCAAGCTGGCCGAGAGACTTGCAATTTCAGGGTAGTTTCGCGGGCAGGTCCAGGGGCGGGTGCACGTGTGCGGGTCGAGGAACTAGTACATCGAGATTCTCTATACCCTGGCTCGACAGTGGCACGGGAACGCACTAAAAATAGCGGTACCCATAAAACCAGCTCCGTTGAGAATCGCCACGAGACCTCGAGGACGTGGCGTACGCGGATGATCCGCGGTAACCTAATCATCGGTACGATAAAGACAGAGTCCGGCGGAAAGCGGTTCGGCGCGTTGATAAGGGGAGAAACGAACGCGGAAAAAAAAAGAAACGAAGAGGTCGCGAGAAGGAATTATCGGAGCGGCTGATTAGATTGGGGGAAAAGCGTGTCGCGTTGAAAACGTTCCTCGTGAACCTGACACGGGACGAGACAGGGCGAATCAGGCTAGAGAGAAGCCCCTGGCGACGATCGACTTAGAAAGTTTGCGAATCCCGAGCGACGAACAACGGTTGGCATGTTAAATACTCACGATATCCGTGGTAGCTCGAGTGACAGAAGGCTCGTCGTAACCCGTGACGAGATGGCTCATCTTCGGACGGTTGTTTACGCGACGGCGACACTCGGTTCGACGCGGGATCACCACTTTACCAACGGCCCATGCTCGTGCATTACTCTCGTCCGCGGATCTCTCAATCTGACCGTTGATTTTCACGCATAAAATCGTGCGATCACGCGTGCCTGCGCTCGCGGTCGATCCTTGGAATCCATGACAGGTACGAGCACGGGTATGGCTGTGGGCCGCATGCGCCGAACCACAAGTTATCACGCTCTGCCACCGAAGAGACAGGCGGCTAATACGTATACCCGAGGAACTACCGTTCGAATCGGAATTTCCCGAGCTACCTACAGCCACCGTAAACGAAACGGGGATCGCACCCTGGCGAACCCGACCACACCTGGAACCAACCCTACCACCAGCGGTCACACGCTGCTTCACCTCCTACTCGCCACGTTGCATTCACCTCTCCCGAGATTTTCACGGGGAATTTGCTTTATTCTACTGTTTACCCCCTTTGCACGGATGAAAAACTCTTTCGGTTACTTTTGTATCTACTTTCGGTCTCTAAATATTGATATTACTTCGCTCCGAGTCGAGAGAAGTGAGTGGAAGACTGGTTGAGTAAATTGTGTACTTATGTATTGTACTTATTCTTTGTTGGCAATTATTTTCTAATGATCGAGGATCAGTTTTGTGTTTGGCGGCCTATTGACTAGAAAGAGGTATCGCAGGAGCTAAGGGGATTTGGACGGTTTTAGTCAGACTCCGTTTGCCCATACTTATTCTTACACATGGAGGGTTCAGTTTTACGTTCGTGTTCACGATTGTCTATTCCTATCGGCTGTATATGTAAATAATTATATCGGTAAATTTCAAGTACAGAATTTATTTTAGATATTTATTCGTCATATATAATCGTTTTATATAAAAATCTTTGTTCCATTGCTTGGAAACGCAAGAGTGCACAATATTATTAACACAGATGAAAGATATACTATTTTATTCAGTAGAATTAAAATCATGTACTTCGTTGCTTCCCAAAATAAAAATAAATTACTTAGGCTATTACATATGTAACAACTGCCAGATATGGACTTAAAACTATCTTTGTGTAATCATTTTAAAAACTAAGGCCTTAAAACTAAATCATTTGTATCATTGGAGTCCATTTAAAGCATTGTTTGTAATTGTCTAACTTTCTTCTAGTTATCAGTATTATTCTGTTAATAATTTTTAAAATACCTGTTTGCCAAACCCAAATTCTGTCAGGTCCTCCATCAATCCTCCTGGAACTTAATAATCCTTGTCAACCTTAACATCCAATTCATCGACAAGCGACTTAACTATGCAGAAATATTACAGCAACAATAACTCACCAAATTATCTGTTAACTTCGTACACAATCCTTCTCTTTTTCTTCGAAAACATTGGACGAGACCACTCTGCAACCAGGTCAAACTTAAACCCCGGTTAACCATGGTTAAACGTTGTTAATCGCTATTTCCGGGTCGTGTCCTACTAAATATTAACTATTAGCTTAACATGTAAAATTAAGAGCGACGGGTTATTGCATTTCGATTACCAAAAATGTCAGGTTTATTCGTACTCGGTGAAGAACCTAATTAACTCGAGATTAATACTTCCAATAATATAGTAGCGCGGCAATAGAGTGCTGTCAATAGACTTGTCTTAACTTCACTGAAGTTTGAAAGGAACTTGTCAAGATCGGAGGAAAATCGTCGTAAAAGCCGAATAAACCTGGTTAACAAGTTGCTGTCTTGATAAAGTGACAAGTAAGAACACTGTCATTAATTTATCGATTAATTGCGGTCAGAAACGGGTTTTCAGCCATTTACCTCCAGATCACTGACGAATGAGATAATCAGAACGATCGATGCTACGAGAATGATCAACGTTGTAAATTACATATATACTTTATTATGCATATGAATTTTCACATAGAGAGACAGAATACTTTCGTTACAATGAATCAAGGTATCCTCTATTCGTTTTTTTTTTTTAGCTGACAACAAACGTTTTTCGATAATCTAATGATTATTCAGCGCATTTTACAATTGTCCACTGATGTTCAACATTGCTAGCGATTCTCTCGATATATTATATATTTATTTATATATATATTTATATACTCGATACCGAAGAGGTCTTTTGGTTACCGTGTTTCTTTTTCGTCTCGTAAAAAAAGGAACGAACCATCATCAACTTAAAGAGTTACACAACGATTAAACATACTGCTCGTACAGAACGTGTACACTTCCGGGTAAAAATCTAATTGTAAGATCGATTTACGAAATGACAAATCGTATGGTTAAGAGTAAGAAACAGAAATGGATCCTCCTAAAATTCGATACTCGAATAAAATATACAAAAAAAAGAGGGGGGATACTCTTAAATACAATGTACACGCTAAAAATATACCTTACAAAAAAGCTCGGTCGACAAAAAAGATATTGGCACAGAAAGATTCTCTCTTTTCATTTGTTTGTTTTTTTCTTTCCTCTTGGTATCTCGACCCGTTCTCCACGGTTCTCGTTAATCGTATCGCCCCGTTTCGATCTGAGTATTTCAGAGTTCTGCTCGATGTATGCGCCGTGAAAGAAACAATATTTGTTCTTTTAAAAAAAAGAAAGTCGTCGTGTGTTTATGCATTGAGACTACTCATTTACAATTGATTGGGCGATTTCGGTGACGCCATTAACATCGCGTCTCGTACAGACCGCTCTTGCCGATGTATCTCACCCACTTGATTACATCGTGATCGGAGTAATTCAATTTGGACTCGAACACTTTCAAGTAGCGTACTTTGAACCCGGATGGTGCGAACGGTACCTCGAAGGTCATCGATATCGGTGGCCGTGTCCATTTTTTCTTCGTGTCCGTCTCGAGCAGATCGATCTCCGCGGACAGCTGAGTCTCCTTCATCCCTGGCATCCGCTTGATCTTCCATACGATCGCGTTCTCGGACGCTTTGTACTTCGCCTTTCCCTTCAAGCAGATCAATTGCACGCCCGCGGTGTTCAAAGGCGTTGGAACACGCACCTCTATCTTCTGACCAAGCAGAGACGGCTTGAAATTCGATTTCAGCACCGCTTTCACCTCCATCTTTGTGCGACCCACCTCGCGTACCAATGGAATGACACGGAATGGCAATGATATATCCTTAGTTGTACGGTATCTTTAACACACGAACAAGATCGGTTAGAAACTGTTCTAGCTACTCGAGAGAGCCAGAACTCACCTCATCAACTCGAATTCACCATCAGGTGGAATGAAACTAATGGCGTGTTCTGTCTCGAATTTACTAAGCTTCACGCATTGATGGAATTGGCAGTCATCGATAACAACAACAGGCTTTCCAGACCTGCCGCCTGTAGGATCATCTCCTCCTCCTCCTAAGCCGCTGCTCCCTTTCATACCCTTAGCTTCCATAACAATCTTGTCATTGATCCCAAACTTACATTCTGGCATTCCAGAAAGGTAGGACTTCATCACAACCTGTTGTGTCAGAGGTATGAATGGGAGTTAGATCTTGTTGTATCTTTGCCTGAGTTTGTTAATGGAGTAGTCTCGTTTCCAGGATTGCTAGGCTGCAGGATGCGCCTTCTCATTTCTTAATAACACAAAGATGGGGTTTCTCAATAGCGAAAAACGCTAGATAAAAGATGAAAAGTCTTAATTTTACGTTTACGAAAAACTCCATCTTTGACATGAGAAGGTGCAGTCTGCACCCTTATAATCCTGAAAACGAGTCTCCCTCTTAAGCAATGGATTTCAATAGGGACCTTCCCAGCAACATGTGCACTGAGCACTTGGCCCTGAGGGCTCATTAAGAGATTCACAGATTCAAGTACGTCTAGGAACAATTCATTGCGCCTGTATTTAATTCCCTCCCTTCTCCAGCCAATCTGACCAGTCACTTGAGAAGTTATTTGAGCTTGTTCCTCCTTTGTGCCTGATTTCACTCCTTGTTGAGTGATAAAAGTCTTCAGCACACCTGTGTCGCAATTCTGTGGGTAGCCAAAGTCCAAGATCTCTGCACATGAAATTCCCAGTTATTCCCAGTTAGAAACAATCCCAGCTATTTAGTTTACATCGAGATACCAACCGTCTAATAGCTCATAAATCAGCACAAAGTTGTTCTTAATGTTCTCTTCAGAGATCTTGCCAAAGTACGACTGCATAACATCGATGATCTTCAACAAGAACTCAAACACCATCGCCGCATTCACATTCTGCTTGGTCACAGCTGCCAACCAAATGTTGGCACGTTTTATGTGAAAGAAGGATGTTCTCGCGATGTTTGTGACTGGTGAGCGTACTTGCTGTCTGGCATGGATAACATTGACACGAAATGCATCCACTGCATTCCGACCAATGTCATCTCGGTAGACTCTGGAGATGAGCACCTCACCCTTGTGATTGTATACAAATAAACCCCCTATCATCTTGACAGAGGGTGCTCCTTGCTGCTTTAACTACAACCAACCTGCAAGCAAAGGTTTATTAGTTGGTAAGTTGTTGTTTAAGTGTGATTATTCGTGCAGGTTTGCTCTGAGTGAAGCTATTAAACAGTTAGGTGGTAAGGGGTAGTCTTGTTTCCAGGATTGGAAGGGTGGGGTTTTCAAAGATCAATCTAAACTACAGTAGCCCCCAAATTTCCTATTTTTATGTCTACAAGGTGTAATTTGCATTATTTAGAAATGTAAAGCTCCACGTATAGCTATTTTTCAATCCTGGAAACGATTCTATCCCCTTAAGAGATGATACTGGTGCGCAAACCCAGGGATTCCATAAAACATGGAGACAATTAGGAAGACGTAGCCTCAGAAATATCTCTAAATAATACAGTGGAGAAACCCGTTACACAGATTTGCAAATTTGGATAAAATTAGCATAGAAGAAGAAAAAAAAAGTGTCAGCCATCTCCAAATGTGAATGCAAATTAGGCCCAGAGATATCTCTAAAAGTCAGCATTAAAAAATTGTTTATACACCAGCCCGAGCAATAAATGTACGAAAAAAGAAACAGCAAGCTCCCGTTTTCGGCTGGAGCACGGAAATAAAATAATTTTCAAATGAATAACCTTTGTTTTCGTATTTACCCTAGCTCGAGATGGATTTTAAAAAGCGTCGTAGCAGAGCATAGTACGTTAACAAACGATAACTCAAGGGAATTGTATGAAATGTCCTCGGACGTGGACGAGCCTCGAGAAGATTGCGATCAGAGATTCTAGACAATGTTATAGAGAATTTCGCCGTCGCATAATCGTCCGTGCGATACAACATAAATATACGTGTGCAAGATAACGCCCCTTTTCTTAAATGACATTTGAGGTTCTTTTGATATGTCTTGCAAACGGTTAGTATTATTGATCGGAAATGGAAACTGCCTATACCGCAGGTACTGACATTATCGAGCGTTCTTTCGGATTATTCTAAGACACGGCCGCACGGAAATAGAAAGTTTCAGTATCGTAAATGATCACTTACGCATGACTCTTATTGCCGATAGTAAAAATAAGCGATACTAATTTGTATCGGCCTCCGAAATACACGGTATCGGTACCAACCTACTGGTACAAGTGCGAACTACCAAATGACGAAAGCAACACCCACTTTTCTATACTACGTGTCTCAGTTACACGCGCCGTTATAACGAATTATCGAAATCGTAACGATCGCCAGCGACCGAGACTGACAATTTTATTCCTTCGAAGTTTTAATACGCTTCGGAGACGTTGCATTCGCGAACGCAGAACTTCTACGTTTCTAGGGCAAATAGGGTTGTTGTATTGATTTCAAAACCGGTAGTAATACATTTACAAGCGGAATCAATATTTAATAAAAATCGAAAGAATCGCAAGAAAGCGTCAGCGTGATCGCCGATCGGTTTGCAACCGATTAGCGAAATCCCGCATGAAACTTTCAACGTTCGGGAAAAATGAAAACTCGCATGGAACGATGACAAAAATGATGAGCGGCACCAGCATGCAATCGGCGACTTTTTAAACGCCGGAGAATTCGTACATTTCATATGTGAATGACGTAGCCCTTTTTTTGTACAAAATACAAAGTCCAAATTCTTGATACCTGGGTATTTAAACATCTTTTTCGGGAACAGTTGATTAGTATATCAGCATTTTATAGGAACGCCTGCGCGACGCAATACGTTCACTGGATGGTTGTGTGTATGTTAGTAGATTTGTAAAATGTGAAAATTCCATTGAAATATCGGCCACCGCGAGGATTATGAGACTGTAACTTAAGCGACCACGATTGTAATTATGGCAACGACTGACCAAGATGCGAATAACAATAACCTTCCGTTGCGGGAGAATTTAGTAAGTTTTTTTCTCTTCGATTAAGGTTATAGTTATCATGCTGCGATCTACATCTGCAAAAATTTTCGGTGCACTGATAAGCGCTGATCATGCATATCGAGCGGTTACATAAGACGCCCAGACTGTTTGAGCAAAAAAAAGAATGTACAGTTAATCAGAGATTTTTTTCTTTAAGGTCAAAACCGCTGTGGAATTTTTACAAAACCCCAAGGTAGCAAGTAGTCCTGCAGACCGCAAGCAGGAGTTCCTTAGAAGGAAGGGCTTGACAGAGGAGGAGATTAAAACAGCATTTACATTAGCGTCTGTTGAACAAACTGCCGAACAAAATGTCATTCATAAACCGAAAGATTATACTGTGGTGCCAATGCCACCAGCTAGACTCTATCCACCGTATCTCCAACATCACCCGTACCAAATATCATTGTTCCATAAAGTCAAAGAGTTCTTTAATACCACTGCTCTAATCGGAGCCACTATATATTGCTTGTACTGGTTCTACAAGGTAATCCTAACAAGCCTAATCCTAACAAAACCCAAGATTGATCTCTCTATTGTATTGCAGAAGTCTATTGAATTTTTATTTGGAAGGAAAAAGAAAAAGAGCATAAAGGATTCTGTCTCGGAGCTAGATAAGACTATCCAAAATTCTATGAAAGAGGTGAAACAATCCATTTCTAAGGTGGAGGACGACGTACAAAAACTGACACAAAACCAGTTCATTGATCCAATGGTACCACAGCTGGTTCAAGAACTGAAACAAGATTTAGCTAGTCTTAAGTCTTTACTTTTATCAAGGTATACATCTAGAAATACTGTTAGGATATAACACCTGTACACATTGTTCCATACATACATACACAGATCCATTGATTTAGGTGATAACATTTATTGCTATACAAGCGTTTTTCGTTTGCTTATACATCGCTATTCCAAAGATTTTTATACATACGATTTTACACGGAACCAGGCTCTTTACACGTACAATATATCTGTGTAACTTCCTTGTAACACACCAGCTCATTTTTTATCTAAAAATACAAATGCTTCGTTTTTTTCGTTTTGGAAAAAAGCGGCTATAAAATATATATATATATACATTTATATATACATATATATTCGTTCAAGTTTGATCGGTTTCAAAAAAAGGAAGAAATGGTTGTGTAGAAAAAACACAGATACTACTTTTGAACACCAGTTGTACTAACAACGAGAATTAAGTAAAGACATTGTTTCGAGTCACATTGTAGAAAAGTTTGTTGTGTCTTATGAAACATAGTATCATCGGTATTTATCATAGCTTTGAATTTGAAACAGAAAACAATTTCCGAGTGCGCCGGCATCTATACCGCCGTGGCAATTAGATGCCACGAGTACGAGTCAGGAAAAACAGAGCGAACGGGAAGATGATGCTGGAAGTGGAAGTAGTACTAATAATTCCGATAGTTCTCTGGAAATGATTCGCGAGGATCCACCCAAGGAGTGATCGAACAATATTCCATGAACGTCTATTCACTTCCATCACGAGAGTCTTCGAGATAAAGTCCGGATATTCTATGATAAGTATATCCGTCAAAAAAAAACGACGATAAAAAAAAACACAAAAGTATAAAGAAGAAAATGATAGCACTGAAAACTGATCATGTGTAATATATATATATTGGGAATCGAGTGTTGCTGAATATTTCTCAGTTCACCCGGCTGAACGTTATCTTTCAATGTTCCGGATGAAAACGAGCTTTTATTATTTTTAGAATGGGTACGTTTAAGGCTGCTTATGACACAAAGGGATACATGTAATACATCGTTTGTTCTTTTTTTTTTAAACAATAATAATAATAATTCTTTTAAACTGGTGTTTTTAATTACTTAATCTCTCTTTAATAAGTATCCTAGGAAAATTTAACATCGTTTCTCTTTTTTTGTTTTTACCCTTTGGTTTACAACAACGTCTGTTGCCACCGAGGACCTCCTCGTTCGCTTTTTCCCGATCGAATACAGTCCATTCTTTTATGTTTTTTGATCGATGCATCGGGGAATAGGTATAAAAACCGAAAGAATAAGTACTAGACTTTTTTTACAAACTAAATATGTACATTTTAATCGGTACTTAAATTTAAGACGACAGTCGCAAATACAAAGAACCACATTAAGCCACTGATCGTATTATTTTATACAACAGATCGTTCCTTTTTTTCTTGTTTGTGTTCTCTCTGGTCGTGTGTGTTTGTGTATTTTTATATGTCGGAACTAACGAAATTAAAGTAATCATTGGAGATATACATAGAACTGTACGCGAAAAAATAGAATTGAAGAGATACATACATGTACATACAGGCACATTATGTACAAAAAAGAGATTTTTTGTATTTTCTTTTCTTTTTTTTTTGGTGTGGTGTTGCACGATCCTGCTCTTTTATCCTATATGTATATATCTAATTACCCATGGCTAATCGTACTTTGGGATCGATTACGCTCGGTAATTGGAGATCCGCATGAGCAACTCGTTCGATACACACGTCAATAAATAAACAAATGTTATCAAGGTACATACAATGTTTATTCGAGAGAACGAATCATCGTTTCTGCTAGCTGAATTATTGTGCACATGAGTGTATCCTCTCTCTCCCCCTCTCTCACTTATTTCTTTGTCTCTTGAATGAAAGTTTTGCTTTTGTATGAAGACGTAAAACCAATATTTATATATATTTATATACGTGTATGTATATATGCATATATAAATATCATGTGAAATTACACGTTTAATGGCTTAATTACACTGTCCATTCGCGCGGTCCAATCATTCTGCATTCTTCGTCGTAGTATGTACAAACTATATATAATATTCAATAGTACTTTTTGAATGGATTAAACAAGCGAACAAAGTATGCAGTCGTACGTTCGATTGCAACATCCTTTCACTGTTACTTTATTCGTCTATTTTTTATTCTTGTTTTCTCTCATTTTTCTCTCCTCGCTCACTTTCTCATTTTCTCTCAGTCTCATTCTTACTTCCTCTCTCTCTCACACACACAGACGCCTTAACATCGCACACCGCATTTCAAATAATTCTAATCTTCTCTAAAAAGAAAAAAAAATTTGATGAAATTAAATCGCCTCTTCGTAGTTCTTTTAATACTTCTTTTTTTATTAGTTAAGTAATCAGGATAGCCGCCTCACTGATACAGTGAGTCGCGGCGGTGTCCATTCGAAGTGTGACTTAGTACTTCATCATTGTTTCCGTTTACGCTACGCCCTAGGTTCAATAATATTATTATATAACAGAAATAATTCGTTTAAAAAATATAACACTTTTTTGCTTCCTCCCTCATCTCATGTGTGGCAAAATAGCACTTGACCCTGCCGCGATCCCCCCAGTTTAAACTATACCTTTTCGCATAGTTCTCAGAAAGAAACCAACCATCTCTTTACAGTTTTCTCGTAATAGAAAATCAAAATAAAAAAAAGCGACGATTCCTCGAACGGTGGTAAAGAAACGAGAAAACATGATACGAGAACGCAGCAGGGTCAAACGTTCGGTAGATTATCTTTACATAGAACAAAATTATTTAGAGTGAAACATTACGAGTCTGCAACGTTAGTTCAACAACTCGATCTTTGGCAAATACATCTTTTCCACGAAAAAACATTGTGTATATATGTGTGGATGTGTGTCTCAATATACGTGTACATACGTAGAACATAGGTACATACGTACACGTATCATTGTTGCGCACACATGAACATAACGAAAAAAAATATATCAGGATGTTTTTGTGCTGACATAAATAGTTCGGTTGAAGGTCCCACTCCCTATTTTGTTTTTTTATTTTTTCGTTAGCTCCTCCATTTTTTTCATCTTCATCATCATCATCATCTTGTTCTTCTTAAATCTTACTCGCTACAGTACTTGTTTTTTGTTTTGTCGTTTAACGAGCGTAGAAAATGAGGACAGGGTAAAGGGATCATCGTTCTCATCATTCAGGCAGCATCCTAATGTCTATTATCCGTAACAATAATAATCCTAGATTAAACACGCTAAATTGTTTTTTTTTCTTCATCGCAGCTCGGTCTCTAAATAAATCTAACGCACCGATCGATCCGGACCGTGCTACCAAGTATGATGTAAATGTAAATTCCTCGAGAGAACGGACCGCACGTCTTGCGTGAAACGGAGTGCATCCAATACCGGAAGCAAGCTTAACAGAGCCGTGTCTCCCGCGTCGCTAAACCACGATTTGATTGGTATCGCGTTATCTGTTGGGACAAAAACAAACCAGCCACAATTCATCAACTATCTAAACACCATGACGCCTCGTAGCTATCGATCTAAGCCGCTAGGCTTGAAAATAATAACAACTGGATGACTCAACCAAGTTGCATCACCTAAACCTCGTATAGCTAGCATAACATCCAAGAAGTGCGGTTTCTATACTACGGCATTTGCATACACTATTCGGCCGAACAATCCTCTCATCTTTTCGTTTAAGCAATTTAACAGTAATTTATAAAACAATTAGCATGAAAAAAATTGATTTATGTTGGAGTGACGTAAAATTAACGACCTGAGAGGATTTCTTGGCCATCCGAATGCGGTCTACAGAGAGTATGGTGACGATTCTTGGATGCTGCTCGTGAGAAGCTCAGAGTGAGAAGTAAAGTCTAATCTATGGTACCTGCTGCACAGGGATTATTGAAAAAAAAATTTACTAAAACAGCTGAAATTATTTGATCGCCGTGTGGGCGTACACTGTCCGGTGTTTACTCAAGCGGAGTAGCATTGGCAATTGATCATATTTTACATAATCCATAGGCCTGTATTCAGTGCTTGCTTACAGAACATCAACGCTGATAGCTGCAAATAGATACGGTTTTCGATCAGATTATACTGAGCCGTTGGGTCTCTGGTGCTTGTTTAGCCGAACTATCCGCGAGAAAGAGAGAAAGAAATAGATTCTCGTTTCTTGGAGCGAAATCGTGCAAAGAAAGTATGTATTGAAATCATATTGCACAATGGGAGTCGATGTCGAAGTATCGGTGTTGCGGAAACATCGTAAAAATAAAAAGACATGGTCGTCGAGGTCGATGGCTATGATTAAAAAGTGTATTGCGTATGCGTTTTCTACGTAGAACACGTGGAAACTATAATGCGATGCGATGCTCCATTTTTTTTCGGGCGGGAATTGTCTGCAAGACAATTATGATCGTTCTACTACTCACAGTTGTGCACATGTAAGCAAGTTCTGACTACAGGTCGTGATGCGCTGGTACACGATGCAACAACAGCGTCGAAATCATAAATGCGATGGACATGAATATGCATATCAAATGAAATTTCATGATTCGCATGACCTATACGCGATCAAATTTGCATACAATTGTTGTATCGTGCGGCACGAGGAAGATCAAACAAGATTTACGTCGACAAATATATATTTCTTTTAGTAAATGTTGCGAAGATTTGTTAGATATTCGAGAAAGACAACTACGTCGTAAACAGCAACGTTAGTACTGTCGTAAAGGGTCAAGTATACTCACGTGGGTAAGCTCTGTAGGCTCCAGGACTATTATCGAGTATAAAGACCGACGAAAGATCTCGGCAAATCGCAGATAAGTCTTTAGTATAGGAACCCATTTCTGGTGTACAGTGTTGTCTATAATATCTGCGCCTTAGAATACCTCTGTTGTTATCTAACTTATCCGCGACAGCTGCTCCATAGATTTCCATGGAAGCAGTGAAGACCACTAGTTCATACCTGAAAGAAAGTAGCATGATTTTTCACATTCCACAAAGCAACATTCTACCAGATAAGATACAATCTTATCCAGAGACAAAGCAGGTACAAAGTTCATAGAGCAAACTTACCATTGACTAACAATGTCTAAAAAGAAATCTACGTGTGGTCTCTTATGAACGAAAAATCTGACTGGATGTCTGTCTATCGTCACCTTGAGGACAAAATCCGGAGGTGTACCAGGCCTGACTGTCGGCCTTGCCACTCCGTCGTGATGAGAGTGAATTAATGTTTCGTCTAGATCCAACACTAACACTTTCCTCTTAACTATACCTGTAAGAATATGCTTGATTATATAGAAATGGTAATATCTTGCTTGCCAGATCGATACTTACTAATCCTGTGCCTCGACAATGGAGATAGTGGGAAGATTTCGTACTTAACAGGTTGCATTTGTGATATCTAAAACAACGAATCCATTATAAGGAGAAACAAACAGCTAGCCAGGGTACTTAGACTAAGTCAGCGGTCTACCATAAAAGAGTGTGCAACGATCAAGACCAGGAAGAGGAGAGATAAGGAAAGAAAGAAAATTCGGTAGCACAAGGTCGGACGTCCAGCCGAGGATTGTCGGATGCGGATGATGTACGTCGACGGATTCCGTTTGGAGCGAGAACGGGCTGGATGCATCTATAGGGGTGCATGGGGTGCCATCGGCGAGCGAGGACGTCGCGTCGGTGTGGCGAAACTAAAAACGGGCGAACTGAGGCGCGAAGCACCTACTTACGGCTCTAACCTGCTTCTTAAGGAGAAAGCAGACGCAAGTCCACACACGGGAGGCCATCAAGAGGAAAGCTCTCATCCCCATCTGCAATTGCTTCAGCATCTCTACTGATCGTCTGACCGGGCCGAAGTCCGGCAAACGCTTTATCTCCAGTGTCTCGTCTGTGTTTCACGGGTTCCTGTTGCACTCTTCTGTGTTTCTGTTTCGGCGACGCACCGCGTTTAACGCGGCCCCCGAGAAAACCGTGGTGTCACACCGAGAAACGACCGTCTGTACCCGTGTGTTTCCCCGTAAACAAAAGGTTTCCGTCACGCACGGGACCGGCCGCACCGAATCTGAACAGTTAGAAGCACATTACCGGCCGTCCGCGTACGATAGCGTTCAGCACGTGCGAACAGGCATTCCCGTATCTTGTCATGTTGTTGGCGAAATAGACGGCACGGATCTTTTCTCACGCACACCACGCAGCGGCCGCCATCTTTCGCACATCGACCCAATTTTTCCATGCGCTACGCTGGCGCGCATCGTCTTCGGAAAATTCTGTTTCGCACGCGTGCGGAATTCACGCGATTCGAATTTCCCGAGGGCGCGAGCAGCACGTGGAAAAATTTACGGGCACCGTCGCGTACACGACCATACCACGTCGGCCGATTGCTGGACGTTGCATAATCAGTCTCACAAGCGAAACCGGCCATCGATGACTATTTACATACATATACGACGAGGACGCAGTAAGCTTTTTCAACAGCCCCTAGAAAAATTCTGGCTGCTTTGAAACATCTCCCGAGAAAAACATTTCCCTCATTTTCCTTGGAAGACGCGTGCTTGTAACGGAACGAAGACCGATAGAAAAAGAAACAGCCGGCATGGCTGCACCGAGAGTTAATGAGTCAGAGACAGACAGAGAACCAGTTATCGCTGCAAAAAACCATGTTTTCATTCTCCCAGCAACAGTGAAATCATCGAAAAATCGTATCTGATTAGTTCTGAAAGCGTTACGAGAGCCGAGCTTGCGGTTAAAAACCAAACCACGCGGTCAATTCGTCGCAACGAAGATGGCGGATCAGCTTATCCTCTTGTAATGCCGTCCCCGAGCAAGCTACGCGCGGGATATCACCAAAAAAATTACCAGAGTTGTTGCTCGGACTCTCGTTCAATTCCTGTTCGGCGTCGACACGAGTGAAAAAGAGAAAGAGAGCAGTGAGAAAAAGAAGAAGAAAGCGTTAAACGTTCACCTCCTGCATCGTTTCTGTCGCCTGCAGACTTACCGTAAAGGTGGAAATTTAAAAATAACTTTCAGCGGGGCTTGTAAACCGTCCGGCTTATATGTATTTAAACGATATATATGGTGAACATCGCGCAGATACATGTTGTTTGTCGTTTGTTGGCTTGAATTTTCAAAAAATCACGATCGATCCCATTGGCGGATAGCGTTTAGGGAGCCCCCGTTTTTCAGAGCTACCAAATTTCGCGTAGTTAAACAATGTGTACCAATGTAAGTGGCGCCTGGTAAAAAGCCGGGAAGTGAGCCCCGGGTGCTTTTCACGTGTTGTTGGAACCTTCAGAACCCACCATAAACAATAGGTCCCACTGAAAATTAGGCTGAAATTAGCGATAGTGAGAGTGGGAAAGAAGGGGAGATTGGTAAATGAATTTGAAACCCTGACGGGACCACCAAATATCATCAAAAAAAATATATGTACAAACTGTGCGAGTGAGGATGCAGCACTGATATATTCCCCACCATCGGGGCACTACTGTGCTGCCACCACACCTTTTGATCGGGAAACAATGAAATTCGTAGCCACCTTTTCCTATAGGTGTCGACACCTCCTGGTCTTGTCCAATCGGATCCGGACGTAGTTGAACGCAAAAAGGAAACGAAGCGTCGGCATTCTGTAATGATGTTACTAAGTCGCAGATGTAACAAACGGTATCAACCTTAAAATCTAGTATGACGTTTATTATACAAGCAGCTGCTTTGGTTCCATCAAAATACGGTACTGTTAGTGATCGGCTTGACCGAGAGACCTAAGCTATTCCAACGGACACATTGAACAAACGGCCACCGCGACCGTTCCACGATTTTTTCTGCGCCGAGTCTATTAAAGTCCCGAGAGAGAACACGATGACGGATCTAACAGAGCTCCGAATGAACGTGGCCGCTTTGAAGCGAGTCGACCCTTATGTGAAAGATATCCTCGGGACCGCGACCCACGTAGCGCTTTACACGTTCAACGCGGTTAATAACGAATGGGAGAAAACCGACATCGAGGGTGCTTTGTTCGTCTATTCGCGGAATGGCGAGCCTTACAACAGTGTACTAATCATGAATAGGTAATATACGTTGCTTGTATATTTTTCACATAAAATAAATCGTATCCCTTTGGTAAAGCTTACCCAAAGTACCCCAGAAGCACTAGCAGGGTGTTCTTGGTAACGGAAATATCACCGAAAATTTCGAACCCTTCGTTTTACAGTGACCTACCATGTGCTATTTAATAGCCCCCTGATAGAGGTTACAATTCATCACAATATAAAACAGCATAGACCTGTTTGGAACCTTTCTTCTCCATGTATTTCTGTGTACATAATCTCTATTATTTTCTAGATTAAATACGAACAACCTAGTCGAGCCAGTCACGCAAGGCTTAGATTTGCAACTGCAGGAGCCATTCTTGCTCTACAAGAACTCAAGATGTAACATATACGGGATCTGGTTCTACGACAAAGAAGAATGCGTACGCATCGGTGCAATGTTGAATAAGCTGGTGAAAGATTCAGAGGAGAACCGCAAAGCCAGCAACAAGACAGCAGCCAACGTGAAAAAGAGTTCAGGACCTAATGTAAACAACGTCGACATATTCAGTATGCTTACCAAAGCTCAGAAAGATTTTAATACTAATAAAAACAGCAGTGGTGGGGGTGGAATGGGTGAAGGACTAGTTTCCAAATCCCCATTGGTCACTCCCACTGTGGAAAACATATCTGGGCCATTAACTGCTCCTCTGGGCCCAGACGTCACATCCCAGAGTGTGATGGACTTCTTTGCCAAGGCAAAAGTTAGTACTCCCATCAAACATAACCAGGTTCCAGTATATGTGATTTTTTATTCAACATACTATTGCGGTATAGAAGATTTAAGCCGAGCAGAAACTATGTTGGCTGTTGCAATCTTTTCAGGTGAACACGGGAGTGTTAGTCGGGGAACAGCCTACACCGGGAGGTGCTGTTGCTAGCGAAAGTAAGCCGTTGCTCGCGCGTTTAATGTCTCATCCGGCGGCTCACACGGTCGAGCATATTGAGAAACAGCACAGATCGATCACCCCCCAGCCGACTAATACTCAGCAGCAATCTCAGGCTACTCCTACAGCCATACTGACTGCGAACAATGCCAGCAGCGCGTCCGCATCGAACCGTTCGAAACGGCGAAGCAAGACAGCCACGCAGCAGGATTCGATGATATCCACACCCGGCTCCTTGAGCCATAACGTGACGCCGTCTGTCAATCAGAATGCAAACGATACAAACGGTACTGCAGGATTCCTTAGGATACAATCGCCGACAAACGTGTCCACCAACTCAACCTCGAATCACCAGGCCTCGGATCTCGTTGTCGGCTCTAGTAACACGAATCCGCTTGCTTCTTTGTTCGCTCATACGTCCGTAACTACGGTGAGTGGCGTCGGCTAGAATCGTAGCATGGGACGAGCCTGCTGGCAAGGTGGCCCGTGAGAGTAATCATTAGACAGCGGATCGTCATTAGTAGACTCCGGATGTTTATGCAAAAGAAGAAACTTCTCGCGAGCCACCTTATCAGTATTTCTGGGTCTAAACGGAAATTTCATAACTTTGTTTGAATTCGACCAGGCATCGGAGGATATCGTTCCGGCGACCACATTGTCGGGAAGAGGATCTGCGCCGGCGTTAATACCCCCCGTTATGTTCGCTGCGCCAAGTCCTCCAGAGCCCCCGGCGCGGCCTTTAGAGCCTCTGACAAGGAACCAGCTTCTCCAAGCTTTTAATTATCTTCTGAGGAGCGACCCGGATTTTATCAACAAGCTGCACGAGGCTTATGTGAAATCGTTTGGAGAGATTCTGTCCTAAAGCTGCGATAACTGTTAACACGTGACGTAACTGTGAGAACCCGTCGTGCGGGATGTGACGGTCGACTGATGGAGCAAAATGGAGAGCAGACGGTCGAGCATAACCCTGCTTTTTTGCCAGCCTGTTCGCCACGGTTAACGGGCAGCGATAAAACTGCAACGCAACGCGAAAACGTCGTTCTCGATGCTAATTCTCGATTGAACACCTGACTGGCACACCCGACTCAATGTTGGCGGGGGACGAAGCATAGATTATAAATGGAGATACATACCTTAAACAGTATTTTTATAAAGTAATACATTTTTCTCCCGAGGAAAGTGACGGAGTGGCCGGTGGGAACGCGTTAACAAGGTATGGAGCCGATGGCGAAGTAAACGAACACATTAACACACTGCACACGCGACAACCATACATCTACTTACACACAACACGAACACACACTACCGCATACACACTCGGAACAGAGACGACAGAGTACTAATATACGGTAAAAAAAAAACGAGAAATTGTAAAAGGAGCGACGGCGACAAGGAACGTGAAAATTGTACGATTTTAAACTGTGATGCCAAAACATTTATATTATACTAGCGTTTTATGGTTACTACGATTTCGGAGACAGAGCGAGAGAGAGACAAATTTTTCTGAGCCGATCAAATGGAATACCTATTTTACAGAGTAATGACATACCCCCTCCTATATATCGGGTATTCGATATGGTATGTGTATGTAATTAATTAAAAAAAGGAGCAAATAAATAGAGACCGATTACTGAAAAATCGTTTCAATGTATTTTCAAGTCGATCGACTCGCGTCGATCCAATCCCCTTCGTTGAGTGACACGCGTTTGCGAAACAAGTATTGGCGCTCGGTTACGCTAGATTATCACAATACAATAATATTTATATGGAATACGATTAATGCGTGAGAAAGTACATCGCGTGTACGATCGTTTTCGGAACGCTTTTCGCATAGTGCGAGAGCGCTCTGGATTGCCCTCGGGAGCTAAAGACGTCAGAGTAAACGTGGTTTCGTTGCTCTACGGAGCAGTATTCGCCCACGCCTGCTCCGGTGGTTGAAGAAACCAGAAAGAAAGGGAAAGAAAACAAGACAGACATCAGACTTTTATTGTTCTTCGTTCGTTCGCGTTTCATCTCGGAAAGAATCAGCGTCTCGTTAGATCACGATAGATCACGCTTGATCTCGTGCGCTAGTCTCGAGGCACGAAACACCGATTACAAGTTCACGCCGCCTAAGTAAACGGTACCATCTCTAATACGATAGAAAATACATAATCTATTTACAATGCTACAATATAAGGCGATATCATGCGTTTCCGTTGTCTCTTCGTTACGAGTCATGTACAAAGGTCATTCTTATGGCCCTTCCCCTGCTCTCGCCGACGAAATCACGGAAGAACTATCGGTGGCGCTACAGATAATCATCGATGATTCATCTCTGTCAACAGTTATTCAAAATTGTGGGTTGAGATCTGACAATTTTGTTTAAGGAATGAGACTGCGTTCGTTTAGGTTTGGCACGGTTCTTTTCGCAACGTAATCGTACAGGACGAAATAGATTGATTTGACCCTCGAGTGGTTTTAATTCGATTGGGTCATTGCGGTTGCTACAGTCTTCTTCAAATACGATGATCGTCGATGGTTCAATTATCGGAAACAATGAACCACACGATAGTTCTCCATCGCGCGAAATCGTCGGCGTACAACGCGCAGTGTTATAATTTACAGCAGTCGCTTGTTTCTTCATGTTTCTTTTGTTTCACAAAATTCACAGCCAAGTGGAGCCATCGTTAGCCCGCTAGCTTCCTATAGATAGTCTTACTATGTACGTCTATCATCTAGAACACTTTCAGAACGTCTTTGGATCGCTGAGAACCGTTGGTTTCAGACGAGAGGCACTTTCGGTGGTCCCAACAAAGGTGGCCCGTTGTCGGGCATCCGATGAGGCCCGAGTTTGTCGTTTTGCGTTGGTACAGGCTGTAGCAATCTGATCGCTAGACTGGCCAGTATCAGTAGAACGATTAGACCGCAAATCGGCACCGCGATCGTCGCCGTCTTGAACCAACCATCCGTCGACTGACCCCCGTGATTGATCGGCTGCACCGGGCTGAGGAAAGGTCGCTGGTCGCCGCCGACCAACACTGAAACAACAATGAGTCCTTCAATAACACCGCCACCGATGCCGTTCGCTGCGGCTCGCATAAATTATGCAAGAACGCTTCGTTATTCATAAATTCGCGCAACCTTCGACTTTCACTATTGTTTCAAATCAACCGGCCGGGACTACGGCATTTGACGCGATCGAATCATCGAACCGTCACCGATCGTGGCGGAAAAGCTGAACCCGGGTTTGCTAGTGAAATTCGCCCCCGGCGGGATTTCAAAACTTAGCACTCGAACGGTGACTCTGAGGAGCCACTAAAAATTGCTGCACCATTATGCAGACATATTGTTTATAATATTAAACATGTATCTAATCCAATTTCGAAAAGGAAGAAGAAGAAATGTTTAAATTTCGAGTTGAAATATCTCCGAGTTGCGGTTTCATTATTGAACGAGGACGGTCGCTTCACCTTGGAGGGTTTTGTTGATCCTGTTTCTCATCGCTGGACTGTCGACGTGGTTGCAGAGATCCTGCTCGCAACAGAGAAATCCCTTGGGACACCGGCGCTCCTTGAAGCTCTCGTCGAGGCAACCGCCGTTCGTGTCGTGGCTCGCTCTCAGCAACGATGGATTCGCGTTCGATGGCAACTCGGTGAAGCAGCCCCTGCCGCGGCACATGTATCCTTGGGGCACGCATTCCGGCTGATTGCAGTAACACGTCACCTCCCGTACGTTCCGGGAATCTGTAAGCAGCACCAGACACCAACCGTGTTTTAATTAGATCACCTGCTAATCCACACAATAAACTTAAACTTCTAACGAAATCCGTTCAATTTCAGTTTTAACAACCTCCCAATTCGATGAAGGATTTTCGCAACTATGCTGGAGGGAAAGTTCTGTCGTATTTTAAAGAAAATTAGTATAAGAATTATTAGTGTACTCCAACGTAATACATTGAATTGCTTTGTGTTGTAGGAATTGTGGTGAATATCCGGCATCGAACGAGTCGAAACAGTGACGACGAGGAGCCTCATCCTTCGTGGTTGTTTGAAGAACCAGAATCGATACATAATGAGTTGGCAAGTCCTGCAATAAACAGCGAAACAGAACCAGTGGACAGTGTTATCTGGCGAGCGAAGTCAAGCAAGGGCATCGAGTTCATAAAGCGAAAGGAGAATAAAATGAGTTGCAATATTAAGTGGCTTATCTGGTTCGCGCGAGGATCAACGTTACAATATTACTTGCAAAAAACCAGTCCTGATAAGTCCTCGATAAATCCACCAGCTTCCTCACCTTCGGGAGGATTCTTTTTCGGAACTGGAATAATACCGAAATCGAGATAACGCGAAACAAGACTCGAAGAAGAAGGATGCGTCCCGTTCCCCGATAGTCGGAATCGTCATCGACGATTAATCACTGGTTTGTCTGATTAATGATGCAATAGCATGGGTGGTCCATGCAGAAGGCAACGCTCCGTTGCGAAACGGGTACACACACTCTCTCTCTCTCTCGATTCGATGCAAGTCTCGAAGAGCAGTGCACTCTCTCGCGATCAGCGAAATTATACGAACTGCTGCGCGGTGCTCTGCTAATTGATTACCACAACTCATCTTTATTTATACGGGCCGTTCCGATAAGACGATTCGAGGATGCGCACTATAATTCCAGGAACGGTCGGGGTTTTCGCGTTCCAGCATCCTCGGGCACCGACAGCGTCGATTGTTGGCGGCCGACTCTAATGAGTAGCCGACTGAAAGTCATAAAAGATTATACCCTAAGCGTCGCAACAGGTAGACGCACGCAGAGGCCTAGGCTTTCGTTTACCAGTCCGGCTTACGATCGGCCGACTTCCCAGCCATTGTTCGCGAAAATGGAACAGTGCACAGATTTCCACTAAATAACTGTTTTGACAGATTGTCAACAATCCTTTCTTCTTCTTTTTTTTAATTAGACCACATACATTTTTCGAGCAGAATTTATTTAATATGATAGATTGTTCCTTCAACTTCTTTATCCAAGCCTGTTTGGTAATTGAAAGAATGAAAAAGAAAACTTATGTAAACGTAAAAGCAGGATAAAGGTGAAATTCTTTTCGATCGAATTTTGAATATATTATGAAATTGATGATTTCGGTGCCAGGTTCGATCATTTATAGAGAACAACAAGTGTGCAATTATTTAAACACGTTTCTCGACGTTTCGATCCCTAAGTAAAAGTAAGACTTTTGAGGGCGGCAGCAAAAGCAGGACTTTCAAGGAGGCAGCGGTTTAGATTGATCTTTCATATTTAGTGCTTTTGACATCCCGGAAGCTTCATCTGGAAAGCTTCCGTTGGAGAATGAAGCGGGAAAAATGGAGCGAGACGGAGCACGAAGACCGTGGAGAATTTTGTATAAAATGGAGAATCTCAGAGGATGGGGCTCGCGTCTCTGGAAGGAATCCGCTTGGAGAAACACGGCCGATCGGCTGGGACCGTGCTTGACGTAGCGTAAATATACATTACACGGCCGGAGTAGAGTTCTCTCTCCCCGCAGTGTGTTAATGAGGGCCGTACGAAATAAACAAAGAGACACGGAGCAGTTCGCGGTGACTAACCATCGTGCCGGTTATTTATTATGATAATGCGTAGCCATCTTTATCCGTGACTTTACTCTTCCCCTCTTTCCCGTCGTTTCTCCCTCTCGGTTCTCCGAGCCACGCGGTCAACGGAATAATTTCCATTGGCTGCATCACGGATTAAACGGAGATTCTGAACGGTAACGAAATAATTCCGTTTCTCGCGATCGGATATCAGGAGAGGATGGAAGAGACAGGGTCTTTGTTCCGTCGTCGAATCACCCTGCCGCCGCGCCGGAAGAAATCGAACAAAGAAGAACCTCCCGCGACGATTAACCGCGGTACAGTTGTTTATTATGGTAATGCGGGGCCATCTTTATCCGCGACTGCGCCCGCTCTGTCTCTCCGGCAACCATCCCCCCATTAAACGACCCTTTCTCTCTCGACAGAACCTTCTTACATTCTCCTCTTTCTCCTTGGAGTTCTTGCTAATAAGCCTGCAGCGCAGCCTTCTCCTCTCATCCCTCTTTCTCTCTCGTACTCTCTTCGACGTTCCCCTCTTTCGCTGTCTCCGTCCTTCGAGCAGACGAAGCCCGGCTCATCGGGGAATAAAAAACGCTAAAACAGCCGAGTCACAAAAGAAAGATTAAAGTGGAGAGAATATATGGAGAGAGGCATGCGGCCCTCGTTGTGTGCGTCGCTGCCGTTCAGCTCGGCCCATTGGCTGGCTCTCACGAGCCCTTCGAGTGCGACAAAGAAAGAAGAACGGTCGGAGAAAGATGGTCATTTTTTGAGAAAAATCTCTGCACCCTGAATTACGCATCCTGCGAACGTAACGCGTAGAAAACCACGCGTGCTCGTTCCTCGAAAAATTCCTCAACGGGATGGACTTGTACGCACAGCCACGTGCATGTTGCTAATAATCCCATATGGGGTTTAATGGCTTAATAAAAACAAGTGTAAGAGTCCTCAGCGAGGAGCAAAATTGAACCTGTGAAAATTGTCCACTTAATTTACATTATATTCCGGCAGTATGTAGCTGTCGCAGCTTTATTCGCTTTTGACTATTGGAGAACCTCATCTTCGGTACTAGATAAAGAAGCATCTTTGACTATTTCTACTAATATCCTGGCCCCCTACTCCGACTTTTCCAATAGTTTTAGAAAGCAAGCTAAAGAGCTAACAAAAAATTATATTCTTAAAGAGGCAGGGTACAAGGGCATAAAATTTTTCGAATCCTCCCTAGAGAATTTATTGGTTGGGTTAATAGACTTCGATCTGGACACTACCAACTGAGGGCCTCCCTTTTTAGGAGTAAACTTGCTGATGACACAAGCTGTCGATGTGGTTGTCTGATACAGGATCCTAATCATATATTATGGCAATGTCCGATCTATGATAATAATAGAAGTAATTTGATTCGCAAACTTTGCAACAAGGGATACTTTCCACCCTATACAATAGATTCCTTTTTCTGCGCACCCTCTCTTTGCCCCCTATTTTATATACATACATTCCTGAAGTCCCAATGTTCATTATATTGTTCAATTCTAGTCTATAAATTATCCTTGTAATGTTAGCACGCACAGCCATGTGCATGCTGCTAATAATCCCATGTGGGGTTTCATAGCTTAATAAAAAAAAACCCATCTTTGCATTATCGAGGAATGAGTCTACCCCTAGAAACGAGTCTGCCTCCTTGAATTGTTTATCGACGGCGCAGCTTGTAATATGATTGAAATATTCGGGTTCCGTTAGCGTATGACAAGGAGATCGGAAATTTCTCCGAAAGGAATTTGTCTCGTCCAGAGGAGGCCCGAAGGAGAGGACCTCGAGAAACCAAGAAGAACCGAGAGAGAAGAGAAAGAGAGAGAGAGAGAGAGAGAGAGAGAGAGAGAGAGAGAGCGAGAGACGGCGGAGGACAGAGACAAAAGGAGCTGCGGCGAAGGGCCTCGTGTGCGTTTAAAATAAAAAGGGAAAAAAGGGGAAGCAGCGGGAGGTCGAGAAGGCCCGGGCAAAAGAGAGATACGGCCGACATGCCTGGAGCCGAAGAAGACCCGTCCGAAAACAAACAGACTGCTTCGCGGGGTCGTTCGTTATGCGTCCGTGGCATATTAATTATTTCTCGACGGCCTCTCTCTCCCCTCGATCTTTCTCCCCCCAACCCGCCCATATCGTTCTCGTGTTTCTTCCTTTTACATTTTTCCCCCGGTTGCCAAACGATTACGGCCTCGGGAACCACCCCGAATCGATTCCTGCAGATTCTATTACTCGAGAACGCCAGACAGGCTGGAGTCCGCCGGACAGAATCCCAGAAATTAGCGAAAGCCGATCGGGAATTGAGATCCTCCTACTTCGATCAAACCTGATCCTCTTCCGAGGGACTGGGTACCGAGGAATTTCGTTTTTGCTCCGTTAAATCCGTCCCACCCTTCCGACTATAACGATTAGACTGTGGACACAAATGAGTAGGTGTAATTTAAAACATTAAAATCATTAAACGAATTTAAAACTGTACTGTCATATAAATTTCAAATGAATTTTTATTTTCCATAAAGAGCCACAGTCTACCAATATCAATTTCACCACGTATCCAAGCATCAAGCCAGTGTACAGGAGGTTCAATTAATCGTGCAGATTCTTCAAGACTCCGCGAAGAGACGTCTCGAAGAATCTGCACGATTCAAATTGAACCTCCGCCAAACGGTTTCCCTGTATTTTGATAAACGCCGAAACATTAAGGAAAAAATGTTAAGTGCTCGGCGTGGTCGTCGGATGGTTAATAACGTTATAAGTCCCGATTTATGTAAATGTCGGGTTGTAAGAGACCGGGGCCCGTTCTGGATGAAAAATAGAGAGCGTCGACGCCGCTGGCAAAAAAGGTAGACAGGCCCCGAACCGCTTTGACGAACGTCCACCGTCCCGTGTGTTTTGCGCTCGTAAAGCTGTCCGATTTCTTCGTGGTCCTCGGGATCATCCCAGCGAATTCCCCGTATATCGCGTTGCTCCCTGATAAAAGGTTTTAGCGTGGCTTCTCTCTCTCGTCACTATACCGTACAGCGTTTAGTATACACGCTGTCTCGACTCCGGAGGCTTAACCTTTAACTTACTGACGTTAGATATTGTTCGTACCGCACTCCCGGCAGAGACATCGGATCTATCTAACGAGATACGCGTGCTGCTGCTTGTAGCTTATGCCGATAAGCTTGTTTATTTGTCAGAGGAGGGTTCGACATTCGTCACTTATCCGGGATTAAATATTCATGTATGCCGATCGAGCTTAAACACCCATCTTCGCTCCGTGGTTCCCGAGCCTCGTTATAATTAACTAATTAATCGGGGCTCTCCGGCTGATGGACCTTCTGCTTCGTTTGGCCTCACCGCTAAATTAAAAGCGTGATTCTATTCGTAGTATTAGTGTAAAATAAAAATAGAAACCTTTTTATCGAATAACTTTAACCAGCTGGAACTATTCTTTTTAGATTCTTTAAAAGTTTTCCCAGTTTTGCAGAAAATACCTGTTATTGATCAATAATCATCTCTGTGTAAAATAAAAATAGAAACCTTTTTATCGAATAACTTTAACCAGCTGGAACCATTCTTTTTAGATTCTTTAAAAGTTTTCCCAGTTTTGCAGAAAATACCAGTTATTAATCAATAATCATCTCTGTGTTAAATCAAAATTGCCTGCATCGATTGCAAGAAATAGAAATCAACTAGAACGTGGCGATATGATAAGTCATAACAATTTCCATTTTCATCTTCTCAATTCTGTTATAAACGCATAACGATCCGCAGTGTAATAATCAGACTGATCATTGTCCGATTCCGCTGGCTCGCTCGAGTACGTGAAAAACAACGATCGATAAGCAAAAATGATTTCGTGGCATGTTGAAGCGTTCGCTCGGCGGTTGAAAAAAGAAGGAGAATCGATATCGAGCTAACGAGTCGCTTTTCAGCAGGGAGCTTAGGCTTGCATGCGAGGGCACATGATTCGCCGGGGCCCACCGGCAGCATGCCCGAGGATAGAAAGCCGTGCACGACGGAAACTTGATTTGAACGAGGCCCGTTGTATATGCAATTAGAAGAGCGACGACCCGGGGTTGTACGTGTGTGTAAGTAGATACGTGCACCGCTCACGGGCCGAGAGCTGTACACCATCGTCCCGGGAATGATGAAACTAATGAGTTTCTCTCGGGGCTCCCTCGACTGTGTCCGTTAATGCACGTACATTGCGTAACAAGCCGCGAACACAGCTCGTCGTGTGAGAGAGTCGCGACGAGTCGCCGGAGTTCGTACGAATCGCGAGAATTTTATTCCGTCGCGTCGCGATCGAACCGAACTGGACACGGCCGCTAATCGCATTACCGCCAGCCAATTACCGGGCGAGACCGTTCCGCGTCGATAGCGTTGAATATCGGATTTTCTAATTAATAGGGACGACGCTTGGTCGCGTTACGCAACGACAATTAACCGCGACCACTGGCCGCCTCGTTTCGCTAGGGGGTGGATAAACTCTCCTTAATTGCGCAAGGTTGATCGCTAACCGCTCCTCGATTATATAACTTAGTCTGTCTTCTAATCGAGTGTTGAGCAGCGTTGAAATTATTACCAGTCGAGCTTTGCTACTTTGTTGTACTGATTATTTTTTGTAGGAAACATATTTCCGTGACACCAAAAAGATTCAGGCTTTCCAACATGTGAGATCCACAACTTGGGGTGCGACGATCTTTTAGGGGCGACGATTACGCAGCTTTCAACTTGGCAAAGGTGAACAACTTTGACAGCTTTGTTTAGTTCACTAAGTATGTTTTTTTTTTTTATAATATCATTTGGTAGGAATCGATGCGAGGACTTGAATTTGTTTAGCCAATGGATTGACCACGGTAGCGAGTCGATTCGGACGAAATTTGATTCAAAATCAAAGAACTTTAAATTGAAGCTGGAACTTTGTAGAATATGGGGGAAATAGGGGGATTATGGTACGAACGTTTCTAATCTTGATAAAATTCGTTAAACTTAGACAATTTCAAGAAAATTGAAGTAGTAGTGACAGCGAAACGGCAAGTGATGACGAGATGTGAATGCTTCATGTTTCGTAAGTAACTGAAAACGTTAAAATACTTCATTGTGTTCCATGTATGAAAATACGATATACCTTCAAACTAATGTGTTATCAAATCATTTCAACGAAAAGATATCATTAGTATTTTGTCAGAAAAATAGATTTTCTCCAAAATCCTGATGTCGTAGACAAATTTTGAAACCAGATTTGCAATCAGCGTGAAAAAATCTACGGGAAATGATGTATAGCATGTATTAAGAAAAAATTTTCCACGCGTGGTACTGGAAAACCTCAATTTTCTTGAAATTGTACAAGTTTAACGAATTTTATCAAGATTAGAAACGTTTGTACCATAATCCACCTATTTTCCCATATTCTACAAAGTTTCAGCTTCAATTTAAAAAAAATTTCGTCGCTCTATCTCATTTCTATCGAAAGTTCTTTGATTTTGAAACAAACTTCATCCGAATTGCCCACTGTGCGGCGCTTAATTGTTGATTCCGTCGACCGCGTCACGGGGCAATTGTAAAACAGCGCGACGTCTCGGCTATCTTAATTTCTAATTAGCAGCGTCCAGCGTTCTGAATTGCCGTAATTAGTATTCCGTCGCGACGGAAAGCGCGTTGGTGGCCGTGTTCCCGATGCTGGCGAGTTCTCGATTCGTTTGTACAGCGACGCGGACGACGACGAGGAGGAAACAGAGTCGTCAGAAAGTTCTGTTCGGATCGTAGCATCGGGGAGATCACGGAGACTGGGGTTCGCGTGCATGCGAGACCGAAGAGAAGAGAAAGAGAGGAAAGAGACCGGTCGTTTCTCAATCGTGTTGGGCTTTGTGCGTGGCTGCGTCGACGGCAGGTCTTTCTCGACCTGTTGAGCAAACGATTGTCCCTTGATAATGGGAGATCCGTTGCGGTTTGCAGAAGGATCCTTACACGCTATGGATCCTTGAGTCGTTGAACTGAAAGCAGGCCTCTGGCGCGACCCGATTAACCCTTCCGATGATGAATCGCGGCCGGAACGAAAGCCAGAAGCTGCCCGCAGCGTTGCTTCTGCAAACAACTGTCCGCCGAAACCCGGTCTCGACCCGATTTAATTAAAATTTAAGGCAGACGCTGCACCACTTCATTCTGCTTGTGGATCTTTCTGTCAAACGTAGATCCTTTCATTCCATCCCACAGGAATTCTACACAATTTACTTGCGGGAACGCAAATATCGCTGATCTCTTCCCATTAATATCTGGGACACTCCGAGATTCTTCGCGCGATTATGCGTGTTAGACTATGTTGGAGTATTACGAGATCGTTCAAAGCACAACCATAATTACGGAAAAGCAAAACGGGCATTGAAAATTGACCATGATATACGACAGGTTGAAGTTCAATGCGGGCTGCGTCAATGTTAACGGCTCGCACCTTCCAGCATATTAGAAATTAATATTCCGAATAAATTTACATAAGAAAACCGATAACTCGTGCAAAGACGGAAACACTGTCTGGGGTTAGGTCTCGACGATGTCCTTATACACGTCGGAAGCGTTGCTTAACTATTCACTTGCATACCCCGAGACCAATTAAAGGCTGAGTAATCACGATTTCGAACGAAGTGGCTGCGATAAAGATGCGCACATAATATCGTTCGTGATATCTTAACTATCCTGGTAGTACGTTACAACATGGACGAGCTGGAACCTGATCTGTAGTTAATATTTTACTGCTGGAATTATCGAGTGGATTGAAACGAACCTGTTCAGATGTTATATGTTTCAATGATCAGTGGACGATTGCCATTGACACGAAATCTACGAGCACTGAAAGCGATTCAAATGTTCCAGCTTACAATTTAGCAGGTACAATTTAAAGTAGCGGACGCGTTCAAAATATTTAAGGACGTCGAGGTATTAGTTTCAGCTTAATAAGATAATTTATAGAAGAATAGAATTTTTATGTGGCTCCTGGGTTTTGCGATCAATACGAACATATTTTATTTTGCATAAAAATCCGCAGTCTAGTTATCACAATACATGCTTCATCATCTATGCCCTTTGTTAATCTAATCTAGTCTAACCTAGCCTAATCTGATCTATTCTAAACTATCCTATTTTCTTACACCTACTATTGCACCTCCCTCTTTTCTTTTGGTTGTTTCTTTCCTTTTCGTTTCGACACTCCTAAGCCAGTCTACTGCTACTCTCACTCTTTTGCTTCATACTATCTTTTCTATACTTCAATTAGATTGTCCATATGATTAGTGCAGGGTTCTTTGCAGGCGGGTTTTAACCCTTAGAACTCGAGTGGCGCCTCTGAGGCGCCATTAAAAATTGCTGTACTATTATTTAAATAATTGTTTACACTATCAGATATGTCGGGATCTAACCAATTACTACACATTTAAGTATTGTATGAGGTATTATATCAATTTCATATTTATCAAATTTAAAAAGCATAGAGAATGGAAATATTGTAGGTCAGGAGAAACGTTTAATTTTCGAGTTAACCCTTATCCGTCCCTCGTGGCAATATGACACAGTTTTCCCGAAATAAGTTCAGGTAATTTGTAAGTACATTTGCCCAAAACTTGGTGACTTTTATTTTTCTAATACGAAACATATAACCACAAATACCTACCATGTGAATGTTAACTCATCAATTTGAATAAAAAAACATCGAAAAGTAACTGTTTGACTTGTTATGTTATCGTTTTTTTTATCACTGTGTCAATTTGACACCGAGGGACAGATTGAGTTCGCGAAATGAGGGACGGATGAGGGTTAAAATAGCTCCGAGTGCAAAGGGTTAATTTTTCTTTTCAGTCGTCGAAGGAGGTTGAAATTTGCTGGGCAGCGTGAGTGAAATCGGTCGAGTGACGAGGTACAAGTGCCATCGACTGGCTGGACAGTTCCACGGTTGAATCGTTCGGTAACAAGCAGAGAAGAACGAGCATGGGCAACCACCGCAAGGTCGGTGGACACGCGATCGAAATCACAAGCGAGGTACAACAGCAGTATAGTACAGCGGTGTGGAGAATTATAAACGTTTGTTGCAGGAGAAACGAAAAAGGGGGTCCCGAGGCGAGTCACGTCGTGGGCCACCGCGGGACACCTGTTCCCGTAGAGTGGGCTATGAACCTGCGGAGTTATGCGCAAGAACAAAAAGGTCCCTGGTTTCCTCATCGACGCCGAAGCCGAAAGGAGTGGCCACCGGACGATGAGAAGGAGGACGACGAAGGAAGAGGAGGAGCCGCAGGAAACAAGACGATAGAAGAGGAAAGAAGATGGGACCGGTCCTCGGGGAGTTCCTCGAGAGATTCGTGAGAAACTTTGGCCGAGAGCGTGCCGCCGCTCGTGGTATTCGAATATACGCGCGGATCGATCCGCAGGAAGGTTAAGCTGTAGATCGGGTGATCCGCGATGAAGCGGGATACCGAACAAATTTAACGGGCCTTTTACCGGCCAAACACCGCTATCTACCATCGGAGATATTCCTCAAACAGCTAGAGAACATCGATCGATCTGCTTCCAGTCCCAAATTCTACAAATTATTCACCTCTGGATTGAGAAGCGTTGGTAGGAAAAGTTGAGGGCGAGTAGACTACTGGGAATAGACGTCTCACTAGAGGAGGCCATCTCCAGTAAAAATACTTTTCCACCCCTTGCCGTATTTTAACGAAATATATAAATTTTCTTTTCCACACAAAAAATGCAAATAGCAATTAGCGTAAATATTGTATATAGGTTTAAAAAATAAGACTTTTGTAAATATTGTTTCTCTCTCTCTATCTATAGTAGGTTAAGATAGTTGTAAGTTAGATCATAAGTTAGAGATAAGACTAGAATGTAAAAGCGAAGGGAGTGGAAAAGGAGGAATAAATGAAAAAGAATTGTAACCCCGAGGGGAATCAAAAAAGATATATATATATATATAAATTTTCTTTTCTTAACGCTGGCGTGTTAAAGCTCCTTACGTTATTCCTTCCGATACGGCAAGGGGTTGAAATTAAGGGACGAGGGGTGATTGGCTGGAACAGTCGAGGACGTATTCGAGTTTCTTGAAAATTAGCGATCGGAATTCATGATTGACTGTAATTAATACTGTCGTAACACTGTCATTCCGACTTACGTCGTTGCTGCAAGCCACTTTTTACCTCGAGTTGCACTACAGGTGTAATTAAAAATAAGTAACGAGGCGGTTGATGGTAAATTCGAGTGTTTCCGAAGACCGTCGCTAGCAATGTATCATTGACAGCAAGTACAGAGCCGTGACACTGTGGTTTCGACCAATCGACGTCGCTCCGAGCGAAAATGCTTGGTAAGGAAATTAATTTCGTTCTTGTTACCGGCTCGCCTGAACGAAAAAAAAGAAGGAGAAGGATCCGGAATACCTTCGTCTCGTTTTTTCACTTTGGTTCTTCCTACACGACGTGAATTCTCCGCGAGGAGAAGAAGTTTAATCGGTGCCTTGTTCTCGGCCAGTCATCCTCCTTAAAAAGGAGCCAGGGTGGCAAGCCCCGGGTCCCATTAAACGGATGCACTGTTGTCTTTCACGATTCTATATACATATATAACGCACCTACATATTCGAGAGCTACGCTGCTTTGATAATCCAAGAGCGCGAGAGCCGAAATATCCTCTGAACGGCAATAAAACCTATCGTAGACCTCCTGGAGAGCGACACGGGGTCGTCTTTCGCTGCTCGTCGATGAAGAATCGACCGAATTCGTGCGGTATCCGGTCCCCGTTTAATGGGGATCATTAGTTACTACTTTTATCGGATGTCTGTCCACCGAGCTGTATTACTAATGAAATATCTCCGGCCCGGAAAGAATTCCTCCTGGCCGTATCGAATTTAACGAGCCAATTAACTTGGGCCTCCTCCGGCCTCGACAATTAGGAAAACATTTCGCAACTTTTCCTTTCGACTATCACTCCGATCCACGGCTGAATAATTTGTACAATTTCCTGTTTAACCCAGGGACGGATTAAACGGTAAACGGACTAAGCGACCGCTTAGGGCCTCGGACGGTTTTGGAGGCCCAGGGGTTAGAGCAGAAAATGTTTAGCTCGTCAAATCGTGTAACAGCGCTGGCTATCGTTATCAGATATTTTTGAAAATTTTGATCACTTTTTACCACGTTTTTTTCTAGGCAATGACTTGATGAGAGTTTTCTTGAAAACTTTCTTTTGATGAGGCCCCGAAATATTTGACCGCTTAGGGCCCCCACTTGTCTTGATCCGCCACTGGTTTAATCCCTTCGCCGTACCATTTTCTTTACAGTTGTAGCGATTAAAAACATCTTTATCTGAAGAACTCTCGTAGATGAGAAAAGAAAGAATGCTTAAACGATGATGACAGATCAATCAAAATTGATTCCATCTAAAAAGAAACGCGCAACATTCGTATCTGCTCGATTTTGTGTTAAAATCTTCGTCGTGAGTCTGGTTAAGATACGGCGAGGAGTTAATTGCAAGTATGAAGCGAGCAGGGTGAAAAATGGCTCTGGGCCGAGAGCATATTGTATCGGGACACAGTTTGTCCACCGTGCAGTGACCATAAAATACGAAGCAGCAGGCCGAGCAGCGGGGTAAAGCAATTTCTACGGTGGACGCAACGATGCAAAGCGTTTCGCCGAACGGACGACAAGTGCACCCGCATAATGGGCCGGTTTCTGCCCCCACTGCACCGGTTGGCCACCGGATCGCTGGCCAGGAACCCGGGCCTCAATAAAACTCTTGCTTTTCGTGCTGTTGCGACCGTAGCGAAGAGTCCTTTGCTCTTCCCTCGAGCCAGGGGAGCCCGACCGGATTCCGGGCCCGTGGACCACGAAGAAAGACCAGTTAAGTTCTTTATTGACGGTGACACGAGCCGAATCAATTACGCCCGCAGTCCAACTTTCTGGTGATGCAACGTTACGGGGATCGGCCTCCTGAATCCTTTTACCTCGAATATCCGCGAACGTTGCGTCACCCTTCGCAATCATAGTTAGGGATAATCGTTCCTCCGTTCACCTCTGGCCATTGGTCTCTTAAATGTTTCTCTAATTCCAGACTGCGTTTGTAATTTCAGTTGTGCATATCTTAATTGTTATGCATTTACGAAGAAATTAACTGGTGGAAATATAAAAACGAATATCGTGGAAAAACTATTAACACATTACCGACCGGTGATTATTGCATATTTTTGAAAAATGTATGGTATATGGCTAAATTTTCATTTAGCATTTAGTATGAACTAACTAAGTCACTCTCAATAACGTCGTCTAATACTAGTTTCATTGAAGATTGCAATATCAAAGAAAAATGCTTTTTTTTGGTACAGCAGAATAATTGAAAATCCTATTAATAGGATTCCGGTCGGTAAAGTGTTAAGGGATGAAACGAATGTTGATTGATCATCTGCAACCCACAATCAAGGCAGAATAATTTTATTTCGCGGTTTAATGTACTTTCTAGGATTCTGGATCGAGGGGTGGAAAAATCGTCGAATCGATTGTCGTCTGACTCTCAGGCTACCGGTCCACTTGTAAGGTAAATCAGCCGGCGGGCAAATCTGTATCGGCAGAGCGACGGGACAGTTTAAGTCACGCCGTAAATCAGCGATACGATCGACGAACATGACGGAAGCTGGGCCTGCTGCGCGGCGATCGTCGAGATCGGCACGGGAGTCAATTAAATAAGAGAAAGTTTTACCAGGCGATCTCATTCCCCGGCATCGGCGGTTACTAATTTTATCGGCCGTATCTGAGAGCCGCGATCCGAGAAATTTATAGCCACGCGCGCAGGAACGCACCGAGCACCGTGAATCACGGGCGTCGCAATAAAATCGAGACAAAGTATTTTGCGCGAGCACGAAACGCCGCCGAGAAGAAGAAGAGGATCCTTGAGAAAATTAAAAGGATCGAGGTGGTCCGGCTAATAGAGGTAGCATTCCTTCTCGGGACTTTCTAGCCCGTATTTCAGAAAATATGGAAGACTAGCACAGGAAACTGTTTAATGCCCTCGAAAATTGATATTGTTTCTCCATAAAACCTTTCAACCCCCCAGTCACCCCATTCGTATTGTATAAATGAGTATTAAGATCAAGTATCAAGCAAATCCGACCACAAATAAAATATTTCTCATACAAACGTAGCAACCTCTTTTCACCCCTTATGAGTTGAATTTTTTAAAATGCCGAAATATGTGTTTGATTAAATTATATGAAAGAGCAATAAGACCAAGTCTCAAGCAAATCGGATCTCGAACAAAATATTCCTCATACAAACGTTGCAACCCCTTTTCACCCCCTTAGGGGTTGAATTTCGAAATATCCTTTGTATTATATAAAGGAAACCTCTGTGCGAAATTTCAGCATTTGGCAGTGTGACCTATATAATAGACAAAGATCTTTACTTTTGAAAAGCCTTCATAAGCTGGGATTTCAGCTACCTCTTGATATTTCTATGTTTTTTGTCGGGTCCTAACATCGGGGCTTGCCACCATATTACCTTTTTAAACAAATGTAATCTGCGAGTCTAGGTGTTATCCTATTGTGACAATGTTATTTCACAGATCTTTATGTTTATGTTTTTTGTGATAACACCTCTAGTTATGTATTGTATACTGCTTTTCTTTTATCTTTTCTCTTCCTGTATGTTTGTACATTTATATCCAATGTTGTAATAAATCTTTTCTAAGATTTCCCATAAAATAAAAGAAATTTCAGCTTTCTAGGACCAAGGGTTTAGCCTGGGCGTTGATAGGTGAATAAGTCAGGACATCATTTTTATATACAACAGAGAAGACTGCCGGAGTCTTTCGAACTGCATTTTCAAACGAATTTCGTTGAATAGTTTGGTTCTTGCGGATGTTTTTCCGTTTTCTGGCGAAATGGCAGAATCGTGGACCGTAGCCAAAGGCGGATGCTCTAAGAAATTGTCCTTTTTCAAGGGTATCCGAGGTTTCGGCTAATCTGGACTCCACAAAGGGTACGTAGCAAGCCCGGTATTTGCGTTGGGACCTGTAACTATCATCCCCGAGTACCTGGCCATTAAAGAAGGGGGCTAGGATGCCTGGACCAGACAACGCAGAGGCCGGAGGACGGGTGGTTGCGCGGGGTGGCAATTAGCAAGAACAATAGGGGCTCGGAGGCCCTTATTTCTGGGAAGTAGGTGGGTCCTGGGTCCTGCCATTCCACAGAGGCCCCAGGTATATGTGTTTTAGACTTTGGGTCCGACAGTGTCCCGTGCCCTCTACCGTATCCGTGTGCTCTTCTACGTATCGGTGTACGCGGGGCCTTGGCATTTCGGCGCTAGAAGGCAGGTTCCTCATGTTTTCGAGAGAGCAGAACCAGTGATTAGCCCTACTTAACTCGGCTGCGTGGAGAGCGGCGCGGGCAACCCCGAGTAAAAGGCATCCTCACCAATTATATGCAATTGCCAAATTGCTCCAAATTACATGCGTGGACCGCGGACCTTTTATGATAATGTTCGGCCTCGTTTCGGTGCGGTGCGCGACCACCTTTGATGATCGTTGCGCGGCCGATTTTTCGAGTAATTGACCGAAATGAATCGCGTCGGACTCGATCGAAGAGACGCGAGTATGATCAAGACTCCGTGGACAACGTTCCAGGAGAAACGTGGATGGAGGAGAACCCGAGAACCAGGATTTCTTGGCTCGTACCTTGGAGAGGACACTGCGCTGTTATCAACGGAATACCGATACCTGGAATCTCACCGTGCGACGCCGGCACCTGGCTAAAGTAAACGCTGTCGAGAGGTTGTCACGCGCCTCGGAATAACGAGTCCTCGCGAGTCTTTGTTCTTCAGCGACACAGCCAAAGCACAATTGAACGACCGTGACGACAAAGAGGCGCTCCGCGGACTCGCATGTGCAAACACTGGCACGGATCGCTTATACAAACAGGCCTACGACGATTAATCTCACACAACTCTTCAGTGGATGCTCTAATTACTATTAGAGGCTAATAGGACTCTCGAAAAACTGAACTTTATATTTCAATTATAAAGAAAACATTTGAATCAATGTATAAAAATACATGTTTAATATTATTCATTGATTCAATTCCCATTATTTGTAACAACTTGTTGCCGTTTTAGAGGGAACCTGTAAATGGAGGCTGTAATTACTATCAGAGTCTAATAGGACCCTCTAAATACTGAACTTTATATTTTCATTCTAAAGAAAACATTTGAATCAATGTGTAAAAAAACACGTTTAATATTATACAATGATTTAATTCCCATTATTTGTAACAACTTGTTGCCGTGTTACAGAGAACCTGCCAATTCCTGATTTACAATGAGCTACCAGCAACATGTGTTTTTATTTTACAAGAAGAATTACCTAATATATTCAGATGTATACTGTTCAATTTTTGTTAGGAAAGGTGGACACGTCTGTAAAATTATAGGCGATTTTGTTGTTTGGGTGATGTACGTTGAGAATGTCCGGTAACTTTTAATTTCCGGTTGGCTTTCTCCCTCGGAAGTCACCTGCGTCCAGGTGACCGTTCGAGGAAGTGTCACCTGCGCGTAGAAGATTGAGGAGCCATATAAAAATTCTCGAAAAAATAGTTTTACGATCCTCGAAGCTTGTTTAATCGACTAGGAAAGGTCTGATACCGCTCGAGATTGCACGAACAAAAAAGAAAAAGCAGGTAAATGCCGCTGGGTTTTCCTACCGACAACGGTAGAACGATCACTTAGCAGTCGGTCCTGCAGGTATCTCGGCGATCAGTAAGAGCACTGACTAAAATCTCGCTCGTGGAAGCGGCCGATGATTTACTGACGTCCAACAAAAGGGAGAGAGAGCCCACCCCGAAGGAAGTGCAGCTCAATCGTTCGGAACAAGTCCTCGTCTTTGTGCTTTGGGAGGAAGCGAAACCTTTCTCTCTCAAGTTTCAGGCTTCCTACAAGGGGCCCGATCCCGGTTCAGGCATCTACGGTTACGCTAACATGATCCGCAGGTGAACTGGAGTCAATTAGCCAGCCCCGTGGAAAATGTTACTCTCTCGTAATTTGTTACCGGCGAGAGATCGACGCGTGTTTGCACGCTACTCTCCGTATTTGTCGCTCAAAGCTAATTACACAGTCGTATCGGGACGTCTAGCGCAGATCTCTCTCTCTCGGCGTTTACGTTGTAATCAGCGTAGACCCACGTGTATGTGTTTCCTTTGGAATCGCGAGCGTGTGTTCAGGGGACCGTATCGCCGAGACCTCGACAGGCTCGGCAATCAATTGGAACAATCGGAAAACGTTGTTGCAAGAACCCAGGCAAATTGCCGGTTACGCGCATGTCTAATTGTCCCGGTAGCCGGTAAACACGTAATTTAAGTGTGTATCGCCTAACGCACAGTGGGGCAACTGATAGATTTCGTATAAAAATCAAAGAACTTTCGATAAAAGTAACATACATCGATGATTTTTTTAAATTAAAGCTCTTGTAATATTTAGAGCAGTGGCGCACCCAGGATTCAATCTTGGAGGGGAACGGGATGAACAAAATGACCTTTTTTTTTTAGCAAAAATATCTCAACGGTAGCCACACATATTTACTTATATATATACGGAAAAGTTGTTCAAAATGTTTAGTTTTACATATAACATATCCAAAAATCATCGAAATCGGAGAGGAAGCAGCTATTCAACGGTTTAGCTAATTTTACAGTGTTTTATTTCCTTTTCTTGGGGGGGGACTTGGCCCCCTGGCTCCCCCCTGGGTGCGCCACTGATTTAGAGTAACTCTAGTAATTCGTTGTTTGTTTAATAAGTAGACTCCGGATCTCTATGCGTTGATGAAAATATTGATTATAATAAAGTAATTAAGGGATGAAATCAATTTGTATTTTAATCCTGCTTTCTTGCAGATCTTTCTCACAAGATCGTGATGAAGATTCTGAACAGAGTTTAAATAAATATATGAACTACGTATACCAGAATCATTTCTGGTTCTACAACTTCCTATTAGAAAGGAGTCGCGCAAACTTGAACAACATATTGTTCGCAAAGAAAGGTCAGAGAACATGACGCAAGGGGGCGACAAGCAGTAGCAATTTTGCCGGGGGCAAACGTAATTGAGATAAACGGACAAAGACTGGTCGAGAAAAGCGGAGGATGCAAATGTGATTGTGCGGCCCGAGTAATTTCTGATTAGACCACGGTGTTTCTTCGAAGACTGTCGAAGGAGCAACGATCCAGGTTAATCACCGTCACGAGCAAAAAAAGAAAGCGATCACGGTTCAGCTATCGTCATAATTTCCCGTTCCCCTGCGTGCACACCCGTCCCCTATGGCAATTTGTTTCGCGCGGCACGTATGTTCAAGCAGTGACGTGCGTGTGCGCGGCATCGTTCAGAGAGAAAGGGAAAGAGAGATTTTTCCGAGTCGTTTTCTTTTTCTCTCTCTCTCTCTCTCTCGCCTCGGCCAGGTGAATACACGACGAGCCGTGGTTTCCGCGAATCGCCTGGAATCTTGGATAATCGCGAACCAGAAGATCTCGCTCGGTACACTCGCAACAAAACGCTCTCGGAAGCCGCGAAATCATTTGTTCGGGTAGATAATAAGCCGCCATTCTACTTGCTCGTTAACGCGCCGTTTAATTAATTCCGTTCCGAGCGACGACTCCGGATTATCCACACCTGCGCGAAAGCGAACACTTCAACTGCTGTATATTAACAAAGCGAAAATAGAATTATTATTATTTAAAACTACAATTAATGTTATTGGCGCACTAATTCGGGAATGTGTTTGCCTAACCATATATTAATTAACCCTTTGCACTCGGAGCTATTTTAATTCAAAAATTAAACGTTTCTTCTGACCTACAATATTTCCATTGTAATAATAATAATAATTATTAATAATAATAATAATATTTTGTTCAACTCGTCCCCCCCAAGACTAAATCCTGGGTGCGCCACTGGTGTTGTGAGACGTATTTCTTTAAAGTGTAATATGATAAACGAAACAAAGTTTATTAGATTAAAGTGTGAAGCAAATATGGGTGAGAAAGTATCATAGAATCTTTCATGCAATTATTTCTGAGCAGCGTGTAGGGGTTAATTCCACTGCTTGAAATTGTACCTACTTGTCTATTTTTCAAAACCACAATCTGTAAAGAACATGTTACGGCAAGGGGTTGAATTCACTTTTGGTAACTCTAATTCTTGTTCCAGCTCGTGGTAGGCGTAACGAGGTGTCCTGTTGAATGCATGTTGGTATCACCGCCATATGGAACACGTATCTCATGGAACGCGTAGCAAGAGACGAAGAAGGATCGTTTCGCAGGGGCAACGAGCACCTGAGTTCGAGGAGGCGTGTATTTATAGAGGCTTCTCCTTGGAATCGTTGACATTGATTCCGGAAATCTGTCACGGCATCGTCTATATATAGCGTCTCATTGTAATTACAGGCGGGGTAGGAATGTACTATTAAGCATAGCTAATGCTCGGTGTTACGTTCCAAGGAAAAGAACGATCGGCGGCGAAGCTGAACGGTCGCGCACGGTGATAATTGCTCAATCTCGATCGTATTATAATTCTCGATTATGTAACCAGCGTATTCCCTCGTCGCATTAAAACGGCCTCGATAATCCTCTCCCGAAGATCGTGGTTGGTTACAGTGGCGCACTCAGGATTTAACCCTTTGCACTCGGAGCTATTTTAACTCGAAAATTAAACGTTTCTTCTGACCTACAATATTTCCATTCTCTATGATTTTTTAAATTTGATAAATATGAAATTGATATAATACCTCATACAATAGTTAAATGTGTAGTAATTGGTTAGATACTGCCATGCCTGATAGTGTAAACAATTATTTAAATAATAGTACAGCAATTTTTATTGGCGCCTCAGAAGCGCCACTCGAGTCCTAAGGATTAATCTTGGGGGGAGACCAGTTGAATAAAATGATCTTTTACTTTTTAGCAAAAATATCTGTCAATGGTAGCCACATATATTTACTCATATATATATAGGGAAAAGTTGTTCAAAATGTTTAGTTTTGCATATAACATATCCAAAAATCATCGAAATCGGAGAGGAAGCAGCTATTCTACGATTTAGCTAATTTTCCAGTGTTTTCTTTCCTTTTTCTTTGGAGGGGACTTGGCCCCCTGGCTCCCCCCCCCTGGGTGCGCCACTGGTTGGTTCAATTGAAATTAATAATAAAATATTCGTAATTTCTGCGAGTACAAAAGTGGCTGATTTGAATAATTGCCAGTGCAAAGCAGATCGTACGTGTTCCGATCGTATCTCGGACAAGTCCTGAACGCGTACAGGTTTCGTCGAGGTGTTTTTTTATCCAGTGGGTTATCTCCTCGATCGTTATCGACCGGTCCGCGAGCAAACGCGTTAATTAAGAAATAAAGCAGAGCCCTTAAATAATAATGCTCTTCCGATGGGACGGAGTTAATTGGACCGATGCGACGACGCCGCCGCCCCACGAAACTATGGCGGTCTCCCTCTATCTCGCTCGCTAACCATAAATTTTTCATTAGCGATTTCTGCGCGCGATGCCCCCGGCCAAGTGATATAATTACCAGAGTGGGCCCGCAGATTATTATCGTCGTTGTACGGCAAAAAACGAGCCGCCGCGACGCTGGCCCCGGAATACGTAATTGGAGATCGATCGATCGCATTGAGAATCGACCTCGATGCACGGAACGATAAATAAGGACCAACGAGAGACTAACGATCCGGCAAAGACGTTAGAAGACGATCAGAACCGCCGAGGAAATTGTAGCCACGAGCTACCACCAGCCATAATTTGGCAGCAAATCGTCCGGTCGAAGGAAACACCGATCACGCGTGCCTGATAAAAAGAAGCCCCGGGACGTTTTGTCCAGCGACAAAAAAGAAAACCTGATGCAACGGTAGCCTGCGATTCGAGGCACCGTTGCATTATACTTCGATCGCAACGCTCATGAATATCCGCGAGGAGACGCGCCTGCAAGAAGAAGACCAGGGAAGAAGTCAAGCGGAAATACGAAGAGCTGTCTGCGATATACGAAGAATCGATACACCCAGCTGAAGTTGCGGAATACTTCATAGAAAAGAAATACATAGTTTTCTTAGAACATCCAGGTAAGTATTTACTGGGTAAATTCTGGCATACGTAATTGCCTGTGATGTTCTTCTTCGTTAGTTTCCACGAAAATATTGAAAACATTTCTCTTCGTCTCCAGTTAATCTTTTGTAGAGTGTACAATATTTTCTTTCCTCAAAAAAAAAATGTCACATTTCAGAATTGGTTGTTCTGTCTCGCTTTTACGAATCCGCGAAAGTCGAGGAGTTATTGTACTCTGAAATACTTGTACAAAATGTACAATAAATAAACGTGTTGAAGGTACTTCGAATGCAGCGACAACCTGTTCCTCGTTTTTTGGATTAATCCGATTCCGAGGATAAGTATTACCTAATAAATTTATGATTTCGGCGCATGGTTCGATCAATAAACAACAACAAATTTGCAAATAATTAGCACATCCTCAACGTTTCGATCCCAATGTGGATCATTATCAAGAGAGACATTTTTGCGTCTGTAGGAGGTTTATTTAAATGGTTGTTCATTCAATAACGGTTCATTACGTAATGCAATTCGTTAAAGACTGTTATTTTACAGTCGAATATCGGTTGTTAATAGCAAATCGATCGTCGGTTCGTAATGAATTTGGATTGACACCAACACATTAATATATTTAAATGGATACCTACACGTCTGAAAAAACCAAATAAATATAATAATAGTTGAACAAAATATTGGGACACAGCCAAATAGAACCAAAAAAGAACGAAAAAGAAAGCACATACTTGTTGCGACAAAATAGAAATTAAAAGAAGAATAATTAATGAGTTACGAAGACAGCGAACTTTAAATCATGATGGTGAATAAGTAACTGAATCATGTGAGAACTGAACATTGAAAACTCATGTGTATTATAGGACAAGAGCGTTCTATGATTGGTTGATCGATATCGATCAATGGAATTTCGAAATCATATATGGCGGCAAATTTTAATGGTAAATTAGACAACACTTTATAAGTATTATCGATAGGAGATTGTCAATATTGGCTCCGAACGATCGGAAATGTCTTGCCCGGGTAATCGGCACGAAACGAGCGATCAGCCTCGAGGGACCAGGATCGCGGCTCCGCGAGCAAAACTATAGTTCGTCGGGCGAGCAATCACGCGCGTTCGATGCCTGCAAAAACTGCTTCATACCGAAGGAGGAAGCTTGAAGCGTGGCTAATTGATCGGGAATGAGCGTGCCGTTAATGGCGATCATCTGGAGTGTCGGAAGCACGTGATTTCGATGCTGGTAGCAGAGCGAGCAGATTTCGATTCGACTTCTAACACGTAGGTATTATCCGTCGATGGGAATCGCTGATTGGTGTGTGCTCGCAATTGCAGTGAATCCCTGACAAAAACCGACGGCAATTTATACAAGGTTTTCTTTCGTGTACAGATCGATTTCGAAGATAAAGCTGCCGAAGAGAAACCGATCGGTTTGTGGGTTCTATTCATTGCAAACATTAAACCAAAACGCACGCGCGCGGCTATCGCTGTTTACCGTGAGTCAGTCGTTTGAATAACTCGCGTTATCTCGACAAAACGATACGCGGCGGCTGTCCACAGGAAACAACACGTTGACGCGTCGTCGTTTCGAGAAACGACCAACGGACGGAACCATCCAATTACCTCGCGATTGTCGTTAATACACGGTAATGGTTTACAATTAAGAGGTACACTCGCTTTTCAAGGATTGCAAGGGTGCGGGATGCGCCTTCTCATTTCTCGATAATGCAAAGATGAGCTTTTTCAGTAGTGAAAAGCGCTAGATAAAAGATCAATCTAGGACCGTGTCACTCTGAAAAGTCCTATTTTTACGTTTACTAACAAGAGTAATGCAAAATTACTTCTTGTAAACGTAAAACTAGGACTTTCGAAGGCGATTGCGGCCTAGATTAATCTTTTATCTAACGCTTTTGGTTACTGACAAACCCCATCTTTGCATTATCGAGAAATGAGAAGGCGCATCCGTCACCCTTAACCTCTTAAGGGAGTAATTTCACAGGTTCAACTTTGCTGTACATTTTGCTGTGCACACTAACGTTACAAGAATAAATGTCTCATGTCGATCGTAGAGTAAAAATTGTCCATATTGTTTTAAATAACACTTGATCGAACCAATGCGCCGATAACATTAATGTATTAATTATGACATGAATAACTTGGAATCTAAGGTTGACAGTAAAGTGGAACATTTCTGAATTCAATTCAGAGTTCAAGGAATTAATACTTTCGCTTGGGATTGAATACTTCACGTGAGAACGGCTGGCCCGATTTGACTAATTTTTTAAAGAAAATGTTTATAATAGTCCGAATAAGGTTTGTAGAGAAAGAAAAATTGGAAAAGTGGCCCGGAAAAAAATGAAAGTGCTTTTTTCTATGGGATTTTTGTATGAATTCAAGAACATAACTCACGAACCCAACAATGGATATGCGTTATTTGTTTTGTTCGTTATGATCCTGGAAAAGTTTGCAGGAAAAAAGATTCGAGACAATTACAAAGGAAAAAGTCGGAAAATTCGGACAAACTGCAAAAATCATCTTCTAAATGTAGTCCTCCTTAAATTGAATATCCATGGCCACAATTGTTAATAGATACAATGATCACTCAGAAATACGTTTTTTTCTCATTTATACTTCGTTTACACATTTCCAATAAGTTTTCACAAATTCACAAAACAATCACACACAAATTTATTGAAATTTGGACAAGACAACGCCTGTCGGGTCAACTAGTAGAGAATGAAATAAAATAGATTATTGGATCGTTGGAAAGCAGAACATCGTTTTAAGCTCGTAATCCACTGTCGGAGAACTTGTTCGCCGGGATAGGCGAAAAGTGAGGAGAAAAGCCAACGAACGAAGTCCCCGCAGAAGCGGCTCGTTCATTTGAATTCGACGCATCTCCGGCTGCACTGGACGCATGCATGCCGCATGCATGCGTGCCTGCACGCCGCATCATGGCGCATACGAAGCACCGAATTAACATAACGCGCGCGCGAGCGAGTGTAACAGCTACTGACACTCGTGACACCCGCCTATTCGAATGCTACGAATATAGCTTGACCACTGATTGATAGTCGATAGTAAATAGCAATGGCGAAACGATGGGACACACGAGTGAGACGACGACGGTTATATGCGGCTCGCGGACATTATCCGTCCGCGAGCGTCGCCTTGCATTTTCGATTGCACGATTTCGAGATTATGACTTCTTAGGCGCCACCGTCTCGGCGTCCTTTTGACGACTCGACGAATTCTGTCGCGTCCGATCGACCCGCAGACTGGGTCAGCCACTCTGGACAACATTCCTGTCTCTGTTTCAATCCACAGGCTTTGCAGTCCAAATTCACCCTTAAATACCAGTTCAATCCAAATCAAATTCAACCTTTTTAATTTTTTATTGAGCCACTGAAACCTATTGTAGGTTTATTTCGGCTTTAACGAAGATACACTAGTTTTACAGTTTGAGTACATTTACAATATGACTAACCACTAGAGATAGCAGATCACAGTCGTTTAAAAACTGAAAGATAAATTCACAGGCTTTGACATTTGGTTCTGCAAAGAAGTGGTCCGCTATTAGTGGTAAGAAAAATTTAATTTTACGTAATTTATTTACAAGTTTAATTCTTTGGGAGTTATAGAAACAGCACTGCCATAACACTTACAGCTAGGATCATCGATAATATTTACACGATACAGAGAGGCAGGTAAGTTATAATGATGGGCCCTGATACGATTTACAGTGGAAATAACCGAAGCCTATTAATAGGATTTTCAATAATTCTGCTGTACCAAAAAAAGGAAAGAAATTTTCTTTGACATTGCAATCTTAAATGAAACTATTAGACGACGTTATTGAGGGTGACTTAGTTAGTTCATACTAAATGCTAAATGAAAATTTAGCCATGTATCATACATTTTTCAAAAATATGCAATAATCACCGGTCGGTAATGTATTAAAAGAGACATCTTGAGTAAACCAGGGAGATTGATTAGGGTTAAACAATTTCTGAAAATAATGAGTGCCCTTGAAGGAGCCTTGCTCAGTGATTGCAAAGCGAGTCTTGAAGTTACCTTTTAGCTTGATATGACAGGTAAAATCAGTGAAAGGAAACCTTTTTAATTAGCGATTTTAATAGAAATCGTACATAAAGTTCCGCAGACCAGTAATTACTTTTAAATAAGTACTCGATGTACATCTTTGGAAAATATAGCTGTGCAGATCAGTCTCTAAACACAATGGTAGAGAATCAATGTGGAACACCAAACGATCAAATTAGAGGAACTTATTCAGGAACGTAACTGGACCGGGACTGCCAAGTGCCCCGTAAAAACGGGGAAAGGAAAAGTGTCGGTGGAAGACGTACAACTTCCGGGAGCGGTTCTCCAGGATAGCATAATCGAACCGGACTTGCATCAGAGCGCATTCCGCTCCGGCATTATGCTACGAAAACAGGAAGGATCAATTGGAGACTAGAGTGTGCGTCGCCTAAGGCTGCGCAAGTACTCGAACGCGGCGCTTATCGATACGTAGACCGTGGCTCGCGTCACGATACGCGTTGCATTTATGATGAGGAATTATGGCCGTTTGGCGCCATCGATGACACAAAAAAATCCAAGAAATAAAGGAGAGATAGTTGCCTCGCCGGTTACGTGACCGTCTAGCGACTCGCGCAAACTTCGGCCACGCCTGGGACACACGGTTTTCCTGCATACATCTTCATACATTGGATAAACCCATCGTGATTCTGTGGGACTGGCTTAGATAATTCTGTGCTTGCAAGAAAGAACGCTGCGAGCCTGCATACTTTCACATTTTAGATATTACCGTTGAAATTTTTGATTATTAATTCTTTGAAATAAGTTCCGCAAGTAAGAAAAGAAAAATGATTCGATAATAAAATACGTAGGAATAATTTATTAATGAATTTTAGTGGAAACTTCGTCCCAGTAAAATGTTACGATCCAGCCTACTGCAGCGTTCACTTCAAATGATTTTAATTTCATCAGTTTTCAACTGCCCATCTTTTTGAAAAGAGGTTCGTTAAGGGGACACTTGTGGCTGTATCCCCATTTTCTATAAAGTCGCCATAAAAGGCGCTGGGATAAGGAAACGCTGCGTCCAAACGCGCAATGATGTTCCCACCTTTACAACCACCGAATTGTGCGAGGAAAAGTTTTGGTAATACCTTGAAGTATGTATGAAGACGTGCAGAAAGTTTCGGGATGATTCCCGAGGGAAAATTCCCGAAAATCGTATTGTTGTCGCACGTTTCCGTGCACGGACTGCGTAGTGAGTGCGCTCGCATGCACCGACCGTTGTTGAATCACAAGTTCGATTGTACGGGACCAGGTTTCCAAGCAGACGAGTTATATTTGTCCGTGGAGTCCCTATTTTTTCGACGAGCTGGACGCGCCGTGACTAAGGAATCATATCGTCCGACCAAATATTATCGTCTCTTCGAGCAGAGCCCGATTTTGCGCTCTAGGCAATTGGATCGCGATCCAGGATAAAGGAGATTCGAGAAAGCCTGTGTATCGAGAACGATCGACCGGGGCTCGGCCCACGGATTTCATCGAGATACTGGAAAAAGTGAACGCCCCGTGGCGATTCTGGAACGACCGACAATCTGGCGAAAGTATCTCTTCGCGAACGTTGTCCTTCGCGATTTCGGATCTCGCGATGGCGGGGCTGCTTTGATTAATGCTCCTCCATACTTAATTAATAATGGAGGAGCGGCGGCTGACCGCAGGGGAAAAAGAGCTCGCGGCTTCTCGCGAGCAACGCAAGTGCATGAGTTATCGTCCGCCCGTAAATAAACCTTCCGCGAATAAAACTTTCTCCTTCCCGTTGACGTTCCCTGGATTTATGGCCGCCGAACGCAAGCGCGCCGCTCCCAATTAATCGATCGTTATTTTTAAAGTAAATCGACGTTAATTGCGAGCGAGCTCGTGTACGAGTCTTCTTCGTCTGCTCTCTTTTGCCTGCTCGTTTCGAGCGCCACGGGTGGCTCGACTTTTTCGAATTTCTTTTCGCGGGACTATTAAACTTTCTGTATTGGAACTTTGCACACGCGTTCACCAGTATTTCAAGTACGCGTGTGATTCTTTTCATGTGAAAAGAATCAAAATTGCGCGAGTTCTATATTCTTTTGTGTTGCCACGATTCTAGTCGTGATTTGAAGAAAATGCAGAAACCGATTTTTTCGAATTTCTTTTCGAGGCTCTATTAAACTTTACGTACCGGAACTTTGCACACGTATTCACGAGTATTTTTCAGTACGCGTGTGATTTTTTCCATGTAAAAATAATCAAAATTGAGCAAGTTGTATATTCTTTTGTATTGCCACGATTCCAGTCTTGACTCGATGAAAATGCAAAGCGACCGACTTTTTCGAAACGAAATACCGGAATAGCTGATTAATTCAAGTATCGGATAGGCGCACGTTGAAGCGGCCGTAAATAACACGTCGGGCCCCGATTCGGGTGCAGATAGCGGAGACGCGTGGGTGGTATGTATGGAGCGCGAGGGCGCCAAGAAAAATGTCTTAACTTCTTCTAGATGCAGCGTTGTGCACCGCGTGCGCAAAGCAACACGATGCACGTAACAATATCCGACGACCGGCCACCGTCACTTCCGTATACCGGATACGACACGCGAGATAGCCGCGAAACCTTTGCCGACTCTGTCGGAAACACTGTGATCATCCTATTAGGTATATCAGCGAGTAATCCGCTATTTTTCCGATGATACCGAGCACGAGATAAGCGGTGGATCTTGCGGCGATACTGTGAGTAATAACTAGACGGTGGACTTTATGCACTCAGGCTCAAAATAGATCAAATGAGAGATAGTGAAGATATTTAGACGATTTAAAAATCTGAGTGTCGTTAAAATTGATGTCTATGCTGTCTAATGATTATAATTCATATTTCAGTGGACTGCAGGCCTTCAGTTATCATTGGCATCTGAAATTTTACAATTTTTCAACTTCTGAATTTTCTTCTATATCAGGGATCTTTAAAAATGAACAAGGGGATCATTTAAAAATCTAAGTTTCATTACAATTGATGTCTATGCAGTCTAAAGGTTATAATTCATATTGCAGTGGACTCTACACTTTCAATTATCATTGGCATCGAAAATTTTACAATTTTACCCATTTCTGACAATGGTTCTATATCAGGGACCTCCAAAACTGACCAGGGGGTTCATATACAAATCTAAGTTTCATTAAAATTGATGTCTATGCAGTCTAAAGATTATAATTCATATTCCAGTGGACTGTACACTTTCAATTTTCATTGGCATCTAAAATTTTACAATTTTACCAACTTCTGAATTTTATTCTATATCAGGGATCTTTAAAAATGAACAAGGGGATCATTTAAAAATCTAAGTTTCATTAAAATTGATGTCTATGCAGTCTAAAGATTATAATTCATATTCAAGCGAACTGCAGACTTTCAATTTTCATTGGCACCCAAATTTCCACGATTTAACCCACTTCTGACAATATTTCTATATCAGGGACCTCCAAGAGTGACCAGGGGAATCATTTACGAGCGCGGATAATTTTCGGAAGATCGACTCTTCAGGGTGCCAGAACGGATGACATTTGATGAAAGGCGAGGATTCCCATCGTGGCTGCCCTTTACCTCGAATCGAAACGAGATCACCCACACGTAGAGCCAGCAAACGGCCACGAGGAGGGACACACGCGGTGTATTTACGCGGCCGTGTACAAGCGCAAGACAAAGAGGCATAAACTCGTCACGCACGCATGCACATTCGTGTGGCCGACAGGCGCCACCGTGTCGGTTCCTCTATCTGTGTCTGTGCACGTGTGTATTCGTGCAACCGCGTACAAACGTAACACCAGCTGCAACCCGGCCGAGTGTGAACACGTGAAACACACGGTTTGCGCGGACGTGTGCGTGCATGCGTTACGTTTGTCGGGGAGCCTCTCTCTCTCTCTCTCTCTCTCTCTCTCTCTCTCTCTCTCTCTCTTTTTCTCTCTTGTTGGATGAGCTCGCATTTTTCGAGCCTGTGAAGCCTGTGCCCGCCGACGTTTCTTCGATTTTACGGTGGGAACGCTGCTCCGGAACGTTTACGACGACCCATTTTTTTCCACACCGGAGACAAGACTACACACGGTTTCATCCCCTATTAGACGTCCATTATTCCTGTTCTAAATGTACTGCTTGTCATTACCGCGCGGTTATCGCTGGGAAATAGAACAGAGGCGGGAAACACCGGCGCCGAATCCGGTCGCGCTTTTCCCATAACAAAATTTTATGCATTTATCACAGAAAATGAATTAATATTTCATTCCAGTTTGCTGCAATTCGGTCAGAGCATGTTGCATATTGTCTACCAATAAGTAGAAAGAATGCATTTATGACAGAAACGATTGGATGTAATTAAAAGTAATAAAAATATCAGAAGAGTTTTACAATTAAGACAGAAAATAAATCTCTATTTCACTCCAGTTTGTTGCAATCCAGGTAAAACATTTTTGCATAAAGATCCCCCGTGCGATAATTGGTAGATTGTGCAAGTTAATTGCAAGGGAACTGCTTAGGAATTTATAGTTTTCTGTAATAATTTTATAATTTCTTTTATAGCCTGCAAAATGCCGTGACTGGTTCAGGGATAGAGTGGTGTGGATAGCGAGCTTTCGATTGGCGATTGGTCGCAGAGAGGTTTCGCGAAACTGACAATCCGTAAGCCCGGGATCCGAACTGAATGAGTCATATCGGTAAAATCGACCTCGCCGCTCTATAAATATGCAGCCGGCACAGCGCGAACCGATCGAGAAGTATCACCATTCCGTAACTTGTTTGTATCGGAGTCAGATAAGAGGCTGGAGCCTCGGCGAACGCGTGCGCGATTCGTTACGTAATTTTTAATGAACCTTTTTGAAAACACAATGCGACGGGTTGCGCAAAACCGTACCGCGATTACTCTGCCGCGACGCCGCATCTATTCGATCGGGACGCAAATAGGGTGGCTAGACTGCAGGAAAACAAATCGTTCCATCGCGGATCGTTTTATGCAACAAGGAAAAATTACTTGTTATTCTTCCTTTGCACGACAATCATTTTCCGAACCGATTCCGTCGTACGGATCGCGGAACATGTCGATTCCGGGTAATTGCGAGGGAGAAACTTTCTAATCTGCTGCTACGTCGCCGACCATGATACACATGAAACTCTGCCGCGACCGTTCTTCCTCGAAGACGGGAGGATTGACGTGCTCGCAGATAAACGGCCGGATTCGTCGGATGCGTCAGATTAACGGCTTCTCCGCGATCGTCGGCCATCGAGCCTGCACGGAGAAGAAGAAGAGAGACTGGAAGGGGAAGAGATTTTTTCCCGTCGGGAAGAATGCGTTGCGCTGAACGCGTCTGAGAAACTATAATCGCGGCGAAATGGTTCCGTGAATTCGATCTTGTCTCGCGGCGTCGACGAAACGCCCCCGTTTTCGTGTCCAACGAAAATGTACTCGATCATTAGACTGCGGATCTTTATGTGTGTATAGGAAAATTCAGAAGACGAAGTTCAAAATTGATAAGAAATTTTAAACATTGAAGACGTCAATACATAATTCCTCTAGTAAAGTCATTAAGGGAACTTCCTCTAAAAGTATTACAAAATTTCTCTGAATATAGTCTTCACCCTCATATGCTCCACAAAAACAGCTGCATGAAAGAGATTAGTATAACAATTCGCCCATTTTTTTTACACAAAAAATACATCTCGCGACGTAGACAAAAAAGAATGAATAATTTTACAGTATGTGAAAATATTGAATGAATGAATTTTCACCCTGAGGAACGTATGAGGGTTAAATTTTGTATTTAACAAATTAGCTTTTGTAATGTTGACTTGATCATGTAATGCGATCGATCAGAATTTTGCAAGAAACAATGGGGACGAATTTGAGTACTAGCAAACTAGGCTAGAAAAGTGTCAGCAGAATAGATGAATCGATCAGGCCGAACGTGGACGAGTTAATTCGTCCTCTAAGGGGCAAAGATCGTCTCCGTGAGCAATATCGTGGCCGGTGCAAGGTTCGACGCACGAAGAGTCGCGGCATACTTGTAAACGAGGACCGCACAGACAAGCGTGTCGGAAGGTATACCTATCGTGCACATAGGCACTATATTATGTACTCCGGTATCCGCGCGCCTAGCTGGCGCCCGACGCATACTTTATCGTCTTTCTAAACTCGGTATCGTGCGAACGGCAAAATTTAAATATTTATTATTTCGCAAGCGCGGCGCGGCGGCGTTTCGCCGGAATCCGAGTCGCTGGTTTCCGCAGCCCTCGTGTCCCTCACCGTTCAAGAGGATGCCCGATCCCGTAGGATCCCAGGTGGCGCCAGACTTGCGCCCGTAAATCTATCGATCGATCCGTGAATCATTCCGACGACGATCGTAACGGCGAGACGGTTCGCGGACGATTTTATCGTTGCCACGAGCTCGTGACTTCCTCGAATCCACCCCGGCCTTTTCGTTTCACCGTCCACGAATTTTGACAGTGGAGCGACACGCGTGTGTAACGGATTCCGTGGACCGTGTATTCGCGAATTAAGTATCCGCACACTTGATATACACTTGTGATTATCAGACCGCGGATTTTACGCGCTCGTGGCAAAACGGTCCGAGGACCTGATGTATTATTCTCAATTTATATTAGAGTTGCCTAACGAGTAGAGTTGCGTTCTCTAGTGTTAATATTATTAACTAGATGTAATTTATTATAAAATTATATAGTTTGTAACTTATGATCGAACCTGTGCGCCGATAAGAAATTACATCTAGTTATCAAAACATTGCGATCGATAATTGAATACCTCTGTTAATATAGTATTCGAAAATATTTGTTATATTGTTTTAGTTCTAGTCTATAAGTTATCCTTGTAATTTTAGAATTCCCATATAATCCCATGTGGGGTTTCATAGCTCAATAATAAAAAATAAACGAGAGTACGTTGCATTCGGTAAAACATTAACTCCAATTCTCTTGTACAAATGACAAGATTAAATTGATTCGAACTTCTCGCGATCTGTATTACAATATCTGCGCTGGTAAATGTATCTATAATTTTACTAATCGTGAAATGAAAAATTTGGAGCCGTTAACGGGTTAAGAACCCCTTTCTCCGATTTGACGAATACGAAAACGCTAATTTAACACTAGAACTACCGAGCACTAAACGCAGTTGGTATACATTGCCTTCTAATAATGACAATATGACATTTATTTAGATTTCGTACACGGGATATTTAAATATGTACTTCAATAGAGTTTACTAAAAAAATTTCTCAAAAAAACATATTAATACTTTTAATATTTCTAATCGAAAAGAATTCGCATGTGTCATTTTGATTTGTCCGGTAGTTCTAGTGTTAAATAAGATCCTCAAACAAATCCTGGTGGAACTGATGCGAGACAGGGACCTCCGCTTCCGTCCCCCACTCCCCGGGACAGTTTTCATGAAAACGAGACCGTAGCCCCGTCGAAGAAGAAATCCCATCCATCTTCTCCTCCTCGTTTTTTCCTCGATCGACGAATACTCACGTGCATCGATAAAACGTTTAAATTGCACGCGTCCTTAATTGCGCCGCGCGCTGACCGGCCGCCAGCAAAAACCGGCAGACGAGTTTAAACACGTCGTTGTTGTCTTTTTTCTCTCTCTCTTGTTTCTCTCTCTCTCTCTCTCTCTCTCTCTCTCTCTCTCTCTCTCTTTCTTTCTCTGTTACACACACACAGTTATCCACCAACTCCTCCCTCTCCACCTCCTCATCCTCCTCTTCCCGTCGTTCCGGAGAACGTACAATTTTGCAATTACCGTGGCTGCGCGCCGTGTGACGTAGCGGCCGGCACGTCTGCATCTGCTTCTCGGCTCTTATCTGGCATTCTTTATTTTTCATCGGCCACGGACGCGCTCGCGACGATCCACGGGACTTTTCTCGTTTCTGCTATTCCCCTCGTTAACCGAGCCGCTCGCCGAGAAAACCGATAAACTGGCCAGCCAATTGGACGCCTCTCGTTAATCCACGGATCGATCTAGATTCTCTCTCGGAACGATACCAGATCGCGATCGCCGACAGACTAACCCGTGGGACCGTCTTCCAGCCTCGAAACGAGTCAATTAACCCGCTGAGACACTGACCAGCGCACCATTTTTAAAACTTTGCGAAACACTACCTCTGCGAACAAGTCCCTCCCTTCTTCAGGTAAAGTCAAATTTTTACCTTACTGACTCCCACTAATCGAGACATTCTTAAAACGCCGTCAGCTTTTTAAATATTGGACGAAATTGGATGTATAGACATTTTTTCGAAAAACACAGGTTGTAGGAATTGCAGAGAAAATACTGAAAGTTGGTCTGCAACTTTTTCATATGGAATATTTTTGATATGGAAAATTGAGAAAACACGTTTCGTAGATTTGTATCAACTAACACGTTCGTTTTTGCTCGACAATTAACTGCATTGTTTATAACGTCACCTTCTCTTGGTAGAAATATATTCTACAGTTTTAAGCTTGTTGTTAATATATGTTTTTAGCGACACTGTTGAGATCATTGATCGAAGCATCATTCAATCCTCGAATAATCATAGTTTAATGTTTAAAGGCAACTTTCACTTGGTCGAATCAAGATTAATGTAATACGTGCATTTACCGTTTCGTTCGAGAGCGTTATGTCATCCCTCAGTGCGTGCATTCGTTGGTTAAATTGAGTAATAACAAATTCCAATAAATTCTTCTTCTGAAAAGACTTCCGGAGTCCGCGGGAAGCTCGACTGGAAACCACCCGCGATCTTTAAAAACAGCGTTCGTGCGGTCTCGGCGTAATTACTCCGACTAACTCGGATTAATTGCGGGCGCGATATGCGATACGCTTGACGAACGAAAGTGCAGCATAGAGAATAGGATGATCCATTGAATAGAACGTTGCCATGCAGCGAAGGCCACGTGTAACAGTAAACGTTCGACGAGAGACAACGAGGCATGCAGGAACGCGACAGTCGTTCGATGCACGCGAAAAAGAAAAGAGCAACGATCTATGTATTCGGTATTTCCGGAGTTCGGATCCAGAACGATCGAGGGAACGTGTTTCTCCATTGATTTCGCACGCGAACACCACCCACGTGGCCTGGTTCACGCGCTCTATTCGCGAGTACACAAGACGTTGCACTCTCCCCCGAGTTTCCCATGAAATCACAGTCTGAAAACGTTACCATTGTCATCGGGTTTTCCGTCGTTGTCTGCGAGCACCTCGTAGTCCCCTGAATCGAGATCCACGGAAGCACCGATAGCCATAGACAGGCTGGACACCATCGTCGCGAAAGTCAACAAATCTCGAGACAGCATTTTTCCTTTTTCGTTGAAACGTCAGGCACTTTTACTGTTGCGAAACCCGGATCCTTCCTATGTGAACTGTGCGTAGAAGGAACTGTGTTGCACGCGAGATCGTCCTGATCAATGGATGTCGCGATCAAACCCCATCGAACGTCCACGAAACTGCGAAACGTCACGAAATGCGAGTCCTTTTTGTGATTCGATTCATAACGAATCTCACCGGTCCGTCAAACAACGAAGCGTTATTCAGAAAATCAACGTCGATACTTGGAGAGAGGGAACGAGCGACCGATCCCTTCGATGGTCGACGCTTGACTGACTGACTCACTTCGGGCCTCGAAAAGCAAACGCCAGCCTGCAGCCGGCGACTCCAACGCGGCTGGCGCGCACCAGGGGCACCCGACGAACAACACTCGCCAGATAGTTTTTAAACGAGTCCCGCCTCCGGCTGCGATAGTCCGCCGGTTACAACCGATTTCTGGAACCCTTCGCCATCCCCCTGTCCGCCAAATTGCGGACGAATATTCTGGAAATTTTATTCGACCCTAAACGCGCACCTCCGACCATTTTGCAAATTTAAACTAGTCTGTCTCTCTCCCTTAAATGAATTTAACCGTTCTACAATATTAAACGGGTCCACCAAATTGGAATAAAATTTTCTGCACATTTTATACAACCCTACAAATGCACCCCCGATCATTTTGCAAATTCAAACCAGTCTGTCTCTCTCCCTTAAATGAATTTAACCGTTGTATAATATTCAACGAGTCCAACAAATTGCAATCAAATTCTTTGCACATTTTATAAAACCCTCCAAACGCACCCCGGACCATTTAAAAAATTCAAACCAGTCTATCTCTCTCCCTTAAATGAATTTAACCGTTCTATAATATTCAACGAGTCCACCGAATTGCAATCAAATTATCTGAAAATTTTATAAAACCCTACAAACGCATCCCCGACCATTTTTTTCAAATTCAAACCAGTCTGTCTCTCTCCCTTAAATGAATTTAACTGTTGTATAATATTCAACGAGTCCACATAATTGCAATCTATTTTCTACACATTTTATACAATCCTCCAAACGCACCCCCGACCATTTTAAAAATTCAAACCTCTTTAGCATGATGGGAAAATCTTTTTCCTACCTGACTACTTCAGAGATATCAAGACGAAGTCTTTCCCTTAGTCCTGCTATTCAATTTTGGAACTGTATAATAGTTTTTAAACGAGCCCCATCGAATATTCTTCAAATTTTATTCAACCCTCCACGCGCATCCCCGTCCATTTTGCAAATTCAACCCCTCCTGCCGGACGGGACAATTTTTTCTTCGTCGCTTCCTCCATACATTCGAAGACTGAAGTTTCTCCCTTAAAATAACCCCTCGCGAGTTGCTTCACGGTTCTTTTTCAGCTTGAAATCCTGAAAACGAGTCTACCCCTGAGCTCTACTTGCTCCATTTGTGTCCCAGCGGTAGTCGAACAGTGAAAAGCGAGCGGTGGTCAGCTCGGCCGCCGGTTTGGACATTTCTCTATCGGGGTATAAATAAAATAGCAGCCGTGCGACGGTTCAAGTGATTCCGCTAGCTTTATATCGGCGGTGGCAGGCCGAACGGTTAAAAGCTGGCACGAGCATGACTCGCGGGTGCTTTCTCGATCGAGGGAGGGTAAGAAGTGGCTGCGGGACGACATAGCGCACGACAAAGCTAAAAAGGAGACCGGCGGCTAGGCAGGAGAAGGGCTGACGATCCACGTTCGAAGCAAGCTGCCGCCTCTTTACATCGTCGTCCCTCTTCTTCCGTTCACGAAGCGTGCTCGACGAAGCGCGCGCTCGCGCACGTTGCCAAGTAAAACACAGAAAGTCGGAACGGTGTGTGTGTGTGTGTGTGTGTGTAGACGACAGGAGGCTCGGTAGTGGATACGTGTTCGTGCAGCATGCTTCGACACAGACATTCACTCACACAGATGTATTCGTGGCGTCTCCGCCTCGGGGCTCAGGCGCCACTGTCTACCTTCTCTCTGTCCCTCGTTTCCCTCGCCGACCGCCCATTTCCCGGCGTCGATCCGCGCCACTCAACCTTTTACCAACACACGACCGTACGCACACACACCCGGCACACTACCATACCACTACTGCCCGCATACTACGTTCTGGTACAGTGGCTGCCATTAACGTAAGTGGCACACAGGCCATGTGTGCTCTTGATCCTCTCCTAACCGATCGAATACGCTCGATGACGATCCTATGAAGATCGATGATGCGTCGCACGCCGCTAGGATCACGAGACACAACACCCTCGCGGGATCATCCCATTCGAAAACGCGCTTATGGGTACCAAATGTGCTCCACAAACGGGAAACGTGACTGAGAGTTGACGACTACGATCCTGAAGCAAGCACACACACATTTTCTTTCCTCTACATTTTATTTAAACGGTGTAACTTATTTTTCATTCGTTATCGAATATCTACTTATTCGAAAATGCGCTTATGGGTACCAAATGTGCTCCATAAACGTAGAACGTGGCTGGAAGATGACGAATACGACTCTGTAACAAGCATTTTCTTTCCTCTTCTTTTTATTTCAACGTTGTAACTCGTTTTTCAATCGTTATCGAACATCTATCAATTCGAAAACGCGCTTATGGGTACCAAACGTGCTCCACAAACGTAGATCGTAGCTGGAAAATGATGAATACGACTCTGTAACAAGCATTTTCTTTCTTCTCCTTTTTATTTCAACGTTGTAACTCGTTTTTCAATCTCATCGAACACCCACCAATTCAAAAACGCGCTTATGGGTACCAAATGTGCTCCACAAACGTAGAACGTGGCTGGAAGATGACGAATACGACTCTGTAACAAGCATTTTCTTTCCTCTCCTTTTTATTTCAACGTTGTAACTCGTTTTTCAATCGTTATCAAACACCCACCGATTGGAAAACGCGCTTATGTGTACCAAATGTGCTCCACAAACGTAGAACGTGGCTGGAAGATGACGACTACGACTCTGTAACAAGCATTTTCTTTCCTCTCCATTTTATTTGAACGTTGTAACTCGTTTTTCAATCATTATCGAACACCCACCGATCCTCGAGGACGTCGTTGCACCTGGCAATCATCCACCAATTTATCTTCGCACTCTATAGATTACCCCTAAGTATACATTACTCGAAACTCAAGATATCGATCGTGTATCAATTTGTTTTAATGTCTCACGCGTTCCAATCGCTACATAGTAGTTCCCAAAAATTCAGGATCTTTATCTAATCATTGGATTATTTATTTTATTCGCGTACACACCCCTGCCGCGTTTTCGCAACTGGCCGGAACACCTCGATCAGATATAAACAACGATTATCCGGCTCGATTACGCTCGATAAAAATTGCTGTTCGATATCGAGCAACGAGTAGTTCCGCTGCGAACTAGCGGAGACTAGATCGTAGATTAACGACAGTCGTTGAACGAGCGTATTCTATAGCAGCCTGTTCATTGAAACACCTCTTTGTGGAGCGAGAATCCGAAAATATCGTGTCGTAAACGGATGTAGCGTGTGCTGTATCGAAATTGATAAATGTTCTCTTCGTGTTATGTCATTGATTAATTTGTTAACTGTCCGGTAACTTGAGGACGACAGTAGCCAATTAAAAAATCGTGAAGCAACTTCTGAGGAGTCGTTTTAAGGGAGAAGACGAGATGACCACTGCTCAGGGAATGCTAAAAAAATCGGCTACGGTCGCATAGCCTTCGCCCTTGAACTCGCGGTGCGAGACAGGGCTTCGTTTATGGTCCCTCAAGTGCTCTGTCCTCTCTTTCTGCAACCCGCAGTGACACAAGCCAGACGACCGATTCTAATACATACTTGAATTAACTAAGCTATAGACTTCAGATGTTTAGACATAGAAATAGACATAAGGGAAATGCAATAACCAGAAATGTAATATTAGCTGTAAGTCGAACATATCACTGGTGTTAACTGTTAACTAAGTATATAAGCCCTCGTCTGGAATTCTGGAATTAATCTTTTTTTTTTCTTTTATATAGCAATAGCTTATTAGACAAATACACATAGAAATAGACTTAAGCCGAAATGCTACGACCAAATGCCGAATAATAGTTGTAAGAGGAATAGTATTAGATAATAAGCTATCTGACTATAATAAGTTACTAAGATAATATCGGTACCTAAATAAGATAACAAGACTAGTAGAAATATATTGTAATTTATGTATGTCCGCTGATAGGCCAGTCTGGCTTAAAGCGTTTTTTTTTAAAAATAATACTTGAATTTTAGATTGATCTTGCAGATGGTCTCAAAAATTCAGTCGCTTCTTCTGCGTTTGTTCAAATCCGATCTTTTCTGATTTAATCAACTCTCCTGCTACGTAATCTTTCTTTCAAAACGAAATAAAATTCACTGATTTTGCAATCAAAGTGTCAATAAAAAATTTTTTGGTCTCATCAGTGATACGATTAATAACAAAGAAGTTGTAATTATTGTAACCACTTAAAATGCTTTCGCTTTTTTTACTTCACTGATTTTTAGGCAATACGTGACGGCGCTGATTTCGGATTAGGGAGCGGGAAAATCGGGAGCAGGTCGTCGATCCGAAGCGTGTTAGGGATCAGATCGAGAAGATAAATCGTCACCCTTTGTCCCGATAATCGGTTTCCCTATTCATCGCGTCCCGCATTATGCATACGCGTGGCTCTCGTTTGGCCCATTTCACCGGTCGCTTTCTCGCTCTCCTCTTTCACGGCGGATCAACCACTCGACAGGTAGAGATCACCACCTGGATCGACCGGTTGCGGTGACGCGAATATAACAGGTGAGGAGACGCGTATTAAGTTCGCTCGGCTAATTCGTTGCTCTAAGTGGATTCCGCGAAAGGGGTTCCCGCCGTGCCTCGCCGACCGACATGTATAATCATCTTTATTACTGGCCCTGTCTTTTTTTCGTCTCGTTCACTTCGACCATGCTTCTTTTTGCGGGGCCGCGGATTCTTTCGAAATTCGCGTCCCCGTTAATTATTCCCGTATAAGGAAACCTACTAAGTGTTATTCTAATTTTCCTATTTTTCGATCGTATTTTGTTTAACAGTTCTCTGTATCTCGATCGACAATTGTTCAAAAACTACAATTTCGATCCAATTGATCGAACCAGTGCGCCAATAACATTAATTATAGTATTTTATTTAAACAAAGATAATGTTATTGGCGCTTAGGTTCGATCAATTTTAAATTTGAGAGCAATTTTGCAATGTTAAACTTTCGATGTTTCGGTCTTGATTCAGACCCTTATCAAGAATAATTGCGTCTGTGAATTAATCTAAAAAACACAATAGATAAATTTTAGTTGAAAAGAGGCACATTAAAGACAAAATGTCCACTTACTTGCTTCTTTAAATAATAAAATTTTAAGAATAAGAAAAAGAAAAACCGCGTGTTGCGTACATGTCTTACTTGTACGAAAATGAGACAAACAATGACACGTATGAATGTCTATATGTATACCATGTTGTCATGGTAATTGGAAGTAACATTCAAAAGTTCCATTCCCACAAAGATAGCCAACTTTAATATTTTCAAGAGAGATTCTAAGGCATTGATGTGATTGACACAGAATTTGTTTGGAAATTTTCATTAAAAAAACCATTTCATGAATCTTAAGTGTTATTCTGTTCGTTTCTCTATTCTTGTGCACACAGCCACGAATATTCGGACTCTCTTAAAAAGACGACAACATTTTTAATATTCAATTACATCTTTTTTACGCGGGCCTATATCGAAAACTTCAAAAATACGTTTTGTACATCTGCGACATTTACACGCACTGTGAACGTTTCATCGAAATCACATTCTACATTGAAGTATGAAAGAATGCTCAAAATTACTGTTAGAGGTGTTCTCTAAATTTTCTATATGAGCCCACATGGAACTGTTGCAATTAATTAATGCGTGAATAAAATCTGATAAAAGCGAACCGGTTAAAAGAAATCGCGAGGTAGAACGGTTTCGAGTTCTGCCGATTTTTGCAGAGAATCGAAGAAGGAGAGAGAGAGCCCGGCCGATAACTTTGAATACGAGCGTTTCAAAGTCGGCGGCACGCTGCTTATTTTTAGCCGGGCATTAGCCAATTAGCTATTAACTCCTTGGCGCCACGTCGGTGCTCCTATTTTTGCTTATTTCTTACTCGGGGTAATGCATCGTTGCCCCCTTCTTCCGAGACTGCCATAATCCGATCCGGTGTGACGCTCGCGACGTTCACTCGCCGTTCGCAAACACTTTGCCAAATGAAATATGCTTCTGGCCGGAATCGCGTTACCGATATTACGACTCTAGAACGACCGGCGTTGTTCGACACGCTAGAGTTTCACGACGACTCGCAGGCATTCCCGTTTTCTTATTAGCCGGAAGACAAACGCCGGAAACAAATGAACAAAGGCGAAATTATGGGATATTTTGCTCAGATTCGATTAACATGTTCTCTAAATTCGAAAAAATTAGTGAGTACTACTTTTATCCCATAATATAGGTCCTTTGATAACCAAAAGAATCGTCTGCATCCAAATCTGACTTAATCAAACTAACCCTTAGCACTCGAATGGTGAATCTGAGGCGTCACTAAAAATTTCTTACATTATTAAATATACCGGTATCTAATCAATTATTAAACATTTGTACTAATCTCAAAATTATTGGGGAACGGAAATATTCTAGGTCGGTAGAAATGTTTAATTTTCGTGTTAAAAATAGTTCCGAGTGCAAAGGATTTCAATCAAATTAACCCTTAGCACTCGAATGGTGAATCTGAGGCGTCACTAAACATTTTTTACATTATTAAATATACCGGTATCTAATCAATTATTAAACATTTATACTAATCACAAAATTATTGGGAAACGGAAATATTCTAGGTCGGAAGAAATGTTTAAGTTAAGTCCGAGTGAAAAGGGTTAACCGTTGATCTGCTTTTGTGTGATTCAGCGGAAGTGATCAGGGGAAAGAAGAAGATAATGTCAATTTCACCGGATGAAGCTACTTCCTGCAGAAGCGTATCGCAAACATACTCGCCGGTTTGTCCACGCAGGAGCACGACAACGAAAGAAACAAGTAGTCGACCGGTGGAAGGAGAGAAACGTCTTGTTAGTGGCCCGTGGATGAACCAGTTAGACAAGGTAGATGTTTAAATACATCGGTATCTAATCAATTATTAACCCTTAGCACTCGAGTGGTGACTCTGAGTCACCGCTAAAAATTGCTATACTATAATTCAAAATATCGTTTACATTATTAAATATGTTGGGATCTAACCAATTATTAAACATTTCAATATTGTATGAGGTATTCTATTAATTTCATATCCACAAAATGAGAAAAATCATATAGAATGGAATTATTCTAGACAGGAAGACACGTTTAATTTTCGAAATAAAATAACTCGGAGTGCAGAGGGTTAAACATTTATACTAATCTCAAAATTAATTGGGAACGGAAATATTCTAGGTTGGAAGAAATGTTTAATATTAGTTCCGAGTGAAAAGGGTTAACCGTTGATCTGCTTTTGTGTGATTCAGCGGAAAGAAAATAAAGTCAATTTCACCGGATGAAGCTACTTCCTGCAGAAGCGTATCGCAAACAAGAGCAAATATAATCGCCGGTTTGTCCACGCAGGAGCACGACAACGAAAGAAATAAGAAGTACGACCGCGGCGGTGGAAGGAGAGAAACGTCTTGTTAGTGGCCCGTGGATGAACCAGTTAGACAAGGTAGATGTCTATCTGAGATATTCGGTGGTCCGACGAGATCGTGGGACGGCTATCTACCTCCGAATCGAGCCCATATGTTCGGAGGAGTGATTGATTCTCCCCGGACGCAACGAATGCGGTGGTCAAGCCGAGGCCCCGAGTTTAGATCCGAACTTAGGCGAGCACCTGGTTATAGCTGGCTGGTTAGTTCTCAGGGCGCAGCTAATGGAACAGACTATTGTTTGTCATGGCTCCAGCCGGCGTGACTAAGGCCGACTATGATTGAACACGTTGGAAAAGAAATCGGCCATCGAAAAACAATTTGACCAACGGAGGATCGCAAACCTTTTTCAATTTTCGTTCACGATTATATATTTTATTTATATATTGTACTTCGTCGTTGCCTCGCGCGCCGAAAGGGTTAACGCTTAATATCTAATCTCTACGGTTCAACCCCTCGCCGTACGATTTTTTTCATGATTACAATAATTTGCACCATATGATATCGGCGCTACAGGTTCGATCAACTAATTTATGTATCTTCGATCGAACCTGTAGCGCCGATATCATATATAGTGCATATACAAAATTTACAATCGTTAAAACTGGAGATTATTACAATAATTACAACTTCTTTCTTCTTTGCCTTTAATCGTACAGTTTTATGGAAATAGCTACATGCACAGCTTTTTGCTTCCGCGCAGTGGCGGATCTAATGGTAGGCGGACTAAGCGGCCGCGTGGGGCCCCGGGATACCATAGGGCCCCGAACTTCAAAGAAATCTATATAATGTGTAACGGTATGAATTTTTTCATTACTTGTCTTTCTTGTTAACCCTTTGCACTCCGAGCTATTTTAACTGGAATATTAAACATTTCTTCCGATCTAGAATATTTCCATACCTTATGATTTTTGCAATTTTATGGATATGAAATTGGTACATTACCTTATAGAGTACCTAAATGTTTAGTAATTGATTAGATACCGATATATTTAATAATGTAAACAATATTTTTAAGAATGGTACAGCAATTTTTAGTGGTGCCTCAGAGGGGACAGTCGAGTGCTAAGGGTTAATAAGTTTAGGAGAGTTTTCTTGCAACTTCTATTTCTAACTTGAGTTCGAGGACCCAAAAATTTTTACCGCTTGGGGCCTCCGTTTGACTTGAGCCGCCACTGCATCCGCGTACTGCAAATTCCGTTTCGTAAACGTAAAAATAGGATCATTATTAAGAAATGAGAAAGCGCATCCCCATTAATATTCAGTAGATCACTTAGTTCTTATACTGCAAGGGGTTAATACGCGCATCTGAGGTGATCGGAGGATCGTCGTTTTATTTTTTCGTTCCGAATTCTGTATTCTCCGTAACAAGTTCTACACATTAATGAACCCATAAACCGAGAGGGAGAGCGGCGCGCGCTCCGCACGACCGTAAATAAAATATAAAACGTCTAAACGGGAATGCAGTTCGCCTGTACGCTCGTTATCTTATCGCGGGCCGATGTGCACGCCGGCTTCGACGGTTCTTGGCCACCGTTGAATTTACTCTTCCAGTCGTCGGCGCGATGCGATGGCTCCGGAAAAAGAGCGCTCGTTCAGAAGCAACTTATCAGTCTGTCCGCGTACGAGCCCGTCCCCTTCTCCGCTTTTAGTTGTTTGATTCCCAGCCTGTTACACGGCCGAGGATGACTAATTACACCAGAGGAGATAGTCGAAGCACCTGGTTCAGCACCCTGAAACCCTCTACTTCAAAGCCGACTGACGGTCGCGTCACTCGGACGTTACTCATACTCGAAACAAAAGATTCACGGTTGTTTGCTCGGAAACTGTCCCTGTCCCTCGACGAGCCTCGTCACGCACTCGATGACTCTCGAAAACTGGACGAACTCCGTGGGATCCATTCGGGACGGCGCATCCATCAGCCTAGGCAAACAGAAAAGGGAAATGTGGAATCAACTCGTGGGCGAGATAGCAGCTTTATCAACTCTGCCGGTCCCACAGGAGTCGATGGGATCGGTAGCATCGATTCATTGAGGAAACTTTCCAGAATAGAGGATACAAGATCGCTTTTATTCAGCTTTAACTATGTTCTGCAAAGCAGACGACTGTATTCACTTAGGAAATTCTGCTTCTTTAATAATTAGTCGGCGCTCTGAGAAATCTCGTCGATACAGATCCGGTCAGGCTGTCGGCAACAGTTATCTCCCGCACGGCCTGCTTCTATTTATATTTTACGTTCGTTAGTGCGATCAGGAGCACGCGATTAAGAGCGATATTATACCGAATGCATATTCGGACGACTAGCTTATTCTATACAGAAGCTGAACATACTTTTCCTTTCCTAATTGATTCAAACAACAATTGGAAAATGTATCGAAAATGTAACGAACGCGTTTTTTGTTTGAAATCTTCATCGCGAGTCTGACTGGCGACATTTACTGGCAAATTCCTGGCTTTCAGCTTCTCTTTCAGTTCCGTTACCGTAAGAGAACAACTCATTTTTTTTTGACACGATACGTACACTTCACATAAACGTCCGTCACGTAATTTAAACTGCGCGTAAGACCGACTTGAAATTGCGGAACGGCTGTCTCTATCCCACTTATGAAATTGTAAGCTCAACACGTCTTTTTTCGTTCTTTGCTGATTTGGAACTGTCAGCAACATTTATTTAAAACAAAACCAAAACATCACGCAAACTTGTTAACAAAACACGTATTATACAAATCTATAAAAATATATACAACGTATAAATCAATAAAAGTATATATAACGGTCAAACACAAATATTCAACATAAATTTATTTGTATATTTCAAGTGCGATCGAGAAAAATATTTTACCTGTATCATGGATGGCGAAACATTTACAAACAACCAAACTTTTTTTGCGTCAATGTCAAGGATGCTTGGTATGGAAACCGTAAAAAAAAATAGTTTATTGATCGAACCATGCGCCGAAATCATAAATTTATTATATAAGTGCGGTCGATAAAAAAATTTTACCTTTACAAATTTTTATTCCATCGAAATACTCACCCGATTAATTCGCCAGGACGAAGATTTGCGGAGCCATCGAGCACGTGTGCAGAAGGATCGCAGGTGCCGGTTATTCGACGCTGCCCGCAGTGTACGGATTCGCCTTGAGGAACCTGTGGATCATCGAGAAGAGTTAGCACACGGTCAAGCGATTTCGGGGCCTGTAAAGTCGCCGAGTCGGCGGCGCCGAAAATATCCGTTGATAAACAAGACAGAGAGGGCGAGGCTTCTCGTGCATACTCGGCGAGTATGCTCGCGGCTTATCACGCGGTTGTCGCTTATCCTAATTCACCGTTCTATGTCTCGGATGGGAGGGTTCGGTCTGGTTGATAACAGGGGAGCCTTGCCGATATTCAGAGACGGTCGGCGTTATCCGCGTGACAAGGCAACGTCATTACACGCGCCCACATTAAGGCCGGGGCCGTGTGAAACACGAAGAAATCGGGAAAGGAACGATCCCCTCTCGTCGGGCCCCACCTCGGGCCTCTATACTTGCGACTGGACACTCGAAACACACGCTGCGAGGCGAGATAAAGAAAGAGGAAAGGAAGCAACACGTCCACGAAAGGTGGACACGAGGCCGGAGGCCTGAGACATTCCCGAACTCGAAAACCCACTTAGCCGTTCGGGGGCCCAAGATTAGAGGGCAGACCCCCGGTGGGCCCATCGAACCGCTATCTTCCCCGAACGGTCCCTCCGAAGAGCCCGACTGATAACCGGCCAGTTGCAAGCCGCTTTTAGTGCGCCGCGACAAACCGACGGACCCCATAAGGCCCAGTCCACGTGAAAAACGTCCGCCGCTCGGAATTATACAGGGTGAACCACGAATCGTGATCGGTAAAGATTACCCTGCTGTTTAATGTTATTGCGATTTAATGTTATTTTAGGGAAGGGGGGTAAAAAGAGAGGAGGGCGGTGGGGGTGGGAGGGGTAGGTTAAGATTAGTATGTAAGTTCTTTTGTAAATATAGTTTCTATCTCTCTCTCTCTCTATTTATTTATGTATGGAGTTAGGATTAAGTTTAAGATAGTTTTAAGTTAAGTTAAGTTGAGATGATAAGGAAAGTGGGGGCGAATGAGAAGGGGAGTAGTTGTAAGGATTTCTAACTCCAAGGGGAATCAAATAAAAGTTATATATATATATTTATAGTGGTTCGGAACCCACCATAAGAAGTAGGTCCCGCTGGAAAAGGCGATGGTGAGAGTGGAAGGAGGAGAGGATTGGTAAATGAATTTGAAACCCTGAGGGGACCAAATATCATATTACAGTGATATATATATATATATTTATATTTAATGTTATTTCTTCCCTTAATCATTTTAATAGCGTAATGAAATTTCATTTACTCAATTTTTCTATAAAGGCGTAAAGATCCGCAGTCTAGTTATTAGTTGTCTATGATTTAATTTCATTTTTTTAGGAGTAATTGACAGTTTAAATATTGACTCTTTCACATGTATGAAATTTTGTTTGGTCGGTATAGTTTACTGAAAAGATTTCCGGGACCGGATGAGATCGGTTTCATCGGGAAACGAGTATCGAAACCGGCTAATAAAGTGCCCGAAGTGGTCCCCGTCCGAATCACAGTCCCGCCTCGAATCCGGTGAAATAATAATAACGCGTGTTCGACGATCGTCCGATCGTTCATGCAAAATACATAGCGCTCCTCTCTGTAACCGAACGCGAGCTTAAAATTTGAATCCTGTCTCATAAAGTCGAAGTCGGCGACATTTAAATTCTGTCGCGAAATAATTCGTCGCCGTTCACCGTATTTTATGGGCGATTTCGGAACAGCTTCGTGTATTTAAAATTACGCCGCAACGTTCTTCAGGATCTCCAAGGTTCTGCTCTTGAGCGGGACGAATCTTTTTCTTCGGTGAGTATGAAGTGCGAATGGGTTATTATTATTAAAAGAACGGAGAGGAACGTGTACACAATGTTGTACATATTGTAACGTTAAATACAAACACGGGAAATGTGTGCTTAAGAGAAGAAGACAAGAGAAGTGTGTACACTTCGAAACGCGTCGGAGCTGTTTCGAGTGCGAGAAGGAATGTTGAGAGTGGGCTGTGGCAGTGAGTCGATTCTGTGTGCAGATCCAGGCGATTAAAAACTGATCGATAAAAGCGGTGATTAAAATTGTAGAAGACCAGATACACCTTTTTCATTCTGCACAAAGATCCATGACTGCTTCCGCTTGAAATCTTTGTCAAAATTCAGCCTCGAAATTACAAAGCAATTGTTAAATGAAACAGTGTGTATCGTGACGCAATGACTGGCGAAAGGAGGAAAACGTGAATGCAGGAGTTGAACGAATGGGACACAGGCAAAGTTCTTTTTCGTTACAATAAGTAGACAATGTTTGCAGACGAATTTTAAGAAATTGGAATACCCTTATACGTTCCTCAGAAATAGTAGCATAAAAGATTCTATGATACTTTCTCACCCATTTTAAACTAATAAATTTTGCTTCATTTATCACGACACATTTTAGAGAAGTATGTCTCACAATACAGATAAAGAGAAACCAATCGTTTTATAGTATGTAAAAATAGTAAATGCGTGAATTTTCACCCGGAACGTATGAAGGACAAAATAGATTCTTAGTTTCTGTGGTAGTAGCCTTTGCAGATCAGAAATAAATAAAAATTGTACTAAATTCTGTCGAATTTTCTATTCTAGTCATTTCTTATCATTTTCAGAAGCCATGAATGCATAAAGATCCGCAGTGTAGTAATGAGTTATTGCGTGAACTCATGCACGAAGTTCCTAGATTCCAGCGGGGAGGAACGAGCGCAGGATTATCGATTGTTCATCGAGAGATATCGACGGCATAGGCGGGACAGTGTGCGCGTGCCACGGTTATCGGATCGGCAATGAGAGGACTCCGTTGTACGATATATATTAATATCCGCGATATATCAAGTCCGAGCTGTCCGGCACCGATAATCTCGAATAGAACGGGGCCGGTATCGATTTTCGACGCGTCGACCAACACTAAATTGACCATAACGCCGGTTGTCTAGAGACGGCCTGGTAAGTTCGCAACGGTGACTCGCGAACGGTGATTGTTAACGGGTCGCCCGCGAGTTAATATTAGCACAAGGTTTTTCATACTGCTCCGGTTTCGAGCGAGATCGCACACGTATGTGTGTGCGAGAGTGAAAACACGCGAGTTAATAAGGGTATGGTTTAAACTATGGAGGGCATTAGTCGGCAGAATTTCCTGGCACGATCCTTTATTCCGGTTCGCGAAAACGAATCCGGAGGACCTCTTCTTGATCGCGAATTTCTCCAGCGAGCGGAATCGATTCGCCGCATACAGGCCATGCCAGCGAGCTATGCCAACCAATTACAATTACCAACTTCCACGTCGATGTCGCAAATGAAGGGGTTGGTTCTCCTTTCCAACAACCCAAAAATCAATTTTATATCGTTCTCTTCGAGTGCGAGGGTCCTCAGCGTGGAACAAAATTGAACCCGTCAGATTACTAAATATAACTATATATAAATATACTAAATATTACTAAATATAAATGATAATACCATATCGATACTACCATTATTAAATTTTTCTTTTGTGCATGTCCCTTCTTTGCTATTACACGAGCAGTATTGTATCTTTCTCTTTTTTTTCGTTTCTTTGATATTGTAAACACTTATGTAAAAGGGCTTCAGTACCTCTATAATAAATAATAATAATAATATAACTTACAATGACCGTATAGCGAAAACATAAAAGTATCTACTCGAACTGTTGTGATAGGAAATAAAATTTCACCATTTATTTCGCAATTGTTTGAAACAAATGGCGTGTCCTCATAGCGGGCGACTTTTTAAAAAATTGAAAAGAAACGTGAACGCCGCGATATAGAACACCGGGGTTGAAAGAAGTGAAAAAACATTTCTGGCAGTACGTCAAAAAAAACGGAGAACGACACGTAGCTCGCGTCGGAACGCGCCGCGCCGTAAAGTCCCGGTTTTATTGAAGCGTCTCGCCAACGAGTTGTTTTCCCTCGCGGTGCGGCATGGTCGTGCAAAAGCGAAACGGTAAAAAGTATCGCGAGATCCCCGACACCTTTCTCAGCGAAAAGCAGCACGCGATCAGCCGCCGGAGAACATGGTATAAACGTGATAATAAAAATTTCGCAGACCTTGTAATAACGTAGCAGGCTGCTAGGACGGATATCAGGGCAGCGATCGCCAACACCAACGCGGCGACGTGGAGCGGTTTCACGCGGCTCTGAAGAAGCTGATCCGAGTCCTGGCCACCGGCGATCGGGCCTGAATCAGGCTGGATCGGGCCCATTATGTTCCGATCCGAAGATAATCCGTTCAAGGAGCCTTAACAGAAAATACATCGTTCAAAGGTGCATCATACAGATGCATTACAATCAGATTAATTGAATGAAAGAGGTAGCATTTCTTCTGTAACAAGTTTGAGGTCTTTGCGAGACAGTTAGATCCCTCCGTCACATTTGTTAATACATTTTCTAGACAGGGAAGCAGGATAAAAATGGATCGGGCCCATTATGTTCCGATCCGAGGATAATCCGTTCAAGGAGCCTTAACAGAAAATACATCGTTCAAAGGTGCATGCAATCGCTCAAAGGTTCATGATGCAGATGTATTACAATCAGATAAATTGAATGAAAGAGGTAGCATTTCGTCTATAACAAGTTTGAGGGCTTTGCGAGACAGTTAGATCCCTGCATCACACTTGTTAATACATTTTCTAGACCGGGAAGCAGGATAAAAATCAATGAGATTCTAATTTTGCATAACAATTACGCTTCCTCTTTCCACGAATGATTACTAACCCCTCGCCGTAACATTTTTTTTACAGTGATTAATACGTCTTTATCCTGCAAATGTCGTAGAAGAGGAAAGAAAATTTAGCAATCATATTTGTTAAACATATAATAAATTTATGATTTCGGCGCATGGTTCGATCAATAAACAAACAACAAATTTTCAAATAATTAACACAACATCGAACCATGCGTCGAAATCATAAATTTATTATATATTTCAAGTGCGATCGAGAAAAAATTTTACCTTTATATTTGTTAAACTTTGTTCAGAAAATCTTTAGCGCGGCTCGTTAAAATACGGCAAGGAGTTAGTGGCTGGAATTCTGGAATCGAATAAAATCGGTCATCTGTCGAAACAAAACTGAAATCATGATCGGAACTGGTTCCATCGTTTCGACGACTCGAGATCGCTTGTAGATCGTTCGATTACGAAAGTTCCTCGTGGATAGGAGGGGCAGACAGGGTGTTTTACCGGTATAGTCTAAAGTGGTGGCCGCCGCGGGGTCCGCGCTGTCTTTGTCGTTGATCCACGTGGAGAGGTTCACGTGACGATCGGCGTTACAGTAGTCGTGGCTGTCGCAACACTTCAATCTGGGCCAGGGCATACGGATCCAGGCAGCCGACGATCGGTCCACGTTGTCTGGCTTCGACCTCGTGACCCAGGACTTTGTCTCGCACAACAATGGCGTGGCACCCCTATGCAACCGAGCAACGCTCTGATAAAACGGGCCCCGGCTCGATAAAGGTCCGTGACCCCGTCCGATAGCCGTTCTACGCGAAAACGCTACAACTACTACTGTCTTGCAAAAGCGAACAGATTAGTTCGTCGATTTATTCCATCTCGAGACGTTCTGTTATTCAATTAAATAATTGCAACAACTTGTTGCCATCTTTCAGATAACCTGTCGATTCCTGTTTCCCAATCAGCAACATATGTTTTATCAAGCAAAATTATCTGCTTATATAAAACCCTTTGCACTCGAAGCTATTTGAACTCGAAAATTGAACATTTCTTCCCAGCTAGAATAATTACATTCTATATTATTTTCTTCTTTGTATGAATATGAAATTGATGTAATACCTCATACAATAATTAAATGTTTAGTAATTGATTAGATACCAACATATTTAGTAATAGAAAGAATATTTTCAATAATGTTACAGCAATTATTGTGGTGACTCTGAGATAGAATTTCCCGTCGTGCACCGTACAATTCTATTAAAATCGGGAGACAATTTCCGTTCAGTTTTCCTATTCGCGTCGAGGAATATCCAGACGATTGTTCGCCAAGACAATTCTGTGGGAGAGCGTTTCCAAAGAGGTCGGCTCGTGTTGTTTGCGAGCTCGTATCTCTGGTAAAAATTAATTCCTCCGCGGTAATCTGGTAATTGATATTCGCTTATCTCCGCGGCGATAACAGCGCCGCGAAATTTAATTGGCAGCGTTTCCGAGAATAGGAAGAAAAAAAAAAGATGAGGCCTATGACATGAAAACGACAGTCCCCGATATCTTGCCGTGTGTCAGAAGCGTCGTCGTTAGAAAGAATTCGTGAAACCCTTTCGTGGCCGATTATCTCGTCAAGGTTATCTGCTTGGACGTGCGGCGTCCGTGAATTTATAGGCAGCGCGGACGTCAATCGTCGGGAACCGGCAAATTAAATCGTTTTCGAGGCAAAGCGACCGTCTCGTACCCGTCGGAATTTATTGGCGAATAACAGGAAAAGGTTAGAGGTCGGGGAGCAGCTTTTCACTCGAGATAGAGCTAGCCTTTGCCTCGAATATCTGCTTCGCACGGTTCGACGAATAGCTGGAAACCGAGGAACGTTGACAGGGGTTACGTTGGCAGCGATCGGCTTCAGCTACTGTTCAATTATCTCGGAGAAGATCGTACAAGAGAGTCGATCGGAGAAGAAAAATTACGACTAGTTTATTTTGCATAAAAATCCGCAGTGTAGCGGTGAGCAAATAACATGTTCCGTGAAAGGTGGGACTGCCATCAGTATTCAGACGACAAATGACTATACACGATACCATCAGGGTGGCGACTAGATTTTGATGCTAATAAATGGAGGCCTATCGATCGATCAATGGACAAGTAAAATCAATGCACAGACACCGGACTTTACGCACCATTTCCAAGAGACTGGAGCCAGATGAACGTTTAATTTTTACTTGACTCATTTTAACATGCTGAAAACGTTAAAGTGGCTTTATTAGATCATTGTAACATTTTCCCATAAGAAGTGAATGCCATTTTAATTTCGCTGAAGAAATTAACAAAAATTCTGAAGTGACTATCAACGTTCCCCAATGTCCGTAAATGAACCTATCATTAATTTTCAATCATACGTACTCGGTGCATCCCCTGGTAGTCGCATTCTCCCCCAATTGTTGATCTCCAGTGAGTATCAGCTCTGTGTAACATGAAAATTTGGTCCTGCAGGTGTCAACTCCAGCTTCTTTACAAGCCTTGCTGGTACACACGCATCTCCTACCTGCGAATAGCAAGAAATATTCGAGCAACAAATATTGTCCAGCGAAACAGGCTCGCGTGTTGTTTACGCGATCCTTCGTTCCCTTCAGGAATTACTTTTTCATTGTATCGTCTGTGTGTGTGTGTGTGTGCACAACGATAAACAATTTATCTTGAACCGTGATCGTTCTTTCGCGTCACGCTGCCGCACAATGGTTTAACATACGATTCTAACTCAGGCGAGATTATATTTACTCTTACTTTTATGGTCGTAATTTACTTGTTTTCGTGTGTAAGCAAGCTGGAAGAATTATTAAACATATTTTCTGGGAATATCATATCTACTAATTGATTCAGAATTACCGACCTTAGATTAATGCAATGGGGAAGAATATTGAAGCACACTTTCCGACGCCTCGACTCATTCATTTGCAAATGTACGATAAACGAACCGGCGATAATCCAGACGTAATTGGCGCGGACTATCTCCGTTGGAAAATCGATACACGTATTAGATCGTCCGGAAGGTAATTTCGTTTTTCATGTAGCGACGACGTTCCTTCCATCTGTTATTACGCATTTACGAAGAAGTTAACTAGGTGAAATATAAAACAGTAAAAGATTTTCATGAAGTCATTAAGGGATGAAATCCATTCTTATTTTACTCTTGTTGCTCGCAATCGATGCAGAACACTTTTATTTTGCATAAAGATCCTCAGTCTACTCATCAAACTTATTCTAAACGGTAAGAGATTGGAACAGTTCTCTGTATCTCGAGCGACAATTGTTCAAAATTACAATTAATGTTATTAGCGCACTGGTTCGATCAATTGGAGACAATTATTTTTAAATTCTTAAAAAAATGTAAACTGCGAATTTGATTTGGTGTAGTAGGGACTGGATAGGTGCGAATGTGTAAAATATATGCTGTGTTTTGTTATCATATTTTCATTATAATGTTTTTTGTACTTTCAATATTCTACTGCGTAAAAATTTTCATCAGTCTGTAATTTTCATATTGTATTCTCCACCATGTTGAAATAAATCTCGTGTGAGATTTTCTATAATAAAAAAAAAAATTGGAGACAATAAGCAAATTTGCAAAATATCACATGAAATTTAATTCAACGTTTCGGTCTGAATTTAGACCATTTTCAAGAATGTAAATTTTCTGTATTGCGTCTGTAAGAATTTATCAATTAATTAATATATGGTTTGGCAATACAGAAAATTTACATTCTTGAAAATGGTCTAAATTCATAGCGAAACGTTGAATTAAATTTCATGTGATATTTTGCAAATTTGCTTATTGTCTCCAATTGATCGAACCAGTGCGCCAATAACATTAATTGTAAGTAAGAAATTGTCTTTAATTTTCCGTTGAGAAAACGAGAAGACTTTCCGAACGACCTAACAGCTCACGTTTGAATTTTTCCTCGGTCGGAACTGCGTTTTAAGGCTGCATGCGTCCGCGTTAAGATCGCGCGATATCCCGGGGATAAGGTGGCAGAAAAATCGGCAACTTTTCCCGGGAGGAAACCGGCCGACTCACCTTCGACGCAGCTCGACAGACAAACCAGGAGCATCAGGAGGAAATGTATGCAGATTGCCGGCTCGATGCTCGATCGATCGGAATGCATGCCGGGTGCCTTGGCCGGGTCCGACCGCTCCGGGAATCACGAAGCTCCTCAATAATGAAAAGGATCGGCTAGGAATCACTTAGCGCGGCGAGCACCGGACAATTTCATTGATAAGGGAGTCTCTTCGGAGAGCAGGTTCCGTCCTTTATTTCTCGGCTGCTATCTGGTCGGGAGTCGCTCGGAACGCGTGCAGAACTTGCAGAAGACGGTGGTGCGCGTTATCATGTTGGAAGACCGGCCGGTGCCGAACGCAAAAAACGATTCCAACGAAGATTACGCCGATTAACAGCCGATCCTGGAACCTGTCCTCTCGTTGACGGAGGACGGTCCGGTTGGAATCACGGGAGACCGAAAGAAGTCACTAGGAAGTGAATCGAACACAGAATCCGCGACTGACAGCCCGTAGATGTCGCGATAAACACCGCGTGTTATCTGCGTAAAGGACTATTTGAAAATGCCTAAGGAAGCTTGAAGAAACGGCAGCCCGCGTGGGCTTCTCTAATTTTAGTACCTCCCACTGGAAGACCGTTTTTCTCGCTCTTCCCTCCGTTTCTTTCTCGCTCACTCTATTTCCATCTTTCTCTCCCTCTTCAGAATCGAGTCGATCCTTGTCCGACCACCGGCGTACCGTTTCACCAATTTACTTCTCTATACCTATTTTAATTCCGTCATCGGTGACATTTGTTCCGTCGCGTAGTTTTGTCGCCTCGTGGAGACACGTAATGGGGACCCCTCCACCGCGCATCTCTCTCGAAACGAGCGTCCTCTTTTCCGTACCGACACGGAGACACGGACCCGAACACCGGGACCAGGCTACAAGGAATTCCGAACGATGTATCTCCAACATCCGAACACGCTGGAACATATTACGAGCCCGGTCATCTACGGTTAATGAGCTTTCAGGGGACTGGAGAACCTCGGCGGATGGACCTCTTCATTTGGCTCCGCTCGTGAAAACTACTTCGATGAGTTCACATTGATTTCTACAAAAGGAGAACGCGTATATTCTCAAATTTTTCGAATATATGCACTATATGATATCGGTGCTACAGGTTCCATCAAAGATACAGAAATTAGCAATTTTGTAGTATTATAATTGCATCGTTTCGGTTCGGTTTTGAACCATCATCAAGAAAAGTCAGCGTCTGTGAAACTTAATGTAATAGAATTTGTTATTCATTAAACTGACTATTTAACCCTTTGCACTCGGAGCTATTTTAACTGGAAAATTAAACGTTTCTTCTGACCTACAATATTTCCATTCTCTATGATTATTTAAATTTGGTAAATATGAAATTGATATGATACCTCATACAATACTTAAATGTGTAGTAATTGGTTAGATACCGACATATCTGATAGTGTAAACAATTATTTAAATAATAGTACAGCAATTTTTAGTGGCGCCTCAGAGGCGTCACTCGAGTGCTAAGGGTTGATAGTTATGACAAATAGGTAGTTATACATAGTTGCTAATTGTGAGAAAACAGAATGAAAATCAAAGTAAATGAAATGGTATTTGTCAATAAGAAGGTTTGAACTGTACTAAACATTTCATTTACTTTGATTTTCATTCTGTTTTCTCACAATTAGCAAATATGTAAATAGTAGTAGTAGTAACATGATGTTTGGTCCCCTCAGGTTTTCAAATTCATTTACCAATCTCTTCCTCCTCTTTCCATTCCTCACTATCGCCTTTGCAGCGGGACCTACTGTTTATGGTGGGTTCCAAACCACCTAATTAGCAAGTATGTATAACTACCTATTTGTCATAACTATTAAAAGTCTTTTTAATGAATAACAAATTCTATTACATTAATTTTCACAGACGCGGACTTTTCTTGATGATGGTTCAAAACCGAACCGAAACGTTGAAATTATAATACTGCAAAATTGCTAATTTCTGTAACTTTGATCGAACCTGTAGCACCGATATCATATAGCGCATATACAACATTTACGATCGTTAAAACTGGAGATTATTTTCGAATATATGCTTAAAGAGTTTGAACATGAGGTTTACTCCGGAGGATCAACGTCCACGATGCAGAATGCGGTACCCTGTGGACAAAAATCTAAAAATTCATTGTCTAAAATCCACTGGACTCTATGTTGAAACTATGTTTTAACATCTAAATTATCATGTTTATCAATAGAAAATTCAAATAATTCAGTAGGGGATTAGTTACAAGCGTTTTTTTCTCAAGAAAACCCTATATCAAGCAATTTATTGATTCAAAGCGTCATTTACTTAAATGGTATCATGAAAAAGAATTTTATGAAATATGTCCTATGGAATATGGTAGTTTAAAGTACAGCTAATGTGACTGAAATTTCAAAATTTGTAAGTCTCTTATATGGAGAAATATTATATGAGAAAATAATACAGTTGAAATAATGTTTCTCACCTTTTTCTCCTTTAAATAGAGATATTCAAGAAGGGTTCAAAACACTCTGTAGTTTTTGTTCTTTCGTAATTAAAAGACATTATATTTCAATTTCCTACAAGTTTTTCCTGCTACAAACTGCTACACCCAAAGTTATTCAACATTAACCCTTGGCGAATCTTACTCTTCTACTCGGCTATGAATCCTTGTTTTTTATCGATATTTATTTATCTGTTTTCTACACGTAATACATGTACTATTTGTTCACTTTTCAGTTTCACATTATACATAAACATGCCTCTTATTATTTCTTTCAAATCTATGTAGTGTAAAATATGGAAAATTCTAAAATAGTATTCCAAATCTTCGATTAGTGTATTTAAAACGATTCCGAACAAAAAATATAAATTATTTCTACGCTATACGAATTTTTTTTTATTTTTGTCCCAAATTCCTATCAAAGTACCGCACTGTGCGATGCGTCCTGGGATTTAAGAGGCGGAGAGTTTCCCGCGGACAGGAATACCCTCGGAAAAATCGGTGTACAGATGTTGTTGCGGTTAGGGTCTTATCCAGGCGGCTAATTGCTTTTGTCCTCCGTTTCTTGCGTTTCCTCTCGCCGCCGTAATTCCCGCCGACCCGCCCCGTGTTCGCAATTTATTCGCGCTTTCGCCGGGTCGCGCCGGTCTTTTTGCGTCTCCGCCGAGGTCTCTTAAAGCCGGCCGATTTATTGGGACAACAGCGCGGACCCGTGTACGCGTTTACGCAGCCACGGGACACTTCGGCGACGACGGCTTCCAGATGCAGCCTGCACAAGCCTTTGATCGCTTCCAATCAGCGAAACCCGCGAATCACGATCGCCGATCGATTAAATTTAAAGTTTTGCGAGTAATCGATAGTTAAAATATCACGAAACAAGAGACATATGACTTAGACCAGTTCCATAATCGTGAGCACAATTGTCCCCAATAATGAATATTATACTGGAACGTCTAAGCCGTGGTTTAAAAATGAATGTCTCACACGAGAATTTATTGTAACTACCAACCGGTGTAGAGCCGATCATTAAAGTCTTAATGCGTCATTATTTCGTGTAAAAATGATTAGTGACCCGAAATGCGACTGCGGTCACAGTAGTCAGGATATCAATCATATTGTTCGGCAATGTAGTCTCTTTGATTTACTGCGATATGAATTAATACAACAGTTGCATAAAATTAAGCTTCAGTTGCCCTTAAGTTTGGAAATGTTGGTTGCCCGACCAAATATTAGGGCTTGTCTTCATATTTTCAAATTCTTAAAAAAATGTAAACTATGTATTTGATTTGGTGTAGTATGGACTGGATAGGTGCGAATGTGTAAAATATATGCTGTGTTTTGTTATTATATTTTCATTATAATGTTTTTTGTACTTGCAATATTCTGCTGCGTAAAAATTTTCATCAGTTTGTAATTTTCATATTGTATTTTCCACCATGTTGAAATAAATCTCGTATGAGATTTCCTATAATAAAAAAAGAAAATTGTCCCCAATGCTACAACATGGTTCTCCCTCATAGGAGGTCTCGAGGTCCGTGAACTTTAGCAACGATGAAGATAAGCAGCGTGTACGTTGTATAATACAATGAATTGGCTAGTAAACTTTGATTAGCGTACAGATCAGATCGTAACCTCCTTTCATAATTCTGTTTCAGTTCTATTTTCCAGCTAAACAGACTCCAGCTCTATCGGTCCGATCTAAATGTACAAGATTGCGCTCAACGAACACTGAATATTCCGATCGATATCTTAACGAATTTATAGATTAACCGATATCAGCGTCTCAGCGTGCATCATCGTTTCGGTGGACGTCTGGCGTGGTTGATTCGCATTTTTGTTGCTCGTGGGCGCTTTCAAAGATACTCCAGCCACGTTTTCTTTTTATTTCGCGCGGCCCCTCGTCGCCGCGCGGAATATCCTGTAAATTCGACCGATTTATTGGAACAATAACGTCTAGACTGTAAGCGCGTTCGTATCTCTCGTTGATATATACCGGGCCGTCCAGATGTAACCAATCTTTGACGGGACAGGGAACGAAACGGGAGAAGCACCGAATAGATACGCTTCTCGCGTTCTCTCTCTCTTTCTCTTCCTCTTAGATCTGTAGTACAATAGTAGGAGTTATTTTTGTAGACCTTAAACGGGCATTCGAGACAACCGATAGATGCAGATTATTAGAGAAACTATATCAGTACGGTATTACAGGAACTGCTGTAGAATGGTTTAGGTCTTACTTAAAAGATAGAATGCAGCAAGTTCAATTGAATAATGGATGGTCTAAGATACTGAAAACGGAATATAGAGTGCCGCAGGGTTCGGTATTGGGCCCATTGTTATTTATAATATATATGAATGACATTGTTAAATTTTGCTCGGAAGTGTGTAATCTAAATATGTTTGCGGACGATACCTTAATATATGTAACAAGTGAGAGTAGTGCAGAGGTTGAGAGAAAATTGAATATTGCATTTGGTATAGTGGAGTTATGGATGAATACTAATAAACTGAAGTTGAATGCGGGAAAACGAAATATATGTTAGTTAGAAGTATAAAAAAAGAATTGAGAGGCAATACTATTGTGAGATGCTTGGATGGAAAGGAAATTGAGCGCGTAGAAATAATGAAGTACTTAGGTGTAATTATTGATGATAGACTCAGATTCAATGGTCATTGTGATTATATGCTAAAGAAAATAGGGGAAAAATAAGTTTTTTAAATAGAATAGGGAATGATATCTCGGCTTACACTAGATGTACGATATATAAGACAATTATAGCTCCTCGCTTTGAGTATTGTGCGACGCTACTAATCGATATGGGAGATACACAGTTAAGTAGGCTCCAAAAAGCGCAAAACAGAGCGATGAGAGTCATATTGCAATGTGACAGACGTACAAATATTAATAGTATGCTTCGAACGCTGCAATTTATGAGTATAAGACAAAGGCTGTACTACAATATGTGCATATTTATTTTTAAGATCTTAAATAATATGATGCCTGTGCAATTTAGTAATAGACTTAGAATAGTAGGCGATGAAAGGTGCAATGCAAATATGACAATCGAGGAATATTGCAGTTGAATTTCGTGAAACTAGAAGTGCCCAAAAATGTGTATTCTATGAAGGAATATTCATGTATAATGCACTACCAGACGAAGTAAAATGCTGTCATAATTTAGACGTATTTAAGAGAATGATAAAGGAATTCGTTACAACAAATGTTATGCAATATAAATGTAATGGAAAATAGCTGTGAAAGCTATTAAATAATCAATCAATCATTCCGATTTACTCTCCTTTTTCGACGAACGTGTCGAGACGAGGTGTAAAAAAAATAATGTTATCCGGCCGTTTGCGAGAGATAGTTTCGCGATCGGACGTCTCAATCGCGCTCGGCCAGTGGCATCCTCTTCAGCAACGGGAGACGAGAGCTTAATTCCTCGCTCGGTTTCCTGTCCATGCAACATTAAGCAGAGCCCCGCTGGTTGCACATTTCTTTATCGTCGTCCGTCGAGTGACAGTAAAAGCCGGCCTGGGTTATCGGAATGACACTTCGTTACAGTCGAACGAGGTCGCCGCCAGTCTGCTCCCGTACCGCTTCTTGTTGCGCGCGGCGCTCTGCCGTCGCTGGATCGAGTGGCCGCCGTAAAAAGATTTACAGGGAGCACAAGGATTTCTTTCACGCGGCTAATTTATTGAAATGTATCGCGATCGGCCGCGCTACGACGCGACCACGCGATCCCGATCGAACCGGCGAGCGCTCGATCTACGGGCACGAGCGTATCAACCTCCTCGAAGGCCCCTGCCAACCAGCGGCGGATCCAACGGTAAGCGGACTAAGCGGTCGCTTAGGGCCCCGAACGTCAAAGAAATTTATGTAATGTGTAACGGTATGAAATACTTTCATTACTTTTCTTTTTGAAGTGAAACTTCTTTGCTGAGGGTAACAATTTTTTGATGGGACGGATATGTGACGTGTCGATGCAACGGAAGTGGAAAGTCGGTCGCGAAAATTTAAACCGAGAATGAACGGAGAAAAATAATTTCTTACTCCGACGGGATTCGAACCCCGTCCACCGATTGGGGACAACCAGTGATCTTTAGAATGATAGCGAACATTTTGGAATATATCGCAACGAATAAAATGCTCGGTAGTAGGATCAAACGAAAAGGTTAGAAATATTTTTTTAAATAAGTTTAGCAGAGTTTTCTTGCAACTTCTATTTGTAACTTGAGTTCGTGGGCCCTGAAATTTTTACCGCTTGGGGCCTCCACTTGACTTGAGCCGCCACTGCTGCCAACGTCTCGGATGAGAAACAAACGGAGATTTGGCGTTGGTAGCAGAGGAGACTTTTCCTTTTCAGTGGGCGTGGCTTTGTAGCTCTCGGTTCGAAAGGAGTCTGTAATGTGTCCTGACTTTGGTGACTTCATTGCTTTTAATTTTTAGGAAGCCAAGGCCCCGAGGGCACGTCTGTATTTAGTGCCCCGATTCAAAAGAAACTGGAGCAGTCTATACCCATAATGAGTGATCAAAATGTTCCGCGTGTCTTAATTGCTTTGGATTTGTTGGTAACGAAGACAGTGCCCCAGGGGGTAGCCTACATCGGTATCTAATACAGAGTATCCTCAGTGGGCGTGGCATTATCGCCCTCGATTCAAAAGGAGCCGGAACAGTCCGCGTCCATAATGAGTGATCAAAGTGTCCCGAGTGACATTTAATGCTTCTATATTTTCTGCTGGAAAAAAAACAGGCTACACTCGAATCCGACACCGTGTCGCAAGTGATCCACCGAACGAGACAGCTCCGTTCGAGCGTCTCAACCGAAGATAACATTTCTCTTGTCGCTCCTCGAGATGCGTTTGCTGTCGATCCGCACGCACCAAGACCGTTGGCATAATTAGCGTGCGGACGAAATCAACGACTCAATCGTGAGAACTGGAGTTCCTCGAGTGTGAAACTCGAAGAGGCCCGTTCGCTGCCCGACTTAAACGGGTGTCTCGAGCGAACGAGCGCGTTGCAGCGTGGGATTCGAGGGAAAAAAGAAATACGAAAAGACTGACACGAACGAGAACATATCGCACACACCTGAATATTCTTTATTCCTCGAGGTTTTCCCCGAGAAAGCCGCGCGGCGCGCCTGACGAATCTTATGCTAATCGTACACCATTTTCCACTCCCGTCCTACGCAGCTAATTACAGACACACGAGCACACACGCACACAGGAGTCGCACACCGGTGCGAAAATGTCAAACGTGCTTTTCATTCGGTGCATATTAATCCAGTGCGTCCCGACGTCAATTAAAAATACGATTCGATCAGATACCGTGGCTACTTTTAAACCGCTGACGCCATGCGCCACGGATCGGCATCTGATTTTCTAATTGACATCATCACAGCCAGTAATCGCGCGAACGGGTACAATTAATATCGAACGGTATAAACTCACGGCCGATTTCTTTCACCTTTCAAGCAAGTGCAAGCCTCGTCTGGAGCATCGATCCCGGATCGTACGTCTCGCGGAGGATCGACAGAAGAACGTACATGTTTCTACTGGTTCCTCTCTCTCTCTCTCTCTTCCACGAAGATCACCGCGATCAATTCGTATCGCGGGATCGATCTCGAGATGGGGAGCTGGATCGAGAGGGAAGACGAATAGTTCCAAGAGAGAAAGGGATGGGAACTCGCGATTGTCCTTTTTAATTAGCCACCGATCTTTTACGTACCCGACCCGGTACGAAGAACGTGTCTTCTTAATTGTTCATGGGAGCTACGCCCAGTCCGGAACGAGTTTCGATCGGCTGCCCTGTGCTCCCAAACCGAGCCACTCTTTACGCACAGACTTTCGAATGCTCTCGAACACGGTATACACTGCAATGTGTAGAAACGTAGAAAAGTTCCATTTGCAATTTCCGATCGAAGAAATTAACACTAGAACTACCGAGCACTAAACGCAGTTGGTATACATTGCCTTCTAATAATGACAATATGGCATTTATTTAGATTTCGTAGACGGGATATTTAAATATGTACTTCAATATAGAAGTTTATTAAAAAATATCTCAAAAAAAAACATATATATACTTTTAATATTTCTAATCGAAAAAAATTCGCATGAGTCATTTCGACTTGTCTGGTAGTTCTACTGTTAAAGACAATTATAATAGTGCAGATTGAACACCCTGTGCAGAACAACAGCAACACGAGAAACGGATGTAGACAAATTCCAGACATCGTTCCAGACTCGATCGATCTTCGGCGCGAATAACCGGTACGAAAACAGTCTTTTGGACCCATTTCGTGGTGGGCAATGTCGCCGGAACGACGCAACTGCGAACGGCGTGTGTATTTAGTTCATCGACTGCATTTTTCTAGGGTGCATGTCCTCTAACCGTGCAGAAGCAGCTACGAGCGAAGTAATGACACAGATTGCGATCTCTCGCGAGCGAACCGGCGGATGTTTATGCAAATCCGCGCTTTTACCGGGCAATTTACACAAACTGCCGGGCGAGCAGCAGCGATTTAGCCTCTCGAAGGCTGCGGCCGTCCCCCGAATAAACATCTCCTGGTTAATCTTTCGCAAATTTGTTATGCTGAATTTCAGATAAACATCCTCGGCCCGGTTGAAAGCGAGCAACAGTGTCGCGGTCGAGATGCGATCATCTTGTGACGTGGCGTGGAGTATACGCACGGCGACCGACCATAATCTCGGTCGAAATCGTCGCTCATTTGGCCGGGACTGTTAGCCGCGATCGGGTCGTTTTATATCCGTTACCGGTCGTTACGAAGCGGCCGTTTAAAAAGACGCGTTTATCGTTAATGCCCGGCGTGCCATAATCGCGCGACCGAGGCCTGTTAGATCAAAGCTCGGCCGAGGCGGCCACTGTCTTTCAAGTGGACATTACGCCGCGTAATTCCTGACGATCATCTTCCTGAGCAACTTCTCGGACTCCCGACGTCGTCGTCGTCGTCTTCGGGGCCGACATAATCGATCCGTGAAAACGGGACGCGGGGCTTCATGCGACGACAGGCGCTGCAATATAAATCAATGCACACGGGCCTCATTATCGTCGCCGCGAGATTGGACACGGATCATCGGTGATCCCCGTCCCTGAAACTAATCGCCAGAGACGGGCATCCTTGTTTTGCCCGCAAACTAGTTTCGCTAGGACTGCTCTCTGTACGTTTTCTTTTCCTGGATCGATCGTCGCGAATTAATCGTACATTAGCATCATACTCGTTCGACCCCCGGCTAGGCTGCGGTTATACCGATCGCGTTTCCGTTGAAATACGTGCCAGAGTAAATGTCCTCTTGTTTTTTTCTTTAAGGACAGCGGGGAAATGCATTTTACGCACACTTCCCTCTGCGATGACGTTGAGGCTCATGCATCTCTATCTATCATCTTCTATACATATAATAAAAATGAAATGCTGTTCGTTGGTCACGACATTACGTGAAAACGGCTGGACCGATTTGAATAATTTGTTTTTAATGTTCGTTGCATTCCGAATCAGGTTTTTAGCGTAAAAAAAATTGGAAAAGTTGCCCGGAAAAATGGAAGTGCTTTTTTCTATGGGATTTTTGTATAAACTCAAGGCGATAACTCACGATTTGAACAATGGATATGCGTAATTAGAACGATCTCAAATTTATTGAAAGGACAGGACAACGTCTGTCGGGTCAGCTAGTATATAATAAAATCGTGTCTGTCTATATGTTTTTAACGGCATCAATTGAGAACGACTCAACGTAGAAAGCTGGGGTTTGAACCGTTAGACGCGGCGTTTCTTCGGGAAGATTTAAGAGCAAACCGCATTCGAAAAAATCTATTCGTTCAAAAGTTGTGACGTCATTAGTGAACACACCATTTTTTAGCCCCATTTTGGGCACGTTTCGAGACAGGGTGAGAGACAGGGAGAGAGACAGAGAGTCAGACAGAGACACAGACAAAGACGGAGATAGAGAGACAGAGACAGAGACAGAGAGAGAGAGAGAGAGAGAGAGAGAGAGAGAGAGAGAGAGAGAGAGAGTGAGAGAGAGAGAACTACAGAGCAACACGAAAAGCGAAATGGAATTGAACGAAATAGATTATCACAAACACGTTCAGCACGTATATGCTTTTAACAAAATACTGTGCCACAGGAACGCGTGGCGGGGGAAAGCTAGTCCGAAATAAAACTAAGCACATATATATATAGCACATATCCACTAAAATCCCGCTGTCCAGAAACCATTTTTGGCTTAAAAGAGTAAATGTCCTCTGTCCTCTGTAACGGTAACAAAATCTCGAAACACGGAAAGCATAGAAAGTTGAGAGGTACACAATTTGGTGCACGAATATGCTTTAACCTGGAAATCCTACAAGATTAACTACTAAAAATAAGTTAGTGGCACACCTACAGAAATAAGTTAGCCGTTGATTTTTCAACGGGAATTATGCTAGTATCACAACAATATGCAGAAAGTTTGCGAAGAATGAACAGGGTAGTTTAAAAGCAGTTGACAAAACTAGTTTAAAGGAATTTACGGAACAGCATAACCGCAGCCTTAATCGCTTGTTAACATCCTCCTCGTTAACCCGTCCCTGATTACGCGGCGAACGATGAACCGCGAGTAGTACAGGGCATATTATAATTGGAGATTCGATTCAGGTTCATCGCTGATAGATATACTCACTGAGATGATCGACGGCCGGCTGGGATGCGATTACGAACATTTTTCTGTGCGACGGGAAAAACTCCGACGTCGGTATTATACTTATCGATACCTCGTTCTGGTCGCTTCCTGGACGACTGTCGCGGTGGTCGGTTTGCCTGTTGGCGTGCGCGTTGTGCGCTAGTGGTACACCTTGAATATTATGTCTGCAATTACTGACTATGTAGCTGCTCACCTGGGCACCAAAAAAGGAATCGGAAACACTCCCTTAGAATAAATGAACGGCCCTGATCAAGCGAGCTACACGAAAACTGCTACGTACGAGGCTTTGTTACGGGTCTGAGGACGACGTGCACGGGACGCGTACATAGGTGCGAGGGAATCTGGGTAATTTCGAAGAGAACGATTTCAACTAACGTTTTATAGTCCCAGAAAGACGATTAAATTACCATTTTTCTACAACATTGTGTAAACACTTTAAAAGACTGCCACAGCAAATATGTAATGCGAATCGTTTCTCATGGAAGAAGCACGAAGTAGCGTGCAGCAGCTGAAAGATTCTGAAACAAGCAATCGTTGAGGACGATGTCGAGCTGAAAGCAGCAACTACTTTGCGTCTAAAGATTTCTAAGCCAAGGTATACAAGCTTGTGGAACGAAAGACCTTTCCGAAGTGGGACAAGCTGGAATATCTTTGCACGTGAGACTCGGACGGACTGTTTTCCGGGTTTGCGAAGGCAGTTGAGCCGCTTACCGAAGACACGATAAACACAGCGAGTAAAGCAACGCCCAGCCAGAAGTACCAGGCTTCCCAGAAATGTCGCGGTGGCCGTCTTTGCACTAGGAGGCAACACTGGTTGTTGCAGCAGCAGTACAGGCAATATTTATCCGGGGTACAGGCGTAGGGTTTGATCGGTTCAGTGGCGTCGTCGGTGATGTTCCTGAAATCCGCGCTGCACTCGTAATACAGCCGCGCCATGTCGGGACTCGTACATCATCCGGATGATCATCGAACGATTGAAACGAACGGGAATGGTCACGAATGATTTTTTCGTGAAGAAAACGGCTAAGCAGCAGCGGCACGGATCGATGGAGCCGCCGCATTGAGTCACGGGACGATCTAAAAAAATCACGTTATTTTCAGAATGCATCGCGACGCCGGCGCCGCTTAATTTACCGCCCCAGACACCTGTTCCCCTCACTTACCAGGTTGGTGACATGCGACCGACACGCACTACGTTCCTCGTTCTCGCCCCGACGAAACGAACCGACGCGGGAAAACGCCGCGTTCGACTCGGAGACCGGCTCGGGGACAACTGTTTTGCCGCTCATTTGTCCGTTCGCCGTTATCAACGACTGGACAGGATAGGCTTGAAATAATCGATAAAACGAGCCTAGCATGTCCTTATTCACACGCGAGCTCCGATCGATATGCTAAACGGCCTAGCTTCGCAAACTTGTCCTGGTCTGCGGCGCGATCGAACATCTTCAAGCAAAACCTGGTCCACGCTTTACACGATGTCTGGGTCGTGTGCCAGACAATGGAGAATGTGTGGAAAAATATGTAGATCCTCGGCAAATACAATTCTACTCAAATGTGGACTGCCACAAGATCTTGGCAGCTGATCTAGGGCATGGTTTCGGAAGCTCGTGATCATCATTCAGGAAATTTGTTAGGAAACTCGTCTACAAACCGCATGTTTCTACAACGAACACCTCCGTCTAATAGTGTAATATCTAACGAAAGTGTACTATGATGAATAAAATTAATATTGATGGCAATTCATCTACTAAACATGGACTCGCAACAAGATCTTTGCAGCTGATGTAAGGCAGTTTTGGCGGACGAGGTGAGACAATGTTGCACCAATGAAACCCGTGATCATCAGTCAGGAAGTTTATTACGAAACTCATCTACAAAACGTATGTTTGTACAACGAACACTTGCGTCCAGGACGATGAACACAGTGGAAGTCCTTATATTACGTGTATATCTGACGAAGATGTAGTACGAAGAGTAAAATTAATATTGATTTGCGTCGTGAGGGGGTGGCGGAGGTGGAGGACCTCTTGGTGGGAAAGGAGGTCTGAATTGAGGTGGCGGCGGTGGAGGAGGACCTCCTTGTGACACTGGAGGAGGTGGAGGATGTCTCCAGCCAGGTGGAGGTCTTGGTGGGGGAGGTTGAAACTGACCGAACTGTGGGGGAGGTGGTGCTCCTGTTGAAGAAGGTGGTGGGGGTGGTGGGAACTGGCCTTGAGGAGGACCAGTGACTCCCCAATGAGGGGGTGGAGGTGCCATCATTCTGGGAGCCGATTGTTGCGATTGAGAAGACGGTACCGGCATGGGGGGCAATGGTGGTGGCATTCCAGGGGGCAGAGGAGGATGGGATGCCATCGACATGGGAGGCAACGGTGGTGGAGGAATGCTCGATGGAGGAAAACCGCTGGATGGGGGTGGTGGGACTGGAGGAGGCGGAGGATGTCCCATCGGAGGTCCTGGAGTGGAAGGTGGAGGCGGGGGTGGTACCACCATTCCGTGGTGCATCACATGATGCTGAGGATGATGAGCCTGTTGATGAACCGCCGGGTTGGAATTTGGCATAGGTGGTGGCGCCAATGGAGGTGCATCCGCGAACAGTTGATGGGGCCTGTCGGCTTGGCTCAGAGGATTCTGGGCAGCTAACAATCGCTCGGCTGCGCTGCCGTGCCTTTCGCCTTTGGCGTCGCGTTTAAATGCATACGACACCGAGATGGGTCTGTTGCATAGATATTGCCCATTCATAGCCTCTATGCTGGCATCCGATGCGTCGAACGAGGCGAAGTTTATGAATGCAAAGCCCTTCGAATTCCCTGTCTCTGGGTCTCTCATTATCTGCAATGGAAGTGGGTTTAATGTTTTTGATACAGGGTCAATTTTAAAGATGCATTACCTTTGGTGTTTGTAGGATCACTCCGAACGCGCTGAAGGTGTCGTACAGCAGCTTCTCGTCCACCTCTGGGTCAAGGTTTCCAATGAATATGTTAGCTCCTACATCCAAGTTCTTTTGATGAGCACTCGCTTTGTTTACTCTGATCGGTTTCCCATAGAGTTTGATCATGTTCATTATTTTGATGGCATAGTCTGCATCCTCCTCTCCCATGAATTCTACAAATCCATAGCCTTGGTGCATTTGGGTCACCCTGTCCTTCGGCATGTGGACATTAACTAAAAGAAATGAATTGTTGAGTCAGCAGTTTAAAACGATAAATAAATAAATAATATTGAAACACATACCCACTGGTCCTGACTGGACAAATAGTTCCCACATGAGGGATTCCGTAACTTTGTCATCCAGGCCACCCACGTATATCGTAGCATCTGAAATAGAGAGGTGTTTTATTTATAAACAACTAATATATCCATCGAAAATGGAGAAACCAATGTTTATATACGGATAACCTAACACGACTCAATATTTTTTAGTCACTTTACACTACAAAAATATAGCTATACATCAAATTAGATATAATTAATATCGAAAGTGTAAGAAATTGTTAGGAGTTTGTAGTATATGTCATAGAAAATAAATATACCTTGGTTACGTTCGGCAATCGGGCCGGCCGCCATATTCTTCGCTAACCTAACGTTTCTGGTTAGGTTCTGTTGGCAATCCTGGACTTGAAACTAACTGCAGGTGTCTACCAACTTAACAGCCAACGTAAGAAAGCATTTTTATTTCATGTAAACAGAAAATAACGGAGATTTCACAATAATACACGATTATTCTTACATCTATGATCTCTTAAATAAGAATATAGCATTTATTTAAGTCTTATCATCGCACCATCGGATATGTTCATGTAGCACTGGTTCCTTGAGCTTCTTGGGTTGCTGCAAATAAACGTATGTATACTATCATGAAATATAATAATTAAAATAATAATGTACCTTTGTAAGAGTACTCTAATGCAGTCGCAATAGTCCTCATGTCCCCCTCGATGCTACGAGCCCAATTTTCAGCATCCCCGATTTCCTTCAAGGTACTAGAAAATGATTCCACCAAATTCAACCATGATTGCGTTTGTTTAGCAAAATTTGTTGCACTGTGCTGCAACTGTTTTGCCTCTGCATCCAATTTTTTCTGATTCAAGTATGCCTGGGCCACCCTGCACCATAAAATATTTACATGATCAATATGCGCCATAAATAAAATGGCACCCCATGCTCACCCGACGTTCAAATGATCGACAAGGGCCTGCGTCAAATTACTGGCAGCTTGGACAGCCTCTTTTCTCTTTTGTTCTGTCAAAACAATATTAATCTCATCACAAGTTCTCATTGATTAACAAAATATAATTATACAACAATGCGCAAGTTACCCTGCCTCTCTTTCCTCGCCGTCTGTTTACTCTGGTGCTCTTTAATAATCGCAGACAACATGCTTGTTAATAAACAAATAGAACGGTCTGTCAAACAGTCTACAGGTTACATTTATCGTAAATAACATTCTGGTTTTTTTTATTATAGCGTACCGTTACCATCATCAAACAGAAACTCCCCAAACTGGACGTGAATTCCCCAAGGATGTAAAAATATATATTACAACAATTATAATGGACTTTCCACTTATTTATTGATCTGGAATGAGGTGCGTATCGATCCAGCAATTTAATCATTATTTTAAACCATGGATTTTCTGTAAACATTTGTTCGAAACACTAATGGGAAGTCTAGTGTTTCGATTTATAAGTGCTTGCGGTCCTCCGAGGAGATCAGAGAAGATAAAGACTGTCTAAACGTTCCAGAAGAAGCTGTTCTAATAATAAATAGCGTGTCACCGATTCCACCAAGGTTTGGAGAAAATTCGAAAAAAAAAATGTGTAGTGGCACGAAGTCTAGTGTAAGTTTCCCGAGAAGTACATATTCGCGGTCTTCCGGGTTCTCCGAGCAGATAAAGACCATCTAAACGTTCCAGAGGAAATTGTTCTAATAATAAATAACGTGTCACCGGTTCCACCAAGGTTTGGAGACAATTCGAAAAAAAAAAATGTCCATTGGCACTGTTCCCCAGAGGCTCAGTGTTGTCCATCAGATGGCGGTGTCCGAACATTATTAAGTTCTGGTGTACGGAGCAACGAGTATGGCGACCAGTTCTCGTTGGTGTAAAGTTTACCTGTTGATAATCGAGTCGAATTCAGCCTTAAGCGAAACCACAGAATTCCACCGACTGTAACGGGGCGTATCGCCTCCGGCAGACACCTCGTTCGACACGCAATTCTGTTCTAATGAGGTGGTTAACACTTTCATACAGAACTAGTGTAACCAAACGATGCACCAGAATCCCGAGAGCACGAAAATTAGGGGAGAAGTGCTGTCATTGCCTGGAGATCTAGCATAAAGGTCGGCGTACGATGGTTCACCGCGTCACCGGCGCTCTGTGATGGGCCAGATAATCGAGGACTCGCCAGCAGTTTCATTCACCTTCACAGAGATAAATAAAAATGTAATGTAAATCACGTCTCTGTGTTTACCCGCGGCAACCGACTCCCCTCTACTTTTTCTTTGGAGAAGAACATTTGGAAAATTTCATATCAGAGAATGGCAATTCGCATCACCCTACAATGCGGCCACTCATCCACGTTACGTTCGCGCCACACACCCGAGGGATACACTCATGATTGGGAAGTATTTGTGCGGGGTGTCGAGAACGCTGACATACATCATTATGTTGAGAAAGGTACAGCTTTCCAATCGTTCTACTCTTCTTCTATCTCCTCTGTCTGTACGTTCTAATGCGTTTAATCTTCTTTCACAGTGGTTTTTCAACTACACGAAACATTTTCGAAACCAAAGAGGGTGCTGAAGGAGCCACCGTTCGAGATTAAAGAGTCTGGTTATGCTGGCTTCGAAATTCCCATTCATATCTACCTGAAAAACAAAGATGAGGGAACCAAAAGGATCGAGATTCTGTATGATCTTACATTGCAAACCAATGGCCCTGCCATTGCAAACTCAGTGATGCATACTGAGATCATTAACAACCCCTCCGATGAATTTAGGAGGAAATTGTTGAAGGGTGGTGGTGTAAGTATTCACTGAATCTATGCTAGTTGAAATATTTTAACCCTTTACACTCAAATGGTGACTCCGAGGCACCACTAAAAATTGCTGTACTATTATTCAAATTATTGTTTACATTATTAAATATATCGGTATTTAATGAATTACTACACATTTATGTATGGAAATGTCGGGTAGGTTGAAAGAGATAATTTTCGAGTTAAAGTAGCTCCGAGTGCAGAAGTTTAACATGGTAAAACAAAGTCTGTTCAACTGGAGAATTCTGGTTTCAACTAAAAAGCTAAACCTCTCACACAAAAAGAAATGTTTCTGTGGCTCAAGAATTTCCTAGTTTTTCCTACGAAGATCGATTTAACGAAGCTCATTCCTAGTTTTCCTCTTTTTGTTTGTACAAAAATTTGTACGAAAATGGTTTTCCCGGCAGGTGATAGTATCGAGTTCCGAGAGTTCAGCTGAGAAAAGTGACACCAAGACACCAACTATGGTTGGCAAGCCAAAGTTGAGCGGGAGCGAGACGAAGAAGCACAAGACAGTGGAGTCAAAGACATCGAACTCGTTCGCTGAACTGTTCGGCACACCGTTGAAGCCGACGAAGGTGTCGCAGGAGACGAAGAAGCCAGCACAGCCGGAGAAATCGTCAGCTCCGAAGCCGGTGGTCACCGCGGAGAAGTCCGAGAAAGTGGACAAGACCTCGAAGTTGAAGGACTCGCCGCACAAGGAGAGTAAAAAGGAGAAGATCGACGAGAAGAAGGACAAGAAGTTGAAGGACCAGTCGAAGACGAAGAACCGTAGCAAAGAGAAATCGAAGAGGCCTTCTAGTCCGCCTGCGAAGAGTCATTCGAGCCCGTCACATAAACGTCCCCCATCCCCGGTGTCCCTGAAGAGACCTGCAAGTCCCTCGGCGTTGCCACCTGCGAAGCGACCAGCGTCGCCCAAATCTAAAGACAAGGAGCTGAAGAAGCCCGCTTCGGAGAAAGAGAAGGAGAAGAACAAGGAGAAAGAGAAGACGAAGGACAGCTCGAAGAGCGTCGCGGATTCATCGAAGAGCGAAAAAAAGAAAGACAAGAAGAAGCACAAAGAGGACCGAGACAAGGAACGTAAAGACAAGTACAAAGAGGGCGAGCGATCAGCTTCGAAGGAGTCGCTGAAAGTCAGCGAGAAGAAGCCGGAGAAACCTGAGAAGCCGGAGAAAACTGAGAAAGAGAAGAGTCAAGAGTACAAATCGACGAAGGACGGTCGGAAGTCTCCTAAACCTCCGAAAGAGCCGGAGAAGCCGAAAGAGGAGAAGCTGCCGAAGGTAGAGAAACCGGAGAAAACTGAAAAGTCTGAGAAGCCGAAAGATGGGAAGAGCGAGAAGGACAGGCAGAAGCACAAGCACAGGAAGAGGGACAAGAAGGACAAGCGGGACAGTAGCAAGGATAGGGATAAGAAGGAGAAACGAGAGAGGATAAAGACGTCGTCGGAGAAGCAGAACCACGTGCCCAATGCTCCCACGGCTAATCCTTTGATGGCCCTTCTGTCGGAGATGCCGGAGAGGGACAGCAGCGATTCGGCGCCTTCGGTCGATGATGACTCGTTCTCGGAGTCGAAGCCGGTGATCAAGAAGGAGCCAGAGAACCTGACGGTGTCGGAGCCAACGGAGATGCCGAAGCCCATGTCTCCAGCGATGCCAACGGAGATTAAGAAAGAGAAAGTGGACAGGAGCAAGCGGGACAAGCCGAAGGGCAAGGGCGAGGAGAAGGAGATCCGGAAACGAAAACGGCGGAGCGAGAGCAAGGGCGACGACGAGCATGTGGTGAAGCGGGAGAAGGATCATCGGGGACATTCGACGTCGCCGCCGCTGGAGCCGGTTTCCTCGAGTCAGTCGCCAGTGGCGGTCGACCAGGACCAGGTGCACATCGCCAAGGAGAAAGAGGACAGGGCCACTGCTGAACAGGCTCCCGAGAAGAACGTCGAAGCCGAAGCCGAGCAAGTAGCGCCCGACTCGACGAACAGTACCCTGGTCGACTCGGACATGGGCGAACCACCTGTCTTCTCAGAAGACTATGTCTCCCAGTTGAAGGACCTACAGCAGAAGATCATGACCCTGCAGGACAACCAGGAGCTGCAGAGAGTCGTCCAAGTGATCGCGGAGACCGGTCAGTACGAGATCACGAAGAAGACGTTTGACTTCGATCTGTGCGCCCTGGATCGTAGAACGGTGCAGCGTCTGCAACAGTTCTTCGCGTCGTGACCGTCTGTAGCATGAACAAAAACACACACACTCTCACACGCATGACATCTCTCTCTTTCATTTTACATATTATTGTTCTATATGTATAAGTCACTAAGTTATTTGAGCTTACGAGAGATTCTTTCAATGGAATATAACGAAGAAGGAAAATAGTAATATATAAGAGACCCCAGGAGAACGTTAGTAAAACAATCGTTAGAACACCTTTTCTCTGAGGATAGAGGAAAATGGTGAGAAAGAGAGAGAGAGACAAGAGACGACGGTTTTTTTTTCTTTTCGATCTGGGCGCGTGCTCTCGAGTGTTCGTGTTCCTTTCGTTTCTGTCATCTTCGTGTTTGTTCTACTTCTTCTTTTTGTTTCTTCTTCTGATTTTGTCTACTGGCTATAATCTTGTCCTCTTTCTGGCATTCGTCGAAACGCGGTCGCGGTTGCATATGGCATACATTATGCAGACGGATAGAGGGAAAATTTTCGTCGGCGATAACTAGGTGTTTTCAAGTCGGTTCTTTCGAATACTCCGGGTCCCTCGACCCCGTCAAACACGGGATCAGCCTATTTTGTTACACAATTTTTACACGTTTCCAGCACTTGTTACTTTTTACGTTATTTTGTACATAGGTGATATTATACGTATAATATCTGTATAAAGCACAGATCGGGAATTGTACATTTGCAATCGTCGTGTAACATAGGGACAATTTTTACCGTTTTTTCCTCTGGGGAGCATTCTCGGAATATGTCTACAGTGCATTTACCCACTGTTATGTAGACTCGAAAAAACGAAAACAAAGGAAAAAGGAACGTATGATTTTTCTTGTACATTCTAACCATTAAACAGACGAACGATGAACAAACAAAAACAAAAATGGAAAAAATACAGAAAAATATGAAAACGACGATGAGAACAAAAAAAAAACGTGACAAAACCAGAAAATAGGAAAGGAAAAGAGTCACTCTCTCTCGCGCGCGCGCGTTTTTTGTTTTTTTTGTTTTAAACAGAGATTGTGGAACACGATGTGTAATCGGGGTCGTTCGCGAGCAAAATTTCCGCGCGTCGCCATTGCCTTTGTAACATATAGATATATTCTTGATATCTCGCGAGGAATTTAACGTAAACACGCTAGGGTTCATCCTCTTGAATCGAGAACACCTTGTATTTATTGATATTTTCATACGCGTCGTAATTAAAACGTAACGATCGACCGGGCACGTTGATCGTTCGACGATGTTAACATTTCTTTCTCTTCGGACGGGAAACAAAAGAAAAAATGAAAAGCGACGTTTCATTTCGGTCTTGAGACTAATTAGCGTGGCGCGTACGCGAGTCTGACGCGCGTAGCGTCTCTAATTTACCAATTGTACAGAGTATTTGCTATAAGTATTAAGCTGGACGATATATAAGTTGCAATTAGGGGTGTAAGCTGACGCGCGAGCCGATGAGAACGATGCGTTCGCGTTCCTTTCCGAGCTACAACAGCCATGCACAGTGGAACGAGTGAGAGAAACAAACTGAATGGAAGAAGCGCGCCGATCGTCTCTATTTTGGAGATCGCATAAATCGTGTTTCGCGTTCCAATGGCTGCGCGCGCGCGCGCGCGCGACGACGGCGGAGAATTTTCATGCGATTCGCACGGAGAGGATTCGAGGATTATGTTCCGTTCGAACGAAGTAACTTCGTCCAAGGGAGAAGGGGGAAGAAAAATTTCGTTCCACCGTGTCGTGTTTGCCACGCGTTCAAATCACTCGAGCAAAGCCTCCGGCAATTATACTTCGATTCGTTCGTTCGTTGGCTTGGCCACCCAGCTGCGCCTAATCTATTCCGCATTGTTCGAGTCGCGAGCGAAGTTCCGTTCTCAGAAATTCCGGCGGAAGCTGATCGGGGGGAAAAAATATACAGAAAGACTGCTCCACGATTTCTTTGCCACGTGGACACGGTCGAAACGACACCGGCCTCACTCGCGGAAACGTGAAACGCACGGCGATCGCCGCGTGTCTCTCCGTGTGCCAAGTATCTAGAATCCGACACAGAGGTGGGATCTCCTAAGCGCGTTCGGATGTGAAACGCTGCGTTCCGACGCGCTTAGCGGATCCAATCTTTAGGGAAGACCGTGGTAACGTTTTCAAAAACGTACCTACGTCCGTAACGTTCCACCCCTCGACGAACCCACCGCGCGCATTTTATTACCGAGAGAATCGTCGCGGACGTCACGTTTTCCTCCTTTCTCCTCTTCAGTTTTCTCTTCTACCTTTTTTGTTTTTTTTTTTCTCGAGCCCGTTCCATGGCTCCGGAGTTCGCGAAACGCCACAGAACGGTCACGATGTCGCGTGCAATCAACACACACACCAAATAGTCTAATGGTTTTTTGATAACGTTGTTTAGGTGACGAATCGTTGTACAATTCTAGGCGAATAATCATTGGTAGAGACTGTGCATAGTTTCGCAGCGCGTTATTTATTGCTGGACTGCGGATCTTGTGCACTCCTGACAAAACTCATGCTGCGTTCATGTTCGGAGCGGAGTTTCTCGGGTTTCTTTCTTTCGAGCAACGATTTATGTATCAGCATCCCTCGAAGATTAAACATCTCTTTCTAGCAAGAATTATACCATTCCGTATCATTTGTATTTCATTTAATGAAATTCATGTAATTGATTAGACACCAACATATTTAGTAATGTACTATTTTCAATAATGGTGCTAGAACAGTGAGAAAATCAGTCGTCCAAAACTATTTTAGAAATTCGAGAAACGGGGAGGACGCACTTTTAGATCCGCAGTCTATTGCGTTTTGCGAGATCGAGCGATCGGTCGATCTTCTTCATTTGCCCGGAAGGATCGCAGTAGATCGGAGCACGATCGTTAGGACGATCTCGACGTCCTCGATCCGGACGAATCTGCGTGCTCGCGGCGAGAATGAATTTTCTGTACAGAGAGTGGGCATTAGTATGATGGTCGTCGTCCGACACTTGCCGAGAGAATTTGCTTCTCGCACGAGCACCCGGTTTGTCTTTCGTTTCGCGGGATCGATCACAGCGGAATTGGTTTTTCTTAATTTCTCGAACGCGAGGAGAAAGACACGCGATATACTCGCTTAAGGGAGGACGATCATGCGAACTTTGTAGGGAAGTTTCTCGTGTGAAGGCCTATCGAGCCGAAATACTCTGAAATCAGAACGCGTTCTGTCGTCGCACCGTGACAGAGGATCAGTTCTTTTTTTCTAGATGAATGTTTATACTCTCTACTAATTGTTCGTTGTTTTTCGACCATTGTTATAGTTTGTTTGGTATACATGGATTCTGTATATATATACACGCATACCATATATATGTATACATGATGATGTCCGTGTTTTGGATGTACGTGTGTGCTAACTCGTCTTGTTTGTTTGTAGATATTGTGTCCGCGCAACAGAATATTTGTACATTTGTTTCGTTGCATGCCTGAGTTTCGGTCCACGGAGTTGGGTTCACGTCGGAGCTGCGATCGACTGTTTTGAAAGATTTCGAAAATTGTGCGTAACAGCATGCTGAGCCAACGATTATGGTCTTTTCTGGTCATTGATTCCTAATCTTATCGGAGAAATGAACAGCCTGCAGACACACCAAAGGAAGATACTTTTTAGCTGGCAGCTTCGATCGCAGCTTCAACGCAAATACACTCTCGCAGCGTTCTCACACTCGTCCACTTGGCAAATGAATATTGATTATACCAGTCGGTGGTATGCTAGTTTTACACTTTGTCGTGTTACCTGCGTGCTTTACGGTTTTTAGTATTCTGCACCTTCGCAAACATCCGATCAATAATTCCTGAAAGATCGTTTTAAGTTCTGAAATGACAGAGCGTCACCGCTGTTTCTTTCTTTTTTAATGAATCTTTTAGCAGGTTAATCGTCAACTTGGAAACTCATTTCTATTGTAATGTACTCGTATAAACCGGATTTTATTAGCATTTTAAAAAGTTGAAGATCTTGAATGGACAGTTCACACGAAATCATATCGAAAATATTATTTTATTTATCTACAATTCTTATTGCTTTTATCGTTTATAATAAAATATATATCCTTTAAACCTTATACTACATTTACTCATTTTTAATGTATTCATTTTAATTAGAAACAGGAAGCTTACGACAGCATAATCAAACGAACCACGACAAAGTCTGAAACTTGCTGTACACCGTTCTGTGATTGTCTAGCATTTGTAGTTAAATCGCGAATTTGTCAATTTGGAAACGGGCGTCGCGACCGAATTATGTTCGTCTCGTCCTTCCTCTGTGTCTGAGCATCCTCGAGACAGGCTGACGCGTTGTATGTATAAAAGACTATTGCACACAGTCGTGGAACGAGGTTTGCCCCCCTCCCGACGATAAATATCAGCTGTACATAATAGATAAGGAGACCGTGAACGGTTGTGTAGATATACAAATTATTCATGACTCCCGAGGATAGTACAAGTCGGTTCTCCTGAATTTCTATGCCATTCGGTGTACATTTATACGTTCAGTGTACATTTAATAAGTACCTTGGTGACTAATAAACGTCTCTTATAACTGTGCCTCTGAAAAACTCTACATCGCGACGTTCGAGTCTGAGCATCCCACCCTTTCAACCCTTCTCTGAACGATTTGGAGGATCCTCGATCCTCGAACGGTCCTACAAAATCTCATACTTCATCCATACTATCCGCAGATTCATTCGTAGTTAAATAGAAAATATTTCACACGGTATCCGGGGGGATGGAGGGTGAATTTGTTCACCGAAGAGACCACGCACGCTGGGGGACGATTTCGCAACCGGTTTCTCGAAAGAGAGGGTCAATACAAATAAAATACAATAGAATGCATAAAATTCATTTGCCTATCTTTACGTGAAAGTCTCTGATCCATTCTCTACAATCTATCTGAACCGGTTTCTACGAAAGAGAGGTCCCGTGTCAATAGAAATAAAATACAATAAAGTGTATAAAATTCATTTAAATATGTCTCTTATATCGATCGTATTATTGTTAACAACAAATGTTTAATGTTCTCGGCGCTACGGTTCGATCAATTACTACTGAGAAATCAAAGAACAATTTTGCAGATTATCAAATAATCATCGACATTTCGATTCTAGTTGGAATCCTATTCAAGATGTATTTATTTGCATTGCGCCTGTAAAAATATATATTTATTGTACAATTTTCAAAATATACTATTAAACGCAATTAAAGACGCAATGCAAATACATCTTGAATAGGATTCCAACAAGAATCGAAACGTCGATGATTATTTGATAATCTGCAAGATTGTTCTTTGATTTCTCAGTAGTAATTGATCGAATCGTAGCGCCGAGAACATTAAACATTTGTTATAAAATTCATTTGCCTATCATTACGCGAATAATAGTGGACGTTTCACTGTGACGCCGATAGCGAACGTTAGGCTGTGTCCACACTGAACCAAAGTCGAGGAAAATGTTGCTGGATGTTGGCTCAGTGTGGACATAGCTGTTACAGTCGTCTGAATCGATTTCTCTCTATCGAGGATCTGGTCGCGAAGAAGAGGTTTCCGATCTCTACCGGACTAGAAATAGAAAGCGTGTCTAATTAGTAACGCATACCACATTGCAGCAGTTTATTGGGTCTCGTGTAATATTTTGGTACAACAGTGTAACAGAGTAAAATTCCTTACGATCTCCACCAAGTATATCGATCATCGTCGTCGCATAATTTAGATAAATAACGTCCGGTCCCCAGTAGGCGTGTCCTCGGCATCCTCTGGTTCTCTTGCCGAAGAGCGAGAACGAAGTGGCGCCCGTGGCTACGGAATTGTCGCAGCAGTTCCGTATCTCCCCGCATGACAAACTCCCCGCGTGATAATCTCGATCGTCGAACGGAAGCACGGAAGGACGAAACGGCTTAGTATCCTGCCAACTCGGCGAACGTGGAGTCCATCTCGTCGGCGAGCGACTTGTATCTGTCCTTGTTGATGCCCAGCTCGTCTGCAACACGAAAACACGTCAGCTCTCTCTCGAACACCCTCGTCAGACCGACGATTCTCTCTCTCGACCCTTTTGAATCTAATCAATACGGTCCTACGGACTGTCTACGTCGGTTCTACGCGCCTGCCCAACAAATTTGCGCGATCTTCCCTGTAGAACTACCCTGCGAAAATCGCCTCTGTACTCTCGAAAGGAACCCGCACTAATCATGTGGAAAATCTATCCCGGTTAAATCAGTTGGATTTTTTATATGTTGTAGCTTATGATCTACTGAACAAAAGATGTAATGGGCACAAAGTTCAATAAACATGAGAAATTCGAGCTGTCGAATACTCAAATCTCGGGAAGTATTTATTTTTTGGAAAAATGTTTGAAACAAAAATAGTACGGTTTCACAAAATCTGTTAGGTGGTGTGATTATTTTTTTTTTGAATTTTGAATGATCTTGAAAAAGTCTGTGAACAGAAATCTTTCACAAAAAGCTTTGCGTGTCACAGCAGAGATAAGAAGCCCACGGTTCGCTACACGATAAGCTACAGCATATAAAAAATCCAACCGATTTAACCGGGATAGATTTTTCATATGATTAGTGCGGGATCCTTTCCTACACTGCTCTCGAGTACGCAGATCGACTCTACAAGCAGGGATGTTCCTGAAGAGTCCCATGGAAATCACCGACACAGTTTTCTTTAGCCGATGACGGTATTATCCGATATTAACGTCATTTGATAACAATTTTGACCGGCTGCATCTCGCTTCTTACAGTGTAACAATTCTATTTTTATATAAAAGTAACAGTGTCGGTGCAGAATAGTTATAGAATAACATTTCAGCACCTGGGATAATACTGTCGTCGAGTGAAATCGTTTTTCGATGAAACCTGCGAAGTTGATTTTCATGGGACCTGTTCCTAAGGGTAAGGTCGCAATTTATAGGACAAGCGTGTACTACTTGCTCCAATCGACCTAATTCGCGGTTCTCAACTCGGTTTGAACGGTATCCTCTGTTTCGTTCGGCTACGGGAGTACTGTTAACCCTAGTCAAAAAATGTCGGGCGACCATTACGTTCTACAAAAACTTGCACACTGGCCTCCTAAAAATTCTCTAGGTGTACAGACGTCGTACAACGTGGTGTATTGTCGGTGTGTTTGTACGAGGCAAAATGGTACACAAAAAGCATCGTGTCGCACATTCGCACGCGTGTGGAAAGCAAAATAATTAAAACGAAGCTTGAATACCTCTTCCTAAGCAGGAAGAAAACTACATCTCGTTGTCCACTGTTCGTGTGTCGCACCGTTTTCTCTCTTTTTTTTTTGGTCAGACTGAAGACGTTGTAATTGAATTTTCGATAGAACAACCCTTGAGATTTCTTTTTTTTTTTTGTCGAACGATGATTTTTTTAGAAGCTGCGCGTTTGAATCCAGACTGTTTTTTCGTTGTCACAGTATAGCGATCACAAGATGGTGTTCAATGTAATTTTCTTCGTCGGTTAATCACAGTGCTCGAATCATGCAAGAATCGTGAGGTGTAGTATACCTTTGCACGAGTGTAAGGCAAACGGTTTTGCGAGGGGGTGGCAAATGTACCTGGCGTACGACGGCCCACATAAACGTGCGAAGCTTTGTTTTTGTTTGTTTTGATATATTCTTTTTTTTTGTTCGTTTCAAATTTGAAATTTTATTCTGTTAAGCTTGTGTGTTTCGATGTACGCGTGGATATTAATAGACAATGCTCAAACTTAATAACGAGAAAAGTAATTGGCTATTTCTTCGTCGGATCAGAAAAAAACTAAGCGAAGCGCTCCCAAAATCGGACGGTACAAATGAATTGAACAAAAGAAATAAAAACAATCGTGGAGAGATAAATGAAACAACTCGGAAGTGATGATCTGCGAGCAGCGAGAGTAACTTGCGTATTTGGTATGAGCGAAAAAGAAGAGAGAGAGAGAGAGAGAGTGAAAAGCAAAAGTAAATGTGATGCTAATTTGTAAACGAACGAAAAATAATGTTTGTTAAAGTGAGAAAAAAGAAACGGAGACTAATGAAAAAAAAAAAATAATATAACGATGAAGTAAAACAGGGAAAAAATGTAGCGAAAGCGGAAAAGTCACTTTGATACGGTGAATCAAATGAGAAAACAGTTTTGAGCAAAGAAATAAACGAGAAGTTTCGAGCGATTATGAGTGGTATTCGTTCCTTTCTGTCTTTTCGAGTTATCTAGATTATTCTTTTTCGTTTCTAGTAGCCAGAAAGTTCAGAGAACGTCTTGTCCAATTCTTCGCAAATCGTTTTGCGTTTCTCCTTCTGCTGGTGCAATACGTCTGCAAAGAAAATCAGTGGTGTTGCACGGAAGTACTGTCGTAGTTCATTGTCTACCACTACACGTTGCTAGTCAACGGATCCGGTTCGTTTTCTTTTTCATCGAACAAAACCGATCGGGAAGGAGTTTCGCGACGCGCGGCAACTGTTCGCTCAAGGTTGGCAAATTGACCACGAAATCTTTTGATTCCATTCCAGCTTTGCCGAATTACGGAAGAGCCGTTTGTCATTTTGCCAAATTACGTCGTGGCTGCCTGAGTTCGGTGCGAAACAGTCTAAAAATACGGCGCCACGCTTTTTTCCCCCGATAAAATTCATCCCCTGGTCATCGATACCGATGCTGTACGAAGGGAAATCGCTAATCACTGGTTAACAATGATCGAGGTTTACCAAGATCGACAATGATCACTGACCTTCGAGCCTGTCGACCTCCTTTTGCAACTTCTTGACCGTTTTCTCGGCGAACTCGGCACGGGCCTCAGCCTCCTTTAGCTTGACCGTCAGAGTTTTGAGCTGTCTCTTGAACTCCTCCACTCTTTGGTTAGCCTAAATTCATCCGATTAATAACTCCGTACCACGATCGGGTTCCGTGGAAATCACCGACACAAATTTCCCTAACACGGTTTTCACCGACATTTCACCGACAATAACTTTGGCCGACAACGTCTTTAACCAAAAACCCTTTGCACTCGGAGTTATTTTAATTCGAAAATTAAACGTTTCCTCTGACCTACAATATTTCCATTCTCTATGATTTTTTAAATTTGATAAATATTAAATTGATATAATACCTCATACAATACTTAAATGTGTACTAATTGGTTAGATACCGACATATCTGATATTGTAAACAATTATTTAAATAATAGTACAGCAATTTTTAGTGGCGCCTCAGAGGCGCCACTCGAGTGCCAAGGGTTAAGTTAAAGACGTTGTCGGCCAAAGTTATTGTCGGAAATCTGGAGTCGGTGAAATGTTATCGGTAAAAACCGTGTCGGTGATTTCCATGGGACCCACCAAGATCTATCAAATTAAACGATTAAACCTGTGGTTGTCGCGAAGAACACCGCGTTTTCATCCATAATGATTCGACATTGCATTATTTCTCGAGCCTTCCGATTTCGTTTTATATAGAAACAATTATTGAATAAACTCGAATTTTTTGAAATTGTGAAATGCGGCGGTTGTCCTTGCAACCACAGAAATAATCGAACGGGGAGACTCACTTTCTCCTCGGACACCTCCAAAGACTTCAAGCTGTTACCGACGACTTTCAGTTCCTCCTCCAACTCCATGATCTTACTGCAACATTAAATATTAAAGAATGATTTCCTGGATCAGTTAGACGAGAATCCGAACACTTACGCTTCACCGGATTTCACTCGATCCTCGGCGACTTCCAGCTCGTCTTCAACGAAGGCCAGCTTTCGGGACACTTCGTCAGATTTTCCGTCAGCGTCTTCAGCGAGCAGACGAGCCTCCTTCAGTTGGTTCGTCAGCTGATCCATCCTCTCTTCATCCTGCTGCGAACGGTTCTCCAACACTTTGCACATACTGAAACAAAGAGCAATCAGTCCACGATCTCACGGTTTCGATACTTCGAATGCCGTTCGAAAGTCGAGATAATCACCGGCTGGATTCGTCGGCAGCTTGGGAAGCCTCGGCTAACTTGGCGGTAGCGGTGTTGAGTCTCTCTTCGGATCGCTCCAAGTCCTCTTCAATCAGCTGGACTTTGCGGTTCAGAGCGGCGACCTCGGACTCAGCCTGGAATCGAAAAAAATTCGGTGAGTCAGCAGCTTTATAAATTAGGAGCCAACACAATGATTACAATTATGCTTTTTTTTGAATCAGTTGAATTTATCTAGGAATCAATTTTAAATAGTAAGAGGACTAAAGAAATTTATATTTTAGATAATTATGAAGAGTATGAATGTTGTGTGTGTATGAAAGAATGTATAATATGATTAGTAGACTGCGAATTTTGGTTGCAAGAAATAGAAACTAAATTGAAATCATATATTGACATATGCGGTTCAGAGCGGCGTACTCGGACTCAGCCTGGAATCGAAAAAAATTCGGTGAGCCAGCAGCTTCATAAATTAGGAGCCAAAACAATGATTACAATTATGCTTGGTTGTGAATCAGTTGAATTTATCTAGGAGTCAATTGTAAATAGTAAGAGGACTAAAGAAATTTATATTTTAGGTAATTATGTAGAGTATAAATGTTGGGTGTATGAAAGAACGTATAATATGATTAGTAGACTGCGAATTTTCATTGCAAGAAATAGAAACTAAATTGAAATCATATATTGACATATTCCATTTCTTTTTGCAATTTTGCCAAGATTGCATAAAGATTATTACGGGTTACAGCGGGTTCCAGTAACCTTTCTTGGTTAACCTTGGGTTTGAATTAGGGTTAGGCAACGGGTTAGACTCCCTGGGAACAAGGGAGGGCGAACAGATGATCCTTGCCGCCGTAAACCTGCGTCACACTGAGTCATCGATCTTAAACAGGAGTTGGTGACAAAACGAAAATAAAGCACAGCGGTGAAAATCGCAGTTGGACCCGGGCCAAGTTAAACTGGAGCAATCGCTAGGCTGGAGTCGCGTGAAGCGAGTCTCGAATGGCACTCACGTTGGTCAGAGCCTTCTCCTTCTCTTCGAGGTCCTTGTTCCCTTGTTCGAGAGCTTGCTTGTTCGCCTCCAAGTCACCCTCCACCTGGACCAGCTTCTTCTGCAGGTCGCTCACTTCCTCGTTGACTTTGTCCGCGCGCATGTTCGCCTCCTTAGCCTGGCCCTCGCAGGCATCGGCTTTGTCCATCGCATTGTCCTTCTCAAGCTTCATCGCTTGCATCTTCTTCTTGATCGCGTCCATGGTGGCGGCCTTTTTCTCCTCCCGGCTTCCTTCAAGAAACTATCGAGTTCACTGAAACCATCCAAATCCATTTAGCGACGTGTTCATCGCTCCTTGGGATACTCGAGAGGGTTCGGGTTGGTCGCGAGTCTGTGTCTTAGAACATCATGGTTGTATTTGATTGGAATTTTTCGATTTCAATGAAAAATGTTTAGAAGATAATGGGGTATGCACGTTGTACAATGCAAGTACACTTCGTGAGAAGTATGTAATCGTTTTTCAAGATCATATAGAGCGTTACTCAGATGTTTTCCCAGGTGTATCGGACCTTGGGTATCCAGTAGAGATTGTGGTTTTGTACGTGTATTAATAACAAGCGTGTATACGTGTATTTAAATATACGTACCTCAGTATGTGTCCTTTTAAGTATACAGGTACACGTGTACTATTTCACGTATGTATATTTAATTCGTATAAATTTTCGAACATTGATATTAATTTATGTAATATATCCCTATTTTGCTTTAGCAATTTAGTAACTGTATACTACAAATTAAAACAAAACACGTTAACACACGTGTATTTAAATATATGTGAAATAGTACATGTGTATTTATGTATACGTGCAATAGTACACGTGTATCCGTGTACTTAAAATGACACGTACTGGAGTACGTGTACGTGAAATACACGTGTACACGTGTATTTAGATACACGTGAAATAGGGATCTCTAGTATCCAGTGGGTTTCTCACCGACTCATTGTCTGGTATTTCGAATGGAATGTCGAATTAGCCTGGAAGCTAGTAGGGCTTGCAATAGGGCTTGCAGTAAAAAATAATACAATTTCCACTGTTTTCCAGGTGTATCGCACCGTGGGCTTGCAATACGGTTTTCGCCGATTCATTGTTAACAATTTCTAATGGAATATCGAATTAGCCTAGAAGATCGTAGGGCTTGCAGTAAAAAATAATATAATTCAACTGTTTTCCCAGGTGTATCGGACCGTGGGCTTGCAATAGGGTTCTCGCCTACTCATTGTTAACAATTTCCAATGGGATATTGAATTGATACAAGTCCGTAGAGGGAGTCCCTTACGTGTAGATGCTTGTAGGGTTTACAATAGGGCTTGCAGGAAAAAATAATACAATTTCTACTGTTTTCCCAGGTGTATCGGACCGTGGGCTTGAAATAGGGTTCTCGCCTACTCATTGCCTAGTATTTCCAATGGGATATTGAATTGATACAAGTCCCAAGAGCGAGTCCCTTACGCGTAGAAGCTTTTAGGGTGTGCAGCAAAAAATAATGCAGATTCAAGAGAATCTGCAGTTTCATGTCTGCACAAGCCGTTGGCTGGGATCGTTGCGGAGGGCATCCGGTTCTCGAAGCGTCCAGTTTTAACCCTGAAAATAGAGGATCGGGCGTGTACGGCTCCCGTACGAAGCGGACAGCCGCGGCTTGCATATTTCGTCGATCTCCGTTGGGTTCTGCGAGTCATAATCCGGCGGATGATACCGTGCGGGCTGCCTGCGAGCCGCGTGAAAGAGAGAGAGAACACGGGAGAGTGAGAAGGAGAGCACGTCGGTGCGTCTACGGAAATAGCATCCATAGGCAGGCTCTATAAATATGCGCGGAACGACGAAAAGAGTGAGAGAGAGAGAGAGAGAGAGGACGGCGGCCGACGTTTCTGAGGCCGCGAGGCGAGGAGGCCAAAAAGCACGAGCGTAACCCAGAAGAACGGGCTTTACTTGGCCGCCACCGACGACCGACATTCGATCTAACTGCCGCGTATTAATAGCATTTACGAAATCATCGCCCGGCGGCTCGCGATCCGCTGGATCCTGCGGAACACGGATTTCCCGAGGATCCCGGGAGGATCTCCTGAATCCCGTGAATCGCTCGTCCGCAGCATTCCTCCCATTGTTTGCCGAATCGAGTATGATTAAATAATACGAAGAGTTGGACCTAGAATTTGATTTTAACTCTTGCGTAGTCAACGAAACTGTGTAGATCATTAAAAACCTATTGGTATTTAACATGTTCGCACAAATTCTCATTATAAAGAATGGACATTCAGAGAAATTCTGTAATATTTTTAGAGGAACATTAACAAATTGTTGATAGAAATACAGTAAACGGTTGACTACACAAGGGTTAAATTCCCATTTACAGGCGAGCGTCGATCGAGTGGATCGCCAGTGAAATGCAAGAAAAGGTGATTAATCTCTCCGGGCCAATGAACGGTTCACCCCGAGAGAGTCAGCGAAGACTGTTAAATATTTAGAAGGCGTATGGAAACGATGGAAGACGTCCCGTGTGATTTAATTGATCGTTGATCAGCTGAATGGCAACATTCGACCCTCTTTCCGGTTATTAATAGAAGCTGGAGGCGTTTGGCATCTGGTTACCAGCGAGTGCCAAAATGACATAAGAAAGTAGATCCTCGAAAGTCAATAACAACGGGGGACCTTGTTCGAGCCTGTACGATCATTCGGAACGATGTAGGAGGCGTGTTGCGTTGACGTTGCGAGCGATACTTACTGCATCGCGATCATGCCAAGCCTGGAAAACTAGCTCTGGAAGCGTTAGTAGCGTTGCGCTTAAGCTGCGTTGGTTAGAAAGCGTTGTTGCTCGCGCGATAGCGTTCCCGGGGCTGATACTCTTCATCTGCAATCATTCCAATCGTTTCACTACTTTCCAAATCGCTCCGATGTTAATCATGCGTTCAGTGTCGCGAGCAGCGGTCGGGACTTGCAAAATTAAGTGAACAAGCAACTTCCAGAGTTCGGCCCGCTACCAGGAAACCTGCGGCGGATCGTTCCGCGGTTAGAGGTTGAAAATAGCATGCAAGACCGGAACGATCCGATGCTGGCAACCGGTTTATTTTCGCCGCGAAGTGGACCACGATCTTTCAGCCTCTGCTTGCGACACATCTTCGTCTAACACTCCCGTCACGTAGAATCGTGAAGATCGTGTTAAACTTCGTTAACACTTGGCGTACGGGCAACGTACTTTTACGTTTTTCGCAGTCTGTCACTGGAGCGCGGGTCACGTAAAAATACGTATTTAGTAGATTTGTGGTGGATAGCGGGTATTGTGTAATTACATCGTGTGACATTGTATGTGCGTTGTTTGCGTTGCTAGGCAACGTGTCGCATTTTTTATTCCCTCAAGTTTCGAGTTTTTTATTCCCACGAGTTGGCGGCGAAGTATACCCGCATGCCAAGTGTTAAACACCGAGAGTTTCTCACTTCCGACGTGAATGGTTAACAGCGAAGCAATGTTAAACGATCTACTTACAAGCGAAAGCAGTTTGCTCAAAAACCTTCAAGGCGAAAGAAGCTGGCATTCTCAATTCCTAAAGATTCCGCGAGCTTGTCCAGCACGAGCGAAAGCGGTCAAAGCTCCAGCATCCTCCGAACGTTTCCAGGGGGGCTCCGTTTTTTTCCAGGATCCGTCAGTGAATCTTCCACGGGCACAGAATCTCGCATTTTCGTTTTCCCGCACACTCGCGTTCACGTTTTCGAGTATAGTAAGCGTTTCGGTGGAGAAGACAAGATAGAAGAGTTTCGAACAGTTTCGCTCGTTGACTTACCTAACCCGAGCGATCAGAGCGGCGCGAGTCGAGTGTCCGAGGGTGCTTCGGCGAGCTTCTTCGTGTTCGGTTCTCGAAACGGGACGTGAACTCGGCGGCAGTGCCTCGAACCAGAGGTGGGGAGCCCAAAAATGGACCGCCACGGAAAGTTCTACGGGGGTGGGGCCCTGAACGTTTATTTTCTGCTCGACGTTCTTCGGGAATCTCTCTCACCTTCCAATGGGGAGAGACACTGGAGCCCGGAGAGATACACGGACGAGCACGGATCGATTTCGAATCGAAACGCGCCTCTTCCGATCCCCGGTTCCTTGCTCAGTGACAGCTTGGATCGAATTACCGGATGCAGCCATTAAAACCATTGTAATCTCGAAATTCGGTCTACTTAGAATGAAATTCGAACGATCGAGAAGATCGAGGAAATTTTCGGAATCGCAACATAGTGGTAGAAATAGAAACCTATTTTGTTTCTTAACAAGTTCGCTACCACCGTCACGGATACGCGACGCCCACAATCTCGCGGTTTACTTGAAAATAGTTAAATTAATATTATACGCGCGCCTTGTTTAAAGACATAGTACTATTTCATATAGGCGTTTCGTGAAACATTTTAGAGATGAAAATGTATCGTGTTGGATTTTGTTGACCGAGGTTGCAGGCTATTTTTGAGCGCTTTGAGGTAAATTGTACACCGAGTAGAAGCGTTTAACTAGCTACAATCGGGCAGGAACAATAAACGCTCGGAATATCTGTTACTGACCACCACGAAAAAGAAGGCGAGTTTAGTATTCGCTTTACGGGTCTACTTTCAGCGAAGGCTATGTGGTATAATTATTGTAATTAGTCTTGAGAAAGTTCAATTAGGTGCGAGATAGATCGTTTCAAATTCTCGCGGGATTGAAACAATGATTCATGATTTATTTTCCTCCTGCGAGCACACAGAACAGCCAATCGTTCGATGACGGCTCCATGAATATTCTTACGAAAGTTACAAAACCACGATACCGGGTGTGTGATTAATTAGACTGCGGATTATATGCGAAAGAGAAAATGAATTTTCATGGTTCTTGCAATCGAGCATGTTTCTTCTGCATAAAGATCCACAGTCTAATGATTATAGTTAATCGTTCGATCTTTCACTTGCCGGAGTCCTTCAAGATATTGAACGACGAGTAGCTCAGCTTCATGATCTGGAATTGTTGATGGTTAAACATTGTCCCTCCTTATTTATCAACGAATAAAATTCTTTCTGGACTAACAGTCACGAACGATTCGGTGGATAGAGTAATGATGTGAGCGCTGGACATTTTCACAGGCTTCCTGGACCTCATCATGATCATTAACAAGTCTTTCATTATGTTCGTTGGAAGCGAGGTCCATTCCATCTCGTAAATGGCGTCGCACACGTTCTTGCTCTGCGAACATCGTTCATTAATCGCATCAGTTTCAGAAATCAAGATGTAGAGGGTAACTCGAGACGGATCCAGAAGAGTAAAAGAAATGATGTACACATTTGTCTGTGCCTGATTTTTCTCTCTGGATCGTGTTCGGCCCGCCGAGTGATTCAAGGAAACGAAATTCGGTGCCAACCTTCAACGTCACCTCGTTTCCGTACCAGCAGTATAAATACACCTGCATGAGCATGCAGCACAAATAGGATAGGCTCCACGCGAAGTTCAAGCCGTACGAGCTCGCCGTCGACATTTTGTAAATAGTCAGACAGAGCACCGTCGAGCTCACGGTGAACTGCAGGAAAATCACGTACGTGAACACTGCGTTAACATTCTCCGCGAACCTGCAATCGGTGAATTTATTCTCAAGTAATCAGGACTCGAAACAAGAGCCTCCGGTTTTGGAGAACACTGAACACTCAGTATTCTTTAATTATCATTTCATTGAAGCCAAGTGTCCAATAAGTTTAATCTTAAATCTGATAACAGTACGAATGAATATAACCATTTGATAAAAATAACGAAGCTTGATAAAATCGATCATCCCACAATTTCACAATCTCTTTTCTCCAAGTTAGAATCTAGTATTCTTTAATTATCATTTCATTGAAGCCAAGTGTCCAATAAGTTTAATCTTAAATCTGATAACAGTACGAATGAATATAACCATTTGATAAAAATAACGAAGCTTGATAAAATCGATCATCCCACAATTTCACAATCTCTTTTCTCCAAGTTAAAATCTAGTATTCTTTAATTATCATTTCATTGAAGCCAAGTGTCCAATAAGTTTAATCTTAAATCTGATAACAGTACGAATGAATATAACCATATGATAAAAATGACGAAGCTTGATAAAATCGATCCCTCACTTATAGATCCTCGTTTGATGCTCGATCAGGTCTCTCAGGATCCTCTGTCTCCTCATCTTCAGCTCTGCGACTGATTCGCTCTCCCTCTCCGCCTGTGCGAGCGAAGCTGTCAACGATCGAGCTCGATGACAAAATATTTCGAATTGCGCGCTGATCTGGATCATCAGGCCAGAGATCAGGGTCTCGTGGCCCACGCTGGTGTTCGCGCACACCATCAGACCCAGCGACTGCTGGATCAGAGACACGAAGTAGATCGGCGTATAAGTTAGATCGTAGGGTGCCCAATTCGATACTGGAAGGGTTCTCGTGCTGATAAAATGATCTATCTGAGCCACCGTGCCGAAAGACGCTGCTGATTCGTTCAGGATTTCGCAGTACAGTGTGAGCTTCCTGAAAAAAAATGGTTGCACGATTTTGAAGAATAATTATAGTGGAAGATAACGTGTAAAGGATATACAGGGTGGGGCAATAACTATGTCCAGTTTGAATATTGCCGTTATTTGTAATGATATGAAAAAATTAACACAAAAATTTTTAACGTTTCGGTCAACAATTTAGACCATTTTCAAGAAAAAAGATTTTTCGTATAATTGCGTTTGCTAAGTGAATTAACTATTTTGAAACTTTTAAAACTTTAAGACGCATGATTGATTCCATGCTTGCAATGTACAGAATGAAAAAATGAGAATATGAAAAAAATGTTATATAGAAAACGTACACGGTATAGAGGGGGACATATTGTTTACTTTACTACCATATTTGATCTTGTATGACCTTCAATGATAACTCGCTGAATTCGTCTCAACACTGGCTATCACATCGTGATAAAAAAACATAGTATTCCATTTAAAAAAATAGAGATGACCTTGAAATCTCCTCTATGCCTCCACCCATGCAGAAAATGTTTGTGTCACAATATGACCCCCTCTATACCGTGTAAGTTTTCTATATAACATTTTTTCATATTATTATCAATAACGGCAATATTCAAACTGGACATAGTTATTGCCCCACCCTGTACAGAGTGATAGAAAGGGCGCGGAAATAGCGTGATTTGTGGATTGACCTGGCATGAGCGTCGAACTTCCGTTGTATGACCGCCTCCTCCTCGTTCCTTGGCACATGATTCTTCAACAGGAGACTGTCAATCATTCCGACAATCTTCTCGCGTTGAATGAACAGATTAGCGACCTTTATACTGACTCCCAGCACGGAGATACTCAACGAGAATTTCTCCGTGGTAGTGTCCAGGTCCTTGCTAATGATCGCGTCGACCAGGGCGTAGAATGTGAAAATGTACAGCAGGAAAGTCATGATCACCGAGTAGAGATTGTACAGCCAGTATTTCAACGAATTCACTGGCCAGGTCGTTGGTCTCCAGAAGCCAACGTACGTGAGCAGTGCAAACGAAAGGGGTAGTTTATGCATTTTCACGAGGGTGGTACTTCCTCGAATTTCAACGGAGATCAGCGAATCCTTTTGGCACAATTTTCGATAATTTCGAGGAACAAGAGAACCGAAGTCTCTTTCCAGGACTGAAGTGAAATTTGCGACACTTCGAGAAGCAGAAAAGCCAAGCACCCCAACTGCGCTCTCTTCGACTTGTGCTTTTCGTTTCGAGCGATTTCCCTCTTTGCTAGATATATCGCGACTGCTATTACCTTCCCCCCACTCTTCTCCCCCTCGATCACGGGAACCATAATTATTCCGGTGACTTCCGCCCCTCGGGGAAAAACAATATACCGGAATTACTCTCGCGTTCAGGTTCGTTCAAGTATAGCTTCCCTCTGGTTTTTTATACTGCCGTTGTTACATTGGAACGACTGTGTCGTTCGAAACGTCGCGAAAATGAATAAACCATAAACTCCCCTCGGTGAACCCTTGTCAGTCGGTCGTCGTCGATTACGGAGTAATGATCATTATACCTCGGGGAACGCGTGGCGATCCCTGTCTCGATCCGTGAGTACCAATTATTCTGCGACATAGTTTTGCCCGATGTTTTCTTCGGCCGAGTAAACAGTATGAATTCATCGGTTACGTTCCGCCGAGGAATAGTTGGAGCCGCTCCAGAAAATATATTTAAATGTGTTTAGTTCCGACGGCCAACCGAGTAACACTTTCTAATTTTGAAGACATCGTTAACACTGAACGATCACCGAGGCTGGTGCGCGTTGCTCTCGAAAAATGACGGGATTGTCTTGCGATATATTTGTACGTTTTTTATTGTATATGATCGTATGCTTACTCCCCAGATTCAACGTGAAATTACTTGTACGATTTTTATTGTATAATCTTTACGTGCTTACTTCTCTCTCTCTCTCTCTCTCTCTCTCTCTCTAGGTTCAACGTGGAATTGATTGAAGTTTATTTAAAAAATAAGAGTGGCTAGGATCGTCACGAGTGTCAGTGCGATAAGGATAAAACAAGGATGCAATGACGTTTCGAAGAAGTCACGTTGCTTTTTATCAAATGATCCTGTGGTTTATAAAGATTCTTTTATGACTGTATCAACTATACTAATCGCGAGCTACATAGTCTTACGATCCATCAGCCTTGTTTGAGCACGTTATACGTAGAATAAGAAGTCTTGATCACCTGCGCGAAAAGAATATTCACAATTTCATTCCTAACAAACAACATAAACGGCGATTATTGAGTTGGGTTTGCAATTTCGCGTCTAATCATATAATATGTATATGTCCTCGTTAAACACATTGCCCGTAACATATACAATACGATATAATAATTGCTGAGGTGGAGCGGACGAATTTTATCATTTACCAATCTTTTTGGAGACAAAATTTGCCTGATTTCGCGTCACGCGTTTAACCCTCGTACGCTCCTCGGAAATAGTTGCATAAAAGAAGAACTTTGCTTCATTTATCACGTCACGTTTTAGAGAAATACGTCTCACAACACAGATGAAGAGGGACCAATCATTTTACAGTATGTAAAAATTGTAAATCGGTGAATTTTCATCCTGAGAAACGTATGAAGGTTAAGGAATGCATTGAGACAGAGGTAGCACTCGTAAAACAGTGAAAGGAGTAAATGATAAATCATACGGACCGTCATGAACGACTCCAGATTCACATACATGATGTGAGCACTCTTGAACTCCATAGGGAACGTCGATCGTAGCATAATTACCAATAGGATTCTCTTAGTGGTCTTGTCTAAATGCATCCAATCGCTCCCGAAGATTATATCCGGAACTTCGAGGCTCTGGAACGGAACATCATGTTAGAAAACGAATGATAGTGTAGTACTCTATTTTCCAGTTTGATCATGGACCTTCCGTTTGACTTCGTTCCCATACCAACAGTAGTAAAATATTTGTAGCAATGCGCAAAACGTGAACATAACGTGCTCGACCACCTTTGCATCTAAGCGTGTCTGTGTCAGCTGATAAATGGAGAAGCAGACCATCGACACGGCTGCTATCAGCTGAAAGCAGAGCACTGCACGGAAATTTTTGTTCACGCTCGCCGCGTACCTGCAATCGTATTGAACATTTATAAAAGGTAACAGAAAAATTGATTAATTTGCATTGCGTAGAAAAGAATTGTATAGAAATTATCTTAATGTGAAAAGTGAAGTATGAAAACTTTTAAGGTGACAGAAAAATGGATTAATTTGTATTGCTTAGAAAAGAATTATATAGAAATTATCTTAATAAGAAAAGTGAAGTATGAAAACTTTTAAGGTGACAGAAAAAAGGATTGATTTGCATTGCCCAGAAAAGAATTGAAGAAAATTTATTTTGAAGCTAACGTTATCCTACAGAGATTGAGAAAGAAAAATGAATTGTTTAAAAATCATTAAAACTCACAAGTATAATTGGTGATGGTGCCAGGCACATTTTTTCGCCGACTTCTTCTGATCGCGTTTGATATTTTGCAGACGATGCCCAAGGATCTCTAGTTGGCCGTAAATGCAGATCAACAATCCGTTAAACAGAGAGTCGCAAGCAACGTGCATTGTCGTGTCATAAGTTAGGCCTATGGCTTGATAGAGGTAAGTGACCGCGTAAAGCATCACCGACGAGTAGTTGTATGGTATCCAAGCTCGAAATGCTAATTTTCGATTTTTTCCCTCCATGATCGGCGTACCGATCCACACCACCATCATGCTAGCCTGGACCACTGTCATGAATTGAATGGAATTCATGCTGTGAAAGAAAGAAAGCAATTAAAAAATTTATTCATCTTTCCATCGTACTGATCTCTATATAATAAAATCGTGTCTACTGTTTGTGACATTTCCACTAAAATTCATTAAAAAATTATTCTTATCTACTTTATTAGCGAAAAACGTGTTCTCTTTTTAACTTGCGGAGCTTATTTCGTTTTAATTGTAAATTATTTCGCAGGATATTCCATATATGTGCTTTTTGAAAGTCTTAAAAACTTTCAGGTTCCACTTTTAGATGCACATTCGCTACATTTTTGTGATTAAAATATAAACTTATTGTTTCAGTTCGGAGCCAAGGAATAAATTAGACTGAGAAAAACGAGATACAACTGCGGATTAATTCCTGTCAGTTAAAAATCTCGGTGACGAGTTACTGATAACGATTATAAAATTCTTGTACTGCAACGTACTCGATTATTTTATCGAATCTCATCTTGATGTCCAGCTCCTCGTCGTCCCTAGGCGAGAATGGCTCCTTCTGCAGAGTCTTTATCAGAAGAATGATATTCTTCCGGTTCAGCAAGAAGGTGATCATCTTGCAAATGCACCCAAGTACTGACATCGTGATGTACACGTTGTCGCTCAGATCTTCCTGACTTCTCACGTTCAGAATTAAATCGAGTACATGCGTCAGCACTATGCTATGTATCAGGCCGAACGCCATCACCGAGTATACTAAGTAGACAAATTTTTTAAAGGAGGACGTCCAGGTGGTGGGTCTTAGACAACCTAACGCCGACAGCATCGAGAGAGGTACGCGTAGCGACGTCATTGTCGATCGTCTCTCTCCTCATTCGATTAGAAACGAACTTGAACGAGATATTTTCAATTCACTTCTGTGTCGATGAAGTTAGAAAACTCAGAGTACGATTCATAATATTTTGTCTGCACTCGGTTGATTTGTGCTTTTTAATAATTAGAAGACTGTGTTTCATTTGCATGAACGTGTTCTCTTGAAAATGTTTCCCTTGGTATTGCGCGAACAAGATAGGCGAGGAAAGAGACTTCTCGGAACAAAGAGTGAAACGCGACTACCTAATACAGACTAGCGGAATTTTCTCAGCACCCTTAGATAGTCGCGACAGTCTCCCTTCGGCCAGGCTATGTTATTATGGAAATTACCGACGGCCGCGCGGCTGCTGTAATTGCACGGGCTTCAGAGAGGGTTGTTTAGGTGGACGGACAGTTTTTAATAATGAAACAGTGGCAGAGGAACGACTCGTTACAGTTCGTTTTTGTTGGACACAGGAAAATACATATTTCAAACAAACTTCCAGCAACTGTGCACCGTCAGTCGTTTATTTGTTGGGGACAGCAGTGGTTAGGTACAGTTCAATCGAAGCAAATGTGTGCCAATAAAAATAGTCTCAACACGTACCTCAACTCTCTTCTCTAACGTTTAATACCGTCTTCACGATTGAACAACAATTTTATCGAAAGGTACCTGATGTTGTGGACAACGGACAGTTGATACTGAGATACTTATCTTTAATTGTCAAATTAGACAGTGAATCGAAAGGATACGAAGTGACTGGGCGGCGTAAGTTGGTGAAAACTACTGTCACGCCCTTTGGTAGCACGCACGATATGATTGCAGGCTTTTGGCATAGCGTTTCCCCTGTAAAACGTAGAATTAGTGCGTCCACCGAATCAATGTCTTTCTTCTACATCGTTGAAATTGTTAATATTACTTTGATCTAATAATTTGCTGCACAAGAATGACATCTTATTCACGACTCTTCTTATTCACAAATTTACCACACAATTATCGTTACGCAGTATTTCATCTACTACTTTTAAGAATTCAATAAAAATGAGAAAAGCAACAGTTCTAGGAATTTATTGCAAACTGTATTCAATTTATTGTACAATCTATACACTCCGTTAGAATTAACATTTCACGTGATCCAAAAACATTTTCGGTGACTGCAATTCTCTGTTCGACTATTCTAATCGTGAGATACATCGTTTGCCGATACGTCAGCCTCATGTGAGCACGTTGTACGCCGAATAAGAAGTCTTGATCACCTAAAATATACAATATTAAACCTGTGAAACAGCGGAACGAGTAAACCATAAATCATACAAACCCCCATAAACGCGTCCACGTTCACAGACATAATATGAGCGCTCTTGAACTCCATGGGGAATGTAGATCGTAGCATAATCATTAAAAGAGTCCTTTTACTGTTCTTATTTAAACTGATCCAATTGCTCGCGAAGATCATATCGGAAACTTCGAGGCTCTAAAATAAGAGATCACGTTAGAAATCTCATGAATCTCAGGTATTTAACTATCTTGGCTTGATTACAGACCTTTTGCTTAACTTCGTTCCCGTACCAACAATAGTAAAATATTTGCAACATTGGGCACAAGATGAGCATAAAGTTCTCGATCTTCTTTCCAATTAATCGCGTCTGCGACAGCTGGAAGATGGAGAAGCAGACCATCGACACGGACATGAACATTTGAAAGAAAAGCACTAGTTGGAAAGTTTTGTTCACGCTCGCTGCGTATCTGCAATCGTTATAAAACATTCCACTATCTCGATTCATTAAGTAATTATTTATATGAGAAGGCTTGTAAACATTTTGTGAAACTGACACGTATAGTTGGTGGTGGTGTTGAGCGCATTTGATAACCGACTTTCCCTCATCGTTCGTAATCTTTTGCAGACGGTGTCCAAGCATCTCGAGTTGACCGTAAATGCAGGTCAGCATTCCGCTGAACAGAGTGTCGCAAGCAACGTGTATAGTCGTCTCAAAAGTTATGGCAAGAAATTGGTATAGGTAAGTGATTGCATACAGCATCGGCGAGGAATAGTTGTACGGAAACCATGCGCGAAATGCTAATTTTCTATTTTTCCCTTCCATGATGGGCGTGCTGATCCACCCTATCAACAAGGTGATCTGGATCGCCCCCATGAATTGAATCGAATTCATCCTGAAATCCAAAGCATCAAGCAATCCCATCAGTTTATGTTCAATAAATCGAAAAATTAAACGATTTATCTGACTGCGTCAATTTTTTATCAAATTAAGCTGAGAGAATGATTAAAAAATTTGAATAGCTACTTTCTTAACATTTTTATTAAGTGATGAAAAATTACCAAAAAACTAGTATCAAAAACGAGTGACTCACTCGATTATTTTGTCGAGTCTGTTTTTAATGTCCATCTCTTCTTCGTCCACGGGCAGAAATGGCTCCCTCCGTAGTATGTTTAACAAAGTAACGATGTTCTTTCGATTTAGTAATATCATGGTCATCTTGAAAACGCCTCCGGCCACAGACGTCATTATGTAGAAGACGTCACTGAAATCTTTCTGGGTTTTTACGTTGAACATTAATTCTATAACATGCGTCAGCATCGCACTCTGCACGAAACAATACGCTATCACCGTGTACACCAAGTATAGAAATTTTTTGAACGAGGATGTCCAGCTGGCCGGTCTCAGGCAGCCACACACTGTCAGCATCGAGAGTGCTATCCGAAATGATGCCATTATCAAATTATTTCCCTTTTATACTTTCTCATTCGATCAAAAAAGATATTTTAACCAGGCGGAAAAATTGTTCTAAGATTTTGTATTTTTGTTCACCTTTGTTTAAAGGCATTTATTCAAGTGTATCGTTGAGTTTGGAAACAAGGCAAGTTTCTAATATAATGCTTTTTGAGAATTCAGCCTTTCCAGAACAGAGACTCAAACGCAACTGCCTGACGCAGACTATCGGAAATCCCTCAGCACCCTCAGATACTCTCGACAATCACCCTTCGACCAAGCATGCTATGTTATTATGGCAATTACTACGCGACTGGTGCAATTGTCATAACGAAAATAAGCTTGCAACCCTTGCAGTATCTACATTTTTCTCGATTCTTTTTCCAGTTGTTGATTTCTACTGCAACTTTGCGTGGGATTGAGAAAGGGGTGATTAGGTAGATGGACAGGTTTTAATAATGGAACGATCGACGATAGGCGATACGGGGAGATGCATATTTTAAACATTCTACCAACAGTTGCGCACTGGCAGTCGTCTATTTGTTAGAAGCTGCAGTACCCAGGTAAAACTCAATCGAAGAAAATGTGTTCCAACAAGTATAGTCTTCTTAACACTTTACCTACCGGAAGCCTACTAATAGGATTTTTAATAATTGTGCTGTACCAAAAGAAAGCATAGAAAATTTCTTTTACATTGCAATCTTAAATGAAACTATTAGATGACGTTGCTGAGGTTGACTAGTTAGTTCACAATGAAAAATGCTGTTGCTATTAAAGGTTCCGTTAAGAAGTGCTTAGCCATGTACCATAGTTTTTTAAAATTATGAAATAATCACCGGTCGGTAATGTGTTAATACTTTACCTACCGCAAGCCTATTAACAGGATTTTCAATAATTGTGCTGTACCAAAAGAATGCATAGAAATTATCTTTTACATTGCGATCTTTAATGAAACTAATTGATGACTTTATTGAAGGTGACTTGTTAGTTCACAATGAAAATTGTTGTTGCTGTTGAAGGTCTCATTAAAAAGTGTTTACCCATGTACTATAAATTTTTAAAAATTATGCAGGAATCACCGGTCGGTAATGTGTTAAGACGCAGCTCAACTTTCTTCTCTAATATTTATTACTGTGTACACGATTGATCAACACTTTCCTATATTTCTATTGACTGCAGATTGAAAGGTACCTCATGGTGTGGACAACAGAGGATGTGGAAGTTGCAATAAACCTGGCTGACAGGTGACAGTGAGTGAGTATAACATGCTCCGGTTGAAGTTGGTGAAAAGCACTGCCACGCCCTTTGGTAACACGCACCACATGATTGCAGGCCATTGCCACAGTGTTTCCCCTGTAAAACGTGGAATTAGTGCACCTATTGAATTACTGTTGCACAAAAAAGACACCTGGAGGTTTTTCGATTCCTCCGCAACTACCTCTTCTTATTTACAAATGAGTCGATTAGTAATAGTACACTTACAGTTGTTATAGTGATTCCACGACCACGTCTACACAACTTTAGTAACGCAAAATTTTATTTGAGAGGCAAATAGAAGAGCAAGAATACTTCTGCAGGAAATACAGGTTATTCTTGATTTTCTACTTTTAAAAATTCGTATTTTGAAGTTGTAGGAATTTATTGCAAACTATATGCAAATTATTGTACAATTTATAGTACACTCCGGCAGAATTAACATTTCACGTGATCCACAAACATTTTCGATGACTCCGCTTTACTGTTCGACTATTCTAATCCTATGCTACATGCTTTGGCGATCCGTCAGCCTCGTGTGAGCACATTGTACGCTGAATAAGAAGTCTTGATCACCTGTAACATATACAATTTCACTAAACATCTCCACTGAAAAGTTAAATGATTATAATTAAAATTATAAACTGCAGACAGAGTCGTAGGAGGAGCATTAAATCTGTAAATCAGTGGAACGAGTAAACGATAAATCATACAGACCCCCATAAACGCGTCCACATTCACAGACATAACGTAAGCGCTCTTGAACTCCATAGGGAGTGTAGATCGTAACATAATCATTAAAAGAGTCCTCTTAGTGTTCTTACTTAAGCTGATCCAATTGCTCGCGAAGATCATATCGGAAACTTCGAGGCTCTAAAATAAGAAATCACGTCAGAAATCTCATGAATCTCAGGTATTTAACTATCTTGGCTTGATTACAGACCTTTTGCTTAACTTCGTTTCCATACCAACAATAGTAAAATATTTGCAACATTGGGCAAAAGATGAACATAAAGTTCTCGATCATTTTTGCAAGTAGCTGCGTCTGCGACAGCTGGAAAATGGCGAAGCAGACCATCGACACGGACATGAACATTTGAAAGAAAAGCACTAGTTGGAAAGTTTTGTTCACGCTCGCTGCGTAGCTGCAATTATTTAAGAACATTTCACTTAGGAGCATTCTGAATTTACTAAAAACGTATTGGCATACGGATTCTGTAAACATTTTGAGAAACTGACAGGTAAAGTTGGTGATGGTGTTGAGCGCATTTGATAACCGACTTTCCCTCATCGTCCGTAATCTTTTGCAGACGGTGTCCAAGCATCTCCAGTTGACCGTAAATGCAGATCAGCATTCCGCTGAACAGAGTGTCGCAAGCAACGTGTACAGTCGTCTCAAAAGTTATAGCAACAAATTGGTACAAGTAAGTGATTGCATACAGCGTCGGCGAGGAATAGTTGTACGGAAACCACGCGCGAAATGCTAATTTTCTATTTTTCCCTTCCATGATGGGCGTGCTGATCCACCCTACTAATAAGGTGATCTGGATCGCCCCCATGAATTGAATCGAATTCATGCTGCAATCCAAAAAATCATGCAATCCCATCATTTATCTTATTCCATAAATCTTTTATCAAAATAAATTGAGAAAATGATTAAAAAATTTCAATATGCACATTCTTGTTACTCTTACACAGTTACAAACCTACTATTAATGTTATTGGCGCACTGGTTCGATCAATTGGATTTTCTGCTTTTATTACCGTGGTGTCAAGAAAGTTTAACCTTGAGCCAACTTCAACTTCATGAGTGAATTGAAGTTTAGAATGATAGCTATTAAATGTGTCAAGTACTATTTGTAAATGTTCCGGTTTAATACAATTAATAATATCATCCACATATCTTTTATAGAATAATAATTGAAAGGGTGGTTTAGAAATAGAAACCCTTTCCAATTCTTCCATCACTGCAATTACTGGGGAAATGGGAGAAACCATTGTCGTTTTCATTCTTACACAGTAATGAAAAATAGCACTCGAGTGGAGACTCAGAGTCAGAATAATTCTAATTCGGAAGAAAAGTTCTATTTTCGATTTCATATAGCTCCGATTGTAAAAGATTAAAAAATAGTGACTCACTCGATTATCTTGTCGAGTCTGCTCTTAATGTCCATTTCCTCTTCGTCCACGGGTAGGAATGGTTCCCTCCGCAGAGTGTTCAACAAAGTAACGATGTTCTTTCGATTCACTAATATCGTGGTCATCTTGCAAACGCCTCCGGCCACAGAGGCCATTATGTAGACGATGTCACTGAAATCTTGCTGGGTTCGTACGTGGAACAATAGTTCGACAAGATGCGTCAGCATCACACTCTGCATGAAACCGTACGCTATCACCGAGTACACCAAGTATACAAATTTTTTGAACGATGATGTCCAGCTGGCCGGTCTCAGGCAGCCACACACTGTCAGCATCGAGAGTGCTATCCGAAATGAAGTCATTATAAAATTATTTCCCTTTTATGCTTTCTCATTCGATCAAAAAAGATATTTTAGTCAGACGGAAAAATTGTTCAAAGATTTTGTAGTTTAGTTCTCTTTTGCTTAAAGACATTTATTCAAGTGTATCGTCGAGTTTCGTAACTAAGCAAGTTTCTAAGATAATGATTCTTCAGACCATGTTTCAGTAGCTTTATTTCCTATCGTATGAGAATTTAACCTTTCCAGAACAGAGACTCAAACGCAACTGTCTAACGCAGACTATCGGAATTCCCTCAGCACCCTCAGATAGTCTCGACTGTCTCCCTTCGACCAGGCAGTCTGTATGATTATGGTAATTACGACTGCGCGACTGGTGCAATTGTCATAACGAAAATAAGCTCGCAACCCTTGCGGTATCCACATTTCTCTCGATTTTTTTTCCAGTTGTTGATTTCTACTGCGACATTGCGTGGAATTGTGAAAGGGGTGTTTCTTGGACAGGTTTTAATAATGGAACGATCGACGATGGACGGTACGGGGACATACACATTTTAAAAAATCTACAAGCAGTTGCGCACTAGCAGTCGTCTGTTTGATAGAAGCAGAACCTAGGTAAAATTCAATCGAAGAAAATGTGTGCCAATAAAAATAGCTTTTTTTATGACGTACCACAACTCTCTTCTCTAATATTTAATACTGTGTTCACGATTGAACAATAATTTTATATATTTCCATTAATTTGTCATCGAAAGGTAACTCATGTTGTGGATACGGAGGGTGTGGAAGTTGCAATAAACGTGGCTGATAGTTGACAGTGAGTGAGTATTGCTAGTGTTACCCCTTTAAATCACAAAATTAGTGCGCCTATTGTTATTACTGGAAGTTTTCTGATTCCTTTTCAACTTCCTCATCTGATTTAGAAATCAGTAGATGAATTGGACACTCACAACTTTTATAGTGATTCCACAACCCCGACCACATATTTTTTATTACACAAAACGTGATTTCAGAGGCTAAGTAGAAAAGCAAAAATACTTGTCCAAGATATATAGGGTACTCTCGATCTCCGAGTGTTAAAAAATTCGTATTTTCTAATTGAAGTAATTTATTGCAAACTATATTCAATTTACTATATAATCTATACTACAGGCAGTCAGAATTAACAGTTCACGAGATTCGCATAGATATTCGTTAACTGCTTTTCTCTGTTCTACTTTTCTAATCTGGAGCTACGTGGTTTGACGATCCGTTAGCCTTGCGTGAGCACATTGTACGCCGAATAAGAAGTCTTGATCACCTGTAAACATTCACAATTTCACTAAATATCTCCACTAAAAAATTAAATGATTATAATAAAAATTATGAACTACAGACGGAGTCGTGAAAGAAGCATTAAATCTGTAAATCAGTGGAACGAGTAAACGATAAATCATACAGACCGACATAAACGACTCCAAGTTCATAGACATAATATGACCGCTCTTGATCTCCATAGGGAATGTAGATCGTAACATAATCGTGAAAAGAGTCCTCTTAGTGTTCTTATCTAAACTGGTCCAATTGCTCTCGAAGATCATATCGGAAACTTCGAGGCTCTAAAATAAGGGGTCACATCAGAAAATGCGTGAATCTGAGGTATTAATTTCTTGGCTTGATTACAGACCTTTCGCCTAACTTCGTTCCCGAACCAACAATAAGTAAATATTTCCAACATTGGGCAAAACATGTACATAACGTTCTCGATCATTTTTCTAAGTATTCGCGTCTGCGACAGCTGGTAAATGGAGATGCAGATCATCATCGCGGACACGAACAATTGAAAGAAAAGCACTACTTTGAATGTTTTGTTGACGTTCGCTGTGTATCTGTAATCATTTCAAGAAATTTCACTTAATTTCCCTTTATCAATTCATTGTAACATTATTTATACGAGAAGTCTGGAAACATTTTGAGAAACTGACACGTATATTTGGTGATGGTGTTGGGCGCATTTGATAACCGACTTCCTCTGATCGTCCGTAATCTTTTGCAGACGATGCCCAAGCATCTCCAGTTGACCGTAAATACAGATCAGCATTCCGTTGATCAGAGTGTCGCAAGCAACGTGTATACTCACCTCCAGACTTGCGGCAAGAAATTGGTGTAGGAAAGTGACTGCGTACAACGTCGTCGTGGAATAGTTGTACGGATACCATGCGCGAAATAATAATTTTTTATTTTTTCCCTCTATGATGAGCGTGCCGATCCATCCTATGAGCAAGGTGATGTGAATCGACGCCATGAATATAATCGAAATCATGCTGCAATCCAAAGAGCCCACAATCCAACTGTTAATTTAATCCCATTCTTTCATGTCCCATAAATCCAAAAATTGAACGATCTATCTAATTGCAAAAAAATTTGACTAGAGACAATCTTGTGATCTTTTACAAATTAATGAAGAACAGTCGGGTTTAGTGCTCTGTAAACCTATTATTAAAAAATAGTGACTCACTCGATTATTTTGTCGACTCTGTTCTTAATATCCATCTCCTCTTCGTCCACGGGCAGAAATGGTTCCCTCCGTAGAATGTTTAACAAAGTAACGATGCCCTTTCGATTCAATAATATCATGGTCATCTTGCAAATGCATCCGCTCACGGACGCCATCACCATCACGAGATCAGAGAAATCTTTGTGGTTTTTCACGTCTAACAGCATCTCGACAAGAGTGGACAGCATCATACTTTGCACGAGACCGTAAGCAATTATTGAGTATATCAAGTATAGAAATTGTTTGAACGAGGATGTCCAGGTGACCGGTCTCATGCAGCCTAACACTGCCAGCATCGAGAGTGCTATCCGAAATGATGCCATTGTCAATTTATTTCCCTTTTATACTTTCTCATTCGATCAAAAATTATATTTTATCCAGACGGATAAATTGTTCGAAGATTTTGTGTTTTAGTTCACTTTTGCTTAAAGACATTTATTCAAGCGTATCGTCGACATTCAAAACAAGACAATTTTCTAAGATAATGATTTTTGAGAAGATGATTCAGTAACTTTATTTACTATTGTCTAAGAGTTTAGACTTCCCAGAACAGAGACCGAAAGGCAACTGACTAACACAGACTATGGAAATTCCCTCAGCACCCTCAGATAAACTGGACAGTCTCCCTTCGACCAGGCATGCTATGTTATTATGGTAATTACTGCGCGACGGTCGCAATTGTCATTGCGAAAATAATCTCACAACCCTTGCGGTATCTACATTTTTCTCGATTCTTTTTCAAGCTGTTGATTTCTACTTTGACTTTACGTGGAATTGTGAAGGGGGTGTTTCATGGACAGGTTTTAATAATGGAACGATCGACGATGGACGATACGGGGAGATACATATTTTAAACAATCTACAAACAGTTGCGCACTGGCAGCCGTCAATTTGATAGTAGCTGCAGTACCCAGGTAAAATTCAATCGAAGAAAGTGTGTTCCAACAAGTAAGTATAGTCTTCTTAACACTTTACCTACCGGAAGCCTACTAATAGGATTTTCAATAATTGTGCTGTACCAAATGAAAGCATAGAAATTTTCTTTTACATTGCTATCTTAAATGAAACTATTAGATGATGTTGCTGAGGCTGACTTGTTAGTTCACAATGAAAATTGCTGTTGCTGTTGAAGGTCTGACTAAAAAGTGTTTACCCATGTACTATAGATTTTTTCAAAATTTTGCAGGAATTAGTCGGTAATGTGTTAAGACGCAGCTCAACTTTCTTCTCTAACATTTATTAATACTGTGTACGCGATTGACCAACATTTTCCTATATTTCCATTGATTGCTGATTGAAAGGTACCTCATGGTGTGGACAACGGAGGGTGTGGAAGTTGCAATAAACGTGGCTGACAGCTGACAGTGAGTGCGTATAACATGCTCCGGTTGAAGTTGGTGAAAAGCACTTCCACGCCCTTTGGTAACACGCACCACATGATTGCAGGCCTTTGCCACAGTGTTTCCCCTGTAAAACGTGGAATTAGTGCATCTATTGAATTACCGTTGCACAAAAAAGACATCTGGAGGTTTTTCGATTCCTCCGCAACTTCCTCTTCTTATTTACAAATGAGTCGATTAGTAATTGTTCAAATAGAACCACAATTAACGGGATTATATAAGGATTATATAAGGATTACGAATTAGAAATATCGTGGAAAGAGGATGTTCACATTCGTGTGTCAACGGCTAACAACCAATAGCTACTGAGACGCGTTTCGAACGCCTCGATCGTCACGCGCTGACACGCACACAGACGCACACATAAGTCCCCTCGGAGACTCCTGCATCCTCAAAAAACGTAAACAAACGCTCTCGCCCAGTCCTCTGACTTCGGGGAAATACATACACAAAACACGCGCTCGTCGTTCGACCCTTCAAGGAACACGCAATTTAACAGTAATTGTACACTTACAGTTGTTATAGTGATTCCATGACTACGTCTACACAACTTTTATAACGCAACATTTTATTTGAGAGGTGTTCCGTCTCGTCGGAATAGAAAACATAGAGTTCTTTTGGACATATTTATGGTGCGTTCGTGACTAAGAACCTTCTCGAAGATTAAGTAAAATTAGGGTCATTCGACGACGATTACGGAAAAGAATACGGCCTGTGCGCCGGTGTTTGGCCTAGCGTTGACGCGTCAACCGGATACAGGTGATATGCGGAGAGTAGGACCCCGTATCCGAGATCGCTAGGTAGTTAGGAGTGAAAGGGTTGAAGTCCCTAGAGGGTGAGTTTTTCACTAGCTACGGCTAGTTTTCTCATCCTCAAAAAAAAGGGTCATTCGACGATCATTCGAAACATCGCCAGATGTTTAGTTTCTCTTAAAGGACAATACACCATAGAATTGGTCCCTCCGAACGACCACCCGCGACCGTCAAGCGTAGAGTCAAATTACCGGGACCCGTCGCACCCAGTGTTCCGATTGAGGCCTCAATTTCTCGCGCATGCGCGGCAATTTCAGCCTCAGTAACGTAACCTTTTCGATGAAATCGGGTAGCTTGAGCACCCCGCAGACTTTTAAAAAATTATTAGTGTATACATTGAAAAGGCAAAGGGTTAAGCTACCCTTAAAATGTTAGCAATTAAGTTTTAAGACAGAACACTCGTCCCGCCAATAACACCGGTACACTCCCGCCAATATAACTGCCTCAGGGCGACAGGGCCCTGGCCGCTCTGTTGCGTCATTCGAGATACGCTACTGTTTTGGTCGCGCATGCGCGAGAAATTGAGGCCTCAATCGAAACACTGGTCGCACCTCCTTCCCAAGGCTCCTTCAGAGCTACGAGAAGGAGGTCTAAACATTCTTGAGGATGCTGATTGGTAAATGCAACTTTTGGCAGGAACCAATCAGTACATGTTTTCCTCATCGCGTTCGGACAAGAAGTCGAACTCCGACAGTTCCTTCTTAGCTTTCGGACAAGCACCTTTGAATCCGCGGATACACAAGTACAACGCACCGGCCGTTGTACTTGTCAATCACTGAGTCTGCTTCCAAAGACTTGTAGTGCAATAGTTTGTTGTCCAGTGCATAGGACAACCGCGTTAACCCTTTTAATGCCAGCGAAAAAGAGGTGCCTATGCGAGAATAACCGGCCGAATTTCACGGTTTTACTAGTTTATATATAACTAATATATAAATATAAAGTTTATGTATAAACAAGAGGCAAATAGAAGAGCAAGAATACTTCTGCAGGAAATACAGGTAATTCTTGATTTTCTACTTTTAAAAATTCGTATTCTTTAGTTGAAGGAATTTATTGCAAACTATATTCAATTTACTGTATAATCTATAGTACACTCCGTCAGAATTAACATTTCACGGTATTTATATTGATATTCATTAACTGCATTTCTCTGTTCAACTTTTCTAATCCTGAGCTACATGGTTTGACGATCCGTTAGCCTTGTGTGAGCAAATTGTACGCCGAATAAGAAGTCTTGATCACCTGTAACATTCACAATTTCACTAAACATCTCCACTAAAGAATTAAATGGTTATAATAAAAATTATAAACTGCAGACAGAGTTCTGGAAAAAGCATTAAGACTGTGAATCAGTGAAAAGAGTAAACGATAATTCATACAGACCGACATAAACGACTCCACGTTCATGGACATAATATGAGCGCTCTTGATCTCCATAGGGTATCTAGATCGTAACATAATCATTAAAAGAGTCCTTTTACTGTTGTTATCTAAACTGATCCAATTGCTCGCGAAGATCATATCGGAAACCTCGAGGCTCTAAAATAAGAGATCTCGTCAGAAAACGCATGAATCACGGGTAGTTACGTTTCTTGGCTTGATTATGGACCTTTTGTTTCATTTCGTTCCCGTGCCAGCAATAATAAAATATTTGCAACACCGGGCAAATCATGTACAAAAATTTCTTGATTATGTCTGCAACCAATCGTGTTTGTGTCAGCTGGAAAATGGAGAAGCAGACCAACGACACGGACATTATCATTTGGGTTACAAGCACTACTTGGAATGTTTTGTTCACGTTCGCTGCGTACCTGCAATTATTTAAAAAAAATTCACTTACGAGCAGTTGTAACATACCATAAGCTCTCAAATATAAATTAGGATTCTTAACAGCAAATGAAAATATTGTCGCGCACCTATTATATGCATATATGTATTATAATATTGTTTTAACCCTTAGCACTCGAGTGGTGACTCAGAGTCACCACTAAAAATTCCTGTACCATTATTCAAAATATTCTTTACATTATTAAATATGTTGGAATTTAAGCAATTACCAAATGTTTCAATATTGCACGAGATTGTATGTCTTGGATATTTGTCCTCTCAGGGTTTCAAATCCCGTTCCACACCTCTCACCTTTAACCAGCTCTCCCTATCGCCTATTTCAGCGGGACCTACTTTTTATTAAGGTGGGTACCGAACCACTTTGGGCACCACAGTTTTTTTTAAAAAAAGCACATTGAATTAATTCAAGAGGTGTCCGGGCGCGGGGATTCGAACTCGAGACCGCCTGGTCGCAGTCGCGCCCTCTATCCACTGACCCACTGTGTGCCTAATATTGCACGAGATGTTATATAAATTTCTTACCCATAAAATGAGAAAAATCATATAGAATGGAATTATTCTAGGTTTGAAGAAATGTTTAATGTTCGTGATAAAATACCTTCGAGTGCAAAGGGTTATAAGGAAACTATCATTCAGACTGAACCACCCACTACACCAAAATTAAGCAACATATTGTGTTGTTGTTATTTCAATAATTTATTTTTTTTTTATTTAAAATATGTTATTTCATATATTACTAATTTTTTATAAGATTTTAATTATTTCGTGACACAGGATTTGAGAAGCACTGCTGTAAACATTTTGAGAAACTGACACGTATAGTTGGTGATGGTGACGAGCGCATTTGATAACCGACTTTCCCTCATCCTTCGTAATCCTTTGCAGACGATGCCCAAGGATCTCCAGCTGACCGTAAATGCAGATCAGCAATCCGCCGAATAGAGTGTCGCAAGCAACGTGTATAGTCACCTCAAAAGTTGTCGCAACAAATTGATAAAGATAAGTGACTGCGTACAGCGTCGGCGAAGAATAGTTGTACGGAAACCATGCGCGAAATGCTAATTGTCTATTTTTTCCTTCCATGATGAGCGTGATGGTCCACGTTATGAACAAGGTGATCTGAAACGCTCCCATGACTTGAATCGAATTCATGCTGCAATCCAAAGAGCCCAGCAATCCAACTGTTAATTCGATCCCATTATTTCACGTCGCACAAATCCAAAAATTGAACGATTTACCCCATGGCAAACAAAATTTGAATAAAAACGATCTTGTTACTTTTACAAATTAGTGAAGAACTGTCGGTTTTAGTGCTCCGTAAGTCTAGTATTAAAAAATAGTGACTCACTCGATTAATTTGTCGAGTTTGTTCTTAATGTCCACCTCCTCCTCGTCCACGGGCAGAAACGGCTCTCTCCGCAGAATATTTACCAATGTAACGATGTTCTTTCGATTCAATAATAACATGGTCATCTTGCAAACGCTTCCGGCCACGGACGTCATCATCATCACGAGATCACTGAAATCTTTCTGGCGTCTCACGTCGAGTAGTATCGCGAAAAGATTCGACAGCATTAAACTCTGCATCAGACTGTAAGCAATCACCGTGTACACCAAGTATGCGAATTTTTTTAACGAGGATGTCCAGGTGGCTGGTCTCAGGCAGCCACACACTGTCAGCATCGATAGTACTATCCGAAATGATGTCATTATCAATTTATTTCTCTTTTATAATTTCTCATTCGATCAAAAATAATATTTTAAGAAGTCGGACAAATTAATAAAGACATTTATTCAAGTGTGTCGTCGAGTTTCGAAAGAAGGCAATTTTCTAAAATGACGATTCCTGAGATCATGTTTTGGATTGAATTCACGAACCAGTTTGGGTACAGTAGATTTATTTCTTATCGTTTGAGAATTTAGCCTTTCCAGGAGGGAGACCGAAACGCAACTGACTAACACAGACTATGGAAATTCCCTCTGCACCCTTAGATAGTCTGAACAGTCTCCCTTCGACCAGGCAGCCTATATTATTATGTCAATTACGATTGCGCCACTGTCGCAATTGTCATAGCAAAAAAAGCTCGCAACCCTTGCGGTGTATCTACATTTTTTTCGATTCTTTGTCTAGTTGTTGATTTATACTGCAACTTTACGTGGAATTGAGAAAAGGGGTGTTTAGGTAGATGGACAGGTTTTAATAATGAAACGATAGACGATGGACGGTACGGGGAAATACATATTTTAAACATTCTACTATCAGTTGCGCACTGACAGTCGTATGTTTGTTAGAAGCTGCAGTACCTAGGTAAAATTCGATCGAAGAAAATGTGTCATTTCTGTTTAAGGATATCAAAGGACAATGCCACACTATACACAAGCTATTCACATTCTTCAATTTCATTGCTATGTATATCTTTATTGTATATACTCTGGTATGGTCATCTCAATTTCATTCTCTCTTGATGGAATCTTAATCAAAATACGTTACGTAGTGTGGAGCACGTTGAATGCCGAGTAAGAAGTCTTCAGCACCTGTGGGAAAAATGAGCTCAGGAGATGCAGAATACCAAGAATGGAATTCTGGTAAGATAAAAATCAAATGTTCAACAATAAGGATTAGCTCAATATGATATCGGCGCTACAGGTTCGATCACAAATACAAAAATTAGCAATAACTCTGTCACAACGGTAACAGTTTAGTACAGTTCCAACCGGTTTAGTGACTAGTAACATTCCATTGAATTTGATTTCATTCTGTTTTTTTTTTCACAATTAGCATGTATGTATAAACACCTAATTTCCATAACTATAAAATAGTCAGTTTAATGAATAACAAATTTTATTACTTGAATTTTCACAGACGCGGACTTTTCTTGAAAATGGTTCAAAACAGAACCGAAACTTCGAAATTATAATTCTGAAAAATTGCTAATTTTTGTATTTGTGATCGAACCTGTAGCGCCGATATCATATAGAGCATATACAAAATTTACGATCGTTAAAAATAGAGAATAATAAGGATTAGAATAAAAAGAAGAAACTGACAGTCATAAATGTGTCCAGGTTCACAACAACGATGTAGCCGCTGGTGAATTCGATGGGGGACGTGGCACGCTTCATGATAATCATCAACATCTTCTTCGAGCTGTTATCCAAATCTGGCCAGTTGCTCGCAAAGATCGCGTCAGGAATTTCGAGGCTCTGAAACGCCAAGTGATTAGATCACGAACAAATGAAACGGATTCTTCCTGTCTTGAGAATGAACCTTCAGCTTGACTTCGTTCCCGTACCAACTGTAGTAAACAAGTTGTATCAGAGTGCAGGCTATGTACATGGTGCATTCGTACATTTTCGTGCCGATCTCCATTTTGGTGATTCGGAAAAGTGTTAGGCAGGCCATGATAGTGCTTACTACGAATTGAAAGCCCATGATCCCCTGGAAATGCTTGTTCACGTCCGTTGCGAGTCTGCGAGCAATTGGAAAACTCAATTTTCACTTGGCCATTGGCGGAGACAATTTTTATCTTGCATATCACCGCCTGAATGTAAGAACTAGGTAACTTGGAATTTGGAAATGTTGAGTTATCTACTTCTTATTAAAGAAGAAATCAAGTAGAATTTAATTTAAAAACTAGGAAACCTATCAAACTAATCTACGACATCTAGTTCGACAAATGGGGTAAAATGGTGTGAATAAGTCTAAAAATCGGCATGGGTGTTGTTATTGAGGTTTAGAGACGTTAATTACGAAAATGGCATCAATTTTGAAATCTAAAATGGGGGCGTGACATAAAATGAAAACTCTATAGGGGTGAATGGGGGGTAAAAAGGTTTTATGGTGAAACAATATCAATTTTCGAGGGCATTGAACAGTTTCCTGTGCGAGCGAAGCCACGGGGAAAAGCTAGTGAATCATAATCTTGTTGCTGTAAAAAGTAGGCAACTTCTGTTTTTTTTGCAACTCTAAAATAAGGAATTGTAAGTTACCTAGGACTTCTGAATAAATTAATTTGAAATAAGAAAAATTGCGAACGCACTGGTAAATGTCGTTATGGTGTTTCGCGCACGCTTTCAGCGACATATTCTGATCGCCCACAATATTTTGCAAACGGTGTTGCAGCAGCGTCAGTTGGCCGCGTATCAGTATCATCAGGCCGCTGATCAGAGTGTCGTTCGCGTACTGCATGAACGTCAGCTCTATCAAACTGCTAGCTTGATGACAGTAAGTCATCGTGTACAAGCCCAGAGGATAGTAGTCGTACGGTAGCCACACACGTGGATTCACTAGATTTCTATGCTTCAAATCTCTTATCATCGACGAGCCCAGAGTCACCAACAAGTACATATTCATCACCATCAAGAACACCAGCGAAGTATGTCTGCAAAACAGTCATTTTAGTAATTTTAACCACCACCAATCCCTTGCCGTAATATTTCCTTTACAGTTACAGTGATTCGAACACGTCTTCATCCCCGAAAATGTTGTAGAAGAGAAAAGAACATTTTTATATAACACTGTCCAACACCAAACATGTTTAAACATTCATAATGTATTACTATCGGATATCACTGTATTCAGGAAAGTCTACAGAATCTTTTGCTGTAAAGAACAATTCAATATCTATTATAATAACATCACAGTAATTGTTTAAAGTTGAAAAATACGTTTTTTTCAAAGCCATTTTTTTCAAAAACTGTGCGTGTAGGGAAAAAATGAAAGCCAGGTTCGGAATCAGCGCAAAAAACTCTACAAGATCCATCCAACAGTTATATGAAAAAAAAAAGTTGAAATTTGTTGGACAGTGTAATTTGTATTCGTTTGTGTGATTACTGGACTGCGGTTCTTTACGCACATTAAAAATTCCGTAACTGAATTGCAACAAACTGGAGTGAAAGAGAAATTTATTTTCTTCCTTATTAGGTTTAGTAGGTTGAAAATAATGAAATAGTATAATTAACCCTCATACGTTCCTCACGGTGAAAATTCACCGATATTTTCACATACTGTAAAATCATTCATCCTTTTAAGTCTACGTCGTGAGATGTATTGCTACGAATGAAACATAATGTGTTGATTTAACGTGTAAAATAAAAATAGTTGAATTGTTATCCTAGTCTCTTTTATGCAGCTATTTTTGAGTAGCGTATGAGGGCTAAGTTTTCCTAATATTTCTGCTATTTTAAATCACACTTATGTAGTTTTGTAATAAATATTTCATTTTAAAAGAAAGGCTTAACTCGAGTGTAACGCATTAAAATACGGCAAGGGGATAATATTAAAAATAATATTCAACCTGTTCATTTCCATCCTAAATGCATTAAGTCGTCAACTTACCCGATCTCTTTGTCGAATTTCATTTTGATGCTCCGCTCCTCCTCGTTCTCGGGCTTGAAAGGCTCCCTCTCTATCTTGTGTAGAAGGACCAGTATGTCGTCCCGTTTCCCCAAGAAGTTGAGCATCTTGTAAATCGAGATCATCATCGCGACGCTAATGTAAAAATTGTCGCAGAACTCTTCCTGGGTTCTGACGTTGAATACTACGTCCAGAAGCGCCGTCAACATTCTGATGTGCACGGGAATCACCATTAGGAACGAGTACACTGTGTACAGCCTCCTCTTGGCAGTAGATGTCCAGGTGGCTGGTGGTAGATAGCCCAGAATTGTAAAAGCTGTGAACGTGTATCTAAACCCGGACATTGTCAATGTTCATTTGAAACAATTCAGTTTTATTTTCCCATTGGTTTGGCACTATGAAAACAGGCGACTGTTAATTGTACAAACATAAATGCACTACTGTATTTCTTTAGGTATCAAGTTCGAGAAGGTAATCGTTAAGACAGGATAAGTATACTGCACGCGATGGAATTTCCTGTGTTACTGACAGGACAATTGGTTTTCCATTAGAACTCCCTGCTGTCGACTTCTTCAGCGATGACTTTACTTCCGATAGGGAGAGTATGTCATTACGGTAATTATTGATGAGCGCGCGACATGTGCAATTGCCATTTCGAGAACAAGATCGCGACCCCCTGCAGTTCGACATTTTTTTTCAGCTTGCTAATACGCGGGAGAACTGTGTTGAATAATAAAATTGCCGATGAACGCGATGACTGTTTGCAATTTCTTACGGTTAATTAGACCTCTAAAGAAACCGTAAACACATATCAACTCGCTTTTCCTTATTCCCAGGGATGCCATAGAACATGGAAGGTTCTCTCGAACAGTGTGCATTGTTCTCGACGCTGCAAGTCCATTACTACAGTGTTAAGTATACTTTCACACGAATATTTATATTTGCTATTTGGTACAATTTATTGGTTGTTTGTTATCCTCGTTGTAGAATGTTGCACATAGAGTAGAGGTCTTCGCCATCTATAATAAATTCATTTACTTAAGTAATTAAAAATAGCATGCACCATTCGTTGAATGAGGAGATCGATTTGCAGTCTCTGTCATGAATGAATTCAGATTCGTGTCGAACATCGTTGCACAAATTATCAACTCTTAATTTTAAAAATGCATAAAAAGTGTGAAGAACGTTAATTCATAAGAGGCAGGGTATTATTCATTTGTAGGAATTTATTGCAAATTATATTCAATTTTCTGTACAATCTATAGCATACTCCATCAGAGTTAACAGTTTACGTGATCCACAAAAATTTTTCTTGACTGTGTTTCTGTGTTAGAACATTGTAATCGAGAGCTATTTACATAATTTGACGATCCGTCAGCCTCGTGTTAGTAGGTTGTGCGCCGAATAACATTTATCAAATATTGAAAGAGAGGTGTTTATCTCAAAACGGCATCAATATTATTCAATTAAAAGACCAATGCAACGTTATACACGAGATATCTTAATTGTACATACTCTGGTATGGTCATCTCAATTTCATTCTCTCTTGATGGAACCTTAATTGAAATACGTTACGTAGTATGAAGCACGTTGAACACCGAGTAAGAAGTCTTGAGCACCTGTGGAAAAGATCTGGATGAGCTCGGGAGATGCAAAATACAAAGAAAGGTAAGATAAAAATCAAATGTTGAATAATAAAGACCCGATTAACACTTTACCGACCGGAAGCCTATTAACAGGATTTTCAATAATTCTGCTGTACCAAAAAAAAAGCATAGAAATGTTCTTTGACATTGCAATCTTAAATGAAACTATTAGACGACGTTATTGGGGGTGACTTAGTTAGTTCATACTAAATGCTAAATGAAAATTTAGCCATGTACCATACATTTTTCAAAAATATGCAATAATCACCGGTCGGTAATGTGTTAAAAAAGAGAAACTGACAGTCATAAAAGTGTCCAGGTTCAGAGCAACGATATGTCCGCTGGAGAACTCGATGGGGGACGTGGCACGCTTCATGATGATCATCAACATCTTCTTCGAGCTGTTATCCAAATCCGGCCAGTTGCTCGCGAAGATCGCGTCAGGGATTTCGAGGCTCTGAAAGGACAAGTGATTAGATCACGAACAAATGAAACGGATTCTTTCTGTCTTGAGAATGAACCTTCAGCTTGACTTCGTTCCCGTACCAACAGTAGTAAGACAGCTGCATCAGAGTGCAGATTATGTACATAACGCATTCGTACATTTGCGTGCCCATCTCCATCGTGGTGATTCGAAAAAGTGTTAAGCAGGCCATGGGAGTGCTCGCCATGAACTGAAAGCCCATGATCCCGTGGAAATGTTTGTTCACGTCCACTGCCAGTCTGCGAGCAATTGGAAAATTCAATTTTCACTTGGTAAGTAATGGGAGGAGACAATTTTCATTTTGCACATGGTCTGCAAGGATTTTATTAATTTGATCAAATTAAGTTTGTAATAAGAAACATTTCGAACGCACTGGTATATGTCCTCATGGTGTTTCGCGCACGCTTTCAGCGATATATTCTGATCGCCCACAATATTTTGCAAACGGTGTTGCAGCAGCGTCAGTTGGCCGCGTACGAGTATCATTAGGCCACTGATTAGAGTGTCGTTCGCGCAGTGCATGTACGTGAGCGCTACCAAACTGCTAGCTTGATGACAGTAAGTCATTGTATACAGGGCCAGATGATTGTAATTGTACGGCAGCCACACACGCGGAATCGCAAGAATTCTCAGCTTCAGATCCCTCACCACCGACGAGCCCAAACCCACCAACAAGTATAAATTGATCACCAAGAGGAACACCAGCGAAGTATTTCTGCGAACATTTTAGTCATTTTAACTACCAGAAACCCCTTGCCGTAACATTATTTTGTACAGTTACATTCATTCGAACACGTCTTTATCCCCAAAAATGTCACAGAAGAGAAAAGAACATTTTTATATTTTTTTTATTCGATTGTGTGATTGTGGTTCTTCACGCAAAATAAATTTTTTTTAAATTGAATTGCAACAAACTGGAGTGATAATCCCTAATTTTAACGATCGTAAATTTTGTATATGCACTTTATGATATTGGCGCTACAGGTTCGATCAAATTGGAGTGAAATAGGAATTTATGTACTGCCCTACTAGGTTTAGTAGTTTAGAAGTTTTTTTTTACGCAGCAGAATATTGCAAGTACAAAAAAACATTATAATGAAAATATAATAACAAAACACAGCATATATTTTACACATTCGCACCTATCCAGTCCATACTACACCAAATCAAGTTCGCAGTTTACATTTTTTTAAGAATTTAAAAATAAGGAGACAAGCCCCAATATTTGGTCGGGCAACCAACATTTCCAAACTTAAGGGCAACTGAAGCTTAATTTTATGCAACTGTTGTATTAATTCATGTCGCTGTACATCGAAGAGACTACATTGCCAAACAATATGGTTAATATCCTGACTACTGTGACCGCAGTTGCATTTCGGGTCATTAATAATTCTTACACGAAATAAGGACGCATTAAGGCTATAATGATTAGTTTAGAAGTTGTCTTAATATTTTTCCTATTTTAAATTATATTCCATGCTTTTGTAATAAATTTTATTTCATTTTAAAGGAGAGGTGTAACTCGAATGTGACCGTTAAAATACAGCAAGAAATTAATATCTTTCTATTATATAAAAAAATAGTTCTGTCACGCTAAAACGCCGAGCGGGTTGCCTTCCGAAGGGGAACCGAAAATTGACGAGCGGGTTGCCTCCTGAAGGGGAACCGAAAAGTGTAGAGCGGGTTGCCTTTCAAAGGGGAACTGAAATTGACGAGCGGGTTGCCTTCAGAAGGGGAACCGAAAAGTGAAGAGCGGGTTGCCTTTCGAAGGGGAACTGAAATTGACGAGCGGGTTGCCTTCAGAAGGGGAACCGAAAAGTGAAGAGCGGGTTGCCTCCTGAAGGGGAACCGAAAAGTGAACAGTGGGTTATCTTCCGAAAGGGGAACCGAAAATTGAGCGACGTGACAGTGTGTATTTTTCAGAGAGAGAGAGAGAGAGAGAGAGAGAGAGAGCAGGAGAGAGAGTGAGAAAGAGCGGGTGAGTGGGGAGCGGGAGAGAGAGGGGGAGAGAGGGGGAGCGGGAGAGAGAGGGGGAGAGAGGGGGAGCGGGGGAGAGAGCGAGGCGCCGCGGGGGTTGGCAAGCGAAGTGAGTAGTTGAAGATAATATTCAACTGCATTCATTTCCATCGTAAATGCATAAAGTCGTCAACTTACTCGATCTCTTTGTCGAATTTCATTTTGATGCTCAGCTCCTCCTCGTTCTCTGGCTTGAAAGGCTCCCTCTCCATCTTGCGTAGAAGGAACAGTATGTCGTCCCGTTTCCCCAAGAAATTGAGCATCTTGTAAATCGAGATCATCATCGCGACAGTAATGTAAAAATTGTCGCAGAACTCGGCCTGCGTCCTGACGTTGAACACTATGTCGAGAACCGACATCAACATCAGAGTCTGCATGGGCATCAAAATTAGGAATGAGTACACTTTGTACAGCCTCCTTTTAGCTGTGGATGTCCAGGTAGCTGGTGGTAGACAGCCCAGAACTGTGAAAACTAAGAACGTGTATCTAAACGCGATCATTGTTAATTTAGAAGAAATTCAGTCTTATCTCGTTCTAGAGATACTTTCCCCACTGCATTGGCACTTTGCAAGGAAGAGACTTTTATTTACGTAAACAGAAACGCTCCATTGTATTTCTTTAAGTATCAAGTTCGAGAAGGTAATCGTTCCGGTCGGATACGTGTACTGAACGCGTCGGAATTTCCTCTGTTACTGACAGGACAATTGGTTTTCCATTAAAACTCCCTGCTGTCGACTTCTTCAACGATGACTTCACTTCCGATAGGGAGAGTATGTCATTACGGTAATTATTGATGAGCGCGCGACATGTGCAATTGCCATTTCGAGAACAAGATCGCGACCCCCTGTAGTTCGACATTTTCTTTCAGCCAGCTAATACGCGGGAGAATTGTGTTGAATAATAAAATTGCCGTAGGACGCGATGACTGGTAGCAATTTAAAGAACCGTAATATCCCAGGGATGCGAGAGAAAGGTTATTTTACTGTTTTCTTGAACAGTGTAGATTGTACATTGTTCTCGACGTGGCAACTTACTCTCCATTACAATAGTGTTAAGTATAATTTCATACGAGTTTATTGTTACTCCCGTTAAATATATAAATACTTCGATATTAGAGTAGTTCAATTTTTGAATTGTTGATTGCTCGTTACCCTCGTTGTAGAACATTGTACGCAGAGTAGGAGGTCTTTAGCACCTATAATATAAATACAATTATTTAAGTAATTAAAAAATTGCATGCTCCATTCATTGAATAAGGAGATCGACTCACTGTCATGAAAGAATCCAGATTCATCGACACAATGTGCGCACTGGTAAACTGCATGGGGAACGTCGATCTCATCATAATCATCAACAGAATTTTCTTCGTATTCTCGTCCAAACTCACCCAGTTGCTTTTCATGATAAATACTGGAATCTCCAGGCTCTAGAATCAAAAATCGCGTTAGATTACGAAAGAGCAGAAGGAAGTTCAATTTCCCACCTTCAGCCTAACTTCGTTGCCATACCAGCAGTAGTAAAATATCTGCATCAACATGCAGAATGCATACACGAATGTCTCGAGCATTCTCGACGCTATACCCCTTTTCAAGATACGGTATAAGATGAAGCAGATGATCACCATACTTGACAAGAACTGAATGAATAGGACCACGCGAAAACCCTTGTTCACCTTCTCGACCAGTCTGCAATCGTTCAAAATCGTTTTAGGATATTTGTTAAGTAACATACACAAAATGTGTATGTTATACATTGTTTTAGAAGCATTAAGAGACTGAACATATTTACATTCTCTCTTCACAATTTTTCTAATAATACGTGATTAAATAAAAACGTTTATTGAATAGTACCTGATGGAAGCATCTTTAGTGTTAACACCAGATAGAATCTTTAATTGACGCAATCATTTTTACAAGTTGCTGAATAAAATTTGTGTTTGCACCACGATTTGCACTTTAGTTACAATTTTTTTTTATATTATACAAACTTACTCGAACAGAAAGTTATGATGTCGGACACACTGCTTCGCCGATTCCTTCTGATCTCTGTTGATGTTCCGCAGGCGATGTCCAAGGATCTCCAGCTGGCTGTATATGCAGAACATCAGCCCGCTGAATAGTGTGTCGTAAGCGACATTCATGAACGACGCGATGAACACGCTAACAGCTTGATGAGCATAAGTGATAGCGTACAAAGTTGGAGACGTATAATCGTATGGTACCCAGGCACGGAATGCTAACGCTCGGTTCTTTGGATCTCTGATCAACGATGTGATCCATATTATCACTCCACACGAGCCGAACATGCTCATGAATAATATCGTCAGTTTCCTGCAATTGGGACAATGTTCAATTCAGAGTCAAACTGAATTGGAAATTCAAGTGAAAATTAATCCAGTTTTCTCATTGAAATTTAGAACAATGAAATCACTAGTAATTCATTTTTTTTCTGCAATCGTTCTGTTTCTGAAGCAATCTCTGAAATATTAGAGCACGCTCCGATAAAAATTTACTAATATTTTTTCCTTTATTATTTTCTAAGTCATTCTTTAAGATTTTTAAAATTCTTTAAATTGATCACAAAGGAACGAGATAAATGTTTTTATTGCAAAGATACATTTTTGCCTTTGTAAATTTCGATGTCATTCTTTAAGATTTTTAAAATTCTTTAGATTGACGACAAAAGAGTGGGATAAACGTTTGTATTGCAAAGGTACATTTTTGCTTTTGTAATTTTCTAAGCCTTCTTTACGATTTTTAAAATTCTTTAAATTGATCACAAAGGAATGAGATAAATGGTTTTATTGCAAAGGTAAATTTTTGCTTTGATAATTTTCTAAGCTTTCTTTAAGATTTTTAAAATTCTTTAGATTGACCACAAAAGAGTGGGATAAATGTTTGTATTGCAAAGGTAAATTTTTGCTTTTGTAATTTTCCAAGCCTTCTTTACGATTTTTAAAATTCTTTAAATTGATCACAAAGGAATGAGATAAATGGTTTTAATGCAAAGGTAAATTTTTGCTTTGGTAATTTTCTAAGCTTTCTTTAAGATTTTTAAATTTCTTTAAAATGACCACAAAGTGGTCATCCATCAATTTCCATTAATCCTGCAAACGATATTCCTTAATTTCGAAGAGAATACGGGAAATACTAACTCGTTTATGGCATCGAATCTCGTCTCGATCATCATCTCAGCCGCGTTGACAGGCGAGTAAGGCTTCCTCTGCATCGAATGGATCAAGATCATGATGTTCTTGTGGTTCACCAAAAAGGTGCAGAGCTTGCAGTAAGAAGTGATCTCGGGAAGCAGCGCGTAGAAATTGTCACTGAATTCGTCTTGATCCTCGACGTTGAAAATCATGTCCAGAATTGACATTAACAGTAGAACCTGTAGGAAAATGAACACTACCACCGAATACACTTTGTACAAAAATTTCTTTGTCCTGGAGGTCCATGTGGGTGGTCGTTGACAGCCCAGCAGTGTCAGCACTGTCAACGTCATCCTCAGTGTTGGCATGGTTCCCAAAAAATATATTCACTATAAATTCTATATCGAATGAGTGAAATCGCAAGACTTGGTCACAGGACACTGTCAATCCTAATATTCGATTGTAGATTTTCGAGCTCGCTATCGACAGGATTTTGTCAATTCTAAGTTCTGATCATTTGAAGCACCTGCACCAATTATTAAACTAATTTTGCATCGGATTTAGATACTTTGGGACGAGCAATAGACAGAAGTACGGTGTCTCGATAATTCAGACTTGGTAGTACACTGTCCATCAGGTCACTGTCAACCACTGACTATCGGAGTTCCACCTTGCACCCTCTCGGTGGAGTCAGTTCTTTGCTAAAAGTCTTTTTTGTCCCTCTGCAAGGACTATGTTATTATCGGACGACCACTTCTGCAATTGCTATTACGAAAATAAACCTGCGACCCTTTCGCGGCGTAATTCTTCCTTGTTTTTCGTCATAGTGTGCTATACTGCGGACTCAAGGGCTCGCAATCAACGGACAGCGAGTGAACGGAAGGGGACAGCGTTTAATAATGAACTTGAGGAGACACGACACGTTATAGTCGATTTTCGTAGTCGAGGGGTAGTTAATAATCTAGAACACGTTTCACGAACTCTTCTAGCACCAGTCAATTAATTCTATCCGACAGTTCGCTGTCTATAGTTGTCACAAAATCGTCAGAGGAACAACATAAAGCGAAGTCGAACAGATTATGGTTTTCTTAAAGGAATATGAAAGTGTTCAAAAGGCAAGTCATTCTTTAGTGTTAAAATATTGCGGATTTCAAGCTGTATTTTTTACTATTCCTATCAAATACTTTACATAATCTAGTATGTTTCTGGCAAACTTAGAACTATAAGAGTTATCGCAGATTTGTGGTCGATTACCTTGACTGGAGCACGTTGTACACTGAATACGAAGTCTTCAGCACCTGGAACGAGAAGACATTATTGTTAGAAAATAAACGCTTAAAATTAAATTCAATGTTTCTTCTAATCTGTGTTTCACCGATTAATTTTACATATTTTTCATTGTTGTAGAACGATTTGATTTCATACGAACCGCCATGAAGGAGTCAATGTTCACCGACAGAATGTGAGCAGTGGTGAACTCGATGGGGAACGTGGCCCTGACCATAATCATCAGAAGAGTCTTCTTACTGTTGTCGTCCAAATGGTCCCAGTTGCTCGCGAAAATCAGATCCGGTATCTCGAGACTCTGAAATGCCGGTTCACACGAGAAAATAATGGAGTTTGGTGAGTGGATATTTCTTATAGCGACAATGAACCTTTCGTTTGACTTCGTTCCCGTACCAACAGTAGTAAAATATCTGCATCAGCATGCAGAATGCGTACACAAGCGTCGCCGCTAGTCTCTCGCCCAGATCGGTTTGCGTGATTCGGTAAAGGGTGAAGCATATTATCGCTATACTGGCCATGAATTGGATGCACAACACCGCTTGGAAGTCTTCGTTCACCCTCGCCGCGAATCTGAAACGTCATTATACTTCATTATATTATCTTCAGAATACTTTTCGGGTTACTATCTCTTTGAATTTTCCGAAATCTTATAAATTGTTGGTTTTACAGACGTGTAAAATAAAGCGTCAATAATTTTCCCATTCAATTATAATAGCTGAATTTGCAAACCGAGGAAATTAAGTTGTTAGGAGCTTTTAGCGAAAACATGAGAGTATCTACTGAACAATTTGTTCATTTCACATCGGTGATTTAAATTATCTGAATAAGTACTGTATAAGTAACAAATGAACAATTTTTAATTTTAATTTAAGACCACGAAATGTAAAGAATTGATTAAAAAATGATTAGAAAAAATACATTTATTACGATAGTAGGTAGGAATAATTTTTTAATGACGTTTAGTGGAAATTTTGTCCGATATCCTGTATGGTTCAAGAGTTATAGGAAAATACCAGAGTCTCTTCTCTTGCCCTTCCGTGACGCTGTCCCCTCACCCTCGCGCTTCGGCCGAGGCAAACAAAGGCAGGCCCGAGGCACGCGTTGGCTCTACGCTCGGCCGTCAAAATGTTCCGTCGCGAATAAATTTCGACTGATTTCGCTATACCCAAACATACCGATGTTTCGCGACCTTTTCACGTTTTTTCTACACGCATTCAATATAGGCAAACTACACTCCCCTTACTTAGCGTCCCCTCCTGGAGGGGACGGATCTTACCAGGGGACGGAGACGAGGGTTTCACCCACAAAAAATGCCTGAGCCTGGCCGGGGAAATTTCTCTGGCACGGGCGAGGCATACACGTTGCCTCGCTGGGCTGCGGCAACCAACGTGTAATCGCAATGCTTGCCTCGCCCGGCCGATTCAAGATTTAGATCCACTAAATCGTGGATTACACAGTCATAGAAAATCCGAACTGTATCGTGTTTGCTATCATTTTAATCAGAAAAATGTAGCGAATGTACATCTGAAAGTGAAACCCGAAAATTGTTAAGACTTTAAAAAAGCACACTCATATGGTATATCCCGCAAGATAATCTACTTCAGAAAGAAGTTCTAATCACTGTATTTCTAAAGAAAATGAGATTTCAAAGGGTTAAGAGTTAGAATGGTCTTCCAGACCATTTTTTAGCCCAAGTTTTTAGCGCATTTTAGACCAAGAGCATACGTACTCGTACAGAAAGTTGTGATGACGAGCGCACTCTCTCGCCGAGTCCTTGCCATTTTTCACGAGGTTCTGCAAACGGAGACCGAGGATTTCTAGCTGGCTGTGTATGCAGAACATCAGGCCGCTGAACAGGGCGTCGTAAGTGACGTTCATAAGCGAGGAAATTATCACACTCACGGCTTGCAGAGCGAAAATGACAGCGTACACTGTCGGAGCCGTGTAGTCGAACGGTATCCACAAACGGTACGCTAACATTTTGTTTTTCCCGTTTGTGATCAGCGTGGTCAAAAGAATCATCACTATACAGGCCTCCGTTGAGAACGTGTACAGTGCTGTCACTCTCCTGTAACCAGAACAATAATCATTTCCACTGAATCATCTCACAGTTTGCAATTACTTTCTTGCCAGTCCAATAAATAAAGTTTTAAAACAACAAAATTTATAATCGACCCCCAACAGACCCCTGCAATACCGTAGACCCTTTTGAACTTCCAACCCCTGACCTACACCGCGATTCACAATTATAAAATCGATCATTCATATATCTCAGCACCCACATTGACAAACTATGACCACTTGGGAACCAATGACAAAGTCACAATTAATTCGTACTCGTTATGATTATCGAATTTGGTCTCCACGTCCTTCTCGAGAATATTCTCAGGCGAGTATGGTTTCTGTTGCAAAGTGTTGATCAGAACCATAATGTTTTCCCCGCGAGCAAGAAAGCTGCAAAACTTGCAGCAGGTGATCAGCATAGGAATAGTCAAGACAAGATTGTCGCTGAACTCATCCTGATTCTTGACGTTAAATACTATGTCCAGGATAGTGATCAGCGTGAGAACCTGTACGAGCATCAGTATTATAATTCGGTACACTTTGTAGAGGAACTTCAGGGGCTCGGATGTCCAGGATGGCGGTCGGTGACATCCAATCACTGTCAGAATCGTGGACGCACATTGCAGCGTTGGCATCGTCGATTTTCTTAGCTGTTGTCTTGGTTTTACTCATTCAGTAATTATTAATTCAACTAATTTGTAACAATTCACCGTTGCACGAATTTAGAGTAACTTGCAGAGTGTCAGGGACGATTTCAACACGTTTATGGAAATGAAATTTTATTGGAATCGCTCTTTCTGCAAAGTGAAAAGGAGGAGGAAAACAGCGTGATTCAAGCTTCGCCAGTCTCGCTCGTTACTGACGAGTGTAGTTAGCATGTTTTCTCCGCACCCTTGGAAGTTGCTTTCCTATTGACAATTCCCTTCTGCAGCGCAAGCTGTGTTATTACCGTAATTATTGGCAGAGACATTTTTCCTCGACGACCCTGGGACCGGTTCGAGAGGAGCGATTAGGGCGACAACGTTTAATAGTTAAAAGGGGGGAACAGTATAGTCACTTTTCACCGAGAAAGGGTAAAGAATGCACGAGCGCAGTGGCAGTTCGTGTTCTCTCACTGTGACAGTGAACTCTGTTTTCTCAAATGTCTGAGCATCGTTTCACCCCCTAATCATTTCTTTACAGAACTGTTGAAAACAAATATTAGACTCCATTCATTTATTTATTCATTGGAAGCATGAATTCTGTGATGCATCGGGAATCAAGAGGACAAGAAAACGATTGTATATACGGCAAGTTAATTTCCAACGCTAGAGCGTCAATGAATTTATTGATAATTCTATTCAATGTTTTATTCTACATACTCTAATATGTTTCTCTCAAGATTGGATCGGATCGGTTACCTTCATTGAAGCACATTGTACACTGAGTAAGACGTTTTGAGCACCTGGAATAACAAACATTTTCCCCCAGTATTATTAACACTGTTCAAATAATAATCCACAGTTTAGAAATATAACTGGCGCAAATAAATTTCTATGTATCTGAACATATATTGAGAACTAGAGCTGGATTTCAAACACTTAAATCAAGATCTATTTATGGATTAATTAATCCAATGAATCGCATTATTACAGACTCGAGCACTATCTATAATCGTATTGATTGTTTTATTGAGTCTTTACTAAATTTTAAAAAGCAACTACGCAGGATTATAGGATAGTATCATTAGTTTTGTGCATGTCCCTTTTTTGTTATTCACGAGTAGTCTTTTATATTTCTCTTTTTTTATATTGTAAACACTTATGTAATAGGACTTCAGTTTGTTTATAATAAATAATAATGTACTGACCGCCATGAAAGACTCTATGTTCACCGACAAGAGACGAGCACTGGTGATTTGAATGGGATACGTAGCCCGCCGCATAATCATCAATAGAATCCTCCTGGTCCTGTTATCCAAACTCGTCCAGTTGCTGGCAAAAATCATGTCCGGTATCTCCAGACCCTGAAACGTGAATTCTTATTAGAAAATTCAACAATAATACACGCTGAATCTCCTTGCCTTCGGAATCAACCTTTAGTTTCACTTCGTTCCCGTACCAACAATAGTAAAATATCTGTAGCAGCATCACGTACGCGTACATGAGCGCTTCGATCGTTCCCGAGCCTAAATCCGTTTGAGTGAATCGGTAGAGGGTGAAGCAGATGATCGTTATGCTAGCTAGGAACTGAACGCATAATACTGCTTGGAAGTCCTCGTTCACTTTCGCTGCGAATCTGAAACCATTTTCATCATGATTACATTAGATGATTAGAATTTAAAGAAAGTGGAATTAGATAGAATCTTATTTTCAGTGGTAGAGGCCTTCGTAGATCTGGAATAAATAAAAATCCTGCCAAATTCTATGAGATTTTTCATTCCAGTATTTTTTGAAATTTTTCAGATGCCATTTACGATTTCATCATGATTAGACTGCGAAAGTAGGTCAATTTGAAAAAAGTGTAATTAAATAAAATATTATTAACTTCCCGATTTATAGGGAAGTTATTGTAATTTTCAATGGTAATGGCCTTCGTAGATCAGGAATAAATAAAAATCTTGCCAAATACTATGGGATTTTACATTCTAGCATTTTTTTAAATTTTTCAGATGCCATTTATAGCATTTATGGGTCCTTAGATCCACAGTCTAATCACGATCTTCGAGAATTTTAGTGGACACAACTACCACATTAAGAAAACATACTCATATATAAAATTGTGATGCCGAGCGCATTCTTTCGCCGACGCGTCGCCCGTTTTGATAATGTTCTGCAGGCGATGCCCGAGAATTTCCAGCTGGCTGTATATGCAGAACATCAGCCCGCTGAACAGAGAGTCGTAAGTGACGTTCATAAGGGAGGAGATTGTTACACTCACACTTTGGAGTATAAAAGTGACGGTAAACACAGACGGGGACGAGTAGTCGTATGGCAACCATGAACGAAACGTTAACACTTTGTCTCCTGGATTTGTAATCAGGCTTGACGCTACTGTCACCACTACGCACACCTCTGTCGAACACGTGTACACGGCTGTTATCAGTCTGCAATCAGAAGTTGTACTTTTCACTTAATGGAAAATTATCTTAGGTTCAGGAAAAAAGGCAAATTTTCGACTTTGGGAATTTTTCCTGCTCGAACCGCAATCGCTACACGAAAGTTTTTGGCATAGAACGATTCTGCAGACTGTGTTGAATATCTTTTCTATTACATAAAATAGTTCTGTCACGCTAAAACGCCGAGCGGGTTGCCTTCCGAAGGGGAACCGAAAATTGACAAGCGGGTTGCCTGTCTAAGGGGAACTGAAAATTGAAGAGCGGGTTGCCTTCCGAAGGGGAACCGAAAATTGAAGAGCGGGTTGCCTTCCGAAGGGGAATCGAAAAGTGAAGAGCGGGTTGCCTTTCGAAGGGGAACCGAAAATTGACGAGCGGGTTGCTTTCAGAAGGGGAACCGAAAATTGACAAGCGGGTTGCCTGTCTAAGGGGAACTGAAAATTGAAGAGCGGGTTGTCTTCCGAAGGGGAACCGAAAATTGAAGAGCGGGTTGCCTTCCGAAGGGGAACCGAAAAGTGAAGAGCGGGTTGCCTTTCGAAGGGGAACTGAAATTGACGAGCGGGTTGCCTTCAGAAGGGGAACCGAAAATTGACGAGCGGGTTGCCTTCTGAAGAGGAACCGAAAATTGAACTGTGGGTTGCCTTCCGAAGGGGAAAAAGGATGAATAATTTGACAGTATGTGAAAATATTGAATGGGTGAATATTCACCCTGAGGAAAGTAAGAGAGGGTTAATATTTAGGTTCTCTCGCGGAGCTATTTTATTTTGCCAAGCGAAAACGAATTAGATATTTTAACTTTTCTTGACTCAATTAGATTCATCTCTTACTGTCGCTAATATTGTCGGTAGCTACTTACTCGTTGTATCGATCAAACCTCGACTCGATGTTCCTCTCGTCTTCATCGGCTGGCTTGCACGGTTTCCGCTGTTGACAGTTTATGAGACGCATAATGCTATCGCGGTACGCTAAGAAGCTGCAGAACTTGCAACAGGTGATCAGCATGGGAATAGTCAAGACCAAATTTTCACTGAATTCGTCCTGAGTCTTCACGTTCAACACTATGTCCAGAACAGTTGACAGAGTCTGAGCCTGCACCGCTATTAAAATTAAGTATCCGTACAATTTGTAAAACAATCTCTTGGGCCTCGAGGTCCACGTGACTGGTGGATAACAGCCTATCGCTGTCAGGACCATGGACGCGCATCGTAGCGTTGGCATTGTCGATTGTTTCAGCTGTTATCCTCCCTTTATTCATTCGGTCTGCGTCAATTCACTCATTTACACTCCGAATTGTGTACAATTCACGGATATACTGTTACAACGTTTACAATTTTTAGTTGAACTGACAATTTTTAGTTGATCTAGTTCGCGAGAGTTCAATCTAGTTTTTTTTCAGAAATCGTGCATTTGATATTAATCCTCATACGTTTCTCAGGGTGAAAATATACGCATTTACTATTTTTACATACTATGAAATGATGGGTCCCTCTTCATCTGTGATGTGAGACGTGTTTCTCTAAAATGTGAAGTGATAAATGCAGCCAAGTTTATTAGTTACAAGTGTGAAGCAAAAATGGATGAGAAAGTTTCATAGAATCTTCTATGCAGCTATTTCTGAGGAGCGTATGAGGGTTAATTGAGAAATTTTTACTCGAGGTGAAAACTGAGGGAAGAATAATTTGGTAATTAGACAGCGGATCTTTATGCGAAATAAAAATCGATCTGCACCGTAACAAAGTGGAGTGAAATGTAAACTAATTTTCTTTCAAGATATGTTTAATAGATTGAAAACCTTATGACACAGTAGTTTTAAATTCTTCCAATGTTTTTAGTGCTTTAAATTGCATCTACTGATTTTTGCTATAAATTCACAAAATCCGCTGTCTATTTTGAAGTTGTGGTTTGCAGAGAAATTGTTAATATGGAAAAGGGAACGATACAGGAAAATACTGTGCACTTTCTCACCATTACGCGACAGAGTCTCACATGTCACTGACTACAGGAGACTATCGGCATTTTCTCTGCGCCCCTATTGACGATTTCCCTAGGCAGAGGCTGTCATTACAATAATTATTGATGCGACATCTCCACTTACCATTTCGATAGCATATTCGCAGCCCCTGCTGCACGTAATTTTTTGTTCGCTGCAGTCCACTCCGTTTTCTCTTCCACTCGGGGTTGCATTTCGAGAGGAGCGATAGGGGGATCAAGTTGAATAATAAAATGATTGCCCCGAGGGAGAATGTATCGTGGCTTTTCCGAATCTATTGTGTTCTCTTCTGCTCGGACGCAAAGTGAAATTCGATCGAGGAAACACAGTGAAATATCTGACCGTGTTTCTTGAACCTTAATTCACGATTATTGAGAAAAATTTGGATAGACACGTCCTGGTTATTTTTATAAACTTCAAGCACCGAGTACATTTCCCACAAATGAAAAGCGCAAGAGGAATAAGAGAACCGTATGTACAAGGCAAGTTGCTTTCTAATATAATTTTAATTTATAGTTTGTCCTATTAGAATCGTATCAAATACTCTAGTATGTATAATTGCTTGTTAATTGAACATTGTCGACTACCTTTCCTGAAGCAGATTGTAAGTCGAATACGAAGTCTTGATCACCTGGAATGTATTGTGAGATAATATTTACAGGAATTACATGATTCGACTGATTTATATACTAACCGTCATGAACGAATCCAAATTCACGGACACTATATAACCACTGGTGAACTCGATAGGGTACGTAGACCTCAACATGATCAGTAACAATTTCTTCTTCGTGTTCATACTCATACTTATCCAGTTGCTCTCAAATATCAGATCTGCGATTTCGAGGCTCTAGGAAATCGTAATATCTCTTTTTAACAATATTCTAAAATACTTGAATATCAAACCTTCTTTGGTATTACCCACTTTTAGTTTGACTTCGTTCCCGAACCAACAGTAATAAAATAATTGCATCAGAAAACAAGTAGCGTACACCAAAATCTCAACCATTTTCTCGCCCACTCCCAATTGCATGATTCGGTAGAGACTGAAGCAGACGATCGCCATGATGCCGAAAAACTGGACGAACAATGCTGTTTGAAAGTCCTCGTTTATCTTCATAGCAAATCTGCAATTATTCCGAAAATTAATTCAAATAAAGGCAAATTGCACTTGAAATATATAATAAATTTATGATTTCGGCACATGGTTCGATCAATAAACAACAACAAATTTGCAAATAATTAGCACATCCTCAACATTTCGATCCAACAGTTCGCTCATTAATTATTCTCCTTTTAATTTCTATTTTGTCGCAACAAGTATGTGCTTTCTTTTTCGTTCTTTTTGGCTGTGTCCCAATATTTTGTTCAAATATTATTATATTTATTTGGTTTTTTCAGACGCAAAAATGTCTCTCTTGATAATGATCCACATTGGGATCTAAACGTAGAGGATGTGCTAATTATTTGCAAATTTGTTGTTGTTTATTGATCGAACCATGCGCCGAAATCATAAATTTATTATGTATTAATTCAGTTGTTGTTCGAAAATCTCTCGAACTGTTTATCTCGTCGAGAACTCTGAATCTCGTCGAGAAATTCTGTAGACTATCAAACACTGGACTGAATGTTACAACAAATATTCTGCAGAAATTTGTTCGAGTTTCAACGCACGTGTATATGAACTTGTGATGTCGCACACAGTCGTTCGCTGATATCGTATCATCTTTAATATTTCTTAATCGATGTCCGAGGATATCCAGCTGGCTGTATATGGAGACTATCAGCCCGCTGAACAGGCAATCGAAACCGACGTTCGCTGTCGAGCTAATGATCATACTCACGGCTTGGTGAGTATAAGTGATCGGGTATAAAACGAGGGTCGTATAATCGTACGGTATCCACGCGCGAAAAGCTAACGCTCTGTTCTTTGGATCTCTGAATAACGAGCTAGTCCACGTTAGTAGCATGAATAATTCGGTGTAAAGTGTGTAGAAGGTTGACAGTCTCCTGCAACGAACACTTTTTCATTGTGGATTCTGTGGGGAACACAATTATGGGGGTCAGGAGAAACAGAACACTGTAAGATCATCAGAATCATAAGAACTAGAGTTTATACAAAAACCGACTTTTAAAAAAACCGATTGTCGGTTTTTAACTTCTCCATGAAACCGGTTTAAACCGCTCTCGAATTTTTACAGATAAAAAACAAAACATATTTACAACTTAAAAGAGAAGTTTTTAATTTTTTTTTAATTTATAATGACTCAAAAATGCATACAAGAAAAACATAAGGGACATATAAGTATATAATACTCTTAAAAACTCGCAGAAATTTACAAATGTTTTATATTTATGTAAATTATTATTTTACTTCTTTCTTTGATTAATAAAATATGAATTCAAAAAGCAAGCAAATTCAATGGATTTATTGTTTAATCGTGTCCTTATTTTGAACACAAAATTACCAGAAATAGAAAAAACTCTTAATTGTCTTTAAAGCATTAAATAATAAATCTAAATATTTTGTTCTCCTATTTCTAGTTTCCAAGACCAAAAACAACTTCTTTAATGTTTGCTAGAGGAAATCACTTCTTCATGGTCTTGCAGGTATTTATTTATTGCTATTTCATAGAATTTTTCGTTGTAGATATGTCTTGATTTTCTTCTTCGTCCCTTCTTTTTAACATCGCAGTAATCTTCTGTAGAATAATCTTTACATGATCTTGATAACGTCTGTCCAGATAATTTAACACTTTACCGACCGGAAGCTTATTAATAGGATTTTCAATAATTCTGCTGTACCAAAAAAAAAGCATAGAAATGTTCTTTGACATTGCAATCTTAAATGAAACTATTAGACGACGTTATTGAGGGTGACTTAGTTAGTTCATACTAAATGCTAAATGAAAATTTAACCATGTACCATACATTTTTCAAAAATATGCAATAATCATCGGTCGGTAATGTGTGAATCATATCAGTTTATGTAGCTAATGCAAGAAGTTTACTAGAAGATATATAAGTGTTATGTATTTTAAAACCGGTTTTCAAACCCGGTTTTTAAAAACTGTCAAACCCTAATAAGAACCTCCTTGTTTTCAACTGATTGAAATTACTCCTGATTCTTGTAATTGTTGTCGAACGTTTCCACTCACTCGTTTATGGTGTCAAACTTCGTCTCGATCCTCAGCTCCTCTTCATCCACTGGCAGATAGGGCTTCCGCCTGGTAGCTTCCATGAGATTCATAATGCCATCACGGTTCCCCAAAAGAGTGAACAGCTTGCAGCAGGTGATCACCATAGGTGCCGACATGTACAAGTTCTCTCCAAAATCGATCTGATTCCTCACATTGAATATCATATCTAGAACCGATGTTATCGTCAGACTGTACGTAAGAAAAAACACGAAACACCCGTATATTTTGTACAACGTCTTCTTGGTACTGGACGTCCACGATGGTGGATATCGACAGCCTGCAATCGTCAGAACCATAGACGTCCATCGTAGAGTTGGCATGGTTGATTCGCATCGACGACACCTGTTAATTATTTCTCCAGTAATTCACTGTCTCCTCGGTAAATTAACGAATGGCACGCATAACGACTGTTAGGATGGTTTTGGTACAGTACTTCCACGAAGGTTCAGACGTAATTGACTGGTATGATGCACCGGCGTTGTCTCTGCACCCTGCTGCAACTATGTACTTCCCCGATGACGCTTCCCTTCCTTCCGTAGCCGACTATATCATTAACGTAATTATCGGTGCCATTACCACGGGATAATTAGAATTGCTATTCCGAACGCAAGATCGCGACGTCGAAATCCTTATATATCGTTCTCCACCGCAATTGTGGTGTAGGGTTCCTCCAGGGGCGGTCGTGGAGAGGGATAATGGTTAACTATGAAATGGTAAGCTAGCTTGGCTGGTTTTAATGAGCTTAGGGTGATACATATTTTACCGGGCGAGGAGAGCCTCTAGTGAAGTGTCAGTCGTCTGTTTGGTGCTAGCAGGAACATTAGAGGAAAAGTGTGCTGCTGACGAAGCTGGTACAGTCTTAACACTAGAACTACCGAGCACTAAACGCAGTTGGCAATACATTGCCTTATAATAACGACAATATACCATTTATTTCGATTTCGTGCAAGTTTTATTTAAATATATACTCCAACAAAGAAGTTGACTAAAGAAATTTCTCGGAAGAACAATTTTATACTTTTAATATTTCGAATCGAAAACAGTTCGCAACCAGTCATTCTGACTGGTCCGGTAGTACTAGTGTTAATTAAGTTAGTTACTTCGCAGAATCGAACGCTGAGCCTACTGTTGAACGACTGATATTTCATGAGAAATTATATTGAAATTATTTAGCTATGGTAAAATCTGTGCAAAATAAATTCGTGCTTCCTCAAATTTTTATGAGGCAGTTTGAAAGATTTTATAAACTGCTATTCAAACGAGTGTCAGCTTTTCAGACAGTGAATAATATTAATCGGTAGACAGCGAATCTTTATATAAAATCGAAATTTTTCATCTGAATTGCAGCAAACCGAAGTGACATAGAAATTGATTTTGATATTCGTCTAATAAAATCAGACAATATGGAAGATAAATTTGTTGATTCCGGAAAAGTACTGCGGATATCATGCTGAATTTATTTCTACTCTTATCGAATATTTACGCTACATATTCTAGTATGTTTCTTCCGATTATTGAATAGCTACAGTTCTACGCCGTGGAATATCGTCGAGTTACCTTCACTGCATCACACTGTATGCCGAGTACGACGTCTTCAGCACCTGCAACTCCCAATTACCATTATTAAACACCAATTTAAATTGTTAAGTCATTATTCAGCTGTATACTCACTGCCATAAAAGACTCCAAATTCACGGACACGATATGAGCACTCGAGAACTCGATCGGGAACGTAGATCGAAGCATGATCATCATCAAAGTCTTTCTCGTGTTCCCGTTCAAATTCACCCAGTTACTTGCGAATATTAAATCTGGTATTTCTAAGCTCTGCAACAGACAATTTGTTAAAATTCACAGCAACAGAAGGATTTTATTATTATTTTATTAATTAACCTTTAGTCTGACTTCGTTCCCGTACCAACAGTAATAAAATATTTGCATCAGCATGCAGAACGCGTACATCACAGTTTCAGCGAGTCTAGATCCTAGATCTGTTTGAGTGATCCGGTAGAGAGTGAAGCAGATGATCGTCATACTCGCCATAAACTGGACGCACAATACTACTTGAAAGTCCTCGTTCACTTTCGTGGCGAACCTGAAATTGTTCGAACACTGCGAATCATTTTAATCGTAGAACTGTGTGGATTAACTTAATGTGATTGTGTGAATTAATATAAGGAACGCACCGGTATATGAAGTTATGTTGACGAGCGCATTCTCTCGCTAATTCACTGTGATCTTTCACTTGTTGCAGACGGTGTCCGAGAATCTCCAGCTGACTGTATATGCAGAACAACAGGCCGCTGAACAGAGAATCGTAAGCGTTGTTCATGAGCGAGGCAATTGTTACAGTCACAGCTTGGTGGGCGTACGTGACACCGTACAGAATTGGGGATGAATAGTTGTACGGTAGCCATACTCGAAATGGCAGCACTCTGTCCTGTGGATCTTTCATCAACGAGGTAACCCACCTCGTCAGTATGCAGATTTCCGTCGACATTATGTATAATCTCGATATTCTCCTATAATCGTAATTCATTTATAATTATTTCTCAAGCTACCCCATGAAAAATTATACTAGCATCCATGTACGTATTTTCTATTTTTCTGTTGTTCCACTATCAATTTTTATTGGACCCTCTGATAAATCTAGAATATTATTAGGACCCATATATATTCCTTATTGCTATGTCTTGCTAATAATAATTTTTATTCGAGCCTCTTATAAATCTAGGACCTAGAATAATATTAGAATATGATAAGTCTAGAATATTATTAGAATCCATATATATTCTTTATTGCTATATCTTGTCAATAATAATTTTTATTCTAGCCCCCTATAAACCTAGAATAATATTAGAATAATACACGTATTTTTTATTTCTCTGTTTTATTGATTTTTATTTGAGCTTCTGATAAATCTAGAATAACATTAGCACCCATATATATTCTTTATTGCTATGTCTTGCCAATAATAATTTTTATTCGAGCCTCTTATAAATCTAGAATAATATTAAGACCCATATACACATTTTTAATTTTTCTGTAGCTCCAACATTAATAATTAAGAAACTTAAGAAAGCACGCTCACTCGTTGATCGTGTCGTATCTCGTCTCGATCTCCATCTCGTGGTCATCGGCAGGCAAATACGGTTTCTCCCTGATCGCGTGCATCAGCATCAGAATGCTCTCGCGATGAGCTAAAAAGCTGCACAGCTTGAAGCTAGAAATCACCATAGGAACCGTCAAGTAAAGATTATCTCCAAACTCGTCCTGACTCCTAACGTTAAATACTATATCCAGAATTGTCGTGAGCGTGACACTCTGTACAAGAAACACCACTATAATCCCGTACACTTTGTACAAGAATATTTTCGTGGTAGACGTCCAAGACGATGGATATCTGCAGCCTATGGTTGTCAGCACGGTGGTTGTCCATCTCAATGTTGGCATATTTAATTATATCTTTTCTTGATCATATCTAAAAAGTTTCACTGTTCCGTAGAATGAAAATTCGTTAAAACAACCTTTTTTCCACGGATCTTTTAATGATCGGTTCGCGAAGAACGTGCTAAGAGAAAAGTACTATGTCTTCACGCAGCAGCGGTACAACCGTTATTGACTGCTATAGTTCACCGGCATTATTTTTGCACCCCCGGAACTACTTACTCGCAATAATTCTCCTCCTGGACAGCGGAGGGCCGTTATTATGGTAATTATTGACGACCAACATGCTCCCTTGCCGTTTCGCGAGCATGATTGCAGTTCTCTCGCTGCACGTAACTCTTTCTCGCTTCTCGAAAACTAATTAGACGGAGGGGATGTTGCTCTACAATTGTATGATCGACACACGACAGTTCTAATCGAGGGTTCTACATATTTATCATCTCGATGAACCATGCGCTGTCAGTTCCCTGTTAGCTGGTCTCCTCTTCAGTTTGACTCGTATTCCACCTTTCGCAATAACGAACGGTTGTAATTAGCCTGCGGATTTGATATGTTTGAAACAGTAAAAACTCTTTAATAATGATACAGAAAAGAAACGAATGTTGCATACGAATCCACAGTCTAGTAATTTGTGATTTGAATTCGAGAGTGAGGGGAACAATTAACCATAGATTCTCCATGGAAAACAAGAGGATGTCTATTTAAAAACTGCAACACACTTCAGAGCTAGAAGACGTCGCACAGAAGGCAAGGTACTTTCTTATATCAACCCTTAACACTACTCGAGTGGTGTAAAAATACATGTTGCTTTCTAATCAATTACTAAACATTCAAGTATTGTATTAAATTAAAGAAATCATAGAGACTGATTAAAGAAATTTCTTTGTCGTATTTATAATTAATATTATAGAACAGAGCTCTTTGACGCACAATAGTTGCGAAAACGCTCCTTAAACATTCAATAATTAACAGCTCGGGCAACGACATCGTTGCACTCGGGTTTCAACGGGCAAAGGATTATGCATACTCTACATACAAACCGCAAAGTGTTCTCTCTAGAATCTTTATTGCTATTTGCGTCACCAGCGCCGATCTACATACTTCTATACAGTTTTCTTTTCCCCACTCATAGAAAGATAATTCTCTTGCTACGTTCTCGTGATATTGGTCCTCTTGTTTCTGGGTTCTTCGCTTCACTGCAGCAAGTTGTACGCCGAGTAAGAGGTCTTCAGTATCTGTTGCAAACGTGGACATTCAGTAATTTGAAACAGTGTATGATAAATGATTTTTCATTTTACTCCAGCTTGTTGAGAATCGGGTGGAACAAATTGTTTACTGCTTTTTCAGTTTGTAATTCAAACCAATAACATCTCAATTGTTAATGTGGTAGAATTTCTGCAACGACTCTAATGCCTAGATTCGATCCAGTGCATTTTTACTAAAAGCTGGAATTGTTGCTTGTGCTGGACGATTCCTCGCAACAAAGTTCTCCCACTTTGTAACGACGAGCTCAAATATGCAGGATAAATATTTAAAGGAAGATGTCGCGGAGACATTACTGCCATCGAAGTAAAAAACACGCGCGAATGAAGTGAATTCTAGGGTACTAGTGCAATTATTTCGAAGCTTGTACGTTCTAAGCAACACGTGATATGCTCTACGATTGTTTCAGACAAGGGGAACGACGAATGAAGTTGACTCGTTTCACAGCAGCGAAATAGAAAATCTTCCTGGTAAGTTTATTGCTACACCCCTCGACACTTTCTATCTCTAGTTACAGCGCTTTGTATAAACCTTTCTATGTCTCTATTTCTACGAACTATTTCTTTGTCTCTCTTTCGACGGACGTTGCACGTCTTACTTGAGCCTCACTGAAGCAAGTTGTACGCCGAGTACGATGTCTTCAGTATCTGCAAACGTGAGAATGATTCTAAATCTTTTAATTAATGAATTCTATGGTGAATCTTTCGCGTGTCAGCGGATTTTATGCATTTATGACATAAATGAATAGATGCAATTGAAAACAGTAAAACATTAGAGGAATTTAGAAATTCGGCTGTATTATTTTCACCCCCATTAAAAATATTAACACATTACCGACCAGTGATTATTGCATAATTTTGAAAAATCTGGTACATGGCTAAAAACTTCTTAATGGAACTTTCAATAGTAACAGCAATTTTCATTGTGAACTAACAAGTCATCCTCAATAACGCCATCTAATAATTTCATTTAAGATTTCAATGTAAAAGAAAATTTCTATGCTTTCTTTTGATACAGCACAATTATTGAGAATCCTATTAATAGGCTTCCGGTAGGTAAAGTGTTAAGAAACAAAATAAACGTGTATTTCACTTCAGATTGTTGCAATTCAGGTATAAAATTTTTATTTCATATAAAGATCCGCTGTCTAGTAATGAATGACCAAAAATTGTTTGAAGATTTTCTTCGAAACGGAAACGAGAAAATTTTCCTGAGGAAATAAACGGATCTAGAATGATTAATAAAATACTGACGGTCACGTATGATTGCAGGTTCAAAGTGGCGATGTGGACGCTGGAGAACTCGATGGGCACCGAGGCTCGCCTCATCATCATCCATATCATCCTCCTCTGGATGATATCGAGTTCCATCCAGTTCATACTGTGCGCTACGTCAGAAATTTCTAGGCTCTGGTAGATAGAAGAATAGATTAGGATGGCCAGCATAGAAAATGCCGTTTTCTCAAAGTGATCGAGTTGTATTTGAGAAAACGCCATTCGGCATGTGTTGCGGATAGAATTAAGAGCGTTCACTATTGTAGCGAAAAGGTGGCGATATTTGGAATTTTACGAGATTATTGCAAGAAACACCATATATTATAGGAACATTGTAATTCTCTGTTAAAGACATATAAAAATGGCGAGGCTGGTTCGAGAAAGAATGTTATTGTTATTGGAATAATGACGCGAGCCAACTCTTATCGGTGTTAGACGAGGCCCCCACGATTCACTCTTGAACCAGTGCTGGCCGTAGGCAGGATAAAACTCATACCCTCATAATTTACAGCATGCATCAGCCTAATATTACAAGAAATCCGGGCCAGAAAAAACAGTGATTGCGAACCTTCAGCTTCACTTCGTTCCCGTACCAACAGTAAATGAATATCTGTGTCATTATGCATTGACTATACAGAATTATCTCGAACAGTTTCGGGCCCAAGTTCGTGGACTGCGTTAATCTGTAGAGGTTGAAGCAGACGATCGAGGCACTCGCTAGGAATTGCATGAAGATAATCATCTTGAACTGTTTGTTCAACTCTTGGGCGTATCTGCAATCATTTTTCCAACATTAACTGCCTCTGTTTTATAATCGAATGATCTATAACGATGTATGGAGAACCAACCGGTAGACCTTGTCGTGGTAATGTATGCAGGACTTGATCATCGCGGAATCGCTTTTCGTGATTTTGTTCAGACGAAGTCCAAGGATCTCGAACTGGCTGCAGATGTGGATCATCAATCCACAAAACAGACTGTCGCACGCTGCATGGTTCAACGCAGCGTAACACAGTCCTAAGCTTTGCTGAACGACAGTTGGAAAGTACAAGGGGACCGTCGAGTAATTGTAAGGCAACCATATTCTGAATATCAGCGGCCATTTTTCGGACTTGAAGCAGACCATCGCGGAGAGGAAGGTGCAGGTGATTGTCAGCAAACTGGCGTACATGAGCGTGTTAGTGCTGTCAAACAATGTGAGTTGTAATTAATAATTATTGCTTTATTCGTTACAGCTGGACTTGGACTTTTTTTACAATATTCTATATTTATTTCCTATGTGATATTATGCAAAAACAATTCTGCATTCGAAACGGGTGTTAATAAATGCACGCGGGTACTTTGAAAATAAAACGATTCCTTATTTTACGCCGCGGGAAATCTCGAAATCTCTATATAACATCGGTACTTCGTTTATTTAGGCTTCCGAAAAAAATGTTTAACAATTATTTGCAACCACTCAAGCTTGCCGTGGTACGTGTCATATTTTTTCAATCGAACTCCAAAGTTTCCTGCGCAGAATGGCGTTTATTTCGCGCAGATATTTATAATACTTCTCGAGTTACAATTTCTTAAAGAAAGTCTGATTGTCTGAATTTAAACATGCTGTTTTTGAAGTTGTCTTAAAGTCTCATTGTGCAGGTAACTTATTGATAATCCAACATTCTGTAATATAATACGCTTCCTTTCTCTTTTTCCGAACTTCTCGAGCCACTTCGCACTAAGAAGAACAAAGTCTCGAGCTCGAGAGGAAGAAACGAAAGTAGATCGAATCGTAATGTCGACTCACTGCGTTGTTTTCTCGAACTTGGCTCGGATCTCGACCTCCTCTTTGTTCCGTGGGACGAAGGGATCCTTCTGGAAGGTGTCCATCAGCTCGAGGATCTTCTCGTGGCTCAGCAACATGTTCGTCAGCTTCTGACAGCCGATCATCATCGCTGTCAACATGTACAAGTTGTCGGCAAACTCCTCTTGATTCTCCACGACCAGCAACAGATCCATTATCTGATAGAATGTGACCGAGTAGACTAGAAAGACCACGGTCACACTGTACAATTGGTACAGCAACGTCTTCGAGGGTGTGCTCCACGATTCTGGATGCCAACAACCGCACATTATCAGAGTTCTCGTTACCATTCTCAGAACACGCATCTCTCTGACGAGGATCACTTCGACGCTGAACAATACTCAACAATTTAAAGAGACTCCATTTTAGTGGAAATTTTTATTAACAGATGACAGACTTTCGAAATTGTCGAAGCTCTTCGACTGTCTATGCTGCTGCAAGCGAGCAAGGAGAATTGCAACTCGGTGCGCAACACAGACGACTATAGTTCTTCGCGTAGTTTGTCCAACAGCCATGCACCCCAAGGGTTGCATCGTTCGCGGAACATCCCCTTGCACGGAGTATACAATTATCGTAATTCCACGGACCCGATCTAGCGACTCGTGCAGTTACATTTTTATAAATAACAAGCCCTCGGGACTCTTGCAATTTCTTCCCTACTGTATTTCCGATAATATGTATTTTCCTGCAATATCCATGAACCGAGTGGCACAATTTTGCTGACATTTTATAAACGCGAAGAAGTGCGTACGGTCTGCCGGTCAGTCTGCTGGCTGCTCTCTTCAAGGTCTCTGACGATTTTTTACAGGCAGAGTCTCGTCGTTACTATGATTATCTACCGTGAGTAAAATCTTATCATGATAATGGACTTACTTAATTATCAGATCGGGCAACGACGTCGTTGCACTTGGGTTTCAACGAGCAAAGGGTTACGCATGTTTCTATTGTTCCAGAAAATACAAACCGCAAAATGTTCTCTACAATCTTTATTGGTATTTGCAGCAGTTGTGGTCTACGTATTACTATACAATTTATTTTCCCCTACTACTAGAAAGAAAGTTCTCTCGCTACATTCTCGTGTTCCTGGGTTCTTCGCGTCACTGCAGCAAGTTGTACGCTGAGTAAGAGGTCTTCAGTATCTGTTGCAAACGTAGACAATCAGTTTTACATTCACCAAGTCCATTCAGTAATTTAAAACAGTGAATGACTCATTCATATGATCTCCTTTGCGCGTCTGGGCGCAGCGTTTTATTACCCCAGCGCCTTTTGCACTCGATTCGTCATACTTTATCATAACTGTCCGTTTTTAAAGTCTGAAAAATTTTCGGGTTCCACTTTTAGATGCACATTCGCCACATTTTTCCAATTAAAATTCATTAGAAAATCATTCCTAACTATTGTTTATTATCGACATAAATACATATATTTGTTCTAATAATTTTATAATCAATTCTTTAAATTTTGGTGTCTTAAAATAAAAATACTTCATTTGTTATACACTTACTTAGTCGTTTTTTCAGATACTTTAAGTACCGACGTCTTTGGTTATGAATTTCTCTGTGTTTCTTGAAATGTTCATAATATGAAGAATAAATATTGAGTAGAAATGGATAAATTTTTTGAGTAGATCCTCTTACATTTTCACTATATGGGACAGAAAACGTTTGCGTTTGGGTCTGTCGCCAACATTCAGAGTTCTCGAAGCGAAAATACAAACGCAAACGTGTTCGAGTTTGGGCGATGCTCTTTCGCTTTTCTTCGCAAATGAAATACAAGGAAAGACATACCAAATCGCATCATGAAAACGCAATCTTTTGCGTCCAGAGGAACAGCAGGGAGCTACGACGAGTGAAATATGGATAGCAAAACGCTACGTCGAGACGCGAAAAGGAGAGGAATAAAATGAATTTTCATTTTACTCCAGTTTGTTGCGAATCAGGTACAACAAATTGTTTACTGCTTTTTCAGTTTGTAATTCAAACCAACAACATCGCAATTGTTAATGTGGTAGAAAAGCGTGAATTGTTGCTCGTGATTGTGCGTTATTTCTACTGACCGTCGTGAACATTTCAAGATCCATGGATACAATGTGGATGGCGGAGAATTCGATGGGCACCCTGGCGCGTTTAATCATCATCACGAGCAGCCTTTTTCCGTCGTTATCTAATTTTGTCCAGTTACATTGAAACACGAACTCCGAGACATCGAGGCTCTGTGAAAGGGTGACGTATAATGCGTAAGAAATCATTTGAATGATCAATCGATTTCGATGAATTTGTCTACGACAAGATTGAACCTTCAGTTTGATTTCATTCCCGTACCAACAGTAGTAAAAGATCTGTATGAGCGTGTTGGTCAAGTAAAGTGTCACTTCGAGGAATCTCGATCCCAAATGAACCTGCGTCAGCTGGTACAAAGTGCAGCACACTGTCACGATGGTTACTACCGACTGGATCATTATGATAATTTTGAACCGTCTGTTCACTGTGGTCGCGTACCTGCAATGGTTCGCGAGATGACTAAATTCGTACAATAATTATGTACACGGATTTTCCCAATCGTTATACGTTTCTATAACGTTCTTAGCAGCTTAGAATACAACTGGTACTGTCATGTAACAATGGGAGCAATAAATTTCTGGTTGTCTGAATTGTTTACAGACAGCTGGAGATATTGAGAAATTAATTCCTCCTATGGCACCTTCTTTGAGAATTCCTTGAGAATTTAATCAGTGAAAATGGGAATTTGCATAAAGAGTCTAGGGGTGAAAATTCGTTTTACGATTTAACACTAGAACTACCGGACAAGTCAAAATGACTAATGCGAATTTTTTTCGATTAGAAATATTAAGTAGAAATTGTAGTTTCGGCGCACAGGTTCGATCCTATGTTACTATTTTTCTAAGCAGTTTTACAAATTAATAAATCGACGTTTCGGTCTAGGTTAAGACCATCTTCAAGAATATAATTGCGTCTGTAAAAATTAATATGGGAATATATATATTTCAATGTTAAAAAGCAAAAAGTGAACAAAAGAGAAAAAGACAGAATAAAGAAACCAATGGTTTGTTGGTGCATACTTACTTGCTTAGTAACAAATTTAATTTAGATTTAATATTTCAAACATTTGTTGACCATGTGCCGGCATGATACATAGTAAGGTGAATTACAAACGTTACGATATACAAGGGTCTTTGTTTAGAAATATTAAAAGTATAAATATGTTTTTTTGAGAAATTTTTTTAGTAAACTTCTCTATTGAAGTACATATTTAAATATCCCGTGTACGAAATCTAAATAAATGCCATATTTTCATTATTAGAAGGCAATGTATTGCCAACTGCGTTTAGTGCTCGGTAGTTCTATTGTTAAGAAGCAGCCGGTAAAAGTGATCTACAGGTTAGAGGACCTTCAAAAATCGAGTGAGAAGTATATCAAGTAGGTGAGGCTGCTCTAAACTCCTCCTCCTAAATTCTATTTGCTGGATAATGTATATAAACGCTATGGAAATGAAGAGCAACTAACGTGTAAATATGGTCGTGCAGATAGGTGCATCGCTTCAACGTGTACTTCTTGTCTGGCACGATCATTTTCAGTCGATGCTTGAGAATCTCGAAGTGGCAATAAGTATGCATGAGGAAGCCGTTGAACAAACAGTCACTTCCAGTAGTGATACACCCTGCGTAGACCTGTGACCCGACCTGGTGAACTAATGTGGTGCCGAACGAAACGTTAGAGGAGTAGTTGTATGGAAGCCATGCCCGGGTCAGCAACTTATGGTCCCTGAAGCCGACGAATAACCCCGTCACGCATGTTGGCAGAATGTAACAGCTGATTATAATTGTGTACGTGACTGCGTTTCTTCTGTAAACGATATTAACCATGAAAAACCATTTTCTAAAGACAACTTCAAAATCAGACTTTCTTTAAAAAATTGTAACTCGAGAAATATTGCAGATATCGGCACGATATAAACTCCATTCTGCGCAGGAAACTCCGAAGTTTAATTTAACAATACAGCATGTACCACCGCAAGCTTGAATGGTTGTAAATAATTTTTTTTAATTTTTTTCTGAAGCCCCTGCGATTAATTTTGTGGAACGAAATTCACCTAATGACTCTGTTGAGGCGATTTACCTGGCCAGTTTGTCGAATCTCGATCGAATCTGCTCCTCCTCGACGGTCAGAGACGCGAACGGCTCCTTCTCGATCCTATCGATCATGTCCGCGATGTATCTGCGTGTCAGCAACACATTGGTGAACTTCGCACAGATACAGCCATTCGCCATGGTCGCGTAAAAAATATCAGTGAACTCATCCTGACTTTTCACTTGGATGATCAAGTCTAAGATTTGAGAGATTGTCCACCAGTACATAATAAACCATATGAAGGCTGAATAGGAGGAATAGAGGAGCCTCTTCGATGGAGAGTTCCAGGAGTCTGGAATCCAACAGCCACCGACTCCCAGAATCTTGCATACGTATGCTAATCTCTTTGCAGTCATTTTATTTCTATTCAATCTCCTTCTAACAAGAACTACTTCAATATATCAGCAATATTTGTCCTTCAATATTGGCTAGTATCGTTCTTCCACTAATACAAAATGAACCAGTAACGAATTGAAGTAAAACAAGGAATAAGGTATCGCGATTAAAGTGATCTAGACGAGTGGACATACAAAGTTGAAATAATCCTCGCTGTCGCGAGCACCGTCGGCCGTAGAATATCGATATTTTTTTTCTGACAAATGGGAGACGATACGCCGGGCTATGTAATTACAGTAATCACCGAGAACGCGACATAGGCAAACCGTTCCCCATTTAATTACATTCTTGTTCACTATTTTTCGCAACGCACAGTTCCCAGTTTGTAACGGCGAACTCAACTATGCAGGATAAATATTTAAAGGAAGAAGTCGCGAAGACATCACTGCCACAGAAGTAAAAAAACACGCGCGGTTGAAGTGAATTCTAGGGTACTAGTACATTTATTCCGATGTTTCCACCTCCTAAGCAATACGTGATATGCTCTACGATCGTTTCAGACAAGGGGAACGACGAATGAAGTTGTCTCATTTCACAGCAGCGATCTAGCAAATCTTCCTGGTAAGTTTATTGCTACACCCCTCGACTCTCCCTTTCTCTTGTTACAACTCTTTCTTTAAACCGAGCGTCTCTCTTTCTACGGATGTTGCACGTCTTCCTTGAACCTCACTGGAGCAAGTTGTACGCCGAGTATGATGTCTTTAGTATCTGCAAACGTGAGAATGATTTCAATTAAATGATTTTAGTTAATGAATTCAATGAATCTTTCGTGTGTCAACGAACTTTATGCGTTTGAAACAAGAATGAATAGATGCAATTGAAAACAGTAAAAATTTAGAGGAATTTAGCAATACTGTTGTATTATTTTTAACCTATTAAAAATATTAAGAAAGAAAATAAACGTCCATTTTGCTCCAGTTTATTGCAATTCAGGTAGAAAATGTTTATTTCATATAAAGATCCGCTGTCTAGTAATGAATGACCAAAAAGTGTTTGAAGATTTAGTGGAAACAGAGACGAGAAATTTTTCCTGAGCAAATGAACGGATCTAGAGTGATTAATAAAATACTGACGGACACGTATGACTGCAGGTTCAAAGTGGCGACGTGGATGCTAGAGAATTCGATGGGTTCCGAGGCTCGACTCATCATCATCAATATCATCCTCCTCTGGATGTTATCGAGTTCCACCCAGTTCATACAGTGCACTGCGTCAGAAATTTCGAGGCTCTGGTAGATCGAAGAATAGATTAGGTTGGCTAACATAGGAAATACCGTTTTCTCAAAGTGATCGAGTTGGATTTGAGAAAACGACATTCGGCATGCACCAGCCTAATATTACAAGGAAACCGGGCCAGAAAGAATAGTGATTGCGAACCTTCAGCTTCACTTCGTTCCCGTACCAACAGTAAATGAATATCTGGGTCATTATGCATTGACTAAATATGATTATCTCGAAAAGTTTCGGGCCCAGGTCCGTAGACTGCGTTAATCTGTAGAGGTTGAAGCTGACGATCACGGCACTCGCTAGGAATTGCATGAAGATGATCATCTTGAACTGTGTGTTCAACTCTTGGGCGTATCTGCAATCATTTTTCCAACATTAACTGCCTCTGTTTTATAATCGAATGATCTATAACGATGTATGGAGAACCAACCGGTAGACCTTGTCGTGGAAATGTAAGCAGGACTTGATCATCGCGGAATCGCTTTTCGTGATTTTGTTCAGACGATGTCCAAGGATCTCTAACTGACTGCAGATGTGGATCATCAATCCACAAAACAGACTGTCGCACGCTGCATGGTTCAACGCACCGTAATACAGTCCTAAGCTTTGCTGAACGACAGTTGGAAGGTACAAGGGGACCGTCGAATAATTGTAAGGCAACCATATTCTGAATATCAGCGGCCATTTTTCGGACCTGAAGCAAACCATCGCAGCGAAGAAGCCGCAGGAGACTGTCAGCATACTGGCGTACATGAGCGTGTTAGTGCTGTCAAAGAATGTGAGTTGTGGTTAATAATTATTGCTTTATTCGTTACAGCTGGACTTGGACTTTTTTTACGAAATTCTATATTTATTTCCTATGTGATATTTTGCAAAAACAATTCTACATTCGAAACGGGTGTTAATAAATGCACGCTGGTACATTGAAAATAAAACGATTTCTTATTTCACGCCGCGGGAAATCTCGAAATCTCTATATAACATCGGTACTTCGTTTATTTAGGCTTCCGAAAAAATGATTAACAATTATTTTCAACCACTCAAGCTTGCCGTGGTACGTGGCATATTTTTTCAATCGAACTCCAAAGTTTCCTGCGCAGAATGGCGTTTATTTCGCGCCGATATCTATAATACTTCTTGAGTTACAATTTCTTAAAGAAAGTCTGATTGTCTGAATTTAAACATGCTGTTTTTGAAGTTGTCTTAAAGTCTCTAAAGTCTTGTGCGGGTAACTTATTGATAATCCAACATTCTGTATTATAAAACGCTCCCTTCCTCTTGTTCCGTACTTCTCGCGCCACTTCGCACTAAGAAGAACAAAGTCTCGAGCTCGAGAGGAAGAAACGAAAGTAGATCGAATCGTAGTCTCGACTCACTGCGTTGTTTTCTCGTACTTGGCTCTGATCTCGACCTCCTCTTTGTTCCTTGGGGCGAAGGGATCCTTCTGGAAGGTGTCTATCAGCTCGAGGATCTTCTCGTGGCTCAGCAACATGTTCGTCAGCTTCTGACAGCCGATCACCATCGCCGTCAACATGTACAAGTTGTCGGCAAACTCGTCTTGATTCTCCACGACCAGCAACAGATCCATTATCTGATAGAACGTGACCGAGTAGACTAGAAAGGCCACGATCGCACTGTACAATTGGTACAGCAACGTCTTCGAGGGTGAGCTCCACGATTTTGGACGACAACAACCGCACACGATCAGAGTTCTCATCACCATTCTCAGAACACCCATCTCTCTGACGAGAATCACTTCGACGCTGAACAATACTCAACGATTTAAAGAGACTCCATTTTAGTGGAAATTTTTATTAACAGATGACAGACTTTTGAAATTGTCGAAGATCATCGACTTTCAATGCAGCTGCAAACGAGCAAGGAGAATTGCAACTCGATGCGCAACACAGACGACTATAGTTCTTCGCGTAGTTTGTCCAACAAGCATTCACCCCAAGGGTTGCATCGTCCGCGGTATATCCCCCTGCACGGAGTATACAATTATCGTAATTCCACGGACCCGATCTAGCGACTCGTGCAGTCACATTTATATAATTAACAAGCCCTCGGGACTCTTGCAATTTCTTCCCTACTGTTTACCGCTATTATGTATTTTCCTGCATTATCCATGAACCGAGTGGCACAATTTTGCTGACATTTTATAGACGCGAAGAAGTACACGAAGAAGAAGACGCGTACGGTCTGCCGGTCAGTCTCCTGGCTGCTCTCTTCAGGGTCTCTGACGATCTTTTACGGGAAGAGTCTCTTCGAAAGTGAGTACAATCTTACCATTATAATAGACTTACTTAATTTTCGCAAGAGTTTTCTGCGACTTTCGGTGACAAAGGATTCTCGTGCATTACTCTACACTGTCATCTACTCGTTCTAGTTTGTTCCGAATAATTGTTAAGGGTGTCTGCTACGATTCATGGTTCCTCTGAAGCAAATTGTACGCCGAGTACGACATCCTCAAGATCTGAAACGTGATCAAGACTTTGTTTGATGCTGAATATTTGTTACAGGGTGAATTCGGAGTTCAAATATAGTGACTCCCACTAATATTCGGACACTCTTAAAACGACGATAACTTTTTTAATATTGTACTATACGATTTGAACCTTTCTGGAAAGCTAGAGCAATTAGTTTGCTACAGGATGTGAAAAAATTTTTTGTCAACGTTTGATCTACAAAACGTAGTTTTTAAATTTTCAATATAGGCCCATATAAAAAAGTTGTAAAATGGAACTTTTAGTATTTTTTCTACAATTCCGATCAATTGCAATTGTTTACCAAATTTATTTTCATATCTTGTAGCAAACTAACGGCTCTATAGCTTCCTAAAAATGTTCAAATCGTATAGTACAATAATAAAAAAAGTTATCGTCTATTTAAGAGTGTCCGAATATTAGTGGAAGTCATTCTATATTAAAAGAGAAGATGGGATGTTCGACTAACGCTGACGAACGTGTTCAGATCCATGGTGAACACGAACGCGCCGGTCAGCTCGATCGGATTCATAGCCCGCCGCATGATTATAATCAGGCTCTTCTTGGTGCTGTTGTCGAGAAGTGTCCAATCGATCTCGAAGATCGTGTTCACGAGCTCGATGCTCTGTCCTCGTACCAGAAAAGATTCACGGCGTTGACATAACGATTAATTTGTATCTCGACGAGGTCTAAGTACCTTCAGCTTGAGCGCGTCCCCGTACCAGCAGTAAAAGAAGATCTGCGTCATCATGCAGACCATGTACAACACGAACTGCAGGTACCTCAAGCTCATCAGCGGTGTGTTTGTTAATTGGTACAGGATGAAGCACACCACCAACGTACTCGCCATTAGTTGAATACCGATCACCGCGTGGAACTTCTCGTGCATCGTCGAGACATATCTGCATTGAAAGAATCGTTTCATTTTTACATTGAAACAGTAAATTCTTCGAAATTTTCTCAATCCGTTGTATCCCGAACCGGAAATTAACCCTTAGCACTCGAGAGGTGACTCTGCGACGCTATTAAAAATTCATGTACCATTTTCTAAATTATTAGTCACGTTATTATAATAACGATTTACAAATATGTCGGTACCTAATCAATTACTAAACATTTAGTTTTCACCTCGAAATTTGACTTGAATTTTTGGAGACTTTTTCAAATCGACGTATCACGAACCGGAAATTAACCCTTAACATTCGAGAGGTGACTCTGAGACGCTATTAAAAATTGATGTACCATTTTCTAAATTATTATTCACGTTATTAACCATGTCGGTATCTAATCAATTACTAACCATTTAAATATTGTACGAGGTATTATACCAATTCCATATCCACAAAATTTCAAAAATCACCGAGAAATATTCTAGCTACAGGAAGAAATGTTTAATTTCCAAGTTAAAATCGCTTCGAGTGCAAAGGGTTAACAAAAATCAAGCAACTTTGGGGATATACTGGATATATTGGGGGTATCTTTTTTCTTGTAAATATATATTTCTTATTCCTTGCATATTCTAGTTGACATTAGAACGCATATTGTCAGTGAAACTCACCTGTACAGGTGATCGTGGTATTCAACAATGGGTCCGATCTTCGGTCTGTCCTGTTTTGGAAATTCTTTCAGCCTCAGCTGTAAGATTTCTTGCTGGCTGCAGGCGTGGACGCACAAACCGCAGAATATCACGTCGCAGCTGACGTTCAGGATCGACGTACCGAACAGACTTACCAGTTGGTGGACGTATGCGACGTAATAAAGCTTCTCCGAGGAGTAATTGAACGGTAGCCAAACGTTGTACGCTAGTTTCCGGTACCGGAAATCGGTGAGTATAGAGGACACGATCATACAGAAGACAGTGGTCTCCACCAAAACCGCGTACCATATTGTGACGGACCTGAATTGTAAGTATTCTAACAAATATTTCATGTATACTTGTGCATTAACCCTCGTACGCTCCTCAAAAATAGCTGCACAAATAAGATTACGATAACAATTCACCCATTTTTGTTTTACACGTTAAATCACCAATTTCATTTATAGCGTCACATTTTAAAGAAACATATCTCACGACGTAGACATAAAAGTATGAATAATTTTACAGTGTGTGAAAATTTTTAAAGGGGCAAATTTTCACCCTGAGGAACGTATGAGGGTTAAGAAGTAATGACATGAATATATAGTGTGGTTTACAAAACGTAGCCACCTAAATATCTCCTTTATACTATACAAATGTTGGAAGACCCCTACGCACATCAAATAATTTATTTACCCAATTTTGCGATCGTGGTTCCGCTGAATAGTCAGCTCCGCGGGATTCTTCGGTTCGCATGGTTGAGTCTTCAGCTTTTCGCACAAGATTTTAATATTCTCACCATTGATCAGCAATGTTATTATCTTGACACAAGCCAGAATGTTCGCGATGAACATGTAAAAACTGTCGCTGAGATCGTCCGTAGTTTGCACATTCAATATCACGTTCAGAAGTTGAGTCACGGCGAACGAGTGTAACAAAAGTAGTACAAAAACCGTGTACAACGCGTACAATATCCTTTCGCATTTTGTGGTCCATAATTTTGGTCTCCAGCATCCTCCGATTGTTAACAACTTAAACGCTGGCGTCAGTATAGCCATCTTCCACTCGGTCGAATTTATTTTTAATTCGACAACACCGCGTTCAATCGATACAATATACTTTTAAAACGTTCATAGTTCTCCGAAGGTTTTCTCTCCTCGATATCTGCTCGTCAACTGGCCGTGGCGTATTTTTGATTTTTCATGGCGGTCTATATGCTTAGAAAATGATTTCTGAGCACGCTGTCCGCGTCTACCTTCGTATGCACGCAGCGTATCATTACCCTAATGTTGTGTTCCGATATATGACTATGATAAAACTCTTGTTTTCACGAATCTTCTTTGCGACAGTCTCTTACAGAGACTACTAGTGATTTATTCATTTGAAGGGTGTTTCGACGTCGTTCACGGTGATGACTATTTAATATCCAGGGCGCATTAAATATTGAATATTTGCTGGAGAGAGGATTCCCTTTCGCAAAGGGCATTCGCCTTTATTCCTCTTTCGGAAACGCTGCGATTGCGTTTCGTAATAAAGTACAAGACATGAAGTTTGAACGCAATAGTACAGTCAAGAATAACCACAACGCTCCGTTCGATTCGTTTATTAAAAATGAGGGTATCTTACACGTGTCTTATTATTACAAAGCGTATTTCGATGTATAAACGTCTTAAATACTTACAAATCCTATCGCTGTACTTTTAAAAAATAATGCTTAATGAGCTTCTATACAAATATTTCATACAGGTCCTAGAAATTGTACAAACGTGAAGTTTTCTTAATTAATTGGTTCCGTCGGGCCTCGATCTGCCCGCGACTTTCGGCATCTTCTTGTTCGTCGAATCCTCGAGCTCTTTTGGTTTGTAATAATGAGGCGCGACTTCTAGCAGCCATTTGCTTTCGATCTCGGTCACCTGTCGCATGAACTCTTTGGTAGTGAAGACCAACTCGTGATAGAGCAACCATCGTGGTAGTTCTTGGAAGAGTGAACTGTTGGGGTGAATGGACACTGTTTGATTGTGCTTCGCAGTTTTGTAGTGGCCTCCCTTCGACAATCGTGCCACGTGGTAGAAGTATCCCGCTGTTATCGCCTGGAATTCGATAAACGAAATTAATGTGCAATAATCCTTTTTGGTTCTGTGTACAGAGCATTATAGTAGACCCGCGATCTAAGCCGATTCACGGTTCTGTACTGTAACAGAGATCGTGAAGGAATACGAAGAAAAAGGATTGCTGAACTTTGATCAGCCAAATCTTAGAGGACGTTGTTAATTACCTTTCTGATGTTCACAGTCTCCGAGATTCCAGAAACGAGCTCCATCTCGACCCTCTGCATGAGACCCACGAGCTGTTCTCTAACATCCCTGGCCCTTTTCATCGATCTGTGTTGAATAAAATTCTCGTAACACCAATGAGTACTAAAATCACTCTGCTGCCATTGATTATAAACGTTCAACAGTGTCAAATGATCGCCTCCAGGCACGTGGAAGTTTTTCCTCGCGGTGTCCGCGTGAATGATCTTGTCTTTAGGCCTGTAGAAGATGGCTCCGTTCACGGACAACATGGCGGCTATGGTTGCAACCTCCTCTGAGCAGCGATATTGCTCGCTGGCCAACAGCATTTTCGCCATCATAGGGTCCAACGGGAACTCGGCCATTCTTCGGCCCAATTTCGTCAATTCTCCGCGATGATTCAACGCCCCTAACGCGTACAATTGTTCTAAAGCTAGCACTAGGGTTTCGTGGGGTGGAGGATCCAGAAAATCGAAGTGCACGAGGTCGTTTATACCTAACGCCTTCAGTGTGAGCACTGCGTTGCCTGGAAGAAGAATTTTTAAAAGGTAAGACGAAAAGGTTTAAAGGTTCAAGGCTATACCTAAATTGATCCTCTGGATTTCAGGCACAGTGTTGTCCTCCAGCTCGTGCTGATACGCCCACGCAGTGTACAGCCGGAAACACTTTCCCGGAGCCACTCTTCCTGCGCGACCAGCTCTCTGATTCGCCGAGGCTTTGCTAATTGGCACGACCATCAAGCTTTCCATACCGGTTCGAGAGTTGAAATTATTCTGCTTCGCGAATCCTGGGTCTATCACGTATACTATGTTGTCTATTGTCAAAGAGGTTTCGGCTATGTTTGTAGCCAGCACCACCTGTAAATTAAGGGTTGCTTTGGAAGGGAATAATGATATAATTGTTGAATTCCCACCTTCCTGGCGCCGGGAGGGGTAGGCTGGAATATCTTCGCTTGCATGTCGCTCGGAAGATTCGCATAAACTGGCAGGATCATCAACTCCCCTAATTTCGAGCCCAGTCGCCTCACCCTCTCCTGCAGCATCTCCTGGCAGGTCTCGATTTCGTCTTGACCTGGCGAAATCCAACGAAATCATTGGAAACCTCGTAACACATCGAAGAACTAGAGATAGCAGGGTTAATCGTGCGAATCACCAACCGGTTAAAAACACGAGGATGTCTCCGTGAGGTTGAGTGGCGTGAATCTGAAGGATAGAGACGACGGAGGCGTCGATGTAATCAGCCTCGGGCGCTTTCGTGTAATAAATGTCAACCGGGAAGCGTCTACCAGGGATGCGGAAAATGGGAGCGTCGTCAAAAAATTCGCTGAACTTCGTGGCATCCAAAGTAGCCGATGAAATCAACAATTTCAAGTCCTGCCGGAACCTGGTGATGTCTTTTACTAGGCCAAACAGAATGTCCGTGTGCAGCGTGCGTTCGTGAGCCTCGTCGATGATCATGACGCTGAAAAGAATATTCTTAGGGACATTTCGAAACATTTTCAAAACTCACCGAGCGACTTGGAGGTCTTCGATCATTGTACCTGTACGAGGCCAAGTCAGGTTCGCTCAGAAACTCCCTGTGTAAGGTACCATCGGTCATGTATTTGATCCGGGTGCGATGGGAAGTGCAGTCCTCGAACCTAATCGCGTAGCCCACTTCGTTCCCCAACTTCACCGCCATTTCGTGAGCGACTCTCGCTGCCACCGACATTGCAGCCACTCGTCTCGGCTGGGTACATCCTATGATTTTATTATCCTCTGCGAATCCAGCCTCGTACAAGTATTGCGGGATCTGGGTGGTTTTGCCTGATCCTGTTTCTCCCTCTATTATCAGTACCTGAAGTCATATTTTACATTATCGTACTTCATCTAACGTAAATTACAATTACATACTTGACGCACGTACTTGATGATCCTTGATGGCTTGGATTAGATCGTTTCTGAAGGGATAGATCGGTAGACTCTTCTTGGTTTCTTGAATAGTCTGCAAGGCTTTCACTTGCGGGGGCAGCATCTCTTCGTGTTTTCGACCTTTTTCGCTACCGGGCAATCGCAACGCCTGGACGAACTCGACCTCGTCCTCCAGAAGGAGGTCATAGTCCTGCTGAGCTGTAATTAATATTCGTATTAATTAAACATTCTAAAATTTCTGAAAATAATTCTTCGAGTATACCTTTCCTGTCTTTGGCACCAAACCGAAAGACAGCAGAGGACATCTGCTCAGATTCCCATTTGCTCTGCTCAGATTGCGGAGGTTCATTGTCCTGGACTTCGTTTTCTGGCTCCATTTTACCCTTCTCCAAGGGCATATGGTATCTTTGGACCCTTACCAGCTCCCTGGCTTTCTCATGATCTTTCGCTAACTGGAGCACCTGCTTCTTGTGCTCCCTTTCCTTCTTCTCGTGGTCTGTCAATCTAATCATACACAAACCTTTGTTAAAATATTTCTTCCTAACTAGAATATTGCAATTCTAAGGGTTAAACTTTTTCTAAAATATATGGTTTCAGTGCATTAAAAGTATCAACTTCAACCACAAGGCCTGAATAGATAGTTCAGCGTGCACATTACGGATACTTGAAACAAAGATTACATTTGTTCTTCGAAGAGGTACTCATCATCGATAATATCAGCCTCTAGCTCAGCTACTTTATCTTCCTTGCGCTTCTCCAAATATTTCCTGCGAGACTCCACTCTCAGCTTAGGTACTAGCTTCTCTCTCATATCTGTCTCCATGATTTTGAGCCTCTTGGCTGCTTCAGCTGCAACGAACGAACAGTTAGTAAAGCTTGATCTATTTTATGAATAAATACGATTGGATTTACCTGCTCCTGAGCCAGCTGGCATTGCAACCTTCCGCACCCTGGTTTCATCTTTGGCTTTGAGTCGATTAGCGAACTCATCTCGTTCTTTAATATCTTTCTTGCGTCTCTCCTCTTCACTATCACTGTCCTCGCTTGAGGATTCCTTCCTTCTGTATTTACTCATGACGGTTCGAGTGGAGTTTACAGGTTAGATTTTATTTATCACAGAATTTAGTACAGAATACAGTAGAGTGGATGCAAGATTATTATTTCAGTTCAAGCAGGAGAGCACAGTACATCGTGTCTCTGTTACAAATGGAATATAATGGGTCTTGTTCTCAGGTGGAAATGAAATAAAAACAGAGAGGAATTCGTTCTTTCAGGTTAGTTTATCTTAACCTTTATCAGATTTCAGTTAAAACAGTTACAAAAGTCCTTATCCCACAGTTGTCCAATTACATTTACAATGTAGAAACAGAAACTGACTCGAACTCTCGTGGAAAAATATCGGATACGGCTTGTTTAATGGATAAAAACAAATCTGATTCAAGCGGAGAATTGAATCAACCTCGGCCATGTGACACGCGATCGTAGCGCGTTGCCAGGCAACGTGCGTAAAGCGGCGTGAATCAAACGTGCGCGAGTTCATTCACTCAAACGGTACGCGTGCTGTTTCATTCATTTTCATACACTTTGGTACTTAATTATGGCATTTTTGCACAAACACCAGCTTCTTCCGACTGATTTCTGCGACTGGGATATATTAAAATGAGAGTTGTCTATAAAACAATTACATTGAAACGTCAAAACAGAGAGTAAATGAGAGTGCTCACGCCCGGGTTTTGCCCGTGTCCATTACAGTGCTGCCCCCTACTCTAGTGCTTAGCCTGGATCAGCTCCTACATCATCTTTAGCATGGACACCGAACTGCCAGCTCCAGTGTCATTCAGCGGGTCGGTAAGTGGGCGAAAAGGGCGCGGGGATAATGGTGGAAATTACAGTGATCTGAAAGACCACATCGGTAGAAGTTCCACCACTAGTATAAAAGTGAAGATAAATTCTAGTATGTTCACGTATATGCGTTAGAATATAAGTTATTTACATGTACAATATCAACATTTTATGTATGCAAATACAATGAATAAATAAAGACAATGTCATAAAGAACCGCATATATTTATTGCACCACCTATTCTTCCTGAATGTCTGACTCGACTGAATTGCACTTCTGAATTTTGGAAATTTTTCGAGCGTCTGACTTGCCCTTGACATGTACTACTGAACTCCGGATACCTCCTTCGACATAATGTTCTCCTAATACAAAGTGCCATTTTCGAGGTTTTCGTAAAATTTTCGCACGTCTGACTTGCCGTTGACTTGTACTACTGAATTTCCAAAAAATTTCGGTCGCCTGATTTATGGTTGATTTGTACTACTTTTTTTCAATTTGCGAAAATTTTCGAAAATTGGAAAGTAGTACAAGTCAACCATAAATCAGTCGGCCGAACTTTTTGAGCGCCTGACTTGTCGTTGAGTTGTACTACTGAATTTTCGAAAAATTTCGTGTACAGGGTAGGGAAGAAAGAACACATCAATTGTTGTAAGTAATATTTTTTATTTTTCACCACAAGGATACAATATTATTTTAATTATTATTATATTACATGTGTATCGCGACGAGATGAGACGAAGCTGTTTGGCAGGGTGCGGTGATGTAGGTACGAATTGTCCAGGCTAATACGAACGTGGATGGCTGCTCTCAAGAGACAAGTGTAACTTACTGCGTACCGAATTGCTAGGAACAGAAAGGTACACAATTAGCACACGATGGTTACAAAGAGATTGGGGAAAGTGATAGAACAAGAGTAGCTCAAGGCTCGAAGCAATATTATTCGCGTTGATACAAGAATCAAATATACAAGCTTGAATAATACTTACATTTTGTTCTGAGTGAACGTGACATTGCAAACTGTTATGGAATGTAATAGATTTAAAATAATCGTGGATATTAATTTACACTCTAGTATGCGATACTAGTATTATTCTTTATTCATAAGATACTTGAAGTTCTTACTAATAGAGAATAATACCGATTGGCCTGGTCTCACCACAAGGAGGTTGCTGCACAAGAGACCCGAAAAGGGAGTCAGAACGAATGCGATATTCCTTCTGGCTCCCTATCTTACAACATCAGACTTATACCAAGTTACGCAATTACGTCGATAAATTATCGAGAAATTAGATAGGCAAAAGTGCGAATCTGACAAACAGAAGCAGGTGGAGACAATATTTCATTATTTTTTGATGGAACTTTCACCAACATATTCGTGGCATTTTTCTAATGCAAAATGATACCAAATATGATATAATTCCGATGATATTTACTTGTGTAATAGACGATTAAAGTTTCGGGCGCTAAGAAGGACAGTCGCTGGCAAACCTTTGAAATGTGCCGGCGACTGCGACTCTCCGCGTCTCTTTCATTCCCATACGCTGTCCTTTGTTACGTAACACACACAAAGCAGTTTCTGACGAGTGGTACTATTATACGAAGCAGTTTCTGATGAACGGTAATGGCACACGAAGCTTTGGTTGAAGCTAGTTTTGGTCCTGGTCACAGATGTAGTAAGTAGTAAAGTGGGTTCTGTGTCCTGCTAAAGATGATGTAGGTTCTCTTCCATGCTGAAGATGATGTAGGAGCTGTTCCAGGCTAAACATGATGTGCAAACAAAAGTGGCACGAGCAAAACCCGGGCGTGAGCACTCTCATTTACTCTCTGCTCGAAATAAGTTATGCTGTTCTATTATTTGCAGGTATATTTGCCAGTAACTTCGTGACTTTTATTTGTTTTTAAACACGTAACCAAAAAACCTAAGATGTGTAAATGTGAACTGATCAATTTGAATAAAAAATCGATCAAACAATAACATTAAAAGATTAATGAAACCCTAGTCGGGGTTCTCATTCATTCGATATAAAAGAAAGAAAGAAATTGATCCACAAGGAACAGCATCAGGATCATCTCGATCCCACGAGATAATCCGGGGACATGGGTAAAACGATTTAGAAATCACTGAAAATTTATTGACATCAACACAGAACCTTCCGCGAGAAAGGTGATATACGCGATTAGGTGCCGTTTACATAAATACAAAGAATATCCACGGAGTTTCCTCATCAAGATTTATTTCTAAAGAGAAATACGTCGGTTGCGATAATATGTATATTGTTCAGAAGCCGAAAAATAGTTCCCGAAACGCGAAAGTTCGATCGATCCTCTCTCTCTCTCTCTCTCTATCTTTCTTTCTCATACATTCACCATTTCTCGCACCGATTTTTCTAGCTTCACCAGTCGCAGAGTGACAGAGAGCGACCACTAAAACACAGAGCCGATCGTTGTCTCGAATATACTTTTTTGTTTGTTTTATTATACATACATTAATGAAAATATATACATGGTAGACTGCAGCTTTTTTCGAAGCAGCGAAAATGTCCATGAAATCGGCTACAGTATTCGTTTCTTTACGCGCGAACCGATCTCGAAGCGATTTGCATACATGTACGTAACGATACGTGTATGCATAACAAGTGCGTAAATATTAGTGTTGTCAACGTAATTTTTTCAGCTCTCGAAATGCTCTTTCTCGATACCCTACTTTAATTTCCATCGATCACGTGCACTATGCACATTTCGCAAATTCTCGAAAAACTCGAGCAATTAAAAACCGACGACTTCGTGCAATATCTTGCTAAGTACAACAATTATATCTTTCAACCCACAAGTTGAAATAAAATGGACAGGTAGGAATACTAATTGTCTTTTCCATTCAATTGAATTGTTTAAAAAGGCAACCCCTAGGTAAATCGCGCTGCTAGGGGTTGAAGAGCGTCTCGAGAGTTGATTTGACTGATTTGATTCGGATTAAAAATTAGCGGAGGAGAAACGGGGGCGAATTCCCTAATAGATACGTACTTGTTAAACGCAATGGTAATCGTGTGAGTTGTTCTGTCACGCGACAACGATCCCTCGCGACTATCGCGAGAGGATCGTCGTGTTTCTCGTGTGAGGCACGTGTAGGCCGACACGTGTAGACCATTTTGCAGTGTGTTGCACACTTGTATCAAAGACTCTCCAGGGCATGAACGTTCGCCCCGGATCAGACGGATATCCGAATGTAATCGATATTATTCGAATCGAATTAAATTCTCACCCTCTCTGTCTTGCTTCCCAGAAACGGAGAAAAGAACTCGAAACGGAAATCCAGACTGCGTGGTACACGCGTGTGTACGTACTCGATTCGGTAACGAGAATTAATTAGTTAATTAATTAAACAACAGGTTTGCGTATGCCGCGGTTAAACAGTGTGTACATATGGAGCGGAACGCATTACCGGAAATATATCATCGTGTGTATCTTATGTACTTTCGCTGGCTTCGATTAACATCTGAATCTGTTTTCTTTTGTCTCTCTTTCACACCTTCTCGCCTATTTATCATTCGCACTTCTCGCTCGCTTTTCTTTGCTATTTTCTTGTATAATCATACACGCATGCACACTTTCTCTCTCTCTCTCTCTCTCTCTCTCTCTCTCTCTCTCTCTCTCTCTCTCGCAATCTTTCTCTCTAGCTTTCTTTCTCTTGTCTGTTTCCTATTCTACTGCACAGCCAAACACTTGCTCGATCACTCGGCCTCGAAGCTTCGTTTTTAACCACCCCCTCGATCACGTTTCCTCTCGCATCGCTGCGATTGCTACCGTATGGTACGCTATGGACACGATCGAACGGTTCTCTCACTATAGCACGACAGTGCCTCGAAAATCGCTCGTCCTCACGCCACTAACATTTCCTCTCCTAGGGTGAAACTCCCAGGGGGACGAGTGGAGTGTTCGAAACGGTGTTGCGAAAGATTACCAGTGGCGGATCTAACGGTAAGCGGACTAAGCGGCCGCGTGGGGCCCCGGGATACCATAGGGCCCCGAATTTTAAATAAATTTATTTAATGTGTAACGGTATGAAATATTTTCATTACTTTTCTTTTTTATTAACACTTGGCATGCGGGCAACGTACTTTTACGTTTTGCGCAGTCTGTCACTGGAGCGTGGGTCACGTAAAAATACGTATTTAGTAGATTTGTGGTGGATAGCAGGTAGTGTATAATTACATCGTGTGACATTGTATGTGTGTTGTTTGCGTTGCTAGGCAACGTGTCGCATTTTTTATTCCCTCAAGTTTCGAATTTTTTATTCCCACAAGTTGGCGGCGAAGTATACTCGCATGCCACAGTGTTAATAAGTTTATTAGAGTTTTCTTGCAACTTCTATTTTTAACTTGAACCGCCACTGAAAATTACACACTCCTACAATCGTTTACTAGAGGTTTCTAATGGGCGAGTGATTTTCGAGGCACTATCCAATCTGTTCCCTTCACGAATGATCCATCGTTTGCTCGATGTATCGATCATGATTCTCCTACCCAGCTCGGCCAACGGGTTCCTGCACTCTATGCTAACGATCACACGGTCACCGACCTCGGTCATGGCCACGATTATCAGTGGTCTTACAAATATCGACGATAAAAAATGTTAAATTGATGCATACGTGTCCCATCGATTACCAACTTCTCTCGCCGAGTCAGTGTACATCTAGATAGTTTGCGATCCATCGTATGCATCGATCCAACCGCTCTGAATTTTATGCATAATTAATAGACTTCGGATCTTTATGCAAAATAAAAATGTTCAACAGCAATTGTAGCCAGCAGGAGTTAATAATTAATTTCATCCCCTAACAGTTTTCTATACTTGAATACAACGTAACACTGTTCTTAGACTTTTCTAATTTTTCACTGTTGCATATCTCACCCAGCGAATTTCTTCACAAATAAATAAAAAGCCACAGTTTAATAATTAATATTGTGAACATTTACCGATTCCCAACATGGTCGTTCGGTCCGCGTGACCGTCGGCACGAGATTCGTTGATCCGCGCATACTTTTCCACGGCGAATCCCTTTCCGCAGAGTCACGTTCTCGCAGTTGAATAACAATCGTGCATTGGCAAACGAGCATCGCTTAAATCGCTAGAACGATCGTCAAAGAAAATCAGAAAAACGAAACAATTAAGAAAGACACTCGACTTCGAACGACACTTTACAATGATCACGTTATTCCTCTAGGGATGACATGCAGCGTATAAAACATATCTTATCTATATATATTTATTTTTTACTGCTTTTTTTCCATTTTTTGTTAATATATATACCTTTGTTTGTTTTTCTTCCTCCGTACATATATAGATATATGTATCTGTGTACATATATATATCTATGTATCCGTGTCCTGTGTGTGAAGAGTCTGTATATGTATATATGCGTACAATATATATTATATATAAGTACATATATACATACACATATCTAGATTTGCTTCATCCGGTATTTCCCTCCGTTTACACGCTATATATTATTAAATATACGCGGTGTGTGTGTGTGTGTGTGTGTGTGTACGTTCTTACACGCTAGCAAGGATTAACAAATCGATACTCTCTTTTTCTCGACATCATTCCTTTGTTCCTTCGCAGATCAAAACAGATTTCCGACGGGACGACGCGTCGCAACAATCATCGTCATCGTGCCCGTGGCTGGCTCTCGACTCGTCGAAACAACGGACCGCACAATGCGCCATTACGTTTTCGTCACGCGAGCTATTGCACGTCGTGGGAGAGGGTTGTGTGTATGGGAGGACGGCGAGAAGGGTGTGGGGGTGTGGATGGACCGTTTTTATCCTCCATTTGTTTCTTGAAAAATTCGAATCTGGTCTCGACCGGCCGTCGCGATCATAAAAATCCCGCCGTCCCTTTCCCAGGTCAAGTATCATCCTCGCTACGATAAGACAAAAATATATGTACTGTATGTTATGCTACATATAGACGACATGATTCGCCTTGCAGCGAAAATAAATCACACATCGATCACGAACGAACTCGCTCCATAATCCTCCAATCGAAACCGTGCCTCGCGACTCCTCCTACCGCGCGGACCACGTAGGGCTCTCTACGATTACCGCCGCGGTTCACCCGGTATATCGGTTGAAACGGAATTGAGGCTGTCCGGGGTTCCTTCGTCTAGCTGATCCTTCGGTAAAATGATTTTTCTCAAGATGATCTGTATCGTCACTGGAGAGATTATTGCTGCGTTCCCGGGCACATTATACAACCTATCAGTGCCGGATTAAGCCCCGTAGTCGGAGCAGCAAATGCTACGGGCCCCGCGCTTCTGGGGGACCCGCGCTTGCAACAAGAAATTGATCTAAAATTGGGTCGATACAGTTCCCAGATATTTTTGTTAAAACAAAGGTCATTCATCGTGTTTTATTATATTATCGTGCAAAACCTAGGGCCCCCTGGTAACATTTGCTACGGGCCCCGCGCTTCTGGGGACCCCGCGCTTGCAACAAAAAATTGATCTAAAATTGGGTCGATACCGTTCCCAGATATTTTTGCTAAAATAAAAGGTCATTCATCGTGTTTTATTATATTATCGTGCAAAACCTAAGGCCCTCTGGTAACATTTGCTACGTGCCCCGTGCTGGCTTAATCCGGCACTGCAACCTATCACAATTTTAGTTGAACGATTAACTTGTCGAGCGTTTCTCAGATATTCTATACGATTGAGAAGTCGAAGAACGACTCTGAAAATACTCTACACTGAATTCGTTCACAAGCATGGACGTCCATAATTGTGACAGTGGTCTAAGTGATAATTCAAGAAAAATGAGTTTATCAGTTATTTCAATCTAATTTTGTTGGATTATCAATAAGTTACTGGCACAATCAACTAATTTGTTGCATCTTGATAATGCACAGCATCTTTCTGGTCAGAGTTGTTGCAAATTTGAAGAGGATCCTACAGGGTTGCAAGCCTAACTATCAGCAAGAATTAACCAGCGATCGAACCCCGAACGAACGACAATCTCGATTGCTATTCTAGCTATCTGGAATCAGGTCTCAGGCTTCGCGTTCTCCGGACAAACTTCGGATCCGGATGATCGCGTCCATGTCTCGCGTTCATCGATTCTGAACAGTTTTGTGCATCGCGTGCACCCGTCACGAAGGGCGTAGGGATGGGAGGGAGGGAGTTTAGGAGCCAGAGAACGAACGAGCAATCGCCTAACGGTCTTGCTGTCACGGTTGTCCAGGGGAGACTGCCTGAACCCTCTGAAAATACAACGGGCGACGTCTCGAATGACATCTAGAGACATCCTGAACATCCTCGACAGCAAGAACCGAATGATATTGTGCCGTGAATGCCTCGAGTCTCCGACGCAGTCACCAAATTGCAAAGTCACCGAACCACCAACGCCGTGAACGATCGTCCGAGGATCCATTCAAAGGATCTACGCGTTTCCACGGCTCCCGTACCGCCACCAATCCGTAACCTAGGCTTAAAAAGTAAAAGAGAGGCCAGCGAGTCGATCACTGGGCCCCGAAGTGAATCGGTTTTACAACGCATTAACGCTTTGATTCGTTTTGTCAGTCTGTGCTCTCCTAGTCCATGACAAGTTACAAAAAACAAAAGGGAACGAGGGGAGGGAAAGGGAACTGGGGTAATTAGGGGAGGGGAAACGAACGAGGAGAATAGAAGAGAAGCAGAAACGTGGGGAACAAGGGGGAACGAAGGGTGGGAAATGTACAGGTGTTCGGGGCTGTCGAGAAGAAAATACGGTACGTTTGGGTCTCGATAGTGATCCGCAGACGTAACCGCGAATCACCGTTGAAATGCAATCATCTTGGTTCGAACGTGCCACCGTTTTATGGCCGGCGGCTGTATTAACCCTCGGACGTCCACGGTCTCGCTCGAATTATTTCAAACAACTCCACGAGAAGAACTGAGTCGAACATGAACATATGTTGCGGGTAATATATTCGAGGCGATGTGTATGGACATACCTGTCCATTTTTTACACACGTACACTTTCTATAGAATGCCCACCTTGGATACATTGCCCTTAACACTAGAACTACCGAGCACTAAACGCAGTTTGCAATTCATTGCCTTATAATAACGACAATATACCATTTATTCCGATTTCGTGCAAGTTTTATTTAAATATGTACTCCAACAGAGAAGTTGACTAAAGAAATTTCTCGGGAAAACACATTTATACTTTTAATATTTCTGGTCCGGTTAGTTCTAGTGTTAACAGATACATGCCAAAATTTTATTGTAATTATTCGGGGAAGTAAAGGACTTCTACCTTCACGTGTCTTGACAATAACACTCGTGCCATTTTGAAATTGAATGGAAGTCTATGAAGCTAGAACAGATAAAAATGATATCTTTCTGTGAACAAATGTATGTCATATTTTATAGTACGTTGAGGTAGGCCGAGATAATCGACTTCGAAAGCCACAATAGTCGCGTCTGATCATGGCGGACCGTATCTACTGCTCGAAACACTGACCATGGAGGTCTATTATCTCGGGAACAATATCTCTTCGATTTAGCTCTTCCTGTAAAATTACTAGGACCGTTGGGTCACTCCCGACCCGACGTCCGAGGGCTAAACGCGAGTTGACTCGGACTCTCGCCTCCCCGGATAGTCAACGAACCCCGTTGACAATCGATCAGCGGTCCCGTACGCGTTATATTTTCGTTTAAGTATGTGCTCGGCGGCGCGCGATGCCTCGCGACTAAGGAAAGAAATTCGTGGACGTCGTGGCTCTCACTCGTTGGTTTACGATTATTAATAATAATCCGTGTGTGTCTGTCACTGTCCTCGTGGCGAGGCGTACAACGTACTTCACTAACAAACGACTGTGTATAAACTACCGGAAAAAACCTGCGATTTTTCTCTACGACGTTCGTGTTACTTCACGTTTCTTTTCCTTATTTCTTCGGTTTCTTCTTCTTTCTTTTTTTTGTTCTTTTTCAAAAGATTTTTCGGTAACTCTTTTTTGTTTTTTCTTTTTTTAAATCGATAACGTTTACAATAGGCAGTGTTCGTCGAGAAACTGCTACAGGAACACACATACGCGCGCGCGTCGCGACAGTTATTTCGTTAGAGTTCGAGAATGAGATTAGCAACGCGTCGCACTTTGTTGATAATAATCGTGGACGCTTACAGTATGAGTCACCCTCGAACCGCCTCTAATCACTTGTAAACTGTTTCGCTGTGCGGGTAAAATATTTCGAACGGAACATACGCAGTACAGTGGAAAGCTTATAGCGGATTAATAACTATTTTGTTATCTCGCTGGTCTGTCGAGACGCGAATGCCATCACGAGATTATTACAGTCTCTCCTTAACCAAAAGTGAATATTTTACATTCCTTTTAACGTTATACATTTTACTTAGTGTCACAGAAATCAGCATCTTGAAAATCTCAAAAGTTGTAAATCAACTGTACAGCGTTTAATATGTTTGACAAAATGGCAATTAAAGAATGCGAGCTTCCAGCTTGATTTTATTTTGATTAGGCGTAGCTATTATACGATAAGATAAGTGGAATAAATTGGAAGTCAATTGCCCCACTTGAATTTTAAGAATTTCATAATATAGGTCTTTCCAAAGGCTATAGCCGGATTTGGTGGTCAAATTCGCCCCCAGCGGGATTTTAATCGAGCTTGGACCATTCGATAGCCTACCCAAAAAAACCCCTCTGTGCCAAGTTTCAGCCCCCTATCTCATCTGTAAGGGTAGTTATCGAGAAAAATCGAAAAACCAGTTTTTGGCCCATTTTCCCTATTTATTGACAATTAAAAATTCTGAAAAAAATCTGTCACATTTCGGATATCAAGCCACATATTAGGTATCATTTCCAGATTTTTCCGCTGCAAGCTCTGCTTGTAAAAAATGAAAAACACGAAAAAAATCGAAAAAATGCAGATTTCATATAGAAATCTAAAAGGTGCTACTCCAGATTTAATTTAGCAATGAGATATTATCAAAAGTATTATGCTCAATTTTTTTCAGATTTTTGTGAGTGGTGCGTCATAGTTAAAAAAAATAAAAACCGCTTTTTTCGGCGTTTTTCCTAAGTTATACTTATATTTTCACAGTCATAAAAATATATTATGTGATATTAAACGTTCCTACGTTCAGAAAAACATCTCTCAGACTTTAAAACTTGCCTAATACGAAAAACGAAATAATACTATGTACGATATATTCGAATATTTCGAAGGTGATTCAAACGGCGCCGGATGGTGCAGCGGCTATGGTCCCCGACTGTGGAACCGCTGAAGACTTTTTGGACCAGGTACGAATCTCGGTCAAGTCAATTTTTTTTCCATCATATGATTTTTTATAAACCATTGTAAAAACATTTTTTAACTATGTTTAGACTATTTTATAATAATTTTTCGGAAAAATATTTTTGAAGTACTTTTGCCTCTAGTCATTCGCAGACTGTATTACAGCTCCACTTAACATTTTTCACGTGGAATTGTGCATCGTTTGTGTATCTTGTAAATAAGATTGATTAGTTCCGTGACACAAAATGATCACCTGAAGTATTATTAGGAATACTTATCTTTAATAATTGTAGGGGGATTGGTATGCGGTGGAATCGTGTAAGGCGGTTTCAGACTTCATCGCTATCTTCATCAATTGTCGGTGTTATTTGATCAGTATCAAAAATCTTAGTGAATATCTCTGCTGGCCGAACTATGTCCATATCGAATCGAGCATGAGATAAATAATAAATAATAGCAGCAACATGTGAGCAACATCCAATAGTGCGATTCCCATTAGCGACTGACTAGTTGCAAAACTACTTCAAAAATATTTTTCCGAAAAATTATTATAAAATTGTCTAAACATAGTTAAAAAATGTTTTTACAATGGTTTATAAAAAATCATATGATGGAAAAAAAATTGACTTGACCGAGATTCGTACCTGGTCCAAAAAGTCTTCAGCGGTTCCACAGTCGGGGACCATAGCCGCTGCACCATCCGGCGCCGTTGGAATCACCTTCGAAATATTCGAATATATCGTACATAGTATTATTTCGTTTTTCGTATTAGGCAAGTTTTAAAGTCTGAGAGATGTTTTTCTGAACGTAGGAACGTTTAATATCACATAATATATTTTTATGACTGTGAAAATATAAGTATAACTTAGGAAAAACGCCGAAAAAAGCGGTTTTTATTTTTTTTAACTATGACGCACCACTCACAAAAATCTGAAAAAAATTGAGCATAATACTTTTGATAATATCTCATTGCTAAATTAAATCTGGAGTAGCACCTTTTAGATTTCTATATGAAATCTGCATTTTTTCGATTTTTTTCGTGTTTTTCATTTTTTACAAGCAGAGCTTGCAGCGGAAAAATCTGGAAATGATACCTAATATGTGGCTTGATATCCGAAATGTGTCAGATTTTTTTCAGAATTTTTAATTGTCAATAAATAGGGAAAATGGGCCAAAAACTGGTTTTTCGATTTTTCTCGATAACTACCCTTACAGATGAGATAGGGGGCTGAAACTTGGCACAGAGGGGTTTTTTTGGGTAGGCTATCGAATGGTCCAAGCTCGATTAAAATCCCGCTGGGGGCGAATTTGACCACCAAATCCGGCTATAGCCTTTAAATAAGCGTCTTATGGACGGGAGTGTAGCTCCGTCTCTCGATAACGGAGCGAGATAATAAAAAGTTGATTGCCACATCGTAAACCATTGTTTATGACGCGGCACTTTCGTTCGAGAGATATTTCATTTACGTGGTAAACAGTTCACCAGTGATGGGTGGCGTTCGGTTAGGCGACTCGGTTTGTATAGAATGCGCGTTTCTCATCGACAGTTTCAACGTCTATAGCAGAAGAGAGGATTGCGTCGTACTAAAAAAATATATATATGTATTATGGTATATATATATATATATATATATATATATGTACGTATATATACATATGCTCGTAACGTTTTCTTTGTATTGTTTCATCGCGTGGAACATCGAGAACAGCGAGAAAATTCGGCCGGTCGATCGATCGCCACCGGATCGGCCATTACGTGTGTCTAAGATCGGAACGTGTGCGGGAATACGCAATGCATCATGGCGGATGATCACGCGTCTGATTCCACGACGGTGCGATTCACCCTTCGCGGACGGTTGACGCCTTTTCGCGTCAGAGTCGCGACTGCCTCGGTCAATAAGCAAGTTCACCCCCACCTCCTGAACGAACGAGCCAATGGAAAATATTTTTCTTACTGTCCACACACTGCACCATCGATCTATCATTGTTTAAATAATCGTCGACCATTTCGAACCACTCATTGCTATATAAAATCCATTGTTCCGAGCCGAGCCGATTTTACTCGACAGTTAAACAAACATATGTGCCTTGTTCTGTACTGCAGTTTTTATAAATATACTCTACAGTGTTCAAGTTGTTGTAAAATATATGTTTCTAGACCCTTAACCCTTATCCGTCCCTTTAAATAAGTATTGCAACTGGATTTGAAATCAGCGTGACAAAATGCACGGGAAATTATTTATAACATGTCGAGAAAACATCTAATCACAGACTAATCCATATAAGGTGCCAATATGAATGGCGATGGTATTCCATCAAAGAGGAATCCAATGCCACTTTGACAGAGACAATGACCACGTGAGTGTAACACCTGAGAAAAAATCTAATCGAAACATGGTATTGGATAAATCACAATTTTCTTGTAATACTGTGTGTTCGACACAGATTTTCAATGTTAAAAAAACGTTCGTATCATGGTCTCTATTTTCCCCATTAAAAAAGATATCATCGCTCTATCTCATTTCTATCAAAAGTTCCTTGATTTTGATCATCGAGATCAATGCCGCAGCAATGTCTTCGCTCACTTGTACCGTACCGGAAGTTAGAGAGGGGTAACCGACCGATTGACTGAAGCTCGATCGGGGCGAATTCTACGAACTCGTTTGAAACTCTGTTTGCTAAACCTATCCTTTGTATCGAGTGACAGAATTTTCCTCGGACAAGCTTTACGCGGTCGTAGTTTCAAAATTTAAACACGAGGAGACAATTTCACTGTCCAACAAACTGTCTACGGGTGCGACAGAGGTTCGTCGGCGAAGGGTAGACTCGTGCGACAGAATAGAGACGACCGTGTACGACACCCGGAATTTCTTTCCCCGCGAGGATATCATCGACGGACTACGTTGCCCGTCGACTGTGTGTGTGTGTATATCTTCTGGCGATGACGACGACGTCATCGTCGAAGCAACAACAACGGTTCTCGTCCGAGTAGAAACGGCTGAACGGACCGCGCGGAATAGTTATCGAACAGCGGCGAGTATAGTAGTGGATAGTAGCGTCGATTAACAGTACGTTAATTACAGCAGCGGCTCTCTTTGTGTCTGTGTACCTCCTGTCTCTATCCCTGTTTACAGTATTCCCTCCCAGTGTCACTTTCGTCTCTCTACGGATAGTGTAACTTTCTTATCCCTCCTTCTAACAGAGATCAGATATTTGTGAGGCAATACTAATGCAATGGTGACACTTTATTACTGCGTATGTTCATGCAATTCGCAATTCTTCTAAACGAATTTTAAGAAACTGGAATAAAATAGAATCTCGTTTTCCGTGCTAGCAGCCATTTCACATCTAAAATAAATTAAAATCGTACGAAATCCTAGCATTTTCTGACAATTTTAGGAAGCCACAACTGCATAAAGCTCCGCCAACACCGTGCGAGGGAAAACTGTATACGCGCGCTCTTATGTGTGCCCATAATTTAAAAGAAAGTGAGTGTACGTAATTTTTACGATATTGTGAAAAATGAACCGTTAGTGCTTGTTATTTCACTATTACATGGAGTTCGTTTAGGGTTAATATCCCTTTCCTTTAACTTTTGTTAAAAAGGGTGTAATTTTACTAAATAAAAATTGATTTACGTTGGAGTCGTATAACGTTCCATGTAGACAGTTATATAGAAAATGAAGTAACAAGAAACATATAACTTAGACCACTTTCATAATTATGGGCACGTGTATCTCTTACCGTCTTCGTCTGTCTGTGTTACTGTATTTACGTGTGGGTAGCGTGTTCACGCGACACAAACAACGTTGTCTGGTCGCGTGCACGCGTATTTGTATAGTACTGACTTCGAAGGATTCGCGATTCACGATGAGGCTACGTTTCTCTCACTGCGTTTGACGACGACGCTTGCAGGCGGCTGGCTGGGCCCGGACAGTGTGCTGGCTGCCATCGTCGCTGTCTGTCTCGCACTGTCTTGTTTGACAGACTGTATTTTGTTTTATTTTATTTCCCCCGGGCCCGCTTCTTCCGGGCCGGACGAATAGAAGAGAAGGTCCCACAGTCGCCGCGAACCGGCGATCACCGAAATCAACATTTTGTCCACCGGTCGTGTGGTACGTCGGACGATTTACATCAGCGTCGCTCGGTTGCAGAATCACAGGATGACACAGCACCGGCAGTATCGTTGCCGGGACGCACCCGCACTCGGCGGCGGTGTCACCGGCGCGAAGTACGCGTGGACCTTGATGTTCGGTAAATGCGTCTGCAAACAATTCAACAATCGTTCGTCAGAGACTTTCAGCACCTTTCGCCAACGATGAAATTTTGAACACTTCATAAAAACAGTAAAGATACACGAGATATCTCGTCCATTGTAGTGAAAGCGTTATTCTTCTGGTTTGATAACACTGTCCAACAAATTTCAACTTTTTTCATGTTTCCATATAATTGTTGGGTGTATCTTATAGAATTTTTCGCGCTGATTCTGAATCTGACCTTAATTTTTCTTCTACACGCACAGTTTTTGAGAAACATGAGTTTGAAAGAATACATATTTTTCGACTTTGAACAAATATTGTGATGTTATTATATGGGATATTGTATTGTTCTTTACAGCAAAAGATTCTCTGAAACATGTTTAAACAATCACAATGTATTACTATTGCACATCACTGGATTCGGGAAAGTCTAGAGAATCTTTTGCTGTAAAGAACAATAAAATATCTTATATAATTACATCACAGTATTTGTTCAAAGTCGAAAAATATAAATTTTTCAAACTCAAGTTTCTTAAAAACTGTGCGTGTAGGAGAAAAATTAAGGTCAGATTCAGAATCAGCGCGAAAAACTCTATAAGATACACCCAACAGTTATATGGAAACATTTATGTTGTTGGACAGTGTAACCAGTGGCGGATCTAATGGTAAGTGGACTAAGAGGACGCGTGGGGCCCCCGGATACCATAGGGCCCCGAATTTCAAAGAAATTTATTTAATGTGTAACGGTATCAAATATTTTCATTACTTTTCGTTTTTGTTAATAAGTTTAAGAGAGTTTTCTTTCAACTTATATTTCTAACTTGAGTTTAAGAGCCCCAAAATTTATACCGCTTGGGGCCTCCACTTCATTGAGCCGCCACTGTTGATAACACGGTAGCCTCCCTTCGAGGAAGGGATCTTCAGGGATTTTTATTCACAACAACTATTGAACTAGAGGTATTCAATTATCGATCGTAAATGTTTTTGATAACTCAGATTGTAATTTCTTATCGGCGCCGTATAAAAATTACAGTATGTAACATAATGATCGAACCGTGGCGCCGATAAGAAATTACAATCTGAGTTATCAACTATTGAACTGTTGAAATTGGGATTTTGCACACATATTCGTTTAGAGGTATTCAATTGTCAATCGTAAATGTTTTTGATAACGCAGATTGTAATTTCTTATCGGCGCCGTATAAAAATTACAGTATGTAACATAATGATCGAACCGTGGCGCCGATAAGAAATTACAATCTGAGTTATCAACTATTGAACTGTTGAAATTGGGATTTTGCACACATATTCGTTGCTATCTAAAGTATACACTTGAATTTTTCCAAAGAAAAACAATCGAAAATTACGTGAGTTATATAGTTTTCTATAGAATATGTTTTGCGTGGAAAAGCTGTTAATATCTTTGTATAATCTACGTGGTCAGTGTACTCGGGATCAGGATGAAAGTTACTATTTGGCGTTTCGAAGTGAAACGTGGTGTTCCAAGTCGTTGCCTCGCGACAGGATCGATCGCGTCTGTTTGGCACGTCTGAGGGTAGATAGGTAAAAAATTCGAGACATACTCTGAGTCTACGTATGCCAGCTCTAGTGATCAGTTGACAGTCGTAAAGCTCGATGCGCTCGAGATTGTGGCAGGCCTGTAGGAGGTGGTCGAGACTGGCATCTGTGATGAGGGGGCAGTTGTCGAGTTCCAGCACCGCCAGATGTTCTGCCGCACACGGCGAGAGAGCCAACTGCCGGATACCTTCGTCGGTGATCAGCTCGCAGTGCGACAGACTCTGTTTTCAGAAACCAGTCGATGGGAATACTTTATTTTTCCATCCGCGAAATCGATACACACGCCAACACGAACGGGCCGCTTTTGGACACCCCGTAACGCGTGTCAACGTTCAATTACTTTCACCCTCGGACAGCGGACCATTTCTAACTACATCATTGACGACTGCTAAAAATCGCCTGCATCAATTTAATAGATTGAAAATAATATATCGACATTCTTAACTCTTTGCACTCGGAGCTATTTAAACTCGGAAATGAAACGTTTCTTCTGACCTAGAATATTCCCATTCTCTATGATTTCTTAAATTTGGTAGATGTGAAATTGATATTATTATTTTAGATTAAGACTTAAGATTATGATTCTTTTCTGTCATATTATATAATACGTTTAAAATAAATAATATGAATAATACTACATATAGTATACTACATATAGTACGTTTAAAATAAATAATATGAATAATAATAATTATACCTCATACAATATTTAAATGTTTAGTTATTGGTTAGACACCGACATATCTAATAATGTAAAAAATATTTTAAATTATAGTACAGCAATTTTTAGTGACGCCTCAGAAGCGCCACTCGAGTGCTAAGGGTTAAATGCCACCCCTTCGCGCAATCTATAATTCCAAACGGGCATCATGGCGCGTAATATTAATCGCAAAAAAAGATTGATTAGTTGAGTCGCTAAATTATACGCGGGAACACATTCATCCCGGATGAATGGGTATCGTCATTCGTCGACGCGATTTACGGTATCACGAAACGTGAGAATCGCGACGCAAAAACCAGCCATTAATTTTCCTAACGTATTCCGCTCGAACAGATAAAGTCCGCGATCTATGTATTTATAATGACGCAACGCGACAAGTGTGGAGCAGAGTATGCTGTTCTTATCAATTATTGTACAGAGCCGTATGCTAATGAACTTGTAACGTGAATTTCTAGTGCGCGCCGACTCGAATATCGAAGAACACCGGCTTACCAGCTTTTCCAATCTGGCACAGCCCATGGCCAGGTGAATGAGGGTGGCGTCTGTGATTAAAAGGCACTCTTCCAGGTCCATCTTCTCGAGTAGTCTGCAGTTCTGCAAATGATTCCATCCGGAGCTTCGGTCAGATCATCGTCAAAACATTCGTGAAACGATAACTGTGTCTCTGATCGAGGCGGAAGAGCACAAGTCAAATCTTCGACTAAACAACGTGCATCATCTTCGAAACAAGAACAAATCGTTTACAGTACATTGTGAATGTAACTTTCACGGACATACGTTAGGGTGTCCCTTAAAAGACGAAGTAGCGATGAAATGTTAGAACGCCCTCTAATTTTATTCCTTTTCATGTTCTAAGTAAGTGTGTAAAATATTAGCCTAATCGGATTATTCTAAGCCCTGCCTCAAGAGGCTCATAGTTCGGATATTCTGTCAAATTTTCAAATATTTAGTATTTTTGTCGTTTTGAGTGAAAAACTGCTTAATAACAGACTTTGAATAAACAAGCATTTAAATAAACCTCCTACAATGTAAATAAATTGTGTGATTATATTCTGTTATTGTGATACTTATCTATTATAAGCAGTTTTTCACTGAAAACGATAAAAATACTAAATATTATAAAATTTTACAGAATATCCTAACTTTGAGCCTCTTGAGGCAGGGTTTAAAATAATCCGATTAGGCTAATATTTTACACACTTACTTAGAACATGAAAAGGAATAAAATTAGAGGGCGTCCTAACATTCTATCGCTACTTCGTCTTTTAAGGGACAACCTAACATACGTGTATCTAATATTTCTGACTTGTACTCTCTCGCTTTCGGAGATCTCCGGGATGTTTTCCGAGAAGCAAAAGATCGGTTCTCTAGACGCCGAATGTTTCTAAGAGTCTAGAAGAACCTGGGATAAGATTGTTGCTATAGATTAGAGCGTGACAGCGTCGACGCACTTACTTTCGCGAGAGCCTGGAAGCCTGCATCGGTAAAGTGCGTGCAGGCGACGCACTCGAGGACGCTGAGGAGTGGACAGTGTTGCGCCAGTGTGACCAGAGACGCGTCTGTCAAATTCGGACAATTCGATAGGCAGACGTAGTGCAAACGTGGACACTGTTCGCTGAGCTCCTTCACCGCGTCGTCCGTTATGTTCTGGAACAGATTTCGGTGTTGAAATGTTCTTTGTGACGTTTCAAACGATTTGTCAATTCTAACAGTTCTATGTAGCTCGATCGACAATTGTTCAAAACTACCATTAATGTTATTGGCCATTTGATCTCTACGCGAACGCGTCCGCGGCTAGACTTTTTCGAATTTTATTCGAAACCTAGACCCTATCACTATTTATAGAGATAGGATGAATAGGTTGTGAAACAATATTAATTTAACTAATAGAATATACTTCGAAAGTTGACACAGTGTACGTATATTGATGTAGTCGGTATGGTTAATAAGTTAATGACCGATTTGCGAACGTGGTTTTCTTTTTGTTTACCGATGGAATGAACTCTGGAGAACCGAGAGTTCCCTTATTTATAAGAAAGGTCCTCCCTACCCCTAGCAAACTCGCCCCTACCTTTGGGACGGTTTGGGGGTGAACGGAACTAGGAAGCTAGGTGATTGCAGCGGTCCCAGAGATTTGCCACAGTCGCACATTTAGCGATCAAACCCTGGGATTTTCCAGTCATCTGGAAGCCCGATGCGATGCAGCACTCTCTGGTTGCAGTGGACCTAGGGAACGAATGTTTTAACCGTTTTTATGGTAGGGACGGACAGAGAGTTGGCTGGAGAAAGTAGAAGTAAAGGTAAGGAAGGTAGAGGGGAAGATAGAAGAATTAACGAGGGAGAGGAAGGAGGTAGAGAAAGAAGGCAGGGATGGAAGGATAGGAGGAGATGTAATGGAGGAGTATAGGAGGAAGTTGAGGAAATCTATATAATAAAAATGAAATGTTGTTCGTTGGTCACGACATCACGTGAGAACGGCTGGACCGATTTGGATAATTTTTTTTTAATGTTCGTTGTAGTCCGAATCAGGTTGTTAGCGTAAAAAAAATTGGAAAAGTTGCCCAGAAAAATAAAAAATTTGGTAAAAACTAAAAGTGATTTCTGAATCATATTTTAATACAACAAAAAAACGAATGTCACAGTTTTTAATCAATATTTCAATAGGAAGTTGCGTTATTGACGTCTTAAAGTTTTTAGGGAAAGAGAAATTGTAAAAGTTGCCTGGAAAAATGGAAAATTCGGGGAAAAATGGAAGTGCTTTTTTCTATGGGATTTTTGTATAAACTCAAGACGATAACTCACGATTTGAACAATGTATATGCGTAATTAGAACGATCTCAAACAAATTTATTGAAATTTGGACAGGACAACGTCTGTCGGGTCAGCTAGTTAGAAATAAAGCAGGATAGGAAAGAAAGAGAGGAGAAAAGGAATAATATTATTATAAGAAGGATTCAGGTGGAGGGACGGACTCGAAGGTACCCGGGTACGGACAGCAATTAAATGGCGAAGACAGGCCCAACACCGTAGCCAAAATTCAAGAAGTCAAGTACCGGGCCCAGTGCGCAATCAGGGTGTCCCTATCACAAATTCGGCCCAACGAAGCCGAACAGATCGAACCAGTGCACCAATAACATTAATTGTAGTTTTGAATAGTCAATTCGATCGTAACGATCTGGAAGAGTAAGTACCCTGCATTCGTGTAGATTGATTGCCTCGAGATGTTGGCAGTAGTGAGCCAAACATTTGACGGCTCTGTCGGTGAGCTGGCGACAGCCCTTGCAGAGGAAGCTGCGCAGCTCCGGGCAACCCCTGGCGAGCGCCTCGACGCCGTCATCAGTAAGTAACTTGCACCAGGACAGGTTGATGTGTGTAAGAAGGGGACAACCGTCGGAGAGATCCTTCAGGGCGATGTCTGTGATCTCGGGGCACGAGTCCAGGTTCAGCCGTTGCAGCTTCGGGCAGTGACTGCTGAGGGCCTCGCATGTTGCATTCGAGATCTTCTTGCACTGGCTCAGGTTCAGCTCCTCGATATTCGGGCAGGACTGGGCCAGAGTGCGCATCGAATTGTTCCCAATGCTCTGGCATCCTCTCAGCGACAACTGCCTCAGGAAACCGCCGCATCTTCTCGATATATTCTCTATAACTGGTCCCTGAACCATCCGACAATGTTAGACACCCAAAAACTCTGCGTCCTGACCATCTGCATCTTGCGTAACTTTTTGCTCCCGCATTTCTTAAATAGGAAAGTGCTACAAATTGTTGCATCATTTCGTTCTTTTTACGATTCTCAATGGTCTACAAATTAAAATTGTGTTTTGTAAGTTGAACATCTTTCTGATTCAATGAAAGTTATATTTACAGACAGCTCGTTTATATATAGTTTATTCTAAACAATTTTTAACGGTTCTGGTCGTTGCCGCGTCGCTCGCCACGCAGAATCGTACTAAATAATGATGAAACCCGAATTGAATAATAGTATGGCAATGTTTACTCACGATCGGTAATTGTTGCATAATTTTTAATGGAACCCTCAACAGTGACAGCAATTTTCATTGTAAACTAACATGTCAAAATTCTTTTTGTACAGCAGAATTATTGAAAATCCTATATGAAAATTGCGAATATATTCTGCCAGGAGTGTACATCGATTTTGGGGGGTTATCGAGGGTACGCGGATCATGATTTCGTTAGCAATCATTGCCAGATTTTCGTTAACAAGTTGCACAGCAGGCGAGCAACGCGTCAACAGTTCGATTTACCTCAACGTCCCGCTGGAAATCGAAGAGATCGATTCGCTGCCAATTGGACCCGTCCAGCGCCAGCACGTTCCAGGCTTTGCTCACTTGCGCGCACCGGCATAGCGACACCACGTCCAGATACGAGAGAATTCTATCAATCGTACGGCAATCGTGTTACTTCGGCGTGCCCGGTCTTAATTTAACGATCTATTCGCGTTAAATAAGAAGAGAGAAAACAGACACCGTAACGACAGATCGAGACGAGAAAGAGAACGGTATACAAAACAGGAAAGTGTTACGCATCGAGAAGAGCAGGAGAGATTAGGCGAGATCGAACCGGAAAGATACATGTGTACGTATACGCTTACGGTACCTAAGCAGCAATTCTTTTGGCAGTTTCTTATTTATCTGCGCCTCGTCGTCATGAAACACCCATGTTAGCTGTAACCAAAAACAGAAACACATTCTGGTCAGATGTATATCTAGGATCGATCGGAGATCTTCGAGATTATTCTGACGGTCGATTATGCGGGATAATCGGGCTGGATTGATTAATGATTGTGATTCTCGAGGTCCGACGATAAAATTCTCCCAGTCTTTTTAGGGGAAATCGCTGGGTACCTCGTTGAAGAGTTTTCTCTTTCGTGCCCCTTGGGAAGCTGTGCATCGGTGTCACAGGTTGAATACACATGTATTTAGGTCATCTCGTTATCTTAATGGAAAATAAAAGCCAATTTTTTACTGTTTAAAATAAGCTTTATACGATTTTGTTCAGTGATTCTTTAAAATAAGCTCAATAACTAATCTTCAAGAAATTCTATAATTTAAAATTCGACAGAGTTCAGTACTACATTTATTCGCTTTGAATCTACAAAGAGAGTGTCCATTAAAAATAGAATTTTATTTCATTGCACTTTCTTGAAATCTGTTTATGAAAAACGAAATTACTTTCCGACCGATCTAATGGTTCAGATAAAAGAATTCCAATTGCGTCTTGCTAGCATTTTCCCTGAGATCGAAGTAGATTTGTTCTGAACAAGGGTCGAGTAAAGCGTGCGATCGGCGCATAGCTTCCCAAGGGAGTTACAGTGAGGATGGCCAAGCTGACATTCAGCAACGAGGTAGCCAGCAATTTTCGCGAACTTCATTGTCGGAACGGTTACGACAGCAGCAATGCACACGTGGACCAACCTGCATGTAAGACTGCTTCATGGTAGTGACGGGGTTGTTGTGAGTGTGCGATGGCAACGTGTAATAACCGGCCTGATGATGGTAATGGTGATGATGTTGGTGATGATGATGATGATGATACGATGGGTGCTGTTGCCTCCACCACTGACCGCTCGCGCCGGACTCTTCAACCGGTTGCACCCCTTGCCCGACTTGGCCCCCTCCTCCCACGCCCACGCGACTTACTTTTTTCTAAAAACAACGGATCATCGTCGATCATGCGATCCCTCATCCCCCAGCCTAACCGCGACATCACGATTCGTTCAACATTGATCGAGCAACGATGTTGGATTACCAATAAATTACCAGCACAATGAACTTATTGTTCGTTGTCAAAAATGAATCAACGATCTCCGTATCGGTTTAATAAACAGATCGTTTAAACGATTCTCAGAATCCTTTCTAAACAAAGATTTCAAAGTATCCCAATTGATAAATATGTCTCTTATATCGATCGTATTATTGTTAATAACAAATGTTTAATGTTCTCGGCGCTACGGTTCGATCAATTACTACTGAGAAATCAATGAACAATTTTGCAGATTATCAAATAATCATCGACGTTTCGATTCTAGTTTGAATACTTTCCAAAAATTCTTTCCAACCAAAATGACCTGTATTTATTTTCTCGAATTATTAAACAATCTCATGTTACATACAATTAATTCTATAAAGTTTTTCCAATTAAAGTTGAATGTTAATAATTGAATTTACCGTTTCTGGGATATTCACATAAGTGGGCTAAAAGACATATTTTGTTTTTAAAATTTACTGCCTAATATCGATTGGTATAACCTAGATCGTTTCGAATATATTCAGTGTCTTGACAACAAGCATTGACGACACACGTACAACACGTGTATCACGATGTCCATATTAAAGTATTAAATCACATAAAAAACAAGTAAGTTAGTGTTATTACATTCAAGCAGTTTAATAGTATATTTTGAAAATTGTACAATAAATATATATTTTTACAGACGCAATGCAAATACATCCTGAAAAGGATTCAAACTAGAATCGAAACGTCGCTGATTATTTGATAATCTGCAAAACTGTTCTTTGATTTCTCAGTAGTAATTGATCGAACCGTAGCGTCGAGATACTTTGTTTCAAGAGCCGCACTGTGGGGCTTAATCTAAACAATCCGGAGATATGAGACGGCCCTGGTTTCCCTTTCGGGTTCCAACGATTTTCTGCTAAGAGTTAGTCAAAGCTGAGACTTCGTCTAGTAAAGAGCTTCCTCTCGCGTCGTGAAATAAAGATAAGTGTTATTTTACAAATAACAGTGTGCATTTATTGACACCCATATCCAATAAACGATTCCACCGTTTTATCCCTTCGCACAAGTACGGGACACGTTTCGAACAGTCGTTTATCGTTGCCACGCGATTAAAGAGTAAACGGACACACGAGGCTCACCTAAATTAGGCTGCTCTCGAAAAATGCATGGCCCGCGAGAATCGACTGGTCTGCGACCCGGACGGTTATTTATTATTCGTTGAATCTATTAGTGGAAAAATCGAAGCAGATTCGGACGGATTTGCCATGGGACTTTAGCCTCCCCATGGATTTGTTTCATTTTAATTAGACGTAGGTATTATACGATAATATTTGAATGCAAAATTAAATATAGTGTATATATACTATTCGAATACAGGTTGGAGAAAAGAGGTTGAGAAATTGTGGGATAAAAATTGGTCAGACTTTATTTAATAATTCATTGAATAAAAGTTTGAACGAGTGTTTGGTGACTTTTGGGAGTGTAACTGGTTACGTGGAGCTTCATATGACTAGCACACAAATTAATTTTCATTCAATAGAATTACTAGTTCAATGCGAAATATATATTTTAAGATAGTAAATACTACATTACATGGGAGTGATTAACAGTCAATGTAGAGCTGGCGCGAGCTCGAATTGGCCTAAATAAAGCTGGTGATCGAGATCAGTCGTTCCAGTATCGGTTATCGCTGGATTGTTTGGAACGGGCTGGGGAGAATCGGGAACGAGACGACTCGAGGTTGCATGAAAAATAAGGACATCGTTCCTTGAGGCTCCGGCCATTATTTCGAGTAGGCAGGCGGCTTGCCTTTTTGTACGAGGACTGTCGGACCGACACGCCACTTAGCCCAGAATCTCTGAGGACCGTGGTTCCTTCGTCGGAAATCTATCGTGTCTTGAGCCGCGTTTACATCGGGCAAGTTTCGGTCGGACGAATCGAGCTAATGCTCGTGAAAATTACAGGATCGAATTTATTTGGATGCTCTCGCGATTTTATAGACGCTTCGGCGTGCTCGATAAAAATCGAGCGGATCTCGGATAATGTTCACGTGAGCCGGCCGAGACGAAAAAAAAAAGGGGGAAATGGGACGGCCGCGGCTGGAGCATTTAAAAAGTAATCGCAACACACGGTTCTCGTATCGATCTCCTCTATAAATAACCTTTCGCAGCTTCAGGATTGATGCTGCTTCGCGACTCGCGACCTCGACTTTTCGACAAGGACGACTGGAAGACGGGGAACTCCTTCGTAAGGGACTGCGACACCCTAACCCCTTGCCCTACAGCGTCGACTCGGTCTCGTGACGGTAATTCCAGATATATAATTTCATTCCACTCCCAGCAATCAATGCAGGACATCTTCATTCTCCGCAAAGATCCTTGGTCGAGCTATCACTAACCCCAATCGACTGTCTTTAATTTGCTATTATGTCTAAGCGGAATACACGACAGGCTTAAAAGGGAAATTGAAATGCATTTTGCTTGATTGATAAATACCCCGAGTTATTTTCTCGCTCGGGTTACCGCGACGTAAACGCAGCGATTAGGTGAACACAATCAATCAAAGGGTTGCTCTTTGCGTCAGTCCCGGTGCTTTTCGAATGCGCCGCGCGTTCCCAAAGAGCAAGGCCATTCAAGGCAACGAACAGTCGAGCGCACGTTGCATCATCGCTCTGTTAACAATCGACGATAGAACGGTTTATCTGCGCGACTTGCTCTTGAAATGTATCTTAGAGATCGTGGCGTCATCTCTGACCGGATCATCTTCCGTCGAGGATTATTCACCTCGTTCCCGTGATCCCCTTCGTGGACGCGTTACATCTCGCTAGCCGATCCCGTGAATTTAATTTATGAACTGAATTTTATTTATTACGAACGAACATTAATATAAAAAAATCTAGTTCACGCTTTCTCTAAATCACCGAGTTTACAAGTTTACGCAACCCCGTATGAGCTTCCTCTGTGAATTAAAATAACGTTATTAACGCTAGATTGCCCAAGAAAGTCATTTTGACTGCTTTTTAATTTCAATTGGAAAAACAATTATGTATATAATCACACAATTTATTAGAATTTTGTGACTTTTTGTACAACATATAAATGCGTTTATTAATAATTGTAGTTACCTCCTCCCTCCTTCATTTCCGGTATATATATATATATATATATATATATGTGTGTTATACCTATATTGCCCAAAAGCAGTCATTTTGACTGCTTGGGAAATTTTTAAATAATCAAATGACTCTTATTATTGAATTGAGTAAATTTCTTATATGACCAGTTCGGCTCTGTATTGAAATAATAGTTTTCATTTTTTTCCGATTACCGTCACATGATAACATACAAGTACATGATAAATTGTCGATTTGGGCTTGATACTTTGATAAGTTGCAGTTGCTCAATAAGCTAAAGTAGTACTTGTTATTCGAATCTTTATGCAGTGATACTTGTTCTAACATTTTTTTTTATTCTTAATAATTACTAATAACTTGTTATATAACTGTAAATAATATAAAAAATATTAAAAATTAATTTTAAACAAATTTCTTTACACATTAGTTATTCTTTCACAATGCAGTCATTTTGACTGTTTTTGGGAAATATAGGTATACACTAAGTTTCAGTCTTTCTAGTGTTAAGCAACATTGAGTAGATGAAATTCAAAATTGAAGATTATAATCATTAAGGGAAGAAATAACATTCGATTTAGTACAATAATTTAGACCGTCTCTAGTCCGTTCGACTAATTCAATGATCGAACAAACGTATTCGAGTTGCAGGTGAGCGATCCGAGAAAAGTTTTTCGCGAGAGTCGATCGTTCGGTGAAACAATAGCAAAGTGGAAGATGTTTCTCCACTAAAGTTCCAGTTATTTACAGGAGGCTCCACGGCAGAGTAAACAATTGCGGAATGATGCGACGCCGAGAATTTTCGATGCGGATCGTTTATCGGAAATTAAGGCTGAAGAGTCGATTTCAGAACGGTGAAATGGCACTCGGTGGCTGAGCCGAGTGCAAATGCAGTGCGTTCCTCGCTCCGGTGAAATGCTTCGCGTTCGAAAATAGAATTCCGAAATATTTTTCGCGGCGTCGCCGTTTTTCTTTCGCCCTCCCTCTTCAGCTTTACGTAACCGTTTCCATTGCGCGTCGCCGCTGGAGGTTCAATTTCGCGCGTTTCTCTCGCTGGATCGTCCCTGTTTCGAGTTTCCCTTTGAATACCACGCGTTCCACCCTTCTACTTTTCTCTTCTCCGCTGTGCCACTAAATTTCGCGGCTCGTTTTCGTAGATTGCACTCTATCACTGAAATCTCTTTTCTCCTTAACTCTTTTCAGCTCCTCCATTATTCAAAAATGCACCGGGAGGCCTCGAGCCTCCTCGCCCCGTGGCGGTTTCGCAAGCTGCGCAATGCTTCCGTTCCTTTTCGCCGTGAACCACCCGGTAATTAGCGTAATCGCGGACGCACGATCTCCTCGCGATCGTCCCGTTCGAGAATCCCCCGGAAAATCGGGAAGCGTTCTAACGAATTTTCAGTTTGACGTTCAGCAATTTCCTGGGGCCTACAATAACTGCACGAATGAATTTCTTACTGTAATCAGCCTGAGAATTTCATGCATTTATGATAGAAATGAGCTCGTACTTTTAATTGGCATTTAGGAACATCGACGCACTGTTTCCAACTTATTCGAATGATTAAAGAAGGAAAGAACATTGTCTAATCACGATGGATAAATCCAATAATTTGTTTACTAAGAAATCCTAGATTTTTTCGTCTTTCTCATTTCCCGTAGACCGTGTTTCCACTTGCAGACGTTGCAATATTGCACTCCCCGTCATTTTTCACGGCAAGACCAGCACGTGTATTGGTATCCAATACTGTTCGGAGGACGAGCTCGAGCAGAATTGTTTTACAGTAAGCTCCGATTTCAATAAACCTCTGCCCGGTGCGCGAGGGTCCCGTTTGCGACAAGTAGAATGGGTATGCGATGGTCAGACACAGTTGTCAGGCTCCGTTGAATCGATTCGACGCAATTCTGAGTAATAAAACCGCACGTGGTGCTTGTTCCAGAATGAAGCGAATGCAATTATTAGGTCGTTTGGTAAGTCATTTGGTTTTCTCAAGGCAGTATGGAAGCCGAGTAAAAGGTGATGGAAATGCGATGATAAAAAACTGTCAGCTGTCAAGATATACCACGATTTTGCGGTTTAAGATAAGGTTAGGTAATAACAATAACTAATGCAAGCGATACCATCTCTACACGAGAAACGAAATTACTTTCCGAACGACCCAATGCATCGGAATGAACGAGGGAATAATTCGAAGGACGAAGGGGCTGAGGAGATAACTGGACAAAGACACAGATAGAAGAGGAAACTGTAAATAAAGTATGACACGAATAATACAGCTCCTTGATCGACGGTTCAGTGGTGCTTCGAGAAAAGGACGGACTAATTCAGGGGTCACAGAGATGCAAATAAATGATAAATAAAATCCAGTACGAATACGTCTCGGTCGAGTGGAAGACTAAATGAAACGTGATATGAACAATAAGCAATAATACTACAATTAATGTTATTGGCGCACTGGTTCGATCAATTGGAGACAATAAGCAAATTTGCAAAATATTCCTTTAATTCCACGTTTCGGTCTAAGTTTAGACCATTTTCAAGAATGTAAATTTTCAGTATTGCGTCTGTAAGAATTTAACAATTAATTAATATATGGTTAGGCAAATGCCTTTCCGAATAAGCAGAAAACACTAATTTATTAACAACGAAAAACAAATGTATTAACTTACATGCTTAGAAAAATGTACTAATTTAAATTCTTAAGAGTCAAGAAACCACATGTTGGTTTCCACATAGTGTTTTCTCGAATTGATCGAACCAGTGCGCCAATAACATTAATTGTAGTTTTTGAACAATTGTCGATCGAGATACAGAGAACAATAAGCAATAATTTATAGGGTACGTGATCAGAGAGGGACACGGCAGAGCTGCTAAAAAAACTGTAACCTGCTCGTTTAAGGAAAAACAAAACTTAAAGTTTACTTTCAGTTTGAAGAGGTTACTTGCTCTGTCTACTTTCGTTTTGCTTGTACGTAATGTTGTAATAAATGTCTTATAGTATTTTCTCAATAAAATAAACGTGGTAAGAAATGCAGAGCTGCAGGTGAAATGGGTCGTGAGTGTTGTTTGGTGGATCTGGGGTTCTCGAGGGTGGATTCCAAGGGTGGTAAGATTGTTCCAAGTGGTCCAGCGATCAGCGGAAACGAGGCAGAACCAGATTCGGTGTCGTCGGGCAGGATGAATGCACCGAGCGGCGGGGAAACTCGCGGGATGCAGCTTGATAATGCACGCGGCGCGCGCCGATTCTGTTTACAACGGCCCCTCGCGAGCCAGCCCGTTTGTTTTCCCTCCAAATCGGACACCATCAGCGCGAGCATCCGATGAAAACGTGTCCTGGGACGTGGACGAGATAGCGGATACCACCTGGTTCACTTTTTTGTTTTCTTTCCTTGTCTGCGATCCGAAAATCGTCCAGGTGGCAACGGAAGATCACTGATCTCATTACACCGCGGATATTCGTACAAATATTCTACCTGAATCGCAAGTTCGTCTTCTTTCTTTATTTAACCCCTTGCACTACGATTTACTTTTACGGCCGCAGTGATTAGAACTTCTTCGTCGTTCATAGTTCCCTAGAAGGAAAAGAAAATTCATTTATTTACTATTTTAGTGTCACGGATATTGATGACACGTATTCGGTCGATTCTGTTCGAAGTCATGAGTTGTAGTGCAAGGGGCTAATCATTTCAGTAAGCTAGACACAATTTTAACCCTTTGCAGTCGGAGCTATTTTAACTCGAAAATTAAACGTTTCGTCTGACCTACAATATTTCCCTTCTCTATGATTTTTTAAATTTGATAAATATGAAATTGATATAATACCTCATACAATACTTAAATGTGTAGTAATTGGTTAGATACCAACATCACTGATAGTGTAAACAATTATTTAAATAATAGTACAGCAATTTTTAGTGGCGCCTCAGAGGCGCCACTCGAGTGCTAAGGGTTAATATTCCCATCCCTTAAAATTGTACTTACTCATTTCTGTCATAAATGCACAAAATTCGCAGTCCATTCGCGAACTATTATTTCTAACCCTGATGATTTTAATACAGGAAAAATCATGTATCAACATAGTCAATTGTTAGAGTTTGTCAACAATTTTCAATTTCAACTTCTCAGTTTTGCTGTAAATGCATGGACATCAGAAAAAGTATAAAATCGTAAAAATAACTCGAGTGTTCAAAACAGGCAAAGCAAAACGGAACCTGTGCAACCCTTGAAACCCATTCCCACCCGAAAGGTAAACACTGTCCTGCACGTGAACAATCCTGGTATCATCAACCACAACTCCTATTGTTTCTCACAATCGGATCGCAAATTATTTCCACGGTGGAAATGGGGATTTCTCCAGACACGAGCGAACCCAAACAACCCAGCCAGACAAGGGATCAGCAGCGCGCACAAAGAGGGGTTTGGGAGGTGGGTCGGGGGTGGTTATCGAAAAGAAACAAGCTGAAAGCGTATGAACGATTCGTTCGGGAAAATCGTCGATTTCAGTCTGGAGGTTCGACTGTCAACCGGCGGGAAGGACAACGCTCATTGACATTCCAATAGCGCGTAACGATCGACGACGGAGGAATAGAGAGAGAGAGAGAGAGAGAGAGAGAGAGAGAGTGAGAGAGAGAGAGAGAGAGAGAGAGAGAGAGAGAGAGAGAGAGAGAGAGAGAGAGAGATGGGTAGAAAAACAAAGGATGGAGTGAGGGAGACGAGCGTCTAGAGAAACACGGTGGGAAAGAGAGGGAACGCTGGAAACAGGCAGAAGACAGGGACGAGAGACAGAGATAAATCAAGTTGGACAGAGAAGGAGAAAGTGAAGAACGAAAGAAAGAGCGAGGCGGATGAAGACTTGGAAACACAAAAGGAAAACGGATCGGAACACGGTGGTCCAATAGAGGAACAGGACTGGGAAAAATTCGAATAACATCGAAAGGATGATCGTACACAGAGGATAGAGGTGTAGGGGAGAGGGGTGGCATCTCGTCGACGATGACGACAGAGCGTCGCCGGGGCCGAGAAAACGCGAGAACGACGGAAAGGAAGAAGAAAGAACGAAAAGAACAAAGAACGGAGTCGACTGGTTGGTTGGTCGATCAGAGAAACGGAGAACTGTGCTCGGATAGAGCGAGACCGAGCGACGAACGCTGGCCGATAGAGGGAGAGAGATGGAGCGGGGCACGCATAGCGACAGAGGGGGAAAGAGAGCGAGACGGAGGTATATACGCGGAATGGTAACGATGCGAAATGTAAGGAAGCCTTTAGAGCTGTCCACGCAGAGAGGGAGGGAACAAGATGGAGCTATCGTGGGAGACGGAGAGGGAAAGCATGAGCGAGATAGATAGATAGAGAGAGAGAGAGAGGAAGATCGTGTCCCAGAAGATTGTTTATCGGTGCAGCCGACGGATAAGCCTGTGGTGACGGGAGCGGAGATAAGGAGCGCGAGAAATCGTTGCCAGGCAGCAGCCTGGTGGCCAGGGGAGCGGATCAGCTGTTCGCCTCGGCAATGACAACATTGGACACACGCACGAGCCAGCCTCGGCCTCCCAGCATAGATCCCCTCGGTTTTTCCGGTCCCCGGACCGTTTCGGAGTAGTTCGTGTCCCGCGATCGACACAAACTAAATTCGGAGGGGTTCACCGTGGCCCCTCGTTGCCCCCGGGCCGTTCACGGTGGTCCCCCGGACCTCCATAACGCTGTCAGATTTCGCTGGTCGAGACCCGTGCGTGCGTGCTTGCGTGCGTGCGTGTGTGCGCGCGCGACTGCCTCGGCTCGGCTCGGCTCCGAACCCGCTCCACGATCGGACACTTACCTCGAGCCTGGTGCGCCCGGAGTGTATCATCCTTTTGCGTCGCGTTATCTTGCCAAGCTTTTCCGGGAGTACCCGCACTGTCGTCAACGGAGAAACAAAAATATACACGGCGCGGCCGAACCAGTCGCAAGAGAAATGGCCGAGTCTACTGAATATGAGCCGTGCCGCCGTCACCAGTATTTCCTGGGATGGGGGGCGGGACGAGGGAGGGGGGATGAAAGGACGACCGATGCACTTTCCCCTAGAGCCGAACCTCTCGCGCCTGCGATTCGCCGGCGTAGAACGACTTGGCGACAGCGCGGCCAATCGAACGGCGAACTGACATTGTTTACACGGCTCCCATTGGCGCAGTATTTTTGGGGGAGAGCCTGCACGCCGAAGCTCGTGCACCGATGGAGCTGCACCGACCGCAGTGGCATCCGTGATGCACTCGGAAAACGTGTCCCCGCACTACAATCTCGTTGTTACTGTGTATCTACTGTCGGTCTCCGCCAACCACTTCTTCCATACAGAACGCCGCGTTATCGACTCACGATAAGGGAAGCTTTTATTCTTGGACAGTAGATCAGGACGACTATACTCAGACAGCCGTGAAACTGATAACACTAGGGCTGTTCGAGTACTCGAAAATGTAAACATCTCGATGTTCGGAACGGTCCGGAAAGGTCCGAGAGAAGAGTCGGGTTCTCGAAAATTTCGGGAGGTAATTGTTTCGAAGTTTGCCCTCTTCACCCATTTCTATGACCTTGAAATATGTCGTCAAGGTCATCATTCTGAACAACTTTTCCCGATACACGTTACCGCCGCTCGGCCTTAACTCTCGAGGTATTTGCGAAAAAACTTTAATCCAATTTAGATTACGAGTACACTTCATTTTAGCGATCTCGAAAACAATCCTCGTTTCGATCCGACACTTTCGATTTCTCGCACACTTTTAGCAAACACCTAATCCACTGATAAACGACAACAAAGCCGTGAAAACAGTGGCGAATGTAGAATTGATTAAAACTTTATACCTACTTAACGATTCATAGTAGTTTCACGATATGCTCCCGGCTTACAAGGGAACATATTCAGTTGATACAAGCCGATTTTGATGAAACTTGTGTGAGATATAGTTCATCGAAAAATATTTCACATGTGTTTTTTCTTATCGGCAACCATCCACTCTGAAGGGGTGAAGACAGACCACACAGTTGCGGGTCGAAATCATATCTTTTGAGATAATATATTTCACATAAATTTCATAAAAATCGGCTTCTAACAACTGAATATGTTCCTTTGTTAGTTATTTTTATCTATATTTTATACCCAGATAGCAGCCGGACGTCCGAGCTATCTGGATAGGTATAGTATGATACCGAATTTTAATCTGTTTAGTAGTCTACAGCGTAATCTCAGGTTTCCGGTGGTTTTAAGCGATATACATTCCGATGGTACATGAACTTTGAGGTCTGCGTAATAATAATGAATATACCGTATTTATTATCATGATTACGATTGGAATTATTTACTATCTCGAGATTGGTGCCAATCTATGGTTACTTATCAATTTATTAATCTATTGTCGTTGGTGGACAATAATGGCCATACGATGTTTAACCAGGATCGCAACTTAACTATGACGATCGTTTACGGTGATATTATGCGCTGCTCTTCCGAAGCACTGTCTGATCGAGAGATAAAAGGAACCTAAGTCTTGGATTTCGACCGGCATGCATTCCGACAGTGTGAGTTGTTCGAGCTGCATCCTGCTAAAGTACAATATATTAGGAATCGGTGGGGCGTTGTCACGAAAACGCCGTATCAGATATGATAAAGCATTATAAAATTTCACCTGATAAGGTACTTGGCTAATATAAAAGTCGGTGACTGACCTCCAAATTATTCACACCGGTTAACAGAACTGACACAACCGTGCAACGATTATCGCAGCAACGGACCAACAATTTCGTCACATCATGAAAGGTAAGACAAACCTTTAAGATCGCAGGGTCGTTCGTCGAACCGTTTACCGAATCCACGACGATCCACAAAGGCGTCGACAAATTCGCGATCATCCTGCGAAAACATTGAACATCTTGTTCCTGATTAGACGTCTGAATTGTGCCTATAATTATGAAAGTGGTCCGAGTAAGACTTTTTAACTGACTGAAAAGATGGAAAATCTTAAATAAAATTTTTTCTTCTTTTGCCTTGTTTTTCGTGTTGATGGTCAATTTTGCGGGGGTCTTTTTTCGACTAAATCGGGAGGGGGTGCGGAATCGCGCTGTACAATCGAGCGAAGTTCTACATTGAGCAAAAATAAGAACAAATTCGGTACACGTTTTTGTGCAAAGTCGTTTCTCGTTTATAATAACACTCACAAATACTTTTTTACGTCCATGTTAGGTGTGGACGCCTTACCTCCTTTCAGAATCTCAAAGACGTCTGTTTAGATCCCATGTCATGTAACATTCTACTCCACAGACCCACAAACACTATATGTAAGATCTTATGTTCCTTCCTGAAAGATTGTGATCTACGTATATGACGCCACTCTCTATCACGCCCACCACAAATTGACACTAGAACTACCGAGCACTAAACGCAGTTGGCATACATTGCCTTCTAATAATGACAATATGGCATTTATTTAGATATCGTACAGGCGATATTTAAATATGTACTTCAATAGAGAAGTTCACTAAAAAAATTTCTCAAAAAAACATATTTATACTTTTAATATTTCTAATCGAAAAGAATTCGCATCAGTCATTTTGAGTGGTCCGGTAGTTCTAGCGTTAAGTACCTCCAATCGATATATACTTGTTACATTAACCATCGTCCGTCCCTCATTTCACGAACTGAATCTGTCCCTCGGTGTCAAATTGACACAGTGACACAAAATAAAAAAAAATTCAATGTGTTTTAGTCAAATTGATGAGTTAACATTTACATGTTAGGTTTTTCGGTTACGTGTTCCGCATTAAATAAACAAAAGTCATACGAAGTTTCGGAAAAATTCACTTACAAATGACAGAAGAGTATTACTTATTTCGGCAAAACTGTGTCAAATTGACACAAGGGACGGATGGGGGTTAATCATACATTAGCATAAGGCTTCCATTGTAATATCATGAATGTAATATAAATTGCAGAATAACCTCCTATTAGAGGTTACAACTGTTCAATAATAAAAAAAACACGTTTTTTTTCGAGACGTCGCTTGAACATTTGAAATCGTTCTGATTTTACAGAGTTCGTGTACCTGGCGGCCGTCGCGGTGTACCTGGCAACAATGGTCAGCGTCGCTCGCTCGGAGGAGTGTCCTGATTTCGGGTTGGTGAACATTACTCACGAGAAGGACTGCGAGAAATACTACACGTGCCACATGGGCAGGAAGTTCAATAAAACGTGCGAGGTGGACGACATGGGCAGACAGCTTTGTTTCGTGGAAGGTCAGGGAAGATGCGACTGGTACAACGACTGCCATTGCTTAGAATGCAAATCGTTCGAGGACAATCACAAGTGGCCGGACCCATCGGACGAGCGCGGCTACTACGAATGCAAAGATGGGGAGATAAAAAAGAGGCAGTGCCAGATTAAGGAGGTGTTCGACCCGAAGACTCTGAAGTGTAAATTAAAACCTGATATCTGCCCTCCACCGGGGTCCAGCCAGCTGAAGCGATTTCCGCACCCGTGTATTTGCGAGAAGTACTACGAGTGCAAAGACGGTCACCAGGAGTTGCGGGAGTGTCCAGACGGCCTGTGGTTCGACGTGGACGTGCTGACATGCAGGTCCAAGGAGGATGCAAGGTGCTTTAACAAGCCACCACCGTGCTCGGTAGACGGCATCTATCCCAGCAATACTAGCTGCTACTTTTACTACAAGTGTGAAAAAGGCGTGAAAACAACCCACAAATGCGAACATGGTACGATCTTCGATAAAGTGAAGCTGATCTGCGTCCATTGGGACCAGGGTACCTGCGACAGGGACGACTTCACCACGCCTGACCCAAACAGCTGTACCAACTGGCGACGGCCGAGGAAGCCAAACCCGAATGATTGCAACCGGTAATTTATTTATTTATTTGTCGTTCCACGTACCACGCTTGCTACGTCCTCCTGTATCAAACACAACATATGCTTTCGGTGGATTCATGTCGCAATACAAAATTACGTACAGCGACTCCCACTAATATTCGGACACTCTTTAAACGATGAGAACTTTTCGAACATTTCACCATACGATTCGAACTCTTTCGAGAAACTGAATTTTTTTCAGAAAAATCATTAAGTTACAATCTTCAGTAACACAATTATCTTAATGCAAAATAGAATTTAATATCGTTTGACACATTCACGATGGCGTGTGCCACCGGTGGCTCAAGCTCGAGTGTCCCATCGGACGGCGTGTACCTCCGGTGGCTCAAACTTGAATGTTAAATAATAGGAATTATTTCGGCGACGCTCCTTGGAGAGAAACATAAATTGTGGCACCGGCGTACAGTGGGAAAACTTGACCTAACTCGATTCAAAAAGAAATAACTTTCGATAGAAATGAGGTAGAGCGATGAATTTTTTCTTAAATGAAAGCTGAAACTTTGCAGAATATGAGAAAAATAGGGAGATTACAGTACGAATGGTTTTTCACCTTGAGGATATTCGTCAAACTTGCACAATTTCAAGAAAAAGTCGTTTCTACGTTACCACGAGCAGAAAAAATATATTTTTTACTATACCATGTATCATTTCCCGTAGATTTTTTCACGCTGATCTCAAATCTGGCCTCAAAATTTTTCTACGACCTCTGGTTTTTTCAAAAATTCGAATTATATTTAAACAGTTAAACTTTTATTTTTTCAAGGTTAAAAACATTCGTACCATAATCTCCCTATTTTCTTCATACTCTACAAAGTTTCAGCTTTAATTTAAAAAAAATTTCATCGCTCTATCTCATTACTATCGAAAGTTATTTTTTTTTTAATCGAGTTAGGTCAAGTTTTCCCACTGTGCGGCGTGAACGTGTTGAAGGTTAATTCGTGAAACGATAAATTTAAAGCTCTGAGATCATAATCGCTCCCTACATGCGAGTAATTGAAAGTTAAACGTATCTTGAACATTTCATCAAAATCGGTCGATGTTGCAATGTGCTGTATTCGGTTAAAGATGGTGAACGTTGCTATCGCTTCTCCAGAAATCATCAGCAGAGGATAGTAAGTGTACGAATGAATCATCAGTTAGTCACTAGCTCTACGCGTGATTGGATGAATCGAATGTACAAGCTGAATGAATTTTCCGAAGAACGTTACTCGAATTAAATTTTGCTCAACGCGCTAGCCCGAGGATGAATGATCGGGATCAAGTTCTGATCAGTTGACGAAACGTTTGTAACAGGTACTACGAGTGCATCAACGGCCGCGTGGAGGATGAAAAGTGTCTTCAGAACCACTACTTCAACGAGAAGACACTGTTGTGCGACTTGAAGAAGAACGTCAAATGCAAGAATAAAGGTAACGAAGACTGTCCAGCCGTCGACTGTGGTGGCAAGGTGCGGTACCCTCATGAGTACTGCGAATGGTACGTTAGCGACAGCTCATTTACATGCTTTGATTGTGGGAAGCAGGAATAACATTGATTTCATCCCTTAATGGGGTAGACTCGTTTCCAGAATGGCACGAGTGCGGGACGTGCGTTCTCATTTCTCAATAATACGAAGAAGGGATTTATCAGTAGCCAAAAGCGCTTGATAAAAGATCAATCTAGGCCGCGATCGACCTCCAAAGTGCTATCTTTACGTTTACGAGGCTTAATATACATTATTCGACAGCATGTAGCTATGAATTAACCTTTGCAACTCGAGTGGTAACTCACCACTAAAAATTTCTGCACCATTATTCAAAATATTCTTTACATTATTAAAAATATTTCCATGATCTCGATCGACAAATTGTTAATAACAAATATTCGTGTTTTCATCGCACTGGTTCGATCAACTACTTAAGCAATTTTGCAAATTATCACCAAAATTTTCAACATTTCGGTCAACTATTTAGACCATTTTCAAGAAAAAAATTTTTTCGTATAATTGCGTCTGTAAAAATTATTGAATTAGAACATAATTTATACTAATTCAATAATTTTTACAGACGCAATTATACGAAAAATCTTCTTTCTTGAAAATGGTGTAAATAGTTGACCGAAACGTTGAAAATTTTGGTGTTAATTTGCAAAATTGCTTAAGTAGTAGTATTTGATCGAACCAGTGCACTGAAAACACGAATATTTATTATTATTAAATATGTTGAAATCTAAGCAATTACTATATGTTCCAATATTGCACGAGGTGTTATAAAAATATCATATCCATAAAATGAGAAAAATCATATAGAATGGAATTATTCTAGGTTGGAAGAAATGTTTAATGTTCGTGATAAAATACCTTCGAGTGCAAAGGGTTAATAATAATACAAATGGTGTTGCCGAGTAAACGAAAAAGTAGGACTGTTATCTAGTGTTTTTGACTACTGAAAACCCCCATTTTTGTATTATGGAGAATTGGGAACGCTCGTCCTGCGCACTTGCAATTCTGAAAAAACGAATCGACTCCCTTAACGATCTTGTTGTATTAAAAGCAACATTATAAGATTCTTGAATTTTTTCAATCTTTTACACTTCGCTCAATCAATTTCTTCATATATGCACAAAGATCCGCAGTCTAGTTTTATTTGTTTGCATTACAAGCGACGAATGAATTTCCGACAGGTACTACGAGTGCCGGAACGGCAATAAGGAGGCGATCAGATGTCCATCAGGCCTCGCCTACAACAAAGAGTCCGAGATGTGCGACTTGCTGGAAAATGTTGAGTGTTCAAACCCGAGACCTTCCCCCTGTCCACCTGGCAGCTTCAAACCCCACGAGTGTCAATGCAACATGTATTACACCTGCGGTAAAAACGCGGAGAAAATACTCTCATTCTGTCCCACCGGGAAGAACTTCGACTCAGTGATTCTGGATTGCGTCCCAGCCGAACAAGCCAGGTGCCACAAAGAACACAAGAACGAGTCGTTCAACCAGAATGTGTTGCACTGGCTCCGTTAACCCCCTTGCATCGACACCGAGACTGTTTTTTTCCTGTACAGAGATCGTAAGTTACCGAGGATCTACAAACTGAACGACGCGAGGGGCGCTGCTACATAGAGTTAGGGAGCTGCAATCAGGGGCAAGACAAGGGGTAGTCTCGTTTCCAAGATTGCAAGTTGAGGATAATGCAAAGTTGAGGTTTTTCAGTAGTGAAAGCGCTAGATAAAAGATTAACTTAGGCTGCAGTCGCCCTGAAAAGTACTATTTTTACGTTTACAAGGGGTAATTTATATTATAAAGCTGCGACAGCTACAGGATGTAAACGTAAATAATAAAAACGTGGTAAAATAGGACTTTTAAGGGCGATTGTCTGTGTGTGTGTGTTCGGCTTATCTTTTCCTTCGCATGCATTATCGAGAAATGAGCAGGCGCATCCCCAACCCTTACCAATTTGGAAACGACTCTACCCTCTTAAGTGGACACACTGTACAAACTGATCTTGACTGCGGATCTTTATGCGAGATAAAAATTGTCTGCATCGATTGCGAGAGATAGAAATCAGATTGAATGTTATCTCCTCCCTTAATGATTTTAATAGAGATCATATATTATAGATGCATGAAGATCCAATTCGCTTGAGTGTTTCTTTTCTCAGATTTTAGAAGGTTCACCACGTAACTTGTAGAGGAGACCTTCTCTTGTTTCTTTCTTTTTCTTCTTGTTTGATTTCGACAAATGATGATTTTTTCATTATTTTTCTTTGTGGACTACTTTGTAAACTAATCCTTCTAGCGTCTCATAAGAAGCTCAAGTCGTTTGGTCAAATTTTGAGAAATGTTTATTAAGGTACTTAATTTTGCCTGCGACTGCAGGTCTAGTTTTAGGGAGGTCGATCTACTAAATTATTTATAATAATTGGACTGCGAATCTTTATGCAAAAGAAAACATTGTCTCCATCGATGGCAAGATCTTCATTAAAAACCGAACGTCTTATACAGTTACCATTTAATCAGTTCCCAAAATGAAGGATTATTTCCCAAGGTCCTACCAACCTCTTATTACCAATATGACATATTATACTAATCACTCATCACCAATATCACGCTTCGGCTTATTCTGATATTAATCAGACCTCGGATTTGCATGGAATATAAATACAACAGATACGACAATCACAGATCATATAATAAATATGATAACTTCCATGCAATATGAATACTCCACATAAACCAACTGTACAGTTCTTGTTTTTTAATAAACGAATGAAGATGTTAAGGGTGGTATGTAGGCTGTATTTTATTCGAATGACGCCTAGTTGACGATCTGAAAAAAATCTTGTTTCTATGTGTTTCTCAGATGGTTAACCGGACACGTTAATTACGACTCAACCGGAAACGAATTGTTAGATCGTGCAAAATTGTTCTCTTTGTTTCCACGACAACACTCGAGAGCTTATCGTACTGTAGACTACGCTATAATCTCGAACGGGAGCTTATCGGCGCGATGGCCGATATTGATATTCGGAGAAACGCTGTTTCACTTGTTTTTTTAGACACACTCTGGCCGTGAATTCTTTGCGAATAATATTTTAGAATGAATACAGGTAGGGCAATAAAATTGCACCACCCCTTCGAATTAGAGTAAATATTTCCTGATGCTCTAAACTATAGCTTTAATTGTACAGGCGATTGTATTGTACGCGAAATTAGGAGGCACATCAAAAGTAGTCGGTGTAACTAGATTTTCAGCGAGGCTGGATTCTAGCCAATTTTTCCGATCGAGTTTAAACTACGAGATTATTAAATTCGTTCATGTTCAATTTCTGCTGTCGAGTTAGAATGATTAAACTGTGGATTTAATTAAACTAGAATAGCTAAACATTTCGTAGAATGTAGAAATAAGTTAGTTTCACTTACTGTTGCGTTTTACATAAAATCGACGGGCTATTAGTGATTCGTTTAGAACGCGATAAATGGCAGCGCGTTACGAACAATTTTCCTACACAATCACACTTGTCGGTACGATAATATCGCTGATAGAGTGGACATTTCGTTGTTATCAGCATTGCGTCAAACGCCGTTTATACACGAGGCCCTGCGAACTTAACTGATTCTACGAATTACTATATTGAGAACGTTCCAAGATGGACATTAACGATAAGAATAAAATCTTGTGGACTTTATGCATGTCAGGGAAAGTTTACGGAAACCTTTCGACAATGTAGTTTTACCTGTATCCGATGATTCTCTTCGAAGATGACACGACGCAGCCATAGAAAATTACCTGGCAGAACGTTTCAATATTGTTCCGGCTATTATCGCGAATCTAATGGTGGTCGTCTATCCGATAAAAGTTGCTTGATAATTGGTAACAGTTGATAGTCGAAAGTGATACCGATCAACATCGTTCGACGCACGTCGGACGTATACTTCTCATAGGAAAATTACACCGTGCTTCGATAAAAGAATTGTCATTAATATTCACTCGGAGAAATGAAGTGACTCGAAATTCCATGTCTCTGTGATTTTCGAATAGCTCAAAGTCAGAGTAAGTATGCAGAGAATAAAAACATCTGTGGTTTGCAATATCATTCTGTTACGGAGTCTTAAGAGCAGATTGAAGATTGTACAATTAATTTACAGTTTTTATCAGGATAGAACATAGTGCTAGGCAACAAGATCTTTACGGATAATCGACCAACAATGAGACGCCGTTAAGTACCGCACTACTCGCGATCGATAAGATTTCTGGACGCTTATAAAAGAGAATGCGACGGCGAAAGTTCTACAGTAGTTGTGGCCATCGAAATTACAAGAATTCGCGGTAGGAAATTTGACAAGTGACTAGCTATGAGAGGTAAGTGCACGAGGTTCATTGCTCGATATTTGTGAAAACAGGGTCTAACGATTCTATCAATGAAAGAACTGTTATATTAGAAACTCTAGAAGGACTAGGTCCACAAGACGCAACTGTAAAAATTTCTATAAAAAATTGCTAAATAAACGGTGAAATCGAATCACAGGACTAATAGTAATTGAATGAATAGTTTGGTGAGTGATGATAGTGCTGAGTCGATGAACATAGAATTCGGTGAAACAGTGTTCGTATTCTCTTTAACCCTTATAAATAATTCCTTTGAACTATTTATTCGATTATTCCACAGAGGAAATTTTAGTCGAGATTTTACGGCATACAATCGTGTGAAATGTAAAAAGTAGTGACGCAATAGTAACCTCGGCTCGAGTACAACTGATTAAATTTATCTTACACGTTTCAGGATTATACTTACTGGCAGTCTGTGCCACATTGGCATTTCTGTCTGAAGGAAGGTACATTGATTGGGAATGCAGACACCAGAGAAATGGCGCACTTATTCCACACGAGTCAGACAACCACAAGTATTACGTGTGCAGGCATGGACACAAAGAAGAAATGAATTGTCCATGGTTTGAGGGGCCCAAACCTTGTTATAACCACGAGTTAAACAAATGTGACTTGAACTGCTATGGATCAACTACTGAGGCAACCTCAGAGGAACCAGCAACATCTGAAGCAACCACCGCAGAGCCATCATCATCGGAACCGTCCACAGAAGATCCAACCACAGTTACACCAACCACGGAGGAACCAGCATCGTCTGAGGCCACTACAGGGGAACCAGCAACATCTGAGACAACTACAGAGGAACCAGCAACATCTGAAGCAACCACCGCAGAGCCATCATCATCGGAACCGTCCACAGAAGATCCAATCACAGTTGCACCAACCACGGAGGAACCAGCATCGTCTGAGGCTACTACAGAGGAACCAACAACATCTGAGACAACTACAGAGGAACCAGCAACATCTGAAGCAACCACCGCAGAGCCATCATCATCGGAACCGTCCACAGAAGATCCAACCACAGTTGCACCAACCACGGAGGAACCAGCATCGTCTGAGGCCACTACAGAGGAACCAGCAACATCTGAAGTTACCACAGAGGTTACAGCCATACCACCCATCCATCCTAGCACGGTACCACCCGCCGAATCTACGGCGAGCACCGTATGTCCCAGTACTGGCACCGTGAAAGTGGCACACGAGACTAATTGTAGATTGTACTACCAATGCGAGGAGGGTGACGAAACCTTGGTGTCATGCCTAGCGGGTATGGTCTTTAATCCGAAATTGAAAAACTGTGATTATCCAAAGAATGTACCAGGTTGCAAAAAGTCTGTGTTTTATTAAACACATGTCGAACCAAGTTTATCCCCTCGCCCGTGATGACTTCATGGAACCTGATGTTTGACGAAAGTACTTATTTGTATTTAGAATTATAATTATATCTGTAGATTCGAAAGTTTCACAGTATCTAGATATAAGTATTGAGTACCTACGTATCGTTCGATGTTTTCAATGCTGATGTAGCGAACGAACATGAAAATAAATTAAAAATTGTCTAATCGTACTCGACCGTTGTTAACTTCCCGATTTATAGGGAAGTTATTGTAATTACCCCGAAAATCGAAAATCGAATTTTTAGCAGATCTTCACGTTTCATGATCATTGGAGTCATTTTAGACTATTTTTATCAAAATGTCGGTATGTGTGTGTGTGTGTGTGTGTGTGTGTGTGTGTGTCCGTTTCTGTGGTATCAAATTTTTCGTTAACGTTTTCTGAAAAAGTAACAACGCGATCAGAATAATGAATGATGCAATGGATGTGGCCCTCTGTAACTTAGAGCTGATTAGATTTTGGTCAATTTTGGTCAAGTAGTTTTTTAGTTTTTTTCGAAACGAGTTGATTCAACATTGCAATTTATACGAGAGGCGTATCCACCGAAGAAGGAAACGTAACTATATATATATATATATTTAAAAAAAAATTCAAAAGACTACTACGTCATGTGGTTGGGCATACTCTATATGACCAATACAGTGTTATAATCACTTTCCCTGAAAACATATAATCTTCTTAAAACGTACACAAAATAATGATAATAATATACTGCAACTATCGAATCGGGAAGTTCTTTGTGTGGCTCGTGGAGAGTCACACACAAAATAAAAAAAGGCATTAATAGCTGTAGGCCCCACTAGCAATGCGTACCACTAAGCCTCCCGCAAGAGCAGTCCTACCCGCAAGCTACAACAACCCTACTCGCGAAGCGAGCGAGCAACAACCCCCCTCTAGTTTACCAATTATTCCCACTTAAAATTCCCGGGTTAATCGATCCTTGTCCTGATTTAAAAAAAAAAACCCGTCGACATTTTAATGATAACATCCAGTATCAGCGAACAAGTTTCCTTTAATGTTAGTGGCAGCAGGTTCTTAAAGCGTAATCTAGAATAATTCGACGCATGAATTTATTACGTTCAAATCGACGATGATTAGTTTCATAGAAGTCCGATGATTATCCGTCACGATATCGACGCCGCCATTTTTGATAAGCTGATTAGCTTATAAAAGTCGCGATATATATTTGATTTTTCAACTTTTGCCAATTAATTCGAATCGGTGTGCTGCTGTCAAACTTTCGCTCGTCACTCTCTGAACAATGACTGGTGAGTACGATTTCTTAACGTTGCATCATTGCATTGCTAAATCAAATTGCACATGATTAAAAATGCGACATTTCATAGTAAACGATCTGGTAGGTGCGACAAAGGTGTGAGGTTATCTCGAGCATTTTATCATTTCTTATCACTAGACTTCGGAACTGTATGCAAATTATATATTTTCCCTATTACACACATAAAGTGTTCACATCTACCTAAACAATTCCCATCATAGATTCCCTCGCATTGTGTTATTACCACGGGGATATGGAGGTTTAGAAAGCGTCGAGGTATTACGTTCGGAGAAGAACGTAATAAAGTAATGCATCAGTATTGCCTCATCGATATCCGACCTGGGATTGTTACAGCAGCAGTTTCCAACCTGGGAAGCGCCAACATCTTTTAATAAACCATTAATTTATAGTTTTCACTATTTTGTAATAAAATTTTTATTATTTAACCCTTCTGTAGTCAACTGGATACCCGAGTACCCATTTATTGTATTTCTTTCAACAATTTGCCAAGAGGGAACTTTCTAGTAGGGGGGATAAAAATGTAACAGTATCATTACAGACGAAAGTGACACTATAGGGAAGACTGTAATATAGTAGCATACTTTTCTCCGCTCATTTACCGCAACAGCAATCTGAACGCACCCAGAGAGAGGCTTCCGAAGCCAATTTCCCAGAAACTATTCCTTCAAAACGACTGGTTACGGTGGTAACAAATGTTAATGTGCAAAACATGACAGTGACGTATAATTTCAGCAGTGTTCGTGACCGCAGCCATGATCGCCATGGCGATCGGCGCGTACTCCGATGCGATCCCGAACGTGTGCACGCTGGTTGAATCCTCGACCATGAGTTTCCCGCACGAGTGTTTCTGCGACGAGTATTACGAATGCTCCCGCGGGAAGAGGATACGGAGAGATTGTCCCGTGGGGGATTTGTTCGATCTGGCGTCCGGTAGCTGTGTCCCATCAGATGCAGCTGATTTCAGCCATTGCGAGGGCTGGGAACCACCCAAGAGGAATTGCCCACCGTACGGCGAGACCACGTTGCCTCACGAGACAGACTGCAGCTCTTACTATCGTTGCAAGGACGGCCAGAAGACTCTGAGTCACTGCAAAGGAGGACTGTTCTACGACGAGGTCAAAGGCCTCTGCACTTCGCAGAGTTCAAAGCTATGCGATCGCAAAATTGGATACACCCTCGAAATCTCTGGTAGATCGTCTGTGATCCCCAAAGCCGTTAATCTCGTCTGCCCACCCGCTGGATCGAACACGACTGTTAGGCTGCCGCACCCGTGCCGATGCGATTTGTATTACGAATGCGTCGACGGTAACGCCATTTACAACGAGTGCGACGAGGGTCTCGAATTTGATTACGTTAGGGAACTTTGCGACGATCCCAGTAACTTCAAGTGCATCAGACCAATACCGTCTCCCAACACGACCACTTCAACTACTCAAGCTCCTACGACTACTTCAACTACTCAAGCTCCCACGACTACTTCAACTACTCAAGCTCCCACGACTACTTCAACTACTCAAGCTCCCACGACTACTTCAACTACTCAAGCTCCCACGACTACTACAACTACTCAAGCTCCCACGACTACTACAACTACTCAAGCTCCCACGACTACTTCAACTACTCAAGCTCCCACGACTACTTCAACTACTCAAGCTCCCACGACTACTACAACTACCCAAGCTACCACGACTACTTCAACTACTCAAGCTCCCACGACTACTTCAACTACTCAAGCTCCCACGGCTACTACAACTACTCAAGCTCCCACGACTACTACAACTACCCAAGCTACCACGACTACTTCAACTACTCAAGCTCCTACGACTACTTCAACTACTCAAGCTCCCACGACTACTTCAACTACTCAAGCTCCCACGATTACTTCAACTACTCAAGCTCCCACAACTACTTCAACTACCCAAGCTCCCACAATTCCGGCTTGTCCCCGCAATTGTCCACAAACAGTACGTCTGCCGAATCCAGCAAACTGTTCCAGCTATTACGAATGCCGTCGCGGCACTAGAACGCTGTTATGGTGTCCTACAGGACTTCGGTTTAACGGATCCACGCAAATGTGCGATTGGCCGTGGGCTGTCATATGTTAATAATTTCTAAATAAATTCTGAGATAATTAAACAAAAATGTACCTTTTCACTTCACGCTAGACCTATTTAAAACGTTCCGTGCCGAACCGTTTTGTCACGATTTTACCAGGTTTTTATTAGGTCGCTCTCTTGTTTGTCTGTTTGTTTGTTCGGTACAAATCTTGCAATTGATTTTAAACTGACTTCCCGATGTGCTAGAGACTTGGAACTTTCCACATAGCGCAGAACTGGATGACAATGCAATATTCCAAAAAACATTTTTTTTTTAAAACTGTGCGTTTAGGAAATAGTTTCATTCAGGCCGTTTGCTTTGATCTGTACTACATATTTTCTAACTCATCATTCTTTTTGGTAGGAATATAAAGCTACAGTGTTAAACTTGTTAGAAAATATATATATTTTTTAGCGCATTAAATAAATGTATCATTTCGCGGTCTGACGTTTAACGCGAATCATCAGTGGTACGTGTTAATATCTATACTTTCGACTGTCGATCGATAAAAAATGAGAACTTGTTCGACGCTACATACTACATAACACATTTCTTAATTACCTAATCGAAATAACACGAATGTATTTATAGAAGTGATCGTATGTACCTATCAACGTAACATTAAAAAGAAATCGACGGAAGATAACACTGTCCAACACCAAAATTTTTTCATATAACTGTTGGGTGGATCTTGTAGAGTTTTTTGCGCTGATTCCGAATCTGGCCTTTATTTTTTCCATACACGCACAGTTTTTGAAAAAAATGGCTTTGAAAAAAAAACGTATTTTTCAACTTTAAACAATTACTGTGATGTTATTATAATAGATATTGAATTGTTCTTTACAGCAAAAGATTCTGTAGACTTTTCTGAATACAGTGATATCCGATAGTAATACATTATGAATGTTTAAACATGTTTAAACAATCATTAAAGACGAAGAGACACCACTTTTGCACCAAAATTTGATGATATTTTTTAATTTATCTGAAAAAATAAGGGTCCTGGGGAAAATCGAAATGTACCACACGATAGAGCAGACTTTCATCTTGAGAAATCACCCATTCAAGTTTCCAACGTCGACGTTTTTTGCCATCCAGAACGCAAAATATCTTCACCGAACATGCGTTGCCGCCAGTGATGCTTTTCCACTAGCGCGGTCGTTCGTTGGGATACGGCACGGCATGTGTGCCAAATGAGCATTTTAGCTGGACAAAAGTCACTTTCAAATCAACAAAAACTAACTGGGCCAATATATTCTGAAATAACCCTGTATTAAAACCCTTGAATATTAAAACTTAAAATTGTTTCGTTATATGTTTACAGAGCGTGTAAACTTCACCTAAAAGACGGACGGTTAACCTATAAAATAGCCATATTTCCATGCGCGCTAGAAAGAGCTAAAAACTTACTAAGGAGTATCAAAATTCCTTTATATGACGTATATAGCATCTCAAACCATGTATTTTAACTTTAGTGATTCCAAATTATCGACAACTTTTCTTTATTTGTGTAAATAAAGTGTCAAAGATGACACTTAATTTTCCACAGAAACGTATATGTAACTCGACTTCGTTAATGAATTAGTATCTACCAAACGTCGCCAAACGTGATGATTTTTACATATTATAAAGTAGAGATCCTCTACTTTATTTTGATACCAAACTCGACTTGCAAAACGCTGCAAAACTATACGAATTGTTACAATGAAGTTGCGGCGTTTTACGTTCCGACGCAGCCGATGCCGTCGCCACTTAGCGGTTTCTTTAGTCTACTCGATACCTATGGATTGGTCTCGTACATTGTATATTTAAGGAATAAACAACGATGATATCTCCAAGTTTTCCTATGAAAATTCTTTTCTTCAGTCTCATTGTTTAACAGAACTTGAATCTGGTGATTCGAGCTCTGAAGAAGATACGTAGTTAATACTTTGATTTTGATCTCTTTTATTTTTTTGTATAATTTATATTTTTGTTATTATATTTTTATGTTATTATATTTTTATTAACATAATAAACTATAATATGAACCAGATTTGTTATTTGTAAATTTAAACCTTATACTAAAGCAAAGAATAAATTTTTCCCGTTAGAATATGTCTGAATCTGCAAAAAACAAATAAATAAATAAATTATATTTACATTCTGTTTGTCCATAATTAAAAATTACATCATTTAAATCATTCTGTGCTATATAGGTCCATTACCAACTTTGTTGTAATTTATATTTAAGTATAAATAACTAAAAATATATTGTTTAATTAACAAAAATCAACTAACTGTTATAAGAATTTAATAATCATTCATATTTTATGCATCTGTAAACATAATAATTGATAAATATAGAAAAATAGGCGATTTAGACTTTTGTCCAGCCAAAACGCTCATTTGGCACATTGTGGCGGCACCGCGCGCGCGCTAGCGGAAGAGCCAGATTCGGAATCAGCGCAAAAAACTCTACAAGATCCACCCAACAGTTATATGAAAAAAAAAAAGTTGAAATTTGTTGGACAGTGTAATGAACGTATTGTTTCGAAATTTTTTTGTATATGGAAGATCCATAAACTTATTTTTACATTTTTTACTTTCGTGTTTGTAATTCCCATTTTTGTACTTGCGATTAGCTAACGGCCACAGCAATCGTAGTATGTTTTGAGATATATAAATATTCTGCTTTCGCCGTTTTGAACACCTGTATTGACGTTCTCTACGCAAATATACGTTGCCGAAGTTTCCATGAATTATTTTTAATCGGCGGTTCAGTAATTAACAATCTATTAAAAGATAAGTAGATGATGCTTGAAACGTGTCAGCCTATTTAAAGATAAACAAACGAAGTTTATGTCTGTGCGTGGCACCTGAGCCGTTCGAAATGATGAAATACAATTTGAACAATTTCGTTCTGTTTATTTCGACTAACACACAGTCACAGTTCCATTAGAGTGGGACCACGTGTATGCAAATTGTCGTTGGCTGTCGTGTCGAGACTCTAGGTTCTATGAAGTATTTGGCAGACAATGGAGAGTCAAATTAAATATACACATAGCGTTCCCGGCGAACGGATTTTCGTTCGATTAATGAATAGACACCACACGTGTTTGTATGGCTTGTGTGAACAGCTATCCAAACTGTGTATATGTCACATCCATCTGACAATCCCCATAGCCGGTCACAGATAAGACTTTTTCGCAGTATATAAAAATGTTCCCTGTTCCGAATGGTTCTACAGTTGTTCATCGAGTCAGCACCACTGACGCGTACCTTGTACTAAATTCACGGAAACAAATCATCGTTCGTCATGAAACGTAAGTACACTATTAAACAATTACATCGATACGAATGTACGAAAGACACGTTTTAACCCTTAGCCACTCGAGTGGCGACGCTGTGAGAGAGAGAGAAAGAGAGAGTGAGAAAGAGAGGCACCACTAACTATAATAGGATTCAAAATAATTTTTACATCTAATAGATTATTAAACATTTGAGTGAACCGCATCAGTTTAATATCCATCATCTGTAAAAAAAAATCATAGAATGGACGTGAATTTGTTCCCACCCTTGAATGTTAGATCGTTGCTCTGTAAACCGAACATTCAAGCGTGTCATCTTCTTTTGAATTTCTTCAAACAATGTAATCTACAAATTTGAAATTATGTATATGTCAAATACGCTGTTTTGCTATTGATCCTAATGCATATTTCAAATACGCTGTATTTATATTAATCCAAATGTAAAGCTGCATAACCCCCAAAGGGGAGTTACATTAAGCTCACTAAAAAAAAGAATATTTGTTCCCACCCTTGAATGTTAGATCATTACTCTGAAAACCAAACATTCAAGCGTGTCATCTTCTTTTGAATTTCTTCAAACAACGTAATCTACAAATTTGAAATGATGTATATGTCAAATACGCTGTTTTCCTATTGATCCTAATGCATATGTCAAATACGCTGTATTTATATTAACCCAAATGTAAAGCTTCATAACCCCCAAAAGGGAGTTACATTAAGCTCAATAAAAAAAAAAAGAATGGACGTGAAAAGCAACTGTCACTATTCTTTTCGTAATTCGAACTGAATGGGATTTTTCCAAAACTACAGTAAAGTCGCGATTTGTTTGCCATCGCCGATTCCGAGCAGGGAGAGAGATCGTGTAGAGTGTAGGGACACTGTTTTTTTTATGACTGCGTCGACAGTGGCGAAAGTACAAAAGATGTCGAACGTAGAAAAGGACAGCGTGTGAACACGGATCGCGTTGTCCTTCCTGAAACTTTCATCGTCAATTAAACCACTCATGAATACAGTTGAAATTATATCGTGTTTAGTGTGATTTCAATCAGAGAAATGGCAAAAATAAGTTGGTGAAAGTCCCGTAAGAAAGCAATGAAAAATAAAGAAGTTTTTGTAATTGGATTAGTAGTGGTTCCAAGTGGATCTGATAGAAATCGTGACTTTACTGTAATTCTTCTAGCGTGTTAGACAAAAAGTTATCTAATCGAAAGTGTACGCGACTGACTTTATAAGAAGATCTTGTACTACTAACTCATTTGTAATGTTCTTCATTTGTGAAGTTTCAGGGTTGTGCGTCTTGGCGGTTGCAGCCGCGGTGATAGCTCTTTCCGAGGCAGAAGATTGTCCATCGAATGGCGAAAAAAAGTTATTGCCGCACGAGACCGATTGTTACAAGTACTATGAGTGCACGGGAACAGGAAAGGTGTTGAAAGATTGCGCATTCATTGGGGATAAGAGATGGTGTTTCGACAAAGCTGAACAAGCTTGCGTTCTTCCAAATGAAAATTGCTGCAAAGATGACCCAGGAAACGGTGATAACGGTTCCTGTCCTAACAATTCTAAATGCAAGATGTACTTCACCGACGACGTCGTCGAGGTCTGCGTGAAAAAGGCCTCCACAAGCACACTGTCCAAGCTTTACTAATCTGCACAGCGAACGTGCTGGTAAGTTTGCAATCACAGTCTTCGCTGTCCTAACCAAGCGAAAAACATACAAAAGTCTTACAGCACTGAGAAGATTGAATTTATGTTAACTTTTTACGGTTTTTCATTATATGTGAAAGCGTTGTTATAATTTCAATAATCGTGAAATAGAAGACCGGCCATCCGATCGTGGTAGATTTAGTGTTAACTCATTATGTATGAAATTTTTATGCCTAATCACTGATTAACAACATCCGAACAATTCAGAGGACAGCAGCGACGCACCGTTCAACAAACGAGAACCATACTACCGAATCATCTCACGATGCCAACTGCAGATCCTGATTGATGGAAATTCAACAACTACGAGGATCTCGATCCTCAGCATCTCTCCTCGACAGCAGAAACTAAAAAATATAACCTGTACAATCCTTGGTGTTACAATTGTTCCCTAAGTCACAACATGAACGACTAATAAATGAAAACAATTTGTTCCAAAAGCCTGCATTTTTTCTGTAACTTCCTCGGCTTTTACAAGCGCCTAAAATGGTAGACTGTCGATTTTTATGCAATATAAAAATGATCTGTCGGTCTCCATAAATAAACAATATTAAAAGCATTTGTCCCAAAATTCATAAATGTAGAACTGCGAATTTCGGACGGTTCTCAAGCAAGAAAATAGCGTGGTTAAGTGAGAGAATTAATGGAGAAGGCTCAAAAGAACGATTAAGAAGTTTAACATTAAAGTTATAAGCACGAATGGTGGATCCCGGAGTTTTTGAAGACATATTTAACAGGAAATTGTTGAATAAAAAAGGCGATACGTCTAGATAAGTCGAATCACTTCTTGTCTGATTATCGCAGCCGTGAAGATAATTTCAAGGCGATGAATTTGAACGAACCAGAAGTTCGATCGACCGATATGCAATCGTCTGATCGATATCACGTGGTTGCGAAAAAAATGTTATCTACGAAACATACGCGCTAAGTATGCTTTGTTAGTTCAGCTTACGATAATTTCCTAGTCGAAATGTGTCGACCAAACTTCCTCCTGCGACTACGCAACGAGGAAGACTATCGTGAAATCAGATAACAGGTTTGATAATTGTTACTCTTAGTGCAAAAGCCGCGCACGGTTGATCAAATTCCGAATAATACACAATACACGCAAATGTAAGGACGCCGAAAAAATATAAAGAGAATTTCCGGATTTCACATAAACGTTTATTCAACCAGACTGCTTCGTTCGCGCTACATCAACAGACAACCCTGTTCCTTGTTCGCGCTGTCTTTTTATATGCTTCCGCATCGTAGGCGGTTACCTCCGAAAACCAATCAAATATTCTTAAAATTAACGCACGTCCTTTAAAAGGCGACAAGGTGAGCGATGCTGGAGGTACCCTCGTCTTGAGCCCTTGTCTACCTAAGGTCCTTACTATTCGCGTTTGGTCTGCAGATGTTTTACGGTACGTCAACGGCTATTGAGACCTTTAGCTAAAATGTGAAGTCCCTAATAAATTATCATAAATCAGAAAGTACCGCTAAATCTCAAAAATAGTTTGAAGTCACGTCCGCACCGTAATCATAAACTGCGACCCTTTCTAAGGCCCGGTACCCTGCTGCAGTCCACATGGGCCACGGTCACTCGAATCCTTACACAAAGAACGATCTCACGTTTCGAATTGCTGCCGTTGTGATTGCTAGCGGAAAATAAATGCATTAAATCCCATCTATCCTAATGCTTTTAGTGTCACACCAATGCCCGAAACGGCCTTGCAAAATAAAATATACTTACTTAACACTGTAAGAATAGAGAGTGATTTTTGCACCTTCTCCACGCCTCGTGCTGTCCGATAAAATATGGTGTACCGAATGGATTGTAGTATGTAAAATTTGATTTGCTGATTTGGTGGAAAAAATTGTGTCCGTCATATCACCAAGGTGGCAGTCAAAATTGTTAAATAATGTTAACACGTCCACAACTGCTTAAACTATAAAATGAACTTCACACACACACGGATCCGAAAAAGACAAGAAATATGTTTTATTAACTCTTGTCGTATAAGAAATTCAGACCGTCACACTTGAACGATTCTCGGTAAATACAAAATTCGCGTGACGTGTATACTACTGAACTAAGATATCGACACTCCGCGAAATCTAACCTCTGAGTCCGAATCAGTAGAAACCTCAGTACTTGACAAAACGTCTCTTCTGCTCCGGGGTCAGCTCTATTTAAAGAATTATCAGCTGGGCGGAAGTATCCGCTAACGGGGGAAAAATCATCCCTATTCGCTAGATGACTTGGGGGAGGAGGTAGTGCCAATTGCTTGTATGGCCCGCACGTGTGCTAGGGCCCACTCTGTCCGTTCGGGCCCTAGCGTACCCGGATTGAGGACCCTCGGTACCATTTTATGGCTCCTTTTCCCGAAATCATTTTTAACGCCAAAAAAAAGGGAAAGGCCTCTTCGTAAAATAAATATGCTTAACCCCTTAACCTATAACTACGAGCTATGCCCGTAGTAGATGATCGGGCCAAACGTGAATATTTCGGGCATAGCCTCGTGGTAGATGATCGGGGTTTGGCCTACTAGACTTACTTTTGGCTAGTACTTACTAGTACAGTAAATCCTGGTAAGTTGCAAAAACGCTGTTCTCTGACTGAGCAACTTACCAGGTAGACTTGCTTTTCTGATTTATGGTTGGGTCTACCGCTCCGATCGCGCCGAGCGAGACTACAATAGAGCAACGGTGTCGGCGACGGCTACGCACATTGCGACTGTGAACTTTCTTCGTCGATTACACCACTAAATTACAATTGAAACTATATCGTGTTTGGTCTTGTTTTACTCAGAAAGATGCCAGAAATACGTTTTCAAAAAGTCCCATGAAAAATAATGATTATTAAGAAGTTTGAAAATTCGATTCATTGAGTCAATGTAGTGGTGGTCACACCGATATACCCGAGCCGATGACAATAGTCGTCGTCCTGCGGCGCGGGACAGCGTTGACAGGCAGTGGAGTGAGTAGGCCGATGCAACTTACCAGGTTTCTAGCCCGCGCAACTTATTAGGATTTACTGTACTAGATTTACGATTGGCCCGATCATCGTACGGAACAAGTCGTGCGAATGTCTCGAAGGCTGCGCGAGCTTGTATACGATTTCGGCCCGAAATTTTCGAATCTAAATCGTAGGTTAAGGGGTTAAATCGAGGGGCCATCTGTATCGCTTGGAAACGAACGCGCATTTCTTACAATACTAATCATATTAGCGAGTCATGTCATAATCATGTCATAGAACACTTGTCTAGTATTCGAGTGACGGCTATCGTATAATACTTCAGAAATCAGGACCACCTGTATGCAAATTATCCACGACGATCAAACAACAAATATTTGCAAAGACAGATAAAGACAATTATTCGCGCCCAGCGTTCTCGATAGAACGGATTTCTGATGCATTCATTAGTACAAATCTCATTCGGCTCTTTTTCTTACGGTTTGTATGAACAACTATACACACTATACTCTTTGTAGCTGTCATCCGACGATCTGCATAGCCGATAACACATTTCGCAGTGTATAAAAATGATTTCCACTACGTGTGGTACACAGTTGCTCGTCGTTTGTTGAACAGCAGCGTGGAGAATAGCCTAATTTCGAGGAACTTATGTGTGGATTTTGATCATCATGAAACGTGAGTATTCACTGGACAAAAATAAAACTAAAAGATTATTTCTATTCATACGTGTTAATACACTATCGTTTCCTTTATTATGTCGATTTCAGATCGACATGAACAGTCAATTCATTCAAATGACTTCTATTTTAGGGCTATGCTTGTTGGCGCTGGTTACCGCAGCGATTGCGTTTCTCCAAGAGAATTATGCCACGAATAATTGTCCAAAGGACCCAGGTGTTACGCTTGTACCAAATCCAAGCGACTGTCACAAATATTATCTATGTATGGACGGGAAGGAAACGCCGAAGGAATGTCCATTCGATAAACATGGCGTGCAAATGTGTTTTGATGGAGAAACCTGCGATCATGCGGAGGTCGTACCTTGCTGCAACTCGTCTAAACTGCCCACCACAACTACAGTCAAACCACCACCCACGAATAATTGTCCAAAGGACCCAGGTGTCACGCTTGTGCCGAATCCAAGCGACTGTCACAAATATTATCTATGTATGGACGGGAAGGAAATGCCGAAGGAATGTCCATTCGATAAACATGGCGTGCAAATGTGTTTCGATGGAGAAACCTGCGACCATGCGGAGGTCGTACCTTGCTGCAACTCGTCTAAACCACCCTCTGAGTCAACTGTATCATCTACTGCGTCGAGTGGTACTACACCTACTCAAGCTCCAACAACTACTTCAACTACTGAAGCTCCAACAACTACTTCAACTACCCAAGATCCCACGACTACTTCAACTACCCTAGATCCCACGACTACTTCAACTACCCAAGATCCCACGACTACTTCAACTACCCTAGATCCCACGACTACTTCAACTACTCAAGATCCCACGACTACTTCAACTACTCATGATCCCACGACTACTTCAACTACTCAAGCTCCAACAACTACTTCAACTACTCAAGCTCCAATAACTACTTCATCTACTCAAGCTCCAACAACTACTTCAACTACCCAAGATCCCACGACTACTTCAACTACTCAAGCTCCAACAACTACTTCAACTACCCAAGATCCCACGACTACTTCAACTACCCTAGATCCCACGACTACTTCAACTACCCAAGATCCCACGACTACTTCAACTACTCAAGCTCCAACAACTACTTCAACTACTGAAGATCCCACGACTACTTCAACTGCCCAAGATCCCACGACCACTTCAATTACCCAAGATCCCACGACTACTTCAACTACCCAAGATCCCACGACTACTTCAACTACCCCAGATCCCACGACTACTTCAACTGCCCAAGATCCCACGACTACTTCAACTACCCAAGATCCCACGACTACTTCAACTACTCAAGCTCCCACGACTACTTCAACTACCCAAGATCCCACGACCACTTCAATTACCCAAGATCCCACGACTACTTCAACTACTCAAGCTCCAACAACTACTTCAACTGCCCAAGATCCCACGACCACTTCAATTACCCAAGATCCCACGACTACTTCAACTACCCAAGATCCCACGACTACTTAAACTACCCTAGATCCCACGATTACTTCAACTGCCCAAGATCCCACGACTACTTCAACTACCCAAGATCCCACGACTACTTCAACTACTCAAGATCCTACGACTACTTCAACTACCCCAGATCCCACGACTACTTCAACTGCCCAAGATCCCACGACCACTTCAATTACCCAAGATCCCACGACTACTTCAACTACTCAAGCTCCAACAACTACTTCAACTACCCAAGATCCCACGACTACTTCAACTACTCAAGATCCCACGACTACTTCAACTACCCAAGATCCCAGGACTACTTCAACTACTCAAGCTCCCACGACTACTTCAACTACCCAAGATCCCACGACTACTTCAACTACTCAAGCTCCCACGACCACTTCAATTACCCAAGATCCCACGACTACTTCAACTACCCAAGATCCCATGACTACTTCAACTACCTCAGATCCCACGACTACTTCAACTGCCCAAGATCCCACGACTACTTCAACTACCCAAGATCCCACGACTACTTCAACTACTCAAGCTCCCACGACCACTTCAATTACCCAAGATCCCACGACTACTTCAACTACCCAAGATCCCATGACTACTTCAACTACCTCAGATCCCACGACTACTTCAACTGCCCAAGATCCCACGACTACTTCAACTACTCAAGCTCCAACAACTACTTCAACTGCCCAAGATCCCACGACCACTTCAATTACCCAAGATCCCACGACTACTTCAACTACCCAAGATCCCACGACTACTTCAACTACCCTAGATCCCACGATTACTTCAACTGCCCAAGATCCCACGACTACTTCAACTACCCAAGATCCCACGACTACTTCAACTACTCAAGATCCTACGACTACTTCAACTGCCGAAGCTTCCACGACTTCTTCGACTACTCAAGAAATCACAATTACGTCCACCGTGTTGGCTGTATCGTCCACTGAGTCGAATGAAAGTACCAATAACAATGAAACGATGCCCTTTAACTCTTTATGGTGGTTCAGACGTATTCGGATGGCGACAATAACTGCAAGCGATTACATTGCCAATTATTTTAAATCCCCCTAATCGAAAATACGAAAATTCGGCGTACCGTAAGAAACAAGAGAACATGTAAAGTTGTTATACCTCGAAGGTTGACCGAACTATAGTGTTATATTATTTTGTTTTCTCTGCATGAACTCAATCAAATTTTTTTTTTACGTAGGTTTTTTTATTGATCATTATTTTATTTATTGTCTATAAATAACAATAAATATTTAATCTATGTGCGGCTGTTAATTATCGACAATTTCTCGAGTAGGAGAAATTCACTGTTAAAATAGATTTTAGGTTCACTGTATGTACGGACGTATGTGTATGTCAGTTTACTAGAATTGTTCGAATACAATGCGACATTGACTGTGTGGAAATGACCGGAAGAATGCAGAATGGATTTAAGTGTGCTTAACTACATTTACGTGATAATTGAGCTCGATCAATCAACGGGTTCATCGTAAAATTGTATAGATTATCGGTGGCGAAATTCGTTCGGATAATACACGTATTTCATATTTAAAATGACTTCGGCCTATCTAGCGGAGGACCTGGCCATCACAGCGATAAGACATTCGGCCGCGTATAAAAGTTGTTACGTGTGCAGATGACCTGCAGTTGTTCGTGAAGTAAGCGATATCGACGGTCCCCTACGCTCACGGAAACACTTATCTGTCGTGTGCTATGAGACGTGAGTACTCGGTTCCGTACACTATCTGCCAAGAATATTAGGAAATAATTAATCGAACCACTCGATCGCAGTGTCCCGAGATCCAAAGGATTATCGAAAGAACAAGTGATTAAAATGTTGTCGGGGGTAGTAGAAGCTAGAAACTGTAGGGCGCGCAATGGCTCAGTGGTCATGTGCAATCTGACACTGTGATGTCCAAGGTGGTTCGGAACCCACCTTAATAAATTGTAGGTCTCGTCGCGAAATAACCTTAGCAAAGTGTTGAAAGCGACGTTAAATAAATATAAAGAATTAGAAGCATATTAAGATTGGAAATGTTAAAAAAAAAACAAGATCAGGAACAACCAATACAAAAAAAAACAAGATCAGGAACAACTAATACAAAAAACAAGATCAGGAACAACTAATACAAAAAAAATCATAGAAAAAGTTTCACTTCAAACATAATGAACGATCAAAATTTGCTTCGCAAAGAAGGAGAGCGTATGGGAAATTCTATGAACTACGTTTCTTTCTTTCTCATACGCTCTCCTTCTTTGCGAAGCAAATTTTGATCGTTCATTATGATTGAAGTGAAACTTTTTCTATGATTTTTTTTGTATTAGTTGTTCCTGATCTTGTTTTTTGTATTAGTTGTTCCTGATCTTGTTTTTTTTTGTATTGGTTGTTCCTGATCTTGTTTTTTTTTTAACATTTCCAATCTTAATATGCTTCTAAACATTACTAGACTGCAAGAAGTTTCACTTCCACCGCGCGTGGTTTTCCACACGTATATTTTTTTTTGTAATGGTTGTTCCTGATCTTGTTTTTTTTTAACATTTAAAATCTTAATATGCTTCTAAACATTACTAGACTGCAAGAAGTTTCACTTCCACCGCGCGTGGTTTTCCACACGTATATTTTTTTTTTCTTTACACTTTTCTCTACACTTTCGGCTCCTGTTTGTAACAAAATAAGTTTTCATGAAAGTTACGTTAGCACAAGCCTGTATATGTATTCAGTTTGATTGATAATGTGGGATTCTACTTAGATTTTGGTAAACACACATTAGTATAATAATACTTTGTAAAAACCGCACTGAGCTTCTTCTGTGCGACTGATTTTGTTTTTAAATGAAAATATATTTATTCATTTTGATTGAAAACGTGGATTCTACTTAGATTTTGGTAAACACACATCAGTATAATATAATAATAATATAATAGAACTACGATCCATATTCTACGATACAGAGCTCTGCTCTTTATACAAGACTTTTTGTTGTCGCCATAAGTAGGATGTCTCGGTTTATGTTTACCACTGTCGCTTCCCATATTATGTTTATATTTATCACGTACACTTCAGAATCATACGTTCAGGAACGTATAATCCAATTCGTTAGCCAACGTGTTCTCCGGATTTGTCTCCGTTGGATTTTTACCTTTGGAGATATGTTCAATCCGTTGTACACAACAGAACAATGAATAATGTTCAATAACTTTGAAATCACATAACAAATGCATGTAATAGCATAAAAAGAGATGCTGTAATGATGGCAACAATGAGAAATGTAATACAAAGAGCGGTGCTCTGTATCGTAGAAAAATGAATCGCAGTTCCAACATCTGATGTAACTTGATTTTTTTTTGTAAGAAATAAGTTTTCATGAAAATTACGTTTGCATAACCCTGTATATGTATTCAGTTTAATTGAAAACGTGGGATTCTACTTAGATTTTGGAAAACACACATCAGTATAATAATACCCCAGATAGCACGCGGGCTCGTTTGGGCCGGTTCAGTGGGCGCGCCAGTGCGAGCACATCAGTCGCACATTCCCGAGCCCTGTGCCTGCCCGCCGGGCCGGTTTTGGGCCGATTTGCAAGGGTGCGGGATTCGCGTTCTCATTTCGTCCTAATACAAACACGGGTTGTTTCAGTAGTCGAAAACGCCAGATAAAAGATCAATCTAGGCAGCAATCGTCCTAAAAAGTAATATTTTTTTCGTATACTAGGTGTAATTTGACATCTGCCACGATAGTGTGGCCTGCCCTGTATTCTGTATAACGGGGATCGCGACATTAGTGCTGCCCTCTTGCGGAGATAGATTCCTTTTTCCAGGATTGAAAGGGCGCGGGATTCGAGTTCTCGTTTCTCGATAATACAAAAATTTGATTTTTCAGTAGTCAATAACGCTAGATAAAAGATTGATCTAGGCCGCGATCAACCTCGAAAGTCCCATTTTTGCGTTTACGAGTGGTAATTTACATCATTTGGAAGCATACAACTGCGCATGTAGCTATTTCTTCATGACATATGTGCTGCCGAATAATGCAAATTACACCTAGTATACGAAAAAAATATTACTTTTTAGGACGATTGCTGCCTAGATTGATCTTTTATCTGGCGTTTTCGACTACTGAAACAACCCGTGTTTGTATTAGGACGAAATGAGAACGCGATAACCTAACCCTTGCAAATCGGCCCAAAACCGGCCCGGCGGGCAGGCACAGGGCTCGGGAATGTGCGACTGATGTGCTCGCACTGGCGCGCCCACTGAACCGGCCCAAACGAGCCCACTGAGCCTACGGGTAACTCGAAGCGGTGTTGAGTCCGTAACGTGCCGGTCACGGGCTCGGCACGCGTGGGCTAGGTCGTACGCCGTGCTATTGGGGACTTTGTAAACACCACACTGAGCTTCTTCTGCGCGACTAATTTTGTTTTTAAATGAAAATATATTTATTCATTTTGATTGAGAACGTGGATTCTACTTAGATTTTGGTAAACACACATTAGTATTTTTTATTTTATTTTTGATTTTACTTCAACTCGCCCGTAAGACGGCGCAGTCTATCTCTATATGTCTGTAGTCGTAACATAACCATGAATTTGTAACCTTTTCGTTTGATCCTACTACCGAGCATTTTATTCGTTGCGATATATTCCAAAATGTTCGCTATCATTCTAAAGATCATTGGTTATCCCAAATCGGTGGACCGGGGTTCGAATCCCGTCGGGGTAAGAAATTATTTTTCTCCGTTCATTCTCAGTTTAAATTTTCGCGCCCCACTTTCCACTTCCGTAACGTCGACACGTCACATCCGTTACTTTAGAAAATTGTTACCCTCAGCAAAGAAGTTTCACTTCAAAAAGAAGCTAGAAGATAAGGCTTTTCGAGTGGTTCTCTTCGATTTGAAAAAAGTTGTATTAGTCTGAAGATTGATTGACGGTTATGGTTCTTTGCGTTTCAGAGTGGTGCTTGTTGGCGGTTGTCGCCGCGGTGGTTGCACTATGCACTGGGCAGAGATGTCCAACTGACCTGGGACCGAACGGTGTGACGTTTATTCCTCATCCTAGCAATTGTTCGGCGTATTATCGTTGTACAAGGTCAGGACTGAAAATGGAGCTGTGCCCATCGTACGGCGACATGGGCCAATTATGTTACAACAACAAGCTGAAGATCTGCGACTGGTCAGCTAACGTGCGCTGCTGTAATCCATTTATACCAGATGATAATTCGGGTGAAAATCCGGGTGAAAATCCGGGTGAAAATCCGGGTGATACTCCAGTGCCGAGTGGCCAGTGCCGAAATGCCCGCAAGAAACCACACAAGAACTGTCTCAAATACGTCGAAGATAACGAATCGTTTTGTTGCGGAAAAAACTGGGTTTTCAACGCGAAAATATGCCAGTGCGATCTGAAAAGAAACGTCAAGTCTTGTCAGCCATCGTCAATCGAAAGTCTAGAGTGCGAAAGGTTCATTGCTGACCGTGTATCGTCATTGGCAAGGTGCGTTTATGCTACTCTTCTTGCAGTCTAAATGCAACAGTACCATTCGATTCTTTAAATGTTTTCGCCAGTTTTCATTCGTGCTATCCGCGTTTGCGATAAACGCACGATCACTGCGGATCTGTATGCATTTATTCTTCATTTGGCTTCTGAAAGTTTCAGATAAGGGTGGAATATAAAGTTCGACAGAATTTAGTAAAATTTTTATTTTTTTGAGATCTTCAGAGGCTACTGCCACTGGGAAGAAGATTGTATTTTATTCCACTTTCTTAAAATTCATCTACAACAATCGAAAATTGCATAAACATCCGCAGTCTAATGTAAATTAAAATGTACATTGTGCAATTTCCAGGCTCACCGATTTAGTTTACGGCGACAACCAGCCAGTTGCATCGAATGACGACAGCTTCGGCGCACCGTCCGCCAAATAAGCAATTACAGAATGCACCTGGACAAAAGCGCATCTAGCCGTCAGCTGTCGTGGACTTTTGCTTCGTCGAAAATATTGTGCACGAGATGCGAATCGTTTACAATCATTCAACAATTTCACATTGACAGATAAACGGGTTATTGAAGAGTGGAAAATTAAAGATCTTTTTTTCTCGTTGATTTGATAACTCTTTCACTCGGTTTTACCATTATATTTATATCTCTGTAAGCTGCACCACCAAATGTTCGTCAATTTGATTTATGTAGTATCTCACGTCGTTGTAGATGTCTCAATTATGAAAGTCAGAAATGTAAACGTCTAATTTTACAAAGAAATTAAAAATAGGTCCCTGGGTATCCGGTTATCGACATAAGATTTTATGCGAGTACATATATTTTTCTGTATTTATGACGAAAATGAGACGATGAAAATAAATGAGCTGAAAAGTATCGGGGTGTGTTACCATCGATTTACCAAGTCCTTACAATCAATATCAAATTTCCATTCTCCTGATCCTTACAATTAAACCAGACGAATTTTCGCGTTGCGTGAAATTCCGTAGCCTAGCAATTCATTATAAGTAGATTTAATGCATTTATGAGCAGGTGTAATTTAAAACAGTAAAACCATTGGAAGAATTTAGAAATACTGTTACATTATTGTCAACCTATTATACATGTTCAGAAAGAAAATGTTTATTTCGCATAAAGATCCGCTGTTTAATTATAAGATAAAAGTTTCTATGGTATTGTGTTCGTAACAATACTGGTATCTGTTACATTCCACTGAGATTATGGGTTCGGGATATTCCCACACTTGCGTATATAATCAAATATTAAACCGTAATAATAATGATTCAACGAAACACGTTATCATCGATTATTATTAATCTCGAAAGAATGTTATCCGTGTTTACCGATATTTAAGCGTTACCCTGTTTTCTGAGGCAATGTCGTCAAAACTATAAACGTGACGGCACTTCGTAAATTCTTACGTCGGCAAAGGCCACGTGGATTTGTCGAGAACTATGGTCGCGACAGCGCATTGCGATATCAGATAACTGGCCCGACGATTCCCGATGGAGGATCGATCGAATTCAATAACGTATTATCGAAATATAATGATACCGATCTTTATTAACCGACCGTAAAGATGAATGAGCATGATTCGTCGTTGCTGCGAATATAATTATTAATTAAAAAATGCGTTGATCTTGTCTCTAACGGAACAATGTGATGGAACAAGATTATATTTCGGATCAAGATTAGATATTGAGTTGTAACGCTAAGAATTATTAATAGAAAAAAATAGAGCATATCTACCCGTGTCTAAACGGCAATAGGAATTCCTAGATCGCCCTAATAAAATCGATTAGAAATCGAACTCTGGCCCACATTCGAAGCCCGATAACGGAGGCTGTTTACCCATCATTTTCAAGGCTGGAGGATTATCCGAATTCGATGGGCAATAGTGGTCAACCCAAAAAAAACGCGTTATCGCGTGGTCGAATCAAGTGGAATACTATATTCAACCTATACGCATCTACAAAATCTCGCGAGCCGATAAGATTTGTTGTCGAATATAAAAGTGACTGCGTCGAAACTGATCTCCAGTTGTTCGTCGAGTAACCAGCACTCGTGTCCATCGTTCTCCGAAAAATTTACGGAAACTCGGTCGCAGTTCGCAATGAAGCGTGAGTGGAAATTTCAGTAATATTCGTTGTATTTGAGCCTCTGATCAACAGTGTTCGTTGTCGAAGAATCGCGATCGTGTTCTTTCTGAAACATTTAAGACGATCACTGCTACTCATTGCAGTACTCTATACAAATGGACGTTGTCAACTTATTTTTTGTCTAATTGTGACGAAAGCAATTGTTAGATATTCAAACGTCCAGTAGACCGCAGATTTTTATGCGCAATATTCATTTTTTTTTTAAATTCTACTTAAAATTCACGTAAAATTCACTAGACATAAGGGTTAGACACGGTTTTGCTTATAGACAGAAAAGAATTGCCTATTCTGGTGGCACTCCCAGGCAATATATATATATATATGTAGTCCCGTTCTATAGATTGATCCCGGGCATTTCACGTTTCAGGCTTGTACGTTCTGGCGGTTATCGCCGCGTTGTTCGCTATCTGCGAAGTGAAGGAGATCTTGAAGGAGTGTCCAATATGGAGCAACCAGTGGGAGACGATTCACATCCCTCACGAGTCCAACCCTCATAAGTTTTACAAATGCAATTTTGGGAAGAAGGTTGAGTTTACGTGCGGGAGAAACAAGGATCCTCCATTCCTGTTGTGCTACAACCCTGAGCTGGAGGTGTGCGATTGGCCGTGGAACGTGACTGCCTGTATGGGAACAACAGTGCGCCCGACGCCCTCAACGGAGTCAACAGTGCGCCCGACGCCCCCAACGGAGTCAACAGTGCGCCCGACGCCCCCAACGGAGTCAACAGTGCGCCCGACGCCCCCAACGGAGTCAACAGTGCGCCCGACGCCCCCAACGGAGTCAACAGTGCGCCCGACGCCCCCAACGGAGTCCACCTCAGGGACCACGCCCGAGATTCCAAATCCCTGGAAGTGTCCCATCAATGGCAAGCTACCTCACCCAAAGAACTGCAAGATGTACTACGACGTTGACAAAGTTCCCGTGTGCTGTCTACAAAACTTAGTCTTCAACCCCAAGTTCTGCGTATGCGACCTCCCCCACAACGTACCTAGCTGTACGCCAACGCCTGACGACTACCAAGCGTGTAACCACTGACTGCATCTTGCCCTTGGACGGCTTCTAACTATTTCACGACAGCTACAGCTAAACCCATCCAAAGCCTTGCATTTTTCAAGATCAACGTTTCACCACAGACTCAATATAAACAGGAAGCACTACTGCTGAGAACCTAGAGTCTCGATGGAACGTTAACAACTCCGGGGGCGATCAAGACGAGCTCATTCCCCGCCGTCCGAGGATGCGACTTGTTTTAAGCGATTAGTTATTTAATCTTCTGCTGCGATTCTTGTTCTGTATTCATCTTGAACGACAATAAAATATGCGTATCGAAATCGTCTAGCACACTGTTTTATTTCCAATCGTAGATCGATCGTCAGACTTGGAAGAGCAATTCGAACGTTTCGCAGCCTGTTTCGAGGAACAGAATTTCTCTAAAAGAATTGTGGAACAATCGTAGGTAGACATTGTGTTAACACATTACCGACCGGTTATTATTGTATAATTTTAAAAAATCTATGGTACATGGCTAAACACTTTTTAATGAAACCTTCAATAGCAACAGCAATGTTCGTTGTGAACCAACAAGTCACCCTCATTAATCTCATATAATAGTTTCATTTAAGATTGTAATGTAAAAGAAAATACCTGTGCTTTTTTTTTGGTGCAGCACAATTATTGAAAATCCTATTAATAGGCTTTCGGTAGGTAATGTGTTAAGTTTGATCTTTAAGCGCAATCTTAGATCGTCTGCAGCCAAAATCCGGCTCATCCGATTTATTCCAATCTGACTGTTGGCCTGCGAATTTTTCAAATTGCCTTCGAGGAAGATCGAGGGAACGTTCCCGTGGGAGAGAAAGGAGAAGAAGGGGTCTGTACGTCGCACAGTGGGAAAACTTGACCTAACTCGATTCAAAAAGAAATAACTTTCGATAGAAATGAGGTAGAGCGATGAATTTTTTTTTAAATGAAAGCTGAAACATGTTTTTAACCTTGAAAAAATAAAAGTTTAACTGTTTAGCTATAATTCGATTTTTTGAAAAAACCAGAGGTCGTAGAAAAATTTTGAGGTCAGATTTGAAATCAGCGTGAAAGTCTACGGAAAATGATACATGGTATGTTCAAAAAAAAAATTTTCTGCTCGTGGTAACGTAGAAACGAGTTTTTCTTGAAATTGTGCAAGTTTGACGAACTTTCTCAAGGTTAAAAACCATTCGTACTGTAATCTCCCTATTTTCCCATATTCTGCAAAGTTTCAGCTTTCATTTAAAAAAAAAATTCATCGCTCTACCTCATTTCTATCGAAAGTTATTTCTTTTTGAATCGAGTTAGGTCAAGTTTTCCCACTCTGCGTCGGGGATGAATACGCGCGTCGCGGTCAGAGACCGCGTCGGGCTTTATTGCACACCGTCATAATATTTCTCCACTATGTCCAGCATTTGGTACGGCCTCGATGCGTATTTCCCATCCTCGGAGCTTTCCATCTCGCGAGGAAACTGACGGCTGGCCAGTCTCCATCGGTCGAATCTCGGCTGTTGATGTTGTTGTTGAGAGTCCTGAGAAGCTTCCAGAAACTTCATGGTGTCCCAGTTGCGACCGACTGGAGACGCGGCGGATGGAATCTCTCCCCTTTTGCCATACCTAATCGGTTTCACAGTACACGTTACGAATTGTCATCGGGTGACGCGCGAGATTGCGGTGATCGATGCGTCTTGAAAAATCGTATCGAAAATCGCAATTCGGTGCAAGCGCACTTTCGCGTTTGGCCTTCGCGATCGATCTATGTAATTATAAAGATTTATGGCTTCGAAGTAGACTGCGGATCTTTATCGAAAATGATCCTTGTCTCTGTCAATTGCAGGACGTTATTTTTCCTGCTTCTTTACCTGGCTTTCCCGTTCAGCGTGTATAGATCTGTGAAGTGATCCAGATACTTCCGCAGATCATCCCAATTAGTGACCTCCACTCTCCTGGTTGGTTCTGGATTAGGTTCGCAGTGAACCATCGTTGTCTGCAGAACGACGACGGCGGCCAAGAGGTACACCGCGTTCCGACACGATCGCATTCTCTGCATCGAGATGTATTCTCTGCAAACTATACACAGTAGGGTGGTCCTTAGTTATACTTGGTGAAAATTTTTTTGCGAATTTTTATTCACGCCTCCCCCTAAAATTGTGTCATTTGGTAAGAAAATAATTTCTGCAAAAGATACAGTTGATCGGATAAGGGGAAGGCGTGCCTCATTGACGTTGAAGTTGACAAAAACATGAGAAATTTTATAGGAAACAAAGGAAAAAAAATTTTTTTTAGAAGTTTTTAGTATTGCTGCAGGGGCCTCTAACCGTCTGCAGAATTCATGAGGGATTGTGATAGGATTTTTACACTGTTAACCCGAAACACGAGATTTGAGCGAAAACGGACTTGTTAGCGGGAAGGTGGCGGACAGCAATTAGACAGGTTAATTACTGTGAAATAATTTTAATTCGTACAAAGTACACTTGTACTTGAATGCACGTAAGAAATTATGATATTTTTGGAGGTATAAAATATTTAACTTGAATTTTCAGTATACTCTTCACATTTAGCGCACAGTCACTTCTAGTTCAGAACTTCGCGCTAGATGAGGCACGACTTCCCGACGTTCGATAACTTTAAAACTTTGGATATATCATTTTTTCATGAAAAGGAACAATATTGGGGGAGGCGTGTCCAAAATTTCATGGTCGAAAAATAAGGACCACCCTAATGCACAGTCGTGAAGGAGATATTGTGAACGATAAAAATCGTGCAGATTCTGGGTAAAAGCGTTCGACATTTTCCTGGGAACAATTTCTCGGAAACGGCCCACGAAATTGGGAGAAGAGTCCGCAGTCTAGTCCCAATGTGAACGGTCAGACTCGAAAATCGACAGAGGAAAAGTTGTCTAAACGCGACGATGTTCCTCGAACGTGAAGCGACCAAATTTTATGGAGCACGTCTCGATTCAGCTTGTTTATGGCTCGTTCGCGTTTTCATGAAGCCGAGAAACACGCCGAATCGACCGTCCCTCTCGTTTTATAGCAGACAGAGGTCTAAAAGAATACACGTCGTTAGGTGAAAACTACCGCATAAAAGGCACTCCGCGAGCTCGATAATCCCGCGACAAAGCCGCCGGAAGAAGAAGACGAATATTCCCGCAGGACACGCCGCACCATGGGGCAAACGGCAGAATTCTGTGTGAAAATCAAAGAACTTTCGATAGAAATGAGATAGAGCGATGAAATTCTTTTTAAATGAAAGCTGAAACTTGGCAGAATGTGAAATAATTATAGAGATTGTGGTACGAACGATTTTTGACCTTCAAAAAATTCGTTAACACTAGAACTACCGAGCACTAAACGCAGTTGGCATACATTGCCTTCTAATAATGACAATATGGCATTTATTTAGATTTCGTACACGGGATATTTAAATATGTACATCAATATAGAAGTTCACTAAAAAAATTTCTCAAAAAAACATATTTATACTTTTAATATTTCTAATCGAAAATAATTCGCACTTAGTCATTTTGACTTGTCCGGTAGTTCTAGTGTTAAACTTGCACAAGTTCAAGAAAATTGTGGTTTTACCAATACCACGTGTGGAAAATTTTTTTTTAACATGCGACACATCATTTCCCGTAGATTTTTTCACGCTGATTTCAAATCTGGTCTTAAAATTTGTCTACGACCTCAGGATTTTTCAAAAAGTCGAATTATTGTCCAAAATTTACATTTTTATTTTTTCAAGGTTCAAAAACATTTGTACCATAATTTTCCTATTTTCCCATATTCTACAATAAAACATATTCAGCTTTAATTTAAAAAAAAATTTCATCGCTCTATCTCATTTCTATCGAAAGTTCTTTGATTTTGACACAGAATTCTGCCGTTTGCCCCATAGTGCGCCGGTGCCGGAACGCGTTCGGTCCTCTTCGGGGACAAGTTGCCCTTTGTCCGCAAAAATGTCAGCGTCAGTTAACCCGTTCGTCGCGGAATCTGCCGAAAATTTCGGTCCACTGTTCGATCACAGACATTCTGAATTGAAAGGATTAGTTTAAGAAAATAATTCCTCTTATCCCAAACCTTACTAGAGCAGGTGTTCAATTGCCATTGGACATAGGTTGCTTAATAGCTGAACCTAATATTAGTGCTTGCGTATATATGATAGCCTTTTTAACACATTACCGACCGGTGATTATTGCATATTTTTAAAAAATGTATGGTACATGGCTAAATTTTCATTTAGCATTTAGTATGAACTAACTAAGTCACCCTCAATAACGTCGTCTAATAGTTTCATTTAAGATTGCAATGTCAACGAAAATTTCTATGCTTTTTTTTGGTACAGCAGAATTATTGAAAATCCTATTAATACACTTCCGGTCGGTAAAGTGTTAAATATATGTAACCTACGTGCCTAAGGATTTTCGATTTTTATATTGTAACTAATATTTTTGTTATACCATACAATATACCTTGTAATACTATGTACTAAGCATTATATTGTAATAAATTTCATATGAGATTTCCTAAAAAAAAAAATAATTCCTCTAGGACACGGCGTACACCCGAACTATACCCCCTGGCAGGTCAATCGATTCTTTCTTAAACATTTTTATAAATCATAATTCTTCTCCCCAAAGAATGCAATTGAAAGAAAGAAACACGAACAAGCGATAAAAAACTGCCACAAGAATTATTGAAGCACAATTAAGTTAATTAAATCATAACGTCGCGAAAACCTCGTCGAATAAGTTTTTAGTCTAGACTGCGGATTTTATACGTTTATCTAAAGAATGGATCGAACACAATCCTGTGGAGACGTCCGAAGGATTGAATAATGTTTATATATTATTCTCGACTAATTAAAATCATTGAAAAAGGAAATGCACTTGGAAAGATGATAATTTCTAACGTATTTCGAATTCAACAATCACTGTTTAACAATTACGTGGTACAATTACGCGTGTCGACACAGATCACAGGAATTCACAGCACAATTTTTCAGTACACGAACTACGCGAAAAGATGATTTGCTTTCGGAACACTTACTCACCGGTGGATCGGGTACGTCGGTTCGAGGTTTTGCGAAGTTTTGCGAGATTTTACGTGTTCGGGAAAACCTTTTCTCTATCCAGACGGACGATTTCGAAGTTCGGATCGGCCGCTCGTGCCACCGACAGGAGTATATATACCTGAGAACGCACCCTCCGACGCATCCCCTCGGTTGCAGCCCATCCATCGCGCAGCCAATCCACGAGGTCCTACCCCACCAGCACAACCTTCGGCTGTGTCCGGTCGTGGATCCTTTTCCTTTCGATCCGAAGTCGCGTTTTGACTTCGAAATTCGACGCGTGAGATTCACAAGAGATGCCCTACGCTGCCTCCAAACAGATTACGCCAACCTCTATCATCAACAACGAGAGTTGTTCGATCGAGTTAACGATACCGAGGTTCACAAACGATTTTACAACAAGATCGTCTTCCTGGCGTACAATAAACCTCGGCGAACGCGCAATCAAATCGAGACGCAGCTTCGCTGCGGATATGTAATGAAACGGGACTGTCTTGAATCATAAAAACAAATATTACAGCCGCGCAAAGGATCCTCGTACTTGCTCGCCAATCATTTTAACGATCAAACGACAAACGGATAAAAACGTTTCTCAGCGAGACGCGGTCCGCTTTCATCCCAGACACGACGGTACGCGTTGCAAGGCGTGCAAGTCGAGTCAGTGTCACTCCGATCGAGAAGATCAAGAATTTCTTCTTTGGTCGGTCTAAGAAAAATCCGATGAAAGTTCTGTGCGAATCGACGTCCGCTAATGTCTCGATCGATTTCCTATTCATCCCCGAATACACGGCTGGAGAAATCTGCGAGGGTGAAATCTCCGTGCGCGGCTTTCCCTCGAGCGACTTTATATTTAAAATAAAACGAGTCCCACCCACCGATTCCTTCGTTCCCGTTGCATCAGCGCATGTAGGTCGAACGGGATATCCACGCGCCCTATACGAAACAAATAACCGAGCTATACGTCCGGCAATTTGAAGATCGTTAAGCCCCGGAGGACTTCGCGAAACTTACGATTGCCCGATAACGGCGACAATGTAATCTCTTCTTCTTCTTCTTGGGCACGTGGCCAGCGAAAGTCGTGACGGACATAACGATGAAATCGCGGAACCAGTTGGGACCAGGGTCGGGTCCCTAAATTATTAGGAGGCAACTACAGTGACTCCTACTAATATTCGGACAATCTTAAAAAGACGATAACATTTTTAATATTGTACTATACGATGTGAACCTTTTTGGGAAGCTAGAGCAATTAGTTTGCGACAGGATGTGAAAGAAATTTTTTCAATCAATTTCGATGAAACTTTCGCAGTGCATATAATGGACACAGATCTACAAAACGTAGTTTTTAAATTTTCAATATAGGCCCACATAAAAAAGTTGTAAAATACAACTTTAGTATTTTTTCTACAATTCCGATCAATTGAAATTTTTGACCAAACTTATTTTCATATCATGTAGCAAACTAATAGCTGTAGCTTCCTAAAAATGTTCAAATCGTATAGTACAATAATAAAAAAAAGTTATCGTCTATTTAAGAGTGTCCGAATATTAGTGGGAGTCACTGTATGTCTACAGGGTGGTCCACAAAAATATAGCCACCTAAATATCACCTTTATTTTTCATGACATAAGAAATGCTTTTAATGCAACGGTATCGCAATGTGAATGCTTTGCAGGTGTTCAAAATGAACATAAATGAACTAAAACGATCGGCAGATTGTAATGATCTTTCGACGGAAGTCAGAGTTCACCTAAAGGTACTACTATTAACCCTTTACTGCATAATTTTTAAATTGGCATGAAAAAATTGAAAGAAGGTCAGTTTTTGTGTTTTATTTAAGGGAAAAATATTGAAAAAAATTAAAACAACATTTTTAAAAAAGTAAACGTTGTAAGAAAAGTTAGTTTACTATATACCAGATGTGTTAACTGTATCAGATATTATACACTATGCAGCGAAGGATTAATATCTCAGAATGCGTTTTAATGTCAACTACAACGAACGAAATTAGTTTTCGAACGACCTTGTAGGAACCAAGGAATCGCCAGTAATTAGTACACTCCGAGACAAAAAGATAGCACACTTTAAAATTAACGTAATATTTATTTATTTAACACTACAACCAAGGTTTTGTTTTCACAGATTCTTGAAAAATACCTCTATAAAGAGACACAAATGGAATTGAATTGAATTTCGCCAGTCTATACAATTATATTTAAAAAAAAAAAAATATTTTTTAAGGAAATATGATGGGACAAATCATCATCATCAAATCATCACACCACCTTCCATTTGCTGACGACTCAAAAACTGTTCCTCTTTTCGTATATTGTGAAAATAGTAACTCAGACTCTATCACATAATATTTACGGATGAAAAGAGGTTAAACTTAGATGGACCTGATGGTCTGAGTTACTATTTCCACGAGTAGTAAAAACAAAACCTTGATTGTTATGTCAAATAAATAAATATCCAAATCCTCATATGGAGCAATAAATCCTTTAAATCGCATTATTGCTAGCTCAAACACATTTTATAATAATATTGATTTTTTCAATGGCACGTTACAGACAGTCAAAATGAAATTGCGCTGTACTATTCGTTAATAGTACCTATATTTGCTTAGTTTCGCGCTGTCCATAATTATGTAAATTTTAGATTAAGACTTAAGATTAAGATTCTTTTCTGTCATACTATATAAACTGCATACATTTGTATAAAAGGACTTCGGTCCGTTTAAAATAAATAATAATAATAATAAATATTACGTTAATTTTAAAGTGTGCTATCTTTTTGTCCCGGAGTGTATGCACGCTCGGGCTCGTTCGTAATCAAATATAAAATTTGCAAGGATAGGTTTGACGCGGCGCGATATTCGCCCCGCAACCGGATTAATGAATTCCGCCAAAGCCCGGTGATTGCGAAATGAAATATCTAAAGGCGGAATGAAATATTGGAAACGATAATCCAATGGGTAACGCGTTTGCCAGTGGATCATCGACGCGCGCTGGCCATCTGGTTGCGAGTAATGACCACAAAAATGGCGCCGCTTTGCGTCAGAACGTATAAACTGGTTAAAAGGCTGCGCTGAGAATAATTTATCGCGTGCAATCCATCCGGCTATTAAATTATAACGATACCGGTTCTCGTTCGATCACGAGCAGACCGATACAATAAATATCGCGAGAGCTGTATTTTTAAGGGGCAGAATTTGTCACAACTGCGTCCGCGTTTCTCGTTTAGCGGTCGAATCGTTTCACACCTTCTCCCCGACGACGTTCCGTTCGTTCATCGGGCAAATTGGATTTTTCGATAAAGCTATGACAAGCATGCGATTCGAGCGGCGCCGCGGCGTCGTTTTCCGCCGTGCGTCCTGCCTGTTGTTAATGTGCGTGTCAATAGAACGGAAAACCATCGGCAAACAATCCTGACGGACGATATTCTCCCGCGACCAAAAATTAAATGTCACTCAGATAACTATCCCCGTTTCGCCGGAGCGAGCATATGCTCGCATCATGCTGGGTCTTAACGAGATTTCCCGTAATCGAGAGGCATCCTCAACAATCCTCCGACCACAAGTGTTCCGGAATTATTAAACGAGTATACTACACCATATTTTGAGTGGGAGGTAGCTGTACGATTCAATATCGAACTACAATCCTTTTATTTCAACGTTCGTTGCATTCTAATATTCTCTATCTTAATATACATGCGAATTTCATCGCTTCGTTCCCCCTTTCACAGGCAAGAGAGTTGGTCAAAACCGATTTGAACAATTTCCGGTGGTGATTCAACGAAATGGAAATTGCTTATGCATAGATAAATGTAGCTACGATTATTTCAGTCGGATCAATGTTATCGCTTTCGTGCGATTCCTTGGTTCTGCATTGGTCATCGGGCGCTATCGCACTGCTGATTTACAGGGCTTCGCGCAATCGTGGACTAAGCCGGTTCATCCTGCGGATTATTCGTTGATAGATCAGGATCTCGATCTAGTCGCCGTATGGCCTCGATAACGAACGAATCCATGAGCGAAGGCAGTAGCTACGAGGGGAGTAGTGAATTACAACTGTATAGGGCCCATGATGGTCGGTAGCTGTGGCAATTTGCGAAGGGGGCTGGGAGGGGTAAAAAAAAAAGGAAAGGGTGAGAATAATAATATCATAGCTGGTACGTGTTTCCTTCGGGCATCCGGCGACCTGCGACGACACAACCAGGTCGAAGTGGGGACTGGTGGCAGAGTCGACAGAAAGAGAAGCCAAGAGCCGCGGCTAAAACAACGGAGAGGGAGATAGAGGGAGAGGGAGGGGGGTTTAGAAGAGTGACCGAACAGGCCCCTCGCGAAGCCGAAGAGGTGGAGGAAGAGGCCGAGAGCCGAGGAAACGTGGCGTCGTGGCTCTCGGCGTGCGACAAGGACGACCGTCCCGTCTAGAAGGAGAGGTTCAACGGAGGAGAACGGTCATTGCCACCACCTCACCTCGAGCCGGTGCTAAAGTCCCCGACACGAGGCTGTATCCTCGACCCTGGCATGGTCTACCATGCGGAATTGTCCTGTAGTTTAGCCTGGGCTAGGTGGTGGGGCCTGCTTCACGAACAGCCGATGCGCCGCGACAGGATTCGTGCACGCGGAGCGCACCCGAGAGCACCTGGATCGGTGATCCAGAAGTCGTGAACCGCGCCAGGATCACCGGCAAACCAGTTCGATCGGTACGAGCTTCGCGTTCGTACCGCCCCGTGGACTAGTCGAGGAATCGAGAGCTCGTACCGTCCGTGGACCATCCGCCCCTTGTCCACAATTCTTTCTTTCTTTTTTTTTCCCCGCGCGTCAACTACCCTAAATCGCGAATCTGGATCACGGCCACGATCCCATCCGCGTTCCCTGTGATTCTCGATCCACGGATTAATATCGCAACCTGTCGTCTTCAGTCGGTCTTCTTCTCGAAGAACGAACTGATCTACAAACCCGGCTCCACAGGGATGACGCCGTCTGCACTCTGACCACCAAGTCTTCATCGTTAAGCTCGGCGGTATCAACCAAGGTAAGGTTATGACCACGTCTGAAGGCCTTCGATCAGCGTCCTTCGGATCGCAAGCCGTTTACCTGCACCGAGCATTCGCTGCATTCGGAATTCATCCCGTGTAATTGGAATGAAAGGATGCGGTCAGGTTCGCAAGGACTGCTACGGGAATTAGTTTTCTTTCTGTCAGGGGGTTTTGAGGTATGTCGGAGAACATTGCGATTTTGTTGGTCGCAAGATGGCTGCGATATTTACGGTACTTGTTAACGACTGACGACAGTTCGGCGTGTTTTTGTAGGAATTCGCGTGACCCACTTGTACCGCACGGTGGACTGTGTGACAGGTTTCGAGTAGATTCTTGATTTGGTGGTTTTGGAGGTTGCTGAGATTTTTATAGAAAGAGATGTAGTTATTATAATTTTGCAGTTTAAGCTCAACCTAATAAACAATGATGTTTAGGGGTGTTCAATAAAATACAGTCAGGCTTCGGGATGTTTTTAGCGCGATGGTCTTGTTACTAGACTGCGGATTTTGTATGCAAAATAAAAATTGTAGTAGCGAATATGATTGGGCAATGAATGGAACAAATACAAAACTGGGAAGATATTAGAAGAATTCAAGATTATTGTCATACTGTGCTCGACTTTTTAAGCCGATTAAAAAACGTAGACACTTTTTATTTTTTGTCTATGTATCACGATCGTCTAAGAGTTCTCGGGGTGATTGAACCTGAGTAGAATTTGAATGGGTCATTCGTCGATTAATTGCGACATCGATTAGCGCCACGAGCGAGACGAACGAACGTCGCGTCGTTTCGACGAAGACGAGGTAATCGTGCCCGTTGCCAACGATTCACCAATGTGAACCGTATGTCGTTCACGAATAGCGGTACCTGCTCGTTCCTTTAAGCGGAATTCAAACTTTCACGAGCGCCGCTGGCGGATTTAGCATGAGCGTCATTCTACCGATGACATCGCCTCGTTTCGTATGTGATACACGAACGAAGAAAACAGATCGGCGGAACGTGTGCCAAGGGACAACACCTTTCCCACCTCGGTACAATTTCAGAAAAAAATGATTTACACGTTAGCTAGTGAACTGATCCTTCTAACGTCGCTTCTAACATCAAGAAAACTCAAGCTGCCCAATTTTAGAACAGTTATTCGTTTTTCAAAGTTGTACGAAGTTGTTCCAAAACAAGATCGAATTTTAATAAACTGATCCTTCTAACGTCACTTCTAACATCAAGAAAACTCAAGCTGTCCAATTTTGAAACAGTTATTCGTTTTTCAAAGTTGTACAAAGTTGTTCCAAAACAAAATCGAATTTTAATAAACTGATCCTTCTAATGTCCGATTTTGGAACAGTTATTCGTTTTTCAAAGTTGTACGAAGTTGTTCTTAAACAAAATCGAATTTTAATAAACTGATTCTTCTAATGTCCAATTTTGGAACAGTTAAGTCGTTTTTCAAAGTTGTACGAAGTTGTTCCAAAACAAAATCGAATTTCTAAAACATTGGAATTGGATAGTACAAAGAATCGCAGCGATGTTGAATACGGGAATTCATTTCTTGCATGATCGATGAACGTTCTTCGAATAATTTGACGATCTAACCGCTGGTGGTCAACAACGATAGGTTTCACGAGGCAACGTTACGTTTGCGGGTGTGTTTCGGGTTATGACGGTCTTGATCCGACGATTAAACCGTGGAATGAATTTATTTACGAGTCGTTGCTCGTAATGAGTTCCGGCGCGCGTCCCCTCGTCCCGAAACGAGCGTTTTATTTCACTGTACCGTATACTATGTATGTATATCTACGCCCGCCAACCCACATGTGCGCCTCGTATTAGATACGCGCTCACAAATGAAAGTGGCCTGGTACCGTTACGACTTACGCGCAACGCTACAACAAAAGCTTTTTACGCCGGTGTACGCGCGCGCTACTTACTCGCCTTTTGTCTTCCACGTTCGCCTAATTCGGACATTCCATCGGTCGGCTGACTATCCCTCGGAGACGCTAACACCTTCGACGACAAACTCTGTTCTCATAAATTTTCCATATTTCTTCTCAATGGAACAATTTTTTAATGTCGTCAACGACTAAATCACTCTGTAGTAATATTATAAGACTACCAAACGGGGAAAAAAGTTTCTACGACGGTGTTGCTCAACTCTTTCCATAAACCTTCTTGCACTCTCGTGAAATTTATACGGGAAAAGTTTGTCGAACGTTCGAGAGTTTCTCTGGTAAAATATGATCTGAATTTAACAAGCATTGCATTTAGGGTCCAGCTGCGGCAACTAATGGGTTGCAAATTCTTTAGTTCACTAAATTCGTAACGTTGTTTTTAATATATGCACTATATGATATCGGTATTTTTTTGAATAATTTACTTTGAGTGAATAAAGACGTGATGATAATATTGCATCTATTAATAGTGTTATTACGAATAAAATTTCGAATTACATTATACTTTCTACATTTTAAAAGAAATAATCTTCTGTTACTTATCTTAGCTGTTGGAATGTTTATATTGGACCAGTTTTTCAAACTCTCCACGGCTTCCATACCATACACAAATTTGCATATACAAAATTTACGATCGTTAAAACTGGAGATTGTTGTTTTTAATGTAACAAAGTCGTCAAGGGATGAAGTCAGTTTTTATTTTCTTCCATGCTTGCCACGATCAATGCAGAATATTTTTATCTCACGTAAAGATCCGCGGTGAGCTCATCAATTTCAACAAGAAAACATGGAAAAATCGTTTACCACTGTGTCGATTCGTCACCGAGGGGTAGATTCAGTTAGCGAGGATTAAGAAAGCTGATCAATGGAGGATCTAGACGGAAAAGGATGTCTGTAGGACGTCCATGAAAAAGGAGCACGAGCCAGAAAGGATGCAGAACCGTTCGCAAGACTGATGTTCCGCAATCAAGGATAATAATCTCGCAGGAAGGAGCAGTTTTCGAAATGAAGGGTTCGATGGAAAGGACACGATAAATCTCGGGCACCGATACATTGAGAAATCGCGGTTGGCTAGCGCCGCCAAATCGAGAAGCTAACTGTCGCCTAACTCGCTAACTAATCAGAAGCAGGAAACCAGTAACCTGACCATCGACAAGACAGCGAAGCGGCCTGGCTCGCGTCGACATTCGTTGCTTCATCCACCCGAATTCCTGCCTCTGGGTAACTGTAACGGTTTTTATCGCTTCCTCAAAGAGGAGGAGCGAGTGCACACTGGATGAGATCATTGCGTTTCTTCGGACAGGCTTGAAAGAAAACTGGAATTACGCGGGCTGAATTTCATGCCGGAAGCCACCGCAATTTCCCCCTTCTCTGTCTCTCGACTTCTCCCCCCGTTTTCAATTACGCAGTTTAACGCGTAATCAATGTAATGATATCATCCCGATCGTGACTTATTCCCCACGCTCCGAGGAAAATCGCGTTTGTTCAACGATCCGAGCCGTGGAACGATTTTTCCTGTCGAGTACCCACGATTTTTATCGTCCAGATGTTTCCAGCCCTTCTTCCGTTATCAACAAAGTCGAATAGGCAATGTTAATTCTCCGCAGACCGTCTCGCGAAGTCCGCGATAAGGAGAATTCATTTTGCGATAAGGGAGCAACGACAATTAAGCCGACAACATGCCAGCAACGTCGTTAATTTGCTCGCGCCGCCCGAGAACTCCTGCTTCGAAGTTTTACACAGGCTTAGGTGGTCGATATGTGCGTTGGAAAATTGTAAAGGGCATCGCCGAAGTCGACTTTCTCGCATTTCAATCCGTCAAGGTGTTTTCCACGCGAGTCGTGCTCTTTTCGAATTATTTTTACATCGCTCGAGCCTTTTCGCGAAACCTCGACAGTGGATTTTCCTTCCTCGCTGCGAAAACGAACGTTTACATAAGCGAGCGAGGACTTCCCACCGTTTTATGGCGCTTTTCATGTACCAGAACAATCGGGGGACCATAAAGAGTCAAGTTGGACTCGAGCTTCCTCTCATTCTTCGACATTTTTCCTGTTCAAGATTTGTTAGGAAGCAATTAGCAATTCCCCGCAAGAGTAGTTCGAGGATGAACTGCGTCGATCGGTGATCGAAGAAAATGATGGAAGGAAAAGGAGGTCGCGTTCCACCGAGGCGACGATCCGACTCGACAGGATATAATGTTACCGCCAAATTCTTGCGGCTGGACCGGGACCAGAAGTTGTGTTGAATTACAATTGACTTACTTGACGAATTATACAAAGTAATTCGATTACATTGTATTCTATCAAATTATCAGATTAATTCAATTAAATTGAGGATTGTATCTTTATCAAGAGCGGGTTTTCAAACACTTAAAGCGAAATCTATTTATAGATTAATTAATCCAATGAATCGCGTTATCACAAAATCATGCACTATTTATTATCGTATTGATTTTTTCCGTGATTCTTTACAAAATTTTCAAATGCACCTACGCAGGATTATATGATAATACCATATCGATTGTACCATTATTAAATTTTTCTTTTTGTGCATGTCCCTTCTTTGTTATTACACGAGTAGTATGGTATCTTTCTCTTTTTCTTCTTTGATATTGTAAACACTTATGTAAAAAGACTTCAGTCCATCTATAATAAATAATAATAATAATAATAATAATAATAATAAAATGCAAAACGTGTTCACGTGTTTGTGCTGTGATAAAAATGATGCAGAGGGAATATGCTGATTCGGGAGACATTTCAAGCATGATGGATGACTATGACGACACGATACCGGGTCCACCGGAGAAAGTCGACTAGGAAACGGATACGAGGAAAGTGGCCACGAGTTTTCGACGGAAAATAGAGGAGACAGCGTCCGATTGTGTCGAGGCGAACAATCGTTTCGCTCTTGGAGCACTGATTTCTGCATCTTGTCGCCGCTTTCGCGCAACACTCCGTGTCTACCGTTGAAAACGAACGTCCGTTCTCATCGGGGTCGTTCACATGAACCTTTTCTCCCGACAACAGAAGCTTCTCTCTTCGTGGCGAACAACGTTCCCCGTCCTCCTCCCATTGTCGTATCTCTCGTCGAATGTCGGGAAGCATCACTTTCCTCGTGTTTTTCAACCAACACTGACATAATAATCGATCAACGGGACCGATCGTACTGATCGATGCACGTCCACCGATGATCCAGATAAACCGCTTGCGGGTACAAAGACTGAGCACGTTCATTGATCTGCTTTGCGCTTGCGGTACTTTATTGGAAGCTTTATGGAGAGATAGATGTTTAGTTGGTCTAAAACTATACAATCATCTGATAAATTTACTGGCAAAGATTGTGAAATTGTAGCTGAAGCAAACAGTATGTACTATTTTTGGAATAGATATATATCATTCTGTTTTAAAACCTAAGATTTCGAATCCGTGTGATCCAAATCCTTGTTCAGAATTGTGTTTACTGAACTCTGAGAACGAATAAACGTGTGCTTGTACACTAAACAACAAACTAGATTTAGATCAGCATACGTGTCGTACGATCGACGAAAGGAAGCGCCTTATCATCTCAGCGGGTAATACGTTCATAGACTATTATCACGAGTTATTAGGAAAACCTGAAATGACATCAATTTTCAGATGTTTAATTGATCAAATAATTGCTTTCACGTTTTCTGTTTTATGATTGCACAGATTCTTAAAAACATTTCTATTGGAAATGATTATAACTTCTTCGAACGTCCAAGTAGCTTCTGGTAGAAAATTTTCAACCCTTAGATTGTGGGTGGACGAAAATAGAAAATCAAATTGTTTAAGGATCTACGACGAGGAAGACTATTGAGTTAGAAAGAGAGATGGGTCTAAGATCGATGTTTTTTGTTTTCAGATGTGGGACCGACAGGGACAACTGTGGGCCTTCGTCCTCCTAGGCAACGTGCTGATGAACACCGTGATTGCCACTCCGATCTACGTTCCCCAATTTATCCCAGGAAGTAAGTCCCTCCATATATTTTTTCCAACGACAGCCTAGCCTGCACAGTGAACACGCGATCTAGATCAGCAAGTAACCATTAAGTGTCACGAAGAGGATAGACAGGAACAGCTGGAGGGTCGTAAAATCGTTCTGATTTCTTTGGGTCGCCTACATTCACTCTGAACTAGATTTATATACTGTTGAAACATGAAGTTTAGATTCGCGAAGGATCTATGACCCACTTCGAAATTCTTCGGATAGTTTCAATATTCGTAGAAACATCCTCGGAGTGATTCAATCTCTTTAATACATCGAAACTCGTGTGCTGGGGATCTCCTTTGAGCCTCGTTCTATCGGTACCCCGAAATTCAAGGTTTCTTTTACGCGTTCTCGGATTTCCCCCGAGTGTCAGCTGAGTAACGGATCGGTACGCAAATACATGGACGTGTTGACTGGAGAATAGTGTGGGTTAGTTCGTCAGGTATCGGCCATGCTTACCTGACCACGGGAGCGGTTTACCTGTCCGCAGGACGGCATTGAACCTACCTTGGATTCGAGCTCGAACGGAACGTGGGCGGACTGGTCAGTTTTCTATACAAGTGGGTCAGCCCCGGTCATCGTCACGCGCTTATACGACTTACACTGATTTTTTCGGTCGTCGTCATACTTCGCGGCATTCCTGTTGATCGTCCAGGCGAAGTTGACGATCTCCACTCGATCGAGATCACAGAACGTTCGGGACGCCACAAGATTCCTTAGTTTTATTCATCTGGAGTCTAGATCAAACACGTTTTATTACGTTTTTATTAGCTCGCTTTCTTGTCTGTTCTGCCTTTTTACATTCATTGTTAGGCACTATATAATACCGGCGCTACAGGTTCGATCACAAATGCAAAAATTAGCAATTTTGCAGAATTATAATTTCGACGTTTCGGTTCTGTTTTGAAACATTATCAAGAAAAGTCCGCGCCTGTGAAAATTAAAGTAATAAAATTTGTTATTCATTAAACTGACTATTTAATAGTTATGAAAATTGGGTGTTTATACATACATGCTAATTGTGAAAACAAAAACAGAATGAAATCAAATTCAGTGGAATGTTACTAGTCACTAAGCCGGTTGGAACTGTACTAAACTGTTACTGTTGTGTCAAAGTCAACGCGGAAAACAAAAGAATATCGGAAATATAACTAGCCAATCGTATGTCAAGGATCAAGAACCCAAGAATTTGGCGAACCTGTAGCGCCGATATCATATAGTGCATATACAAAATTTACGATCGTTAAAAATGGAGAATAATATATTCATTGTTAGGATTGGAAAATAAAGATAGGGGAGGAAAAGTTATAACTCAATCACGCAACTGAATGAATCAATTCGAGCCAGTTCGAAAGACGCAAGCTTATTGGAGCACCAATTTACAATAGTGAGAATTGATCTCTGAAAGATCCTACAGTTGTAAACTGTCAAAAAATTGCTACGAACTGATGAAGGCTCTACGAATTGAATTGAGAGCACTCAGGTGTTGAAAATATGAAGATGGATTCAGTTATGGCACCTATTTCGAAAGAATAAGTAGCCGCAAGGATGCAATGCACCACAAGTTAATCGTCCTCGATCTAGATCATATTATTACAGAAGAACATTGAAGAATTTGTTGGAAAATTGAACGGACTTGCCGATTCATACTTCCAAATTCTGCTGTCCTAGAATAATTCTTAATCGCGATGACTCGCGCCGAGGATCGATCACCGATTGTTCGATTCGTTCTCGATCACCTTGGGACACTTTCTTATCGTCGTTTCAGTGAAATTCTTTGGATATGTAGACGCGTGGGCGTGCGATGGGCCCCGGTATGGCCAACACAGAAATTCCGACAAGCGCGTAATGGGAATCGGCAACTTTCTTCCGTGACTATGACGCATGCGACATTTCCGCTAGCACACATTCACCTGGACGAGAAGGATCGACGACCGGGGCACACGCGTAGATTGTTTCGGACGAGGGCAGACTGACCGACTGACCCGAAACCAAGGGCGCCGACCCCCTCTTTCCGTTTGTGTATCATTTCACGGTCGATTTTCACTCGCCACGGCCGTCAACCTCGGCCGACACGAAGAAAGTAAAGATCCCACCTGCGAAAAATTGCTTACGGCCGTCGTCAATAGCCCGTAGATCCTGCACAACCTGCGGATCCATAGCGATCTTCGTCACCCAATTTGTTCCCTTGAAAACCAGTTCACTTTGCTACCACGTCGTTTTTACTCCCAACGCAAGAGCAATATCATTCAGGGAAATCGATTCAGTTCCCTACGATATTATTTTCATAACTACACTTCGGATCATTATACAATTGTCGCTTCTGAAAACTTTCAAAAAATTCTGGGATATAAAATACGACAGAATTTAGTACGATTTTAATTGATTCCAGATCTAAAAATGCGACTACCGTGGAAAATAAGATTTTATTTAATTCGAGTCCCTTAAAACTCGGCTAGAAAAATTGCAAATTGCTTAAACATCCGCAGTCTATTCGTAACATATCAAGCAAATATCTCAGAGGGTAGAAATGGTGGTACAAGGGTTGCCAGCAGACTATAGCGTTTAAAGTGCGTGCCATCAATTACACTGCTGTATCCCCGGCAGATAAATGATCTTTCTGAGTTCATCAGGGTCTAGGATGCTCGGTGAACGACAACTGCAACGAAAGCTACGATCTTGATAGCGTATCGTTAACATCTGACCGCGCGGGGAGCGTCATTAACGCGTTCGATGGAGTTGACCGAACGCACAGGTGTGCATGATCCAGGCGAAGGTAGCTCGGGTCAGGTATGTCGGTGGAATCGCCTCGGCTGAGAGGAACTTTGGAATGCGAGGGTTTTAAGTCCTCCGGAGATAGAAAAAGGCCGCGACGAGGAAGAAGAAGAAGAAAGAGACGAGGTTGCGAGGCGTCTTAGAGGGAAACGTTACATTAGGCTATGACTGTGACCCACTTTTCGCTGAGGCAACTAGCTCATACATCGAAACGTAACGGTACCGGGATGCTTTGGCTTGGCTGACATCAATTCGTTCCTCGATAACGCCCCGCTACGTGCATTATTTGCGGCCTCTAATCGGCCGAATTAATCGATGATTGCGCCGGTTACATGTAACACACGTTCCACCAATTAATATTGGAAACGATATCGTAATCTCCCACTTGTCGAGATCGCTCGATCGATCCTCGTCGAAATTACTTCGCGGCAAACTCCGTTCTACCGAGAAATCTGTGTGATACACACTACGGCTGTTACTTTCCCGAAGATTCGAAGGGAACTTCGAAGTGTCCGAAGTTTCCGAAGTGTCGAAGTATGAAGTTGTAACTTGATCAATCTCTTAGCTGTGGTGAAGTATTATTTTCGAAATGTACGAGTGTCTATAATTGTTTCAAAAATAACTCTGTTCAACGACAGTTTTAATTTGCAATTGTACATAGGTTGCTTCATAACTGAACCTAATATTAGTGCTTGCGTATATATGATAGCCTTTTTAAATACATGTAACCTTCGTGCCGAAGGATTTTCGATTTTTATATTGTAACTAATATTTTTGTTATACCATACAATATACCTTGTAATACTCTGTACTAAGCATTATGTTGTAATAAATCTCGTATGAGATTTCCTAATTAAAAAAAAAAAGATCGAAATTCGAAGATTCAAAATGTTCGAAGGAAAGTTACAGGTTCAATACGCACTCGTCTATCGATCAACGACGAAATTTGGATAAAACGGGTCGACCGGCGACGCTCGATTCACGGCTCATTTCTCGCTCGTTATTTTCCGTAGAAACACATAACTGTACCTGTGGGGCATATGAATCATTGCCGAAGCAACAGCCTCTCTCGCCATTCCGTTATCCGTCTTTGATATCCCCGCGTTTTTGTCCATGCCTCGCGTCCCCCTTTCGAGCACACTCGAATTCTGTTTCCGTCCCGATAACTAATCGATCTTATCGCGAGCGACGCTACTCGCACATTATTTTCTGACGATCATTCTACAATTTTTGAATGGTCAAATATAATGACTGCTAAATATTCACTGAAATGAAATAGAACGAGGCAATTTTAGAAACGAATGTCCTCTCGTAGTTCTGTAATTTAATTGGACGAGTTATTTGACTGATTGAAACTGAACCAGGTAATTGAACTTAATTTTCGTACCTTTACATTTCCGTAATCTAATTACAAGAAGGTAGACATTATGTAATGGTCGTGCAAGATATTGTTATATCATTCGTTGAAATATAGAAAGTATTTCTCACGGAAATTGAATAACTAGAAATGTAATTAGAAACCAGGAACACGTTCTCGCGGAGATGAGGGACTCCCGCAGGTACCTTCTCTCTGTGCAATTATTAATCGACTGTACCCTCTATTATGCTATTCCCTGGGACGATTAACCGGAATTAGAGGAATGTCCCTCAGGCGTCGTTAGCACTCGAGATCGGGGAACGTTGATCTCTTCGATCGTCATTCAGAGATGCGTTTGAGATGACGTTCCGATTCCTATCCCCCTTGCACATGTTTGCTAGTCATGATTTCGCACTTTCCTCGGAAAGCTTGTTAGCTTTTTAAACACGTAACGCGTGATGCAACAGGGGATCAATTTTCCATCAAAGAAAATAGCATTACGTTATCATTAGACTGCGGATCTTTCGGCAAAATTGTCTCCATCAATTGCTCTGATTCCTCTAACCTTTTCACTGCTCACTCATACTCATTTTAATTTATTTATTTATCGATGCCGTAAACCATGTTTGGTTTATTTCAATAATGAATAGACTGCGGCTCTTATTGCAAAATAAAAAATGTTTGCACTGATTGCAGGACACAGAAGTCAAATAAAAATTGCATTCCTGTTATAATTATTCTATTAACCCTTTGCACTCGGAGCTATTTTAACTGGAAAATTAAACGTGTCTTCTGACCTACAATATTTCCATTCTCTATGATTTTTTAAATTTGATAAATATGAAATTGATATAATACCTCATACAATATTTAAATGTGTAGTAATTGGTTAGATACCGACATATCTGATAGTGTAAACAATTATTTAAATAATAGTACAGCAATTTTTAGTGGCGCCTCAGAGGCGCCACTCGAGTGCTAAGGGTTCAACTGAAACGAGCACATCGATGTACTTAAATATTCTTCACGAGTCCACATAAATGCATAAAATCCGCAGTCTAATAATGACGTATACATATATCGTTATATAAACTCGTATTCATTTTTCATCGAAATCATGAAATCGCAGCCACGTCGGAATAAGAGGAATAATTATGTCCTGTACGTCTTGGCGAAGCAATTCGACGACGCGCTCGTTCGTAGTTATAAAAGATTGACTGTTTTTCTGTCAGGCACCGGGAGGAACATCAGGAATTTGCCGTGCGTGTCACGGCGAACCGGCGAGACCGGCGTGTGCATGTTCGCGTTCACATGCGCGAAGGCGAACGGCACGCATCTCGGCACCTGCATCGACCGATTCTACTTCGGCAGCTGTTGCAAGATCGACGAGGAGCCGGACCTATTCCCGCAGGACAACGTCATCGACGATGGGTCCCCGTCGAGGCCGTTCGTCACGACCGCCGGGCCCATCGAGAGCAACGACATACCCGTGTACTTCTCAAGGCCGAAGCCGATCGCGGACAAGAAACCGCCTGGAACGATGCCCGTCGAGGTACATGCTGATTTTCTGTTACCCATTTACGCCCAATCACACACTTTTCCCGCGATGCACCAGATCGGAAACCGAAGATCCATTTTTCCAAGACATCCACCAAATTCGTACCTCTGTAAAAACACTATATGATATCGGCGCTACAGATTCGATCAAAGATACAGAAATTAGCAATTTTGCAGTATTAGAATTTCAACGTTTCGGTTCGGTTTTGAACCATAGAATTTGTTATTCATTAAACTGACTATTTATTAGTTATGAAAATTAGGTAGTTATACATGCTTGCTAATTGTGAGAAAACAGAATGAAATCACAGTAAGTGAAATGGTACTTGTCAATAAGACGAGTTTTTAGAAATTAACGTCTGATCATTCTCGACTGTTTTACGAGAACAAGAGACAAGTTCTTCAAATTTCCGTCTAAGCTATAGCTCCCCCCGGAAACGAGTGCCGTGCGTTTTTATGGGACCGTAAAGAATCGTGATTGTTCGTTTTTGCTGTTGAAGGGGACGACGAGCAGTTACGCGGTCCAAACCACTTCTGCTCCCACGACGATAGCAAGGGAGACGACGAAGCCTACGACGAAGAGGCCGACACTGACGACGACCGTCGAAACGACCACGCAACCGGTTCGGTTATCGACCTTCCAAACCGTTCAGAATTCCTCGGTGCAGGATTCGACCACGGAAACGGTTGGCACGGGTTCGCAAAAAACCTCGGCCACGATCGAAACCACGAGTAAACCGGCTAGCAGCACGCAGACTCCCTCGATCACGCGGAGGCCAACGACGCCGGAAACCGTGACGAAATCACAGTCGACGATCCTGCAGACGAGCAGCAAGCCGGTAATAACCAAGAAGCCGATACACTCGTCCTCGTCCCATAAACCACCTGCGAGCCACAGGCCGGTGCATACGACAGTCCATAAACCTGAGTCGACCACAGCTAAGCCTCTTCAAACGACTACGACAACGGAGAAGCCGACCGAATCGACGACCCTGAAGACTGTGCCCACTACCACAACCCAGAGGATCGTTCCGGCGACCAGGTTCCCACCTAGAAATGCTACTACTATTAAGCCATCAACTCAATCCAGCACCAGGAGGCCCATCAGCAGCACCAGGAAGCCCACCGTCGCTACCAGCACGAAGAAACCAACTACCACCACCAGGAAGCCTACTACGCATGCTAAGAGACCTACCACGAAGCCTATTAGCTCTAGTTCTCCTACCACTGTCCCGGTTACCACGCTCAGGCCGTCAACCACTGTCAAGGATCAGCCAACGATCGCTACCACTGGTTCTACTATCTCCTCTACCAAACCCACAAGTACCCTTTCAACGTCGACGAAGCCTACTACAGCTACCACCAAGCCTGTTCACAAGCAAAAGCCTACCACGATCAGGACAACCACTCCAAAACCTCCCACAACTATCACCAGCAGACCCTCTACGCTCACGAGCAAACCGACGACGCATATCACCAAGCCAAAACCCACCAAAATTGTCACGACTACCACGAAGACTGTGACTAAGCAGGAACTTACTACCACCACCGAGAAACCGGTGCCTCTGTCCACGCTAGAGACCACCACTGTGCCTGTTACGAAAGTTGCGTCAACCGTGGAGATCACCAACCCCATCAAACTGTCCAGCAGACCTGTTACCAGGCCCATAACCACCACTCAACCCACTGTTGTAAGCAGTACCGTGACTCAGACCAGTTCTACGGCTACATCGGAAGCTACCTCAGAGGCTACCACTGCTGCCAGTAAAGTATCCGTTCAGCCAGTTAGTCAGACTATCGAGGAAACTACCCAGACTACGTCTACGGCTGGACTTGTCACGTGGACATCTAGTTCCGATGACACCACCACCAGGGTGCCGGAGATCTCTTCCACTGCGACTACTCAGATGGGTTAGTATCACCCTCTATGGGGACATTTATTTCGAGCATCTACCGTGGAAATTCAGGGGATAAAGTTACCCTCCCTCTCTTTCTGCCAGTATTGAAAACCGTGCGATTTCAGATTAAATATTAAAATAACACTAACCAACAAAAATGTTTCCATATAACTGTTGGGTGGACCTTATAGAGTTTATCGCGCTGATTCCGAATCTGGCCTTAATTTTTCTCCTACATGCACAGTCTTTGAGAAATTTTTCGACTTTGAACAAATATTGTGATGTTATTATTATATAAGATATTGTACTGTTCTTTACAGCAAAAGATTCTGTAGTTTTTCCCGAATCCGGTGATGTTCAATACTGATACATTATAATAACAAACGTTTAATGTTCTCGGCGCTACGGTTCGATCAATTACTACTGAGAAATCAAAGAACAATTTTGCAGACTACGAAATAATCATCGACGTTTCGATTCTAGTTTAAATCCTTTTCAAGATGTATTTGCATTGCGTTTGTTTTTGATGTGATTTAATACTTTAATATGGACATCGTGATACACGTGTTGTACGTGTGTCGTCAATGCTTATTGTCAAGACACTTTGTCAAACGAGAATCGAAACGTCGATGATTATTTGATAATCTGCAAAATTGTTCTTTGATTTCTCAGTAGTAATTGATCGAACCGTAGCGCCGAGTACATTAAACATTTGTTATTAACAATAATACGATCGATATAAGAGACATACTGATACATTATGATTGTTCAAACATGTTTAAATAACCATTAAAGACGGAGAGACACCACGCAGCGGTAAATAAGATCCTCGCGGTGTCCAAATTGAATAGCATAAATATATTACTACTGGAAACTAGTTATATTAATAGTGGAACTTTCTGGAATCTGACCTGGTAAATTTTTGTTTGGAGCCACCTCGCGTGGTGAAAAAAAAAAGAGGGAAGCCGCGAAAACTGGAGCGAAGTGCAGTTATCGGAAACTAATTCGTGTCGTTTGAATTACAGTAGGGGAAGAGAGTGCAGCGAAGTGAACGCCGTCCGAGAGGAAAGATTACGGTGAACCGACGATGCCACGGTTCGGACCGTTACAATCGTTCCTCCGGCAACACAGAATCTCATCTCTCGGTTTGCCTTTTTCCTCTGCGAGAGAGCCCGTTTCGGAACTCGATTAACAGACGATTATGTTTCGCACGGTTCCGTCGATGCACGTGCGGCAATCCGATGTGCAATTACGCCAGTTTAAGTACACGTGTTACTCGCGGTGACGCTGTGCTGTCGTCATTGATACGGATTAAAACGCGACGCGACGTATCCCCGCGCAACGGTTTTCGTGTATCACACGCGGAAATTGCGGTCGCGGCATTGAAAATAACGAGGCCTCGACGGCGTCTCTTTGTTATCGAGCCGCGGTCGATCTATTTCGAGATTAAATGTTCATTACGATGGCATGCCTGTCACGAGAATTACGGTATTCCGTGGCGGAACAGTCGAGCCAGCTACAGGGCCCCTCGAAGCTTAGAAACTTCAATTTGCTGGCTCATCCTCTAGACAATTCAAAGTCGTAAATTCCTTTGTCGAGTTGTGTTGAATTACAGTTGAATTACTTCACGAATTATAATTAGAAAGTAAATTCAGTCATATTGTATTCAATTATTCCGCAATTCGAAATCCAGTAGGTTCGTTCAATTCAATTATAACGTAATTTGTGATTCTGGTAACGTGTCTTGAAACGCGGATAAAAATGAAAGATGTTTTTTCACGTATAGCGAGCGACGTGTACATTGAGTAATTTACATTATATTGTAGTTTAATTACGCTCATTGTTCGCGTAATTAGCAATTAAATTAAGTGAAAGGCTCGGGTTATGCAATGTAATTACAATGTAAATTGAATGCTCGATTGAAGCTGTTTGGTATCAATTCGTGGATCATCCGGTACCATCGAAGATCGATTATCGCGAACGACTGGCCGAAAACGTGTCAGACCAGATTGTTTTAAATGTTTGATGTTTCCCCGGATGGAATTCAGGGGATCTGGTGAAAAGTAACGGGTGAAAGCGCGGGGTTAGGCGGATCCGCTCGCAATCAATCAAATTGAACGGAGCTTTCGCGGTTCTAGGGTCGCTGGTTAATGCATCAGGCGTGCCCCGCGACGTGAATTGCCGCCATGATGATTTCCTATTGACGACAAAACCGTCACGTTACACAATGGGTATCCGTTTTCTTCGATTTCACCGCTCTCCGGCATCGGGGAACAGTTTCGCGCGTTTAGCATGCGAATGGGAAATGCAAATTACGAAACAAACCCGGCGCGGCGTGCGCGCGCGCGCGCGCGCGCGAAATGATCGCGCGAGCAATTAAGTATCGGCCCGATATAAATTCAAATTTCTCGATTAACAGCGGTCGACTTCGAATAAACGATGTGCGACAGATCAATCTTCCGCGGCGAAGGACGCAAATAATTTTCACATAGAACGAAACGGTTCTTCGATGATTTATCAATCAATGAATCTATACTAATCCGTATCTTCCGCTGTGTATGAATCATACCGCTCTATCTGATCCCAAATTATTTTCATTATCATGAATTGTTTTTCAACCTGATCATCGAAGATTATATCTTCACCTGGTGTAGGGACAGAGGTTCTGAGAAATCTCTAACCTAATCTAGAACTGGCTTAGAATTTTATACGCTACCATCGACAAATTGATTGAACTCATTTTTCAATATTCTATTCCACATCTATCCCGAAGAATTCTAATAAAAATGTATAAACTTGTGGAAATTTTGATCCAGATCAAACCGAGAGCGAGTGGACGCCGATCACCACTCCGGACGGCTGGATCATGATACAGTCACCCACCACGAAGAAACCAGAGACTTCGGAGGACACCACGATCAAATCCGTCTCCGAATCCACGCTTCAACCGACCACTACTGGTAAAATCATTGTTTCGTACTCGTCAAACCTAAACAATCAAGAACTGAGAGTCTTCGGTGCAAACGATCGACACAGATCGATTTTCTAGCTTGACGAAGACATTCTCCAGCGATTTTAATCATAATCAGACGTGTCTTTGTTGACTCTCTCAGCTATTTCTACCTCGACGAGCAAACCCGCGGACACGACCACGGAATTCGTGACGAAGAGGCCGACCGGAATGACCACCCTTTCGACGATCGCCAGCGTGACGATAGACACCGAACTTCCAGTGCCGATGGAGACCCTGAACATGTCCGATTACAAGCAAGGTGAGCATTAAAAATCCTTTCGCACGTGACGCACCGCTCCGCACCGATAAAGTCACTGTAACAAATTCGCCGATATCGAAATTGCCGTTGCAATAATCCGTGGTCGATAATACAGAGCCCCGGTAGCTAGTAAGGAAACGCGACGCGCATAGCAATCGAGGAAGGAAGATACAGAAATATCGTCGAGCCTGTTACGTAAAGGATTCTTTCGTCATCGGATCGATAATCTTGCGGCGACTCTTATTCAATCACGGATGAGTATCGATTAATTCGCGATTGGAGAAGCTAGATTCGTTCTCCAACATGGCTGCTGCTTGGAGATTGAAGAACCTGACGAGGACCCTGAACTCAACCATGCTTATTCTTGCAGTGTGCGGCAGGAGGCTGTTCCCGGAGTCCAGGATTGTTGGTGGCAGTCGAAGTTCGTTTGCGAAGTGGCCATGGCAGGTGAGTCCGGTCAAAATCGCATAAATTTCTGTTCTTTAAAATTGCAACAGGAAGAGCAAAGATTGAAATTGTTCTGTACGTCAATGATAATCAAAATTCTATTTCATATGATCTCAAAATCGCATAAATTTCTGTTCTTTAAAATTGCAACAGGAAGAGCAAAGATTGAAATTGTTCTGTACGTCAATGATAATCAAAATTCTATTTCATATGATCTCAAAATCGCATAAATTTCTGTTCTTTAAAATTGCAACAGGAAGAGCAAAGATTAAAATTGTTCTGTACGTGAATGATAATCAAAATTCTGTTGCATATGATCTCGCAAAAATTCCTGTCGCAATTTTGCGCAGACTGAAGCGCTGTAAACGCGCAGAGCTACGCTACGGTACTTCGTTAACGGAGATGAGTGTTTTCTTTTCAGATCTCGTTACGACAATGGAGAACGTCCACGTATCTGCACAAGTGTGGCGCAGCTTTGCTCAACGAGAATTGGGCCATAACCGCGGCGCATTGTGTCGAGAAGTGAGTAGAGAATCTCGTGTTTGTCATCGTGATATGATTCTCGATCGATGCGTCTCTCCGCGAGACAATCCTATTACTAATTCCGAGAACGCGTCGCGTCGCCTGCGGCGCCTTGAATCAGAGAACGACTGCCAGCGTTTATATGTATATCTTTCACGTTCGAGCCGTCGTTTTATGCCGTCTTTCCAGACCTACTTCTTTAACCGTCCTACGACAAGAACCGTGGCGAAAGGTCGACCAGCCTTTGTCAGTCTCATTTCCTCTTGAACCTTCAATCTACCGTATTTGGCTACAGCCAAATGGAAACGCAGCCAGTTCTTCCATTTTCTTCGCTATTTTATCACATCGATCCAGCACGAATCAGCTAGATGGGATCCTTGCTCAAATTTCATTTTATTCTTAATGTTGAGACAATTTGTTTTCTCGTTCCATTTCTTTCATTAACTCTATAAATATCCTTCTGACTTTCTACCACGGTGCAACGACCGGTTTTATATTTTACAATCACGGAGATTATAAAAATTCCTTCACGGAAAATAATGGAAAAAATTTCGTATTGATTATCGCAGACAATTTGAATAATTGCAAGACGAATAATGTGAGAACAATGGTTCCAGCGTTCAGCCAGGCGATCTATTGTTGAGAATCGGCGAGCATGATTTGGCGAACGAGGACGAGCCCTATGGCTACCAGGAGCGAAGGGTGCACATCGTTGCGAGCCATCCCCAATTCGATCCCCGCACTTTCGAGTATGATCTCGCGCTATTGCGATTCTTCCAACCACTGGAGACATTCCAGCCTAACGTTTTACCAATTTGCCTGCCTGATGACGACGAGGGTTACGTTGGACGGACAGCTTATGTAACTGGCTGGGGTCGTCTCTACGACGGTACTTGAAATTAATCAGAAATAATTGATCGAATCAGAAATAAAAGTAATCTATAAATTATTCTTCTTTTGTCCGAGACGATCCACTGATTTGTCATTTCATTCCCAGAGGGACCACTGCCATCCACACTGCAGGAAGTGGAGGTGCCAGTGATTGACAATAAATATTGCGAGGCAATGTACAGAAACGCCGGATACATCGAGCATATTCCTCACATTTTTATCTGCGCCGGATGGAGGAATGGCGGCTTCGATTCTTGCGAGGTATGTACTGTGTTTTATTATCGAGAAACGATCGGGTTTGGAGTGTCTGAAACTCGAAAATGTCTCGTTTTATCGGGAACATGTTTTGGTAACTGATAAGACAGTCTATTCTGATAAAAATAGTGGCTCGCAGCTTGTACGAACGATTTTTGGTGGGATAGACGTTTGTCGTCTTTAAAATATTGTCTGAGGAATGCTCTTAAGCCATTGAAAACAATCTTCGTTGCTTAGGGCGACAGCGGAGGGCCAATGGTGATCCAGAGGGCACGGGACAAGCGATGGATCCTCGCTGGAGTGATCAGTTGGGGTATCGGATGCGCGGTTCCGAATCAACCAGGCGTGTACACTCGGATCTCCGAGTTCCGTGAGTGGATCAACCAAATCCTGCAGTTCTAATCATGATTGGGGATGATGATTTACTCGTTGAAGAACGCCTGAAAGATCTGTTCCCAGGAACAGATGGATCGGTGAACGTATATCATGTACAGCGTCGTTATCCTCAAGCTCTGTAGCGAGACGTCGTTAGAGATGATATCCTGAGAGTGCAATACTTTTCGTAGTTGCTTGGGACGTTGATGGAGAATTTTCGATCGCTGTGCATGGTATATCGGGCACCGGGGTATCCAGGGACATTTGTGTTATCAGTGGCGTTATCAATCGAGCGAGGCGCACGAACGCTGCTCAGTTACTGATGCCATCTTCCGCTCGTGCTTCAACCTCGTTGCGATCGTGCAACTAGTCGACGCGTCAGTGCTCTGCGCTGTGAACAATGTTGAAGAGACGCTGTTGTGTGTTATCAGCGAGTCCCTGGCTCGTTTACCTAGCGAAGAATAGTAGGCGAGAACCGACTGACGATAACCTGTCCGATGAAGGATCATGCTTAGTGTCCCTAGAATTTAGAGTCGGGATCCGATTTGTTATTTATAGACTGCGGATCTTTATGCTTTTTCGAAGAAATTGGTTGAGTAAAATATATAAAAGAGTAAAAGATTTTAAAAAATTTTTAAATATTGTTGTAATGTTGAGTTTAACGTGACAAAGTCGTTAAGGGATGAAATCAATTTTTGTGCTATTCCTGCTTCCCAGAATCAGTGCAGAACAGTTTTATTTTGAATAAATATCCGCAGTCCACCACCGAGATTATTGAATCGAGAGACAACCATGATCAGCTTGGACACCAGAGGCTGACCAGGGGAGCATTTTACCTCCCTTCTAGCCTAACGTCTTCCTATCAGCTTGGAAGAGCTGATTATACTCTGTGACACGTTCTCGTTTCGTTTCGGAGACATAGCTTTCGAATTATGATTGTATTTTTGTAGATAATTGTATCCTAGGAAAGTTCCATCGAATTAAACCCCTCGCGCTACGATATGGATGGATGATCAAGGATGATCTCGTGTGATCATGATTTCGAACGGAATCCGTCGAGCCTGTTTGTTTTTAATGTATTCTAACATTGAACCCACACCACAGCGAAGGTTTTGTGTTTCTTTTTGTTTTGTAAAAAACAAGATCTTTTTAAAGATTCTCCCATGGGACATTATTGGATACACTTTTTTATTCAAGCATGGAGTATCATAAAAATTGTACAAAGCCTAAAGAAATTCAATCTTGTTATTTTTATAAGGCAACACATGCCAGTCGCTTTTAGTGTTCGCTAGGTTTACTGTTAAAGGTTAATTAACCCTCTTACGCTACTCAAACATTGTTGCACAAAAGATTCTCCGTTGATGGTCACTCGTTATCGTTTTAAACTCCGGTACAATCGAAAGTGTTTCCACTCGTCGGACTTTATGCAACGAGAATGAATTGAAACTTGCAACAGTGGAAGGTTTAAAAGAATTCAAGAGAGAAAATTGCCATTTTCCATTGGAAATCGTAATCGCAGCAACCATAAAATAGAACGAGGGGTTATAAACGAATTTCCAGCAAACGAAGATTCGAATTGGACGCGTAAAAATTAAGAGCCTCCCCGCTTGTCCACTTTATCACAATCCACGCATTATCGGATCGAGGAAAGCATCTTTTCTCTGACCGAAGGTCGCAAAATTCCGACGTTCTGCGTGTTTCTATTATTTTTAAAGCTGTCGCAATCGCACACGGGAGAAGGCTGTCGGGACGATAACACGAAATTCGTTTCAGCCGAGCTGAATCTAGATAAAGGCGACCGTAGATTCGATAACGAGCACGAGAACGTAGTCGCGCGCTCGATCCTCAGCGTCGATTATGGAATTATCGGCTCGGAAAGTGTGGGATTAGGCGCCTTGCGCCTTCCAGAAGCGTCGTATACTTACCCACCATTTTTTCCGTCCACTTTCCCGGCGATCTAGAGCGTCGGACCGCGCCGAAAATCGATCGAGAAAATTCCGATTTTCGGCTTGGGCGATTAGAAATGATTGAACTGTGGATTTTGATGCGAATGATAATTTTCCAAGATTTTAAATAGCAATGTAGTGCCTCTTTAAATGATTATAATAAGTCCAGAATGTGGGACAATAATTTTAGACTGCTCTAATGTTCGACGAAGAAAATGTTCTAGGGAATTGTTAGAAAATTTTACTTTCGCACGGAGATCCTCAGTCCAGCGATCATAACGATCGCGTTGGTCCGTCGCCTTCTTCGCAGCTCAATCGCGGCTCGTGACAGAAGAACGATCGTAGGAGCCTAAGCGAAATTATCCGAATCTCTAATTTAATTTAATTTATAAAGAGGAAGTTCATATATATGTATACATAAGTGCGCGTGCACGTAGATAGGACACGTATGGATAATTTATTAATGTACGCGTTGCAGTGCGGGGTTGCAACAACAATAGGAAACATCCCCGAGCTTGTAAATACTCGATCGATTGGTGGTGCGTGTTGTACTCTATTACACATTGTTATTCTTTACTGTTTCCACCATTCCTTCCACACAACTCCGTCATTTTTCTCTGGCTCTTCTTGTATTTGCCAATCGAGCATTAAACAAGGATGCGAAAAAGGACAAAGAACGGTGTCCTTCGACATGGGTGGAGAAATCTCACGCTGATTACCTGTGCTCACCTGACACACGAGAGAACCAGTCGAATTGTTTACTCGGCGAACCAATAACGTGGGCGAGGATGCTGTGCCAACACTGCCAAACGGTTCAAACTGCGCCCACTCGGAAACGCCCACGGTCTCTCACCTGTGACCAAACAGTTCGCCAGAATTTTAGGTGACCCGAACAGACGATCATTGATGACTTGGAAAACCAGGACCACCATCCTGCGACGCTCCAGAACTTTGGAATTCTCTTTCAGAAATTGACAAGGAATTATTCTAGTTTTGAAATGTTTTAAAAGCTAATCTTGTGTAGAAGATGGTGATTTTTTATAGGGGCTGTAAAAATTCTCAGAGGATTTTATTTAATTCTTCTACCCCTGTTTTGATCTTGTATAGGAGATAATGATGATGATTCCAATCAATTTATAATATTAAATCTATTACTCAGTGCTTTCGATTTACAAGCAAAATTACCTGCTTATTCAAAGTACGACAGAACCTAATAAATGGGCGAATGATTGAGAAAAGCTTCGACAAACATTGTAAAATATTTTCGACCCCTATTATAAAGATCTACAACTCAGTGTTTTCTTTGATTCGTTGTCGTTTCAAATCTTCACGGTTTACTCAGTCCATATGTCACCGGCATGGAACCAACATGCTGTTCCTCGACTTTTAAGAATTTAAATTAGTACATTTTTCTAAGCAAGTGAGTTTGTATATCTGTTTCCGTTTTTAATACCTTAGTGTTTTCTGCTTGTTCGGGAATGTGTTTACCTAACCATATATTAATTAATTGATAAATTCTTACAGACGCAATACAGAAAATTTACATTCTTGAAAATGGTCTAAATTCAGACTGAAACGTTGAATTAAATTTTATGTGATATTTTGCAAATTTGCTTATTGTCTCCAAATAATCGAAACAGTGCGCCGATAACATTAATTGTAGTTATAAAGAGCTAACCCGTGAAAATCGTCTAAAATTTTGGCAATAGAAAATGATAGGGTACCGAAGGAGCCTCATGCGAAGATCGTAAAATATTTTCAACGACTGTTTACGGCAGTCGCAAAGAAGCATCGATCGGCTGAGAAAACAACGCGCGGACCGAAATACTCTGGGAACCGGGGCGCTATAAAATTTAATAGAATCGATCGTCTGATTTTACAACCCCTTCCCCAACCTCCGGCGACATAATTAATGAGCAGCCTCGCGGTCGATCGTTAATATTCCGTAGAAAATCGCGAGCGTTCCGAGCGATCAAGCTGTCACGAAGAGCTGCTCGATTTTTCTAAATCGAGTGAAGGAAGCGGAACGATTTTCTAAAACTTTCTAACCCGTGTCTATCGAACGTTGAATGATTCCTCATGAAATTCGCGAGGCGTTTTCGACGGTATGTTATTATTGCTGTGAGTAGAAGAGTAAGGCTTTGCCACGGTATGAGATCTGTTCGTACCGGCGGCGAAACAGGAACGCCGACCGTGTGATCCACTTCTAATTGGAATTCGAGTGGATGTTGGAAATTTACCTCGTGGTGTTTCTGCAAGGTTTCAGACGGAACTGGACGTGACACTTCAATCTCACCGATTCAGAATTCAATCCCGCCGATTCCGAATTCAATCGAAAGTTCAATTGCCCCGGGGAGTTCGAGATTTCTGAAAACTTCCTGTGCACGCGAACGTTAACCCCGCAAACATCGGTGAACCGGTCTGTCAATTTTGACTTATCGTTTTCTCGTTCGGTTAGTAATTCTGTGCACCTTGTTACGTCACGATTATGGATTGTGAACTGCTCCGTTTACGTTTATTGCGACAAATTCCACGTTGACGCACTTTTCTTTCGAAAAATCGACCGGTTCGAAGGGAAAATATTACCGAGCAGAATCACTTTTATTTGCAGTCGTTGTTCGCGCGTGTAAGCGAACTAAAAGACTTCCACGCACGGCAGCACAGAACAAACAAATGGATAGCTGAATTTTTTAATAAACAGTACGGAAAAATTGATATGGTTAAGGTACATTTAAATTACGAATAGGATGCGAAGAGGTAGAGTAAAATGCACACGAACGATTATAGTCCAGGATCCATGGTTCATTTTTACAATCGATTACTATCAAGCTGAATCTTTTTGAATAGTTTCGTTTCGATGAGACGCCCAACAATGGTTTGTACCACGCAATTTTTAGGGCAATATGGCTATTAAATTATATAAATATTAACTAAGCAACAGTAAAAAATATCAGCTGGTTAGTAATCATTTTTGATGACCTCGTTATCGATACATATTGGAAGGAGGGGACTCGTTGATCAAACCATACATTTTGTAGGACAAATATTTTTTCGAATAATTTAGATAATTATCTTGAGATTTAACAAAAAAAACCAAGTTAGTAATAAATTTTTGAGAATCGACAAATCGACATATTTGATCCCTGCTACCCCTGTTAGCTACCACAATCGAGAATTTTCGTACAGGAAATTGTTGGGCGTCTCATCGAAACGAAGCTATTCACAAAGATTCAGCCTGATAGTAATCAATTGTAAAAATGGACCATGGATCCTGGACTGTTAGGTAAGTTTAGTAGGAAAGTAAAATGGTTGAAGACTCCCGTAAGGAAATGCGAACGGACTTATTACTCGAGCTAATAGTTCATGCCGCGGTTGGTAGTCGCGGCAAGAAGGGGCAGGTAAATTGAGAAATAATTGCCGAGGACTATAGTTAGTGCGATTACCGAAGGAGGAAGGTATTCGCAGGATGTCAACTGGTTTCTCTGGTGTTGCGGAGACTACCAGAAGCAACGCGTTCTTAATTAGTGGAACGTAAAGACGAGCATTAACGCGCCCGCCCCCGGCGTTCCTTTAATCGTCCGCACCTCTTTTGGTCACTCGATCGTGTATCACCTGGCCGATCGAGCGGAACGAGGAACCAAGGTGTGCAAACTACTTCAGAACAGGTTGAACGTACGTTCCCGTGGAATTCAACAAGGAATAGCATCGACAGGCGTTTCCGCTCGATTTAACATACGCGTGTCGCCAAACGCCGTTTCGCGAATAAATCATTTCCCGTCGAACGTCCGTAAACATTTTTACGTTTCCCAGGGAGGATACGATACTCCGGGGAAAGTAGAGAAATATTCGCTATGGCCGTTCCGTGAATTTACAGCGTATTGATATTGAATAAAGTATGATGAACATTTCATAAAGTAGTCCGTCTGTCTTCTTTGCATTTTCTAGCTTGGCGAAACGGGCAATGGGGTTCTAAAAATTTTAACATTAGAAACATCTAGAGCTTGAAAATTTACGTTTTTATTATGAATATTCCTGAACCAAAAAATAAAACCTGAATTAAGTATCCTTTATTTCTTTTGGCGAAACGGGCAATGGGGTTCTAAAAATTTTAACATTTGAAAATTTGCGTATTATGAATATCCTCAGACAAAAAAAATAAAAGCTGAATTAAGTATCATTTAAGTATTTCTCTCGGACCGAGCGCAATTCCTTAAATGCTTTCTATGATTAAGAAGTACATGGCTGATCTTCCGCAGATGCTCGGAAGCCAGCAATAGTGCGATGATCAGGTTAAAATCGAAAGAGGTTCTCGCAAATAGGTCTCGCCAGCTCCTTCGATTCCTTTTACCCTCGGCCGAGTGGTTGCCAGCCACGACATCGGTGAAAACACTCGAAACCACTCGATTCTGCTGCTCTGAATCGCTCCGAGTGTCATTGATAGACCGAGGAACTTTACTTTTCATCGCTCGACTCTTCGTTCCTCAAAGAACGTTCCATAATTCATAGAATACATACAAAGTCCAATAGGATTGCACTCGACTTGCTCGTTGCTTTACCAAATTTCCATTTCCCTTATGAAACTGATGTTCACATGAAAGCTACAGGAAGGAAACGAGAGAGTATTTTATATCCTGAGGGTTTTATCTAGTCGATAACAACACGCGTTGCAGCAATTTATTAAAATTTCTTTCTCTGCATTGTGCGGGTCGGAAATGAAAGCTCAGTGAGATAAGTAACAGGAAGCTGAAGTGAGATCTAGAAGATTTAGATCTAATCACAGGAAAAATATGAGACAGTGTTCTTATTGAATTCGGACGGTGAGGAATGACGACACGCCTACTTGGGTCATCTGGATGATATCAAGGGCCAACAGACTACGCCCACTGAGGGTGTCCTACAAAGAAAACGAGTGAGAATAAAAATGTAAGAAGGTTGAGAAGACAGTAGAAAGCACAGAGAATATCTGCCGAGAATAATTTAGAGGCCCCTTGGGACAAGGAGTGCCAATCGCCGAGTCTATTTTCGAGAATGACTGTTCCTCGCAGCCCAAATTCGCACGTCGACGAATTTCAGCTGTGGAAAAGAGGAAGACAGAGAATTGGGCGATGGTGTGCACCGTTCGACCGGGCCTAAAAACCGCGATACTTTCTAGGCCAGAGGATCTACGTTTCGGTGAGAAAACGAGCCTCGATCATCCGACGCGCTTCTTTTTTTCGCTGTTCGCGGACGACACGCGCGGCAATTTCACTGGCGCATCGGTAATCGGCAAAAACCGGACGATCGACCTGATTATTTTGTTGTCGATCGATCGCCAGTATCGCCACGTTCGCGAGTAACGTGGCTCGATGCTTGGACGATGATCCAACGCGTTCTCGAAACTGCGAACGGTCTCGTCGTCGATTCGCTTCTTCGGGTATCGATATTACTTCCTCGATCAGCCTAATCTATTCCACTTTTCGCAGGATGAACAGCTTTCCTGCAATTTCAAGTCACGGGTTCGTTTCGTTGTATGTTGTTAACCCTTGCACGCTCCTCAAAAATAGCTGCATAAAAGAGACGAGGATAACAATTCAGCCATTTTTATTTTACACGTTAAATCACCGCATTATATTTCATTTATAGCGTCCCATTTTAGAGAAATACATCTCACGACGTAGACATAAAAGGTTGAATAATTTTACACTTTGTGAAAATATTGAATGGGTGAATTTTCACCCCGAGGAACGTGTGAGGGTTAAAGCCAAGCAACAGGTGAACAATAATACGTCTTCAAAGCTGATTAAGAAATCGCGGAATTGATCCTCTAGTTGCATTATGCCTAGTCACGAACAATGCATGCTGCACACGCGGTTGCAGTACCACGGAGGTAATTTATTTTAATCCCACGGATAGGGAACCGAGCGTAATCCATAAGCCAAGTGTGTCTGGGCCTTAAGGCGTATCTCGCGCGTACCCCTAATTGGAACGGTAATAGAATGTAACTGTTACAAACCGCATGGAATACCGGTGTGTCCCGGTGAACAATAATCGTTCGCAATTCCTACTGCGAGAGATGGTTTATGCATCCCGTGGCCGATCGTAAAATTACGCGTTCACGTCGATGTTTTGCATTCCCCGGTGAAAAGCATAATTGCTGGACAAGATTGATGTCTCTGTTTATTGTTATGCGACCGGGACGGTTTTAGGGGCCCTAGAATTTTAGTTCAGTTAAGGGGTGTTTTACTGACAGGAATGGAACATAAACATTTTATGAAAACAGCTACGAAAGAGTGCAGTTAAATATCATTTCATCCCCTGGGAACTGTGCTAGTTGCAGCGCACTAAAAATCAAATAAAAAGTCTCATCCCTTGATGATACGCGAACGCATAGAAATCTGCAGTCCTCTTTCAAAGAGAAATGGAAATGGCTGATCGCGCGTCGTGGGGGTAGGATCGTCTCGACGAAGATGTCGAAAATGTCACAGGCGTGACGACTCTTGGATGGATGTTACTGGACCGGGTTAAGTGGCTTTGGAGAAAGCTACCTCCGCCTTTTCCTCGTGGAGTCACGAAACCATAAGCTGGCTAAGCAATCAACCCTTGACTCGATATTCTTTGATTCGCACGAAGATCAAAATTGAAATTAAATCGATGAGTACACAGGCTTGTAAAATTAACAAAAATTCACCCCTTGCAGTAGTCCCAGTGGCCTCAACCAGAAAATTGTGTTGCAGATAAAGGATGCGAACCACTCCAGCCCAATTTGCAAACTTCCGCGAGTACAAAGACAGTCTGAGTGAATGAAAATAAATACTGAATGAGAGACCTCTGCTCCTCCAACCTGTCCACAGCAGAGAAACAAAAGAGTACGAATAAGCGATTCACTTGTAAAAAATGCAACAGCGTTGTTAATTAGTGTGGAGTAAACAAGTTTCGTGGAGATTTTGGTGCTCCATTCGCCTCTTCGAAGGTACCAGAAGCAGTTCTCTGCTGATTTCCCTACAGAATTTCGCGAGAATGTAAGACGACGTTGGGACGTTTTAAGGAATGGCTAAAGGATTCGCGAGTGTCGTCGCGTTTTTCGATTACGAGGCCCGATAGGAGCTGTTCGCGGTGCCTGTTTGTACAGTTAGCTGGGTAATGGATAAATTGAACGCTGAGAGGAACCTGCGGGTCTCCCTCATGGGAAATTGATGTTCCTCGCGATGGGAACCGACGCTTTTCCTTTTCTCCTCGTTCGTTCGCTACGTGACGCACCTCTCAGGAACGCACGAATGTTGACCGTGATCGTGACTTTCGGTAAGTGGGTTAGAACAGACCGGCCTTACACGGATTTTACACCTACCGCGAAACCGTGCCATCCACGTTACTTTTACTTACTCTAAAAACCCACTAAAATCTCTAAAAAATCTATTATTTTGCGATTATAAATGCGTGAAGATCAGCAGTCTAGTCACCAACCTGTTAAACGGAACGATTGACATGAAATGGTTCCGAGCCAAGATTCGAACAGCCTATAAAATTAAAATATTCAACGAAATAGTTTTCCGCGGCAATTAGCCGTCGGCGCGTTAACGAACGGTAGCTATCGGGTCCCTGTTACCTCACGAAATTACGAAGCCAGGTGAAAGACACCGGTTACGTAAAAATAAACAGAAGACGGACGTCGACACCGAAAATCAACCTGCTGGAAAAACGATCTCTAGTGGAACCGATCGAACAGCGAAATTCTCGATACGAATATAGTTGAATGGGGGAAAGTCTGAGGAATTCAGAGCTCGACCCCCATAATCGATGGGGAGAGACAGCCGGGAGAAGAGAAACAAGCGTCGTTCTTGACCCAGGACATGATCCTTGGAACTAGGTCGCAATTTAATCCTTTGCCGACGAGGATTCGGAAGATTTTACACGAGCGAAACGTTATCGTACTGTGAAAACCGAAACGCCAGTTAAAGTGACGCTCCTTTAATCGTGGACCGACAACAGGAGTTGATGACTTAATTCTTGCACCTCTTAATTGAATCGTTCCCGGGCAAAGTAGTTAGTTTTGCTCGTGGTAATTATTCTCTTGCCTTTATAATTCGCTCGGGAATATTCCGGAAGAATTATGGTAATTTTTCAGAGTGGATAGACAGCCCACTTTTTGTGAAAGCTGGGTTAAACTATATTAAATTAAAGCTTCGTTAGTGGTTGCCCAACGAACGTTTCTTCTCAAGGAAATTTTCCTTTGAAACAGCTCGCAGTAATTATGCCCAGCTGTGTTTAGACAGGAACGTTTAAGAGAAAAAAAACACGAGGCTTTTGTATTTGAAAGAAAACATTCGAATGAATTTATAAAAATATAAAAGTTTTTGTCACCTTTCAGGTAACCTGTCAATTCTTGTTTCCTAGTCACTCAGAACATCAGAAGCTCCGAGTTAGAAACAGCAGCCGAAGAGGTAGCATACGATTAGGGTTATGAATGACGATGTAATAATCACCGACGATCGATACTTAATAAATCAGCGCTCGGTACTTAACGATCTAGAGGTCAGGTTGCTCGTTTTGCACGCTCGATACACACGGTCGGTCTCGGTTCTCGTTTTTCGCACGTCCTGCGAGAACGGATCTTGCAGATTTCACTTTTGCTACGTAGCATACTGACGTCATCCGGAAGCACCAAGGTCAGACCATGACCCTGCTACTCGCGTCGGATAGCGATTCGAATAAAATCCTTTGATCGATCTGCAACGCGGCGTGGCGTGGCAGCGCCGACGCAACTCGTCCTGTCTAGCTCGCAACAGCCGGGACCAGATCCTTGCAAGCTTCGCCGTGCACCACTTTCCTCCCGTAACTGCTCGCATTCGTTCGCATAAGCCGCTCTCGTTTCTTCGGGCCATTCAGGAGAAACGTAGAAAAAATCATCGGAACTCGAACCATTCAAAAATCCAAAAAAAAAATCTTTGCTTTGCAAGTGTGACGTCCGGTGGTCCAGCCGTTATTAATAATTGATAAATTTAATCATGTACATTATATTTCTTTCTGAATTTCTTTTTGTATTTACTCTGATAATGATGTGTGACGTCCGGTGGTCCAGCCGTTATTAATAATTGATAAATTTAATCATGTATATTATATTTCTTTCTGAATTTCTTTTTGTATTTACTCTGATAATGATGCACGGGCTAATGATTATATCAAATATTATAATTAATGATTAATATTGAATTATCGTATATTATACCACATTTCCAGCGATAGAATAAAAAAAAATCTATTTTAATAAATATATTATGCGAACGAATAATTAAATCAAACATCCGTTGAAATTTATTCATCACTGAAGAATGTAAAAAATAGTAACAATAGTCTAAGTAGCCAAGAAGATGCGTAGAGCCACTTGATCCACCAAGATAAAACAAATCGGTAACTAAACATCCGTTTAAAATGCAAACGCGGAGAAGAGATTAAGAAGAAATATAATATACATGATTAAATTTATCAATTATTAATAACGGCTGGACCACGGGACGTCACACAAGTTTCTGACACTGTTTTATGGCGTTGACTTTTCAGAAACGAAGAAAAATGATTAAACATTTGCGGGAAAATATATACAAAATTAATTGAAGATTTAAATTCAGAGAATATTCAAGTTTAGCCCTCGGTAGTGGAATGGTGATTGGAGGTATTATATCAATTTCATTTTTAATATTTTAGGTCGGAAGAGATGTTTATTTTTCGAGTTAGAATTGCTCCGAGTGCAAAGGGTTAAATGAATTTTTGAAAATTAATGCAACAACGTGTCATTCCAGAAATAAAAACATTTCTGAACGGTCGGAGTTGCTGGAAAGATGGCGACGAGTTTACGGAGCGAATACGACTCGCCACGAGGCTCGATCGGTGATTCGGTCGAGGAAGCATGGTCGTTCAATTATAATCGCGGTTGGGGGCTACACGATAATAAATGTGATGCCGCCACGACGACAACGTGTCCCTACAGTCTCGAGTCGCCGAGCTGAAAGGTGCAGGTCCTGACCCACTTGGGACGAGTCACGTTCACGATCAAGGATTGAACTTTGCCTACTCTCGAAAGTCTCTAGCCGCGTGCGCGGCATTAATGTCGTCTACGGACGCGTAATTATTCCCGAAGATCTACTACCGTGCACCCGTGGACATCGGAACGAAGATGTTGCACCGCGGTGCACATACACACATAATTATTCGAACAGAGAGATCCTACGCTTTACTAGCGGTGTTCGAGACCAATAATGTCCCGTGTTCCTGTCAGCAGGGAGACCCTCCATCAAAATAATTGACAGCGTTTTCACCTGCGGGATGACCTGAAATTCTTAGGAAACCACTTTTCGACACCGTGCGCTAAATAGCGCAATTTACAATTTCAACGATCGGCTCAAGAGTGTACGTTGATTTTTTTTTATTCACACTGTGGCCGTCTTGAATCCTGTTCCTCTTTCAAAAGTGGACAGTGGATCTTTATGCATTTGTGAAGAAATTGGTGAATTATAAAATCGTGATGTTTTTAATGTAGCAGAGTCGTGAATTTTATTCTGCAAAAAGAGTTTTATTCTGCATAAAGATCCACAGTCTATATATAATTATTGAATAGAAGATCTTGAAAATAAAAAATTTCGATGCGGAACAGTTTTATTCTGCATAAAGATCCACAGTCTATATATAATTATTGAATAGAAAATCTTGAAAATAAGAAATTTCGATGCGGAATAGTTTTATTCTGCATAAAGATCCACGGTCTATATATAATTATTGAATAGAAGATCTTGGAAATAAGAAATTTAATTAATATGTAAATAAAAATAAGTAGCTATGAAGAGCGTCACCAACAAATATGTAAATGGTTAACTGAATTCGTGAAGACTGCCAGCCCAATCTCCGAGCTCATCATATAATAATACCGCTTTTCGGGCGTCCGAAGCGTTCCGAACAATTCTTTAGAGACTCGAATCGCGTCCAAAGTCACCTGACACCATAATCGAAGCATGACACACTTCGGCCCCGTGAGATTTCGAATATTCGACCCGGCAGGACGCCTCCGATGCAAATTTCGTTCCAGTGAAAGGAGAGGATCGTCGAGCAGGCTGCGACGACAGAATTCGTCCTCCTCCTTTTTCGGAAAACGACACTTTCTTGTCGATAATTACGACTTCAGATAAGAGGTTCCTTCCACTCGTCTCCTTTCTTTTTTTTTTCGGACGGAGGATCTACGGTTTCAATACATCATAGAGTGGCCCCCGTAACGAGGTCACCGACGAGTTCTGAATAATTCAAACACCAACCGAAACACCATGAAAATTTCTACGTAATTATGCGCGTGGAATTGCGCGCGCGCGCCGGACCGGTTCGTTGCGATCGACTAATTATTGACGTTCCACAACTCCCCACCCCGCGAAACGCTAATTAATATCCTCGACGAGACGGGCACCGTTTTCGAGCTCGCGTTAATTGCATCTCTGTCCCGCGAACACGGTAATCGAGGATGTTAGAAAGTTTTTCTCGCGAGTCACCTGTTTGGACACGTCCGAGGTGTGTATGAAAAAGAGGATATTGTTGGTAATGCTCGGTTCGCGATTTCTAATTATTAGACTGCGGATTTTATGCACTCATGGCTAAAATGAGCCGGTGCAATTTAAAATACTCGAAAGGTTACAGCGAGTTACGAGTGCTAATCTATTTTTTGCTCAGCTTGTTAAAATTATTTAAATAAGAATAAACTGTGGCTGCAGTCGCTTGCAATTGGTGCAAGCAATTTTTATTTTGCATCAATTTGTTTCCGCGTTTCCATTCAGGAAATGCAAATTCGAAGCCTCTTTTCAGATATATAAACAAGGAGATCAACAAAAATTTATTTGATAAGCTACTACCCGTGGATTTTGATTTTCTTGTGTTTGCTGTGCGGATGAATTTCTCTACGATTGCAATTTCCATTCATTTGGTCGATCTCAACATCCGCGATCGACTGGCGATTTTATTTCGTTTTCACCCGACATTTACTATCGACTACATGCTAGTCCCATGTAGGAAGGAGCTCTTCTATTTGGCTCTGATACTCGTTTGCGAGCCGAGATCGAAATGAACGATTTTTAAAAATCGACCGAACTTGCACAGGAAAAATTCCTAAGACGCATTCATTTCAGAGATTGTTGAAACATGTTCCGCAAGGATCGAACTGTGGATTATCTGCGTCACTCTTACAAATAGACGTAGCCGGAATATCAATTTAACTGTAATAACTAGACTGCGGTTTTCCATCCACTTATGGCAAAAACCAGTTAGCGTGAATCGAGATAGTAAAAAGATTTAAAGAATTCCAGAATGTCGGTACACTGCTTTCAACTTATTTAGATCATTAAAGAAACTTCAAAGGATCGGCCTCGATTCCTTGTGTTTCAATACCTCTTTTTTATTTTTAATATTTTCATCCGAAACTTTTACTTTCGACAACTTGTCTTTGCAATACCGGTCTTTAAACAATTTTCTGTAGAACGTCGTAGAAAAAGTTTGATAATTCTGTTGCTCTGCCATTTGTTCGTCGTGAGCGACGGTCGGAGGACAAATCGATCTATCGAGACAGTGGTCGCGATAATATTCGTCATATGCGGTTGACACAGATTGACGCGCTGACTCCGGAATGAAGTGAAATCTGATCGATTGGGATTCTCGGCCGTGTTCCTCGCTCGTTTTTGACCTCTGTTTTCCTCGTTCCAGTTACGCGAATAAAATTTGTCAACGGGACTCTCGTGCCGCCGACACACGCTGTTCGTTGACTATCGCGCGCTGTCAACCGTGTTGCCTCTCTCCCAAGATGTATCTGCTGTCAGCGTTAGATAACGCGCAGTGAAAACATTGCCAGTCGATAAAGTCCAATAAACCCAATGACGTGGTTCCACCTGATTTTTAACCCTTTGCACTCGGAGCTATTTTAACTCGAACATCAAACGTTTCTTCTGACCTAGAATATTTCCATTCTCTATGATTTTTTAAATTTGATAAATATGAAATTGATATAATACCTCATACAATACTTAAATGTGTAGTAATTGGTTAGATACCGACATATCTGATAGTGTAAACAATTATTTAAATAATAGTACAGCAATTTTTAGTGGCGCCTCGGATGCGTCACTCGAGTGCTAAGAGTTAAAACTCTTCCTCGACAAATTGATTTCGGAGCGACACTAGTTATATTTTGAAATAAAATCGTAAGTCAAGCAGACAATTTCCACACGGTTTAATTAGCTCGTTAAAGACACCTCTCGCTCAAAGGCAAATAGAAATTCTCTGTTTGCCGTGAACAACGCGGAAACGAGTCGTCCCGAACTTTCAACTCGCTTATACATTTAGAAACTGTGCCCCGCGATTTCTGGGTTGAAGCTTCTCCCGAAGCTTCTCTCAGTTCGCTAGTTTTCTCTCTTTAGAACCGCTCATAATACGATATGTTGTACACGCAAAACCGCAGTCACTCAAATTGTTTAATTACTTACCACAAAGGAGCCTTTTACATTTCCGTCGATCGTAAAACAAGAAAACCGGAATCGTTTGACCCGTCCGGCGGTTCTAGCTTTAATGTAGCAATAAAAGGAAGCCCTCGACCACGGTGGAGACTTTCGTTTCGATTCTTAACGAACCTCCACTTAGTCTCGAGGAACGGGAGATTCATCGGGGATTGAAATTGGGCTCATTCCGTTGGCCCTAGGAGTCCGAGATTTGGGTTCGGTGACCCACTCGGAGAACTTTTAACGAGACCGGTCCCAAAGAGTCTCGAGAGACCACTTACCGCCATCTGTAGCTTCGGCGAGAGGCAAATTTGCCACGAGAGATGGTACATTGTTTTGTAACTATTTCCTCCGGCTGAAAGAACCGATTCCCCGATACAATTATTCCCTGGAGATGTCACAAGATGAGACTGATGATACAAAAGTTGCTGATACTTTAGGTGAGTCTGTACAAATTATTTTTCATATTAAGCATGGTAATTATTCCTTCTATAATTGAAGATGCACTGCAACATTGCATCTTGCCAAAACGAACAATGCCAGACCGAAGTCTCTCAACATATTTTAGATATGCTTCCGTAAATAAAAAATGAGCAGAAAAATTTCCGACTAGCCCATGTTGCTTAACCCTTTATAACCGGCCGAATTTCACGGTTTTACTAGGGTTTGGGAAAATGCTCATAAAAACCAAACAAGAAACAATATTTACATGATTCAAAGAGCAGTATATTAAGGACGAAATAGAGAACAAAACAATGACACTAGTTCGTTTTTCTAAATCCATTGAAAAGAAAAACTATTTTTTTTTAATTCTCTCATAATGAAGCGCTACAAGGCGCGGGCCGATATATCGGCCTCCGGCACTAAAAGGGTTAATGTTGTACGATATTTGAAAAAAAATTATTTTTGCCACACAAGCGTTGTACTTGCGACAGTCCTTCCACTTTTCAATTTGGCTTTTTGGCCATTCGGCACGAGCGTGCGCCGCGAGATACCGGCGATGCAGCAGCGGTGCTCGAAAATTGCGATGATCCCGGCGCGATTAGCTTCCGAGGCGAGTGAGTGGAAGCTGAACGCGTCGCGATACGTTTCCTGAATGGACAGATAGGAGCAGCGGCGACGACGCCGATGAGTAGGACAGTGTGTCGGTGTCGTGCGCGTTGGGCCTCGTTCTTCTCCACGTGACCTGGTCACTGGCCCACTTTGATTTCTCCTGGTTCGTCCTCCGGCTCTCTTTCTCTTCGGCACTGTCTCCGTCGCGCTTTCTCTCTCCCTCTCTGTTTCTCTGTGAATCTTTCTCTGTCGTCGAGCTTCCTGACGACGTCCGACGGCGACGACGTTGGGTTGATCGTTTCTGGCTTTGACGAGGTTCCCCACTTCTTCACGACGGACCGATCGGTCTTCCTGGCTGCGGACTCTACCTCCACCATAAACGACCTCCACCACTGGTGCCTTCTCCTCGACCACCACCACCACCATCACCGCCACGATCCTCTTCGAAGGCGCCGCTTATGACTTAGCCATGCGATTCCAGCACATGCTGTTGCCGCACGAGGTGTACAACAGCCAGACAGGTACCCATCCAGTTGACTAACCGGATGGACGAACGGTGCACGGAACAGATCGGTGTTAGGATCGCGTGAAACACGTTAGAGTACCATCTGCACCAAGTGAACGCTTGGATCCTTAGACCAACGTCGTTTCGTCGTACGTAACCGATCCCCGTAATCCACGGGGTTTTATCGGCAACTCGTGAGATTTTTCGTGATCGGCGAACGTGATCTACAGTGCGCCACGAGGATCAAAGTCCGAAAGCTACCCCAGCAACTTGATAATCGTTCTAGAGCCGCGGATGATACCGCGAAGATCGCGAGCGAAGTGGCCGGAAGTTCAGTGAAGAAGTGCGACTCGCTCAGAGGAACTTGCAAGACGTGTGAACTCGCGAGAGACAGTGCGCGTGACCGAAGGCTTCTCTCGAGGATTTAAGGCGGTATGAGACGACTCTGAAGGATCGACGGACGTGTCAGGGTTAATACGTTGCACGGTGAGTCCGTAGATCTTCAATTCATTTAAATACGATCGGCAGATCTCTCTGTAATACCTCGTTCGATGCGCGAGCCGGTCGATTCGAATCGAAAAGAAGAATTCGAGGATTTTTGGCGATACATGTTGGTCTTCCTCTATCCAATCTTTTTTGTAATAATTTAATCAAACCCCCTAGCAATTTTCATTATAATATATTTGTCACGTTGTTTAATTATTGAATATTGTCGTCGTGGCAATTTTATCGATTTTAAATGAATACTATACTCTAAAACGAAATTTTTCTTTCGACCTAGAATATTTTCGAGTTCAAACAGCTTCGAGTGCAAAGAGTTAATGAGGTGTTAGGGACATTAATATCGCGATCGCGTGTCAGATAACGCAAACAAGAGAAAAGCGACGAATTAGTAGCCTGAAAGGGTTAATTACCCCGGTTCAATTAAACGTAGCTGGAAAATCGCGGAACAGGTACGCGTTCCGAGTCTCTTGAACGGCTCTTGCTAAAATTACCGTGCATTAGTATGCACGGGTTGTCGCGAAGGCCATTTCCAACTATGTCCCCTGGTTCTTGAATATACTGTTAACCCATTCGGTTCCAATGGCCGAGAATGGTCCGGTGTCGACCGTGTCATCGCGAAAAAAAGGACTCCCCGGTTAGAATAGTTCGCGGACTGTTCCACAAAATTCATAACTCTTACGTTTCAATCCTCGAGTCGTCTGCTTTTAATCCACCTTGAAAATTCTGTCCATGTTCCCAATTTAAGACAAAAACGAGTACTTTCCGATTTGACACAGTGTAAAAATTGAAAGAATTGAATTAGCATCGATTTCGATCCATTAAAATTATAAAGGGAGAAAATCGTTCCTAACACGTTCGTCGCCCAGCGTAATTCAGCTAAGTTTCCCGCGTTCCCAAATTCGACTGTTGGTACGCAGAACGGTATAATGTGTTTTTAATATTTTTATGTTATACTAGCTGACCCGACAGACGTTGTCCTGTCCAAATTTCAATAAATTTATTTGAGATCGTTCTAATTACGCATATCCATTGTTCAAATCGTGAGTTATCGTCTTGAGTTTATACAAAAATCCCATAGAAAAAAGCACTTCCATTTTTCCAGGCAACTTTTCCAATTTTTCTTTCCCTAAAAACCGTAAGACGTCAATAATGCAACTTCCTATTAAAATATTGATTAAAAGCTGCGACATTCGTTTTTTTGTTGTATTAAAATATGATTCAGAAATCACTTTTAGTTTTTCCCGAATTTTCTATTTGTCCGGGCAACTTTTCCAATTTTTTTTGCGCTAAAAACCTGATTCGGACTACAACGAACATTAAAAAAAAATTATCCAAATCGGTCCAGCCGTTCTCACGTGATATCGTGACCAACGAACAGCATTTCATTTTTATTATATAGAGATATCCTATATATAAAAACCTATATTTAATTAACTCGAACAAGAAGAGCGTCACCCATATTTGGTTGACGGGGCAACGAACGTGTTAAAAAATGATAGCATATAAAATTCGAGAAAATTGTCATCTGTTTTGGATCAGCAAAGGCTGTTCCCACTGAAAATGGAATTTTGTTTTTCAATCTATAAAGATTGAAAATTGAATGAACGTCCTTAGTCTATTTCAAAGATTTTCTATTTCGCATGAAGATTATAAATCAATTGATTAGACTGCTCCATGAATCGTGGTAAATGTGCATTTGTACTATGAAGTTTGTTGATCACGGTGGTACTGATCGTCGCGGAAGATCGTCAACGTTGACGTAAGGGTTAATGTAGAAAGTTTCGGCGACAAGGAGGAAATCGGTCAGTCTCTGTGTCTAAGGATCGTTTATCGGAACCAGGACGTGATCAGGAATCAGCGCGATCGTACGGAAGGTAATCTGACCGTGGAGCCTGGAGAAAGCTGGAGCTCTTTCCGACTTTGGCCCGTAGCAAACGAGGCGATATACATAGAAGATCATTTGGCATGCTCCGCTGCCTCGCCGCATCCTTCTTCCCTTTTCTCGACACTCTTTCACCGGAGATTTTTTATTCTCGTGTTCTTCCAAAAGGATTGCACTCAACACTTGCCCTTCAAATTCCCTTACACCTTCGAAACTCCCTCAGAATCTTGGCTCTCCACTGACCGAAGCAAAATACATATATTATTCGTCGTTACAAAAGGATCTTCCCAATCCACTACACTCGCCCTTTGACCCTTCAGACTCCCTTGGAATGGCTCTCCACTGTGAGATTTTTTAGCCACTTTATTCTAGCCGTAAAGCAATTTAAACTTCGATTTTTCTCGCCTTGGCCAGAATTTTGTTATTTTACTCCAGGAACTGCGAAAGTTCATAAAAGCTTCGTACATAGCGGAAGTTTGTTAAAGTTCGGGGAAATATCATATTCTCTCGAGACTTTGTTGAAGGAGTGGCATATAACTAGATCTGATTTCTTCCTGTCCGCGGATTATTATTAATCCACTTATTTATTCGCCGGGAAATTGCTTAATCTGATTCCATAGTAATATCGGCGGTGTAAATTGGATCGTGTTTGCCAGCATTGCGGGTCACGTCACCGGCAAACATTTTTATTCGTCTTTAATTGAATTAACGTTCACGCTCGAGGAATTACCCGGTTAGCAGATTAGCGGACAGAGAACGCTGGTAGAAAACGTTGTTCTACACTATTATCATTAAAAAAGATTGGCCGAGGGTGGGACATGGTGCCTCCTCGCATGCGCTGTTACAATTTCCTCGTGGCACTTACACGGATCATTAGACCGGCAGTCCTCGATTCGGAGTTAATGGCATCTGCTCGTACGTGGAAGGGTTGAATGGAGCAGAATTCGAATAATTAACTTTGTTTAGACGTCCTCCTTGTCTACGAATGAGAGTACCTGAGAATAGTCAATGAATTGTTGTACAGATTGAATTCGTGGGACTGGATTGATGTTCATTCCGGTTTAACCGCGGCCAGGTTTCACCGGGTAATGCTCGACGATAATACTTTTGACGCGGATCGATGACGCAAGCGGCTACATTAACCTCGATCCTATCGAAACGTAACCCTCGATATATCCCACGGATAAAGAACGCACAGGGATTCCGTTATCCTAGAAAGTGCCGCGGCTTAATGAACCTCGAATCGTACCTAAGCGAGACGAAATTCACTCATGTCTACGGTGGAACGACTGTCCTCGACCCTGTTCACGGCCGGTCCGACAATCACTAGGTTAATCGGCTTAACCTGTTGGTCACACGATTTTCAACCTAAACTGGCCCTTCTCCTTTCCATCAATTTCTGTCCAAATATCTGCTGGATCAAAAATGATTCAATATCAAAAATACACTGGATCGATGGTGCTGTAGTGGCTGTAGAAATTGTACCACATTAACGATTGCGATGACATTGATTTAAGTGAACAGTTACTAAAGATGCGTTTAAAAGAGTAGAACATGGTAGGAATGTGTGAGATATAGAAATGAATGAGAGAAGGTATGGAACGAATGTGTGAAATAAAATAGTTTTGTATAAATAGGTTAATGTAAACCAAGTCACATTTTCTTAGCTGTAAGGCTGAAAATAAAGCAATTATTATTATTATTACTAAAGACGTGTTTTACAAATTTCATTACATAATTATCACAGTGGTGCAAGTCAAAAAATATATGACTTGGACCACTTTCATAATACGATTGCCACGCAGCATATGGATTTTTATATAGTCAGTTGGGACACTTCGAGGCTTCAAAATTGTCTGAAGATGCGAGACCTCGGGGATTGAATTTTGGTTAAGAAAAATAGATTTCCAGTTTTAATAAATTAATGCAAAGTCGGGATCAATAAACAGGGAATAGGTTGCTTAATAGCTGAACCTAATATTAGTGCTTGCGTATATATGACAGCCTTTTTAAATACATGTAACCTACGTGCCTAAGGATTTTCGATTTTTATATTGTTACTAATATTTTTGTTATACCATATAATATACCTAGTAATACTCTGTACTAAGCATTATGTTGTAATAAATCTCATATGAGATTTCCTAATTAAAAAAAAAAAAAGAATAAACAGGGAAGAAGCGGCGAATAAGATTTCCCGTACTGACCCCGAGGAACGTCCGACACTTGGTTACACCTGCACAGGTTGGCCTTGTGTGTGCAGCTGAGTTAGGTATGCCACGGTACCGAGTAGTGGTAAGTTGGTAACGGTTGTCAGCGCGCACACGGCTCGTGTCACTCTTTCCAATCGTGCCGGTTGATTTGTGCGTTTAACGCTTGCCCGCGACTCGTTCTGTCGCTCTATTTCAGCCTGTCTCGCGAAAACTACCTTGTAATCTCGAATCGAAATGAGAGGAACAAGAAGACCGTCCGCCGATCAAACATCTAACCGATGAGTAATAACGCCTCGCGGATGTTACATCGGTAGAAGAGATTCCTCCGAATGAAAAATGATCCGGGGTAAAAAGTCGGCGAGAGAGCCTATCGAGAAAATAGAGCGAATATCGGTTTACGGTGGAGTCGCGTGGAGCGGTAATTTATCGGCGATTAGTTTCTCCTGCGATTATCGTCGCGCGGTTGAGGCACGATTTTCTAATGATCGACTTCTGTCAGCGTGGCCGAACGTTCCGGCATGTTGCTCTCGTTGCCCCAGATCCGGGCTCTACTTTTCGAGGCTGTTTAAAATGCGGACGTCGCACTGTCCCTTTCAGGTTCCACCTGAAGGTGTATCGCCTCCGTTTCGTCGCGCAACAATTGTCCGGAAGAAGTGCTGACCCTTCGGAACTCGTTAAAATTCTATAGTTCATTTATATTCCCGTGGGCGGTTTTATCCAATCAGTCAGGACAAACAAGAGACAATCAGTGGCGGATCTAACAGTAAGCGGACTAAGCGGCTGCGTGGGGCCCCGCGATACCGTAGGGCCCCGAATTTTAAAGAAATTTATATATTTTAAAATAAATTTGTTCAATGTGTAACGGTATGAAATTTTCCATTAGTTTTCTTTTCTGTTAACCCTTAGCACTCAAGTGGCGCCTCTTTGGGGCCACTAAAAATTCCTGTACTATTGTTTACATTTTCAGATATGTCGATATCTAATCAATTACTAAACATTTAAGTATTGTATGAGGTATTATATCAATTTCATATCAATCAAATTTAAAAAATCATAGAGAATGGAAATATTCTATGTCAGAGGAAACGTTTGATGTTCGAGTTAAAATACCTTCGAGTGCAAAGGGTTGATTAGCTTAGTTTTCTCGCTACTTCTATTTCTCACTTGAGCTTGAGGGCCCCAAAGTTTTTACCGCTTGGGGCCTCCAGTTGACTCAACCCGCCACTGGAGACAATGTTACTTCAGTGACATGTGAGGTTACAATTAACTGTTCGAGGATTTGATTTGAGAGAAAAATTCTCGACGAGGTTCAACTTGGTGGAGGGCAGATTCTCTTTTTCACCGGTTTCGGGCCGGCACGCTCGACTATCACTTTCCGCTCGCTGCCAGGAGAGGATAGGCGCGAGTCATTCGAGTCGAACACCGAGACCGATCGTGCAAAACCGATCGCTCGGGTTTAAAGCGGATCGCTGACCGTCCAAGTGAAAGCGTCCGCCGCGGCGCGGCGTCGGAGAAGCTTCTGTTAGTTCTGTTGCACGAACCCTCGCGCGGCTTACTTTTCCACGCGATTTCGTTCACGGAAACGGGTCTCGATCGACCCGCCGAATGAGTCGACGGAAAAATATCGGTCAACCGTGAAAGAACTCGATCCGGTCGCCTCGCGATCCTCCAAGGATCGGGTCTCGTTGGCCAGCGGCTTTCATGCATTTATTCAAGAATACAACATTCTTCAATTTTTAAATCTGTCACTGTTCTATATTTCACTAAATCAATTTCTTCGTAAATGCATAGAAATCAATTATATATTTTTCAACTCGATACCATGATTAGAACGAGAAAATAAATTATGCAGTCGACCAGTGAAGTTTAACAAACTCGAATCAAATGAAATCTTTCTATTAAAATAAATTAAACTCTGTCGTATTTTTTAGCTAGCATTTTTTGAAAATTTCTGAAAGTCATAATTGCATGAAGATTCAAAATTGATGGAAGAAAGTCTACGTTTAAGCAAGAATGATATCGGCGCCACAGGTTCGATCACAAATACAAAAATTAGCAATTTTGCAGTATTATAATTAGTAGTACAGTTCTAACCGTCTTATTGACCAGTACCATTTCACTTATTTTGATTTCATTCTGTTTTTTCACAATTAGCTAACGCGGACTTTTCTTGATAATGGTTCAAAACTGAACCGAAACGTTGAAATTATAATACTACAAAATTGCTAATTTTTGTATTTGTGATCGAACCTGTAGCGCCGATATCATATAGTGCATATACAAAATTTACGATCGTTAAAAATGGAGAATTTTAAGCAAGAACCCTAACGTCTCCTCTGAAGCGATAGAACAACACACCTCACCCTTTGATCGCGAGTTGAAGAGCTCTCGATGACTGTAGCCGGAGGTAATGGAGCCGAATAAAATAAATCTTGTAGCCTAACGGAGGATGTCGAAGACGATCTCCGCGTGTCCGGAGGATCTAGGAAGAAGAGGATTGAGCCGAATGGAACAGTTCCAAAGTCCTGATTGAAGCGAGATTTCTCTTCGACCGCGACAGATTGCAAAAGGAAACGTCGATGGTTAGCCGGCGGTCTGGGCAATGAGACGTCGGATATAAATTGGGGAGAAGAACAACGGTGTGACGATAACGACGACGACGATGACGAGGTGAACCGTCTCTCGGTTGAGGCCAAGCCAATCGGGTCACCCAGATCCAATAACGAAGAGCCTCTCAGACGAGGCCTCTGCGAGCTTTCTCCGAGGTTCGCGTGTGCACACTTGGATTCCTATGCACACGCCGCTGTGTTTTCACGCACCTGTACAAGCCCCTCCCCTCCCCTTCCTCACCTGCTGACGGCCAATGAACGCGGAAGAATTTTCGAGGCACTCTCAGCACCGTGTGTATATACTCTTTGACTCTTTCGCCGGCGATCCACGCCGGGAGGATCGAGAGGATCGTGATCATGACCGTGTCCGGGCCCTTGCCTTCTATACTCGGTGTCCTCTTTACAAACGCTCGAATATCAGGGATTCCTTTCTACTTCTATGATACACCGACTCGAGAGTGGAGCAACGCCATAACCCGTTCGCTCTGACAACAACGCGACAGTAAACCACCGTGCTCTATAAAAGAGGTCGTTCGATTACGTCTCGGCCGGAGCTATTCCGTTTTATTCCGCTGCGATAACTATACTTTCCTCCGGGACGCAGACGATCACTGTTCATTTAACACCACTTTAAAATTGCCTGAATATTATTTAAATCCTAGTTTTACACCACCAGGCTTGCATCGAGGAAACTGATTAAAATGTTATAATACGAGCAATAGTCAGAAAACAATTCTGTAAAGTAGAAATTGAACATTTTTTTACGAAAAGACTGAGGTTCTGTGTTTCCACGCGATAAAATTAAATATATAGGGAATTCATCCATTTTCGGAATTCTGTGCAGCAAGTACCGTTCGTCCACAAACCCTCGGTCACAGTCGGAAGGATACTGCAGAATGGAAATTAAAAACGACAATCGCGAAGACACTTATGGAGTTTCTCTTTTTCCACGCGATAAAATTAAATGTTTAGGGAATTCACCAATTTTCTGAATTCTGTACAGCAAGTACCGTTCGTCCACAAACCCTCGATCATAGTCGGAAAGATCGTGCAGAATGGAAATTAAAAAGTTTTTTAAAAAAGACAATTGCGAAGACACTTATTGAGTTTCTCTTTTTCCCAGCAATGAAATTAAATGTTTAGAGAATTCTCCAATTTTCGGAATTTCGTGCAGCAAGTACCGTTCGTCCACAAACCCTTGGTTACAGTCGGAAAGATCCTGCAGAATGGAAATTAGAAACTTTTTTAAAAAAGACAATCGCGAAGACACTTATGGAGTTTCTCTTCTTCCACACGATAAAATTAAATGTTTAGGGAATTCTCCAATTTTCGGAATTTCGTGCAGCAAATACCGTTCGTCCACGAACCTTCGGTTATCCGCGGCATTTAACTGCCGACACGTCCCGCGAACGGTTTTCGAGGAAACACGTAAAATTCGCCGTGGAATATAACGGATACTCGATGTCCGCGGCACAGGATCGCGTACACACATCGACGCTGAAAACCTCCGGCGCGTCGAGCTTCAGTTTCAATTTATTACCGCAGTGTCTCGCTTTATCCGTGCTTTCATACGCGGAACCCGTTTTACCTTTTAGATTTATCCGCGGGAACGCGTTTCGCCGCTTGTACACTCGTAAAATCCGACGGAGGAATCGGACGGGGGATAAACAAACGCGGGTCTGTTTTCTCGTGAGATACGGGAGAAATGTCGGTCTGTTAAACGCGAAAGCTTCGTTCCTACAGTTTTCATATACAAATTTGTCCGAGCATCCTCCGTGCGGTCTCGAGAACTTGAAACACCTTCATCAGATTCTCAACACCGAAATGAAAGAGATCGCAATCTTTTCGATCGTTCCTGTTGCGATTCAATCATATTCAAGCCTTGAAAATGATTCCCATCATTTTCTGTACAGTTATTTTATGATTCGCCCAGTAGAAATTCATTGTGAGGGTCACGAATTAATTGGCAATCAAATAACTTGCTAATATTGCAATTGTTTTAAACAAATGCCGTATTTTCATAATGGGCAGCCTTTTACAAAGTTGAAAAACATTGGCACATTTTTTAAATGATTTAATAATAAAAAATTAAAAATTGTTCACTTGTTATATACTTAGTACTTTCTCTGATAATTTATATATATAAATATAGATATAGATAAAATGATTTTTCTATCGACACGAGGGTGAAAAATTATCCTATCGATTTTAATGCTTTGTCCTCGAAGAATCCGCGAAGCTGCCGCGGAAAAGCATTGTTAGAGGAGCTGGGAATGAAAAAGGTCAAGGAATTCCCTGTGAATGACGGGGATCGCGTCAGAATTTGGTTCGCGATGGAACAGTAGCAAACGGTCGCCTCATTAGAGCTATTACATCGCAGGCCGTGACTTCCTCCGTGGAACTGCAATCGTTTCTGCAGGAACGAGCGGACCGTTCGCGATAATTACGTTCGTCTTCAGTCCGGTGCTCGGTTTTTGTCGCAATCGAAACTACCTGAAACCGAACGCCACGCCACGAGGAAGCGAGAAGAGAGGAACAGACACAGTTCAAAGGAAAGTGACTTCCTTGTATTCGCGCGTGTTTGCGGCCCGTATCGCGCGCGAATAAACGACCGAATGAAAGCGAACGACGATTGTCGCGCTGTCAACGCGAAACACTCCCACGATCGCACGCCTACGATTCATTCCGTCGAACCGGGACGACTTTGCACATTTTTATCGAGCTTTACCGCCCGAGGAAATACTTTCTCGGTACTGCAGCTAAAACGCTGAATAATGCAGTTTGTCTGCTTGAAATAATTTTTCCGAGTACTGGTTTTTAAAAATACACCCCTATGCGGCACGTGTTTATCCTTAACAATTCTGAAACAAATTTGTACGGAACGCAACGCCTCTCCATTCAGAAATGTTGCGATTTATTCCCTCGGATATTCGACGGTGGAATTTCCACAGAATTTTCAACGGTTCCACGCAGCGAGGAAAACAATTCGTTTAATGACTCCTGACAAAATTGCCTTCGAGATTGCGCAAGCCATGAAACGAGGTATCGGGAAACGGTTTCAATCGAGAATGTTATGAAACGAAGTAACGGTATCCTGCTCGTTCCTTCTTCATCTTGCCGCGCAGCCTCCCCCGCGCGTATTGTAATAATCCGTCATTATTACTGGTGGAAATAACGTGTGTATAAAACGGTGTAACTCTATCCTACAGCGAATTCGATTCGTTACTGCTCCAATGGACTGTCGCGGGGCAACGCGCGTAACATTGTCGGCCGTTGCGTGCGCGTAATAGCGTTTTACTAGGAATCGAAAAAATGGATAACGAACGTCACGTGGAATTGATAATTGATAGTAACGGTACACCTGTCTTGGCTCACGGACTCCTGGCCACGAACTGCCGAGGGAACCGATGGCTTTCGTGCGCGCGAAAAAGTGTGAAACGTTTAGCGAACTCTAGATAATGGTTCCAGTCTCTTTGATAGTTTTCGAGCGTTAAACAAACTCCGAGGGTTTCGCTTCGCAGAGAATTTTACAGAATTCGAAGATAATTTAAATTCGGTTCATTTAGAAAATCGGCTAAAGTTTGGCTCCCAAAAAGATTCCTGCTTTCGATGATAGGCTGGTGGAAAATCTAATCCCATTGTTAGAGGATTAACAGTTCTCTGTATCTCGATCGACAATTGTTCAAAACTACAATTAATGTTATTGGCGCACTGGTTTGATCAATTGGAGACAATAAGCAAATTTGCAAAAATTACATGAAATCTAATTTGACGTTTCTGTCTAAGTTTAGAGGATTAAACTCTGAGCGCTGAGAAATGAAAGGCCCCAATAAATAGTTATCTCGAGGTACTGATTATAGTCGGACGAAGGAACCGATCGGCTGGTAGCAGATTCGAGCAGCTCATTCCTAAGAAGGTCAGAGGAACGAGGAAGAATAGAATGAACGGCGACGGGGGAATTGGTAACTGGGTTACCGGTGTCTTCGCGAAGCAACGCTGATCAGCCTCTCGCTCTCTTTGTCTTTCTCACGGCCTCTCGCGTTCCCTCCGAGAGATCTTTTCCCTTCGTTCCTCTCCGGTTTAGCATCACACGGAGCCAGCGAATCCGTGGAACGCCTCTCTGGACTGACTCGGTAACGGGATTTCGGAGCGCGTAGGGACACCGCGCCGCCTCTGCTCACCTCCGAGGAACACACGTGCGCGTGAATCTCGACAGGTATCGCGAGATTATCGAGGAGAAGGCATCGACTTCTACGATCTCTTATGTACGCTCCTCTCGATTTTAAATTATACCGATCCACGTGCCGGTTATTAAGATTTCTCACAATCAGTTACCTTAATTCCCTTTAACGATCTAGGTGCACGGTAGTGCACCAGCCAAGTTCTCACACTACCTCCTTTTACACGAAACAACTCAGCCGTTTTTTAGAGACGCTTAGAACTCGGCACTGGAGGCAGATGGAGAGATGTTGACAAAACATTAATCTGCCAACATTAGTAGGTTCCGAGATATAGGACCTCAAGTCACTGACTGATTGACTGACAGATCATCAAAACCTTTTGGGTATTTCTCATTGACCTACAAGCTTGAAATTTGGTACATAGGTCCACCATAACAAATACTCAAAGAAATAATTATCAAAGTTTGAAATTTTACACCTTAAAGGGGTTGTATTGAAAACAAAATAGTACGAAATAGGTACGTAGGATAGAACATAGCAGCCTAACATAACATAAGTATACGTTTTATTAGCTTCGAAGTCGCAACAAATACTGATAAAAGAAACAATTAACAAAAATTGTTGAAATCCCAACAAAATCATCCTGCAAACAGGAGCCAACTTTTTACGGCCATAGAGAACTTGACTCCTGTTTACAGGATGTTTTTGTTGGGATTCGTCTTACCAGAATTAACTAGAGATCAATGTCTATGAAATTCAGAGTGGCTCAATTGTACGCTCACATTTTACTGTTGCTTCGCTGACTGAAAATTTGAAAGCGATGAGCTAAATGAGAAGCAGTCGAACGAGAAAGAAATCGCTGTGCTCGCAGGGACTCGGGAGTTTAGCGACCGGTACAATCAATGATGGATTCTTTCTGTGCAGGTTCGAAGAATTAAATTGTAATTGAATCCCCGTGGCGCAGGCCCGAGATATTCCTGTACCGTTACCGAACATGGCGCATATAATATGAGTAGATTTGAAAGGACGATTAATGTACTCGGCATTCTCCAGCCGGAGAAGACCATTCGTTTAAAAGTAACGCGTCGTCGGTAGAAGCTCGTTCCGCAGCTTCTGTTCGCTTCGAATCGGCTCGGCAAAATGTAGGCTAATTACTCCCCGAGGGGGGATTTTTCTTCTCTCTCTTCCTCTCACTGTAACCAACAATCTCACTTCGCCAACCGACCAACAATAATCTCGTTTCTGTGTGTTTCATTTTTTTTGCTCGGTTGCAGATGGCTGTCGGGAAGAGTGTCCAATTACTCATCGTCATCCTTTCTTCGACGTCCGTCATTTCGCACTCTTACGTCGCCCAGGCTGCAGGTAACAATCACGTTGCGTAACGAACCTCCACCGATAACGCGGCTTGATCGTAACGTCTCTCCTAATCGAGACGGACAATTAACAATTAGCGGTTCACCGTCCGGGACGACTGATCTCCCGCGTACGCAATTATCGCGCGATTCACCGCGGCGCGCGACGAAAGCGAGAATTTTCAGACGAACCAAGAGATTCTTAACGCTAAATCAACCATTATTGTCCACTGGTTTATTGTAATATTTTGAAAAGTACTTTTTCGTCTTGTTGCTTCGATGTCTACGGTGGAATCGTCGAGTTCACTGGCCTTCTCCGATTCACGGGCTAGAGCGAAAACAGTGAAAACCTGGATTCGAAGTTAAACGGTTTGTAAACTTCCACTTTCCTGCTGTTAACGTTACTGACAAGCTCAGACCTCGAACTGCTACAATTAACCCTCAAAATGATTTGAAACATCTATTACATGATTAAATTCTTCTGTACTTTCAGAAATTGCTAAAAAGTCAAATGTCGTTTGAGAAACAAGGTTCAATTTTCGTGTAACAAAGCTTATATAGAATAAAAATTAAGATTGCTTCGAGTCCAAGGGGTTAAGACGCAAATTCCGATTGAAGACCTCCAGTTTCCAATTTCCTCGAGCTCTCGAGATGATCGAAGGATAGTTTCGAACAAGAGGAGCACGAGTTTACTCGTTTCCTCAGCGAATAACCTCAATATTGGTTATAAAAATGAACCACGACCACGAGCGGATAACTTCCAGCTTGCGTATTTCCATAAAAAAAAATTTGCGATTCCTCGATCCAGATTGAACCGCCCGTGAGTTCTCTCTTTTATTGGCCACGTGAAATAGAACCGAAGGGTAGATTCGTATCTCCAATACCGAGATCGAGTCTCGATGAAAGATACGCATCGTCGACTGTAATTACGAGACTGTTGATCCGGAAGCATCTTTCCTCGGCAGTGAATCGGCTGGAGAAACGAAACCGTGAAAGTGACCCACGCCTAGAAACGTCGGTCATCGGGGTGATCTCGGATTCTTTCGGGATCGTTAACCCATTTGCATCATTACTGCATGTTTCTGCACTAGTAAACGCCTTGCGAAGCAATGAATTCGAACGTACAGTATGGGGCATAACTAATCGCACACAGTTTAAATCAGAATAACTGTTTCATGTATGCAACAAACCACGTTAATGTTTAATGTCAGGCTAGAAGAATTAGATTAGTAAATGACGTCTAATAAATATGCATGCACCGTAACACAATGTAAATTACGTCCAGCTGTACAGACTCCATTTAGAGAGGTCTGGGTAAACTTAAATTAAAAAAATTATATACGTTCTGAAAGTTTCATTGAAATTAGTTAATTGGAAAAACATGAAAAATTTCTAATGCTCCTTACTTTACGTGAACATGATGCACAGTGTGCTACCTTGTGGACAAAAATCTAAAAATTCATTGTCTAATATCCACTGGACTCTATGTTGAAACTATGTTTTAATATCTAAATTATCCTATAATATTTAATATGTAAATTTCAAAATTTGTAAGTCTCTTATATAGAGTATACTAGTAAATAATACAGTTGAAATAATGTTTCTCACCTTTTTCTCCTTTAAATAGAGATATTTCAAGAAGGGTTCAAAACATCCTGCAGTTTTTGTTTTTTTCGTAATTAGTAGACATTATACTTCAATTTCCTACAAGTTTTTCCTGCTACAAACTGCTACACTCAAAGTTATTCAACATTAACCCTCAGTGAATGCTACTCTTCTACTCGGCTGTGAATACTTGTTTTTTTATCGATATTTATTTATCTGTTTTCTATACGTAATACATATACTATATGTTCATATTTCAGTTTTACATCATACATAAAACATGCCTCTTATTGTTCCTTTCAAATCTAAGTAATGTAAAAAATGTAAAATTCTAAAATAGTATTCCAAATCTTCGATTAGTGCATTTAAAAGAATTCCGAACAGAAAAATGTAAATTATTGTTACGCTATACGAATTTTTTTATTTTTGTCCGAAATTCCTATCAAAGTATCGCACTGTGCGATGGTGTGTGCGAAGGTTCGCAGTGCGTTTTCCTTCGAATTCAGTGGGAATCGAATGTGTGTCAGCCGCGAGGGAATATCTGAAATTTCTGTCGCGCATTGGGGACGGGTTTGAGGGGCTGGGAGCCAGGCTCCGCGAGCTCGGCTCAGTTCGATGGAATTCACGACTTTCGAAAGGAAGTGAGATGTAAGTGGAATTCGGTGTCAGTGTCGGGTTCGCGCGGTCCTGAAAAGTCAATCGCGGTGTGTACACGCGAAACGTCGGTTCCATTCAACGATGGAACCCGAGCCCGCGGATAATCCGACGAACCACCGACGCCACCGAGACACTGGGAACATCGAGTCTTCTGCCACGCACGTGGGAACAACGTCCCAGCGGTGTTGACACGCGTAATTACACCGCAAACAATCCTCCCAGCCGATGGTGAACGCGAGCGAAAGATTTTCCGCGGGAAACGGAACGTTTTCCTTGACCCACGACATTTCCTTCGATTTCCACGAACAACTAGGACTGCTTTTATTTGCTCGTACTCGGATCATTCCGCGTTTGTAAATTAGAAATGTCCCGCCTGGATTCGCCGAAGAACAATGCAATGATTTTCTAAAAGAAAATGTAACGGAAGAAACGCATAACTTGTGAAATTCAAATAAAAGTATTATTCTGTTTGTGGTTACGATTCGTTGTGTGCTTGGCAGAAGTAGGAAGATATGCAATCTGCTAATCACGTTGCACGTTACCGGACGGTTTTATGCATATCGTTATGCTAATTTGTGAAATAGCTCTTAGTTATATTCTTTAAGAACTACTTTCTCGAAATTATGAATTTTTCAGCGGTTTATCGCGTGAGCTGTTGCTCGAGACGTCTGCGACGAACGTTAATTAGAATTTCACTGAAATTAACACAATTGGAACTGGCGCAGATCGCAATGACTTGCAATAAATTCTACATAGAGTTCTATTTCGAAATGTATCGCAATTGGGGGTGAGTGATCGTACATCGGTGGTCAGCGAACCTAATCTAACACAAATAACGACGGAAACGATCCGTCAACGATTCCACTGACGAGGATTGAATTCCGGTGACCCACATTAGCTATTTCACGCGACACGTCGCCGCCGCTAGCTGAAACGTACAAGTTAGCCGAAAGTTCGTGAACAAAGCTCGCGCGATGAGATTAGAAAATTCACGAGAACACATCTAGCTGACGCATTTCCCGTCAACGTTGGAATTTAACGAGCTGCTGGATACAGGAGCGAAACTTTTAATGAACCCCACAACAAGTTGAGGATTTAGCGACGCTTTCCGTTGCGTTCGGGCTAGAAAAATAAATTATTATCGTACTCGCGGGTAACGAGTCTACTTACTCGGACGCGTCTCGTAATCGATACGATAACGCTCGTCCCCGAACCCCTCCCTGTCTGTGCCCACACTCCCACGCCTGATAATTGGAAACGTTGATTACATTTTCTCGAGAGCACGCGACTCTCGTAAAGCCGGGAAACGCGGACAAACATTTTTATCGAGCTGTTGCGAGCGTCGCTAACAGATTGAAAATGATCGTGTACTTTAATCCTTCGCACTCGAATGGTGACGACGAGGCGCCGCTAAAAATTGCTGTACCATTATTCAAAATATTGTTTACATCGTTAAATATGTCAGTATCTAATCAATCACTAAACATTTGCAGGATTCAAGACGTCAAAAGAACAATATGACCGTAAACATGAAATACTTTAATAGTTAAATTAATATATTAATCAATAATATATAATATAATAATATTTAATTACAATTAACTAATTTTTCTCGTTTGAATCTCCGTCTGAAATCACATACGTCTTGTCATTCTCGTGCGTCGTACAAGAATAATTTAATAACGCATATTATAAAGTAGGAAGAATGCAAATCAATCAATAAATAACAAATATCGAATCGTCGCGTCGTTACAGTTACTAGCGACTTCTCCTTACACATTTAAGTGTTGTATGGGGTATTATACCAATATTTCAGATCCATAAAATTTCAAAAAACATATAGGGAATGGAAATGCTCATAATTTCAGATCATTTTTATCCTTTAACCTGCTTTTTCATAGCACAGTTGAGCTTTTTACAGTTTATAGGATACAGACAGATTTAATAATATTAAATGTCCCGTCGCGAGTAAATTTCGACTGATTTCGCTATACTAAAATATACCGATGTTTCGCGACCTTTTCACGTTTTTTCTACATACATTCAACATAGGCAAACTACACTCCCCTTACTTAGCGTCCCCTCCTGGAGGGGACGGATCTTACCAGGGGACGGGGACGAGGGTTTTACCCACAAAAAATGCCTGACCTGGCCGGGAAAATTTTTCCGGCACGGCCGAGGCAAGCAATACACGTTGCCTCCGTGGGACGCGGCAAACAACGCGTTATCGTATTGCTTGCCTCGCCCGGGCCGATTCAGATTCAGTTCCACTAAATCGTGAATTAAACAGTCATGGGAAATCCGAACTGTATCGTGTTTGGTATCATTTTAATCGGAAAAATGTAGCGAATGTGCATCTAGAAGTGGAACCCAAAACTTTGTAACACTCGATAAGAAATATATAATTTAAAAATATAAAGTATGGAATTATTCGGGTCGGAAGAAATGTTTAATTTTCAAGTGAAAATAGATGTCGACGTGGCAACCGAGAATATTGCAATCGCTCGAGCATCCCTGATCCTGTTAAGAATATTTTTTCGAATTTATCAAAGATCTCGTTTAGCTAAATAATTATCAGACTGCGAATTTTTCTGGGAGAATAAAAATCATTCTCGCGGTACCAAGAAAAAGAAAACGATGAAGTCTGACCCAGGAACGGTTTCGCAGTCAGGTCAGCGTTGTCTCATGAAAAATTCCGAGTTGCGTCTGGCTGTTGCGCTACTTCGTATCTCGAGCTGTAACCGAGATAACGGATCAGCTGGCCGAATCCATTTAATTGCCGAGCGATTTGATCGCTTAATTGCGAATGCTCTTTAGAGAAGTCTCGTTCGATTCGGCGATCACTGGGTAACTCTCGCAATTTTAGATTCACAGGAGAGCTCTGGTTTCTCTGATTCGATCGGAGATAGAGAGGTCTCTTTCTCTGTTAAAAATCATCATCGCGAGAGGAGGAAATAAAAATGGGAAAAAAATTATGTGGAACGCTGCAAGTAGCCGTGTGTCAAGCACTACGGACGATGCACGGAGTAGGTCATTGTATCGGTAGTATGCAGGCATATAAGGAAGCACGTGCAGAGCCTACATGCTTGCTCGCCTATGCCTCGGTCACCTAACCAGAACCGATCACGGTGAATACTCGGCAAAAACCTAAATACGCTCAAGCTCGAACCTGAACGCTGTGCGCGAAAATATCGAGTCGGGATCTCGATTACTTTTCGCGACTCTTCTCTAATTTTCTGGTTTTCTCACACACCGAGATGTTTGCTAATCCAACGACCGAAAGTTGAACAACCGATTAACGCCGCGGGCCGAACTCGGAATTCGGGCCGAGCGGCCCCGATTCCTCCGTGAAACGCCTCGAACGGGCCTCAGACCCCCCGTTTCGTTTTCAGCCCGGTCGACGGACCGTTGCACGCAACTAATTGCCGGTGACCTCGGCAACGACATTGTCCAGCTTGATTAACGCTTGCCGGACAATTCTCCTGACTCTCTAACAGTAAATCGTAGAATTCGACGATTCTCCACGAATCATATTTTAAACACGCATTTCCCAGAATAGACTTTTCCCATGCCTCGTGCTGAAGATGTACACGCATCTTTTCTGCTCTTCTCCTCGCGCATTAATTATCCGCCTTTGTGTCAAAGAGTTACAGTCGAACAAACAACCGGCGGCTATTATTATTATACCTCGAACTCCCAGCGGAGCAGTATGTCGGTTAGAGATCCCCGAAGGCGGACTTTCTACTGTCATGACCATAGCGGCTGCATCAGTTTATCTTCACGCTCCTGTTCGTTTCTTTCCGTATTAAAAAACATTAGCATACCACGGTGCATTTATTACGAGCCGCGTTCCTATCGGCCCATAAATTACTATTCATTACGCACGCAAGATCAAACGAGGAATCGCTCTGGTTCGCAGGTAGAAGATTGTTCGGCGGTTACAGGATACTGCCGAAGGTTTGTCAGCCGGCAGTCCCGTCTCGAGTGAAGTCCACCGAGCCAGCGATATGTATGTTCAATTACGAGTGTACGCAACGGAACGGGCAGGTCGTGGGCGCCTGCATGGACGGGTTCCTGTTTGGAGCCTGTTGTCAACTGCCTCCGAAGAATTCTGCTCTCAGCAACTTGGACAAGCTCGGCGCCACTTGGCCAGACTCGTTCGGCCTGCACGAGATCGACCATGTGCCAGATATACCGATTCTCTTGAACCCTGATGGAACACCATTGGGAATGACAGTGTTCCAGGACAGCACCGAAAACACCGAGACCCCTGGGAACCAGCTGAGCAACGAAGAGACTCCCTATACCAAGATCTCCACGTTCAAACCGCCTCCGACAACTGTCAGGCCTCCGTACATCATGGATACCATCCACAACGGTGAGAGACCCCAAATACCCTCTCAGCCGGACATCAGCAACCTGGAACAGAACTTCGGAGCTCTGCTAGGACAACAGAACATCCTAAACGAATTGTCTCTACCTGGACTCCTCACTCACTCGGACAAGAATAACAACCAGCAAGACTCGAATCCTGTGACCACTTTATTGAGTCCTGATCAGATCCTCCAGATCGCTGACCCCGTCGATCAACTCCCAGCTCTGTTCTCTCAGGGATTGGGTCAGAACAATCACACCTCCGCGGACACGATACTCTTGAACGAGAATGGAACTACTCTGAACGAGACTTACAATCCTGACGAGCTCTTCAAACCCAGTACCGAGTCCAGTACCGAATCCAGAAAGGTCTCCGAGACTACTCAGAGACCCAAAGTGACGGAACCTTTGCCAGTTACCACGAAGAAGAAACCTTACTATGGATCCACGTATCAGAGCAACCCTGGCACTCCTTGGATCAAGTTCCCTGATCAATTCTCGTCCTCCAACTTCGATCAGAAGTTCGGCACGCCTTCTATGACCAAGTCACCGAGTGCTACCACGTATAGCGATCAACAATCCACTACTGCCGAAGCGATACTCGAGACGAACGTCTTCGAGAAGGCGAGCACCGTTCAAGAAAGAGTGTCAACGAAGGATGTCGAAGCTACCGGGATTGGGGACGAGAGAACCACCACGCCGATGAGTACCTTGAGCGACGAGAAGGACGATGATCTAATTAGAGTGCCCACTATCACCTATGACACGCCATCGGGTAACAAGAAGGATGATACGGTGGACAAAGCGGAGCAGTCGATCAATCACATCATTTCCATTCTGAATAATACGAGACCCGGCTCGGGGACCACTATACCAACCACTAACTCGCCCATCGACAAGTGGGTCAGCATCGACGAGCCTTACAAACCTTCTCTCATCAAGATCTCCACCACGAAAGCGTCCACGCCTGCGCCATTCAACACCCAAACCTTCCCTTACGAGATGACTTACTCCACTTACCCGACGACTTACAGTCATTCATCAAGGCCGTCGACGCAGGCCAGCAATTATGGCTACACTCGAAACTCCACTGCGAATCCTCCAGCTCCAACAGTCATCGTTCTAGGGCCTTTCGGAACGGAATTGTCAACGGAGACCACGAAGTTGATCACGAAGAAACCTGAGACCGGTAAGCCCACCGCTGGCTACCTGAGACCCGGTCCTTTGACCACGAAGAAGCCCAGCATCTCCACAACCATCACTCACAACATCAGCACAGTGTTTGAGAATACTGCGACTAACAATGTTGTTTCCACGAGCATCTTCCACGTGAGCCTGAAGGACGGCGTCACTTCGAAGCCTATAGTTAGTAATAACTATAGTACAGAGCCTGTCGTTGTTGAAGAGACACAGACCTCTGTCAAAATACCCACCAGAAGGCCTACGATCTTCACTACTTTGGCACCTTGGTCGTACAAGCCTAATTTCCCCTTCAAACCTTCCACACAGTCGCTCACTTTCGCTGACAACGAGCCGACAGCTGTGAGCACTGTCTTCATGAAGGATACTAGTGTCTACACAACCATCAAGATCAAGACCACCACACCTCCTACTCCTTGCGAGGACGAGACCCCTGCTCCCGATGAAGAGATCAATTTCCCACCGGTTCGGAATCCTAATCTGAACATCTCCGCGCCTATTTCGCAGCAAGAGAAGCCGACCATCGTTGAGACTTTTAATAATACTCGTTTTCCTGAGATCGAGATACTCGGGGAGAATGATATCCCCACGCCTACGTTCATCGAGGACGATGTGCTGACGAACAAGGTGGACACGTTCGTCAACAAGATCGTGCAGAGTCTGCAGGGCAACTTCCAGGTACAGAAAATTCATTTGACTTTTTTTTTTTATTTTGGAAATCTCATATGAGATTTATTACAACATAATGCTTAGTACAGAGTATTACATAACAGAGTATTAGTACAGAGTATATTGTATGGTATAACAAAAATATTATTTACAATATAAAAATCAAAAATCCTTAGACACGTAGGTTACATGTATTTAAACAGGCTATCATATAATATACAAGCACTAATATTGGGTTCTTCAACCTATGTCCAATGGCAATTGGAAACCTGCTCTAGTAAGGTATTCATTCGACTTGATTGAACCAGAAGAATGATTTTCTCCTAACACCTTCGTGTCTTTCAGGACCTCAAGGATGTCGTATACAATCGAGCGAACGCCACCACAGTGACCCCAGCCGCTCCCACGAAGAGGCCATCGAGCACCACGAAGAAACCCATCAGAAGACCAGTCTCGACGACCAAGCCTCTATCGAGCACAACGAAGAGACCAGCTACCACGAAGAGACCCGTCAGCCGTCCAACTTCGGCGAAACCATCGGCGACGGAGAAACCAGCTCGTCCTTCGAAGCCGACAACTTTGAAGCCAAAACCAACCACAGTGTCCACCGCTACCACGAAGAAGCCTCAAGTGACGACGAAACGAACCAGACCGACTAGAAGACCTACCACTACAGTGGTCACCAGCACGGAGGCTGTAGTCCTTGAAGAGGAAGAAACTAGTCCTGCTGTCGCTGTTGAGACGACCACTGTGACGCAGACCACTGCTGGCAACGATCTGCGATCCCGTAAGTTCAACAAAAGTTTTGCTCTGCCATTCTAAAGTCGCATTTACTGTCGAACAATCTGTGTTCTGCGCGGACAATAATCGCATACCGACATTAGTACCACTTTTTTATTAACTCGCTTTCTTGTTTGTCTGTTTGTTCGGTACAGATATTGTAATTGATTTTAAACTAACTTCTCGATGAGCTAGAGACTTGAAATTGGAAACATAGCTCATAACTGGATGACAATGCAATATTCAACATTTTTTTTTACTCTATCCGTTTAGACGGAGCTCAGTAAATGACAGTATATGATCATCGTTTACCAAGTGAAAGAATCGTTACACCGTTACTGCGTGCATTTGTTTTCGATATGTCGCAGTCGCAATACTGTCTGAATTTAGTACATGTCTCTGTTTTAATTTCATAACGTGGTAAAAATGTTAAAAATCGATTGAAAACTTTCACATACACAAGACTAAACAGCAGAAAATAATTATGTATATAGAAATAGATTTTTGAAAAATACCACGTTTTTAAAAACGTACTAAAAAGTATAAAATAATGTTTCCTAGTTTCATACAGATTCCCAACCCCGTACAGATAGTCCTAAAAATTTGTAATTGTGAATTTTGAATAGCTATGAAAATACTTGTAAGATTTAAAATGAAAAACGTCGGGCGCAAGATAATAGTAAGGAGTGTAGAGAGTAGCTGCCGTTGAGAAAACTCACACAACAGTTCATATCATTTGCGGAGCAATAAAATTTTTAGTGATTTAGGTGAACTATTCGTGCATCAATTATCTATTGCATGCGCCCCATGTTTTTCGTTTTAAATTTTACAAGTATTTTCACAGCTATTGAAAATTCACAACTACACATGTTTAGGACTATCTGTAAGGGGGTTGGGAATCTGTACGGAACTAGGAAACATTATTTTATACTTTTTAGTCCGTTTTTAAAAACGTGGTATTTTTAAAACATTTATTTATTTAATGTCTATCGGCCGCGCCGAGAGTTCAAAAGAAAGCCGAACGTAAAGAAGGACAGCAAGACAGTGGAGTGAGCAGGCACTGGACAGCAAACGCGACTTTACTATAGTTAGCATTCTTCATGAAAGAGCTACTTTTCAATTAAACTAATTCTCTTCGCAGAATGTGGAATAAGGCCTCTAGCGAGGGAAGGTAAGATCGTCGGAGGCAAAAGCGCCTACTTCGGCAAATGGCCTTGGCAAGTCCTGATCCGTGAGGCTACCTGGCTGGGTCTCTTCACGAAGAACAAGTGCGGAGGCGTTCTGATCACAGAAAAATACGTGGTCACCGCCGCTCACTGTCAACCAGGGTAAATTCTAGCTTCCGATCCATCTTTCACAGGTTTCCCTGAACATCTACATTTTCGTTTCGATCCTGCACAGATTCCTAGCAACCCTGGTAGCCGTCTTCGGGGAATACGATCTCTCCGGCGAGCTGGAAGACAAACGCAGCGCGACGAGGAATGTTCGACGTGTGATCGTCAACCGAGGATACGATCCAACGACTTTCGAGAACGATTTAGCTCTTCTGGAACTGGATTCGCCGATAGTGTTCGATGAACACATCGTTCCCATCTGTATGCCGGACGATGGGATCGATTTTACCGGGAGAATGGCCACTGTCACTGGCTGGGGTCGATTGAAATACAGTGAGTGGATCCTCGAGATGTTTTTCAGTTCTAATTTTCTGTATCGTGTGTTATCGAGAAATGAGAAGCGCGTCACACACCCTTGCAATACTGGAAACTATCCCCTTAACCCTCATACATTCCTAAAACATAGCTGCATCAAAGAGACTAGAATAATAAATCACCCGTTTTTATTTTACACCATAAATCAACACATAATGTTTCATTTTAAGCGTCACATTTTAAAGAAATACATCTCACGACGTAGACATGAAAGAATGAATCATTTTACAGTATATGAGGAACGTACGAGGATTAACAACAACTAATCACACATTCTGTAAATGTTTAATTAAAGATGGAGGTGTACCATCGACTCTGCAAGAGGTCCAAGTGCCGATTATAAAGAATTCCGTCTGCCAGGAGATGTTCCAGACGGCAGGACACTCGAAGCTGATCCTGGATAGTTTCCTATGCGCAGGATACGCCACTGGACAGAAGGACTCTTGCGAGGTATTCATCAAATCATTGAATTGACCCAGTTGGAAACCATAAGTTCATGGCTCCACGATTCATTCCGCACCGCAGGAAAGCGCGTTAAATCCCCGTTACACTTTCCTCGGTAAAACGGTGACGTAGAATTTTATCGTTTCTTCAGGGTGACAGCGGTGGTCCACTGGTCATGCAACGACCCGATGGACGATGGTTCCTGGTCGGCACTGTGTCTCACGGAATTAAATGCGCTGCGCCTTATCTACCTGGTGTCTACATGAGGACCACCTTCTTCAAACCTTGGCTTCAAGGTGTCACTGGAACCAGGGGATTGGGGAACTGAGCCTCTCCTAACCGAACTACACTGGCATTGACGATTCTATGCCGCCTGTATAAATGTACAAAGGAACACTAATTTATTTCTCTCGGGATCGATCGAGGATCGAGCAAACGGAATCTGCACACTTTCGACTTTAACCCTTTGCACTCGATCCCCTAAGACGTCCTAGAAACGATGGGACGTTGTTAATCCAGCCGGAAACTCGAACGTTCGTAGGCGAAAAAGTAGGCAGTCGAAAGATTTGTTTAAATGTAACAGTAACTAATTTGGAACAGCAGCTAGATCGGACCTGATTTTCACTTGAACGAGTTTCTGGCCAGTGATAGAAGATTCCGCGAGCGCGGAGGGTTAAATAGCGCGTCCTTATCGAGAGGCCGAGCGATTAATTCGAATTTCGCAATAGTACCGCTGTCAGAACGAAAAAGGTACACTCCCTCGAAGCCGATCGATCGTGTGTACGTGAACGTTGCACCAGGGCACGAATGTGCCAGGCGAACTTTGCATCTGGATCAAAGATCTCGAGATCTCGTGGGCGTAATTATACTAATTTGTTAACGGAGCAACGAGCCGGCCCGCCCCAGTTCACAGGCTAACGAGGTGGGGCTCGTTCGGATAAATGAAAAGTTTAAACGGCGAACGATAGAAAATCTGCGCCAAGAATCATTTTTAAAGAGAAAGAGAGAGAGAGAGTATACAGAGTTCCAGGAATTGCTAAAGTAATTTCATGAGCTATCAGGATCATTGAAAAACCGATTTTCCTTTAATTAAACATCGGCCCACGTCGTTCGCCATTTCGACCCTTCAATTATTGGATCGCGCCATTGACGGTAAATTGCGATTCGAACAGAGTGTTGAGTACTATACAATCACGTGTTGCGAGCCTTATTTATTTCGTTGTTAGCTGTTGTTTATTAAACCCATTTTTATACAAGATAATCGATTTCTTATTTACACCTTCTCCGCACGGAAGCGCCGGAAACTATGTATCACGGTTGCTGGTAAACTTATTTTACTATTAAGAAATAAACTAAATTAAAATTCCAATTGAGATACCCAAAGAATTTAATTTATTAAAAACTATTAGAAGAATTACGTTTGTTACCAAACTTCGAATTCCATTTGTTACCAAGTTTCGAAGTGTTAAGAATAATTTAAAAGTTCCGTGTAGCTCCACGAGGAAAAGGGATGAAAGCATCCGAGCAACACACGCGGTTGTTCATACTAATTACCCTCTTTCTGTCGTCCCAGTTGGCTAAACAGCAACCAAGATGGCTACTCCATCAGCATTACCGAGAATTTTTTATCTGATACAACTTCGCATTCGCGTCGTAACCTTTTTACGTTTCTGGATGGAGATCCACCCACTCGTCTAGCTTCACCTCACGAAGAAATACACATTTTCTTTGCCGCCTTACATTCTGAAAATTTGATTCGTTGCTCTCAGACGAAAGTAATGTTACTCTAATACCATTTCCTTCCCTTCTCTCCTATGTCGAATGATTCCGGGGAGAAATCTTTTTTAATACGCTACTGGTTCCAATCACAACCCACTGAATTTCATAAAAGTGCACCACAACGATGGCTACCAGTAGACACCTCCTCCGTGCTATTTTTTCCAATATTTTCCCATTTGCAGCTCGGGAACATAAGTAATGGTACCATTTATTCTTTCGCTTTTCCTTTTTCCTTAGACTGCGGCGACGTGTGGGAAAATTCTCGGAAAAATATTTTCCACGATGCTATTGGTTCGTGTTACACCCCTTTGGATGGCTGCCTTATCATTCTAAATTATTCACCTTTCTTTTCATTGCGAGGGGGAAGTATTTTTAACTGCATTTATTAAAACGATTCGAAAAAGAAATAACAAATCCTTAACCGTGTTTAACGAAGAAAAATGTCTGGGGAATTAATTGACGCATCCGTTCGCTCATAACATTTCCTCGAGCGAGCGTCATTCTTTATTTTGTCGCCACCGCGACGATTACCATTAGTAGACAGTTTTATTTTGAATAACGATCTGCTGTCTAATCATCAGAGACAATTAGAAACCGGCGAATGCGGTATAGTTGAAACGACGCCGATCAGGTTTCTGGAAACAGCGGTAACCTGAACTGTCGTGTCTCGACGATGCGCAGGTGGTTAATCACAGGTGACGCGAGCTCATCCTGTGCGATGCACGCGTCCATTTACGCGGAAAAAATATAAAAAAAAAAAGGGAACGGGTCGGGCTGATTCGGGTTGACCGATTACGTGACCGGGAAATATCCTCGAGAGGGGTTGGGTTTTATTGTTCCCACGCACGACATATTTGATTAATCCTTCCCGGGAGGATTAACCCTCGGACCTATTTTAATTCCAAAACCAAACAGTCCTTTCGACCTAGAATATTTCCATTTTATATAATTTCATTTTATCAGTTCTAAGATTCGTTCCATTCCAATTGATTAAAGAAGTATGGTAATGCGAACAATAGTTCAAAGTGCTAAGGATTAATAAGAACTTTCGCCCACGCTGGCCGCGCGGAATACGCGGTTTTCGTTTTGATTTTCCCCATTGAGAAACGCGGCTTGAATATAAATAGTCGTTACACGAGTAACGCGAGACACTTTGGCATTTCCACAGACAGGTGGTCGTGCGCCGCGAGTGCATGCATGCTACAGACGCGTATCGCGAGCACATGAACCGTGATTGCATCGAGGTAAACACGTCGAATCTCTCGAATCCTCCAGAAAAATGCTTCCCTGGATGAATCTGGCCAGGAGAGTCGTTAGACGAAGTTAGATTAGATTTTATGCATTTATAAAAGAATGGGTTGGACGAAAAAGGAGACGAATTAAAATGATCAAAGCAAGAATTGAATATGCATGTGGTCCTCACCTCTTGCAATCGTTGCAGAAGATCCACAGTCTACTAATAAATCAAGGGAGAATTTCTTCCTCTTTTTGTCAGGGTGTCCCGTAATTAATAATTGCGAAGGATCGAAGTGTAATTGCTCCTCCCTTTTAATTGAGAGAGGATTATTTTATCTGCTCTGGCGAGTGGCCATTGATGTCCTCCAATTAACTGTGAAACGTGTAATTTTTATCTCCTGAAATCAAGGGAGGATTCATCTACCCTAACAAGCGGTGAACCAAGTCCTCCGATCGTTTGCGGCGTTCTTCAACTAATTATGAAACCACGAATATCTTTTTTCGAGGTAGCTAATTTTTGATCAGGCGTTACTGGGTTGAAATAACAGTTACTGTTCACCGATGAGGGGTCCCACAGCTGAGGAACTCCCTGTACGTGGAGCAGGATCGACCGGCCAGTAGAACATCAGGACACCCGGATCAATACGACCAAGAGAGACCGAAACAATGGCGGTGCGAGAAGAACGACAAGGACGGAGCTCAACACCTACACGATTATGCGCCCGTTGAACGGCGCTACTGCGTCCTGGGACAGGATGCAATCTTCGCGGAAGCTCATGCCTGATTTTAAACTGCCTACACCGGAAAAGGTGTTCCAAGATCGATCTTGAAACCACCTTTCAAAGAAACAAAGACCTGAAAATCTAGGTTAAACGCCTCCCCGAACCTCGAACCACATGAAACGTCTACGAAGCCCCAGCAATCAAGAATCTAGAAACAGGTAGAACCCCTGGAAAATTTTTGCCGACGAATCTGACGAACCAGCAAGAATGTACATAATTTTGAAAAAATTATAATCAGCGAGAAGGAAAGAGAGTAACTGGGACTACGATCTAATTAAAGACTCTCGTATTAATTGAAGAGTGTTGTCGCAGGTGATGATCCTTCAGCGATCAAAGAAGATCGTCTCGCCAGGTCTCGGCTCTGTCCAAGTGGGAAAAGGTTATCGCGCGTGTAGAATAAAAAGGGACAATCGAAAATCTGAATGGAGAGAAAATGTCACCTGGGTCGTGTCGAGGAAAAAAGCTGGGGGACGCGCAGGCGCGTAGCTTCCCGCGAGCTTGTGCTAGGGAAACCGGAACGACGTTGGAAGTATAGATTGCCAATGCTGCCGCGGCTGGACTCAGTCCTCCAGCAAACTCCATCGAGGACTTGTTGATCCTGGGAACTAGCAAGACAGGCGGGCTGATTCTTTCTTCAGGAAACAACCGGCTGAGCTGAGGCAGGACTTAGTCGCAGAACAATGTAAGTCCGATTAATTACGCTCCGTTCCCCGCTTGCAACTGCATCTCCCGGCTGTTTGCAACTGCATCTCCGAGTTCAACCCTTGATACTCGCTCCCGGAGACTGCCGGGTGTAGCCTTGGTCGCTATCTTGTTCGCACGATCTCCAGAAATGAAACGTAGGCTGTTGGAACAAGGATATTTGCATATCGTAGCTGGGGGATGAAGATTTGCACGTAGTTGCTGTTCTCCCTGCAGAGCTTTTACTGCGATACAAATATTCTGGATTTTATCAAAATGTTCTGCAGAGGTGCACTATTTTCTGGGTTCTTAATAATCTTCAGTAATTTATCAACATAGTTTCTGCTCAAACTTGGAACTGTGTATACGTCTTGCAGAAGTGTGTTGTTTTCACGAAATTTTCAATTATTTCTTAATTTTTTAATGTTCTGTAATGTATTCAAAGATTTTCTATTTGTATGTTAATGTTCATGTTTTCTTCTCGTCGTCGACCCTTGAAAGTCGCGCCAATCGCGTGTGAGAAGCGCGACTGTCGACCGACGCATTCACACTTCCTGGTTCTACGCGTCTCGCAGAAAATTCGTTCGTCCAACAATGCCAAAATTAATTAATTAACGCGTCACCTAATCCTGTGTGAAATTGATGCGCGAATTATAAGTCGACCAACAGGATTAAAATCAATTTGCACGTTTTGTCCTAGCTTCGGGAACACGTTCACTTTTACTTCAATATACAATTAGAGATTTTTAGTGAGATTAATCGCGAGCCAATTAGCTAATTGCTAGCTTGGGAACACTGTTCCATAAACCTTGTAGTCTATCTTACTAAATCAGCAAGAATATATCTGGAACTAAATTCGGTGTAATTGTTAGAACTGATTACAAGCAGATTGCAAATCTTCATACGTCATAAAAATGTTGACAGATGAATTAAACTATAATTTGTCCTGTCCAAATTTCAATAAATTTCTTTGTGAAAAGCACAAATTATTATTTTTCCCCGAATTTTCCATTTTTCCGGGAAACTATTCCCTTTTTTCTTTCCGTAAAAACCTTATTCGGACTATTACGAACATTTTTTTTTTTTAATTAGCCAAATCGGTCCAGCTGTTCTCAAGCGTTGCGCTTAGTAACGAACAGCATTTAGATATTATTTATATGGATTGTAAATATGAGTCGGTAGCGAGCTATAGGTCGCGGATCCGGTTTTCAGAGATCCCGAAACCTCCCCGGTGCATCCGATCGCGAGTCAAAGATGCGCACGTGCGTTGCATTGGCAGTGGTCGCTCTGGCGAGCACGATGCACTTCGGTGTCGATGCATGGGGCGGCCTGTTCAACCGATTCAGTCCGGAAATGCTGTCGAACCTGGGCTACGGTGGCCACGGCGACTACATGAGCAAATCGGGACTGTACCAGGTAAAAATTCCACAGGCTGATTAAAACGGCAAGACGTTCCCGCTAGTCGGCCATCCCTATCGCAATGTTGCGACTCTCTGCCGCAGTACGACCGGCGTTCGATCGATATGTATTATTTTCACGTAACAGCTGCATGGAGACCCCGCTGTTCGTCACGAACGATCCTCGCGAGAGATACTCTCGATAATTGGTCCCGTTAAAAATTCCAACGATCTCCTAAAAAACCGCACGCAATCCGGCGCCGCTCCTACAAACGTTGCGCCTACGATTTCTACGCGTCTCTTCGAAATAGAAGACGGAATTTTAAAAATGGATTGTTACAATTCTTTAATCCCTTGCACTCGAAGCAATTTGAACTTGAAAATTAAACATTTCCTCTTAGCTAGAATATTTCCATGATTTTTAACCCTTTGCAGTCGGAGCTATTTTAACTCGAAAATTAAACGTTTCTTCTGACCTACAATATTTCCATTCTCTATGATTTTTTGAATTTGATAAATATGAAATTGATATAATACCTCATACAATACTTAAATGTGTAGTAATTGGTTAGATACCGACATATCTGATAGTGTAAACAATTATTTAAATAATAGTACAGCAATTTTTAGTGGCGCCTCAGAGACGCCACTCGAGTGCTAAGGGTTAAAATTTGAAGAATATGAAATATGCAATAATTTAAACAACAGTTTAAAGAATGGTACAGAAATTTTCTAAGGGTTAGAATCAGACATTTTTAATGCTCGTTTAGTTTGCCGAGACAGTTGAAATGAAACTTTCCCATATTTGTCGAGAAAACGCTAACGGGATCAAGAAGAGAGTAGCATAAATCCCGCGGAACTTTATCAACGGGTAAAGAATTTCCACTTCCGTCGCAAAGAGCCGTTCGCAAATTCGCCGGTGGCACGTACGGCGGCCATTCAGCGCTAAGTTATGGCAGTCGAAGCATGACCTGCTCCACTTTCGTTGCGATACCGCGTCTCTCGTAGTCCCCGTGGGGAACTCTAACTTTCGTGTCTCGGTTCAAGCGACCGCTGTCTGGCGCCTACGGGAACTCTTATGGGGAATCGATGGAGGAATTGGCGGAAGTCCCGTGCGAGGAGAGACCATGCACAGCTAACGAGCACTGTTGTGCCGGCTCCGTTTGCGTTAACGTCGACAGAGGTAATTACCATTTTGATCGCCTAATCTGTCCCTGATCGGGTCGACCACAATTCAAATAGAAATTCAATTCAACGGAATACGTTTTCGAGGCCATTTTTGCATGAATATTCAAGAATCTTTTGCGAACGTATTTACTTGAAGTGCATGTCTGATTTTGGTCAAGCAAAAGTAATGAAAATTTTTTATGAAATACCAGTCTTTTTAACTTGTAGCCTTTCTAGATCCGAAATAAATTAAAATCGTAGTAAATCCTGTCGTATTTTATATCCCAGCATTTTTGAACATTTTCAAAAGCCTTGAATTAATAATTGCATGAAGATCCGCAGTCTATTAATTAATACGAGAAACTATATTTATCTATCGCGGGTTTTTCGAAAGATTATCACGTGCAGAAACATTGTTTGTTATGTTTCCTTGAAATAATGGTCAAGTGCATTTAGCTTAGGGGTAAATTTCGACGGAGGCGTGAACGATTATGGTTTCCAGTGGTCGGACACTGCGTGTTTGACTTCGGGCAAAAGCAAGGCGAGCTATGCAGGAGGGACAACGACTGTGAGACTGGTTTGATGTGTGCCGAGGTTCCTGGCCGTGAATCCCGGTTGTGTCAACCACCGGTGACATCGAACAAACTCTACAGTGAGTATCATCCCTCCACCCACGCACTATTCGATTATTCTTTGTCCCTTGAACGAAGTCTCACGGTAGAAGGTCAATTCACATATTACGTCAAAGAGATAATTATAAGCTCTTACGTAGAGACCAGCTTTATATATAAATTGATCAGCGTAGTAACCGACCCTTTGAATGATTCCAGATGAAGAGTGCAACATATCCGGCGAGTGCGACATCGGACGCGGCCTGTGCTGTCAGCTGCAAAGACGTCATCGACAGACACCCAGAAAAGTACTGACGTTGCACTAAACCCTACCCCGTCGATCCCCTCGCTGTCTATTCGCCGCGTGATCGATAGATTTATTTTTTTTCAAGTTCGCTGGAGCTCGAACGAACATTTCTTCCGTTTCTTTCCGACAACCTCGCCCCGAATTTTTATCGATTCGCTCTCGGACACACTCTTATCATTTATTTATTTGCAGTTTATTTTAACCCTTTGCACTCGGAGCTATTTTAACTCGAAAATTAAACGTTTCTTCTGACCTACAATATTTCCATTCTCTATGATTTTTTAAATTTGATAAATATGAAATTGATATAATACCTCATACAATACTTAACCACTTGCACTCGGAGCTATTTTAACTGGAAAACTAGAGGGGGGTTGTTGCTCGCTCGCTTCGCGAGCTTCGCAGGTGGGGGTGTTGTAGCTCGCTTTACGAGCTCGCGAGAGGGTTAGTGGTATGGATGTTATTTGGTGTGTGACTCTCCACGAGCCACACAAAGAACTTCCCGATTCGTTAGTTGCAGTATATTAGTATCATTATTTTCTACTTTCTACTTTCATGTGCGCGCATCCGGGATATTTTTCGATTATTGTAAGCGGTTACATTAGCAGTAGTTGCATAATTGAAAAAAAAATTTTTTTTTAATTAAAAAAAGAAAATTTATTTTTTAATTAGATTTAAAAAAAAAAAATTTTTTTTAAATATGTCTAATATATATATATATATATATATATATATATATATATATAGTTACGTTTGCTTCTTCGGAGGATACGCCTCTTGTATAAATTGCAATGTTGAATCAACTCCTTTCGAAAAAAACTAAAAAACTACTTGACCAAAATGGACCAAAATCTAATCAGCTCTAAGTTACAGCGGGGCACATCGATTGCATCATTCATCATTCTGATCGCGTTGTTACTTTTTCAGAAAACGTTAACGAAAAATTTGATACCATAGAAACGGACATACGCGCACACACACACACACACACACACACACACACACACACACACACACACACACACACATACCGACATTTTGATAAAAATAGTCTCAAACGACTCCAATGACCATGAAACGTAGAGATCTGCTAAAAAATCGATTTCCGATTTTCGGGGTAATTACAGTAACTTCCCTATAAATCGGGAAGTTAATTAAACATTTCTTCCGATCTAGAATATTTCCATACCTTGTGATTTTTGCAATTTTATGAATATGAAATTGGTACATTACCTTATACAGTACCTAAATGTTTAGTAATTAATTAGATACCGATATATTTAATAATGTAAACAATATTTTGAGGAATGGTACAGCAATTTTTAGTGGTGCCTCAGAGGGGACAGCCGAGTGCAAAGGGTTAAATGTGTAGTAATTGGTTAGATACCGACATATCTGATAGTGTAAACAATTATTTAAATAATAGTACAGCAATTTTTAGTGGCGCCTCAGAGGCGCTACTCGACTGCTAAGGGTTAACGTGGTCGTATCAAAGAAGAGGAAAACGTTCCTGATGTTGTGTTCGTTTAGATAATCATGCCAAAGATAATCTGGGACATTCGAATAGTGTCCTGTTTATTTATCAGTTTTGTAAATTTGTTATTTCCAGAATTTTTCGAATGTCGCCACCCTCGATTAACCCTCCTCCTCTTTCCCCAGGTGTGCTCCTACTTCAAAGACCCCCTGGTGTGCATCGGCCCAGTCGCAACGGACCAGATCAAGTCCGTGGTGCAGTACACTTCCGGTGAGAAACGGATCACCGGTCAGGAGAACCGATTCTTCAAGAACGATCCCTTCGCCTAAACGCCCTCGATCATTCGAGAGTGAGGGGGAAACGTCGCAAGAAATCAAACCCACCGCACACAATTCTCACGGATCTGATTCAGTATAATTTCCGCTACGATTCGGCGAGCTGTCGATTCGTTATTCTCTCGATTCGTTCGATGCTTCCGGCCCTCCAGGACGTAACCACTTCGCTAAACCGGAAGCGGCCTCGACTGGAGGACGAAAGAACGCGCCTTCCAATCGGTTTTCTCCTAACATATTGCGACTGAGAACTATGATACATATCAGAGTAGCCTGTCTCCTAGTACTATAAGGGAAAATACATATCAGTGAGAAGATCTACGGGGCGCGTTTTCCAGAGATTAGCCTCGATCGTCGACGAGCATCGTGTACAGGGTGGTTCTAAACACTCGTCCCAGATCGTCAGTCAATTTTCCCTTGTTTCTCGTTCCTGTTAGTTCGAACGACTAGCATTCTCAAACACTAATTACTCCATCGAAATCGAACGCGTTTCGCCGGAAGGGGAACATGATTTCGTTGCTCTGTACACGAGCGAACCCAACAGATCCTCGAATCGAGTTTCCTGAATCTCCTCGAATTACTCAAACGCACAGACAGAGTAACAAATATATTTTCGATCGGCTGATTCTCGGCAAAGAGGTCGGACAAATGTCAATGGTCAGATAGACGGAATATTTTCTCACGGGGAAGCGGCGATCGTCGTCGAACTAAAAACGATTTATCCAAAAACTAGAAGAAGAAGAAAAAGAGGACTCTGCCGAAGGAAAACGATTTTCGTCGGTGTCTGCGGGAAATAGTTAACATAGAAAATTAAACCACTACTACTATTACATGCGAGTGAAGTCGTATCGCGGACTTTTTCCTGAACAGGATCGGTCCGAAGATGATAATTATACATATCAATGAAGTATCTCGCTTCGCGTAGCGTATATTCCAAAATTCTTTAGACGTACTTACGTATGTATACGTAGAGATTCGGTATCCTAGAATTCTGTTGTAAGTGTGGCTGCCGCTCGATCAGACAACTCTCGAAGTATCGCGGAAAAATCCTAACATATCAAGAATTACAATCGCGGGAATCGCTCCATTGACTTATTGAAACCTCGGAGGTCGCTTCGTTAAGTGTTAAATTAAACGAACAAGAAACTAAAAAAATGGAAGAAACGTCGTAGCGTAACAAGTATCTAACAAATATACATATAAATAATGTCTATATGTATGTATATTATATTTATGGGAATCGCTACGTTAACTACGTCTACACTTAACGTCTATTGTATTACCGAAAACGAGATTTCGATCATTCTGGGAATCGCAGGTGTGTGTTTAGCTCGTAATTCGTGGCTTCGAGAAGAAGAAGAAAGACACGGAGCAAATGTTACAATTGTAATCGTATTAATCGGAAGCCGCGATGCTATTTTTGCTTTTCCGTTCGTTTAGAGAGAGAGATAAACCACGAAAAAAAGAGATAAATAAATAAACTATACTATTTAATGAAAATGGTCATCGCGGACACTCTTTCTGATGCGTCAAAGTACCTGCTGCGAAATCTGGACAACCCCTCGTTTCTACGCCACTGATGCTAGTCATCGGGAGTCCAAGCACACAAACCAAACAAAATGATTAAAAGACGGGAGAGGATGAATTGTATTTCTAGTTACACGGGAAAATGAGAATATTATTACACTTCCAACGTTGATCGTTATATCGTGTAAGGGAAACTCTAACATATCATGTGAATGCCTAAATCCATTAAGGAGAGTTTTAATCTTGTGAATGTTATTACGCGAGAGACATATATATATACACACACATGTATATGTATGTATATCGTATTGAAATTATATTTTTATCTTCGATCGATATGTACACTTAAACGGTATATATTTACATAGTATTCATATATTTTCCGGAAGCGTATATCTATAAAACTAATTGTAAAACTATACCCTCCGGTGCGTCGTGCGTGCGAATGCAGCTCGAATTGTTATATTGTTTCTCGATTTCCAATGGAATTTACATTAAACGACGTGATAAGTACTGATAAGAATGATTTCATAGGCTTGTTTCGTGATCGTTGTATTGTTACGTTTGTGAAAAATTACAAAGTGATACCGATACATATCATAGGTTAATCGCTTGTTCGATGATTTGTGGACGAAGTTTGCAAATTATTGTTTAAAGTTTTCTTTAAACGTGCGACTCATTGGGGGACTACGGCTGCTACGGCCCTGAGTCAAAGTACCTCTATCGAATGAATTAATTCCACCATAATTATATGTCTATAACTATATGTACTGTTCAAAATTATATTGCAAAGTTACGCTAGTTTAATGTGAAATACAATGTGGTGCATACAAAACTATTAAATCTGCTGCACTTACTTCTCTTCACCCGCATCAATATTTTCTCCCTGTATAAGATCAGACTAAGATTTATTCTAGTAAATCATTCGACGATGATTTATACACTGCCTTATAGACTCGATAATCCGAGCTGGAAGGAAAGGAAGTGTATAACAAATTTCTATAGAGATTGTTTTATTGAAAGAAGATTTTCTGAGGCATTAATAAACTTCTGGGTTGAACATTTATCCTGCACAAGATCGTCTAAGTACGAGCGCCCGCAAGATGGCCGCGTTTCTCTTAACTCTTCGCTAAATATTACGCTTCCCCGACCATTTTTCTGGTAAAATAGGTATGCATTCTGCTCGGGATTTTTCTCTAAAAAGTCTAAGAGCAATTTCTAACGTCAGAATACCGGTTTTCCATTTGAAATTCCCTCCATTGTAATCAATACACCGGTTTGCCAACTGGAATATTCTAGAACAGATGGCAGGTCAGATTCTTGAACATCCGTTGCAGGCAACAAGATGGTCGCATAGCTCCGACGACGAGCGAACGTAATTTCTACGAAAGTGGACGCTCCCTGGCAGCAGGGATTTTATTAATAACAATCTAGTCGCGAGTATTTTGCAAGCAAAATGACCGCGATTCCGGGCACCGTGGCCTTCGATGAATATGGCAGGCCATTCATCATTCTTCGTGATCAACACAAACAGAAACGGCTAACCGGCACCAATGCGATCAAGGTAAATTCGTATTCTTTAATTAATATTCTTTATCCCTCTTCTCTAAAAATATTAATTGTCTGTTAAATCTGTTTTCGATCACGGCTTCATCAGGTTCTCAAATTCAGATATTCATTTACGGACCGACCACGTGAAGCGTGTAGCAATGGCGGCGTTACGGGCTTGGCAATTCATTCTTAAAATGATAATTGAAAAATCGAACTCGAGTCGGAGATACTATCATCGTTGTCTCTATTTATATTCGAGGAAATTATTTATGTGTTTCGGCCTCTTGATAGGGTAAATGCAGATTGTTTTATCGATGTATTTCTTTTTGACCATAAAAGGAGATCCATGACTCCATGGGAGAGCCTGATGGAACTACCAAAATTTATTTAGTCTCTGAGTCATACTGAATTTGACTTGTACAATATTTTTAATCTGATAAGTAGACACTGGATTTGATGCATTCATGACAAAAAGAATGTTCAATCTATTAAAAATATTAAGAAAGGAAATAAACATCTATTTCACTTTGTATTGTTGCAATTCAGGTAGAGAATTTCTACTGCTAGATTATTTAAATATGAATTCTCAATTTTCAGTCACATATTATGGCTGCCCGTAGTGTGGCCCACATCCTCAGAACTTCCCTGGGACCCAAGGGTCTGGACAAGTTGATGGTCAGTTCTGATGGAGACATTACCGTAACGAATGACGGTGCAACAATCCTGAAGAACATGGATGTTGACCATGAAATTGCTAAGCTGATGGTTCAACTCTCCCAATCTCAAGACGATGAGATCGGGGATGGTACTACAGGAGTAGTAGTCCTAGCCGGAGCTCTTCTGGAGCAGGCTGAGCAATTATTGGACAAAGGGATTCATCCAATCAGAATAGCAGACGGTTTTGAAATGGCAGCCAAATGTGCCACTGAAAATTTGAAAAACATTTCTGATACCTTTGAAGGAAGCAGTGAAAATCGGGAAGCTTACATCAACATTGCCATGACCAGTCTTGGGTCAAAAATGTAATTACATCTTTCTACATATGTGGCTGTATTTATTGCAGTTATACATTAGTAATATATTGTTTATTATCTTTTGCAGTGTCAACAAATGCCACAGGCAGATGGCAGAGATAGCTGTGAACGCTGTGTTTGCTGTTTTGGACCCTGACACGAGGGATGTGAATTTTGAGCTGATCAAGGTTGAAGGGAAAGTTGGGGGTAAACTGGAAGATACTATTCTGGTCCATGGTGTGGTAGTGGATAAGGATTTCAGTCATCCTCAGATGCCTAAGGTACGGGTCTACAGTATTTAATAAAAAAAATCGGTACTCCATTACTGTTATAAGATTCGCTTTAACAGCAATCGTGATATGAGTTGTTTATTCGTTGAACCTCCTTTTTTTCAATCTCTATACTTTTGAGAATCTCAGCCATCGAGATCCCTAAATTTTCGGGTCTTTGCACACCTCTGTTTAATAATTACAAGACCATTTCGAGCATTATTAATTCCTGATGATGACAAATAGCAACAGAGAAGGGTGAAGGTTCAGGAAATTTTTTTAGTCTACTTTCTTTAAGACTGTTGCTCTTACTATCATTCGATAGTCAGTGAAACAGCAGGAGTCTCAGTGAACTATTCAATGACCTAGCCTTCGCAGTGGCTTCAATGATCACAAGATTATGAGAGCTGAAGGAAAATTGTTTCTATTAATTGGTCGACTTGTGTCAATTATTGAGTACATACAGGAGAATGGATATTGTGTTATAGAAACTGGAAGACGTAAAATTGGCGATTCTAACATGTCCGTTCGAACCACCAAAACCGAAAACAAAACATAAGTTGGACGTTACCTCTGTGGAAGACTACAGAGCACTGCGGGAGTATGAGAAGGAGAAGTTCACGGAAATGGTGAAAATGGTGAAGGATGCAGGAGCGACTCTTGCAATTTGCCAATGGGGTTTCGACGACGAGGCGAACCATCTCCTTCTGCAGAATAAGTTGCCAGCTGTTAGGTGGGTTGGTGGACCTGAAATCGAAGTGAGTATTCTAAAATTCTTTATTTGATTATCCTGCACATTTGAAAATTTTCCCTGTGATGAAAACTTGCGACGGAAGAGGGTGAAAGACCGGATAACTAGTTTATGGGCATTTAAATATTCTTTAGTGAATAAATAAAAGTGAGACCTAAATTCTATGACTAGTAAATCGGTTTTTCACAGTGGCTCTGATGACCACAAGATTATGAGATCTGAGGGAATTACCCCATGTACTTAATACGTCGAAGTAAAACTATATGAGATATAATATGTAAACTATACGAAAATCTTTCCAGTTAATCGCTATCGCTACCGGTGGTCGCATAGTTCCACGATTCGAGGAATTAAAGCCAGAAAAGCTTGGCCACGCTGGTATCGTCAGAGAATTAACTTTCGGTACTACCAAGGATCGAATGTTGATCATCGAGAAGTGCAAAAATTCCCGAGCAGTTACGATCTTTATTCGCGGCGGTAACAAGATGGTAAGTGTGCGAATTTTTAGTTTTTTAAAAGAAACAAAAGCAAGGAGAATTTCAGCGGTGTTAAAAATATACCTTACTGACCAGACACCTTGCAAAATTAATGCATTAAAATATTTACCGGTTCAATTTTCGTACTATCGATTGAACACCGTTCTTCTAATGCTACAACCACACACCTAATACGACATAGATACCACAAAGATCGCGACTTATGGTCGACGGTGGCGCCGCCATTCTTTTTCGCGCGAGATACGATTTACGCCATAGATTAGACAGCGGATTTTATGGATTTATGATAAAAATGAGTAGATGTAATTTAAAGCAGAATTTATAAATACTATTATATTATTCTCAATCGAATGAACATGCTAAGAAAGAAAATAATTTTCTATTTCGCTTCTGTTTGTTGCATAGAAACATATAGAAAATTTTTATTTTGCACATAGATCCGTTGTCTAGCGATAATTCACGATTGTAGGTGTTAATTAAACTATAGAAATGAGTGTAATTCATTTTCAGATCATCGAGGAAGCAAAGCGAGCCATCCACGACGCTCTCTGCACTGTACGCAATTTAATACAGGACCAAAAGATTCTGTATGGTGGTGGCGCAGCTGAAATTTCTTGCTCCATTGCTTGTGCTAAGTATGCTAATAAGATTAGCACTTTGGAGCAGTATGCTTTCCGTGCTTTCGCTGAAGCTTTGGAAGCTGTGCCACTAGCATTGGCTGAGAATTCTGGACTTTCTCCAGTGGACACCTTGGCTGATATTAAGGCTCGCCAGGTGGAGGAGGAGAATCCTCACCTTGGCATTGATTGCTTGGGCCATTCTACCGCTGGTGAGTACCAATATTTTAATACAGAGTCTCCTTTTCCAAAAAAGCAATAAAAGTACTAAAACTTCTGTACCATTTCGCAGATATGAAAGCTCAGAACGTGATCGAGACCCTCACCAGCAAGACTCAACAGATCCTTCTGGCCACACAGCTGGTCAAAATGATCCTGAAGATCGACGACATCCGGTCGCCGAACGACGCTTCCGACGGACTCTAACAAACCTAATTTTTGCTTCGAGAATTATTGTATGAAACAAAAAGAAACTGATTATAATTAATACTACACTCTTCGCCCTTCGGCTCAGCCCCGAGCTTCATTTACACTTATAATTTGGACGTTGAATCTAGTTTTGTCAATCGTTACTTCAATTCTCGTCCGTTCGCTGCAACAATAATTTATAATAATGATGGCGCGATGCAACGCCAATAAACCGTTTCACTTTTTACCAACTCTCGTGTCTCCATTCATTCTCAACTCTTGTTTTCGAAAAATTCAACACCATCCTTTTCCTCAACGATTTCTTTTTTTTTTATTTTTCATTGTAGGAACAAAGAAATTTGTCACATCGAGTCAAGGTATATTCGCGCAAACAGAGTTCTTTCTGTACACTTTTTTTTCGTTTCCCAGGACGATAGAATCTCTTTGTTTTCGAAGGAGGGTTTCTTTTTCTCTGTGGTGTGTGTGTGTGTGTGAGAATTTTTTTAAAGCATAAACACGAACGTAAGAAAACCGAAATTTTGTTAGAATCTCTACTAATAAAATGGCACAGAATACAATCGCTTGTACATATTTATAAATTATATTATAACAACAATATATACCTCTGTCTTTCTCTCTCCTGCTCGTGTCTCTTTCGCCCATCGTCCGTTCTCGGTCTGCGGGGAACCGACCTCGTAATTAATCTTTCTCGTATCACAAAATATACAATCTCTCTCTCTCTCTCTCTCTCTCACACACTCTCTGTCCCTTCTTCTTTCTTGCCAATCCCTTTTTACACATTAAGTACAGATCTCCAACGGTTTACCGGATGTTCCGTGCAATAAAGTTCTCTGCCTTGCAACATTCGATAGACTTACAATATCGACGACAACAACGCGTACCATTAAACTCTTTTAATCTTGATAACAACGCTTCTGTAAACGCAGGGGATACAGAATTTTCGGCACTTCATGTCTCACTGTAGCCATGCTCACGGGGGTTAAACCGAATTCACCATTTTGCAAGATGCAAGCCCCAGCAGAGCCTTTCCGTCGCATAATCCTCGCCATAGTCCTCGCATAATCACCGACGAGTATCCTCGAGTACGCCACTACGAATAACGAAACGAAAAACATGGTTTTCCTCTTACGATTCTCTTTTCTCCTTTTTAGCTAGCCACTCGAACGTATTTGAGTCGATGTTGTACATTGCGCGGACAGGAATTATGCTTCGTAAAATACAAATTACTCGAGTAAAAAAAAATATAAAATCGTGATATCGATGACCCGCTCGATGCGTTCTTTAATTCTCTCCCTCTTTTTATAATCATTCTCAACCCTTCGTCGTTTACTCTCTCCCGAATCTCTTTCATTCCCTCTCTTTCGTTTTGGCTTCGTTAATAAATAGGCTATGCGAATTTGAATACTTGTTACTCAACTAAAAAGTTATATGCGCAGCGGGGCCACTAAGTTTTCTTCGCAGCTATGGTTACACCTTCTTGAGCATGGGCAAATGCAGTACTTCCGGTATTTCGATGTCCTCCAATCGGATGTCCGACGGATTGAATGGGAACCTTACTGGGTACGAGTACTTTAGATCCATCAATAACTGCAACACACAAACAATATCAACATTAAACAGTTAGCCAGACTTAGGGGGATGTTTTACCACCAAGATTTACGAGATACATTATTTCATGAATTTATCGTAAGACTACATTAATTAATTTTCTACTGTCTGCAAACTTGTTTATCGCACACAGAAAAATTGGGCGATCTTCGCTCACCTGTTCGTTGTTCTCGCCGCGCTCCTTCAGCTTGTCCTGCACCTTCTTGATGAACGAGACTGGGACCCTGGTCTCGAAGTCGTCAGCGGGCGTATACAAGTTGAGAATTTTGACGATCTGGTTGGCGGTCAGTTTGTTGCACATTTCGCAAACAGAATAGACATCTTCGTCGGTTTTTCGAGCCTGTAGTAGCTGGGCGGCTTGGATAAGGGGTTGAAAAGCTTCCGAGGCCTGCTCCAGTTTTCGATCCCTGCCCCATTGTTCCAGATAACTGAGATTGTACCTGATCTGCATCCCCTTGGTCCACTGACACAGTTCGTTCCTCAGAAGTAGATTGTTCAGCGCGCTGGCGCACATGAAGTAGAACAATTGTTTAAACAGCTGAACCACGATTTCAGGATCAACTCCATGAAACTGAAGAATCCTGGAGACGGAGCTGAGTTCTTCTAGAAGTTTATCCAGCTTCTGTTGCGTGGATTCTGGTTCCTCGCCCATTGACGAAGACCTCGGTCGACCTGTTAGACCGGATATGGCCTCGTGCTCGAGAAGAGCGGGCACGGTGAGAGCCTGGATCCTCTCCTTCAGGTTTGTCACGATGTTGTTGAAGATCCAGAGAGCTACGTTGCTCAGGACCACTCTGTATTCGTTCAGGTCGAAGTTCCTTAGACATTGCTCGTTTTGTCGGGGCGTGTTCTCGATCTGGAACGGTTTGTCTCCGGAATATTGCTTCAGGGTGTGCAGCAACCTCAGGGTGTTGCTCAACCACAGGACGCTCGAGTCGAAGTCTTCCCGTTTCTTCACCACGCGTTTCACAGCGTTCAGGTAGCTGGTCAGCAGCTGGCGGACCTTTTGGTCGTCGTTTATGCAGTCGGTGTGCCTGATGCACATGAAGAGGATGTAGGCTGGCAGGCCGGGCAGCAGGGTCACCGAAATCCTTGGCTTCAGGTCTGCAACAATTTTGATTGTTGAGATAATCTAGTCCGATGTTCGATTCGTGAATAATCTAGTGAGCTGGCCTTACCGATGACGAGATGACGAATGATCACGTTGATGTCCTCTTTCTTGAACTCGAACATCCCCTCGTAGTCCCTCTCCTTCTTCCTGATGGCTGGCATGTTGCTCCCGTTGTCACCCGAGTTGCCAGTGGAAGACATAATCGCGGAATCGCTCGCTGGTTCCGTCGTATCTGGCACTGAGACAGAAACAAGAAACACTGTCAGTGAAAAATCATGAATTTAGCTTTTCATGAGACTCGTGAATATAATTGGAGGTATGATGGGGTGAGTTATGGTCTGCGAGAAGTGCGATGACTATGAACACTGGACCACAGACTCACCAGCGCCCCTCGTAGGGTAAGGGCGATCCCTATGCTCCTTAGCATCGTCTCCCTCATCTTCGCAAGCATTAAATATCAGAAAGCTTTAATACCTATTCTGAGTGCGTGTATATTACACTGCAGGTTTTCGAAAAATACTGTGCACAGAAATTGCGAAAGAATATTGAACATTTTTGTTCGAATTTTCATCGCAATTTTTGTACAGGATAGAATAGTTTTAAAAGATGTCCACTCACAGCCTGCGTCCCGGAGACGTTTCGCTAGTATTTTACACTGCCTCTTGAACTTCCTGCACTCCTCCGCAATCTTGTCGTACTTCTCCTGCAGCTCCTAATTGGTTTTAATAGATGTGGTTAAAGGTTTCATTCATAGTTGAAGTGAAATCATTGCAGTTTTTACCAAATTCTCGGTGGCCACCCTGGCGATCTCATGCTGCATGAAAGCCTCGGTCTGAGTTTGCGGCGATTTGCTCAGGTTCACCGAGAGCAATTTCGCTTGCTTCTCGATCTCCTCTTGCAATCTATCGATCTCCGCTCTCCACTCGTTCCTCTGCTCCCTCCAGCCCTTCTCCTTCGTTTGCAGCTCATCCTCCAGTTGTCTACGAAAAGCCAAAGTGTCAAATCCTCTCCTCGAACCCCAACAAAGTTGTTCAATCGAAAGTAAAGGGACGAAACGACTCAACTCGCAACTATAACATGTGCCCATAATTACGAAAGTGGTTATATACTGGGTGGTTCCTCATGAAAAAATAAGAACAAAATATATGGAAGCAAACTCGATTCATTTAAGGTTTAGTTTTCGAGGTAATCAAATAGAGTTAAAATAAAGGTAATAAAATAAAATGTTGTTCGGTTACTTCTAAATGCTGTGTAGACATTGTTTACAAAGACAATACGCGTTGCTCGACGAACCGAAACTTTTGTTAGTCGTAACAGCATATACGTACGAATAGGATTTCAAACTCAATTCTTTGAAATTTTCACTCAGACCACTTTCACATGTTAATTATGGTCACGCTACAGCCGCAATGCTCTCCAAACTAGCGATGAATGTATAAATCAGATCATGACGGTTCGGTACGATACTTTGGTACCCCGATTGAACGAGAGATCGATAGTAAAGCGGATCGGCGACTATTCGCGAGCAAAATTGTCAGCAGAACTCACTCTCTCGAGGCCTTTGTCTTAAGTCTACTGAAAATCGACGTGCATGCACAAACGACAAAAGTACGATTAGACACCGTTGCTATTTGTTCTCCGTGGTATTCGAATTCAGACTGTGAAAGGGGTTCGTGATTTACCTGTTGATCTTCTTCTGGGTCTCGAACGCGAGCACCAGCTCGCCGTCTTCGTTGATGATGTCCACGTCGCGACCATAGTTCGAGCCCAGGCTCTTCATCCTACGTGTGTTGTCCGCCAGGACGCTATGCAGCTGTATGCACTCTTCTCGCCGTCTCTCCAGCTCCTCCAGAAGCGCTTCGAATTGCCCTGGAAATGGAAATCATTCAGCTCACTGCTGGGCGGTCGCGTAACTCGAAAAAACCATCGATTAACAGCCGGTGGACGATCGAGTATTTTATATCTCGCGATAGCCTGATAAGCGATAAGCGTTGGTTGGTGTGCAGAACATTATACCTGACGTTGTATAAAACTCATGAATATTTTCTTCGAAAATATCGACCATATCATTCGTTGAAATCAATCTTTACTTAAACGTCTGTTTATCGCAATCGACGCTCAAGATTGTTGCTTGAACACTTTAATGAAGCCAGTATTTCCTGTTTTTAAAGAATTTCATAGGATTGCAGAGGCATTCCGAACGAAAAGCAGAAGAGCATAAGCGAGGCGTGTGTGAAGGGCGAAGGGTGCGAAAGCAATAGTCTGCGAGCTACAAACATGTACATACTGTATTTGTCTTTATTACAGTAAATGAAAAGCGTAGAAGAGTAAAATGAAACAGTTTGCAGTATTCCTGCAAAGTCAAAAGAAACATACTCCAGGGAGCGAAAAATGAATGAGCTCCTTAGCGGCGCAAACTAATAAATTACCCATGAGATTTTGATGTGCACCGGTCATGCCCGTCGAGGAGACACTTTTCCTCAACGAACCCAAGTCCTTCTTCAGCTGAGCGTTTTCCATTTCTAGTTCTTGAAGCTGCAACCAGAGATCTCACGATCAACGTTTGAACGATTGATTTGGCTGGTAAATCGCTGACGTTAGAATCTTTTCAATTACCCTGAACGTGTCCTGTGTCCTCGAAGTCTCTTCCGGGACGTCTTTCTCCAAATCCTCCACCATCCTGATTAATCTACCCTTCTCTTTCTCAACGTCCTTCAGCTTCTGCTGAAGTTTCAACACGAGACCGATGTCCACAGGTGCGTGGGCTGGTCCGTTCGTTTCGGGCGGCGATTTTTGGTTTTGTACTTCTCCATCAGGTGGACTGTCTGATCGCTGTTGGCTCCAGTCGATCGTCTCCACCCTCGAATAAGGCGCTGAAGAGGACGCTGTCGATCGCACAGATCCGTAACCCAGGTCCTGAAAGATTAAACACATGGCAAATCTCTTGTTGGAGATCTTGAATTAGGTGGTAATTAATCTTACGAGGTTCTGATCGTCCGCTGGGAGCTCCGTGGACGCGATCTGTCCACTACCGCTGGAAGCATTGCTGAGAGACCTTGAATGCGCTGGAACGTGCATCGCCAGCTTTTGTTCCAGCATTTCTGCATGCTGTTCCAGCTCGTGGTACTCCTTCAACAGCCTCTGATAAGCTCCGCGATCCTGGTCCTGGTCCATCAGGAGCAGGTCCTTCTCCTGCTCCAATCGATGCTTCAAGTTCTCCTCGGCGCCGCGTTGATTGGTCTTCATCTTCTCCGTGGCTACCGACAGCTCCTTCCTCAGCCTCTCTATCTCCTCCTCCATCTTCTTGTTCTCCTCCTCTTTCGCCAACGTGCTCTTCTCCTTGTCCTGGCCCAGACAAATTCAGGATAAACTCGTAGAAAATGAAAATATGCTACAATTTTAACCGAAGATCAGTCTCACCTGTAAGATGTCCATCTTCTCGTCCCTCTCGGCATTGATAATGTCCTGCATCTTCTCAAGCTCCTTCTCTTTGTCCAGCAAGATAACGTTCAGCTTCTTATTCTCAGCATCCACAGCCTTCAGGACCTCCAGCTTGTGCTTCAGCTCTATCATCTCGTTCTGGACGTTCTTCAGCGACTGGTTCTCCTTCGACTAACAGAAACATTCGATAACTGAATCTCTGAACATCAAATTCTACGATCAACGACCTAACAATTCCTGATCGCCAAATAAAAACCACGTCTACTGCTTTAAATTGTACGTTACCCATAAATTAATCAAATCTACTGATGAAACATACCAGCTCGGTGATCTTCTGCTGCAAGGTGATGATCTTCTTCTCCAGGCCCTTGTTCAGCGACTTGACGTGCTCCACGCTCCTAGCCTCCGCCTTCAGCCTCTTGAACACCTTCTTCGCCAGATACCTCCTAATGCAAGCCTGCACGATCACTATGTTCTCCAACCTCTTCTTGCAGGCCATCCTCACGAGGTATCCTCTGCAGAATCGTTGGATCGTGATCGCAGCGGCGTTGTCCTTCATTCTTCTGTATCTTTCCCGCGCCATCTTGCCTCTGCCGTACGTCTGGATGCCGATCACTGTGCGCTTGATCTTCAGGTACTGTTGCCTCTTCAGCCAGCCCTTCACGCGAGCTTGAATCTTGATCGCAGCTCGTTCTCGTCTCACTGCCTGAGCTTTCTGTCTGGCGATGTAACCTCGGCCGTGTCTTTGCAGACCTAGCACAGCTTTACGGATCTTCCTGTACCTGTTGCTACAGATCAGGCCTCGCACAGTCTTCTGGATCATGATGCAGGCGTCCCGTTGACGTTCCGCGCGGAGCTTCTCCAGGTAGGCCACCTGACCGGCGCGGAACAGCACCTTGGTCTTGCCGAACTTGAACTTGTCATCGTCCTTGATGTATCTAGAATGATTCACAGACGGTTAGGCACCTCTTTAAAGAAACTTCGCTTCATTGGACTGCTGTTAGATAATAAATGGTTCAAACCTTGCCAAAATGCGCCTGCAAGTCTCCCTCAAGTCGTCGCGTCGGATTTCCTTGAACTTGCAGAGACACCTGTACCTGAGGAAGAATTCACCGTACGTTCTCTGACTAGGGAACCCAGCTGCGGATATCCTGATAGTCTCGAGCACTCCGCAAGCTCGTAATTGTTGCACAGCTCTGACGGGGTTGTATTCGAAAGCCTCCTTCGTGTCGTTCGGCTTGATGCAGCGCACGTAGTGCGGTGTGGTCGCGTTTAATGTCGACATTAGCATGTTCAAGGAATCTCGGAACTGAGATCCCACCTGTGGATCCGACGGCAATAACGTCACCCCTTCATCTTTGACTCTCATTAACCCTTTGCCCTATTTTAGTTCAATTTTTACTGGGCGAGAAACACGCTAACGATTAATTGAATCTAGGGCAACGGGTTAGGAATAGGAAGAATAATATTCACTGTACCGTTTTCTTGTTCTGCTTAGGGGTAGCGGGGACTGGTTTCTGGGCGGACACTTTCACCCTTACGTTGGAGGGAACCGAGAGCTTTGGATCTTCGTCGCTCAACAGCTTTTTCAATAGTTTATTCTGTAACAATTTTTAGAGGATTTTTAGTGAGACACTCTGGACCGAGTGGTAAATTGATCATTCAAGGGTAGTGTCGAGGATTGCAAGGGTTCGGGATGTGCATTCTCATTTCTAAATAAGACTAGCATAGAATGATGCTTTATCTTTTGACTAATGAGAATTGAGAAGGCGCATCCTGCATCCTTGCAGTCCCGGAAACGAGACTACCCTCTCTTAACTCACATCTCCGTTTCGCAGCGCGTCGACCTGCTCCTCGATGACAGTGTCCCTGTTCTTCTCCAGGAAGCCGACAGTTTCGTATTGCACCAGGTCAGCGAAATGGTGTATGAGGAAAGCGGAAGTGCCGAACCGTGGCTTCTCGAAGTGCTTCGACTTCCCGCACTTTGCATAGAGCTTCTCAGCCCAGGAGCTGTCCGACCCTTTCGGCATCTGTCGTTCAAGCGGTTACTTAAAGAGTTATCTCTCCGGAACCATAGCGGAAACGACGTTAGAAGTTCTTACTGACTCTGCACTCCTCGTCCAACAGGTCCAAAATTCCCAGCTTCGTCTCGATCAGATCGATGCAGGGTTGGTTGTCGTAGAAATCGATGAACGTCCACTCGATCTCCTCCCGAAGGTATTCCTCTTGCTCCAGCTTGAACACGTGCTGGTTGAACTGTTGCTGTAGCTTCTCGTTCGCGTAATTAATGCAGAACTGTTCGAACGAGTTGATCTCGAACGTCTCGAATCCGTAGATATCGAGAACACCGATGAAACATTGCGGTTTGTTCTGCGATTGTAAAGAATTGTTGATCCCAGCCACGATCCAATTGAACAGCTCCGCGTAAATGTGTTTTGCCAAAGCATCCCTGGCACCGATCGCTTGCTCCACGTTCATGGGCTTCAGAAATACTTCCCTCATGGAAACGATCTTTCGGTGGCACAGCCACTTTCGCATCGCCTTCATGTCCGTGCCTAACAGCTCGCATATCGTCAAGAGATGCTTGTCCGACGACTAGAAGACCGAGTAACGCGGTAATATTGAAAAACAGGAGAGTGTACGAGCTGGCCTCGGAAGCGGCTGACCTCCTTGCGGAATAAATGCTTTAGTGTTCATGTAAGAGCACAGGTATTGACACCTTCGCACCAAGAAGTACAATGGGCTACCTCTTTGATCCGAGCGACTGAAAACGATACAGGCTTTCCAAGTCACTCTACATTCACCCTTTTGCAAATAAAGTATTCTTAAATAGAAATTGTAATTTCGGCGCACAGGTTCGATCCTATGTTACTATTTTCCTAAGCAGTTTTACAAATTAATAATTCGACGTTTCGGTCTAGGTTAAGACCATCTTCAAGAATATAATTGCGTTTGTAAAAATTAATATGAGAATATATATTTCCGTGTTAAAAAGCAAAAAGAGAACAAACGAGAAAAATACAGAACAAAGAAACCAATGATAAAACCAAAAAGTATTCTTAATCAAATACTTACTTAAAAGTAATTACTAATTCATTCGGTTTGTAATGTACAGTGACTCCCACTAATATCCGGACACTTTGTTAAATATTGAATGCAACGATTTGAAATTTTCTAGGAAGTTGGAACAATTGATTAGCTACACAACGTGACCAAAAATTTTGGAATAGTTTGAATTTTATTTGCAACAGGGTGAAATTGACTTGCAGAGTGGAGAGTAGTTCTCTCGGTGAGAAAATTGCGAGGAGACCAGTTGTGTTCCGACCAACCCCGCAATCGAATAAATATCGTATATTTACGGAGATGACGCTGCCCTCGGTGTCATTGGCGCTGTTCTGCGCGTCAGAATGCCTAATCTTGACATTGCCTAAATGAATGATGGCCGCTAAAATACGAAGCATGTCGTCCTGTTGCTTGGACGTGAAACCGAGCATGGTGAGCGCGGTGATCGTCTCGTCGAAGCACGTTAGATCGTCGACACCGTCGATCAACGGATTATTTCCTTGGTTCAGATAGTGAAACTGATTCTGATGACCTAGATGCAAGTGCGGTAGTCGAGACGCGGCTGCGCACATTTGGTAAAATACGTGATAATTCCTTTCCTCATTCGCCTAGGGAATTGCTCGTTTATAATCATCGTAGTTCAGACAAACAGTTGCGCCGGCTGCGTTTCTATCAATTCGAATCGCTACTCTGTAATCATACCTGAAACACCACCCTCGACTTCTCGAGCAGGTAGGTCCTCATGCTGGCCCCCGTTATGTGATAGTGCTTGTTGAACTGGATCTCGATGAACTTGCCGAAACGCGAGGAATTGTCGTTCCTCGTGGTTTTCGCGTTTCCGATCGCCTCCATGATCGGCAACGACGCCAGAACCTTCTTCTCCACCTGTGTCTCCGTTGTCGAACCACCGACCGTCGCGAAATATCGCATAGTGTATTTGGCGGACACCGTTTTGCCCGCGCCTGACTCGCCAGAAACGATGATCGACTGATCGTGGCCCTCCCTGCGATCATTTCCTAATCTCAGAAACATTTTCCAGCCTTTTCTTCGGGAATTGAAAGGTGCACAATCGACACGTTCACTGTGCTAACGAGTTAAGGGGGTAGACTCGTTTCCAGGATTCCAAGGGTGAAGAATATGCAAAGATGGGGGTTTTCAGTAGTCAAAGCGCTAGATAAAAGATCAATCGAGACCGCCATCACCCCTAAAAGTCCTATTTTTACGTTTACGGAGCGTAATTCGCATTAATCGAGTTACTGCAAAAGTAGAATAATGCAATTTACGCCTCGCAAACAAAAAATTAGAACTTTTAAGGATGATTGCGGCCTGGATTGATCTTGTATTAGAAACCCTCTGCATTATCGAGACCAGGATTACACCTTTGCAATCCTGGAAAAGCAAGTCTACCCCCTTAATCCCTCTTTATACTATTTAATATTTCGGGTTCCAGAAATTTCCGGGTATCACGAATTTTCTATTTCATATTACTACATCAAATAATTCGCTATTTTAATCAGAAAACTTGCGATTGTTAAACAAAGATCAGCTAGTCTGTGGTTCGAGCGTCGCAAGAGGTCAATGAACGTGTCAATGGGGAAAATCGCGAACCTTTCCAGCTTGGTGTAAGCCTCTTCAGCAACTGCGAATATATGAGGCTCAAGGTCTCCCATGGCTTGCCCCCTGTAAGCCCAGATCGTGTCATGTCCGTAGATTGGAAGCTCATTGTATGGATTGAAGGCGACCAGCACGATGCCGCAGTAAGTGTAGATACAATGCCTCTGGAAACGTATCTGGAGATTGTAGAGGACACCTGGTTCGTGTAGAAACGATAGTGAAGTTAGATTGTTCTCCCCTATGAGAATGTCCGGGTTCCTTAAGGGTGGCAAATCAGTGTCCGATTTGATCTCGAGGACCTTTGTCTGGTGCGAGTCATCCGTCCGAACTTTCAAGGTCGGTTGCCTCAGCTTATAGTCCTCGAGCAGCAACGCGCCTTCCCAGACCTTCTCCGGATGAGGCACCCACACCCTACCACCCTGCGGAACATAATCGATCATCGCACCCTTGTTCTTATCCTAGAGCTGGTCATTATGCTAAATAAAAATTGTGTGAGTTCATTGCAAGGAGCTATTTATAATTCTAACAAGTTGAGAATTTTTCCAACAAGCGTCAATTCTTAATTTTAATTTGAATTTATGTAGATCTAGATTTTAAAATTTCTTTCTTTATTAATACACTGCGGATCTCTATGCAATTATGGCTTCTAAGAATTCTCAAAAAAATACTAGAGTATAAAATTGACGGAATTACCACAGAAAGTAAGATCTGATTTAATTTAATTTTCTTAATATTCGTTTACGAAAATTGCAAATTGCATAAACATTAGCAGTCTATTTATTAAATATACATATGTTAGATTGAAGAATGAAATACTTAATCCCACAGGACCCGGCGGGATTCAAATAAATCCCACATCTATCCCGCGGGATTGCGAACCGTAACCGGCGTGCACACTGTGAGAAACTCACAGGTTGTCTTCTGGTTGAATCATCGACTGTAAAGACGGTTCCCGAAGCGCGTTGTTCAACGTCGCAAACGAGCTCGCACGGGTTAATTACTCAGCGTCTAATTTTCGCCTGTTTGAAAAGATGACCCGCTTTTCTTCGTCTGTGTTTTTCTCTCCCCCCATTTTTGACGAGTGGTACGTATGAAAACGGGGTCGGCGATACGGAGTATCGATTTCGACGGCACGGAGCACGCCAAATCGCGATTGGTGATCGCGTTTACAGCCCAATGCTCCATTGTGCGAACGGTTATAAAATCTTCAACTATTTTACGCCAATCTCGGAAGCCCGAAGAGCACACTGTGCTGGATCGTAACATTTTACTATAACTCTTCAACCATATCGGGATGAAATTTCCACAAAGATTCATTAAAAAATTATTCTACCTACTGATAACTATCGTAATAATTCTGTAATAATTTTTTAATTAATTCTGTAAATTTTCTTGTGTTAAAATAAAACTAAAAATCGTTCATTTGTTACTTATTTAGTAGTTTTTCAGGTAATTTAAATCACCGATATTATTTCCAGAGTAGATTTCAGCTCGCGACAGTGAAGCATCCTGCCAGCGAGACCGCAGTGCTAAGATTCAGAATGCGTTCGGGATTATTGATCGCGGACAATCTGAACGTATTCCATCCGACACTCGGAAATGGCCTGAACGCGGGCGTACTCGTCGAAAGAATCGCCTAACGGTGTCTTTGAAATAATGGTCGAGCGATTCAAACGACAGAACGACCACGAACCGCCGAAATGTACTGTTATCGCGGTGAAAGAAGTGGTTACGTGATCGGAAGGAATATCGAGCAACGGTAAAGTTCACTGCTACCATTTTTCCCGTGTTACCTTGACGCGGGAGGTCCGGTTCGAGGGACTCGACACGATTTCGAGTCACTGTCTTCTTCGTTGACAACGTCGCGCTGACTGCGTGCTCGCGAAGAAGTGAAAAGTAGCCGTGAACTCTCACGATCCAATCTTGTATGTCAACTGTTACGCAAGTCGCGGCTCGAAGGACGCTGAGAGAAAAGAATTGAAGAATGGCGGCGAGGTAATCACTCTCGAAGACAAGTTATGGTTGTACGCGATGCGACGCCTACCGTCGTGTCACTGACAAATCGTGGAAATTGGAACTGTAATTCGAAAACGCTCTGGAGCGTCATCCTTCGATTGTATTAGGTTGGAGGGAAAGTTCTGTCGTATTTTAAAGAAAACATTCTAATGAATTTCGAAAAATGTATGTTTAATATTATTGAATGACTAGCTGACTCGACAGACGTTGTCCTGTACAAATTTCCTTTGTAATTGTCTCGAAATTTTTTCCTGAAAACTTTTCCAGGACCATAACGAACAAAACAAAAAACGAATCACGCATATCCATCGTTCGAATCTTGAGTTATGGTCATGAGTTCGTACAAAAATCCCATAGAAAAAAGCATTTTCATTTTTTCCTGAAGTTTTCATGTTTCCAGGAAAGTTTTCCAATTTTTCTTTCCCTAAAAACCTTATTCGGACTATTAAGAACATTTTTTGAAAAAAATTAGCCAAATCGGTCCAGCCGTTCTCACGTGATATCGTGACCAACGAACAGCATTTCATTTTTATTATATAGAAGATATTATATAGAAGATATAGTTTTCATTATTTGTACAACTAGTTGACATTTTTCAGATAACCTGTTAATTCCTGATTCCCAATCACTCTTTCCAAAAGTTAGCTGATTACTTCAAAATTCGACAGAACTTTCCCACCAACCCAATAAATGCCTTGGTCCAACAAGCGCCTCCAAGAACTCGCAAACACGTGGAAATTGGAACGCGGTCGTTCGTTGCCATTTTCGCGTTTCAAGGCCGGCCGATCGCTGACATCGCGCTATCAAACTGCGTAACGCCGGGCTCCGTCGGCTCGTGTGTTCGCGAATTATTGCGTTTCTCAATGTTTTACGACTCCCCGCTGATCGTGGTGCCAGGTAAACGAAGGGGAATCGAGCGAGCATAACTGATTCGAAACGCCGTTTCGAATCCTCTGAGTCACGTCTACCAAGCGGTTCTAAAGGATTGTCTCCGCAGGAGCGCTCGCGATAAATCTGTTCTCACGATTTTGAAGACTTAAACTTCGGTCAAAGGCTCGTTTAATTTATGAAGTTCGCGATTCCCATGCTTTCTACGTTACATAGCGGGTGAACGATTACTCGGTTATGGCTCGAACGCGGAAAAAGCGGAACCGAGACGGGTTCCCACGCACTTTGCTCATTGGAAATGTGATCAGAACCGGCGGAACAGCTCGCTGCTCGCTCCTAGAACGACAATCGACCCACAGATGAGAATGACTTTCCCTTTTTTCTTCGCGAATTAATTAGACGGCAAACCAGAGATAACGCGACTCCCATCAACTTATATAAAGGTACATCAGCGACCATTAACTTCTGGGTACCGTTGTTGGCTGCTCTGGTTCCTCATCGGTTACTATCATTTAGAGATCTTCAGAAATGGTAACAAGTCACTTTTGGCAGATACAGAGACTCTCAGTCATTGGAGAACAGTTTTTTGGCTTGGAAGAACACTCTGGGAAATTGATAGAGTAGTTTGTACTTCGGAAAATGGTACTCTCGATGTAATAGAGATTTGAGGACTGCTTCCAGACTATTTTCAACACGCTTAACCTTCAGTTACTAGCACTCCACTGTCTACAGAACTGTTTACATGGAGCTTTATACAACTCGAACAGATAAATAAATTTTTCTTTATGCATGAAACTCTAAATTGAATGTTCTCAGACCGTAAGTATCGTATGCGAGTGATTAAAAGTGAAATATTGGTTCCAACTCGAACGACAGCTTAAAATGGTACTTTCTATTACTGGGGAATATCAAGGCAGCCTTGGCGCCTGTGCGAATGCAGACCACTCGCATGTTGTGTCTGAGCTTTGCCAACCGATCTACGGCTTCTGTCGGGTTCCACCCACGCCACGTTTCAATGTTCAAACTGCGTGACTTTTTACCGCACCCGGTGGCATTAAAACAGCCTTCATTGTCACCCAGCTCCGGCAATCAATCAATCATCGATACCAAGCCACGTCGCACCTCCCATTTCACAATTACCAAGACAATGGAACCGCTTCGGACATTGTTCTATAAATTCCACAATTAATTACGCTACAAGAAAATTCGCGCAGAGAATATTATTACTCCTCTTTCGATAACGTTGCTTGCAAAAATACGAATTACCAATCGATTTCTCTGGGAATGTAGTGGTGTCCAAAAATACTGCTGCCAAAATGCGCTGAATGATTACTAGACTGCGGATCTTTACGCAAAATACACTTTTCCGACCTGAATTGCAACAAACAATGATATAGTTTATTTTCTGGTGGAGAATAATATACCAATATTTTTCAATTGTTGTAATGGATTATTGTTTTAAATTACACCTGCTCAATTTTGTCATAATTGCATAATATTCGCAGTTTAATCACACTCGGTTGTGACGAAGATCGCCAGCGGAGTTTAGGTTCGCGACTGTTCGCCTAAATAGGAAGCGGACGAAACCCGCAATCTTATCAACAGTTGCGAGGCCACGCGCGTGTGAATCACTTTTGCCAGAGATTCCCTCCCATCGAAACAGAAACTGATAACGCGTCGACGACACAACGGTGTAGACGTATCTGCGACACGTAATTACATGCACACAGAGACACACACTGCTGTGCTATCCGGGATCGTGCTGTTTGCTTATCGATTCACAAAGGTAGCAGCAAAACGGGACGGCAACGGAAACCTTTTCTCTTGAAAATTAAGACTCGTAACGTAATAAAGCAAAATAGCCGGGCGCAGAACTTGAGCGCAGAAATTGTACCGTGTTCGGTCACCTTTAAAACGGCACAACATCGCGCTACGGCTTATCGAGGTGCCGGGATCGTTTACTCGTTACATTTTACATAACATTTGCATCCATTGTCGTGCAACTTCGGACACGTAACATTCGTCAATATTTGCACTGGCCATGGCGCTGTTACGACTGCACTTTGTCGGAGAAAGTGCCATTTGTTCGTCGCCAAGGAAACGGGATAAGAAGGAACACCTAAATTCCAGGTCCTAGAAAGAGAACCGTTCTCATAAATTCTGCGAAATTTTTCTATGCTAGTCCTCGTCTTTCTATCTTCCTCGAGCGAACAAAATTTTGGAGATAATTCCGCGAATCTCCGGTAATCAAACTTGCTAGATTGATATAGTTATCGTGTTTTATCTAACCGGCAGATTGTGTCCATTTCTTTAAGAATCGCGGGACGAGATTTAACTGTTTCAATTCGAGAACGAAACATTTCGATTCAACGGTTCTATAGTTCACAGATGTTTAACCTTTTGCACTCGAAGGTATTTTATCAAAGAACATTAAACATTTCTTCGAAGCTAGAATAATTCCATTCTATATGATTTTTCTCATTTTATGGATATGAAATTTCTACAATACCTCGTACAATATTGAAACATTTAGTAATTGCTTAGATTCCAACATATTCAATAATGTAAAGAATATTTTGAATAATGGTACAGAAATTTTTAGTGGTGACTCTGAGTCGCGCCAAGTGACGTTGCGCCAAAATTTGTGAAACCATAGTCTCGATACGTAAATTAATATCAGCGTTCCAAGAATTATACAAATTAAAATGAGGAAGCATTAATGACCATGTATTTAAATACACGTAAAATATCTGTATACACGTGTGACATTAATTCACGTTCAAAACCATGATCTCTAGTATTCTGCAATAAAACTGATTCTAAAACATTTGACAGACAAATTGATATTACATCGAATCATTTCTAAGAAGTACAAAGTTTTAGAGCAAGTTAACTTGTTTTACGAACAAGCTGGTTTCAAAGGGTCCGTGCAGGAAGCTTCGACAAATCATACTCGTACAGTATTCTGTAATAAAACTGATTCTAAAACATTTGACACCATGATCTCTAGTAATTAAGCACAAAGACTAATTGCCACTCGTAGTGCGAACGATGTTCGCCTCGAAGATAGGCGGTGACACGATAAATTCCTGTCGCCGAAGATTTCAAAATTCTGATAAGAACGTGACACTGTTTGTAGTCGACGATTGATGATTGCACTTCAGCGTTGCATTGTGTTTGCACGGGGGCGCGAAGTACGTACGTGGATTCGCACTTGTTCAGGGCTCGTACGGCACGGTCGAGATTATCGTGTGTTCGTGGAGCGGATTCAAGGTGCATTCGGAAACGAGAACGGTGCACTTGGTTGAGACCGCTTGACGTCGTGCTCGTCGCCGTGAGATCGATCGGCTCGAGCTGCGTTGCTCTCTGAGAAAGGCGCCAGGTTCTCCGTTATTGGAAATAACCAGGTCAAGTTTCCCGCCCACACACGCACTGTATAGATTTATATTTTTTTCCCCTCACATGTGTAGCAATCGCCGCCCGGCTGGCTGCACCCTCTGTCGCCACCGACGGAATTTCCCTTTCGACGGAATGACAATGAACGGGCGAAGGCCTCTCATGGGGGACGAGCAGGATATACAGCGCGAATTTGCATGATGGGCTCGTGGGGGAAAGTTTTTGACTCGAGCACTTTCTATTTTAATGCTCTTCGGCTTCTTCGCGCCTCTTGTCTACTTTTCGAGAGGCTCAGAGGGGCGCTTAGAAAATGTTTGATACGCTATTGTTCTTGCGAGATTGGATGCTGTGGATTAGGGATGATTCGTAGACTGAGGAAATATTGCTAGACTGCAATTCTGTTGGAAGGAAAGTTCTGTCGTATTTTAAATGAGTAGATAATTTTAAATGAACAACACGTGTTGCTAGTGAGTCATTGATAGCTTATCTGATTGGCAACAAGTCGTTACTATATTATTAAACATATAGTTTCATAAATTCCTTCCAACCTAATAAATCGATCAGATCTGTACAGCATTTTATTCAGATTCTTTTAGCTAATTCAGAAAATATTGGAATGATTTTAGACCTCAGATTTTGGATCATCCTGTACACTGAAACGGAACCAATTACTTTCAGCAAGAACTATTAGGTAGACAATCTTTGATTATTTTTTAATACCGGAGAAAAATTGCTGGACCTCCTACGTTGCAGCATCCTGTACATTTAAATGTCACCGAAAGATTACGAGAAGGATTGTCAGACGAATCAATGTTCGATCGGCATTTCTGTACACTCTCGGACTGTCGTGTTACTCGCGAGGTACAATGACAGTTGTTCCAGATCTCGGTGAACTTCCTGCACGCCTGACCCACTCCGTGATTATCTCCTTTAATTATGAAGTAGATAGTGACAGTGGTCCGTGTAGAGGACAGCCGAACGCGGAACACTACGGACAATTCCTCATCTTGTAAAAGCTCGCGACCGTGAGAAACACGAGGCTGCAACTTTCAACGGTGCGTCCCAGTTGAATAAGATCGCGAAACGGGCTGAGTTCGTGGGAGATTGCTGCGAGGAATCCTCGGTTTTCACGGGGACTGCACAAAAGGGCAGTCTCGTAACGCCATATTTAGCTGTGCTAGGGTTTTGTCGTGCAATTACCAGCGATACAGCGAACCTGGCCTTAGGCGACTCACTTTACGATACCTTCCGACCCGGCTCTGAAAAATCAACCCGGCTACCTGGAGAAATCCAGCAACCTTCAATCCTCGACTTGCCGGAGATTCAATTGTCACTATCATTAATTCGTGCCTCAAAGGTGAAAGAATTAAGATTTCTGCGAAGATTGTGTCACGTCCGGTGGTTCTGCCATTCAAAAATCATTACGAAGAATTGATGAGGATACAATCTTAATAGGGTGGGTATCTGTTAAGACAAAACCGAATCGAAATGAACATCCGATCACAACGTAAACCTTATACAATACTTAATTGTTCAGTAATTGATTATTCTACCATTATTCAAAGTATTTGTTGCATTATTAAATTCGTATTCAATAAATCACTAAACTATTTAATATATTAACGAACCACTGAAAATATTGTACGAGCTATTACATCAGTTTTATATATCAATAAAATTAAGAAAATCGTATAAAATGGAAATATTTCAGGCCGATAGAATAATTTTGTTTTCGGAGAAAACGTGATATTTTATTTCATGCATGAACCACTTTGTTGTCGAAGAGGAAGCACGTAGAACGAGAAGAATTGAGAGAACCTGAAAGATGATCGAACGGCTCATCTCTGTTGGCGGTTTGGGGAAAAAACGTGTGGGTGTTTTTGGAAGTAGTTTTTAACGATGCACTCAGTGTTCCGCGAGTTAGAAAGGAATCTTCTTCGTTGACCTTTCGAATGAAATATCGCTCGAACACGGAACAGAATCCTGAAGCGGATCCCTCGGTCTGGAGTTGCGGGAAGAAGCGAGCACGCAAGGAGAACGACCTATTCGAAGACGTTTTGCTTTTCTGCTCCCTGGGAGAAAGGGAGCTAACTGGCTGCTGGTGAGCTAAGCTCCGCGGATCACGTTCCTCGAACCGATCGTGCGAGCAACAGTTTCGAATCGGGCTAGCTAGCTTACCTTTAAACGTAAAGGCGCGATCGGGACTTCGTTTCGCGTTGCAGTTTCTTGCATAACGTCGCGACTTTTATTGCCCTCTGCCTGGCCACGTTCGTGCATTACACGGTTGCAGACGAACGAGTTGATACCCGGAACGAAAAGCGTTCGAAACGAGGACTCCAGTAAATTAGCTGAACGAGAGAAATACAATAATTGTGGTTGAGATTGCAACGAAGAGACATAGAAATAAAAAATTAGAAAAGAGAGGAAGAACAAGTCAGCCAACAAAAAGTTCCTGGAGGAAGTCTAAGCTGAAGAATAGAATTACCTAAGCGGATTAAGAGAAAGCAGAGAAACTACGTGTCAAGAAGAATATCAGCTGCGATTACACGGATGAACAGCGGTAAAGATTGAAGAAGTACCGAATGGAAGAACAATTGAGGAGAGAAGGATTCCCGATTTTGTTAAGAAGACGATAAGAGCGACGAAAGAACCTGAGAGGAAACACTGGTTGAATTTCAAGAGGAATAAAGAAGAGGAGCGCATAAACAAAAAGGAAAAATGGTGGAAATGCGAAATCCTGCTGCGCGCAGGATGCGTGACCAGTGATGCAAATAGGACGCATTCAGGTGCCTGTAGCCGAAAGCAGTATCGGTTGAATACAGTGCTATTAACAATGAATATTAGCCCGGAACGTTTCACATCCCTAACGAAGCCACGCTTCAGCGACTCAAGATATGAATCGAAGTAAATTGAAGCAAACAAGGCGCCGTCCCGGAGATCCGCGGGATCAATGCGGAGTATACAAGGTGTACTTCCATAAAATGCATGATACGACCTCGGGCAACCCTCGCAGTTCACCTGCCCAAGGCAGTAAATCAGCCAAGATGGAGTGCTGCTATACGATCTTAAAGGGGCACCTCCGAGACACGCGTTAAGCCTCGTTCTCACCGACCGAACATCGACTATCTCGAGCGTTGCATCTGAATTAAAGCACTCACACTCCATCAGGTGAACTGCATTCGCAACCTGCAATTCCTATCAAGACACGCACAGTTTGTACGATATCAATTATTCGTTCAGAGCCTCTGATTGACGCTCTTCCATTGAACCCGCAACTTTGACGAGCACACGCGCATCAGTACGTTTAGAGCCTCTAGTTGACGCTCATTCAACGAAGCTTAGAAAGAAATCTTCCGTTGCAACGCTTATACTTCGCGGATGCATTGAACCCGCAACTTTTACCTTCAATCTCCCTCCGTTCTCCGCGGAATTTAGAATGTGAGAACGTTCGTAAGATAAGTTCCACGATCATGTTTAGAATAGACGATATAGAATAAAAGCTGAAGGTAACTCTTCGGATGGCGAGGAAACAAGCGATTATCAAATTACATGGAGAATCGAGTGGAATTTCTCCGTCCGATTTAACGTCACTTTCTAGCCGAGGATTTCTACGTGAAATGACCTTTAAACCGAGCCGCTCGGTTCCGCCGCATTAGTCCCATTAATTTCGCGACCGCGGCGAGACATTTTAAGCGTGGAAATAAATGGCCGCGATTATGAACAGGCGATCGGTGTTTGATGTTCAGGGACGGTGAACACTGCGGTTCGAGGCGACGCGCTGTCAGAATGACAGGAGGCGGTTGCACGCGCGCGGGACAAACGCTGCCGTGCATTTGCTTAGGCAAAGCAGTGATCGTACGGCCCGGTTCTCGAAGCAGAATTTAGGTCTCTAGGCGCAGAGCCTCCCGGCACGACGATCATTGATTTTTGTTTTGAAAAGAACCGCGAGTTGTTTTCGCGCTCGCCGTTATTTTTATCGTCCAGCCCAGTGGGCGGCGTTCGTCTCGAAAATTTGAAAATTGAAACTGAAAATCTCCCAATGTCGATAAGCGCCGCTGCAAAGTGTAATTCGACGTTGTTAGAGAGTTAATTATTTTATCCGAAGTCGCATCAACTGGTACAAGCAGAATTTACATCTCTAGCAGTTCAATCTTCCATTGCAGCGATCATTGATTCTTGTTTTGAAAAGAACCGCGAGTTGTTTTCGCGCTCGCTGTTATTTTTATCGACCACCTGAATGAGCTACGAATGAGCAATGAAAATTAAATCTGTAAATCTTTGAACGTTGGAGCGAAAATCGACCGGTACGCCGGAAGATTTACGGCTGGATTCGTGGACCATTTTTCCTGAATCGTCCGATAGAGTGTAACGCGTTGGCAGACGCAGTACCACGGGAATATCAGAGGGCAAAGACGCAGCCACCTCTCGTGAAAGTTGTTCCTCGCCTGAGAAATACACCTTCGCTCGCGTCCGATGGTGCATACCGTTCGCCTAATTGGACCGATGTCTAGCTAATTATTTTCCGAAACAATTAACCTTGCATCCGACCGAGGAAACTTTCGCGAATCTCCCCGCAGCCAGCGAATTCGAAGCGTGCCGTCGAGGAAAATCGATAGGGGACTCGTTAAACATCTACTCGCGGACAGTGATTCGCAACAGAACCGGCTAGTACTACTTTCACGGGAACCACGGAAAACGCTGGCCCTCCGCGGAGCCAATTCTGTTTCCAGGAACGATTCCTGCAGCTATCCGACCTGTTTCAAACCCGACGGCAGTCTAAAAATTCCCCTGCTTTTCCGTGAAACTTGAAAATCAGTTCAGCTGAAACTGCTCGTACCGTGAATTGGATTCGATAGAGACAATTTCTATTCCTTGAGCAAGTTTCAGAAACTCTCATGTAAACAATAATTGGAACGAACGAATTTTAGTATGCTCCGAAAGAGGATACTCCGAATCCATACAATTTTCAGGCTGTTTGTCATCGGTTCAACGACAGATTAATTTTCCAAAAGAATATCCAAACGTATCTTATGTCTCCAATAAAACCCTGTAAGATTGCTTTTAATCTCTTCAGCAAACAAAATCAGTTTACCTTGTCCGCGGTGTCCAACATCGGAACAGACTCTGAAGAAACATGAAACAGTTTCGGAGCGAACGTTGTGTCTCTTAGAAAGCATCAATATTTACTAGTTTTTCTAGAAGCCCTGATGAACAACAGAAGTGGAAACGAGTGGATAGAGGTGACATGCGAGAAATCTCAGGGTATGAGGCAAAACGAGTTCGTCTAGAAACCGGAAGTTCGAGAAGAGGCTAGTCTGGCTAGCAAGTTGCTAATTCTCAAGAGGTAACGGTGGTGTCAGGTGTCGCGGTCAGGTGAGAAAAATGTCAACAGAGAGTACGGCCAATGTGGCCGAGTCCGATGGCAGTCTGTGGGAGCGGGTGTTAGTAGACGAACGAGGTCCAATGGGGCCTGATGGGTCTCGTACCTTAACGTACAGCTCCCTCGTCGTCATGATGCTCGGTCCAGGTATCCTGGGTCAGGTCTCAGGTACGATGAGGAGTCTCGCAGCAGCCGCAGGCACACACGACTCTTCTCACGCACTCACGCACACACCTGAACACAGACGAACAACCAGGTACCTACGACATTTGTCGCTTCGTGTGTACGCGCTACGATCGACGCAGACGTCTTCCCTCGGATCTACAGTACATCCTGATGTCACCCGAGGCACGGTCACGGCATGTTTCTGTTTTGATTTTCTTCCTTTTCTTTCGCTCTTTTCGCTTAATCACTCCCCTCGTTACCTGTCCCCTTCCTCTGTCCACACGATCCGAAATCTTGCAAGGACAGTATAGGACACACTCGTTTCTTTTGTTTTCTTCTCGCTAGCTTCGCTCTTCAGGATCTCTCCCCGCGGTACTCTTCGCTAGCCAGCCACTCGAACCATCGACCAGTGGCCCACCGGGAAATGGATTTTCGCGAAGGTCGTCGTCGTCGTCGTCACCTGCGTACCTCCACGTAAACGTCCCACGACGACACTGCCACCAGCTGGCTCGTTATCGGGTTTAGATTCGGCGCCCCTCTACGCCTACACGCTCGACCACTCTCCTCCTGGTCCCAGACCTGCTCAGAGTCGACGCGAAACCACTCACCGTCCTCCTCGGACACGTTCGCCACGTGTCGCACTGTCTCTCTCACATGATCGAACCTCGAGTCACACGCCATCTCACCGTTCAACCGGGAAACAATCATTTCAAACCTGTCCCCGCGACCATCGTCTAACGATCTGGTCAGACCTCATCGATTTTTCATTCGTCATTTCATCCGTCGTTTTCTGATCGTTTTGCCTCGACGCAGTTTTCAGGGACAGCGGTTTCGATTCAGTAGATTGGGCCTGTCCTACTCAGACTTTCCCGTTGGTTCTTTTGACGAAGTTGCGGGCTGATAAGAGGTCTGAAATAATTGTTACTGTTAAGCAGTGTTATACAAAGGCTGCTTCGAAGTGCAATAATGTAGCGGGGCCTTATCACGGGTTATTAGACCGTGGCTTCAGTTTTTACAGCTACCGAAGCTTTGCTCCTAGGATACGTTATCGGCATTGTCGATAAGCGGCGTCGCGAAGCTTCGAGAGGGAATAACAAATGCGGGCGAGCGTTGCTGAACTGGATAGACAATGCCTCGATAATTTTACTATTCTTTCGCGGATCGGCAGACATCTGTCGGAGGAACTTCAGATAATTTCGTTCTTTAACATTACATTGCCTCGTAAACCAATCATATTGGAAGTTGTTCGAAGTCGCATCGACTAGTATTGATTATTAGCTACCACTTTGACATTTCATGCTACGTTAGCCAATTATCTGTTACAATTTAGATTTTAATTCCACGTTGTTTAAAAGGCTCTACTTGTTACCTATTTATTCGTACAGATTCACGAAAAAACTCGTTCGAGATTCATTTCGACACAGTTCGACTCCTCTTCAAGGGGGTTATGTAAAATAAATTACGATCGCGGTTCTTTCGATCCGTGACGTCAAGCTGCCACGGTTAATTTACGAATGACAGCGACACGTTAACCATAGCTTCACTGATAAATTCTGAACGAAGAAGAAGCGGGAATTGATTACAGTCGTGTTTAGCAGTACGATCTATTAGTTAAATCATGGCATTTTTCCAATTAGCTCTGAAAGCCAGGAAACTGGATAAAGCGATGCGAAGGTACGAGGATGAAAAACTAAGATCGATCGAGATCTCGGCTGGTGCCAAACCGCGGTACACTTTAAAGCAACGAATTCGTCGTCAGAAGTTGCGGTGAGACTTGAAATTCCGTTTGCTGCCAAATCGCAGTTCGAACTTTCCTTTCTATTCTATTAGTATCTGTCCGGGGCCCTTTATCATCCCCCTCAACGATAAAAAAACTTGTACTACTTTATGCGTGAAAGATTTATCTTTTAGTAGCTAGCCCTTAGCACTCGAATGGTGGCTCCGAGACGCCACTAAAAATTTCTATACCATTATACAAAATATTCAGTATAAATTACTAAATATTTAGGTATTAACTATTATATCAATTTAAAAGATCATAGGGGATGGAAATATTCTAGTTCCGAGTGCAAAGGGTTAAGGATCTTCGAGATTAATTATTGATTTACTTTCAACAGCCTGAAGAAAAAGGTTAAGGGGCTCTGTGGCAAGATCTTCGCGATCCCAAAGCGTTCCTGGATCTACAAGAAGATCGTCGAGGCGCGCACAGACGGAACCCTAGAGAATTACGTCGCGAAAAGTTTCCTCGGTTTTATCGGAGGGATATTCCTTACCTACATCTTCTTCGGCTTCTTCGTTCTTCAACTCGGATACAAACTCTCCTCAGCGACGTACCTTTGCACCGCGATAGGGGTGGTTCTCACCCTCGGACTGGCGTTCTCCCCTCGAGTTCGGTTAGGAAAATCAAATAACAAAGTCCGACCCCATCAATTCTTTATCTGCCCTCTCTTGGGCACGATGTACCAACATCCTGAAGTTCTTCTTGCGGCTAGAATTCGACACAGATAATTGTACAATGTCTTCCTTAACACTAAACGTGATAAAGACTTGCAGGAGATTATACATAAATTATAAAACAATACCTACCACTTTTAACGCTCGGTAGATTCAGTGTTAACCCTCGGCTGATGACTCGACAGTGGATCTTGATGCAAAATCAAAATTTTCTATCTGCACTGTAACAAAGCAGAGTGAATTAGTTAATATAACAGTCTTTTTAAATTCTTCCAATGTTTTACCCTTTTCAATTACACACGATTACTCATCTATTAAAATGATTAAGGGAGCAGATTATTTTGCATAAAGATCCGCAGTCTACTAATGACACACGCTTGTAGACGATCATCGATTGAAGAAGTTCAACGGTGTGTCGCAGCTCATCAGCAGAGGGTTAAAGTTCATCAACAGCGGCCTCTCGAGGGTTCTCACATTTTCTCCCATTTCTCCCTGCAGCTGTATAGTGTTCCTGTTATTACCCCAATTTTTTTCGAAGCGGGGGCGGCAAGCGATGGTCGCGTACGCTTTTATTCTAGCGTTAACCGGCCCGGTGAAGAACACTGTGCACAACACCAGCGTTCTTACGGAGTCACTGGCCTGCGCGCAAGTACGTCTATCATTTTCCCCATCTTGGAATCCCATCATTTCACGATCGACGGACGCGTACTATCGACGGTTCATTACAGTGTCCGTCCAACTATTTCATTTTGTAGGAGCAGCTGAAGGAGGCGGTGAAAACCGTGATCGATCTGGCGAAGCAGCCGTTCTACGCTCTGAAGGACGCGATATCGAAAGTCATAAAGTCGGTCAAAGCTGTCGTGAAAAGAATCAAGCAGACCCTGCTCGCGATCAAGAGGCTCGTTCTCAGTATACGTAAGCCGGGGACTTTAACCCTTTGAACCCGAAGCAATTCTAAAAGATTTCTATTCTATCGAACCTTTTCCACACCGGGTACATGGAATTGAACCTGTTTTCTCATACGACATTTGAATTTTTATCAATTTATAGAATACAGAAGACTTTGATCACTTAACCCTCATACGTTCCTCAGGGTGGAAATTCACCCGTTTACTATTTTTACATACTATAAAAATGCTGGCTGGAGGTAGAGGCGAGAGGATTGCAGGATAATAGGGGAAATGATCAGGCTCGAGGATGTAGTGAGCGGGAAAAAAGATAGAAAGGTTGAAGAGTGGTTGGAGAAGTTGAGGGAAAAAAGAGAAAAGAGAGCATAAATGAACCAAGGAGAATATCAAACAAAAAAATGCAAAAGTTAGGGAATTAATGAATAAGTATGGAATTAAGTGGGTTAATGACAATTAGGATACTAAAAATGTAAGACAGGGTAAAAATGTATGAGACATAGAAATGAATTTGAGAAGGTATGGACCGAATGTATGAAATAAGATTTGTACAAATAGGTTAATGTAAACCAAATCACATTTCTTAGCCCTAAGGCTGAAATAAAGCAAATTATTATTATTATATTATTACATACTATAAAATGATTGATTCCTCTCGTGATAAATGAAGCAAAGTTTATTAGTTTCAAGTGTGAAGAAAAAAGGGGTGAGAAAGTATCATAGAATCTTTCATGCTACTATTTCTGAAGAGCGTGTGAGGGTTAAAAACTGTTTCAAATAGTGATACAGCAATTTTGACTGCGTTAAATTCTAAGAAAAATCAACTGGAAGATTTCTATACTTGTTCTACCAAATGAACAACCCTTCTTCTTCCAGTGAGGGTGATCACTTCGGTGTTCCAGTGGCTGGGCAGCGTGATAAACATGTGCAACAAGAAACTGGGCACTCCGTTCGACAGGTGTCAAAGCGTGTTCGACGGTGCAATAGCCGATTGCAAGGCGAAGCTAGGGCCATTTTTGGGGCTGGTTTGCAACATAACATACGTGGTCAGCACACTTTGCTACATCGTGAAACCGCTGGACTTCATCTGCATGCTGGTCTCGTACGTGTCCGACGCTGTGGTCGGCGCAGTGAAACGAAGTGAGTCCTTCTAATCGTGTGATCGTACAATTCTGTATACTCCATCTTTCTAATTCGCAGAGATTAAAAGGTTCACAATGCACATGAAGGCGATGTTTTATGTTAAGGTGAAGTTCTCACACTCGTTCGATTTCGAGACGAACCAAAGCAAGTCGTTAGGGGATGTTTCCACCGGCATCGCGACTGAGATACGATCGAGAACCGACACATTGTTCAGTATCTTCAACTCGATCGGATTCGTCACGTCGCTGTTCGTCTTCGTCATCGTACTCAGGTAACGATACTGTAAACTCGACATCGTTTAGAAAACTTCTTTGCTTGGTTATCCCGCAGAGTGATGCGCTACCGCTTCAAGTGGATGACCAGCGAGCGTTTCGACAACAAGTACATAACCGACGATCTGCGGACCATTGATATAATCAGGACTCGACAGGACAAAGAGACAGTCTTACCACTGAATCCTCGAGAGAGGAACAAATACGTACCCCTGTCCTCTGTGAAGCTGATCAAATCCGAGAAGACTAAGCTAGTCAGGTCTGCAGTGTTTCTGGGCCTGGCTACCATCAAGCTGATGTCCTATCTGATGATAGACTACAGTCTCTACTGGGTGTTGAACACTATCCAGATTCATGGTCGATACCAAAGCAAGGTAATAGATCCAGTGGCGCACCTAGGATTTAATCTACCGATCGAAAGTAATATACATCTATTACCGAATCGCTAAAATCTTGTGAGCTGGTGCAAGAATTGTCAATGCACAGTAGCGCATTGTTAGTAACCCTAAAACCGGATGATTCCCTAGGTTTTGTATGATAACAAAATAGAACACAATGAATGACATTTTTTTTAACAAAAATATCTGTTCTATTTCCTTTTTTTCTGGGTTCGCCACTGAATAGATCTAATCATCGGTACTTCGTGCTTCAGAATTTCAGGAGTGGATAGAAATTTCCAGGTGGAGAAGCCGTCGGTGGTTAGCATCCACGTTGCTGGAGAAGGGTACATGTCTGATCTGTACAGAAGCATAATCAAATCCTTCACACCCCGTGGCAAAGAGTCGGAGATCAACACGATGCTGTGTCTGCCGCAACCAGTGCCACCTGATATGGACAAGTACACTCAGATCATCGCTTTGATCATCCTCTGTTGGATGGTAGCCGTCTTTGAACCCTACGGTCTGCGACTTAGGCACGTGGTACTCTGTCAGTATTATCCCGACAGAGCTAAGCAGAGAGCTACCTGGTTGTACAATCACATCATCAGGTAATTAGACGAATGTGCAAGGGATGAATGAAGATTGAAGGGAGTACGATTAATAGAAGGTGTCGGTAGATCAAGAGGGAACTTCCTCAAGTTTGCCAGACGTCAGCTGCGCAGGAAGTTCGGCCTAGCTAGTGGAGAGAAGATCGAGAAAGTTACACTTCAGGATAGACTATGGGCAGTGTGTCCTTGCTTGAACATATTTTTCCCAAGGAAACAGAAGATGTGTTTGTTGTGCGGCGCTGTGGAACGATCCGATGTGGATCCGCATATAAAATGCGCGACACCGGGCTGTGTTGGATTGTATTGTCCACCGTGTTTCGCGGATTTGCAGAATATATGCACGATTTGCCGGTCACCGGTGGAATATGGCGACCTGTCGGATCTGAGCGAGGAGAAGTGAGTAATTCGATTAATTGCCTGAGGGAGTAGACACCGGATTTTATGCGTTTATGACAGAAATGAGTAGGTGTAAAACATTAGAAGAATTTAAAAATACTGTTATATTATTTTCAACCTATTAAAGATACTCACAATTTGTATTCTGGTTGTATTAGAGATTCTTCCGAAGACGAGTATCCAGTGGTCAAAAAGAAGCCTGAAGAGGAGCCTAAAGAAATGATAAAAGAAAAGGAGGAGGAAGAAGAGGAGGAATGGGGAGAAGAGGAATATGTTGGAGAAGAGTATGAAGCTGAAACAGAGGAAGAAACTGGAGAAGGAGAAGATGAAGACGCTGAAGGCGAAGACGCTGAAGACGAAGACGCTGAAGGCGAAGAGGAACAAGAAGAGGAAGAAGAAGAACAACTTGGAGACCTAACTGAGAAGAAGAAGAAGGAGACGAAGATGAAGAGAAAGAAGTTGAAGGCACTCGAAGAAAAGGAGGTAGAAAAAGAAACAGCTCAACAGACTGAAGAAAGATATGAAGAAGATTCCGACTCTGCTTATAGTTACAGTAAGATTTCAATCTAGAATACAGACAGATTTTTTAATCTGATGTTTGAATTCTATCAGCTTATCAAGATGAACCTTCGGAGGACACGAAGATCGTGAAACACAGAGAGCCGTTCAAAGACGTGGAAGCTCAGAAGATAAGAGACGACGTGACGATCCAGGTATGTTCTCAAAGTGTTTCGAATTGAAAGGGCTGGAACGTTCCTTCCGCAGATATTCAACGAGCCCTTGGTAAGGGAACCCTGCTCCTGCGACGAGTCGCCGACGTCCTGTTTCGTGGTGAGGGCTCGCAGGAAGATCCGTGCCAGATTGAAAAAGAAACCGGATCCTCGCGGGAGGGATTCCGATTCATCATCGACGGAGGAGGTCGACGAGGAAGAAGTAATACACGTCGAGGTGGACGACGAATGCGAGGAGCTACTGGAGAAGGATCGAAGGGATAACGAGAAACGGGGTCGTATAAATAAAATCGTCGGGGCGGTCGCGAAAATCCCTTGGCTGGGCAGAGGCGAGGTACGAGCTCCGTCCGAATCCTGTAATTCCAGGATGTCCTCGTTCCTTATTTTCCTGCGATATTCGCTTTGGAGTCCTCTACGTGAAATTTGAAAATTTACTGTCTACGTTAGGGGTGGCAAACCTTTTACATATCATGCGTTTCTTACGTTCATTGTTGGGGTTGGAAAACAGGGATAGGGGTAAGATCTGCTTCGCTTAGGGGAGGAGAAAGGATAAGAAGACTGTATTGAGAGCACTCAGGTGTTCAAAATATGAAAATGGATTCAGTTGTGGCGCCTAGTTCGAAAGAATGAGTAGGGGTAAGATCTGCTTCGCTTAGGGGATGAAAAAGGATAAGAAGACTGTATTGAGAGCACTCAGGTGTTCAAAATATGAAAATAGATTCAGTTGTGGCGCCTACTCTTAGAGAATGAATAGGGGGAAGATCTGCTTCGCTTAGGGGAGGAAAAAGGATAAGAAAGTTGTACTAAGAACACTCCGGTGTTCAAAATATGAAAATGGATTCAGTTGTGGCGCCTACTTCGAAAGAATGAGTAGGGGTAAGATCTGCTTCACTTAGGGTAGGAAAAAGGATAAGAAGACTGTATTGAGAGCACTCAGGTGTTCAAAATATGAAAATGGATTCTGTTGTGGGGCCTACTTCAAAAGAAGAAGTAGGCGCAGAGATACAATGCGCCACTTGTAATCATCTAATTTGTCAGAGGTTGACCACCCCTAATCCATATCTTTCTAATTTAAGACAATTGAATTGTGAACATCGACAGGACGATAGAAAAGCCAGCAGAGGATTGCAGACGAGACGGCCGTCTCTAATGAGCAAGATCGTCGGCATGCTTCAGGGCAAGCCTAAACTGCCGTTACACACGTACAAGAGGAGCAGGAAGATCAAGGATTCCTCGTCGTCCTCTTCGTCCGCTTGCGACGAGAACGAGATTCTTCTGAGAGACGAGGACAGGTCTGACTGCGGTCGTTTGATGAGAAGAAGAACCGGAAAGCCTGAGGACGATGATACCGAGAGCTGTGACTTCAGACATCCTCGAGATACGAAGTTCCCCACGAAACAATTGCCGAAGTGAGTGGAGCAGTCCATTAATTATTCAGAATGGATAGATGATTTTTAATTGGTTCATAGATACTTGGAGTCGGAAGTGAAATGTACGTCCTATTACGAAGTGGACGAGACTGACTCGCAGGGCAATTGTGTCCAAGTGGAAGATGTCAACCAATCGTCAGACGTAACGAGACGCGGGAAGAGACACTGGCGAGACGCAATGGAGGATGATGAATTTGTGGTTGTAGTATTGGTTGATTTGTGGAAGAAATTATTTGAAATGATGGGGGAGTGTCCTTATATTTAATGTGCTTGCAGGGTCCTTGCTCCTGCACGTCAGACGTCACACAGGACGCTGCGAAAGACACAGACCTTTACTCGATGGAAATCAGCACTGAACAAATGGATTCCTCGAAGACAGTCATTGACTCGGAAACTGAGAAATCATCTTCTGCTACTAGAAGCGATGCGGAGTATACTGAAGACACAGGATCGTCGTCGTTGACTGTGGAGGAGTCAGGTGGGAAGGACATATTTGATGAATCTTCGGAATTTGAGGATGTTGATGAGTCTGGGGAGGCAAAGGAAGAGACAGGAGTTAGTGAGAGTAGTCAGGAGGACTATCGTAGAAGGTCAACGGTTGAGAAGGAAGTTAAAAGAACGTCTATGTCCAGAAAGGACGACAACGACTATGAACTGAAAAGGGATAACAGAATCAGAAGAGAATCGGGTGGTGCTGATGAAGGCATCGAAGAGGAAGGTGAAGAGTTGGAAGAACCGAAGGGCAAGAGGAAGGATTCTAAAAAGAGAATGAAGGGGATTGGGAAATTGAGAGAGCTGTACTCGAAAAAGAAGGCTGTAAAGTCAGATAAGAAAGAAGCACTTCAACCACAGGACTCAAATGAAGTGGAAGATGGTAAGAAGATGAAAAAGATCGTAGACAAAGTGAAAATGTTGACAAGGAAAGCTAGAAAATCTGATAAGAAGAAAAAGAAGGAAGAAAAATCTGGACAGAAGAAGGAGCCGGGAGAAATACCTGAAGAATTGGAGAAGCCTGTGACATCAGATAACAAAGAGGAGAAGAAAGAGAAACCTGAAACACAAGATATGACGGAAGAGCTTGTGGAAGCAGAAGAGGGTGAAAAATCTGATCAGAAGGAAATAGAAGAGAAAGAGAAACCTGAAGAGCCAGATCCCAAAGAAAAACCAATCGAGGACGTTGATGAAACAAAAGAAAAGCCTGCAGAATCTCAGTTGGAAGTTCAAGAGACCGAGCTTGTGGAAGATGACAAGAAAAAGAAAGTGTCTATCGATTCCAAGGCTGCAGTGTTGAAAATTGACAAAGCCACGGATTTGCCTGACAGAAGCAGGCATACTCAGACTAAATTCCCTAAACGTAATATCAAGAAGATTCCTGAGAAAGAAATTGGACCTCCAGACGCTGAGGAATCTGAAAAAGAAAGGGAAAAGAAAAGGAAGAGCTCTGAGAAGAAGAAGGACCGCAGGGAAAGGTATTAAAATTACTTGAGATCTTTTCTCTCTGAGATCCAATTGTTGATCTGTTTCAGGTTCAAGGATGATAAATCGCCGAAGGGCAAGAAACGTCGTGGCTCAAAGAAGGACGATGAGGAATACTATTCTGTGAAAGGCAAGGATGGGGAACGAAAACGAAAATACAGGCTGCCGTACGAAGAAGAGCTGGCCAGAAGAACGAAACGAAAGTGTTGGAGGGACAGAAGACACGAAGATGCCTCGGAAGAAAGAAGAAGAAGAAGATGTAGTAGATTAGAGAGATCTGAGTACAGCGAAGAGGAGCCACAGATATATCACAGACGCTATGCGGAACTTCCTCAATGTCCCTGTGGGATGGACCACTGCCATGAGCGCGTTTGCCCACCCACAATCGCCCACGAGAGGTTTCCTCAAGTTTTAAAATAGACTAAACGACGTATTCAATATTCAACATTAATAAAACATTCTATTTCAGGACTTGTCGCTGTCATTCATGCCAGAGACCATACTCCGAGCCTCAAAGGGACATGTATGGACATTCCAGAGACCATCCAGAGCAAGTGGAACGGGAATTCGAAATGCCCATGGTGAAAAAATACTTGCCCATGTACCAGACACCGGAATTGATCGAGGAATTAAAGGCTCACGATCGAATGAAATTAATTAGAGAGAGGGAGGCCATGAGAAAGAGCCCTAGATCTGCTCGTGCTTCTCCTCGCCCCAAAATGGCGCCTAGAAAAGCAACAACATGCTATTTTCCAGGCACAGTGAGTAGCAACCGAGCAACGTTGTCTATTGATAAATAATGTTTCATTGATAAATATACGTCGTACACGTGGCGCAATCGCTGTCAATAAACAAAGTTTAAATCCGCAACAGTCTACGTCAATTAATTGCGAAATTATTTTGTCTGCAGAGTAAATCGGTGGACAAGGACGCTAAACTCGCTTACCAGGATTCGCAAGCCTACAGGAACGTGTTATGCGAATTCGCGAAACGGACCAGCCAGCGGAAACCGGAAGACACAACGCCTTTAATACATCTATCCAAAAAAGCAGACAAAACGAAACGAGTGAAACAACTGTATCCACCAGAAAGCAGATCCGCAAAGGCCAGACGCTTCGCTGACAGAGTCATTGCATCGTTCAAGGTAACGAGGCATTGATAATTGAAAAATCAGTTATCGGGACGTTGCGTTATAATTAACATTCGCGTGTAGCCGGCCTCACGCAAGAGACACAAGTGCAAGGGGAACACGCGGAATCTGTCGGCCGAGCGAGCGGATTATTCCTTTGATCCGGAGTTGTTGAGCAACTTGTCTTGCCACTGCTCTTCTGCTGACGAACCGACTGATAGTGAGTCGACGGGGTAAAAGTGCTCGGATGTCAACGCGTGGATGTGTACTCTTATGTAACAGCTCTGCGCAAACACGCAATTGTACAGATCTCTCGATGTTTTACCTTAGAATAATTCATCGAATATTAGCGCTAAAATTAGAACTAGTTTGTAATCTCTTGTAAAAGTGATGAGAACGTGTTTCATAAACTTTTGTACGATTCCGATTTTAATACAGGCTAATTGCTGTTCTTTAATCATCTTTAATATTTAATCGTTCGAATTTTTCTACTGTTCCAAATTGCACCAATCCATTTTTATCAACTTCTTGTTAATATATGGAAATGAAAAGTATGTATGTTTGTATCATCCGATCGATATTATTCGGTATGATAGAGAAAATAATTCGCCCTACAAGTACACGCCGTTAGGGGCGTAGATTCGGTTACATGAATCGACTGGGCGAAGCAGGTAATGCGATGACGTTTATACCTCGTCCCTGTCCCCTATTTGATCCCTCGTCTTTACCCCTCCAGGAGGGGATGCTAAGTAAGGGGAGTGCAGTTTTCCTATGTAAAAAAACGTGAAACGGTCACGAAAAGTCCGTATATTTTTCCAATAGCGAAATTAGCCGTTATTTATGGCGCGACGGACCATTTTGAACCGCTGAGCGAAGAGGTAAGGGTGAGGGGAGTAAATTCATGAAATCTATAGTGTAGACAGATCGAGACAGGAGAGCTAAGAGCTTCGATTGTTTGAACTATCGATTTAAATGTATAACCTTTAAATTAAAATTGTGGAATAAGCAAGTTAATTACTCGTTCGATATGACAGTAAATTAGTACCCAGTGAAATGAGAGAGGCTGGTGTCAGGTATGATTTAACTACGGACGAACACTGAAAAATTGTGGATTAAAAATACATCGAATTTTGGCGATGTCAGGCTCGAGTAAAAACATATTGGAAAACTCCTTGCCTTCGGGAAAAGGAGAGTGTTTAACGAATAGATTGAGAAAGGTTCGAAGAAGGAGGAAAAAGTATTGTTCGAACAGTCCACGATTTTTCTAAATTGAAATAATATGTTCGGATCGTTGTTCAACTCTAAAAAATCGACGAAAGATGAACCTACGAACACTGAAGAAACCTCCGAGGTGACGAAGGACCCTCTGCCACCGTTAGAACAGACAGAATCCCCCAGAATTAGCAAAACGAACGCTGTCTTCCCGTTCCACGATGTCAAAGCCACGAGTTTCCCTCCTCCTCTATCGATCGACGCGTCGGTGTACACAGAAGCTGAAAAACCAACCCCAGAAGAGCCGGAGATCTTTAAAGAGCCACCTCCTATCAGCAAAAATGTCAACAATGCTCGAGAAGATACGCACACAATTGAAAAGAAGGAGTTCGATTTCTGCGACAGGAAAACCTGCCCCAAAGAAGGGCTCTGCCTCGACTCGTGCGAAAAATTATCGAAAAAGCAGCACGAGACGAAGGACAGGACGAGTACCGATAGACTAACCGAGTTGATCAACGTGTCGATCAAAGAGGCGATCGAGACAATCACGAAGCGGTGTAGAATGGTACCTAAGAAGCAAGTATCCAAGATACTTCCACGAAATCCTTGTTAAAAGTTCAGTCGTATTTCAGAAAACACATTTGAATCAATTTATAAAAATATACGTTTAACATTATTCAATGATACGGTTTCCATTATATAGATAACCTGTCAATTTCTGTTTCCCAATGGCTACATGTGTTCTTGATTTGAAAATACGACAGAACTTTCCCTCCGAGCAAATAGTACTATATCCGAACTATAGTACACCTTTATTATTTATAGGACGATGCGGGAAAGCATCCGGAGAAGAAGCCGAAGGAAGAATTGGCTAAATCAGTCTGCCACAGTAGAGACTCCTCGTGGAAAGCTAAACGAGAGAGGCCCCGTTCTGTCGAGGAGTATTTCAGAAAATGTTCCCAGAAGACGAGTCGTACACGAGAGAAACGAAAGAGAGCTCGTACGTGTCCTAGAAAGATAGAGGAGCTCGCTAAATGTCATTGCAAGAAGGTAGTCCCTTGCGAGGAAGCCAGGTCCAAGAAACGCGCGAAGTCGAGTCCTGGCAAGACTGACAATCGTCGGATGACTGGGAACGTGAACATCTACATCTGCTCGGAGGCCACTGAGAATGCTCAGGTAACCGCTGCGACTTTATTCGATGGCCAAACTTCCTGGCCATTTTTCACATAAATGCATAAAATCAGTCTATCAATCGTCTTTGCTAAGATACCGAGGGGTAATGCTTACTGTCAATTGTGCAACGTGTTCGATTAATTTTCCAGCCAGTTAACAAACCGAAAAAGTCGCCGCCATGCGCCGAGTCCAGTTCAGAGACAACGACGGAGCCATCGAAAACCTCGTCCTGCAAGCTGGCGACTCGAATTCGCAACAAACGTCGGACACGCAAGGAACAGCAGCAGTCCTCGGACTATCTGCCACGCAGTGAGGACAGCAGCGACCCCAGCAATCCTTGCAGCTGCGACTCGAAGTTCTCGGACGTTGCAGCCGAGTCTGAGAGCACGGTCTGCGCACAAGACACGGAATCTTCCTCGACCGCTTGCCAATGCAAGGACGACGAGGTGCACTCTGATCAATCGATCGGATCGACGTTCGTCATCTGTGACAAAGCAGCGGATCCTTGCTCCTCGAAGATGTCCTCCATCTCAGACAGCGAGGAATGGTCATCGAAATCCTGCAGCGGTGCTGAGACCGTTCTCTGCGATCAGGGTCGCAGGGATATTGCTCAGACGGCTGGTTCCGAGTCTAATTACGGTGATTATTGTACTAGGAGCCTGGAAAGAGACCAAGATTCTGTGAAACAAGTTTGCAGAGTGCGGAAGAAGGATACTTACAAGTGTCAAGGTGGTTTTCGAAACAAGAAAAGAATTTCTAAGACTAGAGAACCGTGGTCCACCTGCAGTTGTATCGCTGAAGAGGACGAAGGGGATGTTTGCGTGACTAAGAAGGAGTCTCTGAAGTTGACAGTGTGTCAACAGCCAACAGAGGGAAAGGGTGGAGATGCTGATGAACAGGTTGAGAGTAAACAGGAAGATGTCTTAGAATTACAATCAGACCATCAACCAAGTACTCCGGCGCCCAAAGCTCTAACGCTCAAAGATCTTATCCAGCAAAGTAGACGACCTGCTGTTGATCAGACGATTATACCACCGTCTGAAGAAAAAAATGCCGCAGAACCACCTGTGGAGCAAGCTAGCGAGAAGCCAGAGCCGGCGTTCTTGAAGAAGTTCAATCTTCGTGACAAGGACAGATTTCTGAAGCATGTGAAAGACTTCCAAGATCCTGACGAGGCTGAACAGAAACGAACGGCGGGTGGCGGGGAAGAGACCGAGGGAAATAAGACAGGGGAAAAGAAAGCAGTTGAGGGAGATGCTGCGGAGCAGAAGGGATTCCCTGGGAGGCTAAGGAACACGTTGTTCAAGACCTTGAGGAGAGTGTCGGGCAGGGAGGCAGATAAAACTGATGAGAAGAATTCTGAAAATAGAACCGAGGCTACTGAGAAGACTGAGGAGACTCAAAAAGGGAAGAGGATGTCTCTGACTGAGAGGCTAGACATAAACAAATTCTTCAAGAAGAAGGATAAACCAGCTGACAAGAAGAAACCCGCGTCAAAGAAGAAGGGTAAACGTTCTGCTGAGACTGACTCGGAGAACAAGCCGAACATGAATGAAGGTACAGAAGAGAAGAAGGAAGCTGACGAGGTACCCGAAGAACCGGAGGAAAAATTACCATTGTCAGCTGATGTTCCTATAAAAAATCCAGTTCCCAAGCCTCCTAACATTGAAGAGAAAAAAGAGACAGTGCCTGAGGATCTTCAAGGACCACAAATTCCATTGAAGATCAGCCCTCGGGATGATCAAGAAGTGTCAAAGGATCGAAAAACCCCTGAAGATCGAGAAAAGAAACTACCAGATGCGACTAAGCCGGATGTTGAAGACTTTCGAAAGACCGAGGAGATTTCAGAAGAGAAAACCGCCGAAGTGTGTCCAGGCCTGAAGAAAGTTTCGGCGACCATATGCGCGAGACGTCCTCAGGAAAAACCGTCGACGAAGGAATTAAGACAGCCAGCGTCACGGTGCGTTTCTCGGGAGCCGGAAGTGCATACAGTATGCACGAACCAGCCATTCACAGCGTGCACTGTGGACCGTTCGAACGAGAGGATCGAGGACAACAGATGCAGTTGCTGTTGCGTGGCTGCGCCGCCGAGCTGCAGCCGGCTGAACAGTTACCCGAAAAGTTGCCTGAAGAAGGAGAGACCTTTCTGCAGGATGGAGTCGCAGGAGAAGAACTGCGCTGTTTTGTATCGCGACAACAGAAGCTGGGAGGAATGCGGTTGCAGGAGGATACTCCTCTGCGAGAGGTGTTGCAGTCCACGAAACGAATGCAGGTGACTTCTTTTTCACATTACACTCAGATCCATTGGAATGACGAAGTGACGAGTGCAATCGCAACGTTGCAGCTGCAGGTCAGTTCCGTCCTGCGTGACCTGTTACAAACCGAAAACCGAGTGCATCTGCAAAACGATATGCCCTCCGAGAAGATATCTGAAGTCGATGGTCTGCCTCTACTGCGACAGTCCTCGAGAAAGCTGCATCTGCAGGGCACCGATGAGGAAATGCTCCTGCTGCGATTTAGCAGTAGACCTGTGCTGCTGCGAGGAGAACCCGAAGAGCTGCCAAGGAGGAAGACCGGTTGCATCGGAGCCTGAATGCGATCGCACCATCTACGTCACAGCGTGGAAACCTCGGGAGGATGTTCGACGATACTTCTCGAGGAATCTGGATGAACCCAGACGCGATTCTATCAACGAGTGTTGCTGCCACGAGAAGCCGAAGTCGCAGAACTCGGACGAACTTCCGTACCAGAGGCTCAGCTGTTTCTCGGATGTGATGACCGAGCTGCAGAGGAAGATCAGCGAGTCTGTTTGCTGCACCCAGTGCAGGAAGATCCCCTGCTGTTGCAATCTCAAGGTCGACGAGGCGAGGGACGAGAAGAAGATCAAGTACTGCGTCAGGTGGTTATATTAAACATTTGAAATGAATATTAGAATAGAATAGAATTTGCTTTATTTCAGCCTTACAGCTAAGAAATTTGACTTGGTTTATATTGCATACATATACGTTGGGGGTCCCGTATCTGCGGATCTGGTTACATTATACTTCGCGATATCTTATTTAGGTTCGAAATCAAACTCAAAACATTGGCGCTTTGTGAACTCGTCAGTCGAAAGAGCTTTGGAAGAGAGAGCATTAAATTAATATCGTTGAGAAGATATCTGCCTTTTTATTACAAAATTACCTTGCTTTCAAAAAACCAACAGTTTACATTAACCTATTTGTACAAATCTTATTTCACGCATTCGGTCCACACCTTCTCTCACTCATTCCTACCCTGTCCTACTCTTTTAGTATCCTAATTATTAACCTACTTATTTACTTACTTATTGCATCCTTCCCCATTCCCTAACTTTTGTATTCTTGTTAGTTGTAGGTATGTACTTTGGTATATGAATGCTCTCTTTACTTTCTTTCTCCTCAGCATCTCCAACCACTCTTCAACATTGAAATGAATATTAAAGAGTTTCTAGATACTTGTTATTATCAATTACAGTCCCAAATCGCGGCGCAAAGCGGTCGCAGTCTGCACGGACAAGCCTCGCAGCAAATCCCCAACGATCTGCAAGTGCGATCCACAATCTAGAGCCGAGAGACCCAAGAAGATAACGATCTGTTGCGTGTGCAAGTCGTTCCCGTGCAGATGCAAGAAGTCGAAGAAGCCGAGGATGAAGTGTTACTACTGCAAGAACTGTCCTTGCGTGTAAGTTCGATGAAAATCGAGCAGTATAAGATCGACGTGTAGCTCCGGGTCGAAACGTGAAAAGAAAACGAATGAATCGTTCGGTCGAACGAGGGCAAGTTCCTCGTCGAATGAGTCCGAACGTAGATCTGGTACTTCCAGTTGCTGATTTTTTCCTTCTGCGCTTGTTCGCTACAGCTGCATCGCGGCCCGAGAACGCAGCATCAAGCCGAGGCCGTGCAGGTGCGCTGATTCACCTTGCCGCGGGAAAGAAAAGGAGATCACCGTTTGCGGAAAAACATCCGCGAAGCCGAAGAACAACGAGGAGAAGATCATTTGTGTCCGGTGAGACGGACACCTGTGGGTTCGCCTTGGAATGGCAGCGTTCCGTCAGCTTTTCCTAAACAGAGAAACGTGGAACTAGTCCACTGTCTGACTCGAACACTGTACGACGAGAATTGTATGAAACACGAGAAACAATAAAGAGGGAATGAATACGATTAACGCGCGTTAGTGAATCGCGGTTAAAGGTGATTAAAGATGATTTATTAATCAAGCACGGGAGGGTTGATACCGCTTGCAGGCGTCACGGAAACGTCATCGTGGTTCGAGTTATCGTTAACAACGAGTCGAACAACAAACATTGCGTCGATGCAAACAACGTTTTCATGGCAATGTGGTGATGTTATTCCGTTCATGGTCGATTGGTCAGGAGGATCGTTTCAGAGATAAAATCCGGATTCCTCCGGTCTGGTAATTACAAGTCGGTTAACCCCCGATTACTCGAGGCAAGACGACGACAAGAGAAAAAAGAATTAGCCCCGGACGATAACGACGGTAATAATCCGGGGAAATGTCGCGATTGTGGGCGAAATATTCGAAACTGCTTCGAAGGAATGACGAAAGGAGTAGGGGGTATCTTAGGCCTCGTACAAGACACTGTCTCCCCTCTTTTGTTAGACCGGTACGAGCCGTAGACCGGCAACGTGTTCCACCATCGTTAATCGCGACTTCGCTTTCGAACAACTCCGTTCGGATCTGAAACCTCGGAGAGCCGAGCTCTCGTGTCAGTGATCGGCCTCTCGTCTCACGTGAAACTCGCTCTGTGGCCAACAATATTCACTGCCCCCTCTTCGAGAAGGAGGACGACACCGTGCTGCTAACAGGACAACAATAATGCAGGTCTACTCCGAGGAGCCTGGGTTACGCTGCATTTCCACGGGGAAACGCTATGCCAAGAAACCCTCGACGCTGCGCGAGCTCGTCGAAGCTCTGCACGACGCCTTCAAGACCGACCATGTGAACATCGACGATGTACAGGAGCTCATGGCATCCTACAAGAGCAATCCCGTCGAGTGGAAGAAGTACGCCAAGTTCGACAGATACAGGTAAATCGGAAGAGATGTGGTCCCTGAACGTTAACCCTTTGCGCTATCATTTCCTCTTACGGGTACAGAAGGTTTTATTCGAAATCGATGTTATAGTGCAGGGGACAACTGTTGTAAAGTTCGCTACTTCCCTACTAAGTAAAAATGTTCTGCATCGATCACAAGGTACTGGAGCTAACTAAGAATTTGAATAAGTTGACAACAAAACTTTTATCTCCCCACTGTTTTGTGTATATAATCATTTACATCGTCGATCAGTGAATTTTATTTAATCTTATGGTTACAGTAGATTTTATTCGAAATTGATGTTATAGTGCAGTGGGGCAACTGCTGTAAAGTTCGCTACTTCCCTGCTCAATAAAAATGTTCTGCATCGATCACAAGTTACTGGAGCTAACTAAGAATTAGAATAAGTTGATGAAAAAACTTATCTCCCCACTGTTTTGTATATATAATCATTCACTTCGTCGAGTAATGAATTTTATTTCATCTTATAGTTACGGTAGATTATATTCGCAAACGATGTTATGGTGCAAGGGGGCTACTCTTGTAAACAGTCCCTTACATTAGCTTAGGTGGGAGTGCGGTTTTAGTGGGTAGGCTGGCCGGGGGGTCCTCTGGACAGCCCCACATAACCCTGGTCCCCTCCCCAGAGGGCTGGGGTATGCGTAACGCATTTCCGCACTTAAAAAAAGAGGGGCTACGCTTGTAAAGTTCGCTTTTTCTCTGATCAATAAAAATGTTCTGCATCGATCATAAAATACTGGAACTAACTAAGAATTTGAATAAGTTAATGAAAAATCTTTTATCTCCCCACTGTTTCATGTATATAATCATGTACGTCGTCGAGCAGTGAAGTAGATTTTATTCGAAATAGATGTATAGTGCAGGGGGGCAACTGTTGTAAAGTTCGCTATTTCCCTGCTCAATAAAAATGTTCTGCATCGATCCTAAAGTACCGGAGCTAACTAAGAATTTTTACAAAATAAAATTTTTATCTCCCCACTGTTTCGTGTATAAAATCTGTTATCGTAACTCTCGTTATTTCCAAACCGCCGTTGCCTCCGCATTTACGTCGGCAGTTGTTTATAAAACCAATCTGCATCGCAATTGTTATTACCAATAATCCGTAACAAACAAATTACTGAAATGTACGAACGGATAATACGACGATACACGGATCGAGGGATAAATACATGAATCTGCTGGATCGGGAGGAGTCGATGAACCAGGTGTTTGATCACACGCGATCAATGTCTAAGAAAATATTGAATCGCTCTCGCAAACAAGAACGCGCGTCCAGCCGTAGCCGGAATTGTGAAACAAGATTAATAGTATTAAAGATAATTTAATAGCCACGAAGTTCACGACAGGTTATCGCGGTCGTTATAGTTTCTGCAACCCGGTGGCTGATACCAGAAGAATTTAAAAAGCATGTTGCCGTGCGAGCGAATGCGAACGCGGCCTCGCGCAAACAACCAATTAGAAACACCGATCTCGCGATCGCGAACGTTCGCGGGCGAATCGCAACAATCGCTGGTGTCAACAAGCTTATCGTCGGCGAATCCCGTTATGAAAAATACACGCGCGACGCGTGTACAGGATGTGAATAAAGTGGCTGATTAAACTGCGTCTCAAATCTCTTTGATAAAAAATTGAAATCTTCAATTATTTTCTATTCGTTAGGAAGTTTTCCTAGCCAAAAGTTTTCTGAATCATTTCGAACTGTCGCCTTTTCGAGTACCAAAAATCAAATTCTTGTTGCAAACAATCTTGGAGCCAGTTTCTTTAGGAAATGTCCGACAATTCCTACTATTACAATTACTACTTTGCTTACACCCTGTACAAATGTGAGGGCACGCTCGCGTTAACGCGGTCAGCGATAATAACGAGGGTTCTCAGAGACGTGACTAATGGGTTACCCGATAACTCCGTTGAAACAAATGATTTAACGTTTCTCAATTTACAAGAGTAATTGAAAGGGAACGATAACGAGTGCTGCGACCAATACCAATTTTCATTCAGACTCCGGCCTCCGATTTTTCGATGGAATTTCGAACCGGTTTCGCTTTTATCGGATTTCGTCACGCGAAACATTTGGATTCATGTAGAAAGGAAATTGTCTTACGCCGTGTCGAGCGTAATGCGAAATTATGCCGCATAATTGCGAATGCGACCGATTTCCCAATACCCCGGTACATACCCTAACACATTCGAGTCTTTCGGTATATTATTATTTATTTATTATACACGGACTGAAGCCCTTATACACAAGTGTTTACAATAAAAAAAAAAGAAATATAAAAGACTACTAACTAAAGAGAAATATAAAACGATATGGTATTATCCTATAATCCTGCGTAGTTGCTTTTTAAAATGTTGTAAAGACTCAATAAAAAAAAATCAATACGATTATAGATGGTACTTAAGCCTGCAATAATGCGATTCATTGGATTAATTAATCCATAAGTAGATCTTGCTTTAAGTATTTGAAAACCAGTATGTTCGATTCTTTGCAATTGTGTGGGGGGTCTAAGTTGTTCGCGGTTCTCGATGATGTACCGACACAATTGCAATCCGAGCCTAAGTATGCGGAACACTTCAAAGTCTATATGTATTGCACGTAAATCAGTGGTGTTCGTCCGGTGAACGGCTGGTTACACACACTTTCCACGTATGCCCCCGTGTTCCCCCCACTTTCATTACACCTGAGCCAGAACATCGGTTCTCCGACACGCGACACTTAAGCGATCGAAGGCAATGATCCATCGGCCTTGCATAAAGCAACCGTTTCTTTCGATATTCGATGAAAGGATCTCTGCGGCTATTGCATCCGAGATCATTAAATTCTCATTTCGCTGCCGCGCTTCGTTATCCTTTTTGCGCAACCTGATCTAAATTGAAAGAAAATTCCTCTTGATTCACGTTTAAACTGTTGCGATATCGCTACAGCGTTCGAAGAAAGGCTCTCCGGCTTGCATTGTCTTTTCTAGTAATTAATTACCCTTTCATTACGAACACCATTTACACGGTCGAACGCCATTTACTATTACTCATTCCGTTTAGCTGAGCGTTCTTAAGCCAGAGGATGACTGACTCATTGTTTGCAGATATACGAGGAACTTGGTCGACGAGGGAAACGGAAGGTTCAATCTTATGGTACTGTGTTGGGGCGAAGGACACGGCTCTGCTATACACGATCATGCGAACGCGCACTGCGTCATGAAGATCCTGCAGGGTGAACTCTGTGAGGTATCCTGAAAAATTCGTTTCGTCACTAATACTTCTTATACCATTATTCGAAATATTTGTTGCATTGTTAAATTTGTATTCAACAAATTATTGAACTTATTTAATACTTTGGTAAACTACTGATAGTATTGTACGAGGTATTACATCAGTATATCGATCCAATTAATTAGAATAGCATAGATCGAAAGACAAATTTAACGTGGCTCTTAGGAGCTCGAGAGAATCAACAGGGATCTTTTTAAAATTGCTTTTACGGGGGATGAACTTGAACGAGCAATTAGTAGTACATTGTTTGGAGTAATAATATTTTATAGACGAGGTACGCGTGGCCCACGGCGAACGAGATTATAAACAAGTCCGTCGAACCGGAAGGGCTCAAGGAATTGGACAGAACCACCCTCGATCTCGACGAGATATGCTACATCAATGGTACAACGCTAATTCCTAAAAGGTTGAAACCGGTTTTATAGTAAACAGATCCTGATTTGCAGACTCTATGGGGCTCCATCGCGTGGAGAATCCCAGCCCAGTGAATCCGGCGGTCTCCTTGCACCTGTACTCGCCGCCGTTTTCATCGTGTTCGGTATTCAATAAGCAAACTGGCCAAAGAACCGAGTGCAAAGTCACTTTCTGGTCCAAGTACGGAGAGAAGAGAAATTGGGTAAGATTCTATATAATCACGTTCTACATCGTGTCTTATCGCATTGATTTCATCTAGCTAATTTAGATTTGTTTAATTCGCAGGAAATTCAAGAGGCCAGGTGTCCGGAAGACAATTAATACGACCAGGATGTTCGCATTGTCTTTTTAAATCTGTGACGAGCTCAACGAGACGTAATTGTTAAACAGTTTTATAGTGTGTAACCGTGTAAAGTGTTTTTAGTACTTAATCGTATTTCTAAGGATCTTTTTATGAGCAAAGACAACGTTCCTGACACGCGCGGCCTTGTTGCTATACTATGACTAAAAAATAAAAACGAATTGATAAACGGAGACCTGTCCGACCAATTATCGATATTGTTTGTCATTCGCGAGGAGGCAAAATAATGTTTAATTCTTTCGATATTTCTGTATATAAATAAACATCGATGCAGACTAGGAATGATATTGTCCCACGCTATATATTTTATCACAAACTAGAACATCCCAGATAGCACGCGGGCTCGTTTGGGCCGGTTCAGTGGGCGCGCCAGTGCGAGCACATCAGTCGCACATTCCCGAGCCCTGTGCCTGCCCGCCGGGCCGGTTTTGGGCCGATTTGCAAGGGTGCGGGATTCGCGTTCTCATTTCGTCCTAATACAAACACGGGTTGTTTCAGTAGTCGAAAACGCCAGATAAAAGATCAATCTAGGCAGCAATCGTCCTAAAAAGTAATATTTTTTTCGTATACTAGGTGTAATTTGACATCTGCCACGATAGTGTGGCCTGCCCTGTATTCTGTATAACGGGGATCGCGACATTAGTGCTGCCCTCTTGCGGAGATAGATTCCTTTTTCCAGGATTGAAAGGGCGCGGGATTCGAGTTCTCGTTTCTCGATAATACAAAAATTTGATTTTTCAGTAGTCAATAACGCTAGATAAAAGATTGATCTAGGCCGCGATCAACCTCGAAAGTCCCATTTTTGCGTTTACAAGTCGTAATTTACATCATTTGGAAGTATACAACTGCGCATGTAGCTATTTCTTCATGACATATGTGCTGCCGAATAATGCAAATTACACCTAGTATACGAAAAAAATATTACTTTTTAGGACGATTGCTGCCTAGATTGATCTTTTATCTGGCGTTTTCGACTACTGAAACAACCCGTGTTTGTATTAGGACGAAATGAGAACGCGATAACCTAACCCTTGCAAATCGGCCCAAAATCGGCCCGGCGGGCAGGCACAGGGCTCGGGAATGTGCGACTGATGTGCTCGCACTGGCGCGCCCACTGAACCGGCCCAAACGAGCCCACTGAGCCTACGGGTAACTCGAAGCGGTGTTGAGTCCGTAACGTGCCGGTCACGGGCTCGGCACGCGTGGGCTAGGTCGTACGCCGTGCTATTGGGGATACTATCTAAAATGGTGACGATTCAAATTCTAGTAAATAGCTGCAGTAAGTTGCTGTACGGATGTCTGTATACATATTTGGCGCGAGAATTCTGTTGAATTTTCGTCTGCTACGGTCCGCTCGATAACAAATTATTTTCTTTATAAAAATACGTGCTGTATATATTTTGTGACAACATGTACTTGTAAAAATACCATTGGTACAGAAATTATGGGGAGTTTAACTCACGTGCAGCGGGTTCGAATGCTGTACAAAACGATTTTGAGGTTACACCGTGGTTTACCAGAGGAAATTCAATCTTTGGGGACTAACTATGTTAAGGACGAATTTAAGAGGCATAAGAAATGCAACGAGGCTGAAGCTGCTGTTTTCATAAACGAATGGACGGTAAGTAATATTACATTCTTCACAGAAGACGTTCATAAAAGAAATTAGGTTAAATTTCACTTATTTTTTCCCTCTCCATTAAAGGAAAACTGTTTTTCTATTAATTTGAAAATTCCTGTTTTCTAATAGTCTTATAAAAACAATTTCTTTACACTGTAGGAATATGCACTAAATCTTGCCAGTCAGCTTGGACTTAAGGGACCGCATACAGCCAAACCGTTGGGTCAAGATCTGGATCAAAAAGATTTTGATAAATTCAGGGATGAGCAAGTGTATCAATTGTATGAGTTAATGGTTGCAGCAACTGGTAAAGATGACAAAGACACAAAGAAATGATAATCTAGCATTGTCAAGGTAAATGTGCTGCACCGTACAGTTCTTAAAATATTATATGCTATATTAATGTGGCCAATTATCCTGTCTACTGTAATGTAAATATTGTATATGTTGTCTAATGGTCATTGTAAATAAATATCACTTAAAATTCATCTCCTGAAATTGTACATACTAATCAATGACTTAAGTTCAATCTGCAGATCCTTGCACAAAAAATCTGTTAAAATTCTGCTAAATAATGTAGTATCTGGAGAGAAGCTGATCACCTTTCAGAATGTCAAGTAAAACTTCAATTAGACTATCAAATAAACAACATAGTGATCAATCAATGAATTTGCTATAACCTTGCACAAAAAATTTGTTAATTCTACGTAACAGTCAAGCAGTATGACATTTGTAGAGAAGCTGATAACCTTCCAGAATGTCAACTGAAACTTCACTTATTTAGACTTTTAAATAAAATATGAATAATGCGATATTTTTGTATCACCACCACTAATCTCGTCAAACGAGTAAAACGATGTTCGGCTCATTATCAGTTCAACCAATAAGGCGACAACAGGTTGCAGGTTCAACATATTGAACCATAACCTTGATATTGCCATTTTTATAAGTACGATATAAATTTCGAATACCGTCTAATTGTGTGCCTTTGGAAAAGAAGATAATGAGAAGTATCAGAGAATCCGCCAGTATAATTATGACCGCGCGTCATATCCAAAAATGTGTCCGTCCACCACCGCCTGTAAACGTATGTAACAAAATACAAGTTCCTTATGATTTCTGATTAATTATTATTTCCGGAGATGTATGAGAACTCTTATTTGAAGGGAACGCAATAATTAGGTGCAAATTACAGTGCAACCAAGGTCGAGAAATGTCACATTGTAAATAGATGAGAACGCGGGAAATTTGAATTGTTCTACGAAAAGACATGAAAGAATTATTTACAGTTTCAGTATAATTACGATCTGCTGTGCCTTAAGCGTCACCAAACTTCGAATTTTATGCCAAGTGCTTATGTGTTTCCTGGAGGGGTGATCGAACCGTTTGATGCTGATCCTAAGTGGCATAACCTTTTCTCTGCGTTCGGTTTCGACAAGAATAGCTTCTCCACTTTGATACCCGATGTTAAAACACGTCCACTGATTTTTAAACAACAACCGAACGAATTACCAAGGGATATTTCACTTAGAATCTCTGCAATTCGAGAAGCCTTTGAAGAGTGCGGTATCCTACTTTGCAGGAGGTCGAACGATGGCGGAACGCGCTCTGATTGGATACAGCATATCGAAAGTAATCCGATTAATCGGCGGGATACGAAATTTAAATTTGAAACTTTCGCGCCACTGATGAAATCAATTACAATCAATTATTTCTGTATTATTCAGTGTCGAAAGTCGATATCGATACCTGGCAGAAGAGGGTGCACAACGATCCTTCAGAATTTTATTCGCTGTGCAAGAATTTCGACTGCTTTCCTGATTTGTGGGCGCTTCACGAATGGAGCAATTGGTTGACGCCTACCATTTTCCGTGATAAACGATTCGACACTGTCTTCTACATGGCCTGCATGCAGGAAACGCCTCCAACGCTTTGCGAAGCCTCAGAAATTGAAGATTTGAAGGTGAGAATGTTGTGATTAATTACGTACAAACAAATTTAATAATGTAAATGATATTTTGAATAGTGGGACCTGCCAGCGAACTTCATATTCTCCTCGGAGGGCATCACGTTACCACCCCCGCAACAGTATGAAATTGCGAGAATCTCTAAATTTGAGAGCATAGACAACTTATTAGATTTCGCAATCGATCGGACTAAGAGGGGAGTGCTGCAAATTATGCCGGTAAATGAAAAGATTAATTGATCCTTTACTAAAAATATTATCATGATTTTATTCGTGTTTATACAACTAGGTAAAAGTGAAACTGCTTGATGGAAACGTGTACGTAATGCCAGGGGATTCGATGTATCCGACACAAGTGAATATAATCGAAGAGCAGGTAATCCTGAAAACGGACATGACCATCCAACAGTTTCAGGACATATCGCCTGTGAAAAATAGAATAGAGTTCTACAATTGCGAGGTGAGGAAATTGTTCGTGCAGAATTTCGACAACGAAGATGGTCACTTGGCGCCTATGCAACTGGAAGACGTCCATGTTATTCAAAATCGAAAAAACTGAAAAATTAGACTCGTTTTGTAATCGTCGTGATTCGTTCACTTGTATCGTACAAAATTGATAATGAATTGACACTGACCTTTAATACAAATTGATATGCAATCGAATTGTCTACTCTTTTACCTTGACCATTGGCGCAGCTGTTCTTCTGCGCGTGTTCTTCGATTTCGAATGAAGCGCGGGAAAAAAGCGCGCCAAACACGATGCGCAGTTTGTAATGGCTGCTTGAGTTACGTGTGTGAGATCGAGTGCGTCAAAATCGAAGAAATATAAAGAATGATCGGTCGCAGTGAATGAAATAGCATTCGGTAAGTATGCTTACATCTTCTTCTGTCGTTTAGCTATTAAGTTTATCATTACGTAAGCAGTTTTTATTAACGATCACTTCGGGCAACCGGCGTGTCAAAACGTAACACAAGATGTATTATTCTATGTAATTGTAATACGTATTTTTACTTTAGAAGATGGAATACACTAAGCGGCGGCGATACACAGTCAACGTCGAGACGACCGACCTCCAAGATATCTATCAGCATGATCTACAATTATATGATTTTCCTCCAACCGGAGAAATTCCGTTCGTGGAATTCCAACAGTTGGGCATGGAGAGGTTGAAACGTAAGTTTTCTAGTAATAAGACATTAAACTCCGTTCAGAATCTTTATCACAAGTCAGACACGATACTGTACTGCACAATTTATAGTACTGCAACATGTGGAAAGTAACGCAGTGCGAACAGACGTGAAGCTAACAGAGGACCGTAAGAAAAATCTGAGCACATCTCTGGGGAAAGACGGGCTCAAGCATTTCGTACACCTTCTATATGCATCTGGATGCAAGCTACCTTCAGAAGCAGACTTGCAATGCAGAAAGAAGGATCACCTGTCCCATTACATAATGAGACTATCGTACTGCCAAGACCCAGATCGTCAGATGTGGTTCATAAACCAGGAAATAGAATTTTTTAGACTGAGATTCAGTTCGTTAGATTCTGAGGGAATTAAGAAGCTTCTTAGCTCGCACAATATGGACTGCCAGCAAGTAAGGGATGGAAATAACTGAATCGAATATATTGACATGGTAATCATGATATATATCATTGCACAGGTCACTAAGGAAGAGAAAGATGAGATAAGGGAAGAGCTGCATTCGTCAACGACAAAATTAGCCAGTATAGATACATCAGAGTTTTACAAAGTACCTTTCCAGAGGGTTGCTGACTTAATTAAATCACGCAGAGTGTACCTAACCAATGGAATGGCATACATTCCACAGACAGACTTAGTGTCTTTGTTTGTTTCTCATTTTAGGAAGATCTTGGTGGATGGTATGGAGGTAAGTGAGCTATTAACTTCAATATATAGCTGATAGCAATGTTGCTACAAAGGGAAACGTATTTCTGCCGTGCAGTACGCGAAAAATTATGTCTCGAACGTATCCGACGACGAGAGACTTATTTCTTTCCTGAAATCCTTGCCTGGCTCTTTCTCTGGCATGACCCGTGTGGTCTGGACATCGAACACCACTCCAGTGGAGAAACTGGACGAGGTAATTCACCTGTTCCACAGAGTCCTGCTGTCAGTGTAACTGAGAATCGTTTTTAGTTATCGAAAACGTCCTATCCTCTGTGCATGAGGTCGCTGCACGAGGCGCTCAGAACTCATCATCACCTTCGAAACAGCGGGCGTATTCAGTACGGTCTGTTCATAAAGGGAATCGGAGTGACAATGGAAGACGCGATGCGTTTCTGGAAAACGGAGTTCACGAAAAAGATGGATCCGGACAAGTTCGACAAACAGTACGCCTACACCATAAGGCACACGTTCGGCAAAGAGGGTAAACAGACGAATTACACCCCTCTGGGCTGCACGAAAATTATTACGAACTCGGTGGGGCCTGGAGAGCACCATGGTTGTCCATACAGGCATATGGATCACGAGGCGTTGAGACAGAAATTGTCCGGATACGGTATCCCTGCGGTAAGCGTGAACGAAATCGCAGATCTGGCTAAAAACGGCCATTACCTTATCGCCTGCACCAAGTACTTCGAGGTTTTGCACAGTCGCTTGCCGGACAAGCCTTTCGTTCATCCTAACGGGTACTTTGTGGAAAGCCGGAGTATATTAGCCAAAGAGGAAGTCACAGGTGAACAAAAAAACTTCATTCAAACCAATGATGGTATTAATATATCATTTAAACATTTCTTTTGGTACAGAGCCTGAGAGTCAAGATAGATTTCAACAAAGCGGAAGGGTGAGCAACACTCCGATAAGAAGAGATAGAAACACCGGCACCCCTGCGAGAAATCTGGATAAATCGATCAGAACACCGTCGCAAGCCTCCGAGAAGTATATAACACCGGTGAGGAAGGTGGAAAGAACGAGCACGACTCCATCGAGAATAGCGAAAGCCACCCCGAAGAGACTGGACACCTTCTCTCTCGAAAGCGATGAGATTATCGCCCAACTGATGGACGAGGACATGTGAACGCGAAAGCAGATACTCTAGGAACGTTTTTATTATAAAATAAATATTTTTGTAATTGTATATTATCTATTCCAGGGGGAATTGTTTCCTAAACGTCGACCTATTATACATAGCTGTTGACCTCCTTTAGAGACCTCTTCGACAAGAAGTTCGTCTTTACGTCGCGTATCATCGACTCCACTAGTTTCTGCAAATCGTATTCGTGTTTCCACCCCCAGTCCCTTCGAGCCTCGCTGTCGTCAAACACTTGTGGCCAACTGTTAGCTGAAATTGACATTTTTAAATAAATGGATCGTTGCTAGAGAAACGTATCGATATACCGACCAATATACTGTCGTCCATCAGGCTTGTACGTGATCTTCAAGTCAGGAACGTGCTTTTTAAGCTCGTTGAACAGTTCCTCCGGCGTAAAGCTCATCGCAGTCACGTTGTACACTCGCCTATGAAGTTGATCGTCAGGGGTGTTCAAAAATTGGAACAACGCGGATAGACAATCCTCTATGTACATCATCGGCAGCCTCGTATAAGGTTCCAAATAACATTCATATTTTTTTGTGATCAATCCCTCGTGGAACACTGCCACCGCGTAATCTGGAAAGAATATATATTTGTTGGTAAATTTTGCACGAGGAGACAGTTTCTCATTCATGATCCCGTGCACGTTACCCTCGGATTTACGCATCAGGAGATAAGGGAAACGCAAGGAACGATCTCACGGCTCGTGACCAAGAGACACTCAACAATTTACTAATACTATTGTCCTTGAGGAGCGATGGATTGCGCTATTACGCAGTTACCCTAATCGTGCTCGCAACGTGCTCTACTTCGTACCCCGGGAAAACTGATCGTTCAGTACAGAAACAAATAAAACATATCTCTGTATTGCCCCCATTGGTTGTAAAAATTTATTGAATTAGAGATCGAATAGAAGTTGACGAGGTACCTGTAGTTCCACCACCTGGAGGGTCGCTGCTGATGACTCCAGGGAACCGCAGACACCGAAAGTCGAGGCCGAACCTGTGATGATAGTACTCGCCTAAAAGCTCCGTGTGGACCTTGCTCACACCATAAATCGTCCTCGGTCGTTGCACAGTCACATTAGGGGTTGGATTCCTCGGAGAATCAGGGCCGAAAGCACCGATCGTCGATGGAATAAATATTCTCAGCTTGTACTGCTTCGCCAGCTCGATCACGTTGTGCATCCCTGCCAGAAAATGTGGTATGATAATTTACACAGATCTTAAATTTTCTTTTATCATTTTCTTTACGATTCCGATCATATAATTGCAATTTTTTCCATATTTCTTTCTTCTCTATTGAGATCATTATGGGAAGAAATAACATTCAATTTATACTTTCTATGTCTTTCTACTCATTAAGTACAATTTGTTTCTTTATTAAATATGTATTCGATTAAAGAACTAAATCCCGCGGGATCGCAAACCCTGGACACAAGCTACTCTAACGATTTCTTCAACGGCGAAGGAAAAAATCCACTTTCCCTCGAGGCGCTTTCTTCTGCGCCGCGGTAACAATATAATTATTATCGTAACGACAAATTTGCCGACATTCCATTTCACTCGAGTGTTTTCGATGCACCTAGAAAACTGTTTCGAAATTGTCATAGTTCTACCTTCTATGTTGACTCTCACTGCGAGAGGGACGTTCTGCTCGCCGACAGCGCTAAGGAGAGCGCTGAAATGTATCATCCAGTCGATTTGATAGTCTACAACGATCTTCTGTAGACCCTTGAAGTCGAGGATGTCGGCGAAAATGAAGGGACCGCAGGATACGCTCTCCTCGCTAGGCTTGATGATGTCCGAGAGGATCACGTTCTCGTTGCCATAATTCTTTCGCAGCAGCTTCGCGCACTCGGTGCCCAACTGACCGAGACCACCTACAAACGATCGTGCTGTGCAATCTCGACTTTTTATAGTTGATCTCCCTCGATTTTCTGGTTCATCTGCGTGATCCTTAATTTTTTAGAAATTTAATGTTCGATTCTCTAAACCCTCCAGTATACGACGATTTTCTATAACACCATAACCACTTGAATATATTTAACCATCACTAAAAACTGCTGTACCATTATTCAAAATATTGTTTAGATTATTAAACACGTTGGCATCTAATCAATTACTAAACAATTAAGCATTGAATTTCATGTCTATAAAATGAAAAAATCATAGAGAATAGTTTAATCTTTGAGTTAAAAGCAATTTCATCAAACATGTTCTAAAAATTAAAGGTCTGAGACAAAATCTAACTGTACTGTCGATTATAGTCAGAACTGGTTCTCGGAATGCTATAGGGATGTGCCATGAATGACAATTATCGAGGAAAACGAATTTATCTAACGAACCTCTCGATATTCGTTCTCGTTTGTTGGAAAATGTTAAAAGACAGTGGCAACCGCGATCGGTTTCGCAACGAAGATTATAATTATAGTTCGCATTGGTACGTACCAGTGATCAGTATCCTTGGCGGTTTCTTGATCACATTTGATCCGTTGTTCTCACTTTCTTTAGGGCCCTGAGACGCGAAACTGTTACCGATATGAAAGTCCCTCGAAACACTTCTCGACAATCGCCGGGTGATACGCGAGAAATTGTTGCACCACATTATTATAATGTGGAAATGTTGTTCAAATCTCGACCTGTCTATTCTAGCCTCGGTGTCGATAAACAACTGGCGTAGACACTCTTGTTTGAATGATATTATAGCTTGGTTGATTCTGAAAACCAGTTAGAACACCGATTCTCTTGGCCGACGTGTGTCTGTGAGTCGATAGTAGTTGGACCTTCGTCACGATGATGAATCTACCGAAGCAACTGATCATATATTTACATAAATATGCGACAATTCGTAGAGTGATTATTGTAATCGTTTCAGCGCGGAGTTAATTCACGCTGCTCGCGAATATAACGAGTCAAATATTTTCGAGAAAATTTGAATCGAACCTCACGATCGTTTAGAACCGGTTATCGTGGATTACTGTATTTCGATTATGCTACGCGACATACTTGAATTTCAAATGAAGGATCAAACGAAATCTTCCATTCCGAACCGGGAGAAGGAACTTTCCCGCGCTTGCCATCGAATCCCCGGCTTCCTTCGATCGTTAATGTCCTAATTTTGTCGTACTCTAATTAAACTAGTTGGGATTTAGCAAGGTTTATTGCCAGTACCGTTGCCTGTTGCCGTGTGTTTTCTACATCTCGCAAAAAGCGGATAAAGAAAGACGGAACTCGTGTCATCTGGACTGGAACCCATTTAACTGCACGTTCTTCAGAAAATCATGGGAATCGTCGTTGCCTGGGGTCAAAGTAACCAGCGATTTTGCACGAGCTATTTCGAATACATGAAAATGAAATATCCAAAAGAAAATACATGTACTAAAAATCTGACGAATACTCTAAGATGTCTGATAACTGTTGCAGAGTTCAGGCGTCGTTGATCGGCAAGATTTTCGGCAACCTTGTAACGAGGAAGCGGCGAGCATGAAGAAACCGTAAATTCGAAACTTGTCACTGTCGCCAAATTATTCGGACGCAAAGGATTCGTTGGAAAGGGAAGAATTTCCTGGAAGCGTGCCTTCACGGTGGCTGGACACAGCACTTCGCAATTCTCTTTTCGTCCCGCTCGCCATCGCCCACGCCACAGTCATCTTCTCCCCTCGACTTTGTGCATCAGCACGCTTTGCACAAAAGTTCTTCGTGTAGTTAGTCAGTGCCTGTCCGTAACGAGAGCGCCGAGAGAGGCTCTTGCTCTGTCGCGTCGCGTTCCTTTTTCGTTTGTGAACAAACTGTGCTGCGTTATTTTCCGCGAGGGATATCAGATCTTCGACGATCTTCCTTGCTGCCAGAGACGCATCTAAACGTTCAAGGATAACCGCAGGGTTCAACAAGTTACGCGAAGTCGAAGGTAGGGGTGGCTTCGGGCACTTAGGGGATGCGCTCTTGCGAGTCCCAATCAATTCACTCGCGATTAGGATTTTTTAGCACACAAAATTCGAGCTCGTTGCAGATGAAGACTTTTTTAGACTGCATATACACCCTTTTTAGAAGAACTCTTTCGGGAGGTATTGAGATTAGACTGCGAATGAAATGTGTTAATTGATCGAGCGCTAAGCAAACAGTATAGTGTTATAATGTCGATGATAATCACAGGGTTCGACAAGAAACGCGAGTTCGAAGGTTGGGTGGTTTTAAACATTTAGGGGTTGCGTTCTTGCGAATGTTCATCTCCGATTAGGATTAAGACTTTGATGAAACATTATGTTTAGACTGCGTATATTTAGACCCTTTTTAGATGATCTCATTTGCGAGGTATCTAGATTAGACTGCGAATGAAATTTGTTAATTGAGAGTTAAAGAAACAGTATGGCGTTATAATGTCGATGCAGTTCCTTGGAAAGGCATCCGACTTCGTTTCCAAGTTGCGTAATTGCCGGCAGGGTTCGGAACGATAGCCACGCAGGAAAATCAAGGAAGTACATGTCACTTTCACTGAAATCATACGCGATCGCCGCACAGTGGTCCGGATTGAAAAATCGTGACCCATTTGGCCAAAAATCAACTTTTAGATATCGACTTCTACTTAACAGATTCTTGTTCCTAAATGTCCATATATCTCAAAAATAAAATATTAATGAACTTGAATAAATAGTTTCAGAGAAAACGAATCTCAAAGTTGGGCATTCTAGAAATGATGTTTTTTCTCTAATGAAATTGCCTTTCTTCTTCTAAGAACCTTGGCGATTTCATTTAATATTTTGATTGGAGGTTTATTTCTCGATAAAAAGCATTCTTCGACGATGAGAAATCATACCTTAAATTAATAATTACTGTATAGAATACATTAGTAAAGTAGAACTGAAAAAATGATGAAAAATTCTTATGATTGTCTTTAATTGATAGAGGATATCTTTCAAGTCCCGCTCATTTCACCTTACTGTCATATCGGAAAATTTTCGGCATTCCTTCCTCTACAACATCCCACAAAAATTTTTTCCACCTACTTCCCCCTAAGATAAATATTATTGTTTGAATGCATCAATGCACCGCGCGCGGGATGGATGAAACTCCGCCAGGAACAAAACGAACGAACTAGGAACGAGAACCTTAGCTCGTTAGGAAAATGTTTAGGTTACAGGCACTTCATATGTCTATACTATGGTACAGATAAGCAGTTTTCAACTCTCTGTTCGCATTTGGACGTCTCAGAATCATTCGAGCCTTCATAGCGAGATATTCACAACATTTTTACGTTCTGGCCGTTCAAAAAAGTTCTTGTTCAGTTATTGTATCATTTTGTTTCTTTACAGTTCTATTAGGTTTTTATTTTGTTTATCAGTTTATCAGTTTAGTGGTTTAGTTATAGATAGTGTTATAGTTTCACGCCTATATCTGTTAAGATTTAAAAGTTACACGAACATGGTTCACGATTTTCCAATAAAAAATTATAATTATTATAAATTGTTATAAAAAATATCTTTGACACGCTTGTGGTGCATTTTTGTCTCTTCGGTAATTTTAGTATGAGTTGATTGCAACAAGATTTCTCGAATTTATATTTTACGTATGCCATAAAACATTACATGTATGATACATAAATATTAAAAAAATACATGCTTAGAAAGTAAAAAATAGTTCGTAAGATTATATTAAAATTTTTTTTTTTAATCAAAAATATCGATAAAAATTAATAAAAAATTATTGTTTAACAAATGCAAAAAAATTTTAATTACCTATAGTTAAAAATTACTATTTTTTAAATATTTTTAGTGAAAATTTCATTGCAATATCTCTACTGGTTCAAAAGTTATAACCAAATGGGTCACGATTTTTCAATCCGGACCACTGTGCGCCGATTCGATCGCGGCAGCTCGCGACGACGGCGACAATGGAGATCGTTGGCTGCACCTGTGTCATTTGTTCACATCGTGAACAACAGAATTGACAGAGAACGATTGTTGCATCGATGGATCGGCTGGAATCACGCGATCGAGAGGTCGAACGTGATTGATCGCGATTGAATCGTAAATCGGGTTATACAGTTTAAACATTCAATCAAATAATGAGGGACGATTTTGTAACAATCGGATTGATTCAGCTCGAACGCAGTCACGTGAGTGCAGCGACCTGTTTTCGAATGCGTGCTGTTCATACTTCTGGCATAATTTAGAATCAGTCATTCAAACATCTTCAATCACGATTCGTGAATATTTATCAGAACATACGTAGTGGGTTTAATAGAATAAATTTGGTGGTTGCTTAATTTAGACTTCCAATATCCAGGAATCTGTATCTTAGAAGGTTGTGGCATAATTTAGAATTATTTCTTCTAAATCCTGATGAGGATTACATGTCTGCATGGTTCGTGCTGTTAATTATTGAAAATTTGAAAGCCTATTGAATTTTACGTCCACGATAATGGTAGAGTCGTCGGCACCAGCTGTAGTTTATTATTTATTTCCCTGTTGTTGCTACCAAACCGAGTAGAACACACAGAGGGAGTATAGAATCGAATAAATCTGGTGGTTGTTTAATTCAGAGTCGTATAAAAGGGTTGTTCCAGTGTAAATGGTCAATTGAAAATCTCCTTTTCATTGATGGTCACTTGGTATCGGCATTCTTCATGTTCGGCTGGGTTTCCAGGCCGACCAATTGTTCGTACTTACGGAAGACGCGTTATGAAACACACGTGGTCACCCGTGACAGCAGCCTCGGAGAATACCTTTGTTCTCGTTCGATCAGATACGAGCGAAGGGATTTTTCTCTTCCGCGTCGGTCCCTTCGAGCCCCAGCCAGTTTCGACTTGAATTTTCGAACAGCGTTTCAAAACCCCCCCTGGTTTCGTCAGTCCGATCCGTATCGTGCGGCAGGTTCCAGACGACAGCGGTCGTTACGGGGAAGGATTGTCCTAGCGGTGTTTAGCTTTGCTTACGGTACGAAGCATTAATTTTGTCGTCTAGTACCGTGACGTGTAAGCAACTAGTCTACACACGTGCGTTCCCCGATTTACGCACGGAAACCACCGTGACATCCAGGGGCACTTTAACGCCTGATGCCTGGGGAGCGCCTACTTTCCTGAATCTCTCGGGGTACTTTTCCTTTTCTCAATAGGCTTCGGGATTAGAGGGAAGCAGGATCTCCGTTGATAAACTATGTCTATCCAATAGTCAGTCTCACTGGACAACGACTATACTTTTTGTATGGCTACATTCATTTTCATACTTAACCATCGATCACTGTTGAGAATAATGTCTTTCATCTACATATGGATACATGCGCGTTGATCAGATCACTACTTCGGATAGAACAAAGAACGGCGAAGTTGTTCAGTGTTTGGTATCATTTTAATCGGAAACGAAATATCTCGTTCAGCAGTATCTTCTGTTCATTATTTTGCAGCTACAAACGTTCTGCAATCAATATTTGTATATTGTATATTTGTATTCTGTACAAGAGGTCCACTTAGAATTTCCTTCTGTTTCGAATATAATTATGTAGAATCAGGACGTCCTAATCGTTACTAAACATTCTCGTTATTGACGCGAAATTTCCTGTAAGTTTCGCGAATAAAGGAAGTACATGGCTCGTTAAAATACGGCAAGGGAACGGTTGTTTGCAGAAAATGCGGGGTCGGCGTCGGTCGTAGACCAAGGTCCAAATGCGCGATGTTTAAACCACCGGAAGGTGGAGGCCTCTCAGCAGCCGGCTGGTTTCTGGCACTGTTTTGGGCGAGTGTCAGCGGCCAGTTGAGCGCCGAGTACGGCTGTCCTACTCAGGAGAGGATTCTGCCTTGCAGATGTTCTACTCGCGACATGGAGATTCAGATCTGGCAAGTGCAACCTTCTCGACAGCTCCTTTTCCACTTTACTCCTTTACTGAGCCATCTTCTACGAATAGGTGCAGTCACAGCGAGTTACCAAAGGTTCTCGAGGGTCTAAAAGCAGTGAGCCACTACCTAGACCGACCAGTGGACGAGTTGATCCTGGAGAACAACAATCTACCTAGTCTCCCTGGCAAGGTGTTCGCCACTTTGCGCGTCCTCCGTTTGATGTTGCGGAACAATCGTCTCGAGAGAGTGTCTTCCGGTTGGCTGGAGGGTTTACACGATTCCTTGTTGGAGCTATTCGTCGTGGAACCAGATCTACGATCTCTGCCAGTGGACAGTCTCGAAAATCTCCAAGGTCTAGAAGCTGTAACATTACAGAGCCGAGTGATGAAGAAGTTGCCGAAGTTCTCGGGGCTGCCTAAGCTCAGGTACCTCCAGATCAACTCTCCAGCTCTACTGGAGCTAGCTCCGAGGAACTTCAGAGACTTACCGAGCCTGGAACAGCTTCACGTCTTCGGGAGTTCAAGATTGATACGTTTGGAAGCTGGTCTCTTTCGAGGACTACCACGATTAGAGCTGGTGAACATCACAGATTGCGGCGTGCATTGGGTTCATCCTCGAACCATGATCGATCTGCCAGAGTTGAAGGAGCTGTCGCTAGTCGGGAACTCGATAGTAGACGCTGGGATGATCGGCCGCGCTAGCGTGGATCTTCCCTCGTTGTCTGTGATCCGTCTCGATCGGAATCGCATAAATCGGCTGGACGAAGGAGCCTTCACCGACCTGACCGTCCTCTCCCGCCTCCACTTATCGAGGAATCACATCACCGAGGTGTTCGCCGGAGCGTTTCAAAGAATGCCGGCCTTGAAGACCGTGGATCTCAATCACAATCTAATACACCGTATTCACCCGGAATTCTTTCCTCGCCGACCAGGCAACAGCTTAGAGGAGTTCTGGTTGATCGACAACGATCTCAGTCACGTCTCCGAGCTGAGATCCATCATGGAGGCACTGCCCAGGTTGAAGTTCCTTGATGTCAGCCACAATCAAATCGAGGAGATACCGTTCGGGGCGCTGAGAGGTCATCCGACGTTGGAGAGGCTTCACCTTGATCACAACAGAGTGGCCTTTCTGCAAAGGGAGACCTTCACCGCGATGCCCGCTCTCAGGGAACTCCGCTTGAAGAACAATTCCTTGTCGAATCTACTGGAGACGCCATTCTGGAATCTACCCGCGTTGAAGGGACTCGATCTATCGGAGAACTATTTCCGACATATTGAACCTCGGTTGCTGGCCAACCTGCCGAGCTTGAGGAGATTGGACATGAGTGGAAACGCTATAGGATTGATCGAGCCAGAATCTTTTTTGAGCACACCAGCCCTGGAACATATTAATATCTCCGGCAATGCGCTCTCTGTTCTTCATCCCCTAACTTTTCATCAATTGAACAACCTTTACGAGCTAGACGTCGGCTGGAATAGGATGCTAGAGATCGTTCCAGGTCTGCCCAGGAACATAGAGCACCTACACATGCCCATGAACCGTATCGTCGTCCTGCCTGCCGTGTCTTCGCAGGATCTAGCCCTTCCGGTGCTCAGATCCCTCGATCTCAGCGCCAACGGCATCGAGAGGATCTCGCCTGGTAGTTTAACCGATCTACCGAATCTGAGGAAGTTGAATTTAGGGTACAATTCCTTGAGGATCGTCGAGGATGGCACCTTCGATGGTCTGTCTAGGTTGGAGCAGTTGGATCTGAAATATAATCGGTTGGTTACTCTGCATGGCAGAAGCTTCAGACCTCTGAGATCCTTGATGGATCTGAGCTTGAGGGGGAACAGGTTGGAGGTCCTCAGACCGGATATTTTTCAAGAGAATGTTAGACTGCAGAGACTTGATCTGAGCAGGAACAATCTTGCTCAGATCCCTCACGCTACCTTCTCCAACACCAGGTAAGAATGTTTGTGATTATTATTGTATAAACTTTCTTGCTGTATTGTTTTAACTTGGATTTATATGGATTAGCTTTATTGACGTCTTATGGCTTTCTAATGAATAATGCTTGTCGCATATTCTTGCCGATCTCTTAACTTCGTATACTATACTCAGTGGCGCGTTATCTTATGGGCAACTTGTGCAAATGCCTGGGGGCCCAAGCAGAGGGGGGCCTTGGACACAAACCAAGATCCAAATTCTACGTTTTTCCCCGGGGACCCCGAAATTCTCTTTTACCCAAGGCCCCAACTAGCTATAACGCGCTACTGACTATACTTATACACCACAGAGACGATGATTCTCTTCAGGATTCACTTGAACACCATGTTTGACCAGACAGGTCCCACAAAGTAGCGTTTATCTACGCGTTAACGCGCCCATAGAAAAGCGGTTTCACTCGTGGTCATTTGGTTGCGTCACCGGCAAATTGGCACCTAGAAAGTTCTTGCTCGTGTTTAAGTGTCCCCTTTTCAGCTCGAGAGTGTCATCATCCTGGCGTGTCGTCCATTTTCTCGAGCTTTATATCACCTCGACACGCGAAATACTTGTATCATGCCCTTTGCAACAGAAACATCTGTAGAATCGTTTATACAAACCAACAATCTCGAAGTTTGGCTACTTGATAGGCACTGGAGCGTGTACGTTTAGAAAGTACCATTAGATCCAAAGAACCAGGTCTGAAACTGTGCTCCAAATTAATGTAGACCGTACGCTTCGAACAGTCCAGTTTCTACTCGTTTTATTTATTGAAGTGTGTATTGAGTCTTGTGTTTCCCTCGCAATAATAACACCGTCTGTCTAAATAAATAAATAATCAAACAAATATTTTTGACCAGTGAAATTGATTTCTAAAAGGTTGAATTTGATTTGCAAAAGGTTGCTTTGATGTTACCAAGAGGAGACAATAAACTATAAAAGAAATAGAGAAACTATGATAAATGTTGCCAACTTCTAGAGAATCGTAACTTTTTCATATTTTTGGCTAACATTGTCATTAAGATTGCTCCCGTACCGAAAGGTGTGGGTGGTTTGATCGGTCCGTGGCGGAAACGGCCGTTTCTATTAATGATCGGACGTCAAAGGGAGGAAACGACGTTAATTGCAGAGACCTTCGTGAACTGTACGCGTCGCACAACACTTTGACCGAGTTACCCGGATCGTTGCACGGGCTAACAGCGCTTCAGGTTCTCGACTTGAGCTTCAACAAGCTGAACATCCTGTCGCCGGAAACGTTGAGCAGCCTGTCGGCCTTGCTTGAGCTGAAACTTGTCCGGAATAGGATCCGTGAGCTTCGCGAGGGAGCTTTCGATGGATTACCACGGTTATCCTTGATCGATCTGGAGAACAACGATCTGAGGATCATCGAGAGGAACGCTATCAGAGCTTTGCCGGAGCTGCAGGCTATTAGACTCGGGAAGAATCGGTTGCAGGTAACGCAGATCATTAGGTCACCCCTCGAATCGTGTTCTTATGCTTCGTACAGGCCTGAACATTTCGCCGAATTTTTAAAATTTTATTAGCACCTCTTCCAGGTAATTTAAATCGCTGATTTCTTTATTTATAAATTTCTTCGTATTGTTCTTGAAATTAATCCGTGTTTCTCCTGTGCCCTGCAATCAATGCATACATTTTTTTATTTTGCATAAAGATGCGCAGTGTAGAAATTGTTTTTGAATCAGTATTTGATGTACGTCTTCGCAATAATTAAAGTCTTGAATTTCTTGATAATTAATATACATTTGATTTGATGTTTTTTACAAAAACATTTTTCGTTCGGCAAAATGTTCAGGTGTGCACGAAGCTTTAGACTTGTAGGATGATCGGATAGGGGTAAGACGATAGCTTCATCAGCGGTTCGTCCACCAGATAATCCCGAGCGGAGCTTTCACCGAGCTGCCTCTGCTGCAAAGCGCGGAACTGCAGGAGAATCGGATCCAGGAAATCGCGAGCAACGCGTTCATTAACGTGCCTCACCTTCTCTTCCTCAATCTCAGCTACAATCACTTGCCAGCGTTGGATTACGTCGGCCTGGAGAGTCTCCGTTCGTTGGAAGTCCTCGATTTGAGCAACAATCGATTGTCCAGGGTGTCCAGCAACAGTCTGTCGTCGATGGAATGGCTGGTCGAGTTGAAAGTGACTATTTTACATTGTTCCATTAAAATAACGAAAACCTATGATAACGGTACCAGTTTGGAAGTTTTTTTTTATTAATTTGAAGGCATTTCGTAATTTATTCTGCATCATCTATGATAAACGATCGATTATCAACCTTTTTCTGTATCGTCATATTTTTCTGGACGATTTTGTTGAAAAACAAAAGCATTTACTACAATCGAGAACGAAAAATTGCCTTGTAAAAATGATTGTAATACTTCTGATTTAGTAATTAGGTACTTCAAGTCATTTTTATTAATTTCTAAAAAGTTTGTTTGTGTTCTATAACTGGGAGGGGGACGGTAACTGCATGGTTCCTTTACTCTAACTACTTTTTTCATTTAAATTAAAAAAAAAATATCAGTGAACCTTGCTGACCAGTCCACTGAGCGTAGTATGTACTAAAGAATCCGTGGAAAACTCGTTCCCGGTGAACGATGATTGCGGGTTTTTCGTAACGATCGCGTTTACCGGTCTATAGCCGAAGAACGAACGAACGAAGTCTTTAGTAATAACGGGCAGAATACTTTCTCGTCGAGAGTGAAACTTCTCCACGAACCGTGGTGCACGAGGCCACACGTTCGTTATGCTAGCGGAGCAATTATTCGTACTGGCTGAATCGTTAATTAGGGAGATAGCGGATCGTTTTACATACACGTACACGTTTCTTGGTTTGCCCTCAGATGGATAACAATCGGATTTGCGCCATTCAAGGCTCCCCGTTCGATGAAATGCCGAGGCTTCGCGTCCTCAGCTTAAGGAGCAACCGGATGGCTTCCGTTTCCGAAGCGGCGTTCAAACGACTAAGATCAAACATCGCTGTTCTCGATATCGACGGTAATTAGCCCGTTTGCCGGATAGTTAACGACTGACTTTCACTGAGTCAGACATTTCCATACGAATGGAGCTACTTAGCTTCTACGATCGTCAGATTAGACGAAGGAAACACATGGTTATCGATGTTTGATAGTTCATCGATGTTTCTGATCAGGCAATCCACTTTCCTGCTCCTGCGGCATGCTGTGGCTTCGAGGATGGCTGCAACAAGCTTCTTCGGAGGGTCCTAGGTGCGCCGATGGGTCATTGTTCAAGGAAATTAGGCTGTCTCGTCAGGATTGTCAGAGGGAGAGACAGATCGATCCTATTCATCCGGGCTGCGAGGCTGAAATGATCGATTTGGCACCGTATCCTGTGTCTTCTTCGCGTGAGTCTTGTCAGCAGACAATTCCTGTGGTTGCAAGGATAAATTTCAATTTATGCATCCATTCAACTTCGGAGTATAGGAGTTTTTACCAGACAAAAAGTCATGAGAACAAATTCAAAAGTGAAAGCATTACAGCTACAGAATTATTTATCTATCGAATCGTTAAGCTTCTCTCTAACTACTTTGTATTAACAGTTTACGGGGCAACGGAGGTGGTACCGCTGCGAATGAACATAAAAGAATCCTCAACGCGGCCGCCCTCGCAGGACTCCGACTACCTCTACGAGTACTCCGACTATCAAGAGCCTAGGAACGATACTGCCAACGCAACAAGTCAATTACTACCCACGGACGCGACAAAAGTTCAATCATCCGAGAAGGTTCAAGTACAATCGAACAATACTGTACCGATTAAGAAGAACACATTGATGCCACCTTCTCCCAGCAGTTCTGGTTTCACTTTCTTCGGCGTACCCCTGCCTAGTCTCAACTTTAATCTGTGGGGAAATTCGGGGAGGAAATCGGAGCGGAAAAATTCATCTGGGAGACCTGGACATGGTCGTTATAGAACTTTCCCTCCGACAGAACCGGAAATCCATAGGGGAGGCTTTGTACCTTTACCTTTAGGTCAGGGAGGGTTTGTGCCTATCGTAGACCCTAGGTTAACTTATCAGAAACAGGTGAAAAATGAGACCTCAGGGCCACAGAATTCTAGTGTCGCGCAGGAGGACAAGAGGAGGTGGAAAAGCGGAAATGGGACTGTGGTGAAGATTGATAGGACCCAGCTGAGAACGAACAGACCGAAATTAGGGTTTAGGGAGAGGGAGGAACTGTCCACTCTGGCGACCAACGAGGTTGATAATAAGAGACAGCAACCTGGGCTGAAGAGCAGGTAAATGATCTTAGGAAATGATAGTTGAATTAATCGACGAAGAAACATTGCAATTACTTTAGTTCCAGTCACACAAACTCGTCGGATTCGAGTGCAGCAGCGGATGAATCGCCCCAGGAAGCGAACCAAACCTCCGTGGCCGCTGAAATCCAAGATGGAGACGGCCCAGAAGTGAACCAGAAGTCCAACAGATTCGACGAGAAGCCGGAAACCGAGCTAGCGAGTAGGATCGTCTGGACCACGCCGAAAACATCGGCAGAAACGACGAAAGAAGTGAAAGGAACGCCGACGGAAGTGACGAAAGGGGAGAAGGTCTTCTGGGAACCGGAAGTTGAGTTCAAAGAGGCCGCTACTTCGACGACGACTGAAATGAGCGGTAAAGACACGGGTTACGATTATTTCATCCACTAATACTTAAAATTAAGGCAATATGCAGCGAGAACAATAATTCGACGATATTCTAGAAACATGGAGAAACATTCAAGAATTTTTCAGAGCGTCTAGAACCCCGAAAAACTTAAAATAAATTGGTTGGCCTTAGATGACCCAATATGCAGACGACATTAATAAAAATAAGGGCAGAGACAATTGATTAAGCAAATGTTCATAAATTGTCATTAGTTCCAGATGTTTTGAGCGTTGTCACAACGGAGGGTCCAGTCTCAGCATCGGAGAACCGGAAAAACTCTTCTTTCGCGTCCCAGTTTCACCGGGAAACGGAAGCTTCGGCTCTTTCAGCTTTCCTGGTTCCAGGTGGCCAGGTCTCTTCTTCTTCATCCCCGAACTTGCGTCCCCTAGGTCGACCAACCATAACTAAAGTCCCATCGCCACGAATAGGGCTCTCGTCTGAGCCAGACAAGCAGAAATCGGTAGCCGAGGCTGTCCAGAGGAACGTGGGAACAGCTGAAGAGCAGATCTTCGACAAAGACGAAGCCTCAAACGAAAATGCTGAAGTGATCGAAGACAGTTCGTTCAACTGGTACTTCCAGCATTATAACGATACTAATCTGGAACCCTACGTGGGCATCGCGTACAATGGGAGTGGGAGATCGTGTCGATGGACTTTGCTGAGTCAGATATGCCTGGTTCTGTACACTTTGGTTTATTAGGTCGTACCATAAACAATGTCTTCTTTCAGTGAAAAAGAGAATGCACCTAAGATTATCGTTAATCGTCGTAAACAATAAAATCAAGCTGGAATGGTGACTTATGGACGAGAGTGTATACCAATGGTATGCATGGTGATCGTGTTATTAATGTCTAAATATATACTGTTTATTGAACGAGAGATGAAAGACGATGTTATGAGACGACCTAATAGAAACGCGTTCTCTTCTCTTACACAGAGTATGGTTGTTCAAAGAATAAAATAATGAGACAAGTCTGTGGGATCAGGAAAAATCGGAGTGTGCTCAGGAGCTGATCAGCTACGAATCTAACTAAAATCCTACAAGTCTATTAATGAAAAAACAGCGTGTATCTCAAATTATGTATCGTACAGGTATAAGCATGGCGAACATGCTGTTTTACGGTACACAGTTTCGATCCTCCCCCGCGCGTACGTTTATCGCGTAGCGTTTGAGTGATCGAGCATGTTGATATCGAGTTTCTCGCTGATCGACGAAGCTTGAGCGGCTCGAAATAATCCGACGGCCCGATGCTACTTGCGTGCAGAGCTTCGTGCGATACAAATGCGAGCCGTTCATCGTGTGGCCACCGTAGAGTATCTCGACGAAGAATAAATAAAGTCGTGTGTATGTGTCGAATGATCGGTATCTTTATGTTTTCCGTTGTTCTTCCCATTTTCTTTTTATTAACAAACCGCAGCGTGTTACGAATTACTTATGAAAGCTCAAAGTTCTTTAAAAATCATGCTTGCAATGTTCTGGATAATGCTGTGGGAGCGTGCATTACATAAAAGTCACGGGTAGCAGTCGGTCGTTCCTAAAATGCCGGGGAACAAGGAACTATACGTAATCGATAACTCTTTATCTAATGCAAAGTACCCGGCCGGAGTTAATTAGTTCTTTACTATTTTCCGTAACTCGTCCCCGGAGAAAAAATTCTTTGTATCTGTTTTCTTTGTTCTTTTTTTTTTGGTGTTAGCTCGAAATGTCGACCGTCTCGAAACACGGAAATACATTTTGTACATGTATGGACAAACTTCGTGAGTTTGATGAACTTTCGTTAGATCAACAGTCTGAGAACCGCACGTGTTAGTCTCGGTCTCGCCCGGCTCATTGACTCTTTGCTTTCGCCTTCTCTTTCTCCTCCTTCTTTTCCTCGTCTTTCTTCTCTTCCTTCTTCGACTCCTTCTTATCCACTTCCTTTTTCTCAGCGTCGCGGTTAGTTAGCTTGTTGTTTATTAAATTGTGAAGGGCTACTATGGATCGGACCAACGCGGCCAGATACACGACCAGCATCTGATCGTTCGTCTTCACGTACAACGAGTCGACGAACTTGCTTTGAGTCATGTCAGGCAGTAGATTGAAAATATCCTGAAGCTGATAGACGATCTGATGGTTTATCGGCAGTTTTCCGCTGCCGATTTGCAACAGGTAGTTTCTAATCTCCCTGATCTGCTCGTGCAGACCCTTCAAACCCAACAGCTGGTTCGTGATTCTCTGGCTGAGGGTTCCTACAGTCGTGTCCTTGATATCTCTCAGAAGGTGCTCCACACCCACCTCTTCTGCTTCTTCTGCCCCAATCTCGCTGGGGATGTGCTCGAAAGTTTTCGATGTTGGGGAACCGTCCTGTAAAGAGCCAAGCATTATAGTGGATATATGGAATATATCGACAACAGAGTATAATTTAACGAGTATTTACATCATGAACTTCTTCAACAGCTTGGTAAGCCTCTGTTGGTAGACCTAGATCCTTGGGTTTGGCATCAATGATCACCAAAACAGAGTTAGGACAGTATCTCCTAATTAATTCATTGATGGCTACATCGTTCTGGTGCAGCTTAGGCCCAGTATGGTACCATCCTACTACCTTTTCACGAGCTGCAATGATAAAGGTAGAATTCTAAAACAATCCGTTTAAATTACAGAATTTCACCCAACCAATTTCTTTATAAATCCATAAAGATCCATAGTCTACATATGACCAATATGTGCAGCATTGCCTGCAGAGGCATAATTTCTGTATGAGCAGACGCTGAACAGCTTTGCTTTAAAGATCCCCCAAAATTGGCAGCCATACTTACCATTGACTTTTTTAAACATCCCATACATGTTTTCCAGGTAGTCATGATCGAGGAACCATACACTTTTGTCTTTGTCATCCTCATCGAAAGGTACTGCAAGATAAACAATGACGATTGAGTTTTCTTAAATGAAACTTTCCGCTTGTATGCATTGTTGATTGCAACCGAGAAGTGTGATATAATACGAGGAATTGAAGTGTAAAAATATAGCAAGATTGCAAGAGTAAATGAGAAAGATTGGAGTCATCCTAACCTGCAAAGCTGTTTGACACGTCTAAAACACCTTTAGGCCTCCAACATCCAAGTAGCACACCGACAACTCTCTTCTGATTGCCGATTTTACCCATTCGATTGTAATGATCCACCACGCTGAGTAGTACCAGCGGATGTACTACCACTTTTGTTGTCATTACCTCTTGACTCGGCATTTTTGAGCTGCTGCCACAGATTTCCGTGCTGCTGCTTTGCTTTCGAAGTGAACAAATTTCTCGACACGATCGCGAGTTGTCACTACAACGAAGTCCCTAGTTGTTTAGGGGAAAACCATTTGGCCAATCGAACAGCAACGTAAAGGTTTCCCCTGTATTTGTTGCGAATATAGTATGAAAGATTATGTTCTAAAAATTGTAAAAATATTCTAAAGATGCAGAAACGATCAATGTAAAATTCTGCATCTATACAATGCAAAAACATCCGATGAAAATCGAGTAATCGAATCGTGGCATGAGTGGTTGAAATCCTTTACAAAGTATTTATTCATTATTCTATTTTTGTCGGCTTTTCTTGCATGATATTAATACAGAATGTCATATTGTTCGTTTCTAGATCTTCAAAATATGTGTCCTGCTTGTACATTTCGTTATTTTCTTGAAAAAAGGAAAAGAACTTAGGAAAGGACTAACAGTTTGCAACACTGTCGGAGGAACACGTGGTTTGCGAGTGTACATTTCTCTGTTGCAGCGGTTCAGAAAAAGTAGATAATTCATTATAAATAATTAACTCTATGTAACCGTGACATATTTCAGCAGAGATTCAATCGAGCCTCTTCAGACCAGGTATTTACATATAAATTAATTCAATTTGTCCAAAAAATGACAGTGACATAGTCCATGCTTTTCTGACACACTTGTTGTTACAAGAGCATAGAATAGGGATACAACAAGAGGTGACACTCCGGGCGGAACTTTCGATATCGCTCTTTCATATCGACTGTATCGGCACGCGGCAAATTTAAATCGACTGGATTTAATATGCTTAGTTCGCGGCAATTTCTAATAACTATAAGTCTATTCATTTTAATCTAGAATATAGTATTTATTAACATAGTTTGGTTAACACACATAGGTAGATTTATTACAAGATCGAAAAGTTAACGAAATAAAGATGTTCTGCATTGATTGTGGGAAGCAGAATAAAATAAAAATTGATTTCATCCCTCGATGACTTTATTGCATTAAAAGAACATTACGATATTCTTAAATTCTTCTAATCGTTTATTCTATTTCTTCGTAAATGCATAAAGATCCAGACACTCTTTCCAGACTCTCTAAGGATGTCGAAGCCGATCGTCTTCGTGACCGGAAACGCGAAGAAGCTGGAGGAATTCGTAGCCATTCTCGGGAAAAATTTCCCCCGAGAGATCACTAGTAAAAAGATCGATCTCCCCGAGTACCAGGGAGAGATCGACGATATTTGTCGGAATAAATGTCGATCTGCCGCGGATCTGATTAAGGGTCCGGTTATCATAGAGGACACGTGTTTATGCTTTAACGCGATGAAGGGTTTACCTGGTCCCTACATCAAATGGTTCCTGGACAAACTTGGTCCGGAAGGTCTTCATAAAATGCTTCAGGGGTGGGAAGACAAATCAGCTGAAGCGGTTTGCACTTTCGCTTATTGCGCCGGCGAACCGGAAGATCCTATCTTGCTGTTTCAAGGACGAACACAAGGAACCATCGTGAGTCCACGAGGACCACGGACCTTTGGTTGGGATCCTTGTTTCCAGCCCTTGGACAGTGACAAAACTTACGCAGAGTTGCCGAAAGAAGTGAAGAATCAGATCTCTCATCGTAGTAAAGCGCTACAGATGTTGAAGAACCATTTTCTGAAGGATGTTGAGCATTGATCGCGTTGTTTCCACCGTGTAGACAGTATTGATTTAATAATAAATATAGATACGAGGAAGATGATTGTATACGTTGTTTATTATTCCTTCTTCCTCAGACAAATGTTTATTTCCTCTGGAGAAAATAGCTGGGGCACTTTGACCCAATATCTCCGCGATGGTTCTATCCGTTATCGAAGGTGATTTCGCTGTAAAATAACATGCTTAACGAAATTGCAAGATGATACCTTTATCGGAACCCGATCCTCTTTTTGTTATTGTTTGTTCCGAGCGGCGGTAAACAGTCGCTATCGTTTAAATAATTCTGTATGCACTGCAATTAGAATTTTGCATGATTCTTACGAATAGACGATTTTGTTCAGCGGGAGATTTCAATGCCGTGGAAGAAAGTAGGGAACGAGGAAAACTACGGGCTTTGTTACGTGTTGTTATAAAACGAATGCGTGTTTACACAATTAATGGAATTATAATAAAACGAGCCGGCCGGTTCAACGATACCCGAAAGGGTTATCTCTTACGCATTGATTAGTTCACACCACCCCTTTTGTGAGAGGTTATCGTGGCCGATTGTCTTTTCTCCGACTATCGAAATCCGCCAATTTTTGCCATATAAAAGGGGGAAGCTACGCGTTCCGTGGTATCAGTCCTTCTTGGTGTGGTGTGCCACGATGAACTTCTTAATTGGTAAGTAGAAAACAAAGATAAACAATTTCGAAATGAAACGTTCCGTTCAGCAGTTTGAGGTCTGAGCAATCTTTAATCCAAGTGAAAATACTCCGAGCGAATCGCTGGTTTTAAATATCATTTCCTCTACAGTCTATTTGGTCTTCAACAAGCTGCCCCCATTGGACATTGCGAGGTGATCGAAAATCTGATTAAACCATGACGAATTCTCGTCGATGGATGTAAAGGTTCTAGCTATGCTTTAACGAAATGTGATTGAAGGTTTCGAAGAGGTTCTCGCGACGAAGAGTTTTTTGCAGGTGAACAAGGTAGGTAACGACAGATGGGAACATCCCGAAATTGTTGGTTAATGTTCTCTTTGGTTGTTACCACTAGATCATTAATCCTGGATCTTGTTGTGACGCCTGCATCGATCAACTGAATCAACGTCTGCGAGTCTTCGCCATGCAATTAAAGCTGGCAACAGTGCTGTTGGCTGCTAATTAATCGCAGATGTATCATGTTGTGAAAATAATAAATAAAATAATGAAACTTTACACAACCTCTTATTCATTCAACGAATTAAACATTCTTCGAAAGGAAAGAATTAAAAGAATAGTTACAGTTTAGTACAGTTCAAACCTTCCTGATGATGGTTCAAAACCGAACCGAAACGTTGAAATTCTAATACTGCAAAATTGCTAATTTCTGTATCTTTGATCGAACCTGTAGCGCCGATATCATATAGTGCATATACAAAATTTACGATCGTTAAAACTGGAGATTATTAAAAGAATAGTATTGGGAACGAATAAATATACAAACATGAAGAATTAAGGGGATGGTCTCAAAGAGACAAACTTTAGTTAACAAGTTTCGAGTTTAACCAAGAAATTTGAGCACTTTTGTAGGATATTTTGGGGCGGTCGGTCAGTGGTCGATATGCTATGGATTATTTTATTGTTTAACACATAGGAAAGTACTTTTTTTATTGGTCTTTTATTATTGACAGTTATGTTCTGCAAAGTTGCTGGAGAAAACAGATCGCCTCCGTGGCGCAATTGGCTAGCGCGTTCGGCTGTTAACCGAAAGGTTGGTGGTTCGAGCCCACCCGGGGGCGTTTATTTTTTTACCGTGCGATATTTGCACTAAATCTTGCTAACAACGATTCGCTAATACTCTGAAGTATCGCTTGACATTACAAATTAATTTACAATCGAATTACTACTACTACTACTACTATGTGGAGTATATAAGATACTCGATTCTCACTAATGTTCTCGTTTTATAGAGTAGCTATTTTATTATTTCATATTGAAGAGTCGGTATTTCAGATCGTGCAACACGAAACAGCATAAAGCGATTGGCATACTCCAACATGTCGTCTGTGAAATTAGTTTTACAATATTAATTTTAGTCGATACGGTAGGATTTGACAGAGAAATGGTAAAGGGACTCCCCAAAAAATAAATTGCGTGATTGTTCTCCTCCTATACATCGTCTGGGATAGTTCTGTGTTACGATTGGGATACTAGATTGATCTTTTATCCATCGCTTTGAAATACTCAAAAAACCCCATCCTTGAATTATTAAGAAATGAGAAGGCACAATACTTTGCAATCCTGGGAAAACCGAATCTACTCCCTTACACATCAGAATTAAAAAACTTTGTAATAATAATAATATTTATTTAATTTCGGCTTCGCGGCCAAGAAATTGGAATTGGTTTACATATCTATTATAACACTCATCCTTCCATCCCTCTGCCCATTCATTACATCCATTCCTTCATATCCTAATCTAATCTAGTCTATCCTAGATTAATCTGATCTAATCTAAACTATCCTATTATCTTACACCTACTATTGCATCGCCCTCTTTTCTTTTGGTTGTTTCTTTCCTTTTTGTTTTGACACTCCTAAGCCAGTCTACTGCTTCTCTCACTCTTTTGCTTTGTACTATCTTTTCTATGCTTAAATTTGGTCTTTCCATTTTGTCACAGTCCTCTACTCTACCAGATGCTTTAGTGTCCCAACAAACTTTGTATTACAAACCGTGAGAGGGTGAGAGGAAGGGAGAGGGAGAGAGGGGAGCGAATGACCGAACAACGGTATTGGAGGGGAAAGGATAAAGAGAAGGTATGAAGAATACAGTCTCGGTAAGAGGAGTCTTTGGATGCTGTATTTCCGTTCCTCATCAGTAGTCGATCGCGTGTCGCGATGATTTCATGGTTTGCTCGAGGTTTCGTGGAATAAATGACATCGTCATTAGTTTGATACCATCATGGGTCTAACAAGATGTGCTACTTCGACAAAGAAATTCTTCGAGTTCCAAGACTTGTAAAAGCGACGATTTCACGATTACGAATCGGCGGGGAAGTTTTCGTGCGAGGAGGAGGATATAGATGCGTAAAGTGTTTCGTTGATAGTGAATGAGACATCGATCATGTTTGTTCGATTTACTTTCGATCGTCTTTAAAATTTTTGAAGAAAGGAAGGATACAGGATAAATATTCGAGGAGGATAAAGGATGGGATAGGTAGGGTAGAATGGCAGTGGTGAACGGAAGCAGAGTATTTCGACGAATCGACAATAATCATTGTCAAAGTCGAAAGTTACCAGTTAACTTTCACTAATAACCAAAGGTGCGATGCCAGCGGTACGGTAGCGTGGATCAGCGTGCTCGCTCGCGGGAAGAAGAGAACCGGGAACGAGTTACGAGGTAACCACGCGGAGAGACGGTGTGCCACTTGTCTCGGTGGCCTGGTTTTACGACCCACTTTTCCACCGGACCACACTACGTTTGGACGCCTTCGCCACGCTTCGCGAGCACTTACGGTACAACGCGTTACGGGGGAGCAAGTTCGGAAATCAAATCGACGAGACAATTTTTCGAGCGTTCTCGATACCTTCTCCTGTCCACCGGTCAAAGTGAAATCGACAATACAGGGAAGAAAGCTGTACGTTTTCTTAGTTTCTCTATTTCCGATACACGGTTCATTCGAGAATTTATTATAGTAGTCACCGCGCGTTACTCGAACGCAATACGTAGAACCGTAGAACGTAGATACGTGTGATAAAGCCGTGGCGAATATTCACTTTTGATCCATTGAGAACGCCGAAGAGCACGAGGATGCTTCGCCGGCCAGACTTTGCGCCGGTTAAATTCTTCTATTGGAATAAGTCGCGGCAATTTCTCGATCGATACCGTTGAACGTTTCGAACAGAGTGGAGGAAGAAAGTCACAGAAGAACGATCAAAGAATCACGTACAAGTGAGATGTATGGTTCATGAGAGTTTAGTGTTGTACGGTCGAACGAAACACGTAGAACGAGTGATAATCGTAGCGAATATTCACTTTTTGATTCATTGAGGACGCCGAAGAGCACGAGGATGCTTCGTCGGCCAGACTTTGCGCCGGTTAAAATCTTCTATTGGAATAAGTCGCGGCAATTTCTCGATCGGTACCGTTGAACGTTTCGAACAGAGTGGAGGAAGGAAGAAAGTCGAAATCACGAAGGAACGATCGAAGTGTTGTTCTGTACGATCGTATTGAATCGAAGAAGAACGGCAACAACGAGTCACCGGTTCACCGGTGTAGATCATCGTCGAAACAGAAAAGAAATGAGCTCGTTCGTACGTTCGCTTTTCAGCTTGCTCCTCGTTGGCTTGTATTCTTGTGCCGCTGAAAGGAAGAATGATCGGTATTTAGGGAACTTTGGTGAGTTCACTAATCGAAGGGAAAGGCTACGGGCTCGTTTACCTGAAGCTTTTTTTTAAGTATTTATCAGAATAATACGATACAAATATTTTTACGAAACGCACAACCCGTTGTCCCATCCTGCTTTTACGTACTCGACCGGATCGAAAAAACATTTCCTGCGAAAATCTTTCAATTCGGCATTCAGCAATGTGTATAATCATGTTTAATTGTACTTTTTGTGTCTAAACTAAAGGCATCAATGGGACTTTGGGATTTTCATGCTGTTAGGGCAACGAACCATAATTCTTCCCGTGCAGGACGGTTTCGAAAGAAATGTTTCTCCGATCTGGCAAGATACGTACCCACCCGCTAATGCAATTGCTTGTTTCGATTTTAGATTTAGCCGACGAGGAACCGACGCTGGGGAACGCAATCGATGGGGAAGGACAGATGAGATTTTTCGACGAACTTGGTCGTAAGTTTCGTACGATAGTGTACCAACGAAAATGTCCATACTAGAAATAGTAGTTAGCATTAGTCAATAGTTATTCAACATACAATAATAGTATAACTTCGAGGAGGCGGCTATCTAGATTTATCACTAGACTGCGGATCCTTATGGATTTATAGCAAAATGGAATAGATGTAATTCAAAATTGTTGGAGAATTTTACAAATTGAGTATGCGAATATACAATTTCTCCTCTATTATTGAATCTAACTTCTGTTTCTTGCAAAATATGCAGACAATTTTTATTTTACATAAAGATCCGCAGTTTATTTATACAAGCATATTTCAATCTCATCAATTGGATATTATCATTTTAAAATATCTGTAGGAATGTTCAGTAAATTATTTCTGATTCGTACACTTTTTCGCGAAACAACTGTACCGGACGCGCCGAGCGCAAAACGACGACAGAAGTTACTGCGGTGGAAGCAATTCGAAAGAAAGAAAGAAAGAAAGGAGTAGAGGAAGATGTAGTGAGAGAGTGAGAGGGTGTAGGAAGGAGTGGACGAAAGAAAGGAAAAGAAGAGACAAGAAAAGAAAGCCGAAGAGAGTGAACAAGAGAGAAGTGGGGAGCCAATGTCAGGGAAGACGCGCCGTTGTTGCGATGGGAAAGCTGATGCGGTGAAAGCCGCGAACGCAACACCTCTCTGGATGCCGGTTGAGTCTCGTCAGTCAGTGAAAAACTTCAATGCGTGTTAGTTCAAATGACTAAGACAGTTCGCTTGGAACTGCGCCAATAAAGTGTGTTAATCAATATAGAATCAATTAAATCGATCGTTTTACCTGTCGTCTTGGAGCGTCACTCGGTGGTTTGCTCTGTGTTCGATCAGATCGATCGGATCGATCGAGTCGATCGAACAAAGATAAAATGTCAACGGCAAGGATCGCTCGGCATTTCTCTAGGATCGTCGCGAATCTGTTTGGCACGATAACGAACGAGCAGATGTGATTTCTCAATGAAGTTGTACGCATTAAAAACGAAAACCGACTTGGGCATAGTTATGGTACTAGCTGCGACGGTTCGTTCACTTCAACGTCACTCATTCGAAGAATTCTAGAAGTTGGATCATGAAAGTCATCGTCACCGCGTGCATGTTCTTAATTACGATCACTGATGCAGTCAATCACGATGCATACGATGACTACGATGCTGCTGTGAATTACGATCGATCGATCCTATCACCTGTTTCGTCTGTGTCGCCTATGTCGCCGCTGTCGATCTACGATCTATTCTCGAAATTGCACGCGGCCAACTTGCCATTGGAAGACGCGCGGATCGAGAACTTCACGCTGTTCGCGGTTGACAACGTGCGATTCGATCAACTCGAGAAACATACTTCGACAAACCTGCTGGTACAACAAAATGATCGACGACTCGGTGTAAGGAAACCGAGGGAAGTGAAGAGATTAGGGAATAGTCGAGCCTCCACTAAGTCGGTCGAAAGAAGGAAGGACGTCTCTGTCCAAGGGGTCGATGCAGCGAAGTGCTCCGATTTGAAAAGAAATCAACTATGGAAGGAGAATTGCGAGATCACCGAGAAATCTCGAAATATCGTTACCGGCCTTCAAAATCAATCTTTACGCGCGTTGAGTTACTCGAATGGAAAAAGTTTCGAATATGCAAGTCGAACGAAACGAGTTGACGGCAGGGAACCTCTGAGCGAATCCGACGACGATATTGAAAATCATGATCTATTACCCGAGATAAACGTGCCGCAACCGAGAGAAGGAAATCGACAAAGCCACGACGATGGGAATAACTTGGAGATATTTTACGATCAGCTGAAGAAACAAGGGATCAAGGGTGATTTCGAGAAATTGATGGCGACTAGCTACCGGCAAGGAAGAAGACGGAAATTTAACAGTCAGCAACAGGGTACCATTCTGGTCGAGGCTCTTAGAAAGAAACGAAATTATACGGGGGATCATCGTGGCCATAATAGTGATCTTCAAAACAGCATAATGGACATATTGGGTAGAAGTACGTTTCCAGAACAAATTAGTTTCCTTCAACTTTAGCGCACAATGCCGGGTGTTTCGTAATTCATCGTGCAAATTAGACCAAGCCGATTCTATGGCTGGAAGTAAGAGGAAAATCAAGAATAACGAAATTGCATGGGTAGTTTCGTTTTCAAGAAAAGTCAATTTAAATTGAAAGTCTTGAAAAACTTTTGAGGTCTTCAAAATTTTCGGGTTCCACTTTTAGATGCACATTCGCTATATTTTTCCGATTAAAATGATACCAAACACGATACAGTTCGGATATTCCATGACTGTTAAATCCACGATTTAGTGGAACTAAATCTGAATCGGCCCGGGCGAGGCAAGCAATGCGATAACGCGTTGTTTGCCGCGGCCCAGCGAGGCAGCATGTATTGTCTGCCTCGTCCGTGCCGGAAAAATTTCCCCGGCCAGCTCAGGCATTTTTTGTGGGTAAAACCCTCGTCCCCGTCCCCTGGTAAGAATCCGTCCCCTCCAGGAGGGGACGCTAAGTGAGGGGAGTGTAGTTTGCCTATGTTGAATGCGTGTAGAAAAAACGTGAAAAGGTCGCGAAACATCGGTATATTTTGGTATAGCGAAATCAGCCGAAATTTACTCGCGACGGAACATTTTGACCGCCGAGCGAAGAGGCGACGCGTGCCTCGTACCTGCCTCGACCCAAGGCGCAATGGTGGGGGAACAGCGTTGTGGAAGGGCAAGGGGATAGACTAGTCTTAATCTAGCGACACTGATAACGCTAATCCTCCTTCGACGCACGAAAATTTACAACTGTTTAACTATTTGCACTCGCATGGTGACTCTGAGGCGCCAGTAAAAATGGCCATATTTTTGTCTGTCTCTTATAAATTGTAATCCGATTTTATATCCTATAAAAATGATCTGAAATTATGAGCATTTCTTTTTCGTATGATTTTTGAAACTTTATGAATATGAAATTGATGCAATTCCCTATACATTATCTAAATGTTTAGTAATTGATTAGATATTATACAACAATTTTTAGTGGCGCCTCTCGGAGTGGTCATTCGAATGCGAAGGGTTAAATGAATTATTTGAATCTTCAATAAAATAAAAATGTTGTGGGTTGAAAGAAATATCTTAATTTTCAGTGAATTAAGAACTCTTGACCGATATTTAAATTGAATTAACTTGAAAACGAAGAATCTCCCACGCCATTTCGTTATTCTTAATTTTCCGAGCTAATTTGTACTGTGAATCACGAAACAGCCGGTGCATTAGCATGCAATAAAATGTAGTCGTAGGCGAGACGAAATATGAAAAATATGGGACGGTGAACGGTGGACAGAGGACTGTGTACAGTGGACGGTTGACGGTGAACGGTGAACGGCGAACGGTTGTCGACAAACGGTAGATGGTAGCTGATAAACGGTAGACGGAAGACTGTAGACAAGGCGCAATAGATGAGCAGAGAAACGAACAACCTTGTAACCGAGAAATTGATCGCGTCTCAGCATTATACAATTCGACACATCGGACAAAAAAAAATAGCGTTACTCCTCCGCGTTTGATTCTCCTGCACGATCTCGTCATTATACGTTGGCTTAAGGATTTCACTTATGAAACCATGGTTCGAAACGAAAGCAGTCGGGTATTTATCTCGACAAACAGACCGAAAGACAGCGATACGCCGCAACGCAACACGACGACGTTAGAGTGTAGAACCAAACACAACAGCGCACGATGCGATGTAGCGTGTCGTAATACGAGACACGAAACACGAATTACTATAGGTACCGAAACACATGCGTGTAACGATGTACACATCGTACGAAGATCAATCATTAAGAAAAACAAAAGATTGATAAACGTGTTACGTAAGCATTTTCATCCACCAATGCGATTACTATGTTTCAGTGATACCCCAAACGTGCACGTACAAGGGAGCAACTTTCGATTGTGGTCTCAGTATCAGTTGCGTTCTCGGTGGCGGCCGTCCGATCGATCTATGCTCCGGAGGATTAATTTGGAGTTGTTGCGTGGACGATGACGATATCCCTGAAAAAGTACCACGGCCGACGGTCGGGTTACTTCAGAACGCTAGTAAGTGTTTCTTAATTTTTCTGAACTTTTTCTAATCTTGCAAAATTACCCGACGTAGCTTTTCCTTTTTTGTTTTTTGTTGTTCGAAAATTGCGTGGCTGCACGGCAATATTTTCTGAGAAGTAGGTGTCGGGAATGGGGGGAACAAATAGGTAACACGCGACTCGTAGCGAGGTGGCAACGAACGATTGCGTTTTCTTCCTCCGAGGTGTGTGGGAAAATAGATGAGAGAAGGAAGAAGGAGACAGTGAAAGGGGCAAAGGAAAGAGAAAGGGGAATGGAGAACGTGGTTCGGGGTTGGGAGATGGGAGGGGGAAGAGAAAAGAGAAAAGAGCGAGAAAGGGAAAGGGAAATGGGAAATGGGGAACGAAAAAATGGGTACGAGTATGAGAACGAACCTGGTTAGGCTGAATCTCTTGCATGCGAGCGGAGGTTCGAGTTAAAAAACAAAACACGTGAAATCGAGGTTGTTTGAACGTATAGCACTCTCACTAAACTTGGGACATCAGCATCCGTACATGGACGATGATGTTCAAATCTACGAGAACACGGCAAGGCCGAGTAAGCCGGTGCACACCGGTCAAACCGAGCACCGACCTCCTGGCTACGTGCACGCGGACAACGCGAACAAGCCGACGACCATTTATGAATCATCGCAAACATGGAATTACAATCGACCTGCTTACACGAGCCGTCCGACATTTTATCATCCGACCCAGCTCGATTATCCTCAAGACGAATTCGGTGCCGATTATCCCGATGCACTGGGATTGCATACGCCGCACGAGGACGTGACAAGCTCCGTGGATTATTCCAAATATCGTGGTAATCCGCCTCAAGTCGTACAGATCTAAACACTCGTATGCACCAATCGTAGTTTATCCCGAAACCAAGCTAGTACTGCTTGTAGCAATTCACTTTTCTTTTTTTTTTTTTTTACCACGAACGTACTCGAATCCGTAATACTTTACGCTATAATAGCACCAGTACGTTGAAGATATCGAAGAACGAGCACCGGAAACGAACGTATTTGCTTTTCCCTCTCTGTGTCGCTTTGCACGCTTTTTCGCGACACTGTACCACCGTGGTAAGGGTAGCGGTAGCGCTAGATAGAACGAGAGGAGGGTGTGGGACGAACTATACGTATGTATAGTTACTACTGTTAGGTAGACAGGGGGTGCAACGATTCTCTACTCGAGAAAAACGAGCTCTTCGTGTCTCGATGCTGCTGAAAAAGAAAGAGGAAGAAGGAAAGAGAGAGGAGAGAAAGAGAGAGCTGTCGTCGAATTCGATTAACGCACTGCCTGTACGAATCTGTTGACGAAACAGTCCAGTGCTTCGTGTCACTTTCTTCTTTCGTGGGCACGTATTCACCGTACGCTACACACCGTTATCTTCGACACAGTATATTCTACCTATACGTGTACAGGTGTCACGTCGTAATCTGTACACGCAAGTGAAATTCAACGTAGCCTGTTCCCCGAATGATCTTCGGTTCTCTGTGATTTTCAGGCTGCGGCGAACTTTATACGAGAAGCAATAGAATAGTCGGCGGACACAGCTCCAGTTTCGGCAGTCATCCGTGGCAGGTGAGAACACGATTATTTATTATATAAAAAAAGAAGCCCTTTTACATAAGTGTTTACAATTTGAAAAAAAGAAGAGAGAAATATAAAAGACTACTCGTGTAATAACAAAGAAGGGATATGCACAAAAATTAATGTTGTAATTAAATAAAACGTTGAATTAAGTTTCATGTGATATTTTGCAAAGCTTATTGTCTCCAATTGATCGAACCAGTGCGCCAATAACATTATTAAAATATAACATAATAATAATAATAATAATAGTAATAATATAACATTATTTAAATTGTAGTTTTGAACAATTGTCGATCCAGATACAGAGAACTGTTACAAAAATTAATGTTACAAACGATATGGTACGTTCAGCATATTTGATCGACTTCCCTGAACGCAGAGCTGGGTAAAATAGTATTTCAAATAGCTAACACTGAATCAAATTTGATTTCATCGAGAAAGTAAGGCGGCTTGCTAAGAATGGCTCATTCATATTTGCTGAACCTTGTTAAAAAATGAAGGGGTGGAACAGTTGAAATCTAGAATATCGAGAAGTGTCTGAAATATAGCGATCTTGAAATATCAGGCTGCTCGCTAAGAATGGCTCATTCATATTTGCTGAACCTTGTTAAAAAATAAAGAGCTGGAGCAGTTGAAATCTAGAATATCGAGAAGTGTCTGAAATATAGCGATCTTGAAATTTCAGGCTGCTCGCTGAGAATGGCTCATTCGTATTTGTTGAACCTTGTTAAAAAATAAAGGGGTGGAGCAGTTGAACTCTAGAATATCGAGAAGTGTGTGAAATAGTGATCTTGAAATTTCAGGCGGCGATCATCAAGTCGGGATTTCTGATGAAGAAGTTGTCGTGCGGTGGCGCTTTACTGAACAACAGATGGGTGGTGACAGCGGCTCACTGCGTCGCAACGTTAGTATTGTTAATTAACGACAAGCCGAATTTGACCGAACGATTAATTCTTCTTCGTACGCAGAACGCCGAACAGCAACTTGAAGGTGCGCCTTGGCGAATGGGACGTGAGAGACTCCTCGGAACGGTTGCTACACGAAGAGTATAATATCGAGAGGAAGGAGGTAGGCGACCGACGGCTGTTTCAGAGCCGCGAATCACGCAAATGTATAATCTATAGAAATCCCCGAAAGCAATCGTTGCATTCTCAATGCGCCGACGATCGGTCTCGATTGAAAATTACAGGTGCACCCGCAGTACTCGCCGAGCGACTTTCGGAATGACGTGGCGCTGGTGAAACTGTCGAGAACGGTGGCGTTCAAACAACACATCGTCCCCGTTTGTCTGCCGGCGAAAAATTTGAAACTCTCTGGACGGACTGCGACCGTCGCTGGTTGGGGTAGGACCAGGCATGGACAGAGCTCCATACCGAACGTGCTTCAAGAAGTTGACGTGGAAGTATGTAACACGGAAGCTGTTCGCGCCTGTTCAATTTAATGCGATTGAATTTTCAGGTGATTCCTAACGAAAGATGCCAAAGGTGGTTCAGAGCAGCGGGAAGGCGAGAAACTATTCACGATGTGTTCCTATGTGCGGGTTACAAGGAAGGCGGACGAGATTCTTGCCAGGTACGGGCCCTTCAAACTCTTTGCTTTACGACTGATGCTGATGGGAGACATTGGGCACTTAATCTATAAACCCTTCATTGCATAATTTTTTTAATTAGGATGAAAAAAAATTGAAAGAACGTCAGTTTTTGTGTTTTATTTAAGAGAAAGATAAACATAATTTAGAATAGTAAGAAAACACATTCTTAGTTTACTATATGTATATCAGATTTGTTAACCCTTAGCACTCGAGTGGTCACTCAGAGTCACCATTAAAAATTGTTCTAGCATTATTCATAATTCAGATTGTAATTTCTTATCGGCACCATGGTTCGATCATTATGTTACATACTGCAATTTTTATAAATTTTGCTTATTCCTCAACGATGTAACATAATGATCGAACCATGGCGCCGACAAGAAATTACAATCTGAGTTATTAAAAACATTTACGATCGATAATTGAATACCTATATTATTCATAATATTGTTTATACTATTAAATATATTGGGATCTAACCACATACTTAAGTATTGTACGAGGTATTATAACAGTTTCATATTCATAAAATGAAAAAAAGTCATATAGAATAGAATTATTCTAGCTAAGAAGAAATGTTTAATTTTAGAGTTACAATAACTCCGAGTGCAAAGGGTTAACTGTATCAGATATGATATACTATGCAGCGAAGGGTTAACGTAAATATATATAAACATAATTACTGAAATATATTTAAATTGAAACAGGGTGATTCCGGCGGCCCGTTGACTATGTCCGTCGAGGGAAGACACGTGCTGATCGGTCTTGTATCGTGGGGCATCGGATGCGGTCGCGAACACCTACCCGGCGTGTACACGAACATTCAAAAATTCGTACCATGGATCGACAAGGTGATGAGTTAGACGATGAAATTGTTCACGGTGAATGATACGAAGACGATCGATACGGTGGCTACACATTTTGTAACGAGATTAGGACGCAGCAAGAATGAAACACGCATATCGAATTTGTACACATGCCTACCAAAGTTTACCGCTATACATATGTATGTATATGATATTACATTATGTTGTATTAGGCTTATGTTATTATTATATTATATTATTCTATATTGTACTACATATTTATGTTGGAACACGTGCGCGTGTGTGTAAGACGCGACACGTAGACACTCATTTACTATACTTTGACGGAGTGATGCTCGTCACACCTGTCTAGATTTCAAGAGGTATTTTTGCACGGAGAAAATACGACGAACGGTGTCGCGAAATTGCATTGTACCTTATCAGCGTTATTTACAATTTTACAGTAAAGAATTTTATAAAACGAAACGAGATCATTTATTGACGATATACTCCCGTTGGAGCTAGGTACCTACGTTATCGAAGAACATTTCCTCGATTATCGGCAACCGATGTTAGCATCGTTGTTAATTTACTATGCCGCGTAATTGTTGTGACCGTAAACAGAATATAATTTACGGATGATTGAATAAATCAGGAGGAAGTCCTTATTCATCGGAGAACAAAAAGATTATTCAATGAGTAATTGAAAAACGATAGTGGGTGTAATTGTTATTACAGGCACAGTTAAAAAATTGAAAAATCGTCTATACCTTTCCCATTGCTATGTCACCCAATAACAATTAAAACAAAAATTATTTCCTCATTACCTAGTAAAGAACCTGAAGCTGTTGGGTCTAATATTGAAAAAGTGGTACATTTTTAAAATGTGTACGAATACTTTGTACAGAAAAATTAGAAAAGCCGGATTGTATGACCCACGTTCGTTTCGTGTCGGTTCACAGAGTATTTTCCACGTTCCGCCTGGTAATCAGTAGTAAGCGACTGTTTATAAAATCGATTGAACGGTGTAATGGCAGTGGTATATCGTGGGCGAAGTTAAGATCGTTGATAATGGGCAACGATGATAGTCAGGAAGACAAGTTGGTTGCTCTGTGGCTGCATGAATGGTTGAATGGTTGGACAAACGGGTTGGGGTATTGGATATCCGGTAACCGTGACTGTGAGAACGATGGAATCCCACTCGGGCTCATGGCGAAGACTTGGTGGTAGCCAAGGGGTAAAGTGCAAGAAAGATAGTCATTGCACAGACGGAAGAGAGGCTGCGGATAACAAGGTGGGAGACGACGTGGTGCAAGAGGGAAAAGACGAAGGGGACGAGGGAAGGAACGTGCTATGTATAATACTGGCGGTGATGGTGGTGATAGAGGCGGTGGTGATGGAAGCGGTGGAGGTGGAGATGGTGGTGGTGGTAGTGGTAGCGGTGGTGGTGGTAGTGATGGTATGGTGGTGGAAGTGAAGGTGGTGGCAACGGTAACAGAGAAAGAGGGGAAGTACGGGAAGGGAACAGGTGAAACGTTGAAACGGAGGCGCGCAGGGTAAGTTGCTAATTAGAGCCAGATTAAACGCTTGTCTGGGGAACCATTTTCGTTGCCGTTCCTCGCCGTTCTCCGAAGAGGATGAGTGCGAAGAGCCAGTCGTGCCCCGGAAGAGTGGGGGCTGAAAAAAGGCGAGCAGCCAAGGGTGGCTAAAGTTGCAACAGAGAGGGGATAACTCGACTCCGGTTGGAGGCAGGACCGAGCTTAATGAAAAGTGTTTGCCCCGTAAAAGTTAAGATTAATTGGCGCTCGGGGGGTGGTTACCGCGGTAATCAGCCGAAGCCAGTGGTTTTCAAACCTGACGTACTTGCTGGAAACTGCCACCTTTTCTCTTTCACTCTGTTTTCTCTGTTTCCCCTTCTGATTACTTTTCATTGTTCCACCTTCCATTATCGATCAGTTTTTCATTATTCTTTATTTACTTTGTCCTGCCCGACGATTGCCATTACGATAGTAAGCGTTTTCTATCCTCCACTTAGAAAATTACACTCGCCACCACCGTGTCACATTTGTGTTCGTGTCAGTTTTATATTTCTCTTTCTACACCAAACAGTATACAGTATAGGTAGGTGCATTTGTTAATACGTACAATTGTAAATACTTTTATGGTGTATTTTCTTTGTATCGTAAACGGCAGATTGTTCCGGATCGCCGGTTGATTACCTTCATCTGAATTCTATCGCTTTCAATTTCGGTTGAGCATTGCTGGAACGAGAGGTTAATTTCGCGACACCCAGTTTCATTAACAACGCTATTAAAAGTAATGGTCGATAAGGGCCAAACTCGGCTATACGGCCGCGTAGGGGCTAGAAGATTTTAATTACAGAATCGACTTGGAGCTCTGGGCACAATGATAGGAAAGACCGAAAATGGCGAAAGACACAGGGAGTTACACGTAACGAGCGGTCGTGTCGCGTCGCGCGTCGCTTCGTATCGTGTCGCGTAGACAGGATAAGAAGACCACGAAGAAAATTCTTCTAGTTCGATATTATAATATATCGCGCACGATGTATTTATATTAATTAAGCGAGACTAATTACTGTAAAACAATCGAGCGGATGGAACGCCGATAAAATATAATGATTAACGGTATTTACATATACACGAGGCAATGCCAAATCAATCCATGACACCAATTACGATTTATCTATGGGTGGCGATATCGAATCGAGGCATTCATCGAACAGTCTTATCCCTAACAATAAGATAAGACCGGATAAATTAACCATCAAATCGTTAATTACTTTCAAGTACGGATAACAAGACTTTAGTCGGTGTACGATCTAAATCCTTATCGTCGAAATTGTAAATATCGAACGATTTACCAATTAGAATGACCAATCACGCAATTTTCGAAATTGAACTTTGTAACCGAATCGAGAAGAATTTTGTAAGCGGTATTAGTACGGTTTACGCATGCGTGGGAGTCTTTGTATGGAATTGTATACGAAGAATTATAAGAGAAATAACAATTTGCATTATCGTGGTTGCACAAAATTGATTTAATGTAATATTACTGCATGCTTCCGAGCGAGTATGCTTTAAATACCTATGCTTCACCTGGAAACGAAATCTACACAAAGGTGAAAGGAAAATAAGCTTCGGTTATCGTGACGGAGCATAATCGTCCGTTGAAAACCTCTTGTATTTACACGACTGTCAAAGATGAAAAGGGGATATCTACAAGCTCATATTAACTATCATAGGTGCCTATACTTATCCCTATACCTATATCTATGTATATCTACATTTATACCTGTCCCTATACCTATAGCTGAATGTACCCACCATTTACGTAGATACGTATCCTCGGCAACGAAAAATCGATGCGAAACAATGTATCATATGCGCCCATAATTATGAAGGTGGTCCAAGTAAAAATTGAAAAATGAGTTTATCAGTTATTTATATGTAATTTTTACGATATTGTGAAAAATGATCCCGTTAGATTATGCTTGTTATTTAATATCCTTTCCCTTTAAACATCTCGAAACAAGAAATATGTGACTTACACGAATTTTTATAATTCTCACAACTAAATGTGCAACCTCAAATCAAAACAATTAGATTCGACGTTTTGTTTCATCGACGAAGATAATGTATGGTTTTGGAAATTTCGAGAAATTGTCAATCCGATGCTACAGGACCAAATGTTGTGGAACAATACGAATGTATTAGTCCCTGAAAGAATAGGACAATCGTGGCTATGCTAAAAGAGAAAGAAGAAGAGAAAAAACGAGAGGGAGAGTTGTATTAGAAGAGTGGTTTGAAATTTTTCTTCCACGAATGCGTTGAACGTGCTTCGATCCTTAAGTAAATAAGGTGGCCGTCGGTGTATTATTTGGTTAAAAAGCGGTGACCAGCGAACTTGTACCGTTTACCTTCGACTCATTCCCGTCGTGCTACATTCGAATTCGAAGCTCGGAATAAGTGTAGAGACACGCAGAGATTGCTGGACTTTGTAAAATAGCAACGAGCTCGATGCTAGCAATTAACTTGCATGCCTTTTTGGTTGCTCTCGTAGAGACGAAAACGATATTCGGAAAAATTCGATACGTTCGACTAGATACTTTAAAAAGCAAAGAGAGTTTATCGGTCGGATAAGCAAATGCGTGGTAGGACTGATATAATAATATCGTGCACGACAACCGATAACAGACCGATTACTCGAAAACTGGGCGTGATGCCTATTACGCGGCTATTAACTGTCCGATAAAACGGTAGATAGGTTCGTATGCAGGTATATCGTCGCTTTTTTTCCATTGAGGTGTACTAAAGAGTTCCCCAATTTGGAACGAAATATGCTACATTATACAAAGGTATCATATTCTCAAAAAGAGACTCGAAGGATTATGAGTTTGTAATTGTCCTGCGAGGTTTACGCATGAAGAGCGACGGCTATTAACACATTACCGACCGGTTATTATTGTATAATTTTGAAATATCTATGGTACATGGCTAAACACTTTTTAATGAAACCTTCAATAGCAACAGCAATTTTCGTTGTGAACCAACAAGTCACCCTCATTAACCTCATACCTATAATAGTTTCATTTAAGATCGCAATGTAAAAGAAAATTTCTGTGCTTTTTTGGTCCAGCACAATTATTGAAAATCCTATTAACACTTTAACAACCGCTCACACAACATGTGTGTGATAGCCGGAACAACCTTTTCTGTGTAAGACATGTAAAATACCATTACATGTAGGTGATTGCTTTAATAATTATCATACAAAGGAAAAATATTCAATAAAGTTCTTTAGCAATAATAATTCAATAAAGTTCTTTAAAATTAATTCTTCAAAAATACTGCCGGCCCCTGGCGATGTTTGACTGCGTAGACGGGCGGTCGTTAAAGTGTTAATAGGCTTTCGGTAGGTAATGTGTTAACTGTCCGATAAAACGGTAGATAGGTACGTCTTCAGGTATATCGTCGCTTCTTTCCGTTGAGGTGTACCAAAGAGTTCCCCAATTTGGAACAAAATATGCTACATTATACAAAGGTATCATATTCTCCAAAAGAGACTCGAAGGATTATGAGTCTGTAATTGTCCTGCGAGGTTTACGCGTGAAGAGCGACGAAAAAATAAGAAGTGGGAGACCACGAAGGTGTGTATCACGTATGCGCATTCCATGCGAATCTCGGCAAAGAAACAAAATTGTCTGTATCGCGATTAATCAAAAAGAGACTCGGAGGAGGCTGCAGTTGTTTCCGCCGGGGTTTACGAATGAAGAGCGACGAAAAAATAAAGAGCGCGAGTCGGAGACCACGAAGGTATCATCGGCAGACCAACATCGGTTATTCTGATTATTCGTGGACGGCGGCCAACTACCCTCGCATTACCCGTACGTCGAAAGGAAAGTTGGGTGCATCCCTCCACTCCTGGAGTTTCGCGAAAAGTCACGTGGCTTCAACTGCATATCCGTTCTCCTTAGCGCGCGTTTCATGCTCGTCGCAGGATTGGAGGATTCTCGTCGTCGATGGGGGAAGTGGTGGTGTCTCTGTTTGGTACCGGGTGACGTCTCCTGCACGGCGAGTGGTCCTCGTCCTCCAGAGTCGATGCTCCTTTTCCAACTGGTTTCTTCTCTCGCTCGATGATTCTTCCCCGATCCTCCCGAAACCCTCTCTAATCCCCCAACCGTGTTCCTTCTTCGTCGAGCTCGCGATGGATCTGCGCGTGTCTCTCTCTCTCTCTAATTTCGTACTGCGGAAATTCGTCCGGCGGCCGGGCCTCGAAGTTTCTGTGATCGGTGATCGGTGATTGGGTGAATCGGTGATCGGTGCTCGAGAAGCGAGACACTCTCTCGTGCCTCTCGCGCCTCTCCAGGCTCGACAACTCTCGACAAACTCGACGCCTCGAACGGTCAGGAATCCGGAATGCGGAATCGGGAATTGGGAATCGGGACTTGGTATACGCGGAACGGGGAGATTTGGGATTCGGGATTCAGCGTTCGGTGAATGGGGGAACAAAGGGGGTGCCGTAGGCGTGGCAGAATCGCGAGGTTCGCCGTGATAGGCGTGGCAGAATCGACTGACCGCGGAAACGCGGTAGCAGAGGGGAGCGGTTTCCCCGTTACGTACACGCGGTTCCTTGCGACGTCACTTTGCGGCGCGGCGTCGGGTTAATCGCTCGTATCGCCACGAAATCGAAACGGACGCTCGATTATCTGTCGCAGAAAAAACATATTTAGCTCTTTCTCTCTCTCGCTCTCTCTCTCTCTCTCGCTCTCTGTCCGAAATAGATTTCGATATCGGGTGAATTATTCGATTCGTCGTAAACTGTGTGTCTCGATCAAAAGGCTTGATTTCTTTTCCGTTGAATCGGCTATTCGATCGCGGTCGGTGTTAGTGGTCGAACTGTCGGACGGTCGGGCAGACAGACGGGACAGGTCGATCGATCGTGTCCCGTGGATTGTTCGCGAGTCGATGGGCCACCGATTCGGCAACAGCGATCAATCGTCGATCGCGGTACATCGTCTAGCGGTACTAGAACACGTTTGAACGTTTCATTAGTTCGAAGTTGGTTGATGTGTTCAATAAAAGAGTAGCGCGCGGCGAAAGATGCGCTAACGATCGAATCGTCTCGTTTCGGGTTGCCGACTGCGAGCTATGCATTACGACGCGCAAGGTGCTCTGGAGAATTCCTATTTACGGCAACAGGAACAGGAGCAGGATCAAGATCAAACGCAGGAACAGGACCAAGAACAGGAACCGGAACAGGAGCAAGAACTGGAATTAGAACGGGAACATTGTCATCGGCCGCGGCAAGTGTCTAGTCAGGATACGATTTATGCGAAAAGACAAAACGTCGGGGAAAGTGATCGCGGACGAAGCAGCACGCCTTTGTCGGAGGAGACGAGACACGAAACATTTCGAACGACACCCGAGGAAGAAGAGGTACGTTTCGTATCGAACGGTTCTCCGTTGGAACGCGAGACCGAATCGCGAATGTCGAAGTATCGCGAGGAACACGACTCGAAACGATCCTCCCTGTCCGTTTCCATCCCCATCCCTGTCCCCGTCGCTGTCTCGCCGCAGGAGCACGAGTCGACGAATTTTTTCCAAAGTCGAGAGGCTACCGCGGTCAGGTGTTTTACCGAGGAGATGGTGTCCGCGGTGACGAATCGTTACAGAGGACCGGACGACTCGCCCGACCGAACATCCCCGCAAAGTTACCCCGTTCATTCGACCGACCGACGAAACGTCTCCGTAGGCAAAACGTCGTTCTGCATCGACGCGCTTCTCGGTCGAGCGACCGGCAAGCAGGAGAACCTTGATCACGATCGATCCGAGCGCAATCAAAGATTCCTACTCTCGACGAGGAGCTCCAGTACAGAGTTGAGCCACTGTCTAGGGAACAACACCGTTCACGAGCGAGATTCCTCTTGTACTCTGGGAATTGCCGGAGGAACCAGAACCACTGGAAACACAGAGAACATCGGAGCCACTGGAACCACCGGAGCTACGGCAGTTGCTGTAAGCGGAATCGCGACGCGTCTCGCCGGAACGGAAGAACAGAGGACGTCGTCATTAGGAACGCTCCTAAATCCTTTCGAGAGATCTGTCCAACACGGTTCGGTGTCGCCTAGTTTGGAGGTTGTTCGCGAGACGAGCGAACGGCAGAACGTTCACGAGCACTCCATGACAAGAGAGATTCGTCTGTCCAGTATCCACGTAGAATCCGTGGATACGACAGCGCCGGAAGTTTCGATACATCGCGGTAAAGGCTTGTTCAGAGGGGAGCACGTCGCGACTGGAAACGGTGGATTTCGAATCGATCGATTGGAAAATGTTGAGGACGATGCTTCGATCGAAGTTGACCCGACGAGAACGGGAAGCGCCAGCTCCGGTAGCAACGCTAGTCACAGTCCCATCTCCAGTCCTCCGATATCTCCGGGCTCGGAGGAACCGGCTGGAAACGGAGTACCAGGTAGTTCGAATTTGCCTACTGGTCATTACGGTGCACTTGCCACCAGTGCCGGTCTCACTCGACAGAACCAAGCGCTTCTCTTACATCCGAGCGGTCCCCTTATCCACCCTGGCGGACTCTATTATCATCCGGCGAGCGGAAGCGCGTTTCACTCTATCCACAAAGAAGGTCAGCCTATCGGACATTCGCAGGCCACCGGACCTCATCCTCAGCAACATCACATCCATCCACTTCAACTCGAGTGGTTAGCCAGAACTGGAATGCTGTACCCTAGATTGCCAGCCGATTTAGCCGGTAAGTATCTGCCAGCCGCATAATTATGTCTCTACTAGCTCACCCGACAGACGTTGTCCTGTCCAATTTCAATAAATTTGTTTGCGAAGCAATTTCAATTTGAATCTTGAAATTCAATTCGTTCACATCAATGTTTTTCTTATTGGGAACCAATAATACTTGTACCGTTTCAAAAATTATGATTTTTGCTGTTTGTCCGAATTTTCCTACTTTCCTTTGTGAGTGTCTCGAATTTCTTTTTTTCTGAAAGCTTTTCCAGAACTATAACGAACAAAACGAAAAAAGAATTATGCATATCCGTCGTTCGAATCGTGAGTTATGGTCTTGAGTTCGTACAAAAATATTCATGGAAAAAAACACTCATTTTTTCCCGAATTTTCCATTTTTGTGGGCAACTTTTCCAATTTTTCTTTCCCTAAAAACCTGATTCGGACTACAACAAACATTAAAAGAAAAAATTAGCCAAATCGGTCCAGCCGTTCTCACGTGATGTCGTGACCAACGAACAGCATTTCATTTTTATTATAGATAGATTATATAGATGTACACATGTACCTGTCTGCTGTGATAGCATCGCATCTCGCGTCGCGTTTATACACATGCATGCGTGCTTGTCTCTCTGTACTACGTCCGCTATACGACCAAACAGACACCACCGTTTATTCTTCTATTCTTCAAAACAACCTTAGATATCATCGAATGATTGCTACGATACTCGCTGAACCATCACTTCCTCAGTTTCTTTCAACTTTTCGATTTCTTCCATTACTTTCTCTCGTGGTCACTCGGACAATTTTATTAACTCCTTGCCGTAACAGTTTCTTTACGATCGCAATGATTAAAACGTCTGTATCCTCGAAAATAATGCTTTAACACATTCACAATGGCGTGTGCCACCGGTGGCTCAAGCTCGAGTGTTCCATCGGACGGCGTGTACCTCCGTTGGCTCAAACTTGAATGTTAACACATTACCGACTGATAATTATTGCATAATTTTGAAAAATCTGGTACATGGCTAAAAACTTTTTAATGGAACCTTCAATAGTAACAGCAATTTTCATTGTGAACTAACAAGTCATCCTCAATAACGTCATCTAATAATTTCATTTAACATTGCAATGTAAAAGAAAATTTCTACGCTTTCTTTTGATACAGTACAAATATTGAGAATCCTACTAATAGGTTTCCGGTAGGTAAAGTGTTAAATAATAAGAATTATTCCGGCGACGCCCCTTGGAGAGAAACATAAATTGCAGCACCGTCGTGAACGTGTTAATGTTGATTGCAAACGAACCAAATTTACAACCAGGTTTTTAAAAACATGATTTTTAATATAGATACAAAACAAATTTTACAAACAGCAAGGCGTAACATTCGTACTTGTTAGATTTTGTTCAAATCTTTATCGCGAATCTGACTCGTTCAAATATGACAAGGGTTTAAGCAAATTGTTTGATCAGATTTGTGAGAAAGAATGTTTTAGATAGGGTTGTCTATCGACGTTTGTATTTGTTGTATAACGGGAACGAGGAGCAAAGACGAGACCGTAGCCATCTTAATCGGTCGACGCGACGGCGAAGTAACCAAGTGAAAATTCGATCGACAGATTGCTCGTACGATGGACAGATAGCGAATGTTTACATGCCTAATGTAGCGCTCCATCGCCCTATATTGACCGGCTACTCAAGTTTTTAGGTCGGCCGTCAGACGATAATATCGGAGAGAAATTTTGCGTTGCTGTATCTGATCTCGTTCTATACATATACATACGTGCAAAACGGTGCAGTAGTCGATGTAACAAATAACACACGCTGCGTAACAGGCCACCTTGTAATCGGGATATCTATCTCTGTTACACAACAAAGAATTGACAACGCTTTCATACGAATTAGGATCCGATCGAAGAGATTTCCGAACCGAAAATGAAGATGCTGGTGAGATGCATACGGGCGAAACACGCGACAAAATGGAAGGGAACGTCGAAGAAAGGATCGGGAGAATCGGAGCCGGACCGACGAATATTCGTAACCGCGATAGAAAAGAATGACTTGGTTACCACGGTAAATTTCACGCTTGGAAAAAAGAGCCGTGGCCGCGTTGTCCAGCCAATCAGTCGAGAGCTTTTATCGAACAAATTGGTCGGTGAACGTAGCAGGCCAGGTTGCCGAGATGGAACGAATCCGAATAAAGAGAGATGGAGATACAAAGAGAGCGAGAGATGGTGTGAGAGGGTGCAACGAGAGGATGAGGTAGAGTATATACGGCTGTGTATGTATAACAGAGGGTGGATGCGGAAAGAGAAAAAGAGAGCACGGAATGGAAAGAAGAGAGAGAAAGAGAGAGAGAGAGAGAGAGAGGGAGTAAAAGAGAGGGGAGTGAGCGTGGGTGAGGGAGAGGAAGAGGGAGTGTGCGACGGAGAGGGAGTAGGTGCTCGGGACGAAGCGCGGGGTACTTTCTGTCAGATGATCCTGATTGGTAGTTGCCGAGCAATCCAACGTCGACGAAAAAGGCGAAAACCCGATAGCGTAAAACGAACAACGAGTACAAAAAAGCGGTCTCGTGGAATAAAATAAAACGAATTCATCCAGCCCCACCTGAAGCGGCCGTTATCGCGTCGGCAGGGAACACGAACTCGACTTGTTAAAAAATTGCTGGATGGGAGTACCGTCCCGTTCAACCCTGGACCGTGCTCTGTTCCTCTACCCTTTCCCCAGATTCTCTCTCACTCTCTCTTTCTCTCTCTCTCTCTCTCTCTCTCTCTCTCTCTCTCTCTCTCTCTCTCTCTCTCTGTTAGTTTCGCATCCTCGTGCGCTCTCGACGTTTATGTAAATAATGGTGAGTGCGCGACTCACCGGCTCCGCACCGTGAGCTGACAGGAGGTTGGGTGACGGTAGGAGATGCGAGCTTTTATTTGCGGAATATTTGTCGCGCGTTATACTCGCGGCAACGTTCCGACAACACCATGTTTCATCTATTTCGCGTCGAGCTTTGAGGTATCGAAATTTAACTAGAACGAGATAGCACGGACCCCCCGCGCGTATTTTCCGACCTTCTGCAACCCGATGTATCTCCGTTTCGTTTACACGGAAAAACTCCGCCCCGGATTCTGCTATATGTAGAACTATGGCACGCCAATTTGCTTTCGGATTATTCGCAATCGACTGAAACGCGACCACCGCGACCGTTTCATTCTTTTTTTTTTTCGGTTCGACTTTCGAAACGTTCCGATTCTCCCAAGTCTCTGGCGGTTATTATTTATCGGTGAGGCGACGGTCGTTTCAAGTTTTACGAAACGGGAAGGTGTAACAATGGCCGAAGATGTCGACGAGGTGGCAGGAGATCTGCCAACAAAGGGGAACGATACCCGAGAGATGAAGCACGCGAAGGGTTGGCGGATGATTTAATTAGTTAATTGTGCGTCATTCATCCGTCTATTCATCCCCTTCACCCTTCTCTCAACGATACCATAGTGCTGGTACCAGCGTTCCACAGTTACCATGGAAACTCCACGGACTTACGCGTCGGTGGAGTGGCTAATTTCACTCGTCTTTAAACCGATCCAAGAACGTAGATCAAACCAATCCGTATTGAGATGTTCTTGATCGATCGTATGTGGATTGCACGAGACGTTTACAGGAAATAAAGAAATGCGTATATGTATATGTATATGTACATAGAGAATACATGATTGATGCAAGGAACACGTTCGGAGAAGGGTGGAAGGATAGAAGGACGAAAGCGAATAAAAATAGGACGATCATTGCGGTATCGGTAGCAATGGCGATGGCGATGGGCGATGGTGGTGGCGGCGGCGACGGTGTCGGTAGTGGTGGTGTCGGTGGCAGCGGTGGCGGTGGCATCAGTCTACATACCTATCTATAGGCATATAGGCGGTAATGGTGTTTCTGAATTAGCTGGCAGCTAGTTTGGCCGGCCGCAAGCAAACAGATCTTGGTTACCCAATGTGTAACGTGTTCCACGTTCGCCCAAATGCGCCATCCTATATCTCTATGATCTGGTTTGTTGGCGACACGTAGATACGGACGAGTGCGTTCAACGATACATCGTCAAACCTACGTGCTCGTCTGCTATTCTACATCCTGATACGAGTGCAACAACGTTCAAGTACAGAATCATTGTCGGCGACACGTAGATTCCTCAAACCTCCATACGTTCGAAAACAAAATTATTGTCGGTCTAACGTACATTTATTGGCAGGAAGAGAACGTGTCGAAAAACAACGGTATAACGATATCGCGATGAGGGGGAACGAAGTATGAAACCGTTCCATGGGAAAATGGAACGGTAACGTCTCGGATGTTTATGGCGTGATTTGTGGTGAGTTCGCGAGGCGAGTTTGAAATTAAATCCAACCATTTCGGACAGGAAAAATAATCTTCGTGGAAAGTTGGCCAAGTTTTTCCGCCTCGGCGTAACCCTCGCTCCTCCCCCACGTTCTCGTTCTCCAACCCTCTTTCGCGTAACCCTCGGTGCCATGGATCTGTAACCGTGGCGCAGGAAAAGAGGAGTCGATGACGTCTCACGATCGTAGGTGTAGAGGGATGGTGTGATATACTCTAGCAACGTTATCCTCGGTCTTTGCTCTCCGTTCTTCGCTGTTCGGTATTCGCTGTTCGCTCTGCTCGTTGTTCGCGTCTTCGTTCGCTTTCTACATATACGAGAGGGGTTGAGAATTCGGAGGCGGGTCGTATCGAGGACTCGGGGCTACAGGCGGAGCTTCCGTCGCTATGCGAAACAAGGAGAGGGAGAACGATCTCGAGAGAGAATGCGCGCGCGCGCCCGTACCCGTGCTCGCGTTCCCGTTCCCTTTCCCGCGGCCACGTCTGCTCATAGCTCACACCCATCGATGGAACTCGAGGACGAGAACGAGGATGGTAAACTAGAAAATTTAGACATCGAAGACAATCCAAAGAGATTGTCCGAGACCCCCGATGCGAAGCCCGGAAAGAGAATATTAAATACTGCCTACGATTACACGGATTCCAGGATTATCATTTCTGGAGAACGCGTGCGTTAGGGTTTCTCAGAAATCAGAAGCGCTGGATAAAAGATCTAGGCCGCGGTCTCCCTCAAACATCCTATTTTCACGTTTACGAGGCGATTTTTTGTTATTATTATTATTATTATATACGGACCGAGGTCCTTTTATACAAATGTATACGGTTTTTACAGTATAACTGATAAAAGCAAAAAGAAGACATAACAAAAAGAAACAATCTCAGTTTAAATTTTCGCGCCCGACTTTCCACTTCCGTTGCATCGACACGTCACATATCCGTCCCGTCAGAAAATTGTTACCCTCAGCAAAGAAGTTTCACTTGAAAAAAAAAAGAAAGTCTTAACCTAAGTCTTAACTAAAATTTACAAAAGAATGGACCGCGCGAAACTAAACAAATACAGGTATGATTAACAAATAGTATTGCGCAATTTTCGTAGCTGGCGCGGCAATAATGCAAATTACGCCTCATAAACGTAAAAGTAGAACCTCTGAGGACGACTGCGGCCGAGATTGATTTTTTATCTAGCGCTATCGACTACTGAAAAACTTCATCTTTGATTCAGCTCGTGAAATGAGGGATGGATGAGGGTAAACGAGTTTCTCTCGGAGACGGAGACATGGCTGTTCGATAGATATTAGCTAATTGAAAGAATCTGCTGGGAGGAAGAAGACGAGACGGATGGTAGAAAGGGGAATTGGGTATTAAAGGTGGAGGATGGAAAGTCGCGTTAAGCACGTAGATAATAGCTGGTGTTTACCGGCGTGGTGATCGTTATGATTTAAGGGTGAGTCGGCGTGAAGCGGCTAATAGGACCCCAAATAAATTAAATTATCATGATAAAAGTGTGGTGGGTCGGCGAATGACGTTAACCTTAACGGCGCCCCACAGCTTTACCCCACAGCTTTACTCCGCAGTTTTACCCCACACGGAGAAGTACGAAAATGGTAATTGTCCACTCGATGGTGCGCCGCCACCCCTCTTGTTTACCGACATCTGTCATAACTTGCTCGCTCTCGTCAGTGCCGAAACTATCACCGAGTTTCGATTCGATCGAATCAAATTGGTTGCGAATTGATAAGAACCGTTACAGTACAATACATATCGTGCATACTGCTGTAACTGCGAGCTCGCGAAAGAAAGAAATGCACGTAGAAACTAGGCAATCTCGCATGCTACTCCGAAAGGAGCGCGTCTTCGAGCGACGGGCCCAATCGCGCATCAAATTCGAGAAGAGGATACAACGATAGTGGTAAATCATAGAGGGCTGTCCGGGGAGACACAGGCAATCGTCTGAATAGTAATTGTTACGAAATGCTGGGGTGGAAAGCTCTAAACGTACCATATGTGCGCAGCGGGTCGCAAACCATCGTTTCGAGGAAACGATTAATACCTAGCCGAACTGTAAATAACGAAAACGGAGCTGTCTACTATCCGAGCAACAATGCTCGTCGATGATCTCATGCAATTCTGTAACGCTTTAAGGGGGTAACGTAGCCTCGAATGTTACTAGAATCTTACTAGAAAATCAGGGTAAAAACAATGTTTGCGGGAAACAATTGTTTGTCCTTATACGAGCATGTTACGAGGGCTGATTTGATAGAGGAAGGTTGATCGTAGGACGCTCTGGTCATGAGGTAACGAGATTATGTTTATATTTAATAATATGAGCGTCCAAAGTAGGGGAAAAAATCGAGACAACCACCCTCAGGTTCCCATGTATTTTTCTAATACAAAACGATTTTTGTAAAATGTAGGATAGCGACTTGGCTTAATCGACAAAAGTGCAATTTACGAACTGCGAGAATGAGTGGACTGTATGATGGAATGAGAATAGGGTGTGATAGATGGTGTGAATGTGGAAAGAAAAGGTGAGAAATTCAGATTTACAATAAATAAACTGTATTTGTACTTTAAAGAATACAAAATTGTCGTATAACAGAGAACGAAATGAATAATGTAAGCGAAACCTTCCTTTATCAAATGAGCCCTCACGCCTCACACAGCTGGTAACATGCTCGTACAAGGACAAACAATTGTTTCCCGCAAACACTGTTTTCGCCTGATTTTCTAGTAAGATTCTAGTAATATTAGAGGCTACGTTACCCCCTCAACGCTGTGTATGTATTAATGTTGTTACTAGCGTCGAAAATTCCAACTATGAACGAGAATACGTGTAAGAATAATCTAGTCGCGACGAATATCTAGATGAAACCGATTTTTCGACACCGAAAAAACGAAGGACCGGGTCGGGGGTCGGACGTTTGATTGTTAAACGGCTGATTAGAGGCGACATAAGGGTATCGCACCTTCGAGATTAATCCGAGTGTACGCGGAACTAAACATTGCCATGTGTACAAACATTGACAGCCGGTCACACACTTGCTAGGTATAGTTTAGTTAGAGGGGGGCGACGCGTCTGCTTCGAAAGCAACAGTAAGGAAACACACGATAAATCTTTCGTTGTTCTTGATTGGCACGCATACTTCGCCGCGCTGTTAATGCGATTCAACAGCAGCAATTAAGTAAGACGTGTTTTATAATAACCGCGATTGCCAAGGAGTTACGAGCGATCTATCGTAAAGTCAGGAACATTGAAACGAAAGTTGAAGAATCAGAAATTACAAGATTTCCACGGTATACGCGTACATGTGTAATAATAAAAGTATGACGATGTATCGCATTACGACAGGGCTTAAACTTCGCCTCGATTTGCGCTCGTAAAATCATAAGGGGGAGATTGTCGAATGCGACCAAGAGTCGTTCATAGGGCTAATCGTTAGGGCGGCTACCCTTGCCTCGCCTTTTACCCCCAACCGTTTCCAACCCCAAATCATACCATCGCTACCCATGGGGATTTACACTAGCGATAATTGCATTAGCATTCGATGATTTTTATTGGTTTCTCGATTGGTATTTATACGTAGACGGAATTGTACAATTTTTCGCTAATGCGATGCGTTGCATCGCGTCCGTGCTCCACTGAATACTACGATAATACGATGTGTCAATCTTCTCTTTTGTTTGGTTAAAGGTTGCGCAGCTCAACACGCTCTTCTTGGGAAAACTAGGAGACCAAGAACAGCGTTCACTTCGCAACAGCTGCTCGAGTTAGAAAAACAATTTAGACAGAACAAGTACCTCAGCAGACCGAAAAGGTTCGAAGTAGCCACCTCGCTGATGCTCACGGAAACACAGGTAAAATATGAGCTATCCGTATGCGTGACAATTTACGTTGATAATTACGTGAAGAAAACGTCGTGTCGCAAAGGTAAGTCGGTTGTGATAATCGACAATTTCGAAAAAGGTCACGGAACGGACGTCGAAGCGGATAGAGACAACCCTAGCAGAAGTTACTAATGAAATAATATGTAGAATTCTTTCTCCCCACATCGGAATCAACCAGAAACGCAAGCCAGCGATTCTCTCGCGTAGTTCAACAACTTAAACATAACTTGGGAGCTTATGCGTTCTGATGGATCGCTCGGCAAACAGCGACGAAAGTCTGAATTATGGCAGGCTGAATCCCTGATTTGTTTCGATATTTAATCGATTCCATCCTCGAGTTTGTTCCCTTCGGACGTCTCGTCGGAACGTTTCGTTCTTTCGTTCTTCTTTGCACGTTTCCGCTAACAAGTCCGTTTTCGCTCAAATCTCGTGTTTCGGGTTAACAGTGTAAAAATCCTATCACAATCCCTCATGAATTCTGCAGACGGTTAGAGGCCCTTGCAGCAATACTAAAAACTTCTAAAAAAAATTTTTTTCTTATAAAATTTCTCATGTTTTTGTCAACTTCAACATCAATGAGGCACGCCTTCCCCGTATCCGATCAACTTTATCTTTTGCAGGAATTATTCTCTTACCAAACGGTACAATTTTAAGGGGGGGGGGGGGGGGGCGTGAAACAAATCTCGCAAAAAAATTTTCACCAAGTATAACTAAGGACCACCCTAATGTGTATACAGGATGGTTCATTTAAGCGATTACCTAATGTCTCTTCCGGTTATCGTGATGCAATAACCACTTCCGGTGTCAATGGACACCGCGCGCATTTGACAAGAACATCATTTCATCGGTGTTTGTTGATACTGATAGAAAAATCGTCTAACTACTATATCATTCTACATCCTGTAACATGCCTGTAACAGAAATCTTGGAGTTAACAAGTGTGAATTCATCTAGTATCCTTGATATCCGAAATATACTCGTATAACGGGGCAATTCAATATTCCATGGTCTCGGTAGGAGGTTTTGTATGCATACGCGTAACACGTAGAGAAAGAAGGCATGTGTATTCCTTCCGAAGGGTGGAGATGTAATCGAGAGCGAGTCGGGCGCGAGGTGAATACGAGGTAGAAACGAAAATGGGAGTGAGCTGGGTCGGTTCAACCATACGATATATCGCTCGAAAGATTTACATCGCTTTCTCGCAGCGTCGGAGGTTGGGGATTCGAGGTTCGGGGTTCAAACTTGGGGGAGAATCACCGGATTTTTATATTTAGCCGCAGCGATTTCGGAAATCCTCTTGCTTCCGGTGAAGATCTCAAGTACGATGAATTACATACGAATAATATACGTCCGTTCCGCACTACTAATCATTCGTTATGCATGTTTTCTTCGTTTACGCTATCGTATCCTGTCATTTATGAATAATAGAGTATGATCCCGTTCAGACTGGGTTACCATTGACTCGTCGACAACTCATTTCACCGACACTGTTTTAAACGACACGATTTGACCGACAATAACTTTCGTCGATACTATGTTTTCTTCGACATTGTAAAATGGTCGTCAAATAATTTGACCGACAATATGTTTTCATAGACACGATCAAATTGTCGAGGTCTGCTACTTTCATCGACAGTCCGTGTTTAGCGACAGGTTTGATTCGTATTTGCTAATGTTGACTAATCGTTATTATCACTGTTATGTTCTAGACGCATTTAGTTGCTTGTGTAATAAAAAATAAAGAGAAGTACAAAGCATTTCTTCAAATAAACAAACTTTATTAATAGGTACACACAAATGAACAAAAATCATAATATTTCATTTAATTTCAAACATAATTGTGTAAATACATACACATAATTTGAATGAACAGAACGAATGCTACGCATATATATACAGATTACAAAACATAACAAAATTGTACAATAATTACATAAATATCAAGTAATGAAATCAAAACGATATCTTTTGTGCTAAAGCCTTTAAAAGATCCATATCACTGTACATTCCTCGGCTCTCTAGTATTTTTCTAATACGTCGACGAAAACATAGTGTCGGTCAAATTATCGAGGAAATCACAGTGTCGACGAAAGTTATTGTCGGTGAAATCGTGTCGGTGAAATGAGTTGTCGACGAACCCATGGCAACCCGTTCAGACTCGGCATTCTTGACCGCGCGAGACACGTGCGAACGAATAACGAAGACGCTAATGTAAGATCCGCGTCTGAACGGGCTCTAGATGTACCTTTGCGACACGTTTGATCGATGGACGATGACAGCCGATGGATGACACGACCGCATGTTTGCTCCAGGTAAAAATTTGGTTTCAAAACCGGCGGATGAAGTGGAAAAGAAGTAAAAAGGCGCAACAAGAGGCACGTACGAATAACAAAGTCGAAGACGGAGGAAACACGAGAAACGCCGAGAGGGAGGCCGGAGGTGATCATAGTGCGAACTCGCCGAGTTCGCAGGATGATGCCAAAGGAACGTTACAAGAAACGCAGAGAAGCACGACTGAACTTCAAGAACCGCTTTATCGGCCTTACGTGGTATAAAATGGTGAGTAAAGTAAACCGTAGATAAATCGACCGGGAATCGAACAGAGAATCGAGAAGAACCTTCGCAGGTTTGATACCGACACGCAACACCGATGCGTCTGCACAGGTCCGGCGGTCGGTCTCCAATGCAACGGAACGCAAAGGTTTACGATTATGGAAGCGGCACGCGTGAGATCAGCCACCGAATGACTAAACGAAATGGAATATGCGTGTAAAAGCGGGCTATTCGGGGCGCCACGAGATCGATTAGACTGAAAACAAAATCGAATTTCCAATCGCGTCAAATGTATGTACATACATTGGTACATGCATAAATAGTTACTAGATACGTACACCGCACCGACTTAATCTTGCGACATTCCTGTGTAAATATAGGGAACAAAGAATGTAATCGACGATCGCATGTACGATCGTATCCCGAAGGATACGAGCCAGTCTGAAAGTTTTGCTGCAAGTAGACTGTTTACCGAGGAGGAGTACGCGTGTCGTGCGTTTCTACTCTGTATTATGAAAAATTATTATGTACGTGTGTGTACGAGAAATGCATTATTATGTATCTCCGAGAGACGAGTCACGAGAATGTGTTGTATAAAAGCAGAAGATACGTGTGCAGCAACGTGCACGGGAAAGACTTTATCTTTACAATTGTAACTTTACTCCGAAGTTATACTAGATCTACTTCAATCGAAAACACGTACCTATTTATGATAAACGATTTAATTGTAAATATTATTCGTGTACGACTATCGTAGAGAGTGCAATGCGAAAACAAACGTTATACTGTGTCGCAACAAGTTCCTAAAATAAACGATGGATAACGGAGAAGAACATTTCAGCTTCAATTTCTTTGCCCCGCCCCAACCTGGTCAGCAAATAGTAGCGCAACGTACGTACATTACTCTATCTCGACGTTGAGCATCAAGAATCGAGACCGTTTAATCGTCCGTGGATTCTAGCTCGTCCTTCTTCTCAAAGAAAAATCGATCTAGAACTTCCTCGAAACAGACGCGATCATAATCCTCCACCCCCGCCGGGGCCACCTTCCTCACCCCAACGCCCTCTTTGCTGCCGTGTACCCGCACGCAAACCGGATCATCAGTATTTATGATATGCTAATTCCCCGTTACAAATTCCGCGATGTTACGCGGATGACTGCTTCTACCGGCTGCAGCCAGTGAAAGCCACCCGTTTGGAAAACCAGTTGTCAGCGACGAAATGGAAAAAAAAAGCAAAAGAATGAGAAAAATTACATTTCACGAATATGCGGATTCGATGTATCTACGATCGCGAGCATATCTTTCTAGATTGATTTTCCACGTTTTCCGATGGACCTTTCGGCGGCGACGCGTAGTCACGTTATTGTAATTAACCGATAACTTTGTGTTACGAGCGAAATCTGATCGTTGGAAGCAGACTAGTAGACTATTAGACAATGACTTGGTGTGGACTGGGTCGAATCGTGCGGCGCACAGTGCGGTACTTTCAAAGGAATTTGGGACGGAATTTTAACCCTTTGCACTCGGAGCTATTTTAACTGGAAAATTAAACGTTTCTTCTGACCTACAATATTTCCATTCTCTATGATTTTTTAAATTTGATAAATATGAAATTGATATAATACCTCATACAATACTTAAATGTGTAGTAATTGGTTAGATCCCGACATATCTGATAGTGTAAACAATTATTTAAATAATAGTACAGCAATTTTTAGTAACGCCTCAGGGTCGCCACTCGAGTGCTACGGGTTAAAGAGGAAGAATCGGGCCGGTTCGAGTTACCCTGTGGTATCTTTAGGGTACCTTAGGTTAGGGGTTACCTTTTACGGAAAAGAATACGGCCTATGCGCCGGTGTTTGACCTAGCGTTGACGCGTCAACCGGATACAGGTGATATGCGGAGATCTAGACAATACATATAATTATATGTAACGAAAATAAAATAATGTAAATATTTTTCATATGGGTATGGGTCGAAGGAATCGATTATAATTAATAAGTAATGCGGATAGCGGTTCGTTAATTATTTAGACGAGACCAAATCACAAACTAACTACGGGTGGGAAGGTAACAAAATTAATAACGAATTACGCAATGGTTCTTATGCGAAAATACGGAATTTATTTAATCCGTTATTGTAATCGGGATTACAAGTGGAGATCTTGCTCCTACGACTTGCGTGCATTGCTAGCGCTACCAAGTCGGGAATGAAAATGATTTTTAACCTTAACCGTATTTATAATTAAGCGAAATAATGAAGTATGTAGTAACTGATATAATTTGTTGGAAGATTTTCTTATCCCCGTATTGGTGCACTCGTTTCCGTTAGTGCTTGATTGTTGTTTTGCATAAGAGTTAAGTTGATCGAAACAGCGCTAAGCGAACCGAACTAAAAGAGAATGTTTTGATGTTGTATAGTGAAAGGGAGAAAAAAACGAACTTTTTAAAATTATCAGCTTATTATAATAAATCTTCAACAAAATGAGGCGAGAAGAAGGGTCACCAACGTCATCTGATGCTCCTGGATCTGGGAGTTTACGGCACCCCCGGTACATCTTCGAGGATGTACATAGGTTCTACCAGTACTCCCAGGTCCTTAAATAAAAAAAAAGATGATATGCGGAGAGTAGAACCCCGTATCCGAGATCGCTAGGTAGTTAGGAGTGAAAGGGTTTAAGTCCCTAAAGGGTGAGTTTTTCACTAGTTACGACTAGTTTTCTCATCCTCGAAAAAAAAAGGTTAGGGGTTACCTAAGATGTTAGATGTTATATACATATAACATAGTCGAACCTAGAGTCCAGTGGATATTAGACAATGAATTTTTCGATTTTTGTCCAGAGGGTACCGCCACTGTGCGAGGGGGTGGTCGCGGGTGTTTAGCAGGGTTGTCTGAAATCGGGTGACGCAAGCTAGGGTAGAGCGTGCGGAGGAACGCAAAGGAACACGGAGAAACGCTGAGGCGGGGCACTCATGTTTATATGCATTGTATTGCTAAAACCCTTTTAACCGAATTACATTTAGCGATTCTAGTGCTGCTTTCCCGACTCTCCTTCCACGAGTCTGCTAGTGGCCGCCCCGTCACCGTCGTCGTCGCAAGTCGTTGTCACCGGCATCGCCAACATCCACTACCCCCTAGCGCGGTATACCTCCCCTAACTAGCAACTACCGAGCTCTCGTGCTTCCATTCCCCTAACTCGAACGTTTCGTCCTTCTCCGTGAAAGGGCGCGTGCCTTTTGCCGCGACGCAACGCGACGCGACGGATACCACTCTCTTTCTCGTACAACGAGCTCACGAACGAGAAAATCGGTGCAGTTGTGTGTGAAGTGGTGGCGGGGGTGGAAAACCGATGGGGCTGGATTCCGAGACTCCGAACGGCATCCCTGAATTCTTGATTCTCTTGGTAAACAAGTGCTTAGGTGATTCACTGCTTGTTCGCTCCTATCGGCCGTCGTTTGTTTCTAGACGCCATTCTGCCGTTCTGCCATTCTATCTCGTTTTCCGGTCTAATAGATTTGCGAGGATAACCGGAGACCGAGGCTGCTCCGAAGCTCCTCCCCTGCTTTTACTTATCCTTCCACTGCGACGCATCCTCCTATCTGGATCAACAAAAGAAATTGAGCAAGCGTCTCTAAGTCCTTTTATAAAGACGTTCGGATATGAATTCGTTCGAAACGAGCCAAAATAATCAGAGAATAACTGTTGGTGAAACGATCAGGAAACCAAGAAACGGAAGCTCGTCGAAGAGCCAACTTGTCTCGACCCACTGTGCATTTCACAGCGAATTCCATCATTAGCGCTAACAAGGTTGGCCCGAGGCTACAAGGGGGACTTCACCCTTCGTCGGGCTAACCTCTAGGTATACACATGCGCAGGCAAACACGTACGCGATGAACACGAATAGAGTGTACCTATGCGAATACATGTACACGTACATACGCACACGGAGGCGCGCGCGCGCTCGCGCACAGACTGGCTGTGAGTTGACTCCTCCTTGAAACAAGTGGGGATAATAAGATCTACGACAATCAACTCCAAGGACGACGTTGTGAGAGTACAACGATGCGACCTATTGGACGAGCTTTTAGGCGACGTCCGCCACGTTATGTCCACATTTCTCTTCACCGCTCGCTTCACCTTACCTCAATGTGCACGCCCGTTCCACCTTACATCCCCCCATCGTACAACCGATCGTGTTTGTCTCTTTGTCTATTTGCCTATTCGCTCGTCATCTTCAATTATCGCTTTTTCTCGCGCCGTATACAATGCGAAACCACACTAACAGCTCGTTCATACACGGTTTCTCGATCGCGCCAGTTTTCTCTTGGATTGTTGGTCCGCAGGGACAGATACAAACACAGAAATAAGTTTAACTTTTATGGGTGACATCACATAAGTTAGAAATAACCCGCTAACTATATGCGACAGGATATTTATCGTCAACACCGGTCACATTTTGGTGAACCACCGATGTATATCGCTGAGGAATAAGCATTTGTATAAAAATTACAGTAATGTTACATAATGATCGAACCGTAGCGCCGAGAAGAAATTAAAAATCTTAGTTATTAAAACATTTATGATCGACAATTTAATATTTATATTTACAGAAATAAGCTCTGCGTGATTTCCGCCGTCACGGAACAATGTCTAGAAGACATGGTGTAAAACTGGAAATGGAAGGAAAATGTATATGCGTGTGTAAGCGCAGTAAAATATATGTCTAGAGATGTTAGAACATTTTGATTGGTTAATATGCGACGCAGTGGTTGAACTTTAGGCAGACACAGACAACTGGAGAGGGTTTCCTGTGTCATAGTCAACGTGAAATGGAGTCCAAAGGAGAAACCCGAAGAAATAATGAAAAGGATAAATTAATCGGATAGAAACGTAACGGAGGACTCAAGTTGTTTCTTTTGAAATGATTCTTGCCGCGTTGATCGTTAGATACAACGCAAAAATCGAAAGAATCATTTGATTCTTAAAATCTAGATTTAGCGCCAGATTTCAAAAAGGCAGGCGTTACCAACGGAAGCGTGTATACCTGCATAGTATTCCCTACTGATAAGTAGTGATCGTACCTAATTCAGTAATAAGACTAAAACTAATTGTATTAATATCTTATTCCATAATATATTTTATTATCAATTTATCTATATGTTTCACTATACAATTAATTTGCTTAATCGTTGAATCTGCATGGTTTATGTAATATAGGTTCATACATAGAAATGTTGTGTTCACAGATTTTCTACCCTATTCGATGACCCATCTCTTATGGACACATATAGTAACTGGTATTTATTATATAGTGTGTGAATTCTTATGTACTATGTATGCATTTTAGAAATAAAGATAATTTACGTCTGGATTATATTATTTTCTTTTTAAATTCAAATTTACCGGGTCGATAACCCCTGTTACGACATCTAGCGGTAGATTCGGAACTAAATTTCGCGAACAGTTTCAGCGTTTCGCTGCTGCACGAAATGGCGCTGTACGGACGTGTCTCGGCAGTGCCATCTAGCGGTACCGTCGGAACTAAATTTGGCTAACAGTTTGAGAGTTTTGCCGCTGCACGAAATGGCGCTGTACGCAGATAGAGCAAATGATTCGTGCCGGAATTTACATGACGTCTTATGGGAAAAGCGGCACGAATCCTTTGCGGCCGCATTCGTTTCGATCTCCTGCCAAGAGACAACTTGTGGAACACGAAGTATACATATCATATAGATACTTTACACATACTATACCTAAATTTTAAATGATGCAATGATCCTGTTGTCAGGCTGGGATTCTGGGATCACTGGAGGGCAAGGTTTACAATCTATAGTTTATTGTCATCGAGCGTACGATGACTCGTTTGACGTCAATACGACAGTTGACAGAAATCGAATAATGCAGTACAAGTTTAGATGTTTAATCACAGAGTTTATTGTATATCATTGTTAAATTAAAGACAAGTTTTACATGTTTGAATACGTATGACAATTGTTCGGTGGTATTCAAGATGAATCAAAAACATCGTGATACGATAGACTCGTTCTGTGAGGATATAGTACCTAAAATAGATTTAAATACGTTATGGCCGAAATTATTGGAAAATAAGATTTTTAATAGAGACGATGTAAATGTTCCGCGATGGAAGGTAAGGATACGTCGTTAATTTTATGTATACGTAGGCGTAACTTTTGAACAACGATTTTTTATTGTTTTAGAGTAATCTTACGGACAGATCAACCGCACGGGACATATACTTGACGATTAAAACAAGGGGGCCGTATGCGTTCAACCGTTTCATCGAAAGTCTAAAGCAAAGCGGACACGAGAATTTGGCTGATATCTTAGAAGGAAAAGCATATACATTTGTTGATAATGAGTTGGAGAGAAATATTGGCGAGGACAACGCTGTCAATAAAGAGGATGTCGGTCAAAGAAAGTTTCGGTCTAATATACAAAGGTAATAGCGATAATACTCAAAATATCCTTTGTGATTACAAATTATTTCCCCAATTACTAAACATTCTCAAATATCGTGTGCTTTCCTTTGAAAAGGGCACAAGACAATTTTTTTTACGATATTCAGTCGTCGGACGAACCACTACAAATTCAAGTACAAAAGTCTACAGAATTTCTGGATGGACCCGCATACGAAATTGTTGAAAGATATCCGATGAGAAGTAAACCTCGTGGATTGGTTTTGATAATTACAAACATTCATTACAAATATTCCTGTAAGGACCCGAGAAGTTCTGCAGCCCACGATGAAGAAAATTTGAAAAATCTCTTTGAGCAAATGGGGTATCGTGTCATTTCTCATTTCAATTTATCGAAACGGGTAAGTCACTTGAATATTTTGCTAATAAGACACAAAAACTTCTGAGATCTTAACAATATATATTCTTACAAGCAATTCATGGAGAAAGTCAGAGAATTTTCCCAAGAAAAACAGTTCAGGCATGTGGATTCCTGCTTTGTTATCGTTAGTAGCCATGGTAATGTAAACTCGCAATACGACATCACTGAAATCGAGTGTGTGGATAATAATCCTGAAAGCGATCTACGAAATACTAAAACTGTTTTGTGCAAGGATATTCTGGATTACTTCACTGCCGAAGCGTGCCCTCATCTTGCCGGGAAACCGAAAATCTTCATTTTTCAATTGTGTAGGCAAGTAAATAAGAACCTTGAATGTTAAGAATGATTTTAAAAGATATTCTGTGTTATATTTCAGAGGGGACAAAAAACAGAGATCCGTGATAGAACCGCGTCACACAACGGACATTACTCATTTTCATTCGTCCGACGAAATGGCTGGTCCTAAGACGAATTCTGGCGAGACACTAAGAAACTTCGAGGATATGCTAGTGGCACAGGCTACTCTTCCGGGACACGTTGCTTTTCGAGATAAAATAACCGGCAGTTGGTTCATTCAGATTTTATGCGAAGTATTTATGAATTACGCGTGTAAATCTCATCTTCAGGACTTGTTTAATATGGTGGGCCATCTTATAATTTATATGTGCCTTTGTAAGATAGCTAAATTACTTGATACCCATTTACAGGTGGACTCACGATTAAAGATACAAAGAACAACGAAGGAGGAATGTCAGACTTTGACGGTAACGTCGATAGGATTCAATAAACATTGTTTCCTGAACCCGGGCCTTTTTGAAGAGACATAGTTGAAAAGCGATTGTGGTTCAATAATCGTTGAAGCATTACCAATCTATTTTATATTCGCTTATTGATCATGAAATGTCGATGGAATCGAATAATCTTTATTCACCGATCGAATTATTTTATACTTTGTATTAATTTTTATAGAATGAACTGAGAAATATACGTGTAAATTTGAATACATAATCTACATATTGTTTATTCGTATACAAGAAATCATTTAACTTTGTTAGAACTCAATGCGAGCTCTGTTTCGAGGAACGGCACTGGCTCGGAATCGGCATCTGCCGTTTCTCGGATCAGTGTACCTAAAGCGTGCTTGTCGTGAAAAATTAAACTGTCGATTCCGAATTCAAGGGCGCTTTAAATTAAAAACATCCACAGCTTTTCTCGTGAATCCTTATGATTTATGTCGTAATGATTTTACAGATGCAGATTACAAATTATATGCTTAACTATATTCTATAAAATCAATTAGACGAAATCCTAACACTTCCATTACCTAAGGTATTCAAGTTTTGTTTTTTTTTTGTGTTCGTAAGTACGTACAATTCGTATAATGTAATAGGCAAATTTTCAATAGACGGATGAATGTAAAAATGATGCTAGGGACCTGTTTCTTCTTGTATGTTGTACGATAATGATACAATACGAAGTGATTCACAGCGTTTTCAAACAATAGGAACAAAGGATTTTGAAGATTTGCATCGGTTAATTGCATCCACGTTCATGTTTATGAATGCAAACAAAAACTAATTTCGTTTTCATGAATCAACGAAGAAAGAATCATCTTCGCTCTAATGGACAAGTAAAGGCAACAGTACCGGGAGAATAAAGAAATTCTAATGATCCAACGAGAGGGTCGAGAATAATGTTTTCGTATGTCGCGCATATTTTTCTTGGTTTCTTTTTTTTTTCATTATCGTCCTGTACAATATCAGGTATAAATAGTATGTATAGCGTGCAGTTTAATACAAGGATTGCGTATTAGACGAACGAGGTTTTTTGATCTTCTCCAAATTCTTGATTACCAAGTCATGTAGAGAACAGTAACGATTACGGACTTCGCACATAACTAACCACAAGCTCACATACTCTTTCTCGTCTAGTTCTTGGACTGCTCTTCTATAGTCGCTAATGTGTGGATACTTCGCAACTTTGCTAATCACCTTTCCTCTAGATATGAAATACCTGTAGGACAAAAAATTTCTCCTTTGACTTTTTATTTTACACTGATCGTTACGAGTATTATATTTCGCGCGTTCGTTCCTATTGATAGTTTTCCCGATACTTCGTTTCTCTGTTATGCGAACGGTGATACAAACAAAACTGCTCAACTTTCGTGTTCGTAAGTCTGATTTGATGAATAGGCACACGCGCATTACAACGAAATATTAAAGAGGCAGAACCAAGAGAGTATTACCTAGATATTTGATCGAAGAATGCGGCAGCTTCGCTTTCGACAGATTGTATTTCAGCGAGCGTATCTTCTTGAATAGACACTCCAAAATTATTTCCATCTTCTATTTTTGGAATTAGGTACGAAACCCACATCTTCAACTAAAATTCGATCCAAGATAAGCAACATAGAAGGATCCAATATTTTCGTGATATACTTACCAAGTTAGAATCCTCCAGCAATTGTCGGATATACGGTTTAACTATGCAAATCAGATCGCATAGAGGCTTGTTACAAGGTACAGGTCCATTTGGTAATACCATCACTTTGGTTCCACTAGTATTGTCTATGCTATTGTCTACTTTTAGCTTCTTCGCGGGAGGTACATCTTCGGAATGATTGAGAATTATTGGATCTGGAATAGGCACGTTTAAATCTTGATGGACATCCGATAGTTTTCTGTTACAGAATCCAGGTGTCTCCAACAATTCGTTTAACTTAACAATCTTCTCGGGAAATCCTTTCAACAGCAGTTGCTCGGCCTAAACAATATATACACATAGAACGGTACACGATACGTATTGCAACAATTTGGACCAAAGTATGTGGCATTGAAACAACGTTCAACTAATTACCTTAGTTTTAAGAGAATCTTTGTATTCTTGAACCTGTAAGACAAACTTGAAGGATAAATACATTAAATAGAATGCTTGAACCGAATCAAACTATGTAATGCCATGTCTGCGTTTGGCGATACTATATGTACATACTATATGTGTATATATATGTACATACATACTATTTGTACATATATATATATACATATATATGTAATGGGAAATTATAACAAATGACTACATCAATTTACATGTTTTGTTTCAAGTGGTACAGTACAATACGATACAAGACGACATGAAACAACGAATAAACATAAAATATCGTGAAGCTGGAGAGAGAAGAAAACTACATGTTCTAGAAACAGAAATCTGATCGTTTGTCTGCGTGGTTTTGTGTAAGCGGAAAACTTGATCGTACATCGAATTGAAGAATTTGAAAATTTAATAATTTCATGAAACAATACTGATTAGTGTTACCGGTAGATTGTTTCCCGAAGAAATTATGAAAAAAAGAAAGGGAAAACTGTTTGGACATATTGATGCCGGTCTGTGTTAAATGCTTCATTAACCTAAACATTGTTGCTTGTAATTTGTCAAGCGAATCATGCGAGTATAGCCTAGACTAGTACTGTCTAACGTTGAACATTGAGATCATTGTACGAAATACTTTACCTTCTGTGCTGTTGTATCAGCCATTATATATTTTACACAAAAAAAAACACTTTATAAAATATAACCACCCTGCCTCTTTGTTGTAACGTACAACTTCAAACAGGAAGTAGCGATGCATGTTCCTACTACGTCGTCAAATCAGAATCTGTAATGTTAGGCACGGTTACAGCAATGTTTGCGCAATTTTATTATTTATCGAGTATTACAGATTACAGTTTCAATTACATTATTCGACATTTCAGTGATAGAAAATATACGTCGGTAATATTATAAAATTATGCATCACCGCAATTTAACTTTTCAATTTTTTTGGCATGAGTAACATGCTCACGCGCACGCCCACACATACTCACGGAAATGTACGTACGTGCGTGCATACATAAAAACAATCGCAATCTATAGAATTGTTTAATTGTTTTCATTCTCGTAGAAATATGTAGGTATGTATGTCTCGATGAAAGAAATTATACATACAAGATTAATTAATATTAATATATTTCATCGCTTCAAGAAGGGGATAGTTGAAACTATTCAATCGATTTTATTGTAAAATTTATACAAATGAATTCTGAGATGTTAAAGACAAGAATTTCTTTTCGTTTTTTACACTCTTCAACGACTCGAGCAGGTTTATATAAATGAATAGCAAACAATTTGACGTAGTAGTATTGTATTTCACAGTTTGTAACCGCTGCATCATACTTGTCTGTTCTCAAAAGAAAAAGAAGAGCCTTCCAAACAGTTACTGCTGCATATGACGCCTTACAACTGTGTGTACAAAGTACGCATGTGTGCACGCACGTGCGTAACTATGTATGTGTTCAGAATCGTATATATATACGTGTATGTAATGAACGTACGAAAAAATGTATGCATAGCAGAAGGGATGAACTCGTATAAACTTGTGTCTGCTACACATATTACGATGTATATGTAAGTATTTTGTGTGTTTCAGATATCGAAGATTTTGAAATTAATTAGCGTGTAAAGAAAATCCAGGTAATCAAAGCAAAAGTGTGTCATTTTAAATAATACAATGAACATTACAAGACCATGATTTAAATTGTTTTTAAGTTTGCTGTTAGAAGTATATATCTATCTGTATATGTATTGACTATGGCTAAGTGAGTCTTTTCGCTTTTTGATAGAGGGTATCCACGACTTTTCCCATACTATGTATCGTATCCAATGCGAGTTCGTAAGTTTTATCTCGTGGAGTATCTTCGAAAACAATTAGAACACCTTCGCCTTGATCGAGAACGCCTCTCAGTTTCTTGTCCAATATCATTTGAGAGAGTTTCTTCTCCACTTGAGCGAGTGGCAACGATATGCAGGTGGCGATGTGACCGACCTGTTTTGTTTAAAATAAGGTACGAAATTAGTAAACTGATTCATACAGTAATCCCGCGATCTAAGGTGGATTTGTAGAGCTTCTTGGCCCCTCGCTGGTTATGCCTTCAGTAAAAGGGGTAGGCGAACAGGCTTAGATTGAGGAAGCTCCGTCGCCTTAGATCGCGAGATTACTGTATAGAGGTACCCATACGTTCACACTATGTATATACCTGTACGCGAGAATAGGGTTCAACCAAGCGACACAAGTTTTGCTCGAGCATGGCGTCATAAAGGGAACCGAGATGAGCTCGTACAATCACATCGTCCTCTAACTCGTCGCGATACTTCTTCACAGCAGTTTGAAAGTCCGCCAGCGATCGTCGAGAACTTGCTTCAGCGACAGCGCGCATCGCATCCAAATCCCGACCGGCATACTTGACCGCCAGCTTTCCAGACATAATCGACTGAACATCTTCGGGCGTGCGTAACATAATCTTCGACAGTAACATGTATTTCAGAGCTGTTAGCGCTTTAGGACTTTCGACGCTGTCGTACCTGCAAGTAATGAATAAATTATTGAAAATAAATGAGTAAGACTAATCCTACATATTGTGCTGAGCCGAATAATTCACCCTTCGAATGCTTCGTAGAAATATGAGTACGCCGTTTTAAAATCTCGTTCATCTGCAGCATGTAGAATCCCTGACTGTAAATCTAGTGCAGCCTGCATTTTAGGTGGACAGTAGATTGCATTAGCAGTTGTCCTAGCACTGGTCAGTGCTGCTCTCGCTTTTGCTAAATTACTCAGGGCATGATACGTTTTACTCTCTAACAATTGCACTTCGACCAGTAGTTGTTTATCATCCAACTTCTTCAGTTCCTTCAATAGAGCTGATCCTAATTGCAATGCCTCGCTGTACATGCTAGTATCGAAGTACAATGCTATCAAACGAGCCTCCAGGGATTGCCTTAAAAATGTTCGACGTTCTTCTTTCGCCCATTCTATACATTCCTTACATAATTGGACCTGCACGAACAAAACATTATTTGAAATTGTCTGTCAGAGTATAAACAAAATGTCTTGATCACTTGTATCTACCGAAGGACCAAATTCTTATTTTATATCTACTTTTCTCTTGGCTATACAACTATTACAAAAGAATACAAGATACAGTAAGTCCTTGACTTATGCGGATTCATACTAATGCTGGAACGAATTAACCATGTAAGTCAAGGACTTACTGTAATTGCTTTATCTTTATAGACTAAAATACATCAATTTCAGTGGTTTCGAGTTACCAGTTGATCTAGCATTGGTAATATATAGTTTTATCCTTGTATAAGTACCTCGATTCCAATTCCAGCTTCCAGATCCAAGAAGAAATCTACCAAAGAACGTACGAGCTTAGCAGCTTTGGCTTTGCTGATCAGACTCAGAAATGGTCTGGTAGCTTTGATCAATTCAGCTAATTCCTTCGCTTTGCCTTCTTTTTTGTAAAGTTCACCGAGGTGTAAAATGCCTTGCTCCTTTATTCGAATATTGTCTTCGTCATCGTCAGCGACACCGATACTAGGATCGGAGATGATTTCGTTTAGAAGAGAAATACCCTCGCTACGATTCGTCATTGAAACAGCTTGTGCTCGTTCAAATAGCATTACACCAGCCATCGTGATTGTATTTATGCTTCAAGAGACAAAAATTTCCGAACGAATAACCTCTTTTCCCTAACCAGGGAAAGCTGTAAAGACGCTTTGTCAAATAAATATACAATCAGTTTCCTCACAACACTCGAACGTGCAAGTTCAATCAGGCCCGGTTCAATTTCCTTAAAGTGCTAAACGTTTTATACGCTTACACTCACAATTAGAACTAACGAACGACAAATGAGTTGTCACTTTCTTTCTCGATCGTTTGATCCCCAAAATCCCAAAACTCATGTCACGTAACTACGCGAGTCAAGGTGACTACTAAATCCATCCACATTGTTGTACGTAACGTGTATGGATGTTTGTATTGATCTAATGTAATTCGAAAGTGAACGTTCTTTTTAATCCTTTAATATCTCAATTTTATATGTGGGATTACATTTAGATACAATGTTGAAACACTTGAATCCCTTTTGTCTGAAATTTAGTCAAAGGTTCTCGTAGATCTAGTTCGAACGTTCATCGTTCTTCAGTGTAGAGGGCGGAAGTGATCAAGTTGTTTTTATCGACGTCGGTATTTCAGATCGTGATCACCGACGAGATACTGTTAAAGTCGATAACTATCGATAATAAAAGTAAATCATCGATAGTACATCGATAGATCGATAGTTCTTCACCACTATACAATGCATACAGTATTTATACAGTATCTGACAGTATACAGTGTGGAATGTGGATTGTGGATGATTGTGGATCATTGTGGATTCACAATGGAGGCTTGAACTGGTGAACTAGTGTATACCGTTGCTGTGATTTATTGTTATTAAATGTCGATAAAGCCTTTCGGATCGATATTGATGTATTGCATAGAAATATGGCGCTTGGGGCATATACAGCGTATGAATTGGTCGGCGAAGGTTCGTTTGGACAGGTATTCAAAGCGAAACGATACTTCGACGGTGAAACGGTAGCTATTAAAGCTGTTCAAAAGGTAAGGCGAAACATTGATCTTTGAAATGATTATTTCTTGTCTGATTTTTATCAATAATAAATATTACCAATCATAAAGCATGGTAGATCGAACGACGAATTGAAAAGTTTGCGTCAGGAATGGGAAATCCAGCGTGAGCTCCAACATCCAAACATAGTGCCCATATACGGTTGCTATGAAAATAAGAGCGAGGTATGCAATGCACATTAAATACATGTATCGTTCATTTTGATTGAGATGTAGAAGTTTTTGTTTTTCTTCTCAGATATGGGTGGAGACAGAATACGTGGCTAAGGATTTGCACAAGGTATTGAAGACTAGTAAGAATGGCAGATTGTCCGTAGAAAGAACCCAAGCGATAACTTGTGATCTAGTCTCTGCATTATATTATTTACACTCCAAGGGAATATTGCATAGGTGTGTTATTTCAGGATCTCATCGATTTTCTCTATGCTAACAAGCGGTTCTATTCTTCAGAGACATCAAACCACAAAATGTATTAATTAAACAAAACGGACAGGCAATGCTGTGCGATTTCGGCTTTGCTCGTAGCATGCAAACAGGAACACGGGTGTTGACTTCTATAAAGGGAACACCGTTGTACATGGCACCGGAACTAATAGAGGAGCAGCCTTATGATCACAACGTAGATTTATGGTGAATTACCTTCTTGAATAAACACCCAGCTTCGATGTACTGGTACATAAAAATCCATTTGTTTTCAGGTCCCTTGGCTGTATTGTCTTCGAAATAGTTACAGGTGTTCCACCATTTAATACAAATTCTATTCTGCATTTGATCAGATTAATTAGAGACGTACAGATAAAGTGGCCGGACTTTATTTCAGATAGCTGCAAGAATTTCCTACAGGTAGTATTAATAATATCCTGATATTAAGAATGTTTTGTTCTTTGTTCGAACTGATGTATCTATTGCGTTTGCGAACAGAGACTGCTACAGAAGGATCCATCGCGAAGGCTAACTTGGCCCGCCCTCCTGGTAGATCCATTTGTGAAAGACGGGGTTGTAATAATCGACGGAGACACGAGTAATGCGTCGCTCATACCGAAGAACGATTTGACGAAAGACGATTCCGTACCGCGAAACAACAGTCTATCCGACTGGAATCCAGTAATGGTCGAGAGCAATATCGAGAACGAAGAATGGATTGCGTTCTTGCAGAAATCCATGGAGGAGATCATGGATGGTGAAATGGACTCGTTGCTGCAACAGAATTGTGTCTCAGTATTCGTGTCTCCGCTAAGAAATCCACGGGCTAGTTTTCGAGTGGTGAAATACGTAGCGTGTCTGCTTTCGTTGCCGTTTGTCGTCCCGAATGGTCAACCGAAAGATTGCCTTTTGAAAATCGAGCAAATATATTTGGACGTTTGGGTCGTACCGAATCTTGTCTTTGCGCTGAAGCTTTTCATGTCCAAGGACTCCCGTAACACGAGCAAGATGTACAAATCTGGAACCATGGATAGTAGTTTCGCGACAAATTGGAACGCGAACCGGCTCGAGACTCTGGAATACGCGATACTTCTGCTATGTAGGCTAATTCATAACCAGAAGAAATTTCTCACTCAGTTTTGCGACGCTATCTATCTCGTCGATGGAATCGAATTTCTAAAAGAGTTATTGAAATTGAGGGAGGAGCGGATCCTCGGTAATCTCGTTGCGATTTTTAACGAGATATTGCGATCTCAGCCCGAAAATGCGAATCTAGTGAAAACTGTTGTTCTAATCTGGGATAAACCGGGTAAGTACGAGCATATGTACACGTTATTATGTATTATACTTGTGTAAGATGAGATACAGGTACGTAAGGAGAAACGAATTCGCGACTGTTTGTTGATGCTTGTATGAAAGCTCTCCAAGCGTTCTTTTCGATTTTCTAATAGAAGATGCGGCGGTGATGCTCTGTCGTCTCGTGGCGGCGTCCGACGATATAACTGCCGGAAGATGTTGTCGTTTGATAAGACTACTAGGTGGATGTTTCCGTACCACTTTGGAAGGTGTGTGGTCGAATGTGTTGAGCGTAGGTATACTAAGCGCGAAAACATTGAACGACATCGGACCAGAGTTTTCCGAGGTAAGCGACACAAAAACTTGATATCCATATCACGATTCCAATCTCGATACATTCGAATCTGTCGATTTTCAGGCTGGTGACGAAATAGGGGCACTACCTGCGATCGAAGATCGATGAACTACAACGCGACCGACGATTCAACACGGAGCAGAATGTTGATTGATCTTTCATTTTTCTTACGAAACGTTCGAACTCGAATTCGTTGCATTTTCGATTGTACACCAGGAAAAGAGAATATCTTTCTGTATGGAAATTTTGTCGTTGTCTTAGTCATTTCTTTATTATTCTTTATAGTCGTATTACGTCAATGTAATTTTTGTTGACCGACTTCGAGTCGATTCTACAAACGATTCCAGAATCGTTGAACGGGTGGGTCGAGTAAAGCGCGGGAGGGAGGGCAGGTTTGTGGTTCCTGTTGGGTCATCGGGTCATCGGGTCATCGGTTGCGACACTCTTCCTTGTACATTGCTTGCAACTTTAGTATGTCCTTACCGCTAAGACCCTTTCGCTGGCCAAGTTTCACTCCTTCTTTCTGCGTAACGTACATCCATCTTGTATTCTTTATACTTTATACCAACGGAGACAAAGCCAAACGTGTGTAGCGGGCGGTGATACTTACTTTCGGGGTAATAGTCGGTTCGCCGTTTCGCGAAAACGCGTGAGAACTGTAGTGCATCACGCTGGTGTAATCGTAGCCGATTCCATAATCGGTTACTGTCCGATTGTCGTATTTGTTGAAATTGTGTTCTCTGCCTGTGATCAACGGGAACAAGTTAGCGATAGACGCGGTAAACGAGGAATTGGACGAATCAGCGAATGAATAGATCACGTTCACCTGGTTTCACGTTCATCCAATTTATCTTGACCCATTGATCACGATCTGCTGCGCTCTGTTGGTGGTAAAAGCCCAACGCGTGCATCAATTCGTGAACGATCACGCCGTGTCTTACGCATCCTGGACTCTGCAAATTCAGTTCTTGTCCACGGTCGTGTCGACCAACCAATGACCAACATCCGGACATTCTCCCCTGTATCGTGACAAAATCGGTGTCCGTTTTCTTGTATGGTCGGAAACGTAAACACGTGTTCTCGTGGTATTCCTCCATGGCGTCTTTGATCGTCTGGATCTCTTCTTCGTCTACGATGGAGTACGTTTAAACGATCTTTGAACTTGAATGAATAGCAAATATTATGTATTACCGAATTCTTCTTCCTTTATGTAGTACGGTACTATTCCAGCAGGCCAACGGGACGCAGTTTTCACTAAACCGTTCTTCGATTCGACATTTCCGTCTGGATGCAGCATTATGTCTCCTTCGAAAAGGCCGCTCAGCTCCCAGAGATTCTCTCTGTCGTCTCCCGACCAAGATTTTATGCGGTTTGCTGTGGCAAACAGAGACAATCAAAGTACAATGTGTATACAGTGAGTGTGTAAAGTATTTGTACACCTTTTAAAACCGAATGTAAAAGTTTGGTCCAATTTTGAATAAGTTATTCGTTCTTAACAGGTGTACGAACGCTTTGCACACCCACTGTACGTCTTCGGTAGGTTGCAGAGTAGGTTTCTAGAGATTGAGCGGTTTTTACCAATGCTCTGGTGCGCGTGTCTCTCGTCGAAGGTGCCTCGATGCCTTGGTGTCGGTGGAACGACCGGTGTCGATCGAGTTTGATCGATCGTTTTCGAACCAGCGTCAAGTTCCATCGTCGACGTGACTACCGATAACAACAGAAATAATAACAACGACAAGAATACCGTTTTGCGAAAGATTCGAAGCTCCATTGTTCTCGCAGGTGTACAGCGCTGCAGCTGCTTTTATTTGTTCGTTCTTACAATTAGCTGTTAAGGAAGAACGTGAACGTTGAGAAAGCTCACCGGATCGTTATATATACCCACAAAAATACTCGCACTGGAAGCATTTAACATCCACCGCACGTGTCCCGTTATCAAACATCGCTCGACAAAACTTGTTTCTGCAACTGATAGAATTGAATCGCCGGCACCGTGGTTTCCGTCGAATCTACGAAAAAGAAACATTTTGTATTCTGTTCGCGGGTTCGACCGAACAGACAGACGCTCCTTATTGTTATTGCCACGGTAAACGGTGAACGATAACCGGTAACCGATAACGTTTCACGACAGACGCGATTTCTATCGGGTTCGTTAATTTTGTTCTATGGCATAGTTTCCCAAGCGCGTCGATATGCAAATTTATAGAATAATCATGATAAAAGAGATTGCGATGCGAATACCAACATGGCTTTTTATCCGGTTTGTCTGTTCGTAGTCGGTAGTGTACTCGTTAAACTGCTATTATCGCAAGCGGTTGGAACCAGAGTTGCGTTGAATTACAATCGAATTACTTCGCGAATTAGAATTGAAAAAATTCAGTCGCTTCATTCAACTAAATTACGATGTAATTTATAAACCTGGTCTCGTATACAATTAAATTACAATTGACAGTAATTCAATTACATTACACTCATGATTCGCGTAATCATTATAATTATAAGAATTATGTAATGCAATTACAATGTAGTTCAAATACTGTGTATATAAAATACAATGTAATTCAATTATAGTTTATTTAAATTAGCACAACTCTGGTTTGATAATGTGCTCGGCAAAACGTTCACTACGTTGGAACGAGCTTCGCGCGAGGAGTACATCGTTGTTGTCGCGAGTTCCTTTTCTGTTGAAACAACGATAGAAATGAATAGGAAAGAACAGAAGGCAGCAGTATCTTATTAACAAATCGTCGAGACCGATTCCAGACCCTCCAGGCAACAAGGATCATGGTATCGGATAATGTCAGTTATGTAGGTCAGAATGATTCGGTAGCTGGCCGTATAATTCGGTACGCGAACATGCTACATTATCTTATCGAGCGTTTCGCGTCGAACTACCAATTCTCTAACTGTCTCGTGTACCGTAGACAGCGAGACGTTAAGGGATGCTGGAGAAAACACGAAATCAACGAAATAAATAAATAATCGAACAAAAAAACACGTGTTGCGGTTGAAAAATCTTCTCGGAAACAGCACCGAAAGCAGGGTCAACGACCAACCTGTTCCAGATTCGGGTAGCTCGACGTAGCCTAAATTCTAGCCGGACCTGTTGGAACCGCGATCAGAGAGAATCGTTGTTTCACATTCGTTATAACGAATACCAGTTCTACGAATGGGTACGTGCATCTATCAAGACTAGGGTTTGCAATCCCGTAAGTCTGTTGTATCTCGTACATTGCTCCTCAAGTCGTTACAAAGATATCCGGAAAAGCTCGTTTCTTCTACACTTGTTCTTCAGCCTCTAAACAGTTCGTTTTGCGTGTTGTGATTAGCGCAATTCTATCGCACGCATAGTCTAACAAAATTTGCGGGATTTTGCATCGTCTGTGTACGAAATGCGGGACTAAAAAATGACGTGGGATCCTGCGGAATCCCTAATCGAGACGGACTAGCTCGCACGTATTCTTTGCAGTTTGCAGTGGTTTCTCTGTTTCGTCGTGGATCAAGGTAAATTGTTCTGTGACAATTCAGGCTCTCCTGTCTATCTGTCCATCATTCGTCCATCGATTTAGTAAATATTCTTGCATAATGTTTTGTTCGTACATTTGCCGAAAATTCGATACGCTTTATGCTCGTCGAGTACGGTGCTCCTTCGTGAACCACTGACCCACTGGAACCAGTTGGAAACATCGGGACCGTCTCGAGCCTTGAGACGAGAATGTATTTCGGTAGCGGGTACGTTGACCAAAAACTGATGTTCTTTCGCGGTTCAGTGACCCCTGGCCAGCCTCCTCCAGACCCATCTCGTCTCGTTCTCTACTTTCAATTCTGTCTCTATCGCCGTGCGCGTCTCGCTCTCCCTTGCTCTTGGCACATCCCCCTTTTCATACTTTCTATTCCTTTGAATTCGTGTTCGGAACCGATAACGTTCAAGGTACGTGGAATCTTGCTCCCACCAACCTTCTATTCGAATATTGTTTCATAGCGGTCCGAACTGCACGTATAGACGTTACGTAGATACGAGGTAGCTTCACGATGGCGAAAAAATCAATCGGTAGGAGGAAAACGAATGCACGCTGTCTGGTACGTGCAAGTATGCGACTACTGGGCCGTTATCTAGCGGATCACGCGCGACGACACCTTCCCTTTTGTAAATCATCGAAACGGTCACTAGATCTTTATTATAGGAACATTCAGCAGATGAACTACAAACTTGTTGGGAAATTTTAACCCACGTCAATTTTAACCCAGAAGATTGTTGCTTGTTTGCTCACGCGACATTCGAATTTTCAGCAATTTTGTAGAATACAGAAGACTTCAATCATTTAAAAGCTGTTCGGAATAATGATACGGCAATTTCGACTGGCGCAAAAATCATTAAGGGAAGAAATAACATTCAATTTGGTTTCTACTTCTGGCAACCGATGCAGACGGTTCTTATTTCGCGTAAAGATCCGCAGTCTATCGATTGGAAAATGAATTATTCTTTCGGTGGTCTCCTTTCCCTTCGATTTTCTTCGGCATTCTTTGTCCCTGCTGACGATAAAACGTGCTTTATTCCATCTGAGTTTGCGTTCGAAGCGTACTGGAAAACTACGGGATGAGTTTTTATGCATCTCATCTTTTTGGTCACGTTCTCTTTTGCATCCCCACCTGCTCCTCCGCATCCCCGTTTCGCGTTCTCCGTTTGTCTTCCTGTACGTCTCGTATGTTCGGGTAACGAGCATGTGTTTCCAAGAGCTCTCGCCTCGGTCATACACCTGTGAGAGTGAAAGTGTCCTCCATCCCCACCAAAATTTGTGCCGCATAACCACGGTTGCGGATGCCATGCCACCGCGCTGCCGTACCGTGCCGTGCCGTGCCGCACCAAACCGCTCCGCTCCACACATACACACACCTACATGTATACCGCTTAGCAATTTCGGTTATGAACCCACAGACGACATTTTACCAGGTGTAAATCTCATTGAACTACGACGCGCAGTGGTCCGGTTCGAGAAATTCAGTGACATTTAAAAAAAAAAAACCAGTTAAATACCTTATCCCCAGAGGCAACGCAATTTTTCATTTCCGATTATAGAAAAGAAACCGTGATACACCAGAGGATGATCAAATAAAGATAAAATTGTGCTACGGCATAAAAAAATTTCTTGTGTCCGGTAAATAGGACCGAAACTTCGGATCGGAACTTCGTTAATATTTCTGTTGCTTTTTAACAGGATCGTCCAGAAAAATTTGACGATACAGAGAGAAGGTTGGTAATCAATCGTTTCTTAATCAGAATACCTTCGAATTAATAAATAACTTCCATGCCGTGACTAAATATCCGGTACCTTTAGGGTACAGATTGAAGCGAAGGTAAATACATGTATATCGGTTTATCGGTTGTTTTGTGCGAAAGGATGTGTGGTACCTTGTACGAGGTAAGAGAAAGAAACGCGGCGGCGTTATTTGCGATCGAGGAGAGGTAATAAACCTAGAAACGCCAGTCGGGGCCACTACACCCGCCTTCTTTAACAGGGCAACGAACTCTGTCCTCGCACTGTATTACGACCGATGTCACACGGTAGAATACTCGTTCGCGACGATGCGACGGGTTTCGCCAAATCAAATCGAATCACGATCGGTCGAACGTCGGGATCGGTCGGGATATCGAAGTTGAAATCAACCGCCGAAATTCTTTCGAAAGTGTTTGCCGATCGACTTTGTTGGGACCACCTATTTATACATGGCCGAACGTTTTTTAATCAAAACGTCGACGTTTTTTTTCAGCGTTGGTCGTTCTATTTACTCTCCACACGAAGCGTAAACAGTGGACAGATTTTTTTTTTTTTGAATCGTCGCTCTTCACCCGGGGATATTTCTCGGCTGGATCATTTTATACGACGGATACCAAATGGTCAAGCGACATTCCTGTAAAGTACGAGAGTCGTGAAAATAGCATATTAACGAAATTAGCATAAGAGGAGAAAGTCGCGGTCGTCGGCCTCTCGACCACGTTTGCTTCGAGTGCCGAATCTGCGAATTTTCGTACGCACGGCACTTGCGACTTGCGGCCGACCGACAAGATGGAGTTTGTGCCGGAAACAATCGACAAATCGTACGGCTCTCCGTGCAAGTAAAAAAGAAAAACTGATAGATAAGATTACGCTGTTACATTTATAGTGTTCTGGAGTTGTCGATCATTTTTCGATTACCAGTTGTCAACGTTTTTTTTTTTTATTAAGCTATGCAACACCACATAGGATTATTAGCAGCATGCAGATGGCTGTGCATGATAGGATTACAAGGATAACTTATAGACTAGAACTGAAACAATATAATGAACATTTTCGAATACAATATTAAGACTAGAGAAATAAACAGTGAGACTTAAGGAATGTATGTATATTGTCACGTCCGGTGGTCCAGCCATTGATAATAATTGATATAAATAATCATAAATACAAATATTTCTTATCGCTCGCAAATATGATATAGTAAATGATAATTATATTATTTGATTCTAGTATTTCCCACGCAACATTATTAGAGAAAATATTAAACGAAATTAAGAAATATTTGTATTTATGGTTATTTATATCAATTATTATCAATGGCTGGACCACCGGACGTGACAATATAAATAGGGGGCAAAGAGAGGGTCCGCACAGAAAGGAATCAATTGTATAGGGTGGAAAGTAACCCTTGTTGCAAAGTTTGCGAATCAAAGTACTTCTATTTTTATCATAGATCGGACATCGCCATAATATATGAGTCGAGAAGGTTAATGAGTAGGTATATTATAATAAGTTTCGAGCGAGTAGCAACAGCGCAGAACTATTAAACTTGGCAAGTTCATCAATCCTCCTCGAGGAGAAACCTCCGGTCTTTCGCACGACCAAAGAAAAGGATCTCAGCCTTGATAACTGGATTCAGCCAATGACCCAAGTGGATCGTTGCCCCTTAGGTAGCCCCATCCACCTGCTCTCGCGACAAAATATTATATCGCGTTCTATTAGGTCGTTCGGAGAGTAATCTCGTTTTTCGTGTGCTTCTTATACTAGACCGCGGATGTTTATGCAATTTCTATAATCAAATTTGAAGAAAGTGGAGTCAAATAGAATCCTATTTTTACTGGGAACAGCCTTTGTATCTTTGTATTTCTATCGACCTCTATATTCCAGCATTTCGTGAAAATTTTGTGAATAGTCTAGTTGTTATTTAACCTTATTTGATGATCGCAAGATTATTTGAATGATCGCAACAGAACAAAATGCCATCGAACTTATTCTAAATGGTATAAAAAGTTGCCTTTCTTTTTCCCTCGAGAAAACGAAATGACTTTTCGAACGACCTAATATATTTCTCACTAAAGGATCGTGTTTCTCTGCTCGTTTGGTCGTCGCTTTAAAGCGAGTCGCCCAGAAAACGAGAAAAAAAAGAAGTAGGGGGAACAAAAATGTAGGAAATCGAATGGCAAAGATTTTTGAGACACGTTGGTTGGTCGAGATAAAAATAGAAAGGGGATCATGGGTGGTGATATAGCGGTGTGTAGCGTTGTAGCGGTGAAGTAGCGTGGCGGGAGGGATGAAGGATCGCCAGAAGTCGCACCGTTTGTCCGTGACGGTCAGCGTACCACAGAGTTCGTTATACCTGAAAGGAAATCGACGGAAGGTTATCGTTACCGGTGAATAACTTGCGTGGCGTCGAGTGTCGGGAGGCAGCAAGGAGGCGAGGCGGTCCTTGGAGAAAAATTCGTTTCATCGAACCCAAAGCAGTCGTCCTTAGGTCGAATGAAAAATAATTTCATTACTGCAGGAGTTTGCCCGGCGTTTTACAGGGTCGGATTCACCGCGGGAATTCGCGCGAGCTGCTTCGTTCCAGAAGGAAATCCACAGCCGAGTATCGCAGACACCGGGGAGACGGAAGCGTGCATGTCGCTTCGGACAGAAACGGACGAAGCAGACAATCGGTAAGAAGCCGGTCAACCATCGAATGCGAAAAGAGGTAGCAATTTATTTCTCTTTACGATACTTTACAGTACTCTGTAAACTATCTTGTATCTTTTGAGCTATATATTTGGTTCTGGATTAGGGCTGTTACTTTTCTTCGAAGGCCGAAGATTTTGAAACTTGGAAGGTGATAAGAATCTCCGAGGTTCCCTTCGTTCCCTTCGAACAGTTCTCTGTATCTCGATCGACAATTGTTCAAAACTACCATTAATGTTATTGATACACTGGTTCGATCAATTGGAGACAATAAGCAAATTTTCAAAAATTACATGAAATTTAACCCTTTGCACTCGGAGCTATTTTAACTGGAAAATTAAACATTTCTTCCGATCTAGAATATTTCCATACCTTATGATTTTTGCAATTTTATGGATATGAAATTGGTACATTACCTTATACAGTACCTAAATGTTTAGTAATTGATTCGATATATTTAATAATGTAAACAATATTTTGAAGAATGATACAGCAATTTTTAGTGGTGCCTCAGAGGGGACAGCCGAGTGCAAAGGGTTAATTCGACGTTTCGGTCAAAGTTTAGACCATTTTCAAGAATGTAAATTTTCAGTATTGCGTATGCTTAGAAAAATGTACCTACTAATTTAAATTCTTAAGAGTCAAGAAACCACGTGTTGGTTCCATGCCGGTGGTATGTGGACTGCTTATTGTCTCCAATTGATCGAACCAGTGCGCCAATAACATTAATTGTAGTTCCTTCGAACCTTCGGAAAACTAACAGCTCTACGAGTAACAATTCAACAAGGATTTCGAATCGGCGAGAATCCAACGTTTCCAGACTTCTCGACACCTTCGACGGTTCTTTGTAGTCGACGATATCAAAGGATTTAATTCAACTCTTGAACGCGATCTTGGTCGTGGTTGTCGCACGTTCTCCGCGAGAGCATACAGTCGTGTCAGCACATGTTTCGTATTCGTTACTATCACGTCTGACGTATCCACTGGATCCGCACCGCGTGGTACCTGGACACAAAGATTTTTATATAGTATCGATTACATTATAAACCAACGAGCTTTCCACCGAAACCAACGGATTTTTTGGCAACACGGTGCGAAGAAGACGGCACACGGAATAAGAGAGGATGACAGAGAAAGAAACCGGGAGGGAGAGAGAGAGAGAGAGAGAGAGAGAGAGAGAGAGAGAGAGAGATAGAGCGAGAGAACGGGCGGGAGGGAGGTCGGGAGAATGAGAGAGAAGCGTGGATGCATCGAAAAGTGAAAACGAACGAAGGGCGTTCGGGCAGGTATCGGGGAACGACTGTCCGCAGTAAAGGAATGACGGGTAGGCATCAGGTATCCGAGAGTCGGCGATCTACGAGCTTAGCAGTTTGGTAAGTTTGAACGCTCGGCAACGTTCCGATCCGTGCAAAGGACAGGACAACACTAGGAGCGTGTACGTATCAATCTTCGAATATATAAATGTTGAACGATTCGAATCGTCCGATCGTTGCATTTGACAGTCAAACGAGTCTACTTCCCGGTATCCGTTATTGTCGGCGAGATAAAACCCTACCGCACGACCAGACGCTCTGCAGTCCGTCGTTGTTGCCCGGTCTGGAAGACACCTTTTCGTTTTCTAGAAGATACCTTTCCCGATATCCGTGCGCGCGAGTAAGTTTCGAAATTTAATTGTACTCCGGTGTAATTGTAACTCTGAAACCGTGATCTTCGAGCAGACTCCTGCGATAAAATCGTGTTCTCTCGCGATATTTCCGTATCTTTCGCATCTCGGTCGGGGTTGGTCGGGATCACGGGTAAAAAGCACGTGTTTCGCCACGCGCCGTACAATATTCTGCGCATGAACGAGCAGTTAAACGGACTAACGACGGAACACGTGCCGGCGAGTACACGCGCACGATTAGAACTCTTCTCTGCGGTTCGGCTTTATAGCGCGTGACAGATCGGCATCGTTCGTTCGCTGGATTTTCCGCGTTCGCACCTGTACAGGGTGATCCTGGGAACTGGGACAAGTTGCCGCTCATTTTTTTTAAGTGAAAATAGATTGAAGAGTAAAGTGCAATTGCACCTGGCGTCCACATAAAGAATAAGCTTGTAGGAAGCTATCGTTCTTTTCTGTTTTCACCTAACACGTTCGTCGCACAGCGTAAAGGTCGATTTATACTCAAACATACCGGAATATATGCGACCAGACAGATATTCTTCAATGGATTTTAATGGAAGTATGTAGACCTACAGTAGCTGTACATGCTTCCATTAAAATGCATTGAAAAGTATCTGTCTGGTCTGATATATCCGGTCGGAAATATACCAGTATAAACAGACCCTAATTCGGCTAAGTTTCCCGCGGGCCCAAATTCACCTGTCGGTACCCAGAATGGTATAATGTGTAATATAATTGTGTAATTAATACTATATAATGTATAATAACCTATATTTAATTAACTCGAATAAGAAGAGCGTCACCCAGATATGGGTGACGTGGCGACGAACGTGTTAAAGAAGGGCAGTAACTTGGCCTAGTTACCAAAATCACCCATCGTATACAGAATGCATTTTTATTTGTTGTTTCCAGTTGGTTCGTAGATGCTAGTTGGATCGTAGTAGGGAGCGAAGAAAGAAGGAACGTATGGTTACGATGAATCTTTTTTCCACGATGATCTTGGCATCCCTCGTGTGCCTGGTGTTTCTCGTGTACCTCTTCGATAAGAGCCGAAAGAAGGTGGCGCGTCGTCTTCCTCCCGGGCCTTGGCAATTTCCGATCGTCGGATACCTTCCGCGGATCGACCCGAAGAATCCGCACGAATCTCTGACGAAACTGGTCAGGAGCTACGGTCCTGTCTGCGGGCTCCGCATGGGTTCCGTCTACACCGTTCTCCTCTCGGATCCTCGACTGATCAAGCAGACTTTTGCGCAAGATGCGTGTACCGGTAGAGCGCCGTTGTATCTCACTCATGGAATTATGCAAGGATACGGTAAGAGCACGATCGATGCGTAAATTCCAGTAGAGATAAAGATGAGGGACAATTTCATGCGGCTTTTCCGTTTGTTGGTCGGCAGGGCTGGTCTGCGCGGAGGGAGACCGATGGAAAGACCAGAGAAAATTCGTCAGCACTTGTCTGAGGAACTTCGGCATGGTGAAGCACGAAGGATCCAGGCGAGACAAGCTGGAGGAAAGAATATCCAACGCTGTGGACGAATGTGTATCGGTTCGTGTACTCGAAACGTTCGATCTTTCTCTCGACGTTAGTTAGTCAATTTCTACCGACGTTCATAGAAACTCGGACAACGTTCGGCGAACGGACCAATCGATCCCCTGGACACGCTCCATCATTGTATGGGCAATCTGGTGAACGATATCGTTTTTGGGAAGACCTATCAGGAAGACGATCAAGTCTGGAAGTGGCTCAGACACTTGCAAGAAGAAGGCGTGAAGCATATAGGCATCGCTGGACCGTTGAACTTCTTGCCTCTCCTCAGGTACCTACTCGTTTCGCTTTCTGCTCCGGTCTTGGCAACTTGTTGTTCCACAGATTTTACACTATGGATTCACCCTTTTGCAAATCAATTTCACCCTTTCACAAATAAAGGGTTTTCACCTGTTTGAACTGCTCCACAATCGCAAACATTTTCCTCCCTACACTATTAATTCTTTTCTAAGCGTACGAGACATCACAGCGCTAATCTTTATTTTCAACGTCCTCAAAAAATGTAAGATTAGGATTTAACGTCTACGAGTTATAATAATTTCATTTAATAACTGTAAGCTGTAATTTATGTTAAATGTATATAATATTGTATATTTATGTTACATCTATATGTATAATATGATGTATGCTATATAGACCAAACAAGGTTTACGGCATTAATAAATAAATAAAGGGTTTTCACGTAAGTTTTTGTACGAAAGATCAAGTCAAGCGTAAATTAATTGGTGAAATTAATTCTTGATAGGTGAAATTGATTTGCAAAGGGGTGAACTTGAATTGCACTTGTAATAAACGTTTGCTAGGTATTTACCACGGTACGGTGGAATGATACGGTCAATCATCGACGGGAAGAACAAGTCCCACGAAGTATACCGCGGCATACTCGAAGAGCATCGTAGACGGAGAACTAACTGCGACGCGACATCACCTCGTTTGGAGAACGAGAGCTTCTTAGCAGCGTTCGATGAGCAGATGGAAAAAGAAAATTCTACCGAAAATAATTATTACACGGAACCTCAACTCTATCACCTGCTGGCTGACCTGTTCGGCGCTGGAACCGACACAACTTTAACTACCCTACGTTGGTTTGTTCTGTTTGTGGCTGCTCATCCGAAAGAACAGGTACGTCTCGCTGAACGCGTTCCTCGTCTATCGAACGTACTCGAGCGGTTCAACGATTTCTAGGAGAAGCTCCAACAGGAGATGGATCGATGTTTAAACAAAACGGAAGATCCGAGTTTGAAGGACAGACCCTCGATGCCACGCCTCGAAGCCGCCCTCGCCGAAGTGCAGAGACTTCGCAGCGTCACGCCGCTCGGTATTCCTCACGGAACGTTGGAGGTGAGAATATCGATTCTACAATACTTATTATTAGACTGCGGATCTTTATGCGTTTATTAAAAACTGCTGGAGTATGAAATTCGACAAAATTCAGTGCGATTTTTATTCAGTTTGGATCTACAAATGTTTATTACCCCAATAGAAATAGAATTTTATGGGGTAGCACTTTTATAAAATTGCAGAAACACCCGCAGTCTACTTATTATTGTGTTCTCGCGTGTATTCTTAATGTTTTGGACAATTGGCCGCGTCAGGACACTACGATCGGCGGATACGACGTGCCGAAGGGTGCCATGATCGTGCCGATGCAGTGGGCCGTCCACACCGATCCGACTTACTGGCAGGATCCTCTCGAATTTCGTCCGGACAGATTCCTCACGGAGGATGGAAGTTTCTTTAAACCGGATTCGTTTCTTCCCTTCCAAAGCGGTAATTATTAAGTTCGAGGCAAAGTTCTGTCGTGTTTAAGAGAGAACATTAAAGCAAAATTACCAGCTTATTCAAATTACGACAGAACTTTCCCTCGAACCAAATTATGTATTTATGCAGCCCTGAACTTGTGGCTTCGATCTCCGATCTTCGGGTTTCGATAACAATCAACGAATTCCATGGAGTTCGAGGCGCACGTTCCGATCACAGATTCGTTTACAGGGAAGCGTGTGTGCGTCGGGGAGGAACTTGCCAGAATGATATTGTTCCTGTTCGCTGGGAAGATTCTTCGAAGATTCGACGTATCGGTACCATCGGACGAGACTATCGATCTTGAGGGCGACTCTGGCATAACGTTGGTTCCGAAACCTCACCGATTGATGTTCGTTCAGAGATGCCGGTGATCATTTCCGCTGTATACGATTATTCCTTTTACCAAGTAATTCTGTTGTGCCACGAATAAATCATGTTTGTTTCATGCTCGCCGAAACCGTGTTGTTCCATAAAATAAATGAAATATCACACTGAGACATTCGTACTACACGTACTTACTTGCCACGCATACGTACCTTGCACGTACACGAAGAAACCATGGATTTGGTGCGGGAGAGTCAGCGAATCGAGCTTACGCAACTTTAGTTTCGCCGGTACCGATCGGCCCGGACCGGATTCGGACCATCGTTGACCGAATATAGCCGAGGTGTCTCGCTATTCGTTGAATCGTTGTAACGCGTCGGTTTCGCACGGCGACACAGTGCGCCAATTCTAGCGACGAATAATACAAAACTTAAATGTCCTCGGAATCGGAAAATTTATCCTTCACCTGCGTCCCAGGTGACTATCATAAAATAATGAGTAGACATATTCACAGAAAACAGATCAGGAAAGCAGGAAACCATGCAACTTTTGTTCGACACATTTTTTTCGTACAAGAAATAACTTACGAGTACATTGTGCGTGGATGGGAATGGCTGTGGGAGGCAGTAGAAACACGGCCAACTCGAGAAACAACAGCTTTAATCGTAAGAAAAGGGAACAACATTAAATAACATTGATTCGCGGTTGGCGGGTGAACACACTAGAGAGCGGTAGTCCTCATTTCGAGCATACCGCGCTTAACTTTCTTACTATGGATCACGATCGAAGCATCGACACGGTCTTACGGGTGGTACCCGCCTCTGTACAATAAAACAAAGAAGAAAATAAAATGTCGAAGGTTCGTCCGTGTTCCACAATTCGCGTTACAAAGTCTTTGGAAATGCTTTTAACGATCGCGATATCACACGGATCCCGATGATCCAGCGTCCTAAATTCGTGATTCACAGCCTCAATTTTTGTTCGCGTTGTAGGTTTTCAATTTTTTTATATACTAGCTAATCTAACGATCTACATACGTGTAAGTACTTGCGTGGGCTCGAACTTTCACGAGATTCACCGTTTCAAGTGAAAATCCACGTTCGTCGTACACAGCTCTATTCGATCGCATCTTTTCCGATTTGATCGCACAAATACTTACTACAGGGAGTTCCAACTTGTTCCCCTCCGAGAGCCGCAAGGGGACGAGGAGGGGATGAAGTCTAAAAGAGGGGGAGTAGAACTTAAGCGGGGAATGTGTACGACTCGCGAGCTGCAGGTTGGAACTCCCTGACTTACAAACACGGTTTCGTTTCCGGACGGTAAAACAAAGAGATCTCGGGACCAGTCCCGAGGGAATGGTCCCGCGACCATTCGCGAACTTACTAGCTTACATTTATGTATACATATACACACGTATATACACGCGTATGGTACAAGTATGTACAAAGTATGAAACACGCTCGTTAGACTGTTTTGTCGCAGCTTATCGATCTAGTTGAATATTTTTATTCTACGATACTCATCTTTGTAGTTAGTGCTATCATTTGTGGTTGTGTATTGCTGTTGCTACTATTATTATCATTAATATTATTATTATTGTTCTTGTTGTTATTATTATTCCTCTTAATATTGTTATTATTAGTGTCGTATCTATTCTTAATTTCCTGTTATCCTTTTCACAAAATTATCTCCGTTACTATTACTATTTGTCGATTGAATTTGTTGTTGATACGGTCGCGTTATATACACATCTTGTCCCTCGTCGCTTTGCGAGACAGCGTCATGATTGCGATCCCCGAACGAATCGTTGTTATTTCTCGTATTCAATCCAGCATTCGGTTCTTTCGATTTTCTAAACGATTAACGACTAAGCGCGAATAAATAGTAAGCGAAACGAAGGGTCGTTCAACTTTTATATTAGGTCGTTCGGAATGTAATTTCGTTTTAACGAGGGAAAACCGATTTTTTGATGAATTTCTGATTTTTCAGGCATGTTAACCCTTTGAAATCGGAGCCACGAACGACCTAATACAATGTCTTTCGAGTTTCCGTAAATCTGAAGACCCGAGACCGAGTCTGGGTTAGGAACGACTACCGTGCTCCGTTGATCGTTTGCGGAGCGAACGACAAAAACCGACGAGTTCTCACTGGCTCCCGATATTCCGTAAAACGGCACCCGAGGGTATCGGATCGGTGGTCGGGTCTTCGATAAGCTCGAGATTTCTCGGTACTAGGCAAACGTGAAAGGGATCGGGAGTGACGGTAGCACCGGCGTTACCGCGCAAACTCGGCAACGATGCTCCATCCGGCGATCTCATTTGAAAAGTATGCATCAACGAGCTGAAGAACAGAAACAATTCCATACGCGCTAACACATCACCGAGACACATTCGTCTGCCGACACCGAAAGGCATAAAGTATTCCGGTTTGTGGACTTTACCTTCGGCCGAGAGAAATCGACTCGGTCGAAACTCCTCGGGCGCCTCCCAAAGTTTCGTGTCCATGTGTACCGCGTGCAGCAAAGGCACCACTTGCGACCCAGCCGGGATTGTATAACCATCTAACGTCACGTCCCTGAAATCAATTGCACGATTTCCAAATTTATTCATTGTACTTTCCTTTTCTTTCACGCTTTCACCCTTTCCCTTTCTACCAACTTTGTCCCTTTATCTCTCCTCCGACCGGCAACCCCGAGCCCTTTCTTCCTAGATCGTTCTCTCCCGCAACTTTCTTTTCCTTTCCCTTCGCACTTCAATGATTTTCCAAAAGACTGGCAGGATATTTACCGCGAGGTTTCACGAGTGATCCCCAAATACCACTTTCTCCTATCTTTGTCCCTTCACCCTTACCCTCGCTTGACCATTTTACCTGATCTTCTCTCCTCCAAATTTCAACCCCGAGCCCTTTCTTTTACCCGTTACTTTCTATCCCTTTGCATCTCAATGATTTTCCAAAAGTCTGCGAGAAGAATAATTACCGTGTGGTTGCATGAGTGGTCCCCAACGGCACCACGCTCGATCTCCGCAGCACCTCGAGTATCGTCGCTTCCGTGATCGGAAGGAAAGGCAGATCCTTCAGAGCAGGCAACCTAGAACTGCCTACAACTTGATCCAATTCCTCCTGCACCGCGGTTGCCGCTTCTGGATGATGCAGCATCAAAATGATCGCCCATTCCAGCGTGGTTTTGATGGTCTCCATACCCGCAGAGAACAAGTCTCCGAGAATTTGTTGCATCTGACGATCTGGTTGGAAACAAGAACGGTAGAAGAATGTAAAGCAAGCGGTCGACACGAATAAAAAAGCTGTAGAAGAAAATAATTACGAATATTACTCACCATGATTTTTCCCTTGAAACAGCATCGCCGACCGACCTTCACCCTTCGCTTTCTCGATTTCGAGCAGATACGTGTCCACCAAGTCTCGGACCGTGCCTTCGTTAAACGTTGCACGATGTTGGTCGACAGCCTCCTGATAAAAGTCCGCCATCTCTGTCAGATTCTCCGCTAATTTGTTCCGTACCTTTTGCAGACACGGCAGGTAACGCATCACAGGAATGAAATTCACTGCGACCATGCTACCGAACAGTTTGAACCCCTCCTCGATCAAATGCATGAATCGACTGAATCTGGTGTCGCCGTGTTGGAAACGCACTCCCATCAAGATCGAACAAATCACGTTGCTAACCGACATTCCGAGAGAGGCTGAAACATCCATCGGTGCACCTTGCCTCAACGCCAGTCCTCGAAGCAACGTCTTAACCTCGCGCTACAAAATACAAACGAACGTGTTTCACTTTCTCGAACGATAACCAACAACCGATCAACGAAGAAAGGTTCGATAATGGTCTGGCTAGTCCGGTGGTCGGCAAACTAAGGCTCGCGAGCCACACGCGGCTCTTCCACGAATAAACTGTTCAAAATTCATTTATTTCGTACAATCTTCAATCAGTCAGTGCGTTCTATCTAGACAATGGATTTTATGCATTTCTAACAAAAACGAGTAGGTGTAATTTCAAACAGTAAAAAGAATACCAGGATCGAAACGTTGGGAATAATTGAATTTTTGCAAAATTGCTTTGTTTTTCATTATGATCGAACCTGTGCGCCGATAGCATACAGTTTTCTATTAATTCATTACGATCGATAAAATCGAATAAGTAAAAAGAACAGATGAATTTAAAAGTACTGTTACATTATTTTGCATAAAGTTCCACTGTTTATTTATATCTAAATGCAAGTAAACAGCGATTTCTACTCTATTTTTATCGATTAATAAGATTATTGTAAAGTGCGATACTCTGTTTTATTCAGTGTACCTAGTTTTAACCGACTCGCAAAGAAATTCATTCTTGTAAAATGACTGCTGACATTTGGCTCTTTCGACTAACGAGTTTGCCGATCGCTGGGCTAGTCCGACAAAGAGCAGTCCGAGGAGCGACGAGCCCGAAAACCCATGAAAAAGAGAGAAGATAAGACATCTATCTACAAGGTGCGCTCACCATGATTCTCGATTCCATAACTTTCTTTCCACCACCCATATAGGTCATGCCGAAGCTCCTGAGTTTATCGTGAAGGAATTTTCTTTGCTCTTTCCACATAGCACCCTCGGTGTTGATAATACCTACGAGAGAAAACAAAAGGATCCTTCTAATCTTCGAACTCGAAAAAAACAAACGAGCTTATCAAACGTGGTTGCACGCGACAGACACAAGCATTATGCAAACAAATGTAATACGGAATCGAAAAAGATTGGTGACGCGGAAAATTCGATCTAGAGAAGACAACGAAACAGTAGAAAGGCGAAAGAAAGGCAGGTCGAGGGAGGGAAGAAAAAGAAAGAGAGAGAGAGACAGGTCGAGGGTAAAACAAAAGAGAAAGGCCACCGTTTTTAACCTTCGAGATCCGTATCGAACGCGAGAAGTTAAAAATGCGAGACCGACGAAATGGCGCGAAAACTCCACCGATGCAAGGTCGCGAGAACGTTGATTATCAGCGAGACGGGCGAACAAGAGATTAAGATACACATAGAGAGATAGAGATAGAGAGAGAGAGAGAAATAGACAAAGTGACAATCGTTTTCAACTTACCATATCCACCGAGGATGTTGATGAACTCGGTATGCGGTCTTCCAGTGAATTCTTCTCGGCGAAACGTGTCGCGTATTGTGCGATGATCGCTGAGGACGACTACTAGTTGCGTTCCTAATCGAGCACTAAACATGGGCCCGTACTTTTTCGCGAGTTCTCCGTATTGAAGATGAACGTCGCCCTTCAGGAACGGCAAATACCCGAACACAGGCACGCCCCAAGGGCCTGGTGGCAAGGAGCGCACGTATTTCAGCCATTGCAGACACCTTGCCACCAATAGTACCGCCAAAAACACGAGACAGATACAGAGGACATCGATCCTGGTACCGCCCATCGCTTGCCAAGTCCACTGTGCTGCGTATTCTACCAGCATCGTGACAATCGGCCGTAACTTTCGATTGTCTCAATTCTCTCAGCTACCTTCTCGTCGGAAGTCTCTCCTCTCTTTAATACTCTCAGATTTCCAACGATTCGGGACTTGGAATCTTGAGTCTTGTATCTTGAATCTTGATGCTTCTCTTTTTACCTTGCTTCTCCTACATCTACTCGTTTCTTTCTTTTCTGGTCGTGTACCTCTGCGTTCTCTATATTATTCCTTCTTTCTACAAGAGTACGAGAGAAGTTTCGACGTATTCGTGAGGACGGACGACAAAGCCGATCGAGCTTTTCGAGTACGATCCTCGAGGAGGGAAACACGAACAGGAGTACAGGTGAACGGTTACAATGACTCGTCAGGCAATCATCGAAATCGATTATCCGATTGTAAGACGATTTCGGAAGGTGGCGAGGTAACGAGCGGTAGCCGGCGTGAGGAACGGAGGAGATGACAGGAATGATTCTGGTGGTTGGAACGAAGGGTGAGAGTCTGAGACGATGAAAACGATGGGACTAGGGGTAGCGGATGAACAGAGGGTCAGGAATAGAGACGAAGAAGGAAGGAGAAGAAGAAAGGAGTGTGTGTGTGTGTGAGAGAGAGAGAGAGAGAGAACGAGAGAAAAGAAAAAAAAGTCGGTCACCGCCGCAGCCGAATTTGCCGGCGCTCGCTGTATCGTAAGTCGTGCGAGCTACGTAAAGATTGAGTGTATACTAACATACACCTTCTTGTCCTTGCCCGTCTTATATAGTGACTCATCGAGCACCGACCCCCCAGCGACTCTAAATGGTCCCCCGGATGCCACCCAATTGCCCCCGGCAGTCCCCGACAGTCCCCGGACGTAGTGGGGCAACGGCACAAAGAGAAGCAGAGAGGAACGCGATGGAGAGGAAAAGAGTCGAGAAAGACGGTGGACAGCCGAACGGGTTACACGACGAGTCGCGACACGACGCGACGAGACAAGACGAGTCGAGACGAGACGCGACGCGACCAGACACCAGCCTTTCAGGTGGGGATAAAGCGTGGGCTCCTTATGTTTCGGGGTGGTGGATACTTCCGGCGAGGGTGCGAAGGCGGGCACCGTATTCCTCGGTCTCGTTGGTCAAAAACCACGAGGACTCCTATCCAGTCGCGTCGGAGGGGATACAGGCCCCCTGCAGGGACTCGAAACTATCGGCAAGTAGTGGGGATCGCTACCACCAAACTCAACGGTAAGTATCTCTTCGATTTACTCGCGAAGGATCCGCTTCGGACCGATCAGCTTCGCGCGAGACTCGCTTCTTCCAACGATTTTTCGTTTGTTTAACCCCTCGTCGTGTTCGTCACGAATAGACTGGCGGGGCTTTACGCGAAATCAAAATTGTCTGCGTCGGTTGCGAAAAATAGATACCCAAGCGGATCTTATCTCTTTTCTTGACGATTCTACTGGGCTCGCAAGAAAGCAATTTCGGTATTTTAAGGCGAAGTGAAACCGGATTGTTTTATTCGACGATCTTTGATTAATAAAATATTCTTTTTGAAGAAAGTATTTTATTCGTTAAAATTCATTGCTTGAATATGCAGTTTACTTTACTTTCGTGCTAACCCGATGATAATGGAGAAAATCGTACATTGACATCTTCGATTTTTAAAGTTTACCAACACTTTTGGAATTCATCTATACTCAATTTTTATGTAAATGAATGAAGATCCGACGATTTTGAATAAAGTGTAACAAATATGAATGTCACGCCTTTCTTTTTCACTGAAATGAAACTCGATTCGATAAAATATAAATGTTCTTTTCTCTTCTACATTTTTCGTAAAGGAAATGATACGGCAAGGGGTTAAACCGTTTGGTAAATTACCTGTACGGATAAACCAGGCGAAACGGAATGATCGATGATCGAGTAACGTTGACACGTGCAAAGTTTACTTCCGTACGAAATATCATGATGATTGCACAAGTTCGTGCCCGATTCGAGAATAAAATTCAATGTCTTTCATAAACTTCGATCTTCTCTACAATCAGAAAAGAATGGCGACTGTAGAAATGTTTGAGGGATCTATAAAAATCGGGAAGCAACTTATGCAATCATCTAATAGAAAAATGAAGAATCGTTTATGGGTACGAAGACGAACGGATCTGAATTTAGCGGTCCACGCTGACCCAGACATGGTCCGTACCGAACAGTCGCGGTTCTTCGGCGGCTGGGTCATTGACCCAGTTCGTATTCTTTCACGATAGCAACGCCCGGTTTTCACCATGGACGGCACCAGAAATATCCCTTTTGTCACCGAGGACGAACATTCACGAGCCCATACTTTTATTCGGCCGTCGATTAAACGGTTTATAGTAACCTTGCATGCCTCGTTCGTTTCGAACGAGCCGCCCTTTGCTGGATTTCAATTTAATCACTGAAAAGCCGCCGCGCCGCGCCGCAAGAATATCTCGCGGATTAACATTTCCACGCTCACTCGGGAAATCGCGGACACCCAACACAACGCTAATCGCTGATCGATGTCCGGTTTCACGAGTTTTCTTTCCACGTTTCAGAGAGCGTGGAACTCGTTCGAATCGGTTTACAGGACCGCTCGACTATGACGCGACACCGTCGCGGCGATTCGATGTGGCTCTGCAAAATTCGATTCCTCGGAACGGTCGTGTCCGTCGCGACTTCGTTCCCCGGTTACTTTTCGAACGGTAATATTACTTGGCTGTCCGGATACATACTGCGCGCGAATTCATCGGCTTCGAATACGATCCCCGCGATCACGTGCTTACGGGAATCAGCCTTTTTCAGCGGTGGACTCGATCAACGAGAAACGGAGCGGATCAAAGGTAAACTATTTGATGTAACGTCACCGTTCGGAACGACTCGCTCGTCATTTGTTCTTTGAGAAAGATGAAGATATTCAAATTCATCCCTTGCCGTATTTTAGCGAGCCAGAATCGTCACGAAGATTTTACCAAGTCTAACGAATACGAATGTTACGCGTTTCTTTTTAGATGAAACGAAAGATTCGTTTGTAATTAATAATTTCATTATAACTCTGTTTGTTTCCCTCAGGACTACAATTTTCTTACATCCTCTCCTTCCTCGTGTGTAATTAACGTTTCGGCGTTGATATAAATGTAGCCATACGAAAAATATAAATCTTCTGTCAGGTGGTTTTATTTAGCTTCTCTATTGAAGTACATGTTTAAACAAAACTGATACGGAATCGAAATAAATGCAATTTTTGTGATTATTAGTAGGACTAGCGTTGAACGTCGGAAGAATTTGAGGAATTACGAAGATGTTGGTAAATTGGCGGCGACGCGACCGCGAATAATTCGGTGCGGCATGGGCTAAGAACGATATTTCGAAATAATGACGATCGATGTGACAAGCTGTTGATCGTATCGTGGCGATCGTATCGGTGAATTAAACTGTCGGTGAGTAGGATAACGCTGCAAAAACGGGAAAACTGGTATGCTGTGTATCCGCGTGTTCGTACTACACTATTACAACTGTTACGGGCGGTGAGCACGCGTGCACGCAAACGTGATCGATTCTGTGATTGTGTGCATACGCGAGAAACAACTTGCTCGCGTAATCAAGCCTGCAATTTCTGATTGTTTACATGCGAGGGCATTGCCCGGATGCCGTTTACCTTACGTACATTCCAGGTGTTACCACTCCCTCCTTCGCCTCCTACCGCTTTCAGCGCACCTACGACGCGTATACGAATCGCATACGATAATGCTCTGCCTTGCACGCCGCGTGCCGTACCGTACCGCACCGCATCGCAACGCAGCCGCACCGCAACGCAACGCAACGCAACGTAACGCAACGCAACGCAACGTACCGTCGCAATCGCCATCTCTTTCGAACCAACCAGCCGTCAGCTGTCCAACCGTCTATGCAATTGTTGAAGGATACGATTCGAGCGCAGTTCTTTTCTAATTAACCCCTTGTGTACTCGCAGACCTATTTTAACTGGAAAATTAAACATTGTCTTCCGACCCAGAATATTTCCATTCCCTATGATTTTTGAAACTTTATGGATACGAAATTGGTGTAATAGATAAAATCTTCTTAGCTATTTTCCGCGTCGAAAAATATGTTCAACAAAACCTGTATATCTGAACAGATCTTTTATGTCCTATTACTTATATTCGTTAAACAAACGATTCTCGAAAAAATTGAGAAGAACGTTGGAAATATGAAAATTGTTGGCTTCCACTTTCCGAAGGGTCGAGGTCTTAGAAAGAGAACTGCGTTTAGAAAAATCCTGTAACGCGAATCGTTAAATAAATATGACCAAATCCATGGTCTGAAACGGCCAGGCGAGGCAAGCGATGCGATAACGCGTTGTTTGCCGCGGCCCAGCGAGGCAGCATGTATTGTCTGCCTCGCCCGTGCCGGAGAAATTTCCCCGGCCAGGTCAGGCATTTTTTGTGGGTAAAACCCTCGTCCCCGTCCCCTGGTAAGATCCGTCCCCTCCAGGAGGGGACGCTAAGTAAGGGGAGTATAGTTTGCCTATGTTGAATGCGTATAGAAAAAACGTGAAAAGGTCGCGAAACATCGGTATATTTTGGTATAGCGAAATCAGCCGAAATTTACTCGCGACGGAACATTTTGACCACCGAGCGAAGAGTCGACGCGTGCCTCGTACCTGCCTCGGCCCAAGGCGCAAGGGCGGGGAAACAGCGTTGTGGAAGGGAAACGTGGGAGAGACTAGTCTTAATCTAGAGACACAATTTGATCCGAGACAAAATTTGCAACTATTAAACTATTTGCCACAGCATTATTCAAAACAGTTTTAATATTATTACATTTTAAAATATTATTTAAAATATTATTATTAAAATAATCGAAAATGATGAGCATTTCCATGCCCTATCACTTTTGAAATTGGTATAATTCCTCATACAATACCTAAAAATGTTTAGTGATTGATTAAGTAACATTAAGTAGTAATATTTTGAACAATGGTACTGAAATCTTTAGTGGCGCCTCTCTCAGAATCACCATTCGACCGGTAAGGGTTCAAAGACGCAGCCAAGTGAAATAGATATCCGTTCTCTGAGCAATCGTTTACAATTCGATTACGATTCTCGCGACTTCGGGTAGCTTACAATTAGAATCGGATCCCGTCCATGCATCTGTTTGCGTCCGTTCATTCGAATTCGATCCCTGCTTCGCGTGGCCTCGATTTCTCCTCGTATGCGTCCGGAACCGATCGAGCTGCCCACCTTTCGGCTACCGAATCTCACCGAAACCTTTATCGTCGCTCTCCTACGAATCTATATTTTATTTTCCTTTCGTTTGTAATCCCGGCCAATCGAGAACTGTAGCCATTAGGTTGGAATAGGTCAATCCCCAACGGCTTTACGTCGACGACTCGAAAAACGGGAACCCGGTGAGGAATGTCGAGAAGTTTCGGTGTGAAAATATATGTATACCGTATATTTGAGGAACCCGAGGTTATCGGCGAGCGATCGAGCGAGTGTGCGAGTGCGGGTGGGAGCTTGTGCGCGTGTGCGCAATCCATCTTCGAACGGGTTTCCTTTCTAACGGCTAATAACGGGCCCTAACTGGTCAGACACGAGAAGGCAGTTTTTGACTGTCCGTTATTTCTCGTCTGGGCCGTCCCTCGAATTGCTTCCAAAAACTCTTCTCCAGCCGTCGTTCGATCCGTTAGAAACCGTAACGAGTAGTTGCGGCGCGCACTGGTTCGATTTTGCCGCGATCTTCTCGTCGCTGCTGTCCTCTCTTCACGGCTCCACTATAAACAGTCTTCAAAATAAAAATTTCCCAGCTGAATTCCAACAAACCAGAGTGACATAGAAATTTATTTTCTCTCGTAGCATATTCAATGGGTTGAAAACAATATAACAGTGTCCTTAAATTCGTCTGTTTTCAACGTTTGAAATTACAGCTACTAATTTTTGCATTAAATGCATAGAATCCGCTGTCTATTAATGACACTGGTTTGATTTTGCCGCGATGTTCTTGTCACCGCTCCACTATAAACAATCTTCAAAATAAAAATTTCCCACCTGAATTCCAACAAACCAGAGTGATATAGAAATTTATTTTCTCTCGTAGCATATTCAATGGGTTGAAAACAATATAACAGTGTCCTTAAATTCGTCTGTTTTCAACGTTTCAAATTACCAGCTACTAATTTTTGCACTAAATGCATAGAATCCGCTGTCTATTAATGACACTGGTTTGATATTGCTGCGATAAAACCCACCGCTCCAATACATCTGTACCCGAAGAGTGCGCGGGCACGAGCGCGTGTGCGAGAATGCTAGCGGCCAATTCGGTGGTTTTAATCGAGCTCCTTTCAAAACGTGTGTTCGATTGGTTGGAATCACGCGATTCAGGTAGATACTCGTTTTCGAAACGGAATCCCAGTCAGCTCGGTTACGAATAGGAAATCCGAAAACGTTGGCTCGCGATCCCAGAACAAACGCGGAACAAACCGCGACACGTATTGCGAGCACGTGTAATACGTGCGAGTACGTAACAGTCGGGATAATGCCGGGTGAAGGACCGAACGAACGATGCGTTGGACGGATGAACTGGTTGTCCGATTGCCCGGTTGCCCGGTTGGTCGTGTGCTCGGTTCCTCGGTCGCGCGCGCCCGTTACCATCACTGACCACTGCCAACGGGTCGATGACCCGAGACCTCTTTCGCAGCCGAAATTTTCGAGATCGCTGGTCGTTCTCTAAAGTCAGCCGAACCGAATAATACCGGCTGTCCTTCCTTCGAACGGCTAACCATCTTCCTTCGTTCGCCTAAGATCGCTCCGTGTCGTCTTGTTCCGTTCTCGCGCGCTCCCCTACAATGGATTCGATAGAAGTACGTTCCTCCACGTTGACAAATTACTCGAGTGTATTTATCTTGTCTTTCCTCCATCTTGCTTTTCAACGTTATCGTCGATGGACACACGGTCGCCAGGAGGACAGTTTCATCGTGCCGATAGACCGCCGAAAACTTTCCCGCTGATGTGCCCGATCGACCAACAGACCAAACGATTCTACTTTTAAACGTAACAGAATCCTGTATGTTATGTAACCAACGCAGAAAGTCAATGGCCAAAGTGCTCGATCAGCCGATACCGCGACACGGTGTCGTTCACGAAACCTCGTGTCGTTACCTACGGTTCCCGTTCAGACTTCGAACTTGCTGAAACCATACATTTCTCGATTCGTTCTTTCGAACCGTATTACGCGCGCTCTCGCACGAGTAATTGCAAAAGCGAGCGTCAACGTTGCGTTACAAGAATTCGCTAAAAAGATATATCTGATCGTTTCGTAATCGGTCGAGGAACCAAATCCGAAATGTCGAAGGATGCTCAAAGGTGACGCATCGCGTCGCAGTTAACCAAGCTGCGAGCCACCGAGTCGATCGAATGATCGACGCGTGACGTTACGATCCAAGAGCGGATCAACGAATTCGCGACACCTCTGATACCCGCAGACAATACGCAACTATACGATCAATGACTGGAACGATGACGACAAAACGGGTTCAGGTGAATAACGTAAACACCTTCGACTACGAACGAAGGAGCGAGCTCGGGTGAACGACCGACAAACTGGCCTAAGTGCCGTATACGCAAACTATCTGCTCTTACTAGACTGTAACTATTGCGATTCAACCGGATTTATCGGTCTCGAATCGTTACGAGAAGAACTCTATAATTAAGTCGGAGTATCGGATATCGAATAAAGTTAATCTACCCAGATGCCACAGAAACGTTTTCACGAAGAATCACCCTGTGTACAATGAAGTATAATTATATCAAATACAAGATTAACTCCCACAATATGGAAAATTACTCCTCAAAAATAGCTAAATAAAAAAGAGTAGGATAACAATTCACCCATTTTTATTTTACACGTGAAATAAACACATTACGTTTCATTTATAGCGTCACATTTTAGAGAAATACATCTGACAACGTGGACATTAAAGAACGAATAATTTTACACTTTGTGAAAATATTGAATGGGCGAATTTTCACCCTGAGGAACGTGCGAGGGTTAAAAGAACAAATGCGATAATTGGCTGGATTGGTAGCATAATAGGGTAAATGGAAAATGAAAGGAAATGAGAAGTAAGGAAAGGAAAGGTAGATCTGAAAGAACGGCAGAAAGGGAAGAAATAACATTTACGTTGCGCCCTCCTATCTACTGGTAGTAATAAATGCACGTGAATTAAATCGTCAAACGGTCAATGCTCGACTGACCTCAACAACAGTAAAAGTGACAAACGGCATAACTCGTTGTCCAAGTTGGTCGCGGAACTCGATTTCTCGATTCCTGCTCCGCTACTTATCGAAACGAGATTCTAGCCGAAGCTGATCGGTCTTCGATCTACTTTTCGTGGAAAGCACGGAGATTATTCCTCCGTCGAACCGGTCGACGTTCGAAATTTCTTCTGTTTTTTTGCTTTTTTGTTCTCTCGAGCATTATAAATCTCGAATGAGGAAAATTCTCGCGAAACTATAAGCGACGCAATCGCGAGAAACGCTGGGAAGAATTGCAAATGCGTTGAATCGATTGGTAGCGATTGGATCTCGAATCGAGATCGAAATATCAACGCGAGCCTTCGAAACAGGAAACCTCGCGTTGAAACGTATTTCTCTCGAGGAAAAGTTCTCGGTGTCAGGAATGTGTTAAACGCAAATCGAGTCTTACAGCGATGGTCGGTGTAAACATTTTTTCTTTTATCGCGGACATGGTAATGGATCGAAGGTCGGTTACGCGCAGATCTATACGGTTTTTTTGCGAGCAGATCAATTTTGCGATAGAACGAGACAATCTCGTCGAATAAAAAGATACTTCTATTCATTTACAAGCGTGTAAACATGGGTAGACCTATAACGACGTAGTCTCCGTGCCCCACAAGTTTTCCCTTGAGACAGCACAGGGACAAAGTGGGTCCTCGTTTGCAGTCGATGATCAGGCAGTGACTTCAACCAATAATTTGAACCAAAATTGCCAGTGGAAGAACGGAATCGAACAATTTGCTGCCGCATACCTTTCGAATTCCTGCCAAGAGACAAATTGCGAAGAGTACCTATATTATTGTATTCTGTTCTACTCTGATCTTCAAAGTACAGACACGTGGTGGACGAGCTCTCTCGGAAAATTTCCTTTCTGAAAAATCCTTTCGAACATAATCGGAGCGAACCGATTTTGAAAGCCGTCGATCCGTTCCGGTGACCAGTCGTTTAGATCGATCGATCGGTATGCGACGTACTGCGCACTCGGTCTCACCTTTCGGATCGCATGATCCCAACTACCGAAAGGACATTGACCGGTGTTGTATCTAGAGTGTGGCAAGTGGCAAGTGACAAGTGTATGAAATAGTTGTTGTGGTACGGTTCGCGTATTAGTAACAAGCATACGCGTATCGTTTGTTGGAGAACGAGGGCAGATGCGCGAGGTCGCGAGATCAAGTCGCGAGTAGAAGCAAAACGCTTGCAGAAAGAACGGGCCAAGGGGAAGAAACGATATTATCATTTTGTTCGATAACGGCCGCGTGTCTCGGATCGTACTGGAAACACGCGTGCGGCTCGTAATTCGCAAAACCGTCGAAATGGGATAGATGGAATAGACGGGAACGAGCAAACGAAATCCGAAACGAATAGGAAACATAAATACTGCAAAACGAGATATCCGTCTCTCCCGCTTGGTAACACCCGCGCCGGTACCACGCATCGCATCGATGCGTCGCGGCGCGTAGTCACTTTTTCCGTCAGCCGTGTTCCTCGTCAGCCGAAGTAGTCAGCTCCTGTGTCGCGCCGTTAGCGTTAAATTTCGAAGCTGAAAATGTATACAGTGTTGACGCAACGCGTATCCGTCGTGATCATGTCTGTAACTATGTAACCGTTTTATTACCATCATCGCTTACCGATCCCTCGCGTTGGAAAAATGATAGAGGAGACAGTTAAATTGCAAGGGGCGGAATGCACCTTCTCGTTTCTCGATAATACATGCGATGGGGATTTTCAGTAGTCAAATGTGCTAGATAGAAGATCGCCCTCAAAAGTCCTATTTAGAAATGAGAATGCACATTCCGCACCCTTGCAATTCTGGAAACGACACTACCCCTTAACCCTCACACGTTCCTCGGGGTGAAAATTCAACCATTCAATATTTTCGCATACTGTAAAATTATTCATCCTTTTATGTATACGTCTGCGATGTATTTCTTTGAATTGTGACGCTATCAATGAAACATAATTTGTTGATGTTGTTATCCTAGAGCATCGAGCGTACGAGGGTTAAATGATCAATTTACCACTCGGTCCAGAGTGTCTCACTAAAAATCCTCTAAAAATTGTTACAGAATAAACTAAGATCCGTTTACGAGGTGTAATTTGAATTATTCGGAATCATACTTTTGAGGGCGATCGCGGTCTAGATTGTTCTTGTTATCTAGCGGTTTTGACTACTGGAACACCCGATCTTTGCGATTATCGAGGAATGAGAATCGCTATCCTGGAAACGCGTATCTGTCTCGTTAAGATTTACTGTAGAATCAAATTCCACGCAATGCCGTTGGTACGGTGCGTTGAATATCGTCGACGCCATGTTACCTGGCTGACCGGGTAGAATCCTAGAAATTCGTTTCTCTGGGCATCGTCGAAGATAATCGAATTCTGTACGAGAGAGAAATAACGTGTCGAGCGACCATGAGAGGCCAATCGTAATTACGTCACCGTGGCGACAGATATAGAATCACTGTCACTCTCAATGTAAACCGTAATACGCACAGGTCATAGGCCTTTTATTTTCTTCGAAACATTGCTGTACGGCGGGACGCGTTCTTCTTCGTTCCTCCATTTACCCTTGGAACATCACCCAGAGTCTCCAGTTCGTCTAGAGTTTGCTACGTTCGGTTCGTCCCCGTGCATACCTTCCCCTCGGCTGATACGTTTTCGAAGAGTTCGCATTCTTCGTATCAATCCTATTCTATTTTCGAAACCACTCGCCTCGGTCGAAACGCGAAACGAACAAGAAAACATGGCAGACGGTACAAGAAACGAAGAAAGAAAGAGGCAGAGGGAGAGGGAGTGGCAGAGGGAGAGAGGCAGAAAGAAGTGAGCGGACAACTTGTTTGTCCATTTTTGCATGCATAGTTACGTTTAACGCACTTGTATATACGGTAGACTCTCCCGTATAACGCGATCACAAAATTGTTTAACCCTCGTACGCTCCTAGAAAATAGCTACATAAAAGAGACTAGGACAACAATTCGCCGATTTTTATTGTACACGTTGAATCGACACGTTTCGTTTCATTTATAGCGTCACAATTTAAAGAAATACATCGCACGACGTAGACATAAAAGGATGTATAATTTTACAGTATGCGAAAATATTGAATGGCTGAATTTTCACCCTGAGGAACGTATGAGAGTTAAAAGTACTGTAAATATATGTATCTCTTGTGTCAGACTTTTTAAACATATAAATATGCAGTCTTTTAAACAGTTTATTTATCGCGTTACGCGGGAGAATACTGTATCCGCAAGCGACAGTGACGTCAGATAGTCCCAGGAGACGAGGGATGTCCTACCGAATAACGTTTTGTCGCATCGGCTCAAACTAGCGCTGTTACCTCGAAGGATTCGAAGGGAACTTCGAAGTGCACGAAGTTCCGAAGTCTTCAAATCGTATGGAGCTGTAACTTAATCTTTTAGCTGTGGTGGCGTATTTTTCTCGACGTGTAGGAGTGTCTGCAATTGTATCGAATGTAACTTAGCAGCGAAATTTCGAAGTTCAAAGCTTCGAAACTCCGTTTCTTTTTAATGCTCTAATAATATACTGTGGAGGTACGAATTTCGAAGCTTGAAAATCCTCGAACTTCGAAGGAAAGCAACAGCCCTATTTGAAACGTCTGCGCAGTGATTAAGCAAGAATCCGCCACGTTTCCTTCGCAGGATAGAGGAGACCCGAGGGATCTTTTCGGTTTCGGTTTCGCATTCGGGAGAGGCTCTGGACGCAGCGCGAAATAAAACGAACCCGCCTACCGTAATCGTATGTATCTGGGTATTTGGGTAGTGTCCGTTTGGTAACCTTGGTTATAACCTCATTTCGAGAGTACATCGAGCGATCGAGGGATCGAACGATCAACCGAATCCACTCCGAATTCGATTCGCGCGGTTCTCCTTCTTCGAATGAACGAAACGAGCCTCGTCGACGACGCGCTTTTGCGAGGATTAACGGTCTCTCGTGGTTACACGATGCGAACACGAGCTCTCGCGTTCATGCTCATTCCTATTCGTGCTTTCGAAATTCATTGCTTCGGTATTGCGCAATACGTTCCTTCGAGCCGCTTTTTCTTTCGTTACCGTTGCTAACGCCGTTCTGGGTCCGGGCTCCACGTCCTCGTAAAGTCGAATCGCGGATCTCGAAACGTGATTTCGGACCAATCGTCTGATAGAAACGCTTCCGATTATACAATACACGAACGCGACGGAATCGGAGAAAGCAGACGATACCCGGCGTTTGATACGAAACAGGTTGTACGATCGATCCTTCTTCGATCGGGCTCTCAATGTTCGCGCGGAAAGTGCGGAGAGCAGAGTGTCCGCCGTAGAGTGTAACGCACCGTGCTCGCGTCGTTAATGCAGGTCAAGTTCTGTGAAGTCAGTCGATTGCCAATTTAGTCGAGGCTCGTCTGTTCCGACGACAAAATTACACGAGCCACGCCAGAACGAATATTTCGGCTTTTGAAATTGTACAAGTCGATATCTTTTGCCTCCGCCATGCCGCGTCGCGCCTGTCCGCAGAGGAAATTCTCGCGTTTGTCAGCGTAGAAGAACAACATAGATAAGAAAACCTGATCGCCTCTTGTCGTCAAACTCCGACCTAACCTAAGGTACTGTAATTTGACAGTATTTGCTGGCTATCTCGGAAGAACACTTCTCGATCGATACGTTCTGTTTAGCGCCGAGAAGCCTAATGTCGAATTGCGGGAGACCGGCCGGTTGCGGCGGAGACGGCGAAATCAATGTCTGCCCGCCGAGAAGTCCTCGAGGAATTTGTATCGTACCGCCTATTCCTCAGGGACCTGTGTGGAAGCATTGCTGCCTCCGGAAATACAATTATCCCTGTTCGGTTCACAAGATACGTCGGTCGTGCAAACATTTCACGAATTTCGATCTGCTCTCTCAATACTGAAGACACGGATAATGGGTTCTAATTAGATACAATCGTTTCCCCGTAATAAAACGTATCTCTGTAACGAAACGTGTTGGACCGAGGGATTGCAAATGGAAAATGGAGCGAAACTCGGTTGAAAAGCAAGTTTTGTCGCGCACAGCAACGTGTCGGGAAGACGGCAGGATCGCCACCGAGTCTATCGCTGCTCTATCTGTCTGAAAATGGAGACGCGAGACGCGACCATCATATCTTGAAAATCGTCGGGAAGATCGAGTTTACCCGACACACGAAACGTTGTTTCCTCTGACGCGCGTAGACGTGGAGCTAGACGTAGACGCAGACGCACCCACTGATAAGCCGCAGAGGTCACGAATTCGAAGCTACACGCGTGTAAGGATCTATGAGTTTCAAACTGAGGATCTATGGATTTTTCTGGTATTATGCTGGAGTACGATTGCATCCTTGTCGCGATTCTCTGCTTTCTCTGAACATCTACGTCGCACAGCATCGCGACGCGTCCGATCCGAGACGGCTACGATCAAGTCGCATCTGATTCTTGTGTCCTTGATAATGTATGCTGCTTTTCCGTATTTCTTCGTTCGTCGTCTGCGCGTCTATCATCTCTCATCTAACATTTCTCGTCTCTCGTTTCTCGCCTCTCGACATCGATTCCCAGCTTCCAACTAGCATGATTCCATCGAAAATCTAACCCGGACCATTTGCCTTTAGAGAGTCCGCTTTCACGGCCGCGGGGCTTTTTCATCACATAATTCAGCGAATCTAACGCCATAATTTTTAAGTAACTCGAGAAGTATTTTGGGCATGCGACCGTCGAGTATTGCGAGAGCCTGCCGCGTAGCTACGATACTTTCGTTCGTCCCTCTTCGACGGTTCTAACAACTTTTCCCCGAAACTTTCTTCTGCAGTAGACTGCGGATGCGATTTTCAATTTTTATAGGCAAATTTTAAGAAACCGGCATGAAATAAAATCCTATTTCTAATGCTACTTAAATAGTAACAACTTTATTACAAAACAGTGAAACCTACAAATTAATTGTCTATGAAATACAATTAACAAATCTTTGCGCATCTCAGCTTGGAAACCTCTGTAGAGCCCTCGTAGACCCAAAACAAATAAAAATCTTGCTAAATCTCATTGCATTTTGTGTTCCAGCATTTCTTCTGTAAATTTTCAGAGGCTAATAAACGCATAAAGATTCACAGTGTAATGACAAGGAAACGTATCCTCCTCGGGAGGATCGATGGAGGATTGCGACGCGAGGATTGGCCGAACCAGCCAGACGCCTTTGGGCCAGAGGCGTACGCGTAAACACGATAGGATGGGGAAACACCTGCAATAGAATAACGTCAGGACGACTGGCGCCTATGTATCGAGCGGCTGGACCACCCTAGACATCCGTATCCGTAGAAACTCGGCCGCGGGCGATCGGGCACACAGCCAGACACGAAGCGACTTTTCAAACAAATCCACCCTTCAGCTCCAAGATTCTGCTACCAGAAAAGCACACGTACAAGCGTACATAGTAAAGACATGCTGTGCGAGTCTCGATAAAGAAGCTTAATTAACTTTATCGCGATTTATCGAAAAACGTATCATTATGCGTAATATGCGTGTACACGTATTAAACGCGAGTGGACACGGAAATCGCAACCGAATATCGGTATCGATGCTAATGCTAACAGTTTTGGAGTTTGTGATGATACACCTACGATCGATTGCGTAAGATATTAAAGTTAGCACGCGCAGGCTGGGTCTCACTTTCAGCATGTCAAGGACATCGGCGACAGACCCCGTCGGCCTAATTCCCCACGATCGCCACCAGGACGAACCAGAACAACATTGAAGTTTTCACCAATGTCTGCTCCCCGACTATCTCCGGCCTTCTCCTTCTCTCCTCTCTTTTCTCCTTTCTACCCTAGGGTCCCTCTAGCACCATCCACAAAAATGCAATATTCACGATACCATATATACATAACACACATATTATGTACATTGTTCGGAAACAATAAATCAGGGTAGAAGAATCGAAAGAGATAGACAAAGAAATCGTGGATCGAAAGTCGTCTCTCTTTTCTCTTTTCTACCTCACGGTCTCTCTAAGACCATCCACAAAAATGCAATATTCACAATACCATATATACATAACACACATATTATGTACATTGTTCGGAAACAATAAATCAGGGTAGAAGAATCGAAAGAGGATAGACAAAGAAATCGTGGATCGATAGTCGTCTCTCTTTTCTCTTTTCTACGTCACGGTCTCTCTAAGACAATCCACAAAAATGCAATATTCACGATACCATATATAAATAACATACATATTATGTACATTGTTCGAAAACAATAAATCAGGGTAGAAGAATCGAAAGAGATAGACAAAGAAATCGTGGATCGAAAGTCGTCTCTCTTTTCTCTTTTCTACGTCACGGTCTCTCTAAGACCATCCACCAAAATGCAATCTCCACAATACCATATCGATATACAGACAACATACAATGTGTGTCTATGTAGTATCGTTCGAAAGCAATAAATCGGTGTAAAACACTCGAAAGCGATAGACAAAGAAATCGTTCGCCGAATGGACGTGTTCCGCAGGATTCGTAACGCATACATCAGAGTGGAGGTGATTTTCTTGACTCTCAGGAAAGTTATCGCGATGATAGACGCGTTGTCCTTGACACGGCGCAAACACGCCATCGTCGCCATCGTCTCGAGCACACGAAAGAATTTTACTGTTCGGGCGCCGAAAGTGAAACACAAGTTATTTAGAGGCAACGTGACTGGAAGTTTCTGTTCGGTAGAATTTATTGATCGAGACGAATAGGGTTTCCTATATCAGTTCCACCGATTTCAGTGGTTTTTCACTCTCTCCGCCATTCCTCCTCTTCTCTTTCGAAGGACGTTACAATTACACGCGATTCTTCTGGAAACATAATCGCCGAGTCTTCTCGCGTTTTATCTCCTCGCGCGGTCGCGCGCGCGCGTCTTCGTTCGTTGCATCCTGTCGAGTTCAACGATCTTGTTACTCGACTTTGCCCGCGCATGTGTGCGCCCACCTATAGTATTGTAGACAATTAAAAAGGCATATTCGCATCGCACCGCCACCACGTCGAATTCAATTATGAATAACGTGTTTCTTCATCGACTCTACGTGTCACGCGACTCAATCGCTAAATCGTTTCAAAACCATTCGCTGGTATGTCGCAAGCTGCGTAACTTCTCGATCTTGAATTCCGCACACGGAATTGTTGTATGCGAATCGATTTTCTTCCTTTTACTCGTTACCGATTAGCGTAGTTGACGCGCTCGTGTTCAACCGCTCCTGCTCCCGCTCCCGTTGGCACTCGCGCACGCGAACCAACTCCGCCGGATAACAAGACTAATAAGAATAAGAGAACCCGGAGCGTTCACTGTACTCGTTCTCGGTGCATGTGTGCCGGATCGTGACCATACGGCTTATTTTCATTGTTGTTCAGGTGGTAGACTCATTTCTCGATCATGCAAAGATGGGGTTCTCTTCAAAAACGCTAGACAAATGATCAATCCAAGCCGCATTTGCCCTAAAATTTCCTATTTTTACGTTTACCAGGCGAAATTCATTCACGTATCAGTTTCTTTACCGATCGAAACGTCTTCATCCCCGAAAATGTCGCAGAAGAGAAAATTCATATCTTTTGTATGGCTACATTTATTCGAATGCTTAAACATTGATTATAGACAAACGAATCAAATTTTATTTCATCTAAAAAGAAACGCGTAGCATTCTTATCCGTTAGATATTGTTAAAATCTTCACGACGAGTCTGACTCGTTGAAATACGTCTACGGGCTAAACCAAAAACAAATCGGTGGGTGGTTTCCTTCTCGAAGAATTTTTCCATTCCATTTACGTAGCGAATCCTCGGCCGGCGAGCAACATTTATTCACAACATCGACAGAACGTCGTCATCCCATGATCCTATCGTTGCATATTTATCGTGAATTGTGCGTGGCAATGATCCACATAATCCTCCCACCGAGTCATTGTGTGTGCTTGTTTGTTCGCGCGTTACACGTAAATGAACTAAACCAATCGGGAGAATGTTGCACGCGCTGGATCGCGGCGTTCACGGTTATCTCGATCCTTTTTTTTTCTTGAAATAACGAATTTCGAGGAAGGATCTACTTAGGAAGCGACTCGAAAAACAAAATGAGAAACAAGATAGATAGAGAGAGAAAGAGAAAGAGAGAGAGAGAGAGAGAGAGAGATGTGGAAAAAAGTGGAAGGAAATGGAAAGAAACGAACGAACTGAAATGAAACACGAAGAGACAAATGTAATCGGTGCAACCCGTTTCTCTGTTTTCACGATCAGGTTTGCCGACAGACACTTACTAGCCATGTCGCTGACACTGGCATTGGCCTACTCTCTCCGATGTGGTTCGTTCTCCCGGCTTACCTTCGTAGTCTCGCTTTCTTTCGTGTCTTTTCGCCTTATCGTCCGACTCCCCACCCTCCTCTCATTTCTCTCTCTCTCTCTCTCTCCTTTTTCCAGGTCTTTCTCTGCCCATTTCTTTCTTTTTCTCTCACCTTTCCTCTACCTTTCGCCGAGCTGCTTCCAAAGAAATTCGATACGAATAGAAATTGAGACTCCGTGGAGGAGAGACGAGGATTAGAATTAACGTGGAAGTGGCGAATCCGATAAATCGACAGGAAAAGCATTTCTGTATACGCGTACACTATATGTCCGACCTGTACGACAGCGTATCGGAAAAGGAAGCCAATCGAGTCTCGCTTTTTCTCGTGACCCAGTTTTTCGAGGGAAAAGTTGAACATTCTTTCATGCTGTATCGTATTAATAATATGTTGATGGTGAACGCGAAATCTCGGTACAATAAGAAAAATGGTAAAAAACGATGCTGGCTTGCACGGTTGGTATGCGAGCGTGTTTGTCCGAGGACGAGCAAGGGTCCGAGGCAATCGAGAAAACCGATCGAGAAAACCGAGGAACGGAGCAACGACCGACCATCAAGTAGGTCGGTTGTGGGCGCACGCAATCGTCGCAACGATTTTGAAAAACTGTCGTTCTACTTTTACATGAAAGCACTTTCACGGTCGCTAACCTCACGGTAACGAATCTTACATCGAGAAACTTTTCGTCTTGCTCCACGTTGCATACGCGTGCATCACGATGCGAGCAACGTTCGTTCGAGTCCGATCGAATTCGGATTCGATGATTTACGAGAGAACAGCCGTGTATAGGATCGAGACGAGAGAAAAGATCTAGGCGGTTACGCCGATCGGTTCATGCTTTTCCATAAAACAACGGTTGATCCTGAAAGTTGGCCTACTATCGCTGCAGACGATAACGATGATACAGCTGCGAGCTGATGTCCGTCTTTGTTTTCCATCCGATCTCCGAGCGCATCTTTCATCGCTTTCCTCCATTCGTATCGATATGTACCTGGCCGTATCTTCGGTTGTACGACTTTCACGGTAACGTGCACGAGGAAGGAGAAAGGGAGAAAAGCGAGAGACGTGCACCGTATCGATCATGGATATCGTCTTTTCTTTTAACAGCGCGCTATGGGCTGGGAACCCGCTTTTTCTGGCCGAAACTACTGTAGCGTTCTTTCAAGGTCCAATGTCTGATTATTATAGGTCGTTGAATTCGTCTCGATACCGGTTAGAATATTATGAAGTAAAAAATTTGTAGGAAAGCGAATACCGATCAACATTTATTGGAAACGTTTAGTTTGTCGGATCGTCAGAGATACTCGAAAAGTTGCGTGTTCAGGAAAATAACTTTCGTAGTAAGAAAAATGTTTTCGATATACGAAGCTTGAAAAATTGACTCGTGGTCAGGTGAAACGGGATTCCAGCCCACTGTGCAGCGTTTCGATCGCATGGTCATGACCGTGGTAGCTGGCTTTGCGTGTGAAAACCCTTGACGACCCCTCTTGCAACGAGCATTGCTGCAACGTATCGCGCAAACAGGAAATAGCGAGTCGTGTTCCTCGCAAACAATTTCCTAATAGTGCTCGAACTTGGTTAAAGGTATTCTGCGAATGTCTATCGGCAAGTCGCGTTCGATGCGTCCAAATGAAACGGTAGCGTCGTCATCGACAATGTTAACTCTGAAAGAAACCGCAAATAGTCATATCGCATCGTGTTACGAACTTATGAAAATGCAAACCGTTTCTCGAGTGACCTTCGCGGACAAGTGGGTCACAGGGTCTTTCGTTCGCAGGTTTTCAATTCAACGGCGAACCACCCGGTGGAAACGCACGGCGAAATAACGTTGCGAGAGACATTTCGCCGGTTTACTCTGTTTCTCAACATTGCTGACCGCGACGCTCGGAATTCCAAAACCGTGGACGCAGAGTACTTTTTTTTCGATACTGGACATCTTCGTCGCGCGTCATCAACGACTGACCGCCAGACAGCCCGTCACCTGAAACAATTAAACGAGCCTTCGTGACTTAGAGGTTGAAAATAATATAACACATCAAATCCGCTGTCTAATAACGACGTTGATCCACCTGTGATCGCAGAATCACGATCACGGTCTTACATTTAAACTTCGTTCACGCCGTGATCGTGTTTTTTTTTTTTAATCTAGAGCAACTTCGCTCACTGTCCTCCTCATTTTTCACTTCGATTGAATTAGCTCTCTTTTAAATACATCTTTTCCGTTTTCTGTATATAACGTAAATTCACTTCGTTTAACCCTCATCCGTTCCTCGTGTCAATTAGACACAGTTTTCCCGAAATAAGTTATACTGTTCTGTTATTTGTAGATAAATTTTCCCGAAACTTCGTACGACTTTAATTTTTTTAATGCGGAACACAACCGAAAAACCTAAGATGTAAATGTTAACTCATCAACTTGACTCAACAAACATTGAAATTTTTTTTATTTTGTGTCACTGTCAATTTGACACTGAGGGTCAGATTCAGTTCATACAATGGGGGAAGGATGAGGGTTAATGATATGAAAACATAAAACATTCAATTATCTTTTCCGTAGCTCGGTATTTAAAAAAGAAATAAATTAATCCTTCCTCTGGATTTGGAAATACTAATATCCATTTAAATAGTATAAGAGTGCAGACAATTTATTCTATGTTTATGCATGCTATGTAAAAAGTTTTACAAAATATCAATGTATAGCTTAGCAATTATAGGAGACGCAAATGAGTTTGAGGAACGTCTTTGAAATCTAGTAAACTTGCGCGAGGATCAGCCATGCTCTCCGGCAATTAGAATCGATCAAGAAGATCACGAATCCCTTTGAAAAATCACCGCGAAGGAACGTGATCGGAAGGTAGGAGTCGCGTCATCCCTTGACGATCGAGCGATGCAAATGCGTTTGATCGAGTTGCGAAATGATCGAGGGCGAAAGAGAGAAGGAAAGCGGCGCGGCGATGCGCTATGCGGAAACAGGGTTAACGAGGGGTTGGCCCTAAAGGACGAGAGACCGAAGCGCAGAGATGTAAAGAGGGAAAGAAACGATAGGAGTGCGGATGCGCGACTGCATGCGCCGTTGGAGCGACGCCTTAGTACCGCAACCCGCCGTTCGACGTCGTCCCGGCGCCACAGTCTCTCTCCCCGCATGTACGGAGCCGGCTGAAAACTATCGTTCTACGCTTTCCTACTTCTCTCCCCTGTAACGTGCGCATCGACCCTTTCATCACGATTTTTCAAAATGGTAAGTTATCAGGTCGGTATCGAAACAACGAATTCGTCGATTCTTTAAATCCCTCTTCTCTACCGTTCTACATACGCCTCCTTTGCTAATCGTACTTGCGTACATATCCGGGGAAACCCCTGTCTCGTGCCGTACCGTCTCGTACCTTACCGTATCGTGATACCGTATCGTGACGTGTCACGCTATGGCGTGTGTCTGATCGTCGACGTTTCGATCCTACTGTGAATCATCCAACGACAGTTGTCAAACATCCGTCGAACGAACGATCATTACCAGCAGAATGCGCAGTAGATTCCGAAAACCCTCGGTTCGTCTATACAAGATGTCTCGAAGAAATTCATTGACAGATTCGAAATGACAAGTGTGAACGCCGCGCTGTACATACCAGCCACGCGATCGAAACGGTTGAAAATCAAACGGGAACGAAGTCTGACTCGGAATACATGCTATCCTACTTGATTCGCAGTTGGTGTAATTTGCCACGAGATAGCAGCACCTCGTGGAATAATTGCCCGCATCGCGGTGACCGCGGGAACCGCTTGTATCGTTTGATCGTTTGAATTGTAGAGACGGCTGTTATTTTCATCGTGATCATTGACAGCAATAACATCGTCGTAGTTGGCGTCACCATCCTAGTCACCGCCATCGTCATCGCCATCGTCTTCGTCTTCGCCTTCACCTTCGCCGTCGCCTTCTCCTCCGTCGGCAACGCTTCGCCGATATTTCTGACAGACTATGTGAAAGGTGGTGAATTTCGCAGGTACTTGCAAGCACGAATCTGCCGAGCCTTCATCGGGATCACGGAGGAGAAGAGAAAGAGGACCGTACGAGCATATACCGGTGCTTGGGAGGTAGAGAATTGTCGCAGGAACGAGAGAATCGGCATCGCATGTCGTCGCGAAACGGTAATTCGGAAGAGATATCGGTGTTGAATCTGGTGGACGGGGAGAGTTTGTGCTACAGTTTAGCTTTGATACGTGGCCGAACGACAGCGGGTTGCGAGTCGATCACCGTGAGGAACCAGAAGAGTCAAAGTACAAGCGAATGGCCGATCGTGGCGGGAGAGTTTCGCGCGGTCGTCGAATTGGCACGAGGCCCGAACAAGTTGGAATTGGAAGCGGCCGGACGAAAGAAGAAGCTTCTTCTGATCCATGAACCGAGAACAACGAGATTACGGGTGACGCCGGTTTACGTGATCTGCGCCGGCCACGACGGATACTTCCAAGGTCCTCGCGGCGAAGATCGATCCCCGGAAAGCGCGGCGACCCGAATCGGTCTCGGCGCTCGGCTTCTGCAGGCTCTCACCGCTGAGAAGTTGCGAGAGGCCGGTTACGAGAGGAAAACCTTTCAGCTCGAGAGAGACTTGGACGGGCCGGAATGCTTGGTGATGCACAGTATGCTCGACGTCGACAGAGCACGCGCGATGAGCCAACGAGAACTTTGGGAATTGATCGCGCGCGAGCTGATGACCGGACCGTTGGCCTCCAAGCATCGGAAATATCTAGCGTTTTTGTCGTGTACGAGGTATCGAGGCGCGCCAAATCCTCGCACGCACGAGGACACACTCGCGAGAACGCAGGGGCACGCGGCGCTCGGCGGTGGAGGATTGGCTCTGTTCGGCTCGGCGTGTCTTCACACCTGGCCGACCTGCATGAACCAAGTATTGGCAAGGTTCCTGGACGCGACGGTCGTCGACACCGAACAATTGATGGACGACAGCAATTACCGTGGCACGCACGGCGGCTGTTTCGCTACCACCCTCGGCTCGGTACTCCACGAGCTCGGTCATACTTTCGATCTCGGTCATACCCGCGAAGGCATAATGGGCCGGGGATTCGATTACGTCGATCGTGTATTCGTCGGCGCGGCTGGAATCGACTTTAACCGGAATCCTGTTCTAAGGAAAGATCCGCAACATACCACGGTCGCATTGAGCAGACCGCTCAGCGTCACGGTTACCGTCCAACAACCGTTCGCACTCTTGTCCAGCCCACGAAGAAGTCGATTACTGTCGGAAACGTCGCGTCCCTCGCCCTCCCAAAGTCCTCCTCGGTTATTCGGTCGATTATCGGCGCCCGCTAGTCCAGAACTCAATAGATCCTTCTCCAAGAGTCTGCTGCAAGCGCAGTCCGCCCACGCGATCGAACAGAATTGCTCTAACTCGCATACCGATCGAACATTTTGGACAACCTCGTGCGCGGCCTTTCTCGCCTATCATCGATGGTTCAACAGCGAGGTGGACAACATTCCAAATCGTCGCTTCTACGACATTGAATACGATGGAAAAAGGTAAAGATCGTTCTCCATTCTTCGATCCGTACTCCACCATCCAGAATTCCCATCAGTAGGAATACAATAGCGGTCTGTTCGGAAAGTATCCGACCTTTTGCTGTTAGAAGCCACAACTTTCTTCCAGATAAATAATCAATTATATCGGTCGCAAATATTTAATAAATTTTAAATTAATGCTTTCGGTGCTACAGTGACGATCAATTTCTTTTTTGATTTTGAAAATTGATCGAAATTGTAGCGCCGAAAACATTAATTTAAAATTTCTTCCAGATGTTTACAAAAACTGCGTACCGTTTTTAAATGACGGCATGCAGAGATTTGTTGTACGAGCGGGCTACTTATTACAAGGCCGCTTGTAACTGTCGCCAGGACAGTTCGATGACCTTAGCCATTGAACGGTCCTGGAGCGTATATTATATTCCTACTTCCATATCCCTCTTGACGCTACACCGCCATTACCACCGCATTGCCAAATACTGCCGCCGCCGCCGCAGAAGCCACCACCACCGCCGCGCCGGCCGCTGCTATCGCCACCGCACCCGCCGTAATCGCAGTACCCCCTGACCATTGCTCCAACTACGAATCGTTGATATACTTCTAATACTTTTTCTGTTTGTCTGTGCTCGCAGGAACGTGGTGAGGTCGCGTTTCGGAGTACGGGTGATAGAACTTAGGGAGACCTCCGGCGGAATGGTATGCGGTTTCCGACAATTCCCTGGAACTCGACCGCCACTGGAAGCTCTGGTTCCACCGGCTCCACCCCAGTGTCTCGTTGCTCTGACTCTCGTTGCCGAAGATTCGGCTGGCAACGTGCTCAAATATCCTCTCCCAACTGCATTTTGAAGTTCCGTGCTCGCCGTCCCTTGGCACGACCCGAAATCCTTGGACGAAATACCCAACCAGTGCCAACTTGTACGAATCGACGCGAGTGCGTCCCTTTTTGTCGCGTGTCGCGTACCCGTACGCGGTAACGCTTCAGCCTAATCGAACTTCAACTAGAATATGGAATATGCCTCTTAGTCGCCCATGATTCTGTGAAATCAATCTTTCACGAACACGCTATTGTAAGGAGTCGGTTCTGTCCGTTTATACTTTCTACCATCCGAGAATCGTTAGGCGAGAGCCTGTTCAACGTGTGAATGCGGTTCCGAGAGCTTTGTATAACGTTATGACGGATGCAAATGTGATTTCCTTTGTAAATGTCATTTCATTAACGCTGGATCGGCTACGAAGCAATTCTCGTCGGCGTATATATACGTGTACGCGTCTATAACTACACGTATCTATACATTTGCGTAGGTGTAACTTCTGTTTGTTATCGGCAACTTGGAAAAACTCGTGGTGAAATCGCAACTATTGTATCGTGCCGTATAGGGGCTCTTCCACAGGGGAATTCCAAACGACTAGAATGCCTTATCGGTGATAATAATCATATAGGCGTAGCGAAAAGTACAAGTTAATGAATAAGTGCAAACAACTTGATACCACGGTTCAGCGCTCTAACTCTAGACGATAAAGCACGGTTCAATTGCAAAATGTTTGTACTGAAACGCGTGCTATTGTACATATACATACACACGCAGATATAGAACATAAATGATCGTGGATTATTATGGTTATCATTATGACCATTATCGCGTTGTCATTATCTTAAAATATTACGGTATTCGCGTTTTACGATGCGATGAGAGAACGAAACGATCGAGTCTGTGTATAAACTACGCGTGCTCGTGTAAGTACATACATTATGCTATACGTCACGTATATATACGTTGGCTACATCACATCTTAAAATAAAACTTAACTAAATAGTCGCTATCGTAACCAGGCTTTATCGAAATGCTCGTTAAAACAAATGTTTATTCAAGATATTGTCGTTTTTGACATTGTTACCAATCGATACCTGTCGTTCGAAAGAACGCGACGCGTTCGGAAGGATCGAGTGATCGAGTGATCGCGATTCGGACCACCGACGCGACGTGCTGCTACTTTCCGAAACGATAAACCGTCTCGTTTTGTACGTGTAATTGTTTCGAAAGTTCCATTGATCTTCGTTTCGCTTGTCACCGACCAAAAGTAACCATGTCGTCCGCCGTATCGGGTACAACGGGAATGACGGACGCGCTCGACAGTGAAATTAAAATATTGTTTCCCGAGATCGTTCAGCAGAAGATCAACACCGTTGAGTTTTTAGCTGCGGCACGCGGCGTTGTCAGAATAGTAGGTATGTACGCTTGAATCCGCAGTGCGACATAACCTACGTGAAATGCCACGAACTGGAAACTATAGTAGATCAATCAATTAATGTTTCAGGTAAACTTGGCAAAGTCTTTGCTCCCGTCAGATATGATATTCAAGGGAATATCGATGTAAGTTTCTTGTAAATGCGAATACGAGTGCGCATACATCATCGAACTATTTATACTGTATACATAATATACAGAGTGAACCACGAATGGTGACCAGTACAGATTACTCTGTTATTAGCAGTCCAATCGAAAATGTTTTACCACGTGTAGCAAAATATGATAATGCCTACTGGTCACGATTCGTGATTCACCCTATATATATTTACACTATACACACCGTCAAATTCGTCCGATATCTGTAGTACAATTTCTTCCAATCTAATTGCAGAAGCTCGCTGCTAGATACGCGACAGATACGGAAAGAAATGTAACATTGCAGGACATGATTCTGATCGAAAAATCTTCCGACCCGAAATTAGTCGCCATGGATGCTCTGTTATGGTTGACTAGGTACGTGCGATTCAACTCTGTGCTTTCTCGCGATAAAACCTGCTTCGCTCTTCTTTTTTTTTCTTTCCATCTTTCTCACTCCGCCCCTTTTCCCCTTCTCCTTCGACGTCACCTCTTCCCCACCCTTTCTTTTTTTTTCTTTGATATGACGGACCCGAGTATTATTGCAGAGGGTTACACATGATTTTACTGTTCTTCGAAAAAATTATTGAGGACAGTAAAACGGGTTCCCCGACAGAGGACTTGGTAGCGTTCCTTAAAAAATCCTACAAAGAAGCCCTAGAACCGTACCACGGTTGGATGGCGCAACAGCTTTTCGATGTAAGTGCGTATTTATCGAAAAAAAATTACGGTGGAATTATCGTAAATGTAATTCTTTTGGTTTTCTTTTGTTCTAAAGATCCTTTCGCGAATGGTTCCCACACGCACGCAACTTTTGTCTGCACTGTCTGCAGACGGGCAAGCCGGCGAAATCGATATCGTAAACGATATGGAACTTTACTTGATCAATCTGCGGGAAAATGTTATGGAAATACAATCGTTTTATAAAGCTAATAATCTTGAGGATGCAAGATAAAAATCCAGATCAATATTATTCGATGTACAAAACACACAGAAGTGCTCTTTAGAAAGAGATAGAGTGAGAGAGAGAGATAGATAGAGAGTGACAAGAAGCACGTAATATATATATATATATATATATATATATATATATATATATATATATATATATATATATTACGTATATATAGTAAACTTTTCGCGGATGATTTGGAAATAAATATTTATTAACATACAATCTTCCATGATAAATTAATACTTACTGGAAGCGTTATACAGTTGCGCCAAATAAAATGTTCTAGCACGAAGGTCTGCCAAATTCTTCAAGGCGATCACACCCGTAATTATTTCGAGGAGAAGAAGAGAAATCATAAAATAATCGACAAACACGTTCCTATCTTGAGACAACGATCCATGGTAGTAAACAAGAAACATTTCCAGAGGTAGTTGTATTAATAAAGAAATCAACCAACAAGCTGCCAATTCTGGAATCTGGCAAACACTGTTTTGTATGACCATTAGCTGATCAAATACTAGATATACATGGGGATTATGGGAATTGGGAGAAGTCACTGTTCTTTTTTTTTTAGTAAAACTAACTTCCTATAGCCATATTGTTTATGTGGTTGCACTGATACATCCACCAGAGGTGCTACTCCACTTTATTCTTTAATGCAACTCAGCTTTTGGTTAAACCAATCAGTCCCTTTTATAAAGCCTAAACCAAGGTCATTGAAATGTCAATACTTTACAAGATATTTGACATTTTGTTTCAGAAACGTACTTCACTACCAGAAGTACAGTGCAATTGCACCTGATGGGTGTAATTCACACAGAAAAAAAAGGTCATACAAAGTTAGGATGTATCTTTGAGAACTTGTCCCAATTCCCAGAATCACTCTGTATAACTATTGCAATGTGATGACATGTGATTACCTTCCCACCAAGATTTCCAAGATATCCCAAATATAGCTTCAAAGATTCAGACACCACAAGTATGAAAAAAGTGATCAGCAATATCGCGTCGCTAACATCCCTTACGTATTTACTGTACTGAAAACAAAAAGACAAACAAACGACCAGATTAATCGATTAGTAACTTATTCACTCTCCACGCCGAATAAACAAAATTATATTTACATTGAAATCCAAATTGACGACGGCTACCAGTAACCAAATCGGAAAGAACCAGAGATTAATAAACAAAACGATTTGAAAAGGTAAATTTGATTTTATTCTGTTTCTTGTCCGTTCCATTTTCTGCGTTTCAAGAGATCAACGAACTCTGCCAAAATCTCTCATCATCTCAAAATCGGTATGCAAACACAACATTCTACAAATTCAACATGATTTTTGGTTAGGGTTATTGTTGACAGCGACACCGGAATAACAATGGAATACAAGTGGAGCGCGATCTACGATGGAACGCTGAACCTACTTGCCAGCACATAATGCCGGTCAATGTAAATAGATGACGCCACTGCGTTAATTGTATACGAAGATTAAACTTTGCGAAACTATTATTAGAATGTATCTAAAAATTATCATTTACGGTGAGGCACCTGACCGAAAAATATTGAACCAGAGTCGCCGACAGGCACTAATGATTTGTCTCGTCGCAGTTTTATTTCAGTAGCCGGCATCATTGAATCTCCCAGTTTCGTCATATTTTGTGACGCCTCTCGAATAAGTCTTCTCGGCGAACTCTGATCTACTCTTCTTGCTGTAATCGCGTTCTCTGGATCGAGATCGTTTGTGTTTACGATGTTTCTGCATTTTCCGCGATTCTGTTGAACTCCGCGAATATTTCTCTCGTTTGTGTCGATCCTTGAACGTGTTCGCACGCGATGCTTCCATACGGTCGTTTCGAAAATTGTTGACTCCGTGATAATGCTGAGAGTCTCTCCGAACGAAATTGCGACAGTCGTAAGGAGAATCGATAGGTGACGACGAAGATGCGTTCTGCACAGTATCGCCGAAATGTTTCGTTGGAGTTTCAGTTTTGGCGATATCTACAGCTTTCGCGTCACGATCGATTCGATGCTGTTGCGCGATATGATCGGTGTATAATTCCATTTGTTGATCTATGATCTCTCTAAGAATTTCCATGTGAGACTTTTTATTCGTATGAACTCCTCTGTGTTTAGCTCGGCGCCGTTTCAAATTCCGTTCCTGCACGAGTAACTCCAGACACGATAACTGCTTGTTATCCTTATGCTGATAAACTCTGCAATAAATTATAAATTGTTACAAGTTTCACGTTAAACGCCAAACGATAAGTACATCGTTTGCGACGACTTACGACGTATCAGTATCTGGAAAGTCATGGCCAGTGTCCACTTTAATCGTACGGGAGACAACATACTCGTACAATGCTTTCCTTTCGTCACGAGTGAAATCTGTGAAGATTCTATCGGATGTTCGTGGAATTAACCGATCACCCAAACCTATTATCAGTGTTAAGAATGTGGTATTTCAACAGACTTGTACATCATAAATGCGAATAAAATAAGGAAACATAAAGTCATGTATACTATTCGAATATATAGAAAGAACACGAAAAAGGATATATAGTGCTTGTGCCAAGTATGACATTGACAATATTCTGGAAAAAGATTTCAGCAATTTAAAATATTTAAGGATACATTTTAAGCTTTATTTTACTGTACTAACCGATGCTTATGGTTGGGTCCTTCGTTCTCGCTTCTTCTATCACGCTATTTTGCAAATCTGCATCTGGAATTAGAAGCAATTATTAATAGAATTGTCATTGTGTGTCCGACTGATAAATGTAGTTTCTACTCACCCATTTTTATGAAGAAAGGAGAGCACAATTGTGAGTTTGGTTCCGACAATGGTAAATCGAATTCGTGGTAACCATCTTCTCTCCACTGACAATGCTCCAAATGTTGATCCAAGATTTCCTTGCCGACACGGTGAGACGAATCGTACGGACATATCAGACGGTTATCATTCTGAAGAAACAAACGATTATATACTTCTATTTTAGATATCTACTAGATAAACTATATGCGGAATAAACATTTACCTCGATTTCAATGCTTTCCACCGACCAATCTAAGACAGACCTTATCTCCATGATCTCTTGCTGGATTTTCTTCGTGAAGTCGCTTAGATTTTGATGCTGGGCTCTTCGGTGATTCACCGTGCAAGTTAACATTTTCGCTTGTAAAGAAAATGTATAGAAAATAAGTAATGAAAAGAAACCGTAAACGCAATATATTGTCACGTTTTTCTGACGGTCTGAATCATGAACAGTGAAGTTATAAGATTTCCTCTCTGTTGTAAGTAAACGGTAGTTCACAATCCGATCATTCCATTGGATAAGTCGGATAACCGAGACTGCCATCAGAGAGGAAATGAGAGTGCTCACGCCTATCTCTGAACTTGACTCCACTGTTTGCACGCTCACGCTTAGCACGGAACAGCTCCTATACCGGCGGTAGAGCCCACTGTTACCACGTAACAGACAGCACACCAGTTTTAGCATGAAACGGAACCTTTACGACCGACGAGATATTGTTAATTTCGTTAATTTATTGAAGTTTCGGGCATAAAGGATAGCGTCGGGAAAAGAATCAGAGACGCGAAGAATCCTTCTTTTAATGACGTGTAAAACAGATTTTTAAAAAATTACAATTCGTAGGAATTACATGAAAAAATAAAGGACACTTTTAAAAAATTTTCTTTTTGAATCCGCAATGAAAATTTAAAATATGTGTCTTTACATCTACGTTAATGATACACGTACTGAAAATTTCATCAAAATCAATTGACGCAGAAGAAAACAAAATGCATTGAAAGCAGGAATTTAAAAGCGTGATGATGTTAAACTGTTACGAGAATATCTGTTCTGTCTTATATCGTTATATCGGCTACGGTTCCGTTTCTGTCATTTTGTATTCCGAATCATCTTTGACTTCATGTATCTATTATTTAAGTAGTTATTTATAATATAAACAATTTTTATACAAATAAATTTTTATAATCTGTTTCTATAATCCATATTTGAATTATTATTCCAATACTTTCTTGTTAAAATAATTGTTTAAATAAATTATTATGGGGATAATAATTCAAACAATATAAGTATAGAAACAATTTATAAAATTAATTTCTTTGAACAATTATTTCAACAATAAATTGTTATTGAAATAGTAATTAAAATAATGAATATAGAAATAAATTTCTATCTTTCTTTCTTTTCTTTTCTATTATATAAAATAGTTCTGTCACGCTAAAACGCCGAGCGGGTTGCCTTCCGAAGGGGAACCGAAAATTGACTAGCGGGTTGCCTCCTGAAGGGGAACTGAAAATTGAAGAGCGGGTTGTCTCCCGAAGGGGAACCAAAAATTGAAGAGCGGGTTGCCTTCTGAAGGGGAAGCGAAAATTGAAGAGCGGGTTGCCTCCTGAAGGGGAACCGAAATGTCAAGAGCGGGTTGCCTCCTGACGGGGAACCGAAAAGTGAAGAGCGGGTTGCCTTCCGAAGGGGAATAGAAAAGTGTATAGCGGGTTGCCTCCTGAAGGAGAACCGAAAAGTGAAGAGCGGGTTACCTTCCGAAGGGAAATCGGAAATTGAAGAGCGGGTTGTCTCCCGAAGGGGAACCTAAAATTGAAGAGCGGGTTGCCTTCTGAAGGGGAAGCGAAAATTGAAGAGCGGGTTGCCTCCTGAAGGGGAACCGAAAAGTCAAGAGCGGGTTGCCTCCTGACGGGGAACCGAAAAGTGAAGAGCGGGTTGCCTTCCGAAGGGGAATAGAAAAGTGTATAGCGGGTTGCCTCCTGAAGGAGAACCGAAAAGTGAAGAGCGGGTTGCCTTCCGAAGGGAAATCGGAAATTGAAGAGCGGGTTGTCTCCCGAAGGGGAACCTAAAATTGAAGAGCGGGTTGCCTCCTGAAGGGAAACCGAAAACTGAAGAGCGGGTTACCTTCCGAAGGGGAATTGAAAAGTGTAGAGCGGGTTGGCTCCTGAAGGGGAACCGAAAAGTGAAGAGCGGGTTGCCTTCCGAAGGGGAATCGGAAATTGAAGAGCGGGTTGTCTCCCGAAGGGGAACCAAAAATTGAGCGACGTGACAGTGTGTATTTTTCAGAGAGAGAGAAAGAGAGCAGGAGAGAGAGTGAGAGAGAGGGGTAGCGGGAGAGAGGGGGGAGAGAGGAGGAGCGGGAGAGAGAGCGAGGCGCCGCGGGGGTTGGCGAGCGAAGCGAGTAGGGGGCTGAGCCCCCTAGTACATTATAAATTTGTTTATTTAAACAATTATTTTAAAAATACATTAGTATTGTAATAATAATTTCAAAAATGAATATAGAAACAAATTATTAAAATGTATTTCTCTAAAAATTGTTTGAATTATAAATAACAATAAATAACGATTATTACAGAATACCTTTCGTTTACAAACCATTGATTTATAAATATCGCAATAATTCTTAAATTAATTTTAAATTCCAATACTTTTTTAGAATATTACGTGGTAATTACTTTTATTTTTCCTACATCTATACACTTATTATTACATCTATACACAGATTATAAAACAATAATTACAATGGTGAACAATAAGGGAAATAAGAAAGCAATAAGAGTGCGTAATGAAATTGTACAATAAAAAGTAATTTTTTTCTAAGAATTACAGAATGGGTAATGTCAGCATTCTACATTTAATTATTACCTGCGGTACTAAATCTATTTACCTACGCCACTGACGCAGTTTCACGTGGTTCACGAACAAATGATCTATTTATGTAGAGAGCGCTGAACTACCAACTGAATCTCGTCGGTGGTGGAACTTTTAGCGATGTGGTGTTTCAGGTCACTGTAATTTCCACCGTTACCACCCCGCCCATTGCGCCTACTTACCGTCCCCCGGAATAGCAGGGGCGCTGGCAGTCTTTAACAGTATCTCGTCGGTGCTGTCAATAATGTGAATCTATATCGTAATATTGATTAGTTGTAAATTATGTATATTTTGTGACTATTCATTGTTTTAATTGCATTTGTAATTTATTAATTTGTTAATTTACCTGAGAACGTTCCAAATACTGCTCGGTGGCGTCATCTAGCGACTAGAATTGAAAACTCAAAAACAGAAACATTTTTAGGGACGTCACTGCTAGATGGCGAAGCTATTCCGTGCTCCGTTGGCGGCCTATTTTTCAAAAACCATAACCGCGCGTAATTACAGGATTCCTAAATATACATTTGCGTTTGAAGATGCGCTTTTTTACTGGGAGTATTTTAAGCCCAGAAACATCAAATTCGATGCACTTGATCCTCAGTTATCGAATTTCTTCTATTTTCGAATATTTTTCGTCTGTATCGTCAATATCTTGACAATATTAATTACCGGTTTGTTTGTCTGGTATCGAGGAGTTGTACCAATAAATTTGTAACCGCTGATATCTATTTTAATGATTTCTCTTTGTTATTCGCTTTCTACATCAGATGACAGCACAGTGAACTTTCAGCGCGCAACTTCTTCCTTTTTAGATTTCCTAAACTCGTAATTATTTCTAAGCGATCAATGGCTTTGTTCGATTACAGATCGCCGTTTGATTAGATTCGATGCAGTTATTCTTCAAGGTTCAATGTTAGATTTAATAGTTGGATGAAGATGGAGAGTACGGAGCAGCGAGGGTTGCGGCAAGCAGCAACCCGATGCTTGAGCGACGTGTCCGTATTTCGTATTTTCAATCCGGAAGGGACGATCGACGATTAACGACAGAAAAATCGAAATCCGTAATGATCCTTCCGCAGTCCTAAGGAGTAGACGTAATGTGCGTATATTTACTTTAGTACCCACCTGTTGCCGTAACCCAGTTTCTTACGTACACCGACTGGGAAGTTTTTCAACTTTCCAAGAATTCCTGAAATTCTGTGGACCTTTATGCCGTGTCCGGGAGGAGCGGTCGATTAAAGTGAGCCGCGTAGATTCTGCAAAATATCGCGATTACGATTACGGCAGCGTTTGTTAGAGACGATTGCCAAGAAGATTTTAACAAAATCATATTCGTTTGTAATCAATATTTAAACGTTCGTATCGCATATTCTTAAATGATCGTTACAGTTCTCAGATAAAAAAAGTTGACAAAACACATTTGATATTTCGTATAATTCCTACAAATGTTAATCTGAACAAAAACTTTTGTCTACTAATTACAAGTGGTTTGGACGAATTTCAATAAAGTTATGCAATCGTTATGTGTCCACTTAATTAAGAAAGTGTTAAAATAAATGTAGCCATAGAGAAAATATAAATTTTCTTTTCTCTTCTAGATTTTTGGTGATAGAGACGTTTTAATTGGTGCGACCGTAAAGAAAACGTTACGGCAGAGGGTTAAAGACACGGTGGGTCGTGAAATTGGGGAGATTTCAACGTGAAAAGATTCTCGTTGCGGCAGATCGGTGGTGGCTACATACGTAGGTGTGAATAGTCGAACGTGGATCGATTATAGGAGATAGACGAGACCGATCGGCGCGTGGACTGACTGGCAGAGTGTCAGACTCGCGGCGCGTACACCGCGTAGGCAGACGGACAGACCTAACCCGGACCGAGCGATCGACGGATAGCCAGATGGATAGATAGTGGTTAAAAGAGGAAGGAACAGAGGTATGGCGCGACGCGTCATTGCACGTGCACGCACATTGATACCGATATTTATGCCCGCCAGTTAATCATGTCAAAGTCGTTTGATTTGTCGTTGGCTTTTATGGAGGGGAATTAAAACGTTCATTTTGCCGCAGACACTCGGTAACAGTGTGCTCGTCCTGTTAGCATTGTTGTTGCTGGTGCTGTCGTAATTGTTCTATGAATTATTTTCTGGACAACCCTTGCGCGACGTAACGAAACGGAACGGAAAAGCTTTTTCGAAAATTACGTGTCTCGTTTACTTGGAAAATTTGTGCACGCGTTTCGCGCGCGTTCTACAACCCGGAGCTAGGAAAGTTACCCCTCACGATTTCACACCGAATTGCAAAGATGGACCGATACATACTTTTTTTTCTGCTTTCGCAGGAGCCACGTGCGTGCTCTCCGTGCCTCATAACTTTTCTCCTGGCAGGAGTTCGAGAGGAATGAGGCAGCAAGCCGTCCGATTCGGTCATTCCGCTCGCACTTTCGGATCTAGCCGAATTTAGGGGGTAGTTCTCGTTTCTCGATGATGCAAAGATGGGGTTCTTCACATGTTTTATTACCTAAATTGTGTGATGTCACGCGAGAACCCTCTTCGACCCTGTGCCGTCGCGAAGAACAAATTAGCGAGACCCGCAGAGTACGTAAACAAATTGTATTCCGGTGTCGTGCGGTGCAAGGTACGTACACACGTAATTGCGACATTGAAAACGTCTTTGGAAAGGTGCGAGCAGCTCTCGGACGAGAGGCGAGGATAGTATCGCGTATCTACGAGCCATATCGGCAGCCGGTCGCGCGACCGTGCGGCAGGGCACCTGTAATGTACATCAACTTTTATCGTCTGCTATCCGTGGAAACTTCGTTGATTGTATTGCCGGACGATAACCGTATCCGTCGTTCTACAATTTTCGAAGCGCATGCGATTCGACCTATTTATAATCCGCGAGCGATATACCCTACTATAATGCACAGCGTGCGCGTTCGTGTGTCGTCCACTCGAGCAAATAATTTCAGAATCAACGAGTTACTTGAACCAGCTTTTAGGTAGTTCCCGGAATTTTCGTAGGTATTACGGGTTGCGTCACGTTGCGATATGTTGAGAATACAGTGCGACGATTGCGTAACGAGAACGCGGTAGTGGCCGTTGACAGCTGTCCATCGAGGCTGGTTGGTCTGTGACGCGCGCGACCCCGTGTTGAACTGGAGAATAGAAATCGGAAAGAGTCTATCGAGAACTCGAGGATTCGACGATTCGAAGAGGATGAGGACGGGAAGGTGGAAGATGGAAGGTGGAAGGTGGAAAAGGAGGAGGCATCAGCTAGGACCGCTTCTAGCGCGCTTCTATCACGTTGGGCGAACGGGCGGACAGTTTCGAGGCGATTTGTCTTTCATTTCGGGTTAATTTATTGCGCTCAAGCAGCTACCTTCCCCCTCGTTCTCTCTCCCCACTGCTCGTCCTCGTCCCCTTCCTCTCCCAACCCCTTCTCGCTCCTTCTCTCTCTTTCTCTCTCTCCCTCTAGCTATCCTGCGGGTCTCGCTAGCCCTTACCTATTCCCTCTCCGTCTTCTCGGACCGTTTCTTATTCCCTTGCATTCTATCACCTAGTCCCTCTTTCTTTCTCCGTGTCTTCTCTCGTCTTTCTAGCGCTATTCTCGACTCTGCACCATTCAACCACGCCCCACCCAACTAATGTCCCACATAAAACTTGGTATCAGCGATCCTCAAACGGGGATTTACAATCCCTTCAAGCACCGCTGTCACGATAAATCCTCCAAGGCGACGTCGATATATCTTGCGCGCGAATACTTCTGTCCCTAATGGATACCCCTCGGTACATACAACGAACGTCGAAGCCGACACCAGTCTAGATCTTTCGTACGTACACATCCTTTCCAGTCGATTCGTCGTTCTAGCTGTCCTTTCCTTTGTTCGCCTTCCGCGATCCATGCGCGCGTGTGCGTCACTCTCTGTACATGATCGTGTGCCTAACCTTGCGCGTACGCGTCGCGTGTTCCACCTTAGGGATGCCGTGAACTGCTACTTTTCGATCAATCCTGATTCGATCACGTTCCTTCCCAATCATGAATTTTTCCACAGTGACGTTCGTGATTTTCGTGATCGCTTCTTGTTCAGCAGACACGAGATTTATGGTTATTCAGACAAGGTCCGCTGCAGTTGCTCGAAACACTCGACTCGAACTTGACGGTTCCAGAATTTTTCGGTGTCACCGGACACCATTTCGAGACTTCTCGTGAACGAACCCATTGATAGAACAATCTTATACGAACAAATAGTTTTACTTCCGTTCGTTTTCCCATATCCTTCGCAATTAATTATTGCCCTACTTCGACGTCCGAAATGCACCACCCTCTCACCGATAGAAATCCTTTTAGTCACCCCATACAGTTTTAACCCTCGTTCGACCATCGCGTCAATTTCACACAGTTTTTCCGAAAAAAGTTATGCTGTTATTTGTAGATAAGTTTGCCCGAAACTTCGTGGCTTTTATTTTCCTAATGTGAAACCCGTAATCGAAAAACCTAGCACGACAATGTGAACTTATCAATTCGAATAGTTATTTTATTGATTTTTTATCACTGTGTCATCAAGGGAAATAAGGTAAGGAAAAGAAAATTTCAATCATTCGACGAAGTAAATTCACGTTACACCCAGCAGACGTAACGCGATAAAAAAATTCACGTTATATGCAGATATTTTTATGCAAGATATGTAATTGATGTATTTAAAGAAGAGGGCTTATTCGATCTAGACGAAAATTGAGAATGACAGTTAGAAAATCAGTTTTCTTCCCGAAATCCCGTAACACGGGATCGTTTTAACAATTCATTATCGGTCGCGGGGTCTTCTTCTCGGTGATATAATCTAGTCAAGTTATTTTTTCCGATTCTTCTCTACCTCCGGTGTTTTATTCGCGTCTGCTGGTATTCCCCCGGTTTTTGTTGTTCTCCGTTGCCACGGGAACGCTTGGGTGGGCGGAGAGGACAAGAAACGGTGGTAAAGATCCGCGGAAAACGCATTATCCAGGTTATAACGCCATCCTATTAGGACACTCGTCGCCGACAGTTAATAAGAGTAAAAGCGCGCGTTCGCGCAATTAAGAGCAGTAATAAGCGCCTTAAAGCCAATAAGATGTTTCCTAATGGAACTAGCTAACAACGCCGAGCCAATTATCTATGCGCTCGCGCGCGCGTATTAAAACGAACACAGAGGGATTCGCACATGCGACAGACCTTAATACGTAAGTCGAACACGGTTCTATCCAATCGTAGCCGCCGTCTCGTTCAGATTCGGCTTTTCCCGTTTCGTTCGAAACGGGCTGCGTTTATTTCGCCGCGATAATACGCAAAGAGGAATGCTCTCGACTCGACAACTGGTTCGATCGCGTTTCCAATAGGACACAGTAACTCCTCGACTTACGCGGTTAATTAAATTGACACGTGTGTCAACCATGTTTATTCTGTGTAACGATTTTTAAAAAAGTTGTAAAAATCAATTGTTACTATTGTCTTTCACAATACCGACCAAATGTTTTCTTTAACATATTTATCAGACGCGATTCACTAATCCTTCTAGCCTTCCAGAGAAATTGAAGTAGTTTCTAATCGAACAAATCGAATTTCACAGTTCGGGATTGTTCTTCTGATATCGCGTTATAAGAATCCGCGTAAGTCGAGGACTCGCATGTACGAAACCGGCAGTAACGATGTTTCGGGTATGCCGCGCGGAATACGAGGGATGCGTTTTCGCCGCGGTTGCTGCCACGGTGTTTGCAGTCGATGGGGAAGAAACGGAACTGGAGAGACGAAGACGGAGACGAAGGCGGAGAGACAGGAAGACGGGAACGAACAGAGAAGCGAGGGGAAGCGAAAGGGGTAGGAGACGAGGAAAGCCCAACGGCTTCTTGTCGGAGGCTTTCGGCATAAGTCCTCGTTATGATTCAACGCGCTTTAAGCCGGCATTCACGGACCACGAGCTTCGAGCTTCGCTCGACCCTTTGCTTCGCCTTTCTCTCTGCCTCGCTAATTCTCCCTAGCAAGTTACTTGTCCTTTTCGTATCTACATTATCGAAACAAGCCGCCAAAGAAGTCGAACTTCCGACATCGAGTCGCACGGAAGTTTTAAACGCGTGTCATACTCGATTTGCTCGATTCGTCGTCGAATCGGTTACGAGCCGTTCCATGGATTCCGATGGATTACAGCCGGCAATGTATAATGTACAAGGTATAATGTATAATGTATTATGTATAGTATATAATGCACGATGCATCATGCGTATCAGAGGATCGTCCTTGCGATGGGTCCGCGTTAACCGTAACGATCATTAACTCGGTAATTGCACCTGTTTTCGCACGGGATGTCATACGCGGGATAAAATATGCGCGTTCCGGGGGTAGGTGAAATTGCGAAGAGAAATCTCGAAGACGCGTGTTACGATCCACGGGTACGTTGAAAGGGTGGATTCGAGGGTTGCGAGGTACGCGTACACTTCACCGGCGAAGGGACTGGCGATCGGTGATGGATGGAGTCGCGTTTAGCAATCGCGGATCCCAATTCCGGTTCCAGTCCGAATTCCAGTTCAAAGTTTCCAGTCGCAATCGTAACCGCAATCGCGATCGCGATCGCAATCGCAAACGCAATCGCAATCGCAATCGCAATCGCAATCGCATTTGCACTCGTAGTCGCAGTTGCAGCAGTTGCACGGTGCAAGCTGGACGGTAGAGCGCGGGAGAGAGCGAGCGAGTTGGCGTTGTTTTACCGTAAGGGGTTAATTGCATTGCCAATAACAGATAATGCAACAATCAATGATTTAAAGGAGGTGGGGTCGGGAACGAGGTCGGGGAAGGGGATGGAGACGGGGACGAGGACGGGGACGTGGACCGGGAGGGGGGCGAGGACAGGGACGGGAGCAAGCAGGGGGACAGTGACGACGACGGGGATGGGAACGGGGACTGGGGACGGGGACGTAGACGTGGCAGAGGGTGGTTGGGCGAAGGGCGAGGAGGAGAGGGGACGGAATGGGAATGGGAACGGGAACGGGAACGGGAACGCGGAAGGGGTTGGAGAACGGGACGTGGTCGAGAATGAGAATGAGAATGACGACGGGGGCGGTAGCCGGAGTAGATGAAGGTAGAAGCGCCGAAGAGCAGTATGTGGGATAGGGATAACGAGTGAAGCGAAAAGACAACCGGGTGGAGGGAAATGGCGGGATATTGCAGCGACAACCAGGAGGAGAGTATTCCACGCGACTCGTGCGTTTCGGATCGGCGGTATCGACGCCAAAGGTATCGTCCGCTTTCCGCGTCCGAATCGTTTCACCGATCCATCGGCTTCAGATCGATTTACATTATCCGACCAGACAAATATTCTTCACCGCATCCGATCAGAATGTAGGTACGTGTCTGTGCAAATAGTATAAATCGACCTTAATCCAAGTGCGTAATCTGTAGGGTGCGGCGATGGCCACGCGTCGCGAGAGTCTTATCTCACGGATAAGAAGTTTGTTCGTTGTCGCGGACCAAGCGAAAAGAGAATAACGAACGAGACGAGATTTTGCGAATGATCGAAACGCGAGGCCGAGGTTTTCTGAGGGTAGAGAGCAAACCCATTACTTACTATAACTGCCGGCAACGGGGTAGGAGGCTGACCGAGGTAGGAGTTGCTGTCAAGCATCCATCATCGCGACTAATGGTTCCACTCTCCTGCCAATAACATCCGGGGGCGCACCTCCGACCGGCAACCCCCACGATTTAGTCGCTTTGTTCGATCTTATGTCCAGGTTTTCTTCGAGCGCGCGCTCCTCGGTTCAGAATCGGAACAGGGGTCGAAAGGTATGGGAAACGGGGAAGCACGCGAATGAGATCGTGGCGAGAACGGTGCGATCCACGGGATTCGGGGTGCGCCGGTCTGGTACACTCGATGCTTAAACCGCCAAACGGAATTCATAGATCGTCAACGAGGAATTTTGATAATCGGTCCGGAATAGTTGCTCGCGGAGAGACGATTCGATTGCTGGTAAGCCGAACCGGTGGCACGGGTATTCAAGCTGCCGTACTATATGCGCGTACACGCGTATATAGTATAACAGTGACGCTCGGATAGTTATTGCTGAGCGATTTGATAGGTGGATAATGACGAGTAATGACACGCCGCGGTGGGAATCGAATCTATACTCTCTCGCTTTGTCCGGCTTTGCTCCCGATGCGATTGTTGTTGGTTTTGCACGCTCGTCGCGCGCTCGATGTAACGTAGGGTTTTCGCAGTGTCCGTTGCGTCTACGATGTCGACGATCATCGCGGCCCGGTATCCGTGAATTCCGCGGTGTTGGCTGCGTTGGCGGCGTTCGCGCGTCGCTTACCGGCCTCTCGTTCCCTCGCGTTTGTTCCTGCTCCCTTTCAACTTGAACCGTTCCGTCCGCGGTGCGCTACCAACCCCCGCGCCGCCGTCATCCACCCTCGCTTGTGTCGCGCACGGGGTTGCGGATGTGGATACGAGATTGCGTCATGCATATGCAGCTGCATTTGGCATCAGACTATGCCCGTCCGTCCAATCACTGCCGTGAAACTTGATTGTCGCCGATTAGCCCCCGTCGATCGACCTAATAAAACTGCGAATATCTCCTAACCCTCGCACGCAACCGTCTTTCCATTTCCGGATCTCGACTTTTTCGTGAATCGATCCGTACGATCTGTATATTCTCCGTTGATACCGTTCTCGAAACGATCACACCCATTAAACGCGTATGCGACTCTACTATGTTCCTCTCGTCCCAAGTAAACGCCATCGATAAAACTCGAATGAAATACGGTAAAAATCGCGAATCCTTCTCGACTGCTCGATACCGTTCGGATGTGGCGCGAGGATTCCGAGCGGTTGTTATCGGTTTGCGAACGGAAGAAAGCAGTACCTGTTGCATACGTCAGTGATTCTTTTCGCAAAGCGAAAAATTCTCTCGCGAACGTCGAAATCTTACGTTATTCGATGAAAACCGTCTTCCTTCCTAGATACGAATCCATAATTCGCTCGACACGATCCGACTGGAAAACGATTTTATCCGACGCGAACACGAGCAACGAAACTGACCTCTTCGCAGCCGGTTTCGTTCCGCGATGCACGAAAAACTGAGACACAGAGTCGACAGACGATTACACCGTTTGTTGGAACAATGTATCGCGTACTATTGTCGTTTGCAGGGAAAATGATATCGGGGGCGCGTGGTTGTTAGCGAACGGTGTCGCGCGGTAAGGTGGACCCAGGAATATTGGTGGTGCGCGCCGTCGAAGCACCGGTTATCTTGGCAATTAATATGATTGAGGAGACATCTCTCACGTCTCCGTAATATCCAGCAATGGCCCAAGTTCTGATTGCTTTCCCCGTTCCACCTACGCTTTGCTTCGCTATCTCGAATACCATAACCCTGCCGGGTTTCCTGGCTCCTTGCACGATGTACCGAGTTAACGAAACCGAGTTACGACGTCTTACACGTCGCGCCGCGATCGCGGTTCCTCCCGCGTCACCACCATTTTCACCTATCACCGCGGTTTTTCTCGACCACGTTCATGCTTACCGTACTCTACAGTTCCGTTGATGGAAACACCGAAACATTGTCGAGAGACATCGCTTGTTTGCAAACTGCCGCCGTACAGTGCAGCACTTTTATCAGTATCATTTCAGTCTCACAAGTCAGTTTCGAAATGTAATATTCGATCGGTGAAAAATGTGATATCGTAATAAATGGAGATATACTACCGTTCAAACAGCTATCGTCCAAACCCTGCTGAAGTTTCGCTTGAAGTTAGCTATTCCAGTATGCTGTGTCTTTTAATTAGAAAAGAACTCGAATGATATCCTTGAAGAGAAGGGAATAAGGAGGCGGAGGTTGAAGATGTGGGACGTGGCTCGCGAGGGTTGCGAGGGAGCATGACGGTGAAAACGGTACGTGACAAACCGGTGCCGGTTCTTATCTGCCGATCCCGTTTTCCGTCCCCAGGATGCCACCGATGGTGCGGTGTAACCATGATAATTCGAACATTCCACCGTTGCTCGACGTTTGCCAGGCAACCTTAAACTCTCCCCTTTCTTCTTTTCCGTGTGTCGCGGAAGCAGCGAGCGGCGATGGCAGCGGTAGCATCGGCGATATTGCCAGCAGGAGTAACGGTGGTGCGCGTTGGTGGTGGCGACGCTGGCAACGAGCAACGGCACCTTTGTCTCCTCCTCCGTTAGCCAGGCGCTAGGTGTACCGAGCCCAGCCTCCGGCTGGCGTCGGTTTCTCTACCTTATAACCGGTATGTGACGTTATAATCGCGATCGTGCGGCTACCTACCCTCGCCTCGATCATCCCTCTTGCTTGCACCCAACGTCCCCGACACCGCGACACCTTCGTCTACCATTTCGCCTCTCTGTTTTCCGCGGTCGTGCCCTCGTACTCACACCCACATTTACACACACACACACACACCGTATCCACGACCACGAAGGGGACGGAACGAAAGGAAGAGACGTAGAACGTGCTCGTCTGTACCCTTAGCTCAAACCGTAACCGCCCCTTATGAACGAGTACGCTTTCGCGACCGTGTTCGTATGCAAGTATCGCAGCTTCAGACTATGTCACGATCACCTCGTAAACTCGCCAGCTTGGAATCAAACGCCTCACCCTCGGAACGCTTCGATCGTGGCGTTGCATCGCGCACGTTGCCAGAGACTCGACAGTTTCTTTGCGTAATATTCTAATCCCACGTTAATACAGGTATAATACGAGAGACAAACCCTTCGTTCATACGTTTCGATTTCAAGGCTGAACTGCCAAGAGCATTCGTCCGACCTAAGAAAAAGCAGAAATCTCCCGTTCTTTATACCCCTCCAGACGTTGAACACCCCTACACCGGCTGTGTACTATACGGACATCCGTGCGTATACATTCCACTCTTTGATTAACCTCGAGAAAAACGAAGGAAATCAAAGACGCGACGATCCTTTGTACCGTACTTTGTGCCATCGAACGAAGAAACGAACGAAGGACGTTAAGAATTCCTCCATTCTTTTATATTCGGTGGCTCGGATTGGAGTTTTCGCCGCGGGTGTGCCGGATGAAGCCAGCCGAAGAAACGAGTCTGCTCTGCGGCGCGATTTTTGCGATTTCAGAGTTCTAATTCATGAAATCGCGTTTCCCATAATTAGAAGGGGTGGGACGAGGGTAGAGGCGAGTGGCACGGGACACGATCGGCGAACGAATCGGTTGGGAACGTTGCTTGGTTCGGTGGTGCTAGCGAAGCCAGCTCGTCGAGTGTATAAAACGATAAATAGCCGCGTCACGAGCGCGATAGAGAAAAAGGAGAAAGACGGGAAGTTTGTGTTGGCGACAGAACGAGAGAACGAGAAAACGAGAGAACGGGAGAACGAGGTACACAGAGATAGAGAGATAGAGGGAACGAGAGAACGAGAGAACGAACACATGTCTGTGTCACCGTCGTCTCTCCTCCCTGAATCCTAGAATTTATGTCGGTCAGTGAATCACGTCAAAATTTGATTTGTCGATGGCTTTTATAGCGGCAAGTTATTGCGCGCGCGTTAGGTACAAATTCGGTATGGTATACGTCGACGATGTTTCAAACATTCCCACTTTGTCGGTGATGTTGCGTTTCCAAGGAAGAGGATCGCGAATCACTGAACAGCTCGCCGATCGATCGATTAACTCGAGCTCGTTGGACCAGAATCTTTGGACGTACGATGGTGGTTCGATGCGAGCACGAATTCGGTGCGTTTAGGAAAATCCTTGGTATCCGTTGCGGGCCGGGGGCAGCGCCGCGAGCCGGTGCGCGGCGGGACAAGTCGGGCCCGCCTCCGATCGGCTCGTCCAAAGAACCAAATTTTGGGAACGTATATTTACCTGGAAAGTACGAGCGGATTTTCGAAACGTTGCCGCGACTGCAGTCAGGCGGCACCGACGGGAGATACGCATATATCAAGCGAGCACAACGAATATATCATTCATAATTTGTTCGGAACGGTTGATTTGTAGCCCGCGACGTGTGGCGTCGAGCTGTCCCCCCATACTCGCTCACTCTCTCACTCTCTCTCTCTCTCTCTCTCTCTCTCTCTATCGTTCGTTCTCTCGCTCTCACCCTCCCTACCCCTTCGTTTTCCCGTTCCCTCGTCGACAAAACTATTCTCTCCTGATCTCGCTCTCTCCCCCTACCAATCTCCACCCCCACTCACCCTTCCCCGCTCTCTCTCTCTCTCTCTTTCTCTCTTTGTCTATCCTCGTGAGCTATTCGTTCGCGTACATTTCCTCTTCGCCACTCTACGCTCTCTTCCTCTCGCGGATTTTGAATACACCGCTTTCGGAGTTTCTCTGTCTGTGACGCACTCTCGGTGCCACCGAAACTCCTCTCTCCCCCACATTTTGATATATCCACGTCGGGTCACGTCACGCGGCGTTCTATCCCCTCTGAGTGTAGATTGAAATTAATACCCAATAATGCTTGTAAATCATTAGGGAAATGCACGAGCCGTGTTAAAACCGCGCTTCCATCCACCGGCATTGACGGTGGACGTTCTATATTTATTCAACGTTGCTCGCGCGAAAGTTCACTGCTCGTGTTCACTGCTCCTGCTGGTTGACGGTTCGACGGAAAATAGCCGTGCGACCGAAGATACCAGCGGGGGAATAGGGATTGTACGTACTTAATCCGGTGTTCCGTAGTAGTAAGACCGTGAGGCTGGCTTGGTTAAGCGCGAGAGGGTGAGAGCGCGAACACGAACGTCGCGATCTTCGGCTACGAATAGGTATATTAGACTCGGTACTGCAGAAGCGATACCAAGCCAATGGGCAAACACGAGTAAATCAAGATTGTCGGTGATTTGTAGCGGTCTGAACGTCTCTGCGAATTCGGCTCCTAAGTTTCGTTGATCTTCGTTGCGGTTGTTTCGTCTCTCTGTTAAAGGGCTAGGTTGTTCCGATTTGGTTGAAAACAGTAAAAATATTCCACTCGAGATTCGTTTAGCGATTCGAGTAGCCCCGAAGACTGTCCGTTTCGAAAATCGTAGCTCTCGCTTCGACCAATCGTTACTCGAATATCGACAACAGATTCGGAAGCGATCTCGGCGAGCGTGTTTTCTTGCGGATCCGAATGCAAAGACTAAAAGTTCGACCAGGAGACGCGCGTACATGCAACAGGTGGCCTATAAAGCGTGGACGTCCGTTTATCAAGAACGAACAAGTGCATTCGCATTGACTGATGGATGTTCGGGTTCATTGTCACAGGTAATAGTGACACGTGGTTCGTACGTACCGACTTTAAATAGGAACAACGACGCGTGTCGGATTTGTCTCGACCCGACCCGTCCTTGCCTGCCATGGAAAATATATTTTCTACCTCGAAATCCACGTGCACGTGATATGTAATAAGTCAGACTGCGGAGGTTCGTTCTATTTTCGATTTTTCGGGACTGATTTTAAGAAAGTGGAGTAAAATGCAATCTTACTTTCAATGCTAGTAGCATTTGCAGGTCTCACAAAGATAAGAATTGTTATAAATTCTGTCGAATTCTATATTTCACCCTTTTTAGAGAATTTCACTTATTTCCAACTAATACAATTCTATTTTATACTTTCATTCTTCCTACTTACCCCACTTAAAAATTAGAATATATTTTCGTTAGATTCGATACATGTTCCCTACATTCGAAGAAATTAGTAAGTACCATTTTTATACTATGACTGGTCTTCGATTCAAGCTTCGACCGAGGCAGGTACGAGGCACGTGTCGGTTCTTCGTTCAGTGATCAAAATTTTTCGTTGCGAGTAAAATTTTATGTTTTTTTCTATATACATTCAACCTAGGAAAAGTGCACTTAACGAATCGGTCAGTCGATGTTTCTTCGATCGTTTCGGCGCTACGCGAGGGTGAACAGCGTTGTCGAGACTCAAAGTCGCGAGGCAAGACGATAAGACAGGGTGGAGCGACGACCACGAGACGCATCGATGGTCAGAGTAAAGGTACGGCACGCAAAGGTGCCTTAAGTTACGAAACGTTACATTCCGGCGAATTTACAGACGAGGTGGGACCATCGAGGCTCTGCATCATAGTTCCGCGTCTGGCTTGTCCCACGGCGATAGTAAAAACTTTTACGCTCCTTATAATTATGGGTAATTCGCGGTAATTAACGAGGCTGCTCAGAGTCACGCTGGCAATTTTCTGAGTAATATTTCTACAACGATAATATCGCGTTTTCCTACGCCACCGGTTTCTGAGGTAAAAGAACCTGCTTCGGGAATCTACGTTTTAGATCTGCGCTGATTCGATCGTCGCTTCGCTCGCAATATTAACATCTGTTTTATCATGAAAATTAGGCTAAACGATTATACCAGATTCTACGTGTAAGAAATCCTTTCGATCTACTCCTGTAGGTATTTAGACGCGTTCGGCAGATTTGCCAAGGTTTCCGGGAAGAATCGAGAAACTGCATGGATCCATTCGTCGAATTTATTTCACCGGTTCCGCTGGAGATGACGTTCCGTAACGAGACATAAATTCGAAAGGCCGTGGTAAACAGAATCGTATATAATGCGAGGTTTTTCCACGGGTCTGTTCGAGTATCCAGTGTTCGGCGACGCATCGGAAATACGAATGCAAGCGATAACTATCGTTGCGGGAATTGTGTAGCTAAAAAGACGGGATAGTTTACCGAGTGTTTAGCTTGGAAAAGGAATGTCGCGTATTCTCTGGCCGGAAATGTGTCGGTGTCGGGCGGTCGGGTCGAAACGAACCGCGTTACCTTTATCTGTTTTCGCCGTTTGCGATCGCGTCTCATCTTGGTTCGATCGCGTAATAAACGCACGTGCTGAGCTGAATTCAGTTCTCGGGGGATCCGCATTCCCTCTCTTTCTCTCTCGGTCTCTTTCGGTACTGTCACGCTCGCGTTCGTGCTCATACGTGCACGAATAAATACAGACGCTGAACAGAACAGGTAGAGGAGTTCGAACGCAGACACGTGCGTACAAATACGGAGGGAGCGAGAGCGAGGGAATCAGGCGGATAGAGAGAGAGAGAGAGAGAGAAAGAGAGGGAGAGAGGGAGAGAGAGAGAGAAACCGGGCGTATACTAGTATACTCGTATACTTGTGTACTCGTTGGTGTGCGGAGGAGAGTTTACGTAGGGATGGAACGGTGGTTGAGTCGAGTGTAGGGACCACCACCCAGCCGTTAAGCTGGGTGGAAGCGTGGCTTGCGGGGGTGGCTGCCGGCAGTGTCGGCAGTGTCGGTGCTGCTGGTGCTGCCGGTGCTGCTCGGTATAAGCCAGTGCGCGTCAATAACCGTCCATCAGATGTAATAGCTCCCCGAGACACATCGGTTGCATTTAAATGGCTGCTTAGCCGACTCTGTCTCGACGCCGACGTGGATCTATGGAATTCCATCAAGCTCTACGGGATCCCTTATCGTCCTAGCCGGGTCGTCGCGTCTCGGTCCAAGCGTTCCCGGACTCGCGTTATTTTCTTTGCGTCTTCCAATGGAGTGCGCTCTCGCGGTTACCATCCTCTCCCCGAGGAGACGGCAACTCGAAATTCGGAACTTGGATCATCTCTCTCGCGAGAGTCAAGACGAAACGACTCGGAAATTAGGGTAGATTATTCGAAAACGTCGCCGCTTCAATCGACGGTTCCTCGATCGTTTCCTCGAAGAGTGTAAGCACGGGAATGTAGCGGAGCAACGAGACAATGTAAAAAAGATTACGTAGAATATAAATAATATGGCATTATCCATTTTACCCTACGCAACAGAAATAAAAGGTTAAGATAATTCAGAATTCTTTTTGCGTGCGAAATTCTTGCGTCCGTCTACGCAAGATCCGGTATTTGGGCCTCGATCAGACGCGTACGTACGCGCTGCGTGGATTAAAGACCGTCATTCTTAATCAGTTCGTTTCGGAATGGTGCGGGTTGCGATCAACCGGTTTTTCCGCTGAGAACTCCCATCCCGGACGTGACATAATTCTGGCATAAGACGTAAGAAATATCTTGATTTTCTTATTAAAATTGCTTCGAGTCCAAAGGATTAATTACATTGGTTCGATTTTTCTGCGATGTTCGCATCGACTTCTACGCTCGATCTTCACCGCTCCACCATGTACCCTAACGGAGACAGAGCGCGGCACCGTGAAAAACGTAACAACGAACGATTACCGAGTCTCGGCTGGGTCGTCTCGTCCCGACCGGAATAGTCACGAAGTAAAACGGGAGAGGAGTCGGGCTAACAACCCACGACACGGTCGAAATCCGCTGACTGGAAGATTTTCCGATTGCCTCCATCGACGAACCTACGTGCTCGTCACAACACAGTTTCGTTCCGACCGAACCGATCCTCGTTCTATCCTCTGCCTCTGCAAGTTCTTCTTCTCCGTGCTCCGGTGTGTTGTCCGTACTCGTATCTTCCCTGTGTAACCGGCGGCTCGCGCGAGAAAAGTCTTCGAAATCGCAAATGCGATCGGAACTGTAACGCGAAAATTCTATCGTTTTGGTTCTTCTTTCACCAAGGTAGGTGTAACCCTCTCCTTCTAGTCAATTCCTCTGAAGGGGTTACTCAATTCTTCTCGGGGGTTAGTCTTCGTTAGGCTTTTTGGGAAAGTCTCCGAAATCGAAATGGAAATGCGATCGGAACTGTAACGCGATGGACGAGAATCGAGGAGAGGGGAGAGCGTCGATCGTTTTGGTCCTTCTTCCACCAAAGTAGGTGTAGCCCTCCCCTTCTGGTCAATTCCTCTGAAGGGATTACTCAATTCTTCGCGGGCGTCGAGGCTGCGGGGGTTAGTCTTCGTTAGGCTTTTTGGGAAAGTCTCCGAAATCGAAATGGAAATGCGATCGGAACTGTAACGCGATGGACTAGAATCGAGGAGCAGGAAAAGGTTCGATTGTTTCGGTACGGTGGATCTCTACGTTGATCCTTCTTTTTCCAAGGTGGGTGTAGCACCGCTCTTCTGGTCGGTTCCTCTGAGGCGGTGACTTAATCCCTCGCGGGCGTCGAGGCTGCGGGGGTTAGGCGTGCTCGTTTTGCCCGCGGGATTGCCGTAGAGCCGTAGAGCCGTAGAGCATAGAGCGTACAGTAGACGGTAGACGGAGGTGGCAGCTACGGTGGCGATAGCGATGAAGGGGGTACGAGGAGTACGAGGGGTGCAAGGGGCGCTAGGAACGAGAGGGACCAGTGGGACCAGAGGGACGAGAGGGACGAGAGAAACGAGAGGGACGCGAGGGGGCAGTTACAGGCAAAAGGATCTGCATGGCGGCTCTACCGCGTCGCAAATCACTTAAACTGCGGCTGGTGGAGCTACGCGAGGGCAAGCTCGACTCTCGGGAGGGAGGGGTGTTGGATAGTCGAGGGTGCGGAGGAGGAGGAGAACGGGACGGGGTGAGTGCTGGATGGAGGACGGAGGATAGAGGATGGAGGAAGTGTACGAGGAACAGGGGCAAGAGGAGAAGAAGGCGGAGGTGGAGGGTGATTATAAGACCGCTCGGGGTTGCTGGCTAGCGAGGTAGTACCATCCGTTATGACTATAAATCTAAGATAACAATAACGTCCCCCTCACCTCTGAACAGTGTTCTCTCTCTCTCTCTCTCTCTTTGTGTATGTGTGTGTAGCCGCGTTTCCCTCAGATTTCTATGTGTGCACCTTCGCTCCGTTTCTCTCTCTCTCTTCTTTCCTATCCAACGATTCTCTGGCTTTTGCGTTTGGTCCTTTCGATTCGTAGACTCTTTCTTTTCCAGTGTCGTCCATCTGACCAGCTTGTCGTTCGTCTCGATCGGCGAGCAGTTGGATCGGCACGAACGAAATGGCAAAGATTTAGCGTGATCCGAACTCGCCGGTCCGATAAGTACTAATTTGTATTGTATTGGATCGAGTTGGGTTGGTTTGCGTACATACATGTACACGTTAGGCAGAGCGGAACGAGATTGTGTGGAGGATGGTCGAGTGGAGGTGGACGGGAGGTGGGTGGCAGGGAAGCAAGCGCGCGTGTATGTTTTCGTCCACGTTAAGCTCTTCGAAATTGATGCACACAGGCCGCTCGACGCGCATTTGTGCAGCGCACCTGTGAATTTATCGATATTAGCTGGAACGGCCGATACAGCTGGCGCAAACCAAATGGAACCGAATCCTGACCATTATTCCGGAACGCGTACGAAGGAAAAGGGAGAGACTCGAATGAACGCGACGCGACGCGACGCGACTCGACGTCGAAAGACACGTCTGTCCAAACGGCTGGTGTCGCGCCGTTGGTGTTTCGTTGGTCGTCGGTTTCTTATTAGGTACCGCTGGCTTAGGTGCAGACGATCGTTTCAAACTCGAACATGCACCCCTGTGTCGGTTGCTCGCTCTGCTCGCCTACTCGCTCTGTTAGAGCATCGGGTAGGCGGCGTAGGCGCAACGAGATAACGGTTTGGCTTTAACGTTTGTACCGGGGTACGCTTTTAATTGGGCTTAATGCCGTAAACAGCGAGCGCGTTAATGAAAAGTACCTCGACGCGGCATTACTATTCGGTACATTAAGTCGCAAAATGAAATTCACAATCGATGACCACGCTGGGCCGTCGGCGAAAGAGTAATAATGCATCGCGATAAATATGTATACCAGTTTATCGTAATAATGAGTTCACCGTATCCCTGGGTTGGACGGAGAGAAACACGGAAACACAGAAACACAGAGAATGACGGAACCAGACCGTAGCCGTAGCGTCCGCGGCTCACCATCCGAGTTTCCGAGTTTCCGAGGTCTGGGAGGAAGAAGGACGGCGAACGGTTGCGTTGCGTTCGCAACCACGGTGAAATAGGCTGTTGCTGTTGCTGTTGTTGGGCGGGAGACACGCGTGCAGGAGAGTGGCGGCATCGGCGGGCCAGCGGGCAACGAGCAACGAGCAACCAGCAACGATGCAGCCGGCCGCGTTTCGCTCGACGGAGGCGCGCCAGGGGTGGTGACCAAAGTTCGTTATTTTATTGGAAATTTTGGCGAGTCCCCGGTTGAATTTTGTGAATCGCGACTGTTCGATTGCTTTCAAAGGTAAATTAATATCGCGCCATGAACACGTGCCCATCCGATGCACTGATGAGCTTAATGAGAACGGAAGTAAAGAGCCGTGGATAAATGCTACTTTGATCAGCAACTAATTGGACTCCCGGGCAAAACACTAATTGTCGATGAGCTCAAAAGCTAGGGATAAACCTTAATTCGTCGAATTGATTTTAGTAGGAGAGCAACATTGCTGGATTCGCGTCGGGTCGCGTCTAGAACGTTCGTTCGACCACAAGAACAGAAACGGAGGGGTACGCGAAAGGTATCGCGGCGGAGGCAGTGCCGAGGGTCTGGAAATAGCAGGCGTTGCGCGCTGGCTGCAACGCGTGTCCGTTCAGCAATAAGGGAAATCGAGGAATGAAGAGCCGTTTGGGTACATCTGCTGCTGCGTCGTCTATCACATCCGCAACAGGGCCAGCTAATACACGTATAATTACTCGCGTCTAAGATTTATTTTAATTAGCCTCTATAACTTCTCCTAACGAGCGCAGCTCCGATTCGCGGTCCGGCGAACCGTTACGTCCTTGCATTAGATTCGAACGCGATGCAACGTTTTTTTTTTTTCGTTTACCGAGAAAAATACAAATTGTTCTTTCGCTTCCTTGTCGCGGGAAACTTGCGAACGGGGAAAAGCGGAAGAAAGGGGAAAGGATAAGGGGAGAAACGAAGAGATTCCCTCGGTTAGGATAGTTGTTCGGCGCTGCAATTCATTCGCTCCATTAACTCGTTCATAGGCGATCTAACGTCGTGGCGTTGTCTCACACCCAATAAGCCGGCAGTAAATCAGTTCTAGTATCCGCCTTACCATCTTCCACCCTTGTGCCTCGCTGTACGAGCTTCTCGAGGTTGGAAAGGTGGCGGCAAACCCGAAACTCAAGCCAAACGAACGAACCAAGGGCGAATCTGGCGAATCGGGAGGGTGGTAGCTGCGAGATGGCGAGAGTGCCTACTGTAAGATCGCTAGCAAACCCGTAATCGGCGTAAACCCGGGGACTTGGACGGTTAGGATGGTTAGGCGGATCCTTTATCGTGCTTGCGTGCCACGGAAAGAGATGGAGAAAGAGAGGAGAGCGAGAGAGAGAAGTACGTAGAGCAATCCGTATTAGATTTCTCGCGTAGTCAGAGTAATCGTATCTACGAGAGGGGAAATCGGTGGTCGCCTCCAGCCTAAATCTATATTTCCATCTTCCATAACCCGTATCTGTTCATCTGGTACCACCGACGTAAACGATGGCAAGAGCATTTCGCGTAACCTTCCACATCCGAACGTTTCCCACCCCGTCGCGTCGTCTCTCCGCTTACACTCCCCTCACCGCTGTCGCCCTTCTGTATCGCGTATAGCATGTCGACTCGAGTCGCTACCCTCTTCTACGCAACACGTACAATCACGCACGCGTGTATAGTAACGCCTATGACCTATACAATACACTGATAGTTTGGTATCTTGCCGGTCGCGTTGCGCATCTAACCGATTCGAACTCACCCCCTTCGCCCTCCCATAAGCGCGGCTCTGTATCCTCTGCCGCGACAAATCCTCCCGCGGTGTTCTTGCAGACCAGCGCAACGCCACGGTTCCAGCACATTTTCTTGAAATACGGCGTCCCTGGGAGCATAAACGCCGTTACTATTCCCACAAATTGTAACTGGTGTTAATTATTGACTCGATACGCACCCCTGTTCTCGTGTGCGTGCTCGTCTCCTCGTGGTCGGGAAGCGTAGATGGCCGCGCGTCTCCGCGAGCAAACTTCCAGCCGACGAAGAGGGAAATGGTCTGTCGAAGAACAGAATTCTTTGTACAACATATAAATTCAACCCTATCGCGGACGACCGTTACTTTTTGTACAGCCTGTACAACAATGTTTGCAGAATACTCACTTTCGAACCTTGGATGACTTCGACGAAATTTTCATTGCGGGACTGTTAAAAAAATTTTAAAATCGTCGCCTTCGTTCTCCGTGTATCACAGGTTGTTCCTCGTCGCACACTTTAGGCAATCATTCGGCTAGAAAACGAAAGTGTGAGTGAAATGAGCCTGGTATTTCTTCCGAATTCCGAGAATAAAGCTCGATGACGAACGGAACGGGACGAACGGAATCGAAAGACAGCGTAAGTGGTTGGTGGCGTGTCGATGTGGTGTGGGTCGGTGTCGTTTCGATTCGTTTCATCCGAAAGGAAACTCTCCTAAGCAGACGGACGGCGTACATATATGGAACAGGCTCGGTTACGCGTTCTCCTCTTATCGTACGAAGCATCCGACCAAATTGAAAGTTTCGTCTGAGAGGGAAATACATTTGTAAATGAAACAGTCGCGAACGTATGGCCCGACAGCCTGCGGCTATTCAATCTAACCGGGGGTACAAAGCTAATAGAAATTCTACGTCTCTCGCATAAAGGAAACCGTGAAATAAAATCGAATGTGGATCCTCTTGCACGGATTACCCATAAGTTACACATCCGATTGCTGGACATTTACCGAACAGTTGCGCAGGTATTAGTGAAATCAAGTTTCGATTCTCGACTTTGCCCCGGCATGCTCTGCACAGCCTCTCGTTCCGCGTTGACTGCTACCGGCGGTGTTTTATCGCATCTGGCGTTTCGCGTATCTCTCGTCAAAGTAATAAACCATTAACGGTAATCGGACGGTGGCCGCGAAAATCGAAAGACCGTTAAACGCTGAACGATTTCCGACGATACCCGTTACCTCTTCAATGTAACAGACAATAGAATGTAATGTAATTAATCACTTACCAGTCAAGGATTATTCACAATATTGCTTACACGATTACAAGAGACTAGGATAACAATTCACACATTTTCATTTTACCCGTTAAATCAACGCATTATACAAGAATGAATAATTTTACAGTATGTGGAAAATATTGAATGGGTGAATTTTCACCCTGAGGAACGTATGGGGGTTAAATATGTTGGTATCTAATCAATGACGATTAAGTATTGTATGAAGTATCAATTTCATATTGATGAAATGATAAAAATAATATAGAATGGAGCTATTCCAGGTCGGAAGAGACGTTTAATGTCCGAGTTAAACCGGGACCGAGTGCGAAGGGGTTAATAGAATAGAATATATAGATTTGTAGCGGACAAAAGGTTTCGAGTAAAGAGATGATAATTCGATGGTGTCGAGACAGAAGTCAGGGCGAAGTAGCTGGGTCTCGGGACAATAATGCGATGCTCGCTCCCAGGATTGTGGCGTCGAATTAAGATTCCGTGGAGGAAGCACCGGAGAATCCTCGTGGTAAAGTAACATGGGCTTAAGTCCTCAAGATAATTTACCGTTCAAACGTTAACCCGAAGCCAGTTCGGTTCGCCAATCCGGAGTGTTTCTACGGGAATTCGGAGAGGATGGGTAGAGGGAGGAACGGAGTTTGGGGGTTACGGAGGAATACAAAAGGAAAGAGGAGAGAATGCCAGAGAGGGAGAGAGAGAATTGGAGCAGGCGAAAGACGACGACGAGTCTAGGCTCAGGAATCGCAGGGACGAGAACAGAGACGAAAAGAGCGAGGAGAGAGTAACGTTTTCCTGGCCATGACACTGCGACGACGGCGGCGCTCGGTTCCCGACCTTTTTACCCTCGCTGCCGGTGACACATTTCTTGATTTTCAGAACAATGCGACCATAAAGCAACGAAGGCGTGTAAGAATGCGTGGCAAGCAAAGTATATTTACCTACCGTGTCGTAAATACCGAGAGATACGCGGAGGCTGGAGCGATCGGCTCGTTTCAAATGCTCGCCGCGTACAAACGAATTTTCGACGACACTTTAGACCAAATAGTTCGAATTGGACACGGAATCGGATGAATACCACGGCGGAACCTTTCTTACGTTTATTCTACTGCTACCATAATTCTGGAGGAATGCCACCAATTTAATTTTAGCAATTAATCCCGAAGCTTCTTTGGGGTGAAAACATATTCTTGCACCCTCCTGTATATCTTCTGTGTCTCGAGACTTTTTTTACCGTTACAGAGGACAGAGAAATCTCCCAAAGAGAACAAATAAATTCTAGATACCTAATTTAACGATATCGGTTTCTTAGCAGCGAGGCTGAAATAGAGTATTTATTATTATTATTTTACACGTATCCCCCAAGAATAATACCGACGCATTAAAATTCATTAAAACTCCGAAGGACCTGATGCTCCGCATGTCGTTCGGAAGCGTTAACGAAACGCAATGGGAATACTGTCAGCGTCGCCGTCACCGCCTACGTGTCGCCGACGCGACGAGACGCAGAATAGAAGGGCGGAGTGTGGAAAGATTGGAAGGACGCGGAGGAAAACGAAATGGAGAAAGAGGAGGTAGGAGAAAAGGAGCCGACAGACGTTTATCCCTGGTCAGACCCGTGGACGATTCCACCAATAAGAGGCTTCTGTTAGCGAAGGGATCAACCGCTGCGAGATGATTATTTCGTGGCTCACTGGGATTGAATTCACGTTGAAGAGTGCTCGACGGTGGGAGTCGGGCCAGTCTTGCGAGAAGGAAGGATCCGTACGTTCGGTTTTTTTCTCGGACGCAGCCACCGTTCAACAGCATTTTCACCGAACACGTTTCTTCGTTCCAATCATCGTCGACATCGTCGTGGCAACCGTTATCGGCGTTTACGCGATTCCTCTCCGCTGTCATTTTCGAGCAACTCGAGTGATAGTTTTATTTTTTTTTTTTTTCTTTATCGGTTGAACCGTTATCATCGGCATAGGAATCGGTAGTGCACGGTTACGCGTTCGAGCCGACCGAATGAAAAATCGTGTTCCCGATAGCCGGAACGAAGCAGCCTGTAAGATCGAGAAACACGATGCGATTCTATTTAGCGGTGCGTCGTTTGACGGGGTTTATTGGGGGTGCAACAGGTCGGGTTAGACTGGAGTGTGTTCTCTCACCACCATCATTAGTCAACGTCACCACTCGATTCTCCCTCTTTCTCACCCTCCCACTCTCCCGTTCTCCTACTCTCCCACTCTCTCATTCTCCCACTCTGGCACATCTTGCTCGCGCGCGCTGTCTACGTATCTCTTCTTTGCGTATCCGTTCGTCTGGCTACCTGACCAACCGAATAGTAGTTTACCGTATCTATTACCAACGTTTAACGTCGAGCCCCGTGAATCGAGCAAGGGTTTATCCCTTGTTTACTTGCATACCTACACGGGATATACGTGTACTCGTATTCCACGTACACGCGCGTTACCGTCGCGTGTACGCTTGTACGAGAGAAAGAGAGAGAGAGAGAGAGACAGAGAGAGAGAGAGAGAGAGAGAGAGAGAAGTATGAGGTAGCAAATGAAATCGATCTAGAACGAAGCGAGCCAGGTAAAAAGGTAAAGGAAAAGCGAGAAAGTCGCGAGGAACGACTCGCAAACGATACACACGGGCCCGTGCGCGTGGCCTCGAGAGGAGATTTCGTGGTTCGTGGAAACCGGAAGCCTGTGGACGAGAGCCGGTCTCGCGGTGCTCGGATTGTTAAAGTGTACAGTGAATATATGTGCAGTTAGACTCGAATACCGGTAACAAAACGGAGCCGTCGGACTCTTCTTCGTGTCGGATCGCGTAATCCCTGCAGGATCATCCCATTGTTGTTAGCCCGCGTGTGGATAGGAGCTTTGTAGTTTCACGAGCAGAAGCCACGTTGCTGCATCTTTTCCCTACCTTCTATTCCCTGTTTCTACGGTTCCAGCGAAGGGGCATTCTCTCTGCCTCGGTATGTATAAGCTCTTTCCAACAAATCCACCACCTCGTTTAGACCCGTACCGTGGATTAGCGGGAAAGCCTTCTTCTTGCGTCGCGTAACGCGCCTGACCGCGTTCACGGTGCATGGTGCCACAGTACACGATACGTCTCCGTTTCCTTTTCGTAGCTGTCGTTTACAGTTCGCAAACTCCTCGTCCTCGTGACGCGAGTAAAGAAAAGAAAAAAAAAAGAATTGTTCGAGTTACGAGGCTATCGAGAAAATTTCCATTGGCACGCAAGAACACACAGGACGGTATCGGCGAGTTCTGGATATCCAGTAATCGTAACGTGTTTCAACTATCCGTGGATTGAGCCAGCTTCGGCACGGGAAGGTTGAAAGCCGCTGTCAACGTCTCTCAGTGGGCAGCGCTGTCTAGTCTGTTAACCTCGTTATCAACCACCGGCCATTAGGGGTCCAAGGCGACAAAATGCCGAGTAAAGTGCCATCTTTCTCAAACAATTACGGTCCACGTTGTCGATGCTACACCGCACGTACGCCTTCCTTACACGCTTGCTCGAATTACCGACGCATAGAAATTAACGCCTTAAATCGGTCGCGTCAGAGTAACGTTTTCCTCCGTGCAAATAACATTTCGTTTAAAAGAACGCGTCGTTAAAAGCACGAGCGGACAGCGTACCGCATAATAATTTAATGTTTTGGAAACCGTCGCGCGATAAAGAGGAGGAGCAGCTGACGGAGAAACAAGGAGCAGCCTCGGAGAATGTACGATCACGATACCGGCCATCGATCGAGCACGCGAATATCCTATATGTTCCCCGTGAGATCGATGTTATGTATTTATCCTGTATTTAGTCGCATCGATTAATCGAGATACATCGCGCGGCAACGTTTCGCGCTCGTGTCGTTTCGGACGAGTCGAAAGACTCGTCGGTTCGATCGTTGTTTTCGCATTAAAAAATTGGTAAAGTGGAAGTACAAATCATCGAGCGACTACCGGTTATTTGGAAACGTAGCACCGACCAAAACTGGTGAGAATCGACGAGCTGCCGGGAGAGAGGGTGGTTGCAGGAGAAATTGGAGGTTGGGGGAACAGCATTTGCAGTAACAAAATGCGAAGCGCTGCACGCGTTAATTCCCGTCCATAAAAGCCATCGACAAATCAAACCTACGACATGATTCACTGCCGACATAAATACAACTAGATCAGCGTGTGTACGAGAAACGTGGTATGAGCGATGGGTCGACAGCCGTTTACCCCTGCCGCCCCTCTTCCGCCCCCTACTCTCATCCCTTCTCTGTCTCTCTGCCCCCTTCCCCTCAATCACTATGTATGCGTGTCCTGTTCCTCGTATTCCTTCATTGGCACCGCCACCGCTACCATCAACGCCACCGCCACCGTACTGCCACGGTACCGTTACCGCTACCGCCACCAACACCGCCTACGCTCTTCCGCCTCTTGCTGTTTCCTCTCCTGTTTACCTTCTCATTCATCCGATTTATCTCGCGATTATTTCGATATCGAAGGATAGGGCTGCGAGAGTTCCTCTGTTCCCGAAACTGTAATCTCTGATCAGAGTTCAAGAAATCTAGCTGTTAAGCATTAGAATAAATGTAGCAATACACGAGATATAAATTTTCTTTTGTCGTCTACGACATTATTGGAGGCATCGACGTTTTAATCACTGTGACTCTGAAGAGAGTGATTCGACAAGGGGTTAGCTCATCGACCCGATTCATCTCGATCATTTCGGTATCGAAGGATAGGGCTGCGAGAGTTCCTCTGTTCCCAAAATTGTAATCTCTAATCAGAGTTCAAGAAATCTAGCTGTTAAGCATTAGAATAAATGTAGCAATACACAAGATATAAATTTTCTTTTGTCGTCTACGATATTATTGGGGACAACGACGAGGAGTGAGCTTCCGAATAATGCAAGTTACGCCTGGTAAACGTAAAAATAGGGAATTTGTGGGCAGCCTAGATCGATCTTTCATCTGGCCCTTTTGTTTAAACCCGCATTTTCGCACTAAATTAACCCGCACTCTCGCAATCCTGGAAACGAGACTACCTCTTAACAGCGTCCTCGTTGAATCCTGCGACGTCCTGTCGTTTGAGGCTCGCGTCGAGCGTGGAGCGTCGAGTTCGGTTCGCGTAGTCGGTAGCCAATAGCTATTGGCTCGGAGTGGTCGACGGGTCACCACTCCTACCCCTCGCGAATAGTTCGGTGGTATAATATGCGGTGTTCACGGTGATTTATGGCTGCGTGATATTTCGATACAATGGCAGTCGCGGCGGAGGCAGTGGCGTCTGCACGGAAAAGGTAGACGCGCAAAGGGTACGGACAGCAGAGGGTACGGTTGCGGGTACGGGACGGGCGCGGGGGTAGGAGCGTGAACAGAGAGACCGCGATACACACCGGAAACGGAAAAATGATGGGAGGAGAAGAGCAAGAGAAAGGATGGTTTCGGGCTGAGAAGTTAGCAGTGTGCGTCGAGCCTGTGAAACGAATGTCCGCGTTTCTTGCGGCACAAACTCTATCACGGTGCTCCATACCCATACACAACGCGGCTCGACTGCTTCGAACTGGAGTGCGAGTGCCGCGAGTACGGGTACGAGAGCATGAGCACGAGCGGGTGAGGGAATGGTCGACGTGGAACCGGTGCGGGACAAGAGGGGATCGGAGGGGCGAGCGGAACGGTAAAAGAGGGTGCCTGTTCACTTATCTCGCAGCCCGTAAATAATAAAAATATAGACATTACGCGACCGTATATCAAGCGAGCGTGTTTGGTTCGTTTTACGTTTAAGATAAATTCAGCTACCGCGACGTCGGCGTCGTTCTCCCGACGTTTGCCCGGAGGAACGAATTAGAAGAAAAAACAGATGGAAAAACCGGCCGGACGTATTCTTTCCAAGAAATACCTTTGAATCCAGCACCGCCGCGATAGGACCCGCAACCAGGATTTTCGAGAATCCGATCCATCGGACCATTCGTACCGGTTTAACGGGGTAGTTAACGTCGTTTCCTGGATCGCAAGGGCGCGAGTTGCGCCTTCTCATTTCTCGATAATGCATGGGGTTTATCAGTAGTCAAAAGATAGATGAAAGGTCAATCTAGGCAGTGATCGCCCGCAAAAGTCCTATTTTTGCGTTTACCAGGCGTAATTAACTACTGTCATAAAGCTGCGACAGTTACGTGCTGTCGAATAATGCAAATTACTTATATCTCCTACACGTAAAAGTAGGACTTTGTGGGGCGATCGCGGCTTCGATCGATGTTTTATCTAGCGCTTTTGACTACTGCATGAGAAACATCATCTTTGCATTATCGAGGGAAGAGAAGACGCATTCTCGCACCCTTGCAATCCTGGAAGCGAGTTTACCTCCTTAACGAATTGGGAAACGAAATTTCGTGGAATTTCAAGTGCGACGATGATCGGTACGATGAAAGAGACCACGGTTCTTTGATTGGTGAGCCTCGGTTGGCCTATAGCGGTTGGCCGTTCGACGTTCACCCTGGCCGCGTTTGTCTCCTCTCGAAGCGGAGGCTGTGTGTGTTCGCGCACCGTTAAAAGACAAGATCGTCGGGACGTACGCGAGGCAAAGGCATCGGCACTCCACGGCCGCTTTATAAACTATTCCTGTTGTCTCCTTGGGTATTATTCCGGGTGCTGATTTATAGATGCCATTAATTAACGGCCGCGCCTTTATTCGGACGAAAGGGATGGACCTATTGCTCACTGGTTAGACGCCAATTCAGTGCCATTGTTCTTGCGTCGTTTGCACACGTACGTAAGCACGCACACGAATGCAATCTCGGAAGCAAAGCGTGCGAATACGACGATAATTTTTCGCCGGTGAAATAAAGTCAGGAAAAGCGCGAGTACGGAGAGAAAGCCGTTTGAAGAGGGCAAGGCAGGAAGAAGGGGAAAGAATAGGGGAAGTTCGAAGTGGGCGGGCTCGCGAACACCGTCAGAAATATTTTTCCACTCGCGAAACAGCTTTTTCTATCTCTCCTTGCCCTTTTTCATTCGCACGGCCGCCGGTCGCGTCGGCTCGCGCGATTACGATTTCACACCCCCTTCACCGACCCCGTCTTTACCCTCGCGAAGCGTCTTTGTCACGTCTTTGCCACGTATCCGACAATATGTTCTTGGATAAAGAAATTCATCGAACCAGTTTCCATGTAAGCCAGCTCATAATTTTACTAATCCTAAAATGAAAAATATGTAGGGGTGTGAATTGCAGTGCACGAAAGAAAAAGTTGTGTGCTGTTCGTTTCACTTTCAGCATTTGTTTATGCGGTGCAATTTCAAACAAAGTCGTGAGAAGTTATATAACGGAACTTGTTGCTAATAAAAGACAGAAATTCTAGGAGCACGGGATCTTTAAATTTGTAATCACACTTCTTCTACAAGGTAAAAATTTGGCTTACATGCTCTCTTGAGAAAACGAAATTACTCACCAAACCGTTTAGTGTTGAGCCAGCACTGGGAACAATTCGGCGTTGCGTAATGTTCTTTCTTCGTTTCCGGTAATTCCTTGGACGTCTGGCAAATAAGATCGAAGATAAAACTGCGAGCGTAGTAGCTGTCGGCGATATCGCTCGATGTCTCGCAACTCGTCGATCATTTTTCTGTCAACGAAACACGATGCCGCCCATCCGGCGATATAATGATAGCTCTCTGAAATTTTCCACGCGCATTATTCGAGACGTAACACGTGTTCGTTGTAGCGCGTAATTCGTCCGGATCGGTGGTTGACAGGTGACAGGGCTGACGCGGGTCAGCACGTGACATCTGTCAACTGTGAATGTTTCGAGCGGTGACGGCCGCCGTGCAGTGAACGCAGGCTGACGTTGTTATCGAGTCGACACTGCTCGACGACCTAATGAGCTCGGCGGAGAGAGAGACGACGAAACACGCGGACACGCGCGAGCACACGCGAACGGTGGAGGCGAGGTGGGGTGGGCTCAGGTGAGGAACTGGGTGCTGGACGATCGGATCGGTCGAGGAAGGATAAGAAGGACGAGGATGAGCACGTGGGGGATGGGCGAATGGAGAAAAGGGAAGAGTCGAAAGGAAGAAACCTTACGAGTCGAAGTGTAGTGTCCGAGGAAATATCGATGCGATGAGTAGGTACGTTACGAGGATCGAAAGCGCGGATGGTCAGTGAAAAAATTGACCGCGACTTCTACACGACTGGCAACGTGTATAGTGCATGGGTCGTGGGACGTTGTTGACGGTACGGAGTGCCAACCCGTGAATAGAGAAAGGGGGAGGGAGAGCTCGAGAAGAGGAAAGTGGCGGGAAAGGGAAGGAAACGAGAGACTCGTTATTTGTCACGGTAAGCGGCCTTTCTCGCAGTATTATTTCCCGCAAAGTGTTATTAACTGCTCTCATATTTCGCCCCTTTCCACCGCTCGCTTGTTTTTCTTTTTTCCCTTTCGTTCTGTCGCTGCTCCCTTTTTGTTTTTAATCGTTAATAGCGCCCGTTCGTTTCGGCGCTTAATCGTTGCCGAGCGTTAAACGTTAGGCTTCGGACGTTTCGCTGTTAGATCGAACCGGTAGAACCGAGGGTGGAGAAGAGCGGGTTGTTTGGTAAGGGTGTAGAGCGGGAAGACGAGCAGTTTCCTTCCGGCTAGTGTCGGTCGCAAATCACCGTTGTTGCGCGTGGAATAGTTTAAAGAGTGTCGCGGTTTCGCGTTCGATCGGCGCAACGATTCTTTCCGAAGAATGTTTGGTTCAGGAAGTAGACAAAAAACGCGGGTATCGCTATCGTTTCGACGTTATGTTGTATTCCGGACACGTCGGGCAAACGGTGAGTAGCCGTTTAGTTTACGGGAGGCATGTGCGTTTACAGGAGGTTGTCCGGCCCAACGTCATTCCCATCAATGAAAAAATGACACCGATAAAAAATGCTTCATGACCGTTATGCGCCGGTGTAGGTGGATAAGGGGTGGTCAACGTAGCGAGCTGAAATCGACATGACCGTTCGGCACAAAATTTATTTATTATTTTTGTCGTGCGATTTTGTATCGTGCCCAACTGCGGTGAAATTAAATTATTATTTTGCTGGTATAAATCATCGGCCCGTGGAGTGGGAGGGGTAAAAGCGAGGGAAGTGACGCAGAGGCAGAGACGACCGAAAGAGAGCGAGCGGGAGAGAGTGAGAGAGCGCGTGGAATCGGTTGAAACGGTTGTGCGGGGGAACGGCGAGGCAGCGATGCCACTGGGAAAGAACGGGAACGAAGTACGAGCGAGCGAGAAAGAGAGAAAGTCATCGGCGAGTAGCGGGGAGAGAACGAGAGAGAAAACGAGAGAGAACGAGAGGGACGGACGGATAAACGGATAGACGGAGAGAGACGGAAAGAGACCGCGAGAGAGAGAACATCCGTTCGCTTTAAATCCCCGCAAATGAATATTTATATTTTCCATTGAATTACTCTTTCGGGGCGGCATAATACGCGTGAAATTGAAATATATTCGATAAATTATTTTATCGAGTAGCGGCACGACTAATCGGTGCTATATTCCACGGAAAATCCCGATGCTGCTGGCAGAGTGAAATTTTACAAAGACTCGGTCGCGTTTAATTCTGGTAGACTGGACAAGGATGGCGGTGTCGGGTCGGGTCGAGGCGGGTCGGTCGACTGCTCGTACGTGCGCGATCTCCGCAATCGTTCGTTTCGATCGTTTCTCATCGAAATCCGTAGGAACGACCGCGGGACGCACGGTATCAACGATGACGGCTAGATTCGAGCGATCGTCCAGTCGGAAGTTTGAACGATCAGCATAATCGCGGCATCGATCGAGTGGCTGTATGCCGACGTGGCGTGGCGTAGCGGTGTGGCTCGATGTGACGCGACAAGGCAGAGAGACAGGGAGAGAGAGAGACAGGACAGAGAGAGAGAGAGAGAGAGAGAGAGAGAGAGAGAAACGCGACGCTGCGCGGCGTGGCGAAAACTTGTCCGAGTCCTCCCGCTTGCATAAATCGGCGAAACGATCTTGTTTTTCCGCTCGCGGTCACCGGCGATGAATCGAACGCTCGGGAACGCGGGGAACAATCGCAGTGCCGTTCGATCGACGTTTATACGCGTAAGAATGATTGCAATTCGTAACTCCGTGTAAAAGCCCATTTCGCGATTTCGTAATTCGAAATAATTATTGGTGCGCATTGCGACGGCCATTATCGCGGACAAACAGTTTTATATCGTAAACAGACGCCATTAACAAAGAAGAATTGTTCGGTGGTTTCGATGTGCTCAGCAACAAAAGCACGGTCAGATTACACGTACCGCCGATGTAACTGTCGTAATAACGAACTGCGTGGATTAATTTCGCAACAAGCACTGCGGTTCGCAAAATCCACAGTTTAATCTGTAGTCACAGTTGCCGCGGTGAGACAATCGCGCGCAACCCCCGATTCGCTCGGTGCCGTCCACATCTTTACCCCCTCGTCGTTATCAGTTTCCTCTGGTATTTTTCGCGTCACGTACATATGCACGTCGCTCATCCTTTTAACGCGGTTCTCCTTTATCCGTACATCGTGGACACCGTCGATGGCGTTGACGCTCGTAATGCCTCCAGTAGGTAGTCTGGCTGATCCTTCACGGACGGCTTGTCCCTTCGCAGAGGGTTTTACGACGTACCTACTCGTACGAGTAGATAAACGAACGGTCAGATATAAGTATAGGCGACGAGCCCATGGAATTTACGCGAAAGCTATCGGTGCTTCGTAATTAGAGTACATTCGACCCGTAGCCGCGCGAGAAACTCGGTGAACGAGAGAGAGAAGAAAGGGCTAATGAAAAGGCGGGGAACGATAGGGGTGGAGGCGCGGAGTAAGGTGAGTTAAGCGTTTAATAAGCTTAATCACGCGACAGATCCGTGAGATACAACTTGCTTCGCCTCGGTAGCTAGGTGGTAGGTAGCGAGGTGGTAGCGAAGTGGTAGCGAAGTGGTAGCGAGGTGGCAGCGGCAACGACAACCCTTCCTCCGCCTGTCCCTCCTACCCCTGTTCCCGATGTTTCTCTTGTACGCGTTCCACCCTCGCCACCACTCACCTCCTCTCTACTGTACCATCTGCTGTTACTATTTTACCGGCGCGGCGGTTCTACCAATGTACGAGTCTCGCAGCACCCGCCAGCCGTTTCACCGCACGATCCTCCCGATTTAGCCAACCCTCCGCCAGAACCACCAAGACCACCCGGTCCACCCGTTCGAACGTTCTATTAACGGAAAACTGTTTATTATAGGCCATAGCCGAATAACTGATCAGCACCTGCCGGGCCAGCAGGGTGACTCCGTCGGCGATCACGGAGGGACAAGTTTATCGAAATCGTATTAGCGGAGGTTTTTATGAAATCGGAGAAGTCAGGGAGGCGGAATGCCGCGTCTCCGAAAACTGGAGATTCGACATCAGTATTCAGCGATTCCTCGACTCACGGACTCGCGAGCACCGGCCGAATAGTTTGGCAACATTGATCATTCGGCGATAACGTAACCGGTTCGCTTGTAACGACGTTACGTCGAACATAGAATAGAATTGTGCCGGAATTCCAGTCGAAATTGTCCGCGAAAGCGACACAGCTTCCTTGAATCGAATGGGCGCGGATCGATTCGTTTCGCGGACCGAAAACGGAGGATAATTCGAAGAACGCCGAATCGACGAGTCGCTCGTCCTAACAAATGGCTGTTGAAAGAGAATGTCGTCGACGATTGCCGTGGATGTGGAGGTGGCGAACCAGTGTTTGACGCGTCCGAAGCGAAGCGTGTCGTCTCGTTTCTTATTCTCGGAGTCTGTGTTGCGAACAGGATGAAACACGGTCCGGAGAACGGCATTAAGGGAAAGGTGGATGCTTCAAAGGTTTTCCAAAGCTTTCGTTTGGTCGCCGTGCTGCCGGTGGTACCGTACGCGCGATTAGACCGTCAACCGTCGGATAATTAAGGAAGACGGTCCGACGAAAATCCCCTGCTCACGGTTTTCCCTCGGTCTTGCAGCCTCGTCTAGTTCTCTTCTCGGAATATGCATATTTAACGAGTTACAAACGCCGTGAGCGCGCGGCTACGGCCACGGGAACGGGTATACGGGCGCGAAAGCGCGGCCGAGGGTGCGAAAGACGTCCTTCTTCCCTCCACGGGTCTCCCGAGAGACGCTCCGCTTAACCGGAAATTACCCAAGTTTCTCACCGGCTACCGGTATGCGGAGCTCGCCGGAAAGAGAGTCAATCTTTCGGTCGACCTCTCTCGGGCAACGTCGCGTGATCCTGGAGACGCGTACGATTGAAATCGACCTGTCCGGATCGGTGACATAATCTAGCGGTGTTAGGGGATAGTGGTAAAAGCGACTTGCTATTTGGAGAACCGGAATCCAACCAGAAGCTGGAGTAGAGGAGCAGCAACAGGAAGAACAACAACCGCAACAACAGTAGCAGAAGCGGAACGGGATCGATGGTGTATGGTGGCTTGGATCGGATCGGATCGGATCGGATCGGATCGAATCGGATCGACTACCTCGCGGAGAATCCACGAGCGCCGCGTAACCGTGCATCGGCATGGTCTCGTGGAAGGTGGAAGGTGGAAGGTGGCGAGGGTGGCGAGGGTGGCGGACCGCGCTCGCACCGGCCGAGCAACATTGATACGGCCGGATCACAGCTACCGGACCAATGTATTTTAGTGCCCCGAGGCTTAGCGCTATCGAAGCACGCAGTCACCCGCCATCACTCCGTGCACGGGTATGTAGTGACGGTAATAGTCACTATATCATTGGCTCTTGGTAATACCCTGGCTGCTGGCGGTGCTGCTGATGCTTCCCTTCGCTCTCCCTTCCCTCTCTGTTCCCTCTCCCACCTAGCCTTGCCGCCGCGCGTCCCTTCCCACCTAGTTACCCTTCGATCGCCACACACGGCTCACGGCTCATGGCTCACGGTTCACGGCTCACGGCTCACGGCTCACCCTTCACCCTTCTCCTCCGCTGCCGCGTAATGTTCGAAATGAAAACGAATGTATTTCGGATAGCGGTAAATACCGAAGCCGATTCGGTTGCATCGCGCTTAGCGACCCTCGCTCGCCTTTGCCCAACTTCTCTTTGTACTCGATCCCACCGCACCGCATAAAACCGCACCACTGCGTACCCCTCGATCGCGAGAATTTCCTTCTTCGTTACTTTGTAACGCGATCCTGTCAGAATCAATGGATCGACGCCGGTGTAGACGCACAAGCTCGACGTTGATCTCACGGTTGGTCCGGATCTCGATCTTTTCCTCGGCTTTGGCTGCGGCTTTGGATTCGGGACCGAGGAGATTGATCCGAGGTAGCATTACTTTTGGTTAGCCTCCGAGCGACGCGCTGTTAGTCTTCATTCCCCCGCGCCTCTCTCGTAAGTAGCCGCAAACTCCGGCACCTCGCTTGATTGCGTCTAGTTAGAGCCACGCCAGACTCATCGGTTCCCTGCCTCGCGTCCTCCACCACGATTATTTGTCTTCCCGTTTTAAGAGGCTGAAAAGGAACGCGACCGAACCGAACAAGAGATTACTCTGCTTTCGGTGATCGAGACCTTCCTGGAAGGGTAGAGTTCACGCGACGAAAGAGATTTCGGTGAGACTTATCGAAAGAAACGAAAGAGAGCGGAAGGACAGGAGGCTCGATCGCGATGCAACGAAGAGTTTTTCTTGACGGCATGGGTTACGCGGGGGTTGCAGGGTGTGCAGGGTGTGCGGAGCGCACAGAAGGTGCAAGGGGTGTGCGGTGAATGCTGCGAAACGCACATCGGAACGTACATGCATACGTATACGTCTGGTCTGGGTGTACGGCACGTGAAATCCGATCGTAATTTTAGCCGCACCGCGCCTGCCGTACCTGCTAATCCATTCATACGCTCCCGAGTCCTCTTCTCTCTTTTGCTCTTCCATTCTCATTCTCATTCTCGCATTCGCTATCTAACTCTCCTGCCTCTACTCTTTCCCTCGCCATTGGTGCGGCGATGTACACACCAGGTCGGATATATCGGCCGGTATTTCAGCCGCCATGCGGAGGTAATGGATTCAGAAACGCGGCGGACACCGCGCGCCCCGTGTTAATAACAATCCATACTTATTGCCCGCATATTTTACCGATCCCCCGCGCCCTGCCGCTTGCTACCGACTATATTACAACATATGGAGAGCATAAACTTTTATGGCTACCCTTCTACCGTCGCCCTTCCTCCTCCACAGCCGCCACCTCCACCATCGCCGCTCCACCACCACTACCACCACCGCTAACCTCCTCCACCTCCTCCACCTCCTCCACCTACTCCGACTGAAACTCCTTCTCCTCCTCCATCGACCACCTTTCGCGTAACCCATCTAACGACCGGCTGCCTGTTTCTATCCTTCCCGTCCTCCCCCAAACCACTGTCCCTTGTCCACTCTGCTGCTTCCGCCATTTTTTGCCATCATTCCCCCCCCCCCATCCACCCCGACCCATTCGACCCTACTTTTTCCATTTCCCATTTCCCATTTCCCATTTTCCGATTCGTGTCTACTTTTACTAATTACGAAACCAAGGAGTGGACACGCCGCGATCGTCGGATCCAATTCTGCGCGTTCCGATTCTCGACGCGCGCTCCTAACCGCGATCTACGCGTCGATCCGCGAGCGTAGAATATTTTTCGAAAAATGCTAAATCTCGGCGACGATCCATCGGCGTATCGACGCGTCGATTCGTCGAACGTATGCGACGCGAGCATCTTGCTCGCATATTATAATTTACATTCGCGGCTCGGAGCAAGGACAATTTCGATGCGGACAATCGGCGTGCCGACAATACGAAACGTTAAATCATAATTTGGTTAATGCGGAATGTAATGTCGATGTTGGCGGAAGCGTCTCTAGATCCGTGTGCAGGGGCGGACAATGAGCGAGCGAGAACAAGAGGACAATATCTTGTTCCCTCGTTCGCTCGTTTGCTCGTTCCCAGCTAACAACCCATGCGTATTCGGTTTAGTTGGCTAACTGGCACGTTCGCGCCCGCTCAGCGGCCACGTGCGCGTCTGTAGCCTATGCGAGGGATTATAAATCGCGGGCCAATGAGTGGCTTCCATTTGTTATCGCGGTGGCTGCCAGGAGTTTCGCGCCGCGGCGCGAAGGCTCGCTTTTAGAGTACGATGCGTGGAAACGAGATCTATTCGGTCTTGTGGTTCGTCCAAAAATTTAAGTGGTTCGCGACGCTGCGATGCATCGGCTGCTCGTTAGCTCGCAAGTGATATGAGTCCACGCATCGTCGGACCGAGCGAATCGGGCGGATGAACGCCGAGAGCTTTTTCCGGCCATCGAATCACGATCGGACATTACGATTTTATTATCCAATTATATTTAATATGCTTAGTTCTATTTATCAGATGATTGTACAAGTTCATGCCCGATTTCCTGATTGTTGAAAAGAATGGTGATTGACAAAGCTGTATTCCTTAAAATTTAACCATTGAATTTTATTTTCACATCGGATACGAACTTATGCAATCTTTTAATATTTTAATTTAGAATGTATTGGATATGGGTGTTGAAAAATAGACACTGATAGTTTTGAAATAAAACAACTCTAGGAAGCTCTTTACCAAACGAAAACTTAACTTGAACTGACACTAAGTGGAAAACCGTTGGAACCCTAAAAGAAACCAGATCGCTCGTGTCTCCAGACTGTCTAGATTAGAGTTAGAAAATGATTGTAAGACCGTTTTATCGATACTTCATGATCTCTATTTATGAATACGATACTGATACCGTTGATTCATTTTTGACTACGAATAATAAGTTCATTGTGCTAGTAACTTCTATGATAATCCAACAGAATGTAACATTTGTTATCATTGGTTCTCGAAGTATTTATGTTTAAATATCATTTTCCTTCTAAGTTTTGGCTCTTGTTGTACTCTTTGACTGGATTTGTTGTCCTTTGACTATTGTCCGTAGCCCGTTGTAGGTTAGGAAACGGAACGATACGGAACGGAAGGTAACGCACGGTCGCCGGTCGTATCGTTGTTCCCCTTTAACGTTAGATGTTGTCTCGGACGATCTCGAGCGTATAGCCAGCTAATAATTATAAGTTAGAAACTTGCGAGGGTCGGCGTTTCGTGGGTTAGGAAAGGGGTTGGTCGGGTCGAGTATGATAGCACAGGTTGCGAAGCGAGTGTTGGTCGCGGCACGGCGAGCGGACGCTATCGTGTTACGACGTTGTATTAATCTCCGTGCAGCTAGTATCGGCAGACACCGGTCCTCCAGTGGGTTACACCGCTGTTTCGCTTTCCGGTAGCGGAAGGAAATTCGTGCTGCGACTGCTTTTAGGGCGTTCGATGTCAGGAGACACTGCGGAACGTCGCCCGACACGTATCGCGCACGTATTAGTGCCGTGTACGTACATTGTTACCGTATCGGTGACAACGAATGCTCGCGTATGTCGCGCATACGTCGGAGAACATGAAATCGCGTGCCACGGCCAGGATTCGTCTCGTACGTAAACGTATGCGAAAGCAAAAGTCAACTTTTGGCTCTGGTTGTTAAACAACGATGGGGAAACATCGGACGCCGAAGGATGTAGATTAAGTAAACCGATTTTCGGCTAACAGGATTCGTCGCAACGATGCCGCTTAGGTGCTACTGGTTCGTTGAGAACGAATGCTCGAAATCGCGTGCAACGGGGAGGATTCGTCTCGAAGGGAAACGTATGCGAAAGCAAAAGTCGACTCGTGGCTCTGGTTGTTAAACAACGATGGAAAAACATCGGACGCCGAAGGATGTAGATTAAGTAAACCGATTTTCGGCTAACAGGATTCGACGCAACAATGCCGCGTAGGCGCTACTGGTTCGTTGACAACGAATGCTCGGAATCGCGTGCAACGGGGAGGATTCGTCTCGGAGGGAAACCCGTACGTAGCAAAAGTGAAAGAGTGGCTCTGTTGAACCAGGAAAGGGACCACGATGTAAAAACACATTGAAGGATATAGCCTCGAATTAGGTACACCGATTTTCGGGGAAAAGGATTCGACGCAACGACGCCGCGTAAAGTATCGACTAGAACGGTAGCCGGCGCTCGTACAGAGCTTTGAAATCGCGAAACGGTCGAGGCCGCGCGCATAGAGTTTCATCTTGGGAGATTACCCGAATCGTGATCAAAGCGAAACGACGAAGAAACGAAGCTTGCTAACGACGCGACGCGTCGACCGGGGGATTGGGAAAGGGGAGCAAAACTGGGAAACGCGGGAAAACGAGAGAAACGAGAGGGAAACAGAGGTGGGGAGAAACGGAACGGTAGAGAGAAACAGGGAAAGGCGGAACGCTTCGCGAGAGTCTCAGTTGCAGCGGCGGTTATTCCGGTTTTTTGATATCGGCCGGTTTTCGCGGCGGTAGCAGTATCGAGCTAACAATTAATTATTGGCGGCGCTTCAGAGGGCTGCCGGCTGCCGTAGTTAAACATTACGCGTTCCATATCTTACTGTGCTATCTAATCCCCACAGGGACTCGAGCGCTACTGCAGTAATCTCGTTTAATTGCTGGCTGTAGACGCGAGAGTCCCGTTCAATTAGTTTTTCAAATAAACATTAGTTTCCTTAACACGCGGTGCCATAACGTGGCGGAGGATGAGAGAAGGTGGAGGAGGAGGAGGAGGAGGAGGAGGAGGAGAACGGGAACGAGAGCGGGTATGGGATCGGGAGCGGGAACGGAAACGGGAATGAGGATGAAGGGGGGTGGGGGGGGGGGGGAAGTAGAAACAGCCGATAGCGGAAAGAAGATGGAAGCGCCGAAATCGACGGAGAACGACAGAGCGTCGGCGAAAGGGACAGAGATGTGGGAGAAGGACTGGCGAAGGGGGTTGGCAGGCGACAGAGCGAGAAAGTTAGAGGGTGGTGTAGAAGGTGGAGAAGAAGAGGAGACTAGTTGGTGCAGTCGGAACGCGGGTCGGTGGTAGAGGTGATGGGTCTGCGGAGCAGCAGGCTGACGGTGGAGGATGCGCGGGGGCGTTGGTGCTGGAGTTGGCGGAGGTGGCGGAGGTGGCGGAGGTTGGTGGAGATGGTTAGAGGGTGGAGAAACACTGGTGGAAGAGGAGTGCGCGGTGTCGTGGCCGCGGGGTAAGTAATTAACGACACATTTATACGATATCGCCCACGGGTGCGGCGGGGTGGGGTGCGGTGCGGTGCGGTGCGGCGCGGCTCGACTCGGCGCGGCATGGCGTGGTGCGACGGGGCAAGGCGAGGCGAGGCGAGCCGAGGCGCTAGGCATGGTGCGGTGCGGCGCGGCGCGGCGCGGCGAGTCGAAGCGCCCAGCACCGCGAAACGGTAAAGAGACACGAAACCGCCTCGCCGGTTTGCCGCGGAGTGCCGAGGCACAACGCGAAACTAAGCGAACTAGGATCTCGTTCGTAGGAAATGCTTCGCTAATAGGTAGCTATGCGTTCGACGATAAATACGTAACGTAGCTGGCTCGGTCGATCGGTGGCCAATTCGAGCTCGCGAGCGTGCCGAACGTTCAAGATCGTCGTCGAATCGAGCGTCGAAAATACGATTTTCGTATAGATACACGCTTCCTTCGATCGATGAACGAGTTTCAGAGAATGGATCGTGGACTGGCGGCGTTGAATCCGGGGATCGCGGAAAAGGTAAAGGGGGTTCGATGCGACCTTTGCCTTTCGACGAATCGGAACGCGTTCGTTGCTCGCGCGGTTGGTTATGGTGATGCGGATTATTCACTAATATGATTTACGACGTATTACCCCGTCGTGCTAGCGCGCGCGACTCACAATGCGCACATAATGTGAGGCATAATTTATTAATTTTACTAATGGCTCCTGCCCATTATTATTGATTTCGGGCCGCGCCTCGTTCGGACGGGCGCTGATTTATCCCGGTCGTTATCGGCCCCATGTTAAATCGTCCGCGAACCAGGAGCCGCGAGAATACAATTCGACGATTCGTGTCCTTTTCCTTTTCCATTGGCCGTTATTCGAACGCTATAGTCGTTCGTGCTGGCGGATATCGATGGAACAGGCAGCAGGGGATATCCCTTCGTTCGTTTGCAGTCTCGCGCGTCATTGAAAAGCTGTTGTTTCGTTGCGCGGAAAGTAGAACCCGTTCCACTTTATCCCTCCGCGGCGTTGCTGCCGCCCTTCACGCCCTTCGGTGCCCTCCCCCGATTTTCTAGTCTCGGTTCGGTGTTCTTTCCTACGCGCTGCAACCACCCTCTCTACCCTGTCCCATCCCGTCTCGTCCCTTTTTCCAACGAGCACGAGTGACCGGAAAATTCAAAGGAAAAAAGGAGCAGCGGGAACATCGCGTCGAGTGCATCGATAACGATCTAGACACCACGTTGCTCGAATGGCCGCGCCGACACGATATTAAAACATTAAAGTAATATACGAGCTCGCGCAAGAACGAGAGGCCACGGTTGACGCGATCCTCTGTTCGCGTAATATCTCGTCCCCTTCTTCTAATACCCTATTCACCGGATCCGAGTTTCACCGCTCGTTTTCCCGAAGCGGTTCCGCGACGCTCCAGTTTGCTCCGTGTCTTGTTCGTAACGAAATTTCGCGGCATTCGAAAATCGATTTTCGATTCGATGAAACATAATGCGGTTGACGAGACGAGACGAGACGAGACGAGACGAGACGAGACGGGACGGCACGGGACGGACGCGGTAGGGTACAGCACGATGCGGTACGGTACGAAACGGAACGGGTATACGGCAAAGGAGGCATTATATTACTCCTGGCCGATAAACCTTTGATGATTCCGTTTGAAGTTGGTCTCGAGGAAACGACGGCAGAGGTGGATGCAGGAATACAAGGTCTGGTGCACGGTGTTAGGAGTACTGTCACCCTCGACTTGGCCGGCAGAGAGAAGGGTGAGCTCTCACAGAGAGATTACACGAACCTCTCGAGTACCGAGCTCCAGCTACGTTAACCGCAAGCCGGACAGCCATTATTAGCAGGTACCTTGTGCGCGAACCTCCGGTAAGCCGTGCATCGTTGAATAATTAGAATGGTGCACGACTACTGCCAACCGCCGCGTCTAAACACCCACGAAACGCGCTACCCGTTCTGCTACCAGAGGCTCTCTTCGCCAATGCTAGATACGCTACTCCCGATATCAAAGGCTCTATACTCTATTCTCTATAGTCGACGCGATGCGCGGCGTGCCGACTCACCTTCATCTACGTTCCTCGCGCAGGCTTCCCTGCGAGAACGTTTTCTTGTTTTCCGAACGGAAGCTGGATCAGGCCGTTGACGAAACGCCATTACCGTTTGTTGCTCGTCTTTCTTTCCGTAAGCCGGACACGCGACCGTTGGTCGAGCTGGACATACCCGGTGCCGGTCGGTGCGTCACGAACGAATGTAACGATCGTTTGAAACGTTCTCTTTGATCGTACGTCGCAAAGAGACAAAAAAATTACTTTCTTCTGTCAGACGTTTGCTCGTTTCTCTCGATGACCGGCTCTCTCTTCCCGGCGGTGGAAAAAAAATTCCATTAGAGTGCCAATAACCAACGAGTGCCGAGAGTACGAGGCGCGCGCCAAGTTTGACGATTAATTATCGTCGTGCGACGCGTGTTTGATGTCGAAGGAAACGTTAACGTGGCCCGATTGATCGGTTAATTTAAAGGGACGGTAAGACGATAGGAACGGGACGGCAGACGGCGGACGGCAGACGACAGACGGTGGACAGCAAGGGTGGACAGAGGTGGACAGAGTTGGACAGAGGGTAGAATCGTAGGAAGGAGTGCGAGCACGGCGATCGAGGGATTCGGTTGGGGCAGGAGGTACGGGGAGAAACAGCGATGGAACGGGTAGCTGGGAACGGGGGACAAGAGGACGGGGAAACGACAGCCCGCGGGGTTCTTCGTTCGAAGGTAAAACGCGAGCGGGGTGGCGTCGAGAGGAACAAGGATCGAGCAGAGAGGAAGAGAGCACGCGGCTCGAGCCAAAGCAAAGACCGAGTCTGTTTCGCACAGTTCCCTTCTGCTCCCTTTCCCTTCTGTTCGCCTCGACGAGCTACGACAGCTCTTTCATCCGCGGATGATTACCCACCGCTGTTCGTTCCTCTAAACAGACTCATCCTCCTTCCCTTTTTCGATTTCGCTTCGAGACTACTTACACGAATGAACCGCAATTTGTCGTTGCTTACCGATCGAATCGATGCGATACGCGTCAACGTTTGAACGCGTTCCTCCGGCCCGTACGGACTCGCGCGGTCACGAAGAAACAGCGACGTCGCGCGTCGCGCGTCGGTCTAATTGCCGAAGAGAGCTTGCCGTTGTAGATTCCCTTCCAGTCGTTCTCAGCGTTTACGTCACCGCGTTTCGCTACCTAGTCACAATTATACGCCGCGCCGGTGGGAATAACATTTACTCGGCGGAGTCGCGCACGAGTATCGTGGACTTGACACATATCACTTGGTCGCGTGACTTGCCTGGTTCTTGGTTGCATCGTCTCGCGACGGCAGCTTAAACTTGTTTCAAACTTTGCGTCGCGTTTCGTCTCGGCCTGTCCCTTCTCGTCTCGTCTTGTCCCGTTTAGGCTAAGTCTAGCTTGGTTCTAGTCTTGTGCTTTGGTTTGAAAGGTGCGTCGCGAGAAAACGAGCACGACAATGGAAAGAGAGAAGTCGATAAGACGACGGTGCGAAGCAGCCGAAGAATAGGGGGACGCAAAATTCCGCGCGGTTTCGCGGACGACAAAAGTTTCCTTCTCGAATTAACCGGGCGAGACGGCAGGCGCAATGTAAACCGAGATTATTATAATCTCTCCGAGGCTCGACCGCGCGGTAACATTAAACGAAAACACGCGTCCTTTGTTTCGTGTCTCGCGTTCCGTAGGTTACCACGTAGGTACGAGCGGGGAGGAAGTTGAAAGAGTGCGAGAAAAGAGCTGCCACCCGGGAGAGGAGAGTTTGCTCGCGACTTTCCGATGCGGTTCCTCGTAGCGGAATCCGGACACGGATTAACTCGAAAGTTTGCGATGATAGCGCGGCAAAAGAACAACCACAATCGAGAGTTTGGTCCGCGACACTTTGGTTACGATTCAAATCCGTAGGTCATCGATTCCGAAATTCTACCTAACTGAAAGTGTTGAAATGAAACAGTTCTGGAAAAAAAATCAAAATCCAAGAATTGTTGCAGTGTCGTATCTGCAATGTAAAACATACATGGGTTAATTTCTATTCGCCGTTTTCATTGACAATCAAAAGTTGAACAGTTATGCAGCCAATAAAAAAGTATAGATTACTTAAAATCGTTTGTGGTCAACATATTCGCACAAATTCTCATTTTGAGACACTCTTACAAAAATTCACAGCTATCAAAGAAATTTTGTAATGTTTTTAGGGGAACATTAACAAGTTGTTCAAAGAAATGTATGTGAATGAGTACTCGGTTGGCTCCGCAAGGGATAAATTTACCCAGGCTGTGTCTTTTAATTAGAAAAGAACTGCACTCCGATCGTATCCTTCAACAGGATGATCGAAAGGAGACCATAGAATTAGAAGTGGACCGCTCCTTGCTTGTGTGTATCCGTGGCCGTGTGCCGCGGAGCACGGGTTGGGGCTAGAGCCGTGAGCACCTCCGCGCTCATCGTCGTCTCGCTTAATCCTGGGCTATTTATTCGCATAATAATAATAGTAACGCCGTTGGAACGTTTTCAAGAATTATTGCTGTCCTTGCCGGCCACGATAAATGAGTCCGGAGGATTAGCTAAACAGTGGCTCAAAAATGTTATTATATAGCTGCATGAATATTCATCGAGCCGCGAGTCGCGAGTCCGCGAGCGGTGCCGAGTTGCTTTTAAAACGTTTCACCTCTGGTTCCTCTTTTATTCCGCGTTACGAGGCTGCGGTTCGATGCCGCCGCCGAATACATACATCCGCGTCCCTTCTTTTCCCTCTCGAACGGGTCACGAGTCACGAGAGTTTCTGCTTGGCCGAAACGTACCGACTGGTACCCGAAATATCGATTTTCCACGAGCCGAATTCTTGGCCGAGCGGAAATTACGAAGCGTTTCTCTTCGTGTAAAACAGCGTCGCGATAATTGGTAGACCAGATCCAGAGCCAGCGAGAAGGATGGTCAATAACGAAGAGCACGTAGAAGGCGTGGCCAGTCTTCTTACAATTAGATCCATCGGCGAAGATTGACATCCAACCGAGACCTCGTATAATCGAGCATTCGAATGCGAGCGAGCGGAATCAAACGAAACCGATTTATACGATCCGAGAGACTCGAGTGTATTTAAATCGTAATAAGATCGTAAACGCCTCGACATTGTCCGGCGTCGATGGACCGACACACCGCGCCGCTGCATAACCCAACACGTCGGTTAATTAAAAGGTCCGTTCGTTCGTCGGTATAGCGCGGTCGATTGATATTTAACGCATTTGTCGAATTTCATTTGCTGTTCGTCGAATATACGCGTGTACGTGTGCAGGTATGCGCGATTGCCTTCCGTCGACGTGTAGGCCGCGAATCGATTCGAAACGGACCAATAACGAGCGGTCGCACTTCCGACGAAGGTAGGTCAATTAACGTCTGCATTGGTTTCGCGTTTCGCTCTCGAATCGGTCTGGAACGTGGGCAGGGAGAAGAGCAACGATAGAGACGGGGTTTTCGTTGAAAACTTAGCTGGATCCTGGCCGGTGGTTCGCGATGGGTTCAGCCATGATCGCGCGAGATCGATCGAGGGACCGCGAGGTTCGGCGGCACGGTAAAAGCGGCGATCATGGGTTTGCCTTTCGCGCTGGAACTGTTGGATCGCGACACGCGTCGAGGCATCGAGGCGTCGCGTCGAAGCGTCGAAGCGTCGCGAGTCGAATCGAGAACGGGAAGGGCGGAAGCGATGGATCGGACAGAAGCGGCAAAGACGGTCCAACCGGCTCGATAACGCGATAAGGCGAGGTTAAACCCATGTTTGGCGGGCAGGTTATAGGTTAAACGGTGAGCTAGGGGGTGCAACAGGTCGCGTGAACTTGGGTGAATTTTCTGTTCCAGAGCGCGCAGTCTGGCCCTCTCTTGCTTGCATCCCGTTCCCCCCTCGCGTCTCTCCCCGCGTTCCCCTGCCGCTACCGTCACCGCCACCGCCGCTACTGCCGCCGACTACCGCCGACGCCGCCAAGCCATCCCGATTCCTACAACCCCCCTTGCCTCTTCGCGCCCGCTTCAAGCACCTCCAACAACGCCGCCACCGCCGCCACCGCCGCCACCGCCGCTACCATCGCCGCCACCGTTCCTCGGTTCTCTTCCTCGCACCTACTCGCTCTGTATTATACTTTGTCTCTCTATTTCGCCCCCGCAAACTCTCTCCCTCCTCCCCCTCTCAGGAGGGTGACTCTCTCACTCTCCCTCTCGGTGCTATGCCGTCATTAGTCAATGTCGACGCTCGTAGCACGTGGAGTCCCGCAGAATGCACCATCTGTTTGATATCCTTCTGTATCTCCGCTACAAATCCGGACTACGGATTTCCTGTCGCGAAGTCACGGTTGTTCGCTTTCTCGTGTACATACTTCTGTCGTTCGTATTCCGATTTCGCATTGGTAATTTCCATAGGGATTGGCCCCGCCGATCGAAACATTTCGTCGCGCCTCTTCCCGCCGTGTGCTCCGTCCGTGTGCGTCTGTGTGCGCGCCCGTGCACGAGCCTCGTCGTTCTCTATCTCTGTTTTTGCTGCTCATCCGGAATATCCAGGGACCCGAGGACCCAAGATCCTCACGGGCCCAAGAACCGCGGATAGACGCGTTTCGTCGATTGGGAAAAATGAAAAGCGCGGGCGCGATCCCATCGGGCGGGAAGGGCGAATCGAGAGGGAAGGGTGGAAGAAAGGGTTGGCTGCGAAGGATCGCGGAATTTAACCAGCCCTTGCCCTCGCTCGGCGAACAAAGCTTGATTTATTGTAATGAGTTTGCAGAAGTTAAGAGGTCTGTCCCCCCCCCCTCCCCGTTTGGACTTCTCTGGCCGCTTAGCTCGATATTCGGACTGGTGTGCGGTTTGATGGGGATCCTCGGATCAACCCCCGTCATAAACCCTTCTTAGCACCGACCACCCTCGTATCCCCCTGTGAAATATGCATGAACCTTCTGCATACTGATTGCGTTATTTGTTTCACCTAGTCGAAGGAAAGGCGTGCTCTGTTTTCCGTTCGCGTATCTATCGCGTAAATGTACAGAAATATCGAAGCGGTGACGAGAGGATAGCGACGCACATAGAAACAAAAATTCACCGCTCTCCTCACCGCCGCTCCACCATATTCCCGCACTAACTGTTACGCGTCGCCGCGGTTTTCGCAAAGTTCGAAACACCTTCGTCGATGCGTTGACACTGTTTTTCGGCGATTAGGTTTAGGACACGAGGACGAAATGAAACGCGACAGACCGATTTACGTTCGGGTTCCCCTGTTTTCCGGTGGAAAAAGGACAAGAGTCGAAAAAAAAAATAGCTGGGAAAGAGGAAGAATAATACAGCGCACCGTTTCGTTCTTTCGCAGCCGTGAAATTCGTTTTCGGGCTGGATTTTCTCCCGAAAACGTTCGATTCATTGAGAACTGACGGGGGAGCCATAATTCCCGTCTCGGTTTGACATTAATGCCTCCCCTACTTCGTGCTCGGCAGATAGGCGAGGGGGTTAAGCTCGCTGCGACATATTTATGGAGAGGACGAGATGTTATCGGGCACGAGGACCCTGGGTTTGTCCGATCGCGCTGCGAAATCCGCCCTTCCTACAATCTACTTCGCAATTATCGGGCGCGACGTTAATATTTGAACTGGGACCGTCGCGTTCGTTCCCTCTGCTCTCTTCCCACGATTCGCAAAGAAGCTGTACCGTTCGCTTCGCGATTGTTCCGCGATTGTTCCACGATTGTTACGCGATCGCTGGGATGCGTGTTTCGAAGCGAGACTCGTTCCGATCGAACAAAAACAAAAAAAAAACAAAAAAAGAAAAAACTTGAGAGAACGAGGAGAAGAATGAAAGAAAGACGCGAGACAGAACGGAGGCGAACGGTTAACGGCTAACGGCTAACGGCTAACGACCAACGATCGACGACTAACGGCGAGCGACGAGACCAACCTCGTCGACGGAGACAAAGACAAAGACGGAGAAGGAGACGGTGACGACGAGCGGTGGGGTAGAGCGGGTCGAGGTGCGTGTAAATTAAAGGCGTCATAGATTTTCGCGGTAGCCCGCAGGATCAGGGCCTTAGATTTGCGTCCGGCAGATTACCCCGGGGGTGAAATGGGACAATGGGCGTTAGTCTGGGCCGACGGCGTATAAATAAGGATCCCCAGGAAGCTTCTGGGGGTAAGGGGACAGCAGGCAGAGGAGATCCTCGCTTGGTAGCGACGTGGTAGCCGAGTAGAAAGCCCGGCTAGTGCTGAGACCGGTCGGCCGTCCATCTTGGCCGTCGCCGTGGCGGTCCTTATCTGCACTCACAGCTCCGCTGCTAGACGTCCGGTGATCTAGGGCACTTCTCCTCTCCCCTCCCCTCCCCCTGTCCACCCCTCTCTCTCTCTCTCTCTCTCTCTCTCTCTTCCCTTTTCCTCTCTTCCCCTCTTCTCTCTCTCTCTCTTCTACATTCTCTGTCCGTCTCTCTATCGCCCCCGCCTCTCTTCAACTTTTTCCACGCTTCGCAGGAGAGAAGAATTTTCCACAGTCTCTTCCTAATTCGAGTTTTCGTCTTCGCCTTCCTACTCTCTCCGTCGTAGAATAACGAAATCAACGAGAGATAGACGAGAATCGTAAACGATACGGAAGATATTTTTCTAGAACACGACACGAAGACGTGAAGAAGACGATTTCCGTTCCCTCCCGTGCGAGGGTATAACGGAGTCCCGTCACACAGCTGTCTGTGCATATCGAATGAACGACTTTCCATAGGATCTCGGTCGGATCTCGTGAAACGTTAATCGCGGTAGCACATACTTATCGCGCGTTGCCGACACGTAGGCTCGTCCCGTGCGAGGCTGTTCGCGCGGTGCTCGCTCCTCTTCCTTCTTCTTCTCTCTGTTTTCCTCCTTTCCTCTCTCGCGTTTGTATCTCTCGTTCGAAGAGGAAACGTTAAATATTCGAATCACCCGGTTGGAATTATGGAGGAGTAAGGTCGCGCGTGAACGTCCGAAAGTCGAAGAGACCCGTGGTCCGGGTCAGAGCGGATAAACCGAGAAACGAGGAATAGCAGGGTATGGGGAGACGAAAGGATGCCGAGGGTCCTGAGAGGAACGGTACGAACAAGGTTTCTCGAAGATTACAAGTACGTAGCGAAAGGGCGTACGAAGGGAGGGTGTCGTGTTCGGAAAATGAGCGACAAAAAGCAAACGGTAAGACCGGTGTTGAAGCAACGTAGTTTCTCTGGTTTGCGTAAATAGAAAACTCTGTGATCGAACGGTGTTGTTCGCGTGATAGTTGTATCGTTGGAATTTGGCAATTTGGTTGAGCCACTGGAAGAGCGTAGAAGGAGTTGGTTCGCGGAGAATCTTTGTGGACGGAGTGTCGGTGGTTGCACGTAGAGCGGTTCGAAACTTCGGAAAAATCAATCCCGCCGGGGTTTCGCGAAACGCCAGTGTCAGTGCAATTCATTTGCATGGGAATTGCACTCGGCGGAGATGGCTGCAGCCCGGTATCGATTTTAAGTGGACCGGCAGGCTGTCCCGTCAGCCTGCTGTCTCGTCTTCCCTTGGACAGAAGCTACTCGAGGACGCGCAAGCGCTGCTGCGAAAACTTCTCTCGTGGAAAGTTCACGGAACCTCTAAACTCTGAGGGCGAGCGAGCGGAGCCTCGGCCTCGATTCGCCTCGCTTCGATCTCACGTTTCTCCTTGTTTCGACGCGTCTTCGCGCGCAGCTATCGCGATTACGGGCGCGCGTTCGTGTCCCTTTCTACGAATCGCCGAAAATACCGTAGACGTTGAGAGTTTTGCGGCGACCGCTGCCACAGGGAAACGCCATGGGAACGTCGCGCTGTAGGAACGCTATGCGCGGTGGCCAGCCACTCGACGTAATCTATACGATATATTTTATGCAATACCTTCTTTCCGTGGTCGTCGAGTTACATTAAAAGAGAATGGATGTTTCGCGTTGCGAGAGAGTTTGGAATTGTACGCGAGTTTGAAAGTAGCTCGGGGAACGGCGCGGGGATTGGTAGATGGGTGAGATAGGTTAGGCATGAGTCGGATATCCCCTGTGGCCAGTACGTAAGGACAATAAGCCAAAAAGTTGGCAAGGCAAGCATGGCGGGAGCCGTTACCCGTTATGAAACTCAAGGGTGAAGTCAAGATTGTAATTAGCTGGCGCTAAGTTTCGAGGTTTCCCTTGTATTTGAATGCGATCTAGCCGGTCGGGAAGCAGGCTAGCTAACCGAACTATAGCTGGCTAGTCGACCGTACTACCTCGCCTCGCCTCGCCCATCCTGGATCGTCGAGACGACTCCGTTTATACACTCGATACCGCTCGCGAGCGTTTCCCGTCTTCCTTGCGTTTTCTCAGAGGAGAAACGACCACGCGAACCAGATAACGCGTATCGCTTGGAAATTTCGAAATTTCCGTCGGTACGCTCTGCAAACACCGGAAACAGTTGAAAGGGGTTTGACAAAATCGTGTCGCGCGGCAGGCAACGATCTCGGTAAGCCGGCGCGGCGCGGCGCGGCGCGGCGTTCGCATACGATGAAAGGCGTGACCGCAAAAAACATAAGCAAAAGCGCGGTGTGACGCATAACGACACGATGTAGATCGTTGTGCCTGCTGCGAGTCGTGCAGGGTGAACGTTGCGCGGGGAACAAGGCGGGGCCTCCCCGAAACACGTACGGCAATTACAACGACCGTTCTGGAAAGTAGAGAGCTTCTGTCCCACGATTGTTATCTACACGTGTTGTTTATCGATTGTTTCGTTGTCTGGAGGCAACTGGCAACCAGCAACGTATATCGTGGGGTCGAAAAGCACGGCTGCCGGTAATTGCCAGCAACGAAAAGAGGTTCGACGTAACTAACGATATCTTTTCGCTGCTGGCCAGAGGTATGCGACAAGCAGCCGTCGCCTATCGAGACGGGAGACCAACACCGGTTCCGTCGAAAGTTCCGCATTGAATTTTCCAATTTTCCTCGCATGATCTTGCGATGAACGGCGTCGATCGGCTCGAATACTCCGGAGAAGGGAAGCCTGCCGCGCGGTTCTCCCAGCAACTCCTCGGAGAAATCTTCGAACCGCCGTTCCACCGTCGAATTCGCCCGCAACAAATTTGTTACGGATCGCGCGTCGCTGTAAAAAATTTCAGAGATGCATCGTTGTCGGGGAAGACGCGCGAAGAGATTCGGATCGAGTGAAATGTACTGCGAGCTCGGGATCGAGAAGTTCAAATCGAAGGTGCTCGAGACCTTGAATGGTCAGCGTTTAAGCAGTGAAACTGCTCGACGATTTTCACCCCGTTCAGACACGGCGGCGGGAACCTCGTGGATCTTATTTGCATCAGCCTTTTCGTATTCGTTTACACGTGTCCGAAAACGCGCGATTCCCTTCGTGTCTGAACGAGGGGTCTTGGTCGCGGCGAAGATGGGAAAAAGAAGGGTGGATTGCAGGGTGGCAGACGGCAACAGACCCGGAAATCCCAAGACGAGGAGATGCGTGGGACGGATGGGCGTGCGAGTGAGCGAGCGCGTATTGCGATCGGTGGTACGCCCGGTACGGTACACTCCGTTAACGCGCTGCCATTTTCGATAAGAGACGTTGCAAGGACGAGGCTGATCGCGCGCGACGCGTAGGCAAGCTGCTCGTAAAGTGTTTAGCCGAGGGGAAGCTAGCTGGAGAGAGATAAGGGAAGCATGGTCGGAAGAGAGAGAGAGAGAGAGAGAGGGAGAGAGGAGGAGGAGGACTCGCCGGCGGAATGGTGTAGATGAGTTAAGCTACACGAGGTCTGACGGTAGTAATTGAGTGCCGCTCTGTCTAGTTAGCACCTCGTGCCACCGGCTGACTCCCGTCACTTTATCGACTAAACGACAGCGATGCGTGACAAATCCATCTTGCCTTAACCGCGGCGGCGACGCCTAGACGCGGCACGTCGATAATCGACGTACCATCGTACCTTCGGGTTTCGTTCGCGCTCCGGCTGACATCGATTATGGAATCGAGACGCGCACCGCGCGAGTCGACCGATCTCTTCGCGGTCTGCGACTGCGTTCGACGGTCTCCGCTAATTACCTACCGCCGCGTCGCGTCGCGCCGCGCCGTTACAAACAAACCGGACGCCTCGGAGAAAAACGACGGGATGGCGAAGGGCGAAGGGCGAAGGAAGGAACGGCGGGCAGACATGCCGCGAGAAGGAAGACTGTTTGGCCGCTTTATCTGTCCGCCGAGTTGCCAGAGGAATCGTTCTTGCGACTAAGCAGCAACGAAGATTTACGTGACGCTCTACCGGGAGAAGATATCTGCCGCTACACGAGGAAACATCCAGCTCGTTTCTCTGTACACTTTTCTTTTCGACTCGAGCTTTACCTTACCGTGAAATCGCCGCGTGGATCGGCATTAGAGATCGAGATCGAAGTCGGAACGAAAGCTAACACCGAATACGGGGTAGACCGAGATCTCGACGAGTTTCTCTCCCGAGTGAATAATTAAATTACGCGAACGGGAGCGTTCGCGATGAAGCGTGGAAAGGGAGTACGGGAGAGTCGAAGGGGAGGGGACAAACAAAGGGAAAAGAAGAGACGAAGACGAGAGGAGGAGATGGAAGGACGCTCAAAGTCTGGAAGGTAGAAGGTGGGTGGGAAGAGAAGGCTCAAAGTTGAAATTTCACGCGCCATTGTTCGATTCCGGCAAAGGAATAGGAGTTAGAAGCATTTAGGGACCGGCGAGCAAGCTCAGGGAGGTGAATTACGGTCGTAGATACGCCGTGGCGCGGAGTGGCGCGGCGCGGCGCGGCGTGGCGCGGCGAAGAACCGAAGGGATGCCATGGAAGAACGGCCGAGGGTGAACGAGGCCAGGGACAAGGTAAGGGGCTGTGCCGGTGCTGAGACTTTAATTCCGAGCTACATCGACCGGCTAACGGAGCAACGATTCTTCGCCGTAAACGACTTCGATTTCGACCCTGCGCTGCGTGGCGAAACGAGATTAATCGGCGGTCCCTTCGTTCCGTTCGTCCTTCCTTCCTTCCTTCCTTGCTCCGCGTTTCGTCTTTCACCGTCGTTCTCTCGGTCCTCTTTGCCTCTCGTCGTTCGCAATAGTCCAGCAAGGATGACGGAGGCAAGGCACAGTGCAAACATCGAACTTCAGAGTTCGGATTTGCAAACGGGTACGATGCGGGCATCTTTCTCGAGAAGATGAGGAAGAGATCGAAAGCGAGTCGGAGTTGAAACGGAAGATGAGAAGGCGGAGAAGGAAGGACAAGAAAAAGTAGAAGAAGAAGAAGAAGAAGAAGAAGAGAAAAGGGCCGAAGAAGAGAGACGGAGTCAGGGGAAAAGAGGAGGAGCCCGCATTCTCGGAGATTATCGTGCTCGCCATCAGCGTATCACAGCGTCACAGGGTAAGATTTATATGTAGAGTTTATTGTCGCTGAGTCCGCCCTACTGCGTTTTATGGATGTTTTTCGAAGGAGCGCTGCCGCCCGCGTGATCTATCGCAGCTTCCTCACCCTCCCACCACGCCTTTGCTCTTTCTCTTTCTCTTTTCGCGTCCCTTCCCGTGCGTTCTCTTTCCGTTGGACGGCGTGCGGCGCGCTCTCTCTCTCTCTCTCTCTCTCTCTCCCTCTCTCGATCTCCCTCTGTTTCAGGGTCTCCCGGTGCTCCGTAGTTTGCTCCGATTCGGCAGACGGGGGTGGCAGACCGAGGGAGTCGGAGGGATTCCTAATGAACGCCACGACGGAGTCTCTTTTCTTCTGTATCCCTTTCTCGCTTTTCCGCTCGAATTTTCCTCGTCGGACTCGTCCGCGTAGCCAACCGTGTGTCGCTTACTCTACGCGTTAACGCGAGATTTATGTCTCGGACTCTTTCGACGATATCGCATTTACATTTTTGTCGCATCGCTATAAACCATCTACGTACCGTCCAACCTAACAACCTACCAACCCGTGAACGATCACGCGGTGCTCCTTTACCCCTCCGTTTACCGAACGCTAGCATCTCCTATTAATTCGATGCGCCCGAAAGTATCAACTGAAAGGAAACAGAAACAAAATAAAAAGGTGGATGACGAGAGTAGGACGAATCGTCGGGGATCCTGAATTCCGGCGTGCAACGCGGTAACAGCACCGACGAACGGGGGTAGGGTGGTAGGATGATAGGGTGGCAGGGAGGGATCCATGGCGGCAGTATGTTACACGGGTTACCGGCCGGCACGTACGGCTCGCGTCCGGTAGTCAATCGCTCTAATACTCATACTTGGTGCGCCACGTTGCGTATCGGTGGTTGCGCGCACTGCGGTCCACTCTGCTCGGTCCGATCCGCTAACTCGTTTTCACCCCTTCTATCTCTTCAACCCTCGCGTACCATCTTTCTTTTCGTTCACCCTCGCAGCGAACGTTGTTCGGTCGCGATCGAACCCGCCGGTCCCTTCCATCTCCCTCGCGATTCTCTTTTTCGTTGCTTTCGCTTCGTCCTCGCACGCTTGTTTCGTTCCATTCGACTGTATCTGGTTACGCGTTACGCCGTGATTATACGGAGAGCGACGATCTGCGATGGCTTATTTACATGTAATTTAATGTATTCGATTCGATCTGTGCCGCTTCTTGATGTCTCGAATAACGACGTTCTGTCTCTGTTTCGCAGCCTGTGACCGCGGCGTTAGACGCGGCTGCTCCGGCGAAGCGACTCGACTCGATCTGAAATTCCAGCAACGATCGCAGCGGAATGAAAGAAACGGTGACGGAACGGTGAAAGCGGCTCGCGACCGAGCGAATCGATTGGCGCGTGTCCCTCGTCGCCGGGTGACCGGGCCTCGAGCCAAAGCTTTGCGCTCTCTGCGGGGTGGCTGTGAAAAATCCCTGAATTATGATAATGGCGCCGACATAATGCGATCCAATGAGGCAATCAAGGGGTGGCAGTGGCACGCTGGTGGCGTCGGTGGTAGTGGTAGTGGCGGTGGTGGTGGTAGCGGCGGGAACGGCATTGAACGTCGGTTGACGATATCGATGGTCGATGTCGATGGTCGATGTTGATGTTGGCGTTGGCAGTGGTCGTCGGTGTTGGTGTCGGTGTACGTGTCGATGTTGGTGTCGGGATATCAATACCGATGCCGTTGCCGACGCCGGTACCGGTGCCGTGCCGTGCCGTGCCGATGCTGGCGTTACGGGGTGACGCGAGTTACGAATCCCAGGATCGTATTAGCGTTACTGGCCACCGAGCCGAGCCGAACCGAACGAGCTTGGCGATCTATGTGTCGGGAACGATACAACGCGTGTTGCTGGTATAATTGCAGTTGGTGGGCAGCAGTTGCTCTAGAAAGACCCGTTTCCATCAATCAGCTCGGCGCAACGGTCGTGCGACCCCACGGTTCGATACCAATTGTTCGAACGCGCGCGATTCGGTCAACGTTTTCTGGCATCTCTACTCGTTCGTCGCGTCTGCTATCGGACAACGCTTCGGAATCATTTTGTACGCGCGACGCCTCTGCTTGCGTAAGACGCTAGCGCCGCGTTTGTCCCGGGAAGAGCGCATACGTGGTCGGGCACGTGGACACACGGACACGCGCATGCGACGCAACACCTACGGGTGACGCTCGTTGATAGAACGGGACGGTGCGCGGTAGTTATGGGACCATGAAGATGTTAATGACCATAAACAAGCAATCACGGTAATCCGCCATGAGTCACTCCGACTGTCCGGCCGACTACGTTGAGATACGACGTGCCATATGCGCGGCGAAACTGCAACCCGTTGCAGTTGAATATGCACCGCAGTCGGCCGACACGGACGTATCTCTCTCGAACCTCTGGCATTCTCGTTAAACCGCGCGGGAGGGACGGGACGCTCGGTAGGCCCGGACGCGACCAGATCGCAGGACATTGCCGCGCTATCGCCTTTCTCATCGTCCGATTTCACTGCGAACGCAGCCGATCGAATTCGAATCGGTCGGTACGCGACGAACAGCTATTTTTTCACGTCGTTGACGAAACTATACGTGCCAATCACTGGGAAAGGGAGAAAGAAAAAATCGAACCGTCGAAGGAGACAACAACCGTGTCGTTGGAAACGGCAAAGTATAGAGAGCATCACCGAATTCGGGTATTTTACGAATATCGATTTTCGCCGCGAAAGCTATTCCATTACCGCGTGCGGTATCGAGTAGGGGAATAGGATTTTGTAGGAGCGCGCGAGAGCTTAAAATTGGGTAACCGGTTTGTTTGGTTTCGCGGATACGGTTTCGCCGGTGTCGTGCTTACGGACCGCGAGCTGGAGTCAAATTTCTTGTCAAACGAACGAATCGTCGGAACGGAAAAGTTAATTTAGTTAGCTACGCGATAAGACTCGATAAGGAGCGACGACGTGGAATCGCACGGCTAAAGGACAGGGAGTAAAGGGCGGGGACGAGTGAGGGGTAGGTGGACTGGGAGGGGGAGGTGGGCGAGAAATACGAGGAAACGGGCAAGCACGCGAGCGAGCAAGCAAGCAAGCGAGGAAGACCGCGAAAAGTTGGCGATGACGGCGGATGTTATTGGCAGCGAGGCCATTCGTCGCGATGATGGATGCCTGACAGGCGCTCGCTCGCTCGCTCGCTCGCCAGGCAGTTATAATAAGTAATGGGCTCGCTTCCGCCGCCGTCGCTGCCTGAAAGCCCGACTGCCTTGCCCGCTTATGCCTCCGATGCCCTGCGAACCTTCGTGCCTTCGCACCGTCTCGTTCTCTTTCTCCGCGATCGTTTACCATCCTTTTCCGCGAACCTCTCGCTTTCCTCTCGCGTTCTCTCTTTCACCTTTTCATTCCCTGGGGCTGAGCGAGGAGACCAGGCCACTCGTCTTCCTACTCTTTCCATCCGACCTCCGCCGTTTCCTCTCCTTTCTCCTTCCTCCTTTCTCCTTCTCTACCACCACTACACTCACCGCCGCACCGCCACCGCCGCCTCCGCCTCGTCCTCCACCTCTTCCTCCTCCACCTCCTCCTCCTTCTCCTCCTCCTCCACCTCCACCTCCTCCTCCTCGTAATAACTACAAATCTGTCACGCATTAATTCTCCGTCCGGCATAAATTCGAGCACGGTACAAGCGGAGAAGGAAAAAGTTATCGCGGGGGTAGAGACGGGTAAGCCGACTCACCCCGTTTCGCCTTTTTACCCCCATCCTTTTAGTTTCCTCCGCGCACCAAGAATTCAACTCGCTACGGCAAATGCGGAAGGGATCGAACGAAATTTGAGAACCCGACCCAAGTGATACGCGAATCGATCGATGTAATTTTTCATCGATGAGAGACGAGTACAAGATATTCTCTTTCTTTCTTCGTCTCCGCGTGTTCATTCGGATTTGTTCCATCGTTCGAGCGAATGGGTACAGATTGAGAGGGAACGAGTTGCCTAATGGACGCGTTACAAATAGCGTTGCGGTTACGCGGAGCAACGAGATCGCCGTGCTGTCGACGCGGATGAAAAGGGCGCCCGCGCTCTCACGAAACGCGAAGGGAAAGGGAAACGACTCGCGTAACGTTGCTAAGCGGTTCATAAGGTAGCACGGAGAGCGTGAGGTATACAGACGGAACAAGAGAGACGGAACGAGCGAGCGAGCAGGCGTGAAAGGGAGAAAGTGAACGCGATAGAGAGAGAGAGAGAGTGAGAGAGAGAAATAGAGCGAGAGCAAGAAGAAGAACGGTACATCAACTACCGTGACAAATAACTCCCCTTCAACGGGGGTCTGCGTCATTTAATTTTCCTTAGCCCCACTGTCGGAATCGATGATCTGCTCTCTCCAGTATCTTACCGAAGACGAATGAGACGACTTAGACGATGTTTCACCACTTTCGAGGTAGGAATAGGGTGTGCGCCGCTAGATCGATCGGCCGGATACCAATTATTCGTGGAAAATTAACCTTTCGCGTTCGATGGTATCCGTGGTTGACGATCGACGACGTAAGAACGACGTGCACAGTGTCGAATCGTATTCAGAGAAAATTTCGTAAACGCGTCGAGGCTCTCGGATGACGATCCGGGGGGAAAAAAGCGAGGAAATTCGAAAGGAAAAGTCTAATTTCGGGGTTGATGCGAAATACGAAGGACCATCGACACCGTTCGAACGATCCTCCCGACGTTTACAGCCTTCAATTTGCCCTTCCGAGAAGGTGGCGGAGCCGGGCGAGTCAGGAATGTTAATTAAAGCCGTTCGCTCCTCGATCTCGCGCTTCGACTAATTAGTCGCGCACAATGCCATCGTGAACGCCGCGCCGGTAGAAGAGAGGTCGTGCGAGCGAGAAAGAGCCAGGCAGTCGGGCAGCCAGGCAGCCAGGCAGTGAGGCAGGCAGGCAGGCAGGCAGGCAGGGAGGCAGGCAAGGTTGGCAAGCAGGCAGGCAGGGAGGCAGGCACGAGGAAAGGACAAAGCCGGTCACGGCGTGGTGCGGCGCAGCGCGGTGAAGCGCGGCCGGTGAGCTTCGCGGAGCTTCGGCAAGGGGCACGGGATGAGGAGGGTTAAGGCTACCAGAAGGGAACTGCTCGTGGCAGCCGGAGATCACTTCACTCGGATGCGATGTCCAGGATCTCCCGTTCAAAGATGCTCGGCGAACGTCAAACCCGCTCGCTCCCATTCACCGTCGTCGAGTCGTCGAGTCCGAAAGAAGAATGCCAATTTGCCGAAAGCTTCGTCCACGGTGGCCGGCTGGAATTCCAGAACGAACGTTGCTCCGCAAACGTCCGATGCTTTCGCGTCCGACTCGTATTTCGCTGAATAAGGACTGACCGATATTGACCCGTCGCCTCGCCACGCCTCGCGTCGCGTCGCATCGCATCGGGACGCTCGAGCTTTCTCGTCTGTCGGATTTCAGACTGACGAGACGACGCGACGCATCTCGTCGCCTTGGCAAACCTAGAACGCAACGATCGTTCGGTATCTCGTCGCGACGAGCGGGTCCGTCCATCGAGTTTGGCTACGAATAGCTAGAGGAACGCGAACGGGGATCCCTCGAACGGGTTTTCCTTCGAAATTCGACGGAAACGGAGCTCGTAGGAAAATGTCTGTGCCATGATTGCGGGCGGCTGCGGATCGACGGCGTAATACGGTTAAAGAGAACGGGAGGAACGAAAGAGGAAGGAGCTTCGTAGCGGGGACCTCATCTAAAGTTACAAATCGCAATTCTTCCATGGCCGTGGTTCCGATTCTGTAAAGTTATGTTATGGCGCAAAGTAAGCGGGATTTATCAAGAAAGTTGGTACAACTTTGCTACGACTATTGATGCAATGAAACGATTGGCTCCGCCTCATTTACCACTCCCAACTCGTGCACGCTCCTTTCTTCGCGAACTCTCTTCGGCTTCGGGGAAAGGTAATCTTCGTTGTCGTTACTCCTTTACCTTCGAGGATCGGGACATTGCGCTTGCACTTTCGACAACCGAACGCAACACCGCCGAAAATCGAGCAACGGTATTCGCTGGCGAGGGGAGCACTCGAAAAAAAAAATAGAACACCGATAAAGGGAGACAGATAGACAGAACAGAGAGAAACCGCCGGCGAGGATTCGGTGGGACGATGGTGTATCCTCCTCGGAGGGTAGGAGAGAAATCGTAGGTTTATCTGAAAATATTATGACGGTGTCGACCGCGTTCTCGGTGTAAGGTGGCCGCCGGTTTTGATACGTCCCCAGCGTAGTGTAGTCTCGCGCACGGTCGTATAGCCAAAGATATATGAACGGGATTGCAATCATGTCCGTGTTACTCGGGAGTGTCCTGTTGGGATAATATAAATATTGTACAGTCGTCGCCGTCGTCGTCGCCGTTCCTACTGGTGGAGGTTGACCCGAGAGGGACTGATCGCGGACGAGAAAGAAACGGAAAGACGAAGCGTCGAAACCCGGATACAAGAACACGCGAAACAAGAGACGGTTCACCAACGAGCCGGTGGTATGTAAGTCGGTATATTGGCACGAGGAGTATTTACGAGGGAAGCAAACGTAAAGCTCGAACCACGATAGGGACATGTTGAAACGCTCAAAAAACTGAATACAACAGCAGGAAAGGGAATTTTGCCAGTTGAGTTCTGTTGAGATCCTGCCTCCCCCCCTTACATTAGCTTAGGTGGGAGTGCGGTTTTAGTGGGTAGACTGGCCGGAGGGTCCTCTGGACAGTCCCACATAACCCCGGACCCCCAGGGGGCTGGGGTATGCGTAATGCATTTCCGCACTTAAAAAAAAAAAGAAAGGGAAGTTTCTAAATCTAAGGAAATTCGAGAACTCCAGCCGGAGAGGTAGGAGAAGAAGAAAAGCCACGAAAACGACAAAAAAAAAGAGGAAGGAATAGTTAGCGGGGGTAGAAAAGTGGAGCGACTCGTATCTTGCCCGAATGGTACGCGGTGGGAAGGGAATCGGGTGGCGGGCGGCAGTCGTACTGGTCAGATAAGATTGCGAAACCTGTGCCCCGGTCCCTGGTGTCCTTTAGCTCCTGGCTTCGGGGAAGGAAGATAGCGGCGTCGGTCGACTCCGGAAACGGATTTGGATCGGGAAACGGAGTAGTTACGGATCGGTGGTGCTCGTTTCTTCTGATTTTTAGTCAACGATCGCGACACGTTCGTGATACATCTCGGACTCGTATATGTAGGTACATCGGTTTACGGTTTGCGGCTGGGAGGATAACGAGAAGAGCGCGGCGGCCGAGGGTCGAGGAGGACAAAGAAGTCGCGAGTAAGTCCGTTGAGCAACTTGGTTGATGTACCGCAAGGAAAAACTTTCGTAATACCTTCGTCCCCGTATGGGATTACGCGAAAGATCGAAACGTATGTATGTATTTACAAAGGGAACCGTGCCTCCGGAGAATACCGCAAAAATTTTACAGTCATCCGTTTTCCTGCTTGCCATTTCCCTTTTCGTTTCATCCCCCTCCCCTGGAGCAGATCGTTTCCCTCGCCGCCCTCTGGTTGCGCCCTAATCTCCCGTCGAATCCTGGGATGATATTTGTCGATCAACGTCGATCGCAGCGTCACGATTAGCTGTTCTCGCGTGTTCCGAGAGCGAAGATACTCGACTGGTCGTACGCGGAGACTCGCAGGGAATTTGTAGGAAAGGATCGTCGATGGATGGGGACGTACGAACTACATACGAATAGGTACGAAACGCTCGATGGACTAGGACCAGACGAAACGGGACGGGACGCGTTTGTCACGACTAGGAGCTTTTCCTCTCTCGAAAGCATCCCCATCCGAAACTTGAAGCGGGGCGCGGCGCAACGGGGAGAGAAAAGGTTCGGGGCCAGTGACACGGGGGCGGGGGGGGGGGGGGAGAGAAGGGAAGCGGAGTGACGAGGCGAGGCTAGGCGAGGCGAGGTGAGGCGCGGAGTGGGTTCTCTGGCTCTCGAAGCAACCCCGGCACTGCTTACTACCACGCGCCCGGCTACCCACTCCTGCAAACCACGTTACAAGGGTGGCCAGTATTTATGTACATTGTTGACTGACACGTGGATTTATGTACGTCCGTTATATTATGCGTCCTGTCGTCCGCCGTGTAAAGCCTGTACGCTGGTACCGTTTCGAGCTCGCACGCAACACGTATTTCCCTTGAACTCTTCAACGTCTCGCGTCGTGAAAATCGCGAATTTCCTCCGAAATCGTCCCAACTCGACGACGACTGCTCGACTACTTTGAAGGATCACGGTGGTAGACGGGAAGATTGGTCTTGCCGAGGGTTATCGCGGCATAATGGCTGAATAGATGCACGCTTCTAACGCGTTCGTCGACCGACGGTTGTTTGCGAGTCCTTCTTAGAGTCCGATACAAAGCTGACTGTTGGCCGGCATTCGCCAACCGACGTGACCCCCGGCAGTGCCAGCCATTGTGCCGGTGTTCTCCGGAACCGTCTTAACTGTCGCTCGAATCCTTGCATCGAATCGACCGTGTGGACGAGACAGCGGACGAGCTAGCACGAGAATGTTCTTGCGCGGAAACCAGTGCGTGGAAAAAAGAAAACCGTACGAAAGAGCTTATCATGGATTTATTTGAATTATCGAGTTCGAGAATGGTCGTAGAACTGTCGACGATTGAGACGAAGTAAGTTTCGAAGAACGATCAGGGGAAGGATGAAGCGAAACGAAAATATCATATGATAAAACCGAAAGTATAGAGGAATCGAGGAAATTCGGGATACTCGGGTACTCGTGGTTTTTGAAGGAACGGCGAGACACGGCCAGCTAGGGGTGAGACCGTAGCGACGAGCAGGCATCGAGGGATGCAGGCTAGTAGGTGCGATGAAACCGAGCGCGATAAATATCGGGCGGAACGGTGGTAGTCGGCGGAGTAAGCAGAAAGGCGGCCTGGTGGCAGCGCAGCGGTTAAGCGAAACGGTGATGGTAGCGACGACGGCATGGCAGTATCGGTGGCGAGACGGTGTTACCGTAGGAGGGATTTTAGTGTCTCGGGGAGTAATAACGTCTCGGGGTGTAGATTATACGGTGTCCGGCCAGGAACGGGCGAGTGCCCAGTTGGGTCCTCCGATGATGCAAGGTCCCCCGGTGCCACCCCCGTCCGGACATATATTAGCATTCTAACCAACCATTATTATATGCCTGGTGAGCCGCGTTGGGCCGAGAGTACCACCAACGCCCATGTTACGTACTTGGACCAAGTTTACCAACAATTCACCGGGGCTCGCGCTCTATAATGGCCCCACGGCTGCTTAATTTATCGCGGTCGTAATTAATAGCTTTGTAATTTTCATACAGGCGTACACGGGCCGCGTCGCGGAATTTATGGATACGTTTTCGCTCGCGATTATCGATTTCGCGCGGTCGTCGACGATAATCGCGCCTCTCTAATCTCCGATGCATTCTTCCGTGGCGGCGAAGCGACCCGACGCGACGCGACGCGACGCGTAAAAGTAGCGCGTCGCGTTGCGTCGACTAATCCCTGCCGCGGACCGTTCCAATAGTCGAAGACCGTTCCTCCCCATCACGGCTAAACGCCATTCGCTCGTCACCATTTTCCAACCGAGCCGAGATATCAATTATTAAATATCCCGTTCGTCTTGCAAGTAGTTCCTTCTTTACGACGCTTAAATATAAAATAAGTAGACGGGCGTAGCGGTAAGGTGCTCGCCACGATACCTGGCTGACTTGTGGCTCCATTAGCGCCCCCGGCCGGTAACGTATAGCATAATAAGAGTTTATGTGTCAGGTTGATGCGCCAGAAGGCTACCAGACAAACTCCGCGTAGCATAGAAACCGTTATATTTTCATTAGACCCGCGAGAAAACCGTAACGATGGGTATCTTCGATGAATTCAACGGAATAGCACCAGCCGTGCTTTACGCGTTTACAAATTGGCCGGAACCTCGCACCGGCCTGGATCTCCGTTTCCTTCGGGAGACTCGCCGGTCCCGACGAGTAGACGAACGAACGAGCGACGAGGGATGGTCGGTCAATTGGTCGAGGCTCTCGGTTTGCGTGCATGTTTTTGGAAAGGCTCGGGTTGCGTTTCGTTGGAGTACGAGAGGGGCAAACGGTAACGACGTACTCGTCTATACGCAGTCGAGCGAGCGAAGCATTATGCAATCTTGGGGTAAACTTAGCACTTAAAGGGGACGGGGGAGTTAATGCAACGTTGTCAAGCAAGCGAGAGGATGGTAACGGAAGGAGAGGCGTAACGAGGAACGGTGAGTCGTGGCGAGGCTGTGCTATGTTATGCTAGGCGAGGCGAGGCGAGGCGAGACGACGGCGACGGTCAGAAAAGCCCGATGGAAGGACCCGATGGGCGGTGGTCTATGGTTCCAACTCCCTGGGTCAGGTGGTGGGTGGCTAGTTTGGGCTTGTAAACGTCCGGGTGGTAGCCGGTACGAACGAACCCGCATCCCTCCTTCCGAGATCCCTGCTCTTCGGTCCTCGTTCGACCGACTTGGTACCAGAGGAACGCGAACGCGGCACGATAGCCCCTTCACTATAGACACCGTAGTTGCGGCTGGTTGGCCGTCACCTCTGCGTCGACGCTCCCTTGTCTCTTCGACTGATTCAATTTGCCTGCCGTGTGGCTGTTTAATTACTGGCCGGAGAGTGGACCATGGATCGCGAGAGGAAGGGAATGCGGGTCGAAACGAGAGGTGCGCGGCGTGAGGCGCGGACTAACGCTTCGAGGCTAGAATAGAGAGGGGTTTCACGGAACAAGAAGAAGCGCGGAAGCGGAGAACGCTAGCGTACCGGATAAGGGAGAAGGAAAGCCGAGAAGGAAAGGAGAAGCCCGGTATCCGCTCGAAAGCGACACACCATCGTTGCTAACCCCGTTCGCCCTATTCGCCTCGTTCAACCCCCGTTCACCCCTTTCGTCCCGTTGCGTCGGTCCGTCGTCGGTCCGTCGGTTCCGCCGCGCCGGTACCACCGCCACTAAGACACTAACGGAATAACGGCTTTCGCTGGTGGAGATTGTTGTTGATGCTAAAGTAACGGGCAGCCCTGAGGGGGCCGCCGCAACGGTACAGAGCACGGGGAAAGAGAAAGAGCCAGTTACACGAGGAGAAAGCTGACCAGTGGGGGATTGAGAAGAGGCGGCTGGGTCAACCCTGCAACGTGTCTTGCAAACCAAACGATTGTCCCGCACCCGTACCCTCCTCGCCGTTGTTCCGTTGCCAGTCTCTCGCCACTCTTCTCGCCCTTTCTGCCTTTCGTCTCCCAGCATCTCGGGGACTCTGTGTTTCCGTACCCATTTCCGGTTTCCCTCTACCCCACCATTCTCGCTTCTCGCTACGTATTCGCATTCGTGTCCGTGTATCTGTATCCAGCTCGCACCGTTTGTCGTACCGCCCTGTTCCTCCGACATTACGCTCGATTTCGAATACGATTTTATTGCGATCGAATAGAAAGGCTGACGCGAATTCTTTCGAACCGAGGAACGATTACGATCCGACAAAGAACAGTATCCCTTGCATCGTCGCGGGTCTGGAAGTTCGATGCACGATTATTCGATCGCAATCCAACCCCGACGTAGCACCCCTTCGGGTAAAGCGATTCGCGACGAGGGAAGCGACAGCCGAAAAATACCGTGGAGGAAGGATGGGTCGAGGCGCGCGTAACCGTGTAACCGTGTAACCGTGTAAGCGTGTAAGCGCGTAAGCGCTCCGCAACTGCGAACCGGTTGACGCAGGTCACGCGAACCGATACACGTGTAGGTACAGGTGTTCGCGTCTACAATCGCGTACGTACAGAGCGAATCGCGCGCGCAACAACGGTTCGCCTCTCGTCGTAGATTGGTTAAAAAAATTTCTTCGACCAGCGCGACCGTTTTACTCAGCGAGAAGAAGAAACGGTGGCGCGAAGCGCCCCTCGTCGAGGGACGAACAACGACAAGCGAGAACGCGCTCGCGCGTGCACGGCCCCCACGGCCCCCACGGCAATAAAATCTACCGCGACGAGAAAGCTCGCATGTTCGCGTTTACCATTTATCGAAACTCCGTGCGCAAGATCGTAACTCGAAGGCGCGAGCCTGCTTCTGTCTCATGCAGATAGGTTTAAAAGCAGAACGTGCCGTATTTACCAATGCCGTTTTCCTGTTTTCGTTCTTTCTCTTCGCTCGCCGTTACAACGTTTTCACTATGGAGATCCGAGTCGACAAATTAGGAGAAGAGTATCGTGAATTATACTTGCGTTTCACCAGCGTGAACGACATTCTGCGATCGTCGCGTCGTCCGTCTCACGGTGTCCGTCGTTCCAGGGAAACGAGGGGAAGGTGCGAGACGGTAGGGGAGCAGAAAGAACGGCGGAAGAGACGAAGAAAGAGACGAAAGAGAAGAAAAGGAAAAAATTGTTGTACGAGGAAGGTCGGCGTTGCGGCCTCTCGTCTACGTCAGCACGGGTCCTGGTTGCTTTAATGGAGACACGTTCGCGCGAGCTGCCTCTTACGGCGGCAAAGCCGATTTATCTGCGCCCACGATCCCTTCTCTTTTCTCCCTTCTTCTTCTTCTTCTTCTTCTTCTAAAGTTCCCGCGTTCTCGGTTCTCGGCTATTACCTCTCGGCCCTACGCGCACCATTCTGCCTCTAGCATCTTTCTTCGCCGAGTCTTTGAGCACCCACCCTCTCTCTGCCCTCTCTCGGTCCTTGTTCTTCTTCCCGTCTCGCTCGGACACATTCGGCCGGCCTGGCAACCCGCTTACAAAGAGTATCGTGTCTTACACGGGGATATTTCACTTTCTCGTGTTCTGCTTGCAGAAAAATCGAATGGCCGGCACGCAACGCTTCGAGTTTGTCAAAAAACCCGCAGAATCAACGCCGGCCGACAACCGCGTATCTTCGAATATCTTCGGGAACGCGCGATTTCGCGATCGAGAAAGAATCCTTAAAGTTTGGCCCGCCGGACGTCGTCGTGTTGTATGCTCGATAATTTATTTAAACGCCAATTTTCCACTCCCTTCCACATATTCCTCTGCAAATCCAATTATGTATAGAAGCTCGCCGAAACAGTGGAAACCTCTTTCCTTGCGAACTCAAGACTGGAAGGTTACGTGGTTCTACTCTTCTCGATTTCTATAAAGTGTTGTACTCGATTTCGAAATCCGGGATCCAAGGGTCGCGCGGTTGATTCGTCTGAAACAAACATCGGCAAATCCGGCGGGGAGCCGCGCGTTTCCGGAATCGTCGACTTTACGAGAAAACGAAGGCGAACGGGACAGAGATATCGCGGCTCTGAAAATAGCTCGGCCTCGTCGAGCGTAAAGAAGCCTTCAGCCTTAAGATAAGACCAAACGGTATATCGGATCGAAATCGAATCGTAGATCACGAGGGATTCTCGTTCGGGTTTCATCGAGGGTGGACGACACTCGCGAACATTCGAGGCCACGAAACTGACCCTCCCGTAGATTCTCGACTACCCTGAAATGGAGTGCGAAGAGAAATTGGAAAGGAGACGTACGGCTCGGTGGACGGTGGGACGCGGAGGGGTGGTTGGCCGATGTTAGAAAGAAGCCTGGCCGAATCGCTCGATCGCTTCATCGCTGAGAGAGCGAGGAACGCGGACTCGACGCGAGATGCGAGACGCGAGGTACGCGGAACAACCACGATGGAAGCACGGAGGGAGGTGGAGTAGGAAGAGAAGGATGGTACGCGGGATAGAGGACGGTCGAAGGAACGAGGGAGAAAGAGGAAGAAGGAGGAAGGCCAGCCGGAGAAAGAAGGCAAAGGCGAGTGCGGTAAACCGTAGAACCGGAACGGCGGAGTTTGCCCAGGAGGCAATGAAGCACGTCAAGGGGATGATGGACGTCTCCGCATAAACCTGACGAGTGACTCGTGGCGCCTTCAGAAACGACTCTGAGGAGCCCCCTACATCACTTTTATTACGGCCGTCCTCATTTTCATATCTCGTAAAACCTTCGGGGCTCTCTCCTCTTCTTGCCCGCGGACGAGCTTGATATACGTATAATCCAGGATCCGATTCGCGTGGCGAAATTATCAGCCACCCCTCCCCCTTCGTCTCTTCTCTTTCGACCGAACGTTCTCGCTTCGACACGAGGAATCCGTGGTTCGCCGTGGTCGTGCGGTGCGCGGCGTGCAACCCGCGCGCGCTCTCGTCGAGTCTCAGACTCGCTGTCGGTCTTTCTCCCGACTTTACCGAAACTTCTCCCTCGGAGAAACGCGTCCGTCTTTTCCGCGCTCTTGATCGCGCGTTTCTCTCCGTAAGCGGTAAGGGTTTCCTCTCAGTCACCGGCAACAGGACTGTCGTGAGTGCCGGTACGCTGCCGGCGACAGTGAATGACTGCGCTGCACGTGACACGAGACTGACAGGTTTATGCGAACGCGCGTGTGGGAACATAAAAGGGAACACGTAGCTATGTAGCTGCATGCTCGCCTGCGTGCTTGCTCGCATGCTTGCCGACTGGCTCGCTAGCTCGCTCGCTTGCTTGCTTGGTTGCCTGCCTGCTTGCTTGCTTGCTTGCTTGCTTGCCCGCCCGCCCGCCCGCTCGCCTGCTCGCCTGCCCGTGATGTACGTCTGTTTGTGTAAGTGACACGAGGCGAATGAGTGACGCGTCTCCCCCGGCAAGGTCCCTTTTACCCCCTTTCCGCCACCGGCCTTCATTCCCAATTGTCCCCATCCTCCTCGATTTTCTGAAGCTCTATCGGAAAAATTTGTTTTTACAAACCGAATCCGGCGAGAAACTCGAGCCACTCGAAAAAAATTAGCGTCCGAGATACTGATGAAGAGCGAGAGAGAAAGAGAAAGAGAAAGAGAGAGAGAGAGAGACTGAGAAACGGAAAGGTATCTAGATATTTCAAGGGTTTGAAATTTACGCAACAGCAACCAGCGACCTTTCCTTTACTTCCATCTAATTCAAAACTATAAATCGAGGGCGTCTGTTGTATGTATGATGGCGGACTGGCGCGAGCCTGCGAGCTCGGAGAACGAACCGACGCGACGGCGGTGAGAAAGAGACGGCGAGAAGGTTCGTGGAAAGACGAAACGAGAGCGAGAAAGAGAGGGAACGAAGGGTTGGGCGGACGGAGACTGCAGAGCCAGAGTAACGTAACAGATGCTGCACAATAAACACCTCCCGTCACTTCGCTCCATAAATCGCGCGGCGGGCTCCTAGAAGAAACATTCAACCTCCATCTACTCCTCATCCTCTTTTCGAACCGAGCTACCATACCAGCCAGCACCTTCTGCCTTTCGTAGCTTTAGCAAAGCATGGCTCGCGTGTTCGTTCTTGGCTGATGGCGAGACCGCGTCGGATTCCTTATCGGTGACCGACCACGCGCGTCCTATCGCGACTAAATTTCTTCGAGCCGGATTCGATGTCCGTCGTTTACGTGCACACCGATTGTTTGCTGCGTTTCGTTGCGTTCCGTTGCGTTCCGTTGCGTTTCGGCGTGACGCAACGGTCTCGTCTTACCCGTTTTAATCGCAGCGCGCGTTAACGAACTTACGTTTAACCGTAACGCCGCGGTAGGCCTGGCCATAAATTGATAGCGCGAGAGTAGTAAATCGTAGGCATGCGGTTGCCGTGTACTCTCGCGCATCCTACCGATTAGTCAGACACCCCTTTTTAATCGAGATTTACACGGCCAGTGGGACGATTCCATCGCGAACAGTTTCCGCGCGTGGATACGAAACCGTCGGAATTGCAATTTCGACGATACTCTGTTATACGGAGGTTCGCGGAGCTGGCGCAATCGTGCAGCGTGGCGCGGCGCGGCGCGAAGCGGCTCCGCGTGGCTTCTTCGAAAAAGTACGGAGAGAGGAGCGATCGCGCGTGAAAGTGACGCGTAGCGGGTCCGGTGGGCACCGAAGGGCACGAGAACGAGCAGCGGAACGAGCTGGATAGGAGACGGAGGTTAGGGGCAACCGTGGCCGCGCGCGGCCGTATTGATCTTATCCCCCGACATGAGAAATGCCCGCCGGTTTAATAAACTCCCGGGACTTATGAAGCACGTCAGGGTGATTCACGGCCGCCTCATTGAGTCGTATTTATACAACCGCGACTGATAGATTTATGGAGGACAGCGCAGCGTGGTCCCTCCTGCCCCCTGCCATCCTCCCCCACTACCCACTTGCCTCTCTACCCACCCTCCCCGCCCCATCCCTGGACGCCGTCCACGTGTAACTTTCCGTCCACCGCTGTCGCCGCCACAACCACCCACCTGCCCACCTGCCCAACACCCCCTCCCCACTTTGCTCATTCTTTTCCTGAGGTCGGCCAACGGGTACGTTTCGTACACGTGATCGTGTCCACGACCATTGTCAGATTCGTCGGAGCGTTGCGATGCGTCATCGGCATCTTTGGTTTGCCTCCGATGTCGTCGCGAACCTCTCGCGGTCGAATCAAATGGAACGGCGAAGTCGAGTAAGATACCGAGAAGCGACAAAGGAAAGACCGTAGAATGAACCGGAGATGGGGATAGCAAAGAGCAAGGTGGCGAGGAAGGAGAACAAGAACGAGAAGAAGAAGAAGAAGAAGAAGAAATAAGAAGGGGGCGGGTACGACGCGCACGGTGGACCATCCATGGATGTCAGAAGGGGTCCATGGCGTCACACACGCACCTCACTTTGCCATCGAGCGAGAGCGAGCAGCCTTATAAAGTAGCCGGGCCACGATTTAATCCGAAATTTATTTCCTCCATTAGTAAGAGCTTGTCTCGCCGCTTCGAGCGCGAGGGAGAGGCTGACGAGGACGACGCTGCCTTTCCATCTCCCCGCCATCCTCGCCGTTTTTAACCTGTCTCCTTTTTCTTTCTCCCCCCCCCCCTCTCTCTCTCTCTCTCTCGCTCTCTCTCTCTCTCATTCTCTACCTCTCTGCCATGTTTCGTCTCATCGCGCGAACCCTCGGAATGCACGTCGGTGGATCGGTGCATCTTAAGTACACTACTACATTATGACTCCTATATCGCCATCTTTATTATATCCGCGACGCACCGGTGTACCCGCGGTCACGTTTGACGTCGTTTCTTCTTCTATTCACCTTGGTACTCTTTCTCGCGGGTCGCAAAGATTTCGGACTCTCGATCCATCCGCTATCCGTCGATGGGTTCACTCTCTCTCTCTCTCTCTCTCTCTCTCTCTCTCTCTCTCTCTCTCTCTCTCTCTCTCTCTCTCTCTCTCTCACTCTTCCGAGAGAAAATGATCTCGCGAATCGAGAAGCGTCGCTCGGATCTTAGCACGGAAGAGAACGCTGCCCGAGCGAGATACGCATCGGTCGCTACGAACAAATTGCTTCCCATCTTTTTTCTCGAGGATGGATCGACGCGACGCGCGGATACCGGGCCGAGGCGAGCCACATGGAGCCATACGGAGGTTCGGCGGATGGCTCGGATGCAGGAGATAGAAAGGTAACGCGCGGCAAGTTGCAACGCGACCCAGAGTGGGGGCTGACGTCTCAGTCAGCGAGAAAGGGCGCCAGCCCATACCGCGTGTCGGTGAACGCGTAATATTCCTCGCCTCCCATCGACTGGATCTACCGCAAGATTTCCGGATCTTCGGTTCTACGACACCGTTACAAATCCATCCCTTTTCGCGTTTTCCACCGAAATCGAGTCCCCTCGAAGCGGCTCGATCATAGACAATGTTCTCGGCAACGAACGGCTATCCTTGCGTTTTCGTTCATAAAGAAAAAACAAACAAAATTGATTGGGAATCGCTTAAATGTGGCGCAACGACGATCCAATCGGCGATCGAGTCGCGACTCTGGCATCGACGCGTGACACCGCGTCGTTAAAACGCGGGTGATCTATCCGCGTCAGGAGGATCAGCGACAGATCGCGTAACTCGATGTCGGCCAAATTCGAAAAATTAGATAAATCAACGAATATAGCTGTTGTTCTTTCTCTCTGTTCCTCTCTCGGGCGTGTTACATCGGACGCAAGACTCTTCTGGTTGCCCGCGATACCAACAGATGGCGCGAACGGTCTGAAGGTGACTCGTCCAAGAGAGGATACGTTGAAGCCGCTTCTTCGAGGATAGCTGAAGAGGATCGACCTCTTTTAACCCTCGTACGCTCCTCAAAAACAGCTGCATAAAAGAGACTAGGATAACAATACACCCATTTTTATTTTACACGTTAAATCGACACATTGTGTTTTATTTATACCATCACGTTTTAAAGAAGTACACGACGTAGACATAAAATGATTTTACAGTATGTGTAAATATTAAATGGGCAGATTTTCACGCTGAGGAACGTATGGGGGTTAATGGGTGGTGAAAGGAGCTTGCAGATAGAATTTATGGATTCATGAGAGGTAGAAGGCTGGAATGTACCGTTGACAGGGTGTCCGAACTGAGCGATCGACGCGATCGATGGGTTCTGCGGTTAGAAGGTCGTCTTGCAAGTGCTAGACGAACGATGAACAATCCGCATCGAGTTCGTCGAATTGGCGAAGTGCATGGTTTTAAGCGAAATGCGCGGGGTGCGTCAGGTGCGTCAGGTGGGTCAGGTGCGGCACACGGGCAACCAACGAACGAATATACGCGACTGCGGGATTAGGCGAATACGCAAACGGGTGTACGCGATCCACGGTTGCGCGCACAGTCGCGCGGACAGCGACATATACTCGGAAGCACGATTGTGTGCTCGCGATGGTCGCTCGCTATAAATCAGATTCCCGTGAGATAGCCGGCTAGCTGCTTCACTCCGTTGAGTTTTATCGGGCGTACCGGCGCCGCGTGCTAATTAAACCGACGTGAAATAATCGCGGCCGTTTCACGATTGATCGTTGATCGAGGCCATTCAAGTACCGACGTATACGTTCTTTCCCTCGTTCGTGCGCACTCGCGGGACACGACATACGCGACTGACTTACGACTTCTAGTCGCGTTTCCCTCGACTCCCTGGGCTCTCTCGGCCCTCTCTCAGCCCTCTCTCGACTCTCGCCACTGGTTTTCGCTCATGGATCCACGAGTCTAACGAGTTTATCGGTCGGTGCTGTTTGCGGCGACGAAGCTACAACCACGATCGACCGTTCGACTAATCGGCGAATCGGGCAAACGAGGTCTATTCGAAAGCGAACGCGCACCGACTTCGATCCCGAGGTCCCGCCGTCCTGTGAATCTATCTCGAAAGAACGCGCCGACTAGCCTTCCCCCTCGTTTCGCAAAATAGTTTACGCGCCGATCGGCCTGAAAGACTAAACAGGTTTTCGAGGACGTCGGTAGCAATAAAGACTAATACCGAAGTAGCGTCTAACTCTGTCGAGATACAGCCGAGTGGGACGCGCGTTATCTCGCCGCGATGGCTGAATCTCGTATCTAAACGACGCGCGAGCATCCCTCGGCTTTAAAATATGAAGCGTCCTCGCGTTCCTTGACTCGCGATCAAGGACGTCTCGCGTCTTCCCGCAGTCGAACGCGAGTCGGCCCTGCTTATCGAATTCGTCGCCGATGCCGATACCGATTCTCGATCCACAATTCTCGATCCGCAATTCTCGATTTTCGATGCCGAGATGCCGACCCGCCCGCCATCTTCCGATCCACCGTCTCGCAATTATATCGCGACACACGTTCCAACCAGCAGGTTATTATCGCGAAACGTTAGGTCCGGGAATCGATGGTAAAAGCCGCGGATCGCAGCGTCGCGACTCGACGCGACTTATTTCGCGCGGTCCCGCACGGAAGAATAAAGGCGAGGAAAGATGCTGCGAGGTAATTAATGGCGCGGCGAGTCCGTCGCAAATCACCAGGCCCGTCCTATAACTCACCGCGCTGACGCGTATTTAAATAGAGCCCGATAGACGAAGGACGAGATAGTCGTGTTGGTGCGGCGCACACAAGCGTCCCCTGTTCTTCTGGCTTGTCAAAAGCGTCGCTGACTTCCAAACTTGTTTGGCTTTAACGGACTGCGAGCGTGTTGCACCGTTCGAACAAGCAGAGGCTCTGTCCCCAGCGCCGCGCCGCGCCGCGCCGCACCGGTCCGATACTTTGCAAAAGATTTCGTCGAGATTTTTTCTCGTTCCTCCGCAATCGCGTCTCTCTTCGCGTTCCTCCTTCGGGTTTCACCGTGAACGATCCACGGTTCGACGATCTTCGGACCACGGGGTTCGACCGTTCGGGGTGAGTTACCCCTGACGCGAAATCCAGAACTACGATCCTGCCGAGGGAGCATCGTACACGGCGGTGCCACGGCATCCTCAACCTACGCTATCGAAAAGCGAGTATTTATAGCTCCATTAAGGCCGGACTAAATCATCGGTGCAGCCACAACTTTGTTGTATCCAAGCCGGTACTGCCCATCCAATAGCTTCCCAACGGCGCGGACCTCTTGTCTAATATTTCGTAACCCGTGGCGTGGTCTGCTGCGCCTGTATATTTCAAGTACCGATACCGAGGGTCGCAGCATGAAAATTTTTCCGCGTCCCACCCCTACCGATCGAACAACGTTGCAAAGAATCGACCGAGAAGGGAGAAAACCGAGCGAGACGAACAACGAATAAAAACAGGGACCTCCACGCCGTACAGCGCGAGACACACGAGAAACAGAGTTAAAAAGCGACGATTTCTGTTTAATAAAGAAGTCTTTCGATGATAGTCTTTCCAGATAGTACCAGAACGTTGGTTTTTCGAGGGGAATCAGACGTCTTGTCCTGTATTCGTTTATCGGAGCGAAACAATATATACAAGTCTTTTATTATTCTGGCTACGAGGGTGAACAGCTAAACTGAAATATGTTTCTCTGTAAACAAAGTTTATAATTTTATTCGCTACTTTACAACAATTTTTTACATTGTTGACACTCCTACCTGTAAACAAAGAAAGGATAATTACAATTTACAATTATCACTTCTCTATTTATCCTAACTACTTCGTATATAATATCTTTCTTGTTCTTAAATTTCTCTTCTCTATAATGTTGCACATGTGCCGTATCTCGTCATGACTCTCTATCCGTCTTTCCTCAATTCTTTCGCTCATACTATCTCGTTCCATCTAGCGGTAGTTGATTAAAAGGTGCGGGGAGCATGAGAGGCGCGGGAAACTTCAACGTAACGAAAGTGTACTTACGTTACATATATTCTGCTGATCGCGGGTACTGAAACCGTTGGACTCGGGACAACGCAACGCGTGGAATCGTTCGTCCGACGACCGGTCGAGATCCTTTAAGGAAAATCGAAGGAGGAATCGCGCGTCTGCGCCTATGCGATCGAATCGGCGTGGAGCGACGTGGCGGCAAGCATCGAGCAGAGAGCAGGGGACAGCGGGCAGCGAGCATCCGGTCGGTCGGCGGTCGACGGTCGGTCGATCGGTCGATCGGTCTATCGGGCAATCGTCGTTGTGGTTCGCAACGACGCGTACCATGCTGGTCGGTCGCTATCGAAGAGCAGCCCTTGTAACATAAAATGCTGATTTTATTTAAACGCCAGTCCTCCTTCTCCCTTGCCCCCTACCTCGCTTCCCCCAATCCCTCGGAGCGCGCTCTCTCCCTACCTCCCCTGCCCTTCTCTCTCTCTTTCTCTCTCTCTCTCTCTTTTCCTGTTCGTTCTCGTCCAGTTTCGTAGCCACCGGTGTATTTATCGCGGGGCATTCCGGCCGGACGTAAGTATGTCGGTCCCTGGTACGCCCGTTAATAATGTCCTTAATCCTCGAGCTCGAGCTCGAGCCCGAGCCCGAACCCAAGCCGGAGCCAGTGCTCTGCGGCGATCTTCCCACCCCCGCCGAGCTTTTTTGCATATATCGCGGCGAAACGTACACCGAGAGCCGACCGAATTCACGTTTTTCGAGAAGCTTTTCCGACGATACGTGACGTCTACTTTACGACCGTTTCGATCGGCATGGCGCGGTCGCGCGACGCCGCTGTCCCCTTTGTCCCCTCCGTTCCCAGCGTACCCAGCGAGTTCGTGCCCCACCTAACCGCTTGATCTCTCATCTCGTTCCGTTAACGAGCGGAAGCGATCGTCGCGCGTCCTAATTACCGTCGATCACGACTTGCAAGCGTTGACCGGTGATCGAATATCGTTGAAATAATCCCGACGATGAGTTCTAGTGTCGTATTTAGTTCGTCCTTCCCGAGACAGAGGACACGCTCGAATCCAAAGTGAGTCGGTCGATTAAAGGATCGTCGACCGCGCGCAGAGGAGGAACGAGCGAGATAGGATAACGCGTTGCAGTATGTACGTTGTGTCGCGACCCGTTCGCGGAGACTCCGTGAAAACGGAGAGAGGCGAAAACGAGAGAGCCGAGAATTTTATCCTGCGAGGAACGTGCACAAATTAATTAAAAGGCTACGCGAAACGAACCGGACCGTCTAATTATCAACGCGGGGGCGCAGCCTCGTTTGGTGCAACTACAAAAGTTAGGAAAACCGTGTGGGGGTGAAGAGCGAGGGTCGACGACGTTAGCTTTCGCGGAACCGAGAAACGCTCGAGTCTCGGGTAGCGGAAAGGAGGTTGCGGAGAAGAGAATTTCAAGCCACATCGAGACAACCGGAGCTAAACAGCCATCTAAATGCATCCGAGGTGGCGCTCGCTGCCATTACGGCTGATGGACGCTTATTGACGCGCGCCCTGCCAGCAACCGAGCCAAAGCCTAGGAGCCTCCGGCAACCCCTCTAGGATTCCCCGATCGAGAGACTCTCTTGCTTCCTCCCTCTCCTTGCCTTTGTCCCTCTGTCTCTCGTTGCCCCTCGCCACTGCAGCTACCTCCGCCGCCTCTGCTACCGTTTCGCCTTCTTATCGAAGAACTCGGTACAAACCCCCTGTTCTCCTTCTCCTCTACTTTCCTCTCCCGATGTTACGCGGTGCAACCCTTCCGAACGTTATTCTCCAACCGTGAGAACGCTGCGACTCTGGACGAAAGATCAACGGTCCACATTGATAACGTCCATCCTCGTTCTAGACTAAAAATCGTTCGCCACGTAGTCCGTGATACGATTAACGTCGATTGATCGAGCTTACGCGTTTCAAAAAGGATCGCAGCGCGTCGTCCCCAGGCGTAAGGAATCGAAAGGAGAACCTGCTGAGTTCGCGTAGTCGAAGGTCGGTCCGGTTGGTCATCGGGGACGACGCGATGGACCAGCGGTGTCGGTTGATTGGCTCGCATCGATCCGCCGTGCTGGGAGCAATAGATCAGCGAAGACACTGACGCCATGCTGGCCTCGGCAATCTCTCTCTCTCTCTCTCTCTTTCTCTCTCTTTCCTTCTCCCTCTCTATCCACCTTTCTCGATCTCTCCTTCCCTTCGCGTCTCGTTTTTCTTTTGTACCGGATCGCCTCCTCGATTCGCGACGATTGCTCGAAACGCAATGGCGAAGACGGACGTTCAGGTAGACGAAGAGTCGTGAAGATCGGTGATAATTGTCTATCTTGTCGAAAAGAATCGAAGAGGAGACGGGAGTGGCAAGTTTCGTAGAAGAGTCGCGTTGTAGTTGGTGCGATACCGCGTAAGCGGTAAGGGTGGACGAACCGTGGAATCAGGGAGGGAAAGAGGGGAAAAGAAGAGGAGAGGAAGGAAAAGTTAGGGAACTGGATTGGGAAAAGCGAGAGGGAAAAAGAGAGAGAGAGAGTAGGAACCGAGGAGGAGGAGTGAGGGGAACGGGAGCGGAACAGGAATGGGAGTGGAAGCAAGGGGAGGTACGCTTAAGAAGAGAAGGCAGCCAGAAGCGAGCTCGCGGCGTTCGCGGCGCGCTGTTGTTCGATTCGGGCCGCGCGGTTGCGGAGAATACGAACGGCCGAATTATGAAAATGGTCCCCGTGTGACGCGGCAACCACCCTCGCCAGAAGAGATAGCTTCGAGCAATAAACATACCACCCTCGGCAGCCCCGTGACACGCCTTCGATTCTCCGGCGACTCGAGTCGCTTTCAGACCAGACGAGAGACGGGGAGTAAGGCTGCTGGGTTGTGCTGGGTGGCTGGGTGGCTGGGTGGATGGGTGGCTGGGCGGCTGGGCGACTGGTCGACTGGGCGACTCTGAAACGGGTGGGAGAGCGGGGAACGGGCAGAGGAACGGGATAAGTTGCACCGATTCGGTCCGATAAAGTCTCGAAACTCGCGGAACGGACGAACCGTTTCTTTGTTCTCGTGTGGAGCCGGTGTAGGATGATCGGCCGCGCGCGCGTATCTCGTTTTCGAAAGTCGAGCTCGTCGCGTCTTTGCCAAACCGAGGAACGAGAGCCTGGTTTCGTCTCCATACTCTCGATGGACGGATGCTCGACGCGCGACTAATGTGGAAATGAATTTATCGTTTAGTTGTTTCGCCATTTAGCTGGTTAGCTCGTTTAGCCGTTCGGTCGTCCCGGACTCTCGAACTCGACGAGTCGCTTGTCGGTCGACATCCGTCGTTCGTTCGACCGATTCGTTTCCTCGCTTCGGCCCCGTAAATCTTTTTCAGCCGACCCTGATGGACAGGCTTCATACGCTAATTGGCCACTTTTTTTTTTTAGTTTTTGGACGACGAGTTCGGTCTGGCCAGTGGTTCAACAGGTGTCGTGGCGGTGGGTCACGGGAAACTTTTATTTGAGCGCGCGAGCGAGGGAACCCGTGAGAGGAATAGGGAGAAGGAGAGCGAGGGAACGAGAGAGCGATGTGGAAGGGGTGGAGAAGCAGGGTGAAAGAGGAACTAGAAAGGAGGGTGAGGGAAAGAGGGGGGTGTACGCCGAGTTGAGCGAGCGAACGAGCGAGCGGGAGTCTATTAGTTCACCCCGGAAAAACGCGACCCCACCGGATCCCTCTGTACGTTGACTCGACCCCGTTGTTTGGTATCGCCGATTTTTTTTCTTCGTTTCCCCTCTTTTTTTCCATTGAAACGCGTCGACCACCGTAATCGCTCTGTCGAAGCAATCCCTCACTCGGTCCGATCTCACGACAGAAGGTCCGATAATCCTGCGCGTTGTCCACGCGGCCGAGTTTTGCCAACTTTTCCCGTGCAGTGTTCCCGTGCAGCGCGAGCGACGCTAGTCGTTAATATTTCCACTCTTTTATCGGATCTATCGGCGCGGTCCGCGCGACTGATCTCGTTACCGCTAACCGATCTTTCTCCTCTTTTCTCTTTCTCTCTTGTTCTAAGCGATCGTACATACATACGGGCGCGTGTGTCTATACATGTGCGAGCGTTGTTTTCAACTCCGGAAACGATCGTCGTCGACTCATCTGAAATAGACGATTGGAAAAGAACGAACAGACGCGGGACTCGAGCATGACCGTTGAACGATCGATTCATTGTCGTGGAAGGTATTCAAGATGGTCTGCGCGGGATCGCTCTCGTCGATCGATACGTTTGTCGCGGCGGCAACGTTCAAACGTCATCGGTCCATTCAAAACGAATATCATCGGGTAGATCGGTTTCTTTTATTTGCGTCTCTCGTTACGGGTCTTGTTTCCTTTTTCCCTTTACACGGCACCCCTCTTTCTCTCTCTCTCCCTCTCTCTCTCCTTCTATTTCGCGTGGAGTCGCTTTTCGTCCCGTTCGGATCCGCCTTGTCTTTTCCGTTGGGAGTCGTCGAGTCATGGCTGTCGTCTTGGACGTCTGTCGTCGAACGGACTCGGGGAAAAGAAGTATCGGTTGGCATCGATTGCGAATCGATAGGCAAGGTGAAGATGGTACAGGGTTGTGTACCGTTGACGCGCGAATGGACGCGTTTAGCGTACGGTCGTAAACCGAAAAGCGGGTGCTACGAGCAGACTGGAAAATGGATACGGAAGAGGGAGGAAGAGTATCGGTCACGAAACATCCACGCCAGTGCGCGAGACATTCGCGAAGATGACGGGACGTATTCCGGCACGCATTGTTCACGCTGCTTCGTCCCTCTCCGCTCGGCGATAGCAGCTAACCAGACATCTCGAACATCGCATAATACTTTTGTATAGGTTAGGTAAGGTAACGTGGCCGTAACGGGCCGATGGAAACGAACCGAGCGGAGATAATAGCGACGAGATAAGAGCACAAGCTCGTTACATTCGGCGTGCCAGCTATGCGACCTCGTTGTCATTCTCCTCTTTGGTTTGGAACGCGTGCTCGCACGATAGTTTCCGATACTCTTGGCCAGCGTGCGACTTTGAACCCGGAAAAAAGTTGCGGGATCGCGCGGATCGGTCCGAATCGGTGGAATCGCGAATCGAAAACTTTCCAGCGGAGTTGGATCGCGGCCGCGATCGTCGGTGAAAATTATCGGATCGCGCATAAAATCGACGCGAACCCGTTGCATCGGGGTTGGAAAAAAAAAATGATCTCGCTGATTCGCGAGACGATACGCCGAGCGATCGGTCGGATGGACGAGCATCGGTTCGCCGAACCAACGAGGAGACCGGTGAACCGACTCGGTTCGACGCGAATCGGCACGAATCGGCGTTGGACGTGGCTCGACGCCGCCGGTGGACCGGTCCACGCGTAAACATAATATTTCCACAAATTACAATTCCGCGCTTAAATCCCGTTTAGTCTATCTTTATGCGTCTATGTCGAATCAATATTACGAATACATATTTACGAGCAAATTCACCTCGAAACCACCAATAAGCCGCGTCCTCGTATACATTTCCCGGCGCACGCGTTCCCGATACGGTCGAGGTTTTGATTTTCGTTCTTTGTTCATTTATTTGTTTTTCCCTTTTTACCGAAAAATCTGTCGATTTACGAGGACCACCGTTTCCATCGCATCGACATTACCGCGTATCTGGTTACGCGCTTTCATTCGTTTATTTATCGCACGGAAATTTCGCTGATTAGTATCGTGCGGACTGCACTAATGCGTTGTCTCGTAATTCATCGATTTTAACGGGGCTGACCACGCCGGTCCATTGAATCCGCTCGCGGGCTCGCTGACATTCGCGTATCGTGACGAGCTCCCGCAAAAATTATGGATAATTTCACAGCGTTTCCGCGATTTCGAAAAACCACAGCCATCGTTGTCGTTATCTTTGTCACCAAACCCAGACCTTTCGAGAAGCATAGAAACTCTGAATGGATCGTATATCTCGTCGCGATATTTTTCTGCGGTATCCGCGAGCGGGATCATCCTGCGAGGAGATCGCGTTCGTCGGAATCGCGCGTTAAATTTCTCGGTTCTCGCCGAGATAAGACGGTCGGACGGAACTCTGTCGAAATGGAAATGGACAAAGTTTCGTCGTGACCGTAACCCGGACAAAGCTTGATTCGACTAGATCCCAGGCGCAGCCGACGCGAGAAGCGCGAGACCCGCGAGACAGAAAAGCTCCCAATTTCTCTGTGACGTTCGTTTTAAACGGAAAAATTTCCCAGTTTTCTCCGATATGCTAGAACGCTCCGATACGACGATTGCTTCGCTAACGCGAGCAGGAGACTGTATCTATTCGTACCTAGTCACGGTGAAAGTTTCGTCCCGAGAAGTATAACCGAGGACTAGACCGACCGTTTTCGGAAGGAGGGACGTGGGGGGGGGGGGTCGAGCTACCGTTTGGCACACAGCTTCGAGTAGGTACCGGAAACGAGACAAACCTATGAAACCCGAACCTCTGTCTAAAGCGGGGCACCGGGAGGAAATACGCGCGCGGCACTAGGTTCGATAGTCGTTATCCGGGTTGAATCTATTCCGTATTCCTCTGCTACCCGGCCGCGCGTTCGTTCATTCGTTCGTTCGTTCGTTGGATTCGCCGTAGCAGCTATTCCCACAATTCCTGCTATTCCTGCTCTTCCCGCGTCTGTCTATTCGCAACTATCGAACTTTATCGAGGAAAACTACGGCGTCGAATCGGAGGATTCGTAACGTAGAAGATCCGATCGTTGGCGATCCGGTCGAGGTAGCGGAGTTGTCTTGCGATTTTCTTGCCGTGGGCATACACAGAATGGCGGAAATGAACAATGCATATATTGCCCACACGCATTGTTAGTGTCTGAGGACGGTAACAGAGACCCACTGCAGGTTACATCGAGATTGAGTGAAATAGATCCGTAAGTGAGAGGATCGTTTGATATCAACCAGAAATGATACTTCCATCCGCTACAGCACAAGGTCGGATACTTTCCGGACAGACCACGTATAGTGGTAACGCGTGCGAGTGAGAGGACAGCAACGACTATGCTACGGCCTACCAGCACTCCTCTAAGTCAGTTGCTCGTAGGTTTGATCTCAGCTGTGTCTACTGGCATCGACGGGCGCCTTTGCCCGTTAATAGGAGTGTCGAGCAACTCTGGTCCAGGAGTAAGGTACGGGAACAACGATAGACGGTTCGGTGCTTGATGCGGAGGTGCGGTGTTGCGGCGGTGCGACAGTCGGGGGTGTCGTTTAACGGCAGTGTCGGCCGTTCGAGCGGCAAATCCATCAGGCGGGTGCCTGGGCATCGTATCCCCCACGGGGCGGATAAATACTTATTTAACGCGCTTATGCATGCCGCCGCGGTAGCGATGCGACCCGTAAATCTGTCCGAGGAAGCACAATGCTGCTAATTATATACATTCCCGTGACGCGAGCGCGGTCGAGCGAGCGAGATGGCGAGAGACCGTCGAGAGGGAACTCCGGGAACGGTTGGAGAGAGTCTGCGAGAGGTCGAAAGGGAGAACGACGGAGAAAGATGGTGAAAGACGGAGAAAGGGAAGGAAGGCGACCTCTGGTACCCCAGGAACGGCGAGCCACGCTCCCCGAAACCCTTCCCCTCGCGTCGCTACCCCGAACCGTGCCGTCGGCTCAAAAGACTCGCAGATTTATTGCCAAAGAGAGAAGGGAAAATGTCGACCTAAGCTCATACGTACAGGCTTGGCAGTTTGTATGCCCGCGCACTCTCCGTTCGGAGAGGTTACGAATCTAGCGAGAAAGACGGACGGACCGAAAAAGACGAAGAAAGAGAGCGGGAGTGAAGGCGCGCGCGCGCGCGCGCTCGCTTGCTCGCTCGCGAGCGAACACGCGCGAGTACGCGGAGCGCAGGGGGTCGACGAAGACCGAGCCTGCTAGGATATCGGAAGGGGTGGCTCGCAGAATGAGCGGTGTCGGAGGGTGAGCAAGGTGAGGGGAACGCTTACCAGCGCGGGGGGTTGAATCGGGGGTGACTGGGGGTGACCGGGGGCGACTGCCAGAGACCCTGGGACACGGGACACGGGGGGCGCGGTAAGGGGAACGGCCAGAGAGAGTCGGGGGGCGGCAAGAACTGGCAGCAGAGGAAAGAGAACGAAGCTATAAATTCCATCCCTCCGCGTCTCCGCTCGTCGTGCTATATCGTTGATTTATAAATATGACTGTAGCGAAGTATAATAATACGTACGTATCCACCGAGCCGCGTCGATGGTCTCTCTTGCCTCTTTCCCGTGTCTCTGTTGCTTCTCTCCCGTTTCGCTTTTCCTCCGCATCCCGTCGTTTCCCTCCCGTTGATCGTTACCCCTATCTCTCTTTCATATTTTCACCACCGATCACCGTCTTATTCGGTCTATCTGTGTGCGTTTACCATGCACAAGAAACGGAAGAAAATGAGAGAATCGTTGGATCGGTCGATCTCGATACGACGCGACGACGTTGAATGCTGTTTTGGTTCGCCTTGCGTTGACGTATCGTCGCGTCTAGCCGATCTCGTGCTCGGCTCGTAATTGAAAATTGATTTACGCGGGGACCGACCAGTGTCGGTCGATCCGGTAGAGCAACTCTCGTTTCGATAGCGTCTCGGAGGCGGAAGGACGAGGACGAAAGGAAGACGGGTCGAGACGGACGATCCGAGGACGAAGGAGGAGTCGTCGTGCACGGCTCGGTGGAAGTTGAACACGGGAGAACATGGGGCCGAGTGCGGGAAGGGAAGAAGCGATGCGGAGAAATACAAAAACCAGACTCGAACGTGGCATCGTCCCCTTCACGGCATAACGTCAGTGGCAGAATATAATCAGGATTTGTAGCGAAGCAGCGCGTCGCGTCGCGGCGGTACGGTGCGGCGCGGAGGATGGTTACGTCCGAAGCAGAAGCAGACGCGTAGAGTCGTAGAGTGCTGTAGAACCAAGCGTAGAGCGCAATGGAGAGAGCCGTGGTGTGCCGCCGCGCCGCGCCGCGCCGTAGAGCCGTCCGAACGCGGCGCGATGGGTTCCACGGAAGGACGAGGGGCACGATGGGTCGGAGAGGGGTTCGTGGGACGCGAAGCGGAGGCGCTGGTGAGACGGTCGGCCGTTATTAAGGCGCGACAAGAACTCTGCCGTGATGAGCGAGCCGCCGTGCCAGAAGATACCGGCAGTGATTTATGCGACAGGGACATCTACTGAGCGCATCGAGCATACCGAGCGCACCGCGTCGACCACCACCGCCGAACCTCGACGACTGTTCCCTCCGTATCGTCTCGCGGGTCGCGAGGCCCGAGTCGAGACCGTACCGAACATTCGCGCTCCGTGTGTCGCGAAAGATCGCGCGATCCCAACCGATTCCGTCTTCTCTCCTCCTTCCATCGACAACGTTTGTCCGTAGCCAGTTTTCCCACGTTTCGTCCCGATACGTTTCCCTCTTCGTTTCAGCGATCCATCTTTCCCCGACATTCCGTTTCTTCAGCCCTCTCCGTCCTCCCGTCCGTCTACTTATCCAACTATCCGCCTCTTCTCCCCGCTGTCGCCGATAAGTCAAAGTTATCCTCGGCAGAGAAAAATGCCAGACGTTTCCCAGAGCAGAGAAAGGCCGGCTTTCTCCAGCGTGATTTGTGACGACTGCTCGCTCAACTCACCGTGGCAATGAGTCGGTCAGTCGTAAATATCCTGGCAGACTTTAAGACGGCGCGCGGTACGGTGCGGTGCGGTGCGGTGCGGTGCGGTACGATGCGATGCGGTACGGTCCGACGTGGCACGATGGTGGACGGATGGTCGGATGGACGGATAGACGGATGAACGAACGCGGAGGACGGACGGATGGCCCGACAACGATCGTATCGCCGCGCCATGCCCCACCGAGAATAATCGCCGTCGCCAAAATATCTTTCCGTACCACTCGAATAACTTTCGAGATCCGTGTTTCTCTATTTTCGCATACAGTTCCGCGGAATTCGATGTTTTCGCGATCGATCTCTGAGAAAAACCCGCGAGTCGAAAAAGATGCCCGCAGCCGGCCGAATCGCCGATCAAATTCACGATCGTTCGTTCGGTAACCCACCCACTTGGACGGCGAAGCACGGCTCGACTCCACCCCCCCTTTAAATCACTCGTTCTTTAATAATGGACAGATCCCATTATAATACCCAAGATTTATACCTGTGGCCCCCTTTTCTTTTTAGCGATAAATTTCATCGCCTTCTCCCCTCTTCTTTTTCATCGTCGATTAGCAAACTGTCGACCGGCGAACGTCTCGTAAAGATCGAAATAACTTTGAAAGGAGCAACGGTCGAGAGCGCATCGGACGGCCCGAGTCGACCGATCGAACACGATCGCTCTTCGTGGTTCTCGGTTGAAGAGCGCGCGAGTCCATCGGAAAGAAGCGAAATAAGCGAAAGAAGGGAGAGAACGTTGAGAAGGGTGAGAACCGGGGTACGAAGAAGGGGGAGAGAAAGGGACGAAGGAACAACGGGTTCGCGTGGCTTCGGGGAGTTGACGTACGAGCGATAGGAACCGACCAGACCTATAAATATCGTTGAAACGCGTCAAATAAATTCGAAGCTTTCCCATGACACGGCGCAAAAAGGGAATGGGGTGAGCGATGGTCCGATGCTCGCCGCAAGGGTGACCCCTATTTATTGCCGAATTAAAGCGCGTCACCATTAATTTGCATACCGCGAGCGTACGATCCCGAAGGAACGCGGAACGTCATCGAAATTCGATACCGCTGGACGATTCTTACCGATTCCGAGAGGGACGGAGAGATATCTTCGGACGACCGATCGGTTCGCGACAGTTCCTGTACCGGTGCGATGGCGAACACCGCCGGTAAGACGAGCAAGAAAGAGGATACAGAGGGAAGGACGCGCAACTCGGATAGGAGTAAGAGGGGCGAGAGAAAAAGGGGGGAGAGACAGAAAGAGAGAGAGAGAGAGAGATTCGAAGGAGAGGTAACGAGCCGCTCGATGCGCGCCATAAATTAGCAATTATTTAATTTTCGTAGGGCTCCGGGTCCTTAGACGGCTCTAAATCAGTCTCCGTTGCAAAAAGCATAGATAACTATGACGCATGGCCCCCGGGAAGAGACAGGGGTGCGCTCACCGGATTGCGGCGGTGGTGACTTGGTTCGGACGGGTAGAAAAGCGACGAGGAGAGGCACCGGTGAACGAACGAGAGACGAAGACGGTTGGTCGACGCGAACAACATCGAGGAGAGGGTAGGGGCGAAAGAGAGAGAGAGAGAGAGAGAGAAGAGGGGAGAGGATACGGACCGGTGGTCGAAAATCCGAAAGGGGCTGCAAAGGGAAAGACGAAGGGAAAAGGGCAAAGGAATCGATGAAACTGGCGACAAGTACAGGGTGAGAATAAGGAAGAGATAGGAGCGGAATCGGAAGCGGAAACGCGAGGATCGTGTTCCTGTTTCTCGCGAGCCACGAAGAGCAGCGTCGTCGGTTCGCCGCTGTCTCTGGTCTGGTTGGTCGATCCGTCGCGTCGCGTCGGTCGGTTGGTTGGTCGTCCGGATAGCTGGATAGCTGGATAGCTGGATAGCTAAATGGGTGGTTGTACGATAACCGGTGGTGGGTGCACCGTGCCACCGTTGTTGCTCTTGGTACGTCGTTGCGCGTGTAAACCGTGGACGGGAGACGAAGAACGGAGGACGGAGAGAGCACGGAGCACGGAGAACGGTGGTCGTCGAACGGGCTTCGGGGGACGAGGTCGAGGGACGAGGTACAGGGAACGAGGGACGAAAGAGGACGATGGAGGACGGTGGAGGATGGCGAAGAGAGGGAGGGAGAGACCGAGAGGAAACCGGAGCGAGCGAACGGGCACACGGAGCTGGGCACAATGGCAACTAGTTTTAATTACAAAGTAAGGTGAAGCGATCAATCATAATGATGTACGTGAGGCAGGCGCGGCCTCTGGGGTGTCGAGGGTGGGATGCAGCGTCGAGGAGAAGGACGAGGAAGAGGAAGAGGAGAAGGGAAACGAAAAGGATGAGAAACGGGGTGGAGGAGGAAGGACGGGCGGGGGCTAGCTGGCGGTGACGCGGCGGGACGGGACGAGGGGGCTTTCGCGTACACTTTGCGTATAATTTACTGGCACTGGATATACCTGAAGTTATGCTATACCGAAGCTGCCGTTGCACCTCTTCGTTTCGTTGTTCGTACTTCTCTCCTCTTCCAACCTCGCTTTCGCGAGCTTTCGCTGTTGTCGACCGATAGCGCAAAGGGTTCTTGCTCGTATTCTCTTCCTCCTCGTTTTTCTCGCTTTGCTCCTTTCCTCCCCTTCCTGGTCGCCGCGTCGCGCCTCGCGTCTCACGCCTCGTCTCGCCTCACCCCTCGCGCGACCCGTTCCGTTCCGTTCCGTTCCGTTTTTTCCGTTCCTCTCTACGGTTCGACGCGTCCTAGCCTAGCCTGGTTCAGCTCGAGCCTGTCCATCTCGCCGTTAGCTTTCGGACTCGGTTCCTTCTCCAGTCCGAGACTCGATATCGCGTTTCGCGGACCGGACGTCGTCGTTCACAGTTGTTTTCTCGAAAGTATCCGATACGCGTCACGCGATATTTACGATGGCTAGTTCTCCGAAGAAGTCGCGGCGATCGATTCCTCCTCCGTAAATCCCGTACGATCGACGAACGACGAAGGAGGAGCAACGCGACCCGTCGAATCGCGCGAATACAAAATTAACGCGGCGCGAAGCGGAATCAATCGGCAACGATACGTTACGCCGCGCCGGCTGAAGAAAAGCGATCGGATAAAAGATTTTCAGCAGCGCGTACGCGTGCTCCGGTCGTGGAATTGCGTCGGTGCCTTATCGTCCCTGCGAATGCGAGCAATTTCGCGCGACTAATTAGTCTCTCGTTAGCGAACGCGCCGTTCCACGAGCGGGAACATAAAAAGGAGATAATTTTGCAATACGAATCCGCGACTTATCGGTTTCGCCGGTCCGCTCCCACCGGGGACACTTCCCAGCGCGCGTTTCACCGCTGCGAGTTCGCGAAGCGATTAATTAAATTCTCGGGTAATCAAATATGTCACTCAGCCGTCCAGTTTTAATTAAAGTTCGGACATTATCTATTTGCTTTATCATCGTCGAGTCGACTATCGTCAACTCGGTCGGTTGAGGGCCGAGACGAAACCGAACGTCGATTCGACGCGACGCGACGAGACGCGCGACGAGACCAGACGTTCGGGAGACGCTCGATCGAAAACGACTGGATTCTCGCGCGTCGCGATTTGTTCAAACTATTCGAGCCGATCTATGAATTCGGGAGTCCGAATCTTTCGGTGCTACATCGGTGGTACATTCGCGTTGTCTTTACCTTTGTCTGCGCTTTTGTCGTTTCCATCGACACCGCCGTTCCCGCTGTCGCGTCGTGTCGCATCGTATCGCATCGCATCGCGCCGCGACGGTAAGATGGTTTTACGTCTTATGAGTTCCCAACTGCGGCACCTCTTCTATTCCTCGCAATGATTTCGTCGCAATCACCCCTCATCCTACCCAGTGCCAGAACCCTCGACGGAGCGGTAATATCGGAGAATGGCGCGACGAAACTACGGGAGGCGGAGAAGCCGACCGACACTTTTGTCAATACACGCGGAACGAAGGAGAAAGACACCCGCCGAAAGAGACGGTCTTTCTCTACCGGCGTTCCCGCTATAAAGACCACTCGTGTCATTTCGCAATGACGAAACTTTGCCCCGAATTCTCTCCTTCCTTCGTGTTTTCCCTTTATTCCTCTTCCTCCTCTTTCTTCGGCTACGAGCTCGAATCTGCCGCCGTTACCGCTGCTGCTGCCGCTGCTACTACTGTCGCCGCTTTTCCCGTCTCTGTCGATGCTCTAACCTTTCTCTTTTCTCCGCTTCTTGGTTTCAGTCAGGTTATGAAATAAAGTAATGCCAGGAATCCGTAGTGGTGAATATCAAACCAAGATATATACAGTTTATTCAATAGCAAGCAAAGATACAGGAGAGATGCTTCTCGCTCAAGTTCTTTAGTCCAACTAATTTCGTGTTCGAAATCTATCTTCGAATAGTCTGTTTTTATTAATGCTCGAAGGGTAGGAGAGACCAGGAATAAAATTAAATTCCAAATACGTAACTACAGCTTTTCTTTTTTATGAATACGGTATTTTTTTTAAAAAAGAAGAAACGAATAAGTCGCGGCCGAACAAGATGTTTCGCGAGAGATTTTTCACAAGTAATTTCGTTCCCCCGACTCGAATCAGACAGACGACTAGCCAGCGAAAGTCGGCCGCGCCATGCGACTAGTCAAAGTATCCTGGAACGAGAGAAGGATGGTACTAACAGAAGAAGCGATAGCGGATTAAAGGGAAGAAGAAAAAGAAATGAAAAGAAAAGAAGAAGAAGAAGAAGGACAGTCCGGTCGGAACAAAGTTGGAGCCCGAGCGTAAACGGAGCGCGATGGAAGGACACGGGCGCATTTGATATGGACCGTAGATAACTGGTAACGTACGCCGGGGGCGGACTCCCTGTCATGCGGCTACATACCTGCCTACAAGACCGTCCGTTTATACAAGGTGTCTCACGCAACTATCGCCGGGAATGTCAGGACCTCGTTCGAATTTTACAGAACCTTGCACCGAAATATTTTCGTCGTTTCATCCAGCCTCTCCCTTAATTTCCGACTCCTCCCCCGAGAGGTTCTCCAGTGTCGTCTTCGCGAGATTATCGGGAAGCGGGGAACAGTGGAAAAGCAAAAAACTAGTCGGACGATTACGTAATGTTACACAGTTAGAAAGTGTAGACGAATAGATCGTTTGGATTGGTAGGCGGATGCGTTGAAATTTCGAAGCGTCGATTACACGGGACACCCTGTAGATCGTTTGGAACAACGACTGCCCCATAGCTCGACCGACTTTAAGCGGCCGCGTAAACGAGGCGATCGTAGAAATCGGGGGTCGGCTCGATTCTGCGAAGTATCGGGCTCGAGCGAACGTCTCTCCGGAGTACGCGGAGCATTTCGCGAGCATCGTCTAATCCTGAGAGTTCGACCGCGGCATATTATTTATATCGGTGGAGTAGCGGACGACTGGCAGAGTCGGGCGCAGAGTTGGCGGGGCGGGTGATTGCGACCGGTGGTGTCTGTGTCGGCGGTGCCGATGCTGCTGGCCATGTCTGTGCTCGCGAGTCTGTCCGTTGCCTCTGGTTGTGTTTGTGCCTGCTGGTTGTGCTCGGTGGCTGAGCCTCTGTGCCCGTACCCGTGCCCGTGCTCGGTGGCTGTGCCTGTGCCAGCGACCGCGACGACCAAGCTCTACGATGCTCCCGGTCACGACTCGCGGGCTCCCGTATTTGAATACAATGCATTATATTGTCCGCATCATATCATATATCTCCCTGCTAAATAAACACCGTCTCAATATTTAGGCTCGCGAACCGCCCTGCCGAGAGCTGCCGTATCTCGAAGTATACCTTTACCTCGGACTAAGCAGGGTTCAGGGTCGTCGTCGTCGTCGTCGTCGTCGTCGTCGTCCGTACCCAGAGACAGAGAGGAGGAAACGCAATCGGAGCAGCTTTCGGTCAACTGCAGGACTCGAAGGGCTCGCGCATCGTGAAACGCAAAGAATTTTCTCGCTCGAGGAAGGGACGGCGCGTATGAAAAACGACAGTCGACCGTGGCCGATTTCGCGGCAGCGAAACGAAACGAAATGAAATAAAACGAAACGGATCGAAGATATTAGCTTTCGAATCCATATCGACGCGTGTCGCGCCATCTCGCGGCCGTGTTCGTGGTAATCCGATACGTCGGGTCGACGTCAATTGACATTTAACATGCAGCCGCGCACTTGCCGTTATATGGATCTGTTGGCGCAGTGTATCGCCCCGGGTTTATGATCTCATCGGCCGATTGATTTATGTCGGCAATTATAGCGCAGCTAGGAGTGACGCACGGCTCCGTGTCCCGAATGAGTTATGGGTGTTAATCTCGGGGAAAACCAATGAAGGGCGGCCCTTCGACGGCTACGTCGACGATCGTTCGCCTCGTTTCGTGCTCGGCGTGCTTTCGCGTCGCCGTCGATCTACCCCGCGTAGTGCCTCGTACCCCCGTACCCTATCGTATCGTCTTTCTTTCGCGTTCCCCGAGGTTTCCCGCGTTCTCGCGTTTCCTCGATCGACCGCGAAACCACCGGCCACATTATCAGTCGACGCACGGACGATGTCTCCTCGTTCTCTAATCCGGCGTGACCCGATCGTTCGAGGCGACGCGAAACCGTTTGGGTGCTCGCCAATCCGCCGCTCTTCACGAGCCTCCCGAAATATTAATGATCTTTAACCCTCCCCGGCTTGAAATCGACGCGCTTCGTTCCGTCTCGTCCCCGAAAAACGGATAGCGAACCTCCTGAAATTTCATCGCTGATGATCATTCCCGCACGTTTCCTATCCACGAAACGAACAGCAAGACCTTAGTACGGAAATATAGTGAAACGGTGCGGTGATTTTTGTGTCTATGTGAACTGGCTGCAAGTAGCATTCTAGTCACCGCTCCATCATAAACAATTGCATTTAATTACATTCGTTTGATTTTGCCGCTCTGCTATGTGCTTTGGGGGGGGGGGGGGGGAGGCGCATCTTTCCCCATACGGTTGACGATACGGGAGGATCCGACAGGTTCGAGAACAACGGTCGGTCCTCGGTGGAGCCGAGCAGCGAACGAGCAGGAGGAGCTCGACGAAAGGAGAAGAAGGCGAGAGGGGTATTTACATTGCTAATGTATCGCTGGCCTAACTTCTAATTAAACAAATTCGCACAACTCAGCGCGGCGCGCGGTTGCCTCGTGGAATTGCTCCGAGCGAAGAAACGGCGACGGAAAGGGAGAAAGAGAAGTCCACCCGGACTGTTCCGCGGAGCAGCGGGGAGCTAGGAAACCAAGGGGAAACTCTCGCCCTTCCAGTTACCGGAGGGGTCGCTCGTTAGCGCTCTTAACGCGACTTACCGCCTGGAGCGAGAACCTCCAGTCCCCCGATTCATCGAGAAGAAGAAATGAATATTTATAAGAAACTGCAAAATAGTACTCTAATCCTTTCTTTTTTCCATCTGCGTCTCCCTTCGCTCGCTCTCCCTCTATCGTTTGCTCTCTCTCCCATGCTTGCGTTTTCTCGTTGCAGTCTTCTCTACTCGGAAAGACGGTTCCACCCCACTTTCCATTCCGATTCGGATTCATCCCGTTTTTAGCCAACCTCGTTCCTCTTTTTCTTCGTGACTGCTATGCACTCCTCAGTGCCTCGCAAGTTACATCCTGATAGGAATTCGGCAGCAAGCCTCAAATCATTTCACTCGCAGTTTCGGATCCAACCGAATTATTCGCCAAGTGTGTGACGTCACGGACTAACAATTCGAGTGACTCCCTTTTTTCAGCTTGTGTGACACGGAAAGTAGATGCAAGAAACACGAGGCCGAAAATCGCGGTCTACGAATTTCCGTTTTCCGAAGCCGTTTCGCGACGACTATCTGCGAGCACTTCCGGCACGGTTTCGACACGATAAAACCGGGCCCCGGCACCTGCGGGCCCGACAGAGAACCCCGTCTTCTCCGTTCGATAACGTGGACACAAAGCCGGCTCTGTGTCGCGAGGTGTAACGCGCGAGGCGAACTCCGTCGAAACGAATTATCCCGGAGCTTGGAAGATCTCTTGGAAGTTCCAGCCGAATATATTTATCCGTGCAGGAACGTTTGGACGCGTTCCTCTCGAACGATACCTGGCCTCGACGATGGTTGCCGCGCAGAGTCGCGTAGGTGTGGATCCGTGGAGCAGGCTGAGCGGCGGAACGAGCGAACGAGCGGCACTTTGTGGCCTCGTAAAACAGCGGCAGCCCTGTAAATCTGTTCCCGAGTGTGCCTGCTCCGGCAGATTCTCGTTCCACCTCTTCCTTTCTTTCCGCGGTCGCACGTTCAGTCTCGCGCCAACACCCGCACCTTCGCCGCTCTGTCCGTGTTACCTGTCACGCCGAACTTCAGAATCCCGGAAAAAGCGCGAGGGCTGCTCGCCCATCCTCGTCGCGTGCAACATTTCGGGAAAGAAAAGACGAATCGATTACTGTTGGACACGTTCGACTGTACTTGTCGCCTTTAGACAAGAACCGAGCTCTCGCGTATGAATGCAGTGGAAACATCCACCGATACATGTAAATAGGATCCCATCCGAATTTCAATCTGTTCCGTTGTTACCGTCTCTGCGATTACACGCGAATTTTACGTTGTGCTATTTTCCACGATCTTGGCGCTGATAATTCTGCTGGCTTCCCCAAAAAAGAAGACCTGCTATCTTCATTCTATCTTTTGGTGTATAACAGTTTAGTATCATATTGTGATATGTGTGAACAATTTAAATCGTAACTGACAAACGTTGATTCCATGAGTACGGTGTGCTGTATTCCGGATACTTAATATAAGTATATTTATTAAGTACAATTTCTAATCGAAATACAAACTACGGACGTAATACAAAAGATCTTTGTCTAGACAAGACTCGGTAAGAGACTGACCGGAAGCGAATTGAGACTGGGATAAGAATGCTCGCGAGAAGAAGAAATCAGCAGAAAATATAGGTTTTGGGTTCTGTAAAGTGGGGGTTGTTTTAGGTCTAATGGTCAGCCCCACGGGTAGGGGGACGAGTAAGTGTTGGTCCTTGTTCGTGCTCGTCCTTGTGTTAAGGGGGGTTGTAAGGGGGATGTTCATGAATGGACAGCGGGGGCCCAGTTGAGTACTTCGTGATCCTGGGCCCCTGCAATAAATGTCTAGGGACGGCTATTGGGGTTTTAGTCGGTAACAAGTATACCGAGACCGACATGGTCATCCTTGCCTTCGGCGGCAAGGATGGTTATCCATAATCGGATTTCCCCAATTAAAAAAAAAAAAAAAGGTTTAATGATCAGTAAGGGATGAATCACGGGGATGAGGTTCAAGGATGAATAATAGTAGATAGAATGTCGAATTGAAGATAGAGAGACGAACTGAAACGTTTAGATTATATGAGTGATAACTAATGCTAGAGAGAATCTTATCGTTGGTATACAACAGGTGGAGATTAAATCAACGTTTAAGAAATATAAGGTCTACATTTGTTTTCCCAAGCTTGTCGTTCCCAACAGAAGAGGCGGTGAAAAAATTACCAATCTGGTCGGTTACCAAAGCAGTCGGGCAATAAAGCAGTCTTTCGTTAGCCTTCGCAATCGACGCACGTTCATTTATTCGATTCCTCGGCATCACACCTCTATCCTCGTGTACTCTAAAATAGTATCGGAATATCCAATATGACGCTATGACCACAGGGACAAGATAACGCGAAATTTGGATTCGTTGAATGCGAAGTTAAGCCCGTTGTTCACGGTACAAGGGCCTCGTGTAAAGCGAGAAACAAATGTAACGAGGTGGTCGCGTCTTACTCGGATAGTAGCTTACCTGATCAAGCGCGCCTTACTCTTACCCTCGAGCCGAGAGGCCTTCTTTTTGCTGTGGTCCGTTAGTATGCGCGCGCGACCGCCGTAAAGTAGATGTACAGATCGCGCGTATCTCAGCCAACTAAATTGGAACGAGACGGCCGAGAACCGAGAATGAACGAGAAATGGAAAAAAGGCGAGACGGCGAGATAGAGACGAAAAGGATGGGACGGAGCGAAATCCGAGGAAACGGGCGGAGAGACGGCGGTAGAACGACGAGAACAGGACAACGCGCGGGAGGATAACGCGAACACCTACCGGTGAAACAGCCAGCGGCTTATCCGGCTGGATATCCCACGCGTTCTTGGCCCACCGACGCGACGTCTTCATCATCAGCGGAATTGGAATTATCGGAATAATCGGTGGCCGAGCGCGCGACATTCCGGTCGGTTCTTTCCGCGGTTTCAGAGTATTTTTCTATCACGAACCGCCCGCGGCACGATCGACCAGTCGCAGCGGTTTGCATCGAACGAGAATCGAATAAAATCGAAAACCAGAGGAGATGGAGACGGAGAGGGAACGCGATGGCGCAAAGACGCTGGGAAGAGGGTTAGGGGTTACTTTAAGGACCTTTCGAGAATCGGTAGCCTCTCCGCCGTCGATGTTTTATTTTATCCTCCTCGCTCCATAAGATCGCATTCTTTACGACCCATTGGACGAATTCATTACCAGCCTTGGGGCAATGGGTAGCCGAACTTCGCAAACCTCTCCTTCCCCTTCGTCTCCTCTTGCATCTCCTTGCCGTCTCTCGTTCATCGTCTTTCTCGCCCTGTTTCGACCTCTCTCTCTCTCTCTCTCTCTCTCTCTCTCTCTCTCTGTCTCTCTCTCTCGAGATGGACCCAACCAGTAGATCGGTGGAATGGTGGATCAGTGTTGCGGATGGAAGAGTAAACGAACGCACAGTCTTATACTTTATAACATATATATTTATTTGAGCTTTAATTGCATTTTAAAATACAACCGAAATAATTAAATAATGACAAATCTGGTAAAATGGTTTCAAGAGTCGCGTATACATGATGCATATCTTTGTGGTTGCGCATTTGTAAGTAGGTAGGTACTTTTCGAGCGTATTTTTCGCACGGTTGGCCATTCGCGTATCGCTTTTTTTTCCTCTAGTTTCTGCGAGTGTGTGCACATTCCGCGTTTATTTTTTGTGCGCGTGTTATCGATCTTCGCATCCACGTAGACCTCGTGTCTCGTTATTATTTATTTATTATTTTTTTTTCGTCCCACTCTCAGCAGTCGTATAGAATTACAATAATAGTAGTAATATTATCGTTATATCGATAAATACTTTTAAAGTCCGCGATGGAAGAATTAGAGTTTACAAGAAATACGTATACAAGTGTGTTCCGTTCCAGATTCGGGCTCCCTCGTCCTCGAACGCGCGCAATCATCGTTCCTCGGCTAGTTTTCTCTCGCTTGACTCGGATGCCGCGCGCCGCGCCGGTGCTTTTCGACTCGCGCTTCTCTCGTGCACTTTTCTCGCACAACCAAACACGCTTCGCGCGTCTTGTCGTCCCTTGCCGTTCCCGTTCCGTCACCACATTCGCACAACTCTTTCTCTCGTTCGTTCATTCGCTCCTTTTCTCTCTCTCTCTCTCTCTCTCTCTCTCTCACTCTAACGCGATATCTCTATATCGTTCTTTCTCTTGCTCGCCCTTCTCGCGATCTTCTGACACTCGTCGACGCAACACTCGACTGTTCGAAGCTCGACGATCGAATACGCAAACACGCAGCAGGCACACGGACGGACGGACGGACGGACGGGCGAACGGACGAACGGACTGACCGACGCGCTCTCGCTCGTCGTCGTCAAGTACACACGCACGCAGATGCAAGACTATTCGCTCCGTTAGAATTGTCGCACCCCGATACGCTCCCTGGGGGTTGCGATCGATTTGTTCGGTACGCGCAGCGATTTTCAAAAAATTTGTTGCTCTCCACGCTATTGCGTTCTCGCGTTTATGTTTTCTCATCGTGGTATAGATTCGATCGTAATTTTAATCAATATACACGGTGGTTTGTTGGATCGCGATTATTCTCGAGCGGTTAATAACGACAGTATTTTACACCTTAAAATGCCGCGTCCGTTCGCGCGACGCAATAAATAGTATCTCGAAGAAAAAGAAAAATTTACAATGGTCTACTCGCGCGCTACGAGTGAAGGAAAACGATATTGTTCGAGGACGTCGCGTCGCGCGCGCTCGACTCGCCCCGGCCCGCCCTGGCCCGCGCGCGTTCCGAGCAACCGCGAGCCTCGCTATTGCACCGTATCTCGTTGCTTCTCGACGCCAGAGTGTCCGTCGAATCTTACGCGTTCGTTATCCCGCTCCGGTATCCGGCTATCAGGCTCTCCGGTTCTACGATTCTCTCTCTTTCTCACTCACTCTCCTCTCTCTCTCTCTCTCCCTCTCTCTCGCACGCTCTTTCTTTCCCTTTCAAGAAGAATCGACCTCGAACGATCTCACCGGTTTCGTCGCAATAAGTATCAACAAAGAGATTCCTATACAAGGGCGGACCCTAGCCTATCCTATGCTGCGCTAATCAACTACGCTCTTACGTTCTAGAGGTATACATGATGATCCGTCCTTACGACAGCCGTCACGGGTAAGCTCCCCCACGTTCGCCTTGGAAAATACTCGTACCCACCCACGCGTTCCTCGTCTTTCGCGTTTCACGGTTTTCTCTGTTCTATTTCTCTCTCCCCTTCTCTATCCTTTTTCATCCATCACTCTCTCTCTCTCTCTCTCTCTCGCTCTCACTCTCTCTCTCTCTTTCTCTCTCTCTCTCTCTCTTTCTCTCTCTCTCTCTCTCTTTCGCGCACACACTCTTCGAAGTTGTTGACCACTCTGTTTCCGATCGTATCGTATCCCCACCCCGTTGCCCCCGTGTTCCGTGTTCTCACGTCGATCCGTGGCGTACTTACTACCCTTCCTCCTAATCGTATCGGTTCTCGTTGCACGTCGTAAACGCCCTTAAGTATTTATAAAATCACAAACTTGGCCGCGCGCCGAGCCCCTTGACTCAGCAGTGCCGCGAGATATGGTGGCATCACAATTTAATTAACGCACGTTCGACGTTCGACGTTCGTCTCCTCGTTGAACGAATCGGTCCTCGTCGTTGGCGCACCTCGACTGTCCGCACGGCGACGAGATCCGCGCGAACGGCTAAACTCGGAGCGAGAAACGCGACCGAAATCGAGGGCGAACCACGAACCGCGTGAGACTGCGACGACGAAAGCGGGACAGGAATCGGCGAGAGTCGATTCGCGACGACGCGACGACAGTTCGGTTCGGACAGCGAGATCGCGAACGCGCGAGGATGGATCGTCGAGGTCGAGGTGTTCGAAAGTCGAAATGTCTCGAACCACTCCGGTGGTCGCTAGTTTTACAGTCGTTACAGTATAGATACACTTATGTACAAGTGGCACCGCTACTTACGGGGCTCGGACTATACGTATTTGCTGGACAACTGTTTGGCCAGTTCCGTATACTTGAGAAATTTCGAGTGCGGACTCTCCTCGAGGGGAGAGGCCGCTGACTGTGACGGGCTACCGTTCGCCTGCGAAAGCGGCGGCGACTTGTTGCGCTGGGACGTTGGCGGCGAGGAAGAACTGTGACCGGTCGCCGGTCCCGCCGCAGGGTTCTGGGAGACCGCGGCTGCCGCGGCCGCGGCAGCTGCAGCTGCGACCGCCGCGGCTGATCGGCCGATCGTTAGCGGGTCCGGGATCACGCCGTCCTTCACGAAGTGCATCTTCGAGAGATGGTGCCTGTACGCGCCCTTCGAGATAAACGGCGTGTCGCAGAAGGCGCATTTCATGATCGAATCGGCCGTAACCACGGCGTCGTTGCAGGCCCAGCTGAACGCCAAGATGGCGCCCGGCGTGGTTCCGGATCCCGGCGTGGAACCGGATCCCGGCGTAGATCCAGATCCCCCTCCGCCACTCGAGCCCGATCCTAATCCCGACGTCGATCCAGGCCCGCCGGCGGACCTGCCGGTGCTACCGCCGCTGCTGCCACTGCCACTTCCGCCTCTCGTCTCAGTTTTGTCGCAGAGTTTCTGCAACGCCGCCAGCGGATGGCTGCTGGTCTTGCGACCGTGCGAGTCGACCGGCCCTCCAGCGTTCCCTCCGCCACCTCCGGCGTTTCCTCCGCTGCCTCCACCCGACAAGCTGTCGAACATCGAGGAAAGTGCGCCTAGGCTGCTCGAGCCTTTGGTGTCGGGCGTGCCGCGCGGCGTAACCGATCGGTCGCTGCTCGTCGGACTGCTGGTGCTGTTTCTGCAAGGACTGCGAACCAGCTGCTCCATCTGCCCGGTGGATCTGGGAGTCGGTGGATTTATTCGAGGCGACATCACCTCTCGCCCCTCCTCCGCGCTCTCGTGCAGACTGCCGCTCCCGGCGCGTCGATGATTGAACGAACTCTGCTCCTCCTCGTCCCTGCAGTCGTCCACGATCTCCTTCTTCACGTACACCTCCCGACCGCTCGTCTGCGACTGCGACTGTTCTTCCTCGGCGGTGGCACGTTCGTCGGTTTCGTCGTCCTTTGGCTCCTTCTTCACGACCACCGTCGCCGAGGCAGACGGTGGCGCGGACGCGGACGCGGTCGCTGCCGGTGTCGCAGACGACGTCGTCGTGGCGCCAGCTCCCGATCCCCCGGAAGCGGCGGTGCTCGCGGCCGCGGATGATTCCTCGTCTCCGGATTCTTCCGTGGCCGGGTGATGACGTCCCGCTGTTAGACTCTGTGGAACCAGCTGTTTATCCGGCGTGACTCGATGGTGATGCGACGAATGCCTTTCCGAATGACCGACCGTCGAGAGATCGAGCCGCCTCTCGGGCGTCATCGCCTCGGTTCTCCCGCCGCTTCCACGTTCCGACACCGAGCTGGACTCGCTTCCGCTGCGTTCTCTTCGGGCCGCCATGCTCGTCGAGTAGTGTTGCTGTGGTTGTTGTTGTTGTTGTTGTTGCTGCTGTTGCTGCTGCTGGTACAATCGCATGAGGTTCATGGTCTGCGGGTCGACAAGAGGTTTCGTGTAGTCGACGCTCTCGTCGATTCCCAGTCGCTTGAGGATGCTCGTACCCATCGGTGCACCGGGTTGAGCGTGATGCAAGCCCGGCGCGCCGTGCCTCGCGCGAGAATCGAAGCTTTTCTCGATCAGCTTCTCGATGGCGTTCAAAACGGACGGGGAGGAGGAACTTCCGGTGGACTCGTTGGCGGTCGGGGTCGGCGTGTCTTTGCCAGGAGTGGTCGCGTCGCTGGCCGACGAAGGAGATCGATGGTGCCTCGAAGAGGAGAGCGGCGAGCTCTCGTCGTTCGCGCTCTTCCGGCCGCTCTCGGTCGGCGGTAACGTCGCCGACAGGTGGTTCGACATCAACGCGTTCTTCAGAAAGTTCCGTTGGTTCGCGCTCACCGTTCCCGCGCCGATACACTGTCGGATGTGATCGACGAAGATGCTAGTCTCGATCTTGTCGCCGCACTTCTCGCAAGTTATGCGGCCCGCGTGTTTCCCGAGACCGTGACCGAGACCCGTGGCAGCGTCGCCGTTCTTGAATTCGTTCTGCGCCCGCTCCAACTCCAACAGTTTCCTCACCGGCAACGATTTCTTGCGCTTCTCCCTTGTCTGCCGACGACGGCCCCCGCTCTCGGTGATCGAGCGCATAATGTGTTCCTTGTAGTGGGAATTCTTCACCATGTGGTTGCTCAGCTCCTTCAACGAGGTGAACGCTTGATCGCAAACCTTGCAAGTGAGCACCGCGCTGACGTGACTGCTGGTCGCGCCGGAACCCGGAGCTCCTGTACTGCCGGCGTGGGGGCCGGTGGAACCGGAATTACCACCAGGTACAGCGGTTCCACCGCCACCACCGCCACCGCCCCCGCCAGCCACAGACCCGCTACCGCTACCGCCGTTTCCTCCGCCGCTGCCGCCCTTGTTCTCGTCCGAGGACTTCCACGAGATGATCTGCTCCTGCGAGATGATGTTCGTGTAGTGCTGCGTTTGCTGCATGTGCGACGTCATCTCGGCGAGGGAGCGGAAGCTCTGACCGCACCACATGCACTTGAGAATCTGTCTGGTCTGCTCGGCCCCCTTGCCAAGCCAGACGTCCTGCCCGCGGACCAACTTTCTCGGCAACGGCATCGTCTCCTTGATCAACAGATTCAATTCCGACGGGCTCTGTTTGCTACTCGGCGTCGCGGACCCTCCGGCCCCGGGACCAGAGCCCGCGTTACCGCTCGACGTGGTCTGAGGTTGATGAGGTGGCTGAGGCGTCGGGATGTTCTGCACGTTGCTCTGCTGGGGATGAAGCGAGGATCCGGAAGGCGGTACCGGCATGTTCACGCCGCAATGTTTCGCCTCCTTCATGTGCGTGGTCATCGCGGCCAACGTGGGGAAGCTCTGCTTGCACCAGACGCACTTGAGCACGTCCTTGGCCTGATCGGCACCCTTGTTCAACCAATGGGATTGCCACGCGCTGTGGCGACTCCCGGACGTTGATCCGGACACGTTCCCAGCACCGGCACCGGCTCCTCCACCGCCGCCGCCGCCGCTACCGGACGTCACACCCCCGGAACCACTGCCCGCCCCGTTCCCGGATGCCGACCTGAACAGATCCTCCCCGCCCAATTTGCTCAATTCGCTCATCTTCTCGAGCGCTTTGGTCGCCTCGCTGGGCTGGTACTTGTTCTCCAGGGCGGACGGTGGCTTCAGCTTGCCGTTCCAGAGTTGATGGTGGTCCACCACCACGCCGGCGGTGCTCTTCGGCGAGAGTTGCTGCTGACTAGTGGCGGCGGCCGCTACCGCCGCGGCGAAATAAGGGAAATGCGAGGCGACCACGGGTGACGTCCACGGCGATACAACGGGCGGCCTTCCGAATCCGGCGGCTGCCGCCACGGCCTGCGCGGGGTCTTGATGAGCCGCGGTGGCAGCCGCAACCGCTGCAGCTGCTGCAGCCGCAGCCGATCCGGAGGTCAATCGCGACGACTTGCGAACCGGTGGAGGCGAGTCTTCCGGTCCGGGCCGTTTCCTGCTAGGCACCGACAGATCCAACGGCCCGTTGTTCGTTTCCGTCGACGAGGAAGGGGTCGGTGGTTTGCTTAGATTCAGGATCTGCTCGTCCTCGTCATCCTCCGTCGATGATGCCTTTCTCGTGCTGAAATCGAGTACCGCTGGCAACGGGGTGACCGATGGCGAGACCTCGCCGACGCTGCTCGGTGAGACCAGGAGGCCGGGGGTGGCAGCGGGCGGCGAACACGAGGACGAGACCAGCGGCGACACCGAGCCCCGGGACAGGGGCGAGTGGCCGAGCAGCAGCCTCTGGTGAGTTTGTTGCAAGTACGCCGCCATTATGGCCGCGGATTGCGGTGGCAGCAGGGGGTGACTGCCGAGCGGAAGGGGCACGATACCGCTCGGGCTGACCGGACTCGCGCTGCTCCTCGTTGCAGGCGGCGGAGGGCTACCAGTCGCCGGACCGGACGATTCCCGAGAATCTCTCGATGGACAACGCGGACTCATCGGTTCTCTGAAACATCAAGCAGACCAAGAGCTCGTTACATCGCGTGCTCGACAACGGTTATTGCCGTTGCGCGATCGCGATTACGCGTAGGTGTCGCGCGCGAAAAAAAAAAGAAAAAGTAAAAATGCGGACAAACGCGAACGAAAGAATAAATCGATACCTGTCGAAGACGCGTCAACGCGTGGCGTACACGAGTCCTCATTCCCCTTGCGCGGATACGCTGCAAGACCAGCAGCGTCGGATGGTCGCGGATTCGAAAACGGCGCGCGGCGGGCCGACCGAGCTCTCGAGTAGGTTGCAGGCGTGTCGACGGCTCGCTCGTAACTGACTGTTCCTGACTGAATGCCGAATGCGTGCCGCGAGATGAAAGGGGAGCAGCGGCACGCATGCAGGGGAAGTTTTCGGGGTCAGGCGGGGCGCCGCGAGGTTCGGAGGCGCCACTGACGCAGCCGGTAACACACGCATACGCGCACGCACCAGTACAGTGTCTATATGCACGAGCGTACACGCACGGAAACGCACATCGCGACCGCCCCCGTGGCAAGCGGTGATGCGGCAAAGCGGTGCCGAGCATTGGCGACGCGGTGTCACCGACGAACTTGGTGGGATCGTCGATTGCCGGTCGACGGTCGCCGATCGCCGGTCGTCGTGCCGGTCGCCAGTTGCCGGTAGCCGGTGCAGCGCGACGCGTAACACGTGCCTATCTCTATTAGCTGTATGACGTCGCACGGCAGTCACCGATATCAGTCTGGCACCGGCTTGTTTATCCCCTCGTTTGTCTCTCTCTCTCTCTCTTTCTCTCTCTCTCTCTCTCTCTCTCTCTTACTCTACCTCTCTCTCCATCTTTCCCAACCTGTCTCTCTCTCTGTGTGTTACCCGACTTCCCTACTATCCCGTGCCCTCGCGTTTCCGTCGCGTTTCCCTCTCCCTTTATCGGTGCGCGTCCGTCTCGTTTCCCTTCGGAGGCATTTAACACCGTTTGCCGCGTCTCGCTCGTTCACGAGCCGCCCCGTGCCCATCCCCGCATCGCTCGGCACCGCGGCACGGATCCGTGACGATTCGTTGCGCTCAAACAACGAGAATACCAGTGTGCGTACATACACGAAGCTCATCCGACGTCGGCGACTTCAAAGCGAACGGCAGCATCGCTCCCGTTGATTTAGGCGGTTTACGACGAAGCCCCGAGAGTAAAGCACCGGCTAATGAGTTTGAAGCGGATCGTGTTCGTTGAAATTTACGTTTTTACGTTGGACCGTCTCGCCTTCCCATCTTCCCGACTCGCTATCTGCCCACCTACGTGTTCTTCCCTCCCTTCACCCCTTCGTGCCGTCGTTTCGGTTCGCAAAACTGTCGTTTCGTTCCTCGGAAACGACGACAAGGACCACGAGACGTTTTCGTCGGACGCGCCATTTACCTGTCCGGAGGTCCGGTGTCCCTCAAAATCGTAGGATTCAATCGTGCTGTGGCGGATGGCGGTGGAGTGGGCGGTGTCGCATCCTCGTCGTCCTCCTCATCGGTTGCGTCGCCGTCCTCGTTCTCTTTGGCTGCAGCCGCGCAAACCCTCTCGCTAGGACTAATCGGCCCGTCATCCTCCGCGCAATCGCCCTCCTCTCCTTGGAGGTCGGCGGCCAGCCCTGGCCCAGAGCCTTCGACTCCGTCCTCCCCTGAAATCAAGATATTCCAGGGTTATTCGATTTGCCAGCGTGGACACCGATTCGATCGGATACCGCGACGTTACGCGGCTGAAAATGGAGAATTCGGAAATGCCGTGTCGTTGCGAGGCAAGACGCGCGCGGACGCCGAGTGAAACAATGCCGTTATCTGTTCATTAATCTGCCTTTCGACGGCAACGTCGACAACGTCTACGGCTTCCGTTTCTTGCGTCTCGACTTTTAATCGAGCCGTTTGCACGTAGAAATCGTATAGAACACGTAGAAGACGTGTCTGTGTCATCTGCGAAGACTGGCGCATAAGAATGGCGAACGGTCTCGGGACAGGGATGGTTCCGGAAGGCGAGCCACGAGCCGCGTGCCACGTCGCCATCTTGTTCGAGCGAGACGGAAGGCCGAGAATGCCGATCTTTGGCCAAGGAAAACGAAAGAGGCGGAAAGAAACTCGCACACCTCCCTTTCGAGAGGGTGGGGACAAGCGGATCGAGGAGCACCGTCCTACTTTGCCGACTGGCCAACCAAACGATCGTTTGTTCGCCGATGGGTCGCAGAGCAAGGAGGGAAAAGAGATCGCGCATCGATCCACGGAGGCATCGGCAACTAATTACGCAGATTTATGTCCCCATTGTCCATTGTCTCTCTCGACCGGAGCGTCCCTCCGAAGCCCTGCGCGACCGTGAACGATCCGATGGCAGGGAAGCTGCACGCCGAACGGAACCGAGTCGGGCAAAGCCGAGTCGGGTCGGGTCGACTCGATTCGATTCGATTCGATTCCATTCGATTTGATTCGAGCCGAGTGAATCGGGTACGGGAGGCGTTCGAGGAAGAAACGACCAAAGATCGCGAAGACGGTGACGTCGACGCGGCAGTTCGAACGAGAAAGAGGACGACAAACCTCGAAGACAAAAGGAAGGATACGAGAACGGTGCGGAATCGAGAGCCTGCAACCCAGAAGGGATACGCGAGAAACCGAGGGACCAGGGCGGACCACCGGAGGACAGCTCCGCCCGTTCCGAACCGAGCTACCTCGATCTCTTTTCCCCTTTTCGTCCTGTCGCGTCGGTTTTCGTTCGTTCTGCCTTCTCCTCCCGTCACCTCCTTCCGTTTCGTTTTGCTAAGCGCGCGTCCTTCGCGCCTTCCTGGCCCTTTCTCTCGTCTTCTTCGGACGACGCGACGTCCTCGCAGAGGGAAACGGACGGCCGAGCAAATTAGCGCCGGATCGGAACGAATATCTGGCGTTTTTTGGATTCGAATGCCGCCCGTAAAAAACGCGGGGACACGAAAAAGAAAGAGTTATTATGCGACGATTTTTGTTCAACAGTATTGATAATAACGCGTCTATTTTTTATTAATATAACATATGGTTTATTTTCCGCTTCATAAAAATGTATATAAATAAGAAGAACCATACCGAATACTTCACATCGTTTACCTTGTCAGAACTCTAACTGCCCATCGATGGCACCGCAAAACAAAACCGTAACAAAGAGGGCACAGCCGATGTTGAAAATCGGTGGACGCTTTCCTCATTGGCCATTGTCGTGGCACAGAGTGTGAAAAGCGTACTTTCCAACAAATAGTAATTCGTAAACAACACCATCTTTTCCAGACACGGTCGAACTGCGAAAAATCATGAAGATTCCAGATCGAGCCCCTCGATCGATTCGTCGTCGGCGCCTAACGAGTTTCGCTCGCTCCCAACTCGACCGGAGATTATCGTTCTCGCGACTCGGTCCGCGAGGCGCTCTGTCGTCTCGTAAATTTTCATACGCTCGTGGTTTACGGTAGCGGCGAATCTCGTCTCGACCCGTCTGAATTTATGCGCCATCGGCGCGTTAAATCGTTTACGTTTGCCAGCAATTAAACTCGTTGTTGCGCACGGAGCGTCGCGAAAATTCAAGGCGAGCCGCGTACGCTTAATTGTTTGCAGGGTAAATTCAGATAACAAGATTTTCTTTTCGCGCCGTTACACGGACCGCTATCTCCGCCTTGATCTTTCGGCGTTGACGACCGTTCTCTCTGTCCGACGTGCACGTGACTCGAAGCGACTCGACGCGACGTTTCGACTCTCTCGTACACGAGAACAAACCTCCCAGCGGATACGAAACAGCGCGTGGTAAGGAAAATCGGAGCGCGCGTGCTGCGAGGAAAATCGGAAAACCGGGAAAACCGGGAAGGTTGGAAAACAAACGCAGCCGCGAGAGAACGAAACGCGAGACAGAAGGCAGGAAGGAGCGACGACGAGAGGGAGGAAACAAAAGGAGCAACGGAGGAGGACAAGGCAGGACAGGATAGGAGAGGAGATGAATTCCTGATGCGAGAACCGTCGGGAGGCTGGCGAGGAGAGTGACAGGAGGCAGACGAAGAGACGAACGGATGGACAGGCAGGCAGCCGTACGGACGGACAGACGGCGGACGAACGGACGGACGGACGGACGGACGGACGGGCGAGCGTGCGAGCGAGCGAGCGAGCGAGCGAGAGAACTAGCTAGCCCGCTAAAACGACGAAGAGAGACCAAGAGCAAAGGGAGGCTCCGCATTGTGATTCTCTCGCGGTCTGCCAGAGTGTGACTGACGGGTGAATCCATTCTCCTTCCCCCGTCCTTCTTTCTGCCTTTCGCTCGTTCTCCCACTCGCATCCCTCTCGCCGACGTTGCTTCTTCCTCTCGGAGCAACCGGCTCTCGAATCCGCGACGCTCGACCTCGAAAAGATCGTTCGACGCGTACGCGCCGCGTACCCTAGTTTCGGCCAACGTTTTCGAAATCCTGCACCTCGTAGATCGTTGAACGGATCTTCGGATCAACTCGCGCTTCGTCCCCGGTAAGGGCGCGACTCGAAACAGCGAGCCGTTCGACGCGTACGGCGTCGATGCGAATGTTTACGATTCGGTTCTCTCCGGGCCGCTCTCCTCCCTCCTTGTTCTCGTGCGGCCTCGTCTGGTTCTTCTTTTTTGAATCGCTTTGTCTTCCGAACCGAAACGTCGGGTGGTCGTATTCGTGAGTCACTTAGCCGTCCGAACGAGACGACAGGACAGGACCGAACCGAAGACGGAGCACCGACCTACGATAGTCTACCTGACTGATTGACCGATGAGGCGACTGTTATCCTAAGTCAACACTCACTCCATCAGCCTGTCGAATCGCTCCCCCATTCTTCGAGCCGCGCCACGTTCCATCGTTCTCGTTCTCCTTCTCGTTCTTATTCGAACGGGCCTCGGGGCCCCGGCCTACGCCTCGCGATTCCACCTCTGCATAAAAAACGCGTCGTCCTCTCCTCGCGGATGTCCGTCCGTCGATTCTTCACCGTTGTTTCTCCCCAGTCACCTCCCAATTGAGACGTTCCCCAGTCCTGAATCGAGCCGGTCATCCTTGCCCGGAAACATTGCGATCCGCGATCGACCGAACGCGACGAGGCGCGGCAAGGTATCGAAAGCGGAACATCCGCCTTTCCCTTTGCTTCACAACGGATATTCTGGAATCGCGGCACTTGGACACGCCTGGTTCAATCCCGCGCGATAGACGAGACCGTCGCGGAAATCCCGAATCGGAATCCGCATCGACTGATTGCTTTTCCCTGGCACCTTTGCCTAGCACCGTTTCGCGCGTACCTTGTCGTCAATGTCGGGTCGAGGTGCCCGCACGCGCTTCAGTTTGTTCTCGCGTCGCTCCTTTTCAATGTTTCTCCCTTGCCGCGACCATTCCCGATTCCTCGGTACGCGTGATCTCGGATTTCCGGCGTTTCAACCGGGCGATTGTTTTCCCCGCTTGGTGGGTAAAATTGTGGGAAAAATATATTTGCCAGAACCTCGCGAGGAGGAATCTGTCGGTGCTTCGCTGGCGGTTACAAAGCGAACCGGTGAGTCGTTCTCGATCACGCATTCGATCGAGTCGATCTTCTCTGCTGGATCGTTGACCTCGAAACATTGTTGACCGCGAGTTGCGGAGCGCGACAAAGAACGCGGACGGAGAAAAAAAACGACGACGACGACGACGACGAAGCAGAAGGGAGAAACGAAACGAGAAGGGGCGGAACCGAGACGAATGGAAAAGGAAGGAGGGCCGCGAAAGTGAAAGATGACGAAGCGACGGACGCGTCTGGCCGAACCACGGACTCGAGAGCATCAAACGATACGATGGATATCTGCTGAACAAAGTGTTGTTCGGATTTCGGTGGCAAGTTCTGGCCGAGGATTACGTGGCTGCGAGTATATCGCGCGTTTCCTGATTCGCCCACCGATGCATGGGAGCGAGAATAAGCGATCGAGCGATTCGCGTCACGAGTACTCGACCGAATGGTATTAATGATCGAGCGCGTACGGTCGCGCCGTAGGTGCGTTCGTTGATGCAGGTAGGACGACCGGATGATGGATGACAGGGTACGCGTCGTCCGGTAAAACCGACGCGACCGTTGGTTCGGCCGTTCCTTGGTTTGTTGGTTCGGTCGCCTCTGCCTCGTCTCGTCTCGTTCCGTCTCGTCCCGTCCCGTCTTGTCTCATCTCGTCTCATCGTCTCGTCGTTGCCTCTCCGTGCTTTGCTACGCCTTGCCTCGTCCGTTCACCCGATCGCGCAACAGGCGACAGTGATGATCGATGCGTGGCTGCCGTAGGTGCTGCCGTAGCAGCCGTGACTTCCGCTCGACAAAAATTGAAAATCCTTAAACTCGTTTCGCGACGATGCTCGGCGGCGATGCAACGCGACGACGATAAACTCGCATCTCTCCGAGTCGAATTCCCTTGGGAAACGACTGGAACTGGACGCGGGGATCGAGAAGAAGTATCGGAAGCTGGGAAAGGGTGTCGCGGGATGGTGGGCCGAGGTGGCGAGCCTTCGAACAGCTCGGCGGCGACGGGGCATGGGGGCGACGGCCTGCCGTAGTGGCGGAACAGAGACGACAGGAGGACACCTTCATCACGATATCCGTCACTCTTCTTCCCTTCTACGTTACGCCGTCCTTGTTCCGCGTTCGCAACCGCCGAATCTGTTGGTTCTCCTGTCTCTTTCTTCCTTGGGGTTGTCGCATCGCGTCGCGTCTCCTTTCGAAGGCGTCGCTTCTGTTACCGACTGTCGGCGCAGAGTCCGTGACAACAATAATTGTCAGCGAAGCAACGTCTCCCGAGTCGACTGGGAGAACACCGAGCAACGGGCGACGAACGAACGACAGAGTTAAAAAGTAGACTGTGGAAACGACGGAGAGGAAAAAAGGATACGGGGCTTCGAAGGGGAAACGAAGAGAGCGAAAGGATCGCGAGACGGATGCCGCGGCTTCGCGAGAAAGACCGACCGACCGGCTCTATTTATAGAACCGGCAACAAACACGGAGCAGCTGGTGTCGATCCGTCCGGTTATCGTTTCGTTTGCACAGCCTCTGTCTGTCGTGGGCGCGCGAAGTGGTCGTGTACGTGGTCGTGGTCTTGGTCGTAGTCGTGGCCGCGGTCGCGTGACAAACGGAACGTTCGTCGATCTCCAACGTTTTTCACGCCGCTGGTCCACCGATGGACCGGTGGTAACAGGGACAAAGACCCTACTCCTAACGCGCGACGTCTCGCCCGAGACCGCGGCTCGTGACAGCCGTCAAAAAATAAAGCGTGACCGGTCCGTATCTTAATCCCGAAGACGTGCAGAGGATATCCCGCGAGACGACCGACTGGCCGGACTTTGCCGCGAGGAGCGGCTCCCGAAATAGGCTGCCGCTTCGAGAGCCGTACGAACGAACGAGCGAACGAGAGAACGACCGCCTCACCGATCCGTCCTAATAAATATTGTGTCAACGTAAATAAGTGTGCGATGCGGTGGCGCGAGGAAAGGCCGAGAGAGAGTGCGTTCAACGAGGGAACGAGCGAAACAGCCAACGGAGCGACGCGACGCGACGCGACGCGACGCGACGTTCCTCGGAAGAAGACGCCGCACCAACCGGGAACGATCCGTCCTCCGGATGACGGACGGCTGATGTACGGAAGGACAGGTGCGCGCAGCTTTCGATCTCTTTACCGTTGCCTCGTCTCACCGCACCCTTTTCTCCACTTCTCTGTTCTCGCGTGGATGAGTTCACGATGGACCAGCGCAGCGATCGTGCGACCAAACACATCTGACCCGCACCAGCAGGAACATTCGATTCTCTCGGCATCGGTCGCGGTGTTCCATCGATCGTTGCGACGTAGTTGGTCGACGGACGGGATCGACTCGGACCGAATCCGATTGGAATATCGGTATCGAAGCAGAGAAATTGTTCGAGCGCGGTCGCAAGGGGGTCGGTACCCGAGCTTCGAGGCAGATTTATGCGACGCAGATGCGGCTAAACGTATAACTCGCTCGCTCGCCCATAATATCTGCCCTCCGTTTCTTAGCACCCCCTCCTCCATCCTGAAAAGTCATCGGGACGAGAGACAGATACACGGCGATACCGGCGAACTCAAACGAACTCCACGCGAACTCCACGCGACGCTTATTCGCAACTGCGTTTATTACGAATTGGACAGAATTACCACGCGAGTCCGGGGGTACACGTCGGGAGGGTTCGACGAAACGAAGAAAGATAATCGGAGGGACGGAAAGAAGAGTCGACGGGGTGGGTTGCGCCCGTGTCGAGGCTAGTTAGTACGGGATCGCACCACCTTTGTTTGCACGCCCCACCTTCGACACCGACGCGACAGCACGCACACGCGTGCCTGTATGCGTCCACGCACACCACCGTCGCAGCGGCGGTAGCCGAGGCATTATATCGTGAGCACAGAAGTAATTTATAGTTGCAATAATTTATTGGGTACCATGGGGTTTATACTTGCCTGACGCGTAGCCATCCGTCACCGTCAGTGACGTCACCTCCCTCCACATAATGACTACCTACGCCCCCTCCCCGACTCCTCTCCTCTCGGCCGCTACGGCCGTCGTACCCCCTTCCTGCCTCGGTTACCGTACACCGTACACCCTCCTGTCCAACGAACCCCACTCTTTCTCACCGGTCGACCGATTTCTCCGGTCGCGTCTTGCCTCTACGGTAGGCGCGCGAATACGCGAACGGACTTCTCTTTCGAAGGGTCGATCGACGGGACGTAGAAAATCCCGAAGAAGAAAATCAAACAAACCGAAACGGTAGCTAAGGGGAGGGGGGGGGAGCGCGTGTTCGAGGGGAGGTTGGTTGGTTGTAAGAGAGCGAGCAGGAGCAGTCGCATCCAGCAGACGGCGGCTCTCGATGGCAGCCAGAGACGACGAGTCGGTCCAGAACTAGATACGCTCGTCACGTTTCTAGCTCGCCTCCCGCGAGAGGAACGAGCAAGAAGGAACGGGAACGGAGGTGGAGAGGCCGAGGTGCTGGCGGAGGACGAGGCGGACGAGGAGGAAGAGACGAACTTGTCTCGCGGAGAGGGAGATATCGCGTCGCGGTGTTCGTGCTGTCGGAGGAAGCCGACGTTGCGAGTGGAAATGACGTTGACGGGCGTTTGTCACTGTCCCCGGCAAATAATATCCAACACCGCCCGGTACATATATATATACCCAGCCGCTTGTTACCTTCGCGAAGCTTTCTCGGCGTACACACGGTCGACCGTGTGACGGAAAGGGGGACACACCGTGGACGTGGACGTAGACGTGGACGCGTACGCGAATAAGCGCGAGTATAATCGGTTCTGTTCGTTCTATCAATGGTGATATCCTTTCGGGGTGAATTTTCCTGCTCGACGCACTCCTACGGTCTCTCTTTCTTCATCCTCTCCACCCTGACGCAACCCTCGGACCCGCAACCCCGGCCCCTGCCAATAATCCCGTCTTCGCTCTTTGGTTTCCGTTCTCGTCCCACCATTCGCCATCCCCATCGCGAGTTTTACGCTCCGAAATGGATCACCGACCGAGGAGAAGAAGGAATTGCGGTTTATCGGGCGGGACCACCGGCGCGATCCTAATTAAATTTGGAATCGCGAACGAATCGAGACAGAGAGAGAGAGAGAGAGAGAGAGAGAGAGAGAGAGAGAGAGAGAGAGAGAGAGAGAGAGAGAGAGAGAGAGAGGTGGACGTTGATCGCGACGAGAATGACTTTTGTCCGTAACGAGTTTGGCTCGCGCGAATTCGGGAATTTTTTTGTAGGAACGTCGCGCGTCGGAGGCTCGCAGGACGCGCAACGCGCGACAGAATCTTTGGCGTTCGATCGATCGACGAAGCGAGCAGAGCTAGCACGTCGAACCGTTTTCGTTTCTCTGGCAGGAGATAATTAGGGAAACGTGTTCGTAGCCGAAGGAAGGAGCGGGTATCGCGCGAGAACGAGGGTGATGGAATCGACTCGATCGGGGAGTTCCGCTACGCTGGAAGGTGGAAAGGGTGGTACGAGGGTCTTGGCGACAGCCGTCAATCGATTGTCAACCGGGTCAGGCGACCAACCTAACCTAAACCCTCGAATCCTCCTTCTCGTCCTGTTACTCGCGTACGTATCGGTCCGGGCACTGTACGGAACATCTTCGCCTCCTTCTCTCGTCCTCTGCGGCCGCCACCCTCTTCTCTTCACGGATCTTCCGAGCCACCGGATGCCGTATACCAGAAACCCCGTCCTCTCCGCCTCGCCACCGCTTGTTTTCGATAACGTCGCGAAAGGTACGGGAGGACAACGCCTTGGCAACGCGCGTCCTACCAGACAGGCTGGACGGAATACGTGTTGCTCGCGTTTATCATCGTTTCCTGGCTGTAATCGTGGCAACGAGTCGTCCGCGTTTTTACGCCCGTTACGTTCGTTCCGCATGGAATCGCTCGAGCGATCATAGCAGTCTAAGCAGAAGAGCACCGCCGCGTACCATCCTTTGAAGGACCGAGAAAATTAGGGTTACTCGTAATTGCGGATGATTGAGCGAAATTCGGAACTCGATTCGACGATATACACGAGCCGTGAGCTGTGCATAGACTGGCGCTCGAAACGAGCGATCCACCGACGATTTGTCTGGCTTACCGCAATAACGATCTCGCGGCTAGTTCGCAGAATTTGGTCCGAGGTCGTAAAGCCGAGAGCTGTGATTAAGGGCCGGTCCATCGGTCGTCGGTGTTCGCGATTCTGAAAAGGTTTCATTCGGCTCTCGCGAAGATATCTGGCCCGTAACCGAGCTGAAAGTATCGAGGAAAGTCGAGCGAATTCGCGAGGACGAATGCCGCGGAATAAGGCGAACGTCTAGCGGTCGCATAGCCGCTTAGCCGCTTAGCCCGGCTTTCCGGAACCTCCCACCCCGAGCGTCCACCGTCGATATCAAGACAGCCGTCCGACAGATCAATGCCGTGAGCGGCGGTGGCGGCGACGACGACGACGACGACGACGACGACGCCTGGGCGTCCATGGCGTTCGCCCTTTGGACGGATTCCAGTTGACGGACACGAGCGATCCGCGTCACGAGACACGGAAGCACTCGCCCACGGAAAATAGGCGAGCAGGTCGATTCGAGCAGACAAACGTCGAAGGACACGATGCGAAACCGCGAACAATGAAATGGACCAGTGAAACCACACCCGTCCGTTTCATTGTATATTCGGTGGGAGAGGGATAGATTTTGTCTTGGAGTCAGTGGCAACGAAAGAGGGTGAACGTAAAGGGGTGGAAGAAGAACAAACGAGTCGGCTTGATCTGGTCCGGCCCGGTTCGAGTCCGTCTCCATCTCCGTCTATGCTTCCTCCCCGGGACATCCGAATATCGTCCCGGAGCGTTTTATTGGTTTCGTCTCTGGTGGATCTCCGGTGGATCCTCGAATCTCGGCGGGTCGGGAAACGCCACCGGGATGCCGGAGCATCCTATCCGTGTTGGGTGCCGGCTGCGATTAAAGGGGGTGACGATCCGTGACGTCGAGTTATTTCGGAACGAACGGGAGGAGAGCGGTGTGCGGGAGTCCGCGGTAGAACCAGAGAATTCGCAGTAACGTATGTAGGTAGGAGCCGCTTTCTTCGTCGACGCGACCAGGAAGAACGCGAAACGCGCATTCCACGCGTGTCCATTCTGTCGGCACTCTGGACCGTGATGGAACTAACCTCGACCAACCGACGGTCGCCCTTCTTCTTTCTCTCCTCTTTCCTTTTCGTCGCCTCCTGTTTGCCGACCGCCGCGCCGTGCACCTCCGCGCGGCGAATATGCTTCCGCTTTAATAGGTTTCGGATGTCCGTCGTTCAGGCTAGTCCCCGTCCCTTCTTCGAGTACGAACGGGGAGAGACCCGTCGAGAATTCCACGACGACCAATTCGATTCGCGCGATCGATCGAACGCTCTTCGCGATCTTTCACGGCGACGCGACCTATCGAAAGAGTACGGGGTGTGGTACGCGAAGCGCGAAATCTGGTTCGCGATAACGAAACAGCGAAAGCTTCGATCCCCCGCCCCTCCCCTTCTGGTCGGGCTGTCTATCTCATTTTCCGTAAGGGCGAACTCGACTGTGCAAAGAAGAAGAGAAACGAAAAGGTAGAGGGAGCGAGAAACCTCGAAAGAGAGAGCGAGAGAGCAAGAGAGATTGGGTGGAGAAGGAGGAGGAGGAGGAGGAGGAAGAGGTGGAGGAGGTGGTGGAGGGCAGAGGACGAGGAAGAAGAGCAAGAGAGAAAACAAGAGGGATCTAAAGAGGGAGCAAGGGAGAGGATAGCTGTTTCATCTGTCACCTGCAGACGCCGCCTTCCTTTCCGTCATCGTCCCTCTCACCCGAGCGGCAGCCACCCCCAGCGACCCCCTTTAATAATAACAACAATAGAGCTGGACTAGCGGCGGTCGGTCGGCACGGTGGCATGTGGACTGGAAGGGGTCGGGGACGTGGGTCGAGGACCGGGAGCCGAGAGCCGAGAGCCAGCAACCGAGAGAGGGTTGGACGGGGAAAGAGCGGCGCGTCGCGTCGCCTCGCGTCGACTCGCCTCGTCTCGCCTCGTCTCGCCTCGCCTCGCCTCGCCTCGCTGGAACGGTACGGGTCACAAGACGGCCGTGTCACGTCCGCTTCCAGCCTCGACCCTTCTCCTCGACAGGTCCACCCCGCGCGTCAACTTCACCCAGGGATGTAGTGGACCACCTTGAGTTTAGCTAGCGTACGTTCGATATCGGGGCGCGCGCAACTACGACAGACCTCAACGTCGCGTTCCCGTTCTCGTCCCGTTCCCGTTCTCGTTGTTGTCGTTCTCGTTCTCGTTCTCGTTCTCGTACTCGTTCCTGTAGCCGTACCAGCTCCCGTTCGCGTTACCATTATCGTATCTTCGTTGGTCGCGATTCGCGCGAGCTGCCCGCATAAAAACCTTCCGCCCCAAATTCGTGGGGGATGTTGCCCACACGACTAACCGAGAACCTTCGAAAAACCCAACGAGAAGATTGCGCCGCATCGAGCAATTCGATTCAGACCGGTCCCAGCTTCTCCTCTGAATTCGACATTGCTCCAACCATTTACCATTTACCGTGTACCGTGTACCGTCTACCGTCCACCGTTGGTTCGTTCGTCTCTCGCTACCCTTATTACTCGTCGCGGCTCAACTTCATCAGGGAAATGTCGCGGCGGTCCCTGGAGCGGGAGTATTAACTCGCGCGCACACGCTACCGTAGTCGCGTTCGTACACGCGACACGGCCCTGCTAACGTCCAAAAACGTCTAGGTGCGCGCGAATGCGTCCCCAGTATTTCGCCATAATGCTCTCCATACCGTGGTGGGGACGAAACTCGTTCCACTTCGCATGCATGTATGTACAACGTAATACGACGCGGAAAAATGTAACATCTATTTCGTCTCTACCTTTCCTGGCCGACGTTCTCCTCTTTTTTCGACGCGTCGAAACGTTGAAAAACCGTGCGCGACGAATACTGCGACCGAGCGTTTCGGAAAAGAATAGAAGGGGGAGGGAGAAAGAGAATACGCGAAAGGGAAAAGAGAAATAGAGAAAACGGGCGCGAGCGAATCGGCACGGAGGCGCTGCGACGCGAAAAAGGGGGAGGAAAGCGGCAGGTCGCCGGCAATGAAATAACTGTTTTTGGAATATAGTTTTTGTCGGGAACTCGGTGATTTCGCGCTGATTCGTGACCCACGAACGCGTCCAGAGCATTAATCGTTCGTAATTTCATTCGATTTAATTACCTGGCCGGCGCGCTCGAATCGAACGAGGCATTAAACCGTCCGAATCGGAGTCGAATGTTTGCATTTTAATACGCGCCGCCGATGTTCTCCGTTCGCGTACACTTTTGCGTTCCCTAATGATAGACGCGTAACGAGCGCGACGCTGCATCGATTAACGCCCGATAATTAGCAGTCGGAAAACGCGGTTTCCGCGATTACGCGATCCCGTGATCACGCATCGTTCGCCGTTGCGTTACGTTTCGTCTCGATTCGCCTCGGAAAGAACGAAAAAAGAAAAAAAGACCGAGAGGAGAATCGGGAGCCGATCGTCGGCAAACAATTTTAGGGGACGAAACTGCATTATACGATGCTCGTACAAAGACCAAATAATTTGATGAACATGGTAAACCAGCGGCCGCGTGTCCTTCCATTTTCCAACGGTTTTTATTTTCGTTCCCCTCTCGGTTTTTTCGTTCGAACAATAATCCAATTGAGAACGACGATGGGATTGAATTATTAATCGAATGACGCGCGTGGTCGAGGTCGCGCGGTCTGTTCGCGAGGGCGCGTACGCGTACCAGTTGCCCGGATCCTCGCGAATCGCGCGACTCGATCGTCGGTTCGACGATGCGTCGCGCGTGGCCAGACGACGCCGAAAATTACGCGAAGACCGCGTCGAGAGTAAGAGCCACCGACACGTGTGAACGAAGACGCTAATGTAAATAAGATCCTCGGCGGTTTCCGCACGGGGTCCAAGACCAGCGCGTCTCGAAGTCGAACCGATGTGCGCGAAGATGCGAACATGCGAAGATGCGAGGGACGAAAGGAAAGAGAGAATCAAGAGACGGAGAAAGGAGGAGGGCGTGAGCGAACGATGCGAACGAAGAAGAGGAGAAGTAAGAGTCGTCGATGAGAAGGGGTAGACGGCCCCGAAAGGAGCTTTGTCTCGATCGTCGTCGGCCTTGAATAATCTCGTCCTCGGAAATTTGATCGACACCGGTCAAACGAGTCGACCGGACTTCAAATACACAGGTACGCGGTCGGTTCTCTCGGTTTCCTTCGCGTTATTCTCTTTCGCTTGCTCTCTCGCTCGCTCTCTCCCCCATATCCCTGCCCGTTTGCTTCTGTTCAGCTTTCTCCGTTGCCTCTCGTCGATCTCTTTTCTCTCGCGTTGATTCGTGGGACGAGACGCGACGAGACGGGACGCGTTCTTCGGCCTTTCGATCGAAGGAGTCCGGTAGGAAGACGCGGCGTTACGGAATCCGTTCGTTCGAAGAGGAACACGAGAAGCGCCGGTGGTACGAGAGCGACGAGCTCTCCCATATCTTCGGCGAAGAAGCAAAAGTCCGAAACGTCGTGAGGAGGCAGGCACGCGGCCGGAATAACTCTCAAACTGTCAGAACGATAATCTGACGGCAGCGACGTGACGGACGGAACGGTACGAGACGGGATGAGTTGGGATGGGACGGAACAGGACGAGACGGGACGAGACAGGTCGGACGTACCGTCCACTTCGCGTCCACTCGATCTCCTTTTTCGCTCGCAGCTCCGCCCTTCTCTCGCCGCTTTCTCGTCTCCGTCTCGGACAGCTTCGACGAGATCGCGACCGACGAGATCGCGACAGCCGATACGCGTCGATCGGTCTTCTCGTCGAACGATCGATACGAACGAGAACAATCTTCCGAAATCGTGGAACGCGGTGGTTATCGCGAGGAACCCGTTACACCTCGGCACGGACGATACATAGATTCGAATCGTTCGTGCGCTACTCGGTCGAACAGGATCGTCGTCGACTCCCGAGGAAACGAAGACGGGAACCATGGGATGGGATTGGGATGGGATGAGACGAGGGGACGCGACGCGACGCGACGCGACGCGCGGTCCTCCGAATCGAGAGACACGAACGAGAAATCCGAGCGGGTCGAACGGTGTCGGTTCCGAATATTAATTCCAGTCCCGTCGTCCCGAGTCATCGTCCGAGTGCGCGAGACAAGACGAAAGCCAGGTGCATCGAGACGGATCGAGGTCGTCGCGACGAGGATATTAATTGCGACGCGACGCGACTCGACGCGACGCGTACGAGAGAAGCGAAAGCGAGGTCTCTTCGATGGCTTCTTCTTATTCCTATCGCGTCGCACCGATTGATTCCGACAAGCATAACCAGGCTGGGTGTAATCGGAATAATTGACGTCGATGGGAACGTGTCGAGCGTTCGGGGGAAACGATCGTCTTTTGCGCGCGGGTTCGGTACGATTTGTTTGTTTGTTTGGTCGCGAGTCAGCGGAACGAATCGTTAAAAATGTAAAAATATTCTCCCGCGACGATCGCGATCGCCGCTATCGTCCATCCTTTTTTTTTCCACTCGAGACGGAAAAGGGTGGAGTGCGGGTAGACTCGATTCGAAGACGTGGACGCAGGCAGCGAGCACGAGAAAGAGAGCGGGAGCGGGAGTAGGAGCAGAAAGCAGCTGGACGCTTTTGACGCGATGCTCGGAAAGTCTATTGTGGCTCGGTTTGAAAGGCTCGCCTGGAATCGCTATCCACGACGAACGATAGCATCTAGCGAGATCGGCCGTCGGCCGTGGAGAATTAAAAAGCAACGAGGCTCTTGCCGCCCGCTGGCAGGTGGAGGAGGACCGTATTATTCGACGCCGTCTTATCACTGGTCCTCGCATTAATCCGAAGAGGAAAGAACACGCGACTCGCAGCCGTACGGCAGGCCGTGGATCGCGATTCACGAATTACGAATCACGAATCAGGAATCACGGTCGTGTCCCGCGACGGACTCCTCGTTTCACGGGTACCCCGCGTCGAGCACACGGCACAGTTTCGCAGGGCATTTTTCATCCCGTAGCCCCGACGATCGTCCGGCTCCTCTTCCCGTCCGTCTTCCGTCGATCCCTTCTGCTCGACAAACGGAGCCAGTTTGGTTCGCGTCCGCGATATCGCGCGTCGTGGTTAGCCGGTCCTCCTACGGCCGCTCGACGGAAATAGACGATACGCGTGGTAATAAATATCTCCGTATTATAATTAAGCCGAGTCCGAGAGTGTGGGATACGCGTTACGTACGGGAGACACGTAGATGGATGGACGACCAAACGTACACCGCGCGAGCGAGCACGACTAATCCGACCTAGCAAGCAAGAGAGAGAGAGAGAGAGAGAGAGAGAGAGAGAGAGAGAACGGTTGCGAGCGAGCGAGAGAGAGAGAGAGAGAGATGGAGAAAGATAGCCAGTCTGCTAGCAGAGCGAGAAAGGACGAGAGGGAGACGAAGTCGCGGGAGGGGACAAAGAAGTGAACGCGACAAAGACGGAAAGTCGCGAGTGTCACGGAGACAAGGAAGCTCTCTTCTCTCATCGCGATCGCGACAACGATGGCGCGCTTAGCAACCGTAACTCGTCGTAGTTATCGGTAGTGGACAGTTATATCGACGCGGTTGGTTGGAAGCATGCTCGGATGGCGCAGCATCGGCGAGCTACGAGCTACGAGCTACGAGAGAGGAATGAGCGCGGCCTTGTCAGCCCGTCCGGCACGTCCGTCGACTGCTCCTTGAGTGGCAGCGATTCATTCCGCTCTCCTTGCACTCGCGCTCGCGCCCGCACCGTTTCTCGCTCCTTCGAGCCAACCAACACGCACACCAACCTACCGCAACCAACCTAACCCATCCCATCTCATCCGCGTTTTACTCTGGTTCGCTCCGCACCGCGCCTCTCTATGCTATTCTCTTTTTAACGACCTCGCGTCGAATCTCGTGCCGCACGCGGTCCAACTTTCTCGCGCGACCGAGTTCATCGGCGAAGAGAACTCTTTTCGCGTGCCCGTGAAATTTTGATTTCAGTCGCGGCGTCCGCGAATCAAGCCGCTCCGCTCGGATAGCCGAAGGAAAAACACTTGACGTTACAAGCGGACATAAATTTTCGATCGATCAATGTCTCGACGGTGGCGTATGCAAACGCGTCGACTGGAAAACCCGATAATTAATCGATATCTGAACGCGGTATCTCGATCGAGATAATGGAATAGATCGTCGCGAATATAGCGCAAGGACGTCTTGTTCCTACGCCGCCGCAGGATTACTCTTTTCGTCGGTTATGCTCGAAATCTCTGCTCGGACGATCACGATCGCGATCCCGTCTGTAAGCCCGGAAGGATGAAATCAACCGCGGTCGACGATGTCAAGCTGTCCTGCGATGGTTTTCTCTCCGTCTCACTCTCTCTCTCTACCTCGTCATTCGTAGTTTCCCCTGTTCGTATCATTCTCTCTCTCTCTCTCTCTCTCTTTGGTTTGCATACGGTATACAGTCCGGCCAGCAGTCGCAGCCCCGCAGTCGGCTAATATCTCGTTCTTTTGTTGCGTTTCGCGACAATTTGCCTGCCTGCGCTCACAACGAATTTCAGCCTGATTATTCGGGGCGGTGCGGCGCGGAGCGACGTCGGTTCGCTGGATTAAAATGCTGCTAGTAGGACTACGCGCGGGATCGCGAAGGGGGAGAACACGCGAAATGTTACCCTCGGGCAGCAAACTTGCATCTTCCTCCCCTCGGTCCCCTCTCCAACCACCCACCCTCTCTTCTCTCTCCATTACCTGGTTTCATCGCCCTGCTGCTCCTCTCCCAAGATCCATCCCTCCGGTTTCCTAGCTCGATTACAATATTTACGCTGTTCCTTAACCCGACAATGTCCACGTGGAGTTCCAGCGGATCCCCACTGCTAAGATATGCTATCTATTCCCCATATTCCTTCGCTACCGTTTTGCAATACAATGTAGTTTCTTTAAAAGCCGCTTGTATTCGTGTGATAAACACATTAAAAAGAATTCCAAAAATGTTTCGATGCGGATACGAATACGGAAAGCATAGATGACTGATAACTATTCTTTATTTATTTATTAGTTATTTTAACAAAAAAATATACAAATGAAACATTAAGTACAAATATTACTCTGCACTGAGGGTCCATGAGCAGCCCACGTGGATACTTTCGTTTCAGAGGTTCACGTGGGCACTGCCCGGTTGAGGTGGGATCTCCTAACCGCGTGTGGACGTAGCGTTTTCCGATCTTCTATCCGTCGTAACTTACGGCTGTGCTTCTGGACGGAAAAGCGTTGTATGAGACGCGTTTAGGAGATCGAACTTTAAGGGCCGTTACGGTTGAACGCGAGAGATGACGAGAGAGACGAGAAGCAAAGTTGCGACACATGGAGCAAAGGGGTAAAACAATCGAAGAAAAAGCGAAGGGAGCGAGGTTGTCGGGAACAAAGAGCGGGGATCGAACGTATCCGCGACAGAGATCGGACGTCGGCCACTGTCCGAGTATAGATACCGCGCTCTATAACGCGCTCAGGTAGACAGGTAGTACGCGCGCTCCCGCAGGAGAGAAGGGTAATGAAACGGGGAAAGGGGAAGCGAGATCGAGAAGGGGAACGGAGAACGCGCGGAGGGCACATAAGTCCGCCACTGACATCGCTGCAATCCTCGCGTCGGACTCGAGTATCGACAGATATTTAAATGAATATTCCTCCGCTGTTAGGGATCCGCTCTTTGAAATCAAAGCAGAAGGTACAACGGTTCGTTTAGACGTCCGCCGATATTCCAGGGCTGCCGGATCGTGAATACAGAATTTCGCGTGTCACGTCACTCGCGGATTGCTCGTCGAGACCAGCTCTCTCGCGAGCAAAGGCTAGGTAGAGGCTATCGGAGCCAGGAGTAGTCGCGCGTCCTTCGACAGCCGCGTTTGTTCGACGCACGCACGCACGCACGCACGCGGATTCGTGCATTTCCGATGGTTAAAGATCACGATCACGAAATTCGATTACAACGAACAGTGATACAAGAACGACATGGAACAAACAAGAGAGAACGAGCATGCGAACGCAGCGGGACGAAAGCGGCTATCCGTGGACACGGTTCCTTCGACGAAACAATTTCGACAGCGGGCACGGTGCAACGATCGAGCGATGATACATGCAAGCTGGGAGCAAGGATCGCGATCGACTAGAGGCCCAACGAAAGAGGACGACGCTGCGAGCGAGAGAAAAGCGGTTCGCGAAAGCAAAGGATAACGCGAGCTCTCGTTCTAGATGCAATCTAAAAATGCGTGCGAATGGTCTCGCGCGCGTGCGTGGTTGGTTCGTGCGTACCTACACATTGCGTTTGAGAGAGAGATATTTACCGGTAAGATTATCGCCGCGTTGTTGCGGCCACCGAAAGGAAGGCCTTGGCTGCTGCTTGCTGCGCATGTCTCCCGTCCGGTGCGGCGGCTGCGAACCGCTCGCTTTTCAAACGATCGGAGACCACTACTTACCTGAAAGAGAAAAAGTCAGAATGGTCAGAAATATGCCCTGTTCCGACTACGATCGAAACGCGTCGTCGTTCCTTGCGAGGCGGTCGCGAAATTGTTCCGTTCCCTCTCTCTCTTTCTCTCTCTCTCTCTCAATATATATGCATATATATATCAAAGAAAACGATCTGCTACGTAAAAAGTATTCGTTGAGCGTCGACGGTGTTTTTCGTAGGGGCTGCGAGCGCGGTCGAATCGTGTCCCCGAACAGCCGCGACCGCGTTTCCCCGGTCTCGTCCCCCAACTCTTCCACCCCCTTATTCGGCCGTTACCAGCCCTCCTAACCGGCCGTATATCTTTCCACCGTACGCCCTCAAAAGCGGCCGCCTTTGTTTCAGATATTTATGAGGCGTTTTAATTCGCGCGCCGCGTCACCCGGCGTCGTCGGACCTCGGCCGGCGTCGGCGTCGGCGTCGGTGTGTTCGCGTTGACTTCGGCTAGCCGGTAGGCGCGGGACGCGGCGCGACCGAGCCGCCGAAACTGTGCAGCGGCGCCGATGCCGGTGGTGGCGGTGGAGGCGGTAGGGGGATGATCGCGTTAAAGCGCTACCATCGGGGGTATGGCGGGGTAGGCATAATAGGCGTAAGGGTGACTCGATAAAGCGACAACCCCTCTGTCCCCTTGCCAGCCGGCCCCCACCTTTTAGACGCAGACCATAAGCGCAAACAAACTCTCGGCCGTATATCGTCGCGAATGATTTCGCCTCGTCCCCCTGTCGTTTGTCGGTCTCCCTGCGTCTACGACCGTCGCCTTGTCCGCTGCAACCCCCGACCACGGTCGAATTCTAGCCGATCCTCTTTCTCTCTCTCTGGTTCGTCCCGCGTGTTCTCATCCGCGGGATGTCGCGAGAACACGGTGAAACTTCTCCTTAACCCGGCTCCCATTCCGAGAGGAAAATCTATCGTCTGTGAAAGTTCGATATTCCGGGGACGTCGTACGTTCCGGTGATCCACGAGGTGTGTTCAGCGGCGACGTTGTCTCGTTGCACCGACGACGCCGCGACGCCCTCCGACCAAAGCTTCTCCTGGCAATGGATTTTACGTTTTACTTCGCGTCCCGTTTACGAGACACCAGAGACGCCGGCAGCACTCTCGCTCGCGTGCTTTGCGTCTCGCAGCCGACTTGAACGGTAACGGTCCGTCACTCTGTCGGTGTTTCTCTCCCGTTCTACTCTCTGTCTCTCCCTTTCCATCGGTCAGGTTTGTCCCTCGGTCCTTGTTACATTTGCCTTTATCGTCACGTTGCTCTTTCCCTCTGTCTATCTCGGTTCTGTTTCTCCCAACTCTGTGAATACTACTCGCGTCTTTGGTTCGTCCTGGTGTCTGGCCGGCCACGTCCCAGCATACTCGCTCTCTCTCCCTCCCTTTTTCTGTCTCTCTCATTCGTTCACGGTCTCCTCGACGCGACGCGACGCGACGGGCTCTCTAAAAGCCTGGTCGTGATCTATGACGGGACGTTGCGTCACTCGAGGAACAGATGCAGGACCACTATATTACTCGACCGTATCTACGGTGAGAATGGAGAGGGAGAGCAGCAGGAGAGAAGCGGGTGACAGGGGTGAGGCGAGAGAATCGTCGGGGAAAAGGCTAACGCAAAGACACGGGACGTCGAGGAAGGCACGTTCGAAACGTGCGTTGGTACGTTGCGGACTCGTGTTGCTGGCTCGGTGGCGCGTTGGCGCGTCGCGAACCGATAGCGAGCACGATACGTTGGAAAGTGGAAGCTCGTTCATGGAAACGCCACCCAGCTGTCTACGCGAACGGACCGGGGAGGAAATGTAGGGGAAGGGAGGCTCGAAAACGCGCGCGTCGGCAGGGTAGACGCTCGGAGAGTCCCATAAATCAGGTCAGGGTTGGCTGTGACGGGGGTGGCTGCGCGGCGGTAGTTGCAGAGGGAGGTCGTGAGAGAGCCGCGCGGAGTTAAGGGGGATAGCTACGACTCGAAGCGAAGGGATCCGTTGGCTAAAGGTCGGCGCGCAACGAGCTCGTGCTCGAGAACGAGAAACGGGAAACGGGAAACGAGAAACGACGACGACGACGACGAAACGAGAAACGACCGACGAGAAGGACGCGCATGCTCGTAAAACGTTTGGCGCCAATTCCATTTCGCGAGCCGAGTAGAAAGGGTCCTCTCTCGCCGGTGCCAAACGCGATAGATCTATATCGATCGTCCGGTTCCAGCGAGTCGAATTCGAAAAGTTTGCGAGAACGAGAACGAATCGACGTTCGAGAAATCCGAGACGAGGCACGGCCAGAGACGAGTCGAGACGTGTAGAAGGAGCAGAAAACGAAAAGGGAAAGAAAAGGAGCGGTATGGCCGAGAGCGAATCAACGAGCGGGATAGAAAGAAAGAGGTAGAGGGAGGGGGACGTTGAAGAAGCTTCGAAGGGACCCCAGATGGAATCGGTGCAGTTTGGAATATTGGAAAACGTCGGATCGCGCGAGAAATCGAAGAGGAGAGGAGAGGAGAGGAGAGGAGAGGTGGTGGGAGAGGAGGAGGAGGTGGAGGAGAGGAGAATAGGAGGCGAGAGGAAGCGGCAGAGTGCGAGCAGGGCACTATTTATGACGCGTACGTGAATTCTTGGAACAACGGGGATACGGCGTGTTCGTGTCACGGCGTTGCCGAAGAAAAAGAACGATCGAGGCTCACCGAGGGACTGGAGGGTGGCTAGAGCGCAGGCGGGCCGATGTCGTAAAATTGAAGTCGACAGGAGTCGGTAGGATCGTTCGCAGTGCCGCCGTGGACGCGACCAATTCGTTTCGAGAAGAAGCAACCGAGTTTCGGGGAGACGCGACGTACGGGGAGGTTTGGTAGTCGTGCGGCGATGAATCGCAGCAGGTCGATACACTGTTCGCGCGATACGCAACCAGAAGCTTCGCGAGTCGACGAGTCTAAACGCAGAGCAGAGACTGGAACGGGCGCGTTGACGGATGGAGAGGGAGAGAAAAGTCACGGAACGGACGCGTCGTGGCTCCTCGGAAATGTCCGTCCTTCGTGGACGTTAAACGTCTTCGAGAGATCAAAGCTTCGAGCCACGGGGGAAAGAGCGAGGCTTCGATTGATTCATTGGACGCGCGTGCCTGGTTTCGAATCACCAGAATAGAATCCGCTGCCTCGGAATGCCAGGCTCACGGCTAATCCATCGAGCGTCTTTATTGCTCCGCGACATTTATAAAACGCCCGAGAGACGAGGGTTCGCTGCTATCGCGCTCATTCGTCACCGATTATAAATCGTCGGGTTTAGGTTAGGTTCCTGTTGGACCGCAAAGCTTCGTCGCTCTTTTTCTGATCGGTCCCCGCTGCTCTCTTTACGGGCAATTTGGGTTCGTCGAGGCTGCGACCGCGACAACTGGCTAAACCGACACCTAATCTGGCTTGGTTCTGCAAGGAGATCGCCGAGATCGTCGACACGCGTTCGAGAACGAGGAAGATCAAGGTGGATCGAGGTGATTCGTGACGGTCGAGCGAGAATGGAAAGGAAAACGGAAACGGAAATGGAAACGGAATTAATCGCTGGGAGGTGGAAGAAGAGGCCCGCCGCCGCCGCGTTTCGTCGAGGAAAGTATGGGGAAGATAAGGGGCGCTCGTTGCGACGAAACGTCCCCGGACGGTCGTCCCGAAGCGTTTCGAAACGTTGAAGCGTCCCTAGCAGACCCCCTCACCTCTATCCGTTGTAACGACCGCCGGTCTCGTTCTCCGGAGCATCGTCGAGACCGGGGGTGGCGATATTGCGCTAGCTCTCGCTGTTCCTCCCGGCGGCGCGTCGTTACGCCAACTTCTTCGGTGTCGACGAACAAACGGGATGGACGAAGAGAACGCGTCCGCGTTCGCGAAATCCTCGACTATCGCCGACCCTGTTCTCCCTTCCGGCGCTTCGTTCTCCCTCCGCTCTCCCACCGGTTCTCCCTTCGGAGCGGCAGCCGAACGAGATACGTCGAGGTATCGTGGATAGTATTCGCGAGGGCGAGTCGAAACCCGAGTGGGTGGTAGCCGGTTTAATACTCGCCTCGATGGCTCGGTGTTTCTAGTAATTGGGAAGTTAAACAGCCCTCCGACATGCAGCTCGCTTTCCCCGCCCCGTTACTTCTTCCCTTTGTTCTTGCTTTTCCCTTCCGGTTTGGTCTCGCGTGCCGTTCCTCGCCTCCGAAATACTGGAATAGTAGCACGGCACGGGTATACGCTATAGCCGGCGTTCTCTCCCGAGAGAAGTGGAAAGCTTTAATTAAAGAAGACGAGCAATGGATTCCCTCTCGATTCTCGGAGCAACGTCCTTTCCTTTCGTTTCGTTTCGTTTCGTTTCCTTTCGTTTCTATTCGCGGTGGAAGGAACGATGGGAGATGGTCGCGCGAGAAGTGAAACGTTGAGAAACCAGCGGGACAATCTCCCGATTGCTTTCGGCCGTTCCTTATCGACAGACGTTTTCGAGAATTTCGAGCGATCCGCTCGATTCGTGTCGAGGATCGGACGAGTAGAAGAAACACGGCTGGCAGGAGCCCGATACTGCGAGGGAAGAAAAGAGCGACGGGAGAGAAGAGGGGTTGCCAGACCGAGAGAAAGAGACGGATGCCTGGCGGTCCGGCTAACGGACGGAGAGCCGATCAGAAAGAGACCAGGAGAGAGCGAGAGAGAGAGAGAGAGAGAGAGAGAGAGAGAGAACGATGGAAAGGGAAGGGGCAAGGTAAGTAGGTATAAAGGAGCGTGACTGGACGCGAGTTCAATACGCGGCCCTCGAGCACAGCTGTCACTGACATCGCCGCAATTCGAAACTGACCACGACAGCTAACCTCGGTACAGGCGGACCACAGCGGCGGAAACTTATACCAACCTTCCGATTGATACGTCCCGGCCACTCACCATACGCCGAAGGGGACGGATTAGTCGGTGGATGGCAGACTTCTCGTGCTTCCAACTTCCCCCGAGTCCTACCACCCCTTTCCGAATCGGCCTCCTTTTCGGAGCAAGCGCGTCCTCGACGTCGCGTCGGCTTCCTTTTCGGAACCTCTGCACCGACATTCTCCCGAGATCGTGGGCAAGTCCAGTCGACGAGGCTCGACGCGATAACGGGCGAGAGCGCGTAAACGCTCGCGAAATCAAAAGAGAAGGAAGAAACGCGAGAGAGGCGCGTACGAGCGCCGAGCATCGTGAAAGAAAACGATACCGGAGATGGTTGGGTCGTAGCCAACCGAGAAGCCGGTCGGTGGGTCGGATGATCGGTCGAACGGACTGATGGACGGTCGGACACGGTCGGTCGATGCTTCGTGAGAAGGGCGAAGAGATGATTGATGGAACGTCAGTCATGCTGCAGCCATCGATCTCCCGTACCTTTATTATTTATTATCCTTGCCGCTACGGATACTTTGCTCCAGGTACGTCGCGTTTCTCTCGTCCTCGCGTTCCTTCGTTCTTCGAGCGCCGCGCCGCCGCACCGTTACGCATTGCTTCGACCACAGCCGCCACCGGCGAAATCCAAAGACTATTGGTGACGAAGCAACGGGGTCGACGACAGGTATAGAGATCCTCGTTCGAAGACGATCACAGTCTCGAGATGGCTCGCGTTTCCTCGAGAAACACGCCGGCAAATCGGTGCCGCGACACGGCTTCGAATCGATTCAATTTTTCCGTTCGGTGCAAAGACTATTTATCACGGCGCACCGGCTCCAGCACCGGCAGCGGCCGTAACTGCGGCCGGTCCCGACAAAAGAGAGCTCGCGGCGGCGGTTGGCGAGCGTTGCCGCCCCCGTTGCTCCTTTACAAACACATCCGAGGACGAACGAATCTCGCGCTCGTCTCTGCTGCGTCACGAAACAAATGCGCTTTCGGCCAATCATCGTGGTACCGTCTGTAAGAACGACGATCACGATGACGCGGTGGAAGATGACTCTTCGCAGCTGTCAATCGTTCGAGAACCACGCCACGGGCACGTTCTGTCCGAGGCTCGACGGTTTCGTGTGATCCGCTCGGACCGCTCGCGCTCCAGCGAATCCTCGACGCGACCCGACCGAGACGAAACACCCGAGGCAAAGACCCGGGCATTTTTGTTCCCGAAAGGGAAACGACCGGAGCAACAACGTTCTCTCGATCGAATTATTTCGCGTTATCGTTTCAGACGAGAGAGAGGGAGAAAAAAGGGTGCTGTGCGAACGACAGAGAGAGAGAGAGAAAGAGAGAGAGCAAGGAAAGAGAACGAGAGCGAACGGAGGGGAACCGCGAAAAGGGAAGGTGCGCGCGTCGTGCAACAGGGGCGGAAAAGTTGACGGCTTAGACGTTTTAAATTTCTCGAGGTATTTGAGAAGACATCGAGCAACTCGATCTCTCGAGCCGGACGCCGCGTCGGAGATACCTGCACCTGAGCCTCTTAGACGGTTTTTCGTTTCTATCTTTTTTTTTCCTTCTTCCGACAGCTGAACAGGTTGCGTAGCCTGCTCGTGCTCTTGGAAAGAAAGGGAGGAGAGAATCCGACGTGGCTAAATTTCGCGACGCGATGCTCCATCGCGTACTCGCGATTTCTTTTCAGCCTGTTCGAAACGATCGAAACAAACTCTTCCGGTCTATTCGTTGTCTGCGTGGTTGCTCGCCGTTAATTGTTAACGGGCTGGAATACAGCGAATCGGTTATCGATAATTAACAGGCGAACGAGCACGCCAGGTGCGTCGATGTTACTCGTTAATGTATTAATTATTCAAAATGCGCGAATGCGGTTGTGCGTGTGCGTGTGCGCGCGTCTCTGAGTGCGTTGCGTATGTGCACGAGCGTGAACAGGAACGTTCAACGGCTTGTGCGCAAACGGATTAGGATATACGTGATTCGAGGCAGGTCAAGACCGGGTACGACGTACGGACGCGTAGAATAGGTATGCGTGGAAGTGGGCGAGCGAGCGAGCGAGCAAACGATCGACACGGTACACCACAGCGAGGCAAGGCTAGGCACGGCTCAACACGGCACAGGTACGGGTACGAACACGGACCCGCGTGCTTCATTCATAGTTAAGCGGAGCTGTTTATGAACGAGCATACCTATTACGTAACGCATCGTCGGCAACGAGAGTCTTTTTATACCGACCACGTGGTCGAACGGTAGATTACGCGTTCCTAGCGGGCTATGGCCGCGCGGATCCTTCACGCGATCCGCATCTTCGCATCGATGAGTTCGGATCCAAACTAGCACCGTGCGGTCCTCGTCTCGTGGATCCTGTGAGCTGTGGATCTCAAGGATCGCGTGTCTATGGTATCGTAATGAATGAGATGTGCGTGGGACGATCGTTTTCGGTGATTGGGATCCAGGTGAGAGTGTTGCGTGACCTGAGAGCGCGAGAGGTCCAGAAGCGAGTTCATTTTATATCATTGTGGGAATTGGAAGGTTCTGGTGGAAATCAAGTTCGCGTGGAAGATAATGTAAAAGAAAATATATTTAATCAGGATCTAAGCCAAACTAAATATATCAAAGATATATCGAAGGTGTACACTTCTTACCACGCTGTTCTACACCGTACAGTTCGATCTGATCGCTTTGGCTTTCGGAACCACTCATATTTTCAATGCAAGGGCTCTCGTCGCCAGTCGTTCTTTCCCTTCTACCCCACGGTCTATACCTGAGTAATAAACGTAACGGTTTTTTTCCGCGAATGTTTGGGACACGGTTCTGCAATACATCTCCGCTCGCCCTGCAAACCATGTGTGTTCCAAATGGTCAGGATACAGAGTACTAGACGCTCTTAAACCTAATGTTCACTTATGCGAACCCCCACGTCATTTTGTTTTCTTCATTTTTCTGTCATTAAATATGCTCGTCTTTACCTTCGTCTTTGAGAGAAGAATACTCTTCCTCCACGCAATCGGAATCCCCTCCCTCCGCTCCTCTCCGGCCGAAGAGAAACGTACACCTCGATCATAATTACCGATAGTCCGTCGATCGATACGCTTGGGCACAAGAGATCCTTGTATCGTTCTCGATCACCGATGCGTGGAAGCGGGTTAATTGGAATCGTACTCCCGCGATCGACGGGGATCGATCGTATCGATATGACGCGAAGCGACGAAATCAGACGAGACGTGACGCGGACAGTCACCGTCCGTCTGCCGTCTTTTCTCCGGTCCCTCGCGGCGATCGATAAAATTCTGGGGAATGGCATTTCGTGACGAAGCGGTAACACCGTCGACGAAATCTTTCGCCGAGAAATTGGGTTACACGGTCGACGAGCCGATGTCACGGAGTCGCGTCCAGAGAGCTGGTACGCTTCCATCTGTCTCGACGGCCGGCGATCTTTCGCGTTTTAGGGAAAACCGTGTCATCCAGAAGGATAATAACAGTGACATGGTTCGCACGGTACTAGTCTGCCAGGCTGGGTCGACCCAGCGCACCGCGGCCATCCATCGATCAGCCTTGTCGAAAATAAACGATCGACTCGACGAGTTCGAGAACCGAATTGCCCTTGTCGACTAACGACTCGATGCTTGCACTTTCGCTGCATTTGTGATCGCAGAGAGAGAGAGAGAGAGAGGGAGAGAGAGAGAATCTTCTAGTATCCTGCTCGTCGATTTCCCAAAGACGACGGGGAGGATGCGGAGAGGAGTCGATACGCTCTCGCGAAGAATCGGTGCGTCCGGATCGCAATGCCGGTGACGTGACGTCCCACCACCTTGTCCCTTCCATTCCCATCCCACGCAACGAAGCGACTCGCTCCGCGAAGCCATGATTCACCGGTTTACACGCGACTTCGATACCGTTACGCGCGTGTGGGCATACGGGGTACGCGCTTGCAAGTATACGGACAACGACGACGATCAAGGGGGAAGACGAAGACGACGCCGATGGATCACGTTACGATGTCGTTGTCGCTCTGTGAGATCCTAGTTTCTCGACGGAATGCGGTTCGTCGAAGTAGAAGGAGAACAAGAGGAGTGGAGAGGACAGACGAAGAGGGGCGAGCTACCGAGAGAGTGATCTACGCGCGAGTGGGTGGCACACCCGGCCCGTATGCTCCAAGCTGACGTAACACGCGCAATTATTATGCGTTGCTATCACCGATCATCTTGTTTCGAGGTAGCACGTGTGCGCCAGGCGTCTCTCTCCGTTTCTTTCCATGAACCAGTCGAAATTAAAGACGATCGATACGCTTTGGCCGAGGCCGGCCTGCAATCGTGAAAGCGCGCGCAAGGATCGAGAATGATTTACAAGGTAGACAGCGGTGAGACGTAAGCGCGCGCGCGCGCGCGCACGCCTTGCCAATACGACTCTGTCCCCGAGTAGCAGTGTACTTGTGCCCCGTGAAATCCAGAGAGCAACGACGCGAGTAATCTAGCTGGTGATTCACGGAGGAATTTTTCTCCGCGCGGAGGCGAGAGAGAATTTATCGTCTATCGCGAATACATAAAGTACGTCGCTCCGGTTCGCGTTTCCAGGCGTTTTCGAGCGGTAACCGCGAGATATCGTCTAAGCGGGTTCTCGCGAGCCGCGCGCGTTTCGGCCGGTCCGAAAAAGAAAAAAAATCGATTCCAGCCAAGAGACTCCGTCGACGACGAAGTCGTCCAACGGACGACACAGTTCGCGATAAAGTTATTCGCGTTAATCGAGATAGTTAGGATTCGTCGCGGTAAAGAGACAAACGACCGCCAAAGTTCGATAAAACGTTTATGGACGTCGCGTCGGCGCTTACCATCGAAGCGATACGACATCGGCAAACGAGCCGGACCGGGCTTTTCGATTATTCGTCGATGCACGCTGCGTTTCGCTCGACCTATCTTCGCGGTCAAACTCGTTATCGATAATTAAAAATTGTCAAACGCACTTTGGTCGAATCGACGCATCACAAACCGCGCGGAATCCAACTCGAAGTAGCCCGAGGGTGATCGCGGCTGAATCAAGGGAAAAGGGAGCGGTGCGGAGGGAGTGCGACAAAGAGAGAGGGAGGGAGCGAGCGAGACAAAGAGTGAGAGAGAGAGAGAGAGAGAGAGAGAGAGAGAGAGAGAGAGAGAGAGAGAGAGAAAGAGAGAGGTGGACGGCCATACGTGCTGCGCGATCATTAGCCAGTGTATTATTATTCTCTGGATATTAATTGATTTCGAAAATACAATTTTCTGTGCGACCGATCAAAACCGGGCTTCTCCCCATCCTCTCTCTTGCTCGACCAACCTTCCACCCTCCCACGCAACCAGCTCATCCCCCGTTGCTCTCCCTTCTATCGCTCTTCTCCGCTAACATTCTCGTTATATGCAAACATTTGACTATCCGCGTGACCGATACGCCTCCGGCTTTTCGTCTTTTCTCCTACCCTACCGACCTCCCTCTCTGTTTCTCTGTTCATCCGTGCGACTGTATCTCTCTCGTATTTCGACGGTTTCAGGGATCGTTTTGTCGCTAACAGACAGCAGCAGAAAATTGTACACACGCGAACGCGTAATGGAGCGACAGGGTGCTCGCGATTCCAACGAAATTTTACTGAACAAGGGACAAAACAGGAACGGAAGCGAAGCTAAAGCGGAGAATAGCTGCTTGGAACGAGAGCAGGAATAGAGACAACAGAGGAAGCAGTAGCAGCAGCGATAGCAGAAGCAAACGCGTCGTATCGAAGGTACGCACCGATCGCGATTCAAAGTGCAACGATAACCTTTCGTGGTCATTCGTCGTGCGGTACGATTGCACACACGCGCAACCGATGCGTGAAAATGGAAATCGAGCGAAATGGATTCGTTCGATCGGAAAAGCAAGCGAACGAACCAGCGAACGCATCACCGAGAGAGAAACGGAGAACGAGGGACGGACGGGTGAGCGGATAGATGGACGGAGAGAAACAGGGAGAACAGTGACAGGAGAAAAAAGAACAGCCGAACCGCCGCGGGTCGCGGCAAATTAGCGCCATCGAGGCTCGCTAATATTTTTTTGCGTTCACGAAGGGTAAACTTTTTTTTTTTTGTTCGAATTTGTTTCTTGCATGACGTATGCATCGCGATGAAACGATAGCACGTTCATCGGGAGGCATGATTTTGATCAAAGAGTTTTTTATCGTTGAAACTGAACGAATAAACATTCCAAACGAACGTGTCGCGTCGCGTCGAGTCGGTTCGTCGATGTTTCGAATGGCAGCGGGGCTACCGCGTGCGATCATCTCTTACGGTGCGGGAGGGTTGGGGGTGTCCGGTTCTGGTTAAAGGAACGACGCGAACAGAGTGTCGAGAGTGTCGAGAACATTGCTGGCGACTAAGAAAAAGGTGCTGCCAAGTAGAAGAAGAGAGAGAGAGAGAGAGAGGAGCGAGTAGCAAGCAGCGATAAACAGAGGGAACAGAGGGAACAGAGGGAACAGTGACAACAGAGGGGGAAGGGGACGTGGATAAGCTGGAAGGTTGTTCCCCTGGACTCTCTAAGCAGGCGCGTACGTTCAGGTTCGTTCATTGAAACGTTACGTACTCGTCGTTCGGAAGCGACGTCTCTCGACAGTTTACAGCCACCGGCCGCGTACGTTTACCACGTTAATAATCTCGTCTTTCTTCCCACGATCGTTCGTGCCTTTCGACAGATGGACGCTCCCCGTTTACGAGATCTTTACGATCGCGCGAGATTTAAATGCGCGCGTTAAGTTAGCGCCCGTGGCAGCGCCTCTCGTTCGCCCTCTTGCCTCGATGAGGTTCTTGCCCGTTGCGGGCAGCCTTCGGCCAGTCTCAAACCCTTCGCGAATCTCGGAATCAGACAGATCATTCTTTCGTTCAACTTCGAACCGATCCGATTTGATCCGCGGCGAAAGCAAGAGCCAAAGTAAAAAACGATGTTTCATTTGGCAGGGTTTCCTGTTTATTCGCGACGAGAAAATGCCGAGGAAGGGAGCGATAGCGAGAGGAAGAGAGCGCACGATTTGCGACGAAGCAAACGATAGGACGAGGAACCGAGACGGAACGATGTAGTGGCGGAGAGGCGGAGAGACGAAGAGACGAAGAGATCGAGAGACCGAGACACCGAGAGACTGGGAAGTTGAAAGAGAGCCCCCGAAGGCCCGAATATCGATCTCATACATAATTAAATACCGACCCGGTGGAGCATCACAAAGAGAGCTTACTTCGGCTTTGATCTGCTGACAGACGGGGCCCGTCATCGCAGACTTCAATAGGCGCTACTGAATTGCGGGGGTGTGCTATTGACGCGTTAGAACTCGAGTTCGCGCTCGAGCTCGCGATCGGGCTCGCGATCGTGCTCGCGCGTCTGCATTCGGACGCCTATATACACCCACGAACCGTGTCTACGCGTTTGTTTACCGTTGTGCACTTGTCGCGCGCATACTCGTTCGCGTACCGGCGTTGTTGATCGCGCGTTCGAGTCATTGCCACCGAGAAACGTTGCTGAGTAGGTGCGACGACTTTTCTCGTGGAAAATCGGACTTTCCCGAGAGACACACAGATTTTTCCCGAACGGATTGACAACGGTCACCGGTCGCATTTCGAAGGCAACCATCCGTCGCGCCGCGACACGCCGCATCGCGCGACCGTCGATCCATAATTGGCTATCGCTTAAAAATGTATAACGTCGTTCGAGCCTCGCTCGTTCAGGATCGGTCCTCATGATCGCGACAACCACGAATCGTGACGAGTTGTCCGAATCTGTCGTCCGTGCATCGACAACGTCTCGAGAGAGAGAGAGAGAGAGAGAGATACAGACGACAGAACAAATTTAATCGTTCTCAATGACCTCGCTTCTCCGCACAGTCTCTCGCCCCTAAATTTTAATCGACCAGATCAATCGAGAACATCTAAGTGGATATTTTCGACCGGTCGATACTATATTCGGTCGAGTCGCTAAATTTTCACCGCGGCCTCTGTTTACAACACGGTTGCCGAGTCTATTAAGTTTGTCAGACGGTCGGACGTATAATTAACGAGCTAATGTTTCCGCAGTCGCGCGAAAAGATATGCACACACCGCACCGGCTCGCAGGCCGGTGTTTTCTCGCGAACTCGAGTGGTATGTTAGCTGGGTCGCGAGTCGCTGGTCGTAAGCCACGAGCGTGTGCGTACATCGTACGCGGTACAGTTTTGCCACGTGGCAACGCGTCGAACATCTCCTCGTGACACTCGCGAGCGACGACAATTCATCGTGTCACGTCGTCCGAAAGGATCGCGAGACGTCGAGAACGCTTCGACTCGTACTCGTAGATAGATATCGTCCGGCTGTCTGACCAGCTGCGATCCGTTTCCCCTTCGCACGGTCCTCGCGGTCCTCGCGGTCCTCGCGGCACGGCGACGCTACGGGATTATAGCCGAACGTGACGCGGCAATTCACCGTTTCCAGCGCGAATAGCGACCCGGAGTAATTGGAAACTGTTATGGTAATTCACAGGCGTGCGATACGAATCGAGTTGTCAACAAAATTGATTTGAATGCGCTCGTGCGTGCGCGTGATCCGTACGCGTGTATGTCCGTGGCGTCCATGTATGTGGCACGTCGAACAGTCATCGCGAGCAGAAAGAAGGGATATCGAGAAGACTTCGGCCGAGCGAGGAGAACGAGGCGACGACAGGCTCGAGAGAGAAAGTTCGATGTCGCGAAACCGTTTGACAGGCGGTCGTGACGTAGCGTCGATAATTTCGGAAGGTTGCACGGAATCGGTTTTCGGTCGAACGGTGTGGGTTTCGCGGGACACGACTTACCGTAAAGTAGTGGTTCCAGCGCGCAGGAAACGTCAGTCCCGATGGATCGTCGAGAACGGTGAAACGTCAGGAGCGATTATCCTGTGCATGGACGACGAGCATCGGGAGCCGCGTGTCCTCGGCGATTCCCTCGGCATCGTATCACCGCGTCATTCCCAAGGATTTTCCCACCCACGCAAAGACAATAAAGACGCACCACTCACTGAACTGGTTTGGCGTTCGCTAGCCGCCTATCACTCGTTCCCTCGAAACCGAAAAACTCTTTTCCGCTATCCTCGGTGTGGCTCGTCGAGCCGCGCGTCGCCGCGTCACCGCGTCACCGCGTCACCGCCCGTAATTTCGCATGGCCGCGGGTTCACGATTCGACCGGGTTAGGTTTCGCGCGGCCCTGAAGCGTCGGGGGCCGGTGCTGCGGACGGACGAGTCACGATTTCGCGGTAACGCGATGCATGACTCTTTGACGAAACGAAGCGAAAGCAACGACCCTCCCACGACGACAGCACGTGGCGCACTGACGGCTCCGCGGTCATCTTCCCCGTCCGTGCCCCCTCCACTCGGGCTCTACCGCCGCTCTACCGTCGCTCTACCGCCGCTCTACCGCCACCGCCGACGCCGCTGATGCCGCCGATGCACCTCTCCTTTCCCTCTCCCTCCGCCGCCCCTCTTCGAACGCGGTCCCTCTATCTCTCTCTCTCTCGACAGTGTGAGAGACGAAGACACAGAAACAGAGAACGAGAGAAACAGAGACAGGGTGATACATGCAGAGAGTGACAGAGTAAAAGAGAGAGGGAGAGAGAAAGAGAAGCAACTCTCCCCGCCTGGCGCTGGCCTCGCTTCTCCTACCGAATCTTCACCCCCTCGCCCGTCCACGGCCACCCTCTCACCCTCCCCTCGCCCTCCGATCCTGGTGGTGCTCCGCGCTTCGTTTCTCTCCTCACCGAATCGCTCCTTTACTACCTATACCTACCTCCCTTCTCGGTCACGCTCTCCCTCGGCCTCGGTCTTTCTCGCTCGCCCCTACGTCGATCTCCCTTTCTCGCTGTCTCGCTGTCTCGCTGTCTCGCTGTCCCGCTGCCGTCCCATTCCAAACCCCGCGCAAAACGAACGGACCATATCCCTCCCCGCCTACCCTCTCGTCCACGACAAACCGACTACCCCTCCGCCCTCGGCCCTGACCTATCCCCACCTTCGACACGCACCGGCCCGACGTATTTCTCTCCCCACTAACGCCTCATTCCACCCACGCCCCCATCCCACTCTTCCCAGTTTCACGGAGAGACTCTTTTCCTTGGACTCGCGACTTTTTCGCGTCTCCCCTTTCTTCGTCCTCGCCTTGCATCCCACTCCCTCTCGACGCGCCGCGTACACGCACTCTTTCTCTCTCTCTCTCTCTCTCTCGGTTTTCGTGTTCGTTCGACTCGCAGTCTCCTCGTTCCTCCTCGTCGTCTACCAGCGATGCTTCGCGTATCCCGAGTAGGTAGTGGATAGTAGGTAGTAGGTACACCACCCTTCGCACTTGTCCTACCGTTTCACCGACCTTCTACAATTTCGCCGTTCGAATTCTCGTCTCGAGTGATCCGCGAGTTTTTTATCCGCGATCTCGAATCCTCGACCAGTCTCGACTCGGCATCGTTTCCGTCTTTCTCGAAAGACGAACAAGACGGAGAGAGGGTGATAGGCGAATTCCCAGGCAGCCGTCGGTCGGCCCGAGGAAGAAGAAGAAGAAGAAGAATAGCTATTTCTAGGTGAGACTCTCCGAGATCGGAAGAGCCGTGACGGGGACGCGGTCGCGGCCGCGGCGAACGGACGAAATTACGTAATCCCTCGCGACGATCTCGTTAGAGTTGCTTTCCTTGAGTGTGCAATTAGTAAACGGTAATACGATTTGCTTAATAACGATTTATCGCGAGCTAGCGAGACGGTAAATATTTTGGCGGTGTCGTTGACAGTTGCGCGTGTACCAGCGATATTCTCTGCAAGACGCCCTTCGGCGGGCCAAGCTACCGGTCTAACCAAATGATCGGGTGATCGGTTCCGAATCGTTCGCCACGGCTCGACGGAAATATCGTCGTTCGAAAGAATTTTGATCGACCGTGGCGAGGAACCGTGGAACGGAGGAGCGGCGAATCGGTGGCGCGTTCCACTGGCCCTTGTTAACGCAGGAATGTAAATCAACTCGTAATAGCGTGGCAGCCAAGGATTAAGCGGCGCGCGAAGACGAACTACGGTACGGCGAGAAGGTACGAAGTGCCGGCGAGGCAAGACCAACGACGACAACGAAGACTACGACGACTACGAGACGACGACGACGACGACGACGACGACGATGTTGGCGACAGTGGTGGCGCGGTGGCAGCGGCGGTGTAGCAGGGTGAGCGTCGATGGGTGGGAAGAGCGGCAGCACCCTCTCCTCGTGCCCCGAAGCATTAGGAGTTCGGTAATAAATCTCGTTGAAAAAACACACGCGCGCACGTACAGAGACACGTACACGAGTGCAGGCGTTCGTGCTTGTGTACACGTATTCTCGAGCAAGGGTCTCAGACAGTTCCACTCTCTTCCTCGCGTCTATCTCGTTCGGCTCGTACATCTGTGCTCTCGGAGTACAACGAGCGCGAGAAAGAGAAAAGCCGGGGCAGACCGTGAGTAGGGGGGGGGTCATACCCCTCCAAGCTTTAGATCTTTCCCCCGTCTCGTCGTCGCGGAGCACCGCGTCCGACGGCAACGAGGTCGACATGATCTATGCACGCCGTGCAGAGGCGAGTGTCACCGTTTGCTTGATGCATTGGCCCTCACCTGAGCCCTCCCTCCGGTATCGTTCCCGTGGCCGAGCCCAACGACGCGTATCCCCTCCGACGACTCGCCGATCGCCGATCGCCGATCGCCGATCAACGATCGAGAATCGCCTTGGCTTTTCATCGTAGCCTCGTTACGACGAAAGCATTCGCGTGTGCCGCGTCTCTTTCGTCGTAATTGAAATCGAAATAGAAATCGAACGAGACTATTAGGAAGAAACACGTCGGGTTTTTTTAACGGTCGAGAAGAACGATCGCGTTAAAAAGATCGACGCAGAAGGAGGGTACGAGCGGGAATGACCTACGGGCGAGGAGGGGTTTGGGCGAGGGAAGGAACAGGGTAGGAAAGGGACCGACTCACGGTAGAAGCCTCGACGCGAATAGTACGACGATGGTTACATTCTACGGATCAGAGAGCTCGATAGCGTGCCGAAGTCGAGGCGAACGGCAATAAATCCATTTTTCGTGAAGGGTCGGTCGAGGGGCGAGAGCGAGCCAGGGTCTGATTAGCAGCCTGACTCTCCGTACAGGATGACAGCCGGTGAGTTATAATATTGCCCATCCATCTATTTATCTACTCCATCGCCTCTCTTCTCCCCAATGCTCCGCTCCACTCTGCTCCGCTCCTCTCCTCTCCGCTCCACTCCGTTCCGTCGTGGCGTCCGTTTGCTCCCTCGTTCCCGTCGCCCCTCCTCCGTGAACCTTCTTCGTTCGTCGACGCGTGAACACGACTTTCCGTCGTTCGCCGAATAGTCTAGTCGACGCAACACCACTTCGAACCGCGTCCAACCAAAATTTCAATTACGCGAAACGCGTAATCCCGATGATTCTTTCTCGGCTCAGCGGCAAAATCGGCAGCGAAGAATCGAGCTCGAGCTTGAAGATATCCGCGAAGAGGGTGAGAGAGCGTTCGCCTAACCCTCTCTCTCTCTCTCTCTCTCTCTCTCTCTCGCTCTCTCTCGCTCGCTCTCTCTCGCGAATCTCGCCGCCGAAGGCGAGCGGCGGGACACCTCTCTATACATTTTGAACTGGAAAGACGCGGCGTCCCGAACTTTCGACGGGAACCAGTTCATATATCTGAAGTATGGCTGCCATAAATAAGCGACCCGTCCGTTTGCTCTGTTCGCCCAACCTCTCGCGAATCTTTCTTCTCCTCTCCTTCGTTTCGACTGGTTCGGTCGCTCTCGCTCCTCCTTACCCCCGAATTTCTTCGGATCGTAATATCGAGGTCGCGTCGCGTCCTAACCTAGCCGATCGACCGATCTAGCCGTGCGAGCAACCAACGATCGGCGATCGACGAGCAGCTTGAGGCAGGGTGAAACGCGAACCACCTTTCTCTTAGCCACCTGCGCGGATTTCCAAAGAATTATCAACCCGCGACGCGACATCGTTTCGATACTCCGGACCTAAGGATAATCTCTGTTCGGTTCGCGACGGTTCCAGTGTTACCTCGGACGAATCGACGGGAATCGGTATTTTCGTCGATCGAAACGGAGGAAAAGATGTCGGGGCTGTGCTCGCGGTACGGTCGCGTTTCCATAGCCGGATATCGGGCGAACGAAAGAGCGAGAGAGTAAGAGAACGAGCGAGGGAGCGAAGGAGAGAAGGAGCAAGCAAGCGGGCCACCGAGCGAACGGACGAGCGAGCGAGCGAGACAGAGACTGGAGCGGAGCGGGAGTGATTTATGCTAAGTCGCTGATGCTGGTAAGGCAGGGGCCCGTGTGTATTACGTTCCCGGGCAGCCATCTTGGGGTCCCTTCGTTTCTCCGAGAAGTCGAATCGATTGACAGACTCGTGCCCAATCGGCGATCACCGCTCGACGGAGAAACTCTCGTTTCTTTTCGCGACCACGGTTCGCGCTTTCTACCCGATGCACGCAATTGTTTCTCGCGATTCGCGAGCCTCGCCTCCTCGCTCGAGGACGACGCGGCTGAATTCGATGGACGGTATTTCGGCCATTGTTTCGTAAACGAGTTGATCGATCATCGACATCGACAACGCGACAAACCGGTCGCCCGTATACCAGTTTGAACAGCGTGGCGCGTCGATTCGGTTTCCCCGAGCGACTTCGATGGAAGCGACGACGCTTCGCGTATCTCCGGCATTCCTTTCGTTCTGTTTAACCGTGAAAACCACGCGCGCCACACCGACCGGCGGCGACCGTTCTGATTTCTATCCATCAGCGTTGGTCAGATTTACGACGTCGCAGAGGGGCCTCTGTGGGCCTGCCGGTGGGCCCGGGGGTCCTCGTGTAACAATGAAACCACGCCATTTGTCACAGAGGCGCTTCCTCTGCGCTTCTAATAAACGTTCGTCCTACCGTCGTGGCACGGTCGTGCTGCAACGTGCAGCACGGATCGACCTTTGCTTTTGCTCCGTGGATCGTGATCTCTCGAGCAACCGCTACGACTCTTTCTCTCTCTCTCTCTCTCTCTCTCCTTCTCTCTTTCTCCCTCTCCTCTGTTGGCCAACGATTTTGCCTCTCGCTTTCTCGCTTTCTCACTTCGATCCTTCGAAGCTTCCATTTCACTTCTCTTCTCCTCCGGGGTTCGCGTTTCGTAGCTCTTTCTCGCTCGCTTTCATACTTCGTAGGACACACTGTTCGTCCACTCGTGGTTCCGAAGAAGAGATCGAAACGGCAAGAGAGAACGAGACAGGGAATCGGAGGTAAAGAGACAACGAGCATGCTGGGATACAACGTGCCCACGTTCATACTTTCACATGCCGACACAATGCACCGGACCATCGAGAGGAATTGTCATACAAATTGTCGCTTATTCAGCGACGATCCCGAAGCGAGGATGAACGGCCTTACGAGTCGGTAGCTCGAAAACAACGCCGAGGCGCCTTTTCAGAGCGGCTAGGCCTTCGTGGAAATACCAATAAAATGGGGCTTCTTCCTTGCTCTACGAGAATAGATAGGGACGGAGAGAATCGGTGCCGCTTTAAAATCGCAGATGCTTTTCCGTCGCGAACGGGGCTTCTCTCGTAATCGCCTTCGCAGAGGAAATCGCGAATACCGGACCGCGGACCGATGGATTCGACCGGCGTGGTTTCGATATCGTCCCACGCTCGAAGGTGATTCGTACGAATTTAAACGACGTTCGACGGTAGACACGAACGGGACGTTCTTGTACCTGTTCGATAAATCCGCCGCACCGCACCGCACCGCGGCTCGGCGAGATCCTGGATAAGCGAGGTCGTTGCAAACTTCGGAGCGACGATGATGCGAATCGATAGCAGAAAGAGTTATATAGTCGGCGAAAACGAGGGTTACACGACCGAGGTCGGTCGTCGCTTAATGATTCGGAGAATCGACGCGACGTCTGATCGCGGCCGGCCGCGCGAGCTCCACCGTCGCTTCGGTACGTCATCGGATTTGCTGGCGGAAGATTCGCGAGCCACGAACCATCAAAATAATACAGGCCGAATCGTCGACGAGGATCCGGCTCTCGAGAAACCAGAAGATCGAAACGACCGGTAGCTGGCCGACCCGTTCCTGGCTGCCGTTTCGTAAACGGAGGTCATCCACGGTTCCCAGCCGGCAGATTCTTTTTTCTCCCTAAACGTCACCGCCGATATTTATGGCGAGCCATAGAGCCGAGGGGTTCGACTGCTACGGGTCTCTCGCTACACGCCGAGAGCAGAGAACCAGGGCCCCGGCGTAATTCTGTCAGCGTCACGCTCTCGGGCCAGCCTCGACCTCGACGAAGCCTGCGAAGAAGTAACAGAAGGAACGGGATGAAAAAAGAAAAAACATCACTGGAACGGTTCCAATCGTGTCCTGTGGACAGGATCAAAAATCCTGTGTTCCAGGGATGATCTCGGTGCACCCTGACTACTACCCTGTTTATCGGTCAAGGTTGCTCACCGCGATTTCCAGGGAAACCCCTTTCGCCTCGACCCTTCTCGAACGGTGCAACGGAGCAACCGAGAAGGCAACCAAGGTGGGAACGATAATCTCGCGCGGCAAGGTGTCGCGTTTATCGGTTCCTCGGGGAAGACTCCCGCGGCCGTGTTCGTCGGCCGGTATGTGGGCTTCTAGCGAAGCGTTTCGTGCTTCGAGGAGGTCTACGAGAAGATTTACCGCTCTCCGTTTAGAATCGGTCCGAAAACCGAGTTGCACATCGTGGGTGAGTCGACTTTACGTCAGGCTTGCCGTTAGAAACGTTCGTTCGTTCGATCGACGTAAGACCGCGCGCGCTCCTCTTCGTTCGCGTCACAGCGAAAATTCTAGGATGGTCGTTGGTATTTATGTATCTGGTCGCATATCGCGAACGCAGCAACGAGTTTCGTTTGCGTCGCGAACAGCCGTGTAAAACTCAGCGGCGCGTTAAGCATCCCAAGGTACGATAGCTAAACAATGCGTAGCCGCGCCTTCTGCCACGAGATAAAATCGAGATCGAGAAAGACCGCGGCGTCGGGTTCGCAGCATCCCGTTTAGCGTTTTCGTATCGAGTCGATTCCGAGGAGCGTCCGCGTCTCTGGTTCGAAGACGGTTATACGATATTATAGAAGGGAAATCATGCGAGAAGAGACGATCGAGCAGGATGGACAGATAGACGGATAGACGGATAGACGGATAGATGGAGGTGCGTGCGGACCGATCAGGTTTGAGCAGCTGTCTGCAACCACGTCGCTCAAGTTCACCATGTCGGGTTCGCGGTGGAATGAATGCCTTTCATTATGACTCTTATCTTCCGCCCGATCTCTCTCTCTCTCTCTCTCTCTCTCTCTCTCTCCCTTTCTCTCTTTCTCTCTCATCCTCAACCCTTTTTGCCTCGTACGCGATGCCCTTCTTTCTTCGTTTCGTCCCTTTCTCTTTACTACTTGGTCGTAACCGTTGATTCGACCAAACAGGAGACGCGTTCCCGGAGGATACGACCCGTAGGAAGAACCGATGGATATGAAGCGAGAGGGAAAATATCGTCGAAGGAAGCACAGCCCTCTTTATACCTGAGCACCGAGCGATTTATCGTGAGTAAACCCAGACCTTTTCCTTTTTTTTTTAGTTTTATCTTTTGGACCGCAGGGCGTCGGCATCGACGTCGACGTCGACGCGTGGAATGATCCCAAGGGTCGGGGCGGAGAGACGATTAGAAGGTCTCGCGTCGCGATCGTTTAGTCGGCCGATCCGATCGAGCGAGAACTAGCGATCGAGCGATCCGTCAACGCTGGAAGCAAACGATTCGACGAGAGGTGAGAAAAAGGGATGGTTGCGAAAAGTCGGCTCCAGGTTGGATAGAGGTGTGCTAGGAAAGGGTCCTTCGAAGCTTGGTCAGCGTCAGGGACACCTGCTATCGTCGACGAGCACGAGTTCATCTTCCGTAGACAGCGCGAGCGAATCTCGCATTCCCCTTTTCGAGCGTGTAAACGGAGCGCGGCGCGGCGCGGCGTGCCGCGCGATAGCTGCGGCGGCGGCGGCGTGCATGCCGTGACAAGCCGGACAGTTTGACACTCGGCTTCCTAACGATCGGTCCGGCCTGTCGGAGAAAAAGGAAGCTTTGAATGCCGATTCTGCGGGCCGGCTTGATCGACGCGTCGTCTCCCTGTCAGGTCCGTCTCTTTCCCTCTTTCCCTCTTTCCATATCCTAGATTTTCTTCTACGAGCCGCTCGGCTTTGTGTGCCGAGCCATTCGAGTTTAACGTTTATTGTTTGCGCGCGCACGCTCGTCTTTGTCCTCCGCGTCATTCAGCGAGCCGCGTAGTGTTTCGCGTCCAGTCGTTCCCGCGACTTATTTTATCAACGAATTTCAGAGATTGCTCGATCACGCCTGTTCGATCTTCAACCTCGATCGAACCTCGTCGAAAATCCTCGAGCTAGATGCTTCAAGATTTCTCGCGGGATCTTCGCAAGAAGGAGCGAAGTTTACGCGAAGCGATCGGTCGCGCGCGCATCAACTCGAGAAGAGCAGCAATTGGTATCGTTCCGTTCCCCGCGACTCTGTCACTTCGAGCAATTGACTTTGATCCGTTCGTGCGCGCGTAACATTGAACGCAATTACGGTCAATTTACGATGTCACTCGGGTTCTCTTCAGCTTTCCTCCCGGAGCAGGAGCAGCCTATAGGTGGTATTTGGTCGCGAAGGATCGGAGCGATTCGGAAGAGTTTTTCCATCACCTCGGAGTGGTTCGCCGCGCGAGCGAAAAGGATCGTACGCGGAACACGAGCACCTTTGCCTGATCGTGTCTCCGCGTCTCTGCCTCTCTGCCTTTTCGTGCCCGGCCACCGTTAAAGCCCGCGAATTCGAGTGGACGCGACTCGTCGTATAATGTTACATCCTATTAGGGGGAGGAATAACTGCTAGATGAAACGCGACAGCCAACCAGGATCGACGGGGGCAGGGACGAAGCGGGGCAGGGGCGGTTGTGTTCGGTTCTTCCAGAGATGCGTGTCAGTCGATCGTCTCGAGTGCCCCTCGGAATACATAATGCGACGTTCGCCCATTGATCCACGACGCGATCATCGTCGGTCCGCTCGTAGAAGGCGAGCGCCGCGCGCGCGTTCGAGCACGATGACTGCTCGTCCGCTCTCGTCGAATCGAAGGCATCGCGGACGATACGTAACCGGCTGGTTCGAAGAAGCGAAACACCGGGTTGGAAATCGAAAAATGGACGGACACGCGGCACAGCGTGCCACGGCGTTTGTTGCCGCGAAGCGTTGCCGGAACGTCGGCGAACCTCGGGAAGGGTGGATCGTACCGAAGGAAAATTTCGACTATAAATAGCAGTGTATTCTAAACGAGGTACAGAGAGCGCATTGGATCTAAATTATGAATTTCATCAGCGGCAGTCTGCCGTTTCATTCCACGTTTTAACCTCCTACTCACCCCCGATCCCACCCCCAAACACTCTTCCCGGTTCCCCCATCCTCCCTCCCTTCCTCCCTTCCACCCTTCCTCTCTTTCTCCGTGCGCCGTCTTCCCTTGTTCACGCCGTCCTCGTTCCACCACCGTCCTTCGGTCCATTCGCGTGTCTCTTCCTCTCGTCCCCCGTTCGTTTTAGTTTTCGCGAGGTTTCCACGGATAGTCGCGCGTCCCTCGATCCCCCTGTTACCCCATCCTCGACAACCTCGGCAACCTCACCCACCCTCGCCAACCCCCCGCACGCCCTCGGCACACCGAGCACAGGCAGCTTCGAGCGTCCCCTTTTACCGGAGGCGCGAGAGATGAAAAGTTCTGGCGAAGACATAAAAATGCGCCGCCGCATTTCCCTTTTAAAATAAGGCCCTCTGCTCCTTTTTCAGTTTATTATTATCAAGTTGTGCAGTTCGTGCTCCTTCCTCGAGATTCCCCGACCTTCGCCTAGCCATTGCGCCTCGTTCTTACTCCCTCGCTCCTGCGCGCTCGTCTTGCAACCGGTGCACCCAGGACGACCGTATCTTCGACTATAAAACGGCGAACTCGCCCCCTGTTAGCCTGTTTTCCTCGCGTCTCATCTTCCACCGGCTGCTGCAACTGTGTTCGTAACTCCGCTTTGGGAACTTTCCGTTATGAGAACGAACCTCCGGTGTTTACTTAACTGCGAGCGCGTCGCTTCGACATCGTCACCGTCGTCGCGATCGCGAAATCCAACGCGATCCCGCGGCAACGACCGTTCACGGGGACAGACGAGAAGCAGGTTCTTCGTTTCTGAACGTGGGCGCGTGATCGAAGGGCGATATATCGTCGAGCTTGTGTAGGTGCGAGAACTGAACGCGATGGACAAAGGACGAATTCGGGTCTTCTCGTTGGCGACGCGACCTTGAGTACGATGACGAGCTCGTGACGCGAGAAAGCGTTCCGGTTCGAAGCAGAAGAGAAGCATCGCGCGGCTATCCTATTTATAGGCGGCCCGGCAAAAACACGAACGATGACGGCGACCAGCGAAGTGCCTTCTTCGAACCTCGTCGGAGTGACTGGAGGATCGTGCGAAGTAGAAGAAGATGGAATAAGAGATTGGAGGGTGAGAGAACGAGAAGCGAGAGGACAAGCGAAAAGGGACGCGCGATGTTGGTAGCGAGAAACGCGAACCGAGAAGACGAGTGGTGAGAGAAGAGACGAGGAGGAGAGGCGAGAGGAGAAAAGGGGAGATGGAAGGAGCGAGCTCGATCGGGAGCAACGTATGCGAAAGGAGGAGAGAACCGTCGATCAAACGTCGCGAACGTCCGAAGCGTCTGTCTGGAACGAAGACGTCTCCATCAGCCGTCAGATCGAGCCACACGTTTCTCGCTCCCCTCATTTTTATTACCGCCTCAGGGCCGTACCTACTCTCGCTCGCGGCCTGGCTTAATAACCACGGAATAACGCGATTAAGTAAAACTCGTTTCGTCTCGTCTCGTCTCGTCTTTTCTTGTCTCTTGACTCGTCTCTCGGACGGGGACCGGCTCGCGGTTCGCCTACGATCATCGTTGGTTTTAAGTCGAGCAAAGTTCGATTTCTTTCGCGGCGAGTCTGGTTCCTCTACGGAAGCCGCGGAAAATCGTGGAACGCGTACGAGAGTGTAAGAGGAGAGAAAGAGAGAGACAGAGAGAGAGAGAGAGAGAGAGAGAGAGAGAGAGAGAGAGAGAGAAAGTAAGGGAGAGAGGGAGACCGGAGAAAACTGGAATTGGACCGCTGGCAACCGAGGACCGTTCGGAAGGTAGTTGGCGAGGAAGCGAACCGATAAAACGAAGAGATACGCGGCTGATACGGGAACGACGTATCGTCCCCAAGTGTTGCGGCTAGTTGCGACGCGGTTCAACGTATGATTATCCGTTCCCCTGGGGCCGAGGTGGCAGCGTAGAGAAACTACGCGGTGGTGGAGGTGGCGGAGGTGGCAGAGCGGTGGCAGAACCGTGGCTGAGCGGTGGTGGAGGTGACGCGCGAAACGGGCAAAGGAGAAAGAGGGAAGATGCGGGGAAGCGTAGGATGCAGGGACGGTTATTAGTTGCCACGCCGTTGTCGTTTTATCTTCGTGCCCAATTAGCAAATATCATTCCGTAATGCAACGTGACGGGGCCTCCTCTGAAAAGAGTGCAGCTGCATCGGCATTAAAAAAAAGGGTAGAAGAAAGCGATGCTCGAGGGCTGCGGGTAGACATCGGGGTTGGAGGTGGGGACGCCGAGGGCCGCGAGCCGGGGGCCGGGGGCCGAGAGAGTCGAAAGAGAGAGAAAGAAAGCAGGGAGTTGGGAGACTGGAGGAGAGAGGTCGGCCAACGTAAAAGAGGAAACGACAAAGATAGCGGGTCCGTTTCTCCGGTTTTTATTGACATTTTAAAAGGTACCCGAATAATACCAGCCGACACGCGTAATAATTATTGCCTTGCTCGCGCTACCGATCGGTAATACATGGAGCGATTCTCGCGACCGGTACTCCACGAGAAAACGACATCGATCGGCGAGCTTTAAGCCGACAGAGTCCACCGACTCCCGGTTTCTCCTGGTGGAACGGTTTGCAACGTACCACGACCGTTGCTCCGTGACCGCCGCTGCGTCGCATTGTAAATTATACGGGTAACGATCGATTAATTACCAACACCGATGCGTCGGAACTTGTCCGAGATTTGGTCGTTACACGAGTCCCTCTCCTCGTCGACTTCCCACGTGTTTTCGTGGCCGGAGCGAGCTCGCGTCAGTCGCGAATTAATTCCCCTGTTCGCGTCCCAAGACCGCGGCATCGCGGCATCGCGGCATCTTGTCGAAACCCACGCGCACCACCACCACCGGTGGCGAATCGCGACGGGGTAAAACCGTTGCTACCGCCGCGACGCGACCGATCCTGACTCGGGTACCGCGTCGGGACCGAACGTCGAATAGGATCGAGGCGAGATTCGATTTCGGAAGCTCGTTCATCGCACGGTACAGATCGATGACGAAGATGCCGTGAGCTTGGTGGCGAAGCAAACGACGAGGCAGGTTCGAGAAAGGACCAGCGAAGAAACGGTTCGAGACTGGTTGGCAGCGCACGGTGGTCAGTCAGGCCGATGTCAGCCCGCTAATTGGCAGCCGTGTCGCATAGAGGTAGCTCGAAGCCGGTTTCTGTAGCTGGCTGCTCGTCGCGTAATTCGTAAGCGGTTCTTGCCCCTTCTTTCGCGAACGCTCCCTCCTCCCAGTCAGTCCTCCCTTGCTCGACCTTCCTCGCGTGCTCTCTCCGCGACTCTCTTCTCTCGTCTCTACGCTCTGGTCCAAATATCTCATCGGTTCGATTCTCGCGCTTTCGCTTTATTCACACCCCCGTCCCGTCCCGTCCCGTCCCGTCCCGTCCCGTCCCGTTCCATCTCGCCAGCATCCCGTCCCGTTCTATCCCGCATACCTTCCCGCGAACACCTTTCGGCCCCGCTTCCCTTTATGCGTTTACACGTGACTCGCGTGGGCGAATTAAACGGAGTGGACAAGCTGACAGGTAGAGCGTCGAAACGAACGACAAAAAGAGTAACGGGGATGGCCGAATCGACCAGAGGCGCGGAGCAACGTATCTTTCGTTGCATACCTACGAGCTCGAGAGAGCACCGCTATGGGACACCGATTCTCTAGCTTGGGTGGTCTCGCGGCATTTGTTTCTCGATCGCTTCTATGTCCGAGCGAACTGCTCTCTGGACGATTTAGGCCCTCTGTCCACGGAGGGTCGTGTCATAGACGCGTACGCGACTAAAACATCGATTGCTATATGTTTCAGTGCTGCAACCAATGTAAAATAATTTCCGTCTGTCCACGAACCGCCATCGTCGTAATAATCGTAATCGTACGCGTCTATGACGGGACGCTCCATGCACGGAGGGCCTTAGACACGGACGATCGACAAAGGAGGGGTGCGTTTCGATAACGGTCGAAGGATAAGGAACATCGCACACGGACTTGCCAATTCCTCCTTGCGTTTAACTTGTATTTAATTCCAAAAATTCCAGAGTCTGTGGTCGTGGAGGAGCGAAGGTGCAAAGGGGCAAAGGGGCGAACGACCAAGCACGCTGGAGGGAAACTGAGGGAACGAGAGGTGGAGGCGGACGGCGGCGGCTGCTATCTGCACCGTGGCTGACACCTGACGGATAGCCTGGCGTCGGCAACGCGGGATATTAATTTGGTAATTTATGAGGCCCGATTAGGCAGCGCTATCTGTCGAGCTAATGCGCGAACCGTTGGCAGGTTATCGCCAAAGGGCCTGTGTTTCGAGCCGCCAGAGGCCCTTACCACCGCAGGGACCACGGCTGAGTTTGTCCCAGAACGGCAACGGGGCAACCCCTACGACCACGACAAAGTAGTCCGCGTTATCGATGAAATCCCTCCGACCGGCGAGGAAACGTCTAAATAGGAGAAGCGTTCACGGATTCGTCCTCGATCCGAGCAGAGGAGAAGCCGCGTTCACTCGTGACGCTTGATAGATGGACGGCCAACGGAAGAACACGCGTGGCTGCGTGCGAGTTGCCCGCTCGCAGCGTGTGGGTATCAACGTAGGTGGATGAGGATGAATGGTTCTCGTCAAACGGAAGGGACCGCCCGCCGTTTCGCGCCGTAATGCGCGTCCGCGTAAGAAGCACAGTAGGTCGGCTTATCGATGACCGGACCGCTACTTACCTACGAGAGAACAAGCCACTTACGTGACTGAAAGACTCGCGAGTTGTTTGTCACTCGACCCTCGGCCGCGTCTCCGTTCCGACATTGTTCCCGCCGTCGCGTCGCGTCGCGTCGCGTCGCATCGATTATGTATCGACTTCCGTCGACGTTTTTCGCGGCACGCGCGAATCTTTAATCGTCCGAAAGAAACGCGTGCCGAATCGGACCTCGGGCTCTGCCCGAAAAAGAAAAACGATTTCCACGCGACACACGGCTTCGCGTTATCGTACCCGAGAATCGACGTACTCGTCCCAAGAACTATAGTTATCCTCGACAAATTACCTGCTCGCTCTTACTCGGCGTCGCCCCGTAGTTATCGCTTCATCTCGGCAATTTATCGATAGCCGCGAGCCAACCGATCGAGAGATCGACCGTGGCGCATGGGACGCGTTATCGTTGGTCTCGTAACCCTCCGCGGATATTTTTCCGCGTTCCCGTTCGCACGGGATAGCCGACGATTACGTGAAGGAACACGAGAAGCAGAAACGAAAGGTTCGAGGTACGCGCGCTCGACGGGACTCGACGAGGATCCTCTAAACGGATCGCGCACCGGTCACGCTCGGAAATAACAGAAAGCGGCGAATCGAACGGGAAAGACAATAATCGGGTGTAAACAAAACAAAAAAACAAAAAGGCAGAAAAAGCAGAAAAACAGAAAAACAAAAAAAGAAATACTTTCAGCGGAGTGGTAGCGCGAACAATGGTAGCCACAAATCAACGGGATTATGCCACTATTTCACGGATGGCTATGGCCGGCTCGCATGATAAATCAAGCTGTCGTTGGGCCACAATAAACAATAACATTTGGACGGCCGGCTGGCGGGACGGCTGGTGCGACTCTTCTTCACTTAACTCGGTCATTCGCTCGCTCCAGCGCACGCTCCGATCGCACGTGTTATTTCCTCGGCCTCGACGCTCCCGAACGCACACCGGTTTTCGATAATAAATCGTTCCGCGAGGACATCGACGCGCGCGTGGGCATCTCGCGGAGGCCCGTCGTTCAACCTCCCGTTCATTTTTTTTTCTCCCCCCCCCCGCCCCACTTGTTCCGCGATAACTACGCTATTAAATCGGACGCGATAAAGAGCAGACCGATTTCGATTCGGATTCGCGACGCGTGATCGATTCGCGGCCGATCTCCGACGAAAAGTCGAGTCGTTTCGTTCCGTTTCGTTTGGTTTCACCGCGGGTACGTATACGTTTTCGGGACGCGCACGAACGTGGTAAAACGGCCTCGTGCTCCGTGGTGGTTCGCGCACCTCCCACAGTCCACGCGGGGGCTAATATTTTCCATGGATCGGCGTAAATCGAGTCCGAGTATTTGCTCGTCCGAGTATATCGAGCTCGTGAACCGGTCGTGTACGGCGATCGACCGAGTGCTCGACCGTACCCGCCGACTAATTATAGCCTCTTATTTATTTTATTTTACGCGTACGCGTACGCGCGCTGGCGCGCCACGGCTCTCGCGCACGCACACCAACAACGCCGCGGTCATAAATCAAAATTCCATTTCAACGTTCTAACGAAGGATCAAATAAAACACTTTAATTGACGTTTTTACGGCGGCCGGCAGCCGAACTCGAACTGCTGCCTACCCGCTATACGGCTGACCCCGCTCTGGCTCGGTCTTTCGTTCCACTCGGCTCCGCTTTGCTCTGCTCTGCTCTGCTCGGCCTGCTTTTCCATCTGCTCTTACTCTTGCTTCTGGTCTACTCGAATCTACCGGTGAATTAATTCGTCGACGACCGAACGGTTCGTGCTCTTGCAAATTTCATTCGGTGGCTATCGAAAAATCATGCTTTCCGTACGATGTTTGTCCGAATCCTGCAGCGGTTCGTCCGATCGACCGACACAGGATGTGAAGCGGAATAGAAAAGGAAGGAAGAAGAGAAAGGGCCTGGCCAGGGCCTCGAAAGGGGGAAACGAAGGGAGAGGCGGGAAGGGATCGGTGATTATAGCGTCGTGGTTATCGTTAAGGGTGCGTCTAGCCGCGTTACTTCCCGCTAACAGCGATTATCAGTAATTTCACGGTTTTCGGAAGAACCACCGGTAAATATAGAGAATACCTTCTGGCCGCTTTAATATCGCTCCACGCCGATCAATAATAATAACGGAATACGCAGCTCTTGTTCCGACCTCGATATACCCGATGTATTATAGTAATTTCGTACCGCGATTTCTACTCTTTCGCCCGTTCCCCTCGCGCGCCGTTGGCCCTCTGCCCGGCACCGAACGTTAGGAAAAATACGGTCAAGTTTTACGGGGATCGAGAGATCGCGAACCCGATCCCGAAACTTTTACGTCGGTGAAATTTATACGGGCGTCTCGTTTAATTCTTGCGGTTCGTCGATCGATCGAGAATTCGGGGTGAAATCGTCGACGGGGAGCAAGAGCGACGAGACAACGAGACGACCGAACGACGACACCATCCTCTGTTTAGCAGCGGTTTCCTGGCGCCAAATAGTCGCGTACCGGCCGACCACGAACGGCCGAGAAAGATCGCGACGCGATCGAGACGAACGACGAACGCACGGGACCAAATCAAACTGACCTCTTCCGATGCCGAGATAATGATACACCAGGTTCCACCCCTTTCAGCATAAACACACACCCTCGTTGGTTCGCGTCCTTCGTCCCTGGACGAGTTGCTATCGCAGCCGCTGCTGCCTATTTTTTTCTCCCGTTTCCGTACCCTGTTTGATGCTCGATTCTAGTTGTTTTGCGGTTTACGACGGTTCGCGTTGCAACTGATTATTAGTAGTCGCCCTTCCTCCTACCTATTCCTCGTTCTCTCTGTCTCTCCTCCGTTCCCCGCGCTGTCCTCTGACCCTCTCTCTTTCTCCGTTATTATACTCGGCCATATACGGCCATTATGCCCAGGCCCCGATATACAACACAATCCGCCGTAATGCCGGCCATAAAATTAAATTAGGGTTATAACACGATTTTTCACAAAGGTTCTCTGGGCCGTGCCGAACCGTGCCGAGCCAAGTCGAGACGCATCGAAGCGAGCCGACCCCAGACGAGACGAGGCCAGACGAGACCAGACGAGACGAGACCAGCTCTTGTTACTCGTCTACCGATGCTTCTTCTTCTTCGGCAACTACCTGCCTCGATCGCACGTAACTATCGAACGTAGAACGCCGACGTCGACACCGTATCCAAGTGCTCCGATAAACCGGTCAACTCTCATTCGGACGGCGTCAATCTTCCTCCTGATTTACGAAAGCTTCCGTCCCTTTTCTCATACCTACTCTTACCATTTCCATCAGGATAGGGACACGTATGTCGAAAACGGGACACGCCTGTCGCCGGTTCGACGATAATCTATTTAAGTTCGGGAATAAGAATTTTACGGACTGTCCGAACGATTAGTCTCGTTTAACATCCGTCAAATGTCGATTACGAATTTATGAGATGCAATGGTTTTCGATCGCGGGTCAACGGTGATCGACGCTGCATCGGCGCGTCTATACGAAGCGCCGTGCCGTGCCGCGCCGCGTATTAAGGTCAATCGGTAGAAATATCCACGATACAACGATTCAACGAACGATAGAGAAGGAAAGCGGAGAACGACGTCGACGCGTCGCTCGTCAGACACGAGGTTCTCGCTCGTGAGAAACCGAAGGTTGTCTCGTTATCGTTCCGAGTTTCTCGCTCGCACGAATTTTCCTGTCGAACACATAGGCACACGCCGCTGCCGATCTCGATTTTCCAAAATTAATTAACTACTCGAACGTTGTACTGGAACGATAGAATCGTTTCCAGGAACGTTCGCGTTGCCTGTACTTATGAAGAATTCAACCGAGTTGTGGATAGACGAGCGACGCTGTAGTCTCGGATAGAGAGATAGATAGATGGCAAAGGAGAGATAATAGACCTATGGGGGAAGCGAGAGGCAGAGACGAGAAAAGGGGGCGTTGAGTCGAGAAAGAGAAAGAGAGAGAGAGAGAGAGAGAGAGAGAGAGAGAGAAGGAGAAACCGAGAAAGGGGGAAAAGGAGAAAGAGAGAAAGGGAGAGAAAAGGAGGGAGAAAGGGGGAGCGAGCGCGTGGAATGGGAGAAAGAGAGAGGCAAAGTTTCGGGAAGGAGAAGCCCGCGAAGAGAATTCGAGAGGCCACAAATCACGGAACGGTGGTGTGGGGCGTTGGAAGTAGGGTTCGTCGGAAGGTGGAAGAGGGCCGGAGAGGTCGGAGGCAGCGATAACAGGGGGGTGGACGGGTGAACGGGTGGACGGGTGGACGGGTGGACGGTTGGTCGGGTGACGGGGCAGGGTGGCGTAACCGGGTTGGGAACAGGGGCGAAGTAAGAGGTGGAGGCAGAGGTATAGGTAGAAGCAGTGGAGGAGTGGCAGGCTGCAGACGCGGGGCGCGACATGCTTTATGACGTCTGTTCATCACATCGCCCCAGTCTCATAAATTAGAAATCACCCCTTAGATAGCTGGCACCCATCTACGATGGCGTCAGTGCCGTATCGTGGGAGGCAGGGATCGCCTCCGACTCCGACCCGTCCGATGCGCAAGAAGGCGGGAGAGCGGGAGAGCGGGAGAGCGAGAGAGAGAGAGAGAGAAAAGGAGAGAACGGTGCTGCCCGGCGGAACGATAGAGAGAAAGAACATTGGGGAGCGCAGAGGGGGAGGGGGCAGCACGGACGACGGCAATAATTTTCACCGTATGTCACGCCGGTGAAAGAAAAAAAAAACTGGGCATGGCTCCGAAGGATCGCGCGAACATTCCTGTTCATCCTGCCGTGTTCTCTTCCGCTCGCGTTCTAGACGCCAACCGGGTAAGCTCGCGGCTCGAAACGAGACTCGCCGATCTCGATCGAAGGTGTCGCGAACAAAGGACGAATAAACTTCTGCTGGCACGCCGAAACTTTCGGCCGGTGTGGCGAGAGCCGAGAGCTGCTTGTTCACGGGGCTTCCTGCGACGCGTCATCGCGACCGCGCGTTCACCGGCTTCGAGATAATCGACATCGATTAAATCGACGCGTCATCGGTCGACCGATTAGCCTTTCCGGAGAATATGGATTTTGACGCGTACGCGATCGAGCTTCGTCGACGGTGCATCGGAGGGACGGAAGACGGGAGGCGGCTATCGCGGTGGCGAGGCAAAGGCGGCAAAGACGGCGAGGCGACGAGGCGACGAGGCGAGACGGCGGAGGAGAGCGCGACGTCGACCTGTCGTTACTGTCGCTCCAGACACTCGCTGATCTACCACTTCCCCTTTCCATCCGTTCGTTCCCCGCTTTCTTCGCCCACCCTGACGCGCTACGTCCACCTTCTTTCTGGCGAGAGGAGCGACGAGTGCGGCGAACTGACACCGTGCCAAATATCTTCCGTTCTTACCCCTGGCTACACCTCGGTTCGCCTTCCGTTTCGTTTCATTCGTTTCATTCGTTTCACTCGTTCGCCGGCTCTCTCTCTCTCTCTCTCTCTCTCTCTCTCTCTCTCCCTCTCGTTCGCTCGTTCTCTTCCGCTCGCTTATTCGTTTCGCAGTTTCGAGTCGCCCCGCTCCGCTCGGATCATCGTGATTCACCGAGCCATCAAACGGCCGCGCGGCGATAACGTACGGGAATTCCGGAGGCGCGCTCGAGTCGACTCGATGCTGACCGATTGATCCCTGCCCGAGACGATTCACAGCTCGCGACAATCGTCGTGTTTTTAATTCGACGACGGAAGAAAACGACGCGGACGATCGAAGCAGTATAAGCTGTAGCCGAGAAAGATTCGAGAGACCGAGAGTTCGGGAAAGCACGGGAAACAAATCGAAATCTTTAACGGTGCTCGCGGCCAGACGGATTTGTTGTCGAGGAAACTTTAATTGGTTCTCGAATCCTAACGATTAATTAATCTTCGATTGACTCTCGACTACTAATGAATCGTTACGAGGGATCTTTGGCCGGGTACACCGGAGAGCCACTCCGGCGAACCGAACTAAGGACAAAGTTGGAAACTGGTAATCGTCGCGATTACTTATTCCAGCGAGTTTTCCGAGTTCTGCGCGTTCCACGCGTCTTCTGCAAAAATTCTGTTCGGCGAATCGTCTCGCGGCCGAGATGGACAGGATGCTCGAGAGAAGCGGAGATTCTAGACAAGAAGGGGGTCGCGCATCGCCGCTGTCCGGTACAGGTTTCTGGAGACCGTTCCGTGTCAGGAGGACGACGGTTTCTGTCGCGCGTAAACGTTCGGTACGTTCGATTTGTTCGATGTTCGGAGAATACTCTCTCTCTCTCCCTCTCTCTCTCTCGTGAAAAGTGTAGACCGAATGAAGATAGGGCGTCTCGCGAAAGGGGCAGGGGGATACGGGGCATCCGTGGTAGGAGCAGCAACGATGCAGCGTTACGAGAACGAAGGAACAGCGCGGATGGAGGCAGAGGGAGAAAGTTGACAACGGTGGTGGTAGTAGCGAACCGGTAAAGGTGGTAGTGGTTGACGAAGGGGACCGTGGCGCGTTCACCACCACCACCGCCGCCACTACCACCACCAGGAACGTTTCACGTACCGTTTACGCGAACGATACAGAAGGGTGAGCGAGTTTCGAGTGCGGATTCGACGGTGAGGCGAAGCTGTCCATCTCGCGGCACGTCGCGGTAGAATGGAGTCGTGGAGTAGGTCGAGGGGTGGGTGGACGGTCGGTCGAAGGTAGAGGAGGAGGAAGAGGAGGACGAGGACGGGGAGGAAGAGGTGGTAAAATCGGGTGGTCGGAGGTGGGTGTTTGAATGGGAGGGTGGTAGCTGTCGCTCGCCCGGGCAGCAGACGTCTTCTGACCCGGCCGGTGGCTCAACTCGACTCAACTAGACTCTGGTTGCTGGCAGGAGGCAGCAGCCGGAGAAGGAGCAGGAGGAGGAACGGGGGAGAGAGCGAGCGAGACGGTGTGTCGAAGAGCGAGAAAGAGAGAGAGAGAGAGAGAGAGAGAGAAAGAGGGAGATAGAGTGAGAGAGAGAGCGAGAGAGAGTCACTGGTACGGGGGTCAGGGGAAAAGGAAGGTTCGCGCGGAGGAGACGAGAGGAGACGAGAGGAGACGAGAGGAGACGCGAGCAGGGATAGAGAGTAGGGTGGGTAGGTGATGGCGATGGCGAGGGGTGCGGATGGTAGGTGCATTGCTTTTCACAGGAGAAGGTGGAGGAAGTTGGGGTCGTAAGGGTGGCAAGCGTATCGATCCGGACGGAGCTTGGCTGACGGCTGACGAGGCCGTCACGCGAGACGAGACGAGTCGGGTCGACTCGAGACGAGACCAGACGAGACCAGACGAGACGAAACGGAATGAGACGAAACGAGACGGGACGAGACGAGACGAGACAAGACGAGAAGGCCGAACGGACCTACGGACGAACGGAGAAAACCCCACTACGATCTTCCCTTCTACGGACGAGAGTAGAGAGAGAGAGTATCGTGGAGGGTCGCGGGTGTCAGGGTGGATGAAGCGGCGAGCTCTAGTAGACTCGAGGGAGAGGATGTAGAAAGATCGCGGCGACCGGAGGACGAAGGACGGAGGACCGAGGGGCCACGAGGGAAACTCGAGAGATACTGCTTACTTCCCCTTCGGGGCCTTCTCGTTGCGAAACAGTACCTAGATTGTACGTGCACGGCCGAATAGCTTGGCCACTGTACCGCGATACCGTCGTGATCCCCCTTTCCTACCGTCGTACTTTCCTCGTACCCAGCAGTCGCACACCGAAAAGAGTGCGCGCGCGTGTGCATCCTTTCCTTCCCTTGCGTTCCTCTTCCCTTACCCCGTCCCTCCTTCCCCCGTTCCTTTCATTCGCTACCCTCCTCCTCCTTCTCCGTTTTCCATCCTTACGTCCCCACTGTACAGTCTCGCTCTACGAATTCCGCGTGTACATTTACGAGTTTTGGCTCGGCATTCCATCCAACTTCCTATCGAAGACGGGGCAAACTTCTGTCTTCCGGTTACGGAAGTCTCGGTACTTTCCAGAATTTTTACGGGAACGATCGTTCCTCTTAATGAGGGGCGCGCGATCGTTTGCGTTCGACGCGTTTCTCTCGATCGATAACGGAACAACTTGGACAGTTTCGATGGCTCGCAACCACGACCAAAGAAGGTTTTACGAGGGGTCCGATCAAATATTTTTCTTGCATGCAACGCGCAATAGGGCAGCACAGATAGAGCGAGAGAGACAGCTAGACTGATTTCCCACAGCGTTTGTCCGACGTCCAGTTTGTTTCACGAAGAGCAGCGACGACGAGAATTTCCTCTGCTTCCTAGTTGCTCCTACTATCTTCCACACTGTTTGCACCCTCTTTACGAATCCGTCATCGTCGTGTCCCGCTCTTGCTCGAACACGAATCAAAAGCCATCCCCTTTCGGTTGCGGTACGCGGGCCGCCGTCCGCAGCCCGCGGGCCGCATTGCGATTTAGTTATCCGTGCGCGGCCGGATAGTTGGGTGCTGTACGCGAGTATCTCGAGGGAATTCGGGAAGAGGTAAGGAGCGGAGAAGAGGAAAAGACGCGGTACTGTGCGGCGTGGTTTGGCGTGTCGTGGAGTGGCGTGGCTCGACGGGGGTGGCCGGTGCGTGAGGGGAATGGCCAAACGAGAGACGAAGGAGGAAGAGGTCAAACGCACTACCGCCTCCGCCTGCTTGTTCGCGAACCTAGCCGCAAAGCGAGCGTTGTCGCAAAGGCAAAAGGCACTCGCCGCGTGCAAAGGCCAAACACCGAAAGTCACTTAAGCGTGCAGGCACGTTCGACGCTGCGCCGCTCCATACCGCTCCATACCGCTCCAGCCCGCTCCGTTCCGCGGCGTACAGCAGCGGTACATACAGTTCGTTTTCGAGTGGCACGGCGTGTCGTCGCTGCGAGGACACGCCGCACCGGGCCGCGGCTGTTGCGTTGCGGTCCCCGATGCCGATCGACTCCGCTCCGCGCCGAGTGGCGCAAAGAGAATTAGAAAAGGAATTCGTAAGAACGATCCCCTTGATGATTCCGAGCTCGTCGAGATTCGGCACGGCCACCGTTCTCCGCCATCTCTCCTTTTTTCCTTTTTCATCTTCTCGAAACGTACATCCTCCACGAATGATTCCCCGATGCTATTTAAATTGTAGTCTCGTTTCGCCTTCTAGGTAAGCATGGACGGGGATGCAGGAGCAGCAACGAATCCCGCGGTATGCGTGAAACAACGGCGAGAAGGGCGGATCGTGACGATACGGATGCTCTTTGATGTGTTGCCACCACCCGCGAGCGGTTCCATGGCAGTTCCTTTATGGCAGCCATCGGGCATCTGTCGTACGGGCGTCTTTTTCTCCGGCTAATTTATTAGCGCCGCTTAGAGAATGGGGCGCGGAGAAAGATCCGGCAGGGCAGCAGGCAGCTAGTCTCGAGCAACGTGTCTCTCGCAGCGGTATAAATCGGGAGACGGATCAGTCGGATACAGTGACGCCGGTTTTACGAGCATCGAAAATAGGGTGAGAGGAGGCGAGATCGCTCGCATCTCGCGCTCTCGCGTTTTACGCGATGAAAACTCCCCTTCGCGTTAAATGATTCGCCCAGCGATAGAAGAGAAGACGACAGCCTCGTCTGAAAATTAAGAAACGAGAACGCGGCTCCCGCCTATGGTTGCGAAGCTCGAGAATAGGAGAATCAAATTCGCGGCCGATTCGCCGCGAACGTACACCCGTGAGCGGCGTCGCGAGAAAATTGCGGAATATTTATTTTCGCGGTACGCATTCTTGTACGTACGAGCGGGGCATCTGTCATGCTTAGCCGTTCGCGTACTCGAGCGAATTCAAAAGTTACTCGAGAAATATCGCCGCGGCCGAACACCGAAACACGAAAGCAACGAGACTCGTCGGCAAAGCGTCTCATTTATCTCCAGATATACTGCTTTTGGCATATTTGCTCGTCGATGCGATATCGCGTGTAAATCATGGTCACCGGAAATAATGGTAGCCGATTAGAAAGCTGATTCGATGTACGCGCGCAACGCGGAAATCTCGGCTTCGTATCTTTCACGCATGGATAATTCGTTGCACGTCGAAAGCCTGTTTGCGCGCGTCGTCGATCCATCGAGATCCCGTCGATTCGACGGAAACGCGGCTTGTCTGTCGACTGGTCGTGATTTTTAGTCGATGCATCGCGAGCGAACCGTGGTAGAACACACGGGGACGTGCGACGAAAAGGCCGCGCGCCGTTCGTTTGTTCGGCCCCGTTGTTCGGTTTAGGGCGCAGCATATGCGGGTTTCGTGTTTTCCAGTATTCGAACGGAAAAGGTGTCCCCCACCAGCGCCTTTTCCTCGGGGTTGAAGGATTTACGACGTTTAGCGGAGGTAGCCTCGGGACCCAAAAATGTGTCGGCATTGTTTGAGGTGAAAGTTTTGCGCAACGGGCGTAGGCTGGCCACGGATCACCGAAGGTTTTTACTGGGATCGCTAGTGAAATTTCACCCTGCCTGCGAGCAGCAGGTATCCGTGAGCAGGCTGTGCACCGCGCGTGTCCTGCAGCGTCCTTTCCAGAACGTTGCGAGTCGTCGTAAATTTTTTTTCTGTGCAGTTTGCTGCCGACCCCGGCCCAGCCCGTCACGGCTAAGTCCATGGGAAAAACGTGTTCTCCGTTTTGTCCGTTCAAGGTCTGGCCTTTTTAAAAAATCAATGGTCATGGCCGAGATGCTGCTCGGACTCGAACGTTGCCATCTCTCGATCCTACAATTATTCCTCGACCTGTTCGGACGAGAGAGGCAACGGATCGATGGATTGTCGCGTTCGAACGGAATGCGGCGCGAACGTCGCGTCGTCGGTTCGTGTTGTAAATAATCGCGAAACGAGAACCGAAATACTTTCCCCTCCGAATAGCGGCAACCACACCGAGAGCTATCGATAATAGGAGCCGAAGTAGTTCAACGTTGAATAAATGAGGCGCGCGTCTGTCGGCGAATTGATCATTTCCGTCCGGTTATCCCGGTTTCGGTGAATCTAGCGTCGAGTCTCGTGGCGTTCGCGGACAAGACGATATAGTAGCGTGCTGGCTTTATAATTCCGGACCTCCGAAAATATCTGGTAGCAAAGACGAACGGCGGCCGTTTGGACGCGCGTGCGCAGACTCAAAGCACTTTTCCTGCTTTATGAATGGAGCGGTGGATCACGGAGTTACGGAGAAACGCGCACAAAACGGACGGGTGGCCAACTCGAGATCCTCTCCTCCGATTCAGTCCCGTCGACGCGTTATTATAATCGGCGCGCCGCTATACTACCACATACTATAGTATAATATAGTATGGACCGATCGAGAGGACACTTCGCGTCTACAACTTCTGAGAACTCCTCTTCCCTCGACTTCTGGAAAGGCGTCGAAAGGTGTCGAAAGGTGGAACAACGAGGTTGTCGATACACAGTACTTTTCCCGAGAACTCTTCGCGGCGAGGACGAGGTCGATCTCGAACGCCACCGTATTTTCTCCTTATCTTTTTCGAGAATGTATCACGGGACGCGACCAACTTGACGTCCGATCGAATGCCGCGCTGGATCGAATTGCAGACGAGGTTGGTTTTTCGGATACCGAGACGAGAAGATGCCCCTAAACTGCACCTGTTGCGCCAGCCTACCAATTTCCTGACAAATGCTCGACGCGTTAGTGTAACGCGCTTTCGAATCCCGCGATCGTCTAGCAAACTCGAAAAGGAAAAACCCGGACGAATCGCGGCGCGGTCTCGCCGACGCGTGGCTGCGCGACGCGGCAATATGGCAGAGAGATTTCGATTCTTTCGAATCTGATCGTTCGACGCGCAATCGATCCGAGGAACGCAGACAACTTCCAAACCTGTCTACGCTGCATTTGATTCTCGCCGTTCGTTTGAACGTCGTCGATATTTTATCAAGTATTTTTCAACGACGACAGGCCGCCGTGGCAGCAATCTTTCTCCGGTAATATACCGTTGATTAACTTCCTCGGAATAGCAATGGCAGCGAGAACGTAATTCTCGATAGACGGAAGATCGATTCGTACGAACGCTCGAGCCTCGTACGCGTACGCGTGTACTCGGATCCTTTCACCGAGACATTGTAAATTAAGTGGAGAAATTAGCGCGAGAGATACGCTAATCGAACAGCCTCGACAGATTTTGTTGTTCGTCAACTGTCTCGCGACTACTTTCGCTGACCGCCTCCGGAATCATTCGAACCTCGATGGAAGTAGCGTTTATTCACCGCGGTACCATAGAATCCTCCTGAACGAAGAATCGCGTCGTTCGGCAGCCTGTCTCTCCGAGAATTATCGAGAATCGGAGCAATTAGCGCGATTTCTCTGGGCAAACGACGGCGGGAAGGTCGAGCGCGTTCGGAAGCTCGGACGCGTCTACCACCGCGGAAGCTGGCGAAAAACTGTGGCGTTTACGGCGCCGAAACTCCGTAGACTGCCGTGGATTTATGTACGCGGCGAGCATCCGCGCGCGCGCGCGCACAACGAGATTTATCGGCGCTTGGCCGAGTTTCGGTAGGGCAAGTTGAGTGAATTGTAAATGTTTCCGGCAGAACTTCACCAAGATGGCGTCCTCCACCAGGGGCGAGTTTGTTTACGCCTCATGGCTTCCCCACGTGGGAAAAGCAGCATGGCGCGCATCAACCTTTCAAACCCAGGGATCCTCTAGCCGTTTCACGGCCGTTCTTTCACCAATATTTACAAATTTTTCACGTCCGACTCGATTCGATCCCATTCGATCCGACTCGTTCGATACCCTGCGCGCTATCACGTTTCTTTCCGAAGCAAGCGGTGAAAGACGCTCCATTATTTTCTTCTAGTTAGGCGGGAAATATTATCGATTCCACGGTTTTGCAAACAACGTCGATCGAATGAACCGATCAAACGAGGCACGCTCGGGGTCGATCGCGTTCACAGAATCGTTGAAATTTCCTTGGACCAAGATGGAAGTAGCTCTGACTCGTTGCACGCGTAAGGGAGTTTAACGCGCGCGCTTCGAATATCTTGTACTCGTATAAATAACTTGATCGCATAACGAACGTACGCGGTTCGCGCCTGTAGATACCTACAGGAGAACGGACAATGATCGAACCTCGACGATAATCGTCACCGGCGACAACGAGCCTGCAAGTATGTTCACCTCGCTTTCTTTTCTGAATATTCGTTAGCTCGGTGACTGCGGCACAATCGCGACACAATCCGCGTATGATCGTCAAGGATCGATCATTGCCGATTCGACGGGGGTACCGGTGAAACGATTGAAATTATTCCGACTCACATTTCATACGTTGCGGAGCGTGCTGTTTCCTTCGGGGCATCTGCGTCCTGCGGAGATGTTCGATTATCTGTGCGGGCTCCAGGTCTCTGCTCCTTAGACGCAGCCTCGGATCGGATCCCAAACATGTGACGGTGGTCCTTGAAAATGCTGCAGGAAGATCGTGAAGTGATCTTCCGCGCCGCGGGAACGCAGTGTTCCAAGTTTTCCGGTTTCCAGCTCCAGCACCGCGCACACAAAGTCACCCACTTGCACGTGTCCAACGATCACTGACTACCTCATCGCGAGTACGCCGGATCCGTTTGTCGTCGGTGTTCCCAGGATCGGTGGCGACATCGTTATCTTCTCTCTGGTCGGAATCGGAAACAGCCGCACCTAGGACAGGTGCGAACCAACCGAATAGACGGAACTGATCTTGAGAGAACACTGTTTTACAGGCTATCGTATACAGTATGCGGAATCGAACGCAGCGGAACGCCTGGCGATTTCGTGGATCGGCTGCGTGGATTGGTTCGATCGGATCGACCGTGTCGTGAATCGGATCGGTGCGTGGTATCGCACCGGTGGTAGCACTTGCGAACGATCGACGAAATCTTCGAGTTTGTCGTGATCCATGCGCGGTTGTACGTGGTGGCTAGAGGCAATCAAATCACTCGGAACGATCACATCGATGGCGTAGGTTGTTCGATGGCACCGACTGGCGATTCTGTGTGCGGTTTTCACTCTTTAAAAATCGTCGGGTACGCTAGCTCGTTCGAGCAACGATCATCGGTCGGATATACGTGTATCGGCCGCACCTACGAAGGATTCAAGATTTATATACAAGACGAAGAAAGACCGCGATGTATTTAAGCGTGGAAGACGCGTGGCGAGGCGAGGCGAGGCGCGTCGCGAGGAAAATTCCGACACGTTCCGAAAGCAGTTCGTTCCTCCGTCCGCACAAACTCGAGACCGAATCCGGCACGATCCGAATCGGACCGTCGACACTTTGATTGCGATGATCACTTGAGAGGTGCAGGGGATCGACGACGCTTCTCTGGATCACGGTCGTCTCGTGTCGTTCACGGTGCGGCGTTAACGCGATCCTCGACGCTCTCCGGGTTTCCGCGATTATTATACGATTAATACGGTTTACGCGATCAAACGGAGGAACGTGAACGACGATTCGAAGTGTTCGATCCTCGCGACCTACGACCGTGGATCTCGTCGATCTCTCGCGCGAGGAGACCAGGTTTTTCGGCTGCAGAAACGCGTGCCTCGCGACGACGCCTTGCATCCACTCGAGACGCGCGCACGACACTCCGCCGTACGTGTACGGGGCTACCGAAAGCTCGTTGCGGAGAAGAAAACGAAAGAAACCGACAAACGGTGGGAGAGAAAGACGAGGAGAGACGTATCCCGGTGACAGAGTGGGAAAGATAGAGAACGAGATAGAGAGAAGAAGAGGAGCGAGACGAAACTAGCGAGTGATCGAGTTTACGCGCGTGTCCCCGAGCGTGCGAGGCTGGGATGCCGATTGAATGCGCAAGGGTGAAACCACAGTCACAAAGGAACGGAGTACCGATACGGTGGATGAAAAAATCGTGAAAGATACAAGCGAACGACTCGATAGATGGATAGATACGAGAAACGCGAACGAGAGAAAGAGGCAGTGATAGCGTGTACGCGCGACACACGGAGAAGCCGATAGAGAAGGAGAGATAGATAGATAGAGAGAGAGAGAGAGAGAGAGAGAGAGGGGAGGGGGAGAGAGATAAAATGCAAGGGTAGAAGGCAAGAAACGAGAACAAGATAGAGAGAAAAGAAGCGGAGGTGGAGGAGGAGGCGGAGGTGGAAGTGGTGGCTACCGTCGTTCGTGGATCGCGAAATCGAGCGGGCGGCGGTCCAGCGCTGACTGACTACGGACTGGCGTCGCGGCGGCAGCCCGCATGGTGGGGGGGCCCCAGGAGTAGTAGTCCTCTTTCCCTCTCGTCTCCTCCGCTCGTTCTCGTTTCCTCGCTTGCCCGCTCTTCCTTGCTCTCCTTTGCCTCTCGCGCACTCGTTCCGTCTCTTTCGTCGTTTCTTCCTTCGCGATGTTGCACGATTTGCGTTCGCGTAAACGCAGATACCTGTGCCTCGCGAGAATCCGATCGAACGAGACGAGACGAGATTGCACGAGGTGGGACGAGATGGGACGAGACGAGAGCGAAACGAAAGAAAAGATGCCCGATCGCGAGGCTGCGAGGAAAAACAGCGTTTCCGAATGGAACGATCGTTCGGTCACCGAGGAAACGGAACGAACCGGATCCGGCCCGACCGAAAATCAGTTTTCGAGATCGTCGATTCCTCCCGATCATCCGTATTCGAGCGATCTCTGCGGTACTAGATCGTTTCGCGAGGATCACCCGGTGGTCCCCGCGAGCTTGTTCCGCTCCGGAACGATTTCCACCGAGATTTTCACCGCACGACAAAATACAAAGCGCGAAAACGACGAGACCGGATAAGAACGATCGAAAGTTCGTCGATGGGCCCGGGGGACTGACGTTGCGCTCGCGCGCGCAAGAGGTGGTCGAAAAAGGGGGCGGGGCCCTGAACCTCGTCGGCCCCAGTAAATCGTGCGAGAGGGGGCAACGATACTGCTTCGTGCTGGTACGGCAACTTTTCTTATCGCCGCGAGAGGCGCTATCGCCCGGTGGTCTCGTTTCACCGTACTACGGCGACGCGGAGCAACACTTGCGAGTTTCTCGAAATATTCGACCCTACGAGCCATCGGACACCCCCGGAATTGCGGTAAGTGTGCACCAACGATAGCCAATTCTAACGAGATACCCGCGATATCGTTCCAATTCCCAGCAATCGACCAGCTACTCCGATGTACCGCGATATTAGAAGCTAACCTCAAAATTCGCGTACGAGAACTTTGATTTCGAATTGAAACGTTTAGGCGAATTCTTTCATGGAATGCGACTCTATCGTCCTCCGCTATCGACCGGCCGATGCGTCGACGCGTACTTTCTTCTTTATTTAAGCTTACCCAGACTCTTAAGTGGGACCCATTTAAAGATTTCATTTAAGGGTCTCGTTTAAGGGTCTGGATAAGCTTGAATAAATATAAGCTTTTCCAAACAAGCTTTTTGAATCGTGTAAGCAGTGCAACCTACGTACGTATACGTACATGCGTTCATTCAAAGATGAAGATTTTTTGGTATAAACCTACTTAAGTATACCCAGACCCTTAAATGGGTCCATACAGCTGTTATAGTCGACGCGTATGAAAAACCTTCATCTTTGAGTGAACGCATGTACGTGTGCGTATATACGTTTCACTGCTTACACGATTTAGAGATCATGTTTGGAAAAGGTTGATGTCGAATGAGTACGAGACGAATCGTCGGGCGCGCTACGGTCGTGTATCGTCAACGGTCGCCTCGATGTATAAACTCTGCTTTTTTTTCCCAAACTCTATCCGATCGAGCAGTATACCAAGTGCGGCGAATGACGAACAAACAAACGCGAATAAAGTCGGGCGTTGTATCGATCGGAAACACGCGATCGCCGCGAGGTAGTGAAACGCGGGGCGACTGGGCAGGATCTTCGGTCCAGGATTGTAGAATATCTTCGAGGTTGATAAAATCGTCTTGGTAAAAACGGTCGAGGGGCGCGATGTCTCGATGGACTCGAAAGCAGAGTGCGGAGAGGCGAAGATCGCGTGAGTATTGAATTCGCGAGGGTATCGATGTTTCCCGGGCAAGTTCTCGATTCGTCATAGTGTAGGGGACGATGGTTACGCGCGGCGGACTGGTTTACGATAATTTCTGGCGAAGATTCGAGTTGGGAAAGAATCGAATGGAGGTCGAAGGATACGAGTCGGTCAGTTTGTGGATATGTAGTCGGTGAGCGGAGCTCGTTTTGGCGGGCACCGATGGTGGCGCTGGCAAGGCCGGCGGAGCCGCGGGAAGAGGGAAACCGGCGTACCAACTACCAGGTTGTGCCCGCCTACCAGGCGGAGCCCGCATGATCTATAGCGTCATAGAACACCCCTGCCGTCGTGGTAGGAACGCGATGGCGACGCCCCCGGTGTGGAACGTGCGCGCTGCCCCCGCCGCTGCCGCCGCCGGCCGCCACCGCTACCTTCGTCGTCGTCGTCATCGCTGCCACTGTCGCCACCGCCACCGCCGTCACCACCACTGCCGGCATCACAATGTTTATGCTTTTGCCGGTGCGTCTCTATCTAGTCGTGGCCCCGCCGCCGCTCCGCTGTTCCTTTTCTGCCGTGCTTGCTACCGATACTGCCACTGCCACTGCCATTGCCACTACCGGCGGTGCAGCCACCGCTACACTGCCATCGCTACCGCTACCGTTGTCGCTGTAACCGTCGTTGTCGATCGGCGTTGGCGTTGGCGTTGGTATCCTGGTCCTCGCGGTGGCTCTCTTCTACTCCTACCTCGTACTTATCCGGTTCCTTCCACCTTGCGTTCATTACCGCTAAACATTCCTGTCAATTAAAACTGCACCGACTCCCGATTTACTGCCAGCTCACCGTTCGTCCATCGTGAGAACCATCCCCCGGCAGATTTTGCGGGCTTCGGGTATATGTATAGCTAGGATCCCAGTGTGTCTTTCTTCTTCCGATTTTTTCTTACATGTATCGCAGCGATCGGCTTTCGTCGAAGCGACACGTTCGCTCGCCCAAAAGCCAAGCGGAATAGTCGGAAGGAAGCGACGCGACGCGACCCTGCGCTTGCCATGCACGCATTCGTCGTGTCTCCGTTCGATTCGTCGAAACCTCTGCCTCTGAATCGATTCGATCCGTGAAATCCAGTGAATCGTATGAGTGTATAGGAACGCGTCGATTCTCGGGGCCGCACCGATGACTCACTGATTCCGGCAACTCGATTCGCTATGATATCGGTGGAATTCTTTCGTTAACCATTCATCGTTATTTAAAATCGTAGACATCGAGAGACGGGCTCGTGACGCGAATACCGGTTGTTCTTTGCTTTCGATCGGAGACGAGAAATTCTCGCGGCGCGCTCGAAACGACCCGTGCAGAGGAGGTGTACGCGCGGCGAAACACGCAGCCGCGTCAACGTTTCGTACGGAAATATTCGCAACAACATCGGCAATGGGAACGATTGGCAGAACGGTACGCAATATTTTCAAAGCGTTCCGCTTCGAATTTAGTAACGCACGTTCGAGACCGTCTCCTGCTCGAAGGAATTTTCTCGAGACACGCCGAGTATTCGCGACGATCGTCACGCTCGAGTTTTACGCCAATGGTGGCGGGGCTACGGAGAGGTGGCGGCGGCGGTGGCGGCGGCAGCGACTGTCATAAAGAGTATTTTATTTCGACGATTGCGGCGCCGTTTTTGTTCTGGGGTCGCGAAGCGATCGTGTCGTTTCTACGCGCGTCAGGCCAATTCAACGCCGGCGACATTCGCGGCCCGACGTTTACGAGATCGTTTATTAGGTGACGTTCCCATCGAGTGGTTTTACCGGTAGCTGGATCTTCTCCCCAGTTTCTAGAGCCCGCGTTCAAGAAGATTCCAACTTATCGCGACGCGCCATCGAGAATCGTCCCACCTTGCAAAAGTTTCGGTAAAAACCCGCGGAGCTGCCGCACAGGGTTGCGCACATGTGTCTAACGACGAGGCGTTCTCGATTGGCCGGATTTCGGTGGGCAACCGTCGTCGAACCCCTCCGAGAACCCCGCGATCTCTTAATTTCCTTCGGCGAATCAAGTTTTATCCGAGCGACGAGTCTGCTCGTTTGTTTTTTTCTTTTCTTTTTCTTCTTCTTCGTTCGCTCGTATTTTCGGTTTGTCGCGGGATCGTGGAGAAACATCGAGAGAAGCATCGCCGAAAAACGGTTTGGTGCGCGCGTGGTTCGCGTCAGTTGCGTTTGTGTCTCTCGGTGACTGCGGGGGTTCCTTTTACGAGCGTTCCCGTCGTCGGTCGACGAGACCGGAGGCACTAAACTTGCGAATATTTCGAAAGATGTCCCGTTATGCAACGACAATGTGGGTCAGCGCACAAGTCCATTGTATACGTTTGCTCGTTTTGTACCGTCAGCTCCCCGCGAGACCCGAAATAAGTGCAGCTCGTAAAATAAAGTGCCGCGCGTCGCTTTCCTCGACTATCTATTGCACCGGCACCATCGATCTTACCACGATTCCGCGACCTTCCGAAATTTCCATACGCGCCCGCCGAAGATGCGACGCGACGCTGCGCTCTCGCTGGTAAAACGTCGTCGTCGAATCGTTTCTTCGATGTCGCTTCTTCGGATAATTCGATCACGACCTCTCCGAGTACAGTCTACTCCCGTGATCGAAAACTCGTCTCGAGAACACGGTCGTCGCGTATCGGCGAATTCGGATCGTACTCGATCTCCTCTCGTTTTCGCGTCGACTCGCTCTCTTTGGAATACCATTTCCGCAGATTTCTGCGCGAAACGAATAACAGATCGAATAATTGGACGAACGTCCGTGGACGAGAGACAAGATTCCGAGCCGAGCGAGTCCGCTCGAATTCTTTCGGAATGCGAGATGTTCCTTCTCGCTTTTAGAACCGAGTCGCGGATAAACAAGACGAATCGTAAGACCACAGGCGCATCGTTCGGTCGCGGAGGATGTGTTCACGCACGAGCGAGCACGTGAAAATAGATTTAGTATCGGTGTCTCGCTCGTCGGATTCATCGGCATCCATCGTGTCGTAGCAAAAAAAAGTTGCCGGTACAAAATTATACCGAGCGACGATCGGTCTGGCCGAATATTTGCTCGCTGTCCGGGATCGTTCTTTCGGAGGAAGGTTGTTTGGAAGAGAGGAGGCGCGTTGATTTATATCGTTTGACCGATACCTGGGACGTTTCGGTGGGAGCCGTGAAACGTTTCACTCTCCGGTCTCCGTAGAGGAAAGGTTGCGCAACAGGAAAACCGAGGACGGGCCACTGGTCCGGGCTCTTTTGAAAATTCGACTTTCGTGTTTGCGACGGGAGACGAGGGAAAGCGAGTAAAAGCTGGCGAGACCGTGTAAAAGCGCAGGCACGGCAGGAAGAACAGGCAGGAACGGATGGTATCGTCCGAGGGGGTAATGCGGAACGATCCCTGCCGAAAACGACGTAACCTTCTTAGTTTCGAAAATAGCTTCGAGCTCTCGTCGAGTAGAAGGCGGTCGACGATTAGTAGAATTCGGTACCGGACGAGAAAATACGCTGCCGGCCAGACGTGACTCGTTTCAAAATAATTTCCTCGATGTTTTAACGCGGATAAATCGCAGACGGAACCCCCCACGGTCGATCGCTCGCTACGAGCTCGTTCTCGCGCACCTGCTTTTTTTCATGCCGATCAAAGTCCACGGATCTTCACGATCGTTCCCGATGCATTATTTCGAGCGAACGATACGTCGTTCCCCGGTATCTTTCGTCTAAAACATCGATGCCCGGTGGAAAGGAGCCGCGGTACGAGACGAGAGACGCGCGCGAGATCGTACTTTAACGTTCTTCCCCCGTAGAGCGCGCGTATTTTCGCGCTCGTTCAAAGTTTACGACCTCGATAAACTTGCCGCGTTCCTAACCTAACCAAATGTTTCTCGGTCGATCCGCGAATTACTTTGTATCGAATATGTGAGAAATCGCGGACGAATGGTCGCTGTTTACCCTCGAATCTCTCCCGGTACCGGTGACTTATGCGCGGGATATGCGAAATTTTTCCGTAGGAGCAACGTCCGAGCTTCCTGGGTAAAGGTCCGCGATGGAAAAGGAACGGTTGTTTCTCGCAAGACAGACCAGGAGAGAGAACGAAACCGTGGGAAATTTATAACGCGTACGTAACACGCGAAAGAGGCGCGTTTGTTTTTCGACTGTTCTCGTCGAGACGTTCGCATGGACGCGACGGAAGGTTGGACGATTGCTCGCGAGTTGGAAAAAGTTTTGCAACGGATTAGGGTCGTCGGAGCCGATGTCCGTCGGGTTTGACGAAGTACGTACGCGTATACACGGGACCACGGATCAGTGGACGGAAGGAGCATGGAAAAGAGAGAGAGAGAGAGAGAGAGAGAAAGAGAATGAGAATCGTTGGAGATGGCGGACGTCGCGCAATTGGCCAGTTGCTGGAAAACGAAATCTCGTTTGTCGCGGGAAGAGACGCGATACTCTCGGCGAGGTTGGCAGGCCTCGCAGGGTTCGCGCGTCGATGCGTATAGCGGTGGCAGCATTCGTAGAAGGTTCGGTATAGGGAACGCGGAGCGTGGTCGTAAGGGGTCGCGGGGGTGGCGGGGGTGGTAAAGGAGGAGGATGAGGATGAGGACGAGAACGAGGACGAGGGAACCGGGACGGGATCGGGAACGGGGACGAAGACGGGGATGGGTATGGGAACGGGTATGGGGACGAGGAGTGGGTGGTTGATGTGGTACGATGGTATGGGGTGGCTAGGTGGACGAGGATGGGGTGGTTGTCGACGATAGGGCGAAGAAAGAGGTGGAGGAGCGCAGAGAGAAGCCGAGGTCCGTCGGTATCGATCGGGCGTCTGCGGTAGATTGACACGTGTCATGGCCGCCTCTCGGTGTTCGAGCGGACGAGGTGGCGGGAGAAAGAGGGAAACGCGGCCGAGAGGAAGCTGCCCGAAAGGAGAAAGGCGAAAGGAGACAGGAGACAGGAGAAAGGAGAAAGGCTAAAGGAACGAGAGAGAGCGAGAGAGAGAGAGAGAGAGAGGGAGAGAGAGAGAGTGAGAGAGAGAGAGAGAGGTTGGCGGCTTTTCGGTGGGAAGAAAGAGAGCGAGAAACGGAAGAAAGACAGGCGGGACGAGGAAGGTGGCGCGAGCCAGCTCGCCAGCTCGCCAGCTCGCCGGCGAGGCAGCGAGGCAGCGGAGCAGTCGAGGGGATAGCGGCGTCGAAGGTGGAAGAGGAGGAAGAGGCGAGGGTGGTTGGCGCGGGGAGGAGGCGAGGGAAAAGGACATTAAGGTGCGTAATAGCCAGCGGGGCGAGCGCGCACCGCCGCGGCATCGATTAGACAGAGGCTCCCTCGTCCCATTGCTAGGATGCAGCCCTCCCCTTCTCCTCTTCCTCGACCCACCGACATACTCACCCTCCGCGCTATATCCACCCGTTCACCACCCACAACCCATACTCTCGACCGAGAGGTCTCCACGACCACCCAACCACCCGCCTCCACCTACTCCGTCGAACTGGAGAGCCCCCGAGTACGTGCTCTACATACACACTCGTGCGCTTATGTCAGTTCCTGTCCTGCCGTTGCTTCTGCCTCTGCCTCTGCCTCTACTTCTAGCTCGGCCGTGCTACCGTTGTTACCACTACCGTTGTATGCCACCGCTGGGAAAGAGAACGAGGCACGGAAACAAGGGGACTGACCGAGAGGGAGCGAGGGCTTGCACACACGTCGCGCGAACCCCCAGAAAGAGAGGACGAGAGAACGAGAGAACGAGAGAAGGAGAAAGAGAGTGATAGAGGGAGAGGAGGAGAGAAGGAAAAGGAGAAGATACGAAAGGACGAACCGAGAGGCCGAGCGCGAGGGATAATAAGGGGGAATGAGAGATGCGGATGTAAAGGGTGAGAAGGGAGGAAGCAGAGGGTACGCTAGAGGGTAGGCGAAGCTACCTAGCTATCCTGTAGCACCTATACACCTACACACACGCTACTGGGGACACCAACGTCTAACGTCGTTATAAACATTAACGGAGCGGCTCAATATTCCCCGGACCTTGCATCCCCTGCGTCTACCTCCGGTCCATCTCCCTTCTAGACCGTACTCCTCCACCGCCGAGCACGGTACCTATCTCTCGGTCTCTCGGACGCTCGTGTCCGTGTTCGTGTTCGCGGTGGCCACCTCGCCCACCTCGTCCATGCTTTTCGGACCCTCGCATCGTATTCTCGTTCGTCGAGTTTTCACTAACCGACGTTTCGAAACGGGAAACGATGGGCTCGCGAGAGAATCGTCTCGATGTTCGACGAAAGACGCAGACTCGCGATACCGACGAACGATACCTACTCCGGATTCGAATGTTCGAACGAAATTGTTCTGTTTTAAAATTGAACTCGTTCGGGGTTTCGTTCGAACGTCGATTTCGGCAGGAAAGCGGAGCAAGGAGGGTGGCAGTCAGTCTATCGGTTGAATTTGTGCGCGAGGGTCAGAGCTCTGATTATCGTTAATTGCGGTTGATACGGAGGAACGAAGGGGACGCGAAACCCTCGACCATTCCGATCGGATTAGCGACACCGATCGGGCCTGTCGTTTCTCGATGAGAATGTTTCGTATACCGTTTCGCGAGTACGCAGGATCGGTGGATTCGCGTGGCCGGACCCAACGTCTGGCATCGTTACGTCGACGACGCGACGATTCGTCGAAAGGCGTCGATGGGAAAGCGTCGAATCGATTTCGAAACTCGTGCGAAACCAAATGTTTTTCCGCCTCTTCTCCACCCTGTTCGTCTTTTTCGTTTCGTTTTCGCTTTCGACGCGGGAACGGGCTGAAAATCGTTCGAAGCGTAACGCGCGAAGCGTTCCACGGTCCGATTCGTTCGCGCGTATATTCTCGCGTTAATTTAGCCTCGCGTGGCATCGGAACAGAGGGAATTCGTCTAGTTCGTGCGTTCAACAAGTATCCGTCCATCCCTCCCTTCCTTCGGCTGCTCTGCCGCCTTCTCGTAACCGCGGTTAGATCGCAAAGTGACCTCGCATCTCGTAACTCGTAACTCGTAACTCGTCGCTCGTTGCCCGTTCGCTCGTTGCTCGTTGTTCGTTGCTCGTAGCCCGTAACTCTAGGAGGTGGTTATTCTTCGTGATCGAGAATCGAAGAGAAAGCGGCGTCTCCTTGGTAGCAGGTGCGCTCCGGTTTTTCCACGGGAAAGGTAATAAGGGATTAGTCATCGGTGATCGTCGATCAACGTTAACGCGACGACTATCGGTTAGCCGGATGCTCTCGCCGCGATGCGTCACAGTTGGATATTATATTGACGTATCGACGTCTCGATTCTGTCCACGACCACCAGCCAATTAACGGGCTTTCTTGTTTTTCCGACAAATGCTCGTAAATCTCGACGGATCTCTGTCCACTCGATTTAGTTCTGTTCTTCTAGCTCGACGATCCTTCCTACCATTGTCCGGGATTGTTTTCTTTTTTCTACGCGTGTCCTACAAGACGATACAATAATTAATATCGTTATCGGAGCGCGTGCCCCTACTTGGCAAATATTTAATTTACTACGCGACCGTCCTACGCTTAATTGGCTCGCGTTTCTTCCGCCCCGTCTGTCCTTGTTTGTTCGCGATGTACGCGCGCTCGACGAACGCTCCGATCGCGTGATGCGACGATATTCGACGATTCTCGACAGAAACGCCTCGCCGGACACGGCCTTTCGTCCCACCGAGTCCACGACGGAACGGTGGAAGCTCGTTCGCCCGAAAATTTCGAGGCTATCGGGACATTGAGAGACCAATCTCTCTCTCTCTCTCTCTCTCTCTCTCTCTCCCCTCTTTCTTCCTCTCTTTCTCTCTTGCGGAACGTCGCGCGTCGCGCCACCATCACCCGAAGCGCGCACCGTCTCTTCTTCGTGGAGAGGTCGCGTCTTCCGGATAATTTGCTGGTTCCCCCTGTTATATCTCTGGTCGCGAATGAAATTTTCGGGTCACGTCAAAAGTAAACGATCCGCCTGGATTCTCGCGTTAAGCGATCGGGTTGCAAGGAGCGTGTTTCGAGCCGGATGGAAATCTCATTTGGTAGTTTTCTCCGTTTAATAAGACGGCAGGGAGAGACGACCGAACAGAGAAAAGAGAGAAGACTCGGACGAGAACGAGAACTAGAAAGGGAAAAAGAAGGAGAGAGAGAGCGCGTGTATGAGTGTGTGCGAGAGAGAGAGAGAGAGAGAGAGAGAGAGAGAGAGAGAGAAGGATGGTGGAAGATAAAGAGAAAGGGGAGAGACAAGACAGGGTATATAGGGAGACGGAGCCACGAGGTCGCTGCCGGTTCGCAGACTTCGGAAAGGGGAAACGGAAAGGGCGCAACAAGGCCGGGGGTGGAGGTAGCGGAGGGTTAGGTGGCGGCCGGGAGGGGAAGAGGAGGGTGGCGGTGGATGGTTGGAAGTAAGCAGGGGTGGGTAACGGGCTGGGGAGGATGGTGGAGGACGGTGGAGGGCAACGGCGGAGGACGGAGGGCGGCGGGAGCCGACGGGGGGCGGCGGAGGGTCGGCCAGGACTGGGAGGCGAAGTGTCGTCGTCCGAATAACGGCCAAGCGGCATCGACCGATCTTCCTACCCCTAGTTCGTACGAAGCGTCAACTTGTTTCCCTTCTGTTCCGCGAATATCGGACCTTCAATTTGCCCGGTGCGGCTCGCGTTGGGCGAGCCGCACCGTGCCTCGTTTCGTGAGATCGCGCGTCGCATCGCCTCGCGATCTCGCCGTTCGACCGGCAACGTCCGAGGGCCCGTAGATCGCGCGTACGCTTCCACGCAGAAACGCACCTCAGTCTCCGACGAGGCAACTTTTTGCGAAAGTTTCTTCGGGGCGGCAGCTCGTCCCGGGGAAGTTTCCCGTCGACTCGAAGCGGGGCGCGCGGATCACGGCCCGACAAAATTCGGCGGAGTCGTCGAAACGCGACGCCCCGAACGGATTTTCCTTCTTGTTCGTTCGCTCGCTTGTACATTGGTCGATTCGCGCGCGAATCTCGCGAGAACTCGTCGAGCAAACATGCGTTTCGTTTTAGGTTGGTCACGCGACACTTCCTGTCGATCCATGGAGAGCTACGAGGACGACGACGACACGCATTTTTGCATCAAATGTCACCAGACGGTGCACGGCCTCGACAATTATGTTCGACACCGTCAGTCCGGGTGTCGTCCACCGGACGACAAGCACGAGGCTGCTCGCGTATCACCGACCACGCCGACCACCGTCACCTACCCTGAAATACTGAACGCTGACGCATTCTTCAGCTCGTTGGAGCTGCGTAGCAGCAGCAGCAAACCAAATCCTCGCGGGGGATCCGCGTTGCTGGACGAAACCAGAAAGTTCAAGAAAGATGAGAAACGGAAGAGAGGTCAGAAGATGCAGTCGGAGAGCACGGAAGAGTCCGCGACGAAGGAGAAGCTGCACGGTATGCTGCCAGGTGTATCGGAGCTCGAGGATCCGACCGAACACCTTTGCATTCCATCGTTGGTCGGGTTCCCGGACATCGTTTCGTCCGCGTCCACGTCCGCATCCGGCAAGCCTACGGTGGTCACGAGCGGTCGGAACAAATTGAGCCAATCGATGAGCCACGTCGGCACCAGCATCGAGAGCGCCGCGTTTCCGAACAAACACGAGCCGGAAAACTCTTTGGAGAGTCTGATGACGTCTCACGAGTCTAATTGCAAGCAGACGGACAGAAAACGACAGGAGGAGACGCAAAGGATCGAGCAAGTCCATCAGACCTGGCTGGAGGACACGATACTGGCCGAGTTGGTGGCCAACAACGAGAACAAGGACCTACCGAGGTATCAATTCGAGTACCAGCAGGACGAAGAATCGGACGATGACACGATGGAGGACGATTTAGGGGACGAGGACTCTTATTCGGAATCCGAGGACGGTGACGGTGATGCAGACGGTGACGGTGAAGACGACGGAGACGCTGATGGAGACGGGGATGCCGACGGAGATGGAGATGGGGACGGGGATGGGGATGGGGAGGACCAGGAACGTCCACCTTGTGGTCATACCGGCGGCAAATGGAAACCCGGATTGAACGATCTTCCTCAAAATATGTCTCAACTTCACGACGACGATGCGGACCCGGACGAGGAGCATCACGAGCATCCCCCGCCGACTTACACCGGTGGAAAATGGCGACCCAGCGACAGCTCTCAGGTAAGTATCGTCGCGGTGGGCATCGGGTTTTCTACGTAGCCGTTCATCGAACACGATCGATCCTGTTTCAGAGGATCGAGGAGTACGAGGCGAAGAGCAGCGCCGGGCAACCGCCGCCAGGACACACACGAGGGAAATGGATACCGGGAGCGAGAACGGATATCGAGTCGGGATATTGGTGCAGTCCTTGCGGCAGGAAGCTCGCCTCTCGATTGGTCTACAACAGGCATCTTCTGTCCGATTTGCACGCCAGAAGAAGCCTCCGCGAGATCGACGGCGTGTTCCCGCAGTCGCGTGCCGCCAGTCTACACCTCCCCAAAAAGACTTCGACTCGCAAACAAGTAATTATCGCTTGTCCGTAAGCAGCGCGTGTCTCCTCCGTGTCGCTAATCGATTTGCTCAATTATACGATCGCCGACAGAGAATCAAGGAACCGGCGAGCACGAAGGAAGTCAAGAAGTGTTCGCGGAGGAGGGAAAAGGAGATCCTGAGCTGCGAGATGTGCCACGCTCGAGTGAGGAGGGCGCAAATGGGCAAGCATTTGCTCTCTCATTATCACTGCCGCGTCGCGGGCGTAAATCCTCGCGGGCCACGGGCGCGTCGCTTTTTACTGGAAAATATGGCGAATGTGGTTCGGCAGTGTCCCTTCCAGTGCTCCTCCTGCCGGTTTTATTGCAATACCGAGGAAACGTTTCTGCTTCATTGGCGGTCCGAACTTCACGCCAACACACTCGCCAAGGTTCGTTTCTGTTACGTATTTAGACGACACTTTTAGGTCTATAAGATTTACAATATATTTAACATATAATTACTCGTTACACTGGTTTACTGCGCATCTTGCGCTTCGTGGAAATGGCGAACCGCTCGCTTCGACAGTCAGTGTGCGAAGGGCCTACCAGAAATCCAACAGCCATACCGATTCGCATACTTCGGATACTTAACTCGCGCGATCCGCGAATACGTGGCTGTAACAGTTTCTATCGTACACGTCACGTTTCCTAGCACGCGTAGCTTTTCAGGCAAGGTGGAAGCCTCGCAATCTTTGTTTCGGATTGCTACGATTCAATACGAAAATGCTAATGTAAATAAGATCATGTTTCAGATCAGCGGCAGCTACAAGTGTAGTCTTTGCGAGTTCTGGTGCGAGGAGAACGAGACGATGGACCGGCACCTGACGAGCGCGAGTCATCGCGAGGTGGTATCGATGATGAACGGATTCGTACCGGTGGTGATCGGTCGTCAAAGAGCGTTGCCCTGTCCCGGTTGCGACCGTCGGTTCCAATACAATTTCCAGTTGAGATTGCACGCGAGGGAGACCGGCCACGAGGAAAGTGCGACCGCCACCGACGAGTACCAGCAACGGATCAGATGCGATCTGTGTCCGAAAATCGTTCGATCCCTTGTGGCTCTTCAGCGTCACCAGTTAACCCGTCACGACGCGAAAGACGAAACGAAGGTCGACACGAAGCTCGACGCGAAACCCGATGACAAAGTCGACGAAACGGACCCCAAAGAGGAAGCAGACTCGAGCAAAGACGACTCGGCCCGACGACTGGCCAACCCCTATTACTGTTCCTTCTGTTCGATGAATTTCGCGACTGCTCAGGAGGCGGTGTTGCATCGGAGAACTTCCAGTCACAAGGAAACGGTGAAAGCCCGCAAGCTCGGTCAAGATTCGGCGCCGAGCACCGCTCGCGAGTGTTCTCGTTGCGGGGCGAGGCTAGCCAATTTGCCCGAGTACAAGGAACATCTTTTGCGCGACCATCCCGAGGTTTGTCACAGGTAAGCGAAATATACGAGAACGGTCTCGAGCACGAATGCACGGGTTCCATTGGTTTTTGCGCAGATGTCCCAAATGCGGCAGGCTTTTTGCCCTTTCGCAAGACGTGACGAGACATACGAGGGAGAACAACTGTCGGAGCGATAACAAATTAAACGCGACGAGAACGGCAGCCGTCAAAGACGAATGGAAATGCGACAGCTGTAGTTTCTCAACGGATTCGCGAGCGGAATTCATCTTTCACGAGGCTCTCCACGCGGGGATCGTTCAGGAGGATAACGACGGAGGAGATACGAGCCAGGGTAAATCCTTGCCGAAATATCGTTGCCCTGTCTGCAAGAAATCGTTCGCCAAAGTATCGTTGCGGAACCACATCAGAAGCCACACCGGGGAACGTCCGTTTCCTTGCGGCAAGTGTTCGACGTCGTTCGCCAGAAGAGCGGACCTGAACGCTCATCGAAAGGAGTGCACGGGCTCGTCGTCGTCGTTGTCGCCGACGAACGAACCGGTCAGGAAACGCAGCTTCTTCTGCTCGGAGTGCAACGACGCTTTCTACACGAAGTGAGTACCGTGAGTTTGTTACATCGTTTCGCCGTTCCTATTCCGCGATGCCGTTTACGATCGGGAGAAACCGTCTCTCGAACAAAATTATCGGTCGATTAATAAATTTAAACGATCGTTCGCGAATGGCGCGTAAAAGTAATTGCTCGAGCACGTTCTTCGTGCACGGAATCGCTGGACGGGTCGCGTGACGTATAGCGAACATCGTGTCGTGACGACAATGGGTTTCAACGGACAAAACTCGCCGCGTTATCCCGCCGACCAGAGGATCGTATTTTATCATGAGATTTCCCGTTAGTTACAATTACGTCGCATCGCTCGTGGATCTCTCTCCGCTCGTCGAAGTAACTCGAAGACTCGTTCGAGACTTGGAAGGTTCGCGCGTCGAATCCTCGTCTTTGCTGGAAAGACGCGCGTCGTACGCGGGATAAAAACCGTAGAACAATAAAAGCCGGCGTTGCGGGCAGAAACCACGAAACGTTGGCGCGCGGTCGTAGTAAAAGTGTCCTCGCTGCATAACTATAAAATAAAAGACCGTATCCGTGGTCCGTTCGAAAGAGGGGAGGAAACCAAAAAGAGGAGATGGTCGGTAGGTAGGAGTCTGGTACGAGAGGAAAACCGAAGGCAGCAAAGACACGGACAGTAAGAGTAAGAGTGAGAGGGAGAGATAGAGCGTGGGCGAGATAGAGGGACAAGAGTAGACGGAGAGGCTAGGAGGAAGCGACTTCGCTCTTTGCCACCGGCTCGTATTAACATCTCATAGCGGCCCGTAAGCCCCACGGGTCATTCTAGTATTTAACGGGCCTGCATTATGGTCCGTGCAAGTGCGCGTTCTACGAGTCTCTAATACCAACGTATGTAAATAGAATCCCGCCGGCCGGCGCTAATGCTTCGATATACTACTGAAATTACTGGTACGGGTAGCCGGTCGTTGCGTCGACTCGCGTATCCTCGGCGAAAAGAATCTCGCCGATACACACCGATTCGATAGGAGTCGATGGGAGCCGATACGATTCGAAGACAACCTCGTGCTCCCGAGGGGCCAAACTAACCGAGGCGATGCATAGTTTAGGCTGTGCGGCGCGAAGGATTTCAGAAGCCGGTGGAAGGAGACGGGCGAAACGGCGTCGCCGACCGCTGAAACGTTCAACGGATGCTCGAAACGAGCCACGGAAATACGTATTCCGTGGCTCTCCGATGCGGAGCGGGAACGCGTTCGAGCAGAGGGAGCGTACGTGGGTGCCCGCAACTAGGCGCCACAGCACGCCGTTTCTCTCGCGTGTCGACCCAAGTATTAAACCATTGGTTGAGTGTAGAGCGATCGCTATAAAGCAAATGTTAACACCTATGCCCGCTCGCTCCTCTCGGTCCTCGCGGCTCGATTTTCTCGTCCCTTTTTGGTCCCCTCGGCTCCCTCCGCCGCCTGCGCCCCATAGCTCGGGCCATTCGACGGCGTTCTCGCCACTCGTGCTGCCCGTCTCGTACACGCATTACACTCTGTAACGCTACCTATTCCACGTCCGACTACCCGACTCTTCGAGTCGGATGGCCGCACCGAAACGACGAGGGTTTCGCTTAATGTCGCGATCTCGACCGTTTCGAAGGATTAGGCCTGACCATCGCCGATTCTGTTACCCCCGCGACACGGACAACCATCCTATAGCGACGACGCCACGGGGAATATTCGACGATCGGCGTCTACGTCGAGATCGATCGGTTTCCTCGACCATTTTTCGGGCTCTCGAGCACAGCCGTTGGTCGCGATCGTCCCCATTCCGAGGATTTCGCGGCGACTCATATACCTGGAACTCTGCGTCATCTTTCGACCGCAGGCAGTTAAAACTTCCGGTGGGCAAAGCTCGATTAGGACTTTCTCCGGCTCAATTTTCGTCGGGAACGACGACCGGACCGGGCGAGCGAGGTCGGGGCGCCAGTTGTCGGCGATGTCGCATCCCAGAACTTGGCCCCGTTTCCGCGAGCTGACGAACACGTTACGGAACGAAACGTTTTACAAACTTTTCTACTTTTCCGGGAACCGGCTACCTATCCGCACCGATTAACCCGACAGCCCAGGCGGACTGCGGCGAACACCACCGGGAAAATGATGCGCCGCGTTCTCGCGAGAGCGGTGTCCTAAAATTTTCGTAGCGAGTCTTCTCTGATTCCCGGCGTAGAGAAAATTCCAGGAGGCGAACGTGTAAACGAGAAGAAACGAGAAGAGGAATGGTAGAGAACGCGCGCGCGCTCACGCTCACGCTCGAGTCATCGAAAAAGAAGAAACGAACAGAGAAGAGAGGAGAGAAGAGAGGAGAGAGGGGGAAGAACGGAAGGATGGAAGGATGGAAGGATGGAAGGAGAGAAAAGAGAGGTAATTACGAGAAGACGGGCAGCTCCCGCGTATTCGATCGCCTAACCAATTCTCAGAATAAGCGGGCAATTCTCGATGTATGCGCATATTCAAGATAGTATGTTACATACGCGAGCTACTGACCGTACGTTTCGTTCGTTCCACCCCCTCTGCCCTTCGCCTCTTGTTCGCGTCCCTCGATCCGCCTCGATCCGCTCGATCCTCTTGGTCCGCTCGGTCCCTCGCAGCGTTCTACTCACCGGCAACCCTCTCGTTCCTGGCCGACGATGTGTACGCGAGTTCCCCAGAGGTATTTACATATATGGACCGCGGCGTGGCGCGCGCCTATCTTTTATCTTCCATAGCAGTAATGGCGCGTCCGCCTCCTTCGTAGCCGGTCGGGTAAACGGCGCAAAGATAGGCATACTGGGCGAGATTGGCGTAACTTTGCCACCCGTTGACGTTCGGCGAGGAGTACGGGCGCGCGCGGCGCCGCGCTCTTTTCCGGCACCCTCTTTTCCCGCGAAGAAAAAGTCGAAACGAGCGGCGATCGAGCGTTTGATCGAGCGTCGAGTCAACGGGAACGGTGCCTGTGACTCGCGACTTACGACCACGAGACTCGAGACTCGAGACTCGAAGACCAAAGACCGGGAGGCTCGAGCTACCGGATACGAGATAACGACGAGAGCAACCGTACGCGGCGCGGCGTCGCGCAATTAATTCGACCGCGAGGCGTGTTCGGATCGAAACGGTACATAAATCTCCGATCACCGTAAATTTCGAGAGCTCTCGAAGGACCGTGGCGCGTCGGTCGTCGCGTCCCGTCTCCGAGCAACCATTGTCTCCGCGAACCGCGTGTATCGTTTTCTCTCACCTCCGTCGGCGCAGCTAATGAGGCACGGTGTCGTCTTTACGAATCACCCCGTGAGCACCCTTAAACATCGAGCCTGCGGGCCGATGCAGGCACGGTTCGGTCGTTCGGTTGTTCGCGAGGAGGAGGACGATCAGGCCAGAGGAGAATCCCGCGGGGGATTGTTCGCGCTACCGAGAGCAAAACGGTGGCCTGGCCTGGGCTGGCCTGGCCGGTCGTTCAGCCGTTCGGCCGCTACGCGCCGAGGGGAAACAAGGAGGAGGAAAGATTTCTGCATGCCCCCCGAGGAACAATGCGACGCTGTTGCACCGCATTCGTCGCATCGAAATGTATTAGTGAGGTGTCTCCGTTGTGCGCGCATTGTGTCGCGAGAGCAACCGTGTGGTCGAACCTATACACGTACGTGGAAGCGGCCGTGGGTTTTCTTCGTACGGTGTGGTGGCAATGGTGGTCGGTAGCGATGGTACGTGGACGCGGTGTGGTATGGTTTTGGTATGGTGGCACGCGGTAAGCACGGCCCCGTATGCAGACAGTTTAGCGGTGACCGCCCCGCGAGTCCAGTTGTCGCGTGAAATATTGCGATTCATAAAATAAAACAGGCCTGCGGTCGAGGACGCGTAGATATAGCCTCCTGCCTCTGCCTCCGGCTGCTAACCCAGACCTAACCCGCCCCTCTGTCTCTCCTTTTCTCTCCACCCCTTTGCCTCTCCGGCTCTTTTCGAAACCCGGTATCCCCCGAAGCCTCCGAGCCCCCGAGCCCCCAAGCCCCCAAGCACCGAGCTTCCATCCACCACCGCTATTTCTTTTCCGTCCTGTTTTGTCCGTTCGTCTTCGCGTTCGTCCGCTTAGCCAAACCAGCTCGCGACGCATCATCGACTCTTTATCCTGGTTAGCGACCAGTTCTCCGCATCCACGGGCTCTCTCTTTCCAGCGAGGCCAGACGAGTTCCTTGCCGGTTGAAACGTCGCCAAACCGCAACCATCGTGCTCGCGTCCTAGCGTTCTAACGTTCTAGCGTCCCTGGTCCCGCAACAAGACCGGTGTAATTTCCCGGGGCCGCGGCCGTTTCAATGTGTCAAGAGATAAACGTGAGGCGAAATAAAATTTACCGGTCTCGCATCGTTTTCCCGTTCGATTAAAATTTCGTTCCGACCAGCTGAAGCGTCTGGTAGTACATACGTCGGAAGAGGAACGAACGAACGTGTCCGGTAGGCGAACGCGATCGAAATTCGGCTCGCAGCCTCCCGGAACCGAGCGTATCCCGCGAGCGAAGAACTCGCGATCTTCCCCTAACGAATGATCGTCTCCGGTGAACGAGAAGGCAGAAACGTCGACGTACGTTACGGTTAAGACGCTCCTCCGTTCTGGAGATTCCTCCTTTTCCGCCGACGAAATTAGCGGAGGACATGTTTATTGTAAATGAATCCTACTCCGAGAGCGGCTCGTGGAAGACTGGTACATGTTCCAGGGGTGGCGAATCGGGGAGACGAAGACGGAGGCAAAGAGAGAGAAGGACGGGGTGAGGGTAGTTTGGAGGGCGCGCGCGCTCGCTGCTCCGATTTATGCGCCCGTTACCGAGCCCTCTGGCGCAATTAAGCTCGCGTTATAATATTGTTGTTTATTCTGAGCCTCGGCTGCGAAGCGTTAACCGCCCCTCCGCTCCCTGCGCACGCTGGCTTTACCGGCAACAACCAACCCTGCGATCCCCTAATCTCCCTGACGCGGCAGCTAGAATCTCTCGCTCTCGCCCGCTTTTCCCATCCCTCTCTCTCCCCGCTTTCTCGCCGCTTCTCTTTCCGCGAGATGCGCTCGCCTCTCGCGCCCTCTCCCTTCCACCCTCTCTCTCTCTCTCTTTCTTTCTTTCCGCTTCCCGTCTCGCTACCTCCGTCTCTTCCCCTCGATCTCGCCGACTTACAGCATCAGCGGCAAACACGAGACTAACAAACCACTCCCCGGAGATCGGCAGCAAACGAAATTTCGTTTCGTTTGTCCCCCGCAGAATTCCGCCTTTGATTGGGATTCTAATTTCAACTTATTCCGAGGCGCGGTCACGCACGACCGAATGAAGCCGGTTTCTTTTCAGGCAGCGACTGACGTCTGCCAGTCCGATCGTTTGTCCCGATTCGCGTCTTCCTTCGCGCCGAGTCCAAACGATGCCCACCAATCGTACCCGCTTCGACCGGTTTCTCTTCGCCGAAAGATTTATCGTCGGAAGGGGGTCGGAAAGATCGGGAGTGGCGGTGATCGCTCGATGGAACCGCGTTTTCTTCGATCGGCTCGAATTTCTTCGTCAGCGGACCGATCTATAATTAACGGTGCGATTCCTTTTCTTTCTGGAATCGAAATAACGCGTGAATCATTGGTTAAACCGGTTCTCGGCTCGGTTCTCGGTGTGCTCGATGAAAGAAACGCCGGCGACTATGATTTCGCTGGAATGACTCGCGGCGTTGACGCGACACCGTTCATCGGCCACGTTCATGGGAAATTCTTATCGCCGCGTCAAGACCTGAAGAATCATCGCAAAGTCGACACCGTAATATGTTGATTTATATTATCCGCATAGACACGTAACGTGTCCGACCCGATTCGAAAGGAAAAGTAGAAATGAACCAACTATATTCTCTGAAAAAATTTCTCCCGTATAAATCGCTGAATACCCACGCTGCATACACGCAAACACTTATCTTCGCTTCTGTCGCATGCGTATCGAAAAAACGAATATCACAGTTCGGAATTGGTTCTCTGATTCGCTTCTAAAAATCCGCGTAAGTCGAGGACTCGGTGTATTTGACTGTTCGACGAGCGAGAGGGAAGATCTTCGACGATTCCGCATCGAACGAACGGATCTGCGCGATCGAGATCGGGTTCCGAGGAAGATGGATCGAAGAGAAAGAGGAAGAGGGCGAGGGGGGCTCGAAGGTAGAGAAGAGTCGGTTAAAGAGCGAGACGAACGAAAGACCGAGTGCAAGTTGCACCGGTGCGGGAAGGACGTACCGACGTACGAACGTACGAACGTAAGGACGGACGAACGAACGAACGAACGGACGAAGGTGGGATTGAGTTATGACAGCGTTTGCTCCAGGGGGCCGGCTCTGAACCCGACGAAGCGGATATTCTTCTTATTCTTTATTTCTCCGTCTGCGGCCCCGCCGTAGGAACCGTCGGCCATGCATCACCTTCGGTTCACTCTGGTCCAGCCTCCTCTTCGGCATCGCTCCACGGCCACACCACCATCACGGCCCATCACGATCCCACCTTAGCCATCGTCCGCTGGAAACGTTGATTCCACCCACCGCGGCTGCCTCGGCCCTCGAGCCTTCGCCTCTTCGGCTCTCCGGCTCTTCGACATCTCGGATTCTCAGTTTCTCGGGACGTATTCACGGTTCGCGTGTTTACATTTTATCGCAAACCCGGTTGAACCGCGTCTTCGAGTATCGCGATCGGTCGCGAACCCTCGTTTCACCCAGCACAAAAAGAAACAGGGTTGCACGGTCCCGGATAAATTGATCCGTGTCGGATTCCTCGAAGAAAGCCGAAGAAAAATTGGTAAATTACGAGAAGAGAGGCGCGCATCGCCATCCCGGCGAGACGAGAACGGGGCTATTCGCTCACGAGGATACGTCGGTGACAAGAGTCGAAGAAAGAGCACGGCAAAGTCGCTTGTAAATCATTCGCGGTAATAAAGATCCACTTGTCGTGGTCCGATATTTATGAATCGCCCTCGGTCGCTCCGCGCCAGAGGAGAATCGGCTTTCAACTTTCTCTCTCTGTCTCTCTTTCACGTGGCTAGTCGGAATGAACGATCGTCCGATTTCGAGATAATCGAAGAGGTCAGGGGCGGAGGGGACTAGGGCGCGGAGAGGACTTAGCGCGGCAGGAAAGATGTCGGCGTGGAAGGCGAGAAACCTGAAGAGAACACAAGAGAACAGAAGAGAAGAGAAAACGAGACGAGAAAGCATCATAGGAAGGGGAAACGAGTAGGAGAAGAAGGACAAGCTTGAAGAGAAAGAGCAGGAGAAGATGGAGGAGGGACAGGAGGAGAAGGAGGATGAGGACGAGGACGAGGATGAGGATGAGGATGAGGAGGAGGAGGAGATGGTGGAAAAGGAGAGGCAGACGAAGAAGAAGTCCGAGTCGACGTTCGTTGTAGAGGCCGCAGACCGACGGACCGGCGAGCGAAGGACCGCGAGGCCATAAATACCTCACCGCGTTCAGCCAATTAAAACAAATCATTTTAATGCGCAACCTTTTTAATTAATGCCCGTGCTCGCTCGCTCTCATCCGCTTCCCTCCTCTCGGATAGTACACGATCGCTTCACCAACGGCTCCGCCATTCCCATCCCAGAACGATCGAGGCTATATTAACCCGTGCGTCGCTGTATCCTGCCGGACTTTACCTTCGAATAGGTACTACTCTCTCCTCGATCTATGTACCACCGGCACTACCCCCGCTCGTTCGCTCCCTCGCTCGCGGTTCGATTCGATTCGATTCGATTTGATTCGGCCTCGGTCGACTCGACTCGTTTCGGGCTGAACGTCAAACTCCGGCTCGCCACCGTTAACTCCTCCGTTTTAATTATACGCATTTTCGCTGGAAGATTGCCGGGGACTGTGCGTGCTATCTACGCGTCGATCAGCCATCATCGCAGAGATTTATATCCGTCGATCGGCGGGAACCGAGGTTACCGAGGCCGCCATCGAACCGGCCGCGCCGGCTAACCGCTAACAGCCGACAGCCAACGGTTAACAGCGCGCGCGACTTTCTTCCTTCCTTCCTTCCTTCCTTCCTTCCGTCCTTCCGTCCTTCCTTCCTTCCTTCCTTCTTTGCTTCCTTCTTTCTTTCACTTTCCCGTTGAATCGAGAGAATCCCGTCGCGGGGAATCACCGCCGTTATCGACGATTGTAACGACGATCGTACCGTCGCGGATTAGACTTTTAAATGACCTCGAGTCCCTGGCCGGCACATATTTCACGAGATGACGGTGGACGTCGCGCTAAATCATCCGGAGTGACCGCATCCGCTTGCCCAATCGGCCCGAGACTCTCTTCTTAACGGCCTCTTGTCACGCCTGCGACATTCCACCGAAACACACGCCGAGATACCGTTCCCCGCTCTTCTCCCCTTTCGCCGTCCTTTCGTCAACGTCGTCGCCGCTGGACGCGCTTTTGTCGCCGTAACCATATTAATATTGTTCTATCGGAATTCCAATCCTCCGGAATGGGCCGACTACACAGGATTTCTCCGTGCAATAATTCACCGATCCGGTCCGGTCCGACCAGACTCGTACCGTAGTCGAGTCGTCTGGTCGGCGACGTTCGTTCGATAGATTTTATAGGTAAAGGAACGCGGTTCGCGAGATTCGACCTGTATCCCCGGCGGATCGCGCGAACGTTGCCTCGTCGGTCGCGACGCGACGTCTGCCGCGTGAGAAAACGCGATTGAATAGAATACGTCCTATTAATATCCCTTTTTATCGGGACTCGAATCCACCGGAAAACCGTTGTCGCTGAATACCTCGGACGTCATAATTCAGAGCAATTACGGGTACGGGGTTCGCCGTGCTCCGAGCCTCGGGATCACGGTTACATCGGCGTGCCCGCGCCGGTTAGCGTTCATCGAACGAACGTTCAACGCGGATATGCCTCTCTTTCGTTGCATTCCGGGAATGCCGGTGATCTCCCCGACCCGTTTGTCCTTCCCCCATCGCGCTTCCTCCCGTTTTCCCCGAGCAGGACGAAACGCAACGAGGAAATATTCGTTTGCGGAAGTTGCCGATGCTGCGTCGTCTACATAACGTCATACGTCGCTTCGTATTCGCGATCGAACGACCAGGTAACTTGTCCGGGCCGATTGATGGTTCGCCGAGCAACGAGAGTCGACTCTTCGGCTGATCCAAGGCGAATATCCTATTCTCGCGTGGCGTCGCGTATCGCTGCTTCATAGAAAAATTCGCTTGAGCGTGAGGAGATCGCGCGGTGACTCGGGAACGTTCTTGCCGAGAGACTACCTGGATGCAGGTGTACACGGTACCTACGGAGGGTACGTCCGAAGCTCGTGCGAGGGCGTGTATATCCTGACATTGTAAAAGTTGCCGTTACACTTGCGTAGCCAATTGGGTAGGCCGAGACTCCCTCTAGGACGGCCCAGAGCCCGTAGCCTCTTCTGCTCCCGATCTTCCTTCTCTCCATCCGCGTGTCCTTCTCCTTTCCTCTCCTGTCCTTTCCGTTCCATTCGATTCGATTCCATTGCACTCCATCCGCTTGTTTTCTCTCCTCTCGGTCGCCGTTCCATCCTCTTTTTCTTGGATCGGCCGTCCTTCCTCCTCCCGCGATTCCTTCTCCGTCCGATCGGTTGCAGGTTCGCGGAGTTAGCTGGTATCGTCGAGCTGCCATCTCGAAAAATCCGTAGCGTGTCCTTCGTTCTGCTACCGCGGTAGGTTTCCCGCACGGTGACCACGCTCGCCGAGGCAAAGATCTCGAGACAGGGCCCGAGAGATACGCGAGCGAAGATCGTGGCTACCACGTTCGGAAATTTGCTGCCGATTTCGATAACATCGACGAGCTTTCGTTTGGTTTTATAGCAGTTCGCCGAGCGTTGTCGGGTGTATTACCGGCGTCCTTGCCGACCTATCCAGCCCGCGAGCAGTTCGATGCACGCGTCATCTTCTTTCCAGCCGATCCCGTAACACGCGGGAATCCTCCGCGAGGATTCGCGGGACTCGCGAGGCTCGTTCGAGAGAGAGAGAGAGAGAGAGAGAGAGAGACCGCGATCGAGAAAGAGGAGCGAATCTCGAACGAGTGCTCGTTCGCTTGTCGCGTCGAGCCGAGTCGCCGTGAGCCGGCAGTGAGTTCACTAACCGTATAGATCGTCACCTCTTGACAGAAACTATTTAAAGTGCGGCTCTTGTGTGCGCTCGCCGGCAGGTTGATGTAGGATGCAACAGCTGCGATCGGATCGTACGGCGTGCGAACAGCCGATGGTCACGCGCGTACCTCGCATACGTCGCCGTCTTACACGAAAAGTTACTTGAAAAATTACAAGCGAACCCTGTCGCTCGCTACCGTGATACGTCTAGCTGGATATAAATAAGATTGTCTCGTTTGGCCGCGTTTACAGGCACGCTCTTCGTCAACACATGCTGCGCCATGCCGGGAAAAAGTACAAGTGCGGACTTCCGGGCTGTCCGACGGTCCTACGAACAGCTTCCGAATTGAGATCCCACCGGACCTTGGTGCACGAGACCGGTGCAGCCGAGAGACGATACCGATGCACGGTCTGTGCTTATGCGGCGAAAACGGAGTTGCAGTTGCGCAGGTACGTATCCGAGTTACAACCCAGTCGCGGTTGTTCCGGTACTAATTTTAGAATAAATGAACGGGTGTCGATTGCGAAGGCTAACAGACTGCTTTATTAATAAAAAAAAACCCTTTTCCATGTTTCCGGTAATTCGTGGTAGTCACCGATTTCATTTTAACGAGACACTTGTGCGTTTTACTCGCACTATTTCAACCGAAAAACGCTATTAGAAGGAGATTCTGACCGCGGGCGCACGACCGCGCGGCTTCGCCTAGTATCGATAGATACCATTGACATTAATTCTAATCGAGATCCCCGGTGGGTACCGCGCGCGATCCTACACCATTAATCGTGCCGGTGGCTCGCGTATGTACGATGCATGACCGATGTCTTCGAGGAAGTAGAAAATTAATTGCGTTGGCCGCGGTAGTCGGTGCGCGTACTCGATTGCTCGAACCTGGACGGTCAAAGGATCTCTCGAGTATTATCGATATAATTTGTTTCGTTCGAGCCATAAATCGTTGACCGTAATTAATGGAAAAGTAGTTGCGCGTTCAGGCTCGCGCTCGCGCTTCTGCTCGAGCTCCTTGCTCCGCGCGCTAGCACGCGTGTTTGTACCCGGCTCGTACCAACTCGTACGCGCAGAGGCCCCTTAATCGAGGAATCCAGCGCGCGGTGATTGCGCGAGGCATTTCTTATCCGTCGGTCGATTGATTCTTAATTATCTCTCGGGACAGCCACTGGAACGCTAATACCGGAAAATATGCAACGATCGTTTGTCGCGCGCGCGCCACGCACGAATCCGCGAGGTTCGATTTAAATTCTACCTTATTAAGGGCATTGTACCGTGGAAGGTTGCTAATAAATTTCATCTCGTTCGATTTGCCGTTTCGTTTTGTTTCCTCTTTTTCGCGTCGTGTGTAACCAAACGGGAGAGGACGCAACGGAGAGGGAGGAGAGCGCGGAATCCGCGAAACGGAGAAAGAACAAGGGTGAGGAGGGGGAGGAGAGGAGCAAGAGAGATACAAACAGCGGGGGAGGTGGATTGGTCGAAAGCGGAAAAGAGGAAAAAGGAGAGAGGGTGGGGGTGTACGAGAGAGAGAGAGCGAGAGAGAGAGAGAGAGAGAGAGCACTAGATATCGGGAGAGATGAAAGAGAGCGAGAGAGCACCAAAAGCGGAAGTTGCGTGCAGCAGCCGGCCAAGTGCGGGCAACCCGTTATGATCGTCCGCATGGCGATGGTCGACGCGATATTTCATCGCGAATTGAGTACTTACTACGTGAGTCGAACTCAACGCAGCCACAGAGTGTCACGAGTTCTCTTTCTCTCCCATCTCCCATCCGTGTACACGGTGCTCTTTCTCCCTCTGGTTTGCTACCCCAGGCCACCCCCTTCTATCTCGTTTCTCCTTCCCTCTTTCTCCTTCTGTTTCCGTTTCGTTCGCTCTTTCGTTCGCTCTCTTTCGTTCTCTTTTTCATCGTTCCCCGGCAGTGTCGCCGGGATGTGCCCCTGTTCCTCCCACCGTGAATCTCGCTCTGTCTCTTTCGTTTACACTCTGTGCGGCGGAGTAAATCACGCAGGATTTTAATTAAACGTGTCACGCATTTCGAACCTGATATACACGTAGCCGTGGCCAATGGCTCCCTCGTAATATCGCGCACGCATATCGCATCGTTCATAATCACCAGTGTCGCTGCGACGATGAACTTGCCGAGCTGGGCCGCGTCTTCCAGCCCAGCAAGATGTACCTACAATTTACAGGCGATCCCTCCACCCTCCCCGCGCCCTCTCCTTCCGTCCTACGTCCCTTTCCGCGTCCATGGGTTCTCTTTAATCTCGCTCTACAACGGAGAAAAAGGGAAAAAGACTAAACGAAAATGTAATTTGTTGGTTACAGACATCGCAGTCGCCACGAGGATCCCGCGAACGCAATGAAATCGGAGTCGGTGCGCGCCTGTCCTTATTCCGGGTGCGGTTTTAAAACGAAACTCGCCTCTCATTTGCAGCGGCACGTGCGCTTGCATACGGGAAGCAAGCCGTACAAATGTCGACATTGCGCTTACGCGAGTAACAACTTGGTAAGTTGGTATTTGATCCCACGGACGGAAAGATCCTCGCCAGGGAGAGAGAATCCGGGCAGAATTCGAAGGATCGCGACACGGGTCTCGGGCTGGGTTTAAACTTTAAACTACGACGGATGCGGCGCAATGAATCGATCAAATCGGTGCGATGCGGTACGGCGTCGTGTCTCGTTTCGGTGCGGCTCGGCTGCTGCCGACTGCTGCGGAGGTTGACTCGCAGTTCAATTTTTGTTCCTGCGGTGACTTCGTGGCGTAAATTAAGCAAAGTACACCTTAACGTTTGGACCATGCCGCCGCCTCTGCCGCCACCGAGGCGCGATAAGATAACGAGTTAATTGTGCTCACTGGATGCCCACACACGCACGGGCCAGTCATACCGAGCGGCCGGTATGCTAATGCCCTTTGAAGCTTTAGTTAGGATGCGACTCGCATACGAGGGCTCCGTGTCTCTTTGATAGCGACATAAACTCATTCCAGTGGCTCTCAGCCTGGGATAACTTGAGCCTAGGTAATCTCGCGGCACGGAGAATTGCGAATGTTGCGTCTTGCATCGGTAATGATACAACGGTAGGCACTTCCGAACCGCACCGGGACGCGTTTCGCACCGTGAAAAACTTTGATCGGCCTGCTACGATCTCTACGTTGGTGTTGCTAGCTCGTTCGCGAGAGCGCGCGCGCGCGCGCGATCCACCGATACGATCAAGAAATTGATCGAGACGGAGATTCGGAACGCGTAACCGTAGATGAAAGCGACGCGCTCCCTGCTCAATTTCGTATCAGGGTGGAAGATACGCGAAACCGAAAACGCAGACCGATAGATATCGCTTCGGTTGCGACGGAATATCGAGATCGGCGATGCCCGTTTACCCGGTAAGACTTTAATAAGGAAGAAACGCGCGAGCAGCGTACGAGCCGATTTAACGACGAAATTCCCACCCACGTAGCGAGTGGCTTGCCTTGCGTCAACAAGATTACACGCGCCACCTTTCTTCCTTCCTTCCTGCCTGCCAGCCTGCCTGCTTGCCTGCCTGCCTGCCTGCCTTCCGTCCTTCCTTCCTTCCTTCCTTCCTGCCATCCTTCCCCTTCTGTCTTTCTCTCTCCCTTTCCCTCTTTCTCTCTCACCCTCCGTGGCAGCATCCAGGTTATGATTTAGCTCGGATGGTTACACGGTTCTTTCCTTTCTCTTCCCAGTCTTTCTGTTCCTGTCTGCCTCGATCCTCCGCGTCTACGTTCCCCTGTTACTTCTCGGCGGATCCGCGGTATCTCTGTTCCTCTTGGCGTGGCAACGCGCTCGGAAAACTTACGGTTCGGTTGTTCGGTGCCGGGGCGATGCTGGCAGCAACGGTAATTCTCGAAGGCAGCGCTAGTTACTTTCGGATCTGCTTCGCGCTTCCACGCATCTTAGCCCGGCTGTTGCCAGTTTTTATCTCCCTCTTCAATTTTCTTCCAGGCTGGATGAACCTCGTAAAGTATTCGCGAGGGGTTTGGGGGGAGGGTGATAACGAGCGAAAATCGTTTCCCGACGATCAAACGATCGACCGAATCGGAATCCGTCAAAACGGATTTGGACGAGCAGGCTTGTTCCGGACCGTGGTAAACGCAACGTATACATATATTGTGACCACGCGTACGTTTATTCAACGTCATGTAAAACCTGGAAGCTCGCGCAGGCTGGCCATTCGGTATTCCTTCGATATAATCTTGATCCGAGTTAAAGATCCCTCGACTGTTCGCGCTTGTAATTTTACAAGGCACGCAGCGCGCGGCTGGCCCCGTCCGAGGGAATATCGGACTTATTGCTGCTTTCGATAATTTTCATACATACGTTACGAGTACGTTTACGTCTTCGAGTTACGGTAGGGTTGCGCGCAGGTAGAAGGAAATTAATATTAACCGAGCGGAATCTCCGGAAAGAAATAAAACCGGAGGGAAGATAAAGAGTTGCGCATTTGCGGGGGGATCGAGATCCTAGAACAAGGTTCTCGTAAAGAGAGAGAGAGAGAGAGAATGCCCGGAATGCGAGGCCGGTCTAGTAACGTATAGGCGTAGCCATCGCGCGTACATCCCCGATCTACGGGAATATTATGTCCGAGGAAATCGGAATCGATCGGATTTAACGAAAGGTTTGATACGCGATTCGCGTGACGGTGCTCAGTTTACGCAGGGGCGCAACGTTTTGCCGAGCGAGGTGGACGACCGCCCATGACGGTGTGAACGGGTCTTTATCCGAGACCGTCACGGAGCACTGCCCGTGGAAAGATTTACTTATGGGAAATTAAATTTGATGTTGCCGTTGCCATCAACGGCTCGTATAAGCCCGCCTGGTAGGAAGATGTTTACGACTACGGCCTGCTACTTAGCCCGAGAGGGTAAAGCGCCTTTAAATGCTCCATGGCATAGCCAATGAACGCGTCCGGTTTGCGGCAGACCGATTCTGGTCGCAGGTATTCACTGTCGACCGATACCAACGAAAGCCCGTTCCGAGCCTCCTGTTCGTTCCAACGCCGACTCGACTCTACTCGACTCGACTCTACTCGACTCGACTCTACTCGACTCGACCGGACTCAGACTCGAGTCGACCCGACCAGACTCGCGTCGCTCTCGAAACATACGGACGCCATCTCCGACTACCGCCTATTCACACGGACCAACCGCGGCAGTTCTCGTCGTCGCTTTTCACGAGCCCTGGAGTTCCGAGAGGAGAGCAGTGGCCACCAGCTTTCCTTTTCTTTACCATCCGACCGCGAAACGGACGCGACTCGTTCACTCGAACACGCTCTTCTTTTTGTTGCAGGAGAATCTCCGGAAACACGTACTTTCCACTAATCTTCATCCGGGAAAGACGATCTACGAATGCGACGTTTGCCGAGGAAAGAACGCGGACCTGTTCCAGACGAATTTCGCGAAAGAACTACGGGCGCACCTTCTGGCGGCGCACGAAGACGTTTTTCCTACGCCTAGTCACGCGACCGATTACGTCCTCGGTATTTTCGAGGTTCGTCCCCGAGATTCGTCGACGAGCTTCGCCGAAACGCCGAGTTAACTCTGGCGAGATTGTTTTTCCACCGAGTCTCTCCCGTTGCCTCGTATATCCGGCGGAGAACGTCTACCGATCCGAGAGAGAGAGTGACAATTTATGGTGGCCGCGTTCAAATCGTTGGAACGGCGGAGCTCTTAGGTACCGTTCGATTCGCACCGCGCGAGAAAACAAATTCTTTCGATTTGAGAGACGAGAGCGTGCTACGCGGATGCGTTAGTCTCGATGACATCGATGTCGGGGAGTTGGTTGTTCGTGGTTGTGCGAACCGGCAGGGCCTGTACCACGCCAGGAAATAGTTAAAGTGATGTACGGTCACGTGGCACGGTACGGACTTTCGACGCGTATACGATCGAATCTTTATGCCCCGTGCACAACGCGGCGACGGTGGTGAAACCCGGCATGGTCATCGCGAGGGCGAGGATCGCTCGAGTCCACCTGTCGCCGGGTTGTTTAGCTCTCACCGTTCCAACATCCCTCGCATACACGCGCAACACTTCTCGCACGCACACACGTACACACACACACACACACACACACACACGATTCCAAGAAACAAAGGCGCTAGCTCGTAAAGTCGATCGGTTGTGTCGTTTCCGAAATAAAACTGCTAATTACCAATGCGACTGTTGTTATCGGTTCGAGAAGACCCGAACGATCGAACGAGATCGCTAATTTCCTTGCGTGTTGTTTATTCGTCCTGTTCTATTCGAGCGCGATATCGAAAACGCGAATGAACGGTCGGAGATGGAAGAACGGTGAGTCGAAAAGGGAGCCGCGGAGAGGAGAAACAGAGAAGAAGAGAAGAAGAGAGGAAACGGGACGAAACGGTCGTTGAAAAATTCATCGTGGCTGAAAGCCAGCGGCGGACCACCTCGTGGATCGTCTTACAAGACGCGTTTCCGTCTTCGAGGGTCCTGATTGTGAGAAATGCATCGTGCTGTCGCGCGAGATAGGTGTCGTAAAGTATGCGGCCCTTGAGTTCTCTCGGGCAAACAGGACGAGAGCGACCGAGAAAGACGGAGAGAGGAGGGAGACCACGGGCGTCGTGAGCGCGAAGGATAATTTATTGACTAATTAACGAGGATGTCCTTCATTACGGGTCGAGCAGCAGTCGTGGTCGCTTGCTCTCGCTCGGAACCGGCATTATTTGGCGCCCGAATATTTACGACCGCGTCCTCCTTCTGGCCGTGGACCGGGTCCTCCGCCCCGATACCGATGCCCATGCCGATGCCGATGCCGATGCCGATGCCGATGCCGATGCTGATGCTGATGCCGATGCCGATCCTGCTCCTACCTCTGTCCCTGCTCGAGAAACCAACCGAGAGGTACACAGCCTTAAAGAAAGATAGACGGAGAAGGAGAGAGAAAGCAAGGGAGGACGAGAGGGGAGAAAAGAGCAGGCGGACCCATAACGACGCGTCCCGATCTTACGGCGATTCGGCGACTTGGAATTTCCTTGGTAAGGGGGATCCTGCGTCGGACACGACCACGACCACGAGCACGAACCTCGCGGGCGTTACTCCACGGACAAAGGATCGCGTTTAAATTTTGCGCGAGCCGGCTTCCGCGAGTTTCGTCCTGTCGTGGGACAAAAGAAAAGTATCGACCGAGGATACACTCTCTTCGGGTGGGAAAGCTGAACGAGCGGGAAGCGATAGCCCGTCGTCGCCGAGATCGTTTTTCGGTGGTCGGAGGATCGGTCATTGGTACGGATCGAACCCGCGAGTCGAGCAACGCGTCGCAACGCAAACGCGAGAATCGAGAGGTAGGTTCTCGCGGCGATTCCGAGGTTCGTAAAGAAGAGGATTTAGTCGAAAGGTTGCGCCTCTAAGAAACGAAGAGAAACGGAATACCGTCGGAGCGGTTGTTCTTTTTGAGCGTGTTTATTGCGGGTTTGTCTGGTCGCGGTCGGGGTGGAAACGAGGAAACGAGGAAACAAGGAAACAAGGAAACCGATATGTAGAAAGAAAAAGGTAACGCGAAATTAGTGTGAACTGCGAAGTGCTAAGAAGTCGCGACAGGATGGTTAGGTAGACCGCTTAATGAAGATATAACGAGCCTGGCGCCCCGTGGGGTTGGCACGACGACGTCGGCACCGAGACGCCCTCCGCCATCGTTCCTTAACGCGTCCTCGTCGTTTCCGCGGCAGCCCCTTCTCGCAACGAGTCTGCGGGCCTCGGATTACGCCAGGACACTCGTCCTCTTTACGATCGTAGCCGGGCATCGTGGCTCTGGCTCGCGAAATTCCGCGGACTTTATTCCCCTAATTACACTCCGGAACTTATGTCACTGGCAGCAGGATTCCCTCCCGCGAGCGGCCGCTTCGCCGCGTCACTTATTTAGGCAGTTAATAACGTTGAACGGCCGAAACGTTACGAACCATTTTACAGGACCGACAAGTTATCGAGTGTCGCGAGCGTCGCGTCGCGTCGTGTATGAGCTGCGAGGGTACGTGTGCGACGCTCTACGACGGTCCGCTTTTTCAAAACCTGGAACACGGTTTTTCGGGGCGGGGCGGTTCTGTCACCGGCTACGACGACCTCTTCTTCTTATCTCCTCCAGAAAAACCACTATAAATTACGCCGTTCGAGTTCAATTTCGTAGGCAGTTCGGTTAATCGCGAGGTGATTGATCGTACCAAGGTTTATCCAGATGAATCCGCGCAATACTTTCTACCGTGACAGCGGAGCTCTCGCATACGGCACAGGGCTCCTCTCTTCTTTTCGCTCCTCTTTGACTCTTTGCGTTTCGCTTTCCCTCTTCCGTTCCATTCTGTTCCATTGCGTTCCATTGCGTTTCGTTCTGTTCCCTCGAGGCCGGACAAGGGCCCGTGCTCCTCGCGACATTCGGCGTCCCAAAGTTCGCGAGAATCGCTGGGATTCCATCCCGGTGAGGAACCAATGGGGAGAGATCGGCGAAGAACGGGACGGAGACATAGAGAGAAAGATAGAGCGACCGAACGAACGCTGGAGGAGGAATGGCCGAGGGCGGACGATATATTTTCCCTCGGTGGCTCGGACGCGGTCTCGCGTGTCTACACGCGTGAGCTCGATGTCACGTCGCGAGGAGACAGCGGGTGTCGGCCTGTACACGCACAAGCGCCGAAACGCCGTCTTAATTATCGACCGTGATTATTTATGTTGCGTCGCAACGGCGCTCCGCGTCCGCCGAGACACGTGCGTCGCAGAGCCATCCTTTTGCGAACTCGACGAGATTGAACGAAAACGTCCGCGATCGTTCCTGCACCCACGCCGCCCTTGGCCGTGTGCTCTCTTCTCGCAGAACCGCAGAGTCGCAGAGTCGCAGAGCAGCGAAGCACGGCGGAGCACAGCGGAGCGCACCGATAAGAAGCGGATAACGTGATCTATGCGATCCTTCCGAGGCTGTTCGCAAGGTTTTCTCTCATCGACCGCGACCAAACGGATTGCTCTTTGCCGTGACGCTCTTGGGGACCTCCCTCCAACATCGAACGGGGCAATAGAAATCTGGGAAGGACGAGCGACGAACGTGAATTATAACCGATTAATAGCGAAGCAATCATATGTGGGCGCAGAGAAAGGAGCGCGGGGTTCTCCGATGGAAGAAGACGCGGCCCCGAGACAGAGATACCCCGAAGAAGACAACGGAGGATGGGAGGAGGCGAGTTGCCAGGACTGGAAAAGGGGACCCACGGGGATTGATGGCCACCACCTTTAATGCCGTTTGTATGTAGCGGCGCGCGTAAGCGCCTCGCCTTACAGTAATTAGCTCAACAAACGCGCCACCCTGTCCCATCAATTGCTACCCTACGCTTTCGCTTCTCTCTACCTCCCTTCCTCTCTCGCTCTCTCGCTCTCCGGATCTCCCCTCCTGCCTTCGCTACTTCTCTCTCTCTCTCTCTCTCGTTCCTCCGAACTCGCTCATACGCGCTCAACTTCTATGTATCTCTTGCTTCGTCGAGTCTGAACTGCACTCTGCCGCCGTCTCTGTCTTTCTTGTCGCCGATCTTGTTTCCGTTCCACCTTTCTCCTTTCCTCCCTCTCTATCTCTCTGTTTCTCGAGCGGGCGCGCTCACGCGGTCTCTCGCCGTCTCGCTCCCTCCGTTTCTCCGGCTCAACACTCTCACGTATCTTGAATTAAACATTCGATGCCTCCTGTCTTGGCGGCGTGCGCGCACCTCTTGCGTCGGGAATGCAAATGCAGAAACGTGGCGGGCGCCCGTGTGCGTGGCTACGTGTGCACACGTACGCGCGTACACGCGTCCGATCGGTCAACAGGAGGGAAGGGGTGTTATCCTCGAGCGACGAATTAAAGAATGCGCCGAAACCCGATTGAAAAACCACGAAGCGCGCATTCGTGCGTGTATATCGACTTCTCCCTGTCTTTCTCCGTCTCGTCGGGCCACACGGCCTCTTCCTTCGGTTCGCCCTCCCCGCTCGTTCTCTGTCCGCACCTCGCGATCGTTCGAGCTTTCTGCTTCGTTTTGGAGGTGTTCTCGTCCCTCGGGGATTTAGGGCCGCGTCCGCGCGAAACACCGAGGAACTTTTCGCCGTGCCGCGCCGCGCCGCTCCGGCGAGATTACGTTCCTTATCGCGAGCTAACCAAACACGCAAATTACAGGCCGGCGTCTCTTGACCGTCGATTCGAAGGAAAGGTAACGTGGACAGCTGCGCCTACGGCATCGACGGTGGGCATCGACGGTGGCAGAGAGCAGCGCTCCGCGCCACCACCGCTACGGTTAATGCTCGGTCTCGCGACAATGCGCGCAATTATCGTAGCCCGTAGGATGCGTGGGTACGTGCGTGTGCGCGAGCGAGTGCGTGCGTGCCGGCACGTTTCGTACGCCCCGGACGAGGCGAGCTGCATTCGGCATCCAGCATCCAGTTATCCGAGAAAGAGCAGAGCCATATTGCGCGGCCTTGATATTTACGATTGAAACAAATCAAACGTTATCAAGCATTCCGGGGTGGTGATAAAGAACACAGAGGGGACGCGGAGGCATTTGCTGCTCCCACGGGAGATGTCATCGGGAAATCTTCCTCCCGGCATTCCCAGTTAACGTGCCGTCATATTTACTCTATATAGTATCGATCTTGCGCGTTTTCGCCGATTACATCTTTCCCCGCGAACAGTCGGGGTTGCGGGAGTGCGGGGCGGAACGTTCGCGCGAGGGGAGGGGCGCGTAAAGAGGGGCACGATGACGAGGTCGATACGCGCGGAAGTATCGGTATTCTTTTAAAATGACAAAACAAAAAAAAAGCAGAGAGAAACGAACAAAAAAAAATAAAACGAAACGGGCCGGACGGGTGGCTGGAGTTTGTCCGATACGATTGGTATCGTAAATCTGTTCTCGTGCTCCTCTCGGAGGACGAGAAAGGGCCACGATCCAAACAGGAAAGATCGGAAATAATCGATAATCGATGGCGTAAGATATCTCGACGCGGGATAGGGGTTGCGGGACCAGGATCGGGATCGAGATCGAGAACGGGAGCGGGAGGCGACGCGAGTCGCGAGTCGAACCAATGGAATCCTCGAAACCCTAGGCTCCCTTCGGATCCTTATAAATCCATCTTTTTTTGGACCGTGTGGGCCTTGCGGCCAACTCGCTGATGCACCTTCCTCTCGAGTCCACGGGGGAACAAGAAGGAACACAGGGGAACCATCAGCGGAAGAAGAAGAAGAAGAAGAAGAAGAAGAAGAAGAAGAAGCAGCAGAAGAAGGGGGAGGAGGAGAGATGGAAAGGGGGACGGAAGGACGAGGCGTTCGGTCCCGTGGTGATTTAAGGGCGTCGCTTTACGTGTATCACACCGCGGCCCGTCCGTTACGAGAGACCACGAAGAAGACGAAGGTTCGGTGTTGTCTCTGGGACGGTTCATTCGTACCTATCCGTGAACCTGCGTTTGTCTTGGTGAAGCAGCGCGAGACCATACCTATGGTACATTCCGACAGATATAGCCTGGCTACGCCACAGACCGCTGAAACACAGGGCCCAAACGATCCAGTTGAGTTGATTTGTGACTACCAGGGAATCGCGGTCGGATGCTTTATGAACCGATCAGCTTGCTTCGAGCGACCACCGTACGGGCCCATAAACGTGTCACGGCTTTCGGGTAGGAGAAGCGCCAACCGTTCGACCGGTGCGGCGCGGAGAGGACGCGGAGAGGACGCGGAGAGGCGCAGACCGACGCGGTACAGCGCAGCGCCGCTCGAGATCAACAGGAACGATGCGATTTTACTTTCGCCGTTCCGTATCGGAAACGCAATTTATTTCGCTGTTGATCCTCGGGAAACCAACGGGGGAAAAAACGAGCGGAAAAAGATCGGGCGATTCGTCCGTCGATTGGTAGCAATTTTCATTGAAAATCGTCCACGTCCGATGAGATATCACGGTGTTACGGATCGAACGCGACCGAATTCGAATTAAGGCTGTCTCGATTTCGGCGTTCTCCAACCCGAACCCCACGGTCTTTGCCACGAATTCGATAATCTTTCCCGGAGACGATTCCATGGTTTGTAGCGGCGAACCTTCCGCGACAGTCCTCGCTCGATAATATATGCGCCAAAGATTCGGTAGACGATTCGTAGTGCGATACCAGCAGCCGAAGGGTCTGACTGTTCGAGAGCGGTTAAGTTAGGTTAGTCCAGCTCGTCGGTAGAACGAGGATTTCTACGTAAACTCGCTCGGGAGATACGATCTACGGGGCCCTGGTGCGTCCAATCCTCGTGAACTTCGATGCTCGACCGCCTTATACGCGCGCTCGACGCTCTGCCCTGCTCCGTTCCGCGTGCACGGTAAAGTATCGGTTTAGGTCGCTCTCGGGACCCGCCGCGTTAATATTTACTTTCGAACACGAATCACCGATAACCAGGCTAATGTCCGGCTCGTACGTCCATCTGGAAAAATCACCGATCGACATCCGGGTCTCGAGACCCGATCCTTATTCGTTGCGTCGCATAGATCTTTTTTTTCGGGTAGGGGAACGGGAACGTTCTCTCACCGGCGTGGCGAGCCATCGTTAATGGTGTCTCGCAGCGAAAGGAGAGAGAGAGAGAGAGAGAGAGAGAGAGAGAGAGAGAGAGAGAGAGAGAGAGAGAGAGAGAGATGCATTCGACTCGATAAGGGAGATTTCGTAGCCAGGATCGAGAACGATTATTAGGCAGGACGTCGGAACGACGAGAACAAGGGAACGGCTTGAACGGCTGCGACGACGGTAACCGGTAACGCGTTCGGTAAACAAAGTCCGTGGAAGAAAGAAGCGTGCCGACCACGGCGCGGTGCGGCGCGAGTATGGGTGTGCGTCGTCCCGCGACGGGACGGTCACGATCTGTACGGCCACCGCCCGTTGTCCAGGATCCAGGAGCAAGAAGGTAGTATCTTATTATCCTATCCCGGCAACCTCGGTGACAACCCATATAAGGGATGCCTGTGATCCTTTTGCCGTGCACGCGCGAGTTCGAGCCAGGTAGCAGCAACTCCGACGACAACGAGAGTACTACCAATGACGCTGCGCTTACCGCAACCTTACAAAAAGTTCAGTGTGTCCCTATTAACAACGGCCGGTGCGCTCGAACGATGCGATGCCGGTAACGAGCTGGTACGCGAGGAATCGTATATGAATCTTCTTCCCCTTCGACGCGCGTCCACCTACCGAGCGAAACGATATCGAACGAACCCGAAACCGAAACCGAAACGAAAGGAAACGATCAAAATTCGAAAGGACGACCCCCGCGACTTCGCAAAATTCCGATTCGAACCGATTCTCGCGGTCGTCTTGGAGTTTTCGTATAGAAGACGAACCGTCGATTATCCGTGCGTTTCTGGAATGACCTTGAACCTGCTGCCGCCGACTCGGGTCGACGTATGTGCGAGCCGGTGTTTCTACTTTCTTGGGTGTTAATCACAGCCAAGGTCACCCGGGATTCTCTGGTACAGGTGAAAGAAGCTTCGGAGGACAGGGAGAGTGAGACGGTCGAATGGGGGCGGGGAGGAGGAGGAGCAGCCAGAGAAGGGGAGAAGAGAGAGAGAGAGAGAGAGAGAGAGAGAGAGAGAGAGAGAGAGAGAGAGAGAGACGGAAATGGAAAGGGGGAAGGGAGGAGAGACAGAGAAAGAACGAAAGACCGGACAAGGATCGACCAAGAATATACACGGAATGGCTCACGGACGCGTTCTTACGACGAACGACCGATCCGTTACGTCGAACACTCTAAAGACCCACTTTAATCATGATCGCTGGAAAGATCGGCGCGATCGTGATCCATCGATCGCCCGGCCGGGACGTGTTTACGTGCTCGTTGGCGTCGTTACCTTATGCTAATCGATGCCTACACCTGTCGGGCGACGTGCTCCGACGTTTAAACGACTCCCCCGTCTGAATTATTCGCGGCCAAAAGTGGCATCGTCGTCTTCCTTTTTCCACTCGGCGCCTACCTCGCCCTTCTCTTTTCTCGATCTTTCCTCTACCTTCCTCTGTTCTTCTGGTCGTGCCCATGATCGTCGAAAACAACGATACGGGTCTTGCGCCGTAAACGACGAACGATACCAAATTCGAGAGTCGACGCGAGTTTCGCCCCGACGAAAACGGAAACCGTCTTCCGCCAGCTCGATTCCGGTTCGAATCGGGAGCGTCGAGTGGTTCGAGAGAACGGCCACGGGACATGGGACACGGTGGTAGCGAGTTATGCGAGCGGACTCGCGCGTTTTAACAACCGTCCGCTTATCGGCTCGTTAGTTTTCGGTAGCGGCGCCGGTATTTAAACGAACCCTTGGATGCCCGGTCGGTGAGGGAGGCAAGAGAGAACGGCGCGGTGCCCGTTGCCTCGGTAATGATCCTTTCGTGGGTCATCAACGTTACGCCGGTGGACATGCATGTGCGGAGGCGAGTTCTCCGGCGAACGGCTACGGGAGAGAGAGGGCGGGCGGGTGGCGGTGCTGATGCTGTTGGTGGTGGTGGTGGTGTGGTGGTGGTGGTGATGCTGCTGCTGCTGCTGCTGCTGCTGCTGCTGGCACGGAAGAGGGGTGGAACGGTGGCCGGTGGCCGGTGCATTATATGCAGAACAGGGTGCACCATAGTGCGCTCGAGTCCAGTCAAGTGGCCAAGGGGGCGAGAAGGGAGATGCGAAGAAGCGAAGCAACGAACAAGCGAAGAAGCGAAGAAACGAAGAAGCGAAAAAGAAGATGGGAGCTACAGATAGGAAAGGGACGAAGGGAGAGACGGTGCGGCATTGCGATCCGAGAGAAAAAGAGAGTCGGAACGACGCGAGAAGACGGAAAGATAGAGATAGGGAGATGAAGATGGGGCGAGCGGAGACGGGAGGAGAGAAAGACGGAGGCATAGCCACTGGGCAGTCTCCTCGCGCGAGGATTTATATCACGGTGCCTCTACTCACACACGGATACACCTGACTTATGCAAAACGAGAACCCCACGTCCCCTTGCACCCAAATAAATGTCACTGGGAAACAAAAACCGTTCCTCCTCCTGTCTTTTCTGGCTGTAGGCCCGCGCGAGTTCGCTCATCGTACCAACGATGCCTCCGAGTCGCGTACGACCCCACGATTCCTCCACGGTCAGTGCGTTTCTGCTCGGACGAGAAAGGGCCAACCGTATTTCAGTGGCGTCATCGGTACAAAAGCACGCGCGCGGAAGATGCGAGCCGAGCAATCTGCACCCAACATCCCAGAACTCGCCGGATTTACTCGCGCGGGGACCAAGCACCTGCTGTCCCTTCTCGACAGGAACGGTGCTCGACTCCTCCCTCTACCACTTGGTTCCTTCTTCCACGATCGGGACTCTCGCGACTGCTTTCCTACAAACGATTCTACCTTTCTTTCAGATTCTTCCCATTCTCTAACAGGATATCCGTTCTCTCGTTCTTCCCCTGCGTGTCTTCGCTACGGTTCCGGCTCCGGTTCCGTACCGCGCTATCTACAAAATCTCACCCCGCAAAAGACACCCCGTTCCGAGCCTTTTGCCCGAGGAAACTCAAAGGCGACGCGACGACGTCGTCGACTAATTGAAAAGCAAAACCACGCTAAGGTGGACGCATCGTATCGGATAAAAAGCGAACCGGACAGATCGAGGCAGAGAACGGGAGAGAGAGAGAGACCGATGGAAACGTTCCACCAGGTTCTAATATACCGTTGGCGCCATCTTCCCGAAAGCTTGCCAAGCGATGCCTCCGTAGCTTACTCGCTTGATGTCCGTCCCTCTTCTACCGTGGGTAACTCCCACGTCAGCTTGCCTTCCGTTGCTCTTATTTCCCAGCGACTTTACCCGATTCTGACGGCCGATCGAACAACCGCGTAAATATTGAGCATTTCTACGAAGCGACTGCCAAATCCACTCGCATCTTCTCCCTTATCGACTGACTCTCGGAGGTGAAACCACCCTCTTCGAGAAGCGTGTCGTGCATCGGTCGACCAACGTGGTTTTCAGCGATGCTCCGGTACCGAGACGTTCGGACAAATGTTCGGAAAAATTAATGAGATCGAGCAGCGACGGATGGTCGCACGAAGGATCGTACAGAAGAATTACTCTAATAGGAACGACGCGACGCGACGCGCTCCGACGAGACGCGGAGCATCGCGAGGGCTCATGCGGCGTTTCGCCGGTGCCGGAGCCGGTGCATCCTCTGATGAAGATAACGCCAACCTCCTTTGAATTACGAGCCGGACCCGGCAATAATAAATTCCAGCAAACATTCATTTTCGTACACGCAACTTTATGTCGTCCTTAGCCGGACTAAGCGCTCTCCACCAATGTCATTTAGCATCCCGGTGATGGTCCTAATAGCCGGGTCCTCCCGGTTCAATGGACGGTCTTTTACGATTTACAGTATACCACCGAGCGCCGCACCGCCGCCGCCGTCCCGCTGCTACAACTTGTCGATGATACTTTGTTCGCGTTCCTTCGTTGCTTGGAAAAGGCCTTCCGAACCTTGTCGAGAATATCTTAACGACCACGCGAGCGGGGCAGGTGTTTACGGTGTCCTACCTTCAACGTTCTGCAAGGGATAATCCAATTCGTGGGATTGGATTCGGAGCGGGCGTCCCGTCGTCGCGTGGTCGCTCGTTGCGGCTCGCGCGATCATCGTGACGCGACAATTGAAATTCGATGGACAATGAAAGCGAGAAGCGGCTACCGATCGTCGTCCTGGCAGCGGTAGGAACGCTAGGAACATCGGGAACACCACGATGTCCACGATACGGAGGTCGCGGGAGTTAGCCGAGGTCACGAAATCCTCGCTCGTAAGATCTTTATCGAATCCTGCTGGCGGCGGCGGTCGTGCCTCCGCGGCAAAAAGCAACAGAGAAATGTTTTCGCACTAATTGGAGGGCACTTATCGAGCAGGCCAGCTCGAGCAGGCCACGGGGAATCGTTTCCATGGAATCGTGGATCTAGCAAGAGCGGTTTAGAGAACGGATACTCGAACGGATCCATGAAAAGCGCAACGACGCCTTCCAGATAATACCGATAACGCGAGGCGCAGGGTTGGCGAGGGAGAGAGCCGGTCCCGATTTTAATTGAGCCCCCGAGAATTAAAAGAGAGATCTCGAGGATGCCTAAGGAGGAGAGGAGCGCCAGAGGCAGAGGCTGCGGTGCGGCGAAGAGGAAAGGGGATGGCAGAGGAGGAAAGGAGTATAGCAAAGGGGCCAGAAAGCGTCGGGAACACCCGTGGCTACGGCCAATCGCCTCCGCGGATGGAGGCCTGGCACGATGGACGGGCCAGAATTATGGGCTCCTCGCACGAGAATCGCGCGCAACCGCTCGCGAGACGCTTCAACTTTTGCGCGAAGTCGATTTACGCTCTCCGTCGGATACTTTCGCAAAGATTGATCGATTAATGTCCTCTGGACGTTCGATTCTCCTCTTCCTCGGTGCGGCCGCACGAAACGCGATCCGATCCGATCCGATCCAGAGGTTCTCCTCCGATCCCGTTTATCCGTTTCATTTTCTCTCGAGCGTTCCAACGGAAAAAAAGAGAGAGAGATTAGAGGCGAATCTCGACGGTGCCGAAAATTAAAACGTCCTTGCACGCGGCCGGGGCCTACGTTTTAAAGGCGTATTACATCGTCGGGAAGAAAATGCAAAGTCACCGAGTAAAGTAATAAAAGAGGTCGACTCGGGGCAATCCCGTCGAAACAAACGTTTTAATCCAGAAAACACGAGGGACTCTCGAATGGAAGCAGTCTCGCGCGCGTGAATATACCGGGGTAGGTGCGCGTGGGTGTTGGCGACGACGTATAATTTAAGGCTGCGAACGCAACGATTCAATTTCACAAGACCACGAAGTACGGCGCGGCGTATAAGCAAAACCAAGGTCCAGCGAGGAGGAAATAATCTCTTGATTTGTACCGGGAATAAAATCACTCGATTCATTTTCGTCCGTGCCGGCCTTATCTTCGTGCACGCTGGGAAAATGGTCGGAAGTCTGACGTTGCGTCGCGTTTCGTACTCGCAATATTGTCGAAAATATTCGAATTCGAATTTGCTTACGGCTTACCGGTTGCCGCTTACCGTGTCGTGTATCGCCTACCATCTCCAGCTGTTTGAATCGCGTCGAGCTCGCTGTCGGACATGTTCTAACGCGCGCTTTTAACGCATTCGTCGATAGTCGCCGATGACGGTCATCGACAGTCCGAAGACTAGCAAAACTCGGAATGTCGCAGATCGTATCGTTTGCCGAGTAACGGGCTAATCGTTTTCGCGGGATCGAGCAAAAACGTTGAGCAATTAACGAGCCGGGGAGCGGTTGTCGCGGCGATAAGCGATAAAAATGGCTCGGGTAGGCAAAGCATCGGATAGGATGCGCGGACGACAGACGAAAATAATTCGATTGGCAGCGGATTCGATTTAACGTGAGAACCGGACCAGTTGCAACCAAGGTGAGGCCGAGGTATCCGGGGCCGAAGGATCATGTCATACATTCACGTACGCGTGTGTATACAGACGGACGCGTAGCAGGAGGATATAGGTGTATACATACGTATACACGACGAGGCGCTCCACCTCGTCGGGGCTCATATAATTGCTGGCATCCATAACGCTGATGTATTTATGGCATTAACTCGCCTCTTTCTCGTACGCTGCCGCCCCCGACCCACCCCGCCGTGGCCATGCCCGTACCCGTCATGCAACCACAAGTAGAAATAATTGGTTGAAAACAGCGCGCTCTCAGGCGGCAATATATCCAGCTTACTCCCCGCTGTCGCATCGCTTAGATCACTTCCCCGCCACCAAAACTCGCTGCCTGCCCGCCTCCTTCGTTCTCCACCTTCTTCGACCGATTCTCTCTTCTTCTTCTTCCCCCTTCCCAGATACTTCCTCGGCCTCTTCGACGCCTTTCCTCCCCTCCTCCGCTCGCGTTTCTTCTTCATCATCATCGTCATCTCTTTCTCCGTTTCTTCGTTTCTTCGTTCCTTCCTCCAGCAACTTCTTCTTTTTCTTTCTCCGCTTCCTCCTCTTCCTCCTGTTCCTCCTGTTCCTCCAGTTCCTCGTGTTTCTCCCGTTCCTGCTCCCTTCGCTCTTATCCCGCGTCACCTCACCCCTCTCATTTGAATAGCTCTTATTTATGAAAATTGAATTGAATGCTTCTCATTTATGAAGGTAATTGGTACCTGTCACGAGTCCTGCCGTAGGATATCCTACTTTATACGTGGATAAGCGGCGATAATTATTCTTGCAATTGAATTTATTTCTATAAGTCCGTTGGTCGCGGTCACCGGCGTCCCTGCGTGCCGATCGTGTTCAACCCCCGTTGCGCCGCGATACGTCGCGTGCGAAAGGGGCGCGAACACGGCTAGCCGAGGGTGGTGCTCTTTTTCACAGCGAAACCGTCTTTCGTTTCGTCTCGTCTCGTTCCGTTCCGTTTCGTTTCGTCCTGCTTCGTCTCGTTTCGACGTTGTTTGAGCGTTCGTGCGGACAACGCTTCCGTTCGCCAGAAATAGGATCCCAAAGTGTTTGGTTTCCGTGCGCGAAATCAACTCGAAGCGCAAGCCATAGCCATAGCCGAAGCCCCAGCCCCAGCCCCGACAGAGCCCAAAGGAGTAAACGAGAACAACAGAACTAATAGTAAGCTCTGATAAATTATTACCGAGTAACCAGTACTTACCGCTGCCCGAATAATCAATGGCGCGTAATCAATTTCTAATACTAATACCAGCCCGATAATTTATCGTTATCCTCGGTGGAGTCGAGGTTGCATATTATCGGTAACGTAAATATTTCTTACGTATTTGCGCGATACCACACCGCAAGTCTCTTTTGTCGCGTCGTCGTCCTCCGTTCGACAAACTGTACGTTCAACGATTCTACGGAAAGAAGCGTGGAAGTAGTACGCCAACGATCAAAGGAATCCGCGCGTGTTCTTCCATAATTTTAATACCGTTCCCATCAACCCTGATTATCGGCAACGGTCTTGGTTTCTTGTCGACCGAGCACCGAACCAGAAGAAAGAAGGAGCAAAGAGTATCAGTGGCTGATCCGCCGCGCTGCACCGGTAGCTCCGACCAATCGCTGTCGCGTAACACGAAAATTATCGTTCCTTGATTGCCGCGTAATGTGTCCCGACGTTTTCGCCAACGTCCAGGCGTTCAACTTTATCGTCCCCCCCTCTTATTAAAACGGTCGGTAGTGCGAACTCGTACGATTATTCCGACTTTGACCGTAAAACAGCCATCGGCCGTAATCGGCGTCGCGTTGTCTAGAAACTCCCTCCTTTCGCTTACTTTCCCTTTCTCTTTCCCACGATCTCTCTATACTCGTCCTCCCGTGTATCGAATGGGTCCCGCCAGTAAGCACGGCAGTGGCGTGGACGAACACATCCCTCCGAAGAACCTTGCTGAAGATCTCGCGTGATTCTTCGCCAAGGGATGAAAAGAAGAGAGAAAGAAATCGACGAATCGAGGATTTCTGGTTGTTTGCCTGTGAGCTTAAAGCGTTCTAGGCAACGAATCGAGCTGAGAGAGAGAGAGAGAGAGAGAGAGAGAGGGGGGGGGAGATCGAGGAGAACGAGAAGCGAACGCGGTCGTTGCGATAGGGCGTCAAAGAGGGTCCTGGCGTCATCGGGACTCCTTCGTCATTAAGCACACCGGTCGGCCGATGTCTAATTAAGCGGGACGTTAAGTGGGGGCGTTCGATAAAGCCAGGCCCGTCCGATAAATTCGATTCGCCGGACAGCCGGTTAATACCCGGTGTATACGGGGGATACCGAGGGCCAAGATAAACCGCGCGTTTTTCAGGAAGGTCTCGTTTCGTGGACAGAGGCGGAGGATGACGGACCGAGGTAAACGGAGTTCTTCTCTCGAAGGGAAGGAGGACGGGGAGGATCGTCCTCCGCTGCTCTCCTCCCTCCTTCGGGTCCAACAGCTTCTCCTCCTCCCCCTCTGGTTCGGCTCGTCTCCCCCGGAGACGTTGGTTCGTATAGGAGAGCGGAGGAGCGGAGATATGCAAACGTCTTGCCGCGAGACGGTTGAACATAACTCAGGCACACGTATGCGAGCGAACCGCGCACACATCCTCGCACTACTGAGGACACTATAAACCTCGATACCGGGCGAATAAAATCCCGGATTTACAGTCCTGATACCGAGCGAGACGGTCCTGTCCTGTCCCGGTGCTGTCCTGTTTGTCGCTGTCGCACGGTGTGGGTTGGCTCATCAGTGATGGCCACGTCCCGCAGTATCTTTTCCCTCGGCATCGAGTAGACCGGCCAATCTCGGACTCGTACACGCGCGTGCATTCGATTTACGCACACATCGCGACCGGGCCGACGAGTCGCACGTACGGAAATCGACGTACGTTCGAAACGATCTTCGATCGTGCTGGTAACCCGTACACTCGTATTTGGATGCGCGCGGCTCACACACGAGTACACGAGTACACGCGTACACGCGTACACGCGAGGCCCCTCCACGCTGTCGCTGTTACAGGGCACACGGCACACAACGCACACCGTGTTCGCCGCACACGGGTACGGTGCATGGTCATCGGCGTGTGCGTATACCGTCTTGTATGCGTGGCTTTCGCGATACTTAGAGAAACCGCTCCCTCTTATCACCCCTCCCGCGCGCTCCGGCAAAACCTTGTTCGATACCATTTGAGGACCTCCAATAACCTATCCGAGCCATTCCGATAGGAGCTGTCAGCCCGCACCCACACGCTGACCGCGCTCTGCGAGGAGCCGCGCACCGCAGACCGGATAAGCCCGAGCGCAGGTGTGCCGCACAAAATCGTCTGATCGACGTGCCGAGTGCGCTGATCTCGATGACCTTCGCCAAGGGTTTCGATTCGACGACGCCGCGGTACACGAGGCACGCCCCGGATACCATCTCGACGAGCTGCTCCGGTACCAACGTACCACGGTTACCCTCCTATCCCTCCTATCCCTCTTGTCCCTCTTGTCCCTCCTATCCTTTCTATCCCTCTGTCCCCCTGTGTACCTCTATCCCCCTAGCCCCCTGTCCTGCTGTCCCGTGTACCCATTCGTTGCGCTCACTCGCATTCCCATTCCGCTATTAGCATCCCGAGAGCCTCCTCTTCTTTTCGTTCTTCTCGCTCGGTCAAACTTCTCCTCGTCGATCTGCGATGACCATACCTCCTCTCGTACCGGTAATCCGGTTAGCTGAAAATCGATCGAGTCGATCTTTTTCATCGTCGCTGATCACCGATGTCCGTTGACTCGCGCGCGCCCGCGCCCGCGCCCGCGCCTGGGGTGGTGCAACGCGTTATAATTCGGCCGAACTTTCTCGATCGTACACGCGAGTTCCCAAGGGTGTGCTGCTCGCCATCGATCCTGGGGCGCGAAACTATTCGTCGCGTCGCATCGGCCCTCCCGCGATATACCTCCGCTGATTTTCGACACTCCCTTGATTTGTCTGTGTCTTGGGAGTTGCGTGAATCCCTTCCGTTGAACCGGGTGATGAATCGGGCATCGTTCGTCGTCCACGACGCTGACTGTATCCACCACCCTCGCTCGACATTAGCCACGAGGGTGCTCCATCAACCGCGCCAAACCGTGCGCTGCCGTGTCCGTGAAACTTCTCCGTGTCCGTCGACTCGTTTGCCTCCCCCGGGACACCGAGCTGGTCATTTCCACGCGTTTTCGCACCTCCGACTTTCGGGAAAATGGCCGATACTTGCTCAAGTTCGGTCGACCGCATCCTGATCTTTAAGTTCGGAAATTTCTATTACTCGAAGAGTTTAAGAGCGCTGTGGAAAAGGCCTTTCGATTTTAATAGCGGTCGATCGTTGCAGAGATCGAGAATGAGAACGACAACGGGAAACGGGAGACGGTGCGGTGGCTGGATTCTCGCCACCTCTCCCTCTCTCTCTCTCTCTCTCTCTCGCTTTCTGTCCCTGCGTAAACACGAAGCATCGCGGTACACGCACGGGACGGGCATTAGGCGAAGGAGACCCTCGCGTAGATTCTCAGAATGCATATAATTAAGCACGCTGCATCTCAAGAATGCTGTATACGCGCGTGCGTTCGGCTTTGTGTAGTGACTGGTTCGAGAGGCAACGCGCTCGTGTGTACCTTATATAGATACGCATAAATATATGCCTAGCCATCGTTGGTCCCTCCACCCCTGCGAACCTCTCAGCCCTTGAGCTCCTCATCCCCGCCGACCCGCCTCTCAACCCCGTTCCACTCTTCCCCCCTTTTCTTGCCCCACGCTCAACGGTGATCTATGTATCAGCCTGTGCTCGCCGAACCGGGCAACGTGTGTCCGTCCCCCTCGTGTGCTTACTTTATTATCGGGGCTCAAATGAGAATTTATGCAGACATAAACGCTCGTGTCAGCAGCATGCCGCGTAGGTGGGGAGGCACCGTTGAACAGGCATCTGTCACCCTCTATGCTTTACCTGGTCCGCCTTCGAGACGGTGCCACGGCCTTTTTTCGAGAGCCGTGCGAAATTTAAGGAACACGGGACCTCGAACGAACCAGAGTCCAACCGAAATCTCGGTCTCTCTGCCCGGAACTAGACAGTCTTCTCAATCGACGCGTCTTTCCTCGAATCGAGCAAAACGATCGCCACGAGTCATTTTTTCCTCGCGAATAAGCAACGCTCGCCGACAACGATCTGGTTAAGGGGCAGCCTCGCGTAGAGGTATTCTCCGGATATAGCGAGGCGTGGGCTACGCGATCCCCCCGTTTAGGCTCGTAAATAAACGAAACCTACGAGAATACGTCGCGGTCGACTTTTATATAAACAAATGAAACTGGTACCAGAAAAATACGCGTGTTCTGCCGCGCGATGAATCATCGTAAAAGTGTCCGCCCTAACTCCTTATCCTCTTCGGAGCGTTTTAATAAGCGTACCGCGTCGTCGAGTACGGGCACACAGTCGGACGGTCCTGTTGCGCGAACGGAGGACCAGCGAATAATCGAATACGCGGAATATTTGCGGAACGGATTTTCCTCGAACGATTAATCTCGTATGGATTTATTTAAACGTTTCCGACGGGCAGAAAATAAGAAATCCGTAAATTGTTCGCCGCCCGAACACGAACGTACGGAACGGTGGTTTTCATCCCGTCGATCATCGTTCATTAGGATCGACGCGTGTACGCGAAACGTTGAATGTCGAACGTCGACAAAGTACCGGCGTGCGGTTTATCTTTCGCATTATGCGAAACATAACGCAGTTATTGCTCGTGATTAATTAAAAGAACGAACGTAAATTTATTCGAGAGGGGGGTATACGCCTCTCTCTCTCTCTCTCTTTCTCTCTCTCTCTCGCGCGCGCGCTCACGTCGATATTGAAATATCGGCGCGGCGTGATATATTTCGAAGCGTGTTTTCCTTTTTTCCGATTATCCGTTCAATATCAGCGCTGACGTAAAATGTATCATCACTGTACGGAACGGAAGGAACGGTACCGCCATCACGCATCCGAAAATTAATCGGCGTGGGCGCAGCCGATAACGAATGGTGTTCCCGCCAAACGGCCAGTATATTTTACTTTGTACTCCAGTGTCTGTTATTTTCCGCGCATTCTAGCTGTCCGGCTACACGATTTACTCCCGGTCTCGATCAGAAATTCTCGGCCGCAGTGGATGGACAAATATCCACTGGAATCCATTAAAAAATTGCCGTGTCCCGGAGAATTGTCTTTTAATTGAAATTGATCTGTTTGACCACAGGATATTATATCCTTCAGTCTGCCGGCTTGTCGGAGATATTGGACCGTTACAGTTTTACAGGGCGCTGTTTGTTCCACCGGCTGGCATACTTTCTCGCTGCCGAGGTGCCGAGGTGCCAAGTACGATACGTTTTGCGATATCTGTGCCGGCGTGCGGCGTCACGTGACCCCACGGATATCATAGTTAGTATGAGCAGTACCGGCATGTTAGGGTAGGGCGCAGTCAGCCGATCGCCCGGGGCGCAAGAACTGTAGGGGCGCCACTGCCTAGCGCACCCCCAACATCTCCCATCACGTGATACACCCTGTGCCTGCCGCGTTTTAAACTTTAGAAAACAGCACAATGCTCAGGTACTATATCCACATTATGAAACGTGTTTAAATCAAAATTAAATTGATTCGTACATTTGCATAAAAGAGACAAGAAATGAAAATGCTCAAGAAACTTGAAAACGAACATGGAAGAATAAAAGATATACAAAATTTTGTGTATCTACGACGACGTTAGTCGTGAACTCTAGCGTTCACGTATATCCATGTGTATTGATTTATATCCTTTTCGATTGGAATGGACTGCTAATTCATGTTATATCTCGTCCTGTAACCTACATAGCACCTGTGTATAACGAGCACAGGTGATGAGCACACAGGTAGGGCCCCTGAATGACGGCAAGCGGTGCTTACGAATCACGAATGCGTCATCGGAATGCCATGCGAACGGTGCGTTGCAAATCGGTGAATCGTCGATCGCGCATCGGTGAATCGTCGATCGTTCGAGTTCGGCCCGTGGCCCGTTTTATAAACTTACATTTCGTATTGGTAAATAGTAGGTGTTGTGGAAAGTATTACCCAGAAAAACGTGGAGGTGTGTTGGCTGCGCGTAGGTGGATCACGATCGGTTGTAAGTATAATCGGAAAATTCGGGAACGGAGATTGGGGAATCCTGTCGGATGATGGGATCGAGTATTCGTGACGGGTAAAAATCGATAAATACCCTCCTAGAGACGTCCGGCTAATCGAGGTTGCGTCGCGAACCGAACAGAGTGTAGGTGCATCGTGCACCGTGCACGTATACGTATAGCAGGCGAATAGAGGCGCTGCACGACGCTGCGCGACGACTTTTCTCGACGCGTCGAGTGTCGGTGTGGCCGACAGGTGGCGACAGGGTCGAAGATTGCGCGTCGTTTTCCGCCATCTTTAGTTGACGGACCCGAGCGAAGAGACAAGCCAAGAGAGCTCCGTGGCGATAAGAGATAAGGTGAAGAAGCGGTCGGTTCACGGGGGCAAAAGGGAATTTGGTGGATCGAGTGTCGCGGTACCGAACCAGCCGTGTCCTCGTTCGAGCACGATTCACGAAATCGCCTTCGGCCGATCCTCGCGATACGGTAAGCACAGTAGAATACCAAGTTCGTTCGCCATTACATCGTACATACGTCGTCCGATAGGGGGGAAAAACTTGTCATTTCCGTGACGGTAGTGTTTACGCTGGGTGTGTCAAAGTGTTTCTTCTCGAGCTTCTTTCTCTCTTCCGTCTTCTCGTTACTCGTTCTATTTCTCTCGCGCTATCTCTCTTCCTCTTTCACTCTCTTTCTCTCTCTCTCACTCTCTCTCACTCACACTCTCTCCCCGTCTGTCTGTCCGACTGTGTGTGTGTGTGTACGCCTCTCTCTCCTCCGTTCTCTGTTCTCTCTGTTCCGGCAGTGTACACGTATATCGCGGTTAATGTATCTCTCGGCTGTTCTTCCGTTGTTCCGTTCTCGCTTCCCTGTCGCTCTCCGCGCACCGCGCACCGCTCTTCGCTGGTCGTCGATCCTCGGAAAATGGTGATGCATTGGATTCTCGGATCTCGGAGGCTTTGTTGTGTGCCGCACGCCCACGCGCGTCCCTCTACCTTCCGTCTCTCGAGCGAGAGAATCGTTCGCGCTTCCTCTCCGCACCTCTGGGCTGCTTCTCGGCCACCGTGATTTTCTAGCACATTCTTTCGAATCGAATTCGTGTCGCGTGTCTCGTCGCGTCGTTCTTCGAGCAACACCTTGCGGCTTGTCGCGCGACAAAAGCGGAAGCTGCGGGGACGCTCTCACGGAAGAATTTTTCGAGTCCGGCCACATTCCGTGCGGGCTCGTCCTCCTTCCATTATTCGCGACACGGTGCACTGACCCTGTGCGCGTCTTCGCGTCTTTGTAGATTGTTCTTCGCAACGTGACGAATAGCGTTCGGTTACGCCTCGCGGACATGTAATACGAAATTTTTTATCGCTTCCCGATACGGAACGCGATAGATCGCGGACTTTGACTCACGATCGTGTTCGAAATTTTACAACCATCGATTATACGTCGCACGTATACGTTACAACGTTTCTCTGTCTACAGGTGTGGATAGACTCTCCCGTAGGAGCCATGAGTTACCAAATGTCTATGAATCAATCCAGACCGAGTAAGTACATTTGCTAGTGCACTACAGAAATTTCAGACTGCTCCAAAAGTTAATGTGCTTTCTTGTTCTCGCAGTGTCTCATGGAAACTACCAGGGACCTGGAGACCTGCCCATGGGTTCCACCAAAGAACAGACCCTGATGTGGCAGCAAAACTCCTACATGGTGGATTCTGGAATTCATTCGGGCACAGTCACCCAAACACCGTCACTCTCGGGCAAGGAGGATGACGAGATGGAGGGAGATCCTCTGATGTTCGATCTGGATCAGGGCTTTGCCCAGGGTTTTACCCAAGATCAGGTAGACGAGATGAACCAACAGCTGAGCCACACAAGGTCCCAGAGGGTACGAGCAGCTATGTTCCCTGAAACGTTGGAGGAAGGCATAGAGATTCCTTCCACTCAATTCGATCCTGCTCAACCCACAGCCGTGCAGAGACTAGCGGAGCCTAGTCAAATGCTGAAACACGCTGTTGTCAATTTAATCAATTACCAGGACGACGCGGATCTTGCGACTCGCGCGATACCGGAATTGATCAAGCTGTTGAACGACGAGGACCAAGTTGTCGTGTCCAAGGCGGCGATAATGGTACACCAGCTCTCGAAAAAAGAGGCGTCTCGTCATGCGATCATGAACAGTTCTCAAATGGTCGACGCATTGGTGCACGCGATCTCGAAGAGCAACGACCTCGAGTCGACCAAAGCTGCGGTCGGCACTTTGCACAACTTGTCGCATCATAGGCAAGGTTTGCTGGCTATATTCAAGAGCGGAGGTATACCAGCCCTCGTGAAATTGCTCAGCTCCCAGATGGAGTCTGTGCTTTTCTATGCCATCACGACCCTTCACAATCTCTTGTTGCACCAGGACGGCTCGAAGATGGCCGTACGCATCGCCGGAGGCTTGCAAAAGATGGTCGCGTTGCTTCAGCGCAACAACGTCAAATTCTTAGCCATAGTGACCGATTGCCTGCAAATTTTGGCGTACGGTAACCAAGAGAGCAAGCTGATCATACTGGCTTCGCAAGGACCGATCGAGCTGGTACGCATCATGCGTTCCTACGACTACGAGAAGCTCTTGTGGACGACATCGCGGGTGCTGAAGGTGTTGTCGGTTTGCGCGAGCAACAAACCAGCGATCGTCGATGCGGGCGGCATGCAAGCGCTGTCGATGCATCTCGGGAATCCGAGTCAGAGGCTCGTCCAGAATTGTCTATGGACGCTGCGAAACTTGTCCGACGCCGGCACTAAGGTAGACGGATTGGAAGTATTGTTGCAGAGCCTGGTGCAGATGCTGAGCTCGACCGACGTGAACGTGGTCACCTGCGCCGCCGGTATCTTGTCGAATCTTACCTGCAACAATCAGCGCAACAAAGTAACGGTGTGCCAAGTCGGAGGCGTCGACGCCCTTGTCCGCACTATCATTTACGCGGACAGCCGAGAGGAGATCAGCGAACCAGCGGTATGCGCGCTCCGTCATTTGACGTCGCGCCACGGAGAGGCGGAAACGGCGCAGAACTCCATTCGTCTGAATTATGGAATCCAAGTGACGGTAAAACTGTTGCAACCACCATCACGCTGGCCCCTCGTCAAAGCGGTTATTGGATTGATCCGCAACTTGGCGCTGTGCCCGGCGAATCACGGACCACTTCGCGATCAGGGTGCGATTCGCGATCTCGTCAGACTTCTGATGGACGCCTTCCCCGAGACGCAACGAGTAGGCTAACGACTAATCTCTCTTAAGATATTCGCGATGTATTCTCGATACGTAGAATCACGAAATTTCTTGTTCAGCAGCAACGATCGTCCGTGGCGAGCACCGGAAGTCAACAGACTTCGGCAGCGTTCGCGGACGGCGGTGTACGCATGGAGGAAATCGTCGAGGGGACCGTGGGAGCGCTTCATATCCTCGCGAGAGAGTCGCATAACAGGGTGATCATCCGATCGCATAACGTGATTCCGATTTTCGTGCAGGTTGGTTCTAATTGTTGGTTCTTTATTGGTTCTGATAATTGTAGGCTAATGATTTTGTATTGTAACGCAGCTGCTGTTCAACGAGATCGAGAATATACAACGCGTGGCAGCTGGAGTGCTTTGCGAGCTCGCCGCCGACAAAGAAGGTGCCGAAATGATAGAACAAGAAGGTGCTACCTCTCCTCTGACAGAGCTGCTCCACTCTAGGAACGAGGGTGTCGCCACGTACGCGGCTGCCGTGCTATTTCGCATGAGCGACGACAAACCGCAGGAATACAAAAAACGGCTCTCGATGGAACTGACCAACTCGTTGTTCCGCGAGGACACAAATCTATGGAACAATGGCGACTTCGCGATGCCCCCGGATCTACAGGTACCGTACAATACTTACTAGTTATCGAATGCATGTCTCGCTTACGCCGTGGCTAAATTTATTTTTTTACCGACACTTTGTAACACGGACCATTTTGTTCGTTTTCCTTATATTTTTTCTGATCTGGCGGCATGTGCTGCGATAAGAATATGCACTATTTAATATTTCCTTGTACCGTGTGCCGTGTGTAGCTTTCGAATAGATTTCAGGCGATCGGATTATCGAGGAGAATTTGCCACATACGAGTTTCTTCTGTACACGATCGGTTACACAGTGTTAAGTAAATTGAGCCACGAAAACGGAATAGCGATAGCGAATACTCTCCTGACATAGTACCTAGTCACACAGCAGGTACATACTTGCACACGTAATCTTCCCCGCCAATGTAAGTTTAGAAGTGTACGACTAGATAGTTTGCAGAAGTAAATGTCGTTATCCATTATTCCAGTTTGCACAACTTTAAACATCTTCGAAAGATAAACGAATCCAACGAGAAACGCAAACGTGGCTTATTTGTTTTTTGTTTCTTTTTCTCTCTTCGTTCTTTTTTTTTTAAACAACGTCGTGTCGAAACAGAATAATTTGAATCGCGCGAGTCGTGCGTCCGTTCGCGATTACACTCGGGCTTATTTCGGTATAGTTGTATTGTTAAATGCATTCCTATCGAACGCGTTGTTTGCGAACGTAGATCGAGTACCAGGGTCGTGCCTAATGGAGCAATGGAACCTGTAATAAATGTACAGCGATGACTTTATCATTATCATCCTCAGTTTGCAACGTTGCGTTATGCATGAGAATGCGTTTCGTTCCATTCGTGTTTCAATCCCTTTTTCAAAGCTGAGTATAACGAAAACGACATTACCGCGATATTTTACTCTCTCACTCACCTACCTACTCTTTCTCTCTAACACTTTCTCGCTGTCTCCTCTTTCTCACTCCTCATCTATTCCATCTTTCGAACGCAACAACAAACGCGTTACACACCGACACACGTTCTATTCTCCGTATTCGTAACCGTATCCATATCCGTATCCGTACCTACACTCCGTATTCATATTATACATATGCATATATCGTATCGCCGCCGCCTTTACTAATTTTCTTCGCGATTTGCCGACACGATACTACGACGACGAGTAGTATCTTTACTCGCCCTTTACTCTCGACGCGGTGTTAAAGACACGCCTACACGAGAAGATACGTTTTGTGTTGATCTGAGCCTACCTAATCTTCAGGACATGCTTGGCCCTGATCAAGGCTATGATGGTATGTATGGACAAGGACCTCCTAGCGTACACAGCAGCCACGGAGGTCGAGGGTATCAGCCGCACGGTAAGTCATTGGCGTCATCCTTTCTCTATCCGATTATCGCTTTCGAACGATCGAAAACCTCAGTGGAACGTAGCTGAACTTACAAATTTCTCTGCTCGAGATTCAATCCTAACGTCACCGTAATCTTTTCGGTAATTCTCGTAGCATCTCGCCTTACGCGAGTTAGCGGGAACAAGAATATACGCATTTAACGGTGGGAATCGTAGGAGAACGGGTTCCAAATCGTAATGGCTCCGTGCATTGGAACGGGAACGGATTTGTAATGGGTTTGCGGGTTTTCGTGTGCTCGTGCCTTTCTTGTTGTTCTATGATACTTCTATACGTAGGATATTTCGCGGACTTCAAAGAGTTCTTTTTTACTCTCTCTCGAATAACACGTCTCTAGAATACTGTATCTTACTATTACTCGACGATAAGAAGAAAAGCAGCGCATTTAATTCAATGTTGTTTTAACAGCAGCTTAACCCACGGACTTATATTAAAATACAGGCTATCAACAGTATCTCGCAGTAACATAGGTGACACTCAGCTCTTACTTACTGTTCTATGCTTCTTTGATTATATTAATCGCTACATGTCTTCACACGCATTTCATTGTTTCTACGTTTAATATTTCTATTATGGTCACCACACGTATGTATCTATCGCTGAGTTTTTGTAACATTTGTATCCTATTTGTAATGCACGTTTTGCGAATGCACATTTTTTTCTTTCTCGTTGAATACCGTATTACACGCACATACACACAGATTCATTAGGGATTTTTTCCGTAATCTCTTTTACTCGCAGAAAAAGTTTCATGCATGACGTATTTTCGTTATCCTTTCCCTAATTGAATCTACTTTACGGTGGAAAGAAGAATAGAAACGTATTCGTAAGTAATTAGATAAGGTGTTCGCTTTCGCGAACGTGTCGAGAGAACGCGCTCAGTCATACGAATACCGCAAGAGAGTCGTGACGAATTCATTTGTCCGCCACTCGCTTTTCGATCGGTAATATTAAAAACAACTATGAAAAATCATACGAATTCAAGCTTCAACGATTAGTTTTCTCGTATCGATGACTTCTCGTCGTTTCTCTCGTTACCTCGAGAAGTTGGTTTGCTTTCGCGCGTGTCGTTCTGCTTTTGATTTCATTGATCCTGTTGTTCGAAGTTTATCGTTTGTCGTCGTTCACGTACCTTTACTCGTTTATCGTAAATATTGTAAAGGAAGAGCAACGAATGTTTTGTTTTACTGTCTCTCTCTCTCTCTCGGCAAGAAAATTGATCTTTTGCGAATACTTTAGCGACCGTTGTGCTCTACTTATTACTGGTTGAGGAAACTATTTTAGACAAATCTTTAGCGGCGTAGTTCTTGTCGATTCGTGTGATCGGATCGAAGGGGAACCGTTTGGTGTTGATCATGAACATTTTCTACCGAAACAGGTTATGGCCAGATACCAGTAGATTCCATGCAAGGATTGGAAATAGGAGGAGGGTCGACGTATGGCGCGATGGACACTATGGACGTAGCGCACGAGGGTGACCTGAGTTTCGATCATTTAGAAGAGCTTCCTGCACCGCCGCAAGACAACAACCAGGTCGCAGCCTGGTACGACACCGATCTCTGAAACTGTCCCAGTAGGGATTGCAATCCCGCGCCATTTTCAATCCCGCGGGATCCTGCGGAATTGCGGGATTGCAATCCCTATGTGCGAGCGCAAAACACATTCACGCACACATTTCAACACTCCGACACGAATATCAACATACACGTTCATTCACGCGAAACACGTACACAGACGAGTCTCGCTCGCGTGTCCGTGCGACGTTATCATCTTTTATCCGCGTATCACGGTTGTCACCGGTACATATTTCCTTGTACAAACGCCATACCCATTCGAGGTGCGGCGTTACGGTCAAAATCGGACACACGATTTTAGTATCGCGCGTCGACCGGAGTGAACGCACTGCCCGACACTGTCGATTGCCTGAATAATCCATTATATCATAGGTCTCCTTCGAAACTTGCGAATCTATTGAATTGCAGAGAGCGTTTACCTATTTATACCGCTAACCCCGAAACGATAGTATCATTCTCGAGTATCAGTGAATTACAATCACGAATAAATATAAACGAATATCAATGAACTTTCGCATTACGTTATTATATTATATTATTATCATTAAGATAACAAAAAAAAACGTAGCTACGCAATCGTGGCGCGGAGTACTTTGCATCGTTCGATGTCGATGTATCCGCCTTCGATCGCTGTCGATGTATTTAGACCTATAAGAGAGAAAGAGAGAGTGAGAGAGAGTGCGCGCGAGAAAGAAAGAGAGCGAGAGAAAGAGTGACAGACATGTAATTCATAAACACCATGTATATGTATCGTTTAATTGTCCAAACGAATACTGTGGTAATACTCTGGTGGTTTATGATATTTAGTCCCCTCAGAATTTCAAATCCATTTACCACTCTCCTCTTCCTCTTCCACGCTCACTATCGCCTAATTTCAGCGGGACCTAACTACTTTTTATTACGGTGGGTTCAGAACCACCTATATTGCGCCAACAACACGTGAACAGCACACACAGAGGGCCAGCCAGGCCACTTCCCAGCTTTTACCAGGCGGTCACTCATTCAAGCGCTGCACACGTTCCTCGCTGTTTAACTTCGGTGATCGTACGAGCACCGGTGTTTTCAGCGAGGTATCGGTCGTTGGATCCTCGTCCAAACGAATAAACTGAGCGATCAAGTACTCGAACTGCGTTAAGCGATGCTTACTTTACTAGTTTTCACCTCCGTTATCGCGAATCGTGTATCGCGTGCTACTGCTCGGTGAACGAGCAGCTTTCGAACTCGCCTGTTTACCGGGATCGAGAACCTCCTTATAATTTCGACTCGGCTCAACGTACTCTATACATAGCAAGCTTCGAGCCGATTTCTCGAGCAATCACATTCGCTTACCGATTGGTTGATCCGGTCATCGAAACTAACACCTTATGCGGAAGACCACCGCAATGGTATACCGAACGTATTTGCCGACTTATATGTAGACTGCAAAAATGGACTCATACAATTTAAAGCAGTGGACGTGTTAAAAATATTGAAGCACATCAAGGTACTAGTTTCAGCTTAATAGAGTAATTAAAAGAAGAATACAATTTTTATTTGCCACTGTCCTGCAAACAATACAAAAAATTTTTCTACTTATGTGTTTACTCATTTTTATTAATTTTCTCATCACATCGTTGGAAATATCATAGAATATTAACAGCATTAACAAGAGGCAGTACCAGGTACGGAAAATGATCGGAATGGAAAATAATATAAAAAATGAGACAAGGAAACACAGAAACGCGGCGCATTCAAAGCTTCGGGAGTCGGTATGACGAATATCGACCATCCCCTCGGTAGCAATGTTACTGTAACGTATCCTGGGGGACTGCTGCAGGCGGAGGTGTGGAAAAAAATGTGGCTAATGTGCTCGGTGAAATGTACGGTTGCGAGGAGATTAAATCTTTCGGAAGTGAAAATGACGAATTGATCGCAGGGGTCGATTGACGGTTACCCTCGTTCGAAATTCATCGACTCTTCTGGACGCGATCGTAAGGAATCGAGAGGGGAGAAGGAAAGGGTTCCCATTGACACGTGTTTTTGTGCAAGCTATGCAAATGCCGGGAATTAGTCCGAGAGTTGGTAAACGGTATACCGGAGGCAAACTTGCGACGGAGAAGGGCGCGCGTTCGTTCGCCAGGTCATTAATCGGCAGTCGACTGTCGAGCGGCGCACATTCGTGCGTGTACCTCTCTCCTGGAAGGTTCGGCTATCGCGTTAACGGTTACTCGTTTCCGTGACACGAAGAAAGAGGACCGCGCGGTCTCGTCGGTTGTTTCGTATAGTGCGCTGGGAGCCCCTGCTCGTAACGTTCACGTGGATCGAGAGGGAAGCGCTTCCGGTCTGACCAACAGCTGTCGCCTCGACCTGGAGTACTATTTCGAGCGAGACCGCGAGAACACGATGTCTCGTCGATCTCGGTGAATATCGCGCGTGCGTATCAATCGTTCTCTTCGTTCGAACGATCCGTCTTGCCTACCGAAAGGACGAACGGCACGCTCGGTGACATAAATTCTGGACTAGACAGCTTACCGAACTGACGGCGAAATAATCGCGGGAAAGGAGCGCAGGCGAGGTAAGTCAAAAAGTGGAGCACCTTTAACAACCAATGTTGGATCGCGGTCCGCATTCCTGATCGGTCAAAACTTTCAGCCGTAAGAAATCCTTCGGCGCAAAGTTCATTTCCGACGTTACGCCGATGCTGTTGCTCGACGCGAAAAAGTATATCGCGACTTTGGTAATCGACACCGCTCGGAGACCGCGGCGTTCATTTCTATCCGCAAGCTACCCTTGAAACGCGATAGTCCCACGAGCAGATCGCCAGGAAAAAATGTGCCACGCGATATAGAAAACATGGTTCATTGACAGTCGACCGCTCGCAGTTGGAGACGGGGAAGTCGCCTGTCGACTTCGATGTTATTCGACCGAATCCAGAATCAAACTAGTTACCCTTGAAAGTTGCCTCGGAAGAGCGGTTTCGACTGCAGTCAAATTCCTCGGGAACTGGTTGAACCTAAAAATATCCTTTTTCATGTATGCGTGTCGCGATCCGCGTCCCGTCGACTTCGGGGAAACAGTCTGGATGATCTCGCGGTGAAATCACGATCGTTAGGACGCAGCAGAGGAACTTGCGAAAAGGATGGCGCATTGAATGGAAAACGCGAGGAGCCAGGCAATCGAACAAGTTCGTCTTCGGGATAAGGCGGTTAAAAGGTGGCGCGTCGCGGCGCACCGCGTCGGGTCGTGACGCGTCTTGCGGAGAACCGGTAATGACGTGAAAGTGCATCCAAGAGCGAAGGAGCGAGGGAGCGAGCTGGAGAGCGAGTCTCCGTTCTTCTGGCAGTTTCGCTCGGTTCGAAACAATCTCTCTCGGCTGGCAGTCGGTCTCTCGACTCGCTGTCGGAGAAATTGTTCTACGGCCCCGACGATCGAATTGCTTATCTAGTCGAGCGTCGAACACCTCGCCTGTCCCTACCTTGTCCGTTCCCCGGGGTTCCGCGTGAACTTTTCGTTGTGGTAGCAGCGGCGCCGGCTACGATTACTCTTGTGCACCTGTTGCTCGAGTCGTTGCCTCGTAGATCACGCGAGCCGCAGACTATATTTCCCGCGACGCGCCACGGAAATTGCTGTCGGTGATTCTCGAGTCGAAATCGGTAGGTGAAAACGCGCGTGACACGCGTGATTTCTTTTCGGGAAGAAAGCGCGACGACGAGCACGTCTCTGCGTTATTGTCATTCTTGTTTTTATCTGTACAGATTGGCCAGATACGTATCCTCGAGCGTAGAAGCAATCTCGTCGGGATCGTAATCGTCGAGAAAAGACCACAAGGTTCCAGCGACGGAGCTCGCCGCGAGGATGATGTTTGCTCGGCTGCACGCGGCAAACATACCGAAGGATCGTTGACGGCGCCGCAAAGAAGAATCGTTGGAGCCGCACGAAAATGACCGTCGCGATGGAACACAAGCGGAAGAGCTCGTGGGATTCGAAGGTGAGACGAATGTGGCGCACTTTCCCCCTGCCACGCGCTTTCCTCGCTCGTTACCTTCTCGTTTGTGTCCCGCGGTTAATTAGCTGGTTGGCCCCTGTGTGAAATCGGACGCGAAACAAAACGTAAAATCGAAGAGAAAACGATGCATTATGCCGACGGAAACAACGCGTATTGTTTGTTCGACGAGAGTGCAAACCGAGCGGCACGGCGGCGGGAGACTCTTGTTACTTCGCGACAGAGACTTTTCATTCGGTCTATTCGAATCGCTTGATAAAATCGTTAGTTTTTTCAAGGGGACGTGTCCTCGCGTTGCGTGCCGCATTGCGTCGCGAGTTTTCGACCATGGAGGTATCGCGTCTCCGGTAGACGGGCTGGCCTTGTTCTCCGTTGACCCCGAATGGCTAGCGATACACCGAATACCTACGCACTCGACGGAGAACTAGGTTGAAGAGAACTGGAATGAAGAACACGATGCGTTAGCTCGGGTTCGCTCGGCCTGTCCTGGGTTGGGCCGTCTATACATATATCTGCTCTGTTCTCGATACCGTTACATCGGCGCTAGCACCGGCAAATCACGCAATTGGCATTCCGCTCGAATACGCGAATGACATTTATCACGTGACTCTCGTGATCGCCGATCTCGAAGACACGAAAACCCTGTTTTCCCGGCTTTCACACCGAATTCGAATCACGGGCGTTCGTGCAGCTAGCTCGCGTAGTTCGCTGCGGCGCGGCGTGCACGTCGATCCGTAATTTCGCCGGAGAGAATCGGTGGCTCGGGACACATCGATCAGAGATAAAGCATAACGGAGAGCTGCGCGACGAACGAGAATTCCTCTTAATCGGTGAAAACGATTATCACGCGAACGGATAAACCGTCGAGCGATAACGACTATGTTTTACGGCGGTCGTACGGTTCGCTGCACGCACGTGCGATCGCGCGATCACGAGAGCGGCAAGCGACCGTGTACCGGTAAACGATTGTAATTTCAAGCGGGTAAAACTCGTTCCTAGATCTCTGCTCTTTTGGAAAGGTAGCTCGCCGGACGTTTAGAGTAACGGTAACAACGGTGAAGAAAGACACGAGGACCCATGGGCTCGAGCCATTCGGGCTCGCTCGATTTCTTTCGCGCCGGTCATCGACACTGTTTCTTTCCGCGGGACGGCTCTCGTTTCTCGGGAACCATCGAGAATCGGAAACCGTCCCGCGACTCGCCAGATACGATTATCGGCGAGCGACGCCGATCACTCGATCGATGGGAAATTGGAACGAAAGGGACGCGACACCGATCTGCTCGTCCGAGCATCGGAAATCGAGCCATAATAATTGTCGTCCGATACCATCCCAGCGGAACCGGAACGACGGAGAGACGACCGCGGGACTCTCTCTCCTTCGAACGAAAATCGACATCGAACTTTCACGAAAGCATCGGCTGTGGAAAGCACTTTCCTAACGGGCCGAGTCCTTATTTTCTTCGCCATTCAAGTCGTTGACCGTACGACCGTTGCGTTGTCCTGGCCAATCTGTCCCACCGATCTCTGCACTCTCCACTTTCGATCCTGTATCTTCTGATGGGTGCTAGAACGCGAGAAGAGCCACGAATTCCCGAAAGATCCGCCCAATTAAATCGAAAGAGGCGCGCGACCGTGCGTTTCGCAAGCACGGTTCGTCGAACGAGAGATGCCTATGAAAACTCGAACCGAAGACCATTATCGAACTAGGTAGAGTGTACACAAAGACTTCGTGCTCAAACTTTCATTCGACTTTCGTAATATCCGAGCGCCATTGTTCGCCAAAGACACCCCTTGCGCTGGATCGCAATCGGTTGCATAACCAGACAACAAAATCTCGATTCGCCGTGCCGCGCGCCACTGCACCGACAGTTCGATCGTAACGTGCCCCTGTCCCCGTACGAATTTCGTGCGCGTTCGCAAAAGCTATAAGCGAGGGAGGGAAGCGCGTCCGACGAAATCATCCTAATTGCTCGAGCCTTTATCAATTTAATAGCAGCCTATTGGGACCGTGCGTACACCGAGTCTCGTTCAAGCAACGACGAGATAATCGTCGCGCCGGTTCCTGTCGTTACGCTACGGAAGCGATCGAAAACGGAGATCGAGCCAGATAGTAATCTCGTTAAACGGATAGCGGGTATTGGTAAACCGCTTTCCCGTTTCTGCGCCGATAAACGCGATCGTCGCTGCTACATACGAGCGTAGGATGTTGACTCCCGTGAGAAAACGAAATCGACCCTCGTCGATTCGCGAGACTCTCGCGAATTCACTTTTACTCGGCGTTCCCTACCCGTTGCGACCCGAGTCCGTGCTCTTTTCGCTGAGCGAGGCCGATCCTCGATTCGGATCGGCCGATTCCAAGTCGATTCAGTCTGTGCCGCGGTCAACGATTTCTTAAACTTCGAAACCGATGTTTTGACCGATGCTGTCGTCGCTCGAATAAGAAAAAGGCTGGCGCGATCCACCGGTTCTCCTTTAGACCGTGTGCCGAGCGTAACATTTGAACGAGGGCGTAGGCCTCTTTGTGCCGCATCGTGCATTCGCGCGAACACACGCGCCTCGCGAGTCGGTGTTGGTGATGGACGTGCACGTGCATCTCCGAGCATGCAGTCGCGTCGCATCGCATCAGGACGATTACACGGACGCTTGCTCTGGCGAGCGCGCGCGCTCGTCCATGGAGATAAGCTCGTTTCTCTCGACACTGAGTGCAACCGTTCGTACACGGTCCACCAAATACGTATTATCCGAATGATCTGGTATCGCGTGCTCGTTGCGGACGCACGCGGCTCACGCTCGAGTCTGATCGACCGCGTGAAACGCAGCGCCGCTTGCGTTGCGTAATCCATTCTTTTCGGAGCCGCGTCGATTACGTTCGCGTTCAATTTCCCGTGGCTCGAGACTGAATATATCTGAGATACCCGTTCAGACCAAAATTAATTAAAAAATTAAATTTCATCCCGATATCTCTTATGGCTGAAGAGATTATTATTTATTATAGACGGACTGAAGCCCTTTTACATAAGTGTTTGAAAAAAAAGAGAAAGATACAAGACTACTCGTCCAATAAGAAAGAAGGGACATGCTAAAAAAGAAAACAAAATGTTGCTAATGGGGTGCCGATTAAACTAAGTCAGAGTTAATGTTTGAAAAACAAGACTTTATTTAACGGCTCGGAACGAAACGTCTTTCCTTCAAGAGGATCTGCAGCAGACTGACTTGAGAAAAATATCCACGGCAATGCAAGCCCAAAAACCAAAACTATGGAACAAGCATACAGGGTCCTTGTCTACACGCTACAGTGCGTTTCTAATTTTTACTACTTAGCCTGGTGCGTCAGGGTTTTTTCCAGTTATTTCAAGGATAGATATAATTAGAGGCGATTTTGAAAACGTGGGTAAATCCAACAATCAAAATATAATAATATAATAGTGGTACAATCGATAGGTATTATCATATAATCCTGCGTAGTTGTATGGTAAAATTTTGCAAAGATGCAATGAAAAAATCAATACGTTATAGAAAATTATTACGATCCAACCCAGTGTGTTCCTTCGGCCGTCCGAGATTGTATATCGCGGTGCAGCGTTCGCTTCAAATAATGTTAATTTCGTCAATTTTCAAATGTCGATCTTTTTAAAAAGAGGTTCGTGAAAGGGACTCTGACAGCGCCGGAATCGAGCAGCGATTTGGAAACGCTTCTCGACCGCTGGATCGTTTCGGTGGTTTAATCCTCGTGTTCCCGCTTCGCCCGTAAGACGGAAGTATGCCGATTGCTAATAGAAGTCGTGCCTCGAGCCGAGAAATCTCGGTAATGCGGTTGCCTCGCGCCTATCGCGGATCCAGCGACGAAAGACGAGGCAGAAGACGCGAGACTTTCAAAACGCGTAGTCGCGGCTCGAATGAACGAATGTGGTATTTTTACAGATTTCGGTGAGCACGGTCAGCACCAGAAGATTCAGCCGTGCCGGGACCCCGAGCTCGATTCTGTCCTCGGACAGCGACATTCGATTCACCAGGAAACTCGGCGGCCAGTACCGTTGCGGATGCTGCGTGTTGGCTGCGTTTTTGCTGTTCCTTCTGTTTTCGGGCGTCTCGATTTACCTTGGCTGTAAGTATGATCGTTCCGTGATCGCGTTTGATATTTTCTGGAACGCGATCTATTCGGTAGCATTGCTGGTCGGGCACGAAGATCCGCTCGGAGTAATCGAATCGCGCGAAACTCGTTTTATTCACGGCGCTTTCTCCGCGGACTTGCGCGCGATTTGCCAGTCGTGCTGCACCACGGTGGGCCGCGCGCCGAGCAGAGTCGTGCAACAAATGAAACTGCCGCTCCACGGTTAACCGACGATCGACGCCGGTCTAGCGGGCATGAAATTACTCGGTGAAATATGCACGCTAGCCCCCGTGATCGTTTCGCGAGACGAACGAGTTTACGGTGTTTGAACGTTTCACGAGGTCTAAAGTGCGAGAGCGACGTCTCCCTTTGTTCTTTCGCGGGCGAGGTTTTTTCACCGTGAACGGGTGCACTTCACCTTGGGATCGAGCTCGATCGTTGCGATAAACGAGCTGACGAGTAAACGAGGAGGAACGCGTGTACGAGCGAGCGTACGAACAGGCTTGTTCTAATCGACGCGAACGAGCGAAAGTAACGGTGAACGTCGAACGGTAGGACGAAGTGCTAAAGTCCACGAAAGACGGATTCGAGTTCTCGAATAGCGGGGAAAAAAGAAACACCGCGACGCGATAGAAACACGCCAGAGATCGGCCGACCTTTTAAACTTTCAGAAAGTTTGCCGGCACGGCGCAGTCGTTATTCCGTTGCGCGCTCTCGGAGAAACGGTCGAAGAAAAGAAGGATGATGCGGCCAGAGCCCATTCAGGTCTTTCAGCGCGCAAACATAACGGTCCGTCCGAGTTACCGACTACTCTTCGAAGAAAACGCCGCACCGGCTCGTTCGTCTTCCCTCGCGTCTCTAGTAAACGGCTCGAAAGAATGGTCTACCGTCTTTTTCATCGCACGACGAGACCGCTCGACGACAGAGATCTTCTCGATTTCGAACACTCGCGGCCTTTCGTCGCGTAGAAACGAACCGAACCAGTCGAAGAAGTTGTAGGACGCGTCGGTCCAGCGAAGCGAGGCCTTGAAAGTAGCAGAGCTAACGGTCTGACCGAGTTGTCGAGCCATCGCGTCTCCGACCCCTCCGATGTTCGACCTTAAAGAGGGAATCCGTGTCCTTGAATCGTTTCGATTCGTCACCGTGCGAACCCAATTCTCCTTTCGAAACTATTCGCGGCGCGAATATCACCGGTACGATATCGCCAAGCGGCGTGTTCCCAATCGATCTTTTATTACGAGGAAAGCGAAAACGAATCGTGCTCCGAAAACAAGGTGGGAATCGGTAAGATGCGGTTTCCAGGGAAAACTCGTGGCAGATACGTCGCGACGGTTCTTGCGCGATTGTCGCGCGGTCGGTCCGCAAGCCGCAAAAAAAAAGATCGCTCGCCGTCCGCAACGAGTATCCAGGATCGAAAAAATACGATGTTTGCGGTGTAAAAACGATTGACCAAAGACACGGTGAAAGGTGAGTCTCTCGAGCGACTCGGCCGTCGAGCAAACCGACTCGAGCGCCCTCGATTTCCTTGTCCCTGTTTAGACATCTGCGTGTACCTGTTCGGATTCTTCTTACGATCGATTTACCCGAATAGTTTTACCCGGCACGACCAAAAAAGACCGTGCGGCTTTCTTTCGAACTCCTAACGGCAACGCGCGTTTCCCGCTGATTTCAGATACGTTCCTGACGTCGGATCCTCCAGGCGATCAAATCTTCTTGGCCACGTTCCGAGTTACCGAAGGAGATTCGTTCACCACGGAGCTGGCAGATCCCTCTACCGAAGCCTTTCGAATACGATCTCGGGAGTATCGCGATCGGCTGAATCTCGTGTTTCGCCGTAGCTGGCTGAAGCTCTCGTTTCTCGCCGCAGAGATATTAGCGCTCGATGGGTAAGTGGGTTGGAATTCGAAGCGGAAGCAATTCCAGCTAGAGAAATCGGGTCGTGGACGATCGATCGAATTTTCGGGAAATTTTCTAGAACCGAAGGCGGTGACCTGGTGGTGCACTTCGATGCCCGATTCGACCCGCGCTACCAGACGATCACGACCGCGGACATCGTGGAGATTCTCTCTCGGGAGATCAATCCCGAAACCTCGAAATACTTGATGAACTTGACGATCGACTCGCAGAGTCTTGAAGTGCAGGAGAGCATAAAAGCGTTGAACGCTCAGGTGAGCTCGCAGGCCACGGTCTCGACGCCGCCACCGACAACCGCAGCGGCACCTCCGCCCAGAAGATGCAGTCCGGTGGACCTGTCCTATTGCAAGCACCTGCCTTACAACTTCACCTCCTATCCGAACGTGTTGGGCCACGGCTCCTTGGTCGAGGTGGAAGCGGACGTGATCGCTTTCAGGTACGTAGGATCGCCCCGAGCGAAGAACAGGAGTCGCGGAGGGCCGAAGAGGGAAGCCATTGTTGAATGTGAAAAACGGGTCACATGCGTTCCATCTTTGGCACTCTGATGAACCAAAAAGGGACCAAGATTAGCCCCTGATCAAAGGTTGTCTTTAGTGGGTATGGGCAGGGACTCTTCCCTTCATCCGCCTATTTTTTTAATGAACTGGGGAGGGGAGGTAATGCTCTGATCTTAAAAAAACGATACGTAGGATCATCGGCTTCCTCTAGATCACAGATCGACAAGCAGTGCCCGTTTCGGCAATCGTTTACATACATTTTCGACATCATGTACATCGTTCAGCCTCTAAACTTGTAGGTCGATTAATTAATGTAGCGTAGCCCTCGAGAAACGGCCGCAAATTGCAAAACTTGTCGACCAAACTCTAGATCCTCTGTTTCACGCACATTTCAAATTGTCGAGCAGAGAACTGGTCGACGCGGAATGCTACCGTCTGGCCTACGAGTTCGTCTGCCAAGTTCTCCAGCCGGCGTGCGTCTCGAGTCAACCGGAAGACCAGCTACAGCTGCCGTGCAGGAGCTTCTGCAGGGAATTCTGGAGCGGATGCGGCAGCCGACTTCCCGATAGAATCAAGCGGCTGTTGGATTGCTCGAACTTCCCGGAGTACGCGGACCAGGGTGGTTGCAGAGCGAAACCAGGTAAATATCGTTTATCTGACCTAACGAGATCCTAGCGGTGATCTAGCGAGCACGATTCAGCGTCCGAAATGATTCGTTGAATTTCCTCGTAGGATGTGTGCAGTCGCTCCAAGAGAAAGCATTGTCCTCAAGAATTTGCGACGGCGTGATCGACTGCCCTGACCTTTCCGACGAAAAGAATTGCGCTTATTGTCGCGACGGTTATATGCACTGCGGCGTAGGTAGAACGTGCATACCGCATAGCAAGAGATGCGATGGAAAAGTGGACTGCGCGAACGGCAGCGACGAAAAGGATTGTCGTAAGTACCGTTGAACGAGCGTAAGGGCGCGGTCTCGATCTCTCGATCTTTCTACATCCCCGTTCGCGCGTATCTCGATCACAGTGTCTCTGGCGCCGAGTATCCGAGCCGTGAAGTCTCAGCCATTGGACACGCCGCACGCCGTCAAGTACAACAGCGAAGGTTTCGTGGTGTTCAACGAGAAGGGTACCATCGGCAAGCTGTGCACCGCGAATCTGAACGCGACGCTGCCTGGAACGGAAATGGAAACCGTTCTTCAGACCGCTGCCAGCTCGCTGTGCGGTTTGCTGACGTTCGCGTAAGCACAGTCTCCGGACAACATCGCGGCAACGATCGCCACAGATCATAGATTCGATCCTTTCTGTGCAGAGGGGTGAAATCCGTGGAAATCAGAATCGACGACGAGGAGGACGTCCAATACGTGCACATGGAGGATCCGTCCGCCTCGGAGATCACGTTCGTCAGAGCTCCCTGTCCCAGCAGAGAAGCGATGTACGTCCGATGCTCCGAACTAGGTACGAACGAAAACATTGTAAAACCGAAGCGAGACGATTAACGGAACGGTGAGAACGAGACCGACTGTTGCCGTTGAAAGTTTTACGAGGAATGTTTGTCTAGAGTGCGGCGTGCAATCATTGCGCGCGAAGAGCGGTACCCGCGGTTTGAATAAAATGGCGGAACCCGGCGATTGGCCTTGGCACGTGGCTCTGCTCAAGGAAGAGGTGCACGTGTGCGACGCCACCCTTGTCGCGGAAAATTGGTTGATCACTACGGCGTCTTGTTTCCAAGGGTTAGTTTCGTTGCTTTGGTTCGGAATTTTAATCGTCGACGCGACGCCTGTCCTCGAGCCGCGCGTGTAACGTCGTCGTCACGCATTTCAGTCAATCGAAAGCGGAATGGTCCGCGAGAATGGGCACCGTACGGCTCTCGAGCACGTCGCCGTGGCAGCAGGAGCGTAGAATCGTGGGGATGATCAAGTCACCGGTAGAAGGAAGCACGACCGTTCTGCTGAAGCTGGACCGACCGTTGACCACGTTCTCGGATTTCGTCAGACCAGTTTGCCTGCCGTCGAATCAGGACCCGCCAGCGAACTCGTCCCTCTGCAACACTCTCGGCTGGGCTAGAAACCGTAAGAATTCCGCATGATCGATTCTCCGTGTCTACTCGTACAGCGTACGTGTACATACGCGTGTGTCTCGCAACCTCGAAGCTGCGCTATTCATCTTACGATGCGTTATATAAGAACGTAATTACGCGTATCGTTTACGCGTTGTTGCATCGACCTTAGAGGGATGTTAGATCGCGGCGAGGCGACTTACACAATCGCCGGCGACGACAACTTTCTCGATCTCGAATCGGAACGAATATCCTTGAGGTTCGTGTAAGTATACACTGTACACTCGTACGTACGCGCGCGCGTACACCAAGTTTTGTTACAAGAAAGATACTCCTCGATACGCGATGCTCGTTACGACTTTATTTATTTGTTTTACGTCGCGTCGACCCGCTACGGTCGTTAGCGACTGGAGCTACAGTTCTTTTTCCAATGAGAAGACTGCATTGGAAAAATATTTCGAGATGTGTCGGCTGGATTCGGAGCCCGCGACCACTCGTTACGTCTTTGATTGATTACTTAACCATCGGGAACGTCGTCGTGACGCGACTAAATCGATCGCGAACGATTTCCGTCTTTTTTTTTTGCCATCGTTTTAACAAAGGCGTTGTTGTGTGATCAGGCGATCTGCTGCAGAGGGTGCAGCTTAGGCACAGCGCGATGGAAAGATGCGAAAATATCAGCATCGCGTCGGTGAATAGCGTCTGCACCGAGCCCGCCTATTCCACCGACGATTGCAACGTAAGTCTCTTCGAAAATTGCGCGGAATCAGGCGTAGATGCAGGGGTGCAAACCGTTGAGGACGGATCGTTATTTTCTGTTTGCAGGAGGAGGAGGTTGCCGGCAGTCCTATGCTGTGTCTTCGGTCGGATGGTCGGAGCTGGGCGCTGACTGGGGTCGGTAGTTGGCGTATTGCCTGTTCGAAAGCCGGCGTTGAAAGGCCTCGGCTCTACGACAAAGTTTCGTCGAATATCGCTTGGATAAGATCGACGATCGAGTGATTTTCTTGGGCAAAGTTCGACGAACAGAGTCTGAAACTGTACGCGAGTGTCGGTCTGGAACCGGACGACCGATCTGTCGGCCCATTAGTAGAACGGATACGAGGGAACGGATCGTTTCCGTTGCTAAGATCGTTCCTGTTTTATCGCTCCCTTCAACGACTGTGAAATACACACGGAAACATTGTACATTGATCGTATTAATTTCTATGCGCGCGAGTCGTGCCGCGTTGGTACGCGAACGTTCGATTCTTTCAGTAGTATAGTATGAGCGAGACGATATTCGGGCAGCGTGTCACCCTCGTTGCACGGACTTGCTTTCGTTTTACGAGAGTGTAGCGTATGTATTTATATTGAACCGCGATCTCGGCCGCTAGCCGCTCGCTCGCTTGCTTCGCCAGAGCCTTACATAAGCGGAGATACCTTACATCAAGTTCAGATTCGCCGTACGGTAGACGCGCACAGCTGATACATTCTGCGAGAACCTTTGTCGCTGATGCGAACCTAGCACGGCGCAGAGTCCGGTAGGGATGGTGGGAGATCTCGGTAGAGTTGCTAAATAAAAGCGCGGTGCTTGCGTGTCAGCGGCGTTGGTTCAGTGGGATCGTTGGAGCGACGCGCACGGTGAAAAAGGGACAGAGAATTTCGGAACTGGTTCGGTGAAATCAACGAAATGGTAAGAATATCGTTTAGACACCATAGTTTACCAATATTTTCCAAATCCTCGGCTAAACTGTCTGCGAGAGACTTTCCAGGAGGAAGTAGAGGTGCGCGCGATTTTTCAATTTGAAAAAGTCGGATCGAGAATAAAGAAAATAATTGGAAACTGAACGATTAAAGCTCCTTAAATCTCTTCGGCGTTCCTCCCGAGCGAGAACGGCGACTTTTACGCATTGTAGATCATGTTCGGTAGATTACGCTGAAACGTCGTTGTACAGTACAGCTTCACGAATAAAGTGGCACCAGGTGTTTTGTTTTTATATAATCGTTTGATCGATCGGCGCGTCGCTTAGTGGACTCCAAATCCTCAAAAACTTTTATTTCACAAAAGAAAAATTTGACCGAATCTCTTCTCTCGTTGTTCGCTTTGATCTTTCGCTGGAGATTTCAAATACTGAAGAAGGACGGCCAACTTTATCATTGTTTGCAGGTATGCGGAATGCGACAGATCCATTAAGCCACCTAGCAAACTTTATAAAAAACTTATCTTCCGTTCTGTTTGCACTTTGCCATTTCATTCCTAATTTTAGGAATTAGTCTCCCAAATGCGGTCTTCGTTTCATAATTTATGTTCGAATAGAAGTTCGTTCAGAATCAAAATTTTGAAGGCGTTCAGATGTTATAATGACATTATTATTCAAGTAATATTTACTAAATTGTAAAATTTGTTACTACGGAGTCACTATTAGAGTACCCATCCTCATGGGTGAAAAGGTCCTAACTCATGATTCATTTTATTACGTATCGTTACTCGATACGACCAATCTCGATCCTGATCGATACAGTTTCGGTGGTAGAAGCCGAGCTGATGTTGCATTTGCTTTTGCTACGATCCGTTCGATGCGTAACCAAACCGGTTCCTGTACGGAAAACGTCCTCTGCGAAGGGATTGCAGGGATTGGATCTCTCGGACCTGGCAAAGATCGACGGGATTCTCGACCATCCGGTAGATCTGTTCAGGATCTGGCGCGACGAGGCTCGCAGATACAATCCACATTCGCCAGACGCCTGTTGCTTGGCAACCGTTTCAAAGTTGGTGCATGATCGATCAACGAACACAGGCGCGGCTCGCGGAAATCTTTAATCCGACAACCCTTTTTTCAGGGACTGCGGGGTGTCTGCGAGGAACGTCGTCCTCCGGGAATTCGACAACGACGGCTTCGTGATCGTAACGGATCGTCGTAGCAGGAAGACGGACAATCTAGTAAGTCGTCGGAACAAAGGCTGTTACAATCCTTCGAGGGTCGATCATTTTGAAACTTTTTTTTTTACTTTTTATATCCTGCGAAAATTCTGTCAAATTTTTTACTTACATTCTAGACTAGACTGCGGACGTTTATGCAATTTTTAATTTGTACTGGCAAATTTCTCGAAAGTAGGAACGAATAACATCTTACTTTCAGTGATAGTAGCCTTCATGTATCCTAACTAAGTAAAAATGGTAATGAATTCTGTGGAATTTTATATCCTAGCATTGTTTGAACATTCTTAGAAGCCACAAATACATCCGCAGTCTAATCGTGACATAACATGAAAATTGTAAGTTAAAATTTCATACGATTCGAAAACTTTATAACTTCGGACATTTTGAAGTTCCCTTCGTTCCTTCGAACGAATTCCTTCCTTCTTTATTGACGGTACTGCGATCGTTCCAGGAAAACGTGCCTAGCGCCGCGATGTGTTATCTGTGGTGTTACGTTAACGAGGAAGGACAGAACCTCGCCAGACAGGTGCGTAGCCGATGCTAGCGGATCGATGGATCCCCGATAACGAAAACGCGTACCTACACGGTTTGATTTGCGTCGAAGCGTAGGTCAGAGTCGAAGGGATCGTGAGGGAATTGGAGAAGGAACAGTATCAGGCTATATACGATCGAGAACCGCTGTATTGTAAAATTCGATCGCACCTATGCCATCAGGGAAGAGAAGTTTGCTGGGAAGAATTGAAGCAGCGACACGACGAGATATTGGATTCGGTCCGTAAAAACGAGACCGATTTACCAATGCCGGATCATTTGTACGTTTTCTTCGTTTCTGTACGTGGTACGCGTCTCGAACTTAACCACTGAATTTTTAATCGTTTTTCAGCATTGGCTATAAATTGTACCCGACGATGATGGAGTTTTATTACGCGAGGGATCACCTGATAGGAGACCGGATCCTTTATCGGAAGAAGGACGGATCGGACGAATCTTGGGAACACCAACGAATTGCCGCGTAGCTGGTACACGTTCTACGTCGACGAGTTACTCGATATTCATCGGAGCAGTTTCTATCTTTCTATCCCTGTGCCTTTATCGATGTACCAAATAAATAACGAATGTTTCAACCGCAACGACAATTTCAAATTTGAATTTAAAATGGCCGTGTAGCGGGAAACAGCGCGCCGCTGCAATCGAATAGATTTGCCCGAGGAAAAGCGTATCTATCGAACCGGTATCCCCACTCGAGTAGGGAAAATGACAGGTAAGAAAGGCCAGCTGTAACAAATAAGCCAGCGGAAACACTTCGTTGGGATTAGGAAGAGAAAGCGGATCCGAGGACAGCTCTCCAACCTTTCCAAGGACTTCGAGTCATAAATATACGTCTCAAACAAAGGACCTTTTTGGGAGGAATCGAACAACGACGGTCAAGTACGAGGCACATTGAGTACATGTGCACGCTCCTGGATAGCTTCCTCTTGGTCCACTCCTGCGAGTGCTTAGGCACCGAACGTAGGAAGTTGGAAATACGCCAACGACATCTTCCCCCGCAAGACTGCTACGTGACGTCATTTTAAGGGAGGAGACAACCCTTCTGTTTGGACCTCATGACGCCCTACGAAAGACGCACCCTGGAAGTCCCAGGCTGGAACCAGAGGCCTGAAAGAAGCGGAGGAACATCGAACGAGGACTCTTTAGATACTGAATACTGAGAAAGTCTTTTTAAATCACCAGTCCCTGTTTCACATTTATTCTTCACCCCGTTTCCTACCCCAGTGAAGCCGCGTTCAGGAGTCAATACTTTCAGTATTTTAAGCCGACACTTTTCAGTCACGCGATCCGTATTTCATTCTGTCCTCCTCTACATTCGGCTCTCTATCGAAGTCTCGCTCGGCGCGGTAGACGCAGTCATAAATGAAAAAATAAAACGTGGTAAATTAGTGTCTTTCTATACAAACGCTGTCCGTTCAGAATACGGCTGTTGTAGAGTAATTGAGGATCTACTGTATATCTGCTCGTACCGTCTGGAGGCAAGTTCCGCGGTTATCGAACTAAGAAGATTATAACGAGACGGAGGAAAGACAAAGCAGAACGGACACCTATCGGTTGGAGCTGCGTTCCTCAAGTGGTTTGCTCTCAGCGAGTCTCAGGCCTGCGCATTATAGTCTGTCGACTTGCCGAGGCCCCTACCGAACCGAACCGAACGGCCGTCCCCTGCTCGTCGTGTGCTCCGCAAAACGTGTTCTCAACCGACGGAGTACGGTGCCACGGAGCATAGTCGATCCAGTGTAGTCAGTATAGTGTCTGCCGGGTGAGAGCACGCTCGCATCTCAGACCGCTGGTTTTTTAATCGTGGAAAAAATGCACGAACACGCGGCAACCGTTCGCGGAAACGCAAAAGCCGCCTTCCTCTTGCTCGAGGATGGCTCGGTATTCCCGGGAAAACATTTCGGCGCGGAAATACCGGTCGACGGCGAAGTGGGTGAGTATATATTCGAGCGACACGTGTTTCTCGTTCACGCTGTGCAACCAGTAGGCAGACGCACGTGCACAGCGTTTTACCCGGCCGAGCGAACTTTCCTCCGATTTTCCAACGAATCGGAGTTTTTCCAACTTCGTTCCCAAACAACCGGCAAAACAATAATTAGCTCGATTACGCGATCGATACGTGCACGTGCACGTGCACGATCCGAGTGTCGACGCATCGAGCGACGTTCGCAAACGTTTGCGAACGATCAATCAGTCGGCCGGTCGAGCGGCCACGTGGGTCGGATTCGCGCTGACCGTCACGTCGTCCCGGTTAACATGAATTTAGATTAGACCAGCCAGCGGGAATTACAATCTCGACGAATCGTACCTTGATTCGTCGTGATCGGCGTGTCTCGGAGTCGTTGACAGTTTTGCTATCCCCACCGTGCGCTGTCTATCTATGTATATCGCTTATCATTATACCGGTGGCCGTTAGCCGCAGACTATCGACAAACAGAAACATTTTTCTTCCAACGAAATCGTTTAAAAACTCCGTTAAAAAATGACGCGCAGCCTGATAGTATGTAAATTAAGCGTGTTCTACTCCGTCGCGGACGTTCGACAGTCCTTCGCGCGAAACAATATTTACGCGCGATCGCGAGCGACGATTTATCGAATCACAAACAACCGGTAATTGCGAGCGAAACAAAAAGGCAGGCTCCGCGCGTTGGCATAGACCGGCACGATAAAATATTGAAGCATGCGTTTTAAAGGAAACTGTTCACACTATTCTATACTAGATAGATCGTAGAATTTTAGTATCTACACTGTAGATCGACCTTTATCGTATCCGGAAAGACTGTACAAGCCGCGAAACAAGTTTGGAGCCAGCCACGACGGTCGATCGACTAGTTTCTCGACGCGCAATGTTTCTCTTTTATTTAGGATAGTTTAGCGAGTTACGTGTCGAGTAACGCTCGAATGAACATATTTTACATGCACACTATGCAGGCTGTTCGTATCGACACGTTCTTTTCAGTTTTCCAGACTGGTATGATGGGTTATCCGGAGTCGCTGACAGATCCTTCCTACCACGCGCAGATCTTGGTGCTGACGTACCCGCTCGTCGGAAACTACGGCGTGTTTGGCAACGAGATCGACGAGCACAAACTTCCGCAGTAAGATCTGACAGTTCCGCGCGAGAAATCGAAAATACCGAAGTTCTTTCGCAGATGGTTCGAGTCGCATCGGATTTGGGCGAGCGGTCTTGTGGTCGGCGAGATTTGCGAGACTCCGAGTCACTGGCGGCAAACGAAAACCCTGTCCGAGTGGATGAAGGAGGAAAACGTGCCCGGCATTTACGAGATCGACACCAGAGCCCTGACCAAAGTGATTCGCGAGAAGGGCACGATATTGGGCAGAATCGTTCTGGACCCTCCTCCCTCGAATCTTCCAGCCTCGCCGAGTCCTCCGATAGCTGATCCCAACAAGAGAAATCTCGTGGCGGAGGTTGTTCAGGTGCGTCGCCCATCTCGTGATTGATCGTTCGTTTCTGAACGAAATTGGTGTTCACGTTTGTCACGCGAAATTTCAGCTCGAAAAGAAAACGTACAACCCGACCGGCTATCCTCGCGTGTGTGTGGTGGATTGCGGTCTCAAGTACAATCAATTGAGATGCTTGATCGGGCGAGGAGCTCGCGTGGACGTCGTGCCGTGGAACCACGATTTCCGCGAGACGGATTACGACGGTCTGTTCCTCAGCAACGGACCAGGCGACCCGAGCATGTGCCAAGCAACAATCAGAAATATACGATCGGTTCTGAACGCGCGGTCGACTAAACCGATTTTCGGCATATGCCTGGGCCACCAGTTGCTCTGTATCGCCGCGGGTTGCGTTACGTACAAAATGATGTACGTATCCCCGTCCGATTTTAACCATTTGCACTCCGGAGGTATTTTAACCCGACAATTCAACATTTCTTCCTAGCTAGAATATTTCGATTCTCTATGATTTTATTAAATTTCTGGGATATGAAATTGGTGTGATACTCCGTACAATACCTAAATGTTTAGTAATTGATACCGATAGATCTGCTAAGGGTTAAATATTCTATACGTTCGTGCACAGTTACGGGAATCGTGGACACAACCAGCCGGTTACTCACCACGGAACCAGACGATGTTACATGACCTCGCAGAACCACGGGTTCGCGGTGGACGCCGACAAGTTACCAGCCGATTGGGAGCCTCTGTTCACCAACGCCAATGACCAGAGCAACGAAGGAGTCCTGCACTCTACCCTACCATACTTTTCGGTGCAGTTCCATCCAGAACACACAGCCGGTCCCGAAGACCTGGAATGCCTGTTCGACGTGTTTCTAGACGCTGTCAAAGACGAGATCAACCACAAGGAACCTCGACTAACGATCAAGGAGAGACTGACGGAAAAGTTGAGCTACCTACCACCGAGTCCGATCATCTCGACTTTTCCGAAGAAGGTGTTGATTCTTGGCTCTGGTGGACTCAGCATAGGCCAAGCCGGCGAGTTCGATTATTCTGGATCGCAAGCGATCAAAGCACTGCAGGAACAATGCGTGCAGACGCTATTGATCAATCCCAATATCGCGACTGTCCAGACGTCGAAAGGCATGGCGGACAAGGTGTACTTCCTACCGATTATACCCGAATACGTGGAGCAGGTGAGTCACGCGTGGATCGTCTCTGTTGCATCGATTTTTTATAATTTACTGTTGTCTCGTTGCAGGTGATACGATCGGAGCGTCCCGATGGCGTCCTGCTGACATTTGGTGGACAAACGGCGCTCAACTGCGGCGTCGAGCTCGAGAAGAACGGAGTCTTCGCAAATTATAACGTGAATATTTTGGGGACACCTATACAGTCTATTATTGCGACCGAGGACAGGAAGATCTTCGCTGAGCGGATAGGAGAGATCGGCGAAAAAGTCGCGCCGAGTGCCGCGGTCTCTTCGATTCAAGAGGTGAGCAGGACGCTCTTAACTCTCATACGCTCCTCAGACATAGTTGCATAAAAGATCCTGGAATAATATTTTACCTCCTTTTACTTGACATCTCGAATCTACGAATTACGTTTCAGTTATAGATATACAATAGATATTGTAGATATCCAGTTATAGAAATATACAGACAAAAAGAAATCAATCGTTTCACAATATGTGAAGAAGGTAAATGGGTGAATTTTCACCCTGAGGAACGTATGAGGGTTAAAAAGACGATCACTTTTTTAATATTGGACCATACGATTTGAAGTTTCTTGAGAAATTAGGACACTTGGTTTGCTATTCAACGTGACAAAAATTTTCGAGGAAAATAGCAAGTTGCCGGAATTACATGCAAAGAAAATACTAAAAGAGAAAATTTAGAAAATACATTTCGTAAATCTGTGTAAATTGCACGTATTCTGAAAATCGCATAGTTCAATATTGAAAAAGTTATCGGTGTTTTGAGAACGTCCGTATATTAACGGGAGTCACTGTACGTATCAGTAGACTCGATACATTTGAATATAAATCGACGTTCGTTCGTATCGCAGGCGTTGGAAGCTGCCGAGAAGCTGGGCTACCCCGTAATGGCTAGAGCAGCGTTTTCTCTAGGAGGTTTGGGTTCTGGATTCGCCAATACCAACGAGGAGCTGAGGATACTTGCGCAACACGCGTTCGCTCACTCGAATCAGCTGATCGTCGACAAGTCGTTGAAGGGTTGGAAAGAAGTCGAGTACGAGGTTGTCCGCGACGCGTACGACAATTGCATAACCGTGTGCAACATGGAGAACGTCGATCCTCTCGGGATTCACACCGGGGAATCGATCGTGGTCGCTCCGAGTCAGACACTGTCCAACAGGGAATACAACATGCTTCGTACCACGGCGATCAACGTGATCAGACATTTCGGCATCGTCGGCGAATGCAACATCCAGTACGCGCTGAACCCATACTCCGAAGAGTACTACATCATCGAAGTGAACGCCAGATTGTCTCGAAGTTCAGCGCTGGCGAGCAAAGCGACCGGCTATCCGCTAGCTTACGTCGCGGCGAAACTTGCGCTCGGCATTCCGCTACCGGATATCCATAATTCTGTCACTGGCAAGACCACAGCGTGTTTCGAGCCGAGTCTCGATTACTGCGTCGTCAAGATCCCGCGATGGGACCTAGGAAAGTTTCATCGAGTCAGCACAAAGGTACGCTGATTAATAGACACCGGACATTTATGCAAAATCAAAATTTTCTACCAGATCTGCAACCAACTGGAGCGAAACGGAAATTGATTTTCTTTCTTAATATATGTTTAATAAGTCGAAAACAGTACAACAGTGTTTTTAAATTCTTTTAATTTCTTTCACTGCATCGTGTTGCACCTATTCATTTTTATTATAAATGCGGTATATCATACGCTGATTAATAGACAGCGGATTTTCATGCAAAATATAAATTTTCTGCCTGACTTGCAACCAATTGGAGCGAAATGAAAATTGAATTTCTTTCTTAATATGTTTAATAGGTCAAAAATAATGTAAATGTATTTTTCGATTCTTCTAATGTTTTGTCTAAATGAATAAGATCCGCCCTGTCTCTATTAATAACCGCAATCGTTAATGAATGAGTGGCTTTCAGATCGGCAGCTCGATGAAGAGCGTGGGAGAAGTGATGGCTATCGGTCGGAAATTCGAGGAAGCCTTCCAGAAAGCTTTGAGAATGGTGGACGAGAACATCAACGGGTTCGATCCTTTCGTGAAGACTCCGAACGACGAGGAGCTGGAGAAACCAACGGACAAGAGGATGTTCGTCCTCGCTGCCTCTATAAAGGCTGGCTACACGATCGATCGATTGTACGAGCTGACGAAGATTGATCGGTGGTTCCTTAACAAGATGAAGAACATCATCGACTACTATCTAGTGTTGGAGAATGTGGACCACACGAAACTGTCGCACGAGGTACTGTTGCGCGCGAAACAGATCGGCTTCTCGGACAAACAGATCGCTGCTGTGGTGAAGAGCTCCGAGCTGGCGGTTCGAATCCAAAGACAGGAGAGCAACATTCGGCCGATGGTGAAGCAGATAGACACGGTGGCAGCCGAGTGGCCGGCCACCACGAATTACCTTTATTTGACGTACAACGGGACTACGCACGACGTAGAGTTCCACGGCGGTTACACGATGGTAATCGGTAAGCGAAACCGCGAGGTTGTCCACGCACTATAGTCTAAAAATCCGCTTTTCGTGGTCGAAAGTATTTTATAGCGTTGTTTCAAAGTTAAACGTTCTAGTATGCTAGGTCGTTGAATTATTTTTAACACCAGCTGTAGCATTACGAAGTCAGAAATATCTAGTAACATTGAAAAAATCGAGGTTCTCGTGTTTTCATATAAAAAAATTGTGCAGTTTCTCTGTAGAATATTGTATCACAGCACAGAATAATTTGAAATGAATAATAATGTGGGTTTTGAAGATTCTTATTCTTGAAAAATTCACTTTTGGCTATAAATAAGCAGATTTGCAGACTATATCCGCGTCGAATGCATCGAAACGACTCGACACAACGACTGATCGTTTCTGCGGCAGGTTCCGGGGTGTACCGAATCGGCAGTTCGGTAGAATTCGACTGGTGCGCGGTCAGCTGTCTGCGCGAGTTGCGGAATCTAGGGAGGAAAACGATCATGGTCAATTACAATCCGGAAACGGTCAGCACGGACTACGACATGAGCGATCGATTGTACTTCGAGGAGATATCGTTCGAAGTGGTGATGGACATTTACGACCACGAGTGTCCCGAGGGAATTATTCTATCGATGGGTGGTCAGCTACCGAATAACATCGCCATGGATCTTCACAGGCAGCAAGCAAGGATTCTTGGTACCTCCCCCGAATCCGTGGACGGTGCGGAAAATCGATTCAAGTTTTCGCGAATGTTGGACGGCATCGGTATATCGCAGCCTAGGTAAATTAATGATCGAGGAGTTGATTGAGTCGAGGGATTAACGGGAATCGGGTCGTTCAGGTGGAAGGAATTAACCAATCTGCGGTCCGCCATTGATTTCTGCGAGGAGGTCGGCTATCCGTGTCTGGTGAGGCCGTCTTACGTGTTGAGCGGTGCCGCGATGAACGTGGCGCACTCGAACAACGATCTCGAGTCGTATCTGAAGAACGCGAGCGAGGTCAACAAGGAGCACCCCGTGGTTATATCGAAGTTTATCCTCGAAGCAAAGGAGATAGACGTGGACGCGGTCGCCTACGACGGCGTGATTCTCTGCATGGCCGTTTCGGAGCACGTTGAGAACGCGGGCGTTCACTCCGGGGACGCTACTTTGGTGACACCGCCGCAGGACATCAACGCCGAGACGCTGACGAAGATCAAAATGATCTCGAAAGCGGTTGCCGCGTCGCTCGGCGTCACGGGACCGTTCAACATGCAATTGATAGCCAAGGTAATCAGCGTCATGTTGAGTCACAATTGAATTACTTCGCGAATTATAATTACAACTTCGATTACATCAGGGGTCAGCAAACTTTTTTTTGGAAAGGGCCAGATCGTAAAATTTTTAGACCTGATAGGCCACAGAGCACCAAAAAACCAGAGGTTCCAAATATTTTTTAATAGAAACTGATATTTTCACAGAAGTTTCTTTATTTCATGTAAAGAACAATATTAACCTCGCGGATCGGATTCAAAACAGGCGGCGGGCCTGATTTGGTTCATTCAATTCAATTAGACTGTAATTAGTAATTCCGGTCTCTTATTCAATTGATTCGTTTTTTACAAATTGAAATACAATTACGAAGTACAGTGTAATTGTGAATTATAAACAAGAAGACAAAAGGGAGATACTCATTGAGTAATTTATATTACATCGTATTTCAATTACACTGCGTTTCGCAACGATGAATGCAATTACAATGTAATTCAAATACTGTGTACATAAAATAGAATGCAATTTCGTAGTTCAATTACAATGTATTTAAACGAGCACAACTCCGAACGTAATAGCCGTAATCGTCGTAATCGGTAATTTCATACTTTGCAGGACAACGAGCTGAAAGTGATCGAGTGCAACGTTCGAGTGTCGAGGTCGTTCCCATTCGTGTCGAAAACCTTGGACTACGATTTCGTGGCCATGGCTACGCGGTTGATAGTTGGAGAGCCGGTAGATCCTGTGGACGTTCTCGCAGGATGCGGTAGAGTCGGCGTCAAAGTACCGCAGTTCTCTTTCTCTCGACTCGCCGGTAAGTCCGCCCGGAGGCTTCGAATTCCAAGGGAATCAACCGAGACATTTTGGCCTACTGCACACATCCGCTTTTCTAACTATGGCCCTCTGTAAATAAGATTACGTTTCCGTGAATAAGAACGGACTCTCACTTGTTCTACTTGCGTGCAGGAGCTGACGTGATGCTGGGAGTCGAGATGGTTTCCACGGGAGAGGTGGCCTGTTTCGGCGACAATCGGTACGAGGCATATCTGAAAGGAATGATGAGCACCGGATTTCACATACCGCAGAAGGGAATCCTGTTGTCGGTAGGAAGTTTCAAGGTATGTAGAAGACTCATTGACGAAGAACGGTATCTAGAAATAAAACACGAGACCTGTCGATCGTTCGCATTCGATTACAGCACAAAATGGAATTGCTGCCGTCTATCCGCAGCCTTCAGAAGATGGGATACAAGTTGTACGCCAGCATGGGAACCGCGGACTTCTACACCGAGCACGGAGTCGAGGTAAGAGACATATTTATTCTTACAAACGAAAATCTATATTTAAACACGTATTTATACAAGGATGGTTACAACCGAATGATTCCGATTATCTGTTTCGAACGGATAATACGCCCTCTGCTAATCCACTGAAGAACAAAACGCGTTCTCAGTCTCCTTCGAGTATGAATGGACGTTGACACTGTTCCGTTTCGTTGACGGATAAATCGACTTGGTTGGGACAGAAAAAGTTTGCTCGTCGATACGCTCATACGATCGACGAGTCCACGGATGACCTTGCGGTTGTATCGAGAAACTTGACTTGACGGGATGTCTCGTTGCTCGCTGCCGTCGTTGGCAAAATCTGTGTCGATTTGTTCTTCGGAGCAGCGGACGTCTGTTCCTCGTGGACTGCGGCTACGGTGATGTTCGTCGCATCGTCCTCAGTCCCCGACGACGTCGCGGTGCGATCGTCGGATTCTTGCGCGAATCGGTCCTTCAACGATGACACATATACCGCAGATTCCACGTTTCTCTTGGGCGTTTCAGGCCCGTTGTTCTGAGACCACGATCGAAGAGTCTTCTTACGCAGAACGTTGATCTTATCTCGATGACTCCTAACGTGATCTCTGTACCTCGGCTCTTCGAAAAGAAGCGTAGCCAAACGTTCCGCATGATCGAGGTACAGAGCTTTCTCCCGACAAGCTCCGTACTGATTGCATCTGTCGGCTATTTGGATGAAATGTTGTATGAAGAAATCTAGTAGAGCGAACAACATTGGACCTTCCAGCTCCGCGCAGCGTACCTGAAAATTGTGACAGCCACTTGCTAGAGTATCGTAGATAAGATTAACAAGCAGATAAGTAAGCAGAGAGACGGACAGAGAGCAAGAGAGGAATGCGTAGGCGTCCGTGAAAGGGGATTAATCTCAGATCGAGGATACTATGTTATTATTGAACAAAGTAACGAGTAGCACGATGCGATAAGCGTCCCAAATATCTGGCCTTTAAACTTCAATTACTCGATTCTCGTATACGAGACGTAATTTGCATTATTCGGCAGCATGTAGCTATCAAAAAGCTGCGCGTCTATCCACTTGCTGCATGCTGCATTTTCATTAGAAAAATACCGCGAATATGTTGGTCAAAGTCTCACGAAAGAATAATAAAAAAAGAAAGAAGTTTTGTTATCGGATTAGTTATGTTTACACTTCTCGTTTAGTTGAAGAATAGTATCACTAGCCAATTATGTTTTGGAAAATTATCGAGGAAACACTGTTAAAACCTTACCGAGATTTCGATTATGGAATCCGCTGCTTTCTGCGGGCTGATCAGCGTCCTGTTAACGACCCCTCGAGATGGGCGTTTCATATTTTGATCCCTGACGGACTTCCAGAATTCGCTTCTCACGTATTTCTCGTTGTCCTCGGCGGTCTGGACTTGTCGGTTCGTGTTCGATACGGAGACTTGCCACGCCAGAGCTGGATTCATCACGGTCAGCGTGTCCCCCGTTAATATATTAAGCAACTTCGCAAAATCGAGTCTCGGATAAAAGTTCTCGCGGTATCGAATATTCTCCATCGCGTGGAAAACGTACATCACCGGATTCTCGGTAATGCGTTTCAGTTGTTTCTGCGTGTACAAGAGGTGTTCGCACGGTATCCTCTGAAAGAGATTCCTGCCCCGGACGAAATAATCGGTGAGCATCGGCTCGAACTGGCTCATGCCGTGATAGAGTGATTTGAGCAATGTGATCAGACAGTCGCCCGATCTGGTGGCTGACCATTTCGACGGATTGTCGTGTTCCTCGATTAGCCAGAAGAGCATGTGTCTGATATGAGCGGTGGTCAGGCCGTACATGGTATCCAGGACGGGTCTGACGAAGGTCTTGTGGAGCATCAACGCTATTAGATAGACTTGCACTTGGGTGTGGGTCATACAAGTCTCGAGATATCGTTCCGCGGCTGGGAAGGTCAGCTGCCACTCGAGATCCTGACTGAGGTTGTTGCGAGCTCCTTTCTTCGGCGCGAAACCCTCCGGAACCACGTAACATCCGGAAAGCTTGATCTTCTCGATGTCCGAGGGGTCGGGCCAAGTGTTCCGCGGTCGGTCCAACCATTCCTGAGCACAAGTGGGCCATTGCATCCACACAGCGGGCATGATCTCGTATTGCTCCACGCGAGTCTGCTTCGTCGTTTTCGACACCATCACTTTGTCGCAATGGATCACGCAACCTTCGCGCCTAATGTAGTCCACCGACTCCTTATCAAACCCTAAACAGTCGGCCAACCGGAACGCGAACACCTTCGTGAAATGCAACATGAACTCCGTGCTGCTCGCGTAGAATAGATCGCGATTATGCCGTTTCATAGCCTCCTTCAATCTCCGTATCTTGCTGTTCGCCAATTGTTTCTTCTCTTCCTCCGGATCGTACACCTTTCCGTCCGCCCCGAACGTGACTCGTTTGAAACAGGCGTCCGGAAGTACCGCGTTCCTTATCCAACCTTCGTCTACACCCTCGTCGGTCGAACTTTGTCCGAGCCTCGATTTCTGTTTCGGATTATAACTGCTATCGCTGTCCATCGTGTAATTATCGGAACGATACCCGGAACTTAGACTACTCGTGTGAGTTTGATTGACGGTCCCCTGGAACTTGGCTCGCGGGGAAGGCTTATCGTGTCGACGACGTTGTTCGATCGAATTCTTCGCCGAGTTTGTTGGCTTTTCGTACGAGACCGAACCGTTCTCCGAATCAGTGTCGGTGGCGTTTCGCAAGTTCCGACTCGACCGACCCATGGCTAATTTCTTCTCGTACGAAGTCTCCTCCTCCTCGTCCTCCTCGAGCAACAGATTCGGCAACGATCTCGCCAGCGCTTGCTGCTTGAACGCTTTCAACGACGGACGCTTCATGCAGTAAACGCTGTCACCGTCGCTGTAAAACTCGTGGTCGTTCTCCGTGATCCGTTGCAGCTGAATGTACCCTAAACAGATAACGATTCGCTTGAAAACACCGTTCAGAGTAATGGTTTGTTGTAGCCAGTGGAGACCACAAGCCTATAATTTTCGTGATATTAAAAGTGAAGTATTGAAAAAGTTGTTTTAATTTTTTGTCAAAAAAAACACGCGGCCGCTTAGTCCGCTTATCGTTAAACCCGCCACTGATTGTACCTCTTACCTTCGTGTTGCGTGGTCTGCAGCATGATATTGTACATGACCGAGTCGTCCATGCTGCTGTAGTGCGACAACGAGTTCTGTTCCATGATCTCCACGTTGTCGTACACCGTGAAGATCCTCACAGGCTGCAGCGGTTCTGTGGTCGGACGCAAAGTCTGCCTGGCCGACGTGAATTTCACATTCTTCTCCACGCGCTCCTGCAGAACTTCCGGCAACAGGACTCGCTTCTGCGGCGGCAAACGTTTGTTCAACTCCGACTCGAGCGGCGACACCAGCTTCCCCTTCATGTTCTCGATCTCCCTGAAAAACCGATTTTCACAGATCCGACTCGTCATTTCGTTTCTTTGTTCATGGAATTTTTACTCGCGTCGCGCGAACCAGCATCGCGCCTAGAAATAGAAATTCCTTTTTTCCCGATCTATTACAACTACAAGCCTAGATTAGATTACGATTAATTGGACTGCTATCGATGTCGACGTGTCGCACACTACGAAACCGAGAAGTATTCGTTCTCGAGTATCTCGAAACGTGCGCGAACGAATTTCAAAAGGACGTTCAGAGCTTACTCTTCGTAATTCCGGAAGAACTGGACGCACATCATCAGATTGTTTAGCACGAAGCTTTCAGGATTGTTTTGAATCATTTTCTTGAGTCGCACCAGCTCGACATCCTCGTACTCGTCCTCCGGAGCGGTGACGAAATTCCCACCACGCTTGTCATGTTTCGATCGCGATCCATTCTCATTTTTCGAGTGGGACCTTCCCATTGCACTTGTTCCGAACCGTTATCACGACACCGTTGTAGAAACGCGAGTTGGCCGCGTAACGTCGCAGCCTCCAACGACTAAATCAAATTCGTCGATTCGACCGCCTCGAGGACAAGCGAACATCCGCGAACATGATCGCGCAAGCACAGGTTGACGCGCACTCGCCGCTCATCGACAAGTCAGTAATCCAGTTCCAGGGCACCGCGACTGATAAAATACCAACTACCTATCTGATTATCGAACTAGAAAGCAAAGCACGGTTTTAATCGGTACCTCGTTATCGGCTATCTACGAACAACCGGCCATGAAAAAAAAAATTCTTCTGACGAGCGATCGGTTATCCCGCGACACGGTCGAGGCATGGCCTCTACGAGAAAAATAGTTTCTCTCGCGTTTTCAAGATCAAACAATTACAACGATATCAATGGTAGCAACGTTCGGTGTTTTCGAACGGTTCCGGATCCGGAAGCCGACAATCGTTCGATTACATTCGTTCGTTCGTCGCGCGTTTAAACCGTGGCGTGATCGGATCGATCGAGAAATAATTCGAATGGAATGCGGTGTAATCGGCGACATTTTAACTCGGCCGATCGCATATTTCAACGATTCGTTCAGCACCGTCCTGCTTTATCTTGTTCCACCGAGTTACATCGATTACAATTGGAGGGAGATGAGGCAGAAGTTTCCGATGATCGTTATCGAATATTTATATAGGAGCAATCGGCCAGCAAGGGGAAGATAAGGGATTCGGATTACGATAAAGATTTTAATCGCGTCGAAAAACATAATATACGTTTCGGGATCGGGCTGGCACGTCAGCCTTGACGAGCCAAAATTTATGACCGCAGGTGGAACCGGTTCAATGGACGTTCGAGAACATCAGCATGAACGAAGATTCCAGCCCGAGCGAGCTTTGTCATCTGGCCGATTTCCTCTCGAAGAAGCAGTTCGATCTTATCATAAATTTACCGATGAGGAACGGGGGTGCACGACGCGTCTCGAACTTCATGACGCACGGTTACCGCACGAGGAGGCTCGCCGTCGATTATTCCGTGCCCCTGATCACGGACGTGAAATGCACGAAACTGCTCGTCGAAGTGAGTATCGTAGGGATCAAAGCTCACGGCCGATCGCACCATTGAAAATTCAATTAATCGACGAGTAATTTCGCAGGCGATGAGAATGCTCGGCGGCCGAGCACCCCGCATGAAGACCCACGCGGATTGCGTGTCCTCGCGGAGGATGATCAAGCTCCCCGGACTGATCGACGTCCACGTGCATACACGCGACCCTGGCGCGGTTCACAAGGAGGACTTCGCTTCGTGCACCGCCGCCGCCCTCGCCGGAGGCATCACGATGATCTTCGCGATGCCGAACACGAATCCAGCGGTCGTTGACCCTCAATCGTTCGCGCTGGCCAAAGAGGTAAATGTCTGAAGCTTGGTCAGCCATTGTTCAGACGCGTCGAAACACCTGTAAAGTATCTCTAGAATTTGACACTGAATGCGAAAGATTTCGACAATCCGATTAGAGGCAAGAAATTAACTCCGATTTTTTCGGCGATAACAATTTAAGACAGCGTCTGGACTACAGCTCATCCTTAATTTTCCTCCACTATTCTTTACCACCTCCACCACAAATTTCACATGCCTTAACAAGCATTTTTCTGTTCTAGTCTTTGTGTTTAACAAGTTCCCGCATAAACCACAACGTTCTACAGTTCCTAGCTTAAATGATCATTTACTAATTACTCTTTACTAATTACCTAGCACGTTTTTTACGCACGTACAGCCATCGTCGGCAGGCTAATTTGAAAAATGATTGTCTCGGTACATTTCAGCGATCCGTAAGCAACGCCCGATGCGACTACGCTCTCTTCGTCGGCGCTTCATCCGAAAATTACAATATAACGCCGGAGTTGGCTCCCCTCGCAGCTGGATTGAAAATGTACCTCAACGAGACGTTTACTACGCTTCGTTTGACCGACCTCACCGTATGGGTCAAGGTGCGTATCCGCGGCCTTGGAGTTCCCATTGATATCGTGCGATTCTCGAGAACGATCTCCGTAGTTCCCCGACGCGTTGATAACACCGTTTGCTGTACCTATTATTATGTGATGCGTAAGGATAAGAAAAGATATCGGGCGAACGTGCAAGTATTGCAACATCGATATTTTTGCAGCACTTCCAAAGCTGGCCAAAGAAGTATCCTCTTTGCGTGCACGCCGAGGGCCAAACAACAGCTGCCATTCTCCTGCTAGCTGGGTTGCACAATCGACCGATTCACGTGTGCCACGTGGCTCGAAAGGAGGAGATTCGAATAATTCGCGCTGCCAAGGAAAAAGTGCGTACGCGATCGAGAGCTCGATGGCTCGAATATGTCTTCGATAATTATAATCTAATAGTTTTTTTTAATTTGACCTCTCGTTCGATCTTTCAGGGCATGGCGGTAACTTGCGAGGTGTGTCCTCATCATTTGTTCCTGTGCGAGGAAGATTTATCGCGCATCGGTTACGGTCGAGGCCAAGTCAGACCGATTCTGGGGACCAAGGAGGATCAGCAGGCCCTGTGGGAGAATTTGGACGTGATCGATTGCTTCGCGACGGATCACGGTAAATCTCTACCCCTATGGGGGTGTTCTTCTTTTCAGGATTTCGAAGGGTGCAGGCTACGCCTTCTCATTTCTTGATAATGCACAGATGCATGCGAATAATTGAAATTATGTCTAGTAAAAGTAATCTAGATGGATCTGTCATCTCTCGCTTTTAGCTACTGCTTGACTACAGAGAAATGAGAAGACGCATCCCTTAACCGCGACCTACCATTGACTTTGACTTTAAAGAATCTCTCTTTGCCCGAAGCACCGCACACGGTACAAGAGAAATCCAGCAAGAATCCACCGCCCGGATTCCCTGGCCTTGAGACTATGCTTCCACTGTTGCTCACCGCTGTCCATGAGGGGAAATTAACAATAGAGGTGCACAGATTCATTCGATACAACACTATGTAATCGCGGTTCACGATTTTTTTAGTACTAATTGATGAATCGATTGAAACGTATCTCCTCCGATATGACTCACTAGGAGGACATTGTCTTCGATATCTCTCGCGCTGAGAGATAAGCAACGCAGCCGGTGCATTGTAACAATTAAGAGAATCGTGACTAAACGTTGAACAATGTCTCCGCGTGCAACCTTCGATCCCGGTGATCCGTTTGATCGTTGTCATCGACTATGACTAGACTGTGGATCTTTATGGCTTATGAAAATATCCGAAAAAGGCTGGAATATAAAATTCGACAGAATTTTCTACAATTTTTATTTGTTTTAGATCTACAAAGCCTGTTACCATTAAAAATAGAATTTCATGTCGTTCCACTTTCTACAAATTTGTCTACGAAAATTGGAAAATGCATAAACATCCGCAGTCTAATTGTGGAAGGGAATTTTTCTAGGACGTGGTGGAGAAACTTTATAAAAATCCGAAGAAGATCTTCAATATCCCGGACCAACCGAATACCTACATCGAGGTCGATCTCGACGACTCGTGGGTCATTCCGGAAGCGATGCCTTTCAGCAAGTCGAAGTGGACTCCGTTCGCCGGGATGAAAGTACGCGGATCGGTGCACCGTGTGGTTCTCAGAGGAGAAGTGGCTTACGTCGAGGGTCAGATCCTGGTGAATCCCGGCTTCGGGCAGGACATCAGGGAAATTCAAGCAAAAACGAAGCTCCAAACCCTGGTGGTCGACGTAGCCAGTCGGCCCAGCTCGGCCCTGGATGGTCTCCTGTCTCCGAACCTCGAGAAATACAATTATTCCGAGCGAATCACGGAAATGTCGGAGGAGGAGCAACACGGTGAGAGAATGATCGCCAAGTCTGGGACTCGCGTGGTCCACTTTCTAGAGCAGAGGTCGGCATGAAGTGCTGGTTTCGGCTGATTTTCGAGGGCACTTCTTATCAACCTCTACAGTGAAGTATCGTCCGATCTAGAGTTCTCGTTTCGTTTCTCAGAGAGGTTCGCGTACCTGCTGCAACCGACGTTGCACAAGTCAAACGTCCACTTCGCCTCGGACGTGGAGTTTCGAGAGCACGGAAAGGTCCCGCCGATTCAACGGACCATCTCGCCTCTTCCGATGAGCAGCGCGATGAAATTCAAGAGCGACAGCAACCCTAATCTGTGCGTGACGCCCGTCGCTCCAGTCCTCTCCGTACCCACCAGTAACAGCCTGGTCGGACACAATATACTGTCGGTTGACATCTTCGACAAGGACATTCTGAAAGATCTCTTCTACGTCGCCGAAATGCTGCGCAACGCGGTCAGGAGAGAGCGATCTCTGGATCACATTCTCCAAGTAAGAATGTCCGTTCTTTCTTCCGATAGAACATCGTGGTTTCACCTATCGCGTTTACCTCGAACAGGGAAAGCTGATGGCCTCGATCTTCTACGAAGTTAGCACGAGAACGTCTTGCAGCTTCGCAGCAGCGATGTTGCGTCTAGGAGGCCGAGTGATCTACATGGACGGAACCACCTCATCGGTGAAGAAGGGAGAGACTCTGGAAGGTTTGCTAATTAACGCGATTGAATGGTAGAGGATTCGGAAGATCAACCACCGTTATCACGTTTCAGATTCGGTTGCGGTGATGGCTGGATACGCCGACGTGGTGGTTCTTCGACATCCCGAGCCTGGCGCAGTTTCGGTGAGCGTATGTTACCGCTTTTAAATTTAGTTGAAGCGCAAAATGCTTAAGCGTTCCTTGAAAATTCCACAGAGAGCCGCGCAGCACTGTAGGAAGCCATTGTTGAACGCCGGCGACGGGGTTGGAGAACATCCCACGCAAGCGTTGCTCGATATCTTCACGATACGAGACGAGATCGGCACGGTGAACGGACTCACGATCACGATGGTCGGAGACTTGAAGCACGGCAGAACGGTGCATTCTTTGGCAAGGTCAGTTCCCACCATTATTTCATGGGTCCATAGGTGTTGTATTTGATACAGGAACTATGGTGGTTAAATATAAAATGCACTTCAGTGTGCCTAAGGGGACCTTAGTCGAGGGGCCATCTGTGTCGCTTGGAAACGAACGCGCATTTCTTACAATAGATGTACAAAAAAGACCTCGAAAAGAAAATACCATTTGCAAAGCATTCAACTTGCGATACAACTTACATTGCACAAAAAACATTTGTCATGTCGTCACAAATGAAGGAAATATTTAGGTGGGCCACCCTGTGCAGCTTCCTTAGATTTACAATTTATGTTTTAAATTTCATAACAGACAGATAAAAAATATAGGAAACGTGACCTTTACTTTCCCCTTCGCAATTGCAATCAATAAAAATAAATTACACGTTAGCTAGTAAACTAATCGTTCTAGTTCGTCGTTTTTAAATAGTGTACGAATATTTTGTACACCATGATTTTATTGAACCATGCGCAGGCTGTTGACTCTGTACAATGTGGAGCTTCGTTACGTCTGCCCACCTGGCCTCGGCATGCCGGACCACGTGCAGAAGTACGTGGCCGACCGCAGCATCCCTCAGGCGAAGTTCTCCACCTTGGAGGAAGCTCTTCCCGACACCGACGTCCTCTACATGACTCGCATTCAGAAGGAACGATTCGCCACGCAGGAGGAGTATCGACAAGTAAAAACATTAAAAATATTTCCATCCCACTTGAGTCTGTGTTAACGAGCTTTACGATTTTCTAGGTTTGCGGACACTTCGTGATAACCCCGCAGCTGATGTCTCGGGCGAAGAGGAAAATGATAGTGATGCATCCGCTGCCTCGCGTGTTCGAGATCAGCCCCGAGTTCGACAGCGATCCGCGAGCCGCATATTTCCGACAAGCCGAGAACGGAGTCTACGTTCGAATGGCTCTGTTGGAGATGGTTCTTCGGCGTTCGTGATACCTGTCGGGACAACAGGGTAGGTTGTACTGGCAACGTTTCAGAAGGAGATTGACTGCACGATGTTGAACGAGATCGTATTCCCAATTAGTCTGTGATTCGTGTACAATATATTTTATACTTGACCAAAGGGAGCAACAACGCGAAAATCAACGATTCGTCGGATGTTATGAAGCCGATTCTCGCGAGCGGCATCTTTTTACAATTTACAGTGTGTCTTGCAAGAGGAGAATATTTTTTATCGAACATTCCGCGCGCAACAATACATATATTATACTTTGATAACCCTCTGTACCCGCGAAACACATGTATATTTACCAAGAGACGACGACGGTTTACGACACGAGCGATAAAGTGGCATTTCGGCCGCTCTATTCCCGCGCCTGCGAATGCAAATAAAGAAACGATCATGTGCCAGGTAATCAAATTTGTTTTCTTTCAGGCGAAACATCGCGTATATGTACATTTTGTCTTCGCGTATGCCCACAGGTTTCCCCCAAGTAGAATTATTTGGAAGATTGCGCAGGGAAACGTGGGTGACGAAACCATCGCGGTGTGTATGTCAGCATGTTTTTCCATCGTTCTAATCTTCGTGAATGCGCGCGACCAGTCCACGTTGGCCACGATTTATTGAATGATCCGCGATAAAATCGTTGCACGGGTAGAATGACACTCCAACAGCTAATCAGCTACAAGGCCGAAGGAATGACTAGACATTGACATCTCGAGCGCTGTCGCAATTGGAACCGCGACGAAACGCAATTATATAAAACTGCTCGATATTGTAATGATTAAAAGAGCTTGCTCTCGGAACGGAGATGCGTACACAGTCTGTACTCGCGAGCGTATAACGCGTACAATGTTCGTCGAGTATAGAGCAAACGTTGAGATTCGAACCGAGAGGAGGAGCGACAGACGAAGACAGATAGCTGAAGAATTTCATTTACGTCTGCGTGTGCCGCGATATCCGATCGATACGATCGACAAATTCTAATTGACGCACGAGATAAATAAAGATATAAATCACAGTCGAGGGAATAACTATAATCTCTGGCCGGAGAACTTGTTCGCGATGCTCGCGCGAGTCGTCCGCCGCGTTCCGTTAACGGATGTCCGGAGATCGAACTGAATCCGGTAAAATTCGCTTGGACAGTTTGTTTTATAGCTTTGATCGAACACCACTATTTTTTTCCATCTCGACAAAGTTCGATGAGAAGTATCCTGGCCGTGGAACCGTCAAACTATAGCGTCCCTCGTTCGATATCCAGCGTCGCTGGCCCCGTTCGGACACATATCCGACGCCAGTGATTTCGCGTCGTCCTTCTCGCTCTTCCTCGATCGAGATATCGGCGGCATTCTCAACTTCAGCTTCCTCTTCTTCAGGGCATCCTGTTTCCTGAAAGAACCAACCGGTCAGTCTCTTTGTTCTAGACTACTCGCGACAGAAGCGTCTATTAGGTTGGAGGGAAAGTTCTGATAGATGATAACAAGTTGTTGCAAATAATAGAAATCATATCATTAATTAATATATTAACCCTTTGCACTCGCAGCTATTTTATGGATACACAACTGATATAATACCTGGTACATGTAATACAAACATGTAATAATGTAGACAATATTGGGAGTAATGAGTACAGCAATTATTAGCGGAGACTCTAAGTGAGCCGCCACCAGAGTGCTAAGGGTTAAACATATACTTTTATAAATTCATTCAAATGTTTTCCGTACTGGTGTTTGCAATCGATGAAGATCCCCATCGAGAAGAGTATAATTATGGCTACGATGATACCGATCACGACTACCACCAGAGTCACTATCGCGTCCTCTTCTTCGGGAGTGAAAGGCGTTTCCGTCGTCGACCACAACAGTTCTCCTGAAACAGTGGTCTCTTTAATCGTCGCGCAATCGTGCGGAATACAAGGGGGTGAATCCTGTCGCGCATTATTTGCGGTCAACGATCGAACGCGAACGGTGTCGCGGAACTACGTGTGTACACTTCCGCAGAGGTAAGCATTCGTAAGCAATTACAAACGCTGACGCGCGTCGATCGTGCTTAAAGGATGTGTCACCGGGTTTAAAGAACGAGCACGAAATGTTTGGTCACCGGATTGACGTCAGTGCGCCTCTTCTTTTGATTTTTCGCGTGACGTTCTTCGGGGCACGTACGCCACCTTGACCGATCGGGGACAGAAACAAGCGGGAGAGAACTAGGGCTGTTACTTTCCTTCGAGCTTCGAATTTCGTATAGTTTCGATTTCAGAAACTTCCAAGGTGATGAGTAGGCTGCGGATCTTTATCCAAAATAAAACTGTTTTGCATTGATTCTAGGAAGCAGGAAGAACATAAAAATTAATTTCATCCCTTAACAACTTGGTTACATTAAAAGCAACATTACAACATTCCTGAATTTGTTTAATATCTTACTGCTTTTGTATTTCACCCATTCGATTTCTTAGTAAATGCATAACGATTCGCAGACTAGGGACGAGAATCGAATTTTCGAAGCTTCAAAATTCGAACCTCCGTAGTAAATTATTAGAAGATTAAGGGAAACGGAGTTTCGAAGCTTTGAACTTCGAGATTTTGCTGCTAACTTATATTTAATATCTAACAGATTGATAAGTTACAACTTCATACGATTCTAAAACTTAGAAACTTCGTACATTTCGAAGTTCCCTTCGTTTCTTCGAATCTTGGAGGAGTCGAAGCTTCGGAAAAGTAACAGCCCTAGAAAGAACGTGACTGCGTTGGCAAAGGACCCTGTCTGCGATTCGTTGGAATCATAGGAAAGGGTTCGAAGGGTTTGAGGATCAAAGCCGAGAAACTGGTTCATCTGACGCAATTGTGAGCCGTCGGAGCTATCAAGAAGCTGGCAAGAACATAGACCGGTCTCTGTGTGTTCTCACAGTAGCCGTGCACGCGTTCGAATTACACCCGATATCCTTTCGATCGATCGGAGATCCGAGCATCGCGCTATGGCAATCGTACCGATCAGGAATGCGTGGTTGACGTAACACCAAGGACTCGTTGCATGCCGACGACTATAGTACCTTCTCTCGAGAAATTATCTAGAAAATTGCTGGAGACACCGACCCGCGATCCTCGTTGCATCGATTTCTATTTTTACATAGAAGCAACCAGTTCGCATCCGTCCAATAGCAATATCACAAGTGTGTACAGGTTTCGCAAGTCAAACACACCCTTTTGCAAATCGAGTATTTTTAGAAGAAATTCAAAAAGATCAAACACTTATTCGAAATTAATTACCAATTCATTAACTTTGCAATGTGTGAAAACTGTGTGTACACGTGTATACTCATCGTAGCCATTTTATGATCGATCAATTTCAAAAATGAAGGTACATACGTAGCATTGAGTCTTATGTTTACCTCGCAGTAATTACACTGTTCACGTGTGTCACTTCGTCGTACTCTCCTGTCCACAAAGACTTCTTCTGAACTCGAGGGAGATGCTTTCAAGTGTCATTAATTTTAAATGTTCTAAGGGGGTGTTCTCATTTCTCGATACTGCAAAGACGGATGCGAATGATGCAAATTACGTCTCGTAGACATAAAAGTAAGAATTTGAAGGGCGACAGCGGTCCACGGAAATTGATTTTTAAAACGTTAAATTTCACTCGCAAAAGCATGAGTAAAATCTATAGAACAGAAACATCCCATTACTAATAATCGAGAGAGGCGTATACCGATCCGATTTCGCAGCTACCGATAATGCTGTTCCGACAACTTCCTACTTCCTACGATACGCGATTCGCTGTGACTGCAATTTATCGACAAAAGCGAACGTTGAGCTTTGATCGATTGCCTTGATTTTTTACCCGATAATGTATTTCGGTTAATACCTACGTCACTATACATATGTAGAAACGATCGCGTCGCGCTGATTCGCAGATAGGAGACCGACTTTTCGCGTGTTTCCATTGACGCAACAGTGTTCCGTGTATCCTTTTAACTCCTGTTTGTTGCAAACAAATATTTGCGAAGCTCCCATTCGGAATTTAATTACCTCGCAGCAATCGTCCCGTTAGACGACCGCGAATGTACAGATACGTACGAACGAGTACACGCGCGGATCTCGCGTTCGCGAATTTCACGAGAGTCTTATATCCGTGACGGGTTGGGTTGTTCACGGAAATACAGGTTCACCTGATTTCTATGCGCTGTAGGTTCGTTGGTATCGGGGAAAGTATCGGTATCATTTTTTGTGTGTACGGTTGCGCAGCGAAAATGCGGCGAATTGCTGGAAACTTTCCAGTTCCGAAACGACGCGACGGGGAAAGAAGTCGACAAAAGAACGGATAATGGTAGCCTTGTAACTAGCAATTTCTTGGAACGTCGTGTGGTGCAAGGATGCAGGTACACGTTGGTAAAGCCGAGTAAATGCAAGTACATATACTCTGCGCCTCAAGGGAATAGGTGCTCGATTGATTCGACACCTGTTGAGTTTCGCTCGAGACTGACGAATTAGGAGACGCGCGCGAGGACACCGCTCACAAATAACATTGACGAGGGATCTGTGCAAGGAAAGTTCTCACAAATCCGGCTGAATGACGGATCAAAACTGATAATCGAAAAAAAAAAATATTTAGAAATACCTCCGCTCGACGAAGACGTGTCTAGTCCGTGAGTGTTGTTGACGGTCTTTTCGCGCAGTCTCATATTTGTGCGATCGAGTTCCGTGGCCTTTTGCGCGCGCTCGAAATCGTCCGCGAATCGACCGGTTCGAGATCCCGAAGTAAACTGTCGGCCACATGCCTCATGCCTCGCGAGTCATGCGATATGCTCGGTGAGGCCTCTACGAGAGCAATGGAAACCGAGCGTGCGTCGAACAAGAACCGAACACTCCGAGCCGAAAGTGGAAGAAAGAGAGGCCAGCTACGCTTCACGGATCGCGTGAAGAGGCGAGGGGGTGGGGAACAGAGGAAAGAGAGGAAAGAGAAACCTCACGGTCTCCATCGAGGAGAGTCCATGAGGACCGACGTGTAACTTCCATTCACTGTCCCGGGAACCACGTATAACTTGGTACGCATTGGAACGACTTGCACGCTTTTCGTACAGTCTCCCTCAAAATTCTATTACAGTCGTCGCTTTGCTCTCTGTCACCGAACCTTAGATATGTATACTTGTCGATCCGGATTCGGAGAACATGCCGTGATCCAAGATTACTTCATCTGCCAGATGACGGATGTGGGCAAAGTGCTATAATCTATTGAGAAGTCTCACTCTGTATAAATATTTAAGGAAACTTTAACTGTAATTTATATATTATTTTATGACTCGTTCGTTTTTACTTTACTCTTATTATTTTAAATACATGACGAAGAACCGCACCCCTGCGAGTACCTCCGAATCCTTATCTGTTTAGCACCGTAAACATTTCTTGGTAAACTTGAAACGTCACTTAATGCTTGAATTATCTGCTTAATGATACCCTCGTTGATGAAGTGATTAATACAAGAAACTCTTGACCCTTAGCAGTCGGGGGTAACTCAGAGTCACAGGTAAAAATTGCGGTACCATCTACGTTATTAAATATGTCGGAATCTAATCGGCATTTGAGTACTGTACGAGGAGGTATTTCTAAGTTTCTTTAATTATATATTACATATTTATATAAATTCAGTATAGAAATATGAAAAATAGAGGCGTCGTCGCGTCGCTTTGAAATGTCCCCCCCTCAAGGTCCAGCCAATCGGGTGGGTCCTCGCTGTTTCTCGGACGTAAGCAGAGACCGGTATCGGCTGCCAAAGTACTCGACCCATTTGACTGATTATCGGATCCGATTATCGATCGTCGTTTGACGCATTTCGGACGAACGATACCCGACTCAACGTCCGCTCTTGTAGTGCACGTACGAGAAATAAGCGTCCGCTCCGTGCAATACCCCGACGAAGCCGCTCATCATCTGTGGAAACACACACGTAACGTACAGGAGAACAGTCGGACAGGAAAGGACATTAAGATACGCACGTAAGCGGCTGTCATCGCAGGATAAACGTCGAATCCTGGTCTTATGTAATATTCCGGCAGAAGGAATAGCTTCACCGAGAACGCCAAATAAGAGGCCGAGCTTATATACAAGAACGACGCTAGAGCGTTGAACATCATCTCCTGAAATGATTTTGAAAGATCGTTAGACGAGATCGAGGGCGCACAGCGGGACGAAACGACCTGACAGCGATCAAAAATCATTGAAAATGAATCTCTGATAATAAGATGAATATCTCGATACTCAATCCACGAACATCACTTTTAACAGAACACAAAGACTATAATGTAATAATTAGACAGCGGATCTTATGCAAAACAAAAATTTTCTATCTGAATCGCAACAAACTCAAATGGAGTACTTTATTTTCTTTCTTAACATGTTTAATGGTTTCAGAATAATATAACAGTACTATTAAATTGTTCGAATATTTTTACTGTTTTAAATCGCACCAACTCATTTTCGTTATAAACGCGTAAAATCCGCCGTCTACAGAGTTGCAGATTTTTGCACCCCTGTGGGGGCGATTGCGAATCCGATGACGGTACGTACGAAAAGGGAGGATCGGATCAATCTGTAGGATTTTTCGGACACGACGTAGCAGGCCAGCAGCACCGCCGATGTCAAAAAGCAAGCGGATGACGTGGTCAAAGACCCTTCGAAAGCGGAGCCAATGGTCGTGCTGTACCTCAAACCGTAGTTAATCAACAGGCTCTGTATCAGACCGCTGATTATCTGCAACCACAGTACATATGGTAGATGATCGTCGTCGTTGTAATCGCGGTACCATGTTTCGCGAAACAGTTGGCGGAGGAAAAGAATACCGGACGTACCGTTTCGCAGAGCTTGATAATTCCCGGCATGGTCTTGAGGAATTCCACGTGTATGCACGTGAAACATCTGCAGCAGCAACACCCGACACCTCCAGCGGCATGAGTGCCGTTGGACGACATCCTGATTATCGGTCCTGTTCCGTTTCGGACCATCGTACCGCACATCGAATCACGACGCGATCAAATCGTTAACGATTATCGCGAAAGTATTCGTTGTCCGTCGTCGAACCTTGGGGGTCGGTGCAATTGACAAGTTCGTTGAACCCCTCGTCTCTCGTCTACGCCCGGATCATTGATTCGGCGGCCCTAATTGGTTAAACGGCGATTAATTCGTATGGTTGCGATGCATCGGCCCGGTGATTTGTATCGCGCTCGAGCCGCGGATTATCGTGTTCGACGATGGGCCGGCAATCTTTCGATTAACGGGGATTAACGGCGGCGATGAGATCCGAGGATCCGTCTGTTGTAGAGCTTTCCGACAAACTGAGGGTAACTTACCAGTTCATCCCGAACGTTGAAACGTCGCGACAGCACCCCCCGCGTTGGGATTCCTCGCGAGAGGATACGGACGTCTATTTCTGGCACGTGCCGCGCCGGAACATATGCGCCGACATGCACATTGAACCGGCCAGACTGTTGCATCGCCGCGCACGACACAGGAAACGCGAACAAAAAGAGATCTCCGACAGCTGGGCCCTTAGATTTTCGCGATCTCGATCAATCTCGCGGTTCGATTCGCTCTTCGTGAAAATTTCTTCGTTCAGGACGCGCCGACGCAGGAAACGCGAACGAAAAGAGATTTCCGACAGCTGGACCCTTAGAGTTTGATGTGAAAGCGAATCAACATCTTATGGTTCGTTCTCGGTATCGTGTAAAGTTTTGCCACGACCAATATTTGGAATTCCGATCAATCTCGCGGTTCGATTCGATCGTCGACGCAGGAAACGCAAACGAAAAGAGATTTCCGACAGCTGGGCCCTTGGAATTTGATGTGAATGCGAATCAACATCTTATGGTTCGTTCTCGGTATCGTGTAAAGTTTTGCCGCGACCAATATTTGGAATTCCGATCAATCTCGCGGTTCGATTCGATCGTCGACGCAGGAATCGCGAACGACAAGAGATTTCCGATAGCTGGGCCCTTGGATTTTTGGAATTCCCATCATCCCGCGGTTCGATTTGATTGTCCGGGAAATTTGCTCGTTTGCGACGCGCCCGTACCGTCCGCGCGACCGTACACATCATTTAATTGCTCGCGTTGCCCGCCGACCGCAGTATCCTGTTCTCTCTCTTTCTCTTCGCGCGTAACTTTATTGAAACTCGTCCCGCATACGCGGTTACGTGCAAGTCCGCGTCCTGTCGATGGCCGGTGCGAAAGAAAGCCGCGAAATTTTCTGACTCGCGATCGTACTGTTCCGTACATCGGTTGTTCTGGAGTCGTGCGAGATTAGACAGCCTGCTCGTTGCGAGATCTTTTACAAACTTTATTTATCAGTAAATTGTCAGTCGGAAAAGCTGCGCTGGGTGCGCGTGTCATAAATATACTTTTTGTACAAATATAGTTAAAAAAGAGCCCGTACAGAAGTATCAAATGCCCGTAGGTACAGTCGTTTGTGCGCCAGACGCGAGTAACGCGTTGAAAAGTCTATTAATTATGTAATGGAGCGGTGAGGTGTGAGTCCATGTGTATCACTATTCTCTCCTCACCACTCCACTATGGATAAACATTCGCATTTAATTACATTTCTTTGATTTTGCCGCGATCTTCATCGCTTCACTATATCTGTACCCTAAGCCAAAGTTTAAATTTTACATTTTTAATTGAAAATCCTTTTCCTTGAAATATCTCGAAACAAGAAATACACGGCTTAGACCACTTTTATATAATTAATGGACACACATATAGGTAAGTGATGCTTTCGTTCGCGCGTACAATTGCGATTTCTTCATTCACGCTTCCGCGTACATAACGAATATCCTGTACTCGTCGACGTAACATAGATTTCAAAAGTTCGGAGACTGGCCCGCGATTAGAATCTTAGACATATACAATGGTATGCTCGTATAAAACGCAACGAATGCTTGATTCGTAAAGCAAGACAGAGGATTGCTGGACAAAAGCGACGATTGCCTCTTCAGAGTCCTCTGTAAGTGCGAATGGCGATGATCGTGCTGAGAAGATATAGCCCCGCGTTCACCAATCCGCAGATCTGAAAATCGAACAATTTTATTATTTCGTCTAAAACGTACTTTGCTGTTCGAAAAAAGAAAGCGATTCGCGTTACCGCTCCAGCCATTAGCGAGTCGTTTCCCCTGCCTCTGTTGGATACGTGCACCAGAAACGTTAACGACGCAGCCAGATACAGACCGAACGCTATAGAATGATACATAAGTTCCTGTGAAACAGACAGAGACCGTGAATGCTCGATAGATCGCAACGCGCGTTGAACTCTCAACTGATCTACTGGTCACGTACATAAATCGTTTTCGAGATGATGGTAGGCGTGGAATGGGAAGACAGATAACTGATAATCAGAATGGCGGTGCCGATCAGAAACGTCGTCGTTATCAGAAGGAAAAATAGCTCGGCTGCAACCAAGTAGTTGTACAGGGTGAAGTGATGCCCAATGATCGTCACGCAAACGATGCCCAACGCCTGAAAGCAACCCAACGTCAAATCAGAAGATTTGTTTTTGAACATTTAGGAGTACTGTACCGATCGTATTTTATTTTGCTATTGTAATTTATCATGAAATAATATGTGCAAGCATTTTATGGAAGAATGCTGTGTTCTGAATACACAATAAAATTGGTGGCCCTCAAAACATAATACGTTAGAAGTAAATATTCGAAACTAAAATCGGTAAGATTTTGTACGAAAAAGTGCCATGTACCAATTGCTGCGGATTAGAATTTGCAATATACGAACGTACGAGAACAAACTACGTATCCAGGCATAATTTAAATAAATAAGACGAGAGAAGTTTCTTCTTATATGTTTATTCTATTGAAGTAGGTGTATAAACAAAACATTGGGAAAAATAATGCAGTAAAATGTATACCCGCAGTAATAGGTATTGAAAATGTGATCTTTTCGAGTGCTTCCCTCTCGATGATCCAGGGAGTACTTACCAGTTGCAGCAGTTTGATCGCGCCGCCCCATGTTTTCAAGTAGCCGCTGTTGATAACGATTGCCGTGGAGTTACTCGTCACGGTTTGCGTTCTGATGGTTACCGAGTGCGCCATTGTGGATCTCTTCGTTGCCGATTCTGAAATGTCAGAGAAGAGCGGGTTACACGATTCAAAGACCTCGACTCCAGCACGTTCGCTCGAAGATTTGCTGGTGAGGAAGAGGGCCAAGGCCGAGATTTCGAGGCGCGGCCTACATTTCGCGTCGACCCTCCTTCTCTGCTTCCTCCTCTTCTTCTTTTCTTCCCTTTCTCGATGCCCAAGAATATCGCGCTGTTCTCATGTTTCGTTCGAAAAAGAAATGCTACGCTGCAGACTTTTTTTTATCCCCTTGAAATCACGCGATAAACATTAAATGGAAGATGTACTATGTCCGTAGGAAAAACACCGACGCTTTCCCTTTCGTTTCATTGATCGCGACACACCCTCGGAGCTTCCAGCCGATCGATATTAACGCGTGAATGGCTTTACGAGACTGCTTTCTCTTTCTTCCCGGCGTGGCGGCACGGAAACTATGCACGAGGAGAAATAGTTCCGAAACAATTGGAAACTTGTAGCAGCATGTGTATCGGAAGTGTACGCTCGAACAATCTTTCTTTTCATCGCGTATCGCGAACATGTCCTAAATTAGCGCGACGCAGTCACCGGTTATTTTTGTATGAGGAAACACCTACGTGTTCACGGTTGCGAGAAGAAATTTCTGATACAATAATCAGTTTCAGTGGAAACGCACAACTTTAACTAGCCAATATCTATCGGCACAGACTGTTTCCTCTTATCTTTGCTATTATTATTATTCGCGGTAATTGCAACGCGGCGAGATAGCGAGAAAGGATTGTTCTTTGTCAGATGAGATCGCGATATTCGATCGAAAAGAAAATCTTGATAAAAGACGTAACGATCGCTTCGATGGAAAAATTGTTTATTCGACTAGTGACACCCGGTGAACGATCACACAAAACCAAGAAACGTAGACACCGTATACAATATTTAAACTGACCTTAATGAGGTAGATGGTTGCGCGTCGAGCGTCTGCGATTGACTGAAGTGCACGCTTGCGTTACCAACGCGGTACCGTGGATGACGTCATTGGTGATATCATAAGCGAACAGTTCAAAGAAGGATCTTCTGATACACACGGATACAAGACAATTCAAGATAACAAGATTATTTTTATATTAATCGAAAATTGCAAACGAAATCGTTGCTTCGAAAGAAAAGACGCGCTTGTAAAATTTAACACGGCGCGAAATCAAAGTTGCACTTCTTCCGGTTAAGCTTTTCTGAAGGAAATGCATCCGTCTCCGTTATCGATTTTTATCGTTGGGGTCTTGCAAAACCCTGCTTCCGTTGAGGAAGCATTGGCGCTCTACGAGAACCTTGTCAAGGAGTTCGTGTAAAAGGAAACACAGGAACGTTGTTCGGAGCGGCGAGATAATGTTAAAAATGATCGTGTATTTCAATGGTAATGTGTACACAGAAGAGAATACAACGTACTCGCAACGAAACGTAACGGATCTTGTTCTGTTTCACGTATGCATCGACGAACGCGGAATCACACGAGTGCCCCTTTGCGTACGAGTGAGAGAATCTAAGGGAATAGTAAAGAAAATAAAAGAAAAGGAAAGATAACAATGTACCGCATTCGATTCGTGCAAATATATTACCTATACAAAGTATGTAGATGTATGTATATATATATATATATGTATGTTTGTAAAAGTATATGTATATGTATATAGATATAATTTGTGTATACATATATTATTATAAATAAAAATTGGCGACAGTGCGACAAAAGGTACGCAGTTAGAAAAGTTAACTGGACGGGAGAGCGGTGCACGCGTTATATTCGTGCGCACGATCAAGAGTTGTGTACTTATTTGCAATTTGACATTCGCGAGTGACAGCTGGGAAGATTCGCATCCAATATGGATATCATCGACCTCGCTGCGCGATTTCAAGACAGTCGGTACTAATATTTTCTCTAATTACAACGGTTCCCATCGAGAAAATGTTGAGTCGCGCGACCGAGAGAGATACCGTTCCGCGCAATCCGATAACCCGTCCTGAACTGACATAAAACTTTCCTTACGGTTGTACGTATAAATTTCTGTATTATAGATATCAACGATCGGTTATCGCTGCTCGTAGTCATCCAGGACACTTTCGCGCGAATTCGGTCGCGAATCGAGTCGAGTTTACCAATTCGAGATCGCGGGGCGATCGAGTCGGACAGCGGCAAGGGCGATCATCGACGTAGCACGCGTAGCTGATTCAACTATACGTATATAATAATCTTAAGGCACATAGATTACAGAGTCTCTGGTTGAGCTACGACACTCGATAGGAAAGGGATCTTCTCGTTGGACTAGCTTCGATCCGTCGACGTAGACGTCAACGGATACTATGTGGTTTTTCTTTCGTTCCTCGAAGACCTTGTCCTCGCCGCGTTGTTGTTGATCGATCGTGCTGCGTAGGATCGGAGACAGATCCCTGGTGTAGTAGCCTGGCCGTAGGTGCTCTTCAGGTACCTTGATGCCTCTTCGAGTACCCTGATCGCTCTTCTTCACTGCGTGTTGCTGCTTTTCCACTCGATGTACAGGAAGTACGCTCCGACGGCGTAAGCGACCGTATTAAAGATCCCGAATACCTGTGGCGCAAACACCAAGGAAACGTTAGCGCGTGCAACCATGACTTCGCAATTTCGTTCGAAAGCCGACTAGAGTAGTCTGCCATGTAACGCGACTACATACGTCTTCAAAATGACTGTATACAGGGTGATTCTGGGAATCGATCCCTTTTATTATCCTACGTATAAAATTACCTCTTGTTTCGATACTTCATGTAGTCAAGTACGTTTCTAACACTCCTGTCTAAGTATTGTATGTTGCAATAAATGTACAAAACATTGCGTAAGACGACTGTACACTTACTGCCACGGAAGAGACAGACACACAGTAATTATGAACAATTTTTTCATCGTGTTACACATATGGGAGTCTACTGTAGTCACAACTAGCCAAACAACGATTCTTCGGGTTACTCTTCCGAGGATACTTACCCCGGCAGCGATATTCGACGCTACAAAACTGCCGCTTATCGCGCTCCAGACGGACAGTTGAGAAATGAAGGCGATCATGTATAAAAAGGCGAATATCGATGTGTTTAGAAGTTCCTGCAAAAATAAGTTGTTTACAGAAACACGTTTCTTCAATTGTAATTGCTATTCTACCCGGAAGATCGTTCGCTTACCGACATAATCCAATTGATCGGTAACTTGAGCGCCTCTCGGATCGACAGGAAATAAATGAAACACCATAACAGGGTGGCGATGAAGGCTGTGACCGCGACAAACAGGAACCAGTGGGTGGCGCTGACTCGTGCCGGCGACGCACACGCCATGCATATTATCCCAAGACCCTGAAACAATCGGAAATTTTCCAATTAGCCGTCGCGTCGGTTCGTGTCGCGTGCCGGTACTCGCACATACACCGTTCTAGTCTATTATTTATTTATTTATTTGTTCGCAGTGTATTTTGACGTGGTCGCATCCACAGTCATCAGCGACCGCATGGTTTACACTTGGTTAGAATTTGACTGTATAAAAATTTTCAGAAAATGTTGGAGTATTATTATTAGTACGATTTTCATTTATTTTGGATCTACAAACGCTATTACCAATGAAAATGGATTTTTATTTGGTACCATTATCTTAAAATTCGTCTACAAAAATGATATATTTGACATTACGCGATTTGAAGGGAAACCAGAGGCAATTCTATCCTGTTCGATCGTTCCGCGTAGATCTCAAACGTTCCGCCAATACACGGGACGCCTTGTCTCGTATCGACGCGAATTCTTTCGCGTATTCGTCGACGGATTTCGCTGGACTTGGCCGTGCCGTGGACCCATTCGATCGAATTTCCGAACTATCCTTCCTCTGTTCGAATAGACCGGCGAATTCCTCGGATAGCGCGTTCGAGAGGTACGTTCCCGCAAGCTCGACATTGTTCCGAGCTTTCTCGAGCTTCGCGTTTCTCTCCGCATTGGAGAGAACCAGAGGGAGCCGCTTTTTTTCCAAGTCGAACGGATTCAGATTCTTCTTCTTCAACAGAACAGCCCTTGCTCTGCGATGTTGCTTATCTCTCCAGACAGCGTCCGCGGATTTGGGAACTGTGCCGGCACGCTTCTCCGCTCTCGATTTCGCCCGTTGTTCATCCTCTTTCCGAAGCCTTGCTCTCGCCTCCTCCAAATCCTTTCTCCGTTGTTCGTCGCACCTGGCCGATCGTCTCGCCACAACAGCGGGATCGTTCGCGAGAAAATCGTTCTGCCATCCGGCGAAAACCTTCTTCCTTCGCGTTTCTCTCCACGCGTACTCCTCGAACCAATCCAGCCTCTCCAAGGTTTCTTCACAGGGAACGGCATGGTCGTGTTCCCGGAATTCCCGGAAAAATCCAGCCCCGTCGCCGACGCCAATCGTGACGACGCTCTTCCCGTCGATGGAACGGTTTAACGAGATCAGGCGAGTAATGGACGCCGAGGAAACGATTCTAGAGAACGTCGGCTCGCTCAGACTGTTCCTTATATCCCACAGATCGAGCTCGCCGCGGAGATCGCCGAGCAGAAAAACACCGGGTTCGCTGGCCCAGCAGCAGGCCGTGTATCGGCAACCGGTCCGCCGCCAAAACAAAGGGGAATCCGGATAATCGTCTTTCCAAATCGCGAAGACGTGTCCGCCGATCGTCAGCAGAACGTCCTGAAGATGAGGGGATCGTAGAATGACCGTAACAGGACCGTCGTGTACGTGCGAGCGACTTAGAACCTCGCATTGTACGACGTTCGACGTTTCCACGGTGACCATCTGTTCGTCCCACCCGCACTTGACCAATTCGTTCGCGCAGCCAGCCCACAGGCATCTCTTGCGCCCGTTCTCCTCGGAATACGTTTCTGGAGAATCGCGCTCTCCGAATAACGGCAGGCAGAACGACAGGAGCGTCTGGGATGTCTCGGAGGAGTCTCCGATTCTTAGGCGAAAGGTGGGCCGGAAAGAATCGGTGGGACTCGAAAACGAAGAACAGAGACTCCAAACTGCTATCGTACCATCCTCCGAAGCCGTTAGAAATTGCGTGCTCGAGGTTCTACCCGGTCCTATTCTATTGTTGGCGGGTAACCACTCGATCCTTCGAACGGCGAGACGATGAGAGCAATTTTCGTCGGAGACCACCGAGACGCGAACCACCGGCAGACTGTCTCCTCTGGATCCAACGAAATGGGTCTTCCAGATGACGACGAGTCCGTTAGAACACCCTCCGATCACGATGTCGTCGTCGTACGGGCAGAAGGAGATCGAGCAGATCTCTCTACGATCTCGGAGCTCCAGATTGGGAAGAAGAGGATCGGCGAACCTCCAAACCAGCACGCTGGAACTGTTCTTTCTCGACGGACGAGATGCGGTCGATCCGGTGACGTACGAGATCGCTACGCACTCCGTTGATCGATGTAAAGAAATATCGGAAACGGCTCTGTTTCCCGTGAAGTTCACATCGACGAACGATACCAGCTCGCGGAAGACCGGCGACGCCGTTTCGACGACGCTCTCGACGCCGTGTCCCGCGCGCCGAGATAAATCTTCGATGTCGTCCACGTGCAGGTTAACAGCCGCGTTGTACCTGACGAAGTCGATCATTTCGGGCGAGCGCGCCTCTAGAAATAAATCCAACGGTGTCTTTTCTCTAGGCTCGTCTTCGCTCGCCGTGCTACGGGCGTCGCTTCTACCTCTGGATCGTTCGTCGTCGTTCCGTTCCGACTCTGTCCTCGATTCTACACCTTCCTCGGAATCTCCATTCGGATACGACTCCCCGTTCAACGTGTCTTCGTACGCGTATTGCGTCCAGGCGTTCTTCAAGTAGCCGCGATACGTTTGAACGTAAATCTCCCGCGGCTGCGAGTGGGTCTGAACGGATCGACAAACCAGTCTCCTCTCGATGTTCTCGAAGTCCTCGTCCGCGTTTACGAGCTGCAAATAGCTGTCCCTGCAACCGTTCGAACCTCTGTCGCATAATTTTCGAGCTGTGCCCACCGCTGTTCCAGGTAACACGATTTCAATCTCGAACAGCTCCCTGTTGTCTCGCGCGACCGTCTCGTCCACTTCGGACTCGCTGCCCAACGATTTCCACGGTGCACGAGGTTTCTTCCTCGCTTTATCGATCACTCTGTCCCAGATAGCCCTCGCGACGATCTTGTTTCGGACGGCGATGGCCAGTCTCGCTTCCACGGTCAAACAGATCACGAAATCGTCGGAGATCAACCGATTCGAGGAATAACCGACGAGAAAGGTTTCAGCCTCGTAAGCCGCGATCCTGTCTCTGAACGCTGCCAACGGCGACGTCGACAGCTTCGCGAATTTCGCGACCGTGTCTCTGTCCACGTACGCCCATGGGTATTCCAGGAACACGTGTTCTCCGACCACGCAACCCAGTTCCCGTTGCGTCTCGAGATCGAGCTTCACGCGCTCCACATCCTCGATATTTTCGGCGAGCAGCGTCCACCCCAGCGGACACTTAACCCCCTTTCCCGACATCTTACGCGCTTTTCGCGCAGCGGAAACTTTACTGCTCTACCGCCTCGGCTCGACGACCACGATCGCCATGCATCGATCAAACTTTCTCGCACCCTGGAAACCGTTCTCGTCCTACCGTCGCCGCTCGGAATTCCATTTTGCGCGAGAGAAACTTACCACTCCGCCGGAAATCGATACGCTCGATTACCTCTCTCCGACGAATGAAATTTCAAAATAGCACTCTGTTTCGGGCGTTCTACGCGTTCCCACGTATGCGCGCTAACGTGTACGGTGTGCAGCAGTGGTTTCCAATCGTTACGATATTACGAATCTCCTCGTAAATAAATTTTTGTCCGCGCCTCGCTACCTTTTGTATTTTCAATAGATACGATAGTATAGACACGTTTTCTTTATTAAACAATTTTGGCGCCTCCCAGATTGGAAACCGCTGGTGTACGGTGTTGTGTACATATTATAGTAGAGGCAGGAATGCGTGGAGGGGTAAATGGGCGCGAAAGTGCGAAGGATCGGAACGCTGGAACCATGCACCGAAGGAAGAATTCTACTTTCACCGATTGAAAACGTCGTCGACCGGGCATTTAACGTTTAACTAAGAATTCCTAACGCTCGATAACTTTCTCGCGCTATCGCTCGAGTTATTAATAGTCTCGCGGCGACGAAGCTAGAGATAAAAAAAATACAGATAGATCGACGAAGCAATCGTCGATCTATCGTAGAACGCGATGTTGTTTTTTGTTGTTCGTTTGTCTCGCATAAAAATAGCGCATCGGACGACCGTTCGAGAACGTCTCGTCGCGATGCGGTGACCGGCATCGCCTCGCCAAGCTACACGCCCAACAAATAGATGAACGTTCAAGTATTTGCACATTCTTATTCTGTAAATATATATCTTGTGCAATTTTCTACAATGAAAAGAAAAATATATACGTTGCATTCTCGGTTTGGCCGGTTGATTGCCATTACTCGGAGAATTCACGAGGAATCCGAAATAACTTTGAGGATAAATACCGGCTTGAAAATATAGATCGGCGCGGCGTTCTACATTATTCATGGGGGGGATGGTCGGTACGTTGTGCCAGCTCAGGGCGCGACTTCCAGCGCGTGATATAATACGCTCGTCGTATTCGCATATGCATCGTATTAACGATCGCAGTGATGACGGTTGACGAGAACGTCCTAATCCCATTCACTTCAACCTGCGAACGTGGAACCGATGAGCGTCCAAGGAAAACACAACAAACCTCGTATCGACCGCTTCGAATCGTCGCGTTATTCGATTGTAGGCCCGCCTTGAATTCCATAGGATTTTCGCGACAGTGTCGATGCCGGTTCCAGTCTATGGGAATGTTGTGCAAAATAGATTCCCACCTAGTATCGACGAGGGACGGTCTAGTTAAACTTGTTGGGACTATTGGATAAACGCAAGGGGAGAGCGATGCTTTGAACGGAAACGACAAGGTGACCCTAATTTTGAGACAATCGTCGGTGCACCGATCTCCCTAACACCGTTGTCGTCAAGTTTTTCGTATCGAGCTGCGTCGGAGGAATGCTGCAGTCTGCAGACTCCCTACACGACGCGACGGTGGAATTATTATAGACACGCTCGCGAGCATCTGTAACGTGATCCAATCCAAAACCGCGGATCAGCTCGATGGAAACCGCATAGACGGCTGAAGAGAATCGCTGAAATACTCGAGTAAGGGGAACCTTAAAACGTGACTCGAAGAGAAACCTTAGGACAACCCACATGCACCGTTTATACTTGTACGCGGTTACTAAGCAGCTACCGGTTACAACCTACGCCGATAACTTATGCAGTTAAGTCCGTTTTCGCTTAGTCCGTGTTCGTTACTTATTCAATTGATTACGATTAACGAACAACCCGATAGACACCGTGCGGGAAGGTTGCACGGTATCGGTTGTTCGTGGTTGTTCGACAGATAGACAGCGGTTCAGCGACATGGAAATCTTCTGACTCGGAGTTTATAAATGCGAGATTGTTTAAGAAGCTGTACGACGGCGATACGGGATACAATTATGTCGCGCCGGTGACGTAAGCGTACTCCTAAAGCAGCGGTGACTCCTACTCGCGCGTCTGACTTTATCTCAACATTCCGAAAATAAAGTTATTTGGAATCGATTTATCCTTTCGCTTTATCTACGGACTTGGCACTCTCTGTCGCTGACGAGAACTGAAAACGCGACAGAAATCAATGAAACAAATGATCGCCCCCGTTTATCGTTGATAAGGAGAACGAGAACGCGAACGCCGGAAACCACGAATCACGAAGACGCATGGAATAAACAACCACGTGTCGATCGACTCGCGTAAATCGAACGTGCTCGTTACTTGTTCGAGAATAATTGGCCAACAAGCAGGATTTACGCTGCTTTCTGCCGTGTTGCAATTTCGTTTTTTTATTCGACGAAGATCTGCCGTTTTATCTGGAGATCGGGCTGTGCAATTCTCTGATTTAGAGTTTGACCGGGACCGCGATATCGCGCGCGTACAATCGCGATGATATATGCGTCTATTATAGAAATAGCCGCGTAATTAGCAATTCAAATCGCGTTAAATAAGGTTGCAGATTTTACCGCGGAGCGTTTTTGCTTGTGTTCGCGCGTGAACGTGCGGAACCGTACCGCCACTCACACCGTTTACTACATCGACGTGTTCTCGCAACGAACGGTGTAATGCAAAAATTATTTATCCGTCTCGTCGACCATCGTATATACGTACAGAGACTGTTCTTATGATTCATGTTTACTCGACGCAACATCAACCATTCATAAACAGACCACCACCCATTTTATCTCAACACCCACGTAATTTCCTTCTTGATACGTTTGCATCATTCCGCGAAGACGAGAACTTAACGATGACTATGTCTCTGTGACCAACAATGGCCGATCGCTCCGTGGCAGTCGTTTTCCGAAAACACGTGTTAAACGATATCGCGTAACCATTGACGGATTAACGATCCCTGAACATAATCTAATCGATATCCCATCGATTTATAGGCACGACAATATGTACAAACATTTTCGCCTGACTGGAAGGTATCGACTTGAAAACGCCGCGGTTATTCCACGTTTGCGAGGCGCGGTTTGTCCTTGCGTATAAAGCGCTCGCGTGCAATTAACTGCGGTGCATAACTTGTTGCACCAGCCGATATGCTTCGCGGCCAACCTACACACCATAAGAACGCAATGGCACAACGACTCGAGGAACGCTCGTAATAATCGCCATTGCGCAATTCCCCCGAGCTGTTCGTTCCGTCTGGCGTGTCCGAGAGAAGTTTCTGCACGCTTCCCGACAACGAGAAAACGAAGAACACGGAGACGATTTTCTACGAGAATCATACGAACCGCGTGTGAAATATCAAACGTAATCGCACACATAAAGTAGCAGTTTTCGAAGAGCGCGCGCTCCGCGCGATAAACTTATTGGGAAACGCTTATCTGCGGGAGACCGTGCCGTTGCATATCAGCGAGAGTACTCCGCGTTACGTTTGTAAAAATGCGCGAAATGTTCACACGACTGTTCCCACGGTCGATGGAAGACGATTGTCGGCCAGGAAAAAACCGTGTTCGAATTACCCTGACCGAAATCGAACCGGAGAGTACGTTGCACAGGCATATTGAGTCGATGCGCGATCAAAGCCCGAACGTGACCCGAGTTATTAAGATCGATCCATTTCTGAACGGACGTTTCCGCTTGAAAAGGAGAACCTTTTAGGAAACCGGACGGGCACGAGTCGATTTCCTGACCGAGCAGGAAAAGGGGCGCGGTGAAGGTGCTCGCCCGTTTATCGCTGCCCAACGGAACGGTCGACCATGAATTTACACTCGCATCGCATTAAAGAAATAGTTTCAGCTTCGGGAATAGTTGGCGGCCTGTAGCTATAGTGCCGGTGACCATGAAAAATGTTCGGCTCATTTGGTTCGCGTGTAACGTAAAACTACACCTGGATTGTTTGTGTATGTAGGGAGTACGTACGTAGCCGGGAATAAATATGACGCGTGCGAGAGACACGATACGTAGAGCGTACGTAGTATGTGTGTACTATGCTCATTGGATTATCGAGCTGCTCGCTTGTTAACCCGAAGCGGCTGAAAATCTTGTTGTTCGTTGAAATCGGTGGTTCGCTTTGCATAGCTTCGCTCGTACTCGCTCTTTGACTGCGGCGTGCTACACGTTATCGAGATAAAAACGATAAGACCAATATGTCTTTTCTTAAAGCATTATCGCGGCGATACTGAGAAATGCTTTGACGTTTCTCGACTATGGTTACGACTTTTTTTGGGGCGGAACGTTGAAATCCGCGTAGCTTGCACGCAACGAATAGTCACGATAGCGGTAAATCGGTGAGGCCGGATTGAAAATCATTGGAGAGAGGTCAAGGACACTCTGAATTCTTAATAAGACGATTCGATACCGTTGCCGCGGCCGCGACCACGGCCTCGGCGTATGGCAGTAGGATGGAACTCCGAGTATGTGGGACGCCACGTATGGTCCCGGTCATCGGGATGAACATTTATGGCCATCGAACGTGTCTGGTTCATAGGAAGATCTGTCCGATCGCGTAGAAACTATGCCATCGTGAACGTCGCTGTGAATCGTTACAACCTTTTTTCTTATTCATCGCGCAGCGTGATCGTCCTCTCTCGTGTAGAACCGGTTCTCCCGCGGCGTTAATACGGTAGATTTACGAGAAAATTTGGATACCAACCGGTAATATTTGTGTCGCGAGATGATCAAACACGGAAAAACGTCACCGCGTTAATTGTGCCCGTTACGAGAGTTACGCAAATACGCGACCGTACAGATATACGCACACGCATACGACAAGGAACATACATAGGCGGTTCTCGTCGAAAAGACCGTGTTCCGAGATTGTCGTGCGACGGCAAAACTCTCTCATGAAATAACAGCGTGCCGTATTTGATTTCCATCTGTGGGTAATTTAATCGGGCTGTTGCAAAGTCACCGTCGGGATTGGTCACGCATCCATTTTCCTATTTTTGCGCACCGGGAGACCGCTAGACCGCTAGCCGAAGGTCGTCCTCCAGCACGCGTGATCTCGCCGAATTCTCATGTACGGTGCTCGTGCTATTTTCGTTACGGGGCAACGATAAATCATCTACGCACATATTTGTAAACGGTTCCATGGTCGATTCGATTTCGCTATGCAAAGATTCCCATTCTCAGGCTAGCCGAGCGACGCCTGTTGTATTTGGAATAGCGTCGCGTTATCTGTTCCACACCTAACTTTGAGACCGGTCGAATCGATGCGTACTTTTACTCGGTTGCACCGATCGAAAGTAACCGGTGGTTTATCCGCGGCAAATAAACGACGAAACGTAGCCGGGCGTGTCTTTCGCTGCACGTGCGTGAACCGGAGAGAAACGATGCTTACCGATGTTGATCACCTAACGGTATCCACGATTTCGACTGGGAACGCGGTACAGGCTTCGGGCTAGAAGGACCGTACGGTGCCCTTCGGTAATAACGTCTAACAATAAAAACACAGTCTCGCGGAATCGGTCGTATCGTTGGTCAACGGAAGCCATTGTTTCTGTCGCTTGCTTAGGGACAGATTTTCAAGAGTACCGCGAGGAGTTTACCGTTACGTGGTTACGCCGTTGCAAGCAGGTTCAACGTCGCTATTCGCGATGCAAAAGTATGCGTTCGCCTACTGCCTGCTTGCTCGAAAGATACCTATCGAGTGCTTGCCGATCAACGTAATTAGCAACGTACGAAAAACTAGAGTCTCTTGCTGCGCAACGCCACCGTTCGCGCGGGTGCTCCGAAAACACGCGCGTTTAAAATAACAATGCCGCATAAAAGATACCGTGGGGAGGGCTCTTGGCGCCAAGAGCAATTGCGTTCGAGTGCCAAAATTCAATTCGACACACGACACCATAGAAAACAAGAGTACCCTTCTTCCGTCGAGGGAACGTTTTAGGTCAATTGTCGCGGGCATTCGACGAAACGGAAATACCAATCGAGATTAACGAAGCGCGTCCACGATTATGTTGTTATAACGAAAAATACGCGTTATCGTTTGGAGGAAGAGTAACGAGCTTACAATCTGTTCTAATGCTATCGTCACGTAGTATTTCGAGAAGTTAATTTGTCTTGCAATTAAATACTCGGTGTTATCGGAACACCGGAGAAACAACACGAAACGGAGATAACGCGGCCGAAACTCACCAATTGCAATAATTTAATGATGCCGGGTATCGTTCTGAAGTAAGGAACGTTTATTCTAATGCCAGCCAAAGGGTTCGGTTGACCCGGTTCCGTCTTGACCGTGGGCACTTGTCGAGGATTGTTGCTGGCGTTGTTGCTGGATCCGTCCATTGTTACCGCAGTCTCGGACATCATGTTACGTTTCGTTACGGCGAATAGTATCCACGGATAAAGATGAAGACGACGGTGTATTCGTCAGTGAAAGGCACCGGCGCAAGCACCACTAGAAAACGACGAGAAGGGAACCGGTACTGGTAAAACCGAGTCCAAAACACCTGTTGGTTCACCACGGCCCGCACGCAGGCCTCACCACTGAATACTACCTACGTATTAACCAACGACCCGCTATTCCCCCACCGTAATCTATTTTCCCCTTCCTTACTGAATTCCTTCCTTAACTTGTCAACTATCAAGTCGAAGCGCAAGAAACCAATCGCCACGTTCTAAACGCTTTCCAGTTCTTCCGTTTCGTTCTCGCCTATTCCCAAACGTTTTCCATCCCTATTCCTTTTCAACAATACTTCTCCATTACGTATCAAAGCGCTTCACCAAGAGATTAAACCTTGTCGCCGCTCCGAGTCTTTAACAAATTTCTTCCAAGAATTTTTACCGTGTTTCTATCCTTCTTTTCTAATCGTTCTTCGGAATTTCACTTCATTTCTTCGCCTTGACAATCTGCGTACGATTTATCTTCGCAATTTTCTCGGAAAACACAAAGATTCCGTGAAGCGACGTTTGAAATTCAAATCATTTCGCGGGGTTATAGCGGAATGTCAGATGAGAATCGATTGGCGCACGTTATCTCGAAGACTGCCATAGTGTCACATGGTCGAGTCGTTGGACCAATTGTTCTTTTGCGGTAGTACATCATAGGGACCATCTCGAACCAATCGTTTCGCCGTTCCAACGGAAATGACGTTGATATCGTTCCACTTCCCGGATCGTTTACTCATTGTTCGTAGCTTATCAGCGGCGTTTTAAGCATCTTTGTGACGTCCGAGTCCTGTGATTTCTCTCCTCTTCCACGAAACAGTGTAATCTTGATCGAAACTATTCTACAACGGAAAACAGCAATTGTAGTTTAGTTGTTACGTGCGGAAGGTATATTATCGAGCTTTATTAGTAGGTTCATACGTTCATGCAAAGTATCTGTATTAAATGCCCAGCAGATTCATCGCATTGGTATGCAGACGAACATTGACTGAACTTCGTGTGTCATCTCATTCATTTTGCGTCTCATGCACGGGTCTATGCTTTATATTATAACACTCCTGTTACATGTCATAAAAAATAAATATAACACATCCTTGCTTTCTTCTTTATTTCTTACCTGTTAAACTTGCACGGCTATCGAACATAACAATATTGTGAGTAACAGTGTGTATATACTTTCAGAAAAACTGGACAAAATGTCACTATATCCTACGCTCGAGGACATGAAGGTGGACCAAATGATGAAGGTAATAATTACAGCAATTGTTACCTGATCAATTATGGAACTGTAACTTATATACTCTCTATTTCTAGGTCCAACAGCAAGTAGAGTCACAGTACAATGCTCCATCGATGCCACAAGTCCAGAATGTCCCATCTGCACCACCGTATACCTCATCCATGGAATTGTACCCTTCGTTAGGAGAATATATGGGATTGGAATTGACTCAGGAAGTAATAGAACGGAACATGCCTGAATATTCTCTTACCACCAGTCATGCAAATGTAAGTAGCACAGATTCGCAGAATTAGAAACACTTGCAACATTGATTAAACCTTCCAGATGACTGTCAGCGTACCTGCTACATCGGGGCCATTGGCTGGTATGGTTGCACCATTGTCTGGCCAATCTGTAGGATTACAAAGGGCAAATGTTACACATGGTATAAGAGAGGTACTCGATCTGTACATATTTTAATGGATCTGTAAGCTACAGGTGTTCAATGCTCAACTTAAAAACTGAAGTATGCTCTTACACTGTTGTAGCTCATACTATGCAAAGATAAAGATGGCAAAATTGGTTTGAGAGTGCATGCTGTTGACAACGGCATTTTCGTGTGTCTTGTAAGTCAAAATTCTCCAGCTGCACTGGCTGGTTTGCGATTTGGAGACCAGATTTTAACAATTAACGATGTCGCGGTCGCTGGGTATACGATGGAACGAGTTCACAAAATGTTGCGCGAGGCCAACATTAACGGCATCAGGGTAGTCATACGCGACAGGTGGGTTTATTTACGTTTTCAAGCGAGAAGCGTGGCTTGAGGTTGTTTACTTATATTCTATCGATTGCAGACCATTCGAACGCACAGTAACCATGCACAAGGATAGTTCAGGTAATATCGGATTTCAATTTAAAAATGGACGGATTATCGCCCTGGTTGAAAACTCATCGGCCGCGCGGAACGGCCTCTTAACGGACCAACAAATATTGGAAGTTAATGGAAAGGTATTCTACCATGAGTTTCTTGGTTGGTATAACATAATTATATCGATCGTATTTTACGTTTTAGAATGTCGTCGGTCTAAAGGACAAAGAAATAACGGCGGAGATTAAAAATGCTGAGAGCGTGATTACCATCACGATTATACCATCATATATTTACGATCATATGGTTAAGAAGTACGTCGTAAATCATGGGTAACGGTATAATTAGTTTTAGAAAATATAATATAATAATTTGAAACACTTCTTTGTAGAATGAATTCGAGTCTACTGAAAACGTTTATGGACCATTCGATTCCGGACGATCAAGTTCAACTGAGTAAGTTTTTTTAAAGTTAAGAATCAAGCAACCTCCGAGTTTTATCGATTTCTATTCGAAAAGATTTGACAACTCTTTTAATAGAACAAATGCTATATGGTAATCGTACACGCAATTAGCGATACGATTGCGAACTATTTTTCGAAAAACAAAACTCATGAATTTATTTAAAGTCTCGCACTCTATCCTATACTTCTATGCATTTATTTCTTAACATGCACAAAGATCAACATTCAATAATTACTTACAAATTGAATCGATTGTAATACAATTATTTATTCTCTTACGGTTAAGTGTCTATATTGTACGAATAACTTTGCCAAAATATTGTTATCACTGTACGAAATAGGTTAACAATTATTTACAAAACCTATAGTACGTAGCATTAATTAATCCCACGATAGGGACAATTTTACAATGAGTATTTACTTTAAAATCATGTGCCCAAAATAATATAGATTGTATCACTTGAAAGTTTCTATAACGTTAATAGTTTTCTATATACAACTTTATTTTGTAAATATCTGTGTAGATCGTTTATCGATGTTATTACAATTTCTACTTTATGATACACAACTAACGTTCTAGATGAAATATACTGAATAGTAAGTTTTATATTCTTCATCTTCGTTAATGTGCCGTGCCAATATTAGCGATTACAAGTTATGTATTAGTTAGGTGGTTAAGGTTGAAATAAAAAATGTTGTATACAAGCTAGTATGCCAAACAAATTGTTCCCACCTGAAATGCTCGGGCTATTAGATTCATTGCTTCCATAATTTCTTTGAAAATAGTATAAATTATACCTTCTCATTATCCCTTATCCTTTCACTTTCGCCAACTAACGATTTCAAAGAAAACGGACCCTCTTCCTCGAAAACCTTGGGGCCATTTCCGGTCCCCTTCGAACAGATCTCGGCGTTCAATGAAATTTTTAATTAACGTTGTTTTTCTTTCAAGATATTTTTCTGGTAAAAACGTAAATCCTGTACTATAAATCTTAATTCATTGCGACATTACTAAAAAATTAACTTTCGTCTAATTAAAATCATTGTCGCCAGCCAGTAAGGGTTCAACGAGCGAATCATGCGCGGTAGAATTTTAACATGACGGATCTGTCATACGCAGGTTTTCAACATGGCAGTTTTGTTTTAGTTTTTGTCTGGATAAGTCTTGTAATGTAACGATTGTCAACGTGACATGTAACAGTAAATAACAGTATCATGCATACAAAGTTTGATGGTGACGTTCAAGAATCATCGTACACCAGTTACGTCGGAGTAGAGAGACTTCTCGTCATTTATATAGATCCGAGTACTTGAATGTACTGTTGGGCAGCGAGTGACATAAATGCGCTCTGCGATTAGTGTTATTTTGTCGAGTCCGGTACCCGACAATAAGATGTCTCATCCCGATTACGAGCAAACCGCTCACGACCACGCAGCGTTGCTTTTGCTGTTGAGACCGATTGGTACACAAATTAAACAGAAGACTGTGACTAGGTTATGCGAGAGGATCATTAAAGCGGGCAGCAGATTCACCGTGAGCGATTCAACCGGTGGTACGCGGGAAATCCTTGCCCGATACGTCAGGGAACATCCTATCGAGAACAACGATTGGGGTGATTTCCAAACGCACAGAAAATTACTGGGATTGATCACTTTTGGGAAATACGACAATCAAGCAGAGCTGAATGAACTATGTAGAGTTCATGAATCCCTAAAGGTAAAGTACACAGCCACGCTTTACGATTCCCGTGCCATCCTTTTTGGTCCAACCGAATCGAACAACAAACATGAACCACCAGCTTCATTTACTACCCCATCAAATTTTAAAACACGTGCTGTATTTTATGCCGATGAGATGTGTCCCTATCTGGAGGTTCACATCATGGAGTGCCTGAATTCGTTATTCTGGATCTTGGAATCAAAAAGATTAGAGAGATCCAGAGAGAAGATAGATAGAGTTTCTCTTTTGTTAGCACCATTTGAGAAGAAAGATTTCATAGGATTGGATCTGGAGTCTAGAAACAATAAGAAAAGATGCGTAGGCCGTATGACCAAACATCTAGGTGACCTATGTTTACAAGCTGGACTACCGGCAGATGCTTTAAGTAACTATAATTCTGCAGCCAGTATATTGCAAGCAGTGAATGACTGGCTGTGGCTAGGAGCTGCATTCGAGGGCTTGTGTGCTGCCTCTGCTCTAGTATTGTATCCAAATATGTGCAGAAGTCTTCCATTACAAAGGAACTCTTCCCTTCAGGAAGGAAGTCCAGGTAAGCAAAGGTATGTATAAGAATATTCAGGATGTATCAACAAATGGCAATTGTGATTTTCTTTGAAGGTTTGTTAACGGATTATTTTATATAGAAGGGGTTCGCAGGCTGTTGCGACATTAGCATCTCCACCTGCTATAGAGGTGATAAAGAGTAATATGCCACATATTTTGTTACCCGAAGAAATATCGAAGAAGTATCGTGAAGCAATTGTTCACTATAGTAAATATCAATATGCTGGTATAATCGAAACAGAAGCTAGTTTCAAAGCGACGAGGATCTCGATAGAGCAAAACTGTACCTTGCAAGCTGCCTCGTATCTGAGCAACGTCGTGCTTATAAGTTTATCGTTAAGCGAACAGGAAAAAGTATGTATAACGGGGAAATGAAACAATACGATTCGCCTGTTCGATAGAATACAATTAAATAGTCACAACATTACAGATCGATCGGTTTACTACGTTATCGGATTTATATATGAGCTTTGGTTTCATAAGAAAAGCATCTTTCTGCTTAAGATTGGCCGCAACGCGTCACGTATCGAAAAATAATCCGAATCCCGATTGGCAGCAGTGTTATAATTTAATGCTGCAAGCTACATCTGGGTTTAAACTGTCCTTAGATCCTGTTGATATGTCTCCCGGTAATTCATATTTTTTGCTAACGTTACAATAAGCGAATTAATTCTGAGATAAATCTTATTTGTACAGATACGCATAAGGGTTGGCCAGTTATCCAAATTCAAGTGATAAACGATCTCGTTGCTGCCGCTAATCGTATGGGCAATCCAGCACTAGCAACTAGACATGTAACATTTTTACTTCAAACAATGTACAACTATTTGACACCCAACGAACGTAGGGAGACCGCTTTGCAGCTTCAGAATATCTCTCAACAATGCGAAGGTGCTCCCGTACCTCTTGTAAGTGTAAACGTTGAGAAAATTCGTGCCAGGGAGAATCTAGAAAAAAAAATCATAAGGTTTCTTGATAGGTTTTAGATAGCGGAACAGTTATACCGCCCGCTAATTTAACGAATATTCCGAAAACGAAATCGTTTGTTTTGAAAAACATGCAACCGCATCTTCAACCGCAAAAGATTGAAAGAGTGAAGGAGGATCATGGTCCATTTTTGTTCACGCCGATTAATTTTGGCTCCTTAGAGAGGAAGAACACGTCAAAAAGTAAAGTTGGTGCGTTTGGGTCTCGATCATTGTATAATAAACGTGTACACGTATACGCGTAACTAAAATTGAACTGTTACAGATTACTTGTGGGTGGAGGGTGACATTTGCGAGGTGTCGATGCAGCTGATCAATCCGCTTCCTTTTGAGTTGCACGTCTCAAATATGAGGCTCCTCACGAATGGAGTTGTATTCGAGTCGATCCCAGAAAGTATTACGCTACCTGCCGAGTCAGGCCCAATTGCGGTAACGTTGGCAGGCAGGCCTAAAGAGGTCGGTGACCTAGAAATCCTCGGTTTTAGTACTCATACGTTGGGGGTGAAGTCGAACTGTAGATTACGATGTATGGAGGGGATGGTGCACCCTCAATACACCGTCGAGGTAGTACCTGCTCTACCAAGGATAGACGTGGCCACGAGTTTACCTCAAACTGCAAGTTTTAGCTCCGGAGACAACATAGTAACTAGCGCGAGCATATCGTTGTATGGTGGCGAAAGGTATAATACAGAGTCTCAGTCATTTCTATTGTAACAATATTTTTCGGAAGAGGGTATATTCCTATGTTTCCACTGCAGCGCCGAATGCACCGTGACTATTACGAACAGCGGACAGGTTCCTATCGAAACCATCGAGATATCGGTGCAATCCACGCTAGACGCGGCCACGGAAAACGTAATATTCAAATGGAACAATGAAAACCTGACGAAGCAATTACCTCTTCAGCCTGGGACTAGCGCGAGTCTTATCTTGTACTTGTATGCTGCCACCGATTTTATAGCACCTGGGTCACGCAATGGTAGTAGTATCACCGATGACTGTGCTATTAGATCATATAGATATTATTTTAACGATATGTATTTCTTTTAGATATTACCGGCAGTACGTATCTCAGTCAGCCAAGCAGTTTAATGTCTCAATCCGGGCACAGTTCTTTACCATCTAGATTAAGTTCACCTTCGCACACGAAAAGACAGTCCGAGTTAACTTCCTCGTTCAGATCGGGCTTCAGTTCTTTACCAAGTTCCCGTTTATCGAAACTGGCCGTGCCATTGCACGCCTCGAATATTATCGAGGGTCAATTAAAAATCAAGTACTCCGGCGGAGATGGTCTATCGGCAGGCTATTGTCGTACTTCGTCGGTTTTTGTCACTATAGAGATGTTGCCCAGCGTTCAGATCACCAATTGGGATGTGCTCCCAGCGGAAACGTAAGTGATCCGACGTGTTCGAGCAATGTTTTAGAGAGTGGCGTTCTCAAAATATGTTTTCAGGCCGTCGCAATTCTATCTTGTACTAGACTTGACGAACATGACCAATCAAGAAATGGAATTGCACTATACTCAAACCAAGTGCATATACATGGAGGGTAAGGAACCCTGTAGAATTCCTGTACCGGTCGAGCGTTGTCCACTCAACAAACTGTCCATGGTAAACAAGAATTTTCGATGCTTCGTAGTTTTGGCACACGTACACAGCGTCTACAGTTTGCTTTTTGTTTGAATCGCAGTTAAACGGAGCTGGAGACATTGGGGAACTACAGAAGGTCTGTTCCGAACATATTGCCTCGTTGGTTGATTTACGATGGCAATTACTAGGTACCGAATTGGTGGGGAAAGCGTCTCTTTCTGGGATTACTCTCACGCAAGACATGCTAGATCTTGTTCGAATGAGTCCTTTGCAATGGGGTATATCTTACATCTCTATCGTATACGATACTTACTACTGTCGCTAGTTGTTCGATCAACAGTTTCGATGTAAATCAATTTCAGAGATCAAAATAAACGATGCGATCGTAAAGGCACAGGACGAGCTCACGTGCAATCTCGGTGAATGCGTCAACGTCGGCATAGGGATATGCAATACGTTGGAACATCCGTTGGCCGATCTTATATTGTCTATAAATTTTTACCAAGACCATCATAACGGAGTGAACAATTACCAACTGGAAACCAGGCTGTCCATCGCTGGCGCGAATAAAGTTATGCTGCCAGTCGTGAGTTATTAATCTTATCAAAACAACTTTCAGATCTGTTTTCCTGTTATAACGAGAGACTTTCGTGTTCAGTTGCAGGAATACGGAAGGATTTATCATGAGTGTCGCGTAGTGTTCTTTACAGCAGGTCAGTACAAAATAGATATTCAATGCAGTAGCACAGAAACAGCTCCGAGTACACCGGTGCTTTGCTCAGAGTTAATAAATGCCGGACACACGTGGCGTTACATACCGTCAATAGAAATAACTGTCGACGACTGTTAGCCACGTGTACGGTAACCGAATCCGCGAATTTGTAATATTTGTATAAAAAAAGCAACAAATAAATGTACCTATGCCTTGTTATAATTAAATGCGTAATATCTGTTACAATAGAGGATTTGGAAATGAATCTTTCTTAAAAAATCATTACAAAAACAGGAGTTTCATTTTTAGACTTCGCTATGTCGCTCGCATAAAATAGGTATAAATAGTTAACATTACATTGAGTTGAGATCATGATTGTAGCCTTTTTACAATATTTACGTCGTGAAAATACTTCTATACATCGAAAAAATAATACTGTATACAATGTTATCGTAATAACGCTCGAAGGTGCGGTGGTTTATCTTTTTCAATTGACTAATGCTATTACACTTTTGGTTTTTTCCCTAGGGGAACCATTTCCATTTCTTGCAAATTTCTCCGAAATCTTTTGTAGAATACTAGTACGTCCGAATGGGCCCATACCTGTTGATTATTAAAATCCAAGACCCGCAAAGATTGTAAACTTTGTGCCCTAGATAATGCTACATAGGATTGACCAGCATCAAAAACTCTTGCTAGACACATTTCAACGCAGTCCAAAGTTAATCCCTGACTTTTATGAATGGAAAAGGCCCATGCTAGTTTAAGTGGAATTTGTTTCCTTTGAACAATAGAGCCTGATGCCGTTTTTAAATTCCATATCTCTAGTTTGGTACGGTACTGAGTACCAGATTTAAATTGAACTACCGGTGCGTTGTCTTGAAATTTAATGACTACACCTCTTGCTCCATTCACTAGACCATCGGATACGTTAATATTTTTCAACAACATTACCTGAGCCCCTACTTTTAATACAAGTTTCCCAGGAACAGTCAATTGTTGATTCATAGTCTTTGTCATAGATGGATCTGAATCCTGAGCGGTATAAGTTTTAGACTCTCCTTTTAGTTCGTTTAATTGAAATTCGTTAATTTCTTCTGCTTCGTTCACGTGAGAACAGAGTCTGGTTGCTAAAATTCCATTATTCTCTATCTTTTGTTTAGCTGTTGCTTTAAGAACTTCTGCAATGCTATCTGTAACCCTACCAATTCTTATATTATTCAAAATATCAACAAATTCCGGATCCTTCTGCCTATGCACGGTTCTTAATTCGAAGTTAAAGTGTACACATTTCTCCCACGTGCTGCTCTGAAAACAGAACTTTGCTTTCTGGTCCCTTTTAGAGACTGGAGGCAGCTGAAAAAAGTCTCCACATAAAATTAGTTGCATTCCACCGAATGGTCTTTCATTTTTCCTGATGTGCCTAGCGACAGCCTCTATTTTATCAAAGTAATCTGCATCTACCATAGAAATTTCATCTATAATCAAATGTTTTGTTTTCCTCCAAGTACCTGCGCAATTTCTGGAAGCCATTTGGATACATCTCTCTAAATTTCCAGTCCCCAGGCCAATCCCAGCAAATTGATGCAAGGTGATTCCACCGATATGGCAAGCAGCCACTCCGGTACTCGCTGTGGCCATTGTAACATCCGGGGGTAGGGCTGCTATAATCTTCTTCAAGAGAAACGATTTTCCGGTTCCCGCGCTGCCAGTAAAAAATAGATTCTTACCCCTGAGTACCGCATCCAAAATACTCTTCTGTTCTTCCGTGATCTCTCCTGCCGTTGGATTTTCGTAAAGCTTCTTCCCTGTGACAATTTTCGATCCATTTTCTTCCACGCGTTTCCTTTTCTTCACGTTGCTTGGGGATGGAGTGGTTATCGTCGCCCGAGACACGCTGATTGCCTTCTCTTTGGCCTTGTTAATTTCGGCAGTTGTCGCGGGACTAATTTCCTGAACACCTCCGAGCGATTTATTCGAGAGCAGTCTATCTTTCAACGGATTTTTCACCGTCTCGTCCTGGTTGGTGATCTTGACGTAGATCGTTTTCAGAAAATTGGTCAACTGCGCTGTCGGGGCATTCGATAAAAACAAAGTGCAGTTCTCCGCTTTGAATTTGATAGAAGCTTTTCCTTCGGTCATAAATTTGTTAAAAACGGAAATGGATTTCAGCGACAGCTTCGTCGTCGCGTTCGCCTTATCCGCTCGTACCTCGATAAACATTTCACGAAAGTTGTTTCGGATCAAGCGTAAAGTCGCCGTTCGATGATTGACTTTCTTTAAGATCGACCCTTGCGAGTTGCTTCGTTCTATTATCACCGAACACGTCACGAAACAATTATCTGGATCCATGATTCCTTAGGAAAATATGCGTCAGGATGCGAACGACGAAGACGACGAACTCTTTTGAAGAGTTCGTCCGTGCATCGGATGGTGTCGAGTCGTACGTTACCGTTATCTGACAACTGCACGTTGACTACTTTGGCGGGAGATTACCCACCACGCCACCACGTTTCCCGAAAAAATCTTTTTCGTCCTGTAGGATGATCAACCTGCCAACCGCACGGTCTGTTCCTGCGTTCTCGAAATATTCCCCATAAATAAGTCCCTAGAAACACGTGTTATTCCCAGCCCGTAGCTGGAGGAATTACCCCCACCAGAAACGAATTCTATCTTCCCCTGTCGCCACCATGAATCGCACGAAATTTGATCTACATGTGCGCGAGATTAAAGTATAGCAAGTCGTGATTGAAATTTCCACCGTTTATATTGAAATCGTATAATATTCTTTTAGGAAAACGTATCGATCGTGTGAGGAGATATACGTGTACACGTACATATAATGTTGATACATCGTCTAATACTTATTAACATAGAAAAATTAGCGTGGGTCCTCTATCTGAAGGCTTGTTCGTTGAAAAAATACTGCATTTTGTGATATGAAAATCTACTGGAATGAGACGCGGTTTATTACTCTTTCTGGTTCTCTTCTTTCTTTCTTTTCTTTGTTGTCGACATTATGTTGTATAATACCGTATCTTAATGTATATTTGCGGTGGCTCGTGTCGGTGGCGTGACACGTAGCCATCGTTGGAGGGAAGCATAAGCTAGAAGATACCATGGCGAATGATTTCATTTCCGAAAAAGAGTCGCTTGTGTCCAGAAAAATATGGAATGCGTATATTTGCAAAAAGTACAGGCACTCGAATCAGCTACACCGGTAGTTCTCTCTCTCTCTCTCATTCTCTCTCTTTCTTCTTTGTTTTCCTTTTCTTTTGATATCCCAGCCCACGTCTTCGAGCTTATACTTTGAATCTCGTTTACGAAGCATAAGTACCATGCACCTTAACGAGATGTGTTCGGCAACGGACGCATTCAACGACATACTGATATAATTGACTATCGGATCGCGTTTTCCCTGTCTGCAGAACGGAATATGATCGAGACACGGCCACGGCATTAATATACGTCCAGTACGTGTTGTTGTTTCGCTTTACTTTCACTTGTATCCTAAATTCGCAAAACTTGTTCGCCTCGGGCGAGTACACAGACTAGACACGTTCGAAAATCCCGGCTGAACGCGGATGAGCAAACGAATTCGCAAAACGATGAACCAAAGCTGGTACATACACCGGAACTACATAGATATATACAGTTTGTCGGAACGCAACTAACCAAGAGCTCTATCTAGTAACGAGGGAGTGGACGAGATACGTAAACAGGAATTTCGCACAGTGTTTTACATACTAATGTGGAAACGAACGAATAGAAAGCTAGGGGTCCTAGAGGAGATTGGAACGTTACGAAACATTCATCTTAACTTTCGTACACGGAGATGTTAAATTGTCTACTGCTACGAATGGAAAACATTGATTTTTCGAATGTCCGCGGTGCTCGAATGGATATTACGAAATCTTTGCTCTCGACAAAGTACTCGAGATCACGAAGAACACCCATGTTGATTTTACAAGTACGATCGCAAAGTATTCTGTAATATTCAGCCTACGGAACATCGCATTCACCGTTGCTACTTGTGGATGGATTACATGTATTGGGCCTTTGTGGGCATAAAAATTCTACACGAACAAGAAACCCGCTCGATCGTTCTCTGTGTGCACGACGCGGCTGAAATGCTGCGCTCGCGGACACAGTCGCGACAAGAGGGTTCGTTGATTTATAATTTTGTAACACGGACGTAAAAATTCGACCAATCGTAACTACTATATTTTGGAACACGACAACGATTGTATGGTTCGCGTAGTAGACACGTCTTCCCTCGCGATGAAACTGAAACCGATACCGACGTAGTTCTTCGTTGGGTGTTTTCAGTAGATTCTATTCTAGATCGTTCGCGGTTCTCAGTGAAATTTCCATTGAGAGCTGTCCTTTTATAAAAATCTAATTTCCGCGGAATTATTGGAACCGTACATCAATTATACACATTCGACACAATCACACATCGATCTCCGCATATCGGAATTAGGATCTTTTTAAACGTTACACCTCAAGCTTTCGGATATTCTACTTCGTATTCGGAAAGCGCAAATCAATCGAGTCTTTGAATGATTGGTACGTGTCAGCGCAGAAAAATATTCTATACCTTTCGAATATGTCAGAGAGATCGAATATATTTGTTTATCTATTACAAACATGAAAAATCGCATCGTCCGCACGATACTCGGTTTGACCGTAACTTTCCTAAGAAATTTTCTAAGATTGATAAATCTATATGGATGGTACCGATTCAGACTGACAGAACACCTCCGCTCGTTTGATTTACGCTTAAAAGTAATCGGTTCAATATGAACCGTCCGGCATGTATTCGTTCGTAAACCTATCCTACAATCTGAACGTACAATTCAGTTTCACTTATTTACGATTACATTGATTGGTGTTGCTTAGATAACAAAGTGGACGACCAAGCAAGGAACTTAAATCAACGTCGAATCCAGATCCTTAGAAATGATCGATACACGTGTAGTTAACCATGCATTCTGTTATCAAAGACTATATATGTATTCGATCAACGATATGCTATCGAGACGAGTTTGCCAAGTTCACCGAAACGTAAACGGTAAAATCGAACGAACAAACAAGAAGTTATCCGTGTAAATGACACGGTACGATTGGTCTACACTTATAATAGAAAATTGCACGAGTGAACACAAACGACGAGTCTCTTCGTTACACGAACGTAACAGAGGAACAACAAAAAGAGGAATTGCAACTGAACGATTTACGGTCTTAGAAGATGTGCGGCGCTAATTGTAACTTCCATAGGGAAACAGGCCGAGCGAACACCGTCACCTGACCTTTTTCTTTCCCTCCGACTAAAAATACGTAAAGAGGCGCTGGCCCGTACGATGGCGTTTCCGAGTCATTAATGTCCGCGGCGGCAACTTTTGCCCGTTGCCTTTCCGCCCTCGACGCGCTAACCGCTCTCCTAGAAGGAGATCCTAACGGCAAACTTTTCGGCGGTGCTCTCGGCACCCTTTTCAATTCTTGAAGCTCTAACAACTCCGCGAACGTCTGCGAAGAGGATCTTCCCGCTTCGTCCTCTAAAACACTATCCGGCGGACTGTTCAACATTTTCGCGTATTTCCCATCTTGGGATTGCTGATGTTGTTGCTGCTGCGATTGCTGTTGTTGTTGCTGTTGTTGATGGCTTCTGCTCTCGTTCAGCCCGAGGTAGTTCGGATTGCAGAAGCCGAATTGGCCTTCGCGTATCGTCGACGGGGTGACGATGGGGCGGTATTGTTTACATTTCCTACCCGACGGCCAATCATCGTCGGCCAGAGGGTCGCCAGGGCTTCTGGCTTCTATACTCGCGTAGTCCGAGGTGGATTCTTCACCCTCCTCCAAGTCGGCAAATCTCACGGATGCGGACGTAGGTATTTTCGAGGTGGTCGGAGTTTTAGGTGTTTGCAGAGCAGCTTCGTAAAGGTGCGAGCTGTAGCTCTCGCCGCGCGTTGGCTGACAGGCTTGGTGCATAGCCGCGAAGTCCCTGGAAACGGGGAAGAATCGATTGGTTGTGGGTCGAACGATATTAGAAAAATATGAGACTTGTTGGAAATGTCACTCTACACCGTATCTTCTTTATTAGCATTATGAAGGTGTTGCTCGAAATAAAAGAGCTTCTTCGTCCTTGGAAAAACCGCCCCTTACGCCTACACTCTTATACCTAATACGCTACGGTATCGTTGAATTCAAACAAAACTTACCGTCTTTCTTCTTGGACTTCTATCAGTCTGGACGTGGGGGGTTCTTTGCGTTCCTCTTCTTCGTCGTCGTTGTCGCTGTTCTCGTCCGGATCGACGAAAACGAGCCTGGCCGCTTCCACAGGTGTCAAAACCGGCGTGGGTAGAGTGAGCGCTCGGAAATTCGGCACCGAGGTAGGGTCCCTGGTCATTCCAGAACCGCTGGCGTTGCTACAGGTGCTGCCGAGGTCGGTGGTCTTCGACATTGACTCGGACGGCTTTTGCCTTCGTCGCGCCAACGCGTTCGCGCTTCGAGACTTCACCATTCCCGTGGACGGCTCGATCACCTCGGCGTCCACTTGCTGAAACGGATAATACGAGTTCGCCTGCAGACAGGAGAACATCTAGAATCTAGATCTAGAGGAACAGCTACTTTGAACGGTCGCGTACCTCTTGCGGACTCTCCTCGTTGTCGTCTTGGCCGCTCAATACGGAATAGCTGCATTTCGTCGGGTGACTCAGCCGCGATAGATTGATCTGCGACAGCTTCGAGATCTCCTTCAGAAAGCTCGGCCTGGTCGGTGCCTCGTTCGGCGATATCCTGTTGTTGTAGAGCCTCGTCCTCTGATTGCGCAGCTTCAACTTCGAATTGTCGATGTTGGTCCCTCGTATCAGCAGCTCCGATACCGCCAGTGCGACGCTCTCCGCCCTCGGTTGAGGTTTCGGACCCTGTACCGATAGCTTCTCCCACGTTTCCGTACCTACGATGAAACTCGGTAAAAACAGCCGGACATCGAATCCACGGTCTCGGACTCGCTTACCGAAATGAAACCTCCACAGTTCGTTCGTAGCTAAACCACCGCTCTCTCCGCCGAATATCAGCATGCAGCTGGGAAGTCTGCAAGCAGCGTGGCCGTGAAGGGGTCCCGGTCCTGGTTTATTTTTCAATAGACACCAGGAGGCAGTGTTCACGTCCCATCTCCAGCAATCGCTTCTCTCTTGGAGATCGGTCATACCTCCGTAAACGTACATGGCGTCGCCGTGTAGAACAGCGGAATGCTTGTGCCTCGCCGCTGGCCCACTTTCACCGGACGAAAGGAGGTGCCAAGATTCCGTTTCTACCGAGCAAGTCGTTGGTAAGTCGTATGCAGTGTTAATTATTATGTTATATTGTATTTCGTCGTCTTACCAAAGTGAAACGCCCACAGTTCCGGAGAACTTCCGCGAAGGTCTTGGTAACCCCCGTAGATGAGCATTTGGCCACGATGAACCAGAGCCGTATGACCTCTTCGTCCTCTAGGAACCGTGCATCCTCTCTGCGCCCTCACCTTCCTCCACATGTTCGTCTAAGGACAACGAACGGGCGCGGTGACTTTTGTGCTGCTATTGTCGCAGCGTGCTCGCTCCGTGAAAGCATGATCACGGTGTTCTTTGTTCGCTCATCAATTTTTACGGCACCGACGACAATGGGCCCAAGAAAATCACTAATTTTGTCTGGACGGGAAGGCTTCTGAATGCCGAATATCAACCTCGAATGGGGTTGCGCGTAACAAAAGGTACAGGAGAGCTCCAATTTGTCACTCCCTTCTTTTTACTCTTTTGAATAGACTCGAGTTTAATACGGGAGGCTGTCGTAACTCGTAACAACCTACCGGTTGCGGCTTTCTCGACGAGTTGCGTTTTTTAATAGTTGCGAAATGTTTCGGAGACAAGGGACGACGAGCCCCGGTGTTGACGAACCGATTTATATCTATCTGTACCCTGAAACATTGCTCGTGAAAAATATAGGGCACAAGCGACGCGTGAGATGCTTCGAGAACAAAGGGGAGCTTTTATGTATACCCAGCATTTAATTTTATCGGCGCGATCGATGGACGCGGGTGGATCGATTTCGTTGAAGTACGCCGATCGTTTCGAAAGAATGCGGTAAAACGGAAATTGACGGGACGGCAGGTTCTTGGATCGGCGATCAAGGATCTCGTACACGTTCGGTAGCGTGCACCGCACCGCCAAGAAGAACGGAAGGGAACGTACAAAGGAGAGAAGATGGAACGAAGGAAGGAAGGAAGGAAGGAAGCAAGGTATATATAGGCTGTATAGCAGGGGTGCTGAAAGTAATTACGTAACTTGAAGTACGTGCCTAAAGTTGATAGGTCTGTACAGCCACTTGCGTTTACCCCGCATTACGACGCGAGGGGGTCGCGCAAGGGTGGAGCAGTCGGTAAATTCGCCATCGACGTTAAAACGCTGTAAAATTAGCGAGAAAACAGTTATCACCGACGACGCGAACTCTTTTAAAACAACCTCAAAGAACCTCGAGACCGCGGTCGGTTGATCTTCACCCGTTGCGAGAAGTGCGAAGGATGCAGGGACGGCGGGAACATCGAATATTCACCGGTGCGAGATATTTCTTCTTGTATCCGATTTGTTGCGAACGGCAGACGAGTTTAATGGAACACGGGGGAAGATAAGATAGGGTAGAAAAAGAACACGGGAGGAGAACGACCCCTCCATATTCTACCAATCGGGTTTGGTGGTGCATTCGTAACATGGATTTCAATAATACACGATGGCGAGGCCACCCTTGTTTCGAAGGCGATCCAATAAGTAAACGCGAGCGAACCAGGAAATTCTCTAATGCCGTGGAAAAGGCATAAATCCTCCGAGAAGCTGGGATATGAAAGTATTTAATATCCGACGGGTTTCGAGAAAAATGGGGGAATGTTCATTTCTTGGTTAAGGAAAATGACAGGTGTGAGATTCACCCCAGAGGACTCCAGTTTCCTCCTGTTTGATGGTACCTGGCGTTGACAAGGTCGGACAAGGAATCGCTGACGTAAAATTGCTATCCACCGCGTTTCCTGTTTACTCCAAGTTGATGAATTTTTAACGATGCGCGGGTTGAGAGCAGGAGCCCTTGGGAGGATAAGCGCCATTCACTTTCGAGGGTACGAAACGCAAGAAGGAGCTGTTGACACCGGCTGTTGCCAACGGTTCCGCCCCCTCGCGATATCGCCACACGCGTATTAAACATTACCTAGAAGCTTCTTTCCGTCGAACCGTATCCGATGACAGTCGATTGTTTACGATCGATGATCGATCGGCGAGTGAGTCCCTAATTAAGCGAAGCCTACTCTCCGATTTCTATAATTCAACGGACAATATTTCCTCGAGGAGAGCTCGAATCTGTTTCGCCTGGCGTCACCCCTCGTCTGTTCCGATAACGATCTCGTTCGTAACTCGGTGTCGTACCTCGCAAAGGAAACTCCTAATGATCTTACTCGTCCTGGAGGGGAGCGCGCGTGCAAGGGATGCAGGGGTCGCCGATATAGAATAAGAAGAGAGAAGCGAAAGAATATCGCACCCTCGGGAAACCGCTAAATCAATAGAACCGTCATCAGGTACAAGCAGTTTTACACGAGGACATCCGCTACTTCTCCGATCCTTCGAAAGTAGAGGGTTGCGTGGTGGGGGGATCGTGTTTGCCAACCGATGACACGCAACGAGGGACAACCACGAGGCTCGGGCTCGACCGCATCGAGCAGTTGCGATTCTTCCACCGTAGTAGTCACTCGAGTGGCAAGGAGTCCTTGGGGAGGAGCAGAACGACGCGACGCGTCAAACGGGAAACTAGGAAGATTGCGTGCACATCGGAAACTGGCACGGATTCTCCGAAAGGAATGGAAAATCGTAGATAAGACGAATCGTCGAGGTAAATAGATAATCGAGAGAAATAGATCCGGCCGTCAGTTGGTCGGAGGAGCTACGAATTTAGACGAGACGCGTCGAGGCAAGGTATTGTCAATCTCACCGTTGATTGGACTCCCCGAATCGTCTCGGTTGCTAAATTGGAGAGGCAGCGGGGGTGCCGAGCCTTGAACCGCGATGCTTGCAAGGGGCTTGGTCAACTGCCCGAGGGCATCCGCTCGGGTTTCGCCTCGGCGAATCACGAAAATTTAACTAACCGAAGCCGCGCCTCGCTAACAAGTTTAGACGGTATATCGAGGCGGTTCGATGGAAAGAGAAAACACGTTGGGTAGGTGTACCTTGACATTGTAAACCCACAGTGGCGTTTCCGTGCCCGCCGAAAAGCCGAGTTCACCCCCGAAAACGTAGAGGCAATCCTTGTATGCGACCGCGCTGTGCTCCTGAAGTGCCGGCGGTCTTTCTCCCGCAGGATGCAATTCTTCCCATTTGCTCTCGGCTGCAAAGAAAAATAAAGAATGGGGGTAGAGAGCGTGCGTCGGCTCGTTAGTCAAAACGGTTTCGCATGCCAGCCTCTCTGTTTGCACGGCGGTGAATAAACACGATTTGCACAGCCTCGCTTTTGTGCGTTTACGCGAGGGGAAGATGAGACTGCATAGTTCGAAACGAGGCTCGCGAATAAAGAAACAAAGAGGCTCGCATTATGGGTCTCGTCGCGTGTACGCATAATTTCCGCGTTCCTTCTCTCCCGGCTTGACCGAAAGATCTTACGGTATAGGATGTTAAATTAAAGAGGAGGGTATCTCTCGATATCTCATGGGTGCTGAAAAAAAGAACTTTCCTCGCCACGCTAAATCACGCTTTGAACCGCCCCGGCAATCTGCTGCTCCGAAATAAATCCTTCGGCTGGTTGGGGCTTCGCGGAAACATAGAGAGACGGAACGGGGGAGTGCAGAAAGAAGGGTGGGACTAGGAGCTTAAATCTAAGCAGTGCCAAGGGCACGGTAAAAAGCGAGACGTTAACGCAAGAACTCGGAGGGATAAGCGTATTATGTTCCGCGTATCGATAGAAAAATATACCGACTGCGAGCTTCCAGCCAAGTTCTCGTTGGACACGATATTCTTTTTTGTTCGCGTTGCACAGTTGGAAAACGTTTATGCGAACGATATTGCAAATTTTTTGGATTCGCGGTGCAAGGAGGAACAAAGAACGCGCGACCGCGCGACCGCGCGTCGTCCGAGGGTCGAGACACTTTCTTCCCTTCGCTCCGGTATAATCGCTTAACAAGTCTTTACCCTTCGGAAGTTTTAGGATTGCGAAAAAAAGGGACACTCCCCTAATTTAACCGGGAAGAATAAAAGCGAAAGAAATCAGCGGCGCGTGAAGTTCCATCCCGCGAACAAAAGAAGAACGAGCCCGAGTTCTCGTTGCAGATTAGATCGGCAACTTCTCAACTAAGTTACAAGTGTTTCGCGGTGTAGTTTTACAATATCCGGCGAGAAGTTGCCCGCGTTTAACACCTCGAGTATCCGAGTTATAGGTTGCCACCGAGACGTGCCCGAGAACAAAGCCTATGAAATTTACGTAAGAGGCCATAATACGCTGGCTGGAGTACTCGCAACCCTCGCGGGCCGACACTAAAGATGCCCGACATTGATTAGGTGTACGTGTCGTATCTGGTTGGCCACAAGGCAATGCACTCTTTTGTGTAAAAGTGCTGTTCACGGGGTAAAATCGCGACAGTGCCTTCCGTGGATAAAGAGATCGCTTCGAACGGGCTGGCGCGTTCTAATTCGCGGTTGGAAATTACTCGCGCTCGATTTATGCGTTCTGGCTCGAAATCGAGGTGGAAATCCGCATGATGTTTGAAATGCGCATAGGATGCAACGCCAAAAGAACCCCTCGCTTTCGAACCCATCGAAAGATGGAGTACACTCGTGGTTCGGGATATCACAATGTTTTCGCAAGATCGAGTATCGACGATGCTAGGCTTTTAAAACATACCACCGATCCCTTCGGGAGCCGTTCGCCCCGGGAGACAAGCTGCCAACCCTTCTGGTACTGTTTTAATATTCTCCGTGTTCGCTGCCGAACAATCCCTCCCTGATTAATACAGATTCGCGCAGCCGGCCGGTCAACGAGCACGAGTTTCGTTGCTTCGCACGCGAACAGTGAACAATTTCTATCGTCTCGGACAGGCTCGGTCAATACACTCGCAGTCGATACCTTCGATTCTCCTTTGAAATTGATAATTTAATTTTAACCCTTTCCGTTCTCTATGATTTTTTAAATTTGGTGGATATGAAATTGATATAATACCTCATACGGTACCTCAATGTTTAGTAATTGATTAGATACCAACATTTCTAATAATACAAACGATATTTTAAATAATGGTAGAGCAACTTTTAGTGGCGCCACAGAGTCACCGCTCGACTGCTAAACGATAAACCGACGTAGGAACATTCGAGATATAATAAAAGTCCGCAGGATTGCACGAATGAAATTTTTGGCGAATTTACATTGAACGAGCGGGCAGTTTCGCAATTGGCCAGATGGACCCGCGGGAACCGTTTACAGCGCGCTGCGATGCCGCGTCGGTGGATCGAAAGTTATGCAAGCAATTCCGCATAAACTCCCTATTTAACGAGGAGGCGCAATTAATTCGCGTACGTCTGATCTCTGTGGAAACAGCCGTAATTGTGGTGTATCGTCGGTGGCTTTGGTTGATGTACGCGTAGGCTTTAATAATGGCGTATTATCGATCAGACTGAACCCTGTTTAAATTCCGTGACGCACCCCTCGCTCTCCGAGCGAGACGATGGGGGTGCGTTGGTCAGAGATGTTGTTCGTGTACAGTGTACAGTGCTCTCCGGTTACTCAGACATCGGACCGTTGTTAATGCCCCTCGCAATCATTCCCGTATCCTCGCGTTTCGCTTCCTACGAAGAAATTCAAATAGCAGGCGTGTTATTATATTTGATCACTTACCGAGACTGTATCGCCAAAGATCTTTGAGAGGAAGATTGCCGTTTCGCCCACCGAGAAGATATACGTGCCCGGCGAGCAAAGTGGCGCTGTGCTTGCTTCTCGAAGGTGGTGCAGGACCATTCTCTGTGCCAGCCGCGGTAACCGAGCTCCACATTGTTTCCTGCGGCACAAGATCCGACTACGATTAGCTCGAAATCGGCGGAACGGTCGTCGAGGCACGGCGAACAAATTGAAACGCGAATCGGTGGTTAGCAGCGAAGCGTACGCAAATTAGAAAACAGCATCTTTAAACGTCTGCCGTCGGTGTCTTTAAACGCATTACCGGCCGGCCGTGTCGGCGTACTTGAAATTCAATTACCAGAGCTTGGAAATCGAGTTTCGGGTAAACGAATGCACCCTCACGCACCCCAAACAGGCGTACGCAAATACGGCGGGCATGGCAATAGGCTCGCCGGTAGACGAGCCGCTACAAATGGGATTCTCGACGGTGGAACGGTGTTGTACGGCGTTGACGAAGACAAGCGTGAAAGGGAAATCGGCGAACGCACCGCCGCCAGCAAAAATAATGGACGAGCTTTCCTGGAAGATTGCTCGGAACGAAACTTTACCTCGATTTAGACAACGTTTGAACTCGTTAATTTTAACGAGTCACTTTGCTGTACGCCACGGTTCGAATATCTTTTAATCCGCGTGTACGCTGTAAATTTTAACCGTCGGTCGGGCTGTCGCCGTTGTTCGTTACCCCCTCGTTCGCGCTGGAAATATTCGAGAGCCGAGATTTTTAATCTCTCGCGTTGCATCGGCGCTGCATTCCCGCCAGCTTGACTTTTAATAGAAACGACAACAGCCCGCGTAATTCCTGTGCCAGGCACGAGCACTCCGTACATTTGCGAGCCCTTTATTTCCCGCCGTGAAATCAGTAACGGGAGTCGAGCGTAAGAAGAACCGTCGACGGTTTCTTTTCCGCTAGTGCAGCGGCGTATTTCCGTTTCGCGCCCACTCCACTTCCCTTCGCGCGCGGCTTCTTATCGCGACACGGTGTTTCGGTGAGCCCTTGCGGAAAACAATAAAAGACCTCCCGCCTCCGGTAAACCGTTAATCGCTTTTCTTCGACGATCGACGGATCGAAGCGAACTCTGTTGTTCTATCAGTGAACCGATTGCTGGTGGATCGAACACCGAAGAAAGTTTAGACAATTTTTCCAAAACCTTCTCGGATATTGTTTCGCCGGAGCGACGCAGCATCGTTCGCTTCTCCCGTCGGGTTTCGAGCGCGCGGCAACTTTTGCGAGCCTCCGACGAAGTCGGCACGTCGACGTTTATCGACCGACGACGGCAATTTCATTTTTTCCGTGTTCGATCCGCAGGGGACGCGCGAGCGTAAAGATTCGACTGGATTTCCATCGTTCGGCTCCCTTTCCGGTTGCAAAGGCGAAGGGAGAGACAGGCCATGGGAGGGGTTCTCTCTCGCTCTCTCTCTCCCTATCTCTCTTTCCCTCTTGGCTTAACTCGAGTCACGAGGGGATGCGTTGGTGCGGCCGGATCCCGAAAAGGGAACGCGCAGTCAGACAATTTCCTCCATCGCGCCGACACTCGCACTTCTCTTGATTCCCGTACGGTGTACGACATTGCTGGATGTTCCTTTCGCGGCCGTTTCGCCATTCGTCCGAGGATCTTCCATACCCCTCCCGTTGCTCGTCGCGTTTCCGGCACATTGGCCTTCTTCTCGCTTCGGAGCCAATGACTCGATTACTTAAACGCCAACGAGTTTCATGGATCGTCTTCGATTCTTGATCCCTTAAAATTGTTTCGCGCGGAAACAATCGAAGCTGTTTAGAGCCGCGTTATTCGGGTTCAAGCACTCCTGGCGTAATTAAAGATACTCGAGACGTTTGTCGAGACGGCGAGCGACGCTGCACGGTTTGATTTTCTATGGGGTCGGCCGGAGAGACGAATAATATTTTTAAACGTCTCTGACATATTTCGCGACACGGCGACGAGATTTCTTGTCGCGCGAACTTCCGTGCAAAGATCATTAACGCATTCTCACGTCTGGGATCAAGGCTGACTCTCGTTACAGTGGATGCGCATGCAAAGAACCACTTTTCACTGTACACCTCGTCGCGTAGTCTTTTACCACCTTTTTCTTCGTGGCTTTTTTTTTCGCGTGCGCCCGGAGAACGAAAGAAGGAAAGAGCGAAGGCAAAGGTCTTCCACCGCGTGCAATATTGAACACCGTCGCGAAAATGAAAAGTGCACGTGTGTCGGGAGACGACCGGTTAGAAATTCTGACGGCGATTCGTTGCTTTTTCGAGTTGCTTTGTCCGACGTCGAGGACCCTTGTAAAAGGAAAACCTAAACGTCTCGATATGTTTTCCTTGTACTCGGGTCGAGTCGATGTTTGAGTGGGTAACGTCGCTGGGATGGATGTGGAACGTCGGCCGTCGTGCGCCGAGTATTTTGAATGACAGCCACTAGAAGAAACCCTCCATCGCATCGTGTCACTAGTGTCACTTGCGGCGGGATCTGTACGACCGTTCTGCTACCTCCCCGCTCGGCTACGTTTCACGCGAACCGTGCAAACCGTGCAAACAGCAACGGCTATAGAACATTCTCGGAATCATGGTCGACGAACCCGATGGAGGATTTTTTCCAAGCCGGTGAATCTCTTCCCTGACCCGATTCGCCCCCGCAACGAAAAACTTCTAACCACCGGTTGGAAATCGTGTTGAGGAATCTGGTTGTTCCGCGGTTGTCGTCGCGTTCTGCCGAGTTAAGCCTGGAAGATGGAACGAAACCTTAGAAGATGCATCACGGATAGCGATGCGATGCAGAGTGATAATCCTTGTTTGTTAATGCCCGCGGTATCGGCGCCCCTGAGTCGGGTATTAGCTCGAGTCGGGTTTCTATAAATGAAATTAAAGCGGCAACAGCAAAATTTACGGTGGACCGTGATTGCCATCGATCAAGTTTTACGCGGCAAGGGCCGCAGACTAGAACAAGGCTCCCGGACAGTAGCCGGACAGTTTCGAACGGAAGAAGCTAGACGGCCAGATTTATAATGGAATGTAGGGTATACAAATCTCGGTTATCGAGCAATAAAGAACGTGCGGTGTGGCATGTCGTTACGCGAAGAACATTGATTTTCCGGGAGGTTAAGGACATCGTAAACTGCAACCACCACGTGACATCGTATAGCCGACTCGGCGAAACCAGACGAGACACGACGAGACGCGACGCGACCCGCCTTCGGAACATCTTGAATTTGTTCCAGCATTCTCCGTTCTCTGTTCGCCGGACGAGCCTCGCGTCGTATCTTTTGCTCGTGTACGTCGCGCGTCGTATCGACGACACTAGAACCAATCGGTTTTCGGCTGCTTCGACCCACGTTCAAATCTCGAAGAATCCTGCCGAAAAACATTGGGAGACTAGCGAATTAATCGCGGGCTGGCGGTAACGCGGGACAGCCGATGGTAACGCAATTTAACAGGCTTACCTCTCTACTCGGTAAACCCTCTATCTCGTTAGCTGATGGCGAATGCAACTTGTGACCCACATGCAAGCGACGATTAAATCCGACTAAGCTCTCGTCTTTACGGTGATAAGAGCTGCTGGCTGGTATTCGTCTTCGACAATTAACCTTTCATTTGGTGAACGTGCATTCTCCGATCTAGACGGTAGACCTTAATTTACTCGCTCGAATGACGTGGCTCGGACGGGTGCATGGCGACCGTAGATCGTATATGGTTCGTTTAAAACGATCTCCCGGTGCTGCCCATCGGAGAGCCCTTTCCTCTGAGCTCTCGTTGTTGCCGTTTCGTGTTCCGACACAATGCCGATGCACAGCACACACGTGCACGAACACTCACGATATGGATCGAGCCACTTTACAAAGAAAGCGGAAGTTTCTTTCTAAACATGCTTCATCGTGACACGTTGAGTCTCGTCGACACGCGGGCTATCTCGCGAGACCAACGATTCTCGGTTCGCGAGCGAGCGAGTCGCGTTCCGTCGTTCGGTTCATCTAAAACCGTTCGAGGTTTTCTCGTTTACAAACGCCCCGAAACCACCCCCGTCGATTCGCGGGCACTTCGACGGCGATCAAAAGAGAACTTGGGATACGCCGTGCTCGGACAGCGATCCCGGTCGATCGTGGATCGACGACCGCTGAACGACCGACGGAACGCCCGATATGAACGACCGATGGACGACCGATAGACCGGTGCGGCGAACAATCTCTCTCGGAATCTATTGTTGTCATCGACTGGAGAAAAGAGAACGGCGAGACACGATGTCACGAGGACAGCAGCACTCTGCGTGCTGAACGTTTCCTCCGTACTGCGTCCGAGTCGAGCACCTACCTAGCCGAGTCGTCATCGAGGACTCGACGCAGGCGCCCCGAGGAAAACCACCCCCTGTAACCCGCAAACTCGATCGCTTCCATCCCCTTTGGCTCGGCCAGGGGGTGAACATCCGCGGGTCGAGCCCGCTGCGCGCTGTACCATACCATACCCTGGTGTATACGGGCAACGATAGACAGCGCAGCTAAGTTGGTCGACGGTAACTCTTTTATAATACATGGTTGAACTCGATTTTAAAAGAGTCCTGACCGATCGCGTTTTTCATCGCCTGCGAATCGTGCTAAACGATTAGGCTGCTTCATTTGTGGAAACATGCGCCGGTAAACACGCTTCGCGAAACAATCAGTTTTGAGAAAAGTTCGCGAGCGCAGGGTGCAAACGTTCAAGCATACATGGCTGTAGGGGGATGGATCTCGCATAGAATGCTCCGCACCGGACTGGTACGAAACAGCTTCTGAGTCGGTTGCTCCGGCAGAGTGACACTGGTAAAAGATTGCACATGCGCCAGCGTCGGTCCCCATGGAAACGGGATGCGAGCGGCCGCGTGTGAATGCGTATTGATTACTCCACTCTTGCTCCATTCCGCGATCTCTTGGTCCTCGTTCTATCTCCTCCTCCTGCCTCCTACCTTCTCCCTCCTCCCTTCGACCCTGGTTTCCTCCTTTTTTCCGCGGCTTTTTCTCTCTTTCGGTTCGTCCGCGCAACAAATCATTCCGTTTCATCAACCCGCCTCTTCCCTCTCCTCCGAATTAGCCCCCGCGATATCGCATCTACGTCGACTCCGGCAGAAATCTACTATCTATGCACCGTGCACCTTGCACCCGTCAGCGATTTAAGCTCGACCCATTCGAACGCATTTAAGAATATTTCTACGGACAGTATAAATCGACTTTTATCTATCTGGAATTTCGATTTCATCGAGAATTCTTGCCGAGTGACACAACTGTCGCGACGTCGACCGCGATTGTACGTTTATCGCTGTGAGATCTATCGGTGAAGGAAGGCGCGTCGTAATCGCGCGTTTCCTTCGTCGCCGATTACCTCCCCGAAACAGCCTTGGCACAACCGTAGATCAAATTCGAGATGTGACGCAACGAGATCAATTTCAACCGCTGTAAATATCCAGGCGGAACAAATTATTCTAGCGTATTTTGTAACGTCGGAAGCTACGCTCGAAAACGCCGTGCCGCGCTGTGTGCCGAACGGATGCGAGTAGGCCTTCGAAAAGTTGAAAAGAGGAAACAGAGTCGGCCGTGGGTACAGCCCGAGGTCCTTTTGCAATGGAAATAAACTCGCCGGGCGAGACTCCGAGTATTTTCAGCTGTGCGACGAGAAAGTGGAGAAGATAGAGAAAAAGGTATGCTCGCGACACGCGTTCTGAACTTCCGGGAAAATGTAGCACCACTCCGGGGGTTAATTAAAAGATGCACCAACGGGAACGCAGGCGTAATCTGCTTATTATTTAAATTAATCAAGACTCTCTCGCGCGTGCCGTTCAAACGAGCAGCGATCACGCGTCGAAACGAGTTCTCGCTGCTGTCCCGTTCGTAGGACGAGTCTCGCAGTCGAATTAATTATCGCTTTCGAGGCGACGTTTAATTTTATATGAAACTTCGGTTACGAACACCAGCTTTAATTTAATAGTTGGCGTGAGCATAGAAGCGCCGTTGACTCACTCGTGCCACTTTATTTTCACCGACACACTCCTGTGCACCGTTTTGTCACACTTTGTAGTTCACAGGGACGCAACCAAAGCATCACGGTCTCTCCTTGTAAACGGCGTTTCCTTTGTATCTTACCTTCGAGTTTCCGACAAATCGCCGTAGACATCGATCGATTTATCGATCGGAACCCTGGACGAACGTCGAAAATACGCGTATTCTAGTTGTCGTGGAATAATCTCGTTCAACGAACAGGGCAAACGGATGGGTGGTAGCAGTCCTGAAGGGTAAATGCGCGACAATTCCCCATGCGTGACCACTCTATAAAAAGGTGAAACTCTGCGAAGGAAAGAGTCACTTTCGCGTCGTCATCTTGTCGAAAAGCAGGGGCAGAGTTCGCGTCGGTTTCTCAAACTCTTACCGATCTCTGTTCGAATCCTTTGTCGCCATGGTGCAACGACTGATCGGTGTCTCCTTGCTGGCAACGCTCGTTTGCTACGCGCACAGCGAGAAGACTGAGTACAACTTGACCGATCAACCAACCAAGAAGGATCCTGTGGCAGACAAACTGTTCGTCAACGTCGCACGCGCTAGGAACTCATCGAATCCGCAACATGTGCCGAGCAATGACACCGAGGCGTACGACAGAAGCTTGGAGAAGCAATCGAGGGCGACCGTTCATCGCGCGGAGTCCGATTCGAGAGATACGTTGCATAATTTAACCCTGATTCATCCCTCATTTCACGAACTAAATCTGTCCCTCGGTCTCAAATTAGCACAGTGGTAAAAGATGAACTAACGAGGTAAACAGTTATCTTTTAATTCAAATTCATGCGTTACGAAGTTTGATTTACCTATAAAAACGTAACAGTAGAAGTTATTTCGGAAAAACTGTGTGAACTTGACACGAGGGACGGATGAGAGTTAAGGAATCGTTGGTCAATCTGCAGAGGCGTGCTTCACGATCAATTGAAATTCGCAAGTTCCAGCTGTTGCGGACCCAGGCACGTTTCCGGCGCATCCACAAGACCCGACACGTATCACAGTAAGATCTCCGCGGACGTTAATCGACACTCGACGCGATACGGCGAACGTGTACCGGTCGATAGGTATAGTATTCGAAGATGCTAGACGACGAGTGTCGAGGGGAACGGAGCTTTTTAAGACAATCGGATTATTTGTAGATACGGATGGCAAACTCAAGGACAGCCTCCGGATGTAATCACTCGGCGACCCGGAAGCGGAAGTGGAAGTGGCAGTGGTAACCAGCCTGGCAGCGTACTCTACGATGGAAGTCACGCAGGAGATAGGTAACCGATTGATCAGACGTTTTCTCTGGTATCTGAACGGGGTCGCTGAACGTGCTCTCCTACAAACATTAGGTTCGCTTTTCGTCCGAGTTATGGAAGTGAAAGTTCACCGAATCGCAGGCCCAATGGCTACGAGACTGGACTTTCTGGAGGGTACGGTTATGGGAACGGTGGTGGTTACGGAGGATACGGTGGTGGCAGGCCATCCAGTTCCAGCGGGTCGAGTGCGAGCGGTGGTTACGGAATTTCAGGATCCCTTGCCAACGGCGATGAATTCGGGCCAGTGGAACCGAGTTATCCGGAAGGAAACGTTCCCTCGGTACCGAATATTCAGACCCAAAAGGTATTCTACAAAAGTTTACGCTAGAGATCGTGGTTTCGAACGTGTATTAACCATTAGCATTCGAGTGCAAAAATAATATTTACATTATTAAATACTAGGCGTTTTAGTGTGACAGAAACTACAAAACTATTTTATATAATAGACTAGGGGGCTCCGCTCTCTCTCACTCTCTCTCCTGCTCTCTCTCTCTCTATCTCTGAAAAATACACACTGTCACGTCGCTCAATTTTCGGTTCCCCTTCGGAAGACAACCCGCTCTTCAATTTTCGGTTCCCGTTCGGAAGGCAACCCACTGTTCAATTTTCGGTTCCCCTTCAGGAGGCAACCCGCTCGTCAATTTTAGGTTCCTCTTCGGGAGACAACCCGCTCTTCAATTTTCAGTTCCCCTTAGAAAGGCAACCCGCTTGTCAATTTTCGGTTCCCCTTCGGAAGGCAACCAGCTCGGCGTTTTAGCGTGACAGAACTATTTTATATAATAGATAGAAAAGAAAGATATAGATATCTATAATCAATTACTAAACATTTAAATATTGTATGCGGTATTACATGAATTTTATATCCATAAAATGAAAAAACATCATATAGAATAGAATTAAAATAGTTCCGAGTGCAAATGATTAATTAAATACACATGAAATAGGGATCTCTAGTTTACACTCTCCTTCCGTATTATCTTTGGTTTGTTTCGTAGGCGGTAGCTTTGAAAGCGTTGGCTGGTGTTGCTCTGATCGGTGCTGCGGCCGCGTTGGCGACGAATCCCGTTCTGCTTCCGATCGGTATTGTATCGGGAAGAAAGAAACGATCGAATTTGCCAACGGAAGAAGAGGATGTGCGTCTACGGTACATGTCGAGGATTCCCGAAAGTTTTAAGGTACTTTTGTCGTGCTCGATAAGCACTCTTTGACGATGCCGTCGCGTCGGTACTTTATGCAATCATTCCGACTAGGTAGATTCGTTCAACCAGTCATCCGGAAGATCTCTGTTGCCTTTATAACGTGTTACGTTGCAGGATTTCAAACAATATTCTCAATTGAGAGGCTACGAGCACCATCCCCTTTAAAGGAACGATTCCAGCTGGCTACGAATACGGCCGTGACGAATAAGTGCAAACAAAATTGGTTACAAATTGCGCTGAAATCAGAAAGCTGATCGACGATATATGCATGCTAGATTTTTATTTAATGGCAATAAACAATTTCACGAGAAAACATTCAATAAGCGACGAACCCTCTGGGACTTACTCGAGAGTCCCAAGAGTTTGGGTTGGGCCATTCTTCTTCCTCTCTTTCCTTCTCTTTGGTTCCAACGAAAGGAGGGAGTAGATGAAATTGAATGGAAGATTCTGCTCCTTTTCTTACTCCCTTCTTATCTCTGGTCGCAATTCCTAATTAAAGGAGGGGGGGGGGGAAATTATTAACCCTTCTCCTTCCCACTGGTGAAGGGACCTGGAGCGCCTTCTTAGAATAGAACGGCGAAACCTCTAATCAAACAGTATCATCGATCGATAAACATTGAAGTAACATTTTACATTTTATAGAGAGGTGTCGCCATTATCGCAGAGATAAACTGAGTCAGAGAATAAATTTCCTATCTGGATATGGTTTAAAGTCTAAGGTGGAACCAGGTAGAACTGACGTGTCCTTAATAGAAAACAACGTGGCAACTATATACAAATCGGTTCAATTTTCTAGTTTGTGAATCTCCGTTGCGAAAGTAATTGAAGGAATCAGTCGAATAATTGTGACGTACAACGAAGTTGTATCAGTTGTTTGACAACATCGTGCGAGGCATCGTTGTTGCGATACAGATGCAAAATATTAAGGTTATACATGAACGAATATCCACGTCAATGTTTATACTTGTCGCAACACATAAATAATTAATATTGGTATTGTGCAAGTCGTCGTTCGAGGATGACTGTGTGATAATCGATCGATAGACGCATGTCTACAACATTGTCGCAACCGATCGACAGTAAAGATCTAACCCATGAAACGCTCGGTACCGTTGGTTAACGTGAACGTGGTAAAATCGGGAAGTTGACGCGCATGCGAGTGGAACATCTGTTCCGTTTACAAGGTGATTCAGTTAACACGATCATCCTCGATATTCCACATGGGTACCAGAAGAAAAATGTCAAAGGAGGAAAACATGGATGATGGGCTCCTGGAGACCTATCATGTGCAGGAGCCTTCGGATTTACGGGGTGATGAAAAGAATATTGTTATACTGTTATTTTTATACCTGTTACAAGGCATACCTCTAGGTCTATGCGGCTCCATTCCCATGCTACTCCAAAACAGAAAAGTTTCTTATCGCCAACAGGTAATCTATACAAATATTTCTATCTATACGATAAGATATTATTCTATTCATTTGTCCTTAGGCTGAATTCAGTTTCGTTCAGTGGCCTTTCTCGTTGAAGCTGTTTTGGGCTCCAATAGTAGATTCCGTATTCTCTAGAAAATTTGGGAGAAGGAAAACATGGTTGATTCCTACTCAGTATTTAATGGGTTTTTTTATGCTGCTAATGTCTAGCCACATAGATCAATGGTTAGGTGATGGAAGCATCAAGCCCAACATTGGAATGTTAACCATGATGTTCTTCACATCTAATGTCCTTGCTGCAACTCAGGATATTGTGGTAGACGGTTGGGCTCTTACCATGTTGAAAAGGTACAGGGAGCAGGTCAAATAATACATGTATAAATTTATATATGTATATCTATAAGAATGTTCCTACAGCTTGCATTCCTGTTTGTATCAAGGTGCAATGTGGGTTATGCATCCACTTGTAATAGCGTTGGACAAACTGCTGGTTACTTTATAGGATATGTGCTTTTCATGGCATTAGAGTCAGCCGAATTTTGCAATAGCTACCTAAGAAACACTCCTTCTGACGAGGGGATATTAACACTATCTGGTAAGCTATTGTTACAGGAAGTCAGGACAGATAGAAGTGATATCTGATCGTTTTGTTATACAGGTTTCCTTCGTTTCTGGGGTTGGGCTTTTGTAATTGCAACTACTTTACTCGCATTGTTTAAACACGAGGGGACTGAGAAAGTGCACAAAAATGAGGACCTAAGCGCAAATATCAAACAGGCTTACAGGTCGCTTTGGAACATTGTCAAATTACCATCGATAAAGACCATTATCGTGCTTTTGTTGACTGCCAAGGTCAAGACTTTATACATATTAATATCTCACGTTCACCGTCGTAGATTATACAGGGTGGTCCACCTAAGTGTAGCCACCTAAATATCTCCTTTACTTGCGATGACATAACAAATGTTTTTGATACCGTTTACCTTGAGTTATAAACGTTTGCTGTGTCACCAAAAATAAAGGAGATATTTAGGTGGACAACCTTGTATACAGAATATTCAAATTAACACGATGTTATCGATGACTGTAGATAGGGTTCTCCGCCTGCGACGAGGTAACAGGCTTGAAACTGGTAGAAGCTGGTATTCCTAAAGAAAAGATAGCCCTGATGGCAGTGCCAATGATACCCCTTCAGATACTGTTGCCGTTAGCGATATCGAAGTACACGGCTGGTCCAAAACCGATGGATGTGTACATAAAGGCAATGCCCTATAGGTATAACACGAACGATAAAAAAAAACAATTCGCGCGTTTCATTGCCGAAAGCTAGAACGAGCGAACCCTTAACACGTACTTGTCATTCATTGTATAGATTAGCTTTTGGACTGGTAGCAGCATTTTTGGTATGGGTAACACCGTACGTGATAATCGGTGGACATGTTCCAGCCTACTATTTCGTTGCCTTGGTGGCTCTGTACCTTACTCATCAGGTATCGAAAGAATACATTAGCGTATAGAAACAGATTCGATGAAAATGCGATAACCGATGATCGGTTTTTCCCGTCTTAGGTTTTTACCAGTAGCATGTTCGTGGCGTCCATGGCGTTCTTCGCGAAAGTTAGCGATCCCGCTGTCGGTGGTACCTATATGACGTTACTGAACACCGTGAGCAATCTGGGGGGCAACTGGCCAGCAACAGCAGCTCTATGGTTTGTCGATCCGCTAACGTGGCGACAGTGTAGCACCAATCCTTCGAACGACTGTAGCACAATTTCGAAGAGAGAGGTTGGTTGGATTATTCTAGATTCTAGGCTCTAGAGTCTGGAGCCGGGCAACTGGTTTAAGCTAGAAGTGAAGAGCGGGAGAACCGACAAATCCCTCTAGACTCTAGAAGTTCGTCCTCGAAAGTATTTCAACTCGGAGACGAGTTGAGGTCGGTTTATATCCGCACAGACACGCACCGGTCCGACCGTTCGCCATTCTTGCGAGTAATAGTTTGCCGTGTCCGGAACGGGTCCAATATAGATGTTGCAGCTAAATCTTTTGCTATTAAATGAGAAAACATATTTACTCTGTTCGCACGTCTTTCCGATCGGATGCGGAACGGTGCTGATAGCATAAATCGACCTTTACGGGTGCTCTAGCCACGCTCTGTACAATAATTTCCATTTTCAGCTATGCACGAACACGCACAACGGCGTTTGTAATATGCAGCTCGATGGCTACTACATCGAAAGTGTTTTATGTTTGATCATCGGTCTGGCTTGGCTGAGGTGGGGCCGACGGAGAATCGAAGCCCTACAGTCGAGACCAATGTCCGCTTGGAAAGCTATTCTTTCGAAGCAGAACAGATAACAGTATTGAATCCATGTTGAACATTGTCGCCACGGTACCTGCAATTACATTAGGAGGTTGTATAAGAAATTCATTGATTTACGATTGCTCCGGTCGCGAAATCGATCATATCCGCGTTCGGATCGTTTCCCGCACATTTACGAAGTGTTCCAATCTTTTTAGCGCAACATGAAAATTAATCATGGTCTATTCCCGGTGTTCGCGTTTGCTCTTGTTTTTATCAAATTTGTTGTTCACGTTCGGGAAGCAACTTCGGAACGACATTTCTCAAGATCGAACTTTTCGTACGAACGATTTACGACGAATATTCCAGGTTCAATTTTTACGAAAGATTTTCGCGGTACGCTAATTTACACGTTCGGCACAATCCTCGTATCAAACAAGTACTGCGTTCATTCCGGAAAATGATTTTCAACGTGCGCCAATCCTTCGAAAGCAATTCGATCGCGGCGCGTCGTTCGAATCACAGACATTCCATAACTCCACTCCCAGTACTTAGATAACTGCATCGTTGCGATATGGTGCATTACGAAACCGTGTTATCCTTCCATGAAGGTTAATAATCTTATTTATGTTGTAAAATATGTACTATAATGCACTTGTTCAGATTTTGCGGTACTTCTTATTGGTATGGAACGATTCACAAATCCTATCGTTGCGATTGTTCACAGTACTTGTTAGGAATTATGTATATAAATATATAACTACCTACGTGACATTAATAAAAGTTTTCCATATAAAAGAAGCTTCGTTCTTTTACCTCTTACATCGCATAGTTTTCGGAACATGAATCGTTCGAACAGAGCTGGGGTGCGTACAGTAATCCCGCGATCTAAACCTGTTCGATTGGTATGATTTTCATTTCAAAAAATGCCACGAACATGTTCATCAAAGTCCCATACAAAATGAATAAAAAAGGTACCTCTCCACGGTCTCTGTCATAGCGCAGAACCGACTAGCGCCAGCGCCGTTGTATGAAGGCAGCTTTAGTCGTCTTAGATCGCAGGATTACTGCAGTGGGGGAGGTAAAACTCCCCCTGGAAATCATGTAGCTAAGGGGGTGGCCAGGTGAGTTCGGTAGAGATCCTGGCCTTCCCCTTACATTAGCTTAGGTGGGAGTGCGGTTTTAGTGGGTAGGCTGGCCGGAGGGTCCTCTGGACAGCCCCACAGAACCCCGGTACCCCCAGGGGGGCTGGGATATGCGTAAAGCATTTCCACACTATTAAAAGAAAAGGATTACTGCAGTATTAAAAATTCAAGGTGGTTCGGAACCCACCATAAACAGTAGGTCCCGCTGAAAAGGCGATAGTGAGCATGGAAAGAGGGGGAAGGAGATTGGTAAATGGATTTGAAACCCTGAGAGGACCAAATACCATGTTACAAAAAATAAATACAGTATTAAAAACTCGTAGAACTAGTTTTGCACGACAATTGTTACTTTATTGCGTTCACTATTCGAAGACAAGGAAAGAAATCGGGGAAAAAATATATCTATCGCGTGCACTTAAATACTATCTCTAAGCGCTATTTATAATTTTGCGCGAGAACCCATTATCGACACTGTAAGTACACGTTAACGAAGCGATATTCAACCTCGCCAGGTGGTTTGAATACGGGTGTTAGCTGTTCTTCGTTTCTTATCCACAGCAACCTGGCCTCAGATCTACCTTCCGATCTTTCTCGTAATTCGTTGCTCTTTTCTTCGGATGTTTCATGCCGGGATGCACGAGTTCGTGAACCGTGGTCGGCTTAATCGTTGATTGTGGCGGGATGTTCGGTTTTTCTACAGCGGGAAGCGTGCGAAGCACCTGCTGATTTTCTTCCTCTGCCTTTGACACGAGTTTCTGTTCGATCTGTTCAAAACGAAGTTTCACTGTGTGTCGGCAAGGAACGAACAAATGCAGAAAATACTTACGGTTTTCGTGGAGCGCGTGTTCATGTTGTCGTCGAAACGAAGTGTTTCGAGCGGCGGCAAAGTTCCGGATTCGCAGCTGTCTATGCTTTGCACATAGACGGAGCTTACGATCGCCGATAATAGAACCACCTTTGCGAACATGTTGTAAACCGCGAACGTAAACGATACGTTGAATGGATCCGGCGATTCTGCGGATTTCGCACGCCGAGTCTAGCTTTTTATCCGAATTGCTGCCTCGACGTTGTTTGCAAATCCGTCGAATCGCTCGTTATTAATGGCCCCCGTTGATACGTCAAATATGCATTGTTGCGGAGACGTGTTTCTTGATTACGGAAAGATTGCCGCGCGTTCCTTGCAAATACAAACGGGATTACCGTAGACGAATAAACTTCATGTTCCAATGGTAAACATTTTCTATTCGGAGATAATACCAGTGTGGTACGCTGACAATAACTTTTGGTACCACCGCTACGTCGATTTACGTATATGCGTATGTATAATATGTATATATACACTCGTGAAACACGTGCATCGAATCGCTGCAGCTAATTGCACTTGACACGCGACAACGAATAAATGCTCGTATGCTAGCGTACGCGTGGAATTTGTACGATCATTGTCATCTAAACGTACAGCAAGCTTCCAAAAACTATGCGCACGATCTGGAAAATTTTGGGGTACATATACATATATAAATTCTCTATGGTTCCTGCACCTGCGATTGTGCGCAACGGATTTTCGAACGTTACACGAAGGGTGAATCGCTCCGAAGGGACTAATCGAAACGCTACTACGTTCAACCCTCGAGCGATTCGCTCTTTAACAATATTCTTTCGCGCGCGTAAACCGCGGCGCGAAACATTTGTACGATGTGGTTACAATTTTACAATAGCGTCCTCCGTCTAAATGTAAGTCTGTAACAATCTCTCAGGTATTCGTATTTGTATACTTTCTCAGTGGAACAACGAAAACGACTGATAAACGTAGGGCCCTCCGTCCATTAGTGTACGATGCGAAAGCAAACTTCACGTCGGTTACGAAAAGCAAAGAAAGATGTCGAGCGACGAGGAGGACGTGATTTTTTTAATGATTATATTCATGCCAGATAAGAGGTGGTTCATTCCGTGCCTTTTCTGTAGCGTCGTTTTTTGAAAAATCTAATATAAGTATATTGAAAGTATGAAATATTTATAATATCAAGAATAAATGTCAATGAATACAGAGAAATTTATCTGGCTCGGACGAGGCAAACAATATATGTTGCCTCGCTGAGCCGCGGCAAACAACGCGTTATCACATTGCTTGCCTCGTCCGGCCGAGTCAGATTCAGTTCCACTAAATCGTGGATTAAACAGTCATGGAAAATCCGAATTGTATCGTGTTTGGTATCATTATAATCGGAAACATGTAGCGAATGTGCATCTAAAAGTGGAACCCGCTAACTATAAACGTTCTGCAATCAATATTTTTCTGTACACGGGGTCCACCTAGAATTTCCTTCTGTATCGAATATAGTTATATAGAATTAGCACGTCCTCGTCGTCACGCAACATTCTCGTAACGATGCGAAATAATTTGCTGTACGTTTCGTGAATAAAAGAGGTACGTGTACGCGTCTCTGACAGAGGGCCTAAGATGCGACGCTTCGCGAATGACTCGACGGTTTCGATCGATTCCAGAATCATTTTGTATTGTCAATAATATCGCGACTGTTGCGTGTGTACAGGGTGATTCTGAGAAGTGGGACGATTACTGATCTTTTTTCAGTAAAAATAGAAGAAAGTGATACGTAATAAATTAGTTTGCATTAAAGAATGAAGTGCGATTTCACGCAGCGTTAGGACGTACCATTGTTTTCTACTTTTACTTAAAAAAGAGCAGTAACTTGTCCCAGTTCCCAGAATCACCCTGTACACCGGTTTCTGCGTGTTCGCGTCTTTGCGATTACTCGACATTTTCGGACCAAGTGGTCGAATAGGTTCGTCAAGAGTTCGATCGCAACATAATGCAATTGGAATTGTCTGAACTCTGCTATTGTACTATACATATGTATTGTCTCGTAAACTTTCGCTCTTACTTACGTATGAAAAATGTGGAACTAATAAGTACGCGATCAACGCGCGCTCGTAAAATACACGGTCGAAAGAAGAATGTAGAAACTTGTGCGTAACGAAATATAAATAACTAATTCTCTCGGTTCAAATAATCGAAGGAGACACGATCAACGTAGCTAGTCGGATAATATTAAACTGGTTGATTCCTAAAGATAAAGCGAGATAGAGATATACATGTATCAGGATATTCGAAGATTTATCGATGTTCGACTCTCTCGGTTCGTTTCTCTCGCTCTCCGTTTCGAATCAACGTATTTTAAAAACGTATTTCACGCCACCGACAGACGTATCGTTACACGGTTTTGATAAATTGCCTACAGGCTACTAGCGAACCAAATCGTCGTCGTTTAAAATCGGAAGCTTATCGGTTTTCTGATTGACGCGCAATGTCGCGCCCCATCTAGCGCCCCTTCCTGCTTCCGAGGTCGCCATTAGAATCGAATACGAATTCGGACTGGCTGCCTCTTTGCTGTAGTGAATCCCGTACAAGAAATAGATCAGCATTCCTGTAAAATACAATTTATCAGCATCTTCCGATCGTTCGATGCTTCGTATTCGATCAAAGGACTCACCGACTATCATCCACACGAGAAACCGTAGCCAAGTTAAGAGAGACAAGTGGAACATCAGTCCCACGTTGAACAAAATACTCAGCGCTGGCACCAGAGGCACCATTGGTACTTGAAATTTGCCGGTGCTGCGGTTTTGTTGATGCGCGCCGATAACCAGCAAGCCTACAACATTAAAGTAGTTCGTAGAAATGAATTCGCGAACGCATTTCGCATTTAGTCGGTTATAACGACGGGATACTTACTTCCGATTAACAGGAGAGCCACGTTCGCCACGATGAAGTAGTCTCTGACGCTCCACGACGTGGTGCACGTTTGGGATATCAAGATGATCAGCGCGCAAAGAGCGACGCACCCGATCGTGTAGATCATCACGCAACCATCGACGGCGTTTCCAGGCTTGCAGTTACCCAAAACGTTGATCAGCCAGGCATACCGCGGCTTCAGTTTGCCAGCACCTTCGCCCGAACAGAGCAGCTGCGAGAAATGGAAAAAATGCCACGGGTCAAACGACTAAACTCAAGAACAAGTTTGTAAGTCGATCGACTTACTTCGGATTCCGCGGACGTGACGCTGTTGCAATCGCTGTTGGAGTCAGCGCTCTCCGTGGGTGGTGATGCTAAGCTACTCGGGGTGCCGGCATTCGAGGGCGGGGGTGTTTTCTTTTCGGGGCGATACCGCAGTATAATCACGCTGGCTGAAACGATGGTGTACGCCAAGAATGTACCGATCGACATGAACTCGACAAGATGCTGGAGATCGAACAGCAAAGCGATCAGGGCGCTGAAGGAACCGCTGATGGCCAGATTAAGAACCGGAACTTGAGTGCGCTCGCTTATGTGCCCGAGGAAGCCGAACAGTAAGCCGTCGTTCGCCATGGCGTACATAGTACGCGGCAACGAGAATAGAGACCCGAAGAGCGTTGTCGTCATTCCGCACAGAGCTCCGACGCTAAAAGCATAGAAAATAACATCATTCGTCGGTAAATGATGTGCTTTCGATTTGAGATGTGCAACCAACCTTATCACGTATTTAGCCCATGGGATTCCTCTCGACGAGAACGCTTCGGGAAGGGCCGCGGTTGGATTGATGTTCCAATAGGGCACAACCAGAGTTAGAGCGGCTCCGACCATCACGTATCCAATGGTAACGATGGCCATCGAGATGATCGTTGCTCGCGGTATGCTGTATCCGGGATCGCGTGCCTCCTCGCCGGAAGTCGCGATGGAGTCGAAGCCGACGAACGCGTAGAAACACGTCGCCGCTCCTGATCGACATTAGAATATCGATCATCGTAGAATCATCGTTGCGACGATAAGGATAATGGTAAGTCGAAAGCTGTCGCGATAAACTACCTGCCAGCACGCCGCTGAAACCGTACGGCAGAAATCCTCCGTTCTCGTTGCTCCAGTTCGAGATGTTCGCGTACGCAATGCCCAAACCAATCACCAGTGCCATCACACAGAGGTTCACTATGGTCAGCAGCGAATTGACCGTGGCCGAACACTTCACCCCCAGTGCGAGCAGCATGGCGTAAGCCAGGCACAAACCGCCGGCTAGAAGATCGGGATAATTTCCCAGCGGCTCTCCCATGGTGTAGCCGTGCATCGCGTGACGAGTGTAATTGCTGATCGATCCTCCTGCCAAGGAGTCGACGTATCCGCTCCAAGCTCTAGCCACGGATGCCGCGCCTGTTCGACGACGTAAAACTCGTATGAAACGAAGAATCGCGAAGAGTCGACATTACAGAAAACTTCAACTTTGCTGTCGCATATCTCTGACAGCAATAAGTTCGAAGCGTTGTAATTAACGGGAAAAATAAGCCCGTTAGATTATGAATAAAGTAAGTTGAAGAAATTTTTCGAATTCGCCACTGTGCGACGCAGGAACCGCGAAACTTTACCGATCATGTGCTCCAGGATGATGTTCCAGCCGATTACGAATGCCCAGAATTCGCCGACGGACACGTAAGTGTAAACGTACGCGCTGCCAGCTTTCGGGACTCGTGCGCCGAATTCGGCGTAGCATAGCGCCGCTAACAGGGATGCCATACCAGCGAATAGAAAACTTAGAATGACTCCTGGACCGGCGGTGTCGTGGGCCACTGCTCCTGTCAGGACATAGATCCCGGCACCAACCATATGTCCCACACCTGAAACGTTTACCATTCCTAATGAATACAGCGACCTTCGTACACGCTTATCGCGAACAAAAAGGATCGCGCGACCAGTAGCACTTCTCTTCCGGCTGATAACAGTTATCATAAGGTCGCCGCACAAAATTCTGCGTGCTACTTACCCAGCAACGTAATGTCGAACGTGGAGAGACATCGTTTCATTGGAGTCTCGAGCAAATCGCCTTCGAGCTTTTTCGTGCGATTCATCTTGGTGCACAAGCCGGACATGACGTGTCCGAGGATCATCCGGCGTACCGATGGCATATTGTTGTTGTGTTTTCTACGATCAATTACAGTATCAACGCTTTGCTCTTGTTATCGACGATCATTCGAACAACGCGAGAAACGTTCGAGCTAACGTTAGTACTGTATTTCTGCAGGATGTTTTGCTCGCATCGATAAAAAGGAATTCAAGAGGAGGTGTGAAGGCTGGCAGACGTGCGATCAAGAATTTAAGAGTTTAATTCGAATGATTGTATGTTTGTGGTACTTACAGAATTCCGTTTGTACGTTTCTGATCGAAAAATATCTGAGAGTCGTTGTAACGAAGCGTAAACTGTGATGAACGAGATCACAGCGGACGCTGAAATCTACGGAGTCGCATGGCGCTTCCGCTAACACGCAAACTCGGATATTCGATCGATTCAGCAGCGATAGAACTATTTATATAACTCAAACAATATGAATGAAACAGAGTTTGTTAGTCGGAATTGTTCTAGCATCGAAGTCGCTCCGATAGAGCTTAATTTTTAACTTCCCGATTTATAGGGAAGTTATTGTAATTCGTCCTTTGATTGCTAAATCATCAGCAACAACGTACGAAACGTTTGTTCTCCGCAAATATTTCTTTAACTCGAGCAAATTCGAGTAAAATCGATTAACGGAGATCCAATGTTATTTCAAACAGTGAAAAGATATATTTTTACAATTCTTTATGCAACAAGTTGCACTATTTTTCCAAATGTTTACGAAATAATACATAAATATACTTGAATACCCACCATTTTAAATTATCTTGTAATCGCGCTTGTGGGCACCAGATACTCCGTTATCTTGGAATTCTGTGTCCTATCATTTCCTCTCTGGTCCTATGCGTATCCTGTATCACGACCAGGTCGGATCAGAGAGTACATGAGAGTGCTCACGCCCGGGTTTGCCAGTGTCCATTATAGTGCTGCCCCCTAGTCTAGTGCTTAGCCTGGATCAGCTCCAACATCATCTTTAGCATGGACACCGAACCACCGACGAGATACTGCCACCGCCCGTGTTATCCCGCGGCAGGCTAAGTGAGCGCAATGAGCGGGGTGGTAACGGTGGAACTTACAGTGACCTGAAAGACCACATTGCTAAAAGTTCCACCACCGACGAGATTCAGTTGGTAGTAAATAGATTTAGTACCGCAGCTAATAAATAAATATAGAATGCTAACATTACCCATTATAAACTATCGCGAACTCCCGTACCAATAAATCTGGTACATACTACATGCGAGCAAAGGTGTCCAACACAGTAGAAGACTGTGTTGGAGTAAAAAAAAACGAACAAAGTGAATTTACGGCGATAATTACTCAACGTGTTTACAACCACGATATATAATCTTAATAATAATCGCACAAATATAATTCTTATTGATAACGCAACTTAAATATACGTGCTGTCTTCTGCGGTGTGTGACCTCCTCTTCTTGGTGTATCCTCTTCGTCGGCGATGAAAGACGTTGGCTGTTGTATCCTAACTGAAACAAACTAATCATATTTAGACGCAAAACAGAACAAAACCAGAAAACGAGCTCTCGAGAGCAAACCAGAAAAAGAGCTCACGTGAGCGAACCAGAAAACGAGCTCATGAGAGCCAAACCAACCCCGCACATGAGTGCAACCTGACCGACCTATAGGCGATTCGGGTAGCCCCAGGGACGCGACTCCCCGTACTCACTCACGGTCCCCATCCGTGAATGAGCCCCTGAGGGAACTCCGATCGGAGGAATACCAATTTTCAATAACATGTGAAAATTTTTCGAAGAGGAACTTCTGAAAGTTCCGATGTGAACACTTAGGCAATCAGAAATTAAAATTGGAATGTTCACTAACTGAACAAGTACTTCGAAATAACGAACCGAAGGTGGCGAAAGGTAAACGAAGAAAGCATCGATGTACCCTTGGCCGACCTCGAGCTAGCGGGACGTAAATTCATAATCAATTGAATGAAATATGTTTTTATATTTTGCTAGTTTTAAACTCTATCAAAAATTGTACACGTGCAGCTATTAGCTCGGCATTATCCTTTATTCGTGAGATACTGTAAGTTCTTACGAATAGAGGATAATGCCGATTGCCCAGGTCTCACCACGAGGAGGTTGCTGCACAAGAGACCCGGAAAGGGAGTCAGAACGAATGCGATATTCCTTCTGGCTCCCTTTCTTACAACGAAGAACTTATACTAATATACTACGCAATTACGTCGAGTAATTATCGCGGAGCAAAAGGGTGTGAATCCGAGAAGAAGTCTCCGATTCACGGGGGCAAAAGGCGAATCAGGCTGAAGGCTCTGATTCTTTCAAAGAGAAACACTGAACCAGAGCTGAAGGCTCTGATCCTTTAAAAATAACCGAACCAGAGCAGAAGGCTCTGGTTCGAGGGTGACGCGAGCAATGGTCGAGAGGAGTTCCGACTACAATACCAACTTCTCCAACCACCTGCCGCCAGAGACGGACATGGGTGGAAAAATTTTACGGGAGAGTGGTAAAGAGCGGACACAACGCGTCTCGACCCCCCCATTAATATAAACTACCGCGAATTCCCGTACCAATAAATCTGGTACATACTACTTGCGAGCAAAGGTGTCCGACACAGTAGAAGACTGTGTCGGAGTAAAAAAAAAACGAACAAAGTGAATTTACGGCGATAATTACTCGACGTGTTACAACGACGATATATAATCTTAATAACTATCGCATAAAAAAATACTTATTGAATAACGCAACTTAATTATAAACTGATGTCTTCTATAGTGCGTGTCCTCCTCTTCTTGGCGTGTCCTCTTTGTCGACGATGAAAGACGTCGGCGGTTGTATCCTAACTGAAACAGACTAATCATATTTAGACGCAACACAAAATCCTGCAGACGAGTGCAAATCCCAACATAACCACTAGAACAAAACAACATTCCGCACTCGAGACTAAACGAAAGCAAATCAGAAAACCAGAAAAAGAACTCTTGTGAGCAAACCAGAAAAAGAACTCTCGTGAGCAAACCAGAAAACGAGCTCTCGTGAGCAAACCAGAAAAAGAGCTCTCGTGAGCAAAACCAACCCCGTACACGACTGCAACCTAACCGACCTATAGGCGATTCGGGTAGCCCCAGGGACGCGACTCCCCGTACTCACTCACGGTCCCCTCCGTGAGTGAGCCCCTGAGGGAACTCCGATCGGAGGAATACCAATTTTCAACAAGATGTAAAAAATTTTTGAAGTGGAACTTATGAAAGTTCCAAAATGAATACTTGGAAAATCAGAAAATAAATTTGGAATGTTCACTGACTGAACAAGAACTTTGAAATAACGATCTGAAGGTGGCCAAGGGTAAATGAAGAAAGCATCGATGTACCCTTGGCCGATTCCCAACTTAGCTGAAAGTACTTTCGTATTCAATTCAATGAAATATCTTGTAACATTTTGCCATTCTTAAATTCCATTACTCATTGTTATGAAAAATTGCATACGTGCAGCTATTAGCTCGACATTATCCTTTATTCGTGAGATACTTGAAGTTCTTACGAATAGAGGATAATGCCAATTGGCCAGGTCTCACCACGAGGAGGTTGCTGCACAAGAGACCCGCAAAAGGAGTCAGAACGAATGCGATATTCCTTCTGGCTCTCTTTCTTACATCACCGGACTTATACTAATTTACTACGCAAGTACATCGAATAATTATTGAGAAACTAGGTAGGCAAAAGTGCGAATTTGACAAACAGAAGCAGGAGGAAGAACACAAGTCCAACATCAGAAATATAATAATGTTTCGAACACTGAACTGTGATAGTTTCTTTTCCGATGGAAATTGCAATAAGAATATTGAAGGTAAACATTAAACATTGAAAATGATTGTTCAGTGGAAACAGTTGAAAGTGAACCAAGAGCGAACAAAGCAACAAGCATTCAAGAATATTTGAAGTATAAACTCACCAGGTTACCCCTGGTCCACTACTGGTCCACCCCTGGTCGACCCCTGGTCTCCCTGAACCTTCTGGCACCCCCGGTACCGTATCGTGTCTATCCCTGTCGACTCCGCCGGTCCGACTAACTGATTGACTGACTGAGCGCTCTTGCTTAGCTGTCTCCCCCCACTCCTCTACCATCGATCGATTCGATCGCCGAGTTAGTAATTATTGATAAATTTGTTATTTCTCGCTGTTCAATGTGTATAACAATTCCTTTTGCAAACGATGCCCACAACCACTCCCTTGACCATCTGACCAGCTAATTTTTTTGTAAAAATATGCAATAGAATTCGAGATATAAAATAACATTTTTAACATGAATATTCGCGCGCGTTAATTTATTCGATACAATTCACAGATAAATTTATTATTTCTCGCTGTTCAATGTTTATAACAATTCCTTTCGCCAACGATGTTAACCAGCACTCCCTTGACTATTGACCATCTAATTTTTTAGTCAAAATAGAGAATAGAACTCGAGATACAGAATAACTTTTAAACCATGCACATTCGCATTAATTTATTCAACATAAATACTACGTTAAATTTATTGATTCTATCTGTTCAATGTCTATAATAATTCTTTTACCTTTTTAATTGTTTACAGTAAACTCTCCCTTACTCTGTTCTTCAACATATTCCCTTTTCCACAGATAGATTGTTCGAACATGTATGAATGAAAATAAGGTAATAATTCTCGTTTATGAAATACTTTGAAAGTAGAAATTGAGGTATCTCATATAAAATTTAAAGTCGGAATCGGTGATTTTCCGAAAATTATGCTTCAATGCTTTCTTAATATTTCTAGGAATCTTTTGTCCTTGAGTTTTGCATTTAATATTGTAAATCTTAAATAACGAACACTAAAACATCGTCTGAAATATCTGCTTAACTTGGAATACGTTCGGTGCAGAATGTAACAATTCATGATAATCGATTTCACCGAGGAGAAACACAGTCTCTCATAGGTGTCAAGATGCTTGTGGCATTGTGGTGGCAATTTGCCTTCTCACCACTGCTCACCGCCGAGAATCTCCTCAATGGCCTTTTGTACCGACGAGATCACGTCGATGGCCTTCTGTTTTTTACTCCAGCCAGAATATATCCTAGAGGGCGTAAGAAAACGCCGAATTATTCGAGTGACACGATCTCCCATAAGGCTGGCAGTCTTTAACAGTAACTCGTCGGTGGTTCTGTGTCATGCTAAAGATGATGTAGGTTCTGTTGCATGCTAAAGATAATGTAGGAGCTGTTCCAGGCTAAACATGATGTGCAAACAAAACAGGCACGGGCAAAACCCGGGTGTGAGCACTCTCTGGTCGGATCTATAAGTATATATATGGTCTAAGGATTTATTATAGACCGGCCCGAAAGGGAGCAGCACCTATTTAGTTGTTGCAGAATGAACTTTATCGTTCGATATCAGAGAGATATGTGCAGTTGCATTTTGATGTGAATTGTTAAACGGTATTGTGCAAGGTACATCCGTCTGATGCAGCTGTCCGAAAATACCGAGCAAATGCGGAACAGTGTTTCATTGCGATAAATACGTGTGTCGAAGCTATATGTTGAACTAGTGCGTTCAAACGGGGTACTAACCTCTTTCTTTTCAATTCCAACAATAACAATAAATCTTTTGTCACTGAAAATTACTTTTTAACGCTGTCAAAACGGTGTCGCACAGATGCCTGACCTCCTGCGACAGTTTATGCTTTATAATTGTTATTTTACTCAACCCACGAACACTGAAAATATATATTTTTAGTTCTTGCACATTATAGCAATATTCTATCTAGAAAGGATTTGCTTCTGTCATTAAATAAAATTATTGATTGCCTATGTGCGTTAGACAGCAATTGGAACTTCTAATAAACATCCATCTTTTGTGGAAATAGTTAATACAGCAACATTTTAGCAGATAATAAGAGAAAGATGAGTTATCATCGTGGAGGAGGTAACAAGCCAAAAGGCTTTGGCTTTGCCGGTTTCCAAATGACCGGCACTAAGAGAAGCGGTTCCAATATACCGCCTCCTCCTCCCAATTCGACACTGAGCAAGCAAGGCTATCACACCATGAATTCCATCACCGAGAATGCCTTGTCAGCTTGTTGGGGCATGCCAAAGAAACGCAGTAAAACAGAAGAAGAGTAAGTAAAACATAAGACTTACATCACAGATATACTACAAGTACATATACATTATAGATATTTCGAAGATGACGACGATCCTCCAACATCCTCCTTGGAGTATATCCCAGCTCCAGGATCTCCCACTTACGACCTGATGAAAAAATGTGCTCCTAAAGAGGACAGTGATAGCGAGGAGGATCCATTGGATGCATTCATGGCTGGTATAGACGCAGAGGTGAAGAAGAACACCTATGAGGCACAGCTTGCAGAGGACGAGCGCAAGGAGGACAAATCCAAAGGAATCAGAGCAGACATAGATGGAGAGGACGACGAGGAGAGTTATTACAGGTAAGTAATGTACGTTAACATAGGTTCCATAGCCACACCGAAACGAACGCACGGGGTTTGTGCGAAAAGGTACATGGAGGAGAACCCTACCGCGGGTTTGCAACAAGAGGAGTCCGATCAGGAGATCGAGTACGACGAGGATGGTAATCCGATCGCGCCGCCGAAAAAGAAGGAGATCGATCCGCTGCCGCCCGTCGATCACAGTGAGATACAGTATGAACCGTTCGAGAAAAACTTTTATAACGTTCACGAGGAGATCGCGAGCTTGAAGAAGCAACAGGTCGAGGACTTGAGAAAGACTCTGGGGATCAAAGTGTCCGGGCCGTCTCCGCCGAATCCGGTGACCAGTTTCGGACACTTTGGTTTCGACGACGCGTTAATCAAGTCCATCAGGAAGAACGAGTACACCCAACCCACCCCCATTCAAGCTCAAGCCGTCCCCGCTGCTCTCAGTGGCAGGGACATCATAGGTATTGCGAAGACCGGCAGCGGTAAAACGGCGGCATTCATTTGGCCCATGTTAGTTCACATAATGGATCAACGTGAGCTAAAGCCCGGCGACGGACCCATCGGACTGATACTTGCTCCAACGAGAGAGCTGTCCCAACAGGTACTGCTCGTTCACGATAGTTGAACGTCCATGTAGACCATGTTGAAGGAATCGCTATCGCGTCCCGTTTCGTTTTAACCCATTCGCATCATTAGCGTATATATGCTGCCCGTAGATTTATCAAGAGGCGAGAAAGTTTGGCAAAGTTTATAATATTCAAGTTTGCTGCTGCTACGGGGGTGGCAGCAAGTGGGAACAAAGTAAAGCGTTGGAAGGGGGTGCGGAAATAGTGGTCGCCACGCCAGGAAGAATGATAGACTTGGTTAAAATGAAGGCAACGAATCTGACCAGAGTGTCGTTCCTCGTGTTGGACGAAGCCGACAGGATGTTCGATATGGGTTTCGGTAAGGATCGGTGCGAACGAATACATCGATTCGAATATTGTATATATAATATCGTTTCAGAGCCGCAGGTGCGTTCTATTTGCAATCACGTCAGGCCAGACAGGCAGACGTTATTGTTCAGCGCAACGTTCAAAAAGAGGGTAGAGAAGCTTGCGAGGGATGTTTTAACGGACCCTGTCAGAATAGTCCAAGGGGACGTCGGCGAAGCGAACGCCGACGTCACTCAGCACGCGATAGTCTTCAACAACAATCCGATCGGCAAGTGGTCCTGGTTGTTGCAAAACTTGGTCGAATATCTGAGTGCCGGTAGTTTGCTGATTTTCGTAACGAAAAAGGTTCGAACTAGGTTTCGTCGACATTGGCGTTGTCATCCAGAAACTTTCGAAACTGTTTAATTTGCAGTTGAACGCCGAGGAGCTCGCGAACAATTTGAAGTTAAAAGAATTTGACGTGCTGCTGCTCCATGGTGACATGGATCAGATCGAAAGGAACAAAGTGATCACGGCATTCAAGAAGAAAGATGTCAGTACGTTGGTCGCCACCGACGTAGCTGGTAATTATATCGTTGCGTTTTATCTCCTAGACTTATACTATAGTTGTATACCGATGCGTATCGTTGTCCGTAGCCCGCGGGTTGGACATTCCACATATCAAAACGGTCGTGAATTACGACGTCGCACGAGACATAGACACCCACACGCACAGAATAGGTAGAACCGGGCGAGCGGGTGAGAAGGGTACCGCTTACACCCTCGTCACGGAAAAAGATAAAGAGTTCGCTGGTCACTTGGTTCGGAACTTGGAGGGAGCTAATCAGGAAGTGCCAAAGAGTCTAATGGATCTGGCTATGCAGAGCGCTTGGTTCCGGAAGTCCAGGTTCAAAGGTGGCAAAGGGAAGAGCTTGAACGTCGGAGGGGCTGGACTTGGATTCAGGGGTCGACCGGAAGCGTCACCGACTTCGGTATTTATTCGTCTCAGCGTTGTTTCTTCGTTTTCAGAATCCAGCTCACGTTTCTCGTGTATTTGTGCGATTTCAGAGCGGGAGTTCGTCGTCGCAGGCGTCGAAAGACATAAGCGAGGTTGTGAAAAAGTTGGAAAGGCACGGGCCTGGCAGCGACCGGTTGTCTGCAATGAAAGCCGCCTTCCGCAGTCAATACAATTCTCAGGTAAATTTTGAGAACGGTGATAGAACGAGATGGAGAGGTGGAGATCTATGGTCGAATCTTTCCGATTTCAGTTCCGGGCATCGTCGGATCACACATGGGAACAAACCATTACGCCACCTTCTGTGATAATGCCTCCACCGCCCCCGGTCCCACCGAAACCAAATACGGAGCAACCAAGGAATCAAGACAACCAAGCTCCGAACGCGGCGGGAGAGAGAAAAAGGGTGAGGAAAAGTCGATGGGAATAATCGAACGCCTGTCAAACTACGATTATTTTGTGTATACTGCTGTACTGCGATAATATGCTAAGAATCGACGATACCGAATTGTTTTATATTATAACAAAATTTAATTTTACCAATTCCCGTATTGTCGTGCATGCTCATACCATGTCCTCTGTGTAAGCGCGTCTCCTATCCAGAATCACGACAAAACGCGTAATGGTCAACGAGAAGAGTTTTTATTGAGATATCTTCGATACAAAAGTTTGAACGACCATTCGTACTCGAGAACGAATGGAATGTTCGGTTTCTTCTAATCAGATCCTACATTCTACGGAATAATGCGATTAAATCTTTCTTCGTTACATGTATGCCGATAGCGATAGAGCGATAGAATTAGTATAGGCAAAGTTCTATCGTAAGAAGATAATCTCGCGATCGAGCAATTCTCGTCGCGTTTTCTTGTTCCTTCTGGCTCGATTAATAGCGTCTCGTTTACAACGGGATAGAAAGTGTGTGTGTTTTTCGCCATGAAAAGCAAAAACGAAGTACGCGTTCGTTGGTTTAGCTCGCAGTTTCCTCCGAATGAATCACGTTGCAATTATCCTCGTAAAGGAATCGCGACTCTACCGGTGTCCACGTTGGTTTTTCTCATAATTGTATCGCTGCCTTCGAGAGCGATCGGTTCGGTGTCATTTTCATTGTTCTGTCGGTTCTCTCGGATTATCTTGTCCCCGGTCCCTCGAGACACTCGCGAGACGACAAAGCTTCGCAGCTATTCTCTTCCGCGCGCACGCGCGACTCGAGTCACCGCGATTGTGGCGAGGAGGGAAAACTCTGGATTCAGTCTTCGTGCAGAGGAATTCTAAGTTTACGGGCTGACGCATTGCGACATGGCAGGGCTGCTTTTCCGTCTGGTCTTCTCGCTGGGCTGAGCTTCGTTCGATTGACTCCGTTCGACAGGTTTCGCCGTTTTGTTCGTCCCGTCGTTGTTCTTGCTGAACTTCTCCATCGCTCTGCTGTATGATCCCGTGCAAACTCTACCCCACAGTCTCTTGTCCTCCGTAGACCTTTTGCTTCTTCCGTCGTTTCTCTGTCGAAGCTTCCCGACGCCATCTTCCCTCTCTGATAGCGCGGTCGATGTCGGCGATCCTTGCGCTTCGTCCCACGAGGATGCGTTCACCTCCGATTGCACGCTGCAAGGTGTCTGACAGCTGCCGTCGCTGGACACGGAACAAGATCTGACGATAGATGCTGTCGCATCTACCTTCGTCCTATTATTTTCATCCTTGCGATACAAGCTCGTCGGTGGCTCGCTCCGAGCTCGAAAAGTATTCCTGGCCGGCACCTCCTGACCGTCGTACGCTAAATTGTCGTTCACGATTATCTTGGCGATCGACGTCCTCTTCCTCAAGTTCTCCAGGTTCTCCTTCGGCGTGTACTGGAAGCTGTCCACCCTCTGCAGAATATCCTTCAGATTCACGTTCGCGCATTCCGCGTTGTACGTCGATCTCGACCGATCCTTCTCGACCGGCGTTTTTTCTCGACCGTTCTTCCCATTCGAGATTACAGGCGACGTCTTCTTCGTCGCCGCGCTCCGCGACGCATCTTTAGTCTGACACGTTATCTCCGGATAGATGTAATTCGGTAGTCTTTCTTTCTGACAAGACGAAATCGTTCCTTCGGATTTCTCCGTTGTCCCCGTCGCGTTCATTCGAGCACCCTTCACGCACCGTTTGTACTTCTCGTCGATCCTAGTGTCTACGTTATCCCGAACGTCCATGTTATCCGTAAAAATCGAGTCGCCATTGATCTCGATGGACGGTAAGATCGGCCATCGATCCTGAGTCGGCGCCGTATCTTCCTTGTCGCTGTTTTCTATCGTAACTCGAACGATCTGCTTCTTTTCGTCGTTGCTCCGTATGCCGGAAGCGATCGTGGTCGTGTTCGTGTTGTCATTCGTTTTCTCCGCAGTCTCGTCGTTGTCCTCGTCGTTCTCTTCGTCATCGTCGTCGTCCTCGTTGCCCGAATCCCGATCGAACCGCTTCAACAGTCCCTCGTTCTTCTCATCCTTCTTCCTGAGCTCTTCCCAATTCTTCCGCGGTTTGTAACTCGTCTTCCGCCGAACGATCTTGGTTTCCGTGATGTCGATGTCCGGGATGAACAGTCGCAGAGCTTTGGTCCCAGTCGGGAAAGTGACCTCGTTGATTCTCTTCTCGGTCATGATCGCTTCCAAGCTGGTCTTCGAGGCTACCTCTTGGTGCTTGTTGAACGCGGAAACCAGCTGCGCCACGGTGTACTTTGGCTCCTCGGTCTCGGACTCTGTCGATCGATCTTCTTTGTCGTCGGACGTCGCGGAATTGTTCGAATGGCTCGAGGCGTCCGAGTGTTGACGATGACAGGGATGTCTGCCGGCGATCAAATTCGGCTCTGGTTTACGATTCACCGGGCTCTCGTCGGAATCTTCCGTCAAAGTGTCCGATTCGATGGACTTCAGCGAGTCAAAGTTCTCCTCAGATTCGTTCGGTTCGTGTTTCACTTTGGCCACGATTGTCGGCGAGTGATTCTCTTCGTGAACGATGGTTTTGTCGATCGGATCGTTCGCGGCCGATGTCTCTGGATCGGGCGCGCTCTTGTCTTCGTCGTCGTGGATCTCGGCAGCCAAATCTTCGATGTCGTTCGCGTCGCAAGCTGTTACGATCGAGGCGTCCGAAGCGTTCGAGGAATTGGACGCGTCGATTTCAGCGCCGAGACGCTTGAAGATCGGCAGCATATCCTCGGTCTTGGCTCGCTGGTAGCTCTTCCTTCTTCGTCGGAGACACTCGAGGCTTCTGTATATATCCAAGACCCCTTGGGACTTGGACAACGATCTGAGCCCGTACAGTTTCTCGCGGGAATGGCTGATCACCGGGTTGATTATCATTCGCGTTTGCAACGAGTTCGAGGTTGCCGAGGGGTTTCCGTTGAGCAAACACGCCTGCGATTGGATTCGATTCAGGCTTCGTATTCTAGACAACAGTCCTCGACTCGGCCCGTGATTCAGATTTGCCTGCGATCGGCTCTGTGCACGACTCAGCAAGCCTTGCGTCTGCTCTTTGTTCAGCAAACAGCTCTGACTGGCGCAGCTTAAATTCGTCCTAGAGGAGTTCAGGCTGGTCCGCGATTCGGCCGGGCTCGGGAAACCTTCGCTACCCTCCAGACTAGATCGGCTTCCGGTCAGCCGATGACTCAAGCACATCTCGCTTTGACTCAGCAGACAGTCTTGCAAGCTCTGATCGCAATGATTCGACTCGTGCGCGTCGCTCGACGATAGATTCGCTTGACTGCTCGCCTGACTCAAAAGCGCCGCTCGACGCAGATTCTCTCGGCTGACTACCCGCTCCAACAGGATCTCCCTCGACTTCGACAGGTATCTACGAAGATGCGGCGACGCTTGTGTCGGCGCGCCGCGCAACCATTCGTGACGCAGACATTGTTTCGCCGTCATCCGTGCACTGAAATCATAAAGAGATCGAGGATAGACGCGAGTCCGTCTACGAGCAGAGAACGTATTGCGCGAATTGGCTGTTACTTTCCTTCGGAGGTCGAAGATCTTGAAGTTAAAAGATCTATCTATTTTGTTTCACGAAATCTTTACAATTCATTTCTACAACGGATATATTTCTTATAACTGGTTATACTTGTAATCTTTGGTGGTTATAGTTATTATATTATTTGTCGAAGATCTTGAAGTTAAAAGATCTATCTATTTTGTTTCACGAAATCTTTACAATTCATTTGTACAACAGATATATTTCTTGTAACTGGTTATACTTGTATTCTTTGGTGGTTATTGTTATTATATTATTTGTCCAAAATCATGTCAAAGCATGAAAACTCGTAAGTTACGACTTCATACGATTCTTCGTTAAAGTAACAGCCCCGAGAAGCTCACCTTGGGTCCAGCACCAAAAGCTTCGCGACGAAATCCTTCGCCTGCGCCGAAATATCCCCGAACAGTTCCTCCGGGAAGTCCACCTCGCCCAGCGATATGTTCTGAAAGGTTTCTTGATCGGTCTCACCGCCGAAAGGAGAGAATCCCGTTAGGAGAACGTAGGTCGTCACGCCCAGGGACCTGAAACGATCCCATCGATCGGATCGAGCTCGAATTCGATTCGCTTTCATTCGAATACTTACCACATATCGGCGGCCAACGTGATCGGCTCGTAATGGAGAATCTCGGGTGCTGAAATGCAAACAATTCTTGTACTTTGGTCGGTCCATCTCCTAGACTCGAGGGACAAGGTTATCGTGAATACATTTGGTTATCCAGTTGAACGACACCTCGTTTCGAACGGTGACGGCATCTCCGGCGACGTAATATTTTTTTCATTTGGAAATCGAAAATTGATGGTACCGTGGGCGTCGATGATCGAAAGCAAACACGGTAGTCTTCGAGCGATGCTGAATTGTGGTCATAGTTCGATTCCGAAAGGATTTGCAAAGTCGCGATAAAAGTCGAGCTATCTGCCGGCTACGGGTAGTCGAGGCTTCGAGATACGATCGCGAGAAACGTTCTCGTTCGTTACGAAAAACGTCGCACTCGATTAACATATTTAACGATACGATCTCTCCGCGCCGCGCCGCGCCGGTATTATTCAACGAATCGATAGGATCGGCGAGAATAATGTCGTTGATCAATTATATCGTTAACTGCGCAGCCTACGCGCCTCGCCTCGATCCGTAAAACTTTTCAGCGTTCGCTCGATTGACATTTCGATAGACGGCAAGCAATTCGGGAAATTAAGATTCGCGACGATAACCGTATACCACGCTCGTTATCATTTCCCATTGTTGATGGCACGAACAACGAGGAGATGCGAAACGCCGATCTGCGCTCATGTCAGACCGGTATGGGTTTATTAAGCTGCCTGCCGTCGCTGTCGACCAGCGATACTGGCAGAGCTTCGTCTCGACCCGGACCGCATCGCGCAATGAGGCTAACGCGTCAATTAATATCCATTATATTCGCGGACTCGGTCCGAAGGGGAGATCGTCAATTAGCGAGGCGAGATATCGATCGGTGGCGATTAAGCGTCGACCGGGAGAGCAAAGTGCCGACACACCTGTTTACGTCCGCGAGAGAGGCTGCGTTCACGGCGCGGAGTAATGCGCGCGATACATCATCCCGATACCGGCAAACGCGACGGTCATTTATATTTTTCAGAAGAGCGGAGATTCGGTTCGCGCGTATGCCGGAACAGAAAAGCGGGTCGTTTGTCGGACATGTGTTTCGTTTCGTGTTTTCTTGTTGGGCCCGAGTCGCGCGCGCTCGATTAAGCCGCGAGAGACCAGAGGCTCGTAAAGAGGATAAAGAATACCGAGACAGAATGGAAAAGAAAGAGAATAGAAGCAAAGAACGAAGGAAGGAAGAAAGAGAGGAAGCTGCTTACCCACGTAATCCGGCGTCCCGAGGATTTCGCGAACCTCCGTCCCCTCCAAGACCACCCTCGAGATCTCGAAGTCGCATAGCTTCACCTCGCACTCCGGGAAGCTGCCCATCATCACTAAATTTTGCGGCTGAAACGTAAGGAACAGACGAGCGTGATCAGTGATCAACGATCGCGAATTCACGTGTACGTCGAGGCGCTCGCCTTCCGACAGCAATTAGCGGCCATTAATTGAGTCGTTAATCGAGCTCGGCGAAGGCTCGGCCTTTTTTTTTCTTCGTTTAATTGAATTTCGATCGTAAATAAGATACAAACGACCGGAACTCTCGAGGCAACGCCGCGTATACCGCTACCTTTGGCAATGAACGAAAACTGGAGTCGTTAAGAATTTTTATGCAGCCGATCAACGTCGGACGGATCTCAATTATAAACAAGACCCGTGGATCGCTCGAGACAACGGCAGCTCGTTATTAAGTCGCTTGACGTCGTCCGCGCAGATTCTACGAGGTTTTCCGTGGCCGATATAAATATTCCCGCTACGAATCGTTCGAGAAACTTTCCGGATCGCCTCTGTCCACGGGTCTAGCCAGTGGTTTTACGCGCGAGCTGAAATCGCGTCGTGTATCCACGAACAGCGTGTTGTCGTCGCAGGATTCGCGCTTCGTCCGGGGAAACATCGCGGCCATTTACATAAACACGGCAGATGCTGTTACGATAAATTCGAGCGCGAACGGCGAATAGAATAGAATATTAAGTTTCTCGACGAACACGCGCGATCTTCGCTGCGATCTTTGCTGCGCAGCTGTTCCCTGGAATACGGACGGACGGAATTCTTTTTCTAGATTCTGGGTTGAGTGTCTCTTGTTTCTCAACAACTGGGTTCCCGAATTCGCGTTCGATACGCAAGCGATTCAGGCACAAGGAGAGAAGGTACGAGACAGTGCATTCGCTCCGGTAGAATCTTCCTGGCTCGAGCGCCGAGAGGTCCTTGGAGATCGACGCGTGGGCGAATCTGAATATTCAAAGTTTCTCTCGGTAGTCCCGTCACGCTGCGCGACGCCACGCGGCTGATAAATAATGACAAAAGACGTAAAAATAATTCTTGGCTTGTTAGACCCGAGAGACGCGCAGTTCCGCGCGGGCGAGCCATCGCGAGAAGCCATTAGAGCCGTCGTCGCGACGGATTAGGCATTGGGCATTAGGCGTTAGGCGTGAGATGTTTGGCGCGCGAAGGGGAATAGGATCGCGTTGGTCGGACACGGGCGAAATCGACGACGGGTCTAATTCTTTATTTCGATGGGCCAACGATTCACGATCGCGGCTAAACGACTCGGAAGGATATCGTCGAATCCCACGCGATCGGATACTCGACCCGCTGACCAAACAACGGCGTGGGCCGAAACATCGTGTAACGCTACGGGAAGCTACGTCCCCACCGGACCGTTTACATCGTCACGAAAACAAACAACTTCAGCTAGGTACGATCCTCCTGGACGAAGACTTTCGACGAAACCTTTTCGTTTCGATCGTCGTTACCTCGGTGCGTTCAGAGCCGAGGCGTTACGTTAAATTTCCCCTCCTCCGGTTCCAGCAAATGTCGGCCGAGACACCCAGAGGTGCTCCAGTTACGGCGAACAGGTTGGCTGCTCGTGTCCACGGGGACGCGAACAGAGCTAATGATTCATCGAGTGCAAACTGCATCTCGAGCCGACCAGAATGCGATTGCTTGTTTGCGCGAGGGACGTGGGAGCTGCCCGAGCGCGTTTTATTCTCCGTTTCCCTTCGAAAACCGAGCGTTTCCCCCGACGCGACGCGCGACGTCGAGACCCAGGAAACTCTGAACGCTTCCGAACGCTTCGGTCGGGCGCGCGATGCCTTCCTTTCTCTTTCGCGAGAATTTCGCGAGTTATCAACAGTTGCTCCAGTTATGGCGGTCGGGTTGTACGTATTATGTAGGTACCTGGCGTTCCGTTCAGAGATAGGGACCAGGTGTGATTCACCGACGAAGCCGTGGGGCGTGGTCGTATCTCTCGACGAGCGTGGGGTACTACATATTGCGTTCTCTTTTTCTACCACCCTGTACACTCGTCCCAGAACCTGGTCATTTTATTTTCGATTACCTCGGAATCGTACGGATCTCGAGTTTCGAAATCGAGTTCGTCGAACGAGACGCGTTTGCCCGCCGTTCTGGGAACGGACGGCGGACAATGCTGATAATTGCATCGATTCGGCGGTGGACACCGAAGCACAGAGTCGAAGCTGAAGTCGAAGGGAGGTGCAGCTGCACACACACTCTCGCCTCGCGTGGAGTGCATCCCGTCCCGCAACCCGCGCCGACTCGCTCTCCGATACGCGCCCCACTATATCCAAATACGGTGGTCGAGTGTTTATGGAGCGCGGGAATAATGTAAGTATCGTTGAGCGGTGTGTGCGCGCAACGATTCCACCGGAGCCGGGTTGTTCGATTCTCGATTACAAAAACCGAATTCGTGCGAGAGATAGCCTCTGGAAAGACTCTCGGCGCGTTGTCCGCCGAAGGCGACACGCGATAGGTTTATTCTCTGGAAGGGAACAGCTCTTCGACCGTGTCGGATTTACAACGGTTTCACCGAGCGACAAATTCGCGGCTCCAACGAAAGTAAATCGACGGGATGCGACGAGACGCGACTCGACTCGACTCGACTCGGCGCGAAGAAAGATACGTCGGATGCGGATTTACGGCGGGACAGGTTTAAGGTTCCGTTCGACCGATTCTTAATCGGGGTGCGCGCCTCTTCTCTTCTTTTTTTACCGATCGTAAGTTCCGAGGAAGGTGACGGCCGAACATGTTCGCGCAGTTTATATCGGTATTTACGCACGTACAGGCCGGAGTTTCCGAAGCGCGAAGGCGCGTCCCGAGGCAATCGAATTCGAAACTGCCGACTAAATAAATAACCGACGGAGATTGAGCGCGCGACACGATTTACGGAGTGTTCGTTGTCCCGAGAAAAATCGGCACGCGCTGCGAAACGACTTCGCGAAGGATGTTTCCTCGTCGCGAATAGCTCGTCGACCTTTCGCGAATTTCTCGCGAATGTCGCCAGGAGGAGAATCCTTTTATCCGTGACGAGAAATCGGATGAGTTCTCGGGGCTCGGAATTCGCTTGGCCGATCGTCGACGGTCGTCATGGTCGCGGACATAAACCGTCGTTCATTCCTTTTTTCCTGATCGAGCCTCGCAATCGACTTTGCGGCTCGGCGTTTAATTGAAATTTATATAGCATCGTGCGTTATCTGCGCTCCGACCAATCTCGTCCGCGAATCGAATAGTTGCAGCCTCGGTCGCGGAAAGAAAAACCTCGGCTGGGAAGCTCCGCGAGAACATCGAGGCAGCGTGAGACCGGTCGTTGTCGACCGTTAAAAAAGACGGTTTGCCTCGCTGCGACGAGGCGAGGCGAGGGGACCGACAAGCTGAAAATACGCGACACGAGCTTACTCGGGCGACACGCGGCGAGTCGTCGTGTACGAAGCCTTTTTTCGCGAAGACGCGCGCGGTGTCGCGTCTCGTCGCGTTCCGGTTAAAAGGTGTTTATGTTTCCGCGATCGGTGGAATAAATGGTGCGCGCGTGTCGGGAGGCCGCAATAAATTGTGCGCGACCGACGGAGAACAGAGGCGAGCATCGTTGCGGTTTCCAGAGAAGCCCGGGACTTTTTTCCACGGAGATTTCCGGAGCCCGAACGCGCGAGCGTATCTCCTCTTTGTCCAGCCGAGACGTAAAAGGCAATTCCAATTTGTTTGTCGGGCATGTTTATCGCGGAATCGCCTTGGCCAAACGATCGCAATTAAAGCTCCTCCTCGGGAATCGTGAACCGGCGCGGGCCGCGGCGAACTTCCGTGCCCGTCCTCGCCTCGAAGACGTGGAGAATCCGTTCGCGGCTAGCACTCTCTCTCTCTCTCTCTCTCTCTCTCTCGAAACCGATCGAACGCGGTTCAACGCGCGGCGAACGCGTCGAGCTTTATGCGGAAAAAGGAGCCGATTCGTCATCGCTTGTCGATTTATTTTTAGACGCGACCGTTCTTCAGGTATTCGGAGCTCGGTTGAAACTCGTGGATTTCTAGGATTCGCTTACATAGAAGGCCGCGTTAATTACGCGCACCGCGTAACCTGCGACGCGTAACGCGAATGGTATCGGGCCACTGAGAGAATCGATTCGACTTGAATCGCGGCGATTGTGTTCGAATTCTTTCGCGATGGTTCACTGACTGGAGTTGGCGACCCGCGAACCACAGAGAGCCGAGCGTTTTTCGAATTTGCCGCGTCGGACAGAGTCGATTCCGGGATCCGGATACACGAGAACCGCGCGGCAAGTTGGCGTCGACCTTTTATGGGTTGAACTTACCTTGATGTCCAAATGGGCAATATTTCTCTCGTGGAGGTAGGCAAGTCCTTCTACTAGCTGTCTGACAAAGTGCACCACGTCACCTTCGAGGGGCACCAAATCGCCGTCGATGAGCGTCTGCAGATCGCCACCGGGAGCGCTGAAACGTTACAATTCCGAGATTTCGTGTCAGCTCGTGACTCCGACGCTCTCGTAGATACTCCACCGCACATTCGTGTTACTCACTATTCCATCACCAGTATAATCTCCTTGGGCGTCTCGTAAACATCGTGCAGTCGAACGACGCGCGGCGACTGCGAGCAAAGGGACAGCAGGGCGATCTCGTGTCTGAGCTCGGCGCTGCAGTCCGCGTTGAATCTGTTTCTCGACGAGTATTTCGCTGCGTAGAGGATGCCGGTCGATCTCGATCTGCACCGGTACACTTTCGCCCATTGTCCGCTGCGAACAAAAATATTTCCGGCTGCAGTCGCAGTCATTGCCACAACCGGCGGCCATTGCCATGCGGATGCATAAAAGACGAAAGGCAATCACGAAATTTTGCTGACCGTCAGCGTGATTTTTACGATCGTAGCGGAGGATTCCGAGCGTCTCTGCGGCAAGGTCGACGCCGCGGCGCCTCCGAAGGCTACGCCCGCAAACCCGAAGCGACCGTTTTTACGCGCCTTTGCCGTTGCCTTTGCTTTTGCCTGTTCGAGGATTTGCTACGCGGTGTGGTACGAACGCCGGAGTTTATTACGCAAACATCCCACGCGAGAGCACCAGCCACCTTCGTCGTTCTCGAAAGATCGAAATCGATCGCCGAGGGACCTGGCCGAGAACCCGAGAACCAACTCGCGTCGCGTCGGTACTCGTCGATGTCGACGTCCTCTGAACGTTCACGGACGAAACGAGATAAGCGAGGCAGTCGTAAAGAGTATCCGATAGCGAGCGCAATTAACTCGAATCGTCGAATCCAGAGTCAGCGAGCGGAGAGCGGAGAGCGGAGAGCGGAGGACGAGCCGGTGTCCCTCACCCTCGCGCGCATAAAAGTAATTATCGCTCGCCCAATCGCAACGTACAACACACCGTAGTTGTACAAAACCGTAGGTGCAAAACGGTCCGACGATTTTCTAGCGAAACCAGGCCGATCGTCGAAAAATCGGATAGAGCGCGCGTTTCTAGACGATTGCGCAGCTGTTGCCACGAGGATCGGAACCGCGCGCGGCCTCAGATCCGTCCACGGGATAATTTATGAAAATTTATTGGCGTCGTTCTTGGCCATTTTGATCGACCCCCCTTCCTACCGCCCCCGCGACATCGAGCAATTAACCGGCGTCGCTCTCGATCCGAGTTGTCGTTCATTGGTTGAACATTCATCGGAGCGGGTCTACCGCGAGTTTCGCACGGCGCGCTCGCCTTTCGGGTTCCGGCCCCGTTTTGGTCCGTAAATGTGCTCGCTAACGAGCACCCGAGCAAAAAGACCGGCTGAAAATTGCAAATTCGAAACGAAACCGAGAGAACGAGATTGCACCAGGAAGGAGGCGGACCCGTGTGCCTCGAGCAGCTCGGCCGAGTTGAAAATGGAACGTCTTTGTATCCGATTCCCCCTGTCTCGAGCAAATCCGCTTCGTTAAGCATGCAAAAGCACCGAGAGCGGCAATCGGCAGCGTTGATATCGAGCACCGAACCGAGGATCATCAACGGGCCCGCTGTCACCGATATCGTCGCGCGTCGCGTCGTTATTGAACCTTCCGTTAATGTAAATCGGCGCAAAGTTCCACTGTAATAATATTAATCTATCTAACTCCTCGGGGACTTACTTTGCGAACGGTTTCGGGTCGATCTCGTAGTGCTCCGAAATAGGGCCGGTCTTGACCACCCTGGCGAGCTGCGACTCTTGCACCAGAACCAGACCCTCCTTCACGTGCTTCTCGCTCCACTGCACTCTGCACCGTCCCCTGCACCGATCCTCGTTCCCGGTCCTGTCGTTTCCGCGCTTCGTCTTCGCGTTCACGCACTTGCCCGACGAAGCTTGGAGATTTCGTCGCTGGGAACGTGGGGAAGATTTCCTCGCGGACGACATCGTCGGCGTCTGGTGGTTCGGCTGGTAGATCATGTTCGTTCTTCGAGTGGCTTGTCAGCGAACGCGATCGGTCATATCGAGCCGATCGATCCTCAAGCTGCCGTTTCCGCTGGAAATCGACGGTCGACTGGAAATTCTCCGGAGAAAGTATCGCGTCAGAAGCCGTCTGTCCGACAGAGAAATAACGCGTCGTTGCTCGGTTCGGTCCGCTCGGTCGAGAATGCGGTCGACGATGTTCGCATCTCGAGGCGGTCGCCGCTCTTTCGAGAGTTACCGCGAGCCTGACGGTCGAGTGCCGCGACTGAAACTGGCCACGAGTCGCCGAGAGTCCACACGCTTCGGCTCCGTTTCAACTCGAGCTCCTCTTTTCTTTCTTGCCGCGGAGTCGCTGGACCATAGACTACCGTTCGTCTCGTTTTCTCCACCGGCGTCCACCTTGCTTCTCGCTCGTCCCTCCTCCAGCACCAGCATTCAGCTCCAGTCCGTGGAACACCGCGTCGCGTCTCGTCGCGTCTCGTCGCGTCTTGTCGCGCGGTCCTCTCCTCTTCCTGAGCTCGCGTGTCCCACTCCTTCGCCCCGAGAGTGGACACGAGGCGAGCACGGTCTCGTAGTTGTTGCTATAGCTGGTTTTAGCGGTGTTTACGGCGTTCTGGTGGTGGTGCACGCCGTGCACGCCGTACACCGCTGCATCTCGGACGTAGGTGGTATGCGGTCGGGCCACGAGAACGCTCCATGATCGAGGCATAGATGCACGACCGGTGAATTATAACATTCAGCACATCGTGTACGTTGCGACAGCGACGCTCTCTCTTCCTAGGTCCTGCGGATACAAGCGTTTCGCCCATTCCTCCGATCCATCCGTTTCTCCAGAAAGGATTACGGACACCATCGACAGACGGTCCTGTTCTCCGTTCTAGATCCCGCGTCGCGGTAATAGAACCAGATATGAGCGCCAATATGTTAATGGACGCGTGGGGTTTTACCTTCGAGATCTCCATGCCCGATTATATCGGTTCTTGGAAACCAGTCTAAGCGTCGATCTCGATTCGAACGACGTACGAAGCTGCCGTCGTGTGTCCAGGTGTGTTGCGCGATCGACCGAAGCTTCGGTGGAAACGGATCGCGGGTTGCGCTCTAATCGGTTCTGTTCGCGGCGCACGAAGATTAACAAGCGCGCGCGGAAAATAGAGATTCCGCGTTCGCTCGTCGACGCTATTACGGATCGACCGCAAAAACGACAAGGATGCTCGGTCGTGCGTCAAAAGGAAACACAAAGGTCTTTCCTGATCGAGTCGTCTCTAAGGAGAAATCGATTAGAGCGAGTCTACTGGAAAAAAGAGAGAGAGAGAGAGAGAGAGATGGGGGGGATCAAGGAATCGATGTACGATCCACTTCGCGAGAAGAAATGATTTATCGCGAGCGAATTTAGCCGGATCGCGGGAATGATCGGTCTCGCGCGCACCTGCGGATCGCGGATTGCGAATTACGAATTCGTGGAAGATCGATCCCCGGAGTATCGACTGTCGCGCGGAGAATCGTACGTGCAAGTATCCACGACGAGACGAGACGAGACGCGCGACGCAACGAGGCGAGAGCGGTGACAAGCAATTAGTACCGACAATTAGTAACGACGTGTTCGAGTCGGATCGTGCCAAGGATAATTGCGCGCTTATTCGCTGTCGCTCGTCTACTTTCAATGACGAATTCGCAAACACTTTTTTGCGGCACCCCGTCAGGCTGTCTCGTTGGTCGCGCGAAAGAAAACGTTCTCTCCCGCGGCGCTCGTTAGCTAACGCGACCCGAGAAAAGGGCAAAAATCGAAACCGGCGATCCGCACGGATCGGACACGATATCCCCGATGGTAAAACCGAGGAATCGCGAAGCGAACCGGTCGGCGCGCGAGGTCGTCTCTTTTCTCTCCCTCGCCGATCGAAATCAATTATCCTACCCGACGGCGACGTCGATTCGACGTTCTCGTGCGCAACGCGGCAAATGATTTCTCTTTATAGGACTACCGGCAGGTGCAATAAATTCGATCCGCGCGTCATCGAGTGACTTTGATGGCTCGTTATTCGCGGCAACGTCCTCGAGCGGATGCGCCGACGCGACCGAGAACCTTACGTCTCACTTCGAAACGAATCTCAGCGGGATTGGATTCCAACGAGGCGATGCGTCTCTCGAGTATATTGCCCCGCGAGCATGTTCTTTTCAATCGACGCGCGGGAACAATGGGTCGGTGGACACACGCGGCGTCCCGTCTCGTCTCGTTTCGTTTTCTGTCTCGTCCCGTCACGGACCTCGTGTCTGCACGATCGCTCAAACTCGTTAGGTCCACGAACCAAGTATTATTTGCAGAACGAAGGAGGCACGCACACCAGCGAACGTCCGCGGGGAATGCAAATCACCGACTACCATAAACGAGGGTACGATGTGCGAGGGGGTATGATGCACTGGTTGCTCGTAACGCACGACTCTCGCTGCACGCACGTGCAACTTCCCTCACGATTTACGATCCAAGAATTAGACACAATAGGAACGACCGGCTCGCGTCTAATAACCGAGTTACGACCATACACGGTGCTCGATTAATGTCCACTGTCTCGGCGTATCGCTAGAATTTGCAAATCTCCCGTCCGAAATGGTCTCGCGGCATTAATCTCGGACCATCGTTAGGCCATTTTTCTTTCTGAAAGCCTCGGAAGCCCCTTGATTGGAGCTTCCTCTAGCCATCGACCTCGAGTGGTCCGAGGTAAAAGATCTTGTCGATCGCGTCCTAGGAAGTCCTGTTTCGGGAAATTGTTTGGAACGATCGACGAGAGCGTTTCGAGGGTATAGGTACCAGTTACTTGGTTATCGAACGTAAAACAACCTCTTGAGAAATTAATAAAAATAACATGAAGTACCTAGCATTACTTGTTATCACAAGTTTCTAGTGTCCGGTAAATAGGACCAAAATATCGGATTAATACTTTGTTAATATTTCATTTACTTTAAAAAAAGAAAAAGGTTGATAATCGATGATTAATCAAATTAATAAAAATCTTCCAAGTAACTGGTACACGTTCATTGTAGGAGCTGGCAAATCGACGCCCGTGAAACGCTGCTAGCGATTTCGTTTGTCGAGGCCAAAACGAAACGGGTTCGCGCTTTCCAACGATAATTCGTTAATTAACGCGTAGGTCAAATGAGACTCGACGACCGCGGCGAGAGGTAAGCCGACACGCGAAGATTAAACGGCTGCCGACAAAAGCGGCGTGTTACCTCTAATTACAGGCCGCCGCGATTCCATCTTTGAGCGCGCTACTTTTGCGAAATCGGACTCGACGAGTCGTCGGTCATGGTTACCCTTGACCGATCAAAATCCAACGTTCCCGACACGGAATAGTATCTCGATATAACGCGATTCTGCCCACCGAGCAAACTTTCGGCAAATTATCGTCGGGAATCGGAGAGGATCGCGCGGAGAGTCTGAGATCGCTGGAGATCGGATTAGAATGGGATTAGCGGTGTGGAGCTTTTGTCTCGGCAGGAAATCTCGGCGGTGAATCATCGCTTCACCTGGCCGCTATTAATACTGCCGTCTATTTATAGGATGAAAAGAAAACCGACGTTCTTGGAAAACGTGGTTTCCCCGTGTATGGGAAAACTCGGGATTCGAGCGGCGCGAATTCCGCGCTGGGTAACGAGCGCTCGTTTCGCGTTCGTTTCGCGCTCGGTTAAGATCGAGAGACCAACCAATGGTGTCGATTGTGATTTGCGGTATTTATTTCGCACGTTATTTCAAATTAATACAGTATGACAGAAGTATTTACACAAGATTTTGGTAGCCATACATGCGCGATTTCATGTGATCGTAAATAACCTCGGTATTAATAACATTACAGCGATAACGTAATAGCGATGATAATCATAATAATAGTAATAATAATAATGATAATAATGATAATAATAATAATCATAATAATAATAATAATCATTGTGATATAATAATGATGATAGTTGAATAAGTCGGAGAGCAAGGCGTGTACGAGTACGAAGAAGATACAGACGGATCTATATCGATGAAAGATATTCGGAAGGCGTCTAGAGTACGGCGCAAGCTCCTACGAGGCCCCGACGGACGAAATAAACGCCACGAAATCGTAACGCAAACGTAAACGGAGGATGTCGATTAACTACGACGTCGAACGGAATAATCGAACGAAAAATAAATAACAACGAATTGGCCTCGACTCGGATGCGGTGAACCGACTCGCTCGGACACACGCCTTCCTCTACCGTAGTAGCAAAACTATAATATATTACAGGTCTCTATAGGTTCCTTTGATTCTCGAAGGCATTCATGGATTCACGCGACCCCACGCACTCGCTCGTTCTCCCTGTTTCCCGTAGATTCATTCGCTCGTTGTGCGCACACTCTGCTATCAGAACTGGACTGGTTTTCGTCGTCGTCATACGGGTGACTCTCCGTGTGCGTCTAAAAATTTCGACGGACAAACGCTCGCAACAATGTTCCCGATGTTCAGTAGAAATTCGTTTGGCAGTCCCTCGATCCACGAGGCTAAACTCTACGAAGATGAAACGGCGCGAAACGAATCGCCCGACTGCGTGTCCCGCAATTAGTTGTTTCTCGGTGTTGATCCGCGACCGTTCTGTTTGTGCGCGTTCCGAATAGCGTGCACGAGGAATGGAAATAATCGAATCGTTTCTCTTCGACGCGCGATTCGTCGTTTCGTTCTTGTGCTCGTTTCGCCTCCTCGAATCTTCCCGTCCGCAACGAGGGAACCGAGACGAATTCGAGGAGGAGAAGCACGAACAACGTTGTGTATTGACTAGCATTCACGAAGCGCTCCCTTCGACCACCGAAGTTGGCACTTCACAAGATGTTTGTTAGCGTTCGCCCTATCGCTTCGGCGACACAGACGTTCGCAAAGCTAATTCTCTCTCGCTCTCTCTTTCTTTCTCTCCCCCACATTCGCTACTTGTATAATGTATATATATATATATATAATATATGTATTTATATTTATATACTACGCGTGTGATTCACCGAGTGAAAAAAGACCGCGACAAGTTGTTCGACGAGCGAGCAGTTGCAACGATTCCGTAGTCGCGAGTCTGAAACTCGTCTCCGGAGAAATTTCTCATTGGCTAAATTTGTTGGATGAAAAGTTGGTTGCTCGAAAGAATAAAGGGGAATTTGTTGTATGTGCGACGACACGTGGTTCCGAGGGTACCCCAACGAGATAGTTGTTCAATGGTTTGCAAACCGCATCGTCCAGCGCCGATAGGACTCGCGATGATCTGATTGATCTCTCGCGGGAGATTCTGTCGAACCAACGAGAAAAATTGGAGACGCCTAACGCCGGTTTAGGCTCTCAATTTCGACCGTATTCCGTACATCTGTGTCTGTGTCGAAGCTAAGGCACTGTGCGAACACTGGAGAGGATTCTCTGCTCGTTCGTCGAGGCTCGTTCTCTCACGCGAGAAAAAGAGAAACGAAATTAGGCACTACGGTTCAGTGCCCGTTCAGACACGACGGAGACCGTTGACACGTGTCAACGAATACGAAGCGATCGAAAAACGCACGGTTTCCGGCGTGTCTGAACGGGGACTTACTGTAAAGGCACCGAAGTCATCGGAATTCGATTTCCAGGGGATCCGCGAACCTCCGAGCAGTTACCGTGTCTACGTTTACGTTTACAACTCGTATATGGCTAGTTCGGCGAATTGGTTCGTCGACACCGAGTCGCGCGCGAGCATCGTACGTGTTCATCTCGAGCGAGACGACGATCGACGATGTACTCTGGAATTCCGCATAGAATCTGACATATGCCTGACATTTTCCGGTTGCGTAACGATATCGGTTGCCTGAAATTCCAACGACGTCGACGGCGGACGAGGCAAAGAGAGTCTAACCAATGACTCGCGAGCGACTCGGTGCATCGAGCGTGCAACTCGCGTTCCCATTTTTTCGTTCACCTCGAAAGGACGGCCGGTCAGTCTATCGGTAATGGCGGACAACGAGCTGCCAGGCTTTCATCCACTCTCTCGAGCTGTTCGTCGCTCGCTTAGAATCTCGAATATGTACAATCACGCGTCACGAACGATCTGCACCCGCCACCCACCCACTCATTCATTCACGCATCTACATACACACACGCGCGCGCGCGCGCGTTCGCACATCGTTTTCACGTATTTACAGGCGTTACCCGGCTGCCACCGGGTACAATGGATATTACAACGAGTCGAAACGGAAGGAACGACTCCTGTAGGAAGAACAGCTTTCCTCCGGAGAAACGTCGTTTCGTTTTTCGCGTACTTTGGCACGGTCTCCGCGTTCTGTCCGTTTCGTAGGTTGGATCGCGTCGACGGATCGTAACGCCGCGTACCATCCAACTATACACTGTACACCGTCGAGTGATATGTACAAGGAGGCCTTTCGCGGCGGCCCGAGTAAAACGATTCGGGACGTAGTCGCTTGTCCCGTCGCTCGCGCGTCTACGAAGCTCCGTGAACTTGGAACCGGCGAATCCGTGCCTGCACCGATTCGCACTGCACTTCGCTGTACCTGGTGTACCTGCCTGCTCTGACTGGCTCGCGAATTACCACCAAATTGCCTCCGCGTTCCCGGAGAGCCTCCAGTCCAGTTTTACCGTGAACCGTAGCCGGACTCGAGAGCTTCGCGATCTTCGCGTTCGATGTTTCCGACGTGAACCGGCTGAGAGCTTTGCTAACCACGCCGTTGCACTCCCTCGGCCATACTCTCGCGTGCTGCTGTTGCTGATGATGATGCCTAGGCTCCCATCTGTCCGACGAAGCCTCCGTCGCCGCGAACGGGAAACTAGCCCGACTCTGACCCTTGCCGAACAGCAGGAAATCCAGCGAGTCGTCCGAGTAGATGCTGCTCCGATCGCTCGAGCTGTCCGTCGAGATCTCCGAGACCGTGTCGCTGCCGCTGTCGCTGCACTGCTGCTCCTCCCCGAGAATGAACACCGGTGTGCATTTGAAAACCTCGCCGGCCGGCATTGTGTGCGTCGCGGTCGCTCTCCTCTGCGTGACCGTGGTCACGGTGGTGGCGTTCCCCGTCGCGACGCTCGTACGCATCGAGGAGGTCGGCTCGATTATCACGATCTCGGTGCTGGAAAATTTCTGCGCCAGCGAGTCCATGTTCCTCTTGAAGGTGTCCCTGCGGTCGGGACTCAGACCGAATCGGACGGGCTTCGTCGACAGCTTCGATTTCGTGTAGAGGTTCTCTGTGTGCGACGAGACTGCTCGCGGTGCTGTTGCCGTGGTTGTCGTCGTTGACTTGCTCTCCGTTAGTTGGTACACGTTCGTGGTCGGTGACCTTTGCGTATGTTTGTCCGTGTCGTTCTTCGGCGCCGGAGACTGTTCCGTCGTCGTCGTCGTCGTCGTCGTCGTCGTCGTCGTCGTCGTCCCAGCGCCGTACTTTACCGTAGAGTTTGTTTCTTGAGAGGACACGCTCGTTTTCGTCGTCTCCGTTGTAGACTGTTCCAAGGCCGGGCAATCGATCGTAGGTAGAGGCGGTTGGGGATCGTCGAACACGCTGAACCACGAGTGTTGGAGGCATTCGGTGACTGTTAGGCGTTCACTGGAACAAAGAAGATCGATCAGACTCGAGTCGTTGGTTGCGTACTTCCGGCACCGGCCGTCGGGTATCTCTCTCTCTCGCTCTTGTCTTTGGTAACGGTAACGAGCGGTTGCGCAACGCGTCCGGGCAGAAGAGAAAGGACAGGAAACGATGTGCGAGGGGCAACCAGCGAATCCAGAAGAACCAGAGGAAACGGGAAAGCGAAAAGGGAACGAGCACGAGACGCGATGTGGGTACTCGCGACGATAAACCGCGCGCCCGCGACAACAAGATAAGTTGGATGTCGCGTTGGAAGGGCGCGCGGACTGGGATATACTCCGGATGGGGACTTCCTCCCAGCTGTCCGACTGCTCGGCGATAAGGAAATCTACGAGTTTTTCAGCGGAACTCGTTCCGCGCGGCGACGACGTCCCTCTTCCCGTTTCGAAGAAAGTCGTCGCGCGCTGGAATGTCGATCGTTTCGCTTCCACGTATGCGCGAGACCGATGCAGGAAGTTTCGACGATCACGAGTGTTTCGAGAGTTCCTCGGGTTCGAGGGCGATGTTGCTCGTGCGGCATGCCCTTCGTCAAATCGGTTACCGCGAAGACCAACGAAGAGACGCGCGACGGTCTCTGGCTGGTCGAGCGTTATCGGTGCACAGATGCTACTAGGAATTCCGGCACTGATTCGAATAATGCATTCGAGGAAGCGTGCCGCGACCTACCGGGAACGTTTACGGCTCGGCCGGCTACCTCGAAGCGAAAGAAGATAGGATGGACGACGCAGGGTGACGCGTGGATCTCGCGGGAACATTGTTGGTCGGATCGCGCGTGCGTTGGCGTTATTTAGCTTCTAGGAACGAAAGCAATCCGTCGCGTTACGCGGCGGACTCGTCGTTCCGCGTCGGATCGCGGCATTCCGATGACGGTGCTCGGAACACGAGGAGCGTTCGTCCTGCTTATCGCGGCCTGTCTCGCGTGCAACAGAAAAGTACCGATCGGATTGCTTACTTTGGATCCTTGACCATCAGCTTGCGCATCAGATCCCGCGCGTCCTCCGACACGTCCTCGAACAGGTCGTCGGGAAAGTCCAGTCGACATCGGCTGATGTTGCAGAACGTTTCCTGCTTCGTGTCTCCGCCGAACGGGGAGCATCCCGTTAACAGGACGTACAGCAACACTCCGACGGACCACATGTCGGTCGCCAAGCTGATCGGCTCGTAGTTTAAGACCTCCGGAGCTGAAACGGACCGTAACGCGCGATTCAACACGGTGCAAAACGGCAAAACGCGATCGAACACGATCGACAAGACTTTCTCGACCGTGATCAACATCGAGGCAAAACGCGCTTACCAACGTAGTCTGGCGTTCCCAATATCTCCCGTATGTCCGCGCCGTGGCTGATGTATCGCGAGATGCCAAAGTCGCAGAGCTTCACGTCGCACTCGGGAAAATCTCCGGTCAGGACCAGATTCTGAGGCTGCAAACAACAAGGAAAATTTATTCGTTAGACATTCTGCGATCGCATCGACGCAAATTTTTCCGCGAAGACGACGCGCGGAGACTCCACTTAATTAAACGCGCTTAATATGCGACAATTCCGAGCCGCGTTCGTCACGTAATCGGAGCAATTAATCGCGCCGCGCCGCGGGGAAACGTAGCCATCATTTTTCCTGGATCGAGCGTTTCTCAGGGACGAGAAATAATACGCGAGCAGACTGGAAAGCGTTGAAAAAGGGGAATGCGGTTGGAGTAATCTACACGGGCGTGCGATCGTCGTTCCAATTAGCGAGGATAGGGCACGAGCGAGGATTCGAAAAGTTGACGTTGTTATCGGTCCGGCTCGCGTTAGGATACTATCATCGTAATGTTTGTCGAGGAGCGCAACAAGCCGATTGAGACCGCGTCTTTTTTTCTCCGTAAGGTAGCCCGTGTTACGAGAGAGCACGCGGTTAGAGATCGTTGAGAGCGTGTCCCGATGATTGCGGCCGGTGGCACTTAATTCGAGCCATCGAATAAATGGCGATTCCCTCGTTCGTTTGCTGGATAATCGGTACAATTAATCGCGACGCTGCGCTGGAAAGCGCGCACCGGTCGGAGAGCAAGGTTAACGCGTGTTCGATAAACCCTGCTCGGACGATCGCGATTTTTCCAATTCGGCCGGTCGTTCGGTCGTACCGATCGGCACGCTGCTGCACCGTCTAGGAGGTCGCAAACCAGTCGACTCGTCTTCCTCTTTTTCTTTCCGCGTGCTCGACGACGCGGCGTGGCGTTTTCAGCCTCGAGGATCGTTTGAGTCGGCGAGCCGCGTGGCGTGACAGAGGCGTTTAAGGAAACGCTTTCCCACCCGGACCGACTGGTTTACAACGTTATCCGCGCGAGACATCGACGCCGAGCGTTCGTTCGTTTTTCTGGCTTTGGGATTTCGATGGAACACGAGACAGGTCTAAAGAGCTGCACGGTGTTCGACGAGGGGAGCGAGTCTCTTAGCTACTCGGAACGCGTGCTCGCTCGTTCCGCTCGTGGATTCGGCTTGCGCGTTACGTTTCGTTATATCCACCGAGTTACGAGTCGAACGTGACCGGACTTGGCCGTAAGACGGTCGATGTCCGTCGAACAACAAGATTCAAAAGCGCTTCTAAAACGCGTCGAGGTCGAGGAACGTTTTTGTTCGTGGCCCTGCTTCTGCTTTCGAAACTCGTGCCGCCAGCTGGCTCGACCTCGTCGAACGGATCCTAACGAAACGCTCTTCACCCTTCCTAACGCCCTCCGTTTTTCTCTCCCCCGTTCCTTTCAATATTTTACGAGTCGGGACAGCAGCGAACGATCGGAACAACAGCTCGAGACCAGACGAGTCCCGGAAGACGTTCAACGAGGAACAAAGACATTTCCATAATTAGTCGTTACGAGGTTCCTGCGTCAGCGTCGTGTCGCGGACGTTCCGCGATCCTCGACGAGAACAGAAGAGCAGAGAAGACGCGGCGTGGGCGTCAGGATCGATTACGCGCACAGAATTATTGCGACGCGCGCGCGATTCACCTTGGCGAATAGGATAATCGCGGGGCCCCCGCTGATTTCTTCGCTTCCGTCGGATGCGTAAATATTTGACGTCGTGGCCGGATCGATTCGCGGTAATTAAAATTGGGCGGGGACCCGAAAGTTTATATTGTTCGGAGTCCCGAACGTCATAGATCTCCGGGTTCCCGAAGTCTCCAGGCATCGGAGCTTCACTCGTAATCGAATTGTTACGGTTGCTGGTAAGGGGGTATTGGATTCGTCGAGGAGAATCGAGTGGTTGGAGTGTAGGTTGTTAATTAATAAACGTTAACTGTGGATCACTAACAATCTTTATTCCCTGATTCCGAACACGACTGGATATTAAAATGCGTTAATGTGTAAACTATCGGACAATGGTCGCGAACACTTAATATATTTGGCGTGAGGGAATAAGAATAGGAACTTTGCTTGACAGGTGATTTTAACTGAGCCGAAGGATACCGTTCGTCACCTTCGTGCTCGCGTATTCTAGGTTCAAAAAAAATTATTTTACTCCGTTCATTCTCAGTTAAAATTTTCGCGCTCGACTTTCGACTTCCGTTGGATCAGAAAACTGTTACCCTTAGCAAAGAAGTTTCACTTTAAAAAAAAGCGAAGAGGGGAATGCTCGGTTGTTTGGTCGATTTTGACTATTCTGAAAGTACGGTGTCTCGCAATTTCGGATTCCCGAACACGAGTGTTTCATGATACGAAGCGCGAAGCGGGCAGGGTGAACGATCGATGGAATCTCTGACCGGAGAATGGTTCGATCAGACCGAGCGTCTCTGGATCGACGCCGGTTCTCGAGCGAGCTAGGAAAGTGTAACGGGTGAGCCTGTTCCTGCGGCTCGGTTTGTCGGATGTCGCCGTTTAACGTGGATCGCTCGCAAAAACTGCAGGAAGGACGTAAGCCATTAAATCGGTGCTAGCCGTCGCTCGCCGGTCTCGAAATAAGAACGTTGCTCGAGGTTAATTCTCACGATGCCTCGCGCATCCGACAGGCCGCGGCGCGTCTCCGCGAGCGAGTAAGTCTCTCGGCGCGACGGGGTGACACGGGGTACCGAGCGAAAAACTCCTGGCAATTTCCAGGCGATGCGGATAAACGCGTCGATGACGATAATTATAAATACTCCTCGGTCCGCGGCGCGCGTCCCCGTCCGACTTCGATCCAGGCGATTCCATTCCGAGGTAATGGAACGCGAGGCTCGCCGAGGGAAAAGGCCGCGCGAAAATGGCAGCGCGTAGTTGCGAGCCGGAGAACGGTTTTTAGCCAACGGACAACGAATTTATGAGGATCCGTCTCTCGCGTTCATTGAAACTTCCGGCGGTTGAGCAAAGGGGGGAAGCGACCCTACGGTACGTACGCGACACGAGCAGAGGCGTGCGTCGGTGTTGGTACATGTAACCGCGCGAGATCGTTCGCTGGTGAGTGTGAACGTGATCGTGAACGAGTGCGCGGCACGAATGTAATAAAGTTAGGGGAACGAGCGAGGGAGTCGGTCTCCGACCGGCCAGTATGAACGAGAGAGGGATTTGCGCGTCGCAAAAACGTGCCTCGTTCGATTTATCTTCGAGTGGAATCCTTTCCATGGAACTGCGATTATTTTCTCTTCGCGGACAATTCGATTTCCCGAATGAATTTTATCGGCGCAACCTTTCGATACGACGAGGCAGAGAGAGAGAAAAGTTGGTCGCTTTTCTCTCGGTGCGCCGCGTGAAATATCGATTCCGCTTTTCCCTTGGCTGGTCTCGCGGTCCGCGGTGGAAAGAGGCACTCTGGAATCCGGAATCCAGAATCCGGACAGCTTCGAGTATCCCATTAACGGGCTGGATGAATAGATTCCGCGGAGCGCGTCGCGACGGACCGCCTAATGAACGAACGAACAGCAGCGCGCATCGATCGAGGGAGCCACTGACCACCGTTGAAACGGACGATTCTCGGTACGAGTCCGATGTTTTAACTGCCAAGGCTGGCTCGAGAGTCCATTGATGAATCTCTTCCCCTATCTCTGCGGAGGTCGATCGCCTCCGCTCCCCAGAAGACTCCACCGTGGTCTATGGTTTCTTTGATCCGCGTGCGAATTCGAAGCGGCGCGCGAGGCAAGTCTCGAGGCGACATCGAGAGACCGTGGGATAGGTTGGAAGCCCCGGATAATCGTTCCTCGATCCGCTTTACGCAATCGGTTCCCGTCCATTTAATCGAAGGAATTAGCTACTATAATTATCGAGCGCGCGAGGTCGCGGATGCGCTTTGGAGCACCGGCGCCCGAAACCTCGTGGATGCCGTCCAACGCGGGGCCCCGCTTGGAACCAGGCCAAAGAATTCGCGTGCATTTTTCCATTCATAACCGCGGGGATCTATATTCGGGTCAGCCGCGTCGCGTGAATTCGTGGCACGAGGATATTTTCGGACAATCCGGTGAGCGCCGCGTCGCGTCGCGTCGTGTCGATGTTCTCCGCTCTCGAGATTTCGAAAACGCGCGTCGGCTCGGAAAGGCCAAGGAACGAATCATCGTCGGTTTTCCTTTCGAAACGGCCGCTCGTTTCCATTCGGCCACGCTCTCGCGATCTCGAATCGCGAATCAAGAATCCGGCTTCATCGATTGAAAACTGAGAAACGACCGAGGCTGAGTGGCTGTGCGCGGGGACCACAGCCTAGTTACCTGGTTGCCGTATAATCGGACCGTTTCGCGCGGCTAGAACGATCACGGTTATCTTATCTTATCGGCTGGAAAACAACACGATTATTCCGACGGATGGTTAATCGTCGGTGGTATCGGAACAGAAGAGCCGATAACGCTGCGCAAAGTACGCAGGGAACGCGCGAAACGCAAATTCATCGCGCGGTTGCGTTCGCAGCCGAGTACGAAAACACGCGTAATTTAATTGACCGCGATTCGTCGGCTCGTAGAAGCGAATTTAATAAGGACGCCTCGCAGCAGCCACTCTCTCGTCTGTTCTCGGTTCGACGGCGTGTACCTGGTAACCCGCATCTCCACAAATTGCTATCAATTTGCGAAACGCGGGTAATTGGGTTGCATAACCGCGATCATAATCCGAGCCGCGCTAAGAGCACCGAGAGAGAAAAAAAAAAAGTAGGAAGGCTGAAATACGCGACCCGGCGTGTGTGTCGCCGAGGGAGTATTATTAATACGACTTGCTCGCCTTGGCTCACCCATATCGATCACTCCGATAATCGATAAACACGTACACGCGCGTACTCGTGCTCTCCCGCTTGTACGTAGCCGCGCGGGTCTCGCGAAACGCAAATTGCGAATCCACGAAGCTCTACCGCCTAATAAGAAAAATCTTTCGTCTCGCGTGACGCGCGTACGAAGCCCGTTCGTCTACCGCGCACCGTCTCGAAGACGCGTAGCCTCTGCTGGCGTCGTTCGGCTCGGTTCAAGCTCGCTTTTATTGGCAAAATCGAGATTTATCGTTCCGAGAAGTAATTATGCAAATTCGACGGTGGTTCGTTTCGATTGCCGTCCCCGTCGCGGAACGGAGAGACTCCGTGCTCTCGTGTTTCCTAATTGAAAATGAATCTGCCTGCGTATGGAGAGAGAGAGAGAGAGAGAGAGAGAGAGAGAGAGAGAGAGAAGGGGACGCGTATTACCCCCGAGGTGAATCGTTCAACGGAGAAGAGGCATCGGGCTATTTTCGACCGGGTGTCTCGCGGCGAGACGAGACTCCCTCGGGGTTCGTACAAAAATAATTTAGTAGACAGGAACACCCTATCGGCGACCGTTCCGTCGGGATTCCACCGCGGTGACTGGTTCGACTCGATTTTATTCCTCGACGAATAACAAGGCTCGCCCGTATCGCAGAAAAATTCGTCCCCTTTTCCCTCGCTGGCGAGGAGAGCGGCGCGCCGCGGCGTCGCTTTCTAGCAAATATTTGAATTCGCGAGAAAGTCGATTTACGAGGCAACAATGTGGTCTCGTCACCGAGTAACGCCGCACGAATTAATGCGTCTCTCTCTCTCTCTCTCTCTCTCTCTTTCTCTCCGCGCAGCCTGGGATCGTAATACGGCGCGACAGGTGCGAAAATGGATGTTAACGATGCGGATCGCATCGCGGCACGGAAATCTCGCGCTCGGCTCGAGTTTTTGGCAGAGATCACCCTATTACACGGATACTTTTATATAACAATTTAGGTCGTTCGCACCGACCGCGACGCGGAACACGTCCCGCCGCTGAGAAACTGCCAGCACCGTCTGAAGCGTCGTCGTTTCGTTGCCAACCCGTTTCTTTCTCTCCTCGGACCTCTCGCGTCGAACTGCTCGCGAGACAATCCTCGAGATTAGGCTCGGGCCAGGACCCGGGCACGGTCATTATCCGTGGCGAGGCAACGATCGAAGCAACGCGGTACCCGCGTGCCAATTCTTTGCCAGAGGTTTTTCAACTCTCGAGAAAAATCTAGATAAGCGTTATTTGCAGGAACGACAATCTTCCAGCTCTTATCGAGCGCTTTTGTTATTTTTCACGAGTGCCAGATAAGAACCGAGTACCGACCGCGTTTCTACGTTTCGCCGAACATACGGGAATATCTCGACTTCCCAGAAAATTTTATACGAACGCGTCGCAATCTCCTCATTCTCTCTTTCTTGGCTTACCTTGATGTCCAGGTGGGCCACGTTCAAGGAATGCAGAAACGCGATTCCGTCCAGAATCTGCCTCAACAATCTGGAGACCTGTCGCTCGTCCGGAACCTCGTCTCTGTCCAAGATCATTTGCAACTCACCGCCAGGAGCCCTTCGAGAACAAAAAGAGAGACGAGGGAACGTTAAAATTGAAAACTCACCGTGAAAAGTTTGCTCGAAGCGTGCTCGCGGGAGACCATTGTTAGGAATTCTCCGCGAGAGATAAGGAATCTCCTCGAGCTGATAAGAGTGGCTGATTACTTACAGTTCCAGAACCAAGACCATCTCCGTGTGGGTTTCGAAGACTTGATGAAGCGACACCAGCCGAGAACAATTCGCCGCAGCATCCAGCACCGCGACCTCGTGAAGCGCTTCCGCCCTGAGCTCCTGCGCCCGTCTCCTTTTCCTCAGGAACTTGGCGGCCCATTGTCTTCCGCTGGATCTCTCCCGACATCTCCTGACCGTCGCGTACTTGCCTCTGCAAAACACGAGCACACCGGTCGTTCATTTCACAGTTGCGCAAAACCGAGATTACTCCGCAATCTCCGCGATCTCGGCTAACCGAGTACCCAGATCCATATTTTTCTCGAGGGACCGTGACGAGCAAACGACGGCGCGAATGAAGTAACGCTCCGCGCGGAGATTGTACGCGTAAACGATTTACTTTCGCTCTTCCATTAACGACCGGACACGGCCGCGTGCGCACACACGGCCGAGTCTCTCCCCGATTTTTCAAAGAACGTTCGAACGCCTAGAAATCCCGCGGTCGTGCCGACACGCTCGCCCCGCAATTTTCTACTCCGTAAACAGTCGGTGATCCACATTGTGCTGGGATCGCGACCATCCTCGATACGGAGCGAGGCGGCGCAGGTAATCCCGCGATCTAAACAGCCTCTAGAAAGCGAAGTTGCGCCGTGGGGCCGCGGCCAATGCACCGAGCCCGAGTCCAAGCCCAAGGAACAACGGTGAAAGCATCGGCGTCTATCGTACGAAGCTCTTTTTTTCCGAACGCGTGGATGCTCGTTTCGTTTTCTTTTCGATCGGATGCCGATGTCTCCGGCCGACGACCGTCTTACAATTAGTTGCAAACGATCGCGACGCTCCATCGGTACGAGGAACGAGAGGCAACGAGAGTTCTTTGGGAACGAGTTTTAAGTTACAAAGAACAGATGGTCCGCAGGGATCGACGAACGGGCGTCGCTCGGTGCGTCATTAAGAAGTATTGTTCGGACCAGGGTACCCCAGGGAGCAGGTCGAGGAACGGGACGAGAGCTGGACACAAGTCTGCACCCTGCGATATCGGCGAACGTGAAATCGCGAACGATCCCGAACGACGAGCCGCAGCTTGCAGCCGTGAGATCATCGATGGAATTATCGATGGCATTAGCCTGGATCGGTGAGGCCTGCCCGACGAGGTCCGCTGCAAAAAGCGGCGCGATACCTTCGGTGATAAAGTTTGTTACTGTTCGCGTGCGCGATCTCGGCTTAGAGATTTTTGTAGTTCGGCCGGGTTATGCCGGCCTGTTCTGGATATCGGCGTCTCGACACTTTTCAACCGATAAACTGGTTGCAAGAGCGACGTCGCGGAACGACTTTACTCGTCGGCCGACGAGGGTCGCGTCTTCGTCGAACGAGCACCGAGCGGCTCGTCTAGGTATGTAGGTTGGCAAATGTCCGATAGGAGCCGACGACCGTGGGCAGACTCTATCGAACGGGCTGGTTATCTGCGTTCTAATTACAGACAGTTGCAACTACCAACGGCCGACGCGACCTATCCTCGATTTCTCGGTGTGCGCTGGACAAAGGGGAGATACGAGATCGACCCTCGGGTCTGCCGACGACGCCGAGCGTAGCGACGCGGCATTCTAGGTGGAGAAAATTCTTGTGACCAGTTGAGTTCGCTAGAGATCCTGGCCTTCCCCCTTAGGGTCTGTTTATACTAGTATATTTCCGACCGGATATATCAGACCAGACAGATATTTTTCAATGCATTTTAATGGAAGCATGTACACCTACTGTAGGTCTACATTAAAATCCATTGAAGAATATCTGTCTGGTCGCATATATTCCGGCGAATATATTTGAGTATAAATCGACCTTTACATTAGCTTAGGTGGGAGTGCGGTTTTAGTGGGTAGGCTGGCCGGTGGGTCCTCTGGAGAGTCCCACATAACCCCGGTCCACCCCAGGGGGGCTGGGGTATGCGTAATGCATTTCCGCAATATAAAAAAAAGGTGGAGGAAATCTAGGTGGATCCCGTTTACAGAGAAATATTAATTGCAGAACTATTGATTGCAGCATTACCGAACCAGTAATGTGTTACGATGAAGTTTCCTTTCGTACACTTAGAATTGGGTCTCGCCCAGTATAATTACTATCTGTTCTCTCACATATAATAAAAATCACATTTATTGTTACTGGTCTTACTTTAAGAATGTCGATTTTCAACTTTACCACTTTGGTATATTTAGCAGTTAGTTTAAAATTGATGGACTTTTCAAATTTTGTCGGCTGATATTGATTTCGAAAACGTTGATCCTTATGTTCAGAGTAGTGTGTCTAGGTATGTCAGTTTTCCCATGTTTTTGGTTCTTTGCTTTGTCCTAAAGATCACTTTGACCGCAGTACGTTTCCAACCACTGTCTCTTACAATTCAAATCAACTCAGTTCAATGGTTAAATTACATAAGTAAAATTAATAGCAAGTATGTATTAATATTTTCTTCCTCTTGAATCTATGTATATTACATAATTTTCAATATAAATATTTTCTTGGTTTTTTAGACACAATTTGCCTTTGATAAAGGTTCGAACTAGAACCGAAACGTTAGGCATATTTGCAGAATAGCTAATTGATTAAAAATTGATCGAAACTGTTGCGCCGAAAACATTAATTTAACAATTATTAAATAATTACGATCGATATAATTGATTATTTTTGTGTGCAGAACGTTTATACCTGCAAAATAATGATCAGAAGATAATACTAAACGAGATATTTCGTTTCAACGAATTCATTTCTATTTCTATTATTTAACATTCGAGTGTGAGCTATGGGTACAGCTAGTGTTCAATAATATAAAAAGAAATGTTCTGCGGTGCTTGTGAGCAGCAGGAATAAAATAGAAATTGACTAGAAATTTATCTAATCTTTTACTGTTTCATACGTATCACAACCAACCAATTTCTCCACAAACGCATAAATATCCACGAATCAATTCGACCTGCCAATCGTCAGCAGCTTGGATTCGTCAGCAGATTCGATTCGTCGAAAGAGTAACGAAAACTGACGTAGCCCGAGGGAAAGCCAATCGTTTCCAGGGAACGGGAGGATCGCGATAATTGACGGGTTCGCGGACTCTCATTTATCCTCGGGGTTTTAATTTTCCAGCGATGTCGCGGATCGCATCGCGATAATAATAGCGTACCGGGTAGTCGTTGTCGCTGTAATATCGGATTTACAGTTGCGCCATTAGACGGCGCGTGATCGCGAGCGCGTTCCAGGAAGGGTTTCTTCTTGTCCCTGGACCACATCCAAGTTTTTCCGATCATCTTGGGATTCGATTCGAAGCGGCTCGGTTCGGTGTACACGCGATTCGTCTTGCGAGGCGACAGGCGAGAGAGGCATGCGATCTCGAGCAAAGGGAAAAGCCGATGCTCGTTTACGTAATCGACGCTAGGAAACAAACAAGTTCAGAAGTCGAGGAAGCGAACGCAGACCGTAAGCGCTTGTTCGCCTCGCCTAGTCTCTACTCGGCTCGACCAGACTCGAGTCGTGGTTGCATTACTATGCGCGTGATCTCGATTTCCCTGGTCGAGCCTCAGGTCGAACTCCCACGCTCCGTTGTTGTTGCCGCGCGTATGCACGATTCTCGTAAAGATCGCGCGCGATCGCCGAACAAATCGCATCCAGCATCGAGCCTAATTTGTCTTGGAAATACGGCGGCGGCGACGGCAGCTTGCGCGTTCGTTGAGCAATCGGATGAGGAGGAGGTTTCGCCGAACGGCAATCCATTGGACCGCGAGAAATTTCAATCGCGTTCTTCTAAGAGCCACTTCGAGAGCCAAACACCTGCTGCGAATCGAGCTCGGTCTCGACCGTCGAGAACCGATTCCCTGCAACCGCCACAAGGGCCGGACAGCTGCGCAGAGGCAAACAGGTGCTGCTCGAACCGACCGTTGCAAACCGACACAGCGATTCCGAATCCAAACGTTTCTCGATCTCACGACGCGATTCGTAGAGGAGAGACCGAAGAAACTTTCGCGCGGCCGTCACGAGAAGTGCCGTGACGTTAATAGGGTCAGCGCGAGAATCGCTCGAGCTCGAGCGAGATTAATGTTCGACCGCGCGCGGTGCGTCGATAAGGCCTCGAGATGCGGTGAATTTTAAGTAGCCGTCAGAGTTCGAGTCCGATCGGGCCCCGAGACTCGCGTACACGTCCGAGAAAACGAAGTCGACGCGGAGAGGCTTCTAACGAGGAGAGTCAGGTGCGCCGCGCCGGTCCCGATACCCGGCGAGCATCTTCGTTAATTAGTCCGGCGTGGTGCGGTGCTTCGAATCTCGCAGAGTGGCCAACGAAAATCGCGTTTTCCGTGGACGAATCGAAGGGAGAGACGGTCTCACGCAACGGTGTACCGGAGGATACCCGATCCACGGGTTTCTGACGAGAAATCGCGAGAGTCGGACGCTGTCGGGAGCACCGCGCATCGGATTTCTCCGCGAAAATGCAAAGTAGCTGGTCGAAGCCAACCGATGTGTACAACGCGGCTCGATTCCTCTAACGAGCTTCGACGGTCGTATTGGTCCGCGTGTGTTCGCCTTTAACGAGCGATCCAGAAGAAACGTCGTTCAAGCCGTTTTACCGTTTCGGTCATCGAGATCGTTGATTCCCTAGAACGATAGACCGTCGAAACAGAGTCGAAAATGAAGCAGACGGGGAACGCGTTGATGACTCGGCTTTGGCGGAAACGGAAAGACGACGAGGGAACGACGGATTTACTGGAACTGACGCGGTCCTACGACTTGTTGGAAAGGCTCTTCGGAGAGGTGTAATCGCGAAGACACGTCAGGGCGACGCGGTCTCGATTCTACGAGCACCTTCCGAGAAGGAAACGAAGAAACGGCTTATCGCGAAGGAAGGAACGATTACGAGTCGACGGTGCGCTGGCGAAGAAGACGAGAGAAAGACAAGCCGGTAGATGCCAGAGTGGAGCGACGACGCGGTAGTTTGCGCGGTTTAAAGATTTGTCCAGCACCGCAAGACCCAATTTTCCGCGCCAAGAGGCAAGTCGGAAGCCAGGTCGAAGTTGCAACCGATCGAAGAAGCGGTCGGTCGCGTTGCTCTGTTTTCCGGGAGCCATCAACGTCGCGCCGAGGAGCGCAGCGGTTTCGGATTTACGAGCTCCTCGAATCGCGAGCTAAAGTCGTTGGTTACCGGCGTTCCTCCTCTCCGCCCCGCTCCACTCCACCACGCCGTGTCTCTCGAAAGTGTACCGAGCAGGAAACTGGACCGTTCCACGGTCGTGCTTCTTCGCTCGAAGAAACTCGCGGTCGCTTCCTGCTCTTCAATCTCCGCGTCCGATACGTTTGACAGATAGCGGCCAACCGCGCGAACGAACTCGACTCGATCGGGAAAACTCGAAAAATCGAACTTCAAATCAAGGATTTAGAGCGCGCGTCCGTTCTCGCTGCAACAATATCCCGGTCCACCGATCGAATGATCGATCGAGTCCGTCGACGAGAATCGAATCCCGAGAGCGTTTTCGCCGCAGGAATAAAGTTCTAACCGAGACTGAAAGCGGTAGCCTCCCGAACTCCATAGAAAGTGTACACACTTTCACCGTGATGTCTCTCGTGCACGATTCGTGTGACGCGCGCGACGCGCCACGAAGCGCCCCTTTCGGAGCCGCGGAAAGGACGAGACGTGACGGGTTGTTCCCAGAACGGCGACTCGATGTGTCCGGTGTTTCTCCAGTTCTCTCATCGTGAACGGTTGCTGCTACGCCTTCGGGCTTCTTCGAAAGAGACCATCGCGTTTCGGGTTCGCGTGGATCGTTACAGCGAGATTCGTATCGCGTGAAGGTCTCGATGGCCGAGCCGCCGAAATGGGAAACGGCTCGTTTCTTCCCACGACCAGACATCGACCGCGGAGTTCTCGCGCGATTGGCGTGTTACTGAAAACTACCGAGCGTAGACCCATTAAAACTGTATACGCAGCACGGTGGAGGATCAACGACCCAGGGTCAAGGGAAGAGGTAGAGAAGTCGGATATAGCGTTAAGTGCTCGTTGCCCTCTGGCGCAGCGTGGCGTAGCGTAGCGTGGCGGACCAGGAAATCGGTGCGCGAACACCGGGATCCGACGAGTTCGCGTCGTGCAACACAACCTTGTGTATCCGTCGTCCTTTAAGGCATCCATTAGCTTCCTAACTACTAAACACACCGGTCGGTCCGACGACCCCGCTTGTACCGGCCGACCAGTCCACGAGGAACCTTCTTCCACCGCTTCTCCACAGAGAGCTTAGCTTTTTTTACTTTTCTTACTCGTGCCGTCTTCTTCGGCCCGCCTCGCGACTGTCCCGTGTCCTCTCGCTCTCTCTTCTCCTCTTCTGCTCCTCGCCGGGCACCCTCCAACCCCCTCGTTCCGATACCGACGTTCGACACAGGGTCATCGACACACGCGCTTCGAGACACTCCATCGCGCGACTCCGCTTCGTGCACGCAACTTACACGCTTTTTTTTGTCGCACCTCGATCTCCTGGTTTTGACGAAAACGAGTTACCCAACGTTCCTATAATCGAGCAGCAACTGGAACGAATTTCACCGCGTTTTCCTAGTCTCGGGGCCGTCGCAGTAAGTTGCACAATAGAGATTTGCATTCGAGCAACTCCGAAACGACCCAACCGGTGGACGCCCCGAGCTGGCTTGGTTACCCGCCGCGTCTGCTAGGCATCCGCTAATTTCTTTAATCACCGACCGAGTCGGAGCATAATTAATGGCAGGGACCAGAGCCAGCGAGTCGCTTCGGTTTCCGTGTTGCCTGCCCCGTCATAACGAGATAAACTCGGGCATCGCGTGGCGTCGAGAGTGCTCCATCGTGAATTAAGTGGTTCGCGTGGATTCAGGAACCTTTCGAGCGCGAAACATCGTCCAACCAGGAAGACTATAAAAACGTCTGCGGCCAGGCGGTCGGCCGCAACATTTTACGAGCGGTCTCGCGTGTTCCGTGCGCGTCGCATAATTATCTCGGACCGACGCGACCCGACGACGCAGCCTTCTCCTCGAGAAATCGTCCGGGCTTCTCGGTAACGGTTTAGGACTCGCTCCAGGAACAGGCTTCTTCTACAGATCCTGGAGAAGAGCCGATGGCGGCTCGAACCGCGTTACGCAATTCGTAAACAGCAGAATACCTATATGCTGCACGCAAGCAAATTTTCTGATTCGTTTAGAAGAATGAGGGCGAACTTCGGACTGTCACAAGCCAGGAAAAATCTTGCGAATCTACGAGAACGTAGAGTACGTTCCCTATGAACGGAAATGCGATTTCTCGGAAAGATGCAAAAGAAGTCCTGAGAAGAAGGGAGCACCCTATGGCACGAAGGGACGGTAATTTTCTGTGGCGTGTCTTGTTTTCTGCGCGAGAGAGCCCGACTCCTTCCAGCTTTCGATTCTTCACGGATGTCACACGCGGGAGAACAAAGGAGCTGCGGGACGAGCTCTTAAGCAGGCATTTGGATTCCGTGGCCCGTTCAGGGTCGCGCCGAGAAGAATTCAGCGACCGTAATGACTCGGGAACGATTCGAAAAAGCAACGATTCACGATTCACCGACCGCGAGAGCCACGGCGACGCTGGTAAAAATGTATTTCGCCGCGGTCCGCAGCTCGAGAGCTAGAAGAGCTCTCGTAATTTTTGTCGAACCGACTGCATTCCCGCAAACCGCTTCGAATCGTTTCATTTGAAACCTCGTGCGGTCGGGCCGCCGCAACAACTTTTATCGCTCGGTCGAGAGGATGAACGTCGTTGCGACGCGAGTCACCGACGATTTTTCCAAGGATCGCGAGCGACCAGCAATTTCGTCCAATCTGCGAATGTTTTCAATCGAGAACCTACAACGTATCGATACGTTCAATGGCTACCGTGTGTCCCGGGACCGTTCTCTCAACTGGAATTTCATCCAGCGCGCGGCAAAACTTTCACGCGAATATACGTTCGTGGCCTTTATCCTTGTTCGCCGAGAGCGCGCCGCGCCGTTCTCGTTCGAACTCTCGGCGTCGTTTTCGTTCGCGCCGTTCGTGTTCTTAGTCCACGATTATCATCGACGCCGGCGGACCGATTCTTTTTCGTTTTCGCGACGACCTTCCAGCGCCGCGAGCCTCGTCAAAAACAAGAGTTTAGGCGCACTCGCGTACAATTTGCAATCCAAATGAGAAGGCAGTCGAGGTCAAGAAGCGGCCGTCCGTCCCGATGACGAAGAGTTATGTCCTCGACGCATCTCGCGTACAAGATCTCGAATCTCGACGCACGTAACTCTGCGAACCACCTCCAGCTTTCGATGGTTATTAACGGACTCGGTGGAAGCCGAGGCGAGCTGGACGCGTTCGATCGGAAACGAAAGCAGCGAACCGTTGATTGGGTGGATCTACGAGAACACGGATACCCGTGAAAGGAAACGAACAAAGGAGAGAGGTTCGGTCGATCGGTCAACGATCGTTCGTCTTCTCGGATCGACTTCCTCCTGTCGATCCGTGAACGCGACTGAACGCGTTCCGAACTGATCCAACGATCGCGAACACGCGGGAGGTTGTTGCTCGAACAAAACCGATCGGGCATCGATTTCGATAGCGTTTCGAATTCGCGACTTGTTTCTTCGATGGGTCCCGATTTAGCCACGGAACGAGCATGAGCAACGTTAAAAAGATGGCTCGTTCGCTGGCCGGGATGAATGCGCGTCACGATCGAACGAGGAGACGAGCGTCGACTTCCAAATTTCGCGAGAAAGAAAAACAAGCCGGTCGAAACGAGATGAGGAGGAGGACGAAAACGAACGAGTAGGGAGAGAGGAAAGAGGAGGATCGAGGCGATCGCCGAGCGTACGAAAGCGGCCGAAAAGGAGGAAGCACCGGGCAAAAAAGAGAGAAGAACACCCTTGGCGGCCTTCGTCGGCCGCCACAGTTTGCTGACCCGGTTCGAAAAGAAGAAAAATCGAGCGCGGTCCGAGAAGGACGAGAACGGCGCGGCCAAAAATCGAAGGACCGGTCGTCGAGCGGTTCTTCGAACGTTTTCCTAAGCGCCGGAGGAGCTCGGTGTAGCGTCGGTTAGGTTGTCCCCGGAGAGAGTTTCCATAAACGTCGCAGCTAATCGATGGCCACTGTCGATGAATCATCAATTAACCGGGGGAAGATGTTGCGTCGGATCGAATGAAAACCAAATCAAGTCGCGTGAGTCACGCGCCTCCGTGTACCACGCATCTCGGTCTCTGGCCGAACGGCGCGGCGCGAAGCGTGGGCGATTCGACGCGGTGCGAGCGTCCTCGCGAAAGGCCGCTGCCTCCGCGCACGATTTCGCTGCAAGTTGGATCGCGTAAATCGCAGTCGACAACGATCCGACGAGTTCGCGATTTTCTATCCGAACCATGCCATCCGGGGTAAACTGTGAAAAAACCGAATCGGAGACGTCGTTGCGCAAACAGAAATACATCGAGTCTTCCGTCATCCTCGCCAGTTTTCGAAAGGAAGAGAACGCGCGAGTGGTCACCGGGTCCCGTGTGTCCGGCCTTGCGAGATATACACATGTACCGTTGCCAGAAATCGGTGACTAATATAAATTAACACCCACCGGCGTTGCGTCAGAGACCAAAGAAAAACACGACACTGCCACGAGAAGGGGAGGAGAAAACTCGTTTGTAACCTTTCACTCGGTGCACCGTCGAGAGATAATCGTGAAGCAATCTCCCGACGCCTTCCGTGCGCAACGATAACGACTTATCAGCGTCGACTAATCGTACGTACTTTCTCACAATGGGGAACCCTGTTGCCCTATCTCTGGCAAATAAGTTCGAGCCGGAACGTACCTGCGACACGGCAACGAAAACGTTCTAGCCTCGCGAACATGCGAAACCTCGGTGGAAAGATTGCGACCGGCCGACGGGGCCGGTTCGTTGAACTTTCCGAATCAACATCGGCGAACGAGGAGGGATCGTCGGTTCGCGCGAGAAGAGAACGTCGTCGGTCATCCTCGACGAGTCTCCGATGACTTCTATCCTACGCACCGTGTGGGAAGGAGCTATCGAAAATCTCAAATCCCACTAACCTCATTGGCGAGCTCCCAAGCCGATGGTGCGCGCCTTCGGTACGGATTTCTTTACGGCCCGCTGGGAATTTATTTCTTCTTTACGTGCGACGGATACATATTCGCGATAGCCGCAGCTAGCCCTTCGCGAGGGAATCGCGGCGAGAGAGAGGTTCAGGTGTTTCTCGGCTCCGTAACATGCGCTCGATGATCCTACTCGCGCGGTCAAGAAAAACGAAAGCGAGCTTCCTAGGTGAGCTCGATTCGTACCAAAGAAATCCTGCGGAACCAGGGGACCGTCCGCGTTCAACAGATGCTGGAAACTCGGCCGTGTGACGCAACGTCGCTCTGCTCGAGACTAACGATTATCGCCTTCCCCCTTCGGAGCTGTCGTTCGTCGTCGTCTTCGTCACCGCGGTCGTCGCGATCGTTGCCGCCAGCCAGCGAAAGCAACCGACCACGTGAAATTGTGACAAGCGTTAAAGCGTTAAAGCGTGTCGCAATTACTCGGCCGACGCTCCGCGCCGCGAATCCACTACACGCTAGACGCATTTGTATCGCGCGCTGGCGAGCGCTCTACAATTTTCTTGATCGTTCGAAACACGAGCGGCCTTTACGGATTCGAGACACGCGCGCCGGCGGTCAGCCTAGCTCCTTGCGAATCGACTCGAGTTGGACGATCGGACACGTTGCTGAAATCGCACGGATTTTCAATCGACCGACAGAGATCTAGAGAGCGAGATCTTCGCCAGAGCGAGAACGTTTATCTGTACGCTATCCGAGATCTAGGTTATCTGGGAACCGCACCCGCGGTGCTATCCGATGCGCGATTTATTCGCGAGCAGCGTGTAATTTCGCTGCATTCGATCCGATATCGTTGGACGCGTGCAGCGCCGCGCCGCGAATCTTGTTCCCGCGAGAAAAGTACCGGAGCCGCAACGCAACGTGCTCTTCGACGAGCAAAAATACCATCGCGATAATGGCGTGTCGGCGAAGCGAACGCGGCACGATTCGTTCCCCGATGCCGATGGCCGAGACTCGCGACCGTTTCGTTTCACACGTCCCCGTTGGCCGGCTCTCGGATCTCGGCTCGTGGCTCGCGATGCGCGCCGCACGATGGGAAACCAGGATGAAAAGCAGAAGATGGCATTCCAGGGGTGGGGTTAGCCTCCATAAGGACGCTCTATTCTCGGAAGTTGGATCTACTCGGCGCCCGTTAGCCGCGACAGTCTCCTTCCTCCACCGTGGTCGACGCACCGCACTGTGGTCCACGTGTCTTTCTGGCCAAAATTCAATTTTTTCACTTTTAACCCTCATCCGTCCCCTCATTTCACGAACTGAATCTGTCCCTCGGTGTAAAATTGTCACAGTGACACAAAATAAACAAAATTTCAATGTTTTTTTAGTCTAATTGATGAGTTACCATTTACGTCTTGGGTTTCTCGGTCGTGTTCCACATTAAAAAATGAAAAGTCACAGTTTCGGGAAAATTTACCTAACAATAACAGAACAGTATAACTTATTTCGGGAAAACTGTGTTAAATTGACACGAGGGACGGATGAGGGTTAAATTACAAAAAGAAACCTCGCAATTCTAAATATTAAATCTGTCGGATAACTTTCCGAGCAAGTATAGCGTTTGAAGTGCAAAACATTCTTTGATGTCAGATTCGTAAACAGAGACCCCGAGGACCCTTCATTACTAGATTTCATATAATGTTGATAAAGAATTGAATCTCTTGGCTACTTTTTCAGTACTCGCTTTTCTACGAATACAAAAAGTTTGAAAAAATTACATATAACATTAAAGTGTTGGTCACAAAAAGCATAGTCCAGGGGTCGGCAAACTTTTTTTGGAAAGGGTCAGATCGTAAAATCTTTAGGCCTGGTGGGCCATAGAGCAATGAAAACCATGGGTTCCAAATGTTTTTTAAGCCCTTTTACATAAGTGTTTACAATAAATCAAGAGAAAAATAAAAGACTACTAGTCTAATATCAAAGAAGGGACATGCACAAAAACAAATGGTACACACGATATGGTGTTATCCTACAATCCTGCGTAGTTGCTTTTTAAAATCTTGTAAAGACTCGATAAAGAAATAAATACGATTATAGATAGTACTCGAGTCATTGGATTAATTAATCCATAAGTAGATCTTGCTTTAAGTGTTTGAAATCCAGCTCTAGTTCTACACGTTCAGGTACATGGAAATTGATTTGCGCAAGTAGAGAGGAACAATCAATATGATTATTAATTAAATTAAAAATAAAGCTCTGGTCAGATACTATTCTTCGAGCAGACAATGTTTCTAGGTTCATTTCAGTTAATATTGTGGAGTAATCATGATAATGAATTTATAATAAATTTATGCTGCACTCTCGAGCAGCATAATTTCATTTATATCGAATTTTCTCATGCAAAGAACAATATTAACCTCGAAGATCGGATTCAAAACAGGCGGCGGCGGGCGAAATCTGTTACGCGAGGCAATCGCGCGGCCGACGACGAGATCGATCTACCGAACGAACGGTCGAGGCACGCGATCCCATGATTTATGGTCAACGGAAGAAGTCGAAAAAGAGACTTGTAGTTTGCTTGGCGGGACGCGTAGGCGTTTCGGTTAGGTGGAAGCGAACGGCCAGGCCGGTTCTCGAGTGACTGAAAAAAAACGAGGACGCGTTTCTCGTCGAATTTACAACGTCCGTTTTGATTGCGCGGTGAAGAGGTTCGAAGTCCTCGACAGAAGAGGCGAGACGGAAGAGAGAAGTGTTCCGAGATAGATGGAAAAAGGGTCTAGGCGTGCGACGACGACTACGACGACGAAGCGAGGCGTAGCGAAACGGCGATGCGGCGAAGGGACCACATCCGGCGCGAGGCGGGTCTCGACATCCGGCCTGAAAACGGATGAGACCAGGCATTCAAGTGCAAATCGTTTCGCAGCATTGTGCTCGAGACCTCGAGAGGCCCGCGCTAACGATGCAGTCCTTGCAGTTGCCACAGTCTACCGAATTTTCCAAGAATAGGGTGCAACTTGGAAGTTTGCCGGCCATCGAGCTCGTTCGTCTCAAGGATGTTCGAGCTTCCTATCCCCGGGAACATCACCGAGATCAATGTCGACGAAATTATCGGCTCGTTTTCTGCGAGATTAACGCGTCGAATCGTGGCGCGCGCCGTCCCCTCGAACCGCCCCTTTATCCCTAACGAGACAAATTTTCTTTCTATTACGAAATTGAAGATAATCGCTAGCGGAGGCTAGGTGGGCAGCGTTTAAATAATCGGTAGAAGCGCACCGCGTTCACCGTGCACCGTGCACCGTGCGCTACACTTAATTGGAATACTCTTGTTTCGTTATAGCGGCGAGGTCCGGCTCGCCTTAATCTTGCCATCTTCCTGGCGAAATATTTACATAATGCCGGCAATTGACCGTTCGATAGAGATCCCGGCGCGCAAGGCTTATAATTTCAACGGACTGCGCTGAGAAATCGCCGGCGGCGGGCCGCGAGCCGAGGATTCGAGCGGAACGCGCCTAGAACCGAGTTAGGTTTCTTCTCGCCGGTGTGCATCCGCGGAGATATGCTCGGGAACCTGGATCGGGCAGTTTGGTTTTATCGGTGACACGCCGCGGGTTCAAATTCTTCGTGAAATCGTTGGAACGTCTGGTCTCGGCGCGGCCCCGCGGCACGCGGAATGGCGGAAGCTCGGCCGTGAGAATCGAACGGATTTTTCTCGGTCGCTGTTCGGTAATGACGCCGATAATTAGCGAGCGGTGCTCGTTTAACCGAGGATGCAGATAACGATGGAATTTGATGCAGCCTCCGCCGGACCGTGCCGAGTCGGTAGCTTTTCATAGGCCGCTAATGAACGCGACTCGAACGGCTGGGATCGATCAACGTCGATCGGCCGTGGCGAGGATTACGCGCGCGACCGATGCATCCGAATCGATTTGCAGTAATTCAATTGCCGCGATGGTTGTGCCGGCTAGGCTACGTCGATAGCGGCTGCTCGTTCGCTTGGAAACAGCGAGGGTACACACGCACATACAAGTAAAGAGAAAGAGAGAGAGAGAGAGATTGAGGAGCGTGGTAGGAGAAAGGAGGGAGGCAAGAATGAAAGTAGCATGTGTGAGCGAGGGAGGAATAAGACGGGATAAGGCAAGGGCAAGCGGCGAACCTTCCGTGGAATAGCTTCACGCATGCTTCCCACGTGACTCAGCCGGCCGAGCATAGATACGCATCGTTCGTGAGCCCTCCGCGTTCAACCTGCACGCACAATGCGTGGCAAACGACGCCGTTTCAACGGACATGGCAAGTACCGCCTGCCTCGTGACTCAACCTGCTTCGAGCCACTAACCTTCCCTCGCGTTTTTCCGTTTCCCCTGGTCCCTCGACCTTTGAACCTCGCCAGCGAGCAACCAGTCCTCCGCGAGGAACGGACGTCGCGTGGGACCCGACGGGAAACATGCTCGAATATTACGAAACTGAAAGCCGCGCGTTCCTCTCTCCTGTCCTAAGTCCGCTCGCTGTCCAGAGGCACGGGACGCGAGATCGCGGAGCGTGAGTCACGTCTCGAGGCGGGTTCGCGTCCGCGTGATTCAACGTCGCCTGGCCCATCCTGGACGAAATTCCTCGGCGCAGTCCTGCCGCATGCCTTCTGCTCGCTTCTGAATACTAAATGCCGGCTCGTGAGAACCGACCGATCCTCGTGTGCCGCGTGTCTTCGAGGAAACGTTGGATCCTGGAACGGGGCGGAGGCCCCACGATTTACTCGAAGAAAAGGAGAGAAACCGTCGGATAGAATCAGGGGCAATTTGGTGCATGCTCGAGCATCGCCGGATTACGGGACCGGAGCGTGATTTACGAGAGGGGCCGGCCTCACGGGCGCTCGTTAAAAACGCCGCGGCATGGAAAGTGTCGCAAAGCTCGCGCGCAGGAATAAGGTCGTCACCGAAAGCGAGGCACGAGCAACGGACTCTCGGTGCGCTCCACGCTGGAAGGATTATTATTTCCTCGATCGCAGCGGCGATACCCGGTCGCGAAGGATACCGAGCCTGTAAATCGAGCAGCTTTCAAAACTGGTTACGCGCGACGGACGTACTGTCGTTAATACCGCGCTTCGGTCACGGTAATTGAACGATCCGTAGCGGTGCGATCGACGAACGGATCACGGTTCAAAACGACGCTCGAATTCGCGTGCTTCAACCCTTCCCAGCAGAAAGATTCAAGCCAATCACCTTCCGCCACGTCGAAACAACAGAAGGATCGGAAGTTCGATCGGTCGAGATCGCGGACGGCGCGTCGGCTACTTGGCACCGTGATAATTTATCGCGGTCGCCTCGAGATTGTTGCGCGACCGAGCGAACGAGCCGGCTAGCCAGCCTCGCGATCCGTTCTCCCGGAAACGTTCGAGGAGATTTATCGTCGGACGTCGGTCCGCGACGGAGGAGAATGTCTCGAGGGAATAAATGACTCGCGGGAGGAGAGCACACGCCTTCTGACCTCTGCTCTTTGATCCCATTAGGAAACCGGCGCGAGATGCTGCGCGATGGGACGCGCAGGTATTCTCTCCTCTCTCCCGCGATTCGATTCTAGAACACGCTGCGAACCTCGCGCGCTGCTTCGTCGAGACGAAGCACGAGGGTGAAAGAAGAGACGCGTCTTCGTTCGCGAGAAGGCCTACTTTGCGCGTGGCCTACTTGCGGAAGACCGACGGTCACGCGAGAAGGCATTGGGCCGAGCTGAGCCGAGCCGGCACACGCTTGTCTCGCTGACTTTGACCTCGAACCATCTCGAGAACAGACGCGTGTCCGATTATCGATCCTCGGTGTTCGCCGGCGAATCCTCGCGGACCAGACGCGAGAGTAATCGGTGAATAATCGAGGAATAATCGACGAAGAGCAGACAAAGCGCGCTGTCGACAAGGAGGCTGCAACCAACGTCTTGCGAGGCGACTCGCACGAGACGTACGTCGACTCGGTGTCGCGACGATCGGGGACCCAGAGACCTGAATAGCCGTAGCCGCCGGGCCCGACAGGGCAGAGTAACGGTCCTCGGATGAAGGTTAGTCGCATTATCCGCGGAACGACGTTCGTTCGACCAAGATCGCGAGACCAACGAGCCCAGGGACTACCCGTACCCACGTTTTTGCTACCGCCCGAGGCTTTCGTTTGAAATTGAACCCGACCCGCGCGCTCTACGCTCCGAGCAGGCCGGAACACCGCGAGAAACAACGAGTATCGATTCGCGTTCCGAAAGTTCTGGCTAGAGTCTGCCAGAGTTCCGAGTCTGACGAGGGTTCGAAACCGTCTAAATGGGAGGGTTGATTTTCTTTTCTGGCGCGGTTCCAGCGGTCGGTGCTCCACGCGGGGAGCAAAGAGAAAAAAAGGAGAAGCCGGGCAGAGTATTAAAGCACGGGTCGGCCGGAGAAGAGATCGCCGCAGACGTGTTGCAGGATGTTGATCCGTTTCTTTCACAGGAAACCCTCTTTTCGAGCGAAATTCCGAAGGGATTACTCACCGCTCCGCGCAGGAACCTGGCCGCGTAAAAGCCAGGCACAGGCCTGCGCCGACGTTCTTTCAGGTAGAGAGCGTCGAAAATGGCATTTCATCTGCAAGAATTTCACCGACAAAAGGTGGAAACCTCGAGCGTTCCTCGAATCGAGAAAGGGCGAGTCGAGCGCTTTACAGCGTTCGTTAAAACATCGTTCACAGTTGCGGATTCCCTCTATGAAATTTCGACGCGGGAAAGATCTGTGGGGAATAAAAATTGAGCATGTTGCTCGATGGTCATAGGTCGCGGCACGAGTTTCGTTTATTATTACTGCTCGTCGACTGCCCCGCATCCATCGCCTACTTCCTGCGGCACGGCACACGGCTATCGTCTTTTACATCCTCGTTCTGCTCGCCTCTGGCTATCCGCGAGCCGAACGCGTCCAGCCGTTTTCTACGCCGACGACACACTTTTGCCCTTTGTCCGAAAACCCGCTCCGACTCGCGCAGCGAAATCTCGATCGAGAACTCGAAGGGATCGATGTTCGTAGACGAGTCACGGCGAAAGAATTTCGGGTCGAAACCGTCCTGGGAAACCCCCGCGTGGAACCGTCGAGGTCGGTTATCGAATGCTCGCTAACTCGATAATGGTACCGCTGACTCAAGGTCCACGGTGATCGAACGATGACATTGCGGGATCGACAGTTGTTCAGCGATAAGGAGAAAATTGGACGGATCGTCGACCTGCTCGGCTGGGCTAATTTTGTAGGAATATCGATATTGAAATGGTTCCGAGTGATGTGCGTCGAGAATCGGATTCCGCGATTGCGGGAATGAACATGTGTGTGAATGTCGGTGAGACCGAGTGTCCGCTGTCTCGAAACAGCTTTCAATGTTTTTTATCAGTTGTTCTTGTTAACTTCCCGATTCATAGGGAATGTTGAATGTAATAACGACAAGTCTGTCGATAACGAAGATCAAAACTATTATCATATGTACAGATTGCCTATGCTGACACCTGCCGTGTACTTATGTATAATTAGAGTATGTACTGACCCAGACAGAACGTCTTGATTCAGAGTGTCTATGTACGTCCGAGAAAACACAACGTTTGTATTCTTCCTGTGTTACAATAAATCTGTTTATCAGTAAACCGAGTTCAAAACTAATATAGCTCGTCTCCGATAAGCAGACCTCTATTTACAACAGGGAAGTTACTGTAATTTTATGAATAGAAATTGACCTATGTTCCGCTTGCTAAATTGTTATTGATTCGATTGATTGATGGAATGATATTTGGTCCCCTCAGGGTTTCAAATTCATTTACCAATCCTCTTTCTCTTTCCACTCTCACCATCGCCTTTTCAGCGGGACCTACTGTTTACGGTGGGTTCCGAACCACCTTTGCTAAATTGTTATTAATCCTACAATTTCGCGAGAGCAAGAGAGAGAGAGAGAGAGGGGGGGGGGGGATAGCGAGGGAGAGAGAGAAACAAGGAAGATGAGAAGCGGATCGCGACGCGGCGGCCTTCTCGGAGCAGCAAAAACTGTTTTTCCGTCTAGGGTGCATCGCTGGTTGTTCTCGAGCGAAAGAAGCACTGGCGCCAGCGCCAACGGAGCCTGCACTCCTCAGGAATGCACCGCTGTCGCAGCCAAGGAGCCGGGGGAATGCATGTGTGCACACTGCACGCGTTCGCGATACATTTGCGTACGCGCCCGGACCCGACCGGCCCGGGACGAATCTGGAAGCGAGCCGAGACCCCGTGCTTTCGAATCTTTCGATCTTTAATTTTAGTAACGAACCGAGACCCGTTACGTCGTGTGACTCGATTCGATATTTCGATGCAAGCGGCGCGGCGCCGCGCTCGTTGGCGCCGCTTCACCCGGGAAAGGTGATTCCTCTCTGATCCACTAGGATTTCCGGTGACTGGACGTCGTCGATCTTCCTTCTCGGAAGGCGAACGAACAAAGGGACCAAAGCGGGAATATCCGCGGAGTAATGTTTGGTCGTCAAACAGGATATCCGATTAAAATGCCGGAGACGAGAATAAGCAAACCGACCTAAGAATAGCGTGCGCCGAGCCGAGCCGAGTCGGTACGTTCCCTCCTGCTATTAGCTAACTGCCTCTCTCTTTCTCTTTCTCTCTCTCTCTCTCTCTCTCTCTCTCTCTCTCTCTCTCGACTGGGAACGGACGAAATTCTTGGCGGCGCGCGTGCTCTCGGACCGGCCGATTCGTCGCGGATCATTTTTGCAGAGAATCTTCCGTGGCCAGAACGAAGGAGACGCGCGACCGCGATATCTCGTGAGACTCGCCGGAAGATACGCGGACACGCGAGAGACAGCGAGAGGTAGCAGGTTCGATCGAAAAGGCATGCAAACGGTGAAAGGCGGTAAAATTTCACTCCTCGATTCGTTTGAGTGTATTCCCTCGCACTCTCTCGCTTGTCGAAGGCGTTTATATGCCGATTTCGCGGCGTTCAGACCGAACCGAGAGAGAGAAGTTTTCGCGTCAACAACAGGGACTGGTTTGGCTTCGCTTTTTAATCGGCTCGATCTTCTCGTTAGCCGGCTCGACCTGGAATCTAGGTTTGTAGAGCTGCAACCAACACGGTCGCGACAGGGTTGACGGAAAGCGCAGCCCTATCCGTCCACTTTCGTTCCCGTGGACATGGACATTGACGTGGACAGGACGAATCCGGTGGCGAGGAAAACGGAGCTCCACGACCGAGGAAAGTGACAGAGAAAACGTATCCATGCGTGGTCCAATTAGAACCTACATTCGAGCCAGGTGCGCCCGTTCCCTACGCCGGAGGGACTAGGGATCAAAGGTATACACGTCATCGGTAGCCACGTGGCGCTTTCGAGTCTCCCTTTCCGCTACGCAAAGGGCTTAAGGGGTCGATTCGTTTCTATCATTGCAAGGGTGCACAGGCGGCGCCTTCCATTTCTCGATAAAAGATCAATCTAGGCCGCAGTCGATCTGAAAAGTCCTGTTTTTACGTTTACAAGGCACAATTTGCATTATTCGGCAGCACGTAGCTGTCGCAGCTTTATGGAAATAGCTACCTGCGTGAATCACGCCTTGAAAATGCAAAAGTAGGACTTTTGAGGGAGATAGTGATCTTTTATCTAGCGCGTTTGATTACTGAAAAACCACATCTTTGTAAAAGGTAACTACAACACTCGTTCTACAATCACTGAGCAAAGCTCCTTCAAGGGCACTCGTTATTTTCAAAAATTCTTTAACCCTAGTCAATCTCCCTGGTTTACTCAAGATGTCTCCTTTAAAAGATGCTTTATATCCACTGTAAATCGTATCAGGGCCAATCATTATAACCTAGCTGCCTCTCTTCATCGTGTAAATATTCTCGATGATCCCAGTTGTAAGTGTAACTCAGCCTCTGAGGACTTGGATCATGTATTATGACAGTGCTGTTTATATGACTCCCAAAGAATTAAACTTGTAAATAATTTACGTAAAATTAAGTTTTTCTTACCACTAAAAGCGGACCTCTTCTTTGCAGAACCAAATGTTAAAGCCTGTGAATTTATCTTTCAGTTTTTAAACGATTGTGATCTGCATCTCTAGTGGTTAGTCATATTGTAAATGTACTCAAACTGTAAAACTAGTGTATCTTTGTTAAAGCCGAAATAAACCTACAATAGGATTCAGTGGCTCAATAAAAAAAAAACCAGATCTTTGCGTTATCGTGAAATGAGAAGGAGCATTCGGTACCCTTGCAATCCTGGAGAGGAGACTACCCGTTTAGGGTCGAGTCGTGTCGATAGTTTTCGAGGAAAGAGCGGAGTGGCGGCGCGAGCTACGAGAACCGTGTTGCAGAACGTATTTTGCAATGCAGCGCGGGAGATCGAGCGTGTCTATAAATCGCGCGGCTCGAGGGCCGGGGCTGATCGGTGCGAGCAACGGTGCGCGGCGTTCAGTCCGAGCGGAACGGAGAAACGTTTAGATCGGCGCCGCGTCTGCGGCCTCGACCACGTTCACCGTCCCAGAGAGAAAACTGTGCTAACTAAATGTAATCCGTCGTACGGCGGCGATCGTCCGCCCGTTCGGAACCTCGCTCCCGGCGACTGATTTCCGCGTTTTCACGTTTCGTTGCGCGAAATCCACGGACGATCGGTTCTTTTTCCTAGAGATCAGGCCGCGCGTCGTACTTTTTAGCGGATCGCGGTTGGTCGCGAACAAGGAATCGACGGGACGCGACGGTTATTTCGCTCGGCCGAGCGTTAAATGGATACATATCGGGAGACATCGTAAGAACGAGAGTGTCGTCGCGTTGTGTAACTGGACGGTCGATGCGTAAAACCGACGCCGACGAGAGATCTTGACCTAGCGCGCGTTCGAAGCTTCTGTGTTTCGGCGAGAAAGAACGGACTGCTGATCATTCTACGGTATAGCGATCGGTCGTGTGCGTGGAACCGGACGAAAGGCCCGCGAGCAATTCGCGTCCCACACACCGATTTCACGGCATTCAGGTCATCGCGGACTAACCATCCCACGTCGACGCGTTTCGTGTAGACGCGTGGAAGTTCGATGCGTTCGCTGTTCCGCCTACGACGCATCGGTAGCCGAAGATCGAACGACGCAGCTGGATTCGACTAGAGAAACTGTTCGATCGATACACGAGGAGGGCAGAGACGATCGAGCAAGTCTGCGCGCGGAAACGAGGTTACGCTCGCGCTGTATCGCGCGTTAACGCATGCGAAAGCACACTCGTCCGGCTATCGGAAGAGGAAACGGCAGGCAGGATCGTGCGATTTCAAAGGAGGAGGTACCACAGCCGAGAAACGAGGACACGTCCCAACCTCGTAAACGGGAACACCAAAGCGTGCTTGACTCGCGCGAACGAGGAAGCGACAGTTAGGCAGTCGCATCGACGGTGTCATCGCGTTCTTGGTTCTCGGTGCTCGCCGCTACCGAAGGGGCCACCTTTCGGGCCGAACGAGTCGAGTAGAGTCGACTCGAGCCGAATGGTTCGCTTCCGATCCACTTTCGTCGGCCGCCTCCTCCTGGCTCCGTGATTTTCTCTTTCCTTCTTTCGGCCGGCTTTTGTCCGTGCGCCGCGCCGTGCAAACCGAAGCGATCGATCCACTCGGCACGCGAGTTAGTCGAGCAGAGATAAAAAGCTAAGCAGACGAAATAAATACGAGAGACGTGGGTCGAGAAGCTGTCGTTACGGCACTGCCAATATCTTTCGGTATGCAGCAATAAACGAAGAGGGCAATAAATCGAGCGGAATAACTGGCCACACCTGTGCACGGTGCCGACGGTAGGTGGGCACGTAAAAGTCTCGAGAGCAGCGCGATCACCCGCGCGCGCGCGCGCGTTCGAATCGCCTCGCGCAACACTTCTGCAAAACTGTATTTCACTTCGTGCCTCGCGCGTCTCGCGACGAGTCATCCCACGGATGCTGTTTCGTCCTGGATCCTCGCGAGACACGTCCACCGATAGATTCCTGTTCCTCTTCAGAAGCAACGAACGAGATTCCACCACCCTCGAGAGTGTCTGCCGAGCGTCCCGCCCACTCGTGCAATATCGAGCACTTATTTCCTCTGTGCTCGGCGCGTTTCTTTGCGCTGGAATGCGGTGCACTTACCGCGGAACGTCATATCCTGTGTCACCGCAGGTGTGACCGCGAGTTTTACGTTTTTCCTCGGATTCCTCCGGCGAAAAGAACGCACGCGTTTGATTCGTTGTCGATTTACTTGGACGGTGTCTTTTCCCCAGCCGCTCGAGGTCCGATTTCGTAGGAATCGGCCTGGCAACCGGATAGGAAATGTCGGGCGAGTTGCGTCGAGTTCTATCGAGTCGAGGAAATCGCGCGGGCGAGAAAGGCTCGCGGGTCGGTTGGTCGGCTGTCAGTTCTTGCGGCGAAGAATGCGCGTGTCGAGGGGAACGAATTCTCGCGTTTCAGCCGACGACGAGCTCGGGAAGCCCGAACATCGTGCAACGCGTAAACTTTTCATGGCTCGGCTTTCCGTTCGCGTTCGCGTGCACCGACCGACAAGCGTACGCAAGCCTGGCGTTGCGAAAACCGCTGCAACCGCTATCAAGTATAGCAGCGTTGCGCGTTGTCGACGATTTCGCTGAAAGAGAACGGCGACGACGAACGAACGACAACGTTACCGTGAAAACCACACAGAAGAACATTCGGCGCCGGGTTCTTCCGCTTCCCCTCTCGAAGACTTCCCCGCGATACCGTTCGCCGATATCCGCGTCTCTTCCGTTTGCACTCGGACGATCCGAGCGCGATTTAATCGCGATACGAGTTACGCGCAGACTTTCACGGCGCTGACGTCATTAGCGTAACGTCCAAACGCGAAGATATCGAAAGGCACGCTTCGGAGAAGCCTGAACCGGCACGGTGTTTCATTATCGTCCGTTAAAGCGATTTCGTAACTCGCCTAGTAGTCATAGACTTCTACGAATCCGCGTGCCCCACATACCTCGTGAATCACGAATTCGTGCCGCGTTTAGACCGGCCTTTAAAATCCGTTCCTCGGGTTCCCGAGAAACCGGACGGGTGTCCCCGACAGGTAAAGGAAACCGCGACAACCGAAGTCTCGCGTGCGACCGGCCTATCGAGCCGAGAACGGTTCGAATCGATTCGGAACCCCGGTTTTCTCGATCGATTGACCCGCATTACGTTACGGGAGCCGCGCGCAGCTGGCCCTTCGCCGATGTTTACAGCCGTGTATCGCGACTCGCGATACACACCAGCTGGATCTGGGACGTCGGAGAAGAGAGAACGCGAGAAACGTGAACAACGAGCCGGACACTACTCCGATTACTCGAGTTCGGCTACTTGAATTCACCCCTTTCGATTGCGCGTCGATTATTCGCTCGAGGCTTTATCTCGCTGTACCTAACTAAACAAACAACCAGCTCACTCGATTGTATACAGTCGCTAATCATTCTCTGACAATACAAGAGAACAGTTCTCGAAGTCAGTAAAAAGTGTATGGAGTGTTCCTCGCGTTGTGAAAGATGGAAAAGATGCATTTGCGTCATGTTTCGCTGCTTTAGAAAAAGCAGTACGTCTGAAAATACTGTAAACGAGATTAGTGAGGCATACGGTGGCCAATCTATAACTGTACAAACAGTCCGTTTAGAATGTTTCGAGCCGGAAGTTAAAAGAAAAGAGAAAAAAAAACCTTTCCGGAGAACCTAATACATAGTCTGGAGTGGAAAGGCTGAAATCGTCGGTGACTCATCGCGAGCAGCCGGTTGTCCTGGTCAGCGTCGCGTGGACGACCGTTTCGATGTAGCATGGCAGCGTAACGAGAGAAGTCTGGATAGGATTAATCGCTCCAGGAAACGAGATACATATACGCGTATCTGCTTAGGGTCTTAGGGACATACGGAGGCTGGGCTCTGTCGAGCGAATCGCGAATCGCGAATTGCTCGGGACAGTACAGCAGGGGTGGCTGCGTTGCGACACGATAGAGAAAATGCGGGCAAGGTTATTCCCTTTCCAATGCACGCCACAATGGATACACGGAACCGCAGCAGCGATCGGCGATATGGCCCGCGAAGTAGGACGCCTCGAGGTGGGATAGCTAGATCGAGTGTTACTTTCGAGCGATTTCTGGACTTGGCCGTTCGTCCGGCCGAGACAAATTCGAACGTCGGGGAGCAGCAAACCAGTCGTTGGAAACCCGTACCGCGAGATCTCGACGAGCGCTCGGCTGTAAGATCGCGCGTGCATGCTGAGCGATACCGGCGTACCACTCGCGAGTATATCGATTCGCGAGAGTTTCTCGAAACAAAAGAAAGCGAAGAGAAAAAAAAAGCGGTGTGGGATCGTGACTCGAAGGATGATCGAATCTGCGTTTTCTTATCCTCGAACGGAGTTTCGTCTTTCGCCGCCGCCCCCACGTATCTTCGATCGGTCGATCCGATTTTTCCATCCCGATGTACGATTTCAGGACGAGTTCTTCGAAGTCGAGTTTCGTTCCTCGGCAACAAACGAAACGAAAGAGAACAACAGCAGCGGTGCAGAGACAAGCCGAACCGAGCGGAGTCGATTCGAGTCGAGCCCGCGCCACATCGATTCGATTCCACTCGATTCGATTCGTATCGTTGTTCGCGTCGCTCGCTCGACTTGGCCGACCTTCACCCGGCTACCGTCGCCATTATGTTGGTTACACACCGGTCGCGGTTGTAATTTACGGTTAACCGAACGGAAACCGAAGGGGAGCGACCGCGTTCGAGTAACGAGGTCGTCGCGCATAGGGTCTTAACGAACAAACTGCGGCTCCCTCTTTCTCTTGTCTGTCCTCCAGACTCGTATCCGGCGAAATCGCCCGGCTAGTATTTCAATTTCGAATGGAATATTCACGATATCAACGAGAGCAACGGCGAGCGAGATAAAGAGGAAACGAGGCGCAAAGTTGTAGATCTGGCAAGCCCACACCGCGGAGAGAAGACAAAACGGAAAAAAGGCGAGCGATGCGAGTTTCGCGAGGCGCGTGGGCGACGAACAGGCCACGGAAGGACGCGCAATCTGATTTTCGAGGATAGAACTGGTCGCGCGGGACGAGGAAAGACCACCGGAGATAGCGCGAGGACGAAAAACGCGATTCTGCGTTTTCAAATGGTCTACCCACGCAGCCGATGTTTCGCGCGACGCGACGCGAATGCGAAACGTTCCAGGTCGAGATCGCGGTCCCCTGACAGCAACGGATCGTGACCCACGGATCATCGTGATCGCGAGCGAGATCCATTTGCCCTTCCCCGACCGCCTGGTGCCTTTAGCGCTTGTGTCGTAACATCTCCACCTTCGGTACCGGCTTTCGCCTCGATTTCGCTCCATAGATCACTCGATCGACTGACGTTCCTCGCTCGAGATTCGCAGATTTCCCATCTGCGACGTGGATCGAACGATTTTTCGAGTGATCCGTCGCGATCGAACAGCGGTAAAATGTCCGTTTTATTTGCTGGAAGGATTAGCTGGAAGGACTGCGTTTCTAAATGCCGATGAACAAGGATCGCTGGAATTTCTCGTTATTCTTCCAGAGGAGGAGTCGCAGCCCCTGTCCGCGACTCTGGGTGGCTTCCTCCGAGACATAGAACACGAACTCGGGAAGAGAGTTATCGATCGGATGAGCGAGCAGCGCGGCAGTGAACGGGCAATGATCACGACGACCTTGAGAAGAAGGCAGCGTTTGTTCGGCGATGCAACGCGCGCGCGGCATACCATCGTATTTTCTCACCCGTGAAGATCGAGCCACTGCACTTTTTTTCACTCTCTATCTCTGTTCCTCCCTGTTCCTCTTCGTGCGACAGAAGGGGACAGATATCGTCGGAGCGAGGTAGCGAGAGGAAGAGAGTTCGCGACGACCCGACAGTGATCACCGTTGGCGACCGTTCCGATCGAACGAACCGATAAATATAATTAAGGCGACGGGAAGCTGAAGAGCCCTCAACACGGAACGCCACGACCGCTTTATCATCCGCTGTATCTGTATCGGCGATAATCGCCGTCATCGCACGGAAGGGATGTTAATAAGACGTCGTGCTCGCAGCTCGAACCTCGCCGAGTCACGATGTCCTCTCTAACAAACTGTTCGACCGTCAAAACAGGAAACCCTTCGACGAACTACTCGCGTCTACGAAACGATTTAAACGCGAGCGTCGAACAAGGACTCACGAAACCTGCATCCTTCGCACTCAAAGAGGAGTATTGTTATGTTAAGTGAAAAGACGCGCCCCGGTACGGCATGGGAAGCATCCTGAAAGGCAAAGGACTGCCGGGAGCGAGACCGAAGTAACAGCGACGGACAGACAGATCGAGAGGGAGAGAGAGCCACGCGCTGTCGAGGGCACAGCTGTTGCTCGTCTGGAGGCAGCTGCGTCCTACGGAACGCACCGCGACGAAACGCGACCCGAAACCCTGTTGAGGGTGAAGAAAAATCTAGAATCGATCTTTAACTGCGACTCGAACGGAAATCCATCGAGACGCGTGTCCCGAGCAGGACTGTTAGGCCGTACGCACACGGGTCGATTCTCGATTTGGTCGAGATGCGATCCCAGTCGCATGCGACTCTCCCCTTCATTTTGTTTCACGATTGAAATCGCCTCGATTCGCGTCGCGTGCGTTTGGGAGCGAAAAAAAACCGTCGATTGGATCGTACGATTCGTACGATTCCTTCATGGATATACGGATATATATGTGTGTGTGTGCAGATGACACTTGCGTCCGTCCCATGAATCGTACGATCAAGACGTACGAACTTGAAGACGCGACTGGAATCGTGTCGATCAAATCGACGATCGACCCGTGTGCGGACGGCCTTTACTTCGAAATTCGATGATTTTGAAGAAATCGATTGGATGAAACATAAGACAGTAAAAGATATATATTATTCACGAATGTTGTGATTTATTTCTGCTTCTCACAATCAATGCAAAACATTTTTATCTTTGATACTTTCTCACCCATTTTTGCTTCACACTTTAAACTGATAAACTTTGCTTTATTTATCACGTCACATTTTAGAGAAATACGACTTGCAATACAGATCAAGAGGGATCAATCATTTTGTCCAGTATGTGGAAATAGTAAATGTGTGAATTTTCGCCCTGAGAAACGTATGAGGGTTAATTTGCATAAAAGTCCACAATCTAGCACGTTCAGCCCTAACACGTTCCATGCCGTTTTTCCTCGATTTTTCGTTCATACAATTTGCTTTGTTCTGTACTGCATTCTTTTATAATACCTCATTCTTTTCATGGAAATGTATTCTACAGTCTTAAATTTGTTAGAAACTTGTTAGAGTAATCACCGGTAGTACACACGGCCTGAATTGATATTTGAACGTGTACCAACCCAGAAGGTGTTGAAAATTCGAAGCTTCGGAAAAGCAACAGCCCTAGTCCCGAGTGGCTGATAAAGAAAGTTCGACGGGGAGCCTCGAAATTGTTAAGAGAGGCCGCGGTAACACGGCAGAACCGGATACCGGGTGATTATTTTCCGAACAGATCGGCTAACCGCCGATGCACCCTGGGATCTCGTTTTCCCCCCTCGGCGGAAGGTCATCGACGACCGGATCGCGAACGCTCCAACAAGCAGGCACACGGCCGGGTTGGCTGTCGCGCTAATTGCAGGTGCCGTTACCGTTACTTTCCAGATGGCATGCCCGTTTCTGTCGCGCTGCCTCGTCCGCTCCAATCGGAGAGCGTTCCTCTCGGCGAACGTAACGAGAGCTACCGATCTGGTTCTCCTCTCCAGTGGTAGTCCGCGAATGTCCGCGATCCGTCGCGGTTTTCGCCGATCAGCTCTCTACCAAATTCGTGAAACGACATTTCGCACGCGAATCGCTCGCGTAGCCGCACAGAAAGGCGTCGCGTCGCGCGGCGAACGCATAGCTCGCGGTCTCCGCATTCTCGGCTCGGAGCAGAGAATCTATTTTCAAGCGACGCTAAACTCTGCTGCTTTGCTCGTCCCCCACCTGTCTCCGTGTATTCTAAGACGCGACCCGACACCGTAAAAAGCGAATGCCCGCGCGCGTCCCGCTGCTCCGCAACTAAAAAGTATCGTTCCACCGATCGAATTTGCTCTGGTTGCTGGTCTCGTTCTTGGCTCGAGCAGAGGTCTTTCTCGTTTCGTCTCGTCTCGTCTCGGCTCGTTAAAACGCCATTCGACAGATCGGTGCGACCACGTGCCACGTAATCACGACCGCGTACGCCGACACCTGACGATTACAACGATAAGATTGCGCGAAAAGCAACGTCACGTCGAAGTCGCTTCGTCAAACTCGAACTTCGCTCCTGGGGCGAGGAATTGCACAGGTTTCGGAGACGGCCTCGAAAGTGGAGCACCGTCGACGGATGCGGCGTTCCCCGAACACTCGAGAAATTCGTTTGCCCTCGTGACTCACCTCTTTTCGAAGGAATCCATCCGTCCCTGGCGACCGTGTTTTCACAAGCATCGAGACCTAATGTTTGCACAAGGAAATACCGTGGTCGTGATTCATGGAAACCTGCACGTCGAGTCTCCTGATCTTTGCACAAAGTTTGGGACACGTTCTCCGAGACCGGGGGAAGCGTATCTCGACGAACTCGTCGATAACTGTACCGTGAGTCATCGCGTGGAGGAACGGATGCACGGAAAGCAAACCGCTCGCGGTCTTGACCTTCGCGGTGATCTACGTCAAAGAGCGTAATCGCGTTAACGATCCAGATGCAGAGCCAACGTAAATGTTCCCTTTGTTCCAAGAGCTAGCGCGGACGGTCCGAGAAGGCGCCACACTCTATGCATTCGCGGCGAAGCTGGATAAACGTCTCGCGTCTGGCGGTTCTCTCGCCTCGGCAATGGCTCACGGTTCGCGAGAGGCAAAAGTAAATCGACGTGAAATGCCAAGACCGTGACGAACGCGAGAGACGTTCGAGAGTCGAGAGGGCAAACGTTGCGGGCAATAAAGCGCCGGTGTATACGGGCAGGCCGAGAGTATCGAACGCTCGCCGCAGAACCGCTTTAATTGGTAGAAAAGGAATGGCGTGCGCGCGCGAAACGTTTGCTCCAGTTTATTTACATTCGCGAATAACGACCTATACGCCGATATAGCCATAATATTTACGCCGAGACCCCTTTCCAGCGGACGTTTATGGCGTCGGTTCGACAATTCGCGGGCTACGATCCCGTTTTCCACTTATCTCCGTTTCGCCGAACGATAGGTTCCACTCTCGACGTATGTACAATTGCAGTCTCGCTTCGCATTTAATTCGTCTCGTTTTCCAACGGTTGCGTAATTAAGACATTTTCAAGGAATCGCGACGTCGCGACGGTTGTTTGCATTCCAACGCTGCACAACACGTAACAGATTGCTGCATCGACGTTGCGAATGCGAGCGCGCTCGGATAAACAAGCCGAACAATCGTTTCCTCGAAACTCGAGTCCGATTAGTACGAATCGAGGTGCGCGATATATTGGGAGGCTCGCTTCAATTAAATTTGGAGCGTGCCGCAGGTGTTTGCCGGCGAGCAGCTGTTATTTAGCATTTCGAACGACGGGGAATATACGGCTGCAGAAATCTTTGCGACGCGTCGAGAAGGCTACGTGCTCTCGGAGAGAGTCTGTCGGGAGTCTTTATCGCTAAACGGCGAGGAATCGCGACGTTACGACCGGTGATAAATATTAATGTTCGAGGTATGATAATTTCCGAGATGACCACTGCGTCGCGATACCCGCGGCATCGACGGCGCAACGCGGGCGTGCAATCGATATCGATGCAGCCGTGGCTTAGGTGCGAATAACGCGTACCAAGCTGCTACGTGTATAACGACGACAACAAACATCGTAACCGGTGGCCTATATTATTGCGGCCAGCAACGAGAGTACACTCGCTGCCCACTTCCAGCGATTGGCGAACAAAAAGATCGACGAGGAAAACGCCACTCGGATAAAACGAAGGATGAACGCGCGACTAGTCGTGACCAGAATACAGCTGCGCGTGCGTCTTCATTTTTCTTTATTACAAAGAGGCATTTCCGACGGAAACGCGTCTCGGCCGAGAACTGTTGCTTTCGCGAAGAGATCGGACCGCGGGTCTCGTCGCGACCTGTTGCTCCGAAAGGAATTTCATAAACATCGGGCACGCGTGCCTGTTTGTCAGGCGATTTCGCAACGTCTGCCAACCTCTGTGATCGCGTGTTATGATTCGGTTTTTTCCGATCGGTTCGTCTGGTCAGCGGAAGAAAGTAGCGCGAGATCGTTTCGGAAGGATCGACGGATAGATCCCGTCGAGGTAGTCGGCGAGCTCTTGGGATGATTAATATTAGAAGCGAATTAACTGTGTCGCATGACCATCGTGCGACCCGATTCCGAGATTTCTCTTCGACGGTTTCTTACGATCGACGAGTCATTCGGGACACGCACCGGGGACCATCTTCCTTCCGTGGATGGTCCTCGACCTTGCACGGTTTCGGAGGAGCGAGCGCTGCGAAGCCGCTCGCAGTCTCCTCTTTCGTCAGCTCTCTCTTCGCTCGACGAGGAGCTACGGAATTCTCGGGAAGGACCGACGAAGAAAGAGAGATGGAGTGAGAGATACGCCGTCGTGCCGGTAGACCGAGGTCGTAAAAGAGTATCGGCTTGTGCGAAGTCTCGACCTCGATCTCTCGCGGTAGGGGCACTTTCTTTCTCCGGCAGGATATAGGACCGAGTAGTTAGGGGTGCTCGGAGCTTGACCACAACCTTGCATCGAGCAAAGGAGACCCCCCTTTTTTTTCTTATTCAAGTTTCACTCTCACAAATGGTTCGCTCCGTTTGGAACGCAAGAGAAAGAGAGACCGACCGACGGAACGAAAGCAAATAGACGATTTTAATTAGCGCGACGGGAACCGCGTGGTGAATCGGCGACCTCGCGAGGTCGTCGGAGGAATGCGGTGCTATTTCAAGTCGGAAGCATAGGCGACGCGAGTAACCTCGTTACACAAAGAGACGAGCAGATAGGATGCTGAGACGACGGGACGTAGAGGCGAGACGAGGCAAGGGGAGACAAACAGAGGAAAGGGGAGGAGAGGCGCGGCGAGACGCGGTGAAACGAAGCGGACCAGAGGGAACAGAACAACGGAGAAGGGAAGGGAAGAGAAAGAGAGTGTGTATGTGTGTGCGAGAAAGATAAAAAGAGAGTGAGAAGGAGAGAGAGAGAGAAAGATAGAGAGAGAAAAGAGAAGTCGGACTCACCGTGCGAAAGGTTGTTCCTCGACCTCATACAGCTCCTCGAGGGTCTGTTTCGAGAGAAGCCTCTCCAATCTCTGGGGCGTGGGAGCGAGATGCCCTGGGATGCTGGTAGTCTCGAACTGGCTATCCGCCGTCATGGCCGCTGCCGATTCGACGACGCGTCAATCGTATCAACAACTCCAAACGGTGGTCGCGGATAATCCACAAAAGACTATCAAAAAAATTTCACTCGGAACAGATGATCACAGCCAGCTATTATCCTCGTTGTAAAGTATCCTTCTCTCTTTTCGTGTGTGTGTATATACGTGTGCACCAGTCGAAGAGCGGGTTTTGGTGAGAGAAGGGGTAGGGGGGGGGGGGGTCAAATTCAAAGAACGAAACAGGGGGACGACGTTTTCTCTGGTTCGGTCACTGGGTTAGATATATCCACGAGTCACGAGCCACGAGTCACGAGTCGCGTTTTACTCTTTTCGAGAATCTAACGGCGAACGGTTCACCACGTCACTTGCGCGACAGTTCGCGGCACGCATCTCTCCGTTATCTGGGAAATCCAGCTGCGAGTCTCGCACCGCGTCGAAGACCACCGATAATATCCGGTATCGAGAACGAAAACAAGGTGCACGGTCTTTCCTCGAAGTGCACGCACTGATCGCGATACGCGATACAAGGCAGGCACGCGCTTCTATCGTGCAAGCCTTAGCACGCGCGACCGCTCCTCGCGACGGTTCACCAACAATTGAACCTTCCGCCGCGGCTTCGCGCGATCCCCACTCTCCTCGGTGGCCGAGCAGAGAACCGAGAGCCGAGAGCTCCTTCGCTATCTCCACACCATGGAGGGGAAAGTGCATCCCCTCTTCCCAGCCTTCGACCGGTGACAGTCGGCGGTGTACGGAACCGAACCGAACCGAACCAAACCGAATCGCTCCGAAACAAGCCGAACAACATTCGCCGCTGCACCGACGAACGATGCAACGAACAACTGCGAAAGAAAGATGCACCCCGACAGGCATGCACCGACCGCCACTTCCTCTTCTTCTCCATGCACGACCGCGATTCCTGCTCGTCCCGATTCGCGCATTCGCATCTCCGATTCTCCCAGTTCTCTTTTCATATTTCTAGATAACTCCTCAAGTTATCCGAATCTTGGGGAGATCTTTGAAAAAATCGTTACACCCTCGGCCAATGCAACCGCGAGCCGATTGTCCGGGGAGAAATCGACCGCGACCCAGGGACGATTATTTATAACTGACATTGTTGACGCACAGGGTTGTTTCGCGGAGACTTCAACGCCGCGGCAAGGCAGGAACGTTTCGCGCGGATCCGTGAATACCCGGAGGTCTCCCTAATTTTCGGTGGCCCGCGCTAAACGCTGGGCAAACCAATTAGCATGGCAAAATGGGACAGCGGTCACTCGGCAACGACACACTATGGGGACTCGGTTTTTGGGTCAAAACTACTATAGCATTATTTCGAGGTCTAATGTTGTATTATTATGGATCGTTGAAATCTTCACGATACCATTTAGAATATTATGAATCAATTACTAAACATTTCGGTATTGTATGAGCTATTACACCAATTTCATATTCACAATATTTAAAAAGTGACAGGGAATGGAAATACTCTAGGTTGAAGGATTGTTACTTTATATTTTATAGCAAGTTGAATCTTTCTGATTAAAAATTTCATATTTACAATATTTAAAATGTGATAGGGAATGGAAATACTCTAGGTTGAAGGATTGTTACTTTATATTTTATAGCAAGATGAATCTTTCTGATTAAAAAATTGACTTTTGGCGACGCAAAACGGGATTTCAGTCCACAGTGCATGGGAATTTGGAGAAACCGTGATGGTGAATCGACCGGCTTACGGTCGGTCGAATAAACGGATCTCGGGGCCTTGGGACCCGCGCGGCGAGTAAACGCGGAGAGCCAGAAGGCTTGTAAAGCGTGCCAGGATCTTGTCAACCACCGTACATGATTATGGCGAGCGAGCATGAATAATTGAATGCATAATTTATCGATTTCGCGGCGAAAGAGCAGCGGCTGCGGCCGCGGCGCAGCGTGGCGCAGCGCGGCGAGCCAGCTGGAGAAAGAGAGGGGCTCTACGATCCGCGATCGCGGCTACGCGCGCGCCTCTGCATTATAGATCTCCTAATAAGTCGGTGCAGCTTCCAATGCCGAGATAAATCAGCTAATCTCGATAAGGATAACCGTTGTTTCGACGCCGCCACTATGACGCAGTGATTCTTGTTTCGTGGCAACGGTTGGGACCCATCGCGGCGCGATCTGCATCATCTTGCAACGACAACAATTCACCGTTGTTCTTTGTCCGATAGATAGGTACTCTATTAAGAAATTCGACCGGTCGACAAAGTGTGTCTCGAACGCGTTTCCACACAGGATCTTGCAAAACTTCAGGACAAGTTTCTCAATCGCGTTATCTCGTGCTTCCGATGAACCTGGCTGACGCAATTAACGCGCATCGACCAGATAATATTTCTGCGCGAACGAAATTGTTTTGTGAAATACAAGGAGAATCGGAGGGAGGGTATCTGGTAATACCAGAATCAAGTAGGTTACAGATAGCGCAGAGGCGACGGTTAATAGACTATTCGATGGCAGGAGCTGGTTTACCGGCGCTTATCTAAATCCTTCGACGCGTTGACCACCCATTTCGAGAAGAATCGCGTCGTGTTCTAGCCAATTAAGAAGGGAAAAGGACAAGGCGAAGCGCCGGATAATGCGCCGACTGATGCCGTGGAACGGCGCGCGCGCTAAAGCATTTATAATTGGACTGGTGTGTGGACCCGGTGATTGCTAGCCGTGATCCCGTGGAACAGGGAAAAGACGCCGACACCGACGAGACTCGAAAGAGGATTCCGAGGACCGCGAACTACGGGCTGTGTAGGTACTCGTGTTATCGCGAGAGCCACGATGCGAGACCGTAGACCGGACGCTGCGTTGCGGCGCGTTGCATCGTCGAAAACCATCTTCGATAGGATTTCGTGGAGAGAAGACGCGTTGCTCGCACGGGAAAACGACTCTCGATGATGCGCCGCTGATTCATCGCTCGTCGAGTAATCTGCGCGGCGCGCAACCAGTTTTCTAGGATAGCACTCGTAATCGATGATCCTGGGAAGCGATGCGGCACACGCTGTATCATCGAGTCGAACGATGAAACGTCGTTTCCTTCCCATCGTCGATTTCACGGGCATTCGAGTCCATTAATACCGGCGAGCGGCCGGAGTCCCGCCGCTCCTGCGCCGGTAACGAACGCTCGCTACGATGATTAGCTTCCAGTAGACCTCTACTACCTCCGAGCTAGTACCTCCAGTACCTCCGAGTACAGCAAAAATACCAGAGTACTTCGTGAACAGACGGCGGATGTTTATGCAAGCTTCAATTTTGATAAACGAATTTGAAGAAGCGAAATAAAGTTGGATCTTGTTTCCAGTGGTAGTGGCCTTTCTACCCTTTATGGAAAATCTTCAGAAGCCACGAATTTGATACCTTACTCGCAACCAACTGGAGTGACATTTATTTTCTGCTTTAACCCTTAGCACTCGGCTGTCCCCTCTGAGGCACCACTAAAAATTGCTGTACCATTCTTCAAAATATTGTTTACATTATTAAATATATCAAAATATAAAATATATATATACGTATATAAAATACAAAATATATCAAAAATATACTGTATAAGGTAATGTACCAATTTCATATCCATAAAATTGTAAAAATCATGAGGTATGGAAATATTCTAGATCGAAAGAAATGTTTAATTTTCCAGTTAAAATAGCTCGGAGTGCAAAGGGTTAATATGTTCAATGATCCAGACTGGCTGCAATCGGCGAAACGAGGCGGAGAGGTGGTACATATTCCTTTCGGTAAAGAATCCCTCTCGGCAAACCTCGGGTGCGCTCCTTTCTCTCGTTTCTTTTCTAACTCGCGTCAGGACTCTCAAGGATAATTTGGCACGCGATCCCATTCGTTCGAGAGCGAAGGACAACGAACGGCTTGCGTCTCGTAACCACCGCACCGACGCGACCATTTCCTGCCGTTCGTTCGATCTCGTACGACCCGACCACGGTGCACGCGAGAGTTCGAGAGCTCGTTCCGGTTCGTTTTTGCGCGCAGATGTCGAAGACGCGCAGCTTCCTTCGGAAAGTACACAGCAGGAGGAACAGAAGGAGCAGCAGGAGTAAGAGGAGAGGAGCGGCGAGTGGCGAGGCACGGCGAGGCACGGCGAGGCAAGGCGAGGCGTGCAAGGGGGATCCTGCTGGTAACTTTCCCTCCTACGCACGTAACGCGACAAGGAGGTCTTCGGAGAAAAGAACAGGAGTGAAAAAGAGAGAGAAGGACGAGAAGAAGGCACTGGCATGCGAGAGAGCCTTTCTAATCCATCCGACCAGTTGATGTTTTCGTGCCAGTTAGTAGTTGGTAACGGCGTGGTGCCTAGCGCGAGGGGCAAGGACGGCCGAGGCCGACCGAGCCCGCAACGCGAACATGCCAGGAAGTCAACCCGGAGAATGAAAGAGAGGAAGCCGATCGACCAATACCACCGACACCACTCTGATTGTACTTTCGTGTCCTACGCAAGTCTACACCGAGACGCGTTCGCGCAACAGAACAAATCCTCCTCGAGAACCGAAATTGTTGTTCGATCGTTTACGAAGCATCGCGTCCCTGGCTCGAGGAAGCGGAAGCGGAAAGGAAACGTTTCCCACGCGCTTCTTTCGTCGATTGTGGACGAGCGCAGGGTCATTACAATTTTTTTTTCGCAAAGAATAGATTCCCGCTACCGTGTTCGTTCAACCCAGATTCACGGTACACATACGTTATCGTCGTTTATCAACGAGATTACCGAGCGAATGCGGGTCACCGGGGATAATCGGCACGGAAAAGTCCTGTCGTTTTCAAGATTTTCCCGCTCCGCCGGAGATAAGCTCCTCCTCGCCGCGCATAAATTACGGGCACGAGACATGGCGGAAAGTCGGCGCGCAGGCTTTCACGGCGGTTTCAAAAGCGCGCGAGAAACACACCGGACACAGAAACCTTTGTGTTGCGAGCTTGCGGTGAACCAGCGAGAATCTGTTCCGGATCCTTTGTCCGGGCATCTCTGCGAGGCGGGTTGCTTTTTCGATTTGCAGTCGCTGATAAGCATCCAGATGTCGGAACATTGTTCCCCGGCCGGACCCTTTAAAAGCCCGTGTTTACCGAGCAAACGATCTTCCGTGATCTCCGGCGTAGATCAGAATGGTACGTTTCCGAGGAAAGTAGACGGCAATTTGTCCTTGTCCGAGGAGATAAGAGGCCGCGACGCCACTCGAGGAGCTCTCGACCCCTTTTACAGTCTCACTCGGAGAGGACGCCGACGACGAAAAACGTATAATTAGCTCCGACGATGTTTTCGACGAACGTGGAATTTGCATTTGAAAAGTGCTCCGGCTCCGAGGCAAATATTTTCTCCGACTCGCCCGTTCAACTTTCGCACACGTGTCCGCAGGATGCGCGCTCGTCGCCGTTCGGGAACAAAGCTTGGATCGATTCGCGATGGTCGAACCGTCGGGTTTGCGTCCGCAGCCCTCGCAGCCGATTATATGACGGTGTTCGTAGTAAAACGTATTGTCCCGACCGGGCTCTATGGTCGCGCACGTGTTTTTAACTCGACAATCGCACATGCGACACAGACATCCGACGTTTCCTCGATACCTGAAAAATTTGCAGATGTTCTCCGAGTGCTGCGGAAAAACGATGATTCTTTGTCTATCTACGTGCATAGTAGTGCACCAGCCAAGTTCTCGCACTACCTCTTTTTACAAGAAACAACTTAGCCGGTTTTTAGAGGCTTATATCTCGGCACTGGAGGCAGATGGAGAGATGTAATTTCGTACACTTGTTAAATGAATTGTGTCTTAATATTGACAAAACATTAATCTTCCAACATTAGCAGGTTCCGAGATATAGGACCTCAAAAATCGAAAAATTTGTCACTGACTGACAGACAGATCATCAAAACCTTTTGGATATTTCCCATTGACCTGCAAGCTTGAAATTTGGTACATAGGTCCACCATAACAAACACTCGAAGGAATAATGATCAAAGTTTGAAATTTTACACGTCAAATAGATTGTATTGAAGAAAAAAAACATTATGAAATAGGTACGTAGGATAGAACATAACAGCATAACATATAAAGATAAAAAATGTTTAGGATTTAATGATTCAGGGATAAGTGTTTGATCTCACAACTTTTTACGGCCATAGGAACTTGGCTCCTGTTTACAGGATATTTTTGTTTGATTTAGTATTCCCGACGCGCCTCGCCGGGAGCTAGATTCCAGCAGGAAGCTCGTGATGATGATTGATTTCCGGTTAAGGTAGAGATTGCGTGGGAATCCTGGTTTCGGCGTATCTTATCGACGAAAGTAAAGGCCGTCGGGAAAGTGTGTCGACACCGATCAAAGTTTCAACGGTTCACCCGATCGGAAAGAATCCTCGCGACGCGACGCTCAGATTAGGGCTGTTACTTTTCTTCAAAGATGATGAGAATCGAAGTTTCGAAGTTTCGAATTTCGAACCTCCGTAATAAATTATTAGAAGACTAAAAGATCTATGTATTATGTATTCTGTTTTATCTTGTGTTCCTTCGTTTTCATGAAACGAAGGTTTCAATGCACTACTTATAATCGTATTGATTTCTTCATTGAATCTTTGCAAAATTTTCAAATGCAACTACGCAGGATTATATGATAATACCTTTCGATTGTACCTTGTATTATATTTTGTTTTTTTTTTCCTTTTTGTGCATGTCCCTTCTTTCTTATTAAACGAGTAGTCTTGTATATTTCTCTTATTTTGTAAACACTTGTGTAAAAGAGTTTCAGTCCGTCTATAATAAATAATATTAATAATATATTTGTTACAACTGATTGTAGGTACTTATATTCTGTGAAAATGACATAATATGAAACTCATAAGTTACAACTTCATACGATTTGAATATTTGATACACAAATAATTGATACACTTCGAAGTTCCCTTCGTTCCTTCGAATCTTCATAGAGTCGAAGCTTCGGAAAAGTAGCAGCCCTGGTTGAGATAGTATCGCGAATGCTCAGGGACGCGTACACGGCCGGTCGCAGGGACGCAGGATCTTTGCGAGGGTGCTAAAAGGGAGCGGAAGCGTAATGAAACCGAACTGTTTGCTCGTGCTCGCGCAACCGAATCGCGACTGTCTTTTGCTCCGATACCCCTGTATCTATAAATATGCGCATCGGAAGCTGGAAAGAGGGTGACGCTGCGACAACACAAAGGACTTAATTGTATTGCTCGACGACTCGCGCGAATTACACGGTCGACGGCCTGGAAATGGTTACTTGTATCGTGGAACGCGCGCGGAAACGTTTAGTAGGCCCCCGGGGAATAATGGAAACATTCGTTCTCATTCGACGACGGCATCGACGGACCTGTGACTCGTCGAGCCAAAGGGCCCTTTGTTATTTACGACTGCAGCACGGCGTGCGGCTCCGTGTAAAGTTCGATTTATACTATCCGGACAGACACGGGCCGTTTTCGTATCGGCAACTGTTCCGATACAGATGAAGCTGAGAAAGAAAAGGGGTGTCGCCGTTTTGGTGTGCACGATTGGGAAAAAGAAAAATTGAAGGAGGATATTGTACACTCTGCAAAAGACTCACAGAGACTAAGAAAAATTTGTTCAATATTTTAGAACGTCACAATATTGCTTGAATATTCTTCAATACTGCAACGAAGAAGATCAAGCACTTCGAGAAAGCACACAATCGCATTGAAATGCATTGAAGAATATTTGTCTGGTCGGATACGTTCGCGTCGGACGAAGCGTTTTCGCGTCCCGAGTTTGTTTCTTTGGACGAAAAAATAGAGTGGTAGGATAAAACGAACCTTTTATGGAAACCAGCAAAGAGAAAAGCGTTGGAAAACGCGCCGCGGATACTTTCATCCCTTTTGACAAACCTGCTACATCCCGACCGAGCCAGCCGCGTTATCTCCCTCGGGAACAAGGAAAACGAGTTTACCCCTGTATTTTTCTAGGCAGAGAACCTACCGAAGCCCCCTTTGTTGCTCGCTTTTGCCAGCGGATGCATTTCATGCATTCCGCTCGATACTAGGCGCAGAGAGGTTCGTCGGAGCGCATTGTGTGCGTCGTCTGTGAAATTCAATGAAACAACTTGTCGTATCGGCAGGTGTCAAACGCAGACCTCTGAATCGTCTGAAGGTTCGCGTTCCACGTTCGCCGCGACTCGTGTATCGAGACAATCGTGAAATCACGGTTCATTATATTTTCTACAAACGACAACGACACACCGTTTGTCAGCCGATCCGACTGAACGGATTCGACTCCTACGAAGAGAGGGAAGACGACACGGACACGCTCGGTCGTCGCACATATGCACTTACCGTTGTGATGCAACGAAAGAAATCGGTTGAACTATTCGCGTGCATGCGTAACTCGGTTACGAGTCGCTATTAGATCTACCGGAAGCGAAACCGTAAATGGAAGATAAATGGTACATCGAAGATCGTAATTACCCAGTCACGGGGCTAGACGACGCGCAAGGATGTCTCGTATCAGAATGGTGAAAGTATTTCCAAGGTGAGATGGCTATTATACCTTTAAAATACATAGCCGGCCCCGAAGCAGCAGCGGCAGCACGCCGAGATATTAAGGAAGGCGGCAGATGTTGAGCCGATGTGCGAGCGCATAGCAAAGGTTCTTCGTTGCCTGGATAATAAAAGAAGCCTGCGCTCCGTCTGGCGCGGTGTAATCCGTCCCACGTGTCACGCCGCACAGTGGGCAATGCGGACGAAATTTGCTTCAAAATCAAAGAACTTTCGATAGAGCGATGAAATTTTTTTTAAATTGAAGCTGAAACTTTGTAGAATATGGGAAAAATAGGGAGATTATTATGGTACGAACGTTTTTTAACCTTGATGAAATCGTTAAACTTGTACAATTTCAAGAAAATTCAGGTTGTCCAGTACCACGCGTGGAAAACATTTTGTTAATACATGCTATACATCATTTCCCGTAGATTTTCTCACGCTGGTTTCAAATCTGGTTTCAAAATTTGTCTACGACATCAGGATTTTGCAAAACATCTATTTCTGTGACAAAAAACTAATGAAATCTTTCAAAAAAATGATTTAATAACACATTAGTTTGAAGGTATATCGTATTTTCATACATGGAACACAATAAAAATAATAATGATGAAGTATTTTAACGTTTTCAGTTACTTACGAAACTTGAAGCACTTCGCATCTCGTCATCACTTGTCGTTTCGCTGTCATTACTACTTCAATTTTCTTGAAATTGTACAAGTTTAACGAATTTTATCAAGGTTAAAAAACATTCGTGTCATAATCTCCCTATTTTTTCCATATTCTACAAAGTTTCAGCTTCAATTTAAAAAAAAATTCATCGCTCTATCTCTTTCTTCTTCTTCTTCTATTGAAAGTACTTTGATTTTTAAACAAATTTCGTCCGAATTGCCCACTGTGCACCGCTTTGCGTAAGAGGATCTTTTTCGGCGCAGCGATTCCGAGCTTACAATAAACTTCAGGCTCGAGAGTGCACGAGAGACTGCTGCGATTTCCGCGCACCCCGAGCCGGGTCCTCGGAAAACGCAGCATCCGACAGGTTCGAGAAAAATGAAGAAATATTTTCTTCGATTTAAACTTAGCACAACTCGGCACAACTATTGCAATTATATAATTCTACAAGTGGGCTAACTTCTGGGAGGCGACGAACGGTGCGGTGTTGCGTCCGCAATGGTGAACAAGCGGCTCCTCGTGTGCGCGTCAGGTGTCAGATTTTCCCCATAAAGGAAAAGCTCGTTGATCACACGCGCAGCTCCGCGTCCCTGGCTGACAACAATGGACATAACTTTTCCGCGGAACGTATGCAAATGGCGGACGGGGCGATGCGTGTGGGCAGCGCCGATATTTTCCACAAATGTAACCCAGTGAAAGTTCTAGGGACTAACCGCGACCGAAGTTGGATCGGTTTGATAAAACTAGCTTTGCGAAATCAGTCGCGGCGCATTCAAATCGTTTCCATTGAATTTAAATTTCTTCGGGCGGTTTCCTCATCGCGAAGAGGAACTCGATTGCAAACGCTACGCGGGTGGGCTCGTTATTTCCAGCCGTTGCGATGCCGAAACGTAACCGGACAGGTTGTCGGGACTGGTATCTGTAATTTTCTTCGGACTAATGGATTCCCCTTCTTCTCCAATTATTCGGTCGCGTTAGATGCAGCGCTGTAAAACCTGCGTCCCGTAATCCGGCCAGGAAAGAACAATGAATAGGAAAGAACGCCGAGCGTCGCGTCGGTGGCCGAACACCGATAGACGATCAGTCTCTTAACAGATCCGCGGGGCATCTTCTTCGAGTTGCAGCCCGTCTCTCGAGATGTTTCAGAGGGCCTGCAACGTGTTCCCGATAACCGGCGCAATCTATTTCCGGCCGCACGAGCCACAGGCGCCAGACATTAGGCATTCCGCGTCCGTCTAAGCCTGCCAGTGATCGGTTACTGACTTGGACGGAGGACACGCAGCACATGCGACGGTCTACGATCTACGATGCACGATCTACGGTGCACGGTGCAACTCCCTGTCGCTCGGCTCGTTTTCCTATTAATTCCGCGCAGCTCGCAAAGGAAGTGCGCTGGAGTCGGATATGTGGCGCCATGCATCGTCGGGAATATCTCGCGTCTGAATCACCCGACTCGTAACTCGGCGACGTCGCCCTCTTCGATGCAACACCGAGATCTCCCTCTCTCTCTCTGTCTCTCTCTCTCGATCGAGTCCACGCGGAACAATTATCGAAATCGAGTACATCTGCTGCTCGTTATCGATGGGTTGGCACGCGGACCCGTGGTTCGAGCCGGAGCAACAGAAGGAAACGAACGAAACCAGTCCTACAGGGACGAGGTGAGACGACGCGTCGCGACGACGCACACTGGCTAATTCCACCAAATTCGTGGCCGAAAATAGAAGAAAGATTTATCTAAGTTTGAAAAATTTGTTCAACCCTCACACGCTCCTCAGACATAGTTGCATAAAAGATCCCAGAATAACATTTCACCCCTTCTCACTTCGCGTTTCGAAAAGAAATCGATCATTTTGTAATGTGCGAAAAGGGTAAATCGGTAAATTTTGATTCTGATGGGCGTACGAGGGTTAATGGCAACACGTCGGATGAATTTTGGCGTCGAATTCAGCTGAATTCGCCACTGCGCGACGCAACCTAAATAGGAAGTGCGTCCCGACGCTGGACGACGACGGTGTCATCGGTGGTAGCCTAAGCGTCCGCGGCCGTGGTCGTGCTGATTTCAGCAGCTGGCAGAATTTGAGCGGGCATACTCATCGTCCCACCTAAAATTACGCAACCGTATTTAGCGAGATGATTCAACCGCAGGGCCAGAGCCAACCTACCTATAGCTGCCTACCTATACGTGGGTCGAGCGAAGTGCGTTACACACGGGATGCGCCACGCCAAGCCACGACACGCCGCGACACTCGACGGTATACAAACGCGATGGAAGACTCGAGAAAACGTGCACAGCCTCGAGAGCGTGCACGCGGTCTCGCACAGTGATTCACGCCGTGGAACGCGAGAAACACGACCTCACCGTTTCGGCCGTTAGAGAGCCGTTCTATTTCTATTTCGGGCAAACCGTGGTGTCCAATCGGTCTGTTTGCAATCGTTAATAGAAGCCGACTCGCGGGCCAAGCTCGTTGTCGTTCCGCCGAAACCCACCCTCCCTCCGTTCGCCGCGCTCGCAATTAGTTCGCCGCAACCACGATTAGCACGATTACCACCGCGGGCCGATTACGGTGTTACGTTTCGCCGATCCTTTTTCCACGTCGATTCCACTCGAATTCCATTTGCAGGAAGGGGCCACCGAGTATCTTGTTTCCACCGACGCTTTCGCCGGGAGAAAATAGAAAATCGTGGGTTCGAGAACGCGAATTTAGATGCCGGTGTTATTGGCCGGCCCGAGGAACGGTCCGAGCGTTTCCTCGCTCGATAAACCATGTATCTTTTGCATTCCTTCGAAATCGATATTCGAGATCCGCCGGTTCACCATTAGAATGGAAAAGAGAGAAGAAAATCATCGATGAAACGAGGGTGTAACGCGGGATTAGATTGCGACGATGGGATGCGCGGCTCTTCGGTTTCGTAAGGAAACGTCGAACAGGGAAAAAGGAAACTGAAATTCTCCCGGATGGTTTGCGCAACGCCGCGATAATGTCATAGCGATCCGACGCTGAAATCGTTTGCGATTATTGCTGCACCGAGACGGACGGTCAGTGAACCCTTTGAACGTTCGGCAAAGAGCCGAAGTTATTTTAGCCGGCTGTTTGGCTGGCCGCATATTTGCTGTATATTTTCCAAGTTCTAATAAGGTTTGCCTGTTCTCTGTCCGTTCGGTATCTTTTTCGGTCAAGCTTGACCGGTACCGCGGCGACACTTTTATGAATGACGATTGGGAACAAGGTTCTTGGAACACGAGGCACCGAAACGACGAACGACGTAAACTTCCGGTTTCCTGGGTGGTTTCTCTACGTCATATTGGTAACACCGATCACGCGCCGAGTTTCCGGTGATTGGTAACCGCTTTGAAGGCGCTGCGCAGCTTTTAGGACGACCGGAGAACGTGTAAATCACGCACGAAATCTCGGTCGAGTCCCACGAGGCTGCCACCGAGACGATATTTCCGAATACCGGTGGGAACGACGAATGAATTTCAATGGAAATGGCGCGTCGCGAGGCGACGGGGAAAATGGCACTCCATGGGAGAACGGAAACAGCGGCCTCGCGACACTCGCGCATCATTCGCGATTTTCCCGACGCGACGTTCGAATGCTGATCAATATTTATCGGATGCGAGACCAGCCACGTGTCACGGAACGCTTCCAAGCTCACCATTAAACGTATATAAATAAGATCTATACAGCAAAAAGAATTATATCTCTATAAATGTAAAGAAAGTACGTGGTACTCTCCCTTTTTTTATTTATCCCGTGCATTCACGGCGCGAAGGTAAACGGGCTAGGAAAATTGACACAAAAGAGATAGAGAAAGAAAGAAGGATAGAAAGACTGATGTGTCATGATAAAAGTGAACACGTGCAATAATAGATTTGATAAACTGAAAACCTTTCGTACAAAAGTGTTAAGATTGTAATTAGGGAAAGACAATAATCTCAATCTGGTATTTTACTTAAACTTTTGAACCATAAAAGATATCGGGATGGAATTTCCACTAAAATTCATTAAACAATTATTCTTATCTATCTACTGATAACTATCGTAATAAATATATTTCCTCTAATAACTCTTTAATTGATTTCATTAAATTTTGTTGTGTAAAAATAGAATCTCTATCTCCATCTGAGACCACCTAGGCGATTGGCAATTTAATTACGTTAATAATCAACCAGGATTTGTTATTGCACGTGGACAAAGTTGCGGGTACAATAATATAGATACATTATTATTGTATCCTCTTAATAATCTATTTCGCCAAAGGAATCTATTGTACATCGTGATATAAATGAGCAACGAGTAGACTGCGGATCTCTGTGCAGGATAAAAATGTTTCATTGATCGTGGGTATCAGGAATAACATAAAAATTGATTTAATCCTTTAAGTACTTTGTTCCATTAATAGCAGTATTACAACATCCTTGAATTTTTAAAATCTTTCACTGGTTCATATTTCACCCATTCAATTTCTTTATGAACGCATAAAAATCCGCAGTCTGGTAATGATATACATATTTTGTCCGTACGGTGCCACTGTGCGACAGGCCGGTCTCGAAGGGGTTGGACTCGATCCGACTCGAATCTGTGCACCGAATTCTGGCATAGTCGGAGCAATCGTTTGGCGCACCTGGTGCAGGTGGCACGGTCGCGCGAAACGCGGCAGCTATGCGGCCGCGTGCCTGATTGGCTTCTCTGTAATTCGAACGAAAATCGCACGAGGCGCGCATCTGTCTCGGATAACCAGCGAAGCATCGCCAACGAGCGCAGCTGCGCTCGTGAACTGTTTCGGCCTTGTCGCCGGTGCTTCGTGGCTCTTGGAAACGCGAGAATCCCATCGGGAACACGATGGAGTTTCATAGGGCTCGGAGAGCATGGGTCGAACGAAGAGGCGAAAGGCGAGCAGCCGACGACGGGACTCGCACGCTGAGAAACAAGTTCCCCGCTGGACGAACTATTAATAAAGGGAGAGGCCCCTGTTCAATTGGGTTTTAACAGCCGAAGCAATTTCGTCCGATCTAATAGAGGATCGTTAAAGGTCCGCGTAGACACCTACTTAAACGGCCGTTTACCGATGCCCGGTGCACGCGAAGGAATTTATTGTCCCGCTCTACGGTACTATGTTGCTATACAGCGGTCCAATTTGCGAGAAAATATTCGCCGCGTTGCCTGATAAACGCCGGCATTCGCGGTAATGTAAGCGGCGCGATAATGATATTTCAAGCGCGGATCGTACCCACTGCGATCGCAAGCGCGCGCCCGTCTTCCTTGTATTTTATCCAGTCGGGGGTTTAAACAACCGATGTTTTTTTCCATGGATCTACGAAACGGTGGCGTGGGTACGGTTGCACGGAATTCCACGGAACGAGACGGAAGAATGGTCTATCCGCAGGAATTATCGTTGGCTCGGCAATCTCCCCCTGTGGGCTACCGTCTTGCCTGCTGGAATAGGCGATAGAGTTTTAAGGGATTTGCTCGCTAATAACATTACGCAACGGTTACAAGGGAAAGAATTTCGCGCGTGTGGAGGGTCGAGGTCACGCGGGACGCCTAAGGGAGCTTCCAGCTCAATCTCGAGGAAGGTTGATGCGTCTGCCCCGCTGGGATAATTAATATAAGCCTCCTCCTCCCCACGGTATCCCTTATTTATCGCGAGGTTCGAAGGCAGCGCTAGGGCCGTGTAATACCAGGCAGTGAAATATAGTCGCCATAATGTCGAGTATTTTATAGTCACGACCGAGTCCGGCAAAAGCTGTAACCTTTGAACGCGGTTGCGTGGCGGTTTCGTTGCGAGACGGTTTGCCTTCGGCTGCGATCCTGCTTATTAAATCGAGTACCCGCGGACTCGGGCTCGGGTAAACGATCGTCAAACGTTTTTCCCATGGCAGCAGCGCGCCGCGGCGGCCACGGGATTACGCGGAGTGAAATTCGTGGCCACCGTGGCGGCGACCGATGTCCACGATAACGCGTTTCATGGCTCGTAAGCTGGCCAAGCATTCTTGATAATCGAACGAAGCTACGCGAGGAACGCGCCGTTTCCCGTGTCTCAGCAAATTACAGAGACGGCGCGGCCAGGTTCTCGTGGAAAACTCGATGCTTTTGCGAGAGATCGATGACTCCCGTCTCCACGAACCCCGTCCTCCCGGAAATACAAACCGGAAAGGATCGGAAACGGACACGGGGGAAGAAAGCGGGTGTAGGTGTACCTTTCGCGTTCCCTCGGGCCACCGAATCGAATGCAAGTTTCACTCGCGGATACTCGATATCGTCTTGCCCAAACGATCCTTCCGGACAGCCGAGAAGAACGCCGAGGAAACCGAACGTCAACGACCGTTTCTCCTCGCCTGTTCCAACTATGTAGTTCGCGTTACCGTTTCGATTCCTTGCCTCTCTTCCGGCTAGCCATTGCCTCGTCGTAACAATCGATCGTACCGGAAGCTGTGCTTCGTCTTCGCTCGTAAAACGAGTAGCAACGAGATACGCCGAAGACGCTTCTCGGGTGGGACGTAACAGTCGCGCGATAACTAGATAAGCGGTTGTTGTGGCCGAGCGTGTAGACCAAGCGTTGCCCCGAAAATAACGGTACGGATTTCCCACACGATTCCGACATTCCACTGTTCGAGCGCGTCGCTTCCTGCTTCGGATTGGAGCAGCGCCGCGCCGGAGCGGAGCGATGCAGCAGCGGCGGCTGCATATGGAAATCGATGAGAATCGTTCGGCTGTCGAGATTCTCTCGACGCGAAGGACCGTTCAGTCGCAGAAGAAAGGAAGAAGAGGTCAGAACTCCCGGATAGAGACGGCAATCCCACGGTTCGCCGATTCTTCGAGAGATACGCGTTATCCTTTCTCGAATTAGGTAACACCGTGAAACGAGACCCATCCGGAAACACCGGAGATCCTCGATCATCGTCGAAGGTGGACAATGTTCTCTTTCGAATTCGCGGATTTCGATATACCTCGGTCGTATGACATGCTCCGACGATTCCGCGAGGTCTCGGCACGGTCTCGTTGCTCCGCGTGCAAAACGGGCCGAGATCGGTTTTTCCGTTTGGTTTTGTTCGGCTGGTTCTCTTATCTTTTTCCTATAGACCGCGGCATTCTCCGATAAATACAGGCGTTCCTTTTACTCGCGCGTCGGTCGGCTCGCGGGTTCGGAAACCGAAGAATTCCAGTACAATTCCAATCGCGAACACGTTACCGAGTGCCGAGTACAGACATCCGGTGACGGTCAATTCGTTACGGTTTCTACGCGTTAGTTTAAAAGACATTCGATACACCGAGACACGCCCCGTTGTTCCCGAAGACGGCGTCGAACGTGCGAACACGTCCAAGCACGAATCGTGAAAGGCAAGTTTCGCTTCTTCGTCGAACCTTTGCTGTTTCGTTTGCGAGACGCGCGTTAAATTTTTTTTTTTTTATTAAAGAAAATCTCATATGAGATTTATTTCGACATAATTGAAATACAGAATACAATGCATACGATATAGAGAAAATAAAAATTTACAAAACAGAATAGGATACTGAAGATACAAGGGGGTGGCCAGTTAAAAGCCAAGAAAACAGGTAGTGGCCCTCTCGGAACAAGATCGGCAAGATTGAGTCAATGAATGGGGCCTTGCTGATCTTCTCCGAGTTTTCTAGGAAGGAAGAAAAATCCTCCCGGGGCATGAAAAAAAAATAAAGGGTGGCCAGTTGAGTTCGGTAAAGATCCTGGCCTCCCCCCTTGCATTAGCTTAGGTGGGAGTGCGGTTTTAGTAGTTAGGCTGGCTGGAGGGTCCTCTGGACAGTCCCACATAACCCCGGTCCCCCCAGGGGGGCTGGGGTATGCGTAAAGCATTTTCGCACTATAAAAAAAAGGATACTGAAGATACATGAATATTATAATAAAGACATATGAGTGGTAGAAAAAGTATAAACCAAACACTTATACTTTAAGGCCGCAGCTCTTAAAAAATGATAACATGTAATGACAGGCTTTGATATTCGGTTTGGCTATTAACATTGAGACATTCATTGGAAGCTGGAAGTTAATTGTACGGAGTTTATTAATTAATTTGAGCCTTTCCTCGTTGTACAAGTTACATTGTCATAAAACATGGTTCAGCGATTCGTCCCCCTCCGTGCAACTACACTTAGACTCATCAATAAAAGGTGACCAGTTGAGTTCGGTAGAGATCCTGGCCTCCCCCTTACATTAGCTTAGGTGGGAGTGCGGTTTTAGTGGGTAGGTTGGCCGGAGGGTCCTCTGGACAGTCCCACATAACCCTGGTCCTCCCCAGGGGGGCTGGGGTATGCGTAAAGCATTTCCGCACTATAAAAAAAAGGATCATCAATAAAGCGAATGCGAGACAGAGAAGAAGCTAGATGATAGTGATCTGATCTACACCTGTTGATACTGACAATAGTTGAACGGGATGAGTTTAACTGTGAAAATCAAGGAAGTTGATTTTCAGTAAAAAATTTCTGGAAATTGGTTTTGCCCTTGGTAAGACTATCGAAGTTTATGGAAGCGAGAGTGTTGTTGAATATAATTTTGCAAAATGACTCGAGCAATCGGTGAAAGGAATGAAAAAAATACTAGGAGCGCTATAGGATGACGCGCGTTGAATTTGGCGGAACGCTGAGAATGATTTGTGACGAACGCGGATCTGAAAGGATCGTTGCTTTTTTATCTGGTGGTAGCACGCACTTATAGATAAAACGGCTCGATCGATAACATCTCGTGGATGTTTACGACGGTCGGAGCTGATGGACTAATAAGCAAGTTTTTCTGCCGGTTAAAAGCGAGGCGCGATTAGACGGATAAATGCCGGCGTCGATTCGCAACGGTAATCAGAGGCGACGGTGTTCTTTAAATAGTTTGTTGGATGGGTCGCGCCGCCTTGATCGCGTAACACCGGTAATTGCGCAAGGTGGTCGGTTATCTTTGGTCGAGAACCGAGCATTCGAAACGGATGTCGACTTCGATGCACAGCTTCTCGATGCTCGGATCCAATTTCGAATGCAAAGCTCCGTCGGTGATTCTGTACGCGACATGTTCGCTACTATGTGCTATTTGCTGTGTAAAACGAACTGGGAACGGGAGAAGGCGAACCCGCGAGGTCCCGGGAGCATCGGTTTGCCTTCGGTTAATGGCAATTTCATCCTCGTTTGCGTAGCTCGGGACACGTCGCGTCGTTCGTACTGACTGACACCTAATCGCGACCAAAACTCCATTACCATATTCATAGAATCTCATTACCATTCGCGCGTTTCCTTCCTCCTCCTCGCTTCGTCGGACCTCGCATTGTTTTGTTTTATCTCTGGCAGTCACGAACGGTCGTATTAGGCATATCTTTAAGCGTACGATATCGTTCCATTAGCTACCGATGCTAAACGACTGACAATTATTTATCCTTTTCTCTCGACTCGCTCACCTTTCGCGGCGAATCGTATCGCTTCGCGTCGCATCGAGACACGGACGAGCGTAAAAGCCGGAGGATGAATCTGTCGTTGTGCGGCTCGCGCGGTATCTCGGCAACGGCCGAACGCAACGGTGTCCGGTCGTAAATGAAAGTGAAAATAAACCGCTCGGACCGCGCGGATGGTTCCACCACAAAATGCAATTTGCTCCATTCATGGAAGCCAGTCCTTCGAAGGAGACGCGTACGAAACGACGGACCCGGTCCCAAGCAGCGGCAGACACCTAAATAATGTGTCGTCGTCGATTCGTTTCCTTTCTCTCCTCCGTCTCGCATCGAGGACAACCGTCTCTCGAGAAAGGGTGTCTCCGGTCAAATAGAAATAGTTTCTCCGCTGCCTCATCTCACCTACGACACCCAGCTCGATTACGAGCCGCGCGTTAATATTAAAAGTATCGTCGCGCGAGAGGCACGCGTGGCTGCGTGGGAGACGCACGTGGTACGAAATGTCCATCCGGAGCAGTGGAAACCGCATTCCAGGTGACGTCTGGCGCCAAAAGCGGTTCCCAACCAAGACTACCAACACCTTCGATCTACGCAGCGTTTCTGTAACAGATTGTCACGGGCCGAGACAGACACCAGCGAGGGATGGTGTTCCGGTACTATTTTGGAGTACAGGAGGATAGACGCATCGAATAAATGAACGTGTGCCGATTGCAACGACACGTTTCTTAATTTTATCGATATATCTCGTACATTACTTTCAGTAGTTTATTAACCCTCATACGTTCCTCAGGGTGAAAATTCACCCATTCAATATTTTCAGATACTGTCAAATTATTCATCCTTTTATGTCTACGTCGCGGGATGTATTTCTATAAAATGTGACGTTATAAATGAAACATAATGTGTTGATTTAACGTGTAAAGTAAAAATTGGTGAATTGTTATCCTAGTCTCTTTTAAGTAGTTATTTTTGAGGAGCGTACGAGGGTTAAACAACAAATATTTTGTAGAATGGTTTGAGAGAATTATTAGTGGCGCCTCCGAGGGGATCGCGGTTTTTTCACGAAGGACGATCCAGAAATTCGGAGAGCAAAGAAGCGACTCGTCGAGGATTCGGCAACACGGAACTCGGCCGAGAATCTGACAATGGAAGCTCCTTTCACGAGATCCCTGGGGTCTTGTCGCCGTTCGGGAATCGAGGCGCGAGACACCGACGCTTTCACTTTTTGCGATCGGAGGCACTCGCTGCCATGACCCGGGAAAGATATTGCTCCGCGGACTGAAAATAATCCGGGCCGAGCATGGAATGCGCGATTGTGTACATACTCGGACGCGGACGCGTACGGTCGAGTAGGTGTGCGTACGAACGCGAGAGTGCGGAGCGGTGTGCGATGTCCGAGCGCATCGATGTTACCCCTACAGATTCCAAGATACCCCAATCCGGTTTATGAGTCTCGGATAAAATCCGCTGTCCCGGCTGCCAGTAAAAATAGACATGCCTATCCCAATGTGGGATTGAGTTGTCAGGCGGCTGCTCCTTGAACCGTGTCGCGGTTCACGAGCGAATACAAAAAGAGAGAGAACGACCGAATGGGAAAAAATCGACGGACGATAGAAGGAGAAGCAAGAGTTATGACGAGCCGCGGATGACGTCTGCGTTTAAAAGCAAATTCGGTGATGGCAGACCAATGTCTCTAGTCCACACAACTATCATCAATGATCCCAAATACAGTTGCAAGGTGAACGCCGGAGACTCTGAACCATGTTTTATGATAATATCGCTGACCCGACAGACGTTGTCCAAATTTCAATAAATTTGTTCGTGATCGTTTTGTGAATTTGTGAAAAACTATTGGATATGTGTAAACAAAGGAAAAATGAGAAAAGAACGTATTTCTGAGTGATCATTATACGTATCTATTAACGATTGTGGCCATGGATATTCAATTTAAAGAATCCAATTTTTCTTTCCCTAAAAATCTTATTTGGACTTTGTTCTCAAGTGATGCTCTTACCAACGAACAGCATTTAATTGTTATTTATATAGATAATTTGTTCAATGACGAAAGACTGAAATTAATTGAAAAGAGCCGTAAAATGTTGAAATAGATCTCTTCTGAGGATTTCTACAATAAAAAGAATATTCGATGATCCTGAATGTGCTAGGCGAAAAGTTCGGGCGAAAAACACGACCCACGAAGAGCCTGGCTGTGTGTACTCAGGGTCCGGCGCGCACGGGGGATCCCACATGATTTTACGAAAGACGTCGCGGCGTTGGAACTCGTTATCGTGCCGGACCTCCTGCTCGAAGCTATCCCGATAAATAAAACATGCTCACGACAGAGTCCGTGACCGATCCGCGTGCGCGAGCCCGAGTCCAGAATCCTGTTTCGCGTCCTGTCGACCAGGGAAACCGGCCGAATCTGAACGACGAGCAACACAGGTGATCGCGTTTAGAATAACGTCGGTCCGATAATAGTGCCAAAACGAATCGGGAGCGAAATGCACCGGGGAAGAAACGTCGAAGACGAGTATAGAACAACGGCTATCGAGCAGACATTCTTATGCGTCCGTGTCGTACCAAGGACGAGCTCGGCAGCAAGAGCACGCGCGGCGGATTCCGCTTTCTTCCTTCTAAGTATTCGCAGGGAGGATGCTTCGCGTGTCGTTGACGTTAAAAGCGACAACGGTACGAACGTTTTTGTACCAAGGCTATGGACGGTGTATAACGCGACCGTGACCCCTTGGGATATTTTTCAGAATGTACACGGTGGACATGGTGAACATTTGTGGACCGAGTCGCAAGGCGCGTCGAGGCCGTCGAATGACGCTCTTAATTTTTTTCTACGCAAACGATCCGAACCGCCAAGGATGTCTCTGCACGTCTGGTTGCTCTTGTTGGTAAAACGCTCGCGAATCCGCAAGCGAATGGAAGATAATCTCCGGGTTATTTTGGAACCTCGGTGAAATATGCACGCGGACGTTGTCTACTGGAGCGGAGGAATGGTCGCGCGATTCTCGAAGCGGACCGATAACACGTCGGAGAATATTCGTGTTACGATGTCACTCTATATTAATGTAGTAGAGTCCTTCTAGTCAATTCTATAAGTTACGAGGCAATGGAACAATCTTTTCCACGCGCAGCAACCCTGTGGTTCAACAATCGAATCCCATGGAAATCACCGACACTTTCCCCGACTCCAGATTTTACCGACAACTACTTTGGCCGACAATGCCTTTAACCGACAACGATTTTGACAGACAATGAATTTTGATCGACAATGAATTTGACCGATAACGAATCTAAAATCGTTGCCGGTCAAATTCATTGTCGATCAAAATTCATTGTCTATCAAAATCGTTGTCGGTTAAAGGCGTTGTCGGCCAAAGTAGTTGTCCGTCAAATCTGGAGTGGGTGAAATGTTGTCGGTGAAAACCGTGTCGGGGAAATTTGTGTCGGTGATTTCCATGGGATCCCAACAGTCTACATGCGTAGGTATAATTAGCGGTATAACTAGTTGGGACAAAGTAGAATTTCGGGGCCCCCGGGGAAAAGCGTAGATTTAGATCTTGGTTTGTGTTTGGGGCCCCCTTTTGCTTGAGGCCACGGGCATTTGCCCAAATTGCCTATAGAGTAACGCGCCATTGGCAGTTTCGCGTTATAACTAGTTGGGGCTTTGGGCAAAGTAGAATTTCGGGCCCCCGGGGAAAAGCGTAGAATTTGGATCTTGGTTTGTGTACGGGACCCCCTTTTGCTTGAGGCCCCGGGCATTTGCCCAAGTTGCCTATAGAGTAACGCGCCATTGGCAGTTTCGCGTTATACATAACTAGCTGGGGCTTTGGGTAAAGTAGAATTTCGGGGCCCCCAGGGAAAAGCGTAGAATTTGGATCTTGGATCTTGGTTTGTGTACGGGACCCCCTTTTGCTTGAGGTCCCGGGCATTTGCTTCAGTTGCCCATAGAGTAACGCGCCATTGGCAGTTTCGCGTTATAACTAGTTGGGGCCTTGGACAAAGTAGAGTTTCGGGGCCCCCAGGGAAACGCGTAGAATTTGGATCTTGGATCTTGGTTTGTATTGTCCATAGGGTAACGCGGCACTGTCTCGGGGACATTGAACGTCGCGGCGAGCTCCTACGGAAAGTAGGCAGCGTGCGACCTCTCGCCGCCCCCGTGTAATATTTTTAACGAACTAAAAAGACAGGATGCGCAAAACACCGCTCATCGGATAATGACAATGTTTCAGGCTTGAATGCTAAAGAATGCCGGTGACGGGAAAGGTCGATGGCCGTGCGACATTCGTGCATTCGTTCGTAATTGTTATGCGCGAGACATATTAGCGAGTCTCTCGACTCCGCAGGTGTGCAAAGAAAAATCTGAGACGTCGATCATCCTCCGAAACAGGAGTGTTTTTTTTTTGTTTTCTTAATAGAGCGATCGGTATCGCGAGCATCGATCGAAAGTTTCACCGGCAACATGTGTAAAACGCGACGACGGTTGTCGGTCGGGTTTTTCATCCAAGTAATTACAATGCGGTACACGACTAATGCGGTAATTCGACGTAAATGGCAGACCCGTGGATACGTTGGTACACGTATATCTTTGAATATCTGCTCGACGTATTTTACCATAATTAAGGCGGCCGGATCGGGTCGCGATTGATTTACAATCCATCCAGTCGCTTGTTCCTTTTGAACTAGCTGGCAGCAGCGAATGCAACGACGTTTGATACGATTGCGCTCGCCACGGGCGTAATTTCATTCGCATTATGCAACGACGTAATACCAGCTCGTGCGACGCGGACGTTTAACGTTCGATAGCGTCGAGAGAGCCTGACGACACACGACCAACTTTCTAACTCGGAACGATCGGCAGCGGGATAATATCTGAAATCCGCGTTTCCAATTTAATTGCCGACAAAGCGAACATTGCGCCGCCGAGTCGCCAGATACAATATCGAAGGGAACGGTGCTGCACCGGTCGTCCAACATTTCGCTGGATCGCGTAAGAATTTTCGCCGCGAGGCGAGGTTAAAAACCAGTCGCTGGTGATTTCCACGCTGATAGCTCGGGAAAAAAAAACGGCTCGTTTAACGGATCGAGCGGTAATCGAGGAGACGCGGCGCGCGAACACGGTGCAATTTCGCGGCTCGATTTCGTTAACGCGACGACGAATAGAGCGTTCCTCGTGACAGGCGGTCGGAGGGACGGTAAACGTGTTCGATGTTGCGGAAACCGGCCGAACGAGGGACTGTCGCCGCGACGCGAAGCGACGAGTAGATTTCTCACGAGACCGTTGAAGAAAAATAATCGCTGGAGAACGTTAACTGCTCGGTCGCGATAGAATCCGCCGTGCCGGTAAACGATCGCGGAGAGTCGGTCTCGCGAAGCTTCCACCGGATCGGTTATAACCGATAAAGCCGATAAGCGGACCGCCGCGCCGATGGAACGTGTAAGATCCGAGGCGCGAATAAATTTCCTCGTACACGCGACTTCTGTTCTCGTGGAGCGGATCGAATCGGCAGGCGGCTTCGCAGGCGGCTTCGCAGGAGACTGGAAAACTTTCCTGTCGAGGACGTTTCTCAGGAAACAGCCGCGACACGGGCTCGCGGACAGAAGGCTACACAGACGTCTCTGTCGAGTGTATCAATACAAGATAACGACGACGGCTTTTCGATCGGCGCCGATAGAAGCGCGAGAGAGTGCCGGTGTTCGGAGTAAAGCCAAGCCAAAGTCGTGTACGCTCGGGAAACGGAACGGGTGGGAAAGAGTTCTTTCGCTTGCACGCGCGGCAAATAAATCGATGTGCCGGCAGAAATTGCGCAGCCACCTATTGTTGCGTTAAAACAAAGCTCGAGCGGTGTCTGGCGTGCGAGTTGCCCTCCTCTGGTTGTCGGTCGCGCGGCGTCGTACGTTACGCGAAAGGAGTTCGCGGCTCGCTCGGGAGACCGAGCCGGCAGCATTGTGACGACCTACATAATGGGAAAACACGCGGAACGACTCGCATTCTTTCCGAGCGAGGTAGACGAGATCGCGCGTCGCGATCGGTACTCGTTATACTCGGTACTCGGTACTGGCTGAGAGGAGAATAAACCAAAGAAAATGTTCTCCGGCGTTACGCTCCGCGAATGGTTGCTCGCGCGTTGCGAATCTCGAACAGCGACCAGCGTCCCGCGACATGCTGCTAGCTCGGTTCGATAATCGATGGGACCCCTGCCGGTCTGTTCCTTGTAATCGAGTTGCCGCGAAAGAATCAACGTTTCCGCGTATCAATCCGCGGTACCGATCAAGGGGGATCGAGGCGGGGCGGGTCGTGGTCGAGCTTTACGTAAGAATGCATCGAGATTTGACCCCGTTCGACGCAGATGAACCCGCACGTTCCGTTTGCGTCTTGTTGCGACATCTGGCTCGTGTACGAACGATCGAAGAATTCCGCACCGTGGCCATATGGTGTGTATCGCGTCTCGGTATCGGCCAATTAATTCGCATGAATCGAACCACAGATAAGAGACGTTGATCGTCCTCGATCGAAGTCCCGCAGTCTCGCTGGTTAATTGCTCTTTAAACGACACGCGATGCCGCGATACCACGGAGATGCGAGGAGACCGATCGAAGCGGCTCGAGAGCTCCGAGCACCAGGACGGAGACGAACTTTCAGTCTGGATTCTCGAACTAGTAACCCCGGTTTCAGAGATTCTCGCAGAACCGCATGCCAGCCTAACGCTCGCGTAACGACTTATCGTGCAATTTCTTTGGAATCTTCCTGCCTGCTCCGGCGCGCAAACGCCGCCGTTGCCGCGCGCCGAGGAAACGCGCGGCCTGCCCACGGCAAATACATAGCTAGCTGGTCGCGTCGTGGAATCGCGTTTCTTCCAACGAACCCGTTCCGTTCGCGGATCGAGTCGATCCCCGAGGAATCGGGGGCCTTTCTCTGCCGGAGAATAATCTCCTCTGGTTTCCGGAGGCGAGGTCGTAATCGCGGTTACAATCGGAGCGAAAGTGTCGCGCGTCCTCGGCGAAAAAGGCGCGAGCTATTCTCGTCCCCGGTGATTCGCTGCGTTCGCTGCTGTGCCCGGTTGCATTCGATGCAGCCCGCCAGGCCAGAGCTGCGCACCATTATATTCGTTTTTTCCGTGATCCATTGCCGCGACGGGACCCGACCTGTCGCAAATGAGTCGCATCCGCGAGTCGCAACCAGACCTCGTTCCACGTACACAACCATTTCCCGTTCCATCATTAGAGGTGATTTATTTCAGGAGCCACGGACCTCTTCCTCTTCCTGGTAGAAACGAGCCACCCGACCGGCTGCTGGTTCTTTGTTTCGCGGGTGTCTTGGGTTACTCCGCGAGCCGAACCAAGAACTTTCCCAAATTCGTTAATCCTCGTGGCAACGCTCCCGTTCGAATTTCTTCGTTGCAAGCCCGTTCGTTCTTCTCGCGCGTGCACCGCTCTCTCGCACACGAGTGCCATAAATGCGACCCGAAGAGAGAAGCGATCCCGGTAATAGCGGCATTACTTTATGCGATTCATTCCATTCTTTCGCCGTGACTATGACAAATGAGCTGTCCCATGGGGCTCTGTGGAGCTACCTCCGCGAGCAGGCAACGAATGTTATTCCCATGCCAAGGACATCGTGCGGCTGTTTTAGTTGGAGCGCTCAGCCAGGCCGCACACTTCCTGGATCTGAATCGTTGGGAATAATTTATGTCCTCGTTCTAGCCCGGTACCGTATGCAAATACGCGCTGATCGATTAATCGCGAAAGGACGGGAGCTTCCTCGCCGGAGAAGTAAGACATCGTCGCGGTCCGGAGCGGCTCGGGTCGGCTCGGCTCGATCCTCGTCGCGGACCGGAGCGGCATGGCGGTTATTAAACTGGCTTGTATCCTGCAATTAACGAGGCTCCGGGCTCGCGTGCCGGGTCCCGCGTGAAGAGTATCGGGTACCCGGACGAGCGAGAACCTTCCTCGATGGTATCTCGTCGAATGGCAAAGTGCCATTCGCTCGATGACCTCATCAGGAATGTAGACGACTTCTCCGAGCGACCGTAACTATCGGAATTAAAATTCCCGCGGTAGCCTCCGATAGAAAAAGGAATTTTTTCGCCGAGAAATGGTATCTGAATGAAGTTTCATCTTTGAACGCTGTTACGATTTGGGAAGGTTAACCCTTAGCACTCGGCTCTCCCCTCTGAGGCACCACTAAAAATTGCTGTACCATTCTTCAAAATATTGTTTACATTATTATATATATCGGTATCTAATCAATTACTAAACATTTAGGTACTGTAAAAGGTAATGTACCAATTTCATATCCATGAAATTGCAAAAATCATAAGGTATGGAAATAGTCTAGATCGCAAGAAATATTTAATTTTCCAGTTAAAATAGCTCCGAGTGCAAAGGGTTAAAACGAGTCACTCCGAAGAAATGTCACTTAAAGTTAAACTTATTTCTCCCGACGTGGGTTCGTTCAAACACAACCGAAACAAGTACACTAGGAATTGCAAACACAAAACCTAGCGTTGTTGTATAAACTTTACAATAAATTTTGATGCAATCTAGAGAATAAGAGTAGGATAATTCCCTTATGCTTCTAAACTAGATTGCATATCTGAATGATAATCGTGGAACCGGTCAAGAGACGCTCGACGTTCCCGTTAGATAATTGCGTTTTCTTAATAGCTAGATCGTTATAGAGTTTATCGTAACGAGAGTTTTCAATCAGTTTTATCGTTTTCGAATGTGGTGAACATTTAAGAGACGTTTTGCGCATCGATCTGGCCCACCGTGCGCTGTCACGAATTCGACTCGGAGCCGGATCCGTGAAACGACCGGAGGTGATACGATCCGCAACCTTTGTAGGTCGGTCGTAGGGGCAATATCACTTTCGCTGGCACCGTGAAAGAGGGAGATTCTGTACCGTTGACCCGTGACCTGCCTTTCGCTGGCTCACGATGTGACAACACCGTCATGATAAATATTCAATTCGCGTCGTGACGGCAGGATCCTTTTGTCTCGGGAACAGTCGACTTTCCTAATTAATTAATTGTTCTCGGTTAGCGCACGAGGCCGCGCCGTTGCGCCTTCCTCGATCCGCCTTCCTACTTGCCGAGACTAGAATTTCCCACGCGAAACTTTTTCTTTCGGAGCAGCTCGGCGTCGACTACTTTTCTCCGTGCATTCACCCGATCGAAGAGCCTCCGAGACGCTGCTGCAACGCCGCACAGAACAACGGAACGCCCGCCATTTCTTTTAGAAATGCTTCGAACTTCGTGAAAGTCGTCCCAAGCGTTCGGCAACCGCAACACCGCGGAGAAGCCTGATCGTTGGTCCTTCGGGACCCTTCGCGGACAATCCGAAATTCATTTCAGCCTGCGTTGCACAAAAGAATTGAAATCTTTTGTCCCTGGTTTGGTCGATAGTTAACACCGTTTCTTATGACATTTACGAATCACCATTTCAAGAAGTAAGAGGAAGGAATGATATAATTAAAATATATCAACAACTGGCCGCCCACTATTTTCTTTGAGATTGCTTCGAACTCAGTGAAAATCGTCCCAAACGTTCGGGAATGTAACGGCCCTACGCGGACAACTCGAGTTTATACTTCTAAATTCGTTCCACAGCGTTGCACAAAAGAATCGAAATCTTTTGTCCCCGGTTTGGTCAGAAGTTAACACCTCGCGCGAATGTTGTAGCCAGCTCGCAGGTGTGTGGCGGTGTGCAAGAGTGCACGGAATCGATTGAGAATAGGTTTCCGCGTGAACCGATTTCACACATGTCGGTGCACGTGCAGCCCCGCGTACACAGCGTGCGCATAACTCACTCCGTCATAACTCACGATTGCGTGGGCAATGCCTTATAGGTATTGTGATCGTCGATTGCAAAAGATACGCGACCTCTTTTCAGACCGACTGCCTCTGGAGTCCGGATCTCGTTCGACCGCAACGATTCGCGAGAAACGATAAAAGGTCTCATCGTGGATCGATTATCTTTTTCTTTCTTTCGCTGAGGGAAACCGATCGTCGCGGCCTCGTTTAAAATAGTAAAATTTCAACTGGTCTGGATAGCCGAAGGCTTCTCGACTTGGTAATTGCCGTTGGCTCCCGGTGCTCCGCTCGGGCTCGCACGACGATTCTCGTGCCCGCGGCAGGGATGCATACTTTCTCGTGGCAACAGGAAGAAAAAGGGTCAAACGAAATACTCGAAGGCAGTTCGAAAGGGAGAAAGGAATGAAGAAAGACGACGGGTGAAAGAAGAAAGAAGAGCCGAGTTTCCGAGAGGGCCGCGTGACGAGGGACGAACCAGAGTTGAAAAAGAACCGAGAGGAAATCACCGAGAAGGAGAGAACCGATGCGAGAGGGAAGAGGGGATGGCATTAGAGTCGACCTTGAAAAGAACCTTGCAAGGCCGTCACGCTTACCTCCGGATCGTCTCGAGTTGGTGCCGATGTTGACGCTGCTTCTACGCGCTAGATCCTATCGTATCTCGAGATACGATACGGTGAAAGCCTACGAAGCCGTTCGCCTCTTCCGCGCGTCTAGTATTACCGACTCGAAATCGATCGGATTTCGACGGACATTCGGATCTCGAAAAGAATCGCATTCCAGAGACAGTCGCGCTCGATTAGAACCGAACTCGGCTTAGCTCGACTCTGCTCGGCTCTGCTCGGACGCGTCTCTCCTCACTCGGAGATAACTCGCGCGAGCCGACTGGCTTTTATTCTCGACTAGCATAATTCCCGTTGAAAAATCAACGGCTGTCTCATGGAGGTGCGCTACAAATTTTATTTCTAGCAATTAATCCTCAAGGATTTCCGGGATCAAAGCATATTCGTGCATCAGTTCTCGAACCTGTATGTTCCAAGAAATTTTCAAAGTTTCTGCGATCCCGATCGACTTCTAGTCGTCGCTCGAGACTCGCCTTTTATCGACCGTATGACAAATCGACGATCGCGACAGGTGTTCGTTTTTTTCCCCCTCCGGACGAAAAGCTCGTTTCTCGAATAACCTGCTCCGCGCGGAGCGTGCGGTGTACATTCGGCAAACGCGTAAACGAACGGCCGGCCAGGAGAGATAAAGCGGAGCGACGCGAGCCGCCGCGTTAATCATCCGGGTGCCACGATGAAACAGTTTATCGGGTTTCCTTATCTAGCGATGACGTCCGCAAGGCCGAGCAACGTCCTCAAGCAACAGTTTGTAGAACGGTCGCCGCGAAAAGTCTGTTTCCACAGGCGCGCATTCCGACGCGATTGCGCGTACGCGTAATCGACGCTGAATAAATAATCGCGGCGTTTTTTCGTGCTCCCCGGGTGTCGAAAGATCCTCGATTTGGTATCGTCGCTCGCTCCTGTTTAATTAACTTACAAATTGAACGACACTATACTCTGATCGCTTCCAAAAGAGGCGATCCGAGTGCGATCTCTTCCTCGAGGCGCGCTCGGCAAAGGCGTGTCGTCCCATAAATATTCGTCAATTTCTAATTAGCCTACCTTTTAATTCCGACGAGTCGAGTTCGCGAAGCGAAGCCCCCCCATAGTCGACGGCTCATGCCTGCAATTACAAGGCGGACGCGCTTAGTCGAGAACGTTCCCGAGGTTAACGACGATACTAACCCCGGAATACCGCGAATGCCGCGATATAGCAACCCGATGCATCCTCGCCCTACCCGAGGACCCGTTCCAATCCATCTCGGAAACTTTCCACGGTGAATTCGTGAAAGCGGCGAGGAAGAACGCTTTCGAGAGCGGTCCGACGATGCGGGCCAGGTCGCCTCGTTCGCTACCTCGAACGTTTCCACGAGTTACCAAATACTTACTTATCTATACGAGATACGCGTTACCCGCTGTTACACAATGCGTTACTCAATTGCTCGTGTAACGCAAGGTCAACCGGCAGAGCGACGTATAGGCCGCGACCGCTTTTTCTGCGAACCTTCGGGCCACCGAGCTCACTCGAATTGGTACCGAGAAGTCGCCAACAGAGCCATCGAGGTGGATGCTCTTTGCTAAATAGAGTTCTGCTTCGAGATCGATCCGCGAGGACGCCGACGCCGCTTCTGACTTTGCAGGGTGAATGGCTGGCTCGAGCAGACCGAACGTGAGAATTAGACACGGTCGGCTGCAATAGCTGGAGATCCAGAATGAGTTGCTTTCACAGGGCAATTTTAGCCAAACAAGCACTTGTAATTTCTCACATCTTTCGCATCTAATTCATTCTATCCAAAACATAGTTTTACCAAAGCAAATTCTCATTCCGACGACCAAAACGCACCACCCGCTCATCAATTAGAATTCACTTTGTCACCCCTTACAGTTTACAGCCAGCCGATAAAAAAGGATTCGACGTAAATACGGAAAATTAGAACTCAAAAGCATTTCGAACCGTTCACAATTAGCTAGCATATATTGTTAAGTTTACATCTATATTTAATATTCTTCCATGGTAGTAATACTCGCAGCTAACTTCTTCTGGTTTGATTCAACACTTGATTCTCTTAATCTAATGTGGCATCGAGTTTTTCATCCATTATTTATCTTTTGTTACGTACATCAACAAATCGTTTACATCTATATTCAAGCATATATTGTTAAGTTTAAAAATATATTTACAGACATTGTCTTGAACTATTCGAACATTACCAAAGCGAAACGTGATTTACGAGCCCTAGAAACGGGGTATACGGATTCCGCGACATTTCGGACGCTTCAATGGCAGCCAAGACGGAACGGAAGACGGGGATGACGGAGGACGAAGCAGTGGCCGTCGATCAGGTATTACGCAAGAATCGGTTGGCCGAGGTTGACTGTCGAGTTATTCGTCGTTTGGCAGTTGGTTTATTTGCCGGGGCTGGTCGGGTGGGTTAGTTGCCGGGCACGGCAACTCGGCAATACAGCAATACGGCGACTGCGAAGACGGTCGCCCAGGCACGAGCAAGAAGTAAAGGAGAACGTCCTTGCAAGGCCGGCCGCCGACGCCCGAGAGTCAAGCCTCTCTCTTTCGCTTTGCTTCGCGCTCCCTCCTCTTCTCCAGCCTCTCTTCGTTTCACGTTCGTTCGTTCGCTCTCTCCAACTCTCTCGATCCTCTCTGTCTCTCGTTTGCCCGATCCCGAGCCCTCTCCCGATCTCCATCTATATACGCGTATCCGTCGAGCAGCCCCTGCAATCCTTCGACTGCACCTTCGCCGCGCGCCGGTTACACGCGGCTGTGTAACATCCATTCTACCATCCTGTTTGCTTATATAGAAAACTGTCGTCTCACCTATCCGGGTGTAGTTACCAACGTGCATCCTGCATACCGATGCGCCGAGGCTGGGATAAGAATCGTAGTACGATGAGTTCGCGTGAGAAAACCAGCGGACCCTAGAAATACCATAATTTTCCTCTTTCATTTTCTCCCGGCTTCCTAGAAATACGCTGATTTTCCTCTTTCATTTCCTCCCGGCTTTCGACGATGATTGTCGTACTTCCGCACCGTGGAATTTCACGAGGAGTACGAAAATTTTCCATTGGTCTGACTCGTGCCGGCTAATTTCCCTTTGTTCCAGGCGTTCGCGGACCGGACCGAGATAACGAGAATGAGGCTCGCGTTTTATCCGCGGTCCTGTCACCCGGTGAAAAATTTCCCGTGGGCGGCCAACCCGAGGCCCGCCTTCAGGTGGTCCAGAGATAACTTCGTCGACGATAATGCTTCTATAAATACGGGTCTCGTGAAAATCACCGACGCAGCTCTCACCGACAATATTTCACCGACAACGTGTTTAACCGACTACGATTTTAGTCGACGACAGTACTGTCCGATAGTAACACCATCTCGAAAGATGGTGCTGACATTTCTTTCTTTAAGTATCCTGCACTGACACTTTTACTTTTGTCTAAGATACAATTATTACACTACGAGAAGAATTACACGTAGTCCACTAACGTTCTCGAACGATGTTAACCCTCAGGGTGAAAATTCACCCGTTCGATATATTCACATACTGTAAAAGTATTCGTCCTTTTATGTCTACGTCGCGAGATGTATATCTATAAAATGTGACGTTATAAATGAAACATAATGTGTTGATTTAACGTGTAAAATAAAAATCGGTGAATCGTTATCCTAGTCTCTTTTAAGTAGTTATTTTTGAGGAGCGTGTGAGGGTTAATATCGAATAATACAGTAGTCGATTAAAGTCGTTGTCGGTGAAATATTATTGGTGAAATCTGTGATTTCCATGGTAGCCTTAAATACACCGAGTGGTCGAGACGTCGATCGAGTTCCAGGTGACGAAAGGACCCGTGAGAACCAGCGGCGGACAGCGCGACAGTTACTCGCGTACTCGGAACCATGATGGACTTTAATTTACGCGTGGCAGCGCGGCAAAGAATGCCGTTTGTCCTTTTGTTTAGCGCGTAGCCGTTCGCGGCAAGGCGTTAAACAGAAGTCGACGCACCTTGACACGGTCGCTTGGCGGACCAAAATCGTCGAACGGTCGTCGGCTTGAGCAAGACGGCGTCGGCATGCGAGTCACGTACGGGTTACCGTGCGGTCTGACGTCGATCGTTTCCCCATGTTCGCGCGACAAAAGCAATCGTTAAGGAGATAACGTTATTATTGTCCGTGATCGCGGTCGACGCGCCTCGCTCCGTAAACAGGTAAAATTCCTTCTTTTTTTTTTTTAATCAGAGATTGTCGCGAGAGATTAGTCGACCGAGCGAATTCCTCGACATCTTACTCGAGCGTTCCAACAAGCCACGAAGCAGTGATTCAGACACCGAGACATTTTACCAACGACGATCGACGATAGGCAAACGGTTGGTTTGATTTTCGTGGGTGTGCGAGAGAGACGCGTAATAGGTTTGCCTGGACGCCGAGGCCCCGCGAGTAGGCGCGAATCTATGAATGCATACGCCACGCAATATGCACTCGTTCATGCGTCCCACTTCGTGCTTCCTCGCCGGTAGAAGAGAACGCGCATGTGCACTTGCACACGCTGGTGTTGCGCAATGCCCGCTACTCTCGAAACTGTGGGCGTCCTGATCCTGATCGATCGCCGATCGCCCGTGCCCCGTTGTCGGTCGCATGAATCGTGCTTTTATAAATAGGCAAACTGCCGCTTAATACGTGGCGGAATAATATTTCACGCGTCACCGAACAACGGCTGCAGGAAACGTACTCTCCCAGATATGACGCGATCCGGTTCGAGGGATTGCAACCAGATATATCTCTAATTTTCGACGGCGCACAGTCGGGCAAACCGAGGAATTTTCTGTCAGTCTTGTGTCAATTTCAATCGTATTAGTAAAACGTCGATTAAACTTATAGAAAAAGAATAATATATCTCACAAGATGTTAAAAATTTCATTGATGACTACTTCCTGTTTAAATCCATACATTTAACAATGACAGTCCAAATATTTTATTATTTTTATCGTGTTCTATTTAAGAGAATATCTTCAAACTAGTAGGTTACCAAATTGTTTCAACAAAGAAATGGTTTCGTTAGTTTTCTTCGCGTTTCCCGTTTTTATCGAGAATCGGTTGATTATTAATAATTGCTTTACTTGCAGCCTTACAGCTAAGAAAATGTGACTTGGTTTACATTAACCTGTTTATACAAAACTATCTTATTTCACACTAACTATATCACTAACCCGCTTAATTCTATACTTATTGCTTCCCTCCCCATTCCCTAATTTTTGCATTTTTTCTTTGGTATTCTCTTTGGTTTATTTATGCTCTCTTTTCTCTTTTTTTCCTCAACTTCTCCAACCACTCTTCAACCTTTCTATCTTTTTTTCCCGCTCACTACATACTCGAGCCTGATCATTTCCCCCCATTATCCTGCAATCCCTTGTCAAATGCTCTAGTTTTCCATACTTGTCCCCACATAGGTCGCATCCTCTCGCCTCTTCCTCCAGCCAGTATTTGTTTATGACTGTCCCCTCTACCCTCCTTGTTCAGATACTACGGTTGATTATTAATCGCGTTAATTGGAACCTGGAACTGACGCGATACACACGCGGGAGCCGAGTCCTCGATCGATTTGTACGGTCCGCGTATCCGCGTTCGCCTATTTCAGGTGTCGCTTGTTAAATAACGCCTCGAAGATGGTAACACCGCTAGATCGCGCGCCGATAATCACCGTGCGATTTAGCTCGTGTCGCTATTACCTCGCCGGGTACTCGAGTATGCAGCGGCGAGAATACGGGAGACAGTTCGTTCCACGAGCATTACGCATTGCAGTGAGTTTTGTAGTCAGCGATGCATAAAATCGGAATGCGAGCGAACGCTCCGTGCTTCGGATACTTTCGAATCGAACTCTGCGCTGCGACGCGACTCGCGACAGAGTATCCCAACGAATTATGCAAACGTTTCGTTTTTTTTTGCGTTTCCGCGATACAGTTTCGGAAACGTTCATCCAACAACGCGAGGCCTTTCCCACGGATAGAAACGAGTTCATATGCTGGAACAAAGTCTAATGTTTACGCGATCGTCCCTCCGTTTTATTTATCCATGCTTCATTTCGTATTCATCCGTGTTTGTAACTCGCTCGCCTCGCTAAAAACCAATCGGATTTTTGTCGCCGGTGATAAACGAGCCGTGCAACGATGTTACAACTTACGCGAAATTATCTCTCCGCGCGACGAGCGTGATCTATTATTTTCGCTTATTAATAATATCGTCCGGGTACGTTTGGTTTATCTTTGTATCGCGGGGAATCGGTTCTCGACGAGAGGCGATATTAATGCGCGCTAAAGTTTTCCGGATAGGCATCTTCGCGAGCTGATAAATCTCCGAGCGGCTCGAGGTTCGATACGCTCTGTAATTACGGCACGTAACGAAAGTGTTACGTGTAGGTGCTCCGAAAGCCTTGGGGCTGAGCGTCGGGTATCTAAGGGCGTGCCCAGACCGAGACAACTTTTATTGTCGGCGATATCATTCGCCGTATCCGCGTCACTTTTTTCTATCGACAAATGAATAATCGTCGTCCCATTTGTTGCGCGTCGCCCGCCGAGATGCGTTCGACGCGGTGCGCACGAGGGACCAAGGGAACAACGAACAGTGATCGAGAAATTCAGTGACATTTTTCATAAAATAAACTTTCTTATTCTCAATTGAACATTTTTTTTTTAATTAGGAAATCTCAGGAAATCTCTAATAATGCTTAGTACAGAGTATTACAAGGTATATTGTATGGTATAACAAAAATATTAGTTACAATATAAAAATCGAAAATCCTTAGGCACGTAGGTTACATGTATTTAAAAAGGCTATCATATATACGCAACCACTAATAGTAGGTTCTGCTATTAAGCAACCTATATCCAGTGGCAATTGAAAACCTGCTCTAGTAAGGTTTTGGATAAGTTTGATCCTCTGATCATTATATAAATTGCACTGCCACAAAACATGGTTAAGCGTTTCCTGCTCCTGGTTACATTTACAATTGGGATTATCGATGATGCCAATGCGAGCAAGTGAAGCAGCCATATGGTAATGGTTCGCCCTGCATCAATTGAACTTTTTCAGTGGAATTTTATTTTCTAGTATTTTTCGAAGCTACAAACGCATAAAGATCCGCAGTGTACTTATAACAAAATGTCTATAAATTTCTCGATCCCGACCACTGTGCAGCGAAGAACTCGATGCAGTCGAAAGTGACAATGACGTGGAAAGTGAAGGCTAATTTACACGTGTAATAATACGTATCGAGGTTTGCACGTCGAACAGCTCTCGTTCAGAGATTCTCTCGTGGAATTTCAGCTCGTAAAGCTAGCCAACCATTAACGTTTTGCTCGCATATCTCGCCTCGATATTTTTCTTGCTGGTTATTAGACGCGTCGGCTCCACAGAGAAATGCCAGTTGCCCCGACCTCGATGAATTTTCCTTCGTCGACCATTACGTTGGATTGTACTCGAAGATTTCTGTGGCGTCCATCAATCTACCGTCTATCGCAGGGTATTGCGCAAAGGTCGTACCGATAACGCACCACCCACCGATAACCGAGACGAGCTAAAAAACGAAGCTAGATTTTACCTATTCTACTAAAAGATTCGTAATCTGCTGGTCTGCGTGCACAAATAATCTCTCTCTCTCTCTCTCTCTCTCTCTCTCTCTCTCTCTCTGTTTCTCTCGCGACATCCTCGATGAGCAGCTGATAAGATAGCGGATTCTATGAAACCAGCATTTCCTGGTTGTTGTGCTTAACCCTTTGGTGACTCATAGATAAGTATCTTTGAAAATGAAACGATACATGCCTCGTATACGTGTTTCGAGTCGTCGAGATTGTTTCAGCGAGCTGGACCCATCTTCCGGCAGAACTGAATTTTTTCGCGACGCTCGAATCGATGTGGTCGCGTTGTCGCAGCGCTCGTATAAACTCGAATCAATAGAGGCTATCTGTCGGGTCTCGGTTAGATAAACAATGATCGAGCCGAAAGCAATTGTGGAATGTTTGACGAGTCGAGTCGCGATTCCGTCGGCAACAAATTGATTTATACACGGCGATATTACGGCGTTTACCATCGACACCCAATTGACCCGCGTCTCTCCAGGAACCCTGCGATCCGAATCACATTCCAGATTCGTGATCCGATCTGGATCGATTCTAAGTTTGAAAAGATGGTAGATCGTGCTCAACCCTCTGACAGTGATCGTGATCAATCGTCGAACAAAATGGCAAATATTTTCTTGATCACAGTTCATCGATTGAATCAAGAAATTACTTTCTTGCCAACGAAATGTATATCAGATGATTGCATAATTTCGAGTCCGATTTGAAAATAATATTTACTGTTTAAATTTTAAAGGATACAGTTTCATTAATCAATTATAGTCAACGCGTAATTTTCTTGCTCACTCCGCCGTGCGGTACAGTTTGCGACATCTATGAAAATCAAGAACGAACTTATGCAATCATTTAATATTAGATTGAAGAACGAAATCCTTAGTCCCGTGGAACACCGCGAGATTGAAAGAAATCCCAGATCTATCCCGCGGGATTGCAAACCCTATCTGAGACCTTGGCTCGGTATAAAGAAAAACGGATCGAGATCGACAACCACTGGATCTCGACACGATGCACACTACACGCTGCAAACTACACACGTGTGGTCTCTCCGAACAGGGGACCCGCGTATCGCGTTACGCGGCCTTACAACTACGGGCCTTCGGATACGAGCAATCGGTCTTCTCGAGTCGAATGGAGTTCGCGTATAATTCAGCCTGTTATTCGAAAGACAGAAGAATTCGAGCACCGGTTATCCCGCCGAGGGTGGGTAGTGAAATCGAGCGGTCCACGAACAATCGGATCGAATCGGATCGGATCGTATTGAATCGAATCGTTGCACGGCTCTTTCGCATATCTGATAGTCTATTAGGTTTTGCGCAACCCACGTCTCGTGGTATTTATCGAGGTCGAGTCGATCAGCGTTCAGAGCGTGGGTCTTAACCTGTCACAATTCGATCGTAATTTCGCGATAAAACGGCGCGCGGCTGTTGTCCAATCGAACGAAAGACAGACCGAGTGCCCCGAGAGGACCTGTTTCTTTCCGAGCAATTCGGGCTACGCTATTTTCGTGTCTCATTAAGCGCGACAACTCTCTCTTTCTCTCCCTCTTGTTCGATATCGTACGCGATATCTATAGATGCCCCTTATCTCCGATTCCGCTTATATAAGTCGCAATTACTTGAACTTTGTTACTCGATATCTAGTTGAAAACTTTTCCGACGAACGACGCGTTCGCGTGCTCGTCGAAAAACCTGTACGAAGAGGTGTACGCGTCTTCTTAAATCTCTCCTCGGGGAAAAACGAATGAAAAGTAACAGGTCGTAAATAACAGCCTTCGCAGCTATACGCCCGAGACCCTTTGTCCCGAGATAAACTACAATGTTGCGATAGCTAATCAACGAGGCTCCGAGGCAACGCGCATTACTCGCTGAAACCGGGATAAAATTGGAATTCGCGTGCGCGGGATCGAATGAAAATTGATGTACGCGGTTAAAATTGTCGAAGACGTTCGATTATCCGGTTCTCGGTAGGTACTTGCGAAGAATATAATCGATCAATTATCTTGCAGTTTTCTTTCGCAATTATACGTTCGCCTCTTTTTTTCCCCGCCCCTCCCCCCTTCGACGGAACGCACAGTCGTACGCCAATCGCGTTTCCAGCGTCCGCCGTAAAAACCGTCTAATGAGAGACTCTGAATCGAGCATAAACGATTTGTAATGTCCAGTTATTCGTTGAACGCTTCGCAATTAATGGTTATCGTGTAAAATTGCCCGGCAATTCTACGTGGGGGAGCGCGTCGTGCCGGTGTGGAACACCGTTTACGCCGTTTACCTTCGAACGCGAGGATATTCCATACTTCGCGCGGATAAATATCCGTACGAAATCCTTATTCGCGGATTATCGATTCGCGGATAGAACGTCGAAGTCGCGAACACGTAAAAGAAGAATCGTGGGTCTCTTCTAATTGCGAGCACGATCAACACGTGAACTGTAACCGCCCCATGTAGATGATCATAAGACTCCGCGCGGCGAGTCCGAACGAACGTAGAAAATGAACGTGTACGGCGATTCGCCGCAAGAAGAGATTTATTCTCGTAGCCGGAACAAAATCGTGATTCGCGCTTGGAGGCTCGAACGAGCTCGTGTTGTAGCGCGGTCAAATTAGTCGTGCGGTCGTAAAGAAGGATTTTTCTTCGGGATGATGACTTAAGGGGGTCCAAAGGACGCGGAGGACGAATGATGTATATCAGTAGAGGTGGTTGGCGAACGACTGCGAGCAGGAAACATGGTAGCCCCGCTCGCAGCGAGCCGCGAGTTGCGAGTTTCGAGCTCTAAGGGCTCTTCGAGCCTCCCCTTTCGAACACGCGGGGGACGTGGAACGAACGCAGATTGCAAATTACTGCGATAGCTCCAGCTGCCGCGACGATTCCTGCCTGGCTAGCTGCCTACCTACCTACCTACCTACCTATCTACCTACCTACCTACCTACCTACCTATCTACCTACCCCGACCGACCTACAGCCACGCTAGATCTTCGCGTGTGACTGCGCTCCGCCTTGAGCTAACGCCGCGCCGCACCGCGCCGCGCTTTGATAATACTTTTCCACCTGGCGCAATTACTTTTCGCGAGCACAGAAACATCCCGAAGACGCCACGCAGCTGCGGGTACCTACATTTCACCAGTCAAAAAGGTGAAAAATCAATCTAGGCCGCAGTCAAAAGTCCCATTTTCACGTTCACGAGACGTAACTTGCATTATTCGTGTTAGTATTAACGTTTACAGACCATTGTCACCTGGCCGTTTTCTCTAGTTTGCATAGCTATCAGTATACAGTGAATCTTTATACAAAATAAAAATGCTGTACCCACGTGAGTTAAAACAAACTGGATTTATTTTCTTTCTTAATATGTTTAATAGGTTGAAAATGGGGGAAATGATCAGGATCGAGGATCTGGTGAGCGGGAAGAAAGACAGAAATGTCGAAGAGTGGTTGGAGAAGTTGAGGAGAAAGAGAGCATAAATATACCAAAGAACATTTTGAACTAACAAAAATACAAAAGTTAGGGGAAGGATGCAATAAGTAAGTAAATAAGTAGGTTAGTGATAATTAGGATACTAAAAGAGTACGACAGGGTAGAAATAAGTGAGACAAAGAAATGAATGAGGTAAATGTATATAATAGAATAGGTTAATGTAAACCAAGTCACATTTCTAAGCTGTAAGGCTGAAATAAAGCAAAATCTTCTTCTTGTAATAAGTGGAACATAATATTTTCGTTATAAATACATAAAATCCGCTGTCTAGGTATCAGAATCGATTCCAAACGCAAGGTGGAGGACGAGACTCTGAACGGCGAAAGACTAAAATGGAAGGGCGCGCGTGCTTCCCGCGCGGCGACTACGAAAACAGGGTATGCACGTAAGAGTAAGAGTAACGTTTATTATGCAGGGCCGGTTGGTAGGGAAGAATGAGCAAAAGTACTGTTACTCGGACAAAGGCTGCCCACGTTGTACGGTCAGGATGCTATAAAAGCGTTCGCATCGCGCACACCCAGTTCTTCCTGCAGTTTATTGCTATTGGAAACGGTTCAGGAAATCTCGTTCCCGCGTAATGCATTTACAGAACGACGCCTCGGTTTTCCTTATCTCCTTTCATTTCACCGGCTCGATACGATACGACGTTTCCCGTAGAACCGTTATGTTACCATCATCGGCGTGCTCGCGATCGCGAAACAATCTTCTCCGTTTTCTTCGCTGCAACGATGGTCCGACGAACAATTCGCTTGAAGGATTGCGCAGCCGATCCCACAGGTTCGGGTTTCAACTTCGAAAAACGCTTTCGGTGGTCGACCGAGGACCCTGGACCCCGCCATTGCCCCCATACTTTGATGCTTTGCCATTGTACAGCGCTTGAACCGACTTTTCTCCGACGAATTAATGGAATTTCGAAAAATCTGGGGATCGGCAATCTACGTTTGAAAGGGGCACGGAGTGCCTCCCAGTTTATCTCGGGAATCTCTGGAGCGAGAAGACGAGGCCGCAGGAAGGGCGGCAACAACGGCCAGGCTGTAAGTAACGATGGAGCAGTAACTTGCCTTCATGGTGGCGTTACAGCATAATACAACACCTACAAATAGAAGTCGCGGAACGAACGATGCCCTTTTACTGGCTACTTTACGACCACCGGAGTCCGGAACCCTCTCGCGTTCTTGCCGAACCCTTGGGTACACCATGACTCCGAGACAAATTCAAAGAGTCTCCGCTTAAACGGATCGTTTATTAAAAATCACGCATTCCGAAAGTCGATCGGCACGCGTTACTCATCGAGTATCGATTGCTAATTATATCGTTAGAACAAGGCAGCGTATTTCATTCGGAGACCTTCCGCTCGAAATTCCTACGAGCACTGACGCATAACGCTCGCACTGATTTGCATATTTGAAAGTGAGCGACTGACTTTGCCCGAAGGGAACGAGTAAACAAAGGTACCGGCGAGTTTGTTGGCTACGTTCCTACGCGCTGGATGCTCTAGATATTCCACGAAACGACAGGGACTACGAGGGGAAAAAGGGAGTCGATCGTTGACCGGATTCACGGTGCAACACGATCCACGATCCGCGATCCACGACGCGAGGCACGGTCGAGGCGTTACCGAGGCGTGCGCGAGCGTAATCCTCGATTTTCAATTTCGCCAGAAGGCTCGGACTAAAGATACCACCAAATAAACCAGTCAACGTCCTGACAGCAACGTAACAGTGCATACCACCGCCTGGCAAGGACCTAACAAGCACAAGTCTTCGAGCCAAGGTAACACGAGAGGGCCACCAGCGTAGCGAGTCTCCGGTTTCGAATTTGTCTAAAGTAATTAAAACCCTGCGCGAACCTTTGCCGCGCACGTTATACCAGCGAATCGACGCATACTTGACGGGGTTCGCTTTAACTCACGAGAAAAAGGCATCTCGTCGAAAATTATTACACCGACTTTGATCGGCGGGTAAGCGGCTAAGGGGAAACGGTAAGTCATGGTCAGCCGCGTCGATTCTTTCTCGACGTGCGAGTATTCGATTGGGACCAAAGTAATTTTTAAGCTGAAAATACTTTCCATTTTGTTCGATGATCTTTTACCATCTTTCTGGTACTTTCACAATCCCGCGGCTCGTAAAACTTCTGGTCCTTGTCGGCAGAAAACTGATCCAAGTGCGATACATACCAGGTCGTCATCAGTGAATCTGTTTTACTATTCAAAGAGTTTAGTAAACTTCGAAATAAATGGTGATGATTTTTCACGTGTTCCACCATGATAAAGCTGGGCCACACTAGATTTTATAGACACCAAAAAGGTTTCTTGGACTTTCATTTCTTTCTCCAATTGCTGATATTTGCTTTCACCAGTTCGTCTGTTTTAAATGTTGTTAACGTTATCGATCGTGAGATTCTTAAAACAGATAAAGTATTAATGATTTCGGCGCAGGGGTTCGATAAATTAAATCATTTTAATTGATCGAACCGTTGCGCCGAAATCATTAATACTTTATTCGTCTGTTTTGTTTGCGAGAACTGTAATAGTTTTAACTCGTCCTTCCTTTTCCTAGCTTCTTCAATTGCGATACTAGATTTCGCTGGGCCACACACATCTTTGGTAACACTTGAAAAGTTATCGGAGCTCGGTTGGACGCATTGAATGCGCGCTGTCACGCGTTCCATCCCACCGTTACGAGGATTGTATGCAGAGGAGGAATTCGATTGTCTCCAAATTGAGGTGCACTTATCTCGGCACGTGACTCTGTACGGTCGCAAGACAAGCTGCTTGTTTTTAGGATATTGTCCTTTCTTCAAACGTGAGCATTCGGTGGTAGCGGGGAATAAAGATGTCCGATGTAAAGGCGAAGAGCTCGCGCGTCCGGTGTCACGAAATTCGTGTACCATGAGAGACAACGTGGCGCGCGGCGTTTTCTGTGTTCGACGACTTCTAGGTTCGATTGAACGCGTCGGGAGGGAAGACGACTATTCGGTTCCCTTGCGCGGATGTATCGGGAACCGACGAATCGGATATCCTTTCAGGCGAGGGTGGATCGTGACGTCCAGCCAGAAAAGGCGTTTAAGATATCCTCCTCGTGATCGTCACGCCCTGAACCGATGTCCGGCATAACGCGAACCGTCGAGGCTCAGCTCCGCACGGCACAGTGTTCCAAGAACGAGAGGCGACGAGTCGAGGGACAAAAGCGAGCCGCAATAACCAGCACCGGCAATACCATCGTTCATCGGTTTGCTCGATCACGTACGCGTTTAATTGAATTTTGAAATCGTGAGGAACACGCTGAGAGATTTAACGGTTACCTCGCAGCGGATAATGGAGGCGAAACCGTGAGGATCGTGGAGCAACGTTTGACGCGAAGTGCGTTGATAAAAGTAATACTTTTGTACAGGATATTAATGTGCTTTTCTAAAGTCTTACAAATTTTCGGGTTCCACTTTCTCAAGGGTTAAGGTCTTAGAATGAAAGTGGCCCCGGCCGAATAAAATAGAGGGGACGGCTGAAACACGAAGGAAAATTGCAACCCAAAATATGGACCGAGTGCCGGAAGCGCCAATTGTGATACTGGTGATAATGATCCGGTGTGTCTTCAGGAAGTGAGGGGTGGCCGAAACACCCCTCCCCGGCGAAAGCATTTCTACTGCTACTACTACTACTACTACTACTACTACTAAGGTCTTAGAAAGAGAACTGCGTTTAAACAAATCCTGTAAAATGAACTGTTAAATATATATGATCAAATCCATGGTCTGTATCGGCCTGATAAGTAGGGGGAGTGTAATTTTCCTATGTTGAATGTATGTAGAAAAATCGTGAAAATTTATAACGTTTACATTATCAATTTGATCTCAAGACAGAAACGTACCTAGGTAACAGATCTCTAGGAACACTCTCTTCTATAAAGGTTTTAAATACCAATAAAAGAGCTTCATTTATGTTCATAGGCGACGCACTATGCGTCGTTCTGCGAGCAGTTAGTGGCCGGTGAAAAATTGCGCGAAACGTTTCGGCGAACTGCGTGTGGGCCGGTTGAAAAATCTAAAGAGCAGCGACCGTGGTCGACTGCGCGATGTGCACTGTGTACAGAACGGTTCTCGCGCGTAATGATGACAAATGGCTGCGCGGTGTAAATCATCCGGCTGACCGGACGGACGGCTCGGATCGTCAAACGTAATCTCCGGGGAGGCCACCGATGCTGCGATGGAACGGGTGTAACGCGGAGGAAAAGCTGAGAACGTTGTTCTCCCCCAAGTTCACCGTGAGAACAACCGAGGCGGGACGCGCGGTTTGCGATCGTATTTTAAGACGCAAAAGGGGATACGGCTTTGGCGTCGTGGGCGTGCGTACCTCGCGATTACCGAAGATACCTGCGGCAGATGAAGACATCAGGATTTGACGGGCCGACAATAGAGTATAAATTACCGATGGTAGGAAGGGATGTTGACGGTGGTAGCGCGCGAGCAGACTTCTCTCCTATCGTAGAACGGAGAGACGCTACGGAGAGAGCTCCGCGGCCGTCGCAAACGCGTTTATATGCGGCTGCACGAACGGGCACCGTTCGCGAGCGTCGTTGCGGATCCTAGGGTTTTATCTGGCATTGGCGAGACACGATTCACCGTCGAAGGGATATCCGTAGGCTCTCTCGAGCATCGCGGCGAATTCCTCGAACGCCCACGAACCGTTCGGCCTCCGAAGGCGACGAGGCACGATCGAAGAGGTCATCGCGGCACCGAGGCTAGACCTTCGTGCTCGACCTTTCGATCCTTCGAGGACAATGAATTCATCGTCGAGCCATAGATCCTTGGCAAATGTTCCTACAAAGTTTCACCGGCGATCCTCTCCTCGGTCGAGCAGCCGAACGGTTAAGAGCCCGTTCAGACACCGCGGAACACGCGTGATTTTTGTTTTCGACTGTTCGACTGCGCGGACACGTGCAAACGAATACGCTAATGTATACGAAACTTCTTTGCTAAGGGTAACAATTTTCTGATCCAACGGAAGTCGATGCGACGGAAGTCGAAAGTGGAGCGCGAAAATTTTAACTGAGAATGAACGGAGAAAAATCATTTCTTACCTCGACGGGATTCGAACCCCGGTCCACCGACTGGGGACAACCAACGATCTTTAGAATGATAGGGAACATTTTGGTATATATCGCAATGAATAAAATGGTCGGTAGTAGGATCAAACGAAACGGTTAGAAATACATGGTTTTTTGTATGACTACATTCATTTTAATGCTTAGATATTGAACACTAACAAATCAAATTTGATTTCGTTTAAAAAGATGAGCGCAACATTCATATTTGTTAGACTGCGTTCAAAATCTTCATGACGAGTGTGACTCGTTGAAATTCGGCGAGAGATCAAGATCCACGCGATTTCGCCGTGTCGGGCTCTAATTCCTCGTTGAAAACACGTGTCCGTCCTTCCCCCCGTTAGAACCTGAAACGGCGTCCGAAGCGTACAGCCCCGGCGGCTATAGTTTTGCAATAAATCGTAAACGAGCGACCGTTTCACACGACATTGCTGTAAGAGCGTGGGCAGCGCTCCGGTGTGGCAATATGGCGCCGTGCCCGGCCGTCCTTCCGTCCCACCTGGATATAGAAAACGGGCATTGCGGTTAATTAACGAGCATTACGTTAGGTGCCAATCTGCATAATTAGCGGCCCGCGCGTTGCACCGCGGTGCGTTCATCGTTTACGTTTGCGCGAACGCATCGGCCAATGGGGATCGGAAGGAAGATCGCGAGCTTCGGCGACAAACAGAATTCGAGCGCGATAAAATACTGGTCCGACGACGGATGCTCGTACACTGTACATCGTAGAAAGCGAATCGGTCGGATCACCGGGATCACGGATAGAAACGGAGAGCAAAGAAAAGATGGGAAGAAAGATCGACCCCCTTAAACGAGATTCCTACCGGCTGCTGGCTCGCGTCTACCTGTTATTGTAGCTAAAGGGCTGCATTCCGGTTGAATCTAAATGCCTGTGTCACGGATCGCAATAAACCTAATGGCAGCCACACGATGTTCCTGTTTCTGGGCGAGCACAGTCTCCGCGGACGCACGCTGCCGACTCGTGGACGTCCACGAGATACCTTCCCTCCCCCCCCCCGTCTTCCTCATCAAATTTTCAAGCTGGAGCTGTTCGAAGCGTCCCTGAGTTATCCGAAGGAAGAAAACGGCTCCTCGGCGTTGGTAAACCGTGTCGCAGATATCGGACCGATCGTAACGTTGAATCGAGAGGCTCGACCGTTTCGAGATGTCGATGATAGAAGCTGAGGTTGGACACGGGCATGGCCACACGGGTATTGAAACGCGAGCAGGCACGATTATGCCCCGTTACGGAACAGCCATAACGCGGTCTCGCTCGTCGATATCGCGAACGTTCGTCGAGCCTGTACGTGCAAGGTCCAGGCTTATCCTAGAGGCCGCACAATGCGGCGAACGAGTCCGCGCATCCGCTCCTAAGTGGATCTACCCTGTACTGGTTACGTGATGACGACATTTAGATGGTTGCTGGACGATAAGCGGCGGAAAACTGGAGCTTCGACTATAATAAGGACGGCGGGCAAACCATCGAGACAAAAGCTTGCGGACGTGAACGTTGATCAACGCAGAAACCGAGGGAACGCTTGAACACGTTCGATCGAACTCTCGGTAGAACGAAACGATCCTTTCGATTCAGGAATTCCGTGGCTACGGCGTCCTCGAGATGATCGCAATTAAGGTAGATTCGCGCGAGAATCCGATTAAACAGAAATGCTAATTGACTCCGGTCTCGGGAGGAAGAATCGCGCGCGTTGCGCCATGCGAAAATTAGAAAGGCACTCGCGCTACCAATTGCGATCGCGCCTCCGTTCTCGGTTCTCACTCGCGAGAAAACTACGCGTATCCGTCTCCGTCTGGAGTCTGTGCAACGCGCAACGGCGCCAGTGTCTCGGTGCGCTCCCCGCCTTGTGCAACCCAGTCGCTCCGCGACTCCTTAATTACGGCAGCGAATCGAATGGGATTGTTCCAGGGCCGCATCTGCGAACCTCGCCGTTCGACACTGCACCAAGAAATTGTACGAGCGTGCGAGGAGAAAAAGTACAACGAACGATTGGACCGGCCCTATACGTCCTCCGGCTCGTCTAAGGTTTTGTTATCGCGGAACGCTGAGTTTCCTCCTTCGCCATAGGCTCGACGCGGACTGCTCGCACTTTCTTCGGCCTCGATCCCCTTGCGGGAACCTCGATACTTAACTTACGTATATCGGTTTCGCAATCATTATTAGAGGATGTTGCGCAAGCGAGAACGTTCTGTCCTATATGAAATATCGGCCGCGTTCAATCTCGACCGCGGATACGTTGTAATTAGCGTGCAAGACACCGCGTGGAAGCACGGTATGCTCTAACGCGGCGTGAATGCGCGAGATATCGTGGCTCGCGGGACACGGGACGCGTCTGGAAAAATTCAGATGCCATCTCTGATACATAGGTGCTAGAAGATTCGCCACGGTGCGGGTTCTCTTCTTCGAGTTCTCTTCTTCGGGCTCTCTCGGTTCTGTTGGCGCAGCGTCACGCCGCGCCGCCATGCCAGACCGATGCAAGTTTGCGGCAACCACTCGACGTACCAATCTTCGCCTTGGCCTGCCTCCAGTTATTCATCCCGTGGCTGGCTTTTACATCGTATCAACGCACCTCCTATAATAAGTCATGGGCGGCTGCTTATCGGTTTCGCGATAGAAACGAAAACAGTGTTAACGATTTTCCTATTCGCTGATTCGCTGATTCGACGGATCGATAAATCCGACGGCGTAACGCGTAATATACAGCGGGGCCAGGTAATTGCACGATGGAAAAGGTATCGAGGAACGATCTAATCGCTCCCTGGGAGCAGATGCGCTGACAGATGGCCGGCAACGACTGTTCTCAAACACGGGCTACCACTTGCCCCCGGGGGTCAGTATAATCAACCGGCTACAAACTAACTCCGTTAAGCTCCCTCGTTAGCTTTTTTACGCCACGATTAACCTGCTATACTACGCGGACGACGACTCGTCTCGTAATCGTCGCGTCCCATTTTCCTCGTTACGCCCACGAAGGTTCTCCTCGCAGAAAAATACCGGACGATCCTCGACCGTATCGCTTCTGTCAACCGTTCGGTTCGACGGCGAACCTATCGATCTTGGACACGATGGGAATCGAGGCCGATCGTTGCCAAGCGAAACGCTGTTCGGCTTATCCTTCATCGGCGTCCCGACGACAACCACGACGAGCACGACGCGTGACGCACGGTGCACGACGAGTTCGCTGAGTGTCAACAGAACGCCGCCGTGTGTGCGGTGCCAACTGAATTAACGCGATCGCGATGTTACGGGCAATGTGTCTAAGGCATTCTATAGAATTGTAGGTCCGCTTAACATCTTTTAAGCAAAGAACAAGAGTGGAATGTTACCCTTCTACCGAATCGCGCTTCGCCTCGCAAACGCGAGAGGACGTTCCAAGCTCCTCTGGAATCGAAAGCGAATAATTTTCGGATTCGAAGGAGAACGGTTTACCGTCCGAGAAAACATCTCTTTCTGTCGCGTGCGCGAGCCGAGTCCTTGGTGAGGCAGCGGAATGCTTTTGGGACAATCTGGTCGAGCGGGGGCGACAATCGCGCGAACAAAGACGCGCGAGTTTAAATATAGACGCCGGCCGGCCGGCCGGGCTAAGTTTGTCTTTATTGAGGTTCGTGCCTGTCCGCTTTCGACCTCGTCGCTTTGAAAACCGCCCACTCGATCGCGGCCGGTAACGCGCGCGTAATTGTCCGTTCGTTTTGAATCATGGACCATTAGCATCGGAAGGGCCTCGAGTTTTTCTCGACGGGTCTCGCCGCCGCGGCGATAACTCGCGATCGCGAAGACGGTCACCGCGTTTTCGCGCACGTGTATGCAAATACGGAGCCGGTGAGCTGCATGCGATTGCACGAAATAAAGGGTAGAGAGAGAGTGAGGTGCGTAGTGGCGTGCAAAGAGCGGAGAACTCGCAACCGCAGATAAAAGAGAATCGCGTGCACCGGGATACGAGAGCACGTCGAAACGCGGCAAAGTTGTTGCTCGGCCGGCCGGCTAACGACACGCTAAGGACGCGGTGCAAATATAGCGGCTTGTACACGCGCGATCGCCGAATCTTTCGGTACGCCCCGATTTATTTTACGAGCGGATCGAGGAGCAACGCGGGAGAAAGAGAGCCCCCGTTCCGAGAAGCCGATACGTCTCGAGGGATCGCGAACACGGATTGCTTTGTAATTGAAAAACCGTAGATGGCACGATTCCGCGTCGCCGTCTCGGCTCGACGACCGTTTTATTAAATATCCCGACCGAGAATGGGAACGCTGCCGTTTCGGATCGCGAACGACGTTTCCTTGAAACGAGATGCTAAGCGATGCGCCGAGTGACGGTTCATTAACACTTCGAACGAAGACCAGTGCCACGGGACGAGGCTCCTGTCCTTATCTATCGGTCCGTTTCTGCACGGAGATGCAACGAGCACCGAGAGCCTCTTCTTTCCTTTCTTCTTTTTCAAATCATAGGCGAGTCAACGACTCGACGGAAGACGAGACGCGTTCCGTTCGATGGTTTCGACGACCAGGATACGAGCCAATGAACCTATCCAGCAGCCTCATTATCGCCTCGCGTTTCCTACGAAATCATCGAGCGACGCTTTGTCGAGCAAACCTCGCGCGTCCCTTTCCGTGTCGAGCTCAGTGGTTGGAGCTACGGTATCGCGAGCCGGCCGAATAATCTGAAACGTTTCTTCGGTCGATCGTAAAGCAGACTGTATCCCGGGACGGGTCGATTCAGTCCTTATCAATCGATTCAAAATCGTGGCGGCGTTGACAAGACTCGTCCATGGGTAAATCATTGGCTCGACTCGGTTGGCCACGAACGGTGACATGTTCCGTAGCCCTCTATCAGGACGAGTCTATTAAATCTGCAACAGGACGGAATGTCCACCACGGCCATTACCATTCCGCCAAGTCGTAAGTTATCTTCGCTGACAGTGGGCGCGCATAGAAATGTCTTTGGCCGTGATACCTCTTGACTTCTTCTTCTTCTTCTTCTTCTTCCTCCTCTCTTTCTTCTTCTGACTCTTCTCTCCATTGGTTTTCTTTTGCTCGATTCTCTTCGCTCTCCGTCCCTGTTCTCGCGTTCTCCTTCTCGTTCGGATCGAGGCCGTCTTTGGCCGCGCTGTCAGCCGCCGGCACCGATATCGGTCTTTAGAATCAACGCGCGCGACCCTTTTCGACCACCTCCTCGCGTATTATATCTGCTAAATCGTTAATAGGCTTCCAGTTTTTTCGACAAATTCACAATCGACAGTTGTCGTCCGCGTATCTCGTATTGCATATTCTGTCCCGTGTAACGTTTCAGGAACGCGTAAAGGGATTCGCGACACGGCCGTTCCACTGCGAAGGTCGCCATTCGGAATTCACCGATTCTGCCGAGCCTGTCGAAGGTTCCATTCGTATGAAAATCGTTAATAGGCTTCCAGTTTTTCCGACAAATTCGAAGGGAGCCGGGAGGGTTGATATCTCGCGTGTCTCGTACTGCATACTCTGTAACGTTTGAGGAGCGCGTAAAGGGATTCGCAGCACGGCTGTTCCGCTGCGAAGGTCGCCATTTGGCATTCAACGATCCTGCCGAGCCTATCGAAGGTTCCGATTCGAAGAGGTACTGGACGGGGTCGTGGTGTAACCGATTCGTATAAAATTTGCATCGCATTCCAGCCAACCGTTGGGGCTCCGAGTAATAGCGACCGTCGTGCGTCGTTGCTAGATCTTTGAGAAGATCTCGCCTCGGCACCTCCGCGAAACTCGCGGACACGAACGACGAAGAAGGGAACCTGCGAGATACGAAGATGCTTGTTGCTGGCACAGCAGCACGAAAAAAAAGAACAGATAGAGAAGAAGAAGGTGGAAGAAAACCGGCAGCCCTTTGCTCGTACCTCTTTTCGAGTGCCTTCCAATTCTCTCGCTAGCCATAAAGGTTTTGTTGCGGCCGGATCGCCGTCGAGTCGAACGGTAAATCAAGATGGTTGCTTTACGTAATGGAGTTGCACCGGCCACATCTTAATTAGGAAAAATCTGGAAGCACATCCGTTTCGAGCTCGGCGATCCTAGGTGGAGTTAAGGCGCCCATTGCATTCTCATTAACCGTCCGCTTTTGAACGCAACCCGTGCACCGCACAGCGAATCGCTCGTTACACTATTTATCTTGAGCCTCTGTTTCGCAGAAAGCGGGCTCGTGTGTACGTACATAATAATACAACCATCGCCGGCACCGTATCTCTCTGCGATCTATCTAAGGTTTTTCAATATGCGCGCTACTAAATACCCCGTTAATCGTTGCTCGTCCGTCGCGGTCATTTTTCCCTTCCATCGGCGAAGAACACACGTCATATTAATAATTAACACGCATCTGGGAGTAAAACTTCCACTTTCTCAAGGATTAAGGTCTTTCTCAAGGGCTAAAGACGACACGTGCCTCGGGCCTGCCTTTGTTTGCCTCGGCCGCAGCGCGAGGGTGAAGGGACAGCCTTACGGAAGGACAGGGGAGAAGATTAATCTCAATTTGGTATTTTACTTAAACTTTTGAACCATAAAAGATATCGGGATGAAATTTCCACTAACATTAAAAAAAAAAACTTATTCCTACCTACTATCGTAATAAATATATTTTTTGTAATCATTTTTTAATTAATTCTTTAAATTTTGCTGTCTTGAAATCAAATTATAAATTGTTCATTCGTTACTTATTTAGTAGTTCTTCAGATAATTGAAATCACCGATGTCTTCGGTTATAAATTTCTCTGCATCTCTTGAAATATTCATAATACGAAGAATAAATTTTTGGTAGAAACGATACACTCCTATGTTTTTACTATAAGCTTCTAAAAATTCATTTTCCTCAGTTCGCTAGTGCAGCTATTAGAATTTAATGGAGAAAATGGTGACGCTTTACTTTACACGTCTGTGAGACCAACAAGTGTTAAGATTTCGAAAAATTCTTTGAGATACGCTTATATCCGAGAAGTATTCTGAAGCAGTGGGTCGACAAACGCATGGCTCTGCGTCTGGACTGCCTCGGATGCGGTGGGTGAAGAAACGCTTGCGTTTGGACGATGTTCTTTTCTTGGCAAGTGAAATATAAGGAAAGACATACCAAATCGCATGATAGGAACGCAAATTTGTGCGTCCAGAGGCACAGCAGAGAGCTACGACGAATGGAGTATGAACACGTATCTTCAGCCCGAAATCGATATCGAAATAATTCCGGCGACAAGTTCGCGTTTACGGTGACGGCGATCGCGATCGTTCGTTGTCGAAATTCTGCCGAGTTCTGTACGCGCAACTCGCACCGCGAGGTTGCTGGTTTTGGCCCCGCGGGGATACCCAAGATGAACGTTGATCCAAATTTACGTGGAATAAACAGTTACGCTTTCTAGCCAGCAATTTGTGGCACCGTCGCCGCGATGACTTCCGAGACGGATGGCGAGACTTCGTGTCTCGATCGCCTTCATCGAGAAGTACGAAGCACAATTTCATTGCGATACATATAACCTTAGTCGGTGCTGACTTTATTCCGGCGCAGGCGATCGCTTGTCTGGAAACGTTCCCGAGCAAGATCATCGAATTGAACGACTACGTTAACAAGTACATGCCGGACTCTGTGAGAAACAGCCGATACAACGAGCTCGCCCCTGGACGGAAACCCAAGTGTCATACGACGTTGTCCAGCCCGAAAGATTGGGACACGAACAGCGCCTCGGATTACGGTGGTAGGCGATTTTAGCGACCCGACTACCCGATTCGTAACGAAACGCGCGCGTTTCCTTCCGCGATTTTTCTGTTCCCGTAGTCTCGAGCTATTATCCTCTGTCGATGTGCGACCGCGGTGGACAGCGACACGGAGTTTGCAAGAGAAGGTGTTATAGAGGTCGAGGACTCTGCGGGTCCAGTATACGTCGACGACCGCCTCCGCTTGGCCAGCTTCTGGCCTTTCTAGTCAGCAGTCTTGTGACCTGTACCAAGAAACTCGTGATAGCTCCGTCCCAGTACATTATCGACAACATTATTGCTGCCTTCTTCCATAGGTAAAGAAGCTCTCCTAGAATCTTATCTCGCGTCAGGAGATAAAGTTCATTTCCCAACGCGTTCGCAGACGCGAGCTGAGGAACGTTCAATGCGGTCCGTCGCCGAATTGGAACAGCTCTCTCTCGACTTACGTGACCACGGCCAAGAAGGACACCACGATCATTGGAAATCTTATCGATATCATGCGACCGGCCATGGTGAAACTGATCGCCGACACCACCATCGTAAGTGGATTTTCGAGGCGACTCCTCGTCCATGCACCAAACGAAACTGACTGTATCCTTGTTCCTGCGATCAGTTGAAACGCTGGCTTCAATCGACCGCGTTGAACAAAGCGTCGTCGACAACGACGACGACGACGATAACGACGATGGCAACGACAAAGCCGACATCCCCGCCGACCGAGGAGCTGACGAACGCGATCCGCAGGATCGAGACCATCGATTGTTGGGCCTACGAGCTGTTCTTTCATCTCAAGTACCTTCAAGTGAAACGCTCGCCCCGTGCCGCCAACAAAGTAATCCTTTACGCTAATTGCGGCCGTTACGTTCCCCGTTGCCGCGGTGAATGCGTCCATTTCCCTTTCGAATCAACGCGACCGTAACGACAGTATTTTCGATCGCACAGACACGGAACGTATCCGACCAGAGAAAAAAATTCTGAATCGCATACATTCTCGGGTTCCGAATGAATATGCAGTCTGCGCACTGCTAGTCTTCCTTTCAGACTAATTACTTCCTCGAAGTGGATGTTCTTCTTCGTTAAAGTATTCCCAATTTTTCCAAAATATTGAAACAATTTTTCTTCGTCGTCTGTTAATCTTTTCTCCCATATTTTCCTTCAATTTTTCTTTTCCTTAAACTTCTCTTTCTTTCTCAGCTCCAATGTGTTGTCGATCTTTCTTTCTCAAAAAATTAGTGAGCAGTTAATAAATATTCAACTTAACTTATTTACTTCCTCGAAGTGGATGTACTTCTTCGTGAAAGTATTCCCAATTTTTTAAAAATATTGAAACATTTTTTCTTCGTCGTCTGGTAATTTTTTCTCCCATATTTTCCTTCAATTTTTCTTTTCCTCAAACTTCTCTTTCCTTCTCAGCTTCAATGTGTTATCGATCTTTCTTTCTCAAAGAATTAGTGAGCAGTTAATAAATATTCAACCTAACTTATTTATTTCATATTAATTCCGAGTTTGTCTTGATATCTAATAATAATGAGGAAACATTTTTACTCTCTGCGCACCTTTCTTTTGGGACGGAGACGATACGGAAACGGTGCGTGTCTGTGCGGATAGCATAAATCGATCTTTAATGGTGTTTTCGATCCGTCCAGGTAACGGTCGAGGCGGAGACGGGGGCGAAGCCCTCGGACGTGATCCACGCGAACCTGTGGCACCGTTTGGTCCAGCTTCGCGACAATTACATCATCCTGTACGACACGCTGCAGACGTTCGAGAAGGTCCGCGATCTCGAGCCAGAGAATTCGACGGAATCGCCGCGAGCGTCGATCAGGGGTTAACTTTCGAGTGTCGGCGAGCCAACGTATACGGATAACGCGGCGTGTCTGGCTTTTCCCGTTCCCGGGAACGCGAGAGAACAAGCGAGCCGTGGAACAGGTCTAACTCGAGTAGAAGGTCCGTCTCGTACGAACCCCTCGGCCGTTTGTTTCGACACGATCGAGCTGACATGACACGCTATTGTGGCTAACATTTAAACTTCGTGCCGAGGAAGGGAACGCGGACAGGCTGCGGGATTTTTGCCTCGACGGGATTGCGATACACCGACCCCTGCAGTCACCGTTCGGCTCGCTCCGTCAGCTTTTTTCCGAAAGGCAGCGCAACCCACTTCAACGAATACAACAGAAAACGTCCAGTCTGTTTCACGGTGAAACGATATTATCGATCGATATTATTTGATATTTCCCGAGACGTCGTTCCACTCTAAGCGTACCGTTTGTCGTCGATTTTTCTGTACGTTCAGTGGAAAATAAACGAAGATGAATCCCGGATATCGTTCGGGTACGTTGCATATTTTTCGCGCACGTGTTTCCGAGCGTTTTCCTAGCACAGACGAATTCCACGCCCGCGGCGGTCGAGGAGCTTTTATCTCGGACCGAATGAGTCTTTTGAAATTGCCTGTAATTAGGAGCGCGGTCGAGATACCGATCGACGACGCCGCTCGGTGAACTCGATTGCGACAAGAATGGATGACGAATGGGATCGCTAAATCGACGCGAATGGCTTCGCAACGAGCGATCGGCTCGCGAGATCGGCACACGCGTAAAACGATTCCGTGACGGTGATAGATGCGGCCCACCGTTCGCCGGAAAGCGTGCAGATTCCGTTTGCGATCGAGAAGGACGAGCAACGTTATTACTGTACTACGGAGCTTTATGCATTTACGAAGAAATTGGTTGGGTGAAATAGAAAAATTCAAGGATGTTGTAACGTTACAACGTGGTTACGGGATGAAATCAATTTTTACGTTATTCCTGTTTCCCACAATCGGTGGAAAGCATTCCCCGGAAGTTCGCAGCCACTGGTTTGTTTATCCGGCGAGGGATGATGGTCCGCGGGAAAATACGGTGGAAATGCATGTGCAGGCGATCACGAAGTAGAAACGCTTTTCACCGTAGACTGATGGGGCTAGGTATCCGTTAACGCATCTAGCCAGAGGTAAAAGCGTTAAACGAGTATCGACCCCAACTAACCTATGATCTTGGTTAATGGTTGATCGCGAGTTAAGCCTCGCTCCATCCATAACAGCCTCGAACGAAATCCCTCGAGTGGCTCCATCGTGCGAACGAACGGTAGTCACGACTCTGATTACGGACCATAATACCATGTAAAATGCCGGGGAACCGCACGAGGGGAAAAACACTGACGGAGAAAAAGGGGGCTCAGACTCTCTCAGCTGTGCAGCTCGAGTCCCGCAGCGTGATAACGCCGCGCCGTACTCTGGAGCAATAGTGCCGAGACTCTCGATAAAACGATTGATTTTCTATCAGGAAACTCGACTCCATCCTCGTTCCATCCCGCTATCGCCTATGTGACTCTTTCATCCGCTATAAACACACAAATTCATTCGATGAAAACGGTATCAATTTAAGGCGATTGTCGGAGACGCTGTATTGCGCTCGCAGGGTCAAACGGTAGAGAGGCAGAAGCGTTCCTCCGGATATCGCAGCCGTAAGATCATAGACGAGACTACCGAGATTCTCGTGAACCGTTAGAGTTAACGACGAGCGCTTTCCTACCTTCTTCGCGATCTTTACGCCTCGCAATTCTACCCGTGGATGTGTCCGCGATATCGCGGTAGCGAGAGGAGGCGGACGAACGAGACGAAGATCCATCCGAAAGACAACAGAACCAAGAAGGTAGGCGTGATCGTATAATTTGCCGTGAACGGTCACGGTTATTTTCGCAGAATTCTCGCGGATCTCTTGGAGCGTTCACGATTTTCGTTGCGTTACATTATCGCGATAGGGAGACCGAGCCGGACGTCGAATCGTTGATCGATTCGATACGATTCGACTCGCCGAGACGGATAAATGGCAAGCTGACCTCGTTCTTCAGGATTCGTAGCCGCAAACTACAAACGCACGCCGCGCTGGTACACAGCGCAGCGGTATACCGTTTCGCGTACGGTGGACGTAACTGGAGGCCAACAATGCTCGTTTGCTTGTCGAGGTTCGTGCAACGGCGCGGTAGAAAGGAAAATGATTTTATAATAATCATCGAGGGCCCAGCCGCGCACGCTGTATCCGTCTTCTACCGTACAGCGAAACGGAGTCGTGGGTGTGTACCACGAGCACGTTGCTCGGGAACAATGTGACATTATGGTAAATGACCGAGACCATTGTCGTCGAAGGAACGCTCGCTGTGCACTGTTACGTTTCGTACTGATCGCGACCGGTTCGAACCTTCCCGCGAGCGTGCACTCGGAGTTTCCTCGAGTGAAAGGAAGGGAGAGGGCATCGGCGTTCCGCGAGTCCGGGTCCTGGAAAATTTGCGACTCGAGACGGAGATCCTCGAGAGGGAGCTCGGCCCGGGCGATCCTCGACCGCTTTCTAAAAGGCGGTGCACGATTACAGAAACCACGTTTCTTTTCCGTGGATACCGGAATAATTTATAATCCAGGAAAACACGAAGCGCGAATCTCGAGTTTCAGCCGGTCGTCTAACCGCACTCGCGTGTCTTCATCTGCTGTGTTCTCTACGACTGTGTGCTTGTACGCGTATGCAAGAATCGGTCGCCAATGCCGGAGATCCGTGTACGTGCGCACGTTTGTCCTCGACGTACACGCCTCTAATCCAATCCGTGAAACTGCGAATCTCGGAACGAGGCGATCGATCGATCGTCGAACCAACGGGTTTTCTATTCCTCGCGCCTTACGCAACGCTTGTTTATCGCGCCGATCAATATTTCGCAGATTAGAAATATGTATATTGTTATCCGCGTCGACGTAAATCCTCGATCCCGATAGCTCCGTATCGTTTTATCGCGACGTAAACGTAACAGTACCTACCTTGTCCACGAGATACCGAACGCGATCTCGGCTCGTCGCGTACGAGCTTTAGATGCGCCCGTGAGAAAAAGGGAATAAACCGGGCTCGCTGTATCCCGGAAATCGGCGTTCTTCTACCGAGAGAGAGAGAGAGAGAGAGAGAGAGAGAGATCGTCCGACGCAACGGAATTTCCACGTTCGATTCATAAATGTTCGCGTTGCTCCTCGACTGTTGCTCGTTACTCGGCCGTAAAAACGTGTATTGCTTCTGAATCTGCGCAAAGTCAACGACCGTTTAGAGTCGACGTAAAAAATAACATGTAAATCATGGTTGTAACTACCACGGTACACGCGTATACTTAATAACAAACGAGCAGAAAGTTTATTGCCCGAGTAGGCAGCGTCTATTATCGTTATTATTATTATCTCCGTGATTATAGCGGGCCCCGGAGAGAAGCCATCAAAAAGTTGATGAAGGTAGCCGTGCGGTAAGCCACAGAGTACCGTGCACTCGAACTCATTGACAACCTGTATCGGTAGTCGTAACGCGACGTGATGCAACTCGAGCTCGTCGAAGCGCACCGTGTCGTAATCCTAATCTCGCGAATTAGCCGCGAGCAACAGAAACGGCAGAGAACTCCGAGGATTCGACAGTGGTTTTCGGTTTGTTTTTCCACGGCTCGTCGACGCGCCCACGCGTTCGCCTTACCCTCGAGATAAGATTCTGACCGAACGGAGTGAGAGAGAAAGAGAGCATGGGATATGCGGCGTATTTTACGGACCGCGTTGCCCAACAAATCGGTCGATCGACGGTAATTGTTGTCCTCGGTAATACAACACCGACATCGACGCAGGGAATACATACCGTTACAGAGGCCTCATTAGCGCGGCTGATCTATAGCCGTGGAAGGATAACGGTGGAAAACGTCCGCGTCGTGAAACGCAACACTTTCCACGTTACCGGCGAACGGATTACGCAACCGCAGGTGTATATTTCGCTAAATGTTTGCAGGGAACCGAGTATCTCGTGGTCACGCGATCACTTTTATTCGTCTCCGGCGAAATCCGCTTCCTGATTCCGACCGGCTAGGCCCTCCACTGACCGAGAATCGAGAACACCGAACGAACGATCATTTCGCCTCGCGTTCGAAATTACCGATAAACCTTATGCTTCTCGGGTGTTACGCGAGCAAAGGAAAGTTCGCGATCTCGTTTGAATTTTGAGGAAACCCGTGCAAACGACTAAGCAGATCGCTCGCCGAGAAGGGGATATCGCGTTTCATAATTATTCCTGAACATTGTTCGCGTTGGACGCGTACGAGCGTATTATAACTGGTTAAACGTTCCCGGTACGAAAAGATTACACAACCAATCCTTGGTACCACAATGCGCTTATTATTTTTCATTTTTAGCATCGGATGGCTTGTTTACAATATTAGCATCGCAAATGCGAGACGCGACTCTGCGACGCAGTTACGCCGGTGTGTTTTATACGCGTGTACACCGACTCGCAGCTCACGGCTCTCGGCTCACGGGTCCGTGGTCGCGAGCGATTCAGCTCGTGTAACGTTTGATTTTCTCGTTCCGCGAGAAATTTATTTCACGCATACGATTACGAAAGCATGCCGAGTGGCAGGCGATAGATTTAAATTAATCAGGAGGCGACGGCGCACACTCCGCTTAAAGATTCATGGCATCGGAGATAAACGCGAAACCGATGTACGCTTCTATCGGACGCCTTGTATTGCTTAAGCGGAGATCGATTATCCTCTTCGGTGAATGATTTAATTAACGTTTATCGTTTTTCCAGCGAGAAGACGCGCACGGCCCAACAGGAACGACAGGAACAGCGAGGGAAGAAGAAGAAGAAGAAGACGGAGAGACTATTTTCACTTAGACATCCCGTGGAAAAACGTACGGCATCCTAATACGAGTCTAAAATTATTAACGATAACTCAGCCGGAGTGTCCGGGATGTTTGCATAAGTTTATTGAAAATGAATATCCGCGCGATATAGTATCGAAGCTCTCGCGGGTCTGAATCGTCTAGTCGTTGAACGTCTAATAGAGTTATATGCAAGCTGGAACAACCGGTCTTGAACGTTGTAACAGAATATCGAAAGCCGAAGACGAAACTGAATATTCCTCAGGGAATCGCCAGCTAAACTGAACAATAAGCTGCTTCTACGACGCGGCTGTCCAATTCTCTTCCATTTTCGGATCCGAACGATCAACGAACTCCGTGTTTCACGCTCGCACCAGCTCGCTCCGGTTTCTAACGCGAGAGAAGTCGAATCGAAACCGTACAATAAGCTGCTTCTACGACGCGTCTGTCCAATTCTCTTCCACTTTCGGCTCCGAACGATCAACGAACTCCATCAAGCTAACCCTCCATTTCACGCTGGAAGCCGCCCGCTCCGGTTTGAAACCGCGAGAGAAGTCGAATCGCGAACACAATGGTACAAAGTCGAGAAAATGTATTTACGTGTCCGGCGCAGCATGATCACGGCGAACGAGAAACACTCTCGCCGTTACGCTCGGCGGCCGGTCCGAGCACCCGTTGATTGGACCCAGCCTGGCATCGCTAACGAGTATAAAGGCCGGTCATTTCTCGATAAAAGTTAGGCTAATCAGGGCTGACGTTCGAGCCAGACCACCAAGGAGAAGATGTTGTTTCGCGGCGTTACGGCATTCCTCGCGATTAGCGCTGATAATCAGCCGAGAACTGTTCCGAGGAACATCCTTGTTGGCTTGCCGTGGCAGGAGGCCGCCTGAACGGTCATCCTCGTCGCTCGTAGACGCAAACCAGCAGCTCGGTAGCGTCCGGTGTTTCAGGCGGCCAGCTGCCTACCGAGCACTCTTGGCAGAGCGCAAAATTCAGTGTCGTGAAAGGAACATATCTATTTACAAATCGGTGTTCCGCGATGATGAACGCCACGAGGCAGACTCGGGACAGAAATATGTATAACTGGATACGAGAGGCTTGAGCGGCACGCACGACTCGCCCCTCTCGGGTATCGTCAAGTTCAAGGATGCCTTCGAGGTCTAGGTTCACCAGAGACAGCCGTGCTGCTAGCTGTTTCGCTCAACACCGAGAACCAGAGGATGAGAAGAAGGAAGAGGAACGAAGAGAGAGAGAGAGAGAGAGAGAGAGAGAGAGAGAGAGAGAGAGGGAGCCAGAGAAGCAGAGATTCTTCCGTTTCGATTCCACGCTCGTGTATCTAAGGATTCGCTGTAGAGGTATAGCGATGCCTCGAGCAGATACGTACATTGTTTCAAAAGTGCGTAGTAAATTGCCTTGGTACGCGCGTAGTAAACGATGAGACGCGTTTTCAGTAAATGCAAGGCCATGGGTAGATCCTTCGACTCGATGTTGGGCCTCAACTTTTCTACGATCCCTGGTGTTCGAGTATTATATTGGCAACGCAGGACGCGCTCGTCCTCTCACCCGCGCGCGGCGGTCGTCAAGTTCAAGGATGTCTCGGGAAGACTGGCGCATCGGGCACGAGAATGCATCGGCCATAGGGGAAGAAGATACTTCTCGATTCTCGAGTCGAGAACCTCTCGAGTCTCTCGATCGGCCACCGTGCGCAAAATTCCTACAACCGTGTTGCCCGAACAACGATAATTGTACCGTTCGGATCGAAACGACGCGAAAGAGGATGCTCGCCGGCGATATTCTTTTTTTCTCTCCCCACCGAGGATTCGCATAATTTCCCCATAGGCATCCGCGAAATATTCCCTCCATCGAGACGCCGCCGCGCCGTGCGCGTGTACACGAGTTAGAGGGTCCCGATAATGATATTTATCGCGTCAGTTTTGAACGAGGCCCGTTCACTATCGCGCACCGACTCACCATTTCCAGAGTATTACCTTTCACGAAGGGAATGCAAATTTATGGTAGCATCAACGCGCCGATACGTACACGTACAATTACGGGCAGACTTCAGCAAGGTTCGACTAGATAGCACGAAATACTTCGGCAAAAACGAGAACTCGTGCATTCCTTGACGTAAAGCGGCTGTAAATTCTTCGGGAATACGAGACCCGAGACTCGAAAGTGCTTGCCAATCCATCGAGGTTGAGAAACAGGCTAACACCTGCCGCGGCTCGCTCGTGAAAGATTGCTTTCCAGATTGGCGTAGCTTCGAATTAAAGTCGAGGAATGTGTGCTCGAAAGAATAGGGAGAGCAGTCGGAACGTGGGACGAGTCAAAATCCGAGGAAACTGGAGCGGCGTAGAAAATCGCCGTTCAGAGAACCATGGCGTTTGACGAGGCTTTGCTGAAAGAACACTCGCGTTCATTTCGAAGCGTAAGACTTATTCACACTAGCCTAAAATCTCGACGATTCGGTCCCGCTGCGTTCGCCAGCATGTTCGATCTCCGCGGGTCAAAGTAGCAGCCACCGCTGATAATCGCGCGTCTAAGTTTACGAAAGGTGTGGTTGCAGTCTAACGACGGCGGTCTAACATCGTTCGCTAACGATCTCCGTCGATTACGCGTGCAATTAGGACCGGTAAAATGATTACGTAATTGTATGCAGCCCGGATTGGCCCTCGGCTATTCCAGGCATTCGAATACGGAGGAGGTGTATCGATGCTCGATCACAATTGCGTACGTCCATGCTTCACCGTTAGGGGAAACACGACGAATGCAAGCTCGGAACGGCGCGGCGCGGCGGCGCGGCAACGGGCGAGCATTGCTTGGCAGAATATCAAGGAACGCGAAACTCCAAACTTAGACGCATTCCGTGATATAATTAGACCCAAGCTAGAACCGGAATAATATTGAGATATCGTGGAATCCTGCGGGGCAACGAAACGGGACAGATCTAGGAAATCGCACGGTGGAGTAACAAGTTCAGTTCGTTGCACTCGATCCGAAGAATGTCGCGCACGGTGACAACGCGATTCACCGATCGAGGAATGATTACCCGTTGACGCGGCTACGGGTATACGAGGGTTCGCGTCAAGCACGCAACGCGCTTACCAACACCCGAGAGGAATAATGAAACCGCACACGATCGCCGCCGCCACGCGACACTAGAATTTTTATCAGCGAGATAAGTATATATTCCCGCGAGTCCTCTGCGTACAGTTATACGAACGATCGGCTAACCGCGACAAGCGACGTCCGGATGAGAAGAGCGAGGGCACGTCGAGGGCCTGGAGGATCTCCAATGCTCGATAGCCAGCGTTTAAGACCTACCCTAGAGTGTAAAGAGAGTTTTTAAGATGAATCCAGAGTGGGTAACACGAGCGAACTCGGTGAACGCGTGTTCGATAAAAGAGCGGAGCGTGATTTCCGCGGGGATGGAAACGTCTCGTCGAGGAGCAGCCCGCTGATATTAATCTCTAGGAAAGGATATATCTCGTTACCACGGTGTGCCATAAACAAGCCGACCTCGTTGCGATCCAGACACACGAACTACGCCTTTGCCCTTAAGGGCTCGTGGCAACAATGCTTTCGCTTTGGCCCGTACGAACAGGATCTCCGCGAAGGATCGCACAGGCGCCAATGGCGATGATGTAGGTGGATCTGAATGCGGCATAGGAAGAGCGAGGTAAATAGTGAAAGGAGCAGAAGAGAGAAAACTAGTGGACGATCTGCGAGGTTAGGCGCAGCCACGGTGCAAAGTCACTGCACTCCTGTGCCCCGTTGCACCGATGCAACAGCTCCGCTTCGCGCTCGAGTTCGAGTTCGAGTTCACGTTGCCCGCCACCGCTGACGTTCGCGAAGTTGGCCGAGGCGGGGCGAAGCGAGGGCAAGCGAACAGCCGGTTTGCCGGCTCGAGGTATTTTTCATTGACAACGAGAGAAAATAGGATACGCTCCTGTCTCTCCCCCCTTGTACCCCTCAACTCCGCCCCTCCCCCGCCGTTCGCGAATGCTCGACGAGTGGAAAAAAACTTAGCGCCGACTATTATTAGAATCGCACTTAAATAAGATTACGTGAATTGTACGGACAGGTATACGCGCTGACGGCGCACTATCTTCGACCAGTGTGCGCAGCCCGCTCGGCAGATAACTCTGCGAGTAACGCCGTAACGAATCGACTTAATATCGTCGAGAAAGGTACACACACCAATAACCGAGCCGAGATCTATCCAGTTCTCCGGGGAGGCGCGCCGGCGCGGCGTTTCGCTTCGATTTCCCTCTATCCCCTGAAGAAACGAGCAAAGCGCGAGTATAATCTGCACCCGACACTTTTGCTCTCTCTCTCTCTCTCTCTCTCTCTCTCTCTCTCTCTCTCTCTCGCTCTCTCTTTCTCGTCGAGCAGTAAAACTCGACGTGTCGCGTCGCTCCGTTTCCTATCGTTCGCATCGGAACACCGCGAGGCTCTTGTTCGGGTTCTCGCGAATCCAAGCGTCTAGAGTGCTTCTTCGAACGCGGAAGCTCGTCGTGGTCGCGGGGGAGTGCGCATACCGCGTGCAGCATGCACCATGCAGCAGCATCAGCATCGTATCGTTCGTCCGTTCGCTCTGCTCGGCCGCTCGACCGGCCTCCTCGGAAGGTCGTGCCATTCAGCGGCCGTTCACCCGTCATCCCTTTCTTTTTCTACTCTTCTCCTTCTTCTTTTTCCTACCTAGCTATCTCGAGTATAGCCAATACTCGCGGCATTGTTACCGTATAGACGCGCCAGTATGTTCGCCGCACGATCGACCGCCGCATCGCGCATCGAGCATCGCGCTTCGGGACCGGAGAGGTTGGCCCGTGGAGGACTCCGTTGAAATCGAGAGCAACCGAGCCACGCCTTCCGCGTCTCTTTCTTCTTTCGCTTGATGTCCTGTGTCCCGGGGCCAAGCCGGAACGCTCCAGGCTCGAGGAAAGGGGCGAAAAGCGCGAGCGATAGGGAGCCGAGTAAAACGGAGAACCTACGGCGAGGATAAAGGCCCGTAAGGCCCGGACAAAAGACGCATCGCGATACGGAACTGGCCCGGGATTCGTTCGTTTGTTCGCTCGAACGCGACCGATACGCGGAGGCAAAATAGGCGCATTCACAATGGCTGTCGGCCGATACGATTAGCGTCCGGACGCTTTCATAGTCGCCTGCGTATCGGACTTGCCACGGACGTTCACCTCCCGTCCATTTGTCCCGTTGTGTCCTCTTATCTTTCTAAACTGGCGTCCTCGTAACCGGTCCCCCGGAACTCGTTCGTCACCCAGACGATCAAGACCGGACCGACGGACAGGGTGGTGTCGACCAATTCAACAACGAATTCGTCCGACTCAATATGTCTCTTGAAGACTCTTCTGCGCGTCCTCGCTTCTCAGGATACTATCTAAGGACACGAGAACCCGGTTCGGTTTCTTCGCGATGAAAAGAAAGAACGGCATGGAGATACACGACTAATGACGAGGAGCGAGTCGCGTGGATAGACGGGAGGAATTCGGTTCGTAGATTTTCTCACGAGCCGCCTCGCCGGCAAGACGAGTTCTTCCTCGGCGTTCTAGTACACTCGAAGCGATTTCTCTTGTTAATCGCGACGCATGTCCTCCAGTCTTCGTCCTTGGACAGAAGAACGCACGATCGATACTGCGCAATCCTCGATAACCTCTTTGATTAGAAGAATCCAACGAGAAAGAGAGCCAGACGGCGCCAGCCGTTCTGCTGCTCAGAAAAAGCGGTCGCGTGAGGCGTTCTAATGCTCGAATACCAACGAGCTTATACGTATTTCCAGATCGTAGAACCGTTTCTCGTTTCTCGATCAACGTTGACAGTTATAGAGTAGCCCTTCCTATATCGCGGTACTCTCATCCCGCAAAAATTACGATTTCTATCGAGTTTCGTCTAATTTTATCGAATTCGTTCTAATTCCGATTCTGAGTTTCCTATAACAGTCTGCCTTCGATCGTCTCGAGGATATCTCGGCTAGGATGCGGAGGGATCTTTGACAACTCCGTCACGATCGCGAAGAGATCATAAACTGTCGGCCACGTGACGCCGTTTAACGTCGGTTTTCTGTCATTACGCGAACGATTACATTTTCGCGATTCAAGAGCCGTTAACATCGACGTAATTAAAGCAATTATCGATAGACGCCGCGCCGCTGATTCTGATCTCGGACGGACGAAGATCGAGGAGGCAGGAGACGGGCAGGTGGGTACCGCCGCTATTATGTCGTGAGAAACTATGCGATTAATTTCCTGCTCCGCGAGTTGCCGGCGCTACCGACGCGACGCGGAGTACAAGTTCCAGTGGCAAGAACCACGATACCTTCCAGCGAAGGCTAGTCGACCGGAGCGTCCGGCACACGAACTTCCGTCGAATAGTTCGTCAAAGGATCGCGAGGAATCGTTCGCGGCTACGAACGAGAACGATTGGACCGATTACCTGTTCGAAATGACCCGTACCTACTTTGTTTTGTTTTTTTTCACCCGCGATTCGACAACTCGACCAGTTTGCTCGTCAGCTTTATCGGCTTCGTATCGCGATGAAATTCATCGTCGGGATCGAGGCGATCCTCGTCGTTTATATTATCAAGGCCGACCGGTGCGCTCACGGCAAAAAGATGGATCGTCGCTCGAAACTATTTAACCGATGCATTAGTCACGATCGATGTCTCATTAAGAGCTCCGGGTCTGTCTCGAGCCCGCTGCTAATGCCGTCGCGGTCGAAAAAGAAATCGCTGCGGGATTGAAATCGATGATAGAGCAAGCGCGGTGGTCGAATTCAGCCGAGTTAAAGGGTTAGTATCATGAAAAATCTCATCTTTGCACCCTCGCAATCCTGTAAACGAGTCGACCCCCTTGAGCGAATAACTCGTAAGGCTGTTACGTGGAAGAACCGCGAGTTGGCGGTGCGCGGCGTTTATACAGCCCGTATTATTATAACGCTTGCTAGCCGTGACTAAAGTTGAATCGCGTCGGAATGTAGAGAGTTTAAGACTCGCTTAGAGAGGATTTGCGATAGGCAACACCCGCGCCGAGCGGAGCGGGGCCGAGCCGAGAGGTCCTCCCTCTTCTCGGCTTCGCAATAATCCCTTCTGCCAAAGAGTTGCCAGCTGCAGTCGTCCGTACCTTGTCTGCAGTCGCGGCGCAGCACACTTGGGAACACCGTGGCGTGTCGGGAATGCGGAAAGGACGAGTTTCTTCTACTTTTGTTGCGCGTATCTACCTGGTAACCTGAGCCGCGGTGATGCGGTGGCTCTTCGAAAACCGCGTCCGCTGCTAGAATCTTTCGAGACCAGATTGTATTCGTGTTCTTATCAGATCCAAACACTTCCCTGGTTAGGTGACTCTAGTTAAGTTGCTCGCTGTTACACGTATAATAAACGAGCAGAAGGCGAGTGCTTGGTGTCTCGTGGCTGGTGCCTCTCGCCTCTTTCTTCTTTCCTCGTCGCCTGGGACCAACCGATGCGATGGAACCGGTGCGGATTTCTTATAATTAGATCGACACCGTTAGAACCAGCCCAGAATTTCTGCTCGCCTGATCTTCTCCATTTTCCCCGAATCTTTTCGCCTGCACGAAGCAGACGATCGGACACGGCGCGGCGTTTATGCGCGCTTCTGCAGTCTCCGATTTACGCGAAAATAAACGCGCGGACGTCCAACTCGCTCATAAAGCAATGCCCCATAGAACGGATCGCTGCTACCATTACGATCGCCATTAACTATTTTACAGGTTTATCGTGGCTCGATCTCGAGTACGGCGTTTCGCTTCGACACGATGCTTCACGGTCTCCCCTGCTTTACGAGCCATTGTTTCGATTTTTCTCGCGTACCGGCCAGCAGCGGCAGCAACGACGACGGCAGCAGCAACAACAACGCCGTCAGCAAGAGGCAGCGATAATAGCACCGGAATTTTCGGCAGACCTCAGCTTGTTTAACTCTCGCTCGCACTCCCTTTTCCCGTCTCGGATAAATTGATTTCTCTACGTTTCTCCGTGCGCCAGCTCCGATTTCAACGCGGCGAGCCTTAACTCGATAAATAAAGCAGCCGGACTCCGATGGAAGCCTCCTTATTTTTTGAGACCGTAATGAAACGAGGTTAATTCCGATAGATGGAACACGCTGGATAAGATCGTAAATCATTCGAAGGTTACCTCCCGCGTGCCTTACAATAACTATCGTCAATAATGATCGCCATGAATGAAACGGCGGAGGCACAGCGGGTGAAGAGAAAAAGAATTACAGCCGGGATTTCAAGATCGGCGAACCGATTCTCTTTTCGGTCTGTTTTGCCTCTCGTGTGTCTGCGATACAGCGATACACACGCGGTACGCACACGTTGGCCCGCGTACCACTTTGATAGTCGTCGATAGAGAAAAAAAAAGCCAGGTGGCTAACTGGACTGGCCGACTTTGCTCATTAGAGTACACGTGGGAATTAGCGGCGAGAGATTCTTCGGCGACCCATAAAATAAACTGTGTAGCCTTGTCCCAGCGTTCGTGAAAGTCGCTCGAATTCTTTATATGTACCTCGTATAATTCCTGCGAATGTTAACTACAGTGTATCCGGTAAAGTTCTCTGGCTCCCTTCGATCAGACGCGGTACTTGTCCCAACGCGAGAGTCTGCGGTACGGTAAACAGTTAGTTTAACTTCAAAAAGTTGGATAATCACGAAATTACCTCTCCGAGTAGTATCGCGGATTTCAATACTGGTACAGCAGCTTGAAGCTGCTTGCACTCGTAGTCGTTGAGAGGCGGAATACCTAAATGCTTTTGAACTCCATCCGGTCCCAATTCCAAGGCGGAAGCAAAATATTGAATTTCCGGTATCACGCAGGATCGAACGTAGGCGTATTCCACGACACCGCGTTGATGCCGCAGCGCTGGACCAATTGGCAACAATATACCTACGTGTCAGTTCGTGTAACTTATGGAAGGTAGATTTGTCTACCTTTGCAAAGAGACATGCAGAATCTAGCTGCTCCGAAGGCCATGGCAATGGCCGCGGTACCCTTTGCGTCCAGTTTCGATATTTCTTCGTCGGTGAATCTCACAGCCCTTGTTAGCCTCCTAGCTTCTGCCTAATCGATTAACCGATTAATTACCGAGCCGACGTGCTGGAAGAAATCTAGCAACGAGTTAACAAGCCGAGGGTTACCTGGGATATCACGTTGCAAGGTTTCGACTGCGAAAAAATCGGCACGCACGTCTTTGAACAGCTTCCACCGATCACAGGTATCGAGACGCATTCTGGTTCGACGCCTACAACCTCCGCGACCAAACTGTTCGCCCTGAGACAGTCGAGGCTAATTACACCGAAAACACGATTATACTCGTGGACACCGGCTCTTTTGTACATCTCCATGGCCAACGGTATCAAGCTGTTTATCGGATGCATTGTTATCGCGACCAGCGCCTGAGAAAAGGAGAAATCAATGCACCGGTATTTCGCGAGATCCGCGTGACAAGACCCGAGTCGAATTTATGCAACGAATAAAACGCATAAGGAAACTGCCGCGAGCCGTAAAGCTGCGGTAAAGAACGAATGGAAGAGGATCGATGCGACAAACATCCGTGTCCTCGTCGAGATTCTCGCGAAGAATGTCGGAAACAGCCGGCCTGCAATTAATGAAACTGCGAGGGCGTTAAAAGCCGAGGTCAACTGCTACACATAAGAAACAGTGGTCGTACGGAGCGCAGTGCGGCGCCGTTCCGCCATTATTCGGCCCCATATCGCCTACTTAGGCCCTCTGTCTGTTATATTCATACCAGATCATTTAATTTCTGTCCTGTGTTAATTTATATTTCATTCCGTGACTTTTCTGTAGCGTCGTTTCTTGAAAAATCTAATATAGTATAAGTATGAAATGTATATATAATATCAAGAATAAATAATCAAAGACATCGGTGATTTAAATTATCTGAAAAACTACCGAATATAAGTAACGAGTAAACAATTCTAAATATTAGTTTAAGACAATCATATTTAAAGAATTAATTAAAAAATGATTAGAAAAAAAATACATTTATTATGATAGTAGGTAGGAATAATTTTTAATGAATTTTAGTGGAAATTTCATCCCGGTATCTTGTGTGGCTGAAAAGTTATAGTTAAATGTCCTAGTCTCCTGCAAAATAATCTACAATTAAAAAGAAATCAGTTTCGCAAGTAAAAAAAGAAAAACTTGAATATGGTTGTACATACAGATGTAGGAAGCTAGAGGATCGAGCAAGCAGCTCGCTTAATGTCGACTACATTAACGGTAGATTGAATTAGTTGAAGATAAAGCGGTAAAAGGTTTCCTGATATTCGATTTAATAAAAGGAAATTGCACGTTTATGCTCGAGTTTTTCAGAGATTAGCTATTGCTAGCAAAGGTTCGTGCGTATGTCCACCTAGATAAGTAGAATTACGAGGAAGCATCCAAAGAGGAAAACGGATCATAAGAAACGGGTAGCGATAATCGTTAACGTATTAATTTCCAGCAACATTGTTGTGCCCCCGTCGAGTGGGAAAATTTTGTGCTACTTTACCTGTGGACAGTATTTAATCACGCTCGGCAACAAGTCCGACAATATGTCGGCGTTGCGCTTCAACACTTCATTGGGGGACGATTCTTTCTGGATCGCTCGATCCGCGACGATCATTACTATCTTCGCCCCTTCGAGCGTTTTCTGCAAACACGCTTCCGAAGGATTGCATATGCTAACCTTACACTTCGTGTCGATATAATTTAAATCCCATGCGAGGCCGTAAATGCAAGCATTATCGTAAATTGCCAATTCGTCTATCCACGACGTACGTTTTAGAAATAACGACAGACATCTACCTGCAACGAGGGGATGCGATAAAATACGTGTAGAATCAAGGGAAACGAAGGGTGTGTAACCTAATCTATTTACCCGTTTTACTGGCAGCCCCAAGAACTGCTACTTTCATGGATTTCGAAGAAAAGGAGTGAGACTGTACCGAGAAACATATTTTCGAAGCGTTCTTCCTCCATCTTGCTAACGAACCGATCTGTTTGATCGAAGAATACAGAAACCTTTCGTGGCAAATGCGTGGTATTACTTTTCGCGATGCGTGAACCACGGAGGGAATCATATCGACTCATTTTATTGCAATCGTGAAAGTACAAACAATTTGATTTGAAGGGGGCAGAATACTCGACGACGACCGGCTCGAGTCGATCGACTTTGACGAATGATCGATTCGATCTTCCATTATTAAAGGCTGATCAAATGTGCCCATAATTATGAAAGCGGTCCAAGTGATATATTTCTTGTTTCAAGATATTTAAAGACACAGGGTATTAATACTAAATAAATTCCATATAATGTTGAAATAACAATATGTGAAATAATTAATGAACTGAGTTATTTTTAAATTTTCGCTTAGACCACTTTCATAATTATGAGCAGACATATGAAACAGTCCAATCCAGACATCAAAGCAAACCGAATATTCATATGTTCGAATCAAAGGCGTGCCGCGACAAGAGGCCGTGCCGCCATCTTTCGTATCGGACTCGAGCCTGTGCCGACGATATCGTAGGAAACTTTTCTTTGGAGGAAGCAACCAAGTTTTTTGTCTGCCTAGATATTTCTCATTAAATTTCTATTGCTCGTTCACGCAAGCACATTTGTCGTTGTAATAGCACATGAGACAGGGTACGTAGTAATCGTCGGGCATGCCACACGCAATGTAACGATCACGCTCGTCTGGAATGCCGTTCTCTGTTAAAGTCAAGTTGAGATTCAGCTCCTTCCCCTCGAATTTCCACGTGTAGCCTCGTCCGTTTGCGTTGTAAATAAGAGCACGTTTCTGGATACGTCTAACGGTGTCTTCCTCGCAAACCTGTATTTCAGATACTCGTTAACAACGTATCGATTCCTCGACGTTCTTGCCTCGAGAACAAAGGCCCGTTTTACCATGATCACGCATTCCGTCCCGGTGAGCACGTTCATAATTCGACAGGGTCGGGGATTACTGGTCAAGCGACCCTTCTTGTACCTTTGGTCGAGCCACCAAGGGCATTTGTCCAGTGGCCGCCAAGAGCTCGCAGGAACCACGTGAGGCATTACATCCGGTAATGGACCATGAGGACAATAGGGTACCAGAACTCCGGTGACGGGGTGCACGTGATATTTAATGTCGTTCGTCTCATGATCGAACCAATGACTTATATCTTTGCCGGCGTGAGCCAGCAAGGGTTTGATCTCCCTCTTCCCAGCCCATTCCTTGCAAAGGTCAGTCAAATCGTACACTCCGCCATTGTACGAGACCCAACAATCAACTTTGCTGTTATGCACCGCCACTTCCGATGGCAGAAAATACTTGTTTCCATCGCGAACGCTTTCCTGAACGCTCGTGACGCTTTTGGAAATTCTATACGCCTCCCCTTCACCGGAAACGGGCTTGTTCAGGCATGACATTTTCCCAAATCTTCTGGGATTCTCGTCCAACGGCATTCACCTGAATTTGGATCCCATCTATGCACCTATCCGCATAGATACGCATTGCGTTGCAATTACAAGGAAGACCTGCGACTGTTTCGTACAATCTTGTACAAGATATCGTTAAAGCTCCCTATTCGTTCTTGCATGAGAAAATACATATGTAATAGGTGTTTCTCTTTAAAGATAACACCCGTTCAGACTAATTCGGTGTCGATCAGTTCGGGGTATGCATGTCTCTTAATTTGTTTATCGAATATATACTGATTCTATCGGAATATTATTGCATCGTTGGGAGTTTACAGCATATAAATAGATAAAGAATAGTAAACGAAATCCTAAAATGTACCCAAAAAATATTGCTCAATAAACGACGTTCGCTGCCAACTTCAGAGCGCCTCCATTCCATAAAATTCCTAGACGGATTCGTGAAATATTTGATTCCGACGGGAACGATCTTTAAGAGAATCTTTAATTGAAAGATTATCGATGTACTCGAGTAGTATTCGCGTACGAGTTATGTTTCAAGGAGAACATCCTTGTATAACTAGGAAAAAACTGGCTCGACAACACACGACCCTGGTTACTTTCGAGTCATACGGTTGGATACTACCATTATTTCCAACTTGAAGACAGCCACTTTATTGTGGCTATTGCAGGCGATTGAATGGCTGCCTCGTCCAGAGAGTGCACATTCTGTTTTGCTGTAATTAATTTTACGTTACTTGGTGATTTACACGTGAAATATTCTCTGCCTCGTATTATTTGGTAAGTCTTTCGATACGTTTTAACAATCTTCCGAAGTACGATCGGTACAGTGGCGGAATTATTGTAAGACTCTTGTTTCTGTGAAACGTGCTCGTAAGATTTACGGCCGGTTATTTATTTCTTGCTAAACATTACGTCCGACAGTTTTTTTCACGAACGTCATCCACTTTGATGGTCAATCGATTCCGACGTTCCGTCCGCACTTTCTATGCACTCGGAAACGCATTCCACTCACTAGAGTGTACAGTAGTTGTCAAAACTAGTAGTTGAATTGTGACATGCTATAATAGCATGTTACACTTACACGGAGCAACATCTTTAATTGTTGTTCGAAAATATGCTGTTCCGATCCGGTGAAGTTTTTTCATTATTTATGCATGTAGCACGGAAATTCTGGTTGGTCCAGTTTCATTAAAAGAAAACAACTTAACACATAATGCAGATCAGATGGCATATATAATTTGGTTTTTTTTTTAATCTATAATTTGTTTATTTATTTTTATCACCAATTTCTTTGGCACTACCTTGCAAAACGATGTTACTTGCACCAAATAATCTTACAAGGAACATACATGTATTTATAAAAATTTAATTGTTTATTTCTAATAATATATTTTTCGAGATGTCTGAAAAGTCTCAATATTTGTCTAGAACAATACTTTCACCACAATCCAGTTTTCCTATCTTAACAAATTCTTTTCTTACTTTCACCACGCGCTCTGTTCGTGTTGGGTTGATTGATATTTTATTATGTTTTCTAAATTGTTGTAGGGTTGGTGAAATCATAGCAATAGCAATAGCAATATACGGAATTCTGAAATGGAAAAGAGCGCGTACGGATCAGTGTGTCGCGCAGAGAGAAACAATGGAGCAGATGACGGTGCAATGGACATAGAAAACAACCCTGAAAAAGTGGCCATTTTGGATGCTGGTGCACAGTATGGTAAAGTGATAGATCGAAAAATTCGTGAGCTGAATGTTCACAGTGAAATTCTGCCACTTGACACACCAGCATTTACTCTACAAGAGAAAGGCTATAAGTAAGAACATTGTACACGTGTATCTCTGGGAGATCCATCTTCCACAGTTGAAATACATTTCCATGAAAATGATGAAATATCAATGAAATTGTAGGGCTATTATCATTTCTGGAGGGCCAAATTCAGTTTATGCAGAGGATGCGCCCGGATACGACGCGGATATCTTTAGAATAGGAATTCCTGTATTAGGTATCTGTTATGGGATGCAAATGATGAACAAAGAGTTCGGTGGTACGGTAACGCAAAAAGACGGCCGAGAAGATGGCCAGTTTCCAGTCGAAGTAGATTCCAAGTGCCTGTTATTTAAGTAAGTGGAATCCGAAAATCTCTAATCCGTCGCAGTCTCGCTGTGCACCGTTTCTAAATGACCGATTGCATCTTAGGGGCTTGGACAGATTACAAATAGTACTGTTAACACATGGTGATAGCATAGATAGGGTGGCCGATGGCTTTCGTGTTATTGCCAAATCGTCGAACTTTGTAGCAGGAATAGCAAACGAGAAAATGAACTTGTACGGGGTTCAGTTCCACCCCGAGGTAGATCTTACACCTAATGGCAAAACGATGTTGCACAGTTTTTTGTTCTTGATTGCCGGCCTCTCTGGCAATTATACGCTTCATGGTAGAGAAGCACAATGTATTCAATATATCAAGGAAACCGTTGGCAGCAAGAAAGTTCTGGTAAGGCACGACTAAACGTACACGTAATTAATTCGTAATCCCATAAGCATGCATCGATTTGTTCGGTTTCGACTGTTACGGCATTTTATTGTTTTCTTCCTCGGTGAATAATGTAAAATTTTCAAAGACGGCGTGAAACGATATTTCAACTATCTATAAGTTACACTGGCAAATGACGGTCGATTAAAATAGAAAATAAATTATCGTAGTTGTTAGTGAGCGGAGGCGTGGATTCCACGGTATGCGCAGCACTATTACATAAAGCTTTAAACAAGGAGCAAATTATAGCCCTGCATATCAATAATGGCTTCATGCGGAAAGGAGAGACGCAATTTGTCGAGAAGAATTTGGCACAATTGGGAATTCGATTAAAAGTAATTAACGCCGCACACTATTTCATGCAAGGGACTACATCCGTTCCCTTGGATAACGTCCCGCCAATAGCCGACGCCAACGCTCTAAACAATAAAGGAATATGCGGCACGGGAACAACCCCGAGAACCAGATTAACCAAAATGCTGTGCGCTACGATCAACCCCGAAGAGAAACGAAAAATCATAGGGGACGTGTTTGTAAAAGTAGCGAACGAGGTGATGGCGGAAATGGGTTTAAAGGCGGAGGAGGTGTTTCTGGGACAAGGCACCCTCAGGCCTGATCTTATAGAAAGCGCAAGCGCACTAGCCAGTGGTAAATATTGTTCAAAGAATCGTTGAATTCCTGTTTCGCGTGGATTAACGTCAGACGCGTTTCCTTTTTTGTTTTATTAGGTAAGGCGGATGCGATAAAAACACATCACAACGATAGCGAATTGGTAAGGGCGTTAAGAGCACAAGGCCACGTAGTAGAGCCCTTGAAAGACTTTCACAAAGACGAAGTCAGACAACTAGGATGCGATCTAGGACTTCCGCTTTCGCTCGTAACTCGTCATCCATTCCCTGGCCCCGGGCTCGCTGTGCGTATTCTATGCGCGGATGAGCCTTACATGGACAAAGATTTTTCGGAAACGCAGGTACTCGTCTTTGTTTTGTCGACGAAACGATATCCGTGGGCTCGCTGCACTACATCGAGGAAACAATTTACGTTTGTTCGCAGGTGATAGTGAAAATAATGGCAGAGTACGAGCAAATGCTCAAGAAGAAGCATGGACTGCTAAATCGTGTGGAAGGCGCGACCAGTGAAGCTGAACGCCAGCATTTGCGACAAATTTCGAGTCGTCGTCAATTCGCTGCAACCCTGCTGCCTATACGTAGCGTAGGAGTACAGGTAGGATATATTTATAGAAAGAGAAAGACAGATTGTTTGGGGGAAACCGTGTGTAATATCGCATTGTATTCTGTTGTTAGGGAGACCGAAGGAGTTATAGCTATGTTGTAGGTTTATCCAGCGGAGAAAACATGTCGGAAGGAATAGTATGGCAAGACCTGTTGTTCCTCGCGAAACTGATTCCGCGTGTTTGTCACAACGTGAACCGTGTGTGTTACATTTTCGGACCTCAATTACACCATCCAGTGACGGACATCACACCGACTCATCTGACGTCGAACGTGATAGCCACGCTCCGGGAAGCGGATCATGTAGCAAACGAAGTCTTAGCCGCTAATAACTGTATGGGGGCTATCAGTCAAATGCCAGTAGTTTTAATTCCTATACACTTTGATCGTGATGCTGTCTCTCGGATACCTTCATGTCAACGTTCAGTCGTTCTTAGGCCATTCTGTACTAATGATTTCATGACTGGCACCCCGGCTATTCCGGGCAAGGAACTGCCGGTACATGTAAGTTGGATCAATCTTACCTATCATTATTCTAGGGTTAATTCATTTTGCTGCACCCTGATATTAATCTATGGGTTTGTTCTTTTAACAGGTGGTGAAAAAAATGCTGATCGAAATGTCTATGATATCCGGTATCTCGCGTGTTTTGTACGACTTAACATCTAAACCGCCGGGAACTACCGAATGGGAGTAGTAAACGCTCATCCCTAACTCAACCCTTTCTATTTTTTCACCATCCCTGCGCGTAACGACTACAAAGTAAAAAGTATATTTAAAAATATATATATATATATTACAAAAATACGTACGAATTCGAGGTTTATGACTTCTTACCGATTTATATAAAACCTTTGAGCAAAAACTTCTTTCGAAAAAACATACGTTCTCGATTGTAAATTAATATGTTAACTGAAAAAAGATGAAAAGAAAAGAAACGAAAACACGAAAAAAATACAGAGAGTAAGAGAGAGAGACAGAGAGAGAGAGAAAAACGAACGAACAATGATACCGATACTGATACTGTGTTCAATGAAATTGAAGGTAAGTATCATATTTGCTTGTAAATAGGTTTCTTATTAACCTCATTGTAAAAATATTAATTTATTCAATTCCGAGAAATTTACATTATATATCATTGTTACACTGCAAATGATTGCATTTGATTGGTGGTACAATTAGATTGCTGTTATATTCGATCTGCATATAATGTTGAACGTATTTTACTGTTTTCCTGTATGTCCTATGCCAAATGCAATTTCCAGTTTTTGTCATACATCTACAAGAATATGAACATAAATAAGTTAAATGTATTACGTCTTTAATACCAATTTTTATTTATCAAAGATCGCAACTGAGTAAAACTATGACAACTATTCCCTGAAATCCTATGTGTGTATATCACTAAATTATCCGCCCGTTGTCAAGACATGGGTGAACACCACGAATCTTGCATACAAAATATAGATAATACCTGTGCATGGTTTTCAATAAAATATGTAAATCTTCGATGCGTCTCTTCTCCGGAAGCATGCTGAGAAATGTTGCGAGTGATAAAAAGTCTACTTCGTTCACGATCTTAGAATTAGTGATCCATATTTGTATTTGCATCTTCACCTGCAACCGTGTATTTTACATTTGTATTTATCCTGCAGCCAATGTAAAAAGGATAGCATATTTATCGAGCATGTGTACTCCCTGTGCCCCGTACAATGTAACTCGATCGAAATTCAACGCGATGCGATGCGATCGCTACTACCAATCACTGTCGCTATATAGAAAAAACATTTTCTATGCTTTCCGATGAAGACGTGTTTCACCAAACAAAACTACCATAAATAACTATCGATTTATAACGATAACTTAATCATAAACGCTACCTGTTCTAGAGGTAGATTAAGTAAGCGATTTACAAGATCAATTAAAATGTCTTGATGTTGAATTGAACTTTCATTGTCTTCCGATATTGTGCGATTATGAGAGAGTATGGCCTCGGCTTCGTCGCTGGTAACTCGATCGTTCGTCGATCCCATTCCACTCAGACATGGCAGTATGCATTTCGAAATACCATTGTTGCTGCTACCATCTTTTCGATCCGGTATACTTTCACATTCGTTTTTATTCTGTTTCACTTTAAACGCGTTGAATATTCCGTTCTTTTTACTTTTACTATTTTTCGACGACGTTGCTTTTGAATTTTTACCATTGGTCTTCATTTTACGCTCAGCCTTTTTGCTACCTTGCGCGACATTATCGCTTACGCTCCTCGTTATCAATCCTCCACTCAGTTTGCGGGCTGACTCCTGCTTTATTTTCGAAAACTGCCCGGCCTTTTTAGCCGTACAATAACTTTCAACTTCGCGTTTCATGTCGTCTGATAATGCGGCCAAAAATTCTGGATCAACTTGCGAGAAAGATATATTATCTTCGTCGCGATTAGTCTGACCATTATTCGATACTGTGGTCGAACTACTTGTACTTGCATTGTTCACAGCGTTACTTCCGTTCCTTGGACCACTGTACTCTTTAAGTATTTCATTGCGTATGTCCTCGGGAAGTTCTATTAAGACTGCCATGTCGATTTCCTGCAAAGGAGGCAGCTCGACCTTTGCTGGTCTCGAAACGCTCGGCTTGGATTGCTTGAAATAATTTTCTTGGATCGTTTGTACACGATTCCCAGATCTATTTTCAATCTTCGCGACGCTGGAACTCGCTTCTTCCCTACCGTCTCTCTTGTTTCGAGTATCTTCCGAAAGCTCGGAAAGAACTACTTCGTTCACGCGAGAAGAAACGCCTAAGTTCTTTTGATCGTCAATTATGTTATTCGAAGTTGACGGAACGGAAGTTGCAGATGCTTGCGCGAACCGGTTGAGCGTACCATTTTCATTACTCTTCTTGGCGAAGAAACCTTTCAGAGTCATATCGCGCGATTTGCTTTTCAGTATTTCTAGCCTGGTCACCTGTATACCGATGCCTCTAGCATCTTCAGGCACCTTCAACATTTGATTCCAGAGGGTGATTACTTCCCTGGAGAGCACCCACCGATAAGTATACTTAAAAGGATAAAGATAATCGGACAACTTACTTTGCTATGATATCGGGATCGTCGATGGAAGCGATAAGGTTCTTCGATTTGGTCATGTAATCGCACAGCCCATGGCCCATAAATTTTGCAGTTTCCTTCGGCGCTTCCTTAGCTCGAATCAACAATTTTAACGTGATACACCTACCCCTAGCGTTAGCATTTTTTAATCGATTGGACACCTCGACGGACAATTTCTTCAAAAAATCTATCGCGTCTTCGTTGTTCTCGAATCTAATTCCATAGTTAACTTCGGCGGAAACAGATTTTCTAATATGCTCCAAGTTCAATTTCGAATGATCTACACCGCGACACATGTTGTACAATACTTCTCCCATCTTTTTACCAAACTCCTTTTGCAACGTCGACGACGGGACCGTCTGCAATTCCGCACAAGTACGGACATTCATAGAATGCAATTTGTTCGTCGTGGTCCATCCAACGCCTAATTTGAACAATCATGAATTAATAGCGAGTCAACCAGCTATCTCAAGAGGCAACGTTATCTTACCTGGCAAGTCTTGCACATCGAGAGCGCCGATGCATGCTTCGATATTTTGTTTCAAATGAAACTGACCATCAGGCTTTGCCTTTCTGGTGGCTAGTCTTGCCAGTAATTTATTGCTACCGAATCCTGTCGACACAGGACAACCTGTCTTCTCCTTTATCTCTCGTCTGATCAAGCCAGCGAGATCCAACGGCGTCAACGAACATTCTTCGAGTATTTTCGTGCAATCAGCGTACATTTCGTCGCAACTGACCGCTTCTATGTCTAATGTATAAGATGCGACGGTATCGTACAAAGCGTACGATACCTCTGTGTAGCCATCGAAATCGTATGGCATCGTTTTCAGACTCGGACATATTTTCAAAGCCTCCCCTAAGAACATGCCATTTTTCACCCCTGCTTTCCTCGCCTCGTAAGAACAAGATGCGATTTCTGACAACGATCCTACCTCCTCCTCCACAGCATCTTTACCTGCAGGCTGCCTGTTACCCTTCGCATGGGTCACTGCAACAGGCAGCCCTTTCAACTCTGGCTTATTCCTAAGACCAACAGAGACAAAGAAACAATCCATGTCTATGTGCATTATCACAGATCCCTGACTACCATCTGCCCTATTCTCTTCTTGTAAATCAAACATATCATTTCTGAAACTGCTCTGAGAGTCTGAAAACGATTTGTCTAACTTCAGATCCCTAAATTCTTTCAACTTGGCTAATCCAGGAAATTTCCCATCACTTTTATCTCTTAACTCGTTCACATAATTTTTAAAAGTTGCTCCCATTGTTGAAATATGATGCAAACGCGAATGGCTGTAAAATTCTGATATAAATTCTGGGTTTTTCGTTGAATTAGAGTCTTTTGTACTGTGGGCTACACTAGGATTCAAGACTTCTTGATCAGCAGCTTTGCTTGTTGTCGTATTACTTACATTATCAATATCATTTGGAAAAGTGTAAAGGTCACTATCTTTCTTTGCGTTATCGTGCATTTCAAGACAACTGCTTGACCCAAATGCTTCGTTTATCGTCTTGTATTTTAATTGTGGTTGTGCACCGGTGCAATTCGAGTATAGCAAGTACTTTTGGAAATTTAATAGTTTACCAGCCTTTATGCTATCTACTATCCATTCTGGTTTGCATATAGGCATTGGATTCTGACTTTTTCTATACAATACTATTTTAGCATGAGGCAAATTGGATGCAATTATGTGAGTTGTACCTCCAGGCCTCAGATAATGATGGTATATACCCCCATGTTCCATCATTAAACGACGAAGCACATCTGCCGATGGATCTGTGTAGCCGTTTACAAAAATTGCTATTCCTCCCAATATGTTTGTGGCATCTTTGAATTCTTTGCTTGCCACCGTTCGAAATTGTTCTTCCAATTTTGCTTGTTTAGCAGCCATATACCCACCCTAAAATGATTGTTACAGCTGATTTTTTCTAACGTTTTAATTTCTAAAATATAGTGTGCAATTCTCTGTTTTACATACCCAATCTTCAAATCCATTTTCCCCCCAGGCTTCGCCCTTTTTCTTTTTCGACATTGCAACAAATGTTAGGCAAACAAAATAGTTTGAATAAAAGGTAACCTAGCTAAGAACGGACGTATTTATGTACACATTCATAAAACGTCCTGGTTTCATATACGATTTGCATTCCACTGAAAACTTGGAATATGTTACCAGTGCATTAAAATTAAAACGCATAAAGATCATTTGTTTTGCGGAACCTCGTTCCCATGCACAAATAATCGCGTCCAATTTAGAGCGCGACGTAAAGGCCATTTCACTTGGCGTTATTAGCCACATCAATGAATATTATTCCGTTACGTGAATCGTTCGAAAAGTTCGATCCATTTTTTTTACAGATATGCAACAAAATGGAAACACGTGTATATACAAAAATAATTTTCTCGATTTATTCAACAACAATGATGGAATACAATTTAAATATTGTGTACTGGCAGCAAATATAATAACCATACATATTAGACTATAACACTATACATTATATGCGTTTCATTCTCACTCAACAAATTAAAAAAGATATGGTAGATGCCCAGACAACCAGTGCTGCACCGGGCAGCTATGTCGCATTTAGGAGCCCTGCTGCCGCGCACTGCACGAAAACGGTCCTGGTTTCTGGACCGCCGTAAGAGGGCAATACGGTCGCGCTAATGTGTCGAATGCCGTACAGTCCCTATGCTATGGGGTCTCTCGTCGGTGAGGTGACACAGACCTGGTCACGCTAATGTGGAACTTCCACATCGAGATGTTAGTAAAGTAAATTTCTATTGTACAAATATGTATAGCAGCAGCAGCAGTCTTCCTCTTTACCGATAAAATTAATACGTATTTAAATTACATATTGCATACTATTAGGTCGTTCGGAAAGGAATTTCGTTTTTTGTGTAGGGATGGCAATGCTTCCGTTTGTCATTACTAGATTGCGAATCTTTCTACAAAATAAAAATGGACTACATCGATTGCAAAAATAGAAACCAAATATTCGAAAAAAATATGTATCCAATATTTTGGTGCTACTACAGAAGAAATAACATTCGCAGCAAAGTTAATAATTTCAGAGCAAATCCGAAATCTCTCTCTCTCTCTCTGTCTGTCTCTGTCACGTTACGGAGCCAGCAACCTTTTTGATGCACTCTGTCGCGACTCAAAAGCGGACGCGGCCAACCGACCCGTGCAGTCGACCCGGGCAGTAGACCCGGGCAGTAGACCCGGGCAGCCGACCCGTGCAGTAGACCCGGGCAGCCGACCCGTGCAGTCAACGCGGGCGCCACAGTGTGAAAGACCGATGAGCTCTGTGTCAAAATCAACGAACTTTCGATGGAAAAGAGATAGAACGATGAGTTTTTTTAAAGTTAAAGCTGAAATTTAGCAGAATATGGGGAAAATAGGGAGATTATGGTACGAATGTTTTTAACCTTGAGAAAATTCGTTAAACTTGCACAATTTCAAGGAAATTTTGTTTCGACAATGACAATACGTAAGAGAAGGCATGATAAGATTGATTTTATTTAGACTTTGTGCACCTATTCCCTATTGTAATATGTTAATGTAGTATGTAGTATAAATAAATATAATATTAATTTTGTCGGTAAGAAGCAAGACTGCTGCTACTGCTCCACATTTGTAAAATAGAAATTTACTTTACCGACATCTACCACATTAGCACGACCTGCTCTTATACGGCATTTGACACATTAACGTGACCGTGCTTCCCTCTTACGGCGACCAAGAAACTAGGACTTTTATTTGTGTAGCCTCGCGGCAGCAGACCTCCTAAATGCGACATAGCTGCCGTGCACTGCCGCTGCAGATTGGAGCAGCTGGTTATCTGGGTGTATTATGCTACATGTATTTCTGTATACCGAAATTGGTTAAGGGATTATATGGCAGAAAACTTTTCCACACACGCATACGTTAAAAAGTAATAGAATATATATATTTTTTATTGTAACAACAAGTAAAAAATAAAAATCGTATCAAACGATTTAATTTTCTAGAAGAATGTTCGTAGAATGTACTGTTAATAGAATTTCTAAGATTCTTTCAATTAACGATTGCACAAAACAGCATCTAAAAAATATGATTTCTTTACTAAAATAGTTTCCTACAAAGATTTTTTCTAAATAAATAGGAATTGTGTATCCGTATGTAGGAGGCATACAATATTTAACAGATAACAGTATACACTGTACTGGAAGAATAAATATATCACGCTATGAACATATGGTGTTAGCAAAACTGATTACTAGCTGAAAATATAGATTGGAATATTTCTGCAGATTCTAATTTTCTGTGTATATGTACATATATATGTGCCAAGTTCAAGTCCTATTTATAGTTACTGGGAATAGGATTTGTACATTGAGTTCATTTGTTCCAAGAAAATGAATGTTAGCACAGTATGAGGACCTAAACGTGCATAATAAGGGAAGAAACCTTTCCACAATGAAAACAATCCCTCATTTCGACAAACTCGAACTATAACATCTACAGCACCCTTAAATTCAGGCTTACCATCCACAATTTTCATGTTTTGTATTCTGCAAGGAATTCATCATGCAAAGATGCAATATTATTCTCACACAGATATATTCTATAGTTATTTTGGTGCTTTCATATTTACCTTGTTTTAGCAATATCAACTGGCATGGAAGCAGCAGTTGTTACTAAACCAGAAATCATGGAGCTTACAAAGTGTAATTTAATATTCTCTTCGAAATAGCCTATTTGAACGAATAAGAAGGAAAATTATGGTATTCCATTGCTACTTGTTCAATGATACAGACTAGCAATGATACAGACCAGTGTTAAGTAAAACCTCTTTGGTTTGAGAATAAGATGCTAACTGAGCAGCATTGACAACCATGGCTCTGCCCATTGTAGGAATAGTACCCCTCCATAATGCTAAAAGACCCTCCTCTCTGAGTATACGAACCAGAGCATTAAATACATTTTTATAGTTTCTTCTTTCAGCTAAAAATAGAAGGCTGTTCAGAGTAGGGAACATTCTAAATATTCTAATTGAGCATAGATGAAATTCTGAACATACCAAGAGGCAATCTGCCATCGGCAGTCATTCTAATCAGAGCAACTTCTGCAGGAGTACCTACAAATGCTCCTACACAACCAGCAGCACTGCCTATCAATGCTTTTACAACAAAGCCGGATTGATTGTTCTTTCTGGATATAGCAAACAATAAATAATAGTAGTTCTTGTACACTCCTGTGTCTATAAATCACTGGACACTTACTCATCTTCAAGAAAATAGTAATTAAAGAATACAAGCTTTCAGCTTGATTTTATTTTTAATAGATGAAAAAAAGAGATTGAGAAATTGTGGGATGATTATAGATAAGTTTGAATAAGCATCCGGTGACTTACGGACAGGAGTGTATATAACATTCCTAATATTTTCCCAACATAGCTTAGTTATCCATGGTATACTCACGTGGCAATTTCAAACAACCAGTTATATATTCCCAGTCTGGTTGTTGTGTATGTACCTTGGCGTAATAGACCAGCAGATAAGCCTGAGTAAAAAGCTAGGATACCTTCATTCTTCACTATAGATGATACTATACTCATTGTGGACGTTCTAGTACCGCTTAATTGCATTCTATTCTTTATTAAATCTAAGGGTTGAACAAAACACGTTGCAGCCATTCTAAAAAGAAACAAGATGGGCTTAAATCCATAATTTTATGTACCGTGTGATAAACAGGGTAATCATAATGAATAACTCAATGCAACAAGGAGTCACAAAAATAGTGCAAACCAGGAAAAGTTATTTTTAGCATTATTTGCACAAATTTTAGATAATCTTATCTTACGTTTTATATAAAATAGTTTATAATTAAATATTTTTCTCATGTAATTATAATAGTAAAAATAATAGAACAAACCCTGCAGTTCCCCCGAACAGGAACTTCACTGCATTCGGCACAGTCTTTTGATTGCTCATCTTGACAATATTTTTGATATGACACTTGAACAATCGGTGAAACAATTCGATTTCTCGGGCTACTGTGTGACGATCATGAAACGACTAAATTTTTCAAAAATAAAGCTGGTCTGAAGGAAACAAACTAAAAAAAACGAGTCACGCCGCGGGATCGACTAGTCACGAGGAGTAAACTGGTTTAAATGAAAGATTATCAAGTCAAATTCCATCTTTCAAGAACCGATACGTGCTAAATTATAACATTCCGTACGGTCAGCGACATCTTGCAGTGTTCGACTACCGACGATAGCACAGCTGATAAAAGAAACTTTTTATAGGACAGTCGGATTGTTAGATTCCAACAACAAACAAATTAATAGAACTATATAATATTACCGGTAAAATAAATGATAACACAAGGCTTGGTGTCCCGTTACAAGATTATTTTATAATAAAAGATTTCAATAAAATTCAAACGGGAATGAAACTTATGCGCAAGCGCTTGTAAGATCCAATTCGCGCGTTGAGTGAGGTCGGTCAAATGTGTGTTCGTGTTGTTCGAAATTTAAAGAGACTGCATTATTAAATGAAAAAATGCACAATAATAATTAACATTTCTCAACCCCTCTCAATTATCGTATTTTTGTTTCTTTGTTATAGAGTTTAATCGAATAATATACGTACATCAGCATGCGACTCGCCATTGTTGAACGGTTTGTAGAAGTGTATAGTCGCACATGTGTTAAGATGCTGTTAAGATCCTATGGTTTTCCAGAAATTTGCTAGAAATTGCTGTGAAAAAGACGTACAACTATAATCGAGTGAGTACAGAACAATATTACAGTGCTTTGTGATTATTTCTGTGATAAATTGATCGGGGTATCGATCAGAAATCCAATAAACCAGTACCGTGAATCCTCGTAGAGATCTCGGTGGTACCTAATATGGCGTTTGTAATAGTCCTAGAAACTTTATTCGCACGATATATCCAATATAAGATTAATTTAACCCTTTTAGTGTTGTCTGGACAAATATGAATATTGTTCGACAGTAAAAGGGTTAACGTGTTGGGTTAGGTTGCAAGGAACATGCCGTCGTATGTTTCAAGGATTAATTTTATTTGTCAGTTTTCATAATGAGACGAATGAACGAAGGATGCCAATTATACGATGCACACTGTACAATAAGCATTCAAGAATATTTACAAACATTTGAAATATCTCTGAAATGTAGACTGGTTTTGCGCATATCGACTGTGTCCTCTATTTAACGTTATTTCTTTGTGTAATTAAAATGTGTACCGCGTACATGTTAATGTAACGCGGTATTTCTCTGAAACAATCGATGAAAAGATTTTTTACAATAGGCACAAGATAGAAACTGAAACATTAGCCGTGAAAGCATTCTTTAAGAGATCTGCACGTAATTAAGCAACTAGATTCGTTAACAAAGATACTTTCAGGATCTCGTTACTCCCAGACAGAGTTGGACAATATTTAATGCAATTTACCATCAACGATTCATTTAATTGAATTGCATTCAGACGACGCGACGTAAGATCGCCATTAAGCAAATTAAATGTTTAATCGTCAATTAAATGGAAAACTGAGTTCTGTCCGTCACATACAGTGAGTTCCATTAATATTCGGACGCTCTCGAAAAACCGATAACTTTTTTAATATCGGACATACAAGTCCACATAATTTTTTCTTAAAAACGTTATAGTATTTGTAAGAGTGACGGAATATTGATGGTAGTCTCTGTGCGATCGATGGAAACAACCGTGTTTTGGTTAATCGAATGAAATGTTTTAGACGACTAATGCCCAACTCTGCTCCCTGACCGTGTAACTAGAAATATATCCTATCGTTTTAGAATTGTAGCTTTCTCTGTTTTCCGTGTTTATACAATATATGTATGAATAATTCCCAGACGATGTTAATCGATACAAGCGATATGATAAACTGGGTACTCGACGCCATTGAAACATTCATCTTTAATCGTGGTTAGATTAAATGAAACGTTCTATAATATTTAGTTCGAAAACAGTATATAGGGATCTGGATTATTGAATACGGTGATATTTTTTCGCGTTTCGCCGTTGTCGGTTCTCGGAACGGACACGAAGACGGTGATAGTGGTGGGACGCGTACAAGCATAGTAGTGTTTTGATATTCGATACTCTCCCGGAACGAAAACCCATGGACGCCGCGCCAGTTACACAGATATATCGCGTTTTGTCGATTCTTTACCTTCCTCGGTCGTTTCAAGAGCAGTGAGAAAAATAGATCTTCGTTTTAAGGCCGTTGCATCGAAGTTTCTCTCTAAACTAGTACATACGATTAAAAACCTTGCGATAAAAAATTTAATTAAGTTTAGCTAAGGTTTCTCGTAACTTCGGTATTCTCGCACCTCGAGGTTAACTTATTAACTAAGTTGATACGGGGAAAGTTATTCCGGTACACTGTATGTATGTACTCGCATACATCCAACGCGAGCAACAATTCTCTCTCCTCTTATCTTCGATCGCGTCTTTTTATTTTCCTTTTTTCCATCTTCTCTTTTAGTACCAACGATAAGTACAGCATCAAATTTTTTTCATAATACACATCCCGCTATTCCTTTTATCATTTTCCAACGGTCCTCGAGAGTCTGTCAGATCCGAGCGTTAAGATTTAATCGTATTTTGTGCTTATTGACATTCTCTTTGTATTATATTAAAATGGCGAATGTTTCCTTTGTAATCGTTCGAAGAGTGTAAAAAGTAGTAGAATACATGAAGTAGGTTCGACAACGTTACATTATACGAGATGTTTTAGCTTGAACGATAAAGGTGGGGGAGCATAGAAACAGTATAACAAAATATATGAAATATTTATAAAACAGCTACTTCCATTGGCATTTGTAAAAACACAACGTCATTGCGATCGCAATTATTTTTTGATAGTTTCCTCTCCTACGATTAACCTATTGGTCTCATTGAAATAACAAGGATCGATTATGGTCTGGGACAGGTGATCTCTAATATTGCGTAGTACATACTTCGTGTTTCTTAACCCCTAAGTGGACTCGCACCGATAATCATTTGATACGGTATCGATGCGATTATTGTTTCAGGATTTAAAGGGAGCTTCTATTTTCACTTACCGATCCGGTAAGATTAGATATTAAATGTAAATCGGTGTGATCGAATTATCGTTTTTGAAACGCGTTTGAAAAAGTCCATTTAAGGATTAAAATTGGTTTCGCCTCGGCGCCGCTACATCCTTTACGGCGTGAACAGGGATGAAAACGGAAAGTGATTTTCACAAATGCCGATTGAAGACGAACAAATACAATTGTCGTGCATGGCCAAAGCCGTGCCTTATCACATATTCCCGATAGCGACGTATGTATACTATTTACATGAAATCCGTTCAAGTATTACTTACAAGTTATACACTCGCGCGAATACATAAGTATGTATTTCTTTCTCTCTCTCTCTCTCTCTCTCTCTCTCTCTCTCTCTCTCTCTCTCTCTCTCTCTCTCTCTCTCTCTCACTCTCTCTCTCTTTTTCTCGCTATGATACATACGTAATTGCGAGTCATCTACTTGGAAATCAACGGATTCGAATGCAACAAGTACACGTTCGAATTAACGGCTACTTTACAGTAACTATTATGTATATTACTCTAATTTGGACGTCGGCGGATGCATCGAAATTTCTTGTGCACGTTATTGCTACGCTAGAAAGTTTTCCTTCCCTTCTGGTACTTCTTTTTTTTTTGTTCTTTCTTTTAATTATTTTTTTTTTAAAGTCCTCCCGTTTTAGAGATGACTGCGATATGAAACGTTAAACGTTCTTCTCCCTTTGCTTCGCCTCCCTCTTTCTCTACTTCTCTCTTTGCTTGTTTATCGATTCCCGAGAACAGTGCGATCTTTCTCGAACGCATTCTGCTGATTTATTTATAGAGCGAATTCGTCGCGGAAAGAACACGTTTAGATACACGTCGCGACAACTTGAACGAAACCGTCCCGTTAACTAGGTTAATTAATCACAGCAACACATACATACATGGAATGATACAAGCGAGATTCTTCCGAAGAAAAATAGGTATTCCCAGATACGTATTTACATTGACGTTCGAACTCACATCGGAAGGGGGTTCGGGGGTGGCGGGGTGGGATCGGTGTTAAAAAATAGACCTCATATAAAAACGTTTCGTCGATCGTCGTTAGGTTAGGTAAAATCAGTTAGTTACGAGTATGAAAAACATTGCACGAACAGCATCGCGTTTGAAACGTTTAAATTCGAATTCTTGATTGTACACGTGCCTGAGTATAGAGGTTCGGATACGAGATGACAGAGCAAGCTATCGGATTTTCTTCAAGTTCGAACGTACCGAAGGAGCAGAGGCATTCTCTCCTGGCGTTCATCAAAATCATTTAGCTCGTACGAACGCGAACGCTTCGCAATACGATGAATTAGTTAGATGGTAGAAATACTGCATGCAATGCAACCGTGCAAGAGCCGCCCCTGTGCCGCGATAAAATAACGTTAACGAGGGTGTAATTTCGACCGCGCCCTCGTCCATAACTATCGAACCGATGAAACTAAGGCTGTCACTGTTTCGCGAGCGCGCCTAGACGATTCGTAGACCCAAGGCCGCTATCACAGTACTATTTTTCGAGCGTGCGAAAAAGAGACAAAACCACTGTGATCGCTGCCTTACGAATTTCAGGCTGTTGTAGCACGCTGGATAGAACGAACGCTTGGAATAGCTGATCTTTCGCGTTGCGTTGCTGCTTTCATAGCCGATCGCTCCTCGATTTCGCGCTCGATCGGTGGCCGCGTGACAAAACATGAATACGTACAGTTCGCCGCGCCAGTTAGTTAGCTCTCCTCGCTTCCCGATCCTCTGATATGTCTGCTCGAAGTTGTTCATTTGTCGAACGGATCGAACTTTAACGACCGTGATTTCGGCAGTCCTCGCACATTGTTCAACGCTTGATAGTAAGACGCGTTCTCGGCGTCCCCGGCGCTGAACCTGTGCGATTTGTTCTCCGGGTCCCACATGGAATTTGTTCGTCTGTATGAACGGGGAGGAATGTGTCGAGCTCCGTGGCCATTGCCGTTGCCGAAAACGTAGTTCTCGTTCCCTGGAACAGTCACCGCGCAACCCCCTATTTCAAGCTTTTTTCATAACTGCCTATGTCCGAACACACTGCGTTTGTCATAGACTTCTTCCTTTGTACCCTGAACCGTACAGGCGGAAAATAAAAGAAAGATCTTGGGTTTTTACCTTGTGACGGCGTTGGCGAATGCGGCGGAGTGCCAGCAACAGGCGATAGGGGTTCGTAGGGCGGCGGGGGCGGCGAGGACGGCGAGGGTGTCGGGGATGGTGGTTGCCTTAAAATGACGTCTGGATCTAGCTCGAGAATCCTCAACACCCGGTGAGGATTTGCCCGAACCCACGACTCGAAAAGATCCACGGGCCAGTCGGTTTGCGTTGTTCCGTCGCTCATCCATGTCACGGAAGGATTCCAACAAATAGCGTCCGGCGGATGCGAAGAGCTTCTCGCTAACACTCCGCTTCCTCTGGTCGTGGGCATCGGCAAGTTAGGATTGCTTTGCGGCGAGTACGTTAGATTTTGCAGAGCTTGGATCGCGTTCCGCACCTGTTTTCATCGGATCGGTTACGTGATAACTCATCCATTAGGCCACTGATTTGCATTCGTTGACCTAATAGCATCGCATTTGCGTAAATTACAAGCGTACCTCGGAACTTAGCGTGGCCACGTCCTGATGCAAGGTGGATACTTGGGTGTCGAGTCTCTCGACCGATCCCCGGATATGTTCCTCCATGGACTCTTGAGCGATCACCTGGGCCGCTCTTCCTCTGACCAGGACGCTTCTACCTGGTCTCCTCCCCTCCCTATATTCCTCCCTGTTTCACGAAATACGATAGAGGACGGTTGAACGATCTTGACGCACAGAAACACGACAAACATACCTAAACTTGGCGTGCCGTGGACTCGAGGATGTATGCAGAGGCGATTTGTTTGGCGGTGATAGAGGCGAAGTTTCCCCCTCGTCGGGAGCGTTTTCATCGTCTTCGCTGATCGATGGCAGGGTCAAAGAGGGTCCGTTCATATCCGATTCTTGCTATAAAAGTTTCGAACGGGAAAGGTTGCCAGAAGAATTTCTCTTTCTATATTCCCCTACCCCCTTCCCCCACCCAGTTTTCCCTTTCTCCGATTGTTCTCCGTAACTTACCTCGGCTTCGTATCCCTCCCGTATATTGTACGTGAGATCGTGCTGTATGTCGTGGGCAAATTCGTGCTGGTACTCGGGGTACAGCCGCAGAACTTCGACCAGACCGTGCATGTGTATGCATTTCAGATCACAGTATGTTAACGCTTTAACGTCGCAGCTCGATTTGACCACGACGTCGGCGGATCCCGAACCACCTGTTCCACCACCGTTGCTGCCATGCTGTAGATGCACGTTTATGTCGCAACCGACCAAATCGCCTTTTCCTTGAAACGGGAATTAAACGGGTTTACAACACGGATTCGGATCTTCTGGATCCGTAGACGATTCGGATAGATACATATGTATACATATAAGATCCGACGTACCTAAAATTGCAACGACCATATCGTTCTGCACGACTTCCATCGAACCGTTGCACAAATAGTAAATGTAGGATAGCGCGTCCCCCTTGTGAATCAAATACTCGCCGGGAGCGCAGAAATTATTCCGAATGCGTAGCGAAAGCAGTTTGAGGCAGCCTTGGGAGGCGGTCTCGAATATCGGTAAATTCAAAATCTCGCGATGCAGGTGCATCGAAACGTCTCCCCTGAGTTCCTCGGGGAATTGCTCGAGGGTCTAAAAGGATTAATATAGGTTTCGTCTCATTACTCCGCGGATTAATCCAAAGGAAGATAACGCCGATTACATCGCGTTAGGTCGTTTAAGGTTTCGGCGTTCCAAAGGTAACGCGCGAGCTTAATTATATTGCGTGATACGATTATTGTTATTATTATACCTCGTGTATATCGATACCGTGGTTCAGGGACCACATAGTTTGGAAATAGTCTTGCATTCGCTGTTTCAGTTCGTCCGGGATCTGATGCAATACGAAAAAATCCTTGAGATCCCGCAATTTTGTTTGATAGAGCGATCTTCTAGAGTAAATTCTTTGAATGATCGCCGTCACGTTACCGAACACCACAGCATGCATCAGAGCTGTAGCATACACGATATGTACAGTGTGGAAATATTCCCTACTGCAAATTTCTGTCAACTTTATTCCGTACTAATTAACATCGTTCGCTTCTCGTACACTCGTTCACACACTCACTCTATCTCATTCTCTCGTTCCGTATATCGAATTACATCGTGTACACACGAATCTTCTTAGCGAGCAAACAAACATGCTTGGAGCCAACCGATTACCATTGATTATCTAATAATTCATCGATAATCCTGGCAGATTAACGTGCACTATACTGATCGATGATGATTACTAACCGCCAATAAGCATCGCGCAAATGGAGAATAACTTTTCAGAGAACGTGTTGGCCGACACGTTGCCAAATCCTACCGACGTTAAGCTGCTACAAGTGAAATACAATGCTGTGATGTAACTTTCCGCGTGAGTCACATTCTGCACGGAAATCTTTAACCTCTCCGCCAGCGTGTGAATCCAACCTGAAAAATTCCCTCGATTAAAACCAAAAAATCTTTCGTTGATCTCGGCGCGGCCGAGCTAACACGCTGCTTTAAAATATGATGCGAATGTCGGTCACAAGTGTGCCGACGTCGATAAAATCTATTCGATCGCATTCAAGTAGGATGCACGACCGTGTGCACTCTTAAGGTGGATAGCAGATTGAATCTCCGCAAAGCTTGCCGAGTCTGGGAAAGTCTGCGAGATTCTGTGAGAAAAGCTTTATACATATGTAGATGCTTAGAGTGGCTTAGACGCTCGCCGATCGGTATTCAGGTTTGTATCAGTTCCACGTATCTGTCCCACGAATCGTACACCCGCCGCGTTATTAATTTAACCGAGCATTTATCACGCGTTTAGCGGAATTACTGAAAACTTTTCAACACGGTACATCAGCAGTTTCCACTTTCGAACGCGCGATTCGCAGCCCTCCAAGTTCCCTCGAAATAATACGTGCGAGACTAATCTGTATATCTAAGCATGTGCATACGTATAGCTGGAGTAGATGGTACGTACACGTGGCAAATCCCAGAGCGGCCAAGAGAAGCTCCTTCTCATTGTCAGTGCACGCGACCGCGGCACCAAGCTCTCACCTGGCCACGCTTCTATCCCGGTGTATGTAATACGGATTTTCGAAAAGTCGACTTACCGAGATCCCAGTCACTGTCGTTCTTCAGTCTTTCTTTTTCCGCGATAACGAACCAAACGCAAGCCATCCAATGTGCCAACAGGATAAAAAGGAGCATTAACATTGTCAAAATAACGGCGCTGTATTGCGAGTATCTATCCATCTTTTGAAGCAGCCGTGCTAGTCTCAGCAGTCTGGTTAGCTTTACTAAATGTATGTTACTATGTCCCGAGTCCTGTGATGAAAGAAACCGCTGCGTTAATACAAAATGGTCGGCTGGCGCCGGGCCGATGTTAATTAACGTTGGGAAAATTGTTCGCAGGAACGCGGACAGTAAGAATTTCCGCGTCGGATACTTCGAATACCCGATTCGAGCAACGACGGGAAACTTAATTGCGAATTCTCCGTCGAGCATCGTGAACTTCGGATGATTGTATCATTCATCGTCGCGATAGCGAACCTGTTCTCTCGTGGAAACGCGACGCGAAGAATCGAATACGTCGTTTACGGTAACAACGTATCGTCCTTCGGTAAACGAACTCTATTCACGGCTCGCGTCTTCGTGTCGCGAACACGGGCATTCCGTGCACGTATCTTTTCTTAAGGCTCCGCGACGGGGCAGTGCTTTTTCCGTGCATCGACGGAACAAACTTTGCCTAATCGGACTAGAAAATTTGATCAGGCGAATCGCGAGCGCGTTCGAGATTCGATCGAGCGATACGTGCACACACGCGAATGGATTTGGGCGGGGTTGCCTTTAATTTTTTTTTCCGAGGGCCGGCTCACAGACCAGACTTTTAGCGCACTTTACGTGGAATAATGAACGAACACTCACCTCACCGCTGTACACGTCCGAGGCGTAAAGGAAATCAAAGGGCAAAGCCGCGATTAGATCGACGATAAACCAGCCCTTCACATAGTTGGCTGCAATGCTTTTGCTGTTGCTGACCACTTCGCCCTTTCGATTCACGTAGGTCGTGCGAAAGTTCAGAACGATATCTGTGAAAAGGCAGGGAGAAACGTTTGCTCTGTTGCTGTGTTTTCGGCTGCGTACACGGTTTCCCGATAATTGCGGCGTTCGGACGATAATAGTTGCGAGAAATGAAAATTGACGCGCGACGCAATGGCCCCCGGTCGTCGGCCAAAATGGAGGCGATCGAACTGAAAACGCTCGGCTCGAGTCAGGATCAAAGGACCGAGAATCGAGCCAGCGACTATGCGCTTCCAGTCGCTTGTCCTTTCGAGTTTCGCAACCGGGAACTCCGGACCGGGACCCAACTGCTTTTAATCCCATTTGCAAACCGGATTTCCGCCACAAAATTCCTACACGCGGCCCCGCGAGCTTACGCCGCGTCGCGTGGACGAACCCGTCTAGTTTCCGCGCTGGAAATTCTACCGACAAGCTCTCGGATGTCGATGGAAAACGAATTTACAGGAACGAGTAACGGTACACGTCTTTGTACGGTTCTTCGAGTTCGTTCTGCCGCTTCTCATCTTTCTGTTCCGTTCCGTCCACAAATCAGATTCCGCGATTTATGTTCTCAAAGAGGAGGTGGTCTCTCGTCGAACACCTGTGAAGAGTTCTCTTCGGAAGATCGTTATTCGATATTCACCGCGAACAAGTTAACCGTGGAGCGGAATCTGTCGCCCGCCGAGGGTGATTCGAGGGGCTCGATTCTGCGACAGAATACTAATTCGGGACGGAATTAATGCGTTTCGACACCGCGGCACCGCGGCCCGTCTCTCCCGGCGTGGAATCGACGGGGAATAAAGAAATAAATAAAAAAAAAAGTGATCGCGGGGATTTCTGTGTTCGCGACCGGGGTAAACCTCTTGGAGCGGCAGTGAGCTCGATGGGAAAAAGGGGGAGAGAACCGATTGGTAACAGGGTTCAGGGAGAGTCGTTGCTTTCGGACTTAACGAGCTCCTCGAATCACCGATTGGATAAAAAGAGCACCCTTCTCGATTCTTCTCGTCTGGATTAACTCTAAAAGCAGACCAATCGATACGTCGAGAATTCTAGATTTCATTATTTTAGGCCTGTTGTCGAGCCGAGATTCGCGCGGTCGCTCACACCAGTCGGAAATAAATCGGATCGAGAAGAGTGGAGATGATATAGATATAGAATACCCACCGATCATAAAAAGACCCTCGACCACGACATCGCTGACCATCGTAGGTCTGTCGATGTTGATGAAGCTCGCGTTAAACGGGACCACAATCGCCACGTAGAAGGTTGCGATCAGTATCAGCCAGTCCCAACAAGATTTGAAGCCGCCGTAGTGGCTCAACACGAATTGGGACTTTTTGATGCCCGTGGTTTTGTATTCCGGCAACGGTGCGGCGGTCGAGTGCAGAAGGTTCTAAAACGATTCGTAGCATTCGAGAGGAACGGAGAGTGGTAGGAAGGCCTCGCGGCCGAATCACTTACATTGTTCAGTTTAATTTTGTGCTTATTGTCCTGCTTGTAATGGCCCGAGAGCTGGTAGAGGACGGCGCGACTCCTTCTCCTGCCGTAATTAGCCGGCGGTGCCTCGGGATCGGGACCACCGTTTGCATCTGAAATTGCAATTGTACCATTGCACCGTGCACACTTTTCGCGCGACCGGCGCGGTGCAGACATTTTCGATAATACGCGCATACAACGTACCGCAATGTTATACGGTACGCGTTATACATTGCAGCTACGTGCGCTGTATATTTGTGTAATTAATAATTGAAAGGAAGCGTTGTTGTGTGCTAATTAGGCGGGGTAGTACACGCAGCTGAAAATATTCGTACAGTGCGGTTCCTCGTGTTGCGTACACGGTGCCGTAAACGTAAAACTACCGTCTCGATCCGAGCCAGATATTCGGCCGGATTCTCTAGCTCGATTCTCAACGAGACTAACACGTGCAACACCGCGGCGCAATGTATAAATTCTACAAGAAAAGCAAACTATTCGAGACTGTTGGCCGGGTTTGATTTGTGCTCTTTGGTGATTCGCTTTGAAGAATAGTTGTGTTGCGTTACGGTGTCACGTGCAGCGTGTGTGTTGCGTGGCCGCGGTATAGAAAGTACGAAACGTTTTGGCACGGCACGTCGAGCGAAAGAGTATCTAGTGTACTCCGTTGAGTTACGTTTCATCCATACCGGGGGTTCCGGGCTCTCCCTCTCACTCTCTATCTCTACCATCCTCTATCTGTACCTACGTCGGATAGTCTGGAATGCAATTGATCGGCGAAGTCGATGGAAATGCATTCCAGAGAGAAAATCGTTTCGTCGGTTTCAGGTTCGGCGGCGAAGCATGGCTAAGACTCACCAATATTTTGCAACTCACAGATCTGAAGGTTCTTCGTGTGGGTGATGTCTTTGTGCGAGGCCAGGAAGAGAACGACGTCGCCTTTCTCGTTTTTGATCGGAACGATGTCGAGCAAGCAATCGAATGTAACTCCTGTGAATTAAAGTCGGTCGAGTAGTTAGAATCCGGTTACGGTTCGTCCGTTCTCCGAGCGTGTAAAGTGTAAAGAATGGACAGCGGAGACCGAACCGAGTAAAATATTAGCTGTTACGGTACACTGATAGACTCAGACCCAGAACCAGGACCGATCGCTTTGATTAAACGTGTTCCGTTGCAACGGAACTCCGCGAACGCGTTTCCATCGAAATAGGTTCGATTAATAATAGCGAACGACCAACGGATCGCCAGTGGAAAAATTCCTCTTGCCCGTGGCAAGGCCAGATTCCTTGGAGAAATAATTTCACGAGACCGCGTTATTATCTTGCTATACATTATCTTTCAAGGCAACCTACGCCCCGACGCCGGAGACGAACAGTTAAGGTTGTTACACGTGAACATGAATTAAAGATCAATACGTTCTACTGTTTGTAATTGCCTGCCTCCGGCTCGTGGTGCCGGATCGAAGTTACTAGCTCTAGGAAGACGCGTATATATATATACGTGAATCTTTTAAAGGGAACGAGCTCGGTAACCTGGGAAACTTTAGACTTTCGAGTGCGCGACTTACTTTTCCTAGATGGAACAGTAAGACGATGCGAGAATTCAGAATGCCGAATCTCTCGCGAAACTTACCGGTCTTCTTGTAAAACACGACCTCCATCTTCAGCTCGGTCTTGCTCTCGAGGCTCTTGTCGATCATCGCCCTCTCCTCCTCCTTGGTTTCCGGGCCGTACAGGAACTTGCAAGCGCAACCCTTCTGCATGATTTGCGCTCGCGCGAATCCTGTCAGCTCGCAGAAACCGTCGGAGCAATAAACGATCGGGTAGATAGTCGGAACCTGCGCATTTCCCAGCACAAAGTTGCTGTCTGCGAAAGGAACAAAGAAAGAGAACAAGGAGTCGCTGGTAAATATGGAGTTGTGTGCAGGTAGCTACCCTTTAAAGCCCTCGTCGTCCCACCTCGTCTGTGTCCCCATGGCGCAGTCGCGCAATTTACAAAGTGAATTCGCATGGCTACTGTTACCTTTCAATTATCCCGTGTCGCGACGATACTCACGCAGGGATTCGACTCGATGCGATTCGATCGAACCATCGCAACGACAACGAGCAAAGAGCCATCATGGGGGAGAAGCAACGAGGCCGTGATTCAACTTTGAACCCCGTCGAACCGATCGGCTCGGCTTTGTTCCTCGCAAAGAGACTCTGTAAGAAGTTGGATCGGTACGCCGCTGTGTCGGGCTTCTCTTAAATGAGAGTCGAGTCGCGTAAACAAGATTCCAATGGTTACATGCGTGGCACACGCGTGATGCAAGGAACTGTTGCATGACTGCGTCCTGGTTCTGTACAGTTCATTGGTTGATAGCTTTGTCGACGTCTCTGACGTCACTCGTAATCTCTTTCAGGGTAACGACGACGCGGCACACTATGTATTTTTAATTCAACGCTTACCCCTGAAACACTTTCATCTTCTCCCTTAGCCTTGCGCAATCCCGACGCCCCACGCTTCCTGTTCTTCGACAGAAGCTGCTGCTTCTGCTGCTGCTGCTGCTGGATCATTCCGATTATGCCCGCACGGTCAAAGAGATTTCGTGAAACATTAGCTTCTGCGAAGCTAGCTCTCGCGCGCGAGACACACTCGCCGATTCTCGGTGAATACACGTGCTCCGGTTCTTCTCTTTTATTTTGCACGCTGTTTCCCGCGAGTAAGTGCGCAAGGGAAGTTCTCGTTTCGGTGGATGAGCATGTCCAAACAATGCCGGGTAACTTTTTTTCGTGTCATGGTGACTGGCGAGGTCAGCCTTTATGCAGCGCGGAAAATAATAAGTTCGGCTACGAAAGGTTTCCAGATAAAAATATAATATAATTAAAAGGTAACGGCGCGAACGTTGTTCCGATACGTTTTAAATGCCACGCTCGGGAATCGGGGGTTTTGTGCATCGCGCACCGTTATTGGAAAACGCGCGCGGGTAATTTCAATTGTAATCAAATGAATCGAGCATTCGCCGACGGATCGTCGAGTGCTGTCACAATGCGGAGGGGGGACGACAATTACTCGTCCATTAGAGGATCACTGTTGCGAAATCCTCGGCGAAAGATTCTTCCAGATCGTCGACACGGCATTTCCGACGAGCCTGTTCGATTACAAATCGACTTCTCCATTCTTTTGCTATACAATTGTCTGGTCGCTCCCCCTTTAATTAAAGAGGATCTGCGTCCGACAGGCGTCTGTGTTTGCTTCCCCATACTTGTACGCGTTTCTAATAAACGCGTGAACTCATCGTTCGACCATCCATCGAAGAGCGGCGTGTGTTTACGCACGTCTGCACAGTAGCATATTTAAACTCGCCGGTGAGTGGTCGGGACAACAACAACGACAACAACAACGGCAGGGCAGCGTTTACGATCACCGCATCAGCCGCTAAAAGCGGCGTAAACGGTACAGTTTCAGTCGAGTCTGGGCAAAGACTAATGGAGCCGATTGTGCCCCGTACATATGCGTCTCGCGTAGATTCACCTGTATGAATCGCGCGCGACGTGCACATACGTGTGGTATCGCGTACGTGCACGCGTTCAACGCGTACCGAAACCGGAAAATTTGCTTACCCGACACGGTACGGTCTCGCGATCCTCTCCCTTCCATAGAGATTCGAGTTTCCATGGTAGAAACGTTGAATGACTGACGCGAAACTAAATTCTTGAATAATATCCGATCGCTACCCGGCGAATTAATGGAAGCGAACCGGTGATAAAATGTGCACGAGACGCAGCGTGCATGATTGAGCGGGATTGTCCATCAAGGTGGATGCGCTCGGCGGAAAGAGCGTCTTAAACAAATACGAATCGGGCTGGATGATGGTGGCAAGCTGCGCGCGGCGGAAAATTCTCGCGAGACCGAGCAAACAGGGCAAAGGGTAGGTTGATCCGGTGTTTGACCGAAAACGTGGTCCATTTCTTTGCCGCGGGACATCGCACAGAGGTTTTGCGTCGTGTCACACAACACCGGTTCCCGTTGTCAAAGATCGAATACGAATTCTACGCGTTTGCCGAGAGATTGGCGAAACCGCAGGCGATCGACGTAGAATTTTAAATAATTCCGAGTTCGAGTTTGCTCGCGATTTCCATATATCCTCGTGTCCATATCTATGCTAAAGCGCGCGCGCGCGCGCTCTACCGCGTCCGGGTTTCCGGAAACGTGTAAATCCGATTCCGGTATAATTCGATAAAATTCGGCCGTAAGCTAGTCGCTCGCAATTATCGGATATTTTGGGAACTACGAGAGCGTGTTTCGGGGCGGGCGGTAGACAGGTTTTCGCGTTTTCCGGTGGATAATTGAAAAGCGATAGCCGCGCGTCATAAGTTCGTAGCCATATTTCCCCGGTAGCCGCAAAATAATTAAGTGGATACATAACGGTGTGTTGGTGTAGCTATTGTGGTTAATGCGGCTGAATTTATAACCCCCGATTGGTGCGTTCGATAGTTATATTAGAGGGATACGATTCGCGTGTATTGGCCGCGAGTATTCTATATTTTCATTGCTGTCTGGCCCGCCTGTTAAACGCAGACAAATTCAATTTTATTGGCGCACTCGTTTATCGGAGTTTTGCTCGAATTACGGGAAGGGAGCGTACCGGTTGTTCCCTTTTCGGAATATCGCTTTCGTCATGCAATCTACGAGCACCGGTATATACGTATATACATAAAGTACGTACCTATAGTACATAGAACTGTGAACCGAGCAAAGCGGTGCGGCTTTATTTGGTCGTTGCAACGGCGATGCGGAGAAGAGAGATTAAGAAAACGTGATGCCTGAAAATATCCGCGTGGTAATGAAAACCATGGGTTCGAGCGTTTAACGGTGCCGATACCGCTGTGGTCATTACGGTTTCCCAGTCGGTGTAATCCGTACACGTCGACCTTGCGCTTTTCATCACGTATCCCTGTGCTCCGTGCAAAGTTTTCGCAAATAAAGGGAGCGTTCGTGCTCGACACTTTTCCCCGCGTCTCATTCTTAATCGTTCGGTCGCGTGCGTAAATTAAAACCTCCCGAGAGAGAGAATAGTTTTTCTCGATGTCAGCTGTCTCGGTGCGGTGGCGGTTGCCATTTTCCGTGAGCACGATCGGCCGATGGAGTTCCTATGACGTTGACGGCAGGAAACGGGAGCAGATTTGCTTAATCGTGCTTGAAATTGCCGCGAAAATCGAGTGAAAGAAGAGAAAATTCAACAACAAATTACATCATCGTGTTCCGGGTTCGCCGGAGGGGGTTCTTCGTTTAAAGGGCACGGCTACGCGTTCGGTGTTTATCGTTTTCTCTGCGCGACCGTAAACTTTTTTCCCCGACGAATCAATTACATTTCGACGTTGTAATCTCTTTGTGCTCGCGCACAGTCGTTCCTGTCGTAATATTCTTGAAAGGATTGCGAGCAGCCGTGGAGGTTGACCTCTATTGCGAGCGGAGGGAGCCGCGCGGCTTCTTTTAACGCTCCGCGACCGAAAATATTCTCGTTCCGCGAAGAAACTTTTATCCCGGCCGAGCACTTAGCGAAAATATTCGCGTTACAATTCTCTCCCTCTCTCTCTCTCTCTCTCTCTCTCTCTCTCTCTCTCTCTCTCTCTCTCTCTCTTTCTCTGCTCCCGAGCCTAAACTACTCGATAAACTTTGGAGCTCCGAATCTAGTAAAATTTTCACTCAGTTTCACCATATAAAGTTTGGCAGCGAATCAGAACAGCTGCTTCGACACGATTTAAAGAGGAAGGTCGAGAGACTCGTTACCTCCGGAGCTTTATCGCTGGTGATTGAGACGAACAACGAATATAACTTAGCAATTTCCATCAGGGTTCGCGGTGTACCGTTTCTCTAAATCAGATTCGAACGAAATTTCGAGCACGTGGAGAGAGACGACAGGTAAATGGAGCTCGGGGTCAACTTCCCTCTGTGGCTTGTCGCGCTTGAAAATTGCTTCATTTCCTAAAAGTGGAATAGTCTACACCGCCGGAAGACATAAAATCTGGGGTGTCTCGCGAGCCGATTGTTTCGCCATCGTGACACAAAGAACCAGGCCACTTACCGATTCGTTTCCAATGTCTGTTTCATAAGTCTCCTCTTCCGTTCGAGCGGAAATGGTAAACGGGTTTACATCCAAATTTAGAGCAAAGTGATTTCCTCGTCGTCGTGCCCGACGTATCGCGTCCCAATATTTTCCTTGTTATTCCACCGAGGAAACAGGGAACGAAGCGAGAAGAATAGGTATTTTATTCGAAACGAAAGTCTCGGATCGAACACGGTTCTCTTCTGTCTCTTGTCTCTTCGCCCGACCATCGCAGGCCTCTTTTGTCGCTTTGGAGCGACTTCTTTTGCGTTTACGGCATATGAGGGGATTAAGCCCGGACGTATCGAGCCGATCGCCAAAGGGGAACCTGTACAAAGTTGCCTCTCTGCACGGTAAAATGGGAGGCTTTTTTTTAAGGTTCTCCGCGAGCGTTGTTGGATAGCTTGATTCGCCATGCGTTATCGCGCGACTGCGGTGAACGACAAACGATTTGTTCCCGTCGCTGGCAGGTTGCGCGCTCCCGTGTATTTTCATTACGCAGGGGAAAAAATAGGAGAATCGAGTTTACGACTAGAAATCGATTTACGCGCGTATCCCTGCCGCGAAGGAACTACGTCATTATCGAGTTACGCATTATGTCGATTGTCGCGCGATAAGATAACCGTCGAACAATCATCCCGTCCACTCATCTGATCGATCGATACGCGAATCCGCGACAGATTGTATGCATTTTTCGCATTGTTCCGAGTGCAATTACCGCGCCTGGAGCCGGGATTAAGCTGTTTAATACTTTGGCCTCGCTAAGCGAATGAAAATTACCAGCAGCGTGTCGTGTAACATCGTGGCGCGGAGCAGCTTGCCGGACAGAGTGATATTCACCGTTCGATATAATTACGGCGGTCTACACTTTCTACACCATCAAAGTTCTATCCCATTTGCCGCTTTTACATCGAGCGCATTCTCGGCGAGCCGCTGAAACGGAGTTTTCAGGGTTTCATCGGTATCGCTCATTGACCCGCACACACCGTACCGTTCGGTATCGAAATTCGTGACTGCGAATGTCGTTTAATTAGCATCGGGCTGAATCGGAGAAACAGCGCACGTGGGACACACTGTTTTCTCACGTGTCGGAATAACCTGCCGCGTACACGTTTCACGGACGGAATCTAGGCCCCGCTCTGTTTTCGCAGGCAGGAACGTATCTTTATTCCGTGTCGCGTATCGATCAAAACTTCGCAGCCGCTCCGTCGACGAAGTTTCTCTCGCGAGACTCCTGAAATTTCGTGTCGCGAGATTAATCGCAAAGTCGCCCGGAGAATTTACAGAAATACCGGCAGCCCTCGTGTTTTCTCTCGGGCAAGTTGTCGAATTGAAAAAGTCGTGGTTAGGGGTGTGGGCCCGCGGCGAAACCGGCAACTCCAGCGCACGCAATTAAACTTATCAACACCTGTAGTGCGCATTGTCGGGCTTCATGCGAGCCGGCGGGGTATCGCGGTCGAAACAAAAGCCTGCAGAGCGAACGGTTCTCGTTTCGACATTTATTTGCGGCGAACGTTTCTATTAGTGGAAGTTTTGAGGTCGCGCGGTGCGTTGTGCGCGTGTCTGTACGTGCGATATGGAGCGGCGAATTCGTCGGGGGAGTGCATCGAGCCTGTATCGCCGTTAAATGTACGTGTAAACGTAGCGACAGGTATAGCGTTTCGGCGTACACGAATTGGGGAGCCTGGCTTCGGTTTCGACTGCTCTGGAACTTTCAAACTGTCGGGGATATCGAGTTCTGCTTTGCTTCCAATTTCTTCGTATGTCGGTTTGGTTCGTTCTAACTCGCGTGATGTATGTTCCGTGGACGCGTGCTGGCGGAAATATTTAACAGCGCGGCGCGCGTATAACGTTGAACCTCTGCGCGGAGCGTCGCTCGTTTCGATTTCTCGGCTGACGTTTGCTTGATCGTTACTACTCGAGAGGGAAACAGATTCCATGCACCGTGCTTGCTCGTCGCCGCGCATCGCCGTCTCCGTCGAAACCAGTGTCTGGGAACTTGGAAACTCACTCGTTCGATGCTCTCCTCGGAGAATTCGTAAAAATGTTTTTTCGAGGAACCCCGCCACAGTCTTTTTTTCTTTGCTCTTTCCTGCCTGGACAGCTCCCCGGGGGCAGTCACAGATAAATAGCATGTTCCGCCGTGACAAGAGCATTTTCGGTTTTTTTTTTCAAATCCCAGCAGCCTTCCCTTGCGAAATTGCCCGACCTCTCTAGCCTCTCTTCAACCCTCTCCTCTGCTCTCCTCTCCGTATGCCAGGGCGATTATCGATTCTTTTTTTCTCTCCGGGCCGACAAGCCAGAACCAAATAAATGGTGGAAGATAACCGTGAAGTATAAATAGGTCATTCGGCGCGGGCAAAGAGATTTCTTGACCCCTCTTATTCTCCTCTTAGTTGCCACTCGACGTCCACAGTTACTTTCCCCGCTCTCTCGCCGCACTATTCTATTCCGCGAAACGAAGTACCTTCCTGCTAAAACTTGTGCAAAACTTCGCACAAGTTCGCAAGGGAATATCGTCTAAATTGGACCAACGCTTATCTCGGGACACTCGAAATTTTAATTGTCGTAAAAAAAGTCCGCGCCAACCTTCGGAACTCGGTCGGTCCGCTACGCGCCAGCTCGAAATGTACATCGGGTTCCGGGCCGTGTCCGCGGCAACAGGAGGACCCATCGTAAATCTCGGATTATCGAATTTAATAGACAAAGGAACGGGTAATTAATCCTGCGCGTTGATCGGACGCGACGCGTTCGCCAAATTACTAGGAACGCGAAGCGACGTTGCGTCGGTTCGCAACCGGTGACACAGTCGGATCTGCCCGCGTATTTGTCATTTCGGATAATATTTCGCGGGTGGGATCCATTCGAGCGTGTGTCGTTTGTCAGAATTGCGAGCAGGAGAGCAGAACTTTATACGAACACATCCAGGTGTGAGACGCTGAAGGAGAATAATTAACGAAGAGTGCTCCGATCGATCATTAAGAAGAAATTAATGATCCTCAATTAAGGTCATGAAACAAGAGATACTTGCCCCGCGTGTTTCATTGGTGTGTTCCCCGCAACGCGCGTCCCACACCCGCCCGGTTATTCCATTGTTTTCTTCTTTCGCGAACGCATACATATGCATGTGTGCCGGGCGGATTGTTTGTCGGGTAAAAAATTAATGAAAATACAGTCGACGCGGAATGCCGCGAATGGCCATCGATCGCATAATTTGCATGGTTTAATCTTTGGTTTCCCGATGAATTAACCGCGTATGAACATAGCCCGATACTCGCATACAATTATTAATATTTCATCTCGAGAATCGAATGGCGTATATATAAACATACGCCACTCCCTGAATAGACACCGCGATCGAGCCAGTTAGAATCGGTCCGCAAATATGTAAGCAGTCGGAATAAGGTCGATTTTCGCGGCGTCGATATTAGATTAATATTCCATGGATTGTCTGGGGTCGACGGACTCGATGATAAAACTAGGGAGGGCATATTACTCGGAATTCATGCGCCACTCGGCAGGCAACAGTAGCGTGAAGCGGGCAGCTAGCACAGACAGCCGGAGGGTCGAAGCTGCGTAGCCCTTCGACTTCCCTATTCAAACGCGACGCGACGGCGCGACAAAGTTTTGCGTGCGGATAACTAACCGGCTAGCCGCTTTTATCAAAATTCGTACCACCGCCGGATCATTATTGCCCCGGCTATAACCGAGAGAGAGAGAGAGAGAGGCGGACGTTCCGAAACCAGAGCCCGGTATCCCAGTACAAATATAACTGTCCTGTTAAATTCTATCTCCGGTGTTGTGTACTCTGGAATCGATAAAAAAACCGCAGATAGTCGCATAAAGCTCTGCTAAAACGAATATTCCAATTGGTCCTCCATGAGTCTTGGTCAGCAAAGACAAACGAGTGTTTGAACAGTCGTCAACCATCCTTTAGCCCAGTTGGCGACGCGCCAAACACGCCTCGGAGAAAGAAAGAGAGTGCCAAAAATATCCGCCGGATAGGTACTTCGAGTATCGTTAACGAGCAATTATTTCCCTTTTTCTTCCGGCGAAATGCTGTCGGCGTGTTCGCGTCCGCGGGGCGGAAGGTCGCGAACCCGAATTTCTGTACCCTCGAACCATACACACCCTCGCGTTTCTTTTCCTTTTCACCGACGCGACACGATGTTTCGCGCCCGTTCTGCGTCACTCGTAAAAATCGAGTTGATTATACGCCCGCGTAAATCTACAGTTTTCTCCTGTTGCGAGGAGGAATCGTGACGCGCGCGTTGTCGGCGTATCGACGATGAGTACACGGTGCGGAGGAGTAGCTTTTCTTCCTTTTCTCTCCTCTCTCTCTCTCTCTCTCTCTCTCTCTCTCTCTCTCTCTCTCTCTCTCTCTCTTCTCTGGCTTCACTCGATTATTTTATACAGGGCGGAGATGAACGACATAGTTATCTTTTTCTCGGAGCGAACGATGGAGTTTCAAGAGAAAATACTCCCGAGATATTTGATGGAACACCAAGATCGAGCGTAATGGAGTAATTCCAGAGTCGGTGTATCCTCTCTCTGTTCACGGCGAGACGTCGCGTCGCGTCGCGTCGTGTCGCACCGTGTCGCGTCTATAGCGACAAGATCGCCTCGCAAGTGCGGCAAACAAGCAAGTACTCGATCACCGTTCTAAGTTACTTGAACCGCTGCAAACGCGATTCTGCGTTCGATCGGGCTAATCAAGTTTGACGGTGTTCTCGGATAACGGGAGGGATTAGTCGGCGGAATTGTATGAAACGTTTCGGTTAATTGCCGGTAAATTTCCTTGGTTTCACGACCGATGCAATGGGAAAACGACGAGATGCGCGGGGCCTACCGATCGATATCGAATAGTTTCGACCGCGCGAGGCTCCGGGAATTAGAGCGAACCCGTGGCGCGATACTTTAATCGCCTTAGCCACTGAGTGGTCCAAGTGTCCTTTCTAAACGAATTCTTAGGCGGATCATGGTTGTACGCGTAACAATGCGTTACGCAAGCCGGACCAGCTGTCGCCGCGATGCGAGGAGTATTACAAATTAACCGGTTCCAAGGAGATATTTCCGACTTAAATCGAAATGTGCCTTCTCTGTCGGAGATTATGGTTAGACCGTGGTGAAGCGAGGCGAGGGGACGAATGCAATTTCGTCCGAGTCTCGAAAAGATGGGGGAAAAATGCGATTCCATTACTTTCCAAGGGCGCAACGCTCCCGTAATTATCTTACGGCGGAACGATGACGACGTCGACGAATCCGCGGTCCCTTTTTCGTAATTAGTTTTCCTCGGTTTGTTGGCCCGAAGTTTCCGTCGGTATCGGCGGATTCTTAACTTTCTATCCGACGGCTAAGTCGCCGGCTAAGACGGGGGGGCCTTCGAAGGATTCGGGAGGATAAGGTCGAACGCGAGGTTGTTCGGCCAAGAAAAAATCGCTCTCGGTGTCGCTGATCAAATAGGTGGACGAGGGTTGATTTCGAATAGACGCGGAGAGAGTCTCTCGGTTCGTTAAATGTTCGCGTTTCGCTTAGGTTTCCGCGCGAGATCGTCCGACGTTCCGTGTTTCCTGTTTTTATCGCAAATCAGAAGAGCGAAGGGATATCTCGTCGAACCGTTAGCAACAGTTCGGATTACCGTCGTTCCTGTTGGCTCCGGCTCCACGGTTATCTCCGTCAGGAAGGGAGAACTGGAAGATAACTAAGTTGCCGTTCTCCCCGAGGAAGACAGGAAGATTGCCGGCATTGTTGTTAGCCGAACGACGATCTCGTTCAATCGGACTTTTCAATGTCCCTCGGAACGCCATTGGGCGACGTACGATAGTCCCACGATAGAATCGCATACACTATAATTCCGTGTAGGAAAATTCAAGCTGTTTAGAGAGCTCGGTTCTGGGACAATTATGTTCGATCGGTTGTTAACACGTCGAGCTACAATATCGGTTAGGAATTAACGTGACCACGTCAACGGCCGCGGCGTACGTATCGGGAGATGCTCCCGTACCTATTAATTTAGCGAGTTGATCGAGCGATTGGTAAATAGCGACGCTTATTCACCGAATCATGTTAGACATTGTATGACGGAAGTGCCAATACGAAGCCAAACATCCGTTAAATTCGTCCGATTCAACGCGTCGCCCGATGATAGGGTACGCCGAAATGTCTTCGGTCCAATGAAATAATCGTTCGGACACGTACGTGCACGCGTGCGAAGATCGATATCCCGAAGGCGAGCAAGCGCAGAGAAATAATCGATCGGGAATCCTGTTTCTCCTCGCGGAAACGTCCGGGATTTACCCGAGGCTTTTTCTATTGATAAATCGGCTCCATTCCCCGGATGACGACGCGCAAACGAGGGTCGCCGTCGAACGCGCGGGGATCGAGGCTAATCGGAAGGACCGAACGTTACTCGATCCGTTCGTTCGCACCTCCGCAGAAAGTTATACGGGAACCAGGAGGCTGTCGGGTCGGTCCTCTGCGGCGTGACCGGAATACGATCGGTGGCGTTCCTGTTTTATTTATGCCCGCCGCGAATCCACGGAAAGTTTATTCTCGATTAGCCCCGGACGGCTTTCGAACGAACCGGCTACGTTCTAGCGGGTGCAAGCGGGCTCGGGCGGGCGCCGCACCGGTGCGGGCGGAGCGAATTAATCGGCCATCAAACGCTGCTGCTCCCCCGAGGCTCCTTTTCAATCTAAGAAATTAATTGAACGGTTTTCGCCGTCGATAATACTTACGGGTTCCATCGAAGCGGGTCGCGATCGTATCTAGGAAAGTATTTTGTGGGGCGAGGAGGCCCTTCCTGACCGGCATTGGGGCCGCCCCGCCGCGCTGTCAGGCGCTCCAATCTGCAAAAATCGAGCGAAACATTGTTCCGGATTAGCGACACGAGTTGCGTACGTGCGCCGTCAAACTTATGAATTAATTACGCCTCGTCGACGGATTTCGAGTGCACGCGCGCTCACACGGGCACACGGATCTCGAGCGAACAAGCGAGCACGGTTCTCGTTCCGAAATAGAAATTGCCTCGCGAAGCGTGACTTTATGCACCTGGAAATTTATGCAAAAAGGAAAAAAAAGGCAAAGTTTTTCGATAGGTAGGTCAGTGGTCCGAATGAAAATAAAGGATTGCGTGCAACACAAGCGCGGTGGTCGCGGTGATAGATGATTACGGGCTAAGCAACTCCGCGGGACTCTGCTATTTTTAGCCGAGAGCTTTTTTATTTAACACGCTCGTAAAATAATCGAGGTAATTTCGTGAGCGTATCGGCGGCCCGCGGGAAAACGTTCGAGAGCGGCCGCAAGAACGCATTTGCGGAAAACACCAATCCCGTTGAGACAGTCGGAAAGTCGACGATATTCATAGCTTTTCATTATTGGACAGTTCTATTGTTACACGCGTTGTTCAATGGTATTCGCGATTCCTGGAATTAATCCAACCGAAGTTACACTTTTCTTTCATTCAGGGTATTCTCAGATAGTCGGTGCCATTATATGTTATAATTGAATGTCCTTCGGCGAGCTAGCCGTCGTCGATAACAATTTAAACAGCGGCGTTCTACACCCTCGCGATATTTCTAAAAACGTTGCGTCGCCCGTTCAAATGTTATTAATCGTGATTGTCGCGAATTTCAACGGAAAACCGATGAAAGGAAGCTCAAACGATTCCGCCACCGGTAGAAACGACCGAACCATTTTTCAATTCGATTAATCGCGTTGGCCTGCAAAAATATTTGGGTAAACGAGATATATTGAAAAACGGTCTCCGATTGCTGGATTCTCGGAGATACGCGCTTTCGAAATATTCGTATTAATCCAGCGCTTTGGTAAGCTCGATTACTTTGGCGTTTTTACGGGCGACTCTACCGTGCAGCAACGTGTTATTTCTTCCGCTCGCGAGCACGAGGATGGTTGCATTGCGTGCTCTCTCTCTCTCTCTCTCTCTCTCTCTCTCTCTCTCTCTCTCGCTCCTCTCTCGCGTTTTCCGTCTGCCAGATGAATCTCTGTATCGTTATATAGGGATACGAGCAATGTAACAGGTGCGAACAGAGAATTCCGCATAGGATGCTATACGTTTCCTGGCTTATCCTTCGCGAAATCGTTTGTCAAACGACACCCTTCTCGCGCGACCGCGTCGGAAATACGAATCGGTATAATTTTAAACAGGTCCTCCTTTTCCGCGATGCGAAAGCTCCTCGTAGCGAGTAATTTCGGGAGATTACGGCGTGCACATTGTATCAACGAGTGCAGTGTCACGAATAAAAGTGCTGTCGTTTCGTTCCTCGGAGCGGTGGCAGCAACTGGTTCGGTATTCACCGATAAAAAGCGTTCGTGGACGAGATAAGAAGCATGCTCGGAAATCGAGAGGCAATCCGATCCGATTCGAGCGACGATTTTATTCGGTCGAATGGGTTCGCGGTTTTTTAATGGTCGCGTCGACGAGGCGTGAAATGCAATTGGCGGCGACAGTGGTCGCCGATGTGCTCGTGGTTACATACCTTCTCAAAAAAAAAAGTGGTAGCTCAGTGGCAGAGCATCTTAGGCATCTTGGGGAACATCGCTCCTGGTTTCGGTATCCTCGAGGTTTGATGTTGCACGGAATCGTCGCACACAATTTATTTTATAATACAGCGTGTAATGATCGTCGCACTGACACACGGCTCGAGAAGTGTAATCGTGCGTTCGGTCCCGGTTTCCGATAGATGCGAAGCGAGGGGTTTTATCGTCGCGACATCGGCTCGAGGGCGAACTCGGGACACGCGGAACGCTCGCTGGTACTCGCGTAACTGACCGAGCCGAGGGGAGAGATTCTCTCTATCCTGATGGCCCGGGCTCCTGGCTGACTTGCGCTTCGCGCACCAAAGCGCAACATGTGGTAAAGCGTTGAAGGTATACGCTCGCACACTCGCGCCCTCCTGCACGTACACCGCCGCGGAACTGTGTAACCCGCACACGCACGCGCGCTGATTATTCCCAAACGCGTGTGTACCGCCAGCCATGAAACAGGGTCAAGACACCGAGCGAGGATCAAACGCGGACTGGGACTAGCAAAAGTCTTCGACGGTGTTCTTTCGATAGCTCCGTCCTCTGCCCTCTACCCTGTCCGTCGAGGTCGGACAAAGAACACAAGGAACATCCTACATGTTGCCACGAGCCACCCCGTAATTAGGGGAACGACGTCGTAGGGTTTGATCGTCCAGTGTTTGCGATCCATCGATCAGGGGAAACAAACGACGGCTTCCTCCTTTCGCCCGGCTGAAAGTGAAATGCACTCGGGCTAATAACGATAGGCCTGCTTTGCTAGCAGGACTTTTCCCACAGAGAATCCAGGCTCTCTCGCGTTTCGATTTTTCATGGGGCAAGGACGACCACGAGGAATGCAAAGTGCGCGTAATCTCGCGCAGTCGTTCTCGGAGCGCGGAGACGTTCGTAAAAGATTATGGTCGAACGTTAACTCGCAGATAGAATATCCTCGATGAACCGCTTTAGAGGTACTTCCGAGACCCGCTTTCGAAACCGTTTCCAATATTTCTGCGGGATCGCGTTAATCTTCGCACGCGAGCTGCTTAAATTCGAGCTGCTTAAATTCCAACAGCGATCGTTGACAGCCAGAGTGAATCAACTGGTTCGCTTTCTGAAAGAAATTTTCGAAGATCAGGGATGAAACGAACCGTAGGATAATATCGAAAATCGCGTTCCCTGCGTTATGGGAATAATGATATCCAGGGATGTTTGATAACCCCGTCCATCCGGTGAACAGTTACGCAAAGGTTAGACTGGTGTATATTCGCGGTATAAAGGAATTCATTGTTCCTTTGGAACGCTTATTCGCTTGGTCCCGACGCGTCAGGAATTTTTCAACGATTCCCCGTCCCGTAAGAATTTGATTCCATTTAAGCGGTTTTTCGCACGAAAATCGTGCTCGCTGGGAACGCTTGCGAAAGTTTGCGAGCCGCGGAAACAATTTCGATCGTTTATCTCCGGTGATCGATCGGCCCCCAGTCTGCGGCCGCTGCCGACGCGAAGCATCGGGGCCGGGGGTCGACTGCTATAAACGCCGCCGCGCCGCGATAAGTGGAATAATACTGCAGCGGATGGAAATCCTGCGGAATTAACATCGCGGTGATTTCGTGCACGGTTCCATCGACTTTTTTCCTCTCGGCCGGCTGCGTGTCTGTGCGAGCGGACGCGCATGTATGCTGAATGAAACGTTAACTCAGGTCAGTTTCGTAGTATTGTAGAATATGGCCGCGTCGGAGGGGGTCGATGACTGTATTCGCGTGTTAGTTCCTCGTGAAGAGGGCATGCAATCTGTAGGCGTTCCCGATATAGATCGGTGTAGAAAAATCTTGCTGGGTCGCCCCGTTCCGTTCAGTTCCGTTTTGAGATTTGTGGGCTTAACGATACGCGGCGAACCATGAGGCGAGGATGACGCGCGACGCGCGACGGTCCAAGGGATCCGGCCTGATGAAAACTTATGGCAATTCCGCACCCTCGCAATGGATGGTCTCTGTTCCGGGTCTCGTTCCGCGCGGATGCTTTATCCATCGTCGGTCTATCTTTCCCCGGAGCCTTGTTCCATCCCGATTTTATCGGCCCGTGAGAAAATTAGATCCACGGGGTGGTCCGGGGATGCGGTTCTCGAGAGCCGACGACGAATCGCACCCTGTTCTCAACGAGATGGCCCGGTCGAGCTCTCGCTCGAGATAATCAGTAGCTTTTAACCGAGGTGAAAAAGCGAGCTTCTTTAAGCGCGACGCACGCGAAAGGCGGATCCGATTCGCCGGCCTATTTTTCAAGCACGAATCAAGCGGGCCGTGGCGCGGCAATGTGCTCGTCGGAGCAGATTGCGCTTACACGTAATATCGGAAGCTTTTGTCGGTCGCCACCCATTTTCCGGAAAAGATTCGAACTCATTGATCGCCCGTACCGATGCTCGTTCGGTCAAAGTCCATTTCGATCTCTTCTCGTCTTTGTCTCTTTTATTTTCTCGGTGGCTATGCCGCTGCTCTACTACCGGCCCGCTGCGCCGCTATTGCTACCCCTCGAACCAGACTCTCCGTACGCGATCTATTGTTTCGAATCGCTTTTCTCCGCTTGCCGCTATATTTTCGGACATCGTCGTCCTGAAAAAATAACAGATTGTTGTGCACGGTGTTGCACGCGAGTTTGCGGTCCTTCGATTCGTATTTTCTTCATGTTTTATTCATGGAAAAGCGGAGTTTGAAGGGTGAAACGCGGGCAGAGCGAGAGAGAGAGAGAGAGAGAGAGACAGGAGCGGAGTGCGCGGGATAACGACGTGGCTACGGAAACAATAATCGATAAAGAAAAAAGTGTCTGTGCTGCTCGAAAATTGTCAGTGTCAGTGGGTTATCCGGGCAGCACGGTGTACAGACGGCGCGTGGTCACGAAGCAGGGTCCATATAATCGATACTCCACTACTTCGAGTACCTGACTCCCTCCGCAGGGAGGGCTAGAGAAAAGGAGATGGATTCGGATAAAAAAGAAAGAGGCAGAACAGATACCGGGGGGTACCCTCCGGTTTTACCCTCCTGTTTCGTTGCCATCTCTCAGACCGGATCTCCCTTGCTTCCCTCCAAGGAATGCCGGAATAATAAGAAGTCGTTCGCACGAGCGACGGGAACATTAACGAGTCCGTTTCTTTGGAAACTTTTCCCTGCGGTTGTACTCGATTTTTCTCCTTTCCGTAAAGAAAAAAAGAAACTTCACCTTCGCAACCTTCCGACGGATACATATTTATACCCTCCGTAAGCGCGCACTCCCGCGATGCGTGAAACATAGTTTTCCCAGCGAGAGCACACGAGACGCGCACCTACGTGGTATACGTATGCACGTGTGCGGACAGGCGAGCACGACGAAATCATGCACGCTTTCCTTGGACGTTTTGTTTCTTTTCCGCTTTTATTTCTTTAAAGTCGGTCGACTCTGCGAGAGTTACTGTCCGTTTAATTAAAGCTTTGAAACGACAGTGAAATGCTCCGGCCGGCGCGGCGTTTTGCTCGTACACTCCTACGTATGTACGCCGACCGTACGTGTCTAGACATATCCCGAAAGGGACGTGCAATTTGTTTAAGCCGGTGCTTTATTAAAAATTTACCCGCGGCTCCGCGTCCGAGAACAGGAGGACCGGTGTTTTTAACCCGCTGTACCGTGAAATAGGTGCGCCAGCCCGATTTATGAAAAGCTTATACATTATTCAGGTGCATGCAAAGCGTGGACGGATTCGATGTTGAAAAAGACATAAAACGATTTGAAAATGCGTATTTATCGAGTGTTTTTCGAATGTCCAGTGACAGCACGAACGACGCCGCGGTGTATCGGGATTCCCATAAATCGTATCGTTGTCGACCGTAATTATCGCGTCGACAATGAAACGACGTCTCCGGGAGTGCGACATTCGTCATTTCACGTTCCGAAACGCTTATTTTTAGAGCTGGAACATTGAATACGCCAACGCGTCAATCTTTTGGCCGCACTTCTAGGTCGGCCGAGAAATTGCTTTCAGGTTAAAGCTCTTCACAAACTAAAGAACTTATTACGTCGTTGTGCAAACAGCAGGTCTTTCTAGGCAAGAATTTATCTCTCTTCCAGACAGATACCCGAGGCATTGCGAATATCTAATAATTCCACCGAGCGGCAGTGCGCGTTGATTCGCTCCGCTTCGATATCCCGCATCGATCGCGATTCATGCGATTCTGGAATTAGCTCGGAAGTATATTTGCCGGGCGTGCGACCGGTTAACCCTCGATTTCTCGTACGCAGCGATAAGTAAACTTGAAATACTTCTGGTCTGTTAAGGGTTAACCGTTGAATGGGGTCCGAGCGACGGTAGCTCGCCGATCGAGGGTAAAGCTATCGAGGTGGTGTCTGTATCGAGGGTAAACGGGCCGAGTTCGGTGGCACGGCAAATGGCCCGATGACGTGTAACGTTTGTTAGCGGACCTGGGTCGGGTTCTGTCCGTGCACCCCGATTCTCCTGAGCGGTGCCAGGTGCGATGGCCGAGCGAACGGTATAACGGTGTAACGACGCGAACGGCTGCCGCATTGCCGATGTCGTGCCTGCCGTAACTACGGTACGCGGGGTACGTGTACCCTCGTGCACCCTCGTGCACCCACGCCGCCGACCTCTGACTCTCTCAAGGGGTGGACGACTTATCGACCTGGTGCAAGTCAGGCCTACCACCTTTATCTCATCGGTACTCGAATCGTGAAATCTGGTACGCGAGTACTCGATCTCTCGCCGTTTTTTCCCTCGAGCACATATCGGTCGAACGATCGATTTTAAAAGCAGAGCGGCGTAGGCACCCGGGGGTACCGCCGTAGTCGAGCTGGAATCTCGCTCGACGCCTGTCTAAGACGCCCGAGGAGTTTTCGGGTATCGAAAGATCCCGGCGATGCGCCTAGAGTAGTCTCTTGCATTCTACTCTGCTGCGGTCCGAGGCTTGCGCCCCCGATAGCGGGGGCGTACCTTCGCAGTGTTTGACGAGAGACCCTTGTCCTTCTAGGTCGTCTCTTAGAGTGTTAGCGAATCAGGCCGCGACCCCGTCGTCGACGCCGCCACCGCCACCGTCGACTTCATCGTCGACGTCGCGAGCCTCTGTGCTGGTGGTTTGCAACGCGAAATTAGAACGTTGCATTCGTGAGGGTCGTCGCTGTCTCGCCCCGTGCCCGCGTTTGCGTCGAGCTAGGCCATCAATAGGAATAATACGAGGAACCATGCGATGCAGCTCCGGCATAGGTAGACGGGAGTGTAACGACCTTACACCCCCGCAGGTAGCGAGATCGATGGGCTCCAACTCCGGGCAAAACCTCTCGTCTACTGCTCCCACCGTGCCTTGGGCCGACTGCCTCGACCTATGCCTCTACCTGTACCCCTGTGCCTATTGCCAGTTAGCAAGCTGACTGTGGCTGGCATGTCCCACTTTTCCACCAAGTAGCTGTACTTTGGTTTGCGTCTTACGACCGCTATTCACCGGCTCGATGACCGAACTCGCAGACTTCCACACATATGTACGATAGTTCTGTTTCTAGGTTGCGATCATCCAACCGTGTCGCTTTTGAATGATTATTGAGGAGATTATGGTTTCGGGAGTCAGGATTAGACGAATCAATGAAAATCTATTTAAACAGTGTGACTTTCTATTTTTTATTTCTCTTTTCTTGTTATCAGCAGGAAATAATACGCTAATACTGGCTGCTTCGCGTGCACATTGATACGGCAAACACTTCACTGGTAAAACGATTGCGTGTTTACTTGCAAACGAGGACATGCGGTTTAATAATCATCGAGTAGTCCGTGAGAGGTCAGCTTATTGTATGATAGCGTTTATTTTAAATGCACTGCGCATGTATAATCGTACGACGGGTCTAAAAATTGTCTATATAAAAATTTCTCTCTAAAATTTCATTCTATAAAACGGGTCGCGCATCATCCCGAATCATTTTGTCGCGCGACGCGAGACGATAAACGATAGGCTGGCCCTCGATTAGCCGAACATAATCGAACGAGAAACATGATCGAACAACGTTGTTCGACGCGTTACATAAATTTCAAATGGATAGCGCGCGAAATTTCGAAAAGAGAATCCGTCGAACGCACACCGCCCGCGCTGTATCGATCGATCGCGTGCAACGTTTATAAATATAGGAGATAACATTTAATGGAATAAGATCATTACCTCTGAACAGTTACAACTAAAAAGCTATTTCTAGAGACAACGTTTCGGTGCTGTCTTTTCCCCGCGATTCTATCCGCTTCCCTAAATAACACAGATGTACATTTTCATTGATTCACAATCGACTGTAATTTTCACGTACAGTCGAGCTCGTTTTTAGCGCGCCGGTTAATTGCTACAAAAAAAAATTATCACATAATACTAAATAAAACTCTACGATTTCATTTTTCTCTTTTTTAACGATCGGTCTTTCGCTTCCCGATCGGACTCCGCTTCGCGATCTTTGCCTGATTTAAAATTATCACATGCGCGGGTTACGACGATTGGACAGGATTTACATGTCCAAGTCGAATATTAGATCGTTCTTGAACTCCGCTTTGATCGTATCCTTCGCGATTTCCATCGAGCTGTCGTTGTGGATCTCGTTGAACGTCTCCACCTCGATGTTCGATTTTCGTTTCGCCATAGTACGGTTGTCACCTTCTCCCTTCTTGATCTCGATATTGGCAGTTTTCGGTTGGACCGATTGTTTCTCTCGATTAAGAATAGGTTTCACAGTCTCGGAGGGTTCGGAGCTCTTCGTGCACGTCTTGTATTTGTCTTTCTCCTCCGTTTCCGAGTTCTCGCTCTCGCTCATTCGACGTTCGTGCGCGCGTTTCTTGTTCCGCAATTTTCGCTGGTTCTTCTTCCGCTGGCCGAGGATGCTCGAGTTCGATCTGAAAAACGAAATCCATTGAGTATCCCTGTTGGAATTTCGATGATATTCTGCGAATGTATTCCGTGAATGGTACCTGAACAACTGCCGGGACACCACGTCGTTGAATCGCACCGTTTTCTTTAGACTGGAACAGTCCGATTCGGAATTGATGTCCTGGACCGAGTCGTAATTGCAATCTATCGACGACATGGGCATTCCGTTCTCGTCGGCGCTCGATTCCGACACTGAACGCGAAAATTCGTGAGTACGCCGCGATTTTAGAATACCTTTCGCGAATGTACCCGTACCGCTAGGAAGACTATTACTTGTCAACTCGTCTCCGCTGCTCTCTGAAACAGATCTAGCTTTTGTCATGGCGAATCGCCGACTCTGTCGACGCTGCGCAGCTTTTGTACTCTGTTTGCTGTCTTCACTGTGGTCGTCGTCGTCGGAATCGCATTGATTCGAACTGATGCTAATCATGACACCGTCGTCCTCCGCTTGCACCTCGATCGTCCTCTCCTTTTCCGGCTCGTTGTCTTCTATCTCCTGCAACCAAACGTGATTGAAATGATAACAGCTCCACGATAGTTGGACTACGATAGCTTATTGATCGAAAACCTACCGTCAATCCCTTTAGCTGATTTTTAAAAGACGTTGCAGTAGGGAAATCCCTTTCTTCCATAAATTCCTCGGTCGTGCCGACGTAATATCGCGCCAGATCTTCCGTGTTCCTTAGCGTGACGGTGAACACGACGTTGTTGTCCCACGGTTCGATAACGAGAGATTCGGGCTCCACGGAATCCTTGTATATCTTCAAACAGAACGAGTAGTGCTGCGGGAAAAATCCTGCACCGACGGACATTAACGTCACGTGTATACCTAAATTATTTTGCAAAATTCTATGGCGAATGGAATCCGGATCCACGTTCTTTACATTTACAGTGATGGCTAGTTGATTATCGTATATATTACAAGTAAACGCTGGCAGTGAGTACTTAATGCTAGGATTCGTAAACGCGTTCGTGGTCTCTATACTACTAGTCCGTAGCGCCGTGTCACCACAATCATTCGCGTGTTCAAACTTTTCCTCGATTTTCGGAGTCGCGAACACTGTGTCGCACTCTTCGACCAATTTCTTGTTGGATTCGTGCGGCGAGCTCTGCTCCGAACAATCTTCTACAGAATCCGCGTGATACAGCGGTATGGGGCTCCCGTGATCGCTATCCACACCACTGTCCTCTCTGGTGTCGGATGAAGACACCATAGGTGGAATGACTGGCAGTGTAACAACCAGCTTCTTGTACTTTGGATCGAACTTGGCAGTGCCATTGTCAGGATCCACACGGTAGGGCAATGGAAGGTCCAATAAATACATTGCTGGCTTTTCGCTTTTGATGCTCAGAAAACGTTCTTGCACGTCCAGAGAAGCATCAGCAGCAGTTTTGAGCAGAGGCAGATCTACTTCCACTATTAATCTTTTAGGCACCGTAGCATTCATTTTTGCATCTCTACTCGTGGAGAAGTCTTCCAGCTCGATGCTTGACTGATGCTTGATGAAAAACTTTGGAGTAGCATACTTATCGGTGGAGTCTCTGTTATAGTCCTGCTTCTCCTGGTAGTATGTGCTAGGTGGAGGCACGCGCTGGGGCTTCTTCTCTAACCTCTTCGTCTGTTGCTCCCTCTTTTGATCGTAGTCAGCCATCAGCTTCTGGTAAATTTCTGGCTCGATATCCAACTGTTCCTTGGCAGGTTCCGTGGAAGGCTTTCTGATCACTGTAGGTTGGGACACTCCTTTGTAGTTCATCTTTGGAAATCTGAGATTCTTTCTGTCCAATTTCACCTGAAGGGAGACACTAGACAATTAAAGGGCTCTTGGAATGACGCGAGACGCGATTGGTCTTACCTGAAAGTTGCTCTCGACGCCGTCCATGGCCGTGTTGTTGACAATCTCGCGGAATCGTCCGTTCTTCGAGGCTAGATAGATGGTGTCGGGATGGAAAACCACGTCGAACACCATGCAACGCACATTTTTCTTGTCAAGATCGTCCCGCGGCGGTATGAGCGTGTAGGGGATGGACCATTGCAGACCTCGATGACCTTGCTCGTACGAGGGTTGACTGCTCGGCCGTGCCACGATGTCACTCTTGCCAATGTTCAGGAAACATTTCCTGTTTCCATTGACGCTGGTTTTAATGACGTAACCGGGCTCCGGGTTAACGAACGTAACGTCGACGCCCCGTTCCTTCTCCAATTGCGTGATCTCCTTCTCGTAGAGCTTCCTATTTTCCGGATCGGTCACCTCCTCGGCGTACTCTATCAACAATTTCCGGAACTCCTCTTTCTTGAGGCACTCGGTCAACGTTTTCAGCTCTTCCTTGGTCACGTCCAACGCTTCCCAGTCTTTTCTACGTGTTTCGTACGCGTCCATCTTACGAAATGATGTCGCGTGTTTACAAATAAACTCGTTGGTAGAAAGATCGCGAAGCTCTTCTGTACCACGTGGATGGCTGCGCCAACTACGCCGGCCGGTTGAACGACGGTCGAACGCGGAACTTACAAACGCCAAATGGCGTGAACGGCAGTGAACGCCATCTCGTCTTCTATTCGACTGTCAGATGACACGCTTTTCTCGACGAATCTAAGGAAACCCTGAAACCGAACAACCTCGTAAGGTTTCCTAGGGAACGGTCCCTTCGTGTCGCACCTGCGAAGGGACGGGCACGCAGTCGACGCTGACGCGCTTTGAAAGTCTCCTAGCCGCATATTTGAAATGCCATTGAACCGATGCATCCGTACCGAGCACCGAGTCCGCATCGGCGGAGCACCGAAGGTCGATAGGAATCATCATCGGTCACCATTCAAACCCAGCGGCCTTTCACCGTGCTTGACTCTCGCTACCGCGCGCAAAACGCGTGTGTGCACCACGACGGGTTAACCCTTCGCAGTCGGAGCTATTTCATCTCGAAAATGAAACATGTAACACCTCCTCCGATACTTAAATGTTTAGTAATTGATTACAACGTATTTAATAATCTGTACAATATTCTAAAGCTCATCAAAATCGAAGAGGAGCCACACCATCGCAACTTTACCGAATCGATGAACTCGGAGCGCTAATCAGTTAATGAACGTTGGAGCTCCGGTTAAATCGGGACTATTCCCTGAAGAAACGGGTCTGCGTCTCGGGCGTCGGACAGGAATAATTAATTGATTAGGATCTCACGAACAATTAGCTCGAAACTGTTTCTCGTTCGCGATTAGGAAACGCGCACACGTTGGAAAAGCCGAGTTTCCCTTTTCGCGGGCCGCTCTCGAGTTGGTGGGAGTCTGGCCGAAGATGTGGGGATCAAGCGGTACGAAGTAACTGACCCACTGACATTCTCTTCAGTTCCTTAGCAGTCGCAAACGCTGATAATTCGTGACTGGGAAGTTCGATGTCTGTGATCAGGATCACTGGTCGAATATCTCTGAAAGGGAAAGGATAGCGGTGCGCAGCAGGAACGATCGAAATTCTCCCGTTATCATGCGTGTAAACCGAAGATTCCTGACCAGTGTCGCCGTTTGCTCGACAGTGATCTTCGTCGTTTTTCGATCGAGACTGACCGTTGAGTTCGCGAACGATCCGAAGACCCACACGGAAAAACAATCCGCGGGACGACGACCGATCGATAAAGACCAGGTGAATTGCGTCCATTTAATTCGAGCGGTGTTCGTTGTACCTTCAACCCTTTGCACTTGGAGGGTGACTCCTAGGCGCCAGTGTATTCTATAAATTGCTAAACCTTCAAATCTCGTATGAGAAAACAAGTTTAATTTCATGTGAACATAGAATAAAAATCTTCTAGTTCGAAAGATATGTCTTGATTTCGGAATTAAAACTGCGTCGAGTTCAAGAACGAACTTCGAGCAGCATTTTTCGAAATCAGACCGCGCTGCTCGAGATCGCGCCGTGCCCGACGCAGTGAAAGTATGACGCAGCGAAGGAGGATGTAATTGTTGGAAAGTGATATTTTCCTGTCGCGTCTGGAAAACTAGATCGCCAGACGTCGCGCGAAACTAACACCGTTCATTGTTGGGTAAGATAACGAGTGTCTCTGATATGATTTATTGTGCAGTCGTATCGATACGTGACACCGTCCCTGGCGGAGCTGGGTCCTCGTAGAAGCGTGCCAAGAATGAACACGGATATCTTGATGTTGACGCGAGTTCCTAACGCAGGAGCCGAATTATTGGTCTTGATTCTGCAACGTCTGCAGGGGTACAATGCTTTCAAACATATAAGACTGCCGCCCGGGGATCACAGGCTTTTGTCGTCTCTGCAAGAGGTAAATCCGATGCCTACACGGGAAAACTTGCATAAATTTCATTGTCGTGCGTCGATCGTTGATGTCGGAATCGTTGCGGAATCCTAACGTTGCCCTAAATAGCGATACTCTTCGGAATAGAGAAGCTAGGATCGATCGAACGGCGAACGTTAACGCCGGGAACATGAATCAACAGCTGATTCATTGATCGCATAAATCTGCGGCCGGTTTAATCACTGCATGGTCGTTGCACTTTGCATTCACGTCAAACTCGGTTTTCGGTGTTGCAATCAAAGTTGCACCGGCTCCCTCGTTAAAGCAACGGGGAATGGGAACTTCTATTTGGAACGTACCTGTCCGTTGCGTTGCTCGCACGAACCAAGTCGCGAGAGAGTCAATAAATATTAAAAGATTCAATGTATTTGGAGTACGGCGATCAATCATTCTGACAGGTGCACCCCTTATAGCCGCGCTCTCGGTTGCCTCGTATAACGATTTCATGCGCCGCAGTGAGCAATGGTTACCGAACTAGTTCCGTAGTCGATCGGATCGATTAAATCATCCTAGTCGATGTTTTACAATGGTATCGTTCGAAGGAGCTGCTGGTGGAAGAGATTACGAACATAGTGAGGCAGGAGGCGATACCTCTGAGTTTCGACGGAGACGTCAGGTTCTTGAATTTCTCCAAGTTTGGCCGACAGCCTCCGTCGTTTATCGCTCTCGTGAGAAATCCCCTGCACGCTCGAAACTTACAGAGGTAAGAACTTGAAGAGTTGCTTGTTCGCAGCGCTAACGATCCGATGCGTATCACGATTTATCATTCCTGATATATACAGGTACCGCGAAAAAGGAGATAAATTGGGACTCGAAAGTAGAGCTATCCCAATGTTTTGCGGACAAGATCCACGGTGCACGTAAGTACCATCGAAGCGCAAGTATTCTTCGCGTTGCGCGAGTATAAGAATACTTGGAACTCGCGAGATGTGTAATTTATAGGGTGATGAACAACAAGTGGGCACTGCAGCGAGCCAAAGCAAATATTATCGAATGGTATCCAGTGGTCGGTATTCTAGACTGCATGGAGCAATCGATAAACGTATTGGAACAGAAATTTCCATATTTTTTTCGCGGCGCTAAACATATGTACAAAACGATTCGTAAGTACATTTAAGAAGCGAATACCTTTCGATAGTTTGGATTTTAATTCGTCTTGTCTTCGTTGTCTAGGACCGAAAAGGAAGTACGCTTCCGGTGTACCTTACGCATTAGACCCACGAGAAAGAGATAATCTAACGAGACTCTTCGAAGACGAACTAGAATTGTATCGGTGGTTAAAATTTCGACTGTTCAACGAGACGCTGAAGAGCGTTGTAGGAACTTGACACCCACAGGTACCCGCGCGACAAATGGGCAATTACAAACTCTCACCAAAGATATTTTTTTATAAAATCTACCATAGTATTTTTTCATCGATAAGAGGGAGGCTGAAGAAATTAAAAAGAAGAATAAATATGTTCATTGCAAGTTAAAAAAAAAAAAACGTTGGAACTCTTAGATTCGAGTCACCTTTTTTTTAGTGTTATTGGCCATGTTGAAGGATGACCACAACAAGCATCAGAGAACATAGTAGAACATACCATTCAGGTCCATTGCATTATACCTGTAACATTCACTAACCTTTACATCGTTGATCGGTATTCTCTCAACGGGGGGAGGATGTTTAAAATATCCGCGCAGAAAAGTCCATTGTGGCGTCATCTAACAGCCATTTTGTGAAGTAGGCTCTGCACTGTAGAAGAAACAGCTTCGCCATTTAGCGGTGGCGCTGCTGAAGTAAACAATTTAAATTCTCGCCGCTAAATGGCGCCGCCATACACTTTCCTGCATGGATTTTGTTATTTCATTAAATATCTCAGTAATTCGCGATACTTTCCAAGACCTTTTGCATTACGCTGATGCAGAATATTCCTCTGAACATCCCTGTGGCCTTAGATTATTTTTTATTACCCTATATTTGCAATAATTTATGTTTTTCAAGGACAGCGCCACTTGCTAGATGGCCAACCTGTCCCATGCCATGTCTTAGATACTTATCCATAATTAAACAATAAAGAATAATGAAACAATGGGGAATATATATTCAAGAACTCTTTTACTTATCAATTGTTCACATGTTTCGTTTGCTTTCGCTGGTATTCAGTTACAAAAGCAGGATGCTAGTTATCTTACGAAGCCGGCTATCGTTTATGTACATCTATTAAGTTTGAAGCATAACATTTATGCGGGATTGTTATGAAACGTAAAAAACTGTGCTGCGATTACTTTAGCGGCGGTCACCGCGACATAAGGGATCGCGATCAACCATTGTTATCGTTTAAATAAAGGCCTCCTGTGCTCACCCTGTGATCAAACACGAAACTATATTTTTACTTTCGATGATTGTTCATTGTGGTAAAACGATCGCCATCGATGATCGAGCGGTGGATCGGTTTCCGGTTACCGTAAGAAAAACTGTTAAGGGTATTGGTAAGCTATTTTGATCGTTTCACACGCATATCGCGCGTGCAACAGAACATGAGGATCATGTTGATGTAGAAATGGACCAGCAACAACATGAGCAACGCGTGCCATCACTTTTTCTTCGCATCTTTCAGCCCCGCGCCAGCATTAAACTTGAAGAAGATTATATCTCCGTCTTCGACCACGTAATTGCGTCCTTGCTGCCTATATCTGCCGGCAGCCTATCGCAAAAGAGAGAACTCGCTTTATCAAATGCAAATACAGATATAATCGCAATCTTGCGTATAATCGGTACGGCCATTACCTTGACGGCAGCTTCGGATCCTTCGTTCTTGAAGTCGTCAAATTTCATTACCTCGGCCATAATAAATCCTTTTTCGAAATCAGTGTGGATTCTGCCTGCTGCCTGTGGAGCTTTTGTGCCTTTCTAAAATATCGAGAGTACAGTTATTAGAGACCCGACGTATTCTCGAATGAAAATTCTCCTAGTTACCTGAATCGTCCACGCTTTGACCTCGTCGTGTCCCGCCGTGAAGAAGTATTGCAGTTGCAACGCTTTGTATCCTTGGACAATGATTTTGTCGAGTGCGCTGCAAATGATACACACAATGAGAACGTATGCGACACAGGTGATTCGTAACACAGTAGAACCTCCTGTATCCAAATAAATCGAACGCATAATTTCCGATCGCGAGGAAGAAACAAAAAGCGAAACGATGTTGCAATTTATATAATTGTCGAAGAAAATGTAAAAATCAACGAATCGCAAGTTCTCCGGAGTGAATTCCTCGGCGATGGAAGGGGTGTAGTCGAAACATAGAGAGAAAGAGAGAGGGGGCAGGATTGTGGAATATGATTGTCTCGAACCGAATATCATCTAATGACAGGGTACGAGAAGGGAAGCCATCCTGTTCCGTAGCCCCCGTCGGATTTCGAGACTTCAGAGAATACACATAAAGCTGAACGACTTAATACCGCAATTTTATCACTGGAACTCTGTCTGAGACCTACTTCGGCGCCCAAGTTCATCTGCGGTCTCGAAATAAACTCGCGGTATCCAGGAATCTTCCGTTTGTCCCCTGTGATTACCGAATGAGCCTGCGTTGCACGATCATTTCGAGGGATCTAGAGAATTTGCCGAGGCGCTTTGATTTGCGGCTAGCCATTGGGGCGCACGATTTAATATTTCCTACGTTAGCGTCGCGATCAAACGGTCATCTCGGAAATTGCTTTTACTTTTCAGCTAGCCCCTTGGTCGGGCAAATCGCGATTACGTGGATTCGGGATCGATGAAGATGGAACACGTGCAGTCTCGTTTACGAATGACCCACTATGCAACCGTGAACCGGTTGATCCACGTTGCCCTACTCATCCCTGGGCCTGGCACGATGTGCCCGGGAGGGTAGGAGGGCTTTTTATGCAATTTCACAAGAATTTGAATAGCCGTTCGTAAAAATATAATGCGCCACGGCAAAGATGCCGCAGTTTTTATTGGTCGCCCTGTACGAGAGGACCGGGTCCGCGTCTAGACGCTCGGGCCACCGATCCCTCCATTATTATTACCGTTAGTAGATAACTCGGTGCATAGTTAAATGTGGGAACCGGACTTCCTCGGGGTTAGGTCCGTCCGGGCTTAGGTCTTTTCCTCCGAACCTTTTGCGGTTGGCGTTCCATAATTAGCCGCGCGGACGCCTCCGCTATTTTCGACTAGAACGCGTCTCGTGCTTTCATTTGCAAGTATAACCACGGTCGTTCGCGAATTTTAAGGGCTGTTTGAAATAATACACTGTCATACGGACCTAGTAACCTTTTGCTCCTCCACATACTTCGCACGCTCCGCCTCGTCCATATCGACGAGTTTATTCTCGAAAGCGCCGCTGAAAGGGATTAGAACAGCTCCGGGATCGTTTTTGTCGACCCACTCTTTTATCTTGATTAGCCTGGCGAGAGAATTACGATTAGCTTCGAACGAGAACGGTAACGAGCGCCCGTTAACTACGTACCATTTATTCTTCTTGCGGATGTAATCCTTCTCGGATAGGTTCACCAAATAAATAACCGGTTTCGATGTGAGGAATAAATATTTGTTGAGAACTTCGATCTGCAAGAGAGGAGGAAATTTACAATCGATTTTCTTGTTGCAAAATTAAAGTGATTTAAACGTCGTCGACGTACGTCGGTAGCGCTCCAGTCGGCGAACCTGATGTGCCTGTTCTCCTCCAGCACGACGCTTTTCACCTTCAACAACGTGTCCTGCGAAAAAAATGGCATTTCAAAGGAATCAGATGCTTCGGCAAACATTTTTCCACCGCGAATCCACTTTAATCTCGACGGTCGGAGGCAATGCGACGTCCCGTTTCCCCGTTTGGTATTTAGCCGCACGAGTGCGCGCGGTTGAGTGGAATGATTCCGTGATCGGCCCGTGATTAGAGGACCGTGCATTCGCGAATCGTCGCTCCATTAGATGGGCCGAAAAGACGGAGAGAAAGAGAGAGAGCTGGCTCCGAGTTCTCGAAAAGTTTTAGCAAATTGCGAAGTCTAGAACGAGGGAGGATCGGAAATTGCCGTAGGTCGATCGACGGAAAGAGGGTAATTCGATTGATTCGTTCTAGGAACCAGAGTGTGTACCTCCTCTCTTAATTCCCTTGCCGCTTTCGTTCCGGCTTCTCACGACGTTAGTTGCATAGTACGTGGAACTTCTTTCGCGCCTAGCTGTGTTCCCTTGTATTTTTTCTAATCGACGGTATATCGATCATACTCTCGCGAGAACAGAAAAGAAAGGGGATAAAGATTTGCTCACGTATTCGGGCTTCAGTTTCTTGTCGTTTCCTCGGACCACGAGTTTCTCCAGTTTCTCGAGGTGGCCGTTCAGGAACTCGATATCCTTCAGCCGCAATTCCTCGCTGATAATCTCAAGATCCCGTACAGGGTTGACGTCGCCCTCCACGTGGGTGACGTCGTCGTCGTCGAACGCTCCTGCGAGAGTAGTGTTACCAGAAATTAGTACTCGAAGAGAGTGGAACATTGTCTCGAGAAACTTACGACACAGATGAAAGATCCCATCGCAAGCGTTGATGTGCGAGAGGAAGCTGTTACCCAGGCCCTGTCCTTCGGCGGCGCCTTTGACCAGCCCGGCAATGTCCACCACGTTCAAGAACGCCGGAACTTTGCTGAAAACGAAGTAGCAAAACGTTTGGTAGTGAACGGTTAACGAGAGCTGCGAGCTGGAATCGGGACTCGCAGCTCTCGCAACGTTGCACGGCTGTCTGAGGATCGGAAAGGAGGGTGTCGCGGTGACAACGAGCTGTATTTAAATGCTAATGCGAGTAGCCTCATTAAACAATTAGTCTTTGAAGAGAGGCGTCGGTGAAATGAACGAGAAGGGGAATTCCGCGTTGGAGCGGCTTTCATTAGGGCTCGTTGAATCATCCGACACGTGCCGGTAGTTGGACCGTGCGATGTCGTTGGGACGAAGAGTCGCTCTTTGATCTGCGCCCGTCTCGCATTTTAATCTCTTTGAATTCGCGGACTCCCGACCGTACACCGGGCACGTGTCGCTAAGCAAACGCAACTTTTATCGGCTGCTCGCCGACTCGCTCGCTCGATACTTTATTTATTCGTCTGTATGTTTCTTTTTTTTCAGTCTTATTGCTCTTACGGTCGCGTTTCGACACGTTGCTTGCTGATCCTCCCGGTGACTCCGCTGCCTCCGCTGTCTCTGTACACTGTACATTCAATCTCATCGTGTCAGCCAGCCAGCGTGATGACGCTCGCCACGGTAAACAGCGCTTTCGTCGGTGGTTACCCGCGTCGATGTACACCGCAGCACGTACAGAGGTTTCCACGTGTTTCAATGAAACGGCCATTATCGCAGCCGACCGGCCTCGGACACGCGTACTGGATTTTAATTAACTGCACCGGTATGAATCTCTGCCGCTCATTTTTTCAGTCCCTTTTTTTTGCACAAAGATCGAACCGGGAAGCTACAAAATTGGGTTGAAACGTTCGTCGATCACGGACGCTGCGAAACGAGCGCGGAAAACGACAATGTAAAGTCGGCCGACGTTTCAACATGGACTCCGTGTCGCGTAGACGAATTTAGTCGAATCTGCATTGCAGATCACGTACCGTTTTCTCTCGGCGCGGCATGGCCGCCCTGTCCCTTGCTCCGCGAAAATAAAAGCGAAGAAGTATGGAAATGTCAATAGTTATTCCGACTGGTTTCCCATCGCGAGGGTGCATTTGCGGATAGACGCGCCGACGTACTCGTGTGTTAGGTAATCCGTCGCGGCGACGAATAAATTCGATTCGATACTTGTGTCTGTCATTTTTTAATAATTTCAAGGCGGCGTTCGAAACGTTTCTGAAATACATTTTGCACACTCGGCCACTCACCTGACAGGTTTGAAGTATTCGCACAGATAATCGAACCTTGCATCGGGTACGGGGACGCGACGTGCTGGAAAACAACGGGAACCGAGTTAGACAACGTGCAGAGAAATATTTATTCCGCGTCGAATCGAGGATCGAGTCGCTGTACAACGAATCTTAAAATCTAGCGCGGCTATTCTATTCGTCGGATTGGTCGGCGGGATCGATTAAATTCTGCGTCGGCGATGTACGACGGAACGTGATGGTGTTCGACGACCGCGGGAAGAAATGAGACAGCATGGACACCTGTCTGCTGAATCGATATTGGTTATAGTTATTTTCATCCGGGTTGTTGGGATTATCACGATACACGGGTATCGTGACGAAAGGGTTCAGCAACTTCTGCATGGTGCGAGTCGCCGTTTTGATCATCTTGTAGCAAGCTTGTATTCTTTGATCGACCGACTCGTACAGTTGCGAGTCTTTCATCGCGCCGGATACGTTGCGAATCTTCAGGTCGACTCCCATAAAGATGGCAGCGGATGCTGCAGGGGATAGACCCGGAAGTTTCGGTCGATTCGCGGTAAGCTGATTCACGACTTCGATGATGGTTTTCGCGACAGTTTGCTCGAGGAAGCCAAGGTCCGGTAGGTCCTTGACGTTGATCGGTGGTACAGTGCGACGAAACTTAATATCCACGCTGGCGTACTTGTCGGGATAAGTTAGGAATTTGTCGCGGCACTCTTCCGTGCGAAACAGATACAGTTTGTCCTTGTAGAGAGCTCCTATAGTCGTTTTGCCAGGAACGAGTGTACGCGTCGGAAGATTGTCGACGTAGCTAACTAGGCAATAACCATCGACTCGCAAGCGTCTCATCCAGCAGTAATGCTCCACGTCGATCGTTTCCGTGAGAATACGAGCTCGATCCATGGGCAGGCTCGCCGTGTTCGTAGGCGGCAGATAGTTGAGCGGATTCGCCTTGAAATCGGCTTCGTGTTCCTCGCAAACCCAATAGAAGTGTTCTCGAAACTGAATCATGCCCTCGTGATTCGCTACGAGCCCTGAACTTTTCGTAGCCCCGTCGCGAAGCAGACAGCCGGGACAATAGGACTCGAATTTGCTCTGCCGTTTCTTGAACTCGTACGGCGAAACGCTCATAAACTTCAAGCTGTGACACTTGTCGTAATCGCTCTCGCGAAAGTACGATCGGATTCGAGCGTACCTGAGACACGCTTCTCGATCGGCTCTTGTCCACACGTGCCACGTGCTCTTCGAGGCGTCCAGTTCGATCACGTTCTGAGTGTACTTGTCCAACCACTCGCGGAACTCCGCCCGATCGATTTCCCAATTCGCGTAGCGGTGCTCGAGGAACTTGCCGGAAAAGTTCGCTGGTTTCTTCGGGAGTTCGTCGATCTGGCTCGCCAAGCAACGCAAACAGAATTCGAGATCCGCGGTCAGATCGATCGTCACCAAGGGCTGAATGCCCAGCAACGATAGTTTCTCGAATTCGCGGCGGTTCGACGGGAACCCGTCGTACAGGAGACCCTGAGCAGTCGACCGGGGATCGATCGAGCTGATCTCGACGGCGCGGACCACGTATTCCTCCGGGACGCAGTGACCCTCGCGAAGATAGGATTCCGCGAGCTGCGCCGATTCCGTCCAAGGAAAGTTGTCGGACAGCTGTCGCAGAGCTTCGCCTCGAGTTACCACCTTGACACCGTACTTCTCCGCGAATTGACGAGCCAGGGTCGTTTTACCGCATTTCGGTGGTCCGATAATGGAAAGCCGAAACGGGATCACGGGAGCGCAGGAGTCCTGTTCGATGTACTTGCAAGGATTCATGAGAAACGCTGATCGAGCGTCCTCCCCGCCCAGAAAGTAAATGAACTGTCGATATATCACCGGGTAGATTTCTTGTCGAGCCTCGAACGGCAGGTACATCTGCAAAGGAGTTTCCTTCTGGTATAATTGCACGGGACACCATCGGCCGAAGGAACTTAGAAAATAGTAGCCGCATTCGAGAAGCATTTCCGCGGTTTCGAGATCAATCGCGTATGGTCTTTCTAAAATCGAGACATCCCCCCGACTCGTGTAAGGTTTCAGAGCGATCATTAATAACAGGAGAACGCTTTCGAAGCTTCCTGTGGCGGGGATCTTCACGTACGGTATCGATTCGTCCCTCAACGCTTCTCGCGTGGCGTCTATCTTCCGCGTGTCGATTTCGTACGCCTCTTCGAATTCTTGTTCTATTCGCTCCTTCGCTACCTCGTAGCTTTCCCAATCTGTGAAGAGCACAGGCTCGAGATTCTCTCGTCGCCAAATTTCGTGCAATTCGTGTCTCTTTTGCTCTACTATATGCGACTCAATGTCGAAGATGATGCTGTCGTCGTATTCATCGTCGTCCACATTGCTGAATGTGCGTTCCCTCTGCATCTCCGTTTCAGATTCGCCGGACGAATCCCATAATGTTCCTTCCTCTCCTCTTTCCGCTTCCAGCAGCTTCATCGCCGCGCTCAGCTTCCTCTTGGTCCACACGTGTCTCTCTCTTTTGTAACGATCCATTGCGTTCGTGTAACGCGATTGTTCGATGCGTTTCTCCTTGTCGAGCGTGCTCGTCCACAGCTCCAATAGCTCGAACATCATTCTGCGGCGCGCTGTCTCCTTTTCGCATTCAAGTTCTATTATTATATCGGGCACCGTGCAATGCTTGAGAGCTGCTTCCACGTCTTGCGGACAGCTTGGAAATTGCTCCATCGCGACACCGTGCAGTTTGTACAATCCGTTGAAATATTTTAATACGCAGTCCCTGAAAATCCTCTGGGGAAGATCGCCTCCCTCTCGCCAGTAGCCTCGAACGAACGTCTGCAAAGTCGCAGGATCGCTATTGTACTTCTCGTCCTCGAGATCGTCCGGCAACTCCACTTGCTCCAGATTATTCCGAAGCGAAATCGAAACGTTCCTGTGTAGACGCGGCGAAACTCCACTGGCCACCATGAAATCGTTCAAGCTCTCGAGATGATCGACGTACGCCAAACCGTACTCTCGAGCTATCGCTTTGGCCAGACTGCTTTTTCCGCTGCCCAGTGGACCGATGATGCTCACTCGAAATGGCGGAATCGTGGACAACGGCTTTCGAAATGGGAACGACAACGCTTGAGGATTTTGCACGAACTCTCGAAGAGCAGACTCGCTGGAGAGCCGATAGATCTTGTCCATGAAGATCGCGCTGAAGTCTTCCTTGCCTTTCCAGAAGACGTTGTTCTTGATCAGAGCCACGGGACAATACTGATCCGTGTCTCCAAGACGAGGATTGCTCTCCGGTATCGTTACACGTTCTTCCTCTTCCAATACCTCCTCTTCACCCACGTTCTCGGTGTTATCCGACATAGCCATGTACTCCGCGAGGTCTCTCTCCCTCTCCCGTTCGTCGTCGCTCATGATTCTCGCCTTGTCGATGTAACGATCTCTGATGCCGTCGATCACGAACCCGAAGACGTCGTCCGTCTTGCCGATATCGCAAGCGATTAAATTTCTACAGGAGTTCTCTATCGTCTCCCGGATTTCTTCCCAGTCCAATTGGAACTGCCGAATGTGTCTCAGGTACTCCACCAAACCGTGAGCCTCCTCTTCGCCATCGTCCTCGTATTCTTCGTGTTCCTCCTCAGCGTCGTGAATTTCCTGCCACTTGGACAGCAGATTCTCGTACGGCTCCTCGTCGTACAATAAAACTACGTCCTCGAACACGATACCCGAGCTCTCGGTAATCGTCTTCCAGGTATCGACGTCGGGATACATGCCATCCACGACGTATCCACCATCTCTCAATACCTCCACATCTATTTCCTCCTTCGGTATACTCAATATCCGACTCGCGAGGAAATTAGCTTTATCCAGCGAGGTTTGCTCCGGTTCGAAGAAGATATCGGAGTCGCTATTCGATTTGTCCGCGTTTACCACGATACCTCGAAACGTCGCTGCCAAAACATTGCAGAGGGAGGATTTCCCAGAATGATTCGGACCAAACACCGCGATTTTACACGTGGGTCGGGGAACGAAGGGACACACGAAAGTCCTCGGGTTCTCGAGAAACAACTCAGCCGCCTCGTCCGACGAGAGGAAGAAGATTTTGTTCGTGAATCTGACCGCGAATTTCGGCGTACCCTCCGTGGTCCTACCCCTAGCCAATTCCACCGGACAGACGAAGTTCCAAGTCGAAAGACCCCAGGGATACGTCGGCGAGACGGTATCTCTGTTCGCCAAGAAGGGGAAAGCCTCTTCGTTCGACTGGTCGTCGAAATCGTCGATCGGCGCCGGACTCTCGTCCCCGTATCTCATCGCTGACAGATCCAGAAGCTTTTTCGGAAGAATCACTCGGAGTATCGGAAGCGTGCGCAAACGAGAGATCACGGTTCGGAACATTCGCGACACCGTAGCGCGGCCATCCAGACGAATCACGTTCTCCGGTTTATGCAGCAAGATCCATTTGTCGATAGCTGGCATCGCGAAACGTTTGTACGTGTTGTACTGAGCCTCGACGTTCGATCTTCTGTCGGAAATTCGCCTCAGCAAGTACTTCCTCTGATTCTCGTCTGAAACGCGTTCCTCGCTCGTCAAGTCTTGATGCAGCTCGAGCGAAACGTTCGCGCCGTTCCCTGATCCATTAGGAAAAGACGTTTCCATGTTCTTCTTTCTCGCAGAGAGAGTTGTGTCTATCGTGTGTCCAGTTCCCGTGTCCAGGCGGGAATGTTCGCGCTTCCTCGCGAAATCCTCGTCGGGGCACATGACGTAGATAATTATCGTCGGCTTCAGAGGCCAAGACGCGAACATCTCGTCGATCTGATTGGAAATGAAGTGCTCGTATCTGGATCTCTTCGCGCAGCCCGATTCGTCGTGAAGATCCCGGACACAGTTCGAAGGAGCTTTGCGCTTTCTATCGAAATCAGTGCCGCATGTTCCTCCAAGTGGTGGACCGAAGAGCTTCCTGAAATTCTCTTTGAGCTCCTCCACGTTTGACTCGGACGAGTAACTCGAAGGATATTCGAGCAACTCGTTTGGAATGATCGGCAAACCTTCGACAACGTAGCCTCTGTGGAACACGTCCCTTTTGTTGATCCTTGTAGTCACAAGATTGCCGATGATATCGAAACCGAGGCTCTCGCCGGTCTTTAAGATCTCCGAAATTAATTTCCCTTTCTCAGATCCTCGATCGATCTCGTCTTTCACGAGCTGCAACGGGGAAACCAATACGCACTTCCAGGAGTCAGCTATCATGGCTGCCAGCTTCGAGGTGTTCAAATCGGGTTTCCCGAAGATAACGAAGCACGTTGGCTGGGTTCGGAGATACTTGGTCTTGGCATCCGTCTCGCAGTAAGGGTCGCGAGTCGTGTAAGGGTGCGAGGGTGGTTCGAAATGGGGCTCGACGTTTCCGTATTTCCTGGATTCGCATTTCGCGTTGAATCTCGTGAGCGGATTCGCGTCCTCGTGGAACGCGTAATACGAGATAGCTTTCGGGTAGACGCATTTATGGGGCTCGGGCCAGGGAAGGACGAACTCCTCGCGAGGATGTCCTTTGATGTAACGGAAGAAGCTCTTCTTCACGATAAAGGACGCGTCCGCGTAAAACTTGTTTCTCCCAACTTGCTTCTGACGAGGGGTAACTTTGTCGCACATCGCCGACCGTGCTACTGGATTCAAGGTTCATTTTGAGGTTCGTTTGCAGCACGCTTCGAAACGCGATTTCGAACAAATGACGCGACAGAATAGATTAATAGTGAACGTAGATACTTATTTTCATTGGGATCGATGGTGCAGAACGGGAAGTTCTCGGCCGCCGCCTGGCTTTTCGTGAGGACGTTGAAGAACGTAGATTTCCCTACGTTCGGGATCCCGACTATGCCAACTTTCAAGTTGGTGCCCACGCGGCCGATCAGCGGCTTTCGTTCGGGTTCCTCGGCTTTCTTTGGCGCCATTCTGAGAAGACGCGGAGAACACGATCGTTAAGAGATACATTATAAAACGACTATCGATGACCGTTGTCTACCTTGCCTCGGCGCATTGGTCATCCTTTGTCTCTCGAGTTTCGCGGTAGCGTGCACCGTGCAGAAACGGACGCGACACGAATTTGGTCGAGCGCGAAGAAGGGGAACGATCGTGAAAGAGTGGTGGTGAATATCAGTTTGCACGGACAGAAATGAAAATGATCCAACGTGAAACGACCACGCCCTCGGTGTTCCTCCAACCCTCGGAATCTCGTGTAGAAGTCGAACATGGTTGCGTATACACGTACTGCCCCCGGCTTCTCGCGATGCTTCGAATCGAGACGAAACGAGACGAGATCAGACGAGACGAGTCAAGTCCGAGACGGGACCAGTTGAGTCGAGTCAGGCCCGAGTCAGGTCGAGTCGAGTCCAGTCGAGTCCAGTCGAGTCCAGTCGGCTTCTCGAGCATCGAGAGTCGCTTTCGAGCGCTCGGGGTGACTAATTATATTAATGCGGACGGCACATCAAGCGATTGCTGTATTTACCGCGAGATTACCCCCCTTCTCCGTGGCCGTTCTCGAACGTACAACGGGGCCCGCGCCATATCAAAGGACGAAGCAGGTACGAGAACGCCCGCGGGAGGCGCAGGGGGCGAACGAAAGCTCCGGAGAACGCCAACTCCGAACAGAGAGGGAACCAGAGGAGAGATGCGAGGGAGGAGAAACACGCTGGGCAAGGGGGACCGACGATTACTGGGCACCAAAGCCGCGAATCACCGGCATCACGCCGGGAATCTGCAACCGCGCCTCAGGCCGCCAATCCGCCACCGACTTCGCGGTTCCTCTTCCTCCCCTGCCTCCTCTTTCGGCTCCTACACCCTCTCCGTTTCTGCCCTCGACCACCCCTCTACGTTCTATCCCAAAACTATCGGCCCTTCGAAACGGTTCGACCCGTTTCGGTTTACGGACGCGAAACCGCGGCGCTTCTAGGCCCTTCGTCCACGGTCCTCGAAAAAATTTGCAAATTACGATAATGGAAGAGAACCGAACAGCCCTCCGCGACGCTACTCCAGAATCGCTTCGGCTTTGGCGCCACGCTCCCCTTTCGCTCCGTTTCGGTTTCGCTGCGTCTGATCAATGTTTCTCCTGCTCGAAGTCGATTCTCGCAACGCGCAAACGAATCAAACGCGCCGACACGGCGGACTTCAAAAGACCCGCGCGCGATGCTAGTGTTGGATTCCATCGGCTGGAGGAGCTTCGTGCACCGTCTGCGAACTGCACAGTGCTGCCTCGCAGCTCTCGGCTCGAAAACCATGCGAGATGCACACTGGATCTTAACCTTACTTTGCTGATGAAACCAGCCTCGGAAAAGGGTTACAGGATCGTAACAATTCCAGAATGCACGCGTTCGACGCCAGGGAAACGCGAGCGAATCGTTCGACCGCGTTCTCGCGGCACGCGGCCCGTCCTAACGGCCAGATTGGCCTTCTACCATGACCCCATGCACGCGCGTTACGTCGTTTCACGCAATTCCCAGCAATTTTGTCTGGAACAGTGTTGCGCCGCGATATTTAATCGCCTCGCGTACGGGGCACCGATGAAATTTGAATGAAATACCTTGTATCTTGCCGGTACTTTCACAAAGTAAATATCACTGCACAACGCGTGGCACGATGAGGAACACAGCACCACAGTGTCGTCGCACGTTCAACCGGCCTCCGGTTAGAAAACAGGGAGCTGCTTTATCTTCGGAGAAACCATTCTGCCGAGAAGCACCGTACCGGCGAAAAAACAAAAAATGTTTTCACGAGAAAATTGTCTGAACGACGATTCGACCAATCCGGCCGGAAAGATACGCGAAATCGATGGCCGATCACCGCCACGGCGGAACCAGTTTTTTTTCTTTTAATTGTTTGAATTGACGGCGCGCGCGGTGCACGCGGCTCTGTAATCTCCGTAAAATGAGCCTCTAGTTCATTTCAATGATTGTATCTCCTCTAAGCGATCGTCCGCGGACAAATCCATCGTAATTCCGGGAATAGCTTTATAAAATGAAACGGTGCCTTTAATTTCTCTTTCGAAAAAGGGGTCATCAGCGGAGGACTGATTGCAATGCTTTCGCGGAAACCATAAACACGCACATTCTCGCCAAACAAATTCGAGAACCCTTTCAGAAAAAGCGTGCCGCCTCGCTCGGAGCCGAGTCGATGGAATCGTGTCGCAGCAAGAAAAACAGCTGCGGGTTGTGATGACGAGCGGTTGTTCCGTTGGCGAGCAGCCGTAATCAGAAGGAAACCGTTTTCTCGTGAAATTTATATAGGATCGTTGAAATCTAAGTCGACGGCGCGCGGCATTGCTCGCGTCCGATGGGAACGCGCGTCGTGGATCACCGGAGGGCCATAATTCGAAGGATAATATTAAGATTGCCGCGGAATGAAATAAAAAAAAGCGATTACCCGTTCGCATGTGTGCGTGTGCGTGCGTTCGCCGAGGATGTCCGTCTTGGTGGCGCCGTGAGATCGGGTTGGCAAAGGGTGCGGCGGAAGGTTCGTTGACGACTTTGGCCCTAAAACGGAAATTTCGATCCTGTTTTGGCAGGCGAGTAGGGCAAGGCAACGTTTCGACGATTCGGGGAAGAATTGTCGGTTGCTTGTACCGCGTTAACTGCGGTTCCGTTCGGTCAATAGATTTCTAACGTGAAGTCGTCCTTGTGGCGTGTGATTATTTCAATTATTTGATTACGAACCGTATCAATCTCGGCCCATATAATGCATATAATCAGCCGGCTATTATTCGAGGAGCGCACGGCCGGCGGAAAGGACGCCTCTTGTTCCCTCTGCCTCGCTCTCTTCCTCCGAGGTCCCATAGTTCGCAGCGCGCATCGTCTCCCGGCTCGGTCGTTTTCGTGATATTGTAATTTGGAGACCGCAAACCCGCTGACGTCACTGGTGCACCGGAGCATCTTGCTAGCGCGGCGACCACGGCCCGCTCCCGTCTCCCTCGATTTTTTATCGGCCGACAATTTCGGCGGGAAGCATATTAACGAGCCTCGAATTATAGGGATTTCGCCAGATTAGATGTATGTTGAATCGAGGGATTACGTTACTAATTCCGGCGCGGCGATCTCCGCTGCGAGATTTATTTGCGAATCTGGCGCGCGAGCAGCATTTCCGTCGAGCAACAACGTCGTTAACGTTCGCATCGATTCGACGGTACGACAACTCGAAGAAAGTTCTTGTCGCACGATGAAAAACGGCGCCGACGTCCTGCACTGGTAACGAGCAAGAATCAGGCAGGAGGAGAGCTCGCGCAGAAAGCAGGACCAACAAAGAAACCGCATTAAGTCTTTGTTCAAATAATACACACCTCCCGGACCCTCCCGTTTACTTAGCGGCGATTGCACACCGTAACCGGCAACATTTCGCCGGTCGTTTCGTGGCCGTGCTTTCGAATCCGTCGAGCGGCTTTACTGCTAGAAAAAATAGAGGATGATGGATCGTAAATAGAGCACCGAATAACAGGGTTCGGGAAATAAGAACGGAGTTTCCATCGGCGGATAATAAATGTAGAAATGATTGTTTAATGAGAAACTCGCGGGCCTCGGCTTTACGAGGGAATAACATCGAAACTATCGAGTGTGGGCCAATTAGCCGGCGCAATAAAATTTTTGTTCACGTGGTGTTCGGGCTAGGATGCGCGCACCGCAATCACCGTAAAAGATGACTTAATCGGCGTAGACGCTAATTGATATCCCGACATCGCATCTCGTTTCGAATTAGAAACGTATCCCGGGCGAGATGCTAATTAACATTTAATCCGATATATCCGTTCGTCGTTCCATTCGATCAGAACCGTGCGGTAGATTTTCTCATGGTGCCAGTTTTCGAAACGCCACACAGTCGACTGAATCGAGAAAGTTGCTGACATTTTACTAGAACTCTTTAAACATATATTATATTACGCTGCATTTTATTAAAAAACGTTAGCGAATAATGTGATTATTTCTTAACTTGCCGAACTTATTTCTTTTTAATTCTAGATTATTTTGCAGGCTATTCCATGTATGTACTTTTTTAAAGTCTTAAAAATTTTTGGGGTTACACTTTCTCAAGTGTTAAGGTTTTATAAAGAGAAGTCCGTTTCTTATTATTGAATAGTTCAAATTGTATTTTAATTTCGCTGCTTATGTTTCCTCTGTACGGTTCAGTCTCCACTCTGTATCACATCACGGTCCTGTATTCGATCCCGAAGCGAGGGAAAGCGGCGGAGAAAATTTTACGAGCGATATCGTTGCCTCGAGAGAAGCGGCTTCGATATCGACGCATTCCATAAGTTTTCCTCTAGTTAGAACTGTGCCGGTATTACATTTCCGCTTGACCATCGGTTCCTTGGGCGATCACCGAGCCTAAATGAATATACAGAATCGAAGGAAGAGCTGGAGGAACTGTTAGAACGTAACGATGTTGTAATAACTTCCCGACAAGTTCGATATACCTCCGGGAACGGTCCATTGGCTGCATTACGGGCCCATAAAACGCGATGCTGTTTCTTCGTTGCATCCGCTGGTTTGTGCTTTTACGAGGCAAATGAAGAATCATAGGATCGCGAGAGCGCGCCGGTCTCTCTTTTCTCGGTCGTTGGTGCATCGTTTAGGAGAGCAGAGCGCATTTCCTCCTTTTGCATATCCATTCGCGTGCGAACCGCGAGCATGCTCGTTGGGGAATTACGACGGAAAATCTTACGAGCAAGCCTGGCGGCGGCAGCGGGCTCGCTCGAACGGTAGGAAGTTCCATATATTTTCTGCGAAGAAGGAAGCGTGAAACTCGCGCCTCGTGTCCCGATCTTCCTCGCGAATCCTTTTTTCTTGTTGTTCGTCCGGTTCCCCGCTCGTGGAAAGAAAGTCTGAAATTACATGCATTCAGGATGAACCAGATTGTAACACCGTGGCGAGATAGGCTATAGGTACGTCTCTAATAACTAATTGTGTAGGGACGTAAAGAAGCCTTGATAATTCCTGGAGCATGTAGCCGAGCAATTAAGGTGTAACGTTTCGGAGTTCTGGTCGTAAACAACGCGGGCAAAGTAGCGGAACCGCCGCGGCTCGGTTCCGCCCGTCAATTGTTACCAATTGTTGCCAATCAGAGTAATACGTGTCATTAAGGCAAGAAGATTAGCAGCGGTGTGCTCCACTCGGCCGTATACACCGATCCGATTGCGCCGCCGCTCCGCGCACTATATTAATTTGCCGATAATTATGTGGCGGACGTTCGACACGCGCGCTGATTCGAATTAATACATTTTATAGAGAAAGAGAGGGAGCGAGAGAGCACGATCGTCCGGGTTTTTTTTATCGGTATCACATTGTTCACGCGCGCGAAAGCCGCGTAACGAGCGTAGACATCGATTAAACTTAATTGCCGGGATACAAAGAGAGCATTCGCTTTCCAACGCCTCCTAATCGTCGCTGTTCAACTACCCAATTTGATTGAAATTAACACAGCGCGTCTAATGATATGGGGTCAAATTTATAATCCAGAGATCCGGTGCCGCTGCCCGTAGATCCCCGACTTCTTTGGCGACCGAGGAAAACGTTTTCGATGAAACCGAGATCGTTGTCTCCTGCTGCTCGATCGAGTCGGTGATTTTTTCCATTTCGCATGGCTTCCTACGGCATGGTCGAAGCTGATTGGAGTATACGTTGCATAGTTTAACCGAGCCGGTGAACAGCGGCGGATGAAAAACGACTCGAAAGTCGCGATGTACCGTGCTCCTTGCGAAACCATAAAAAGAAGAGAACGAGGAACGAGCAGTGGTGGTAGAAGAAGAAGAATAAGAAGAGGAAAGAAGAAGAAGAGGAAGAAGAAAACCAATGCGTTCGTGCATCGCGTGGCAGAAACTGAACCAACCAGTGGCCACGCCTCCTTAGACAGCCGCCAGCCAACAATTAAGATTTGATCGGCAAAAATGGTCGAGGCAAAATGGCGCTGGCCACTGAATACGTAATGCCCATGAACGAGGCTGCTCGACCTGCTGGCGGAACCGCCGCAACACGTGCTTCCTCGCATCCGGACTACAGTCAGCCTCGCAGTTATGATTAGAGGGTAACTCTGCAGCTAACATCGGCTCTTGTGCCTGGATACAATCTTCGGCGACGAGGGTAACGTTGTTGCCAAAGTTGCCCGGCTTATCTCCGCTTTTGCCGAAATAAATCGTTACCACGCTCGTGTTCGAGGCTGGCGTATCCCGACGATCGCGTCGTTCCCCGTAAATATCGTTTGTTTTGGTAACGTTATTTGCGATAAAAGAGATCCGGTGAACGCGGTCGGTGGAAGACTGTATCGTAATCGGCTAGTTCCTTCGACGAGCGCCTGTTCGCAGGCAGCCGTTCGCGCGTCGATGCGAAAAGGACTGCATGAGAAACTTGATCGCCCTGCACCGTGCACCACCGGGAATAACGCTTTTGTTCCCGGTGGCAATTGCGTCGAGTGGAAAATGCACGAGAATTTGTCGTTGAATATTCATGAAAACTTCCAGGGAGTATACACGCATCGGAGAGGCTGCCAACGCAGGCATCGCAACGCCGAGTTGTAAGTTTTAAATCGCATCCTATCGCCGGCTCGTCGTTTCGCCGATTATGCTCGAGTCTCGTAACTCGATAGAAACGCGTCTACGTAAACGAGCGGAGCCCGGCCTCCGAACAAGGAAAAGGAATCGAGGTTGAACTTGTAACTCGGCGAGTTAGGCGAGTCGATCGTTCCGCCGGCATTCCTTTTCCTCTTTTCGCCGCGGAACGGAGGAAGAGTCTCGGTACTGGAATAAAATTGCAGGAGCGATTTCGCGAACTCACGATATCGGCGAAAATACAGCCGAGGCTCTAATCATGGCGGATACACGCCGCGCCGGTAGCTGCTACCACGTTTTACCCCTTAACTCAAGACTCTCATTACACTAATGTCCCACCAATCACGGACCCTCCGCCGTCCGCACCCCCTCGCAACCCCACACTTTTTCTCGATCACTCGAATCAGAATCATGCAAACCGATGCAAAAATCGAACGTGGCCGGGGAGCTCTGTCGGGACACGCCGCCGTCGGCGTCCACGTAGTAAACGAAAGGGTTCTTCCGGTTTTTGAGAGGAGACAAGCGTGGCCGGGGGAAACGATTCCGCGGTTGCTGGTAACGCGTTATTCGATCCGTTAATGAGCGCGTTACGTATTAATTTCGCGACTTTACGATTTGAGACAGCCGAAATGGAGGCGCGTCCCGCGTAGAACGCGGTCTTTTGCGGCGTTCAAACGTTGCAACGGCCCATCGGAGTCTTTAACAGGGTACTTCGCGAAATAGCCGAAGAAATGCTCTTTAGCATACCGGCAGGGCCAACCGTTAAGGCGGTCGTTAAGTTTATGGGGGAGCGCGAGATGCGAGAGGTTGGCAATTAGATGCCTTCTGTGAACACTGTGATCTTCGCCACGCGAAACAGAACGACCGTGCGCGCGGAGAGCCTGGCTGCTCTTTCGAGTCGACTCCGAGCAGCCCAGTCTCTTTAGAAGGTGCGCTCTTGCACGGCCAGACGAGCAAATTGAAATACAAAAATCGCTTTGCTCGTGTTTCACGAGCACACGGCGCGTTGGTTTTCTCGGTTCGCGGTACAGTCCGCGCGAGCGGTCGATCGGTACGGGGAAAGGTCGCCGTGGGGAAACCCTGTGGAAAAAAAATGCGTTCTCAACAACCGGCATCGCCTTGGCGGAATAAACGCGCGGGGCCTCGAGCGTAACGCGATCGATGCGAGTAATTGCGGTTACGCTCCTCTGCAGCTCGGTAGCGGTTGTTCGAGAATTATTTTTCCTCTCCGTCGATGGTATGAATTTTTCATGCGGCCGCCGCGCTGTCGCCGGTCTTTGGGGTGTCACCGATCGGCGGAAGAAACACGAATTTCGATAGAGACCGTCGATGGATCGGTTGCTCTCGTATCTACTAGCGATAATTGGTCGCGTCGCTTCGACGATCTCGGGAACCGAAAAAAGAGAAAGAGATTGGAGCCAGAGGGAAGGGGTTGCAAGAAGGCGAAGGCAAAGGCGGTTTCTATCCGCGCGGTGAAAATGGCGCTGGAAGAGACGACCGAAGGCAATACGGCTTCGACTATGGAAGGCCTGAGAGAGCAGCCAACCACTTATCATTAGCCGCATCTTCCACCGAGCAGTCAGGGTAATTGTTTCCTCCGGTTTATAGTTTTATTCCGACTCACCGGCGCGATGATATCTCTCCTCGTTTTATATTCCTCGAGGCTACATCAGAAACCAGCATGGCCGTCCACTTTTCTGCCTTTCTTTCCGCCGATCTCGCTCGGCCCCGTCGCCGTCGCTCCCCGGCCGCGGCGAACCCGTTCGCGTTTTCATTTTCTCGCCGTTTCGAATGCATTTTCTCGCGTGAAATTTCGAACGCTACCAAACGGTCCGCGCCGTCTCGCTGCCGTGAAGTCTAGAGGGGACCGGAGGGAGTTGTAGGAGCGGAAGGACGTCCGGAGGTGGAAGGAAAAAGCGAATCTCTTTAATGGCGCGCCATCTTCGCGAAAGGGGTTGGCTCGGGTTTGATGGTAGCATTAGCCTCGCCTAGTCGCGCGATATGGAAATATCCGAGCCGCGTATAATAACATGGCATCGAGCGGTTCTTTTGGTAAACGGCGACGAAGAACTGGACGCAAAGTATTTTCGTGGAAACCGACGGGGCGACCGGGTGGTGGTTGCTGCCCGGCATACTCGTTTTGCTTGGAAATTAAGAGTCTCGCGTACGAGGGCGGCGCTGGGAACAGGGCCTATCGTTTAAGCCGGATCTCCATGCGAGATTACTGCCCCCGGGGGTGGCAGCAAAGCCACACACCGGTGGAGGTGGTAGTGCCGCTGCCGCTGCCGATGCCGATCTTGGTAGTTGTGGCAGTTTACTCGAAAAGGCGGACCCTTAGGGCTCCCCACCCATTCATGATCTGCCAGAGTTGTGGATAGAACGGATTCGCGTCGTCTCATCGTCTCGAAGCGAACGCATATTTACCGAAATTCCCTCGGCACTCGTTTTTCGTCGTCCCCGGGATGCCCTTCGTTTTTCCAGGCTGTACGGAACCTCGGTGGTCCTGCGAGGGCACACGCGTCGACGAAAGCTGTTCGAAAAGCATGTCACCCCCCCTGTATCCTTGGGGGTGTGTCGGGGGCGTGAGAGTTGCAGCTGCACTCGTGAACGACTGCACGAGCGTTTTGTTTGTCGCGTACGCGTGCAGTTCAAAAGCGTCGACAGAAAACCACCCATTAATCCGGTGTTCCGAGTCAAGTTTTCCATCGATCGCGACGGTTCGCGCGTAAATTAATTTCCACAGGACCGTACAGTATTCCGCTTGTATCCGTGCGACGATCGACTGTCGTTCTCTGTCGGCGACACATACGCGCAGCCCCTGAAAACATCGAGTCTCGTGCGAAGGGCATGGCCGGCAACACCCATCGACGCCGATGGCGCTCTCGCTAAATAACAAACGGCGTCGTCCAAAGAAGAATAACGAACGTCGAACAGCAGCCACCCCATTAGCCGAAGCATCACCTATTAGATCGGTCTAGTGGGTGGGGGCAGTTTTTCGGGCGTCGGTGAATGGGTCTCAAGTGACAGGAAGAGCTCGAACGAGAGAAAGCGTGCTCTCCGTTTTCAGGAGACTTCCGGATCTTCGGTCGTCTTTGAACCGTCGATTCGGGGAACAAGTTTCTGGATTCGGTAAGGATCCTTAGCACCTTTCGAATCCGAACTCGTATCGGATGATCGATCTCCTACCAGAAGGATTTCCAACGCGCGAATCGCCGTTCGATAATAACTAGCATCGGCATCGGGAATTACAATGGTATCGAATCGCGTCGGCGGCGTTTATCGGCAGATGGTGTGTCCCGAGAATGCCACGTGTACGGCTAATAGTCGTAGAAAGCAATTCGTTCTCGCAACATGGCCGATCGTGGAGAGGCGGCTGCCCGGACCAAGTACAATCGGGAAGCGGTTAAAAATTACCGTGAAATCTTTACGACGTAGGACAATCGCAATCCCGTAAGGTGATCTATGCTTCCCGCGGGATAAAAATTCTACACGCCCACGGAGACCGTTTCGGTCTGGCCGCCGCGCCGACTCCTTACAATTTCATTATGTCCGTTCCTCGTTGTGCGTCGATCGCCCGACAAGACGGATACTTGTGTTACGAGCCTGTTGCGACTCTTTAGAAAAGGCAGGCCGAGGAAATCCGGCACAATGACGGAAAGACCGGTCGCACGTCACGGAAATACACCGTCACAATGGACACTGGCGAGCGTACCACGATCGAATGCCACTGTTACCATTGCGGCTTTCAGCGGCGATCGCCGAGACATCGATTCTCAAAAGCTCGGACGACGGAGCGAGGCTAAATCGAAGAGGATCTTTTCTCAAAGAGTACGCCGAGCCTCCCAATTAATCCACAGGCTCACGGATTCTGCCGACAAAAAAAAAAAACGCTCGTAAACTGGCATCCTCTCTGAATAATGAAACCGTACGTCGCACCGTTTCGTGTCAGTCATTGCTTCCATGCGCCGCGACGCTCGCCACTCGTATAATTAACCGCGCGCAGGAAGGATGTATAATATGCGAACAGATCACTGTCGCTCGTTTACCGGAACACGGACTATCATAGTCTTATTATGTATGGGACCGCCCACGATCCCGCACACGCGTATTCGCGTTACTCGCGTATTTCGCGCTGGATCCTGTCCAACGGATAAGTTTCCAACGTACAGGGACTAGGTATCGTTGCGGGTTCGCGCGTCGGGAGCCAGGATTCCGCGATGCGTGCAAAATCTCATAAAATCGTAGGCATCCTCCGTGGCCGCGTGCAAAGAGCACGTTAATGCACGACTCGTTAGGTTTCTTGCGAGCCGGCAATTATTAACGCGCGCAACCACGGCCCTTTCGCTGTCGTCCAGTTTTTCCGTGGGGCGCGATTTTACGCGAGGCACCGCAAACCTTTCAGTCGCGGCCGCTCTTACTCTCGCGCCCTCTCCCGCGACCGTATCCTGCTTCATTTGCGTCTTTAATCGCTCGCGACCGAGGAGTAATTACCATTATTTGCCGAAGCAAAATAAAATCCTACGGCCGGTAATGAGGATTTTGTATCGGGGTCCGGCGTAGTCGCGCGAACTGCTCTCCGCGTTTATATCTGCATCATCGTTCGGATGAAACGTGGAAGGGATTCACGGCGCGGCGCGGCTCGGACGGAAAAAACTTGGCCGTTTTCTTGCCACATCATCTTGTAAAATGTGCTTAAATCTCGCTGGCGAACGGTCTATCGCGTGCTGTCATTAAAATCAGGAGCTCCTCGCTCTCCTCCCGCGGAGATAATTATAGGCGAGGCCGTCGAAATGGCAAACAAACGTCGGGCGTTGTAAATTTCCATTGAGCAGCGCGAGAGGAAAGCAACGGGGCACTTCTAGGTTCTCGATTAAAATCGCAGTTACGCTGAAAAAAAGACAGCTCCCGGTAAGGACGCGGCCGAACCTTTTTACCGTGCTGGACCAACGTCTTTGACTTTTGCCGACGATGTCTCAATTAATAAACCCTCACGGAATTCGTTTACGGTCGAGATAGACAGAGAGAGAGAATGAAGGAGGAGGATCTTCGGAGGCCTCTAGCATCGATTCGATAACGAGACTCGCGTCCGGCCTGGTGCATCGAAGATCGGGAGTGATGTTAATCTTGCTAACAGGATGCTCGGGATAACCAACAGATTTCGAGTCTCGGCGAGCAGAAGGAGGAATTTTGTTCGAATCACTTGGCGGCACGGTGCGGCGAGGGAATGAGCATCCGCGGCATCGATTGCAATCTTTCGGCGATTCGAAGACGAAGCCATCTCGGCGATAGCTCATTACAGGAGGGGCATAATGCGCATTAGCCAGCAGGGAGGTTCATCCGTATTACCCTTGGCTCTCGGACGAACGGGTTCGTAACGAAGGTCGGGGCATTCGGTCGGTAATGACGAGGCCAAGATCGTAAATTACGTCGGCGAGTGGAACGGAGATCCAGCAGGGAAAGAGCACGAGCTCCGATTGTCGATGAAAGGGAAGTTAGAGCCGTGGCTGGCACCGGCTCGCGCTCGCGCTCGCGCTCATGCTCGTCGGGCTCGTGCTATCTAGCGCGGATGCTCGCGCTGGGGGCTGCGAGTTGCTGCGGCGAGGCGGCGCGGCAGCCGTACGTTGGGAACGCAGTTTGTCTTATCGTCCGTCATCTAGCAATGGCGAGAGGAGCATTGCTTTACGACTAATGGACTTGCACCGGTAAATCACCGAGTACAATACGCGCCAGTCTGCGCAGAATTTACGAGGGTCCAGCCGCATCGATCCTCCCGTCCTATAAAAGATCCGGACGGTCAAGTTGAAAGTGGATTCCGCCGCGTTTACAAGTTCCAGGGGATAATACACGGCGAAGGAGCGTGGAGCTTCTCTCTGCTCCCTTTCGATAGGATCTTCTCTCGAGAATCGCAGCCTCGCGCGGTTCAATGCAGCTACGCTGTAAATCACGGTAAACGCGATACCCCCGTGCCTCGCCTCACCTTGCTTCGCCTCGCCGGTTTCTTAACACCTCGTCAATGACGAGCGAACGCTCGATGACGAAGATTACGGCCGTGCTAACTTTACGATCCGATGAATGGTTCACGGTTTATAGAATTTACGCCTCTACCAAACGGAACACCGTGAGAGAGAGAGAGAGAGAGAGTGAGACGGCACGGCAAATAAAACCGGGAACGAATCCGCGTACGCGCGCTCGCCTATTCACGGACGATTTTAGCAGCGTTTCCATAAAGTTATACGCGCTCGCGCCAGCCTTATAATCTCCGGCAACGTTTGTTCGGGGAATAATAATACCAATCACCGACCCGAGATTTCATTTGCTAAGTTCGAAAGTTTCAATTACTGCACGGTGAACGTCCATCAATTTACGGTTGCAGCATTACCGGCGTGGACGATCCCGGATGCAACGGGAGATGCTTTTCGATCCAGGCGCGATCTCATCTTAAAAAGCACTTTCGATACTGCAGAGCGAAAGGCACTTAGGGAACGCCTCGGGTACGCTGTAATGGTAATAATAACGTTATCGAGGTTTTGTTCAAGGAGACGATAAATGTTTAGCGACGGACGGTTACGGCCACGTAAACAAGGATCCGGGGGCGTGAGTAAATCTATAAAAGTCCGTCGGTGTTTCGCCGCGTGCTCAATCCTACAGTGTCGTCGTCATCGCGAGATCCTTTTCCAGCCTCACGGACTGACCCGGATTTTTCCGAGCTTTTCTTCGTCTGGCAAAAATCAGGAATGTCGAGAGATTATGCTTCGCACCTCCATCAGGTAGAAAGGAAACGGCCGTGTCGAGGATTAGTGACGTCGAGTGGAGAGCAGTTTGTACGAGTGGTCAGCGATCCTCTCGGCTCGGCTTGGCTCGAGCACTCCACCAGCGACGCAGCTAATTAAATTACTACGTGCATCGATTAAATGGTCCAACTATCCGCCGACGAAAGTTTCGACCAGTCACCGCAGCCGCGCCGCGTTCGAAAACCCATTGTGTTCTTCTCGACGAATTCCGTTCATCTCTCTCTCCTTACGAATTAACGAGGGTTCGAAAAGCTGAAAGAGAACGGTCGGGAATAAATTAACTATCTTTTCGTTTCCTTCTATTCGACTCCGCCGGTTGTTACTTCCCCCCCCCCCCCCCCCTTCCACCACCTCCCGGCTTTTATCTCCGCCGGTAATTGCGGTAAGGGAAAGCGGTCGATTAAAAAAATAAAATGGAAGAAGAATCTAAAAAGCGACTGGCTCGCGAGAAGATCCTGAAATAAGTGACTCTCGATTTTGCCTGCAGTGGCTTCTGTCCATTAGGCGGATAAGATCTTCTCTTGCCGGTCGATCGGACCGGACCTTTACTCTCTCGACCCCAATTTGTATCTTTCCCCCATCATCACGGTACTTTTACCGCGCCGGCTTTGTCGGAATGCGAAAACCGACGCTTAACTTCCCAGCCGATAAGATCGCGAAAATGTCGCACCTACCTAATCGCCGTGCGTTCCACAGAGACGGAGCGGGATTAACGTCCGTTTCCCAAAAGGAAAAATTAGGTTCGCGAACCCATTGGCTCTACGAAGCCCGGCTGACCCTTTGCCGTTGGAATTCGTTCCCGTGGTTCAAACCACCGACGAACCATCGTGTTTGTTTATCCCTCCAGTTTTCTCCGCTGTACGGTTAAACGAACGAACAAATTGAAGACCACCGGCTATCGTCTGGAATTGCTCGGCAACGTGCTTTTCCCGGTTAAGAAACTCACCGACCTTATCTCTATGTATATAATGAATTCGAGTCTGTCTGTTTGTGACATTTCCACTAAAATTCATTTGAAAAATTATTCTTATCTTCTTTATTAGCGAAAAATGTGAACTTATTTCTTTACAATTGTAGATTATTTTGCAGGATATGCTATATATGTGCTTTTTAAAGTCGTAACAATTTTCGGGTTCCACTTTAAGACGCACATTCGCTACATTTTTCCGCTTGAAACGATACCAAACACGATACAGTTCGGATTTCCCATGACTGTTTAATCCATGATTTAGTGGAACTGATTCTGAATCGGCCCGAGCGAGGCAAGCAATGCGATAACGCGTTGTTTTCCCGGCCAGCTCAGGCCTTTTTTGTGGGTAAAACCCTCGTCTCCGTCCCCTGGTAAGATCCGTCCCCTCCAGGAGGGGACGCTAAGTAAGGGGAGTGTAGTTTGCCTATGTTGAATGTATGTAGAAAAAACGTGAAAAGGTCGCGGTACATCGGTATATTTGGATATAGCGAAATCAGCCGAAATTTACTCGCGACGGAACATTTTGACCGCCGAGCGAATAGTCGACGCGTGCCTCGTGCCTGCTTTTATTTGCCTCGGCCGCAGTGCTACGGTGAGGGGACAGCGTCACTTAAGGGCAAGGGAGGAGACTAGGATATTTTACTATAACTTTTGAACCATGAAAGATATCGGGATGAAATTGCCACTAAAATTCATTAAAACGTTATTCCTATCTATCTACTGATAACTATCGTAATAAATGTATTTTTTCTAATCATTCTTTAATTAATTTCGTTGAATTTTGTTGTCTAAAAATTAAATCCCTATCTAAGACCACCTTGGCGATTGGATAATTTCATTACGTTAATAATCAAGCAGGGTTTGTTATTGCACGTGGACAAAGTCGCGGGTACAGCTAGTATCGAATAAATTTTGAAACTCGGTCCCGAAGCCTGACACGGGTTCAGCGAGGAGAATCGGGTAATGAGTTTGAGGAGTCTCGGCGCCAGTGGCTTCCCGTCGTCGTAGTCTTGTTTCGTCAAAGCCGCTTTTTGTCGTTCTCTCTCTCTCTCTCTCTCTCGCTCTCTTTTTCGGGAACCTGACTGTTAGATATTTGTAATTATGCCGACGTGCAAAAAAGTCTCGTGCACCAAAGGGCTGGGCAACCGAGCGAGCGAGCAAGGGAGAGAATTCAATATATAAACGCACCGTATTGGAAAGGATAATTTGTAAGGTTTGAACGAGTTGTGTGTATGTGTGTGTGTGTTGGACCAGCGCTGACCATGGTCGAGCTAATTGAATCGAACACACGCGACAATTCCATCGAAAGTTCATCACAGGGCGGATATTGATATGCCGAAAGGGTTCGACTTTCGTTTCGACTGTCCTGTCCCATTCGATTCTGCGGCCGAAATCGAGGTTTCGATTCGAGCCGAGCCAACGGAGAAGACGAGGGTCTGACTGCCGCCTCATTGTGTCGGCTCCTGCCCTTGCGCTTCCCCCGATAAAGGATAGCATTAGTAATGGGTTTTAATTACTTTATAATGAGGCCATGATTTGGCTCTCCGACTGGCGCCGAGATTGGAGCCGCAGAAAAACAGAGGTGGCCGCGGCTCGCCACGATTTACTGGCAGCTTGATGACTTTATACTCGATTTCGTGAAGAACGAGAACCCGAACCTTGCACGGACCACTTTTTCGCGAGGGAATAAGGGCCAGCGGCGTCGGGATCGTTCGGGACCCGAGCTACCCTCAATTTTTCAGGAATTCGGGAATCGTTTGAAACACATCGCAATCACTGGCACTAGGTTGACGCGATGAGAAAGGTGCTCTCGTCGCTTCGGTGAGACACGCGTTGTTCGCGGCTGCAGCGCCTATTAACGATTCTAAGCAGCTCATTTAGATACCTATGCCTTTAGCATCCCCGCCGATGAAGAGGGACAAGCGAAGAGAACGAGAAGAGTGACTAATGCGTCTGTGGCTACCTGAAAAACCGACCAAGCGGTGGATCATCAAAGGCTTGGTTGGCGCCGCCCGCGTCCACCAAAGAACACCGTCGTGTCGACGGCTTACACGATGCCTTACGTCTTACACCGTACGCCTTACGGATTTTACACGTTGTTGTTCCTTTGTTTTACACCGAACGCTTCCAGATAAGAAGATAACAGCCCGGCGAGGCGAGAAGTGTGAAAGAGTTGTTTGTCGCGTATCGACGCGACGATCTTTTTCTTCACGACAAATTAGTTGTCCAGATGGAAATCCCCTTTTAAAAACCGTTGCGGTATATCCGCAGTCGCGACACCTCCCACAGTCTACTTATCCGCGAGATCTTCGCTAATCGTTTCTTCCCAGAGAACAATGACCGATCGTAAAACGTTACTCTTCTCTCGTTTGCCGGAATTCCTGAATCAGTGGTGGATCGCGAGTACACGAGGTTCTCGAACGGTCCCGTTTAATTCGATTAATTTGTCGCACGGAACGCGGCGCGGGTCGCGATAAATTTTGCAGGTAAATCGAATGCAAATTACAAAGAAATTACAGCCCTATTCGTGGCTCGACCGACATGCAACTTCTGTGAAACGATTCCCCACCGGCTCGCCGCGGTTGCGCCTTGTCCTCTCTTTCTATCGACGCGGTGGTGTCTCCCGTGTCAATCAACTAATTGCTCTATGAGCCAATTATATCGTTATTTAATTAATTACAAACTCGCGCGACCGCAGCTACGCCGCCGCCATCGGTGTCGCCCTCCGGCTTCTCCTCTGCGTCGGACGATTAAAACCCGCCGATGAATTCTCGAGTCCTCCCACGCGCGTCCTCGTGTCCAGGATAGGGCTGTTACTTTCCTTCGAGGGTCGAAGCTTTTCAAGCTTCGAATTAAAACCTTTTTTTTTATTTTGTATATTCTGTGAAAGTTGGAAATTTCGTGCACTTCGAATCCGTCGAACCTTCGGAAAAGTAACAGCCCTGGTCCAGGTCGATTCTCCGTGCGAATAAAATTGCGCGCGCGTGTTTGAAATCGGAAACGGATTTCTGGCAATCGCCGAGCACTGTACGCCAGTCGAAAAATGCAGGTTCTTCCTTCCGCGCGCATTATCCGCGATTTTCTTCGCGTGCTTCGAACAGTTATCAAACGAACCCGCGGAGTTCGATGTAACGAGGTGCATCGTCGTTATGCAAACGACGTTTCCCGTCTGTTTTCGCGATGCGGCCGCGTCCCGCCAATCGACGAGCGTTGCGGAGACCGCTTACGGCCGTTTTATTCGTTTCTCGGGGCGCAATTTTTCATTTCGTCCCGAGCCATTCCCGTGTACGCAGGCAACACTGTTGTTCGGTAGCACGGTAGCACTTTTCGATCGATACGATGTCGGAGAAACATGGCCGCGTTTGATTATGCGTTGGTTGCAGCGCATCTCCTTCGACGATGCATCGATTTCGGAATTCGCGATGGGCGGAGAGAGACATTCGGAAGGAACAGATGCAAACCGAGGTAGCAAAGAGTGGCATTCGCCCCTGTGGGCTCTCTCTCTTACTCTCCCCGATACGATGTAGCCACGAACCATACAAAAAATGATTTTTCTTTCGTGTCGGTAATTGGCCTATCAGCGAGAAACGATTCCCGGTTGAATGACCGTACGCGCGCAGTCGATGCAGTGTGTTGGCCTGTCATTATGCAAGGGCGAGGGTTTTACGAATCGCATACAGAAGGAAGTGGTTGCATCCCTTCGCGAGGAGTTGTAAACGTAAGCGTATCATTATCGCCGCAAAGCTACGCCCCGGCCACATCAGTTTTCCCATCAATCGGTCGATTCGAATTGTAGACTATCGGGGCCGGGCCGTCCGCGGGGATATACATATAGTCGGTCCGTAGTCACAATCTGGTTCTTCATCGAAAACTGAAATTATCTCGGTGTCATAATTCATCGACGGTGTACAAGCAACATCGTTCGATGCCGGGAGAATCGAGAATGCCGCCGTCGCGTCGAATTCGTCGGTCTCGTGAAACGAGTACGGTTTTACGCTCGACTCGAGAGCGTGGCTCGTCTTCCAATTTCATGGAAGATCGACCGGAGAAACGGGGGATCGGTCTTGCCGTTGAGCGTTTTCCAGTTAACGAAGAAGAGGAAGGAGGCGGAGAGACTGATAACGAATCCGTATGTGACACGCCGGCACCGCAATCGCAGTCGGACCAAAAAAGGGGAACAAAATTCTGGACCACGAGTATGGTAGGGCATTCGGTTCGCAATATCCGTAGACTTTATGTGCTGTCGTAAACCGGCGTCCTTTCTCTTTTCGGAGGGGGCGGTAGCTTCTGCCACCTTGGACTATAAAAGGCGACCGATCCAGCCCCTTCCTGGCTAATGAGCCGTGTGTGTTTATGCGACTCGCGATTCGACTACCGGATCCTGGTGGTCCTCGACGGGCCACCATCGTTAATTGGAATTTATTAAATGCCACTTGATTCAATCGTGTTCCGGGAACCGTTGCATCAAAGGGACGCGCGTCGATTACCGCAACGCGCTACCCCGACGCATTGCTGTATCCTCGTGGTTAATTATCGAACGGACGCGCGTCTAAGGACGGACGTTTACGATGATCGCGAAAAAAAGTGTATCGGTGAGAATATCTATCGGAAAGCAATACGGTTTACGAGCAGACGAAAACGAAGGACCCACCGGCCCGGAATTAAAACGTGTACCACCCAGCGACGCCCTGGACCACCTAGGGGTCGACAGGGGCGTTCGTTCGAGGCGTCCTTGATACGCCCCTGCGCGTGCTGCAACAACTTCCCTGGAGCCAGCAGCTCCACGAACGTTATTCACTCATGGACAAAGATTGCGCCATGCCACTGTGAACCACGCGTCCCGCTCCGACTCGGAATTATCCTCGTAGAAGCGGAGGCGTGCCTCTCGGACAGCCCCCTTAAATTCAACGCGCTGGGAATCCCGCGATGAAAAAACCTCGCGCACTCCTGCTCCCGAATCTGTCACTCCTTCGTATACGATACATGAATTAGCTCCAGACATTCTCCCGATCCGGGAAAAAGCGATCCCATGTTCGACGAGTTCGGCTCTCCATCTTTGGGACCAACTGTCGTCTGCGAGCGCAGATGATCCTCTTCCCCTGGAAATAGGTAACGAGTTGAGCGCATCTCCGCCATCTGGGCGATAGCTGATGACGGCGGAAAACGGAGACAGCATGTGGCGAAGCGCGCGGTTCGATCTTCGATGAAATTCGTGAGGTCCAGCCTGGCCGAAAGAAGGAAACCTCGAATACATCCATCGTTCCTCGAAACGCGCTGGCTCTTTCGGGAACGTTGCTCGCCGTCGAAAAACCGAGGCAAAAGGAGTCGTAATAAGGGTAGGATGGGCGGAGTTTCATCCGGTTTGGACAGCCGTGCAGGAACAAGAAAGATTTTTCTTTTGTTCCTCCGACAGAGTTCCAGGGAGCAATATTTCTTTCGTTCGTTAGACACCGCAGCGAATCGGTTAATTTCGAGCAAATCCCCCGGGGAACGCGGTCGGACGACGCCGCCGCGTAGGAAAACAAATACCGAGAGAGAGTGAGAGAGAGAGAGAGAGAGAGAGAGAGAGAGAGAGAGAGAGAGAGAGAGAGAGAGAGAGAGAGAGAGTGAGAGACAGAGTACTTCCGATCAGCTATCGTGGCCGGCGATTAATAAGGGTGGCGAGGCCGAGTTCCCGAACGCGTTTGAAAAGGATTTGACGCGCGGCTCGACGAGAAACGGTCACCCAACGCACCCTGTGTCCTCGTAATCGGATCCTCGCGCTCCTATATCTTCTATCGACGGACCATTCAGGCGCCGGTTCAGCTGTTTCCGGTGGGCGTTCACGTGAAAACGGGTTCGCGATTCTTTGACTACCAAAATGCAACGAGAGCAACCCTCCGCTGCGTCGCCGCTGCAGACGTCCCGCGTCCTACGGTAGCTACGAGACCAAAGGAAAAAAAGAATAAAAAACGGAAATAAAGAAGCACGTTACAAAGAGAAAGAGAAAAGAACGCGCGCGAGCGGAAAGCGGGAGGAAAGCTTGCTCCGCGCCGAAACCGGCAAAAGGGTGGCCGTGCTGCATGCGTTCTTGCGCATATCTCAGGGGCGTAACCGGTGACCTCCTGCCGATGGGGCACGCCGGGTACTTTAGGGTGCCCCTACATCGAATTATCGTCCCAGGAGGTGCTGCACCGTCCGCGCCCCATCCCTTCCATTTCCATCCATTCTTCGCAGTGGTCTCTCTTCCGCGCTCTTCTGTTCTCTTACCGGTGGACGCCCGGCGATGATTGCTGGTGTCTCGAGTTTCCTCTCAGCACGTGCGACCGCCTGCCAACGTCCCGCCGTGAGATTCGCCAACTTATTGTCTTCGTTGTTTGCCTGGTTTACGAGCGCTCCGTTCGCACCTATCGTTGGGAGCACGAGAGTTGGCGCAGAGGCGGGATACAAAAATACAGGAGGTAGTCCCGTGTCGCAAATTGTTCCAATCTTTATCGATCGGTGACCGGTGCGTGTCACCTATTGGAAAGTAAGCCCCGTTCAGACACGGCGGAAAGTCTTCGTATTCCTTCACACGTGTCTGAACGGGGTCCAAAGGAATCGTGGAAAAGATCGTTTAAAAAATCGCCATCGTTTTGCGATAAGAAGCGAAGGCGTAACGCGTGGGCAGAGAACAGGTTAACGGTGTTATTCGCGCTAATGGCAGCGTCGGAAACAATTTCGCAGGCACGATGAATATATCCACGTGCCGAAACTGCAATTGCCCGCAGTTTGGGAGCCGCGATTAATCTCGAGATTAAAGCGAGAAACTTTGATGGGTGTAATTGATGCCGAGAGAGAGAGAGAGAGAGAGAGAGACAGAGAGGCCGAGGGGGCCGCGTACCCAGGGAAGGTAAATAAGAATGGTAATTATTGTAATCTCCGCGCAGTGGGAGGACAGCTGGGAGGTCCTGCCACTCTCCGTGCTCGAGCCGTATCGGACGCGCCGCTACCGCGGAATTATCTTCTCAGGAGGTCCATTCCTCTAATTTGTATTATTATTTAAGTCGCTTATAATTGAGATTACGCGCGTCGGACGCGGCGGAGACGCCGTTGTCACGCCTCGTGTCTCTTAAAACGTGGCATCGGGGAGCGGATCGGTCGACGCGATGCGCCGTCGATACGCACCGTGTCGTTATCGTGATTTCTTGAATGCGAAACGACTCGACGAATACATGAGCCGCGAACGATTGGGACTGTTCCGGCAAATGCCACCGTTTTATCCGCAATATGTCGCGCTAGCCGGCCAATTTGCGAGACTTTGTTCTCGCATCAATTTCATGCACCATTATTTCGAGTATATTTGCCACGCGATTGTGTACTTTCCAGCGTATCGGGCCGAAGCCACACACGCCGGCTATACACGTGCATTACCTTGCAATTTTCCTATTATGCGCACTCTTATTCCGACGATATGGATATATAGCATGCCGCCGCGTCGCATCGTCGAAACGGTACGTCGTGCATATAATATTCTCGATCGAACAAGGACAAATCGCTGCCGACATTGCTTGCTCGGTGTGCTCTACTATTTCATAGGAAAATCGTCGTCGTTGTCCTCTGCATAGACGCGCGTGCCACATCCGGGGACGGTGTAATTAAGGAGGCGCATCTCGTTGGTGAATCGGTATCGCGAAATACATATAATCGATCGTCGCAATCGTACGTCGCGATGCATCGTCGTCGTGACCGGGATTGAATAGGGCGCGAGACGCGCGCGCGTCTTAGCCGGCGAGCCGTCAGGTTTGTTCAGGTATCGTCCTGCCCCGCGAACGCCATTGGTCGAGGAAAGACCACGCCTGCTCACCTGCGACTAACAACGTGTCGCCTGGTGGGGATAAGACTTACCTGCGGCTTCGGCTGACGTCACCGGAGTCACGATACTTGTGCAGCGCGGGTAAACTTTGTCAGGGGCGATCTCTGGAATCGCGCGACACTTTAACGTTCGCGTTTGTGCATCGGCATGGCAACCCGTCGCGCGTCGTTTCGACGTAGCCAGACAAGGAAATCGTACGCGTTTTTTTTCCAGGAAAAACGGAACATTCCGCAGGATCAAAGAAAAACCGAATGGCACAGTCGGAATGAAACGCGCGCGCGATGGCTGACGTCGATTCGAAGGAGATTTCGCGGGACGGAGGAACGCGAGGTACCCCAACGCGTATGAAAATTCATGAGCGCCTGGAGTCAAAGGCAGTTGATATCCATATTCAGAAAATGGCGTCGTTAACATTAAATGGGCACCATTATGCGCAGCTACCAATACAGGCGGGCTCTTTGGCTGGCAAACGGGTAGGGGAGCAGGGGGGCGAGAGAGGCAGGCGGAGGCAGAAGTCGGTCGCGTGCATGTGCAACAAGCCTGTTACGAGTCCCAGGGGTGTCGGTGCAGCCAGCAACGTAGCCGCAACGCTCACGTAGCTACGTCGGCGTCTCCGCGGCGGACACGTCTCTCCAGGACATTGCTGTTTGGCATGCGACGATACCAGTCGCTCGGCCGCGCTATCATTTCGAGCCGTTCCATTCGAAAAGGGTGTGACTCGGGCTGTAATTTCAAAAGAAAAGAGAAAAGAAAACGAGAGCCGATTACTTCGAGATTACCGCACAATACGACGCCATTAACTCGCTTATCCTTTCACGGTGCGTGTGTTAGAGCGCGTAATTATTCGGCATCGCCACCGCGGACAGCCGAGGAGTCCTTTCGTCGCGCTTCGATTTGTTACCGATCCGACATCGCAATCTCGGCGGTCGTACAGCTCTCGTTCTCGAGCCTCTTGGAATTATTGCCGATCGTTCTCCTGGACGAGATTTACAAGGTATTCCCCTTGTCTCGAGACGAGATTCGCCGATGTCTGATAAAACTGTCGGCGTTCGAGAGCGCCTCGACAGGGAGCCGACTCGATCGAGTCAATATTGACGCGGACAGAATCGAGATAACGGAGATATTGGACGATTCCAGCGGATTCGAGGAACGGGACCGTGTCTGTTCGCCCCTCGCGTCGCTCCTTTGCCCCCTTTCAATAGATTTGCCTTTATAGTCAGGGCTCCATTGTGGCGTGCTCGATGAAGCAAATGCACATCGGGCGCTCTTCGCCGGGGCTGCTGCCGCCGCTCCGCGTCCATACGTAAACTTCGATACTTGATCGCGCGTATATCTACGTGCACGCAGCGGCAATTTATCCGTGTGTAACGGGTGGCGGTACAGATTCGGCGGCTGGCACACCCTGCGCGCTGCTGCGTGTATTTACATATCAAAGTAACGGGCCCTCGCACCCCTAGAGCAACGCCGGCGACAACCCCGTAGACCAGCGTGTCTAGAAAATCGTTTCGGATTCGCGGGTCGTCGTTATTGCCTTCGCTTATGTCGAATAGCTGCGCGTCGTCTGCGTCGAATACCGATTCGAGTCGGGGGAAGCATCGAGGCACGCGACACGGCTCGAGATCTCGACTACCGTGTCGATTAAACGGATACGAGGACACACTCTCGTATCGGAAATCTGCGGCGACGAGGCGTGAAACGATCGGGTTGGAATTTTTTTTAATAGAAACTTATCGGTCGATGATCGATCGAGAACCGTGTGCACAGCGCGGCGGCGCTTAGCCAGTCAATAACATCCATCATCGTCTCACGAATTTGTCAACGCCGAGAGGCGATCGAGCGATTAGCGCGAGGGTGCCCGGATTCATGAGCTTCCCCCCTATGGGGCTGGTTTTCCAGAGTTCCCACGTCGGAAGGGTGCACGACGCCATAATAAACACCCCGTGTCTCCTTCGATTCCTACCGGCAAATCCGTCGGCAATCCGTGCAAATTGTACAAGGGCCCCAGTGTTCTCGAGTCGGTGGAAAGTCGTCGGGAACTTTTTAATTCCCTTAACTGTGTCGACGACGACTACATACCTACGCGTAGCAGACTGGCTACGGTTTCGGCGCGTTGCGGTGGCCGACGGTTTCTCCGATTACAGCTTATTAGTCGAGCTTTCACGGCGTGGGTTTTTCCGTTTCGTACCTTTTATGCGGCGGAAGAACGACCGGTGTTGAATTGCTTCGGGCTAATCCGACGGGCGTTCGATTTCCCAGCAAAAAAAACACACACACCTACTCTGATTCCGAGCTCCATAGAGACAAATTAGCCGTATCGAGCGGATGCGACGCGTTTCTGAAATCCCATTGAATCGTTCCGTCTTTTTCAAGAGAGTATCCGGCAGACGATCGGTGGCTAGGTGCATCCGTGGCATGGAATCGCGGATGATCTCGGCGACCTGCTGCTTCGGGGTCAAGGTAAGCCTTCGCCAATGGGTTCCCGTCGATCGAATACAGAAAATCAGCGGAACGACTTAATAAGGCACGATTGCGGGACGATTGCTTCACCCCGCCGCCGTGTGACGATTTGCATACACGATTATAGACCGCGGAAGGCTGAACGGACGAGAGGAGAAAAAAAAAGGTTGAATTCCTTGGGAGAGGCAGGTCGAGGCGAAATGCCAAAAATGTAGTTGTATCCGCCTGCATAGGAAAGTACCGGGGCTTGCTACTCGCGTGTACCCGCCATTGCGTACCGAGGTCTCCTTCGAGTAGCCGGTCAGCCGGTGCACCGTTCACACAAACGTTCGATCGCTAGACGAGTGCCAAACCAATTCCGTGGGCGAACTCAGTCCGTTGATTTTTTCGGTCGCGGGGCCACGGTTTTTGCAACTGCTGAGGCAACCGCAGAAACGCTGCCCAGGACGAGAACGAATGATAAACGTTCCCATCGTTCCAGCGGATACGCGCGCAACACATGAATTAGAGTCAGACGATGGCCTTTTATTAGATTCGCCAGTGGAGTAATAGCGAGTCCATAATTTCGTAGCGACAGGGCATAACGTTGATACAGGGGGACGGCGAGGGGAAGCCGCGGAAAAGAATGGAAACACAGTCGATTGCGCTTCCATCGCGACACGCAACCACGCTAGAACGTTGCATCCAAATTTAATAAGGCAAGGTTCGTCATATTCCTGGAAGCAACTCGGAGATTCGAGGCTTTCGGTTAGCAGCCTGTTGAAATGTGCTTCGTACGTGAGAAACAAAATGAACAAGCTCCTTGCAAACCGTACAGATGTGTTTTACTTGTAGTTTTCTCGGTCCTGAACAATTTTCATTAATGTAATTACTATAAAATCATGTTTCTTTTAGTACATAATCTAATACAGCTCGTCCTCTCTTGGAATTATTCTAGACGGAACAGGAAAAAGCAATCGTGCAGCGGATCCCGGATTCGTCGCACGATGGAGAGGTACGTCTGGTGTCTCCGGTTTCGAGCGGACGAGCAATTTCCGATCGAGTCGATCTCGAATCGAAGGAACGGGCGGCGTGGGTGTAGAGATCAGATTCTGTCACCCGAGGTGGATCGCCGACGAGGCGGCAACATCAAAGAGTTCGGGAACGATTCGTGCGGGTCCATCATAAGCTTTCGCGAGGCTTCGGTCTCGCCTCGGATCGAGACGTGACGCGAGCGAAGCGATTTATTTGCCATTGCCGCTCCTCATCCCATGCGACCGATCCGATGCGATGATGCGACGTGCCGTCGATGCCGGCAGGAACGCGACGCGATTCCGAGACCCCGTTCCTCGTCCGCTACCCGACAAAGGCGCAGCGTTTCTCTAACCTTTGGGGTTTCGCGTGTTTAAAGGTATTACGAGCACGTATAAGGGATCGCGTACAATAAAGATTGTCGCGGCGATGAGACGCGACGAGACGCGACGAGACGCCGCGCCGCGCGAAACTCGATAGGCCTTCCTCTTCGAGTCAGAATGCTCTCGGAGGTTGCCCGCCAATTCATCTCGAAGCAGTTGTACTCTGTCGGAGAGCTCTCTCCGCCTATCCACGCGACTCTCGAAGGCACCCACGAACACGAGCGAAGCCTGTAATTCACCTGATGAGGCCGCCCGATCGCGACACTCGAGGACAAAAATGTCTGCGCGAATCAAGGATGAAGGCTTGGCAAACGACCGTGTCCCCTCGAGAAGAATGAACGTTGATAGGTTTTCATTCCTTTAACCCTCCTGCAATTTCGCAGCCCCTTTCCCGGTTCGGTCGCGCCGGAGACGCGGGCGTGTCTTCTCTTTTTCTCTCGAAGTCGAAGTCGTTCCTTAAATTCCTGTGGAATAAGAATTAAAAATTCGAATGTACCGGATGTCGACGCCCTACAATATCCACGGGGATGATCGTTCCGAGCAGGTGCGACTTTCGAGCGGTGCTGCCATCTCGTAGCAGAGGATCGGACCGTTGTCTGCGAAGATTCGAGCCAGCCGGGCCAGACGCAGCCGAAAGAAAGAAATTGGCTCTGCCCTGGCTGGTCGCCGTGGGTGCAATTGCTTCGGGAATGTTAATCGTCGGGACGACGAGTCAGCCGGTGGTCCACGAGATCGAAATTACGTTTTCGGGCCTCGGGTTACCGAGCGCAGCGCGCATTAAGGTCATCGGGTTCGTGAAAGTCCGTCAATGATTTATTTCCTTCCTCGTTTCTTTTGCTCCTCCTCGAACAGCCGAGTTTCGTGAATCGCATTTCACGTTCGCGATCGTCCACAGTTCACTCGCCTCCTCGAACGAGCAGTCTTCTCGATCTCGATCACTTTCCTTCCAACGTCGAAGATTTTGAAGCTTCGATTTCCGAAACTTTCAGTTAAAGCTTTTATTTAGTCTTTACTAGCTGACTCGACAGACGTTGTCCTGTACAAATTTCCTTTGTAATTGTCTCGAATTTTTTTCCTGCAAACTTTGCCCGGACCATAACGAACAAAACAAAAAACGAATCACGTATATCCATCGTTCGAATCTTGAGTTATGGTCATGGGTTCGTACAAAAATCCCATGGAAAAAAGTATTTTCATTTTTTCCTGAATTCTTCATTTTTCCGGGAAAATTTTCCAATTTTCTTTTCCCTAAAGACCTTATTCGGACTATTACGAACATTTTTTGAAACAAATTAGCCAAATCGGTCCAGCCGTTCTCACGTGATGTCGTGACCAACGAACAGCATTGACTCGTAAGTTTCAACTTCATACTTCATTCGAAATTCCCATCGTTCCTTCGAATCTGCGAGGAGTCGAATCTTCGGAAAAGTAACAGCCCTAGTGGAGTGACGGTAGCAAGGACCGATCGAGAGCGCAGCGCGAGCGGAATGCGCGCGGTTTCACGGGTTTGTTGCGGATCGGTCGGGCGCGTTAACGAGGATCGCTTTATCGACGATTAACCCTCACCCTGACTGACCCCTGGGCCAGTGTTTGCGGGCCTCTTTCGGAAATTGGTTCGTCGTTCTTGCCAATTTCCGCAGATTGCTGTTCCCCTTCCCTTTCCCTCTCTCCGGACCCCTCGTCTCCTCCACGGCTTTCTTTTTTCTTGACGATCAACGTCGGCCGCCGTTCGCTACAAATTGTGTAAATTTGCCGGCTGACTATTTATCTTTATGACCTGCCGAACGACGAGAGGAGGCCGCCGTTTCTCCGGGCAACCCCCATGAAAATTTCCGCGGTTCACCGGAACTCCTAGGACCGAAAGATCCTGGTCGAAGTCGCCTCTTTTCTGTTCGACGGATGATCCGCTTCCGGGCTTTCGACGCGAATTTTCCAACGATTCATCTTGCGCCACTTATCGCGGTTCTTAGTGGCAGTTTTCATCCGTTTCGAACGTCCGTGCACGCGTTCGCGCCACGTGGCCGATTTGTCAGGAACTGTACGCGAGATCCGTACGGTTCGACAATGGCTGAAAACGATAGAGGGTTGCGTTCGAAAAAGAAACGTAGAAGGAAGAGAGAGATAGAGAAACAGGAATGGAAACGTGGGACACCCCATTTCGTGACCCCTGCGGATCTATTAGCTTTATGGTCAGAAGGTAGGCCGTGGTTGGGCCCGCAGCAAACAGGAAATCGCTTCGAGCCGACCGAGATCGGGGTTGGTTCCGAATGTCCAGTTTATCGTCGGCCATTTTCAGGAGCGTCCACGACAAGTACCCGGTTGCCAAGGCCTTGGGCAGTAGTGGCCACTTAGCCTCTCCCTAATGATGGAAACGAGTTCCCGAGGGTCGGGAACGAGTGCGCGAGGGATTCGACCCTCCGACTCGGACGATCGTTACGTTTATCCTGACCAAAGGACTCTTTTTACCGGGTCGGGAAAGGGTGAGTCTCGGGATCGTAAAAACGCGGCGAACCTCGAAAGAACCCTGGACTTATTTTGCTCCTTGTCGCTTTCAGTGTGTTCCTACCTTTATTTTATTCCCTTCTCCATTGTTTGATCGCGGCCAGGAAAAGCAGGACGCGTCCATATTCCGTCGAGGGAAACACATGGTGACAAACAGCCCTTCTGTTTAGTTACACGCGGAACTCGAGCGTGGCCTGGAGGGGTTCCCGAGGCTGGTTCTCGGAGCTCTCGGGGCTCGAGTATCGGAACGAATGATATTTATTGACCGAGCAAATCTGAAGTCTACTCAAATCCCAAGGGTGGTCCTCGCGTTCGTGCCCCTCGATAAATAACGTCCATGGAGTGGTCATAAAGTGAAAATAGTACAGACGTTTATCCGTGGAAGGGAAAACCACACGGGGAAAAATGTAAACGCGTCTAGATGGCCCATGATTTTTTCACGACCGTGAAAAGACTCGGGGCGAGACGCTTCTTCTTCTCACCCCGAGAAAGCTCACGGTTTTTCGATAAAACGCTCTTCTCGGCCGTCTTCTTATTTACGATCGTGGAGCTTTCTTGCGTCTCGGACGGACAAGACGATTCCGAGGCGGCTCGCTCGATCCCTTTGCTTTCCCATGAATCGGATCCCCGACGGTTCGGTCTGAATGAACCCGAAGGTGAGCTATTAGTGTCCTGCTTGGCCGGATGAATGAACGGTCGCCCTTTTTCGATCCTTACGAGTCGCACAGGTTGCTCCCTGCTGTGGATCCCGTGGCCTCGGATTCCCGCAGGTTGCTATACAGATTAAACACCTATCGACATTCGACACCGATATCACCCTTCTCCGATCGGGGGTTGTGTCTTGTTCATCCGATTCCTCAAACTCGAATTTCTCCGATGGTTCTGTTCGAGTCGTTCGAACCTCTTCTTCGGACGGTAATCGTCCGGGTCATGATTATTACATGAAGGTCTGCGGATAGGAAAGCGTCGCGCGATGTTTGCTCGAACGAGTGTTACTTCTGGCCGCGCAAGAAACGCTGTTACGCCGAGGGGCTGAGTCGAAGAGGTCTATTCAACTCTCGGTAATGAATGTGTCGCGCGAGGATCGGCGATCGTCGTGAATAGAACGCGTCCGAATCGGATCAGGGTAATTTCAGTTCCCAGAACTTATCTCCCTGAAAGCAGAAAATTCATGAACGACCGGCTGGTTTTTGCGGGGCCTGCTTCCTTCGACGATTTCTCTGTCGTCAGTGTACACACGACTTAACGATCATTCCGTAGATGAGTCGGCCGATAAAGAAACCCGCACGCTCGGTCCCGCGCCGTGGGCCGGTGCGCGTTCGCCTGTTTCGCGAAATGCATGCTCCGACGTTATTTGTTACGTGCAGGGTGCACCACGGGCTCGCGTGTAAAGAATCGTGTACGCGTCGATGATTTATCGTCTCCTCGGATGAAGAAGTCAGGTGACAGGTCGCACGGTGAAGGAGGAGGCACGTGAAAAAAAAAATGCATGCTGCCAGCGTAGCGGGACAAGGAGAGCCAATAGTTGCACAGTCACTTCGGTGAATCGTAATACGCGTTTATCTTTACTCCGCCTCTATGTTAATTGCGTTTCCTCTCGGTTGTTCGAACGGCCGTTCGTCCCGCCGCAAGATTTCGTGCTATCTTATCGGAGACCGTTCCAAAGAGAGCAACGAGAGAGATCCTCCGGAGATATCGCGTCGTCGCTTTGATCAGACGCGGCTCCGTAAATGAAAAAGTCCGTCGAAGCGTCCGAGATCGTGACTCTTTTAATAAGTCGTTCGCCCGTTTCCAGAAACAATTATTCCGGATAGGTTGTCCGCGCATTCCGCGCTGCTCCTGATGTATATATACATGTCGGACGAAGTGCGGATATGCCATAAATACTCGGGCGAAGCAGTATATCTCTTTCGCGTTGGTCCACGCCCCGAGCACATGCTGTCGGAGACACCTACGGCCCCTCTTCTCCTACAGGCGTCTTCGTAGGCTTCTTCTTGGACCGAGTGCGAGGCCGTAAACCCCGTTCCCGGATCGTCGGAAGTCCATCGCATCCATCGTGTTCGGCTTGAAAGTTTGTCCGACGAATTCCCGCCGCGGCTGTCGAGCTGTTTGACACCTGACCTCGACGCCGTGCGTTTCTTTCGCGACGACGACGCCCATCCCCGTCGACCGGAACGATCCTTAAAAGTCAACCGCGTCTTCAAAAACCAATTTCCCGCCGCGCATCCTCGCGATGCGTTCGGGGAGCGATTCGTCGTCGATCCGTTCCCCGTCGAATTCCTTCGAAGACCGTAAAACTCGAGTGGAACGGAGACAAGGACGCTGCTGCCGTTGGCTGTCTTCCTTGCTCTCGAGCTGACGAGCTCGCGACGACAACGACGACGACGACGACGACGGTCTCATAAAACAAGACCGACGTCGACAGAAATTCGTTGGTTGAGACTGCGCGAGGCGTTACGGAGGGCCAACTTTATCGCCCGGTGAACTCGTAACTCTTGCGAGCAGTTCTTCACATGGCTGACACCGTACCGAGCCTGTACACCCTTTCGAGACATTTTTACGTGATTCCGGAGACGCCCGATCGGTTATTTTCGGAAACTGTGCGCGCCATGCCGATCGCCCCGCGAGATACACAACCGAGTGCTCGGAAACTGTTAGGGGAGCCGATTGCCAGCGTTAAGGAGCTCGTAGAGCACGGTGATTTGACAGACGATCCCGATGAAACGGCAATAAAACGTCGCTCGATGTTTCCTTTGACTACCGTTGCTCGTTCTACATTTTCGCCGCAATACCGGTGCGAGAGGGATACGCTTTAGCCCGCGTGAAAAGGGAACCGCATTGTGCGGCTACTCGACAGATTTCTCGACCGGTGAATGGATCTTCCTCGGGAAGACGAAAACGGTAACACAATCGAGGCGGCACGCAAGTTTTCTGGTTTCCACCGAAGGATCGCAGGGAACACCATTTGTCATCGAGCCTTTATGGTCGCGCCTCTGTGCCACGAGAAATACCGCGACCGAGAGTTTCCCTCTTTCTCTCTCGCTCCGACCATTGGTTACGAAGGGAGAGAACGATTCCGCGCGGTGAACATTGTTGCTCTGCAAGGTTCGCACCGATCTAGCTTGATTTATGCACTCCGGGGCCCGACAATGCCCGCCGAAAAAGAAACCACACGGAAATGTCATCCTCTATTTTGGGGTGCGGAGTTACGAAGCCCAGTGGTATACCCCGCCACGGCAATAAAAGGACGAGGTCGAACCTCGGGGGCATCCGGCCGGGCCCTCGGCTCTCTGCACGAGCATCTGCCAATATTTGTCATCCATTATCGGCGTGTTGTTGTCTTGTAAACAGAAGTTTATGATCCGCTTGTTAAACGGCGCGCAGCACGTGCAACGAGCTGGCTCGAGGCTCTCGAGACTCGAAGCTCGCGGCTCGTTCGGTCCGCGGGCATCCTTTAACCCCGGACAAAACGACGCCGATTAATTGCGCGTAAAAACGATCGAGTGGCGTGCCGGTAATACGTTTCGTTTCGTTTCGTTTCGTTTCGTTCCATACCGCTCCGTTCCGTTCCCGCGGCTGCTGCAGCTCCCGTATCAATAGATGTGTATATACATATTTCTCGTAGAGAGCGCGAGTACGCACCGTGGTCGCGGCGAGATCGTCGGTGCCGAGCAAATTATACGTCTACACACACGCACGCTCTACATATTTCATATTTACTGCCGCGGAATCATTTACGTTTAACGATCGCTTAATGAAATACACCGTCGGATTACAACTATACTCGCTGCTCGACCATCTGTCCGCGACCGTGGCTACCTCGCGACGACCAATCTTCGATTTTTACGATCGCTAGACAACTATGTCCATGGCGGTGGCGACCATTACGGTACCACTCGACACGGCGAGGCGACGAGCGTGATCGGGCACGCGGAAGATTCCCGGAGGTTGCCCGCGAGAGAGCAGATCACTGTTTTGCGGTTGCATGCGTGTACTTCTCTTCCCATCTACCGGTCGCTATTATTCCTTCAGACACATGTGGGACAGCTATTGAAACGAAACCTTCCCGAAGACATTGACGGGCGGACGGGCAAGTTTCTCCATCTGTTGCCATTGCTCTGCTCGCGTTGCCCTCCAGAAATTACAGTTACCTTATTGTTGCCCGCCAGTACGTCGAACAAAACCCATCTCGCAGCCTGTACGACAAGGATAGGAATAGAGAGAGAGGAAGAAAGAAAGAAAAGAGCCGAGCTGAAGGGATCGAGAGAGAAAGAAGAAAGGTGCGATGCTCTGTCCGCGGTAACCGTACCGACGATCGTACACGCGTGTTGCCGGTGTACCGTGCCCGCACGCGATATCGAGAGCGCATTGTTGTCGCCGAAATTACTTTCGGTTCCTTCTCGCGTCATCTGCCGGCGTCTACGTCTTCCGTCCACCTCCTCGTCGTGGGTCCAGTTCCTTTAGATCGTGTTCCGACGAAAAAAACGTTTGTTTTCGCGAAGCGAACGGAAGAATCCTCCTATCGCGTAGAAATTGGCAATCGATCCGCGGACAAGCATTTCCCCATTTCGGGGATTTACGAGGCGACCGATATCCTTCCCGGCGCGTTATTTATGCACGCGTAGAATGAGATATGCCGGGTACCACCCCGACCCACCTGGGGGCGGAATCGCCTCCGCCCTGGCCGCCCCCCGGGCGTATTCGGGTCGCGCGAGAGCTGCACGTTACCACTCGGTGTATCGTTCGACTCGGTGAAACCGTGGGGTTACCGATTCGATCCGGGTACGCCAGAGTCTCGTTGGAATCCGAAAGCGAATCCCGCGCTCATACTCTCTGGATGTAGTCTTTATTTATCGCTTCGCGTGAAACTCTCCATTAGCGTCGTAATTCGAGATACACACGGTTTTATGCGTTTATAATAAAAATTAGTATAATTATAACCCCTTGCCTTACTTTAACCAGTCGGACTCGAGAGGACGATTTGAACAAAGTCTAACAAATATGAACGTACCGCGTTACTATCTCAGTGAAATAATATTTAACTCGTTTGTAATCAATATCTGATTCAAATAAATGTAACCACGTACAAGAAATACCAATTTTCTTTCCTCTTCTACATGTTTAGCGATAAAGACGTTGCAATTGCTGTAGCTATGAAGAAATGTTACAGCAAGAGGTTCAGAGACAAATACATTTTTATTCAGCCTCTGCTTCTTCTAATGATGCAAATAATTTTCATTCTGTATAATATTTAAGGTTCTTCGCCTGCTTTTCCGGTGAATCACTAGACTTGCGAGCTAGGAACGAATCCCGAAAGTCTGACGACAGCGCAACCGGTTCGCGGAGCTGGCATTACTCGTGCATCTCGGCGCATCCTGCTCGCGTATCTCGAACAATGCCTATAGATGCGTAATGACCGGCCGGTATTGTGTCTCCTCGCACGATCCCGTATGTCATACGGCGTGTCGGTGATTCGTCGGCTTTGCACACGGTTCTGCTCTCCGCTTTCCTCTCCGCTTTGGCTGTCGTTGGTGTGCTCGCGCCGAAACCGCTCGCGTCTAGAGAATCGCGTTGCCGATGAATGCGCCTAGACTCGCGCGCGTACGCGGCATGAATGCGCGCGTGCACGCGTATGCGGATTGCGTGCGTGTGTGTGTACCTTTATGGGTTACATCGACGCGGAGACCTCTTACATGCCCATGATTCAGAGGCGTGGTAGGTTCACTCCCAGGTGCGTCTCGCCCTGGGTCGTACAATGGCACGTAGGAAACGACACCATCGGACACGCCCCGATCTGCGTGCCCTAATATTCACTCGTGTCGCGCCCCGTGTCGCACCGGGGTCGTCGCGTCGTTTGCCAGATGCACCGATACGCGCCTCTCCTCTACGCCTATAGATGTATTTCACGGTGGACGAAAAGAAAGGAACAAACGAGCAAATAAATATTAAGCGGGGACCGACACTGAATCGTCCGAAACAGTTTCGAACGAGAGAAAACCAGGCCCGTTCGACGGCCACGCATAAAATGAGCGAAAGGAGAGAGCACGAGAGTAGTCCGATCGGTGGAAAAATCAGCGAGGGACGAGGAGCGATCCCAGAAACAGAAAGATCATCCACGCTCTCATCCTGGACGATTGTTCTCCGCACGATATCACGGCGGCATTATACCTGCGAGCGTGCCGGATCGTGGGATGACTGTCAGAAATCAATTCAATTCCGTCGGTATATCTAATTCAATAATCTGAACGCGACGAGTGGGCGAGGAGCCGAGCAACGGAGAATGTAAATGCGTGATAAACGGAGCCTGGGACGAGTTGCACGAGTAAAAAGGAACCGAGGGAACAAAGGGCACCGCGACTTCCGGTTGACTCGCATGGTCGACTCAGCCATAAATCGTTCTCGCGAACGAACGGTTTGCCAGCCGTCTCGGAACGACGCGAGTTCGTTTGCGAACCTGACAAACGATCGTTTCGCGGGAAGTCGATCGACACCTCTCGCGCGTTCCTCAGACCGTCGCGAGCACTTCCGATCGAGAATCATTTATCTTTCCGCGAGCGAACGGTCTCCCGGCCGCGGCCAGACTGCGTTCGGAAAGATTTCGGTTCGATCGCCTCGGCGCCGTTGCAAGTTTTTGGGACGAGGACGAGCAAAAATGCGGAGCCCGAGGCATCGTAAACGCTTCTGGGCCGGCGAGGTAGCCGAGGAAAATATGGCGCGGTTGCGGGCCGCAGCTATCGGCCGATAATTTCATGGCACATCGAGTAGGTATGTCGAGAACGGATGGAAATTAGTCGAGATGGCCGTCGAGTTCCCGAGTTAATTGATACGTCTGCGCCCGGACCAGGGGCAGAATATACGCACACGAGTAGTCGAGTCGGGCCGACAGAGGGCTCGAAAGAGAGGGCGAACCGGAGCAACGGAAACGGAGAAACTGCGGAGAGGAAGCGAGAACGACGAGGGCCCCGCGGTATGCGTGAATTGGTTGGCGTATTGGTGCGAGCCGTTCTGGGTTTGCTCGTATCCCGCGTGATTTAGCGGCACCGTTTCCTGGCGATCTAGTTAACACGCGTTCGCGCTTGGCCCGCGTGAAAAAGAGAGAGAGAGAGAGAGAGAGAGAGCTGGACGGATACACACGCGTCTCTCCGAAACCCCACGGGCCATCGCAACATGACTAATACCCTTTCGACCGTATTTTTATCTCGCCACGAGCGAGTAGCTGTTCCCCGTGTTACGCCACTCGAACACAAATCAAACAAAAACCGAGAAAGACACCGGGCCGCGAACGGATGTGCCAAACACACGAGAGCGTCTTTGGCTATTCGCACGGTATTGAAGTGTTCGGCCTCTTTGGCAAGCCTCAAAAGAACCGTTCCGTTGTCCCCCACCAATTAAATTCGTAACGCGTCTGACGGTACGTGTCAATCTGAGAGTAAAACATTTGCGAGTTCTTTTATCGTATTCAATATATTGCAACAATTATAGTTAACATTGACGAATCTGTTCGCGAGTATTGTGTTCACTATCCGAAAGTTAGACGCGTAAAATTCAAATGATCTGAGAGGACTTTCCAAGAGTTGACTCTTACGTGAATCTCCGAGATCAAAACATTTCTGAAGTATTTTCAAATAGACAAGCAAATTGAGAGTACTCTCGAGATCAACTATCGACAGGAAATTCTCAGATGAACACGTACCTTAACGAAGCCTCGGCGACGGAAAAACAAACGCAGGATATCGCGAAAGACGATACACGCTACGTTAATAAGCTCTGGAAAGCGTGGTCCCGCCGATGAAAGCACGCTAGGAGGAGAGCACGTGTCTGGCGTCGAATATCGAGGGCCACGATCCCGCCCCTCTCTCGGCCAGACCTTAACGATCGTCGTTATTGAATAAATCCGAAACGTTCTACGTTAGCAGGTCGAGGCGCGCGTCAACCTCGAGGACCTCCTTCGTCGAATGTACGCCCACCAGAAGAGTGATCGATTCTGATAGACGAGTCCCGTATAATGAGGCATCCGAGCCGCGGTACAAGGAAGTACCGCGATACAGCGTGAAGATCGCTCGGATAAAGAAACGGGACAAGAACGAGCGAGGAGGTGGTCTCGGGTAGGAAATTGCATGAAAAAATAGCAACCTCGATGGTGGAAATGACGCAGGGAAAAATCCGTTGCGGATCTGAAAAATTCTTTCGTTGTTAGGCAACGCGAACGTATACATAGTAAACAGCGCGATCATCTTCCTGCTAACGTTTTATCATTTTTCAATTTTTCGGACAAGCTATTGGAAACATTTTCCCGATGCCGGATGGAGAAGAGGACTGGAACGTGCGACCATCGTGCATGTATACTCGAACCTGTACATAGAACATCGCGATGATCTTTTTCGCGAACGTTTCCTAATTTTGGAATTTTTCAGGCAAGTTTTTGGACACATTTTCGCGATGCCAGAAGAATAAGAGGACTAGAACGTACGTCCATGGCGCATGTATACTCGAACGTGTACGTAGAACAGCGTGATCATCTTCCTCGCGAACGTTTCTTAATTTTGGAATTTTTCGAACAAGCTATTGGATACATTTTCGCGATGCCAGAAGAATAAGAGGACTAAAACGTATGTCCATGGCGCATGTATACTCGAACGTTTACATAGAACAGCGCGATCAACTTCTTTGCGAAGGTTTCTTAATTTTTGCATTTTTCGAACTAATTGTTGGATACATTTTCGCGACGCCAGAAGAAGAAGAAGATGATTGGAACGTGCGTCCATGGCGCATGTATACTCTAACGTTTACATAGAACAGCGTGATCATCTTCTTCGCGAACGTTTCCTAATTTTGGAATTTTTCGGGCAAGTTTTTGCACACATTTTCGCGATGCCAGAAAAAGAAGAAGATGATTGAAACGTGTGACCATGGCGCATGTATATTCTAACGTGTATATACAACAGCGCAATCATCTTCCTCGCGAACGTTTCTTAATTTTGGAATTTTTCGGGCAAGCTATTAGATACTTTTTCGCGATGCCGGAAGGAGAAGAAGACTGGAACGTGCGTCGGTGGTTCGCGTTCCGCAGGCAGGCTCGATCGAAATTCGCGGTCTCGCATGAATAAGGGATTGCCGTGACAGAAGCGGAACAACGGCGACGAACGTTACGTCGCGTCGGCCACATGCGAAACATCTGGCATTTTTCGCGTGAAAGAGAAAGACCGGAGACCGGGGCCAAAGACGAATTTCTGAAACGGTGTACGCCCCCCTGTCATGCCTCTCCGGGGAGACCGCGGGGAATTCTGTATTGTCGCGCGGCTTCATTGTACCGGACACGAGAAATTATATCGCGATTGTTCTTCGATCTGGCCGTTAATTAGAAATCAATGAGCTCACTGGTGCGTGGAGCCTCGTGTTTCGCCACCGGCCGTAATAACCGGCTAAATAAACCGGGATTGTGCCAAGGTGTTGACGCGTTCGCGGTAGCTAGATCGCTCCGATAGATCGCGACCGCTTCTGGTTCACCGATATCTCTCCGCCGAGCACGAGCTACGACGGGAAATCGTCCGTCAGGAAGAGAGGCGTACGACAAACGATTCTCCGTACGATTTTTCTCGGTAAAAATAAATTGCCGGTAGCACGGGCCACTAATTGTCTGCCGGTTTGCATTGGTCGACGCCGACATTGACTCTGACCACTCGGCGTAAGTAATCCGCTCGGGGGTAAGACAATGCGTGAAGGTGTGGCACGCAGCGCAGTCATTGTTCAGCAATTAAAAGCAGATTTCTTCTTTGTAGTTCGCCACCTGCCGCTTTTGTTTGTATTTTCGTGGCGATTAATGCGAGTGAGCGCGCATTTCGCGATCCGCTGGCCACGTCAACGAACGTCGCTCCAGTGTCGGTACGGATCCGATGTGACAGCTAACGCTACCGAAAACGGGCTCTCTCTATTTTTTCCCGGGATTGAATTATGTATAGGCTAACGCCGATGGTTCACACGAATCGTTCAAATGAATCATAAACGAAAAGCTGACGGACTTGAGGCTCCGCGTCGCTGTCGATCACCGGAATTCCCAAAGTTCGTCGTGTATCATCGCGAACCCGATGCGACAACCATGCTACAACGGTCGATACGTCTGTCCTTGTCTCTCTTTCTCTCTCTCTCTCTTTTCGTTCCCTGGAAAGTTTCCTCGTTCTTCGGGTCGAACAATAACTATACCGTGCACCTCCCTGCAATAGAGTTCGACTCTTGTTTTCCATTTGGGGCGAAACAACTGGCACTAAAGCCGGCATATTTCCCGAGCTAACGATACACGGTTATGCCCGCGCGCAGGCTACAACGTATGCGATAAAGGCTCGATTACGCAACGGCTCCGCCAAAACGAATCGGCAAATTGAACGGCCGGCAATTTACGGGCGGACATAATGCCAGTAATTCTCCCGAAGGCGCGGGCACTTTCCCGGTTCGTGGAAAATTCACTTCGATTTTCCCTTCGTCGCGCAATAATTCCGACGGGTGAGAGAGAGAAAGAGAAAAGGAGAAAAATTGCTCGTTTATTTGCAAAGGCGGGCGAAGGTGCGCGCGAGCCAGCAGGCAGGCAGGCAAGCAGTCAGTCAACTTTTACATCTCGCATTGTAAAATGTCCGCCTTCGCCTACCTATATCCCACGTAATAATTCGCATTGCCGACGGGACACCGGCCTCTCTCGTTTCGCAATCGAAAAACCGTGCGATTTGACTCGCGCCGGTCTTTTGTGCAGAGGGAGCCATCGCGAAAACGCGGCTATGTACCACGGTTTTCCCTGGCGACGCGAGAACAACACCTTATGGTGGTTGTACGGGTTTTTCAAGGGTTTTCAATGTGGCGCGAGACGTAGCCAAATGATCGTGCCACAAACACGATTATTTCCAGCCTCCCCCGGGCATCGTTCCCGAACAGCAATGATTTTCCTACGATAGTTGTATGAACGAGGGGCGTACCTAGGCTCCTGTAGCTGGTAGACATGTGTTTGCTTTGAATTCGTCGCAGCGGTCCCGTGGGACCGTTTCCCGAATTTGTCCGAGGGATGTATCATGCACCGGTTTACCGAAAACTTTGCGAGAGTCAAAGGTGTTTACCTCGGAACGATCAGCCACTCGAAAAGGAAGATAAACTATTATCTCCAGGACGAGGTTGCTCGAACGATTTACAGAACGGATTTGTTTGGGCTTTCTCAAAGGGGCTCCTTTATTTCCTGTAGGACCTACCGGGGTCGACTTTCGAGAGCAGTCCACTCGTGTGGTCGAAAAGAAGTGGCCGGTTGCGTTCCGAAGCAGCTGGAAACGGCGTACGAGCCAATCGGTTCTGTCTTTTGTACTTTTGTAGGTTCGTCGAGTGCAGGAAACGATACGGTTCGCAAAGAGGGACGGTCGATCGTGCCCCCACGTTCCGTGCGGTTCCACGGAAGATGGTCGTGGGCGAGCGTCGGACGTACGGGGTGGACAAACGGACAGGAACATGCCTTCCGTTGGATCGGAATCCGTTTGTACATATCCGCGAGACTGCCGGGCACCGCGGACAGCTCGAAAACGAGGAAGTGACGTCGGCGGAATCGATGATTATAATTAGCGGTCGATATACCGGAACAGGAACGGAATGATTACGGTAATCAGTGGCACGCAGTCGCACGCGGAATGATTCACGGCGGCATAAGGACGCGAGGTGTACGGTGCGGTGCGGAGGAACAAGGAAGAGCCGGCGAGTACGGGAAGGTGAAAAAGGGAGACAAACACGGTGGAAACGGTGAAACGAAGGAGGAAAGAGACCGAAAGAACTGCGAAGGGAAGAGGAGGCTGGTCGCCTAGCCACGCATGCGCGTGCACAACTCTTTCCGTGAGCCGCTATTATTATATACCGTATATAGTGGCGAACAAAAGGCTCCCCATATGGCGACTCGCGAGCTAATGTATGTCATTAGTCGCATTACTCGATGATAATTAAACGTCTATATACGCGGCATTGTTGTGTACGCTCGTACCTTGCGCCGTAATACCGGAATGACATGTTGCGCTACAATGCTTCGGATGTCGTGAACGATTCGCTCGCTTGCTCGCCCGCTTCCACGCGTGCTCCTAGCAAGCTCCCTACGAGCGCACCAGCGTTGCAAACCGCCAACAACCGAGGATAGAACGATGCGAGACATACCGCGGGAAAATACGAACCGCTCGGTTCGCTCAACGATGTCCTCCGTCGCGCTTCGTCCTTCCGTTCAGCTTCCCTCGACGCGAAACTTTGGTTTTCACGGGAAAGTTGTGGCCGCGATTCTCCGGTCGAAAAAAATGAAAACCACGGCGGGACGCAGCCAACAATCGTCTCGAAACTTTCCTCGGAAGCGAGGCTCTTTCCTCGGCGTGGTTGTCGATGCCGAACGAGGTCAAAAAGTTTCGCGAGTCGTCGGTCGCCGCTCGCGAACAGAAGAGAGGCGGGCACGAAGAAATCTGTTATGCCTCGACGACAAAGAACCGCGCAATTATAATACCATTGTCGGCCGGCTCTATTTTGCATTTAATGCGCCCTTCCGCTCGAATCGCGCTCGAACAATGCGCGCGGCTCCGAGCCACGATTTTCCTCCAGGTAAACGAAGAAATTCCGCAGGACGTCTCCGAGTCCAGCTTTTCCCTCGGCTGTCGGGATGCCGAGGTGGACCAGAACTGGGTCAGATGCGACTAAATGCAGGATGCAGTCCTGCCGTGAATGGTCTGCGGTCTAGCATGTGCGTATCGATTGGTCAACTTTCGCCGAGCCCGCGTTTCATCGTCTCCTTTATCCGAAGTCTTTTCGCGGTAATCGCCGCGACCGCAACGATCGTCGCATCTGTCTCTCGAAGACGCGCAGGAAACGCTTCTTCCGATTCGCTCGAGGACGCGCCTCGACAGTGTAGATCAAAGTCCTCGGACACCGGTTACGCGATCAACTGGCAAGCGAAGTTGGACGAGGGACGACGTGGAACGACGACTGACGGTCGGAGTTAGAGAAATATGATGTAGCGATTTGAACGTGTCACCGAGTGGCAGCGTTATTTCGTTTCGGTCGTTCTAAACATAGTCGGGCCCGAGACACCCTTTTCCTCTCCTCTCGAATCCTCCGAGGGAGAGAGAAACTGATTGGACGTCGCGCGAGATGAGTAGACGATGCGAGGCTGTCCCGAAAATAATTCGATCGTGAATCGGCACCGTCCGCCGGTAATTAGTTTCGCCGACCCGTTTCAATTAGGGTGAACTTCTGTGACGAGGTTATTGTCGACGCGATGTTGATTCACCGACGTCACCGGCTCCCCACGCGAGTGTCGTGTGGACCAACCAGATACTTTAATGACCTTTAACGACGCGCAATTACCGTCGAATCGGACGGGGTAACGCTATCGGTCTTGCGTTACAAGTTCGGACAACACCGGGTGCTTAAAGTTCGCAACGAGCTCGTTTGCCCATTAAAATTATACCGGATCGTCGGTCTAGTGTCGTCATTGTTTTCTCAGCTCCGGCGTGGACCGGTTCGCGTCCAGAAATCCGACACGTTCCTACCCGATACTAATTTGCCGATGATCTACGCGAGATCCGACTTCTCGAGAGCGATCCACTCGAGAAGTAGAGTGCTCCGACTTACGAACGACTCCGAATCCCAATCTATTTGTCGGGAAGTTGAAAAGACACCGAGACCTTTCCATCGGGACGAGGTCGTTCTCGAGGCTGCGGCACTTTGGTAACAAGACTCGCGTGCCTTTCGGGACCTGCACGTGTGCGTGCGCGCACATGCGAGCTTCGAGAGGAACGGACAGACCGGTGTTCCACGCATGTGTCTCGTAGACTTTGCTCCGTTCTTCGTGCTTCGTGCTCCGGGATAGGTTGTCGTTAACCACATGCCCCCGGTCTCGTTAGCCTCCTTTATTAGGTACATCGTCGAGATCCTACGAGCAGCCTAATCTGTTCGCTCGTTACGCGCCACCGAGATTACCGGTCGGGGTTTCCGTTTCGAGGCAGATTCGCTGATAGCCGCGCGAAAGGTCGATAATGCACGGCTGCGAGGTCCGATGATCTAGTTCTCTTCGCTACCGATGAAACGGCCAGAGAACAAATCTGTGTAAAACGCACGATCGTTGACGGACGATCTTGAAATTATCGAGGGTTTGAAGAATTCCCTGTGGTCCGGAGCGAGGGGAAACAGGCGGGACACTTTTGTATACTCGAAACCACCCGTGCCCTCGAACTATAAACCGAGTCGTTAGCTTCATGAGGTTTGTTAGCGGGTCCGGAAGGGCCGCCGGAGATACTTATTGCGAGCGTTTCGGCCTTTTGTAGGAAATCTGTTCTGGCCGACGTCAGTCACGGTGTGAAGTTTCAAAGTGCCACCCGCGTTTGATCCGCGGTCGCTTTTTCCGCGTCGTTTTTTTCCCGGCCGACTAAACTAGCTTCGTCGATGGAATAATTAGGAGGGGGAACGGGACTTTGACGGTACATAAATCAAGACAAGGTTCTCTCTTTCTCTGGAAATCGTGTTCTTTATTTCTCAGCAGAGTGTTTCTTCGTTCGACCATCGAACAGCAAGTCCTTAGAGGATCCTCGTGCGACATCGTTTCCCGTTCTTCTGCGACAGAAAGAGGATTATCGATCGAATTACTTGCGGACACTTATCAGTTTTAGTATGGGGAAAATATAGCGGAGCGACTCACCTCGAAAAAACTGTTCCACAAGGTGTACGAAGCAGGCTCTTTAGGCTAAGTAAGAGTTAGACAAGTACTATGTACATCGCGGAGGTTATTCGAATCGAAAGTTCGTGGCATGGAAAGGAGATGAAACTATCTGGGAGTTGTGCGTCTGCGGAGGGTACGTCGAATAAAGGGCGATCGTATTCCCGAAGCAAGGAGTTGGAAAAGCATGGTGACGGTCGTAAAGGCGCGATGATCTGTGGGTAGAGAGGGTGAGCAGTGGCTGGTACCGAGGGGGCCGCAAATTGAATAACAAACGTTCACCCTCGTTGGTTAAATCACCGAAAAAGTCATCCCCCGGGCTTGTAGGCTGCTCGAACGTTAACCACACCCCCCGCGAGTCCTCGGCTCGGGTCGCATCGCGTCGTTTTGCATCGCCTGATCTGGTCTGGTTTCTGGCTTGGCCTCGCGACGCTTCAGACCCTCCTTCGCTGCTTTGCATAACGATCTTGTGCGGTAATCTCTGGCATATTGATCCGATTTAGAGCTTACCGCGAGAGAGCGGGGATCGTTTATGGCTCGGTCACGGTCTGTCGTTGTCAGACCGCTCAATTTTCTCGGATTGACGCGCATTGGAAATAATTGCCGACTCGAGAAGATCGCGTCTCTTCGCGATTCGAACGGCGCGGCGCGGCGCGGCGCGAACGTCCTCGCCGCACGCGTCTTCGCTTTAATGGAGCACGATTAAAAGAAAATTACGCGACGGTTCGAGAGAGGGCCGGGGTAATTAAATTTATCGAAGCTTATAAAGCTGCGTGTCGCGTATATACGTCATTATTTAGGCATTAGCGGCGGAAGGCTCTCGAGTCGAGCACGGGATCAAACGAGCCGAGTCATCCTCGGTAATAACGTCGAGTGCTCGGATAGGTTGCGAGCGTTCTCTCGGAGGCCCGTCGTAAATAGGCCAACAGGAATATACGTATCGTCGAGTAGATAAAAACCTTTTTCGAGTTAATCAAGGCGAGTAGATCGGGCCGGCTGGAAGAAGAAAACGTTCGTGGAGCTTGCTTTTGGTTCGCCAACCCGACAAAGGGAGAAGGGCGCCGGCTAATGATTTTAATGCAAATCACCGGTGCAACTCGCGAGAGAAAAAAGTAGAGCCCGGTCCGTTCGTTCTGAGCAGGGGGCTGGAAATTGCGACGGGATCTGCAAACTTACGTTTCTGGTTCTACGTCCGCTACGAACACGTCCGACGTTTCTCGCACCGGGGACGAACGTCTTCGAAGGTTATAGCGAGGAGGACTGGACATCCTGCGGGGATGTCGGAAGAGATGTAGCGAGACTCCGAAGAAGCAGAAGTAGCGGCAGCGGGAGGCAAGGGCCGTGAGAGCTAGGGGATGATAGACTTTTAGTGGAGAGAACACGATCACGGGGGGAATCATGATATTCAGAGGCACATCGTTACTCACAAAAGCATCGTTTATTTCCTCTTTATCTCTTTCAAAATGAATTTATAATCTTTATAATAATACATCAATAATAATAATAATTAATTAATAATTAATAATTAATCATAATAATAATAATAATTAATTCATAATATTCGTGATATTAAGATCGAAGAAGGTCGTCGTCGATCGATGACGGACGTCGGGATGCAGTCCGAATACCAAGTTCCAAACGCAAATCGCGCGTCAAGGGGAAATAATATCGAAAAGCGTCAATGAAAATCCGACGTTATACAGGGACGCGTTTTTTCTTTTCCTTTCTTTTTATTTTTCCCGTCGATCGACGGTGTGTGAATGTGCGTGGGCTGCACGGTCAACGTCGTTTGGAACCTGCTCGGAGAGGAATCTCGATATACTATATCCCCGGATGTTCAGATCGCGAGCGGGCGCGGGCGTCGGTGGTCGCGTCGTTCGAGAATATCTGGGGCTAGAGCTCGCGCGCACCTTTTTCGTATATGCATTTGTTGCGTGTATCTCTACGTGTAGGTGTATGGTACAGCGCGACAGTGCGTTTATATAGAATTTTTTACAACATTACACCGCTTAATTAATATAATATCTTTCTCACGCGCTATGTATAATATTTACAAGTAACAAAGCCGGCGGTGCATCGAGTCGGATGTGTTTCGACGACCGACGACTGCCGACCTAGAGAACAACCGAGCGTCGAGGATGTGGGGGACCAGGGATCCAGGTTGTAGAGACAGTGAGAGAAAAAGTGAGAGAGAGAGAGCGAGCGAAAAAGAGAGACAGACAAAGAGAGAGAGAGAGAGAGAGAGAGAGAGAGAGAGTGAGTGTGTGTGAGAGAGAGAAACGGGCTAGCGACGGACGCGTAGATCTCTCGCTTCGAATCCGCGGTTATCGTCAGCAGGCAGGAAACTTAGATTGACGCGATTAGGCGAGACAATACTCTGTTCGATTAGCTGGGTGTTCGTGATTCGAGACAGTCGAAGAAAAAGGATCCGTCGCTATCCGTTTCGTGTTCGGGCGAGTGAAAACGTAAAAGGTGGATGGTGAAGAGAGAGTGGCGAAGCTTGAACAACCTAGAGACTATGTACAGGCGCGGGGGACGAGGGTGAGGGAGTCTGCGCGGTCCCCGGCGTGCCAGGATTTTGTTGCACGGAATAGGAGTTACTCTGGCGCGAGTGCTGTTGTTGGTGGTGATGATGGTGGTGGTGGTGATGGTGGTGATGGTTCTGATTCTGATTCTGGTGTTGGTGGTGCGCGGTGGTGGTGTGATGGTGACCGATGGTCGCGTGGTTCTGTACGGATTGTACGGACTGTACGAGGTTCAGGTTGAGGGGGTAGGATAAGGGGGAGCCCAGGGCCGTTGCGGCAGTGGCAGCGGAACTGCAGGCACCGGCTCCGGGCCCCACCGGGCTCAGTGCATGCTCATCCCCGCGTGCGGATGGTGGGCCGCCACCGCCGACACGGATGTTGCGTGATGATGCGGATGGTGCATTAGAGGAGGGAGATGCGGGTGGTGGGGATGGTGTGGGGTCAGAGGCGGTGGGGTCATCTGTATTGGGGTCATGGGCGTTGTCGGCTGATGGCCGAGACTGGTGGTGGTCTGGGATGTGGTGGTGTTGGTGTCCTGGCCCACCGCCGCTGCCGTTGCCGCCGCCGCCGCCGCCACCAGAGCCTGTTGCTGCTGGGCCTGAGGCCCCGCCGGCTGTTGTTGGCCCGGCTGCGGCTGCGGCTGCGGCTGCGGCGGCACCGAGCTGGAAGTGGGACTCTGCTGACTCCCGTTGTCCTCGCTGTCGGAGCAGGACTCGGCTGACGAGCTCCCCGCTCCCCCCTTGCCCTTGCTGCCGCTGCTGCTGCTGCTGCTGCTGTGGGTCTTGACGTGCTTCGCGAGATGGTCGCTGCGCATGAACCGCTTGTTGCAGACCGGGCAGGCGAATCTCTTTTCGCCGGTGTGGGTTCGAAGGTGCCGCTGCAACTCATCCGAACGTGTGAACCGCTTGCCACAGAAAAGCCAGTTGCAAACAAACGGTCGCTCACCAGTGTGCCACCGTAAGTGGGCCTTCAGATGCGACGTTTTCCCGTAGACCTTACCGCATCCGGGTATGTGACAGCTATGGATGTTCTTCTTCCTGAGATGCACGCCGGCCGGGCCAAGCCTCTCGGCTTCTTGACAGTTTGGACAGTCGCAGGTGGCTCTGCCGGTGTAGCGTCTTTGGGAGCGGGGCGAGGGGGCTTGGCTAACACCGCCGGCCCCAACGCCGACGCCGACGCCGCCGCCGCTCCCCTGCGGGCTGCCGGCACCGGCGCCAGCGCCCGCGCTCGCGGCCGCGTGGTGATGCAGACCGAACCCGGGCGGGCCGCCGGGCAACATCGATTTGTACGTGTCTTGCAGGAGATTGTGGCCGGCGGTGGTCGCGGTGGTCAACAGATGATTGCCGGCGAGCGCGAGACTGGTAGAGTAGTCGGCCGAGTAGTTGGCCATTTGCGCGGCGTGGACGCCGACGCCGACCGTGCTGCTCACGTCCAACCATCCACCGGCGGTCGCAGCCCCGTGCACGTCCCACCAGCCGTCGCTCGCTTTGATTCCGCCGTGGGTCGCGCCCGGCATCGCGTTGAACGGCCACGACTCGTACGGGTGTCGGCCGTACACCGAGCCCAAGGTCGCTCCCTCGACCTTTCCGAGCAGGCTGCTCTGATGATGATGCGGATCGCCGGCCGGTTGGGCGCTCGCCGTCCCCGGAAAGTACAGGTCGCTGCCGTATTGGGGCGCCGTCGACGCGCAAGAAGTCACCGGCGCTCGAGCGTAGCCACCGGTCGTGCTGCCGGCGCTGCTCGTCGCCGTCGGTCTTTGACTGACTCCGGTCGTCGTGCATCCTCCACCACCTCCTCCACCTCCTCCGCCCCCGCCTCCTCCTCCTCCTCCTCCGCTACCGGTAGAACTGTGCTGCGGCGAGCTACCGCTGCTCTGAGGACTCTTTTTCCACGGATGAAAACCTTTGCCGACGGCTGCGTCTGCCAACGGCGGAGGACTCTTGCTGCTCAGCTTGTTGCACTGGGCCGCGAGCATCGCCAACGGCGTACCCCGTAAACCTGGATGGTCCTGAAACAATAAAAACAAACCACGAGATTACCCTCTTGTTCCCCTCGTCGTCTTTTCGTTTCGATTTGATTCGATTCTCTCTCTCGTATCGCTATCGCATCGCATCGCGTCAGATCGGATCGGATCGAGGCGGCCCAACCAATTTTTCGTTCGGTCGGCCACAACGCCGCAGCGCTAGCCATGATTTTATTATGGCGAAACGCGTTCCCGAGCAGGTGTTACCTGCTCGAATTATGGTCCCGCTCTTCCGATACGATTACGCAAACCGATAATAACGAGTTTCGGGACGAGCTTCGCGAATTAGGCGTCCGCTCGCGTATATCGATCCGGCGAAATCGAGCCCGGTCGATTGAGACGCTTTCTCAAGGCAACGCGGCTCGTAATATCGAAGTCGAGCGGTTCGCTCGCTTGCTCGTCCGCTGGATGCGGCCATAATCGCGGCTAAATCGACCCAAAAAAACCGAGCCCCGCTCGCCACCGGCCGAAGCGGCCTCGGCGCGGAGCGACGGAACCGAGGCTTCCCCCGAGGGTGTATAATGACACAAAATTGCCGGTCCTATCCTAGAAGATGTGGAAGATTGCCGACGAGCCAACAAAACCGGGGAAACCGAATCGCTTCGCGTAAAACACTTTAAGCGCCGACTGTTCCCGGTATCCGTCCGCCCTCGATAAAAACGCGCGCCGCGAACCGTTTCGGGGATACAGCAAGAGAGAGAGAGAGAGAGAGAGAGAGAGAGAGAGAGAGAGAGAGAGAAAGAGAGAGAGAGAGAAAGATTTTTTCCCAAAGGTTCCCCCCGTTGTGTGTTGTTGGGACATTCGTGATCCCGTTCGAATGCAAATGACCGCGACGTTGTACTCGAGAACGGGACGAAAAGACAAGCGAACGTTCGGTTAGGCGGCTACCGAAAGGCTGCAGGCCGTGTAGAGAGGCTGGAGACTGGGAAGGGTCCGGCGCGGATTCGGACGTGGAAAGGTAAAGGCAAAGGGTCCGCGGAAGCGGCAGGAAATTAAAGTCTGGCGGGCCGCGCAGCCATTAGCAGTCGGCGCCATCGAGGCGACACGCCCCCACACGGTTCAACCTTGCACCAACACCGACCAAAGACAACGAGTGCGCGCACCCTTCGCTGATAGAGACCAAGAGAATGGGAGAGACGAAGAGACGAAACCCTACCAATCCGTGGTCACCCCGTCCTGTGACTTCGGGCAAGGTTGCCAGGGTAATAACCACGGTTGCGGTCATCGGCAATCGTCGAGCTCTTTGCTCGTTCCGCTCTTTAGAAAATCTCGGAGTCGTTTGAAGCGGGTCCTTCCGATTCGAACGAACCTCTTCTCCACGGTCGGATTTCCCCGCGGCTCTTCCGATTCGAAGACGACGGCTTCTTCGATAACGATCGAGGATCTCGATGGAGAGTCTGCGAATCGACGCGTCGCGTCGTCATTCCGATAGGGGGGTGTTGAACAGGCTCGCCCTGGTTCCGCGTCGTCGACGAATGGGAAGGTGACGGTAAATTTCGACGCTCGTTCGTTGAGGGGTGGAAGACAAAATCGTCCTTCCTGGCCGCGTGGTTAGGGTGGCTCGCCACCAGCCAGGGGAGAGAAACCGGAGGAGAGACAGAGGGCAAACCGGCGAGAGGGACCGAGCGGGAGAGAGCGAGAGGGAGAGAGAGTATCTCTCGGCCGATGGTGTACGGGCCACGCCCTCTTCGAGCTTCGTGAGTGCAGGTTGTAGGCAAGCTACCTATTGATCCGTCGGAACGATATGACAGTGGCCCGGTGGAGACAACGACGTCTCTCAATTAGCTTCCTCTCGTTTCGTTTCCGGCGGTCGACAAATCCGATCAGCTCGCGACGTCGCTCTTCCTGATGCGTGTTCGTGCCCGCCGCGGTATGTATTCGGCCGATCCGTTAACGAGACCGCGCGGAGCGTTAATAGGGTTATCGATTAGAGCGATATTAGCCGGCAGTTGTGGCCAGTCTATAATTACGCAGCGCAGAACGAAAAAGAGTCGTTATTGCATGCTGGCAGCACGAGCGAGGCGCCTTCGAGTCGCCGATGTATGTGCCCGATTCACCCGCTCTCTCGTCTATTATACCTGTCCTCCGTCAATTACCGCGATTCTTTGCGAAGCGTCTGCGCTTTATGCCGGCTACGCACGCATGCGGCGGGGTGTATACCCTGCTTTCTTTCGCTCGAAACGAGCCTTTCCAACTCAAACTCGAGTTCGGACTCGTTCGAGGAATGAAAGCTCGCGAAGCGTAAACCGTGCTCTCTCGCTCTCTCTCTCTTTCTCTCGGATAAACGAGATTCGGTCGTACGGATTCGCGCCCTTCTGTCGGCACAGTTGAAAGAGACCCGTCGTGGGATGGGCTCGGCTAGGATCCTTTGTTTTAGCCGCGTGACGTCACGCCCATCGCAGCCAGCTAGGACTAATAACGCCTTCGGTTGTGCCGCGCATAAATTAAAACCAGGGAGCTGTTCGGTCTTCGTTGTTTCTCGTGCTCGTTGGCGCTCGTCGGCCGGTGGCTACCTTCCGAGAACGGCGTCGTTCGCGAAGGGTTTGCGGGACGTCGTAAAAGCGTGAGCCGAACGTGGAACCCCGTTTTTGCAACAAGGAGGGCATCCATCGGCGACACGATTCGGCGTGTCTTCTGTCCACCGGCCGAGAACTTCTCGCGAGGAATGTTACGCCCGAGTTGACCGGCGATGCGTGTCGAATCGAGCCGACAGTGTGGCGAATGAGATTCATGACGTCGCGTCGAAGGAGATCCATGGAGGCTCGCGACGCTTTCGAGAACACCGTGGAAACGTCGCGACCACAATGGGAAAACTGATATGGACGCGATCGGACGCGTCGCGTCGTTTCTCCCCCTCTAACACTGATAGTTTGCTGGCCCGGTCTGTCGACGGTTAACCGACAGGCTGCCGTTCGAGCTGGCCTACGGGGTGGCAAATGGGCAAAGTGAAATGGAACCGGCGGGTGTCGAGGCGAGAACACGAGCCACGCGACAGCTGGACGCGGAGGCGTCGGAGGCCGACAGGCGTGCGAACTCGGCAGACCATAGGGGCTTGCGGCGAACCGCATCCGACGTCTGCGCGTCAAACATATTTCCCTGGCAACTCCATCGAATAATCCCGGTTCCGCCGCAAATAGAGTACGCTGCGGCTTACCGAGCGGGAAGCGTCACTCCTCGGAGTCCCGAAAGGGAAGCCGCGATTCGAGTATCGATGCAAAAACTCTGGAGGGCTCTCTTTCCACGGTAATAGAGCTGGACGCGAAATTGGTCGGAGGTCTTTTCTGGTGTCCGTGCAAAAAGCGAACGCGACGGTCGTTCCCGAGAGCCATTTAACGAGAGCAGCAGCGAGCCAGCCACCTGCCTTGACTCCGCAGCGTTTGGCTCTGCTCCTTCGATTCGATTCACCTGCGTCTACCTCGAGACGAGGGATCGACCGAATCTAACGCTCTGCTCACTTTGCTTTTCCGAAACCGCAGGGATTTCGACGAGCCTCGTGTTATCTGGTCGTCGTCGGCGACTCTCTCGGTCCCTCGGAACACTCGTAAACCGTGTAATAAAGGTTTTTCATTTCCTGGCGGCCGTGCCGTGGTATCCAACGTCCGTCTTATGCCCTGGCGAACGGACCACGCGCAATCTTAATATCGATCTGGTTACTATAAAAGCAACGCTGCGCCGGCTGTAAAAACAAACTCTTCCGTAACAACTCGCCGCGGCAATAAAAACGGCCGCGAACGATTAAATTAAGCCGAGTTACGCCGAGCTGGGCGCGCCGCGAAATTTTCGTATTTTCTGTTAATTGGTTCCTGGCCACCCAGGAAATATCGTTTCCATCGCGAGGAGTCAGGGACATCCAGCGAACGCGATTCTGTTACATGTACCGCGATCGTCGGCGTCGTCGTTGTTGCAACTTCTTTCAGGTTGGCGAATATGTACGCCTGTCGCGTACACCGCAAACGCTATCGCGAAGATATCACGGCGCCCGTGGCTCCGCTCTTAATGCTAATTATTTGTTTATCGGTCTCCGCATGCAACTGCGTCGGCACGCAGACCTCGCAGACCTCGGATAAATCGCCACAACCCTGCCGGTGCAGCAACCCGCGCAACTTATTACCGCCTCTTGGATAGCGATCGCGAGCAACAAACGGCGCCGGTGACTTCCGACGACGGTCGTTTCGTTGAAAAAAATACTCCTCGACAATTCGAACTTTCGCGGTGGAAGATCAAGCCAGAGAGAGAGAGAGAGAGAGGGACGGAGGTGAAATTTTCATGGTTGATTTCTAGGATGTTTGGACGTGTTTTGAAGCGTTTTACTCAAGAACGGAAACTTGTGCGTCCAGACGCATTTAGGAGATCCCAGCTTAAAGCGGAATTAGGGTCGTCGTTTCGTGGCTATTGGGAAACGAGAGATAGGGAAGAGCGGGACACGGGATAGAAGTTTCGCTGGAAGACAGGATTAATAATTTTATTCATGAATAACCGAAGCTGCACCGCGACCGAGGAGCCTCCGTTAGTTCCCATCAAACGGCAGCTACCTGTTATCCTCCCTTCTAAATTATGTTTTTTAATTAAATCCATCGTGAGAGAAGGACTCGACCGTCTCTTTCTCGCCCTTGGTCCCGGGATCCCTTCTCGCCTCTGTCCGCGGCGCCGCGTTACGAAAGGTCCGATCGTATATCCGAAAAAGTCTCTACCTCTTGCTGTATAACCGTGGCCCCGGGCCAAAACAGGGAGCTACCCAAATTTATTCGGCTATCGAGCGACCGGAGGGAACAACGGAGGCTTCTTCTTCTTCTCCTTCTTCTTCTTCTTCTGCGCCTTCTTCTCCGCGTCCTTTCATCTTTTTTCCCCTCCGTCCTCGTGCCGCTCTCCTCCGCGCTCCTCGGAACACAGAGTTTTTTGGCCCCGACAGATAGCCGCGCTCTCTCCCTCGAGACAAATTTCAAATTGCCCTTGGACCTAATGATTTCCGGGTATAGGATAGGAGGAGGGCGGCCCACGTGATCAACTCTTAGGCAGAGGAGAGATCGTTTCCTCGGAAGAGAACACTGGAATCGTCTGTCGTCGCCGTGTTTCTCTCCTTCTCCCTACGATACAGGCCGCGGAGGAACGACGCGACGGCCGCGCTACCACCAATTCATTAGCACTCGTAAATCTGTCGTGGGCGACAGCCACCACGAATATTAAGCGGCTATTACCGGTTAGTTATAATTCGTGGCCAGTTAACACCAGCGTGCATCGCCGCCTCGAACGAGGGTCGAGAAACGCGCGGCTCTTCGTGTCGACGCACCGAGGAGGATCGAGTTTTTTTATCGCCTCGGGAACGCGTCCAGCGTGTTGAGTCGGTCGTGTCTCGTTGCTGCGTTCATTCGATTTCGATACGGATTCGTTTACCGTCCACGGTGTATGGGGCTCGTATCGAACGAACGTCGCCGCGTTCTCCATCGACAGGGGAACGGAGAACGAGCGAGCATTAAATGCCATCTAAAGTAGGAGAAGAATCGAGCGGATCGTTTCTCTCGGTTCCCGATGGCTCGGGAGGCGGGATCGGGGTCAAGAGATAGCCGTCGATGCGGACTCGAGTCGATTCGATGCGGAATCGATCGGTAAGAACCCAGACAACGCACGAGAGTCTCGGTTGGATTCAGGTTTCGAGGTTGTTTCGTGCGATCTAGCTCTCATGCCGTGTTCCCCCGTGGGGACGATCGTAAACGATTCGCGCAGTTCATTTCGCGAGATTTAAAAACCGAGCACATTCTCGCTCGTTTGTCGTCGCGGGAACAGTGTTTGCGACGGCTTCGGTCGGCACGGCAATTGCGCCGCGTCGGGAGCAACGTCGATAACGAGGACCCACTCGAAAATAGGCAATTGGTTTTCGGCAAAAATCCCGCGACTCCTTCTTCCCCCAGCCCTCACGTCTTCATTAGGATAATGAGGCCGGCGTAAATCTTGCGAGCAGAACGGGGCCCGACCCACCCGAGTTTGCGCGTGCTTCTGGAATATCTCCGACCGAACGACGGAAGCGGCTGCATTTGCATCGAGTAATTTAGTGGTACATAAAATTCTGCAGCCAATTAGCGGCCGAGTGTCCGATCTATCGCCCCGGCTAGTCGTTCGCTTCCCTCTAGAAACGCTTCTAATTTCGGAAACGTGACCCCCTTTGCTCGACGAAAGCCGGCCTTCGCTCTGCTCACTGCTTCCACTGAGAACAGTTTCGCCTTTTTACTGCCGTGCCTCCCTATCGGCGATGCGCCGTGCCGTTCGACTCTTGCGTAAGCACCGCGCTCGGCTCGTTCCGAAGGACAACCGGACATAAAATTCTACGTTTGCAGAAAACCTGGCCGTGTCCCGCCACCACCGGGACGCGTCCACCTTCAATTAAACGAACGTTACGAGGGTAGTAAAATCTCCGGAGATTCTCTCTCTCTTTCTCCGCTCTAAACGCACATCTGTATTCCAGTTTCTTCGCCGTTCGAGAAATTAAGCGTCGAGCTAGTTGAAATTTGTTGGTACCGGTCTTCCAAGCTTAGCCGACGTCGCCTTCGTCTCAAAGAGGATCCCGGCTCTATAACGTCGACATTTTCCGCGCCGTTTGCCCGAAGGTGTTTCGTCCGGGGGTGGAGCCGCGATGCGTCTTTATTGTTCGGTCAGGTAGACCAGCGGCCTCGATTTATTCGAGATGTTATTAGGCTCCTAGATCAGCCTACCGAAAGCTCTCCGGCGTCCCCGTATATTCAACAGTTTATTAGCGTCGCTGCCCGGTGGTCCTGGTCGGCGGCTTTCTTTCAATTACGAAAATTTCAGTAAATAGCTAAGGCCGCGCGGGACCGGGAAACGGAATCGTAGGACGATAAATTAGACGAGTATTAGCATTTATACGATCCTTCGCGGCGCACCGGTTCATTCGAGTCAAGGACTCGACGTCCATTCTTGAAACCCTGCGAAAATCGAGGGTCGAACGCTCGGTTTCGAACTGTTGGAGTGTACACCGAGGTGCACAGAGCAGACGAAAGAGTAGGGGTTCCTTTTTACCTGAGTTTGTTGCAGGTCCACAGGTAAACGTCGCGGAACCTAGGGTACAGGGTCAGTCAGTCCGAGTTAGCCTGTCGTATCAGCCACTTCAACCGTTTTTTGTCTATATCTATCTCACATTGTATGCAAGCAGATTCCTCAGTTGGTGGAGTGTCAAATAAACAATAATTATCTAGTTATATTTGATTCCTCATATCTCGGCTTACCAACACGAACCGATGCCGACTACGTACGAGCCGTCCACGAGTTTGAGATCTCTCTGACGAGCGACGAAAGCTGGCCACGACGCGTCGCGACGTTCTCCAAAGAATTATTAGCGAGCAAACGGACCGATTGAAACGTGAGAACTGTGACGAGCGAGAGCACCGGCCACACACGCGGCTCTCACCTGCGCCCTCTCCATATTATTTATTCATCGTAACGGCGGAACGGCTGTTGATACGGGAAGAACGTAGTTCCAGAGGTCGTCGTAATTTAGCCGCGGCAGAGTTTTACGAGACGCGAAGGGGCCGGATGAGCGAACGGTACTTGGCGAAATTCGCAAACGAGCGAACGCGCGAGCTGATAAATTTACACCAGAGCGGCATACTTCTAACAGCCTAAGTGCTCCTTTTACGAGGCAAGCTTACATTGAAACCGAAAGATGCGGCCGATCTGTGCTCGCGAGGCGAGCTCGTTCGTTCGTAATTACCGGCGGAATTCGCGGCGACGAGACGACCGGAGCGGATCTCGGCCTGCACCTGCGAATATTTACGTTCAATTAAAAACTCGTAAACACCTAACACCGGCTAAATCTAAATGGACCTCGGCCGCCGGCAGCCCGTGTTCCGCTCGGCCGAGACGTCCCAACACGACGCTGACGTCTTCCTCGAAACGAAACGAACCGACTGACCCAAATCGACGCGAATCCGCCGCGAGTCACGAGAGAAACGCGACGACCGTATCATCCCCACGCACCTGCTCCCCTCTCGCGATAACTTTGCAATTTTGTTTCTGCGCCGCAAAAACGCGTTACCGGATTTAAGAGGAGATCTTAACGAGGCTCGTGCTTTTGGATCGCGTCCAGATCCGGCCTAATTAACCTTCGAACGAGCGATCGGCCGACGTGCTCGACCGTCGCGCGCGCGCGCTCGACGCATTTAAACTTTAAACGCAGCGGACAAAGCGGCGAGCAACTCACCCGGAGGAGCTGTTACGGCAAATAGAGCATGACGAGCGTTAATCAATCTTGTCTCGATAAGGATCAAGATAGACGGTGCGCGCTTCTTTTCGCGGCGAAGGAGCCGACACGCGACAGCCTGGCTCGCAACGTCGCGGCGACGCGAAATCGATCTTCCGCAAGAGATTTTCGAGAAGCTCGGCCGAGGGGCAATTTATCGGACAGGCTAAGCCACGGAATTTGCGCGTGTACGCGGGGCCCGTGTAATACAAGCATATCGCCGGCTTGTCCGAAGTGTTACCGACGCCGCTACGGCAACAAACTGCCACTAAATCACCTTTGGCAGACCGTGAACCCGTTCATCTCGTCGGACGCAGGTGCTTCTCCTGGACCGGGGATCCAATCTGGGGCCCGGTCCACGCGTTGTAATATCCTCCGCGCAAAAAGTAAACGGTTAAGAGATCAGGCTCGCGAGTAATTCGACAAGGTAAATAATCCTGCCGAGGGACGAGAGAGAGAGAGAGAGCCGCAGAAATTTCACCGCTTGTCCATCCGTCGATCGTTTGCATCGTGATCGAACGTTTCCGGTTCGAGATTCCATGAAACGGTGGAAGTATAATTGTCGCGTGACCGAGCCGAAATACTGTTGCTCTCGGTAGCCGCGTAACCTGCGAGGCGAGTCTAAGAAGAGGTGCCTAGCACTTTCTCCGAGCATGAATTACACGCGTAACGATTACAGGTTGTTACGAGCGGGAGCGAGCGTAGCAGGCACGGCTAGAGACTGCTTAAAAGGTCCACGCCGATCGTTCGATTCCGCTCGGGTACAACACGGTGGACGACGAGACCAGGAAACCCGAGACGATCGACGAACAAACGAACGAATCGACGAGCAAATTGGCTCGCGTGTCCTCGGTCCGCGTGGAGAGGAGGACTCCGCTCGATTTATAGCTTCATCGTGCTGCTGTAACCGCGGAGGAGATCCTGTATCCACGTTTTCCCTCGGCCTCCACGGAGTCGCGACACGTTCCCGAGATTATGCAAATCGAACGGACGTTTAACCCGGCTGCCAAAGATTACGAGGATTTTTTAGCTGTCATGTTCCGTTTGTAACGATCGCGATTTTCCGAGGCGATAACGCTCGGCTGTCGTCCGCGGTGTATACGTGCCACACGAAACCCCGGCCAGGCCAGTTCACAGCGTTCGTTTGTCGCTGCGGCTGGCACGCAGCGAGCTGCCGTTTAAAACTGGCTGCACGTCGACTTATTAAACAGACGTTCCGCGGGATGAAAGGACGTGGAACCGCGACAAAACTCTGCGGATCACGTACACGGCCGACGATATACGATACGATCTTGTTTCCAAAGGGAAACTCGCGAGCAATCAGCGCTCGCTATTTACGGATTTGCTTCCGACGTGTTCGGGGGTGTGTTGTGGATCGGTGAATTGAAAAACGAGGATCTGCTTAATTCGATTCAGGGAGACGCGTGTACGCGGGATCAGTTTATCGGATCGCTGCTATTCAATCACTCCATTAGAAGCTATCTATCCCCTCGTGAACGCAACCCTTAGGAATCGTTCTCTCTCTCGCACGGATCCACCCTCGTTCACGATGCTCCGACGCCGTCGCTGTTGCTAACGCTTCTGCTTCTGTGCGGAGCGATCGCTGCAACGGACTGTGACATATTAGGCTACCCCCTGAGGACATCATCCCCGTATAAGAGGCCCATAAAGAGGGTGACTCCGCTCCTCGGATTTATTGTTTCGCGATTTAGTGGCCAGACGAGCCGTGGGAGCGGTTGCGGTCGCGCTACCAAAACCCTCCGTGCTCTATTCACCCCCGAACTCGTAAATAAATTATCATCCTACCGAAAACAACGGCTGGCTAAATATCCGTGACGAGCGGAGACGAGCGGAGACGAGCGGAGACGAGTGTTCACCGACGTTTGAATTTTTCTTTTTTTTCGAAGCCACCGCGAGCCGCGTAGCTTCTTAAAGAGAAAGGCGTTGCTGCGTTTTTTCGACGATTTATCGCCGTTCCTCGTTCCCACGAGACTCGGACGACTCTGTTTCCCCTCGATAAAAATTCATGAGCCAGCTAAAAGCTCGAGTTCTCGACGGTTCTGCGGATCCAAAGGCGACGAGAATATTTCTGGAGCATCCCCTGGCGTATCGAGAGCGTTCGATGTATAAATCTAACGGGACGGACGCGGGGGTCGTTATGCAATATGTCGAGAGGATAATTCGTCCCCTAAGGGGAACGAGCGTGATAGCGATACGGACGTGAGCACCGAAATGCAAATTATCCGGCTGGCAAGGACGCGGGGAGAGCGAAATGCGGTGGTAAATTGCGGCGATCTCGTTGGTACTGTTCACCATTCCGGTTTCACTCGGCTCGTTCGACTATTGCGTTTTGTTCTTACGCAACCGCGATCGTAGATACGGCTTGTGTAGATCCGCTTTGACGTATCGATTCCACGAAAATCGAACAAGTCGAGATGTATCCCTGGTCCGGCGAGCTGGATCGCGCCGGTGACAGTCTTCGGTATCTTTCTTTTGTTATAGTTGAAACGAATCGAGATCGGGATCGACGGGAAGCGATATATTTCGATGTGCGGCGAAGTGCGTGAGACGAGCGACGGTTGCGCAACACCGGCGAGACGTTTCAGCGGCTGTCGAGCCGATTTAGCATCGATTCTGTCGCATTCCTCGGTAAACGCGATCCGTCCCTCGCAATTATCCCAGGCATCGCTGAAAACACACCGGTTCCTCTTTGGCTCGCGGGGCACACGCAACGGACACGGCGTTCCCGTGGCTCCCGAGCAAGCTGCGAGCAGCCGGACGGCCATATGCATCTGCTACACGGAAAATCGCGGCTGTATACCTTCTCGTGCGGAGTATACCGGAAGTTTTTACGGGCCTTGGAAGGGGTCGTTGGCTCCGCAACGGTCGTGAGAGGCAATTTTACTTTCGAGAAGCTGCCTCGCGTCTCATCCACGACCGATCGCGCCAGCGCGAATCCAACCGGAATCAGCGTTCTAATTGCGCGACCAGAAACAAGTTGACGCCGATTTTTTTTTCCCCCGAACGAGTACTGGTTCGTTATCCGATGCCTAATAGAGAGCGAGAGGATCCGCGACACGATGCCGCGCGGGATTATCGTTCTTTACGCGTCCCGCGACCCGGCTCGTTGTATTCGCCGCCGCAAACCTATCTCCCGTTTCCGCCGTACCATTCGGCGAAATGGCCGACGATAAATTACAGGATAATTGCTGGTGGACGAGCTCGGAACAGGTTGCAGCTTGGTTAAACGACGATCAAGGTGTAAAGAATCGTTTTTCTAGAGCGCGAACGACGAGCAGCGACTGTTGCTCATCGGGGGAAGAACGACGGAGAAAGAGGGGAGAGATTTGGTTCGATGGGACCGCGGTATAATGCGCAGTCGATAAATCATTGCGCTCGGCGGGCCGGTGAGCGAACGTTTGGTATTTTGGTTCCGACACCGCGGGGGTTTGGCACCCCTGCGGAGCATCCCTGCCGTTGCTGCCACGCTTCTCTCCGCGGCGAGAGATCGCCGCGAAGCCTGGAGGTGTTTCGCCGCAAGAAGCGACGACGATCCGTCTCGTCGGGACATCGATCCTCTGTCCCCCCGAAAAAAGGGGACGCGAGAGAAAAATTCAGGGGTCTCGTGAACCGTAATGACGGTGACCGTAGAGAGGACCGATCGGATCGCGCAATCTCGCCGTGGAAAACTCGTCGAGTCGCGTTTAGCGCGGGGAGGAAAGTAGTCGCGCGGTTTAATAGAATCGAGCCGTTAATGATCGTTCTTCCACTTTGCTCGAGTGGCGCGCGTTAAGGCCTCGAGGTGTCGACCGGATCGAGTATTGTTCATGTTTCCCATGATGGTCCGGTGAATGACGCTCGCCGCGATGATACGTCATGATAATGGCCGGTAATTCGACGTACCGATCTCGGAGGGGAGGCTAGGATCCGAGGATGGGGCTGAGGAGCTCGCGCGCCTCCAACCAGGAATATTGTTTACAGCGACGGTACAGCGCCGAGAGAAGTCTTGGCTTTTCAATTATCGAACCTTCGAGCGATACGAGATGATGATGATGGTCTCGATGGAAGTCGTGCGCGCGAGTTGTTGCACGCGGTCGGTAAACCCACACGCACGGCCGCTGTATCTCTACCAAATTGCCGGCTCGAACCGAACTCTCTATCGCCACGCTATCCTACGTCCTCGTATGGGCTGTCGCGGACCGATCCGCCCGATCCTTTTCTGCGCTCGTTGGTCGGACCGCAACGGCGGCGCCTCTCGAAATCTCGAAAAACACGCGTGCCTCTCGCCAAGTTCCTACAGCTTCAACGGTTTCTGTTCGTCGAGGGTTCTATCTTGCTCGGTGATCGGAGAGTTTAAATAGGAGACGATATTCCGTGGGCGCGCGCGCGCAGGGAATAATTCCGGCGACGACGATACCGCCGCTCGAATAATGAACGATAATTCGAGGTAGACGGTCTTGCGCGCGTGCACTAGGAACACGGTGCGCGGCAACCGAGCCAAGGGGCGGCTAGGGTTTTCAATTATCGAGCCTTCCACGATAACGACTCGGCCCGCTGCAGTTGCGTACGTGCGCTGCACCGCGAGCGCGCCCTCCAGACCGAAGCGAGGCCGCGAAATTGCATCTTTGACCGTTTAATGGAAACCGAGCGTGCCGCGTAATGAATATCCTACGCCTCGTTCCTTTGGGAACGGCGATCCGTTCGCGATCGACCATCGCCTCCGTGGAAAACTGTCGGAGGCCCGATTAGCGTGGTCGCCTCGAGCCGTCGAGATTTCACGTGTACGTTTTTTTTTTGCCCTCTCTTTTTGCGAAACGTCGCTCGTCCGACGAACGTCGACGACAAAGGACTCGACGCGACAGAGGGCCGAAGGGCTCGGAAATTGATCGATCATACGCGAAAACGATTTTCCAAGACCGGCGCGTCGAGCTGGCACAACAACGGCCACGTCGTCGCCCCGAACATCTGCCGCTTTTTCGGTCCCCGCGCGTTCGAACGAGCGCCTTTTCGAAAGGGTGTTTACACGTCGGGACTTACAACGTGCTCGAACGAAAATAATTCATTAAGCCGACTGTTCGCGCCGACTGCGATGGGCGTGACGGCAATCGGAAAGGATTTTGTCATCGGAGCATCCGAGGGAGAGGGAAACACCGTTCAGTTTTTTCCGTCGCGGGGGCGGAGACACTCTGCGGAGCGCGCTTTGTTCCCTCGCTAAGAGAAACCGAGCGGCGGTGTTCTCGCTCGATAGCATCCACTCGATAATTTTACTTCCGTGTAGCAGTGCAACCGGCGGTGAAGGGACGATGAACAGACGATAATCGCGCAAGAGCAAGCATTCTGCGGTTGTCCTCGAGGAAATTTGTTCCCGGTAGAAAGAAATTAGGATGACATCTCTCGGTTGCATCCGGTGCTCCAGGTAAAATCCTCTTAGATCACGTAAAAAGGCCGCGCCAGGCTTTTATCCCCACCAGCGTGACGAAGGACGTATTTTCGCGACAAACGGTCCGCACCGTGCCCGTTCGCAGTCCATTGTTGTCCTCGAGAATGTCAACGGGGCGTCGCTTAAAAGGACACTTTTATCCTACGAATCGGATTATCGGATTACCAGCCTGGAAGTGAAGTGGAGCGAGGATTCGACGACAGCAGTTTTGTCCAGGACTGCCGTTTCTCCGTTCGCCTAACAGCCTACGCGTTTCCCTCTGCTAATTGCAGCGTTTCTAAGCGTAGAGCTGCTATTCGTTGCGATGCCCTCGAGGTATGTGGGTGCACATAGGAATCGACAGAACCTATCCGCAGGTTGTAACGTTATCGAGACCCCATGTCAGTTTACTATAACCGTGCAAGTGGCGGCAACAAAGGGAAAATGCTACGCGTTCGCGCAGGAAGCGGCGGGGGGGGTTAATTCGGTCGATGAATTAGTAACGAGAATTCGGACAATATTCCTCTTTCCCACGATAAATGTAATACGTATCGAAGTAGCCGTCGATCGATCGTCGACGCCGACCGGGCAACTTACTAGTCGCTCTCGGACTACTTATAGCTCGACGTATTTGCCCGAGGAAACTTCATTCGACGTCTGATTAATTGATAGGTACACCTGGACGTACAACGGGTTTAAAAGCGGCGTAAGCGTCGACGGAATTCTTCGACTTTCTCACGCAGGAATAGAATTTCTGCGAGTTAACGAGGAGACGACAGCACGTCGTGTGTCTACAGCGACGACACACGATCGAACGCGACCGATGGAAAAACGGGCAGAGAAAGAGAGAGAAAGAGAGAGAGAGAGAGAGAGAGAGAGAATAGTGTGTATGGTACGCGGAAAATTCTTCACGACGAGATAACGCGTTGACGGGGATCGGGTGACGAGAGGAAGTACGTATCGTGTTACCGTCCCACGCATCCTGTCAAGTGGATCCTCCTCGCGCACAAAGAGGAGCAGACAAATAATTGGCTCCTCGGGCGCACAGGTAGAGGCCAGTCCCTTTGATCCCTGAGAACCTTGCGCAAGGACCATTATACCAAGGATACTCGATACATAAGGGACCCCGGGTGCTTCGGTGACGCGAGAAGGAGAAAAGAGAGGCGAAGAAAAATAAACTGTTCGATACATTCGGAGCACGAACAGAGCTCACCGGCCCGTTTCCCCGATGGATCTCGCGTCTCTTTCCTTCTCTTTTCCTCTCTTTTCTTCCCCCCTTTCTCTTACGTCGTATCGACGGGAATCGCAGTTAATAGCGCGAGAAGACCTGTAGCGTTTCGAAAGTCACGACGGAGCCCCGATTGCGAGACAACGCCGGCAAAAAGAGCAAGGTCGATCGTGAAACGGATCAGGAAGAGGCTGGGAAGCGGAGAACTTTCCACGGAGATTAATTTTCGGCGCGACGCACACACCACCGACGGGGAACTTTTCTGCTGACTTAATTAATACTCGTACGCGTCTCTTTTTCGATGCCACGGATTTAATTACTTTTTTACGTCGACTCGTAAATCATCTCTCGGCGAGGCCACGGGGCAGCGGCGGCGCGGCGCGGCGGCGTGCTCTCCGCTGCGAGGCAAGCGTCCTTCCTTCTTGCCGAGTCATAAAATAAAAAACTACCGAAAGAGACCCGTGTGCGAACAGCGAGTGGAGGAACACGTGTGTTGCAGAACGCACAAAAGCTGGCCCCGACGTCGCACCGACACTGCGAGAACGCGGTTCTCGAGACCTCGCCGCTTCTGTCAAAACAGAATAGATCATCCTGGATGATCTGCCGGATTACAGACGGCGCAAGCTGATAATGCCTCGCCGCCGCTCAGGTAGTCCGGTCGAGATCCTCGTCTCTCTGTGTTCGGACAATGTCGACGACGAGGCTGCTGTTGTGCGTCGACACGACAATGCTGAACACAGCCACCGAACGGACCAACGTCCGACCGGAACGTTGCCCGTTTTGCCGTCGCAGCGAACTCTTCGACGCGCGTCTCGATCTACCTCGAGTTTCCCGATTCGAACGGATCTCTGATTTTATCGCGAAACGCCCGTCGAAAGGCGCTTTCCGGATGACAGGCGCTTTCCGAACAGTAGCACCTGACGCGCGAGATCACTGATTCGTGCTCTACCTGAACGGATTAAGATCCCAATCTCGGAGCAGCCTCGGTAATTGACCTTGTCCCGAGGAAAGCGAAGGTTGACAGCTACCCTTTTCCCTCGGGAACAGAACCCGGCCATCGGTCAACTCCTAATCTCGAGTGTTCGCTGGTGCCGCGCCAGTCAAAAGAGAATCTACCGATGCGACGTGACGCGACGGACTGTTAAATTCGAAAGCGCGCGGACTCACCACATGTCCGTGAACCGGTGACTTGGCGATAGATTGCAACTGCGGGTATAGTTGACCAGCCGCAGCCGGTGTCATGTCGGTCAACATCCCGTTGACGGTTCAGCGTCTAGCCTCGGTTGATCGCGGAATCCTGACGGTTTTCCGTTGGCCTGGTGCGAATCTTGTCTGCGTCCGCGGCAGCGATCACGGTCCTGGACACGCGGTGTCCCGACGCGAATGTCCGTTTTTTTTTTTGTTCTCCGTAGGTACACTTCACTTGCGGTATAACACAGGACGAGGCTTCTCGTGCCTCGGTCGACAGGGACGAGAGAAAGAAAGAAAGAAAGGGCCGTGAAGTCGAGTCCACGGCCGTCGGGTCTGGATAAAAAAGCGAGTGGGTCGAAAACGTCTTGGTGCTTAGGGGAAACCGGTTAACGTGGTTCCCGTTCTTCGCCCCGTGACAGACTGCCGGCTATCCGATCGGCTTTGCCCTGACCAGACAGAGGGGAATGGTAGTAGGGAAGCCAGCGAGACTTCGGCCCCCGGGCAAAAAAGGGGCAGAGCCTGCTGGGCGGAACCCAGACCTAACTAGTTACCGCCCCTAACCGCCTCCGTACCGTGCCCGCTTCCTCTTTACTTTATTTATCCCCTCCGTTTTTCCTCCCACTCTCGTCCCGTCCACCTTTCCTCTCTCTCATCCCCATCGGGCTCGCTCTCGTCCTCTCTTTCTCGCTCCACCGTTCCCTCGACTAACCCTTTCTCTCTCTCTCTCTCTCTCTCTCTCTCTCTCTCTCTCTCTCTCTCTCTCTCTCTTTCTCTCTCTCTCTCTCCACGACCATCCGCGTAGCCCTTCCCCCGGATAATTTAACCGTGAAGTGCGCGCGCACAACGCCACACCGCCACCGTCGTCGTTGTCGTCGTGAACTTTGTCGTCATCGTCGACGTTCGGCGTCGGTGTCGCGAGAGAGGAGGCACGCGTGCTCCGACTTCGGTGCCCTCTCTTCGACCGTTTCAGCTTCATCGAGTCTCTTTCCACGTTTGTCCTTCCTCTTCCACTCTCGTTCCCCACCTCTCGCGCGTCTCTCGTTCCAGGCCGAGGCTTACGTGACCCGAAGTTGTCGTATTAGGCCTCAGCCTCGTTGTTTGACGTAACGGTATGCAACGCCGTTGGTATTTAAATACCGACATGCCACTATCCGATACCGGCGAAACGAGCAAAGTTCATCGACCGGCCCCCGTAATTGATATACAAATCGGAGGTCTCCCTCTTTCTCGGTTCTGCTTGATCCGATAGCCGGCACCGAGAACGCGAGAAAGTCGAGAGAGATCTACGGAATGCGATGCGAGGAGCAGTTCGATCGGATTCATTGGTCGATTCGGTGAGCGTTGGTTGCGAAGGAAACAACACCGTGGCCCTGTCGGCCCACGCACGCTTCCTCGTTCTACTTGACGCGATTACGCGAGCTATTCCACTTTCAGCCAGACCGCGGCGTGTCGTTTCGAAAGAGCCTGCTCGGTCCTAGCACCTTGCTGCGGAATGAATTTGTTCCAGCGCGCACCGTGTCTCTTCCTTTCCGTTCTTTAATAACCATTCGTTCCGAGGTAGCTATATTGATTAATCGTTCTCTCCTCGGACTCTCTTTCTCTCGGCCGTCGGACGCGGTTAATCTACGGCGACATTTGCGCCGTCGTCGTGGACGAGCTGCCCTTGATTCTCGGGCATTACGACGTCCCCGGAGAGCTCCATGCAAACGGAGCATAAGAAACGGAGTGCGCTCGCGCGCTGTACAGTCTTACGAGCGTCTAATGCGATTTTAATCGAGGCGTTTGAATTTCAAATGCTATTGACTCGGCCGTGTAGACCGACCTCAACGTACACCCGGTTGAATTTAGGGAACGGCGCTATTATAACTGTTCCACCATTGGCGTGCTCGTTCACGTTTCCACGAGGACTCGCCTTATTATGCAAGAGGTTTCTACGCGGTCCCGATCCGTGAACGGCTACGCCACTGTTGCGAGTAGGAAGGGACGACGCGTTCGGGTCGCATTAGGTCCTAATTTTCCATAATGGCAGAAGATCGAGGCGCCACTGCGGCGAGGCGGCCGTCTAATCGTAGTCCATTCACAGTCGCCCCCTCCCTTCGTCGTCTGTCGCTCCGGAAAGAAGGCCGTCCACTAAACCCGAACGCTTCCCCGTTTCGATTCGTTAACTCGTCTCCGTGGATGTATCGCGGTCAGCTCGGTCGAATTCTATCACGGGCGTTAATGCGTTTCGCGTGCGTATCGAGGCATCCGTGTGTAAATCGATGCGAGTCGCGAACAAATATTTCGCGGAACGGAACGCGCGGCCGAGCGAGCCATTGTCGATAACCACCCCCTGGCCGACTCGAGGAGAGGATGATGCGTAGATCGCGTGCGATCGGGCCACAAAAGGTGTGATCCGCTCGCGCTAACCCCCCACCTCCTCGAGGTCACAGGATACCGGCCACCGTTATAGCAAACGAGAAGAGGGATGAGAACGGTGCGCACAATGAATCGGGGCCACAACCGGGCGTTAACGTCTTTTCAAAGAGCAAACGGCTCGGATCGTGCAAATGAGGGTGCGAGGCGTACTCTCGTGGGGCCCTCGATCGATCTCCTCGCGTTCCCTTCGACCTGGTACGTTTTTAGATTTTGTTTTCGGATAAAAGCGCGGGGCCCAGTGATTTATTATCGCGATATTCGGTATCGCAGCTTCGTCGTCACGCACCTAGTTGGATCCGAGGAAAAGGAGGATGGAAAAGTTGTTCGAGAGAGAAGCGACAATTGATTCCCTGGGTAACGATCGAGCGATATCGACGCCACGAAATGACGGATCGCTGATTGGCAGAGTTCGCCGGGGGAGGGAAGGGGGTGAACGGGGTTGAAAGGGAAATGGGGCCCACGGGCCTGACGGGGGCGGATAATGACAGGGCGGCCTCGCGGAGCTAAGATGGTCCGCGTTGGGACCAGCTCGGCCTTTGCCTCTTATACGACCATGTGGCCATCGGGAGATGCTGATGGACTAATAATTACCAAGGAACCAGCTTCGCATATAGCGGCTGGGACCGTCGAAAATGAAGATTCACCAGACCAGGCTGGGACCAGAGAGGCCCCGTCCTGCTGTATCCTGTATCGTTGTGTAAGCACGCCGGTAGGCTGCTCGTGGACGAGAAGGTGCTTCGAGTTTAATAACCAACGCGTTCGCTATCTGTTTGGTCTATCGCTATCGAGTTCGGACGGTATGGGACGGGTCGGAACGGAACAGCCATTATGTTAATACGAACGATTCCGGGCGCTTGACGCGTCGTCGGTGTATACGTGATCGTAATTTATCGTGGTCGCGCGATACCACGAAAGCGGTACCTAACTCCGCGGGAACGATTAACGACTTTCGAGGCTAGCCTATGGTCTGGCGCGTATCCTCCCTGCCTCGTTTCTCCGCGAAACAATTTGATTCGCAAGAACGACGACCGGTCGGAGCGGCCGGTTAAAAAGCTGCGTGGCGTGTGTCAACCTGTTCCGATGCTCGTTTCATAAATCAAACACTCGCGTCGAGTATGTAATGGAAGAGCGCTGATAACGTGCAAACATTCTTTGAACGATATAGGCCGCGCACAGCTAGCGGTCGGCTCGTTGCACGCGATTGTTAGCACCCTCTAATGGCGGACGGTTCTACGGATTCGGTTCGCGTTGACACGGGGAAACGGGATTTCGCGAATCGCTTTCTTGATCCTTCGAGCGCCGCGGGCGACGATCCGCGATCGATAGAGCTCCGAGTTATTCTCGGCGCGGAACACCGGTCTATGGTCCTCCGGTCGGTCGAGTATGGTTGTGTTCTAATTGTCGGAAAGAATTATAGCGATACTTCCAGCCGCGCCGCGGTCAAATAAATATCCCTGCGGCCTCGTTTTGACCGTTGTCGGCGATTCGTCTCTGCGATGCCGAGCGGTGACCGGGAGGCAGACGCGCGTAGAAGCATCCTCTTTGAGGCTTTTAAGGTCGAGCAACGCGTTTCGCCGTGAAACAAGGCGAAGAGAAACTTGTCTAGGACTGATTTACGGACTCGTTGGCCGGGCCGAGCCCGTGCGCAGCTCGCGGTTCCGTCTACAACGTGGTCCGGAATAGAGAGACGCTTCCGAGCAGATTTATGGGGTGTTCCATGGGGAGGAGAGCAGCCGATCCTCCGTAATTCACGCGGCGCTTGGCTGTCCTGTCGGCGCGTAATCCGCGAACAAGGAACTATTCTCCATCGTACCGTAGGGAAAGACGTCTATTCGAGTCGAATCGAATCGAATCGGTCAGTCGATCCCCGCGCGCCGCTTCGTTATGTAAATAGCTGTCCCGCGAGATAGCTCGTCGAGCTGAAGCATCCGTGACAAAAACGCCAATCTCGGCTGTTATACATAACGTTGTCAAGCAAACAATGCAAATGAACGTTTAATGGTATGACTCGACGGCACGCCGAGATAACGCGAAAGAGTTATTAGTATAATCACCGCGAATGGTAATAATTACAGGCCGCGGACGGGAAAGCATCGTAACAACGGCAACGATCTATGGCCGCACGCCTTCGCGACCACCGGGGGGAAACGAGTCGCGAGGCAATTTTTATCGAGTCGAATGAAAAAGGACGGCTGCTCGAACTCCGACCTTTCTTCCTCTAAATATCAAGCACGTCCGTTTCCGGGACCTCGGAAGATTTCGAAGAAAAAGTGTACGGGAAGCGTGAAGAATTAGCGCGAAAAGGGGGAAACAATTAGCCCGGCGAAGGACCGCCGACAAATTCGCGGGCATGTTCGCTGGAAGTTGAGATTGCAAAATGACGTGCAAACTGAGGGACGCCCTCGTCCGCCCCCTGGCAATACGGTAATCACTATAATTACGTATCGAGCCCTTATATTAATATCCCCCAGCTACGTCTCTCTTTCGCACTTTCGTTGCCTCTCTCGTTCCCGTCGATTCTTCCGTTCATCCGTTCGCTCGTTCACCGCAGTCTCGTGAAACTCGACGTCGTTCCCCTCCCTCCCCCTCGAACCTTTCACGCGAGCCGATCGACTCCTATTTATTATTGCTGCGAACGTCGCGTCGCTCGCCTAATGAACGCCTCGGAGACGCGCGACGACGCTTCGCACAATCCCAGCTAACAATCGTCGCAACCACGACGGGATCTCGCGGGACTCTACGCGATTCTTTGGTAAATTGGACGCGGGATTCCAGGAGCGAGCCTTTGTTCAAATTGAATTGTCAGATCCGATTGGCAATCGCGCAAATCGAATTCCGAACGGGCGCTGATCAATTGGCAGCGCGTTAAGGAGAACGGGTGTCGCGCGAAGCGTATTCTCGTATTGGCCTCTCTCGCAGTCGGGAGATGAACAATTAAGAGAGGGTGGCTCCGCACCGCCCAGGATGTCGTCGCAGAAGGGAGCAGATGTCGCCGATAGATTCCCTCAAATATTGCCGGCGACGAACAGTTCGCTTCACCTTTTAGCTACCACAGCCAGCCCAACTAACTGTCTTTCATCTTTCCTAACATCGACACAGTTTCTGATCGAATCAAAACAACAGAAACCACTCGCGTTTCAGGACTACCTTCTACGCGCCTGTACCGATGAAAGGATCTAAGCTATCGTGATAATCGTTACTTTACCTCGAGGTATTCGGTATCCGTGGAATGATGAGGTTGCTGGATAGCAGTCGGCGGCATGGTCATGACGTTTTGCGGGTGAGCCGGATGCGAGTACTGGTACGCGCAATTCATATTGTACGGCTTCAGTCTATGACGAACGGCGGTGGTTGTCCTGAATTCGGCGGAGGTTCGAACACGAATTACACTCGGCGTTCTCGAGCACGATGCACCTATCTCGTGAACGGGATTAAAGGATCGCTCGGTCGGGTCTTGAACGCGTTATGAATGGGCATGTCTCGTGGTCCGGTGGGCTCTCTCGGGCTTGGTTGCACGGGGATGTCAGCACGGTTCAGGATCGAGCGTTGAAAGGAGGCGAGATCGCGGCTCCCGTTATAGATCCTTGGCGTATCGAGAGAATCCGGTGTCGGTGGTCGATCGTGAGGCGGAGGCGCTCCCTGGCATCGGTAGTCCGTTCGAAGGTTGCCGTGGCCCCTCGTATATCCTGGTAATCACAGTAATTTCTGTGGCTGTTGGCCGCAGAAGGCAGAGCCGAGGAGGAGAGGTCGGTCCTCGAGACAAGGAGGTCGGTCGAGGACGCGGACGAGCGGAATCGTCTCGCGTGTCTCGATATTTCGCGTCGCGTCGGATGCTGGCTCGCGATGCGTGTCCGCTGCGACGCGGAAGGAGGATGCAATTAAGCGCAGGGACTGGAGGTGCAGCTCGCGGCGTGCAACAATTATAACTGAGCTTTTTCGTCGCTCACGTAGGAGAGGAGCGCCACGACGGAGGCGGATCCTCTTTCTCTCTTTCTCTCCGTCTCTCTTTCTTCGTTCGCTACCACTCCTCTCCTACTTCGCCTTCTCTCGTGGCCCTCCCCTGCAGCCGCTCCGCCGCGCCGTCTCTTAGCATATGTAGGTGTTCGGATACGCGAGTGCGTGCAGGGAGAGACCGCGTCGGGTGGCGGTGGCCAGACACGTCCCGCAGGAACACACTCCACAAGTGTGTTTCCATCCTGAAAGGTGTTGCTGGTGGGGCAGAGGCGGCGGCCCGCCCTCGCAACGATCCTCCTCGTACAACCTCGCGATTGTCTAATCCTCGTGGCAACCCTAACGAACCCTCTCCGTCTACCTTTCCCTCTTTTTCTCTCCCTATCAGCCTCGTGCTCCCTCCATCGCGCCGCAGACCACACTCCCGACCAATTAAAACGCGCTGCGATCACGTGGTTCAGCGCCGCGGTCGTCACCGCATCTTCGTCTTCGTCGTCGTTGTTGTCTTCTTCTTCTTCTTCTTCTTCTTCTTCTTCTTCCTCTGCTTCTCCGTTCTTCTTCGTTCTTCTTCCTCGACGTTGCTTGCTACTCTTTCTTCCTACGCTTCCACTTCCTCTCGTTCCTGCCTCGTGATCGTTCTTTTTCCCTCTGCCTCCCGCTTTTATCGTCGTCGCCGGTCTTTTTGCCTGTTCTCTCGATCCCCCTTCTCGCCGACCGATCCTTTATTTTCCTCGCTCGTTTCCTCCGGTGCCGATACATGTTCGAGGTCGTGCGTGGGAGGCGAACAGGCAGATAACGACGACCAGGTCCGAGGTATTAGCGTATCGCGACGCGCCGGCCCGGGAACAGGTTTGTCGATTTTACGCAGTCAATGGTAATCTCGGAGGGGTTGAGCTCGCGCGCGTACACCTCGCGCAAACCTCCTCGTGCATCTTCGGACCGCGCCTCGACCGTTTTTCATGCGAGCCGCGAGCGTTAATGGAATTCCTGGTGTGTTCTCGAGTCGCGTCGGTTGAAAGTAATCGCGGCAATCTCGTTAATGAGGTATCGCGTGCGCGCGAGGGGGTCGAAGCGCGTCTTGCCCGATGCTCGCCAATTAAAATTCAATTATCAAATCGCGCATCGTCGTCGGGGGTCGTGCTCGATTGTCGCGTTCCGCGCGCGTTAATTCAATTTCGCCGGGGCTTAGAAAATAGCCGGTTATCGGCTACACAAGTCAAACAACGAGCTCTCGATGTATCTGCTCGCGACCGGTGAGTTATGGGTTCGATTAAAAACCAGGTGAGAAAATTTCAGAAAAATCGCGGGCACGTACGGCGGCCAGATTAATGCGATAAAGTACCTTGTAGCGTAACGTAATAGCAGGGTAGTGCGCGGCCGCCGCCGCCGTCTCTACGTAACGCTCGTAAGTTACGTTGGCCGCGAGAGTCGATGCGCGCGAGTTTTTAGCGTTCGATCCGTGGCACCGTACCGTAGCGATATTCTATAATGATCATAGCCCCGAGGATCGTGCCCATTATCCTTCCCGCTAATGATATCGCGTAGATACTCCCTCGGCGTTTATCGTGCCACGAATAGCGAGCGTTACGCGCCGTCAGCTTCGATTCCTGGCTCGGTACAGCAGCGTCGCGTGTTTGTCTTCCCGGTTCGAATCTCTCGAGTCTATCGCCGCTAATAAATTCCCTCGCTGTGGATCGGACAAGAGCGAACATTGGTCGCCGCGCGCATTCCACTGCGACGTTCGGTCGACTTTCTATTCGCGGACACGCACGGCTCGATCCGTCGCCGATCGTTTCGCTCGATCGACCCCGATCGAGCCGCGGTGATTTTCCTCCTACGATTTCAACCGGTGCCCCGCGGATTACTCTCGGACTAGTTCCACCGACGGAGAGACGATGAATGAACGAACGAGACGGCGGAGAGGCAAGAACGCTTGGGTGAACGGATGATTGCCGGTGAATGGATTCGTATTCTCCCTCGAACGCATAATGCCGAAGTGCTTCTTCTTGCTCGTTCTTCTCGTTGCGCGTCTCCCTTGGCCTGTGTAACTCGATACAGTGGGAACCCCGTGTGATCTCCATTCACCACCGGCTAGAATGTCGAGCGAGGAGCCAAAGGATTGGTTCGGCTGACACCGAGACTACCGGTGCCGACAAAGTCTCTCCGCGTCTCCCACAACCGGGTTGCTTCAAGAGACCTCGGGGGGCTCTTTAAACGTAGCCCCTCGCAGTCGATTGTCGGGGCTTTATTTTGCGCCTTCGACCGCCGCGCCGCGATACACCACCCTTCTGTGCTCTTTTCACCGGCACAAGACACCCCCGCCAGCTCTCCACCGACGACGCCCACTCCTCTCTTCACGGTAACATTATCCCGCACTTCCGCGCTTAATGTCTGCCGAAAACCCAGAGGATCGCCAGTTCGAATCCTTTCGCATTCACCGACCCTGTTTAGCCGGCGAATTACGGCCGGACCAATTAACTCCTTCGCTACCATGGATCACGACCTGCAATATTGTTGCAAGTTCCACGGTGCAAAGATTGCGATTTGTAGAACCCAGGAGGAGAATAGTTTTTGTTGGAAAGTAAGCTTTTCGCACTCTGCGCCACGACAATGGCCGATGAGGAGAGCGCCCATCGATCGGCTGTGCCCTCTTCGTTGCGGTTTTGTTTCGCGATGACATCGATGAGCAGTTAGAGTTCTGACCAGGCAAGCAACTTTGGTTCTTCTTATTCATATACATGTGAAGAAAATATATTTTTTTTAAATTAAATCGAGCGCGCTTTGCATGCTCAGCGTACTCTTTGAACTGTTCCTATATTTGAGATAGATAGAGAGAGGAGAAAGAGTAAAAGAATATAGAGAGCACGTGTGCATAAAAATTAAATAAAGATAGAGATAGTTAATTACACTTTTGTAGAAAATATAGACGCGTTATTTTCACTAGTTTCATTCAACTTCGGGTTCTTATTACAAGCCTGGGTGCAAAAATACAGAAAGTAGAGCGTTCTGGTGTTGGAATTTATTTAAGAACAATTTGACAAAAATAATCTACTGTTATTTAGTAGGTACATTCGGTTGCTGTATATCTTTCAAGCGCGTATACAATAAATGATACATTGTACCTATGCTGTCCGCATCATGGGACCCTCAACTCTCATTTGTTTCTCAGATCGTCATCTGGTTTTTCAAGAGCGCTCCTCACTTTTGTCTAGATTATCGAAGAGTAAAGACGTGCCTTACAACGTGCCTTCAGAATATATTATTTGAATAAATTCTATTTCATTTTTATAAAAGTCTGGTTTATTAGAATATACCCATATTCCAACATCTGGAACATCCCTACAATTCGTGTACCTACAGATTTTATTTATACGGAGTTTCTTATGGCGGAAGGGGTCGAGGACGCGATCGATCGAAGCATCGTCAGGCAGGTCGATCCACCGCGTCGATATCCGGGCCAGGTGGCGCCAACGAGCTTTTCCCAAATATAGTAAATGCCGATCGCGTTAGGGGATGATGAATGACGGCCGAAGGAGGGCACGAGGTAGGCCCGGAGGAGGCGTATCGGCGTGTACCGTGTAGCGCGATGAAAAATTGTACCGGTGGGAGAACTCGTGGATATGAAACTGCCAGACGGATGGACGGACAGGACGGATGGACCAACGAAAAGAACGACGGTCGTTCTTTTCGAGCCGCGAGACCTGGCTCCGCGCTCTGTTATTACATCTTTCTCCCTTTCTCTTCTCTTTTCTTCGAGTCTTAGAGAATCGGCTCTCGGCGCTCGGGACGCGCGTTACTGACCAAGAGAAAGAATAATAGCCTCACCCCGACGGTGGCCACGGTCTACAATTAAAACTCTCGCGCGTTTCCAAGGGCGGGAAGAAGGGTTCTCGTGGTTGCGCGGTCGGCTAATCGACTCTCTTCTTCCTCGGGAGAGAGAAGAGAGAGTTGTCTAGAGAATTCCACGACACCCTTCGTCAACGAGGAAACTTAGATACCCGTCAACCAGAGAGATTTACGCGTCACCGGCTTTCCGGAATACGTCGAACCCTCTTTTTCGCGTTCCGGAAAGGAAATCATTCGTTTCGGCCGGGAAGATACGAAAAAAAAAAATCGGGGGTGCAATAGGCGAGGGTGTTTCTCGATGGCGTCATCGAGCGCAGAACGAAACCCCGACGCGAGTAGTAGAGTAAACGTCGGACGCGGCAATTAACCTGTTCGTGCGCGGGAACTTATCTGCGGAGGATCGGGAATGATCCGGAGCCGTCGCGAGTTTCCTGGTGAAAAATGGAGGTGATCAGTTCCTGTCGGGCTAATAACAGAAATTAGCGAACGCATCGGAACTAGGTGTATCGTGCGCTTTCGAGGGGGTGGGTGACGAGGGATGGGTGGCAGAGAAGAAAGGAGAGAAAAGAAAAAGAAAGTGAGAAGGAGAAGGTACATGGCAACGGTGGCAGTTGCTCCGGCGGTTCGGGTCCGCATTACGGGTTACGCGGGCGGGGTAATCACGATGATTCCGACTTCGAGGTCGGTCATCATCTCGTCACCGCGTCACCCGCGGCCAAAAAACCGTGGCACGCACACGTCCGCAAAACCCGTGCGCGTTCACCCGGGCATCAACAAGTCCGCCACCATCGACAACACCGGACAGAGGACCTGCCGGAGGATCGGGATCGCCGCGGAATGCTTTATGGACTTATCAATCATTTGGTAGCCGCCCGTGCAGAGAACCGAGCGGTGCCTCACGTTTCTTGCCGATTCGTAGCCTGTTATTAAGGGTGACTGAGAGATTCCGGGGTCAGACCAAATCCGGAGCTCCATTCACATGGATTTACGCCGCTCGTTTCGCGTGGGACGACGCGACGGATGTTCTGCCGCGGCTTTTCTCTAAATTCATAGTTTTTCTCAGATTTTTCTAATGCATGAAAATAGAAAACAGAATCAAAGATTCGAGGACGCGTTTGTTTACGAAGCGATATCGGTGAAGATTGCCGAACGGATTCGTACGCGAAAGAGAACGGAGAATGCATCGGGGATTTTTGCACGGCGTCGAAAGGTGGGTACCAAAATGGCGGCGGTGCCTTCGGTGCCTATAGCAGCGAGCCCGGTCGAAGAAGGAAGGTGGGCCAAGGTGCGAGCAAAAGGTGATATATGCTCGGTCGCGGTCTCGGTGGTAGGAGAACGCGCGCTGCGAGTGGGGCACGTAAAGTGATACGTGGGTGTAAAAGTAAAATGGTGGCTAGCCAGCGGGTATGCAATGCGTATTCGATGGAAAGCGATATACACGGTGCACGCGGGTCGGTCGACGCTTTGCATAAATTTCTCGTTCGAGTCGAGAAAAAAGGTTGTCGTAACGTACGGAACGGCAACGGTGAAAGGATCGCCGGAAGAGACGCCGGACATGGCGGCGGTTTGTCGCGGGGTCGCCGCGTCGCACCGAGGAATTGATGTCCGTTTTTGTGGGTGGACTTCGAGCCGAACCGCGTCTCTTCGTGTTCTCGCGTATGAATGTACTCGCATTTTGAGCGGGCGTGTAGGGGCAGGGGGGAGGCAGGGACGACCGCGGCGGGGCCCCGAACCCGGTAATTAAATAGCTGAACCCTGCAATTAGGGCCACTAAATCGTGGCGGACCCCGGACCTGGCCAGCGAAGGGCCCGCCAGACACAAAAAACAACGTCGAAACGTTGGTTAAGCCGGCGCGAGCGAATCCTCGCACACGGATGTACCCCAACCGAGATCTAAGACGCGGACGTCGCGGGGGTGGCTCGGTAATATGTGGGAACCTAATCGAGAAAGAAACGCTGCTCTGCCTAGATGCGCTCTACGAGAATCTACCCTGGCAGGCTGGCTGGTTCGCACGCCCCCTCGGCCGATTCTGTCCGAGACGACGCGACGGCTCGAGCCTGCGTGAACGAACATCGAAATCTTTTTTTTACGTAGAGAGGAGGAGTTGTATCTGCGAGGTAACTCCTTTGCGTAGATGATTGGAGTTACTCGAGGATTTGCCGAGAATTTCCTGGTTCCGGCGCGGCGGCCGCCCCGTTCTCCCTGTTACGTGGAGAGGCAGGAACGCAAGATAACGGTAACAAACCGTCTTCCTTCCTGTTACAGAACGAAAACGGCTTTTCTGGCCAGCGCACAGACTTACCGGCGGAATGCATCGCGATATCCGTGTATGCAAAACCGAGCGTGCACACGCACTAACCGCTCTCGCGGCGTTAGATGGATGACCGAGCATCACGCTCCCCGTCGTATTAAAATATCAGAGAGTCACCCCCGCCGCCCGTGCACCCCGTAGCTCCGAGCCTACCACCCCACGTTCTCTACGTTCTCCGGCCGTTTCGTTGCCATTAAATCAACCACCCACCGGCCCTCCCTCCAGGTTATCTTCCAAGCCTATCTGTGAACCGACTAAGATACCGCAAACTCTTTCTCTCTCTCTCTCTCTCTCTCTCCCCCCGCTTTCAAGACTCTTTGCATTTCCACTAAATCCAACAGCGTTCTCTCCCGCTTTCATTCGGCTGCGACAGAAAAAAAAACGTTTATTCGAATATTCTCTGGCGAGATCGACGATCGAGGGGGGACACCCTGTAGATCAGCAGGTGCAGGGATCCGCTTTCGAGAGAAAGAGCAGCGCGAGGGAGATTGGCTCTCGGTGGCGGGCACTCGGCATGCCGAAGGAGCAAGCAGACAATTTAATTTTCTAATTATCGTGACGGTCGACCGATCGAGAAGGTACGGGCATCGTTATCTCGACGCAGCATCTACGTACGTACGTACGCTGGCTCTCTACGCGCATATAAAAGCTAATGGATCCCCGTGATCCGTCCCGGCTCTCGAGACTCAATCTCGACTAATATCCGAGCTAGTCGGTGGTGGTGTTCGGCTCCGCAACACTCCACACGCACGCTCGCACACAGCCTCGGCCACCTCTCTCTCTCTCTCTCTCTCTCTCTCTCTCTCTCTCTCTCTCTCTCTCTCTCCGAGGAGATGGAGGATGCCTGCGTACTGCACTGCGGTAAATTAATTGATTACTCCGCGTAGCCACGTACAACCGTTCTTGCCAAGGAGGAGCACGGTCGCTGGGAGTGCCAAGAATTCGGAAGAGGCTGGATAAGGAAGGTTGCGCGACTGCTACGTGGCTCGGAGTTCGGAAGAATCGCGAATCCTTGTCGATCGCGATGAAACGAAGACTACGAGATCGGTCGTGGCTCGAGAAACAAATCGAGAACCGTGGAAGATGGCTCGTCGTTCCGTATCGAAGAGTCACCGAGACGAAATGAACAAGCGGCCACCCGCCGAGCGAGCGCACGCTGCGAAAGATCACCTCCCGGCCGAACACACCTTCGCGGCATTGTTGCACCCCGGGTGGTTTCGATCTTTACAAATAGGCTGCTAATGCAACAGGATGTACGATCATGTAGGCGCTAAGTGGAAAGCGAGAAGTAAACTCGACGATCACCGATAGGTCCTGCCCGCGTCCCTCCTGGATAGAGGTGTCGATAATATCTGGATTGCATTAGCGGCGCGAACGCGAGCGTCGAAGCAGGTGTATTCGGACTGGTCCGTCCGTCCTGTACGAGACGGCGAGCGGATCGTTAAATTTTTCGTGTTGGTTTCCGTGCACGGGAAAGAGAGGACCAGGTTGCGCACCTGGTCGGCTAAGTGATATCCCGTGGCAGGAATCGCGGGACAGAGCTGGGCGAGGCTGGACGGGGCCGCGACCGTACGATTACCGAGGAGTATGCAGCCGTTTCAAGTGGCATGGTAAGTCGTTGCGACCGCAATCACGAGCTCTAAGTAGCGAAGGGAAAACACGACGAACCTCCTCGCAGAGGGCTCTTACGGTAGTTGCTCGTACGTGTTGGCTCGCGTTCGACCCGGCTCTCGCTGCAGCGCCAGCGGTTAGGCCGCGGTTACCGCGTGGTTATCAAGTTAACCTTTTACCTCGAAGCCGCGCGCGGGCCTCGATGGGCTTTGCGGCCGGGGCCGTGCCACGAGAGAAACGCCCGGCCAACGGAAGGAGAAAGAACGACCAAGGTGTGAAACCGCTCCAAAGCAAAGAGGCGAGAAATTGTGCGCGATTATCTTCCGTGAACGCGAACGTGGCGGTCGGCCGGACCTTCGATAACGATTCGACCAAAGTCTCCCTCTCTCTCTCTCTCTCTCTCTCTCCCCCGTTTTCTCTCTCTCTTTCTATTCGTTTTTATCCCCCTCCGCTCGTCTGATGCGGCGCGTACGCGTAACCACGTGCACGTAATGGAAGTCAATAACGGGGCAACAGGTACCAGGGCGAGGCGGTTGAAAAAATGCGGGTCGAGAGGAGAAACGCGCCGACGATACGCGGACATACTTTATTCATCGGCAGGGTTCGGTTCGCGCCTCATAACGCGCCATCGGTCGCGTTATTATAGTATTTACTAGCGAGCGAATAGCGGGTGTGCGGCCCGCGACTCGTTATTACAACGCGGCGAACGCGGTAATTACCAAGCTCCGCGCGGAAAGGGAAACTTCGACCTGCGCTACGCTGTGCGAAAATGTGCCGGGTAACCTGTGTCACGAATTGTCAACTACCTAATCTCCCATCGATAGGTGTGAACACCGCGAACGCGAGACGGTGATTAACGGTTCGCGAGCCGATGGTTATTCGGTGGCTCCGAGACGCTTTCTTCCGCTCCAATTTCATCGTTGACCGCTTCATCCGACGATCGAGTCGGCCGAGCGAGGCATCGTTCCACGCGAAAACGAGCGACGACAAAAAAGGCCGAAGAAAATTGCGAGCGAGCGAGCGAGCGAATGAGCGAATGAGCGCGTTAAACCGGGTCCGGGGAACGGTATCGGGCCGATAGGCAAGAGGCAGCGCGCACGTTTCGCGGAGACGAGGAGTTATGGCCGCATTCGTCTCCATTATCCGGTGAATCATTGAGGGAACGACCTAACCCCGCCGTTCGAGCTTTAACAGCACCAATTCTTGTACGTCGATATCCTTTTGCCGGTCGACTCCGAATACCGTCTCGGCTCCGTGGAGGCCGCTCCGCGTCTCTCGCTTCTACACAGAGCCGGGGCCCCGCATTATTGTTTGCATAAACGCGATCCGTAAATCTCCCCTCGTTCGCCGATTTGCAATTCCCCGTTCGCATGGCCGACGCTTACGTGAATGCGCGTACGACACACGCGCGCCGCACATATTTTACACCGATTTCCAGGAAACCACCTGCCGTCAGCCAGGATTATCGCCGCACGAAACTCGTTTCTCTATTTTCCCGGGTTTCCCTGCGAACGATACTCCTCCCCCTCTCCTGAATCTCGAAGCGTTCCGCCGCTTGTCGGCCTTGTGCTCTCCATCTCGACGATAACAACTCGATTGCACAGTTTCCTAAGGGATAATGAATATAATTAGAACGTTTGCGGTTCGTAACTGTGAACGCATGTGGGACGCGTCTCGACTCGACTCCGCGCGGTGGAACGCGTTTCTTCGAAAGGGCACAGGAGGAAGCACGAGATCTTCTCGCTCGGCTCGATCCCGCGCAACGCGAGACCCCGTTCGACGAACTCCGTAATAACGCTCATAATTCTTTGCCCCCTCGCGTCCCACCGCCGCACCGATTCTCTCTCGGTCTTTCGCCTCGCCGCGAAACACTTTATCGATTTAACATCTCGCTACATTCCTCGAGCGTGGCCGCGATGAATTATCGGTCGCGTATCAAATGCTTTATTTGTCATCCCGATAATAACGGGGGGTGCCAGAGCCGGCCAGTCGTCCATCCGAGAGGCTGGTAACGCGATCCAAGATCGTACTACCTCCCGCGCTCAACGCGTCCGTCCTTGGGGCCAACGAATAGGCGAAAATAAGCGCGGACCATTTAGCGATGCGCATACGAATGCGTCTGATTTAAATTCATTTGCAAGCTGCCGCGAGCCGTTTCTTTCCGGCGCGGCGTCTCTGCTCGAAATTCGGTTAGGTATGCGTCGCGCGTACCCTCCCCGCGTAAAGAGGGGAGCCGAATTCGAACGGAAATCGGAGGACCGATCAGTCTCGTCATTTTGTATCATTTTCCCGGCGCACGCGGCACGCTGATAAATCATCCACTTCGATGGGTTTCGCGTGGCCCATGTATTGTCCGTGTTCGTGCGCAGTCGACGTTCAAGCCTCGCCAATAGATTCGCCGTCCATAATTCGAGGATAAATTTCCCTCGTTGTGGCCGCGCCGCGTTATTATTTCGCGCCGTGAATCTCGACGAACACGCGCATCGCGTGGTTAATAACCAGCATCTCGGGCAACAGTCGAATTTCATCGATCTCGATCCGGCGAGTTGCCTCACGAGAAAAGACCACACATGTTGCGCCGGGGCCTGGTTATCTGCTATCCGGTGGTTTAATTCAGCAGCGTTAGGCTTCGAAGTGTTTAAAATTCATTGAAACCGACTCGGTCTCTGGGTGGTCGCGATAAGCGATCCGACGCCAGCGAATTTTTCCGACCGGATCGGCCGACTTCCTCGACGATCGAGAATCGACGGTCCAACGGGAGGACGCCTGTTAATCTCAATAACGCTCGCGCCGAGCGGATGCGCGGACTCGTAAATCGATGCCCCCTCAGCGACATCCCCTTTCATCCCCTTTCATCCCCTTTTCGTCTCCCTTCTGTCGTTCCACAACGGATTCCGACATTCGCGTAATTTCCAGCATCGCGCCGATAGAAATCGGCGCAGGCCTTTCGAATTTCGTGAAGCGTCGCGAAAATCGTCTGGACGTTCGGGTTAAAGATCCGCGCGAAGACAATGGAGAAAGGTGCCGGGAGATCGGTGATCTCTCGCAACACCTCGCGAGTATGTGCGTTGTCTTCCTGGATACGAGGAGAGGAGAGACTGTGCAACGTGAAAGAACCTCGGCTCGCGAGGGTGCCGGGTACGAGGAGCAGAGCGGAGCCGTGCGGGAACGAGGGGAGAATATTCAACGGATGTCCGCACCGCGATCACGTGATCGGGATTTTATGGTCGGTGAGTAGCAGCGTAATTATGTACAATGGAATAAAGCGGAGGAGTTGGTTATCGACGTATCTTGATCGTGTTCGTTATAACATTGTGGGAAATGATGTCGGCTACCGTGTGCAATAAATATTGATGCTCGCTCTCATTACAGAATCTCCTCGGCACACCCTGTTGGTTATTCTGTCGATGGTGGCGAGCCCGCGATAATTACCCGTGTTAGACGGCGAATAAGCAACGCGTTTAGAAGTGATGTTTCATCGCGGTTTCAGCGATGGCTATCGTATCGAGACAAGGGTGTGCGATCCGCGAATCCTGTGGAGGAAACGGAGTACAGTAAACCCTGATAAGTTGTCCCGGATCGAAACTCCGTAAGTTGTCCCTGCTTACCCACTCCACTGCCTGTCAACGCTGTCCCGCGCCGCAGGGCGGCAACTATTGTTATCGGCTCGGGTATATCGGTGTGAACACCACTACATTGATTCAATGAATCGAATGTTCAAACTTCTTAATTTTTATTATTTTTTCATGAGACTTTTCAAAAACGTATTTCTGGCATTTTTCTGAGTGAAACAAAATCAAACACGATATAATTTCAATTGTAATTTAGTGGTGTAATCGACGAAGAAAGTTTCGGTCGTAAGATCCGTGTTCGACTCTCTATAGAAGTCTCGCTCGGCACGGTCGACGCGGTGGACGCAGCCATAAATCAGAAAAGCAAGTCTCCCTTGTAAGTTGTCCCGCCAGAGACCGGCATTTAGACAACTTACAAGGGTTTACTGTAGACAGTGATGCCAGATGAGGGGAATCACGGTGAAATAATGTACCCCCTCTCTCATGACCAGAGTAATATGTGCACGCGCAGCGTGTCTACGGCTTATGGTGGGGGACGTTAGATGGTGATGGAATAGGATAGTGGAAGGGGAAAAGGAGGAGAGTACCGAGGGTCCGTTTTGTCCCTTTCTGGCATCACTGGGAGTAGAGGCTGTCGGTGTTTTCGCTCGGCGTTTTAGGGGTCCGAGAAATTTACGATAGATGGAACGAAGAAGCAGGAGACGTCGAAGAGCCAGTTTGCTCCGGGGAGAATCTCTAGGCCGGTGAGATATATCGATACATAAACATCGATATCGACGCGCAAATGACGGTATACGTGGGCGTGTTCGTGCAGTTTCCGCCGATACGTGTACGTAGGTGGATTGGATTCTATCGGATGTCCGCGGTGCGCAGCAGGGTTTGGCTGGGTGCGGGGTGGCTGTCGCTGAACGAGTCACGGTACAACGCTGGACCGACTCTTCCCTCTGGCCCCGGCTGCCCTGTAATCGCGATTCGCGCACTGTAATAATTATTGGCCAGGCTCTGTCATCAGCGGCGACATCTATATATACAAGCGACCGGCCTAGCCGTGCCCGTCGCCGCTCCGCGCGCATCGTCGTGTCGACGTGCCGTCGACGTACGCGAGAAAATCGAGGAAAAGGGAGCCGAAACGGAAATAACTCGCGCGGCCTTCTACATAGACAGCGGCGTGTAGAATGGTACGGGGGTGTGCGAGCGGATCTCGTAGCCGCGGGTCACAAGCGAGTTCATCAGGAGCGTATTGTGCGACGGTTTTATAATCAAGCCGGCCTCGTTACCGTCTCCCTTCTCTCCCCACCCTTCTGGAAAACGGGCGTGGATGGAAGCAATTAAATCGAAAAGGAGTCCTCAGGGTTATCGCTTGCTCGCCGGTTTACGAAGCTATCGCGGGCCTCGATATTTTAAGGCTAATGGAGGTGTGCGCGAAAATCGCGGCCGGCCAATGCATTAACGATCGCGCGAAAGATTTTCGTCGGAACGTGTGTTTACCGGGTCTGTTATATGGAATTAATAGAGGCGAGGTTAAGTGGTCGGTGTCTCGAAAGTGGCAAACTCCGCCGACCGAGTATCGTATTATGGTCGGTGATTTAGTCGACGCGTTAGCAGCTGGTAATATCTCCGCGACGGGACTCGCGTATCTCACCGTCATCTTTACATCTCGCGTATTTCCATACAAGAGTGCCGGCATTTGAATATCCCCGTGTCTCTTCTTCCGTCCCCCCCCCCCTCTCTCTCTCTCTCTCTCACTCTCTCTCTCTTTCTTTCGCCTCTTCTCGTCCTCGCCCTCGCCTTCGCTCTCTCGTCTCCTGTTCTCGCTCGAAACCAGACGGGCCTGCACGCCCGAGCGAATTACACAGCCGACATCGGACCGTGGCGATCTGATATCTCCTCGACCGATGTAACGCTGCTACGCGAGGCGCAATGACTGGCGAAAATGAAACAATTTTGACAGCGCGTCTAATTAACCTGCCTCCCCGAGATCTCCCTCCTTCGCGTTCGAGCCCCGTCCATTGTTTCCGTAATTTATTTACAAATATTTTTACAAGGATCCTCGCGTACATCGTGGTTCTAATTAATTTGGCTCAGGGAGCCAGCAGAAGGGACGCGATGCATTTCCGATCGAACGATCGTTTTCTATGGGAACAATCGCGTCACCGGTCGTGGGTAATGCCTCCGGGCGATCCTACACGAATTCAATCGCGTTACTTCCGGTCCAGCCGCTTCCAGAGCCGGCCGTAATTGCTTGCCAGGCGAATCGATTCGTTGGAAGACTATTCCGAGGATTCGCGGAAAATTTCGCATCAACGGCGACGTTGTGTCGTCGCTGAGATCATCTCGCCCGATGACTCGTTCTTCCGGATCTCGGATGGATCGGTAAAAAAGAAAAAAAAAATACAGAAAAGCCGTGGAAAAAGCGGTCGAATCCATCCTGTCTCGAAGCGATCTCATTTCCTTTCGATCGGACCTCGTTCTTGACTAATTGCCGGCCGCGTAACGAGAAAAGGCGGCCGTTTTCCGTTGGAATTTTTCGCTCGCTACGCCCTCCACGATCGGAAACGTTGCCTTTCTTATTCGCCGGATCTCTATCGAGACTTCAGATTCCCAAGGGCGACAGGTCCGATTGAACCGTCAATTTTTCAGTTTTCAGGACGATCGAGTCTGTTAATTGCACGCGCGTCGAACGACCAATGCTCGTTCGATCGTAATCGTCGCTAATTGCTGACAATCGGTATGAATAATTGATGCGTTTTTCGAGCGTTTTCTTCCCGCTATGATTGATCCGACCGAGTGGACTACACCACCGTGGTCTTTTCGCTTTTTCTCTCGTTCTATCGCTCTTTCGCTTCTCGCCTCTCCTCGTTCTCGGTACGAGCGGCACGACCAGCCGGAGATGGACCGGTCGAGATAACGCCGCCAGGCCGGTAACTGCGGTAATTGTCGGTGATTAGAGGAGTCATAATTACCGGTCCACGTATAACGTTACCGAGTCCATTCATTCTTCGCTCGATTCCTCGCCGCGTTTTCTCCCTTTTGCTCTTACCCCCCTATCTCTCTCATTCTCTTCTACTCTCGTTCCTTGCTCGATCTCGTAACCGGCGAGATTCATCGCGTTTTTGCGAAAGACACGATCCAGCTACAGGTAACTGTAAAATCTCTCTCTCGTTACCGGGGACGAATGATAAACGGTGAATAGGATTCGCGCGGCGCGAGCCACGCTTCCACCTCGACAGCAACGTTCGGAAACGAGACTCCGCGAGTTCCCACGTGCGAAACTAGAGAGGGAGAACAATTAAAAGATACTTTAATAACACCTCGGCCGAAGTTGCCTATTATGGTGCACGCGAGACGATCGCCCTAGCCCCAAGGGGAACAGAAACTCTTCTTTCTGGTGGGCGAAGGGGGACCACGGGTCTAGCGCAAGATTTTTCTACAACTGACGAGGGTGCTCTCGAGTCATATATCTCCCTCGTGGCTGTGCTGGAGTTTCGACGTTTGAACGGCCCACGAAATTATAGCACGGACAACGGCGTTTCGACGCTCCAGCGTTCGCACCTTCGCCTCGTCCTTTTTCGTTAAGGGGTAGTCTCGTTTTCAAGATTGCGAGGGTGCGGGACGAGCCTTCAAGTTTCTCGATAAAGATACGGTTTTTCAGTAGTCAAAAGCGCTGGGTAAATGATCAATCTAGGCCACAGTCGCCCTCAAAAGTCCCATTTTTACGTTTACGAGGCGTAAAACCATCTTTTTAACCCTTATACGCTCCTCAAAAATAGCTGCATAAAAGAGACTAGGATAATAATCCACCCATTTTTATTTCACACGTTAAATCGACATATTATGTTTCATTTATAGTGTCACATTTTAAAGAAATACATCCGCCGACGCAGACATAAAGGAATGAATAATTTTACAGTATGTGAAAATATTGAATGGGTGAATTTTCACCCTGAAGAACGTATGAGGATTAAAAAGTGGTCCTCAAAGCGGACACTTGGGGCTTTATCCCAATTTTTCAATTTTTTAAAAAGTAGCCCACTACAAAAACACTGCATTTCTTCAAAACAAGTTTAAAATGAATAGGGAAAAAAACATTTTTTTCAAATAAACCAACAACCGTAATCCCGTTGAAAGCACCGGTTCCCATTAGATCACCGAAGTTAAACAATGTGGAAAGTGAATGGCACTTGGATGGGTGACCGTCTGGTAAAAAAGAACTGGAATGTGGTCCACCCGGGTGTTTTTCACGTGTTGTTGGCAAAAGGTGATTCGGAACCCACCATAAACAGTAGGTTCGACAGATCGAATCTGGCGGCGATATCATCAATTTATTGTTTATCTTAATTTCGATCGAGAAGAATTTAACCTTTATAAACAGTAGGTCCCGCTGAAAAGGCGATAGTGAGAATTAAAGAGGGGGAAGAAGATTGGTAAATGAATTTGAAACCCTGAGGGGACCAAATATCACGTTACAAACATTACAATACTATACATTTTTTTCAAATAACAACATTTTGGATGGATACTCTTATGTGTTCTTAAAAACTCATTTCTCTCGGTTGATTAGTCGTGCCCTGGCAATCAAGAATGTCCGAAAAACGAAGTCCGAGTAAAACCTGTTCCTCGGAAAGGAAGTACGCCGTTGACAAACGTTTCCTCGGGGAAAAAGAACGGCGTAATATGTGGGTCGACATTGTGCGGCGAGGGTTGGCGTGTATCGAAGTGCGTGCGTGTCGACGGAAAAAGATGCGCGTCAAGATACGTCGTGGAGCATCGTGTATCTTAATTCCCCGGTCATAATTAGCCCGGTAACAAGTTACTTTTCCCCGGCGAGGATCGACTCAACACCTACCGTGGAAAACCGCAATTACCGGCATAAACCGTCGGAATATCCGAAGCCGGCCGGGCCGTTGAGTATCGTACGTGTCAATGATACCGCTCAATTTCCAACGATAATTGGAGCCGATGCGCGAAAGTGCACGGCAGTTACAACCCCCCCGCGAGACTCGACCCAATTAGCTTATCGATCGTTCCCGATAGATAGGCCGCCGGAGCCGATTAACTCGCGTCGCTTCTACAACCGCGGGAGAGATGCTCCTTGGATAAAAGCGGCGACTCGACACTGCTTCGCCGCGCCGTCTCAATTATCGATCGCACGGACGCGCGTAATCAATCATTCGTCGCTGTATGTATGGAAACGACGCGACGCGACGGCTCGAACCTCGGGTCCAACTTCGGCTGGAGATTGCACGGTACGTAACATGGGACACCGCGCGCGACCAATGAAAGCAACCGGACGGAGACATAATGGTGGGATCGACGAAAAGTGGTTGCATGCGATCTCAACCGTGGAGAGGGCGGCCGTGTGCGACGATATCGAGTCATTTTCTCGATAATTAGATACGATAGAGTGCCGCGAGTGGGAGAACGTGCCGAGCCTGGCTGATGCAAAAGACCGCTCTACCAACGTCGACCAGATATACTATCTATAATATCGTGTCGCGAGCACAAAATGGAAAACCACGGAGTCGGCGGTCTAGCTGTTAGCGACCGCAGTTCGTTATCGCCGATGGTCGCCCGATAAGGACAAACCTAGGCAGCTGTTTCGCTGACCAGAGTACGCCGCTAAAAGCTATCGAGTTCTCCAGCTGCTGTTCGTGGTTCTACGGGCCGAATAACCCCAGAGACGAACACTTCGGGGTGAACTAGTGTTCTTCGCTGGGAACAGTGCCCCGGAGGGCAATCCACGGCCGAGGCTGCCCCCCGATCGCTCTCGTTTCGCTCGTATCATAATTTCGACGTGGTCGAACCGGGTGCGGGAGACTCTCCTTGCGTAAAAGCCGTCGCGGAAACGACGTTTCAACGAGTCAACGCATCGCGACCATAGCCCCGTGCCTTTAATAGCGTCGTTTAAGCGAACCTGCCCGGAGGTGGACGTTGCCAGACAGCCACGACGAAAGAAGTATGGCGGGAGAGACTCGTGACGTCGCTTGGTACATGCAAGACTGTTCGGTTTACGAGCCTGGAGAGGATACCACGGAAGAAGAGGAGAGAAGGAAGAGTGGAAAGAAACGGGGGAAAAAGGAACGACACGACCGGCACGAACGAGGTAAAAAGCGAAAGGCGCGAGAAGGGGAAACATTATCCTCCCACGCAGCTCGGGACGGACCTCGAAATTCCGCAGATAAAATCGGCGCCTTGCTCGAACCGGCCAATGTATTCATAATGGCCGTTCGCTTGGCTCTATTCCGAAGCGACGCGTCTTCGGATACCGGAAAAATCGAAAGTCCGGGAAGCTCGACGACAAAGTCGTAGCTAATTTTGCGTCTCGTTCGAAGATCTCGCGGAAACGATCGACGATTCAGAGAGGTTCGCACGGAGGAACGGGCTGGTGCGTCGGGATCGCTAGCCGAGAGGAAAATGGGATCAGATAGCAGTCGGACCGTTTAGTATGCAGCGATGCATTCATATCAATCGTGGCATGCATATGCAACGCGCGACGTCCACGCTTTGGAGGCGCGAGAGCAACGAGGAAAGGGAGAAACGTAACGGCGACGCATAAATTTCATCGCCGCCTTTCGGTCACCGATAGCCGAGAGCTATCGGCGCGAGATCGTGCTCGCATACTTCCTATTACCACGATTTTCGCCGATCTCTGTTCTCGACGGTCCGCGTTCGACGCTCGGAGAAAAGCCGAGGAGACGCGCGCTCTCGCACGCAATCGCAAACTGCGACATCCTGCGTCGCTCGCGGCCGTAATTATCTTGTAAGTATTTCCGCGAAATGTTGCGTGCCGGGACAATTTTCCAGCGACGCGTTCCTCTATAAAACGCGTCGGCCCGCCGCGGCGCGCCACGGGACGCCGAGAAGCCTGCATAAAATATCGTACAGGAAACGAACAGCGCTTCTCTTTCGTGTCTCGATTCCTGTGGGATCGTTTCGCTATTTTCTCCGATCAGGAGGAAATTCGCGGGATGCACCTTGGTCGACGGATCGTGCCGCGTCATTGCCACCGGTGTGCATATTCATGGGATCTCGTGTTTGCAACGCGTACGGAGAGACATGCGTCTTGCTCGAGTCACACAGCCGATTCGACCGGAAGAGATTGATTCGAGCGTGGCTTGAACTTACGTTCGACGGTCCAATAAACCCGTAGTTGGTAGCTAAATTCACTTACCGGCTGAAACAGAAAGAATAGAACGTGATCGCTTCTGGTACGATAGCACGCTACCTAAATTTAATCGTTTCTGTTATGTATTGGAACAAGAACACTGATTTATTATAAATTAGACGGAGTTATATTTTACATTCCATGTGCTTATTTCTACTTTTAGAGTTTCGGTTGTGTACATAGCACGCACCGCATACGTTGTTTGCATTTGTAGGTAAGACAGACGACTGACTGGATCGCGTCGCGAATCCGCTGTCTTCTCATTTGTCTAGATCGGCACGTTACGTCTTTTGGCAACCGCCGTCGAAAGCGCGATCTAGTGTCTTTATATCTAACAGTTTCCTTCTCTAACTTTCTTCGCATTCGTTAAAATCTATGAAATAATCGTGAATACGTGTTGAAAAGAGAAGAGGAATAATCGTTCGGTCGAGAAATGAAGCCGGTAGCTGCTCGGGGAAGATCGCTCCACGGTATTTTCCGAAGCGTATCCCTGGCAAAGTGTAGCGAAAGCTGGGTTTCTCGATCGGCGAGGGACAAGCGGATGGTAGGGCAGAGTGTTTCGGTGGCAGAGGCAGAAAGGGGGCAGCGAGAGGCAGAGGGAAGCAGAGGGAGGCAGATGGAGGCAGAAGCGGGGTAGTCGACGGGGTTGCGGAGGACGCGCGTGTACGCGTACCTTCACGTACACGTAGGAGGGTAGGTGCGCGTAAAGTGTACACAGGCGCGGTACGATGCGGCTGGTAAGAGGAAGACGTGATCGATGCCCGTGGGATGCGAGGGCGTTCCTGGTGCGGGAGGCGCACGAGACAAATGGACGTCGCGCGTCTCCCGACCACGCCTTCCCGCGGGAGAAGAAACTCCGTTGCGTGTACCCTTGCCTTTGCTTTTGCCTCTGCCTCTCTGCCTCGATTCACGACGCTCTGCTCGAGCTGCTGCTCGAGCTGCTGCTCTCTCGTCTCGTCTCGTTTCGTTACTCCGAGTTAGGGTAGTCCTCGCGGATAAAAATTCAACCACGTTCCATTCGGATCGAATCGACGTCTCCACGGAGACAAATCTATCCGGCGCTATCTCAGCGAAAAGGTTCTCGCGGAAACGCGAAGAAATGCTCGCGCTCCAAACATATTCCTCCGTACAACGTTTAAGTGAGTTTCAGCACCTTTCTCCGGGAGAACGAGCAGGGAGAAATCGAAGTTCGCCCCTGTTTCGTGGCTGGAGAAGTCGATACAAAAAGAGCGCGCGCCGACAGAAGGCGCAGCACACGAGTCCCGAATAAAATATGCATGGTGCTCGCGGTGGCACGACAACGATACCAGTCTGTCCTCGATGACAATAGCGCGATCGGAGCCAAACAGGTATAAATGTTGCGAGCAGGGCATCGCGGGGCGCGCGGACCATGACACGCAGAGTACCATATTCTCTCGCTCTATCTCTCCGTCGGTGAGCGCTCTCTCTCTCTCTCTCTCTCTCTCTCTCTTTCTTTCTCTCTGTCTCTCTCTCTCTCTCTCTCTCTTTCTTTCTCTCTCTCTCTCTCTCTCTGTTCGCCGCGTATCGGAGGGATTTTCTAAACATAGCCAGTGGACGCGCGATGCTAGTTATAGCGGAGCGATGCATTCGCGATTTTTCTTTTTCGCCGGGGCAAGTCGAGGAGGTGTCGAGCGGCACACGCACGCATCTCGCGTCACATCGAGCCTATAAATAATACGAGGCGGTACGGCAAAGCCGAGGAAAAATGGAGGCGAGGAAGGAGGCACGCGCGGGGACGCGAAACCCACGATATTTAAATTCAACCGAGCCGCAACGAGCTACAAACAAGACGAACGCCGATAAATATTCAACGGGCCTCCGAACGCGCGGACTCCTATGGTCGTCGCGTCGTCCCCGCGGCTACAAGCACGAAGCCTCTCGAGAACTCGAGTTCTCGACCGAGGCCTATGCACCTGCGACGCTCGCACGCGTCCTTTACCCGAGAACGACTCCCCTAAATCATCTCCGACGACGATCCATCGCCTTTCGATCACTGTCCCGATCGATTCCTCTCGCGTCCCCCATATTAATGTAAATCGGCTTCCGCGAACCGATCCTTACGTTTCACAGACATTTTTTCTCCGGCGGACGCTTCAAGATTTATTTCTTACGTACAATTTGAAAGTATAATATTGTACCATCCGAGCCGCGACCAAAAAAAAATTGTTTCTAAAGCGGCGGGAATATTGGGCGGCCGGATAGCGCCGCATAATTAACACCGACGACGTGGATGTCGGATCAATAGGATCGAGGTGTGCGTGCCGTCGTCATGGGGCGACGACAAGGGAAAGCCGGAATTTCCGAATCGTCGTTGATATCGATCGTTAATCCCGTGACGGCGACGCGAGACGGGGGACGCGCCAACGGAGAAACACCGTTAATTACTTCCGTCCTCGCGAAAACGTGTCGCTATTAAAGCGGGGCGGAAACCACCCGACGACGTCCTCGAAAGTTTTGCCAGGGCGACGACGCGCCCCCGTTGCCCTCGATAACGACGAGAATCGTCTCGATCGAGTCTCCGGCGAGGGACGAGAACGTGCACGTCGTGGAAAAACCAGGGAACTCGAGCTGTTAGGCTTTCGGACGAGGTTCGCCGCTTGGATGAGTCGCATATCGTTTACAATGGGTAAAGGTGGACGCGCGAGACGCGTCAGAATTGCGTCCCATTGGATCGGAGACCACCCAAGGCGCGTTGGTCCCGGACACGCCACGGGCCATCCTCGGGAGGACGGCTAACGATAGCGAAAACCTGTCCTAGCAGCGGGATCCGCGAGATAAGGTGGTGAATGCAGGTGTTTAGCGCTCGGCCAGTCATCGCGTTGTCATTACTTACGGCTGACACCGAGCCCAGTGAATCTGGGGAGTGGTGCGTCGCTGCGCTCCGCGGGGGTCGAACACCCTTTTGAACATCGGGGATCAGGATCACCGGACGCATCCGAGAACAAAACCCGATCGCGATGCGAGCTTGCGATTCCCTTTCAATATTCCTCGAGGCTCGTACAAATTAGATCCAGGGACACGAACAACTCCAGCGCGTCCCCTTCCCCCCCCCCATCGATTCTCCAGCACCGCGAGAACTGTTTAAAACTATTGTACAAAGGTTCTGATCGAAACAGTCACGATTCGATAGGTATCTACCGCGTGGGTTTCCGATTCTCTCGCGTTCGAGCCAAAGATGGCGGTGCCTTGAATCGAAGCTGTGGGTGTAACGCGCGTCGGGAACTCGGTTCCTAGAAACGTTCGTCAAAAGCAGGAATTGAACTATGGGAAAGCAAGGTCGCGAGAACTTTCTCCTCGCGGAGATGCAGCGGAACGGATCCGAATCTCTCGGCCAGCGGAAATCAAAGAGGCAGAAGAAGCGCTGATTGAACGGAGTGGCCGTGGTATTCCTTTGATGCGGCGCTCTGCCGTGATTTACGATAGACGGCGGTTTTTTCATGGCCCACGAGCATCTCCAGTTCAGCGTGGGACGATAATTTTCCATAATTATTCTGCCACTAGTGGGGCATGCACGTTAGGGTCTCGCTAACGAGCTTACGCCACGAACGAGCGAATCGACACCACGCTCTATACCGTTACCGCACAAATTGCTTTTCGTGTCAGTGGGACAATTACTCGAGGAACATATCCAGAACCGATCGTCCTGCCGATAGACGGTCGCGTCGGATCGTGGAAGCGAACGAGTCGCCGAAGATGTCCTCGGTACCGCGGGATTCTAACTCGAGGGCACGGTGAGATTTACGAGCGCTCGGTAATGCGGAATAATGCCGTTTGCATCGGCAACGACTGAATTTATTAACTTCGTCACGCGTCATCACCTGCGCGCGATTTTCGTGAAAATTTGCCGAGCCGCGCGGTGCGCAAATCACCGGCCATCCGGCGAGCGGAGATCAAGAGAAGCGCGCGAACTCACGTTGCTTCCACAGGACGGCTCCTACAAAGTATTACCTCTAATTGTCCGTGTCTAATGTTAAGAGCTTAAGAAACTCCCATACTCCGTGCTTATAGTTCGCGGATCGTCTAAATCGAGCGGAAAGTTCGCAAAGGAGATTCAATCGCTGCAAAACACGCTCTCGAAAGACGCAATAAAATCGGACACAATTAACACCGCAACTGAACCCGAACAAACCGACAAAGAAAGCGACTTAATTGCATCGGCGATTGCTCGAGCGAGTCCAGAAGTTTCCAGTTTAGTAATCCGTGTATACAGTGTAGACGCTCGTTTACACGAACCGGTTAATGCGAAACCTCGAGTAGATGCGCGAAGTACAGCGTACAATGTACGCCGAACGTCGACCTCTGTTATCGGAACAAATAAGTCGAAACGAACTGAGAAATTTCTCCGATGGCTGGTGGTGCACCCTGCGTAGAAACGTGTCCCGTTCCACGCTCGTGCGCGTGTTTGAGCGCACGAACGCGTGTGTTGGCGTGCGTTCGCGCGCGTGAATAGCGTGTGCTCGATGCGTCACGGTTCTCTGACTGCGGGCCACCACGCCCATCGCGACCGCACTCGCTCGTCCATGACGCGGAGCAAAGACGCCGGTCGCCTCACGACGCAAACAAGTTCGAGGGGTGTGGATGCAACGAGTCGCCAAAAATACGTGCGAAGAAACCTTGTTGCAAGCCTGCTCGCCGAACTCCTCCGACAGCCGGCAATTCCGCCGGCCGCGTTCTCGGGGGTGCGAAACGCCGTCGGTCCTCTTAACCCTTAACACTCGAAGCTATTTCAATTGCAAAATTAAACATCCCTTCGGACTTCGAATATCTCCATTCTCTGTGATTCTTGAAATTTTATGGATACGAAATTGGTGCAATACGTAAATGTTTAGGAACTGATTAGATTTTGAATAATTGTACAGTGATTTTTACTAGCGCCTCTCGGAGTGCTAAGGGTACGCGTTATACATATACGCTTACGAGACAAAATATCGATTGCTGCACGATTCAGTGCTGCGATGTGCGACCAATGTAAAATAATTGACATTTGTCATTAGTTGTCATTATGATTAGCAGCGTACGATGCGAAAGCAAACTTCACGCCAGCTACGAAAAGCAAAGAAATATGTCGAGCGACGAGAAGGACGTGATTTTCTATAATTATATTCATACCAGATCGTTTGATTTCTGTTCTGTGTTAATTTCTATTTCATTCCATGCGTTTCATTTTCTGTAGCGCCGTTTCTTGAAAAGTCTAATATAACTGTATTGAAAGTATGAAATATTTATAACATTAAGAATAAATGTCAATCGACACACAGAAATTTAGAATCAAAGACGTCGGTGATTTGAAGTATCTGAAAAAGTACAAAATATATATAACGAGTAAACAATTCTAAATATTAGTTTAAGTCAATCAAATTTAAAGAATTAATTACACAATGATTAGAAAAAATACATTTATTATGATAGTAGGTGGGAATAATTTTTTAAGGAATTGTAGTGAACATTTCATCCCGATATCTTGTATGGTTCAATAGTTATAGAATAAAATGCCAGAGTCTCCCCTTTGCCCTTCCGTGACGCTATCCTCTCACCCTCGTCTCTTCGCTCAGCGTTCAAAATGTTCCCTCGCGGGTAAATTAACGGCTGATTTCGCTATTAGAAAATTATACCGATTTTCGCTCGACGTTTCACGTTTTTTTACATAGGAAAACTGCACTCCCCTTACTTAGCGACGCCTCCTGGAGGGGTAAAAACTAGGGACCAAATAGGGGACGGGGACGAGGTACAAACGTCGTCGCATTACCTGTCTCACCCGGCCGATTCAAGTAACCAAATCTACACCCTTCTCACCGCAGGCCATGCCTATACCTTTTTTTTTGTTGAAAAACCTGGGAGAACCGGTAGAACCCATGTACCTCCTCGAAGAGGTGCCGCGGGTGCCGTAAACTCCCAGGTCCAGGAACACCCTGTTCATGATGGGTGACCTTTACTTAAATCCTATTTGTCGATGAACTACACAAGGCCCGATTTCCCGCTATCCGCATTAATCGAGTCACCATCGACTCTTAACTTAATAAATATACTATTAATATTAATACATATACATGCTATAAAAACCATATACATTGTGTACCTTAACCGTTATTATTTTATAAACATATACATGCTATAAAACTTAGCTATAATAACTTACATCATGTATCTTAATCCGTTATTTATCTTATATACATAATCTATTAAATTATATACTATACTATTATATACTTAATCTATTATATATATATTATTTATAATTAATCTTTATTTCAGTTATCTAAATCTATTTGCAGTTTATTACTGTCTTTATAATTCCAGTTCTAATTGTCTTTTTCTATCAGGTGGACGTGCTGGTGCTAGACCGCATCTGATGTCTTCTTCGATTTCCATATGTCTTCTTCCGGTAAGTTATTGTTTTGTATTTTTGATTCTTGTTTTTTTTATCTTTTCCTTCTAACGGTAGATTTTCTTCTTTATCTTTCTCTTTTTGGCCATGGCTATACCCGAGCCGCTAAACGACGTGTACCACCACAGAGGGCCTAAGGGTTCAAGTCTCTCCTATATGTATTCCCAAAGAGTAGTAGTCTGTGGAATTGGAAGAAAGGATTGGATGTGCGAAATTCGAAAGAGATTCACGGAAGGGAGATTCGTATCTGGGACGAGCGAACTTTTCCTGGCGGACTGTGCGGCGCGGCGGAGCGATCGGCAGCATCTCATAATCGGCGTCGGGGTTTATCGTCGCTGGATCGGGGCCTTGTTCGCGAGTCATGCGGAAAACGAGGAGTACGCCGAGATCAAATACCGGGAGCTCGTTGTCCGTACGCGTGCACGTTATACCGGGGCAGGAAACTCGGAATCAGAGATCCCGTCGGATGGCGATGGAGAATAATTGCGCGTTTGCGCTCGTTGCGGGAGGAGGATTCCATGGCCGCCTCCACGACTCCCGGTAGTAATTATCGAATCCCTCCTTCGCCTCCACCTCCGCTCCTCGGCCTTCTCTTTTGCCCTACTCGGTCGGTACCGCGACTCTTGCCTCTTTCGCCCCTTATTTCTCCTCGGCTCGTGTATTATTATTCGGTGTGTGCACCTACTGGCTAGCCGAGCACCGGTGAACCGACTCCGCTCGGGCATCCAGCATCGGTACCTAACTCCTCCATCCAGACCATCGGCCTGGATCAGAAGCCACCCTGACACGAAGATTACTGGAATTAAGCCTTTAGTTCCGAGGTAACCGCGCGACTCGCCCTCAGAACCAATCGTCTCAGATTTTTTTCCTCCTCTCGGGATCTCCTCTCGGCAAGATTTAACTAGGCACACTCGCGGACGCTCCTCCCGATGCAAGAAACTTGCATCGATCCATCCCAGCGGCCCGAACACCGCCACGACATTTTAATTGCTCGATTGCTCGGCAACTCCTTCCCGTACCCGAGTTTGCGCCCTATCCAGTCGAAACGAAACTGTCTCTCCGTCGCGTCTTGTCGCGCGTCGGTTGGCAGATCGGAATCATCGACAACGTCTCAATCGGCCGGAACGATTATCGGGAGATAGCATCGGTTCTTCGCGTTAAGCTCCATTAAAGCGTCTTCGCACGGTGACAGGTAACATTTGCGCGTCGCCAGTTCGCGCTCGCGGGAATTAAAATGCAAATTGACGGTCGCGAAAGTCCCGCCCGAGTCGCCTAACTCGTTCCGCGTTATCAATCCGGATCGCGAAAAGAAAAACAATAAAAAAAAGAACAGAACAGAAAACGAAACCGTATTGCGATCCTGGCGGAAAGTAATTTGTTCCTTTTCCATGTTTTGTTGTTTCCTGTCGGCCGGGCCGTTCCGCGTCTACGCTCTCCTCGTTTTCCCCCGTACACCACGGAATGCCAAATGAGGTCCGCCATCCTCGTGGTTCGCCGGTACGTTCGGCCGAACCCCCGAGAAATGCGTGCAGGTGTGTGCCGGGGCCCGAGCGGTGTCTTTTTATCTTCCCTCGACTTTGTCCGCACGCGATTCCGGGTCTGGAAACCCGGAGAGCCGAGTTCGTGGGCCCACGCGCCAAAACGTTTGTCTCTGGGAGGATCCTTGTACCGCCACCGCAAGCTCTAGTAATTACTCCGACTGAGATACCGATCTGCCGCTCCAGGAAACCTCGAAAAATCTGGAATGGGAGGGCAACGGAGACCACCAAGGAATCAACGGTCTGGAATTTCTGTATCTCGGCTTTTCTTCGTGAAATATAGAGTCGTCAGAACTCCCCTTTTCTCGGCCTATATCTTCTTCGTCGTCTAATGCGCACAAATTCGCAAGCGACTGCTTTTTTTTTACCGCGGTTAATCCCTATAATATCGAGTCTGACTCTTCCATCTCCTCGTTCACGAAAATAGAGGAGAGTACAATAGAAATTTTCCTTTCCTTCTAGGAAATTGTAAACGACAAAGAACGTTGTCGACGTTGTTCTAATCGTCGTGGGTGCGGAGAAAATCGTTGGGCGATAGATTAAGCGTCATTTCGTGCACGGAGGCAACGTGTCATCAACGGTGTTTTCGCAGGGAATATATGTACGTACGTCGACAGGCGGCGAGCTCGTGATTCTCGATGGAAATCGTGCCGTCTAGGTAGAATCCGTCGAGGAAGGAACTTCAGTGTCCAGTCCCCTCGCCGAGCTGTCTCAATATTTCCGCGCATAAGTAATAAATAGGCCGGCGCGGTCGGACGGCTGCAATTTCTGAAATATCGGCGCAAAGTTTGTACGGCGCGGCGGTGTGCAACATTTATGCGTCCTCGATAGCCCTCTTGGCCACTTTGCGCAATTGCCGGTGACAAGAAATGTTGCGCTCACGGGGTTTGTCATTTTTGCCCGAGGACACAGCCGCGCAACGTGTCATCTGCGAAGCCACACGATTGCCGATCGAGGCCGGAAGCGACGTCGCACTCGGTGACTTTTTTATTTTTTTTTTTTTTCGTCCTCTGCCGCGCCGCCCCGGTTGACAGAAGGTAATACGTGGGCGTGTAAACCGAGCGACACGCGTGTTCGCGAAACTTTTTCCGGGCCGGTCGGACCAAAAGTAGAAAAGTTTCCGCCACGTGTCGATCCTATCACCGTTCATTTTCCTTCATCCACGACAGTACACGAGCCTGGGTGTTGCGTCTCATGCTTTATTCAGCCCGACTGGTCGAACCGGGCCGTTTGACTAGCGTTTACCGTCGCCCACTTATGAAACTGCATCGATGCAACCCCGAGAGCTCGATGCGTCGCCGAGACTCGCGAGGGAGGATCCCGTTCGGGAACGATCAATTAACGAGAGACGGTTTCCCCGATCGGACAAGACCACCGGCTGACACAAACGGTGACTTTGTTTCGGTTCGCGACTCTCGTCGAGGCTCATCATCCCCTGGGGCCACATTAGGGGTGGCACGAGCTGGCTGACGACTCCTCGTCCCTTAATCGTGGCCGGAGGAGTCGATATCGCCGCGAGAATCGGGCTCCATCGGCGCAAATAGAGTGCCTATAAATAACGAGGCCACCCCGAGTGTTGTGATTACATTACCTACGCCGGGGAATCAAACGGACCGGGAAAAGAGAGAGACGGGAGAGAAGAGAAACCGACGAGCTTTCGACGATACGACCGCAAGGGCTTCCACGTGCTGCTGCTGGGGAGCGTTGTCGCGGTACCATGGCGAGGGAAAACCCACCCGGGGGACTCTCTGCGGCAGATTAAATCTCCGCTGGTTAGCGTTTGATTAAACTCGGGAGTGAGACCGATGTTAATGCTCGGCCCGCGCTCGATTGCAACCCACCGGAATTGACAGCGCGAGAACGACGCGCCTCGTAAAACAGTCCCGTCACCCCGGTTCCTCTCTCACTCTCTCTCTCTCTTTTTCGGCGGATACATACTCGCCGCGTTTGAGTCTGCGCGCTCTGACTCCGACATTTTCTGTCCACGACAGACTCTCCTTCTCGAATCTCGTCACCGTCCTACAAAGACGTAAACTCTCGAGGAAGAGAACGTCTCTCGGCGATCCTCGTTTCTCCACCTTTTCATTGTAAGCGACCGCTCGCGGGCGTGCGCCGACTCATTCATAACGCCTTCGACAGATTTGTTTAATTACTTAATTGCCCGCTTCGGACCCGGACTGTACGCTCGCGCTGGCAGATGTCGAAACCCCGCGGGCGCGCAGACAGAACGAGTTCTTATCCGATTTCCACGCTGAAAAATTCGCTGAACGATCTTGATCGACGCTCTTACGAAATTCGAGAATCTCGACTCGCACTTCCCAGAGTTCTTGGTTCACTCAGAGTGTTGTAAATAGATGAACTTTATTTAAACGTCTTTTTCCGGCATCGAACCTGACGAGACTGCTCGACGTTCGCTTCGTTTTCGACGTTCGCTTGTCGTTGGCAACGAACCGCTTGTAAACAACGTAAACAGTATACCGGGTGGTGCAACACGAAGAACATCTTACATGTACTAACAAATTCTCCAAGATCGCCGAGTTTGGATATCGTCTCTACTTATCACGAAACGGAGCAGCGATCTCGCTCATTTCCCGATGCTAAATTCAATCGCGGCCGATATTAACCTTCTGAAGGAATCGCGCGGGTCGGCGCAGAAAAGGAGAAAAGAGGAGTGAGGCGGAGGGGAAGAGCGCGAGGGGGAAGAGACCGAGTCGGAGCCGAGTCGAGTCGAAGGGCCTCACAATTAGCGCATACATCACTGGCTGAGAGGCCGCGAGGGGCTAGGAGAAGGCCCGTACTGGCAACCTGTTATTATATACGCGGTCCGAAATACGCATGTATCACTCACGCACACAGGTTTTCGTCCGGTGAACACGTACGGCCCGTCGGTGGATTAATTCGCACGCGGCCCGATCGCGAACGACGATGGGAGGCGCGCCACTTGCACGACGAAACTCGATTTACGAGCCAACGGATCGCCGTCTCTCGCAGCCCCGTGCGACCGGGATCCTTATCGCGTCCTGGTCCTGCTTATGCCCTCCGCCGCGAGATATCCTCCTCGTGTCAATCCCTCCGTATTTTTCGAAGCGATCGTTCCATTTTTTCAACGAATTCACCGTGCGCACCGCGTTCAATTAACATCCGACGCAAGATACCCGCGGTCAGGGGAAATTGATTTATCGAAGGAACGATAGCGGCTTGTAAATCAAGCCGCTTGCCACGAAAAATCCTCGATCGCGTGGGTCGCTGGAAATCGCGAGAGACGCCGCGCCGCGCCGCGGAGAGAAGTATATCGAGTTACCTAACGTTTCGACGGGGAAGTATCGTGGGATGACTAACGGCCGAATCGCGGCTCAGCTAATGGCAACGTTTTTTTCAGGGATCGCGTAATTGATAGCTTCGAATAATAAACGCGCGAGCGCACGCGTAGAAGCGATAACTTTTCGAGATACGGCCCGGGAATTATTAATGCGTCCCTCGCGACGCTAATAATCGATGATGTAATTGTAATCTACGTTCCGTCGAGCCGAGAACCTTTTGCCTACGCCTTTCCGTACACGTGTGGATCGTAGAAAAGTTACGGCGGTGTTTGATTGTTCAAAGGGTTCAGTCAGTTTCCGTTTTTCAGGTGGCAGGAGGTTTTGAATGGCCACGATAAGAAGCGATTCGACGACAACGGGGATCGGATCGTAAATAATTGATCGACGGTTCCCGTATTAATAACGGCTACAGCATCCAAGTACCAGGATCGTGTCAAGGACCACCCGCGGCGAGCTGCCCCGACAATGCCGGGGACAGACGACACGACACAATCAGGGACTCCCTGTTCCGCTAGCAGGCTTGCTAATAAATTATTAAAGGGACACCCTCTGGAAGTGACGTTGGAATATTACGGCGAGAATGACTGTCCCGTGCTCTCCTCGTGGTCGGTACGCAAGCTACATCGGGGGCTACATCTCCGCAAAAAAGGCCATCTCGCCGCGCGAAAGACGGCCCGCGGTATCGTCTCTCATCTTCTTCGTTTTCTCATCAGGCCCCGGAAAAATGTAGCAACCCCGACATTACGGTCGTTCGTTGTCAGCCGGACTTCCACGTGAACCGGTCATAATTTTCGCGTCTGACGCGGCAAAGATTAATCGCCGTATTAATTTTACTCGCGTGTATTTTTCGTTCGAGCCGTACGTGCTCGCGACAGGTAATTAAACGGAGTTTAAACCGGAGGGCCCCGCGTCGGACAAAGTGAAAATCGGCAGAAGTTTCCCTCGTCGGAGAGGAATCGTTTCGAGAGAAACTAGAGTCAGCCAACCCTCCGCCGCCCTTTCGGCCTCTCCCTCCTCTCGAGACGTTAACGAGACGGAATTCGAGACGGTCGATTGGCTGACAGCGGCGCCCGGTTCGTTTCCTTTGTCTTACCGACAGAGAATTTTCTTTCGGCCTGAAAGTCTCGTTTTCGGCAGGAAACGATTTCCAGGCATTCGAAACTCGAGAGTGGCTTCTCTGTCCATCGAATACCATGACCGGTAATGGGAATCCAGCGCAAAGACAATGGGGCCAGACCGTCACGCCTGCTAATACCGGCCGGAATATCTCGCTGATTCTTCGCGCTCGAGTTCGGAAAAGGGGTGAGTTCTTTGTGTTTGCTTCGAGTCGGAGAGGCCGGACCCGGCTCCGTGGCGAATTTAAAATCACGGCGAGAAAGATTTTTCTTACGAGGATCACGGGAGGGCTAACGAACGCTAATTACCGCGAGTCGAAAGCGCACCGCTAATTCGACGACAGCAACGCGGTGCACGTGTCGTTATCTAAGCGTGGCCGAAAGTGCGCGCAATTTACGCGGCACTAATTCGGCAAAGCTTCATTAGGGTCGACCTCGAGGTCCGTACTTAGACGACGCGGGGGGTATAATCATAGTTTAAATTCGGCTCCCATCCATTGAAAATCAGTGGCTCTGACCCGCTTCGCAATCAGGATACCGGTTAGGGGGATGGTGGGTGGGGGCTATCATGGGGCATTTGATCCGCGGCGGGTCATCAATATTGCATGAGGGGACCACGAACGCGCGTACGATCATGCCAAATGCTGGGAATCAAAATAGTGACGGAGTTTATAGTTCGAGAGAGGGAACCGGCGCATCATCATCACCCCCCGCGTATCCATGCGGGGGTACGAGTTACGACGTTACCGCGCATTTCCACATTTTTTTGCGTGGCACGCTTCGCGACGAATGACAAAACTAGAAACAAAATTTCCTAATTTTTTACAGCGATCGAATTACCCCAGGATTTCGATAAATGGCTGGTCCTTTTAACGATCCGAATGTGCTTCGTCCGTCCTCGCTGGTACACGGGAGAGAATCAAAGGAAAAAAGAAGGAACGGGACGAGTCTCGGGAACACGTTCGACTCGTACTTCGTATTACGACGAGATACGTCTGTGTGTGCGCACCGAGTAGGCCACCAAGGTAGAAGGCGCGCAAAACGGACGTGGATGAGACGCAAGAGACCCGACCGAGACGAACAGGAGGAAGAGGAGAAAGAGCAGCAAAGGGTGGAGGAGGAGGAGGAGAAGGAAGAGGATGAGAGCGAAACAGCGCAGAGAGTATGGGGGGGAAAAAGGAAGAAGACAAAGTTCGATGCGAACGAGCGATCGTAAGAATGGAGGGTGGAAGGAAGAGAATTTAAGAGGGACGCGATCGCCGACATCGGAAATGGAAGCAAATATCTCGCGATACCAAGCCCGGGGAGCCGTGCGCGACGCGTATCCTCTGTATCCAGCGACGACGCCCACCCCGAATCGAGGATCGACCTGGTTTGCCCTCCATCTTCGCTCGTCGCTCTTCTCTTCCCCCGGTTTTGCCGCAATGGCGCGGCCTGCGTGGTATTCGTTCGTTCTTAATGGCAAATAAAGCAGGTGGAGTCGAGCGGAGAACCTCTCGTGATTGCCGGATTAATTGGCTGTAGCGTGGCTGCAGCGGTAACGGAGGATGTACACGGCACGGATTATTATCCGTCTGTTCGACGGAGGGTTATCCTAAACGTTTCTTCCGCGGCTTTCCGTCTTCTCTTTTCGTTCTCTCCCACGTCTCCCGGTCGAACCTCCGCGAGATCAGGCGCGGAGCAATATCGCTGCGAAGAGATCCGCGAGTGGAATGCGTGCGAGAGCTCTCTCGAAACGCTTCGAACAATTGTAATAGTTTTTAACGGTGTTCCCGGCGCGCGGCGTTGCTTCCTCCCTCTCTGTATCGCAACCACCGAACGGAACTCGGGCATTTTCTGGTTAAATTATGGGAAGAACGAGCCGCCGCCGACTTCACGGAGGAACGCGTAATTAAAGGCCATAACCGGGAGTCGAGGTGCGAATTGATAGTCGGTTGCGTGAACGCGATTACATGCACGAGTACACGCCGCGTTTCTTCACCTTTTTAATATTTCTATAAGCGATCCTCCCATGAGAAGCCGAGGCTATATCGTGTGCCACGATCCCCCACTCCACCGTTGCCCGGCCAAAAGTGGAGCTACCACCGGCGAACGAGGGACGAAACGACGTCGAAGTGCTGACGCGGTAACCATCTTGGTTTCCCTGAGTGGCACTGCCGGTAAATGCCACGGGTTTCGAGGGTGACTGCGAGAGAGGAAGCGTAGGAGGTCTTGATTCCGAGGTTGGGAGGGAACGAAAGCAAGAGAGAGAGAGAGAGAGAGAGAGAGAGAGAGAGAGAGAGAGAGAGAGAGAACTCTGAGCGACGTGACCGCAAGAATCGATGCGGACGTCCCGGAAAATCGTGTGCCAGGCTGCCACCGCGCCGGTGTGCTGATGCTTTTGCTTCTGCTGCTGCTGACGCGGTGTTTTCGTGATTCGCAAGACTTTCTCGCGCTGGGATAACCGTTTTATATTATACGGTCTCCGTCGTTGCTTTCCCAATCGTGGAATCTCCGAGATACGAGCCGCGGTGCCGTCCTCTTTCTGGTGCGCTCCGTTTTTAGGATCGTTGAATACGCAACGAGGCGCGTCGACCAAATGAAAACACCGAAGACGGTCGCCGCGCGAGGAACGGAGGGACGACTAACGGAAAGCAAAAGTGTGCAAACGCCACGATAAATGTCCCTTTTTTTTCCCTGCTGGCGGCGAACAGATTCATTCCGGAGGGGAGCGCTCGATCGACCTATGACCCCCCCGAAAAAATGAGAGCGTACTCGAGTCCCGAAGTGATGTACAGCGACTCCGGCTTCCGCGCGCACGTCCGCTCCGTCCTCATGAATTCCATTAGCCGTACGTTTATCGGGCTCGTATTTTATTCGACGTGTTCGCCGGAGTTCGATCGTGCCACCGGTCCGGATAGAAGCCGAGATTTATATCGAGCTTTCTGGAAATCGCTGCGGACAACGCAATCTCCTCGAAGGAATCGCAACCTCGACCGAGCCGAAAATCATCGACGCGTTCGTTCCATCACTGACCGGAGTAAACAGGAAAAACGAGGAGCGTCGAGGCTGATTCGATAACGTTTAAAACGGCGCGCTTTATCGTTCGGGAAGCATCGTGATCGCTCGAGAACGGGACAACGCGTTGCAACGCGCCGAGGAACGGTGCGGCATTCGATCGGAAGAACAACGACGCGAACCTTCGACGGTATGGATATAATTAGTCGCCACCGTTCTGTAATCCCGATCAAAACCCGGTCGTATCGGGCTAATAACAAGGCTCGCGGCAATTAACCGCGTCGAGCTAGTCGTTAAACATTAGCCTATATACATACAAAACAGGGACTCTGCGGCGAGTTTAACGCACGACCGACTCGGACACCTTTCCCGCGAATTTTTCCCGAGATTCGAGCCGTAAACGTCGCTTCCGGTCGGCGAAACTTTTTGGAACGTTACGGGACTGTCGCGACGACGATCACGCGATTCCTGTGGCGCGCGTGCATCGCTCGAAAGCCCCATTGAATTTTTCCCCGACGCGTACGGGTCGCGTCGCGTTCTCACGCGTTTCCCATGTTACACAGATCAATCTATATGCAGCGACGTTAATGGCGCAAAAAGCTTGTAAACGACTTCTTTAAGCAGCTCTAAATTATATTCCTCTGACGTTTGCAAATATACGATAGCCGGTTTTTTTTCACGGGTGTAATTGAAGCGGATCGGTCGTTGCGAGAATGAAAATAGATTGACGGGATAATTAAATTGCGATTGACAAAAACATCGATCGTTCAGCAGCTGCAACAACGTCGACGGTGGTACGTAATTACCGATACCGGTGCCGGTACCGTTTCCGGACGAGTGGGTTCCTCGTTCGCGCCTCGGAAAACTCGCTCCCGGAGGGCCGGAGCTGAAGGTTCGCGAGCTGCTCTGAATTTCGAACGAAAAGTATCAAGAACCCCAGGGCGTTTTCAGTTCGGAGTCGCGTTCGACCGCGATCTCGCGCTTCTTGTGCCCCTTTTTTTTCACGGTCGATCTTTTGCGTAACCTATTGGCAAAAAGGAGGCTAACGAGCGGCAATCTTCTCTGGGAAGAACGATGGGCGGTGGGGGTGCGCGGAGGTGGAACAGGAGACGAGTTCGGGAAAAAATGACGAGCGGGTAGATACGTTTCCGACATTCGGAGGCCGAGATAAACGTTCCTCCGCGTCTTCGACGGGGCTAGAGACTCAAGGCCGTGGCGTCGCGTTGCGTTCTGCTCTGCTGTGCTCGGTTCTGCCACGGCAAGAAATCCGTGGATCGCGTGCTCCACCTAACTTTTCGCCGGGCGATGTGTGCGCGAGGCCTCAAGACGCATAATGACGATGTTCTCTGTCGGCTCCACGCAAAGAGTCACGAGTCGAAAGCGACCGGCGACCGGTGGCCGCTCTGTTACGCGGAAGCCTGCCAGCTAAACATTCCCAAAAAGATATTCGATCGGTTCCTACCCCCTGTCTTCGCGTTCCTCTAGGCCAGTCGTGGGTCACGGTCGTTCTAGATTGCTCACGCAGCCAAATAATCGTTCGACCGCCACGGGTCTTTTGGAAACATTCAAACCAGGACTGTCAGGCGATCGTGCTACCAAAGACGTTGGGCAAAACTGCGAAGTCGGTTCGTGTAAGAACCGAATGTAGCATGAAAAAAGAAAGGACTCGGCTCGCGAGGTAAACCGTGTCCATTAAGAAATCTGTAATAGGCACGATCGTTCGCATTCCCGTTTTCGCGAGGCTCGGAAATGGCGTGGTAAACCAGTTTCGAGCGGCGATAAAGCTCGCCGCTTGATAGTGGGATCGGCAATTAACGTTTTGCGAGGCTTATCGGCTGCGTCGCGGACTACGCGCGCCTCCAATTAAGTCTTCATCATGAGATCGTCGACGATACTACTTACTGGACTTCCTAATTCACATGTGCACTTGTCCGCGATCTGTTTGCGGGCCATCGACTGCCGTCACGAACCAGCGAGCTCGTGCGTAATTAGTTCCCAATGGTGGACGATCGAGCGGCCGACAATCGTACGATCGACACGAATCCTGTTGCCGTTGCCCGGTTGCACCACAGGACACACGATTCTTCTGTTCCGATGATTAACTGTCGCGAATCAACGGTTTACTAGTGGTAAAGATATTTGCGTCGACTTCACGAAGTTATCTACGCCTGTTTACTAATATCGTTCGAGACTAGTTAACAGCGTCATTGAACATTGTTGCGATTAGACCCGTCTTATTACCTCGCTATCGACGGATCGACCTTGGCGTTAAACAATTACCACAAACTTGGACGACAAAGTTGTTGGCGACTCGTTCGTTTAAACACGGGAAGTTTAAACGAACGTCTTTCGTTCCGCGTTTCGCCGATACCGATGATCCGACAAACCTGTTTACTCAAGGGAACAAGATCGCGTTACTCTTAATTACCGTCGCAGTTAACGTACCGCATAATTACCCTCAATTAACCGGGACAGATTCATTTGACGTTTCCAATTAAAGCCCGCGCGGCGATCGATTTTTTTCGGCCGAAGAATCCGCAGAAAAAAGTCGAAGACGAGACAGAAGAAACGCGATTCCGATCGAGATCGCTTTCTACCGACCAGCGATTTGGATTTCGACCACCGAGCCGGATGCGAGATTCGTATCGAGCGGCGCGTTTTCGTATCGCGATCGATCTGTCGCTCGCCATTACGAACGTTGCCTCGAACGGCAGCTCCGGTACCCGGCCGATCGATCTTAGAAACGTGAGGAGCATCGGGGAAAGGATCGACGCAGCCGTGAGTTACGAGCATCATTTGCGTAATGACTGCAATCGGGAGCGAAGTTTTTCTACGGACGCAACAATTGACCCGAACCGGTTGACACTTGGCGCGACCGTTGAAAGGAAAAAAGCAATCTAGTCGAATTCGACGGTCCGGAGAATTTACAGCGGGCCCACAAGGTCAGTGGAATGGAATTCAAGTCGAAAATTGACATTCTGATTGGTCGTGTAAGGATAACACTGGCGGAATTCAGTATGGAAAGTCAGGAATGGCATTCAAGTCGAAGATTGACATTCTGATTGGTCGTGTAAGGATAACACTGGCGGAATTTAGTATGGAAAGTCAGGAATGTCATTCAAGTTGAAGATTGACATTCTGATTGGTCGTGTAAGCGTAACACTGGATGAATTCAGTATGGAAAGTCAGGAATGGTATTCAAGTTGAAGATTGATATTCTGATTGGTCGTGTAAGGATAACACTGGCGGAATTCAGTATGGAAAGTCAGGAATGGCATTCAAGTCGAAGATTGACATTCCGATTGGTCGTGCAAGGGTAACACTGGCGGAATTCACTATGATGTAAAGTCAGGAATGACATTCTGACTTTTCGATAAGACTGTCATTTCTGATTGACCGTGTAGGGCCCGCTTACGATCGGGAATCGCGATCGGTGGCAGTCGGATTTGGGGAGGAATCAGTGTCCGCGACACCGTGAAATTACAGCGAGCCAGATTCACGGCGGAAGCGCGTACCGCATCGCAAGGCAACTGACCGCGTACAATTATGTACGTCGTTTTCTGCAGTCCGCGCGAGAAGAGCAAGAAAGAGAGAATGGGAGGAACGTTTTCCAAACGGATTGACGCTGCCACGAACCAACGGAGGAGCTAATACGTGCTCCGCGAACTAGCTGTGTACGGTCTACGTACGCGTGTACGAGCAGCACGCTGGGTATTAAGTAGCGGTATTTACCAAGCTACAATTATCCCCGGTTTCATGCTGGCAATCTCTCGAACGCGATGGAGGCTCGAACGTGGACTACGTGGGAACTCCTCTATCGACGCCGTGTGCTCGCGCGAGCTTCGCCACCGAGCTGGCGATCGCGAACGATCCACCGAGCCACTAGACGGACTGTAAAACTCTCGAGTTGATCCTAATCGGCAATGAGAAATTCTGGAATTACCTTCCGAGAAAACCACGCGCGCTTATTCCGTCACCGAAGCGACTGGCCGAGCGAGAAGAACGTGCGAGCTCGTTCGGGAACAGGTCCTAGGGGATCCCGTGATAGGTCTCGCTCGTAAACGTGGGATAATTTCCGAGTTCGGTATATTATTTCGTGGAAGAGAGAAGCGAGCATGAACGCGGATCGAAGAAGTCACACGAAAGGATTTAGAGACCTCTTCATCGACCTAATCTGAATTCCTCCAAGGCCGCGGCGATAGATGGACACGCGATCATCGGGACGGACCTTCAAACAGAACCGGACGGACCTCTCGTGTGCCCGGGAACATTTGAAACCCGAAAAGAAGCTACTACTTCGAGAAGTCGAGCCTGCAGAATCGACTGACCACAGTTGAACCAAATAAAAACACGCTTTTCACTGGTCAACCGCTCTGATCATTCGTTGTTCGATTCTCCTGGCTCGACTTCCTGCGTACTACCTCTGAGAAATGTTGCCGATCTCTCACGGAGAGACGAAACACTTGTTGCCGTTGGTCGCGAAATTTCGTGGGAGGAACGACGGGGATTAGGTTGTCGGCGAGCTCACGCGAGAATAAAGGAGAGATAAATCACGAGCCGACAAAACTGAATGCTCGTTAATAAAGTCCGAAGGAGAGTGTACAAGCTGGAACGAGCCGATCATCCTCGATTATCGGCGTCTGTTATCGACGCCCGCGAGCCGCGACGCCGATATTTGCATTGGATCGGTGATTAAGCAGGGGGCGGACTGGAAAACCGGCGGAGAGCTGTTTTTACGAGCGGTCAACGCTCCGTCGCGCCGCGTCCTCCCATTCTGCCGTGGCTCCTCGTCACCCCCGGGCATCTTGATGTCATTCTACGTTCTCCGTTCCCCGCCGCTCGCCGAGTAATTAAAACGTAGTCAGGCTCTATTCGAGATCCCTTGACGGTGATTAAGGTTTCCTAACTGATGCGCGTACCCGGGCTGACGCACTGTCCTGCATCGGTGTATCCGCGTTATTATTCGTCCGAGCTCGCTAGAACGAGCGTCCGATTGCGAGGAAACTCTGGGAACGTTCGCGCGATCAACCGACGAGATAGCACGTCGAGAGATGGATCTGTTCGCGACCCGGCTGCCATTTCCTTCGACCGCATTCCTCGAAGAAGCCGGCTTTTTCTCTTTTTTCTTTCGTCGGCACCTCGAGAAAGAGAAACGATTCCGTTCGTCGACGCGATTACGCGGAAAACGCTCGGCCCGGTGACGCTTCGGTCTTTCCTCGGTCTTCTCCCCTATCCGCCGCGGGAAGCCGAGGAGAAGGGAAGACGACAAGCACCAGGGTACCGCGTGGCCACTTTGTTCAACGAGTTGATCGCGTTAACCAATTAACTCGGAGCGACAACCTCTGGATTCCAGAAATTCAGAGAGTGTCCGCTGGACCCGTCGTCCAGGGAGAGCCTTCGCGGAACGCGTTCTCGTAACGAGACTATCAGGCTAATAATAAAACGAGCGTTCGGGGTCCGGCGAAGATAAACCAGCTGACGGGGAACGGCCGATTCCACGGAGTTGACCAACGGAACGCGAGGAAACACTCGCTTCGGAATCGTTCGATCGGCACGAACCCGAAGAAGCGGCGCGGCGCGGCGTTCGACGTTCTCGAGGTTCCCGTGCACTCGATATTCGGGCAACGTATTTAGAAAATGGCGGATAGCGTGCCTTGGGCCTGACGATTACTCAGGAATGAAGGGATACCGGTATCGCCACGCCAGAAACACGATCCAGCTGTAGCGAGAGCTGCTGGCGCCTTCCACACCCACGTTTCACGGCGCGAAGCGGACCCGATGGAGCGGCGCAACCGTGTTCGGTGTTCGAGCCGTTTGCTCGAACGAGAACCACGGAAGTCGTGTGCAGCGGCCAAGCGAATCGTATCGACAAATTGGATCGAGTAGAAAGCGGCGAGAGAGGGCCCGTTGTTAACGCGTCCGGCGCGGCGTTCGCGGTTTTTCGCGCGGCAACGGTCGAGAGGCTGGCGAACGAGCCTGCTCGGGATACTTCTCCGAAATAAATCTATTACGTGTTCGTGACGGGGGGAAAACCAGGCCTGGCCCCGGCGAACAACTGCTGCATTTTATACGCGTTACTGCACACGCGAATACTTTATGCACGTATTACGCGGAGCGTAATGCGAGTTTTATTGCGGTTACGCGTACCGGCCACTTTTCTCGGGCCGCTCGAGGCGGTCGCGCCGCGCGAGAACGCTAACCCGACCACGAAACAGAGAGAGAGAGAGAGCTCGAGTTTAAACAAAACGATGATATACTGTGCCGAACGATATTAAAAAGCCCACCCCTCTCCTCCCTTCCTCTCCGCGCGGGATGCTGATGTACTGCGCGAAAATTGCTGCCTGCCGGGCCAGTTCTCTCTGGCAGCGACTCGCGAAACCCGAGGAATGAGTATTCATGCCGCGAATTAAAATTTCGTTAGCCTGGGCTACACGATCGGCTCCGGAACCTTTCGAATCGCTGCGTAGATTATCATCGTAGACGGTAATAAACGTTAAACTAAGGCCTAACCCCACGAATAATTGAATTAATTCGACGAAACGCAGGGTGAACGCCTGCGAGATATATGTACATGTATACTCTCGCGAAGCTCGGAGAAAGCGACGGTGCATCGTCGAAGAGGATGCGGCGAGGATGGAATCTAGCGGATCTCGTGTAAGTCGGGCTTACGTGCCGTTTCCGGGACTTCCGAGAAGCCAGCCGGAAATGACAATAAAAATAATCACTTGAACAAAGTGAATCCAGACTCTCTACCGACCACCGCGTGTACCCGTTACCGGGACGCCGTTAATGACACCTAATTACTTTCCACCGCTCTGCGCTGAAACGCCGCTCGATTTCGAACGGTGCCACCGCTAATTTGCGCGCGGAGCTGCGTTAATTAGTCCGAGGTCGGCGCGCGGATTGTCATTGGTCCTGATAATTATGCGACGGAAACGAAAAGAAACGAAAAGTAAGCTAACAGCACGGGAAACGGGTATCGTATCGGCTCGGTTCGTCGTTTCTTCTTCTTCGTCGTTCTCTTCTTCCACTGGAACGTACGATTCTATCGTTGCCGGTCAGATTCAGTGTAAAACCGCGCTAACGACGGGAAGAGGATAATCTTGGCTCGTTCGGCCATATGGGTTCGCCGCTGGAAAATGATCGACATGCTTTCCAGCCTCGGCAAGCCGCGCGCCGCGCCGGTTTTAATGTTGCTCGCGATCGATAATTCGAGGAACGCTGCGCTGCGGCCAGATGACACGGATTGATACGAGCGATCGCTCGCCGATCAAGTATTTATCCGTGTTACCTTTCGCGCGCGTACACTCGATAATCTCTGTGATTCGCCGCGGCAACGAAGCCAGGAATTCGGACATTGTCGGTGGGAGTCTGCTATCCGACGAATCGAGCCGCTTCGTCAAGGGTCGCGGTCTCACGAGATGCGGTTAACGCTGTTCCACGAACTGGAACTCGCTTCCCCCGTGAACTACTGGGAGAGTTTCGAGAGCGCGTTCTTTTCATGAAAATTTCAGCCGCGCGGCTCGCCCGTGTATCTCCGCTGACGATCGCGTCAAATAAATCCAATTCCTCCGTGTCTGGTGCTCTGCTTTTTTTGTTGCGCGCTCGCGTTCGCGAGAAAGAAAAGGTTTAATGTTTACGAGCCACATAAAAACGTCGATACCACCGTCTGATAACGTCGTTTGCTGCACGCTCGAGGGATTCGAAACTCGTTAAGTCGTGCCTCGCGTTCCCCCGCGATCGTTACGATGGTGTGCGTATGTCTTTCTTAATAACTTAACTCTCTCTCGAATCGCATAAAAGACAGTCGCTACATTGTGAAATCCTGAAATCAGGTTTCCCGTCGGAGTTGCGTAGATCCGTGCGACCATCTGCCTGGAAACCGATTGACCGAAAACGCATCGTATCGTAGACAGGACAAGACAATGTTGCGAAACGAAGAAATTCTTCGGTTACGAATTCTTTCGCGTAACCGGCCGCGAACTCGCCAGTCCCGGCAATTATCGCATACTACCGGGCACGTCCAGTAATTATCATCGGTCGTTTATCCGCATCTACGCGAAGATTATCGCGGCGTACCGCGAGGCAAGGGCGCGCGAACGGCCGAGAAACAGCGAGAAACAGCAACGGAAGGCAGCAACAACGGGGCAACGAAGCGTTTCTCTCGACGTACGTATATCCACCAGGTTTCCCTTCGCCCTTCTTCTTCCGTCGGCCTCACTCTTTCTTTCTCCGTCTCCTTCCCCGGCGGAGGATCCTCCGAAGGATCTCGGAAGGGCTCGCGGAGAGTCGGAAACTGTGCTGGCTGGCACACACGAAGTCGAAAGAGGCTTCGCAGGTAATTGCTAGGCCGACGGGTCGATAATGAGCCCTGGCTTCGGGGAACCGATTACACCCGGCCCAAGCCAAAAGCAAAGCCAGAGCCGAGAGCCGGAGAAGAACGGGAGGATGAGGAGGATATCCCGAACGGAGGGAGAAAGTTCAGAAGAAGGGAACGAAGGGACTGGAGGACGCAGCGCCGCTCGAATCTTCTGTAGGTCCACCGCTGCTCTCGATAATCCCAGAAACTTTCCAAAATCGAATTGGCGTGATCGTGAAAAGATTTTCCACGAATTTCCGGTTCGACTGGCCACGAAGTATCGAGCACGCGGCGCGACAGGAATTTGTCCCGTTCGAAATGGTATTATTATTAAGAATATATTATAACGGAACGGCGTATAACGGTGTTCGAACGAGGCGGGTGAGGCGCTCGTAGAAACAAGAGTTGAAGATAACCGGCGTAACGAGAGATTGGAAAAACGACGAGGATCTATTCTATCGGGAAAAGATCGTGGCTAATTGCTAAATTATCAGCGACAAGCTGTCGATGATAGTCGATCGGCTGCAGGAAGATAGGAGAGGGACAAAGAACGAGAAGCTGAAGAAGGAGGGGTGGAGGAAGAGGAGGAGGAGGAGGAGGAGGAGGAGGAACGGGCAGCTCTTCCTGTAGCGTGCGATGAAACCTGCCTAGATCTCTCGCTACCGGGATGAGAGGTAGGTGATCTAATTTCCCGCGCAGTCGTGCAGAAAATGATCCAGGCCGCGATTACGAAACGGCTTCCAGTCTTCGCCGGGGGCAACCGAGGCGCCGTTTTTACCGCTCTCTTTTCGTTTCCATGCACCGTGTGTAATAATCGCGCCGCTAACGTTGTCCGCTTCCCGTGGAACGAGCCGCGACGGCGTTCCATTCCGCGAGCGGAAAATTGTCGGTCGAATCTGCGCGCCGGTGATCCGCTCCGATCCGCTTCTTCGATCCACGATTTGCTCGATCGAGATCGCGAACCGCGATCCATTGGCCGATGCATTAAACGTTGATTGCTGCTTCGTTAAAATCCCCGAGCAATCCGCTCGCGAAGAAAATTTATAGACTCGCCGATTTCGGAGCAGAGGAACGCCACCGGATATCGATCGAATCGGCTGGGAACGATTGGCCTATTCGATTAATCGACGAGTCATTCCGACGGACACGACGTCCACCAAAGGAATTGCGATACGGTACACGTGAAACGAGCATAGTATCGAAGCGGCGAGGCGAGACGAGGCAAAGCGAGGCGAGGCGAGGCGCGGCGCTGCTGCTTCGTGGCCTCGAGGGCCGCAGGTCCCGCAATTAACATAATGAGGTAGAAAACGTAGATATTAGCGCGAGGTTAGTTAATAGTGCACTTATCTGGACGAACGTAAATAGTTCGTGGTCGGCCGGTACTCGCGTATACCGCGAGGAAATTTCTCCGCTCGCGGCTTCGTCTCTCGTTCCTCTCTTTCCGCTCTCTCTGTCGCCGACGACGATGCACCGGCCGGGACCGAGAGAGCGAACCTCCGAGGATCGGCCGTAAATCAAAAGTGACAGAATCGGACTCTCATCTGCATAATCTGCTTATTTTATTCCGCGCACGTGCTCCCGCCGAGCCGTAAATGTTCGGAGGCTCGTTTGCTCCGTGCAAATTATTAATCGTGTATACATAATTCTAGGAAAGACGGCGACGACTACTCTCACCGCCTTTCCGCCGATTTTCGATTTTAATTAAGAATAATAGCTTAATAAAGTCGAGGCTCGGCGTCGTTTCCGGAACGGAGCGTTACGCGAGAAAGAATTCTCGCCGCGACGGCCGACACGGCCGACACGAGAGGCGTCGTTTGTCGCCTTGTTGGACGGGGCTGTTACGCGGCGCTGTTCTTCTTCGGTTTTTTTTCTGCTCGTTTTGTGCGATAACGGGACCCGAAACCGGCCGTATCGTCGCCGTCGAACACGAGGACTCGATGTCTTTATTCCGGCACGGCTCGGCATGGCCGGGGCGCCTCTTGTAATCTGCAACAGCTGCAACGATCGGTCGCGAGAGATCGTTCGCATCTGGCGCACGCGCGGCCACTCCGATTTCTTAGCCGGTGGGCAATCGTGTCCGGACGATTGTCGGCCGTATAGGGAACCGAACGAAACCGAGCCGAACGAAACAGGAAATCGTGGAAACCTAAGCGACGGTGTCGTCCCCGTGTTCACGCGAAACCGGGCTCGGGGGAGGCAGCAACAATTTGCAGGTGCAAAGTTCACGCGACGCGACGCTCCGAGTAAACCGCTAATGAGGGCTCCAGCCGTGCGTACGCACAGCTACGTGTGCGCGACGCGTGTAGATTTTCTGGGGGACAGGTTAATTGGATCCGCTGGCCGGCCGGTGTTATGGCGTGCTTTTTCACGTCCGTTCCATTCTATAATTCCCATCAGCCCGCGGACAATGTAACCAACAGTTATTCAGAGCGACGCGAACGCCTTGTCGAAGCTTTCAAAGTCGACCGCCCTCGTTTTCTCAATTAACGATAGACCGAGCACACGGCACTGGGACGCGTACGCGATGTAAACACGTAATTAGCCCGCCTTCCGTACCGCCGTGGACCCGTTCCTGTAATTTCAAGATGCCTCGATACGTGATAAAAAGGAACGCGGCGTTCGCGCGGCGCAACGCCGCTCGACAACCTTGTTGCGGCGTGCTCGGACGTTCGAGAAACGATCGCCGGCCGTGTCACGATGGCTTTATAAACGATAATTCCATGTAGATTGGCCCCGGGGACCTTTGCGAGTCCCCGGACCGCGTAAAAAATGCGTGTTCTCGAAATGAAATCGAGTTTTCGAGAAGGACCCAGGGAATCGTTCCGCCAGGCTCGGAAACCTGGGACCATCGGTTCCCGCGAGCCGAGACCCCGGGCCCCGATATACGCGTATACCCTTCTCTTTGCTCGTTTCTTTTTCCTGTCGGACTTAGACATCCCTAGTGGCGCCTCTCTCAGGATATAAATTAATTAGATTTGTGTGGAGGTGTGTCAGCGGTGTGCCGGCACTGTGTTTCTTGCCCTTCGACCGTCTGCTCTGCCGCGTTTCAACTCGACCGAATGGCCTACTCTCCTCTCCGCTACCTACAGACAGTTTCACAAGCCACCAAATTATCCGTGCTCCTCGATACGAAACCTGGCTACGTTTTTTCTAATCGATCGCTCCGAAAACGTTGCTCTACCGTTTCCGATCTCACGAAACGATCCTACGACCAGCTACAACAACAAAAAAGAAAAACGGAAACCTTTTCTCGGCTGTAGATCACGAAAACTCTTTCCCCCTCGGGACAATAATATTTCTCCGCGATATACACGTTCGATTAGATAACCAGGTGAGCCGGAGTGTCGCGTGCACCTTCCATCGGCCGTACATTTGTTAGGAACACGGGACAGCACCTTTGGAACGGCGTGTACACGTCCGCAGGTAGGTCTGCGCATAACGCATGATGTATGGTGGGCGTGAAACGGGCGTAGCAACATAGTAACGTTTGCTATATCGGCCACAACTGTCTAGCAGCACTCTCTCTCTCGACGAGTTCCGCGACCGGATCTTCCTCGGATGGCTCTAGAATTAACTGCCGGCCCTCTCCGATATCGATCTCCGAGTAAATTTTACACGATCTTTAAACGAAGGAAAAATGACGAGCAGCTTGAACGGAGGGCGAAAGTAAGGAGAACTCTCGTCGGTGGTCGTGCGTTAACCCTTTCACGAGCAGCTATCATCGGTCGAGGAGCAACCCTTCTTCGCGCTCAACTATTAAAAAGTTGGGAACGTTAACCGGTAAGCTTTCTCGTTGATCGGCCGATGACTGTGTTTGTCGCAACCTGCGGATTCGCACGATACATTTGGTCGGGGTTGGTGGATGGCCTGCGGTTGCGACGAAGCGCAATAGAGCAACCGAGTCTCGGAAATTCCTTTCATTATGCATAATTACGTGTAACGAGCGCGATTATAGTAAAAGCGGGGAAAATCGTGGAACCCGATGCCGCTAAACGAACCGGTCGATGCGCCGACTCGTACGAATTGTTCGCTCGGCGAAACATTATTCCAGTTCCACCGTGATTAATTCGAATCGCTCTAGCGGCAGCGGGGGTCTCGTTAGAACGTCGACGTCGACGACCGAGACTATCGGCGAAAGTTCGAGGAAAGACTTACGTTTATGTTACCGAGGTGACTCGGAGGGCTGACACCCCGGCGGCCCCCGCCGCCTCCGACATCCGCGTCCAGCTTGCCGGCTCGATCGATCCCGTGGATCTCAAACAATTGCGTTGCACGAAGGACAGAGAACGTTGCTCGATCCTCAGAACTCAGGTCTGTCGGAACAACCGTGGTCCGCACTGAACAAGCACAGACACTGTGTCACAGGTTTCGGCCGGTGTCCTGCCAACAAGATTCAGAAACATTCTTTACGCGACGCGCGCTGCATCGTCGCTCGCGAACAGAGAGCGTCCTACGAGAGAGCGTGCACACGAGGGTGAATCGATAGCGAGGAGAGGGTTACGAGCTGTCCGAGTTTGTACCCGAAGCGCGCCAATTCCAGAGGGCTCTAGAACGAGCGCACACACTGACCTGTCAGCACTGGTCGACGACGAAAATACACAAAGTACCGGCGGCCAGACGTACGATTCAGGTGGGCGACACGCGGGTGACGTACTCGCGGGTACAGATTTGTCCCGTGTCCGTCGACATGTCGCGGGCAACGATCGAAACCGACAGAGAGATCCCTCGTGGCTGTTCGCGGTCCAAAAGGGGCGAAGGTGGGAAGGTGCGAAGAATTTCGGTTATTTCGGTGATCCGTGAGAGATCCGTGCGATCGTGGTTCGCCGCGCGCGAGCTGACAGGCGCGAGCGAGAATCGGGAACGGATCGGCTGGGAATCGAGACCGGTCTCGGCTCGATCGGTGGCGTGCGCACCGCCACGAACCTGTTCGCCGGTTTCTCGTGTTATCGACGACGTCGCGTCGGCGCGTGCATACGGCGCGGTGTGTATACGGCTGGTTGTAGTTGGTTACGGCGAGTATCGTGCATTCACGAGCGCAAACAGAGCGGTGTCGACGACGACGGCGACCACGACGACCACCGCGACGAGGACGAGTCGGCGTGTTGCGTATCCGCCTCAAGGGCCGTCCGTCGCAGACGCATGCTCGCGGCACGTTGCAGCCTCTCGCACTGACCGCGCGTAACACGTAAGAGAGAGTCGTGCACCGTGCACTTGTCGTCTCTGTTTATCTCCCTCTCTCGTGCTCCCGCGCTCTCCGTCTCTCCCTCTCTGTTGTTCTCCGTTGCTCTCTCTCTCTCTCTCTTTCTCTCTCTCTCTCTCTCTCTCTCTCTCTCTGTCTCTCTCGGTCCCTCCCTCTCCCTTTAATCAAAGCGGAGTGTTCGTGTCGGTCGTGGTTCTCGGGCTCGACGCGGGCTCGTCGTCGGGGTCGCGCGCGGGTTCGCCAGTTCGCGGTTCCTCTCCTCGTAGTTTATTCGGCGCACTCGATAGACTCGACGGACACGGCGGACACAACGAACAGGAGACGGCCGGGACTCCGTCGCTCTGTCGACTCTCTTTGAATCTCTTGCGCACTAACTTCGCGGCTATCCGCGGTACTCGAGCAGGGAACGTTGAACGCGAGCTTGGAATTGCCCTGGCGCCACCCCTCCTCCCCTCCAACCCTCCCGCCTTCCTCGCCTCTTTGCCTTGCCTTGCCGCCCTGCCAAGCCCGTCCACCTGATCGTCTTCCACCGTGAACACGGCGCACCACGGGGCTCCGCGTTGTGCCTCCTCCGCCTCGTCCCTCCCTATTTTTCCCTATAATTTGCTCCGCGGCTGCCTCTTTTTGTTTTATTCCGTTTTCGTACCCCTTCCCTGCCCCCCCCTTCATCCCCCTCCCCTCTACCGCGCATCACCGTCTTGCTCTCGCGCCTTCTTTTCCCGTCTCCTCGATCCTCTCCCTTTCTCCGTTGCCATCTAGCTTCCCCTCTGCCTCTATCTTCGCGTCTGCCTGTCTGCCTCTATCCTTGCGGCCCCGGCCGACCTGTCTGCCTCTCTTGCCTCTACCTCTACGCGCCAGCCATGAATCCTTGCCGGGGCTACAGGGCTACGGCGCGCCGCCCCCTTAATAGGGCTACGCGGGCTTTTTCCATTCACCGTGCAGCCATCTCTTGGCAGGAATACGAATGAAACAGCCCGTCACAGTGCCGTACCCGGCCCGACCATTTCCCCTCCACCGATCACGATTTTATCCCTGAAAACCCGCTCCGACGAGCAAGGGATGATTCCACGAGTGTCCTCGATCCGTTCGCATCGAGTTTGGCAAGACGATCCGATCCGACGGATGGGATCGGGAGTTTTTTTTTCGGACGGTTTCCGCGGAATGATAGTTTCTTTTCTTCCACGCAATGGAAACACCTGCCAGGTAGGAAATCATCGCGAAGGGCTGGATTCTCGAGGACCTCGAACACGCATTGTACTCCTTGGGCGGGACTCGCGACGTATCGTATGACAGGAAGACGTCGGCGTGGAATCCGATATACGACAAGGGGATGATCATTCGTTATTATGTGAATTTTCACGGTAAATCTACGCCACGACCGGCACCATCGAATTCTCGTTCGTTCCGATCGCACCCACCCCCTTTCAGGGTATTAAACAACACTTTTGATTTCTTGGTTGCCAAGACAACCTACGTCGGTCGTTCAGAAAAATTTTATTTTTTTAATTTTGTAACATTGATACATGCACCTAAAGCTATGCGGAATTTACAAAAATATAATACATAATTTACAAAAATACATATGCTGTTGTTTTCTATGTACATTTGACTATCACCAGGGAAAGAATATGTACAAATTTTACATAATTTACAAAAATATACAGTTGTTTTTCTATGTACATTCGACGATTACTACAGAAGAAATATGTACAAATATACGCAGCTGTTTCCTATGTACATTTGACTATTAATAGAGAGGGAATATGTACGTAAATATACATATACAACTGTTTTTCATGTACATTTAATTTTTACTAGACGGGGAAGAATCTCGATCTCGATTATGTACAGTGTTTAACACTAGGTTTACGAAACTCTAGAAATAAACATTTATTTTATACCATTTTATAAAAATAACAAGTATATATCTAACTTTTTGGCAAGTTTTTCAATATAATATACACCCAAAGAAATAAATTTGGTAAATCATTCCTCAGGGAAGCATCTATACGATCTTAATTTATAATATATATTGTAAACGTAGTGTTAAAACCCTACAATCGGATAATCGTTCGACGGCAGTAAACTATCGATGGCAATATTCGCGCGTGTACGTGTCTCAAATCATATTGTACTGACCGCCGATTGGCTGATACGTGTTCTGCGCGGTCACGACGGGAACGGAGTTCTCCTTGTCCGCCTCCTTCTTGCTGGAACTCTTTCTCTTCTGGTTCTCGTGGGTTTTCACGTGTTTCGTCAAATGGTCGCTCCTCATGAACCTCTTGCCGCAGGTCGGACAAGCGAATCTCTTCTCGCCGGTGTGCGTACGAAGATGACGTTGCAGCTCGTCGCTTCTGGTGAACCTTTTGCCGCAGAACAGCCAGTTGCATACGAACGGCCTTTCGCCGGTGTGCCACCTGAGATGCGCCTTCAGATGAGAGGTTTTCCCGTAGACTTTACCGCAGCCGAGCACGTGGCATACGTGCTGTCTCTTCCCGTCCACTCCAAATTGTGCTCCGGTGTCTGTTATGCAGTTCGGGCACCTGCATCTCGTACACTTCCTTCCAGATTTACCGGGTTCCTCCACAGTTAGCAAATGATGCTCTGCCGGCGGTGTTGGCGGCCATTGATAATGAGCTGTATGATCTTGGGGACTCGGCGGAAGATTCGGTGGAAGATCCGGCGGACTCGGAGGCAAAGGATAATGCTGGATCAGCTGAGGCTGCGGTAAATGACTCTGCGGCCCCCAGGATGCCGAGCTCGTCGGCACAGCGGACATGGTGTAAACCGGTGCCGTCATAGGTTCTGGAAGGTGACCATGATTCGTTGATCCTGGATACCAGTAGCTCGAGTGGCTGGTCTGCAAATGATGACTGCCCAGCGTCGGGTTGTAAGGCTGATAATGAGTGGCCGGCCCACCGTAATCCATCGGGGGCGACTGGTGCATCGGCATCGGCATCGGCGTCATGCCTGGCATCGACGACATCGTCGGCATGCAGATCTGCAATTACGAACAATAATATTTACCGAACAATTCGAGAGATCGTACCGTTCCTAAAGCAACATCCTCATTCGCGCGAAGAGTGATATCTCAATCTAGCTTGTAAAAAAAAGAAAAGAAATCAAAGAACGGTCGTCAGTTTTCAATATCCGTTCCCGACACTACAATTTCGTGGCTGTCGATACGGAGTAAATCTTTAAGCGAGACGCGTTATTAACGGACCTGTTGATACTGCATCACTTGAACCATCACTTCACTGGTCGGCCGATCACGATCGTTTTTCCTTGGTCACTGATTATTCTTCAGGCTGAGTTGCGTTCGACGGCACGCGTGCAACGAAACGGGAATAATCCTGGCTGTCGCGGATACCGAGACATGAAAACGAACACGACGACGATTGCGAAGACGAATGCGAAGACGTGGTACGCGACCGAGGAGAGAAAACCATGCACGGATCGGAGCGTGCGCGGCTCAGAACGTTCGTCAGATAATTGCTGGTTGCCGACCGTGTCGCCTCGGTTTTAATAACCGAGTGGACAAGGAACCGACGAAGAAGGGAGGAGGCTGAATGCTCTGCCGGCTTACCCTATGGGAGGTGGGGATAGACCCCAGCGAATCCTGCTGGCTGCTGCGCATGCGCTCTCCCCACCATCCACTCATAAATCAACCCTGCGTTCCGAGGATCGAGGATCGAGGCTACGCACCTTTTGTGGTCGTCCCTGGGGGCTGCCTCCTACCACCGAGGAAAGACTTCGTCGATGCTACGGTACTGTTCTCCCAAGAGCACCTACACTTTTTACAAATCGCCATCTTTTGCAATCCGCACGCACAATCCTCCCAGCTCTAATTGTTTACAATTTACTTTGCCAACCCTTACACATTTCTCCACCCCCGTGTCCCTTTTTCAAAGTATACACATGACACTTCCTCTCTCGCGTTTGCTAGCACATGTTTTAGTTACATATCTGCCACAATGAGGTAGAGTTCTGATAGTCGTAACTCACCAATATTTGTTTAAATGTTTTGTTACTTTTTCCCACAGCAAGTACGTATATTAATTTTCTTTTCTTTTATCGGTTCACGCGCCTGTGTCACAATATGGTTTCTCAAAATATATTATACATTTACTATTTTTCAGACGCAAAAAATGTCTCTTTGAGAAAGATCCACACAGGTATCGAAACGTCGAGGAACATGTTTAAATAATTGCACACTTGTTGTTCTCTATAAATGATCGAACCTGGCGCCGAAATCATCAATTTCATAATATATACAGATGCGATTCGTTATTGCAAATCGAAACGCAAGGGTTCGAAATAATTAGAAACATATTAAAAGGGAGGAAACTGTAAGGTTTACAATTACGATGCAGGTTCGATCTGTGCCGGGTTCGTTTTTCTTAATTACGAGACGACAATTCGCCCACAGATTTTTTCCCTATAGAATCGTCGTTTCACGATTCGACCTCCCAAGATTCCAAGCAGCGGTCCAGACCCGCTAGGCAATAATTATCGGTAGAGACGTCGTAACCCGCAGCAGGAGTAAGCGTAATCGTTCGATTTTAATTGGAGAATAAGACATTCGAGTTTAATTAGCGGTCCTGCGGGAACCCGTGGCGACCCGCTTCGAAACGCGAGCTCTGCCTATTCGCGCCGCGGCGTAATTACGCGATAACGAATTGTGGGTGTTGCGTCGCGTGAAGCAATTACGGTTAATGTACTCGAAAAAGAGTCATCCACCCTTTTCAATTTCAATCCCAACTATTCCTACGAAATTTCGATTAAAGAATTTCTTTTAGCGAACGTTTGCGTCTCGACAGGAAAGAGAGAAAATGTAAGAATTCGTCGAATCTTGGACAAACGCGAGGCCCAGGGGTGAAATGAGTCAATGCAGAATTTTCACGGTATTTAGAGGTGCTTTGAGAAACGACTCGAGGGGTGGAAATTTGCAAAGACGTATCAAAGCGTGGAGGGACCCGCGACGACCACTCGGGTACACGGGAGCACGTGATAACGTCCACCAGCACCGAAAGGTTCTCGGTGAGCTTTGTCGCGCACGACGCGCCGTAAATCCATAAAAGACGACTGGCCCAGCGCGCTCCGGGAGCAGACTCGGTCACAATTCACAATGCTCGCTGCACAGTTAGAACCCGGCGAGAGCTGCACGCCAACACAAAGTCTCGGGTGATGGTGGCTGTAAAGCAATCATTGGCAGGACGAGGTGACGACACTTTCGCGCTACCGATCCGTACCAGATAGCCAGCATTATTACGTCACGGCAGGAGCACAATGGAAACTGCGGAGCAGCAGCATCCCTGCACAGGTACCCGGCAAACTGCTGGTGCAGAAACCGGCACGGAATCGGTACACTTTGCGCGACCGACATAACTTTTCCAAAGGATGCTGCTCGTCTCGGACGATCAACCGCCTAATCGCCGCTCCGTAGATCCGAGAAAGACCCGTATCGCGCGATCTACTGAAATCTTGTTTGCTCAGCTTCCACAGAACTGCTTCGATTATCTGACCGGTTGACGAGGGCCTTTCTTATCTGCCGCGAGCCACTCGCCGCGCGGCTGTTCAAAATCTTTCGCATTTCTCTGATCCAATTACAACTGCTTCTAACTACAATGTTTTTCAAGCATTTTTTATGTATGAACTAGCTGGCAGACGTTGTTCTGTCCAAATTTCAATAAATTTGTTTGTGATCGTTTTAATTACGCATATAAAAATCCCATAGAAAAAAAGCACTTTTATACTTTTCTAAGTTTTCTTGTCCTAAAAACCTTGTTCGGACAATGACATTTCTTTTAAAAAATTAGTCAAATCGGTCCAGCCGTTCTCAAGTGGTGCGCTTACCAACGAACAGCATTTAATTTTTATTTATATAGACAGATAGATAATTGTATATGAATATATTCTCAAGTGCATATTATAGGCTTTTTAAATACTTGTTATCTACGTGCGTCCACTAGCTGTTCACAATCCTACGAACGGATTATTGTTCAGCAGCTTATCGATTCCGGGCGATAACCCGACTATTTATATTTCGAGGTGAGGCACGAGAACTGTCGCATTTCAATAGTTTTTGCCTCAGCAACGATCTCAGCTGTTCGAGTTTGATAACAACCGGCGAAGAAATCGATCGAATATGTAAACATCGCCGTAACGATATCGAAAGTATCCGTATCCTTTTATCCTTCTGTCAAATCCGTTATCTAATTCCTTTGTCTCCCTAGCAGCACCGTTCGTTAATCTATTCTCTCAATTTCAAAATCCTTAATCCTTTTGTATCTCTAGTCATACTGTTATATCTTCAATATACATATTCTTGTTACAAATTTCTATCTTTTCTCTAACTGCACCTTTCTTCATCTCTTCATCCTTCCGTATCCTAATTTCCTTCGAGACTCATCTAGTCTCATTAGTCTAAAGTCCACACACTAACGACTTCGTTATACACTGCACTCTGTAATACTCTGTAATGTACATCATGTTGTATGTAATAAGTCTCATAAGAGATTTCCCAATGAAAACAAAACATTTCTCGAATGATCGTCGCTTCGTCGATTCATCGCTCGCATACCGGACGCGGATAATCAAGTTCCGGTACTCGGAAAACATGATCCCGCGTCACGTGCGCGCGTTGCGGTTAAAGAGAGAGAGAGAGAGAGTAGAGACGATGGAAGGATCATCGATCTTCCGAAATATTTTCCGACGAGCACAAGCGGACTCTCAGGGGGCTTGTCGTTGTTTGTCAAATTCATCGAAAGCATCGGACCGGCCAGAAGCAGGATAACCATGGAAATTGGACAGTGCTGTGTGACACATGTCCGAGCGAGTGTCTGCGAGCGTTGCAGCAACGGCATCGTCGTTAATCTTGCGAAGATGTCTCTCGCGAACGGAAGGGTGAAAGGTGGGAGCCCGCCCAGAGCAACCCTTCGCTTTCCTCTCTTGGAGTCGGCCATTGTCCCTTAATAAGCCGCTTAACGTCTCGGCCAGGGGTAAATTGCTCCACCGGTAAACACTACTCCCACGCGGTCGATCGATTCCCTCGGGATGCGACATTTTTCCGGAAACTCCTCCTCTTCCTCTCCCGGTGTCGAAACATCTGTAACCGCGTTTCGGCAAGACCAATTTGCAAGACTAATATTTCCAAAAAAGTTCGTACACGATCTTACCAGATCGCCGGACCTCGAACGCTCCGGTAAAAGTCGATTTTTTCGAGGAAAGAAAAAAACGATGGACTTCTGTCCGGTGTGTGACCAATCGGTAAGCGAGGGTGTAAAGCGCTTTGTGCACTGGATCGGTGCACGCTGCGAGAGCCGTGCACTTTTCCGGAGACATTCAAAAGCGGTGGACCGATGCAAATCGAACGAACGACGCAGGTAAGGGCTCCACTGTTCGCAAATAAGAGATCGGGGTCCGATCTCTCGCGTTCCTCCCGAATCGATGCTTCGCGCGAACGACGACACCCCTCTGCAAATTTAAATCCTGTTACCGAGAGGAACAGGTCCGATATGTGTGTTGGAGTTGACGATCGCGCGGAGAGCGAACGGTCAGCGCTCAGGTTATTTTCTACAACAGAAAGCGGCCGCGGGAAGTCTCGTAACATATTTCTTTCGGGCTATAACAGTCTTTCGGCGCTCTTTTGTGGAGGACCGTGGGTCCGTGCGCGCATAAACATGAGCTATCGTCCACGAGAACTAATATTCTCGGATAGGGAACGCTTTTCTAGAGTTTATCGTAACTCACCGACTTTTATAGGTTGCTGGAAATCGATGCTCGCCTTAAAATCGTCACGCTACTCGACCGTCCTGACGAGCGACCGAGAGAACCGGGTGTATATTAACATTCGTAACAGCGAGGGGTTACAAAACGCGTTTGTTCCCGGTTTCCTCGATTTCGTATGGTTCTCTCGAGTGGTGCGTCTTCGAGATGGACAAGTGATGACTCGAAGGAATTTTCTCGATGATGGTCGTGCGCGTCATTAGGGGTCGAGGATCTTTTCTTTCCAGGCACACGGGTCAATTTTATACGCGATTTACCTGGTCGAGGGGAGCATCATTCGGATCAGCAGGTCCCTAGTCTTGACGGGCTTCTAACTTATGCTCGGATCTGGAAGAAAACGCGAGAGAGGAGAGACGTTGAAAGAAGAAAGAAGGGACGAGGAAAAAAAAGGCCAAGATCGGCCGGGGGAGGGTGGGTGAAACAGGGTGAGAGAGAAAAAGAGAGAGGGGCAGAGGGCCACGTTCCCCGACAATGGACCCGACAATGGGTCTAGTCTTCGGAGCTAATGGAGCGAGACTTTGCAGTTTTCACACGATGATCGGCGTAACGTGGTCGTTCCCGACTCCTCTGTAAAGAAAGAGGAGCTCGTTCGGGGCCGATCGGATCGGTCCGCGTGTACCCTGCCAGCCTGAACAAGATTAGTCGGATATCTCTCCTGCTAACTTGTACGTCGTCGTCGGCGGCGGCTAATCGGTTTAGGATTACACGAGGTAGCGTAAACAAGAGATTACACCGTTTGCACGAAGAGATCTTTGATTATTTGCTGCTCAAACATTTACTGGTAATTACACCGACTTGGCGAGAAGAACGACAATCACTTTTACCTGAACACGAAAGTACATTTGGAAACAATCCAACGGCAATATTTGCGCCGGTCGTTTAAAGGGTAACGCTCTACCTGTCGACCTTAATTTTCATTTTCCAACTAAGCGGCCCGTTCTCGGAAGGTTAATGGCGTAGCTTCCACTCGTAACCCATAGTCCCTGTATCTGGTTCGTTCTTATTAGCTCCCACCGTTCCGATTAGCAAGCTGGTTCGTCGTTCCAGACCTGTTCGAGTTTAAACAAATGGACACGGCGGACCACGCTCTTCTTCATTAATCACTCGGCGGAAGAGAAAACGGGTCTCTCGAGGAGGCTACCTCTCCTACTCTATCTTTTTCTCGTGTTCACTTTCGACATTCATTTGTTACACATCGTTTAGTAAAAAAAAGAAAACCGTTACGGCGTTGATAATCGATAACGTCAGGTTCCAGAGATCTCTGTTGGTTTAACGGCACGAACGTCTCGCGGTGGACGAATTAACGATCGCCGAGGTGCGAGAACAAGGGATCGGGGAACCGCGCATGTACCTGCTACGAAATGTCGGGCCCAAAATCCATAAATTCGTGCTGGGTCGTTCCGACGCAAAGATGGAGCCGAAGGGGTCCTGCCGCCAATTCCATTCGAACGGAATGACACCCTCGTCACAATACGACCTGTTGCGTTCGAGACCAAGAAAGACGGGGGGGAACGAAAAAAGGTAAGAACGAAAGAAATAAACGAGCTGCAGAGGGTAAATCGGTGAAGTCGTGAGAATATCTGTCGTACAAAAGAAAACCGGTCGAAATAGTACCGAACGTTTATTGAATGGTCTACGAAAGCATAGTGTATAAAGTTTGTACCCTAAACGAGGGTAAACGAGGACAAGAAAAAAAAAACTAATTTTCAAAGGATGGTAGTAATTAAAACTAGAACGAAGTTAGAAGAATAGAAGTTTGGCCATTATCCTGGATTGTCCATAGGGTTGCAGCAAATATTGTGACATTGAAATTTTCGAAGCCGTTAGTACCGCGTTCGAAGTACCGGAATACCCGGAAATCGTTGTCGCCAGTGAAAAGGATCGATCCGCCGGTTCTGTTTGACACAGTGAAGGGATTAACGACCAATCCGCTAGGCAATTGACTCTAGGGACAAGCGGAAACGAACCCCCTTACCGTAGAGCCACCAGCATATATACCTGGCCAGGGAACAGCCCAAAGAAAGTTAATGGGTACCTCGAGGAAAAAAGAAGAAGAACGGTGTACGTCGGTGTTCAACTTTTACCGATCGATTTTAATTAGTGGCCAGCCAGGTCGTTGCTTCTTTCGATTGTCTCAATCGGTGCCGGTCGCTTTTGTTGCGAGGGTGTCCGGGTTTCGGCGCAGCGGCCCGGAATCGCCGCGCACCTTTCAAAAGGAGAAACAAAAATTCTGGACCACGGCCGGCCGAATATATGATTTGTGTGGCAACCGGCCGGGAACGAATCAGAAGGAACCCAAACAACCGCGGACGGCCGGGACTGATCAAACAGTCCCTGCGCATCCGTGTATATCCCACGTCAAGTCAACGAGGAATTAAAATGGATAATTGCTTCCTTCCAGAACTCTCGCCACGCCGGCTCTTCCAGGTAACGTCGTAAAAAGGATTTTGATAGAAAATTAACGACTTCGCGGATATCCTCCCTAGACAATTCCTTGCAAACGATGCACCTAACCAAATAGTCCTTCGACGTTACTATCCCTGCAATTCTCGCTCGTAATTCGGTCCGAATGCCCCTTTATGTGCAGCAGGTAAGTTTACCTTGGACGACAGAAACGAAAATATGTACCAAGTGGACTAACGGAGAATTTCGAAAGATGTTCTAAGTATGCTGTCTGCCATACATTTAAAATTTTGTAAGCATTACTGTGTAAAAAATGACACTCCTACATCTTGAAAAAAATTAGCCATCACAGCTAAGAGATTGAAGTTGAATAGGAAATGAAATAGATAAAGTAGAAACAAATATGCGTTTTAAATATGATTGTGTTATGAAGGGAAATAATGCGGCGAGGAAGTAGGTTAAGTTTTAGGTTAAGATAGTGTTTAAGAGAAGAAGGAGTAGTTATTAAGTTAGTAATAAGGTTTAGATGTAGGAGCTGCGAAATGGAATGTAACCCTGAGGAGAACATTAAATAATTATATTTAATGTTCCCCTCATATATAAAGGGAAATAAATGTTCAAATATAGAAAATTAATTTTGGAATATAAAGTACATTTTATCTATTTCCTCCGGATATCGATTATCCTTCGAGTTATAATTTAGCCGGTTAATCGAAGTCCTGCTGTACTTATGTAGACAAATCTTCTCTTTCATTTTGTTCGAAAAATGTATGGCGTCCCATTACCCTCCTGTACACGGTTAACATTAGAATAGCAGTGCGCAGAGGGGAGGTTAAACGATCCGCAGAATCTGGTGAGAAGCTCGCCCCATAATCGGCTCGATTATTCGTCCTTCCAGGGGACAAGTCGGCACGTTTTGTCGCAGGAGAAGTCAATGCCGCCCACGAGGACGAGTCCACAGTTTTTCTCGGAAGGGAAATATTGTCGGATACAGAGCCCCGCGGCGCATTGTGTGGTTTTATCTTTCAACAGACTCGTTTGTTCAACCAGTATCCAGCGGCGCGGCCGATCCAGTGTCAAAGAACGCCGATATTCCAGCGGACAAGTGTTTCCGTCGAATTATGTCGCTTCAACCCCTCGATACACTGGACAGTTTTAATTTAACGAATTCTGTACTCTTCGTTCCCCGCAAGTAATAGAGATAAAACAGGAGCAAAGGAGGTCCTTGCTCGCAGCCAACGGTCAGGCTTTGACGTCACACACTTTAGTCAATAATTCGACTAAAATCGAAAGTGCGAATGGAATTCCTGTCAAGAGACTTCTTCCGAGGCACTGAGAGTACTCGTCGGAGTAACACGACCAGGACACTGAAACCTGCAAAAGTTTGACGCTGTCCATTCGGGGGAAGATTGACGTCGGAACATTCGAAGATCACCCCCTGCCGAGAGGACTAAAAACGTTAGCGGCTCGGAGGCACAAAGACCCCAACGAACCTCAAAGTCATTCCACCGACACACCCGGCAGGCCCATTGGCGGAAACTTGTGTCAACCTGGCGCGTTAACCCTGCATACGTAGTTCACTGTTCAGTTTCGGCTACTTTCCACCCTGTTCGATTAAATGATATCAATGACTGAAACGTCTTGAACCCCTTGCTGTATTTTGACGAGGCAGACTCGTCATGAAGGCTTTTCACAAAATATAACAAATATGAATGTTACGCGTCTGATTCTAGATGAAATAGAAATTTTACTTATTTGTAGTTAATATTGAAGCATTAAAATAAATCCAGTCATTCAATAAATATAAATATTCTCTTTTCTTCTACAATATTTTTGGAGAAAAAGATAATCATTGTAACTGTAGAAGAATAGATACGACAAGGCGTTAGGAAAATTTATATTCTTTGTACGGCTACATTTATTTTAACTAAAAGTATTTATATATATATAGTCCAGTCGCCAGGTACTTTTACCTGGAAAGCATTCCGAACTTAATGAACTTTTGACACGTCATTTAGGGCTACTCTGGGGTGTCGAGTCTCAGTTTTCGACCTCGAGGACCCTGTGCTAACTTGGGGAGGGGGGATAAAACCACGATTTTTATTACCTTGTTTTGGTTTTTCGCCTATGACTCAAAAACTGTGGGTCCTAAGAACTTTTGTTTTCCATTTTTGGAAAGAGCATTAAATTCCCTTCAAATTTCACGCCTGTCTGTCGGTGCCCATTTAGTCAAAAGATTGACCAGTGAAATTTGAAGGAAATTTAATACTCTTTCCAAAAATGGAAAACAAAAGTTCTTAAGACCCACAATTTTTGAGTAATAGGCGAAAAACCAAAACAAAGTAATAAAAATCGTGGTTTTATCCCTCTCCGCAAATTAGCAAAGGGTCCTCAAGGTCGAAATCTGAGATTCGACACCCCAGAGTACCCCAAATGACGTGTTAAAATCTTATTAACTTCGGAATACTTTCCAAGTAGACGCCTTTTTTTTACCTGCCGACTGGACTAATATGTATTACAACACATATTTGTTAGTCTCTGTTTAAACTCTTGCTCGTGACTCGTTAAAATGCGACAAGGGGTTGAACGCTTAAATGAAATCGAGTTCGAACGGCAGTGTGTGCGTGCAGGCTCCAAGGGTTGGTGTAAAGAAGGAAACCAGCAGACTTTGAAGATCTGCAGAATGAACGTAGCATCGGGAAAATTGGATTACCTTGTAAATTGTGGATAAGCTGCGGCCTGCACAACAGAGTGGCAATTCCGGGCGTCTCCGGTGCTTCGTGTGGCCATAAATAATGGTTATTTCGTGCCTAGAGAGGTCCTGTACTCGTTCAATGGGGATTATATCGTCGAGAACTCAGAACTCACCCAGGTGTACCTGGACCTTGAATATTCGAAAGTAGAGGGTCTTGTGGAGAAACCACGGTCGCGACGCGCTACGCCACGACACTCGGTGGACATCATTGTTAACTTCTCTCCGGGCAATCGTTCGGTTTTACACGGAGAATACTGACGCATGATTGTTTTATTGCGTATACCCGAAATTCAGGTAGAAGTTTGTTGCTGGCGGAGGAAACAATTCGTAATCTTTCGGCGAGCGAATCTTCGTCGATTGTCAACAGGCTACGGTGAGTGTACAAGTTTGGCAATTTCGAACATAAAGATCCCAGCGGTTTTCCACCGAAATCGCTTTCAGAACTGACCAGGACCCCGTTCAACCCTCTCGTGGTTTGTAAATCAACGTCCCCGTCGCACCCGAGAAAAGACAAATTTTCACGGAGATTAGAAAGAATAATTGTTTTATGGTAGTCTCCATGGCTTGTTCTTTAAGCGAATTTGTTCTGCGGTTGGGAATATTTTCTGTACCTCCGGACAATGCCATGTGCTCGCCCTGGGGACCGGATCAACGGTAAACTTCACCATTGTGAAATTGTAGCTGTAACTTTGCGAAGGGAGGGTATTTTTAATTTTTATTGTAGTGACACGATCATTATTATTTGCCGTGGCATTGTTTTGATTTATTTTTGTCTGGAAATGCTGTTACTGTTTCTTTGCATAAAAGCCATCGTAAAGATTGCCGTAATTATGGATAATTGCTGTTCTTTTCTTTAAATAGGCCCCTCATAAAGTTGTTCCAAATTGCTGTTCTTGGGTTTAAAGTACTCACAGCGAAAAACTGCATCAAACGTATACCTGAAAATCCCGTAATTATTCGCGGTTATGGTTATTGAAAAATAAGCCGCCGGTGGGGTGAAAAACAGCTTCGCCATCTAGCAGTGGAACTAAACCACCTAAATAATTTGTGCCGAACTATAAATAAAGTTTTATGAGCAGAACGGCACGAATTATTTGTGCGTCTCTTGTAAAGCGCCACTATATGGGAAATATATGGAGGAAGAAAAACAGAAATTGTGGAAAATTTGCGGCCATAAGAGATAATCTAAGGGCACAGGGACGTTCAGGGGAATTCCCTTCGTCGACCTGATGCAACAAACCAAGAATAGAATCGCGCATTACGGAGATATTTAATAAAATAACGAATTCCATTCAGAAAAGTACATGGTGGCACCATCTACAGCGGAAACTGAAAACTCAAAGACAGAAGAAATTCAATAACTCGAAAATTGGTGATTCAAATTGAATGTTGTAAGCTGAAAATATTCGCAGTGAAGAACTGGATGGAATGTAGGTACATCTCAGAATTCCATAATTACCCGGGGTTATGGTTTTTGAACTAAACTACCTGTGGTAGGTCAGAGTAGTGTACCCAAGAATCGCGTGATGCACGAATCTGTTGATGGTGAAGCTGTTTTACACCCCGTCGGTCGTTTATTTTACAAAAACCATCACCATAACAACCCAGATTTCTCCTGCGAGTAGTTTGAGTCTGAGTACATTAAATTTCAATCACTGGTTCTCGAGTTATTGAATTTGTTCTGATGTCGAGTTTTCCGTACTCACCGTTACATGGCGCTAGCATGTACTTTTCTGAATGGGATTTGTTATTTCATTAAATATCTCCGTAATGCGTGATTCTTATCAAGATTTATTGCATCACGTCGATGCGGGAAATTCTCCTGAACATACCTGTGCTCTTAGATTATTTTTTATTGCTCTAAATTTGTTACAATTCATGTATTCTCCATGCATATCGCATACAGTGTTCCTCGATAGTTTTCCTCATATGAAGTTACGTACAAACGGAAGGAAATCGCAATTTCTTTCATAATTATTGAAAGGAGAACCACAGAGACGAGTATCAAGTCTGGTCGAATATTTCGAATATGGCGGGTCGGTCTCGTATTTTGCCCCACTTTGCTGTTCCGCGCGTAGTTACGCAGTCGCGAGTCAGAACAGAGAGAACATATATGGGATCCCTTTCTTGAATCGCCAGTAATCGTGTCTAGCCTTGCCACGAACCAACACGACTGGAGGTGTCTCCTATCCTCGTGCCGGCGTACTACACGACAAATTCTCGCGCTATTTCACCTGCTGTCCGCGGTTGATTTTTCCACGGTGGGCCTTTCGACGGGTTTTCTCCCCAAGTGTTTCGGGGAGCCGTGAAAGGAAAACATCAGGGCCGAAATAAAAAGGAGAAGGGAAACGATCCCGATCCGTCTGATTATATTGACGGGGGAACCGAGTCGGTGACCAGAAAAGGGTTCATGTGTTACGAGGACGCACGGCGAAATGAAGCTCACGGCAAAGTGTCTGGGGAACATCACCAAGATGCTGGACTTTTACTCCCAGTTCAACCCCTCGCCGCTTTCGATAAAACAGTTCATCGATTTCGGTGAGTGAGAGAGCCCGGAGATAAAGCGAGAATGTGAAAGAGAGAGAGAGAGAAAGAGACGTAGAGAAACTGAGAAGAGAGAGAGAGAGAGAAAGAGAGAGAGAGAGAGAGAGAGAGAGAGAGAGAGAGAGAGAGAGAGAGAGATGCAGAGTATGTGGCAGGTAGAGAACGAATATGCTCGTTTATTGGCACAACGTATCCTTGGTCTCTCGTGCGCTTTTCCGAAAAATTTCTTCCCCTAGTTTCCCTTCCGTTCGAAGGGTAGATAGTTGCGATCGATCGACTAACGACCTCGAGGGACCAGCGTTTCGAGGGTAGCTTCGATAGCGATCGTAACAGTTCTAAGGCCAACGCACCGTCTCTAGTTTACACGATAGTTTTCAAATGCGAATGTAAACCCACGATGGCGTTGCTGTACCTCACGTTGCATCAGTTGCTCCGAAAAAAAATCATCTACATCCGGCGGTCATTCCGAGATCGTTTGTCGATCGCGTCGCGACGTTTGTCGTCGAGCTATATTCCACTCGCCCATCCGTTGAATCAGCGAATTCATATAATTCCTGGGACACAAGCAACGCAGTAGTTGAACGCAGTATCGAAAGTATCATTAGCGATAGATAAACCTTGAGGAACACGAGATAACACTTCGGCTCCATTGAAACGAGAAAGGTCGCCAAAGCTTGCTGGTTCTATTCTATCGATCCCCAAATGTCACTGCTCCGTTTCAGCCGACGCGACGTTTCGACCGATAACATATTTTTACCATTTGTCCCGATCTAGCTCGCGCAGATCACCAAAGAGATAAAAGAAAGTGGAATGCAATAGGTCGGGTGCGAGGGTCGCCGTTGCGTCACCCGAACGGATCCAATTGTTTCGATGCATATCGAATTTTGATATCGATGAATGAAATCGTGATAGAAATTTCCTCGTGACTGTCGCGAGACGCAACGAGCGAAAAGAAAAAGAGATGGATGAATTGCTATTTTGATTCTCTATTGTTATGGGCCACCCACATGAAACTTTCCCATTCTTATTTCGCACGTTGTGTCGAAGATATCGTTGGTAGCTCGGATTGTGTTCAGTTAGATTCATTGAATCTCTATTTAACACATTACCGACCGGTGATTATGGCATATTTTTGAAAAATGTATGGTACATGGGTAAATTTTCATTTAGCATTTAGTATGAACTAACTAAGTCACCCTCAATAACGTCGTCTGATAGTTTCATTTAAGATAACAATGTCAAAGAAAATTTCTATGCTTTTTTTTTGGTACAGCAGAATTATTGAAAATCCTATTAATAGGCTTCCGGTCGGTAAAGTGTTAATATTAATCCGCTCATTCTATATGCAGTATGGGTTACAGCGTGTTACAGTAACTTTCCTTCGTTAATCGGATTCGGTTTAGAATTCCTGGATCGAAGATCGTCCTGTCGGTCTTGTTTTCGACTTGTCGGATGTCGCGATCGAGTCCAATGACTCAAGCGCGTTTCCTTTTCTCGAGACGCGAAAATTCGATGGAAATATCTCGTTGGTTGATGCGACCGTAAGCACCACAGCGATAATCTCGGTTAAAATTAGTATCGCGTCGACGACGCCGCTCGATTTTTACCGCGAGCCCGCTGTCAGCCGATGACATTTTTCATCCTAGATATTGTGCAGCTTTATTATCGTTCTGCATACGCGACGATTGTTTGTCCGGTTGATTGTGTTCAGAACAAACTTGCTAATGAGTCAGAGCACGCGCCGACGATAACATCCTGCTTCGCCGTTGATCGGCAGACTCGCCTCAGAATTAAATACCCTGATTTGCCTATCGTATTTCGTTGACCAGACTATTCCGTAACAATCGCGCGCGGCAAACAAGTGCAATGACTTCTGACAAATCCCTTGAGTCTAGGGTAAATGTACCTATTGCTGTGTACGTTTTACTGCGGTGTTTTAATAAATTTGCATAATTCAATGAGAATGTTTTCTCATATTTATATAACCATTTGATTTGAAAAAAAAAAACATTGTCCCTAAAAGGTAAAAATACGACTATTTCTATCTCGATCATTGAAGGACTGTTTTTTTTATATAGAAAATCTCATATGAGATTTATTTCAACATAATTGAAATACAGAATACAATACAGAGAAAATAAAAATATACAAAACAGAATAGGATACTGAAGATGCATGAATATTAGAATAAAGACATATGAGTGGTAGAAAGGGTGTAAACCAAACACGTATACTTTAAGGCCGCAGCTCTGAAAAAATGATACCATGTCCGAAGGAGTGTTGTTCACATGATCGTGAATTATTGATATTGCTTTAATTGGCATAGGAGAAAGTTTTATTACTCTACAGATACCACCTTCGACATAATACAAATATAAAAAGAAACTTCCGTTGCGTTTTTAATAAAAAAAGTACAAGATTAGAGAAACAACATAAAACCAAAGTACGTTCGAAGCATGTCACCGCAGTAATCAGCACGGTTGAAGTAACAAACAGCACTCGTTCAAAATTCAGCAAACGGTCGCGCTTTGACGTAACCGCCTCCCAACGAGGTATCCGAGCAGGTTGCTTTTTCCTGGGGGCTGGAGGAGGAGGAGGAGGTCAAGGTCAGGCGAAGCAATTTGCCCCGGAACCGCGAACCATCCCCCCATTTCGTCCACTGTCATTGGTCCCCGCCAGTGACGACCACCGCCAAAATAGAGCAGCGAACGCGATATTATTGCTACTGGAATGCTGCCATTTCCTCGCAGATCACCGTCACTCGCATGGCCGTGGGCGTGTGTGGACCTTTGGAGCTTCGTGTCTCAAGAAAGTCGCAGTCGGTCCCGATGTCCACGCGCCTCTGACGCACACGATCAAACGTGATTTCCGATCCGCGAATTACTTCCTCGAGGCTCGCCACGACCTTCGGTTTTCATCTAAATCGGTCCCACGAAGCACCTAAAAGTGGAGCTCGAGTCGGCGAGCTTCGTTTTCGGATGATCGAGCAGCCGTGCACACTTTTTAAACATCCGAGAAAAACGATTCATGACTCGCGAGCTCACGTGCGCGTAGAAACAGACAGCGACCTTCGCGTCGAACTCGTGACTGGCGCGCGGAGGACTTTCGAAGAGCACTTTCAATCCACGAGACAGTGGAAACCGCAACTCCACCTGTCTTCCGAGCGGAGACGGGAAGATGCTGACCTACGTGCCCGAGGTTTTCGTCATTTAAAACGAGGGGCATTAGGGTCAACAAGCATTTCAAGATTCCAAGCTGATAAACGGCCCCGCGTTCCAGCCGATCGAGCCTCCAGCGACGCGGACGAACGTTATTTTCCACCTCTGGTTCTTGGTCAACAACCACAGCTATTGGCTCCGAGAACATCGCTCGAAGACAAAGCTCGGTGGCTACGTTTTGCGCTTTGCTCCCGCTGATGCAATGCCAAACAGCAAAGTGACTGTTTTTACCGCGTTTAACCTGATTAGAAGACAAGCGTTAAGCCGCGTTCACACGCGCGCGCGCGCTTCAGGGGTCACCAGCCTTTCCTGACAGAACGTTTCGAGCTTCGTTTGCGAATTTAGCGAGGACCCGGCAGCCATGTATATAGAATGAATATTTCAGCAAGAACTCGACGACAAAGGAACAGACTCTATCGAGCTCGTTCCGCTTTGAAGCATCGCCAGCTCCGATAGAATACTGATCTTTGTGTGCGACTCTTGCAGCGAATCGACGCAACGGTAGCCAGACGTTCAAAAGTCGATGTCCAACGCACGCGATTGATATGCAGCGGGATAAGCTGCATCGTGTGTTCGCAGACGTGCATTGGCTCGGGCATTGTGTGCGCGCCTGCACGTTCCGATTAGGGCTTTAAATCTAATACAACCGCTTCCTGGCTGCTCCGAGTCATCCGTCGACGGTTCTAGAATGACTGGGCGTTGCTCCGTGGCCGATGATCTTTGCTACCGTCAACTGGGCTAACGACTCATCGCCTCGGGTTAGCGTTCTCGAGCGCGAAATACTTTGGACGCGAGAACCGATTCATTTTTCAAACGATTTGCTACTTCGCACCGGTTGCCAGCGGAACATCCGCGGACGATAAGATTAACGCTTCGCGCGTCGAATCGACCGGTTTTCCACGAGGTTTTTCCCGCGAAAATACTGATGAATTCTAAATGGTAAAAAATTGGCTTTCATTTTCCTTTGAGAAAACGGAATTACTTTCCGAACGAGCTACTATTAAGTTGGAGGGAAAGTTCTATCGTATTTGAATCCTCAACTGCATGATTTTTTTAATTGGGATGAAGCAATTGAAAGAAGGTCAGTTTTTGAAACAACATTTTCAGAAAAACAAACATAATTCAGAATAAAAAAACTGTATGCCATCAGCGCACAGGTTCGATCATAATGAAAAACAAAGCAATTTTGCAAAAATTAAATTATTCACAACGTTTCAATCCTGGTATGGATCATCTTCAAGAGAATTTTACGTCTGAAAATTACCGAATATTATATTAATTGTTTAAAAAAAAATCAAACAAAAGGTAACTGATATACTTTTCACCGTACTTGCTACGTGTAAAAATGTTTAGAAACGTGTAAATTTAAAATTGAGTTCCATGTTGACTCAGGCAGCAATTGAACCAAACGACTGTTAAGAGAGAACTAAACGTACAACCACTGGAACGACGTACATTGACGTACATTCAGAATAGTAAGAAACCACATTCTTAGTTTACTATATACCAGATTAGTTAACTGTCAAATAATAATAATAAAACTTGAATAATTTCCATAATTTGCAACTACTTATTGCCATCTTTCAGACAACCTGTCAATTCCTGTTTTCCAAACAGTGACTAGCAAAGTGTACCTTTCATTTACAAGCGAAATTATCTGCTTATTTAAAATGCGACAGAACTGTACGGTCGGGAAACTAGCTGAAAAAGTTAATTGTCAGGCAGCGGAACGGGAACGTTATCACACCGCCCACGTGTGAGTGTCACGTACGCGCCACTGTGAGCACTGCGGGATGGTTCGAGCAAGTTCTACAGACTGGTCCTCGATGGCGGGTCGGGTTTTTACGACATCGACGGACCAGGTTCCAACAGGGGAAAGACCCCTTCGTTCCAGCCTCGGAAGATCTTGGCAGACGAAAAAACATTTCTTTCTCGTAAACGCGAACGTTTTGCGTACCAGCCTCCTGGAAACTTCGGCTCGCTTCTACCTCGGATAAATCACGTTTACTTCTGCAAGAGGGGATACTAAATATTCAAGGAACATACGTGACTTGCAATCGTGCACGTAATTACAATGTACGTACATGTTTTCACGATCGAGGTGTCGGCGAGTTGCGCGCACTTTTCGATCGTCGAACGAGTCTCTTGATTATTATTATTTATTATAAACGGACTGAAACCCTTTTACATAAGTGTTTCCAATTATAAAAAGACTACTTTTCTAATAACAAAGAAGGGACATGCACAAAAACTAATGGTACAAACTATTTGGTATTATCCTATAATCCTTTTTAAAATTTTGTAAACACTCGATAAAGAAATAAATACGATTATAGATAGTGCTTGAGTCTGCAATCATGCGATTCATTGGATTAATTAATCCGTAAGTAAATCTTGCTTGAAGTGTTTGAAATCCAGCTGCAGTTCTCAATACACGTTCAGGTACATAGAAAATTGATTTGCACATTTATTACCAGGAAGCACCTCCGAAAAATTCTGGAGGTCGCAACATACGCGAAGAGCACACAGATCTTCGGCGACTTCTAATTCCGTTTGTTTGCAGAGACGGTCTCGCGCGGCAAACTTGATAATCAGCGATAATTACGACCTCAGACACGCTCCGCATGCGGCACGCAGCTGATCGTCCTTATGTAAACGTTACCGGCGAATTTTCATCGCGCGAAGGTGAATGACAATACTTGGAAAACAATATTGCTTCGTCGGACACACGTCCGATGAGTCACTTCGCAAACTCTGCATCCGGGAGACCGGTTTACGTCGACGATTCTTTACGACCGTCTGGAAAACATCTTGTACTTAATTTACCGTGGAGGCTGTAATTATTAAATTATCGAGCGAGCCAGATAGAAAAATGTAAACAAGCAGAGGTCAAGAAGAACGAGCACGAGTATTTCTCGCGCGGTCCATCTCAGACTAAAACCATCGCCAGTTACTGTCGAGAGTCCAATTCGTCGGTTTACACGGTATCCAGTAACATCAAGTTGAAACTCGCAAATGGACACGTTCAATTTTTCGTACGAACGCCGCACTATGAGCCAAACCGATGAATTCTGTGTCAAAATCAAAAAACTTTCGATGGAAATGAGATAGAGCGATGAAATCTTTTTTAAATTAAAGCTGAAACTTTACAGAATATGGGATAATTGTGGAGATTATGGTTCGAACGTTTTTGAACCTTGAAAAGATAACAATTTTAATTTTGTAACAATAATTCGATTTGTGGGAGATCCGGAGGTCGTAGACTAATTTTGAAGCCAGATTTGAAATCAGCGTGAAAAAATCTTTCTTGAGATTGTGCAAGATTTTTTCAAGGTTAAGAAACGTTCGTACCACAATCTCTATAATTATTTCATATTCTGCAAAGTTCAGCTTTCATTTAAAAAAATTTCATCGCTGTATCTCATTTCTATCGAAAATTCTTTGATTTTGACACAGAATTCATCGGTTTGGCCCATAGTACACCATTCGTATAGCTGAAAGTGCTGTAGTTAGTTTTCTCTTCCATTATACAGGATGATTTACCTAAATATAGCCACCTCTCCTTTATTCGCGACATCATAACAACTGTTTTTAATGCAATGTAAACGGCATCACAAGTTGAACGCTTTGCAAGTGTTATTTTCATCTTAAGGTCATTTTTTCCGGAGTTCTCAAGGTGATCTTTCTTGAAAATGTATATTTTTTCCTTGCATATTCTAATCGACGTTCAAATGCATTCAGAAATATTAACTGTCACTGACACGCTGTCATCGATCGTTTTAAACAATGCATATCCGTAGAAGGATCGTAGTTTGACGCAGAACTCGGAGAATCCTCGATTGAAAAATATTTTAAATTGAATCTTCCACAGCAAGAGATATTCTGAAGTACTCTCGAGTGGACACGCAAATTGAGAGTGCTCTCGAGAAGAACTATCGATAGAAACTCTTAGACGGACATGCACTTTTCCGTGAGTAGAATATTGAATGACCGGAGCCGACCCCGAGTGGCCAGCACCGTTTACGGATTAAACAGCAGTGAACTGGCATTTTATTCGGGAGGCTTCTTCAACGATCGAGTGCAGGCTCGTTTCCTTGGGAAAGCAACGTTAAAGCAACGAATCGATCCCCGCGAGTGGACATCGTCGAAGGACGTAACTCGGTGACGTTCCGCGCATGAAAATGCAGTAACCGTTGCGTCATTGCTTGTCCATGATTCTATTTCCCTCGCGGAAAATCTCATTAAAGCTGTCTCGTCCGAACCGAATCAATTTCAATCCACGAATAGCTGTCCCGCAAGTTCGTACGCCACAAGCTCGCAATCACGAAGCGATCGCGTGTCTTTTCGTTCTCTGAAAGCGTTCCATTTCCTTTGAACACGTTCGGCGGCGAGCAACCCCTCGCAACTTACACCCCCGCGACTACTCGGTAATCGAAGCCACTAATTACGCTATTATTGCGCGACTCGGTCACCTTTATTCGCAATTCCCCGCGTCCCGCAATCCGCTAACGATCATCATCCGCCACCCCGATCAAAAGGCAATTCGAGGCCGGCTATAAAAACGATTGAAGCCTGGAAATTCTACGTAGTTCAACGCGGGAATTTTCTATAGTCACGAGAAACGCATCAGGTTTACAGCGTCAAGGCAACAGCCGGTCGAATTAACGCAATTGTCCAATCGTTTCTCGCTACTCATCGTAGTCACGGAACCTTGGACCGTGACCTAGCAATAAAAAAAAAACAGGATCAAGGATTCGACGATGTTTAGCGGAGTTTATGGGTGGTTCGTCGTTGCCAGAAACTTGGCAGCCGATAAGCCGTGCACGTCACTGAAAAAATGATCTTGGCAGAGCCACTCGGAAGACATTTCGGCGATTACGCGCGAACAACACGATCGGTCGAAGTCCAATGCCCGAGAGCCTCGCATCAATCGCTAGTACGTAAACAGGCTTTCGCCTGTTATCGAGCGGAGATCCTCGTGCGCTTCATCGCGCGACGGCTCTAAAACACGTTTAATCTACGTTTCGCAACGAGCGCCGGCACAATAAAGCCTTTTCGCCTCTTGTTTATGTTTGTTTCATGCACGTTGATCCGAAGGTTTCACAAGCATTGTAGTTATCGTTCTTTTTCATTCGGTTTAATCGACTCCAGGATTGCAGATGTGCAGGATGCGCTTTCTCATTTTTCAATAATGTAAAAAGATTGGATTTCCGGATATCAGTCGCCGCCAAATAGTCAGAGGGATTTTTCTTGGTCATAATTCGATTGGTTCAATAGCCATTGAAAACCTCTAAGGGCAGTTTTGACTATCTTATTCGGCTAGGCTTCTTTTTTTATTTTTATTGGAAATCTTAAAAACGATTTATTACAACATTGGATATAAATGTACAGACATACAGGAAGAGAAAAGAAATATAAAGATCTGTGAAATAACATTATAACAATAGGATAACACCTAGACTCGCAGATTACATTTGTTTAAAAGAGTTTTAATATGGTGGCAAGCCTCGATGTTAGGACCCGACAAAAACATAGAAATGTCAAGAGGTAGCTGAAATCCCAGCTTATGAAGTCTTTTCAAAAGATTTGGCTAGGCTCTTTCCTATTCTTACGTTTACGCAGTATGTAGCTCTCGCAGCTTTAATTTCTACAAATTGCAATATGTAATGGATATTTGGTCCCCTCAGAGTTTCAAATCCCGTTCCACACTTCTCACCTTTTACCAACACTGTCCCTATCGCCTATTTCAGCGGGACCTACTTTTTATTACGGTGGGTTCCGAACCACCTTTACAAATTGCAATAATAATAAGTAAAAATATGGAATTTGGGGGCGACTGCGGCCTAGACTGATCTTTTCTCTAGCGCTTTTGATTACTGAAAATCCCCATCTTTGCATTATCGAGAAATGAGGAGGCACCCTTGCAATCGTAGAAACGAGACAACCCCCGTAACAAGAAAGTTTTTGAAGACTGTGACCCGAGACGTTTAGGGGAAGCTGCGTTGATCCGAATGCAAACTTTATGTCGAAGGCATGGGTGTAATCGATGTCTAGTTTTCATCAATTTCACTGGCTTATTTAAGGAGGATCTCGCGCAAGAGCAGAGCTGTGGAAAGAGCGTGTTCATCGATCGAGCTGGATCGTTCCGCGGGCCAAGACCTTGCACCCTGTGCGGCCTGTTTCCCGCGGATAAAGCCGCCGTGCAATTTCACGGCAATTTCTCATTGGCGACCGATCGCACTTGGCAATGAATCAGCTGCTCCGCTGCTTCACCCTGTTAAGGAAAACGCAACCTTGTTCGATGGAAAGGGGCGTGGAAATCCGTCGAGCGAAAATACCATTTTCCTCGTTATACTGCGAACCGATCGGTTCCAATTTACAATCGAATTGAATCTTCGTTCACTCGAATCCTACTCATTCGATGAATGCGAGATGAGCACCAATATACAATCTCCAATTTAAAAGAACAGTCATTTCCATTTCCTGTTGCTGCTATGTTTAAATATTACCTAGCTGGTTCTGCAATTCTCAAATGTTTAGCTTTCCGCGTTGTCGACAAATTAAAATGAGGATGCAATAATGCACGTGTGTTATTAATACAAGTTCAAAAGCACGGTCTCCAATATTTACCCCGAGATTGAAAATAACCGAGATCGGTCGTTCAGCCAGCGAAATGTTTCCGTGATCATGGAAAATTACGAGTGCACATACGGACAACACGGAGAATTTAATTCGCGGTAACTCTGATCCAATTAAGCGATGGGATCAGTCTACTGTCCAGCGGAAGTACGTTATTGTCGGTGACGCAAATGAGGTTGGATCTCGCGGATGCTTTACCTTCGCGGTAATACTGGAAACGTTGACAATGTGTCTCGGAAGCTCATTGGCCGAGACGAAACAACGTTGTTGCACATTAACAGCTCGATAATGAACGAGCCGGTAAGATATAAGCGAACGCACGTGTTTCAATAATCAGAGGACGAGAAACCGTTTGATTGTTGCATGTGGAGGACGAGCAGCGCACGACGCTAATGTTTTATTAATGACGGTTGCGGTTTTCGCGGTAGAGCTATCGACGATCACCGGTGATATCGATTCTCGATATTGACATTTCACATAATTTAAATCAGCGATGTCTTTGGTTACAAATTTCACTGTATTTCAAGAAATATTCATAATACTATTACTAAAATTATATTACCTAGAAACTTATGTGAACCTAGAAACATTGTCTGCTCGAAGAATAGTATCCGTCCAGAGCTTTATTTTTAATTTAATTAATAATCATATTAATCGTACGATGTACCTGAACGTGTATTGAGAACAAGAGCTGGTTTTCAAACACTTAAAGCAAGATTTACTTATATAGATTAATTAATCCAATGAATCGCTTTATTGCAGACTAGCTCTGTCTTATTTCTAGATATAGATAAGCACTATCTATAATCGTATTGATTTTTTTATTGGGTCTATAAAAAATTTTAAAAAGCAATTACGCAGATTATAGGATAATACCATATCGTTTGTACCATTAGTCTTTGTGCGTGTCCCTTCTTTGTTATTAGACGAGTAGTCTTCTTTTTATTGTAAACACTTACGTAAAAGGAGTTCAGTCCGTTTATAATAATAAATAATAATTATTAAAATTTACTGAAAGCTGGGACGTTTACGCGGTTTCCAATGTCGATCGTGAGTAGATTGATAAAGCGGTATCAATCTCAAGGCTTGGTGGGGCTAGTAAGGCAACGAAAAACAAACGTTGAAAGCCTCGTGTGCGTGACCTACTTTCGCGATCTCAACGATTCAAGAACCTCGATCAACGATCAAACTCTCCATTGTCCAACGCGTGCACGCGTCCGCCCGTGCGCGTGGGCGTGCTGCTGCCACGTAATCTCTGTTGAAATTACGACGATGCTCGTTGATGGACAGCCTGCAACGTGCGATGGGAGATGCGCACCATCGGCTGACTCGGGGCGATAACGAAATCGCGCGTTCACGGAACTCGCGTTGCTTTTCCGACAATGTGTAATCGAGTTGCGCAACAACCAGTTGTTTGTCTCGTTCGCAGAGCACGTCTCTCGATACGCATCAAAACAACGCCAATGAAATCCGGTTTGCTAGGGCTTTTAAACTGACGCGATAAGCCGCCGTTATCTCGCACGAGTCCCTTCGCAAATATTGACTCGCTGGACGAGAAATACAAAACAACCGCGATACCCGAGCGTTGCTCACTACGTTTCGAAAACAGATAACAGCAAACGAAGCAAGAAAGTAACTTCGGTATATTAAGGCGAAACGAAACCGAATTTTGGGAAAATTTTCAAGTTTTATGTTTAGGAAGTTTATGCAGGGAACTGGGGACAAAGGATCGCGTATCTTAATGTAAAAGTACCTGAATTGTAAAAGTATAAGAGAGTCCATATAAATATTAAAGGAAAGAGATGTTAACACTAAATGGTTTAAATATAGTACTACAATAACAAGCACAGTATTGTTGGTGTGCAATGATTGGAACTTTCTTAGCTGCGGGTTTAACGACTGGTTTATAGTCCTTAGGTAGAAGTGACCCTTGTAAAAAGGGAAAAGCGATTAACGAGGACCGAAATCTGTCCCAAGGAAACGGTCCAACCTAGCGCATCTTCACTGTTCTATTTTCTTACACTTTAGTCGTTAAGTTATATTACACAGCTATTTGTTTCGGTAAAATTATATTGAGTATCGTAAAAATTATATTGAGGTTGGATTAAAATAAAGTGATGTGAAACAAGTCAACAAATTTTTGTAAATTTGCACCGAGACCATACTCTCATAATTATGAGCACATGCAACACGGTTTTTTTGAATTCGTTTAATGTTTTAATTGTTTTAAATTATGCCTGTTCAGTTTTGTTATGAACGCGTCAGTTCACTGTCTATTGGTTACGCACGCATTACTTCCTGACGCGAGGACGTTGGCTACATACGATGTTAACTGTTTCAGGACTAAGTGCATGCGAAAGGAAGTCTTTTATATTCTTAAGGAAGGAGCTGCCAGTTAGACTGGCGAACATTATGAAGGAGATCCATTTGCTGCCGGAGAACTTACTGAAAATGCCTAGTGTGGGTATAGTTAATAATATGTACGCCACTTCGTTCGAGGATATAATACACTACGAGAAGGTTGAAGTCAACGAGACCACTTTAGACAAGTGAGTCTTCAACGTTAGAACAGTCTATTGAGCGATTCGCGTTAGATTCACTTGTTACGCTGCTCGCGAGCCCGTTAACCTTTTCTCTAGTTACGCTCCCAGTTCGAGAATAAATGAGGAAAATCATTTTCTCCTGTAGATTCTGCCAAGCCCTGGTGAAGATACGTAATCGACACAAGGACATCGTTGAGACGATAGCTCAGGGCGTGTTGGAGTTGAAAGAGTCGCACGAAGTTGACGCCCAGACTGGAAATAGTATTCAATATTTCTTGGACAGGTTCCTCATGTCGAGAATATCCATAAGGATGCTGATCAATCAGCACAGTGAGTTTCTCCAATCTACCGAATGAAAATTACGAGACAATAGGGTAAACGTACCAGTTTCCTATCCGGTTATCGGACATAAAACATACTTTTTAGAAATTAATAAAAATAACATAAAGTACCTAGAGTATAACTTTATTTTTATAAATGAAATTGATATTTCCCCTTCGCATATGTATAAATGAAAAGTATTGCAAAATATTAGTTATACAAAATCTTATTCTCTGAGGCAACAGATTTTATTGTGCTACGGCATAACAAAAGATTAATTAACTAATTTGTTATCACAAATTTCCTGTGTCCGATAAACAGGACTAGAACTTCCTTGATGGTTTTTTTTGCTTTTTCACAAAATCGTCCAGAAAAATACAGAATGCCTTCAAATTAATCAAACATTTCTAAGTATCCTGGTACCTGCGCCCTAGCATATTGTAATATATAAACTCGAGACTAACGAATTTGTTTTCTGTTGCAGCTCTGCTGTTCGGTAGCGAGTTAAATGGGCACAGTAGACACGTGGGATCTATAGACCCTTCGTGTGACGTTATCGGCGTCGTGAAAGACGCCTACGAGAAAGCGAGACTATTGTGCGATCAATATTATCTGGCTAGCCCGGAACTGATAGTCAAACAACATAACGGCAAGTTTGAAAAATGTTGATTGTACTATAGTAATGCTAGTAAGTAGCACGACATCAACCATATTCTGTAGTAGGCGTAGTGAACACGATTGCCACGGTGAACTCTCTCGATTAGAAGCGTACGATAAACCATGCTACGATCAATATTCATTCCCCATAGGAACACGAAGCTACGTCACTCCTTCAAATCTCTTCTAATCCGTTGTTCGTTCCTCTTTTCCAGACCACGAACGATGTAGCGAAATTAGGATAGTTTATGTACCGAGCCATTTGTTCCACATATTGTTCGAACTGTTCAAGAACAGTATGCGCGCAGTTATGGAGCACCACGACTCCGAATCGGAGTACCCGCCGATAGAGGTGATCGTTTCGCGGGGAAAGGAAGACATTTGCGTCAAGGTAAGGTTGAACGACTGTTATGATAATATATGCGACGTCGTTTTCGTCACCGAGCTGCTCGTCAACAGAGGCGTTATCGGTTATCGGCGTGAAATTCAAAGCAGTTGTTTCGTCGACGCCGTTATCGAGCACTGCCTTGTCGAGTGTTAGCTGACAGGAGCTCGGCTGACTAGCAGAATGTAGTTGAAACATCGGAATTCATTTTCACGTTGTTCAATCGAACGGTACAGAAAAAATAAATGCTATTTTCACAGATGTCTGACCGAGGAGGCGGCATTCCCCGTTCCCAGATGGACCACTTGTTCAAATACATGTACAGTACAGCCCCCAGGCCGAGCGTCACCGACGCGCACACCGTCCCCCTAGCCGGCTACGGTTATGGTCTTCCAGTTTCGCGATTATACGCCAGGTATTTCCACGGAGACCTGGTTCTACAAAGCTGCGACGGCTACGGCACCGACGCGATTGTATACCTCAAGGTAAGCGCAAGATTTCCGGTTGCGCAACCTTGTACAGTATTCCTCGACCGAGACCTTAATCCTTTCGGCACCCTGTCGGCATTCAAGCTCTTTTACATTTAACAGGCCTTGTCCAACGAGGCGAACGAATTGTTGCCGATCTTCAACAAGACTTCGTCGAAATTCTATCGAACGCCTGTGTCCACCACGGATTGGAGCAGTCAGTGCGGGGGTGGAATGGCCACCAGGCAACTGCGCATGAGTGACGTACAGGGCCACAAGCTTCCGCAGGGACTCAAAGTTAGGTACTGCTAGCAGAAGCCAATTTCAGTGGACCAATCAATGGGAGAGTATGTATCTTGTTTATTTCTGTACGATCTAACCGAGCCAGAAATGTTTTAACTTTGTTGGAATCGTTGCAGGCTTCTCAGCGTCGAGTCTGAAAATGTAGAGAGGGATTGGAGACTTCCGTGACGAGTTTGCATCCATCGCGAAGAAATTGTAGGCGCCTGGCCGCGAGGATCGCTCACGAGGCCGATGACACGAGGGCTCTCGTCGCACCCGCGGTCGAGACACTGCATATCACGCTGAACGAACGTCGGGACCTCCGAACGGCTCGTTTGTTTCGATTATTATTTCGGGACCCGGTCGATTCGTCTCAGGGAATTGCTCCAGGGTATCCTGAAGAGAGCATCTTCGGAGATCGCGACTGTCTGGATGCTCGAAGAGATGGGATGCCGACTAAGTTTTATTTTTTTATACGCGTTATTCTGTGAACGTCGTTCGTTTGTTAGGTGTATACTTGAATTGTATATTTGTACAACTGCGAGGCATTTCGTTGCGTTCGACGGAATCGTTGTTTGTCTGGAAGGAGCGTCTCGCGCGGAATGCGAACTGTGATTTCGAGAACCGACCGGGACGGTTCACCGTGTAAAAAGAAGATAGGCGAGAGCCACCTCAGAGAAGATAATTCTATATTGGAATCTCTGCGTTAGCCGCCCTAAAATCTATTTTATATACCGCGAACGAACAGAGACTCCGAGGAGTAGCCGAGCTTCCTTCGACGAACCTTTTGTAAGAAGAGTTTTAGTTTTTCAAGTTCCGGTATCGGATCCTCTGAAACCGTACGCGTCTTTTATTCTCTCGTCTCCCAGCCAGCCATCTAGATCATTACGGAAACAAGCTGCTCCTGTTACCACCTTCAAGGAAGGTGCACGCGTGACCTACCTTGGAACAAGATACGGAAATGTATACGCGTCGACAGGGAAGGTTTTGCGCGACTAACGTTTCGTTTCCGATCGCTTACGCCCAGAGAAAAGATCTGGACGACTCGGCGATCATTCCTAGATTCTATTTTTGCGCGGATTCTGTACGAAACTCGTACGAAACAGCAGCGAACCAGATCTGTACGTTCCCCGTGTATATAATCGTGCGATTTTAGAGTGGTAAGAGAATTATGTGTATAGACGATCGTTTTTAGCTGTAATTACAAGTTGTAGAGACACCGGCGCGCGTGACACGAGTGAACTGTTGTAACACATTGATAATAAACACTATACGACGTACGAACTGTCTCTCTTCTTTGAAACGAAACAGTCCGATCACGATTGGTAAGGATTGTACTGCGGATATTATACATTTATTCTACAGAAACATCCGCAGTGTAGTAAGGAATCAACGAATCGCAGACGGTGGTGTTTTGTAATGCATTGCTGTACTTTTATTACGTTTGGCCATACGTACCATAAGTGAATCTCTGGACACAAATGTTTTCTCTCTTTCTTTCTCTCACTCTCTCTTTCTTTCTCTCCCTCTCTCTCTCTCACTCTCTTTCTCTCACTCTCTTATCGGTCACGCTTCGCTCGCTGAATAATAAAAAGTACGTCTTAGCAGTAACAATGAATTTTCGTTTATAAAATAATACTACCCTATGTACAATGCCTGGCGTTCATCGGTGTGCTCAGGTGACTCAACGCAACGCTCTACCAACTAGCACTGACAAGTAGAATCCGAATTGTCCGGCGATTCAATCGGCAATACGAATCAGAACATGGCCAATTAATACGACTTAAAATCCATTACGCGATAGCGGTGCATCGAATAAAAACCAAAAATTATATTCTCTCTATTCTTTCAATTGGCTTCTCGAAACGCCGTCGAACGTGCTACAAATTAAACACAGAAATTAAAACGTTTGAAATCACAGGAATAAAATTGCTTTAAAAGAATTCAACGAAAAGTAGAACACCACACGAAGCCACGAACAAGATATTCGGATACGTTCGCTGGTTGAGCCGTTCCTTCTAGCCCTTTCCTTTCGTACCCGAGTTTGGCACCCTTCGTTTTCTTTTGCGACAACAAGGAAACACAATTTCCGGACCTCTATATTCCGATAAAAGTCTTTATCACAATGAATAATAATTACAATAATGTTCTTAGTGCGCGTTTCTACGGTTTCGTGGTACGAGACGTCCCTCGACAGTAGGATTCCAAAAATACAATATCGTTCTCCTCCCCCGCAGTATCCGCGATTTCCCAAAAAGGTACGCCAGAATCAGTTGCACGAAAGCGTTGCTCCGTCCTCTCGCCTCTGTGACAAATTAATCTGCTAACCCTCGACGGACGATACATATATATATATATATATATATATATATATATATATATATATATATATATATATATACATCCGACGATTATTATTCAATTTCCAGTTGTTCCGCGCCCCAGAGAATTGTTCGATCGAACTTCATCGTTGAAACCAGTTTTATCGCTGGTCGATGGGTTTTCCTGATTAAAGAACCATTCGGTTAACAGGTTAAAATAGCACGCGTGACGCGGAGAATTAAAAGCCATCAAAGCGACCGTCGTTCGACGTTGAGACTGGAAAAATATCGGCTACGAACAGTTTCACAGTATGTGTATGTATGTATGTTTGTATGTCCCTCTATGTGTGTGTACACGCGTCTAATAGTTTCGCGAGCGAGCGAAAAATTTCGTTGACGGTTTCTATTCCAGCGTTGAAAGTGTTCGCGCGTTAAATAGGAAAAAGAGAAGCTACGTTTTGCAATCTGATCGAAAGCAACCCGACGGTACACGACAAATTTCTCGCACGTACGCCTCTCCGCCGCTCTAGGCTTCCCGTCTCTGGTCAATGGGATCTCGATCAGGCGAAAAACTATTGCTAAAATCCCCTCGAATCGTTAGCGAACGGTCCACCTACGCTACAACGTATGTATATACAGCATGGCAGTGATTACACACTCTACGATTTTCCCTGCCGTACAATACACGCGCCACAAAGAAAAGATTTATCTATTTGAATGATCTGGTTCTCGTCGATCCGTGAAATCGACCTTGAACTCCGTGGATCTGGCAGAATTGACCTCGATCGTTCAGCAAGGTGTTCGTCAGCCTAATCATGCGACTTGTCGTGCTTCGTCAATGTTTCTCGTCGAAAGACAAATCCTCCTGGCAGATCACGAATCGCGCCTTCACGTTTGTTTCGCTCGAAGCGGATCACATACGTCGAATCACCACCCGAACCCCGTTCACTTTCCAAAGTTGCAGGTAATTGCATAGAGTTGGCTGTTGAATTGTGGATAAGAGTGTGCACGGTCCAGGTGATTATCGATCGTCGATCCTCGAAAGTGGATGCACCACGGTTAATGTTCGTTTTGAACGCGCGTAGAAAAATAAAGGGAAACGCACTGTCGTTCGGTTTACGGTGACAATAATGAGCGCCCTCGTGAATCTGCGAAAGGTGTGTGTAATTACGGTTAGTAAATTACGCTCGGTTACATTCCTCGTACGACATTAGTACAATTATTAATTATTTACAATCTAGGACATACTCGCTACTTCAAATAGATACTTTTCATAATAATTACTCTTTATAGTCTATCAAAATATTCATCACAGTGCTACGGACACAAAATTGTGTTCTTTTTTTTTTATACGTGTAAATAATGATTTTTCTTCATCTTGTATCATTTTTTTTCGTTTTTTTTCATCATCGAGGAGGAAAAGTCGCGTAATCCAGCCACTCGTTGATCGCAAACTACGTTCCACGCGAAAGAGTTCTTCGATCTTGCTCTTCTTCTTCTGCTTCTTCTTCTTCCTGCTTTTCGTTTCTCTCTTTATCTTTTTTATTAATAAAATAAACGACGTCTTTGATCGTCTTTCGCTTTTTTTCATCCGAAAATATCAACGAATCGATAAATGGCATCTATTTTTTAAATTACATTTTAAACGTTTTTTTTCTAGATCACATTTTTCTCTTCTTTCGTTTCTCTTCGTCATTTGTACAATAGCTTGAGAGGATGACGTTCGATGTCAACGAGAGACCCGATTTTTGACGTTTTCTATGCTCGTACCGCTTACTTATACTTCTGTTTACCTTCTCCCTTCCTTCTTCCCTTCGTCTCTTGCTTCTCTTTCTAAACATATGGGTGCTACACACACACACACACGACGGTATCATCCCGTTAAAAAAGAATTCTTACTCGATTTTATACGTGACTTCTATTTACAACAATATATCGAGAAGATGGCCTTCCAAGGAGATCTAGCTTGCGATCCAGGGTCCGTGGGCCTGGCAGCTGACAACGTTTGAATTTTTGAAAGACAACGGAAGTTCGGTCGAGATTAGAATCCAAACGTAACGATTCACTGCGAAAACCACGAGAGAAAAAAACAACCGAAAATAATTTTACAACAATACACGAACGGTGAAATTGAATTGGAAGAGGCGATCGCAAGCTGATGACATATGTCTTTCGCGCTATAAATTAAATTATCTCTAAACGAACGAAAATAAACAATTAAACCGCGACTGAACAGTAAGCAAGCGGCTCTTATACGAAACAACTACAATGTTCCCCTTAGTATGCCTTCCTTGCAATTTCAAGCATCTCTCTCACTCTTTAGAGAAAACAGCGCCTCTTTCGAAAGATTTCTTTCCAAAAACGTCCAACCCTCAAATTACAATCCTTTCTCCGCAAACAGTCTCTCAAAAAGTCCTCAGGTGTTCCCGCGAAGAAAGGTACGCAGTGTTCGAAAAAACCATCTGCCAACTCTCACGAAAGATTTCTCGTATAATCCTTTCCACAACCAACTCCGGAATAAAGGCTCGTATTTCTCTCAAAGCCCAAAAAAGATACAACATTTATTTTCCTAACGATCTCTTCGAAACCTCGAACGTTTATGCGAGTAGGAAACTATAAAACTAAACTCTTTCCGATATAGGAATCAAATAAAAAATTTCTTGAATTGCACTCTGCCTTGCACGAAACGCTGTTGTTCCATATTGATTTCGAAACGATAATACGTATTATTGCGAATGCATAAAATGGTCCGAAGTCTGTCGATCAGAGATCGTTGGTGGCTAGCCTTTCTCCGACCTGAACAATGCACATCTTCCAAGATCCATTTGAATTTAAACTTCTGCGTAAAGAGGGCTAGGCGAGCGGAGCGACTGGCAGCAACCCCATGGAAAGAGCCACATGGCTCAGCACCTTGGCGAAAATTTCGGATTGGTAGGGCCGTGGATGTAGCTTCGGAGTTCCTTTGGTGGCTCTGACCCGAAGTCCGACGCCGTATCAACGTCGGACTTTCGACAAATGATCATACGGATGTCCGTGTGCAAGTAAATTCGGCCTGACTTGCCGGACATGAATCTGAAAAGAAAACGGTCCGGTTTAATGTTGGGAATCGACCCTTTGGCCGCATACACCCACAGGCGCACATATATCGCATACAGAAAGCTTGCCAGGAACATTAAAGAAATTGAAAAGAGCCAAGAAAGGAGGGTTAGTCGTGAGTCAGCGACAGAAACGGACAGCGGACAAAGAGAAACAGCGACGACACAAGGAAAGAGGAGCCAACTATCGCGAGCTACCGAGTGCGAATACATTCTTAACTTAACTCTTTGCAGTCGGAGATTTTCCTTGAATCATCTGCCAGCAACTCGCACGCATTTCATTATTATTTACAGAAATGTCTGGTTTATTTAATTGTGACTCGAGTGCAAAGGGTTAAAGACTCGTTTCGAGCAAGACAGTATATTCGTGATTTGATGAGCGTCGCTCTCGGTAGCCGCGTCATCTACTAGGAACACTGGTCGTGAAAGCTTTAAAACTTTAATCGAAGAGGAGAGAGGTGTACACCTCCATCGCAGCTAATTAAAATTTCAAAGTTCAGAGCACGGTACGGGCACAATTAGATGTTTTGTGGTGTACGCACCTAAGATGAACGAGGTAGCGTAGCGTTTTGTCCCGCAGTGTTCTCTGGCGTAAAAAAGTATGAGATCGTGGCGGCATATCAGAAAGATCGTATAGTACTACGAACATCTTAACGACTGTACCCAAGGGATTCAGAAGCGTTACTTGAATAGTACCGCTCCTTGGTACTTGGTAGCCCTTTTTGCCCAAATTAATATGTGCCTATGCAAAAAGGAACAAGTGTCTGTTCAGATCGTCGTTCGGGTCACACATACTAAAATACATAACACAACGCGGAACACACTGCCGTTTTATTTCGAATAGGCTTCGCAGAGAAATGACTATCATCAGATGATAAGCGAACAGAAAAGGCTTTCGGTAGATACAGTCCTTTCGATTTAACACGGCAGCACGGTCCTTGTGGAAAATCGGTAGTAAATAGAAAAAAAAGAGGATAAAAAAATTATCAATTTACAAAATCAAGTAGATCGATAGATAAAACGAGAAGGAGGAAAGAAGAATAAGGATGGAATACGTACGAGATAGGGTGTAGAAACTTTATCATTGTCACCGAGTGTGTAAAAGAACACGGTGACCGAAAGCTTTCGATGTTTCGGGCAGAAGGAACCGCTCGCGCCCAGCTCCGCCGTGAAACCGTGAACCGTGGACACAGGTTCGAGTCTTCCGTTCAAGGCGGATTCCTCGAAGCTGCCTAGGAGAGCATGACTCTGCGGTCTGCTGCGAGACGTGGACCGCCTTTTCGGTGTTTCCTCGCCTTCCCCAGCATTCTCGGTCTCCCTGTCAGTCTCCTCCAAAGAGACTGCGCCTGGACTCGGCGGGGTGTTCAGCTCGAACAGTGCGCTGAAACGAGAGACACTCGGTATAAGAAATACGTTCGCTTGAAATCATTGCTACGAGATTATAAAAGAATGGTACCTTCTCTTGGACGACACAGAGTTCAAGCTACTGTCATAGTCGAAGCAACAGCTGCCCCTCCTCAAGGGTGCCGGGCTAGATGTGAGCGGCAGGCCGGTCCTGCTATGGAACACCATCGAAGCCGCATTCTCGAGAGATCTCCGGAATCTCTCTTGCTCGATGGCAGTGGGTACTATCCTGTCGAGGGTTTCGTCCTCCTCCAGGATCGCCGTGTTGTCCTTCGCGTTGCTCCGTGACTTGACGTCCTTGGCCAGCTTCGGGACAACCTTATCGTCCTCCTCCCTCTGCTCGATCGCCGTGCTATCCTCCTGGTTTGTACTGTACAGTCTGTTCTGCCACTTGACCGTGGCCGGATCGTCGCATCCGGCGCAGCTCTCCTCCTTGTAATTTGTACTATAGGTTCTCGAGTTTTGATGTGCGCCATTTGTACTAAGCTCTGAAGGATCGGTGCACGCCTCACTCATCCTCTGTATCTCCTCGAGTTTCGCGAAGTCGATCCGCCTCTTCGTCTTGGTGTCCCTCGAGCTCTTTGGATCGTGCAAACACGGTTGCACGTTGTTGTACGAGAACGTCAAGCGCTGATAGGCCGCGGGCTGCTCCGATTCTTGACAGCCGTTCTCCGCCATTACCTTCTTGTCCTGTTCCTTCTTGAACAGCTGCCGGATCCGGTTGAACTTCTTGTTCAGAGCGACGTGCAGCGACTTCTCGTCCTCCAGCGTGACGGTCCTCGGTTCCAGGCACGTTCTCTCGGCGTCCACCATGCCCCGAACGGCGTTCTCCGTCTCGTTCGTGACCGTCGACGACGCAGACCTCAGCTTGGTCCCGCTCGAAACCTCTGGCAGGTTCCTTCGTTCCTTACTGGTTCGTAAAATTGCTCCCAATAGTATGTCCGCTTTGTTCGACACGTTCTGCAGACAGTCTACCGGCTCGTTCGACCGTTTCTCGGTGTTGGTGCACTTCAGGGTTGACAGGTCCTCGGAAGACCCGCCGCTCAGCTTCTCCTGCTTCTGCGAGGGGTTGTAGATATTCTTATTGCCATAGATCTCGGCGATGTGAGTCTTCTCCAGAGCTTGCTGGTCGTTCTTCCGACACAGTTTGTGGCTGCAGCCCTCGCAGGCCTTGCCGCGGATCATCACAATGTTGTTTGTCGAGCATTCTCCATTCTCCAGATTCACGTACTTCCTGTCGGAACCGTCCTCGATCGACTTCTCCGATCTTTCCCGCCTCCTGAGCGTCTTCACGCTGGTCCTCTTACGGCTAGAGGGTGTCCTGGCCCGTAGCACCGCCAGTACCTCGTCGAACTCCCGCTGACTCAGCTCCAGGTTACAGTTCTTGAACTTCACCTCGGCCCCGTGCTCCTGGCTTTTCAGGTTCGTGGTCTTTACCTTGTTCTCTACGTATCCGCTGCTCGGCGCAACGCCCAGCACCCTTCCTGGCACCTTGGCGAACCATTCCAGGAACCCACCTTCCTCCTTCGCCTTCTCCTTCTCCTCCGGGAACGTCAGCTTCGACATCAACTGGCTCAGATCTTTCCCAGACCTGGTCTTGTTGTTAGCGGCTCTATCCAAGCTAGACTCAGGCATCTCCTGTCCACTACACATCGCTGCGGACACCTTGTTCGACGGCTTGGTGCAGCTCTGATGCACCATGCACATCGAGTTCAAGGACTCCTGCTTCAGCCGATTATTCGTCGACGGTCCAGGATTTGACTCGTGGAACGGACTTGGGTACCTGAATGGAGGAAACACTATATTCGAGTCCTTCGACACCGCTGTCTTGCAGGTTCTCAAGGAATCGTTGAAGTTGTAGTTGTCCTTGTTCCCGCGCAAGCTCTGGAATGCGCACTTGCTGTTCGCGGTGCTGTTGTTCCACGACTCGACGAAGGACCATGGCAGGGAGGAGTTGAACGGTATCAGGTTCTCGAACAGCCCGTTTTTCTCCGGCGGCTTGCTCTCCGCGTCTTTCATCGTCTTCTTGCCACTGTCTTGCGCGTCCTTCTCTAGATTGCACTGCTTCTCCTTGAGATTGGTCTGTTTTGCCGGCTCTGGGTCCTCGAGCGACCTCTTGTACCGCTTCTCTACGTTCCCGTCACGATCCTCGATGTTCAGTTGCGTCTTGAAGCAACGCTCCAGGTTGTCAGCGTTCAGATTGTTGCGATTCCTGACGCCGTTCTCCTCCAGCTTGCAGCTCTGTCCCTGGACAGCTTTGCCGCGGTTGTTCGAGATCTCGGTCGAGCATTTCGGATAGCTGGAGCTCTGACTGTCCTTGGTCTCTTGTGTTATCGACTCCTGCACCGACGGCAGTGGCATCGGCTGCACCGTCACCATGGTGACGTCGGTTGGGCCGCAAGGCAACGATCGTCGTCGCTTCCTCTCGCCGTTGGGTCTGGGAATCGATGGCGAGGGCGGCGAAGCGTCCTCCTCCTCGCAACGGCAGTGATGTTTACCCAGCTTGTCGCAGGACGTCTGCATTCTATCGTCCACCAGAGCTGTCCAAGAAAAACATACTCGTTTCGTCACATTCTTCAAGAAGTCATGGCCTTTTCGAACGAACGTCCTGTCTCCCAAACGTTGCAGCCAAATAAAACGGCCAGGGCACGGTGATCCGAGGTACCTCTTCGCCGAGAGAAGTCATTGCCGAAACAATAAAGCTAGCACTGCAACGCTTGCGAAACGCCGGGACATTCCTTCGAAAAGGATACGTGTTGCATCTGAAAACCTCGACAGCGAGAACTGTTTTGAAACAACCTGAAACCTGCAGCTGTGCGTAGCGAGATAAGGAAAAGGAGAACGATTGCAAAATCTAAGAGAGATACTGGCTCAGCGAATTTTCATAGACAAGATGGTATCGCGTCAGAGGATTGCGACCGGTAAAAGTTCGTCGACTCTAATGTATTTGATTACCAGGCAGTACGAGGCCCTCGGGGTTCTGGGAAGCGCTGGGGACCGGGATCGCCTTGGTAGGCGTCAAAGCTCTGGCGACACCCTCTTCGTCTTTCTCTTTGATCGGATGCAACGGACAGGTGAGAACCGGCACCTCCTCCATCCTCGGCAGTGCCCACACGGTGACCTAAAATTCACACGAGAAATCCTCTTCAGCTTCATTAACCTCCGCGACGAGAGTACGCTCGACCGGGACACCGTTGGCCACTCGGTGTGACTCATCCGCTGGTTAAAAGTAGGCATTCGTTTGGTGTCCTCGACCACCAGAATAGAACCGTGGATGGTACTCGGAGTACGTGAACGGCAGAGAACCACCGTGCGGATTACATGGGCGGTTCGAGGAACATTGACCTCGGCTGTCGCTCCCGGACGAGCTAGCGCGACGTCCGCGTCCCGTCGACGAAGACTTCTAGCCTGTATTTTTTCAGGAACTCTCCTTTCAACGCGCAGATCGCAAGCTTCGAGAAAAATCAGTTAAAAGTTTTGCTTCTTCAAAGAAGTATAAAAGGGAAACACGTTATTAGAAAGTGTTCTGGCGGCGCTTACAGGATCTCCGGCAGGGTAGCAAGCCTCGAGTTGAAAAATCTATGTATGCTACCGAGTCTATCTGAAAGTGCCGTCCACCTACCTTTATCGAATTTCCATCGCCGCTGCCAGCCAGAGGGAAGGTATGCTCGACGGGAGTCTCGCGGAACTTCCTCAGGTTCTCCTCGTTGTAAGGAACCACCCTTGTCGTGATGTAGCTCGGCTCAGCACCGTTGCTTCTGGACCACCAGGCTGCGACTTGACTGAAGTGAAGCCGGGAACGAACCGCTTGGTACAGTCCGTAAAAGTTCATCGTCTCTGGACTCCTATTGTTTTTTGTACGAGTGAGTTAGAGGCGTGCGCTATCGAGGGAGCAGCGTAGAGAGAAAGCGAGAGAGAGAGAGAGAGAGAGAGAGAGAGAGAGAGAGAGAGAGAGAGAGAGAGAGAAAGGAAGACCAGAGGTCTGGTTGCGCCACTCACTTGCTGGGAACGACGCAGATACACCAGTACTCCAGCAGCATCTCCGACGCGTGTTGCCATGGTGCGATTGATAAGGACGGCACGGTGCTGATCGGATTCTTGTTCCTCGCTTTAGCCAAACCGCACGGACAGTCGCTGCACAGCATCACTTCGATGCACAAATACGAGCCGATCGCTGTACGATCGGCGATCTCTCGAACCAGTAGAAGGTATCGATTGCACTGGACAAACGAAAACATACTGACGTTAGTTTACCTTATCCCGATTCTTAACACTTTGCACTCGACTGGCCCTTTAAGGGGATATCGTGAATCTACTCGGCGATGTCCATCTTTCGAGTCGCCTAAGGGTCTATTTATACTACACGGACAGACAGACAGACAATGCTTAAGGGATAGGAACAGATTCCGTCAGATTCCGTCGGATACTTGGGGTCAGCCCGGCGCCTCCTAGGGTTTTGGGTCTAGGCCTTTGTGCGAGCCTCTCGAAATTTCTGTCTATCCCGTCTGTCCGTGGCTGTCTGTCCGTGTAGTATAACTGGACCCTAAATGGACCTTTAGAATGCAAAGAGTATAACTACGTCGGGAGGACGACTAGCTTACCAAATAATTATCTTCCTCGCACACATGATCGTTGGAAGCCGCCTGCATGGGCGCCGCACAGTGTGGGCCCTCTTTGTAACCACGTGGAGGGCCCTGAATCCTCCCTTCGGACACAAGGACTCCAAGGGCTCGGAACACGCTGAGAATGCCACCCCGACCGCCAACCCCATTCGGGCTGGGAATGCCTCCTATCACCGCGCCTAGGCAGTGCATACCTGCAACAGAGAGGAAATTAGGTCAGCGGTTACCGATCGCAAACAGAACTTCGATCCGTCGAGTCTTTTTCAGCGGATCGACGTTCGCCGTGGCCGCGAATGGGCAGAAAATTGAGTCAGCGGTTCTCGAAGTTTGCGGGAACTCACGAGTACCAGACGCGTTGCAATTATCTACCGTGTGCTATCATGGGAGAGAGAGAGAAAAAAAAGGAAAGAAAAAGGTTTCGGTGATCGTAGGCGGAAAGAAAATTTAATGGCAAGGGGTTAATCGGTTTCCGGTGGCGTGGGACGAGGCAGATTCGTAGACTCGGCGAATCTTAATGCGCGTGGGCCCCTGGAGAGGTGAAAAGTCGGTCTAGATAGAAGCTAGCTGGTCGGGAACCAGCGCGATCACGAACCTGCGCGCGTTCTCCTTCTGTGGAAGCAGTGACCGACGCACTGTAACAGGATCGCCGACATTTTCGAGACCCGGTCTCGGGGGAAAGAAAACTGGAACGATTTGACCGCCGCTATCGTCGATCTTAAGCGCGCGACGAATCATGCTCGGCTACCGCTTCACCGGAGATGTCTTTATCAGGAGAACGAACTTTGCTCTCTGGCGCGGCCCTTTTCAGGTGGAACGCGTCACCATTATCATCCTTGCTCGAGCGTACTCCTCACGATCGACGACTCTTTCCTTCTCCTTGTTCGTTGCCGCTACCATCTCGAACCACGTTGCACAAAGAGCCGTTCTCAAAACTTCTCGAAACGATCACGGATTTTCTTGGACGTTACTCATTCCATGAGTCAGTTGCAGTGTCTATTAACTGGCGTAGACGGTCGCGCGAGAAACTTACGTTCGGAAGCGGATTCCAGGAGGGTAAACCCGTTCCCATTGGTTCCTCGAACTCGACGACTCTCTAAAAACACGAATTGTTCGAGAATCGTTAACATTCGGTCGAGCCCGAAAATCGCGATTCTAGGGTATCGAACGATTTCGAAGGACCGGTTACGACGTCCGGCGGGTTTCGAGGGTTTTCCCGTGTCTTTTCATTCGACACCCGATCCGAGAATTCGTCGGCCGTCTTCCGCCGGTCATTATGTAAAGGTGAATACGCACAGGAGGGCGATGGGCATTATTTATAACTTTGCCCGCCGCCATACGCGGCGAAAGCGACGAACCGGATTGGCTTCCTCGCCGCCTTTCCTCCGAGCGTTTCAGTGTTCAGTCCAACGAGCACAGAGAGCTCTCCTCCGCGCTCCTCCGAACGGAAACTCCGAGAATTCCACGGGAAATGTAACACCGGCCGGTTTCGTGGAAAATCCGGCGGGTTTCGAGGACGGCTGCCCACTCGCTTCAATTAGATCAAAGAAACTGAACGGTTTCTAAAAGCGAACCAACGTCGCTCGATCTGTTACGACGCGCGACAGCATCTTTCGGGCAACACATTTTATCTCCGAACATATTCTCGATCCCTGGTGGACTCTCCGTTCCGGGGACGGAGAGCCGAAACGCTCGAGATCGCGAGAAACCGTTCGAGCGCGCACGGGAACACGGAATAAACGAAGGCTGAAGAAAAAACAGAATTCGCGAGTCGGTGGCACGTGGGATCTGGCAACGAGGGGGGCGAGATTTAGGCGACACTTGGACTCGAGAGACTGACTCGACGATTAGCCGAGATTTTTTTGAAAAAGACGAGGTGCGCTCGCGAACCGCGCCAGACCCGACGCGACGTGGAATTTGAATAAAGAACCGAGAGAGCGCCGCGCTGGTCGCGGCGTAAGCCGGCACACGCTCGTTCCTCTGTGTGCGTCGAGGGTTCGTACACAGAAGGGAGAGCTTGTGGGGCTCCACGAGGGTGATCGTACTCGCGTGTCATGCGCAAAAACTTCAACCCTCGGTGAAGTCCTTCGGGAAAGACGGAGAAAGCGAGAGCGAGCGAGGCAACCCGGGGAGGAAGCGGTGCAAGGATTAAGGGGAAATCTCTGGCTCGAACATCTCCGATTAAACAACCGTCAAGATGTTCCTGTTAATCCTTAGTTATATCGAGACCGTCGAGAGTCTCGAGACACACACTCCTCTTGAACACCTCTGGTCCTGATATCCTGACTGCGAGACAAGTAACGAGCCGATCGTCGGGCCAATCGGCAAGGATACTTTAAGACGATCAACCAGCGACGGAGCAAAAAGAGCATACCTTTATACCGCTTCTAATCGGGTCGTCCGATAGTCTGGAATACTCGATAATCCGCCGCGAGAATCTTGTTAGCACCGGGGACTGTCTGAGTTTTCCACGTATAATTAGTTGCTCTAAATCCAGTAAACAGCTGACCAGCTGTCCGATTCCCGGCAGAGGCCGTGCCAGAAACGCGACGAAATTACCGTGCATTAACACGATTCGGATGCGACGCGAACAGGTAGCGAGCTAATTAATTTTTTGGCGGATAAGCGAGTCGGGAGGAGCGTTTTATTTCGAACGGGACCGTTCGTTCGTGGTTTCGGAGAGCCATTGGAAAGCCGACGAGGGATCGACTCGGCGAGCTAAAGCCGGAGGCTGACGAAGGCTCGGGCATGTGGCGACGTCGCGGGAGGCTCAGAGAGGCTGAGGGAGGCTGAGCGAGAGAGCCGATGCGCTTCCGATGCAGCTCGGTGCATGGTTACGGTGCACGGTGCAAACGCGCCGGCTGGTCCAGCTGGGAAAACATCAGTCCGATGGCGCCGCTGTTATCCGGCCCGGAGTAAACAAGAATTATTCGGGTTGCACGTTGTCTCGTCGTCGTCGTTTCGTTGATTCTGGTTGCGCGTAATTGCATCGACCTTGATGCAGCCCCCGATCGCGCTCGCACACCACTGTTCCATTTCAACGGAAGAGAGTATTTGGTCGCGAGGCTGGGAATTCCTCTGAGAACGATCCCTTTGTTCAACGATAAGGCGGGAAAGTCGCGGAGAGGACGGAGAGGAGGCTTTCGTGGAGACAATGGCACCGAGAGAGCTCATTGCGAGAGACCCCGCTCGCGCAGAATGTAAACTCGCTACCGAGACTGCGGTGGAAGGGTCCGCGAGGCAGTCGGCCAACAAACAGATAGCCAGAATTAGTCACTAAACGACTATCAATTATCACGATCCGCGAATGCTCGGCCGTTTCACCGAGACGGGTTCGACCGCGAGTCGATGTCGCGGCGATCGTTTGCGTCGGCGTCGCGAACCGAGATCGAGACCATCCGAGTGAGATTCACTGCGAACACGCACTGTCAATTTGTTTCTATTCACCCGACTTCTGTTAAGCAGCGGCCAATATGGAGCGCAACGTCTCGTCTCGGCTCTATCGCTATCGATCGCCGCGTTTCATCGCCGGAGAAATATTCCTAGCGAACGTGGTCGCGGAGCTGTGGTCCGACGATGAAGGATCCTCGGAAATTGCATTTTCTCAAGCGTTCGCTCGGAAATGTATCAAAGATGCTAAATACGTGCTATATTTGTTGCATTAGCATAACACCGACCGCCGTTCGCGTCGTAAACGCTTGTTCGCAACTCGGAGTCCGGTTGGCCAGCGGCGTAGCAACGGCAATTCCTCCGCAAGGAGAGTATTGATAAACCAAAGGTGTGATTCTCTGCTCGTCGCTTCGAAGCATTATCGGGTTCCGTTGCCTCGAGAAGGAAACGAGCATCAACTTCTGCACACGCGAGGACGCAGCGTGAATTTTATGGTCGGAACGCGCCTGTAAATGCATTAACAGAATTACACGGCTTCCGGAGCTTCGGACGCTCGAGCACTCGCGACTACACAACGCTCGCGATTTCTTCGTTAATTATTTTCGCGACGCGTCTTTTTGCCATTTCCAAACGCGTACACGCGAAATTGCGGTCTTATCGGCATCGAGACGACCTCTCGTCGCCGTCGAGATAACGCGGAGATAGGCGGAGATCTTGTCCTGGGTCAACTTGTAAATAATTCGGGAGCGATTACGCGATCGACCGGTCGAAAACAATCGTCGACGTTGCTCGGTCTGGTCGCGTCGCGATGCAAACCGCTGAGAGCGAATTCACGGTTATGTAAGGTAATTAATTCGCAACGATAACGTGGAAACACGGCCGCTGATTAGAGTGAATGTGTAAATGCGGCGACACGCGAAACAACGCAGATTGGAAACGTCGGGTGCCGCGACGTGTGCGCCAGTAAGTATAGAACGAACAAACGTGTCGCGTGCGTTATTGGAAAAAGTAATCGGTCTCTGCCGGCTGTCCCCGTTATTCGTTGATCGCTCGTTTGCGTTCACCACTCGCCGAATCGCTTGATACGAACCGCTCGCGCGTCATTGCGAACACGTCTTTGGATATTGCTCCGCCAAAAAATAATAACGATACTCGGTGATCTTGTCAGCGGTTCAGATTCATCGCTACGAATGGAAGCATGACGCGCGTGCCTGCCTTTTCTTCTCTTAATCGCTCGTGTTTACACGCTCGATGAAGGAAATCATTGATCGGGACGAGGTCGTCTTCTGTTGCTACCGGTCCGTTACCAATTAGCTCGTTAGCCTGCCTATCTACGCTAGACCGCGCCTCTCGGTCCTCGTCCAGCCCGATCAACTAAATCATCTTTCCTCGAATGCGACATCAACGGGGATTGCCTTTTGAGGGCACTCGGCTGACTCCGGCTGTGCGACTGCAAGACTTTCGTAACACGGAGAACGTTACCGAAATGAAACTCGAAGTAACTTCTCTCTTTATTCCCAGAGGGTTTAGATGCTCTCTGTATCACCGGCTCCCGTTCGCTGATCCAGCATCAACGCGGAGTCAGCTCGAGAGGCTCTATCTCCTCTAGAAAGTCGTTCTGTTTGCAACTTCTTCCGTGACCCGTACTGCTCGCCGCAGTTCCGGCAAACAGACAACCGCGACGTTCAATCGTTGGTCGGTCAGTCGCTCGAGGATAACGGATTCCCTTGACGACTCCGCTTTTAGAGAGTTCCCTCCCAGGGCAGAATCGTTCGAGGCGCCGCGCCGCGCCGCGACAGAAATACAGGGGATATTCCATAACCTCCTCGAAGCGAGTTTTCACGTCGGTGAAAGTGCTGGAACGATGATCCTCGTCGGCGAAGCGATTTACGCTTTCGCGTCCGAGCTTTTTGCCAGGTTTCGATCGGTCGAACCGCGATAAGGATCGGCGGGCAATTCTATCCGGGATTAGCGGCATCATTGGGATCATCTACGTCGTCTACGCCGATCGAACGCGTTCTCTCCGTTATCGCGTCACCGAGTCGAAACTCGGTGGAGACGGTGTTTCTCGAACGGCGAATCAACATTTTACGAGCGTGAGAGTTTCCCAGCCCCTATTCGGTATCGACCGGACCGAATATGTACGGTGCAATCAGTCGTCGAGCTGAAAAGGGTAATGATTGCGGCCCGCTCGCCGAGCGATCCTATAAATCTTGCCGCGTCACGCGTCGACGGTGCTCTCGTCGGGAAGATCCGAGAGCTCCCTAGGACTGTGATTTTCTTATTTCCGTGCCCCAGGATGTACTGCATAGGAAATCAGAAGTGTCCGTTCACCGGGTCGAAAGAGGGACGGCGATGTAAGAACGAGAAACCGAGAAAAGAAAGAACGGAGGAACTTATTCCGACAGACTACATTCTGAATACGCCTCGCCGCAGACGGCTTTATTTCTCACATCGGGGAATCGAGTGCGAGCGGAATTATGCTAGACGGAAGTAACCGTCCGCCTCGTCGAGCCAGCTCTAACTATTTAATAAGGAGCATGTCGGGTCGTCCGCTTTCCTTCGAGTTCCCCGTTCTGGTTGTTCGTTCGCGAAAATTTTCGCTTTCGATTGTTCAATTTTTCAGCCGCTGCGAAGGCCCTGCGTCCTCCCGTCGAATCGTTATCATCCCGTCGGAGCCAGCCGCCGCCGCCGTCCCTTCGTCCTTCGAGGAAAGGGTCGTTCCCATCGTCTGCGTCTAGACACCGTCGTCGGGCCACCCACCCCTTTGATTTCGGGAGCGACGGTCTGGTTCTCGTGGACTGAAGCAAGTCTACGAGCCGCAGCGACTTCGGGAACAACCGAACGGAAAACAAAGAGGCTCGAGATTACGCATGCAAGAACGATCGACTTAGTCACCGATTAATCAACCAGGCCTTCGGGGATAAAAGCTTCGTCACGAGCTGCACGTGGATACTTTTTCCTTTCTGTGATTATCGGGTCGAAGCATATTCGATCGAGAGAACTTTGTCATCGATCGGATAAGATTGCGCTTCCAGATGATACGCGTTCGAAGAAGATGCATCGTCGGCCTCGCGAAAAGCTTTCGGTGCGTGCAGAAATCGGGTAACGAACAACAGAAACTATTGAATAATGGAGAGCTGTCGCAACCCCGACTCGAGCACTTATCGTGCTCGCTCTTTAATTATTGCGCTGCACGAGGGAGCGATTAGGGGGAGCGAACTCTCGACGCCGACGTTAACCCAGAGAAGGAAAGCGGAGCGCTACGTTTCGCCGATTCTGGTATTATTTCTAAGCCAGCTTCTTCCGATCGCTTTGTCCCTGATTTCACGTTTCTCCCGAGCCTCCGCCATTTCCCGATGATTCACGGTCGTTACGCAAATTTCGAATACTGCTATCTCTTATTTTCCCTTGCGATAACAGAAATAGGTCTCTCCGTCGCTGTTCGCGTTGCTCCCTTTTGCTGACAACACGATAAATTGCTCGCCAGCTATTGTGCAAGCCAGCGTTGCTGAAAGACGATCGAATTCTACAACGATACGATCTTTGACCGGACGACGAACGTGAAAATCAGTTTCTTTGTTATCGCGGTGGGCCGCGCGTAGCCTCGATTTACGATCAAAAAGTCGTCCGGTTAGCAGTTTAAAAATCGTGTCGGAGCGGTCTGCGGTTCCGAGCGGATTGCGAAAGGGAGCCGGCGACGTTGACAATGCAGTCTTTCCTCTGTCCCGAGGAGACGGGCTCGCGTTTCGAGCGAAATCTCGAACGGGAATGCGACGGCGGGGAGCGAAAGAAAGGAAATTCCCGGGAACCGAAGAAATTACAGACCGCGCGCGCGCGTGGTCCGCGGACAATTCCACGGCACTCGAACGCGAAATGGATTGCTCTCGTCCTGTATAATAGAGCGACGATTCAATTCGACGCAATGTCGTAATTGCGCCGGCATCGAAGGACTCGCTCTCCTTTCACGCATTCGCCGAAACAATGGACCGTGGGGGTCTTACCGTTGGTTCGCGCGACACCGACACGAACACGGGAGAAACTCTGTTTCGTTACGAAAACGTGGCCCCTTTTGCCGGGGTATAATGGACCGAGCAACGATGGACTCTTGTCAACGAGGACCGAGCGTTCCCATTGATTGCGAACTCGGCCCGAAAGCCCAACCACCGTACTAACCGTTCAGGATACCTAGGACCCGCTGCACCGGCCGAGAACTGCACCTTGTTTCTTCTCCTCACGTGCAACGGGTGCACGGGTCCGTGCTCTGGACGCGACACGAAAGTAAATTCACTTCGGAGGAAAGACGAGTCGCGCTCCTTTGTTTTTCGATAGCGTTTCGTTTTATTTGCTTACGTAAAGCGCGACGCGCGTAATTGCATCCCGTCCGTGCACTTATCGAACATTTACAGTTTTTCATCGTTTCGGAAAAGCAACATTGAGAGGTCTTCCGTTTGCAGCGGCTCGGCCGAGCCACCCGTTATCGCGGTTAATTTAATTCCGCTCCATTTTCGGCTAGGACGAGAGTAACTTAATTACACCAATTCGCTTCTTGTCGCTGGGCAAACAACGATCGCCCTTTGGTCACGGCGCTCGCCAGGAGGCCGTCGAGAGGCGGATGCGAGTCGGCCAATTAAAGGGCGGACAAAAATCGTTATTATCCTGCTCGAAGAACGCCGAGCCGCTTCCTTTTACGACCGATTATCCGACGTAGACGATGAACATTAAGGACGAGCGAGAAGCGAATTAATCTGCGACGGTTCCCGTGATTTATAAAAATATTCTCGGCGTAGATAGCGACCGGTCCGAACGATAATCGCTATCGATTAAGTAATAGGGAATCGCCTCGCGATTACCAGATAAGAGACGCCCTCGTCGAGATAATCTACTGTTTTCGTTTCCTCGATGGTCTGGCATTTAAAAAACTATTATCGCCGGAGTTTTACGTTTCAAGTTCGCGTTCGGGGTTAGCGCGCGACGATAATCGTTGTTGACGAAAGGCACTGCCGTAATTCGTTCGTCTTCGCGGCTAGGTAGGAAAAGTTTTCACGTCGGACGATATTTTCCCACCGACAACGCGATCAAATGCTTAATGGTTCTCTCATTACGCGGTTTATGGGCCACATTGTGCATACGGGCGCCGTGTGGGCATTGAGACCGTGAGCCCGGGTATCAAACGATCGAAAAACATCGAGCTCCGCCGACTGCGTGTCGTCCATTACGATATTATATTCCGCCTCCGCAGGGAAATTGCCGTTTGCGCAATTGCACGTGATTAAACCGGAGGAAGGAGGAATCGGCATCGAGCGTGCACCGGGAACGATCGCTCAACGATCGGCGACAAAAGGCAAATTGCTGAATTCGTGCACCGGCAAAGGTCGGACGGACGATTTTATTGCGCGAAATGGCAGGCGATCGGTAACACGGTCGAAACCGTGTTGAAAATTATACAATCTCCCGGCGGATCGTTGTGCAACGCGACAATCTCATCCGCGAAATGTTACCCGTTGAAAAATTGAGAAGCCCGCGGTGCACCGCGGCCGGCTAATGGCACAATAGTTTAGCATCCACCTTGCGAATGACTTTCTATTTCCAGAAGCGTTAGAGAGGTTCGCGTGTGCAGCTGTTGCACACACGAGTCATGTATATTAAACAGCGGCGAGTGAAATCTCGACCGAACGAGCAAACCCCGTTCGGTTCGGTTCGAAGTTCCCGGTGACCCTAAACCGATCTTCGAGTTCGTACATCGATCAGGGGTTCGCGGAAGATCGTACAGCGGCGAAGAATAACGCGAAACGACGAGGGTACGCGCAACCGATCCGGGTTTGCTGAAGAAATAATGAGTTCCACGGGTCACGTGACGGTCGAAGGGGAAAGCAGGTCCGCGTTACAGAATTTACGAAGCTGGTATCGTGTTACACGCTCGAGGCTCCGCGATATCGGCGCGGTGTGCCTGCCGAGCGATCGGGAAAGGAAAAACCGAGCGTCCGAACCCGAGGCGAGGCGTCTAAACCAGCGATTCGAGTGTATCCACACATCCACCGGCACGTATCTATTTCTATTTCCAGAAACACGGTGGACACCGGAGGCTCGCACGGCTCGTGCCACTCGAATCGGAACATGCCTTCGACGAGCCTCGGAAAGGAGCACGAGGTTCTCCGCGTTGCTCGTCGAGGCGCGTCGCAATAAAACGACCACAGAAAAACAGAGAGAGAGAGAGAGAGAGAGAGAGAGAGAGAGAGAGAGGAGCGTACGCCAACTTCGACGCGCAAAAATACAAGAGACGATCGATCGAGGCGATGCCGGGTCGAACGATAAGATCAAGATAAACCGTCAGAATGTTTCCCGTCGCGATCACGCAGAATTTTTCAAAGTGTGTCGTAACAAGGCGACGCGAGCACGGTGGTTTTCCGCGCGACACCAGCACACACCTTCTTCCTCCTGAAATCCAACTCGTGAAAAATCGGCTGACCAAACCGATGACGCAATTCCATCTAGTGAGAGTAGATACCCGGAGACCTCAAGCTTCCGCTCGTACCGGATTCCCGTTTACATAACGCGGCCACTTACAATCACCGTGGCGACCGTTTCATTGCTTTTCCAGGCCCTGCTCCCCTCTCTTGTCCAACCGAAAGGGTACCAGTTCCCGACCGACATGAATTCGTGACGATTTTCCTTGCCAACAACTCCTGATATCAGAAACCTTGCTGACACAGTTATCTCGAACAACTAGAAATCTTCGTGCCCTGTGCTGAGAGGCAGATGACTCGAAAATAAACGTCGATTCGCGTGTCCCGTCGACAGTGTGCTAATATTAACTATAAAACATACTCTTTCTACGCTCGCAGTGCACACAAACAAGCCTATAACTTCAATTGTTTCCATCTTTAATACAGTGAAGCAACCGCGGATGTTATTTCGTAACAGTGTATCATCGTAGACCAGCGCGCTATCATTGTGCAAAAGGTGTCGGAGATCGAACAGGTATTTTCCGACAAGGAGATTTTCCAGGGCAGCCGCGTGTGCTCGAAGATGCACGAAGTACGTAGGCGACTGGGAAAAGCGACCGCTGGCTTCGAATAAAAGAGTCGAGGTGAAAGAGCGGTCCTCCGGATATCGTGTCAAGGCTAATGTTCATCGATCGGGTAGTAGGTCCGCGTGCACGCGTGTGCTTATCGACTTGCCAGAGAGCCACATCGCATCGGCTCTCCGCATCCTTTTCCCTTGCCCGGGATAGGCCCGACGCGTATTCAATGCTCAGGTTTGAACAGTGTCGGGCCAGAGACCGGCGTTTCCACAGGTATCCGAGTGGAACGTTAAATCGTTTTTAAACGGTACGTACTTACCCAACCCTCGCAGAAACGGAGCCCCCAATTGTAGGAAAATTGCCATCGGCTATCTACCAAAACGGAGGGATAGCCCTAATCCGTGGAAATAAATTTCAACAAACTGCCGATGCTTTTGTTTCTCTTTACTGCCCGTCCACGGAGGAAGAGTCTTTATGTTTCTCGGGTCCAAAATAACTTTGCCATCGTCTTAGCCTAACTGCTGTCGTACGGAGAGGTAAATGTTCATCGTTAAAGGAAATTTAGCAAAGAATGAGAACCGTTATAGAAATTGTAAGACAGAACAACTTAACGAACCAACGATGGAATTTGTCGAAGCGGTGATGAGGAAGGAACCCAACGGGGCCCGGCTAGGTACGCTCCTTTCGGTGCTGGGGGCTCGTATCAGCGGCGAGGTCAGCTGAGCGTAGCGTCGAGCCCTCAGCTGGGAGCGAAAGATGGCGTCGAACAGCTGATCGAGTGTCCGCGCAAGCGTGTTGCCGTCGAGCTAGCAGCAGACGCCGAGCTGCAGCGGAGCGGAGTAGCGAGCGCACGTGCGAAATATCGAAAGTCTATTTCCAGGTTGGAACGAAAATGGCTCGCGTATCTCGCGCCATATGGCTCCCTCGAATCGCGCTGCATCCCCGCAAGGGAACAAAGCCAGCCGAATAACCCTTTGACCGGTCGATTATTTTCGGAAGAAGGTACAATACCCGGCAGCCTTTCTATTAAAAACACTTCATCGGGAACACGTAGGGAGACCGTTCAAAAGAAAAAGCGTCGCGTCCCGTCGTCGCCGTCGCGCTCGCTTGGATAGGCTTCGATAAATCGAGTCTCGCGCAAAAATGAGCACGAGGGTACGTACGACTTTTCTTTCGGTGTCCTATCTGCCCTCGTATCTAGCTCTGTCAGGCATTATCGGTAATTAACGACTGGCAGCGTTAAAAATGGTCGCACGATCAGGGTCTTATCGATCGGACGCGCGTCCTCTGCCGCCTCGCGAAAGCCTTTTGGAACGAGGTCACCGTTTCGAAGGGACTTTTATCTTATCGTCATCGGGTGAACTATCTATCTCTAGGACGAGCTGTACTTTCACCTAGCAACCGGGCAGTCCGCGACGACGCAGAACATCGGCGGGTTTTCGCCTTGTGCGTTCCGGAGACCGCGGAGCCCTTGAAACTGTCGCGCGAGGTTGCCCCGATCGAAGCTGCTGCTGCTGCTGCTGCTGCCACCTCCATCGGCGCAGCTGCTACGACGAACGTTTACCAAAAGCCGCTTTATAAGCTCGACATTCCAGCTGGTATCGTGCCAACGGCAATCGTCACGATATTGCGGCACGCTCGTGACGTTTCTGTCCGCGTGTCCTTTCACTCTGGCCAGATGCTCGAGGAACCGCGTACACTTATCGGCCGTGTTCGACGCGAGACTTTCGTAGATATCAGCACAATCTGACTAATCTTAACCAAGCCTAGTCAGTTACAGGCCCAAAACAAATTAGTCACCAAAACAACCCTTAGCCTCTTCCAGCTCCTTCCGCGTGACTCATCCAGACAATTGGCCTTTTGCCTTTTTCCTCCACGTCATCCGTTCTCCCCTCCAGAACATTCTCAGACCCATTAACAGACGGTTCTTAATTCATCAGTCTTCGTCGGAATAAACTTTCGTTCGGCAACCCAGAATCTAGTTTTAGACGTATTTACGGAAGCACGAGTTGGCAGGTGCGACGAGTTGCAAAATCGTCCGGCCATTCTACGATTTTATGGAAATCTTGAGTTACCGTCGAACAGGGTGGATTAACCGCAGAGCTGTGCTCGCGTCATTCGATCCCGGCGAAACCTTACGCTATTCGCAAAAGCACGAAAAACGAACGGCGAAAATCGCGGCGGCCGTCAGCAACATTGTTGACCGAGCGAGCAAACCGAACCGAACCGGACCGGACCTGACCGGTGCGGACAAGGCCAGGTATCCTGTTTGAAAATCTGTTGCACGGCCACTCGGTCGAACCGCCGAGACCCGAACCCGAATCACGGCGATTGTCGATCGAGAAATCCTTTCCCGACCGTGTCCTTTCACTCGATGTAAGCCAGGTGCTGCGCTGCGGATTACGGGACCGCCTAAGTAGGTACTCGTCAGCCATTACCGAGCACCGGAGATCTCGAGTCAGAAACAAACGGAACCTCTTGTTAACGAGACCGGGCACTGTTCGAATGTAGCCTAGGCGAAAACCAGTTTCGCTGAATGGGAGCCGCGGCGAATTTCGTACGCTACAAGTGGTCACCTATTTTCCACGGCTCTTCAATTGTACAATGTAATCCGCGGGGAAATGGCGGACCCGCGGGAACATCTAGCAAGTCCTAGACTTGGAGAAGTCTTGCTAGTGTCCTTCGCGGTTTGAAACTGGGATAGAGAGAGAATGAGCACCGGGAAAGTTTTTATCAGTAAAATTGAACTAGTCTCGCTGATTTAATATCAAGACGAGATCTAAAGTCCTCCTCGAGCGCGGAAACGTCCGAGTTCTAGCGCATCCAGTTACAACAAGAAAAAGAATCGGTAATCGCAGTAGCTCGAGACCCTGAGACTCTATGGACGTCGCGTCGGTGACAATCGCCTTGAACTTGAGACTACTGCGTACGATGTTCCAAGAGCGAAACGCGTATCTAGTTATAGAAGGCTGTTTTATTCCGTTAATTAGTAACTTATTTATAAGACAATATATTGCAAGTTTTACCGAACTATGCAGTAGTCAAGACAGTCGAACGAAACGTGTATGTGCGTGGGAGAATAAAGAGTCTGCCCTGTTGAGGGAAAATCGTGTATATAGGTTCTAACTTGAATGACGAGGACTTGGGAATTGTAAGGGCTAGAATAACAAGGTCAGAGTTTGGAAGACAATTCAACCAGGTAAAGGTTGGAACGTGATGCGGCAAGGACAGAGGTCGAGGATGAGTCAAGGATGAAACTACGAGTTTATAGAAAAATCTATGTACAATGAAATGACGTTGGTGTACAACAAGGCGACGGGCGATTCGAGTTGCAAATTGCAAGCTACCTCGATCGAAAGTGGATTTCTGGATTGGGGAAATAGCGTGCGACTTCGGAGATCGAGGTAACGAGTGTAACGAGAGAACGGCTATCACGTGGGCAACCGATCTCCGCAGACCTATCGTCTGGCAACGCCGTTCGGCCGCGACTTCCGCGTGGTGTGTCCTCGCGCGAACACCACACTGGCCGAGCATGCGAATTGCGCGTAAAATCGGCGGCCGACCGATTGCATAATGCGCTTCGGTGCACGGGTGCAACGGTGCGCACACGTGTCGCTGCGTGGCACGGTGCACCGATACCGCGGCTCCGACCGGCTGTTGCTAACTCGCGAAACCGCACCTTTCTCGCTCCACCGTTGCGAGACGCGTTTTCTGGGGAAGAGCACCCGAGACCCTGGCCCAACTAATTACGGGGACAATACTGGCTAACCACTTGCCTGTTAGCTTTCGCGCTTTCTATACAGAGTAAAGATTGATTGTCGGGACGACTGCTAGCCTCCGACGGATTTGAGACAGTGTCTTAGTGCGATATTGGGAGAGGGTGATTTAGTCTCAACAGACCTGAAGTCGTTGAGGGTTGCATAAATTGCGTACAATGTCTTACGAAGGTCGGTTACAATGTTACCAGCCGAAATTGTAATACTTCTCAAGTCGGAGACAGAGTTTGCACCGTGTGATTTTATTGATATCACTAGTACTAATTTGTCTCCAAATTTTGTAGACTTTGTCATCGATATTTTTGCTTACTACTACGTTTAGAAATCTCGTTACTGATATATAAGCAACAAAGCAGAGAAAATCGTGTGACAAGGGGTTGCAGATAGTCTGTTAGATTGGAGGAGCTCAACGCGACCGTTTGTACGACGTCGATGTCGCGTGCAGGAAGATTGGCGACCGTCGAGGCGATAAATTAAGACTGCCGTGAGGATCCGTGGAAAGTCCCCGAACGAAAATCAAAGCGGCAAGGTCTCCGAGGACGGAAACGCGTCGGGAGAGGAATCCCGAGAAACGGTGGCCCCGCGGGATGGAAGATGGGGTCGATTAAATCGGGATCGATCGTGTCCCCAAGGTCCGTCGTGCAATTAGCAGGCAGCGTTAACTCGCTAGAAATACATCGAGCCGCGCGTACCTTTGTGGTTCTATCCGCGATCGGACTGCCAAAAGAACGCTTCCAACGCCGGCCAGAAATAAACCCGCGCTTCCGGTAGGCTCGCGCGATGTTTCGGAGCGGAGGAACGCGGGACGCGGCACGGCGACGATGGAAGAGCCGCGGGTGTCTTGCTTCTGGTTTTCTCGCTTGACCGACGCGACGAGGGCCGTGTGCGATACACGTGGACGGTGACGCGACGCGGGACGGTTCCCCCGCGAAAAATCGAGAGTCTCCTCGAGATTGACCCGACGCGTTCCACTTTTCCGAAGCGCGAGCTTGAAACTGGGTCGGCTGGCCGAAGTAACAAGGGGTGCACGGTTTGCGGACGAATCTATCCCGGCTAGCCGTGACGCTCTCTCGACACGCGGACACGTTTCAGGTGCCACGACCCAAATGGACCTATCTAGTCGCGAAACTACGAGCCGCCGCATCTTCCTCCAACCCTCGGAGAGCGGACGTTTCTGGCTTCTACACGGTTGGCCAGGCACGATTCCATTTAGACACCCCCCTTTTCGCAATTTCCCGAGGTAGAATTTTCAGCAGGCTTTTGTTGTTCCCCGGTACGGTCTACTTTTCGAAGCTTGCAAAAAGTACACCGGGGAATACGTTGAAGCGGCGACAAAAAATTGCGCCCGAGCTATCGGAAGATCGTAAAGCCAGAAAAACGGCTCTCGTACCTGTTTCGTGACTCTAATACGCGCGGAGGCAGTAACTATCCAGTTTCACGATGATAATCAACGCTGTAAGAGCAGACTGCAATATCGAAACCTGAGACGGCCCCGAACGAGATACAGAGGCGTCGTTTTGGATTCTTCTCGCTACATCCGCTCTGGCTTTGGCACGGGCGCGCGCGAGCAGCCATCCTCGTGCGTGCACTTTTTCGGTTTGAATATCACCGGTGTCAGGGTGAACTTAAATGACTCGACAGCTATCATTATCCGATTTACGATCGGTATTAACGGTGTCGTCGGGCAGTCTCTTGTAGCGAGTTGCTCACTGATTTCCACCTCTGAACGTCTCAACAACCCTTCGTCGGACTTGCTCGCTTGTGATCGCGCGTCCCGCGGTCCGATCGAGTTGCAGGGCTCCTCGATCGGATAAACCTCGTTGGATTATTTAAGATCTCGGGAGACGATCGAACGGCTGAAACCGAGGGAAACCGAGCGACCGAGTGTTTCGCGTGGCCTCGATCTCTCTCGAGAAAATTCCTCATTTTCATTCGAGGATCCCACGTGGCGGCGAGCGTCTGGACGATGAATAATTGCGCCTTTCCGAGTCGGCTTGCGCCACCTCGCGAATAAATGATGGGCCTGCAACGTCGTCGCGCGATGTGTGTCGTGCCCGCGCATCGCACAATGCGCCTTCCACGTTGACGAACCTCCCGACCGACCGACCGAAGGGAGTGACGTCAATTCGCCGAAGGGTGAAAAAGGGCTCGACGAGGATCTTTTTGTTTCCGCACCGTGGCGACCACTTCACCTTCTTTTCTCCGTGTTCGAGTTATTACCGCGCGTGCATTTACTCGGCCGGGTCCTGCGCAAACCGTTACCCCTTCACTCGCATTCGCGAGCGAGCGAAAACCGCGAAACCCCCGATAATTAAAAGCTCGTCGTCCCAGCGATCCAATTAGACGGGGACCGAGCGAGAGTAGATCGATCGCCGACGACGCGCACCGGGAGACTGCGACGAGACCGCGGCTTCCTGGCACGATTTCCGACAAAAATGCATCCCTGTCCAGTGAACCCGATACTTGCCGCGGGTTTAGGCCGCGCCGCGAAACATCACGGAGAGCATCTTGACGCGAGACAAAGCTTCTCTGGAGTGGCTGGCTCGGGGACAGGTGGAGGGAACGTGGAGAAAGAGAGAGGGCGAGAGAGATCCTCAAAGGGGTAATGAGGCCGGTGGGTGGCAAGCAGTGGGTGCAGATCTAGGTTACCTGCATATTATGCAACCAACACCACTGCGAACCCGCGGTTGCACGTGCAACTGCATACACAAGCGCGTGGATCATTAGCTGCGACTTTGCGTTTCGACCGTTGTTCGATTTCTAATTGATTTCCCGGATATTTATTGCACGTCCTCGCGCGAAGAATCGCGCCACAGGCTCGATAAACTACGAGTTCATAATATGCCGCCAGTTGGAATCCCGGCGAAAGTTAACAACGTAATTACAGTTTTCAAATATCAGTTTCATTTATCGCTTGTTCGTAAAACTCCATTCACAAGTTCGTGAAAATTTCCCGTGCGACGAGCTCGCGGTGGTTGCGTTAGGGAACGGCGATGGCTGGATAGTTGAAACTATAATGTTGCGGGTAATGAGCTAACTCGGTCAAAAGCAGACGAGTGCGAATAAACAGTCATCTATCGCGTGAAAGTCATGAGATACCATTTATTAATTACAGTTTGCCGACGAGTGGAGGTGCTTGTGTGCTGTACACGCGTTTCACTTTCTCCTCGATTCGGCAGCGTAGGAAATATACCACGAAACGGACCGTGGAATTTTTTTTTCCAACGTCAACGACCCAACGTCGACGACGGTGCGCGGACTCGACCCCACGTCCGACGAAGAAACTTCCACGACTTTCAGCAGCGTCGAATAATAAACCGAGGCCGACTTTTGTGTTCCGATCATTTATGGGACGACCGACACGACCACGACCACGCTCTCTCTCTCTCTCTCTCTCCCCTCTGCTCGCGCTATATGAAAACAACGTGGGGGCGCAGTATCCGAAAACTTCGGGCGTTGAACCCGACTCTGTTTTGGATGCGTACTCGAGAAAATTCAAGGTGACGCTCACGATTCCCCGGCGGTGACCCACGAGTATATGTATTGCTCGGTTGATTCTCGAAATAAATCACGCGTCGACCGGGTCGAATCGGTTCGAATTCAAAAGAGCCGTTTCAAAAACAATGTTGAAATACGTTGTACCCGCACAAGTGCACCCAGACACGGTGCATAGGCACGAATCACCTTTCTGTGCGAGTGCCATAATTCTTCCGCTTTCTAAGATTGGCAAGATCCAAAACGATTTTCGTCGGTGAAGCAATCATTCTGAAAACGTACTGGCAATTACCGTTCGCGTTTTATCAGGACTTTCACGAGGCCGCGATTAAACGATAATTAGCGAAACGAATCGCGGTGAAAGCGAACGAGACCGATAGTTACGGGATGCCGCGTTTCAATAATCGTGAGATAAGTGCAACCTCGGACAGGAAGCTACAGTTTCGCGGCGTAGTTTTTCGAGGAAGCAACGAAGACGGTGTACAATCCGGGCGGACGTCATTTGGCCGAGTGTTTGCAGCGCGTTGCCGCACAGATGTGGGCCCGACCCAATAAACGCACACGGTGTTTCCCAATTGAATCGAACACCGAGCCAAGCCCGTTTCTCTCGAAATCGTAGCAGGAAGGAGCGGATCCGCTCGCACGAGGATCTAGAGTCAACCTTGGCTACGAGTTCCTATAAATACCAAAGGGAGCCGCGCGTCGACTCGCATGTGGTATCGTTAGATGGCCGAGGTGCAATGCAGCTGCAACGTCCCCGAACAAGGCTGCGGTAAACGGTGTATCGTCTCTCAGATAACACGTGCACCACCACCTATCTTCTATCTCGCGTGTATCGAGCTTACATAAGGCATCGCGGTATTATGCCTTGTCAACGACAGCGGTGCAGCGTGAAGAGCGATTAGTTGCGAAACTCTGCTCACTATGTATTCTCTCCATGCGAGTCGCATCGATTCCGGTTCGCCACGGCCCCCTTCCACCATGGCCAACTATTAACAATTATTCCGGCCCGTAACAGCTAACTCGTTCGAGCCACTTCTCGAACCACGCGAAACGGTGGCACTGCCGCTCTGGAATCGGCCCCACTCGTGGATCACGCCAATCGATATTTTACGATCAACAGACCTATGCCATTTACTAGACGACGCGACGTTTCATTTCTTCGAATTGATATGTCCGGTCGAAAGTGGCCCGTGTCGGATTGTGGTCGTACCAGATACACATTTCCAGTCGCCTGCGACTACATTCGTTTTTAATGCGGCCGGGTCGCGCGATCGAAAAAGTACTAAGCGATTTAACCTGCGCGTAGGATCGATCGTGGACGATCTCTTAGATCGTCTCGAGAGCTCGTCCGATGCAGACGTTTCGTACGGTCCGCGGAGCAAGACAGCTGTGGCGATTTTTACGGGACGTTCGGACGAAAAACTATGGTGTACCGTTGCAACGCTCGGGTTCCTGTAGCTCGAGCGAGCCGGAGGCGTCGTAACTCGTGCACAAACACGAAGGATGTGCTAGTTGCGCTCGTGAAAGTGGAGCCATGCGAGGAAACTTTGCGATTAGTCCGGTGATTCATCGGCGTACCAGTTTTCAGATCGTAAAACGGGAGACAGGGTCCGTGGGACACTGTCGTTAGTTATTACTCCGTTACCCCTCGGGGGGGAGCTAAACTGCACGCACGAGCACGAGTATAGACGCAAAGGTTCCCGGCGAGGTCGTCCTCCGATCGGTTAAAGTTCACGGGTTCGGACGAGCTCTCTCGTTCTGTTCCGTTCGAAAGAGCAGATATTCTATGTACAATATGCAACGTCAAAGCTAATCGAGCCTAAATCCCCCGGAAGCCGACGGAAGGTCGGCCGAACAGCTTTTTCAATTTATACATTCTGTCGTGACGGAACACACGGGCTTTCAGAGCGCGCACAAGCGGCAAGCAGCGCCGCGGTGCATGTACACATCCTGCTCGTACGAACGGTTCTTCGCCGATGTGGGTCAGCTCGTTTACACGACCGGCTCTTGGCTTATCTCGCGGCTAGGCTGCACGCGTTTCGACAACTTTTACGAGTCGACTCCGGCGAAGGGCTCTCCCTTCGAAAGTACAGAGTCGTCGAACGATCCACGAGAAAAAGAAGAAGCACGAACATTTATCTTACACCGGAATTTCGTGTAGATACGATCAGGAAGAGTTTCTAATTCAGGGTTACTCGTTTTCCCCATCGCATCTGTTTTTTTTTTTTTTTTTAAAAACCTCGACGCAGTCAGAAGAGACGTCCGGGTTTCAATGGCGTGAATTTCGAGCGGAACGCACCAGTTCCTCGCGAGCAGCGGTTTACTTATGTAATTCGAAACGAGCGCTTCCTGTGCAATCGGTTTCGAAACGCGGAACACGGCAGTCGAACGTGATTGTCCTCGGTCTTGAAGAACGCGTGAACCTTGTGGCGCTGTGTATCGTTGGCAGACGTTTTGTCCAACGGGCCTTTTTCGGGTCAGTGCGATTTCAGGGACCGACGCGCGATCGAGTCACCGCAACGATTTTCCTTGGAAATCTAGTTGCGTGCGAGCGCGGGGTTCCGCGTTTTCACTGTTACCGCATTGCGTACCGCTAATAACGTCCGCGTTGATTCGCGACGCGGTTCAAATGAGATTCAAAAAGATCGACGATAATTCCTCGACGACTTTACCGTGTGCTCGCGCGCCCGCGCGTGATCGTGTTTACGTAATACCGTTGAATCCTTGCCGAAGCATTCGATCAATTTCGCCAAGCGTTATTCGCTTTATCATCGCGAAAGTTTCACTGGTGTCACGCTTATCGGGGCTGAGGGAACTTTCTGTGACCGTGTGATTCTCATTGGAAAAAGAAAAACAAAAAACTCGACGTAATCTGGCTGACCGATAGCTTTTCTTAATTCCCGAGGATCCCTTTTGATTTCTCTCTAATCTGACCGTTGGATCGATAACCGACTACAATTGACATTGAGGCATCGGGGAAAAAAACACGATCGTGTTCAAGGGACAACAAACAGCGAGGCTCTTTGTAACGTCCAACGGTCTCGGCGACGTGGAAGCGTCGCAAAGAATCGTTTTTATCTACAGCCAGTGACGCAAGCGGCGGCCTGGTGCAATCGCGAAAGCGATGCAGCTGATTGCCATTAATTGCAGCAGAAGCCCGTTCACTGAACGACGAAAAACCCAGTTCTTGCAACGCGTCTGTCAATCGGAGACGGGGAATCGCGATGGGATCAGTTCCGTGTAGGTGTAAATCGGTTGATCGTTGTACAAGGTAGAAGAGCGATATGTGCACGCGCGCGATGACGAGGCCGAAAACGTCCACCGATAAACATACATACAATGCCGGAAGAACGACGACTGGAAATCGCGACTCCGTTTCGGCCCGCAGATATGTAACGCGAATTAACGAGCTTATACAAGCTCGACGATGTCCTCAATGTTCTATGGAATTGAAACAGATCAAAGAAACCTGAATTGCACTCGAATCGTTGATCGGTCGAGCTCGAGAGTCTCGCACGCGTTCGCGAGGCATCTGAATCGATCGATCGGTTGTTTAGAGAGCGTGTGCACAACACACCGTGCTCGCGATATATTCTTTCGTAATTGTTCACGGTGCTCTCGACGCAGAAGCGTTGCGTGTGTTCAGCACGTGTCTTTGGTCGTGCTGGAAGTCTGACGCAACGAGCGCTTGTCGCACACAGACGTTCAAAATCACCAAAACTCGCACGAAGACGAACGAGAACGAGAACTTCATCTATCGATTCGTAAAAAACTAACCCGCGTCGCGACGAAAGATAACCCTGGAGAGCACGTTCCGCGTACAAGCTCCTCTCTTGTGTGGTACACGCGGTTCTTCACTTGCCCCCCGATGTTTCACGTGCGGCGAGGATGCGTCACGACGATTGACGCAATATCGCTCGAGGATTGGTAAGGAAACGGAGGCACGATTGTGTGCCACCAACAACCACAACCATTCGTCCATGAGGACTATCGTTTGTACAGGCTGTCGAAAAGTACGGGACTCGCGCGAACATGGCTTCGAACGATGCACTCCTTATCGGGGCAACTGCGAAACAAGAGAGTCATCCTTGACGAGGCAAAAGAGAACAGAAATTACACCAGGAAGTCATCGTACACGTCAGATCATTTTCCGCGGAACAAGACGGCGAGCTAGTTGCAGCGTAATCCGTAATTGTGGACCTCTATGCATTTATACAGCATATGCGAACGTTTATGTTAATACGGACTACGTAATGACGTTTATTCACGAAGCACCAACTAATTTCTCCGTTATCGCGAATCTTGGACAACAATCTATGAAAATCGCGAATCTGCATAAAGATTTTCAGTCTAGTAATCGGTGTATGCAAAAGCGATGGCAATCAAATATTCAGACCGCGACCGAAGATGTAGGCTACTAATTAATTGATTTCTCAAATTCGCGAACAACGTCGTGCGCTCGAGTCAGCCGCGGATAAAACGAAAAAAATTCCATCGGAGCAACGATGTAACGCCGGTGCTAAATAAAAAGAGAAAGGGGCAGAAAGAGGGTGATACGGTAACTGAAAAAAATGATACCTATGTGCAAGCGGTTCGCGTGCAGTCGAATGCGTCATAGGCTTGTCCCGGCGATTGTTTCTCTCAACCCGTTGGCGACAAAACGAGCCGAGAATCGATTCTAGACCAGCGAAGGTAGATTATTCGTTCGAATTTCACAGAACCCGGAGTCAGGCGTGAAAAAAGGTGACGAGGATAGCGTCACTCGCGACGCGCTCAGCCTCGAGCTACGTAGACGATGATTTAACACCGTAAAGTAATCATTACGAAACTTAAAGCACCTCGGACTAATGTGTTCGGGGCCTGGAATAAATGATCCTGTCTTCTTTCGCTGCGGTGTACAGGGTGTGCAGAAATTAGCCTTTTCGGGACTACTTCCTCGAGATGAAAGCTGACTGCTTTATTAGCCTAGATGGGAATAGTAAACAGTGTAAACTATCTGCTTGCAAAAATTAGGATTTCGAATAGAACGATTCTCAGGGGGTAAAGTCATCCCTTAGAGCTCCGAAACTGGACTAAACTACTTCGGCTCCATTTGGAGCATGAATTGGAAATACGAGAAGTAGCGGAAACCTTTTTGGGAACGAGATATTTCGGGTGCACGATTCCGAGTTTTGCTACGAGAGCGCGATATTTAAATTCTACGGGATAGGGGATTATTTGAAATAACGCGACCCGTTAAAGAGCAGAGTGGCTTTAAAGGGTTCACTCTCGGCGAGATTCGAGCGTGAAGCTCCGGGGCCGAGGTATACAGAGTGTTCCAATATGGATGGTACAACCGTGGAGGGGATGATACTACATAAGAAAATAATTTTCAAAAATTGTATTTCGTTTGAGGCTTTGTTTTCGAGAGTATGATAATCGGACATGTCAGACGATTCGTATTCAGTAGCCCGCGTGTTCGCCAAATTTTCAAACTCGATTTTCTGGAGTAGAAGGCGTTTAATGAAAAAGATTGATTTTATATTTTCCACTTGTTGTCTAGAATTCACCCCCATCGCGGTTGTATCGTCAATACCGGGACACCCTGTATACGCGTGGCGAGGGACAAGATATACGCATTAAACCGAGAGTGCTGTCTCTCTCGGACGGTCCTTCTCTCGCGACAGAGTACACCTACTCGGCGATAGGCATATAGGTTTATACGGGCGCAGCGCTCTGCGCTGGCCCACACACATGTCAGGCCAGGAAATCGCGCTCGATCATCTTCGCAGTGTTTAAGCTCTACCCTTGGAGGGTGGTGGAAGCGTTGGAAAAAGCTTCGAAGGTACGCAATATGGTACCGCGATGCAGGTGAATAACATGGTGTCCCTTTGTGGCCACACGCGAAACGCGTTTGCTGTGAGACATGAACGCGCACCAGCCTTTCCGAGGCCCCTCTCTCTCGGGCCCAGCATTAGGCGAGACCTTCCGCAGGTGAAAACCTGCCGAAAGAACTTTCCACTTCGGGAAAACGATCCGTGGCTCGCAGGGCCGTACCTAGTAGGTCCGCGGAGCTCGTCACCGATTTTTGGAGTGGACTTTCTACTCGCGATACTTGCTCCATAGCGATACATTCGCCCAAGGGCCAGCACCCGAAACAGCACGGATCGCTACGCTACTGAACCCTGGCCCTACGTTAGCCAAACACGCTTTCGTTTGGCACCTCGCTGTTTTTATGGGAGTCGCTGTGTATGTACGTCTTCCACTTACAACACACACGTCCACGGTACAAAACCATGGACGCTGTTGGACGGACAAAGATAGAGAGACAGCGAAGGGCCCACAGTTCTGGTCCCTCTTTTGTCAAACGCACAGGAACAAGCTGTCAACCGATTAAATGAGACGGGGAATCGTTGGAAGAACTCACCGATTTGTAGTATCAAGCGAGGTAGCACGATCCACCGAGCCTGGAGTCGTTCCCGTGGGTCAAATGATCCTGACCAACCCCATACTTTGCTCCGAACTATCGACGCACTCCTAGACTCGTCCCTGCTCTGTCACGATTCGCCTGGGAGCCCTTCTGCCAATTGTCCTTTTCGCGTCGAAATCCCGTCGAGAGAAGTTTGACGGACACGAGACTACAACTGCACAAGCACTCACGACCACCTCGAAGGTCTGTTGCCAACTGACCCAGCCAGTGACAGCTCTCTGCGGGCCAACATGAATACCAACCCCCGACTGAAAAAGGAACTACGAGTTCCCCCTCTACAATGTTGCACAAATATGTCCACGAAACCGTTTGAGGAAAATTACGAGCAAACTTCAGCTAATAAACGCTATTTTCCTCGTTAGAATCACCCACGCCATCGACATCGGCGTTTCCGATGGCGTAGCTCGATTCTTATCAAGGGATATGGTCAAAGATTCGCTGATAACGTTACGATACAATTCACCGTATTCTGTAAAAAGTATGGATAGAGGAGAACGACAGATACGAATTGTCCATGATGCTTAGACACTAATTAAGGACACGTATTGCAGTTAAAACCTTGTGGAGATTGAATTATTAAGAATTCAGTCGCATCGGTAGTTTAGAACGCCTACGCTGGCCTGGATAATCGACCGTGCTCCGAAATGGAAGGAATCGACACACAGGGATTTCTCGCTAAGAGATTGCCGGCACTGTCGATCATATGGCAATCAGCTGTAATTCACGTTTCGTCAATGGACATATGTTTTGCGGCCGATTTCTGAAATTCGCACGCAGAACGATTGATAAACGGATGCTGATTACATGTTGTTAATCGTATATTTTCGGCCTATGTATTTCTCTTTTAATCGACAACGTTGCGCAACAGCATCATCGATCGAATTCAGAGACTGCATCGTCGAGACACGTTCGAAATCATCGAGCAGAGTATTTTCGCGTCAAGGTTAATTGATGTAACGGTTTTATTATTTGACGGTTAAATGAGAACAAGTCTTAAGCAATCGTAAAACTCGAATCTTGTAACAATTATATGGCCGTCGCCCGGTTATGTCGTTCAGCAGATGAATCACACCTAGTTTCGAATTTCTACAAAACACGTTATTCCAGGAGATTTTCAACATCGTTTTATTGCTATCACATTGCCGCACGAACGACTACGGTACATACGTAGGAAAGACGTCGAAGATCGTTCGGATTCGATCGTCGCGTCGCATCGAAACGAAGAAATGTAGAATGTCTGTTAAATGCACTACTGTGATTTGATACATGATCGTTTTATTTACAAAAGTTTTACCATATCGTGTAGCAACGGCGTCGACAGATGTTCCGATCGATACTTGAATGAATATCAAAAATCATGTGTCGATAAAAAACACAGTGTGCATGAAAAATACGGTCTTGACAGTCTTGAATAGATCATTTTTTGCCAGATTTCTTTATGCCGCCTGTGACTAGGGGCCCTCTCTGACTAGCCTTCTTCGCTGCTTCCTGCAGGGCTTTTTGTTGTTCCTTTTGCTTTTGTTTGAACGCAATGTCGTCGTCGTCCAGATCCTTTGCATCCTTTTTAGGCGCCTTCAGAGGCTTTTTCTTGCCACCCTCGCGACCAGACATTCTAAAACAAAACACTTCTCGATTTACACGACATATACGAACTAAATATCGCACGTTTCTTGAAAAGGGATGGTATATAACAGATAAATAAAATAATAAAATTGCGTATCTGTTTGACTATCTGCCACCGACCCTTCGCAACATAACCTAGAAATACTTTGCCAAATGTTTAATCAGAGAATTGTCGAAATTCATAGAATTACTACACGTGTTTGGCCCCATAAAATTATAAAAGAAATTGTTCGATAAAAACGAGAACGAGATGACCTTTCGATTATGAAATGGGAAATAAATTAGGGTTGACGCGTGGAATACACTTCACGTGGGTTATGGTATTCTGTGAGTAATTAATATGAAAAAAGTATATATCCATCGATTTCTATACCTTTTAGACTGTCAGAAAATTTCGATGAAATCGCCGGTCAGCTTTCCAAGCGTGGTGCGTCAAAATTTAATGTTTTTGTGCCAGATTAATGCTTGCACACCGCGAGCAAGAGATTTTGCGTTGTCCGACATTAAACGCTCGCGAAGATTATCCTGCCATCTGCTGTATGTGCTGTAAGTTTACAGATACGATGTAGACTCAGTGGGTAAAGAAGTAATCCAATTACTCTGTAAGTAAGTGACCACGGGGATTCGTGGAACTAACAGTGATCTGAAATACCAACACCGCTAAAAGTTCCACCACAGACGAGAGTATGTTCTCGCCCGGAGTGAAACAGCTTATAATTAGATAATATATTTTATTTTAAGGGTAAGTGACATTGGAAAATATTATAGAAGTGTGAAATAATCATAGATATTTAAGCCCCCCTTCCGTGGGTTTATATTGTAGATAGAAGACTCTCTGATAGAAGAACGTGCTCCAATGTATTTATTTCAGTTAATCGTTACGCAGAAATAAACGATAACTTCACTTCTCGCTACTTTCAAACATATCTTGACAGTCTTGACACCGACAGTGACATGTTTGTCCCACGGATCGTTCGTTCTTTCGGAGCTTGTCCGTATCTCATATCCTTTTCAATATTTCAGTGACATATCCCCACAATCATCCCTGAAACTCCCTCCGTTTGCACCACCCGCGTTCCGGGTATTCTCCGAATGAAGTCCCACAGCTGAATTCTATGGTTTCCCACACCATATTCCAAATTGTATCTAATGGTAAGTAATTAAGATAGGACTGAGATATAGATCGGCGCGCGTTACGAGACCAACCTTGGTCAGTAGGAGGGACAAGTTCCTGTAACTGCGGTGGACAAGGAATTCTGGCTGATAATGCGACATTGGTTTTATCTCACGCGACTATCCGCTCGGAACCGATAAGGAATGTACGCGTGTGGTCCGACCGAATTCCAAAATAGTACCGCGCCCCACATACGTGTGTGGATCCTTCGAGATTATCAGTGTGAAATCGAACTCGTATAATTAACGATAGGAGGTCGAAGCGAATTCGTCTGGTCTGGCTCTTCACGCGAACGAAGATGCGCTCGCATAAGTGGGTCATAGCTTGTAAAACGGGAACGGTTAGGCAAACCCACGCGATCGCTTTTTCCTTCTTTGCCTGCATTCAGCGCTCGAGAAGTTCCGCAGGGGTGCCTGGTACGCTCCTCCAACCCTCTGCCACCCCTTCCGGCCGTTTTTGCCCTTCTTGGAAACTGGTTGCATAATGACTAATATCGTGACATTTGAAATTTTCAATCGACGAGACCGTTGGACAGGATTGCACCGAGGTTAACGATCGAATTTCGAATGATCTTTTCCCGATGGATCCACAGAACCAAACGATTATCGTTCGCCACAACAGAAAGCAATTTAACGCGAGTTTCGAGGAACTTCTCGTTGCCGGGTGATCGCAAGGATATTCAAGGATCTCGTAATGTGACGTTAATTGCACGTCCGCGGTGATGCGGTTACGCGATCTTATCCAAACCGGCCGAATAGTTGGGGAGCTTTAAAACGCTTTCAAGGCGCACGCCTGCGGAATTCTAGATCCTGTGCACATACCCAGTGTCTGTCCTCGACGACGTTCAGTCGGTGTTCTGCTTCCGTCTCGTCGGTTCGTCGTTGCTCCCCAGGGAGACAAAAATTTCTGTCAACCCGGGGGATGTTCCGTCCGATTGCGACATAGTGGAATTTTTTGCGTCGATCGATTTCCATTCGAGACACTGTAATCATTTGATAAAGACGGTCGCCGCGATAGAAGGATGGCGGATAGGGAAGTTCTAGAACTCAACAGGTACAGGAAGAAATCCTGCCGCCATGCGTTCGAATCGACGCGGACGTAGAAACTTTATTTTAACGTTTCCCTCTGTCGAACTCGTTTCATCGAGCCTATCCAAATTTGACAAGCTGATCCAGGATAAAGTACCGTCGACCTCTTCGGGCCCGTTCTTCCTCCGGCGAAGCGCGTTGCGATGAAGCGAACCTAGAGACCGACCGAGTGCATCAGCGCAGAAGAGCTCGTGTACCCGCAAGTGCACTACATGAATGCGAACGATGAGGCGCCGTCGAATCTGGAGCTGGCCAGCCCGGAAAAAGCGGAGAAGAATGAAACGGAGGCCGTAGAGGAGGTCAGTGTCGAGCCAGAGACGAGGGTAGTCAACGATTCCGGCGATGCAGCTGTCGACAAAGGGGAAGGTAACCTTCCGATCTCCTTCTCCGACGTTCGCGGTGCTTTCATTTACATATTTCTCGCGCAGAGATCGTCCAGCTCCCCACAGAGCTACCACCGACGCTTCACGAGCGCTTCATGCGCATCAAGGAGATGGTGAAGGATGCCATAGCTGCTCACCACACGTTCATGATCTACGGAAGGGCTCGGGTGATCCGTGAGTGCTTGCTGAAGAGGGGCTGGTGCGAGAAATTCTTTCGAAAGAACCCCACCGGTAAAGATCGTTGCTTGATCTCCCGTTAGATCCTATTCTTATGTCTAACTTATGCTCTAGCTTACAACTACCTTAACCTCTATATATATATATATATAGAGAGAGAGAGAGATATATAGAGAGAGAGATATATATATATATCTATATCTTTATTGACTCCCCTCGGGGTACAATACTTATTATCTTTTCCTCCCTTTCTACTCCCTTCGCTTTTACAAACTATTCTTATGTCTAACTTATGCTCTAGCTTACAACTACCTTAACCTACTATATATATAGTGAGAAATATTGTAAATATTGTATATAGGTTAACAAATTTCTATCGGGATAAATATATATATATATATCCCGTTAGATCCGAACTCCTCGCAATTTCGATCTTTTCCAGCCGATCATTTCACCGTTAACTCGAGTCCCGTGGTAATGCTCGCCGGCATCGGCGACTTGAAGGACCACCAGAGCGAACGGCAGTTGATTTCAAGGATGCTCAGCAACCACACGGTCGATTTTCTATGGAACACGGGATCGGAATGGCCTGGTTGGCCATCCCAGGATAACAAGACCACCATCTTCAACAGATACTGCCGGGCAGGATTCACGTCGAAGGTATCTGAACGGTGTTCTAGCTCGATTCTCGCCGTTCCCGCGACGTTAGCGTACCGGACGAGAATAATACATGCTTCCTAAGAGACTCGATCGCCTTAGGTCGGCCTGTGCTCGAACGTCAGACAGATGCACTGGTATTACGAGGCCGGGGTTGCCAACACCCTATTCCCCCGCTGCTACAACCTGTGCCAGGGCGATCAGATGCACGCGTTCATCGAGGACTTCCGGTGAGCAGCGGAAACCTCGTGTTCCTGTCTCCCGTTTCTCCTGTTTCGCGTATCACGATGATCAATCTCTCTTGCTTATCGATAGAACGGGACTCCGCTTCTTAAAGCAGTCTCCTTTATATTCTCAATGCACCGATACACGCTATCTTGAAATTTAGATGATCGCCGGGGTTCGCTGACCTTAGCTATCGTGGAAATCGGAGGAAATCGTCGTCGATCCTTCAAAGGCAGGGGATCGGGATCGGGTCTTCTCAAATGTACTCGAAAATTCCTTGATATTCGGGAATAGCAAAATTTCAATGACCGTTGCACTTTGATTTCACAGTGTAATCGAGTACACGCTTCCTGACGAGTTTCAAGGAACGACGTTGCATTGTTTGGTAGGTTCACTGCCTGTCTGAGCCTGCTGAAATGGCTGGTGGACAAGATCAACGCGGAAGGCGAGAACGCGGTTCGTTCGCCGACGGGCACGGTGCCATTAAAGGCCCTGGAGTTCGCGATCAAACGGTGTAGCGATTACATCAGCGCGCAGTCCCACGAGGACATCGATCAGGAGACGGAGAGGGTGTGGGCGCATCAGTGGGACCAGTTTATCAGCTGGTACTATCAGATCGTCCACGGCCAATCGCTTTTCATACGGAACAGCGTGCCATTTCAAGTAAGCGGTCTCTAGCAGATCTAGCGAGTCGCCAAGAATTGCATTTAACATCGAACGATGCGAATAGAAATTTTTCCTTGCGGCGAAACACATCTTGAAGAAGATGAGGAAGTACTGTCCCCAGATGGACATGGACGGCGTGATGAACGTGTGGATCATGAAGCCGGGGAACAAAAGTCGGGGTCGAGGGATCACGCTGTTGAACAAGCTCGAGGATGTTATGGCCAAGATGAATCCTTCGAACAAAACGGACACACGCTACGTCGTGCAGAAATACATCGGTAATCGGTATTTTAAAACTGCCGATCGATAGATTCGAATATAACCGTGCTAATGGTTGGAACTCTGTTTTCGTAGAACGGCCGTTACTAATTCATAGCACGAAGTTCGACATCAGGCAGTGGTTCATCGTCACCTGCGCTCAGCCCTTAACTCTTTGGATATACAAGTAAATCCCGACTTATCGGTACAGACGCGTGCAAGGTGCACCGGTAACTTTCGTGCCTCGTAAATTCGTAGGCCGTTTAATTGGTACAGAACTCGCATTCGTCATAATTATCGCGAATCTATATTCACGGTCGGTACCTAATCGACGAAGATGCCCGAGTTTTATCCTATATTTAGGATGGCCACGACCACCCGCAGTCAATTACCGGTTACAAGCTCGCCCCCCTTACGAAATTGATCTTTTCTAACCCAGTTCGTATAAATGCTCAGGCCGACGCGACGCAACGCGTCGACTGTGTCCCGATGACGCGTTCATGACCTGGGATCACGGTCGACGTGTCTACCCGATATGCACTATCGCGATGTTTCGTTGCAGGGAGAGCTATCTGCGGTTCTGCTCGCAGAAATTCTGCCTGACGAACTTCCACGAATCGATCCACCTGTGCAATCACGCGATCCAATGCAAGTACACGAATTGCGGCGACAGGGATCCTGCGTTGCCCTCGGACAACATGTGGGACGCGACTACTTTCAAGGAGTTCCTCAAGTATGATACCCATTCGATCGAGGTTTCCGATTCGAGTTAGCGATTCATCGAAACTTCGACAGGTCTCAGGGACACGACAAAGCGTGGGACGAGATGATATATCCGGGGATGAAGCAGGGTCTTGTGGGATCTCTGTTGGCCAGTCAGGAAGCAATGGATCGTCGTAAAAACAGCTTCGAACTGTACGGCGCGGACTTCATGGTCATGGAGGACTTCTCCGTCTGGTTGATCGAGATCAACAGCCATCCGGACATGAGCTACTCGAGCAAAGTGACCACTCGCCTTTGCAGACAGGTTTTGGAGGACACTGTGAAAGGTGCTCGAGTTATTCCGTTTTCTCCACTGCGTTGGGAAATGTACGATTTCCCGGGTAAAATTTTGGTTCCGCAGTGGTGGTCGATTTTCGAGAGGACAAGAACGCGCATACGGGGGAATTCGAGCTGGCGTACAAGCAAAGGATGCCCAGCTGTCAGCCATACTTGGGCGCTGCTTTGTCTTTGCAGGGTACTCGTATCACGTCGTTCGAGAAGAAGTCGAATTGTTCCAGTCAGGACTCGAAAGTCAGCCTCTCGTCGAAGTCACCGATGGTGAGTAATTAAGATAAAGGCAAAGTTCTAGCAGGTACATGGATCGTATGTATTCCCAGACGTGTCTGACGAAGAAGAAGTCGACGATGCACACACAGATCGGTCCAGTGATCGTCGATCTGATCGAGGAGTTGGAGATCCAACTGGATCAGGAGTTCTATGCCTACTACAAGGTGGATTCGCCTAAATTCAGACAAGCACTGCCAGCTACCGCGGTTCCGAAACCTTTGAAGACTACCATACTGGTCGATAAGCAGGAGTCGACCGTGAAAAGCGCTCCCACGAGTGTCAGACCTAACGCTAAGACGAAATCGATTGTAGCGGTTCAGGTAAACGTTAAAAAAGATTGTTGCTCGAACATTCTCGTGATCGTTGCTTTACACAGAATGGAAGAATAGTGGAGAAGACTAGCAGCGTCCAGAGAGCACCGTCTCGGACGCCAAGGAAATCGAGGGCGTTTACTGGAACGACGAATAACAAGATCGAAGGGTCTCCTGCCAGGCAGACATTGATCTCGAAGATCATGGGCTTTCAGAAACAGTCGATGAAGCTGACACCGAAGAGCGACAAGCCTGCAAAAGGGAATCAAGAGAAGGTTTGGACGGCTCCGTGGTTTTTGGTAGCTTTGTCTTAAATCTGCTATTCATTGTTTAGATGATCAAGTCGGTGGTGCGAGACGCTATCAAAAAGTATAAAAAAAGCGCCGCCCTGGCTGGCAATCCGTCGGACGTTCCAGCATTGCCATCTTTGCAGTCAACGAATAAAACAAACGAAGTTGCTACAGGGAAGAACAAGAATCGTAGCGTTGTGCCGAAGAAGAATGTTCACCAGAGGAAGAACAAGGTTCTGACCGACATCACGGACATGTACGCGGTCGGCTTGAGGCTGACAAAATAATTGTAACAAAATCTTTGTGATCTGCACTCGTTATCTGTTGCTCCCGACCACTGTTGATCCGTTCTAGAAGTCTATATTTCGACCGTACCGCTAAGAATAGTCAATAAAGACCTGTCTTATCGATCCGTGTATTTTTCCTGTTGAAACGGCCACCCTGTACGAGCCGTCGAAACAAAGTCCTGTCGACTTTTACACATGGATTAGGTCTCGGCGCGTACCAAATTCACCGTCAAATGGCAACCTACTAAAAGTCAAAATTCCCCGAGTGACAGTCAGGCAAATGGAGACCACGATTCTCCAGAAATCTCTCCCTTTCTCATGGTAAACTGCGAAAATATTAAACGCTACACGTTCCTCCTGTCTCTGCTGATCACGTGGAATGGAGTGCGTAGATTCTTCTTCAAACTATCCAAGGTGTGTTTACGAGGCCGACTCGACAGACGCCGAGATTGATCGCGCTCCTACCGACAAGGACAGCTTCCAGTGCACCTTCTTCCGACAATCTAAATTCGAGGTACGTAAAGGTCTATAGGTTAAGGTATCGTTCTCAGAGAAAATTGCAACTGGCAGCCATCGAACGGACTCTCGCTGTCGTCGGACACTTACACGGACTCGGACAGCGAGCCGGATGATCCTCCTATCGTTCAAGCTATCGAAAAATCGTCGCACAAGTGTCTGAGAGCTTCCGAACAATCCGAGACCGAGAAGAACAAATTTAGGAGTTCGAAACCGTGCGATGCACCCAGAGTAAGGTTCTGTGCACCGGTTTCCACTAATCTCACACCGAGGAAACGATGGATGCGAGAAGGGACCGGATGCAGTCCCGTGAAACTGCCACGAGTGATCAATAGGAACACCTGTTTGAAGAAAAATTGTCCGCAGATTAGACAACACAGTGTTATGCCTGAGAAGCAAGGTCCCGAGTTTGCGCGTGTTATTCCAGGTAGAACATCTTAAGGAGGATCAAATTTATTTACGTTAACGAATGGATCTCGTTTCAGAAAAGTTTCCTGAACCAACAGGAGATGCAATTAAAAATTGCGAGAACGCGATCGATGATAGAATCGTTAGGAACAAACTTTTGTTGAAATCCATCGAAGAAGTGATTCGTACGATGAACGAGACGAAAATGACCACGGAGTCTAAACCGTGCATCGAGCCGAGCAACAAAGTAGCAAAGACCAATCTTATAGACGAGATAATTAATAGAGAGCGAGGCAAACGATACAGAGCAATTTCAAACGATATGGAACAGGTACTGGTACAGAGGCCGTTCTTTCAGAGTTCGAAGTTGGAGAAACATTTGGACCAGTCGATGCAGAAAGCGATGACTAGGTATAGAACCTGCTGGAAATGGGGGGAACAAGGCTCTCTGAAAGAATAGAGTGTGAATGTATAACAGTATCGAAACGCGATTCATCGATCCTCGGAACATTTGCATCGGCGACGTCACTTTTCGAGGAAAACTATGTAAAATTTGCACGTGAAGAAAGACTTGAATGAATAAAACATGCTAAAATACATGAACCCGTTGTCGGTCACTAAAATGCGCCATGTTACATCGAGAAAGTTCTACAAATTCTTTGGAAAATAAAGCATGCACGGAACAGATAAATTCTAACCATGGAATCACACGCGTCCCTCAGGAAATTACAAGATCCAAGAACAAAGAATACGAAATACAAAATCGGAACGACACGAACATAATTAGCACGCGAAAATGGCAAATCACGTTTGCATCCGACGATTGCATGATTAGAAAACATAGTGAAGGTTGGCAGGTACGGTAGAAATGATCTATTCGTTTCAATAAGTCTCTGTATTCTACGTTTCCTGACAGATATATCCAAGGTCCGCGCAAGAAGCCGAAGAAAAGTCGCAGCTGTTTCTCCGTGTCTCCGATTCGAGAATGGATCCATCAACGATCTTGGATCCTAAACCAGTGAAAACTGCAAATGCGGAAATTCTCTGCAACCGCGAGAATCTCAATGATCTCCTCGACGAGACGAACAAAGAGGAAGAAAACAACCACGGGAAGATCGTGTTGAAGGATTATTTAAAGCTTTTGACCAGCGACCAAGCGAAGATCAGCTTCATTCTATCGATGTTGACAAAGGCGGTGAACGAACACAAAGTTTTCGTGATCTTCGGCTCGTTCCCGGTTCTGAAGAAGCCTATGACCAAACGAGGATGGGTTGAGAAGAGATACATCCGAAGGATGATCTCGATGACGCCGGAAATGTCTGCAGGTTCCCAGAAGCTAGTCAATCATTATTAAAAGCACTAAAGCATCTTCGTTTTCAGCTGGCTTGGAAACGATCGAGAGGTTGTTGCGCTCTCCCGCGGACTTGATTTGGTACACGAATAAAAGAATATCCATGCGAACGGACGAGAAGACCATAGTCAATAAATTCTCCGGGTGCTACTTCACGTCGAAGGTTGCTTATGCCACTTACCTCTTAATTCTCGGTGAACTGCGGTCTTTGATCATCCTCGGGATACTTTTAGGTGGACATGTGCAACAATCTAGAGAACGTTTGCTGGTACTACGAGGTTGGCGTGTCCAGCATTCAGTTTCCACGGTGCTACAACGTCTACCAAGTTCGTTTAAAATACTAATCAAACTACTCCAGGCTAGAACGTAGACGAAACTATGATTACCTTGGATTTGCGCAGGCAGCACAGATCGAGGAGTTCGTGCAGGATTTTCAGATCACAGCCTGCATGGGGATTCTCAAATGGTTCCTGTTTTTAGCCAGCGTGGCCGGACCGCACGCCGCTTGGTCTCCGAACGGCACCGTGCCGATGTCCGCTATTATCTTCGCTCTCGATCGTTGCAAGGAGTATATAAGGTTGCCGGGAAAATTCCTCAGGTTTGCTTCGTTCGTTTATCCATTATTTATTGAATGAATCGCAGCGTGTGCGCGCACGAGGACATCGACAACCACAGCGAGACGAGCGTGTCGCCGACCGATTGGAGCCAGTTCCTAAATTGGTACGAGCGTTTCTTGCACAAGCGCGAAATCCTCGAGAAAAGCGACGGGCTCGACATCGAGGTATGCGAACGATCATCGCCGATTCTCTACTCGAAGATGTTCCAACTTGTAACTCCGTCTGATCCAACTTTGGGACCGTGCGGTTCTCGGAGGGGAACAAGTTGGAACTCCCTGTTCTACTCGACTGTTACATATCGCGTTTTATGGCAGAAGCTGGTGTCGTACACGGCGAGTATTCTCAAGGATATGATTCAATGCCGGCCGCAGAGTCGCATCGACGGGATGCGGAACGTCTGGATCTTGAAGCCGGGCGACAAAAGTTTAGGCAGAGGCATAATACTCAAGAACTCGCTCACCGACATTCTGAACAAGGTGAACCACGCCACGAAGGAGTGCATGCAATACGTCGTGCAGAAATACATAGGTGAATCGGTTTTGCAACATCGTCGGCGCACGGGTTTTCGACAATTTCGCTCGAGTGGCTTTTTATTTTTAGAACGACCTCTGCTCGTCCACAAAACGAAAGTCGACGTCAGACAATGGTTTCTGATCACGAGCACGCAACCGTTGGTCGTCTGGATGTACAAGTATCGATTTTCTTAGTTTTTCCCCCCTTTTCTTGGTCCTTCCTCTCCGGCAATGGTTTTCGTCTTTTGATTCGACCTGTTCATTTCGAAGGGATATTCTGCTACGGTTCGCGTCGAAGGACTTCACGCTCGAGAACTTCCACGAGTCGATTCACCTGTGCAACACCACGGTGCAGCTGAAATACAGGAAAACGGTGAAGCCGAACGCGCAGATACCCGGCGAGCTACACTGGAATCTTCAGAGGTTCAAGGAATACTTAAAGTGTGCTATCTAATTTGATTCCGGGCCGAGGAGACGTTCGATTCGGTCGTTATTGTATCGCGTGCACCCTCTCCAGAGCTAGTGATCGCGAATCCGCTTGGGAGAAGCTGATCAAGCCGGGAATAAAGCAGAATTTAATAGGGGCACTCCTGGCTTCTCAAGAAAACATGGTGAATCGGCGGAACAGCTTCCAATTATACGGCGCCGATTTCCTGATAATGGACGATCTATCGGTCTGGTTAATCGAGATCAATACGAACCCGAGGCTGCATCCGCCGAGCAGCTCCGTCACGGGGAAACTTTACCCGGAAGTGATCGAGGATACGATGAAAGGTAACAACGGAGTGGTTTCTATTTCCATCGGGATCAGGATTCGGAGAAGGATTGGCACGGAGCGGTGAGATGACGGTTGTTTAAAGTGGTTGTAGATGGACGGAAGAACAGGAAGGTTCCCTATGGGAAATTCGAATGCATTTACAAGCAGCGCAGTCCATTTCACGGTAATGTTTTCGGACAAGCGATGAGTCTGGGAATTCGCGGCAAAGCTTTGCTGCCCTCGCATTCTCCGCCGCGAAGATCATGAATAATAACGACGGTGCCTCGAGCCCGTCTTCACAGCCTCGAATAAAATTTGGACAATGGATTTAATAAAAACGTGTTTATTTTACAAGTAACAATGTTGTGGGTATACAATCCTATATGAACAGATGGTATTTGTTTTGTGTTGTATCAATACACACACATATATACACGATTGCGTACAAGAGACAATTTTGTCGTGGTTCCATTCATACGTTTCCGAACGTACAAAATGATCCATTCAACGTGTCCATTCCTCTATCGATCACCGGTGTTCAAATCGTACTTTTTCATTTTTGATTAGAAAAAAGAACACACTCTATCCCTCGTTCCGAAGCCGAGCATTGTCCATTAACGATCATTTTCAGCACGAAGTACTAGAACGGTACCTAGCTCTTTCTCTCTTTCTATTTACTATTGCTTCGAAACGTTATTCGCGCGATATTTTACAGGCGCACGATAATCGTAGAAAAATTGTCTATGCGTTTGTAATTCGTTACAAAATCTATGCTTGGTCGTGGGAATAATATTGACCGTCCCGAGAGAAAAAAAAAGTCGACCGACTGCCACAGTTCTTTCGACGATTCGAAACGCGAGCTTAATACGAGAGTCGTGTTTCGGTATCGTAAATATAGTCTAACTGTAAATAAAATGATTATTCGTCTTCTTCCGTGTAATATAATTACAGTGAACCGACGTTGTGTTATATGTATAGAAACTGCACTGTTGCAATTCGTAGAACACACCTAACTAGGCTGTTTGCCACACTTCTATCGGACAGATCGAGCAGAACCGGTCGACAAATGTTAGTAGCGTGCGTGTTAGATCCGAGGAGGTAGAAAAAAAGATAGAATAAAACAAAAATGTACAAGATGCGATAGAATCAATTACGCAAGTATCGCTACACTATGCGATTCTATTATTTTTATTTGCGCGACGACGACGACGACGACGCTCGTCTGTCGCGATATCGGTGTGGCGTCGAGAAAACTGTTAAAGATCCCATCTGTATCAGGGTTCGAAACCCGGCGAGCATATCGAATTAATTACTCGGCCCCAACACGGTTGTCAGGATCGAATAAATGAACTCGCGCATCGCCGGGCTTCGACGAGCATCGCAAATACATTCGGGTGAGCTTTGGATCTTGTCGCTGCGGAATTATCTGTACGTATCATGTACGGAGGTTTGAGGCAGCTTACGACGACTGTTCATTACGGAATACAAACGATTCCGGAAAAACCGACAAGATGTATAAATATCACATGTAAAACTGCACGAAATGAGGACAGAGACTCACGTAACTGGCTTTAGCGTAAAGGATAATTTAGGCCTCGAGTTGTTCTTCCCGAGAATTTTCTTTTGCTCCTCTTTCACACGTTTTTCTTGCTCTTTCCTCATTCTTTGCCTCTCCTCTTCCATCAAACGTTGCTGTTCGACCATGGCCAATCTTTCCTCAGCCTGTCGACAGAGAAAATCACGAGACGATTTAGAGAGGTCATCGTCGTTTCAGCTAGTGACAAGGGCAGACGATCTATGTCCACCTACCAATTTCTTCTGGGCTTCCTCGATTTTTCTGTTGTTCTCCTCCACGATCCTCTCTAGTTCCTCGCGCTTCTTCCGCTCTTCCTCCTACAACGACAATGGAATCTATTTACACGAAGCAATGATGGTGTCGTTCACCAGCTGTTGTTACACCGTTCATATCCAAAATCATAGTGCCGCTACGTCAACAGCCTAGTGTTATACATCCTAAGAACCTTTCTCTCTCTCTCTCGCTCGCTCGCTTTCTTTCTCTCTTTTTCTTTTTTTTTTGGCATTTCAATTACAGGATAAAAAGTAGTTCAGGATAAAGTGTGAAATTTTGAGGTCGGGCTTTTGCAATATTATGAATTAGGATGGTTTGTCGAGAGAACGTAACGGAGGACGCGTGTGCGAGCCCAGCTCCTCCGTTCAGATCGAACCGAGCTCCTCGCAGCTCTTCCCAGCGAATGCTGTTTATTGTCTGATTTCCCCCAGACGACTTAGGATGCCACTTAAAAAAGTGAAAAAACGTGAATTATGATTTCTGAATTCAATCCACTGCGCATGCAAACGGCCGGTTACGGTATCGTAAATCGTCGAGACGCGCACCGAGAGAACTCGTCCGATTTCGCAAAGTGCAGAAAACAAAATCTACGTCGCGTAACGTGTGATAATACTTCATAAAAAAAAGTAATAATAAAAAAAGAAGGGACAAGGTATATTTGAAAAGAGACGAAGTCGATACTGTCGCGGAACGAAATCAACGCGGGTTCGGTGCTACGAAATGAATAGATAAAACGTATTAAAAAAAAAAAAGAAAAAGAAAATAGTTACGAACGAGTGGTGCCATCCGCCCCGACCTGTCGACGGAATGCGTTGTGTCCCAGGTACTAATACGTATTTAGCAAATCTAAAATAATCCCTAGTATGGTTCTCGCCAAATACATAGCGTTTATAAACAAAGAATGATAATAATAATATTGGTATAAAATGAATTATGAATATATAAATTGGATAATACCTGAATGAAGCTCACGCCAGCACGTAGGGGATGCCTTCTTCATCGACAATCACTCAGCAGTGAGTAAAAAACCGGCATCTTCTGTTGGTAGTCAGTAAGGAAGGTGACCTATATATTTGCTAGGTCGTGCTTTGTTGCTATGGGATTTTCTAATTCGGCCCTTTAAGGTCTACATCTCCCTTTCTCTAATTATATATGTATATATATATATGTATATAGATATGTATATGTATATACTCATAGTTTCTCCCAAACTTGTCCACATAAGTTAGTGCAAACTCAATGTGCGAAGCAACAAGGATCAAAAACAAAAGTATATATATATATATAATATATATAAAATGGTCATAACTTGTAATCAGGGTCGCTGTCCATTTGACCGGAACACGTGCTGATTTCCCGAGGGTGAGAATAAATATATAATTGTGCGCATACACAAAATACATGGCAGAAGAACACTCCTATAGTCGCATTTCGAAGAAAACTCTGTATATATATATGTATAAAAAAAAAGAACGATTTAATTCAGATAAATATCGCTTATCGTATGTTCGATTCGAGTAGGTGCCAATTAGATCAAACAACAGGACCCCTTCTTATAATACGAACTTTCCGTCTCCAACTATTATCGTAGGAAAAACGTGATTACGAAACAGAACAGAATGTTCGTGTGTGTACGTGTGTAAGAAAAACAATGTCTATTAAAAGAGAAAAAAAATCGGTAGAGTCTATGTTATTCTTCATAGTCATCGCGCAAGTCTTTATTCTGTCCGGTAGCAAAAGCTATTCAGGGAAAAAGTATCACTGTCCTATAGTTTCGTAGAAAAATAACTTTATTTCAAGCTTACGTTGGATACTGTAATTGTTTATATATATATCTTTTTCGGTAAGTTACAAAGTTTGGGATCGCTAACTTTATTTCACTGGATCTGTCTTTATCTTTTCTTCTCTACTCTTTAAAAGACTGTACACGATGCGATTTATGTAGACATTCACATCGCGCGGATATAAACTAGATTGATAAGTAATTAGGTCTGCTGGATTGGCAGGGTACCGCGATTGCAAAAACCAACGAGCAGAAACGCTTCGACCGCGTTCGAACGTGATTTTTGCAATTCCAAGTGTACGACTGGCAATCGAAAAAATATTGTGTGATGAAAAGTATTAATGTTGTACAAATATATAAATATATATACATGGTACAAATACAATATTCTGTTGATAAATAACCGATACATGCGCCTATAATAGCAAAATTCTTCTCATACGAGAAAGTGTTGTATAATCTTCCCAACAACGCGACCTCGGTGGATGCCGGGAAGTCGAAGCAATGTGGCTTTTCAAAATGATACTTCTCTTTCAACAATTTACAACCACAATGCTTCAAGCCCAAACGCTGTGATCGCGAAATAGAGAATCAACGTAGCGCTAGGCCAGCTCGTTCTATACTTATTGCACCGCGATTCGACTAACAGCCTTTAGACAAACGTTTCAAACGTCCAATTAGAATATCACGATCTTCAACCATTGGTAGATAGGATTGTAGCGTCCTAAATAGAATAGTTGTAGAAAATACTTGAACTAATGTGCACCTTACCGGATGAGCTGCTAGATTTCACGTAAAATTCATGAATTTTTTCATTGATATACGTTCGATTCGTGTTAGATCACGCTCTATCCGTTCGAATCGATTCAAACGTGAAAATAATGCGCAATTAAAGCACCAAACATATTTCCTGTTGATCGTAACAGCGCTTGGGCTAACACTGGCCAATGTTTCTCTGGATTGGTCTTACCTCTCTCCGTTTCTCCTCCTCACGAAGCTTTGCTTGTCTCCATTCCATTTCCTCCATCATTTGACGCTCCATCGCCCTTTTGGCTTCTTCTACCCTCCTTTGTACTTCAGCTTCTATTTCCTCCTTACGCTTTTCTAGCTCCTCTTCCACCCTCTTCTGCACTAACTCTTCGATTCGTTTGGCTGCCTCTTCCTCAACCATTTTTTGCTCCACTTCACGTTGCCTTCTGCAAGCACAGAAACATTTTGTTGTTCTAATGCTACAGAGGTAGCAGATCATTTTCCAAACGTGTTACCTAACATGCTCCTCTCGCAAAGATTATTGTGAAAATCTATTGTATACATTCTCTAAGTATACGTATTAACTCAACAAAATCTATCTTTAAGTCTGGACCGCTTCGATCATCTTGAATCGTTCGTACAAAATGATTAGAGAGTGTTATTCGTTAATGTCTCAATATACGTATATATATATGTTCCAATGCAAGTGAACCACCACCATTGTAATAGTTTTTCCATCTTACCCAACAGCACTCGTAGTGAAGATTTTGTTCGATAATTCTTTCTTTTTCCTGACAACATAATTAGAAATAAAAAACGTATACCAATGCAAAGAAATTATTTAAAATAATTTTTATTGAATCACACTTAAAGAAATAATAATATTCAGAAAAAACACAAAGATAAATCAAACATAATACAAAGTATGCGATACTATTGTCATTGTACATGCCATATACCTAATAAAAGACACAGAATAGAATATAAAGACTTCTATGCTCCAATGGAACGCGATAACATTGATCTATACGTAAATCAGAGATACAGCAAATGTGAAGTCTTGTCAATTACCTTTGCCGTTCCATTTCTGCTAGTCTCTCTACTTCGTCCATTTTTCTATCTCTATCTCTGTACGAACGTTTTTTGTGACTGACAATATGTACATCGTCTGAGGCATCGGAGCCTGAACTGGAAGATGCAGAATGGGACCGTTTCCTGGACAAACAAACAAACAAACAAGCTTAAATTGCATCCTCATGTGCACAGGAAATTCCGTCGTCGACACGGCGTGTTCCAAAGGGACAGCTGTGTCCAACACTTAATAATAGTAAATTAGAAACCTGCGACGCACGAGAATATATAAAAAGATGACCGACGTAACTTCCAACAACATATATGAAGTGCATAGAAGTTCTCCCACCGAGCGTGTGAGGCAAAATGGCGGAGAGCTCTATAAATTGGAGTGATTTATAATCGTATGTGGGAATGACAGGAAAGAAGAAACGTATTACCTCGATTTTGAACTGCGTTCTTTTGGTTTCTCAGAGTATTTGTTGTTCGAGTGCTTCTCTCGCGATTTCGAGCGTTTCCGGGAGTGCTTGCTCTTGTGACGCCTCCTGCTCGGCGATTTCGTTCTGGATCTGGAACGGCCCATTTCGATCAGCTCAATTGTTCTTTTGTAGGACTCGCACGTGAAACGGAGACTCTATTCGAAGCTTGACAGCTAACCGCACTTAAAAATAACCGAACACCACGCGAACACAAATATAAAGAACAATCCACGTCCTACGCGCACACTGCACCACTGACTAGTGCCGTAGTCGCGGCGGCCATCTTTCAATTACTATTCAAGATGGCCAGCGGCACCGAACAGGACCACGCATCGCTCTTCGTTCAGATGAAAATTTTAAAGACAATACGGATTCATTTTGGTGAGAACCACAATATTCTTATTCCTAGAGTTCCGCTGATTCCTCAGATATAAGTCACTCCTACTATTCATCAATATTACGAATTATTTTTGCATCTCGAGTACGATTGTTCAAATCTCAGCGAATCGTACCTTCTATCTGTACCCAGCCAATCACAATTGCGTCCATATAGCGAAGAAACTATTTCAATCGATCATCGACCATACTATTTATCCGTAAAAAGCGACCGTTCCAATATTAAGATATCGATTATATATTCTGATAGGGGTTATCGAAATGAACCGCAGCTTAGAATAGACTTGCGAGGAGCAGATATGAAACGATTGTGTTTATACCAACGATATCAGCTATCGCCTAGAACCAAGCGTAAATGAACATAATCTATCATTGTCTGGATCATCATTATCGGTCCAGAGCATCATAGGAGAGTATCAGAGAGTATCGAAAGCGAATTAACCTAGGTAAAAATTCAAACGTAGTAAAAACGCGGGAAGAATCTGCGCAGTGGTGTCGCGCGTGTTCCCGGAGGCCGCGGCACCCGTTCACAGCTGTGTCGATTGCGCGCGCAGCTGATTTCGGCTCGGTCCGCGACATCAGAAACCAAGATGGCGCTCCTCTGTTTGCGGATGGTTCTGCGACGTATATAAATACGTGAAAAAAACAGTGGGAGAAAATCGGTTCCGTGGTGGATCGTGTGATTCGTGGGGATCGGTGGACGCGTGTCGGCCGGCGACAGTTTGTTGGAAACGGGACGGGATTGCCGTGGTACGCGATAACGCCGGTCTGCGATAGTCTACCGCAGGTCTATTTCGAACGTCGGCGAAAAGGTGCTCTCTCGGTGCCCACCTGAGGAATGCCAGATTATCGTCGTCGCGTCGGCACGATCGACAAGGAGACACGTTAATCGTGGTCTATCGAGCGAGGTAGGAGGCGAACGAGCGAGACGTCGACGTCGTATCCGAGAAGGAGGTGTTTGCAACGGTGGTCCCCCGCGAACGCTGCACGCGCTACGTTTCTTCCGTGACGTATGTGTGTCGCGGAGGGCTGCGAGACAGGTCGGTCACGAGTGTCCTCGTCGTCGTGCTCGTGTCCGTGTCCGTGCTCGTGCTCGAGCTCGGTCTCGTTGTCGTCGGGGTGTTCGTGGCTAGTGTACCGTGACGCGAGTGGCGTTTGCCGCGGTTTCGATGCGCCTTCGTCCTCTTTGGGATATCTGGACAGGCGAGATCAGCTGCTGTTGCTGCTGCTGTTACCGCTGCTGGAACAACTAGTCCGGCAGCTACGGGGGACGATACTCTTCGGCAGGAGCGGTGGGGCAAGGAGGTGCCGGAAGCAGCCGCGAGCCCGGGACCATAACCAAGAAGATGGCTTTCAACGAGGTGAGATATCATTTCTAACCTCTACAAGCTACTAGCTAACCTACGATATCCTCCTGTTTTTGCATCTGTGTTCCTTTACCGTTCCGTGTTTCTATCTCTCGCACGGTCGTTCGATCCCATGGGCTGACCTCGCGACCCCCAAACGCCAATTCTAACCTAACCTCTCGTTCCTGCGCACAGCTGGCATGTTATCAACTCTCCCTACCCCTCGCTCCCTACCCCTTCCGCGGCCCGTTCACCTCCTTTCTGCATCTCTTCATTCTCATCCTTTCGTCTCTACGTTTACCACCGTGTATCTCTTCGTCCTGTTTTTATCATAGCTTTTTCTCTTTTTCTTTTATTGCGTAATAATTCTAGCGTAAGTGCTTTTTTAGCCTTTCGTGTTCTGTACGGGCAGTTTTTTTTTCGAAGCAGCGATCTGTCAATCCTTCTCGGATGGGAATTAACACTGTATCTGTAATTCCAGTAACTGAAAAATTATTGTGATTTTGTTTTAGCGTGAACGTAGAGGTTAACTGCGACACTAGGATCAATTCTAATTTCGTAAAAGTCGATTTAGATTGTTAGCTCGAGTTAGAGGATCAACGTTGTTCCGAAAAGCAAAGAGAATGAATACATTCGAACAAATCTATTCACGAGTACCATTGAAATTTCCGAGAGTTCCTACTCGTAATTATTCGTCTTTTGTATCTATTTGTCCAAAGATTCCTGTTCGTTATCGGCGTGACGCAATCGTTTTGCGTCTCACGGAAAGGAAACCGAATTAACTTCACCTGTATAGTTGTTTAAGGTCGTCACACGTGTTTACGACGGCCATGTATCGTTGAAATAACATTTCGAACGCCGCCCGGACCCGTCTGTGGGTCAATATTTTCTCTGGATTGATTTTACAATGGAATTCCATTTATACGAGCCCAGGGACAAGCGGCTCGCATAACTGGGTCGCTCGTACAATAGGAATCCACCTCTAAATCTCCCCGCCACTTCCGATTTTTCGTTCAAATAACTGGAATTCACGTACGGATAACACTTGGCAAACATTTGCGGCGGGATTTCGGTTAATCGGCCGTTAACTTAAATGGAGTTCCGCTGTACCTATTTTCGTTTGATTTACTGCGACCTATCTTCGGAGACGTCGTCAAAGATCTCCCGTATCGTAACTCACGGACCAGAGACGCAACGAATCCAGAACGAACGACGCGTATCGCTCGTTCGCATCGGGACGCAAAAGATAATGTTACAAACGATCGGCGCACATCTTTCTTTCGCCTCTCTTCTAAACTTCCCTTTATTTTCACACGACGCGATAAACGCGTTCATCCCCGCCTTTACCTACCGCGGTGATTCCATATCGATTCCCGCGGGAAAAAACTGCAATCTTTGCAAACACCGATCTATCGCCGGTCAATCGTCTTTGTACGTCGTTCGATCACCCGGCTCTATTTGCGATTCCTTGGAACAGCTATTACGACTAGATCTATATCGTAGCTGCACCTGGATGTTAATCTCTGATAGTTTAACAATGGCGAGATAAATAATCACCGTTTTAATAACAAAAGGAAGATTAGAGGAAGAATAAAACGATATCTTCTGTTACTGGAATTAATTCCGAGTCGACAGCGACTCGAGTTCAGATACCGATCTTATTGTTATAGATACGAAATTACAGCCGAGTTTCGCAGTAAAAACGAAGAGCACACATCTTGAGAGCGCGTGGCGTTTCCACGAAGCGTCGGACGAATTCCTGAATCGCTACCACAGCTACGTGTCCTCGGTTTATGCTTTCCGCGCGGTTCCACGGACATTTATATCGTGTTAGCTGCTGGAGATTCGTGTCCGCGGGTGCAGCTTCGCTATCGGTGATTGCCCGTCGCTCCTGCAGTCGTTCCATGCGGCGATATTGCGTAACCGTATCCCATAAAGAGCCGCGAGATATCGTGTTACCACAGAGCGAACCGAGAGAGACAGCGGAGAATGTAAAGAGAGATAAAGAGAAAGGGAGGGAACCGAGAAAAAAAGGAATAATGAGACCGTTTCAATGGACCCTATTCCGGGGTAACACGATACACACCTTGGCCGCGTGCGTTCACCTACTTTGTCTTAGAAAAAAAGCTCGTTGTCCGAAGAAAGAGCGGTAGCGTTTCGCAGCGAGAAGCGCATCGGCGTCGGTATCGGTATCGCACGCGTTCCGTCGCATTGTTCCGGCCCTCGAGATTATCCAACGAGCTTATCGCGCCGCGGTGACGCACGTTGCACACGTCCGCCACCTTTTATCTCGTCCGCGTCTATTTCTGCCCGGTGACTTCTCTACACGGAGCAAAAAGAGCACTGGCCGGTAATTAATACACCGCGATCCGATCGGATTTCGTTCGATACGGCGTGGCGGTCGTATCGTGTGATGCGACACGGGAAAATGTATCCTGTAATCGTACGCGTGGATCGTGATTTTTCTGATCGTACGTGAGACAGCCCATTCAGGTGTGCTTTTCAAGGAGCCGATAAGTCCGGTCGCTTCCTCGTTCCTTCGCATTTAGCCGGGAAAATTTATACCGTCTCTCGATATAGTCGCGACCAACCTAACAGAATCGAAATGTCGTCGGCCATTATGGCCGACCGTCGAGTCTCCTCTTTCGAGGAACGGGGTATAGTGGATCGTTAACGAGGAATTCATAAATTAAGCCTTTCTCGTGACTGGGTCGTGGGAATCGGTTGTTTTGCGACACAAGGATTCTTCATTCTTCGACGCACACGTGCGCTACGCGTCTACCGCACGGCGTTTTCCTCGGAAAACCTAGAAACGAATCCGGGTTTCGCTCGGAGTACCTGTAATGGACTTGTGCGATTAACCCCTTGCGCTGTAACATCGAGTCGGACTCGTGATGAGGATAGAGTCGAATAAATCTGTACAATGTAGGCATACATAGATATAAATTTATTGATCGTGATTTTTTTCTTCTAGGAAATCACGAACTGCAAAGAAGTACATAATATAAATCGTAGTACAAAGGGTTAACGAAGATGTAGCCTCGTTATAAAACCTCGACCGAGGTCAAATTTACGTGTCGTTCGTTAGAGAGCGTCTGAGGAGTTCGACCAGCCTCTCCGACCGCACACTCATTATAACATGAAAATAATGCAAGCCTTTCTAAATTCAACATGAAACATTGCAGATCGTTCCCTCGTCGTAGCAGCGCAAAGTGTTCGCGGTCAGGTTCATCGAAACGAAGGATGCACCTGCGTCGGCAAACGGGCGAGCGTGAAAAAGGAGTAAAAGCGGCAGCCTTTAGGAACAATGGCACCTGCTACCTAGTCATATCGATCGAGAATGGAATGTATACGAGTGTCCAGGACGGGATTCCGGCATCGTGCTCCCTTCGCCGGCACCCACTCGTGTGTCGACGATCGTACGGCTTCTTTCTCCCGTATCGGGACTTGCTCTCTTCTTTACGACTTCCCGCTTCGGTAGCGGCCCTCGTCTCTTCGGTCCCCTTTGGTCGTCGGTGCGCCTCGGTTTTCGCGGTCCTCGAAACTTTAGAGCACCGTATCGAAGCTGGATCGCGCAACATTTTTCTGCCGGGTTGCTCGTTTTCCGCCGCTACCGGCAAACTTTTCGACGATCCCGCGCGCGTGCTCGGTGAAAGTGAAACTTCTCGAGCGTAGGATAAGTCGTGCGAGCCCGCGTGGCTTCTGGATTATGAAATTTGGCGGTACGAAAAGTTCTCTGGGGGAAAAAAGCTCGTTTCGAGCAACGACCTCGCGAGCTCGAAATTATGAAAACCGGGAGACCCGACGTTGCTCGAAGGAAACAATAGCGTCTTGTAGGTATGCGCCTGCCAACTCGTGTACGTGCAAGGCCCTGCGTTATCAGCGTCGTTATTCTTATCGTTACTCGGAAAGCCTAGGCTCGCACCTCGAGTAGCGGAGACGCGCATAAACAAACGTACGGGACAGGCGCCGTACGTGTACGGTTATCGCCGTCGGTTGTTACCCGTGAGGTTTATCGACGCGAGAATTTCAGGAGGTGCTCGCGGTACAAGCCTCCTCGTCGGTACCTGCACGGCTGGTTCGTCGCACACGACTCTATACCGTTATTACGCGTAGGCGCACGGAACGACGAAGTTTCGACCATTTTTTTTCGCTTCGTTGTCTCTCCTGTGGTCGATCGAACGCGTGGGCGGAAACCGGGTTGTATCAACCCCTCGTCCGATCTAGACTCCGGATCCATTTGGATATCGGGAACGCTTATCGTTCGTCAAGAACTCGTCCTGCATCCTTGAATGTTTCTAGAGCTAGATAATTGTCCTCTTTTGTAAATCGAGATCGAAATAGACCCAAAGACAGGGTTGGGTAGTTGATTTACGAGTTTATCGTCGTGGATCTTTATTGTATCGGGCTGGTTACGAGCCGTAGCCATGTGAACGAGTATGTTGTTCCTTTGATTTCGTCCGTCTGGTTGTCTGGTTTAATTAGCACTGATTAGCAAGAGTCAAGGATAGGCAAAAGGGGCTGTTCGTCACGCGAATACCCGCGAAAATTCATTTCTATAATGGAGATATCTGCGTCGGCGAGATAGCCGTCGTCGGTATCGCTTACGTGGCACAATAGACATTGTTTGATCGTGGCCTCGATGCGGAGCGCGGCTGCGCTTATCCGTTCCTCGGCGGTGCGGCGCGGTGTACAAAGTGGACGCGGGCAAACGCGTATTAGATGCATCGGCATCGGCTCAACGCGAATCTACGTGCACACGGTTTCGACCGAGTCCGTGGGCGACAAACGACGTCGTTGTACCGTCGAAACGCAGAGGAGGGAATTGAACTATGGAAATTGACAATGCCGGGTGCATCCGTGATTAAAGCCGAGGCTCGTACGGGTACAATGCGCCATTGTGCCGACTTTCCAGGTGTAATCTCTCCGCTTCCTGGTGAATTAAAATCCCGACGTCGCTCCTTTCCGCGAACGGAGGAACTGTTCGTCGATCCGTCCGCCTCCGAGGAAAATAAAACGCGTCGATCGCGATCGACCGATCCGCGGATACTAACAGCGTTTCCATTTCCGTGGAAACGAGAGCCGCGGTCGAGAGATCGTAGACGAAAAACGCAGTGACGCTAGCCATAAAATTGAGATTTGTCGGGATCCGAGCGCGACTCGCTCGCCTCTCTCGAATCTAAATCGCTGTCGTGACCGCTGTCGTAAAAGGAGCTAGCTAGATACGTCGGGCAAGGTTTGCGAGCACGGGTTCAAGAATCGCCACTGTGCGCGTGCTTGGCCGATGTCCATTTTATTTTCGATAAAATATGCGCCGCGCGGAAGAAAAGGCCGCCCTTTCGGCTACGCACTCGAGGACGCCGTGAAAAATTGGCACCAACGCCAAACCGAAGCCAGCCGTAATCGCTGAATAATGGCAGCCTCATTATTCTACCTGCGCGATAAAGCTTGCTAGCCTTTGAACCGTTAAGCGGCTGTCTTCTCTCTCGTCGAAGCCTCGAAAGTGCACGGAAACACGTCTTATTTCTCCGTCGACTCGGGTCTTGGAATAATTAGCCAGATAATTCGGACATCCAATGGTGCTAATATTTGAAACCGTGAAATACCGTTTCGTCGAGACGCGTTCAATAATTTCTTTCGTCGGAGCGGTTTCCAGGATTTACCGGTAACACAGTTGCGTCTAGCGAGTGCCAATAACTTCGGGAGTGCGGAGGAGGTATCCCGGCCGGCTCCGCGTTCTTTGGGTATCGTATTTTCCGCGAAACTTTCGGATTGGAACGGGGCGTGCGGGAATTAATCGTGGCACTGCGTTCGGCGGGTTTCGTTCGACCGTAAACCTCGGCAGCGTGTTGCCCTCTCGTAAAGCGAGTAATAGCCCCGTGCTCTGCCATCCTTCGTGTGTGCACGTGTACACTGCCGTCCAAAAGTACGAGACCTGGATTTACGATTAGCGGGAGAGGACGATATTATTTCCCGACGGAACAGTTGTATCTCCCGTATCAACGATTGCGTCAATTATTTCCGCTTCAGCTTGGCACGCCAGTTTTATTAGATCATCCTGGGCTAGCATTCTGCTCGTCGATCTGGTATTTTTGGCTGGCAGTGTACCCGCAGTCTGCAACCCTGTGCGCGTCCATTTACATGCGTGCACCCTCGACTTGCGCCGCGCCGCACCTATGTACTCTGCTTCGCCTTCCCTGTGTTCTTGAACGGCGCGCAGGTGATAAGGTCGAGTCGTGTTTAACAGCGTTACACAGACTGTTCCTGCGGTGCGTAGTCGAATTGTTCGTGGACACCTCGCCCCAAAGGTTCCAAGTACTCCTCCGATATCCGCTTTGGTTTCGAAAATGTCCAAGAAAAATGCCTCTTGATTTTTCCTACTGGAAGTAAGAGCGACAATTTGAGTAGTCAAACTGCAAACCACGAATAAATTCTAGAAGCTTAGACCTGGGCCAGGTCACGTACTTCAGGCTCACCCGTTACGTGGATGCACTCGAGCATTCTACGTAGCCGAGATTGCAGGGAACGGCAAGGGTGGAGGCGGCATGTATTTCGGTACACAAACTATCGGCCGACGCGGCGCTAATCTCGAGCCGATGAAACTTCATTAGAACGACGGATTTAATTGGGTAAAGACGCCAGGAAGCGAACGTCTTCGCGGTGAGCCCCGGGTAAGAAGTTTTAGTCGATTAACGTGGCTTAGACTCTCGAACGGATAGAGATATTAGCGCCTCGGTCGTTCATCCGCGCGGAATCCCGGCGGGGCGCGTTCTGGCTAAACGATTGTCCGGCAAATTGTTTTAATGACGCGTGGTCGTGCGACGGGACCGCGATTCTGCTAGTTCACGCCGCTTTCTCGGGAACGCAGCCGTGACAGGTCAGGAGAACGTGTTTCTCGGTTTCAGAGGCAGGAAACGCTACTCCGTGTGTCACGGGGATCCAGTTTTCCTGTCTCCGCGGAACAGGTTCTTTTTTTACGGGCCAGAAACACGAGTCGATCTCGACACGCGGCTCCTTCGAGACCCTCCTACCGTTGCTCGCGGGTCGTGGAAAATTAATTGGACACCGTGGCTGCCGGTTTTTAATAATTATAATCGCGCGTTAACCGGTCAGAGCCCTTCGCTTAACGAGCAAAGGTAAACCCTCCGACCGGGAAGACGAGTTTATTCGTTCTTCGCGTTCGACTCCAGTTCTCAGCGATTCCCTCTCTTCTCTTTTCACTCAGTGTGCTTTAGTACAGCTATGTTTTGGCTAGGATGCATAGGGTAATAAAGATATGAAGATCTCGAAGTGGTGTCCGAGATAACACCCAAATAATTCTGGAACCGTCGCGTCGAGTAATTCTCCCGTTCGGTCTTCTCGAGAACAGGTACCCTTTAACGCTCGAAAAATCTTTCGATTGCCTTTCTCGACTCGCCACACCGAGGAAACTCGAGTTTTCGCGCGCGACAAGTTTCAGGGTTTTTTAACGGTGGCTCTGCTAGAGCAACAGTCTCGACGCGTAGTCCGTTCACCTTATCAACTCGGTTCGTTATCTGTTTCGGCACCGTCGCCGCTGATAACGGGCCAGTTACGTAACGAGTGCAGGGAACGAGGGGCGAACGGGAGTCGCTCGGTGCCCGGGTTCCGGCGAAAAGAAAAGGAAAAAACCGACCGGCTTGCACAACTGGTTTTCGTTCACGGTGAAAGGAAATTCCGATTCCGCGGTGATGCGTTGCGTGCGTTCGTCTTCGAAGAATCGGGATGGAGCTCTTCGTCTATTCCGGAAAAAACTTGATTCTATTTGCGGCGAGGCCTTCGGATTCCTCGGACAGGTATCCACGGTGACGCGATCCGAGGTAAACGCAACGAAACCAGACGGCGCGTTGAACCGCGTACCCCTTTTTCGAGTTCGTGAGCCGCGTTCGCAAGCGATGCGTCTCGCAACGTGCTTGTTGAAGTGCAACGTTTGCCTCTTCGCGTTTCAAGAGACTGTATTTTTCGCACGGTCAGAAAGCCCTCGGCTAGACAACCATTGTAAAGATTAATCATTCCGAATGGTTTCCATGAATTATTTCACGCCAGCTGCGACGCACAAGTTTTATAACAAACTATTTGCGTACGAAGTGACATCGTGCCATTGCATTTCTATATATCGAACAATACTTGCGCACCACGGGTCGTTAACCCGGAGCCCGGATGATTTGTGCGCGACGAACGCTTGTTCAAGCTCTCCTGTAAAGGCGAACGAAATAAATCGGAACGTTTTGGTGCGGCTAACGCGAGCACAATGTAGCCTGTGCGGAGGGTGAGTCAACGTTTGTTCAGAATATGGCCGACTAAAATTACACGGCCACTTGTGCGCGTATCGTTAGAGGTCTGTTTCCGTTAATAGCATGCTCGCGTCATTTGTTTTGGAGGCCATTAAATTGCTCGAGTCACGGTTATCGCGGAGATAATAGTTTGATAATATGGAAAGCGAGCTTGTCTTGCCCGAGCAACAGGTAAAAATTTGAGCAGGAGGAGTCTCGATCGGCGAGCTCGTTTGATCCTCTTTTCTCGCGATTCCTCGCCGTTCCGAAGATCCCGTTTGCTTTCTGGTCGTAACTTCTCGACGCCGCGCCGCGACACTCGAAAGTGGTTGTAACGATCGGAGAAAGACTCGAGAAGCTCGCGCTCGAGTTACCAGAAAGCACTGGATGATTCTTGACAAAAGTTCGCGACGAAAGATCGTCGGAGCGTGGGACTAGGGTGAGGCTTCGGAAAGCTCGACAAAGAAGCGATTCAAGTTCCCGGAGATGTTTACGTTGAGTTCGCGATTTGATATTCGTTCTGCTTCCTGTTCGACGTAGAAGAGGCTGCAGTTTGAAACACGCCAGCTCTGTTTGCGTTCGGCTCGTCGCCGGCGGAGCAGACGGTCGTTGACTGGCGCAGTCTGCGAGCGAATTTTTCTACATCGTTCGGCCGTGCTTCGCACAATCGGTGCATTCAGCCCCGGCATCGATCTGTCGTTCGGCCGGGGTTGATCCGCTTCAACCCGCTTCAATCCGCGCGAAACGCTGTCGTCGAAGGAGTCGCGCGGTGACCCGTCTTTCGTGAATGCATACCGCGAGGAGAGGTGTTTGACCTGAATTGACATTTCGGCGGTAACACGCCTTTCAGCCTGGCATCTTTTGTACGAAAGACACAGGCTATCGATCGGGGCAACCGTGACGGAGCCGCACTCCGTCGCGTCCCGGGGAACAAAGGATAACGCGATCCGGAGTGGAGAACCCTCGAGAGTAAATGCAACTCGGGAAGAATTCATTTAAAAGCAATTACACTCGAAGGCGAGTGACGCGGCGAGCGTAGGTATCGGAAACGTCTCGATCCACGGTCGATCGTCGCTTGGTAGGACTAGGAAAGGTGACACCTCTAGCGACAGATTCAATCGGAGGTGCTGAGTCAAAGGGGAAACGGTAGATTATCGTCAGACGTTCACGAGGATCGCCCCGCAATTCTTCAAGCTGTGCGAGTCAACGTCGAATCTGGCTCCATAGAACCAGAAAGATGTTGGATGTTGGGGGTAACACAGGAGCTAATGGAACCGGGTTTCGATGAATTTAACACCTGTGTCGCTGGTTTAAGCCGGTAACCCTATCGACCCTCCCCGAGGGAGAGGAAATCGACGAGACTGTGGGATCTCGGCGGGGGTTGGGCGTAGTTTATCGAGTTTGAGGGTATAGGGCCGAGTCGGGCCGGGCCCCGGGGGTACGAAGACAGAGGCTAGACTGACTCGAGGAGAGCAGGAATCGGTAGGATCGTGAGAAACACGCGGTCGAAAGGAAATGAGGTATTCCGAGCAGTGGGCTGCGTTCCTCCCGCGAGTGGAAGGGAAGAAGGCAGGAAGGAAGCGTGGAAGGAACCAGAGGCCTCTGCTGGCCCGAGAGAACACGGTGAAGATGCGGCCTCCGGGATAATGGAATTCCTCGCTTGCTCCCCTCACCCACTTCTCGGTGTTCTCAGTGTCGGGGTAGGTCCTGCTCCCTCGTTGAGGATCTCGGGAATAAAGCGGAGGCTGCGGGCATCTCCCCGATCAGACCTCGATCCCCTGGAAACCATCAGAATGCGTCCATAATTTATCGAGCCTTCGAGCCGCGTCTTCGGGAAAATTTATTCCGACTAATTCTGTTTCGCAAGCTCGCTCTCGAGTGCACTCGGGGAACGTTTATTATACGGCCATCGATAATTGCATCGTTACGAGTGCCGCGTCCTTCGTCGATTTCGTTATCGGAGGTGCGTCGATCTTCCTAACAGGATCGATGGTCGGAAACATTCCTCCAGGTGGTCCTCGCTATACTTCCAATTCGAGTCGGCGTGATCGCGCTTCTCTCTGTTACGAATTCGAGCAGGTTGGCCGCGCGTCAAAGGGGTCGCCATCGTTGCCGAGCGACGCGTGCGACTGACGGATATTCCATGACGACTGATTGACGCGGATGACGTTCGCAGGCACCGGCCTGCCCGGAATCGCCAATTAAAACATAGTCAGCTCCGGACATCGACCGACTCTGTCAGCAATTATACTCGGCTACAAAATTTCTGCCCGCGATCGATCACAGTCGTCGAACGGAATTTAATTGTCGGACACAGAGGATGCGCTGGACACCCGCTCGCACCACCGCCCCGCGCGTCCCACTAATTTCGATCTCTTAATTATTCCTCGGAAAACCCATCGAGACAACTCGATCTCTCGTTCGTTCTTTTGTTCATCTTTTTTTGTTTTTTATGTCTCCTCGGTTCGTTGATCTCTATTCCCGATCGATCCGCTCGAAGCACTACTTTCCCGAGCCCGGAAACACGACGATCCGCTGACCGCGTCAAAGCCACAGTCATCGAACCGTCATTATCGTTATCAGTCCAGCCATCGAACATTTATCTGCCGCGTTAGGCTGCTCTCGCAATTAACTTGGTCGACTAGGATCTCTCGCTACCGGTTTCTTATCCTCTTTCCGTTTACGGTTTCGAAGCCAGCGACCGGATTATCATAATCGCGACGACGCTTCCAGGTGAATTCCTTCTAGGCCTCCGATAGAAGCGTTCGTGAATATGAAAAAGCTAATGGACATACTGCGAAATAATTAAGCGCCACTATCCCGGTCGATTAAACGAAACCAATAAACAGTTATCGAAAGATATAATGGGTAGCGACGAGCTAATTGGTTGACAGGTTAAATATCGCGGGTACCACAGCACCGTGCCAGTTATTAGGTGTCCATTTTCGGCTGTTCCACTCCGGTCTCCAGCATCATAATTCCATAAAGTTTGCGTACCAAGTTTTTGTTTCTCCGCAAGCAACGCGCGCGGCAATTTCGCGCGCGAGAGCGCGGCCGGTGGCAAAGCAGACACAACAAAACGACGGTCGCTCCAGTGATTTTTTTACGGGAAAATTCGCTCGCGCGGCTGAAACACGCTCCACTTTTGCCACCGCAGAGAAAAAAACCGGTGAGAGGGAGAAAAGAGAGAGAGAGAGAGAGAGAGAGACGCTTGGAAAGCGGGCTGCGGCAACGAGAGAGCCCGTCGTGTCGACGTTTCAAAGAATTCGTGAGCCCGTGTGTAGGCGCCTTAAAACATTTTGTTCCGCATTGCTTTCTAACGCGTTCCACTTTCCTGGAGATTCTCCGTTCAGTGGAATCTGAATGTTGTAACACCTCGACGAAGCCGGGTCGAAATATTTCGCCGCGAATCGACGAGCCGCACCGGTGAAACGCGGAAGAGCGGATCGAAGCCGATTTTCGAGCAACCTCCGCCAGTTTCCAATCTGTCGATATCGTCTCTCTCGATCTACGGTCCAGAAAGATATCACAAGGTGACTATAGTAAACTCGAAGGTACGAGAAGTAACCAAGTGACCATGGCCGCCTTCGGCAGCGGAAGGGTTAATCGCAAGGCATCCGAGTCTCGCGATGGACTCGCAACCGTGAAATCATTCTTCGAATCGGCGAGTTCCTTTTCCGCGTGCCGTCCGAGATACTCGTGATTTCTACAGAGATCCAGAGGATCCAGAGGATCCGGCGCGAGGACGTTCGCGTTAAACGCGCCAGTTATTCCGTGGTAGGTGTCCACTCTGGAATCCGTTCGCGTGAGGGAACCTCGCGAGTCTCCGAGCGGATGCCACGCGCAGCCACGTCTCTGGATCTTTACGTTTTATTAGCGTTCTGACGCGGACGATTCGCGGGTTGAAACGCGTCTGAATAGAGACGGCCGAGAAAGAGAGAAATCCATTACCCTGCGGGGAGAGCTTTCCGCGGACGACGCTTGTAAATCAGTCGGCGGTTTCCATCGACAGCAGCGTTGCTCTTTGCTACCCGGTGTAATCCGGTAGGGAACGTTGATCGACAGGGACGTCGGAGTAAAACCGTCGAACTGTTGCGGCCGACGGCGAACGGGAGCTCACGATTTATGCGAGGAATTTTTGCGGTAAATATTTACAACAGGTCCGTTACAACGTCTTCCGATTTTGATGAAATTTAAATATGTTATAGGTTTCGACATTTTGAACAACTTTTTCCTTTTCCAGTATAGGGTGGACGCTTTTAGTTTTCAAGATATTTCAATTTTTGTCTGTATTGAATTTTTTCGTATTTCTACACGCCCCACGGCAACGTAAGTCTGCCCGGTGCGGCGTTTGTTTACGTTTTGACGCTGTAGAGATGAGGGAGAAACCAGGGGGACGGAAGGAGCCGGCCTGACATCACACACACCCACCCACTCAGTACTTAATACACACTTAGTGTTTCTAAATTATACTCTAGATTTTTACGTATTTTGATATGCTGATTAGGAATATAATAGTGAAAATTGGATTAGGTTAGGTTAGGTTATTATTTATTATTGCTAATAACCTAACCTAACCTAATCCAATTTTCACTATCATATTCGTAATCAGCACGTCAAAATACGTAAAAATCTAAAGTATAATTTAGAAACACTGAGTGTGTATTAAGCTCTGAGTGAGTGGGTGTGTGTGGTGTCAAGCCGGCTCCTTCCGCTCCCCATGTTTGTTTATCATCTCTACAGCGTCAAAACGTAAACAAACGCCACACCGGGACAGGCTTACGTCAGTGATGCCAGACGGAGGAACCTGGAGGAACTTGCCCCTCCGGCTGGGCCCCCCACTCTTACTTCTCACACTCTTGTGAGTCTCACACAGGCAGAGTAGAGGTACGTTCTTGTGTACCACGTGCGCAGTAGAAGTAAGAGTGGGGGGCCCAGCCGGAGGGGTAAGTTCCTCCAGGTTCCTCCGTCTGTCATCACTGGCTTACGTTGCCGTGGAGCGTGTAGAAATACGAAAAATTCAATATAGACAAAAATTGAAATATTTCGAAAACTAAAAGCGTCCCCCCTATATTGGTAAAGGAAAAAGTTGTTCAAAATGTGTTGCTGCATAACATATTTAAGTTTCATCAAAATCGGAGGACGTGGACCTGTTGTAAATATTTACCATTTTTGCTTAGCGAAAGACTGTCGAATCCGCGAAAGCAATGGGGCAACGCGTTCGAGAATTAACGCGTGCGTGTCGAGGAATATATGCATGAAATTCGTTAGCTGGTTCTCGCGTGCCGATCATCGAGAGCCACGACCAACTCGAGGGATTAAAAGTTTCCATGGAAAACGTGTCGCGGCGTGTCGTTAATCGTTCCGCTCCCGCGGAAAATTGTTCTTCGTTACCGGATCATCTGTTAGCGATGGAACGAGACGGAACGGAACGAAACTCGGCGATCACGCGTTCGCTGAACGCAGCAAATAAGTCACGCTATTGCGTCTGAATTGGTTTTCAGCTGCATTCCGTCGGCCGGCGGTCGTCCGCGTCGACGCTAAGTCGCAGCATGCGTTTACGTAAGACACTGTTGTGCACGTGCGCAGCGACAAAGTGCATTTCATGAATTGGATTAGGCTGCGAGGACGCCGGCGTACACCTGACCCTAAACTCGAGCCGGCTCGACCGTGGGCCCATTGATTGTTACATTCCGCAGATTTGATCTCAGACCTGATAGAATCTGTGATAGGATCGACGAATATATGTATTATATTCGTGTAAGACTTTCCAACGAGAGACAGGCTTAGGATTTACGACTCCGAATGATTTCTGCGTCGAGTATTCTCCGCGCGTCTTCAGGAAGCTGTGTGCCATCGAAGTCGGCTAATTATGGTGGCTCCCTTGTAAGTTTTAATGATCCTATCGTTATTCGTAACGACATAACAGAATCTCTAGTGTAAGCCGGGGCTAATGAGCTAATTGATATAGCGTTATAGTCCCGACGCGACGACGGAACGCTAGACTCGGCTGCCGCGCTGTTGCGCAAATTGCCGCGAGGAATCGATTTCCGCGTGGGAGGAACGGCAGGACGCAGGAGCGAAATCTTGTCGGACGTCTGAAAACTATTTGATTTCTGGATGGGTACGCTCTCGCGGCGGTAGACAGGGGAAAAAGAGACTGACAGAGGAGGGTGGTTTCGTCGTCGAGTGGCGGATGGGAATTGAGAAGGGTTGAAACAGGTGGTTGAACAAACGTGGCAGCGTCGGCAGGCTTACGTTTTTTTGATATCTTGTTTAATTAGATGCCAGGTCTCTCTCTCTCTCTCTCTCTCTCTCTGTCTACTTTCTATTTCTCCGGGTTTGGGGCTCGCCTCGAAGTTACCCTTACCTTTGTCCGAGGCTCGTTACGCCTCGTTTAACCCTCCGAGCGAAGACTCTTTTATTAATTTCACCTGGGAGAAGGAACGACTCTCCTCGCTTTCCTCGCTCTCCTCTCGCTCCGAGGAAAGCATCACCTGGGGGAAATAAAATATTCCATCGCGGCGCTCGTATAAATTTCAAAATGATGCGAGACAGTTTTTCCGTCGTGTCCCGGAGCGACGAGACGCCTCGAACGGTTCACGGGATATACGAGGAGCGAAGGTCCTTGCCCCAGGACACGCGCCCCGCAGACGGTCGATGGCAAAGGGTAACAACCGAAGAAATACGAACGTATTCCGCCGCGAAGGGTGTCTACCCACTCGAGCAGTCCCCCCCTCAGCCGATCGAAACCCGGCTATTTTTCGGTCCGTGGCCGCAATTAGCTCGTTCGCGTCATTAGCGTGCACGCGTGCTGTTTTCCTGGCACCGATGCAAATATGTTATGATGCAAACGTCCAACAGGATTTCGTCATCTGAACGATCTACTGGAACAGAAAGAATCCTACACGCCTATTACGATTCAGAGGTGTCCACGTTCGATTGAACCGTGAATTATTACGGCAGAAGCCAGCTTCGAGAATAGCTCGCGGCGAACGGGACAGCGGAGACGGATTGCAATCTGAAAATCGATGCCGGAAGCACCGAAAATACCTGGCTCGGTGTAAATACGTTATGATCAGTGGCGGAGCCCTGTCACTCCGATTTTCGCAGTGAGATAAAATCCATTTCGAAACGACGGCTTCCAGGACGAATTAAGGATTAACGTTCAATCCCGTGTTCAATTCCGCCGTTGCGTCGGGGCTAGATCTCCGGAGCTCTCGCGATTTTCGTTTTCGAGCGAAGGGAAAAATCCGGTGGCCGCGTTTTCGATGCTAATTAACGATCGGATCGCCACGCGAAAGTACGACAGGGCTCTTCTAATTAAGGGCGGCGAGATTCCGCCGATATGTCTGAATACCCGGGGTCCCGGCCTCGTCTCAATGAAGCGGCGACTTTGAACGATCAGATAAAGCGATAGCGCGGGGAATTAGAGGGTGGACGCCTTTAATTAAGACGATCCCTAATCAAATAGTTTCGGGAGACGGATCGATGAGGGTAGAGTCAAGGGCAAGACGGACGGGTCTAGGGGCAGTCTCGACTCCAGGAGATTGTTATTTAAATTTGCTAAGCTACGTTCACACTGCAGCAACTGCAAATTCTTGAGCTGAATTCACGATCCACGTTGCACCGTCTCGAATCTTCGACGGCCCTTTAAGACTCCCATGAAACGCCCGTGAGCCATGGGAATGGAGTGTATCGAGAGACGCGGCGGATCCTAATTGGAAACAAGTGAAATTACACAGCGTAATATCGAATAAACCGACCCCGTGGGCCGGGCGCGTTCTCGCAATCAAAGGAAGCCTGTTCGATTCCTCGTTCAATTACGTTTCTGTTCGAGTTAACGTGTCCTTGAAAGGGGGATGGGATATTAAATTTGTTCCGAGCGGCGATTCCCTTCCGGCGAGGCTGGCCCACACCTTTCTTCTCTCTTTTCTCTCTCTCTCTCTCTCTCTCTCTCTCTCTCTCTCTCTCTCTCTCTCTCGTTTCCTTTTTTACGGGCTTGTTCGTTTACTGCAGCCGAAGCTCGCGAAGGTGTCTCCTTATCCGGGGGCGTAATTTATCTCGGCGATAAAAGTCCTCGGTGCTATTGATCCCAGAATGACGGGCAGACGCTTTTACTCGCCGCGCGAAAGGGAAGAAAGATGGAGAGGTAGAAAAGGAGAAGAGCAGCGTAGGTGCTACGCTCAGCCGCTCAGCCGCTCAGCCGTCGGCTGCTGCCTGAGTGCACCGGCCAGTTATAGTTCCGCCGAGTCTCGCTAATGAAAGATTATGCATTTTCATCGTGACGCCGTAAACGCATTACGGATCTACCGCGTGCGTTCATCCTCGCCGTTCAGTCGCGGCCGTCGCCGTTGATAAACGCGACGTGAAAGAGATCCAACGGCTCGATAAATAATTTATCAATGGAATTACGCCACCGTTCCGTGTTTCACGCCGCGACGAAAAAAACGACTTCCGTTCACTCACGATGAATGGTCGCTGATTCCGATATGGAAATACATACAGTTGGGTATTTTGTCGTCGCTTGCTCGCCGGTTAACGACACGGATTGCATTTGGATCCAAAGGTCCAACATTATTATTTCATGAATTCTGTATCGATAAAAGTCTCCGAGTACAAAGAGCCGGAATACGAGACCGGTAGCTGTTTTCGGTAACGAGAAATTGGATTAGTAATCTGGATATCGTGGCCGACGTTCCCACGACGGAATGTCCGCGCGGAAAAGGAATCGGACGGTCCCCGAAATTGTCCGATAATTCAGTTTATACGAATATCATCGAGTCTCGGCGTTCCCCCGTCTGGAATCTCGCCGAGGTTCCAGAGATCGATGAATATTTAGCAGCGAACGTCTCCATCGTCTCGGGGCCTCAGATTATTCGGGGTAGCCGTGGAACGCGGCAATTCTTCTGGACACGCTACGAAGAAGTAGCTCCTCGTCAGAAACGGTTGCTTTCTCCTCGTCGCGGGCTGATAACGCGTCGCGTCTCTTAATCTCGCGGCGTTGCGTCGCGAGCGACTATCGTCCGTCGCCTCTATTTACCTGGATAATAGTCTGGTGTAATTTAATGTTGCGCCGATGAGGAATTGGCTGAGACTCGGCCACCATGGAGCGGCTGGATACCGGACGGTTTCGCAACGACCACGTAGCCGAGTCGACAAAGGAAAGCGTCGACGTGTATCATCTTGTGAAACACGCTCCGCGAGCGCCGGCAAGAAAATACATTAAGCCCGTGACACGCGAGAGGAGGGTCCATATCACGGTCGTTTAGCTAGACACGCGCGTGAATTATACTATAGTTTCTGGCAGCCGTGTTTAATATTATTTATCCCCTTATTTATCGGAGCACTCGGGAACAAGGATAATCGTGTAAAACGAGTACGAACGAATCGCGGCGTAGAGAGATGCAAATTGTCAGGATTCGAAGTGGTCTCGTACATTCGCATACTTTCAGAAGTAGACTGCGGATAGTATGCATGTATGCCAACAATGGGTGGATGCAATTTCATCAATCTACTATTGTCTACTCGCTAAAATGATTAAAGAAAGAGCTTTATACTGGACCCCTGTTTCGTGCAGTTGCCGCAGAATATTTTTATTTTGCACGAAGATCCGCAGACGGTTCGTACACTGTAAAAACAATTTCAGCGTGCGCGGAGATTGATGGAAAAGATTGGATACAAAGGTCGAGGGAAGGGAACACACGGTACACACGTCACCGCATCGAGCCCCGCAGCTATTTTAATTCGCGGCGCAGCCGGAACGCGAGCCCGGCAATTCCCGCGACGGATCCGGGAGCCGGAAGTCTTTTAATTGGACTAATCGATATTTCATCGCGGCCATTGAGCAAAGTCAAGCTCCAATTAGCGCTGTCACGCGGCTCGAACAATACGAGGGCCGTGGTCGGTGCGGCGCGCGGCGTGTGTGCGTCCGCCAGCAAAGCAAATTGTATCGCTAAGTTATTCCGTGCAACAGGGTGGTCGTCGAAGTTCCGCTCTCGGTGTGCGTTTCTTTCTGTATTTTTTCCGGCGACGGGTTTCCGCTCGTTAACCGGGCCACGCGCGCTCGCAACGTACGTCCCCGTTTTCCGCGTTTTCGGCCGCATCTGTCGCGCGATTAATATTTTAATCAAGCACCGCGTGGAAAAGTACGGCCGGTGTTTATGCGCGCGGCAAATTGCGTTCGTTCGGTCGACCATTAAAATTCATGGACGCCTCGGGGTCGTGTATCACGACGAGAATTTGTTTTTCTTCGTTGGCCGCGGTTCCGCCGGGACCATTACCGAACCGCTTCCCACGAGTACAGCAAATAGTCCTAGAACCATCAGCGCTTTTAATCAAAATTGCGGATCTCTCGGTGCGGCAGTCGTGGAAAAATCGGTGACTCCTTGAACCCCGAAATATTCGAAACCCGTTCTCGTCGTTTCCCACTGGTTGATCCGGTTCTGATTGCCCGGCAACCTTTCCCCTAAGCGTGTCTACGTGGAGTGTTCACAGCAAAGGCTTTTCGCGACACGATTGCCTAAACAGGGCCAGCGTGTTGGCTTGTCGCGAATCGAATGCGATAAGGCGAACGAATGAAGCTGACTCACATTCGACTGCCACCGATGGTCTTATCGGGATCTAGCTTGTCCCCGTGCAAATATTTGTCCTTATCATTAAGCGCTCGATAAAGCGGAATCGCAATCAACGTGCTCAAGCGATGCGTCAGTCTCGATACACAGGAACGCTGTGACTCGTCGAAACGCGAGAGCCGAGGACTCTCGTAAAATTGAGAGATGAACCGAGGATCCTCGAGCATCCTGCCATGGTCTCGCGTAGATCCTCGGTCGTCGTTACGACTACGCTTGTAAAACGTGGCTCCGAGCGTGTGCTCGCTCTCGCTCGCGATGTTCCGTCTCTGTTCCGCCAACGGTCTGGTCGTTACACGGCGTTTCCACTGATTCACCGAGGTCCGAGTCGAAACGAGGAAACGCCTCGAGAGTCTAGTCTCGGCGGCGACTTGCCCAGACGCCGCAACTTGGCACGGAGCTACCCGCGAAGGCGATTTACTCGTCGGGATCAACCGTGACCATCTTCTTCGAGAGATAGTCGAAGCTCGCGCGTCGATTCCGTGGCTCTCCGGTCGTTATCTCCGCCGTGAACGAGAAGAAGGAGAGGAAAGTCTTCCGACCTGTCCCCCGTCGAACCTACGGTAACTTGGAGCGGGTCCTTTATCTTTCGAGACCTCCTCTTATTCACCCTTTCACGAGAGAGCCGACTCTGTCCGCGAAATAGAAGTGGAAACCCTGAAACGAGAGACGAAATAATTCGCACAGATTTACGATTTAATTTCTATCTGATTCAATAAATTGCTTCCACTTTATGGGATTTTACGAGGCTGCTGGATTGGCACTGAAACCGTAAAACCGTTTCGAGTCCTGCGCGAGACCCTATCCGTGAGATAATGATCACACTTTGCCGGAATCGCGGGGCAATCGAATTTTCGGTGACGACGGGGAGGATCTTCAGAGGCCTCCGGCCCGCACGTGGACGGTAAAACAAATAGCCCCGGTTCGTTTTTAATGGGCTCCCTGCAGGGGTGGTAATCTCCGCGGTGTATTCGAGCCACGAACTCGTTCGCAGCGAACGTTAATTAACGTTAATTAATTTTACATACTTAAAAGCGTGGTGGATCCACGACCTCCCTCTGCCAAGAGACATCCGGATGAAGATCTGTGTACACACGGGACCGCTATTTTTCAATTGGCTTCTCCTGAACGTTCATCAGAACTCGCCGGAATGGGGCACTGGCTCTGTCGAACACTCTATCGTAATTAAGCGAGAGCTCGACAGTGCCGCGTCGCTTTGACGAGCTGTCTTAACCCGTTAGCGAACGGTCGACCTCGTAATCGGAAAGCAATTTTGCGGCGCTGGCAGCGATAGAAATCTCAGATGAATCTTGATCCAGTCGTACTCCGGAGTTACGTTCTAATTGGTTCTAAGGTAGCCGACGTAAGTCGAAAAGTCGAGGTATGTCTGTACTTTAGAGATCAGTGAAAACTTGGTGGGCTATAGCGTTCGAGAGTTAAATCCGAGTTCCCCGAGCGTGTCTGCCCGTGGCGCTCGATCCGGTCGAAACCGTGGAGCGAGAATAATCGCCTCGCAGTTTGCCCCGCATGAAAAGAACCGACCGGTTTCGGGCGTCGCATTAAAAGTCGGCCGTTAAACCGACTTATCGAGCTTCTTAGTCCGCGATCTCGAAGAGGGCGGTGTCGAGAAGTCGAAGTTTCTGGGATCCTCGATGAAAATTCATTGCGTCGACGGGGACAGCTTTCGCCTCCGGAGAACCGACTCGATCCGAACGTGGATCCGATCGCTATTCCTCCCACGGGATGGAGAACGGTGGCTCTCGATTACTCATCTTTCGTAGGAGCGGAATCCCTCGACTCCGTGACACATACGCGGAGCAGGACAAACACGGGAACGCGATAATTTAGGATCACACGAGGTTCTCGGAAGCGGGCCGGTGTCGTCGCGGGGACAGGGAAGAAAGACGAACGACGAGGATCGAGCAAATGGACGATGGAGTGACGTCACTCGACACGTGTGTTACGCGTCGTCTGCATAAACGCATCGCTGTCACGATGGAACCAGCGAAGCTGTTTAGAGTTAGTCACGAGGATCATGGTACGGTGTAACGCAGCTTCCTATCCGGGGAAGTAGGTTTTCAGAGATAAGAGCTTTCGCTGGTGGGACACGGGATTTTATCGTCCGTCGGCGATTGCGTCACGCGGACGGAAATCTCGATGCCTCGTTACTGCGAGCGACGCGCGACGCATCGTTCTGTGACACTATTAACGCAATGGTTCGCCTCTGCTGGGCGCGTGTGACTCACACGACGGCTGCCACGGTATCGCGTATGAAATATAGGTTCACGGGAAGCGGAGACTGAAATTAGATTCGTTTACTGGCAGCGGCGTTCACCGAGACGATCAATGTCGCCCGGCGAGGCTCTCTTTCCGTCTCGCGCGCCACGGAAAAATTCAACTCGTCGACCGCGCACTGTCTGTTCCCTGCCGTATTTGGCCTATTACATTTTTTAATCCTTTCTCGAAGAACACAGCTCCAAGATAGCCGGACGTTTTACTCGTTCGGAGAACGTCCACCGGCATAAAACATCCATTATCGAGGCGCGACGGTTTGTGTTTCGGTCTCGTACGTCTTTTTCGTTCTTACTTTTCCTGTATTCTCCCGCACCGTGAAATGGAAAACGGGTTACGGGAACGTGCACCCGAGAAAAATTAATGTTTCATGCTAGTCGGTAAATCTTGGCGCGGCGGACCCCTCGTAAGCGCTTTGTTATACGTTCCGTCGAGTATCGCGAGAGAGAAAGAGAGAGGGTCGGGTCGCAACCGGGTAATCGATATGTTTACTAGCCGGTCTTTCTCGGATTCCGCGCATCGAGTCGTCGAAACGTCGCGTCGCACGATCCCTGAACGCAGATTCCTCCATCCTAGAGTTTCCAATAATTGCTTCTCTTTTCTGTTGCAGGTAAGAGGCCACGATAATTAGGACGCGAGTCATTCGATTAGCAGCCGGGCACGTTCGCCTAAGTGACTTCAAATTGGTTCACCGTATCAATCTCGTCTCGCGGTGAGATTATATTCCCGTCTGCGTCATTAGCCGTCGAACTATCCAGGCTCGAGGATCAGGACAAGGATGTTCGTTCCCTCTCCTATCTTCTGGGCGAAGAGGTTCGAAAACCAGCATCGTTGTGGAAGGGTTGTAATAGTTAGGCCGCGGTTTATCAGCGGAGTGCTAAGAAAGTACGAACGGGTGCCTCAGGTACCTCTGCGAGATGTCGTAGCGAGCGGACGCGAAACAATATCCTCTCTTTTAATCAAACAAGCCTGGCGGAACTCCAACGAAATTTCGTCGCAGTCGTGGCACGTCTGGCTCGTAACTAGAGGGCCTTGATCGCGAGAGACCAGGGCGAGAGCAGGCCAATAAAGGGCTGCCGGTATTTATACGAGCCCGGGACAAATTATCGTTCATACGTGGACCGTCTTTGCTCGCGGGCAGCGTTTCCGGCGGACCGCGGATTTATGGGTTTCCTCGAGGGTCTGGTCGAGTCAGCTTGAGTCGATTCGAGTTGTGGCGGTCGAAATTACACGACACGCGAGATTCGTCGTCGGCGTTGCACGGAGGCGATCGATCTTCCGCTCGTTCGTCGCACCAACGTCGAGAAGTTGCTCGCCTCCTCCGGGCACCACCGCGACCATCCTTCAGCCCGCTCGGGAGAACCGGTTTCCCTGGTCCGGGCTCTGGGTTAGGTGCACCGAACTCGTCTCGTTCGCGGAATGAACCATCGCGTCGCCATCATTCCCTCTTTCCCCCTACCCTCGAAATCCGGCGAATCTTTATCCCTCCTGAAGGAGAGCGCGACCGCGAATCGAACTATCGCCGCCCCTGGTTTCGTATTTCTCCGGTAGACGAATGGAAGACGAGGCGAAGACGAAACGCGTCGGCTTCCAGGCTCGACGGAGAGGTGAATATTCATGTTTTCGGGACGCTGGCTCGCATTGTGTCCTCGGGATTCACGGCAGTCCCGAACGGCTCGTTAATCCCGAGGACTCGAACGTTCCCCGAGACCTCGGACAAACCAGAGACCTTGCCTTCAGACTCGGAATTTTATCGAGTCTCTCCAGCCTCGAGATTCGGTCTCGATCGTCCTCGGTGCACGTTAACGAATCGCACCCCCGATACTATTGATCAACTTTTTATCGCATCATCGCGCACCCCTCGACGGCTCCCCTCTCGAGGGGTTCTCGTTTTCTTAAGGAAATAGCGTCAGCCATCGAATTCGTTCGGCCCTCCCTCCTCGTCCCCTTGCAATCCTGGCAGACTCTAATTTATCTTGCCGGTGGCTTGCGACACAATAGAAAAAAGTTGGGTCGAATGAAGGGACCCGACGCTTGCGGAAAACTGTCGCAGTTTTCGCGCTGTCAACGGGAAAGTTTCGATTGCGGACGTTAACGTTCGCGACCGACCGATGTCCCGGCGTTGTCTGCAACCCCTGCCAGAGATGGGTGTTGCCCTTAACTTTATTCGGAGCTCGGTAAGTCGACGAATATTGCCGGGCATTCATAAAGATTTGGGGGCGACGGAATCAGCGATATTTAAAATTCAAATTCCACGATTTTTCTCCCCGTTTCCATCGACGGTGGTAGGAAGGTATCGGTTCGTTCCTCTAGGAGATTTGTCTACCGAGTGCCGTTTCTTCCGCTTCTGTTAATAAGGGTAGAATTAAAGTTCCCTGCGGCGAATGCAATATTCCTCTCCTCTTTGTCCGTTCCCACGAATTTTATCCAATCGGAAAGAAGAGCCGGTCCTGATATCCGCGGAGCTACCCCTAGGTCTCTCTCCGTTCGATTTATCCGTCCCCAAGATTACGCGAATGCCGAACCCTAATTTTCTTTTTTTTATTCGGTCGCTGCGACCTTCGCGCCCCGTCGGTTCATTGTCCTCGCTTTTCCCTCGTGCCTCTCCTACGTTCATTCTTCCGTACAAAAATATGGGAAAACTTTGCTTTCGAAAACTTTTAGTATCCGTTATCATGCAATATTCATACCCCCGCTTATTCTTATTTATATTCATGATCGTGAGACGCGTTGTCGCGGCTCGCGGTTCCGACAAGTAATTAAACCCCTCGTTTTCGGAGTTCGAGTAATTTGATTTACCATTACTTTCTTAGCGCCACGTCCATCCGGAACACGACGAAAACGGCCCGAAAATCCTATTATTTCCGGCGATCGCGATACATGATTCATCTCTCGTTGCCTCAGTCGTTCCAAGGATTAAATATTAATCCATTCCGCGAATCCATCCGACCCGGCGATTCCCGCGTTTCCAATTATAGTTCGAAAGAGGAACGAACTCCAACGCCGGAGACAATCCTGTCCGTCGTCTAGAAATCGGTGGCAATCTCAAAATCCCAATTTATCCTGCGTCATCGCGACCTTCGTGACAGAGTGCATCGTCCTCCACCGAAACCATTCTCGAACCCATTCGTTTTGTTTGTCCAGCGAGAGAACCTCGCCGGTTTTCCATTTTCAGACGAACCGAGCGGAGGACCGAGGAGCGAGAGAGAGTAAATTTTTCAACGCTTTAATCGTCGTTGAGTTCTTGAGCGAAATTCGATTCGCGTGGCAGAAACGAAGACGTTTTCCGCGAGGCGAGGAACAACCCCGAATGTCCAATTTATCTTCTTTGTGCCGGGCGACCTTCGGTTCGGGGTACATCGGCCCCAAACAACCGAGACTCTTCTCCTCGCCCGTCATATTCCTAAACTCTTCCACCCCTTCGAGCATCGACGGTAGAGAAGAGTAGCTAGAGAGACAGAAAGAGAGAGAGAGGGTTGAGGGGTGAGTTTTTGCCAGGCGAAGTAATTCCACCAGCAGACACCCCCTCCAGTTTGTCGGGCGCGTGGCGATACACGCAACCCCTCTCCGCGTGGTTGCCTAGCAAGAATGGTGGGGAAGGTTCGTCAGGGGGTAGCGACGTCGATGCGGGGGAGAGAGAGAACCACTGGCTGACCGGCTAGCTGGATGGTTCGCCGGCTGGTTGGTTGGTTGGCTGGCTGGCTGGCTGGCAAGGGGTTGCGTCGTGGCGCCGCCGCCGCCGCCGTTGTCGTTCTCGTTCCCGTTCTCCTACGCGAATCCGTTTCCCGTAAGGGAGCTTTCAGTCGACGCGCGACTGTCCCCGAAGACGCGTATACGTGCACCCTCTGTTCCGAGACTACCCCCGTCCGTGGTGCTCGCTCACCTGTGCTCGTTGGAGGTTGCGCAGCCAAGCCTCGGCACGGCGCGTGGCCAGCGACCGGACTCGTCCTCGAACAGGTAAATCCCCGAATAATCATCATTTGCTTTCGCGTTCGTACGAGGGTTGTTGAACCAACAACCAGCCAAGGACAATGTGGATGGACAATTCCAGAAGCTCGCTGAAAATATTCTCCGTTCTCTCCGTTCTTCTCTCCGGTCGCGTCAGGTCGAAAGAACGCCGCTCGTTTTATTGTTACCCGGGTCTCTTTCTCTCTCGCACCCTCGCCCTATCATGCGACGATTCTCGCCGGCGCTCCAGCCAAATCCGGAGGAGCATAAAGATAGTGGTGGCGTTGCGGGTATACCCTTGAGTCATCGACGCGTACGCGCCAGCAATCGTCCGTCTCTTTCGGAGTAAGGAGCCCTTAACACATTATCTACCAGCGATTAGCTCGTACTTTTTAATGGCTACAGACTTTTTAGTGAATCCTTCAACAGCAACAATTTCTCAGCTTTGTTCTCAAAGAGCGAAACAATATATACGTAATATTTTCTAACAAGTGTACACGCTTCCGCAAGGTGCTCTCGCAAGAAATGTCTCGAGTTATTCGAAGGTGTATTCGCACCTTTAACGGCGAACGTGTTCGCCGAATATCGACCGCGAGCCTTTTTCCGTGGCTGGTATCGCTCGGCTTAATTGCAATCGATAGAACTTTCTTCGCTCGGTTTATTTTCGGAACAACCGGTCGCGAGAGCCCGTGGAAACTTCTCTCACCATCGACTCCGAGCGGAAGGAGAGGCGGAGCGAGAGCCGTTAGCCGGTGGACACGCGACGATCGCGAATCAAAATTCTCTGCCGATCGTTGGAGGATATCGAGTCTGTTCCTAGGCAGAGGAGCGATCGCGGGGCACGAAACATCGCGGAACCGTTTCGTGTCCCGTAAGAGACACGCGGACGACGAGACTCGCCGGTCTACCTGACGGCGATACCAATTTCCAACTTGTTGACGAGCGTCGCGTGACGATCTCGCCGGTTTCTCTCTCGCACGAGGCGATCCGCTCGAACGAGCCTTCCCGATCTGGTTGCGTTGGGACGCCATTGTGGAAGAACCGGTCACGAGACGCTTGCCTCTCGATCTTTCTCCTTCGTGCTCGTAAAAAAATCGTCGATGACGTCTTGCTCTTCGTTCCTCTTTTTTTCTGAGACCCTTCGAACCTGTAACAATTACCTCTCCTCAACTTCTATCTAACTGAAATGCGATACAACGATAGAAATGTTCTTGCAGAAGCTCGTACAGTTACCGAATACTTTCTCAAATCTCTGAAGAAAATAATAAGGGGGAAAATCAGATAAACGACCAACAAAGATGGTTGCCCGAGGTTTCGCAGCGCGTCTGCTCGTTCTTTCCTCGTTTTACAAGGGTCGAGGGTACCCGAAAAATGTCGGAGGTATCACAGACATTTTATTTCCTCGAGACTGTTGCGGACGGAGTTTTCACTTGGGTCGGCTCGCGATAAAACGCGTACGAATTCGTACGTGACGGCGCTACCCGGCTCGAAGAGTCCCGATAAAGTGGCTTACCATGATCCGTTCCCTGTCTGGCGGTCCTCAAGGGACAGCTACCCACCGGCGAAGATTTACGGTGTCCATGGGGAAGAAGTTCGGAGACGACGGTGCAGCAAGCACCACCCCCAAGGGTTGCTTTTTCCTCTTTGGGGACGTAGAACACGCGGAAACAAAAGAACGATCGCTGGAGGGTAAGAAAACGAGAGGAGAAGGAGAGAGAGAGAGAGAGAGAGAGAGAGAGAGAGAAGAGAGAAGAGAGGAGCTGTTTGCCTTCCCTCGGAGCTTTCGACGTCTAACTGTCGCTTCCGGGGTAACGAGCCGCGAGCGAGTCCGCCGAAAAATCCGCGTGCAACGTATTTTTATCGTAACTCGCCGTAGGAAGACATATTTCAGCGTTTCCCTCGCGGTTTCGACCGGCTTCGTGTAGTCGAGGAACTCGGGCTGTCCAGCAAGGCGCGGAACCCGAGGATTTATCGCTCGAATCCGGAAGCCCGTGGCTAACGAAAGGGACACAATGTGTTCTCGCACGCCCCGCAACCCGTGCTCGGAATATTCGCACGCGTTTAATACGCCGCCGGTTATTTTACGGGATCGTAAAGTGGTCGGCAATAAAAGCGTCGCGCGGAGGAGACTGCCATAACTCAGACCCGCCTAGAAGTCGGGCCCCCGCCTAATGTTAATAAGTTACGAAACCCCGCAACAGGAAGCTGCCTCGATCGGCTGCTCGGACTGTGTCCTATCGAGCCTCGGGCGAAATCGATTCGTCTCGTAACGTTTCGATCCGTTCCTTTTCGCGATTGAGAAATTATTACGATTGCGCAAGCCGAGGAGATTGTTCCTTGTTTGAACCTGATGCAACACTTGTTGAACACCGAGCCTCGCTGCGTTTCCTTTCAGATCTGAACGAAATTTTCGTTCGATCGCCGAAACCTGGAAGTATCCGAAGTAGTAATTGGTGGCCGAGAGCGAAATTGCGGCGTCAGGGATTTTCGAGGTGGTTGCAGCACCGTGATCATTATCAATCGAGAGAACGATCGGGGAGACGCTAAATCATCCGAAGACGGCGAGAGTTAGAGCCGCAATTTTCTCCCGTGATTCATAACGTCGTCTACGTTGGGTAATTCATGCACGGTGCGAGGGTGTTATCTGATTTTTCCGTCAGAGAGAGAAAGAGAGAGACGCGTGCGTGCACGCGGACCACCCCGGACCGCCATTTTTCGTGCGTGGAAGGCTCTCGGGCCATTAGGAGCACGCGAGCCACCGGCTCGTGTTTGCCATTCTAATCGCAATTGCTTGGAAACCGTCCTGTCGTTCGCCACAGGGAACTAGTCTTGGAGAGAAATTCTTCCCAAAATCCTTTTTGCCACGGCAAAGAATTCTTGCGATTCCAGCGAGACAATACTTGTGAAAAAGGCTTTATCAATTATTTAATCCCGCTTCGTTCTGGAATCCTTTTGCAATCTATCTTCTTTGTAAGGTACGAGTTTGAAGCGGGTAATCGCAGGAGGGTAGAGCTGAATTAATATTTTAATCAGTGTAACCGTTTAACGAAGCCTGCCTAACGCGATTATACGAGCCTCGATACTTTTCAGGCCGGTGTCGGCGGAAAAGTAGCCTGGCCGTCTGTCGTTCGGGGATTTTTCTCTATCGCAGGTAAATGCTTTCACGGAGTTACGCGTGGCGGGAACAGAAACACGGGAGGGAAAAAAGCATTCGCAGCGAGCGGTTTCGCTCGTAAAAGTTGTTCTCACGGGCGGAACGATGCGTCTGGTGCGATGCACCGTGATCGATCGTCGACGTGTTTGCGCGCTCGTATTTTTAGACGGCGGACTGGCAGGTGAGAGATCCGCCGGAGTCGGAGACTCTCCTTCTCTCTGTTTCGCGTGCTTCATAACCAAATTTCACATTGGACACCTGACAGAGGCGCGATTCCACGGAGACGTTACGGTGCCGTGAACCGAAGCCATTTAGTTATTCGCGACAACTTCGTCGCCTGTTTTCCATTCGGGATTATCGGGAAGCGAGTTAACGTCGACTCGCAGCGGATATTTATCCCGAATTTGCTGTCGGAATCGCGCGAGGATATTTTCTCTGGGAAATTATCCGTGACTCGGCCACGCGCGGCTCCCCGTATTTATGGAACGTTTAAAAAGGAAGGCGGGGACTCGCGTCGATTTTTCAGAGGCCCCCTGAGAGGTGGATGGGACGCGATGTTTGCGCACGGAGAAGATCAAAGCCTCTCTAAAAATATTGCTCTCGCGTCTATTTGAACTTGGGACTCGCGTATTTCGCGCGACTCGAACACGCGTAACTGCCTTAAAAATAAACCCGTGGCTCTCCCGCAGAGCGTTTCCGGGTCCCGCTGGAACGTACCGATCCGGCGTGGCGCGCAATTGCCTGCCTTCTGAGGATTCCAGGCTCTCTCCCGATCGAACGATTTAATTTCAGCGAATTTTCCGCTTGACCGGGATTTAAACGTCCGCCCGGGTACAGCGAGAACGAGTCCGTTGCCGGCAATGGAAGAGGAAAAAAGAATCTTTCTCTTTCTTTCTCTCTCTCTGTCTCCCTTGAGCCGCAGATGCGACTGCATTGTGGAACGTGTCCGGCTCTGCGGATCGCAGATAGGATTCATGAAAACTGCTCCATAGAAATCCTTCGCGGACGAGCGAGGCTCGTACCCAGCACGAGGAAACGTATTGTTTGTGGGAGACAGATTCATTTGGACTCGTCGCTCGGCACGATCGAGCACCGGACAAACGCGAATCCGAAGGATAATCCACGTTCCCCGACACTTCCTGCGACGTTCGAGGCTGTTCCGTGCTTTTTACGCGAGCCTATTCTTCCGACAAAACTTTCTCATCGTTCCACTGGCCTGTGGCAGATGCACGCTACAAGCTCTCGAGCGGATCCGAGTCGACTCGGGATCAAGGGAACTGCACAGTACATTAAAACCGAATTAACTTGGATTAGGCCCTTAAGCGGTTAATATCGGGGCTTCCGAAATTCGTCACGCGGCCGAGCTTCCCTTAAGTCGACCGCTAGCAACCCTCGTGCCACGGGAATTGTAATCAGCCCTTCCAAACACTTTGCGAATGAACCAGAGTCGAACAACGTCGGATAGAAAAATACGTGTTCGTCACTTATCTCTCGGTAATTCCTTGTAATCTGATTGGCGACATTCGGACGTCAGTTTCCAGGGAAACAAGATTTGTTTTGGACAGCACGTGACGGCGGTCGCACGTTCGCATTTGTTCGCCGATAGTTATCGATTCCAGAAGCACTTAGACACAGCGTGTCGTTCGCGAGTCTGTTTGTTTTATCGTAGATCCAGCAAAAAGTTTCGTTGGTGCGGATTCCGCGAGAATCAATTTGCTTCTGGTTTTCGCAGGTGGACGGTGTAATCGCAGCCGATAAATCATTAAGAGAACACCGATTCGGTCACGGGATTAACGAAACTAACACGACTTCGCCGGCCTCCCGTTAATCTCGGACGTTCCATTAGGCCGTGTTCACAGCGGCGCGTTCCGAGCACAATGCGCTTGCTCCCGGTCCTGTAATCCGACCGCATAAAGACTGCCACCGTGTAATGCAAGGGAATCCGCCCTTCGTTCGCAATCGTGCCCGCCAAACGACACTCCGGATTGTTTTTAGCAGTGATCACGCTCGACGAGCACCAACCATTGCTCCGTTAATTCGGTCCGCTTAAAGCCGCGTCCTCCTATTCTCCTGCCTTGATTACGTTTTACTCTGCGGCCTTCTCTTCCTTCCTCGGTAACGATCCCGCGATTTCAACCCTCCGGATTACATTTGTTTCGACACGAGAACAGAATGTCCTCTTTGATTACGTTGCAAACCTCTGGTGTGCTAGCCAGCAGAAACTAAGTCAGAAGTTTTACGTCCTTTTATTTAAAACGACTATTTTACCAACAATTTGTTCGCTCGTACACCAGGGAATGTTAAAAGGGCTGAGCGCAATTCTGTTCGTTAAATGGCTGACGCAGCGGCAGGATGCGGAAAGTCTTGCTGAATTTTTTTTTAGAACGGTGCACCGCCGCGCGGCGCATCGGGGATTTCAGTCGGGAAATTCATTATTAACACGAGGGAAATTAGCATTAACGTGCAGTTGCGCCCGAAACTGCATCGCGGCGGGAATAATTGCGGGATGCAGCAAGTCGCTGTCGAAAATTATTGACGGAACGCAAAAGCGTGGAAACAGTCGAGCAAACAACCGTGCTCTGACTGTGGGTAGCGCCCTGTAAAATCGCCCGACGAAATAAAACGAACCGATTGGCCATCGGGAACGACCATCGGCCAGCAGCATCATCGTTTCCGAGCTGCATCGTCGGTCGTCGCTGTTAATCGAATTCGTCGAGAGTATCAAGTGTGCATAACACTCGTCGGGGAAATGCGCGCGCGCGCGCGCGCTACCGTGGCCCCCGTGGAAACTCGGAAATTGTCTATTTGTACGCGATTTTCCGGGCCACTTTGATGGGAAATTGCGCGAAATCGAGGGTGTGCGAGAAACGTCAGAGAACCTCGATCAAACGATACACGCTCTCTCGATCCGCCCGATACCCGTCGCCTCTAATTCCGCTCCAACACCTGCAACTTACAATTTATCACGTCGCTTCCAACAAACGCCGAACAAAACTCAATTTCAACGATTCCCCTACCGAAACGAACAACAAACACATTATCTGGACGTTCTGAAAACGCCGAGGCCCTTATTATTCTCTTTGTACGAGAGCGTGAATCATGCATGGGCACAGTTTGCCCGCCGGGGCAATGCCCTGGCTCTGCGAAGACCGAGAGCGTCGAGGCCACGCCTATTTAGGCCATGCCTGCTCTCTGTGGAGAAAGACCAACTCAAGTAGAGTCTGCTGTTACCGCTTTATTAAACCTGCGCTGCTATGATAGCATTCGCAATTATCTAATGCGAAACAATTTTCGTCCAGATTGCTCTCTAGGACACTGGTCCAGCTCTGTCAGAATCATGAGCATTGTAACCACGCCTGTTTACTGTATTTCACGCGGAACGTGATGAAAGAGCGATTGTCTGGTGCAGCCTTTAAATCGCGTGCAGTCGACGTCTCCCCGTGAATGTTGATTGTCGCGTTGGGTAGTTCGTCAGTGCGAAAAAGTTGATTCGGGAAGCAGTATTGGTTCCGCGGAAGGCCCGCGCGCGGCTAATTATATTTCACGCGTACTTGTCACAGGGAGCGGTCCTGGTCGTGGCGCGATGGTTCCAACTGGCAGTGTTGTCTCGTTCATCCCCATTTGCTCGCGTTCGTTACGCGGTCGCTCGCGTTATGGAGGTTTATTGGCGGGGCCATCCGGCGTGCACAGAGTGCAGGGTGCGTTCGCCCGTGTACGTAATCGCGGGCTCGCGTGCTGTCGAATCACGGTCATCGTGTGTCACGTGCGCTCGCGCTAGCCGAGCATCGAGCGTTGCACAGGAAATGCACCGGTGCGGGTCCGCGCGATCTATGCACACAGGGTGTCCGTTCTTATTGCGGTCACCGATCACCGTCGACGGACACTCGATTACCGGGGGCATTTGACTTTCAATCGAGCAGATCGCCGAACGGGACGACGAACATTCGGTCGGATCGCGATTGCGCCATCTCGCTCGTGAAAGTTTGCAGTCGCTCAACCGTAAGATAGACCCCGCGGTCGCTTGTAACTCCCGCAGAAACGCTGTGGCGGCTGGTTCGCAAATAAATTACCCGAAGCTAATGCCATTGGCTCGAAATGAATCGCGCGAGGAGATTGCGGAGGAGCTTTGTCGCGGGGATACCGCGCCACCGTTTCCGTCGATGAAATATCGGTCGCCGCTGTGAAACGCTCTATAATTGACCTCGTTATGTAATCGATCGACCGGCCAGTCCGTGTATTGACCGAATGTATTACGATGGCCCGCGTACCACGCTTAATTAAATGCGGCTAACGAGCCACCGATAGGGATTATCAAAACTGTGACAGCCGAATGCGCCGCGCTCGAGCACACCTTATCGCAGAGCGTACGGACGATGGATCGATGCACCGTTCCGACGCGGTTTAGTGAAAAAAGTATCGGGGTGTTGGGCCTACCAATGAATCGGCCGCGGATCATCGACGAGTCTAGCTCAGCTCCTGTATTCCCCTCTGCTCGGTCTCTCGGTTCTATTCGACGACCGGTCGGACAAAGCTGGACACCGTGTATGCAGCGATGGCTGCGCAGATATACGGAGCTCATCCGTATCGGAGCGTGCACATGTCGGCACGTACACAGGGACGCGGGCCGGCTGGCTTATGTAAATGGACACGTAACACTGGATGCACGTTCCGAGAGCAGGTGGAATATGACCCCCGGTGTGCATCGGGAGAATGCGACGTCGACGAGGACTTAGAGTTTTTGTTCCACGTTGTCGGTGGAACTTGTCCCGCCGCCCGACGCCCCCCTACGTTCCCGCCTCGACGTCCTTTCTTCTCGAGACGACGGCGTTTTTTCTCGCCCGCCCCCGAGGCGAGCGAAAATTTTTTTTTAAATGGACCGTCCACGGCCTCGCGAAATTCTCTCGTTGAAGATCAAGCATTGTTCCGCGCGCTTTTTCCTCCTCTGTCCTCCGTTTACTCCAATTTCTAGTGCCACGGAACGGCTTCGCGCTCCCGCGATATTGGTCCGGCTGGATTCATTTATTCGCCCCTATGTCTTCCGGCTACTTGCTCGCCAGAGTTCTAACGTCGTTATCAATCTTGCCAACTATTTTTCTAACGTTGTTTGTGCTGGTTGAATCGCTTTAAATGATATTACGAGTGTACAGGGAGAAGCGTGTTTGCCCGACGAACAGGTTGAACCGTTCACGTGCTGTTTTCCCAGTGCAAACGTTCCCCGCACTCGTTCGAACGGGTATGAGTTTCGAAGCGAAGAAAGTTACGCAGCTACCGTCGAAGAATAACCCGCAGGATCTCTTCTCGAGAGGGCACCAAGTGCCTCGAGTTTCGTTGCTACGCACTGCACTCTTCGTCATTAGCATTACATGAGTTTTATCGATGTTCGGATTCAGCCGAGCATGCGAAATTCCTGCAGGGGATCGGACTTTTCGCCGTCGGACTGCGTCGTCGTCTCTTTTAACGAGTCAATATTTTATTCACCGTGCCCGTCCGGCTTGCTGCACGGTCGCTTCCGTTCTGTTTCCTCTGTTACGCTGCCAGAGAACAGTTCCAAGATAATCTGTGTACTCGGTAGGATTCGTCTCAAGGTAACGGAGTCCAAGGCCGAGGCTCCTTTTCGCCTCGGACGCAATTTCGTCCGCATAATTCCTCCCGCTGGCGCTCAAGCTGCATACACCGCCCTCCTTCCCTCTCTCTCTCTCTCTCTCTCTCTCTCTCGCTCGCTCCCTGTTTCTTTCCGGTCTTTCGCCAGGGGGAGAAAAACCGAGGGAAAAATCGAACGATCGTTTCCCGAGCGTTTTGAGGGCTGTTGAATATTGAGGACACTTTGGGACGCTGATTTGGCATGCACAAAAGCGCATGCAATCTCGCTGGTTCTCGAGATGCATCGCGGGACGAACGCAATCTGCGACGTCCCGATCCAATAACACCTACCGCCTACTTCTTCCACAGAAGGGAGAGCACGGTCGGAAACAAATCCCGGATACTCTTACGCAGTATTCCCATTTGTCTTCGGATCGTATCATAAAAAGATAGGAGCGCGCAGGGAAGAGGGTCCCCGAACCAATATTTCCATTCCCATGATCCCGATACACCTGAAGGCCCCAACGCGCGGTTCTGCCCCGCACTGCTCCGCTCTCGCCGACTTTCAATATCCTCGCGCGAGTCCGCGACTCCTGTCTCTTTCCGCGGGCGTATCGGAGCGCGTCGAACACAATAACTCGCGTAGCCGTCCGTCGACGAAACAATGCCGGGCCCCCGGTATTGGAGTTTCGCCCCATCGAAATCCGTGGACCGTTCTGAAAAGAGCCAATAGGAATGTCCGATAGATCGACAGACGCGCATGCAAATATAACCGCGCCGCCGGGATTGTGTCGGGAAAAACTTCTGCTTCGTGTATCCGCGATATCAGCTCCCTATTCCGTTTGGTTCCGCTCCACTCCGCTCTTAGATCGGACGGTTAATGTACCTAACGCGCAAAGATACGGCTATTCACGTTCCCCACGCGTTTCCCCAGCCAGCCGACATTCCTATTCATCGACGGCACAATGATTCCCGTAATTCGCCCGACGAAAACCCATTCGCATTCGAGAACGGTTCGCCTCGGATTCCTCGCGGCAGCACGGCCGCGGTCGAGAAATAACGCGAACACCCGTGAAAAAGAAGAAACTCCCGACGCGAACGGCGGGTGTAGCTGCCGCCAGAAAAACACCGTTCGATCGAAGCAGCCGCTCGTTTCTAAATTATTCACCGATCGGACGTAGCAAATGCTTTTTATCAACGGCGAGCAACGCGACGGAATCGGCCGACTCGTAAATAAAACGCGATGTAGTATATAGTTTCTCGAGGCACCGGAGAAACGAAAAGTATTTCTCTAATTTTCATAAGCCCGAGAGTCGAGCGGTCTTCCAGGATCTCTGCCGTTATCTACTCCGCAGCCAACCTATTTCAATTTATCCCGGAGTTCCTTCGGAAAGTTTCAGCTTTCCGCTTTACGGACTGGAAGCTCGATTCGAATTTCGTTTTAGTAGAATAGAAAGGTTCGTTTATCAAGGAGGTAGATCGCAGCAATATTAGAGAGGAAGGGGAGGAGTCGAGAGACGATCCTGGCCAGACGAATCGATCGACCGGCGAGAGGATTAGATGATTCTGCTGACCGTAGAATTCGATTCGAGGAAGGAAACCGAGGCGATTGTTCTTCGCGGTTATTTACGCGATGCTGTGTGCCACGGGGATTGCCTGCGACTCGTTTCTCGCGTCTGGCCAACGAGATTCGGCGCGACGATGCGAGCCGAACCTGTTCCGCTGTTCTCTGTGTCGTAAAGAGATCGTAAAACGAGCGCAGCCCCGCTCGAACACGCAGTTTTCGGTGTTCTCGCAGCAACGTCGACGGCGATCTTGTTAGAAGCTACCGCCTTTCCGCACGATAAAATGTTATCGCCACGTAGATACGTCTCGCGCGTATCGTTAGGCCTTTATGGTCGCATATTTTGGCTGCCGGCGATAACGAGCCGGTATCGCGTAGCCAACGGGTGATGGACTACCATCCCCGGCTCCGCGACTCTGTCCGCGCGAAACCGCGAACTTCCATTTTCTCGTGATGAACGGCATCGAGCCAAACCATCCTCGCGAATACTTTTTCCCCGTGCACGCTGCGCCGCACCGCGCGCCGGCTTCCGTTCCCCAGGATTTATTGGTAATTGGAAAAGTTAGTATCACTGATCGTGACGCACGCAGGATGCACGAGCCATTCGTGATCGACTCGGCCGTTCCAACCTCTCGCGTTTCCCATCGCGAATCACGCCGAAACCTTCGCAGATCTAGGCGAGAACCCTCGTCTTATAGTTTTCAGCGGTGCAGTGTTTAAACGCGATTCTCCCCCTGCAAAGTCGAGCCCGGGAAACTTTTCAATTATCGAGATTTCCGGTGCTCCGGTTCTAGATCAACGTATTTATTTCCTGGACGTAAGTTATCGTCCCGCCGCTTCGGCCCCGGAAGCTACCCTTTCGGATAGAACGTTCGGACGCGCAATAAATATCCTCGTTCCTTTTAGATTTTCCCGAAGGTGAGGAGACCCGGTGTATAGCCGGAGAAATTCGTCAAGATTACCGGTCGTTGGAGAGAAGTTCCGGGGACTACTCCGGGAGACCGCGATCGGTCGAAGGTGAAGAAAGAGGAGGCGGAAACTCTCACGGTGAACTTTACACGCTCGTGTCGACGAACTCCGGTCGGACAGAATTCGCTTGATCGCCGCTGGGTTTCTCTCTCTCTATCTTCCTCTCTTTCTCTATCCTCTATCGGCCGTTTACTGTTAATTGGAATAGTTATTGCAAGTCGGCGAAGCGATTGCCGATTGGCCGACGAATGTCCGCGGAGCAGCAGGTTGCAGTCCCGTCCGGCGACCTGACGCGGTTAGCCTCGAGGTAATAATTGCGGCCAGAACATTGCCTTGTAATCGAATTGGGTCGCTTCCGATACCGGCCACTGTGACGCACCTCTCTCAGACTCCAATTATCGTGGACCACCGTTGCGTTATCTGTTAAGACGATTCTCACCCCCATCTTACGCAACGTCGGTCGCAACGCGGACTATCTTCGTCGATGTACAAATCTTCTCGATGGAAACGCTCGTCGAACCGTTATCCCTCTGCTCCACGTCAAATACGAGGCATAGAGAGCCCGGTAATAAATGGGCCCCCGACGGCAGGTGTTTGCATCGTTGGTAATCGAGTGAAGCGCTTAACGATAATGTCCTGTCAGGGGTTTCATACGATCCGCAATGTCCGTCGGGAGTTTTTTTTTTCGCCAGGAAAACCCGGCGAGAGTCCCTTCGCCGCGTTCGCTATCGCTTGATCCATCTTCCAGGTGTTAAAAAGCCGATAATAAGATTCTCTCGTTCCCTAGAAGCCCAATTTATCCGCGTGTGGATTCTTCGTGCCGGTCGCAGAACCCTCCACTGCGATCGCGATATTTTTCACGGTGGGCGTGTCCTTTGGATCTCGACTGGTAGGCGTGGCCTCTTTGCTCTCGATTTCGGAGCAGTGGCCCGCGGGGCAATATTTTCCGTCCGGCGGCGAATATCGTAAGAAATATCGACTCTCGCGAACGAAGGAAGGAAAAGTTTGGGAGCGTAGGAAGGTTTCGTGGCGTTCGCTGCCATCGATCTACGACAAGCTCGAAGGAGACAACGGCGAAAGAGAAACGGAGAAAGACAAAACCGGGCAGAGAAGGAGCGGCGCAGTTCGCTGCACCTGACTATTTATAACGAATCAATACGAGCCGTCGGTCGTCGTGTTCTTCACGTGCTCGAGAGCCGCACGTGTAAAACGACGCGGCTCGTTTCGCGCGGAAACCGTAAGAAAAGGATCGGCGACGTGGCTCCGGCGAATTGCAGGTTGCAAGCTCGCGAGCACGGAGTTTGCGATCAACGCGTAGATCCTCCGAAGTCGCAAGGTGCAATCGGCCCGGCGACCGATCACGCGTTCGAGGCGATAGTAGGTGGCTGCACGACCGATCCTCGACGAATCTCACACGATAATCGCTTCTGTTCGTGCCGGCAATAACTTAGGCGTTAATTGGACGAAGCCTGGATTTGTCGCGCGTTTGGATTAACGAGCTGGGCGTGCGCTAGTCGCGATTTATCGTCGGCGACGGACGGCCCGCTCGAGAAATCTCGTCTTTTCCCGGAGATTTAATTTCCCATCGAGCGGCGTTCGTGACGAGCGCGATTAAAATCGCCAGCGAATTACTCTCGCCGTATCCGTTGTCGCTCGAAGGAGTTACAGAGTCTCGTTCGACGCGCCGCGCGATTACAGGCCACGGGGCAATGCCGGCGAAGTATCGGCGTCGATGATTTAGGGACGACTCCGACGGTGTAGTACCGGAGCCGATAGCGAGTTTAAACAGAATTGTCCATCCACTTGTCCCTCGGGAGGAATCCGACCCGCTGACGGTCTCGCTCTGACCTTTTAGTTGGTCCGAATTATGCACCGTGGCGACGAATGAAATTGCGGATCGCTGGAGGAACGATAAATCGTTTAACGAGCGACCGGCCGGCGAGACAGGCGAAAATGTTCGTCGCTATGGTGCTGCACAAGCACAGCAAGCACAACAATGGCAACCACTCGAACCACCATTCGAGCAACAACAACTCCAACCGCACAACCAACAACCTCAACAACAACAATCATCTCAACAATAATGTGAACAATCTGAACCAGGCGTTCAACGCGAGAGCGGTAAGTCTCGACTCTAAACCCTATCCTGTAAAACGCAGGATGTTCTACGATCTCGTATGGTTTTCATTTGATCCATGTTCATTCAGGTACAGTTTCGATCGTTCGAAACAAGCAGCACGCGAGTTTTTGTTTGCAGTCGTTTAACGAAATAAATCCAGTGTGTGCACCTGTTGCTACCGTCCGAAACGGAACCCGTTCGATTAATCGAAGTGACAGTAATCTTTGCCGAACGGTTCCAATTAAGCGGTCGCGGAAACGCGTCGAAAACCGGTAATACTTGAAATCGCGTTGAAAAACCGTTACACAACGTTCACACGTCTGGCGGAAACGCGAAATTTCCTCGGCTACCGGCGTTACCCTGTCGCGTTTCCCTTCGCCGATCGATTAACTAATTCCTCGGGACTTGCCTCGCCGCGGAGCGACACGACGCGGTATGGCAGCGCGAGCATTTCTCCGGGAGGTTTTCCAAGCGATTTCTCCGGATCTTTTCGTCTCACTAATTTTCCAACCGACCCGACGCGACGAGATGGGTAGACGCTGCGTATCGTGAGCTAGCGGGAAAGTGTGCGGCGTTCTTTTGGCACGATCTACCATGGATTTTTATCAGTCTGGGGAGCTGCTCGTTTTCGTCGCCGAGCGTCGAGAAGACAAATTTTTCCAGCTCGAAGGAGAATCGCATCCGCCGCCGTTCGCGCAAAAGGGAGTTATCTTCGCCGTCGCAGAAATCCCATGGAAACGCGACGATTCCGCTGACGCGGGCCGACGTTTCTCCTCGCGAATACCGCCGTCTCCTCCAAATTTATATCCCGCCCTCTCTTTCCATTACTTTTCTTCGCCCGGGTTCCTTAATTTCCGCCGTAATTCACTTTTATTTCACGCCTCGATTCCCCGATAACCCGAGACTCTCGGCCTTTTTTTTCCATCGACCAGGAGGCTTTCGGGGCCGAGTCGGACCAGGCCGATTTCATTTCGGCCCGAGTTCGTTACACCCGCTCCCCTTTGTTCCAATTTCAATTTCCCGTGTTGGCCAACGAGTATTCGGGTTAGACACGCCGCCGGATGGACGGGAGTCGCGAGCGATCCGTGTTTGAAGTCAAAATGGGTCAACGAAGACCGTGGCAACGATGCTCTCCGCTGCACCGTTCCCTCGGGTATTATCGCGTCTATGATAAACCGACGAGATCGTCGAAAGAACGTAATTATTATTTTCGAACAACAATGATCCGAACGTCGTGTCCCATCTCGTGTCGGCGCGCGGAATAAAGTCGGATACGGTGGCCGGCACTAATATCGAGTTATCGCGAGAGCTGCATTTTCCTCGGGATCCAATTTCGCTTCAATTTCTGCCGCAGGATTGACTAGGCTGCCTATCGATATTCGTTCAGCGGCGCGCGGCCGGTCTCTCTTTTTATCTCGAAACTTGCTCGATTGTTTTTCATCCTCCCACTCTTCGCCTCATATTTCTATTGTTGTTGTTGCTGCCGTTTTCCTCTCTTTTCACATCGAGCACCGTTTGCCCCTTTCACGTAATTTCCCTGTGGCGCGATTTGCATCCTGTTTCGCTGGCGGGCCGGTTGGTTTATTTTTCGAGGACGAAAGGGTTGGAGGACTACGAATAAGTTAATTGCATCTATCGGGACCCGGTCTCTCACTCCGTCTCGGCCACGCTTTCCCCTCCGTCCCCCATCAAGAGGTTTCCATGCAAATGAAGCCGGCGAGATTAAGCCCTTTGTGTTATTCGGTCCTGATAACGAACGTGTTAAAGGACCCGCCCCGAAACGCTATAAATTAACAACTAGATTAAACTGTCCATCGCGTCGAAGTCTCCGTGTCTCGTCGCCGTGCCGCGCACAAGCCTTTGCATTCCAGAGGGCCCGGCCCTGGGTGTTGTTCAAATACGCTCGGTACGAACGAACGGACACGATTCACCGGTAATTTATTGTTTCTCCAGGCCTTTTAACCGAGCCACGCCGGCGTAATTGCAATTTACAACGGCGCGGAGCCGCTTCCGTCCCCCAGGGAAAAAGAAACTCGCGATCACGATAACAATAATTAAATTTTATTGGAGATGCGGCGGAAATGGAAACCGAATGGATTGAATTCGAGCGAAACGCGTTCGCGCGGAAAGGGCAGTACCGTAGAACGTCTCGTTTATTCGAACATGTCCGGGTACAAGGCGGTTTTACCGTAATCGTTTTCGATTCAAAAACGGATATTAGCTTCCTCGGGGAAATTTCGATTAACCTTCCCCGACCTCTCGCGGAGAATAATTAGGAGATTGCGCGGACGGTCGCGCGTTAACGAGTAGCCGTGCGCGTTCGTTAAAAGCGGCGCAAACGTGCCCTTTAACGAAGAGGCCGGATTAAAACGTCCGATCGGTCGTGTTTCGCGACCCGAACGTGTTAAAGGACTCCCTGTGAACGCTATAAATCGCCAAATGGATTAAGCCGTTCGTCATCCGGTGGGACGAGGATCCATATCATTGCCAGCCCCCGAATCCTTCAATCTCGATCGAGATCCGCTCGGTAAATCAGGCCGCACGATTTACTCGCCGGGTCTCGAGGTTCGACCGTTCGAAATTGGAAAAATCGGCGTTTCTCTCGTTTATTCTCGCGTCAGGTGACACGTTTTCGGTCTGATCGGGAGGGCGAGAGTGTTTGTTGGTTGCGTTCTCCTATCGAGTGTCTCGGCGTTCACGCGAGAAGGGTGCGAAACGTTAAGCGTGCCCGACGAAGGGTGAAAGTGTCGCTTCGTCGGGGAACAAAGCCAGGTAAATAGATCGGGGAGAAGTGGATTAACGCTCCTTTTTGTTAAAAGACACCCTCCTCCGTATCGAGCCGACCCTTTCCTTTTCTTCGGGACTCTGCCCGCCAATCAGAATTCAGCTGGCTTCGTCTCACGATTTCGACGCGTCTTGAAATCGATCCTCCACATTTATTTGCCCCAACAAACTCGTCGGACGCGTTCCTTCGAGATTCTCCGATCTACAGGGTGTCTCGCGAGACGAGACTATGGCCACAAGAATTCAATTGAAATTTCATGTAAGTAATTTTAAATCGAGGGGCGTCCTTCTCGATACTTTTATGTTTCCACTATAAGCTCCTGAAAACTAATTTCCCTTGGTTTGCCAATTCAGCTAGACGCGCAAAAGAAATCCAACCTTTAATCGAGTCACAATTACCGGAGCGAGTTGAAGTTGGCAATAAAAATCGTATCGTAGATGGAGTTGATCGATTCGCCTATACTCTTTCTCAATATTTCAATCGCCGTGAGGCTCGCGGGGTTGTATCGTGACGTTCGGTGAAAAGGGTCAGTTGGACACGGACAAAGGGACGCCGATAAGGCCGATGCTCGCGGGAAATGCTTTCAAGGAACCACCAATAAATTTCTATGTTCGCCGCGAGATCGGAAGTCTGTTCTATTCGAGGCGAGTGTTCGTTTCTTCGCCGTCGGGTGTTATTCACCGCGAAACACGGATTCTACGTGAACCGCAGCTCGCTGCTCCGCGGAGGAGCTTTCAGAGCCCGAACTCCGTCCCCGTTCCCTCGATATTAAATTCCAAAGCGAGAATCTTGGCGATCTGCCTTCGCTCCGCGCAATTTTCGATCGCGGGAATCGTTTGAACGGATTTTTCCGCAGCCCTCAGCCTCGTGATGGCGCAGAAATTTGCAGTAGAAATTAATCTCGCGCGACCGTGATTCGAATGCTTGGCATTTTTTTTTTTTTTTTGCCGGATCGAAACCGATCGGTCGCCCATAGGACAAAGAATCTGTCACCGAAACGCTGATGCGTTTAATTAACGCTGTCCACTCGAGACGAGACGACCGAGTCGGCCGAAAACCCCGGGTTGCCGTTGTCGCTTGCGGATCGGGTTTTCTCGTGGTCGAGGCAACGGGGTCGACCACGTTGCCAGGGTTATGCTGGGACAATCGATGGACAGAGCCGCCGGTAATCAGGCCGATTACACCGGCCACCCGTCCGTCCGTCCGTTTAATTCCCGGCAACTGTCGTTAATGCTCGACAAATTGGACGGGCGTTTCGATTTCGCGAACGGTAATTCGAAATATCGCGACCTGGGGGCGAGGTTCGCGGAGAGTAGACATCGCGTAATCGTCGACGCGGAATCGATCGCCATTTCCGAGGAATATTTGATCGGCGATTACGAGCCGCGTTTTGACGCGGCCGCGCCGCTGTTTACCGAATTCTTGGTCCTACAACCCTGCGGCGATTTGTTCCACGGTCGTTAACAGCGAGGAAATGAAGGAATTTGCAAACAGCATGGAATCGATTTCGCGTCCAGAAGTTTTCAACGCCGTTCGAAACGGTTTCCCGTGCAGCTCACCGTGTATTTTATGGCTCGTCACCAGCCGGAGCTCCGTTTTTCTTTCTGTTTGCCGTCGGAGCGGACAGAGCGCGCGCACAATTTTCGCTTATAATCGATTTCGTGGACGGCCCGCTTGCTCTGGGGACAAAGGCCGAGCAATTTTTGCCCGACCGAAGTCTCGTCCGGCGACAGAGCCGGCCAAAGGTTTTTATTAAAAGCCAGCCGAGGCTCGATCGATGAACGTTAAGCCGCGTTCACGCCGGCCACGATCTTCTACTAAAAGTCGCCGCAGGGTTTCTTCGACACGTTGGAATAAAGTAAATCGTAAATTAAACCAATTCGATATCTCGTCTCGCTCGACGTTTTTATTACCGGTTGCGTCTAGAACGGTCCTTACAGGATCTTCCGTCTCGAAGATGTTAAATTTCGAATGGAACAAGGTGTCTGGGAAATGCGGCGTGCACCGGGCGACTCGCAAATGGTAGCAGGACGAGTTTAATCGCGAGCCGGTGGCCACGCCTCGCGCAATTTCTTCGGAGGGAAGGCTGACGATCGTCGGGACGAGATGTACGCGGTGCCTCGAAAAACCTACGCGTACCGGGAGGCTCGTAAACGCTCGAGGAACGAATTTAATTACGCCGTATAAGGTGGCGCTCGAGAGTAGGAGCTCGTAGGAGCGAGCGAGCGAGCGAGCGAGCGAGTCGGCGACGAAACGCGAATGGAGAGGGTACGATGTAACGGGATAAGTGGCAGTGTCAGGCGTTGTGTAATCGGCCGCATGAGAAAGGTCGGTGGAACCGAACGAACGATCGTTGCTCCGTAAACCGGCGGACGTGCCGTGGAAATTCCGAAGTTCCTCGCGAACACGTCGATCCGAGCCAAGCTGAACAGAGAGCAGAAGCAGAAACAGATAGCGGGCTCCGGATTGTGCAGGATTTGATCGTTGTTTAGCCCGAGCGGGTCATCCGCTAGTGGGTTTTCTCTTTTCCCTGGTCGTTCGGCGGGGAAAACGTCGCGCCGCACGGAGACGAGCAAAAAAAGATCGATCGCGACCAGCTATTGACATCGCCGCAGCCAGTCGGCGTTCTCCGCTTCATAAAACGCTGCGCCCCGCTTGTGATTTTCATCGGCTCGCGGGCCACGTGATCCCGATATAACGGGAGATTCGAAAGTAACTTTCGATGTTCGGCAAAGAAAATTACCTGGCCGAGCGGGTCTCGCGCCTGCACTCGAACCGAACGGATTCCGCTTGTATTCCGAGCACGCGCGACGTCGGTTGTCTTATCGCGTGTGGGGATTTTATATCACGCATTTGGGAGCGGTGCCCGAGAACCCGACGAAGGAAGACGACCTAGGAGGACGTGGGACGCGCGTGATCGCTTTCCGAATTTCGAAGGGGGGTAAACTAGAGCCGACTACGTCTAAAGGCCGAGCGTCATCGTCGAGGCGGTGTCTGCAAATCCTCCCCGGTTTCGCGAAACCTCGCGCCACCGGAAAAACGTATGTATCTGGTAGCGAGGCAGTCGTGGGTCGACGCGTCCAATAATTAGACCGCTTCGCATCGCCGCTAGTAGTTACACTGTTAAACACTTACCCGTGGCCGGCATTAATGCATCCCACGTGCATTTCCCCCGCGGCTACCAACAGGAAGCCCTCCCAATACGAGCGGGGGCCCAGATCGTCTAATGGTAACGACGTAACGACCTTGCCGGCGCGGTATCTTCCGGTTACGAGCTTCCTGATGCCAGCCGCGACCCGGCCTGCCTCGTAAAACCCGAACGGAACCCGCGAAAAGCGCAGCCAGACCCCTGCTTTTACGACCCGATCGTCCCGCAGAGCCTCGCGCGTTTAAAGGTAATCGTCTCGGGGCCATACATTATACCCGACCGATCCGGAACACAGTTATACCATACCCGAGCCGGACCGATAGATAGCGTCTAACGAGGACCGGCCGGACCGTATTACTATTTTCGATGATAACTTTTCCGTCTTGACTTTGCCACAACAGTTACAGTTTAGTACAGTTCAAACCTTCTTATTGACAAGTACCATTTCGTTTACTTTGATTTTCATTCGGTTTTCTCACAATTAGCAACTATGTATAACTACCTATTCGTCATAATTATTAAATAGTCAGTTTAATGAATAACAAATTCTATTACATTAATTTTCACAGACGCGGACTTTTCTTGATAACGGTTCAAAACCGAACCGAAACGTTGAAATTATAATACTGCAAAATTGCTAATTTCTGTTTCTTTGATCAACCCTATAGCGCCGATATCATATAGTGCATATACAAAATTTACGATCATTCAAACTGGAGATTAATAACTTTTACTGTAATTCTCAATATCTACCGGCTGGAAGATACCGCGAGAGACTGCCTCTTTTCGGAATGTATTTGCAATGGGCCACCCTATATAGGCTCGGAGTGGACACAGTCGGTGACCCGTGCTCCGCAATGCGAGACCCGCATCGACAGGTCTGTAATTGCACGGTCCGTCTGGCCAGCCTTCCGCCGAAAACGGGTACTTTTGATTCTGATATTGCGCCTTGATTTCTGTCTGCCGGGGAACCCGTTACGCGGCACGCCGAATCTCGCGATGAAGATTCCGCGAACGTGACGCACAGGTAATTGGATTTTTCGACCGAACGCACCGTGGTTGCGCGTGGATCAAATAATTGCCAGGCAAGTACGAGAGAACGAGAGAGAAAACCCGTCGACGTCGCACGAAAGTTGCTGACCGCGTGGTCCCCGTCACGCTCGCTTCTCCCCGATCTACGAGAATTTCTATACACCGTGTAATTCCCCGTAATGCACCGTCTTTAGTTATCATTGCCGTGATATTAAGAGCGGCGACGTGGCTCGTCGTCAAAGACCGACCAAATAGTAGCCGTACCGTTACCTACTTTCCTCCTGGCGAGCACCGATGACAGGGAATTACTCGTAATGTTCTCACGCGAAGTAATCTCTCGCTTTCCACGATTCGTCCGCCGACGACTCGGTTTTCTGAGTCTCCGCTTGTCGTTGGGAGCTTTCGAGTTGGCACGGTCTACGATCGGTCCCCAAATATTAACCCCTTTCCGAACGACTTTCTTCACGGCCGCGATAATTAGACCTACCGTTCAGAGTTGGCGAGCCTAAACTATGCGGGTACAATTCGCTCGCCAACTCACCAACTACAGTAATCTTCGTTACGAGTTTCACTCGATATTGTAGTTCAAGGGGTTAAGGATGGCCTCGTGCAGACATACCCACCTACGTTCTCCGAGACAACTGGGCCAATTCGTGGCACGGGATTATCTTTCATATTTTTATACCGCTTCTGTGCCAACTACCGAGCTCTAACCGACACGCGTTATCGCGCGAGGCACCGTGTTTTCCCTCTTGGGGAACTTCGAACCCTCTTAGGGTCCCAACCACTCGAGAAAAATCGAATATTCCGTGGACCCTTGTCCCTTGGTGGCATCCCTGCCAGCCGTCCATTCTCTCGCGAGGATACGAGAAGGCTGGTAATGCCGAAATTGGCAGCGGTCCTAAAAACTCGGGCGGAGGAGTCGGTGTCGATTGGTATTCCGCAGCCGGAGCGAGTGTCATCAAGTATTTACTAACGATCGCGGCCCTCCTCGTGCATTATTTCCGAGGTGGGAAGGATCGAAGAAGTTCGAGACGATTAGTCTCACGCGTGTAGAAACGGTCGAGTTCGATCACGTTTCTCCACAGGTTGCGTTAATGTTCTCGCAATGATTTCGAACGCAAACGATACGTCGGATAATGGGCCTCGCGGTCGGATCGTGGAACTGCGACAGCTCGTTACATAAACGGTGAAAATTTTCGTGATTGCAGCGCGTCAAGTGGTCGCAGTTTACCGTGCAGAGTAAACAGCAGATATACACCGGTGATAGTTGCCGAGCGGGATTGGCCGTGTAAATCGTAGCGAACCGCCCCAGACGCGGAAGTTTGATTACTGCTGTACAGTATTTGCCAACGCTGCCGGTTCGCCGAGAGCGCTCTCCTCGGGAACAGACTATTGTCCCGTGGGATGAATTTATATCGCGGTTATGGCCATTTGAATCGTTGGAAATCGTGTCCTCGCTAGTCGATGCGGGAACGAGACGACAGCATTGTCCGCACGACCGAGCAAGAAGTTGTCGGGTCGAACAAGCGAATCGCAAGTTTTTCCCCCCCTGTGATCCCGACGGGCTTCTTTCCGAAAGTAGCGTGGCGCATGCCCGCAGTTACAAACGTCTTTCCGCACAAGATGGATGCATCCCGGGAACTTCCGACGCCCGAAAGATTCTCCGGCAACGAAGCGACGCGACGCGACGAAACTTCCTCGAGAGAGCCACACTCCGCGAGTACGTGGAATCTCCTGACTCGGAACTTCGGAACTTCCGGCGAAATTTCATTTATCTTCCGACCGTGCTTGATATCGCGAACCCTCGATTCCGAGCACCGGTCGCCTTCGACCCGCATTGCACGCACTATCTCCTCGTCAAATGTCAAAGCGTCATTGGAAAGGAAACGGTCGCGATTCCTGCACCGCAATCGATACGTATCTTTATTACAGTCTGGAGAAGGGAAAGAAACGCTCGAGCGAGATTCGTATCATTTTATAGTGCTCGATCGGCACGATACCGATTAGAATTCATTATTTTCAAACGAACGTTTATCGGAGACGTTCTCCATTGTACGAGACAGGGGGTTAAGAGAGTCCATCTTCTTGACGGCGATGCAACGTCTCGGAGAATCGAGAGGGACAGGAAATTAGACTATCCGAAACGTATCGGAATATTAAACGCGACCAGGCATAATTTAGAACGTCGGGACTTATCGGTGTCTGGCATCGCGGACTTTCCACAGACACGTCGAAAATTTCATCATCGGGGAACCGGAGGCCTCTCGCGACCGACCGAGACACAATTGGGGCAAATCCGTAACGCGGCCGCCCCATAAACGTATTTCTGACACTCGATAAGGCGACTATATTGATCGCGCGACGATTATGTCACCCTTGTCCTGGCACGGACTCCGTGTTGCCTCGTTCCGCTCCATCATCCGTGAAAGAATTCTTTTCTCCTTGCACGAGAGCCTGCTCTCGGAGTATTTTCGACGACTGCATCGTAGTTTCGTTCCACGGACAGACTGCCCCGTTAAAATCGCGCTGAAAGAAGTCGCTCTCTCGAGGAGATCGCTGTGTTATTTAACCCTTTGTATTCCATTCTTCACCGTAAAAGGATATTAGGAGAAGACACGCGAAGAATGCTGGCAATTAAACAATTATATAGCATTGTCTGTTCCGGCAGAAAAATTCCACGAGTCGAAATCGTTGGTTGCCGATCGGAGGAAAGTCTGCGCGCGCGACCAGTTAGATTGAGTGGTTTGGTCGAAGGGAAGGAAACGAAATGTTCAATATCGCAACGATCACCGGTCGGTCTGCCGCATAATCGCGGGCGCAGCGTAACGCGACGAGCGAAACCAAGTCGAATTAATCGAGACACTCGTCCAGGTAGATATATTTATGGGCACGCGTGTAACTGTAAACGCGACGACGCCTGTATTCGATTGCTCGTGTTGGTCGGCGAGCCCCCCGCGATATACCTTGCCTTTCACTCGGCCGTACTTCGCGCCATTGTGCAGCCACGGTTGTGCAACGATATTTTAGCTCTCGGTGCATTGCAAAACGGACGTACGGTACGTACGTATGATCGGTGCCGCGCCACGGCGGCTGTAGCATTGTCTCCTTTCCCGTGACATTCCCCGACGCGAGGCGACGCCGACGGTTCGTCGACGAATTCCCAAACACGAGGATTCCGTTAATCGCATTTTTCTGTAGACCAGCTTTCACGACGCGACGATTCAATGTATTCGCGTCGCGTATCTGCTCGATCGAGGTTTCACGATCATCTAGCCGAGTGAGATCTCGATGCTCGTGGGGCCGATCCCCGAGTCGCGATTTTAATCGCGACGGTATCGGTGTCGTTTTCGTTGCAAAGAGTGGGGATAAGTGGGACGAGACACGGTTGTTGCATCGATTCGGATCTCGGTCCGCCATATCGAATCGCGATTGAACAGAAGCAATCCATTCTCGTTCGCCGTGACGTTGTCTATAAATATCGGACAACAGTGTTCCGATCCCGGACACGTTGTTTTACAGCCGCGACGCTGTTTTAACGGTCGCGATTAACGAACCGTTTAACCGTGAAGGAACAGCTTCGCGACGGAAAATCGGCTCGCGTCTTGTCGGACCGGCCATAAAGTCGACTCGGATTTTCTACGCGTCTTGTCGGCCAGATCGAAAGCCTAAGCTCGGCCAGATATTAAATCGCGCGCAGTCACACGCGTCCCTATTAAAATTCGTCCTACGACGGCGCGGTACCATTAAAATTTAATAGTCCACGCACGCGGCCGACGCCAATCCTTTTATCCACCTTCCCGTCGCTTTTTCGATGAATTTTTCTCCGAGAAACCGGGCTCCCCATCCTCGCGCTGCCAAGACCCGCTCGTCGGACCGTGTCGAGCCTGCGAACTATAGACAATCGGAGGATTTACGTTTCCGACGCGTTTTATTAATGGACTCGCCACTCTGCGGCGAATAAATTCCTCTTCCGATAAGCGATGATCAATCACCTCCTTCCAGGGACGATATTGATCGAATTGAGACGGTCTGGACGAAGTCTGAGCCCCGATGGCCCTGTAGAGCGATGCACTGGCTCTCTAGAAACTCGGAACCGCGAGGCCACGCCTTTTCTTTATGATTCTCTTACGTCGTAGACATTTACGCGGCACCCGGTGTATTATACTGGCACGATTGCGAAGATAATTTCATCGATCGATGTCACAATTTCCTCGCGATGATTGGCCGCGCGGCGCTCGAGTTTGTCGGGACGTTATGCCAACGTACGAGTCGGGTTTAAATGTCGCGGTTCCTCGATCGTTGGCTCTTTTATAGATAGCGGGGCTCCAGTGGCCAGAATCGCGTGATCACAGCCGAGTAAAATAAGAGTCGACGTTCGCGTAGAATCCAATTCACGGCGGGGCAAGCTTGTTTGTTATTCCCTCCCTTTCTCTTTCTCTGCTCGGTAACGTTATCGATTTCACGGCGCCGCTCGCGACTCGGCTACGGCCGATAGTTGACTTGGATAGGTTCGATTACGAGGTATCGATTGCATCACATACTTTACAGCTTCCCTGGGAGAAGTTTCGAAAAAGTCTTTTGAGAGGTGTTTATGAATCGCTGGGAACGGATTTCACGCGTACGTACGTCACTCGCTCGATTACCGAATCTCTTCGACCAAATCCTCGCACTCGGGAAATTAGATTTCCCAACGGCGACCCGAGACGCGACCGAAACGTCGGATCAAGCTGAAGACAGAGCCGAAGCGCTGAAAGCAACGCTGGAAGATCGCTGGCACTCGGAAACCTTACGATCGGGCCGGCCGGCTTGAACGCAATCCCTCTCTAATTCTGTCAGCGCGGAATGTTACAAAATACGGTAATGCAACGAACTGTTATACAACGTAGCTGTAGCCGCGGCCGCGTTTTCGACGACGACGATGGTTTAAACCGCTAAAGCAAATCGACAGGTTTCAATTTCTTCGCCGAGTAACGGGGCATCCGAAGAAGCAGAGAATCGGAATAAAACGTGTCCAACAACGGCGCACGGCCCTGAACGTTGCTCAACCGTGATCTTCGAACAATGGCGCATCGGATGATACGCCTTCCTGTTATAACGCTCGCTTCCGCTTGATCCGTATACGGAAACTGTACACGGTTTCTGATATACATTCGACGTGCTCGATGTACACTCGAACGACGCGATGCTCGCCTTTCAAAATAAATTCGCGCGTCGCGTCGGGTCGGCTTTTCACCGGAATCTCGTTTCGTCGGCGTTTCTCGACGTTCTCGAGGAGTTCGCGACCCACTTATCGCGATTACCAACGATTCTGCATACCGGTAAGCGATTTCCTGGCCGATTTGCATAGGAATCTGCTTGTCGCGTCTGTTTTTGCCCGGCCCGCAACGGCTGATTAGCGCGCGGCCGCAAAAAAGACGGTGTCGGTGTTGCCTCCGCAGAAAATATTTAGCACACGGAAAACACAACGCGGCTCGTCGCGCCGTGAAATTGCATCACTCGAGTTTTGCGATCCGGTTACGCGCGCGGCTTCGAGCACAACCGAGACCAAAATCGAGCATCGTCGTCGGTCGCAGCCTCTCGTCGCGGCTCGATTTTTTTTTCTTGGAATCGAATCGCGCGCGCCGATCGCTGTTCTCTCAGCTCGATTTCGTTCGACGATCCTCGCGCGGATATAAAATGCAGCGGGAAATTTACGAGAACGCCAAAGAAACGAAAACGTCCGTGAAACCGCGCTCGACGCTCGGAACGCGATAAACGTATCGTTTCGGGTCCGCTTTTCTTTTCGGTTGCTCTCTCTCTTCGAACAAATCGATATTTCCCGTGGGAGAGAAAGCAGCGGCTTTCCACCGATCGATACTCCGATTTCGTGAGCTCGAAAGCCGATCGACGACGCGACGGCCCCGCTGTTCGCACGGGATCGCTCCGGCTCGGACGATCGATTTACGTTCACGCTCGGTAAAGCGTGCTCTCCCGCGGAGCGCCGCCTGTAATTTCGTAATCATTGTCATCGTCGTGGCTGGCGATCCGTGAGCCTTTACCGACGATCACAACCTTTTCAAGGCCCCGAACCAGAGGCCCAGCCTCTCGCCGTATCGCGTGTCCCATTATCGTCTCGATCAAGGTTAACGCGCTTATGAATATTCACGCGAACGACCACAGCGCGACATCGTCCTATCGAAACGCTCCTCGTCGGCCAGCTCTTTACGTCACTCGTTGAAACCTTAATTTACGCCTGGCCCACATCGCGGAGCAACAGTTTCTAGTTTCCGTGTCAAGCCTCGTAATTCTCGGCGACCCGAAACTTCGATCGTTCCTCGAAGAATTCTTAAAACGCTTCGCCTATCGGGTCCGAGCAAAGTCCCCGAGTCTTCGGACTATCGAGAAGTCTTTCCTCCTCCCATAAAATCAAATATATCTCCCCGTCCTCGTTGGAATTCTCGGTTCCTCGAACCACAGCCGGTAGCTCCTAAAACTAATTTCTCTTTCGATAACAGCTCCCGAACCGACGGATTAACCTCTGGCTTTACGACGTCCTTTGAGACCGCGCGCCTCCGAATCTGGCTCGTCGATAATTTACAGGAAGAAAGCGGAATTCTCCGACGACTTTTCCCCGTTGTTGGTTTCCGGCAAAGTCGACGAGGCGAATTGTTATCGACCGCGCGCGATCTTCCGCGGATCTAAGTATAGCCGGTTTGGTCCTTGAACTTTGAGCCGGTGGTGCACAGTCGGAACTTGCGGATTCTAAAGTTATCGTTGGTAGCGAGTTTGGTACCGCGGGGCGAATCGTCGCGGAAAACGAACGAGCTCGTCGAGCGATAAGTTTCTGGCTAGAAGTCGGGAGTCATACCCCGAGTACTGAGCAGAGAGCAGAAAACAGAGCCGTGGCGAGCGTCTATCGGGTGTCCGTGAGTCTCGCGTCCAGAGCGAGCCGTTCCCCATCGCGTTCCCCTTCTCTAGCGTTTGAAGTCCCACGGCTCGCCGCTCTCAGCCGTTCGCAGCCGTTCTCGCAGCGGCTCTCCCGCGCCTTTCTTCGCGCTGCTGCACCGCGTGTCAGTTCGAAAGCGGCCGCGGACAATAACTGACAAGCGACCGGTCAGTCAGCTAGCCAGCCGCGTTCGCGTACGCTCGCGTTCCTTCTCCTTCGGAGCTCTACCATGTTCGCCGTGTGTGCTCGCCGATGATGATCGCGCGAGTGTCCGTATTTGTGCGCGATGGGTGAAACGTGAGAATTGAGACGGGTGTGCGTCGACAGTGCGGTGCGTTTTTTCGACAGTGATTCGACAATCTGTTTTCTCCCTTGTAGCGTCGCGTCGCGCGTCGACACGCCCGTATTAGGGGCGCCGGATTAATCGGTGAGTTTCGGGCTCGAGGGCTTCATCGATCACGGGGCAAACGATCGATAAACGTAGGCGGCCCGCTCGAAAAAAATACCGGTGACGTTGCGGAACGAAGAACGAGCTGTCGATCGCCGCCGCCGCCGCCGCCGCTGAAAAACGAGGCGAGGAATATCCGGCCGATAAACGCGTGTTCCGACCACGGGAACATATGTTATCGGCTCGCGCGATTATCCCGCGCCGCGGACGATATCGAGGACGATTTATTCCTCGTCGATCCGGCTCCTGGTTATCCGTTCATCCTGGATTTCCACGCGACGCTTCTTCTTTACCTGTTCCAGCTGTCTCGAAACGGCCCCCAACAGGTTTAAAGAACTGTTCGTCGGTCTCGCAACGTGTGACATTTAAATGTCAGCACCGCGCGACGCTCGCTGTGCTCGCGACCAGATCGCTGCCCGTTCCACTCCGTTTCCTTCGAGTTCGCCGGCTGCTGTATCCTTGCCAGGACTTTCGCTGGATGTTAGTCAGCGAGATACTATTCGGCGTCTTTCAAAACGCCAGATCCTTGAGACTTGACTCATCGAGTGACTCCCCCGTGTATCGTTACGATTCAGGGTTTTACGAGCCGATCTTAGGAAAGTACTCCGCGTTTTGCAACGCATTGGAATTCCCCTGCTCGGTTCGCGGCTGTAGCATTCTTCGCTATATTCGCTCCACGTTCTGAATTTATTCTTCTCCGTGTCTCCACGATCCCCTCGCTCGTCTTACTGGATTTCTTTTTATCGTTGCAGCGATTGTCAAAAGATTTGCTCGATTTTACTGCCGACTAGGAAATTGTTGGTACGTGGAGCGAAGAGGGTCGAGGATCAACTATTTCTGGGAAACGTATGAGGGTTAAGCGTTCTCGTGCAGGACGCACTCGCCGGGATAAGTAAGGTAGTGTGCTTTCGGGCACGGTAGGTTAATTCTCCTATAGTGGCCGGGGATATTTAGAGCATAAAACGGCCTGGTGCTGTTTCCTCGACGCGTCTAGGCGAGATGCGGCGTCGAAAGAAGAGGCGGGCGCGAGGGAAGAGGAGACTGCTCGAAATAATTATTTCTCGGCGAACGGAGGATCGGGATCTGAGGATGCGAAAAAGAGAACGAATCGCCGACGGGTACGGGAAAAATATTTGCGTGGAAAGTAGTCGCGTTCTCGCAGGTATCGGCGGAAGAAAAACGATCGGAGAAACAGCAACCTCGTCTTTCAGTCGGGAGTCGTAAAAAAAACGTGAGAAGATGCTGGCGGAGTTTCGTGGTCCCGCGAGCCTGTGAATTTTCATGGAAAACGATCGTGAATCATATTTATATCGAGAGGAAAAAACAGAGAGAAAGAGAGGAAGGAGCGAGCGAGGGATCGCGTTCGTGGAAATGAGTGAAAGTGGTCGTTACTTAACTCTTCGTCCGGCTACCGAATGAAAAGCGTTCCGTCCCCGCCGGTAATTATCCGGGAAAATATTCAAGGATCGCGTTTCCTCTCCATCCGGATTGTCTTCTCGGGCTTTAATCGCGCTTTAATCTTCGCGAGAAGGTTCTCTTGCTTAGCAATGCAAAAACAGCCTTGTGTCCCGATGTGCAGGAAGAAAAGCTCTCTCTGCCGCTCGCGCGCACGAGAGAAGGACCCGCAGTCATTGACATCCGTTTGAAGATCGAAAGAAAAATGCCAGGGAACACTGGTGCGTCGCGGTAGAGCAATAAAAGCGGACGCTTTAAAGCGCCACCGGCCGCTGGACGTTAAACTTTCCACGTGAAATACGACGTTCTCTTTTAGGAGGCTTTTACGCCGCGCGTTTTTGCAATTAACCGTAAGAGAAGCCAGCCCCGATCGTCCATCCCCGGCCAATTACGATTGAGACAGCGTGGAAAGTTGCTTCTTCTTATAGCTTCTGGGTGCTTTTCCGTCGCGCGTTTCCTCGTCCTTCTTTGTCCGAGAATCCGTCTCGCAAGCCCCACGCTTTTTCAACGGATCGTATGTCGCTGTAAAGATCTCCTTTACAACGAAATATTTTTGATATCACTTCTTAGACCTCTGTGCAAACGAAGACGTCGAATCAACATTTCCTTCAGCTTCTATCCTGAGATCGAGGAACGTAAAGAGTTACGATCGCTTTTCAATCAGTAGAATATACCAGTCAGAGTCGGACGAGGTTGAAATAAAAATTGAAAAGATAGGAGACATTCGTACGGAGCTCCCGCGATCGAAATGGATTTTTCAAATCAATCACCCGTAGCAAAAGCGCCGTTTCCTTTCCCACAGCGGCTAAAATGTTACCTATCGCGAACAGGTTGGTGTTGTCGGGTCTTTCGAAAGCGGACGCGAGCCGGGAACGCAGGTTTTCGCGAAATGTCACCCTCGTAACCGTCTACCCGTCCACCGGACACGTCGTGGTGGAACGCGAAAAAACGAACGGGTTTTCCAAGGAATCGTAGTCGATCGGTGGAGGAACTTGTTTGGCTGGGCTCTCGCGATCGTTTTATCGCGTATCCGTCGTGCCGCGCCGGTTATCCGCTCGACGCCGCAGCGGTGTTCGCACTCACTTTCACTAGAACGCCGCGCGCGGAAGGAGAAAAGGGATCGACCTGGCCGAGTAGCGTTATATAAATTAGGCGTTTCGCGAGCAGACCGTACGGCCAGGCAAGACAAGCCGAGTCAAGGCAGGCCGGTATCCTCCTTTCAGAGGGACCAGCCGCGCGTCTGTGTCGCGTTCGTTCAGGCCTTTAGAAAGCTTCCGCGCGGCTTACAGCGCGAGAGATTGCTTCGAGCTCCCGATGGAATATTTTCTGTGCGCCAGGGACACCCTTTTGCCGAGCCTAACTCCGTCGAGATAGCGAGCTGCTTGCTGTACCCGCCGTACCCGATTCCCATCTCTCCGACGCGCGCGCGCGAATGAAAAGTAATTCCCGTCGCGGCGGGGAATCGGCTCGAATGCTAATCAGACTGTGCACGGATAAATCAGGAAACGATATCATTCGTGAGCCAAGCCGTCTGGCTCTCGGGGCAGCGCGGCGGGCTCGAGCGAAAGTCACTGACCGATATTCTTTTTATCGCCTCACGCACGTTCGTGCACCAATCCACGCCGCTCCTCGCCTCGCCGCGTCTCGCCGCGTTTGCATTTCCTGCCATTAGAACGTTACACGGCGCACGAAATCCAGCTCGGAGCCGCAGAAAACTACTCCGCGGATCGTTCCCGTCCGGGGAACTCTGTCTCGCCGACGATAACGAGTCGATCGATCCTCGGAACACGCGTTATTAGCGGATCCCGTTCCGGGAATTAATAATCATCGACGCGATTGTCGCGAGCCGATAATCGAGCAAACATTCTCCGCTTCGAAATACCTCGGATCGAGCCGTTAATACACGCGCGAATCCTTCGCGATTTCTGCCCACGAGTTGAATTGTTTCACGGGTAGTTCGTCACTGTTTAAATACTTGAGCGTCTGCGTAGTTCTTCGAGCAGAAGTTCGCATACTCTGCCAGCATCGCGGGCTGTAGAAACAATCCCAACTACTTTCCAACTTCCCCTACCATCTCGCGATGTCCTCTGCAACATCTGCGAACTTAAACACTTCCGAGTTGACGCGTTTAATATGGATCCCTCGAACGAGAGAAAAATAAGAGGACAGCTGATTCGAACAGGTCAGAAATCGTAGCTTGTCGATCTCCCCGACGAAGATCAAACGCGATTCCTTCGTGCAACGGCAGAGAAAGCGGTGCTCTTCCGTTCAATTTCCCCCCGGTTACGCGTTCGACCGATTCGATCGATCGCTGCTCGGTGCAGCAGGTGGCTACCGGTTGGAAAACGCGGATTCTAATCGCGGCTGGTCGAGCCGAGCCGAGCCGAGCTGAGCCGAGCGCTCTCCTCCGGAGGCGGTGGATCCCGTTACGCCGTCCGTTCCGCGTTGAAAAGTTACACAAGAAGTTATCGCGCCGTAATATGAGAAGTTGTGAGCGAGCGCGTGCCAGCTGCGTCGGGGCCGTATAAGCGCGAGCCGAAACGAAAAATGTGTTCCATTTCGCGGAGGCCGAATCGGCCGGGATGCTCGTCGTGCGTCGTTTAGCGCAGCCGGCGCTGCTCTTAATGAAAGTCGCTAATTTTTCCAACAATTTTACTCTCCGCGGGCTGGGCGACTTGCATACAATACTCGCGGCACCGTTCGAATGAATGCCCGAGTTTCGCCTCGATTCCGTCCGTTTCGTTTCTCTCGCTCGGTTAGAAAGGTATTTCACTCCGAGTCCAGGCTGGCGCGCGACAGCCGGCACGCTCGGGGCCCGTTGCTGCGAGGTGCGCGGGAACGATTAAGGGGATTACGCCGCGGCCACGGAGACGCGAGCCGCCGCTTTACACGAATTTTTCCGTTATTTTCTCATTTTCTCCCCGCTCTTCCCCCTCGACCATCCCGCACGTTCTGTTCCGGCGAAAGAGCTCTTTTCTTCTCGCAGGGGCGCGTTTCTAACTCCGAGCGATCCTCCATTGTACCGCGGGAACGCGTTCGCCTAATGTCTCCTCCGAGCCGCTCGTGAAATAGAGCTCGGCTAAAACCGAGGACCGTCCTCCCAGCGCGGCAACGCGCCGTTGCTAAGGGAAATTTCTTTGAGAGTTTGGTCGATAAACCACTCTTCTCCCCGTGCAACTGATTGCCGGAGCGTTTCACGATTCGTGCGACTCGTTTCTTCAAAGACGCTCCATCGCGACGGGAGACCGGTCGCGTGACTCCTTTTCGGTGCATTCCCAGAGTTTCCGAGCTCTTGAAGTTTATTAGTCGTCCATTCGAAACAAAATTCTATTTCCCGCTACCTTTACATTCATTCTCGTGCAGCAACAACCGCTCGGTAAACAGTTTAGCGATTCGCAAAGAATGCTGAAACCTCCCGACAGTCGAGCGAGGTTTCGCCGAGCAAGGTCTTTGATTAAATTTGCAGAACGCTTTCCTTTTCTCGTCGAGCGACAGGAGCGAGCGGTTGACAGAGTCTTTTCCTGCGAAACCGAGCTCCGCCACGAGGGATTCCTTTCCCGATTCGAAGCGCGCGCCGTAAATAGTCAGCGAGCACAGGGCTACGGCCGATCCCACGGCGCGTTGTGTCCTAATAAAGCCACGCTTTCGTATCCGCCTACGCGTCACGATTAACAATTAATGCTCGGCCGACGAATGCCAACGTGGCGAGGAAAGCGCGTGCATCGCCGGTGGAGCACGTGCAGCCCGCCGAGGCCCAATTATTCCGAGTAACGGACGACCTAGGAACGTGTGACACGCGCGACGTTCGAAAGGAATCGCGACCACGCTTCTCCACCCGCGAGTTCCTCTCCGAAGTTCGCGAACGATTAATCCTTAGCAAGTTCAGGGTTCAACCAGATCGAATTTCTAGACGGCGCGAACTGAAATCGAGAGTTGTTCGAGGCGTCGCCGAACTCGGCGAAACAACGCCGAAAGTAATTAGACCCTCGCGGATTATGCACGGACGTCGACAACCATTCCCCTCGGGGGTTGTTTCGCGCGAAGTTGAAAGTCGGCTGGTTCCGGTCGGACGATCCGTGCCGCAGACGCCGCGACGCGACGCGGTGTATTCATTGAAACTTTCAATTTATCGGTTCGCGCCTCGCCTCGACGACTGTTTTGCTTGGTTCGTTCCGCGGTTCCAGCTCCTTAAACGGCGAAACTTTCCTCGCGCTTTGTCCCGCCCCCCCCCCCGGAATTAATAACGTTTCGAATACTTTACGTAATTCCCGGGAGCCTCGAGTAATTAAGAGTTGTCGGTCCACCAGTGGGGTTTGCCTGACCGTGGTCGGCTGTTTCCACTGCCGCGGGTTATATCGAGTAGAAAGTCCGCTGCTAATCTCCGTGAAAAAAAGAACGAGGAAGCGTTTCGTAAAGCCGGTGCGCGCAAAAACCGGGCGAAAAAAGGAGCGGGATTTATAACAAATTGCTCGGAGAATCGTCGATCGTGGAAACTGCTCTCTCGCTCTCTTTCTTTTCCCCTCCGCTCGGTCGAGGATTATCTCGAGGTTCGAGTTAATCGCATCGGCTCGGTGATTTAGATCCGTGGCCGAGCATCGATGGCGCAGCGAACTCGATCTTCTACGCACGCTTCCGCCGGAAGCCGCCACCCTGCAAATTATTCGAGCGTGGCCGATCGGTTGCGTGATCACGAGCGACGCGCGTCCGCTCTCCCTTCTCCGATCTACCGATCGATGCACCTCGATCGAAACCTTCGGCTCCTCTCCGACTATTTCGAGAGTTTTCCTTCTTTTTATTCTACGCGCCGAGCTGGCGAACAATTTTCAATCTGCCGATCAGGGCCGGTCTCTTTGCCAGCCACGGGACCATTACTCGGACAATCTACGAGGCAGATCGGCGGCGGGCGACGTTGATAGATCGAGAACGCCGTCGACTCATTACGCTGAATATTCATCAGGACGAAACCTCTTTGCTCAATGAATTTAAATCGCCTGGACACAGGGAAAAGGGAGGACCGAGAGGGTTTCGTGAGTTCGTCGAAATGATTCGCGGTAGATCGGAATACCGATCTTGACCTGTTCGATGAAAGATGCTTCCGTGCTTTTAGTCGACTCTCTCTCTCTCTCTCTCTCTCTCTCTCTTCTTCTCTGTCTCTCATTCTCTCTCCGGTCTGGCCAGGTTGCCGCGTCCTCTCCGTGATCGATATTCCGTTCACGTGCCAGCGCAAACAGAAATCCAATCCGATCGCGCCTGCATCGAATCTTGCACTCGGCTGACCCAGATTATTATCTCCGCCGGCGTTCCTATTTTTATTCGGCAGGCCGCGCGGTGTTTGGCACTGAACTTGCACCGTTTTAATTAAACACCGACCACTTTGCGCTTGCTGCTTTCGATCCACCGACCAGAAATCCTCGGTACGTAGCTTGATCGGCTTCGAAATTACGGCTACGGCCTCGTTTCTTTCATTGGCCATCGAAATCTCGGTAGCCGACGCCGCGGCGTCGATGTGCAATTTCCATGTAACATTCAGCCCCGTAACTTTCGACGATTTTACGATCAACGTGCCCGTTCTTTTCTGGCACCGCGTTCTCGCGGGCTCGAAGCCTTCTCCTCTCATTCGCAGAGAGACTGGACACGATTCCGTGGACTCGAGCTCTCCTGCGGACGAGAGTCGCTCCTTTCTTTTGTCTCGGCTCTTCTCTGTTACTTACGGTGGAAAAGGGGACAATGGTTCCGCGAATGGTTCGCTGGTTTCACGGTGTCGAGGAACCGAGGTGCAAAGGGCACCACTGGATTCAAGAAAGAGGCGAGAAAGAGCGATTCGATGCAGCAGCAGGCGGTTTTCCGAGTGGATACCCTCAATTTTTCTCTTTCTCGGCTGCCCGAAAGGCGTACCGCTCGAGAGACCTTCCGGTTTCGGGGAGCGACTCCTAAAGTCGTCGTAGTTACCAGTCAGCCTCAAAAGACCGACGGATCTGGTCGATTTGATCTCGCCATGAAACCTCGAACGTTAAAACCTTACTTAAGGACCATCGACGCGCGAATTTTCCATGTCGCGGGAGAAACGCTCGGCGTAGAAAAAATGCGAAAACACTAGGGCGCAGCCGATAAAAATAGACGAACCGATATCGATGACAATCCGGGTCAGTCGGGAACGAGATCGATCGGCTAAGGACAGGCTCGCACAGAAATTCGACGCACGGGCACCGCTAGCTCGCTGGTTGGTTTACCGCGAAAACCACGCGCAATTCGATGGAAATCGCGTGACGGCTTCTGCGAATTCCGCGTCGTGACGGCCGAGACACCCACGCGCTCGTTAATCTTCCAGCCGACGTCGAGATTGTCCCGATGATATACCCTGAAACGAATTTTATTAGCGCCGAACGGTTGATGTCTTCATCTTCTTCGAATACGGCCGCAGCTCGTTCGAAAGTTCCAGAAATCGTTAACTGATCCGCCACTCGTCGGGAGCCGTCTGTCGATTCAGACGCATTGATAAAAATAGAGAGACAGCTTCGAGTTCTAAACTAGTTTCTAAACTCTTGAAGTACGTAACACGCTCCGGGACTTTGGAAATTAGTTGGAAACTGTAGCTCTCTCCCTTGTCCTACGGTATACCGGGTGTCCCCGCAGCCGATGTACCCTCAGATAAATAAAATTTGATACGTACGAGCAGAATCGCCATGCAGAGTGGATCAGCGGAGGATTAAAGTTACGGGAAAAAGGATTTGTTCGAAGAAGTGAGCACAGTGTACATAAATCAGCCCCAAATGCGTTTCGGGGGCGGGGAGGAGGTGCGTCTCACCACCATAGTGGAACGTTGACCCAGTGTGGATCGTTCAGTGTGTTCGAGGCCGAGGATTTGACGGAAGCGCGAGAATCGCGGCGGTAAAAATGCGAAACGGCGGTCAGCCGCAGCAGACGGCGGTAATGGCACCGCCGCACCTAAACGGCTCCGCTCAATTCGTTTCCGGCGGTTACGTCAGCTACGTGCCACGCCAGCCCTGGGGGCAATTTCAAGGGGCGCAGCATCCCAGGAACACAGCCAGGCCTCTGTCGCATCCGCCGCCACCACCCTCCAGAAGGGAAAGCCAAAGACCACCTCCTCCCTCCGGGAACGGTTCTGCCAACCCTAAGAGCACGTCCCTTCCGCATACCAGGCCCGGGACAAACAGGAGCACCACCCCCTCGGTGAGTTTGCCGCGAGACACCTACCCCTTTCGATGGACGCGACCTGATTTTTTCACCGGTCGTCGTTAACTTCTCTTTCGGCGGACCTCGAAACTGCATAACCTTGCTACCTCATTTGCATTTTGTTACACAGTTCTTCGTAGCTTAACAAATTGTAGACGGTTTCTGAAATAAGGGGACAAGCAGCGCGGTTGTCTTTCCGTGGAGAAACGTCGCGTGTATTCGAGGAGATCCCCTGGGGTCGTATCCGCAGGTTCTTCCCGAGAAAGGTATCGATCACCCGAGATTTATAGGAGTCTGATTGGAAGTTGGGAGCTTCGCTTTCAAGTGGAATCCCCCGGGCACGGGCGAGTTCCAGCCACAGAGGAATCCTTGCGCGTCGAGTGGACGATGGTCTCTCGAAAAGAGCGCGATTAAAAGTTAATACATCATCCTCGGGACTATTCCTTGTCAGACTAGTTTCGGCTACCGAGAGAGTCAATTGGTCGCGGTCGAGAAAAAGTGAAGGAGGATAAGCGGCGGAGAAAGAGAAAGGCGAGGGAACAGAATCCTCTTATGCGTCGCGGGTATCTAGAAAAGCACGTCGTGGAATACCATATGAGGCTTAAAGTCAGCCGTGAAGGAATGCCACCGAATCTACCCGGTGTCACGTTCGTTTTTAATCTGGTTCTCGCGTCCCTTTGAAAAAATCTAAACAAAGACCATTCGACTCTTCTGCATTCCTTCGACGCATTATCGTCGAGCGAACAACTTAGAAGGTTACTTCGTCGATCGATAATCTATAAAAATTCTTGCGCACCGGTCGACAACGGAGCCAACACTTAGTAGGCCATTCAGCTTTGTAATGAAATTTTCCTCGACTCGGTGAACCGAAGTTGTACAAAGCCGACGACGCTGCCGAGGGACTTTCGACGAAGATTGATGGATGTATAATTTCGGGTAGGGCCGAACCGATCGTGTTTCCGTCTGGCGGCGAGAACACAATGGGGGGTGAGAATTATCGGGCACCGTTTCGGTACAGCGTCAGCTTTCCTGGCAAGCAGAAGTAGAAGCAAGAGCAGCAGTTCCATGGTTGCTGTTTAAGCATACCGTGCCTCGAAGCCTTGAGATTGACATCGACGCGCACGCACGCGGCGAGACGCGGTGAGAATGCGATAGGGCCCCCGGTTCCTCGACGGGAGGGACCAGTTTTCACCGAGCGATGAGAAGAGCTTCGCTCAACCCTAACCTCAGAGTCCCGTAGGCAACCGGAGACGCGTCGAGATGCTAGAAAGTGGTCTCGGTGTCGCGTTTCGAGCAATTCGATCGAACGCCTCGGAGCTCGAGCCGAGAAATAGAAGGAAAAGACACGGTAGTTTGTGGTCGAGCGAGAAACGATACCTCTCGGTACCGCGAACTTCCCCCGTTTCCCCAATTAAAAGGGCGGCTCCCGCGAATCGGAGAGGATTCGGTTCGCGATCGAGCAGAGAAATTCGCTCGGTCGCGAGCCGATCGATTAAAGTCACGACCGGTCGACGGCAATTATGCTGGCCAGGCATCTTTTTCAAGCGTTCCGCCGCGCGTAATTGGAAAGCTAGCTTCGACAAAGAGAAGACGTCGACAAAAGAACGTCTTATAGAGATTATCCCGGTGCAGCAAGGAAATACCGGTGTAACAGGATTCTCGAGGACCGTAAGATCTCTCGAGGAGACCGTCCTCTCTCTCTCTCTCTCTCTCTATCTTTCTCGCTGTGCATGGACGTTTGTGTGTGTGGTGACGGTGGCGCGAGCGCGAGTGCGCTTTTTTCCTTTCCTCTTTCGTACGAGATCGAGCGAGGCCAGTGCAAGGTCGCCACTCGAGGTTGTCGGTTCGCTCTCCGCGTGCCCAAAAAGATTATTTTTTCGACGACGACGAAAGTACAGCGGCGCGAAGGGTCCTCGGCGAAATTCCGATACTCGTAGCGTTGAAAATAAACGGTCTTAAGCTTCGGCTCTCTTCGCCTCTGCTAATTATAGACCCTCAGGGAGCGCCGGAGAAAAATAGAGAGTGATTTTTACGGACTCTTCGATGATCGATCGATCGACAGAAAATTCACGACGGGCAACATCGTCGAAAGCTGTCGACCAGTTCGTAGAACTCGCGAGGCTGCGAGAGGTTTTACGAGGTACTTGTTCCTCTAGATACGGTTTCAATCTTCGAGGCACAGTCGTTAGTACGTAGTACTCGCAGAGTAAGTGAGTTTCCCGCGAATGGTATCGGCCCGTAGACTCGTGCATCGCATCGGCAAACGTCGACGAACATGTGTTCCGTTAGATCGTGGCTGGTGTTCCAACGCTCGGCGACGAACGATCATCGATTCAGGTTCTAAACGCCTTCCCCAGTCTTTTCCCCAGATATTAACGCTTTCTGGGTAACTGTTCGTCGACGCGAATCGACACGTTGGAATACAAATGAGGCGCTATGAAACATCCGATCGAACAAGTTTCTTCGGATCGTTCCACGCCGCGAGCGCCGACTACTTTCGTCGAAGATATACACCGCGATATCAACCCGATGACATTTAGATTACCCTTTCTATCCGGGACTCGGAGTCGCGAGAATTCTGTAAATTGCAGCTGCTCGACTATCCGAATTTGAATGTCCAACTGGAGGTACGGTTCTCGGATCGAAACTGAGCGAGATATTCCGTTATTAGAGACGGTGCGCCGCGGCGGCAGTCTCGCCGATGAATTCACGCGACCCGGAAAAATGCAGGTTCGGCCCCTGCCGCAGATGAATATTCACGATCCAGCCGTCGACGTACACGGAGAACCTGGCTCGACAGTGAAATTAAAGCGTGGAAAATATATCTCCGGCGAGGCTTAACGGCTTTACGAAAGAGAAGAACAGCGGCGCGGGGGTGTCACTCGAGCGGGCTCGCGCTCCGTTTCCCGCGTTCGCCGGGAAAATTCAACGCACGAGCGTCGAGGGCCGCGCGAGATTTCAAGAAAAATGATCTTTCCTCAGTGGATTAAACTTTGCAATTAGCGAGACCGCTGCTCAGATATTCCATTCGGCGACGTACGAAATCGCTTAGCGTTGCGTCGCCTCGCGATGCTCTGCCGAGCGTTTCCAGGATTTCGATGTTTATCCGCGAGAAACGGGAGAGCGGAGACGGTTTCTTCGCGTGGAATTAGAAAGGTGTCACGATCACGCTCGTTAATGCTCGCTGACATTAGTAGACCGAGAAGCCGGGACTTGTTTTCTTAGGCAAATACGGGCCGCGAGCGAGTTCCCGATGATTTTCATTCGTTTCACAGCGTGGCGAGCACGCGATTCTCGACGCGGAGCGTCGGGACGCCCCCGTTCGACCACCGACGCGGCTCCGCACGCTCGCCCCCTCTTCAAGTACCGTTTAAACTTTAATTTCAGCTCCCTCTCGCGCGACGAATTACTCTCGCGGCGAACGAGGTCGAACGGCACATGGCGCTAACGCACACGTCTCGTTGAACTACTTTCGAATTTTGAAGCTCCTCGCCCCTCCCTCGTCCTGCCAGAATCTTCCTCGAGGCGACACCGTCCCGACGCCCCCCACGATCGCCGATTGAATTTTTATGGAAATACGGCCGGCGTAACGGCGAGCCAGCCGTGGAATCCTCGACAATTATCTAACGACCCCGTTAGAAAATCGTCTTGGTCCACTTCTGACCGACGTTTCCTGGTATCAACGTCAATTTTTCCGATTAGACATTCCACGAACCGCTGCCGCTCACTTCCCCGAGACAATACCTCCGTATCATACGTTACTTCCTTTTCGGGAAAATACTGACTCACGAAGTACGCCGCACGCTCGTCTGTTCATTACTTACCGTCTCCGCTCGCGTGCCCGACTCTCCAACGTTTATTTCAATTCGCTCGTTCGAACGGTTTTCGCGTGTGATTCAATTAACCCGACGAACGAACTTCTTGGTCGTTTATAATCCCCTAGCGTAAAAAGAGAATTTATAGAAACACCGTGCGGGATCAGTTAAATTTGTTTCCAAGAGAGATTGCAGTATCGACTCGTTATTATTAGACTGCGGATCTTTATGCAAAATAAAAATTGTCGGCGCTCACCGCGAGACACGGGAGCCACTTAAGAACGTCTTTCTTCCCTCGATCATTTGAGTATATTGGTACGTATTAAGACCCAGTAGTGTCATACATGCATAACGTAGTCTAGTTATTATTAAGACGAGTGGAATCGGCCGGTAATAGACAGACAAACGTTGGAGCCGGCAGGTAGGTTCCGGCTCGAGGAGCGCGTTTATTTACGGAACTGGGGGAGATTTATCACGGTTTTACCGATATACACCGGTGAAAAATCGATCGCCGGTATGAGCAAGGACGCGATTAAAAATACCGGCTCGTGTGCCCCGTGGCTCGTTCTCCTACCGTCTGGCCGGGCACGGTCCCGATCTCCTTCGGCCGTCACTTTCTCCGACGAAGTTAAAGGTCACTGGTCTCTCCTCGAGTTTTCATCGGGCTCGACTTTATTATTACGTCTTGTTTCACGGGTCGACGGTCGCGTAACGCTTTGTGAAAACGCCGCGCCGGCCGCCTTTTTTCCATGACTTTCGCCTCGCGCCGGTTAAATTGCTGCCAGAAAATAGTTTGGCTCCGTTGGGGTTGCGAGGGTTCCTTTTTATGCGAGCCCTTTGGACCGAGCATGGGTTCAGCGCGTGAAATATGCAATCCCCTTTGTTGCACGCCTGTAACGTTTATTCTCGCGCGTCGTAGAGCCGATTGAAAAAGTTGCAAATATTTCTTCTTCTTCTTCTTCTTATTATTATTATTATTATTATTATTATTATTTATTATAGACGGACTGAAGCCCTTTTCAATAAGTGTTTACAATATCACAGAAATGAAAAAAAAGAGAAAGATACAATACTGCTCGTGTAATAACAAAGAAGAGACATGCAAAAAGAAAAATTTAATAATGGTACAATCGATATGGTATTATCATATACTTAATCCTGCGTAGTTGCATTTTAAAATTTTGTAAACAATCACTGAAAAAATCAATACGATTATAGTGCATGATTTTGAGATAACGCTATTCATTGGATTAATTAATCCATAAGTAGATCTCGCTTTAAGTGTTTGAAAACCCGCTCTTGTTCTCAGTTCACGTTCTGGTACATAAAAATTGATTTGCGCCAGTGGAGAGGTATTTCTTCTGCGTTCTTAGAGATCGTATCAGTCCATTATCAGTTCAATGTGCTTTCATTGTTCGCAGATTAGAGACTGAAAAATCGCAGTCTGGATTATACGTCGAGCTTTAACGCTCCGATAAGATATTCGTTCTTTCTCCTCGAAGGAGCAGTTCAGACCCGTAAGACTACCGTCGAGATTCGCCGAATTTCCACGCGAACGCCCGGCTCCCTCGCATCTGGGATCCAGTTACACATTGTAATCCCGCGGCCCCGTAGATTTTGTTTGCCCGCTCTATTATTGCCGCTGTTGACACTGCTGATTGACCCTGGAACACCGGCAGCGTCTGGCCGAACACGCGAGGCGTTCCCGTCCCCCCGGCGTCGCACCTTAAACATTAATTCCGAGCAGTCGCGAGCGTTCAGACGGGCGGGCGTGCTGTACCCGAGGAGGATCGGGAGACACTCGCGGCAGTTAGCGATAAATAATTATCTCTGGAGATAAACTCCGACGCTTCACACCTCGGCTGTCGTTTCTACTCGTAAACACCGTCGGCTTGCCTTACGGCGAGATAAAACTCCTTGTCTGGCAGCTCGAATTAATTCCAGTTGAGATCATTCGAAAATTCGTCGAATTCTCCGATTCACCGATGACATCTCTTTAGACAAACAAAATACCAGAGACACTTCAAGCGCTGCGACTTGGACTTTGACGTCCAAGTACATACTCGTGGTTTGGACCGTAGTATTTGGATGCGAGTTGGAAAACGAGCCGGGAGCCGTCGTTAAAATAGACATGTCACGTTGCGAAAGCCCAAAGGCAGCGTAAGGAAGTTGGCAGAGGCGTGTGCGAAGATATATGCGCTTGTTTGGACACGTCCGCGGCTTTCAGACGCGTCGTCGTCGAGGAATCGCGCGAGAAGAGAGAAAGAGAGAGAGAGAGAGAGAGAGAGAGAGAGAGAGAGAGAGAGAGAGAGAGAGAGAGAGAGAGAGAGATACTCGATTCCTAATTAACACGCTCGTCTACCGGGTGTACCGAGGCAGTCTCGCTCGAATGGAATTCCGTCGGTGGGTATCCCCACCGGCCGGTATTTCTTCTCGCGGAAATATTCGAGTCCCGTTAACGTTTATTGGCCCATTATTTATTCCCGGTCGCGCGTAAACGTCTGAATTTGTTTATACCGATGGAAGCCGGCACTTCAGCTCTGGCTCGGAGCGAAAACGAACGTTCACCGGCCTAGTTTTATAGGCGGCCGTGCCCCGGTAGTGATTTCACACAATGGGACCGAGCTGGAGGCATTAATTGCTCGATGGCGGTATCGCTCTGTCAATTATATAACATCGGACGCGCGAGCATAACTGGGTCGGCAGCCATGCAGAGCGTAACGCAGCGGCTCTGGCGAGCCTTTCGACGCGAGGCCGACGGATAATTCAGTTTTCGAGCGGACAACTTGTCCATCAGCATTCTGGTTACTCTCGCGTCGTGCGTACCGTAACAGAATCACTGGCGAGCCGTGCCCGTGCTCTCTACTCGGTACTGTATCGCGGCGGTCCAGCCAGCAACAACGGCCCACCCGGCAGAGCACCGACTTCCCCGCTAATTGTCTGACCACGCGCTGGTATAATTCACTGGCCGAGCTCGCGACAAGCTTTATTAACTTCCCAGAACCTCAAATTGTGTACTCGGTCTCCCGGCAATCGCGACGACGCCGCGCACGTTTTTCTACTTCAATCGCTCCTGCATTTGCATCTCGAATGCGATACAAAACAAACCCATACACCATCATCACAATAAACCCTTTACTCAATCTCCACTGAGCTTTCCGATAGACACGTTTGTTTGTCGTAACCGAATAACGTAATCATTTCTGTTCCCTCTTGAGTTTATTACCTACATTTTTAAGGGTAATTTTAAGGCTCCTAACTTTTAAGACTACGGTCCATACCTGCCTAGGGTCATCACAGTAATTACAGTACCATAAAAAAGGGACCAACGACAAGCAAATCCGGAAAAACTCACCACAGCTGCGAAACACATGTTTCCTATTGTTCATACTTTACCGTTACCCGATTTAGTCACCCAGATACTCTATTCCACCATTCGAACTGCGACCAATAGGATTTTTGTAAACCCCACTACGCATCAACCCCCACCATTTGTACAAGTTTTCATGAAACATTCCAGAAGAAAAATAAAGCAGATATGTTCTAACCACCCGAGGTGTAACACAGTTTCTTTTCGACATATCTCACAAGGATCCGAGATCTTTAAACTTTTACGAAGTCGATTCCAAGTCGTGAGTTTTCATCGACCGAGCGACACCACAATTTCTTTACGGATTATTATTCGATGAAGGATGCGATTGGAGTGGAATTCTCTTTTAGTTAAAAGACACAGCTCAGTAAAATAGATAATTGGAAACTAAAATTTCTTGGTTTTCGAACTTTATCCAGGACTGTTTGATCTCAACATTTAAAAGGATATCCTGAGCTTCTTAATTCTCAGATTTCCAGATCACTCCGACCACGAATGCGTGGCGTAGAGCGAAGCCTGGGATTCCTTGTGGAATATTCTGTCGAGAGCGAACAACAAACTTGCTTCTTACAAGACGACGAGTAAATTCCTAGCAAAAAGGGGACAACGTAGGTACACAGTGTGCGTCGAGGGGGTCGTGGCTTCTAAACGCCCGCACCTAATTCCGTTCTTCCCGCCGGAAGTTTTCCCTCGCGCGAGCAACGCGATAAAAACCGGATAGATGAAGCGGGAGGGGTTTCAGGCGTCCGCGAACTTGGTTAATATCTACGCGGGGGTGGCAAGAAGCTTCGAAGACTCTCACGAACGAAACGCGGAGAGGCGATAGGAACTTTTAATCACGGTTTTTGCGCGAGACTCCATTAACCGAGAACCGTGAAGTCCGACGAAGGAATCGGTGTATTAATCCTTGATGCAGCTGGATCCTGCGGTTGCGTGGATCCGCAAGAGAGAAAGGTTCCTTTCGAGGTTCCTTCAGTCCCGAGGAAAATCCGGCTACCGGTGTTTATTCTTTGATTATGCGGCTATCGGGCGACGAGATCGGGCCAAGAATCCGGTAAAAATGATGACGAACCGGCGCGCAGCGCGGATGCAGCAGCCGGTGCTCTCCAGCTTCCCTTGTCGGCACTTTAACCACCTACGTGCCCCGACTCTCCCGCTCTCTGTGCCGCTGACACCCGCTAATTATAATTTGTGTCGTGAGTTTCATGCAGTACACCCGGCAAGCAGACGGGAAAAGGGGCTAAGATGTTCCTGCCGCCTCTCGACTCCGCTGCAGCAACATCACACGACAACCTTCTCCTCCTCCCCTTCCTTCTACTTCCTCATCCTCCTCGTCGTCCTCATGCTCTTCGCTTTCTGTCCGTTGCAAGCGCAGCCAATTCCCTCATCGTCGCCGACGCGATTCTTCGGTTTTTCATCTCTTCCCTCTTGGCACCCGGAAACGCGAGTAACGGCCGGCTCTAATCGCCGTAACGACAGCGGTTTACGCTCGAAAGAAAAGGAAGGGAATCCAGGGCTGCTCGGAGGCTGTTCGTTCCAATTTTTTTATTCTCCGCTCGAAGACCGTTCTCTCAGCTCCACTTTCAACCCCCGGCAACTTCACCCCGCCTACCGGTTTCCGCGGCTTCCTTTTTTCGCCGGTGTTTTCGGGCCAATTGATTCCTCCGCGGGAAACGCGATCGGAAAGTTAAACGGGTGGCTGGAGAGAAGAGACCCGGGGTCATTGATCTCCAGTTTGCTCCAAGTAGAAACCCGGACTCGCCCGAATCTCGATGGATCCGGATAGAGCATCTTACTGAAAAAGTTTTCGCTCTTGAAACCCTGATGTTCAATTAATCCTAATGAATTTTGAGAACACCAAACAATCCAGTAGGAAATCACTTCCTCCTAACCGTATAGATCCCAGATGCTCTGCGGAAATCTTGGTGGAATCTTTTCGAGAAAAATTATAGTAAAAGACAACGGGTCTCCGGTATTCGATTAGAGAAGCGTCGTTTCCCTGGGGATTCGGATATAGCATCTTACTGAAAAAGTTCTCCGCTCTTGAAACCCTGATGTTCAATTAATCCTAATGAATTTTGAGAACATCAAACAATCCAGTAGGAAATCACTTCCTCCTAACCGTATGGATCCCAGATGCTCTGCGGAAATCTTGGTGGAATCTTTTCGAGAAAAATTATAGTAAAAGACAACGGGTCTCCGGTATTCGATTGGAGAAGCGTCGTTTCCCTGGGAAGCCGAGAACACCGAAGGATCCCACCGGGAGATGAAAACGTCGATAAACAGACCGACTTCTGTCTCTCTCCCTCTATTTTAGAATGCTCCGGTGTTTGCGAGTCCCGCGAGGAAAGTAACGCGGATAGGAGGCTCGTATCAGTGGCCAGGCAGATTACGAACAAAGGGAAGCGAGGTCGGAGACAGAGGGAGAAGCCGCGGCAGCCCAGCCGGTCGACGAAAATGCGGAAAATCTGCTTTGCAAATTTCCTCGAGCGCCCACCGACGACGCTGTCGCCCGGCGTTCGAGAGCGTCTCAACGCCTCGATGAATTTACAGGCTATCGATTTTATTCCCCGCGCTTTTAGAACTCTCTTTTCCGGAGAGTCCGGCGACCCGTGACTCTCTCTCTCTCTCCTCTCGTTAATTATTTTATCATCGGAGCCTATCGAATATATCCACAGCTGTACATCGTAAAGATTTGACGGTAACTTTAGTTTACTTTTTACCAGAAAGAACCATTCGCCGAAGAGAGGTTCTGCTTTCCCGGTAAAACCGTGAGAAATAGCGTTCCGATGTGCAAGCGCGGTTATGCAATTGCAGCTCGGCTGCCGCAAGCCGATTGCATCGAGCCTAATCAAGAGAACGCGCGCGATCGATCGATTATACACTTTCATCCGCTACCCGGTCTGACGTCACGTGTCATCAGTTAGAAAGGAGCCAAGGAGAACTGCATTTCTGGGGGCCGGGCATAACTGCATTTATTAGCTTCCGAAGGACAGGCGGTCGAAGAAAGTCCCGCGTGGATCCGCCTCGCGAATCTCGGATCCTTTCGAGGATGACGCGTCGCTTAATTTTATCCCGGCAGGACTCGAACACATATCCGAGTCGCGACTCGTGCTGCAACTTTGTCGAGACGCCGTTTTTAGAAAACAGCATCGCGCTCGACCGAGTATAAGTCTGACATTTCCCTTTCCGTGTTTGGAAAGTGCTGTCCGTTGTTCTCCTCCATAATGAACGAATCCATATTTTTAAAACAAACGCATCGATATCGGAACCCCACTGTTTTAAATACGTTCGTCAATTATTTTCGTTCCTCGTCCATCTGAATTCTGCAGAAGTTTATCAACGAGAAGCTAAACTTATCTGCAACTATTCCCGGAAAATCCGTCCTCGAAGAGTACACCTTGTACCTCGTAGATATAATTGCTGTCGGTCAACTTGTCCGATGAAAAAGTCTGAGCGAAAGGTGGCAGTTGCCAGCGAGCGATCTCGGTGACAGAGAGACGTGTACCGTTCTCGTCACGTGTTCCTCCTCGAGGAAGGAAGGGGAGCCACGAAGAGCAGACCAGGGCTATCAGGAATATGCGTCTTCTACTTCGCTGAAAGCCCGCCTTTCTCGACTGCTTCGCGAACTTTGCCAAAAACCGGCGAGTCGTCGCGAAAATTTGTTAGAACTACCGCAATCGCGAACTACGGGCCGCCCGTTAAAGTCCGCGGAAACTTTCACTGTCGCGGTGTCCGCGAGATTTGCCAAAAACCCTCGCTGCTCGGGAAATCTCGCCGAAAGCCTGCCCGGCTGTTTTCTCCCTTTTTCACCGACGTACGTACTCTCTTTCGTCGACGTCGCGACGCGACGCGTCGTTCGCCGTTAACTCCGTCGACGAGTGAACCCGACTAAACGAGACAACTTTGTTCCCTGTTACAGAAGGTGGACCCAGAGCTGATATTCACGAAACAAGAACGGAGCGGGAAGGGTAGCTTCGGCGAGGTGTTCAAGGGGATCGACAACAGGACTCAGCAAGTTGTTGCCATCAAGCTCATCGATCTCGAGGAGGCGGAAGATGAGATCGAAGACATACAGCAGGAGATCATGGTGCTGTCGCAGTGCGACAGCCCGTACGTCACCAAATATTATGGGTCCTACCTCAAGGTAATACTTCAATTCATAATGTAGAACAAAATAGTGAAAATTATTTGTTCGATTAGACCGCGTTGCGCCGTCGTTGATTTTCGAATAACCTCGCTGAAGATCGTAAATCTCCAACTCAATTCGATGAGATCGCGAATTAATTATTATTATTATTATATACGGACCGAGGTGCTTTTATACAAATGTATACAGTTTTTACAGTATAACTGATAAAAACATAAAGAAAAAAAGTCTTAACCTAAGTCTTAACTAAAATTTACAAAAGAATGGACAGCGCGAAACTAAACAAATACAGGTATGATTAACAAATAGTATTGCGCAATTTTGTTTTGAATGCCTGTAACGTGCCATTAAAGAAATCGATATTATTGTAAAATATGTTCAAGCTAGCAATAATGCGATTTAATGGATTTATTTCTCCGTATGGGGATTAATCGATTTCTTATCATTTATTGGACGGACAGGATATTATTGAACGAACTTGCACTTTTTACAAAATAAACTCAATGAACATTATTTTAGAAACAACGAGAGCCGTCGTTCTAATCGCTCCACGTTTCACGAGGGAACTCCTTCCGCGAAAAAATCCGAAGAATCCGAGGTATCCTCCGCCTCGGCTGTATTTGCAAATCGCTTCGGCGATTTTCTCGCCGTGACTAATTGCGAACCAGCCCGTAAAGCCCAGCCGACGCTCCGCGGTGTTAGAAACGGTGAGCGTTCGAGTCCGAGCGTTTGTCGAATAACTCAGTCGCGGCTTCTGCGACCACGTGTTTTACGATCGAAACGAAAACCACAGGTTGCGCGCGCTCGAACGAAATCACCGTGGTCAGTTTCGCGCGTGTGTCGGGCGTAAAAAGCCGCACCGGGAGTATCGCGTGTTGTGGCACGGTTAAGGAAAAAATAAAAAAAAGTACAAAAGAGAGAGAGAGAGAGAGAGCCACGCCTTTCTGTCGCCGTTCCGAGCCGATGGTCTCGCACAATATTTTCGGAGGTGGAACGAGCACGACCCATGTGTTTGGTCCTCTGTTAGGCGCGCTACGGCAATACGTCCCCATCATTTTTCATACGCGAAGAATGGGAAGGGCTTGACGGTCGGTTAACCATCGCTTCCGGCTCGACGGTGTCGCGCGCTCGCTTCCGCTTCCTGCGATCGGCTCGCCGTGCCCGCTCCGAGCTATTCTAGAAATAAAATCCTATTCCCGCTTCACGGAAAAGTCGAAAGATATTTTCTCCGAGTGACACTTCGTACGCTTGCACAGACAAGTCCAGAGAGAAGAATGAAAAACGAACGGCACTAAATTCCGTTGAGTCGCTTGCATCGCGATTTTTCGACATCTTTTACGCGCCATTAACGCTCGAACTTTCGCAGTAATATAAGTCTCGTTAACGCGTTCGCAGCGTGTGTCGCAGTCGGTCCGAAGTTCGCGCATAAATCTCGGGGGAGGAACTAATCGAGACAAACTAGCGGGCTCTTATCGAGCAGCGTACGCGATACAGCCTTGAGTCAGGAGACTGGAAGAAACCGTCGCGTCGTTTCGTCGTTGAACCTGCCGTGACCGCTTTACGAGCTCGCAAATAGCCGCGGCCGGTTAACAATGCAACAAGAGAAGCTGAAAGAACGCGCGTTGCGTCTCGCCGGTCCTTGAAAGCGTGTCGAGATCACGCAGAATGCAGCTTGTCACGGTTCACCAGGTAGCTCCGGTGAACGGGGAGAGCCATGCAGTGCTATGGAAACGCGCAGCTGCGGGTACGGAGAGCCTTTCCACCGCCTCCGACACCGTTTTCGACGGGATATTCGTCTATTCGGCCGGCGGCGTTGCTCGTCGTGCTCTTTTGTCGCCGGTATCATCGATATCGGTCGCAGGAAAACGGCTTACCACGGCATCAGGGAACAGCCGTTTCCGTGCTCCGTTGTCGACGAGTTCCTGGACCGTGTTCGGATCGAATACGGACCGCGGACAGCCGGATGGGTAACTAACGATCGCTAATGACCGTTTCGCGCGGTCATTAAGGAAAGTTCTCGGAGGGGCTTAATATCAGGGCGCCGGGCCGCTTCATTTCATAGGTAATCATCTCAATTTTCCGGTTCCCGAGCCCGGAAACGAAGGGAGGCTCGCGCAGGCACCCGCCGTAATCCGTTTCCTCGTTCCCGGGCCTCCCGCGGGAGAGAATCGCCCGGCTTGTTTCTACCCCTGTCTCGCAATTAACGCTCCCCCCCGTGGGCACCGCGGATAACGATCGGAACGATGCGCCGTGTTCCGTGTTCCATCTTCCGTCGCGAGTTCCGAACGGATTCCGTCTGCTATCTTATTCCAATCGCCAGACATTGTTCCGCCACCACAGCAACTGCCAGATTTCGAGCGTGTCTTCTAGGCATCGCCGCTGATAAGAACCGCTGCGTGATCCAGGGTTAGTTCGTGCCCTCTGGCACGGAACCTCTCTTCTTCGTTCTTCTTCTCCCTTTTCGTCGTTACTCGGTTTCTTTGTTTCGTTTAATGTCGTTCGGCTAACAACTTTCAGCTTCGCCTCTTTCATTTCGTGCCACGGCAATGCAATCTCCCTTTCCTCCTTATCGTCGTTCTCCGAGCCTCCGCGCGTCGGTCTATTCTTATTCGATCTTGTTAGGCTAACAACCGCTTCTCGTTCCGTTGTTTCCGGAGTTCGGCGCATATCGTTTGCCCGCGAAAGAGAAACGGCGGTTGCGCCGTTCGGTCAGTTTATCCGGGAACGAAGAATTTCCAGCGAGCGAAACGGTCGAACCGGAATAATCCCCGAACCGTTCGGCCAGCAAGGTATCTCGGTCCAAGATTACAAGTATTGCGTCACGCGCGAGTCACGTCTTCGCTATTGATTTTTGCAGGGATCGCAAGCAGCGACGATAACGGCATTAAAACGATCCCGTGTGGCCCGTGTGTTGCGTACGATTATATCCCACGGCACGCGGCCATTGTGCCGCCATTAATCACACCGCCGCGCCGCACCGCGTCGCTCGCACAAAAGGATCCTCCGTCCTCCGCAATCTCATTCTCCTCTCGATACCTATTCTACGCCGATGCCGCGGAAAGAGCCGCGCGAGACGCCGAACAAAAGCACTTCCGGAGATTTCCTCACGCCCGCCTACGAGATCTCGTTTTTCCCATCGTCCTCGTTTCTGCTGTCCGCGCCCAACGATTCCTACTCTCTCCTTTTTCCCTCGACGCACACTCGTCGACGCGTTAAACAACCTTCTGTCACGTTCGAACGCCGTGATTATGATTATCAAGTATGATTTCTCCCAAAACGCACCCTCTTTTCCTTTTTTTTTTTATTTATTTATGTATACAGGTCGCATCGACAACTAGGTAATTAGCGACCACACAGATATTATATCATAATATTACACTATCGTGTCTTTGTACTTAACATAATAATCATTTTTGAGTATACTGTACTTATACAGGTATGATGTATACAAAATTACAGCGTGTGGAAAATTTTTGTAGATTTTAGGAATTTTAAAACTAGGACTATGTTCGAACTATTATTGAAGCAATCACTCAAATTGTTGGAGATACCCAATCGTCTTGTTTGGAAGGAAAGAACGCAACCTCTTGTCGCTACTTTTATCGGTACTGTCTTCTCTCGAGTCGCTTCCCGAATTTACCAGAATCAAGTGCCAGGAATCAAGTCGAGCGCGAACGCGAGATGGAAAGAAAGACTCTGCAAGCCTGGAGCATCGACGGAGACGATTGCGAGTCGATTGAGAAAGGCGAAGCGTGTCCATTAACTAGAAATCGCCTTGTAGAATGGTGGTCTATCATTAGCGATATTGAAAAGTCCTCGGGCGAGCCTGTGGATGGAAGTTCGGGATGCTGCTACCGCAATACGCGAAACGAATCGTCACGACGGCGGCGCAACGGTGATAATGATCGCCCTGTAAAAAAACTGTTCGACGAGGCTATCGGATGCCTACGCGGACGTCTACGCGCCTGATGTCATCGCATAACGGGTGTACCCGTCCGTTCCCTCTCCTCCTCGCAGCGAAGCCATCCTGCCTCCGGGAACTGTTATTAAGTCGATCAGCTTGGTCAACAACAGTTATCGGCCTATTGAGACACTCCTTCGGTGTGCTCTCTCAGCTACCGGCGACTCTCCTTACCCCTTCGCACTTTTCGCTCTCTCTCTCTCTCTCTCTCTCTCTCTCTCTCTCTCTCTCTTCTCTCCCTTTCCGATCGCTCGAATCCGCTGACAAGCGAATATGCCGAACGCGTTCGATTAACGAACGTCGGCCGCGCGAGGAATTAAACATTTTTATCGGCAAATATTTGCGCCGCGGAAGCTTTTCGATTAGATTCTCCGACGGCAAAGGGGTTCATTCACCTCCGTTGTCGATATTTGAACCTGTTACGCGAAGACGAATCGCCTCGTTCCATTATATACCCTCTAATAAATTTTCTCGATTTATCGACACGGAGAGGTCTCCTTGCTCTCGATTACCTCGCGAGCATCCTCTTCGAGGAGTCGTCTCGTTCCTCGATAGAGACCGATGCGTCGCGACGCGCTCTTCGCGTGGAATTTCCGTCTCGTTCAATTTCGCGCCGGCAAATGAGAATGGCCGAGGTCTGTAGTTTTCTAGGAGCGACGGAGAAGCGACGTAGGTAGGTCGAGGCGAGCAACGGCGAGACACTCCTTAACGTTTCTCAATCCGGACACATCGCGGACGACGAGGGGCGTTTTGCCGTGAATTCTCTCCTCGCTGCCCTCGCGTCATTTTCCCTACGTTTCCTCCGCGGCTCCCCTCCCCGGGGACGGATTATTATTGTTCCCGACGGTGCTGTGTGTCGGACTGCTCCGTGAATGCCGTTCAACGTTGCGTTCTCGTCTTTCCCGTGCGTCATTATTTAATGCCTCCCCTTCTCCTGCTCTCTCTCCCCTATTCTTTGTCTCTCTCTCTTCGCTTCTCCCCTCTTCCGCGAGTAATTACAAACCGTCGAATTGACAATCGAGCCAGTCCGCGTCCATCGAAGTCGATTGTCCCCTTTCCCTTAAATTCGTTTCGTCGACGCGACGGGGTAAAATTGACTTTTTTTCTGGAATCGGCGCGATACAGCACCCCGATTCGCAACGCATTATCGGAACTGCATCTGCAGCGAGATCCTGCAGCCACCACCACCGTCGTCGTCACTACCACCGACTCTCATCCCCATTACGCGCGCTTCATTGTTTCCAGCGAACAAAAGACGATTCTCCGCGCGCCGCGCTCAGACCATCGCGTCGGGACGAGCATCTCGGCTTTTATGAACGAGTAAATCTAATTGGACGCTTATTACGCGACCCGCTGCTCGGCCTCCAAGCGGCCGGCCTCTCCGCGGAATTACGATTCCGTCGTCCTTGCCGTCTCGATAATCGATCGAGATAAAGGACGCGAGCTTGTGTGTCACCGCGTAGGAATTAAGACCGCGAAGGTTGCGGTTAGACCGCCTGATCGCGAATCTGTCGGCATTGCGCGGGTCTTCCAGAGTAGGTACTTCGAATATTGTTTGTTGCGAAAATAAACTTGATCCAAGGATGATCACAACTTGGATATGACCTGTATTCTGGACTCGTTGTTTTAAAAAGGGGAAACACACTCTTTACACATATAGATAGATAGATATTGCTTTATTTTCAGCCTTATTTGAGGAAAAAAAGAGAAAAGAGAGCATAAATAAACCAAAGAGAATACCAAACAAAAACTGCAAAAATTAGGGAATGGGGAGAAGGAAGCAATAAGTATAGAATTAAGCGGGTTAGTGACAATTAGGATACTAAAAGAGTAGAACAGGGTAGGAATGCCTGAGATATAGAAATGAATGAGAGAAGGTATGGAACGAATGTGTGAAATAAGATAGCTTTGTATAAATAGGTTAATGTAAACCAAGTCACATTTTCTTAGCTGTAAGGCTGAAAATGAAGCAATTATTTTTATTATATTTAGGTGCCAATCCTACAACGCCACAGTGTATCCGCGTGATTCACAATGTAGTTACACGAACAGTAAACGCACTATCTTTTACGGTGGTAGTGGGACTTATACTTTATCGCGATCCGCTCGGGTAAGCTTCTACAACTGGATTGACTTTCCGCCCCCGGCTGGGCCCTACCATCCCTTATACCTGAAGCCTTATACCTAAGCGCAATGGCATCGTTGAATTCCAACATTGTTGTTTTTCGATTGGCAACAGGTTCAACTTCGGATTGCGCTCGTCGATGCGTTCGACTCGGCAGAACCGCGAGCTTCGCTAGGATACAACAGTTATTTCGACCTGTGCAGACGACCGGGGCAAACGCGATAGCTGCGAGCGTTCCGGTAGACCTGGCACAGGCGTGCCGGTACAGGCGTACCCGACAGGTTTACCTGAACGCGCCGGCTTCGCCTGCACCGTAAACGGCGATTTTTCAAACGGGCGTGCACCAGTACGAAAAAAATCCCCGATGCATTCCTCTCGGACCGTCTTCGGCGCGTGTATGTGGGTTAAGCGGATAACCGGCGGCAAAACAGTCTCCTTTTAAAGCCACCGTGGCGAAATTAATAACCGCGCGCCGGAGAGAAAAAAAAAAGAAGAAAGACGAACTCGCAGGAGGGCCTCGAGAACGTTTACGTAACGCGATGCCGATGCGATGCCTCGCGATTCATCGCGACCGAACCGCTATTATTAGTCGACCAATTTCCTAATGGCTCCGGGCTAAGAATAGATCCGCGGCTCGACGACGCCCAAACAACGATGAATTTCTTTCGCGCGGCACCGAGCGACGCGTCTTCCTCGTTCCGCGGCAATTACCTGTAATTGACGACCCGCGGAAATTGTCCGCTTTCACTTTCATCCCGCTCTCCGCGCCGGCCGGTGTCGACAGACGCCGCGATTAATTCGACGTTCCTCGTTGCTTGCTCCGTTGCTCCGTGTTCCCTCCGCGCCCGTAAAAACGTACCCGGTCGCAATGCACGGTTAGCGTTGCTCAACCCGTCCCTCCTCCCTGCGGCCGACAGCTATTGAAAAACCCTTCGCTCTTGTCGGAGACATTCTTTTGAAATGGAAATCGAATTATGGAGAACGCGCTCCACGATAACGATTCAACGAAAAGTAATAGCTCTGCGATTGCTCGGTGCCCGGGACTGAAGCGAGACAGTTAACGAAGTTTGCGTCGATCCTAAAACTGTGTAATCTCCAAACATTACGACGCAGACTGACGACTTCCTTAATCGCGTCTAGACAACTGTTAGTACGTTTTCGTCGTCTATAATTTCTTGGAGGGAAATTCTGGTATTTCGTTATCGAACGTGTCGTCGATCAGAACGCAGTCTTTATATATATATATAAATTTTTATTTGATTCCCCTTGGGGTTACAAATTTTTACATCAACTCTCCTTTTCACTCGCCGCTTTCCATTTCACCTTAACTTAACTCAAAACTATCTTAATGTTATTCCTAAGCTATATTTAAATAAATAGAGAGAGAGAGAGAGAGGGAGAGAGAGAGAGAGAGAGAGAAACTATATTTACAAAAGAACTTACATACTAACCTTAACCTACCCTTCCCACCCCCATATCTTTTTACCCTCTTCCCTAACTTTTGGACCCCCTCTTCCGGCCGGTTACCATCCATTCCATTCTCTTCCTTTCATCCCTCTCTCCATTCATCCACCTTTCTAAGCCACTCTTCCTTCGTCTTCCAACACTTCCCACCACCTCTCCTGCAACCCTTTTTCTTCACCCAGAACGCAGTCTTTATTTACTCGCGATTCGTCAACGTTTAATTCCGCATTTCGCTCGAGTCCGAAGAGCGGCCTATCTGCGAGCGTCGAATATCGCAGAAGCGCAGATTAATTCCATCGCGTCGTTCATCACTGCCACCGGCACGTCCGCCGTTTCGCGAAACAGAGGGACAAAAGGCGACGCGCGACAGAGACGCAAAATCGGTCATTAATCACTCGTTCGTTCGCCGGGTCGTTTTGCTTTCTCCGAGCTACGCGACGATGCTCCGCGAGTCGTTCGCGCGACAAGCCGGCCGGTCTCCTCTTTTTTTTTTTTCGACGCGACAGACTGGAAGTCGTGTAATATTTGCTCGACGATGTTCCGCGTAGCGTTTCTCCCGGTCCGCGCCATGGAAACAAAAAGGAGAAGCTTGTAAATCCATCGACCCGCTGCACCCGCTAAAACGAGTTATCTCGTCGCTGTGTTGTTCGCAATTTCGGAATCGTTCGCCGAGAGAACAGCCTGGGTGTATCCTTATCGCGAGAATCTTTACCGGAGTTTATCTCGAGGAATCAGTCGGTTGACGGATTAAGAGTCCGCGCCGTTGCCTCGGGAGAACGCCAACAATGAACTCGGTTAAGTTAATCCATTAGCAGTTGCCAAGAGGGTTTCCCGATTTCCGGAAAAGTTGCCGGGAGTCGATACGACTTGTTAGAGAAGTTTCGCGCCGTGTCTTGTCGGGGACCGAGGGACGGCGGGAAATTGAAGAAAACCCGGCAAAAGGACTCGACCGACGCGACGCGCCACGTCGGAGAATCGGCAACTCTCGCGGAAACCTTTTGCGACAGTGAATCGACAGATCGCTGTTTCCATTAGCCCCGAATAACGAAGCAAATACAATTGACTTCGATTCGATCGATAACAAACATGCAACCTCTCGCTGTCTCGCTTCGCGAGCGTCGTTAAATAACTTGCCGGAAAGTGGTTTCTTAATTTCGCTGCAGCTTCTCGTAATTTCCGAGAAGAAATACGCGAGCCAGGCAAATAAAAGAATACGAGCGAGGAATGCAAGCGACGCCGCTAAAACTTTCAGAACTTCCCGAGTCACCTACTAACGGGTTATCGTCCCCGCGTGGAATAATTGGGCTCGTAAAATTTGTTTATCGGTGTCAGATTGCTCGTTTGGAAACGTCGCCGCTTCCCGCGCTCCTCGAGAGGCCCGGCTGAATGCGACGTTCCAGACGTGACACGCTCGCGACGCGGCTGTTTTTTAACGCCAGGCGACATTCATTAAACTGAAAAGGATTCTTCTTTTTTCGCTTTCTCTCTCTCTTCTCGTTCATTCAGCGAGCCATCCCTGCTCGCTCGCTCGTTCGCGAGATAAAAGAATCGCGAGAACAAGCGGGGCTCCGCGCGCTGCAAGCGACGAACGGAAACGCCATCGGCTACGATAGGATTAACGTTGTATTTTGTTTTAATCATTCGCGCCGGGGTTATCGGGGACCCGTGGCTTACTATCGCGCGTTGTGCCCGCCGAAACGAAATGAAAATACGCCTGATCGACGTAAAGGTGGGTTGCGCATCTGGACGCAGCGTTTCAGAATATTTGATGTTTTTTATTAAATACTAACTGACTCGACAGACGTTGTCCTGTACAAATTTCCTTTGTAATTGTCTCGAATTTTTTTTCCTGAAAACTTTTCCGGGACCATAACGAACAAAACAAAAAACGAATCACGCATATCCATCGTTCGAATCTTGAGTTATGGTCATGAGTTCATACAAAAATCCCATAGAAAAAAGCATTTTCATTATTTCCTGAATTTTTCATTTTTCCGGGAAATTTTTCCAATTTTTCTTTCCCTAAAAACCTTATTCGGACTATTACGAACATTTTTTGAAAAAAACTAGCCAAATCGGTCCAGCCGTTCTCACGTGATGTCGTGACCAACGAACAGCATTTCATTTTTATTACATAGAAGATTATATAGATAAATGTGTGGACAGTTGAATGTATGTACTTTATGACTAAACTATATTAAGAATGATTTCTCTACAAGAATGTGGTGACGCGACGTGTTACGCTTGATGGTTTTCTTGCGATTGACTTTGGTTCTCGCTTTTTCCTTACTCCAGGAGCCACTTATACCTGAGGATCGTAAACCGCCCCTTAAACCTACAGTTTTCAGGAAGTGGTAATCGTAGCACACCAACAATATTATTACAGATTACTGATTTCAACATATCGAAATTTGAAGAAAATCCGTAACGGTAGTAATAAATAAGTAACAGTAGAAATAAAACCCACGTCTACCCCGCGGAATTGCAAACCCTAGTTGCGTCGCGAAGCCCGTGCTGCTCGCCGAACCATTTCGTTTTATTTCGAGACCGGTATCCGCTTATTAGAACCGCGAGTAATTATTCCCGCCGTGTCTGTTTGTCTTCCTTAATTAAAACCGCCTCGCGGCGCTCGCCAACCCCAAAGAAAAGACCCCATTCTTCTCGCCCTCCGAAAAAAGAGTCAGAGGGAAGCATTCAAAGGTCGCGTTCCGCGGGTTTCCGGTTCACCGTGCCACGGACTGACGACGAAATTCCTCGGTCTCGAATAACCGAAAAACCTTGCATCTTCGTGCGCATGCCATTGCGATTGCTCGAGGAAGATACCGGTATCGAGACAGCGACGCGTGTGCTTCCGGCTCGCGAGATTCGGAGAGGTTTCCGCAACGAATTCCCTCCAGCGTTCGATCGATAGAGAAGATCTTCTACTCCTTTGAATAAAGCCGGCGTTCTCGTGCGAGAGTGAAATTTAATCGGCAGCGGAATCCGAGGACGCTTTTCCGCGACCACCGAGACGGCGCTGCAGCACTCTGGTGATTTTTCCGCGGGCCGTGGGTGCGATACGACGGTGCTCGCGTATTTTCTCGGTGGCATCCGAGCGACATTTCCCTCGTCGTAAAAAAGGAAGGAACAAGAGTGACAACGACGGCTGAGCGAAATCCAAGAAAAGCGTCGTAATGCTTTTCTCTGGGTGGCTCTCTCGCGCGTTTACTGCGACCGACCCGTTCCCGCCTCTCGAAGAGAGGGAAGAAGTGTCTGCCGGATAGGGGAATGATTTAGCAACCCCTGGTTCAGTCTGCAGAAGTGGCCTGGTTGAAAACCGGGTTGAACGAACCCTCCGCGCGAGCATCGCCTGGCCACCTACGTCGACGAGCAAGGGATCTACATGAGAATAAACGCCGCGCCGCGCAGCGTCGCGCCTTCTGACCGTACCACGATGATAAATGGTGCCATTTTATGGCCGACCATACACGCTCGACCCCGCGCCATGAATACCGAACACACTAGACAACCGGGCCACCCCGTGCTAGCCACGTGAAAATTATATCCCATAAACTGCCGGTACCTGTCAACTTCGCGTCCATCCTGACGGCTGATACATGATCGAGAGGTTATCCAGGCTCCCCCAAGACGTTCCCTTTAGTTCTCCCCTCGTTCTTCCGTCTGATTTAACGCCTAAAATCCACTTTCCTCGCGATAGTCTCGCGCGATCAGCCATTTCTCGTATCTTCGACGGCTCTTTCCACTTTGCATAACGATTGCGACAATGGGGAAGCATAAAGTGTCATCGTGGAATTGATATTCCATATTCTCGAAGGCGTACGAGCCAATAGACCAAAGCGATTGACCAACCTTTTTATTTTCTGCCGCTGATCGATTCTAGAAAATGGCAGCTCGCATGACGGCGCCTTTCGATCCCACCTGCAATTAACGCGGGGAAGACGAGCGAGGGTGTAAATAGACCTGCGAGGGTTCTCAGCTAAACTGGTGACCCCAAAGAGGTCTAAGAAAAGGGAAAGGCTATTCAGAGCAACCGGCAGCTTCTTCCATTAAAATCTTTACAGCGCCGCACGGGGCGCTGGCGAAAATAGACTTAATCAATCTTCTATCTCGATTCGAACCGTGTCTGAAATTAGTCGTCTCTGTCCATTGGCGTACAAATAATTGAAGCGTGTTTCTTCGTCTCGGTTTCACCTTGACTGTTGTTTTTTTTCCATCGGTTGAAGAGACCACCACAGCTTCATCCCGGTCGTCTGTTCACCCTTCACAAGCCGGTGACCAAAGAGCGCGAATCTTGGGCATCCTTGTGCGAGCCAGTGATCGCCGGACGGTCGATTATAATTATCGGATAACCAACGAGTATCAAGCATTATTGCCGGTGCGTAAGGCCGGCAGCGCGGCGAGTTGGACATCGATGTCGGATATAATTATCGGCGAAGGTGCGGTCTACGTTGCCGCGGCTGTTACGGCAACAAAGATTGATGGTTGCCGTCGAGGTCGCGCCGTTTACGGATGGCAAACGTAATTTTGCGAGAAACAGCCGATACTCGGAGTCCTCTGAAAATAACCAAAGCCGGGTCAAGCAGGGTCGTCGACCGTCCCTCTACATTTTTTGTCTGGAACGACCCAGTCGCGTCGCGACAGCGAGATTATTGTCACGAATCAACCTCGTGAAGGTTCATTTTCATTAGCCGTCTCGGAAGCGGTCCGTTTTCGAGATCGGCGGGAAAAGTCAGGGGGAAGATTATAGCCGGCGCAATTTCCCGGCAAAGTTCCCAGACAAAGCGTTTTGCGGATGCCACGTATAAACGGGAATCTTTCTCGTTCTGTTTGCAGGGCACGAAACTATGGATTATTATGGAGTACTTGGGTGGCGGCTCGGCCCTGGACTTGATGAAGGCTGGCAGCTTCGAGGAAATGCATATCGCGGTGATATTGCGCGAGGTGCTCAAAGGGCTGGATTATCTTCACAGCGAGCGGAAGCTCCATCGTGATATTAAAGGTGAGCCTCCCGCGTGATTAAACGTATAGAGAAATCGTTAGCCTCCCTCGATCGAGGCATGCAAACACCAGGACAGTTTTCAGTAACATTTGCTGAAGTTCCAGTCTTCGCACAGACCCGAACATTTCGTCGAATAATCTCGCTGCAAGAATCGAGACACTTTGTGAATCTGCACTTTCCCGGTTTTTGCGCAAAGTCTTCAATTACCGAGCTCCTCTCAGTTCTTTGAAAATAGCCGTCTAAATCGACGCCAACGTCCGCAGCCTTTGATTCGTTAGCTTCCAGCGAAGATTCGCGACGCTCGTAGCACTGATTGTTTGCTTTCGTTTTAAAGCGGCGAACATTCTGCTGAGCGAGATGGGCGACGTGAAACTGGCTGACTTCGGTGTGGCCGGACAGTTGACCAACACGACCAGCAAACGAAACACTTTCGTCGGGACGCCGTTCTGGATGGCGCCGGAAGTGATCAAACTGTCCGCCTACGATTCGAAGGTAATTACGCTGTTCCAATAAGACCGTCGTTTCCCGGGAGCACCGGCTGTTTTTTTTTTTTTTACACCGTGCAATTCCGAGACCGCTGTTTGCTCCGATCGAGTCACTTGATCCGGCTGATTTAATTTGAAAACTTTACTTTGGACACGGATTTAACCTTCGTACGGTGGCGCAATGGTTCATATCGATCCGACTCTTCGGGAACCTAATACGTCTTCTCCCGATCACTGTCACAGTCGACTCGTCCAGCAATTTTTAGCAGAAATCTCGTGCTGGAAAATCAGCTCTCAGTCTTTTCACTCCAGCCTTCATCTTGAAGATGTATTTATCGGTCGTTTAACGTTACTGTCACAAATCGGACATTTCTCTATGCCGGTGCATAGGATGGTACCTGACAGAATGCTCGCGAAGAGGTCGCGCAGTTGTTAGCGTCCGATTAGCACCCCGCCGTCAGTTAACCATAGAACGGGTTGTTCCGCAGGCTGACATTTGGTCGCTGGGCATCACGGCGATCGAATTGGCCAAGGGAGAACCGCCGAACAGCGAGCTGCATCCCATGAGGGTGCTCTTCCTCATACCGAAGAACAATCCCCCGCAGCTAACCGGAAATTACACGAAGCAGTTCAAGGAGTTCGTCGAGGCCTGTCTGAACAAGGACCCTGACAACGTGAGTCGATCTCCATCCGGCTACGTGCTTGTATCGCTCCGTTAATTCCTGTCCCGTCGTTGTCGCTACTCGGCTTCGGTCTAGCGCGTCTATCCTCGTCGACGATCGGTTCGACGATCTTCTATCGATATCGAATTTCGTGGACGAAACGATCGTCGGTGAGATAAGGACGACCTCTGCCCTTCGTTCTTCCCGTGTGTAACGTATCGTTATTCCGTCCGGTGCAGAGGCCAACGGCGAAAGAGCTGCTCAAGTTCCAGTTCATCAGGAAAGCGAAGAAGAACTCGTACCTGATCGACCTGATAGACCGATACAAAAAGTGGAAGTCCCAGCGCAGCGAGGAATCTGAGACGGAGAGCGAAAATTCGGACTCGTGAGTGCCAGCTCGCGTCCTCTAACGTTCCCGGCACGGGTGACCTACATCGAAGAGAGGCTTCAAATCAATTTTTCTTCCAGGGAGGAATCGAAGCAGGACAGCGACATGGACGAGCCCTGGATAATGACGGTGAAAGGTCCCCACGGGATGAAGGGACCTGTGATGCCCATGCTGCCACTGGACGAGCAACCAGCTTCGTTGACCCTAACACACACGACCAACCATAATCAACAGACTAAGCCGCAGGCGAACGGAGCGTCGAGGTCCCCACCTAAGGACTCGACGTTGAACCATTACAGAAGCGAGTCGACGGAGTCTGTCCGCGATGGCCAAGCGAAACACACGCCGGTAAGCTGCTAGTCCCGTGAAACCGCGATTAAACTCGGCCAGCCAGCTTTGGGAGCTTGAACCTTTCGGTACTCCATCAGCCATCGGCCGTAGCCGTTATTAGAGAGATCGTAGTCTTCTGCCGCATAGTTTTCGAGATAACAAGCTTCGTCTTTGCCGCGTCGCAAAGCCGTGAGGACAGAGTTTGCTCTATCGTTGGAGGCTGTGTTGTCCTTTATAGTCCACACTGTGGGAAAGGCCGATTGGTTAGAGTGTCGATATCGAATCTCTAAAACGTTAATCGTGTTTTCCAGTCCCGACCGCATGAAGCTGCGCCACCGCCGCCAGTGGACACACGAGAGAAGCGGGACGATCGCGACTACAGGGACTTTGACAGAGATTCTTCGACGAGGCTGAAGAAGATCCGTGAGATCATAGAGAGAAGGGATAGCAGAGACAGCAGAGACAGCAGAGACAGCAGAGACAGTAGGGACAGGGGCGAGACCAGGGACAGGGGCGAGACCAGGGACCGAGGGGACAGAGGGGAACGAGAAAAATGGGATAGAGAGGAGGTGAATGCTTTTGAATTGAGGAGGACGGACTACAGGCCAACGGAGAACAAGCAGAGACCCAGGAGCTCACAGGAGTTGAAGCATCCGCGAAGCGCGATACTCTCCGGTGTCGTGTTACCCCTCCTTTCCGAGGTAAATATCCTCTCTGATTGAGAACACCGCAGGGAACTATTCCGGATAAGTCAACGGCCGGTAGAAGCGTAAAAGGTTAGACTTCGGTACAGTCGCCTCGAGGTCTAATCTTTTCAACTCCCGTCGGCGACGCGTTTCCTTCTTGATCCAATGCCCGCAGCGGGAGGCAGTCTTGCAGGGCGATAACGCCGGAAAGATAAGATGGATGTACCTTTTGTTCCTCCTTATTTGTTCTAGCTTCAACGGAAGCATCAATATTCGACAAGAGACAATAACGGCGAGGGCGGAAGCAGCATTAGCAAGAACGGAGGCGCGATAGAGGAACTGCGCAGCGCGTTCGAAACGGCGGAGCGTAACTCGCCGGGGATGACCGAGGCCCTCGTCAGCGAACTCCTCAAGTCCTTACTTCCTGCCAACCACTCGGAAGGACGGCTGTCCATGCTGATGGAGAAGGTCAGTCTCAGGTAACGATCATCCCTTTACTTCCTCAAATGTTATTCAGCCGATAATCAGCGGATGAAACAGAATCTAAAGATATGACCACACTGAAGCAAGATCGAGTAAAGTTTATTCGGTTGATTCAGTGTGAGCATTGCTTAAGAAAAGGCTTCTACGAACCCCTTTAGAAAACTGCGATTTTTATCCTGCAAAAGCACACTACCTTTCCGTGTAATCTGGTTCGAGACAACGAGATACAATGATTGTACCAAACACGGTGCATGAATGTCACATTAGTGCCCAGAAAATTAGACAACGGTTCGCAAGATCCCGATGTGCCGTAGCAAGGTTGGGATGAAAATCGCAGTCTAGTCAGGAGGTGTAATCTGGACATGTTTCATTGCAGTACGACCGTTGTGCTTGTTTCCAGGGATACGTAGGGACGCGAGAGGGCGAGGGCTCGCAAGAGAATGTGGTCCGAGAACATCTTGACGTTGTAACGACTCGTTAATTCTCGTTTATCAGATTTATTATTCCGTTACGAGTCGGTACGTTGTCGACGAGTGCCGGGTCCGAACGTGAGAGAGGAAGCTAGAAGAAGAACGTCGCTGCAACGACCCGGACAGTGTTTTTTCTTTTCCCCTTCGGTCTGCGGCGAGCAAAACGACGACGGAGCAGTTTCGTTTCGCTCTCAACGTCCCCCGACACGAGCCACGGGCAGACACGAGACGTTCCAGCGACGCTTCGCGACGCGATTTAGTCCGATATATATATATTATATATATATTGATTTCCATTTCATCGACGATTCCGTTCGAGAGTAACAGAGAGCGAGCGAGAGAGAGAGAGAGAGAGAGAGAGAGAGCGCATGAAATAGAAAGTATGACAGAGAGAGAGAGAGAGAGAGAGAGAGAGAGAGAGAGAGAGAGAGAGAGAATAAGTTCTATCTAGATCTATCCGCTAGAGTAACAGAGTTGTACCATCCAATCGCCGCCGCGCGAGGCGACAGTTACCGTTTTAACTCCCGAAGACATTAGCCCCTCACTATCCCACCCAAAAAAAAAGAAAATGAAACGATCGTTAACAAACCGTTAGTATATTTGGGGAAAAATTACGACGAAGAATAAAAGAAATGGATAAACGTAAAAGATTAAAATGTGCAAGATGTAGGTGATAGTCGAGAAATATTTTTGCAAATCATGCAGCCACCCGTTCGGAATTCTTTGTACGTTCTTCGTGTTTCGGTATCGACGCGCGACCTCGAGAGCAAACTGGGAAGACGCGTAGCGTGTGTGATAGTCTCAGCCGGTGTCTGACGGATAGAGAAGAAAAGGGTATTTCGTTTACGGGATCTTGCCTCATTGTAGATACATCCGGAACATGCACTATACATCATCTTCCCAGAGTATATATGTGGTAACACGTACAATTAATAATTTATTTGTGGAAAAAGGAAATAGGACTAAGTTTACAAATAGTTGCGCGAATAAAAGATAACAGTTAAATTTAAACTACTGATTACTAAATTAATAACAACGACTATTCAGTTCCAAACTCTCGACTTCCCACCCTCAACTTTCCACCGACGACTCAACGACTCTCAGACTACGACTGCATTCCCCTAACTCATTCCTCTCGGAAACGAAAACACAGTTATCTCCATGCTTGACCCATCCATACTTTTTGAACATGTTCAATGGGCCAGAGGCCCGTCGTCGCTCGCAATCCAACGCTGGTCAATGTCGCTTTCCTTTCAATGGCTTTTTTCCCGGGCCTCGCCGCGCGAACGTCCCAAAAGTACACCTAAAAATCTATGTCTTAAAACTATATACCGGGTGCCCGAATATTCCCGATACCACATATATATAAATATATAGATAGATATATATTATAGACGTGTTCTAAATCGCATCGGTAACCAGACCAGTAGAGACGTTATTTATTTAAAACGATTTCAAACGGTGGGACGAGAGAGTGAGAGAGAGAGAGAGAGAGAGAGAGAGAGAGAGAGAGAGAGAGAGAAAGTGAAGGAAAACGTGCTCGGCAGCCAGACAAAGAGATAAACCGTTGTCCCCTTGAACTCGAGCGACAACGCGCGTTCCCGTTGCTTCCCGCGTTTAGTGCACGTTCCGGATTCAGCAGGGGGGGATGTCAAAGGAAGAAGGGTGCCTCCGATACACCGGAGGCTTTGTACATATGTATGTAGCACGATAAGATAGTCTTATTGTTCTGATGATCGACGTCTCTGCCACTCGGTTGCGCAGCTCCGCAATACGATCTCGTTGTAACCGCGTTTGTAGCACTATTTTGCCGACCGCGTGACCAAGCTGACAGCTGGGGAGATGATAGTCCGTCGGCTCTCTCGGACGAGGTGTCAAAGGATATACAGTATTTTATTAGCCACTATAGTCGGCGCGAAATCTCTCCACGGCTCAAGGCCGCTGTCTTCCCTCTATCTCCACCATTCCACCTCCTCAAACTTCGCTCGGATTCGCGATCGTAAAAACTGGAGCTGGGAAGAATACTTGAAAGTTAACCCTGTAAACTCGAAGCAATTTTAATTCGAAAATCATTCACATTTTTTAAACCTAGATCGGTTTTATTTGATACATTGGGCACATAAAATTGATCCTGTTTCTCATACGACGGTAGAGCTTTCAACCGGGCGACTGTTCTGAGACGAGCGAAATAAAATGTGTCATAACAAGACGAATGAAAGAATTTTACTGGAACGACGAGTTGAATTGTCGTCCCCGGTTAAAAGATACGTTTCCCAGCGATCGCGCGTAAGTTCGCCTATCTCTGATGCAAAGGCAGGGGCGAATGCATGCGTAGGAAAAGAGGAGGCGTGAAAATCGCTGTAGACGGGGGCGGAAGCGATCTCGAGCCGCGCGACTGGGTTTGCCTTGCCTGAAAAAGACCTCGGACGCGACTCTCGGGCCGATTCCAGTTTCGAGGGAACTAGCAGCGATACTTGTCGAATAGTCGGAGCGAACGGTGGCGCGAACCACGCAGAGAGAAACAGCTTTCTTTTTCCTCGAGCTAGAGAGTTCTTCCACTAGATCGCCCGGGTAGAGTTCTTAGTCGAGCCGTTCCACGATCGAGCCTGAGCTGTGATAACTTCCGCGGGACGTCGGCACTTCATCCACGTTGTTTGTAAACTAATGTATTTTATAAAGTATATTATATAGAGAGAGAGAGAGAAAGAAAGAAAGAAGAGATTCCTCGTGAGAACGGAGAGACGGAGAAACGAAAGCGACTAGGCAGTCATCATCGCGTGTACATACAGGGTGGTCGCGAACGAAACGAACGGGAGTTTCGACAGCGGACACGGTTCTTCTTTTATTTTTATGTTGTTTTTTCGCGACATGGTTCGCGGGCCACCCTGCCACGGAAAATTCCCACGGCGAAAGGTGGAACGCGGGTGTGACGAGTGAGCGAGAGAAAGCGAAAGAGAAAGAGTGCGTCCTAGAGAGAGAGAGAGAGACAGAGCGTACAGCGAGGGTGGAATTAGCGTAAACAATTGTAACGAGATATAGTATTAATTGGCAGGAAAATGAAGAAGCGAGAAAGCGAGCGAGAGTGAGAGAGAGAGAAAGGTAACGAGAGACCTAACTATCGTAAGCCCGCGAGTACATGTTACGTAGTTGCGTTTATTCCAGTCAGCGAGGCGGCGAACGAGAGAGAAGGAGAGAATCGATCGTCATCCACGAAGAACGGGACAGACGATCGTTCAGAAAAATTGTGAACACCTTCGATCGCCGCTCTATCACATCCCCTTTCGTTCTCTCTCTTCTCCGACTCGTTTTCTCCTACCGCCCGTGAACATTATTCTTTTCTTTTCCTTTGTTTCGCTTCTCCTCGAACCGAGAGAAAGAAAGAGAGAGAGAGAGAGAGAGAGAGAGAGAGAGAGAGAGAGAATGGGACACCCGAGCACAGGAGGATTTTTAAACTACTTTTCTTTTCCTTCTTTTTTTTTGTTTTTTTTTTTAGTTGAATTATCCCTTAGTTATCCCTACACTGCACTCTATTACCGTTAATATTATGGATTTATCGTCTTATCGTTGTTTCACCGTTGGGTTAGGATTTCTTTTCGATGACTTTTACAACGGTCACTACCCCCAGTCATCCTCATAAAGCTGCCATAAAACGCTTACCGGCTACGCTCTAATAAAGACACTCTGAAAACTCGAAAGGTTTCAACGAATTCTCTTCCCGCATTTCTTCTTCCGATCCCTGCAACGAACGACCGCCACCACTCTCGCTAACACTCCCTGTTCCTTCGAGCTACCATCGAAAAACTCGGTCGACGCGTTCGCTGCCATCGTGGACGAAAATTCTGCGGTTGCAAGGAAAAACGACGCATGGCACAATTTCAAAAGGTTTCAGTTTATACATAAATTGAAATGTCAAAACATTAGTGATGAAAACTTTAAAGCGTTCTTCCTGACAACTCCAGAACTCTGAAGCAGAGCGAAAAGGTAGCTGTCGCATAATCGCTGTGTGACAGCTGACGCGTTTAGGGTAGCGTCGTTCGGCGATCGTTTGTCTGTCGGCGCTGCATCGAAGGCTCTACGAGCCGGTGATCGAACGCGTGGCTGTGTAAGCGGTGTGTTTTAATTTAAGGGGGATCCGTGGCGTAGCGGTCGGTCTTGCGTGTCCGGATCGTGTCGCGATCATCGATCGTTCCTTCGTTCGCTCGTCGGAGGCCGTGACCGTTCCATGTTCTTCGAAAGTATCATCGTGTCTCCCCCCGCGATTCAATAATAGCAATAAATTAGTCAATTCAATCGTAAACTGCCACTGTTAACGCAACTCCACCCCTTTCTTCTGATACTCGACTGCGAGAGTATCGAGCGGCTCCTCGAACTCTCCAAGGGTGTCCAAGGTCATTAACGTGAAATTATTCGCGTGTCCGCATAGTCGTACGTAAAAACGCTATAAATAGACTGCGGATTTTATGCGCTGATAACGCGCACGGTCTCGCTCGCGCCGAGCAAAAATGGTAATCCTCGGCGAAAACAGTTTCGTTTGTTTGCTCGTCGCGTGTCGAAAGTTCGCAGTCTGTGAAACGCGTGCCTCCTTTCGTTTTTCCTATTTTTCCTCTGTTTTCTACGAGCGTCAACGACGATCGTCGATGCTTCTCTTCTACGGAAAAAAAATCGTTTCGCAAACGGGTGGTCGCGACGAAGCTGCGATTTCGAACGTTGATTTCGCGGTAAAGAAGAAGAATCGAGAAACACGCGAGCAGAACCGTTTCTCTTAGCGATCTCAGATGGAAAAACGCTGACGAATATTCGTAAAAACCGCACCACGTTCAATCCGAATTACGTGTCCTACCGTAACCAGCACTCTTCTTTGTATTATATTCTTAGCTATTATCCATAAACTATTCAGCGTTATAACATCGTGGTAACAATAATAATAATAAATAATAATAAACGACAACTATCGACGTAGAATATAAATATATATATAAATATATATATTTTTTGTATTTTACTTCTACCTTGGCTGCATTGGACTGTATTATATTGATTGTATGTGGCATGCCGAGGGCGTGTACAAATACGTAATAAAGATCAAATAAATGACGATCGACAGACGGTTCTCTGTGCTGGCTTTCTCGGCGTAGAAAATCGATCTTGTTCCGGTGGTTCGCGATCATTGATTTTCTATTTCTAGTCCCCATGCTCCGACCATTTATGGATCGCGTGCGGCCGGTGAATCACTAGATCGGTTCTCGAACGGAACAATGCAAAGTCGAGCGTCTTCCCGCGGTCGTAAATGGAAGAGAATCTTCGTCAGCGAGTCGCGAGCTCCGCGTGGGGTTGCCACGTGCTTCGCGAACCTGTCACGCCTTTGCCGCGACGCGAGGCAACGTCTTGTGCAACGTCTCGATTCGATTTTGCCTCGATACCTCGGAAAGACGGTAGAGTTCACCGGTAGCCCTCCCGTGCCGAGCCTAGGGGTTACCTCACCAGGAAATTGAGCAACCGAGTAACACGAGTCGTTCCGAGAACCGAGTCTCTTTACCAATCGATTTCCATACAATCGGCTTCGAGAATTTGCGGGTGCGCGAAAGATGGAAATTAAGACGGGTCCTTCTGGAAATGAACCCTTTGCAATCAGACCTATTTTAACTCGAAAGTTAAACATTTCTTCGGACCTAGAATAATTCCATTTTACACGATCTCTTCGTGGATACGAAATTGATATAGTACCTCACTCATAAATGTTTAGTAATTGAAGAATCTCTTTGCCAATCGATTTCCATACAATCGGCTTCGAGAATTTGCGGGTGCGCGAAAGATGGAAATTGAGAAGGATCCTTCTGGAAATGAACCCTTTGCAATTAGACCTATTTAAACTCGAAAATTAAACATTTCTTCGGACCTAGAATAATTCCATTTTACACGATCTCTTCGTGGATACGAAATTGATATAGTACCTCACTCATAAATGTTTAGTAATTGAAGAGGTACCAACACGCAATCCAAACAATATTTTCAATAATGATACAACAATTTTTAGTGAAGTCTCTCGGTTCAAACACGATTAAGAATGAGAACGGTGGTACCTTGAACGTTTCCAGGCACTTCGACTTAAAAGTAGCTCGACGCCAAAGTGTCCCGGTGGGTTCCCGCGCGTAGCGATTGAATTGCGACTTCGGAGGAAGCCCGGTCGATAACTAGCCCCGCGAGGAGGCCCGCGTAGATTGCCAAAACGCGAGGATGCAGTGGCGTAGAGCGCAGGTCTGTTCGCGGGCGGGCGGGCAAGGTGAGAGAGGCAAGGCGAGGGGCGTCGCGTCGCCTGGCGTCGCGTCGGGTCGTAGCAAAGCGAATTCCTCGACGCATCTCTCGATGCAGTAGTCGTCGGCGTCCCGCGGGTGGTCGCGATCGAACAGAGAGAGAGTCAGGGGCGGGAGAGCGGTTTGTCGAGAAGTAGCGGATGGATCCGAAGGGCGCCCCTGTCTCTGTCTGTCTGGCGATCTTGCCGTGCGCTCCTGCAGGTGTCAGGGAAAAGTAGAGGTAAAGGGTGGAGAGGGCGTCGAAGTTCGCGGGAACGCGAGGTGCCGATTCGTGTGCGCGGTGTTGGTCCCTTGACGGCGATCAGCGAACACAGCGAGGCGCGGGCCGAGATTCTGCGAGGTTTCGGGCATCGTGTTTGGAGGGCGACGACGCCCACAATCGAAGGTACGGATCAACGATAGAGGCGAGACAGTGTCGAGAGAAAAGGGTCCTCGGGAATTCTGGCACGACTCCAACGACGGCACTCTTCGCTCTCGACGGCCGCTGACCACTGGCGACGCTCGTCCGATGTCAGGACACCAGACCGCGAAGTGTGTCGTTGCTATTTTCAAGTAGTACGTATTCAACACGCTGCCCGGGCGGCCTCGCGGGCTTACGGTAGCGCTTGCAAGCTTCACGCCGCCCGTTTTACGATTTACCTTGTTCACGCTACGCTCAGCTTCATCAAAGCTTCTCGAGCACGCGCGACCCATCATCGCACAGCCACGCCGCTCGGCCACGATTCCGAGACGATCGCCACACACAGTTCGATTGATTCCGTTCGAGGCGCGACAACCGGCTAGACGCATCGGGCGCGCACGTGCTCGACACGACAGTTCCTCGCGCCTCGATCAGCCAGTCCCGCGATTAATCCTCTCGTCGCCTCCTTTGATCCGTCCTTTAGTTCTTCCCTTAGAGCGTTCTCTCGTTGTCAAATGAATGTCCATTTTGCTACTCAATCGTCAGTAATCGAGCAACATTCATTTGTCAGCCGTGCAACGTGAGAACGCTGTGTCATTCCTTTGATCCATGATCTTATCCTGCGATGACACTCGATCGTCTGCTAGATAAATCGTCCGAAGAACAGGTAAATTGCTAGATGATGGTTCAGCCATCGTTGTTCGCGATAGATTCAGTCGATGGGTGATAAAGCTGTTGTTGCGAGGCGGGAGGCTGAGCTAGCAAATCCAAGTATTAGGGCCACGGGGAAGGGTGGTTGATAGCTTCCGGAGCCCGTACAGCTTCGAAAGCTTGTTAATTCGCGGCCACGACTGGTTTCAAGTCGGAAACCGGAGTTCGACGACTTCAGAGATCCTCGTTGCCTCGTATAATCCGTTCGGAACGATGCGCGATCACGCTCGCGGAGAAATCGACTCGCCGGGCCGCGGTCGTCCCGCGACAGCTCTTCTCCCGTCGAATCGACGATTAAATCGAATGGTCCTCGGTTCTCTGATCGCGGACGAGTTTTCACGACCGAGGGAAAGGCGAGTTCGTGTCGGTGGAAAACTGTCGATCAAACGATCCCGCGGGGACGATGTTTAGTCTGGTCGCGAGGACCGGTGAAGCGTGACGACGATGCACGGTCGCCCATAGGCAGGTCCGTGCTTTAATTACTGATTTTTTCTCTCCGCTCCAAAAAGCCACCGATGTGTGATACTGCCTTTTGTGTGCTGGCCGACACGATACGATACATACGGGATACACGGGGGGCCTTCTGTGTACGCGCGTAAAGCGCGACCAGCACGGCGGGTACCTCAAAGCCGACAGTGAATCGCCGCGGGCCGCGGAGCGCGGACACCTCCGCGCGAACACGCTCGAAAACGTCGCTCGAAACCGCTCGAAACCACCCTTATCGTTGCCTGTTCGCGCCATCGACCGTGCGACTATCGATTCGTCACCGCGCCACTGGAAACGCTCAACCTTCTCATTAATAATTCACCCGCAACACTTCAACCTTAACCTGTTAACCAGTCGATCGTTCGAGACACGTATAAAATCGATAGGCGATAAAGAGTCGTCTCCTTCGGTCAACAGGTTGTCGCTCTTCCTAGATCATAAATGATCCCGCAACATCTTCAAACTCCCTCGAATCCTCGTTGAATTCTACTTTATTCCACGATCACCCAGCTGAAACGTTCTCCGAGTGTTTGCCGCGCGTTATTCTAGCCGCTCGATTCCTACCCGAGACCGTTACGAATTCTCAATGGAATTAAACACGGTAACACCAATTAAGTGAGTTATTAACCCTTACGCTACGCCGCGAAGCGCGAATTAACGACGCCGGTGCCGCGATCGGCGTTTCGTAACTGTGGTAACAGTTCCCTCGCAGTAACGTAAACAGACGCGCAACTTTTAAGTACTGAACTAACGAAGTAACAATGTAGTTACACTCTGTTACACTGATCAAAACATTGTCACCGCGATATAACATGGACCAATACTACGAATTCGAGATTGAATCTCCCACGGAGATTTTATAGATCATTTCGTCCTGGGACTGGTCAGCGAGTTTGCTTGGCTGTGAGGAGACGCTCGAGCTCGCGAGTGAATCCGTTGCATCGGAAATTATTCTGCACTTTCTTTTCTAATTAGAAGATGCGTCTCGGAACACAGACGGCGCTCGGTTGCAATTACGAAGATCCGTATAGTCTCGCGCGCGGTGATCGACGCAAGCTCGCGCACTCGTCGGAATTAATTAGCGACTTAATTGCCGGGAGTATCCCGTGCGCTGGCTCGTACCATCGGGAGCTTTCGAGCGTGTCCGCATCGGTGGAAACGCGCGGCGGCGCGCCGCGGGTTTTGAACAGTGACAATTCGAGCGAGCCACGCGAACAGAAGAGAACGGTCCCAGCGGATCGGTCTCTCGAACGGAACAGGCAAACTCGTTTCTTTACGCTCTTCTACCCGCGAAATACGATTCCCCGCCGCTCCGAAAGAGATCCCTGAAAACGCGCTGCCGTAAATCCAACGCCGCGTAAAGCGATCCTCCTCCGAGAGGAAATTAACACGCGAGGAGCACGAGTTTCCGCGACGATACGCGTTTCACGGTGAAACTCGAGGACCGTCGTAAATCCATTCGTTAGTGTCGTGCCCGATCTCGAGGATCGCTTAACCCTTAGCGCTCGAATGGTGACTCCGAGACACGCTACTAAAACTTGCTGTACCATCATTCAAAATTATCTATGAGGTATTACACGAATTTCATATACATAAAATTTTCTAAAATCATAGGGGATGGAAATATTCTAGATCGGAAGAAATGTTTCATTTTCGTGTTCAAGTAGGTCCGAGTGCCAAGTGTTAAATCGCGGAGCCAGGTTCATGTTGAAGGACAGTGAGCTTGGTTGTATCGAGATTCAGTGATAACGATAGCTTCAACCATAATGGAGTAACAATCTCTCGATAACTATGTCGTACTGGTCAGCGAGACTGTCTCCGGAGACGATCGCAACGCTAGTTCACGACTGTCTGACCAGCCCCTCTAATCCCCTTACCAAGGGTTGCGGTCTGCCACTGCAATCCTATAAATTCCAGCGGCGCAGCGACGCTAAAGCCCCGAGGGTCCTGTGTCTACCAAGTAGCACAGTTTCGTAACGATCGCAGCGCGACGGGCCAGAGATTGTGTCAGATTTTCGAGGAGATCCGAGCGACCGGTTGTCTCGGAAGTTGACGCGCGCATTGTTCTCCCGGTAGTAATTGACCGTTGCGCAATCCCCGAGCGAGAATGGTCAGCATCTGGGGTATCGCGCGCGCGTTGACAGAGAAAAACGACGGATGGTTAATACGGCTCGTTATTTAGGAAATTGGGGCCGCCGGTTCGCAGCTTGACGCGATCCAGGCCGGAGATACGTCGCGAGTGAAACCACACGAACGAGCACACGAACTGTAGAAACCACTCGCGCGTCGAAAAAGAGAGAGAGAAAAGCTCGAGGCAACGGCAGACGTCTCTGAACAGGTTCCCCGGGACTGTCCACGGTGTACACCGGCCGAACATTTTTCCATCGGAACAGTGTCGTCGCGATCGTGTATTTCTCTATCGAAACCGCATCCGCGTACGTTTCTCCTACGCTCTCTGTTCCCGAGAGTTACCATCGATCGCGCTTGTGCAGTGATCGATTACTTAGCTTCGAAGAGGCCCGGTGAATCGTCGATCCGTGCAACGTCAGACACGATCTTGCGCCAGCGGATGAGCGTGATTCTAGTGGAATGAATGGACGTGACCAGCCTCGACGAGAGAGAGAGAAAACGAGACGGTAATAGCTGTGCCGGGAGCACGTGCCTCCTGAATCGAAGAGGACTCGCGATACCCGGTATGTCAGCGCGTGCCAAACGATCTGAGGAGACGACCGTTATGATGTGCCACGCCGGCGAGAGGACTCCGGACAGAAACGGCCCGGGAGGATTCCGAGACTATTTTCAGAACGTCCGAGACAATCGCCGCTTCTGAAAGAGAAAGAAAAAAAAAGTGTGGACCGTCCGACACGTAGTCGATAGTCGATAGAAGTAACAACGGGGCCGGGAGGAGAGGAACGACGACGTAAAAATTCCTTTTAACTATTTTTATAATCGACGAGCGTAGTCGCGCGTGAACTGACGCCAGAGGAAGATGGACGGGAGACCGAAGATCGAGGTGGTTCGCGTGCCTTCGAACGAACGCGGCAACTTCCGGTCCCTGGACGGTGTCCGCGGCAGCTACAGCCACATTCGCGTGGGCACGTACTGCCCGGAACCGGAAGTCAAACTGGTGGTTTGCGACAGCAAGCCGCCGATCGAACAGTCTCGGAAGTTTAAAAGGTACGCTTGCTCTGCTCCCTGCTGTGGTTGTTACTTTCCCAAAGCTTCGAATCTTCGAGGATTCAAAGTGCACGAAGTTTCACAAGGTTTCACGAAGAAACACAAGATAAAACAAAATAGATAGATCTTTTAGCCTTAATCTCCTAATAGTTTGCTACGGAGGTTCGAAATTTGAAGCTTCAGATTCGTCGACCTTCGAAGGAAAGCAACAGCCCCACTCCCTACTGTTTTACACAACCCATTCGGTGAACTAACTGGTCGGTTTTTTCAGGAGCTTGGGACCAGTCTCGAAACTGCTGAGACGCCGCCATCACGCCACATATCTCGCCACGAAATCCTGTGATAACATTTATACCGTGAATAGAAGTAGCAACTCGTTGGACTGGAGGGTTAGTCAGACCGTGAACGAGCAAAGTGAGAACTCTTTTTCTTTCGATTTTGACCGGCAGCCAGTTCTAGTCTCGCGTGAAGAATTTCGCGATTGATGCAAGATGCGTTTCAGGCTTCCAATCCCGGCAGAGCGGCAGCCTGGATTGGCGAGTGGGAAGGTCCATCAACAAACTGCATTGGAGGGACACCACCAGAAGCGCGGAGCAACTTTCCAGAAGCGGACCCATCGGCTCGGACCATCTACAAACACCTAGCACGAAGTATATTTTAGATATCTTCTGCTCGAATCTCGATCGAAAATTCATTCGCAACTTGTTCGTTTTAGATCGAAACTGATCTCGCTGCTGCGACGACTTTCTCCTCGCCTTTCGCGACCCGGCAGCAAAAACTCCCTGCAAGCATCACCGACGATCTGTCCATGGGTGCAGGTCGAGTTCTCCTCGGAATCGATCAACGAAGGGCTGCAGGAAGAGTCCCAGGAAGGCGACATGAGTTTCCAGAGGGAACTGCAGCTGAACGAGCTAAGGAAACGCATGGCAGGGATACCTACCGCCTCTCAGGTGATTAACAAACTGTACCGTGATTAATTGTAGAGATTATGACGTATCACGTTTCGTGCAATTGGAAGCAATCGATTACCCGGACGTTTGAGTCATCTGGAACGAAGACAAATCGAAGGCGTGTCCGCTAATGGCTTCCGCCTCGGTCAGTCCGAGTCGAGGCAACCATGATAATTGTAGTTTTATTGCTACCGAGTAATCTGCTAACAGTCCACAATTCTCTGCTATACTCCATAGACGTGTTTTGCGTGTCAGGTTACCACGAAAATCGTCAAGCATGGCGAAGAAGAAGAGGAAGGATCGTCTCGTCCCAGGATAGAAGTGCAGCGACTGGAGACCGACTCGAACAACTCCGGCAAATCGTAAGCTTACCATTTTGTTTGTACCTCCTCGTACCTCTCGAGCTTCCCTTGCACCGTACCAAGTAGATACTCTGACTCTTGCATGCGCCCGGACTGCACCCAGCTAACGTACTCCTAAGGGATAGCTATGTACAACACCCAATAAACGACTCAGTATGTTTTGTGCACTGTGGTTTTCTTAAGTAGCACGAATATCCTTGATCGTTTCCAATTAGAAATGGCATCGAGTACACTTGCGATCCACTAATTTTCTGCGGATCTTTATGAAAAATAATATTTTTACTTGCGATATACTTTATCCCATCTCTAATTCCGATTAGACTTTAGTAGAAGTAGAAACAAACAATTCGAATGTACGGCGATAAATACTGACAATTTTTATTAATACGAATACTATGTTACATTCGACGAGCAAACGACGCTGGCTCGCTTTTCATTGTACAATTCCCATCTAGCCAGTCGAGTTATTCGTAATATGTACAAATTAGATTGTAGAAGTAACCTGTACAGTAATGATTCACGTATTTGTGGACGCGACAGATGCCTTGGTTTTTGTACACCAGACACAGATGGTTGTTCTTCGTGGGCACGTGGATAAGTGCTCCTTCCTGTTCTCCGGGATCGACGTAGTCTATAGTGTCTTCCTCAGGCACATGACTCGTCTGAAATTGTATGATCACATCCAGAGCTCCTAGTTCGGGTCCACTCGTATCGTCAATATCCTCTTCTTGATCGGAACACTCTAGAGAGCAATCTAGGGGATCCGATAAGTAGTCTCCGATATCCGATACGTCCGAGTCATCGGTGTCCAGTGACCTGGCTAATTTCTGCGGCGGAAGATTCTCTAATTTCGACAACGATGACTGCTGAGACAGGTTTTTCTTTTTTGCGCGAGGGGATTTTCCTTTTGGGGTCAGCTTCAGTATATCGTCATCGTTCATCTCTTCGTCTTCTTTATTGCTTGCCGAACTATTGGGTCCTGATTCCTCGTTTCTTTTATCTTGGCTACTATCCTTGTTACTTCTACTGGTCCTCGGAGTGTCCACAGAGTCCTCCATGTACTCATAATTTTGATTCACGCTTCCACTGCTCGATTTCTTCTCGGTAGGCGAAACAACCGACTCGGCGATCGCGGATCTATCAGATATCAGCGTGTAGCAGCCTTTGGTCCACCTCTGCAGTTCAATTGTCATTTTCGGCTTCATGGTTTCCTTCTCTGGCACCAGGTCCAACTCCGTGTACTCTTTTAGCAATTGGAACATCGAAATTGTCTTGAACATGTTGTAGAACGATTTCAAAAACTCCGGCAGGCTTTCTTCTTTTGCTACCTCATAATTTCGGATGTCTGCTGGACCGACCTTCTGCCAAACGATCGCGTTCGACAACAAGTCCGTCTCGAGCTTCTCGTAAACATCGTCTTTTAGAAAACATGACAAAAATGCGAAAGACTCTTGTTCCATATCCTGTTGGACCTCCTTGACAATTCCAGGGAACAAGTAACACGTTTTTATCCAATTGCTCAGTAATACCCGGTTGTTCACTGGTTCTATATAGGTCGGTTCCATTACTGCTCGTGGAGGTTTGTTACTCTCTTTTAAAGGACCGTGAAACCAACCATTGATGCTCCACCTGGATTTGTCCGGAGAAGTTACTTCGGCTACTTGATGGTAAGAGTTATCTACAACTTCAAAAAATATTAGAGAATTGTACTCTGGTATTAAAGATTTTACTACATTTCTGGGCAACCCATTTTCATCGGTGTCGAATAAATCCAGAGCTCCACCATCCTCCACAGTCCAGTTCTTAGAAAGGTATAATATGAAAGCAATCCTTCGGTCTCCCATGTTGTCGTCATGACACAACAAGTAGTCTGTATCGGAATAGCAAGAACTGGTCATGGATATTTTCTTGTTCAGCTGTATCTTGGTGTTTTGCTCCATCCACATCACCATATCAGATTGGAAAGTTTGGTATAAGAACTTCAGGTTCTTGCTGTCGACATTGACCAGATCGCTGGTCTGTTCGAACTGGTACAAGTCTATGCTGTTTCGTCTACTCTTCACGTCTAACAATTCATTCTTTATCTCATCCATTAAATCCTCGTTGGAGAGGAAATTTGAAATCTTGCACATCCTAAACGGTTTCGATATCACTTCTAGATTATCCTTCTTGAAGCTCTTGTAATTATGCCAATGCTCGTGGAAGAGTTTCTGAAATTCAGGAGAATAGACATGGTCCGAGATAATGGAATATTTGCGTTTCTTTGCAATCGGTTCTTCCTGGGCCATAACTTCCTGTGTTGGTCGCGTCGCCGATCGAGTATTGCAGCTTCTGTTTCCTTACGCTATCAGTCTTTTCACAAATCTAGCTACGGTGCACGTATTAATAGTGCATATCTCTGTGTAATTGACTTATTAAAAGTAGCTTCTATAAATTGACGTCGTACTATAAACTAGATCACATATTTTCCTTCTATCTAAGTACATAGATATGCGTTCTCGTGAGCTTGAAATACATACATTCTCCGTGCATTAAAAATTCTGTTCTCGACGGGTAAAAAAACGAAAGAATACACGAGTTATCTGATCGGCCTCGTGTCACTCACAGTATCATCCTATAAGGTTACCCCGTTTGGAGTGATATACACATGCGCTCGACGGTTGGCAATGTCGGCTCAGCGTTGTTTTCCATTCATTGGAAAAGCGAGTCTCGTTCTTTCCGCATCGCGTCGTCGTGATAAGAAAGATATCACAGGTTTTCTAAATGCACTCAACGAACGTAGCGGTGCTTGTTTCTCTCGTTCGGTACACACGGCCCACGTGGTCGGTCCGAGCCGCACGTGTTCTGAAAGTAGTCGGTCGAAAAACTAGATTAATAAAATTCCGCTTCATTCCCACGGTTGTTTCGCCACCATGCAAATAAACGAACGTGCTCGCGAACTAAAAGTGTCACTCCTCGACAACTACGTACCAAAAGAATTGCACGTGCGTCCAAATTTAGCGAACTAGGTCTGTCGCTCCGTGTCACCTCGCGGTTGCATTCTGCCCAGGGACAGCTACTACCGCTGGCGAAAACGTCGATTCGATCGAACCCAGGGACGTCGCGAATTATTCGCGAACCCCAACCGCCGCGTTTCTATCGTTATCAACCTCACCAGAATTACGCAACACGTTCTCCGAACTTGCGAAATTCTTACTTAACCCAATTGTTAACAAACTTTCTCGTCTATGCCAATAATTATCCGAAACTTCCCCACCACAACTCAAATTTATCATACAATTTTTTCGCGACTAATTTCTCGATAGAATTTCACAGAATCTGTGACACTTGATTAATTTACCGATGTATAAATGTAAAAGCGGTGAGACGACAGAAAAACAGAAACTGACGTTTCGATATCCTTTTTCTTATCGATAATATTTCGCAATTTGCGAGACAGATTTCGACGACTTTTATTCTTGCTCTGATACAGTGTTATAAATTCCCTACAAATTTCCACGCTTTTACGATAAACAATTCTAAAAACAAATACGTGGAAAAATCTTTTCAAATATTGTCAATTCATTGAAAGTTTTTATGACTGTGGGTTATGAAAGATACATTTTGCAGAAAAATCCACGATCTAGTTACAAAACAGTCTCCCTATATTAATTGAAAAAAAAACTTTTTATAAGACAACAGAAAGAAATTTCTACATTTAATTTCCGTTATTGAATTATTTAGGACGTGTAGAAGTGTAGATGCATTGAATAAAATGTCGTAAAGGGTTAAACAATTGGATTGGTGTGAAGATCGGTGCATGCGTCGAGGTTGGTAGTTTTGACGTGTTCGAATAATCCCGCGCTTGGCGGTGCTCTCGATTTCGCGATCGACCGTGGCGCGGCGCTCGACTCGCTCGTGTCAAGATGGCGGCAGGAGTAGTTCACGTTTGACGGGTGCCGTTGGTTGCATGGAAATTCGGGGCACACCCTGACCGTTAAAATTGTCGAAAGTGTGAGATCGTCGCGTCGAATGCTCGATCCTTGTGAAATCCTGGAGTGAAGGGCCGATCGTGGATCCTGGAGCCGGGCAGCGAGCACCAACAGCCGCGCATACGTGAGTAACCAAACCAAACACGCTGCTGGCCGACAGCCCACACGTACACACGGCAACGGCGTGTCACAAAGTTCCTCGGATCCTTTATTTCACAGGCTCGTTTTCGAATCCTGTCTACCTGTCAGCGTTCGCCACGTATTCCTTTAAAGGGGCCACGCGCGCGTTGCGATTTATCGGCGCGACGAGTTGTTACGTCGGCGGTATCCAATCTAACAGGCAATTTTATCGCTCGCAGTTTTTCACCGTACACCTATCGATCTGTCGCACGACAAATCGCGTCGGAATCCACCAGTATTCTGGACACGGTCCGAGGAAAAAGTATTCATACACCGTTGACTTTTGCTTTCACCTGTTCACGCTATTTTCTCTGTATCAAAATTGTGTCAGGCTATCTCTCGCTCTCCTACAAAAAGACAGGCCGATTTGAATATTTCTCAGCCACGTTTCTCGCGAAGAATTACGTCCTTGATCGAGGGCACGGGGAAGTAGGAATAAAAGTCACTAGGGGTCGGAACAGGGGGTTGTTCCAACCGTGGATGTTCCTTCCATTTTTGTACAACAGTTCGTGAAAGGAACACGTTTTTAATACACCGTTTAGGATTTAAAATCATTTATCTCGTGCATTGATAATTTAATAGAAAAGGGGGTTACTTCGAGGACGATGACACCATGTTCGATCAACTGTACAGCTGTTCCCTAATTTTTTCAAAGTCTGACAGGTTGTTAGATGTACAGGAAGAACTGCGATAAATCGCAACGTTTTCGGCCCGTAAGAATCGCACGTTGCCTGCTCGTCTCACACACCGATGTATTCACATGTTCTTGTCTCTCTCTAATCACTTACATCTCATTGTTTCCTTAGTTCGTAAGTTGCTAAGGCTGTGGAGCTTTATTTGCGAAACTGAGAAAATAAAGTCCGCAGGGTAGTTCGATTATTTCGGGTGCGGCGTCGCAAAAAATATGTAACACGGTCTGTAATAAGTAGACACTGCGGGTCTTTATGCATTCACAGCAAAATTGAGTGGATGAAAACAATGTTTATTAAATTGAAAATGTCAATAAACAACATTCAATGTAGTTTCTGTTTCTTGCAATCGATGCAGACATTTTTTATTTTGCAAAAAGGTCCGCGGTCTGGTAATTAGGTACATTATTATCGGTCTTTATTATTGTGGGACGAGGGTGGGGTCTCGCGGTCGAATTCGGCGAGGAGAACAGGCGGTCAGGACACTCGGCAACCCTCAGTCATCTTTTGTTTGTGTCGCGAGAACGTTGTGCCCGAGTGGGAACCGTTACTACAATGTATACAGTGAGTCGAGTGAGTCTAACACAGTGTTGATCGACAGAATTCTCGTTTTCCCGTGAATCCTCGAGGATTCCTCCGGTATCTGTGTGCCCTGTTTCCTCGTAGAGGCATCGTCGGCCTTGAACCGGACTCTTGCTGGCCTACTGCCGACCATTATGGCGTGAAGGAGCTTTCGAATTTTCAAATCTCTCTCTCTCTCCCTCTTAGCCGCGTCCCTGGAGAACGCAGGTGAGTCAGGTGGAATTCATTAGCAATCTGTATCCCTTTTTATTGGAACACTTCTGCGGATGCACGCTGCAGCTTGCACCGCGCAGGACCCATTTTGTATTTCTTGATTCGCTAACACTTAGGATCGGATCACGCTTTCATTTCAATTTTGGCACAAAAACAACAATTGATTGTACGAAAATTGAAACGAAAGCGCCACCCGTAGATCGTTCTCGTAGATGTTCTCTTGTGCAAGTTCGTAGTACTAATTAATCTGTGTTTTAATATATTATTGGATGTCTGTACGGATTAATAAATAAACGGAGAAGGAGCTTTTTAGACTGGAAGAATATTTTTCTCCGTGCTCGATCGTTCTCTGTGCAATTTACATGCGTTCTGAATGTAAAGGATCGATAGAGTAGATTTGAAAGTGAGATTCCCTACGTTTTACGCGATTCCCTCTACGTAGTGTCGTTGATACTCGTTTCCGACCATAAGTGGTTATCGATTGCCAAAGGGAGCAACGTCTCTCCCACGTCGTAGTATGTTTTTCTCTGCAGACTGTCGTGTTTCCGTGTTCAGTAACGATCGTTACAAATTAGATATTGAAAGACATTGCGAAATCGTGCGATTTTAAGCTCCGAAGAAGCTCTCGAAACGGGACGATAGTTCGCGTGTCAACGCGACGACGGTTAACGTGTTCCATTAGGAAATTTTCCTTAAACGGAAAATGTACGAGTTACCTTGAATCGTGCTCAATTAAAAAGGCACGCGATATTAAGCTCGAAAAGGTCTTGATACCCGCGTAGCCACTAGCTGGAAGCGAGCTTTTAAAGTAATGGGAGTTTCCGGGATACGCGATGTCATTTTACCTTCAACCGAGGAAGACGAGTGAACTCGTCGTTCCCATGATTTCTCGTCGTCTCAATTTAGTTAGAGGTTCGTCGAGCAATTTAGTTGCATCGAAGTTGTATGTCAGTCGTATTTCCAGCAGTGCAGTCAACCCGTTATACGAAACTCAGAATTAGTACAAATCCGGTCAAATTAAATTAAATTTGATATAAACTCTTCGACGATTTCGATCTAAATATTAAATGGGAGCGCGCGCGCTCCTATTCGACCTTCGAGAAAGACCTCGCTGGAATTCGATCGATTTAAAGGGCTCGTGGGGAATGTCCGCGGTTCCGCGGAGGTTCCAGCCTTGAACGGCGATGAGGTAGGTCATTCCCCTTTTTTTCTCCTTCGACGACGGAATACCATCGACGAGATGCCAAGTGGCTCGTTTAACGATTACGCTACTCGAACCACTAAGCCGTGTCGGTCGTGGCATTAAAGTGTACTGTTAAAATGGGCAATGTGTCCATTAATGTTGCCGTACATACGGTTTCTTTTACATCGTTCCTCGTACACTTAACACCTTGCTCATCCTTCTCGGAAAATGGACCTTATCCTCGCTCCGAAAGGGCCTCTACCCTCCTACCGGTCTCGAACAGCTTCTCGAAAACCATTTAAAGCCTGCTGCTATCTTCGATCTTTTAGTGTGCTCACTGAAATACATATTCCGGTCGACTTTCCATCGAAACAACGAGAGAACTGGGCTTGTATACAAACAGATAGATCTACAATAGCATCACGTCGATCCCAACTTGTGGTTTTTGACCATTGTCCACCGGTGCAAGGTTGAAAAAGGGTATCGGTCGTGGGCTACCCTCGTCACTTTTCCGTCTACCTGTGTGGTTCGTCGAAAACCGGCGATGCGTTCGTTTTGCTCGAACGGAGTCGATCCATCCGGTGACGTTCGATACTCGTCGAGACAGCTGGTACAAACCGTGTCTCGAACCGTTACGCGTTTCTTCGGAAAGAAGCGAGATCCATTTGCTTATCCGTGTCATCGGATTTTGCTCGGCGCAGAATCTTCTCTCGAACTGGATCACCGAATACGAAACCGGCGGGATGAATTATAATATCGCGTGACCGGTACAATTATTCTCGCGCGAAACCTGTTGCATAGGTGCGCGGTCGTATATGGTGTTAACGTTCCAGTTATCGACCTTACCGGATCGTTTTTACTCGGATTAATTCGACTCGCCGGACTCGTTCCCGCGGTCGCAAGAAACCTTCGAGCAAGAACGATTTCGTAATGGTGCTTAATCGCTTAAATTCGTCCCGTAATCGCGCGGAAGCTGCTCCGAAGAAGTGGTCGAGAGGATTGTTAAAAATTTTGCACGCGCCGCAGAGCATCCGGAACAGCGCGGAGAATCGGCGAGCGTTCGCTCGAATCGCCGGGACGACAATAATAATTTCGTAAGGACGTGGAACGGCGACACGCTCGAACACATCGTGGTCAGGTCGCCGCAAAAATATGCCGACCGTGTTCTTCTTCTTTCCTGCTGATCGCAACGACAGTCTGCTTATCGTCGCGAACGCGTTTTTCGACGGGTTTAGACTTCCCCGACTAGAAACCGCATACAAACGATCTATTTAAAAATGAATGTAGCTCTCTGGCGTCATCGAGTTGATTTCTGCGAATTTATTGTTCGCTCGCCGTAGATCGTACCTTCTTGTCGAAGCGACGCGACGGTGTAGCGCCGGAATCGCGTACGGTATAGTTAGTAGAGTGCGACGGGATCGAAACGACTGTCAAATGAAATTCTGGGTGGTCCGAGAGAACATCTTGGCCCAATTGTCTCGTCGACAGCCGAGCCGCGCGCGCGTCCTTGCTTTTACTTCCTACGGAACGCACTCCACTTTGAATCGTGCAATTCTCGGTCGCGTGGACTCGCCGCGAAAGCAAATCTCCCCCGGAAAAAGTAGAACGCCGAACTAGCCGGCGCGCGGTTGCTTGTTTTTATATTCTCCCGGTGTGATGCAAGCCGATCCTCCGATTAACATTCGACCAGCGGCTAGAATCGATTCCACCATCGGACGAGGATGGATTGTCCTCGTTACGCTCGCCTGTTCGATCGAGCGTCGCGTGTAACGTGGAAAGAATGCAGTCGCCCGCGAGGAAACGGATACGTTTCCCACAATTCTACACGCGGCTATTTCAAGAACGAGTTGCTCGGGTCGCGTTGAAAAATTCAATTCTGCGGAATCGGACGAGGGGCGGGAGGCAACTTTCGTTCCTCCGACTTGCTAGTCCGGTGGGAAATGTTAGAATTCCTAGTAACGGAGTCACTCGAGTAGTAGGTCACCGTGCGGCTACTTTGAATTCGATTTTACCTGCTGGAACCGCGATATCCATCCGTATCGATCTCCACGCTATTCGAACTTCCTCGACGTGAACCTTTGAGAAATATGTGAGTTACGTCTTCCTCCTTTGATCATTTCGCTATGAAATCTGTGGCGCGTAATTGAGCTTTGTAGAATAGTATGTACGTATATGCTAGAAAAGATTTTAAACGGTAATATCTCGAAAGCGAATTTATGTGTCATTCGACGTTCTTCCTGACAACTACAGAAATCTCCTCGGAATAGTCCAGCTTTGATCTCGACGGAGGTAATAGCTGCATTTCCATATTTCGACAACTGAAGTGCATTTAATTTACCGCGAACGATTGTTCGGAGCTCGGTGGGACAAACGCGGTCGGCAAAGAGTGCTCGATGGCACGCGACATGGCGGGACCGCCTCGGGAAACGGGTAATTACTCCCGCGAGTGAAACCGGAAGTCCTCACGGTCCCGCGGAGAGAAGACTCGTTGGGAAACTGCTCTCCAACGAGACCGCGAGAAACGTTTGTTTTATCTCGCGACCCGTTTCACGCTTCGCGTCTTCCGACCTTAATCTCCGAAAGTCCCACTTCGTTTTTTCCCTGGTGCTCTGAAAAGATCTCGGTTATTTTTGTTCGAACTTCCTCTTCAGCGAGGCTGGAGCTACATTGGACGCGTCCCTCGAGAGCGCCGCGCATAGAAACACGCTCGGCCAGAACACACACCTATTCTTCTTTTGTCAAGGAGCGGGGTCCGTTTTGCGCGATACGTCACACCTACCGGTTCTGGACGATCGATAAAGGGAACGGAGAACCACGGATCGTTTGCTCGCCAACCTAGAAACGGATCGGCGATTTTCTTCTCGAATTTCTCTGCTGGCTAAACGCGCGAGGCACCCTGACAAGCAACTTGCTAGATTTTTCGCGAAGGCGACTCGTAACATCGACGGGTTAGCTGTTGGCCGGTGACGTCAATCGAACGAAACGTATGTAAACGCGAGTATCATCCTAAAAGCGTAGGAATTGAACCTAGCGAAGCAGCGTTCGCGTGTTCAGCGATGACGGAATAATCGCCAAGAGTGGAACGATTTACCGAAGTACAATAACCGAGTGGATAGAATCAGAAATTAATTTTTCTGCGGGCTATTTTCGATGTGGATCTGCTTCGTGCTTCCGAAGTGAATTCATTCCACTTGAGAGACTGCCGAGACTAAATTCTGTTATCGCTTCGTGTCTCGAGGGCTCCGGAATGGAATTAAAGGGATCTAAGTGGAATTTAATCGAACCAGAGGGTACCTCTTGTTCTCCTTTCGACTAGATAACGATTCAATTAAAAGAACATCGAGGATTATCAGGCGTAGCCGTGGCAACGCGAACACCACCTCGCCCCATTGATTCGGTCGACGATCGAGAAACTGCGTGATCGCGTGAACGTGTTCCGTTTGTTCGATATTTATTCGTCGTTGCTACCGAACACCGTCATCAGCCGGTGCGCTACTTAATGACGGGATAACGGGGAGCCGATTAATTGAATGAGATCGACGGATAACCCCATTCACGTCTATCTGTTGTCGGGTTACTGGCCGAACAGGGGAGGAGAACCCCTTCCGACGAGAGCCCTCGATTTTATACTCTGATCGGTATCTAAGCACAACGAACTCGAGTTCGCTTCACTGTAGGATCAGCTGTTCTAGCCGGTGTAATCGCTCTCGTTGCCTGTTTCGTCTCGGTGCAATTAAAAAACCGAAAAAAAAAACAGTTTTAGAATCTACCACCGCAATAATTGAAATGCGCGTAAAAGTACATCATTGATAGATCATGCACGACGAGTTAACTCGTCCCCCAACGAACGCATCGAGGTCCATTAAGCGTAAAAAACTTAGGGTGTAGGGGTTTACGGATCAGACACCCCGCAGAAACCACGGCGTCGCTTAATACACGGATCAATCGCGATTCAACACGGCCATCGCCGTAAGAGGATCGTCGCCGCGTGCATAGTTGATTTTCCCCGGGGGTTATTGTCGAATGGCCGAAACGGGGGACGATTCCCCTCGGGGCACAGCACCATACGATTTCGTGCCCGCTCGTCGGATTAATATCTGGAACGTAACAGGTTCTTTTATGGTGACCCCTTCGCTCCCGCCTCCTCGTATAATTTATCGCATTCAAGTGGGCGTGCACACGGTCGCGCGACGTTACTGGCAACCTGCGTCCCGAGTCGCTTTCCCTTTTTCGGAAATCCGGTTCCCCGCTTCCCTCGCCCGTGGACCGAACGAGGAAACAAAAGCTTTTCGCGAAAACTTATGAATTTCTCGCAGTTCCGTTCCACGATTATTAAGACACCTTGTGCCAGTCGAGGTCGAGGCACGTCACAACGGATCAGTACCGAGCTAATGAATGTTAGTTAAGCCTCGGGGAGCAGCGATTGAAGCAACGTCGGTAGTCATTTATGAACGGAGATTGTTCTATTCTGGACCGGTCACGGAGCTTGTAATTGCGTTCGCAAGCTCTGCCAGCTTTTGTTCCGCCGTCTCACGCGCACAACCACCTGTGAACCCGTAGTAATTCTATCGTCAATCTTCGAACCGCCTCTACGTTCGCGTTGAATTTTAAACAACTGCCTGGACGATCCATCATTCGAGCTCTCTGGTAAAAGCGATTGCTTACTGTCCGCGTGCACCGTAAATATTTAAACAATGTTGGCGCACGCAATGTTGATTCTATCAACGGGTGACAACTAGGAGTAAATGCGCGCAGTCTCTCATTCGTAATGACCGATCATAGCCACGAGGAACCGCGTATCGCTCGTCGCACGCAACTTGAAAATGGCGATCGTGTCACCGTTGTTGTTCCTCGCATCGATGACTCACGGTGACGCATAGCGAACGTTCATTCATTTTTTCCATTGGTCGTATAATAAGCGTTACACCTTGGTCCATTCTCCTATTCGGCTGGAAATTTCAAATGAATTCTTCGACCCATTTTTTGATTGCATTCTCCAGTATTCTGTCAGGGAGCTCTAAAAATTCGTGCTCGAGTTTCGGTTGATATTCGCTCGTTGACATGATTCTGGGTCGCGATCGCGAGCCCACGCTCAATTTATGCACGTTCGTATATCAGAGGCTGGAAGCCCGCTCCAATTGTCTCTAATTTTTCGAGTATGCCCATTTAAATGATTCCCCGGGAAACGGTCTGGTCGCCAGCGGACCGAAGAACGCGAATTAAATTGCAAAGGAGATAGCAATTAAAACCGCGACCATGTTTCTCCGATGCATCCATGCTCTTCGCTCTCTTCGGGTCTTCCCCGAAAATACCTTGGTCGCAGAAAGGTAAAAATAAATACGCGCAAGCCCCGCATTCCCCGACCGATTTACCAAATGCGACTGACCCCGAAAGTCTCGACCCTTCCTCCCGAATAAACGCGGATTTATCTCTTCCCACCGCCCACGCCTACCGCAGGAATTTATGCACCGCCATTGGAAATCAAAGTCCACCGATGGCGAATTTATTCGACGATTCTGCGAATTGGAGGGGTGGGGGTAAGGCCGTTTCGCTGCTAGCCATGTTTTTAGTGTCGATAAAAATCGTATAAACTGAATCCACGCTCTGAAGGAATCGACGCGTTTTTATTCTGCGAAGTACACTTTGCGTGTTCACGTTATTGAAATTAAATTCTTAATGAACAGTAATAACGAGTGAAAGAGAATTTTTTAGCCAGTCGTTGAAAAAATCGGCACTTGGGATGCAAATGGCGACGCGCAAGGTCCCCGTGCGCCATTTTATCGCGACGGATGACCGTCCTCGTGGTCTTCGAGTAAATAACGCGGTCCCCGGCTTGTTACGCGCTATTTATAGGCAATTTTCAATTCCCGTGACAAGCTATTGTCACGGTCTCCTGCTCGGCCAGCTCGTAGGAATAGTTTATCCATCGGTGGACGTCGAACGAGCGGAAACTCCATGGCCGAGGTGAAAGTCCGCTAATGAATTCGCCGGAATCGCTACGGAGAGAAGAGCCACGGACTCGTTTCCGCGTTTTGTGCCCTGGAAAGTCGCTCGCCCGCAGCGGAAGCGTTTAATTCACCGTTTGGGAAGATTAGCAGTCCCTGTAGCCTCTCAAGATTGATCCAACGGCCGTCGGCGTCGGTTCCTTCTGCCCCTTATCGCGGCGTCCGCTCGGAATTGTTATTCCCGACGCGCCTCGAAACAATGCTTGCGATTTCCGCGCGTGTTGCTTCATTAGAATCATTTAGGCGGCGTTGCCGGACGCTGCCTAGCCTCGCGATCGTCATAAACTCGACTGCGAAAGCTACAGCGAATTTAATCGAATCATACGGTGAATGTTCACCGTGCGATTTCATTGTGCAATTTCTTCGTGGCTGTCCAGGGTGCCGTGATTAATTTAACATCGAGAGAAGCGATTATCGCAACGGGACTTTCCCTCTTGTTTCGTAGCGATCGCGGCGCGCATAGATCGGCGACGGAAAACGGTGAACGGGCTCTCGGACTTTCTCGGTGGGTCGACCGGGGGATCGATTAATCCCGACGCGGACGAAAACAGGGGAAAAAAGCGGTTCTGAAAGCGGTCTACAGGGGACCGGCCCCGTCGGTTTTCCTAATTTAGCTGACACAATTTTTCCCGGTCGGTCGTCGCGACGCCGAGCGTTTCCCTTTTCGTCGTCGGCATCGTCGTCGTCGTCGTCGTCGTCGACGCGACTCTTGGGGAGAGAGGCGCGCGGGCTTGAGAGCGTATGGTTCAAATGTCAGGCTGCTTTATTTTCGTTTATATATAGAAACGAGAGAGTTCAGCCGGTGTCACTTACCCCTGGCGGCGGCTACCGCGACACTCTCTCGGCCCCCGAAGATCATTTCCGAAAAAGAAGGACCGCGTCGCCGGCGTCTCGACGAAAGCTCCGTCGCGCTTTCTTTCAATCAGATCTTCAAGAAAATCGCAGGGGGGCCCATTAGTTTTTCACCGGGGAATTTAAAGCTGTTGAGAAACCCGCCGCGATGACAACGATCCTTCTATATTTAATTCCGAACCGACGCTGACTACGCGCAACTCAATTTTCTTCCGCCCTCTCGAGTCTCCTGTGTTCGATCTATTCACTTGTCGTTTAACCCTTTGCATTCGAAGCTATTTTAACTCGAAAATTAAACGTTTCTTCTGCCCTACAATATTTCCATTTTCTATGATTTTTTAAATTTTACTGATATGAAATTGATATAATACCTCATACAATACTTAAATGTGTAGTAATTGGTTAGATACCGACATATCTGATAGTGTAAACAATTATTTAAATAATAGTACAGCAATTTTTAGTGGCGTCTCAGAGGCGCCACTCGAGTGCTAAGGGTTAATAAATAGTGAGCTCTTCTATTACCAGAAGCTGCGAGCTTGGATGAGGGTAGTCAGCAGTTGAGTGGCGTCTCTCAGGTGTCAAGGGTGGTGTTTCAACCCCTTGCATCCTTCAACTTACCTCTGCGTCTTTTAAATAAATTCTAACACGAGTATTCCTGCGTAATCGACGTACCAGAATCCCGGATCACGTGTGTAAACGATCTATCGAGGGTGTGGGGAATGTAGGCTCGCTGAACGAACGCGCAACCGGAAGATTGTCTTAATGCCGGTATTTAAACCGTGTCGCGGTGGCAGTGGCTCTCTATTTTAGTCTCTTCTCCCCCTCGATTTACCGTTCATTTCGTAACTCAATATACTTTGCGACCTCTCTCGACCACGGCCGTTAGGGTAGAGTTACCTAGAGCAGCGAGTGTCCTCTTCCGAGAGAGTCACGTGGAGACAGACGTTGTTCGTCGGGTGAAGAAACCACTTCGGAGGATTCGAAGCCGATTAATAAAGATCGAACAGACACGGTGAATATTTCACACGGAGTTCGTCTATAAGCGTTCGGTCACGGTGATTTGCTGCGTAATGAGTCTCAATTACGGAGGATTGATCGGAGTGCATTGTGCACAAGCCGAGAGAGAATATTCTTCCGGCATGAGGCACGCGATCGTCGCCACTCTCTGGACAATTAACGGCACCGGCAGCCTGGCTGACACCTGTGACTCGCAGATTCTCTCAGAGACGGCTTTCTGCTCGGAGACTTCCCGTTTCCTTCTTTGAAGCAGCCTCGACGCAACTCGGAATTAATCTTCCGAGTAGTTCCCTTGCTTTATTATCCGGTTACGCGTTACCCGTTACCCGTTACCAGACTGCGATTTTATGAGTTTGTAACAGCGTTTGTAGCATTTAAATGATTCTGTTTATTTAATGAAACTCGTACCGGAACGGCTACAGTTGATAACAGCAATCGTTCCACTCTTCCAGTTCATTTGCCTTCTAATTAAGCTGTGCCACCGTTAGCTTGCAAATGAGTCTGTTCAATTTCGAAGTCCGCCCGCTTATGGCAGGGAAAATAGTCCCGATTGGAAACGGGTTCTCGCGGTCGAGTGTCCACCTTGCTGAATGAAAGAAGGATGGAGTAGGAGGGAAACGATAGAGCTCTCGACGCCGGAGAGCAAGGAACTCGGAAGACGGCTTGGCATGCCCGATAAGTTAGTATCTCCTTCGGTGGACACGCGATCCGCACGGTAATGCGCCTACAGGCTTTTCCATTTACAGGAGGGCAACACGTCCGTGATACCGCGAACCCGCTCCTAATTAAATGCAACTCGAGTTTCGACTTTGTCGCGCGAATCGCTGACATCGAGAAACTATTCCCTGATGCGAAACTCTACGCTCATTATTATAATATTCGCGGACTCGGCTGCCTGTCGAACACGTCGCCGACCTAACCGCTGACTCGTTCGATAGCTTATCTTTCGTCCGACAGCCGAGTCATTAGTCGACCGCAACGAGATAAAGCCAGGTGTTCGCTGCGCACCGTGGATCGCGCGTTTCCTTGAAACAACCGGTACCCTCTCGAGACAATGGAGAATGTACTTACTCGGTCGTAGTACTCCGTTATTCACCTCGATTTGTGAATGAACACGGTATCGAACGGATATTAGCGCTGCTTATCTGCTACACCTTGTATTTACGACCATTCTCGTTCGAGTCAATTCATCTCGAAGCCCCCAGATTATTAGGGTCCAATGAAAACCACCGACACAAATTTCCCCGACACGGTTTTCACCGACTCCAGATTTGACCGACAACGACTTTAACCGACACGAATTTGTCCGACAACGGTTTTAGATTCGTTGTCGGACAAATTCGTCGTCGGTCACATCTGAAATTGGCGAAATGTTGTCGGTGAAAACAGTTTCAGGGAAATTTGTGTCGGTGATATCCATGGGACCCGATTATTAACCTTATGCACTCTTAGCCACTTCCATTCGAAAATTAACCCTTTGCACTCGGAGCTATTTTAACTGGAAAATTAAACATTTCTTCCGATCTAGAATATTTCCATACCTTATGATTTTTGCAATTTTATGGATATGAAATTGGTACATTACCTTATACAGTACCTAAATGTTTAGTAATTGATTAGATACCGATATATTTAATAATGTAAACAATATTTTGAAGAATGGTACAGCAATTTTTAGTGGTGCCTCAGAGGGGACAGCCGAGTGCTAAGGGTTAAACATTTCTTCCGACCTTTGCATATTCTTTGTATACATATGTTCACAATTGTTAGTGGCGTCTCAGAGTCGCAACTTGAATGGTAAAGGTTAAATTATTCACGATCTTTGAAATCGATCTTCCAGAAATCAGATTCTCTGCGGCCCCTAGGTCCTCCGGAAAGATTTCATTAGCGCGAACGGGTTTCCATCAGGACAGTCTGGAGGATGATTATAGCTTCGCTGTCATCCGAGGAACAAGCTGCAGCCGCCGAGGGCGCAGCTCAAAAGAGTACTTTGAACATTGCCCCGTGTAATTTTCCGCGTCCGTCCAGCTGCGCCCTTAGAAAAGAGGGTCTCTCTCTCTCTCTCTTTCTTCTCGTCGCGCGACCACGCCATATTGCATTTGAATTCATAGCTGCGCGCTTTCTGCATTCCCAGACGGCGGCTCTTGTTCCACGCTAGTCATGCGTGCGCGACGCCGGCTTTATTTATGTCGTTCGGGGAGTTTTTCGGTGACCGAGATGCATTCGTTTCGGATCAAACGTGCTCGCGAAGAATTTTTACGAGTTGCACGCCGCTTCCATCGCGGCGACGATCGAGAGAGTGATGTTTCGCGATCGCGAACGTTCGTTGGAAACTATCGTTCTCATCCCTCGTCGTTCGAAACCATTCTCGCTCTATTTCCGTGCACGAGGAAACGGCTGGCTGTGATTTACGGGCTCGGTAATTGAAACCGACAAGGTCTACACGGTGTCACGGCTGGGTAAAAAGGGTTCCTCGCGGAAGAGCATCCCTAGTTTACGCTGTCGGTTTGGGGAATGTCGACGCTGGCGTTAACGACGTCCTGTCAACCACCCGTCGCGTCGTCCGGAACTGGAACTTCCATGGGAAGCAAATATTTAACTTCTCAAACTACTCGGCGCCGCGGACACGGTCAACATTCGCTGATATTTCTGCGAGACAACTTTGCGGAAAATTCCTTATCGCATCTTCTACCTCGCAGCTATTCAATTATTTAATCGGAATCATTGCACAGTCTTACTGTTTCCGATATTCGTTGTAGGAACGCGAAGGATCTAGCAGCGTATCGGAATGTCTGCGAAAGTTCTCAGGGCAGGCAGAGAAGTTCGCGAAGCACTGTGTGCCGACTATTACGCGGGTCATAAAAGCGGCCGCGTGAAGCAGCGACTGAAAAGAGCACGCGCCGCGGTTGTTAACCCTTCGGTCTCCTCCGGCTCTACTTTGCCGCTCTTACGAACGTGAAATCGAAAATACAAGCCTCTCTTTCGACAGCCGGGCTGCCGTGGTAGACACGCGCGTGCCTGACACGTGTTCCACCCGGCAACCCCGATAGTTTTCCGCCCCTCTTCCGCCGTTAATTCCACCGATTGCCAGCACGCGCGCGAGTTTCTCTTCTTCTCCGCCCGCTGTTCACCGGATTACCACCGTTAGACATTCCATTGTCCGAGCGGTATTGTTGGTGCCGTGAAAGGGTAGCTTTCCGAAGATTATGGGGTGGTTTGCCAGAGAAATTCGTACGAAGGGGTTGAGCCCGTTTCTTCTAGCGAACTTGCTAGTCGTTAATAGTCATCGAACAGGCGGACGTGGTTTATCCTAGGTGAGACGCGCTCAGGGGTTAAAACCTGGGGTATTTCGGATCGCAATTGGACAAAATGCAGATCCGAAAAAATACACAAACGTTGGAGAAACTCCCTCGAGGAATGAGTGGCTCGGGCCAAGGAGGAGAGTAAGCGAAGCGACTCGTGCGCTTTCGTGTGGTTTTTTGAGTGCTCCCGAAATATCCTCGTGCCCTCGGCAGCACGGGGGAGATACAGAGAGGGAGAGAGTGCGCCGCCGGTGTTGTGGACGAGAGAGAGACGAGATGGGAATGCCAGTCTTCGGTAACTAGTCATCCTAGCAACGTGGCTTCGCGAGTTCTTGCCGGTGACAAAGGTCGCCGTGAAAAGAAGAAGTAGAAGAAGTAGTAGTAGAGAGAGTCTTTGTGCGATTGGGGCACGACACGTGCTCGTGGTCACGCGTTGTGCTCGATCCTCTTCTGCGCGAACGATCGAGGAACCTGCTCGAAGTGGTGTTTTAGAGAGGCTCCAAGTTTTCTCGGTGGTGGCTGAGATAAATGGGCGATCTAGAGATCGAGCAGAGATAGCGTATCGATAGGAAAACCGGGATCATCCTGTGGGATTAGAGAAACGAGGATGCCTCTGAAGATCGAGAGTGGCACCTACACGGTGAATCCGGTGGCGAAAAAGAACGTCTCGAAGTTCTTGCTTTGGAAACACTGGCGTAGGAGGTACGGTATCGATCGGGTGTCCTGTTTGCTCGGTCTCCGACTTTCCACTTTGTGTGCACGTATTTCGCGATCGGTTCGATCTTCTATCGTGATTAATGCACCGTGAAACATTTTTTTTTTTTTTTCGAATCCGGAGCGAAGAGCAAATCCTCGCGAATTCACCGAGCCGTTTCTTTCGGTCACGGAACGGTTTCACTGGTCCGCGAGATATCGCCTTTCTCGGTACGGTTTCCAACGCGGCCGGCCAGTCCGTCATTAAAGCACGCGGTTAATGACGTTCAATTGGCATTCAGGAACGCGACGATAACGCGTGTCCGACCACAATGCGCGATCCACGGACACGCAACGACGACGTCGCTTGACATTTTCCAGAGGCCCGTCATTCATTCACCCACGCGTTCACGCTGATCGTTGCCGCGATCGAGCATGATTCTCCGATCACCTTGCACTCTCTTCTCATACCACCGCTTGGTTGCACGCAACGCTCCTCTTCATCCGCGAAACCTGCGAATCTGCACTAGGCTGCACCTTGCTTCACAAGCAAATAGAACCATGACAATACAAGTCCCTCTAGCATAGTGAAACTGAAATGCGCTCGAAACATGTGACTTGTCGTGTACGATACCGAGTGTGTAACTAACAGTCTAATTGGAATGATGCTGGCCCTCGCCGAATCATCGAAATGGTCAAACTGTCTGTAGATCTTTGTACATTTGAAAGCAACTTAGTGTCGATACTAGCCTACGGATCATTACGCAAAATACCCATTTTTATGTGCTAGTAGTTTCTGTAGAATTGAAGAGAATCATACGCACTTTAAATTCATAGGATCCGTAGTCTACGGATAACATATCGATCGTTTTCCTCGAGGGGCAGCGCGAATTGGAAGAAAGTAAAATAATCACTGTAACAAATCATTGCTCTCCAGGTGCTCGAACAATTCGTACGTTAACAATTTTCCGAGTACCCGGATGGTTTCTACTAACAGCATCGTTTGTGAAAATTGTAAATTGTACGACTGTGACGTGTCCAACTAATTAACTTATCGTATGGGACCGGATCGATCGATCTGTCCGACGATAATGCCGATTCTTCTCTGCGCACAAATATCACCTCGCGTCCCCTGTAATGCATGCGTTTATTCTTGAAAAGGGGACAGAGATGGAGAGAGTGAGTTGCACTGGACCGATGCACCGGATTGCACGCTGCCTTGTGATTGCGAGCAGCCGACTCGAACTGCGCGCGAGTCGCTCCCACGATCGACTCGTGAACAATTGTTCGAGGCGATCGAGGAGGTAATTAGAAACCTGCGATCAGCCACGGTGACGTTAACGCTGTTCAGGAAATTTGAGCGTTGTTACTTTACGAAGTAAAAATCTAGTTCTTAATCTGAATTCAGCACGAAAAATGATCATTCAGGTCATAGATATGTGCAGAGGCGTTGAATAAAGTTTGCTTGGATTCGCGGATCATACGAGGTTTCATTTCCGTCGCTGATCGCAGGCGCATCGAGGCGTCTAACAATGTTAGCTTCTCGAGAACAGAGAACGTGGAAGCTCGCGCTGTGTACTAACACACGGTGAATTTATTACGTCCGTCTGATCCGCGCTCTCCGTCCAATCGTAAAATTAGATCCCCGGAGGATGGATCGGTCCACGGGTTGCTCGCTTCGTAAAGACCGCATCGGGGCCAACGCTTTTGTTCCGTGAATCGCGTCGAAACAAGTGTTTGCTCGGTCACCGACGCGATTACGGCTCTCTCGAGTTAATTACCTCGCTCAATCTTTCCGCGTGTTTTCTCTCGGATAAATTCAACACGCATCGCCGGGAAGCATCATCGACACCAGTAAATTCTTCTCGACAAATCTACGTAACACTGTCGCTGAAAAATTGTAGACCTTTCGCCGGCGATTTAAAAAAAATAACGTGAAAGCGGAGAACGCGAGATCGCGGCGCCAGCTTCCAATTAATATCCGCGTAGCTCTCGAGGAGTACGCTAAGAAACCGATCCATCGTTTCCGTCAGCTAACAGGGAACAAAACCTGCCGATTCGCTCCGCTTTCCCGTGGCTCGAGTTTACACGCCGACGATCATTTGTCTCGCTCAGGGAGACAAACGATCGGCGCTCCCTCGTTCCCTGGATCTCGAGAACCTCGATGGTCGTCGGTGGACTTGCAGGATCTTCTATCTCCTCTATAACCCATTTGCCTCGTAAGAAGTTTCGTTCAATTGGAACGAAGTTATTCTAATTATATACGCTAATGATGCAAATGGGTTAACCCTTGGCATATCTATAAAGTGAGATTGTAAAGATTCTGTCCGCGCAACGATCCTTAGTCCACCGACGAGGATGTTGGACGTGCCTCGAGGATGATGGATCCTGCGCGAGGACCGCGCAGCGTCCATCGTTCTTGTTGAAAGGAGGCGACAGTGATGGGCGACGAGAGTGTATGATAGAGGAGGAGAGAAACGCGGAACAAAAGAACGAAAAAATATCAACAGTGTGCACGAGGACCGCGGAGAGGAGGATCGTCGACGAGCCAGCGGGCAAACACGCGGTGGCGGCGAGGTAGCGGGCTTGGAGGACGTCGGCGACTCCTGTGCCGCGACGCTGACGCCGTCGGTCCCAGGCGCCGGCGGCATCAGGTCGAATCGCCGCACCAGGCCGCTCTCCCTCGCGGTGCAACCCTTAAATTATCGTCGCCTCGATCCGGATCCGAAAATCACCATCAGCATCGTGACCAGCCTTCATCCTAACATGACTAGCCAGGAGAGCATCGGCAGCTGCAGCCTGGACGTCGACCAGTCCGCGTCCGACCGATCAGGTTGGCTATCCCTCGATGTCTAGCGTTTTATAGGATCCCCTAGGATCGTGCTGGAAACGGAGACGCTGAGAGCTTTCGGACGCAAGCTTGGGGAAACTGCTTTATCATTTTGCAGGGTGCCTAGCGTAGATCATTCCGATTCTCAAACGCCTTCGATACGATGTAGAATAATATTCTGTAACATGATATTTGGTCCCCTCAGGGTTTCAAATTCATTTACCAATCTCCTCTCCCTCTTTCCACTCTCACCATCGCCTTTTCAGCAGGACCTACTGTTTATGATGAGTTCCGAACCACCTTTTGCCAACAACACGTGAAAAACACCCCGGATGGGTCACTTTCCGGTTTTTTACCAGACGGTCACCCATCCTAGTGCCGTTCACGTTCCACATTGTTTAACTTCGGTGATCTAACGAGAACCGGTGCTTTCAACGGGAACTACGGTTGTTGGCCGATGTAGAATAATAAGCTAACGTGTTACGAGTTCTACGTCGTATCAGAAGCGTCTCGCTTTGGTAATATCCGCCGTTTAACTATGTCCTGGTTAGAGCGTAGACTTCTGTCAGAGGTAGCGACCGATGCGGTGGGTGAGCTAAAAGAAGCATCGGGAATCGGTGTTTCGAGAGCAATCATTCGATATTTCTGTGGTGGTCGTGGCGGGATGACCTTGCACTTGACACGACGGAGGCCTTGTTCGCCGAGCCGGCGATCTTGGAGCGTCCAAGGTCCCCCTTGGATTCCTCCACCGTCCTGCGGGGACCGTTCCTTTTTCTTCGGCGTGTCTCTCTCACTTGGTGACGATCGAATTTAGATCGCGAGCGGCCGCAGCAACGAGAGGACAGAGCAGGGCAGTGCACGGGCTCTTCTTTTCTATCGGCGGTGCCAAGAAGACGAGGAGGAGACTAGTTTGTCTCTTTCGCGGCTCGACTCGGCTCGGCTCGGCTCAGCGCGACATCGGCCAGCCTCTCTCGCCGTTCCAGGGTTATTCCTGTGTCGCGTTTCGAACAGGCACGTTATCGATCCTTGCGCGGACTTCTCTCCGCCGTGAACGCTTTCGATTTCTCCCTGTCTCGCGTCAAGAAGGGTCTTCACCTTTCTCTCGATCCTTCGATCTTTTATCCACGGGGTTTCCATCGGTGGGACCTCGTTCGGTTCGGGAATCCGGGTCACTGGGCCAGAGGAGTGCGCCACCGAAGAGTTCGCGAGTGCGCGAACGCACCGCAAACAACACCGCAGTTGCGTGTTATCGAGCATTCTTCGTGAACTCGAGCATATTCTGCCGTCACGCCGGAGAATCCGAAGTTAGGAGGCTTTAGCAGGATAACAGAGACAGGCGCGAACGATTCCAGAGATACCAAGGTCCAACGGAGGATTTTCCATTGCAGAGAACACCATAGACTCCGTCTCGAAGAAGACTCTGCACAGTCTGAATCTTTCCTGCAACGGCGACTCGGTCCCCTCGACCGACAACCTAGCGAACGGTAGCAGCGAGACGCTGCAAAAGTCCCATCTGACACCCGATGAGAAGTTGAACGTTAGCAATGGTCATCGAAGCAGCCCCGAGCCGGAACAGCTGACAGTGAAGAAACCGAGCTACTTGGGCCTGGCCTGCAGCATCAGCGGATACTCGGGGATCAATCGGTACGACAGCAAGCTGAGGGACGGGTTTCGATCGAGGGACAGCAGTCCTGGGACCAGGCTGATCACGAGGGACACCAGCCCGGCGGGTTTCAGGTAAAAACCTTCCACCGAGCCTGTTCGATCCCTGTCACAAGCAAAACTCTGGCTTCTCCGCTTTGCTAACTCGAACAGATGTCGTAAGCTAGACTCTTATAAGATTTCTGTCAAGTCCCACTCGATTCGTTCTTTCAAATATAAATAAATAGAATAGTTTCCGATCAATTTTTCTCAAAGTGGAAAGCCAATCCTGTTTGTAGTTAAAAAAAAACAAGGATCTGAAACGTTCCAGATCAAACGAGAATCTCACCGTGCCAGGGCACCCTTATCCCAAGAGTCAGTCGATCTCTCCGCTAGCAATGGATAGGCAGAACGGTTTCTCGAACGGTGTGAAGGAGGAGTGCAAGGTAGACGCGTACAGGGAGTCTAGGAGCTCGATCAGCATTTGCCAAGGCTACTCGGAGGTCGACAAAGGTATGATGCATCCGAATTTCGGCGACCTCAGTCCGATTCGACCGACCACACCCGCGAAACGCAGCCCAGGTGTCTCGCAGATGATGTCCTGCAGTCAACAGAACAAATCGTTCACCTCGCAATATTCTGGATCCTCTTCGAAGCCAGCTGCTGGGAACCGTGAGTATGACAGTGAACCCCGTTGCAGTACGATTGAATAAAACGAAACGTAATTGTGGTCTCTGCAGTTTCGAATGCCTCGTTCAGCGACTCGAGTATACTGAACGGTTCCTCGATGGACATGGAGAACCAGGTGTTGAACACTTCGTCGAGCAGCGAGAAATCGTTCATCCAGCAGCGAGTGGAGCGACTGTACGGGCCCGGAGCGCTCGCGCAGGGCTTCTTCTTCAAACGCAGCACCAGCAGATTGAGCGCCAGCGAGACCAGCTTCAACAAGTCGAGCAACAATAACGACGTGTCGACGGACAATGCGAACACCGAAGAATCCCTGAAGAATCTGCCGGTGCTGAGACACCTGCGACCTGAATTCCGGGCTCAGTTGCCGGTGGTTAGTCCCAGGAGACCCACGGACGGCTCGGAGCAAATTCTGAAACCCTTACAGAGGTGATTTACCTTAAACTATTCAAAGAAACCCAAGTCCCAAACGTAGGACTTTAATTTCCATGATTACAGGGTAACACCGGTTTCCAGGAAGGTGGAGCAGAAACCAAAAACACCCGTACCAGCGAATTTAGACGGCAGTATCGCCGAGACCAAGTCGCCGAAGCTGAGTAGCAGCGTGGCCAGTATTCCAGACCAGCAACCTGCCGCTCCGAAAGTTGTCCTGCCTGTTCTAGAGCCCAGTACCAGCTCGACAAACGTGGCGAAACAGGCTCAAGAGGCTGAAAAGGCGGAGGAGAAGGATGGACATTATTTCATAAAGGTATATAGTGTACCTGGAGAAGCGTGAACGTGGATCGATTAGCTGACCGGTCTTGAAAATGGTTTCAGTTGCTGAAACAAGAGACAGATAGGCTTCTGTCGCTTGCTGCATCGGCGGAAGCGGAGCTGGCCAACGGAGATACTGTTGCACTTCCGGAAGAAGCAGCCGGCAAGCTGCGCTCAGCTGCTGGCAAGGCCAGGCTGCTCGCGTCGCAGAAGATGCAACAGTTCGAGGGGCTTTGCCAGAAGAACATTGTGAGTACCTTAGCCGTGAATTTAGAACGATGAATCAACGCTTATCCATCGCGACGATATTAACACGTTGACAGTCACGCGTATTTTATTGCATTTCATGAAAATACAATTTGATGTGATTGTTTTGCAGAATCAGGTACCCGGCGAGGAGTTCCCGACGACAAACGAGGACCTGGCCGGTTTCTGGGACATGGTGATGCTGCAGGTGATCCAAGTAAACGACCTTTTCGACCACATCGAGAAACTGCGAAATTCCCAGTGGCAAGAGGTACGTTCAGTTTCTGTTAATCCTCCCCCGCCACCTCCGATTGATATCCCACCGAAAAATTCCAAAGGAAAGCCTCAACCAAGAAGAACTCCTGACGAATCAAAACCCATTACGAATCCCTGTCCACCCCCGTCGTATACAGCATACGATAAACACGTTCGATTCGACGACAGAAGAAACAACAATCCCGGAAAGCACTCGATCGAGATGCAACGGTGCAACGATGCGTTCAGATTTTTGACTGATCCCCAACATTTAGAGTTCGTCGATAAAATCAAGCTTGAACATCGCGGTACGGATTACAGAGACTATAGGCCATTATTGGTTGACGGTACTGTCGAACTTCCTGAAAGAGACGCGCTAAATATTCAAACCCCGTATATCGTTAATTACGTGAACGCGTTGCAACCGGACCAACAACCATTTCCATTCAGAGACCCGCATCGAGTATCCTACAGTTCGCAACATCCTAAAAAATTCTGCGGAAAGAAGATTCCTGAGCCATTTTTAGAAAAAAATCCTTTAAACTTCGAGGTACTGTTCAAAAAAGACTCGAACAGAATCGATCCATCGAATGAGACGAAGATCTTGGATCCAGAGCCTCGGAAAATAGAAACAAACGTCTCGGAGACAATTATGAAGACCGAGAAGTACTTGAACACGTTCTTTTACGACTTGAAGAACGATGTACATGTTGAAGACGTGAGATCGATCTCACGATCGAAGACCAAGTCTTCAAGAAGAACAAGATCGCGATCTCCTATCACCAACTGTATCAAAAGCCCAATGAAACCCATCGATCCTGGTAAACCTCGAAGTTTTCGTCCAGCTTCTCTCGGAAAGCAGAACGACGAAAAGGCTACAGTCAATAATTCCATACCTCGTTCCCTGACACCACCAGCCGCGCAAACCGATGCCTATAACAATATTGGAAAGCTCACTCGTAGCGTTACTTTCTCGATGAACAGCAGAGACTCTATGAAACCGAACAAAACAGTTGGGAACGCGTTCAAAGAGCCCGTGAAATTCGAAACTGTGTTGCCCGGAAGTTCGAACAGGAAGACGTCCCCTCCGATGCAAAAGAAGATCGAGAAACCTGTGCCTGCTTGGCAAACGAAGACACAGACTGCCAAAGCAAAGATCAACCTTGATAAAAAAGCATCAGAGGCACAGAAAAAGAATACTCGCACGCCTAACTTCACTGTTGCGAACGAGGTACAGTCGAACATCGATCCTTTGAAGAATAAAGTAGAATCTCAGAGATCTAGTTTATCAAAAGACCATGACAACGTTATAAAGAAGAGAAAGGAGGCAAAGAATTTACAGAATAAAAACGGAGCGCAGTATCGCCTGAGGAGAGTCGAGCTGAAACCAAACGAACCTCGGAAGAAGGCTGAAGAAGAACCGAAGAAGGCTAAAGAAAAACCAAAGGAACCTCCGAAGAAGGTTGAAGAAAAATCAAAGGAATCTTCCAAGAAGGTCGAAGAAAAACCAAAGGAACCTCCGAAGAAGGTCGAAGAAAAATCAAAGGAACCTCCGAGGAAGGTTGAAGAAAAATCAAAGGAACCTACCAAGATGGCTGAAGAAAAACCAAAGGAACCTCTGAAGAAGGTTGAAGAAAAACCAAAGGAACCTCCGAAAAGGGCAGAAGAAAAACCAAAAGATCTATCGAATATAATGAAACGAAGAGCGAAGGATCATCCAAAAAAGACAGAACAAAAGGCAAACGAGGAAGAGAAAGTGGTGGGTTCTGAGCCTTCGGAGAGCGTCATTTGGACGATGAGCGACTCGAAGCCCTTCATTCCTCTGAATTATGAGACCCTGCGTCAATTGAGGTTAGTATACAACGGCCGGAATCGTTCTAGTTCGTCGTGGATCACGAATAAATCGGAGAAACTGAAGCGAATGAGGCTTTACGACAGAAAAAGGAAACGGATCAATGGTCAGGAGCAAAAGCCGAAGAAACTCGTTTCTCGTGGGACGAGACCCTCTTTTTCGGAAGAAAACGTTCCTACACAGGATCTATCCTTAATCAAAGAAATTGCTAGGTCCGCGAAAAATCTTTCTGTGCAGACCTCGTTCGTTCCTTTAGCAACGGATACAAACAAACTGTCTCTCGTCCCCAGCAACGTCGGTAACAGCGTTAATCAGTGGTCGAACAAGAATTCCAAGATAGAGACGATTCTGTCCGCGCTGATGTCTTTCGACTCGACCAGTCCCGCGATCCACGCTCCAGAGAAGAGTCACTCGGGTCTAGAAAATCATCTGAGCATTAAGAACTTCAGCTACGGTCTGATCACGAAGAGGCTAGACTCCTCGAAATTGAACGCGAGCATGATCCTGGACATTTCCCACCACGTGCGGTCGGAGTTCACGGTTCTCCGCGCTCAGGAAACTCGAAAGGACATCAGATCCTTCGACGTCGACGAACATCTTCCCCTGAAAAGAGAATTCCAGGTTTCCCGGTGCCTGGAGAACCTGAACTCCGCGCATCTCCTCTTAAACGATCTCGAAGTCGAATCGAATCCCTCGGACACCGTGTTCTTCATCAAACTGAGACAAACCATGGTGTTCCTGAAGTCGAATCGCACTCTGTGTAGATTATCGTTGTATTTGTACGTGTACGGTCTCCTCAGTATTCTCTTCATTCTCCTGAAAATCGCCTCGTGCTACGATCCCTTCCTAGACCCGAGGTTCCTGTACCATTATTGAACATTCAATCTTATTGCTATGTACCTTCGTGGAATAAAAGTGTTCTGGGGTATCCTATTCCTTTTATTATCGTAGTGAGAAAGACAGTGAATGTTGTTGGCGACGAATGAGTGTCCTGAAGATTTTGAAGCTGGTTCCTCTGTTAAGTACCTCTTCTTCACCTTTCTCGGAGCGATCGTTAAACCTTTGTCTCCTCTTTTAACAATCGTCAGTTCCATATTCCTTCTGCGAAAAGGATCAACGATCGCTCCTCCCACATCCTGGTTCGTAGATGCATTCGTGGTCCTATCCTAGGGTATTTAACCGTGAAAATTTTGTAGACCGTGCCGGAGAAGAAGTCTGGGGGCGTCGGAGCGCAGAACGGTAACGCGACGAAGCGTCGCGCGGCGCCGATTCACAAGCCGAAGGCGACGGCCAACAGTGAAGCGAACAAGAAGGCGAGAGAGGCAAGGGAACAGGCGCGCCGGCAGCTGATCGAGGAACGGAGGCGGGCGATGCGCTCGAACGCGCAGAATTCCGAGAATACCGTCAAGATCTTTGCCCCGGACACGTAACGATAAAAAGACGAAGCGCGCGCGAGCAGCCTGTTGGATACTGATCGGCGCAGCGCCGCAGAGTGAGATAGAGAGCTGGATCAAAAAACGCGCGCTAATTCTTCTGCATTTTCGTTGGTCCTCTCCGGACGGACCAAACCAATGGAAACCGACGCGCGATTCTCCTGTCGTCTCGGTTTCCTCCTCGCTACGCGAAACCGCGAGAATCGCGCGTCCGTAAAGCACCGATAATCTCTTCGAATACAATCAAATGCGCTTCGCATACGGGATGTCCAGCAACAGGTGGGACAAGACTTTGAACAAGTTGATGAACATCTTTACTGACTTGAAACCGGAGCCGAAGTCGCAATCTTCTTATCACCCTTTTGCGCACCCCTAAGTCTTCCGTCTCCTCTGTTGCCGAGCACCCCGTACGTTCACAGGGTCGAGCGTCTGTTGCCCAGCAACGAAGATAGCGCAGATTTAATGGAGATTCTTGTACGGATGCTTCGAGATTCGACGATTCGTATTTTTTTATTACACACACACACACATCTTCGTTCCCCTCGCGGTCCCGCTCGATTTACACGCTGTGATGTTTCGTGCTAATCTTCTTGTTACGTTTTATATACGATTTACGCTGTCGTTTACTTTGTACAATATATCTAGCGTTTGGTTCGCGAAACGGAACGACCGTTCCCGTCGGAGAGGATCGTAGATTCTAAATGATGGAGCAGGGAAAAGGGCACGGAGAGACAAACTGCCTCTTGTCAATAGAATTTTTGTACAAGAAGAGAGAGGAGAACGCCACGTGGACAGCACTACCAGAGAATTCTATCTCAGAGCAAGTTATATTTGTACGGTAAATCGAATAGAGAGAAAAATACTATCGACGGTCGCCGTCGTTGCGCAGCCTACACAGCACGCCTAATCGATCGCGATGGAAAGATTCCTATTACTTTAATTGCCCGCGTCGCCTAATGTTATTCGTGTTTGAACCCCGAAGCTGCGCTCTGTACAGAGCAACGATGATTGTCGCGAATGCGAACAGACAGAGACGAAAAGCTTTTTCGAGTGTCCTAATCGTGTGTGACCAAGTCGACATTCCCGTAGAGAGACGGTCTCTGAAGTTAGAAAAAGAGCCCCCGACGCGCGTAGCGTTAGACTCGCGACCCGTTAAGTTTAAGGAATAGCTAGACAGGTGTCAGCAGGTGTAAATTAGAGCTCGCGTAACCAAATAGCACGCGATCAGCCAACCGCGTGTCCCGCGTGTCCGTGTTCCTGTACGCGTTTTTTCAAGGAGTCCTCGTGGCGTCGTGTTCCGGCGGCCCGCGTTATTTATTGACTGTTGATTCTCTCGGTGCCTTCATTAATTTATACGCGTGTACATAAATCGACTGACACAGCCGGCCATTCGACGCGACCAGAGCGAAACGGACGAACGCTCTCGTCTCGGCCTGATTCATCGATCCGGGAGCAGGGATCGCTTTGTTCTCGTTTTGCGCGCTCCACCTTGGCAAAGGCCAAGCGCACACAGCGTTCTCTCGTCGATGGGTGAGGACAGGAACAGCGGATCTTTTGCACAATTATTTATTTCTCCAACCAGTCGGTCCGTACGTTGCGATTGTTTATACGGCATTCGTTATATCCGGGAATAGACCAATCTCGCGACCATGCATGCCGGTATAACTTGCGATTTTATCCGAGCAAATTTATTTTTACTTCGATCAAAGCAATTTCAGGATACCTCTTGCCAAGGGTCATCGTCGAAAATTCTTTTATTGTATTCGTTTTTATCTTTGCTCAGTTAGACCCGCGGCTTGAAACACAGTGACAGTCAAAGTATTGTAACAGCGACGTTCTTCGCTTGCGACCGCAATTGTACATAAGTGCGAGAGAACAACGACAGTGGAGAGAAGCAGGTGATCCGCAGAAATTACATCTCCGCGTCCCTCACGACTCGATTAGTTCGACTCGTTTCGTTTTCCGCTCGTCCGAGTTATCTCCGTGTATTTTACTTGTATATTCCGTGTTCAGGGCCTCGGCTTCTTGATCCAGTCGATAATTTATACTCTAAACAGCCCCCGCCGCTGCTTCTTTTCTTCGTAATGGCCGCGCGCCGCCGAACTTCTCAACAGATCGATCCAAAGGTGTACGAGGATACAATCGCCATGACCACACGATGACTATTCCTTTCGCCCTGCTGCGTCCCGAGATACTATGATTTTTTTGTATCGAACGTTATTTGAGAATTTTCGAAAATTTATGATTTACGGATCGCGCGTTGTTTTTAATCAATTGTCCTGTGGCAATTATCTGAAAGGATGATGTTCTAAAGGACTCGTGGTATTTCGGGATTGAGCGTTCCCCTCGATTACCCCGAAAAAATGCTGACGACTCATCGGAATCGTTCGTTTCTGTTCATCGATGGGGCGAAGAAGAGAACGACAGGAATCGAACATTTTTTTACTTATCGTTCGGGAACGATTCGACGGAAATCTATCGCGTCGATCGTCGAACGCGTTCCCATCCCCTTTTTTACGCGGTTAAACAGTTGCGATTATTTATTGATTAGATACTAGTAAGATGTCCATACACTTGTTCTCAATGAATTAATAAAAAAAAAAGAAACAATATCAGCGCAACAAGCCTGAAGAGAGATCAAGGGAGAAAGAAGAACAAGAACCTTTTCCTTTATCGTAACCTTATTTATACTACGAGCGTTCGATGCGTAAAAATGACAGATTACAAAAGTGACTGGACTGCGAAAGTACTGTAGCACGGAAGAAGTCGCTCTCGCGATAAGTACTCGATCGAGATCGGGGATCGACGACCTCGTCGCGAGGATCGTCGTTGAGTTTCGAGCTTGGTCCCAGAAGTTCCCTCGTTCTTCTCGTGAGGTAAAGAACCGAGGGGAACAACCCCGTTTCACGCGAGACAGATCAAGGTCTTGCCCTCGTTCATCTTGTCCTGGACCTTGTCGCTGGCCGTGGACTTCTCTGCCTGGCCGCTGATCACCGCGCAGACGAAGGTGAGTCCCACCCCCGCCAAAGCGCTGTAGAACGCCCAACCTGCAAACATTCCGAGCCCAAATTTTAGCGCGACTAACAAGGGCAGGGTGTCCTTCATCCTTCGTATCGCTCGATTTTTATTTGAGCAACAAGAAATCATGGTCTCACCGAGCTTGCAATCAGCGAGATAGAAAGCGTCCGCCTCGGGCCCACAAATCCTCTGCACCCTCTCCGCTCCCCAACCAGCGGGATACAGAATCATCCCCAATATGTACGATATTCCTGCCATCAACATAAAAAAAATATAGACCGTGGGTCTTTATGCAAAATAAAAATCATTTAGGGAGTGTTCTCCTCTCCATGATTGTCTATGTACTTTAACACATTACCGACCAGTGATTATTGCATATTTTTGAAAAATGTACGGTACATGGCTAAATTTTCATTTAGCATTTAGTATGAACTAACTAAGTCACCCTCAATAACGTCGTCTAATAGTTTCATTTAAGATTGCAATGTCAAAGAAAATATCTATGCTTTTTTTTGGTACAGCAGAATTATTGAAAATCCTATTAATAGGCTTCCGGTCGGTAAAGTGTTAATAACAAAAAATCGTCTGCATCAAAATTTGATAAGTGTCCGGTGACTTATGAACGGGAGTGTTGCCGAATAATGCAAATTATATCTTGTAAACGTAAAAGTTGGACTTTTGAGGGAAACAGTGACTGAAATACACCATCTTTGAATTATCAAGAAAAGATAATTCCCACCCGTTGAAGAAATGAAGAGCATTACCTGCAATCACCTGAGCCACACCGGCCAAGTTGAAGATACTCTTTCTCCCAATACTCTGTACGCAGCATCCGATCAAAGCCGCGAACACGGTGATCGACATGACCCCTAGTCCAAGGGCCAAGAAGAAGTAGCAAGCTTTCCAGCATCCTGGAAACACGCTAGGATCCGTGGCGAACCCGTCGACGTTGAAATTCCCGCAGTGAGTTCTCCCATGGAGCCTGATGCAGCGATTAAAGACGCCAACCGTCGGGATGGAAACCTCCGAACCGTTTCCTGATAACGAGAAACAAGTTCCAGGAAACCGATCACCTCGGCTAACATAGTTCTCTATTCCAGAGGAACGTCGGAAATACTTACTCGCGTCTTTAACCACCTGCGGCATCCCGATCAGCCATTTCGGTGTGAGCAGACCCGACAGGACTGCCATCAACGCCGTCAGGGACAGCAGCGTCCACAGCAAACTGCGACCAGTGACTATCACATAGCACATGCTGCCGATCTATGGATCTATGCCATCCTCTAACCTCAGAGTCTCCTGAAACACCCGCAGGAAATTACAAACTCTTTAAACTGCCGTTTTCAGTCGTTCGTTTGCATACAGAATTGCATTTTCTAGGTTTCTGAGGACACGGAAGAGTCGGCGATTCGATCATCGAGCTGGCCAGGTCTTGGCTGACCAGGCAAGAATAAACGCCGCTCACATATATTTCGGGGAAACCCGTGAAGCATCGTCCCTTCCCGCGAACCGGCATTAAAAGCGAAGTCGTAACATAAAACGCGTCTACCTCTCGCGTTACCGGGTCCGATTTTTCCCTCCGATTTCATGGGAATCGTAAAACGCGCTGGCCAACAAAGCGCCCCTTTCTTCGTAACGTCCGATAGGATACAGTCGCTCGCCACTTACGATGACGCGGCGGTACGTTCGATTGCGAGAGTTGTTTACGCATTTTTAATACGAATTCGTTTCTGGATAGGGCCTCGTGATTAGTCTCAGCTTGACACCGGTTTACTCTGCTCTGTCAGTCTCTCGACACCTCCTGCGTCTCCTCCGAAGTCCACGCAACCACCGCGCTAGTTTATGCGAGAGATATTAGGTCATCTCGTCAGCCGTGTCGTTTCTTATCGTGCCTCGCATACGTAAACCTCCGTATTTTCTTTATGTCGTATTTTTAACTTCTTCCTGTACATACTCTCGTCGTGAATTCAGCTCCAGCTGGGCTATAAGTTTTTTTTTTATTAAGCTATGAAACCCTACATGGGATTAGTAGCAGCATGCATATTGCTGTGCGTGCTAACATTACAAGGATAATTTATAGACTAGAACTGAACAATATAATGAACATTTTTGAGTACAATATTAACACTAGAAAAATAAACAGTGAGACTTCAGGAATGTATGTATATAAAATAGGGGGCAAAGAGAGGGTCCGCACAAAAAGGTATCTATTGTATAGGGTAGAAAGTAACCCTTGTTGCAAAGTTTGCGAATCAAAGTACTTCTATTATTATCATAGATCGGACATTGCCATAATATATGATTAGGATCCTGTATCAGACAACCACATGGACAGTTTGTGTCATCAGCAAGTTTAATCCTAAAGAAAGGGAGGCCCTCAGTTGGTAGTGTCCAGATCGACTGGGCTATAAGTTGTTTAATTTAATATTTCCTCGAAGATGCTATCAGCGGACAAATCCATTACTAGCTGTCGCAATTATCGCGGGCTTTGGAGAAGGAACCCTTTAGCATTCGATCAAAGACGTGACTCATGGTTCTAATTAGGTCCATTCCCGTCGACCCTCGTTCGACTCGCCGCGTGCAGCAACGACCCAGGCCCGGCAGATCTATCGGAAACGCGTGCCCCTCCCTCAAAACTGACCTATTTTCCCTTCTAAGTTTAGATGTGACTAGCTTTGGGACTTTGTGGACGATGGCCCCTGCGGCTTCCCTCTCTTTCTCTTTCTCTCTCTCTCTCTCTCTCTCTCTCTCTCTTCGCCAGACTTTCGATGGTCTTTAAGCCCGCAAACATAATCGCTTCCATTCCTCCGCTGCAGACCAACGAGTCCGCTTTGATGTCGCCGCGACGCGCAACGTGGCGAATCGCTGGACCACTATATCTCGCGGTCCTCGGGCCTAAAGAGTCAAACCGATTCGATTGGGTCTTCTATTTACGGTCGCGGGCAGCGCAGGAATTTTTCGGAGGATATTTATGCAAATATTGTAACCCTTGCCGGAATAGACGCGTCGGATTGTCGTTCCGCTTAATCGATCTCGTTCGTTCGCGCCTGATGAACTCTTTGAAGTCGCCGCCACGTGGATGATCTATGGATCGCTGTATTTTCGTGGTCTCTGGAAGTAGAGAAGTCCCGTCGATCCTTTTCGAAGAGATTTATTGTTCCGCAGGGGAATCTTTCGGAACTTTTACAAATGATTTCGTAGGACTCTAATGAATTTATTCCTGTTAAGCATGTTTATTATTATTATTATTATTTATTTTAATTGTAAATGTCGTAGGTATAGGATAAGTCTTTTATATATAGCGTTTCTTTCTCTCTCTATCTGTAAATGGTATGTAAGATAATCATAAGTTAGTTAATAAGTTAGAGTTAAGATTAGAGGTTAAGAGCGAAACAGAGAAAAAATGGTGATATATATAATATTAGAATTGTAACCCTAAGGGGAATTTCAATAAAAAATATATATATATATTATTATTTATTTTAAACGGACCGAAGTCCTTTCATACAAATGTATGCAGTTTATAGTATGACAGAAACGAATCTTAATCTTAAGTCTTAATCTAAAATTTACATAATTATGGACAGCGCAAAACTAAGCAAATATAAGTGCTATGTTGCTCTTTTGTTTCGGAGCAAATGTATTATAGGCAAGGGTCGTGGATAGCGTCAAGTAGAAAAGGCTGCGCACGATCGGATAGTCAGGACGAGTAGATTGAGCCTCCGAACGCGGTTCGATTGACAAAGTAGTCGCGTCCGCTCGGGAGGCACGCCGAATAATAATGGCAACGCACTCGAGGAGCAGCGAGGTTTAATTAAATTCGCTCCACGCTGTACATCTGCCGGTCTTATTTTTATCGTTTCTTGCGCGCGACCTCCTCGAGCAGCCACTTGACGCTCGGTTTGCTTAGGATCGCCGCGTGTAATCGCTGTTTGTGTTCGCGCTGTCTCTTCTCGCTCGAATCGAACGAATCACGGCCACCGGAAGCCGTGGATTCGTCATGGCCGGGGCGCATCGTCACCCCGGAAGCCGAAGACCATTTCCATCGGACGTTGAACATCTGTCGCCACGCCACGTCGTAGAGAAAGAAAATGCCGAGCTGTTTCGTTTTATCACGAGGCATTAACCCTTTCTGAGTCTATGTATATCGAGCCAGACTCGACAGTGAGCACAAATGTTGCTACTGTTATAGTGTTTCGCAACTGTTCTAAACACAGGACTGCGGATCTTTATGCATTTATAGGAAAATTGAGTAGTTTCTATCTCTGGCAATTGATGCAGACAATTTTCATTTTCCATAAAAGATCCACAGTCTATAGATTAGCTAAGCTACGAATTCGATTGTAGTAAATTCTTTGATAGAGTGAAGGGAGCACTGTAGACCGCAAACGGTTCGTAAACCGCGGCTCCACTGGTCTTTCGAAGGAGGACCGACGAGATAAGACCGGTCAAAGCTCGCGCGTAGGCCGACTGCCGTTCGACATCCAACTCGCTTTCTTTTTTTATTTTTCTTTCGCTCGAATCGGTGCGCTCATTGTTGCGGCCTGCCACGCCTTGCTCGTGTGCGTCGAAGCCTATTGTCTCGCTCCCCTCGCTGAATTAATTCCCAAAGTTTGATTCGGTGAACGGATCGTGGACGGATTTTCGATTCTTCCGACTCTGTCTCTTCGCAAGGTAACTCGACTATTGCACTACGATTCGTGTTAATTTCCTAGATGTTACGGATCGCGCGAGCTACGCGCGCTACAGCACGCGAGTAAGTTTGTAGGACCGGGGAAAGAGAGGTGACGGGGTTGCCAAAACCATAATAACGACTTGCTATAGGAAAGGCACGTCTTCACCTCTCCCCGCGCCGGTCTGTCTCATAGGACACAGCTGATTGCCGAAGAGGCAGTTGCTCTCTAGACTTTATTGTACGCACTCCCGCTTTACTTGAACGGTTAAATAGGCCATTGCGCTTCTTTGGCCGTCTATCTTTTCGTTTCTGGATCTTTGCTAAAAGAGTTACTCGAAACAGCAGCTTCGCTTGGGCTGTAAATAAGTTTTTGCCGATCTATAGCTTTGCTTGAGCTAAATCTCGCTTAAAAGGTCTCTGCGCTTCTCAGGCCTTCTAGTTTCCATCCTACACTGGATTCTAGCTTTTCTATTCATTTACATTATTTCTAAGTGGTGACGGGTTCCTTCGATTTGGGTTGTTTAATAAAGTGGACAAATGACTATTGCCGTTTGCAATTAAACTTGAAGTGCTCGTGCCGTTATTCTACCCCTCCTTCCATGAACCTATTATTTCTTTAACACTAGAAGAAAGTACATTTATCAGATTCTGATTGAGATCGTTGCGAGTCTGACTCTCAGTGTCATCGGATAGGGGATTAATGTTTCGGCGAACGTCGTCTCCAACGTTAAACAATGCATCGGTACGCCTCTGCCCTCGGGAGACGTTTCCAGGCGGTCCGCGAACCTCTTCCTCGACTTCCTCGCGGAATGCGATATCTCTCCTCTCCGTCTGTCCCGGTGGCAGCCGCGCGCGAGAAGCCCCGACCATTAGTCATCCAGCAATGGGTCCTCTGTCCGGCAGCTCGTTATCAGAAGGGCGTAAGTCGACGGCCAGTGCGAACTCCACGCTCGTAAATTCAAATCACACGTTTCCGGCCAGCGGCGGCCACCGCTTTACGAGCCTCCTTTATTTCCCGAGGAGGGTGAGCCTTGCTGCTCCAGGATCCCCGACAGCCATCCTATCCTCCTGCGAAACCCTTCCGCTCCAGATGCAACCGATCCTCACGGTTACGCTCGCATCTCGGTCTATTTCTGGCGTTCCCACCCGCGGATGCTTTATCCTCGGTTACGCGGACCAGTAACAAGACAGCTACTCCCCTAAGAGACGTAGCAACGTCCATCTCTCACTCGATGTGTCTGCCGATTTGACAAACAGGAAACTCTGTACACTTTATTCCGGTTTGGATTGACTTGAAGATTTGCAAATCAATTTCAACCTTTTACAAATAAAGTAGTTCCAAGTAAGTTTTTCTAATAGAAATCAAATAAATTTGCAGGAGGGTGAAATTGATTTGCATGAGGTTGAATTTGACTTGCATAAGGGTGAAATTGATTTGCAAAAACTGTATTAGATCCCAGCTGATCTGATAAGTAGGAATTGAATATGTGGCGGTCATTAACCTGTGAACAAAACAGCTGACAAGTAAAGCCAAAATAAACAGAGATAATCGGTGTAAGCAAACTCGCGATGATGCGAGGACACATCGATGTCCGAGCATGTAAACACGCGAAAAGGGACACATCACCCACCGGTCAGTAACCTGTTAGCAAAACAGCTGACGTGTAAGAGAAAAACGTTTGTCCAAGACAAAAGAAGTTTAAACGTCGAACATCGAGAACGTTCGACCCAGCGCCTGTATATAAACGCTAGCGGACGCGCGCTGGACACTTCACTTCTCTTGTGTTACGTATACTGTAAATATCTGATCCTAATAAAGAATAATCTCTGTGATTTCCAAACACGTGATTTTACTTCTACAAATAGTTTACGAATCTAGTGGGGTGTTGCTATCGGGTCTGGCTCTATGTTGTAGGTGGCAAGGGGTTAAACGACGGTAGCCGGGATCCGCGAGCGAAATAATCGGCGTTCGATTTCAGAAACTCGAGACACCTACTCGTTGCATAATCCCGCGACGACTATGCGGGCCATCTGCGAGGCAGCTGTCGGACAGGTGCTCCCCTGTTTCTTCTCCTCTCTCTCTCTTTCTCTCTCTCTTGTTTCGCATCCCCTCTATCTCCCTCGAAGGAGATCCTCCCGGACTCACCTTCTGCTCTTCCTCCATTTTTCTCTGCTCCGCGCCGTCGATTTTATCCGACGGTAATTTATCGTGATTTCGGGACGATCGAGAGCGACCATCCCGCGGCTGATTAAACATTTTTGGGAAAGCGATTACGCCCGGTCCCCTCCGAACGATCAACGCCGAGAGAAGGTCGCTCCGCAACACTTATTCAGCCGACAGAGTATCGTTTCCACTCGCGTTACAACTTTTTATCGTCCGAATCATCGAGCGCTAAAATCGCTTTTATTCGCCGGCTGATTTACAGTTTCGAAGAACGATCCGCGTTCCAGGAACAGCCACGCCTATCCGCCATGAATCTCTTTCGATGGGGCTGCGCGTTGCGTTCCTCGCTGAACGTATTCCCTATAAAAACCTCGGAGGTGTTCCTCGAATCGGAGCCTCTCGCTTCTAAAAAATCCAGTTCTCCATCCCGAGAAATTCTCTCTTAACGCGCTGCGGTTTCAACAAATTGCCAGTATGATGTGGACACGGGAATCTCCATCTTCGATGCTTCGAGGTACCTTCGATTGGTATACTCGTTCTAGAGATGACATCGCATAACACATAAACCATACAAATTGCACATTTCCTTCTATCAGATACACGCAATACACAGGCTGTCCCAAAACTGTTTTACTTCCTTGAAAGGGGTGATTTCAAGTAACTTTTACCTTTGCGAAAGTGTTTTCCGCAGCTCTAGTTATTCTGGAAGTACAATATTGTTGTAACACCCCGTATAAACATTCGCAGTGTCTTATACGTTTGTCCAACACTGTGGTTTCATTATTCTCTGCGATTAACACGTTGGTCGCCCAGCGTAATTCGGCTAAGTTTCCCGCTTAGCCCAAATTCGACCGTCGGTACGCAGAACGGTATAATGTGTTTTTAATATTTTTATGTTCTATATACTATATACATATAATAACCTATATTTAACCCTTAGCACTCGAGTGGTGACTCAGAGTCACTACTAAAAATTTCAGTACCATTATTCAAAATATTCTTTACACTATTAAACATGTTGGAATCTAAGCAATTACTAAATATTTCAATATTGTACGAGGTGTTATATAAATTTCATATCCATAAAATGAGAATAATCATATAGAATGGAATTATTCTAGGTTGGAAGACAAAAATTTAATGTTCGTGATAAAATGCCTCAGAGTGCAAAGGGTTAATTAACTCGAAAAAGAAGAGCGTCACCCATATTTGGGTGACACGGCCCCCACGGAATCATACCCGTCACCCAGATACGGGTGACGTGGCGAGGAACGTGTTAATGTGCCCCGAGGGCGTGGTCTGGTGGCTCTCAACATCTCCGGGGCCAGAGCAATGGCTCGCGGGGCATATCGAATCACGGGAAAGGTTGCGCGACGAGTTCCCGGATGCGTGAACCTTTAATCGATAGAATAAAAGGGCCGAAAGGTTAATGATCCATGTATACATCTATCCGAGCAACAGGAAGCGTCATGCTGTTGCGGAATCGCTTCCGAGCCAGGCGGAATCCTATCGCACGACGGGTCCGTGATAACAGTTCGTCGCTAGGTCGCCTTTCCAGTGGAACGACCGCCAGGATAATTAAGGTACCACGAGCAAAAGACGAGACCAGCTTAACGGTGATTCCCGGCGCATCCAGCTAGGCCCGGCAATTAAGATAATCGCTGATCGCCGCGCGCTCCGGCTACGCGTCTCCTGGCCCTTCGTCCGGCGCCTCCATCGATTCACGCTTGGAATCCTCGTACAACTTCATAGCCTTTCCGGGTTTCCATCGGCTTCCCTTGCTATTCCTGCGGCTCGGAATTCTCAAACACTTCTGGTTGCGTCTATCCTTAGATCGGCAGGTCTTATCTGGTCCCATTGATATCGATCTCGTGGTCCAGAAAGGTCAAGGAACCGTTTAACACCTGGTCGAGTTGTCGGTCAGAATACCACAGTGCAAGTTATCGACCACTTTGAATTTATAGGATTTTTAAGACTGCAGCCCACTCAACGAGTTAATGGAAGTTCAACTGAAAGCTCCCAGCTGCTTAGATCTCCATCCAACCTAACCCTAAACCACTCTCGACGACACTCGAGTCACGGTTATTGACACTGTCGACCTCGATTAAGTTAACGCCCTAGGTTTCCTCGATTCGCCTAGCTCCGCGTCACCGTCGACCAGATTCTAGAAATTAAGTACGAGCTCTGTCGACGCTTTTCATTCGCCTCGCGGTTGCTACAGTCTCTCTGTCTCGCGCACACGTGTTCCTTCCTGCTAGTCCCGGCTGGTCCCCGAGACCAGCATAGCCAGTCGCTGTGTCATCGAGCCTCGATACATCATAAATATAAATTGGTTTCTCGATACGTGCGTGTTGGTAGAAACGAGGGTACGTGTGCGGGAGCTCGCATTGCACACGCGTTCGCGAGACTCGTTGGCATAAGCGCCGCGAGCAAGGCCCGCGGCTGCGTCCCGGAATCTTAATGCCGTCTCTGTGCCCGACGGAAAATGACAAATGAATTATGCGACGAATTTCGCGATCGTTTCCCGTCAGCACGCCCCGACGACAGAACCGTGCATTTCTTTCCGCCGTTTCGATGATGCTCCGCGACCATCTGGAGCCAATCAGCGAGATGTTTACCGTCCAATTACTATCCCAAAACGTCCCACAGGAACAGGTATTGTAATTTATTTAACCCTCATCCGTCCCTCGTGTCAAATTGACCCAGTTTTTCCCGAAATAAGTTATACTGTTCTATTATTTGTGTACGCAAAGCCTGAAACTTCGTACCTTTAATTTTTTTTAATGAGAAACACATAACCGAAAAACTTAAGATGTAAATGTTAACTCATCAGTTTTTTGATAAAAAAATTATCGAAAAATAAATGTTTACCTTGTTATGTGGACTATATCTTACCAGTGTGTCAATTTGACACCGAGGGACAGATTCGGTTCGTGAAATGAGGGACGGATGAGGGTTAACTCTATGGGTGCGTTTCGTTTCACGCATTATGCGTATAGACTGCATAGAGAACCGTTCCGGATTCCAAGAGAGATCCAGAGAACTGGATTCCAAGAAAGACAAACGTAAAAGTGAAGAAGTTTAATAAGATTCGTGTTACACACATCACGGACTAAAGTCGAGTGAGTAGGAGACAAAAGAAATAATAAAAAGGGGAGCATCGAGACACATAAAACAAAAGAAAACACAATCGAAAATCGCGGGGAGCGACCCGCCTCTGTTGCGCACGCATTAAGGATAGCGCAACTCATGCACAAGCGAACGCACAAAGTGTGTGTGACCGTACGTCACTCCAATAATCAGAGCGCACAAAATTCCCCAGATCCCCGCCACGTCTCGCGCATTAACCGTGCATCAGCTACCACAGCTCAGAAATGAAGCGTTTGATGCGTATTCGATGCTTGAAAAAAGTATATTCAAATATCTTCACATTGAGAAACAAAGCATAATTTGTCAAGATGGAGAGGATTGAATTTTCAGTTGGTTTAGAAGTTATTTAAATTATTCATTAAACTTATTTACAATCTCTCCTCGTATTTCGCTAATCATCAATATCAAATAAATTAATTCGAAATCAAAATTTACAAACTCATTTTCTAATTCATCTCCACTGTCACTAGTATCTGTAGTATCACTGAAATTCAATTTTTCATTTTCCATGTTTTAATTTAACACATTACCGACCAGAGATTATTGCATAATTTTGAAAAATCTGGTACATAACTAAAAACTTTTTAATGGAACTTTCAATAGTAATAGCAATTTTCATTGTGAACTAACAAGTCATCCTCAATAACGTCATCTAATAATTTCATTTAAGATTGCAATGTAAAAGAAACTTTCTATGCTTTCTTTTGATACAGCACAATTATTCAGAATCCTATTAATAGGCTTCCGGTAGGTAAAGTGTTAACAAAAATAATGTAAATGCAGATAACGTTGTTTCATCCATATAAGCCGCCATTTTTCCAGGCGCGCATCATGCGCATTAACGAAACAGAACGATATCAATGCGCGCATCACATTCAATGCGATCCATGCGCTTAATGCGTGAAACGGAACAGGCCCTATGTTTACGTGACATGTTCTACTGTTTTCCATGTACGATTATCGTAAATTAAATTAATTCTAGCGTCGGAATCACCAGAATTGAACGGTCGATCGGTGGACGTCCGCGAGTGGGCACCGTTTCCTGAAAATCGCGATAAGCAGCCGTCTGGCGCGAGTGCCATGAACTCGACATGATAAATCGGTGGTATCGCGGAAACGCGTCGCGCATTTTCGCAGCGAAATTGCCGACGATTCCGAGGAAAGGGGATCGGTTCGTTCCCCCGGATTCCTTGGAAACGCATTAAACAGCGATTACAAATCCATTGCAGATCGCCGAGATGGTCACGGGGCAGCTGTTTCTCGGTACGAGCGCAGCCGGTCTTCGGATTAGAATGCACCGTGCACGCGCGCGGCTGTTGCGTCGCCGTCCTCGCGGTCTCTATTCTGCCGAAGGCATCGCGAGAACTCTCGATTTCTCGGTTCGAGTCTCTTTCACGGGCCACGGGTGAATCTCGAGAAGTTGAAACGCACCGGCGAGATGCGATCGGTAGGTTAGCGTCGCTTAAAGGGTACCTTAGACACCTCGAATATCAATTAACCTTTGACCGGGCGCCTCCGCTTTCAGAGGAAAGCCGGTGTAACGCGCGCAGAACGCGTTATTTAAACGTTGAACGCTGTTTAGGTATGCCGCGAGGAACAGGCTGCTTCCCCCGTTTCGAGGAAAACGCGTCGAAAAGCGAAGACCGCTTACGTTTTATCAAGAATTCCTGTCACACGTCTCGCATCGTTCAACGATCCGCCGACGGATCCCAATTAAAATGCGCCGCGACGAATCACCGGCGACCCGCACGGGAATCTACGATTAGATTGTGTTCGCGATACCATTAAGACATTACCGGCTATTATTTCCTAATTTCATCAAGGTCTGTAGTCCAGTGTAGTAGGTAATGAATGAGGGAGCGTCTCCCTCAGGTAGTTTGTTTATTTGTACCTTCCCGTAATTGAGATAAGCGGGTTCGGTCATAAAAGTAGCGGGACCCATCGAGCAGGTCAATTAGAGGCGCGTCGACATTAATTACCCTCGGTATCGAGAAAATTCATCGAAGCGTGGCCCAGTTTGCGGTCGGCCGTTGATCGGTAACGACGCGTATCGCGCGGTATCTGTCGACAGAAATCGGTGGTGGACCCCTTTTGTTCGAGGATCTCTCTCCCGTTCTCGTGCTGTGCGAGTCGCCCGCATTCCTTCGTTAGGTTCGTACCACGGAAAAAAGAAGCCGAATCTCCCCCGTCGAAAAAGGACAAGCTGAATTTACGGGCGAGCCGCCTGCCAGTTGGAGGCAAACTCGATTCGACTCCGCGAACGATTCCGCGTTGCCCATCGACTGCGGACTCTCTCTCTCTCTCTCTCTCTCTACTTTCGAAGATATGTACATTGAGAATATCACATTTATTTTTCTAATTAGAGAATCTCTTACGAGACTTACTAGAACGGAATGTACATCGCGAAATCTGCGAATAACGGAAAACGTTAGTAATATTGTGAGAAAGAAAAGAATGCCATTAGGCACGTAAGTAACAAGTATTTAAAAAGGCTGTTACTATATGTCCAGCAGGAATTGAAATCCTGCTTTGGAAAGTTTTTGCATACAGTTTTATTACCACGTTTTTATTAGCTCGTTTTCTTGTCTGTCTATTTGTCTGTTCGGTAGAAATCTTGCAATTGATTTTAAACTAACTTCCCGATGAGCTAGAGACTTGACATTTTCAACATAGCTTAGGATTGGATGACAATGCAATATTCCAAAAAGAAAAATTTTAAAAGGAATATTGTAAGAGTAAAGATGTTGAACTACAAATATTTATTGAACAAAAAGTACACAACTGAGAATAACAATATACAAGTAACTGAATAAACGTAAGACTCTTTAACCGTAATTCGCGTAGTCGTAATTCGTGTTCGTATTTCGTATTCGTAATCGTATCGTATGGTATCGTACAAACTTCGACGTCAATGTACATTCGTTTTTTGAGAGAATCTGCCGTAACCGCGTGAACGCGTCCTTTATACTACATGTTTCTTGCTCCGATGTTTAACATGCATTTCGTTTGTCTCTTTTTTTACGCCATTGGTTACGTAGTCAATCGATACACTCATACAAATACAATTACAAACATACAGAAAATCTTAAAATCTCGCTGCTACACTGTGCGTTTAGGATTTAACAATATTTTTTAATAATTTCTTTTTCCTCTGTTCGTTATATAGGCTCTTGGTTACATTTATTATACATTTCGGCATATTGACGATACTCTAACAATTACTCGTTCTAACAATTTCTTTTAACATTCGAAACACTCGAAGCACAAGATCACAAATGCAGCAAAGTTTGAGTGAGTAGAACCGAATTAACCCTTAGCACTCGAGGCGCCACTAAAAATTGCTGTACTATTATTTAAATAATAGTTTACACTATCAGATATGTCGGTATCTAACCAATTACTACACATTTAAGTATTGTATGAGGTATTATATCAATTTGATATTTATCAAATTTAAAAAATCATAGAGAATGGAAATATTCTTGGTCAGAAGAAACGTTTAATTTTCGAGTTAAAATAGCTCCGAGTGCAAAGGGTTAACACTAGAACTACCGGACCAGTTATAATGACTGGTGCGAACTGTTTTCGATTCGAAATATTAAAAATATAAATGTGTTTTTGCGAGAAATTTCTTTAGTCAACTTCTCTGTTGGAGTACGTATTTAAATAAAAATTGCACGAAATCGAAATAAATGGTATATTGTCGTTATTATAAGGCAATGTATACCAACTGCAACTGTGTTTCCATGATCTTGATCGACAACTTGTTAATAACATATATTTGTGTTTTTTACAGTAGCATTTGATCGAACCAGTGCGCTGAAAACACAAATATATGATGTTATACCAACTGCGTTTAGTGCTCGGTAGTTGTATGTAGTGTTAACGCGTTCCGCCGCGGATTAGCGTCCGGAGAATTCAGAGACCTCGCGCAATGTTCTCGTTACCGAATCGTCATCAGCGTATGCGTCGCGGCGATATGAATCGCGACACAAATATGGAGGAAAGCATAAAGTATGCTGAATGTATAGCAGCGAGGGCGCAGGGTCTGGCTATTAAAGTTTCCCAATAAGGCGGCTTTTACGCACGCACGTGAACGTGAATCGAGGCGAAGGCACGCCGAGGAGGCGGACAGAATCGAGGCTCCTTCTCGCGTGGGAAGCGATAGTATTTCGATATCAGCCTCGCGTCGTGGACACACGCGTGTCGCCGCGTTCTCGAACACACATGTACAACAGCACCGCGTATGCAGCGTACGTTTCGCCTCCGGCAATCCCGAACCGGCTTCTGTATGTACACAGCGAGGAGTCATCCAGCGTGCACGCGCTGCAAGGAAGATACTACCGATCGAGCGCCGCTTTCGACACATTGCGCCGTGATTACACTTCGCGCGCCTCCTAATCGCGCAAAGCTATTACCGTTTCTCATCTAGACGCGATCGCTCGCCAACGATCTCCTCGATCTTCTAGGATCCCCATTTAAACTGCAATCGCTTTGTTTCGTTGCTAGGCATTTCATTCTATTCCGGTTTAATATGGGAGCCTTAAAGTACGCGTCCATCTGAGAGTAAACCTATCGCGAGTTAGTCTCGAGACTCTTTCTATAGTTCTAAGTAGACTGCAGATTTTTGCGCAAATTGTAATAGTTGGAAAATTTAAAAAATTGAAGATGTCAATGTATGATTCCTCCTCTATTAAAATCATTAGGGGAAGAAATAACATTCAATTTATACGATTGAATGTATGTATGTATACGTATTAGCAGACAACCCTATAGATAGTGACATTTATAAAAGTATAAAATCGAAAATAACAGAATTGTAAAATTACGATCGCCAACGAATTAGAAAAAGAAGACAGATCGAAACGAACGCGCCTTAATCGAATGATTGCTTATGATAAATACGGCTATTCCTTACAAATTTGGTTTCCATTTCTTGCAATCGACGCACACACTTTTTATTTTGCATAAAGATCCGCTGTCTGGTTATAAGAATACTCGTGAACGGAATTAGATGTTATAGGACAAGGGTTTCTTGCGAATCGTGCGCATTGATGTCGCGCCTCTGTCCAGAAACGCCGGTGGTTCTCCACTCGGTGGTAGGACTCGAATTCCAAGGAATACGAATCGACGTTAAACGCCCGGAACAGGTTCTTTTAATTCCTCGATCGAGGGAGAGTTCGTTTTCGCGATGGAATATGGCACGACAATAGTGGGCAATCGGAGATACTCGAAGATTCAGGACCACTCAGAATTCCCGGTTGCGTTCGTTTCCTGGAGGTTCGCGCGGCGAGTCCTCGAACGAGTCTTCGGACTCGTCCCGTCTGGTCGCAGATTGAACGGTTTTACCACTGCGAATGAATTACTACCTTGGTCGCTCGTGAGAACGTGTCCCCGCGCGGGCGCAGCGTTACTGCATCGTAGAAATGCCAAGGATCGTTTGGTCCATCGCGTAATAACTGTCATAGTCGTCGTGGCGTCAAGGGACGAGACAGGATCCCTCGAGGCTCGCGATCGTAACCAGATCTCTGAGTTTCGAGGTTTACGTCCGCGGAACCAGCGCCTATTAACACGTTCGTCGCCACATCACCCGTGTCTGGGTGACGGGTATGCTTCCGTGGAGGCCCCGTCACCCAAACATGGGTGACGCTCTTCTTGTTCGAGTTAATTAAATATAGGTTATTATACGTTATATAGGATATACAACATAAAAATATTAAAAACACATTATACCGTTCTGCGTACCGACGCACAGTGCGGCACTTTGATAGGAATTTGGGACAAAAATATATAAATTCGTATAGCGTAGCAATAATTTATATTTTTTTGTTCGGAATCGTTTTAAATGCACTAATCGAAGATTTGGAATACTATTTTAGAATTTTCCATATTTTACACTACATAGATTTGAAAGAAACAATAAGAGGCACGTTTTATGTATAATGTAAAACTGAAATATGAACAAATAGTACATATATTACGTGTAGAAAACAGATAAATAAATATCGATAAAAAAAACGTATTCATAGCCGAGTAGAAGAGTAGCATTCGCCGAGGGTTAATGTTGAATAACTTTGGGTGTAGCAGTTTGTAGCAGGAAAAACTTGTAGGAAATTCAAATATAATGTCTATTAATTACGAAAAACCAAAAACTACAGGATGTTTTGAACCCTTCTTGAAATATTTCTATTTAAAGGAGAAAAAGGTGAGAAACATTATTTCAACTGTATTATTTACTAGTATATTCCATATAAGAGACTTACAAATGTTGAAATTTCAGTCACTTAAAAAGCTGTACTTTAAACTACCATATCCCACAGGACATATTTCATAAAATTCTTTTCCCTAATACCATGAAAGTAAATTACGCTTTGAATCAATAAATTGCTTGATATAGAATTTTCTTGAGGAAAAAAAACGCTTGTAACTAATCCCCTACTGAATTATTTGAATTTTCTATTGATAAACATGATAATTTAGATGTTAAAACATAGTTTCAACATAGTGTCCAGTGGATTTTAGACAATGAATTTTTAGATTTTTGTCCACAGGGTACCGCACTGTGCGACGGTCGAATATGGGCCCGCGGGAAACTTAGCTGAATTACGCTGGGCGACCAACGTGTTGAACCGAAAGCGATCGGGAACGAGCGTCGAGAGCTGTCCGCCGAAAATGTCGGTGAATCGGCTTAGCGATACTTCGCGTCAACGGAGAAGCTAATCCGAAAGGAATAATTGCTTTTTCGTCCTCCGGATTATCCGAACTGCTGATTAGGCGGACGGATCCCGCAGCTATGAATGGAACATTCGACACCGCGTCGCGAAACATGCTCGTCAGCTCGCTATCTCGTTTCACCGGCAGCAGACACGATGTCGAACTGCTTATCGACCACATTTCAAGCGAATATCTCTCCGCGATTCAACCTGTTAGTCGTGTTTCGCTTGTGGCAGCTACGAGTTCGAGCGGAAGGGAGCCTGGCAGACGTACAAAAACCCTTCTGCCGGGAGAACGGTTAATTAATCGCAGCCCTGTCGCTTCCATTAAGCCTTAATTCATCTCAATTTAGTACGTCGACGACGCGACGGTGGGAAGACTGATAGAACACGGGAAAAAGGCGAACGTATCATCCCGAGCCAGAGTTTCTCTGGTTTTGAAGCGTGATCGGAGAACGATTTCGTCGAATCGTGACGCAACGCGACCGTGCTCGGTTCCTGCCGCTCGAAAGGAAACCACCCCGCGATGCATAATTCATGGTGGTAGGTCCGGCTTTATGGCACACCCTGGCTTCGCGATGTAAACAGTCGTAAATTAATGCAATTGGTCGGGCCGGTCTCACGGGCGATGGAAAAGGAGGAGCGCGAAACGTGGTCCACGATTTTCTCGCTCCCTTTCGCTACCATTTCAGCAAAGTCGTTCGAGTTGTCGAGTCTTAAATAATTTTAAACATAAATTCGATTGAGGGTTCGTTGACAGTCTGCAAAGCTTGTCCGCTTCTCTGGCAACCTTTCAGTAAGCTGCAGCGCGACAGAAGAAAGCAGTTTCAATTACTCGTGTATTTTTAAGTAACACGCACGAAGATGAAAGCGGCAAGAGCGTTGCGTCGCGTATCGTCGACCCGTCAACCGCGCTGACATTAAGAAAGCACGCGTGCCATTTGCGGGCTCACTGACAATGGTCCTTTGCATTGCAAAAGACCCTCGGCTCTATTGTTCACACGTTTCTCTTTGGAGCCGAGCGGGAGTACCGAGAAGATGCGGAACCAGCGCGACGAGAAAACATTAAAAGACAGTGTCACCCACCTCCGATCGACTCTCCCGACTTGCCGTCTCTCGAAACGCGTGGAACACAGCTCGGTGATGATTCTCTCTGTCACTGAAACGTCCTGTGAACCGATAGTGGATCGCAAACGGAGCTGTCAACGATTCGCGACCGGAGAGCGTTCGTTCGCTCCTCGCTGTGAACACGAAGCTGCGCGGGCAAAGCGTCGAGCTCGACTGAGCTCGAAGCCAGTGATGTCGCAGCGTAGTTCCTCGCGAGCAGCGTGTATCGACGCTATCTTTCAGCGATCAGCGTTCGGCGACTCTCGTGTCGCTGACCACCAGGTGCGAAGGTGTATGAAAAAGTAATACATAATTGTGGGTCGAGGTAATGCTTAATTTTCGAGTTAACATCGCTACAGAAACACAATTATTTAAGGGACAATCACTGAGCAAGGCTCCTTCAAGGGCACTCATTATTTTCAAAAATTCTTTAACCCTAATCAATCTCCCTGGTTTACTCAAGATGTCTCGTTTAAAAGGAGCTTTATTTCCACTGTAAATCGTATCAGGGTCAATCATTATAACTTAGCTGCCTCTCTGCATCGTGTAAATATTGTCGATGATCCTAGCTGTAAGTGTAACTCAGTCTCCGAGGACTTGGATCATGTGTTATGGCAGTGCTGTTTATATGACTCCCAAAGAATTAACCCTTTGCACTCGGTTGTCCCCTCTGTGGCACCACTACAAATTGCTGTACCATTGTTCAAAATATTATTCACATTATTAATTATATCGGTATCTAAACAATTATTAAACATTTAGGTATTGTATGAGGTATTATACTAATTTCATATCCATAAAATTTCAAAAATCAAAGGAAATGGAAATATTCTAGATCGGAAGAAGCAGTTTAATTTTCCAGTTAAAATAGCTCCGAGTGCAAAGGGTTAAACTAGTAAATAAATTGCGTAAAATAAAACTTTTCTTACCACTAAAAGCTGACCTCTTCTTTGCAGAACCAAATGTCAAAGCCTGTGAATTTATCTTTCAGTTTTTAAACGACTGTGATCTGCATCTCTAATGGTTAGTCATATTGTAAATGTACTCAAACTGTAAAACTAGTGTATCTTTGTTAAAGCCGAAATAAACCTACAATAGGTTTCAGTGGCTCAATAAAAAAAAAAGAAATATTTAAGGGACAGTCTATTAGCATCGTCAGGGCTTACACGCGATTACAAAGCGTTTTGGTAATCATCCTCTTGGAGGCTGTCTCACGATCCACGAATTTAATCCCATCAGATCCTGACGCATCCCATTAGCCACATCGGGGTCATTTTTGCTATTAGAAATCGTCCAATACATTTTCCGAAGCTGTTTCCCTTTCGGTGTTCTGTTACAACCGTCATGGGGGTAGTCGGCTTATGGCAGTGTGTTTAGAAGGTCTATGGGGTGCGCTGGCGCCGGGTCTCTTGTAGATTTATTACTCCCGTCGTGTCCCCTTTCATGGGAGTGTCAATAAGAACGTGAAAGAGATAAGATAAGGGTGTGCGCACAGGAAATTGCATTGTTGCGTCTCTTTTCATTTGTTTGCGATGATCGACGACAGGTTATTTGATGGTCCGATTGCCATAACCTTCTAAGTGAATAATAAATAATGGATAAAAGAAGCAGATACAGCGCGTCGATCAGGGACAGAGTTCCTTCGGTAGTAGGTGAGCTATAAAGTGTGGATAATACACTCGATGCAAATAACATTATTGCTGTTTCCGGGCAGCGAGCGAATCCGCCAGGTCCTCCAAGGAGAACTTCGCGACCGAATTCTTGAAGTATTGCGAAGAGTACAATGTCACACCGCTGCCTCAACTAGTAGTCAGTGCTTTTAGTCAGCAGCATCGTAATTCTTATATCTAATCACTAGACTGCAGATCTTTATGCATTTATAACTTATAAAAAATTTTATGAAAGGCTAGAATATAATAAAATTCGATAGAAATCCCACTCACAGTACAACACCTTTTGTATGTCTGCCAACAATTTTCTATCCAGCGTCTCAAATTCAAAATCAACTCGAACACTGCTCTTAGAAGCACACTTGAAATATTATTGAATTCCTTAATAAAATCAACAGCCGTGAAAAACTTTATAATAAAGAAGAATTCGATAGAATTTTATACAATTTTTATTTGTTTTATACCCACAAAGGATATTCACATTAAAAATAGAGTTTTATTCCATTCCACTTCCTTAAAATTTCTCTACAAACATTGAAAAATGCATAAACATCCGCAGTCTACTAATCACGTAAAATGTTAGGCGAGAAGCGCTGTGGATGTCCGATTACTTAGGACCTCGTTCGAACGGAGGTAACGATTTCTCTCTTCCGCAGAATTATCAAAAGAGTAAATCGCTTTTCCTTTTTTAAGTAGCGAGAATGCACTGGCCCCTATCTTCTACCTAACATACGAAGGCAGAAAGCAAGATGCTCCGAAGACGATCGAAAGCAAAGATAAGTGTTTTTATTCCCGATTTTAATACTCCGTTGTCTTAATAAATTGTGCGTTCTTTTCGATTGCAATGCAAGTCGCGAGGTGTCGATATGCATTCTGGATGCACTGAACATAACCATGAAGAAGTATAACACCATCACGGTTCTCAAGTAATCCATAAACTCCCCTTTGCGGATAGAACCGAATACATTTTCTCCGTGACTCTTCTCTCTCATAGTCTGCCGAATTGTCGCATAAACGCGTTCGGCGTGATGCAGATCGCAGAGATGTTGACGAATATCGGATGTCTTCGGGACCTGAATCTTGACATGAATCCGAACGTTCAAGAGAACTTTCATCTGCTTTGTCAGCCTGCTGGAAAGTAAGTTTTCTCTGGAATCGTTCCTTCGTAAATTAATCGAATGCAAACTCGTGTACAGATTGGAATACTTGACCCTGAGACACTGCGAAATATCCGACGAGGGAGTGAAAAAGATTGCAAGAGAATTGCAATATCGAGATCCGCCGAACGGCCCTAAATTAATTAGTTTGAGCTTATCGAACAACCGTATCACGTGCGACGGAGCAGCCTACCTAGGCTCCATGCTACGTACCAACAGGTAAATTCATTCGATTCTCTTTTCTGCTAGCAAGCTCTCTGAATTCATTTTATAAAATTAAGTGATGCATGAATATATTAACCCTTTGCACACGAAGCTATTTTATTTAGAAAATTAAACATGTCTTCCTATGTAGAATAATTCCATTCTATATGACTTTTTTCATTTTGTGGATTTCAAATTAATAGAATACGTTATACAATATTGAAATGTTTAGTAATTGGTCAGATCCCAGCATATTTAATAATGTAAACAATATTTTGAATTATAGTACAGCAATTTTTAGCGGTGACTCATTGTCAGAGTCACCACTCGAGTGCTAAAACACTAAACCTACCACGAGTGGTCAAATGACCCATTTTAGATTTTTAATTTGACAATTGTTGAAATTGTAAAGGTGTTTTCATGGTAATTTATTGAATGAATTTTTTGACTCCAGTATATATTATAGTAAAAATAGCACAAAATATAAATAAATTTAATCTTATTATTTCTATAATACTATACATATCCGTCGCTTTTTATGGTCGGTAGGTTTAGTGTTAATTATGTTATCGCACTATCGCGACCCAGTTTTACTGCACTTCCTCTGCGCTCAACGAGACTGCATATTATTTAAAAAACACCGACTATTCACACAGGTCTTTGAGGAATCTCAGCTTGGTCGCGAACAGAATACACGACGATGGTGCCTGGCTGATAATTAGGGAACTGAACATGTACGTAGAGGTACTTGAAATTATTGTAAGAATTACTTGATTGATTGATTGATCGCGTTAGAACCACGTTGACACACGAGGAGGTCGTGGATCTTCGTCGCAGGGAGTTCGAGGAAATATCAATGGCCGAAGAATTGATATCTAAACAATCGAACGATTCCGTAGAAGAAGAATTAAAGAAGAACAACAAATCACGATTAGTTCGAAGTTTATCCAAGCGGTCCAGAAAATGTACGATTGATATAAATTGTAGAGACATCGCATTTTAATAAGATCGTTTGCAGCTAGCGTAGATATGTCGATGAAAGGTTTGAGGACAGGAAGCGTTGTTCGGGATCTAGAATCCGTGCAAGTAATAGGTGGAACTGTTGGTAAGCAAGAACTGCGAACAGTCGTTAATCATTGAGATTTTCAGAAAAAGAAAACGGCCGAAGATTGCGAAAAGAATCATCCGTTCAAAGCCGAAAGCTTCCCCATCAACGGCGTGCTGGTCTCGACCGGAAACTTGTGCTTGCAATACCTAGATTTAAGCTGTAATTACTTTCTATCCGAAAACCGAGTTTCACAAGACATTAACTGACATTCCCACATAGATAATCACCTCACTAAGTACACTCTGAGAGATCTGATAAAGTGCCTGTACTATCAAAACTTCTTGCTACTCGGAGACACGACCGCGGGACTATTGCACGTCATTCTAGAGGTGAACGATCACACGAGACTTAACGAAACTTGTTGTAAAGACTGAACTTCTTTCACTCTCAGGGAAGAAACTTTGAGACAGCGGATGAGGCTAATTGGTCCGTGTTCAAGGAACTTTCGGATAACAGAAGAAGCGGCAATGTCATACCGAACGACGCGTTCCAGGACTTTGTACCTCCGGAGTGCAAAATCTTGCGTGAAAAGATCAAAGTAACTTCTCTAGTCTTCTTCGATAATCGTCTCCAATAATTTCTGAACGATCGTTCGTTCCTTTAGGCCTCTGAAAATGAAGCGGACAATACGAGCAATAATTGAATCTCTCGTACATCAGGAACGTAACGTTTCTAGCATCGAGCGGTTGACTCATAAAATGATACACCGAGAATAAAGCAGAAAGAACGCAGATTTCAGTAGTCTTTGACCGAGAACGAGTATTTCGAGCGGAAAAAAAAGAACGGGAAGGATAAAAAGAGTGAAACGATCGGTGAAATTGATTCGAGGGTAAAAACGAGTTAATGACGCGACCTCGAATCACGTCGCGAAAGCTCTTATCGTTTGAACCCTTGACCTGCAACCCGATCACGGAGCTAGGCTTGTACGCGTCGGACAGTTGGCGAAAACGTCGACGAAAACGTTTTACCGTGTCGCAAATTGCAACGATGCTGTTTCACATCGCAACCACAGTGATGTTAACGAACATCGCGTTGTTAAAGCTTTACTCGTTGCATCTACCAGAGCCGATGGATATTCCTTACTTGGCGGACGAGGTAAAATGCTTTTCAATCAGTCTCGATTTATTCCTCCGCGTTCGCGTCGTTCGACCATTGTTAATTTGTTACGGACGGAAGCATTGCCTCCCTAGATATAAAATTAAATTTTCTTCTATTACAAAAATTAATTTAATCCTCATAGAAGGTCGACGAAATAACGTTCATCGGTTGTGTTTCGCATTGAGAAAATAAAAGTCACGAAGTGTCGGGCGAATTTACCGGCAAATAACAGTAGAACGATGTAACTTGTTTCGGGAAAACTGTGTCAAATTGACACGAGCGACAGACGAGACTTAAAGTTAAAGAAATTTCACATTTTCAATTTTGATGCAATCGCGAAGAATCATAGCGCGCTACTGTCCGTTTAAAAATTATAAATTGAGTACAGGGCGTTATTGAATTTCACTCGCAAAGTTTTGCTACATTTTTTTGCACCAGGAAGCTCTCTTCTAGTGGCGAGTCGCGCCGCAGAAAGTGGGGAGTTATTTTCGACTCAAGTGTACTATATATAATCGTTCTCGTACATTGCTGAAATATATATACAACGGTAGAGTGATTAAAGGTCAATCAATATTTATTAATTCAATGTCGATTTCGTAAGAAAATTACGCGAGCCGGTTCGAATAGATTCAGTCGGTATTCGTACGTTATTCACGCGAAACGAACACCGGAAACGCCGCAAAGAGTGCTGACGAAATCGGTGTCCGGTGTAGAATTGTACGTGCATGACCTCTAGTTTCATTGATCGCGTACAAAAAGTGAACCGTCGTCAGGCGTGTCTGCAAAATTCACTTTCGGTCGCCTATACGCGAGCAACGTTTCACTTTTACAAGTTTCACTGCGTCATCCTAGTCGTTGTTACATCAGAAGTGTATTGTAAAACAGTGGGAACAGTTAATAGTCATTGCAAATTCGAACCGCAAACGATCTACGATTTATAACCAAGCAGTGTCCCCGAAAAAGCGCATAAACCGGTGGCGTTATCTTCTAACAAGAAGTGGAAGTTCCTTCGAAAGGAACGCCATCTTCTGGCAACAGAGGGGAGCCGATTTACATTGATAAATAAATAAAGTTTGCAACGTTAAAATGCAAAACCAATCCACAGACGAGGTATAGAAATAGACCAACCACTTTATGTAGATTATTGTCACACGCTCGTGGGGTTGTAACCATTTATAACGCCCATTATCATCTTCATTTGTCACGTCCGACATTATCAATCATTGGTTAGATTTATTGGTAAAAATTATAGCAATTTTGAATCTCGAGGTGTATTTATAATGTAATTACAACATTTCGGCTATAATTTCAGCAATGAATTTGAATTCAGATTGATATACAATGAGATTAGAAATTGAATTTGAATTTATATTTAAATATTATGATTGGAAGTTGAATTTGAATTTAGATGTAAATATGTTTTTTTTTTCATTTTGGCTACTTTCATTATTATGATCACAATTGTGATTGTTCGGTTCGTAAATTGTCCGTTGGTAAACTCGGAGGGCGCAAAATGTTGGTATTTCAGATCGTGTGACATTGCTTTCCAAGTAACAGTTAATTTAGATCTGTATCACGTCGATGATCGCTTTCAGATCGGTTCGTAAACGTCTCGTTAATAAGCAAGGACGTACAACGATATAAACATGTACGAAAATCTGTTCAAGAATCCATTGTACCGCGTGTTCGTCTATGGAACACTGAAACGCGGTGAGCCTAATCACAGCCTGATCTCGGATGTCAATTGTGGGTACTCGAAATTTCTTGGACTTGGACGAACCGCAGTCCCTTACCCTTTAATTATTGCAACAAGATATAATATACCGTTTTTATTGAAGAAACCTGGAGTTGGTCACGTGAGTATTACTTGCTTGATAAAACAATTGTAGCGTTATTGTCCGTTTCACTAGGTCTCCGATAGATGACCGCTAGTGCCGCCGAAATGGCATAGGTATCAGTCGTTTAAACTTTAAACGGATCGATAGATCATTAATCGATAGATTATAGAACTTCTTTGCATTTGTGGCGTACTAATTTATTAAAAGAATTGATCAAACTATAATTCACGTACTGTATTTGTTATTCGTTTGCCAAAATTTGTGGAAACAATTTGCATGAACTTCAACGATCTACTAATCAGCTACCGTTTGAATTTGAACTAAATTTGCCCTTTGCTAATTACGGTTTGATCGGTGTTAGTGTTGACGAATTCAACGCACAGTTATATTAACATCATTTATACTCGAACAGCATGTGATCGGCGAAGTATACGACGTGGACACGAAAATGCTATCCAAACTTGACGAATTGGAAGAACATCCAGGATTTTATGAGAGATCAATGACGGATGTTCTACTAGCTCCAGAATCGAAGCTCAAGGGGACCGACAATTTCGAAGAGGTACGTATACAAAGTTCACAATTTTAAAATTTTTTCTCTGTGCTGTATTGAAAATTTATAACATATAATTCGTAAATATGAGTGTATCAGTTATATATACGTGTGCAATGTTCCATAAATCGGTTGATACATAACAATGCTATGGGCATTGTAAGATGTAAAAATCTTTGAATTTAGTATCTTACAATTTCTGCCATTTTCGATCAATGATATTTCAGAATAACCTTGATCCGTAGGACTTGTATACATATACACCTGTCACGATTTTAAAATTCTTTCTCTGTGCGTGTAATGAAAATTTAAAACGTGTATTTCATAAATCTTAGTGTACATACAGGGTGTCCCAGTTTTTTCCGGCCAAACTTTGCCAGTGTGTTCTACACGCAAAAGTAAGAAAAATATGTTATATGAACATATGCTCTTAAATGTTTTATTAAGGAGTTATAACTAATAATACAAAATGATAATGAACTGGCATTTCGTCGACACAGCGTACGAACGTATTATGAATATCTCTGTTTGTGTTTACATAAAGTCTTATGTTTACTTGCTGAAGTAGTTGATATCGACATTGATTCCTACTGAGCTAATAATGTTTAGTACTATTAGTTATAACTCCTTAATAAAACATTTAAGAGCATATGTTCATATAACATATTTTTCTTACTTTTGCGTGTAGAACACACTGGCAAAGTTTGGCCGGAAAAAACTGGGACACCCTGTATAAGTGAAATATATAGTATACTGGCCAAAAGTTTGAGATCACGACGTAAATTCAGAGAATCAGGAGGTTTATAAGATGAATTGAATGCCTCTGGGACAACAAAAAAAAACGAAGATTAATTTATTAAAAACTTACGATTAGTATATTTTACATTTTGTATTATTTTTCTTTTTATCAAGGAATGCATATTTTTCTTCAAATTGGTCTTTCATTAAAAGACCGCTTTTATTTTTCAATTTGTCTCCTGATCAACCCGGTTAATCGAAGCCGTACTGTACATGTTTTAAATTTTCATTGCAGACACAGGTTCGTTTTTAAAAGTTGCACGAATACGTTGTACACGCACTGTACTTAACTATAGAAAAGTATGTATTTGAATTATTTTCGGTCAGCAGCGTAGACTATTCTCTTTCCTCCTCAGGTTGGATCTCTGATGAAAGTTTGGATCTATTTTCTACCAAAGTTTCGAGAGTCCCTACTGGAATCTCCGATGTACAGCTCGTACAGCAACGAGGGAAGCCACGGTTTGAAATACTGCGAAACGTATGTTCGTGATTCCTTGTACAATCACCGACGCGAAGTGCAGTCTTAGGTGCCTGACAACCTACTTTCTTTCCAGCGAGGAGAGTACGATAAGGCCCGAAGATCTGCATTGAACGACCCTTCACGCAGAGTCTTTTCGTTGCACCTTTGTTGTGCGAACACTCACTCGAATGTTCCGTCTGTTGATCGTGGTAGTCAATAAAACGTCTTTCTATGCATAATCGCGCTAGAATTCAACTCTTAGTTTAGACAGCGCATTGTCTTCCATCTTCCCTGGCTCGTAAGCTGCTTTAAAGAAATTATCTCCGACCCCAACATGTCAAAGAAATTCAGATTGTAGCTGTTGCCACGTCGCTAGCACTTTTGTAGCGGACTGTACCAGGTATTTCCGAAATTCTTCCCGAGCTTTGTATAATCATTCTTTGTATGTATAAGCGTCTACCCTCGCGCGGCCCTCGGCACTTTTCCACCACAGGAAGCAGGGCCAACAGGGAACCTTTTCCTGTGGAACAGCTATACTTTCACATTTTCCATCTGCTCGGGACGCTATAGCAGGTAAAGGTTTCCTGTAGTCATTGTAGTGGAAAAATACCAGGGACAGGCCAGACAGATGCTAGGCACAGTGACTAAGCCTAATCCTCTAATTTTCAGGCAATCGCATACGGGAGCAAAGAGACAGAGGAATTTCAAGATCTTGTTACATTTTCCACCGTTTAACTATCTCTCGTATTTCACTTTGTCTATTAACATTTACGAATGTTAGAGAGGCCATGCAAAATAAACAATGTTTGCATTGATTGCAGGACACAGGAGCCAAAGAAATATTATATTCTTCTTTTAATTATTCTATTAAGCAGACGTTGACTTTTGGAATATTGGACATTTCGTAGATTTGTATCAATTAAACATATTCTGTAAATTTTATGAAAATCGGGCGACGTTGTAATGACCTACAGACTTTTAAAGATGGACAAAAATTGCATTTTAATGTGGAGGATATATTGAATCGAATCCGACAAAAGTATCCTATATTTTCTATAGTTTAATTATTGTTCCTATATTTTCAAATTTCTTTGGCTTCTAGAGCTGTCCATAATTATCCAACAATTTCTTTATCTATTTTCTCCAACATTTATTCAAATAGTATATGTATATATTTAATTTTGCTTTTAAATATTATGGTATAATATCCTTACAACTGTTCGAAAACAGTAAAATCAAGCTGGAAGATAGTGTTTGGTGATTTATGGACGGGAGTGTATCCTAAGCACGCTTTGAAAATTGGGAAATACCTGGTACATTCCGTTACAAAAGTGCTTTGCCGTTGCCACGCCTTACAAGCCAATTGACCCTTAGCACTAGAGTGGTGACTTAGAGTCGCCGTTAAGAATTGCTATACCATTATTCAAACTATTTATATTATTAAAAATGTTGGTAAGATCTAATCGAATCAGCACATTTAAGTATTGTATGAGATGTTATATAAACGTCGTATCCACAAAATGAAAAAGAGATCGTATAGAATGGAATTATTCTAGGCCGCGAGAAATATTTTATTTTCTAGTTAAGATAACTCCGAGTGCACAGGATTGAAAATGAAAACTTTACCGTCCACCGTAACTGAACGAAATATACTCTGGGAGCAATTATTAGTTTACCGCTGGATGTCGGAACTGTTAAAGAGATCGTGTAATTATAATATAAAGGACGAGATGCAGGGTTTATATCAAACACAACAGGTTGAAAATTACCTCGTATATTATGTACATTTTCGGGACACGAAAAATATAATCTTGTAATAGTAATCTCTCGGTACAAGTGTTGCGTACAATGAGAAATCATCGGATCGCATGTGTGTGCACAGTTACTTACAAAAAAAAACGTTTATTCTCACAATGAAAATCTTGAATATCGCGTGTCGCTCGGATGTTACCAAAATGAAACAAAGTAGAATGTTACCAGAACATTTCCGTGTGTGATTGTTTCTCTTATCGCTTAACTTCTATCGCTCTTATTAGTCAGTATTTTTCGTATCACCGTCGTTCTCTCTAATCTTTCGTGCGCTCACTCCCTCTCTTTCGATATCTCTCCGTATAATATCACACGCTCTTTCAACAGCCGCAATAAAAATGATTTTATTTCAACTATTCTGTAACAAAAAGGCAGACGAAGTTCGGACATCGTCCCCCTCGAGCTCGTAGTATTTATTATCCTGATCGATATCAAGATTCGCCAACCGAGGAGCGTCCCCTTCTCCACGGAAAATATTTCTCGCCTCCCTCTGTCTTCGAGGGGATCGTACGCGATCGATCGAGAAATTACAAGCTGGCGACTCCTGATTCGATAGAGGTCAGTCAATCAGTTCGTTCATTCGGAAGGGTAAGAGTATACAAAACTTCTACAGTTTACTTCTGCCCGTCCTATATATTAATATCGAGACCCGTATATCTTATTCGGTCCTCTGCTATCGATCATACATATATATATGTACATAGCAGATCTTTTAACGAGTGAACGAATATCGGTTAGGGGTGGGTGGCGTACACGTTGAAAATGAACGAAGTAATTGGCCAACCAAACGGCACAGCTTGTCGCAACGAAATAATCTACCATGGAAATGCCCGTAAAACGTCCCCTTCGATTTCAGCAGACAAAACGACAACCATTCGCTTCTATAATAAAAATTGGCCGCGTGAACGCCGACACGTGTATCGAAGTTGGTTAACAAGAAATTAAAATGCTTTTCAAGGCAGTATGTGTAAGTTGTCCTAGGAAATTTATTATAAATAATCACATATTTTTCTTTCTTTCTTATCGTTCACTATACAAGAGGCTTCCGCATCCTCGTTTCCGTTAATATGGCTCGTGTTTCACTCTGCTTTCTCACACATTCACTCTACTTCTCCGTTGCTTTTGTTCTCACGCTCTCACACACACTCTCTCTCTCTCTCTCTCACAATCGTCTCATTAATCTTCATTTTTATTTTCAAAAATAACAGCGCTAGCACCCCAAGTCCCTGATTACACACAGGAGAACCCTTTCATCGTTGAAGGGGTAGATTCGGTTCTAGGATTCCAAAGGTGTGGAATGCGCTTTCTGATTTCTCGATAATGCAAAGATGGGGTTTTTTAGTAGTGAAAAGCGTTAGATAAAAGATCAATGTAGGTCGCGATCGCCCTCAAATGCCCTACTTTTACGTATACGAGACGTAATTTGCATTATTCGGCAGCATTTAGCCGTCACAGCTTTATGAATATGCTTCCTAATAATATAAATTACGCTGTCGAATAATGCAAATTACTGCTCGGAAACGTAAAAATAAGACTTCTGAGGGCGATCACGCCCTAGATTGATCATTTTTTGACTACTGAAAAACTCCAGCTTTGCATTGTCGAGAAATGAGAAATGCGTATCCCGCCATCGTTGGATTCTTGGAAACGAATCTACCCCCTTAAACCTCTGTCGCTACGTTTTCCTCCTTTCGCGAAAGAAATATTCTTAAATTAACAAAAATAATTAAACAAGCGTCAACAAATGCGTACACTCAGCTTTCTCTTGTGTGTTGTGTTGTATTTTTCGATACGCGCGTGTTTCTTTCTTTTTCACTCGTTCGATGTTGTCTCTCTAGCTTATTTCCTTTTTCTATATCGCTTACTGGTTTCTCAACTTCCGTACGATTTCCTGATATTTGTATATATATATATATATATTTATGCACTTATACTTCCCGTATATTCCTTCGAACTATTGTTATATCGGCTTTCTTATTTTATTCTTGTGTTGTGTTTCTTTCATTTCGCGCCGTTCCAAAGCCCAGCCCCGGAGTTCAATATTTGTCAGATATACAAACACACATGTGTATATACTTAAACATATATGTACCGTGATTCATCTAGACGATTTTCTCCTTTGTACATTCGATGACACGTAAAACCGAGAGCGGAACGATTACTTTTAAAAGCAGAACGATCCACGACGGGGATCAGCTCGGTTTCCAAAAACGTAATCGACAATCGATCGTTCGATTTTTCTAAAGCGAGTTCCCTTCGCAAAGTACAAATATATGTTTCGGTACACATTTCTTGTTTTCTTCTCGCTGCAGTTGTCATATGTCTGAGTATCCTGGTGGTATCTATCCTCTATTTCCGTGGTGTTACGAAGGCGATCGAACGTGGTCAGTAAAGCGTTACACGCGCCAAAATAAAAGAAAAAACAGCACCGCGCGCGGAAACAAGTGCGATCATCACGCGAATCTTCCCGAATCAGCGTGTCTACCTCGACTTTCTGGGATTCGCCTAGCGAGCCCTTGTATCGTTTCTATGATTCCGTTCGCTTACGGTCTATGTCGAATAAAAAAAGAATTAAATAGAAAACTGGTGCTAAATGTTTGAGCATATGTCTCTCTCTCTCGTACGAAAATAAAGCGTCGCGAGCACGTTTGTGCTTTCCCGGTTGGTGATTGATGTGGTGTTCCAAAACCCGCGTCAAGCGAAACTGATTATCAGCCTGGGCATATCGAAACTAGGGCATAATACGTGATATCTTGATACGTAATTATGATACACGTTCGTTGCAGTCTATCCTAGAAAAGATATTTTTATAGCGCGGCTGGGCCACGAAACGGTGAAAGGCGATGACACAATATTGATTGTTTGTCGTTTGATTGTGTCAGGGGAGATGTCTTTCAGCTTTGATCTTGCGAGAGGGCGCCGTATTTGTTGCCTAGCGTGAGTTTCGGCGCTTGCGTCTGCTCCGGCATGTACAATCTAGTTCCGCCTTTGTTGCGGACTTCTTCGAACACGCCTTCATCCCGTTTCCTAAAGGAGCAAGTCAATTTTTCCGCATTAATTTTTCTAATCCAACAGGAACCATCGAAGAACCAAAGAACATCCTCTAATTTACCGTCTGCCCCATGGTCCATTCGGTTCGTTGGTCTGTTGTTGTTTCGCGTTCAGAGTCGGGAAGTACTCTTCGCTGTGTATGTCGGGCGCTATGTTCTTCCCTCGCGGTCTTGGCGTTGCTGTTACGGTTGGGGCGTTTCTTAAATGTGGCGGCTTATAACTACTGCCGCCCGATGTAACAGTAGCTGCTGGTGGAGGTGCAGCTACTTCTGGCTCAACTACTTCGGGTTGTGGTTGAGCAGGTACATCAGTCTTCTTCCAGGGGCCTGTGTGTTTGCCCCCACCTTCTCCGGACTCTCCGTCGGAGCTATTGTCCTCCGCGGCTTTCTCGTCGTCGGTTTCCGCGTCCAAGGACTCGTTGAGCGTTAAATTTCCTATTTTTAAGCCCGTGTAGTCCTTCTTCTCCTCTTCGAACTCCCTCCATTCGTCTTCGTCCTACCAAATAATAAAAGCGTATAGAACCATATATAAACGAATATTTAAGAATTGCTAATAATTGAAGGAACTTGTTTTTAACGTGTAATCACTAGAATGTGGATCTTCATGTAAAAGTAAGAAGTAGAAACTAAATTGAATGTTACTGCTTCTCTTAATGAATTGTGTATATATTGATGTCTCAATTGTTTAAATTTTACAACTATTGCCATAAATGCATAAAGATCCGCAGTCTAGTTATCATGGTATATGTTCTGGAAAACTATTTTTTTTATCATAGGATGATGCACCGGATTGAAAATAAGCGTTTTTATTAATAACTTTGAACCGTAGACACGTTACTAGGTAACAACTGCTAATAGTTCCAAGAACTTCTTAATTTTTATATTATATATAGGTGTTTAAAGTGTTATCACTAGAGTTGGGTATAACTGCATAAAGATTTGCAAGCTAGTTATCACAGTACATGTTCTGGAAAGTTATTTTTCTATCATAGGCTGATGCACGAGATTGAAAATAAGTTTTTTTATTAATAATTTTGAACAGCTGCTAATAGTAAGCCAGTTTCCTACATAAATGAATAATGTATGCATATAGAACCATAGACACGCTACTAGCTAACAACTGCTAATAGTTGGAAGAACTTGTTAGTTTTTATACTAGGCATGTGTTTATAGTGTTATCACTAGACTGAAGATCTTTATGCAAAATAAAGATTGTCTGCATCAATTGCAAGAAATAAAAAATAAATTAAATGTTATTTCTTCCCTTAATGAATTATGTATTGCTATTTTGAATTTTTTAAATTTTACAACTAATTCGAATTTCATCTACTCAATTTAATAGAAATGCATAAAGATCCACAGTCTTGTTATCATAGTATACATTCTACAAAGCTATTTCCTCTTGTTGGACAATGCACCGGATTGAAAACAGGCGTTTTTATTAATAATTTTGAACAGCTGCTAATACTAGACCAGTTTCTTGCATAAATTAATAATGTATGCGTATAGAACCCTAGACATGCTGCTAGAGAGTTAAGAAGAACTTGTTAGTTTTTATATTAGGTATAGATTTATAATGCGTTATGCGAACGTGCACGGCACATGTTCGGGAAAGCAATTTTTCTATTGTTGGATAATGCATCGGATTGGAAACGAGCGTTTTCATTAATAATTTTAAACAGCTGCTAATAGTAGGCCAGTTTCCGGCCAGAAATATTCAGTTTCGCGTCCCGGCGGAATTACATAACTATTCGATCTTCGAGCAGTGAGGGTGAAATCGGTCGCATGAAATTCCCGTGGCTCTCCGAACTAGTAGATAATTTCAGCGATCGTACGAATGACGTTTACGCGAACAAATATGGCAGCGGCCTGTGGCACGCACGGGTGAGTTGTTAGTTTCGTGATCGGTGACGCCGCGTCACTATCGAATAACTAGAACGAATTGTAACGTGCTCATGATAAAGAAAAAAAGAGAGATGTTCACCTCAGTTTGTTGGATTTCTTCGACTTCTGGGTTCAGAGGTTTATCTTTCATTTTCGATTTGCCCAATCGCTTCCCCGTCTCTTCCAATTTCTTCGCTATCTCCTCGGTGGTAGTGAACTTCTTTCCCTTCGCTTTTTTCCGGTCCTTCTTCGCAAAGAAATCGTCCAAGTCCGCCATGGTGTGATCACTCTCGCTATTATCCTTAGAGGAAGGCTTTTTTTCAGGAACGAGCACGAGGATGAGAGCCTCAACGAAGAATGATCGGAGCCACCGCTGCCGCTGTCCACATGGGCTTGTCTTGGCCGGAAGTCGCGGAGTTACTATGAAAGTCAATGCAGCGACTAAACCAGACTAAACGCAACCAGATTTTTTAGTAATTCAGGTTTTCCTCGATGAAACATAGTCCTCGAAATACATTCACCCCATAATTCCGCTATTTTAACAAAGCATATTTCTTATGTATTTCATAATATCGAGAATTTTCCCTGAGAACGAACGAATATGTGGCGCTGGTTGTCGAGCAGAAGACCCATGCAAAAAATTAAAAGGGTTACCTAACCTACGAATCGACTCCTCTTTCACAGAATTAATAAATTAATCGTGTTATTAAAAAAGGGTTAAAAGAAGTTGTTAATATTGTAGTGATTCATAGATTAAGATAGTGGACCGAATGCAATAAAAAGATGAACACGTGCTACGAACAAGATGCACAGAGAGGTTAATTGATTTAGTTCCTCCTGTTGCCGATGGCGCCGCATGCTCTTTTCCGCCACTTCCGCAATAGGAAATGCGGCAACACTTTGTTACCGACTTCAGTGTACAGTCTGCAGACATCTTTAGCATAGATCACAAGGTTTGTATAGATATTCCATCGCAGACTAGGTATAAGAGTTGACCGTTACCATTTCTGTATCATTTCCTACCGTATGGGTAGGAACTAGTTTTGTGGAATTAATATCATATACGAGATCACCGACGAGCAGCCTTACGAGAGATCATGTCACTCGAATAATTCGGTGTTTCCTTACGCCCTCTAGGATATATTCTGGCTGGAGTAAAAAACAGAAGCACCGACGAGATACTGTTAATAGTATCTCGTCAGTGCTGCCAGCGCCCGTGCTATTCTTCGGGACGGTAAGTGGGCGCAATGGGCGCGGGGATAACGTGTAAATTACAGTGATCTAAAATACCACATCGTTAAAAGTTCCACCACCGACAAGAATAGTATTAAAATAGTTCCAAAACATCGTCTGAAATTGGCGGAGAATGTAACATTTAATAATAATTGACAGGCGTGTTAATACAAAATTTTAAAAATGAACAAGCTTGAATAATACATTTTGTTCTGATGAAACGTGCCATTGCAAAATGTTATGAAAGGGAATAGGTTTAAAATAATCGTGGATATTAATTTAATCTCTAATATGCAATCTTAATGTAGGAATATTTTATAGGAACTACTACGTCTTGGGTGTGGCGTATCGGGTTAAATAATTTAACTCCGGCAATTCGAATATTGTTCTCTTTATTAATATCTCTCGATTCACAATTCAAAATTCGCACTCGACGCTCGCAACCTATGTTAATCTCGATTCTCACACTTCTGACCCCTTGGCCCTTGCACTCATTCCTTTTATGTAAAGGGCGAAACCACGCGTCTCGACCCTCCCATTAATATATAAACTACCGCGAACTCCCGTACCAATCAATCTGGTACATACTACATACGAACAAAGATGTCCGACACAGTAGAAGACTGTGTCGGAGTAAAAAAGAAAACGAACAAAGTGAATTTACGGCGATAATTACTCGACGTGTGTACAACGACGATATATAATCTTAATAACTATCGCATAAAAATATTCTTATTGAATAACGCAACTTAATTATAAGCTGATGTCTTCTATAGTGTGTGTCCTCCTCTTCTTGGTTTGTCCTCTTCGTCGATGATGAAAGACGTCGGCGGTTGTATCCTAACTGAAACAGACTAATCATATTTAGACGCAACACAAATACGAATTCCAACATAACAACCAAAACAAAACCAGAAAACGAGCTCTCGAGAGCGAACCAGAAAAAGAGCTCACGTGAGCAAACCAACCCCGCACAAGAGTGCAACCCTACCGACCTATAGGCGATTCGGGTAGCCCCAGGGACGCGACTCCCCGTACTCACTCACGGTCCCCATCCGTGAGTGAGCCCCTGAGGGAACTCCGATAGAAGGAATACCAAATTTCAACAAAATGTACAAATTTTTCGAAGTGCAACTTGTGAATGTTCACTGACTGAACAAGTACTTCGAAATAACGATCTGAAGGTGGTCAAGGGTAAATGAAGAAAGCATCGATGTTCCCTTGACCGACTGCGATCTAGCTGAATGTAAATTCATAATCAATTCAATGAAATATGTTGTAACATTTTGCCGTTCTTAAATTCCATTACACATTGTTATAAAATATTGTATACGTGCAGCTATTAGCTCGACATTACCCTTTATTCGTAAGATACTGGAAGTTCTTACGAATAGAGGATAATGCCGATTGTCCAGGTCTCACCACGAGGAGGTTGCTGCACAAGAGACTCGAGAAGTAAGTCAGAGTGAATGCGAGCGAAAGTTACGCAAGTACGTCGAGTAATTATCGAGAAATCAGATAGGCAGAAGTGCGAAGTTGACAATCAGTAGCAGGAAGAAAAACACAAGTACAACATCAGAAATATAAAAATGTTTCGAACACTGAACTGTGAAAGTTACTTTTCCGATGGATATTGCAATAAGAATATTGGAGGTAAACATTAAAAATGATTGTTCAGTGAAAACAGTTGAAAGGGAACAAAGCAACGAGCATGCAAGAATATTTGAATTAAAACTCACCAGGGAATCCCTGGTCACTCCTAGTCCACTCCTGGTCCACCCCTGGCTCCCGGGACATCCTAGCACCCCCGGTACCAGAACCCATCCGCCCCTGACGACTCCGCCGATCCGACTGACTGACTGACTGACTGAGCGGTCTTGCTTAGCTGTCTCCTCCCCACTCCTCTACCATCGATCGATTCGATCGCCGAGTTAGTAATTATTGATAAATTTGTTATTTCTCACTGTTCAATGTTTATAACAATTCCTTTTGCAAACGATGCCCACAACCACTCCCTTGACCATCTGATCAGCTAATTTTTTTGTAAAAATATGCAATAGATCTCGAGATATAAAATAACATTTATAACATGAATATTCGCGCGCGTTAATTTATTCGATACAATTTACAGAGTAATTTATTATTTCTCGCTGTTCAATGTCTATAATAATTCTTTTATCATTTTAATTGTTTACAGTAAACTCTCCCTTACTCTGTTCTTCAACATATTTCCTTTTCCACAGATCGATTCTTCGAACATTTATGTAAGAAAATGTGTAAGGTAATAATTCTCGTTTATGAAATACTTTGAAAGTACAAATTGAGGTATCTCATATAAAATTTAAAGTTGGAATCGTTGATTTTATTAAAATTATGCTTCAATACTCTCTTAATATTTATAGGAATCTTTTGTCCTTGAGTTTTGCTTTTAATATTGTAAATCTTAAATAACCAACACTAAAACATCGTCTGAAATACCTGCTTAACTTGGAATACGTTCGATGCAGAATGTAACAATACTAACAGTCTCTCGTTGTTGTCAAGATGGTTGCGTGACAATTTCTCTTCTGACCGACGAGAATCTCCTCAGTGGCCTTCTGTGTTTTATTCCAGTCAAAATACATTCTAGATGGCGTAAGAAATCACCGAATTATTCTAGTGACACGATCTCCCATAAGGCTGGCCGTCTTTAACAATATCTGATCGGTTACCATACAAGAATTTACAAGAATATACAAGCACCAACGCTAGATGGCATCATCAGGCATTTTTCAAAACGGTTTCATCTATTTTTTATTAAATATCTCATAATTACGTTATTTTTGTCGGGTTTATTTAGCTCAGATTAATGCAGAAAAGTCTCGTGAACATCCCTGCGCCCTGGGATTAGTTTGAATTGCCATGAATTTGTCATAATTCATGTTTTTCCGGTCCATGGTTTGCGTATATTTGCATATGGCCAGCAGGGTATTCGTCTGCTAAGTCGTAAATACCTATTTGTTTATTGTTGTTTGATGAATAGTAAAGTGACCACATTATTAATAGAATAATAACAAATAAGAAGAGCTTACTGAAACGTGAAAGCTGTTGTATCACAACATTGCAATGCATGTCGAGCAATAATTTTAGGTGAAAGAGGTTAGGTAACACAAGTGTGTTTTAATATCGAAAACCAAGTAAATACACAATTAAAATGATGCAAACGGGCAGAACTATAATGAAAGCGTTGCTTTCGCGTAAGTATTTTATATAATGAACGAAATCCAATGAACTGTACATTCATACTTACTGCACTGTTATTTATTTATAGAAAGCCCTTTGCTCAAGCCATTGATGAACCAAAGAATAGCTGGAATAAAGTCGTATCCAGTTCCAGCTGTTTTTAACGGTACTAAGATTGATGAACCATTGCAAAACAATATATATATATATATATATATATATATATATATATATATATATATATATATATATAGATTAACTCTTTTTAATAAAACCTACATTTTACAGACATCGAAACACCGGAACGTAAAAGGCTCAGAGTTGTTATGAAAAACCCTCAGTACCCACCTGGAATTCGTATTTTTACAATGCAAAAGAAATTAAGGTTAATGAGAGGGCCTGAATTGTATCACAACACTCTTTTATATAAACAATATGGCATAGTGGTAAGAGACCTAGAGTTGCAACATATGGGGGTAGTCTAGTTTCAATGATGGGGTTTTTCAGTAGTCAAAAGTAGAGCTATTACTTTTCCGAAGCTTTGGCTCTTCGAAGATTTGAAGGATTTAAAGGAATGTAGGGAAATTGAGATTCGAAATTCGAAGCTTCGAAATCTGCGACTTTCGAAGGGAAGTAACAGTCGGCAGTCGCCCCCAAAAGTACTTTTACGTTTACGAGGTGTAATTTGCATCATTCGAAAGCACATGTAGCTATTTTCATAAAGCTGCGACAGCTACAAGCAGCCGAATAATGCAAATTACACCTTGTAAACATAGAAATAGGACTTGAGGGAGATAGTGGATTATCTAGCACTTTTTACTATTGACAAATCCCGTCTTTGCATTTTCGAGAAATTTGCAATCCTGGAAACGAGACTACCCGCTTATGAATGTTTTATGTATCACTGTTGCATATAAAATTTCTGAGATTACAGGCAAGAGGTGGAGGCAGACTAAAATTCAGTCACTTTGAAATGATACGTTACGGTCTGCTGAGAACAATTTTCCAAAATCAAAAAGATGCATTCGCGATATGGAGGGTCCAAGATCCTTGGCAGCCTATTTCGAAAAAGGTATCGTTTCGTCGCACAGGACAGAGTATTAGAATGTCTGATAGTAATTGAACAAAAATTCACAGAGCCAAGGAATGCGTATGGGAGGTGGTAAAGGTGGTATAGATCACTATGCTACGCCGGTAAGGTCAGGACAAATTGTGGTGGAAGTGGGAGGACCGTTCGAGTACTTCGAGGTAATATAAATTACATCAGCCATTCCACGTTATATATACCTACGATGATGCATTGACAACTTCTTTTAGGTGAAAAAATATCTCCAAAATATCGCGAACAGACTGCCATTTGCCGCGGAAGCGGTCAGTTATGAAAAAATGCTAATACAAGATAGGCAGAAGAAAAAGCTCCAAGAAGAAAATCTAAATCCATGGACTTGGAAATATATCATTCAAAATAAAATGCTCGGCTGTCAGAACTGGATATCGAAATATGACAAAAAATGGTATATGGAGTACTTGTAATTAGAGCTTGTAAATTCGACCGAAACAGAATAAACGAATTGAATAAAACGTATCGTCGATGTATCATAAATGGCTTACCTGACCGGTGAAGAAGAATAATATGCGCAGGGTGATTCTGAGAACTGGGACATGTTACTGCCCTTTTTTACTATGGTTGTCAGGTAGAATGCCGCATGTCGCGTACTTTCACTTTCAAGACGTAGCCGTTTAAAATTTTAACCACTAATGACATAGGACATCGGTTAAACTGCATTATGTTTTCAAGCCTTTTGAATTTTGTTTCCATGACTTTTTTTCTGGTAAACATTTTAATCCTATACAATGAAGCGTCCACAGATTTAACCACTCCGTCCTCTTGGACGTGTTATGCCGCAACGCGTGAAACGGCGTTTATATTATCATAACAAAAGGTAGGAATGGGGAGGGTCCAGAGAAGAACCTTGATAGCAGCAACGCGTGTTACAATTACAATATTTTATATATCTTTGATGACGGTTTGGTGGTAACAACAGGTAAATACTACATATTGTACATTGAGTAGGCGATAGTCGTATCTTATTGTTTAATTAGCGTACCGATTACGCCGGTGCGAAATGGCGACGTCCACGACGACGACGGGCAACGCAACCGACGACGGGGGGCGTGGTCGGTGAAGAACAGCGCGATTATAACAGCAGCAGCAACAACAACAATCTCAATAACAGTAACAATAACAGCAACGATGACGTACGTGATCAATAGAATACAAATGACAAATAGAATCGTCGCAATCGAATAATACAGTAAGGAATAATCAGTTGGTACAATGATCGACATATCATCGTTCTATCGTTAGTTTGTGCCTGGCCGGTGACATAGATGCTAGAGAAAAAGCCGAACCGCGCAAAGCGTTACGAGTTGTTTCGCCGCGAAGAAGACTCCTTAACGATAACGATATTAAGATATGGCAGTAGATCTTGCGATCGTTGTAAATATTAGACAATCGAGAGAAGCGTGAGAGTGATATTTGCAAAGATGGATCCGCAGCTCCTAACGCTTTGCAGACGGTGGACCCTGTATGGATCAGCGACGAATGTAAATTGCTCGCGATTAAAACGGCTATATTCGGGGTCGTGGACGTCGTGGATCTTCGCCGTGCCCGTCTTCGTCCGTTGCCGATCGCCTCCGTCAATCCTTCGCGTATCGTAGTCCCGCATTTATCACACTTAAACGTAGATATACAGAGCGACGACATCGTGTGTCTTTGAGGAATGTGTGTGAATGCAGAGTCAGCATCGTGACGCGATATATTCTATTACAATATACCGTATATGTATATATTTATATATTTATATATATAATATAATCATCCTCCCTGATCGGTGGGAACTTATCAAAAATAAAAAAAGGGGGGGAAAAGAGAGAGAGACTGGCAGTAGTATCGACTACAGGGTACTCGCCCCCAACGCTCCGAGACTATACCCGAGGCGTTTCCATAATCGAAACAATTTTCGAGGGAGCGTTAAACGTCGTGTAGAAAATTCGGCGTAGCGAGTTTTTTCCGCGTTTTTCTTGACTCGTTCTCCCATAATCGCGTCAACGACCGTGGCAGATGACTCGAGAAACGCGTTCGTCAACTTTCAATGGCGAAATCATCGGCGAGAAATGATCGAGCGAGCAGCCAACGTTCAAACAGCCGAGCGAGCCACTGCTCGGCGTGCGAGGCTGTTTAACCCCCACATAGGGGAATGAAATGAAGATTTTCTTCTTTTTTTTTTTACAAGGCAACCTTGTTTTCTCTGATTATTTTGAGAACGGGGAGAATCGATGGGAATCGATCTCGAGGAAAAGAAACGTGACGAGTACAAGTTTGTATTTTCTTAAGTTTCAGCGATCCGGTAGCTGAGAGTGAAGGGTTAAATCGCCTCGGTCGCGGAAGAAGGAAAAAATGATGCCTGGATACGTGTGTATATATACAGTTTGGCCAGAGCTGGAGGAAATAGTATTCTAAGTAAAAAATAGTAACTGTAACGATCGTTTCATATTTTTTTTTGTACGTCGATAGTGTGTGAAGGTGATATCGGGGCGGTTTCGCATTTTTTCATTTTCTTCACCTTATAATCGCGGCAAGCGAACATTCATTCGAACAGCAAATCGCTTGCGATGCTTCTCGGACGATTGACGATTTAGCAACTGCCGTGTGCGAGAGAGTGCAGCGTTCTTGTGCCAACAAAAATACGTTCGTCTATCTCTGTGCCGATCGGCAAAGCTCTGGACATCGTCTCTTTCCTCTTTTTTCTTTTTATATTCTTTTGGTTATTCGTTCGAAGAAGCATCGCACGCGACAGTTTCCGCGCGAAACGGCTACTCAAAAGCTCTCCACTATTTCCTATCGTAAATACTATTCTTTCACGGCCCTGCACGGCTCTCCTCATTTCGCATTACGTTCCGCGGGGTTTCCCTCTCTGTTTCTCGAGAGACCCGTTTTTCGGTGGAACAAGGTTTCCCCGGCGTACAATGTACGATTGATAAATTGATTTCGTTAACGCGGTGGTCTCACTCACGGTAACTCGATATGATTGATTCGTCGAACTACGATCCACCGTGTCGCTGACGATGGAGAAGAATTTATGTTTTCTTTCCCTCCCCGATGATAAGGAAAGGGCAGTGACCGTTCTTTTTTGCTCCATTTTCGTGGATAATTCGTCTGTTGTTATCTCGGCCGAAAGGCGACGCAGATCGCGCTTGCTTTGCTGTCGTCATTGTTTTCATTCATTAATAATAATGCATCGGTAGTGTTAAACGCTATAAGACTAGATTTCTCGGCGGGCGTGTGTATCCTTACGTCGGCGCGACGTGTCCGGCACTCTTTAACCCGTTGCAGTCGACCCCCGGTCGACGATAGAAACGACATCAAACCGAACCGAGCGATTTTTTTTCTCTCTCACGCGATATTTACAGGAGTAGAGCGAACTCGCACAGAGCAACGGAAAAGTACGTCAAACGGGGCTCGAAACGGTCCCGAAAAAAAACTGTTTACAAACCGTTGTTCGTAGAAAGTTTCTGGTCAAACAGTGCACTATCGAGGACTGTCACGCGACAAACGAAATTTTTTACTAAATAGTATCGTTATTCTTTCGATTCTACACACCCGTCCACAAGCCATCGGACACTTGTTCGATTCTGAATTAAACTTCTAATTTTTAAATATCCGACACTTTATAAATTTTCGTTATTATTATTATATTTTCCATAATTGTTTCCCAATCTCCTTTATCCAACATTTACTCAAATAGTATATGTATATATTAAATTTTGCATTCAAATATTATTGTATAACAGCCACATCTAATCAAAATCAAACTATCAAACCAAGCTGGAAGAAGCTGAAGCTTACTCTTCAATTACAAGTTTCTTAAAGATAAATGTCCGGTGATTCATCGACAGGAGTGTACATTCGATACGAAGCTCGATCGATTAATCCGTAATTAAATAGAGGAACCGCGATATATAAATTAAGGAATAAATTACAAGTAGGACCGCAAGGGGTTAACGTAGTTGACCGTGGTCGACATGGCTCGACGCACTCGAGGCGTCTTTGTTGCTCCGCGCTCGTCAACGTTACATATCACTAGACAGCGGATCTTTATGCAAAATGAAATTGTTTTGCCTGATTTCCAACAAACTCTAGCGAAATAGAAATTGATTTTCTTTCTTAATACGTGCAATAGTTCGACAATAATGTAACAGTATATTCAAATTCTTCTAATGTTTAACTGTTTTAGATCACACCTACTCGTTTTCGTTATAATCGCATTCAATCCGCTGTCTACCTATCACTATGACCCACGCTCGACGTGCTCTAACACACAACTTACAGATACATACATACTTAGACACGTAGCCCTTAGATACTTATGGTGAGATAGGGTCCGATCCGCGGATCCATGGATCGCCGCGCTCTTAACTGGTTGTGATCGCGTGTATCGGCGAGGCGCGCGATTGGATTCGCGTACGGAAAATCGAACCGGTGCGGAACAACGAACGTCGTCCGATTAATTTCTCGCGCGTTGGATAAGGTCCGCGTGACGCCTCTCCCTCTCTCTCGTTCTTCACGAGAGTAACGTACACGCGGAGGGTGCGAGTTCGCGCGTCGTCGCCGAACCTTGCCCGTGAATCGACAATACTGTTTCCATCGAGGACGCTAAGTTAAAAATTATTTACATCAAACTAGACGCTTTAATAGGTAGCTGGATTCTGACGGGACAATCTGACGTAAACGATCTTCGGGCATACCAAAAACGGCACTTGTTGCACGCAAGGCTCAGCGACGCGCGTTTGTTTCTATGGCTTTCTACTACGATGGAGCTAACGATGGCACGGATATGATTCACGGTTGCGGTTGCGGTTCTCTCGCTGGAGGACGATGCTCGCTCCGATTCTATCTCGCGTTGATCGTCGCTCGGACGATCGTGGAATCCAATCGACAGGGCTGGATCGTAATTAAAAGCGATAGCATCTCAGGCTGCCGCGAGCTAGAGACTAGCGTTCGCCCGTTTCCTGGCCCGCCGATCTTTCAAATTTCTAAGATACACGGGTATTTCTCGTTCGTTCCTCGGTGTCGGATGTACCGAGAAAACTTCGCCGGTGAAGATCGTTTCGTCGGAGCCATGTTCTCACGCGATTGGTTCTCACGTTGGCTCAGTAGAAAAACGGCGGAGATCGAAGAGCGACCGAAAACGTTCGGGAAACGGGATGGGAGCGTACGTTCTCACCGCCCGTCTCTTTGCCAATGAGAAAATACGTTCGTTGTACGGAAACGGAGTGTCCGTGTGTCTGTATACGTCGAACGGGACCGATCGAGAACGTTCTCGGTGAATTGTTGCGCGCGGCTCCCCGTTTTCGCTTTCAGATTCGATAGATTTGTGCGGACGTCCGTTCGCTGTGGAATCCGTTTAATTAACGTGCGCTAAATCGCTAGATCGCGGTATATATATAATATATATGTACACAGTCTTACAAAGCAAAAATTTACAAACATTACGATGTACGGTCGATCGAATAAATATTATACGGTCACCTCTGGCGCAGATCGGAAAAAGTAAAATGGCCGGAACCGGCCCGCGCGGGCTCGTCGCGGGATCGATCTCAGCGTCGAAGCGACGAAGCTGGGAAGACTCGACGACAGCGACGGTTATCGAAAACAAAAGTCTCGAGAACGAACGAATAGTTCGCGGAAAAGAAAACTGAAAGCCTGTACCGTCAGGAACGATTGGGATGAATAGGCGGGAGAGAGAGAGAGAGAAAGAAAATTCCGAAAGACGTGCCAATGCTTCGACGGAACAGACGTCGAAGCAGAGAGATCGATCTCGAGACAAAGGGGCACGGTTTTTGTTCGGCCACTTTTTGGTGAATGCCCTGTCGCAAGCGACGGGAACGAGGGAGATTCGTTCGGTCGCTGCGAACCGAGGGCTTGAGCGAGAGATCGATAGTGCACGGAGGCGGAAGCGAGGATCGCCGGTCGATCGATCCGCGGACGAAACCGAGAAGAAAGCTGGTCGAATCGAGCGCGCGATCTACCTACACCACCGGCCACCGACGATCACACTTTTTTTTTTAAAGCCTCTGCGAGTATGTGTATACGAGCGTGGCCAACGGAAGTCGCGCGATCGAAGATGCAGATCCGTTTTCCGCGTCTCGAGCCTTTTGGTATTCTAGCGTACAAAAGGTATACCGAACGCGAGCCCGAGATTTCGAATCTGGTTTCGTGCGCGCGTCTTCCGTCGGGTCACGGTTGTACGAGAGAACGCGTGTAAGTGTGTGTCGATGCTTTTGCGCGATACTCTTGATGTGCTGCTAGGAAGCTGACTAGATTATAGCCTAGAATACGAAACGACCGGACGGTAGGATCGGGTGGACGAGCTCGGCCATCCCGATGTAAATGTGCTAATGGCGATAGAGAGGAAGCAGAGAACGTGGCACGAGCTCGGCCACCGCGGCGCCTCGTTCTTGCGTTCCCGCGACGGGAATGAACGACGCGTGTCCCGGCGTTTCGTATCGACGTTGACTACTCTCGGCCTTCTCGAAGGCCGGGCGCCTTTACCTAGGCGTTCGACTCCTTCAGGTTGTCGAAGTACTGCATGATCTGGTTGTAGTCCATGCCAAGATTGAGGTCGTCCAGCGCCACAGATTCCTCCTGCTCCTGGGACGAGGAGCCGGACGAGCTGGAGGAGGAGGAGGACGAAGATCCGGAGGACGCGGACGGCGACGAGTTAGGCGGTGACGAGGACGATGAGTCCACGGTCGGGCTGGAAACGTTCACCGAGGATGTGACCCCCGCGCTCGAGAACGACAAGAACATTGGATTACCGACGATCGTCGCCCTCTTCACCTCCCTGGCTCTCGCTTCCTTCGAGTGCCTGTTGTCATCGTGAGTCACTAGCTCGACGAACTCCTCCTCCTCCGCGCCGTTCTCTTTCGGACTACCTACTCTAGCTTTACCGTGCGACGGTTTGATATGCTGCTGTTGGATCTGCTTGCTGTGTCGCTGGTTGTTCCCGTGATGGCTTCCGGCCGCGCTACCGTTCGACGCCCTGTGCCGGTGTTTCCTCGGGGTCTCGGGAAGCCGTACAATCACCCCAGTGTTTCTGTGAGGTGGCACCGGTGGCTTGTAGTCCTCGTTCCCGTTGTTGTTCGTCGACGTTGCGATCGTGGCCGCGGCAGTGTTCACGCCTGTCGAGACCGGGACCCCGTGAGGCGGTAGGGGCGGCGGAATGTCGTCGTTGCTGGAACAATCGGGCTCGTTAGAGCAGCACTATCCCCTTCGAAACGGGTGGGTCTATTTTATCGGTCTGAAACTTGAGTAAGATTTTTACTCGTTTCGTGATGTGGTGACGGTGGACGTGGCCATGGAGGCGGGGGTGGTCACCGTGGTCGCTGTCACCGCGATCGACGGCCTAGCCGCGGACTTTGCAGCGAAGCTGTTCCTCGGAAGTTTGTCTCTCTTGCAGTAGGTGGTGGTGTCGATCGGTCCGGAGCTGTTGTTCCGCTGGCCCGAGGAAGGAAGCTCGATGTGGTTCGGGTTGTCGAAACAAGTGGCCAACTCGCTCGAGTCGACGTCCGTTTCGTTCGCAAGAGGGTTGCTCGTCACACGTACCTGTAACGATGCTTATGTGGATGCTGTTCGCCAATTCGTTAACTCGTTCGTCGCCCAGCGTAATTCGGCTAAGTTTCCCTCGGGCCCAAATTCGACTGTCGGTACGCAGAACGGTATAATGTGTTTTTAATATTTTTATGTTGTATATCCTATATAATGTATAATAATCTATATTTAACCCTTTGCACTCGCAGCTATTTTAACTCGAAAATTAAACGTTTCTTCTGACCTACAATATTTCCATTCTCTATGATTTTTTAAATTTGATAAATATGACATTGATATAATACCTCATACAATACTTAAATGTGTAGTAATTGGTTGGATACCGACATATCTGATAGTGTAAACAATTATTTAAATAATAGTACAGCAATTTTTAGTGGCTCCTCAGAGGCGCCAATCGAGTTCTAAGGGTTAATTAACTCTAACAAGAAGAGCGTCACCCATATTTGGGTGACGGGGCCCCCACGGAGGCACACCCGTCATCTAGATATGGGTGACGTGGCGACGAACGTGTTAAGGGTTCCGCGAGGCTAGTGCGACGGGTCTATCGTTCGGGGTTCTGTTCGTCAATTCCCGAAGTCCCTAGACGTTGTAATCGTACCTGGGCGATCGTCCTACCTGTTGTGGTCCGCAAGCTGCCCTCTCAAGGGTGGCTCGTCCCAGCCAGACCCAGTCGTGGGCGTTCGTGGTCGATTCTCTGGGCGGTCGTCGTCCCGAAGCCAGCTGGTTGGCGGCTGCTCTGGCCCTTGCCGCTCCGGAAAGGACCGGAAGCGCGGCGCCTGTCAACAGCGAGTCCGGCGGCTGGGGCTTGAACTTGCTCGCGTAGACCACGCAGGAGACGACGAACACGACGATTGCGAAACAGAAGGCCGCCAGGAGAACGTACATCCCGATCTCGAGTGGGCTCATGCTCGCTCCGCCGTGATGCCGTATACCGACGCCGCCCATTCCTCCTGAAGACATGCCATTAGCTATAGCCGTGCGGTGCTGGCGTGCCTGCACCAAAGGCTCGTGCCCGTTCTCGTCTTTCAGCGGTAGCCCTTTGCACAGAAAACAAAGAGACAGAAAGAGAGAGGAGAAGAGTGAGAAACGACGGTCGAGAGTGAATGGAGCGTCAGAGCTGCTCCCGAACCTGCTATCCCTCCGCGCGAGCGACCAGCTGGCTGCAGAAAGCGCGACACGACCGACATGCGGGGGCAATCTTGAGACCCGACGGTGGAAGGGTGCCCGCGAGGACAACCTCCATCCGTCGGGACAAGCGAGGCTGTCTAGGGGTGGCTAGAGGAAACGGTGCAAGAAGAGAACAGGCGGTGCGAAAGCGAAAGAGAAGTATCGATGAGGCTCGAGAGTTGGCACAGTGGTGGTACACGAGTCTAGAAAATGGTCCTGTGCGGGTGACCGTTCGGCCAATGAAGGAAATCATTTTTCCACGTCTCGAGAGATAGATGTAAGTGTCCTTCTGCAGTCCAGTGCGTGAATCGCAAGGGATAAATACTTGAGAGCAACCTCGAACCGTGCCAACTGCCGAGCTCCGAGCGATAGTCTGTCGAACGATGATCCTTGCCGCGCGACGCGTCTGTGGCGACTGCGAGAGGACATCGACCGACAAACCGCGCGGGGTCGAGTGCCAGCCACAGAGAGAAACACAGAGAAGCTAGTGCTGGTAAGCGACAGATCAATGCGACAGACGGGAACAGGGTCTATTTACCAACGAGAATGTCGTGCATATCTGGCGCCATTTCCCCCCTGCTGGTCTTCCTCTCTCTATGATGGTGCGATCCGACCGTCCCGCCCCCGTCGTTCTGCACGAACTCGGGTCGATTCGGCAGCTCACTCGAGGCGAAGTCTACCTCGACGTTGGCCGAGGCGCTGGCCAGGGCGGACGTGGTCGCCCTTTGCGACACTTTACCGGACCTCCTGCCGCCTAGCCTGCAGGCATCCGCCAGCTGGAGCTTGACTCGCAGCAGATCTCCCCGACCTTCGCCCACGGCGATCACCCGGGGATGATGGGATGCGACCATAGGCGCGAAAGCGACTACTTCTGGGTCCAGGCTCTCCACAGACAAATGGTAATCGGTCACGGCGATCTCGCGCAGCGGTGTCCTCGTCCCGTCCGAGAATTCCACGTCTATGTCCAGCAAACCCTCCTGGAATCACGTATCTTTGTTAACGACGATTTCCAAGCTTCGACAGTTTGTCATAGATAGACAGCGGATTTGATGCTTTTATTACAAAAATCAGTGGTTGTAATTTAAAACGGAACAACTATCACAGAAATATCAACGTACTGCTACATTATTTTTATGTACCAGAACGTGAACTGAGAACAAGAGCGGATTTTCAAACACTTAAAGCGAAATCTACTTATGGATTAATTAATCCAATTAATCGCATTATCTCAAAATCATGCACTATTTATAATCGTATAGATTTTTTCAGTGATTCTTTACAAAATTTTAAAATGCAACCACGCAGGATTATATGATAATATCATATCGATTGTACCATTATTAAATTTTTCTTTTGTGCATGTCCCTTGTTTGTTATTACACGAGCAGTATTGTATCTTTCACTTTTTTTTCGTTTCTTTGATATTGTAAACACTTATGTAAAAGAGCTTCAGTCCGTCTATAATAAATAATAATAATAATAATAATTATTCTCAATCCATTAAACATATTAAGAAAGAACATAAACTTCCGCTTAACTCTAATTTGTTGCAATTCAGGTAGAACATTTTTATTTTGCGTAAAGATCCGCTGTCTAGTTAGAAAGATTTGTTTTCGCGATTGGAATAGCTACCGTACCTGATACTTGGCAGTGAGTCGCCTGGTCACCGAGGTTTCGGCGACGTATCCGTTCTCTATCGCCGTGTCCGGACTGATGGTGAGCTGTAGACCAGACACAACCCTGACCGACAACCTGGTGACCGCCACCCGAACGTTCCCAACCTTCACTTCCTTCGCTCCAATTATTCTACCGGTGATCGGCGACAGCACTTGCACTTCCGTTATACCTACGCCGCGACCTTGGACGATCCTCCCCTGCAGGAGGGTGGCTATTCTCGGATCGGAGACGCGTAGCATCCCCATCACCAGGTCGGTGACTCGCAGCCAAGTTCTACGGTTGACGAAGTAAGAGACTCTACCGGAATCGTGATCAGTGGCTAGGAACCTCGCGTGAACTTCGACCGGACTCTGTTGGAAGCGAAGCCTGCACATAGTCGAGGAGCCTCTTTCTATCGAGTTGATGGTGTCCCAGCTGGGATCGTTGCCCCTGTATCTTTCGTCCTGATCGTCTTCCTCTAATATCACGTCCGCGTCCTCCACGTCTATGGACGTGTCGTCTATCGAGTCCTCTAAGTCCGCGGCGCTTCGCTTCTTCGTCTTTGTGGAATCGTTCGGTCTTGAACTGGTGCTGTTCAAGCTGCGTTTACTCTTGGCGCTGACCACGTGCTCCTCGGGGACCTTCCAGCCTTTGATCTGACTCAGCCTGGTGTCGTCCACGGTGATCGCCAGCGGGAACTCCGGCATCCACACCGTAAACTTGGCCAGGCCTGTGTAGGTCCCGTACTTCACCAGAACGGACGCGTTGCTGGACCCGCGGATCTCCGTGCCGTCCACGTATACGCTGCTGCAGGACGATGACACCTGAATTTGATAGCAGAGACGTTCGATTAAAAGTTGATCTAATTCAAGACCTCGCACAGACGAAATCTTCTTTACGACTATTAATACAAAGTGTTCGGATTACGAGGTTGGCAGATCAAATCTAGACTTTATATTCCTTAAATGTTTATTGAATCTCCACCGCACTCGTGGAATGAATTAATGATCTTTTTCATTTTGTGGATATGAAATTAATAGAATACCTCGTACAACATCGAAATGATTAATAATTTCATTCGATTCTCTTCTTTTCTGCTAGCAAGCCCTCTGAAGTCATTTTATAAAATTAAGTGATGCATGAATATATTAACCCTTTGCACACGGAGCAATTTTATTTAGAAAATTAAACATGTCTTCCTATCTAGAATAATTCCATTCTATATGACTTTTTTCATTTTGTGGATATGAAATTAATAGAATACCTTATACAATATTGAAATGTTTAGTAATTAGTCAGATCCCAGCATATTTAATAATGTAAACAATATTTTGAATTATAGTACAGCAATTTTTAGCGGTGACTGGGAGTCACCACTCGAGTGCTAAGGGTTAACACTAAACCTATCACGAGTGGTCAAATGACCCATTTTAGATTTTTAATTTGACAATTGTTCAAATTGTAAAGGTGTTTTCATGGTAATTTATTGCATGAATTTTTTGACTCCAGTATATATTACAGTAAAACTAGCACAAAATATAAATAAATTTAATCTTGTTCTTTCTATAATACTATACACATTGGTCACTTTTTATAGTCGGTAGGTTTAGCGTTAATTATGTTATCGCACTATCGCGACCCAGTTTTACTGCACTTCCTCTGAACGATATTTTGAATTATAGTACAGCAATTTCAGCGGTGACTCGGAGTAACCACTCGAGTGCTAAGGGTTAATAATAACGTATCATATTGTGTTACGTGTGAACAATTTAATTCGTATCTGATAAACGTTCCGTCCATGAGTGCGGTGGAGATTAAATAAACATTTAAGGAATATAAGGTCTAGATCTCCAACCTCGTCGTCCCAACACAAAGTGTGCAGACATTGGAGATATTAACCCGTACAGATTTTTCTGCTTCTTCACACGCAACACTGGTGTATAGAAATTCAAAAGCGTGGTCCACATGTGCCCGAATAAGTTCGCAAAGCTTCAATAAAATTGTTTAACCGATTCGCCAGAGAAAAATATCCGAAACGAAGGTTCGAACGACAGCAAGAGGTGTCAGAGCAAGATCGTACGTACCTTGAGCACGCTCTCGTCCTCGGAGTGACAAGAGGACTGCAGCGTTACGTCGGCGACGGTGCCAGCCTGGCTGACGATGAACACTTTCATTCCCTGGGACACTTGGCGGCCGGTGAGCACCGCGGTGTTCATCACCTCCCAGTTCTGCGAGACAGAGGAGGGACAGAGAGACGGAGAACTCGATTAAATCGTGGGCTTTGTCGCGGGTCGGGGTTAGTCGCGGGGCTCGTTAAAGCGTCCCAACTCCATTCAGAGCATAGAGAGAGAGAGAGAGAGAGAGAGAGAGAGAGAGAGAGAGAGAGAGAGAGAGAGAGAGAGAGAGAGAGCCTCGGCTCGATTCGAAGGCGCGATGCGATCGTTCCTCTTGTCGCCCGGTGCTTTTGTTTGCTCCCGAGGGCACGTTGTCGGAAAAGTTTCGCGACCGGTCGCGAACTCTGTCCGAGGAAAGGGTTCTAAAGGGCATGGTCGGAGGCCTGTTCGCCGCACCGTCTCGCGTGTGTCGATCTGTTCGCGCGCGCACAACGGCTTGTATGCAAGTTATTCCACGCGCCGGCTACTCTGCTCCTATCCTCTCGGTACAGTCTCGCGTGTATCCGTCTGTGTACTTTGCTAGCGGCTGGTAGAAAAGGGGACGCCCAGGAAGAGGTACGGGGCACGGTGCACGAAGCCATTTCCAAGTTGGCTTCCGTACAGTCTGCCCTTTGGAAGGAAACATCAAACGACTCGGATATTGCAGCGAGGGAATTTAAATCTCTGACCCCGAGAGAGCCGCCTCTCTCCATCAATCCACTGGCTAGCCAGGCCGCCGACAGACGTGTACGTGTGGACGGACCAGCCGCCTACATCTCGCGGCGGGCTCGCTTCTCTCTCATCGACGAGACTGATCCCAACCGTGTTCTTAGCGGCGCGGCTCCCAGGAAAAGGCACCCTCGAACCAGCTTTTTCCTAGCTGTGGAATCGAATATTTTCTCGCCCTTCGAACAGCTCGCGATTTCATATTCTCCGAGGGAAGGAGAATCGCCGGCCGAGATTCTCCGAGCAAAACGCGGACTCGTTTCGGCGATTTTGCCGTGGCCGCGCGCGCGGATCTAGGCCTCGGTGACTAGAATCGCGGCGGCTATGAATAGCTCCCTTTCTTTCGCCGAGATCCGTCTGACACATCGAGGCCTAGATATTTCCACGGATGGCGCAATCACTCATCCGACAAAACGTTTCATTCGAATTAATCTTCGTCTTTCTCTCTCTCTGAGCTCTTCTGTTCTCGCTGGACGTTCAGACGCGACGAGGCGACCAGATGTTGGAGTTGGTCGCGAGCATGCATGCACTGCTCCGCGGGCTACTGGTGGCCTCTGGAAAATGACTTTCTTCTGCTAAATTGAAGTCTATTTTTCTTTGAGATACGGAGGAGCGTCTTTGAGCAGGCGGAAGAGGCGTGGCCATGTTGCTCTTAATTTTGGAGGAGCCCGGTGCCCTTCGGGGCAATCTGTGCCCGTGTTTCCAGAAGCTGGAGTGCACGAGAGTTCCAGGAAGCGTGGTGGAGTTACCCGTTAGGTGTGGCTTTGGTTCGACTGGCCTGCACTAGCAAAGTTTATCGGGAGATCTCTGATCCACTTAGCCGGGTGAGTTCGCCGTCTCGACGAGATTTAGCTATGCATTATATCGAAGACGCTGCCGCTCGTCAAAGGGTTCTAGGTTCAAGTGGAATTCCCTAGACCATTCGCTGATCCTTCGAGAGCCGGGTATTTATAATATTCGCGGCTAAACGGCCCTGTGCCGAAATATTCTTCTCTCGCTGATTAAACGCTCGCCGAGATCCCGTTCTTCGGTCGGATCTCGCGGCAACGACAAACCCGGTGTCAATGTTGGCGCTAAGCCGGACGAGAGAGGTTTACGAGGAAAGCAGGGCGTCACTCGTTTAATTAAAAACTCCCCCCCTCGCTAGCCGAGAGCACCACGGACGCTTCGGAGGTACGGCAATTAGAGCGAGGATGATCAAGAAGAGCGTCCTGCAACTCCTCAGAAGGAATATGTAAACGAATTAATTAAACGATTCGTTAATCAACACGCCTCCTCGGGATGGTCGAGAACGCGCGTGTATCGATTCGGACACGTTGGTGCCTCGGTCGACCTGTCCATCGTGTCGTTCGAGAAAAGAATAAACGAGACTCGGGCACCGTAAGAACGGAATCAATTAACTATTTTCCCGGAGAGCTTACGAAATCGTGGCCGAAGAACCGAGCAACGAATAAATTACTTCGGCCAGTATAGCGTCGCACCGCTGCTACCGGACCCCAAGATAAAAACTGCACGTCCGGAGAGCAGCTTTATCTTGGCCGAATGGAAAATGCAACTCACTGAACTCGGAGAGCGTTAACTTAACGCGACTACCGCTTCTCGGGTCGGAACACCCGAGTCTTTTCTAATGTTTGTAATAGTCCTTGCTGGCGAATGGAATTTATTTATTTAACGACTGTGTACTAGCTGTACCCGGTGTCCTTTCGATTATCCGGGCCCGCAGTGATTCTCCCTTGGTGTTTCTTCTCGTTCTGGAGGTAAACGTTGCGACCCGACTAGCAATTATTTTCCATCGATTACTATAGCGTGTCCTTTGACCCGTTTCTCTGCGAGTTACCGTATATACATATTTATTCAATTTCTACCTGACTATATTACACATTTACATGGCACGATCTTGGTATATCGCCACTGTCTCCAACAGGCAACGATTATGACGACGACAGTGGCAGCAGGCGGCTGTATTATTTGTCGAAACGTCAACATCAACGAGTCCGACGGTGCATCGGACGGGATCAGGCGGAAAGAGGTTCCGCCTCATCTCCGCGCAGTGCTTTATCGTCAAAGGTGTATCGATCATTCGGGGACACCCCGTAGCTGACCGCGTCGCGTCGGTTGCTTTGTCGTCGGGAGGAAGGCATTATCCTTTGACGCGGGCTCGAGTCGTTTGGCCGTGGAGTTGTGGAGCCGTGGAGCGAAGCCTGTGTGTCCCTTCCTCTGTTGGTTTCCAGGGCGAGGAAAGACCGGGTGGATCGTTGATCGAGCTTGGAAGCGGATTGTCGCGCCGCGTGCTCGAGCGCCACGTATACTATATACTCGCTCGGTATCGATCGGCACATTTGCCGGGCGGTTATCGTGAAACTTAGCGGATTCTTTTTCAAGAGATTTCGAAGAGAGAGAGAGATAGGGAGAGAAAGAGTGAGGGCGTGGGCACGGGTGGACGGTTCGGTACGGGGTTGGCTGGTCTGAGAATCATGCCAGTCCCTGCGAGAGACCGGCGATATTGGCTCGTCCCTCTCCAGCCACCTGGATTCCTCTATTCCCAAGGCTGGCGCGATCCTGTCGTGGAATTCCGCACGTCCGCCGGCACAGTTGGCGGGAATGAAAATCGTTCGACACGTATAACCCGCCAACCGACCGGCACGCTACGAGAACAACCGTACGAAATTATTCTCGGAGCCACCCTTTATCCCTTACCTTTCCTCGGAATCGCAAACGTAATCCGCCGCCGGATGCTCGAAACTGGTCGCGGAAAACCGTTCGCGACTTGCTTCGGGGCACGTTCCCCTACGACGCTAGTTCCACCGTTTATTCTTCCGCGGTCTATTAGAAAATAGGAATGCCGGCGACGTGGGATGTTGTCTCTCCTTCGTGGAACCGTTTCATCGGAGATTACGCGACATATTAAAACAGTGCGGGTCGACGATCCTCTCCGTTTCGTTCATAGAACGACGCTCTCGACGACTTCGTGATCGCGATGTCTGGTTCGGACCCCTGTTCGTAAACTTTCTACAACTCGTATTTTCCAGCATCTCTTTGGTAGACTTAATAGGAATCATTGACAAGCTGAAATTGTCCTAGATGTATTTATCGAGCTTCTCTAATTGGACCTAATAGAAATAATTGACTAGAAGCTGGAGAAGTCGTACGAAGCCTTTGAACAGCTCGATCGAAATGGACCCACGTATCGCCGAGACCCATTTGCATCGCGAGGAATTCGAATCGGAAAATAAATTACGTTTCAGTGGAGTAACTAATTGCTAGACTGCGGATACTTCAATGAAATAAATACTGTACAACGTTTTCTGTTGTTCCGAATGAACAGATGAAAATGATGCAACAGCATTGTTACTCGTTTCGATCGTAAACGCGTAAAATCTGCAATGTACTAATTATTAAAGAGAACAATGGGGTTGATCTTTGGGGTTGACGGTGCTATTACCTTCGAGATAGGCAGGACAGCCTGTATATCGTCCTTCTGTATTTCGAACCGAGCCTGCAGCTTCCGTCTCTCAGGATGATGATCCCGCATCCCGTTGAATTGAGACGAGCCGTTGTCCTCTTCGTCCTCGAAGGTGTAACGCACGCCCCACACGATGCGACCGCCGTCCCAATTCCCTTCAACCCCCTCCTCGCTGGCTTCCAGAAGCATCGTCAGGATTTCCTCCGCCGATCTGAACAAGGAAACACAGCGATCTTAGTCCGGTGACCCCAGGACCCATCTATCTCCCTAAGGAAACACGTCCCGACCCCTCGTTTCCACCGCGGCAAATTGCTTCATTCCCGTGGAAACTGGTTGCGAGCTACCGTATGTACTTTATTCGTACGCGATACGAGGACGCGAGGCCGGGCCGCGCTCTCTCGCAGCCTCCTAGATTGTCTATGATCCAGCCCTTGGATCCATTCGATCGCCCCCAGTGCTGGGACTCTGTCTGACGCAGCAGATAGCCGCCTGCGGGCCAAATTGCGAACAAATGCAATTCGATCCGACAGGAGTCTCATAGCCTGTCGAACATCTCCGCGATTAGTTGCCGAAATAAATTCTTACGACGAAGACAGTGGCGCATTACTCTATGGGCAACTTGGGCAAATGCCTCGGGCCCTGAACATAAACCAAGATACACATTCTTCGTTTTTCTCATAAAAATAACTTCAAACCCTAATTTGGGAAAATTCATAATACAATAAAGTCGCGATTCTCGTCAAACAGCCTGTGTTCTGCACGGACAGTTATTGTCTACATATATTCGAGTATTTGGAGCCGAGGCTCTCTCCAGACTATACCGAAGTCGCATAGCGCGTATTATACTAGTCGATGTTGAGCTAGCTTTTGAAACACCTGCGAAGGGTGGCAGACTTGGAAAAACCCCTCTTTCACCATTAAAGGATCATCAGGAGGGAGTTCTGCACGGACAGTATGAAACCATACAAAGAGGACTTAATTCAACATTTGAAAATGTTGAGGTAATTGTAACAATATTTCTAATAATTTATAACGAGCCACTGGACGAAGACAATCTTCCAGCTCGTCCTACCGATCAGCTGACATTTCTGGACCCGTTAAGATATATTTGAACGTCTGCAAAGCTGTTTCACCAATCAGGAGTCAAGGTTGACGAGTCCATGTGCATAGGAAATGACAATTTGTGGCGTATGTCAATGGTAGTACAAGGACGGGTCGATAACTGTTCGATGGTGGAACTTTTTGGCGAGATTAGGTAGGGTGGATGGGTGTCTCTCGCCTCCTTTGTTTTCTATGGGGAGTTGCCAGGTAATCGCCGGGCTAAACCGCCGTCGCGTCCAGAGTTTGCCGTCGGGTTCGAGCGGCTGACGAGAATTTGAACAGTTAGAGGAGAGACGATGGGGGTGTTTGTAGTTCACAAATGGCCGGGGTTACGTAACGGCATGCGGCACGGCGCTGCAGGGCGCTGCAGGGCGCTGCGAAAACGGGGAAACGTTACATGGAAACGCAACGACAACCCGTCGGTAGCCGTGGTTCGGGTCGTTATGCCGGGTCCGCGGTTGGGCGTGAACGAGAGATCCCCGGCGAAATGGACGGCTATTACGACCGGATTTACGGGTCGAGACGATCGTGTTCGCAGACGGTTCCCGATGAGATTGAAGGGTAGCACGCGTCTGGCTTCGTTTCGCGGCGCAACGAGTTCAAGGATCGCGGAATTTCCACGGAAAATTCGACGCCTCTGACGGAAACTCTCGGATAGGACTTCGCCCGGGCGAGAGAGCAAAGGTGGACGATTCGCCGGTCGTTGTTTAGACGGAACGAGTTCGTTTTTCCTCTTTGCGAAAATTTCCGCGAACGCTCGGAGATATCGCGATGCTCCGAGATGCCCGATCCCATTACCCGGCTGATCGAGAAACGATCCAACGATCGAGACAGAGAGACAGAGAGCGAGAACCGAACGAAATTAAACGGGGAATTTTTCGTCGTAGATTGGGAATGGAATCCGAACTCGGCCGCCCGAAGACGACGTCCAGCGACGTCGACGCCGACTAAAATGGGAACGGATCGAAGGGAAATAGAAGCGAACGGACGCTGGAATAAAATTAGCAGCCGAGCAGTAATTCTCGAGTCGATAGATTCGCGCTTTAAGCTCCGCGCACACCGGCCCTATTGTTCACGCTTCTCGCTCGGGAAAATTGCGAGTCGACGTACCTCGGAATCCGGTATGTCTGGAACGGTAGAAAATGTGATAATCGCTCCGTGAATCGGAAAAATCTAGTAATACAATCGTGGAAATAATGGGAACTGGTAAGATACACTCGGTTGCACAGTGAAAACATAAAAGCTGACGCTTCGAATGCGGTGCATCTTTTTTGATCGATTCGCCGTTGTACGCGCTAGAATCTATCGTAAGTAATGCGTAGGATTCGGCTAACGTTGCTGTAACGCAAATGTAATTCGCAGTACACCGATAAGAAAACGCGAAGCGTTTCGAAACGATAACAAGATATTCCGAGCAACGAGTATCGGGAGCATAGGTCTCGATGCTGACTATTTTTGCGATCGTTCGTCCGCGAAACACCCTGGAAATCAGCTAGTCTGATACAGCGCAATTCACGGGAAAAAAGAGACGACAAAGAGAAAAAGAGAATGACAACGAGAGACAGAGCGAGGGAATCGAACCAGAGCATCGCAGGGTTAGCTGTGATAACGACTGCCACGATACAGTGATACTCACACGGTAGGTACTTTTACTTTTTCCGCGTGGCCCACCGAAACGAACGTTCCCGATAAAATCTTCTTCGAATCCTCGGCCGTATCCACCGGCTTTTCCGGCATTCGTTTACGGTGTGTAGTTTGCATACACCCGCCCCTCCGCTCCTCTGGAACAGCCCCCGGGCATCCAGCACGGTTTTCCGAATCTCAAGTCGCGGATTATGTCGCAGCTCGGTGAATTGGTTCGACTGCGAATACACGGAATCGATTCCTTCGTTTCGCGAGTACAACCGTGCGCGAGGGTATGCCACCCTCGGGAAAATTGTCTGATCCGATAAACTATGACGTCTCGCGCGCGTAAATACGAAGATTCGCAGCGTACCGAAAACAACCGAAATGAACACAAAGATTTCTGGAACAGCGAAAGCACGGAACGCAAAACTGGTGGACCAGATGACTCTGGTTCTGATGTTCGTACAACTTCTATTATTCGAGGGAACAATTACCTCTCCGCAATTATTCCGTGCGCATTTATTTCGAGCAACGATGGCTCGACCTACAAAAATAAGACAATTGCTAGGACCAAGGGAGAGAGAGAGAGAGGGAAATGTTGGAAGAAAAGTAACCGAGTTAAAAGGAGGATAAAAAGAAACGGTGTTTGTCTCCCCATCGGGATTCTATGGCCTCCGCCGAGATTAGAAAAGGGTCGGGCCAGGAGAGGACAAAGCCAATTCCGTGCGGAACGACGTTAAGAAGGATCGCCGCGCAATTTTCCCCGCTAACCCAATAGCAGAGTAATCATTGTCGGCGACGATCCATCAGCATCCGCACCGACGTGAGTACCACTGGCTCCGATACGCGCGATGATTCTTCCGATCGCGATTCTAGCCGGAGCTATAAAAGCTCGCGACTCGTCGCGACGGACAATTCGATATCAACGTATCGACGCGAGAGTTCATCTCGTGGAAGAGAGAGAGAGAGTAAAATGCGCGCCAGCGCGGTGATAATAATTTCCTGGGCGGCGTTCGCGGCGATCTACACCGAGGCGCACCCGTTGATCGTTTCGGTCGAGAAAAAGGACACCCTAAAGCTGCCGGACGAAGACAACACACCGGAAGTCGAGGCGAACGTGCTGCTCGCGGCAGTTGAGCCAAAAGTGATTAATACCCCGAACGAGGATTCGTCCAACTCCAAGGAAACATCATGGGCGAACGAAGCGAAGACGGACGAGGCCGACGTGCTGATCGAAGAAGACGAAGCGATACTCAAGAGACTGGTGCGGTATGCTAAAAAGAAGAAGGACGACGACAGCAGCAGTAGCAGTAGCAGCAGCAGCAGTAGCAGTAGCAGTTCCTCGAGCGAGAGCGACGACGACGATAAAAAGAAGAGCAAGTGTCAGAAGAACGGTGACGACGACGATGATGACAGCGATGATAGCGACGACGACGATAAGTGCAAGAAGAAGAAAAAGAAAGGCAAATGCAAGGACGACGACAGTGACGACAGCGACGACAGTGACGACAGCGATGATAGCGACGACGACGATAAACACAAAAAGAGGAAGAGAAAGAGCAAGAGCAAGAACAACGATGACTCTGACGACGACGACTCCGATGACGATGACAAAAAGGAGAACAAGATAAAGTGTGGGGGTCGCGGAGACAACGAAGAAGCTTGCAGAGGCATCCAAGCTTACCGCAGGAGACGGGACGCGGAGCATAACGATCCGAACAGTTCGTCGTCCGAGGAGAAGAAAGGACAGCAGAGGACACCACGGTTTGCTGAAGACGAGCCTGGCAAAGATTCGAGCAGCTCGTCCGAAGAGAAGAAAGGAACGCAGAGAACACCACGGTTTGCTCAAGACGAACCTGGCAAAGATTCGAGCAGCTCGTCCGAAGAGAAGAAAGGAACGCAGAGAACACCACGGTTTGCTGAAGACGAGCCTGGCAAGGATTCGAGCAGCTCGTCCGAAGAGAAGAAAGGACAGCAGAGGACACCACGGTTTGCTGAAGACGAGCCTGGCAAAGATTCGAGCAGCTCGTCCGAGGAGAAGAAAGGACAGCAGAGGACACCACGGTTTGCTGAAGACGAACCTGGCAAGGATTCGAGCAGCTCGTCCGAAGAGAAAAATAAGACACCCAAGCAGAGGATTCAGCGATTCGCGAATGAGCTTGGCGATCAGTCGAACAGCTCTTCGTCGGAGGAGAAGAAGAAGGGACCTACGCAGTAGAACTAGCGATTCAAACTCGGTCTGGTGGCCAAGGAGAGGAGAAAGTTCGAATCGGAAAAGAGTCAACAACTACTCGTAGCTACATTGTGACGCTGCTTTGCTTCGCATCGAAAGATCCAACGAATGCAGTGTCACGTGTCGGACATTGATATCTTTCGTCAACAACTATTCCCGTGGATCCTTTCGCAGCCGTTCCGCTGCTCGGACCCGCATGTATTCGAGCAGACGTCACGTCTGCCGTTTTTTTCAGAGATTGACGTAATAAAGTGGGAGTACACGGATCTTCTGGTGCTTTCTTTGCCCTGTTCCTAGCCTCTCCGTCTCCCAGCCCTCGCGGAAACCTCGACGAACGAGGTGCCGTTCTCTCCTCCGTCGGATAATAAAAGTCCCCTCGGCAAAATTGTGACGTACTTACGCGTTTGGTACTCTAGGCACGCTGTCCTTTCGCCTCGCGATGAACAGCGCGACCGTGTTCTTCGTGTTTATGTCGATCTCCACCGTCCAGTTCGGGCTGCTCGGCGAGGCTCCCAGGATCTTCACGCCGGACTTCACCCTGGCCCTATGGAAAACAGGAATACGGGTAATTAGTATTTTTTCCATCGAGTCTGCTTTCGCGTTACAGGAAGTATCGGGAGATTGCTGTTTACGAAGAAGAGGAATTCTAGCTGCTGGCGGGTTCAGCTCGTTACTCGTTCTTTATTATTCGAAACATCGCTTAAGACTCGTCGAGGTTCAGTTTATGCTCTTGGCAGTGCATTTGCCGGGCATAATAGAGCAAACGACTTCATTCGTGCGAGTAGGACGATAAAGATCTGCATAGTCCGACCGAATTATTTTTCTACGGCACAGTAAACCGGTGATTTTGGTCCGTTGACCCGTCGAACGAGGTAAATCATGGCGTTAAGTCGCGTAGTCGTTTGGAGACTGCACGCGACGTTACGGACTGACGCGGATAAAATATGAACGGCGCGAAACGCGGATGAAAACGACGAAGTTCCACCGTCGAGATAGGAGGCGATAATAAGTTTAACAAGTTGAACGCGGAACAGTGTAGACGGTGGTGGGAGGAAGAAGAAATCTGTCGTAAAAAGAGCGGGGAGCGTTAGGAGTTCAAGGGTGAGGCGATTCCCTCGGTTTCCTCTCTTTAACGTCGCCGCGATTTAGCTGGGCAATTATCGGCTCGCGACGGCCATTGCATCGCCGATTAACCCGCCCGCTTGCCAATTTCATCTGAACGAGAGGAAATTCCGTGACGCGGATCGTGTAGCGGTTTTCCTCGAAAAACCGGCGAAACCGTTCAAAGAGAACCGAGTAGACGCACCAATTTCTGGCTTCGCAAGTTGCCGGTTGCGGTCTAACAATTGTAGCTAATTAGATAGCCATTATGCGGAGCGCGGGTGGATTGAAGCGCGCTCGCAATTAGCCCAATTATACCCGCGCCGCTGGTGTACGGCGTTTCCCCGATGCCGCGAACTCCTCGAACCAAGAGCGCTAAACTTTTCCGGGACGACGACTCTTTCGATTATCCCGGGCCAATTGCAAACGAAGCGTCACCTCCGTACGTACATATCGGATTTCCGTTCGATCGCGTCGCGTCGCCCGGGGCGTGTGCACCCTCCGCGTGGGCGGCACAGTTTCATCAGCGGTCCCCGTCGCAATAACCACGTTCCACGGTCTATCTATCTATCTATCTTTTGCCCGTTCGCTAATCTCGACTCGATATTCGCGACGGGCGACGGCTGGTCGAGGCAAGGCACCAAACCGTTTCATTTAGATCAATATATTGATGCATATACATACATAATAGACGCGTGAAAACGCATTCGATGCGCGGCTAACAAATAGCTGAATATTTTACCGCGTTTGTTCCGACAAACGCTCAATTATTCATCCGGATTTTAAAAGTGATTTATACCGTTGATACATCGACGGCGCACAGGAATCGGATACAACAGGGTTCGATAGAGTAATCGCTGGATCAAAGTTAATCCTTTGCGCTCGGACACTCTCCTCAGATCATCTGACACGGAATGCATTCTCTCGTCAAGTCTCGAGTAAAATATCGAATGACCTCTCCAGGAGGGAACAGCGCAAAGGGGTAATAGTATTTTGGTTCTCCAGCACACAGAACTTTTCAGGAATTCGAGAACTGGCGCAGGGATCGACAGACTCCAGCTAGAGAGAGAGAGAGAGAGATCGAAGAACCATCGGTGGAGGATAGCAGAAGGAAAGCCGATCCTCTCGCGATTACAAAACGCCCGGTCGGAAATTGAATTTCGACGAGAGAGAGAGAGAGAGAAAGAGAGAGAGAGAGAGAGAGAGAGGCGTGGGTGAAATGCGTGGTTCGATGGCGGCCATTCTGGAGTCGAGCGTCGAGGAGGAGGCTCGAGACAAATCGTCGTTTCCGAGCGGAGTTCATATCGCTTTTTTTTTTTCACAAGCGTTCGCGCCTCGAAAACCGTTGCCGCGTCGACGATCCACTCGACGGCCGAGCGCTCGTAATTACACCGGAAAACTTGCGCTTGCGTTCGTCGTGTTTCCGCGTGGAACTAGCAGCGCGCCGTACACGAACCGTGCGCGCTCGTCATACCGACGACACGACGACGCTCGCGTTCGCATTTTCGGTTATTTCTCGATGGTTTGCCGAACAAATTTTGTAAATAAATGTCCCGTCGCTGCGCTTTTACGCGTCGAAAAACCGGGACATCAACGACGCGGAACCATGGGGGGACGGACGCCACGTTGATTTATGCCATGGTGGACAAATTCTTGGTAACTGGTAATTGCTACAGAGAACGCATTTTAGCTGCTACATTTATCCCTTCCGACCGCTGGTGCGTAATTCGCGATAACACAATGGTGAATTAACCCTGCTGTTTTTACGGGCTGTTAAAGCTACAGTTCGAACAAGTGACAACGAACATGGCTGTCACCGATGACGAACGCTATTGATTTGGTTAAAAATAATCGTCATAAAATTAGTGGATATTTTCTGGATTCAGGGGACGGGTAGCACTCGGATCGTGGCGCGGGAACGTTGATCTAAGGGTGAAAATCTGAGAACTAAGAACACGGCTGAAACGATAAGCCAGACAAAGCTTTCCGGATGCATTTTTCACAGGAAACGCAAGCAACGAGAGACCTCGAAGAAGACGAAGGATACACGGTGCTTTAAAATGCGAGCAGCATGTCCCGGGTCCCGTGACGCGAGTTACTGACACGCCGGAACAGCCACGGTTTTCTAACATCGCTTTGCCCAGACGAGCGGGCGCGCGCGAAACTGTCTGCCTTTCAAAGCAACATTGATTGACACTCGATAGAGAGGAGTTTAAAGCTTCCCCTTTCGTGGGTTCCAATTTCAGACGCCATCGATCCGCGTGGTACGGTTACAACATCGTCGTGTGCCCGGATGATCCCGCGGCGCGCCCGATCCGCTAAATTAGTCAGAAGAATCCCCGGATTTGATCGAATTCAGGATTGTGGAGCAAGGGGAATCGATTTTGTCGGCCCGGCAGACTGTCGGCAGGGTCTTGGCCGAAATAGCGATCGTGTGTCACTGTGTCTGTCGAAAATATGTGCCGCACACATGCGGGAATCATTCATCTGTCGACGGTGGTCGCGCCGCGTCGCGTCGCGGTTTGCTGCGCAAGATTGCAATTTAAGCCGCGGAGTTCGAGGCGGCGCGGATTCGCGAAGCACTTCCGGTTCGCAATATCGGGACGTTCATAATGAGAAATCTACGTAGCGGATCGGAGACGGCTGCGCAATTAAAGCGTCCCGAAAACGCGGATTAACGCGAAGAGCGAGAGAGAAAGAGAGAGAGAGAGAGAGAGAGAGAGAGAGAGAGAGAGAGAGAGAGAGAGAGAGAGAGAGAGATGGAGAGAGAGAGAGAGAGGGAGAGGTGAGGAAACGGCGAAACGACGGTAATACGTTTTAATTAGAGGAACGCGCGAATCGTCTGCGAGAACGCCTAATCCCGTCATCGAAAAAGGAGAGAGAGGCGCGGGAAAATTAATCCTGGTCGTTAATTATGGCGGGCGTCAAAGGGTGAGCGGTCGGAGTTTCCGCCTGCGAGAGAGACGCGAGGAAAAAGAAAAAGGTTCGTTGGCCCACGACGAGGAAGCACGGGAAAGACTGTGAGCTAGGGAAAACGAAGTTTCGAAGCGCGAGACGCGCTCCACATTTCCAGGCAGCTGGATCAAAACGAAGTTTCGAATGAGACGCGGAACGGGCTCGAGGCAAATGCCGATCAGTAGCTTCGTCACGGAAGGGAAAATGCTGCTCGTGCGCCGCCACTCGAAAGGACGTTTGCCCGGCGTACGGCTCACGGCGCGGCGTCGCGACGCCAACTCGACTCGAAACGACACGACTCGACTCTAGTCGCCTACGCTCTCTCGCCGAGTCTTTGCTCTCGAGAATTTAAGGTGGACTCATACGGGCGAAGATTCCAGGCGATGTCGCCGAGGATCGTAAATTTCGAGCCCTGGTTGACAGGTCAGAGCGGTGCGTAACGCTCCAGGGGGTCCCCCAGGGTCCTTTAGGAAAACTACCGATAGCTCTCCTTTAAGCATCATGGACATAGGAAACGTTGGTGTGGGTTCTTCGTAGAGTGGGTACGAAATAATTTTGACTCTACGAAGAACCCACACCAACGTTTCCTATGTCCACGATGTCTTAAAGGAGACCTATCGGTAGTTTTCCTAAAGGACCCTGGGGGACCCCCTGGAGCGTTACGCACCGCTCCGACCTGTCAACCAGGGCTCGAAATTTACGATCCTCGGCGACGTTGCCCGGAATCTTCGCCCGTATGAGTCCACCTTTACGCTCCAGTTACGTGACCGGGTCACGGGGTCAGCGTCAGGGGAAGGCTACGGTGGTGCCGTAGGATCACGCCGCCGTCTATCCGACGCCACGCTAGATAGATATCTATGCCTCTTTGCTCTATACGCTCTTTGCGCTCTTTGCTCATCTAGCGCCGCGTCACGGCAACCCGCTACCAATCGCGACTCAAACCCCGCCGACAGTATTTCACGGTTTGCGAGCGAACACACCGGAATTCTCCGCACCGGAAATAGGATTGTCAACCGAAAAACCCTACCGGTATTATTCCTTCCGGATCCGTCGAAGTCTTCCTTCGCGCATCAAAGCCAAATCTCCTCGTCCCCTGTGATGTTTTCCTTTGTACATCTACCGCGCGGTCTATCCAGCAATTCAAAGGCATTCTGTATTTCAGATGTATGTATTCCAATTTGGTGCAAGAAGATCAATGGTTAAAAATATATGTAATAGGTTATGTTTTCAGGTTGGGCAAATAATCGACTGAATTGTTTCTCTGTAAACGAAAGAAACAACATTCGATGTCTATTATTCACTCTGTTGTTACACTGTACAATTATACTCATCTGTCCCATGTGTTTCTCGTCGTCACCTTGTTCTTGTTGATTACGCTTACCGACTGTCGTGATTACGCGGGACGGTTTGACTGGTATTGAGGAAGTCCATGTACTTCCCTTACATATATTTTAAAAAGTTGGCGAAAATCTTCCGAGTGTTAAAGGGTGCTAAGATCAAAAATTATGATGCAGAAGTCTCGTTCATTCTCAGCACGCTCCATATGTATGAAACGCGAACGAACCGGTCACTGAATGGAGGATCAAGATGGTGAAGGTGGTCTTTTACGATCGCGACAGATTTCGCTGGAAGATGGACAACATCTGGAAGATTCAACTTTCCATCCCGCGCGCGGTTGCTTTGCTATTTCCAAGCCTAAAGCCGGATAGTAAAAGAGCAATCTCCGGGAGCATGAATCTCGTTTCTCGCTCGGCGAAAGCACCCCGACTTTCGTGGAAGTTATAAAATCGGAGGCTGGCGTTTCTGATTCGAGCCACGTATTATTATTATCTCTTTCGCGGGATGCGAATCGCGGCGAATCTATTCAATCCGAGGCCCGAGAACGCGAAGGAAGTTTCGAGGAAGAGTTCGCAGGTCTCTCAAAATCGCAGGCGAATTTTCTGCTCGTGGATAAGCCTCGGGACGTTATCATAAGACGGGAAAACCGCCGACGCGTCGGAGAACGGGTAACCTGATCGAGTCCGGAGTCTCCTCGCCTTCGTTTCACCGACAGATTCGTATTTTCCGACGGGGGGTTGTGAAAAAGGGGGTGTAGGGGTGAGAAAGAAGGAGCAGGGGGATGGCAGAGTGTCGGGCATCACAGGACGAAATCGATATTTGCAGCAAGCCCACGAAAATCGGTCGCATGAATTATCGAGAGACCGTTTCCCGGGGCGCAAATAGACGCGATGCTGCACGGCGTGGAGCGGAATGGAGCGGCGTGGCTTACCGAGATGCAAAGGGACCGATTAATTCGATCGACGATGCAAAACAAGTGGCGGATTCGATTTGCGTGGCCGTCGACCGGCTAAGTCTTCCGCTTCGGCCTCGTTTTACCGCATCGAGGAGCGGCGAGGAACGGAGCGGAGCGGAACGTGTGCTGGTTCACGCAGCCCCGGAAGCACGCGCGAGAGGATCGATAACGCGCCGAGGCGCGCGCGATCAAACGAGAAGAGCAGCGTGCTCGTCTTTTTCTCCAAATCGAATTACACCTGGTCGAGGCCGATTATCCGGAGCAAACGAACCCCGACCCGCGGGATAATTAAGTTAAACCCGGTTAGGAGCGAATTAGGGTTACGGAAGGTTGCGGGAGTCCGCCGGTGATATTCACCGGGCGAGCGAAAAGGCCATTCCTGCGGGGGAACGGTGAAAAAAAAGCGAGCACCGCCACGCCATGCTATGCCGAGCAATGCCGCGCCGGGGAGAGACAAGAATTGGCCGGCTTTTCAAAAGAACCATAAGCACAAAAGAGGGCGGCAGCCCTTTCTGCAGCGGCTACGAACGGACACGCGTTCCGAATCCCGATGGGATTACACTGAAAATATTGTTCGTCGATCGCTCGCCAGAGAATTTCTCTCGACTTTTGCTTCGCCGGCATGATCAAGGCGATCGTTCTTACAGCCGCCTCGCGCAATTAGCTACCGGCCGAGAAAATGAACCCTGGAGACCGGCGACACCGCCGCGAGCCCATCACAAGTTTCGGATCAAGTTATTTCCGCGAGGCGATCGACGCGACGGCATTTACATACAAATCGGCGACGTGCAAAGCGGCCGGTATCGAAGCGCTCCCGGATCGCGTTGACGAACGACCGGTGTCGAGCGACGACCACAATTTATTCAATGACGGGCCACCACGGCTCTCGATCGATCCCGAAACGAAACGAAACGAAACGGCGTGGCATGGCGTGGCATGGCGCGACGCGACGCGACGCGGACGTCCCGGCCGATTGCGAAACTGGTCCGCGAGCGACGAACGCTCGCTCGATTAAGCTTCAACCTGTCACCGATAATTCGTCTGGTAATTATGATCGAAACAGAGTGAGAAAGATTGAGTGCGAGCAGAGTGCCGCATTCAGCTGTACCAAATGTGCACGCGTTCCATGCAACCCCCCGTCGAACTTGCCGATATGTCGGTGCATCCATTGCTGCGGTTCGCGCTTCTATGCAACCCTCATCCGACCCACCATTCATTCTTCTTTCATTACATTACGCTGTTCTCCTTGTACAGAGTGTTCACGGAATTGTGATAGAAACAGGTGATTCTACATGTACATCCGACCGCTCGTACTATCATCAATATATCTACCTTTTCAAAGATAAGGGACCTGCCTAGCAGGGACAATTATGCGTGGAAACTATACACAGGATCCGGAGTTTAAAGCCAAGGGAAGACAATTCGCGCAATTAAAATAAACTCGACAGGAGAGTCCAACGAATCTCTCCTACAATATATTTTTCCCAATTATTTCGTCCTTACGTTTCTCGATAATACCGCTACAATTACGCTCGTAAGCTTCCCGTGGCTCTTTATGCGTTGTCGTTCATTTTCCCGGATAAATTTCATTCACAGCGAGCTGCTGGCTATAAGGTCCCTGCGGACATCTCGATCCAGTCGAGAGACCGGATAATCCGAATACTCTGTTTATAGATTATTAAATTAGATCGTATATTATTATTTTTGCGAAACAATGGAGAAGCGTGGCGCGCGCGTTCCCTCGGGGTCAGGATTTTCTATAAAATTCCTCGGCGACATGTAAGCCGATATACCGTGGAAATAAAGCACGGAATGCCGGTGCAAGTGTCGAAGCCGACAGTACATATAAAATAAATAACCGAGCGTTTTTCGGATAAGACACGGAGAGGAAAGCTACGCGAGTAAAAGTTCCTTTATCCCGGCTCGGCTAAGAGTCAACCCGGTAAACTCGGCCCGGTAATCGAATTTCTAAGCGAGCAGAAGACCCGCCCCGTGCCGCTTCTGATTCCTCGTTAAGGGGACAGCAGGCTAACTGGCCTGCTTTGTGCGCTCTTTTTTCCTCGGAAACCAGCGGAGCCAAAGCTTCGCTCCAACACGCGTTCTCTCTCTCTCTCTCTCTCTCTCTCTCTCTCTCTCTCTCTCTCTCTCCCTCTCTCTCTCTTTCTCACACTCTCCAGCGCTCCAATTTTTACACGTTGATCGCGACGCGGTGTGCTTCGGCTTCGCTGCCCCGCGCGTGCACACGCTCGAGCTGGGCTCAACTTGCCGCGACATTTTTATCCGGGGATGCGAGATAGAACCCCGGCAAACTTGCCCCGCTATCGATCCGTCTGCGAGAATTCGATTCCAATTGGCCGGCGCGTCACCGGGAACCGTAAACTCTCTCCGCGATCGAGATAAACGACGATAAAACTCTTTCGAGCACCGATCTCTCGACATCTCCTCGAACATGACGACGATTATCGTTCGATCTCCTGGAGAGGAGCGAGAAGAGAACACAAAAACAAGATGACCGCCGGTTGTTTCTCTGGAAGCTAGGATTTTCAAGTAGACCGCGATCGATAACGATTATCGAGACCGGAGATTGCACAGAGTCCGTCGGTGACCGTCGCCGCGAGAGTTTGCTAACAACGGAGGTTACAAGTTCGGCCGCGTGCTCGACGACTCATCCAATTAGGACATTTTTGTCCTGCGCGCCGACCCGCTTTTTGTCCGCGGAAAAGGAGTTCGCCTCCCTCGACAAGAGGGGCTGTATTAAAGCGGCTTTCGAGGCAGGCGAGCGCAGCGAAAAAACCAGCGAGCAAGGCCGGCAAAGTGAATTCCAACTCGACGGTCTTTGCCGCATTTTCGTCGCATGTTTTCCGGTCGTTGCGTGTATGTATCAACGGGCAACAAGGAACGCGAACTACAAAGCGGCCTGTCTTCTGTCCGAGCCGCTTCGCTTTTTATCCCGCGGCGAGCCGTGCTTCATTTTCTTAAATTACTTTTTCAGTAACGCGCGGATCACGCTGACACCGACAACGCTCGTACGCTGTTACGTTACAACGTCAACGAAAATGGATATTTACCTTTCACAGATTTTTCTACGATATTCCCGGTCCTCTCTGTCGCAGCGCGAAGTCATGGAGTTACGAAGAAGCGGTAGAACTTTCGAAACAGACACTTGGAACTTTGTAGTTGTTCTAGAAAACCTTCACTGTTGCACACTACCGCGATTTGACGTTTGATACGCGTCCATCGACGACCGCGAAACGACTAACCTCCCTCCCGGAATCTAAGGTAAAGCTTGAATTGTTTACGCACGGGCCGTTTCCCAGGTAGAACCATAAATCAATGTACCCTCGGAATTTATCGGTGCTTTGAATTTTCGGCATGATTGACCCTTTGTGTACGGACCTCGTTGAGCACATCAGTGTGCCGCTAATAAAGGGCATCGGTACGTGACGCAGTAGCGATGCGCCGCAATATAATTATGTGCGGTAAATAAATCGAAATGGAAATGAAGTTTATCGTCCGTCCATTACCGTGATCTGTCGTAGAATTTACACAGACTAGACTAACATATTAAATCCATTCAATTTGAACATTTCAACAATAGGTCTGCCGTATCTTAGCGCCACACTATGGGGCAAACCCAAAGAACTTTCGATAGAAATGAGGTAAAGCGATGAAATTTTTTTAAAATGAAAGCTGAAACATTGTAGAATATGGGAAAATAGGGAGATTATGGTACAAACGTTTTTTAACCTTGAAAAAATAAAAATGTAAATTTTGAACAATAATTCGACTTTTTGAGAAATCCTGAGGTCGTAGACAAATTTTGAGACCAGATTTCGCATGTTAAAAAAAAAACAATTTTCCGCTTATATTCTGCCAAGTTTCATCTTTCATTTAAAAAAAATTTCATCGCTGTATCTTATTTCCATCGAAATTTCTTTGATTTTGACACAGAATTCTGCCGTTTGCCCCATAGTGCGCCGTCCCGAAAGGGTTAACCCATTCGCAGAAGGTCATCTCCGCGAATAAATCGGCTCAGGAGAGCGTAGATCGGTCATCGGGGGGACGGTGATAAGTTGGACGAGTTGTAAAGGTCGGGTCGAGCGGGACCCAGAGAAAACAGAGATTGAGCAAACAGGACTCACCTAAGGTACACAGTGACGACGAACTGGGTTCTGCCTTCCCGGGAGTCTGCGGGTTTAGACGGGTGCAGGAAAACTGGTACGTGTAGCCTGGACCTCGGGTAGAGCGGTCCATGAGGGACCAGAAGAGTCAACGAGTCGTCGGCCTTGAGCTCCTTGTAATCCGCTCGGTTGGGGGCGAGCGGTATTTGTCCGAGAGGCGTGACGGGTTGGATCTGCACCCTGGGTCTGCAGAATCCGGCGCCGTTATCCGCGGAGCCGACATCCTCAGTCCGCGGCTCTAGCACGGAGTAGGCGACCTGCACGAGCCTCGGCAGACTCTTTGCGACCTTGACCCGGCCAGAAGCGTCCGGAGGTGGTAACGGTGCCCACCAATCGGCGGGTATAGTGATCTGCGCGAGGCAGACGCCGTTTTCTCCGTCGGGGCTGCAGGCGGCCGTCAGCGCGAACGTCGAGGACGAAGGAACGCTCGAATAGGCTGAGGACGAAGAAAAGGATGACGAGGAGGACGACGAAGAGGACGAAGAAGAGGAGGAGAAGGTTCTACCGTTGTTCCTACTGGCTGTGCTTCTGGCTGGCGTGGCCAGGCTCGCGTGCAACACCACGCAAACCCTCTGATGCCGGGCTAGCAGCAACTGACGCCTTCCGCCTGCCTCGCTTCCGGCATGGAAGAGCACTCGCAGCACCGGCGAGTCGCGCGGCACGCTGTTTCCAACTAGATGAGCAGACATGTCCAGGTGTCGGGCCCCTAACTCCTGCGCGTCCAGAATCGTCGCCGCTGTCAGATTTCGCCTCGTTTCCGGTCCCGGTAACGCGTCCAACGGGTCCGGGACTATGTATCGAGCCGGCACGGTCTGTTTCGTGCTAAACGGACCGTAGGTCGCCCGCACCGAGACCGGCTCGCTCGTCTGAAACACCGTGAACTTGTCGATCGACAGAATCGAACCAGGCGGCGACGACGGCACACCGTTCCCAGTCGACGACGTCCCCGTCGATGAGCTTCCTCCTCCGCTTCCTCCACCTCCTCCTCCACCTCCTCCTCCTCCTCCTCCTCCATTCGACGACGGAGAGATCGCCGGGATCGACTCCCCCTGAGCCGGATAGAACTGCTTCGGTGTGTGCTTTAGGAAGAACCCGCCGTCCTTGTTCTCAAAGTGAACTTCCACCGAAGCCGCCACGTCTGAAAGCAAACGGTTTCACAAATTAGCGATGGATTTCCCCCGTCGAAGATCAGGCCGTATTAAGGATTATCTAAGCAGCTGTTGCTTCTGTAGTTGTCTCAGACGAGGGATTACGCAGCGGGAATCAGGGGAACGAGTACATCGTACTATTCGAATCAATTCCCTGCACTGTATGGATTCTGTTTCTCTGTCGTACGTACCACCCCATCGAGACAACGCGGGTGTCCACGATCTACGAATCGTGTGCTGCCTCACAATCAGCGAATACACCCGCTGAGGGGCGAGTATTCGAATGCAATTTCGCCGAGGAAAGTTGTCTGCGTGACATTGTGTCCGGTCTGAAGAAGGGGATTTTAATTATCCAGCTTCGGAGCCGGGGGAATTAACCGGGCGGGACACACGTGTTTTCTTTAACGCGGTTAACAAATCCGGCGCGCGCGTCACGACGCGTTTCCATTACGGCCGAGTAATTTTCCGAATTTATATCCGCGACGGATTAACATAGAAATGAAGTCGGCGGGTCGCGTGCGCGTCGTCGCCGTGCCGCGCCGGCACACCGGGACCGGTAGCATCTTTCTGCTCTATTTCCTAAGTTCCACCGGCTTATTACACGAGGGAGCCTGTACCGAGAGAGGCAGCTTGTCCCGGGAAGAATTTCCCGGATGGAAGTTCGAGTGGAAAGTCGTGTCGAAATATCAACGATTTCCGGGCGCAGAGTGTTCGTGCGCCTCGCGATATTTTCCTCGTGTGGTATCGAGGCTTTCGCGTTATACCGGCGTCGCCCCGATAAATCGAGAAATTCTCTCCCCCGTTCGATCGAGAGTCACAGGATCGACTTCGATAAGACGGCCGTCCCGAATTTCCTCGGCTGAAACAAAGTTCGCGCGCCCGGAAAGTCCGCACAGGTGAACGGAGAACTTGTAAATCGGAGGGGGTGGAGGTGGAGCCGGTTCCGAGGCGTGGGGTGGCGCGACTGCGCTCGATCCGCACATAAATTTCCCGGGAAATCCTCCATTAAGCGCCAGCTGCCCGCACACCCCCGAACCCTGTCCCGTAAAATAGAGGAAAACGCGTGGAAAGGTGAGGCCAATTCGGCCTCCGCCACCGCTTATCGCTCGCGCTACGCGCTTCTGTCTCGTCCAAAACGACTCTCTCTCTCTCTCTCTCTCCCTCTCTCTCTCTCTTTTGCACTTGCCAAACAGCGAGTTCACGCGTTATTCGTGATCGGTCGCCCTGTGATTCGATCTTCCCGCCGTGACGCTATCGTTCTCGCGAATTTATTTCCTATTGCGCTTCTCTCTTAACACTACGGAGAAAACAGGTATACAGGGTTCGTGTATACGGAGGATCAAAAGGAAGGTTTGTTGCATCGATCAAAGTCTAAATAAATAGCTAAAGAATGCAAGCGCTCGCGACTTCCGCTTTACCTCGGAGCTTGTAACTTGAATCCACGAATGGATGGAATATGAAAGGTATGCGATAGGATATCGATCGTGGTGTTTCACAGGAGCATAAGGTAATATGTACTGTCGAAGAATTTATTCAGCGTTACAACACATATGTCGCTGTTGCATCGTGGCTGCGTGTCCAGTCGCGAACGATGACCGGCCATATCGAGGCTTCACTTGTAAGGAGGCACGTCGAACCACTGGTACTTTTTCGGTTGGCTCTCGTCCAACTCGTACTCCAAACATCGTCGAGGAAAGCTGTCGGAGATCGTTAGAGGTCCTCTTTAAACTGGCTGAAAACTCGGCCACTCCTCTGGTAGGGGGTGGCTGACCCGCGAATATGCCGAGCAATTAAACGCTAGATCAGGCATAGGCAACGGTGCTCTCGCGAACCTCGAAGAACAAAAACTAGAAAATCTATCTCGAGTAAAAGATCGTCTACTATGCTCCATCTGTGCAGAATGTGCAGGCGTGGTTTTCTTGCTCCGAGGGGCAGAATGCCCCGAGTGGGCGTGGCATCGTTGCTCTCGATTTTAACCCTTTACACTCCGCTGTCCCCTCTGAGGCACCACTAAAAATTGCTGTACCATTCTTCAAAATATTGTTTACATTATTAAATATATCGGTATCTAATCAATTACTAAACATTTAGATACTGTATAAGGTAATGTACCAATTTCATATCCATAAAATTGCAAAAATCACAAGGTATGGAAATATTCTAGATCGGAAGAAATGTTTAATTGTCCAGTTAAAATAGCTCCGAGTGCAAAGGGTTAACACGTTCGCTACCCTTAGACTGCGGATTTTGTGCATTTATCAGAGAAACGAATGGACGACATACGAAACAGCGAACACATTCAAAGAATCTGCCCATGCCCAAGCCAGACGATTTCGGGGCAGATGGTCTCGACACTTACGTGGTGGCGCGTTTGCAGCCAACGATCGGGTATTCCTCACGGTAGCATTTCGTGTCCAGGATGCTGAAATAGAGGAAGCCAACTCTATCGCCCACCCCGTCCTCCGATCGGCGCAGGCAGTCGAAGAACTTCTCGTCGCAGGAGCATTCCAACCTGCTCGCAGCAAACCACCGATTCGATTTCCGACATCGATAAGCCTTTCTTGTTCCTGTTACGCCCACGCGGCTGAGAACCTTTCACGCGAGATCCGTGCGCCGACATGGCGAAGAGAAGCTCGTCTCGGAGCCCCGATTAATTCGCAACGTACGAGTCCGACAGGCGGCGAGCTGCTGATCTTGACTCGGCCGCCGTTCGATAGTCGGTTCGAGAGTGATTCATGCGAGGCTGCGACCCGCCCGACACGCCTACAACTTGCGCGCGCGCGCGCCCGCGTGATTCCTCTCCGGACACGCGACCGGCAAAAATAAATTCCGCGTGGGCGTTCGCGCGAACCCGACGTTACCTCGATCGTTAACCATCGAAATCGAGGTGCCTCCATGTTCCGTTTCGAGGTTGACTCGGTTCGCGGATCTCAAAGAAATTGTGTCGCGTTTGCGGAGAGCCCCAGGGGCTCTCGTGGACGTTCATTCACGATATTTCTCCGCGAATGCGCCTCGAAAGACCGCGCGGGTGCATCGTCGAGCGGTTCAGCGACCGGAATGTCAGACCCGAAGACGGTCGGTAGTTTCTTTAGAGGGAAAACCGTGGACTGGGAAAAAAGCACCTCACGAAGCAAGAAGAAGAAGAAGAAGAAGGAGAGGCAGAAGAAGAACTAATTTAAAACGGTCACCGCCTCGAGACACGGCCTCGTCGAATGAAAGTTTCCCGACGAAATAGCGCACCGCGGCGAGGCGCGGCAAGCGAAGCCGAATATCAAGTTTGGAAAAAGAACCTGGTGTAGAAGCTGGGATTAGTGAGGCCGTGGTTGGTCTGGCCTGCCTCGATCACGTCGGCGCACATATCGTGCTCGCGGCAGCAGGCGTCCGTCTCCATATATTTGCCGAGGTCTTCCGGTCCCGTCGCCACGTTCCCGCTTCCGCACCATTTCGTCCCTGTCGGAAGGAAGCACGCCGGGATAGTACGAGGGGAAGCTCGTTACGAGCACGCCGGCTCTCCTCTTCTGCCGATTTCATCTCCTCGATCTTTTATGCTCTCACCGTACCCAAGAAGCCTTCGCTTCGCTCCTCTTTCTCTCCTCGTCGGTCTGCGCGACGTCGCTTACCTGGGAATATCAGGTTCATTCTCTCGGCCGGTGTCTTTGGTAGCTCGTTGCTGCCGAGTCTATTGTCGTCGTCATAGTGAACCAGCCATGCATGAACCGGGACGTGGATCAGCAGCCAACAGCACGCGAGACCCGACGACCAGGATCCCGGCATATCGTTTTCTCGAGACGCGTGAAAGACGGGTTACACGGAAGAACGACGCACGTCTTCTCGGCTTTTTTCCCCTCCACGTCTTTTCACGTAAATCGCAAGGCTTTTCAACCGCAATCGAGCACGGAAGCTTGTAACGCCTTTGTCGGGAGAGACCAGTCTAAGGGAGACTGTGAATCGCGCGCCGAGTGTCGTTTCTCTCGAGCCAAAGGAAGCTGAAAGACGCGTCTCACGCGAGACACCGACGGAGAAGGTCGTGACTTTTAATGCCGAGCGGAGACGTACTCGAAGAACGTGCCGCGGAGTGCTGGTTTTTTCGGAAAAGAAAAGAAAAGAGGAACGAGAGAGGCCACGAGAAAAACGGTCCCTTCCGGCGGTGTTCACGGAACGAGAACGAACGCTGCCAGCCGGTTCCCGGGACTTATATGCGAACCAGCCCTGCCCCTTTCGACCCAGTTCCCGAACGGGTCGTGTCTAATCGCGGGAATTACGGAAAACGGACGCACCGCTGCGCCCCGGTCTCGATAATCGCCCGACGATATTCGAGACGCGGGAAAACACGACCGGAAACGGGCTCCGGACGAATCCTCGCGTCGTCCACGGAATTCAAAATGTCCGGGGGCTTCGACGACTGGTCGTCGTAATTTATGCAACGAGTTAAAAGCCGTGCGAGACGTGGAGTGAAATCGAGCGCGTGCGATTACGCGAACCTTGTTAAATATATTTAATCATCATAAAAAGATCAATACTGAATCAACCATTTCTTGCAAGCGCTTCCGTTCGCACCACAAAGGGTACGTTTGTATCTATTTGCTATTACAGTCGACCGCGCAACAAAGACAAATTAACACGATTAGTAAAGCGTCGGTGGCCGAATGCGATAAGATAGACGATAAGAACTTATCCGGCAGCGTTTTATGTATCTGCACAATTTCGAGCGGCGTCGTTCCACCGGCTAAATAATTAAAGCGCTCGTAAATCTCCGGGACTTCGGACTTCTTCCTCGACTTCTTCGGCTCGGTCTCAGTACTCGCTGACGTCGTCCGCGCAAATGTCTTGGAGATCGGGGCACAGGAAATGCCTGATGTTCCTCGGGCCGACCATTCCTCCCTGGCGTCGAGCACACTCCGTCAGCCACATAGCCACGGCTGTGACACGGGTGGTGCAGACTGGAGGACCAATCCCTGGCACTGGAAAAACCGTCGGCAGCCGGCCTTCGTCCTGCTCCGTTTTCATCCTCTCGAGGAACTCTCCGAAAGGGTCGGATGGAGGAGGCGTGGGTTCTCGGGAGGGTTCGCGCACCGGTTCCAGACACTCGCAGATACCCCGAAGAATGTCCTCGAGTCCTACGGGCACGTAATCGTCCACCTCGTCGAAGGTAGTGACGCTGACCTCTCCCTCTTCGTGGCCGAAGTCCGTGTAGAGGCTGTCGGGCCCGACGTCGCTGAACAGTACAGATGCGTCCGGGATCGCGTCATCATCCTCACGCTGCTCTACCGTCGGTTCGGACTTCGATCTAACCGGCTCGATGGGCTGAACGAGATTCGCCAACCGGTGGGGCTCGATTAATTTTCCCCGTTCAATTCGTTGGATAAACACGGCGCGGCGGCGCGCGGTCGGAAAAGCGATTGGTCGATTCGGAAAAACCGGGATTCCGAAGGAACGGCGAGCAAACACCAAACTCGTTTCCACGGGCAAATGAAAGGGACTCGGGTTTTTCAACGGTCTCTCCTCCGGCCCGGGGAAATCAGATATTCCATCTGCGCTCGGTGTATCGCTCGCTCGGCCTTAATTAAGTCGCGAAACTTTGATCGACCGACTGCATTTTTCATGGGACCCGTTGTCGGGTTGCGTTCGCGGCCGCGCCCTTTCCCTCCGTTACCAACCTCGGTGTGCGATGCGGCATGATCTTTCGGTTCGGTGGGATGCATCTGGACTCCCTCGAGGGGTAGATCGATGTCCTGTCGTTCGGAGGGTCTCGGGTCCGCACCGAAGTCCTTCAGGATCGTCAGATTCCCTGAGGAAGAACTGCTATCGCTCGACGTCAAACGACACACGTCCGTTCCAGGCTCCTCCTACGAGCCGCGAAACTACGTTCGGAACGACAGGACTCGCGGAAAAAATGCGAACGAGTAACGGTAATCGCCGGGCCGTCGACAACTCTGCCCCGCCATAGAAACCAATCGAGGATCGATCGATTCCGATAGGTCTGACCCAGCGATTTCATCCTCGAAACGAGCCGAGCCGCGCCGAACGGAGCCGCGTTGCACCACGGCGTTCTGTAAATTTGCGCGGCTCGTTTCGACGCTGGGAACACAGCGCCCGACGCGCGTACACTAATTATTTCCCGGGTTACCGTTTCGATTGCGCACGATTCCATTTGCACCGGTGCGTTATTAACGAAATTATATTTGGTTATCGTCGGCCGGGCTGGGGGCGAACAGAGCACTCGAGTTTGCGAGCAACCTTTTCCGTTCCATTAATCGTGGTCGAACGCAAATGGCTCGAAAAATGAGTCGCGTCCGCGATTGTGCGCTGTGCCCGATGAAGTCGATTTTAGAATGCTCGCGTTTCACCCCTGATCGCCGGAAGCTGGGTCCGTTTGAATCCTCCGGTTCAAAGCGTTCAGCCATTTCTGTAATTGAATAGCTGTCTAGGCGAACAGCGTATTTTGCGTTCTATGAAATATACGGGAATATATGAAAATAATTCGCTACTCGCAGTCGATTCGTTCCGAGCTACAGCGAGCTTAATTGATTTCAGATCTTCTTGTAAATGTTCACGAAGTTCGAACCATCGCGAAGAAGATCGCAGTGCGAGGGGTTTGCGTTTTGTGCTCGACGGTCGAACTCGTTGCCACCGGAAGTTCTATGGAGCCTGCAGCTGCGAGGATCAAGCGTAATTCAGAGGAGAACCAAGAGCGGGTACGCCCACGCAAACGAGAAGTATCTTCTCCGACAGGGGATCGTCGAGCCAATAATTTCGGGGAAAGGGGCGTACGTTCGCTTTTGATTCCCCGTGTACTTTCCAGGTTGAATAGGGCAAGGCATTGTCGGCGGAATCTATCGGGGTTTTAGCTATTCCGCGAACAACGCGCGGCTGTTACAACCTCCTCTAGCTCGTGCTCGTCGAGCTGGTACAGACTCGAACGAAAGGTTCCGGTGCGGGACTCGCCGGAAACGGAAGGCGGCCCGCAAGGCTGAGAAATCTCCTCGGTGTCCTCTGCGATGCAGATGCACGGTCTCACTCCGCTGCAGTCCAGTTTCGCCAGGTACGCGAACAGACGTAGGAACGTAGGCAACAGTATCATCGCCGATCCGCCTTCTGGTTCGTCCGTCAGCAATTCGCACACGTATATCAGCGTTTCGAATAGATTCTGCGCGGCACAAAGGGGGCGAACACGTGAATCGCCGCGAATTGTAACCCGGCAACAATGGCGGGTGATTAATTTCATTCAACCCCGGCTAACGATGATTCATCGATTCGCATTAAAGTCCGCGAATTAAATACAACCCTCCCCTCCTCCTCCTGCTCCCGTGGTTATGTATCTTCGATCGACTAGCGAACAATGCGCGAGCTGAAACCTCCTTGGGATCGGCTCGAATGAAAATCAATCGTCGAAAGTATTACTACAGGCCATTGTGACGAAAATTTCGGCGACTTCGAGAGCGAAAGGATCGGTTCGGTGATTGTTTCACAATTCATCCGAGTCGGACGATTTCTAATGACCAAGTGGGACGAATGTGTCCCGATTCGAGCGAAAAGCGATACCGAAGGAAGAAGGCCGATCCCCAATGAGAAAAACAGTCGTCTTCCTTCGAGGTAAATTATGTTAATATCCGCAGAGCGATAAAAAGAGGCGCGTCTCGGTGATCGATCACTGGTGGCTCGCGATGGCCCGTGCCACCGGCGAATCGATTAACGACTCGACTAAAAATATCGTTTATACGAACCCGATGAAGATCACGCGCGAGGGGTGCCGAGAAGATGGAGGGAGGAAGAGAGGGAGAGAGAGAGAGAGAGAGAGAGAGAGACGAGAGAGATTACGGGCCGTGACTCTATTTTAGGTATTCCATGAGAGAATGTCGCAAGCTCGCTTCTATTCTCGGCCCAGACAGCTTACCTTGCCCAAGAATCCGCAGGCGATCGCGAGGAATTTGAAAAAGTTACAGTCTCTCTTGGACAAGAGTTGGCCAACCATCAAGATCTGGTAGAGGCTCGTCTCGGGCAGCGACATACCCTGCCATTTTTCCAGCAGGGCCACCATACAGATCCTCTTGACGGGACCAAATGAGATCAAAAGGGTCCTCAGGTACCCAGGTGTGATACCCGTCGGATGGACGAACGGCGGGTACTCCAGCCTCTCCTGAGAAAATACTAGGATGACTCGTCTTTCGAGTTTCCATCCTCACGCTGCGTTCGCTTTCCGTTCTGTTTTTCTGTCGCTCCGGTGATCATGAAAATCGCACCGAATGAAAATGTATCAATTTCCCTAAAGACCAATGATCGTCTATATCGCCGCAACATCCCCGCATCGTGTTCTGCGATGCTATTAAAAGACCACGCTAAAATAATTGAACGAGCCCATCGCGGATTCGCAAAGCGATTCAATATTAAACGATCGTTCATGGAGCGATGCAATTTTATTGAACAGTGGGTTTCCCGACCACAATCGCTCGTCCTCATTCTATCAAAGACACCTGTACATATATTTTCATTAATGCACGCGTTTCTATAGGATGCATAGGACTCGAGAGAGGTCCGGCGACGTAGTCAATTTTGTTCTACTGCGGCACAGCATTAATTTTAGTTTGTAGGTCACGTTTTGATCAGCTGCACCTCGCTCTGCAGATATTGCACACGCATACACGCACACGCTCTCTTCCGTGTTTGCGATGCTATCCGGGATTTTCCGCAACAAAGACAACATATAATAATAATAATCGCGATAACGAGTCACGGTCACCGGTCGATGATTGGCGGAAGAGTCGGGTCAAGGACATTATCTATACTGTATTGCCACGCGGCGGTGAACAGCCCTCGGAGAGCGGTAGGTTATTTATTAACGAAATTATAAAAGTGGAAGCCTGCCGGCCGCGTTGTTGCGAATCGATTCTTTCTCCCTGGAGAAGCGGAAGGGCACGGGTTCGTAAACCGACGAGTAGCAAGGTGTGCGGATCGCGTGCGGCGATTTTATGGATTCGAATTTTTTCCCCTCGACGCGAGCGTTCCACGGAGCCGGTTAACGGCCGCGATATTCGACGTCTGGTTGAGTTTGAAGCTGACGTCGCGCGTCGGGGAGAAATCTGGCAGTCGAGTCGCGGGTGGAATAAAAATACGACGATATCGTTCGGTGTAATCCTCCGAGTATTGTATATCGGGTCACGGACGCCGCAGCCTCTGTCTCGCCGTCTGAAAAATCTTGCTGGAGCGGCTAGAGAAATAGGAAGATCCGATAGTTCAAGGCTCGAGTCGTTGCGTTATATTCGCGTCGGGTCACGGACGTCGTTTATTATGCATCGGCATTGCGATAGACAACGGAGGACAAGAGAGCAAGCGAGACCCACTGGTCGGCTCGGCGCGGCGCGGCGCGGTCGAGCAAATTAATTTATAGCGACGAGCCGGATTAACCGATTTAATCGTTCCACGGTATTTCGGCCCATTAACCGAACTCTGCGGTCGAATCTTTCGATTGGTCCCGATGGGAATTGATAGCGTTAGGGAACCACCCGCTGCGCTCGCGAAAATTCGAGAGCCAACGATTCCTCTTCTCGCTCGCTCTACCTCTGTCTCCCCGTCTGGAGTTTGGCTTAAACTTTTACGATAGGAATCGACGACTGATCGCCCGATACGATTAGACGAGCTCGAAGATGTAAGCCGGCCGGCCAGCCCCTGTTAATTCCACTCGGATAATTAAATTCCCCCGGTCGGATTGATTTACCTATCTATCCACTTAATTACGGAGCGAACGGCGCAGAGAATATATACGTGGCACAATGAAAGCAATGAAAAAAGATTACGTTTAACGACGCCACTCGAGCCGAAACGAGCTCCGTCTGAAACCGACTTTAATCAACCTTTTGTAAGATAATGGGGATGCGGAAGGGACACGTTCGCTACGTTTAAACTCGCCTCGGACGAGACCGAAACACAGCCTCCGCGAGACCAAGCCAGCCGTTTTCCTACCGCGATCCACTATTTTCTCAGGTATTTTCCATTCGAATGGAAATCCAGTTTAGTTGCTTCCATCTATAAGCCGCAGGGGATCCGGGGCTGGAGGTCGTCAAACGTTTTACCTCTCTCGGATACGCTCTCGAGCATTATCGAGCTGACTTAGGCGAGCCCTTATTAGCCCTGGATGGTTGACCTTTCGCGAAAATACCTGGTAATACCATTACACGATGGATGAAAACAACTTCTCACGAATTATTCACCTGCGACGTCTGGGAAGACGAATGGGACGGCGTCGTTGAACAAAAACCGAGGTGCAGCTGCTGCTAACCTAATTTGTACACGTACCTCGAGACTTTAAATATCGTGCGGAAAACATCGCCTCGCGCAGAGATCCGTTTGAAATTTTCGAGGGAGTAGCAATGCAGTTTAATTTTGCGCGGAGAAGAAAATAAGGAAGAGGAATAGTTTCTTGAGAATTGCGAGTGAAAAGAGAAGAGATTGGAGAAAGAACAAGGGTTACTACTTTGACGGGTGGTAGTTCATTGGCAGCCAAGGCTCGGAAGTAGGCGCAGGTCCATCGCAGTAGATCGTACGGCTGCGTGCGAATCGCGGCCTTCGCGTACAGCTTCAAAATGTTCGGAAATGTCGGCGGGATCTTGATCTGCTCGGCGCAGTAAAGCACGTCGTTCGACATGTTTGACGGGCAGGAAAGTCGACGAGCAACGACTCGTCACGATTCGATCGCGTGTGCACTCTCTCTCTCTCTCTCTCTCTCTCTCTCTCGTTCTTTTTCTCTCTCGAAAGTCATTACTGTCGCGAGGGGAATTTCGAGCGAGACTTCAGGCCGAACACCGTTAATTCTGACTCTTTGACGCTCGACTGCTGATGTTTTTCGACTGGTCTCGCTGGCCGAGTCTCTCACCCTCGGGACACTTTTTTTCGAGGTGGGCTCGTCGAGGTCCGCGCCAAAAAGTCTGCTCGGACGGCGAACACGTTTTACGCTTCCTCGAGCGCGGTGAATTACCCTCGGCCCGCCGACGATACCCGTTCGCACCGCGAACCTGTCGAAAATTACCAGCCAGGATACGGACTCGTTTTAATTGCCGAGATTCTTGTCGCGCAAGCGTTTCTTCAAGAAATAACCAACAAGTAGCGGCTTTCTCGCGAATACACGCTAATTATCTGCTAGGCTGGCGGAGTAGGAGGTCTTCCAAAGCAGCTGCTCCGCTCGGATGCAACACTTGTTGAACCCGGAGCCTCGTTATACAATTTTTCCTTCATTTTCTCGATCCGCCTCTCCCATTCAATCGGTGGTCGATCCCCCGAGCGGAAACGTCGAAAAGATAAATAAATAATTGGCAGGTCGAACGCGGAAGCGTCGATCAAACGGAGTATCTTGATTTTCCCCGGTTTTTCTTGCAACAACTCGGTACTGGTCGCGATCCTGGACCGACACAGGCGAAGTCATGGAATCCACCGGAGGGTATATTTATTATTTACACGATCGCTGGAAAAATATCGTTCGAGCGCGAACGATTGATGGAACAAATATTGGGCCACGGGTTGATCCGGATGAGGGCGGATATTTATCTTTGATCCACTTAAATTTCCCCGCTCGTCGTAATAAAGGACGTCACGGGAACACGGGTACACGGTACAGACAATTTTCAATCCCGTGCGGGGTAGACCCGGTAGACGGATCCGACGTATCCGACGTATCCGACAGAGAAGTATCGGAGAAACACCTGTAGAAAGTCGCGGAACGTCTCGGTGGCGGTTTCACGTGCGCGAGTTTACCCTCGAATCCCGTTCCGCCGCTCCTGGTCGAAATGGAGGTCCCATTGTGCTCGCGAATCTTTCAATTCCCGGGTCTTTTATGCGTCTGTCGTCGGTTCGGAGAGCGAGAAACGACGCGTGCGGCCGTCTCTCTCCTCCCAGAGCCCGTGAAAAGTCATATAAATCCCGCGTATCAAAGAGGAACGGCGCGGCGCCGTGGAAATCGTCGTCGAGGGTTCCGGGGGTGGCGAAAGGGGTGCGCGCGTCAAACGTCGGGGAAAAGACTGCTACCGTCGAAGCGCCCTTTGTCTCTATTATTAGCCCGTTATCGTGGCCGTGGTATGGTTACGTACACTCCGGTGGCCTCGTACACATTATCGTGGTCGCACTCGCAAAGATCTCGTTCGGATGCATAATGAATCGCTCGCTCCAAGGGAGCGGATGGTTGCCGCCCCTTTCCTCTCGACCCCTCTCCAACCGATCCAACCATTCTCACTCAATCTCTCTCTCTCTCTCTCTCTCTCTCTCTCTCTCCTTCTCTGTGGGTAGCTCTCTTTCGCTTTCGGTTCGTTATCTTCGTCGGACCCGTGGCCAGCCGCCCGGTAATGTCCTCCGTCTCTCTCCGATGACTATTCCCGACGTAATGGCCGGGAATAGTTTCCAATCGATCGATCGCGACGAGTGCTCTTCAACCGGCTCGTCGAGTGCGGAAAAAGGACACCCGTACACGCGAACAAATCCACGGGAGCCGCAGAACCACCACCGCGCGCCGCGGCCCCGGAATATAGGGCTTTCCCCTCGTTCCTTCATTTCGTCGGCATGAATATCGAGAGCGGGCTCGAATGCGAACGGAAGCAATTCCACTGTCCCTCGGGAATGGCCTTGGCATCGCTGCCTCCCTGGGACCAATGGTGCGAGAGACTTCGGAGAGCATCCCTCTCTTCCTCTCATCCCCGGAAAATAATCAGCGCCGTCAAACCCCGTCGATATTACCCTTTGACTCGCCATCCGAGCCACGGAATTATCGCGGTCCCGTGTTTCGTCGAATACGTTCCCGTCCGGAAGACAAGCTGCACGAGCAAAAACTATTCCGCATTCGTTCTCCTTTTTTTCGAAGCCCAACCCTCTCTTTGCTTACTACTATCTGGTTCCTCCCCTTTTCCATCTCGCGCGTCGAAACAGGAATTGTTTCTGGCCAGCGAATTGCCGGTCTTTAAACCGGACCGTGTTTATTGTGGTTTCCGGGTGTATAACGGCTCGTGGCTGCAGCTCGAGCCGCATGTACGAGGAGCTCGCCTGCACCTCCGGCTTGAAAATAAGGGGTTGCAAACCACTGCCTGTGGCGGAGTTAGATAAATTGCACTGTCTCCGGTTTACTCGCTCGAGGTTATCGACCGTGGTGCTGCCGGCAAGACGGAGTGTGGGCCCTTTTCCCCGAAAAATTACGAATGGATCTCTGCGAGAAGAAGAAATTCGAACTGCCTGGAGATTGAGATTGAGAAGGGTACGAGCTTGTACGGTTACCAGAAACCCGCAAGCCGTTGACTGTACCACGGTATGGCTGCGGCTCGGTTTACCGGTCTCGTTCCCTTGCCAAATTCTGTAGCAGCGGTGTCGCAGTGATTTCTGTCCCACCGGTGTTCCACGACATGACGAAGGCAGCACGCGTTTCGGCCAAGTTTAAACCGTACGCGAGGGACACGTGTTGATTTCTGATCTGTCTAGAGAATTCGCGGAATTCGAATTCGTCCGTCGAACCGGGACAGAACTCGTTGGCGACTAGCGGATCGAAGAGATTCTAGCCGAGCAACACGAACAGGGTGTAAAGTTTTAATGAAAAGCGTGCGAGCAACTTGGCCGGCCGATCAAAGTCGCAGCAGGAAGTTCCGGGGTGAGATTTTTATTCCGCGAGACATTCATTGACTCGATTATCGCGGCATAAATTAGCAAGCCGCGGCGCGAATTCATACTTCGCCGAGGCAATTCTTATCGCGCAACACGTCACTCGGCTCCGCGGATGTGTCGGCCGCGTTAATCGCTGGCAAAGAAACGCGCGCCACGGAAACATATTTAATCGACGGAAAGGAAAGTGATCGATCGGCCGCAGCTCGGTACAGCCAGCCAGCCGCAGCTCGACGCGATGGCCGAAATAAAATTCTCTAGAGGCCTGCCGCAAAAAGTTAAGTGCCGATCGAGACGAGCCTCGGCAGAAGATTGATAATCCGGGACACGAGGGAAGCATTAAGATAAATCGGCGACGCCCAGGAACGTGCCCGATCGGCCGGAAACTTCAGAAACAGACAGCTTTTTCAGAATCCACGCGATCCGACGTGACCAATCTCGATCCGTCTACCTGCTCATTTTTTAAATAAACTCGTGCGGATGCCGAGCAGGAAATTACGCTCGAATAAATTAAAAGATTCAAGCAATCTTCGATATCAGAGATTGCTCGTAACTTTGAAGTCTGTGGAATCACCTGCTATTCTGTTCAGGAGCTCGAGAAGTTAATTGCAGATTTAGTTTATTTTTTATTTTACGATCGAGGCTCGTCGGGTAAATTCGAGCGCAACGTGCCGGCGACTGGTCCCACCGGTTAACAGGTTAATCGTTTCGTCTTAATCGAAGCCGATCACCGGGATCCGACCACTCGATCGCCGGACCGAGTAGCGTTCATTGTCGGGAGGCACCTCGGCGAGCTGCAGACCGCAGGCCCGATGAATACCGGCGAGTAGCAACGCGTAATGTACGTCCGCATAGTGGTTACGTGACCGGGGAACGAAAATAGATGCACCCACCCATTTTCCGTCACGCCAACTCGTGCACGCGGCCGCGAGATAAGCCTCGCGGGCACGTTTTCAGGAAGAATAATTCCTTGTCCGGGAATAAGGAAACGCGACGGTTCAACAGCCCTGGCAAGGTGCGTGACGGTCCCTTTCGGATTCGTCTGGCGAACGAGAACGGCACGAAAAGAATCACGCTAATAATCTGTTTAAACGACCGCCGTCGGCTACGGCAAATTAGTCGACGCACAGCATTGTTACAAAGACTTCTCGCTCGAAGCGTCAAAGTATCGTGATACAGCTCGGAGGACGAAGCCCAGCTCTGCATTAACGGAATTCAATTAAACAACCAGCCGCCCGGGACTTCGTAACCGGAAGGCGCGAGTTCCTCGACTTCCGCGCGCTCATTCATTCCCACGACGCATTGCGAGCGGTCTTCCTTTCGCGAAGCTTTTTAACGAGTTATCTGCCTGTGATTGCACCACGATTTTTGAAAATTCATTAATGAATCCCGGAACATCAGCTACTTCGATCGTGAACCGATGACCCATATAATGATTTTTTTGCATGGCACGTTACAGGCATTCAAAACAAAATTCCGCAATACTATTTGTTAATCATACCTGTATTTCTTTAGTTTCGCGCGGTCCATTCTTTTGTAAATTTTAGTTAAGACTTAGGTGAAGATTTTAGATGTTTTCTTTTATCTCGATCGCCAATTTTAAATAGAAATTGCAATTTCGGCGCACAGGTTCGATCCAATGTTAATATTTTCCTAAGCAGTTTTACAAATTAATAATTCAACGTTTCGGTCCAGGTTAAGACCATCTTCAAGAATATAATTGCGTCTGCAAAAATTAATATGAGAATATATATTTCCGTGTTAAAAAGCAAAAAGAGAAACAAAAGAGAAAAATACAGAAACCGAAACCATTGGTTTTATGGTCTTAACCTAGACCGAAACGTTGAATTATTAATTTGTAAAACTGCTTAGGAAAATAGTAACATAGGATCGAACCTGTGCGCCGAAATTGCAATTTCTAGTTAAGATTTTAGGTTAAGACTTTCTTTTTTTTGTTGTCTTCTTTTTGTTTTTATCAGTTATACTGTAAAAACTGTATACATTTGTATAAAAGAACCTCGGTCCGTATATAATAATAATAATAATAATAATAATAATAAAAACGTAATTATTCTTGATTTTGGAGAATTTGATTTATTTTCACTCCGAATTCTGGAATCGACACAGCGTGGAGTGTAAAGGGTTAACGTTGGCAACGAGTTTCCTCGAGGAAAATTAAAGGTATCCAATTTGGCAGAAGAAAAAGTTTCCCTGGAGAAGGAAGGAGGAGCTTCGTCGTCGACCACGTCACGCTTCCGGTTCGCCCTCAAAGGCTTAGGGGACAAGGTCTGCGAGGGTGCGCGCGCGGAGAAATTATGCAATAACTGCGCCGCTACGAAATGCGGGCGGGTAATTCTACTTGAACAGTATAATGATACAAGGGGAGGGCGAGGCCTCGTCAAAGTAAGCCGAGGGACTAAAAGGGACTTAACCCTCCAGTGCATAATTCATAACGCATTAGAGAGTCGGAAGCGCGTGCGCGAGCGAGCAAACGGGTCGGGCCGAGTCGAGCCGAGCCCGATATCCCGATGCACGCGCTTCGAGAGATGCGATGGCTCCTTACGCAATGTCCAATTAAACTGGAGCGACTCGCCGAGGAGAGAAAAAATCGTCGACCCTCCGATTCGTCAATAAATGGAATTCATTTGTCCCGTGGAAACCCGGTCGACAGGGAGACGACAGATTTGATTGTTTCTTGTAAGAAATCACGGCACGGTTCTCCATGAACATAATTATCTCGATTAATTCGTAACGCCCTCGAGCGTGTACACTGTGTTTCGTAATGCCTCTGTGCAGCTGCGGCACAATAAACACCGTGGTAACAGCGGACTGCAGTGCTTTATGCATTCGTGGCACTTGAACATTTGCAAATCGCGAGAAAGCGTTCTCGTTAATATTAATGGGAGTTTTATTATATTTTCGTAACAAGGGACCCTTTGGTCGACGCGACAAATGTTTTCATCGTTTTAATTTTGATAAGGTAATCCGCGAGGACGAGAATTTGCATAAAGAGCGAGGGTAATCGCGGCTGGGGATGAACGAGTCAAAGTCTTTGAACAAGAGCCTTAAAATTTTAACGCGGTCGCACTCGCTGGGAAAGCGTCAAAGATTTTCCCAGTATAGTTCCTCTCGCCGGTGTTCTTTTTATTTTTCCGACGACCGAGGGAATTTCTTTTTCCCGGTGCAACGGAACGCGGCTCGGGCTGACGCGACGGCTCATCGAGGAAAAATTGGCGCCCGTCCATTGACGAATTAAAGCACGTCGACGCGGCCGATGATTTCGCTGCAATTTCAACGTCATATTCCTCGTCGCGCACGAGCACGATACACTGCTCGATGAAATTGCAAATTGTAATTTCGTTACCGTTCCCGGCGAGCCTCTCCCCGTCGCACCGCTTTCTTTGATCATCCGACGCGTATCCGACGCGGGCAAAACGAGATTACCGTTTCACAATGTTCGCGCCGCGTCGGGCGCGAAAGAGAGCACGATCTAGAGAGATCGAGATGGAAAGCGGAAGAGAAAGAGAGAGAAAGAGTGAGAGCGAGGAGAGAGACGGAGAAAGAAAGGGATAGCACCGAGTGCTCTTCGGAGGAAATTTCAGCCGGAGTGTCCGAGAAACCTTTCCGGTTAACAACAGGATCCGTTTTAACGCCTCGCGGAGATCCGACGTCGTGAAAATCCAGCGTGACGGGAGTTGATGGCGGGGGATAAAAGCGACGCGGAAAATACCAGGAAAAGTCTATCTCGATAAACGAACGAGAGTCGACCAGGCGAGAAGCGAACCAACCTGGGGGCAAAACGAAAAGCGTAGACTTTTCGCGGCATTATCCTTGGTCGCGCCGCACCGCGTCGGTACCACTCGGTATCAGCTTCGGAGATAATTACCCGGCGTTTTTCACCGATTGGAGACGAAAGGTCAACAGGGGAGAAAATCAAGCGGAATTTCAGGTGCACCGTCGGGCGCTATCGATCGATTAGATCGCGCCTGCGACACAAAAGCTTCTGGAGAGTAGCTAGACGGTCTCGTCTTCTTCTTCCTCTTCTTCGCCGCCGTCGTCGTCTTCGTCTTCGCGACCCTTTCGCCGCTAGCGAGAGAAAGAGAGCCGCACACGGTTCAGAATCGAGACGAGTCGAGTCGGGTCGAGTATCGATTAGGTCGGTGTAGATAGAGCGAGCCGAAGTCACCGAGATACCAAGAGAAAGAGGCGATGGAAGGTGGCGTCGGCGGCGTCGGCGGCGGCTGCGACGCCGCCGAGGATCGATCGTCGCCTCTGCCCCAGCCGAAACAAATAAAACCGTAACGAACGTTCCCGTGACCGGTTTACGCCGGACCCTTTCGCGTTTTCGCCACGGTGATCGGCCGCTACGCTTAGCCGAGAATCGTCTTTCCGCTCCGTACTGTCCCCCGATCGACGCGAGATCGTCGCCGAGGGGCAGATTTTGATTTGCGATTCGGAGGGGTCGATGCCGAACCCCGGACATCCATTTCTACACAATGGAAATGAATGTGGGGTCGACCGAGGGGGCAGAGGTTTCGACGATTTTCTTCGGGGAACGATGGGAAAAACTTTTATCTCGTGCATTTCATTTTCCCTTCGAACGACCCTATTCTCTTTGATCTCCGTTTGTACAGGGTGTCTCGCGGCGGGTCAAATGATTCCGTTTTGCAAAAAAAGAAAGAAATAACAGGGAGCGAGTGTACAGCGTAATGACGCAAATGGGTCAATCAGTTTTTTTGATTAAAAAGCGGGGACACCGGGGATCAAGCGAACGATAAATCGTCGCGAGAATAAATCCATTCTCGCTAGGATCAGCAGAACGTTTTTGACAAGGCTCGCCGTTATCCGTATCTACGGCGAACGACGGCTACTGTGCTCGATTTGTTTCGTCCGACGCGTACATGTGGCCGAGGCTTTTCCCGGCGACTTTTCCTCTTTTTTTCCTCTGCGTATTTTGAAAATAGTCCGCGATGAAAAACGCAATTGCCGTGGACCGAGGGTCTCGTCTCCCTTCGCACGGGAATCGTCGATAATTTGACGGGTCGGTTGATTACGGAGCGCGCTTCATATCCGCGGAAAGTCAAGCGCACACGTTGAACACCCGGGGATAATGACGACGAGCGAGTGGGTGTGCGAGGACGTGTCATCGATCAACTCTCTCGTCGGCCGACAGCCGACGAAGGCTTATAGGCGACGCGCGAACGGGCTAGCTAGAGCAAACACCCTCGACGGACAGTAGGCCAACGATAACTCGCAATACCCGGGCCGATTCCGAAGTTTAATTTCCAGAACCAATAAAACCGTCGGACGGGAACAATAAGCGGAGGAAGAGCCGCTTTGAAACCCTTAAACGCCGCGAAAGGCGGGGACATCGTTCCCACTATAGAATCCACTTGCGCTCGAGTTTATAAACCATTCCGCGATCGTTGTTTTATCGCTGGTTGTACGACCGTTTCTTTTAATCGAGTTCGCTGAGACATCTCAAAAATGTTTCTCTATCTGAAACGACCCTCATAGTAGCAACAGTTTTACGTCGCCGATGATTTACAGTGCTCAGCTTTAGCTGCGTCGACGATAAGAGCAAAAAAGCCACGCCTACTGCAGTACACTCTTTTAAAACGCGGAGCAAAAATTGCGATTTGTATTAATTCTGAGCTTACCGTTCCGAAGAAGAGTGGAGCAGGGAAACCACGCCTATTCGGATCTCCCGGAGCAAAGAGGTGTGCCCGGTGAAAAGAGACACCTTGTACACTGCCGTAATGATCCGCCGTTGCGGTTGGCAGACACCTCTGGGCGTCGAGTCGAGGACTAACTACCAAGAAATTAGATATCGAGTGGCGTCGATCGATCCGTTCCTTCTTCGCAACTTCCACAAGTTTCTGGACGCATTGTTCCATTGTTTTCTCCCCTCCGATTGAAACTTTTCTTCTTTTTTTTTTACAGTGGACCGTCGCTCATCTTTCGCCGGTCGACGATATTGTAACGTTATATCGGAGGTGGAAGACAGGAATGGGACGGTAGAGAGCATGATCGATCATCGAGCAAGAACGGTTCCGATGCGGGAGCTTACACGGTCGAGCGGTCGTATGTTTTACGGTGAGGTTGGCAGATCGGCTTGGCGAATGGAGGTTATTCAGTCGTGGCGCGATCGATGCGATTTCGCGCCGGTCCTATCTCCGTTTCGATTATTTCCGAAGGGTGGCGAGGTAAGTCGGGGCCGTCGACCTCCCGGCAGTCCTCCCGATAATCCGATAAACGGTCAGGAGTAGCCGGTTCGCGTAATTGCTCGATCAATTTTCTCGCGGAGCGCGTTGTGTGCATCGGTCTCGTCCACGCCTCGCGGCAGAGAAGCCCGAACCTGGCTCTCGACCCGATCCGATTCGACCCGGTTCTCCACGTAACCGCGTTACACGCCCCGAGGAAATCGAGAAACGTTACACTCTCGGATTTAACCAGGACGCCTCTCTACCTCTCTCTCTCTATCTCTCTCTTTCTCTCTCTGTCTTTCACTCCGCTAGTTACGGGGCGTTCCGACGACGCCAGTTCTCGTCGGCCAATTTGAATACAGATCGACACGCGGCGACGTTATTAAGTCGATGCAGGAATTCTCAGCGTTCCGACGACCGGTGTGTGCCGGCACCGGAAGCGATCGAACCGTGCCTCGCCCGACGAACAATGCCAGAGAGGCAACGGTAAGAGGATTCCGTCGGGTGAATCGCCAGCGGAATTGCAAAGAGACCCCGAGAAGCCGCCGTTACCGCCGCGATTGATGCACGCTCGTCGGTCACCGTGTAACAAAAACTTGCACATGCACCAGGGGCTGCACCGCTCTGCGCCGCCCGTTCGTGAAACCCGAGCAACAATTTATTTTCCGTTCGAACGTTAATCACCGGAGGGCACCAGGCATTTTCATTACCGCTGCGATACCCAGCACGTAAGTAGAATGAGAAACAGGGGGTGGGCGCGGGTAAACGATATTAACCCTCTCGAGGATGCAGGCATGAGGGCGACGCGTGCGCGCTTCATTGTTAGTCGAGCAAAAAGCCTGGTCATCGCGCCCGGGAACGTTGTCTTTCGCGATTCAGTTAACAAAGATCCGACGATTTTATGCGATCAGACGAAGCAGAGATTAACGTTCGTCACGCCAACACGTGGCTCTAGAAAAGTATAATATATGTAAGGAGGAGACTCGAACCGGCGTAATCCGTTCCTTACTCGTTGGAAACTGTCTGTAAGGTTTATTTTTTAACAAAAGAAAACGCCACGAACATTTGTTAACGCGTATCGCACAAATCGATAAAAATATATATAACGCGTAAATAAATAAAAGTATGTACAATGGTCAAACACATGACATGGCATGCATACATACGGTAAACATTCTTACAATTCGGCCATCCTTACATATATGTATATTACATTTTACATATATAAACTCTTAAGTAAAAATGAGAATGGAATATAAATACTTTCTTCCGGTGGATATTCTCGCACGGGAATAAAGTTGAATGGATTTAAGAGACGACCAGGCACGTTCGCCGATTCCTCTAATAAAGGGGAGCTCATGAAAAATTTCATTTCGATTTACACCCCCGCAAGAAATGTAACCGCAGCGACGTCTGGCCGAACCGTGTGCGGTGGTTCGGGCACAGGCGTCGAAATCAAAATCTCGCCGTTGTAATAAATGTGAACGAGGTCGACCCGCTTCAGCAAGGTGCGCGCCAGCGTAAAATGCGGAGCGCGACCCGGCTCGTGCGAAAACCGCCGCACCGCACTGGCCCGAAACCACGGGAAAGTTATTTATTTGCGCGGGGGTGACGGGTCGCGTGCGTAAGTCTCCGCGAAAGAGACCGGTGCGCGCAATTTTTCGTTATTCTGGTTTACGAGGTCGCGGCCGTGTCCACGGAATGCGTGGCCCCGCACGCTCCGCAGGTTTATTCGCGCCGACGAGCGCAGGCGACAAGGGGTGGCCAGCTTTACGAGCAGATCCATAGTCGGCAACGGCCAGCTATTCGGGTTAACTGCGGTCTGAACGCAATTTATACTCGTCGCGATGCACGCCCTGATCACCCGGTCCGACCCGCCGGAAAACGCCGCCGCTCGACCACGCGCCGATTTGTTACCGCATCTTTTCATCGTCTGGTTAAAATCGATGAATTGATTATCTCGTAATGGTATTGCACTCGATATTCGTCTACGAAGAACGGTGGAGCCTCTGATGCAATATCTTAGATCCGTACTTACATCCGAGGGCCAGCAAGCCACGCCTACCCGACGGATTTTACACAGTCTCCTGCCCCGTTCCGGTATTTACTCGTATTTCTAAAGACAAATTGTAGAAACTATGAATCGCAATTTGGAAAGCGATTCGATCTGGGAACTATAAATTTTATTAATGGTCGTACAAGTTGGGAGCCCCTGCAGTGGAAGATAAACGGATGGAACTCAGCATTGAGAAGAGAAAGAGAAAGAATTTCCTCTTCCCAGCTCGCATAACGTGGACGTAAACACATATTACGCTTATCTTGCCAGAGTTAGATAATAGAGCGTCGTTTCGCTGGCGCTGATTCTCGTTGTAATGACATAGCAGCGTGTGCAGCGTCGCTTAAACGCGTATACATGCTATGCACCGTACTTTTTCTATTTGGTAGTCATCGTCGAGTGCATAATAAAGATGTACGATTATCATTACCAGCGGGGGACTGGAGCATTCTAATACAGCTGGTGGCCACGAAACGTTCTAATATACAGTGCGGCGTCGTGTCGCGTCGTCTCTCTGTTCTTTTTTTTTTTTGGCCGAACGTAATTAGTTCTCGGCAAAGTGAGCCGCCATCTGGGTTACCAGGAGCCAGACAGGGGAGGGAACGAATCTAACGAAGCTCCCATAGAGGCGGTCGGTCGGTCGGGGCAAATAAAAACCCGGAATCCCGGCTGCCGGCAAGAAGGAAGGCGGAAGATACTCGGTCGACGGTAACTCCACTAATTGCTCCCGAAATTGCGTCTAATTGTCGGGCAGACGCTTCATCAGCATTACCGGGAAAAGCTCGGGGGGAGCAGGTGGCCGGGTACGGGATACGGGTTCGCGCGCCGCCCTTCGCAGCCCTACAGGTTTGTTACACCGAGGGGCGGAGAGAAAGGGAAAGGGAAACAGAGGGACACGAGCACTGTGGATGAAGATGCTGACAGCGGGCCAGCCTTGTCGGTTCGGTACGAGAACTCGGAGGATCTTCTGCTGTTTCAGCGGATCGTGCTCTCCACCGTCGTCTTCGTTGTCAACCTCGTCGTTGTCGTATTCGTGCTCGTCTTCCTCGCGTTACAACACGCTTTTCTCGCTCGATTTCTCATCGATCCCTTTGCTCAGAAGATCGTAAGTCACCCCTTCCCGGAGCCGCGTACCCTCCCGGACGACCCGTCGGGCTTATCGCCTTCCTCCCTGTCCCAGGAACACGGTACCCGCCACTTTCCTGTCCCGCCCACGACCTTTCGGGTCACGAAACAAAGGAAACGCTCCCTCTGTCCCAGAGTCCTGCCTGATCTCCGTAATCAGACCGTTCCCTCCGAAAACAAGCTTCCGAGGACTGCGTCAAAGCTGGTTTCCGGCGATAATAATAATTAGACTGCGGTCTCCGTGAATCTATGACGAACACGAACGCGTCGAATATAAAACGATAGAAAATTTTCCAAGCACATAAGAACATCGTATAGTTTGATTCTCCATAAAGATCGTAACAACGATTACATCGCAGAGTTCCTTTTTTTTTATGCGCCGATAGTAGCTAAAGAAGCTTGGTATCTTATTGCGATTTTACTAGCTAGTAAAACCGTTGGCACAAGAGAATTCTGTTTCAGTTTGCGTTCCCGCTGCTCGGTTGCGACAGAAATTTGCATGAAACTTCGCATCGGGGTTAACGAGCTAATCGTAACCCAGAGGAGGGGCTGAAGCGTTTCCGAAGGTCGACGGGGTGTTTTTAAATGCGACGCCGCGAGTCTGGTCGGCCGATCGAATATTCGCGGCTGCTGAATTATAACGGAGTCGCTCGGTAGAAATCAGCTCGCATTGAAAGGGGGTAAGCCGGACTGTGTTACGCGACTCGTAAGCGGGAGAGCAATGCAAATCTTTGCTACCCGAGGAACCCGGCGCTCCCGGGCAACGGAGGCGGGCTTGTATAATTCAGCGACATCGAGCCGTCGAGAGAATGAGAGAAAGGGAGAAGCAGTACCGCGAAAAGCGGCTCAAAGACTGGCCACGCCACGTTCGACTTCTATTATTTTTCCCGAGCTTTCGAAAAGTAAACCGATTAACGGAAGCGGCTCCTCCGGCTTCGCGTCTCTTTCCGCCGGAAAATCAATACCGGATTCGCAATTTATTCGCAACAGATGCCACGGAGGAACAAGTAAAACGTTTCTACGGAAACAGTTCGTCGGTCGAACAACGCGGAGAGAGCTATGGGTAGACGGCCGGCTGGTGTATCGGGAACGTGAGGCTCAAAGTTCGCGACTTAGCCGAGAAAAACGGAACGGAACTTCCGAGAGAGCGACGATCGGCGTCGTCTTTCCTGTTGGCGTCGTTTTTCATTCGGAGTAGGTTTGCTCCCGTTTTAAAACTACTGTTCGGAAACGCTGGTCCCGCGCGCGCCGGCTACGTGCGTCCCGATTTAGAACATCAAAGACGCTGAAACGTCCGCCGCAATTCCTTGTCGCGCGTTCGTCCCCCTGCAAAAATGACGGCGCAATCTCCACGGAAAAACACCTTCTCTCACCGCGCGAGAAGCCATCTAACCATTTCTCTCTTTTGGTCTCGCTTTCGCCTTCAGTCTATGGGAGGTGTACGTAGGTAACGGTGAAAGAGAGAGAGAGAGAGAGGCAAGCAACCCGTCTAACGAGACCTCGTTGAGGCTTGATTTAATTTCCAAGCGGCCGGAGGCTTTTGGTGAAAAGCTCGCAATCACCGGGTAATATCCAGACGACTCGGAGAGTTAGGGGTGGGCCGCGCCGCGCCGCGCCGCGCCGGCTGGCCACGATGATGGACGTGACTCGCAAGACGGAAAAATACGTCGGCGGAGCCGCATCTCGCGCCACGGCCGAATAAAGTATCCGTGGCCATTGTGCCCGGCAGCCAGCCCGAATCGTATCGCGATGACGCCCGCGATAGTGCAAGGAAATACGAGCTCGTTCGCAACAAAAGTTCCCATTCTTATCGCGCTCTTGAACGCCATTACCGTTTCCGCGGGCACCCCGGGAATAGGATGCGGGCCGAACTCTGTTTTCGGAAGACGACGCGACACGACGCGACGCGCGTGTCCCATTACTCGCGAAATTCTTGGCAAAGTAATTTAATGTCGGCGAGTTCCGTTCCCCGGACGCGCAATCTTAATCAATTCCGCAGCCGAGCCGAGAGAAAAGGAGAGAGACACACACGTTCCAACAGTCAGGCCGAGTAGTGCACCGCGGAATGCACTCGTCCAACTGCATCTTCTGCTTGCACTCTCCATAGAATGACGGACGCGCGACGCTACGAACTTGTCTTTTCAACCCAGAATCGCAAACAACTGTACAACATTCGTGTCTCTCTTAATTATACATTAATAACTGTCCGCGGTCAGCTAACTCTGGTATTATTAGTAGTTTGCCGAGATGAGAATCCGTCTTCATAAAGCTACGACGAGACCTAGTTTGAACGAAATGAAATTTTTTGAACGAGATCCAGCTATTTTATAGAAACGGCACACTGTGCGTCATCTCATTTCCGACGTATAGAAACTCTCGATGAGATCCGACCCCTTTGTGCTCCCTGTCCTCGAGCGGGGAAACCTTGACACGATTGATACCGCGGTCCGTTTTGATCCCGCTGCCGCGAAAGCCTCGGTGATTGGCGGCTGAATCGCTCGGTCAGTTTGCGCTAGATCCGCTGGGGATCGAACGACCGTTTCTCCAAAGCGCGTTCAGAAAATTATAATTTGTTTCTGGTTGAAGCGGGAGAAGCATGACAGCGACGTCTAGAAAAATTGATGAGCGTACGGAGGGAACACGGTATTCCCGGTGGGAGCAGTTCCATCGACGTCGCAAATTCATTGAAGATGCACCGTCGCGGTCGGCGGAAGCTCGAAATTCTCGAAAGAGAAAAATAGAAGGTCATTTGGTAAATTCAGTTTGAAAGCTTTATCACCGGTGTGGCTCGGTATACCGTGAGAGCCAAGGGGTTCGAACTAGCTCCGCGTCTAATGCATTCGGTTGTCCAACGTATCCGAAACTCGTGTCCCGGTTTCCGCTGTAACATCAGCAAGTTTGGCCGTGTAACACCTCGGTTCCAGCGTTCTCGGGGTGGCTGAGCGTGAGACAAAGACGGATCTTCCGACGGTGTTTGGTTGTCCATAAACTTCTCCGGTTCGCTTCATAGCGATCTCTACGCGCTCGAACTCGTTGTTCGTATTTAGCTGCGCCTTATCACGCCGCGATAAACAACACCCTTTTTCTCTTTGCACCGAGCCATTACTTGAATTCCGGTCTCCTTTCCGAGATACACTCGCTTCGCCGTGCTTTTCCGTCTTCACGCCTCGCCCCTTTCACAGCTCGACCATTTCCGTTGATTGTTTCCTCTTTCTTTCGCCTCTTGATATTTCATTGTTTCCGTGTAGACCTCGGTGCAGAGCCCAGGCGCTTTACGTTTAATCCGTTTAGGTGTTGTAACGGGCAGGAGCGGTTCTTTCGTCGTAATAAACTCGATGCTGTTACGATTACTATTATTATTATTCCGCGCGCACTCGCCCGCCGCGCCGCGGTGAAAAGGAGACGTCGAAATCGCGGAACGAGAGTACGAGCATACGTATGCATGTATGGAAAGGTTGCGAGAGAGCTTCGGAACGGCATGGCATGCGACACCGCGCGCGGCTGCTTTGTTCAACGGAACGTTCGCGTTTCTGCGGGCGACACACATTTCTGCATTCGCCAGCAGCTCGCGGCACCGATCTAATATAAAAGATTAATGTAATATGTAGCCGCGATGTACGTACATAGAAGCCCGGGCAAAGGGAGAGCAAGCCTTAACGAGGTCTTGTCGCCGAGGTCTGATTTTATTTTCAGGACGCGGAGGCATTCGACTGATAATACGCGTCCCGCTGCAAACGAGAATCGCTGTTTGCCTGTGCCTCGAAAATGGGACGCGTTCCATCTTTTTAAATAATTAGTGGCTTACCTGGCGACTTCTTTTCAAATTCGATAAAAAAAGAGCAATCGTGTGACTCGGAGAAAGCCGCGACTTCGAAATCGAGCATCGATACCGCAAACTTCGCTGCTTCGAATCGGTGCTGGCTAACGATAATCGATTAATTAATATAATTAGCAACGCGTTATTATCGGAGATGCGTCTGTAGATGGCCAACGCGCGTGAATTATTAAGCTCGTCGTTGCACCAACACCGACGGCTTATTACATAATTGATCTCATCAAATTATTGCTCATTATCAGCCCATTTAATGAGCTGTGATGCCCGTTTCGCTGCTACAACGGAACGCTGATCCGGTCTTGCGCGAAAATGAATCTCTCGCGACCCGTTTCGACCACGAATCAATTGGGACGGAACTTTTACCGAATTATAGAAGATGGCAACAAAGGAAGAAGTTACTCGATGTTCCATCGGTGTGGACATAGCTTTAGGTCCGGGAGCAACGAAACCACGCCCTCCAGGATGTCGCCGAGAGTTGGCACAACGTAAACGAGAATCGATTGTAGAACCGTTTCGAAACCGAAAAAGTAACGCCCGTAGAATCGATACGGGTACTGAAACAGGGGAAACGATTCACTTAACACGTTTCGCTGCTACCTTTATCGCTGACGTATCTCGTTTATGGCGACATTAAATGCACTCTTCAAGTAAATCGTGATACGTGTGTTGGAACAATTTTTTCCGAATGTTTCAATCCCCTGGATGTGGATACATTCTCGAACCGCTCTGAATACGTAAGATGAAGAGTCTGCTCCGGCTCCGATGGCGTTTGCTCCTAGACGTGGCCCTGGGGAGCAGTTCGGGGCGGTCCCAGGGCGAGGCTAGTGGCCCGTGGCAGATTCGAGCGATCACGGGTCCTCGAAGATGTTTCCCGTAACGAAGTGGACGGTCGCGGTTGCGGTTTATTCATAAGAGGGGCTCGTTACTCTCCCTCGGCCGCATCTAAATGCACCGGGCGGCGTTTCGCCGTTGCATTCAAAGCGGTGTACGCTAAGTCGGAAGCGTGTTTACATGTGCCGAGGCGGGAGCGTCGGCCAGCTAAGTGGACCACGCGAGTGACCAGTCCTAACGAGGCCTCGTTGCGGCTTGATCCAATTCCCGACGTTCGCCGGCATTCGGTGAAAAGCTAAAGCCAAAGCTAACGGGCCGAGCAACGATCTCCGCGCTCGGACAGCCGCCGCCGCTCCGCAGACAGAGGTACGAGAGGACAACACGAAGAGACGAGAGAGAGTCACGGCAGAGAGTGCCCTCGCGAGGAGAGCTCGGATCAGCGCAATTTAAAGACCGCAGTCTACGCTCGTACACAAACTTAATCCGTCCGATGCACGGAATGCGGAATGACGAGCCGAGAGACTGTCCCTGCCTCCCTTCTTTCTGTATATCCATCTCGAGAAATGGAGTTTCTTCGTGGCTGCAGTCAGCTCCCTACCGGAATACCGAGACCGGATTTCGCAGCCGGATATTTGTTTTTCCGGGCTGAATGCTGAACACTGCGACGAATGAAGTATTCATAACGAGGCGGACTCTCTATACAGGGTGTCCCACAATCTCACTACAGAAGTCGGACGCAAGGGGAGACTCGAGATTCGTTAGACACACGATTGCATGCTAGACTCCGCGAATTATTAACGTTCGGATTTGCTGTACACGACCAGTTCATTATCGCTACAAATCATCCATCTTATTTAACGCGCCTTGTCGTCCGAAGAAATCAACATTTCTAATGTATTGATACGATTAAACTGCTTTAAATCGCATCTACCTGTTTCCGTTATAAATTCATAAAATCCACGGTTTACTTACGACTGCGCAAGCAAAACGGACGATAAGGCGAAGCGTGTGTGGTTGCCTCGTGATAAGCCGCAGTATTGAACGCGCATAAAAGCGGAGGAAAAATTTCGGAATTTCTTCCCCGTTCCACGGTTCCACCGCGAAGGAACGCTTATTATATTCTCGATGGGAAGAGGTTCCCCCCGCCCACCTGGCGAGAAAGTTAATTGGACGGGGTTCAAAGACATCGGCGCTAGGTCCCATCCATCCGGCGATACCGTTCCGCGCCGTGCTGGGAAGAACTATTAACTCGACGAGGAGCCGGCCACCGGTGGCGGTCAAGTTTAAATTGAGCCCGTTCCCCGAGTTTCGAAGAATCGATGCCCGGAAAATTTGTTTCCAAGTAATACGACGAGGCGCCACGCCGCGGTTTAATATGGAGGACGAGAATAGACCGCGTAGCTTGGAGAACAGGCTCGCAAGCCCGTGAAACCAAGGCGCGAGAGAGAGAGAAAGACAGAGTGTGTCGCGGAAAGATTGCCGACGTTACCCGGCGTCGACGTCGTCGTCACGTAGCCCGGGGATTCCTCCCGGTGAATTATGAATCGTATGGTAACGAGAAAATAGACGGGCCGCCGAGCGAAGAGACCGGAAAGACAGGCCCCGCGGTCGTATATTGGACAGATGTCGCGTTCAATGTGCAAATCCGGGAACAAACGCGTCGCGGAAACTGGAACGAGAATCAAGAACGGCGCCGACACGCTGACGCGTACCCTTCCGATCCGTTCTACCTGCGACAGGCCGTAATCTTGACGCGCAACGCTCGTTCCCGAGACTTCCCGGCAGATTAATGCGACCAACGCCAGTCGAAAAAGTCGTTGCCAGGCCGCGAACGATCGCTCAAAGCTTTAGGTGGGCGCCCGCTCGCTCGCGCACGCCTCCTCACACAAGAGCGTGAAAGAAAAATTGATTTCAACCCTCGCGCGAACATACATATCCAGTTCGGTGGAAATAGGAGTTCGCGTAATGGTTGCATTTATTTGGGAAAAGTTACGGCTAAGAGATTGCAGTCGCTGTGGTGCTGGAAACGGTTCGAGTCTGCGGAGAATTGGTGTCGCGCGCGATGGGGTTTCTGCCGAGAGACCGGGCGAGTGGCTCGAAACTTTTGCGCATCACCGCGCCTCTCTCTTTCTCTCTCTCTCTCTCGTCTCGAATTCGCTCGGGCTACGTTTTCATTGGCCGAGTCTGCGCTTGAAAACCGCGAAATTAAAGCACCCGCGGGGACTTTCGAAGCCGCAGCGACTGGTTCAATTATCGAATGGCCGGGTAACTCGTACCGGTGCGCGCGTCTTGTATCTGCGAGGTACAGAGATCACTCGAAACGATCCCGGCAGTTGCGAGTCCGTTTGAAGCCGGAGTTGATTTATTCGATTAAAAATCCAACAGGGAGCAAGTTGCCGTTCTTTTTCGCTATTCTTTTTGCCGTGTCCCTCCGGTTTTCCTTCCATTTCCCCGTGACTCCCGACCTCTCGTTTTTCCACACACATTCCTCTCGATGCTCCCAGCTTTCTCTCTTTCTCCCATTTTCCCTCCCTCGCTTCGACGCGGCTCCATGTGCACATACGAAGTACATATGCATCACGGTACATGCACATGCACGGGCACGTGTGGCATGCATACGATCGTGAGCTAGATTCGTGGCTTCCGCGTTTCCAAGATTGCGGACCTCTGTTTATACGCGGCACACGCCACCGAAACGATCCGAATATTCGCGTCCGATGCGCGTCGGAAGCGTCACGCAAAACGATGCAAAAAGGGGCAGGAGTTAAAGAGCCGCCGGCAACCCACAGGCGGCAAGTTCGCCGACGGCTGCGTCGAAACGCCCACGCCGTCGCGTCACTCCTCTATCACACCAATATTTTCGTTTCCCGGCGATCGAGCCTCTCGCTCCGTCGCTCGCCACGACTATGCCACGAGACCGCCAAAAAATACCCGATTTTCACCGTTTTTTCACCGAGAAAAAGAACCGTCCCCGAGTTTATTGCCCCATCAATCTAGAATATATACAAATTTTCGATCCAATTTCCGGCAAACTTTCACCGGCCGATATAGAACAATCACTGCTGCCATCCGATTAAAAACCACTCCCGTACCGTTCAGTAAATAACCGATTTTCACGATTTTTTTTCCCCAGAGGAGATCAGGCGCTATATTCTAGAATGCACAATTTTTTCGATTGGAGGGAATTGTGGCGAAATTGGTCGGACAAAATATTTTACAGAGCAAACCGGAGGCTATGCGATGGGAAATGTTTGTGGGATTGAGTAACGACTCTAGAACACGAGAGAAGCTTTTCATATTTGATGGCTCGTTGAAAGGATCTCGAAGATTCAAATGATTCGACTGTGAAGCACTCGAACGGCGCGAAATTTAAACGTAGCGCGGCCGCTAAACGTCGCTCGGAACGCGATAAAAGCGGGGCAGCGCTTTTATTCGGCACGATCCGGCTCCGGAAATGAATGGGCCACGAGCTCTTCCCACCGGTGAAACTTTCGACGGTCGGATCGTTCAACGGCGAAACGAGCGTGTGTTTCCAAAAACACGACTCCGGCTGAAGTCATTAACGCGCGGCTACGGGCAAAGTTGCAAAAGAGAAAGAGGAAAAGAGAGAGAGAGAAAGAGAGAGAGAGAGAGAGAGAGAGAGAGAGAGAGAGATCGCGGAGGTCGGTGTTGTGCTCTGCCGGGGACTTTTCAACTCCGTCCATAAATCGTTGGTCGGAAATTTGCAGAGGGAAATCCGCTCGGACTGGCTCGTAATTTTCGTCTGAGGCCGATCTCCGGTCCGTCCTAGGATCGATTCGATTCCGGCGAGCGGCCACGACGATCCGGCGCGTCCCTCTTTTTTCTTCAAAAGAATTTTTCCATCCGAGTTTCTAAAACCTCGAGATCCACCCCTGCACTCTTCACCCCAGCAATTTAAGCGCACAATGCGGACCGTGGAGTTGGAAATGGTTGAACGCCCAGCCACGCGGTTCCGCGATGTTTAACAAATAATAGAGCTCGTTACGGTTTCGGAAACGGCCTCCCCGATACCGTTCTTCTCCCCTCTATGGAAATTTCATACGCCCGAGCGACGTATTAAAGGAATGGGCTGCCGAGTTTTCGCGGAACTATGATAACCACCCGAAGCCGGCTCGCCGAACGTCGGCGAACGTTTTATCATACATCGAGTTTAACCTAAGTACTTCTCGAACTCGGAATACCGGGGTTCGAGTACGCTTTTCCGATGAACCTTCCCGGGCATATTAAAAAAGTTTTACCCTTGGAATTCCCGTTCGATCCCGATCCTTCCCGTCCGATTCCCTGTATCCTCTAATTAAAAAATTCCGCGGCCTGTCGAACTCCCCCGATCGTCCTTCGCCATCGCGTCGATCCACCGTGGCTCAAACGCGACGCTTCTCTTTCTCCTATTTTCTCCCACCTATCGCTGTCGTTCAATCCATCTTCAATTTGCACATGCAGCATTCCCCCCTCGGTGACGGCGCGCTCCAAAACGATGAAGAGACGTTCGAGAGCAGCGGAGGCTTTTTTTCCCCGCGAACCGATTGCCCGACGAGATGAAAGAGATTGCGGAATTAAAAACATGGATTTCACCAAGGGCTCGCGAAGCGAACGTATTGGCAAAGAAGCGTTCACGCCAGGGATGCGAATCCTAACCCGAACCCGGTTCGGGTTTCGTAACCCGAGTAACCCGCCTAACCGGGTTACAGAAGAATTCTGTAACCCGCCTAAACCGGTTCGAATTCTTCTGTAACCCGGTTAGGCGGGTTACTCGGGTTACAGAATTCTCCTGTAACCCGGTTAGACGGGTTACTTGGGTTACGAGAACCGATTCGGATTCGGGTTAGGGTTAACCCGGTTACACAAGACTACAGTAGGATCATGAATACCATAGTTGTAACTTTTTAATGTAAATTTTCGATGAAAATTGGAAAAAAATCAAAGAACTACATCTCGCATAAGTCTCATAAAAATCGGCTTGTACCGAATATGTTCCCTTGTCAGTATGCTTTATTAGGTCTGAACCGCTTTATTATTACCACGTTTTTTTATTGCCTACTACGGTTGCCATACAAAATTCAAGGACTGTCTGCTCGACAGTATGTTGTTTCGAAACAAGAAATAATGCAAAATTAAAAAAAATTTCAAAGACTAATAAGGTTAGCGCATTCTATGTTTTGAATATTATTTAATAGTTATTTTATTTTAATAATTATATTTAATAATCAATTATTATTTTTTAATAAATAGTTATATATGTAGTTAATTAGTTTCATTAAATTTTTTATGATACCATAAAAATATTATATATATGTCCAAAAAAATTATAAAAAATGAGAATATTATTTATGATTTAGCATTTATTGAAGCTAATTTTTCCACTTTGCCAGTTCCAATAACGAAATTAGAATCGAATACGTTAATATTAAAAGATGCAATCTAATCAGTTACTTTGATGAATATATTTTTTGATTATTTTATTTTATTTTAATCATGACAATAAAAATTCAAAAACAAAAAAACATCCAAGACTAAATAATAAAGGAAAATTGCAAGACAAGAGGGATCTCTTTTTATCCATAATATATGTACATATATTCGTATATCTCTGAACTATGAAGTGAACTGTCTAGAAGTATGTATCATATCTCACTAGTAACCTACTCGGGAGCGGGTTAACCCGCTGTCTCTAGACTCTGAAACCCGCTCCGTGCGGGTTAACCCGCTTCCAAGAGGGGTTAACCGGCTCTCTCTAGGCTCTAAAACCCGCTCTCTTCGGGTTAGTATGGGTTACAGAAACCTCACCGGTTAACCGGGTTTGGGTTAGGGTTAGTCCGCGGTACGCATCCCTGGTTCACGCTGGTTCCTCCGAAGCTGGTTCACGTTTATGATAAAAATAGGTGGCTCGAACACAAAGCAGAGGAAATATTTAAAAGGGCTCAAAGGTACTATTACTTCCAACCCATTGAAACTGTTAAGGGAATACATATATCTCGCTATCAATTCAGACAATTTTTATTTCCCATATCAAAAAAACGCGGTCTAATCTTTAGGCAACATATCACCATCTAGATTCGTCTGTTCGAGGTGCGGGTACAAATGTGGACACAGCTTGAAGCACCGTGCCTTTTCTTCTGGCTCCTTCCGTTTCGAGTTGGAACGGTTATGAAGAAGCTAGTGCGATGGTAGCCTAAGCTATCGCGCCGCCGGGAACCTTTTACAATATAATCGTGTGATCGTGGAGGAGCACTCGCGAGAGAGCCCCCGTCGTTCCTCCCAGAGAGGGGCCTAGGAGGACGGGAAAAAAGTGGAAAGCTGGCGAACAGAGAGGAAAAGAAGAGGTCTGAGTGGACTGCCTGCCGTCGGCACTCGCGATGCGCTATAGTGGCACTCGCTTCCACCCTCGCCAACGTAAGGTGAGGCGAGGAGGTGAGGCAAGACGAGGCGAGCTCCGTTCTCGTGTCTCGAGTATCCCGCGGAACTCTGTCAGAGACGACGAGGTCAACGACGAACCGCCGCTGTTCCGGCCGGCTCTCTTGTCACCTGCACTCTCGCAGTCACTTTGACACACCTGGATGCCGCGGCCCGGCACACCTCCATCGACGCAAGCGATCGCTAATAAAACATCGCGTCGGAACAAGAATTCCCCAGGCCTCTTTTCACCTCTTTCTCTTCATCTTTGTACCGAAACACGCGCCGGACCTAACGAGGTTCGCACGACAACGAACGTCGAGCCGCATCGCCGAGGAGAAACTTCGCCCGAGTCGTTACACCCTCGACGACTCCCCCGGGCTATGCGATTTGCAAATAAAATTGCTCGCGAAATGGAGTTGGACGAGGTGGCGCAACACGGGTCTACTTTTAACCGGCGCCATTTGCCGGGGATTAAAGCGCGTTGTTCGAAATCCTCGGGAAAGTTTGTTATGAGAAGCCTCGCGCGCTCCCAGCTGTCGATGAATAATCGTTCCAGTCGCGGCTCGAACTTGTTACCTAATCCCCGAAATTGCCGTCGCTTCACCATCAGGGTATCAAGGGCCAGAAGAAACTAATCGCACGAACAACCGACCCTCACGCTCTAACGAGAAGATTAGGTCCGACCATTGGCCACGGCTAGTTCAAGGAAATTAGACCCGTCGTCGAGCCATTCCGGAACCTAAAACAGTCGTTCGCGTTCACAGGTGACCGAGTCTGAACGGTTGGAGCGATAAGAGCTCCATATATGTGGTATTTCGTTTCACAAATTATTCAAATACTGTCAGCCCGGTAGGACGTCGCTCCGAAATGATGACATAAATGTCGACAAGTTGGAGCGGAACGGTGAAATTTGCCGAGACCGTAGAGGGTTAAAGAATTCGGAGGGCGCAAGCATGTTTTCGCGATCATTCGTTTCATCGTAGAGACAGGTGCCACCGATGCTGTAAAGCAGGGAGAATGAAACATGCAGGCCTGTCTCTGTCGGCCGAGCTTATGTGTCGCGTGCAATATATGTAAATAACGTATGTACTAACTAGACCGTTTTCCCGTCGTACAGGAGGCCGATCGATGTGCCTTGCGGCTTCTGCAATATCCAGAAGCCGGTCGACGGGGTCTGCAGACTGCGTTTCGGCTGACTAATGGCCGGGGGCCTTCGGAAGAAAACTCGCTCGCGCTCGGTATTTCATTCTTCTGACTTATCACCGTCGCATCATCGAGAAACCGGGCTGTGCAGACTCTGAAATTCCGCGGAGCACGGCGTGTGTCCCGGGTGCGCGATCCGAACGAGCGTACTTTTTCACGCCGGCAGCCGAGCGAGAAGTTCGAATCACTCTCCCGATATTCCCCAGCGGTGAAACTTCTCGAGCGGGCTGGAGCGGGCCGAAGCTGGGACCGAGGCGGGCTGGAGGAGCGAGCTGTCTCCCGCGAGATCTACGAGGGAATTCCCTTCTCCGCGAACCGTGTCAACTTTCGCAATTGAAATTACTGCTGGTTCCGAAGGGAGAAGCGGCGCTCGGGTTCTCGTTCGCGACCTTATCGCGGGCGGCCGCAATAATCACGGCTGGTAATTCATCGCGTTATTGTTTAACGAGCGAGTTAGGGAGTCGCACGATTCGACGTCGGCGGCGGCGGCGGCGTCGACTCCGAAAACCCGGCAAGAAATACGGCGTTGCGGCGTCGAGGCCAGCCAGCCGGCACTCTCGCAACTTTCCTCGTATACGTGTCTCGCGCCGCGAGTTACTCGCCAACTTCGAGCACATCGTAACAAGGTAATGCACACGCCTGCCGCTCGCGTGTTCCAAGATGCAGAAGCTTGGTCCGGGTTACCGTGGCGGCGCTAGACCGGCTAATTGAGTTACGAGACTGCGTCCATTCCTGTTATCACCAATTAATGCCAGCCCCGAGTCAATAATTATCCCCGATGCATCCGTTGCGCTGATTAAAGCGCTGGGAGACGCATATTTCTACGTTACCTCGCCATCCTGTGTCCCATCGAATTTTTTTTTACACGGGTTCAACTTTTCGCGAAACCTTTCTGCAGTCGAGGAAAAATCGGGGACTTCGAGGCCACGCCTATTTAACCCTTTGCACACGGAGCTATTTTAACTCGAAAATTAAACGTTTCCTCTGACCTACAATATTTCCATTCTCTATGATTTTTTAAATTTGATAAATATGAAATTGATATAATACCTCATACAATACTTAAATGTGTAGTAATTGGTTAGATACCGACATATCTGATAGTGTAAACAATTATTTAAATAATAGTACAGCAATTTTTAGTGGCGCCTCGGAGGCGCCACTCGAGTGCTAAGGGTTAATATATAGTACGTAATATATTTATTTCTGTGTTTCGCCAGATACCGACTTCGTCTCCCAGGAGCTCGGGAAGCTGTCGGCGAAATGAGAGGAGAGCCTATTATCCAGGTGATCGCGGAGGCCTCTCTAACTCGCCGCGTAAGGTAAAAGAAAAGTGTTGAAACCCGGCAAACGAGGGGAAACGACGAGAATTTACAGGAGAGCCGCTCGCGAATGGTCCATAAAAGTTACCTCGCAGGAAATCATATTCAAAGTCCGGGGAAAAATGAGGCTTTATGTAACGCCTCTTTCCGATGGGAGGATCAGGGCCGAGAGTCGAAGCGGCCTGTTGTCTCGTGGAGGAGAGTTTACGTGGAAGTTCGGTGCCACGGTAACAAGGTAATATACACGCGGTGCACGTCTATGGGGCCTGGAGCTTGTAATTCGTATCACCGGTAAGCGCGTTGCACCGTGTAACTCGGTTATCAGCCTCGGCTCCCGTCTGTACACGGGCTGAGACACCTTAAACTGCGATGCACCGGGAGACAAGGCGACAAACGAGACACGAATTTTCAGCTACCGGCGGTTTCTTCCCGGGAACTCGATTCCGCTCGCGTTTTCACGTGTCTATTGTTGCGAAAACGCTTTGTCTCCTGCGATGAGTGCGGTTCACTGATGTATCGTACAACGGAAGGCACCGTCGCGTCGCCCTGTTAGGCGATTCAAAGGAACGCCGCCACGTCGCGAACAAGCTGTGCGTAAGGAAACTCGCTGCTCGAAATTTCACGCGGGAACTGCGAGTGGTAAGCAGGCCGAGCGGAACGTATCGGAGCGTGATCTGGCTCCAGCTACGTTACCGCAAACACCGCCACCCGATATCGAGAGTGGATCTGCGACCGCAAACCGGAACGGTTAATCACGCTGATCGAGCCGCCAACTTACAAGGAGAGAGACTCGATTGAAACGCTCACTTTTTAATGAGCTTTTGCCTACCGATAGATCTCGCGCGTTCGCGCCGCGCACCGATGGATCGCCTCGCATCGCGCCAACCCATTTTTAATATGAACGCAACAAATCTACTTTCCGCATCTCCCGAGCGTTGGTTTTTATTTTCTACACGAGAATCGAGAGATCCCTTCCGATTTAAAAGGCGAGCAAAAAACGTGCACGGACCATTGCGGAAATTTCCACGGAAACGGACCGCTGAAACCAGCCGATATTTCCGCGAGCGGTGAAAAATATCGAGGCAGCGATACGTACTCGATGAAACGCGTCGAACGATAGTCGGTCCTATTAGCCACCGCGGGAAAGGTATCGGACGGTGCGAATCAGATTTCCGCGTGCACGCGTGGTTGGGCTGTTCCGTGGCGTTTTGAAACCGCTGTCGACGGGACAGGAGCGCGGGAACGTTCGAAATACCACGGGAAAATCCATGACGCGGATCAAACGCCTTGTCGTTGTCGATCGCGTTCGGAAGTTCGATTCCCGGTGTGTGCGCGAACTTCCTCTCGCACCGATGGAGCCACGGCTGCGAAACACGAGGCTGCGGTTCCAGGTAGTTATATAGCGAACGCTGCCAGGTAAACTAACGCGAACAGAGAACGCCGTGGCGTGGTACAGCACGATGGCGCGTCTCGTTGCAGGGGATTTAACCGCGGCGCGGCCAATGTTCCCAGACTTTGCCGGTTCGTTCGAGTTGATCCGACGGATTCGGTCCACGTGGACGTGCAAGCTGATTGGGACGTTTGAAACCCATAAGCTGTGCCGTCGATAGCGATTGACGTCGCCGCCGCAAGCAGCCTCAGCTCTCTCTCTCTCTCTCTCTCTCTCTCTCTCTCTCTCTCTCTCTCTCTCGGGTTGGCAGCAACCCCTTGGTCCATCCCCGCCGGCCGTGAATTCGACTGTACCGGAGCGGAACAAGGGAAGCCGTCTTCGACGAGAGCTCGATACGCTCGTTTTCCCGATAATAAGCCGAGCGGTTCATCCTCGTGTATTCGGACGACGTCCCAGATTCGTTTCGAACACCGGCACGGTGTGCGTGCACAAAGGGAGTCAAGTGCGATCGATTGCAGCGCGCACAAGACGGTTTACCCTAAGTTCTCGAAGCCCCGAGGAGTGTGTGCATTTCAATGGAGCCAGGCGTCTCTCGGTATGCGCCTAAGACACGATGCTTTCGGCTCGACCTATATTTCACCCCGCTATTCTTTGTCAGCCAAGATGCACCCGGAGTCTTCTTCCGCCTCCACCCCTCGCGCCACGGAACAGAGAGACTCGATGGAACTCGTTGCTGTCCCGTGGCGATCTCCTCTCTCTCTCTCTCTCTCTCTCTCTCTCTCCGTCATCGCCGCGATTCTCGACTCAGCGAGCACTTACAATTTGGTACCGATAGCTCGCTGAAACGCTCCCGGCGACCATAGCACCGACTGCTTTTCTTGACCGTGCTTGGATCGATGCGATGCGAACGAGCGAACGAACTCTAGCGAGTCGCCTTCGATCCCGGCCCAATTTAAGAAAATCAATCGCGGCCCGTCAGTCGAGACACCATTTTAAATGTCAGGTCATTTTCATAAAGCTTCGACGATCACACTGCTGTCTGTATATTAGCGTGTTCGCTGTCTGGTGCAGCGAGCGCATCAACGGCGTCGGGGAACGTTTATTTAAAACATATCCGAAATAAAACTGATTTAATAACGACCACCGATGGCGACGAACATTGACAAGAGTGGACTTGTTTCAGAACTTGCTGCGCCACCGTGTAATCCAATTATATTCCCGTATGCAATTTTACTAACCTAGTTGGAACAGTCGAGAAACACTGCAATTGTTCTTGCATGCCATGAACTGCATTATAAACGGCATTATCGAAGAGCCAGTGAACGTATCAACGCGTTCGCTACCAGCTTGTTCCGTTGCCTATCTTTCTTGTGGAAATGTTTCGTCAAATACGAAGTACTTCCTGCATGAAATATTCAAACAATTTAGCATGAGCCAGACAACAATGTGTACGGAACTAGTTTGACTATGTTTCAGCAAACTACGAGATTGTAGACGTCACATGTCTGCGAGTGGTAGCGAACGCGTTAAACTGTCTACCACAGAAATTTTTGTCGAGAATTTGTTATGCGAGTCTATCGAATTTGTACAGCAATATCGCGAGAGGCGTGCTAGATTACGGAACGAGTAGAGCAGCGGGGGAAGATCTTGAATTAAAGTGAAATACGACGCGAATATCGTGGAGGTTGACGAAATACATCGACGGACGAATGAATATTATATACATCATCGAGGTCGCTGCATCCCGATGTCCCTCGCGACTGCACTCGAACGACAGAATAGTCGTCGCTCGAAAAATTCCCGAGAAACTCGAAACGCGCGGAGATTTATGAAACGACCCGGCGCGCTCCGAGAATTCAACTTTTCAACTATGTCGACCTGGCTGCTCGCCCCCGCGTCATCCCCGGATAAAAGATCACTCCTTGATAGACTTTCGTGCTCCCGAATCTTGCAGTTATTGCGTGAAATTAAACTGATTCCACGAGAGAAGGCAATGGAGCGTCTCGTTCCATCGCGAAATATCCCGTTTCGACGCTGTACGTACTGTAGCTTAGAAAAGTATTTGCACCCTCCTTCGTGCTAAAGTCCGATGAGAAATGTTACAGTGACGCGACATGAATTTTTCGGCGTCCCGCTGCGGACCGGAGAGAGCCAGAGAATTTCCTGGCCGGAAAAATTATTTCGATACTGGTCAGCCGAAGAACTATGCAGCGAAAGTGGTGTAAGTCCATTCACTCTGATAAAGTTTAATAACTCTGCAAACATTTCTCTTCTAATTGCGACTAGCGGCAGTCTGTGTAGCCTGTTAACGCGAGAAACAAGAATAGAAGGATTTCATTTCAACAGCAGGGAATTAAAGCTACATCAACGATGCGAGCGAGCTTATTTCTAGTGCGTCGATTGTTGGCATCGTTTGCAGATCGTGTCCCAAATATCGGATCGGCTTTTCAGCGCTGGCATCTGGGTTTTTGGGGCAGCAATTTTTTCGCGACAGGACAGCAACGTTTCCGCGCGGCTCGTTCCGAGTGTAAAACGCCGCGGTGGAAAATGGCGACAAAGAAAAGCCGAGGGTACGAATACTTTTTTGACCCACTGTACCTATGCGCCGTGGAAAAGAGACGGCGGAGGGAAGAAGAGGTTTTCCCTGGAGGGTCGAGCCCCGGTGCTCGAGAGGGTCGTGGGTAGCGAAACTGCGCCGTTTCTCCGCGCGAGAATTCCGCCGCGGTGCGGTGGAGCGAGCGGAGTACGTGCACTTCCACGCGCGGACAAAAGTAGCGTCGATGCAATTTCACAGCCGTCGCGTCGCAGGCACGAGGAAATGCATTCTTTCGGCCGGCTTTCGGTGTGCCGTGCACTAACGTCGCGCTGCGTCGCGACGACCGCGCGTTTTCCTCGCGTCACGCGCACAAGATCGTAAACGCGAGATTAGAAAACCGCGTTTGTCCTCGGCGGCGACGCAGCCGCAATTTTCCTTGCTGCGGCCTCGTTCGGATCGAAAACTACTCGTCGACAGGCGACGATTAGCAGAGCTTTTCAATCTCGAGGCCGGAATTATCGAGTCGAGTCGAGAGCCGCGTTCGATGACAGAGTCGACGCCGGAGCGTTGTCGCTCCGCGAGCGCATTAATCATCCCCTGCTAGCGTGTGCGCGCGTGCGTTCACCGCGAACTTTGCGAGCGCGATCCCTCTCGACACGGCCGGATTTCCGAGCGAACAGCCCGCGAGGAACCGAAAACCGACAGGACGGAGGGAACACGCGACAATGGCGCTTTCGACCGTTAAATCCTTACCTATCGATCTCTAGGAATATTTTCGGATACGCTATTTCGAGGCACATCATCCCCTTAGTGGACCCGATATGCATATTTGACAGGCCGCGTTACCAGGTAGAAGTTATTCCGGAGATAGACGGGCCGCTCTTAAAAAGAGGCTTGAAAACCGACCGCTGGGTCGCTGGTTGAATGTAATATGCAGCCTACTCTCGAGCGGAGGTTGCACAGTGTTCCTCTACTAGTTTTCAAGAGGTTTCCGGTTAATTTTAAGACTCATCGTGACCCATATCCGTGGCAAGGGCCATTTGGTAGCGACACGAGGATTTTTGCCAGCAAATGTAGCCGGCAACTACCGTTCGGTTTAATTCGATCGGACGGGGGATGGAGAAGGCAACGAGGTCGGAGCGCGTTCAGATTGGCGATAGGAAGCTCGAGGAACGGTTCGCGCCGCTGTTGTTCGAGACGACCGAGCGAAATAATCTCTGACACGGCGACCGAACGTTTATACGACAAGCACGGAAAAAGCATTCCGCCATTCGATACGCGGGACTCGCGTTCGTCGAATCGGATATGGGTATCTAGTGGCAGGGGTGCGAGGAGATCGATATCGAGTAAAGCGGAAAAGCTGGGCGAGAAGGAAATGGAGAGACAGAGAGAGAGAGAGAGAGAGAGAGAGAGAGAGAGAGAGAGAGAGAGAGAGAAAGAGAGAGAGAAAGGGAAAAAGAGAGTAGGAGGAGGAGAGTCGCTATTATATTTGACTTTCGGCTTTCCTGCCACGTCCAGGTATCCTCGATTTCACTTCTCGCGCTCGTTGATTCAAAAGGCTCGCCCAGGTACTATGTCTGAAGCGATTTCACCGGGAGAACGATGGTGCGGGGGTGGAGGAAACGATTGCCCTAAGTCCGCGGATAAAAACGAAGGAAAAACTGGTCCCCGCGGTACCGTGTATTCCGACGATGTTGCTGGAATCGAGGAAGAGTTTCCCCGGTTTCTATCCCGGTCCCTCGCGCAGGACCAGCTGTCGGTGTTACCGTGGCGCGGGTGGATTTCACATACAGAAGCCGGGCCAGGTAAGAATAAAAAGCGACAGGACAAAGCGGGCATCGCGTACAACACCTGCTCCTCTCTCCGCGTTCCAGGGGATACTCGTTCGGGGATAAGAGTATACTGGGTTGTCTCTACAAGGTTCCCTAGCTCCGACCCGCCTACCTTCCCGTCTACCTGCTGCCACCAGCCACACCGTCCCGCCGATCTATATTTCCCCAAAAATATTACAACCGTTTCAACCCTGAATAAATAAATTGTCTTCTTTATCCACGGGACACGCCGTTTCTAATTCCGTGTGTACAGACAATTTTTATTTTTCATGAAGATCCGCAGTCGTTTATTTCCGATAACGGGTAATAGAATATTTCGTTTCGAAGTCACCGAGAATCGCCTCACGATCGATCAGCGAACAGGTTTACCGGTTTTAAATGTGAGAGAGATTGTTTGAGTTGTCAGGGATGAAGCCATAACCGCTTTTTAACCGGAATCCGATAACCCCTAGGAAAAATATTAGCTCGCACGCAGAGTGTGCTCAGGTATGCCAGTCGCGACACCTTCCCCTGCTCTCACGCTTACGAGCTCGTTACAACGGTCGATGTAGCTGGCATCAGAGACCCCGTGAAATCATTCTCCTTCGTTGCCAAGACGACCGGACGTGTATCGCGAAATCTGGAGAGGAGGCGACCCTGACCACGAACGCACCCCTGCCACGGTCGATCGAGCTTCCCCCGTGGCTTTTTTTATGCATACCTTTCCGGGATAATTTCTACGGGGTTATTTCTCGGTCGCGGAGAAGCGTATTCGATCTTGTTAAAGCGAATCCGGGAGATCGGGGCGACTGTTGAAACGATTACACAGAAGCAGAGAGGTTCGGCTGCATTTATTAATTCGACCCTCCCTCGCCCTTTTTACCACTGACACGAGTACGACTCACCCTTGTCGTAGCATTATGATGTACAACTCACTGTACACGCCCCTCGGAAGAATCGGGTTGGTCTTGATCCTTATGTCAACAACCGGGCACCCATCTTCAAATTTCTTTTGAAAAACTCTGTGACTCTCATCCGTCTCTCATTTTACGAACCGAACCTGTCCCTCGACGTGAAATTAACACAAAATATTAGTTTTCGATGCTTCTTTATTCAAACTGATGAGTTAAATTGATGTGTTTCGCGTGGAAAAAAAAAAACAAAAAATGTGAACTTCCAGGAAAATGTAGCTACTAAATTGAAACAAGGGACAAATGTGGGGTTTATGTTTTTGTTGAACACATCGACGCGGATTCCGAACGACTATTTTCGTGGACAGGTTCTGCCGGTGTACCTTGTGGTTCTTCATCGGCGGGATAGGCAACGGAAGCGGCAAACACGGGGGAAGGTGCGAAGTCTCGAGACGCTCGACGAGAACGATTGCGTCCGGGGCTGAACGTCGCAGATAGCGGAGCCCTAATTATTTCCGACGCTGTAAACTTTGACGCGACTATTACGAGGTGGGCGACGCTGCACGGAACAATAGAGAGACCACGGCGAAGTTCAGTTTGGGAGTGAAAGTCGACGATGGCGATGCAAGGTGGACGGGGGCTAGAACGGGCCAGCGTAGATAACAGATTGCCCTGCTCCGGCGAGCCGGACTTTCTTAATTCCCGACGATCCACGATAGCGAAACAGCCGACGCCTCCGACGACGAACGTAAGCGCGCACACACATGGAACCAGACCGGATCTTTGTTCAAGTTTCGAGGAAGAAAGGAGGGCCAGCGAGAATTTTATTTGACACCTGATGAATGTGCCCGTGCCGCGAAAAGGTAATGAGAATTCCTAGATCGCGCACGACCCGAGTATGAAGTATCGCTCGTACGGATAATGAAACTCGTGAGAGCGAGAGAGAGAGAGAGGAGACATTGTAAAAGACGATGTTTAATGGAAGCAGCCGGGGTAGTTGTTTCCGAGAGACGCGATCTATCGATCGATCGTTGGAACGGCTATATAGATCGGGATATCGGTTCCAGCGAGAGCATAATTTGTATCGCGAGCATAAAGAAGAGACGGTCTCGTTCGGAGGCCGGTGAAACGGGCACAATGAAGAAGATAAATACGCGGAATAAACGTGAATAAAATGCATCAAACAATAGGTTCCGTTCAGCCATGAATAATGCATGGTACGAACTTGAGGCGAACGGAAGAAGAGTGGATGCTCGAATGCGGCGGAGAACGCGGCGCAACGGTAATTGATTCGTTACGACCCCGTAAACGTTCGATGAATGAAAGCTAATATCTACGCGCGAAACAAGGCCAGCCGGAAGCTTATCTTCGAGCGCGACTCTCGTCCGCGCGCGAGAGGAGAGAAGAGGAGAGGATTGAACTGGCGCGCGAGAAACGCCGCACAGTTTCCTCCGTGTACAGTGTACGGTATGCGGATCACGGGAGGCGATCGTCGACGAGCCGCTCGTGACGCGCTTCGTTCGTTTTCGAGTGTTTGAGAAGCAACTCGAACGGCGCGGCACGAAGAGCCGTTCATACCAGGGGAACGAACGCGTTTCTCTGTTCGACAGCAGCGTCGAGCAGCACAGCGAACGCGGTGCCGGATGGAAATGTGTGCTCTGTATCGTCCTCGATCGTTCCGCAAACGCGAGAATTTTGATCGACAGAGAGAGAGAGAGAGAGAGAGAGAGAGAGAGAGAGAGAGAGAGAGAACAGGAGGAGAGTGTGTGCCCAGAGCCCGATGAAAATGCCGAGCGATTGCAGCCTCGCGCGAAAACTTAATTTTCGTTCGGCACGAAACCTTTTTTCCCCCGAAAAAAGCTCCCGGGAAATGCGGAATATTTTTCGTTTTCATACATTCGGAATTCTGCGGTCGTGCCGTGCCCGCGTTCCCCACTGACTACGCGCATTGTTTCGCGACAATCCGCAAGCACCCCGCGGCAAACGCGTATTTCCTACAGAATACAACGCAATCGGACGACCAAGGGAATCAAAGGGCTCTCTTGGCGAAATCCGCCGGCGAACGGCACACAGAAGCTCCGATTCGTTACCATTTATGGGCAGAACCGCTGGAGAAAGCGACGGAGAAGCTGCGAGGTCGCCGACGAGCTCCGAATTCGAAAAATCTTAATGGTCCGCCGTGTATCCAGTCTCTACGATAGCGTTCTACATCGTGTCGATCGCAGATAAGTCCAATAACGCCAGCTGCACACCTTCGGTTTTAACGTACGGTGCTTTTGTGCTGTCGAAATTAATAATTTGCGGCGGAATATATAATCGTGTACTTAACGACACGCGATTACGTTTAAAATAAATGTGTATTGTCTAATTTAATTTACAGTGCTTCGGACCGTAATTACATTGCCGCACCGTCGCTGAGAACGACGCACAGAGTGCTACAACAATGATTGAGAAATTGACTTGGAAACTCGGGAGTTCGAGCTAGAACAAGGCCAAAATCGAACGTCGTAAAGTTCAACGCCGTGAGCTGTGCTCCGGGAGCGAGCGAGTACTTGTAATTGTAACCAAACGCAATCGAACCGATGCGTATCGATGTAGTGGCTGTTTCGCTGCGCTCTAATCTGTTCGTGAGCGTCCCCCACGGTAGACAGACAAGATATCGAGACTGAAATGTATATATCTACACCAAACAAGTCCGGGTCGCATCCCTAATCGCAGTCAACGGAGGTCTAATCGAAAAATGGACATTTCGTGTAGGAGCGACAACGATCGTAGGGGACGTTAACGGGGTGGCTGACTGCTTGAACGGCAGATAGGACGGGAATGGACAGCCGGGACCGACGGTGGTAGATTACAAGTAAAACCGGCTGCGAGGAGGAAGGAGTCAAAGTAGCAGAGGAAGAAGGGTGCCGGAGCAAGAGAAAGAGAGGAGGATAGGGCAACTGCGAAGATAGAGAGAGGGAGAACGAAGAAGAAACCGCCTGGATGTGTTGAAATAGAAGGTTGTAACGTGCCCCGAGTCTGATGGATCGAGGATCCGAGTGGAAGGAAGATAGAGAGAGAGAGAGAGAGAGAGAGAGAGAGAGAGAGAGAGAGAGAGAGAGAGAGAGAAAGAGAGAAAGAGAGAAAGCGAGAAGGAGGGGTTGCACGGCGAAACACGGGAAGAAGCAAGACGCAGGGTACGACAAAGAGGACTTCCCTGATCCCCTTGCTCGTCACCGAGAACGTCAGCCATCTGGCATTGTATGTACGAGAGACCTCGGTTGCTTTGGTGTGCGGTGTCCGAGAGCATGTTGTACTCGGTGGCGCCTACCCCACGAGGTTCCCGATAGAAACGAGACGAAACGAAAGCAAACAACCGTTCGCTCGAGAGCTGATTGGTAGGTTTCTTCGTAGATAGCTCGGCGAGGAATCCACGAGCGGAATCGCGGGTTTTCGACGGCGCGTGTTTTCTCACGACGCGGCGGCTCGCATCGATTCCTCGAACTGTTTGAGCACCAGAGCCGGTGACGCCGTAGCGTCCGGAGCCTTGAAACGCTCCAAAAGCGGAATGGAGCATATCCACGGGTTAAGAACGAAAGTGGCGTCGATTACTCCCTCCTTCTCCTCCTCCTTCATCTCTTTCTCTTTCTCTCTCTCTCTCTCTCTCTCTATCGTCGGACTATCTTTCTTACGAACGACTACCTTTCTCTCTCTGTCTTAGCAGCGATCTCTTGAATGAACCGAGTCTCTCAACCATGGCACAGATACGACGCACTTAGTCAGCGTGCCGCACGTGCCTGTTGTGCATACGTAATGCGTATTGACACGTCGAGTGACAGCACGCGGGCCGAGTCACGCTGCGAGTACCTCGTCGAATCGATAGACCGAGGAACGTCACGGGCTAACGCCGTGGACGACCGGCGATTTCGGAGCGCCGATAAGATCGTCAACGGGAGAGACAGAGACGAACGTATTTGTCCCTTAAATTATTCAGCTCCGACTCCACGAGTTTCGCTGGTTTACTAGAAAGCGGTATCTCGGGCACATACGATCGCGAGTGCACGTATGCAAAGAGAACGAGACAGAGAAAGGGAGGACACCGAATCGAGATCGCGAAATTACCAAAGGAGATTGTGCAGACTCACCGGCAATGGCGACGAACAGGAGGAATATCCACGTATCCATGAGTAAGCTGGCGAGGCGTAGCTGGAAGCTGGTGGCTGCGATCGCGAGCTTGTCCATCACGCTTCAGGATGCAGCATCGTTGGTCCTTGTGGATCCTGCTGGCAGCTTTCGAACTGGTCCCGTGGTACTCTCTGTCTTTCTTTTTCTGTCCGATGTCACCGAATCACTGTCCTTGTCACTGAATCCGCCGAGAACGCCGGAAAAGTCCTGTGTCGCGTGTCGCGTCGCGTCTGCTCTTGGTCTCACCACCGCGGAACGTGTCCTGACACTGTCCTACGGTCCCGTACGGTCTCCTGCGGTTCCCCTACGGCTCTCCCACGGAGCAGACTCGCATCGTCCGAGCGTTTTCGCGATGTTCCGCTCGGTCGGACCGTGTGTGATCGCTCTCTGACTCTCGGAGCCACGCTCGGTGGTTCTTGTCACCGTGAAGCGGCAAGATGCGATCAGACGAGATCTCCTCGCGTTCAGCGTCGCGATTCGATGCGCGCGGCCTCTCCGTTGAATCACGCCGCGTGTGCCTCTACGCGTGTCCGACGATACGCTGGTCCGCGCGCGTACGTATCATCCGCTCGGCTCGGCTCGGCTCTTTGGCCCGCGCGAAGCGCCGGATATCTCAGCCGCAACGGAGCAAACGGTCTCTCTCTCTCTCTCTCTCTCTCTCTATCTCTATCTATCTTTGCGCTCTGATATGTATGCCCGCCGGGAAATCACCGATAGACCGCGGAGAGATCGCGCTTTCAGACGCGCGGCGCGACGGTACGGAAGAGAATCTGCTGCGATCTGCGAGCGAGTGAGCGAGCGAGGCGTGCACTCGTGCGGGCGACCGTGGTGTGCTCTCACCGCCGCGTTGCCCGGAGTATTGACCGACTCGGCTCGGCTCGGCTCGGCTCGACACACGGTGCGCCTCGCTGCGGGACAGACCAGGCGGGGAGAGATGCGGAGGGGGCGCCTGCTCTCTGACGACTACTGTACTCTCGGGTGCGCGCGCATTCCGGCTCCTAAAGCTCGCGAGAGCGGTCCCGACGAACCACCTATACCTACGCGCTTCGAGGCTTCGAGGCTTCGAGCCGATTCAACCATTCGACGGGCCTTGGACGGTTCTTCTTTTTTCCTTTTTTTCTTTTCTTTCCCTCCTTTATAGTACTCTCCCTCCTCCTACCCTCGAGCTCCCCACCCTCGCCGGCCCGGCCCGGCCCGGCCCGGCCTCGCTCTATCTGTCCCGAGACCTGTCGTATTTCTTCGGGTACGCGAGTTACGTCGCGTCGTCGGGGCCACGGGAAAACAAACGACCGTTCCACTCGACGATTATCCGCGCCAAGCGATCCTACTCTCGCGGTTCATATTGTGTGCAGCTTTTTTGACGAACGACTCTATCCGTCGACGAATAGTCCTCTTGAACTCTCTTCTTTCCTCGGAAATCGGTGACCCGTGCGTCCGGAATAGAACCGATGAGTAACTCGGCTGTTCTGGAAACGAAAAAGACGGCTATGACGCTTTAACCTTTCAACTGTAGCGTGAGGGACCGATCGCGCAGCATTTAAACATTTACAAATACGTTGCCGTGGTTTCCGATGCCGGAACAACAAATGGACCGTTATGGTAGATAAAAAGTGTCGGCGGTACCCGATTTGGTAACGGCAAAGGATTCCGCGGAATCCGGAGTCAACGCCGAAGATAGAGCAATTCGCGAGTCGGAAGTCTTTTGTAGATAAGCGTTATCGCGGCGCCAGCCGATCGGTTCCAGAGCCGGATAAGGGGGCGTGTAATAGACCGAATGAGTCGCGGCATGATGGATGATTGTATAAACAATGGCAGAGCAAACTCCGCTGCACGGAACCTGTTTACCGGCAACGAGAGATCACGCGATAACGCGCTATCGTTCGCCGAAGAAGCAGCCTCGCATGAAAAACGAAAGGTTTGCTGACGCTGACGCAACAATGTCCCCCGACACCACGTCGACGACCGTTCCGTGGTGTTCTACGTGTTCCGAGTGCTACGTGAACGAGCTAGAGATGCCTAAAGTCCCGTACACAATACGTCGTCGGGAACCAGAAGCTCGTGATCGACGACATTCCTTCGGGTCACGATTTTAATAGGGCTAAAGGGTTCGTCAAACGCGGCCTAGGCCTCTGCTCTCCGTACTTTATGCTAAAACCATAAAACCGAGCATATTACCCTTGAAGAACTAACGAAACTATTCCGTAAAATGAGAATTTGAATAGGCTAACCGTGAAAGCTGAAGGGTTAATCAAACTTTCCCCTGATTACCACCTCCCTCGGGCTTTTAGAACACCTAGAAGACAGTTCTAAAGTACATTACGAGTAGATTCGCCCCGAAGCAATGCTGGATCCTCAGCTAATTGACTTTAACGAACCATCGTGATTCGTGCGGAGATTAGCCAAAGTCTACGTGGTCTGTCGGTGTGCACAGAGCTTTAGTGAAAGAGACACGGTTCTTCGGTTGTCTTTTACCGTTTCGCGAATAGTTTACGACCCGGTCCGCGTTTCCGGCAAGCGAGTGCGCGGTTTAGGTTCGTGCGAGCACGCTGATTTCCACGAAGGAGCGCGGTGAATCGTCCACGGAACGGTTGACACAGGGAAATCGACCGATACGTACACGACGAACGGTCTACCGGTAGTTTCCTCGGTCGATACGAGGATACCTCGTCCGCCGAAGGAAGATCCGATCTTGGGAACGGCTCGAACGCCTTCCGGACTTCAGCAAAGAGATCTATGGGTCGGATAAGGAGCTGGCTTCAGAGATCCAGCAGGTTGTTCGGGCACGGGGGAAGAGGGACGAAATTCTTCGTGTGTGCAGCGTTTTTCAACCCCTCGGCATGGTCGAACTTTCTTTCCCGAATCGCGAGGGAGGCGTCGCAAAGGAACGATCGGTGCCGATTTTATCTTGGCGAGACTATCGAACCGTAAGCCCCGGGACCCCATAACGCCGGCGACAATGGCGTCGAGCCCGTAGTTAGTCGCACGCGACCAACCGTCCCGGGCTAACGACCAGCGACGAGCCGCGCAGCGGGGTTCCTTTTGTTTAACCGAGTCGTTTATTAATCAATTGCATAGCTCTCTTTCTCTGCCCGTAGCTCGCCGGAGCTCGGCAAAGAGTTGCGCATTTGACGGTCAAACGCTTTCTTTTTCTTCTTTTCAAGCGAGCCGCGCCGCCCGGCTCGCCAACCCCCCGCTAGCCATCCTTTGATCTCTCGCAAAAATGTCTTGTTACAAGGGAAGCAGAGGATCCCGGGGCAGAGTATCTATGCGCGATGTAATTTGCTGTACGCGTCCAGTGGAAACGCGAGACCGGAGCGTTCAATTACGGGAGCTACTACGAGCCGCGCCCGTGGATACCTATCGAACGGAACAAACGTCTCCAAGGAGATTTCAAGACTCGCGACTTCCTCAGGAAAATTACTCGACTTCGATTCCATGCCGAGCACCCGCTTTCATTCGAGACTGTTAACCGAGGAACATCTGCACCCTCGAGGGTTCACATAATTGAACGGATGTCTGGAAGAAAGGCGTTTATTACAAAATTTTCTGAAATGGACTGTTCCGTGCAATCAGTGCCAATTTGGCAAAGCTTTCAGTGCTCAACAATGGCACTATAGGTTCGATATTGTAGCATCTTACAATAGTTTCCATTGCTATTCTTATTTCACAGAATATAACATACGCCTTTTTTCTAGATATCTACATATATACAATTAGAGGAGATCAACGATTCACGGATTCACTTCATTTGTGACGGTGCTCTATCGCACGCGTGATCGACACGAGAAAGTAGAAAACGCTCTAGCTCCGTGCAGAAGTGGGCTGATAAAACGCGGGGAATATAAAAGATCGATAAGAGTCGATCTAATCAACAGGTTGACCCCGAGAATGCCGATACGAACCGGTCGCGGTTGTCGGACATCTTCTGTATCGTCCGGCTAGTTAAAGGAAAAATCATGCTGGTCTGTTCAACGAAAAATTAGTCCTTGAATGCGGTACTCTGCTCGCGGGACGCAATGTTTCTTGCGAAGCGTTAATTGCCGACGGGGTAACGAAATATGGATATGTGTACACGGCGAAAGAATAATAGCCGCGCGGAACAATGGCTGCTCACCGGCTATTCGAGGCAGCTGCGGCGATTCGGCTGCCGGCGAACGCTATAATGGTCCGATTTACATTAATGGGACCACCGTGTCAATAGGTCGATGCGTTCCACGATACGCTGCGCTCTGAAGCGATTGGTATTACGATTCGACGAATATCAATGTCAATAAACGCGGCTCGCTCGAGCGTACCGAGGGAATCGCGGATGCTCGCGATTGCGGGAACGCCAGATGAATCGCTCGCGGCGGGCACGGCTCGGGTACAGCCGCGCGTCCTATTAAAACAAGCGTCTCGCGCTCTCGAAACATTATCGTTAAAGCATTAACGACGAGCGTACGGATCGAAGCGGCATAACCGACGATAATTAAAACGATTCGAGGACGTCGACGAGGGTTTTTGAAAGCGCTTAATCGGGGAAGACGTCGTTTCGACGGCAGAACACCCGGCTCGCGAATTCGCGCCGCTGAAGCCTCTTCAATCAGAGAGCTTCCTCGCGTGTACGTTTTCTTTTTTTCAATTAGACTCTTTTTCCATCGTCGCCGATTGGGACAGGTGAATCAGGCGAATGCTTCTCTTTCGTTTCCATGTTTTCTTCATTTTTTCTTTTTTTTTTTGTAAACACGTGTTTATAATTTATTATCAATTGTGTACTCCATACAGTGACCTGCACAATTAGTGACACGTTCGCACACACGCATCCACCTACGCATTCTCTCTTGAGAAAAAAAATATACGCACGCTAACGTAGCGTGCGTCACACACACACATATTTATCTCCATACATATGTATACATGTATATACGCCAGCACGTACATAACGTATCCGATGCCGGTATCTCTTGTATATAATATAAGTATATATGTATAACTATCGTCGGGGTGGGGGGAGGAATTTTTCTGTGTTCTTCTTCATCTTTTGTTCCTTTTCAAAATATATATGTACATATATATTTCCGTAGCTAACTATAGGACAAGAACTGTGGCAACGATCGTACTTCGTCTTAAATCCTATTACTCTCTTATTATACGCGTAGTTGCATCGTTTCCTGTGCGTCATTTAGATGATTTGTTCTTCGTTTTCATTCCCGTGAGGAGTCGTGGTTACATAGCGTTACAGACACGTGCGGTGGTTTCTGGCTGTGTATATCGATGGCTGAGTTCGTGTGTGTGTGCGTGTTTGTGTGCGTGTGGTAGCAAATACTGGAGCAGGAGGAGGGAAAAGTGAGCGCGCGAAGTCAGTGTGTTCGTGTGTATATGTGTGCGCAGATTTGCGAATTTCGTTTCTTTCGTGATCGGATAACAATAATTTAAACAATGATATCGCGTTGGTCGATCTTCCAGTATTTCGTTGAAAATGGAGTACACGCGCTCAGACTTTCATGCTCTACCTCTAACTGTTGCACACACACACGCGCACTCTCTCTTTCTTGCTTTCTGTTTATGGCATGGATGAAACTGACTTCGATGGCTCTCACAACCACAGCATTCGCAATATCGTATCTCCTCGTACTCGGTATCACAATGATTCAACGTATTGACTATTTTACTGATAGATCATCCCTCTCTCGTATCCACGTTCTTCTCTCGACTTTTAATTTCTCTAAAAGCGTGCGCACTAATCTGACGAATCCTCCGACCAGACCGAGCGGCTCTCTCTCTCTCCCTATCTCTCTGTTTCTTTCTCTCTTGAAGAGCCTCGGCCTCTGAACATGTCCATGGTTTTGTATCTCGTGGTCGTCTCTAATTGTCGTGTGCCTTGCGTAGATTCTAACCGCTGGTGAGCCTCCGTGTTTCCCTTTGTTCTTCCGCGATCATTTCTTTCGTATGGACGGCGATTAAAACGTAGTGCTTTTGTTATAGATTATTATAGAACATGCGAGGAACGCTAAATATCCTGAGTCTCTGAAATGTTCGCACAGTACGTGGGTTCTGCACACCTCTCTGCACCCTCACTCTTTCATCCGTTTTCTCGCGATAATCGCTACTTTCACCGTGGAAAAACCGAGTCTCCCGGATGGAACAAAGAATTTTCCATACCGCTTCAAAGAACACGGACGAACGTGTTTTTAATACTCAGTTTCTCCAGGGTCAATTCGTTGCAGTCCGGACAATTTGTACCAGAGAGTTCCAACTTGTTCACCACCGGAAACCGCAAGGTGCTCACCATTAGTCAAACCTCTTCCCACTACTACGTATAGCCGTAGAGTTAGTGGGGGCGAAGTTCTACGGCAACGATGAAGTCTAAGAGTCGGGGAAGAACCTAAGCGGGGAAGGTGTCGCGTATGACTCGCGATACTACAAGTTAGAACTCCCTGTTTTATACAGGAACCGAGCGAAACATACTTGAAACAGGTGCGTTTGACGCGTTCACTACCGAACCACCATGGAACTATCGTCGAATCGAAGCAATTCGTCTAATGAAACAGAAATTGAAGAAGTCAAGGTTCATATATTTGTAGTCCTAAGGAAATTTGGCACGCTAAAATACGAGTCTCGCGGCAGCGAACGCGTTAAAGATCGGCAACGATAAATCATGTTTCCCGCGAGTTCGATGGCTTCCCTGTCGTTTGTCTGTGCGATCGTCGGACTCCTCGCGATAAAAATTTGTACAATCGCACGATTTTAAACTATTCATTGAGCTTTCTCGCGTAGCAAGATTACAAGTCGTTCGTTCGATAACGTTGTAATACTTCGTTGCGGGCCGGGCAGAACGTGCGCCGAACAAAGTTGATTCGATGACGAGGCTCGACCGGATTCAATCGAAAACACGCGATAGTGAACACACGCTACAAACGGGAAAGAAAAACCGAAGCGAATAAGTTTTCTCCGTTCTATGCCGGCTACCCGGATCTCGCCCCCTCTTTCCCTAAAACACTGTCCGCGACACACAGATTACTTTAATCTCAAGGCAAATATGTTTCACTGTTAGAATAAATCGGTTTTGCGCCAAGACGTTTTGTGCACGATTATATTATTTAAATGTTATGTACGTTTACGTATTGTAATGTATGTATATCGTATCGTAAAATCACTACGCAACTTCTCACCGATCCTACGGTGTGTAGGGAAAGCACTTTGTGCGTACGCTAAAAACGCGACACGTCGAAGCTCGCGGCTACGACCGGGTGAACGAGGATACCCGAGTATACAACCGGTTACAAGTTTCTACACCCCCCCCCCCCCTGTCGCTGGGAAAAAACGAACGTCTCGGAAAACGAAAATCGAATTCGCGATCCGCTGGACCGTCCCTCGCGTCATCGTGTCTCCCCTCCGCGCGCCATAAATAACTTCGGAACTAATTGTTATTCGTTTCACCAATAATCCGCTCGAGCTACTCGCGCGCGCGGCTACTCGCTCGTCGCAGCTCGTCCCTTTTTCCTATCCCTCTCTTTCCCACTCTATCTCTCTCCCTTGTATTTTTGTTCTCCCCTCGTTTCCACGTTTAAATACTAATGTAGGCCATGGCATTATTTTTCTTAATACATATAAAAAGGTCCGACGTTGATTAAAGTCCGCGCGTATTGTGCTCGACAGGACGCGAGCGCTCGAAATCTAGGATAACCGGTGGAGAAAGAAAAAGGTTGCGGTGATTAATCGTAATTTTGTCGATGTCGCGGGGAGCAACGCTCTCTCCGCTCTCATTGCACAATGTCCAAATAAAACGGAGCTACCTAATAATGCACTAGTCTCACAGCTCGCGCCATCTACGATCAATTTATTACGTGTACGTGGGTGTGTTTGTTCGTCGCTTTTTTTTTCATTTCTCTTTTTTGCTTTGTTCGTTTCGTCGATCGGACCTCCGAGTGCACGAAAGCGGATAATCTAGTAACCGAGGTTTTGGATAACTTCACTCCCGTTTCTGATTTTTGTTATTTTGTGTTCAGAATGTTAATCGCTCGTTGGGCGCCGTTCGCCGAACATGATTTTTAATCGAAGAAAATGGACGACTCGATTTGTAAATTATGCTCACGTCGCATCTACGAGAATACTATGTATTGTGTAACAAGCTGGGAAATAGAAACAAGAAGAATAAGTATGGACAATGTATGGACAAGGATCGCTGAATAGAAATCGAACTGAAATAAATACGCTTAAAGCTATAATCCTCGACAACTGTTCGAAAGATGGGGTCGAGTCGATATACGAAACCATTATAGTCATTTCATGACGAGACGTTACGCGAAGAAGTTAAAAAGATCTCTCTCGCTCTTGCTCTCTCTTTCGCTCTCTCTCTCTCTCTCTCTCTCTCTCTCTCTCTCTCTCTCTCTCTCTCTCTCTCTCTCTCTCTCTCTCTAGAATTATGTATGCATCGTGCAATAAAAAACGCTCAATTCCATAGTGTTTCGTCGATGGTAGAAAATTGATGTGTACGCGCGTACTGAGACATGGTCTCGTGTTGTCGAGATGATGAACAGTCAATATTATATTTATATATATATTTATATATCTCCGACGAATCTCTTTCGTTACATGTTTTTTCTTTTTTTTCTCTCTCTCTTTCTTTTCTTATGTCTTCGAATCTTAAACCGATGTTGAGTTGGTTTTGTTACGTTTTTAAAAAATCTAGTCACGCCTCGGAGATGGATAGCGGTTGTTATCCTTTCGAATGCATCTCTTATCGTTACTATTTTGTACAATTATTATACAGGGGGGCATGGGGGTATGGGGCAAGGGGACGGGGATGTCGATCGCTCGTTAATGCTACGAAATAATACGGTGAATGGATAAACAAAAGAAAAGATCATTCACGAGTACCTATATATACGATGGAGGACAGAAGATCCGTATTTTGTTTGGCAGGTGCGTCTCACTTTCCCGATCGAAAGTGACCCTGTGCGGACACCTCTCCGACACTCTTCTCCCGTCTTACAAAAGATTACATTTCCCCAAACATCTCCGTTTCCTCCGATTCTTCTCCAACTCGGCCGGAGGTTGATTTCTGATAATACGAACGACCTAAGACAAAATTGAAACGATCTCTTCAACCATTCCTCGATCGGCGAACTGATCGGAAACTGTTTTATCCTTACCTCGTGGAATGCTGCGTCCACGTTCAACGGTGGATCTTTGGCAGAGGTTTCAATGTAAGGTATACCCAGACGGAGAGCCAACTCTCGTCCCTGCTCTTCAGTGACCTTCCTTAAATGCACCAAGTCTACCTTGTTGGCCACCAGAAGCATGGGATACACATCTCTGTCGTTTACCCTGAGTATCTGGGTGTAGAAATACATGATATTCTCGTAGGACTGTTTGTCTGTTACCGAGTACACCAACAGAAACCCATCACCCTTGCGCATGTACTGCTCGCGCATGGCACTGAACTCTTCCTGGCCTGCTGTGTCCAGCACTGTTAGATATAAGAAAACATATTTAGCTAAGCTCAATCGATCAACAAATGTGCTTCAGAGCTTGGGAGATAGTACAGAGGTAATACAAATATATGAAAGTTAGACCCAAACCTTTGAAAAGTCTGTACACTTCTCTCTCCACTATCAGATTCTCCTCTCAAGACTTTCTGCACACTCATTGGTAGAGAAAGAAGCATTTTGAGAGAACTACTCCCTGTGCCTCACAAGAAGTCCCTCAAGATGGTACACATTAACAAATAATTCAGTGAAAACCATAAGTGCCAGTGGAATGAATCAATTGGAAGGTTTGTTACCAGGTTCTTTTTGAATTCCTGGCAGGAGACTTCTTGCAAAGCACAGGTTGTACCACCTCCCGAGCTCCTAATGGTAGATACTCAAAGATATAAGCGCAAGTATAGTTGTTAAGGGTTGTACTCACCATCCAGAATGCACCATTGCTTGTCTACCTCAGTATGTTGTATGTAACTGTCCTCGATGGTGGGATCGTAGTCTGTGACGAACAGCTTTTGGAAGAACTGTATGGTGAGAGCACTCTTTCCGACGCCTCCATCTCCTACTACGACCAGCTTGAAGGTCATAAGGTTGTCATTATTGGGAGGACGTGTCATACCGCCTTTTGCTCTCCCACCCCCTCCCCCGCTGCTCTACCGTCTTCTGCCTATTCTGTCAACTGTTCCAATGTGTTCACAGCAGAGTGTACCTGCCCATAAATTGTCGAGCTACCGCTGTCTGGCCGAGGTACCCTAGACAGACGATCCGTTTGTTAACAGTCGATCGACAATTAATACAATAAACAGGAAAAATCAAGCTCGCTTGACACACCGTAGTTAATGGTCTTGTTTACAGGAACTCGAGCAACCGAAACGTAACGCACGTCGTTGCAATGTAGCGGGTGTGTCAATTGCACTTAATAGGAGAGAATTAGGGAGACAGGTTTCGGACGCGCGAACACGGCCCGACAGATTGCAACGGCGTTCGCTTAGGATTGCTTAGGATGCTGAACGGATGCTACACGCCGCGAGAAAACAAAGGCGTCTCACCTTACATGATCTGCCACTCCTGCTTCGCGTTCTTCCAGCTGTCAGTCTGTGCCACTGTGGGCAACATTCGTATCCGTGTAGACAGTGTGTTTGTGTAAGCTGCCAACGTAAGTGCGTGCACGATAGGCCGAGTATACTTCCGTGACTATGCGCGCAAACATTACTGCCACTGCCACTGCTGTAGCGGCGACTGTTGCAGACAACTTCAGGCGGCTCACAAACCAACTCCTGATGTCTGTAAACTGCTGTAAACAAACAGAAGATCGATGGATTATTCATGGATCTACGATGTTCATTGTCTCCAGTCTCTGTTACACAGATCTTATGATCTTCTTTTATTAACGATCGTCGTCGCTTGTCTATTTCCCGTTGAATCAAATCGTATCAATGGCGGCCTCTGGAAGAGGGCGAGTCGAAACAAACGAATTGAATTTCCTCATCTTTATGCAAAATAACAATTGTACTCCACTATAAACAGTCACATTTCAACCGTACAAGTAATTCCAACGGGCGCGCACAGTGGCTCAGTGGATAAATCTCGTGAAAATAAGTAAATAAAATAAGAAAAAATATAAGAAGTAGTTCGAATATACCGCGGCAGCTCCTCTAGCGGCGCGTCTTCCAACAAGCATCGCAAGCAGTGTTACCAGCCGTGTTTGGCATATAGAAACACAGATAAAAATGCAAGGAAAACTGGGAGATTGTACTCTAAATGTACTCATTCCCTAAAAATGTCATATTTTTTTCATAGCATTAGAACAATACCTTGTACTGTACGAAATAAAATGATTCAACCATTTTCGTCACATTGGCATGTTGCGTTCGTATTTTTACTGACTTCACTCGATACAGGTTGCACGAGTTGTGTAAACACGAGAAATAAAAAATACACGTGTGTTTTGATCGTAAACATAATTTCATTCTATCCCTGTCTTCGTGTTCTGAATGTAACGATTAAAGATTTTCAGTAAACGCGCTGTGTTTCATTTTATAACACTGATTCATACGATGCAGGGTTCATAACCAAACAAACACAACATCGATTGAACGTTTACAGTACTTCTATAAATAATACGGTTGCTGATCAGTGCACAACATTAGCGACCGTTCTTTATAAACATTTTCATGTGTCGGACAGAGTTGGTCGATAATTACTAGCTTTTTTACAATGTTACACATGACCGGTTTCTCGTTACTGTCAAGGTTATGACCCCGTATCTAACTCGTAAACAATCTTTTTTCATAAATACATCCCCTGTGTTTGCAGTTATTTAATTTAAGAGAAGACTCACCATGGACGCTGATCTTTACGACGAATTTGGTAATTATATCGGCCCCGATTTGGCCTCCGATAGCGAAGACGAAAATGAGTATGGAAACGCTGGAGACGATGGGGACGACAGAGACCGGTCGGACGAGGAGATGGAAGAAGACAAGGATGAGTCCAGGGAGCAAAATGATCAGGGCAACTCCATGGCAGTTGTACTCCACGAAGACAAAAGATACTACCCTAGCGCGTTGGAAGTATACGGACCAGAGGTGAGTCTATTCACTGCAACTGCCTCTTCTCTATTAATACCACTTACCATATTCTAGGTGGAAACATTAGTACAAGAAGAGGATGCCCAGCCACTGGACAAACCACTGATAGCGCCAACTAGGAAGCCAAAGTTCCAGATCAAACAGCAGCAACTCCCAGAAACAACGTATAGCATAGAATTCTTAGCAGACATGATGGATGCACCCCATTTAATTAGGAACGTTGTTTTGCTTGGTCACTTGCACCACGGGAAAACTACTCTAGTCGATTGTTTGGTGAGGCAAACCCACCCCTACCTTCACAGTGTGACTGATGAAAAGCCTTTGAGGTAAGAAGCGACAATCCGTCTGATCGATCGTAATTAGAGTTGATTTTAAAACACGATCGTCTACAGGTACACAGACACTCTATTCACCGAGCAACAGCGGGGCGTATCAACGAAAGCGACTCCGGTGACCCTGTTATTACAGGACGTGAAGTCCAAGTCTTATTTGTTAAACATATTTGATACTCCTGGCCATGTGAACTTCTCCGACGAAGCGACAGCCGCGATACGATTATCTGACGGCGCGATACTAATCGTGGACGCCGCCGAGGGTGTCATGCTAAACACAGAACGGCTACTGAAGCACGCGCTTCAGGAGAAGCTTGCGCTGACAGTCTGTATAAACAAGATAGACCGGCTGATTCTCGAGCTGAAGCTGCCTCCATTAGATGCCTACTATAAATTGAGGCACATCATCGAGGAGATCAACGGGCTGATCGCTATTTATTCGGACAACGAAAACCCGTCGTTCGTGTCGCCCGCAATTGGCAACGTGTGCTTCGCGAGCTCCGAGTACAACGTCTGCTTCACATTAAAATCCTTCGCTGCCTTATACGCGAAGACCCATCCCGGATTGAACTCCAACGAGTTCGCGAAGAGACTATGGGGCGACATATACTTCAACTCAAAGACTCGGAAGTTCACAAAGAAACCGCCACACAACACCGCTCAACGAAGCTTCATCGAGTTCATTTTGGAACCGCTGTACAAAATCTTCGCTCAGGTTGTTGGTGACGTGGACACCACTTTGCCGGATGGTTAGTATATCGATTTTCACTCACCGCGTCTCTGTACACTCATCTCTGTTGAACTCCATAGTGCTCGATGAACTGGGTATCAGATTAACGTCGGAGGAGATGAAAATGAACATCAGACCGTTGCTGAGGTTGGTCTGCACCAGGTTTTTGGGAGACATGTGTGGGCTCGTCGATATGTGCGTGGCTCACGTGCCTAGTCCCCAATCTCACGCGCCGGTCAAAGTGCAGCACGTGTATACGGGGCCCATAGACTCTCCTCTGGCACAGGATATGGTCAACTGCGATCCTGACGTTAGTATCTCGGAATTCTTTTTAAATTCAAAGGACCTACCTTTGTTCAATCCCTATATCTTGCCGATACGAATGTTTCAGGGCAGGTTGATGATTCACAGCACGAAAATGTACCCTACCGAGGATTGTACACTATTCGTAGTTCTCGGGAGGGTGATGTCCGGCACTCTAGAGGCAGGGCAACGCGTACGTGTGTTAGGTGAAGCGTATTCCCGCACTGACGAAGAAGACTCGCGAGTTCTCACTGTTGGAAGGCTGTGGATCAGCGAGGCACGCTATTCCATCGAGCTGAACAGGGTTCCAGCTGGCAATTGGGTCCTTATCGAAGGCATCGATCGACCTATAGTGAAGACCAGTACGATTACCGACTTGAACAGCTCGGACGATCTCCACATATTCCGACCATTGAAGTTCAACACCCAGAGCGTAATCAAGATCGCGGTGGAGCCTGTGAATCCGTCGGAACTGCCGAAGATGTTGGACGGTCTCAGGAAGGTGAACAAGAGCTACCCTCTGCTGGGGACGAAGGTCGAGGAGAGCGGCGAGCACGTGGTCCTAGGAACTGGTGAACTATATTTGGACTGCGCCATGCACGATCTGCGCCGCATGTATTCGGAAATCGATATCAAAGTAGCTGACCCTGTGGTCGCCTTCGCCGAAACCGTGGTGGAGACCAGCTCGTTGAAGTGTTTCGCCGAGACACCGAATAAGCGCAACAAGCTGACGATGATCGCCGAGCCTCTGGAGAGAGGATTGGCGGAGGACATAGAGGCGGAGCACGTGAAGATCACATGGAACAAGTAAGCTTGTATTTTGTTGGATCAAACGTAGAGGGAGGTCTCGATCACTTTGCGATTTGCAGGAAGCGACTGGGAGAGTTTTTCCAGACCAAGTACGACTGGGACTTGTTGGCTGCGAGAAGTATATGGGCGTTTGGGCCTGACGCCACCGGTCCCAATATTCTAGTCGACGACACGCTGCCGTCCGAAGTAGACAAGACGCTGCTGAACAGTGCTAGGGACTCTATTATTCAAGGCTTCCAATGGGGTACCAGAGAAGGTCCCCTCTGCGAGGAGCCGATTCGGAACGTGAAGTTTAAGATCTTGGATGCTGTGATCGCTCAGGAACCTCTGCATCGAGGAGGTAAGGATATTGGACTATTCTATCGTTGGGAGTTGTGAGCTAGGGAATTAGCAATTCTCATTTCCGAATATCACAGAATTTCTCAACGGTAGGTAGACCAGTGTTAACTACGTTTTCTGTGTTAGGTGGCCAGATCATTCCAACTGCGAGGAGGGTAGCATACTCTGCGTTTTTGATGGCGACACCCAGACTGATGGAACCCTACTTATTCGTCGAGGTACAAGCTCCCGCGGATTGCGTGTCGGCCGTTTACACGGTGCTGGCTAAAAGAAGAGGCCACGTTACCCAGGATGCTCCCGTGCCCGGAAGTCCCTTGTACACCATCAAAGCGTTCATTCCAGCGATCGATAGCTTCGGGTTCGAGACCGATCTGAGGACGCACACACAGGGACAGGCTTTCTGCTTGTCCGTGTTCCACCATTGGCAGATCGTACCTGGCGATCCCCTGGACAAAAGTATCACGATTCGACCGCTCGAACCTCAACCGGCTACACACCTGGCCAGAGAATTTATGCTGAAGACGCGGCGGCGGAAGGGGCTGTCGGAAGACGTGTCCATCAACAAATTCTTCGACGACCCTATGTTGCTCGAGCTGGCGAGGCAGGACGTGCTTCTGAACTACCCGTTATAAGAAACCAATGCTGTATAATTCCGATTTTAGCCCGAACACGTATTGATAATAAAACTAATTTTCTACGAACGTTCGATTTTTTTCCACCTCCTTCTCCTCCTATCGATCTGTATTTGCTAAACGATTTTGGATTAGTTTTCGGTAGAATGTTTAAAAGAACGATCGTCAAAGATTGAAGTATCGAGACGTCGAGCGAACGAAGTTTACCCTACGCCCCAAGTAAAATGGAGGACGCCTAAATCAATAACTGCGCAGGGACGCGGAATGCGAGTTGCAGAGAATGCGGAGCAATTCCACTCAAATATATCGAGTAATATCAGAATCGGCTTCGATCTATCTGCAAGAGCTTGATCATACCTCTATCGATGCGTTGGTTGTTCGAGAAATGAGAATTGCGTTGCGCGATAACAGTTACGCACCATGAGTGTGCACTTTGTAGAGTAGGTAGTCGACAATGACGCAGCTGCTAAGGCTTTCAACGTAGACGAAGTGCTACTGCGGACTTAGAAACATAGGATCACGAGAAATTTTGAAGCCACACTACCAAAAGATGGGTGTGAAGCAAGCGAGGGTACGAGTGGCCCTATGGGTCACTGCTCTGGCTCCATAAAAGTTGGGGGTCAACGAAACGCCTATTCGGGGCAAGCCAAACGGAGAGAACAAGATCAATGGTTTCTTTGACGTCGCTTTCCCACATCATTGCCCTACGGAACAAAGAACGTTTATCGTCTCGTGTTCATCAGTTTGTACATTCCCTAGACTACTAGAAAAACCATGATAAAACTTCCGTATCGTTAGGTGGTCCTCAAACGTGAAGAGAAAGGAAAGAGCTACCGAATCTTTTAACCGTATTCTCACGTAAGAATCGTTCGTAGAACGGATATATTCGATGCTGCGGGCCCGAAATTTCTATGAGACAGGTCGGTAATAATCGCTGAGACTGAAACGAGCAGATAAAACTGAAATTCGAAAAAAATTGGAGCGGATTTTTACAAGCGTTCTAAGCAAAATCAACGATGAGACGCCTCTCGGCGGCCATCTGGTGGTTTTCGGCTAATTTACGGCCAGACGTATCGAATTAGAAGTTGGTGGCTGATGAAATTTTCTAGAAGATTAGTCAGCGAACAAGGAAACGAAGGAAAGAGGAAGGTAAACCGGATGTAGAGTCACTGCGGGAGATTCGGAACGAAACGGGAAGAAGAAAGCAGTAGAGAGGCAGCGCGCGCAGTTGGCAGGCGGGGCCGCAACTGCGCGTAGCCGTATGGGTGGTGAGAGTGGTCGGGGCTTAACGCCATTTTACCGGCTGTAACCATGCCCATCAGTCCGCCCATGAGCGGCGATCGACCAGAGAGCCGTGTTGGCCCGATGGACGCAAAACCGGGTTCGCTCGGCTTGATTGTCTCTTTTCAAGGCAACGCGACGGTCGCTACGGAACGAACTACCGCGTCGCCGCCGATCGATCGGTCGGCGTTCTTCTCGTTCTCCCGTCCTCTTTCTCTCTCCCTCTTTTTCTCTCGGCAACCCCGGGCGTCGCGACGCTCTGCGCTTTCTTTCACGCACGATCTTCGCATCGCTATTAATCCATCAACCCGCTGATCTTTCTTTGACGATTACTTGCAACGCGCAGATACAAGATGCACGATCACGATGGAAAAAAGCTTCTTCCTCTGTAATAAATTGGAGCATCGTTTATGGAATTGCCGCAATACTCCTCTCGATCATCGCAACGCTATAAACGATATTAATCCATCGATCCACTGATCTTTCTTTGACGATTACTTGCAACGCACAGATACAAGATGTACGATCACGATGGAAAAAAGCTTCTTCCTCAGTAATAAATTGGAGCATCGTTTATGGAATTGTCGCAATACTCCTCTCGATCACCACAACGCCATAAACGATATTAATCCATCGATCCACTGATCTTTCTTTGACAATTACTTGCAACGCGCAGATACAAGATGCACGATCACGATGGAAAAAAGCTTCTTCCTCAATAATAAATTGGAGCATCATTTATGGAATTGTCGCAATACTCCACTCGATCATCGCAACGCTAGGAACGATATTAATCCATCGATCCACTGATCTTTCTTTGACGATTACTTGCGTCGTACAGAACCGAAGACGCACGATCACGATGGAAAAAAGCTTCTTCCTCGGTAATAAATTGGAGCATCGTTTACATAATTGTCCCGACGCTCTGCGGTTTCTTTCTCGCTCGATCTTCGTAACACTGATCTTTCTTTCACGATTACTTGCACCGTGCAAGTACAGAACCGAAGATGCACGATCACGATGTAAAAACGTGCTCCTCGCCGATGAATTGGAGCATTGTTTATGTAATTGTCGCGACTACCGATGTTATGATGCAGTCGAATGCAAATTCCGTTGCATAAGGGACTGAAGAGCCTGGAGAGACTGAGGGAGGAACGGTGGAATATCAATGACGAATTAACGCGGACTATGCAGGTTAGTAGATCGAGTAAAGTTTATGCATTTTTAGTGTCTTCTTTAGTTGTATAATTGAAGCGAGATCGCAAGATTTCGGAGCGGAGAAGCCGTCATTCAGCGAGCCTGAGCTGTTCGACGCGATTCGATCTCTGTACCCTATTGTCGATCCTCCGATTCAAGATCTTCAAGCTTCTGTTATGCAAAACGAAGAACTATTCTGAAGACAAGATTCTAATATTCTAGATACTGGAAACCCTTTAGAGGGGCACTGCGGTCACAAAGAGGATGAACCAAAATTTCAAAGACTCCGAAAGTCGGCGCGTAGCTGCGACGTTCCTCGTCGCAACGAACGCGTACGGTGCGGCCAATCAGGATCAACCGGTTACCGGGTTCTATAAATAGCGGGACAATTTAAATTTACAATAGCGCGTGATGTATCGTCGCGCGAGTCACTGTTATATAGGTATACACGGGATACTTCTCGAATACGGTTCGGTCGGTTGTCGCGCCGCGCGTTATCGGAAGACGGCGTATGTGTCGGCGCGTACGCGTAAGTACGTAGCTGCGTGCGTGGCTATCATCGAAACTGGAGTAACGCCTTTGCGAGCGTGCAGGCGCAAGCGGAATGCTCGTCGGCTATTTTCTTCGATACAGAGATCGAAGTTACGAAACTAGAGGCCAGGAAGTATGCATAATGGATCGAGCCGCGTCTACCAGCACGGCGCATACGAAACGTCGATTTCCTGGACCTTGAATTTCGCGGCACGGTAACGAGCGTGCCCGTTCGGTATCGGCTCGATGGAAACGGTCGATCGTGCGAGAAAACGAGAAAAACGGAAAAGCCGAGGGACCCGACGACGAAGAACGTTTCCAATGATCGGCCACGTTCTCTGGAGCCGCCGTTAGGTCGCCGCATATTTATCGTGCTCGTCCGTCGACGTAGTTTTATTGTGGCACGAACAAGTCACCGTTCTTAACACGCCGCTACTCGAAAGCTACTTTTTATGCTCGATGCGCTGCGACCTGCACTCGGTGCATCCGATAATTAGAGTGACGTTCGAGAATCGGTCCGACGAGTATCCCCCACTGATTCACGGTGAACATGGGGTTCTTCGTGCGAAAGTAGCAGATATACTTCGCCGAGTAATTGAAGACGTCCCTGCAGAGGTGTCTGGTCATTGCCCGCTGGCTCTATTTGCGCCGTACGCGCCAGACAAACATCGAATGACGAGCTTCTTAGGAACGAGCTGGCGGAATGGAGGTCTCTCCGCTAAACTCTTTTAACAAGCGAAGCAACCTCCGCAGGGGTGTCTGGTCATTGCTTGCTAGCTCTACTGAGGCTGTACGCGCTAGATAAACATCGAAGGCCGAGTTTTCTAGAAATGAACCGAGGTTTGAACAAACTTTATGCACTCTCTACTCAATGTTCTGAACGAGGTGCCCCATTTTCGGATGAGGTATAGTCGCTGGGGGCACGTTATACAGGGTGGCCAAATCAGATAGTCTGCGGTCACCGAAGCGTTTGCCCCCGGGGCAAAGGGCAGATATCGATATCGTCTAGGTCCTGAGGGGTCTAGGGCTTATTTAAGGATTCCTCCTCTTCGGGGGTCACCCACACCCCAAACGGTGGAGGGACATTTTACGAGGAACGTGAAGATGATGAGAAAAAGGTGAAAAACACGGACGAAAACCACCATGATGGATAGAAGGCGAGATCGATTCGATCGCTGGTGGATCGATGGATGAATCGAAGGTTTTGGGGGGCACGAGGATTCGAGGGAGACGACAGGGAGCTCGGAGGGCGAGTCGGATGAAAGGAGGAATGCCAGGAATCGCGGAAAAGGACGAGGATCAGGGAAAAGGGGACCTAGCCGGTTCGTCGACGCTCGCCGACGCTCGGCGTCGCTCGTGCGGCTCCGTCGCAGCGAGGCGGGGTTTAGGCGGGGTCGATACGCGGCCAGAGCCGTGCCTTCCCGTCGTTTCCGTGCAGCGTCGTTCTAATCGCACCGTATCGAAATCTGGCAACGGCAGCGGCCGCAGTTCGGCGCCACCGCTGCACACACTTGCTCTGCTCGCCGATCGCCTCCGCCGCCTCCGCTGCCTCCGCTATCGTCGTTTTCGTTTTCGTTGTCGACGCAGCCGCATCCGAATCGCTATATCATCGAGTATCGTCGCGGTTCGTTCGAGAGTCGTCCCAAGTGCAGCGAATCGAGAGAGTCGCGACAAACATATACAAAGAGAGAAAGAGACAGAGAGAGAGAGAGAAAGAGAGAGAGAGAGAGCGGTGTGTTACGTTGACGTCGAGTCGCGAGACGAGACCCGTGGAGAGTCCTCGAGGAAGAGGGAGGCAACGGAAGAGAGCGACAGAGACCGTGGAACAACGTACGATACAGGGTGGGGGAGGGAGGCGGTCGGTGGGGGAAGAGAGACCACGAAGAGGAGAGGAGGAAAGATAAAGAGAGAGAACAAGAACGAGGGAGAGCGCGCGCGCGAGCGCCTGTCGACCCACCGGTCGATCGACAACCACGTCGTGTCGTCGACGACGAGCACGACAAAGAGGAACGTGGCGCGCGTGTACGGGAGTGACGACACGTAGCGGAGCACGCAGTTGCGGATCGTAGGAAGACCGATCGCGAGAGCGTGCTAGAAGAGTAGAAAAGAGCACAAGGGGGAGAGAGAGGGAGAGAGGGAGATAGAGAGAGGTGAAACGCGAACCGCTCCATAAAAGAGGGAGGGAACGAGAAGGATAGGCAGAGACGTATAGACGGACAGAAGCGGCGCGAAAGGAAGGAAGGAAGTGGAAGAAGGAGAGAATCGGGTCGAAATCGTGGCAGGGACATGTGCGCGGCGCTGTGCTCGCAGTCGGTAGGGACGTGATGGTACGTGGCTCGCGGCGGCGTGCGAGTTATCAGGATTACTCGCGCTCGCGGTCACGGGTTCGTGACAACGGCCGTGGCGAGGAGTGCGACGGCGTGAGCGACGACAACGAGGCGCGCTATCGCGGGAGAGAGCCTCGGGGCGCCGCACGCCGACGGACGGAGCGCTGTTGCCACCTCTCCTCGGCCGCTGCACCGCGAGAACCGATACGGCAACCAAGAACACCGTCGTTGCCACGTCCGCTGCTACGTTCCGCTGCCAGCCGGGACGGCAGCTCGCTGGCCACGACACGACCGTATCTCTCGCTTAGCTGGTAAGCAACCTATACACCGCTGGGTAAGCCTCTCTATACCGCCCCCGAAACGTCAGCTAGATCGCCGCGAATTCTCGTCCGATCGACCTAACTCTATTATCATTTTAACTTCCATCGAAGTTCGAACCGCGAGATATATTGTACCCCGGTATCAGAGCCGCGAGATACCACCGCGATCTCCACCCGATACTCGATCCTCCTCGCCTGAAATAGTCGCCGTTTGTAAATTACGTTCGCCGAGTGACACCGCGGACGACGGATTAACCCTCGTACCGCGGTGCCGTGGGTCCATCTTGACTTTCGCAAATTTTACCCGACCTATCCGCCGCTTATGGCGGCTAACTCGACTGTTATTGCGGTCGTAACAACGTTTTTGCACGCGTATCCCGTTGGTCGGGTACCTATCCTCGCTCCGACTCCGAGAAACGCGGGTTCGACGAACCCGACGATTTCAGCTGGCGGTTGTTTGGATTGGTTCCGTAAAGATTCATGCTGCTCCGAGGATCCTTGAATGATTAGCCCCATAAGGGTTGAACGTGGGGGTGGAGGTGTGTTGGTAAACAACGGTATTCGTAAAATACGCTTTACAGTCGAGTCCACTCGTGAGAAATGAATTCCAACGATCCCTGGTCGAAGATACACCCTTTGTATACCAGAGATAGTCCTAGAAACACGAGCTACATTTCCGTGGCAGCGATGTCCGATCGGCGATACCCTTTTTTCCCATGTTGCGCGTTGCGTCGCGATCGAATATCATTTCCTCGGCCGTTTCTCTGGCTGCCTCGCGATCCTCGAGCGCAGAGAACGTGACCGGAATCAGGGAATAGAGCTTGTTCGCCCGAGCCGATGAAAAATTTCAATCGGGGACTCCCTCGGGGGAACCGCTCCGCGAGGATCACCGCGAACGAATTCGTCCTCTGCCGGCTTGGCGCCAGACCTTTCTCAAGTTCGAGTCCAGAGACCCTGCTACTGCTCCCTCCTCTTTCGTCTCTGTCACTCCTCTCTTTCTCTCACTCCTCCTCTTTCTCCGTTTGTCCCTCTCGATCTCTTGCTCTGTCTCTATCTATCTTCGTCTCCCCCCGTTTCCGCCGGCGTCTCGTCCTCCTCGTCGCTCTTACTCATTCCTGGTGACCCCACTTTCGTGTCTCCGCCGTGTTCCCGGCCTTGGCGAATCATTCACCAAACCGAAATTGCCTGAACACGAGTAGTCGGCTGTGTTATTCCCGTACGCAGGTGGTCGAGCCTTCCTTTCCGGCCAGTTTCGCCTGCCATGCGCAGTGACACTTGCCCCGTCGTGCTCGCGAGCTCTCGTCGCACACGAGCCGTTTCCCAAACCATCCGAGACACGTTCACGGACTCCTCGTCGAAATTTTCCACGATGGAAACGGCGGGTCGATCCCGCGCCACAATCCTCGCACCAGTCCTCGAGCACGATCCTCGTCGAGAACGTGGCCCATCGGACCGAATAGCGGCGCGATAAATCGCGGAGAGCCGCAGATCCGCGCCGCGGCAGTTCTAAAAACCTAGTTTTTCCAGGTCGACGTGGTGTCGCGTGACCGGCCGGTTTCACTGTCAAGTACCTTTCACGCGAGGACCTCGTTGTTCGTCTCGTGTTCGGCTCCGATAATCCCGCCTCTCGCTGCGAGGCGTTTCTTTAATCCGCGATAACCACGATCGAAACGAATCTTATTCGCGATCGATGATCCGCGAAGATAATTGGACATCGGTTGGCCTGCGGCTTGCGTAACGCTCCGTGAAACTAGAATAAAAAGTAGTAATCAATTGCGATACGCATCGAAGAGAGGGGAGTTTGTAGGACAAACGGCGACGAAGACAGATATTAACCTGCTAATCGGCGACGTATACTTTACCTGCGAAAGAAAGCACAAGCTGGCAGAACTAAATCGTGACTGCGTTCGTTGTTCAATCATCTCAAAACCCTGTAACAATTTGATTAAAGATTAAATTACAATAACTTCCCTATAAATCGGGAAGTTAATAATTGGTCGATCAATTTCAAGATTGCTAAAGACTGTTTCTCGGAGATTTTTCAATTGACACTGCCAAGCCTAGCGATTACAATGTTATCGGAAGCCGTGGAAAATTTCAGACATTGATACGTGGGTCAAGTAATGCTCGGAGTAGCGAGCGTGGCGCGGCGATTCGCGCGAGTAGCGATCCGCTCGCACGATACGATTCGCCATAGTTTTTCGAGCGATCCCGGCGACCATCGGGGTGCGGTACGCCGGCTGGTCTAGTCGAAAGTATTGCCGGGTTGTCGAGAAGCGAGGAAGGGATCGAGAGGAAGCATCCCCTTTAAGAGATAGACCTTAAAGTGGCGGCGTAACGCGTCCCCCCAGCAGGATTTCCACGAGATATTTCATTATTCTAAATATATCGACGGCCGGTGGCGAGTCCCGGTTAAACGTGAGATCGCTGGCTGGCGTGCACTCTAACCCGATTACCTGTGCGGATTCCCCGTGGGAGACGGCGCGGTTAGCTACCTGCGTTTCGGGATCCTCCGGCAGCCGAATGCTCTCTGCCTATCGGAACGCGTATCGACGTCACCGGTGTCGGTACTAATGACCCGCGTAACGCGATTTAATTTTAGATAAGCGAAAGACCGTCCGAATACCGGGTAGGTCCTCGAACAGACCGACCGCATCACCGGTCCGCGATTCAACCGACTTTTAACCTTTCGTGTACTGTTAGCCGCTACAGTAGCGAAAGTTTATGTCATCGGTCGTAGTTTATGTCATCTTTTTGTGCGCTGCGCCACTGCAGTGGCTTCCCGCTGGGTCCTCTTTCCTAATGGTACGCCGCCGTACTGGATCGTCTGTGGAAAGTAATGAGTATTACACTATTTCTGACAAAGTTTTTCAATTTGTACTATCATTTATGCAGAGTTATATCGCCACGCGATCAAACCCATCGTAGCGAAAAAGTTAATCGCCTCGATCCGACAGCCGCGGATTAACGATCCGATCGTCACAGCTGTTTCAGAACCGAATACCGACATGGAGGCGACGGAGAGGGAGAAGCCGCTGGTTAAAGAGTTGAACGAACATATCGTGTGTCCTCTCTGCAGGGGATACCTCGTGGACGCAACCACGCTCGTCGAATGCCTGCATTCCTGTTAGTATGCTCTTTTATCAAACCGAAACACTGGCGACCGATCGATTACAAATTATAAAGAGTGTGCGTCGTTCGCTCGTTGGCATTCATTCGCGAAGAAAAAGCGCGATCGACAGTGCAATAACGTACAGAACCTTCCAGTAACACTTGCCACCGGAAATCGACCGGTTTCCATCTAATTAGCGCGAAATCGAATTGATTTACTCGTGTCTTTCAATCAAAGAAGAAAAAAGAAAAAATCGAGATTGACGAGCCCCAAGAATATTGACATCGATTTTAATATTCTTTTTATCGATCTTCTTTTTTTCCTATGTGAAGAGGCTCTTGCTCGCGATTATCGGGACGCCCTGTATAATCGCGCAATAAAGTCGTCGATCGCAGCACTCGAACTATCCGTACGCGTCGCCGCGCGCCGTGCCGTGCCTTGAACGGCCGTATCTACTTCGTGTGCGTGAAACACTCTGTACGTTTGTTCGCCCTTCTGGCGGGGCATCTGAATTCACGGAGGGTGACTAACCGCCGCTCTCCGTGCTTTCTAACTCGTCCGAACCCGATCCTGCAGACTTCGAAAGCACAGACTGAAATTTTTCGAAACGATTTCACTTTCCGATCGGTTGCGGCTTCGCATATTTATCCTCGGAAAGGTTGATCGGAGAAGACGAGCGAACTCCGTATGCATCTCTTAATGATTCTTGATTTTCTACGCCGATGGTTCTCGCCCATTAAGTCTTTATTGAGCGTGAATAAGTAGGTGGCCGAAGGTGAACTGTAGATGAATTATGTCCAGTTCGATGATCTATGCAGTGGCATATTTTTATGATTTATCAAACGACCGAGAGCTTCTCGAGTCTTTATATATTCAATCGTGGCAGTGGCCATTCAGTCAGAAAGGGAAACACCTATTGATTTGCTGATTCTGGCAAACGTTCGAACCTTCGATCGAGTGCCCCGTAGAGCTCGGCTTTCTTCGATTACCTACTTGTTCTCCGATAGCACAGAAATAATACGACGAGGACAGACGATACACTTTGAACGTATCCACCAGGATTTGGAAAAATATTGAAAGCTTTTAACCCGTTTGGTGCAATCGTTGGCACAGAGGCGGTGCAAGTATCCCGAAGCATTCCTTCGCTGTCTTTGCCTTTGTCCATACTTGGGACCAAAGGCAGACTTCTCCAACTACCGAGTTGCCAACGATACGCGCAAAAAGGGTTAAAGACGAGTTCAAGAAAGTTGCGTCGCAGAGAGAGAGAGAGAGAGAGAGAAAAAGTGGCGGCGAGCGTGTAAAGTACAAGGCGAACGGTGCTCAGTTTGCAGAGGTTGCATAGTCAGGCGGCTGAGCAGCGGAGCCCGAGCGTGTCCGGTGTGCGACGTCGCGACGTCCCCGCCCCTGTTGCCGGACGCGAAGCTGCAGAGGCTGGTGTATCTGTTGGTACCGGGCCTCTTCCGGTCGGAGCTCGAGCGAAGGCGCCACTTCCGGCTGGTGAACCCGCAGTGTCCACCTTTGGCCCCACCTCTGGGCGCACTCGAGTTAACCTTGGACGACTTCGTCAGCCTAAGCTTGTGCGAGCTCGATGAACCGGAAGAAGAGGCGCGCGGCGGTCAGTCACCGGAAAACCGTGCCGGGTCACGACACAGACCGCAGGCCGTCGACCATACGAAGCGCGAGGAACCGGCGGGTGTCAGAAGCACAAGATACCTCAAGTGTCCGGCCGGAGTGACGGTGCGACATCTGGTCAGACTGTTGATGTTGAAGAGGGGCTGGGAGGAGGCCAATTCGTCTGGGGTGAACAAGATAGAAATGCTGTGCGAGCGGGGCAACGAGGAACCGCGCGACATCTCGAACATGATGACCTTGGACCCCTCGTGGACCCTGCTGGACCTGGCATGCATCTTCGGCTGGAAGAGGGTGAGTACTCTCGTCTTTGACCAGCCTACGACACAGAGTACAATCTCGAATGAAATGTGGAAGATCTATTACTTCTATTCTTACCTTAATCCTTTGCATAATGACTGTAGTATGAGCGAATACGCTCGATTTCGCATGCGGGAAATGAATGAAATCGTACAGAATGGAAATGTTCTGGGTCAGAAGAGATGACTGAGTTCCGAAGTTAAAACAGCCTCGAGTGCAAAGGGTTAACAATGACTCTAGCGTTTGAGTTCGAAGGAAAAACTATTCTACTTACGAGAAAATATAGATGGTAACCGAATTTCGCGTTTCACGTTTCGGACTAGCGTGCGTCGCATCCAGCGAGATACCACAGGGTAGGCGGGTGTTTTCACGTTGCAGGACTTGCCCATGAAGCTGTTCTACCGGGTGACGCGAAAGGAGGACGGCTCGGTGTCGGTTTCGAGAGTGAGCCCGTACAACGACGAGACGAGCAAGGACGTCGCGGCGACCATGGAGAACATTCAAAGGCCGCCGACGCCGCCGCCGAGTCCCAAGCCAGTCCAAGAATGCGAAGTCGAGGCCCGCAGGATTTTAGAAAGTAGCACCGAGCCGGCACGGTCCCTGGAGACGAATCTGGAACGTGACAAGGAGCCGAAGGCAAAGAAACCCCGTTGCGAGGTGACGCCGGTGATGAGGACGCCGGATTTGGTGCCGTTGCAGCCGAACCATGTGCCGGAGAGCTCGAAGAGCAAGGAGCTGGCCAGGTTGGAGCACCGGAAGCGCAGGAAACGACGGAACAAACGAGTCATCGCTGAGATCACGACCACACCGAGAGAAGACCTTCTGAAGCTGAAGGTGCGTCTGACACCGTGTCCGCCGAGGATAACGTCGACGTCGGCAGCCGGCCAGACGAAGGAGAAGTTGTTACAGATGAGGGCGGTGAGGAGGGAGAAGATCAAAGCCAGCGCGATGGGTCAGAGATCGACGAGCGCCCTGGCGCGCGAGGATGGCGCGAAGGAGACCATCGGGGAAACCGAGGAGACGATCGAGGAGATCATAGACAGCATACCCGACGAGGTGGTCAGAATCGCACAAAATATCAGCACACCGGTGGAGGAAACTGGAGCGGAGAGGCCGGAGCAGAGAAATCCGGCGACCGCCTGCAGGCCTCCCTTGAAGTCGAAGGAAGAACCGGAACCGGAGACAACGAAGCCAACGGAGCAGACCGAAGCGGAGCGGCCGAAGAAGGACGAGGAGATTCTGCGGCGACTTGGTCTGGTCGCGGTGAACGAAGCCAACGACAAGTTCCGCGAGAAGACGAAGCAGCGTGTCCAGAACAACGGCGAGAAGATCGACAGCCTAGATCGGGAAAAGCTCGAGAAGCAGCTGCGCGAGAGCAAGGCGAACCGGGTTAGAAGTTTACTGGCCGAGAAGCAGATGCGCGACACGCTTAAGAGCATCAGGTCGAAGACAAAAGAGGAGCAACCACCGCCCGCGCCGGTACCAGTCAACGCCACTCCGAAGAAGAAAGGTCCGCCGCCGCTCGCACCTCTGCGAGTAGCAAAACCGTCCGGCTTCGCGGCGTCCAGCGCCATTTTGGAGCCGAACAACTCCAAGTACGAGACCCCGCTGGACCTGAGCAGCGGCGGGACTACCGTGCACAATAACGTTCTCGACCTGTCGGCCAACCTATCAACTAACCTGTCGGCCAATCTGTCGACCGGCAACTTCTCGACGTCCTCTACGTCCTCTTCATCTTCCTCCCCACCTTCCTCCTCGTCTTCGTCTTCATCGTGTACCCCCACGCTGAACCCGAGGCCTCCGAGACCGGGAATCGCGACGGGAAGCCTGCTGCGCGGGAAGACGAAGGATCTGGACCAGCGACGAGGCCAGGAGTCGAACCTTGTCACGTTGTCCGACGCAGCGGTGTCCCTGTTGAGCGGATGCATATCCGACAAGAACTCCGTGGACCCGCTGGTGCTCAGCTCAGCGAACATCGCGAGCAAGGTCGCACTTCGGATACCGCAGCCCCATCAGAGAATCTCCGGCTTTGGGATGAAGATCAAGCCAAACCTCGGTATCAGGCACATACCTAACCCGCAGGCGGTGGTCGCCTCGCAGTACAGGAATCAAAGAGCCAGTTTCTTCAACGCCGCCTCGCAGCAACCCCCGTAAAGGAACCATAACAGCGGCTTCACGATGTCCGGTCTTCGCCGTCTTGTCGGCAAACGAACGTTGATCACTGGTGTAGGTAATGTTTTGTACTTCACAGTTGCGGTGGATCAGAACTTCTTTATCTGCAATTAAAATATAAATGTATAATCGAGTGACGTCAAAATAGCAAAAAGAATAGTGATCGATATTGGTTTGGTAACCGTTCGGCACGAAACCGGACAACGCGAGAGCGCTTCAACAGTCGACGAATAGGACACCTGTACTCTGTACCCGGCTACCCGTCTTCGATCCTGCTCCCCCAATACTTCCTATTATCGTTACACGTGTAAGAACCACTGCTCCTACTGAAAACGAGATTCCTATGTGACCAACCCAAAGGCTGTACGTTACCATATATATTTTCTTCTTCCCGCTTCCTGCGAAGCCGCGTCGTACACGCGCAATCCAACGCGTATCTCGACGATTTCGTCGAGACGCGGCGTGGGCGCGAGGACACACGGTACACCCGGTAGCATGAACTAGAACGCCGCCCGGCTTCGAGAGTGAAAGTGTACGAAGATCCGACGCGGTGGCGGCTAACGAACCTTCTTTAACCCTTGTACGTGGACGAGTCTCCGCCAGGAGGACGACTGGCTGGCTTTTATAACGAACCCGAGACGCGAAACGTTTCGATTTTTACACGTGAGTAGAAAGTTTACACCTCGACGAGTAGATTAGCTTCGACTGAACGATTAGCGTAAATTTCGTGAAATTTTTGTACCTGGGAAAATAGTGTGATCGAGGAGTTGTTCCGTTGACTGGATAGCTTTTTGAACGGTTGAGTCGGATGCGACAGAGAAATTTGAAGAACATGTCTTGGACAGGTGAGAATGAAGCTGAGATTGCCTTGTGTCCTCGCCCCCCGAGGAATAAACGATGGCGGTGTTCGATCCGTTGTTACCTAGATATGTTAAGTTACGTATGTTTGTAATGCATGTATGTGTGTCTACGATCCACCATTACTCCCGAGTGGACGAATGATTTCTTGAAAACGGGTCGACGAATTCGACGAACGGCTCTACGATTGACCGACAGAGATAGATTAGGCGTATACGCGTAAACGAACGGTGTTTAGGGGTTGCGTAGAGAGGGTACGGATGGTGAATGGGAATGGGAACGACGGCTGGACGGGTAAGACGAATGCTTGTTGCACCCTCTCCCGTCCCGCGTTTCGTCGCTCCGCAGAGATCTAGAGAGAAATATGTACTTCATAGAGATGCCAAAGAACTTCGGAGAACGTGTGCAATGTACTAGTGCAATTTCATTATCGTCTATTACAATATAAATATAAAAATACATATATATATTATAAATATATTATATATATATATTAATAGCGGATTTATCGCGGTGGTAAGCCTGTCAGGTTCGATTCGTGGCGAAAGGGTAGATGCTAGTCGTGACGGCGAAGCGTATTTGCGAATTGGATGAACGCGATTTCGAGCAGCCCCTGGATGATTGTACGAGATGTCGGATACGTTCGCGAGTACCGCGAGACCATCTTTTATAATTGAGAAACCCGTCTCGATCGCGAGAGAGATTTTTATTTTATAGGAATACGGACTCATATCGCTGTTATTGGTTCTCCGAATGATATACACTGTGGTCGAGCGGTTTGGAAAACGTTGCCGATCCGACGACAACGGCTAGCGATTTTTAATGCCACGCTCTCGTTCCGGCGAGAACAGCAATAAAGGTGAAAACTTTTGACTCGAAGCGTTTACCAGGAAGCCGGATCCTACTCGAACGATCAGAAGTCTGCGCGTTTGCTAGGACTACCTACCAGTTTGTACTTTTTTAGAAAATTAACGAGCCGGCGTGGCGCCGATTGCTCCGTGGGGCACCGTCTAGGCTCCGCTGGGAGCACCGAAGCCACGCCTACTCAGGGAACCACTTGCAGAGCGGACAGTCGCCGTCGCCCGCGTTTGTTTCGCGATTCTTAACAGGCCGACTTTGGAATCGCGAATCAATTTCCAATCGACTTAAATTGCCGACGGAAACGCGCGCATTCGGGTATCAGGAAATTAAACGCAGTCGCACCCCAACACTTTCGATCAAGCTTGGCGTAATGGAGTATAAGTATGTCGCGTTTAGGAAATTCCATGTTAACGTGTCTCGGGCTGGGATTGGTCGCAGCCGATCAGTCCGAGTAGTTCTAGCGTTAATGAATCGCGGCCGTCGAGCAAACGAGAGTAGCGTAATTGTCGAGCGAGGACAGAGTCCAGGTGGGTATATGGATGAGCACAATGCCGATCGGAGTATTCGAAACGAGTCGGCGCTGATTAAAAGCGCGCCGCCCGCGAATGCGAACAAGAGAAGAGAACGAACGGGAACTTTACCTACATACGTAGAACGGTGGTGCATTATATAATAATATTCGTGTAGGAAAGCAGCGCATCAATTAATAGACACATATGTGTATAGCTTGTACGTACGGTTACGATGTCCAATTATCTCGCTGCACGGTCGCGTGCTGGTACGCGTGTGCGTTTCATTCCCACATTCGAGAGAATGTGCGCGCGCGAACGAAAAACGAGAGGACGCGTCTACGGTTTCGCAAACGGAATCAGCTATCCGGGTTAGTAACGAAATTTCCGTCAATTAGTTTTGGCGGTTGGGTCAGCGGCCGCGCGATTTTTCGATCAAGCTGAAAATCAAAAATAGTGAAAGTCATGAAGGGAGAGAGAGAGAGAGAAAGAGAAAGAGAGAAATAAAAAAGAAACTGCCAGTTCGCGAAGACGAGGCTCGCCGGAGCTCGCCGGCGAGTTCAAAGGGACCCAGATTTTTTACACGTTATTTTTCTACGGGATTTTTTAAACAAAACCAGTGGGGGACAACGCGTTACGTTCTACCGCCACCATCGCTACACACCATCGATCAGAGTTTCCCCATCGACCCACCGTCTAATTATCCGCGATCCATTAGAAGCGAGACGACCTTCGTTCGACGTTCCGATGATTCCCGAAGACTGCATGTGTCGCGCGATTCTTTTAATAGCGGACTCGGCGAAACAGAAGATCGATCGTTTCGCGAAATTCGAAACGCTCGGCGTGTTCTCCTAATTGCGAATTCGCGGCTCCCGAAAGACTTCAACGCGCAGGTACGCCGTGCCCTGCGGCACAAAGTATGTACCGAGGGATTCAGAATTCTTCCGATCTATTCGAAAACCCGCCCCCTTTGATTCGCGGTTGATCGTCAATCCGTCTCGGAAACGTGGCCCGACAACGAAAAAACCTTTTGCGACACTTGGACCAACCGGAAACAGAAAAGAAATAGATGAACGAGCGAGCGGTCGTTGAGACCGTTGGGTAGATCTCGTCTTTGATCGATCAAGAGTTTCGCGCGCGAATGTTTTAGATTTCGAAAAACGAGATCGTGTTGTTGCGTTCGTTTTTGTTTGAGAATTATCGAGTTATATCGCGTGAGCGTGATCGGCTGCATCGTCGAATGATTGTCGTGGTGTACGGGTCTCCGAGCATCGGGGCTCGATTAATTATTACCGTTACTATCGATATTATTGTCGCCATGAATACTAAATATGTAACTCAGTACAGTATTTCCACGATTAAGCAAGCTGTGAATTGTAATCGAAATAAGAGTATCAATAATCGCTAAGACTACAGTTATCCGAGTAACCGAAAACTTCTCTCTTTTCGTCGATTTTATTGTTCTTTCGTTTTCGTTTCACTTGTTACAAGCCACCGCGGAAACGGCCCTAAAACTTCGCTTGTTCGAGAACACTGCAATCAATGGAAAAAAAATGGATTCGAGGTAAACAGCGACGTCGAACCACGAGGTGATTCGGCTTTATAAAGCGCGTGTCACATGTAACCGCGTATCCGGTACCATTGATCGTTCGAGTATCTAATTATCCAGACCATTGCAGCAATCAACTTTTCATTTGGTATTTACTCCGCTCTGCATCTCGTCGCCGATGGATAGCCGCCGTCGGCAGTGTTTGTTGTTGCTAATTAATTAACGTGTTTAATTCGATATTTTGTTGGAATTGTTTTTTGAAAATCGTGTTGCATCCAGTGTACGATCATTGCTCGTCAATAAATCGTGATGTGTATAATCATACACGCGTGTTCATTTCAATCCACCCACCCACTCCTTTCCAATTAATACTAGGATCGAGCTGCACGTAACAATATACCTATCAAATAACGAATCTCATGCTTCGGAAACCTATAAACTGCTCGCACATCCAGGCCACTGATCGCCATTTTTTCGTTCGTTCGGTGCACCCTTGCAGCGACTTTCGAACCTGCCAGACGTTGCACACGACAGTGTTACTACTATTTGTTTTTCAACGACATTCTGTCGTAACGTTCTTGGATGTAGCTAGTGGAACTCTTAACTCTTGTCTTTTACAAATTGATGCAATTCTTCGTAGATGCATCTTATTAAGTTCTTGTCCTTCTTAAAATCGTTTTTCGAATGATTTAAGATTGTTGATTTACAAAGCGGTAGTACGATCATTTCACTACAGGATCGCGATACGTCGGCAGGCGAAAAGTAAAATGGCCAGCGAACGTCAAGAAAACATCGATTCTTCTATAGCAACCGCAATTTTGTAATGAACGAGGGCTTCGGTTCCGAATACGCTCTCTGAGAGTGCACCCTCGAGGTCATATAGGGGCGTCACGAGGGTGCAATTGTATTTTTTCGAGGAGGTTAATGGTCTTCCTCGGTTCGCCTGTTGGACGAATGGTCCTCCGAGCAAGCTGGGGGTCGCAGGGTTTCCAGTAGGGGGCATCGAGAAGCAAGAGAAAGAGAGACGCACGAAGAGAGAGAGAGAGAGAGAGAGAGAGAGAGAGAGAGAGAGATGGAGAGGTGAACGGTGAAAAGGCTGGAGGTACATCTTCGGGAGTCAGTGATGACCTTCGTTACCTTTCGGACCGAGGAGGAGGCAGGGTTCGAAAGAAAAAAAGGCGAGGAGGGTACGGAGGATGCCTACCTTCGGCAACCTACATTAGGTACGGGCGACGTGGAGTCAGCCAGCGGCCGCGGGCCACGGAAACTCGCCCGCTGATTGGCTACAACCTCCCCCAGGGAAGTGCGTCGGAGAGCGTCGGAAGTGAAGAGGGGTGAGCTTGGCTAGAGCCAGGCGGTTGCACACGAGGCGGAAAGGTCTGGCGGGTAGGAAGCGAAGGGCCCGAGGATCTGGCGTTACGGTGGCAAGGACCTGGCTGCTCAATGCTGCCGCATCGTGTATAACAGGCTTCGCTCCCTTGGTATACCGCTTCTCCCTTTGGTTCTCTCTTTGTCTCTGTTTCGTTGCCTCGGAAGGATCGGTCTGTCCTGTTCTAGGGGAAAGACTCCTCGGGATTTCGGTCTCCCCGCTCGCTCCCCTCGGCCTGTTGCCCCGGTCGGTACGCGGTAATGCCGCCACCCCTTCGATCCCTCCACACAAACCTCCCGTCCCATCGCGACCTGCCCTTGTAGCCCTCCATCCCACCGAGCTATCCTTTTACTGGCTTCCGCGCGCGTGCACGCGCTCCCCTGTGCATCCGACAACGACAGAAACATTCGGTGATAGGAGGGGAGGAGAGGACGAGAGCGGGAGGCAGCTTAGGGGGACGGCAAAGAGAGAGAACGAGGAAGGGGATGATAACGAGAGACGAAACCAGGGAAGAGGACAGAGACTCCACGGAGAGAAAGAGAAGCGACGAAGAGGGGTAGAAAGGGATGCCGTCGGAAAAGAGCAAGAAAAGAGACGGGCGTATCTGTGCGGACGTATAGCCACGCATACAGAGACCGCGACGCAAGTGCATGTCGCGTGATCGGCTGCGAGGGATACGGACGCACACACTCGCGCGCACCCTCCTGCTGCCGAATGTAGTAGAGAATGAATAATGTACCCACGTACAGCCGATGTCAGGAGGGGCTCCAGGGAATGCAAGCATCGGCCCGTCCCCTCCGTCCTAGGCTTTGTAGGCCGTTTATCGAAACGGCGCGGCGTGGCGCACCGCGGAGCAGGATCGTACTATCGTACCACGATCACGATCGCCGCGGATCATTCCGCGCTGACGTCCTCTCCTTGGCCGAGACATCTACGATGCCCCCGGAACACCTGTGTGCTTGTTAAACCGTACCGATCTCCGAGAGTAGAAAGATCGGTAGACATCTGCAATTCTCTCCTCGTGTACTCGCTGAGCAAATACCGAAGTTCACCAAAAAAAGATCGGTGGAGGAAGAGCCACGTTCACCTCAATCCTTTGCCCCCTTTTCCCGTCATTAGCATCGCTCGCGTACTTGTTGAACAATGTCGAGCAACAAAACAAGAGATCAGTGAGAAGAGCAAAACCGATTTTCGGGGAGAAACAAAAATCGAATGAGTCCAGGGTCCTTATCAGCTCCCTGTCCCCCTTGTCATCGAGTGAGACGACGAGATCAGTCACGCGGCTCCCCGAAACACGTGGAAGGTTTCCCAAAAGCGTGTGTATCGACCGATAACGCGGCGCAGGCTCACTGTAACGTTTCCTGGCGCACGGGCGCGCTCGGTAACGACAACGACGCGTGTGCATGTGTATCCTCGGGGCCGAATGTCGGGGATCCAGGGGGGCCGCCCACGTATCACCTACGAGGCACCGTGCACGAAGAAGGGAACGATTCGCGGAACGGTGGACAAAGAACGAGCGAGCCTCGGAAGCGGAGCAAGGATCAAGGGAGAGATAGTCGAGGAGACGGGTGATCTAGCGGCGTCTCATTCGCTCGTGATTCGAGCCGCGTTCCACAGCTAAACGACCGACCATCCGTCCGAGGCTCGTTCGGGTGGGGATAGCCCTCCAAGGGATCCTTTCCAGAGAAAGCCTCGGGAGGAAGCCCTCGGTCGGTGTTCCCGAACGAGATGCCTGTGTACTCCACGGGGGGAGAACGCCGGAGAAACAGAGAGCAAGAGAGAAGCAGAGAGAAGCAGAGAGAGATTCGCGAGACCGACCGAGGGTTGGAGGGGAACGGGAAGCACGCACGCACGCACCATGCGAATATTTTCGTCGGCATCCTCCGACTGCTCGGGGAGAGGCAGAGAAGGGGGAACAGAGTTCTTAAAGTACACCCAGGGAGTGTCAGGATTGGAAGGTCGATCGCCGTGGTGGGAGTGTGCCGCTAGTTGGCTCATAGCTGACTGGTGTAATTAAAAACGCCCGTAAATTAATGTTGCCGCCACCGACACCCCTGTCCGAGGAATCGGCTGACCAACCAACCCCCCGAAACACCAGGGGCCCCTGGAAACCACCCCATGCTCTGTCCCCACCCTCGTCACGGTTCAGTCGTTGAAAATTTTAACTATCGTTCCTCATTTTACCCCTTGCCTCACCATTTCATTCTAAGATTTCAGATGATACGCGTACTATTTGTAATTTACTTTACCTGTAGCTCGTCATCGTAAGGCCAGGGGTTAATATTCTCAGCGAGAGAGTACGCAGGTAAAAGCTGTTTGGGTGCGCAGACTGCAAAGTTCAAAGACACGGAAGCGGCTGTTGGACCGATTTTTCGTCCGCAGGTAGAAGGATTTATCGCCGGCGCGTAATCTCCGTACGCATGAATGCGAGCGTGTTATTGTGCGCCGGGGAGATTAATTATGCGTATTGTCGCAACGCGTTCGGACCGCAAGAAAGAAGCAGCCCGTAGTTGTAGGCCTTGTGCTCTTTGATAGCGATAGGCCATCCATTCTGTGCGGCGAGATCGTCGGCTGCCGTCCTGCTAGGGCACCGCACCACCATTTTGGTTCTCGCGGTTGCGATCCTCGAAATTTCAGGGTCCCTCCGCTGGATCATCGTGAATCTCCATTTACGGTTTCACTGGGGATTTAGGACGACTCGTTTGTCAATTTTCTCGGCGATCGAGCAATATTGCAAAATAGCGTGTTGGTAGTGACGCGAATCGATGAAGCCGTTTTCGGGGCAAAGAAATCGAGTTCTCGAGCGTCCCAGGCACCTCGTCCGAGAACCGGTGCTCTTTTTAAACCGAGTTTCACGCCTGACCAACGCCAATCTCGCCAGATTTCTAATAATAGCCTGGAGGATCGTCAAGACTACGTGTCTCCGGTGAGACGAGAGCGTTGGCGGATTGAAAGATTATTCGACAGCGCAAGCGCGCCATACGCGCAAATAGCGAGCGGGTGCACGTCACGGAGATCTGTACGCTGTACTTGCACACGAAGACTCGCATTCGGCTACTCCGATACGCGAACGGAAATAACGATGATAACAATGTCGTCTTTGTTGCTGGCCGCGGACTGAACGTGTTTGTCGTGGAAAGTAAAAGGTTTAGAGAGCGGTGAAGTAAGAACAAAGTCAACACGTAACGCGGCAGAGAAAGCAACTAGGAAGAACGATTTTAATTAAACGGCTACCGAACTAGGCAAACGAACCGTAAAGTCAACGTTACATTCAGAGATTCGACGAGTAAACACCATTGCCGAGACTAGTCCAAACACTAATTCGTCGGTGTCACGACTATCAATGTCCAAGCGACTCTGATGGATGCTCTTTTCGGGTTTTTTCGGATAGAGCGAAGAAGAATAAGCTGTTGCAGCCGACGGTGTCTAATCTCGCGTTCGGTTTGCTTGAGGCCGAACAGATATTTTCGAAAGATATTTTTCAATTGCAGGCAGCCGCGTTAGCGCACGCGGACGATAAGAGGAAGTAATATAATGGGCTCGTGATAAAGTGTTGCGCAACCTCGTTTAGCGTTAGATTAGATACCCAGGCCGACGCATCTGCGCTGTTTTCGGCAGGAACCAAAATGGCGGAGCCCCGGACACGGCGAGCTCTGTGCCGTTGTAACAAAGACTCGGATCTCCGCCATCGACGAACAAAAGGAGACAGGATTCTCGGATCCTCGGCTGTCTATTAGCACCTGAATCGTTTTGCACGGTGACGAACTATGATTCAACTTCCCAGGGAGTTTCTGAAGCATGAGAACAGTTTGGTCGTTCCAGGCCGAGCATATTCTCGATTGTCTCGGAGGGTCGTTCACGAACAAGAATGGCGCCTGCGACCGCTCGATGACTAACCGCAGGACGGAATCTCGGTGTTTGTATTAATTAGTGCACAGGGGGTCCTTGGAACAAAGGCAGGTATTGGGGTGCAGGAAAAATTTCGGTACGATCGCCACGCCCATTCGGTACGCGTTGTTTCCGTGCACCGAGGGGTGATCAACATGTCGGAGGACAGCTTGCAACGCGGACTTTAGTGACCGACCCGTTTGCACCCGATACTTTAGGTGTTAATTGCTTTATGGAGGTGTGCAAATAGCTCGACCAGCGACACCCTCTTGCAGGTAAAATGGGGGAGTTGATGAATAAGCTGTGAAGGGATCACGGGACATAATTCGCAGCTCGTATACCCTGAACTTCCTTTATCCCCCTGATTGCTTAGCTACAAACTTTCGCTTTTTACCACGATACTGCATTCGAAGCGGAATACGGATTCCATTGCGCTCGCAATTACACATAATCTTCGACCCTAGCTGGGGTACTGATCGCTTTCGCTCGCAGGTGGCACCCTCACCTTCTTCATTACTTGGGTTCGAGTTCTTGTCCCTGATTTGATGGTTGTTGTTTTCGTCACGAATAGTCGATACTTACGTCTTTCGTAAATTGAAATAATAGATAATTAGTAAGTTCTCGCGTTTCGATAGAGTCCGAGGCTTTTCGGGAACGTTTAGGGTTTCCCGACGCGGTGTTAAAAGGGATGGCAAGAGGATCTAAGGCTTCGAGCAACGTTAGCCTTCATTTTCCTTCGGTTTGCCTTTCCATTAGCGCGACGGGCATGCATTTTCGAAGGTCCCGGGGTCTCTCTTAAGGGAATGCTGTATCGAAAGGCGAGCTCCCGCGATAAAACCTGATATACACCCCAAAAAGACGACGCGGCTCGGTCTCTGCGTGGCGCAGCGCGGCGATATCGCAAGACCGAAAGCTCTCGGCTTCTCTCTCGTGGTACGCGAAATTAACATCGGCAATAAAACTCTCCGGCGTCGTGCACATAATCTATCTGGTTTTATCCGGCGGCGGGGATCCGTGCGTCCTGCGGCGGTCAGGAGGATAGGAACTAACCGTGTCTTCGGCGTGCGGGGCGCGGGTTTTCCGCCGCAAACGGGTTTGCCGCCGGTCCCGAGCGGGTACAAGGGTACACGCGGAAATCCATCTGGCGGCGTCTCGAGTGCCGATTTCCGTTCCCGGCGCGCTGTAATTGGAGGTTACGATCGAAACGAGAAGAAGAAGGGAAAGGATACGCGCGAGCTAGGGGGTCGTTTCTGCGTCCGCGGCAACGAAAGAGGATCGGAGATGCTCGGCGGAGAGGAGCGACGGCGAGAGAAAGATGGAAAAGGAAAAAGAGAAAGCTAAGGGCCGAGAGGAAGAGAGAGCGAGAGAAAGAGAGAGAGAGAGAGGGGGGGGGGGGAAAGAGAGTGAGAGAGAAGCCAAGAATGGCAGAAAAGAGGGGTAACTAGCGAGAAGGGTGAGGTATCGGCGCAAACGAATAGAGGGGAGCTCGTAACCGGGCTGGTAACGCGGCGGTCGTCAATGGGGTGAAGGGGGAGAGTTGTCGGACACGTTGGTGTGCCCGGTCTAGCACGCTGGTGTGTGTAGCACACGGTGAATGGAGGAGGGGTGGCCAGAAGCGAGCGCGCATAGAGGAGTGGAGAGAAAAACGACTCGCACAGGCAGGCAGGCAAACAGGCAAGGCAAGGCAAGGCACGGCAAAGCAAAGCAAAGCAAAGCGAGGCAGGCAAGCAAGGCGAAGCAAGGCGAAGGCAAAGGCAAGTCGGGTAACGCGGAGACGGAGAGCCAGGTCTGTCGGCAGGCTAGGCAGGCTAGGCAGGCTAGGCATCGGAGCTCGAGTTCTACGGACACGGTGCTCGAAGGGGGGCAGGAGAGAGCGGCTGCGAACCGCTGCAAGGGAGAGACAAGGACAAAGAAGGCACCGATCGAGAAGGGGGGAACGGGAGGAGGGAAACGAAAACGGCAGGCGTAGCGAGGAGCGTGTGTAAAGCCTGGAGGACAGGAGAGAAAGACCGATGGAGGGGGGCTTGTTGGGAACGTAAAAGGGGGTGCGCGGCGAAGGGATAACCGGGATTGCGAGAGAGAGAGGGGGGGTGGCGGGAGGGGAAAGGGCATATCCCACTCGGGGTTTCGGTTTAGTTTGGCGTGAGTCGCCGTGGTGCTCGGTGTTGTTGGTGTTCTCTCGGCAAGTTCTCTCGTTCCCGCACGCTCGATGTCGTTCATTTCCGCGGCTTAGTTCGAGGAAACGCCACGCCGTGTTCCGCGGCGCCTTTGTACGGGCGAGTGCGAGTTCGCTTCGTTGCTTCGTTCTTTATTTTTTCCCTCGTTTCCCCGTACGTTTCTTTCCCGTTGGTTTTGTTTCGTTCGAGGCGATCCCGTGTCTCCACGGCCCCGGCCGCCTGCTGTGTTCTTCCGGAGCCCGGCGCAAAAGGTGAAAGTACCTACGGATCCCCGCATCGCTCGAATGACTGCCAGGGAAGCTGGTCGTTGCTCGCGGTTCTCGCGATTCTCGCGATCGTTCTCGGGTACACATCCCGTCCTCGGCCACGCGACATAGACATCGTCGTCATTGTCGTTCCTGTGCCTGCTGGACAACCCTCTTCCCCGCGGACCCCGTGCGCAACAGTCGAAACTTCTCTCTCCCTCTCGCTCACTCGCTCTCGCTCTCCTCCCTCCCTTCCTCTCTCTCTTTTTCTCTCTCTTGCTCTCTCCCCCTCCCCGTGTATCGGACTTCGAAGAGGCTGAGCATTCGGAGGATCGGAACACCGAACCCCTCGGTTCGTCCCCTAACATTATCGAGATCCTGTGCAGTTTCGTGTGTGTGTTCGAGTGTTTCGAGGCTCAAGCGACCACGGTTGGCGGCCGCCGTGCACGTCCGGGACCAGCATGCTACACCACCGTAGAGGATAGCGTTTACCACTCGACGAACCATCGCATGCTCGCACGTAAGTAAACCCGCTCGAGTCGCACACCGCGCCAGAGTATATACCCGATGGCACGTACATACAGAAATACAGACGCGTTTTCGAGCGTGTACGCCTGTGTGGACGGAGACCTACACCTCGCCGGTTCAACGTTGTGAGACACAACAGAGAGAAATAGAGGCGGAACGGGAGCGAGAGAGACGGAGTGGGCGGTTTCCTCCATCTTTTTCTCCCCCTCCTACTCCGTTTCTGTCCCACTACCGTCTTTCTCGTTATTACTCTTTTTCCCCTCTCCTCGCTCTATCCTCTCGCATGTGTACCCTCCTTCTTTAACCTGATCCCGTCTCTCTCGCTCTCTCTATCTCTCTCGCAAACGCGATACTCTACCGGCTGGCTCAAAATACACGCCGCTACCCCGATGGAACTTAACGAGCCGCGTGTTACTTTATAATCGATTGTCCCACCGCGAAACCGTCTTACTCCGATAGTTAATTCAATGTTCATCGGTGACGACCCGCTCCAATTGAACGACCTGTAGAACGAAGTAGCAACTGTTGCGACACCCGACCGTGTTCTCGCAACCGTAATTTTTGGTTGGATAATGTTGCTGCGTTGTTTCGCCCGAGAGAAATCTCCCCGATCGCATCGCTGTCGCCTCTGGTATCATTTTTCTCGTTGGTTCTAGGACGTTAGCTACCCTCGGCTCCACGAACCCTAACCGTGGGGTGCGCACACACAGGATGCACTACTTTTGTTACCGACGACTCGAATTCCTACGTATCCTGCAAAGAAATCCCGTTATACGTTTTGGAGTACTTTTTCGGATACCGTTAAGATAAATAACGTCTAACAGTCCGCGTGGAAAAATAAATAAACGACGTTTTCTCTATGGATGCTATACAAAGCCACTTAAACGAGTGGTCAATCCCCAACCCCTAAAGAACATGCGGAGTGTTTCCGCTAAAAATAATGGCTCGAAAAGTCGTGACCGTCGAGGACCGTTTACGAGAGGACCAAGGTTCTGGCAATCATCAATTTTATGACCTGTCCTACGAACCCGGTCACTTGGGACGCACTTGGGAAAGCTAGAATTTTCGTGTACGGTACGAAAATTCCTTCCTTCCCACGCTGAACGATTCTCAGAAACTTTTGGATACGACTCGAATTCGCTAACATTCTATTACTATCACTAGACACTGTCCTATGGGGTCTTAAACGGTTATCAATAGCTGCGCGAGGTCCTGGTAAAAATAAGTCGAGATCGATCTTGCTCAGACGCATAGTTGCCCGCGAGAACTTTCCGAAACACAGTTGTTGGAAGATTCTTTTCGAGCTTGATCTACAATAATCACAGGCAAAGAATGCCCCGTGGGGCACTGATCTGGCTCTTCCGGAGTGTAGGAGAACGTAGACACGCCTCCGATAGTCACTGCCCAGAGAAGACGATATAAATAATCTATCGCTATTTCTACAAGCTGAAATCGTCGCTGGGGTAATCTATACTTCGTCCAGCGAGTCGAGGTAATGAAGGTAAACAAATGTTACTCGAGTACAACATCGTTGAAGTTGCATTCCTCAGATAATCGGCAAAGGATAGAGGGGATCGAACAGAAGATGTAATAGGGTACCGGCGATTTGGAGCGGCCTGTATCGGTACTTTTTCTCACATTCGCGCCGCCTCGTCTCTCGTCCTCGACGAAATCGGTCGGTGCGCGTTCGCGATACGCGCGACGATGGAATAAACATCGCGGCCGATACGAGGGCGAAGCGGAGAGGGAGAGGATCGCGACGATACACTCTCGTTTCGCTCGAGCGTGGCCGAGAGCCGAGAGCCGTGGCTCTCTCGGCTAGAGCGAGCGCGCGATCTATCCCGTCGCGTCGGCCGAAATCGATGTAACGGTCGGCCGGGACACGGGGACGATCGAAAGCTTTCCAGCTGAAAAACTCGTCGCGCCGCTTTCGTTCGGGGCGTTCGTGTCGCGATCTCGCAACGTCCGTTGCCTACGAGACACACGAGAAAACGTGTCCCCACTGATTAATCAGCTGGCTGCCTCGGCGAGACCAGATCTCGCCGAAGGAACGCCGTGGTGTTACGCGAGAGGAACAATAGGCGGGAAACGGCTTGCTCGATTCCGTCCGAAGACCCCCGATGATGACGATCACGATAACGATGATGAAGCCACCGATTTTCCCCGTTCGCGGAATGCGGTTCTCCTCGGCGTGGCGCCTCGAACGTTTTCGAGTCGAAACCTAACCGCGGGGAGAGGACACGAGCGAAGCCACGTTATCGTCGCGTGACCGAGCCGGAATGCGACGACGACGACGGAAAAATCGCAGCGGATCGGTATAAATATGATTACCCAATGGTTTTCGACCTCGCGCTGGTTAAAGTTGCGAACGCCGTCGAATTGCACGAACCCTCGACAGTATTGCCCGCCTCGGGGATTGTGTAGGGTGATTTGTCCAGTGAATGAACATAATTCGTATTAAACGGTAAAGTAACATCTATGATGCGGTAATTGTTGTTGGAAGTTCACAGATGTATTTCATTTTTCGTTTATTAATTATTATCTATTCGCCACGAAATTTATGTAGCAGTTGTTCGAACAACGACGTAGCCTTCTCGTAGAAATACTAACGTCAACAAACATGCAGCGTACGTATTCGTTCATTCATACACACAGGTCAGCCTATTCTTTTTTTTTTGCTGGCTGCCAGACCGTGTCGTGTGGGATTCGATGCCCGATCGAACGGGCGCCTTTCTTCTGCGAGATCTCTCTCTGCACACGGTCGCTAAGGTTACTTCGAATCACGGCCTCTTCCGGCCGGTAGGGTCGTCGTCTCCCTACTCTCGTTCCTTGGGGCACGAGAGCCTGTAGAGGAGCCAACAACGAGGGATCGGAGAGCAGCTGGGGGTCTAATCTGTAGCCTCGCATGGTGCACGATAACGCGGCCGAAGTTCCGCGGGGAAAGAAATCGAAGCGCAGGAATCGTCTTAACAAACCTTACCTTCTCGGGCTGTTCTTTCGTTCAGATATCGGACCGACGAGAGACAATAAGGAAATCTAGGGTTTCGGTTTCTGGATAAGTTCTCGTCGCAGTTCCAATATCCTCTCCTTCGAGTCGTCGAACTACGGGAAACCCTGTCTATTCGCAAGGGTCTTTTATCCCTCCGCAACTCCCTGCTCACGTGGTGTACCTGTAACATCGAAAGTCTGTAATGGTAACACATCATACAGATTGCATACCTTTTATCAGGAGTTGGTCTGATTCATCTCTGTTAGCCCGTAATCTACCGTGTTCGTAAACTCTGCACTAAATTCGGGTATGCAACAATCAATCCTTGGCAGATCTAGAATCTGAAAAGTAGTACCTAACTGTCAGAGTTTCAACCCCCTTTCTTGGAAGGCTTCGCACAACATCCGAGTTTCCAAGTACCTCGATTCTTGAAGAAATTAGTCTGGATAAGAACTTACCCAGCAAAAAGGCTAGAAGCGAACCCAAACGAAGTGACCTCCTGCAGAAGTCAGAAGGTCCGGCAGCATGGGGTCAAAGGGCGAGGGTGCCTGTAAAAGTTGTAAACGTAGGGTCAGCCAGGTGCGGCGGAGACCCTGGCGATCGAGCCTCGGGGGTAGTTCGATGATTTTTTCGGTGCGATTGGAATCGTGCCTGTGGCATCATCGCCCGCGATCCCGCTCGAGAATGTTGCTTCTCACGGAGCAGATATAAATAGACGAAGTGCTAAGACATCGCGGAACGTCGGTGTATATGCGCGAGAGTGGTGCCCGACTCGAGGTCCAAATAGTACGGCTAATTTCTAACGAGATAATTGGCCGTGATGCGCGGCGTGCCAGCCTTTGTCCGCGGCTCGGACATCGTCATAGTCGTCACTAGAAGATCACTCGTGAAACAAGTTAACGCTTCCCCGATTCTACCGGCCGACGAACCCGATCGGTGTGGACGGGGCTTTATTTAGGCGCGTCCCTGCATTCGCGACACGTGCTGCACTCGGTGAATAGACGACGAAGACGACGACGAGACGAGCGGACAAGGAATAACGAGATCTCCGGTATATGGTCGTGAGGAGTAACTTTAACCCGTTAACCGGCGGAGACGAGCTAACTCGAAAGAATACGCGATCGTTCGCGATTACGTTCGCATCCTTTGCAATAGCGGAGAGCGAATATTCGACGAGTCGAAGAAAATCAACGGAGTTAGATCGGTGCCACGAGGACACCGTCTAGCTGCTCCCGTTCGCTCCGGAAGCTTAGAATCTCGCTGACAATCTCGAATAGCCGGCGCGGATAATTGATCTAATTTATAGGACAGTCTCTAAGGGCTATGGAAGTTCTAGTAGCTGTAGTCTGTCCAACAATACGAGCCGAGTAAATGTAAACAACTGCTAGAAGCCAATCGAATGCGACAGAACTGTTCCACTGACTTGTCTCGTTCGACAAACTTTCGAGAGAGATTCCACCGGAGATGATCGGCGAGCGATCGAAACGTTTGTCTGGCAGTGTGAGGTCGCGGAATGACGAGCGACGTTCCGAATTGAGAATAATTCGTAGCCGCTGCTCCGTATCTGTCGAGGCGATTAACGAGTCGAGTCTCCAGCTCGCGTACCCGCTCTCGAGGACTCGATCACCGACAAAAACCGGGCGGCGTTAATTTTCTTGGGCAACGATAACGAGCAGTCGAGAAGCGGGTTTATCGCGAGCATATATATATATATATACGTATATATATCTCTCTCTGACTCTCTGGGAAATAGCGCGATATTCGATCAATACCGGGCAGGTATTCGACGGCACACGCGTTTCGTTCGCTAGGCAAGGGCTGCTGGTGTTTGCTCTGTTTGCCGGTTCTGGTTGCGCCGCGGCGTTCTGCCGGCAGGCGAGCGGAAAAACGGAAAGGACAATTCTCTTGGAGCGAGCGGGGAGGACGAGGATAAAACGCACCCGTATACCCACCGGGTGGTTGCCACCCGGTGGAGGGGGACATAGAACGAGGCAACGGGATTCTAGCTACCTGAGAAACCTTCGGGAAAGTGGGCTAAACACCGTGACACGGCCTAACCGTTCCCCAGACCGCGTGCGATCTGTCCGAGAAGATTTTGCGAGCGTCGTCACGATTGTCAGAAATCGAGACGGCACACGGATACTTTGAATGCAAACGAGGGACGTTCGTTTGTGTGAACTAGATGAGTAATGACGCTACTTCCGGAACGTGCTCGAAACGGAATGAAATATGTCGGGCTCGAGTCCATGCACCTTTGCGAGAAGAGTTTTTTGAGCATACACTGCGATCAAGATTTAAATCCGATTCTATTTCTGCTACAGTCGAAGAGGCGATGTTCCCTCGTCGTCTTCGCCCCGACGAAACTGCATCGGCGAGAGTGCATCGGTGTTCGTTCGCGTTGCGGTTTTCCGGAGCGTGGGATCACGTCGTTTTCTGTTTCTCGTTGCAGGTATCATCACGGGCAGTTCCGTTCCACAATAAGAAAAATGTCGGGACCGGGCAAAAGGACTTACCTCCGCGAGGTGAATCCCTACCTCGTTTGCCTGTTGTGCAGGGGCTACCTCATCGACGCGACCACCGTCGCCGAGTGTCTGCATTCGTGTAAGTGAATCAACTCATTCTCCGCGAATGATATCTCCCCGGCGGACTCCGAGAACGGATAATGATACCGTGCCGTTTCCTTTCTGTTTCCAGTTTGCAGAAGCTGTATTTTAAAGCATCTGAGCACCGAGGCCCAGTGTCCCTCCTGCAAGCATGTTCTCAACAAGGCGAAGCCGAACATCAAGTACGTTCACCGTTTTACACCGCTGTCGCGTCGTATCGAATCTCCATCGATGTTCGAACGTTTACATTTTCGTTTGGTTTCAGAGCGGACAAAGCGTTGCAGGAGATCGTGTATAAATTGGTTCCCGGACTCTATCACAAAGAGATGCGCAAGAGAAGAGAGTTCTACAAGAAGCACCCGGAGCACGGTAACTATTTTCCATTCCCGTAGAATTATTAAATTGCTCCTGACTAGCATGCGAACATACGTAGAATAAACGTTCTCGTCTTTTCGTCGGAGTATGTGCAGCAGTTTGCGCAAAGGAGATGAAAGATCTGAAAAACTTCCACAGAAAATTCCGTTTGCCGACGGTGATCCGAAGATCCGATTACCCTGAGAAATATACTAACGCGAAAACGAACTTTTCAGCGGATTTCGCGACTCCAGAGCAACGCGGCGAAGACGTCAGCGGCAGATTGATCTTCGCGCCGGAGGATGCTGTCAGTTTAAGTTTGGAGTATCTACCGCCCGGTGCGGATCCTCTGACGATTCTACTCAGCACGAACGACGACGCGACTAACCTGAACGGACTGAACAACCAAAACAGCAATAACAACAGTAACAGCCACAACGTGAATGCCACGAGCAACCGACGGTACCTTCAGTGTCCCGCGCTGGTCACTATAGCGCATTTGAAAAAATTTCTGGCGCTGAAATACAGCGTCGACATGACGAGATACGCTATCGAGATTTGCCATCGACGTGCTCCACTTCCGGAGCATTGGACGCTCATGGATGTCGCGTATATTTACGCTTGGAAAAGGGTAAGCAACCGTTGTCCATCTTGAACCAATGTGCAAAAGTTTCTTTTCGTGTCTAATTCTTTGAAAATGTGTTTTCAGAACGCACCGATGCGATTTTTCTACCGAGTAGCGTTGGAAGAGCAGCTATTAGAAGCACCCCCGCACGACAGGCCTTCCACCCCTGGTTTGGGGGCGAGTTTACCCCCTGCGGACGCAGCTGTGGCCGTGCAGAATAGAATCAACACGGAGAACGCGCAGAACGACGCGGAACGCAAGCCGGAGATCGAGCAAACGAAGAAGAACCCGGACGAGAGGCATCCGTCGTTGGACGTTAGAAACGAAGTTCCGACCGAGAAGTGGAGGGTATCCGTCGAGAAAAAGGTCCCAGCAGAATCTAAGAAGGTCGAGGTGAAAGCGGAACAGCCTCTGAGCAGCGCGGCGGTGTCGACGACGGTGACTACGACGACGGTTTCGTCTTCGACAACGACCACAACGACCACAGCGGTGATTAATACGAGCCCGTCGTCGGGTACCTCCTTGAATACCGAGAGCACGAAACTGATCAAAACGCCCATCAAGATATTGAAGAATCCGGATGGACGGTACGAGGTGCTGAGAAGCCCCTCTCTCAATTGGGGCACGAAGGAGCAGAACACGGAAACAAAGTCATCGAGCCCCGAGTTCAGCGTGGTCAGTATAGGCAACGGGCAGAACTCTAACGGCGTGAAGATCACGCTGAAGCAATGCACGCCGAGCAACGCGAGTCCTAAGAAACCGAAAGTGATCAGCAACGTTTTGTTGCATTGCGGCCAGTCAGAGAAGGACAGCGCGAGCCCGACCGCGTTGGTCATCCATCAGATCCAAAGAGACCGAGAGAAGCAGCAGGTAGCGGAGAAGCAAGAGAAGCAACGGCGCAGAGTCACGTTCGTGGAACGACCGGCAGCCATCGAGAAGCCTCCGAGCAACGCGGTGAAAACCGTGACGAAGAAGCCGGCAGAACAGCAGGATAAGAAACAGTTCCTTCAAGGATTCCAGCTGACCGCCAGAGAGACGGGTTCGGAGTCTCTCGTGGACTCGAAGCCGCCCGAGACGAATACCAGTGGGTCGCCTGCTGAAGCTCAAACGAAAGGCAACGCGGTGAAGAAGGAGGAGGAGAACGCGAAGATCGAGGCACCAACGGAAGGGCAGAATAAAAATTCGGTCGAGAACGCCGGTGGTGTTAACGCAATTATGATTAGAATTAGCGGCAATGCGCGAGTGAACGCGAACAAACAGTGCAGTGACGTGGATGCGCGACCGGTCGGTTCCGCGAAAAGTTCGAGTGCGACTACCATGAACGCGGGGGCCGGTGGTAATCCGGCAAAGGTCGACGTGTACACTTTCTCCAACGACCCGCCGGTGGTCCCAGCGGGGGCGGTCAAGCGAAAGTGTCCGCCGGGCTTGCCGATCTTCGATATAAAACGGAAGAGACAGCAACAAGTGCCGACGACGCCTAAGAAACAGACTCCCGTTGCTCCCGCACCAACTCCTCAGCCGACTACAGTACCGAACAACCTTAAGTCGCCGAGGAAGATCGCTGCCGAACACGCGATCCCTGCGAAGAGACCCGCTAACATGATAGGAGAGCCTGGTCCTAGTCGAGCGCCAACTCTGAGTCCCAAGTCTCAAACTCAAACGAATCCGATGCTCTCGAGTGATACGAGAAATATCTTAGACGGCTGCGGTTTGAACATCCCTGCGAGTCTCAGTATAACTCTAACCGCGCCAAAGTCCCCCGGTAGCAGCGGAGGATTTGTCGAGCCGAGCGATTCAAAGGACAATCGGAAGAACGCGCTGGGAAAGGTTAGTCCCAGCATCACTCTGAACGATCGATCCGTGGATCCTCGGGTGCTGAAAGCTCTGAAGGCGGGACAGATCAGAATGCCAGCACCACCGAAACCGAGGCAGACCAAGCAACCGGATCGAGAGATCAATCAACAGAGGCAGACGTCCTCCGGGAAGAGGAAGAGGGAACAAGAATCAAGGGACATTCTGGATCTTAGTGGAGGAAAGAAGGTGGACATGCATCCACTGAGAATACCGCAGCCAGTCGCGAAGCTGAAGGCAAAGTCGTCGGTTAGAGACAACATGCCGAACGTATCCGACCAAGGACAAGTGGTAACTTTGATGGGAGGACACAGGTACTACCGAGCACCTCCAGGATCTCTAACTCCAGCGGCTCATCGAGTGAACGACTGTCCTATTCCAACACCGTCGCGCACCCCGGTCTACGCTCCAGGATTTTCGAGTCCCATGAGCGGAAGTCGATCGAACACGAACCTCTCGTCCGTTTTCCCCAGCCTGCAGAGTATCTACGCCCTCAGCCAAGCTCCTAATCTTCAACAATTTCAAATGGACGCGAGGCTGAGGCTGCCGCGACCATCCGAGGCGAATTCCTCAGCCATTAACACCGATAACCGAAGTGCGAACAGCAGCATGCCAAGCAAAAGCCACTTAGCCGCTCAGTGCGCGCCGGTGAAACCTGCTCGATCCTCCATCGCGCCCTTAGCCGTGCCCATTAGCAAACAGCAGCAATCCAATGAAAGATCCACCGCTGTCGCTTGTCTGAATCGCGCTCTTCCCAACGAGATGAACAAGAACGCCGCGTTTCGAAGCAACGAATCGATGGACACCGCCGACAGTGGGCATCAACAGCAGTTGTCCGTCCAAACGAAATATCCCTCGTCCACGGAGGGTAACAATCGGTGCTCGCCTCGGAGCACTACGAACAATAGCGGGAGCAACGAGGAGAAGACAACTGTCGAGGTAACGCGTGAGTCGACCGCGGAATCGAACAACGATACCAAAAAAGAGGATAATGCCGCGAGGCAGACTCCTCATCGCGAGGCTGCCAGCCCCAGAGTCTCCTCGACGGCTTCTCCATCGCCTCCACCCGGCGACTCTAACGCCAACAACAACAACGAGAACACCGCTGCTCGTAACGAAAACGTGGCGACAGGATCGAATGGTATCGACAACGATCTACCCGCCCCGAGTCCGAAGAAGAACACCACCCCCGCAGTAGAGGTGTCCAGTAGCAAATCCCCAGCCAGCCCTGACTCTAGCTCGGTGACCATCGAGAGCAGCCCTTCCAGCAAAGGGTGCGCCACGGTGGAGCAAGGGCTCCCGTCCCCGTCGGAAGGGTCCAAGTCTTCCTCCGCGAAACCAGACAACCCTGTCGAGGACGCGACCATCGACACCGAAAAGAAACCCGCGTTCAAACAGTTGGACACGAAGCAACTGACCTCGGAGATGTTCCAGAAGAGACTGCTGGCCGCGTTCCCTTCGAACGAGTGGACGAACAATCCTCTTGCTGCCGAGCATCTCGGCAATTTTCTCAAGAGCTTGAAGGCTTCGATCAAGTCCGAGGCCAAGCTCGAGGGGATTGCGGCGGAGAAGATCGAGGCTCAGCTAGCGTCTAACGACGCTGCTACTGTTCGCTTGACCAACGAAGCTTCGTCGAAGACCAGGCCCGACGTGGCCGAACGATCTTAACCACGAGGACCGCTCTGTGAACGAGCGAAATGATTGTTCGTCGAGGAAGATAGCTACCGCACTGCCAGATTCATAGAACGCGCGAAGTGAATTGGTCCTTTGCAAAGAGGAAGACGCGAACGGGGATGTTTCGTGAAGTGGATAAGGTGCTCGTTCAGTACTAGTCGTGAATCGCGTTGCTGCACCCCGAGCTTTGCGGGCCAATTTCCTGTGATCCTACTTCTCGTGTCGCGTGGAATCAACTTCATCATTGTGTAAACGATTTCATCATTGTGCGAACACGAACACCGAGTGAACGTTCGCGAGTACAAGGTCTTGACTGCAGTCTCAATTGATAGAGAAAGGGTGAATCGCGAATCGGACCACAGAATCGACGATTTCTCTCGAGCCATGCCGATGTTGTCGAATGTCTTTTAGCGTGAATGAACGAATCGATTTGTATGATCTATTTTGAACGCCTGGAAACCTTAAACGCGGAGCGTTCTGCGAAACAGAAACGAAAGAAACCTGGAACCAGTTGTTCACGGAACGCTTCGTACAAAACACGATGTACCGCGTCGTACAATACAGGGAAAAGATACAGCTCGGACGCTGAAGATTTTATTTTTTCAAATTTTTTAAGGACACACACACACTCTCCCAGAGACATACACACAAACATACACGAACGCACGCACCCCTTCCCCATGGAATTCGAATCTGCGTGCAGTTGCTTCGTCAAGTTCGCTACGTTTCCGCGAATATGATATCGACTCGTGCGATTCCGTGTTATTCCACATGGGAATCGTTCCTATCCCGGTCCAATGGAACTACGCGAAAGCGGAGTGTTCGACCAAGTACCTCGCATTGAATTTACAGTCTGCAGAAAGCTCGCGGGTCGTTCGAGATAGCCATCCACTCCAATCGATTGCCTTCAAGACGGCCCTGAACGACCTGCGAATCGTGATTCGTTTGATCTTTTCGCTCAAAAATCATTGATCGCTGTGTCGCAGATCTTTAGAAAGTTTTACATTTTTCTCTGATCAATTTACAAAACGGGAATCGAACAGGAAATCCGTTGTCCCTGTACGAAGCTGTATGAACCCTTTCGCTACTCCTATGTTGACTAAATCATGTCTGAAGATACTTTTGACGATGTTATCTGAAAGGAAATTAGTTAAGCTTTCAAGTAGAGTTGAGGTAGAGTCTCAAAGCTCATTGCAACGACATCTATCGGCGAAAGGGTCAACCCGATGATAAAGTGAAATTCGCGTTGTTTTGGTTTACTAATCACAACCGATCGCTAGGAACACATTCGATGGAATGAAAATTGTGCTGCATTTGATGCAAAATGCTGCTCTTCGAATAAAATCTTTCTTATTCTTCTGACTTATGCATTGCATGCGTGAAAAGGGACGCAGGGACCGAAAATCGATGGAGAAAGAATATCCGGAGAAGCTAGGATACAATTAATTGTGTAACGTACGGATCTATGCTATTGTTAGTTTTTCCTTTTTTTATTTACCTTTTTTGCGTTACGTTTCACTATGAGTTACTACTATGTATACGTTGTACGATAATTGTTATGTTATGCAAGTGTATTATATTATATGTATTATTTCCTGGTCTGTATATATTTACAATTATACTTAGTCATTCGTTCTTTGCGAGAATGCGCGCAAAATCCTATTACTCTGTAAGCCCGACAACCGTTTCTATTCAAATCGAATTTCGGAACTCGTGGGAACGATCACGATCAAAAAGTTTTACATACAAACACGAACCACGTCGTTGCGATACACGGCGGACATTCATTTTGAATAATAGAGAGAACGGACATGTAACAACTGAAGGAATATATTATTATATACCTAAAAGTAAAGCTGTGGTCGCTTTATTCTGTCCCCTTGGCGTCTTTGCTGTATAAAGTCTTGCTAAAGTTTGAAATTCGAATATGTACTCATTCTGAAAAAAGGACCGTTACTTACGCACTACCTGCGTTCCGCATGGCGGTCCTTTGAAAGCACTGAGGCTACCTTAACAAAAACACAACTTGAAATGAAACTGTAAAGGAAACTAATAAAATTATTGAGTGCAGTATATTGACAGATATATAAGAAAGAAATATTATATATTTTCTTCTAAATATATTTATCGTATCGTTAATATTATATAAATGCGTTTACAGAACAAGAATCAGGAGTACCAACCGACGTATGCAAGGTAAAAGCAGCGCCCTCGCATGAAGCGTCGAACGCACGCGAACTGTCGTTCTATGTTCCATAGTACAAGTTTATGGTTGTACGTCGGAGGTATGGTACTCGGAAAGATGAAAGGTTAACTTGCTGTGCAAATAGTGTTTAAACGACTAACAGTTTTGCTTGTCTTTGTATCGTGAAAGAAGAAATGAGTAATATGAAAGAAAATTCTGTCGTTCCTGCGAAAAATGCGACGACAGGAAACGCGAAACCGTATGGAAAGATCGTGTTAACATTACAAAACTGTCTTCTACCCGAAGAGAAGCTTAACTCGACGCCGTCACATTTAGATGGACTGGATGCAGAGACCGAAACCGATCTGCGAATACTAGGATGCGAGCTAATACAGATAGCCGGTATTCTACTGAAACTACCGCAGGTAAATGATCTAATCTGAAAGTAAACAAAATGTTTGTAAACGGTATAACCTCTCTAACCTATAAACCATACTATAATTGTTTCTCCTTCGATCACGACGAACAGGTTGCGATGGCCACTGGACAAGTAATATTTCAACGATTTTATTACAGTAAATCGTTAGTTAGACATAATATGGAAACGACTGCAATGGGTTGTATTTGTTTAGCTAGTAAAATTGAAGAGGCACCCAGACGCATCAGGGACGTCATTAACGTTTTCAATCACATAAAACAGGTATCCAGCCAAAAGTAAGTGTGACTCTGTACTATCTCTACTGCCATTAAATCTCTTGTGATTATATGCATATCTCTTTCAAAATCTGTTTCAGACCGATACAGCCAGTGATATTAGACCAGAATTATGTGGCGTTAAAGAATCAAGTGATCAAGTCAGAGAGAAGAGTTCTGAAAGAGCTAGGATTCTGTGTTCACGTGAAGCATCCCCACAAAATCATTGTTATGTACTTGCAAGTATTGGGTTACGAGAAGAACAAGGCTCTAATGCAGCAATGTTGGAATTACATGAACGATTCGTTAAGGTCTGATGTATTTTTAAGACATCAACCGGAAACGGTAGCCTGTGCGTGCGTCTATTTAGGGGCCAGACAATTGCAGCTCCCATTGCCGACCTCGCCCGCCTGGTTCTCCCTTTTCAAAGTTAACGAATCCGCCATTAGGGACGTTTGCCGTCGTATATTACGCCTTTATTACCGACCCCGCGTAAAACCGGAACAGCTAGAGAAACGCGTTGAAGAGCTTCGACGACAGTACGAAGAAGCTAGAACCAAAGCTAGGGGAGGGGACGTTGACAGTCACACGCCAAGTCCGCCGCTGCCAAAACACCACAACGCCTGGGGTGGTTTTATCAGCCGTAGCGGTACACACGCGGCTCCCGAAAGAACAAAGTCTCCTAGGTACGGTGCAATCTGAATACTTTGTCTACCAAGAATTACTTAACACAGCAGTTTCCAACCTTTCATATTTTTTAGTAGATATGATGATATAGACACGTTTTAAAAACTGTTAAGTTTTATTTATTTGTAGATATTAAGGTACGAAAATTAATTTTTTATTAAAAAATTTTGAAGCCTCCCAGGCTGGAAACCGCTAATTTAACGCTTGCTGACTTGAACATCTGAAACTTGCTTGTCTTTATCTAGGCGTTCCAAGTCTCCGAGTACTTCGCCTTCAAGAGGTGAAGGAACAAAGCATTCCAAGAGAAAGAAACATAGTCGAAGCAGATCCCGTAGCCATAGTCACGGACGTTCCCGGAAACCGAAGAAAGCGCAGCGAAGACGATCGGGAAGCCATAAATCTTCACGTAGTCGATATAGATCTCGTAGTCGATCTCGAGATAGAGATACCGAAAAATCAAGTAAACATCGTAGCAAACACAGACGACATTGAATCCGTTCGGTTGTATGAACAAAATTATTTCATATTACAACAAAGACACTGCGGACGCGTTAGGCAGTTGCATCCACTTTGTAATATAATACGAGGCCTTTTTTTATCTCCGTTTCATTGACAGAGAACTTAAAAATAGGACGATTAATTTCTGTTGTGTGGTACATATCTTGAGTTTATTTAATAACGCTAACTATAGGGATTGAAATGAATCATTTGTAAGAGTGTCCACTCTAAGTACCTTGTAAAGAAAGAAAGAAAGAAAGAAAAAAAAGGAAAAGTAAGAACGGTATCATTCTCAGAGAAATATTACGAATAACAATACTTAAAAGGGCGTGTATTTAATACAAATGCAATTTAAAAAAAAAATAAAGTTTTATATTCATGTAGCGCCGTATATCATTTTATAGAATCCAGCTGGCGGTGCTCTCTTCTTCTCGACAGAGAGTATAGCAGAAAAATCTAACGATGATAATTGCGGAAGGATATGAACGATGTATCCCCTGTAATACTGAAGATTTTCAATGGGATTTCCGTGCAGCGTTAATGACCGAAGATTATGCAAATTTTTCAATTTTACAACGTCGTTGATATTCGATATATTGTTCCCGTGTAAATACACGATCTTTAGATTCGGAAATTTTGTAATGTCATCGCCGATGTTCTTTATTTCGTTAAAAGAAAGATCGATCCAACTAAGGTACGCAGGATCATCGAGAAGTTTCTGCGCGAGACTCTCAAATCCGTCCATCGATGTTAATGCATTATGGCTTAACCAGAATGAACACGTTACGAATCGGTCTGTAGGAGTTCGCAACGGGATTTTACCTGTTCGCACTGCTTGCGGACGTTTGTCTGCCAATTCTCTTGGAATAAAACGATTTTTGTTAAACCTTTTCGTTCTCGAAACCACAAATATTACTTGAATTAATGGCATACCTCTCATGGTTGTTGCTTTTTTAAATGACAAATCTAATGGCGCAGCTATCATCATCTCTTGCCGTTCGTTCCGTTTGTAACGCGAAAGCTCGTCTTCGTACGGATCCATGATAAATTAGAAAATACGATTGGTACCGTCAATCTAATAATTTAGAAATAGTTTGTCAAATAGTGCTGGTGCAGTGCGTCATCTGTGTTCACTCCGATTTAAGATCGCCGTAAGTTTTCCAAATTGATTAAACGAATGTCTCGAAATGTTCGTTCACAGTAACTTAGAATCAAACTAATTATTTAACAATACGTACTGATAAATTTGCCGCGGTTATTCCTATTGCAATTCAAATGGAAGAAATTCTGCCGCATGCTTTTCCGAACGCTTAAATTCTAGTATTCAAAAGTTCTGATAGAGCGCGTTCTTTTCGAATTTCGCGCGTTTCTTTGACGTCGCGTTATCGCTCTATGTACATATATATTTAGTGGAAAGGAGGTTGTCGTACAATAACCAACAGTAACGTATTGTGGAGAAAGTAGTGGGCTCTTCAAGGATTGGCGGGAAAGTACCGGAAGAATTTAGGATGAGAAAGCGTGACAATCGTATTACGAATATTTGGTAATTTATTATGAATATTTGATGAACATAACCCATGTTATACATTCAATTTTCAAACACATATTAGTAAAGTACCCCAATTTAGTCGAACATTTATTTTACAGATCACTGCGTACGTCACAGGAACTGCAAACGGTTGTTTGTCCCCTGTATTTGGCAGCTCCGAAATAGACGTGTATTTACAACAACAGAGTATCTCAAACGGGAAAAGAAAATGCCGCGAACGAAACAAACGCGAGAACCGAAAAAAGTCCTGCAAACGACGGACGAGACAGATTTGTTGGTAAAAGATTTTGAGCGTAAGGCTCGTATTCGAATTTCAAAAATGGAAGCAGAGGGGAAAATGGCGATTAAAGGTCTCGTAAACTTCATTGATCTTACCATCTCTCGGCTTCCGTTAGAAGTACGACGGATGACCCTCGGCGAATTATTAAACACCGAAAGCAACGAAGAGAAGGAGAATTGCGGGGAAGTTTCGTCGTCTATTGACGAACATTCGTTTAAACCACCTTCAACAAGAGGAAAGAAACCCACAAAGAGAACTACCGCTGCATCCGACGATGGGTACGTAACCGAAGGAATTACAACATCCCGTGCTTCGAGAACTCAAAAACCTGAGCCCCGAAAGAATACGAGAAAGACACGCAGCAGTTCAAGATCCAAGCAAATAAAGCTTAGCGAAATTAATCAAGAGACTGCAAAGAAAACAAGGAAATTACCTGGCACAGAACCTACAAAAACTGATCAACTTAAAACTCCTGCACTGAGGACAAACAATAATACCTATGGTCTTGTGACTCCAAAAATCAAACCTAATACACCGTTGAATGTTTTGAGAAGACCAAGGCAAGGGGAGATGGTTCTTAGTATGCAAGGTAGTCCCTTGTTGGTTTCTGCAGTTGTTCAGGAAAATATTGCCAATATTAATGTACCTCTGAGTAATGGCAGTGTAATGTCTCTACTACCCAGAGATGGTCTGCGCATGTCTCACATTCCAGCTCTAGATGTAGAAACTATGCGACAATTAGAAACCCTGAAGAGTCACATCGAGAAAGTTATGTTGACGAAATGACAAATTTTTGTAGCATGTATTTTATTTATAACTTCTACTAGTAATAGGATACTTTATTGAAGATAGAATTGAATTTTTGAATGGTTTGTTGAACTGATAGATTAAGTAAACCTATAAGTTTAACTATAACTATGTTTAGACACTGTCAGCTACTGCCTTTTTTTACGTGATAATATCAAATGTGTAACATAAGATTAATCAATAAGAAATTTGTGTAAAAAAATGTTTCCAGAATAATTGTAATAAAAATTGGATGTAAGCAAAGCCTATAATATATTCATATGATACAACAAGTACAAATTTTAGGATTAATAATTAGCCTTTTCTTGAATTAATGATCTTAGAAAATGGTAGAAAAAGAAAAGAGTTTCCAAGTCAATTTTTTTTTTAAATCGTGAAGTTATCGCATCGACGGGCGGTAAAGATTAAGGGCGCGTAGGTTGCACATTTATATTTTAATGCACATGCGCGTAGAAGTAAATCTGTCAAATGAGCCGAGTGTATTTGCTTTCTTCTACTTTATGATATTAATAGCGTTTTCGATAATAATAACGTGTAGAATTATGCACGAAGTATCGTAGCATCGTTTCCCGATGAATAGTGATCGATACGATTCTTTCATTGTTCCCTTGTGTTTGATGAATAATCGCTGCATATACAACAAACGTGCGAATGCGTGAGAAATGATTGAAATGTCATAGTACTTGTTACCGAGTTCATCAACACAGGTGTACAGAAGAAGTTTATTTTAGTTAGATTTTGCATCGCTAGAAACAAACGTTAAGTGGCACGTATCTTCTTTCCCTTTCATTAACTCTACGCCTCGCTGATATCGAAAGGTTCTGAGAAGACAACGAATTCATCCTTTCGAAGAACTGTATTGAAATAATTATTATATCGGTAATTGTACATAACAGAATGTAAGATAACCTCCAACGAATTATGCAACGGATATTTTGAAATATGGTTTGACTGCAACTTGTACGAAGAAATACAGGTGAGAGAGACAATCACAAATAATATTGTCCACGCACAGGTGATTTGCTTCGAAGCACGATAAAAGGTATGTTCGTGAGCCTGTTTAAGTAGAAGCAGCAACATGGTGCGTGTAATCACAGTACATAATTTCCTGGGACAACACATTGCTCAAATCGAGGAGTCGACTGCCAGCTGCATAGCTAATGCATCTGGACGTGAAATGCTCCTCCTAGCACTTTCGACACATTGTGTTGAAGTATGGGAATTGACGATGTCCGATGTGAAACTTCATACTGTGTTTCCAACAGTCGATATGATCAGTCAAATGGTACATTGTACCAAAGGTGACTATGTGGTCACGCTAGAATCAAAATATGCTAGGGATGGAACTATTAATAGCGAGACAGGAAAACCAACTAATAATTTTGTTAGAATCTATGTCAACTGGGCTATAGTGAAAGACCAAAGTCAACCCATGCGTGCTAGAATTGCAGGACGCGTTACTCCGAGCTTAAATCGGCCTCTGAATAGCTTAGAGATGATAGAGCTACCATTAAGCGTGCAGCCCACGTTAATCGCCTGTTGCCAAAGCACTGGCAATCTTTTGGTAGCAGCAGGTAACAGTGCTATCCTCCACGAGTTCAAAGTTGAGACGCAACAAGTCTCTAAAATGAAATTCATTGATTTTGAGGCAAGACCATGGTCTTTAGGATTCTCCTTCTGTCCTACATACATGGAGATCATCGAAGATTTTATTGCTGTCATGGATAAATCAAACTTATGTGTTTTTAGGCTTACTAATTCAATGTACGAAGATATCGATCAATTGAGCTCTCTAACTTCTACAAATTCTTCATCCATCGACAAGACATCGATCTCCACAGACTCCTCTCTCGTGGAGTACAGCAACAGCATGGGAAACCAAGACGACAACACGATACTACAGACAACAAATACAAAACACAGAAATTCCACACAGGATCTTCATTATACTGGATCAGAAACCAACGATACAAAATCTAAAAAAAAACGTAAGAATTCTAAAACAAGCATATGGTATAAACTAGAAACAGGAGATTTCAACACGCTAAAATGCAACAATAACAAAGCTATCATAGATTTGGATCGTTTAGCGCACAACGAGAAAGACGAACTGCAAAGACTAATTGCACAGGACGTGATCGATGGGAGTTCACAATCATTCACTATCAATTTCCCATCGATTAGTTTAGAAAGAGCAGGTCCAGGACATACTCTTAGTCCGTTTATATTGAATCCATCGGACGTAAGGGTCATAATTAAAACGAACTCTCCAGATTTAGGGTGGTCGGAGAATTACACGATAAAGAATTTATTGTCCTTGAAAATTGTAGCAGTTAATAATAATTCGAAATACGATGGAAGCTCTGAACTGTTCAGCTGCTTGTTGCTGAAGCCACTGTACACGAGAAAGGAATGCAACAGTGCCTGCTTGAAGAAGTCGATCCTCAGATCAGAGAAGTACAGGTACTTGCAGGGTGTAAGCTGTTTCCTCTGCACGCTGCAAGAAGGATATCTTTACCACTTCTCTGCAACTAGTTCGAATCCCACGGATGCAACTTGCTTAACAACTTATCCATTCACTGCCCCTGTTAATCGCGTCGCTTTGGAGCACACGGCCCTTCATGCCCTAACCGAGGCTGGTCTAGAATCCTATACTTTACGTTTGTCTCATCACATCGCTAGAACCTCGAACAACCTAGAAAATTACAAAGTTACATGTCCCGGCGTTGCAGAACCCGTTTGTCTAATCGGTTTACGACCATTTTTAGGAATCCAGCAATTATTACACAGTAAAAGCTACTTAATTCTCTTGGCAAAGGCGGACAACTCATGGACACTGTACTCCTTGATCCTACCAAAGCTAGAAAACTTGTATTACGACCTTTTAAATGCCGCAAGAAGTCACAAAGCTACCAGTCCTGGAACGTACAGGCATTTGCTTGGGGAAGCTCATGCTCTGATACGTTTAGCTAAGGACACTGTATGCAATTCTGTGGAGAATGAGGAGGTCGACGATGCAACGAACAAGAATGGTATGAAAGTGAAGAATTTGTACAACCAATCCTGCGCATTGCTCGCCGATTATTATATTAGATCAGAATACGAATCGGACTGGGATCTTTGTATACCATACTACAAAATGTCTGGGTTGAAGCCTGCAGAAGTTTTATCCAGAAAATCGAGCAAGGATGCTCCAGGTCTTGTTACTTTCTTAACAGAGATTTTACTGACTCTGAAGAGCGGTTCGGAAGCCGATGCGTTGTTCCAGGGGTTCAATATCGTGGAGATAATCTGCAAACTTAAGAAAGGCGACTTGCTCGAATTAATCTTTGGCAGCCCCGTCCTTCGCGAGTACACTACAGAGAAGCTGATACATCTTTTACTGTTGTACGAGACCGACGAGTTAGTTAAATTAGCTTTAGCAGTTTTGTACATTCAAGCGGAGAAGCAAGAGCAAGCAGGAAAGGCGCTTGAACCTGTCTCCTCGCATTGCATCAAAAGAGTGATCATCGAACATTGGGATTTATTATTCGACATGACTGCCATGAGAAAGAGGAGCCCTATGATCCCGACGTTCTCCGATTTCGCTGGCATGTTGATGCGCCAGAAGAATTTAACGTTCGTCGAGATTCTGATACAGATCATCGAGGACGACGGAATCTTATCTCTGCACCAAATTATACAGGTGTTTTTGGAGTATCTGCCCTCGAGGGTGGGTCGGGACGGCCATTATGCCGCGCTGGCGTTGCAGCTTTTCCTCGAGAAGTATCTGCACAATTACTTTAGTACAAAGCTGATCACGGACTCATCTGCTATAAACAAGAATCAAATATGCACGGACTTTGCCCTGGTTGAAGCGTTTAAGCTGCTGGTACGCTCGTACCTCGGCAAACTATCTCAGACCAAGGTGTACAAACTAGACAGTAAAGAGAGCATAGACGAGAACTATAATAACTTCATATTTTCAAAGTTTAGACCCGATTACCTAGATCGAATGCCACCGTACGCGAAAGATTATCAAAAGATGTTGAACGCGAACAACTTGAAGGACTTAGCAAACATCGATAAGACTGAGAATGAGAAGGATATACCTGCGGAGTTATTTAAACTGCAATGGTTGCTGTCCTGCGACTTTGTACCTAACGAATGCTTTCACGAGGTGAAACAGTTCCTCGAAACGCAGGAAGTCGAGGGCAGCTTGTCTTTGAAAACACTGTGCATTAAGGACACAGAGGAAGTGACCGCCCTGTTGATGGATAACTGTCCCCAGGCGGTTGTACAGTATGCGAAGGTATAATTCCACTGTTCCTAATGTTGCCAGTCGATCATATGAAAACATTTCACAGAATTCTGTAATTTCAGGACGTTTATACTAACGAAACCGAGTGGAAGTATCTGATCGATTTAACGCAAAAGAAAATTGCTGCGTCCAATATGCGAGAGGAATTGCATTGCTTATACACGCAAATCATGAAAGGTAAATCGATTGGAGAAGTTGAGCGTGTTCATTACGTATAATGTAATCATTACGTTTCAGAAATTCTAAATTACGTGCCACACACATTGTCGTTGGATGGTCTGCAACGTATTGTCCCAAAGGACGACATCATCGCATTTCAAAAGTGCACCGAAATGTGCACTCAAGTCACGCACGCGGAACAAGTCAAGTCTTTGATGATGGAGACCGGACAACAGCTCTTGTCGACGCTAAAATTATGAGCAACAGTCTTAACTACATAATCGCGTCGTCTCGTGGCGATAGTATAGGTCCAATTCATTTTATCTACAGAAAAATATATATTGCCGATGCAACGATGAGAATTGCGTTGCACGCAAACATAGGACAGATACGTTCGTAACAGAGTAATACTTAGTCAAATTTATTATGAACGATAATTCATAATTCCTCATGTGATACGACATTTGCGAATTCCTATTTCACTCGCAATTCATCGCTTACCAGACGTTACTTGACATTCGACATGATTGTTGTATTGCCTGTTCTTTGAATTTGATTAATTGTTCATTGCTCTATTTCGAGTACGATTTTTCATATATTATTCTCGCTTTGATCGATGTCTTTTTCTATATATGTTGGTGATAAATTTGCAAACAATTGTTGTCTAATGCACAATTTTCTCAAATATCATTGCGGTCTAGTCATTTCTACGATATTTTAAAGAGTGTACATGTCTTTGATCGAATTTATTAATGTGTTCTCGTTTCTTTAGAACGTTTCTAGCCACGCACAAAATTTCTATGGAAAAAGTTTTATCAAAAAAATGTCAAAAAATCGAAGACAAATACTATAGATGAAATTAATTCATATTATAATCGATTGTTGAGATGTTCTATATAGATATATTGTATTGTGTCTAGACGAATGTTATCTTTCCCTTAGCTGATGTCAAAACAGAACTATTTATTGAAAGTCTAATGCAAAATTGGATGAATAGAGCTCGGGAGTTCACAGTACTACATGTTAAGTCCACAGATTGTTTTATATTATATGATTTCAATTATCTATTACAAATCATTTATATTTTAATTACTGAGGGTAAGATGACGCGCGTTTAGGAAAACTAATAACGCTAAGGATGGTTACTTTTTACTAAATTCGTTGATCGTATAATGTAGTATTTTCATCAATCTCTGAATGTTACGAAATATGTAACTTTAATGTGCCTTTAGGACTAATTTCTCTTTGTTACAAATATAATATAATTCTGTTAGAAGTGATCTACGATATTTATAAATTAACGATAGGAATAATATATCTGTAACTCATATCATAATGCTTCTTCACTGTATAATTACACTTTTATAACGACATTAATTTATCTGAAAGGAGAACGGCGATTTTTCTAATTCGCGTATATCTTTAGGGTCCTAAAGTTAATTATTTTACTCAGGGATTAATTCGATTTTATTGATTCCATAACAATTTTATGTACATATAATTTATATAACCCATTTTCAATTTATATAAAATGAAATGATAGGAGCTGTATACCTGTTAGAAATATTGAATCAAAACAACTTCTAAAAAATATAAAGTATCATAATCGGGTATATAATATTGTTAAATTACCCACTCTCGTAGCAATGAAATATCTAAAAATCATGATTCTAATCGATGTTTATATACACAATTCTGAACTATTGGAAAATAGTTTTTAAGCATTTTTTAATTCTGTTACCATAAAAACTAAAAACTGTTTATACTTTTTCAACAAGTAGCTTCAACAAGTTTTGCATACCTTCATACAATTTCAAACTCCTTATTCAACCTCGCTAGATCTCTACAAATAGATAAAAGAATTTTATTACACACAACTAACTATTAAATGTTCTTGTAAAATTTGCGGTAACTGTTTGAATCGTACCTGCTTTCTATGGCATCGTTCAGATGGTATTTGTGCATCAACGAGATCACAAGTCTTAACGTTGACCAAATAGTATTCGACATCGCTTTCGGTGACAAGTTTTCACCGTGCGCTCCACGACCAGCAGCTTGTTGATTTAAAGCAGTTAAAAGATGTTCACCAGCTTCTCTGCAAGATAACAAAGAAAAGTGTTGTACTTAACTGAAAATAAAATAGTCGGAAACGTGAAAGACTGATGTTATTTACTTGTATGCACTAAGGTTTATGCAACAAATCCCCAGATTATAACGTGCTCTAATAAATCCTGGGGATAATTTCAAGGCACGATGGTACGCGTTTATAGCTTCCTCCGATTTCTGACCGTTGGCCAAAGTTGCACCCAACCTATTCCATAATCTAGAATCCTTAGAAAAAAAAAAATACGATATTGTTAATAAAACGAGCTCAAATAATTTCAATGAAACGTAACAGATTTAATTATATGTACATTAGGGCGAACTTGTAACGCTGCCTGAAAGCAATCGCAAGCTTTATCATACTCGTTGGACAAGTTAAAAAGTACTCCTAATCCGCATTGAACGTCAGCATCTATTTCGTCCCGTGGATTCATTCGTGCAGCTTGAATATAAAGACTTTTCACTTCTTCGTGTACATCGCTGCAAAAAAAAGTATAACGTTGGCTTAGTAACGTTTTCATGCATCGCGTACAGTTACAAATAATCCTCTTACTCGAACAAAATGGACGTGACACCGGGTTTCAGCTTTTCATCAATGCTAATTTTCTTCGGCGAAAGGTGCTTGTATTTCTCATTTTTTAACAACCATTCTTTTAGAGTTAAACATGCTTGGTTTTGATAAGATTCGTTCGTGTACGAGACTGCAAGAGCCATTAATGCGGTACTATTCATAGGATCGAGAGTCAGGCAGCGTTTTAAAGCTGCGATCGCTAATGGATCTTGTTCGTTTTCAGCTTGAGTTTTACCAAGCAGCAACCAAGTTTCTGGATCGTTTTCGTTTTGTTTCGCAGCTGCTTCAAAGCAAAGTATAGCACTCGGTAAATCTCCAGCTTCTAATCTCTTCTTCCCTTCTTCTAATGGATTAGGTACATCCGTCATAGGATTTTCTTTGTGAAATTCGTATTCCTTAAATGGATCGTAGTATGTGTCGTATTCTGATAACCATGAATGTCTGCTGGATACTTTTTCGCTAGACATTATCTTGTCCCATTCGTTTTGGAATCTCAAATATGAAGAATCTGCATTGTCAGCTTCTAAAACACAAATCATCAGCTAGAACATTCTTAAAACAACATCAACAATTTAAAACGGAAGAATAAATGAACCTGGTGATGGGTTGTCTTTCTGAAACTCATCTATCCAGTTACCAGCAATTGCCAGCTCTTCTTCACCCTCTTGTTTCATGAATTTCATGAATTTTGAATATGATAAATCGTTCTCTGTCTTCTCGGTTGTGTTTTCTTTGTTAATATCAGTTTGTATCGCATCTATGCTGTGCTCTATGTACTCCTCAGCCCATTTCGGTCCTAGGCCTAATTCGTGTGTTTGTGGCGATGCAATGATTGGAGCCACAACATGTTCTACATCGGGTTGCCAAATATCATCTGTATGATTTTCCTACATTACAGAAGAAACAGTAATTTATTTTTTAAGATTCTACAATGTCGCTAGCGTATACTGGAATAACGTGTAACAAGAATGATTACTCTAAAATGACGCCCTGATTCGAGATATTGATTTGCCCAAGCTGTGTCTAAACCAGTTAATTCTTGAGCTACTCCTGGAGCTGCTATAGGTGGATGAATGTTGTGATCAATGTCTCGCATTTCTTGTAATAAATTATCCATTCTAAATGTCTGAGGACACGAAGCATTTTCTTCTAAAAATTGTTTAACTAACTGATCTGAATCTATAGGCTGAAATGGCTCCACATGTCCGAATGGGTGATGTATTCCTTCTTCCTTGAATCCATGATCGCGTACAAAGTGTGATGTTAGGTGGATCAAAGAGCTAGGTCCACCACAGTCACCCTCGACCAATTCGCGGAGTGCCATTTTTCACTTGCTATTACTATACACCTAATCGAAAGAAAAAATATTCCATTAGTAGCTGCTCAGAGAATGTCATTGATAGCAGCGGTGTTTGATATATGCACATGTAACTGCAGTCATGAAACATTTTTATGTTTTCTGGCATGAAATTATCATATTTCGATAAAACACAATAAAAACGCACGACCTAATCATACAGTCGCGTTAAGCAATTTCACTGTACGCGTTTATTTTTTTTTTTTTTTTTTCTATGCTGATTAAATGCCAAAGTAGAGCATAGCAAAAACAAAATAAGACGTCCGCTAGGAAAATCGTACACACGAGAATGAATGAAAGTTTACGATGGGAGATTTCACGCGCGCGTCAAAGAACAAAGTGCACAAACCTTTTGTCCCGAGGAATATTATTTAATATTCGTACGGTGCCGTTGATGTTGCACTAAAACCGCGTTTTTTTGCGAAGCACACACCGTTCGACGAGATTATTCATTTCCCTGGCATCGCGCAACGTCGGGAATATCTACTAAATAAATTCTGCTGTATAATGGTGGGGTGGATGAAATTATCATAGCAAATGTACGTGTTAACGTTTGATACTAACAAGATGCATATCATAAAGACATTGTGCATGAACAGTTGGCGCATGAACGTCAAATCAACGAGTTGTTGAACGACGCACTGTCGAACATCTTTTTCTGAAATAGCTACATGTACATTGGTCGCGTTAATTAGTGCACGTGATTATGTACAACTTTTTCACGGCGAGAACTTTGAATATTTTCTATCGGTAATTATCAAAAGCCTTTCATCTGCCGAATAGTTATATAACTAATTAAAAATCCTATGACTATTGTATTGTATATATTCCCCCGGCTATTTAACAAAAATTCCAATATCGTCAACATCGATTATTATTAAACGACGTATATTTTCTACGGAAAGATAAATCTTTATTTTATCGGTATACAGGATGATAATATCTGAAATTATTCAAGAATTTCCGAAGCATTTCTTGAATGATCGAAATTGGACAAAGTTATTGTAAAATATTCCACGTGCAATCCTATCGGAACGCCATCGTGCGACGTACGCGAGAGTCAACTCGGAAAACAAAGTAGTTTTGATTCACTAGGTTCTTCAACCTCATTGTTATGTAAAAACGTGGTCATCTTTGCCGATTCCGTTCGTCTTGTTTCGTCCGTAACATTATAATTATACGGACGAACAGTTTAAGACATTAAGATGACCGATTTTGCGAAAGCACAGCTTTTAAAATACGGCTGGACCGAAGGTACGATTTCGAGCAGGTTATGACATTTTCGTAGAAATTATGTACTTTTCACTTTAACAATCATTTGTGCACCGTGTTTATACAGGTAAAGGTTTAGGAAAGAATGAAAGTGGTATCACGGATGCGTTAAAGCCGAAATTGAAATTTGATTCAGCTGGGATAGGTCACAAAGAAGACTGGAACGAGTGGTGGGCAACTAGTTTCAACAATGCGGCGAACAACATTATGGTTGAACCGCAATCGCAAGGTGTCAGCATATCCGTGTCAAAGGAAAGTAAAAACGACTTACCTAAACACTTGTCTCGAAATCAATTCAGTTATGGAAATTTCTTGAAAACTTCCACCCTTCTTAACGGAACATTGATGCAAGAACATAATTCACATCTCGCAAAAATAGAAAAAGACAAACAGGATGTTAAGCCTGTTTTTTTAACAGATGAAGAGTTGTTTAAAGTTTGCGGCGGTAGAACTGCACACAAGGGAGCTAGGCATGGTTTAAAGTTAAATGGTAAATTAAAAAGGATTGAGGAACAAGAGAGGAATTTCTTACGAATGCATAACATTAAGTCAGAGAGCGAACCAGACACAGATGAAGAGAATCTACCTATTAATCTTTCTCCTGAAAACGAAGGTGCTTCAAAACGATCAAAGTCTTCGAGGAAGAGAAAGAGGAAAATAAACGATTTAACGCATCAATTAAATAGTGTATGTAATATAAACGATGCTGTGGAGAAGTCCAAGCCAAACAAAAAGAAAATAAAGACAGGAAAAGATTGTCCAGGAAACCATAAGTCCAATGGCACTGGAAAAGAGGAAGGAGATAAAGAAATTGGTGATATGCCATTTCCTGCAGAGGAGAGCTTAGATAATTGGGTGACCCAGACAAAAAATAGAAAACAAATAGAGGATTATTGTAAGTCTTGGAACCAAAAAAAGAAGAAACCTAAAAAGAGAAAAGATCAAGAATATCAGAATGCTACATGTCACAGAAAACTTTTTTCTAACGACTCGCCTTTAAATTCTAGTAACGATGAAGAGTCATTTCCTTCTCCAGACTCTCTGGATACATACACAATAAATGAGTGTAACAAATTAAATTATAAAATATCAAAAAAGAAAAAAGCGAAATATCTTAAGAAACAGAAGAAGATGATGCAAAATATTATAGAAGATTTTGATACTGTTCATGCAGGAGATTCTTCAGACAGAATCGATACCAAAAGAAATTTAAATAGTATAGTAGATAAAATGGTAGATATTAATATTGCAATAGATAAAACAAAGGCAATGAAGGAAAGTAGTAAAAATATGGAGGAGGATAACAAAAGAAAGGATAAAAGTTCTATACATTGTAAAACATTAGGAAGAAGGGGAAACCCTGTAGGAAGAAGAAAAAAAGAAAAACATGACAAAAAAAAGAAAAAGAGGAATAAATGATGTTTCCGTATGAAAAATGTATTCCGTCGCTAATAACCATTAGCAGTTGATGCGATGTAAACTGAAAAAAATGTATTACATTTAAGTTTTTCATTTATTTATTTTTTAGATTGTATATTGATGAAATTTTGCCATGCCATATTTTGTAATAAGTATGCACGTTTCCAATGATCTTTCATACCGAATAAAGTATAATTGAAAAAAAAGATTTTCCATTCTTTTAATGTATTTTCTTTTATCTGATCGTTACATAAATTTATTATTGGACACGTAAATGTTTGACAATTCGATAGATGCACGTAACAAATCGGTTGTACATTATTATATGAATTCGTACAATTAATGTCAATTTGTTATTTTCATAATTAGTAATACGGTCCATACTTGTACATAGTTCGTCTGAGAGAAAACAAACACGTGGATGTTTTCTATTAATATCAGTTGTTAAAAAATGTTCCTTATCGAAGAGATTAAAGTTCCTTTAAAAAGTTGTCGACGATCCGTGCACGAGTATATACGGTAAACATATCATTTAATTACTATATTTATAGCACAAAATTTCATACTGTGCTAAGAGATTATAAAGTTTAATTTCACGAGCAATATATTTGTACAAAATAAAACGAATTTTCTAAGGCCACTAGGATACTCCGCAGAGTGATTAGTAATCTTAGTTTTGTTTTATACTAGTGAATGAATCTCACTCGAGAAGCTTAATGAATATCAATGGATATTAATGTAAATGTATACATATTATACCATTTGAGCTAATAATTGATTTGAATATTGACGGTCTAGATGTGTATTCTTCAATAGGATCTGATTTAAAAAATGTTGCTTATCTTACAATTTCATTATTAATCAAATAATAATAAATTCAGATACCCAGAATGGTTGAACTGCGGTCGTCCTCTTATCATTAGGCTATTCTTAATTTATAGACCTTAACAAATTCCTGAAAAATCTGACATCTACACTATAATTAATTATAATTAAATATATTTAAATTAATTATCGTATTATGTTAGGCTACATACATTGAGGTTTTAAATAGTAGTTATAGTATATTTATCGATACTTGAATAAGTATCAATAGTGCTGCCTTAACAATAATATATTGTATAAGGGACACATTCATTGAAGAACTGGATGGATGAACTTACTTTTACATATTTCTGCAATGTTATTAATGAAGAGTATCGTTAAATGAACAAATTGTACAACGTCGTATTTGAAACAATCGTAGCATCTAAATATATATATATATCAGTATTACTTGGTATAGATACAGCATTAAGCATAGACGAATTTTAAATAAAATAAACTCTTCGTTCATAGAATAGACTTGTCAGAAGCTATCAACATTAAGTATAAATAGCAAAATATACAACAATTCTTCGAGAATGTGTATAAATGAAATACGTATTTCGATGAGATTCCTTTTTCACATAGGCAATGAGTGTAATGTAAATACACTTGCAAAGCATATTATTATCTTTATACTTATTTCAATATATATATACTTTAATAATTTTCATTACACATCGCATTGTCGAGACAATGAACGTAATTTAATATCATGTTTTATAGCAAATATTAGAAATATTTCTTTATAACATGGAATGTAAATACATTGTCCAATAAAATTTTTTTATCTTTTATAAAAATATAAGAACAATTCGAAACAAAATACAAATATTCAAGCATCGCGGTATATATACATATACATAATATCAACATAGAGTACAACACGTAAGTCTTCTTCTTAGGATTTCAAAACCTAGTCGTAGTAAACTACCTTCATTAACGTTAATGAGATTCTAAAGGAAGCATGATAAGATTGAGGAAACCGTTGGCAATCTACGGTATGCGATTCGATATGTTAAATCATCATCGTCCATCCGCACCGTCTGTTAGAAATTTCTTTTATAATTGGCTATGTTACTTGTATGTAATTAGCAGATATACTTTTAAATATTATATTCTTTGATTCATGTACGTATGTAATTTCAAAGTTGTTTTTTTTTATTTTTTAAATGGAAGCTGGATAGTTGGTTTGATACTTAATCATCAAACTTTTATACATTTAGGCAAAGAATTTAACTGTTTATACAAGAAATCTAATTGACAGTGTTTCCTTAAGAACTACTGCTATTTAAATGGAAAAATACCGTATAAAACCTTCATTAATTATCATTAAACATCAAATACAAATCTTTCTTGCTGTAAAAATATATAGCAGGGATTATACCATCGTAAAACGAAATTTAACATTTCAATGCGTTTTCAGATCTATTAATGAGATCTCACGTTCTTTTCAAACAAACGTTCAATTGGTCTATTTCAGATCTTCGTATCCATTAAATCGTTCACTTTTAACAAATAATAAATCAATAATAAATAACAGGTTTAATGTTTAAAATATTAATCGCTTTAAATGCATTTATTGGTTACTGTTCTTTTCACTATGTAATACCCAACGTTTCTACCTTTTCTGCTTAATTTCACCGACTTTTTGTCTGTATGAGAATGACTGTTGCAAGACAGATTTGTATCGTGTAGCTTGTTCCATATCACGTACATATTAGACGAATTCACTTTGTGTGCTGTTATAACGTTCCTTAATATGCAAGGATCTAATTTCCTTTGTATGTAACTGAAACCAAGATGATTCACAGGCCGGACTTTTGCACGTTTCGCGCAGAGGCCCGTGATGTAAACATCTTCTAAATGAAGCAATGGCATTGTTAATGCTGCTTGATACAATTTATATGCAACATCTAGACTCATCACATATCCAGTACCTGACAAATAATTGGGATATATTTTTTCCGAGTACATATACTTCGGTGTGTACCTGATAAATAAACCAATATCAATTTTAGAAACAGATCTCATAATTTGCAAGTATCCTTTAGTCACTTTCTACTTACCATTTGTTGTTTGGGTCTAAAATGGGTTTTGCATTGCAAATAAGAGATCCCAATAATGTATCGGAAGATTGTGGTCTGGGTTGCAATGTTTTCATTAACGCAGGAATATTTACAAACATATCATCGTCGGTTTTCATAAGATATTTCGCTTGTTTACAATTAAATGTTACCCATTTCAGCATCATAACAGATTTCAATGTTAAGTTGTTGTATGTATCATAAAATCTTTCTTGAATAATATCATTGTATTGTTGATGTTCATCAGCGATTAAACTCTGTAACATGTTAATGTCGTCAAACATCTTTTTATAGCTTCCATTCAGAAAGATTTTTAAGACACATTGGTACATACATTTAACGTGTCATTGTCACTCTGTCCCAAAAGAAAAGCTACCTTTACTGTTGAATTATATATATTTTCCAGACTGGTCTTATTAGCCCATGTGTTCCTTATCGCTGCTCTAGCTTTGTAATTTGAAACAGCTGAACAAACAACAATTAGAAGATACGGCTGTGGAGAACAAATACCAATAGGATTCAGAACTGAAGTTGTGTTCTCTGGATGAATATATGTACACAGATCTCTCGATGTATTATACGCCCATCCTGGCAGCTGTGCTGTAAAAGAATTTGTTTAAAATTTGATTCTTTCTTTTGAAGCAGTACTATTAGTATCCTATCTTTTTCTCAGCTTCTTCTAACATGCTAGAAAATTACACATTCAATTTTAGCAATATTCAAGCAGTATTCTACAATAGAAAAGCAGGAAAAAGAGACTAATTCTACTACCTGTTGTTTCTCTAATTCGATTGATTTTCGAAAATCTATATTTATGTCTACAGCAGTAAAATTTTGTTCATAGATCTTTTTTATACTTTCAAATGTTCTTAGAAATAATCTATACCTATTGATACATATATATTAATTGATAATTGCTAATCAGAAAAGTGAGAGTAAAAAACGTAATTTATGATCAATACTGGTTAGTTTTTATTGCAACAGGATTTCAAGCAATGTTAGTAGATGCATACCCAGGGAGGCTACTGAACGTGTTTCACCGACAGACACTGCAGGGGATGGAGTCTCACCTAAGCCTGAGAATGGGCTTTGGGCAGAGTGATATGCCGGTACATATAATAAACCTAGTGTAGCTAAAATGACAAATCCTACTGCTAATCTTCGGACGAATGATATCTTCCCTTTGACTATTCCATTATTATTTATATTGGTGGCTGATGGTAATTCCAATGGCAATAGTCGCAATCTGTCCATCTAGGAAAAAATAATACACATTGTCTATATATTACAACAATCGAAAATGAAACAATTCGGTACATCGATATTATCAGAAGTTTCAATCAATGTGCATTCGATCAAACATTTTAAACAGTCGTCAAACAACTCAGATAACGTTATCAAACCATAAATCTCTTGTTCTGTATTCCATGAACAATGCAGTAAATCAAAGTGTAGTTATAAGTTTAAGAATGTTAGAGCCACAGAGTACGATGGAGAAGCTGAAAAATTGTTGCAAAATCTTGCATTGTTTATCGAAAATTGAAATCATTAACGTAAAGTTTATAACTTGGAAAAGTAATGGAAACATCTTTATTTCACAAGCAGGTGTTGTTGTTGCAGGTATTGTTTTCGTGCGACAGCGTTATTTGTTATGCTAGAAACAAACGAATTTCTTTTCCGAACAATTGAAAACGTAACGCGCAATGAAGATCTAATGTAATATAGATATTGTTGAATGCAATTACTAAATCGCATGCACTGTAAACAATATTACCTTTGAGATGCGTTGATTGCGTTACGCTGCATTTGGCAGCTCTCCATTTACTGTCCCCTCGTAAGTTCAAACTTACGATTCGTGGAAAGGTATCGTGCAATTTTGACAGTACATTTTTATAGTCTAGGAGTCGAAAAAAAATAAAGGAACTCCTGTTGCAACTGATCCGAATCCACCGCAGTGACTCGTGCAGTCACTGTGACAGTGACTGTCACTGGTGCTACTGATTCTGTAACTGCGCCCTCCTGCCGCTATTAGTCTCTTTAGTTCAGCTCATAAGGTATAGTGACGTAAATAAATACGTCATTTGCCGATGAAACTTTACCCTCGCAACACAGCACACAGCGTACCACAGCGTACTGATCAGTACTATTCAGTATTTACTCAGTACTACCAGAGAGTAAATGAGAGTGCTCACGCCCGGGTTTTGGCCGTGCCCAGTACGGTGCTGCCCCCTACTCTAGTGCTTAGCCTGGATCAGCTCCTACATCAACTCGCACTCCGGACACGAACCTACATCAACTTGCCGTCCGTATAAGAACCTACCTCGACTCTCATTGCCAGTTTCTCTCATTGTCAGTCCGGACAACATCATTTTTGGCCTTGATCAGAATAAAAAGTTTATATTGATTGATTCGCAGCACCCGTATTATATATCCCCTTTCGAAGCAAACAATTTTTATCTGAATATGTTCCCTAAGTTCAGTCTTTCTCTCTTTTTCATGAAATTAAGAAAATATTATGCAGAAAATAATTATTTTAATAAGGTCAAATAAAAGTGTAAAAAGTATCAAAATATGTTTTTCTTTCAAAATGATTCCCAAAACTGTGTGTCTACGCTTACCTTACACTTTTTGGATAAAGGATAATTTCGAGCTAATATATAGCTGCACACTTTGAATTATCGTTTATATTGCATGCTAGAGTGTAAATTAATTGATATCCACGTACGATTATTTCAAACCTATTCCCTTCCATAACAGTTTGCAATGGCACGTTCCCTCAGAACAAAATATATTATTCAAGCTTGTTCATTTGATTTTTTTATAAATGCGCATGTCAATTATTATTAAATGTTACAGTCTCCGCCATATTTCAGTCGATGTTTTGATACTATTCTTGTCGGTGGTGGAACTTGTAGGTATGTGGTCTTTCAGATCACTGTAATTTCCACGTTATCCTCGCGCCCTTTTCGCCCACTTTTTGGTATCGCTGTATAGCACAGGCGCTGGCAGTTTTTAATAGTATCTCGTCGGTGGCTATGCGCAACAGTGTTTGTCAAGAGAAATCGTGTCTTTATGTCATTTTGATTTGTTGAAGTTGATTATTGTTATCTACATTTTGGGAATTATTATTGACGATTGCGATAATTCACAAAGTAAGTGTTACACAACGCTACCGTTGATAGGTACGTTGAGAATAACGAACAAGAACTGATGAATGGTTAGAGTTTGCGTATAGGGTGAACGTACTTACTGACAGCTTTAAAATGTATTATCTACACGTGTAACTTTTACAACGTTTACGTTAACAACTAATCGTCAGTCATGATTAAGGCTATTTTAGTGTTCAATAACCATGGGAAACCTCGACTCTCGAAATTTTATCAATACTTCGTAAGTACAATAATACGAGTGTTTCTCTTATCGTTTTAGTTAATTGTAAGTTATTAAAATATTTTTGATTTCTTCAGAACGAGGACATGCAACAACAGATCATAAAGGAGACGTTTCAATTAGTATCTAAAAGGGATGACAATGTTTGTAATTTCCTGGAAGGTGGAAGTTTGATCGGTGGCTCTGATTACAAGCTGATCTATCGACATTACGCAACATTATATTTTGTATTCTGTGTCGATAGCTCGGAATCGGAGTTGGGAATTTTAGATTTGATACAAGTCTTTGTGGAGACGTTGGACAAATGTTTTGAAAATGTATGTGAGCTGGACTTAATTTTTCATGTAGACAAGGTTCATTATATTCTGAATGAACTGGTGATGGGTGGAATGGTTTTGGAAACCAATATGACAGAGATACTTTCGAGGATCGACGATCAAAATAAATTGGAAAAGCAAGAGGTATGTAGCTCTTTGTTATCCGATATTCAAGATACTTGTTTGAATGTTCAAGCTTTAGTTGTATAGTTCATGAGTATTAAAAAATAACAGATTTTGTATATAAAATAGCGGTGCACTGTGATAAACTTTAACTTGATCGAGCCATACTTGTGATAAACTAATGGATAACTAATGGAAACTGAAGAACTAATTTCTAGTAAACATCCCTTAACTTTTTGGGTCTGACTCGGTATTGAATTGAATATACAAATGAATGAATCATAAATAGAACAACATTTTTGTAATTCATCAAGTAATTGTCAGGGCTTGAAGAAGTTAACAGCCTATAGCAGTTTATTTGATAGCTGTGCATGCTTTGGAATGTTTCGTAGAGCAGTTTCATATGGTGGTAGGACTGATTTACCTAACATGAATTTTAGGGAACTTACAAATCAGGACGATCTTGCTCACCTCGTCCGTTTGTCCTTCTGGGGCCCCCTCCCTAAGTAAATCGGCAGTAAAAAAAAGATCAGACCATTTTGTACACTCTCATTCCTTTATATATAGTTTATCTGTGATCTCTTTTTATTCTTTGTTTTCTTTTTTACCAAAAATCTCGAAACATAAGTCTTTCGTAAGCTTTACAAAACAAATACTCATAACACGCATGGTGGTGCTATCGTTTGTAAATGTCTGCTCGGATAACAGTGCCTTAATGCAAATGTATACGTCGCTATGCTCGAAGAATAAAACATGTACTGCGTAGCTACTCATTTGTCTTTACTTCTACTATTTAACTTAAGCTCAAGCTCAATCCTCAAAGTTTCTCCGTTTTCCATTTTTTCCATCCATCTGGTATGTGCAGGCAGGAATCACAGCAGCGCCGGCGCGTGCTGTTTCTGCTGTCAAGAATATGAATATACCGCAGCAGATAAAGGATATGAAGTTGCCTGACTTGCCACAGGCTATAAAAGATCTCAAATTCTGACCAGCCGTTACTTCGTTGGCCCCAAGCTGACTGGTTTCCACTACGATCTCGAGTGCGAGTGATACCACTACAAGGGTTTATTTTCCTTCCCTACAATCGAATGAAAATGCACCAATACTGCCTACAGACTCTCCGTATGTTTCTTCTCAGCAGTACCAGAATTAAACGAACGAAGATCGGGTTGTCTCCGAAGGCTCTCAAAAATCGTTTCCCCGACTGTGAAGAAGATGTTTCTTACGAAATTAAAAGAAAATATTTATACCTGACTTTAATACAGAAGAGTTGGAGTAACTGAATTAGAATTTCCAAGATATAGAAAAGAAAAGGTAAAGATTTACAAATTTAGAAACTACCGATATTATGATTACAAAACGTTTCATCATTCCTGTACAATACTAAAAGGAAAAGAAAAAGTATATTTCCATTGTAGTGTAATCCATGAAAATGCATTTTCTTTGCCATGTTCAAAGCAGTATCGTTAGTATTATCTTGTTTGCGAACATCTTCCTATTTCAATGATCGAAGAATGTTAGATATCAATGTTATATTGTATCAGAAAACATATTAAATAAATATTATAATACTGCATGACAATTTTTATTTTTTAAGGATTCATAAGAATTCGTTAATTAATAGCTTTACGATAACAGAAGAATTATCAAATAAAACATTACTTTCTAGATATAGCAATTTCATTCCTAACTGTTGTCCATACGTATCCAGTACCTCTTTCTGTGAGTGGTGGTGGATACGGTGAATTCTTTAGTTTATAGTAATCCGATGGTGCATGCATCACAAATTCCATGCATTCCAATTTACGTGGGAGGTCCTCTTCTGGACCTATAATATATGTTTCAGGACTGAATCCTTCGTCCGGTGGTGGGCTAAATATATAAAGCATATTATTATTTTCTTTCCTTTTAATAGAGATCAATTCATTGAAATAAATATACAGTATACCTTGCTGTGGTAGGTAGGAGCCAAGTAACAGCAGCACTTTTTTCACAGTACTGATCGGTGAGCAAGCCATGAATTTGGGCATAATAAATTCCTCCGTCGATATCTTGCATAGAGACTATATCGCCCACTTGAAAATAAGTGCCTTTGTAGAATACATAATTGCTTGTAACTGGAGTTGCTGTGGCTGTTGGTGCTTTAACCGGCTAAGAGAACGAAAAACAACAAAAGAGTAAAAAAACCAGGTAGAACATAGATATTTTTCAATGACTAACAATTCTCAATAAACATACAGTTCTTTTGAATAAATTTCTTCGCCCTTTCCCTTTAGGTATCACTTTGTGCAGCCCGGCAGATTTTGAGTTACAGTATCTCGTGATCCTTGTACTTCTCCTGGTAGGCCTCAATGATCCTCCCTTGTCCTCGTCCTCGGTTTTCACTGTCGTACCCGCTTCGGAATTTCTTTCCTCTTCAAGGCAAGCATTGCAAAGGTTACCAGCCTCGGTCGAGTGCCAAAGCGGGGTCTCTCGAGTCCCACACTTAACACACTCAGGTTTGCTGCCAAGAGGCATTGAGTTCAAATTAATTCGATCGCATTAATTATTTATTTACCAACGATCAACCAACGAACGTTTTCTTTCAATCTGCACCGCGATCTTTTGGTCGGTTCAGTCTCACTCAATCTCATTCTGACTCGAAATGTAAAAGTACCAAAGAAATGTTAACGGGTTTCGTGTACATACGTGGATTTCATAAAGAAAGGGGCTATGGAAATATTCGATCGGATTGCACGAACATTCTTCACGTTTGTTGTGGACAACGGGCGATTGTATACAACGTTATTATTAGTTACACGCTCGATCAGTGCGTCCAAAGTATAAAATCCCTAGCATTCGCACATACATATACAATCGTAACAGTGACATGAATATGTATTATTTCCAATAATTGAGCGGTAAATTAAAATGAATCCGTGGTCTCGTGGTGATAGAAAATTTATTTTGCCGGTGACATGAATAATAACGTATGGTATGCGAAAACAGTTTGTTTTTATTAAATTCTGATCGATTGATCTTTCACATAGTGACAGAATAATGTACTAAATTCATTGATATTCAATTTAATTGAATCTTCACATAGAAATGTACAGTTCTTTTTTATATTGCTATTTATTTACTGTATAAAGAGGATGAAAGTACGACGTCACGTAAACCTGTAGTCAAATTGTTTTAAAATTTAAGAAACACATAATTGTTTAGGTACAACTACAAAGAGTGATGAATCATGAGAGTGTGTAAATAGATTTTTTATCAACATTTTCCTTCTATTGACTCGCCTCTAATCGTTTAATCTCTTTCGAAATCTCAGATTTTCTTGCTAGTTTGTCAAGTATATCTTTTTCTGGATTCTTCAATAATCCAGCCTTAATCTTCTCCTCTAATGTTTCAATTTCTCTGATCTTCTTCCTTAAATTCTTTAGTCTTTTTTGTGGGTCTGGTATTGTAGTCTCTGACTGATCGACAACATTTGGTTTCGCTGTTGAGATTTGATTATTTGGTACTGGTTTAATATCAGATTGTGGTTTGTTATTCTGTTGCAATGGTTCTTTCTTCTGTTCCGGCTCAGAGATCGTGGTTTTAGCCAATTCTTCCGTTATGTGTTCGGTACTCTTGTTTTTATTCTTTTTCTTCTTCTTTTTAGTTTCTGTTTTCACCGGAGCACCAGGAATGGTTTTAGCCTTGGCTGCCAGTAGCATCTCCTTTTTAGCTTTATGCTCAGCTATGAACTCTGGGCTGGCACCTACTGGGTATAAGGGTTTATTTTTTATTTGTTTTCCTTTGCTTTCATATCTGAAAAGACAATGGTGAGGATGCTGTGTAGAAATCAAATAATTTAAATACGTTCGTTTCGACAAATCATCACATACAATGGAACTTCTTCTTGTGGAATATAGCCGTCTTTCACACGTCGTGGCTTGCGCCACGTACCATCCGGACGTTGACTAGCAGGGATGAATGTTCCACCTATGCAACAGTAGACAGATCATGATAATAAAAAATTAAATTGATGAAGCAAAATGGATCCAAGTTATAAATATTTCTGTTACAACAGTCCCATCAAGTTACATGAAACGAAATATTTATTTGATATCACATGAATCTGTCGATAATTCATTATGATATAAGGACAGAATAAGTATCAGAATGCGGCTTACATTTTGAGCAATATAGGTTGTTTACATCCTACAGGTTATAAATAGTTTATTCGTCGGGAGAACCGAGCCTTTTTAACAGAGCGAAAAAACGGTTTTTACCTTGCTCATTTTTAACGTAAGCCGACGCCATCGTCATTCGATACGATCGTTCGCCGTGAATATATATATATTTTTTATTATATTTCTTGATAATTTTTACTATCCGCGTGCCATTTTGCGATCGCGAGGACCTCAACCTATCGTGCGATCAACCTCTCTGAATCAATAAATTCAAATGCTTCTCCCGTTCACTGTAAGATGCCGCCACTGCATTATTACGACACTATTACCCATTCTATCTCGTCGGTGGTGACAGCAATAATATTCTTTAAATTATAGCCATAATTTGCTATTAAGCCGGCTATAAGTGTTGTGCCCCTAGAAATAATAATAATACATCTTTTTGTTTCTATACAAGTGTTGACATTGAACGGTAAATGGAGTGGTAATGTAGTCACACTGGGCACCGACGAGATACTGCATCTCGTCGGTGCCTATACCTAGTCGGTGCTACCAGTATCTCGTCGGTGATTTCGCCCACTTACCGTCCCGCAGAATAGCACGGGCGCTGTCACCGACGAGATACTGTCGGTGTCGGTGGTAAGAACTGTAAGAAGGCGAACGAAGGCATGAAATGTTACATTCTTCGACGACTTGATTTCCAAGATTTAAAATATTCGACGCAAAACGAAATCAAGAGTATTTATTTGAATTTTTTTGGAGTTATTACTGTGTTCAAGCGAATTATTTCCAGCTGCTGTACATCTTCGGAAAAAAAAATTTTGACCACTATCTTATGACAAAAATCCAAGTTTCAATCCTAGGAGATCACAGATTCAAATGTTATGCGTGTTTAGAATTGGACAATTTCATATCTTTCTGCCGCGCAAAAATTCCCGCCATGTTTGTATGTAGTAACAGGTAACAACCGTCGCTTACCCAGCGGTGCTGCTTACCTAGAGGCACCGCTAGGTGGAGCCACATGAGTACAGTGGTTACTAATTTTCAAACACGCAGTTTGAACCGCCACAGACCGCCACTGACGACTTAGGATCGTTACATGTAGATTTCACGAATTTTCTCGTTAAAATCTACAGAATTATACCCGAAAGAGGCATCAATTTCGGCTTTCTGGAGGTAGAGTGTAATTTTATTTAATTTTCCTTGAAATCAATCTATTCTCGAACCATGATGCATTCTCGCGGTAAGTTGCTCTTGTGTCGTGACGATCGAACCTATTTAAATTCGTTTCGCGGTATAGAAATAAAGGTTATCTAATTTTGGTTCACAATCATTTTGATTCTCTATTCAAACTGAATTGTTTATTTGTTGTTAATTTTGATTGACTTTCTGCGTGTTTTCGACTGAAATTAACGAATTTGTTGTTCTGTTACAGGTTTGGTGGGGAAAGATACAATCGATCGAATGTTGCTCAGATCGATTCTATCGATGCAATTCAAGAATCGAAGGAAGTCAAGACGCCAACGTTCACTTCGTACATTCGTCAAGCAGCGGCGGACGTGAGAGCGTAAGTATCCGTTGTCTTTCCAATAATACTGTGTTTTTGGTTATTCTTTTTGGGAGAATTAATATATAATTAATAAATATTAGACTTGATCAATGTATTTCGTATTAATTCGAAGTTTCTTTGGTTTCGTAACGGTCATATCTATTTGAAATCGTTTCCTGCTGTAGAAGTCTAGATTCTCAAATTTCCGTCAATACTAATTTTGACTTTATATTTCAAATGATTTATTTGTTTGTTGTTAACATTGATTGATTTTCTGGGTGTTTTCGATTCAAACTTGTATCCTAATCGATCGATACTATCGATGCTATTCAAGAATCAAGACGCAACGTCAATGTGGTACATTGTTCAAGCAGGGGAAGACGTGAGCGTGAGTTTCAATTGTTTTTTCAATTATACTGTTTTATTTATCATATTTTTTCAAAGTATTAGTGAATAATTACTAAATATCATATCAGAATTATTTATTTCTTATTAATTCAGAGTTTCTCGTGTGTATCTCTTGTGACGAGCATCTGTATTTGAACTCGTTTCGTTTTATAAAATTCTAGTTTCTTCAATTTCCGATAAATTAATTTTGACTTTATATTACAAATGAATTATTTGTTTGTTGTTAACATTGATTGAATTTCTGGGTGTTTTCGATTCAAACTTGTATCCTAACCCTGTCCTTACGGCACCGGTCAAATGCTATAAAGCAAAATTAAATCCAGAGTATTTATTTGAATGTTCATCGAAGTTAATACTGTGTCCAATCATATTATTTGGTGCCGCTGTGCACCTCTGGAAACCAGAAATTTTAGTCTCTTATTTGTACCAAAAGTTCGAGTTTCTGAGATAGTGCAAAAATCCAAGATCTGAGATTTCCCAAATAGAATTGGTTAAGTTTAAATCTTTTTGGCGGGCAAGAATGTCCGCCATGTTCGAATGCAATAACCGTTGTACGCCGCTTACCTAGCGGTACCGGTTACCGAGTGGCGCCACTAGGTGGCGCCCCAAGAGTAGCGGCTATTGCAAACTTTCAAACAGGCAGTTTGAACCGCCACTGATCGCTTAGGATCGCCACTTGTAGATTTTTCGAATTTTCTCGTCAAAGTGTACAGTATTACACAACAAAGTGGCAACAATTTCTAGTTTCGCGAGGTAAAGTGTAATCTTATTGAATTTTCATTGGTATCAACCTAATAGCGAACCGTGATGCATTCTCGCGGTAATTTGCTCTTGTGTCGTGACAACCTAAACCCTCCTAACCTATTTAAATTCGTTTCGAGGTATAGAAGTCAAGTTGCTTTAATTTTGGTTCACATTAATTTTGATTCTATATTCAAATCAATTCCAATTGAATATTTACTTGCTATCAATTGTGATTGTTTGGTATTATTCTAACTGTTTGTCTGTTGTTTCTGTTACAGATTCCGTGGGCAAGAAATCCAACGATTGAAAGAACAATTATTGGTAGCCGAGATCGATACTATCGATGCTATTCAAGAATCAAGACGCAACGTCATTGTGGTACATTGTTCAAGCAGGGGAAGACGTGAGCGTGAGTTTCAATTGTTTTTTCAATTATACTGTTTTATTTATCATATTTTTTCAAAGTATTAGTGAATAATTACTAAATATCATATCAGAATTATTTATTTCTTATTAATTCAGAGTTTCTCGTGTGTATCTCTTGTGACGAACAACTGTATTTGAACTCGTTTCGTTTTATAAAATTCTAGTTTCTTCAATTTCCGATAAATTAATTTTGACTTTATATTTGAAAGGAATTATTTGTTTGTTGTTAACATTGATTGAATTTCTGGGTGTTTTCGATTCAAACTTGTATCCTAACCCTGTCCTTACGGCACCGGTCAAATGCTATAAAGCAAAATTAAATCCAGAGTATTTATTTGAATGTTCATCGAAGTTAATACTGTGTCCAATCATATTATTTGGTGCCGCTGTGCATCTTTGGAAACCAGAAATTTTAGTCTCTTATTTGTACCAAAAGTTCGAGTTTCTGAGATAGTGCAAAAATCCAAGATCTGAGATTTCCCAAATAGAATTGGTTAAGTTTAAATCTTTTTGGCGGGCAAGAATGTCCGCCATGTTCGAATGCAATAACCGTTGTACGCCGCTTACCTAGCGGTACCGGTTACCGAGTGGCGCCACTAGATGGCGCCCCAAGAGTAGCGGCTATTGCAAACTTTCAAACAGGCAGTTTGAACCGCCACTGATCGCTTAGGATCGCCACTTGTAGATTTTTCGAATTTTCTCGTCAAAGTGTACAGTATTACACAACAAAGTGGCAACAATTTCTAGTTTCGCGAGGTAAAGTGTAATCTTATTGAATTTTCATTGGTATCAACCTAATAGCGAACCGTGATGCATTCTCGCGGTAATTTGCTCTTGTGTCGTGACAACCTAAACCCTCCTAACCTATTTAAATTCGTTTCGAGGTATAGAAGTCAAGTTGCTTTAATTTTGGTTCACATTAATTTTGATTCTATATTCAAATCAATTCCAATTGAATATTTACTTGCTATCAATTGTGATTGTTTGGTATTATTCTAACTGTTTGTCTGTTGTTTCTGTTACAGATTCCGTGGGCAAGAAATCCAACGATTGAAAGAACAATTATTGGTAGCCGAGATCGATACTATCGATGCTATTCAAGAATCAAGACGCAACGTCATTGTGGTACATTGTTCAAGCAGGGGAAGACGTGAGCGTGAGTTTCAATTGTTTTTTCAATTATACTGTTTTATTTATCATATTTTTTCAAAGTATTAGTGAATAATTACTAAATATCATATCAGAATTATTTATTTCTTATTAATTCAGAGTTTCTCGTGTGTATCTCTTGTGACGAACAACTGTATTTGAACTCGTTTCGTTTTATAAAATTCTAGTTTCTTCAATTTCCGATAAATTAATTTTGACTTTATATTTGAAAGGAATTATTTGTTTGTTGTTAACATTGATTGAATTTCTGGGTGTTTTCGATTCAAACTTGTATCCTAACCCTGTCCTTACGGCACCGGTCAAATGCTATAAAGCAAAATTAAATCCAGAGTATTTATTTGAATGTTCATCGAAGTTAATACTGTGTCCAATCATATTATTTGGTGCCGCTGTGCACCTCTGGAAACCAGAAATTTTAGTCTCTTATTTGTACCAAAAGTTCGAGTTTCTGAGATAGTGCAAAAATCCAAGATCTGAGATTTCCCAAATAGAATTGGTTAAGTTTAAATCTTTTTGGCGGGCAAGAATGTCCGCCATGTTCGAATGCAATAACCGTTGTACGCCGCTTACCTAGCGGTACCGGTTACCGAGTGGCGCCTCTAGGTGGCGCCCCAAGAGTAGCGGCTATTGCAAACTTTCAAACAGGCAGTTTGAACCGCCACTGATCGCTTAGGATCGCCACTTGTAGATTTTTCGAATTTTCTCGTCAAAGTGTACAGTATTACACAACAAAGTGGCAACAATTTCTAGTTTCGCGAGGTAAAGTGTAATCTTATTGAATTTTCATTGGTATCAACCTAATAGCGAATCGTGATGCATTCTCGCGGTAATTTGCTCTTGTGTCGTGACAACCTAAACCCTCCTAACCTATTTAAATTCGTTTCGAGGTATAGAAGTCAAGTTGCTTTAATTTCGGTTCACATTAATTTTGATTCTATATTCAAATCAATTCCAATTGAATATTTACTTGCTATCAATTGTGATTGTTTGGTATTATTCTAACTGTTTGTCTGTTGTTTCTGTTACAGATTCCGTGGGCAAGAAATCCAACGATTGAAAGAACAATTATTGGTAGCCGAGATCGATACTATCGATGCTATTCAAGAATCAAGACGCAACGTCATTGTGGTACATTGTTCAAGCAGGGGAAGACGTGAGCGTGAGTTTCAATTGTTTTTTCAATTATACTGTTTTATTTATCATATTTTTTCAAAGTATTAGTGAATAATTACTAAATATCATATCAGAATTATTTATTTCTTATTAATTCAGAGTTTCTCGTGTGTATCTCTTGTGACGAACAACTGTATTTGAACTCGTTTCGTTTTATAAAATTCTAGTTTCTTCAATTTCCGATAAATTAATTTTGACTTTATATTTGAAAGGAATTATTTGTTTGTTGTTAACATTGATTGAATTTCTGGGTGTTTTCGATTCAAACTTGTATCCTAACCCTGTCCTTACGGCACCGGTCAAATGCTATAAAGCAAAATTAAATCCAGAGTATTTATTTGAATGTTCATCGAAGTTAATACTGTGTCCAATCATATTATTTGGTGCCGCTGTGCATCTTTGGAAACCAGAAATTTTAGTCTCTTATTTGTACCAAAAGTTCGAGTTTCTGAGATAGTGCAAAAATCCAAGATCTGAGATTTCCCAAATAGAATTGGTTAAGTTTAAATCTTTTTGGCGGGCAAGAATGTCCGCCATGTTCGAATGCAATAACCGTTGTACGCCGCTTACCTAGCGGTACCGGTTACCGAGTGGCGCCACTAGATGGCGCCCCAAGAGTAGCGGCTATTGCAAACTTTCAAACAGGCAGTTTGAACCGCCACTGATCGCTTAGGATCGCCACTTGTAGATTTTTCGAATTTTCTCGTCAAAGTGTACAGTATTACACAACAAAGTGGCAACAATTTCTAGTTTCGCGAGGTAAAGTGTAATCTTATTGAATTTTCATTGGTATCAACCTAATAGCGAACCGTGATGCATTCTCGCGGTAATTTGCTCTTGTGTCGTGACAACCTAAACCCTCCTAACCTATTTAAATTCGTTTCGAGGTATAGAAGTCAAGTTGCTTTAATTTTGGTTCACATTAATTTTGATTCTATATTCAAATCAATTCCAATTGAATATTTACTTGCTATCAATTGTGATTGTTTGGTATTATTCTAACTGTTTGTCTGTTGTTTCTGTTACAGATTCCGTGGGCAAGAAATCCAACGATTGAAAGAACAATTATTGGTAGCCGAGATCGATACTATCGATGCTATTCAAGAATCAAGACGCAACGTCATTGTGGTACATTGTTCAAGCAGGGGAAGACGTGAGCGTGAGTTTCAATTGTTTTTTCAATTATACTGTTTTATTTATCATATTTTTTCAAAGTATTAGTGAATAATTACTAAATATCATATCAGAATTATTTATTTCTTATTAATTCAGAGTTTCTCGTGTGTATCTCTTGTGACGAACAACTGTATTTGAACTCGTTTCGTTTTATAAAATTCTAGTTTCTTCAATTTCCGATAAATTAATTTTGACTTTATATTTGAAAGGAATTATTTGTTTGTTGTTAACATTGATTGAATTTCTGGGTGTTTTCGATTCAAACTTGTATCCTAACCCTGTCCTTACGGCACCGGTCAAATGCTATAAAGCAAAATTAAATCCAGAGTATTTATTTGAATGTTCATCGAAGTTAATACTGTGTCCAATCATATTATTTGGTGCCGCTGTGCACCTCTGGAAACCAGAAATTTTAGTCTCTTATTTGTACCAAAAGTTCGAGTTTCTGAGATAGTGCAAAAATCCAAGATCTGAGATTTCCCAAATAGAATTGGTTAAGTTTAAATCTTTTTGGCGGGCAAGAATGTCCGCCATGTTCGAATGCAATAACCGTTGTACGCCGCTTACCTAGCGGTACCGGTTACCGAGTGGCGCCTCTAGGTGGCGCCCCAAGAGTAGCGGCTATTGCAAACTTTCAAACAGGCAGTTTGAACCGCCACTGATCGCTTAGGATCGCCACTTGTAGATTTTTCGAATTTTCTCGTCAAAGTGTACAGTATTACACAACAAAGTGGCAACAATTTCTAGTTTCGCGAGGTAAAGTGTAATCTTATTGAATTTTCATTGGTATCAACCTAATAGCGAATCGTGATGCATTCTCGCGGTAATTTGCTCTTGTGTCGTGACAACCTAAACCCTCCTAACCTATTTAAATTCGTTTCGAGGTATAGAAGTCAAGTTGCTTTAATTTCGGTTCACATTAATTTTGATTCTATATTCAAATCAATTCCAATTGAATATTTACTTGCTATCAATTGTGATTGTTTGGTATTATTCTAACTGTTTGTCTGTTGTTTCTGTTACAGATTCCGTGGGCAAGAAATCCAACGATTGAAAGAACAATTATTGGTAGCCGAGATCGATACTATCGATGCTATTCAAGAATCAAGACGCAACGTCATTGTGGTACATTGTTCAAGCAGGGGAAGACGTGAGCGTGAGTTTCAATTGTTTTTTCAATTATACTGTTTTATTTATCATATTTTTTCAAAGTATTAGTGAATAATTACTAAATATCATATCAGAATTATTTATTTCTTATTAATTCAGAGTTTCTCGTGTGTATCTCTTGTGACGAACAACTGTATTTGAACTCGTTTCGTTTTATAAAATTCTAGTTTCTTCAATTTCCGATAAATTAATTTTGACTTTATATTTGAAAGGAATTATTTGTTTGTTGTTAACATTGATTGAATTTCTGGGTGTTTTCGATTCAAACTTGTATCCTAACCCTGTCCTTACGGCACCGGTCAAATGCTATAAAGCAAAATTAAATCCAGAGTATTTATTTGAATGTTCATCGAAGTTAATACTGTGTCCAATCATATTATTTGGTGCCGCTGTGCACCTCTGGAAACCAGAAATTTTAGTCTCTTATTTGTACCAAAAGTTCGAGTTTCTGAGATAGTGCAAAAATCCAAGATCTGAGATTTCCCAAATAGAATTGGTTAAGTTTAAATCTTTTTGGCGGGCAAGAATGTCCGCCATGTTCGAATGCAATAACCGTTGTACGCCGCTTACCTAGCGGTACCGGTTACCGAGTGGCGCCTCTAGGTGGCGCCCCAAGAGTAGCGGCTATTGCAAACTTTCAAACAGGCAGTTTGAACCGCCACTGATCGCTTAGGATCGCCACTTGTAGATTTTTCGAATTTTCTCGTCAAAGTGTACAGTATTACACAACAAAGTGGCAACAATTTCTAGTTTCGCGAGGTAAAGTGTAATCTTATTGAATTTTCATTGGTATCAACCTAATAGCGAATCGTGATGCATTCTCGCGGTAATTTGCTCTTGTGTCGTGACAACCTAAACCCTCCTAACCTATTTAAATTCGTTTCGAGGTATAGAAGTCAAGTTGCTTTAATTTCGGTTCACATTAATTTTGATTCTATATTCAAATCAATTCCAATTGAATATTTACTTGCTATCAATTGTGATTGTTTGGTATTATTCTAACTGTTTGTCTGTTGTTTCTGTTACAGATTCCGTGGGCAAGAAATCCAACGATTGAAAGAACAATTATTGGTAGCCGAGATCGATACTATCGATGCTATTCAAGAATCAAGACGCAACGTCATTGTGGTACATTGTTCAAGCAGGGGAAGACGTGAGCGTGAGTTTCAATTGTTTTTTCAATTATACTGTTTTATTTATCATATTTTTTCAAAGTATTAGTGAATAATTACTAAATATCATATCAGAATTATTTATTTCTTATTAATTCAGAGTTTCTCGTGTGTATCTCTTGTGACGAACAACTGTATTTGAACTCGTTTCGTTTTATAAAATTCTAGTTTCTTCAATTTCCGATAAATTAATTTTGACTTTATATTTGAAAGGAATTATTTGTTTGTTGTTAACATTGATTGAATTTCTGGGTGTTTTCGATTCAAACTTGTATCCTAACCCTGTCCTTACGGCACCGGTCAAATGCTATAAAGCAAAATTAAATCCAGAGTATTTATTTGAATGTTCATCGAAGTTAATACTGTGTCCAATCATATTATTTGGTGCCGCTGTGCACCTCTGGAAACCAGAAATTTTAGTCTCTTATTTGTACCAAAAGTTCGAGTTTCTGAGATAGTGCAAAAATCCAAGATCTGAGATTTCCCAAATAGAATTGGTTAAGTTTAAATCTTTTTGGCGGGCAAGAATGTCCGCCATGTTCGAATGCAATAACCGTTGTACGCCGCTTACCTAGCGGTACCGGTTACCGAGTGGCGCCTCTAGGTGGCGCCCCAAGAGTAGCGGCTATTGCAAACTTTCAAACAGGCAGTTTGAACCGCCACTGATCGCTTAGGATCGCCACTTGTAGATTTTTCGAATTTTCTCGTCAAAGTGTACAGTATTACACAACAAAGTGGCAACAATTTCTAGTTTCGCGAGGTAAAGTGTAATCTTATTGAATTTTCATTGGTATCAACCTAATAGCGAACCGTGATGCATTCTCGCGGTAATTTGCTCTTGTGTCGTGACAACCTAAACCCTCCTAACCTATTTAAATTCGTTTCGAGGTATAGAAGTCAAGTTGCTTTAATTTCGGTTCACATTAATTTTGATTCTATATTCAAATCAATTCCAATTGAATATTTACTTGCTATCAATTGTGATTGTTTGGTATTATTCTAACTGTTTGTCTGTTGTTTCTGTTACAGATTCCGTGGGCAAGAAATCCAACGATTGAAAGAACAATTATTGGTAGCCGAGATCGATACTATCGATGCTATTCAAGAATCAAGACGCAACGTCATTGTGGTACATTGTTCAAGCAGGGGAAGACGTGAGCGTGAGTTTCAATTGTTTTTTCAATTATACTGTTTTATTTATCATATTTTTTCAAAGTATTAGTGAATAATTACTAAATATCATATCAGAATTATTTATTTCTTATTAATTCAGAGTTTCTCGTGTGTATCTCTTGTGACGAACAACTGTATTTGAACTCGTTTCGTTTTATAAAATTCTAGTTTCTTCAATTTCCGATAAATTAATTTTGACTTTATATTTGAAAGGAATTATTTGTTTGTTGTTAACATTGATTGAATTTCTGGGTGTTTTCGATTCAAACTTGTATCCTAACCCTGTCCTTACGGCACCGGTCAAATGCTATAAAGCAAAATTAAATCCAGAGTATTTATTTGAATGTTCATCGAAGTTAATACTGTGTCCAATCATATTATTTGGTGCCGCTGTGCACCTCTGGAAACCAGAAATTTTAGTCTCTTATTTGTACCAAAAGTTCGAGTTTCTGAGATAGTGCAAAAATCCAAGATCTGAGATTTCCCAAATAGAATTGGTTAAGTTTAAATCTTTTTGGCGGGCAAGAATGTCCGCCATGTTCGAATGCAATAACCGTTGTACGCCGCTTACCTAGCGGTACCGGTTACCGAGTGGCGCCTCTAGGTGGCGCCCCAAGAGTAGCGGCTATTGCAAACTTTCAAACAGGCAGTTTGAACCGCCACTGATCGCTTAGGATCGCCACTTGTAGATTTTTCGAATTTTCTCGTCAAAGTGTACAGTATTACACAACAAAGTGGCAACAATTTCTAGTTTCGCGAGGTAAAGTGTAATCTTATTGAATTTTCATTGGTATCAACCTAATAGCGAATCGTGATGCATTCTCGCGGTAATTTGCTCTTCTGTCGTGACAACCTAAACCCTCCTAACCTATTTAAATTCGTTTCGAGGTATAGAAGTCAAGTTGCTTTAATTTCGGTTCACATTAATTTTGATTCTATATTCAAATCAATTCCAATTGAATATTTACTTGCTATCAATTGTGATTGTTTGGTATTATTCTAACTGTTTGTCTGTTGTTTCTGTTACAGATTCCGTGGGCAAGAAATCCAACGATTGAAAGAACAATTATTGGTAGCCGAGATCGATACTATCGATGCTATTCAAGAATCAAGACGCAACGTCATTGTGGTACATTGTTCAAGCAGGGGAAGACGTGAGCGTGAGTTTCAATTGTTTTTTCAATTATACTGTTTTATTTATCATATTTTTTCAAAGTATTAGTGAATAATTACTAAATATCATATCAGAATTATTTATTTCTTATTAATTCAGAGTTTCTCGTGTGTATCTCTTGTGACGAACAACTGTATTTGAACTCGTTTCGTTTTATAAAATTCTAGTTTCTTCAATTTCCGATAAATTAATTTTGACTTTATATTTGAAAGGAATTATTTGTTTGTTGTTAACATTGATTGAATTTCTGGGTGTTTTCGATTCAAACTTGTATCCTAACCCTGTCCTTACGGCACCGGTCAAATGCTATAAAGCAAAATTAAATCCAGAGTATTTATTTGAATGTTCATCGAAGTTAATACTGTGTCCAATCATATTATTTGGTGCCGCTGTGCACCTCTGGAAACCAGAAATTTTAGTCTCTTATTTGTACCAAAAGTTCGAGTTTCTGAGATAGTGCAAAAATCCAAGATCTGAGATTTCCCAAATAGAATTGGTTAAGTTTAAATCTTTTTGGCGGGCAAGAATGTCCGCCATGTTCGAATGCAATAACCGTTGTACGCCGCTTACCTAGCGGTACCGGTTACCGAGTGGCGCCTCTAGGTGGCGCCCCAAGAGTAGCGGCTATTGCAAACTTTCAAACAGGCAGTTTGAACCGCCACTGATCGCTTAGGATCGCCACTTGTAGATTTTTCGAATTTTCTCGTCAAAGTGTACAGTATTACACAACAAAGTGGCAACAATTTCTAGTTTCGCGAGGTAAAGTGTAATCTTATTGAATTTTCATTGGTATCAACCTAATAGCGAACCGTGATGCATTCTCGCGGTAATTTGCTCTTGTGTCGTGACAACCTAAACCCTCCTAACCTATTTAAATTCGTTTCGAGGTATAGAAGTCAAGTTGCTTTAATTTCGGTTCACATTAATTTTGATTCTATATTCAAATCAATTCCAATTGAATATTTACTTGCTATCAATTGTGATTGTTTGGTATTATTCTAACTGTTTGTCTGTTGTTTCTGTTACAGATTCCGTGGGCAAGAAATCCAACGATTGAAAGAACAATTATTGGTAGCCGAGATCGATACTATCGATGCTATTCAAGAATCAAGACGCAACGTCATTGTGGTACATTGTTCAAGCAGGGGAAGACGTGAGCGTGAGTTTCAATTGTTTTTTCAATTATACTGTTTTATTTATCATATTTTTTCAAAGTATTAGTGAATAATTACTAAATATCATATCAGAATTATTTATTTCTTATTAATTCAGAGTTTCTCGTGTGTATCTCTTGTGACGAACAACTGTATTTGAACTCGTTTCGTTTTATAAAATTCTAGTTTCTTCAATTTCCGATAAATTAATTTTGACTTTATATTTGAAAGGAATTATTTGTTTGTTGTTAACATTGATTGAATTTCTGGGTGTTTTCGATTCAAACTTGTATCCTAACCCTGTCCTTACGGCACCGGTCAAATGCTATAAAGCAAAATTAAATCCAGAGTATTTATTTGAATGTTCATCGAAGTTAATACTGTGTCCAATCATATTATTTGGTGCCGCTGTGCACCTCTGGAAACCAGAAATTTTAGTCTCTTATTTGTACCAAAAGTTCGAGTTTCTGAGATAGTGCAAAAATCCAAGATCTGAGATTTCCCAAATAGAATTGGTTAAGTTTAAATCTTTTTGGCGGGCAAGAATGTCCGCCATGTTCGAATGCAATAACCGTTGTACGCCGCTTACCTAGCGGTACCGGTTACCGAGTGGCGCCACTAGATGGCGCCCCAAGAGTAGCGGCTATTGCAAACTTTCAAACAGGCAGTTTGAACCGCCACTGATCGCTTAGGATCGCCACTTGTAGATTTTTCGAATTTTCTCGTCAAAGTGTACAGTATTACACAACAAAGTGGCAACAATTTCTAGTTTCGCGAGGTAAAGTGTAATCTTATTCAATTTTCATTGGTATCAACCTAATAGCGAATCGTGATGCATTCTCGCGGTAATTTGCTCTTGTGTCGTGACAACCTAAACCCTCCTAACCTATTTAAATTCGTTTCGAGGTATAGAAGTCAAGTTGCTTTAATTTCGGTTCACATTAATTTTGATTCTATATTCAAATCAATTCCAATTGAATATTTACTTGCTATCAATTGTGATTGTTTGGTATTATTCTAACTGTTTGTCTGTTGTTTCTGTTACAGATTCCGTGGGCAAGAAATCCAACGATTGAAAGAACAATTATTGGTAGCCGAGATCGATACTATCGATGCTATTCAAGAATCAAGACGCAACGTCATTGTGGTACATTGTTCAAGCAGGGGAAGACGTGAGCGTGAGTTTCAATTGTTTTTTCAATTATACTGTTTTATTTATCATATTTTTTCAAAGTATTAGTGATTAATTACTAAATATCATATCAGAATTATTTATTTCTTATTAATTCAGAGTTTCTCGTGTGTATCTCTTGTGACGAGCAACTGTATTTGAACTCGTTTCGTTTTATAAAATTCTAGTTTCTTCAATTTCCGATAAATTAATTTTGACTTTATATTTGAAATGAATTATTTGTTTGTTGTTAACATTGATTGAATTTCTGGGTGTTTTCGATTCAAACTTGTATCCTAACCCTGTCCTTACGGCACCGGTCAAATGCTATAAAGCAAAATTAAATCCAGAGTATTTATTTGAATGTTCATCGAAGTTAATACTGTGTCCAATCATATTATTTGGTGCCGCTGTGCACCTCTGGAAACCAGAAATTTTAGTCTCTTATTTGTACCAAAAGTTCGAGTTTCTGAGATAGTGCAAAAATCCAAGATCTGAGATTTCCCAAATAGAATTGGTTAAGTTTAAATCTTTTTGGCGGGCAAGAATGTCCGCCATGTTCGAATGCAATAACCGTTGTACGCCGCTTACCTAGCGGTACCGGTTACCGAGTGGCGCCACTAGGTGGCGCCCCAAGAGTAGCGGCTATTGCAAACTTTCAAACAGGCAGTTTGAACCGCCACTGATCGCTTAGGATCGCCACTTGTAGATTTTTCGAATTTTCTCGTCAAAGTGTACAGTATTACACAACAAAGTGGCAACAATTTCTAGTTTCGCGAGGTAAAGTGTAATCTTATTGAATTTTCATTGGTATCAACCTAATAGCGAACCGTGATGCATTCTCGCGGTAATTTGCTCTTGTGTCGTGACAACCTAAACCCTCCTAACCTATTTAAATTCGTTTCGAGGTATAGAAGTCAAGTTGCTTTAATTTTGGTTCACATTAATTTTGATTCTATATTCAAATCAATTCCAATTGAATATTTACTTGCTATCAATTGTGATTGTTTGGTATTATTCTAACTGTTTGTCTGTTGTTTCTGTTACAGATTCCGTGGGCAAGAAATCCAACGATTGAAAGAACAATTATTGGTAGCCGAGATCGATACTATCGATGCTATTCAAGAATCAAGACGCAACGTCATTGTGGTACATTGTTCAAGCAGGGGAAGACGTGAGCGTGAGTTTCAATTGTTTTTTCAATTATACTGTTTTATTTATCATATTTTTTCAAAGTATTAGTGAATAATTACTAAATATCATATCAGAATTATTTATTTCTTATTAATTCAGAGTTTCTCGTGTGTATCTCTTGTGACGAACAACTGTATTTGAACTCGTTTCGTTTTATAAAATTCTAGTTTCTTCAATTTCCGATAAATTAATTTTGACTTTATATTTGAAAGGAATTATTTGTTTGTTGTTAACATTGATTGAATTTCTGGGTGTTTTCGATTCAAACTTGTATCCTAACCCTGTCCTTACGGCACCGGTCAAATGCTATAAAGCAAAATTAAATCCAGAGTATTTATTTGAATGTTCATCGAAGTTAATACTGTGTCCAATCATATTATTTGGTGCCGCTGTGCATCTTTGGAAACCAGAAATTTTAGTCTCTTATTTGTACCAAAAGTTCGAGTTTCTGAGATAGTGCAAAAATCCAAGATCTGAGATTTCCCAAATAGAATTGGTTAAGTTTAAATCTTTTTGGCGGGCAAGAATGTCCGCCATGTTCGAATGCAATAACCGTTGTACGCCGCTTACCTAGCGGTACCGGTTACCGAGTGGCGCCTCTAGGTGGCGCCCCAAGAGTAGCGGCTATTGCAAACTTTCAAACAGGCAGTTTGAACCGCCACTGATCGCTTAGGATCGCCACTTGTAGATTTTTCGAATTTTCTCGTCAAAGTGTACAGTATTACACAACAAAGTGGCAACAATTTCTAGTTTCGCGAGGTAAAGTGTAATCTTATTGAATTTTCATTGGTATCAACCTAATAGCGAATCGTGATGCATTCTCGCGGTAATTTGCTCTTGTGTCGTGACAACCTAAACCCTCCTAACCTATTTAAATTCGTTTCGAGGTATAGAAGTCAAGTTGCTTTAATTTCGGTTCACATTAATTTTGATTCTATATTCAAATCAATTCCAATTGAATATTTACTTGCTATCAATTGTGATTGTTTGGTATTATTCTAACTGTTTGTCTGTTGTTTCTGTTACAGATTCCGTGGGCAAGAAATCCAACGATTGAAAGAACAATTATTGGTAGCCGAGATCGATACTATCGATGCTATTCAAGAATCAAGACGCAACGTCATTGTGGTACATTGTTCAAGCAGGGGAAGACGTGAGCGTGAGTTTCAATTGTTTTTTCAATTATACTGTTTTATTTATCATATTTTTTCAAAGTATTAGTGAATAATTACTAAATATCATATCAGAATTATTTATTTCTTATTAATTCAGAGTTTCTCGTGTGTATCTCTTGTGACGAACAACTGTATTTGAACTCGTTTCGTTTTATAAAATTCTAGTTTCTTCAATTTCCGATAAATTAATTTTGACTTTATATTTGAAAGGAATTATTTGTTTGTTGTTAACATTGATTGAATTTCTGGGTGTTTTCGATTCAAACTTGTATCCTAACCCTGTCCTTACGGCACCGGTCAAATGCTATAAAGCAAAATTAAATCCAGAGTATTTATTTGAATGTTCATCGAAGTTAATACTGTGTCCAATCATATTATTTGGTGCCGCTGTGCACCTCTGGAAACCAGAAATTTTAGTCTCTTATTTGTACCAAAAGTTCGAGTTTCTGAGATAGTGCAAAAATCCAAGATCTGAGATTTCCCAAATAGAATTGGTTAAGTTTAAATCTTTTTGGCGGGCAAGAATGTCCGCCATGTTCGAATGCAATAACCGTTGTACGCCGCTTACCTAGCGGTACCGGTTACCGAGTGGCGCCTCTAGGTGGCGCCCCAAGAGTAGCGGCTATTGCAAACTTTCAAACAGGCAGTTTGAACCGCCACTGATCGCTTAGGATCGCCACTTGTAGATTTTTCGAATTTTCTCGTCAAAGTGTACAGTATTACACAACAAAGTGGCAACAATTTCTAGTTTCGCGAGGTAAAGTGTAATCTTATTGAATTTTCATTGGTATCAACCTAATAGCGAACCGTGATGCATTCTCGCGGTAATTTGCTCTTGTGTCGTGACAACCTAAACCCTCCTAACCTATTTAAATTCGTTTCGAGGTATAGAAGTCAAGTTGCTTTAATTTCGGTTCACATTAATTTTGATTCTATATTCAAATCAATTCCAATTGAATATTTACTTGCTATCAATTGTGATTGTTTGGTATTATTCTAACTGTTTGTCTGTTGTTTCTGTTACAGATTCCGTGGGCAAGAAATCCAACGATTGAAAGAACAATTATTGGTAGCCGAGATCGATACTATCGATGCTATTCAAGAATCAAGACGCAACGTCATTGTGGTACATTGTTCAAGCAGGGGAAGACGTGAGCGTGAGTTTCAATTGTTTTTTCAATTATACTGTTTTATTTATCATATTTTTTCAAAGTATTAGTGAATAATTACTAAATATCATATCAGAATTATTTATTTCTTATTAATTCAGAGTTTCTCGTGTGTATCTCTTGTGACGAGCAACTGTATTTGAACTCGTTTCGTTTTATAAAATTCTAGTTTCTTCAATTTCCGATAAATTAATTTTGACTTTATATTTTAATTGAATTATTTCTTTATTATTAATTTTGGTTTACTCTGTCGATGACTGTTTGTCGATTGAAGTTAATGTATTTGATCTTTCTATTACAGATTTCGAGCCTATTGACAACCGAGATCAACCAAGAAATAGTGTGACCAGGTAAGGAGAAGGGACAGTTCTCAAAACATGACGTCTCTGACGGTCAATCGATTAAAATTACATGTAATTATTGTTTCTGTTACAGGACCTCAAGTTATCAAATAATTTACCTGGATACCTTGACGACTCCGACCCCAGGACTCTAACGCCAGGACTCTAACGCCATGAATCCAACGCCAGGACCTCAACACTGAGGATTTCAACGCCAGGACTCCAACGGCAGAACTTTAAAGCCAGGACTCTTGTCTTCCCCCAACAAGTAGTGAGCGCACAAACAACTTTCTTTCATTATCAGTAGATTTGATTAGTAGCTGTGTGTGATTTGGATAAGTACAGTGACTGTGGAAAACGCCAGGCGTTTTCCGCGGATACCGATCTATTTCCTAGCTAGGTAGGGTCTTTTTGTACGAGTTTTTTTTTTGTTACAAATTACCAATTTTGTTAATTTAATATCTAATTTGCGAGAAGATAAGTCTTCCGTAATTTGGAATTCATTTATTAGAATTACTTTTATCATCGTGTAGACCGTTTGTATTTGAAAATTATTTTTAATTGCTCCAAAACATTAAATTAGATACAAAGTACAAAAAGACAATTCGCGACGGATAGATTCTTTAGACAAAGCATAATTAATTCATTAATTAACCTGTATTACTTTCACGAGCACATTACACTTAGTAGAGTAACTTTTACATTATTTTGGGACTTTGCTTTGTCCAAAGGGTCGTCCGAGGGTTTATAAATGTTTTCATAAACATTCAGAATACATTAATCATTAAAAACGAATATGTTCATTAAATCTCTTCTAGTTTCTTTTTGTCTTACAATTAATTTTTCCTTAGCTTTTCCAATAATTACATGTTTGATTTGTAAATTGAAATTAAATTTTGAATTGAAAGTAGAGCCATTTTTCAATAATAAAAGAACGCAGCCCGTACAAAATCTAATCCTAATAATTTTTCTAGTTAGGATTTTCAGGATATTTAGATTCCCTGTTCGTTGCTCGAATCCTCTTGTGAGCCCAGGTGCAACTCGGGAGGGTGAGAGCAACGGGCACGTGGAATATTGTTTTTTAATCGTATGTGGCGACTGATAATGGTTAGTGCATCGTGCACGACGCAATTTCCACTTCTGTGTGTGTGTGTTGTTAGGCAGTGGAATTGCGTCGGTTTTTTAAACTAATAGATTCAGTAGCACATATTCCTGCCGATGTGTGACATGCTACATGCATCGTCGTGGAATATGTGTAGTAGTTTTCTCTCTTTACTCAAAACAATATGCGGTATTCAGAATGACGCATAATTCAATTCTGTGTAAATTCAATTGATTTATTTGTTTCGCAATGATCACTGCCATTGTCAGTCGATTTCAGCAAAACTAATACTAATACCTTTAGAATGTGTGCTTGTGGTTTGAACGCTAGGGTGTCGGAGGCGTCCCGGGACGTTCTCTCTAGGTGTTAGGTTATTGCACCCTGGCGTGTGTATGGAGATCGTGTTGTGAATGTGTTGGAGAGCTTGTGTTTTGCCATTTTTAAATATAGGGATAGGTAGGGTAGGTAGCTTACCTTGGTGTGGTTGTTAATTTTAAATAGGTAGGGTCCGGGGCTGGCTACCGTTTCTCTTTCGGGTAGGTCGCGATTCGCACGGTAGCCAGTCACTGGTAGGGGCTCGAAGTTTCGTCTCGAAGCTAAATCGAACGAGGCATGACGTTCGAATTGATGGTTCGTGCTCGATGCTTCGTGCTGGTTTCTTAGCTTCTCGCGGACGCGGACGGGAACGCGCGCGGAAATAGGGCTTTCGAAACGTTGCGATACCGGCTCGATTGCACCAGAGGAGCGATAGGCTTCTTTCGAGACTTGTAATTTGTCTCGGAAGTCGTTGATCGTTTTCACTCTGCGAGCCCGTGTAAGGTTTCAGATGTTTGGCGGTCCGCCGAAAAAAAAGAAGAGGCTATATGCCGAAGAGGCCCCGACAAACAGTCGACTCAAGAGGGCAACTGTAATGACTTCGCATCTTCGGATGAGAAGTCATCTCATTACTTTTTTATCACTGTACTTGTTTGTAGTAGTAGTAGTAGTAGTAGTAGTAGTAGTAGTAGTAGTAGTAGTAGTAGTAGTAGTAGTAGTAGTAATATAAGTTGTTAGTCGTATACATGGGCAGGCCTCGCCGCCCCAACGATCAGCGGAGATGGGTACGTCCGCGATTTTCAATAGTGTTGCGAACAAGACCACGCGTGTTGCATTAGTCGACTTCGAGCCGAGATCAAAGTTAGTGTTGCGGAGATACTCGCGATTTCCATTAAATTAAATATCGATAATTTACAATTTAGTGTTGCAAACGAAATAGTCGCGATTCAAATTATATTTCATTTTGATTGCTGCCGGAAGAAATATTTATAAAATAGATATTTTATAAGAATTTAAACTTTTTTTAATTGTTTTGCAAGAATCGTACTCTTTTGGATCCTCTGTTCTTTGAATTAGCGTCGCGCAACAAATGGATCGCGTTTGATTTCGAGTCATTTGACATTTCAGGCGCCCATGCTCCAGCTGCAACGTGTCACTGTCGGGTGTGGTGTAGGCATTCGCGATTTTGAGTAGTGTTGCGAATAGTACTAACGCGTTGATTCAAGGTGGGATTATAGTACAAGCATATTGGAAACCTCACCGTAATTAAAGATATTAGTTTGAATTATCAGAGTCGCGACCTCGTAATAGAGTAGTGAGTAGAGGATCGAAATTGTAGGACCAGTCGCGCAGGGTGCACACGAACATTCAAAATTTCAGAGACTTTTTTTTGAATATCCAAATGTATGTGGATGTTAACGTTAAAATTTTTGATACCCGAAACAATGTGGAGCATATGCCCACCGGGCCACTACGTAGAGTAGAAACGTATTGGTACGTTCCGAGGCCAAGTTTTGCCGCAAAGCAGTTAGCACAAAATCACGGTGCACGTTTCTACGTTCAACCCCCCGCGGTGTGCCATAACACACGAATCGTTTGCCGTTCCAGCAATGGAACAAGTGTTTCCGCTATCGCGCAACGATAGCGGAAACACTGTAGTTTATCTGAACGTAGAGACGTGTGCCTTTAGCCATTTAATGGTGTGTGAGCGCTAAATGCATGGAACGTACCACTGCGTTCAACAGCATGTAAATTTTTCGGGACTAACCCCCCACAACGTAGTGGTTCGATCGCGTTCGTATAAACATACACACCGTGTATGTTCAACGTATCGAACGCCTCGTCGGCCCGCAAGGTAAAAGACGGGGTATCTTTACGTTTCGCGCAGTAACTTTTTCGATGAAATCGAATGTTCGTTGCGCCCTGCAAAACTGTTTCCTGCAATATCCGAATCTATTCTATTATGATGTTCGAGGTCGTGTAGTATAGTCTTTTTCACGTGTGAACATTGAAAATTCGCAGAATTGTGGCAAAATGTTTAATAGAAGAGTTTTCCAATATGCAAATACTAGGAAATCCTGCCTATTAGAGTTGCGACGAAATGAAATGCCACACTGCACCCTTAAAAACATGTGTTTCATTACTTACAGCTGCTCATCCTAACTCCGCGGTATTCCTGTGCATTGCCGAACTCGCGCACGGTGAGAGTATATAATTCGGCTCGCGGAATTCGTTGGGATAGCCGAAATCGCGGACGGGGGAAATATATAATTCGGCTCGCGGAATTCGTTGGGATAGCCGAAATCGCGGACGGGGGAAATATATAATTCGGCTCGCGGAATTCGTTGGGATAGCCGAAATCGCGGACGGGGGAAATATATAATTCGGCTCGCGGAATTCGTTGGGATTGCCGAAATCGCAGACGGGGGAAATATATAATTCGGCTCGCGGAATTCGTTGGGATTGCCGAAATCGCGGACGGGGGAAATATATAGTTCGGCTCGCGGAATTCGTTGGGATTGCCGAAATCGCAGACGGGGGAAATATATAGTTCGGCTCGCGGAATTCGTTGGGATTGCCGAAATCGCGGACGGGGGAAATATATAATTCGGCTCGCGGAATTCGTTGGGATTGCCGAAATCGCGGACGGGGGAAATATATAATTCGGCTCGCGGAATTCGTTGGGATTGCCGAAATCGCGGACGGGGGAAATATATAATTCGGCTCGCGGAATTCGTTGGGAAAGCCGGAATCGCGGACGGGGGAAATATATAATTCGGCTCGCGGAATTCGTTGGGATTGCCGAAATCGCGGACGGGGGAAATATATAATTCGGCTCGCGGAATTCGTTGGGATTGCCGAAATCGCGGACGGGGGAAATATATAATTCGGCTCGCGGAATTCGTTGGGATTGCCGAAATCGCGGACGGGGGAAATATATAATTCGGCTCGCGGAATTCGTTGGGATTGCCGAAATCGCGGACGGGGGAAATACATAATTCGGCTCGCGGAATTCGTTGGGAAAGCCGGAATCGCGGACGGGGGAAATATATAATTCGGCTCGCGGAATTCGTTGGGATTGCCGAAATCGCGGACGGGGGAAATATATAATTCGGCTCGCGGAATTCGTTGGGAAAGCCGGAATCGCGGACGGGGGAAATATATAATTCGGCTCGCGGAATTCGTTGGGATTGCCGAAATCGCGGACGGGGGAAATATATAATTCGGCTCGCGGAATTCGTTGGGATTGCCGAAATCGCGGACGGGGGAAATATATAATTTGGCTCGCGGAATTCGTTGGGATAGCCGAAATCGCGGACGGGGGAAATATATAATTCGGCTCGCGGAATTCGTTGGGATTGCCGAAATCGCGGACGGGGGAAATATATAGTTCGGCTCGCGGAATTCGTTGGGATTGCCGAAATCGCGGACGGGGGAAATATATAATTCGGCTCGCGGAATTCGTTGGGATTGCCGAAATCGCGGACGGGGGAAATATATAATTCGGCTCGCGGAATTCGTTGGGAAAGCCGGAATCGCGGACGGGGGAAATATATAATTCGGCTCGCGGAATTCGTTGGGATTGCCGAAATCGCGGACGGGGGAAATATATAATTCGGCTCGCGGAATTCGTTGGGATTGCCGAAATCGCGGACGGGGGAAATATATAATTCGGCTCGCGGAATTCGTTGGGATTGCCGAAATCGCGGACGGGGGAAATATATAATTCGGCTCGCGGAATTCGTTGGGATTGCCGAAATCGCGGACGGGGGAAATACATAATTCGGCTCGCGGAATTCGTTGGGATTGCCGAAATCGCGGACGGGGGAAATATATAGTTCGGCTCGCGGAATTCGTTGGGATTGCCGAAATCGCGGACGGGGGAAATATATAATTCGGCTCGCGGAATTCGTTGGGATTGCCGAAATCGCGGACGGGTGAAATATATAATTCGGCTCGCGGAATTCGTTGGGATTGCCGAAATCGCGGACGGGGGAAATATATAATTCGGCTCGCGGAATTCGTTGGGATTGCCGAAATCGCGGACGGGGGAAATATATAATTCGGCTCGCGGAATTCGTTGGGATTGCCGAAATCGCGGACGGGGGAAATATATAATTCGGCTCGCGGAATTCGTTGGGATTGCCGAAATCGCGGACGGGGGAAATATATAATTCGGCTCGCGGAATTCGTTGGGATAGCCGAAATCGCGGACGGGGGAAACATATAATTCGGCTCGCGGAATTCGTTGGGATTGCCGAAATCGCGGACGGGGGAAATATATAATTCGGCTCGCGGAATTCGTTGGGATTGCTGAAATCGCGGACGGGGGAAATATATAGTTCGGCTCGCGGAATTCGTTCGGATTGCCGAGATCGCGGACGGGGGAAATATATAATTCGGCTCGCGGAATTCGTTGGGATAGCCGAAATCGCGGACGGGGGAAATGTATAATTCGGCTCGCGGAATTCGTTGGGATTGCCGAAATCGCGGACGGGGGAAATATATAAATCGGCTCGCGGAATTCGTTGGGATAGCCGAAATCGCGGACGGGGGAAATATATAATTCGGCTCGCGGAATTCGTTGGGATTGCCGAAATCGCGGACGGGGGAAATATATAATTCGGCTCGCGGAATTCGTTGGGATAGCCGAAATCGCGGACGGGGGAAATATATAATTCGGCTCGCGGAATTCGTTGGGATTGCCGAAATCGCGGACGGGGGAAATATATAATTCGGCTCGCGGAATTCGTTGGGATTGCCGAAGTCGCGGACGGGGGAAATATATAATTCGGCTCGCGGAATTCGTTGGGATTGCCGAAATCGCGGACGGGGGAAATATATAATTCGGCTCGCGGAATTCGTTGGGATTGCCGAAATCGCGGACGGGGGAAATATATAATTCGGCTCGCGGAATTCGTTGGGATTGCCGAAATCGCGGACGGGGGAAATATATAATTCGGCTCGCGGAATTCGTTGGGATTGCCGAAATCGCGGACGGGGGAAATATATAATTCGGCTCGCGGAATTCGTTGGGATTGCCGAAATCGCGGACGGGGGAAATATATAATTCGGCTCGCGGAATTCGTTGGGATTGCCGAAATCGCGGACGGGGGAAATATATAATTCGGCTCGCGGAATTCGTTGGGATTGCCGAAATCGCGGACGGGGGAAATATATAATTCGGCTCGCGGAATTCGTTGGGATTGCCGAAGTCGCGGACGGGGGAAATATATAATTCGGCTCGCGGAATTCGTTGGGATTGCCGAAATCGCGGACGGGGGAAATATATAATTCGGCTCGCGGAATTCGTTGGGATTGCCGAAATCGCGGACGGGGGAAATATATAATTCGGCTCGCGGAATTCGTTGGGATTGCCGAAATCGCGGACGGGGGAAATATATAATTCGGCTCGCGGAATTCGTTGGGATTGCCGAAATCGCGGACGGGGGAAATATATAATTCGGCTCGCGGAATTCGTTGGGAAAGCCGGAATCGCGGACGGGGGAATATATAAATCGGCTCGCGGAATTCGTTGGGATTGCCGAAATCGCGGACGGGGGAAATATATAATTCGGCTCGCGGAATTCGTTGGGATTGCCGAAATCGCGGACGGGGGAAATATATAATTCGGCTCGCGGAATTCGTTGGGAAAGCCGGAATCGCGGACGGGGGAATATATAATTCGGCTCGCGGAATTCGTTGGGATTGCCGAAATCGCGGACGGGGGAAATATATAATTCGGCTCGCGGAATTCGTTGGGATTGCCGAAATCGCGGACGGGGGAAATATATAATTCGGCTCGCGGAATTCGTTGGGATAGCCGAAATCGCGGACGGGGGAAATATATAATTCGGCTCGCGGAATTCGTTGGGATTGCCGAAATCGCGGACGGGGGAAATATATAATTCGGCTCGCGGAATTCGTTGGGATTGCCGAAGTCGCGGACGGGGGAAATATATAATTCGGCTCGCGGAATTCGTTGGGATTGCCGAAATCGCGGACGGGGGAAATATATAATTCGGCTCGCGGAATTCGTTGGGATTGCCGAAATCGCGGACGGGGGAAATATATAATTCGGCTCGCGGAATTCGTTGGGATTGCCGAAATCGCGGACGGGGGAAATATATAATTCGGCTCGCGGAATTCGTTGGGATTGCCGAAATCGCGGACGGGGGAAATATATAATTCGGCTCGCGGAATTCGTTGGGATTGCCGAAATCGCGGACGGGGGAAATATATAATTCGGCTCGCGGAATTCGTTGGGATTGCCGAAATCGCGGACGGGGGAAATATATAATTCGGCTCGCGGAATTCGTTGGGATTGCCGAAATCGCGGACGGGGGAAATATATAATTCGGCTCGCGGAATTCGTTGGGATTGCCGAAATCGCGGACGGGGGAAATATATAATTCGGCTCGCGGAATTCGTTGGGATTGCCGAAATCGCGGACGGGGGAAATATATAATTCGGCTCGCGGAATTCGTTGGGATTGCCGAAATCGCGGACGGGGGAAATATATAAATCGGCTCGCGGAATTCGTTGGGATAGCCGAAATCGCGGACGGGGGAAATATATAATTCGGCTCGCGGAATTCGTTGGGATTGCCGAAGTCGCGGACGGGGGAAATATATAATTCGGCTCGCGGAATTCGTTGGGATTGCCGAAATCGCGGACGGGGGAAATATATAATTCGGCTCGCGGAATTCGTTGGGATTGCCGAAATCGCGGACGGGGGAAATATATAATTCGGCTCGCGGAATTCGTTGGGAAAGCCGGAATCGCGGACGGGGGAAATATATAATTCGGCTCGCGGAATTCGTTGGGATTGCCGAAATCGCGGACGGGGGAAATATATAATTCGGCTCGCGGAATTCGTTGGGATTGCCGAAGTCGCGGACGGGGGAAATATATAATTCGGCTCGCGGAATTCGTTGGGATTGCCGAAATCGCGGACGGGGGAAATATATAATTCGGCTCGCGGAATTCGTTGGGATTGCCGAAATCGCGGACGGGGGAAATATATAATTCGGCTCGCGGAATTCGTTGGGATTGCCGAAATCGCGGACGGGGGAAATATATAATTCGGCTCGCGGAATTCGTTGGGAAAGCCGGAATCGCGGACGGGGGAAATATATAATTCGGCTCGCGGAATTCGTTGGGATTGCCGAAATCGCGGACGGGGGAAATATATAATTCGGCTCGCGGAATTCGTTGGGATTGCCGAAATCGCGGACGGGGGAAATATATAATTCGGCTCGCGGAATTCGTTGGGAAAGCCGGAATCGCGGACGGGGGAAATATATAATTCGGCTCGCGGAATTCGTTGGGATTGCCGAAATCGCGGACGGGGGAAATATATAATTCGGCTCGCGGAATTCGTTGGGATTGCCGAAATCGCGGACGGGGGAAATATATAATTCGGCTCGCGGAATTCGTTGGGATTGCCGAAATCGCGGACGGGGGAAATATATAATTCGGCTCGCGGAATTCGTTGGGATTGCCGAAATCGCGGACGGGGGAAATATATAATTCGGCTCGCGGAATTCGTTGGGAAAGCCGGAATCGCGGACGGGGGAAATATATAATTCGGCTCGCGGAATTCGTTGGGATTGCCGAAATCGCGGACGGGGGAAATATATAATTCGGCTCGCGGAATTCGTTGGGATTGCCGAAGTCGCGGACGGGGGAAATATATAATTCGGCTCGCGGAATTCGTTGGGATTGCCGAAATCGCGGACGGGGGAAATATATAATTCGGCTCGCGGAATTCGTTGGGAAAGCCGGAATCGCGGACGGGGGAAATATATAATTCGGCTCGCGGAATTCGTTGGGATTGCCGAAATCGCGGACGGGGGAAATATATAATTCGGCTCGCGGAATTCGTTGGGATTGCCGAAATCGCGGACGGGGGAAATATATAATTCGGCTCGCGGAATTCGTTGGGAAAGCCGGAATCGCGGACGGGGGAAATATATAATTCGGCTCGCGGAATTCGTTGGGATTGCCGAAATCGCGGACGGGGGAAATATATAATTCGGCTCGCGGAATTCGTTGGGATTGCCGAAATCGCGGACGGGGGAAATATATAATTCGGCTCGCGGAATTCGTTGGGATTGCCGAGATCGCGGACGGGGGAAATATATAATTCGGCTCGCGGAATTCGTTGGGATTGCCGAAATCGCGGACGGGGGAAATATATAATTCGGCTCGCGGAATTTGTTGGGAAAGCCGGAATCGCGGACGGGGGAAATATATAATTCGGCTCGCGGAATTCGTTGGGATTGCCGAAATCGCGGACGGGGGAAATATATAGTTCGGCTCGCGGAATTCGTTGGGATTGCCGAAATCGCGGACGGGGGAAATATATAATTCGGCTCGCGGAATTCGTTGGGATTGCCGAAATCGCGGACGGGGGAAATATATAATTCGGCTCGCGGAATTCGTTGGGATTGCCGAAATCGCGGACGGGGGAAATATATAATTCGGCTCGCGGAATTCGTTGGGATAGCCGAAATCGCGGACGGGGGAAATATATAATTCGGCTCGCGGAATTCGTTGGGATTGCCGAAATCGCGGACGGGGGAAATATATAATTCGGCTCGCGGAATTCGTTGGGATTGCCGAAATCGCGGACGGGGGAAATATATAATTCGGCTCGCGGAATTCGTTGGGAAAGCCGGAATCGCGGACGGGGGAAATATATAATTCGGCTCGCGGAATTCGTTGGGATTGCCGAAATCGCGGACGGGGGAAATATATAATTCGGCTCGCGGAATTCGTTGGGATAGCCGAAATCGCGGACGGGGGAAATATATAATTCGGCTCGCGGAATTCGTTGGGATTGCCGAAATCGCGGACGGGGGAAATATATAAATCGGCTCGCGGAATTCGTTGGGATAGCCGAAATCGCGGACGGGGGAAATATATAATTCGGCTCGCGGAATTCGTTGGGATTGCCGAAATCGCGGACGGGGGAAATATATAATTCGGCTCGCGGAATTCGTTGGGATTGCCGAAGTCGCGGACGGGGGAAATATATAATTCGGCTCGCGGAATTCGTTGGGATTGCCGAAATCGCGGACGGGGGAAATATATAATTCGGCTCGCGGAATTCGTTGGGATTGCCGAAATCGCGGACGGGTGAAATATATAATTCGGCTCGCGGAATTCGTTGGGATTGCCGAAATCGCGGACGGGTGAAATATATAATTCGGCTCGCGGAATTCGTTGGGATTGCCGAAATCGCGGACGGGGGAAATATATAATTCGGCTCGCGGAATTCGTTGGGATTGCCGAGATCGCGGACGGGGGAAATATATAATTCGGCTCGCGGAATTCGTTGGGATTGCCGAAATCGCGGACGGGGGAAATATATAATTCGGCTCGCGGAATTCGTTGGGAAAGCCGGAATCGCGGACGGGGGAAATATATAATTCGGCTCGCGGAATTCGTTGGGATTGCCGAAATCGCGGACGGGGGAAATATATAATTCGGCTCGCGGAATTCGTTGGGATTGCCGAAATCGCGGACGGGGGAAATATATAATTCGGCTCGCGGAATTCGTTGGGATTGCCGAAATCGCGGACGGGGGAAATATATAATTCGGCTCGCGGAATTCGTTGGGATTGCCGAAATCGCGGACGGGGGAAATATATAATTCGGCTCGCGGAATTCGTTGGGATTGCCGAAATCGCGGACGGGGGAAATATATAAATCGGCTCGCGGAATTCGTTGGGAAAGCCGGAATCGCGGACGGGGGAAATATATAATTCGGCTCGCGGAATTCGTTGGGATTGCCGAAATCGCGGACGGGGGAAATATATAATTCGGCTCGCGGAATTCGTTGGGATTGCCGAAGTCGCGGACGGGGGAAATATATAATTCGGCTCGCGGAATTCGTTGGGATTGCCGAAATCGCGGACGGGGGAAATATATAATTCGGCTCGCGGAATTCGTTGGGAAAGCCGAAATCGCGGACGGGGGAAATATATAATTCGGCTCGCGGAATTCGTTGGGATTGCCGAAATCGCGGACGGGGGAAATATATAATTCGGCTCGCGGAATTCGTTGGGATTGCCGAAATCGCGGACGGGGGAAATATATAATTCGGCTCGCGGAATTCGTTGGGATTGCCGAAGTCGCGGACGGGGGAAATATATAATTCGGCTCGCGGAATTCGTTGGGATTGCCGAAATCGCGGACGGGGGAAATATATAATTCGGCTCGCGGAATTCGTTGGGATTGCCGAAATCGCGGACGGGGGAAATATATAATTCGGCTCGCGGAATTCGTTGGGATTGCCGAAATCGCGGACGGGGGAAATATATAATTCGGCTCGCGGAATTCGTTGGGATTGCCGAAGTCGCGGACGGGGGAAATATATAATTCGGCTCGCGGAATTCGTTGGGAAAGCCGGAATCGCGGACGGGGGAAATATATAATTCGGCTCGCGGAATTCGTTGGGATTGCCGAAATCGCGGACGGGGGAAATATATAATTCGGCTCGCGGAATTCGTTGGGAAAGCCGGAATCGCGGACGGGGGAAATATATAATTCGGCTCGCGGAATTCGTTGGGATTGCCGAAGTCGCGGACGGGGGAAATATATAATTCGGCTCGCGGAATTCGTTGGGATTGCCGAAATCGCGGACGGGGGAAATATATAATTCGGCTCGCGGAATTCGTTGGGAAAGCCGGAATCGCGGACGGGGGAAATATATAATTCGGCTCGCGGAATTCGTTGGGATTGCCGAAATCGCGGACGGGGGAAATATATAATTCGGCTCGCGGAATTCGTTGGGATAGCCGAAATCGCGGACGGGGGAAATATATAATTCGGCTCGCGGAATTCGTTGGGATTGCCGAGATCGCGGACGGGGGAAATATATAATTCGGCTCGCGGAATTCGTTGGGATAGCCGAAATCGCGGACGGGGGAAATATATAATTCGGCTCGCGGAATTCGTTGGGATTGCCGAAATCGCGGACGGGGGAAATATATAATTCGGCTCGCGGAATTCGTTGGGATTGCCGAAGTCGCGGACGGGGGAAATATATAATTCGGCTCGCGGAATTCGTTGGGATTGCCGAAATCGCGGACGGGGGAAATATATAATTCGGCTCGCGGAATTCGTTGGGATAGCCGAAATCGCGGACGGGGGAAATATATAATTCGGCTCGCGGAATTCGTTGGGATTGCCGAGATCGCGGACGGGGGAAATATATAATTCGGCTCGCGGAATTCGTTGGGATAGCCGAAATCGCGGACGGGGGAAATATATAATTCGGCTCGCGGAATTCGTTGGGATTGCCGAAATCGCGGACGGGGGAAATATATAATTCGGCTCGCGGAATTCGTTGGGATTGCCGAAATCGCGGACGGGGGAAATATATAATTCGGCTCGCGGAATTCGTTGGGATTGCCGAAATCGCGGACGGGGGAAATATATAATTCGGCTCGCGGAATTTGTTGGGAAAGCCGGAATCGCGGACGGGGGAAATATATAATTCGGCTCGCGGAATTCGTTGGGATTGCCGAGATCGCGGACGGGGGAAATATATAATTCGGCTCGCGGAATTCGTTGGGATTGCCGAAATCGCGGACGGGGGAAATATATAATTCGGCTCGCGGAATTCGTTGGGATTGCCGAAATCGCGGACGGGGGAAATATATAATTCGGCTCGCGGAATTCGTTGGGATTGCCGAAATCGCGGACGGGGGAAATATATAATTCGGCTCGCGGAATTCGTTGGGATTGCCGAAGTCGCGGACGGGGGAAATATATAATTCGGCTCGCGGAATTCGTTGGGAAAGCCGGAATCGCGGACGGGGGAAATATATAATTCGGCTCGCGGAATTCGTTGGGATTGCCGAAATCGCGGACGGGGGAAATATATAATTCGGCTCGCGGAATTCGTTGGGATAGACGAAATCGCGGACGGGGGAAATATATAATTCGGCTCGCGGAATTCGTTGGGATTGCCGAAATCGCGGACGGGGGAAATATATAATTCGGCTCGCGGAATTCGTTGGGATTGCCGAAATCGCGGACGGGGGAAATATATAATTCGGCTCGCGGAATTCGTTGGGATTGCCGAAATCGCGGACGGGGGAAATATATAATTCGGCTCGCGGAATTCGTTGGGATTGCCGAAATCGCGGACGGGGGAAATATATAATTCGGCTCGCGGAATTCGTTGGGATTGCCGAGATCGCGGACGGGGGAAATATATAATTCGGCTCGCGGAATTCGTTGGGATTGCCGAAATCGCGGACGGGGGAAATATATAATTCGGCTCGCGGAATTCGTTGGGATTGCCGAAGTCGCGGACGGGGGAAATATATAATTCGGCTCGCGGAATTCGTTGGGATAGCCGGAATCGCGGACGGGGGAAATATATAATTCGGCTCGCGGAATTCGTTGGGATTGCCGAAATCGCGGACGGGGGAAATATATAATTCGGCTCGCGGAATTCGTTGGGATAGCCGAAATCGCGGACGGGGGAAATATATAATTCGGCTCGCGGAATTCGTTGGGATTGCCGAAATCGCGGACGGGGGAAATATATAATTCGGCTCGCGGAATTCGTTGGGATTGCCGAAATCGCGGACGGGGGAAATATATAATTCGGCTCGCGGAATTCGTTGGGATTGCCGAAATCGCGGACGGGGGAAATATATAATTCGGCTCGCGGAATTCGTTGGGATTGCCGAAATCGCGGACGGGGGAAATATATAATTCGGCTCGCGGAATTCGTTGGGATTGCCGAAGTCGCGGACGGGGGAAATATATAATTCGGCTCGCGGAATTCGTTGGGATTGCCGAAGTCGCGGACGGGGGAAATATATAATTCGGCTCGCGGAATTCGTTGGGATTGCCGAAATCGCGGACGGGGGAAATATATAATTCGGCTCGCGGAATTCGTTGGGATAGCCGAAATCGCGGACGGGGGAAATATATAATTCGGCTCGCGGAATTCGTTGGGATTGCCGAAATCGCGGACGGGGGAAATATATAATTCGGCTCGCGGAATTCGTTGGGATTGCCGAAATCGCGGACGGGGGAAATATATAATTCGGCTCGCGGAATTCGTTGGGATTGCCGAAATCGCGGACGGGGGAAATATATAATTCGGCTCGCGGAATTCGTTGGGATTGCCGAAGTCGCGGACGGGGGAAATATATAATTCGGCTCGCGGAATTCGTTGGGATTGCCGAAGTCGCGGACGGGGGAAATATATAATTCGGCTCGCGGAATTCGTTGGGATTGCCGAAATCACGGACGGGGGAAATATATAATTCGGCTCGCGGAATTCGTTGGGATTGCCGAAATCGCGGACGGGGGAAATATATAATTCGGCTCGCGGAATTCGTTGGGATTGCCGAAATCGCGGACGGGGGAAATATATAATTCGGCTCGCGGAATTCGTTGGGATTGCCGAAATCACGGACGGGGGAAATATATAATTCGGCTCGCGGAATTCGTTGGGATTGCCGAAATCGCGGACGGGGGAAATATATAATTCGGCTCGCGGAATTCGTTGGGATTGCCGAAGTCGCGGACGGGGGAAATATATAATTCGGCTCGCGGAATTCGTTGGGATTGCCGAAGTCGCGGACGGGGGAAATATATAATTCGGCTCGCGGAATTCGTTGGGATTGCCGAAATCGCGGACGGGGGAAATATATAATTCGGCTCGCGGAATTCGTTGGGATAGCCGAAATCGCGGACGGGGGAAATATATAATTCGGCTCGCGGAATTCGTTGGGATTGCCGAAGTCGCGGACGGGGGAAATATATAATTCGGCTCGCGGAATTCGTTGGGATTGCCGAAGTCGCGGACGGGGGAAATATATAATTCGGCTCGCGGAATTCGTTGGGATTGCCGAAATCGCGGACGGGGGAAATATATAATTCGGCTCGCGGAATTCGTTGGGATTGCCGAAATCGCGGACGGGGGAAATATATAATTCGGCTCGCGGAATTCGTTGGGATTGACGAAATCGCGGACGGGGGAAATATATAATTCGGCTCGCGGAATTCGTTGGGATTGCCGAAATCGCGGACGGGGGAAATATATAATTCGGCTCGCGGAATTCGTTGGGATAGCCGAAATCGCGGACGGGGGAAATATATAATTCGGCTCGCGGAATTCGTTGGGATTGCCGAAATCGCGGACGGGGGAAATATATAATTCGGCTCGCGGAATTCGTTGGGATAGCCGAAATCGCGGACGGGGGAAATATATAATTCGGCTCGCGGAATTCGTTGGGATTGCCGAAATCGCGGACGGGGGAAATATATAATTCGGCTCGCGGAATTCGTTGGGATTGCCGAAGTCGCGGACGGGGGAAATATATAATTCGGCTCGCGGAATTCGTTGGGATTGCCGAAGTCGCGGACGGGGGAAATATATAATTCGGCTCGCGGAATTCGTTGGGATTGCCGAAGTCGCGGACGGGGGAAATATATAATTCGGCTCGCGGAATTCGTTGGGATTGCCGAAATCGCGGACGGGGGAAATATATAATTCGGCTCGCGGAATTCGTTGGGATTGCCGAAATCGCGGACGGGGGAAATATATAATTCGGCTCGCGGAATTCGTTGGGATTGCCGAAGTCGCGGACGGGGGAAATATATAATTCGGCTCGCGGAATTCGTTGGGATTGCCGAAGTCGCGGACGGGGGAAATATATAATTCGGCTCGCGGAATTCGTTGGGATTGCCGAAGTCGCGGACGGGGGAAATATATAATTCGGCTCGCGGAATTCGTTGGGATTGCCGAAGTCGCGGACGGGGGAAATATATAATTCGGCTCGCGGAATTCGTTGGGATTGCCGAAATCGCGGACGGGGGAAATATATAATTCGGCTCGCGGAATTCGTTGGGATTGACGAAATCGCGGACGGGGGAAATATATAATTCGGCTCGCGGAATTCGTTGGGATTGCCGAAGTCGCGGACGGGGGAAATATATAATTCGGCTCGCGGAATTCGTTGGGATTGCCGAGATCGCGGACGGGGGAAATATATAATTCGGCTCGCGGAATTCGTTGGGATTGCCGAAATCGCGGACGGGGGAAATATATAATTCGGCTCGCGGAATTCGTTGGGATTGCCGAAATCGCGGACGGGGGAAATATATAATTCGGCTCGCGGAATTCGTTGGGATTGCCGAAATCGCGGACGGGGGAAATATATAATTCGGCTCGCGGAATTCGTTGGGATTGCCGAAGTCGCGGACGGGGGAAATATATAATTCGGCTCGCGGAATTCGTTGGGAAAGCCGGAATCGCGGACGGGGGAAATATATAATTCGGCTCGCGGAATTCGTTGGGATTGCCGAAATCGCGGACGGGGGAAATATATAATTCGGCTCGCGGAATTCGTTGGGATAGCCGAAATCGCGGACGGGGGAAATATATAATTCGGCTCGCGGAATTCGTTGGGATTGCCGAAATCGCGGACGGGGGAAATATATAATTCGGCTCGCGGAATTCGTTGGGATAGCCGAAATCGCGGACGGGGGAAATATATAATTCGGCTCGCGGAATTCGTTGGGATTGCCGAAATCGCGGACGGGGGAAATATATAATTCGGCTCGCGGAATTCGTTGGGATAGCCGAAATCGCGGACGGGGGAAATATATAATTCGGCTCGCGGAATTCGTTGGGATTGCCGAAATCGCGGACGGGGGAAATATATAATTCGGCTCGCGGAATTCGTTGGGATTGCCGAAGTCGCGGACGGGGGAAATATATAATTCGGCTCGCGGAATTCGTTGGGATTGCCGAAGTCGCGGACGGGGGAAATATATAATTCGGCTCGCGGAATTCGTTGGGATTGCCGAAGTCGCGGACGGGGGAAATATATAATTCGGCTCGCGGAATTCGTTGGGATTGCCGAAATCGCGGACGGGGGAAATATATAATTCGGCTCGCGGAATTCGTTGGGATTGCCGAAATCGCGGACGGGGGAAATATATAATTCGGCTCGCGGAATTCGTTGGGATTGCCGAAGTCGCGGACGGGGGAAATATATAATTCGGCTCGCGGAATTCGTTGGGATTGCCGAAGTCGCGGACGGGGGAAATATATAATTCGGCTCGCGGAATTCGTTGGGATTGCCGAATTCGCGGACGGGTGTAATATATAATTCGGCTCGCGGAATTCGTTGGGATTGCCGAAATCGCGGACGGGGGAAATATATAATTCGGCTCGCGGAATTCGTTGGGATTGCCGAAATCGCGGACGGGGGAAATATATAATTCGGCTCGCGGAATTCGTTGGGATTGACGAAATCGCGGACGGGGGAAATATATAATTCGGCTCGCGGAATTCGTTGGGATTGCCGAAATCGCGGACGGGGGAAATATATAATTCGGCTCGCGGAATTCGTTGGGATTGCCGAACTCGCGGACGGGGGAAATATATATTTCGGCTCGCGGAATTCGTTGGGATTGCCGAAATCGCGGACGGGGGAAATATATAGTTCGGCTCGCGGAATTCGTTGGGATTGCCGAAATCGCGGACGGGGCAAATATATAATTCGGCTCGCGGAATTCGTTGGGATTGCCGAAATCGCGGACGGGGGAAATATATAATTCGGCTCGCGGAATTCGTTGGGATTGCCGAGATCGCGGACGGGGGAAATATATAATTCGGCTCGCGGAATTCGTTGGGATTGCCGAAATCGCGGACGGGGGAAATATATAATTCGGCTCGCGGAATTCGTTGGGATTGCCGAAATCGCGGACGGGGGAAATATATAATTCGGCTCGCGGAATTCGTTGGGATTGCCGAAGTCGCGGACGGGGGAAATATATAATTCGGCTCGCGGAATTCGTTGGGATTGCCGAAGTCGCGGACGGGGGAAATATATAATTCGGCTCGCGGAATTCGTTGGGATTGCCGAAGTCGCGGACGGGGGAAATATATATTTCGGCTCGCGGAATTCGTTGGGATTGCCGAAATCGCGGACGGGGGAAATATATAGTTCGGCTCGCGGAATTCGTTGGGATTGCCGAAATCGCGGACGGGGCAAATATATAATTCGGCTCGCGGAATTCGTTGGGATTGCCGAGATCGCGGACGGGGGAAATATATAATTCGGCTCGCGGAATTCGTTGGGATTGCCGAAATCGCGGACGGGGGAAATATATAATTCGGCTCGCGGAATTCGTTGGGATTGCCGAAATCGCGGACGGGGGAAATATATAATTCGGCTCGCGGAATTCGTTGGGATTGCCGAAGTCGCGGACGGGGGAAATATATAATTCGGCTCGCGGAATTCGTTGGGATTGCCGAAGTCGCGGACGGGGGAAATATATAATTCGGCTCGCGGAATTCGTTGGGATTGCCGAAGTCGCGGACGGGGGAAATATATAATTCGGCTCGCGGAATTCGTTGGGATTGCCGAAATCGCGGACGGGGGAAATATATAATTCGGCTCGCGGAATTCGTTGGGATTGCCGAAATCGCGGACGGGGGAAATATATAGTTCGGCTCGCGGAATTCGTTGGGATTGACGAAATCGCGGACGGGGGAAATATATAATTCGGCTCGCGGAATTCGTTGGGATTGCCGAAATCGCGGACGGGGGAAATATATAATTCGGCTCGCGGAATTCGTTGGGATTGCCGAAGTCGCGGACGGGGGAAATATATATTTCGGCTCGCGGAATTCGTTGGGATTGCCGAAATCGCGGACGGGGGAAATATATAGTTCGGCTCGCGGAATTCGTTGGGATTGCCGAAATCGCGGACGGGGCAAATATATAATTCGGCTCGCGGAATTCGTTGGGATTGCCGAAATCGCGGACGGGGGAAATATATAATTCGGCTCGCGGAATTCGTTGGGATTGCCGAGATCGCGGACGGGGGAAATATATAATTCGGCTCGCGGAATTCGTTGGGATTGCCGAAATCGCGGACGGGGGAAATATATAATTCGGCTCGCGGAATTCGTTGGGATTGCCGAAATCGCGGACGGGGGAAATATATAATTCGGCTCGCGGAATTCGTTGGGATTGCCGAAGTCGCGGACGGGGGAAATATATAATTCGGCTCGCGGAATTCGTTGGGATTGCCGAAGTCGCGGACGGGGGAAATATATAATTCGGCTCGCGGAATTCGTTGGGATTGCCGAAGTCGCGGACGGGGGAAATATATAATTCGGCTCGCGGAATTCGTTGGGATTGCCGAAATCGCGGACGGGGGAAATATATAATTCGGCTCGCGGAATTCGTTGGGATTGCCGAAATCGCGGACGGGGGAAATATATAATTCGGCTCGCGGAATTCGTTGGGATTGACGAAATCGCGGACGGGGGAAATATATAATTCGGCTCGCGGAATTCGTTGGGATTGCCGAAATCGCGGACGGGGGAAATATATAATTCGGCTCGCGGAATTCGTTGGGATTGCCGAAGTCGCGGACGGGGGAAATATATATTTCGGCTCGCGGAATTCGTTGGGATTGCCGAAATCGCGGACGGGGGAAATATATAGTTCGGCTCGCGGAATTCGTTGGGATTGCCGAAATCGCGGACGGGGCAAATATATAATTCGGCTCGCGGAATTCGTTGGGATTGCCGAAATCGCGGACGGGGGAAATATATAATTCGGCTCGCGGAATTCGTTGGGATTGCCGAAATCGCGGACGGGGGAAATATATAATTCGGCTCGCGGAATTCGTTGGGATTGCCGAAATCGCGGACGGGTGAAATATATAATTCGGCTCGCGGAATTCGTTGGGATTGCCGAAATCGCGGACGGGGGAAATATATAATTCGGCTCGCGGAATTCGTTGGGATTGCCGAAATCGCGGACGGGGGAAATATATAATTCGGCTCGCGGAATTCGTTGGGATTGCCGAGATCGCGGACGGGGGAAATATATAATTCGGCTCGCGGAATTCGTTGGGATTGCCGAAATCGCGGACGGGGGAAATATATAATTCGGCTCGCGGAATTCGTTGGGATTGCCGAAGTCGCGGACGGGGGAAATATATAATTCGGCTCGCGGAATTCGTTGGGAAAGCCGGAATCGCGGACGGGGGAAATATATAATTCGGCTCGCGGAATTCGTTGGGATTGCCGAAATCGCGGACGGGGGAAATATATAATTCGGCTCTCGGAATTCGTTGGGATAGCCGAAATCGCGGACGGGGGAAATATATAATTCGGCTCGCGGAATTCGTTGGGATTGCCGAAATCGCGGACGGGGGAAATATATAATTCGGCTCGCGGAATTCGTTGGGATAGCCGAAATCGCGGACGGGGGAAATATATAATTCGGCTCGCGGAATTCGTTGGGATTGCCGAAATCGCGGACGGGGGAAATATATAATTCGGCTCGCGGAATTCGTTGGGATAGCCGAAATCGCGGACGGGGGAAATATATAATTCGGCTCGCGGAATTCGTTGGGATTGCCGAAATCGCGGACGGGGGAAATATATAATTCGGCTCGCGGAATTCGTTGGGATTGCCGAAGTCGCGGACGGGGGAAATATATAATTCGGCTCGCGGAATTCGTTGGGATTGCCGAAGTCGCGGACGGGGGAAATATATAATTCGGCTCGCGGAATTCGTTGGGATTGCCGAAGTCGCGGACGGGGGAAATATATAATTCGGCTCGCGGAATTCGTTGGGATTGCCGAAATCGCGGACGGGGGAAATATATAATTCGGCTCGCGGAATTCGTTGGGATTGCCGAAATCGCGGACGGGGGAAATATATAATTCGGCTCGCGGAATTCGTTGGGATTGCCGAAGTCGCGGACGGGGGAAATATATAATTCGGCTCGCGGAATTCGTTGGGATTGCCGAAGTCGCGGACGGGGGAAATATATAATTCGGCTCGCGGAATTCGTTGGGATTGCCGAAGTCGCGGACGGGGGAAATATATAATTCGGCTCGCGGAATTCGTTGGGATTGCCGAAATCGCGGACGGGGGAAATATATAATTCGGCTCGCGGAATTCGTTGGGATTGCCGAAATCGCGGACGGGGGAAATATATAATTCGGCTCGCGGAATTCGTTGGGATTGACGAAATCGCGGACGGGGGAAATATATAATTCGGCTCGCGGAATTCGTTGGGATTGCCGAAATCGCGGACGGGGGAAATATATAATTCGGCTCGCGGAATTCGTTGGGATTGCCGAAGTCGCGGACGGGGGAAATATATATTTCGGCTCGCGGAATTCGTTGGGATTGCCGAAATCGCGGACGGGGGAAATATATAGTTCGGCTCGCGGAATTCGTTGGGATTGCCGAAATCGCGGACGGGGGAAATATATAATTCGGCTCGCGGAATTCGTTGGGATTGCCGAAATCGCGGACGGGGGAAATATATAATTCGGCTCGCGGAATTCGTTGGGATTGCCGAGATCGCGGACGGGGGAAATATATAATTCGGCTCGCGGAATTCGTTGGGATTGCCGAAATCGCGGACGGGGGAAATATATAATTCGGCTCGCGGAATTCGTTGGGATTGCCGAAATCGCGGACGGGGGAAATATATAATTCGGCTCGCGGAATTCGTTGGGATTGCCGAAGTCGCGGACGGGGGAAATATATAATTCGGCTCGCGGAATTCGTTGGGATTGCCGAAGTCGCGGACGGGGGAAATATATAATTCGGCTCGCGGAATTCGTTGGGATTGCCGAAGTCGCGGACGGGGGAAATATATATTTCGGCTCGCGGAATTCGTTGGGATTGCCGAAATCGCGGACGGGGGAAATATATAGTTCGGCTCGCGGAATTCGTTGGGATTGCCGAAATCGCGGACGGGGCAAATATATAATTCGGCTCGCGGAATTCGTTGGGATTGCCGAGATCGCGGACGGGGGAAATATATAATTCGGCTCGCGGAATTCGTTGGGATTGCCGAAATCGCGGACGGGGGAAATATATAATTCGGCTCGCGGAATTCGTTGGGATTGCCGAAATCGCGGACGGGGGAAATATATAATTCGGCTCGCGGAATTCGTTGGGATTGCCGAAGTCGCGGACGGGGGAAATATATAATTCGGCTCGCGGAATTCGTTGGGATTGCCGAAGTCGCGGACGGGGGAAATATATAATTCGGCTCGCGGAATTCGTTGGGATTGCCGAAGTCGCGGACGGGGGAAATATATAATTCGGCTCGCGGAATTCGTTGGGATTGCCGAAATCGCGGACGGGGGAAATATATAATTCGGCTCGCGGAATTCGTTGGGATTGCCGAAATCGCGGACGGGGGAAATATATAATTCGGCTCGCGGAATTCGTTGGGATTGACGAAATCGCGGACGGGGGAAATATATAATTCGGCTCGCGGAATTCGTTGGGATTGCCGAAATCGCGGACGGGGGAAATATATAATTCGGCTCGCGGAATTCGTTGGGATTGCCGAAGTCGCGGACGGGGGAAATATATATTTCGGCTCGCGGAATTCGTTGGGATTGCCGAAATCGCGGACGGGGGAAATATATAGTTCGGCTCGCGGAATTCGTTGGGATTGCCGAAATCGCGGACGGGGCAAATATATAATTCGGCTCGCGGAATTCGTTGGGATTGCCGAAATCGCGGACGGGGGAAATATATAATTCGGCTCGCGGAATTCGTTGGGATTGCCGAGATCGCGGACGGGGGAAATATATAATTCGGCTCGCGGAATTCGTTGGGATTGCCGAAATCGCGGACGGGGGAAATATATAATTCGGCTCGCGGAATTCGTTGGGATTGCCGAAATCGCGGACGGGGGAAATATATAATTCGGCTCGCGGAATTCGTTGGGATTGCCGAAGTCGCGGACGGGGGAAATATATAATTCGGCTCGCGGAATTCGTTGGGATTGCCGAAGTCGCGGACGGGGGAAATATATAATTCGGCTCGCGGAATTCGTTGGGATTGCCGAAGTCGCGGACGGGGGAAATATATAATTCGGCTCGCGGAATTCGTTGGGATTGCCGAGATCGCGGACGGGGGAAATATATAATTCGGCTCGCGGAATTCGTTGGGATTGCCGAAATCGCGGACGGGGGAAATATATAATTCGGCTCGCGGAATTCGTTGGGATTGACGAAATCGCGGACGGGGGAAATATATAATTCGGCTCGCGGAATTCGTTGGGATTGCCGAAATCGCGGACGGGGGAAATATATAATTCGGCTCGCGGAATTCGTTGGGATTGCCGAAGTCGCGGACGGGGGAAATATATATTTCGGCTCGCGGAATTCGTTGGGATTGCCGAAATCGCGGACGGGGGAAATATATAGTTCGGCTCGCGGAATTCGTTGGGATTGCCGAAATCGCGGACGGGGCAAATATATAATTCGGCTCGCGGAATTCGTTGGGATTGCCGAAATCGCGGACGGGGGAAATATATAATTCGGCTCGCGGAATTCGTTGGGATTGCCGAGATCGCGGACGGGGGAAATATATAATTCGGCTCGCGGAATTCGTTGGGATTGCCGAAATCGCGGACGGGGGAAATATATAATTCGGCTCGCGGAATTCGTTGGGATTGCCGAAATCGCGGACGGGGGAAATATATAATTCGGCTCGCGGAATTCGTTGGGATTGCCGAAATCGCGGACGGGGGAAATATATAATTCGGCTCGCGGAATTCGTTGGGATTGCCGAAGTCGCGGACGGGGGAAATATATAATTCGGCTCGCGGAATTCGTTGGGAAAGCCGGAATCGCGGACGGGGGAAATATATAATTCGGCTCGCGGAATTCGTTGGGATTGCCGAAATCGCGGACGGGGGAAATATATAATTCGGCTCGCGGAATTCGTTGGGATAGCCGAAATCGCGGACGGGGGAAATATATAATTCGGCTCGCGGAATTCGTTGGGATTGCCGAAATCGCGGACGGGGGAAATATATAATTCGGCTCGCGGAATTCGTTGGGATTGCCGAAATCGCGGACGGGGGAAATATATAATTCGGCTCGCGGAATTCGTTGGGATTGCCGAAATCGCGGACGGGGGAAATATATAATTCGGCTCGCGGAATTCGTTGGGATTGCCGAAATCGCGGACGGGGGAAATATATAATTCGGCTCGCGGAATTCGTTGGGATTGCCGAGATCGCGGACGGGGGAAATATATAATTCGGCTCGCGGAATTCGTTGGGATTGCCGAAATCGCGGACGGGGGAAATATATAATTCGGCTCGCGGAATTCGTTGGGATTGCCGAAGTCGCGGACGGGGGAAATATATAATTCGGCTCGCGGAATTCGTTGGGAAAGCCGGAATCGCGGACGGGGGAAATATATAATTCGGCTCGCGGAATTCGTTGGGATTGCCGAAATCGCGGACGGGGGAAATATATAATTCGGCTCGCGGAATTCGTTGGGATAGCCGAAATCGCGGACGGGGGAAATATATAATTCGGCTCGCGGAATTCGTTGGGATTGCCGAAATCGCGGACGGGGGAAATATATAATTCGGCTCGCGGAATTCGTTGGGATTGCCGAAATCGCGGACGGGGGAAATATATAATTCGGCTCGCGGAATTCGTTGGGATTGCCGAAATCGCGGACGGGGGAAATATATAATTCGGCTCGCGGAATTCGTTGGGATTGCCGAAATCGCGGACGGGGGAAATATATAATTCGGCTCGCGGAATTCGTTGGGATTGCCGAAATCGCGGACGGGGGAAATATATAATTCGGCTCGCGGAATTCGTTGGGATAGCCGAAATCGCGGACGGGGGAAATATATAATTCGGCTCGCGGAATTCGTTGGGATTGCCGAAATCGCGGACGGGGGAAATATATAATTCGGCTCGCGGAATTCGTTGGGATTGCCGAAGTCGCGGACGGGGGAAATATATAATTCGGCTCGCGGAATTCGTTGGGATAGCCGAAGTCGCGGACGGGGGAAATATATAATTCGGCTCGCGGAATTCGTTGGGATTGCCGAAATCGCGGACGGGGGAAATATATAATTCGGCTCGCGGAATTCGTTGGGATTGCCGAAATCGCGGACGGGGGAAATATATAATTCGGCTCGCGGAATTCGTTGGGATTGCCGAAATCGCGGACGGGGGAAATATATAATTCGGCTCGCGGAATTCGTTGGGATTGCCGAAGTCGCGGACGGGGGAAATATATAATTCGGCTCGCGGAATTCGTTGGGATTGCCGAAGTCGCGGACGGGGGAAATATATAATTCGGCTCGCGGAATTCGTTGGGATTGCCGAAGTCGCGGACGGGGGAAATATATAATTCCGCTCGCGGAATTCGTTGGGATTGCCGAAATCGCGGACGGGGGAAATATATAATTCGGCTCGCGGAATTCGTTGGGATTGCCGAAATCGCGGACGGGGGAAATATATAATTCGGCTCGCGGAATTCGTTGGGATTGCCGAAGTCGCGGACGGGGGAAATATATAATTCGGCTCGCGGAATTCGTTGGGATTGCCGAAGTCGCGGACGGGGGAAATATATAATTCGGCTCGCGGAATTCGTTGGGATTGCCGAAGTCGCGGACGGGGGAAATATATAATTCGGCTCGCGGAATTCGTTGGGATTGCCGAAATCGCGGACGGGGGAAATATATAATTCGGCTCGCGGAATTCGTTGGGATTGCCGAAATCGCGGACGGGGGAAATATATAATTCGGCTCGCGGAATTCGTTGGGATTGACGAAATCGCGGACGGGGGAAATATATAATTCGGCTCGCGGAATTCGTTGGGATTGCCGAAATCGCGGACGGGGGAAATATATAATTCGGCTCGCGGAATTCGTTGGGATTGCCGAAGTCGCGGACGGGGGAAATATATATTTCGGCTCGCGGAATTCGTTGGGATTGCCGAAATCGCGGACGGGGGAAATATATAGTTCGGCTCGCGGAATTCGTTGGGATTGCCGAAATCGCGGACGGGGCAAATATATAATTCGGCTCGCGGAATTCGTTGGGATTGCCGAAATCGCGGACGGGGGAAATATATAATTCGGCTCGCGGAATTCGTTGGGATTGCCGAGATCGCGGACGGGGGAAATATATAATTCGGCTCGCGGAATTCGTTGGGATTGCCGAAATCGCGGACGGGGGAAATATATAATTCGGCTCGCGGAATTCGTTGGGATTGCCGAAATCGCGGACGGGGGAAATATATAATTCGGCTCGCGGAATTCGTTGGGATTGCCGAAGTCGCGGACGGGGGAAATATATAATTCGGCTCGCGGAATTCGTTGGGATTGCCGAAGTCGCGGACGGGGGAAATATATAATTCGGCTCGCGGAATTCGTTGGGATTGCCGAAGTCGCGGACGGGGGAAATATATAATTCGGCTCGCGGAATTCGTTGGGATTGCCGAAATCGCGGACGGGGGAAATATATAATTCGGCTCGCGGAATTCGTTGGGATTGCCGAAATCGCGGACGGGGGAAATATATAATTCGGCTCGCGGAATTCGTTGGGATTGACGAAATCGCGGACGGGGGAAATATATAATTCGGCTCGCGGAATTCGTTGGGATTGCCGAAATCGCGGACGGGGGAAATATATAATTCGGCTCGCGGAATTCGTTGGGATTGCCGAAGTCGCGGACGGGGGAAATATATATTTCGGCTCGCGGAATTCGTTGGGATTGCCGAAATCGCGGACGGGGGAAATATATAATTCGGCTCGCGGAATTCGTTGGGATTGCCGAAATCGCGGACGGGGCAAATATATAATTCGGCTCGCGGAATTCGTTGGGATTGCCGAAATCGCGGACGGGGGAAATATATAATTCGGCTCGCGGAATTCGTTGGGATTGCCGAGATCGCGGACGGGGGAAATATATAATTCGGCTCGCGGAATTCGTTGGGATTGCCGAAATCGCGGACGGGGGAAATATATAATTCGGCTCGCGGAATTCGTTGGGATTGCCGAAATCGCGGACGGGGGAAATATATAATTCGGCTCGCGGAATTCGTTGGGATTGCCGAAATCGCGGACGGGGGAAATATATAATTCGGCTCGCGGAATTCGTTGGGATTGCCGAAGTCGCGGACGGGGGAAATATATAATTCGGCTCGCGGAATTCGTTGGGAAAGCCGGAATCGCGGACGGGGGAAATATATAATTCGGCTCGCGGAATTCGTTGGGATTGCCGAAATCGCGGACGGGGGAAATATATAATTCGGCTCGCGGAATTCGTTGGGATAGCCGAAATCGCGGACGGGGGAAATATATAATTCGGCTCGCGGAATTCGTTGGGATTGCCGAAATCGCGGACGGGGGAAATATATAATTCGGCTCGCGGAATTCGTTGGGATTGCCGAAATCGCGGACGGGGGAAATATATAATTCGGCTCGCGGAATTCGTTGGGATTGCCGAAATCGCGGACGGGGGAAATATATAATTCGGCTCGCGGAATTCGTTGGGATTGCCGAAATCGCGGACGGGGGAAATATATAATTCGGCTCGCGGAATTCGTTGGGATTGCCGAGATCGCGGACGGGGGAAATATATAATTCGGCTCGCGGAATTCGTTGGGATTGCCGAAATCGCGGACGGGGGAAATATATAATTCGGCTCGCGGAATTCGTTGGGATTGCCGAAGTCGCGGACGGGGGAAATATATAATTCGGCTCGCGGAATTCGTTGGGAAAGCCGGAATCGCGGACGGGGGAAATATATAATTCGGCTCGCGGAATTCGTTGGGATTGCCGAAATCGCGGACGGGGGAAATATATAATTCGGCTCGCGGAATTCGTTGGGATAGCCGAAATCGCGGACGGGGGAAATATATAATTCGGCTCGCGGAATTCGTTGGGATTGCCGAAATCGCGGACGGGGGAAATATATAATTCGGCTCGCGGAATTCGTTGGGATTGCCGAAGTCGCGGACGGGGGAAATATATAATTCGGCTCGCGGAATTCGTTGGGATAGCCGAAATCGCGGACGGGGGAAATATATAATTCGGCTCGCGGAATTCGTTGGGATTGCCGAAATCGCGGACGGGGGAAATATATAATTCGGCTCGCGGAATTCGTTGGGATTGCCGAAATCGCGGACGGGGGAAATATATAATTCGGCTCGCGGAATTCGTTGGGATTGCCGAAATCGCGGACGGGGGAAATATATAATTCGGCTCGCGGAATTCGTTGGGATTGCCGAAGTCGCGGACGGGGGAAATATATAATTCGGCTCGCGGAATTCGTTGGGATTGCCGAAGTCGCGGACGGGGGAAATATATAATTCGGCTCGCGGAATTCGTTGGGATTGCCGAAGTCGCGGACGGGGGAAATATATAATTCGGCTCGCGGAATTCGTTGGGATTGCCGAAATCGCGGACGGGGGAAATATATAATTCGGCTCGCGGAATTCGTTGGGATTGCCGAAATCGCGGACGGGGGAAATATATAATTCGGCTCGCGGAATTCGTTGGGATTGCCGAAGTCGCGGACGGGGGAAATATATAATTCGGCTCGCGGAATTCGTTGGGATTGCCGAAGTCGCGGACGGGGGAAATATATAATTCGGCTCGCGGAATTCGTTGGGATTGCCGAAATCGCGGACGGGGGAAATATATAATTCGGCTCGCGGAATTCGTTGGGATAGCCGAAATCGCGGACGGGGGAAATATATAATTCGGCTCGCGGAATTCGTTGGGATTGCCGAAATCGCGGACGGGGGAAATATATAATTCGGCTCGCGGAATTCGTTGGGATTGCCGAAATCGCGGACGGGGGAAATATATAATTCGGCTCGCGGAATTCGTTGGGATTGCCGAAATCGCGGACGGGGGAAATATATAATTCGACTCGCGGAATTCGTTGGGATTGCCGAAGTCGCGGACGGGGGAAATATATAATTCGGCTCGCGGAATTCGTTGGGATTGCCGAAGTCGCGGACGGGGGAAATATATAATTCGGCTCGCGGAATTCGTTGGGATTGCCGAAATCACGGACGGGGGAAATATATAATTCGGCTCGCGGAATTCGTTGGGATTGCCGAAATCGCGGACGGGGGAAATATATAATTCGGCTCGCGGAATTCGTTGGGATTGCCGAAATCGCGGACGGGGGAAATATATAATTCGGCTCGCGGAATTCGTTGGGATTGCCGAAATCACGGACGGGGGAAATATATAATTCGGCTCGCGGAATTCGTTGGGATTGCCGAAATCGCGGACGGGGGAAATATATAATTCGGCTCGCGGAATTCGTTGGGATTGCCGAAGTCGCGGACGGGGGAAATATATAATTCGGCTCGCGGAATTCGTTGGGATTGCCGAAGTCGCGGACGGGGGAAATATATAATTCGGCTCGCGGAATTCGTTGGGATTGCCGAAATCGCGGACGGGGGAAATATATAATTCGGCTCGCGGAATTCGTTGGGATTGCCGAAATCGCGGACGGGGGAAATATATAATTCGGCTCGCGGAATTCGTTGGGATTGCCGAAATCGCGGACGGGGGAAATATATAATTCGGCTCGCGGAATTCGTTGGGATTGCCGAAATCGCGGACGGGGGAAATATATAATTCGGCTCGCGGAATTCGTTGGGATTGCCGAAATCGCGGACGGGGGAAATATATAATTCGGCTCGCGGAATTCGTTGGGATTGCCGAAGTCGCGGACGGGGGAAATATATAATTCGGCTCGCGGAATTCGTTGGGATTGCCGAAGTCGCGGACGGGGGAAATATATAATTCGGCTCGCGGAATTCGTTGGGATTGCCGAAATCGCGGACGGGGGAAATATATAATTCGGCTCGCGGAATTCGTTGGGATAGCCGAAATCGCGGACGGGGGAAATATATAATTCGGCTCGCGGAATTCGTTGGGATTGCCGAAATCGCGGACGGGGGAAATATATAATTCGGCTCGCGGAATTCGTTGGGATTGCCGAAGTCGCGGACGGGGGAAATATATAATTCGGCTCGCGGAATTCGTTGGGATTGCCGAAATCGCGGACGGGGGAAATATATAATTCGGCTCGCGGAATTCGTTGGGATAGCCGAAATCGCGGACGGGGGAAATATATAATTCGGCTCGCGGAATTCGTTGGGATTGCCGAAATCGCGGACGGGGGAAATATATAATTCGGCTCGCGGAATTCGTTGGGATTGCCGAAATCGCGGACGGGGGAAATATATAATTCGGCTCGCGGATTTCGTTGGGATTGACGAAATCGCGGACGGGGGAAATATATAATTCGGCTCGCGGAATTCGTTGGGATTGCCGAAATCGCGGACGGGGGAAATATATAATTCGGCTCGCGGAATTCGTTGGGATAGCCGAAATCGCGGACGGGGGAAATATATAATTCGGCTCGCGGAATTCGTTGGGATTGCCGAAGTCGCGGACGGGGGAAATATATAATTCGGCTCGCGGAATTCGTTGGGATTGCCGAAGTCGCGGACGGGGGAAATATATAATTCGGCTCGCGGAATTCGTTGGGATTGCCGAAATCGCGGACGGGGGAAATATATAATTCGGCTCGCGGAATTCGTTGGGATAGCCGAAATCGCGGACGGGGGAAATATATAATTCGGCTCGCGGAATTCGTTGGGATTGCCGAAATCGCGGACGGGGGAAATATATAATTCGGCTCGCGGAATTCGTTGGGATTGCCGAAGTCGCGGACGGGGGAAATATATAATTCGGCTCGCGGAATTCGTTGGGATTGCCGAAGTCGCGGACGGGGGAAATATATAATTCGGCTCGCGGAATTCGTTGGGATTGCCGAAGTCGCGGACGGGGGAAATATATAATTCGGCTCGCGGAATTCGTTGGGATTGCCGAAATCGCGGACGGGGGAAATATATAATTCGGCTCGCGGAATTCGTTGGGATTGCCGAAATCGCGGACGGGGGAAATATATAATTCGGCTCGCGGAATTCGTTGGGATTGCCGAAGTCGCGGACGGGGGAAATATATAATTCGGCTCGCGGAATTCGTTGGGATTGCCGAAGTCGCGGACGGGGGAAATATATAATTCGGCTCGCGGAATTCGTTGGGATTGCCGAAGTCGCGGACGGGGGAAATATATAATTCGGCTCGCGGAATTCGTTGGGATTGCCGAAATCGCGGACGGGGGAAATATATAATTCGGCTCGCGGAATTCGTTGGGATAGCCGAAATCGCGGACGGGGGAAATATATAATTCGGCTCGCGGAATTCGTTGGGATTGCCGAAATCGCGGACGGGGGAAATATATAATTCGGCTCGCGGAATTCGTTGGGATTGCCGAAATCGCGGACGGGGGAAATATATAATTCGGCTCGCGGAATTCGTTGGGATTGACGAAATCGCGGACGGGGGAAATATATAATTCGGCTCGCGGAATTCGTTGGGATAGCCGAAATCGCGGACGGGGGAAATATATAATTCGGCTCGCGGAATTCGTTGGGATAGCCGAAATCGCGGACGGGGGAAATATATAATTCGGCTCGCGGAATTCGTTGGGATTGCCGAAATCGCGGACGGGGGAAATATATAATTCGGCTCGCGGAATTCGTTGGGATTGCCGAAGTCGCGGACGGGGGAAATATATAATTCGGCTCGCGGAATTCGTTGGGATTGCCGAAGTCGCGGACGGGGGAAATATATAATTCGGCTCGCGGAATTCGTTGGGATTGCCGAAGTCGCGGACGGGGGAAATATATAATTCGGCTCGCGGAATTCGTTGGGATTGCCGAAATCGCGGACGGGGGAAATATATAATTCGGCTCGCGGAATTCGTTGGGATAGCCGAAATCGCGGACGGGGGAAATATATAATTCGGCTCGCGGAATACGTTGGGATTGCCGAAATCGCGGACGGGGGAAATATATAATTCGGCTCGCGGAATTCGTTGGGATTGCCGAAATCGCGGACGGGGGAAATATATAATTCGGCTCGCGGAATTCGTTGGGATTGCCGAAATCGCGGACGGGGGAAATATATAATTCGGCTCGCGGAATTCGTTGGGATTGCCGAAATCGCGGACGGGGGAAATATATAATTCGGCTCGCGGAATTCGTTGGGATTGCCGAAGTCGCGGACGGGGGAAATATATAATTCGGCTCGCGGAATTCGTTGGGATTGCCGAAATCGCGGACGGGGGAAATATATAATTCGGCTCGCGGAATTCGTTGGGATTGCCGAAATCGCGGACGGGGGAAATATATAATTCGGCTCGCGGAATTCGTTGGGATAGCCGAAATCGCGGATGGGGGAAATATATAATTCGGCTCGCGGAATTCGTTGGGATTGCCGAAGTCGCGGACGGGGGAAATATATAATTCGGCTCGCGGAATTCGTTGGGATTGCCGAAGTCGCGGACGGGGGAAATATATAATTCGGCTCGCGGAATTCGTTGGGATTGCCGAAATCTCGGACGGGGGAAATATATAATTCGGCTCGCGGAATTCGTTGGGATTGCCGAAATCGCGGACGGGGGAAATATATAATTCGGCTCGCGGAATTCGTTGGGATTGACGAAATCGCGGACGGGGGAAATATATAATTCGGCTCGCGGAATTCGTTGGGATTGCCGAAATCGCGGACGGGGGAAATATATAATTCGGCTCGCGGAATTCGTTGGGATAGCCGAAATCGCGGACGGGGGAAATATATAATTCGGCTCGCGGAATTCGTTGGGATTGCCGAAATCGCGGACGGGGGAAATATATAATTCGGCTCGCGGAATTCGTTGGGATAGCCGAAATCGCGGACGGGGGAAATATATAATTCGGCTCGCGGAATTCGTTGGGATTGCCGAAATCGCGGACGGGGGAAATATATAATTCGGCTCGCGGAATTCGTTGGGATTGCCGAAGTCGCAGACGGGGGAAATATATAATTCGGCTCGCGGAATTCGTTGGGATTGCCGAAGTCGCGGACGGGGGAAATATATAATTCGGCTCGCGGAATTCGTTGGGATTGCCGAAGTCGCGGACGGGGGAAATATATAATTCGGCTCGCGGAATTCGTTGGGATTGCCGAAATCGCGGACGGGGGAAATATATAATTCGGCTCGCGGAATTCGTTGGGATTGCCGAAATCGCGGACGGGGGAAATATATAATTCGGCTCGCGGAATTCGTTGGGATTGCCGAAGTCGCGGACGGGGGAAATATATAATTCGGCTCGCGGAATTCGTTGGGATTGCCGAAGTCGCGGACGGGGGAAATATATAATTCGGCTCGCGGAATTCGTTGGGATTGCCGAAGTCGCGGACGGGGGAAATATATAATTCGGCTCGCGGAATTCGTTGGGATTGCCGAAATCGCGGACGGGGGAAATATATAATTCGGCTCGCGGAATTCGTTGGGATTGCCGAAATCGCGGACGGGGGAAATATATAATTCGGCTCGCGGAATTCGTTGGGATAGCCGAAATCGCGGACGGGGGAAATATATAATTCGGCTCGCGGAATTCGTTGGGATTGCCGAAATCGCGGACGGGGGAAATATATAATTCGGCTCGCGGAATTCGTTGGGATAGCCGAAATCGCGGACGGGGGAAATATATAATTCGGCTCGCGGAATTCGTTGGGATTGCCGAAATCGCGGACGGGGGAAATATATAATTCGGCTCGCGGAATTCGTTGGGATTGCCGAAGTCGCGGACGGGGGAAATATATAATTCGGCTCGCGGAATTCGTTGGGATTGCCGAAGTCGCGGACGGGGGAAATATATAATTCGGCTCGCGGAATTCGTTGGGATTGCCGAAGTCGCGGACGGGGGAAATATATAATTCGGCTCGCGGAATTCGTTGGGATTGCCGAAATCGCGGACGGGGGAAATATATAATTCGGCTCGCGGAATTCGTTGGGATTGCCGAAATCGCGGACGGGGGAAATATATAATTCGGCTCGCGGAATTCGTTGGGATTGCCGAAGTCGCGGACGGGGGAAATATATAATTCGGCTCGCGGAATTCGTTGGGATTGCCGAAGTCGCGGACGGGGGAAATATATAATTCGGCTCGCGGAATTCGTTGGGATTGCCGAAGTCGCGGACGGGGGAAATATATAATTCGGCTCGCGGAATTCGTTGGGATTGCCGAAATCGCGGACGGGGGAAATATATAATTCGGCTCGCGGAATTCGTTGGGATTGCCGAAATCGCGGACGGGGGAAATATATAATTCGGCTCGCGGAATTCGTTGGGATTGACGAAATCGCGGACGGGGGAAATATATAATTCGGCTCGCGGAATTCGTTGGGATTGCCGAAATCGCGGACGGGGGAAATATATAATTCGGCTCGCGGAATTCGTTGGGATAGCCGAAATCGCGGACGGGGGAAATATATAATTCGGCTCGCGGAATTCGTTGGGATAGCCGAAATCGCGGACGGGGGAAATATATAATTCGGCTCGCGGAATTCGTTGGGATTGCCGAAATCGCGGACGGGGGAAATATATAATTCGGCTCGCGGAATTCGTTGGGATTGCCGAAATCGCGGACGGGGGAAATATATAATTCGGCTCGCGGAATTCGTTGGGATTGCCGAAGTCGCGGACGGGGGAAATATATAATTCGGCTCGCGGAATTCGTTGGGATTGCCGAAGTCGCGGACGGGGGAAATATATAATTCGGCTCGCGGAATTCGTTGGGATTGCCGAAGTCGCGGACGGGGGAAATATATAATTCGGCTCGCGGAATTCGTTGGGATTGCCGAAATCGCGGACGGGGGAAATATATAATTCGGCTCGCGGAATTCGTTGGGATAGCCGAAATCGCGGACGGGGGAAATATATAATTCGGCTCGCGGAATTCGTTGGGATTGCCGAAATCGCGGACGGGGGAAATATATAATTCGGCTCGCGGAATTCGTTGGGATAGCCGAAATCGCGGACGGGGGAAATATATAATTCGGCTCGCGGAATTCGTTGGGATTGCCGAAGTCGCGGACGGGGGAAATATATAATTCGGCTCGCGGAATTCGTTGGGATTGCCGAAATCGCGGACGGGGGAAATATATAATTCGGCTCGCGGAATTCGTTGGGATTGCCGAAGTCGCGGACGGGGGAAATATATAATTCGGCTCGCGGAATTCGTTGGGATTGCCGAAGTCGCGGACGGGGGAAATATATAATTCGGCTCGCGGAATTCGTTGGGATTGCCGAAGTCGCGGACGGGGGAAATATATAATTCGGCTCGCGGAATTCGTTGGGATTGCCGAAATCGCGGACGGGGGAAATATATAATTCGGCTCGCGGAATTCTTTGGGATAGCCGAAATCGCGGACGGCGGAAATATATAATTCGGCTCGCGGAATTCGTTGGGATTGCCGAAATCGCGGACGGGGGAAATATATAATTCGGCTCGCGGAATTCGTTGGGATTGCCGAAATCGCGGACGGGGGAAATATATAATTCGGCTCGCGGAATTCGTTGGGATAGCCGAAATCGCGGACGGGGGAAATATATAATTCGGCTCGCGGAATTCGTTGGGATTGCCGAAATCGCGGACGGGGGAAATATATAATTCGGCTCGCGGAATTCGTTGGGATTGACGAAATCGCGGACGGGGGAAATATATAATTCGGCTCGCGGAATTCGTTGGGATTGCCGAAATCGCGGACGGGGGAAATATATAATTCGGCTCGCGGAATTCGTTGGGATAGCCGAAATCGCGGACGGGGGAAATATATAATTCGGCTCGCGGAATTCGTTGGGATTGCCGAAGTCGCGGACGGGGGAAATATATAATTCGGCTCGCGGAATTCGTTGGGATTGCCGAAATCGCGGACGGGGGAAATATATAATTCGGCTCGCGGAATTCGTTGGGATTGCCGAAGTCGCGGACGGGGGAAATATATAATTCGGCTCGCGGAATTCGTTGGGATTGCCGAAGTCGCGGACGGGGGAAATATATAATTCGGCTCGCGGAATTCGTTGGGATTGCCGAAGTCGCGGACGGGGGAAATATATAATTCGGCTCGCGGAATTCGTTGGGATTGCCGAAATCGCGGACGGGGGAAATATATAATTCGGCTCGCGGAATTCGTTGGGATAGCCGAATTCGCGGACGGGGGAAATATATAATTCGGCTCGCGGAATTCGTTGGGATTGCCGAAATCGCGGACGGGGGAAATATATAATTCGGCTCGCGGAATTCGTTGGGATTGCCGAAATCGCGGACGGGGGAAATATATAATTCGGCTCGCGGAATTCGTTGGGATAGCCGACATCGCGGACGGGGGAAATATATAATTCGGCTCGCGGAATTCGTTGGGATTGCCGAAATCGCGGACGGGGGAAATATATAATTCGGCTCGCGGAATTCGTTGGGATTGCCGAAATCGCGGACGGGGGAAATATATAATTCGGCTCGCGGAATTCGTTGGGATTGCCGAAATCGCGGACGGGGGAAATATATAATTCGGCTCGCGGAATTCGTTGGGATTGCCGAAATCGCGGACGGGGGAAATATATAATTCGGCTCGCGGAATTCGTTGGGATTGCCGAAGTCGCGGACGGGGGAAATATATAATTCGGCTCGCGGAATTCGTTGGGATTGCCGAAATCGCGGACGGGGGAAATATATAATTCGGCTCGCGGAATTCGTTGGGATTGCCGAAATCGCGGACGGGGGAAATATATAATTCGGCTCGCGGAATTCGTTGGGATAGCCGAAATCGCGGACGGGGGAAATATATAATTCGGCTCGCGGAATTCGTTGGGATTGCCGAAATCGCGGACGGGGGAAATATATAATTCGGCTCGCGGAATTCGTTGGGATTGACGAAATCGCGGACGGGGGAAATATATAATTCGGCTCGCGGAATTCGTTGGGATTGCCGAAATCGCGGACGGGGGAAATATATAATTCGGCTCGCGGAATTCGTTGGGATAGCCGAAGTCGCGGACGGGGGAAATATATAATTCGGCTCGCGGAATTCGTTGGGATAGCCGAAATCGCGGACGGGGGAAATATATAATTCGGCTCGCGGAATTCGTTGGGATTGCCGAAGTCGCGGACGGGGGAAATATATAATTCGGCTCGCGGAATTCGTTGGGATTGCCGAAATCGCGGACGGGGGAAATATATAATTCGGCTCGCGGAATTCGTTGGGATTGCCGAAGTCGCGGACGGGGGAAATATATAATTCGGCTCGCGGAATTCGTTGGGATTGCCGAAGTCGCGGACGGGGGAAATATATAATTCGGCTCGCGGAATTCGTTGGGATTGCCGAAGTCGCGGACGGGGGAAATATATAATTCGGCTCGCGGAATTCGTTGGGATTGCCGAAATCGCGGACGGGGGAAATATATAATTCGGCTCGCGGAATTCTTTGGGATAGCCGAAATCGCGGACGGGGGAAATATATAATTCGGCTCGCGGAATTCGTTGGGATTGCCGAAATCGCGGACGGGGGAAATATATAATTCGGCTCGCGGAATTCGTTGGGATTGCCGAAATCGCGGACGGGGGAAATATATAATTCGGCTCGCGGAATTCGTTGGGATAGCCGAAATCGCGGACGGGGGAAATATATAATTCGGCTCGCGGAATTCGTTGGGATTGCCGAAATCGCGGACGGGGGAAATATATAATTCGGCTCGCGGAATTCGTTGGGATTGACGAAATCGCGGACGGGGGAAATATATAATTCGGCTCGCGGAATTCGTTGGTATTGCCGAAATCGCGGACGGGGGAAATATATAATTCGGCTCGCGGAATTCGTTGGGATAGCCGAAATCGCGGACGGGGGAAATATATAATTCGGCTCGCGGAATTCGTTGGGATTGCCGAAGTCGCGGACGGGGGAAATATATAATTCGGCTCGCGGAATTCGTTGGGATTGCCGAAATCGCGGACGGGGGAAATATATAATTCGGCTCGCGGAATTCGTTGGGATTGCCGAAATCGCGGACGGGGGAAATATATAATTCGGCTCGCGGAATTCGTTGGGATAGCCGAAATCGCGGACGGGGGAAATATATAATTCGGCTCGCGGAATTCGTTGGGATTGCCGAAGTCGCGGACGGGGGAAATATATAATTCGGCTCGCGGAATTCGTTGGGATTGACGAAATCGCGGACGGGGGAAATATATAATTCGGCTCGCGGAATTCGTTGGGATTGCCGAAATCGCGGACGGGGGAAATATATAATTCGGCTCGCGGAATTCGTTGGGATAGCCGAAATCGCGGACGGGGGAAATATATAATTCGGCTCGCGGAATTCGTTGGGATTGCCGAAATCGCGGACGGGGGAAATATATAATTCGGCTCGCGGAATTCGTTGGGATTGCCGAAGTCGCGGACGGGGGAAATATATAATTCGGCTCGCGGAATTCGTTGGGATTGCCGAAGTCGCGGACGGGGGAAATATATAATTCGGCTCGCGGAATTCGTTGGGATTGCCGAAATCGCGGACGGGGGAAATATATAATTCGGCTCGCGGAATTCGTTGGGATAGCCGAAATCGCGGACGGGGGAAATATATAATTCGGCTCGCGGAATTCGTTGGGATTGACGAAATCGCGGACGGGGGAAATATATAATTCGGCTCGCGGAATTCGTTGGGATTGCCGAAATCGCGGACGGGGGAAATATATAATTCGGCTCGCGGAATTCGTTGGGATTGCCGAAATCGCGGACGGGGGAAATATATAATTCGGCTCGCGGAATTCGTTGGGATTGCCGAAATCGCGGACGGGGGAAATATATAATTCGGCTCGCGGAATTCGTTGGGATTGACGAAATCGCGGACGGGGGAAATATATAATTCGGCTCGCGGAATTCGTTGGGATTGCCGAAATCGCGGACGGGGGAAATATATAATTCGGCTCGCGGAATTCGTTGGGATAGCCGAAATCGCGGACGGGGGAAATATATAATTCGGCTCGCGGAATTCGTTGGGATTGCCGAAGTCGCGGACGGGGGAAATATATAATTCGGCTCGCGGAATTCGTTGGGATTGCCGAAGTCGCGGACGGGGGAAATATATAATTCGGCTCGCGGAATTCGTTGGGATTGCCGAAATCGCGGACGGGGGAAATATATAATTCGGCTCGCGGAATTCGTTGGGATAGCCGAAATCGCGGACGGGGGAAATATATAATTCGGCTCGCGGAATTCGTTGGGATTGCCGAAATCGCGGACGGGGGAAATATATAATTCGGCTCGCGGAATTCGTTGGGATTGACGAAATCGCGGACGGGGGAAATATATAATTCGGCTCGCGGAATTCGTTGGGATTGCCGAAGTCGCGGACGGGGGAAATATATAATTCGGCTCGCGGAATTCGTTGGGATTGCCGAAGTCGCGGACGGGGGAAATATATAATTCGGCTCGCGGAATTCGTTGGGATTGCCGAAGTCGCGGACGGGGGAAATATATAATTCGGCTCGCGGAATTCGTTGGGATTGCCGAAATCGCGGACGGGGGAAATATATAATTCGGCTCGCGGAATTCGTTGGGATAGCCGAAATCGCGGACGGGGGAAATATATAATTCGGCTCGCGGAATTCGTTGGGATTGCCGAAATCGCGGACGGGGGAAATATATAATTCGGCTCGCGGAATTCGTTGGGATAGCCGAAATCGCGGACGGGGGAAATATATAATTCGGCTCGCGGAATTCGTTGGGATTGCCGAAGTCGCGGACGGGGGAAATATATAATTCGGCTCGCGGAATTCGTTGGGATTGCCGAAATCGCGGACGGGGGAAATATATAATTCGGCTCGCGGAATTCGTTGGGATAGCCGAAATCGCGGACGGGGGAAATATATAATTCGGCTCGCGGAATTCGTTGGGATTGCCGAAATCGCGGACGGGGGAATATATAATTCGGCTCGCGGAATTCGTTGGGATTGCCGAAATCGCGGACGGGGGAAATATATAATTCGGCTCGCGGAATTCGTTGGGATTGCCGAAATCGCGGACGGGGGAAATATATAATTCGGCTCGCGGAATTCGTTGGGATTGACGAAATCGCGGACGGGGGAAATATATAATTCGGCTCGCGGAATTCGTTGGGATTGCCGAAATCGCGGACGGGGGAAATATATAATTCGGCTCGCGGAATTCGTTGGGATAGCCGAAATCGCGGACGGGGGAAATATATAATTCGGCTCGCGGAATTCGTTGGGATTGCCGAAGTCGCGGACGGGGGAAATATATAATTCGGCTCGCGGAATTCGTTGGGATTGCCGAAGTCGCGGACGGGGGAAATATATAATTCGGCTCGCGGAATTCGTTGGGATTGCCGAAATCGCGGACGGGGGAAATATATAATTCGGCTCGCGGAATTCGTTGGGATAGCCGAAATCGCGGACGGGGGAAATATATAATTCGGCTCGCGGAATTCGTTGGGATTGCCGAAATCGCGGACGGGGGAAATATATAATTCGGCTCGCGGAATTCGTTGGGATTGACGAAATCGCGGACGGGGGAAATATATAATTCGGCTCGCGGAATTCGTTGGGATTGCCGAAATCGCGGACGGGGGAAATATATAATTCGGCTCGCGGAATTCGTTGGGATAGCCGAAATCGCGGACGGGGGAAATATATAATTCGGCTCGCGGAATTCGTTGGGATTGCCGAAATCGCGGACGGGGGAAATATATAATTCGGCTCGCGGAATTCGTTGGGATTGCCGAAGTCGCGGACGGGGGAAATATATAATTCGGCTCGCGGAATTCGTTGGGATTGCCGAAGTCGCGGACGGGGGAAATATATAATTCGGCTCGCGGAATTCGTTGGGATTGCCGAAGTCGCGGACGGGGGAAATATATAATTCGGCTCGCGGAATTCGTTGGGATTGCCGAAATCGCGGACGGGGGAAATATATAATTCGGCTCGCGGAATTCGTTGGGATAGCAGAAATCGCGGACGGGGGAAATATATAATTCGGCTCGCGGAATTCGTTGGGATTGCCGAAATCGCGGACGGGGGAAATATATAATTCGGCTCGCGGAATTCGTTGGGATTGCCGAAATCGCGGACGGGGGAAATATATAATTCGGCTCGCGGAATTCGTTGGGATAGCCGAAATCGCGGACGGGGGAAATATATAATTCGGCTCGCGGAATTCGTTGGGATTGCCGAAATCGCGGACGGGGGAAATATATAATTCGGCTCGCGGAATTCGTTGGGATTGACGAAATCGCGGACGGGGGAAATATATAATTCGGCTCGCGGAATTCGTTGGGATTGACGAAATCGCGGACGGGGGAAATATATAATTCGGCTCGCGGAATTCGTTGGGATTGCCGAAATCGCGGACGGGGGAAATATATAATTCGGCTCGCGGAATTCGTTGGGATTGCCGAAGTCGCGGACGGGGGAAATATATAATTCGGCTCGCGGAATTCGTTGGGATTGCCGAAGTTGCGGACGGGGGAAATATATAATTCGGCTCGCGGAATTCGTTGGGATTGCCGAAGTCGCGGACGGGGGAAATATATAATTCGGCTCGCGGAATTCGTTGGGATTGCCGAAATCGCGGACGGGGGAAATATATAATTCGGCTCGCGGAATTCGTTGGGATAGCCGAAATCGCGGACGGGGGAAATATATAATTCGGCTCGCGGAATTCGTTGGGATTGCCGAAATCGCGGACGGGGGAAATATATAATTCGGCTCGCGGAATTCGTTGGGATTGCCGAAATCGCGGACGGGGGAAATATATAATTCGGCTCGCGGAATTCGTTGGGATAGCCGAAATCGCGGACGGGGGAAATATATAATTCGGCTCGCGGAATTCGTTGGGATTGCCGAAGTCGCGGACGGGGGAAATATATAATTCGGCTCGCGGAATTCGTTGGGATTGCCGAAATCGCGGACGGGGGAAATATATAATTCGGCTCGCGGAATTCGTTGGGATAGCCGAAATCGCGGACGGGGGAAATATATAATTCGGCTCGCGGAATTCGTTGGGATTGCCGAAATCGCGGACGGGGGAAATATATAATTCGGCTCGCGGAATTCGTTGGGATTGACGAAATCGCGGACGGGGGAAATATATAATTCGGCTCGCGGAATTCGTTGGGATTGCCGAAATCGCGGACGGGGGAAATATATAATTCGGCTCGCGGAATTCGTTGGGATAGCCGAAATCGCGGACGGGGGAAATATATAATTCGGCTCGCGGAATTCGTTGGGATTGCCGAAATCGCGGACGGGGGAAATATATAATTCGGCTCGCGGAATTCGTTGGGATTGCCGAAGTCGCGGACGGGGGAAATATATAATTCGGCTCGCGGAATTCGTTGGGATTGCCGAAGTCGCGGACGGGGGAAATATATAATTCGGCTCGCGGAATTCGTTGGGATAGCCGAAATCGCGGACGGGGGAAATATATAATTCGGCTCGCGGAATTCGTTGGGATTGCCGAAATCGCGGACGGGGGAAATATATAATTCGGCTCGCGGAATTCGTTGGGATAGACGAAATCGCGGACGGGGGAAATATATAATTCGGCTCGCGGAATTCGTTGGGATTGACGAAATCGCGGACGGGGGAAATATATAATTCGGCTCGCGGAATTCGTTGGGATAGCCGAAATCGCGGACGGGGGAAATATATAATTCGGCTCGCGGAATTCGTTGGGATTGCCGAAATCGCGGACGGGGGAAATATATAATTCGGCTCGCGGAATTCGTTGGGATTGCCGAAATCGCGGACGGGGGAAATATATAATTCGGCTCGCGGAATTCGTTGGGATAGCCGAAATCGCGGACGGGGGAAATATATAATTCGGCTCGCGGAATTCGTTGGGATTGCCGAAATCGCGGACGGGGGAAATATATAATTCGGCTCGCGGAATTCGTTGGGATTGACGAAATCGCGGACGGGGGAAATATATAATTCGGCTCGCGGAATTCGTTGGGATTGCCGAAATCGCGGACGGGGGAAATATATAATTCGGCTCGCGGAATTCGTTGGGATAGCCGAAATCGCGGACGGGGGAAATATATAATTCGGCTCGCGGAATTCGTTGGGATTGCCGAAGTCGCGGACGGGGGAAATATATAATTCCGCTCGCGGAATTCGTTGGGATTGCCGAAATCGCGGACGGGGGAAATATATAATTCGGCTCGCGGAATTCGTTGGGATAGCCGAAATCGCGGACGGGGGAAATATATAATTCGGCTCGCGGAATTCGTTGGGATTGCCGAAATCGCGGACGGGGGAATATATAATTCGGCTCGCGGAATTCGTTGGGATTGCCGAAATCGCGGACGGGGGAAATATATAATTCGGCTCGCGGAATTCGTTGGGATTGCCGAAATCGCGGACGGGGGAAATATATAATTCGGCTCGCGGAATTCGTTGGGATAGCCGAAATCGCGGACGGGGGAAATATATAATTCGGCTCGCGGAATTCGTTGGGATTGCCGAAATCGCGGACGGGGGAAATATATAATTCGGCTCGCGGAATTCGTTGGGATTGCCGAAATCGCGGACGGGGGAAATATATAATTCGGCTCGCGGAATTCGTTGGGATTGGCGAAATCGCGGACGGGGGAAATATATAATTCGGCTCGCGGAATTCGTTGGGATTGCCGAAATCGCGGACGGGGGAAATATATAATTCGGCTCGCGGAATTCGTTGGGATAGCCGAAATCGCGGACGGGGGAAATATATAATTCGGCTCGCGGAATTCGTTGGGATTGCCGAAATCGCGGACGGGGGAAATATATAATTCGGCTCGCGGAATTCGTTGGGATTGCCGAAGTCGCGGACGGAGGAAATATATAATTCGGCTCGCGGAATTCGTTGGGATTGCCGAAGTCGCGGACGGGGGAAATATATAATTCGGCTCGCGGAATTCGTTGGGATTGCCGAAGTCGCGGACGGGGGAAATATATAATTCGGCTCGCGGAATTCGTTGGGATTGCCGAAATCGCGGACGGGGGAAATATATAATTCGGCTCGCGGAATTCGTTGGGATAGCCGAAATCGCGGACGGGGGAAATATATAATTCGGCTCGCGGAATTCGTTGGGATTGCCGAAATCGCGGACGGGGGAAATATATAATTCGGCTCGCGGAATTCGTTGGGATTGACGAAATCGCGGACGGGGGAAATATATAATTCGGCTCGCGGAATTCGTTGGGATTGCCGAAATCGCGGACGGGGGAAATATATAATTCGGCTCGCGGAATTCGTTGGGATAGCCGAAATCGCGGACGGGGGAAATATATAATTCGGCTCGCGGAATTCGTTGGGATTGCCGAAGTCGCGGACGGAGGAAATATATAATTCGGCTCGCGGAATTCGTTGGGATTGCCGAAGTCGCGGACGGGGGAAATATATAATTCGGCTCGCGGAATTCGTTGGGATTGCCGAAGTCGCGGACGGGGGAAATATATAATTCGGCTCGCGGAATTCGTTGGGATTGCCGAAATCGCGGACGGGGGAAATATATAATTCGGCTCGCGGAATTCGTTGGGATAGCCGAAATCGCGGACGGGGGAAATATATAATTCGGCTCGCGGAATTCGTTGGGATTGCCGAAATCGCGGACGGGGGAAATATATAATTCGGCTCGCGGAATTCGTTGGGATTGACGAAATCGCGGACGGGGGAAATATATAATTCGGCTCGCGGAATTCGTTGGGATTGCCGAAATCGCGGACGGGGGAAATATATAATTCGGCTCGCGGAATTCGTTGGGATAGCCGAAATCGCGGACGGGGGAAATATATAATTCGGCTCGCGGAATTCGTTGGGATTGCCGAAGTCGCGGACGGGGGAAATATATAATTCGGCTCGCGGAATTCGTTGGGAAAGCCGGAATCGCGGACGGGGGAATATATAATTCGGCTCGCGGAATTCGTTGGGATTGCCGAAATCGCGGACGGGGGAAATATATAATTCGGCTCGCGGAATTCGTTGGGATTGCCGAAATCGCGGACGGGGGAAATATATAATTCGGCTCGCGGAATTCGTTGGGATTGCCGAAGTCGCGGACGGGGGAAATATATAATTCGGCTCGCGGAATTCGTTGGGATTGCCGAAATCGCGGACGGGGGAAATATATAATTCGGCTCGCGGAATTCGTTGGGATTGCCGAAATCGCGGACGGGGGAAATATATAATTCGGCTCGCGGAATTCGTTGGGATTGCCGAAATCGCGGACGGGGGAAATATATAATTCGGCTCGCGGAATTCGTTGGGATTGCCGAAATCGCGGACGGGGGAAATATATAATTCGGCTCGCGGAATTCGTTGGGAAAGCCGGAATCGCGGACGGGGGAATATATAATTCGGCTCGCGGAATTCGTTGGGATTGCCGAAATCGCGGACGGGGGAAATATATAATTCGGCTCGCGGAATTCGTTGGGATTGCCGAAATCGCGGACGGGGGAAATATATAATTCGGCTCGCGGAATTCGTTGGGAAAGCCGGAATCGCGGACGGGGGAATATATAATTCGGCTCGCGGAATTCGTTGGGATTGCCGAAATCGCGGACGGGGGAAATATATAATTCGGCTCGCGGAATTCGTTGGGATTGCCGAAATCGCGGACGGGGGAAATATATAATTCGGCTCGCGGAATTCGTTGGGATTGCCGAAATCGCGGACGGGGGAAATATATAATTCGGCTCGCGGAATTCGTTGGGATTGCCGAAATCGCGGACGGGGGAAATATATAATTCGGCTCGCGGAATTCGTTGGGATTGCCGAAGTCGCGGACGGGGGAAATATATAATTCGGCTCGCGGAATTCGTTGGGATTGCCGAAATCGCGGACGGGGGAAATATATAATTCGGCTCGCGGAATTCGTTGGGATTGCCGAAATCGCGGACGGGGGAAATATATAATTCGGCTCGCGGAATTCGTTGGGATTGCCGAAATCGCGGACGGGGGAAATATATAATTCGGCTCGCGGAATTCGTTGGGATTGCCGAAATCGCGGACGGGGGAAATATATAATTCGGCTCGCGGAATTCGTTGGGATTGCCGAAATCGCGGACGGGGGAAATATATAATTCGGCTCGCGGAATTCGTTGGGATTGCCGAAATCGCGGACGGGGGAAATATATAATTCGGCTCGCGGAATTCGTTGGGATTGCCGAAATCGCGGACGGGGGAAATATATAATTCGGCTCGCGGAATTCGTTGGGATTGCCGAAATCGCGGACGGGGGAAATATATAATTCGGCTCGCGGAATTCGTTGGGATTGCCGAAATCGCGGACGGGGGAAATATATAATTCGGCTCGCGGAATTCGTTGGGATTGCCGAAATCGCGGACGGGGGAAATATATAAATCGGCTCGCGGAATTCGTTGGGATAGCCGAAATCGCGGACGGGGGAAATATATAATTCGGCTCGCGGAATTCGTTGGGATTGCCGAAGTCGCGGACGGGGGAAATATATAATTCGGCTCGCGGAATTCGTTGGGATTGCCGAAATCGCGGACGGGGGAAATATATAATTCGGCTCGCGGAATTCGTTGGGATTGCCGAAATCGCGGACGGGGGAAATATATAATTCGGCTCGCGGAATTCGTTGGGAAAGCCGGAATCGCGGACGGGGGAAATATATAATTCGGCTCGCGGAATTCGTTGGGATTGCCGAAATCGCGGACGGGGGAAATATATAATTCGGCTCGCGGAATTCGTTGGGATTGCCGAAATCGCGGACGGGGGAAATATATAATTCGGCTCGCGGAATTCGTTGGGATTGCCGAAATCGCGGACGGGGGAAATATATAATTCGGCTCGCGGAATTCGTTGGGATTGCCGAAATCGCGGACGGGGGAAATATATAATTCGGCTCGCGGAATTCGTTGGGATTGCCGAAATCGCGGACGGGGGAAATATATAATTCGGCTCGCGGAATTCGTTGGGAAAGCCGGAATCGCGGACGGGGGAAATATATAATTCGGCTCGCGGAATTCGTTGGGATTGCCGAAATCGCGGACGGGGGAAATATATAATTCGGCTCGCGGAATTCGTTGGGATTGCCGAAATCGCGGACGGGGGAAATATATAATTCGGCTCGCGGAATTCGTTGGGAAAGCCGGAATCGCGGACGGGGGAAATATATAATTCGGCTCGCGGAATTCGTTGGGATTGCCGAAATCGCGGACGGGGGAAATATATAATTCGGCTCGCGGAATTCGTTGGGATTGCCGAAATCGCGGACGGGGGAAATATATAATTCGGCTCGCGGAATTCGTTGGGATTGCCGAAATCGCGGACGGGGGAAATATATAATTCGGCTCGCGGAATTCGTTGGGATTGCCGAAATCGCGGACGGGGGAAATATATAATTCGGCTCGCGGAATTCGTTGGGAAAGCCGGAATCGCGGACGGGGGAAATATATAATTCGGCTCGCGGAATTCGTTGGGATTGCCGAAATCGCGGACGGGGGAAATATATAATTCGGCTCGCGGAATTCGTTGGGATTGCCGAAGTCGCGGACGGGGGAAATATATAATTCGGCTCGCGGAATTCGTTGGGATTGCCGAAATCGCGGACGGGGGAAATATATAATTCGGCTCGCGGAATTCGTTGGGAAAGCCGGAATCGCGGACGGGGGAAATATATAATTCGGCTCGCGGAATTCGTTGGGATTGCCGAAATCGCGGACGGGGGAAATATATAATTCGGCTCGCGGAATTCGTTGGGATTGCCGAAATCGCGGACGGGGGAAATATATAATTCGGCTCGCGGAATTCGTTGGGAAAGCCGGAATCGCGGACGGGGGAAATATATAATTCGGCTCGCGGAATTCGTTGGGATTGCCGAAATCGCGGACGGGGGAAATATATAATTCGGCTCGCGGAATTCGTTGGGATTGCCGAAATCGCGGACGGGGGAAATATATAATTCGGCTCGCGGAATTCGTTGGGATTGCCGAGATCGCGGACGGGGGAAATATATAATTCGGCTCGCGGAATTCGTTGGGATTGCCGAAATCGCGGACGGGGGAAATATATAATTCGGCTCGCGGAATTTGTTGGGAAAGCCGGAATCGCGGACGGGGGAAATATATAATTCGGCTCGCGGAATTCGTTGGGATTGCCGAAATCGCGGACGGGGGAAATATATAGTTCGGCTCGCGGAATTCGTTGGGATTGCCGAAATCGCGGACGGGGGAAATATATAATTCGGCTCGCGGAATTCGTTGGGATTGCCGAAATCGCGGACGGGGGAAATATATAATTCGGCTCGCGGAATTCGTTGGGATTGCCGAAATCGCGGACGGGGGAAATATATAATTCGGCTCGCGGAATTCGTTGGGATAGCCGAAATCGCGGACGGGGGAAATATATAATTCGGCTCGCGGAATTCGTTGGGATTGCCGAAATCGCGGACGGGGGAAATATATAATTCGGCTCGCGGAATTCGTTGGGATTGCCGAAATCGCGGACGGGGGAAATATATAATTCGGCTCGCGGAATTCGTTGGGAAAGCCGGAATCGCGGACGGGGGAAATATATAATTCGGCTCGCGGAATTCGTTGGGATTGCCGAAATCGCGGACGGGGGAAATATATAATTCGGCTCGCGGAATTCGTTGGGATAGCCGAAATCGCGGACGGGGGAAATATATAATTCGGCTCGCGGAATTCGTTGGGATTGCCGAAATCGCGGACGGGGGAAATATATAAATCGGCTCGCGGAATTCGTTGGGATAGCCGAAATCGCGGACGGGGGAAATATATAATTCGGCTCGCGGAATTCGTTGGGATTGCCGAAATCGCGGACGGGGGAAATATATAATTCGGCTCGCGGAATTCGTTGGGATTGCCGAAGTCGCGGACGGGGGAAATATATAATTCGGCTCGCGGAATTCGTTGGGATTGCCGAAATCGCGGACGGGGGAAATATATAATTCGGCTCGCGGAATTCGTTGGGATTGCCGAAATCGCGGACGGGGGAAATATATAATTCGGCTCGCGGAATTCGTTGGGATTGCCGAAATCGCGGACGGGGGAAATATATAATTCGGCTCGCGGAATTCGTTGGGATTGCCGAAATCGCGGACGGGGGAAATATATAATTCGGCTCGCGGAATTCGTTGGGATTGCCGAGATCGCGGACGGGGGAAATATATAATTCGGCTCGCGGAATTCGTTGGGATTGCCGAAATCGCGGACGGGGGAAATATATAATTCGGCTCGCGGAATTCGTTGGGATTGCCGAAATCGCGGACGGGGGAAATATATAATTCGGCTCGCGGAATTCGTTGGGATTGCCGAAATCGCGGACGGGGGAAATATATAATTCGGCTCGCGGAATTTGTTGGGAAAGCCGGAATCACGGACGGGGGAAATATATAATTCGGCTCGCGGAATTCGTTGGGATTGCCGAAATCGCGGACGGGGGAAATATATAATTCGGCTCGCGGAATTCGTTGGGATTGCCGAAATCGCGGACGGGGGAAATATATAATTCGGCTCGCGGAATTCGTTGGGATTGCCGAAATCGCGGACGGGGGAAATATATAATTCGGCTCGCGGAATTTGTTGGGAAAGCCGGAATCGCGGACGGGGGAAATATATAATTCGGCTCGCGGAATTCGTTGGGATTGCCGAAATCGCGGACGGGGGAAATATATAATTCGGCTCGCGGAATTCGTTGGGAAAGCCGGAATCGCGGACGGGGGAAATATATAATTCGGCTCGCGGAATTCGTTGGGATTGCCGAAATCGCGGACGGGGGAAATATATAATTCGGCTCGCGGAATTCGTTGGGATTGCCGAAATCGCGGACGGGGGAAATATATAATTCGGCTCGCGGAATTCGTTGGGATTGCCGAAATCGCGGACGGGGGAAATATATAATTCGGCTCGCGGAATTCGTTGGGATTGCCGAAATCGCGGACGGGGGAAATATATAATTCGGCTCGCGGAATTCGTTGGGATTGCCGAAATCGCGGACGGGGGAAATATATAATTCGGCTCGCGGAATTCGTTGGGAAAGCCGGAATCGCGGACGGGGGAAATATATAATTCGGCTCGCGGAATTCGTTGGGATTGCCGAAATCGCGGACGGGGGAAATATATAATTCGGCTCGCGGAATTCGTTGGGATTGCCGAAGTCGCGGACGGGGGAAATATATAATTCGGCTCGCGGAATTCGTTGGGATTGCCGAAATCGCGGACGGGGGAAATATATAATTCGGCTCGCGGAATTCGTTGGGAAAGCCGGAATCGCGGACGGGGGAAATATATAATTCGGCTCGCGGAATTCGTTGGGATTGCCGAAATCGCGGACGGGGGAAATATATAATTCGGCTCGCGGAATTCGTTGGGATTGCCGAAATCGCGGACGGGGGAAATATATAATTCGGCTCGCGGAATTCGTTGGGATTGCCGAAGTCGCGGACGGGGGAAATATATAATTCGGCTCGCGGAATTCGTTGGGATTGCCGAAATCGCGGACGGGGGAAATATATAATTCGGCTCGCGGAATTCGTTGGGATTGCCGAAATCGCGGACGGGGGAAATATATAATTCGGCTCGCGGAATTCGTTGGGATTGCCGAAATCGCGGACGGGGGAAATATATAATTCGGCTCGCGGAATTCGTTGGGATTGCCGAAGTCGCGGACGGGGGAAATATATAATTCGGCTCGCGGAATTCGTTGGGAAAGCCGGAATCGCGGACGGGGGAAATATATAATTCGGCTCGCGGAATTCGTTGGGATTGCCGAAATCGCGGACGGGGGAAATATATAATTCGGCTCGCGGAATTCGTTGGGAAAGCCGGAATCGCGGACGGGGGAAATATATAATTCGGCTCGCGGAATTCGTTGGGATTGCCGAAGTCGCGGACGGGGGAAATATATAATTCGGCTCGCGGAATTCGTTGGGATTGCCGAAATCGCGGACGGGGGAAATATATAATTCGGCTCGCGGAATTCGTTGGGAAAGCCGAAATCGCGGACGGGGGAAATATATAATTCGGCTCGCGGAATTCGTTGGGATTGCCGAAATCGCGGACGGGGGAAATATATAATTCGGCTCGCGGAATTCGTTGGGATAGCCGAAATCGCGGACGGGGGAAATATATAATTCGGCTCGCGGAATTCGTTGGGATTGCCGAGATCGCGGACGGGGGAAATATATAATTCGGCTCGCGGAATTCGTTGGGATAGCCGAAATCGCGGACGGGGGAAATATATAATTCGGCTCGCGGAATTCGTTGGGATTGCCGAAATCGCGGACGGGGGAAATATATAATTCGGCTCGCGGAATTCGTTGGGATTGCCGAAGTCGCGGACGGGGGAAATATATAATTCGGCTCGCGGAATTCGTTGGGATTGCCGAAATCGCGGACGGGGGAAATATATAATTCGGCTCGCGGAATTCGTTGGGATAGCCGAAATCGCGGACGGGGGAAATATATAATTCGGCTCGCGGAATTCGTTGGGATTGCCGAGATCGCGGACGGGGGAAATATATAATTCGGCTCGCGGAATTCGTTGGGATAGCCGAAATCGCGGACGGGGGAAATATATAATTCGGCTCGCGGAATTCGTTGGGATTGCCGAAATCGCGGACGGGGGAAATATATAATTCGGCTCGCGGAATTCGTTGGGATTGCCGAAATCGCGGACGGGGGAAATATATAATTCGGCTCGCGGAATTCGTTGGGATTGCCGAAATCGCGGACGGGGGAAATATATAATTCGGCTCGCGGAATTTGTTGGGAAAGCCGGAATCGCGGACGGGGGAAATATATAATTCGGCTCGCGGAATTCGTTGGGATTGCCGAGATCGCGGACGGGGGAAATATATAATTCGGCTCGCGGAATTCGTTGGGATTGCCGAAATCGCGGACGGGGGAAATATATAATTCGGCTCGCGGAATTCGTTGGGATTGCCGAAATCGCGGACGGGGGAAATATATAATTCGGCTCGCGGAATTCGTTGGGATTGCCGAAATCGCGGACGGGGGAAATATATAATTCGGCTCGCGGAATTCGTTGGGATTGCCGAAGTCGCGGACGGGGGAAATATATAATTCGGCTCGCGGAATTCGTTGGGAAAGCCGGAATCGCGGACGGGGGAAATATATAATTCGGCTCGCGGAATTCGTTGGGATTGCCGAAATCGCGGACGGGGGAAATATATAATTCGGCTCGCGGAATTCGTTGGGATAGCCGAAATCGCGGACGGGGGAAATATATAATTCGGCTCGCGGAATTCGTTGGGATTGCCGAAATCGCGGACGGGGGAAATATATAATTCGGCTCGCGGAATTCGTTGGGATTGCCGAAATCGCGGACGGGGGAAATATATAATTCGGCTCGCGGAATTCGTTGGGATTGCCGAAATCGCGGACGGGGGAAATATATAATTCGGCTCGCGGAATTCGTTGGGATTGCCGAAATCGCGGACGGGGGAAATATATAATTCGGCTCGCGGAATTCGTTGGGATTGCCGAGATCGCGGACGGGGGAAATATATAATTCGGCTCGCGGAATTCGTTGGGATTGCCGAAATCGCGGACGGGGGAAATATATAATTCGGCTCGCGGAATTCGTTGGGATTGCCGAAGTCGCGGACGGGGGAAATATATAATTCGGCTCGCGGAATTCGTTGGGAAAGCCGGAATCGCGGACGGGGGAAATATATAATTCGGCTCGCGGAATTCGTTGGGATTGCCGAAATCGCGGACGGGGGAAATATATAATTCGGCTCGCGGAATTCGTTGGGATAGCCGAAATCGCGGACGGGGGAAATATATAATTCGGCTCGCGGAATTCGTTGGGATTGCCGAAATCGCGGACGGGGGAAATATATAATTCGGCTCGCGGAATTCGTTGGGATTGCCGAAATCGCGGACGGGGGAAATATATAATTCGGCTCGCGGAATTCGTTGGGATTGCCGAAATCGCGGACGGGGGAAATATATAATTCGGCTCGCGGAATTCGTTGGGATTGCCGAAATCGCGGACGGGGGAAATATATAATTCGGCTCGCGGAATTCGTTGGGATTGCCGAAGTCGCGGACGGGGGAAATATATAATTCGGCTCGCGGAATTCGTTGGGATTGCCGAAGTCGCGGACGGGGGAAATATATAATTCGGCTCGCGGAATTCGTTGGGATTGCCGAAATCGCGGACGGGGGAAATATATAATTCGGCTCGCGGAATTCGTTGGGAAAGCCGAAATCGCGGACGGGGGAAATATATAATTCGGCTCGCGGAATTCGTTGGGATTGCCGAAATCGCGGACGGGGGAAATATATAATTCGGCTCGCGGAATTCGTTGGGATTGCCGAAGTCGCGGACGGGGGAAATATATAATTCGGCTCGCGGAATTCGTTGGGATTGCCGAAATCGCGGACGGGGGAAATATATAATTCGGCTCGCGGAATTCGTTGGGATTGCCGAAATCGCGGACGGGGGAAATATATAATTCGGCTCGCGGAATTCGTTGGGATTGCCGAAATCGCGGACGGGGGAAATATATAATTCGGCTCGCGGAATTCGTTGGGATTGCCGAAATCGCGGACGGGGGAAATATATAATTCGGCTCGCGGAATTCGTTGGGATTGCCGAAGTCGCGGACGGGGGAAATATATAATTCGGCTCGCGGAATTCGTTGGGATTGCCGAAGTCGCGGACGGGGGAAATATATAATTCGGCTCGCGGAATTCGTTGGGATTGCCGAAATCGCGGACGGGGGAAATATATAATTCGGCTCGCGGAATTCGTTGGGATAGCCGAAATCGCGGACGGGGGAAATATATAATTCGGCTCGCGGAATTCGTTGGGATTGCCGAAATCGCGGACGGGGGAAATATATAATTCGGCTCGCGGAATTCGTTGGGATTGCCGAAATCGCGGACGGGGGAAATATATAATTCGGCTCGCGGAATTCGTTGGGATTGCCGAAGTCGCGGACGGGGGAAATATATAATTCGGCTCGCGGAATTCGTTGGGATTGCCGAAATCGCGGACGGGGGAAATATATAATTCGGCTCGCGGAATTCGTTGGGATTGCCGAAATCGCGGACGGGGGAAATATATAATTCGGCTCGCGGAATTCGTTGGGATTGACGAAATCGCGGACGGGGGAAATATATAATTCGGCTCGCGGAATTCGTTGGGATTGCCGAAATCGCGGACGGGGGAAATATATAATTCGGCTCGCGGAATTCGTTGGGATAGCCGAAATCGCGGACGGGGGAAATATATAATTCGGCTCGCGGAATTCGTTGGGATTGCCGAAATCGCGGACGGGGGAAATATATAATTCGGCTCGCGGAATTCGTTGGGATAGCCGAAATCGCGGACGGGGGAAATATATAATTCGGCTCGCGGAATTCGTTGGGATTGCCGAAATCGCGGACGGGGGAAATATATAATTCGGCTCGCGGAATTCGTTGGGATTGCCGAAGTCGCGGACGGGGGAAATATATAATTCGGCTCGCGGAATTCGTTGGGATTGCCGAAGTCGCGGACGGGGGAAATATATAATTCGGCTCGCGGAATTCGTTGGGATTGCCGAAGTCGCGGACGGGGGAAATATATAATTCGGCTCGCGGAATTCGTTGGGATTGCCGAAATCGCGGACGGGGGAAATATATAATTCGGCTCGCGGAATTCGTTGGGATTGCCGAAATCGCGGACGGGGGAAATATATAATTCGGCTCGCGGAATTCGTTGGGATTGACGAAATCGCGGACGGGGGAAATATATAATTCGGCTCGCGGAATTCGTTGGGATTGCCGAAGTCGCGGACGGGGGAAATATATAATTCGGCTCGCGGAATTCGTTGGGATTGCCGAGATCGCGGACGGGGGAAATATATAATTCGGCTCGCGGAATTCGTTGGGATTGCCGAAATCGCGGACGGGGGAAATATATAATTCGGCTCGCGGAATTCGTTGGGATTGCCGAAATCGCGGACGGGGGAAATATATAATTCGGCTCGCGGAATTCGTTGGGATTGCCGAAATCGCGGACGGGGGAAATATATAATTCGGCTCGCGGAATTCGTTGGGATTGCCGAAGTCGCGGACGGGGGAAATATATAATTCGGCTCGCGGAATTCGTTGGGAAAGCCGGAATCGCGGACGGGGGAAATATATAATTCGGCTCGCGGAATTCGTTGGGATTGCCGAAATCGCGGACGGGGGAAATATATAATTCGGCTCGCGGAATTCGTTGGGATAGCCGAAATCGCGGACGGGGGAAATATATAATTCGGCTCGCGGAATTCGTTGGGATTGCCGAAATCGCGGACGGGGGAAATATATAATTCGGCTCGCGGAATTCGTTGGGATTGCCGAAATCGCGGACGGGGGAAATATATAATTCGGCTCGCGGAATTCGTTGGGATTGCCGAAATCGCGGACGGGGGAAATATATAATTCGGCTCGCGGAATTCGTTGGGATTGCCGAAATCGCGGACGGGGGAAATATATAATTCGGCTCGCGGAATTCGTTGGGATTGCCGAGATCGCGGACGGGGGAAATATATAATTCGGCTCGCGGAATTCGTTGGGATTGCCGAAATCGCGGACGGGGGAAATATATAATTCGGCTCGCGGAATTCGTTGGGATTGCCGAAGTCGCGGACGGGGGAAATATATAATTCGGCTCGCGGAATTCGTTGGGAAAGCCGGAATCGCGGACGGGGGAAATATATAATTCGGCTCGCGGAATTCGTTGGGATTGCCGAAATCGCGGACGGGGGAAATATATAATTCGGCTCGCGGAATTCGTTGGGATAGCCGAAATCGCGGACGGGGGAAATATATAATTCGGCTCGCGGAATTCGTTGGGATTGCCGAAATCGCGGACGGGGGAAATATATAATTCGGCTCGCGGAATTCGTTGGGATAGCCGAAATCGCGGACGGGGGAAATATATAATTCGGCTCGCGGAATTCGTTGGGATTGCCGAAATCGCGGACGGGGGAAATATATAATTCGGCTCGCGGAATTCGTTGGGATAGCCGAAATCGCGGACGGGGGAAATATATAATTCGGCTCGCGGAATTCGTTGGGATTGCCGAAATCGCGGACGGGGGAAATATATAATTCGGCTCGCGGAATTCGTTGGGATTGCCGAAGTCGCGGACGGGGGAAATATATAATTCGGCTCGCGGAATTCGTTGGGATTGCCGAAGTCGCGGACGGGGGAAATATATAATTCGGCTCGCGGAATTCGTTGGGATTGCCGAAGTCGCGGACGGGGGAAATATATAATTCGGCTCGCGGAATTCGTTGGGATTGCCGAAATCGCGGACGGGGGAAATATATAATTCGGCTCGCGGAATTCGTTGGGATTGCCGAAATCGCGGACGGGGGAAATATATAATTCGGCTCGCGGAATTCGTTGGGATTGCCGAAGTCGCGGACGGGGGAAATATATAATTCGGCTCGCGGAATTCGTTGGGATTGCCGAAGTCGCGGACGGGGGAAATATATAATTCGGCTCGCGGAATTCGTTGGGATTGCCGAAGTCGCGGACGGGGGAAATATATAATTCGGCTCGCGGAATTCGTTGGGATTGCCGAAATCGCGGACGGGGGAAATATATAATTCGGCTCGCGGAATTCGTTGGGATTGCCGAAATCGCGGACGGGGGAAATATATAATTCGGCTCGCGGAATTCGTTGGGATTGACGAAATCGCGGACGGGGGAAATATATAATTCGGCTCGCGGAATTCGTTGGGATTGCCGAAATCGCGGACGGGGGAAATATATAATTCGGCTCGCGGAATTCGTTGGGATTGCCGAAGTCGCGGACGGGGGAAATATATATTTCGGCTCGCGGAATTCGTTGGGATTGCCGAAATCGCGGACGGGGGAAATATATAGTTCGGCTCGCGGAATTCGTTGGGATTGCCGAAATCGCGGACGGGGCAAATATATAATTCGGCTCGCGGAATTCGTTGGGATTGCCGAAATCGCGGACGGGGGAAATATATAATTCGGCTCGCGGAATTCGTTGGGATTGCCGAGATCGCGGACGGGGGAAATATATAATTCGGCTCGCGGAATTCGTTGGGATTGCCGAAATCGCGGACGGGGGAAATATATAATTCGGCTCGCGGAATTCGTTGGGATTGCCGAAATCGCGGACGGGGGAAATATATAATTCGGCTCGCGGAATTCGTTGGGATTGCCGAAGTCGCGGACGGGGGAAATATATAATTCGGCTCGCGGTCTTCGTTGGGATTGCCGAAGTCGCGGACGGGGGAAATATATAATTCGGCTCGCGGAATTCGTTGGGATTGCCGAAGTCGCGGACGGGGGAAATATATATTTCGGCTCGCGGAATTCGTTGGGATTGCCGAAATCGCGGACGGGGGAAATATATAGTTCGGCTCGCGGAATTCGTTGGGATTGCCGAAATCGCGGACGGGGCAAATATATAATTCGGCTCGCGGAATTCGTTGGGATTGCCGAGATCGCGGACGGGGGAAATATATAATTCGGCTCGCGGAATTCGTTGGGATTGCCGAAATCGCGGACGGGGGAAATATATAATTCGGCTCGCGGAATTCGTTGGGATTGCCGAAATCGCGGACGGGGGAAATATATAATTCGGCTCGCGGAATTCGTTGGGATTGCCGAAGTCGCGGACGGGGGAAATATATAATTCGGCTCGCGGAATTCGTTGGGATTGCCGAAGTCGCGGACGGGGGAAATATATAATTCGGCTCGCGGAATTCGTTGGGATTGCCGAAGTCGCGGACGGGGGAAATATATAATTCGGCTCGCGGAATTCGTTGGGATTGCCGAAATCGCGGACGGGGGAAATATATAATTCGGCTCGCGGAATTCGTTGGGATTGCCGAAATCGCGGACGGGGGAAATATATAATTCGGCTCGCGGAATTCGTTGGGATTGACGAAATCGCGGACGGGGGAAATATATAATTCGGCTCGCGGAATTCGTTGGGATTGCCGAAATCGCGGACGGGGGAAATATATAATTCGGCTCGCGGAATTCGTTGGGATTGCCGAAGTCGCGGACGGGGGAAATATATATTTCGGCTCGCGGAATTCGTTGGGATTGCCGAAATCGCGGACGGGGGAAATATATAGTTCGGCTCGCGGAATTCGTTGGGATTGCCGAAATCGCGGACGGGGCAAATATATAATTCGGCTCGCGGAATTCGTTGGGATTGCCGAAATCGCGGACGGGGGAAATATATAATTCGGCTCGCGGAATTCGTTGGGATTGCCGAGATCGCGGACGGGGGAAATATATAATTCGGCTCGCGGAATTCGTTGGGATTGCCGAAATCGCGGACGGGGGAAATATATAATTCGGCTCGCGGAATTCGTTGGGATTGCCGAAATCGCGGACGGGGGAAATATATAATTCGGCTCGCGGAATTCGTTGGGATTGCCGAAGTCGCGGACGGGGGAAATATATAATTCGGCTCGCGGAATTCGTTGGGATTGCCGAAGTCGCGGACGGGGGAAATATATAATTCGGCTCGCGGAATTCGTTGGGATTGCCGAAGTCGCGGACGGGGGAAATATATAATTCGGCTCGCGGAATTCGTTGGGATTGCCGAAATCGCGGACGGGGGAAATATATAATTCGGCTCGCGGAATTCGTTGGGATTGCCGAAATCGCGGACGGGGGAAATATATAATTCGGCTCGCGGAATTCGTTGGGATTGACGAAATCGCGGACGGGGGAAATATATAATTCGGCTCGCGGAATTCGTTGGGATTGCCGAAATCGCGGACGGGGGAAATATATAATTCGGCTCGCGGAATTCGTTGGGATTGCCGAAGTCGCGGACGGGGGAAATATATAATTCGGCTCGCGGAATTCGTTGGGATTGCCGAAATCGCGGACGGGGGAAATATATAGTTCGGCTCGCGGAATTCGTTGGGATTGCCGAAATCGCGGACGGGGCAAATATATAATTCGGCTCGCGGAATTCGTTGGGATTGCCGAAATCGCGGACGGGGGAAATATATAATTCGGCTCGCGGAATTCGTTGGGATTGCCGAGATCGCGGACGGGGGAAATATATAATTCGGCTCGCGGAATTCGTTGGGATTGCCGAAATCGCGGACGGGTGAAATATATAATTCGGCTCGCGGAATTCGTTGGGATTGCCGAAATCGCGGACGGGGGAAATATATAATTCGGCTCGCGGAATTCGTTGGGATTGCCGAAATCGCGGACGGGGGAAATATATAATTCGGCTCGCGGAATTCGTTGGGATTGCCGAAGTCGCGGACGGGGGAAATATATAATTCGGCTCGCGGAATTCGTTGGGAAAGCCGGAATCGCGGACGGGGGAAATATATAATTCGGCTCGCGGAATTCGTTGGGATTGCCGAAATCGCGGACGGGGGAAATATATAATTCGGCTCGCGGAATTCGTTGGGATAGCCGAAATCGCGGACGGGGGAAATATATAATTCGGCTCGCGGAATTCGTTGGGATTGCCGAAATCGCGGACGGGGGAAATATATAATTCGGCTCGCGGAATTCGTTGGGATTGCCGAAATCGCGGACGGGGGAAATATATAATTCGGCTCGCGGAATTCGTTGGGATTGCCGAAATCGCGGACGGGGGAAATATATAATTCGGCTCGCGGAATTCGTTGGGATTGCCGAAATCGCGGACGGGGGAAATATATAATTCGGCTCGCGGAATTCGTTGGGATTGCCGAGATCGCGGACGGGGGAAATATATAATTCGGCTCGCGGAATTCGTTGGGATTGCCGAAATCGCGGACGGGGGAAATATATAATTCGGCTCGCGGAATTCGTTGGGATTGCCGAAGTCGCGGACGGGGGAAATATATAATTCGGCTCGCGGAATTCGTTGGGAAAGCCGAAATCGCGGACGGGGGAAATATATAATTCGGCTCGCGGAATTCGTTGGGATTGCCGAAATCGCGGACGGGGGAAATATATAATTCGGCTCGCGGAATTCGTTGGGATAGCCGAAATCGCGGACGGGGGAAATATATAATTCGGCTCGCGGAATTCGTTGGGATTGCCGAAATCGCGGACGGGGGAAATATATAATTCGGCTCGCGGAATTCGTTGGGATTGCCGAAATCGCGGACGGGGGAAATATATAATTCGGCTCGCGGAATTCGTTGGGATTGCCGAAATCGCGGACGGGGGAAATATATAATTCGGCTCGCGGAATTCGTTGGGATTGCCGAAATCGCGGACGGGGGAAATATATAATTCGGCTCGCGGAATTCGTTGGGATTGCCGAAATCGCGGACGGGGGAAATATATAATTCGGCTCGCGGAATTCGTTGGGATAGCCGAAATCGCGGACGGGGGAAATATATAATTCGGCTCGCGGAATTCGTTGGGATTGCCGAAATCGCGGACGGGGGAAATATATAATTCGGCTCGCGGAATTCGTTGGGATTGCCGAAGTCGCGGACGGGGGAAATATATAATTCGGCTCGCGGAATTCGTTGGGATAGCCGAAATCGCGGACGGGGGAAATATATAATTCGGCTCGCGGAATTCGTTGGGATTGCCGAAATCGCGGACGGGGGAAATATATAATTCGGCTCGCGGAATTCGTTGGGATTGCCGAAATCGCGGACGGGGGAAATATATAATTCGGCTCGCGGAATTCGTTGGGATTGCCGAAATCGCGGACGGGGGAAATATATAATTCGGCTCGCGGAATTCGTTGGGATTGCCGAAGTCGCGGACGGGGGAAATATATAATTCGGCTCGCGGAATTCGTTGGGATTGCCGAAGTCGCGGACGGGGGAAATATATAATTCGGCTCGCGGAATTCGTTGGGATTGCCGAAGTCGCGGACGGGGGAAATATATAATTCGGCTCGCGGAATTCGTTGGGATTGCCGAAATCGCGGACGGGGGAAATATATAATTCGGCTCGCGGAATTCGTTGGGATTGCCGAAATCGCGGACGGGGGAAATATATAATTCGGCTCGCGGAATTCGTTGGGATTGCCGAAGTCGCGGACGGGGGAAATATATAATTCGGCTCGCGGAATTCGTTGGGATTGCCGAAGTCGCGGACGGGGGAAATATATAATTCGGCTCGCGGAATTCGTTGGGATTGCCGAAGTCGCGGACGGGGGAAATATATAATTCGGCTCGCGGAATTCGTTGGGATTGCCGAAATCGCGGACGGGGGAAATATATAATTCGGCTCGCGGAATTCGTTGGGATTGCCGAAATCGCGGACGGGGGAAATATATAATTCGGCTCGCGGAATTCGTTGGGATTGACGAAATCGCGGACGGGGGAAATATATAATTCGGCTCGCGGAATTCGTTGGGATTGCCGAAATCGCGGACGGGGGAAATATATAATTCGGCTCGCGGAATTCGTTGGGATTGCCGAAGTCGCGGACGGGGGAAATATATATTTCGGCTCGCGGAATTCGTTGGGATTGCCGAAATCGCGGACGGGGGAAATATATAGTTCGGCTCGCGGAATTCGTTGGGATTGCCGAAATCGCGGACGGGGCAAATATATAATTCGGCTCGCGGAATTCGTTGGGATTGCCGAAATCGCGGACGGGGGAAATATATAATTCGGCTCGCGGAATTCGTTGGGATTGCCGAGATCGCGGACGGGGGAAATATATAATTCGGCTCGCGGAATTCGTTGGGATTGCCGAAATCGCGGACGGGGGAAATATATAATTCGGCTCGCGGAATTCGTTGGGATTGCCGAAATCGCGGACGGGGGAAATATATAATTCGGCTCGCGGAATTCGTTGGGATTGCCGAAGTCGCGGACGGGGGAAATATATAATTCGGCTCGCGGAATTCGTTGGGATTGCCGAAGTCGCGGACGGGGGAAATATATAATTCGGCTCGCGGAATTCGTTGGGATTGCCGAAGTCGCGGACGGGGGAAATATATAATTCGGCTCGCGGAATTCGTTGGGATTGCCGAAATCGCGGACGGGGGAAATATATAATTCGGCTCGCGGAATTCGTTGGGATTGCCGAAATCGCGGACGGGGGAAATATATAATTCGGCTCGCGGAATTCGTTGGGATTGACGAAATCGCGGACGGGGGAAATATATAATTCGGCTCGCGGAATTCGTTGGGATTGCCGAAATCGCGGACGGGGGAAATATATAATTCGGCTCGCGGAATTCGTTGGGATTGCCGAAGTCGCGGACGGGGGAAATATATATTTCGGCTCGCGGAATTCGTTGGGATTGCCGAAATCGCGGACGGGGGAAATATATAGTTCGGCTCGCGGAATTCGTTGGGATTGCCGAAATCGCGGACGGGGGAAATATATAATTCGGCTCGCGGAATTCGTTGGGATTGCCGAAATCGCGGACGGGGGAAATATATAATTCGGCTCGCGGAATTCGTTGGGATTGCCGAGATCGCGGACGGGGGAAATATATAATTCGGCTCGCGGAATTCGTTGGGATTGCCGAAATCGCGGACGGGGGAAATATATAATTCGGCTCGCGGAATTCGTTGGGATTGCCGAAATCGCGGACGGGGGAAATATATAATTCGGCTCGCGGAATTCGTTGGGATTGCCGAAATCGCGGACGGGGGAAATATATAATTCGGCTCGCGGAATTCGTTGGGATTGCCGAAGTCGCGGACGGGGGAAATATATAATTCGGCTCGCGGAATTCGTTGGGAAAGCCGGAATCGCGGACGGGGGAAATATATAATTCGGCTCGCGGAATTCGTTGGGATTGCCGAAATCGCGGACGGGGGAAATATATAATTCGGCTCGCGGAATTCGTTGGGATAGCCGAAATCGCGGACGGGGGAAATATATAATTCGGCTCGCGGAATTCGTTGGGATTGCCGAAATCGCGGACGGGGGAAATATATAATTCGGCTCGCGGAATTCGTTGGGATTGCCGAAATCGCGGACGGGGGAAATATATAATTCGGCTCGCGGAATTCGTTGGGATTGCCGAAATCGCGGACGGGGGAAATATATAATTCGGCTCGCGGAATTCGTTGGGATTGCCGAAATCGCGGACGGGGGAAATATATAATTCGGCTCGCGGAATTCGTTGGGATTGCCGAAATCGCGGACGGGGGAAATATATAATTCGGCTCGCGGAATTCGTTGGGATAGCCGAAATCGCGGACGGGGGAAATATATAATTCGGCTCGCGGAATTCGTTGGGATTGCCGAAATCGCGGACGGGGGAAATATATAATTCGGCTCGCGGAATTCGTTGGGATTGCCGAAGTCGCGGACGGGGGAAATATATAATTCGGCTCGCGGAATTCGTTGGGATAGCCGAAATCGCGGACGGGGGAAATATATAATTCGGCTCGCGGAATTCGTTGGGATTGCCGAAATCGCGGACGGGGGAAATATATAATTCGGCTCGCGGAATTCGTTGGGATTGCCGAAATCGCGGACGGGGGAAATATATAATTCGGCTCGCGGAATTCGTTGGGATTGCCGAAATCGCGGACGGGGGAAATATATAATTCGGCTCGCGGAATTCGTTGGGATTGCCGAAGTCGCGGACGGGGGAAATATATAATTCGGCTCGCGGAATTCGTTGGGATTGCCGAAGTCGCGGACGGGGGAAATATATAATTCGGCTCGCGGAATTCGTTGGGATTGCCGAAGTCGCGGACGGGGGAAATATATAATTCGGCTCGCGGAATTCGTTGGGATTGCCGAAATCGCGGACGGGGGAAATATATAATTCGGCTCGCGGAATTCGTTGGGATTGCCGAAATCGCGGACGGGGGAAATATATAATTCGGCTCGCGGAATTCGTTGGGATTGCCGAAGTCGCGGACGGGGGAAATATATAATTCGGCTCGCGGAATTCGTTGGGATTGCCGAAGTCGCGGACGGGGGAAATATATAATTCGGCTCGCGGAATTCGTTGGGATTGCCGAAATCGCGGACGGGGGAAATATATAATTCGGCTCGCGGAATTCGTTGGGATAGCCGAAATCGCGGACGGGGGAAATATATAATTCGGCTCGCGGAATTCGTTGGGATTGCCGAAATCGCGGACGGGGGAAATATATAATTCGGCTCGCGGAATTCGTTGGGATTGCCGAAATCGCGGACGGGGGAAATATATAATTCGGCTCGCGGAATTCGTTGGGATTGCCGAAATCGCGGACGGGGGAAATATATAATTCGGCTCGCGGAATTCGTTGGGATTGCCGAAGTCGCGGACGGGGGAAATATATAAATCGGCTCGCGGAATTCGTTGGGATTGCCGAAGTCGCGGACGGGGGAAATATATAATTCGGCTCGCGGAATTCGTTGGGATTGCCGAAATCACGGACGGGGGAAATATATAATTCGGCTCGCGGAATTCGTTGGGATTGCCGAAATCGCGGACGGGGGAAATATATAATTCGGCTCGCGGAATTCGTTGGGATTGCCGAAATCGCGGACGGGGGAAATATATAATTCGGCTCGCGGAATTCGTTGGGATTGCCGAAATCACGGACGGGGGAAATATATAATTCGGCTCGCGGAATTCGTTGGGATTGCCGAAATCGCGGACGGGGGAAATATATAATTCGGCTCGCGGAATTCGTTGGGATTGCCGAAGTCGCGGACGGGGGAAATATATAATTCGGCTCGCGGAATTCGTTGGGATTGCCGAAGTCGCGGACGGGGGAAATATATAATTCGGCTCGCGGAATTCGTTGGGATTGCCGAAATCGCGGACGGGGGAAATATATAATTCGGCTCGCGGAATTCGTTGGGATTGCCGAAATCGCGGACGGGTGAAATATATAATTCGGCTCGCGGAATTCGTTGGGATTGCCGAAATCGCGGACGGGGGAAATATATAATTCGGCTCGCGGAATTCGTTGGGATTGCCGAAATCGCGGACGGGGGAAATATATAATTCGGCTCGCGGAATTCGTTGGGATTGCCGAAATCGCGGACGGGGGAAATATATAATTCGGCTCGCGGAATTCGTTGGGATTGCCGAAGTCGCGGACGGGGGAAATATATAATTCGGCTCGCGGAATTCGTTGGGATTGCCGAAGTCGCGGACGGGGGAAATATATAATTCGGCTCGCGGAATTCGTTGGGATTGCCGAAATCGCGGACGGGGGAAATATATAATTCGGCTCGCGGAATTCGTTGGGATAGCCGAAATCGCGGACGGGGGAAATATATAATTCGGCTCGCGGAATTCGTTGGGATTGCCGAAATCGCGGACGGGGGAAATATATAATTCGGCTCGCGGAATTCGTTGGGATTGCCGAAGTCGCGGACGGGGGAAATATATAATTCGGCTCGCGGAATTCGTTGGGATTGCCGAAATCGCGGACGGGGGAAATATATAATTCGGCTCGCGGAATTCGTTGGGATAGCCGAAATCGCGGACGGGGGAAATATATAATTCGGCTCGCGGAATTCGTTGGGATTGCCGAAATCGCGGACGGGGGAAATATATAATTCGGCTCGCGGAATTCGTTGGGATTGCCGAAATCGCGGACGGGGGAAATATATAATTCGGCTCGCGGAATTCGTTGGGATTGACGAAATCGCGGACGGGGGAAATATATAATTCGGCTCGCGGAATTCGTTGGGATTGCCGAAATCGCGGACGGGGGAAATATATAATTCGGCTCGCGGAATTCGTTGGGATAGCCGAAATCGCGGACGGGGGAAATATATAATTCGGCTCGCGGAATTCGTTGGGATTGCCGAAGTCGCGGACGGGGGAAATATATAATTCGGCTCGCGGAATTCGTTGGGATTGCCGAAGTCGCGGACGGGGGAAATATATAATTCGGCTCGCGGAATTCGTTGGGATTGCCGAAATCGCGGACGGGGGAAATATATAATTCGGCTCGCGGAATTCGTTGGGATAGCCGAAATCGCGGACGGGGGAAATATATAATTCGGCTCGCGGAATTCGTTGGGATTGCCGAAATCGCGGACGGGGGAAATATATAATTCGGCTCGCGGAATTCGTTGGGATTGCCGAAGTCGCGGACGGGGGAAATATATAATTCGGCTCGCGGAATTCGTTGGGATTGCCGAAGTCGCGGACGGGGGAAATATATAATTCGGCTCGCGGAATTCGTTGGGATTGCCGAAGTCGCGGACGGGGGAAATATATAATTCGGCTCGCGGAATTCGTTGGGATTGCCGAAATCGCGGACGGGGGAAATATATAATTCGGCTCGCGGAATTCGTTGGGATTGCCGAAATCGCGGACGGGGGAAATATATAATTCGGCTCGCGGAATTCGTTGGGATTGCCGAAGTCGCGGACGGGGGAAATATATAATTCGGCTCGCGGAATTCGTTGGGATTGCCGAAGTCGCGGACGGGGGAAATATATAATTCGGCTCGCGGAATTCGTTGGGATTGCCGAAGTCGCGGACGGGGGAAATATATAATTCGGCTCGCGGAATTCGTTGGGATTGCCGAAATCGCGGACGGGGGAAATATATAATTCGGCTCGCGGAATTCGTTGGGATAGCCGAAATCGCGGACGGGGGAAATATATAATTCGGCTCGCGGAATTCGTTGGGATTGCCGAAATCGCGGACGGGGGAAATATATAATTCGGCTCGCGGAATTCGTTGGGATTGCCGAAATCGCGGACGGGGGAAATATATAATTCGGCTCGCGGAATTCGTTGGGATTGACGAAATCGCGGACGGGGGAAATATATAATTCGGCTCGCGGAATTCGTTGGGATTGCCGAAATCGCGGACGGGGGAAATATATAATTCGGCTCGCGGAATTCGTTGGGATAGCCGAAATCGCGGACGGGGGAAATATATAATTCGGCTCGCGGAATTCGTTGGGATTGCCGAAATCGCGGACGGGGGAAATATATAATTCGGCTCGCGGAATTCGTTGGGATTGCCGAAGTCGCGGACGGGGGAAATATATAATTCGGCTCGCGGAATTCGTTGGGATTGCCGAAGTCGCGGACGGGGGAAATATATAATTCGGCTCGCGGAATTCGTTGGGATTGCCGAAATCGCGGACGGGGGAAATATATAATTCGGCTCGCGGAATTCGTTGGGATTGCCGAAATCGCGGACGGGGGAAATATATAATTCGGCTCGCGGAATTCGTTGGGATAGCCGAAATCGCGGACGGGGGAAATATATAATTCGGCTCGCGGAATTCGTTGGGATTGCCGAAGTCGCGGACGGGGGAAATATATAATTCGGCTCGCGGAATTCGTTGGGATTGCCGAAGTCGCGGACGGGGGAAATATATAATTCGGCTCGCGGAATTCGTTGGGATTGCCGAAATCGCGGACGGGGGAAATATATAATTCGGCTCGCGGAATTCGTTGGGATTGCCGAAATCGCGGACGGGGGAAATATATAATTCGGCTCGCGGAATTCGTTGGGATTGACGAAATCGCGGACGGGGGAAATATATAATTCGGCTCGCGGAATTCGTTGGGATTGACGAAATCGCGGACGGGGGAAATATATAATTCGGCTCGCGGAATTCGTTGGGATAGCCGAAATCGCGGACGGGGGAAATATATAATTCGGCTCGCGGAATTCGTTGGGATTGCCGAAATCGCGGACGGGGGAAATATATAATTCGGCTCGCGGAATTCGTTGGGATAGCCGAAATCGCGGACGGGGGAAATATATAATTCGGCTCGCGGAATTCGTTGGGATTGCCGAAATCGCGGACGGGGGAAATATATAATTCGGCTCGCGGAATTCGTTGGGATTGCCGAAGTCGCGGACGGGGGAAATATATAATTCGGCTCGCGGAATTCGTTGGGATTGCCGAAGTCGCGGACGGGGGAAATATATAATTCGGCTCGCGGAATTCGTTGGGATTGCCGAAGTCGCGGACGGGGGAAATATATAATTCGGCTCGCGGAATTCGTTGGGATTGCCGAAATCGCGGACGGGGGAAATATATAATTCGGCTCGCGGAATTCGTTGGGATTGCCGAAATCGCGGACGGGGGAAATATATAATTCGGCTCGCGGAATTCGTTGGGATTGCCGAAGTCGCGGACGGGGGAAATATATAATTCGGCTCGCGGAATTCGTTGGGATTGCCGAAGTCGCGGACGGGGGAAATATATAATTCGGCTCGCGGAATTCGTTGGGATTGCCGAAGTCGCGGACGGGGGAAATATATAATTCGGCTCGCGGAATTCGTTGGGATTGCCGAAATCGCGGACGGGGGAAATATATAATTCGGCTCGCGGAATTCGTTGGGATTGCCGAAATCGCGGACGGGGGAAATATATAATTCGGCTCGCGGAATTCGTTGGGATAGCCGAAATCGCGGACGGGGGAAATATATAATTCGGCTCGCGGAATTCGTTGGGATTGCCGAAATCGCGGACGGGGGAAATATATAATTCGGCTCGCGGAATTCGTTGGGATAGCCGAAATCGCGGACGGGGGAAATATATAATTCGGCTCGCGGAATTCGTTGGGATTGCCGAAATCGCGGACGGGGGAAATATATAATTCGGCTCGCGGAATTCGTTGGGATTGCCGAAGTCGCGGACGGGGGAAATATATAATTCGGCTCGCGGAATTCGTTGGGATTGCCGAAGTCGCGGACGGGGGAAATATATAATTCGGCTCGCGGAATTCGTTGGGATTGCCGAAGTCGCGGACGGGGGAAATATATAATTCGGCTCGCGGAATTCGTTGGGATTGCCGAAATCGCGGACGGGGGAAATATATAATTCGGCTCGCGGAATTCGTTGGGATTGCCGAAATCGCGGACGGGGGAAATATATAATTCGGCTCGCGGAATTCGTTGGGATTGCCGAAGTCGCGGACGGGGGAAATATATAATTCGGCTCGTGGAATTCGTTGGGATTGCCGAAGTCGCGGACGGGGGAAATATATAATTCGGCTCGCGGAATTCGTTGGGATTGCCGAAGTCGCGGACGGGGGAAATATATAATTCGGCTCGCGGAATTCGTTGGGATTGCCGAAATCGCGGACGGGGGAAATATATAATTCGGCTCGCGGAATTCGTTGGGATTGCCGAAATCGCGGACGGGGGAAATATATAATTCGGCTCGCGGAATTCGTTGGGATTGACGAAATCGCGGACGGGGGAAATATATAATTCGGCTCGCGGAATTCGTTGGGATTGCCGAAATCGCGGACGGGGGAAATATATAATTCGGCTCGCGGAATTCGTTGGGATAGCCGAAATCGCGGACGGGGGAAATATATAATTCGGCTCGCGGAATTCGTTGGGATAGCCGAAATCGCGGACGGGGGAAATATATAATTCGGCTCGCGGAATTCGTTGGGATTGCCGAAATCGCGGACGGGGGAAATATATAATTCGGCTCGCGGAATTCGTTGGGATTGCCGAAATCGCGGACGGGGGAAATATATAATTCGGCTCGCGGAATTCGTTGGGATTGCCGAAGTCGCGGACGGGGGAAATATATAATTCGGCTCGCGGAATTCGTTGGGATTGCCGAAGTCGCGGACGGGGGAAATATATAATTCGGCTCGCGGAATTCGTTGGGATTGCCGAAGTCGCGGACGGGGGAAATATATAATTCGGCTCGCGGAATTCGTTGGGATTGCCGAAATCGCGGACGGGGGAAATATATAATTCGGCTCGCGGAATTCGTTGGGATAGCCGAAATCGCGGACGGGGGAAATATATAATTCGGCTCGCGGAATTCGTTGGGATTGCCGAAATCGCGGACGGGGGAAATATATAATTCGGCTCGCGGAATTCGTTGGGATAGCCGAAATCGCGGACGGGGGAAATATATAATTCGGCTCGCGGAATTCGTTGGGATTGCCGAAGTCGCGGACGGGGGAAATATATAATTCGGCTCGCGGAATTCGTTGGGATTGCCGAAATCGCGGACGGGGGAAATATATAATTCGGCTCGCGGAATTCTTTGGGATAGCCGAAATCGCGGACGGCGGAAATATATAATTCGGCTCGCGGAATTCGTTGGGATTGCCGAAATCGCGGACGGGGGAAATATATAATTCGGCTCGCGGAATTCGTTGGGATTGCCGAAATCGCGGACGGGGGAAATATATAATTCGGCTCGCGGAATTCGTTGGGATAGCCGAAATCGCGGACGGGGGAAATATATAATTCGGCTCGCGGAATTCGTTGGGATAGCCGAAATCGCGGACGGGGGAAATATATAATTCGGCTCGCGGAATTCGTTGGGATTGCCGAAGTCGCGGACGGGGGAAATATATAATTCGGCTCGCGGAATTCGTTGGGATTGCCGAAATCGCGGACGGGGGAAATATATAATTCGGCTCGCGGAATTCGTTGGGATTGCCGAAGTCGCGGACGGGGGAAATATATAATTCGGCTCGCGGAATTCGTTGGGATTGCCGAAGTCGCGGACGGGGGAAATATATAATTCGGCTCGCGGAATTCGTTGGGATTGCCGAAGTCGCGGACGGGGGAAATATATAATTCGGCTCGCGGAATTCGTTGGGATTGCCGAAATCGCGGACGGGGGAAATATATAATTCGGCTCGCGGAATTCGTTGGGATAGCCGAAATCGCGGACGGGGGAAATATATAATTCGGCTCGCGGAATTCGTTGGGATTGCCGAAATCGCGGACGGGGGAAATATATAATTCGGCTCGCGGAATTCGTTGGGATTGCCGAAATCGCGGACGGGGGAAATATATAATTCGGCTCGCGGAATTCGTTGGGATAGCCGAAATCGCGGACGGGGGAAATATATAATTCGGCTCGCGGAATTCGTTGGGATTGCCGAAATCGCGGACGGGGGAAATATATAATTCGGCTCGCGGAATTCGTTGGGATTGCCGAAATCGCGGACGGGGGAAATATATAATTCGGCTCGCGGAATTCGTTGGGATTGCCGAAATCGCGGACGGGGGAAATATATAATTCGGCTCGCGGAATTCGTTGGGATTGCCGAAATCGCGGACGGGGGAAATATATAATTCGGCTCGCGGAATTCGTTGGGATTGCCGAAGTCGCGGACGGGGGAAATATATAATTCGGCTCGCGGAATTCGTTGGGATTGCCGAAATCGCGGACGGGGGAAATATATAATTCGGCTCGCGGAATTCGTTGGGATTGCCGAAATCGCGGACGGGGGAAATATATAATTCGGCTCGCGGAATTCGTTGGGATAGCCGAAATCGCGGACGGGGGAAATATATAATTCGGCTCGCGGAATTCGTTGGGATTGCCGAAATCGCGGACGGGGGAAATATATAATTCGGCTCGCGGAATTCGTTGGGATTGACGAAATCGCGGACGGGGGAAATATATAATTCGGCTCGCGGAATTCGTTGGGATTGCCGAAATCGCGGACGGGGGAAATATATAATTCGGCTCGCGGAATTCGTTGGGATAGCCGAAGTCGCGGACGGGGGAAATATATAATTCGGCTCGCGGAATTCGTTGGGATAGCCGAAATCGCGGACGGGGGAAATATATAATTCGGCTCGCGGAATTCGTTGGGATTGCCGAAATCGCGGACGGGGGAAATATATAATTCGGCTCGCGGAATTCGTTGGGATTGCCGAAATCGCGGACGGGGGAAATATATAATTCGGCTCGCGGAATTCGTTGGGATTGCCGAAGTCGCGGACGGGGGAAATATATAATTCGGCTCGCGGAATTCGTTGGGATTGCCGAAGTCGCGGACGGGGGAAATATATAATTCGGCTCGCGGAATTCGTTGGGATTGCCGAAGTCGCGGACGGGGGAAATATATAATTCGGCTCGCGGAATTCGTTGGGATTGCCGAAATCGCGGACGGGGGAAATATATAATTCGGCTCGCGGAATTCTTTGGGATAGCCGAAATCGCGGACGGGGGAAATATATAATTCGGCTCGCGGAATTCGTTGGGATTGCCGAAATCGCGGACGGGGGAAATATATAATTCGGCTCGCGGAATTCGTTGGGATTGCCGAAATCGCGGACGGGGGAAATATATAATTCGGCTCGCGGAATTCGTTGGGATAGCCGAAATCGCGGACGGGGGAAATATATAATTCGGCTCGCGGAATTCGTTGGGATTGCCGAAATCGCGGACGGGGGAAATATATAATTCGGCTCGCGGAATTCGTTGGGATTGACGAAATCGCGGACGGGGGAAATATATAATTCGGCTCGCGGAATTCGTTGGTATTGCCGAAATCGCGGACGGGGGAAATATATAATTCGGCTCGCGGAATTCGTTGGGATAGCCGAAATCGCGGACGGGGGAAATATATAATTCGGCTCGCGGAATTCGTTGGGATTGCCGAAGTCGCGGACGGGGGAAATATATAATTCGGCTCGCGGAATTCGTTGGGATTGCCGAAATCGCGGACGGGGGAAATATATAATTCGGCTCGCGGAATTCGTTGGGATTGCCGAAATCGCGGACGGGGGAAATATATAATTCGGCTCGCGGAATTCGTTGGGATAGCCGAAATCGCGGACGGGGGAAATATATAATTCGGCTCGCGGAATTCGTTGGGATTGCCGAAGTCGCGGACGGGGGAAATATATAATTCGGCTCGCGGAATTCGTTGGGATTGACGAAATCGCGGACGGGGGAAATATATAATTCGGCTCGCGGAATTCGTTGGGATTGCCGAAATCGCGGACGGGGGAAATATATAATTCGGCTCGCGGAATTCGTTGGGATAGCCGAAATCGCGGACGGGGGAAATATATAATTCGGCTCGCGGAATTCGTTGGGATTGCCGAAATCGCGGACGGGGGAAATATATAATTCGGCTCGCGGAATTCGTTGGGATTGCCGAAGTCGCGGACGGGGGAAATATATAATTCGGCTCGCGGAATTCGTTGGGATTGCCGAAGTCGCGGACGGGGGAAATATATAATTCGGCTCGCGGAATTCGTTGGGATTGCCGAAATCGCGGACGGGGGAAATATATAATTCGGCTCGCGGAATTCGTTGGGATAGCCGAAATCGCGGACGGGGGAAATATATAATTCGGCTCGCGGAATTCGTTGGGATTGACGAAATCGCGGACGGGGGAAATATATAATTCGGCTCGCGGAATTCGTTGGGATTGCCGAAATCGCGGACGGGGGAAATATATAATTCGGCTCGCGGAATTCGTTGGGATTGCCGAAATCGCGGACGGGGGAAATATATAATTCGGCTCGCGGAATTCGTTGGGATTGCCGAAATCGCGGACGGGGGAAATATATAATTCGGCTCGCGGAATTCGTTGGGATTGACGAAATCGCGGACGGGGGAAATATATAATTCGGCTCGCGGAATTCGTTGGGATAGCCGAAATCGCGGACGGGGGAAATATATAATTCGGCTCGCGGAATTCGTTGGGATAGCCGAAATCGCGGACGGGGGAAATATATAATTCGGCTCGCGGAATTCGTTGGGATTGCCGAAGTCGCGGACGGGGGAAATATATAATTCGGCTCGCGGAATTCGTTGGGATTGCCGAAGTCGCGGACGGGGGAAATATATAATTCGGCTCGCGGAATTCGTTGGGATTGCCGAAATCGCGGACGGGGGAAATATATAAATCGGCTCGCGGAATTCGTTGGGATAGCCGAAATCGCGGACGGGGGAAATATATAATTCGGCTCGCGGAATTCGTTGGGATTGCCGAAATCGCGGACGGGGGAAATATATAATTCGGCTCGCGGAATTCGTTGGGATTGACGAAATCGCGGACGGGGGAAATATATAATTCGGCTCGCGGAATTCGTTGGGATTGCCGAAGTCGCGGACGGGGGAAATATATAATTCGGCTCGCGGAATTCGTTGGGATTGCCGAAGTCGCGGACGGGGGAAATATATAATTCGGCTCGCGGAATTCGTTGGGATTGCCGAAGTCGCGGACGGGGGAAATATATAATTCGGCTCGCGGAATTCGTTGGGATTGCCGAAATCGCGGACGGGGGAAATATATAATTCGGCTCGCGGAATTCGTTGGGATAGCCGAAATCGCGGACGGGGGAAATATATAATTCGGCTCGCGGAATTCGTTGGGATTGCCGAAATCGCGGACGGGGGAAATATATAATTCGGCTCGCGGAATTCGTTGGGATAGCCGAAATCGCGGACGGGGGAAATATATAATTCGGCTCGCGGAATTCGTTGGGATTGCCGAAGTCGCGGACGGGGGAAATATATAATTCGGCTCGCGGAATTCGTTGGGATTGCCGAAATCGCGGACGGGGGAAATATATAATTCGGCTCGCGGAATTCGTTGGGATAGCCGAAATCGCGGACGGGGGAAATATATAATTCGGCTCGCGGAATTCGTTGGGATTGCCGAAATCGCGGACGGGGGAATATATAATTCGGCTCGCGGAATTCGTTGGGATTGCCGAAATCGCGGACGGGGGAAATATATAATTCGGCTCGCGGAATTCGTTGGGATTGCCGAAATCGCGGACGGGGGAAATATATAATTCGGCTCGCGGAATTCGTTGGGATTGACGAAATCGCGGACGGGGGAAATATATAATTCGGCTCGCGGAATTCGTTGGGATTGCCGAAATCGCGGACGGGGGAAATATATAATTCGGCTCGCGGAATTCGTTGGGATAGCCGAAATCGCGGACGGGGGAAATATATAATTCGGCTCGCGGAATTCGTTGGGATTGCCGAAGTCGCGGACGGGGGAAATATATAATTCGGCTCGCGGAATTCGTTGGGATTGCCGAAGTCGCGGACGGGGGAAATATATAATTCGGCTCGCGGAATTCGTTGGGATTGCCGAAATCGCGGACGGGGGAAATATATAATTCGGCTCGCGGAATTCGTTGGGAAAGCCGAAATCGCGGACGGGGGAAATATATAATTCGGCTCGCGGAATTCGTTGGGATTGCCGAAATCGCGGACGGGGGAAATATATAATTCGGCTCGCGGAATTCGTTGGGATTGACGAAATCGCGGACGGGGGAAATATATAATTCGGCTCGCGGAATTCGTTGGGATTGCCGAAATCGCGGACGGGGGAAATATATAATTCGGCTCGCGGAATTCGTTGGGATAGCCGAAATCGCGGACGGGGGAAATATATAATTCGGCTCGCGGAATTCGTTGGGATTGCCGAAATCGCGGACGGGGGAAATATATAATTCGGCTCGCGGAATTCGTTGGGATTGCCGAAGTCGCGGACGGGGGAAATATATAATTCGGCTCGCGGAATTCGTTGGGATTGCCGAAGTCGCGGACGGGGGAAATATATAATTCGGCTCGCGGAATTCGTTGGGATTGCCGAAGTCGCGGACGGGGGAAATATATAATTCGGCTCGCGGAATTCGTTGGGATTGCCGAAATCGCGGACGGGGGAAATATATAATTCGGCTCGCGGAATTCGTTGGGATAGCCGAAATCGCGGACGGGGGAAATATATAATTCGGCTCGCGGAATTCGTTGGGATTGCCGAAATCGCGGACGGGGGAAATATATAATTCGGCTCGCGGAATTCGTTGGGATTGCCGAAGTCGCGGACGGGGGAAATATATAATTCGGCTCGCGGAATTCGTTGGGATAGCCGAAATCGCGGACGGGGGAAATATATAATTCGGCTCGCGGAATTCGTTGGGATTGCCGAAATCGCGGACGGGGGAAATATATAATTCGGCTCGCGGAATTCGTTGGGATTGACGAAATCGCGGACGGGGGAAATATATAATTCGGCTCGCGGAATTCGTTGGGATTGACGAAATCGCGGACGGGGGAAATATATAATTCGGCTCGCGGAATTCGTTGGGATTGCCGAAATCGCGGACGGGGGAAATATATAATTCGGCTCGCGGAATTCGTTGGGATTGCCGAAGTCGCGGACGGGGGAAATATATAATTCGGCTCGCGGAATTCGTTGGGATTGCCGAAGTTGCGGACGGGGGAAATATATAATTCGGCTCGCGGAATTCGTTGGGATTGCCGAAGTCGCGGACGGGGGAAATATATAATTCGGCTCGCGGAATTCGTTGGGATTGCCGAAATCGCGGACGGGGGAAATATATAATTCGGCTCGCGGAATTCGTTGGGATAGCCGAAATCGCGGACGGCGGAAATATATAATTCGGCTCGCGGAATTCGTTGGGATTGCCGAAATCGCGGACGGGGGAAATATATAATTCGGCTCGCGGAATTCGTTGGGATTGCCGAAATCGCGGACGGGGGAAATATATAATTCGGCTCGCGGAATTCGTTGGGATAGCCGAAATCGCGGACGGGGGAAATATATAATTCGGCTCGCGGAATTCGTTGGGATTGCCGAAGTCGCGGACGGGGGAAATATATAATTCGGCTCGCGGAATTCGTTGGGATTGCCGAAATCGCGGACGGGGGAAATATATAATTCGGCTCGCGGAATTCGTTGGGATAGCCGAAATCGCGGACGGGGGAAATATATAATTCGGCTCGCGGAATTGGTTGGGATTGCCGAAATCGCGGACGGGGGAAATATATAATTCGGCTCGCGGAATTCGTTGGGATTGACGAAATCGCGGACGGGGGAAATATATAATTCGGCTCGCGGAATTCGTTGGGATTGCCGAAATCGCGGACGGGGGAAATATATAATTCGGCTCGCGGAATTCGTTGGGATAGCCGAAATCGCGGACGGGGGAAATATATAATTCGGCTCGCGGAATTCGTTGGGATTGCCGAAATCGCGGACGGGGGAAATATATAATTCGGCTCGCGGAATTCGTTGGGATTGCCGAAGTCGCGGACGGGGGAAATATATAATTCGGCTCGCGGAATTCGTTGGGATTGCCGAAGTCGCGGACGGGGGAAATATATAATTCGGCTCGCGGAATTCGTTGGGATAGCCGAAATCGCGGACGGGGGAAATATATAATTCGGCTCGCGGAATTCGTTGGGATTGCCGAAATCGCGGACGGGGGAAATATATAATTCGGCTCGCGGAATTCGTTGGGATTGACGAAATCGCGGACGGGGGAAATATATAATTCGGCTCGCGGAATTCGTTGGGATTGCCGAAATCGCGGACGGGGGAAATATATAATTCGGCTCGCGGAATTCGTTGGGATAGCCGAAATCGCGGACGGGGGAAATATATAATTCGGCTCGCGGAATTCGTTGGGATTGCCGAAGTCGCGGACGGGGGAAATATATAATTCGGCTCGCGGAATTCGTTGGGATTGCCGAAATCGCGGACGGGGGAAATATATAATTCGGCTCGCGGAATTCGTTGGGATAGCCGAAATCGCGGACGGGGGAAATATATAATTCGGCTCGCGGAATTCGTTGGGATTGCCGAAATCGCGGACGGGGGAAATATATAATTCGGCTCGCGGAATTCGTTGGGATTGACGAAATCGCGGACGGGGGAAATATATAATTCGGCTCGCGGAATTCGTTGGGATTGCCGAAATCGCGGACGGGGGAAATATATAATTCGGCTCGCGGAATTCGTTGGGATAGCCGAAATCGCGGACGGGGGAAATATATAATTCGGCTCGCGGAATTCGTTGGGATTGCCGAAATCGCGGACGGGGGAAATATATAATTCGGCTCGCGGAATTCGTTGGGATTGCCGAAGTCGCGGACGGGGGAAATATATAATTCGGCTCGCGGAATTCGTTGGGATTGCCGAAGTCGCGGACGGGGGAAATATATAATTCGGCTCGCGGAATTCGTTGGGATTGCCGAAGTCGCGGACGGGGGAAATATATAATTCGGCTCGCGGAATTCGTTGGGATTGCCGAAATCGCGGACGGGGGAAATATATAATTCGGCTCGCGGAATTCGTTGGGATAGCCGAAGTCGCGGACGGGGGAAATATATAATTCGGCTCGCGGAATTCGTTGGGATTGCCGAAATCGCGGACGGGGGAAATATATAATTCGGCTCGCGGAATTCGTTGGGATTGACGAAATCGCGGACGGGGGAAATATATAATTCGGCTCGCGGAATTCGTTGGGATTGCCGAAATCGCGGACGGGGGAAATATATAATTCGGCTCGCGGAATTCGTTGGGATTGCCGAAATCGCGGACGGGGGAAATATATAATTCGGCTCGCGGAATTCGTTGGGATAGCCGAAATCGCGGACGGGGGAAATATATAATTCGGCTCGCGGAATTCGTTGGGATTGCCGAAGTCGCGGACGGGGGAAATATATAATTCCGCTCGCGGAATTCGTTGGGATTGCCGAAATCGCGGACGGGGGAAATATATAATTCGGCTCGCGGAATTCGTTGGGATAGCCGAAATCGCGGACGGGGGAAATATATAATTCGGCTCGCGGAATTCGTTGGGATTGCCGAAATCGCGGACGGGGGAATATATAATTCGGCTCGCGGAATTCGTTGGGATTGCCGAAATCGCGGACGGGGGAAATATATAATTCGGCTCGCGGAATTCGTTGGGATTGCCGAAATCGCGGACGGGGGAAATATATAATTCGGCTCGCGGAATTCGTTGGGATAGCCGAAATCGCGGACGGGGGAAATATATAATTCGGCTCGCGGAATTCGTTGGGATTGCCGAAATCGCGGACGGGGGAAATATATAATTCGGCTCGCGGAATTCGTTGGGATTGCCGAAATCGCGGACGGGGGAAATATATAATTCGGCTCGCGGAATTCGTTGGGATTGACGAAATCGCGGACGGGGGAAATATATAATTCGGCTCGCGGAATTCGTTGGGATTGCCGAAATCGCGGACGGGGGAAATATATAATTCGGCTCGCGGAATTCGTTGGGATAGCCGAAATCGCGGACGGGGGAAATATATAATTCGGCTCGCGGAATTCGTTGGGATTGCCGAAATCGCGGACGGGGGAAATATATAATTCGGCTCGCGGAATTCGTTGGGATTGCCGAAGTCGCGGACGGAGGAAATATATAATTCGGCTCGCGGAATTCGTTGGGATTGCCGAAGTCGCGGACGGGGGAAATATATAATTCGGCTCGCGGAATTCGTTGGGATTGCCGAAGTCGCGGACGGGGGAAATATATAATTCGGCTCGCGGAATTCGTTGGGATTGCCGAAATCGCGGACGGGGGAAATATATAATTCGGCTCGCGGAATTCGTTGGGATAGCCGAAATCGCGGACGGGGGAAATATATAATTCGGCTCGCGGAATTCGTTGGGATTGCCGAAATCGCGGACGGGGGAAATATATAATTCGGCTCGCGGAATTCGTTGGGATTGACGAAATCGCGGACGGGGGAAATATATAATTCGGCTCGCGGAATTCGTTGGGATTGCCGAAATCGCGGACGGGGGAAATATATAATTCGGCTCGCGGAATTCGTTGGGATAGCCGAAATCGCGGACGGGGGAAATATATAATTCGGCTCGCGGAATTCGTTGGGATTGCCGAAGTCGCGGACGGGGGAAATATATAATTCGGCTCGCGGAATTCGTTGGGATTGCCGAAGTCGCGGACGGGGGAAATATATAATTCGGCTCGCGGAATTCGTTGGGATTGCCGAAATCGCGGACGGGGGAAATATATAATTCGGCTCGCGGAATTCGTTGGGATAGCCGAAATCGCGGACGGGGGAAATATATAATTCGGCTCGCGGAATTCGTTGGGATTGCCGAAATCGTGGACGGGGGAAATATATAATTCGGCTCGCGGAATTCGTTGGGATTGACGAAATCGCGGACGGGGGAAATATATAATTCGGCTCGCGGAATTCGTTGGGATTGCCGAAATCGCGGACGGGGGAAATATATAATTCGGCTCGCGGAATTCGTTGGGATTGACGAAATCGCGGACGGGGGAAATATATAATTCGGCTCGCGGAATTCGTTGGGATTGCCGAAATCGCGGACGGGGGAAATATATAATTCGGCTCGCGGAATTCGTTGGGATAGCCGAAATCGCGGACGGGGGAAATATATAATTCGGCTCGCGGAATTCGTTGGGATTGCCGAAGTCGCGGACGGGGGAAATATATAATTCGGCTCGCGGAATTCGTTGGGATTGCCGAAGTCGCGGACGGGGGAAATATATAATTCGGCTCGCGGAATTCGTTGGGATTGCCGAAATCGCGGACGGGGGAAATATATAATTCGGCTCGCGGAATTCGTTGGGATAGCCGAAATCGCGGACGGGGGAAATATATAATTCGGCTCGCGGAATTCGTTGGGATTGCCGAAATCGCGGACGGGGGAAATATATAATTCGGCTCGCGGAATTCGTTGGGATTGACGAAATCGCGGACGGGGGAAATATATAATTCGGCTCGCGGAATTCGTTGGGATTGCCGAAATCGCGGACGGGGGAAATATATAATTCGGCTCGCGGAATTCGTTGGGATAGCCGAAATCGCGGACGGGGGAAATATATAATTCGGCTCGCGGAATTCGTTGGGATTGCCGAAGTCGCGGACGGGGGAAATATATAATTCGGCTCGCGGAATTCGTTGGGATTGCCGAAGTCGCGGACGGGGGAAATATATAATTCGGCTCGCGGAATTCGTTGGGATTGCCGAAATCGCGGACGGGGGAAATATATAATTCGGCTCGCGGAATTCGTTGGGATAGCCGAAATCGCGGACGGGGGAAATATATAATTCGGCTCGCGGAATTCGTTGGGATTGCCGAAATCGCGGACGGGGGAAATATATAATTCGGCTCGCGGAATTCGTTGGGATTGCCGAAATCGCGGACGGGGGAAATATATAATTCGGCTCGCGGAATTCGTTGGGATTGCCGAAATCGCGGACGGGGGAAATATATAATTCGGCTCGCGGAATTCGTTGGGATAGCCGAAATCGCGGACGGGGGAAATATATAATTCGGCTCGCGGAATTCGTTGGGATTGCCGAAATCGCGGACGGGGGAAATATATAATTCGGCTCGCGGAATTCGTTGGGATAGCCGAAATCGCGGACGGGGGAAATATATAATTCGGCTCGCGGAATTCGTTGGGATTGCCGAAGTCGCGGACGGGGGAAATATATAATTCGGCTCGCGGAATTCGTTGGGATTGCCGAAATCGCGGACGGGGGAAATATATAATTCGGCTCGCGGAATTCGTTGGGATAGCCGAAATCGCGGACGGGGGAAATATATAATTCGGCTCGCGGAATTCGTTGGGATTGCCGAAATCGCGGACGGGGGAAATATATAATTCGGCTCGCGGAATTCGTTGGGATTGCCGAAATCGCGGACGGGGGAAATATATAATTCGGCTCGCGGAATTCGTTGGGATTGCCGAAATCGCGGACGGGGGAAATATATAATTCGGCTCGCGGAATTCGTTGGGATTGCCGAAATCGCGGACGGGGGAAATATATAATTCGGCTCGCGGAATTCGTTGGGATTGACGAAATCGCGGACGGGGGAAATATATAATTCGGCTCGCGGAATTCGTTGGGATTGCCGAAATCGCGGACGGGGGAAATATATAATTCGGCTCGCGGAATTCGTTGGGATAGCCGAAATCGCGGACGGGGGAAATATATAATTCGGCTCGCGGAATTCGTTGGGATTGCCGAAGTCGCGGACGGGGGAAATATATAATTCGGCTCGCGGAATTCGTTGGGATTGCCGAAGTCGCGGACGGGGGAAATATATAATTCGGCTCGCGGAATTCGTTGGGATTGCCGAAATCGCGGACGGGGGAAATATATAATTCGGCTCGCGGAATTCGTTGGGATAGCCGAAATCGCGGACGGGGGAAATATATAATTCGGCTCGCGGAATTCGTTGGGATTGCCGAAATCGCGGACGGGGGAAATATATAATTCGGCTCGCGGAATTCGTTGGGATTGACGAAATCGCGGACGGGGGAAATATATAATTCGGCTCGCGGAATTCGTTGGGATAGCCGAAATCGCGGACGGGGGAAATATATAATTCGGCTCGCGGAATTCGTTGGGATAGCCGAAATCGCGGACGGGGGAAATATATAATTCGGCTCGCGGAATTCGTTGGGATTGCCGAAGTCGCGGACGGGGGAAATATATAATTCGGCTCGCGGAATTCGTTGGGATTGCCGAAGTCGCGGACGGGGGAAATATATAATTCGGCTCGCGGAATTCGTTGGGATTGCCGAAATCGCGGACGGGGGAAATATATAATTCGGCTCGCGGAATTCGTTGGGAAAGCCGAAATCGCGGACGGGGGAAATATATAATTCGGCTCGCGGAATTCGTTGGGATTGCCGAAATCGCGGACGGGGGAAATATATAATTCGGCTCGCGGAATTCGTTGGGATTGCCGAAATCGCGGACGGGGGAAATATATAATTCGGCTCGCGGAATTCGTTGGGATTGCCGAAATCGCGGACGGGGGAAATATATAATTCGGCTCGCGGAATTCGTTGGGATAGCCGAAATCGCGGACGGGGGAAATATATAATTCGGCTCGCGGAATTCGTTGGGATTGCCGAAATCGCGGACGGGGGAAATATATAATTCGGCTCGCGGAATTCGTTGGGATAGCCGAAATCGCGGACGGGGGAAATATATAATTCGGCTCGCGGAATTCGTTGGGATTGCCGAAGTCGCGGACGGGGGAAATATATAATTCGGCTCGCGGAATTCGTTGGGATTGCCGAAATCGCGGACGGGGGAAATATATAATTCGGCTCGCGGAATTCGTTGGGATAGCCGAAATCGCGGACGGGGGAAATATATAATTCGGCTCGCGGAATTCGTTGGGATTGCCGAAATCGCGGACGGGGGAAATATATAATTCGGCTCGCGGAATTCGTTGGGATTGCCGAAATCGCGGACGGGGGAAATATATAATTCGGCTCGCGGAATTCGTTGGGATTGCCGAAATCGCGGACGGGGGAAATATATAATTCGGCTCGCGGAATTCGTTGGGATTGCCGAAATCGCGGACGGGGGAAATATATAATTCGGCTCGCGGAATTCGTTGGGATTGCCGAAATCGCGGACGGGGGAAATATATAATTCGGCTCGCGGAATTCGTTGGGATAGCCGAAATCGCGGACGGGGGAAATATATAATTCGGCTCGCGGAATTCGTTGGGATTGCCGAAATCGCGGACGGGGGAAATATATAATTCGGCTCGCGGAATTCGTTGGGATAGCCGAAATCGCGGACGGGGGAAATATATAATTCGGCTCGCGGAATTCGTTGGGATTGCCGAAATCGCGGACGGGGGAAATATATAATTCGGCTCGCGGAATTCGTTGGGATTGCCGAAATCGCGGACGGGGGAAATATATAATTCGGCTCGCGGAATTCGTTGGGATAGCCGAAATCGCGGACGGGGGAAATATATAATTCGGCTCGCGGAATTCGTTGGGATTGCCGAAATCGCGGACGGGGGAAATATATAATTCGGCTCGCGGAATTCGTTGGGATTGCCGAAATCGCGGACGGGGGAAATATATAATTCGGCTCGCGGAATTCGTTGGGATTGCCGAAATCGCGGACGGGGGAAATATATAATTCGGCTCGCGGAATTCGTTGGGATAGCCGAAATCGCGGACGGGGGAAATATATAATTCGGCTCGCGGAATTCGTTGGGATTGCCGAAATCGCGGACGGGGGAAATATATAATTCGGCTCGCGGAATTCGTTGGGATAGCCGAAATCGCGGACGGGGGAAATATATAATTCGGCTCGCGGAATTCGTTGGGATTGACGAAATCGCGGACGGGGGAAATATATAATTCGGCTCGCGGAATTCGTTGGGATTGCCGAAATCGCGGACGGGGGAAATATATAATTCGGCTCGCGGAATTCGTTGGGATAGCCGAAATCGCGGACGGGGGAAATATATAATTCGGCTCGCGGAATTCGTTGGGATTGCCGAAGTCGCGGACGGGGGAAATATATAATTCGGCTCGCGGAATTCGTTGGGATTGCCGAAATCGCGGACGGGGGAAATATATAATTCGGCTCGCGGAATTCGTTGGGATAGCCGAAATCGCGGACGGGGGAAATATATAATTCGGCTCGCGGAATTCGTTGGGATTGCCGAAATCGCGGACGGGGGAAATATATAATTCGGCTCGCGGAATTCGTTGGGATTGCCGAAATCGCGGACGGGGGAAATATATAATTCGGCTCGCGGAATTCGTTGGGATTGCCGAAATCGCGGACGGGGGAAATATATAATTCGGCTCGCGGAATTCGTTGGGATAGCCGAAATCGCGGACGGGGGAAATATATAATTCGGCTCGCGGAATTCGTTGGGATTGCCGAAATCGCGGACGGGGGAAATATATAATTCGGCTCGCGGAATTCGTTGGGATAGCCGAAATCGCGGACGGGGGAAATATATAATTCGGCTCGCGGAATTCGTTGGGATTGACGAAATCGCGGACGGGGGAAATATATAATTCGGCTCGCGGAATTCGTTGGGATTGCCGAAATCGCGGACGGGGGAAATATATAATTCGGCTCGCGGAATTCGTTGGGATAGCCGAAATCGCGGACGGGGGAAATATATAATTCGGCTCGCGGAATTCGTTGGGATTGCCGAAGTCGCGGACGGGGGAAATATATAATTCGGCTCGCGGAATTCGTTGGGATTGCCGAAATCGCGGACGGGGGAAATATATAATTCGGCTCGCGGAATTCGTTGGGATAGCCGAAATCGCGGACGGGGGAAATATATAATTCGGCTCGCGGAATTCGTTGGGATTGCCGAAATCGCGGACGGGGGAAATATATAATTCGGCTCGCGGAATTCGTTGGGATTGCCGAAATCGCGGACGGGGGAAATATATAATTCGGCTCGCGGAATTCGTTTGTATATTTATCTTTTTTTTTATTTTTTTTGTGTTAACCAAATTCAGTTTCTTTCAGATATATTACCTGGACAAAGATAGAAGACGGACGAAGATGGAAGAAGGGGACATTTGCGAAAGGTGCACATTTATATTTCATTTCGCAGAGATTGTAGGCACCTTCTATCGATTAAGAGGACACATCAATGAAGATAGTGGCGTAGTTTTAACATCGACGAAGAGGAGACATCAATGAAGATAGCGGCGTAGTTTTAAAATCGACGAAGAGGACACATCAATGAAGATAGCGGCGTAGTTTTAACATCGACGAAGAGGACACATCAATGAAGATAGCGGCGTAGTTTTAACATCGACGAAGAGGACACATCAATGAAGATAGCGGCGTAGTTTTAACATCGACAAAGAGGACACATCAATGAAGATAGCGGCGTAGTTTTAACATCGACGAAGAGGACACATCAATGAAGATAGCGACGTAGTTTTAAGATAGTTGTATTTACCGAGCAATCATTGTTTAGCGTCACCCCCGAACCTGAGCCGTCTGCTCAAGTTTAAGCTTCTCCTTTGATTCTGTCGTCTTTTTTGTGATGAAGTCGTTCGCTTCACAATAATTGCTCGGGTCACGTATTTTGCGTTATTTTTAAGATTATATATTGTTATCGTTACCAGGTCAAGTAATTATTTCCTAATTTAAATGTGCTAGTTTTCTCTACTCCTACACCGCCTTCTACTGTGTTGGACCTTGTTCGTACGGCTGCGGTTACATTGAATCCGATATATGGCCGAAGGTCACTCTGAGCGTGGTCTATGTAGTATGTACCAGACCGGTTGGTACGAGAATTCGCGGTAAATAATATTGGTAGTGGGGTTAGCGTGGGTGAGTAGGTGGATTGTACGTATAATACCACCTCTTGACGACTGCTGGAGTCACCCTCGAACCAGAGCTTTTTGCTCCACTATAATTACTTGACTTGCCTATTTTAATATAATTCCGTCGTTGTAAGAAAGGGAGCTCGGAAGAATGTTCCTTCCGTTCTGACTCCCTTTCGGGTCTCTTGTGCAGCAACCTCCTCGTGGTGAGACCTGGGCAATCGGCATTATCCTTTATTCGTAAGAACTTCCAGTATCTTACGAATAAAGGATAATGTCGAGCTAATAGCTGCACACTTTGAATTATCGTTTATATTGCATACTAGAGTGTAAATTAATATCCATGATAATTTGAAACCTAATCCCTTCCATAACATTTTGCAATGGCATGTTTCATCAGATCAAAATATATTATTCAAGCTTGTTCATTTAATTTTTTTATTAACTCGCATGTCAATTATTATTAAATGTTACATTCTCCGCCATATTTCAGACGATGTTTTGGCACTATTTTGATACTATTCTTGTCGGTGGTGGAACTTGTAGCGATGTGGTATTTCAGATCACTGTAATTTCCACGTTATCCCCGCGCCCATTTCGCTCACTTACCGTCCAGTGGAATAGCACGATAGCTGGCAGTCTTTAATAGTATCTTGTCGGTGTCTGTGGTTGCAGGATTCCCTGTTACACAATCTGAAATACCGACGTAGCGAGAAGAAAGGAATGACGTCCCTCAGATTCCCACCAGGGTCTCTCATTACATAAGTCCTTACATAGGTCCTTTAGGATTTTCCAGGATCTCCGAAGGTTCCGCTGGAGCCACCGCAGATTTCTCCCTCGACAAGAGACCCTCCCGGAGGTTCCATCGTCCTTGGCAGCTCCGAAATTTTGATACAGCACTTTTGTGCATAGTTCTAAATGATAATCGCCAACCGATGCAAACCGATGGCACTGCGCTGTCATCGATTGACAGAGAGAAAATGTTTTCCTGTCTAAGACAATACCATCACAGATAAGATTGATGAAAAAATATATACATATGCCGAATATTTTGCAATAAAAATCAGCGAATCTGTGAACTACGGATCAGACATTATTTACGCATTTGTGAAGAGAAGCAACGTCGAAAGATTCAATCGGTGAACAGATCGAAAATACGATACGCATATGTGCGCGTGGTCAAAGTGGCGGGGAACAGAGTGTAATGGCAGTATAATGTATAGGTGAGACGAGAATACATCGACGGGAGCGGAAGTCGAGCGCACACAATCAGGATCGGAAGTAATTCCGGTGACCGAACACACTGGGATGGCATTGTTAGCCGATCCGCTGAATAATAATTGGCGTTCGGCGCATTTACATGGTCACGATCGCGGAGCGTCAATATCTTTCCGGATGGAATGGAAACGTCACCCGGTGGCTTTGCTCCGTGATATAGCGTTCGTTCAGTATTTGCCGTGGATCTATGCCTGCGACTTCGTCGTCGCTCTCCGCGTACGTATTAACAGTAAATCGAACAGAATCCTTTCGTTTCTGCTCGCGACAGAAATTCGCCGCGCCTCGTTTGTCCCGCGAGATTTAGAATTCATACTTACCGTACACGCGGCTGCGAGTTCATTTTTCTTTCGATCGAGGACCAAACTCGCAGTGCGATCGTGCAGCGAATGCATCCGGACGTTCCGCCGCAGGAATTGAAAATCAGTCGAAGTAAAATTTCATAAGGTCGATCAGAATTTTTTCAAAAACGAAGTACAACCGTTTATTTTGATCCCCTGCCAAAAAGTCGTCGGAGTGCAGCGGTAAGCTGACGGATACATATGCACGGAATTAGTCGAGAAAGCGGGGAATGTGCATTCTCGAGGAATTCCTTGAACGGTTCCGAAACAGTTCCGGTTGTTCGAGGACGGCATCGAGCCTGCGTCCGCAGACACTGCGTGATTTAACCCTTCGACGTACTATCATTTTTACTCTATGCACCATTACAGAGCTTTAGATTAATTTCGAAACTTGTTTTCGCTTGTCAAGGGAATTGTTCCGTTACGATCAGAAGCTCAGACATTAAATCGTAGCATCGAGGGGTTAACGAGCGGTGCGTATCGAGCAACGGGAGATCGATCCTCTTCCCCCCTCAGTTTATCACGATTCTTGCACGGTTCTCGGTCCTCCGCGTCGATTCTTATTGGTCCGGGGAAATCAAATTTTACGGGCGCGCTTCCGCTCGAACGGAGAACGATTCCCGAACACTTCTGTCTCTCGTTCTAGCCGTGTAGCATTGATTTTAGCCGGAGTATATGCGCGCGGAGAGTCGTGCACCAACGATCCTTGGTTATATATCCGTGATCCTTGTTTTCCCCAGAGGAGGATGGGCTGCTCACCTAGCGGACCTTCGTGCGCGAAGGGCGGCACACGATTAATGGCCACGAAGCTCGCTTTCACCAAGGGTCAGCTGCATAACCTGAACGCATATTTCCGCGGGCTGGCCGAGGAGCCTCAAAACGGTGAATGTTTAACGAGTTTCTCCATAAATCTTGCTCGTCGATTCGACACGAGCCGCGGCAAGATTGCTCCGCGTCGGGGAACAACGCGGCCGTATATCGAACGCGGGAGCCAATACAGACTGCGAGGTATTCGGCTGCCGAACATGACAAAAAGTATTAGGTCGGTGCAAAAGTTTCCGTTTAAGTTGAAGATTCTCCCAATGCTACAGAAAAGAGCACTGAACAATTGTTAAAATCTATATTGGAAGAGGAAACTATTCGGAAATGAAATTGTGAGGTCGTACCAGAATTATACTACGTATACTTCGTAGGTTTAATTAACTACTTGATTACTGGGACAGTTTGGCAGAAATGCACCACGGTGGTCTGGCTCGCGAAACTTCATCTTTTTTTTCACGGGTGAACGGTGAACGAGAGTGGCGATGTTACAGATTCCTCGAGCGCTACCGCGATCGAAGCTATCGTCGAAAGATTGGTGCAACGTTTGATGCTGGCCGCCGGCAATCTTGACCGGAGATTCTCGTCCGCGTTCCTCGTTTCGCTGAACGAGCCACGGAGGATGAAGGTAACAGGGCCGGGTGCAGCCTCGAACTTCGGGAACGAGCCGCGTAAAGGCCGGTCTCTATCTACATTCTTTCTTTTTCTCTGTGCAGCGGTTGAAGTTCGAATATTTGCTGCGCATAGACGCGCTGTCTACCCCGACCGCGAGCTCCGAGTTGGAAGTCGAAGAGGATGCGGCAGCGGGTCTGCCGGGCTTTATTCGGTTAAAGATACTCGACGCCGGAGCAAAGCCCTGGCAAGAGTACGCGGACGCAGCCGGGAGATTGAGGAGGGATCTTGTGAAAGCCAAATTAGCAAATTTGTTGGCCACGGCTGTTAAACGAGGTAATTTGTACCGGCTTGAGGTGGCCCACCCGGTGGATTTTGTTGAACCATCCACGGGACTCATGCTTTTGTATTTTTTAGATGGTGTCGAGCCGACAGACGCCAACGTTTGCGGATCGCCGGGGCAAGTGGTGGACGCCGAGGTCCTCGACAAGATACTGAAGCAGCCGGACCACTGTCGGATATTTTACGGGCCAGGTAACGTGTTCCTGAGTTATCGGGAAACTTAAACGTCGCCGTTAATTAACGACGATAAAAGGTACGCGATAAATTCCCGCCGCGGATAACGCTCGAGCCTCGAAACGCCTCATCTTGAGATATTACTGCGCGTTTATCTCCGCGAGCAACAAAAGCGGCTCGCTACCGGCGAATCGTAAACAAGAATGAAATGCCCAACCGTCTCGTTATCATCCCGCCTTATTCCTCATTTCGCGGGAGCCCTTTCCGCCCCCTTATCAACGTCAGGCTATCGTGTGACGTTCCGCGGTCTTCTCGCGCGTCTCCGAACTTTCTTCTTCCAGGTTTTCATCGCGTCGGCACCCTCGGTCTTTCTCCTATTCTAGTCTCCCCTTTCATCCCTTTTCGTTCATCTTGTTCGTCCTGCACCCTGTCCCCTCCCCGTTTGTATTAAATAACCGATGCGCGGAGGCAACTCAGTAATTCGATACACACCGAGTGTTCTATAAATCAGAACAGGACGCTCGGGCAAAGTTGCTTTAATAACTACTGCAGAGGATTTAGAGTAACGAGCGCCGCGAAATATGCCCAGTTTCTGTGTAACTGGATTAAAGAACGCCCCGTAAATCAACCCGAGCCCTGTCTCGCAAAATAACTGGCCTGGCTAACGACGCGATTTTTAACAATCCAGCCCGAGCTCCGCGGGACAACTAGATCCTTAACCCTTCGTGGTCCTATATCCTCGACAGTGGTGTTCTTAAGAGATAAAACAAATCGTTCCCCAATTGTTTGCAGCCGTTTCCGATGAATCGTCTCCGGAAGCAAGAGAGCATCGAGTGGCGCTGATAGAAGACTCCGGAGGAATACTTTTGCGGATAGCGTTGGACGGATGCAAGTCTCGCGAAGTGGAGGTCAGGCTGTTAATCGGCATAGGCTTGTCCTCTTGGCCCAGTTCGGCCGATTATCCTCGAAGAGTGCCTCTGTATCACTGCGACGCTCTTCTTCATTACACCGTCGCGCAAAGCGTAAGTGCGCCGATTCAAAGTCTGAAGATCTCTGCTTCCCCAACGCTTCTACGATTCACGGGTCCGTATTATCTTGTGTCCTCGTTTTCTCGTCACCGTTCCAGGGCATGTACGCCGTGGCCGTTGGACCGTACCCTGGTGCACGCTGCGAGGACCGAGCAACTCTCTGGGGTATACGTGTTCCGGCGGCAGAGAAAATTATGAGTCAACACTACGCCGCCGACAGTGTACCCGGCCTGACGGAGTCGGTGCTCATAGAAATCTTGCACCAGATGCGCGAGGGACTCCCTTTGAATCCTACAAAGTCGAAGGTGGGATCGACGTTCGTCCGAGATACCGAGTAATCTTGCAGCTCCTGTTCGTTCGTCTTCGACACTTTTCCTCGGGGTATATATATTCGTGCTAGAGCTGCGATAAACGATCAGAGCGAAGGGTATAAATACGCTCCACTTCATAATGGAAGTTCGTATTTTCAAAAATACATTTGTGTTGGCGCGAGTAATAAATTGTTTTTCTCGGCGGTTAAATAGTTCTTTAATTTTAGCTAGAAATTGTAAGCTTCTTCGCTATTCGCAAACTTCACGGTTTACAGGCGGTTAATTACAAATTGCTCTTTTTGGTTACCACGTGTTCACTCTTACGAAAGGCAAGACACTCTGACTATGGCGACCGGTAACGCGTAACCGGGCGCCCTAAATTGTAACGGCCGAAATGTGAAGTACTTCGCCTAATTAGCGATCTCCTAGATGGAGTTTCACGTACAGAATAATCAAAATTTTTGCTTTGAATACGGAACAATTTGAAAATATTGATGAATACAGCAGCGAATTGCTCTAAACATAATCGGTTAAATCGTTATAAGAATGGTCCGCCGTCCAAGGGTTAACGACACGCGATGTCTGTAGTCGAACGTTCCCCGAAAGTTTATTCTGCGCGAGCAGGGACGCAATGGCGTTCCATTCCCAACCGACTGCTCGACAAATGCACTTCCTCCCGATGGATTTTATTTGGTCGATTCAGTCGGGCGTATCATTTGTTTCCTTTTCTCGAACGTCTGCCAGAGAATAGAAGTATCTTCGTCCTCTGTTCTCGACGTCCTGTCTCTCTCTCTTTGACGTTTTCATCTATGGGAATATTTGGCGCGTTTCATAGGTTCGCGCGTGGTTCCGCGACGAATCACTTCACGCGACGGCTTTGACAATAATTCAGCCCGCGTATCTGACTGTGTGCGGCGCATCTCGTCGCGCTCGGCCGCGCCTCGCTTCACCTTGCCTCATCTTGCCTTTCCTCGCCTCGCATTCAACTCGGTCCCCGATTCTCTGGCCTATTTCTCGAAACGCACCGACCTTCCCCTTTTTCCTCGAGTCTTCCTTGTATCCCCTCGCGATTCAGGTGTCTCCGCGTCGACGCTGAAAACACACATTCTTTCTCATCTTGACGCGCTGCCTCTAATCCTGGCTATTTAACACTTCGCGTACCACGGCCTCCAGAAATAGGAGACGGAATTATTTACAGCTCTACCGAACCAAACAAATTTGCTCGGGAACTTCAGCAGCACGGTAAAACGTCCCCGCTTTCAAAAAGATCGGTTCAATGGACGGCAGAAAATAAATTCGCAAAAATTCGTTAATTTTGAGCCGTTTACATCAGACTCCCCTTAATAAAAACGCCGGCACTGGATGCGACTCGGCAATAATTTATCCGGCCGGTCCCCGGTAACCGAACACGCAACCCCGGTGAATACGTAATAAGAAAAGTTGAATCGATTTGAAAAATTTCCATCCCGCTTGCAGCCACAGCAACCACCCTCTATCCTAGCTTCCGGTTTCGTTGCCACGGCGGCTTGTACTCTGCGCGAGCAACGAGACTTTTCGCCTGCCGGCAGGCAGTGGCGAGCTGCAATTGAAACGGTCGTTCTATTATTTGAAATTAAGCATTCGGTGGGTTGGTCTGAATATCGATTACTGTTTTCCAGGCGAGCCGAAAGGGAGATCGTTCTCCGCAGGATCGGTTGAGGGTGGTCTCCAGACACATTTTAAGGACGATGCATCGCTGGTCGTTGGAACGGGCTGGACCGGATCCGTTGACTTGCTGGGCGCCCGACACCCTCTCGCGTCACGTTCTGCTGGTGTTGGACGAGTTAGTCACCGCTTTGAAATGCCAGAACCTCAGGTGTTACTTTCTACCGCGCTGCAACGTGATGCTACAATGCGCAAGAGGTAATTCGGTTTGTGGCGGAACCGGGTGAGAAAAAGGAAGGTGGTGCTGTCGTGCGGTGCGGTGGCGTGTCGGAGGACGGCTTTTGTTTTCGCCACGCGAGATCCAGCCTCCTTTTTGTCGTTATTTTTTTCCTACAGGACAATCGATATCACGGTGACTCGCACACATCGATGCACGCGCGTTGACGGCCCGCGGGATCGTCTCGTTACCATGGAAATCCTTAATTGGTGACGATAACGACGTGTACCATTATAGCAGACGTATCGGCAATTTGTGCACGTCCATAATTTCCATAGATATCTCATCAGCCTTTTTCACAGTGTCGTCGTTCAATTCTTTGAGATCCCGTGGACATGTCCGCAAGCTTCTGGAAGATTTCTCGTATTTTACAGGTGGGATAGTGCATCACGAAGACTCGTACGTCTCCGATTGTCGGCTGCTCGAGTCCTACCTGGAGACGCTGCACCATCGTTCTCTCTCAGCGACTCCGTGTGTTCCAAGACCTCTAGACGCTATGGAGACAGAGCTAATCGCCAAGTGGAGAGACATAGTCTTCTCGTTGCCCCGAGGCACGGCGGACGGAGATTATGGATACAGCTCCAGACAATTGGAATATCTCGGTTTGATTCTCGAGCAAGCGCTTCGAACCAGAGATTGCACCGCACAGGTAGCGTGTCGAGTTAACTCAAGCTCAAACAGAACAGTCCTCTAGTTTCTCTTTTCGACCACAGGATTACTCCGATATCTGTTCGTACCTGAACTTTCCTGAGTGTGCCTTTCACACAAGCGAGCAAGTCGAGAACCTTGTGTTCCTGCTGAAGCTGGTGTTAACGCAGGCCAAGGATCAGATCCGCGCGATGACCAACCGCCGTGCGAGGGAGCGAGAACGCCCCAGGGATTCGAAGAAGGGGAGGCATTGCAACACGAGCAGCCAGTTCGATCGATCCGTTGGTCTCTTGATCGACGAAGTTCGAGCTGATAGAGCGACCGCCAGCGCAGAGTTGGAGTCTCGCACAGTGATGGCGAAGATGCTGATGCACTGGTTGTACTTTGGTAAGCGGACAGTAACTACCGAGCAATAGTTGACAGGGTCCATTTTGAAAAATCTGTTCAAGGGTTGGACTACGACGCAAAATATCTGGAACCGGTGTTGCGACCGTATCTCAGCACTCTCTTCTACAGTCTTCACGAGAATTGCTGGTATGCGGCGAGTTGGAGAAGCAAGCAGGAGAATTACAACTCGGAGATGCGTTCATTGTCCGTGTTCTGCGAGTCTGTGCTGTCGCAGGAAACGACGCCGGCTCTGGGAATTGTGGAGGCCTTGTCGAAGGGCTGGCGCTGGGCGGAAAGCATGACAAAGATGATCGAGTATTCCGGGAACTCTTTGAAGCTGATTCTACTCGCCGGGGACAAGGAGCTCAGGTACAACCTGACGTTCGCCGAGAACAAGGGTCCGAGCGCGTTCTCCACGTGGAGCAAGGCCAGGAGCGTGAACACGATCGCCAGGAGAAAAAGGACGAGCTTCCAAGCCGGAGAGATCCTCGACTCTCTGTCGGAATCCCGGGTCGCCTGCTGTGAGAGCAACGGTGAGAACGAAGAATGCCCGATCCTTCTCGATCGAGTAATATCAGCCGGTCCGAGCCGGGTCGATAGCAAATAGGACGTAGCGTGAGAAACGAGGCGGTAGACCGACACACGAGTAATTACAGCGGGCGCGAGAGCTCCACTAAATCAGGTATTAAGATATAAACTTGGGCAAAGACTGCCGAGAAGCTTCCGCTAGCTCTCGGCCCCGTTGTGCTCGCCCGGAAACTTGTCGCGACGTAATAAGGCGCTCCGGAACGGGTGCGGGTTCGGGTTCGAGTTTAGAGAATTAATTAGATTCGCCGGTTCCCGCTTCCATGGGAACTCGGAGGGGAAAAAAGGTTGCCAGTTTCCCAGCAGTTACGCCGATCCCCGAAAACATCGAGTCTCGAAATTCCCGCTGAGGTGGATGAGGGTGATAAGAGGAATTTACACGGTATTGATTTCACGCTCGATTTATTCGTACAGTTTATGCGATCCGTGATAGATCTCGGCACGCGTTATAACGTTTAGACGATGTATGCGCGATCTAGTTGGATTTTCCTTGAATAGATAGTTTCAGTCCCTAAATATCCTGCGCAACGTTATTGCTATTAGAGACACAGTCGAAGAACACATACTTGTTTTGTCTTGTATTTTCGTGGGATTGCTAATTAAGGGAATGAAGTACTTAGAAAAATGGTAATGCGGGCTTGCGTTAGTCTGTGCTCCGGATGAGTGCATCGATAGAGACCAGACTTGCGCAAGAGTTTCTTACACGGCTACAGATCTATTGACAATGATCAGGCTCGCGCAAGAGTTTCCGCGAGACTCTGCATATTTCGCAATGGCACCCGGCAACACAGCAAAGCCGAGTGTAATAACAGCGGGAGAAATCAATTATTTCTGTAGCTGCGTAGACGAGCACGCGTCCAGGTGTCCGTGTGGGGGAGACCTTGCTCGGGAAACAATTCGCCCGTAAGATTTTTTCGATACATCCTGCGGTGTCGGGCTCCTGTTTTCACCCCGGCCGAAAAAAGGTTAATTACCTCTCGCGGAGAGACGCGCGCGTAGCTTGCCGCTCGTAAAATCGCTAGGCAGGATCAATCTCCGGGCACGAAGATGAGGCGTGGGCGAAGCAGGAGGCTTCCACTTCTGCGCGTTTTCCTTGAACCGGAGTTCGCCGTTCGATAAAGATTTACGGGACTGTATCACGGGAACATCGCCTCTCTCGCTGGGGGCTTTTGGCTCGCTCGCGACTCCCAGAGCTCTGAGACCCAATGCTATCTCAGGTTGGCCGTGTTATCGGTCAGGGGGCCGGCCAGCCGGCCGGTAGCTATCGAGCGAAATCCTTCCCCAGGAATAGTCCTATTGTTGCGGTATCGGTACTACGTGCCGACAACGACTGACCGGCGTCGTTTTATTACTTCGAAAATGTCGTAAACCGGGATTCCCGACGGCCGAATCGACGGTCAACTATTCCCGATGTACAGCCACTCGGTGAAACGACGCTCTTTAGCCCTTTCGCTCCGAATTCCTTTTTGAAACGAACACGTTCGGCTGTGAAAGTAAATACTTATTACATCAGGGTGCCTCTTAGGGAGCATTCCGGCCATCAGCATTTTTCAAAGACCGCGTGGGACGCGCTTGTCCCAACGGGAGCGAGAAGGGTTAAGATTTCACGGTGTTAGGTGTATGGCAACGCTCGGGTAACCGGGATTGCACATAGAATAACGGGTAGTCGCGTTAAACATTGAGGATGCGGCTGGCGTGTAGGAGGGTTAAACGCGCTGCGAAAGGGATGAAGATTTACGCCGGTGTCGCGGGAGGACATCATAGGTAACGGGGAGCGTAAAACTCGAGCGGGTACGCCTCGGGCGATAGATCAACCGTGTGCGCGAGCTGCTCGAAAAGAGCGGTTCGGCCGGCGCGTTTTAAATCAACGTCGAGCCGCGGCGGTGACGTAGGCAAATTTCTGCTCCGTATCCGGACGCCCGTTCCCTCGTTCGGTCCCGGGGGACGTTTATGCGACTCGCGGTGGCAAAATCAATAATCTTGTTAGGTGTTGCAGGCCACGCGGAGCTGAGGGATAGCAGCCCTTTGACGTACGTCGCGTCAATGAGCAGGCAACGGGCTCGACACCGTGGACCGGGCGACTTGGTCCTGGCTATGCTCTCCCTCGGCAAGTTCAGGGTAAGTTTCAGCTTTACCAACTCCTGCTGGTCGCCGCAAGTTTCTGTTTCACTTTGCTCGCCTTTCTACTTAACGTTTCGTTACCCCTGGTCTCGTTTCGTCCCGTGTTTTCTGACGTTCCTCCGCCACCGGAGCAATTAATTAAAATGTCGACAGCCCGTTAGAGTTATGTAGGGTGATCAAACACGAACCTCGATCGATCCGTGGATTATTCGACGAAGCTCGCAGGCTCGCTGCAAGAAAAAAATTCTGTAATAAAGGCTGCCACACACGCTTCATCACGTTGCTCCTTTTGCTTCTGTGCGAAGTTCTTGGTGGATGTGTTAGAAGAATACGAAGGCTGGCTAAACGGATAGAATACCACGGGATATTCCGTCGTAACAGGAGCTAGAGATTTTTCCGAGGGAGGAATTTACCGCGAACGAAGATTAAGTGGACTAAAGAAACAAAGCTAGATGGTGTTCGTTACCTCGTAGAAAGGGCCGCTTTGCTATGGAGATCGATTCGTTTAGCTTGTTACCTGTAGTTCCTCGCACCTGTTCGTGTAACGATATCAGTTTCAAACGACTTCTAACGCGAATAAACTAAAGTCCACGGCACTCGACAAGTTCGTCGACGGTGTCGAGAAAAAGCGAAGCGCATCGGCGTGAAACCCGACTGTAAGTATCCAACACAATGCCGGATGTTGTAAATCAGTGGTCGCGTGGCGTCGCAGTTTCGATCATCTTGGTCAGTATATCATTCCGGGGCGCAGGTTCGATGGCCGATTATTTGTCAGAGTAATTTCCGCGGTGAAACTCGCATTCCCGGACGTACGAGTCCCGGGTGTTTGCCCGTCGGAGTTTCGGCTCCGCTTTCATTCCGTGCTGCAGACGACGCGCGGGCCAGCTTAATTACACACAGTTCGCGGCAGTTTCATTAGATTAGACGAGCACAGATTTCCGACGCGGGACGCGGACGCGGACGCGGACGCGCGTTTCCAGCAGGCAATTCCAGGACAGTAATTTCGCAGGGTCGTCCGCCGGGAAGGGGACGCCGAAACGACGTCGAAACCGACGCGACGCGACGCCAGATTCTACGACAATAATATCGATGCGACCGGCTCGAAGGAAACTGCAGACTTCGCCGAAACGGAGTTTCCGCAATTCCCGACGATCCGCTTCTTCCCTTAACGCGCCTCCTATTATCCGCCCGCTTGTATAATCGGCTAGCAAACCGATTTAATAGCCGCGCTGATAACCGCCACACGACCACTACCAACCCTGCACGGTCTTTACCAATTTTCCTAGAATTCTGCTGCGCCCCGAACCGCCCCTTTGGGGCTTCCTCCAGCGGACGAATTAACTCTGGAACTTGCAAGTACCTGCGAACCCGCAGATTGAACAGTTTTTAATTAGGATTTGCTAACATAATATACTCCGGATTTCGTACTATTTCTTTGGCTACAAATCTGAATGGCACCCTCGCCGCAAATGCAGAAAATACGCAGTCTAGTTAACTGTTATTGAAACGAACACTGCTGGATCGTATCGAAGACGTTTCTAATCACTTACTATACTTTTAGTTATTATACGAGGTATTACACCAATTCAATATCCATAAAATAAAAAAGATAATAGAGAATGCAAAGGGTTAAAGTGCGCGAGAAGGTTTGAAAAATGGTTTTATTGGCTGAAAATGAGGGGAGAAGGAGAAGAAATTGGAAATCGTTCGGAGCGTCACAGTATTTATTCCGCTACTTCGGGCATTTGCGTTTCCGCAAGCGATAGGACGAGGAGAGATGGAGAGAGAGTGAGTCGGGATCGAAGTTGAATCTCGGCAGAGACGGAGGAACAACGGGAAAAATTCAACGAACCGTCGTCGCAGCGTGTTTGTCTGGCTTTGGTGTATGCATCGGAGTCCCCGCGTGCACGTGCACGTACACGGGCATGTGTATGACGAAGGAACGTTTATCTCCCGCCAGGAGACTTCTTCCTTGACAACACGAATTAAACGTCGCTCGCACGTCTCCACAGAGAAAACCGGCTCTCTCGTTCTTTGGTCCTGTGCCTGTATCGCTGTGTCCCCCCCTCGCATAAATCTCCGGCGAATATAAATCGACTTTTAATCGGCTCGCAAATGAGCGTTAATGCGACGAACACGTTGGACCGTTGTTCCTGACGAATCTCTCTCGTGAGAACGTTTGATCGCGGGATCGGTCACCGCCGCACAGTCGTCGATAAGTATTGAATAATGGCACGAGAATTCAAGAAAAATTATTCAAACTGCTTGAACACAGACGATATGTTTCACATGCTTCGGTAGATTCATTTTTGCGCCACTTCGCGTTGGTTTCATCGACGGAGAGAAACCGAGACGGTGAAAGGCGTCTGTTCGAATTACCCTCGATAGAATCGCGACTAATTAACGCAACAGGCGGCATAGAACTTTCTAGAGGTGTCCGATCGACGGCGCCGATCTTGATTTCGGGGACGAGCGTTTTGAAAGCAGCGCGTCCAGTTATCGCTGGCGGGCTTCTCCCTCCGGTTTTCATGAGTTTTCGAGCGGCAGAATTGAAATCCGGTTTAATGTTTCGGGAAAGCCGGCTGCCGGGAACTGTGAAGTGAAACCTCGGTTTATGAGAGAGATCATAAAATCGGGTTGCCGCGTTGCTTTAAAGTATCGCGTCGCTGTAACAACCGGCGCGACGAGAAGACTGTTGCCGCGCCATGCCAGCAAGCCATTGCAGCGATGGGAACGATGCTCTCGCAAACGGCTCCCATACCTTGCGGGGAAACATTGCGAATCTCACCGTTTCGCACGACTTCGATCACCTTCCCATCGCCTCTCGAATGGCTGTCCATTGGGACGCTGTTTCCCGCTAACTGTTATAGGAGTGCACCTCCCCCGCTGATGGAGTTTCCAGACGCGGTATCGCCTCTCGATTCTCGAACGATAGCGGTCCTTCCCTTTTCAACTCGACACGCTTTGATCGCAGTCCGTCCTCTTTGGAAAATGTTAGAGATCTCTCAGTGTTCTCCATTTGTAGTCGACTATGACGCTAGAACTTTACAAATTTCAAAATCTCTGAAACATTTCTGTTTCTATTGCAGCGTAGAAACGGGTGAGCTAATATTGCGGTGAAACGCGGAAGGGGATGAATGAGAAGTTTTAGAAGAGACCGGTGTTCTAGGGATAGAGGTTTCTCCGTCACGCATCGATCCATCACTCCGGCGATTTAATACAGGTTCGACAGTCTAATTTTCTTGGAGATTCCCCGTGGAGGATCTCCGGGTACCCGGTCCGTCGATTAACCCGCCGGATAATTAGACGGAATCCGCTCCGGGCCCGAGACGGACGGACGAAAGTCATGCAAACGATGGGACACGATCCTGCACTTACGGGGACCGAAACTTTTTTACGACCCGTTAGGAATATCCACTCGAATTTCCGGGTTCGGTCCACCCGACGCAGGGTCTTCAGGATCGCAGGGATTTTCCCGGAGTTTTGCGAGTCTCCGGGGGATCTTAAACGTATCAGCGTTCGAGGGAGGGTTCTGGTTCAGTCGTAATAGGTGTCAGCGAGTTCACAGCAGGTTGAGAGGGCCTTAACCAATGTCTGGATGTAAAGTGTTCTTTCTCGTTCGGTAATGACCGCCGAGAACCACGCTCGATACCCTCGTCCGCCCCGGTTCGATATTCGTCAAACACGCCCGCGCGTTCGACCTCATCTCGAAAGACGTAGGTGAATTCGATATTTGAACCGCTGTTTCACCGATAAAACATTCGAACAATTCGGCGAGTGCTTCCGCTTCAAAAGCGACCGGATCTACGGCCGTTCGGCGAAGAGACTTCCGGCGGCGATCGATAAAACTCGGCCGTGCCGAATCGGGCGCTGTTCGAATGGAATTCTCTTATAGAGGCGGTCGCTACTTACCCGATTAACGTTCCCATCGGTCCAGCCGTCGACGTTGCGAACTATTCTCCCCGACGAAATAAATGGCAGTCGCTTCTTCTTTCTCCGGCGGGACCCAAAGCGCTCCGAACTTCTGCTAATTTTTCACTGGGTCAATGCCTTCCGTGAATTTTTCGTTTATCTTCGGGTCGATTCGAGGCAGGCGAAAGTAGTCTAATTTGTACGAACGCCCAAGTTGATTTATCGTGTACTACTCAGTCGATTGATGAAATGGTCGTCTTAATTAAACAGTAAATAGCCGACAATCTTTTGGAACAATGCATCGATTTGGGTTAGACGAGTCTTCTTCAGCTATTTCCGAAGAATTCAGAATGCTTCTAGAGCTGTGGAATCTCCTGTTTCCTTCGTTATACGAAGTTCGCTTCGATCGGTCGCAATTACTGCGTCGAACAGCGTTTCTTTCTGGGAACGAGTTTCGCCATCGAGCAGAGACAATCGAACCCACGTAGGGGATGGAGCACAGCGCCGTGGTATTTTTCGCTTTGTTTATCCGCGATGATGGTTGCCGTAGCGCCCGGGGCCACGTTTTCAACTAATTTCCGGTTGCACGTGTTTCCGTCATTTGGAGTATCGTTCCGACGAGAGTTCTTTCCGAGCGAGAGGGACGAATATGTTTTTTCTTGACTTCAGGGCAGAAAGAGAAGGAGAGGGAGATCGTGCGACAATGATCCATTGCCTTTCGCGTCTATAATGGAATTCCCTGGGACGCGCAGAGGTATTCAGCACGCTTTCGTTCGGATAAGGCAATAACCTCGTTTAAAAAGTAGCTGCCCAACAATGGCGGCTCGGATCGGCCGGGATCGAAACTATCGATGCAAAGCATCGGTGGATTCCGTCGATGAAATTATATCCTCGGGGCGCGAACGATTTTTCTCGATATCCTTCGACGATTCCTACGTGCCTCGCCACCCCTTGCCGATCTCCCCTTGGTCCTCGGAATCGCTCAATAGCCGGGCCACGAAACTGTCTCTTGAAGCGACGAATAAAAAGAAGTCTCGTCTCGCGTCCCCCGTTCTCTCCGGTGTGGATGCGCGTACCTACACGCGCGCGCGCGCGTGTGTGTGTGTGTGCCGTCTGTATGTATGTATGTATCTCCGGAGCCACCGAAGGCGAATAAAAAGGGAAAAAGTGGACACGTATTTACTTTCCCGAAGCGCCCTCGCGAGCTATACCAGCCAGCCGAGTAGCTCTTGGCTCCTGCTCCTCGTCTCCGTCCTCCGTGTGCCAACTAACTTTCTACTTAAAGAGCGACAGCCCGAGAGTCGGGGCCCCCTTATGCTTATGGAAAATGCGTTTCGCGCTTCCGAACTAAGTTTAATCCCTCGTCTCTGCCGTCGAAGCAGTCCCGCGACTGCGAATCCTCCCCTCATCTGTCTTCCGGTGCCACTTTTTAATCGAACTTCCAAAAATCGCCGAACATCAATGTTTTTTTCATCCTCAATTGCATATTCGTCTTTTCAGATTCTGCAGGAGGTGGCGACGCTTCTTCCCCGAGAAAAGCAGCTGGTCCTGTTGGACCTGGTACACCGAGCCGCGAGGGAGTCCTCTCGTTCCAGGAAGACCGTTAGCTACAGTTTGGATGCGTCCGAATCAACGAGACAAATCTACAAACCCAGGCACGCGTTCCTCTTCGAAACAACCGCTTCAACGCTTTGGCTTCCGCGAGGAGCCTCTATCCTCCTCGTTTCAGCTTTTGCGATTAACCGACGGCATCCGAGGCCGAAGTCAAAGCGTTGAAGAGTTATCAATGGCCACACCGCCTCTTCCGCAATGCACAATGGTTTCCTCTTTCCTCGGTTCCAGAGCCGAAGCGGATCTCGTGGATTCATCGCTTCGATTATCGCCCGGCATTCGCGAGAGACGCATCATCCTCGAGCACCAGAAACAGCTCGAGAGGGAGATGCAAGAGATGCACGACACTCTGCGACGCAACGCGCTGACGAGACACCGTGCTTCCGCCTGGGACTCTAACTCGGTTTCGTCCTGGAGCTCCTCGATCGATTCGTTCGCCGGCACAATAACGCTTCGGAGATATCGCGCACCTATATGGGAAGCCCTCAAAGGTTCTGTCCGCACGTAATTTCGAAAATTCGAGAATTTTCGAACGTTGGAATTTCGGTAGAGAACGTAGCTACCCTTGATTTTTGCTTTCGAAAGTCTAGCGAACGCCTGGTATAACTGCACACGACTCGAGGGTTCTCCGCTCATAATTTCGCTCTAATTCCGTAGCTCGTGTGCTCGCTGAAACGATTCTGCACCGATCGGTTTTCACGAAGTCAATTATTTTATTCCGCTCGACGTGCCGCCGTTTTATTTGCGATTCGCCCCGGCTCGAGTGGCTCGGCCGACTCGTTTTCTATTTCCGCGCGCAGAGCTCGACGAGCGCGCGAGGCTCTCACTTTTTCGCGGCCGAGAGAGTTTCCACGGGGGGTGGGGAAGGGCAGCGCAAACAATACGGCAATCGATTTTTCAATTTCAGGGAGTTCGCCGGCGCGGGCCGGCGGCGGGCATTCCGCGCCGCTCGATCGCGGCATCGTCGCGAGGAATAAATCCGAGGAAATGATCAGCCGGGAGGAGTCGCCGACCTGGAACACGCTGAACGCCCGGCGGCTGCAAGACGACTCCAAGAACGGAGACGAATTGCCGTCTTGGGACGCGCTCGAGGCGACGCTGAATAGGAGGCTGTGTAATTACGGCAACGCCCTCGCGGAGTCCTCGCGGATGGACGAGCAGCGTATCGGGCCACACCGAGAATGATTGTTTCCCCGGGAAAATGAAGGTTCTATCTCAAGGCTGGTCTACGTGAAAAACGACTTTGCACCCGTTGAAACTGTCTCTCCGTGTCTCAGCCGCCTCTCGGACCGTCCGCGTCCTCCGCCTCTCGCCCAACATTCCCAACCACCGGATGCCACTGGACGTTTCCTCTGGAAGATATTTACCAGCCCCGAAAGAACTGTACCAGGTCGTCCCGTAGAATAGTGTTTGTCCGATTTTCCAGTGTGGAAGTTAACCAACGAATTCATCAAGTAAATATTATACATAAAAGAAGAACCTAATATTTACTAGCCCCGAAAGAAACGGATCACCTTTTTCCCTATGACTCCATGAAGAATTTAACAAGCGCATTCACTAAATGAAGGAGGGACCTATAAATGTGCCGAACGCGTGTTTATTTCAAACGAGACTGGAGATGACGTTACTCGTGGGATGACCTAATATTTAGCAGGCTCAAAAGGAGCGTATTTCTCGCGCGGCGACCACGAGTACGCCGGTTGACTCGCGAGTATATAATGGTTACGAGGAAGCTCTGGAACAGTCGGAGCAGCACCTTAAATTTTCATTTGTGCCTGAAAGCGGCGATTACGTCCGTTCAGCCCGGCACCAGCTTCCTCCCCGTCCACTGGCTAATTAATGGGAACCACGGGCCACTCGGAATTCCAGCGGGGTTAGCGTCGACTGATTTTGGCAAATTCGACCGAAAGGAAAATTCCTTTTTCTTCTCCGTTTTCGTACGGAATGAGACCGCGCGCCTCGTGCCGCTTCGTGCAGCGCCGTGCAGCGCCTTGCTCTCATCAATCTTCACCACCTAAGGCTACTCCGTGACCGTACATTTTTATTAAGGTTCCCCGGCACGGCCAAGGCAAGGTTTCTTCACCGAGAAGCCTTCCTGTGTACACGGAGTCCTCGCTCGCTTTCCACAGGTAAGTCTCTCTCTTTCGACCGCCTTAAATTGCGAAAAGATGTAAGGTTACTTTATCGGGGCAAGATTATTCGATTCCAGCGGCCTTCTTGGGACACGGAATATAAAATAACGCGCTTCGTCGTTCGACACGGGCTTTTCACAGCTAAGAGAGAACGAGGAAGCCGAGAGACGGAGAGCCGAGGAAAATCGCGGTTCTTCCGGCTATCGGAAGCCCCGGCGAATGGTAATTAACCCATTATGGGAGGGCGCGGAGTTAACGCAACGTTTCGTTTGCAATTTTTTCCAGTCGATCTGGATTATCGAATTCCGTTTCTTAATATCGTCGTCGCTGAAGGGAATTCCAGGGATTTTCTCGAGACCATTTTTATCGTTCGTGCTGTTCGCTCTCCGGGCAGGGTCTGTGGCAATTTTACAAAATTTTATAAAGAATGGAGGCGCTCGAGGGTAAAAATTACGTTGGCTCGGTGCTCGTTCCTTAACGGGGCGAAACGAAGAGCAGGTCGTCTTTGAATAAATAGTCTGCGCGTAAAAGCGGTGTGCACGCTTCTATTCGAGCTACTGCCAAAGAATGCGTTTTCCTTTGCCTCGAAAGTTACACGACCGCGCGCGCGGTCCAACCAGTGGGTCAAGTTCGCGGAGCGGCGCTTAAACTAAATCCGCTCAGAGGGTCGGTCGGCGTGTAGGTATTAACTCGCCTACCGTCCGGGGTTAGTCGATAAATTTCTATAGTCGAAGCGGCGGCGGGACGAAAATCGCGGCACGAAAACACTGGTCCCGATTATTCCCGTTGGAATTTTCCGATCGGGATAGGACACCGTTCGGCGACGGTCGATTACCGATTCGCCGGGTCCTCGAACGAGCGCGAGGAGCCGCCGCGTAAATTGGAAGCAGCAGCGGCCGCTCGGTATGGACGCGATTCGATTAAACGAATTTAAAATGGCGCAAGTTTGCCAACCGGCCTGGTAATTGCCAATTAAAGTCGCCCGGAATGAGCAACATTGTCCGAGCTATGTCGAGGTGAGTCATCGAGCTTCACTCGTGCGAGATCGAACCGCGCGGGCCCATCCACCCGGGCCACGGTAAACCTCGAATGCGTTTCATTATTTTCAATTTATTTATCTATTTTTCTCGTTCGCGACTGAACACGCCGCCGTTAAACTACGACTGCGAGTCGTCGGGCCGATTCCGGTCACGTCGGCTCTCTCGTCGCGCGAGCGCTCGAGCTCCGTTAAGTCCGTGTTAGTCCCAGTTTTAGTCCTCCGCCTAAAACCTTATCCGCTACCTTTTCTTATTTTCAGCCATCTTCAACGTCCTCTTCCGCAGTCCTCTGATTCAGACGCAAGCAGCGAGCGTTGTTTGTCCCGGTTATACATCGACGAAAGAACATCCATCTTCCTCATGTATCAAGGATAATGTCCCACAAGGCAAGTCCGATCAATCCCCACGAGCTTCTACATCTCCTAAAGATCAACCTCAGAAACCCCCGTTCGGTCTGTGTAAATTGCTCCGAGTAGGCGTGGCCTAGTAGCTCCCAGGTTCCCGAGAGCCGAATCACTGCCCCAGAGAGCAATCTACACCCAAGACTGCCCGTGTCCCTTGATCTTCGCGCGATACACAGGCCCGAGCGCACAAAGGACCTTCGCGGTTCCTTCCGCTCGCCTTGCAATCAGTCGATCGATCAATTAGAGCGCGCGGGAATGAAACAAAGGAATGGTTGGTGGATTCGTCTGGGGTCTGACGACCCGGAAGCGATCACCAATAACAGTGGAAACGGCGGCCGTAAAAGCCTCGGGACTTTGATTCGCGCGGTGGAGGATGTTCCACGGTAGGAACGCCGAAAGTGGAGGAAGGAGACGAAGGACAAAGGGACGGGGAGAGGAAAAATGGACGCGGCGTAGCCGTCCTCGACGTCCTCGCCGTCCTCGCCGTCGTCGTCGTCGTCGTAGTCGTTGTAGTAGTCCTGGAGAGAAGTAAGTAGGGACGGACGCGAGGGGGGTAGCGTTCGGTTGGCCGGGCTGCTTCCGTGTATTCCGGGGGTGGTTTTGGTGCGCGCGCGCACCGGGGTTGCGCCGTGGTTTCATCTCAGTTTCGCAGCCTCCCTTCCGCGGTCCGCATCAGCTCTGGCTCTCGCCGCTGGCACAGAGGTGTGTCGTTTTATCCGCGTTTCTATCGCCGTGCCGCGTCACCGACACCCCGTTCCGTCGATAATCCATCGTTGAACCGTTCGTCGGACGTTTCTACGCGGTCGACGCAACCCTCTGCGAGGTGTCCGCTCCGCCAGAATCGGAGAGGAACGTCGGGCGACGATCGCGAGACAAGTGGGAACACCGTTTTGTCCTCGACGTGCGACTTCCGCGCGCGCCTCTATCTCTCTGTTCTCTCCACTTCTCTGTCTATCTATACTCTCCTCTCTTTCTCTATCGGAGTATGTTAACGTGCGACAGATGATCCACCGACAATTGCCAGGACAATGGTGTACGATGCGGAGCCTCCCACGCGTGTAACTTGGTAAGAATGCATTGGTTATTGCGACGCAACGTGTACCGATCGAACTCTGACTCGTACCGAGGGTTCGATAGAGCTAGAGGATTTTTCAACGAGCTTCCTGTCAATTATTTTCTGGAAAATGGAACGTCGAGCGCGAGGGTACACCTTTGTTCTCTCGGGGGACGGAGCGTAATTCCCGAGTTCCAACCGGCGGTCGGCACTCGCATTGCCCCCTTTGACCGGCCTAGCCCCGTCATTACGCGTAATGTAACTTAATCGCTGGGAAATCGGTCGCTTTGAAGGTCCGGCGGGACAGCCGTGTCCGAAAGCGGGGAACCAAGAGCCAAGACGCGCTTAAGGGACCGAGGGTGCAGCAGCAAGGGGGATGGCGAGGAACGAGAGGGGACGCGACAGTAGAGAACGTATTGCACATGCAAATTGCGTCAAACTTGCACTCGTGAAATGATTTCACGAGTTTCGAACGAGTTTTCCTCGCGGTTCCGGGAGAGCTGCTTTGCTATTCAGTGGCTGGTTCTTTTTCTCTCGTCGTCCGGGGAAACTTTCTTTGTACCTCTGTCTCTCTGGCCGGCGCCCGTTGCGGCCGCATCCGGCCTCGTAGAACGATTAATTTCTCTCTCCCTCTTGCCTCGGCTCGTCGACGGACGAATAGCCATCGAGATCGGTCGGGCAGAATGTACTTTTGATAAAGGAGGCTGGCCTCCACTCGCGCGGGTCGTTTATAACAGCCGGTGGACGCGTTCGAAACACGTACGAACCGTGTTTCCTCTTTTTTCCGCGCCGCGCGGTCATTTATTAAACGGACGCCGATATTGACGCAGTTGATTTATAGCCGGGCCAGCCATTCGCGGATCTTTGTAGATAGGTCCGCCGATTCTTCTCGCTGCCGACACTGTCTAGCCTGTGGATCTCTTTCGCCCCGGGAAAACCCGTCGGATCCGGCTGACAGGACTTAATCCTCCCGAGACCCGAATAATCCGCCGGTGACGGCTCGTTGTTCTTGCAAAAACCCGGCCTGGACGGTTATTCAGCTCCATTCTGAACAGAGGTGCTTCAACTGCGACGACACATTGTCGCGATAACGCCGCGCTTAATACGCGGAAAACGCGAGAGTCCGAGCGGGCTGGACCAACGATGAAAGCGGCTCGCTCAAAGGAGAAATTCTGACGGATTAAGAAAGATGGAATCTTCGCGGAGACTCACGTCGCCGACGGGCCTCTGGTAATAATAATAAATGGACTTGGTCGCATTATCCGGCACGGAGTGCTTCGAATTCAATCCGACAATAGTTCGAAGAAAGGAAATGGGCTAGGAGGAGGAGCGTGAGGGGAACGAGAGGAGGAGTATTATATTTAAAGAGGTGCACCGTTCGGAATATTAGATGGAATAGCATTGTACCGGGAGGATGCAAGTCTAGAAGGCTCGAAGGAGTGCTCGAGACCGGCGGATGGAAGAATCTTGTAGAAACCGAGGAAAGAGCGGTGTACGTTGTGCTTGATGCGAACTTACCTCGGAGCATTTTCGCGGGAGTAACGATCAGGTCCAGGATCGAGGAGCGAAGTTAACAAGGTATCGCAGCCGAGGCGATCGGTTCCGAGACAACGGCGTTTTCCAGCTAATTGAGTCGGGGCAAAGCGAATTTCCATTAAACGATGCATCGACGGAACGTCCACTCGTTTCAAATAATCAGCAGCCCCGGCTGATTGTCGGCCGTTCGCCCCCGCGTCTGCTCGATCAGCGTGCACTCGCAATTACTAGATGGCCGATGGGGGAGACAATCGAATCCGCGTGCAGCTCGCCATCGACATCGGCGTCGTTGTCGTCGTCGACACGCGAATCGAGCGACGTTTCCGTCGAAAGTAGGACAGGTAGCTGGCGAAGGCGCGCAACTTAATAAGCGAATAATTTGTCCGCTTCTGTGAAAGTCCCTTCGAACTCTGTCGACAAGTAAGCGGGCAGGTAGCGTAGCGTTCGCGAGCCAGCGCCGAAATAAACGAGAACGCATCAAGCGGCGACGTTCCTTTGACGAATTACCGTTCCCCGGCCGCGCACAGTTAACTTGATTTCTCTTCCGAGGAAAAGTCCGCGTTTTACGGGGCCCGGCCAGCCAACTCCACCGCGAAAACGCGCCGCGTTCCGCAGTTCAGTTCCGCGCATCGCTTAATGACTCCGGCCGTTTCTCTTCTTCGTTCTTTTGCCCCGCGCTTTTTTTCTCCTTTTCTTTTTTTAATTGCTTCAGCATTTTTCTCGTGTTCCGGCTCGCCCGGGCCAGCGCGGCGCGGCGCGGCGGGTTCGTCCGACGATTCAGCCGACCGCGCTTTTTAGCCCGACCTCGTCGAACTAGCAGCTCCGCGTACCCCTGGCCACGCTCTCCGACAATGCGTCTACGCCGTCCTTTCAAATCTCAATCCCGCAGGCCGATGCCCCCTCGAAATTGTTCGGCTTCGAGGCGATACTCCAGGTCTGATGAGATCAGTGGCTTTTCATTCAATCGGTCGTAACTGTAGCTCTCGATTGTACTTTCTTCTCGCTGTTCAGCTTTCAAAAGACCTGGCGAGAAAATACCTGGAAAATATTGAATGAAGTTTGTTCATTTACCGCTTCCTTTTCGAGAATATACAGTTCGAAAATTCGGCTACACAGGGATTTACGCAAGGGGAAACGGTAGGCCATGCACAGACACGCCAGCCGAACCCTTTTCAATACGACGCGTGTTGTACAGATTTTGAAACACGGCTTTTCGGAAACTAAGCCTCCGATGAAAAAAATGTTGTATTCGCTTCTTGTTTGCTCTAACTTCGGCGAATTGATTGGCCCAAATCTACCGTACTTTCAGTGTAGAGTGTATATTTGCCGAACTCAATTGTTCTTTCGGAGTTCTTTAGACCTACAGAACCACCCGGATCGCTGCCATTTCCAATTCTACGTGATTTCATTCCTGCTTCTTCTTTCTCCCATGTGTTTTACATTGTTTGCAGTAAAAGCAAAAAATAGGTGAACTTTCGTGGGTCAACGATACACTGGGGGTTAATAAAATAACGGTAACGCTTTTTAAAAATTAGTCGAGCACGCCTACACGAGGGTTTACTCAACCCACTGCTGACTCATATGCAACACGACGCGTGTTCCACGGATATGCGAACTTGATTTACAATGTGGAGATAAGTGTAGGCAATTGATTGGTTTTCATTCGTTTCGGCGTTTCCTTTTTCTTCCGTTTCATCTGACTGTTATGCGTCATCAATTCTAACTTTCAATGGTTAATTGAACGCGTGTGGTGAATGAAAATAACAGTAGTATTTTTTTAGAAGACGAAGGTATCCCTCTGGTATCTTTTTTGTTTGTTTTCGGTGGTCCAGGATCCCGTGAGCACCCAGTATAATTACACGAAGCGACAGCAGGGTCTCGCACCGCGACGGAGCTCGGTAAACAGTCTGATCGATTGATCGGTGTCCGTGCGACGACGCGTCCGCTTTTATTTATAACGCTGACCCGTGGAAAGTTAGAAAACTGGTCGCTCGCGGCTCTCGTGCCAATATCCCCGGGTCTAATGACTCTTTGAAATGAAATTTTCCGGCGGGACACGGACGAACGTTTGTCTTTGTCCAAGCGAGAGGGGCGAGTACGGTTCGCAGACGACCGCGCCATAAATTTCCGCGGCGCCGATCGTCGTCGTCGTCGTCGTCGTCGTCTCGATTCACTAACGGATCGAGGTTCGACGGGGGATCTCGATAAATGTTCGGATGTTAATGGCAGTCGACACGGCCCGGTCCGATCCGGTGCTTGTTCGGCGCACGCGTCGCGATTACCTTTGAATATTTCAGCCATTCATTTGCCGGCCGGAATGGCTGACCCGGATTGCGAGCACTGCGACGAATCGGCCGTCGATTTTCGGCGACGGAATCGGAGTCCAACGAGTCATACTCGGCTCTGCAGAAACCTAACGCGATAGGTCCAGACCTCATCTCCGTTCGCGAATAATTAACCCTGGAACATCGCAATTTCGGATCATTCGGCTCAAGAAATCGCACCTCGAGACAAGGTCAGATTCGCGTCGGAATTTATCGGCGCTCTGTGAGCTCTGTCGCGTTTACGGTTCCTTGAACGCAACCGGCTCGGCAATAGAACAAAATGGAACAACTGCCGCGCCAATAATAATAATGGCTTTGCGCGTTGGGTGTCGGCTCGTATTGTGACCGCACAATACGCGAAACTGTGCCCGAGGAATTTCGCCGGCTGCCTCGAGCGGAGAATAACGAGCTTGGTCCCCGTCGCGTTTCTTCCTCCCGTCTTTTCCCGTTTACCTTCGTCTAGCTTTCCCAGTCTCGTCGCCTCAGATGATGCGTTTCATAAATTATTTAAATCAATCGCGAACCCGCCTGGCAACGGCTTCGGCCTTTCGATCCACTTAACCCTTTGCCCCACGATTTCATCTCGATTTTTCTTACACCTAGTTTCGGTTTATATAGTATAGATTAGTGTAAGAAAGGTACGCGATCAGTATCTAGCTTTTAGAATCGCATGACCCACGCCTCGAACTACGTCATTTTGGGACCAGGGGATAATCCTTGCGGAGTCTTGACTACTCGGGACGTATCTCGCAGGAAGCTCCGAGCTGTTCCGATCGATAATCCTTATCATCTCTGCGGGGATTGTCGAACACGGAACGACGATCGTCGGCGGGATGATTGTTTGGTTGATTTCCGCGAGGCGTGGCGCAAACAGAGAGCTTGGTCAAGAGATTATCGCGTGTTGGTGCCGGTACGGTGCTAAGTTCGAGTTGCGTTGGCGGTTGGTCGAGGAAACAAGATCAGAGGGGTGGTTTCGGTGCGGCGAGTTGTGCCTTGCTCTTCGGGCAAGTACTCCTTGACCCGCGTTTCCTCTCTATTATCGCTCGCTAACGTTCCCCCTTAACTCCTTGCCCCCGCAGAAAGCACGCTGGAAACGTTTACCGTGCTCGACGCACCCCCGGGATCTTGTTGGATCGAGGGCCTCCGAAAGACGGATATCTCCGCGGCGAAAAACGTTCACGGAAAAGCGGAGGGTCTTTGATGTGCAGAGAGCATCTGTCGGATCGTCACCCGGCGCAGTCAGCAGTTTGACTTAACTGGAACGAGCGCGCCAAGTGGCCCTTGACCCCTTCTAACCACTTTCTCGTTGTACGATCATCCCGGAGTGGTCGTCTCGTGTTTAACGTTCTCTCGTCTTACGTTCCTACCAGCCCTCTCGCGCGGGCCCACGATCTCCGTGTCTCGAGAGCCTAGATCCTTTTATTTAGAGTATTCCCTCGCTCGCTCTTCAACCCTAGCGTAGAGCTTAGCGAAAATCGAGGGATTCCAACCGTGTCAGACACAGGAGTCAGCCTGTCTCGCTCCTCCTTCGCGGAAAGTGTCCTGAGAAGGTGTGGCTCTGTTGCTTTTGCTACTCATCAGCTAGGACAGTGTCACATAGATAGATAACTAATCATTCGTAAGAGTAATCTTCAGGTTAGAACTAGTCCTGCCCGGAATCGTGCAGAGGACCATCGGTCTTAGTCTGCTGTGTATGTGGTAGGCGTGGCCAATGTTTTAAGGAGGCGTTGCTTCGAGCTGCTCTCGCTTCCTACGGAGCCGGAGCATCGCTCCACGGAGCAATTTATTCGTTGTTTGATCAACAGGCAGCAGGCGTGTTACGAGCCGAGTAAATGCAAAACGGTCCCTCAGAAAAATAGGGGATGTACGGCAGGGCCGAGAGCTAAGACACCCGGTATACCCGGTCATGTTTTAATACGAGCGTATAAAAGGTGCGCGCGATAAACCGTGCGAGAATTTACGGGTGGCGCGGCCTGATTTATTTCGCACGGTGTTTAATGGTGTCTGGGACGAGAGAAAAATGTAGTTCGAGGAAATCTCGGCGAAGCTGCCGGAGACGCTTCGGACCGATACACACCGGAAAGGCATTCCGTAATTAACCGGCTCCGAGTAATTAATGAAAACTTCGGCAGCGGACCGGGGAGAAACTCTTGAACTTCTCCGGGGATCGAGGGTTTCCGGAAAATATAACAGGAACTTGAAATAGAGCGGAACGGGCTGTCGCGCTTCTTCCTTTTCCTCGGTGTCGCGTTATTAATTTAATTAATACATTTTTGCCACCTCTCTCTCTCTCTCTCTCTCTCTCTCTCTCTCTTTCTCTCACCCTCTTACGCAGTCTCTCACTTATCGTTTACTCGAGGAATAAAACAGCCCGTTTGGATTCATTTAATTTCCCTCGACCTGCTCTCCTGTAATCATTTGAGTTGCAACTTCATATTAAATCCTGCGAACGTAATATGAATTCATGGAAGCTCCGGCGAAAATGTATACTGCGACGTTTTTAGCGCTCGGTTAAACGTCCGCTCGGAGAGCATCGAGTTTTCCCATTAGGAACGCGCACCCCGTCCGTTTCGAAGTCCTGACCAAGACGTGGCATCCGCGATGCAACGCGTGCACTTTACGGGCTGCGTGCACGTCCGACAAACTCCGTCGGGCTTGTCTGGCAACCGGTACACGTGTTACTCGTTGTGTCCGACACTCTATTCCAAGGCGTTCGCCTCGCACTGGATCCCTGATTATACACTGTCCGATTATCCTGAGCCAGATCCGACATTCTTGGAACCGTAAAGAGATCTCACGGCCAATATCTTGCGCAACGACCTGTAATTCTTACGGAACTCGAGTGGAAGCAGAAATATAGTTCGGCAAACTTCGAACTTGCAATGATCAATCTTTTAGTCCAAGAGAAATTTTCAAGCATCGTGGTTCGGGAATCGATCACACTTTCTTTCAACTTTATTTTATTATTTATTATAAGCCTTGTCTTTCGGCTTAGGAGAACGTATTACATTTTACGTACACCATACTTTGACATTAAAGATTTATGTATACATATTCTCTTTTTATAACACTTCCTGTTTGGTCCATCTCTTCAGAAAATGTTTATGTTCGAAATAAAAATTTTCCAAGTCAATCGTAAGAAACAGAATGAAAATACATTTCGAGATTAATGTAACATCGTGAAATTCTCCTGATGTAGCGTCAGTTTTATAATTGACCTAACCATTTTTCTCAGAAATGCATAAAATCTATGTTCTAATTAATTGCTATCCGAGTTCCGTGTCTTGCGATTCTCGTCGCGAGAAAGGCGGGTTGTTTGCGTCCGCCGGAGAGGGTTTTCAATTGACCGGTCGCAGGAGTTCGGTCTCGTTTCGCAGTGAATTCCGGGAGTCGATAATTGTCGCGATTACATCTCACGGGGCGCGGTGGTACACGAAATTAATCGAAACTAATTCCTGACCGAGCGTATCCGTTCGCCTTGGCTGCACGCCGCATCGAATTCGACCAATTAGACTCGGTTTCCTACCGATAACCGTAATTCGATATAACCCCGCGGATCTCGCTCTCGGATCCACTTAATAGGGCTTAGTTCGCTGCGACGAAATTTGTTTAGCCCCGGCGACCCGATCGCTGGAGACACTGCCGTGGATCAACCGCGACGTTTGACGATGCCCTTCCCCGAACTTCCGTTAAACGGGTTATCGGGAGAAGCCCCGGCGAGTCCTTGGGAAATGACGTCGATAATTCCCCAAGAATGGAGCTACAAATTGACCGGGCAGAGAAGGGAGACGCTGAGGGTGAGAGGGAGAGACGAAAGAAACAGCAAACATCCAGTTTTTGCTGCGCAAGCGTGCGCACATTATTTCTCCCCCAATTCCGACGAACACGGAGGATACGCGAGGGAAAAGGTTGATTGGCAACACCGTTACGAGGCACGACACGTTCGCAACTTCGGGGCTACCCTCGGGCTCCCGATCGAACACACTTCGAGAAACGAAGTTGTACCACCTTGGACCTAAAACATACAAAACAGACAAAACACAAGCCTTACAACCCACCGACGCTGTTGTTCCCTCAGCTATTTAACCACTTGCTCTACGATTTTCTTCTCATCTGCAACAATTAGAAAGAAGGAACCGCTCCCACTCCAAATTGAACAACCTACGAAATCTTCATTACGAGTCCGACGTTTATAGGGCGAGGGATTAATTCCAGAGGGGAACTTGTGGTTCTCGGAATTAATTGAGACACCTCGGGAAAGATGCTGCTACCACGTAGACCCATCTCGGTGTCCCATTTCTTCGCCCCCGGAAGGAAATCTCTGATAAGTAGTCTGCAGATCTTTATGCGAAATGGAAACTCTCCGAATCAATTCGAAGAGTCATTTCAATGGACTGAACATTGCTATTCTTTAATTGAAAAATGCTCATCTGCTGCAATTTGAACAGCGGTAGTCTCTCGATATCGTCACAAGAGCAATCTCTCACACACGGAGAGCAAGGTCCCAGGAACTCCACAGGAATGCGTGACAAGAAATTTCGTGCCCTCAGTTTTTTAATCACAGATCAATTACAAAGTCTTTGGAAGCCGCGTTGTTCGAATAACGCAGTTTTCCGGAGTTCCCGCGGAGTTGCGGAAAGTTCCGATGGAATTCCATTGTAATCCCGGGTCCTGGTGTGTGTCGTGATCGATACTAGGCGGAATCGCGTGCGCGTTTCGGCTGGGAATCGTGGGTCGAAATTTTCTTGGTTGCTGAGCGTTTCGGCATTGGTGTATCTCTCTGTCTGTTGGTCGTTTCTGTTTCGTTCCGTTTTTTTCCTGGGCTTCCCAACGTTGGGAAAATATAGAGGCGCCCAGGGAAATGGGAACGGTGCGTTTACACAGACGCTGGAGAACTCCCGGAATCTCATTTGCCCGCGAGAAGCCGCTATTCGATACCCGCGACGCCTTCCACACTCGTCTTCTTCCTCTTCTGGTTCTTCCTCCCGCTGTTCGATATCTGATGTCTCGTGTCGGTTCAACTCGGTCGCGTTCTTACCTCGTGAAACGTTTATTCTCGCTCGACGGGAGAAGGCCGGGGCGTTGTTGCTGCGTTCCTAACACGGTATTCTGCGGCTGTCCGACCAACTTGCGTGGGACGAGGCTTTTCAGGTCGCGTTCTGCAGGTCCGATGGAATGTCAGTTTGATTTAGAGCGCCGGGGGAGGGCTCTATTCCACGTCGAAAATTTTCGCACGAAGCTTAATCGGACCCGTTCTACCGTTATTTACACGGACCTTTCGCTTGTGAACCTTCTCTATCGAATTCTATGCGCTTCCGTCGCTCCTCTGTTCGTCGAACGTTTCGACCGCACCGCGTTCTACGTGTCTACCGCATTCGCAAATATCTGGACACCGGCACAATGGTCTATTCCACAAAAATTTCGCCGCGACTCGTTTCTGTTTGGTGTTCGATAAACAACAGCGCGTTCTTCCGTGGTCCTTCAAGAATTCTATGCGCTTTCAAATCGCTCACGACACAGATTTTTAGAGCGATACACACTCCCGTCCATAATATATTATGAAATAAAAATATGTAAATCAAATCTGACCAAATTATCCTACATTTTCTAAATTATCAACCTCTTTTCTCTAACAGTTATTCAAATAGTATTTGTATTTAAGTTAACATTATCGTATAATAGCTACATATAATCAATGTAAAACAATCAAATCAAGCTGGAAGCTTGTATTCTTTAATTGCGATTTTCTTGAATACAGAAGGGCTTGAAATATTTCAGAAGGATGAAAGGGTAATCCAAACTTTCAGAAATTTCTCTCGGAAAACAATTCCTCCAAGACAGGATTTCCAGTCGAAAGTCTTCTCGGTTTCGAATGTTTCGATGCAACAAATTGTTTGGAACGTCGACGGCTGGATCACATGGCAATCAAAGCACCGAGGCACAGTCGCGCAGCAGACGACTCGAGCTCTGACAAGACGAGCAACTCGCTCGTCGGCCCGATAACATAAATTTCCAGCTCGGCAAACAGTTCGTTTGCCTTTTGACCGAGCTGATCCACGGATCACATCGAGCCTCTGCCGACTCGACAGGATTCTGCGCCACGGGCTATCCAGTCTGACGAAACATTCAGCCTCGATATTGCAGCCGCGAGTTTTCCAGCGGCGTAAACGCGGTTGCGTCGTTCCCGGGGTAACTGGAGAGCGTGTTGCGCGTATGGAAACATATAACCAGGGGCGAGAGACAAATCGTACAGCGAAAGGGCTGCTGCTGTTCTCGATCTCCGAAAGCTGGCTTGATCATCACCTCCAAGAAACTTGCGCGTGAACGACGGATTCTCGTGGAGCTCCCTGCACCCTTCGTGGGAGCTTGCTCTCTCTCTCTCTCTCTCTCTCTCTCTCTCTCTCTCTCTCTCTCTCTCTCTCTCTCGTAATAATTTATTAAGTCGATGGTTGTCTTAATTCTGCCTTCTTCTAAGTCGTTAACGGCGTGATTTTTAAAATAAAATTGGTACAATCTTGACACTGATGGCGGCTCGTCGATGCGTTGAAGGTGCGCGGCCTTTCCAGTCGAAACGGGGTCTCTGGCTTTTGCGGCAGCGGGATGCCGCCGGAGGCTATTAATTATTGGAAACTGGAAAGTCTGACCGGGCCCGGGCCGAACTTGCTCGCTTTTTCCGTTGGGAAAGCTCTAGGTGTGCGCTCGTCTTTCGTTACTCGTTCGATATTCAAGCATAAAGCTCTGTAATTTCCGACGCGCGTACAGCCGCATCGCGCGGGCCGTGCCGTCATGCCGAATGGATTTGCATCGGCGGAATGCACAATGGAAACACGAACCGGCGCAACAAAGCACGCGATAACACCGGGAATCGTAATTGCGATAGGAGACGACGGTCTATCGAGATAGACGTTCAGCTGCTCGCCTGCTTCGCGTGTGCTCTCTCGGCCATTGTTGTCGCTACCTCACGATCGGTCCGCGTGCATGTGTTCGCCGATCGGCGAACTATTACGTAAATGAGGCCCTGTTAGCCGTGAGAACCCGCAAATTAGTTGCTCACAAATTGCCTCCATCTTCGGGCTAGCGTTTTCGATGCTGAGCGAGAGAGCAACCCCCCCCCTCTCTCTCTCTCTCTCTCTCTCTCTCCCTCGTTCTCTTACAGGAAGGTTTCCGCGTCATTTACCCGAACGGAAAGGAATGGCGGGCGGGAAGCTCGCTGCGAGCCGAAGCTAATACTCGTAGACCAAGAGAGAGAGAGAACCCTTTGTTCACCGCGCCGGTGACTCTACCGATCCGCCTGGATCCCGGATTTCTCTCGGGCGCGTCGACATTCTTCTCGGTTAATACCAGGCCGGGAGAGCGTCATTCAGCTGGTAGACAAGCCCGGTGCATCGTATTCCCGGATTTTGCATGTTGCGGCCGAAGTGCATCAGCCCGGTTGGCGTAAACTCGCCCGAACGATTTATCAACCGGAGACTCGCGCCGGAAGATCAACTGCCGTCCGTTTTCTTCAAAGAAACCTCGCCGAGGGAATTTCTGCTTCGTGCCGGACTACACACTCGTTCCTCACGATTAACCCTTTGCACTTGGAGTTATTCTAATTCGACAAGCGAATTTTTCTCTCGCACCCTGAAATATTTTAATTTTATAGGATTTTCATAATTTTCTCCATATAAAACTGATACAATACAAAGATCCGCAGTTTAATGATTACGTATGAAAAGCTTTCCGTTTCCAATGGAAAAAATTGAACGCTTTCGGCCCGAGGAAAATCACGAAAAATATTCGATTCGGAAATATTCTACTTTTCTAGAAAGAATTCATATTCTTCTGATCAAACAATATTTGCCCACCACCAGAGATACACAGACGCACATACACACAACGAGAAAAATCATGTTCTCCGGCTACAAGCGCCGGCTGATTAAATAACAAACGGCGACTCGACGGTCTGCTTTTGTAGCGGCCGAGCCTCGGCATAATTCGCGTTGCAAAGGGCACAATGAATCCGTCGAGTTTGTAATTAGCACCATTAAGCCCGAAAAGGTCGAGTAATTGAATTGGTCATTGATTACTTGGAACATGGCTCGCGCGCTGCCCTCCAGCGGTCGATCAGAAATCCATGGATTAATTAATGCCGCTTGTTGTTCGAGAAATCGGAACCGAACGGAGCAACCTCGTCGAGCACGCGCCTTCTTCTTCGTTTTTTGTTTTGCGATTCGAGCACCGTGAGACGGTTCGATTGCATCGGAGCAGATGAAATAAACGTGGACGGTGCCTCGTTTGTCTCGACACGATCGATCTGCTGACCGAATGCGTTAGGCCCAGTTGCAGTTTCCACGCCGAGCGTTGCTAAAAGCTATTCAAGCTGTGGCACGTTCCGAGGATTGAATCAATGATCGTCCCTCTTCAATCTCCCGCGATTAAATCAAACGTATGGCTGTTGCATTAGAAACAACCGAGGGTTTAATGATTCGACATGAATTATCTGCATAAAGCCATACACCGGTCTTATATCGATAGGGAAAATATTGACACTTTTAAGAATATCAACATCGAAGTGTATTCTGTTATAGACGGTGTAAGAGCGACGAAAAAGGTATGATTAAACGCGTAGTTTATTGTACAAAGTCAGAAAAATGGTTCGTGAAAACCGATCGGAAGAAGCGAGGCGACCGGGATCAGAGATTCGCGTGCTGGATAACCGGACTCTTAATCGATTCGTTGTTCTGCCGAGGAAATGGAATATCAGCGACGGACGTTGATCGGGGTCGGGAGCCGTCCCCCGAAGGTGTAGGAGAAGCTGCCCGGCAAAAGTTAATTATAAAGCTGGCCGCTGGCTACCGGTATCGGGGATCAAAGTGAAAAACGCGGCCGCGATCTTGCTCGGGCGGAATTTATTCAACGGGGCAAATTAATTAACAGTTTAATGAACTAATAGCGAAGAGAAAGGGCGAGAAGAGCGAGTCGTCGACCCCGAAAGTTCGCGTTCCGGACCGGTGGGGGCCGATAGCCATTTTTGACCGGGCCGTCGCCGCCGCCACCGCCGCTGGAACAAACTGCCGTTGCCGCCGCGCCGCCGGTTTAACGAACCTAACGGAATTAATGTCGAGAAAGTTTCTTATTAACGTCGCAGATGCGGCGATCCACGTCTAGCGGCTGCCGCTACGGTTAACTCGAAAGGCCGAGCAGCCTTTCCGAGTTCGATTATGCAAATCGGCGCGGCGAGTTACGCAAGGCTCGGTCTGCTGAAACCATAACAGCGAGGCAAACCCGCGAGTCTGCACAGCCCGAAAGAATCAGGCTCCCGGGGCCAGAGAGGCAGACTTTTCATCCGCTTACGTCCTTCTCGTACACGGGCGTCGGGTTAAGCTGATATTCCCGAGAAGATGCATGACGTACCGGCCACGACGCGACGGGCACCACAGCCAGCCCAGGAGAATGTAAATTTTCATTAAAATCTCGGCTCACGAGCACCCACCCACGTTCCGGCGGTTCCGCGATCCTCCTGCTGATTGCGAGCTAGGCGCTCGCTCCGCTCCCTTGATTACACGGGCCCGCAGATTCGCCGGAATCTTTGTCTCCTACGTTTGCCGATTAAACATTTTCTTTATCAATCCTCGGATTAGCACTTTGACTTCCCACCGACCTCCCGCCGATCGAGTTTGAAAGCCTTTCTGCCAGTTGAAAGAGCTGGCTCTGAGTCTACAGGTCCTACGATGTCCTCGATGATGTTGAACTTTCTCAAAGCGAGAGATCAACGAAAGTATACGTCTCACAGCTTCCGGAGACTCTTCGGGTGTATTGACTTGGCGGAAGTCAACCTACTCGTCGCAGAAGACAAGTCTTCCAGGCAAGTAGGGCTTTCGTCAAGAAAGACATCTCGTTGTTTGCGGACCACTGGAATGGAGTTTAGACATGGATGAAAGAGGCCGCAATGGAGCACAGGTGTCACGTAATAAGCTCCTAGTTGTTAGCTCTGATGCGTTGACCTGGCTTGAATCAATCTGCTCATCGAAGCTAAGCTTTGGAAGCAAGTAGGGCTTTCGCCGAGAATCTGTTAGCGAGTGAAACGAGGTACAGCCCGGACAAGAATAGGCTCAAAGGTCTGGGCGCCGTTTCCAAGAAAGTTTCCTCGGAGCGAGTAAAGGATGAAAGAGGTCGGGAAGGAGCACAGGTGTCGCGTAATCACCGTTACTCCGTCGTTCTTACGTCGAATCGATGAAGTGGCGCGGCAGGGGTCTAATAAATTATAACCGGGAGCCGGGGCGTTCGAGGCGCAGGAATTCCGTTCGCGACAAAAGCGGCTCCTCGAAACTCGTCGAATCGCTTTTCAATCCGATTAATAATTTCGCCGGTGTGCCGGTTGTTATACGTTCACGTCGTGTCTCGTTCGGGTTCATTATACGACATCAGGCGGATGCATCCTGCGACAACCACGACGAACGAGCCCAAAACTCGATCCCGAGCCCGGGGTTTCTCGCAGGAGTGTCCTCGAGGCAACCGCAGTGCAGTTGCAATTTCAATGCGCTGTGCCAATTAATGCGAAGCCGTGTTCGAACTACCGATGGCCCGTGTTAATAGCGTCTCGGCCCAGCCGCCGAGTACCAATTATCGATACTAAAGGTCGAATTAAAACCACGTGTCCTAGCGAGGGGCTTTTAACCTCCGCCTTTAAACTTTCGTCTGCCCATGAAAACCTATTTGCGCGACCCGGTTCGCTCCCCGACACCGTTCCAGCGCGTTTACGTTCTCTCTTTTCGTTCGAGCACCTTTTGTTCCCTGGGATTACCCAGAAAAATGAGGCTTTTTACTCGGATACCGGGCGTAATAGATATTTAACCCCCTTTACGGCTCGGTGTTTCGATCGCGCTTCAGTTCCGGAGGCGCTCGCAATTAGGTTTCCAGAACTCTGGCCGAACGAACGACCATTGTCAGCGATTTAACAGGAATCTAGGTGACGACCATTGCTGTTCTATCTTGCCTCGTGGTTTTCGCGGCGCGGCGATATATTTTCTTTGCGTGGTTGGGCGCGAACGAGTTTTCCATTCGAGGATTTATCGCGGTCATTGTTCCACGTCGAAATTTTCCGAGCTGGCTGGAACGGGGGACCGGAAAGAGGAGAGCGAGGACGGTGCGCGCGCGGAAAATTGTCGACGCGTGTGGGTCACCGAGCAGATTCCTGGCCCGCGGCACGCGCGCATAGGTTCGTTACAAACTCGCGCGCTTATGAATAATTACTCAGGGCCTCGGAAAACTGTTAGCCGAGTACAATGCCGCGCTAACTATCGGGCAAGTTTAATTATCGAGCAGGGTGGCGTCGCGAGCCTCTCTCTCTCACACCGGTCCCGGCGCGGCCTACACGGTACACGCTCTATCTCGTAATTGGCCGAGCGTGGCCGCCACGAATCCGAGCTGGATCTATTGCGAATCAGTGTCGCCTTCATGGAGGACGGATGGCCCATGGAAATCGGGGGATCAATCCCGTCCGGACGTCGATCAGAGGCTTGTTCCGCGATAACCGGTGTGCTTGCGGCCATTTAGATCGAGCCACGGGGAGCGAAGGGCCAGAAACGTTCAGGGAAACTGTGACCGGCTAGGAAACAAAGGGGAGCGAGGAATGATGCACACAGGTCCGACTCGTAAATTCCCGTATCTGTAGGCTTTTAGAGGCCATTGCTCAAAACGAACCCGACCAATAGAGCAATCCCTCAGTCTCTCGACAAATGAATCAGTAACCGCTGTCGCCTCTATAGACCGTTTTGTGATTATTTTGTCCCTACAGTATCCGTCAATCTCTAGACTCCCGATGGAGTCGGCAAAATTGCTTTTGGCGAACGAGGAATGACGAACAGCCAGAGTTTAGAGATCATAGCTCACAACAGTAATCCTTCGCGATCATTTCATGCTCGCAGCGTCGATTAATCCTCTAGCTCGCTATAGAGCACTATCTATCTAGCAATATCGCTTCTAGTGACTCGAAGAACGTCTCGAAAGAAAAATAAAGCGTTACGTTCGGCGTCTAGGGAAAAGATCGGAACAGTGGCGTCTCGGGAAGGACACCAGTAGTCGCGGAGGATGACGAGGCAGCGTTAAATGGCCTTGAAAACGGATTTCTCGGGGGCACGGAGCACTTAAGACCGGTAACGAGCGTGAAGTCTGAGCGGGGGTGGGTGGCAATCGCGCTCGATTCCGTCCGTTAACGTTTCCCGCGACTGCGACGAAAGTAATCTTGGTCGTCGGTCGTCGAATTCCCCTTGCAGGAAATGAAATTACACGGCCAATGCAGAAACACCGGTTCTCTTTCTTTTCTGTTGCAGAAGCGGTCCACTCTCCGGGGAGGCGAGAATGAGCGACAACGGGGTTCGCCGCTAACGAACACCGTCCAGGATCGTTTTCCACACCGCGCCGGCGAGATTGAACCACGACAGGAGAGAAAGAAAGAAAGAAAGAAAGAGAGGATCAATTTTCCAGCAACCTGGAATTTCTAGGCGATCCCTTGATCCGCTCCGAAAGGAATCCGCACCGAACTGTTCCCGACAACTGTTGTAGTCTCGAACACGCCCGAATATATCGAGCAATAAAACAAGACGTGGTAAAGTTCGAAGGAGAAGTTTAAGGGGCCGAGGCGGTTCCGGAGCGTCGCGACGCCGTGCCGCGCCGGCTGGAACCCGATTCGCCGATAGGGAGATGCTGGTGGATCCAATTACGTGGTCGTCTTCGAGGACACCGGCTTGAGTGGCCCGGCTAATTGCCCACGGATCAGCTTCGAAGACATGCGAAGCGCTCCGTCTAGGTTCCGCGTCGGTCCCGCGTCCCAGTCCCCAGCTAGTCAGCTTCAAGTTCATCTCAGACCCTGTCCGAGGCTGTTCCCGTCTCGGATCGGAAGTCCGTCGGGCGAGCGACCAGTCTGAATTCGTTAGCGGTCGCCCAGAACCAGTGCTGGTGGTTTCGAACGTCGTCCGACGAGGATCTGTCCGTGGATCGATGAATCTGGATTAGCTCCACCTGGGATCAGCACGGAATTGTAGTAACGGCGCGTTGCGGTCGCCGTGTGTGCTAGGAATCTTGGTCCCCGGTGATATGCGAAGCTAAGGCCGACGATGACGAGCGAGCTGAACGCGACCAAGGTCGAGAACTCGACCGGCACCACGATGAATCTCGTATCAACGATGTCCTCGTCGCCGTCCAGCGCGGTCGCAGCCGCGATCAGCGCTGGCACAGCAATTCCCACTAATCCGTCCACGACAGTAACGGGCGGAGCCGCGGTGACCAGCACCGCTAAGCCCGACCATCACATCTACAACACGACCGGCTACCTCGTGGACCACGACGAGCTCGATCACAGTAAGTAATAAGAGGCCGGTAGGATAGGTTGACAAGCGTTACGCGCCGCGCCGGTCAAAGCCGGCCTCTAATGGGACTGCATTAAGCCGTGCTCGCATGGAAACGCCACTCGTCGATCATCTCGAATGTCCCCGAGCTCGCAGCCGGCTCGGAACCTCTTTCGCGCCCTCTCGACCACTAATTCTTCCCCGGATGTTCGCGAGCTGGCACTCAGCCTCTCTGCGAGCAATTTCCTAGCAAAAATCCAGTCGATCGTGCCAGAATCTGGACGCCGTACTCTCTCGCTTCCTTTTTTCCAGCTTCCACTAGCTGATCTAGCTAATTCCGCACCTGGGCAAGCTGATCAGCAAGAATCTGAATAGCGCTAAACGGAAAATTAAATTCTGTCTCATTTTCCATCTTCTTCGTTAATTACACGTGATCACTGGAGCAGGGATTTTATGCACAGTATGTAATTCGCAATCACGATTTCGTGCAACTCGTCTCAGATGTGCCAAGAGGACATTCCCCTGAAAAACAGAATTCGACAGGATGGCACCGGGTCAAAGCCTCGGATGCTTTTCGCTGGATGCAGCGAGCCGTTCCGCGCCATGCCGGTTCGAAAACAGTTTCACAGTTTGCGCCAGCGGCGAACCGCGTTCCCATCAAGTTAGCTGTGCGTCGCGCGAAACGCGATTCACTCTGTTCAGTTTTTACCCCCGCTGACGTTTATGTCCCGGGATCGATTTTCCAGAAAACGCCTACGGCCTCTGGACGACCATCATCCCATCCGAAGGTCCGTAGCTCGCCTTCTCTCTGTCTCTCTCTCTGTCTCTCTCTCCGTTTCGCCGGGCTTTCGGAAGAGGATTTTGGGAATTGGTCTAAACGTCGGCCATCTCCATCCCCTCGGTTCTCTGCCGATGTCACGACAAGCTACCCATGGATTCCCAGATTTACCCTCGTCCCGCTTCCCATAGGCGACGCGCGAAACCGTCCCCCGGCGTCGCTTAATCCTCCCCGTTCTCCGAATTTATTACTGCAACGTTCCCCGACTTGTTTCCCGATTGCAAAAAGGTATCCGTCGACAGCCGTTCCCATGAATCTCCCTGGCGATCGGAGGGTCAAAAGCTCCAACTTCGTCGAGTTTCTTGCTAGCAACCGTTTCTTTCGAACCCGGTTGGAACTTCGTTTCTCGAACCTGGACACCGTGCAATATTGCATTTTTGCTTATTGTATCCAGTTTCTCGAGTGAAATTGCGTTTCTCGAAACTTTCGCTCCCCCGGGCCCTTCCATCATGTTCCCGGAAAGAAGAGTCTGCTCTCTTAACTTTCTAACTGGACATGACGAGTTGATCCGTCGCGAGAGTTAGCCGTCGTCCTCCGGCAAAACTTTTTCGCTTTCGTCTTAATTCCGATCTTTATTTAACACGTTCGTTACCACCATTCGTTCCGCTGCTTACCCTCGCTGCGATAATGTTCGACTTAAACCACTAAGAACAAACAGCACTTTATTTCGCATCGAAATACGCATGAAATATCGAAAGAATTTTCCAGAGTCGTGAACGCATTATGCCGTGACTGCTACTCGAGACAACAAACTGTAGATGGAATTGGCTATCTTTAATTAAACCGCGCGATGGTGGGCGTTAAAAATGTTTGCGAAGGTTGGCGGTGAACGTGTTAATTTCTTCCACGAGCAATCTAGTCGACAAAGAACAGAGGCTTCCCTTGTTCGGGAGATCAGAATGTGCGGAAAGATCCACGGATAAGCGTGTAACCCCTCTAATAACAACTGTCCGTGTAATTCCAAGTTTCTAACGCGCTAGTAACGAGGGGTAGAATCGACAGCTATTGCGAATACGATCCCGGAGTCTCTCTTTCGCTAATGGATGGTTGTTAGAGCGACATGCTAAAGGCTGCTCGGTTAGCCTAACTTGCGAGATGTTATCGGTTAATTGCCGGCTCATCGGTAGGTCTGCGTGAAGAATTAGCGCGTTTCGGTCGGAACTCGCGTGTTCGAGTCACGCGCTAATAACGTCTCGGACGTGCGCCTTTTGCGGGATGCGGTTTCGATCAGCGGATAACCCGTTATCAGGCTCGCAGGTTCTCGCAGGCTCGGTCCCGTCGCATCCCCTCGGTTTTGCGCCCGGGTCGGGCGAAATCTTCCCGTCTTCGTCCTTGTTCGAAGCCGGCTGACTGCGACACCGGCGGAATACTAATCGCAACGCTGCGGTCTACCAAAGTCGGATCGATACGATATCCGCGCGCGGCCACCGCCTGATGTACGACGAAATTCCGCGTCTGCTGCACGCCGATTCAAGCGTTTTTGTCCGTTAGATATTCATGCTCGTCGCGAGCCGGCTTTCCTGGCATTATTTACGAGGGCCTCCCGCGAGAAACAACAAAACCAACTCTCCTCCACTAAACCGCTGGCATAGTTTCGCCTGGAGAGTCAGGTATTTCGGACCCTGGAAAATCGAGCAGGATATTTTTAAAGCATGCTAAATTATTCAAACCAGAAGCTCACCTGTTATCTCTCTTCTCTGTGCCTTCGTGCCGCTAGCCTCTGGCCTGGCGACATTTCACGGTTCTTTTCGACTCTTCCATAAAATTCCTCAGCAGTCTCAGTATCTCCATCTTCGCTTTGACCGCGAGCGGGGTCTCCAGTTTCCTCAGACATCGGGAAACGATGGTTGAGAACGACTCGTCCGAAGAGTCCGACTCGCAAGTGTACGAGCTCGTCCCGGACACTCCACGGATCCTGAACTCGTGGCAGCGTTCCTGTCGCGAGCAACAAGGAGCTTCGCGTGCTTCCCAAGCATGTAGGACTGGTGCAATTAACCCTTTCGTTTCCGACAAGACTCCCAGCGGAGTGGACTCCCTTTGGACTTGTCGGCATGGCTCGAAAATTGTTATCACCGGCTGACTACACGTTCGGATTTTATCGACGCGCGTTTTTATCGAGCTTCGTAGCTTGTTCGGAGGATTAAAAAATTCATTCGAGGAGCGATACCGTACTAGGAAAATTCCTAGGTCTGGCGACCGATCGCGTTACAATTGTAGCGCGCAGCAGTGTAATTAGAGAGTTTATAATTCTCTTTAGAATTAAGATCGCCAGAGCAGCGACCATTCCGTATGAGATCTCGAACGAAAGGGTTAATTGAACCGTGATCAATCAACCTGTCGTGGGCCGGTGGACACATCGCTAGTTGAGAGGATCCTCTGGCGCGGTTTATCGTAGCAGGAGCTGGAAGCGGTGACATCCAGTCTGACCGTTCGGCTCGCGGAGGTGGAATCGACGTAGGAGAACCGAGGACATGTCCCAGGCTGAGCCTTGACCTCCGGCAACGAGACCGCCGGGGAACTGATCGAATACAGGGTGCCGGGAGCTGGGAAACGTCCCTCGCAGACTCTGTCCCTCCTCCTGAGAGGGCAGTCGGAGTGGTACCCATCCACAAGATCCCGGCTAGGATCCCGGTCGTCCGTTTCCCTCGGATCAGCACCGGCTCGGCCGGCGTTCTACGGGCCGCGGGGAATCGGATTTAACGGCGGCCCATAAATTTCGTAGGTCGGGGGATAATAGCGCGGAAATTGCACGGAATAGGAAATCTATTTTTAAATATTTACGGGCGGAGCTTTGCGCGCCGCTTTTGTGCACGGGGCTCCGAGCCAAACGCGCTCGTACATCGCCGTTTCGGCGGCGCTACCGTTAAGCTAGCCACCCCCGAACATTCTACCCTGTCTGCCGCGCGGCTGGATACGCTTTACGAGCTGCTCCATGTATCTGTGCACCAACCCCCCTTTCGACCGAACAGATTAGAAAACCGCACTAACTTCCGATCCAGCTAGCGAGAGCCGAGTCGACGCGCTTCGGCCGAAACATTCGGTTCGGGACATTGATCACGAAAAACGAGCAACCGGAAGTTACTACTTCCTTGCAGAGGTTTTGTTCCTATACAGGATCGTTGATATTTTGCTGAGAGTTAAATGCTACCAAGTTGGCATTCTCAATTACCTTCGCACTCATACATTCATAAAATCCGATGTATTGGACAGCGCAGGAAGTGTACACGGGTCAAATCAATACTTACTCGCAGTTCGACCGCCTCGTCGTAGTCCAGATAGGGATACAGGAATCGATGCAGGTCGTAGAACCAGGAGATTGATGGTTCCAGGCAGTTGCAGCAAAGTTCCTTGTCCAGGAGCCTCTTCAGCTCCTTCACGTACAATCGACGCATCTCCCGAATCTTCAAGACCACCCCCACCACCGTTAATCCCGGCATCCCCATAGCCTCTTGGATCTTCTGATAAGCGCGATATCTGCGCTCGCTGTTCAAGTAGTGACGGGCATCCTTTTTCCACAGGCAGCTCGCTTTTTTGTACAACACCGTCAGCTGCCAGAAATGATAGTCCATCCATTCTTCCTCGCTCGTAGCACCCCTTGCCTCGAAGCACACGCTCATTTCGATCAGATTCTCATCGTTGTTCTCGAATGCGACGTCGCACCTTCTTCTCGAAGCATCTCTCTCTCTCGCGAGAGGTTAGCTGTCGAAACGTTTCATCGATAATTTGCTGGACGACAGCACAGAAAAGAGTTCGAAGCTAGTTTGGTGTCATCGTTGCTGTTGTCCTCGCAGAGAATTTTCCTCGTGATTAGGCGAACGCGCGGTGATGGCGCACACGCATTCTGACATTGGCTCGTCTCATTTGCGAATGATGATTCTCGATAGTGGTGACTCGAGTGGCAATTCAGAGCGATGCTTGATATATATATATATTTCGGGTGAATTTAGTTAGCCACGATTTAGAACTTGTACACCGTGATGTTTTGACTGTAACAGACCATTTGGGTTTTGCAGGTATACTCGCCGGTTTCTCAGATATACAGACCGTTTTTCTAGCGTGTATCTCGACGCTGCTGCCGCTGATCGTCGCGCTGGGAATTGCCTTCGGCGTCAGGTAAGATGAACACAGTTACCTCGCGACTTGCTACGTATGCTCCGCGGAAATTTCTCCCTCGCTTGCATAGCTTCTTTCCAACGAATTCCTTTCTTCCCGAGTCGTTCCGCACGGGAACGGCTGCTGCAATAATTTTCGCACGCTCTTCCTTAACTCCTGGCAGTTGTGAAACTTCTCGAATCTGCCGTCTAATTTCACGACGGATCGCTGTGATCGCTAGACTGCGGACTGGTCTTTATGCGAAATAAAAATTGCAACTTTTTTATTTTGTCAAGTTTCTTTAATACCGTTTGAAATTGCACCTATCTTTTTTTTTTTAAATGCGTAAGTCTAGTGGTCACCGAGATCCAGGAAATCCATCCCCGCAGTGAAGGGTTACCCCAGAATTCGTGGACGTGTCCCCAGCCAGTAGTATGAGCAATTGACTTCAAATGAGTATATACGATGTAGTGGATCAAAAACGCTTGCGTTTGGGTCTGGTGTAACGTTCAGGGGTATCGAGGCGAAGATACAAACGCAAACGTGTGATGAAATCGATCGAGGCACGTGTTTGAGTTTGGGCGGTATTCTTTCGATTTTCTTCGCAAGTGAAAAACAAGGAAAGACATAGCAAATCGCATCGTGGCAATGCAAACTTGTGCGTCCAGAGGAACAGCAGAGAGCTACAACGAATGGAGTATGGATAACAAAACCCTGTGTCCAGACGCGCAACGAAGATCCCACCTGAAGTCAGCGAATAAGTTAACGGTACCGGGACGGTCGCGTTATAACTGCGAAACAGGACGACACGCACGCTGCAGCCTCGCGAAAGCGAAAGCCGCGACATTGATTAATGAAGCAATTAAAGGCTTAGTCGGCCCTGGCGCGCGACTCGATCACTGTCGAACCTACTCGCGACAATGACGCCGTTTGTCGCGAATCCCCTGGATCGATCGCACCTTTCGATCGAGACGATCATAATTTATTCGCAGCTGGCCGCTCGATTCGAGACGAAATATCCAACTCTCGAAGGAACGTGAAAAATGAATATTTATTATTCTGTTCCAAGCCAACAATGCGCGCTGAATGAACCACTCGTTTGCCAAATCGTTTAACCCTTCCGTTACTGTCGTACTTTATTACTGCGGATTTTTATGCAATAAAATATTTGTTGCATTAGAAGCAACATTATCTCGTGTTTCAGTCTGCCAATTTCTTTACGAATGCATAAAATCCGCAGTCTACTTATTACCGAGCCTAATAAAAACCGTCGGGAATGGCCGGCCGTCGATAAATCGCGGCAGTCGTCTGCGAGGATACAAAGCGGCGGGATTCCTCGATCCCTTGATCCGCAGAAATTAACTCGGGCGTAAGTTCCGTTAATTCCAGCCGCGCGATAAAAAGTCCAGGCGTCCGGCGCGGCTCTCGGAAAATTTTCGCGGCGCCTGGTAATCCCGCGTTATTGCAGAAATTGCGGCGGCCGGGTTCAGGATTACGTCGGTTCATTCGGGAGAGGCGGTAACAATTTATTCGATAGTTGTTGAACCGACGGCGGTGGCGGAAGTGCGCGAAATTATTCGCCAGGCGAGCGCGAAGAGTGAGAGGGGTTCTCGGGATTACAACGGGACGTTTCCCAGATTTCCCGGCGAAATAATTGGCGTCGTTGCTGCACGAACGTTCCGGCGCGACGGACGCGCGAATCCTCGCGCAGAAATTACTACTAATTAGAACGCGGTCGTGTCGCTGATTCGTTGAACACGCCGGGACCCGTGTCGCTAAGGGCCGATTCATTTTTAACTGTTTCAATCCCGCGACACCCCGAGGGATTACTCTTCTGGCTGGGGGGACGTTCCTTTCCTCCCTTTGCCATCTGGCTCCGTAGCGGAAAGGAAATTCTTTCAACCCTTTGCCGTGCTGATTCGTGGCTGAGATCTCACAGGGTACACGTGACAGGTAGACTGCGGACTTTATGTAAAATAAAAATTGTCTACAACGTACTCCAGTTTTTAATAATTTTAACAAATTGGAAGTAGTGCAACAGCGTTCTTGAAATCCTGTGATGTCTGCGTACTTTTCTAGTTGCTTAGAGATTTTAATATACGGCAAGGGGTTGTGGGTAGTGGATCGTTGCAATAAATAACCCTTCCGTCTGTCTGTCAGGCACATGTGGAGGAAATATCGGAACAGACGGGACAGCTCGAGCGGATTGCCCTGGTACAGGAGCGTCTGCTCTCGAGACAATACCGCCGAGTCCTTGCATCATCGGCCACACTCCGGCAGCACCACCATACAATCTGCCACGAGGATTCTATCTGCCCAAGACGTGAGTACAGCCTCGATATCGGAAATGAACTCCTTAATCAGCTGGTTATTCCTTCAAATACATTGAACACGATGTTTTGTTTATTTTACCGAATCGCGCTAGGCTGGAAATGTGAAAGAAAAAATTGTCAAATTGAAAAGGGGGTTGGGAAAGGGTTAACGCATGTCGGCAAATTGAAGAACTCGTAGCCACAAGTAGACAGCCTCCCGGCGAGAGATGCGAACAGCGGATCAACGGACAATATCTTCGGCTAGTGAGAAAGAGGGTAAAGGGTACTTCGGGCTTCTGGACTATGGGGTTTTAGTGGGTAAGATCCTACCCTTAGTTTTACTTCGGATGGATGAGTCCCATACTACCTCCCTCGACCATCATCGGAGAGGGGGGTGTGCGTAAATGGCATTTCCCCATTGTCCTTAAAGGAAAAAAAAGACTCCGGGCGAGGGAATGGCGACGAGCGCCACGATCGAAGTCGTGAGATAGTCCAGAACGAAGGGGAGTAAAAACGTGCCGTGAACGAGCGCGATTTTATCGTCGGTTTTGATTCGCAAAAATATCTAGAGTGTCATAGATGTTTTACGCGTTGTAGAAATTACAATATAACCCCGTTTATTCGAACACGTTGGGGTCAAGAATCGTTTCGATAACCAAGAGTTCGCCGTGATAATGTTTAGCGTTAATTGGTTCGTATAAGCGAAGTTCTACAGTAATTTTCATTGCATCGGAGCGGGAGGAAGCGCTATTAGGCGAAGCAAGATGATCGGAGAGGGGAGAAGGGGAGGAACGTCGTTTTCGTGTAACCGTCAGGGTTTAGGTCAGTGAACACGTATCTTGGGGAGGCGTGTCCCTGACGCGTTCGGAAATCGATTTCCCGTCGATAATTCGGTGGCGGCCAATGTTAATTCTGACCGGGCGAGAACGCGGGGAATAAAATACGCTCGGCCCGCTCGAAAATCGGTCGGTCGCGCGTCTTCAGGCGTGGAAAACGGAATTCTCGCGCCCCAGTTGCTGCCTGGCCGCGAGTGAGCCGCCTGCTGTGACTTCGCGCTCTTCTATCCCGATGCCGAGTTCCGACACAAAACGAGCCTCTATTTCGCTTTCGTTTTTGGCGGGGATGCGGGCTGCAACTGCGACAAATGCACCGTTAAGTCGTCCAAGGTCTCCGACGAGGCGGCGACACCTGAAGAGGGGGCGGACACCGAAGAAAAAGTTAGCATCGCTCCTGGAAATCCGCTTACTTCAACGCTTAGCAGAATCTCGCCCCCGCTTCGCGAACACTGCAGCTGCATTCGCGCGTTCTTAATCCTCGTTGCGAATCAAAACTCGCTTCTCCGTTTCCAATCTCTTTCCTCTCGGGAAAGGAACACGGTCCAGGGAATTACTTTCGCCTTGGACGACGCGAAAGTGGCAAAGTTACTAGCGCGAGAACCCGAAACGTCGGCGCCGTAGCTAACGAAGAAGAGCCGCGGGGGCGTGTTGTGTTCTGGGAACAGCCGAGTAAAAAGATAATGGACAACCCCCTGGAATCGGTTGTCCGACGAATGGACGCGACACGCTGCAACAATGCACCCCCTACACTGTTTTTCCATTATGCGGCATTACCCGCTGCGTCGGCCACCGGGGACATTTTTAGCTTTTATTTCGGCCGAGCTTCCAGCCGACGCGGATTCGTTTTTATTCTTCGTCTGGCTTATTCATCGATCGTAACCGGCCTCCCCAGAACGCTGCCGAGAGAGGGAGAGACCATTGCTCTCCTGCAGTTGCCTCGAAATCCCTTCCGGTTTGTCCTTATTATTCCGGTTGAACGTGCGCGGGGAACCGACGCGATTATGCCAGAACTTTCCGCGGCCACGCAATTATCCTCGATTTAGCTCGCGGCCTCCTATCTCTAAGAAAACACTCGTCTCTGGGAAGGGGTTGCTTTCCGGCCGGTGAGGTTCTGAGGGTGAGGGTGCCCCGTCTGCCTCCCCGACTCTTAAACAAATTTCAGACGCTACCGATTCGTCCCTTTGGTGCTATTTGTGGAACATGCTCTTGGAAATTTATAGTTGTAAGATTTTATAACGCCTCAAATATAACTCAAGCTATTGGGGACTAATTTTAAAAAAGTTAATGGGATTTTTAAATGATACAGAATTTGTGGAGCAAGCACCGTAATTAGAAGGGATAGTCGACTCCAAAGGATTAATCACTAGCAGACTGCGGATCTGTATGCAAAATAAAAATGTTCTTTATCGATTGCAAATAGCAGGAGCCAAGTAAATGGTTCTTTCTTCACTAATTTCAGCTCGTTGATGTCGCAGACCATTCTTAATCTTCTCGCTGTTTCAAGTCGTACCTATTTTTATCATAACCGCAAGAAATCCGCAGTCTAATCATTCGTAACTCACGAACCACATTCATTTCCGTTTACGGCCGACAGCTGCTGAAATATTCGGTAAATAAATTTCCCAAGCCCATCGTAGAAGGCCGATAAAAAGGTGAAGGAAGACAAAACAAGACGAAATACTTTCGCCAGCTCCGGCGCCGCACTAAAAGCTTTATTAACGTAATTTGGTAGCTGTACCGAGGGAGGCGCATAAAAATCAGACTGCGCCCCCGAGTGCAGCGGTTTCGTCTACCACGTCGTCCGGCTGGTTGCCGTATCTCAGGCGCTGTTCATTCCACCAGATGGGAGCGTTGTCCCCGTTCTCTCTCGTCACGGTTACAACGACGAGGGGCGCGCGCGCGTGAGGGGAGCTTTGTTACAAAGAGCAAAGCCATTCTATTCTAAAACAACGATGGACGCAAATTTACTTATAGCAAATGGGATTCCTGGGAAGCGTAACGAGCATAGTTCGTGACGAGTCCCGCGGGATCGATGGACACGCCTAAGGGTGCGGTTACGCTGCGATTTTCGATGGTGGCCAACGCGTATCCTCTCGCTTGTTTCGATGCTTTTAATGCCTTTGAACCGTTTGTACGCCGGTGCATTCAGTCGGGTGGCTCTGTTGCATGCAGAGAGGAATGAAAATCGCATCCAATATGAAAGTATCTGTAGGTTCGAAAAACATTGTCAAACTTTAATCAATCCGGGTACGTGGTTTTCGATATTTCTACAAAAATGCTTGCCTTCCATTCCGATTGAAGAGGATACCAGCCTGTTCTTTGAAGCTCCCTTCACGAATCTGGAATGATCAAATTGTTTCATCTGTCTCGCTGCGATGAAGCTGAACATCGCGGCAAAATCAAACTAATGTATTAGGTTGGAGAGAAAATATGTCGTATTTTAAAGAAACTGATATAATTTTCATTATTTGTAACAACTTGCTACAATCTTTCAGATAACCTGTCAATTCCTGTTTCCCAATGAATCACTAGCAACATGTGTTTTTGATTTACAAACCAAATAACCAGCTCATTTAAAACACTACAGAACTTTCCCTCTAAGATAATAATTGTGTAGAAACAAAAATTGTCGTGCCTACATTCCCGTATCTAGTTAGTTTCCTCGAGAAACGAGTGAAACCGTCCAGTGTAATCGCAGCCTAACGGTGTGGAGAGGAAGACAGCGTGGCATGATGGTTCTACGGCTCGTTGGAAATTCCGTGTCTGTTCGGAATCGAACAGGGTAGCGTGGCCGGGTATCGGGCACGGATCGAACGCGAAAGCGAGAAGAGCGAGAGGTGCGAGATCGGAAGCGGAATACAGCGGCGCCGAGGACTGCAGGCTCGGTTTTAAACGGCGAGCGTGTCGCTCGGTTCGGTTCGAAGCTGCTCGCCTCGACTCGGCTGGCCCGCTGTTCCTGCATCGACTTCGAGCCGAACAATGTAGGTCAAACGAGCGACTTGCAGGCACGGGCCTCGCGTCGCTGAACACCCGACTCCGGAGTTCAACTTTACGACCGCGTTCCGCCCTTTTACGATGACTTTTCATGCTCGCTACGCCCCCTGTCCCGCCGGAGCTCCCCCGCGATTTTAAACATTCATGCCCGCATCCCCTTTTTTGCGCGTTTCTCACTTTTTTCCTCGACGGCCCGGACCGAAAGAGTGCTCGGACTTCGAGTCCCGGCTCGCCTAACCGGGAAACCTCGGTTGGTTCTTGAAAATCGCGATCGTAGCCAGCCTGGTCCGATCCTTTTTTTCGCGAGAAAAGGGGACTGGCAATTACTTAGAAGGCGTGCGTGCGTGACTTCCTGGGAACGGTCGGCCTAAGAGGAGTTTATCGGTCCGCTCGATCGTACTACTCCGGCTTGGCATAATCTTCCATTTCCTTATTTATTCGGCATTGGTATCGCGGCAAATAAATGTTTCATAAACGTGTGCGTACGCTCGTCGGTACACGGTTCGCCGGCACCGTTCCGCTTGTATTAGCATAATTGCCGATCGCAGACGAGCTATTCGCGATCGCGCCGCGTGCAACGCGAACAATCGGCGCACAGTGCACACTGCGCGGCTCGCGTATGCATAATAGACGCGGCGGCAGTGGCGCGAGCTACATCGTTTCGGATCGTTATTTATTTACCTTTAATTTTCTGCTCGTGCCTTCGTTCGCGATCGGTAAATTACCCGGTTAACGGGTTAAACACTCGCATCGACACTCGAAAACCAGGCCTCGATCGCTGCTCCGAGATTGAGCGATAAAGAGAACCTCGCTGGATAGATGAAATCTCGATCGGAAAAAAGTTGTAAACGCTGAAAGAAACAGGGGCAATCCCTATTCGACGAGGGAACTTTGATCGTCGTCAAACGCGTCTGTAAAAAAATGAACGTTAGGGGAGCAGCACACACGATGCGTGCTCTCGTTGCTATCGTGAATGACGTTTAACGCTCGTTAATGCTCCTCCTGGAAAGACAACTGGGACGATTGCACTCGACGATGCCAGATTAAATCGCTCGGATAAGACACACTGTTGCTTCTCTTATTATTCTATCCGATTTTTAACCTACCTGCCGTGTTCGCCTCTCTTTTGGACACGTTAAAGAATACGCCGTTTTAATCAGCCTCGCGTGCGAATTACTGTCGACCTGCGGATGCTCATGCAAATTCTATTGTATTTTTAATTTCACCGCTGTTTGAAAAGCTTCACAACCTGCGAACGCACAAAGATCCGCAATCTTCACGGGCTAAAACTCCTGAACCCGTTGGGGACGAATTTGCGAGATCGTAGTAAAATATTCGAGTTAAGGGGATCGTCTCGTTTCCAAGATTTCGCGGGTGCGGTATGCGCCTTCTCATTTTTCAATAGTCAAAATCGCTAGATAAAAGATTAATCTTGACCCCCGGCTCCCTCAAAAGTTCTATTTTTACGTTTACGAGGCGTAATTTGCATTTCTCGCCAGCAAGTAGCTGTCGCAGTGAGAATAATGCAAATTACGCTGTCGAATAATGCAAATTACGCCTCGTAAACATAAAAATAGAATTTTTCAGGGAGACAGCGGTTAGATTGGTCTTTTATCTAGCGCTTTTGATTACTGAAAAATTCTATCTTTGTATAATCGAGATATACCCCCTTAGGTATTGGAATAGATAATTATTTTATCACTAACATTAAGGGAAGGTGGTTCGGAAACCACCGTAATAAAAAGTAGGTCCCGCTGAAATAGGTGATAGGGAGAGTGATTGGTAGAGGTGAGAAGTGTGGAACGGGATTTGAAACCCTGAGGGGACCAAATATCCATTACATACACTAATGTTAAGGGATGGGGAATGTTGTGCGATATAAGATGAATAATGTAGATCAATTTCGAAATGGAATTGGTGCATACTGGAGTGAAAAATCGTAGTCGACAAATGAGTGAAAATGTTGGGATGAAAACGTTTCGATTTTAAAGGGTGGATAAAAAGAAATGGGGTGAGTTGCGAGTCGCGGGCTCTGTCCAGCGTTCGTGATCTCCGTGGTGGCTGCAGGGGCAGGTAGGCGATCTATTAATGCTATCGACCGTTCGGTGACACGGTGCAGCGTTCCCGATTTGTGCATCGAGCGAGCGCAGGTCGCGCGGGAACGTTCAAGTCGGTCTGAAAATACCGAGAGCGGTCGTTGCGGCCGCAGTCAGCGGCAGTGACCTGATTTTAATATCACGCGTGCTCGATAGCAGTCGCAGCTCGCAGAGCCCGCGCTTAGGCGCCTCGAGCTGCTGCTCTCCTCTTCGGCTTCGCTCCGCTCGGCTCCGCTCGGCCCGGCACGACCCGCCGCGGATTAATCGCGACGCTCACCGACTCGGAATCTAAAGCCACTCTTCGTTTTCTGCGCTCCCGGAAGATTTGCATCTGCTAACTAGATCTGCAGGAATTTTAATAACCGAACCACGAGTGCTTGTACAATTTGCCAGCCTTGTAGGTACGAATGGATTTTTGGCACACGCTACATCCTACTTTATAATTGGATGGGTGTCCAGTACGAGGGCGTATGTTGCATTTTGTAGAACAATGAAAGCTGATGTTACAGGTTACATGAAACCTGTAATGTAATTGTCTGGTATTAAAAAGCTTTGCTGAAGTATTAAGCGGGTGGGAAAGTTCTGTCGTATTTTAATTAAGCAGGTAATTTTGCTAGTAATGTTTTCTTCCAAATACGACGGAACTTTGGCACTCGTTGCCCAGGAAAATCCGTTCCAGAAAATTAACGCACGCCTCTCTTCCAGGCACTCGTTCAATTACCTCGAGGCGAAATAGATCTGCCTCCTGAAATGAACTACGCTTCCGTTTTAAGTGTCCCGATTTTTATTTATGTTCTTCGGTACTTCTGCCCGAATTCGCAGCCTCCACTTTCTGCCGGGTCGATGGATGCGCCTCGCTTCGTCACGACGTATACCAGCTCCGGAGAAAATCGTTAACGAGCTCGGACCGGTCCGTTTCTGAAAGTCACTTCCGAGTACCTAGGCGGGTTCTCATCTCGTTTCCTCGCTCGCTTCTCCTCGAAAATGGCGGCGAACGTGCCCCTAATGGAAAAGAAACCGACTCTACTAGCTTAACTTCTACGCGGACTGTTTGTTACATCGGCGAGTGCTTCGTACAAAAATAACTTGGATCGACGCGGCACTCACGGGAATGAGCCGAGTTCTCAGGAAGTCCTTTAAAAATCGCAAGAAAGGGTTCGTGGCCGGTGCTCACCGCAAAACTCTGGCGCGGCAGTTTGTCCGCCCTCTTTGCCACCGTGTGCCCGCCCAGGAGGGCCCTAAGGGCATAGGGGCACCCTCTTACAGTGCATAGGCGTCGACTAACCGGTTACAGTTTCTCGATGTCGACTGGTCGACCGGAGCCACTGTCGTCGGGATCCCTTTGTCGACGTGCCAATATTTGCGCGCCCTCGGCATCGGCTTAAACGATCGGGATCTTTGTAGTGCCGGCACATAAACCGCATCACGTTCGCGAGCATTATCGTGAGATAGAGAAGCTCGGGTGAGCGGGACACCGCAGCTTCGTGTCGTGCGAGAATAGCATACGGAAGGTTCCTCGTTACCACGTAGATCCATGGACCCATGGATTGCGGACAATGAGTGCCAGATGGCGAGAGAGGTACACCTCGGTTTTTGGGAGCCGTGTGCACACCGGCACCGAGTGCTCGAGTTACTAAGTAGCCAGGTTGCACGCTCATTATCTATCCAGAGGCGATTTTTAGTAATCGGAGAGCACACGGTGCCCGAGGTTAGGCGAGATCGCGTGCAAATAGGAAGGGAACCGGTGCACAATGTGTCGTTGCCAATCCAACAGTTGCGAAAGTATGGACGTTAGTCTTGCGTCGAAAATTGTCCTAAATCGTTCCTATGAACTCGGTCGATTGCAGGCGCGAGCAGTTGCTCGAACCTGCGGTGAAGGTACGTGTCCTATCGCGAGTTACGTTTGACAAAATATGAACGGTCCTTTATCAAAAAGATTTTCGTCGACGCAGCAATGGAAACGAATGGACCATGGATCTGCAAGCAACGTAGAAATATTCTCCATCGATTGCAGGAGAGAAACGAAACGTTTCTCACGTTTCCAGGGAACGGGTAGAAGCAGTCTATCGACGAATGCGGCGATTTAGACATTAGAAGCGGCAATGCGCGGTTCCAAGCAGACACGGCACGGTTCCCGAGCGTACCGCCTCGCCGCGCCGCAGCGGCGTCACAGTAAATTGCATAAGCCTCGTCGTCGCGCGCTAATTCGTCCGGCCTTTGTCCTCGGATTTCGTCGGCCGCGGTGCGACGCATAATTGTCCGTAAACCGTACAGCCCGATAATCCCCTCTAGCCGTTTTAATGCCGGTAAATGTTCGTTGAACGGTGCGCAGTTCCATGCGACGGCCACTCTACTCTCCGCCCCCGGATCCCCACCTCCGTCCCCTTGTCTAGAACCGGCTTCGCTCGCCACGTCCTTTATTTCCGAGGCGCTGTCCGCTTTAAGGGAGATTTCAATTTTTGATCAGGAACGGTTCGACCCTCGACCTCCTCGGATTTGCTGTCGGCCGGTGTTCTGATTTCCCCGATGTGTCACTGGCCAACCGGGGAACCGCGTGCCGCGCCACGTTTCCCCAAACGTGCGGTTCAATTTCGTACATTCGATTTACGCGGCCCGAACACCCGGCTCAGCTAGATCGATTACGCGATACCTATTCGCGCCGCCTATTCAATCGACAGCCTCGACACCCGCGCGACTGGGCCCCTGCTGACCCAGATTTTTCGAAGCTTTCGACCTCTCGTCTCCTGCTAGACTCTTTAACCCTCGTTCGCAACGGATCGATTCCGCTGCGAAAGAAACGCCACGAAATAAAAAAGCTGTCGAACTTTGCCGCAACCCCAAACTTCGAATTCACGGTAACGAGCTGATTCCATCAGATTCTCCGTCTTGGCCTTTGTGTCTGTTCATTACCAGACGTTTCTACTTAGGTAGAGCGGGCGTTTCGCGAAGCTTCGTAAATTCCGTCCTTTCTGAGCCGAACAGACGTTTGTGCGCGTCTTGGGTACGCGGAGAGATTGATCGATATAAGTGGAAATTGATTTGTAAAGGTTTCTAGCATTATGAACATTTATTTTTCAATCTATGATTTCACTCCTTTGTACACTGTAATTGTCACCACCTCACCTTTACGTTCACTTCGGAGAACTGTCTTTCGAAATGAGTATTAGCTTAGATGTGGCGCGGAACCGCTGAAAGAGGCTTTCTATACTAGCAGCGTAATAGCTCGTTGAACAGGATTTTCGTTGAAAGGAATCCTAGGATGGCCCGGTCCGATTTCAAGGCTCCTCGTAGAGAAGGAGCGGGACCCGCGTTAGCGGTGGAACTCGTAGGAATTCGCGATAGATAGGGGTGATTCAGAGATCTCGGGACAATGCATCTACCTAAGCATTCCGGAGAATACCTCGGTTGATGCATGGCGGCCATTAAGTTCCCGTTTGATAGTTTAATCACGGGGCCGGCCTTCCGCTGTCTCGTTCCTTCCTCGTTCGACCCAGTTTCACCTTTAAAACCCGCAATCCCGTGGCTGCAAAACGGTTCCCGGGGCACACGGTAACCCCCGTGCTCTACGTCTCTGCTCGAAAAATCCCCTAATTGATCGCACAGTCGTCGTCTCTATTTCACTATTCTGAGCACTCTCTAGCTCGCCGATAGACACTGTGAGAAATGCGGCCATTCCAAGATAACCGGGCGAATCACGCTCGAATCCAGCTTTCGATCACCCCGCGCTCGAGGAAGGAAGGAAGGAAGGAGGACGTTTTCCACTTCGGAGCACTCTAAGATTATTTTCTATTTCTCACTGGAACGTTCTCGCGGCCCGGAATTCCGAAATCCCGGCGACAGGAGCCGGGAATCGCGAGCGCGCGCGCGCGCGGGCTACGAGCTTCGCGACGGGAACGGCTGCGATTACCGAGATTTCGGGACGTGCCGCGATAAAAGATTAGATCTCTCGGACGTGAGGCGCGTCGGCGAGGGCGAGGAGGTTCCTGAGGTTGTTCCGGAGGGTTCAGAGGTCTGGAAGGTTCAGCTGCAAGCGTGCCTAGGTGTTCGGGGGCTGCACTTTAATATCGCAAATGATGCGAGGACACGGCTTGGTACCCGGCCGCTCGATCCCGCGCCTGTAGATCGCGGATAAAGAACGCGCCGCGGCTTTTGACTTGTTTATCCCCGACGTCGCTCACGGCGAGAAAAGCGATTTCCTGCTCGCGCGAGGAAATGCTGCTGCCAGGAAATTGAAGCTCCCGGAGCCGATTGAATTCCGAACGATGGAACGGCCTTGAGAAAAGCCAGCCCCCGAAATGTTCGCGTAAAAGCTTGTTTTCAAGAAGAAGCAATATGGAAAGCGCCGATAGGTGTTCACTGGATAAACCAACGGAGTTTTCCGATCGTTTAGGGGAACCGTGTTCGAGCCAGGGATCTCGGAGCAGCCGGGGCTTCTCGCTGAGTAAGACCACGCCCACTTAGAGTTTTCGAAACGAAACGAGCAGAACGAGATGTTTTCTCTAACGACTCTGACAAGATTTAAAGAGATTCAGCTGACTTTGGAGCGTTCTGCAGTAGCAACTAACACGAATTGCTCTGGGGAGGACTGTTCCAGCTTTGTCGAAACCACGCCTGCTTCAGACGATCTGCTCGGTGACAGAACAAGATGAAGAGACTCTGGCGAGATTTAAAACGGAACAGCTTCTTTTAGATCAAATGTGACCATACTTTGTCCCCGAAGATAGAAAGAGCAAGAAAACGACACCTATCCAAGGAAGGCCACACCTATTCTACAAAAAGGGAACAAAATAAGCGGTTTTCAGTCGGAGCTTTGACCAGATGCGAAGAGTAACTCGGCACAACGACCAATCTGGGAGCGACCAGGAGCACCAGAGAGGTAGATGGACAACGTAGACTGCTCTAAGCTTCGATCGCGGGGCTTCGACGGCTCGCGCTTGATAGTTAGGCGCGAGACACGCTCGCGGGTTATGCTAACAATGCGCCCGGGTACGTTCGCTCGCGATCCAATTTTCCACGTGCTCCGGGAGCGTATCGCCACCGGCGTAAGCGGTTTACAGGTCCAGCATGTCATAGCGTGGCCACCTGTCTAAATGCAATTGCGGATCACCGGCGGCGGCATCCGTGCGCCGACACGGTCCGTTGAATAATTTTACGATCCTCGGGATGGTCGGCTGGGTTTGTAAAGCGCGGCGAGCTGCACTGCGAGTCTCTGGGATCGTGTGAGATTCGCAATCGCAGAGTGTTCGCAACCCGCGACGGAGGAATATTAAACGCGTGGTGGAATTTGATTTTCAAAGGCGCACGGGCTAGCGAGCGAGGATGAAGGTATCGTCGCGCGAGGAAGAAATCGACGACAAAGTTTTCCGTGGAAGAAAAATGGGCGCCGCTCGACAAGGAGCGTTTTTCGGACACTTTGCGGCACGCCGTCCGGGAGGCTCGCGTAATAAATTGCCCGCCAATCCAACTCTCCTCCGCTCTCGCCCCCGTGCCCCCGAAATTATAATACGGCATGCGCGTTTCGCGATAAATCACGCGGGCGGAATGGTCGCCGGGAGCGGGCCAACAAACCCGTATAAATCTGCCGCGATTTAATCGATCCACGCGGAAATTTCTTCGCGGATGACGGTCTCGGGGGTCTGACAAATTGCGCGGACACACTGGGAATGATCGGAAAAAAATCCCGGAACGGCGGCAACGGTGAATCGCAGCGCGTGAACGATCGTGGACGTTGCACGATCGCTGGCGAGCACTTCGTCACCGAAAGAACATCCGCACGCACACACGAAAGATAGACACATAAACGAGCAGGGGTCACACACATACACAGCTCCGTGGACGGCGGCAGTCATTTATCCAGTGGATACGTCGGGGCGACGGGACGCGTCGCGACGCCAGGATCACGGTGATACGGCAAATTGAATTTCCTTCTGGTGGCTGGCCGTAAGGGCGCGATCTCCTCGCCGTTTTCCGAACGGCAATGGTGCGTGCCCGATTCCGGACATGGTAATTGAATTTCGACGAAATCCGATCGTCCCTGCGGCCGGGGCCCAGCGTCGACGCCATCCAAGATAGCCACTTTTGATCGGGCTTAATCGAAAGCCGTGTTTTTCGAACGGACTCCTATCCTCGATCCTGTCTCGATCCCGCTGCTGTATCGTTCTCGGAAATTGCGTTCGAATTCATGGCAAGCCAGCCGGGTTAAATAACACCGTGAAAATCTCGATCGGCGAAGCGACGGCGCGACGAGGCCACCAAACTCGCGCCTCTTCGATCCCGGATTCCGCCACGTTGCCGCCGGTGTTAAACGAAGTCGAAGCTGCTGGATTCCGGCTCGTATTTTCCTCCGTTCGAGTTCGGTTATTTCAATTTTTAGAAAATTCCACGGACCCCGAGCTAAGACAATTTTCTGATCTACGGGCTGCCGGATCCTCTTTTAACTATCTCCAATCTTCTCCGCTTTCCGTGCACCGGAGAAAAACGTTCACCGATAAAAAGCTGCGTGTGCTTCTCGGCGATTCACATTTTCCAGAAATCGCAGGATCTTGCCCGGTACGTTGAATCCTGACGATTTCGAGATCCGACGGCCAGAAAATCTTTGCTCAAGAGTCATCTGGGTGATCCAGGTTTTGTGAAATTCATAAAATCTTGGTGCTTCCGACGACAGAATCGTTCCACTCGTTCAAAGACAGATAAAAGGCTCGACGATATTTCACCGCGACCGACGTAACTCCGAGTCTCCCGGATCGAACGAATTTTCCGAAGAGTACGTGCGGCAGCCACGGAGGCTCATTTTCGACGCGATATATCGGACTCCGTTGCCCGAAAAAGCGGACGTCCTCGAGTCGAAGAGGGCACACTTTCACCGATCGATTTCCCGGGAGGATTTTCCGACGCGATCCACGGCTACGTGGATCCAACTATTTTCCAGCAATAGTGTATGCGCTCGGCTTGTCTATGTCGGCCGCTAGTTGCTCGCGTAGCACTCGAGGGTGGGGGGTTGACGCGCGCCTTCTTAAAGCTTTGCGGTTTTTTCAAAACCGGCGCGTCTCCCCCACTCCTTGCAGTTCGTACCCCCACCATCGAGCGTCGAACTCGTTCGCTCGCGCGTTCCTCGCTATTTTCCTCTCGCTCTCCTCGGCGCATTCGTTCGCGTCGCGGTTCTCTCGTCTCTCTCCGACCGGCCTTATCCTGCTCTCTCTCTCTCTCTCTCTCTCTCTCTCTCTCTCTCTCCCTCTCTCTCTCTCTCTCTCTCGGTTCTCCTCTCTCCTCTTTCTCCACCGCCTCTGCCGACGTTCTACGTTTCCCCTCCGACTTCCCTACCATGGTTGCAATCCTCGGCGCGCCTCTAGCATGCCTCTTTTTCCGACGCGATCGCTTGCATAGCCTGCATCGCCTGCATCGCCATCGTCCACGCTCTCGCCGCGCCGCGAGACTCCCGACCTCTGCGCGGATTCAATCTTTTCCGTATCCAATCGAATTTCCATGACCCGTATTCCTTATTCAAGAACGACCGGGCTATTTTCGGGGTGAAATTTACGACACGCACGACCAACGTTATCGCTGCGAGGATTTCGCGGTGAACCAACCGCAAGGCTGAGTTCTTTACGAGCATGAATTATTTATGCCCTGTCGCGGCGTTCTCCGGCGATCGGTTCCTCTCCCGATCGCCATCGCCTCGAGCATGCCAGAGAATTTCCTGACCGGCGACGATTTCCCGGTGAGAAGTTCCTCAGGAAAAGGTACAAGCTATCCGATGTAGGAAACTCGCAACGAAGAAATTCGCCGTGTCGCTCGATTCCCGGTTTCTCGGTCGCGCACAGTTCCCCGAGTTTCGAGAGGATGCTGCTCGTCGAGGAGGTGGGGAGCGAGGGGCAGAGCCCGGAGTAACTGTAACGCAAATAGGGGTAATTATTTCCGCTATCAGGAACGCTTCCGCGGCGGGAATCACGCGAGCGTGGCTCACGAAAAGCCCGAGGTTCGAGTAGCACAGTCGCTCGAAGATTACGGATAGACTCTCATCCTCTGTCTGTCGGGACTACGGGGGCCTGGATGCAACAGAGGAACGTCGCTCGCTGGAGGGACGGTAAACTTGTTAGGAACGCGTTCCGCGATCGATAGGCTGCTTCGGAAAACACTTGCCAGCCGGCGAGGCGTGTTTTACCGCGGCCGTCTGGTCGTTTGCCAGATCGCGTTCGGATTTCCACCGGCTTCTGGGATAATTCGCCTATTCGAACGTGTGTTGGATCGGCAGCTCGATACCTCGATCCCTCGATCGGGACGGAGAACCGCGGACCCGGGAACGGGCCGATTCTGGCCGAGAAAGAGGAGGGAGAACTCTGGCCGACCACGAAAGATATATAATCCTGCCGCGGCGCGGCGGTGGGACGAGCGAGCGATGCAGCCGAGAGAGATGCACTCGGGCTGCAAGCGAGCGAGCGAGCGGGGAGAACTAGCTGGACGCGGCGCTAATGCGCCTGCTAACCTTACTTTCGCATTGCTAGACTCAATTCATGCCAAGGCTGACTGGGTGCGTTGCCCTCCATTGCCCCTATACCGCCGTCATTGCCGAGGCTCCCTCTGCCCCCCAAGAGCCCTGGCAGTCGTCGTTGCCGTTGCCGTTGCCGTCGCCCGCTGCCATGCCGCCCACCGACAGTTCCTTGCCCCCTCGGATCCCCGACTCGCCACAGAGCCAAGCCTCCATCGCTTAGCTCCTGCTAGGCGACTTCAACTTCGCATCCCAACTTCCAACGTCTCTACCAGAACTCTTTGCCAGCAACTCCAGCCACTACGTCTAAGAAACGCCAGCTTTTTCCTGGCTTTACGGCTTTCCAGGTTCTTTGGGCTACTCCGATCCCAAATTCCACCTTCCCGAGGTGAACAGTACCCCCTCCTCTTCGGGGACTAGACGCTGTGGAATGCTTGCTTTCCATGGCCCTCCAATTGCAGATTCGTCGACTTCGTCGAAAAAGATGGATAGCATCGGCTATTTCTTTATGAGCGTTTAACTCCAGTTTGGGAAACTGAACGATCAAGAATTAAGTTCAGAGCTTGTGAGATACTCAATTTTATAAGAAGAATAGCCAGAAGAATATCGTGAACAAAATTCGTACAGTATACCAGCAATTCTTTGTGCGAAAACATTGCCGGACAAAATAGTAGCAAGTTTGAGGCGGTTGTCCGGTTATTGACACAGGGTTAATCGACTGTCGGGGTCGGTCCAGTGTCCCTCGAGTTCTGCTCGTTTCCGTTCGTCTGTTTTCTGTCGGAGCGTGGCTCGAGAAATATTTGGCCAGCGGATCGGCCAATGGCGATACAGAGATTGGAAGTGAGAGAGAGAGAGAGAGAGAGAGTTGTGCAGCGATCGCGATCGATAGGCAAACGTTGCTCCGACGGAAATAGAATTCGGAGGAACTGTTTTTCGATCGAATACGGGAAAGCTATTTGCGTTCGCGGATCTTCAGTCGGTGGTGGCCAGTCTCCTGTTCTCTTTTATTATTGTTTCGGCGGGCTTTCAAGGCGCCCCGCGACGCTCCGCGGGGATCTTCGGCACGCGAATCGTCTCGTTCCGCGAGGAGTCGTCGACTCTAGCCGACGAAATTTTCCACGTTGCGATAGACCGTGCATCCATTATCAGAGAAGAATTGCAGGCGTGTGTTTGATCGGTGATAACGGCGCGACGTGCCGCGCGAAGTTAGCGCCTCTACTTCCAGCGGGAGAACAGCCTCCGTCGTCGCTGCTCTCCGTGGCGCGCATGATTCGCAGGCCGGCTGCACTATTCGCGAGATCCCGCCCGTAGTACCGCTGCCTATTATTAAAATCCTCGAGCAACGCGTAAACTCTCCCAAAAATAAAACTGCAGCGGCTGTGTTCGACGCGGCAGTGAAACTCGGCTCCGGTCTCGTTTACCACCGAGAAATCGGTGTCTCTACGCTCCTTAACGAATCCTCGAGAGGCCGATCTTTACGGAAAACGGTTCCCCGTTTGTTTTTACTGGAACCCTTAATTTTTACCATCTACGATAGAAGTCAGCTGACTAATCTTCTTCCTATTTAGCTTATCGCGTGTACAAACCTACAATATCCACAGTCTGTCGATAATGGTCAAAGGATTCCGTAGCGTTTGCGCCGGTAATAAAATAGTAATTATTTGTCAGAGCATCCGATAGGTTCAGAGGGAGAGCCACTCGAAAGAGAATTGTTTTCCTCTGGATGCTTTCCCGAGGTAAATGTTCCGTTTCTACTATCTAGCGCGACTCTGTTTGTTCGAGCTTTATCTAACAGCAGAGCGGGGCTCAGCGTAGCGAATCGTGGAGCGGTCGATTCGATCCTGAAACTCGAGCGGAGCTCTGGAAATCCCGGGGGATAGGAGACGCGTTAATTGGTCCGCGATCGGTGTCGGCTCTGTATTTGCATGAGCAACGAACACGTCGTCGAACGCAACGCTTATTTATAACTTTTTCATCCGGCGAGCTCTCTTATCTGGCGTCTTGCCATCGACTCCCTCTCTCGCTCCCTCTCTCTCTCTTTTCTCTCGTTCTCTCCTCTTCTGGTGGTCGTTGCAACTGCACGGCACGTTGATCGGTGCCAGCGCGCGTGTCCGTGTCTAGACGTTCTCTATAGAGGATTCTTGGGCTCGCGATCGCTCGAGGATCGAAGGTGCTCGAGAGACTCGAGACCGAAAGTCCAGTTAATCGGTGCCCTTTTTCGAGATAAAAAGACGGTGACTCGCGCGAACCGGCTACCCCGGCCAGCAACGAGGAAAAGGGCACGGGACAAAAACGAAGCTCCTCGCCTCGGATCGTGGCTAATCGATTCTCGCGCTGTAACGAGTCGATTGGCGTCGACGCGATCGACAAGTTCGACGAACCGTGTCAGAAAACTGCGCGGAGACCTTAAACGGCCGCCGTCGTGCACTTTGCGTTCCACGCGAACCGTAATAACACCGCAGTGCTTCACGCGTCTTTCCTCCTCGAGTACTTGTTGCTCGCACTTTTCCTTCCGACCCTCCAAAGGTCTTCGAACAATCCCCACCGTGCACAAACGTACCTCTCAATTATTCATTAACACATTACCGCCTGTTGTTTCGTCATTTTTTAAAATCCACCGCTAAACAATATTTAGTGGATCATTCAGCAACAATTTACATTATTTAGATGTTCTCGATTAAACTTTACTTCGTTTCGAGAGAATCCAGTTTGAATGTCACCGGAAGTAGAATAGGTGAGCCACGGACAGACACGCCTCGCGCGATGTTACGAACCAATTTCTTTCGAGAAGGAAGCCTCGTACGAAAAAACTTTAGTCTACTTATTCGACATAGAATGTACATGTAGTCTGTATATATTTAAATATTCCTTCCGCAAGAGCAATGCACTCACCGATCGACTCTTATCTCTGGTCCAAGCATCTGCTCGGTGACCGTAGAAGGAATTGGCGGGCACATTGCTCCACATCCGTTCGGTACACCTGTTTATAAAGCTCGCCGTTGATCCCGACATTAAAAGGACTTAGCGTGAAAGTTCGGTGACAATGAATCGACACACGCGTCACGATAAATATTTTTCGCAGACGGATCTGCGGCAAGCTGGTAAGGCGACCTTCCCGAGGCTCGTGGAAAGCGGCCTCGCATCTTTCAAGGCACGCGCCTATGCTGATTCACGCGGAAAGCTATGCGGCCCGTGTCAAAATTCTACGCGGTCCTTCCATTGTTCCGCCGCTCCGGGTGTAATTAGAATACGAAATGGTTATGATTTTCGGCGCTCACCGTTCACCGGCTTGTCCTCGATCGCATCGGAAACAGTTTGCATCCGGGTAGCCAAAGCACGCGAGTCTAACTGATTGAACAGTAGCCGATCGATCCTTAGATCCCGTTGCCGAGCCTCCGTTCTTCGATAGTCCGCGAGGCTCTCTAGTTATTGTGTTTCCTATACCTGCTACGAAGGTTCATCCTTCGTTTCCAATATCATAGCCGAGCTTTGTGTCTGCGTCTTCCGTCGAGTGGAAACCAATAAGTGCATCGGGTAGAGTGGAACTCTCTCCGCGAGCTCTTTGTTCCACTCGCGCACGCCGAAATTCCATTTCTCCCTTGGAACACGGATTCGGGAGAGCGTGTAACTCGATACCAAGCTAGCCGCCCTCTCCGTCTTTCGACTCATATTTTCCCCGGTATAGTATTTCGCAAATACCGGAACGAATTTTCCGGTTACACCTCCGACGGCTCTCTACAGCCACCTCCGATCACGCTGGCCTCTGAATCACCGTTTTCACAGGCGTCGCCCTCAGTTTCGCTGAAATCGTTAGCATCGGGTCTGTAGGAATCCCTCTATAAAATCCAACGACGGCTCAGACGACTATCAGAGCTGAAAAATCGAAGGCTGAAGGACATCTCGAGATCGTTAGCTCTGCCCCAGTTTTCCCTAGGACTCTATCGACCATAGGAATTGTTATGGACTTCCCATTTTCAAAGGGCCACCGAAACTCCGATTTTCCAGGCCATTTAGCCGACTAAATAGGACGGCTATTCAGGTTTGCGAGCCACGGTAATTCCTAATATTTAACGAGCGAGCTCAGGTCGACCCTCTCGCGACTTCCAAGACTAGGATCCTCGAGTCGAGGGTAAATGACGCGAGTCGTGGCTCCGGTTGATCGTCGTAGAGGACTCGGTCGGTTTGGTCCGGTCGTATCCGCGAATCGAGGTGGAATCGTAGCTCGCGACAGAGGGAGACAGAGAAAGAGAGCACTGTCCAGGCGGTTGCTCTGAACGCGCGATTACACGATTCTCCAAGTTCGTCCATCGGACTGTCCATTCGTCTGTACATCTGTCCATCCGTATGTTTGGTCGACCACCCGTCCGTCCGTCCGTTCGTCTGTCCGTCGGTCCGAGGCAGCTCGTGTTGCCTGGTTCGTGGGGTAGCTGACCTAACCGAAGGGGTCGTTGCACTCTGTTGGGCCCGCTTTCATCCCCTCCATTCCTCTGGTTCCTCTGGTCAGCCTCGCGGACCTAACCGCTCTTCTTCTCTTTCGTCGATTCTCCTTCTCTCCTTGTTCGCCTGATTCCTCTTTCTCTGTTCCTCGGTTGTTGTCTCTGTTCGTCTACGCGCGGCCGCAGTTTTTCCTCTTCGTCTTCTTCGGCCCGTTCTTCCTTCCTTTCTTCTTCCTCTTCTTGCGGGCCGCTTCTTCCTCGATCCCCTCTCGAATCCTTTCTTTCACTCGCTCGCTCGCTCGCTACTCGCGTCCTTCTATGCGCGCGTGTGTGCAGCCCATACCTACTCAACCCCCGTGTGCCCGTAGCCCGGGTCCAAAGGAAATTATAGTTATTTACCGTCGGCCCTTTCGGATAGTCGATTATTTCGCGGTAGTTGTTCCCTCTCTTGTAGGCATAACTCGACTTGGGAACCGAGAGACAACTTCTTCGTTCGGCGCGGCGGCGGAGGGATCGCAGCCACGATAGAACGGAACCGAGAGAGAGGGAGAGAGAGAGAGAGAGAGAGAGAGAGAGAGAGAGAGAGAGCGAACGAGACGGATAGACGACGAACACCGGAGCTGAAAGTAAAGAGGAGAACCGGAGGATGGGGGCTGGTAATGCCGGTGATGTTGCTGCCGTGGCTGCTGCTTCTTCCACCGATCCTTGCGCCGATCCCAAGGAACCAGGAATCCTCCCTCTCCACTTTTTCCCTTTGACAGGGGACTCGCGATAAGTATCGTATGCGACTCTCCTATCTCCTCGCGCGATCTCGTGGAAATTATGATTCTCCCCTCACGAATCCCTCCGCTCGCAAAAGGCTCTTCCCCCAGCGTTTCAACTTCTGGACGATCAAATTTGTCCCGCAACTGTCTCGCGAGACTCCCGGACGATGAATCCATTTCCATCATTCGAGATCTCATCGGGGTTCCAGAACGCTTTGACTCGCCGGAGCCTCTATCAACTTCCTGCCATTTGCCAGCGGATGCTGTTTTCGCAGTAACAACTTCGACGTTCATCTATTACCGCAGGTCCCGATCGAATGTCTCAATAATTTTGTCCCTGTGACATTTAATTAGTACATGGATCCAGTGAAGCTTTGCAGGTTTATAGATAGACTCTAGTGCCGATGTACCAAGTAAAATACCTTATACGGTCCAATCTAAATTGCAAACGAAAGTTTTAATTGACAATGATTCTATGAAGAAGGCAATTTAACCACAGGATAAATTCTGGCGATAGGAACGTCGTTGTTGCGAGATGGTTAATCGACTGGAGTTTCTTGCAGCTCCGCACGAAGGATCGAATGGAAGCGATCGAGGGGCAGCGACGCGTCTAGATCGTGGTACGTTCCGCGATGCTCTCCGCAGGAGTCAATGTCTTCTGTTTCGGGAGTGAGAGAGAGAGAGAGAGAGAGAGACGGGGGGAACCGCAGGGCGCTGTTGGGGCCTGGTCGGGCCGGGTTGTGTGAGGGGAGGGAAAAAGAGGGCCCAAGGAAATCACGCTGTTTCGACGGGATTCACGAAGCGTGCATGACGGAAATGCAGCTCGGCGTGGCGCGGCGTTGCGCTGCTCGGCGCGGTGGCATGAAACCTCCGCCAAGACAAAAAGTTCTTCTCCGCAGGGGAGGAAGAGAAAGGAGGAAGCGCATAGAATGGAGACGAGAGAGGGAAGAGATTCTCTGGCTGGTCGAAGGGGGGCCATCGACCAACAGCGTGTGCATACAGACTGCACACAGAAACGCTTCTGGGGAGGGTCGAGAGGGGAGAAAAAAGTTTTGGCAGAGCCGTGGTGTGTTTGCGAGAGCAAGCTCCCCGCTTCGTGGAGCCGCGACCGGCTAGGTATCTCCGTGCGATCGTGATTATAGCCTTCTCGTGTTTTATTGCGGCTCCGGTCCACGCGGCGAGCTCTCTGCCCTCTTTGCGATTCCCATTTCACGCGCTCCTGGCGATCCGCGACCGCACGAGAATCCGCTTCGACACGGAAGACACCGCGGCCCGTGAACAGTCGCCAACGTTCGTCGAGAGTCGATTGCCAAATTCCCCGAATCGATCGGCTTGCGTACGCCTCTAACCGCGCCGATTAATCCTCTATTCGCAAACGCCTAGCCTGGCATTTATCCTTTCAGAGCCGGTTCGGATCCGTTTCTCGCGGAGGTCAGTAGCTCCGAAGTTGCCAGAAGATGTTGATACCCAGGCGAAAACGTATAAACTCCGAGTTTCTGAAATATAAGTGTTATTTATCGTTGTTCGTAAAAGTTCAGTCGTAACTTGAAGAAGTTTATAGAGTTCCCAGCTTGGAATTATCGAACTTCTCATTTACCTCACTCCAATATCCAGGATTGAGTCTCATTTTTTATATGTTGCGAGCTCAGTGACCGCGAGTGACCATGCCCATTCGATCACTGACCACGATCACCGACCACTTCCTTTCCTCGTAAACGCTTTCGGAACTGGCGCGCCCGTTTCGCTCGCGTCGCCGGAAGCAAAACTTTTTCTCGACAGTTTCGTCTTATTTCCCAACGACGATCGCAGGGGACACCCTGTATAATTCAGGAGTTAGCAAACAGCGAAAGAGACGATTTGCTGTCGGGCGAAACGGAAGGCTCTCTCTCTCTCTCTCTCTCTCTCTCTCTCTCTCTCTCTCTCTTCTCTTCTCTACTCTTCTCTGTCTCTGTCTCTATCTAGCTCTCTGTTATCGATCCGCTCGTCGCCGGTCCGCTCCGGCGAGCCTGGCGCGTACGCAACGGGTCGCGAGCGCTACGTGTTCGCTATTATTCGCTCGCAGATTTAGGTTTTCAGCACGAAATGGCGGTGGTCCGCTTATCGGATGACGTTAGCGGCCACGGTCCGCGATAAGGCTGGTTGTTTGCCGTGCGTTTGCGAGGCGTTCCAGACTATGATAGAGATTAGCTTATCGCGACTACGAGCCACAAGGAAGTCTCTGTCCGTTCGCCGGTACTATGTCAATATTATTTCAATGACCGGCGTCGAGCAAACAGCGTCGCGGAGCTTTGAGAACTGCGACGCGTCTCTATCGGAGATCGTGTCTCCAGCGGATCGTCGATTCCCGGCGCCAACGGACATCGCGAATCGAATCGAAACCATACCCAGAATCGAACCGTATCGAAACTTTACCGGGACCGTGTTCACCGTCGCAGAGTAATTCTCGCGATAACGTTGGGTCGTCCCCGACGATATTGAAACTACGCTGGAGGACCTGGCCTGGGTTCCAACGTTATCTAATCGCGACCAAACCGTCCCGTTTTCCAGAACCCAGCACACCCAGACGAACGCAATAATAAAGGAAACAGGGCCAGACAAAATCACTTAATCATTCAGGCCAAAGATAGCCAAATGAATTTTCTGTGCTTTGTTGCCTACAGTCACAATTACTTAGACAGCGGATGTTTATGCAGAACAGTTTTTTGTCTGCATCGATTGCTAGAAATACAAACCAAACAGAATGTTATTTCTTCCCTCAATCATTTTAATAGATGAGAAATCATACATGTACATCTTTCAACTATAAATTAATTTTCCTATAAATGCTAATCTGTTTCAATGCTTCACGAAGCAGGTGCGTTGCATTCAATAAAATATTCCAGCTATGAAGCGCATGCTGCTAGTTACTAATTAATAGATTATGGTCCCTCAAATGTTTGTCGTCTCTCACAGCAGCTCAGGCTAGCATAAGCCAGATGATCGTGCCTAATACTCGAATTTCCGAGGTCTCTCGCAGCAAACCAGTTAGGCTTAGGCTGTTATTCGCGCGAGCGTACGCGGCCGGCGCGCGAGCGTCCGCGTTCCTTTCGTCGTCAGACTTAAATTATTAATGCCAGTTGCTTTGGGCACTCATGCAACATTTATGGGAGCGCAGCGGTTCGAGGAAACGCGGACGAGAGAGATTCACCGATTCGCCGTGAGCGAATTCGCTTGACCTTTATAATAAAAGCGGCCCGAAATAAATCTAGTCGCGGATTCAGCGAGCGCCGCTCATTATAGTTCGACGATACGATTCTTCTCTGTGTACTCCTTTCCCGTGAACGCATCCGCGCTGATCGTCAACAAACCGTGCTTCAACGGCCGACAGCTTTTGTTCTCCGCCCACTGGGTCCGACTTGACCCAGTTTCTTCCAATCTTTTAGCGTTGCGCCCGGTTAAGCTTGTGTTTTCGGAATCTTCGCTGAGAACTTCCGATATCGACTCTGATAAACATAACGTCACTGGGTTGCGGGTTTTCATGCAAGAATAAAAATTCTCGGCTTTATTCTAATGTAGCAGTATCTTGGAATTTGTTTAAATGCATAAAATTTGCAATCCAGTCTTCATTACGTTCTCACTGCTCTGGCAATCGTGATACTGTCGTCGGTATATTTAGACGGGACATTAAAGAATGCATCGGAGTATCCGCTGGAGCTCGTTCGTGAATACACCGAGAAAACTGAATAAGTCAGCATCCCGATGCATCTAGGCCATCGTCCAAGGGTTAAACTCCTTTGGGAGCTGACAGCGTCGTCTTCTGCACAATTTAGCGATCATAAGAGACCGCACGAGTGGTCGTAAAAAAAAAAAAGAAACTAGAGCCGCGGAGCGAGTTAAAAACCCTGGCGTAATGACCGTCTGCCATCTCGACTCGACGCGATGGACAGATTCGTTTAATCGAATCGCGATGTCGAACGAACGGGTGGGCTGGCTGCGATATTTTCGATGGGAGCCGCGTGGACGCCTCATTTGTTTTCCACGCTTTTCAATTTCCTTCCGAACGAGTTCCCGCCGCCCGGTTAGGTATCCGGGCAACTAGCTTAATACGTTTTCAAGAACCCTCGATGAATATCAATCTACGTTTGCAACGGAGCGGGCCGCGCGCGCGTGAAAAGCGTCGAGTGTCCTCGAACCGATATTTTGCCGAATTACATTGAACGCGAGCTGCCGCGCTGAGCTGGGAAACTTGGAAATCTTTCGGCGGAATCGACTCACGCGGCGTCCCCACCTCCGTCTGAAACAAACGACAGACTGAGGGAACAGAGGCGGAACGAGGTGTCGCGACTGCTCAAACGGAAACCGCGTGACGTTTCTATCCGTCTTTTGCCTCTCTCTGTCCCCGGTATTCGACTTCGATTACGCTCGCAAGACGACGAAGAACCCGCGCCGATGCTTTCCCAAAATCGATTTCGCCCGGTGAGAAACGCTCCGGAGAACAATCCCTTGCGGCCAGAAGAGTCGACCGACTTCAATGGCTTAGTCGAATGAACCTTTTATAAGGCGTCGCTGCAATTTATTCTGTTCTCCCCCCCCCCCCCCCACCCGGTCCGCTCCTCGCGCAATCCATCGAAGCCGGGTATCTTCCGTGTATTCCAGCCGAATGTTTCCTCCGAGGAAGCAAACGTGCAATTAAGGACTCCTTTCGAGGACGATCGCCCGAAACGAGGACTGAAAATTTCATTCAGAAACTCATCTCGATGCAGCGAACCAGCGACTCCAGGATTAGCGCTTCCGTTTCCGCCTCGGTTTTCTATTTTTCATTAGTCCCGTCGACATAAATTCGATCGGTTCATCGCGGCAACGATTCGAAACCGTTCTCCTCCCAGCTCGGACTCCTCGCTCCGGGAATTACCCAGCCGGTTCTCTTGTTATCTCTGCGGCCGGGAAACCGTCGGCCCGTGCTTCGCGTTAATTGCGAGCCCGGAACAACGAATTCGAGGGAAAAGAAATGATCGCCGGAACGAAGTTTCCACCGTGGAAGACGGCGATCCTGCGATACCGCTCCGAACTACGAGCGACTGCGAAACTTCCTGCGGACGGCCTATCTGCTGCCCGATCCGAACAAAAAACCAAACTGCAATGGAAACTTGTTCCTAGTTCCCTGGACCACCATCTGATCCAGCGATCGGCTGTTAAGAACTTCTATGATCCAGGAAACCGGATTCCCCTTTGCTAATCCGACTGAAAATTACGGGAGATTGATCTACCGATTTCTGGTTGATGGAGTACGTCTGTAGAGGATCTTGACTGTAGCCTCTGTACGAAGATTGCACGAAGAGTAGATAGGCTACTGATATCTCTTGAAAAACTATTGCATCAGTAGCATCAGTTTTATACATATTGATTTAGAAGACCAGAAGACCATCTTAAGATTGAGATAGAAGACTTTTCCATGCGTGTTGCTCTACGAGAGAGTGCTCGATCACAGGGCGTACAATAAGGAAGATGTTAGGGGATGCGGAGACGTCGAAGGGGGCTAACAGCGACAGGGAATCGGAGGTGCAGCGCTTGGGTCCGGGTCGAAGGATATAACGGGCTTGCACGGTGCAAAGCTGGCGGCGCAGTATCGGCCCGGGCCATCTTTGGTCTTTGTCTCGGTGACCTCTCCGACGCAGATTGCTTTCGGGTATTATACGAGAGACGTGGGCATAATACTCGCGCGCCGGCTGCCCGTCGCAACACACTATTCCTGTACTAACGGTATACGGCGCACCGTGCTTGCTCGCATAACGGAGGACTGGTTTACGACAGCGACCGGCCCGACTAAGAGGGAGCCTAAGTTTCTCTCTTCTCTAGCCTGAAGTGCCATCGCACCGGCCGGTTTCTACTAACGAGGACGATCGAGAGACGACCGAGATCGCCGTTTGATAGCCGAATAAAAAAAAAAACAGAAAGACGACAGTGTGTCCGGGGACTGTGTGTGCCACGCTGGATCCTCCGCGAACAATTCCGGCATGAGGTCACGGCTTAATTATTCACGCTCGCCTCGCCATATTTTATCGACCATAGTCGTCGGAGTCGGCGTTTGCGTCCATCCGTTGCGAACTTGGGCACCGCGCCTCGTCTCGCCTCACCTCACCGCAATATTCGCCGAATAATACATGCCCGACAAAGAACAGCGCGATGATAGAGAACGCGACGCTTCTTCCGGAACTCGCCCAAGTGTCCCGATGAATAGCTCATAGGTCCGCCAGGGAATCCTTCTCGCCCCCGTACCGGCGTTATCGTCTGTAACTTCGAAAGAACTTGCTCCGGGAACTTGGAACTTCACACCTGGCCATCTTCATTTCTTTCCTTCTATGACAGCCTTGAGGCGTTCCCCCGAGACTTCTTCTAGGACTAGTCTTCTAACTCTGGATTTATTCATTTATCTCTCGGAACTTTATATTCTTGATCACCTGTTGACACTGTCGGAGAACCCTTTGGTCTCCAGCCAGTGACATCGTGACCATCAGAGATTGTTCTCGTCGCAGCAACACGACCGTAATCCTGGGATTATATTTATTAAACGAGGGATGCCAGGTCCGGGTTAGATCCTCGGGACAGCTAATCGAGGCGGTGTTTCTGATTTGGATTCGAATAAAGAACGAACGAGACAAACTCGCCGGAACCGGGTCCTGTGTGTTCTCATAAATTCGCGAAACGAATGCGGTACGAGGCTGAGTACACGGAGCAGCTAGATAACGCGGAGAAACAAAAGACCGAGGCCCGGGGCTGGCTTTGAATTTTAAAACGCGGAGAAACGTCCGGCCGACCGGTTTGCAGTCAGAAATAAAGAGGTAAACAAACGGACGGAAATAGCGGGGCCGGCTTGTTCCCATTGCCATTATCGCCGGAACGTTGTAATTATTCATTTCGACGTTTCAAAGGCCGAAATCTACCGATCGTCGTGGACGTGTTCTCCTGTCTCACTCTCTCTCTCTCTCTCTCTCTCTCCCTCCCTCTCTCTTTCTCTGGCTGTCTTTCTCGCGTGTAACAGCGAAAATGAAATCGGTGTGTCGGTCAACCGGGGGTCTCCCCCGATTAAAAACGAATTTACTGGACGCGCGGACGTGTCTCGCGCTAATTACTTCTCGCCGCGGAGCTTCGCAATAAACTGCAGACCTTCGCCAGCCAGATGGTGCTGCGCCGCGACGCAAAACGACGCGACGCGCTCGCCTCTAATTCCGGCGATCCTTTGTCTAGCTTTTCCACGCCGGAGCTCTGCGACCCTCCCAAACCAGTAGTTCAAAGTACACCGCTGCTCTACTTAAAAATAGAGAAAATCCTGCGGGAGCAAAACGGATCCTCCAAACGCGGAAACTTTTCACTTTACGGTCACCGAAGTCGCAGAGATTATCAAATAGATTTGTTGCCTTAAATTTCAACGAACGCGCTCCAGCGATTTTTTGCGAGAGCTTAAAACTTCTTCGCTACGAACTGGCCAGACCGTCCAACGTGTTAACGAGCAGGTCGTCGACTCGTTCAAATATTTTCCTCGTTAAAACCGGCCACGTTTTACCGCATAAAGGGTTCGGAAGATGATGATAATCCCCCGTGTGGAGTCTCACAGGCTCCACCGAATGAGGCACATTTCCCATGGAACGAATCCCGGAATCCAGAGTCAGGAAATTAGACAAACTGCCGGGGAATCGCGAACACTCGTCCTTTCGTTGATCTTGGTAGGATTTTCACGTCACCGTCTTGTCCTATTCTGGTTCTAACACCGGTCTACCGATTTCTTCGAACTTGACCAAATTTTCTAGTCGCTCCCCAAGGCCGTTCAACCTTGCCGTGGCCGGTTTCTAATGGCGTGCGACTCTGTCCGCGCGTTAGAAAGCGAGATATTGAAACGCGGAGGTCGAACGAGACCTGGCTCTCGTCGCTGGTCATTACCAAGGTCCGAACCGAGACAATGACCTCGGCTCCGGAACTGGCAAGGTTCCTCGTGGCCCAAAAAGAATGCTCCTCTCCGCCGTAACCTAAATTCCACCAGGAACACCAGTGCCCTTGGTTTACTCCTGAAGGTGTTTTATAAGTATTAAGATCACGCTCTCCTATAAAAATATACAGAAATTTTAGTGAAAATAATTCCTCATGAAGTTTTATGGATCAGTCCAACAGCTTTCGAAAAGTTTCCCGGGATCACCTAGCAAACTTGCACGGTTCCATCTTGCTTTTGAATTTCGCGTCTGGACAAAGAGGAACGGAGAATAATCGACGGATTTGTCGGTGGACAGATTCGAAATATTCGGCGACAGGTCTCGATTGTTCCGGGCGATAGGAGACGGCTGTTTTCGCGCTGGAAGAATAGGTCCTTCATATTTCACGCGTGACGGTCGCCGTGCGGGGGTGTACCGGGGCCGAGCAAAGTGGGAGGATCCGTTGACAGAATTGGACACGGGTTTCAACACCGTCTCCCGTCGTTTCGGAAAAGGAAAACCGTGGGACGGGGGATGGTAGGCGGAGGGCGAGAGTTGTAATATGCGGAAAGTGCGACGGAGATTTGCCTCGAAGGCGGAGCCGAAGGGAACGCGGAACTGGCTCCGCTATTTCGTTTGGTATTCCCGCGACTGGAAGAATCCAGTTGGCATTTCAAGTTTGCCGGGGCCATGTTCGCAGCCGCCTTAGGCTTGCTTAGACGCTTATGTAATATTCAGTGGCGGAGAGCGTTACGACTGTTGCGCAACTAAGCCGGAATAATAAGTATCCTTGAGCCGTTCTAACGACTGGGACAACGCGACCGTCTGCGACCCTGCCGTTAGAAAGCAAAAGTTAAAGGCCGCCGGTCCATTCTAGTCAATCAAGACTATTTCCTCCCGAGACAGCGGCCTTGATTCCCTTTCCCTGTCGTCTATCGTCGCACAAGCAGCTCGTTCCCGAGTCCAGTGAATGCGAAATTTCGTGGAAACCACGCCGCTGAATTTTGGCCGATCGTTCGCGAAATATTAGCAGGCCCGATCGAGCTTTTAGCAAATTGCTAATTATATTAATGCGGCCGACTTGGTCGATGCGCGATAGGATTGGCCGCGCGCCGCACCGCTCCTCTTCGGCCCGGCCCGACGTCGTTTCAACGACAGGTCAATTATTTAATTGGCTGCGACGCGCTCGTGATTCCGATTAGAAATTACGAGCGTACCGGTCTACGGTTTTGCTTGTCGCGCTCGCCAGGCGCAAAACCAGCTCCGTCGAGATCTTTCGACCGTCTGGAACCTCTAACGGTATCGGCAAAAAAAACATTCGAGACGCACACGCACTCGCAACAGCCTCTGCTCGCGACTAATCTCTGCCAGCCACCGCCTACTAACACAAATCCGTCGACTGTTCTAGCGTTGACTGTACACGCCGAGGATGATCGTACACACGGCTCGATTCGTGACCCGTCCGCGTACCTCCTGGTACAGCGTGCAAACGGTTGTCCTTGAGCGACGATCCTCTCTCGGCTACGCAGGAATTACCGATTGTCTTCGGCTCAATAGATCCTCAACCGTGAAACCCGACGACCGCGGAGCCTCGCCGGTTAGAAACCCCTTTCGTCTAATTGCGAACGTCCTCCAGAGACGCTTGACCGTCTGCAACCTCTAACGGCCTAGGCAAAAAACACCAGTCGGTGAATAAAGATCGTTATCCTTGAGTGTCTAGCGCGCGACCACTCTGTTCGATGCACGCGAATCGAACACACAAGCGATCACATTTCCAAATAACAGTTTTGTTAACTATTTGTAGTCGGAGCTATACTATCTTGGACGTCAAACATTTCTCTCGACCTAGAATAATTCCATTTTATACGATTTTTTCATTTTGTGGATACGAAGTTGATGTAATACCTCATACAATACTTAAATGTATAGTAATTGATTAGATACCACAACATATTTAAGTTTAAAAAATTTTATATCCAATACAATGGCGCACGATTATTAAAAAATGTGGTCTCGCAAAGCGCAACTAGTGTCTGGTATATCTACTTAGTCACAAGTGGAAGCAATTGGTCAGAACGTATACCTCACGGAAAGAATTAGATGTTTTTCGAACTCTAAGACACATACAGTCCCTGAGGTCCTAAAACCTCGAAGTGGCAATCGTTGAACTCCAACAGACTCTGCTAATGCGCTCGCGAGATTTCTCTCCGCCCACCTTCAGACTCTTCTAGTCGTCTACGCGCGACACGGTTCTCTAACCACGGCAAAAACGCTAAACGACCTTTTGTTCCGGCGCAAGGTAAAAAGTAACACCTTTCGACGCTGTCTTTTCTTCTCGGCGTTCCACCAGGCTGCTTCTCGTCAAGGTAGCTAACGATCGCATGCAAAAATTGATGGATGCCATGATCGACGTAGTTTGATGAGGCAATACGTCTTCTTCCTCGAGAGAGAAATTAGCTAGACGTAGCTAACGATGTTGTTTTCTCAGTGGATCTTCAGTTTACAATGGATCTTTCACGCAACATACAAATTATTAATAGCCACTTTTACTGTTTTCAATTACGTCTACACGTTTTCATCGTGAACGCATAAAATTCGCAATTTATTAGTTGCAGAAATAATTGCTGCCTCGCAGGGGAACATGACGTGACATTTAATCGATAATAAAGGGAATAGTCGGGTGCAGGGGGTTAAAATGTGAACAGAAAACGGGAGAATGGTTTACGGACAGAGCTTACATCAGCTATAACAGTTAAAATCGTGCGAACGAGTAAAGAACGAGCAAAGAAAAATGTAAAACAGCTTGAAAACCTGATCCTGACAGCCGCCTGTGACGCGAGCAGCGAGGATCGTTAGGAGAAATTCGAAAGTGGCGCATGAGAAACGGACGACCATGGTCAGACGTCGAGCAGTTTCGCGGTCCGAGACTTTCCGTGGGCGTGCAGCGTAAACACTCGTCGGCAGACTAAGCAATCGAGGGCCGCGTCTAATCGAGCAGTCAACACGTTGTCGAATTCCCGTTTGCAGTTTCGAAGACGACTGTTTATCGCAATATTATTTCCGCGAACACCGGAACCGCGTTTTCTAGCCGGACATCTACGGGAATAAATGTGACCGATGCAGCACCGCAGACGCAGCGGCCGCTTCCCTGCGCTCGATCGTTCGTAGAATCGTTCGTCTAACTTTAGCGTCGGTGCACATGACTCACGTCGGCCGTGACTCAATTTTTTTCCCCCCTCGGGTCTCAATTGACTCATTGTTTGAGCGACGGACCGCGTGAAACGCGCGCGAAATTAAGCCACTTAAGCGGCGATCGGTCGGAAACCAGGCCACCGAATTTACGATCCTCGTGAAATCGGCCCGGCTCAGCGAAAAATTTGATACTCTCCTCGCTGGTATTTGGGACGGCGAAATAGAATTTCATGGTGGCAACACCAGCGTCGTTTCCCGAAACTGTCGGCGACGTACTTCGAATTGTTCTGTGTTGCCGGTGGAAATCGGTCATCAAAGGGCATATATAACACTGTGGGGCACTGGACCCACGCCCCCCTTCGATTAGAACACACGTCCACGTTACGAGCAGAGACAGAATTTTGATCTGGATAGAATTTGCTTTTCGTAGACGAATCTGCGAGCATAAATTTTACTATGAGACAGTACTCCGGCTCCGTCGAAGGGCAACTAGGCCACGCCCACTAGACGATCTTCTAGCTAAGTTTTTGACTTCGTTTTCGATTGCATTGCGATTTGAAGGCAACTGGTTGGCAACCGATTGCATGCGACCGAAACTTGCCCGATCAGGTGCCGGAAAATTCCACTTGATCCACTTTGGCCGAAAGTGTTCTATCGAGGCTGCAGAAATTCGCATAGAGGTGCAACGCAGACAGTTTTTGCTCGATGCAAGCGCTAACGAATCGCTAATGGGAGCTATGTACGCAAGAACGGCTCGCTCGCGGAGACGTCGCGAGATTACAGGCTGACTGGGTGCATATTTTTAAACGGACGACTGGCGTAAACGCCATTAGATCGCGTCACGATCTATGACTCAATCTCCTCGCTTGACTCAGCCTGGTCTGGCCGTGCTAGGTCCGACCTTCGCGGTGTCACTAACCTATGGTTACCGCGTAGAAGCGGCCCAGACAGACGCGTCTAATGCGCTCCCGGCCAGCCGAAGAACGCCTCGGGCGCGTTAATTCCTAATGTATTCCAAACACACCGAATGCCAGACTTCCGCTTGCTGTTTCGTATCCTTGAACTAGCATCGGCAACCTTCGGACCCGTACCCACCGGCCACCGCGTCTCCCACGAATAGATCTCGAGTCTCGAAAGTTGAAACGCGTCGCCCGGAAATGATGCGAGAGCGCACTCCACGCCGAAACATCAAGGCCGCTGCGATCCGCAGCCATTTAGGAATCGGAGAACAGGCGACGAGTCGGGTAATCGATCGAGTGCCCTTTAAAGAGCGGTAACGGAATTTCTCCGAGAAGCTGAACGGATCAGTTCACCGGACAGTGGGGAAAAAAGTTCTCGAAGAAAATCTTGAACCGAAAGTTTTCAGGATCTTCTGGCACGTCTTCGTGGACGAGGTCATCCGACAACGGCGAGAGAAAGATTGTCTCTCGGCTTTTCAAGGACACCGGAAAAGTGGCGTCGTTACGGCCGCGCCGAAGCGACCTCTCGACCGAGCATATGGCAAATGTCAATTTTATTGGCTACACTCGAGAGCGCGGCCGCACATCGGCGCACACTTCGGGAAAGGAGAAAGTTTTTCCTGAGAAAATACACACGACCACGCCGCCATAGAGGAGAGAAAGTGAAAACCCATAAATCGTTCGACAGATTGAAATTGGGGACGGTCAAGTCGCCGAGTCAATTGATGGTCGGACCGGGTAGGAAAAATGGAAGGAACGCCGGTTCCTGCGTTTCAGCTAGAAACGGCGCGCGAATAAATCGCAATTGAGGATAATTGTAACGGATGGCATTTTAAATAGGAATGGCGACCGGCCACTTGCTTCTCGGGCATACTTTAATAAAAGTACACGACTGGATCGTAGTTTTCGAACTGTCTGTCGCGCGACGCGACTCGCGGCGCCGCGCTGTAGGGTGTTTGACCCTAAAACGCGGTGAAAAGTCCTATACAGTATCGCGTTATAATTTCTGTTCACATTTATGAATTATCGACTGGTCCGCACGGCTGTAAAGACAATCTTAAAATGACTGAAGACTAATTATTTACAAGTCTGCCGTTGTTGACTCTTAATGGAGCTAAGTGTGCTGGACATATATTTGGATTGCAGGAGATTTCGTACGAAATACGTCGGTCGATTTTTCTGTCGCGGCGACCGTGAATTATTTGCAACGGACGTCAGCCGGGGTCTGTGACCAGCGGTCAATGACGAGGATTAGACTCAAGGCCGAATTAGAGCGAATAAAACGGCTTTCGCGACGCGAACACGATCTCGAGACTATTCGAGAGTCTGGTTCTCTTTTATGCTCGCGACTCGTACAGAAACCAGAGCCACGACGACGGCGACGTTTCCCCGCGACCTTCCCCGAACGCGAAACCGTCGCCGATCGATCGATCGAACGGATCGATGGCCATTGCGTAACGAGAAACCGCAGGATTTCTGAATACTCGAAAGCACGCTGTTTACAGGCGGACGCGATCGTGTTTGCCGCGTGACTTCATTCACCCGTCGAATGCCTGCGCTCCGAACTATTTTCATTCTTCGAATTGGCGCTCTGTTGAGCGTCGCGCGAGCCCGTGCACTCGCGAGCATTGCCTGGGTGGTCTGCCGGCTGAAAGAAAAAAACAGAGAGTACGATGCCAAAGAGAGACAGACAGACGCGTTAAAAGAAATCACGAAGCGCTGCGCTTCGAACCGTTTGATTTCCTGGAATCCGATCCGCCAGAGCTACTCGAATCCTGGAAACACGAGTCTTTTTCTCTCTCTCTCGAATTAGAAGAGTCTGGCCTGGGGACACTGGGTGCAAGATGCACCACGAACGTATAGGACGGTTTAATCGATTTTAGCACAGCGATTACATTTTCAATCGTTCCTTCAGGGATTGTAGAGTCGGTGGAAAACGTATTAATCAGTAGACTGTGCATTTTATACGTTCACACCATTTCGTACTTTCAGTAGACTAAGTATTAAATCGCGTGGCACTGTTGCTATTTCGCAAAATGAAACGGCAAAACTTGTCACAAAGCGACGGTTTCGAATTCTAGGATTGAAAAGCGTTCCGATGATAAATTTCGCTAGTTTACGGTCGACGGCGAGCAAATATAAAGCTAGAAAAAAAATTAGACAGGTGAGAAATGGCGGTCGATTGAAATTGTACGGCAGCCTTTATAACCGTGTACCTAGCACCGCTCCGGTGCGCAAACGATTCGACCTCGGCATTCTGCTGTGAGAAAAGACCCCGGTAGAAGAGGAGAGGAGAGTCTGTATCGCGATTTCCGGCTCCCAGACGTTGCCGAATTTCTCCGAGAAGATCGCGGCGCGAGGCGACGGAGGCTCTCGAGAGATCGTGCTCGGTGTGCTTGGCGCGAGTCGACGATCCGCGTCAAAGGTGAAAGGCCCGGTATATGGGACACCGGCTGGCCAAAACTCGTCTACGTGGTATCCTTTCCGCGACGGGGAGGGCGAGGGGCTACGAGGGGCCATGAAGGGGCCCCGGGGGACGATCTTAGCCGAACCTTTTATGGGGAAGGCGAACGACCAGCCGAGAAATCGGAACGCGAATCGCTGGACTATGCTCTTTTTTCGAGTCGGCTCTGCTCGAGCGGTCTAACGAAGATGGGATGGGACCGATCATCGCGGACCACGAGCCCCGTGTCCTCGATTTTCACCGATACCAGCCGCGATCGTACTCTCGGCGACGTTTCCGGTCACCAGACACGGTAAGACGAGCCGTGCGAACGTTCCCCGATTGCGAACGTCCTGAATTCTAATCGCACCAATCCCTGGACACGTTTCTCGCCGCGCTTCCTTCACCTGCACGCTCTATTGTCTCTCGAAGGAACCTGTCGACCACCAAAACCGCTCTGGTCGCCTTATAGAAATTACTACATTTGCTTAGACCTTGCGCAATTTTAATACTTCCCCGAATAAAGATTTACATTCGTTCGTTCCATTTTGTATTTTATGCATTTGTGACGGAAACGAGTAAGCGCGATTTAATTCAGTGCACAGACAACATTTCTATCTGGCTCCTTTCGTTTCGTGCAATTTATGCAAGATTCTCGTACTGCCGAAAGATCTGCAGTTCAGTGATAACCGTCTGTCTGGCTTCTCTAGACTCCTCTAAACTCGCGCAGGAACGGTCGTACAATCATTTCGTTTGCACAGCAAACAGCTCCGCTAAACACAGGAATTGCTAACGAAAATAGCTCGGTACTCTTTCAGAATACATTTCAGTTTGATTTACGTCTGTATCTACCTGTTAGTGTGACTATTCTACACAGCATGTTTACGCAATTTCGAACAAAGTGGTAGCAGCTAGGCAAAAAGATAACTGTAAACTGCGTTAGTTCGTAGCACCACTTTGTCGAACGTGTCTTCCGTTATACACTAGTAATGCGATTTAACGTATCCCGCAGGCCATTACAAAATTGACGTGAAAAGCCGGCCGCGCGGTCTCCGCCGCAATAAAGACGGGCACGAGCATAATTTCCCGGGTCGAGGTTGCAAAAAGCGCGGACGAGCGAGCGCAGGGCGGTCTCGTTTTTAATTTTCACGTCAGGGGAATAACGCGACATTCGAATAAATGGGAGAGGCCACAGTTTCGCCGTCGCAGAGAAGGTGCACGCCGGCAGATAGAATTTGCGCGGCAAACCTAATATATTCCGCGTTTCGGAAACGGTCGAGGAAATTTGAGTGCCTTTTAGCGGAACGGCTCTCTCTCCCGCATATTTCCAGCTTAACAAGCTCGCGGGACAGGGGAAAATGTCGGTGCTGCGCGGCGATGGTTCTCAAACAGGTTAATGTTACTACGGGGCTTCAACGGGCTCGCGAAACGTTGCGGATTATGAATCGTTCGCGTGATCTTTCCGTTCAGGGGAATCAGCGTAAATCCGCGATCAGTTTCGCGTGTCCGCGGGACGAATTCTCTTACGATCCGCTCGGGATCGCTTCCTGGTCCTCGGAGGGCCTGGATCCGCTCGGACGTCTCAGCATCCCGCGCAAAAAAGATTCGCGGCGACGCCAGGACATCGGTTACTAAGCTGTCGCTACGCCGGTGTGAGCGATCTAACAGAAAAGGAACGAAAGGCGAAACGCACCGTAGGAGCAATGCCCCTTGGGTCAGGGTCAGTACCCTTTGGCACAAGCCACACGAACCACAGCCACGCACGTATACGCTCGTACACGCGCGGGGCTCGCACGCTCGCGCGACTGCACACGCACACCTGCGCCCGGCCAGTTTTCGGCCCGGATAGCCGAGAACGGCCGAGAGGACGCGTTAGAACCCACCGTCTTCCTCTCTGGGCCCCGCTAGGCCCCTTCGAGCCCCGTCTCCTCTTTCCACGGCCGAAATAGCTGCCGAAGAGAACTCTCTGCTAGTCAGAAACGGGGCCTGAAATTTGCTTCTAAACACGCTACGAATAACAAATTGAATTATCTCGAATTATCGTCCAATGTTAAATGAAGCGAGACATGATTAAGTAGAATCAGTGTGAATTCTCTAGACTGAAGTTCTCTGAGCTCTTGTCTGAAATACTGATCAAGCACGGGTAGACACTTACAGCCAGACAGAATTCTGAGAAGTCTCCTAAGCTCTTGTCTCTAGCTTCAATATAAATTGCACCGATTTAAGTCGATCCTTCTTGCCACGATATCGCGAGATCCATCTGACCCTCCCCACAGAAGAACCAAAGAAGTTTCCTCTTGAGTATTTCTCTAGTTCTCGAGCAAAAGAGTATACAAGAAGAAGAATGTTTCCTAAATCAAACACAGAGATCCTGTTTCTATTTGAAGAGAGATTTGAGAGAGCAAAAGTGTCTCATCCGAGATCTAGTCAGACTGTCATGCTCCTCTCAGGAGATATAATGGCCGTTCGAATTTTTTGGAAAAGCTGAATCGTCCCGGCTGGACCATGCTCCTCGAGCAGCAAACTCGTTACAGACCGTTCCAGTTAGAGACGGTCGAGCGAGTCCGAGCGATCTTGTTATGCAGAGAAGTGCCTAGGCAATGTGGCCAGCTGTAGGACCGACGCGATCTGAAATTGTAATCGTAATGCGGTGTCCGGCCGGGTTACCGTTTTCGATGTCGGCAGTTGTCGTTGTCGGTCCCTTTGACCGCTGTCTCCCGTCCCCATCGTGATTCAGAAGACCGGCTAGACGAGCAGGTACCTCTCGTGCACCTGGCTAGACTCGCCTAGACTAGGACAACCTTGACCAACCGGTCTAGGAATCTACGTCTAGACCGCGTCTAGCCAAGCCGAGCGTGACTAACGACTATCGTTTCTTCTATCGTCGGTCTCGAGGTCAAGCCTGGTATGCGAAGCCACTTGCCGAGCGTTCCACCATCGTCCGATTCTATTGTCTGCGTATTTCACATAGACACCATTCGTTCCATTCCTGCTGACTCTAAACGCTAACAATGCCCGCTCTTTGTCCGCGCACCTTTCACTTTACACGATTTTTATTTGCTACTTTTCCAGTTCCGTTGACAGAACAATTTATTACCTCTATACAAGGTGATTCATCACGAAATGTCAAATATCTCGTGGAGTATTGACATTTCGATGATCTTGGGTTAGTAAGACTTTTATACGTAGAATAACAAGAGCGATCGATTGGTTTAACAAAAAAATTGGATTGAATGTAATAAAGTCTTAGGAGGTTAGAACGTATAATGACATATGATATTTTCCTTTATCATTATTTTCTATTTTCACTTAAAAGGGTGCAGTAACTCGTCCCACTTCCCAGAATTACCCTGTATAGAACAACTTAGCAGGTAACACAGAAATTATTATCGAGACGCACAACGTCGACCTCGACGCGCTCGGCCGAGCAAATCAATGTCTAAATTCGATTTGCATGTGGAGCACGCATCTATTAGCAAGTATAATGAATACTGAATGACGATCTCTCTGTTCCATTAAACAAAGTACTTCGATTTTCTGGTGTTTTTATGCTGGTCGGTTCGATAGACACATCATTCCGAGGAGTGGACATCGAGTGCATTGAACAAAAAAAAAAAAAAAGAATTCCGAAGTACTTTCAGAGCTGTGTGTTTTGTGCATACGGAAATTGCATTGACGGCCACGAGGCACACGTTGGGAATGATATTCGGCGGTAACAATGGAACTACCCGGTGGAATCCTCGTTGTTTAATGATCGCGTTACACGCCGGCTCGCGAACGTAGAAATCCGATGACGAAAATTTCGGCCGACCGACCACTCGACGCCAGATAATAAGAGCCGGCCGTCGTCGCATCGACGCGACGGGACACACGGGGATCGATATCGAGCATGCGTTTATCGTTTTCCAACGTTATTTCGTTCGGCTGTCCGAGGTCGCGTTTGCGCTCCCAATTAATTATTATCCGGCCCGACAATTACGGCGTCGCGCGACCTGCAATTTAATACAGCTCACCACCTATTACATAATTACAATTTAAATCTAATTCCGGTGTCGCCGTGAACGCATCCTCGCCCCGAATCGATAACTATCGGGTCGCTGCATAACGTCTCCCCCACAGAGCACGGCAATGTCTTTTTCCCAGTTCTATCAGGTCACCATTGATAGCGGTAATTCCTGGTTTAGCTCCGATTCATCAATGTCTGTGCAAGTTTCATATTTCCGATTAAAGTAGACTCAAAGAAAATATTGTATACAATTTATTTGATAAAAATCCGCAGATCATTTTTGTTTCTGTGCTCGAAGCAAACCGTTCCAGTTTAAGAGAGCGCTTGGAAAGAAGCTGGGGAGCTGACACAGCAGTCGCAAATTGCCGATAACGAAAATGAAGAAGTATCGAACGTTTACCCCCGTTAAATCTGGAGGAACGAACGTGGGGTCTTAAGAATGGACAATTCGCCTAAACGGAAACGAAGGTTGTCGGTGCTCGTTCAGCCTATCCCAACGAAACGTGTAATCAGATTTAATCGCATTAATCCTGGCTTCGCGAGAGAAGGAGGGGGTAACAATTAAGATGGTACGTGCCGTGGCGCGAAGCGTATAGCCGAAAGTACGGGTTCCTCGAACCAACATGAGCCGTTCCCCGGCGCGGTTAGGGTGGCAGCTCTCTGTACGGTTCTCGATCTTCGATCCCGCTGTCGATAAAATTCGGTACGGAGATTTCCGGTAAATTGTCGGTTAGCCGGCTACTTTCTTGCCGAGAGGCAGTTTCGGTCGTGATTGCCCCGTTGGATCTTGGGCGCTAACTTTCTTGCGCGCCGCTGACTGCGTGCCTGGCCCCGACAGATGCGGGCCAATTAGGGTGGTAGCGATCGCTCGTAATGAGGGGGCGATCCCCTCCGTTCTCTGTGCTATCGCGAAAGGGAGAGGGAGGGAGAGAGAGAGAGAGAGAGAGAGAGAGAGAGAGATGGCGTCTCGATCCCCGGGATCGTAATCGAATCTCTGCCGCGATCCAGGAGACGCTTAGCCAGCGCGCGGGAGGGCACTAAAGTAAATACTCGGATAATTTAGCGAGCGCGTTATCGCGTTAGCGCCCGAGAAATCGGCGAGGAGATATCCCTCCGAGCTAGCTGGAGTCAGGTTGTCTCCGAACCTCTCCAGACAGCGTGTTACAGCCGAACCCTCTGACCTCGTTCGGGGACGCTCGAAACCCCCGCTTCTATTCGACGATCCAGCAATTATTTAAATGAAAGAACCTCTTGCCTCGAAATAGTTGCTGCTGAGCGTCAGCCGCCGGTTTAATACACGATCCTACCCCCGGGAAGATTATTTTCATTTCTACTCGTTCGCGGTTATCTTTACTCGCTCCGTATGCAAGTGAGCAAGAGGGATCGCAATTTTTCCGGGACTGCCTCTTGGAATATTTTCACAATGTCTTTTCATCGTTCTCCTCTGACTTCGGAACCTGTTCTAATTTTAACGCGTCGCCTGCCACTTTGATTGTCATAAAATGTCGGAAGTAAACTAAATTACAGTGCCAGATGCAATCTTCAAGTAACTGGTCATATTTAATAACAACTCTGAGATCGTTTGTACGAATGAAATAGACAGGACAAGTGTTCAAGAAAGTTCAGCACTACGATTGTCTTTAATTCTGCGAACGTACTCGTCAGAGTACCTTGAAAGGGGAAGATTACGGCACTAGCTAATGCTTCGCGTTAGTCTCGCTCTATTCGGCGGGGAGATAAGCATGATTTCCAGCATTTAATTTCCCCATTTTCATTCAGCTGCATTCGAAATCGTCGTCTCGAAACTCGGCCACTTCTCGGATCGAAGGCAGCGCGGAAGCGTGTCGTCGGTATCGTTTCGCGCGGAAACTACGGGAAACGCCGATAAAGGGACGAGATAAGGGTTTCAGGTACGGGGGGAGGGAGCTGTATCGGAATGGACGTTAGTTACGGGGCAATTCCGGCCGGCGGTTGCCAAAAATTGTGAATTCCGGGCGTCGCCTCGGTTTCCACCGGTCTTGGCGTCCGCCGGCGTCGTAATTGGAATAAAGGAGTCGTTAAGAGCGGACCGAGAGCCCGGAAATTATTTCCCTCTCGATGTCGCCCCTTTAACGAACGCTCGAGAACGTGACCCCCGCTCTCAACCCCTCACGGATCGCTGAGACGACCGACCAATCAGCCTCTCTCGATCGAGAGGGTGCAGAGAACCAGGTCGCACACCCCTAAGAAGCCTCCCGGGCGGCTGCTAGGAGGTTCGCGGGTTGCCACCGCGAGAAATTCACTCTCGAGAGGAAACACCTGTGGTACGTGGAATCTTTCTTAAACGTTGATCGCCGAGATTTCCGAGGGAACGATTTCTGGGTCGTGGGATTCTATCTTTGAACCTTCGAGATTGCTCTTGATGAACGGGACAGTGGGTCACGGGGTCTAGCACCGAGGGGTTGAAAGTTCGAATTACGTGGAAGAGCTAAAGGCTGTGGTGTCCGAAAACGTCAGCGTTTTAATTCGAGGCTCTGTATCGTCGCAACGTGTACAGCTATTAGAGTGCTATAGCAGACGAGCACTTTTTCAGAAAGTTGCGGCTGCTAGTTTCACCGAAGAGAGTATAGAGGCTGTTGTACGTTAGAGTGTCAGCGTTTTAATTTGAGTCTCGGTATCGTTGCAGCGTGTACAGAGCCATTGCGGTGCGCTATGGTAGAGGACTTTTCAGAAAGTTGCAGCAGCTAGAAAGCGTCGGTGTTCTAATTCCAGCCTCTGTGTCGTTGCAACGTATGGAGCTATTAAAGTAGTATACTTGGAGAGATTTCTACAGAAAGTTGAAGAAGAAGTCTGAAGTAAATATTGAAAGAGGACCCTTTACGTTGCACGCACCCTTTAAGAGAACATCGTACGTCGCGTCGGTCCCAAGCTGCCGCGCAGACCGAGACAAATATTAAAGAACGTCAAGTAAACCGCGCTGCCAAGAAATAGCCGAAGTTTATTGGCCGCTAGAGTAGAATAGAATCCATCCGAAATGCACGATCCTCCACGTCGGGCGTACAAGTTGGACCCATAAACGGGACCGCGTAAATATCCCCGACGTTTACGGTTGCACGGAAAACAGTTTATACCGCAGTAAAACGTTTTTTCCGCGTGCCCGTAAATTCCGAGCGTGTTTCAGGCAATGTAATTTACATAGACCACCCGGTAAATACTTCTTAGAACTTTCGAGTACCGTGCGGCTCGCGTCGTGCATAAAGATCGAACAGGGAAAGGAGTCTACGAGAAAAGCGGGATTCGTCCGTTTGAAGGGATCGCGAATGATTGCCGCCTCGGATTGAAAGTTTCCGTCTTCAATCCGCAGCGACAGCCATTAGCTGGGTAAAACCTGTCGGCGAAGAAACGGCTCTCGAGACGCGGGTAATAGTAAGCGATGTCTATCCGGAGAGATTAGACGCGATAAGCACTCCTCGTTAGCTACGATAAAGCGATCGACCCGTTCCGCGAGGCGACGGTTTCGCGCGCGCGAACAAGTCGTCTTGCGTGTCTTCTGATATTACATTCTTCGTCGGCTATCTGCTGCTTATCGGGCGTCGTACCCGCTGCGTCACCCGCCGCCCATTACCGGCGTCGTTTGTCGAACGAGGCGTCACCGAGTACCGCGAAAAAAAAAATGAGAATCCACCTTGTTCCGCCGAACATCCCGTCGTGTATCTGCTCAGTTCAAGACGCGAACCGAAGTCTTGCAATTTCTGCTTTAAGGGGGTAGACTCGTTTTTCCAGGATTGCAAGGGTGCGCCTTCTCATTCCCTCGATAATGTAGATGGGGCTTTTCAGTAGTGAAGATCTCTAGATAAAAGATCAATCTAGACCGCTGTCTCCACGTCGTCTCCCTCAAAAGTTCCATTTTTACGTTTACGAGGCGTAATTTGCATTTTTCGGCATTATGCAGCTGTTACAGTGAGAACAATGTAAATTACGCCTCGTAAACATAAAAATAGGAGTTTAAGGGTGACAGCGATCCAGATTGATCTTTTATCTAGAACCTTTTGAGTAATGAAAACTCCCATCTTTGCATTATGGAGAAATGAGAAGGCCCTTGCAATTCTAGAAACGAGTCTACCTCCTTAAGATATGTCCATTCCGAAGCAACACGCTTTTTCTTGCCACTTGTAGCCTTTTTCTTTTATTCGTTTCGAGATCCGTGCAATATCGATGTTGATGGTTGTATCTTCGGTGTGGATGCAGCTTTAGCTGTAGTCTTCGGAGAAAACACACCTCGAGGATCGCGGGTACAGGGTTGAACAGTAACCGCGCAAAACTACGGAATGATGAATTTCTGTTTCACCGAGTTTGCCCGGAGGAAAGGAACTTTGGCCCGCGCGAGTTTCCGTCTCGCTGTCAATTTCCTTGACAGATAACCCTGCTCTTCCGTTATTCGCCGCCTCCTACGGGAGCCAGGGACAACGCGGATCCATCTACCGCGGGCACAAACGCTTCCTGGAATATCCGCAGCCGATGGGATACCACGTACCCGTTGACCTAGTTTTCCCCAGTACCCGTAACGAGGCAAAAGTTCCCAAAGAACCAAAGGGAATTGAAGTTCGCCCGGGTTCAACGTCCCCGCGAAACAACTATCGCAAAGACAGCGCCCGGGCACCGACCCTCTCGCGGATCTTTCCTGCAAACGTGAAACACACCCTCGTAAAGTGCTCTTCAAACTTGCCAGAAATCTACGATATTTCGGAAGAGCCAGAAATGATCGTTACCTCTTATCAGATTCATTCAACATCCCTGGGAGTAATGAAATACAACATTTCTGGGACTGCGAATATTTTACAAAAATATTTTACTCTCAAAAAACATAAAACAAATTTTTATCAAACACTTTCTCAGCTCCCAGTGTACAATATCGCGACGAAGGAAAGATATCTTCGATCAGGTAAAAATATTCTCGTTCACAAAGTGTTAGGGGTTTTTTCTCCAGTTGGAAGCTGAAGAAATCTGCGAGGTCGATTTCCAGGACAATTTCGTGAAACGTAATGGTAGGGCGGATACTGACTGGCTGTTTCGTTTAATTTCAGCTGGTGAACGGGCTCGATGGGCCCAGGTACATCTGCGAGACCGAAGTGATGGAGGAGGTGAACGTGGCGAACGCCGCCCCGGTCGAGTACACTCCGCCAGCGAATCACCCGAATAAAAATGCTAACGGGAACATCATCACCCTCACCCTCAAGGACAACCATCTCATCGTGGAGACGGAGGAGAGAACGGTGAGTATGCGCTGTAGGGGTTCGTCGGGGTAATAGTCGGCCTCTTTGCCGTTGGAAAATGACTCTTGGCTTTGAGGCGAGGATGATTGTCTGCGAAGGGCTCGTAAGACCTAACCGTTAACCCTTCCGCAAATACACGTTTTCCAATATTTCGAATTTCCTTCCACCCCTCGTCTTCGAAGATCCACAATTACGGAAGAACGTTTTCACGAAAAATTGTAGACAGAGGTGTAGAAGCAGATGTTCGAGTTTTCGACGAGAGCGACAAGGGTAGATTCTATTGGCTGTTGGAGGGTAGAACAGCAGCGACCGGCGTGATATCAGAAGCTGTTCCGTGTCGGTTCTCGTCTTAAATTTCTGTTCCGAAGTGTAAAGATTTTTCCGGGGTCCAGGCGTGAACTATTTCGAGGGCGATGCCCCCGGGTGGGCGGCGGCCGGGTGGCCGATTTTGTTGCCGGACAAAAGGACTTCCGCCGCGGATCCAATTAAATGGAATTCGCCGATAATTGGAAGCCCGGTTCATTAGCGATCCGCGAGATAGGGAAACGGGCGAGATGGACGGGGGTGCATTTCGTGATCCGAGTAATAACTGAAACGTCGGTTAGGCCGTTCGAAAGACAAAGTTTCGCTCGGTAGTCGAGGAAGTGAGAGGTGGGGCTGCGCGCGGCTAAAAGGGCTGTTAATTAGGTTTGGCTTGAGAGAGAAAAAGGGGGCGTCGGGACGCTGGACAAGTTCGAAGGAAACGCTGTTAGGACGACGCGACGGGGTTTGGCCTCTCGGAGAATCGATCGCTCGGACAACGGGGACGTTTCCGTTTGAGACGCGCGCCGAGAAACTTCCACGGCGAGTTAATTGTCGTCGGAAACGAAACGGCCGAGGGCCCGAGCTCCGAGCGGAATTTAACAAACGTCGATCGGCCCTTTCGCAGGCCGGTGTTCTAGAATTCATTCTCGATTAGCCGCGGACAGGGCGCCCGCCGAACAAAAGCCCCGGGTCCCGGCGTCGAGCCGCGACGAGGGGCGACGGTATAATCGGCACGCGGGGCACAATAAGGGCGCAACAGGTGAGCGAAAGGTCGTCGATTCGACGAATCGGTGTCGAGAAAACGGAACGGATTCCCGGCTATGGCCAATTAGCTGGATCGGCACGCACACGACCCGTGACACTCTTACCTTGACGAGAGAACGCTCGTTGCGTTCAAGAGCTCTTTCACACCCTCCTCTTCTTTCCGTGTGAGTTTTCCGACGACGAAGACGCTCCACGATATTCTCATGTAGCATGTGACGAATCAATATTAACCCTTCGCAGTCCTTGAATAATTCCATTTTATATGATTTATTTCATTTTATACTTCATACAATATTCCTGCCGCCTGCCATCAATGGAGGACATTTTTGGTTTGCATAAAGAGCCGCAGGTCTATCCATCACCAATCGACCTGACGCTCATTTTCGACTCGCATTGATTCTCCATGTAATTAATATGGACAGATTGCCATTATGCTGGACGATGCAAGGAAAATCGAACAATGGGAAAACGTGGAAAGTTTCGAGCGAGACTACAATGCACAGGGCACCGTGAAATCGATCCACGATGCAGGAGGCTCGCGCAGCTGGGTCGTCCAGTGGTTCCCCTTTGACAGGGATAACAGGCTCGCAATTATCGGGACTGTACAGCTCTGTAAGGTCGAAGGTTACCAGGCAATTTCGCCTCCGCCTATCGTCCGACTTACCAGCCGAGGCTTATCCGCGGAAACTCATCTTGCCGGGATTCTCGAAATCCATCGGCTTACTCTCCCTCTCTCCCTCCCTCTCGTAAAATTACATCGAAACGGCCGGCGTAACTATTCCAATTAATACAGGTGAAAGTTTCGTCGAGATACGATCCCCGCAATATCTCAAGAATTCTTCCGGTTTTCGTGTCTCCCACGGTGGCTGTAGCTAACGCGCCGCAAATCCAGGAGCCGGATACAGTAAGGAGGGTTCGTGGATCCTAACCGGAGGATCCAGAGTCCCTAAATCCGCGGTAAGACCGTCGAACGAGCAGCGAGTCCGTTAATCGACGGATAAACCGAGGAAACTCGCTAGTACGCGAGTCCTCTTGCTGGTCATAAAAGGCGATATGGGGCGAGATGTCGTTGAAAAACTTGCGGGGGTAGTTGTCTGAATTTTTTTCGGTGGGGCTGGAGTTGGGAGTTAAGCTCAACGCGGATATGTTGATCCGAAATCTGCGAGAAACATATTTGTGATACTTTAAAAAAATCCTGGGTTTGTCTTAAGTATATGAGGCAAGCATTGAGCACGTTTAACCCTTTGCCGTACCATTTTCTTTCAGTTACAGTCTCCATCCCCAAAAATGTCGTAGAAGAGAAAAGAAATGATGTACTTTTTGTATGGCTACATATATTTTAATGCTTAAGTATTGATTACAAGAGAATGAAATTTTATTTCATCTAAAAAAGAAATTAGTTTTTGACTTTGTTAAAGTCTTCGTCACGAGTCTAACTCGGTAAAACACGGCAAAGGGTTGATATCTTGTTAGAAGTGTCTTAACAGGGCAGATTGTTCGCAAAGGGTGAAAAGGAAGAGACAGAGAATTTCCATGAGCGTGAAGCTGTCGGAAAATTCCTCCGGCGGAAGATCAGCCACAAAGAAGACTGATGGCTCTTTGTTCGAAGTTTGGCAAAGGATCTCGCAAACACCTGAGCACGGGGGGCGAGGTGTCGCGGCCCGGTTCGTCGCGGAATGCAAAAACCGCGCGACACGTTCTGCTAGATGGAAAAGGACAAGGAACCGGACAGGAAGCCGAGACAGGGTGTATGCCCGGGATGCTTCGACGTAATATCTGGCCGGGAGCCAAGTCGCGGTGTTCACCCTCGGTCGCGTGGAATACCCTCAGAATTCGAGAAACACTCGCTCCATCGCGGCCACGAGTGCTTCTTTCGAATGAAGTGCGCTCCGCGGCGAAGGCCTCTCGATGCCAGGGGGTGTTTGCTCCTATCGGTCCACTTGTTTCTCCGCCGGAGCAAACCTAACGAAGAAATTAACCCTCACGGCTCGAGTGTCTCCCTCTCGCCCTCGGATATAATAACGCGGCCGGAGCCCGTTGCTCGTCGAGCGATCGTAAAAAGGAATCGCGTAGAACTCCTCGCAATCATCCGTCCTTTCTCTTCTTCGAAATTTACGCCAGGCCATCCGGGTCTCGATCCCGCGAAATTTCCAGCGAGGAGCACTCTGCTTCCTCGGTTCGTCGAGAATGAGTCCCCCGAGTTACGGCCAGCTGTTATCTATGTCCTCTTCAGGATCGGTAGAACGGTTTCCGAAACCGCTTCGGTGCGGTGTGTAGACACCGTCGAGTCTCGCTTCACAAATTTTTCTAGGACTTGGTTCTTCGCACAGACTTCATTCTTCTGGTAATAAATATTTCTGTGACCCTGTAGCCCTTCGTTAGACCCCCAAGAATCGACTAAATGTTTGAATCAGCCCTCTGAGAACCTAAAAGGCCGATGAAAATACTGGGGCAGTGGAACTGCGTTCGTTGGCCGAGGTTGGATCTGTACCATCGATCTGATAAAGTTATAAAAAATTCGGGTTACGGCAGGTTATTAGCTATCGGGGTGTATAAATAGCGCATGGAAAGGGGTACGGACCGCGCGCGTCATCCGTTTAGTAGAGCATCCGGGATCAGTAACGCGTGATCATCATTCTTGTGCATCGATTAATTGATCACGTGGAAGATTAAATCCTCGGCGAAGCGTTGCTCTCTCCTATCCCCTGTGATCCCGATAGGCAGACATATTTATACGTGTGGCGTCGCATCGTGGCCGGCCATACGCCTACATTCGCTACTCTAATTCGCATGGTGCCCGGGGGTTCCGCGGGAGCTCAATTTGCATTTCAATTCGGCGGCCGAGCCGAGCGGAGCCGAGCGGAGCGGAGAGCAAGGCGGTGCAGAGCGGGAACAGGGTAACGTTTCGAGCAAACGTCAGGCTCGGCGCAATTGCCCGAAACACGGCACGGTATAATTTTTAATAATCGCTGGGTGGAAAGCTGGGTTGGCCTGCTGCAGTTCCATCGGGTCGGGAGGTCGCCGGTGAAACGCGAGTTGCGCCAGAGTTAGCGAGAGCTCGAGGCCCTGAATTACGGCTGTTTCCGGCGAGTTGCCTTCCCGAAAATGGTCCCGGACGCTCCTCCTCCCACCTGAGATTTCCAACGAGGCTCCCGAACCGGAACGAACGCCACCCTTGCCCCATTTTCCTTTCACGGGGCACGAAACACCCTCTCCATCTCGAAATCGCTCCGCAACGCAAGTAGATACGGCCGACCATGATCAGACACTCGATTCCCCGAAACTGTCTTCGAGAACCAAATATTTCTCTTGCATATTCTCCGGGTCGAATTTGCATAATTGAAGAACATTATAAAATGTGCCCATAATTATAAAAGTGGTTGAAAATTAAAAAAAAAATGAGTTTATCAGTTATTTCACGTCATATTATTTTAAACTAAATGAATTCAATGTAATTTTTACGATATTATCAGAAATGAACTGTGTGGTAGGAATTCATTTCGAAACAAGAAATATATGACTTACTTTGACCACATTCATAGTTATTGGCACAAATCAAACGAACCACCTTAAATATTAATACAGTTTGACAGGAGCACTATTTACCGATGAACTGTTCTTTCTACTTTTAGAACGACCTGCGCGCACTTTGGCCTCAATTCTTTGTCTTGACACAGTTAGGACTCGTTCCCGCGTGTGCGCTCCGTTACAGAGACCCAAGAAACGTCTCGTGTGGGCGATTCGTCGTTCGACGTATAGGAGGATCGAGCGAGAAATCTCGATTCTCGAACCGAGTCGGCACTTTGCGACGGCCCCGTGAAAAACTGCGAGACTCGTGGCGAGCTTCTACGACGCCTCGGGGATACAGTTTCCTCGTGGAATCCAGAAATAGGAAGCACTTCGGCTCCCTTTTACCATTTCTTTGTCCTAGCCAGACGGAGGTCGGAACTGTCCCATTCGTTCAATTCCTTCCGCCTCTTTGCACCTACGGAAACTTTCCCAACGCCCGATCATTGCTCCAAATTTCGCCGAGAAACTTTCCTCACAGGTCTCCCGTTTATTTAGAAAACTTTATCAACGTCGAGCGCGGACCGATGCAAAGACTTCTCGACCGAGAACTTTACACTCTGCTTCCAATTTATCTTCAAAATTTGTCGCACGTTCTTGTCGACAAGACTGATGTCTGTCTCGTTGGACAGTCATGGATTAATCGAATGTCTAGTAACACTTTCTGAAACATGACGTATCAAATTGAATTCGTTGCTCCATGCTTAAAAGGTTTACACGTCACGTTGGTTCTCATTGCTGATGTCTGCCTTGTTGGACAGTCGTGGATTAATCGAATGTCCAGTAAAATTGTCTGAAACAAGACGTGTAAGATTGAATTCATTGCTCATTTACACGTCGCGGTAGTCTTATCTCTATGTATAATAAAATCGTGTCTGTCTGTTTGTTTGTGACATTTCCACTAAAATTCATTATAAAAATTACTCTTATATACTTTATTAGCGAAAAATCTGTTTTTTTTTTTAACTTGCGGAATTTCTTTCTTTTAAATTGTAAATTGTTTTGCAAGATATTCCATATCTCTATCTCTATCTGAGATCATTTTGGCGATTGGAAATTTAATTACGCTAATAATCAACCAGTATTTGTTATTGCACGTGGACAGAGTCGCGGATAAGCTAGTAAAATTATAAAAGGGTCACACGTCGCGTTGGCTCTCATTGCTGAGAAGAGGTCATTCCAGACGTTCTTTCGATCTACATTCGAGGCGTAGGAATAGATGCGCCGGAAGTACGAAGACCGAGGATTGCAATTGATTGAACGGTGCGGTGTATAAAACGTCGGGTATTGGCACTGGGGTTTGGTTTGAAATCCGACCGGAAGCAATTCGGACGGGGATGAACGAGAAGTTGAACCGATGATAAATTAACCGGATGGCCGGCCGTTTTGCGGCAAGCAGAATCAGTTCTGTCTAGCATTCGAAACCCGGAGAGATCCGGGAATGTCCGTGGACGTCTCGCCGAAGATTTGCCGGGAAATCGAGGCGGGCAGGATGCCGGGCTGACGGTCCCGATAACTCAAAGCCGACGTGCCCGCGAGGAAACGGTGCGCGTGAGACGAAACAGAGAGTAACGAGTCGGACTAGGGAAGCGGGGCCGGAACAATAGCGAGAACTAATTCTGTGGTCCGTCGGAGTCGAGTAGCCACCGCGGGTGGTCGCGTTTATACACCCTCGGCCGTGGGTGGGTGGCTCTATGTACGGGTAAACTAGAAACATCGGCCAGGAAATCTACGGAGTGGAAATTAATTTCCTAGTTTCGATGCGGCGCATTGTTCGGCGTTCCGCGCGTCCGCTTTTATCGGCCGGCTGCTGCCGCTGCCGATGTTTGACAACCCCTCGTGTTCCTCGAATAAATCAACGGCGCCCGTGTTTGTATCGATTCCCCCGTAAAACCGTCTCTGTCCCAGGATCGAGATGGACGTCGCCGAAAATTCCACCCTGTATACCATCCCGGAGTCGATTCCCCTGTTGATTAACATCCAGCTCGGAGATCTCAGTTTACTCAGCTTCTCGAGCCAATATTTTTCTTCGCAATTACTCGCGCCGGTTCGGCCGGCTTACAAATATTTTGTCGGCCTTTCCGAATTTCTCCTTGTCCTTCCACAGTCATTTTCTGAACAATCAGAGAGCAGAATCTCCTTTTTAACCCCTGTGAAAGGGCGGAAATCTCGGAATACATATAAATTCTTTTTTTTTTTACTCCGAGGAATCAGGAATGAAGAAGGAGTTATGATGATTGTAGGTGTAAGGAGAGCTTACATAAAGATATAAAAAAATTAGTGTGAGCCTTTGTAATAAACGGCGGGTATTTCGCCGCGAGCACGGGAGCCAGAAAAAAGAGCTGACGAACCGGACGGTTTGATGTTTTAGGTGACGATGGAGGATAATAAAAACCGCAGGTACCAAGATAACGGGTGCTCGTTCGTGGTGGAGGTGCAGCCCAGCTATCAGCCCGACGACGCCAAGGCCAATAAAGGCTCCACCGAGGATGTGACCGCAGACGTCACCGACCAGCAGGCTCTGGTGCACCGAGAAGAAATTCCGGAGGATCGATCACCGGGTATCAAAAACTGTCCATACACTGTTGCCTCTCTCCTACCCTCTACCTCTGGACGAGACCTCCCCTCTGTTGTCCGGTGGAGCAATTAATTTAGCCTCTGCCCTATCTCCACGGTGCAGGTTTCGAGAACACGAGACTATTCGGCAGCACGAACACCGGTCTGTCCCAGTCGGATCTCTCGATCTCTAGCCAGGGCTCCGTGAATCCAAGCTATCGTTATGGAAATCAAGTCGAGTACGATGCCGGCCATCTGGGTTATCCGGTGTACGGTGGTAGTTACGAGTCCGATACGCTGTCCCGGAAGCTGGAGGGCGGCTCCAAGTGGGTGGAATTCGATAAGTCGCCGGACACTGAGAAGACGCTGTTGAACGTGTCGAAAACCTCCAGCTTGGAGAAGGACACCGATGAGAGCGTGAGTAAACCCGACCCCCTACTCCCAAGATGCTCCGGGTTCTAGGAATTTGTCAGCTTTCCTCCAGATTCCCTGAAAATTAAATGTCTAGCTTCTTTAGACATGGTTCCTTTACGTGTGTCGTTTGAATGGCAATCAGATCCCTCAGGAAACTGGTCTTTATCAATTAGCCACGCCTTCCACGGCTCTAAATTCGCCGCACCCCTGCAGAAGTGTACCTAGCAAACTAAGTGATCGATGTCTCCTATCGAGGTCTGCCTGCGTGTGATTAATCATTGCGATTAATGGACTGTGGATCTTCGTGTACTCAGCGCGCCGGAGATCGCCTGCAAACCGAATAATTCAAGCTCTAATCACGTGAATATACGGTTTTATTTCATTTCATTGAGGCCGGAATAGCGAAGTTCCACAGTCCACCGATTAAATAGATTCCTCGAACTCCAGAACATCTCTAACAAGTCCTGTATCTAACTAGGTCCCGCGATAACGAAGCTACCGTTTCAGCCGTCGATACCTGGCAAGCGAACAAACAACCTGGACGCGTCTCAAGGTTCCGGTGGTTCCATGGACCAGCAGGATTCCACGGACGCCAGCGTCTCGACGGACACGGTGCGTTCGAACCCGAACCTTCAAGTGAACGGTACGACGCCGAACAAGCTGGAGATCATGGAGCAGAAGGGCCTGAAGGATTTCGGGAAGCTGGAGAGCAAGCCGGTGATCACGGGGGCGTTGTTGAAGGACGACGTGCAGGAGGACACTTTTCAGGAGCAACAACGAAAACTGGGGAACGGTACTCTAACGCCGGAGCACAAAGAAGAGAGGCCGAAAGACCAGAAACCTGAAGGCAGTACGTTCGTGCCGAGCCACAAACGAAGTGGGAGCATTCCTCCCCGGCTGATCGAGGAGAGCCTGGACCTGAAGAAGTCGTTGGACATCTACAGTCAGATCAAGACCAGCACCAAGAGCATACTCCCCGCGTTGAGCCCGAAGTTCGAGCTGCTGCAGAACGAAGTCAGTCCCATCGAGGAGAAGGAGAGTTAATGGGGATGATCAATCATCTTCGTGATACGTCTCAGGTGAACAAAAAAAAAAAAATAAATAAATAAAACGGCAGGACATCGAACGGTGGAGAAACACGAGGTTCAGGGTCCTCGGCGATTTTCTACGGGAAACCTCGATGCTCGGGGAGAGCACGGAGAGCGAAATCAAAATGATGTCGACGTCGACACTCTCGTTTCAGCCGAGAAGATACTCATTGTAGATAATCCATCAGCGCGTCACTACAACAACCACGGTCGTGTCTTCTATACGGCCGGCGCGACGGTGGTTCCATCGGGTAGGTGATTCCAAGTTGGACGGTATCGAAGGGGAAACGGCCGGTTCCGGCGGGTGGCTATCGCGTTTCCGCGACCGCTTGCCAAACAGCAACTTTCTGCGAGCTTGCTCGCGATAAAATCATCGAGGACGAAAATCACCGGTCGCGATATCAACGCGGACAAATTGCTCGCGTCCAGGGAGATCGTGGCTCGCGGCACGGCACTGGGAGACCACTCAAAGCGCTCGGAATTGACAATATACCCTAATGATTCTCCGCAGTCTCGCAGCCCTTGGCTCTGCCGTTTCCGACCCTTCCTCTCTATCCATCTCGCTCAGTTAGGGCTTGAAGCGTTCCCCTAAATTCTGGTTCGAAACTGTTATAGGAGTCTTCTCATTAAAACAGTTATCAACGACCTCTGACTACTAGACGGACCAAGAATAGACAACCCAAAATGTCATGCTGATACGAAGGTATTGGATTTAACTAGAGTGCAATTAATAAGACAGTATACTGAAGTCGTCAAAAAATGGTTCGATTCATGGGATGAGTTAACGTAACAGTTTCCAAGCTCTTCTGTTTCTCTCTCTCTCTAAATTTCTGTGTCAGTCTCTCTCCCTCCAGTTCCATGCCCGCCTCTCTCAGTAATTCTCAGTGCGTTTCTCTCTCTAATTTTCTATCCGTCTCTCCCTTCTCTCTCTCTCTCTCTCTCTCCGCATTCGTGTGCACGAACCCGACCGGGCCCGTTGAATTTACCAAAGCGAGGATGTACGAGCCGCTGAGAACAATCGCCGGCTAACGAACTCGACGCGGTGCGGCGCCGCAGCGGATTCCGCGGCTGTACGACCGCAGACCCGCGTTGGAACCGCGCGGAACACGTTACAACGGGCCTCGATTGTTTGTAGGGAGAGAGAGAAGGAACCGAGCATACGCCGCCTCTCTGTTCCGCGAGAAAAAGCCCCCCGGGGCTCGTTTGAAATGCAGAGGAACACCGGAGGGCCGCCAGGAAAATTTCCGAGGCTCCGCGGTCTGCCACCGGAAGCCAGCCCTGGCAAGAATCAACCGGCCGAGGATAATTTCCCTCCGTCCTTTCCACCGGAGCCCTATCGACTCTGGTCGAGCTGTGCGCTCCGCCGCCAAAGAATCGGCCTGGAATTACGCGCCGCTGATCCAAATCTTTTTACCGCTGATTGTCCCGTCTCTCGACCGATCAATACTGGCTCCGTTGCGAACATAATTTTATTTCTCTACATCCCGACAGACATTTACATTCCCGTCACCGGGCACTTATTCACATTTGAATGCTGAAGATTTCGGCCAGCGGCGTTCGACAAGAAGCGAAAAAGAGTGGAACCGATGAGTTAGGCGGACGAAGGCCGGTTCCGAACGTTTCGCGAATAATCGCTGAAAAATAACGCCGTCCCGGTCGCTAGCGACCCGCACGATTTGTATCCGTAAGATCGAAGTGGAATGGTCCATTTGTACACGAACACAGGATATCTAAGATAAGTAGCTTGTGCCCGAACGATCGAAGAGGAGACACCGATTCCCCGATCCCATGTGCGCCCACAGGATTTTCTCGAAGGGAAACGCGTTTCCCTTCCGTGGTTTCCGGAAACGATAGTTTAAGGGAAGAGTCTTCGGGCTCGTAAACTTTTTAGCGTGGACGGAGCAGGTGTCGACGAACGCGCGTGCGGTCATTGGGAATTTTGTAAGCGGTTCCATGAGAGTCGCCCTCCCATCGACGAGCGCAGTTTTACAAACGAACCAGATTTACTAAGAATTTTCTATTGTCTCCGACAGCGTAGGATACGAAAAAAAGAAACTAGCCGGTATTTAAGCATACTAAAACGCTACTAAGTGTCCAAGACAACAAACGATAGAAATGTAAGATCGATCAATCGAGGCACTCGATCGACGCTGGATCGAGAACGCCGTGGGGGATGCAGGTGTGCCCGTAGTCTTTAGCCGGGTCGATCTAATGTTTAACTTCGAGATTAATCGGAACCAGATTAAACGATCCTAGGTATACACAGTAACCGTAAGAGACCATACACGTTAAGCGCGAGACTCGCGACTCGAGCAAGTCGGCCGGAGAGGCTTAAAGAGGTTTAAACGCGACCGAGGTGGATTCTAGTGCCAAAATAGTTCCTTAAGGTTTCTCGAGAGCAAAGCTCGATGAACGTAATTGCCGAACGACTAAGTATATGATACTCTTGATATAATTACTTTTATTGATATCGTACGTTTCGAGCAGATGCTGCGTTACCAATATTTCAGATTTTATACGGCTTCCGTTGAATAGTGCGAACGTTTGTTGTTGATATGGTGCTATTTGCGTGTGAGAATCTCGAGAGCTCGTCGAGCGTCGTCGTCCCGAGTGCGACGAGACGCGAAACGACGACGAAAGGATCATTTCGTGCCAGCTCACGGAAGACTCGAAAGTATTCTCGTCGATGCGAGACGTCGACGCGAGACGATCGAATCGTAGCGCAGCTAGCGATTAAGTAGCCACAGTAAAAACCTAGTCGTGCTCTAGATCCCCCATCCCCATCAATCATATGATTTTTTTTGAAATCTGCGTTCCCGATACCGGTCACACACACCCCCGCTTTCACACCAAACCCGAAAACCGGTCAGTCTAGTTTCCAGATTTTAGCGATTCTCGTGTGGCTGTCAATAGATGGTATTAGAGGTCTAACTGTGGGCAGGATTTTATATAAAACCTGAATGTCTCGCGTATCTCTAGGAATAATTCTCACCAAGTAGCTGGTCGCGTAGCGGTCGACCCGATCGACCATTTAGATCGTTCCACCGTCGATCTCGGGTCGCTTCAAACCCTTCGTCTCGCGATTCAAACGTCGAGATGTTAACCTGGATCGATGCGAGATCGACGGCGGATCGAGTACACACTTTGTAAGAGGAAAGCATTCTCTGTTCTTTGACGTAACGCTCTGGTATTCTATCGCATCGCGCATCACGAGTTCGTAAAGGACACTTTAGAGATAATTACTCGTAGAGGCTCGTCGAAGTAAGACTCTCAATTAACGATTAAGGCAGACGCGGACCCCCCGACCGGGGTCCCGGCACACAACCGTTCCATATGATCAATTAAATTCGAATCGTAGTTGTTAAGCGAACGACGACGGAGAGAAGCAGTTTAAACTCGAGCTTTGGAGATATTGATATTGAGCTTTCGATTGCACACGAACACGCGACACTCGCGCAACCATACATACATACATGCATACATACATACGTACACATACACCGAATATTATGTACGTTTTCTCTCTCTCGTTTCTAACGATAAGTTCCAGCAGCCACTCTTCGTTCGACAACCCCCACGCCTAGGAAAAAGAAACACCGGAACCAATCACTGTCCGAAAATCATTTTTGTCCATCATGCTGATACAGTTTGTACGCCCGAAGCACGCGCGCTTTGAACCTCTTTTTAGAAGGAACGTGCGGACATTCGTTTTTGCTAAGGTACCACATTGTATATGTCAATTTATTTTGCAAAATAAACCATTGGACACGAGCCCCGTCGTCAGGTGATCAATTCATGACTCTCACGATCAGTTCGCTTCTCTTCCATTTATTTCCGTTTGCTCTCGGTTGCTTTGTCTGCGATCAGTTGCACAGATTTTAATTGAATTAGTAGGCTGTGGATTATTTACAACTTTTTCATATCATTAAAGAAGGAAAAAACTTTTCTAGACGTCTACTTTCAACGATCCACTGTCTATTAATTAGCTTCATTATTTTTCTTCGCAATAGTTTTAACCGGCTATTTTCCAAATATTCTTTTACCCCCTCAAAATCTGACTTTATCGATGCTCAGTCATATTTCCCATCCACGATTTTAATACAATTAACTAGCTAGTACTTCTTCACCCCCGAAGAATTATTTATCGATCCACGACGGTTCTCCGCGCTTATTCGCAGTAGATAATGTCGTGTTGGTAATTCAGAGGGTGCGCACCCCCACGGTGAATAATCGCGGAGCGACAGAGCCACCCCGGACGGTGTGAAACTACCCCTTGAATCCACCGACAAGGAATCGCGCCATCTGGGAACGAGCGTGCAAGGGTTGAAGCTGTTCGACTCTATCGGTAATGTTGGCAAAGGGGGTGGGAAAGGGTTGAAGAGGAGCGAGACTGGCGGCGCCAACGGCGGCACCGTGGAAGCGCTGGAAATATCGCTGAATTATACATGCGCGTTTTTAATTCGGTAATCAATAGTAAAAACCGCTAATATATCCCCACCATTTTTCCGCTATTCCGGATTCGCCAATGCCCAACTACCTGGCAACCCTTTGCGATTTCGCGTGGGAGGAGCCGTTGTTTGCCGGCACCCTGTTTTCCCCAATCGACCCGTCGAATTTCGAAGCCCGGCCGTCGTTTTTCTTTTTCCAGCTATTTCGACCCTGGGCGAGATAATGAACGTCGCGACGAGTTTACAAAATCGAGCCCCGGCTCGCGGAAATTAACGCGGACCAACAAAAAAAATAGGAACATACACGCGCGGGAGCGCGCAAGAGCGCGGGGGTGTTAGGTTCGCCACGTGATTTATGACCGTAGAGATTAACGTCGATACCACTCGATTCTTTTTTTTCTTTTCACTTTCCCTTGCCAATGCACTCTCTGTTTTTTTCACGTCGTCCAACTGTTTGTGGACGATTGCGGTGCATCCACCGGAGACAGCAACTCGGCAGCGACGTTGCTTGCTGGAATCGAGCCTCAGAATAAAGAAGTCGCAGAATAAATTGTCTCGATTCTCCTGACGTCTCTATTCGTCACCATTGACATTCTTGTCCCTCTGAAATTAACCCTCCGTCCGCAACCTCATTTTTATCGACGTCTACATACTGGGTCGTTTCTGCTCTGGACTAATTATTTTACTGGCTTATAAAAATGTAACAAGATTCCGGAGTCCGTATAGTAGTCTCTATTTTAATGTATAATCGTAATTTGGAGTGTCTCGATTCTGAATTGAGCGATAGTGATCTGGGGCCGCGAAATGGGGTAGTTTCGTTTCCAGGATTACAAGGGTGCGGGATGCCCCTTCTCATTTGTCAGTAGTCAAAAGTGCTAGATAAAAGATCAATCTAGGCCGCAGTCGCCCTAAAAAGTCTTGCTTTTACGTTTACGAGGCGTAATTTACATTATTCGGCAGCGTGTAGCTGTCGCAGCTTCATGAAAATAGCTGCATGCTTTCGAATAATGCAAATTACGCTGCCGAATAATGCAAATTGCGCCTCGTAAACGTAAAAATAGGACCTTTGAGAGCGGCCGCGGCCTAGATTGAACTTTTATCTAGCGCTTTTGACTACTGAAAACCCCCATCTCTGCATTATCGATAAAATGAGAAGGCGCATCCCTTGCAATCCTGGAAACGAGACTACCCCCTTAAATCGCGGAATTAGGAATGAGAGAATTCCGTAAGCGAAGACGAAGAAAGGATGAGAAATCGGCGAACAACGGCGTGAGCACCGGCAGCGTGCTTTTATTCGATAATTTTGTCCAAGGCGAAGCCAATTACATGCCGTGAAAGACTCGCGAGAAGCAGCTCGCTCGTAGGCAGAGGCACGCACGTCTCTCGGACGTTTGCGCGACCATAATTACTGTTTATTAAAGACGATTGCAAAAACCGGGGCAGGTGCTCGTCAGGAGCCGTGCAGCGGGAGAGAGAGATAGAGATGGAGTGAGAGGGAAGAAGTGACCGTTGTTGAAACCCTCGAAACTCTGTATACCTGCATCCGCACGGTTCCCGCGGTTTTATTGTATCCCGGGCAGGGCCCTCGCGCTAATTTCCGAGCCTCTTTGCGATTCCGTTCTCGCCGAGACGGCTCCTCGAGAGCCAGTAGCCCAGCCACGCGTTATATTCGTTAGGCGAAACAGAGAGAGAACTGCGAAACACGTGTACCTATCCCTTCCTTTCCTTTCGTTTCGTTCTTTTCGCGGGAACCGAGCCGTGCACCCGCGCACCCCTTTTTTCTCCCACGGGCCAAAACTGGAAACCGCGTGAGAGCGATCCTCGAGCAATCTAATTTCAGCATATAGAAAAATTGCTGACTCTCTCATGTCCTGTTCTGTTGCAGATGGGACATTTCACTTGATGCTGAATCGTTTGCTCGCTGGATATCGATTATGTAAAAGTGGTGGGATGGGAGATATCGGAAGACAATGTTTCGGGAACGTAAGTGATGCTGTCGACATCACTAGACAGTGGATCTTTATGCAAAGTAAAAATTTTCAACAAAGTAGAGTGTAATGGAAATTTATTTTCTTTCTTAATATGTTTACTAGGTGGGAAATAAACTTTTACTGGTTTAAATTACACACCGTATAATATTCGGAGAATATTTCACACTGGAGAGACGTTGCAGAAACGTGTTAACAAGTCCACGAAACCTGCACATTGCAGCCATTCATTTTTCCCGTAAACGCATGGAATCCGTAGCCTAGCGAGTGCAAGCGAAATCGTCTACAAATAGACGTATTTCTCAACAATTTTTCACTTCACTGGAAAAAGATAATTGCTGGCTGGTAGGGTTAACGATCATCGTTAGCAACATTTGTCTCCGCAAGGATACAAATGATACGTACGTGAAACGCACGAAATATGGCAGACGACGTGATAAATGGGACCACCTAAATCTCCCCGTTATTCATGGTTGTCTAAAAGAATTAAAGCTGAGGCGAAGTTCCTATGTTTTGGGAGGTGCATGCGCCTGTATTCGGACACAGTGATCCCCTAGAAATACGAACATCCACCACAATACTTTCCTACCCTTATGTATATCCGTTTAGATTAGTTTCTATTAGAGAGTACATTTTAGAAAAGGATTTCCAACGATAAGTAAAATCCTGTGGGGGTTGAAGACAGTGCTGGAGCCTGGAAAGAGATGAGACCACCGTTTCTCTTGTAGAATTGAGTATCGCGCACCGATCCGCAGCCATGATCGAAGGGAAGAGGATCGGTAGCAATGGATTGGCTTGAAGTAGATCAGCTGGATGGAAACAAAGTTTATTTACAACTATTTACAAGGCGCGAGTACAGAAACCCGAACTTGGGAAGGAACCCCACGGAAAAGAACGTCGAGGGAAGAACGTGGTCGTTTGCAAGTTGTCGCCAAAAAAGTGAGGCTATTTATTTGATTCTCCAAAAAGACAGAATGTCCGAGGAAGGAAAAACCTGCCGGTCGGAAAATCGTCCAACGAAAAGTCCTATGATCGTGCGAAACCGACTATCAGGTATGTACGTGTACCTGAGGTAGCTGGTCTCGAAACGAACCAAGGACTCTCGCTGGCGGGACGGTATCAGCACTGGCGAGTCTGGCTGTCAGATGAGTCAGAGGACTCATCGTAATAAGCGCAGGCTTGTATCGGGTCCAGGTAAAAGCTCTAAAAGTTGTTCAATTCACTGGGGAACGGAATCCCCTGGGGCCTGGTGGCGACGACATCGCTACAGGCTAATTGTTCGGGGTTTATCGCTTGGACGTCGATGGTGCGAACACCGTTGGAAGGAAAATCGGGTCTCGGTGGTCCGTCGGATCGTCGCGTCGGATTTGGACGGGCGTGTGCCCGCGGAAAAATCGTTCGGCTAACGAGGGGCCGAGATAGGTGCGTCGTTCGGGCGACGAACTTTCATGTGGACGTGTCCCGGCATGGGATCGCGGCGAGTGGAGGCGAGGCGAGGCAAGGGTAAAACGCGAGCGTCCGCGCGAGCCGCGAATGGAGCGAATGGAGCCGGGACTGCCCACCGAGGCGCGGTGCCGCGGCTCTTGGCCAATTATTTTTACCCGTGGAATCGAATTATCGGGCCGCGTCGATTAACGCGGATTTAATCGCGCGCCCGTGCTCTCCGCTCGTCGCTGTCGTCGTTTCGCCGTCGCATCGGCCGTCGGCGTAAGAAGGACGGCGAACCGCTCTCCGGCGATGGGGTTGAAACGCAAGGGGGTGTACGGGGGGTGGACACGGGGCGGCTAGACCGAGACAGAAAGAACTGCGAGCGAGCGAGCACGGTGGAGATAGGAAAATAGAAGGGAAAAAGGGGGCGGGTGGGCGAAGGGCGGGCAACGTCATACCTACGCGTGGGTGACAAGAGACCGAGGCTGAAGAGGAGGTTAAGGGTGAGCGGAGAGAAGAGGAGAGGAGTGGAAGAGAGAAGAGAGGATCGGAACGGGGAGAGGGCGCGTGTGCCGATGCCGCTTGTGGAGGCGAGTTCGAACGACATGCAAGAAAGAGAAAGAAGAGAGAGGCGGCTGGTGCCGCGGGGGGCGGTCGGGGGCAGAGAAGGGTGCGCTTGAGCGTCGGTACAGATACGGCATTATGAAAACACGAATGTACTTTTAAATCAATACCACCATCGCATTGTGGGGAGTGCGCTGGTGGGGGCGGCACGCTCGCATCCCGGAATACAGGAGTGAAGAGGGACAGAGAAAGAGAAAGGGACCACACCACTACCGGGGGGAGCGGGGAGGGGGAGAAAGGGTAAGAGAAGAGAAGAGTGGAAACGAGAGGAAAGCGAGATGAAAGAGAAAGAAGGGTGGTCGGTAGTGGCGCGCTGCCGCGAGAATCGCCGGAACAGAAAGAGAACGAAAGAGCGGAGAGTGCGGAGAGTTTGAGAGATGGGAGGAGGAGAGGGGTGTCTCGTAAGAGGATGGGTAAAAAGGGGTAGCCCGGGGGGTGGCCGTGAGGGTGCCGGTGTGGTACGATTCAGCCGGGTGAAAAGTATGAGCACCGGTTACCGGTGGTTGCTCAGCCTCGGTAACGAGAACGAGAACGAGAACGAGGCAGCGGCGAGTGCGAGCCGCTAGAATGGCTTTTGACAGCGCGATCCGTCCTCGTCGACGCTTCGGAGGCGTCGCTACCGCGGGACGTTGCCGCAGTTAATCGTCGCTCGTCGCATCGTCGTTGTTCGTCGGAGCGCGTCGCGCCGCTCCGAGCTCTCCGTCGTTGTCTCGTCCGTGTCTCTCCTTTCCCATCGAACTGCCTCTACTACCGCGTTGCCTGAAAACCGAGTAATTGGGACGAGAACCACGGGCACTCGAATCGATTAATCCGGTCAGCTGAATTTTGATCGATGCGCGACAGAGAAAGTACCGGCACGGCCGCCCGTGCCGGCAGCCGCGGGGGCGTCGAACGGACGATAAAACAAAAAATAAAAAAAAAAGAACTAAATAAAAAGCGAGAGAAAAAAGCGCGTAGAAAATCAAACGCGGAAAAATGCGCCCGTGCACAGCGCGGCATCGGAACGACGAACGGGATCGCGCTCTCCTGATCGGGACCGATCGAATATTTATTTTCAATAACATCGACGCCACCGCCGACGCCGACGCCAACGCGCGGCTCGACTCCCGACGTACCCTTTCGCTGGGCCGTTTTAATGCATCGGCGACCGGTCAATTTATACGCGACGCGAAATTAGAGTTTACGTTAATTATTTTAATTGGTTTTGCTAATTAAGCGCGACCATTACCAGTAGGACCGGACAATGGTCCGCAAAACGGACATATTATTTGCTAAACACATTATCGTCGTCGATTGGCGTTCGCCGAGTGACGAGCCCGCGTTCTGGTCCGCCTAGATCGACCGGGCTGTCTCGTCCCCGCTTAATTAGGGGAGGCCTGCCGAATTTAGACCGCCGACTAGGTTACACCTAATTTGCGAATCGCAATCAACCACGACCACTGGTACCAATGCTACTATTTTTCATCCCGATCTCTAATCAATTAGCCCTTTGCACTCGAAGGTATTTCGACTCCAGAATTCAGACATTTCATTTTATTCGTAGTCTGATCGAGGGAAGCCGAAGTTTTCGAATCTAGTCGATGTCGTAGGCGATAATTCGGAGACGGTTCGATCCCTAAATGCATTGATTGAAAGGGCAAACGGTGCGGTCGACATTCGACGACACCTGATCGGAATCGAGCGAAGGGGTCCGGGTCCGCCCCCTGCCCCTGGTCGACGATCCCCTTGTTTACAAACAGGACTCGCAAGGTCACCGATCTTGAGGGAACGAGAACGAGTGTCGTTCAACCGATGTCCTCTCCACCCCTCGGCCAAATTCCTTCGCCCGGCCGGGGTAGAAGGGTGCACGGGCCGGATGTGTCGGTCGGGGGTTGGGTTTTCCGATACGTAACCGCCGACGGTGGCATCGGTGGCAACCCCATCGTTCCTCATCGTCGTCGTCGTCGTCGTTCGATCCCCTATATCGTTCTTCTTCCCACGCAGCTTCTTATCGGATAGCGCTCCCTTTTCCTCGTCTTCGTACTTCGGTAAACATATGTAGTCCCGGTCGGCCACTGCGAGGTGCACCGAGAGAGAAACGAGAGAGAGAGAGAGATAGACAGATGCGCACGCTTACGTTTACGCTTACGCACGGACAAACGCGCTCAGGCTCTCGCTCTCGGCGAGCACACACCTACACGAGTACACAGCCGCACGTGGAAAGGATGATGAAAGCGTGCTCGGCCACCTGTATGCTTTAACCGTGGATCGAACCTTACCTGTTACTCGTCCGCCGCGGCGAGGTAGTCGGCCCGAGGCCCTCGACCGGGGGATTTCCGTTTCCGGTTAAAGGCACCACCGCTTTACCCCGATTATTCTCTCCGCCGCGGATCCGTTTTCCCGGCGCCCCGTGACACAACCTCGGGAATAGGCGATTACTCGACGCTCGATGCCTTTGCCGCGGCTTTCACCGATGCTATACAACTGCGGACCTCGGGTCTCCCTTGACCCCTCGTATCCCTCGAGCTACCAGTCCTTTAACCCCTTCCCGTACGATCTTTATCGCGTCTACTATCATTAGAATTTCTTCTACCTCTCATACACGTGCATCCATGTTTTCTTTAATGATTCAATATTAGCCAGAATAGAAATTTACCTTTGCCACGGCTTTCACCCATGTTACACAACTACGTGCCCCGGGTCTTCCTCGACCCCTCACATCCATCGTGTTGGATCTTCAAGAAATGTTTCCTGAATATGCAATCTGACTTGCAAGGAAGCGATACGTAAAATAAAAATGGGGAAACATACATGCATTTTATTGTTTACTAAACTTTAATTCTGTTGCGTTGTCGAACACATTTCCCGACTGATTATAATAATTTACCAAATGTATTTGATAAATAGACTACGGATTTTATGCATTCATGACAAAAATGGGCACGTACATTTTAAAACAGTGGACATGTTAAAAATATATTAGTTTCAATTCTCCTGTTCTGCAATCGATACTAACATTTCTTATTTTGCATGAAGATCCGCAGACTACTGATAAATGTTGCCTTGTAAAAATTACAACAACTTATTGAGATTATTTGTAATGTCCAGTATAACATATGTGCTTGGACAAATTAATTCGATTTTTCTCCATAAATGAATTTTTATAATTTCAATGGAAATTGTACTGTATAAAACCGGTCTTTTGACCGTGGTGGGTTTAGTGTCAGTAATCCTGAATGGTTCTGCTGACTCCGGTGTCACACCACTAGAAAAACGTGTTCTCCAGTGGATGTATCGTCCGAGGTTCAGCGAAACGATTATGGCCGGAGATTCGGGCAACGTTTCACTCGGAATGCAAAGGAGTGCGAGAGGATCGCGGCGATCGGTGCCGTATAGCGTCTCTCGGTTCGGGGAGGAGCGATTTGACTAACAAATCGGGTCATCGGCGTGGCCACGGGGAAACGTTTCGATTTAACGAATGGTGAGCCGTAACGCTCGAACAACAGGTACACCGATTATCCTTCCGTGATTCCGGGAGCGTTTCGCGGCTCCGAAATCGAGGCGGGGCTGGTTCTCGGTCTCTGGATCCTGTGTCCGCGGGTAATATTCCCGCGTTATTTCGCTACAACGGGATTATATCCTGCCGGGACGGGAACACGGATTCGAGCACGGTGGCCGGCCGCTCGAAAGTGAAAAATACAGGCCACAGAGAAGAGAAAAAAAACCGAGAGAAAGAGGGAGAGAGAGAGAGAGGAGAACGACCAGCACACACAGCGGGCAGGTAGAAAAAAAACGAGCGCAGAGAATCGAGAAGATGTCGAGAATCAGCGTCGATATACTATTTCGAAACGGTTTTCATGGGTTCTGGAGATTGATGCGACGGCTGATGAGGGTGGCGGGTGTTCCTGGCAGGGTCCCCGGGCACGTGGTGCTACTATTGATTTTAATTTTAGTGAAAGAGGTGGAAAAATTAGAAGGGTGGCACGAGGAGGGCTGACACACGGTGGGAAGGGTGAGAGCACCGCGGAGGGTGAACGCGCGAGCGAGTTAGAGACAGCGAAACGAGGGAGAAGCCTACGCTGCCTGCTGAGGGAGAGATAGAGAGAGAGAGAGAGAGAGAGAGAGAGAGACGCGTGACCGCATGAGCGACGGCCAAATGAGAAACGAAGAGAATCGAGAGAGAGAGAGAGAGAGAGAGAGAGAGAGAGAGAGAGAGAGAGAGAGAGAGAGAGAGAGAGAGAGAAAGAGAGAAAGAGAGAAAGAGAAACACGAATAGAGAAAGAGGGAAAGAGATAGAGAGGGACGCAAAGTCGGGTGAGAGCACCGCTGAACAGTTTCGCTTTCATTTCCCTCTTTAGCCGAAGGCAAAGGTAGTCGCTTCGAGGGTGGGAGGGATCTCGGTGCCCGAGGGAAGGCAAGGCAAGGCAAGGCAGCCGGAGCCAAGCCGAGCCGAGCGGAGCCGAGCCGAGGCAAGGCAAGGCAAGGAAAGGCAAGGCAAAGCAAGAGGGTGAAATCGTATCACGGGAGGATGAGAGGCTTAGAGCGCGATGGAGAGAAAAAGCCCGGAGAGGAAAGACACACCGGGAGTCGGTTGGAAAAAGAGAGCACCACGCTAAAAGGAGGGTGGTGCTATTGAATGAGAGGGTGGGACGGGGCAGGGCTCGCGAAAAAGAGGAGAACATACCCTCGACTGTGTAAAACACAGAGGTTCGCGGTGCCACGGCGAGTTCGCGTTTAAAAAACGGCTTGCCTCGCTCGCTCCTCTTTCACCCCCAATCTTTCTCTCCCTCTCTGTTCTTCTCTCTGTTCGCGATCCACTCCCTTGGTCCTGTTCGAATCTTCTTGGTACCCCTTTCACCCCCACGCGATTCCATTCGTCAGCAGCTGAGGACGACCTCCGCGATAATTCTCGCCGCGCTCCGGTTGCTCGGCCTCCCCCCCCCCTGAGTTTTCTTCCTTCCTTCCTTCCTTCCTTCCTTCGTTTTATATATTTTTTTTTCTCCTCCACGCTCCCCCTGTTTTCCTCCCGCAAACGGCCGCGTGTGCGGCACGCCGCGGATCACGGACAAATGCGTGCTTTACGGGTGCATACGCGTACATGCTCTTCCACGCGGAGGAACGAGAGTTGTAGAGATAGGGTAGGCGAGTGAGAGAGAGAGAGAGAGAGAGGGGGAGAGAGAGAAGGGAGAGAGAGAGGAAGGTGAGAGCACCGCGAGAGGGTGAAGGATGAGTTCCTTTGTGGCCGCCTAGATTAAAGGCAGACGCTGATGGGCCGTCAAAGGAAACTATTAGCGTAGAAGGTAATGCAATATTTTTTCCCTCCCCGCGGACTGGATTTCTCCGGCAGTGTAACGACGCTTTCCTTCTCTCTCTCTCTCTCTCTCTCTCTCTCTCTCTCTCTCTCTCTCTCTCTCTCTCTCTCTCTCTCTCTTTCTTCCATGACAAGTATTCGAGTCTATTGGCCGGAGAAACGGCGCTAGCTCTCCGCAGCCGCGCCGATAGGATCCAAAGAGTTTTTCTCGACAAAAACGGTCATCCACCCCCGCGACCCACCCGTCGGCTATTTATTATTAATGTCTGATTAATAACGGCGTTACGCATTGGAACTCGTTGGAATGAACGAACGAACGAACGAACGAACGAATGAACGAACGAGTCGCGGCGGATAATTAATATCATTACGCCCTGTGAAACACAAAGAGCGGAGTTACGACATTTAATTAACAATATTACGAATCAGTGGGGTGGGGAGGGGGTGGTGGTGGGTGGGTGAGGGTGGACCACTGGATGCGGCGGGTGACGGGGGTGGGTGAAGGGAATATATAAAGAGAAACAACGGTGTGTTTTTCCTGGCGATAGGCGAGCCAGGTATGATCGAGAGGAAGAGGAGGTGGAGGAGGATGAGGTGGTGGAGGAGGAGGCGGCGGCAGAGGATGAGGAGGATGAGGAGGAGGAGGAGGGCGGAAAATGCTGGAGTATAACCGGCGTGTCGAGGGGGGGCGCGGTGTGGCGGGGCGGAGGGAGGGAAAGAAGAGCGGCAAAAAATTGACTTTGCCAAAAGCCGGCATCGGTCGTGATCGTTCTCATTGGCCGGCAGCGAAAAAATCCCATCGAATCAGCGGACGAGGTGAGATTTGCAATTAAAACGCGGGATGGTATACCACGGGGTGGCGGCGAGGGTGGAAGAGGGTGAAAGAGGGTGGAGGAGGGCCGCGGCGTGGTGGCTCGCGGGGGTCGGCGGGGGTGGCAGGCAGGCAGGCAGGCGAGGCTGTTAAGCGGGAAGGGGTAGGCGGATACCGCCGACCGAAAGGGCGCAATAAATGTACGCATTGCGCAGAATTAGTTGATTAAAATATAAAAGAAGAGCGGTGGGGATGGTGGAGGGTGTCGGGCGCAGGGGGCGAGGTGTGGCGCGGGAGGCACGCGGGAGGGACGAGGGCAGAGAGAGGGTGGTGTTCGGGGGTGGTTCGGGTGGTTCGGGCGGCGGATAGGCGCCAGAAGGAGAAATCTCTTTTCCCCTCTCGGTTTTGCTCCTCTTCTCTCCGGACGACGAGAGGCGGAGGAGGGCGACACGCGGAGGGCGGCCGAGGCTGGAATACGCGACGGATAGAAAGAGAAAGAACAAGACTAGGCGGGAGAGCGCAGCAGCCCGGGAAAAGAAATAATCTGCGAGCTGTATTGACGTTTCTAGTCTAACTCTGATTGAATTATGCATGAGCACACCGGAGATGCCGAGAGCTGCCCTTCTCTTTTCCACCCTGCGCGCATAATTTCCCTCCCTTGCGTACGTAAATATAGTGTGTGCTGCCCTCTCTCTCCCCTTCTCTCTCTCGCTCGTTCTCTCTTTTTCTCTTGTACTCTCTCTCTCTCTCTCTCTCTCTCTCTCTCTCACTCTCTTTCTCTTTCTCTCTCTCTCTCTCTCTCTCTCTCTCTCTCTCTCTCTCTCTCTTCTCTCTTCTCTCTGCGCCGCGCCGCGCGTACCTACGCGTGTGCTACAGGATACCGGCCTAGGAAAAAAGGGGTTCGAGCGCGTCGACAAGCACACGCTCGCTGCGTGCGGACAGGCTGAACGCGAGCGCGAGCGTCATCGTGCTCACGGAAATAAACGAAACGCCTTTGAACGTTATTATTAGGAGCGATCATGATCGATTCTCTACTTCCAACCGCGTGCGCTTTCGTCCTGGACGCGCGCCGATATTCCGTCTTCGACTTGCCTCGCATAAAACAACGTCGGCAATCGCTTTACTCTACATTTAACCCTTTCGATCCTAGCAACGGCTATAGTCGGTATCACCGAGACGACCAGCGTGCACGTACCACGGCCGACTATACTAGGTATCCACGTAATGAGCCGTAGATACCGCCTCGCACTATATTTGACGCTCAGATAATGATTAATTATACAACAATTCAGTTTAGGTACATAATACTGCTTGTTCACACAATCCAGTGTGCCCACGCAAAGCCCATGATCGCGGAGAGCTCTCCGAACGTAGAGGAACATATGCACCAAGAAACGAATCAAGAAAAAGATTCATTCTTAAAAAATCCCTCTTCTCAAAAATGTTCTACTGATTTTCCGGATGCAGGGTAACTACAAACTAGTTACCCCGTAATTTCTCGAAACTAAGAGGAAGATTCCACGTGTAACTGCAAACCTCTCCCGGAATAACCGGTAGAATTTCTACGAAAGTTGACTCGCAGCTAATTAGCGATCTTGCATCGTCCACAGCTGAAAAGAGCATCCCTTAATCTAACGACGACTGTAGACGACGCGCAACCATAACACCGCAACCATTTCAAAGCCTATAACTACTGCTACGAGTTCTCTATCCATTAATACATCCGAAAACTCTTATATAACGGAAACTGTCGCAAACAACGTTGCGAAACGAACGACTCTGAGAAGCTAATAATAATTTATACCGGCGTACGGATCGGCAATCACGGTGGGCGTCGAGCTTGTCGAAACAATGCTCGTCGCCGGCGTTCGTTATCGCCGCTTGTCCACCCGCAGTCAATCTCTTATCGCATGGCGATCGAAATCGCAACTCTTTCTCGTTTTGTATGGCGTCGAGGATGGAAAAAAAAGAGAGAGAGAGAGAGGGGAGAGAGAGAGAGAGAAAGAGAGAGAGAGAGAGAAGAGTAAAAGAGACAGTGGCCAGGATTCACAAGGGATCGAATCGAAACCGAGGCAAGATCGACGCCGCGCGAGAGGACAGGATCCACTCGTTGGCTCGGCGACGCGCGCGTGCCTTTGAAAACGCCGGAGGGAAAAGAGCGGCTTCGCTCGGTTCCGCGCGGCGATATGAGCAGCCGTGGCGAATATACGAACGCGCGGGCGGAGGCCTTACGGTTGTGGGCGCCGCGCCGGTTGAAAAAGTTGAGGCCTCTTAGCTACCCCTGGCAACGTCGTGCTACCCTTTCGACGTCCTTTCCAACCGTAGCAACCTCGAGTAACGCGTTTTTTAAAAACGCTTCCCCGACTAATTTACCGGAACGCTTGGCGCGGCTTAGAATCCTACGGAAACAACAGCCTCTTCCGTTCTCGAGTGGCTCGCCTCGTTCTCGTTCGCGTTCTCGTTCCCGTTTCGTAAAACGGGCTGAGCTTTCTAACGACGATGCGAGCCACAGGAGGAGGAGGAGGGGAGGGTGCGTTACGAGCGGAGACGCGTCAAGAAAAATAGATTCTGCTCAGCTCGAACGATATCGGCCGGTTCGATTCCCTCGACCGCGTGTTTTCTAGGCGCTCGAAACCGCTCTCCTTCGTGCACACGGGAAAGGAAAGCTCGAGGTTCCTCTATTAATAGAAGAAACCAGGCCAGGGGAGAACGGAGCACGCTCGCCGGTCAGCGGCGCGTGCAAGAACGGAAGGGTAGAAAAACGTACGCGCGGAGCACTGGTCGTGATAGAAGGAAGGGTTGCGTGAATGCGTAGCCGCGCGAAGAAACGCGCGAAAATCTCTCGGCGGATCGTGTCATCGACTTCGCGAACCATATCCTCCTTTATCTTTCTATCTCTCTCTCCCTCTTTCTCTATCTGTCCGAGCAGAATGGGGGTTTTTGCGCGCGAGAACGCATCGGTTTTCGCGTCGAAATTCTCTTTTCCGCGTTATTACAGACTCGATAAAATAATTCGCAGTTGCCGCGGGATCGAATGCAACGAATCGCTGGACGAATACACCGAATAAACAGGATATTCGAGATTTTCGGGTAGAAACGGGCGACGCTCGGCGTGGCTCGTCGGCCGCGGAGCGCGCATCGCATCGATTCGCCGTTTATTCCGTAAATATTGCGTCGATACCGGGCCGAACGTAATTGATAGTCGTTTTCCTTCGTTTAATTTATTAATCGAACGTTTACGACAAGCCGGACGGCTTGTTTGGACCGGGTGACTGCGTCTGCCGCCGTTCCTCCCGTTTCCCGCCCCACGAGCGAGCGAGCAAGCGAACGGACGAGCGGCCGGCCGAAGGGCTGGTTCGGGGGTCGGTTGCAATTATCATAGGGACAGAAGGACCGGTCCTCTCCGCGTTTGTTTAACTGTCGAGATAATTATGAAATGCATTTCGTTGCTACGGGTAAAATAACGACAGGTATATACTTTCCTACGGTAATGCGACTAATTATTATAAATGGTCGTGTTAATTTATAAACGGAATTCATCGAATCACGCGACGCACGCCGCCCAGTGGGTGAAGGGGGTTCACGGAGGGGGCGGTCGACTCTGTGCTCGCGGGGGTGCACGAGGTACAGGAGGTGGTGTGCTGCTGGAGGTGCAGGAGGAGGCCGAGGGTGGTGAAGGGTGGTTGTGAAACCAACGCGATAGGCAGGCAGGCAGGTCGGGGTGAAACGCGTCAAATGGAAATGCATGTTTTTTGCCGCTTTAGTAAAATCAGGGGCGCAGGAATTACGGTCCCTCTGATGCTCGGGACGCGCGCGAGTTTTATTATGCATTTACACACTTATATACCAGCCAGTGTAACTACGCATCGCTCTCTCCGCGATGGCAAGCCAACCCCGCGACAGGGGCTGGCTGCCAGGGGGATGTTGAATCTCCTCCCACCATCGCGGTCCAGGTACATCCCCACCAGCCGACCGCCGATGAGGGAGTTTCGCGTCTAGTACTAAAAACGAGGGGATCGATACTAAAATGCTTTAAAGTCCTGAATTTTATATCCGACCGTTAGGGAGAGAGCGAGTGAACCGCACGGAGCGAGAGCACGAAACACGAGGGAGAGAACATTTCGCATCGCTGGGCCTAAAAAACCAGCCGACGTCGTTCTCCGGCGTTCTCTTCGTTTTCCTGATTCAGTTCAAGGACAACCGAAACGCGCCTCGGCCTCGCCCCGACACCCGCCTCGATCCGCAACCCCTCTCGCGTTCGCCTTGTCCCACCGTGATTCACGATTTTCCAACAAACCGATCGATCACGATCTCTCCGCTTCGCGATGATTCACTTTTCCCTCGGAAGAGTCTCCGATTCTCGTTTAACGCTGGCACACAGAGAGATCGAGCGGCGACGAATAATTCGAGTAAGGGCGAGCGCGGTCCTTTGCAGCGGTAGAAGAAGGGAGGATAGTATTTTTTGATATTTAACGAGGAAGAGGGTGGCTGGTGCGCAGAGGACAAGGGACGCGAAGGTCCGTTAGTGCTCGACCGCGGTCGAACTGCGGGGCGGGCACGGGAGCCACTCGAGAGAGCTGTCCAAAGAGCTGCCGAATGTCTGCCCGTCCGTTCTCCGCACGCTCTCTCTCTCTCTCTCTCTCTCTCTTTCTCAATCGTCTCTCTCTCTCTCTCCGGTCTCCGCTCTCGCGAACGCAACTTTTCTCTCCCTTGCGGCCGAACCGACCCTAGAGCAGCCAGCGAGCGAGGAAAACGAAACGAACGCGAGAAGGAAGAAAGCGGGACGAAGAAACGGAAAGGCGTGCCGTGCGTGTGCGAGCAGGACGGCCGTCTCTGTTCCGCCGGGGGTGGAGAAGCGGGGGCGGGCGGGGGACGAAACGCCCCTTGTTTCATTCCGCTTTTTAATAAGGACCTCGTTTGGAACTCTAGGCTTTAAATAGATCAATACCTACGTACTTCATCCCTGGCAACGAACCCATCCCGCTCCCGCTCGTTCCAGCCCCCCTGGCCACCCTTTTTACCCCGCGTTCAACTTCCCTCTTTCTCTCTTTTCCACCCTCTTTCTCTGCCGCCGCGGTCTCTTTCTCTTTCTCTTTCTCTTTCTCTTTTCCTCGCCTCTCCGCTCTCCGGTTCCCCGGTTTGCGCCTCTCGCTTCTTCGCTCTCTCAACTCTCTGTCCTTCCACGTTCCTGTAACTCGCAGTTCTGTCTCTCTTTCTCTCTCTCTCTCTCGTTCTCTACGTTCGCTCCACCCCACTGTCCCTTGCCCTACAACCCATCCGCGACGAACCTACACCCTTTTTCGCGATTCCCCTGCCTCCGAAGCGCCCTCGAGCGTACGCGTACATCCGTTTGCAAACGTAGCTTACGCACGAACCTCGCCGCGTATCCGTACGCGTAGCTATTAGCGTGCACGGTTCACCGCCGTACGGTCTCTCCTCGTCTCTCTATCTCACCGCAAAACACCCTTTTTCGCCGCGTAGCTGCCGATATACCGGCACGCCGACCGCCTGCCTGCCTGCCTGCCTGCCAGCAGCGTCCTGCTTTTTTCCCTTTCTCTACGCTTTTTCCTTCCTCCTTCGTCGTTTTATTTTTCCTCTTTTCCCAACGCTGTGTCTCTCTCTCCCTCGTTTTTTCTACTCTCCCGTTTTTCATGTTTTTTTTTTTGTTCGCCTACCTCTCGCCGTCCGCATGGCGGTGCCTCCGCCCCCGCCACCCTCGTCGACCAGCAACGGCACACAGCCTCGTTCTCCGGTTCTCCGCGTGAATGGGCGAAAATGTAGGTAGAAGCCCGTTTTCGCTTTCTATACGACACCCGGCGAAAACGAGAGTCACGTACGTTCCGAAGCACCGACGCCGGGGTACCATCACGCACCGACACACGTGGCCGACCGGCCTCTCTCACCTTTCCACCCTCTACTTTCCACCCCCGCATCTCTCTCCTGGCCCCTGGCCCCTAGCCCCTGGCACACGCCGCTCTGCAACGCTCCATGTCCGTTTATCTAGCTGTTTCTCTGTTAATCGTTCGTCATGGCCCAAGCGAGAGACCAACTTCACACGCAAATCTGATTTACACGCGTCTCTCTCTCTCTCTCTCTCTCTCTGTCGCTCTCTCTTTCTCTTTCATTTTCTCTTCTCCTGTGAGAACCAGTCGACGTCCATTAACTCGCCGCTGGCCAACTGAACGAAACACCAACCTCCCCCGCACACCCTGTGACCGACACGCCGTTCGTTCTCTCCACGCTTTTCTCCTTCGATCTTTACCGCCCCCAACCGTTTCGATATCTTCTTTCAAGCCGGCCCGACGTTTGATGTCGGATTACCGAGCTCCATCTGCTGTTTCGTCTCTCTACCAGCGAAACTGATTTGCATTGTCGAGAAGCTGCTTCTTTGCTAATCAAAGCGAAAGGATTCCACCGCTTTACGATGCATAGGATCCTGTCGCTGCAATCGAACTCGCCCCTATAAACGTATCTTTATGAATAGGACCGAAACTCTTAAGACCCAGGGCAAGGGAACGTCTATTTTCGTTTATCGACGTTGGTATAATTGTTCTGCTTAAACGGGATTTGCCAGCTCCGTGATCGTCAGCTATATTTACGACTCTTTCTTCGTACTTCGTGAAGAAATCTGGCAAAATTCGTATAGCAGTTTCAGACGTCCCAAGGTAACTCTTCGAAGTTTTTTTGAACACGAATGAACACCCCCCGCTGTTTAAGGATCAAAAATAGGATCGATGGAAGCCAGATACCAGAGAATAGATCTTCCACAGGAAGCTAGATCGTAAATCGTGGGATCGGGTGAAAGCGGAAGCTGGTGAAAGAGAAACACGATACAGTGGTTGCCGCGCCGTGAGCTTCGCATCCTCGATCGAACGACAGAGGCATCGGGGTAAACAGCCCAGGGGGATGATTGATCGCCTCGGAACGGTGAACTCGTCGATCCCTGGGTTTGCACGCCGTTATCAGCCAATTAGTACAACGATCTGGCCTTGATCTGTCGATTTCGCGAGAGGAAAATCACGGAGACCTGTGGGAGCGGTGACCGTTGTCGAAGAACGATGTTGCACTTGTTTCGGATGGTGCAGCAGGGGTTGGCCTCTCGGTTCCGGTAAAAAGGATAGCGTGCGCCGGGCGCCGCAAAACGGGCGCGTTTTCATCAATTTTCCGATAGGTCGTCGCCGGTTCAAGGGACACGCGGAGCACGGACCGGAAATCAGTGATTGTTGCCGCTGCCAATTCGTGTAAGCGATCGGTTCGATAAATTCGTTTCAATTAATTAAAGCGAAATCAAGTTTGGTCCATCGAACTTTTTGCCTGGTGCGCGGCGTTGTTCGGCTCGGCTCGGCTCGAAACGGCGACACGCGCGCGTCGAAGAGCGAGCGCCGCGACGAGAGGGTTAAATCGCTCGACATCGATTAACGTTGCCTCCTGTCGGCGTGTCTCGTTGTCGACCTCCCCCTCCGCCACCCTCTACTCTCTCTCTCTTTCTTCCTCGTTCACTGTTCGTTCTCCTCATCCTTCTCCCACGCACAAAAACACACACACGTACACGTACACGCAGAGCCGGCACGCGGATCGTTTTCAGCATACGTTTCGAAGGTTTATTTTCGAGCGATGAAGGCGAGTCACGTAATTCCGTGGCCGATCAGGCGAACGACGGAGGGTGGTCGCGCCCGGATTGGTCGCGCGATTTGTATTTCTTTTTTAGGGTCAAAGGGGAGTACCGATGGCCCAGGATCTCGAAGGGTGTCGGATCCTCTCCCCATATTTCTCTCTCTCTCTCTCTCTCTCTCTCTCGGTTGCATTTTTTTTTTGTTACGAATGTTCGGCCCGGAAAGGGTGATTCGTCGACCTGACCTCGAGAACCGTGAGAGCGTCCTTGACCTATCGACGCCGACCGCGACACCGATCGTCCGAAAACTCGATCGCCTACCCGATCGCCTCGATTAAATTCCCATTAATTCGAACCGGAGACTGCCACGATTCCGCGCCACTCTCTCGAATAGAATTGCTGGCCTATTCTACTTCGCGGTCCGAGCCTGGCTCGTCGCTTCTACTTGCTAGCCAAGTAGCTAACTAGAGAACAAGGGAAACGCATGGTCGAGTCTATTCTTCGCTCAGAAGCTCCGTAGTGTCTTTAAGAAGTTCAACTCCACTGCTAATTATTATGATGTCTCTTTTTAACGACATCGGCAGGCTGCAACGTAAGAATATTCTTTAATTCTCTCGATATTCTTGTTTTCCGTACGAATGCATAAAATCCACAGCTACGTGGCGCCTACGTAGAACGTCGATAGAATTTATTCGTCCGCGCTGCGAGCCTCGAACATGTTCTCCCACATATTTGTTGCATTGTGTATTTCTCCGAGTCTCTGTACCTTTATTGAATAATAAAATTGAGACCACGAAGAATATGTGGTTACAGTAGAACGTCCAGAGACTGCTGCTTCGAAATTTATTCTGTTTCGTCACTGGACTGGAAGTCTCCAATGTTTTTACATGTTTTCAGCATTAATCCGAGGATGCAGTTACAGTAGACCGTCCGCGGAATGTGGTAGCACAGATCAATTAGAGCCTTGGCCACTCAAGGTCCGAAAGTCAGGCTCCCCTGAAAATAGCAAGTTCCCAGGACCGAGCGGAGAAAGTAATTACGCCCAGTAAGGTTAAGCAGGCCCGGCTGGTTGTAGCTGGCGTTCGAGATCCGGCAGAGGAAGAAGACGACTAAGAAGTCGAGCGCGTGGCTGTCAGAACTGGAGGAGAAAGCTTGTAATTTCCATGACGTCTGTGCTGGATCGTGCGGGCTTGGAATCAACCCGCTCGTCGTACCGGAAGCGTGCGAATGTAGGAAGAGAATGAAGATGAAGATGCTGCGGCCATGAAGGATGAAGAAGAAGAAGAAGAAGTAACAGTAGAATTGAAAGAGGGCAAGGTTGTCGTATACGTTGTCAGGAGTGACGACAGGAGGCTGTAGCGATCGAGAGAGCAAGCATCGAGGAGGCATCCAAAAGCTTGCGAGCGGATCCGAGCGGAGCCGAGCCGAGAGTAGAGAGAACAGAGAGAGGCGAGGAGAGGAGCGAGAGCAAGAGAGACAGCGCCGGGGCGTGCATACATTCATGGGCCGTATAATTTCCGCGGGTCGCCGCAAAATCAATAAAAGAAACATTACATCGGCGGCTGGCAGTACTGAGCTTGGCAGGGGCCATGGGATTGGATGGGGAAAACGAGATGGGAATGGGTCGCGCAAGCGTTGCTAGAAACTCTGACAGCGGCACGGGGCTCCGCTGGCTCGGCCGTTCGACCATCGAAAGAGGAAAAAGGAAAGGGAAAGAAGAACCAGAGGAGTTGGAACAGCAGCACCGGCAGCAGCAGCCGCCGCCAGGAGAGGAGAGCAAGGGAGAGAGAGAGAGAGAAAGGGAGAAAGAAAATCACCGGGCGGAGGAGGACCTAGGGAAAGAGGTGGAGGAGAGGGCGGCCGCGGCAGCAGCGAAGAAGGAGGAGGAAAGGAAAGCAGCCGGAGGAAAGCAGCGAGTCTTATGAAATATGGCCTCCTTACGAAGGAGTCTGTAGCCGCGTTCCTCGGCTAGGGAGCGGCTGCGAGGGGATACGTGGAACAGAACGGCCCAGAGAGGGAGGGAGGGAGAGAGAGAGAGAGAGAGAGAGAGAGAGAGAGAGAGAGAGAGAGAGAGAGAGAGAGAGAGTAAGACAGAGTAAGTAAGACAGAGAGAAACCGAGAGAGGAAAATGAATACAAGAGCTGACGGCACAGCGAGGAGAGATAAAGGGAGCGAACTTTGCCAAAGTACCTGGACCAGAGTCTAGGACGAAGCTACAGGCTCTCTACTGGCGACAGAACGATCGCTTTTTCCTACGGTCCTCTATTCCTGTATCCCTTCTCGTCCGCGCAACCGTCTCCCTACTTACGACGAACATCCTCCAAACGTCAATCATCACTTTTTATCAAACTTTCTACCGTTATACTTCGGTCGAAAATATTTAACAGCTACGGGGCTGAAGTTATCCCTCATTGCAACTTCTACCCCTTGCTGGACAATTTTTTCCTTGCTCAAAACATTCTGCCTTGATATCCTGGATAAAACGAAGTGTACGAGGATAACAAGGTCGGAAGACTCATCCGCAAGGACGGAGTCTCCCATTTTTCCTGGCAGCTCTCGCGTATTTAGAGATCCTTCGGTTCTCCAGGAGTTGCGTAATCGTGGCGGGGCCGAAGATTCCCGTCTCGTACCTCGGAGGACTTCTAATCAGAGGTCTCGAACGCTTAGTCGAGGCGGAGTGAAGGAGGCGACGCAGAGGAACGCATTATTATTCGAGCGGTATCTGCGGCGAACATTGTTCCCGCGGCAGACAACGGAGGTGCAGCGGAGCAACAAGGTGCGCGCCACTTGTGGCTCGAAACACCTACGCTCTCTCGGTATCGGTTCTTCAGAGGGGGGTTGAAAGGGGTGAGCGCCGTTGGGGGGTCGAGGGAGGGTAGTTTGTGCGGTGCAACGAGCAACGTAACAATCGAACGGGTCGCTCGATGAGACGAGAGAAGACGCGAGACCGTAAGAGGATGCCGGGGATGCCGGACAGGGGAAATGAGAAAGCCGCCCTACCCGCAGCCCCCCGGACAAAAGGAAAAACCGGTGGCGCAAAGGGGGTAAGGTTCTCTCTCTCTTTCTCTCTTTGTCCGTCGGCGAACGCCGATATTTATCGAACGAGGCTCGATTCCTCGCTCTCCAGAACGATTCTTTCTCTCTCGACGCGCTCTCAGCCTCGAAAGGATCTCGCGCGAGTTAAGGGCGCCGCTTTATCCACCCTCGAAAAAAAAACACTTTTCCCGCGCGCACTTGCCCGCCACCGAGTGGCAAGCGTAATTGCCGAGCGACGCATCGCTCGATGCATTCGTCGGGGACGCGTCAAAGCCGTCTCCGATAGTTTCCGATTGCCATCGAAGCCTCGCCATCCGGAAACCGAATACCGATTCGCGCCGCGCGGTCTTTGTCCTCGACATTTCGAAAAATTTTGTCCCGTCGGATTTTTCGCTACAACCAGGCCGGTGCACCTGTTGGCGAAAAAATTCATGTAGCGTTTGCAATTCTATTAATCCTTCAGCGACGATCCTCGATATATTTTCTTAACTGCCTTTAAGAGGGGTGTTTTCAGTAGTCCAAAGCGCTAGATAAAAGATCAATCTCGGCCGCAGTCGCCCTCGAAAGTCCTATTTTTACGTTCACGAGGCGTAATTTGCATTATTCGAGAGCATGCAGCTATTTTCATAAAACTACGATAGCTACATGCTGCCGACTAATAAATTAAGCCTCGTAAACGTAAAAACAAGATTTTTGAGGGACAACGGTTTAGATTGAGAAAAACTCCATCTTTGCATTATCGAGATATGAAAAGCCGCACCCCGCACCCTTGCAATCCTGGAAACGAGTCTCTCCCTTTAATTTTATACGATTAATGGATGAAAGTGCATCGTTCCTAATAATTGTGAATTCTTATGCAAGATCAACATTATCTGCATTACAAATTCACCAACCCCTCCTGCTGCATCGAGCTACGAATCACGGGCAACGTCCGCTGACGTTCGTAAGCACTAGGACACCTGCTGGCGATCCGAAAAAGGTGATAATCGAGATGCAACATCTGCTGTTTTTTTAATAATATCTGGGAGGGCATGTAATTCAGTAGACGCGTGTGTGCTATTTACATAATTCCAGCGAACGCGTAGTACGTGTCTTATTAAAAAGCCGTGTCTATAGCGTTGCGCAATTTACGTACCGAGTTTTACTTTGTTTCTCAAAGGTGGAGTCAAATTATGCTAAAAATGTGGCATATTATCGTATTATTGAGTACGGCGATGCTTTATAGTCTGGAGTATCGCCTGGGATGAAAGATTCCTTCGAGGTTTCAGCGTGTATGCATGCGCCGTGATCGTCAACGAGATTGTCCCTCTCTGTCTACACATATTCAGATGTCGCGTACTCATAATTGACTGCACTGCGTTGCAAAGCAGCGAAACCATCAGACGAGTTCAATATCATTCTATTCAAATTTTAGACCTCCATTTCTGCCTTTCCATTTCTACTGTAAACAGGGTGTCCGAAAATTCTTGTCAATTCAAAGCTAACGGTTGCTATTAGCTGTGGTTGTGATAGTAACATTTAAACTAATCACTAGACTGCTATATCAAAATCATCTAATAATTACATTACGCATTAGCATAGGATTAGAAAATTCAATAGAATCCACATACGTTTCGGAGAAGATAACCGAACCGAAAAAGATTGATGTCGTTAGCAGATTGGCTGGCCGAACTGCGTTTCTGCTCTCTAACGACGTCCACGGTTCGGCTGGTGAGCCGAGCGTCTTGAAACTTTCGAGGGACAGTGTACTTACTGGTTTTCGGCTGGTACACGCGTGTTCTGAGCAATTAGCGCGGCGCTGGCCGAGCGGAGAACTGTTCTCTCGTGTCGGGCCTTTCCTCTCTCTCTCTCTCTCTCTCTCTCTCTCTCTCTTTCGGTCGGCTCGATGCATCGGTGCATCGGCGCTTCGGCAATAAATCCACAGCCGGATACGGAAATATTCGATGCGCACGAGAGTCCCGGCGAACAGGGTACGGCGACGATTTCGCCTCGATATTCAGTGGCACGTCCTTATTTCATATTCAGCAAGTCACGGATAGTTGCATATCTTATGCGAGCGCCGCGGAGAATCGAAAATCGCCAAGTTTTTTGCCTCGAGGACAGGGTGAAAACGATTTTTCGAATGTATGTATCAAGATCGTGGCTCGATAAAATACTGAACGGGATCAATGGCTTGTCAGGAAGCCCCGAACGATGCCGTCGGAATCGTGGCCGAAGGACGTTCCGCTTTCTGTAACGAGAACGAGCTTCGTTGGCTCTTCGTATCGGCTGCGTTTAGCAGTTGTACCACGCTGTTGTCTCTCTTCCTCTTATTCTGCTCCTCTGACCATCTCGTTCTCTTACTCTCTCGTACTCACCGCCTCCTCTCTCTCTCTCTCTCTCTCTCTCTGTTCTTCTTCTTCGCGACACGTTCTCGATGCGTGAAGCGACAGCTGCGTCGACAGCTTCACGAAAATCGCGTAACCGTCGCCGGTTTATCGTATATACCTACGGGGCGGGGGAGCCTGGATATCGAGTATCGAAGACATCGAAACACCTTGTCCTACAGCACCTACGATCGCCTTCCCTTCCCATAACCGGCCACTCCACTTCAAGGGACTGAGAAAAGATATTCTTCTCTCGTCGTGATTGCGAAAATGCTCGCAATCCATTCCGACAATTGCTGCTAGTCATCGGAAGCCTGATAAGTACACTGCGGATCTCTATGCACGATAAAAATTGGAAATTTATTTCGTCTGTTAATAATTTTGGGAAGTTGTTAACTCATTTCAAAGTTACATTCTGCTGTACCTACACTGCTCAACCTGACGTTGACCGTATGTTAATCCTAACGTACAGCTTTATATCCCTGTATGGGGAGTTCCATTTAAACCTTCAAATATAAAAAAAACATTATTGAATTTGTCTAATGTGTAATTTGGCCAGTTTATTTTTGTTATAAACACAAAATCTGCAGTCTACGCATCAGTCTTACAGCTAGTGGTTCAAATTAGTCATCAAAAACTGAGTCGTGGAACGACGATTTTCATATACTGAATGAAAATAGACAAGAGAGTAAACAAGAAATTAGGAATGGATAGTACGAGGCTCTAGAAACGTGAAGAACAAAAGCGAAATGGTGCCGAAGCTGGAGATGGTTGAGGACCGAGGTCCAGCGGGCCCGGAGTCGAAAATTTGCGAACCACTGAGGAAACTAGTTGGCGTTCTTGCGGCCGAAGAAGTCGAAAACCTCCCGTGAACCCTACGTGCCCCCCACCACCGTGGCTCAGGCTCCTTTCTTTGGTCTCGTTGGGCCCGGTCCTCTCGTTGGCCGGGGCCGGAGAGCCGTGCACCTAAAATGCATGCTAGGCTTTCCCCCCGGGCTGGCTCGCGCCCCCGCCCACCAAAATCTCTCCCCACCAATCGGCAAACCGAAGCTAGGTATCTTCCTCCGGTCGCCACGACTCCGCACCGTTGCCTGTGCCCGAGCTCTCCCTACCGGCGATCAATCCCTACCTAGGGGAACGGGGCCCGGGTCGTGAGGAGGTCTCTTCTTCGGCTGCGAGACCATCGCGCGCGAGAGGAAAGCTTTCAAAGCTGTCCGGAGCGAATATTATTGCGAGAAATGTTGGGAGATCGGTTGCGAAACCTGGGGCCGCATTGACATGGGCCTGTCTCGGGCCCGCGCGCCACGTCACGTGGAAACGTAATGCTCCTTGGCAGCTGCAGAAAACGTTGCGCCAACGGAGACAATATTGCTAGCAGCTGCAATGGTCGCCATCGCACCCGAAAACTGAAACCGCGATCTCTTTCTGCGTCCCGCAAGAATCAAAAAACGAACAGAGGGAGTCGCTTGCTGCAGGCCTGCCATAATTGCAATATAGTTTGCCGAGTCTTGGGGCCCGTTGCGTGTTACTACAATGCTGACGGCTCTGTTCACGGGAACTCGGCTCTCCTAGCCGAATAAAGCCGTGGACTCTTTCTAGAAGTTGTTTTTTCGGACCCGAGAGATCGCACACGCGAAGTTGCAACCAAGGGACCCGCGCCGATCTGAGAACCATGACTGCATAGCTATCCGTTCCCTGAACCAAAGGATCCCTCCTCCCGGGCCCCGTTCGCCGCGGCATTGGTCTCTCGCTGGCAAATAGTCCCAAAATGCATCGGTGCCCGGTTCCCCGTCCCTCGGGCCGCCCGCGCCGATCCCAGCGACCGAGACGGAGGGGCCCAAGTGCAACGGCTCCTCCGTGCTTGCTTCTACACTACCTTCTACACTACCACTGTTCTTTCCCCGTAGCGAAACGCTGCCACACCAACACACACACACACAATCGTTCGCCGTGTCGCGATCACCTTCTCTACCGGCTTTAACTTTTGCTCGGCCCCGCTGCTTGGCCCGCTCCTCCCTCCTTTAATCTCTCTCTCTCTCTCTCTCTCTCTCTCTCTTTCCTCCTCGGCCATCGCCCCCTCCCCTTTCCCCTCTCGTAATGCAGTTCCCCGATATATACGTGCGTGTGGTGATGTGTCCGTGCGTTCGGGCCAGCGCTCCCCTCTAGTTGCTAGGCCCACTTGCCCGCTTTCTTCGCGAATAGGCATGTAGGTATACTGGGTGATCCCGAAGACTCGAACGAGTTCCTTTTCTGATTGCGAAAGAAATTAATGCCGTTGCATCCTTCGAGGGGAACTGCAACGATTGTCCTTCTGTGCTGCTGCAGCTAGGCCTGCGATTGGCTAGATACATGCTCAAGAGAACGTGTCTTTGTCGAGAGGATGTTCGTTGCACTGCTGGTTGGCTGTCTTTGATCAAACTTCGAGTGCAATGCTCGTTTTAAAGAATGTAGAATGCACATAGTTGCATTCGCATGAAAATGCAGTTCTCTTCCGAACATATGCAATTTTACAAAACCAGCTAATCTCTTCGAGAGCGATGCAAATCGCACTGACGAATCAAGAAAATAATACAAAATGCTTGCAATTATACAAAAATGTAGTACAGAGGATGTAGATCTCTTCAGACCATATGCAACATTATTATCCACTATTGCAACTCCTAGCTAATCTATGCTACAATAATGCAATGATGTAATCACGCTGATGAGCCAGGAAAAGAATATAAAATGAGCACGGTTGCATCCGTAAAAGAAAACGTAGTACAAAGGATCCAGTTCTGTTGAGCCAGATGCATTTTATTATCCATTACCGTAGCTACCAACTAATCGTTTCTTGAATGAATCTAATTACACTGACGAGTCAAGGAAGGAAATGAGCACGGCTGCTTTTAAGAGAGAATACAGCTCTCTCTTGAATACCTCTAACGTTTTCTCCCGCGATCGGAAAAGAGATCGGACTCGTCCGAGTCGCGTGAATCACCCTGTACATACACATATATGTTACTTGTACCCACTTGCACGTTGATCGGCGGGTATCGGAGGAGCGGCGTGGGCAAACCCCACCTTAGGTGCAACGGCCTAAATGCAAGTTGTTCCCCGGGCTACGTTTCTCTGAGCCGGGCCTGGGCCCGTTTCGGGTTCCTGCTCCTGCTACTTCTGCTGCTTCTGCCATTGCTGGCCAGCAAAGACTTCCTCGTTTCCTTAGATTTGCCTAACAGATTTCACCAGAAATTTTACATTGCTAATCATTTTCACTGGTTCACTGGACTCTGATGCTCCTCTAAAAATCGTTCTACCATTCACCAAAATATTTTTCATATCATGCAATTTTGCATTAGATAAATTAGTGAACATCCAACAATAAAATCAAAGAAATACTAACCCTTTCCCGTCAGAGCTATTCTCACTTGAAAATTAAACATTTCCTCCGACCTAGAATATTTCCATTGTACACGATTTTTTTCATTTAATGGATATGAGATTGATATAATACCTCTTGCAATACTGAAATATGTAGTAACTGATTAGATACCAGTATATTTAATAACATAAACAATATTGTGAATAATGGTACGCCAACTCGACTGTTAAGTGTAATGCATAAAAATTGGAACAAATCTATCTGCCGTAAAATCATGTACAGCTTCGCTTGGTGAAGTCGAATCGAAGAATTGCAGCGATTAATGCAAGAACCGATTGGAAATGTGTTATCAGTCGGCACAGCGAAGCGGAAAACGGTTCCCGAACGTGTTCCCGAGCTGTTCGCGTTCTTCGGATAGCGTAGACCTTGATCGAGTCGCTAGAGGAGAGGGGAGAAGAGGGTTTAGATGAGTAAACGTCGCGATCCGTGTTATTTTGACTACGGTTTCGCACGATAACGGCGAACTCGTACTCCGCAATCGAACTATTTCGCGCCACGAGTTATCCATGTCTTTCCGCGAGGGCCGGCTGGTATCTCCTCTCTCGGACTGACATCGGGCACCGAGCGACAGATAAGAAGACGATTCGGCACATCGTGTCGGTGCAGAAATATCTTCACTCTTTGGTCGGTCCGAGTTTTCGGCGATAACGTAATCTAGCCGCGCTCAAACATTTCTCGCCGCTCGTCGCCGATGCACGGAGCTTCTCTAATCGGTTTCTGCGCGGGGACAAGAAAGCCTCGCCACGCCTTGCAACATCGTAAACGACAGCTGTCCTCTACTTGGCGCCCATTAAAAAACGCTGCGCCCACTCGACACCGAAATTATATTTCTATTATCCCTGTTTCTTGCGCCCGGATCGCCTGACAGTGCTGGGACAAAGGTGAATTAACGTTGATGCGTGTAAACTGCATTCTGGGATGAATTGTCGACCTGTCGGCGATCTTGCGAAAGGAGGAATTCAGGGTATCGAGAGGTAGGGAAAGTAAAATGTTGCAGAATCTCGATGGAGAACATTCATTTTTGGCCGTCTACGCATAAAAGTTTTTATATTGGGAATGGCAAAAGTTGCGTAGGATCACGAAGAGTTAATAGAGCCAGAGATTTCGAATGAAGTCGAGAATGTTCCCCGTTGGTGGGTTCCGAGGCCCGGGCGGAATTTCTTTGGAAAACGGACAGGGCCTGGAAGAAAGGAGACCAGGGGTCGCAAGAAATCGACGGTCGAAAAAATTGCAAGCCAGATGCGGCCCTGTCTCTTTGCTAGAATCCCCTCTCCGGTGTCCGAGAGCTGCACCTAAATGCGCTATCCCTCCGTGGCTCGTTGTTGCGGCTCGATGCCCCACCAAACGCATTCCTCCTATTTGGGCCCCCCACCATAGGCCGGGGCCGAAAAGTGCAACGGCCTAAATTCACGTAGGGGAAGGTAACAAGGGCCTTGGGCTTCTCCCACCCATGGCCCGGTGCAACAACCTAATTTCTAGAGGCTCCTCTCTCCCCTCTCCGCCGGCCGTTTTGGTTGGCCTCCTCCTCCTCCTCCTCCTCCGCTGGCAGAGTTCGGTCCTCTCCGATCTGTCCCCCGCTGGCCCCCACTGGCCCCCGTGCTGGCCCTGGTTCCCTCGTCGCCTTCTTCTACCCCCGCCCGGCGGTCTTTGCGCGTCCACGAGGAGTTGAGACGTTGCTCGTGCAGCCGCTCGAGGAATCATCGTGCTTCTTCTATTTAATGCAATCGCTAGTCGGTTTTCGGCAGCGTTACCCGTCTCCCGCTCTCCTCTCCTCTCCTCGGAGAGCCACCGCTCTCGGCCACGACTCGCATCGCCTCGCATCGCATCGCCTCGCCTTGCCACGCCGCTTGCGTTCCGCTACCATCCCGCTCCGTCTCTTTCTCTCTCTTCCTTCGGGCTCTCTCCTTCTGCTGCCTTCTTCTCCGTTTTCTTTTTCTTCCCTTCCGTGCAATCGTCTCGGCTTACTAGCAGCGAGTCGTGCATGCAATACGATGCCCTCCGTGTACTACGGCTAGCACGAGAGAAGCCCTTTGCCTCGTCGTCGTCTCCTCTGGCTCTTCGCCTTCCTCGGCTTCGACGATCCGCGCCACGACTCCGTCGTAGTCCCCGGATTCTTCCTGAGAACCTAACCCAGAGCTTTCGCAACCGACTTCGCATTCTTCCCGCGGATCTTCAGCCCGCCATCGGCGAGACCACGGAATTTAAATGACCGAAATCAACTCGCTGTCGATTGCCGTCACCGATCGACCAGACTCCCACCGTCGAATGCTCGCTGGGATCTCTCTAGGATGAATAGAGCCTTGTATATTTCAGAAAACGACGGTTAACATGGTCGCAGACACAGCAATCAGTTAGAAAATAGGGCTGCGATTTGTTGGTGAAATCGCGTTGCAAGCTGCGCTCGCTTCGAGCTTCGGCTTAATGGTTCGCCCGTGTCGTTTGCTACAGGAACGCCAAAATGGCCGCTCCATTACTAGAGTGCGCCAAGGAGCCGCGTCGAGCCCCGAATTTTCATCAATTTTAGTTGCTGTGTCGGCAGCAGATGGGTCCGAGTTTTATGACTCCTTGAGACATTAGGGAATCTGGAGAGGCGTTCCTGGGCGAAAAATTAAGACTTGTGGTTTGACAAATGGCATTAGAGTAACAATTAGGTTTGCCTAAAATAATTATTAATTCGACTTGTAGATTATCTTAGCGCGGTTTCCAAAGCGTCGTAATAGCGGAGAGCCGCCTTCCCTTTAAGTCTGGCTCCTCGCGAGGATCCCCGCGCTTCCTCGAGCTCTGCGCAACTTTCCTTCGATAAAACGGCCCTCGGGGGGCGGCGAACCTTCCCGGGACCCGTGTTTGCTGCACGCTTTCGAATTTCACGGGAAAATCGGCCGAATTTGGAAACATCTTATAGCGACCAGAGCTTGCTCTTCTCTCTCCCTGGTTTCTGTGCTAACATCCTCGCGTAGAGGTGTCCTTACGGAGGGAAGAAGAGACTGCACGATGCACGCCGCTAGCCCGTGCAGTCACGGGAAGATCAACGCCCCGACAAAAGTTCTTTGAGCCGAGGACCACCTGCCCGCGAGAGACCCGCCCCGCGTGCATCGACTCTGGTGCATTGCCCTCGTCCTTCGGTGCTCGCTTCACTTCACTTGACTTAGCCACTTAGAAACGACGCTGGTCCAACGATTCTCTGCACCGCACCGCTCCGCACCTCGCTCCTCGCCGGCGAGAAGACGCCCGGAATCTAAATTGCGCTGTTTACGAGCCGACGTCGCGATACAAGGCTTTCCTCGGGGGACACGGTTAATCCCTTCGCCCCCCCCCCCCCTGAAACGTTCACCGGCCACGATCTAGCCTGTAGATCGCTCCTGTCCTCCCTGAAGCCGCTCCGAAGTTGCACCAAGCGCGCTAATCGCTCTAAAACTGGATTATACGCGTCCACCGATGCATCGCTTCCCTACAAAAATAATCGAGATCTAGTCATATGACGTCAACTCGTAGTTTCGAATTCGGATCCTTTAATATCGCAACAGATTCGTGACGAAGATTCCGAACAGAGTTTCTTTTGGATCACAATAGAATTTCCGATGTTCTTGTGACGGATTCCTCGTTCTGATTATAACTCTGAAGAGATTACACCGTGAGGTAGTCAGTCACTGTGACATCACCGGGCCAGTTCGAATTTTTGTCTCCCGGAAAAGAAACTGTAGAGTAACGAATAAATCGTGATAACTGTTCGAGATATCAGCCGTTCGACTTCCAAGATTGTTGTTCCGTTTACATTGGCCACTTGAGTGTCTCGCTTCCAAACCACGACGGCGCATTAGCTCAAGCTGTCGCTTCTAAATAAACAAGAAGCGTACGCTAATCTGTCCATGATTGATGCAGTCGATAAGGCTGTCGAAAGATCGCGGAAGATAAACGAAATAAATACTCGGTTAATCGTTGGTCTCGCGAACTAGTTGAAATACGAGATGAAGGAATAAGCTAGGGGGACAAGATCGATGACGTTCGAGTAGATCGATGGATCCCGAGACGTATCCGGTGGACAGGAGACGTCTGTGAGAAGCAGTTTGATCTGAAACGAGCTCGAAAAAATGGAGGCCACGGGTTGTTTTCGGTTCGACCGGGCCGATAACCAGTAGCCGGGAGGTAGCGTGGCCGTGCGAGTCGAGTGTTTCGAGGGTTCCGGTGCAACGGCCTTAAAACTCTCTAGGGCCGAACTCCCTGCAGCGTGCGTGACTATAGTGCGTGTGCGTGTAGGCGTTCGGACGTGCGTGCATCGGCGAAGCTTGTCGGTGTGCGTGCAGGCCGCGCTCTCGCAGTTTGCGTGCTCGCAGTTTTGCGATCGTCGCGTGTGCACCGGCCAGGCCCGTTCTCCGTTTCTCTCTCTCCCTCTCTCTCTCTCTCACTCCATCTTGCCTCGCCTCGCCTCGCCCCTGCCTCGCCACGCCGCAATGGCCAAACTTTATTTCCAGAATGTTTGATTTGAGAAAGAAATAGCCGTGACTCGGCCTCACCCGGGGAAAAAGGCTTTCGCGCATCTGCGCGACTGTAAACCGCGCCGACGCTTGCCGTTTTTCATTTTTAACTCTTTTTGCCGTGGTATGCGCCTTCCTCACTTTCCTATAGCCGTCTTCATCCGAGAAATTCGCCCCGAAACTGTTCTAATAAAGATCTCCACTCATCGGCTACCAGAAGCTTTTCGACCTTTCTTGAAACGTTCATGATAAAAAAATAATTCAACAGGAACATAGTCCGATTCTTTCAGGAAATTCATTTCCTCCAACGGTCTTGTATAAGTGGAAGACCGATGATGTGAGGTTGGACAGATTCTTATGTCAATACTCGAGTGCCCGATTACCTGTTTTCGATTAGTCTGGAACGAGAGTCTTGATCTTGAACGCGCCGGAAAAAATAGTCACGGTCGGCCCGAGAGATGCTACTTGCACCGGCTAGCGTATTAATAGAGCGGCCCGTTGCAGCGGAAAACTTCGCGCGCTCGCGGCGAAAGTTTACACCGAGGAGCCCCCGTTAAAAATAGGCCACTCGCCTTACGAGAAAACGCAGGTTCGCGAGATCATCCTGGCCGTCCGGTACACAAGCTCCGCGCGAAATTCGTCGAAGATATTCTAGCTCCCGCGTTCCATGGAGCTTTGCAGTGTTTCCCAGCCGGCGCAGAGGTGGTGCAAAAATGTACAGCATGGCCCTGCATCCCAAATGGTTCCAAACTCTCTAAATGCAATTTAGGAAGTTAGTTTATCTAGCTTCTCAAGAAATGTCAAATCATTTCATTCCACGAAAGTTATTCTAATTAATTTCCTTGCCTTCTAGAAAATTTAAGAGCAATTAAAAATTCTAATCACCTCCACCGTGAAATGAATGGTAACGTCAAGGGTTAATGTTTAAACGCAATTGTAGACAGTGCCACGTTGCGATTCCATCAGCATGATCTCCGCAAAGCAAAGAGGATGACCGCGCAACGACATTGGCGGGGATAGACGAGACCCGCTCCGCGAATTTTAGCCAGAACCGGGACGGTCACGGCTCGTGAACCTGCTAAAAAATTTTTCCATTCTTCCTGCGGACACGATTGTTTCGTTGCATCCTGCCCGCTCGCACTCTCCCACAAACTTTGGGAATGGAACCGACGCTTGCCGCCGATCCGTATCTATGCGACGCGATGCATAGCGTCTCCGAGAAGTTGAGAAGGGTGCCACGGGACACGATACACTCGACCATCTTGTAATTTCGTAGTCTTGACCACCGGCGTTTGCGAACGTAATCCTCTCGAACCGTGGGGGCGTTGACCATTTTCTCGGGTGCATCGAACTCTGCGTAGTCTGTATAAAAATGCAATTTCGATGGCCCAGAAAGGACAACGAAATGCATTGCACGGATACCAGACTAGCTTTTAATTAAATACAGTAGAACCTGCGCTAGCTGAAATCTCAACGAGCTTCAAATGTCAATATTTATTATAGAAATCAATCAAGATTGAATCGAGCATTGTAATTAAGTAACTGATCTATTTATTCACGTCCTCTCACGTTCCCCAGTTTAATTCGGATAAACGAGGTTTCACCAAATGTATAATGGTATGAATATTTTTCATAATGGAGATATGTAATTTTTTTACTTACATAGCTGATCTGTAGCAATCGGCAGGTCTTACAGATTCCGCTTAATTAAGAAAAGTTGAAACAAGCGGAGCTCGATGATTGCGAATCGCGGTTCCAATGGCTGTGACGATAGTTAGTGAACGAGGGGCGGGTATCGTGCCGCAAATTAGTATGACAGATTAGGAAAGAGAAACCATTGACGGCTCGTAAATCCGGGTCGAATTAAGCCGCGCGGCGAGCCGGCTGGGAAAAGCGCGAGGCTCGGAGAGGATTTTTATTTTTTTAATTTTTTGAAAAGCCAATCGCTTAAACCGGGAGGTGATTATGGGATCAGCGAAGCGTGCACACGGGGGGTGGTGGCGGAGAACCAGGGGGATGATGGTCGAGAGCGAGAGAGGGAGAGAGGTGCGGCCGGATGGATCTGTAGATCGTTTCGGTGGATGGCGCGCGCGTTATCGACGAGCCGCGGGGGTGCGCGCATTATATTTTTGCAATTTTATCAAAAAAGAGGGGCGAGCGTCGAAATAAATGCGCGAGCCATCCGCCGTCGAGCGTGATCAGCATTATCGAATTAGCGCGGACGGTCTACGGAACGAAATTTTCGATGGTGCCGGGGCGCGTTTGCATTAGCGCGTTCGCTCCAGGGAATATTGCGTTCCGATTGGACGTGCACGCGGAAATCGTGAATGATAAATATTAATTATTTTTGTTTGCCTCCCGCCGCGCGTACCAGCATTAATAACACTTCGAACTGCTCCCGCCCCCTGCTACCACCCCCAATGCCTCCTCCTCCTCCTCCCCCCCGCTCGCCCCCGCCCGTTTCCGCCCGCCCGAACAAAACTATAACGTTGCGCCGGCAAACGAATCGGTTAGCATGCTACCTGTCCATTCGACCTCGCAAAAACGTTAAAATAACAGAGATCTCGCGCAACTACCCTCCTCTCGTTCCATCTTCGGCCACGTAGGTCTCGCTCGCTCGCGAGCCCGCGCCCCCGACACATCTCTTGTCCCATAACCCCGCCTTCTCTTGCCCCCTCTAGGCTGCATCCGCCACCCCCTCCCCCCGGGGGACTACGTAACCGAGGTACAATGATCGTCGCGCGAATACGTAATTTTCGCAAACAAAGTAGCCGCGCAAATAATAAAACGCCCCTGTTTACCTTGACCGATGCGTTTCGTCGCGCGCGCCCGCGCCCGAAGCTCCGAGCCCGAAAGCCCGAAGCCCGGCTACCAAGCCCTGTGCGTGTGTAAGTGGGAGAGAGTGTGTGTGTGTGTGTATGTGTATCGCGTCGCCAATTTAATTGCAATACCGGTCCGCCTAAAATAGCACCAGGATCAACGCCACAACACGGTCCCTATCGAATCGCCTTTCCTTCCACGAGATTCTCTTCGAACGTCCCCTTTCCCCTCGTTTCCCATCGCTCTTTCTAGGTTACTTAGAAACCTACGGACGTCCTTGCGCCACACAACCAACCCTCTTGATAGAAGATGCACCGCCCCTCGACGTCCATTGAAAAATTCCATGCATCCGTGACTCTTAGCGACACCACGATAGTCGCTTTTAATTTCCCGGGCGGCTGGATCGCTTCATATTTTAGTCCACCGACTAGAATTGCGTTATCTTCGTGCCTAACCTTCGAACTGTGCCCACCACTAAGCCCCTCATTCTTAAACAATTAACCCGCCCTCGGACCGCGACGTCAACACATTTCCCGTCACTGGGGACTGCAAATTGATTCCGTTCTATCCCTGTTACGAGACGTACTCCTTAACCCTTTGCGACACTGCCGCTTCGAGGGATCGTCGATAAGAACAACAATAACCTGCGGTCCATAACAATTACGTAATCCAATGATTTCATCTGGGATCTACATATAGAAACGGTGATTTTTTCTTTGGCACAACACAATACTTGAAAAGAAATGCATATACAAGAAATATTTTACTTTTCCGTGTAACAGCTGCGGCGAAATTAAACGCTGTAGACAGGCGTACCTGTTTAGGATCAAACTTGGAAATTCACTGATCAAAAGCATCATTATGATCGAACGAGCAAGCCAAGGGGTTAAAGGTCCATGTACCCACTGTGCGTTGGCACGAATCGGAAGCCTCTGGCTATAAATCGGCGGCGACCTAGAGGAGGGAGCAGGTGGAAAACGGCGGTGAAAATGAATGCGGTTTTTTTTGTCACGAGGCGACATAATGCAGAGGCATAGTTCGAAACACGACGCATCCTGGATGTCCTCGCGATACAGCTTGGTCAGGGAGCGTGACACGCGGGGATAGCCGTGTCGCCGAAATGTTCATCGGACCGGTGAAATAGTTGCCGGGTCCTGTCCGGCCCGAAAACTGCGTAAAGGAAGTTCACATGGGTAACGCCGGTCGCGTTGCTAGACCGAGTACACACCTAATTATAACTATCTTCCATCTACCGGGTTGGTAGTGCGGTAGGTGGGTATTATTAAGCCGAAAGGTGTACGTATACATATACCGTTGCGTTTGGAGAGCGCAGGGCGCGCGGGTTCGCGGCCCGCACGGTTCGACAAACGTTTCTGGCGGAATTCGCAAGGATGCGCATAATAATCGTCCATTATGCAGTCACTTACGTCCGGGAAGAGGGGTTCCCACGCACTGTCCGATCGCAGGTGATCCGAGGAAACCGCGAACGACGAGAGAAACGATGTGTTGTGTTCGATCGATCGAAATCGGCTTCTGGAACGCGGGGAATTGACGCTATACCGGTTCGCTCCGCGGAAAATGTTTCGTTTCGACGCGACGGAGCTGACGATCAACGAGAGAGAAAGAGAAGAGGGTGTACGGTACCTGTATGGATATGTATGAACGCGAGCATGAGCGCGAACGAGAGCCAGCCCAGCGCACGTTTGCTCGCGTGCGAAAGGAAAAAGCGAAAATAATCCTCGCCGCGGCGAGCGGCGTGAAAATAAAAACACAGCCGCGAAAACTCGACCGGATTAAAAGCGTCGGGCGTGAAACAAATATAAAACGTTTAACCGTGAACATCGATTTTTATACGCGATATAGAAGCCAGATTTCCAACGTTCGCGAGTTTAACAAGCTTGCACTCGAATTGGCCGAGTAACTTATGCCGTGACACGATACCCCCCGGTCTATCGTTTTCCCTCGCTGCCTCACCCTCTCTCTTTCTCTCTCTCTCTCTCTCTCTCTCTCTCTCTCTCTCTCTCGCCCCTCCTCTCTATTCCCGCTTTTTTTTGCTCTCCTTCCTCCGATCGCGTTTTTATATATTGAAAATCGCTGTCATCGGGAAACTGGGCCAACGGGATTAACGACGGGAATTCCAAACAATGAAATTTTTTTAAAGAAGCCCCGTGTCGCTCGTCGAACCATCGGTTTCCCCTTGTATCCCGTCCCGCGACAAGCGATCCCTCGTAAATCAGAGTAATCCATGCTTCAAGATGTTAATAATCGAGTCGCACAATATGCAAAATTAATGAAGCTAATTGCGCTTTATTGTGATCAGCCCGCTCTACCCTCCCAACGACAATAAAGTGACCCAAAGCGCCCCCCCCCCCCCCACCTCAGCTCTAGGGGTTGAAATAACCTACCTGAAAACGGACACATTAGAAGTACACAGTATTATTAGTTGATTCGCGGATGGCCAAGTTGTCTCAGTATGGAAATCGTATTTTTAGTTCGTAGCAAATAGTGTCTGCTCTTAATTGGTGAAGGTAAGATTTGACGTGTACGGTGCCATCTTTCTAGTTTTGCCTTGTGGTCCAGTTAATTTAGCTTGTATGTTCCGTAATTGTGAAACTTGTTAGACTCTTAGATTCACCTTTCGAAAATGACCACTGGTATAACTCGAGCTGACGAGAGGATGGTTTTAGACAGCGTTAAATTCGTGTATTTAGACTTCGTTTAAAATTGGCAGGGTTGATACAAAAGCAGCAGGGTGTTATGATAAATTGATTCTAAATGAAGTATTACGATTCTGAAGATTATTTCTGAATGCCAGCGAGAGTTCGAGGCAAGCGTTTCGGAATTGCCAAGAGATTTTCGCATTCTCTCTCTCTCTCTCTCTCTCTCTCTCTCTCTCTCTGCCAGATGCGAACACGCAACCATTTAATTCGTCAGGGTCGCGAATCCGCGGAGAAAAGGAGAACGCGGGGGCGGGATGGACACCTCGGTGAAAGTCGGCTATCAATGGATCTTGCGGCGACGTTCACGGACCTGTTGTATTGTCCGTGGACAGTTGGAGGCGGGTGTTAGGCGTCTTTGAGAATTTACGGGGATCAGGGCTGGGGTTACACGTGTAATTTATGCAATGGTGTCGCGACGTCTAAAAATCGCCGCGCTTTCATAAGCGATCCCCTTGCAGTAATGCTCGTTGTTTCAGAAGTTCAAGTCGTTTAATTGCTTAAAGCCAAGAACACGTGTGGTCAGGAGCTGAAAAAATTATCCTCGTAGAATGCGAAAAGGATTAGAGGAAAGGAGAGTACAGGGTTCTTTTGGCTCCTGGACAGCGGGGTTTTAGTGAGTATGTCCTATCCCTAGTTTTATTTCGGATGGATGAGAAATGCATTTCCCCGCTATCCTCAAACAAAAAAAGTCATTTAATTGCACAAACGAACGAATCAGCTTGACTAATTCAAGAGCAAATGATTTAAAAATCAGGAGTATGGACGATGATATCGATGATCATCGAGTTGAAAGGATTTCTAGCGATAATTGATTCTGCATCGTGTTCTGGTTTAGCTGTGTATCTTAGAAAAAGAAAAGTACTGGAAGAATTATCGGTGGAATGAATCGTGTCGGGTTCAGGCGCCGGTCCTTTAATAAAAAAACAAAAACGGAAAAAATAACTGCGATGTATCCTGAACTGCGAAATCCTGATTTGGGACCAGCGTGCTTCGCCGGCTGCGGGCCGAGCACGTTCCCGCTGATCCGATCGGCGTTCGCATGATTGTGTTGGCCCGCTAGCCGCTTTGCGGCGCACGGGGTCGTGTTTAATGTCGCGCATCATGCTCGACGGTGCGATCGCGTGCGATACCACGCAGAAAAACCGTTTTTCGCAGTGCCTCTCCTCGACGCGTCTCGTCTCCCGAGCGGAGTACCAGATAGCTAGATTTCTCGCTCGGGTGCCGCGGAAATCTAGAAAAGTTACGGACAAAACGGGATGCGCAACCGATTCGGAACAAAGCACCGGACCCGATCGGATATCCGGCGCTGGTTACGCCCGTGAAATTTCATTTATTAGGTAGAACATGTGCGGTTAAGCGGCCGGGGCTCGTCCCGTCGGCCGCGCACAAAAATTCGCTGGAATCACGAACAAGGGGGGAGGACACTTCCGGTTCTTCGTTACGCGTTAGAATGCACGCGCGTGTAACCGGGGCCCGTGAATTAGGGGCCCTGCAGCCACTTTTTCCACTTCTCCTCTCTCTCTCTCTCATTCTGGGCCCGGGCTTTTGCTTCCTTTAGCTCCTTTTCTTTTTTCGCCGAGGCGAAATTACAGGAACGACGGTGCAGCACTTCCTGCTTTCTCGAGACGTTGCTTCTTTTGCCACGCTGCTCGAGTACACGCTCGAGTCGATCGGTTTGTTCTGCAAATCGATCCCACTCATTCGGTAGATCTGCCGCGGTCCCCGATACCGACAAAATTTTCTGCACGTCTCCTCATAAGTTGTAAAACAATTAGACAGTTACTTGGGACATCTGACGAAGTTGGTTATGCATCGAGTAACATTCTATGAGTCACGTTCGTCTAGGGTAGACTCTGCCTTCTAGAAATGTTCCGTCGCAGCAATTCCTTCTGTGCGTCATCATTTTTTTCCATGCTGTTATGGCAAAAACGAGTTGCTGCAATTTAAAACGGTCCTAGCCGGTCGATATATTATTTTCAATTATTAACATCATTAATAATTCCAGAAAGAATTTTTATTTTCTACACGAATCCGCAGTCTAGTCATCCTAATGACGCACTTCTAAGTATTAATAGTATCTGGCGACACTGTTCCGAGAGATCGACTCGGAGAAAATCCAACAGTGATTCTTGAATATTACCAGTATCGATGGAAGATTGATGAATGTAGGATTGAATTTTTGGGTTTATTGGTAGCAAGATTAAGATCCCGTCTCGCTGTTTAAAATTGCAAGATCGGCGATCGATTAAACGTAAAAATGTGATCCACCGTTGGAATAGGTAGCCGACAAACCGTATCGATTCCTAGTTTTCGCACGGGGTTCTAATCTTACTTTGAATCTTAATGGTTAATGAGTCGCCTGGTTGGGAAGACGGTGGGCGATTGCTTCGAGATAATCGATAGGGATTTTTTTCGTTTTCATGCGGCTCCTTGAATTTAACATGAGCGCGTCGGTGAGCCCAGGTGCGCGGGGACATGCATTTATGCAGCGCTGGGTCGTTGCACATGCTCCCGATTTCGGGAAGATCTACACGGCAGTAGCGTCTCGGCGATCGATATCTCGTGGCATATAGACACGTCATAATAATTGCTCTGAGAACCTGTCGCTGTCTGCTGTCCAAACACCGTTACGATTTTGGTTAAGTAACATTAATAATGCTCCCGGTATTATTTACGATAAGGGACGCCGGTTTTCGATCGATAGCCGCGTTCGGTGTATCTGCAGTCGAACGAAAATAGGATAACAATGACCGGTGAAAAACGCGCGAGTTTACATATCGGAAAAAATTGGCAAATGATTTCCCGTCTTTTGCTCGTCGAAAAGCGGTTCCATTTAAATTATGAATTTGCCCGTCACTGCCACCCGCTTTTGGTAACTGTCAGCGCATTTCGCGTGCAAACAAAAAACGTAACAGAAGCGAAAAATGCAATATCAATTTCATTGATGGCCCGACGATACACGTCCCCGGGAAAATTTAAACGATACCCTTCGGGGAACAACGGCCCTATTCCATGTGGGAACAGTTACCCATCGACTAACCGAGATATCTACCTCTCTAAACACCCTGTCAACGGTACGCGGGCACGTCTGCAGAGTTCAATTGCCGTCATCTTCGCCGTTGTTTACAGGGAACACTCTCGAGTTCCACTCGGCCGACAATCGAAACCTATCGAGTCGAATGTAAACCTTCACACGGTAGGCCACTCTAGCGGACCAGGCACGATGACTTACCTTGACGCAAGAAATAGCTTTTCTTCACGACGGATGACATACCCGTATCCGTGCCAGATATTAATGGCTTCGCTGTACGTAAAAGTTCATCGAACGATTTGATCGTATTCTCAAAACTGTCAAGAATTTAACTTCAGCTCGCCCAATATCGAAACATTGTATAAATACTGCTTTATCGCAGGGATGCATCCGATATTTTACATTAACATAGTTTCAACCTGGAGCAACGAAATCTTCATTTATAGACTGCGCGTTTTATACATTGAATTTATAGTACCGTCAAGAATATGTTTAAAGAAGTCGACGAATTTATTGGCCGACAGTCATAGATCGGAGATTGTCGTTCGAATCTCGTTGAGGAGTGAGTTAGGCGATTTCGCGATACCGATGCGAAGGCCTGGGAGCCGAGAAGGGCCGGTCCCGAATAAGCGGGCGAAGTTCAGTGACCGGCGACTTCACTGAATGGCCAAGGGTCAGGAAGCAAGAAGTTGCCGGATGAAGCGGACGGTAACGAGCGAGCGAGCGAGCGCGCGCGAGCGGCGCAAGGAAACGAGCTTGGATCGGGGCGAAGCGACAGTGACAGTGACAGTGACAGTGATGCATCGTTCGGCGGAACTCGATTGCCAAATCTGATGAGCTGGTAATAAACCTTTTAAAACGGCCCCTGTGAGAGAAAGAGGGAGAGTAAACCGGGGGAAGGTGGAGAAGAAACGAGCGAGAGAGGCTCGGTTTCAGTTCCCCGAACGCCTATTTCTTCATTGAACGTTTCCCATTCGGTTCCTCGGCAGGCGATGCTCTCTCGCATGCGAGACCTCCATCTCCTCTCTCTCTCTCTCTCTCTCTCACTCTCTCTCTCTCCTCTTCGCCCGGTCGTTCGCAATCGCATAAAAATAATTTCTATCGCCCCGACGCGGTCGAGCGATACTCCTTTTGTAACGTGTCCCACCTCCCACGGCGGCTAAGCCGCGACACGGTCAGCGTAATTGAACCTCTAGAAAAGCGAACCGCGATTGCCTAAGACTTCTCTATGTGCAGATTTAGACGAGTCGCTGCATTCTAGCCCAGCGGTTCCCAATCTATCGTACGAGCAGGATGATCGAATCGATCCGGGGAACACGATCAACGGACCCGCCGCTCGTAGATCTGCCTTGCCAGGCCGGTTCACGGATGAACGACGGTCGCGTGCGATCGATCGATCGTGTGCGGTAACGTTACATGCGAGATACACGACCGAGCGAGCATTCGAGACCACCAGTCGCCTGTAATCGACGGACACGAGGCACTCCTCCCGTTCCCGCAAACGGAAAACAAATTTTCGGGAGTGCTGCATCCATCCAGCGGGATCTTCACTCTTCATTTTGCTCGGGGAAAGCCACGTCTTCGCACGTTTTATAACTTCTCGAGATAAAACACTGCGCGCTGCATCGATGCAACGCTTTGGAATTCGCCACAGGCCTGATGGATGCATAGCCATCATTCATCGCAGATGAGCTTGCAATCCATGTAACGCGGGCATTACACCACGGGATATTAAGGGTTAAAGATATTCAGACGGGCATTTACCTTGCTCATTTTATTCTTGCTTAATGAGAAGCAATAGAATAAGCGTTTTTATATTACTTCTTTCATATTTTTATTCAGAAATGGCAAAGTTATTGTAGATTTTTACGTTCTTGATCACAGATGAATTCACATTTGTGGCATAAAAATATCCATTGACACTTTACCGGACATCACCATTGAATATCCTAGACAATTTTGGTTATTGGCATAATGGTGCAATCTATCATAGAATATCTAAGCTCTTTGAAGTACAAAGGACAAGTTCGTCTCTCAAACAGAATGTGACAATTTTTCCTCGGCTCTGAGTGCAAGATCAACAGCAGAAACGGAAGTTGGAACGATCCCATTTGTTCCGACGAGAAATTCGTTCGCGCAGAGATCGAGGATTCGAGGCATTCGTCTGGGAATCATCTGCGAATCACTAGACGGATTTGTCTCGCGCATTCCGCAAGTAGCGCGTTCGCATAGTCTTTGAGAACCACGGGTCGTGTCCTATTCTCTTTCTGCGGGCGAACGCATACCGCGAATCGTTAGCAATTTTCGCGATCACCGCGCTCGCAGCATTGTGTCGCGATCGCACCGTTGCGAAACAACACATCGGCGGCGGACTGCATTCGCGGGTGGCGGAATGTCAGAAATATTCGATGGTGCTCGCGAAAAAATCTTCCCGTCGGTTTGCCGGGTTGATGGGCATCGTCCGTCGTGCAACGGCGCGGCGCGCGATCAGCTAGGCAGCCAAAAATGCTTGTTGCCCGCTAACTAATATCCGCAATTACCCGGTAAACACATCCCTGTTTCGCGAGGGGGGAGAGAAGAGACTGGATGGATGCAAATTGCGAGTCCCTCGGCCCTCGTTCCCCTCTCTTTCTCTCTAGCACAATTTCCAAAAAGAGAAGGGCAGAGCGAAAAATACGGAAAAGAGAGTAAAAACTTCTTTCGGAAGGGGGGCAGAGAGGGAGGTTCGGAGAGAGAGAAAAATGGAAGGACCGGTCGGAAAGAGGTCTAACCGGAATTCGAATCGTAGCCTCTCTTCTAAACAGGATACTTCTGGACCAGCGGCATGGCAGGAGGAATTTTTGCGCGGGGCCCTCGGGGGGCCAGTATGAGATTTTTAACGCGGCAGATTATCTAACACCGGAGTGGTGTGAATATAGCGTAGATTCAGCGAGTAAGAGGCGAACCGTGGCCGTGTCTTGTTTCTGCAAAGAACAACGAGGATAGAGTGACCGAGGGAGAAGGAGCCTGGTAAGACAAGAATGAGAAAGAGAGAGAGAGAGAGAGTGAGAGAGGGCGAGTAAGAGAAAAAGCAAAAGAGGGGTACGAGGGGGGAGCCGAGCAACGGTAGGAGGACGAGGAAACGCGAGGAGAGGGGAAACGCGAGTCCCTGGGGCCAGGGTGGCTAGCTTTTGAAGCTGGCCAGAAAAATGGTGGTAGAACCGGGGGTAGAAAGAGAGGGGGCACAGAGGCGAACGGACCCTTCCGAGCGAGATAGAGCAAGAACAAGGGCCAGGGGGACGGGTGTCGAGGCGGCACAGGAGGTGAACGTCCAAGGGGGCAACCTGTTCGGGGTTCATGGCCCTCTGTCGACTAGCAAACTCGCAGGAAGCCATCCTGCCCAATCTGCTAGCAAGCGAGGAGGCTCGGGCTAAGGACCGGACCGTCTTCGCCTGAATCCGCCGCGACTGTCGACGAACTAGACGGCCAGCGTTCAAGGACGACCAAGAAGATGCACATCTAGGATGCAGCCGGCCTGCCGAATATTCCCAACCCGGTTCTCCTAACGATTCCCGCTGAAAACTTCGGGATAATCTACATTATCCCGTTCCTTCCTTAGATCACCGGAAATAAACGATATTAATATGCACCTATAAAACGTGCTAGACAGGAAACATGGTTTTTAAACTTGATGTAGTCACTTCAGCATTTTAAGAAAGAGGACTCGCGTATATATCAATTTTTCAGGTTCATAATGCACAGATTCGAGTCAAATTAGATTACCTCGCTAAGTGCTCCACCAAGTCAGAAATTAAATAAAATGTGCATTACTTTTTACTGAATACTGAGGAACATTCAATTCTAGATAAATTTCTAGATTAATAATGATTAAATCCTTGAATCAAGGATATTTTCGGGAATTTAATTATGACAAGATTCAAAGGGCTATTCAGATCCTCTGTTATCAACATGTTTTTAAACATGTCTACGGACAGATCCCTTTATTGAAATTGATACAAGTAGTTAACAAATTAAAGTGGTCATCTCATTTGATTTTCCCAGAGTTCATCACAGATCAATGGAGTTTCACTGTGACTTTATTAAATTTCCCGAGGAAATAAAAAAAAATTCCGGAAAAATGTTAGAATTAAAAATAGATGTACAGTATCTCTTCGATAGCATAATTCCGAAGCCTAGATGCGCCAGTCCGACGAGCGTGGATCCTCGTTAGCTCGCTCCTCCGCGTTTCTCTTTCCTTTTTTTCCTCCTTTTACTTTTCTCTCCTCGTTTTTCTTCTGGCTGTCTCTGGTCTTTTTTCTCCTGTTGTTATCTCGCGAACGCATCATCGGCGAGGGGAAAAGCGAAAAGACGAGAAAGTGAGCTGGCTCTCTGAGTCTAACAGGAACCAGTTCCCTCCGACTCGTAGGTACCCTTTCAGGGAAGAACGAGGACGATTGTTCCCGTTGCATTTCGACGATACCGTCGTCCGACGTTCGCCGATTTCGGACGACTGTTTCGAACACACGGGAGCGCTTAGAATTTGTAATTCGCTCGCAGTCGACGCGACGAAACGCTTCAAGTTCGTTTCACCCGATCGGGTGAGTCAGGTCAAGGATCCCCGGCGAGATCATTCGAAGATCATTCGTGCATACATCTTCTTTCCAACTGACCCTGCGAAGACGACAGGATTTTATGCATTTCGAATTTCGCCGCTGCGTTGCGCAATAATTGCAATTACAGAACCTGTTCACCTTCGATCAAGTGGAAACAACAATTGAATATTATATTCTCAGACTAGATACTTGAAAGAAGAAATTAAACTTTGGATTGTCATTAGATCGATATCACCGAACTCGTTGCGATAAAAGTTTTCGGAGAAAAATGAATTTTTAGATACAGAAAAGTTCGGATGCTCAGAGCGGTTTCTCGCTCGTTATTCCCCACGAAATAATGGTTAATTGTTTTTCAATTCATGTGGCGTTTCCAAATCCGGTTAGCGAATCGACGGAGTGGATCGTCGATCACGACTCCGCTTCGACGGATAAGTCGTCTATAAAATGTTAAGACGCGTTTTTATAGCCGGCGAGCGAATTAAATCCACTTACAACGTTGCGCGAGATTTGATTATCGTCGGAATGGGTTTATTGGTTATCGTGGTCAACGGGTTCGCAACTTTGACAGCGAACAGCCACGCTGCTTTGCACCGAGGAATAATAATTCGCGATAGTAGCTGGAGCAGACCAAGTTGGGAGCAGGTTGAAGTCAATTTGGGAAAGCAGCGGACGATCGTGGACATCTATGGCTGGAAATAATAAAAGAATAGTCGGTCGGTCTAATCGGAAGGCAGCTCGGTGAGAGAGCTCGCGAAGTCTGAAATTCTAATCTTATCAGTCGGGCGCGTTAGTCACACTATAAATATGCTCGTACACAGGAAAGCGATAGGTTTAATTCTGCATCGTCGCGATAATAGACGACTTCTAGAGAGCGAGCGAGAGGGAACGAGAGACAGAGATTAACAACCGGAGTGCTCGATCGAGCGAGGAGAACCGACACAGAGCTACGCGGAGAGACAGAGACAGAGAGAGAGAGAGAGAGAGAGAGAGAGAGAGAGAGAGACAGAAAGAGAGAGACTCTGTTGTATACAATTCGCCCCCGGGGTCTCAGGTGGAAATCGTATAAATTGAATTCTGGATTCTCGTTCGATGCTGTCATTCTTTTTTGGCCGGCGAATTTCGGTCACAGGTAATACGAAACTCGGCAGCGGGCGGTCGAAAACTCGTCGCGGCCAGGGATCCGGCTCGATTTACCAGCTCCGAGAGACCGCAAGAAAGCCGATGGCTGCGAAGATTCGTGCCGCGGTCGAAAGTCGATAAGCCGGAACGTCGAATAGAGTTGCAGATTAGGAGTCATCGTCCGCGAGATATTCGGTCCTTTTGATCCGGCCAGTTGCGCCACCATAACCCTCCACCCCCCGGAACCAGCCACCCGTGAGCGCTTCGCCCCATAACTTCCCCGTGGACGGGCTCCCAAACCGTTCGACGATCGCCCGTGAGCGGTGGGACCTGCAACTTTGATTATTTCTTGAAGCTCCGATCGCACGATTCCACATCCTTAACCACGGCCGATGGACACTCAGAGCTGCCGTAAATTAGGCTAGTTCGGTCCCCGGGGCTAGGGGGACTCTTACGTCGATCCTCAAAGTTGCGCGTTTTACTTTGAACTTGCGAATTGGGGATCTTGTTAGGGATTAATTACGGAGCGTCTAGACTGTTTACATAGTAATCTTTAGGGTAGTTTATAGCACCTCAGATCTTTAGCCTGAACCTCAAATTTGAAGTACAGGTGCAGCTGATCAATGAGTCATGAAACAATAAATTCATCAAAGAGATAATAGAAGGATTCTAAAAAATAGCATCGTCCAAAATCGACTGCAGCGTAGACCCAATCTGAAATTCGAGCCAGCCGTATAATAAGCACGTCCCAGCAGACAGGATCCGAGGTAGCAAAGCTGCCCAAATAAATTGCATCGTCACATTTTACTGTTGAATAAAAGGAACACTAGATAAAGAGTCGAGAGACCAGGATTGTTTGGTCGTTCGGTGCTCTTTTGGACCACCGGTCTATAAATTATCCCAGATTGGTCTCCGGAATCTCAAATCGGAAGGGTGCATTGTCGCCGTTGAATGTTTAACGACGATGCATTTTTAACGAGGGTCCAGCTCTAAAGATGTTCTGGGTCAGTTTTTCGGGGGCTGTAGAGATATCGGAGAATAAACCAGCCGGTCCTATTTTTCCCGGTCTCGCGACGAATCCGCTCGCGGAGCCAGGTTGCGCGATTTTCTGCGGACGTGTGTTCCTCCGCACACGCGCGGAAACGCTATTTCAGAAATGGTATTTTTAGAAACGGCACACATATATCTACCCGATGGTAGAGGTAACTTTTTATCGACGACGAGCCGTTTCTTTTCCAGGTCGCGGAGCGGCGGCGGCGGCAACAGCGGTGCAACGAGCGCTTGCATTCCACAATTTCGTTTGGTTTGGTTTCATTCGGTTTCGTTTAGGCGCGGGGAAAACGGCGATCAGCTACGCCGTGCAACCAGCCCGGCAGGATTCAATGTTGCCGATGCTTGCAGAAAAGGCTGTCGCAACAGCTCGGCCCGAGCGAGCCTATTATTCCGTTGACATACGCGGCTACATTGCTGCGAACGCGTTTGGCAATCCGGGAAAAGTAAGCATTTATTTCCGGCACTCGATTCGGTGAGACCCGAAGCTGAATCTCGTGCATTTGGGCGACTTTCTCACAGGCCGTCGCGATCCTAAGTGGGCCTAGGTTCGAAGTTGGAGGATATACAAACGTCGAAGACGCGGAGATGAAGTACGACGTGATGTTTACGGTGAGGAACTCGTCGCGACTGCACAATATACAATTTTCTAAGAGGTTTAGAACATTCTGACGATAAGTGGATCGATAGACGACGATCAGGCGTGAGACTAAATTATCAATCTTCTCTTGTCGAGAGCTGGAACATTTATAAAAATTGTCTGTGTTAGTAAAACCTATTATAACACCACAATAGTATGTAAAACAGTGTAGCGGAGAGCTACCAAGTAAATCTTACAGGGTATACATAAGATTGTGTTTCTACGAAGAAATGCAGTTTCACTGTTCACTTCTGCGTGTGCTTTGATCAACATGAATTTCTATAAGGTTACACAGAGTAGCATTGCACTCAGTTTCCCGAGAAAAATGCCAGTGTTCTGTTCCGTCGTGCTTCTCTTGAATGATGAAAGAAACTAGCAATACTTCTTGCGCTTTCTTATAACTCTGTTATGGTTCGTGTTTCCTGTAATAACTCTGTGGAAACAAATAGATAAACATAGTCTTTCTACAATGTTTTGTCTCATAAGACAATGCCTAAGTCTATTGACAATTACGAGGGAAAAGAGTAAAAGTATGAAGTGATGGAATGGATGTCAGAGTCGATCGATTCTAAGTTAGAACTTCTAGCAGAGAATAATAGTCGGATCAAAGGTTAACCGTGAAAACACCGGTTGCCGGAGACCCGTGGCAGAAGGGATGGGTAGAATCGGGTTTGCGCGGGTGCGCTTTGGGTTCGGCGTGTCGGGTGAACGCGTCTTACCCGGCAATTAGATTCGCAAGTACGCGCAGCCTGGTAAGCACAGGCGGATCGAAGAAGACGGTCAATTAAGGGCGGACTCCCGTTCGTCCGCTAATGACCCGCAAGATATTAATTGGCTCTGGGAGCCGGCCGGACGCGGCTCCGAAGGCGGATCGACCCATAAACGAAACTCGAGATAGTCGTGGGCCTCGCGTGGAACACCTGCCGGCGATCCCGTCGACGCTCCCGGGAGGACAAAGAGACCACGACATTAGGGAACGTCTTCATCCGAATTTACGGAAGAGAATGCCGCTCTCTCTCTCTCTTTCTCTCTCCCTCTGTTTCTCTTGCCACCTTCGGGCCCCGCTCCTTCGGCAGCACGAACCGGCAGACTCTACCGAACCGTGAACCGTGCAGATCGATTTAAAAGAATTCGTCGACTCTCCGCGTTTTTTCTCTCTTTCTCTCTATCGTCGAACCTCAACCGAATCGTTGCATTAGTATTTTAAAAGCAGCTATCTTGGTTGACCCCGACTGTATCTGCGGACCAGCGATGATCGAGGTCAACGCTGCTGTTTTACTCTTTGCTCTCCTTCGGTCTGCTAGAATTTTCTTGGAAACGATGAACGAGAGAACGCCGCGCGCCCCCAGATAATCGCGATCCGCCTAATTCCGAGCTGGACCGACATGATTCCCTCTCCCAGACTCGTCCGCCTGCGAAACATCAGTCGTTCGCTGGAAAAGCCTCGATCGTGGTCGATGTCCTTGACCGACAACCACCCACTCGATTGTTTTATTTCTTCGCATCTCCCTCCAATTTTTACTGCGGTCTGACCTGCTATTGGCTTGCAAATTGATACCGTTTAAATGTACCGAGGGATTTTTTCGGTAGAACTCACGAGTAGACTGCAGGACTTTGTTGAATCCTTCAACTGTTGTGGCAGCAACTTTTTCTGAGAATTGAACTAGTACCTATTAGGGTGTATTGTACATTTCATAGAATTTTCAACTGGACCTAAAACAATTCGTTGCGTAATGCTAACAGGTAAAATGTTTATTTCTCAAAGAATAATATGTTCATCGCAACATTTCAACCAATTATACATTTCACTCTTAACAGAATGGAAATGTTGCTATCCTTAAACAAAACGGACACCAGCAAAGGGTTGGGAAATTGCAAGGAGGCAGATTGAATGGAATTGCATGCAGCATCATTTTGCTTTTAATCCGTCAGGAATAGCGGTAGAGAATGTTTTGCGATATTAAAGCGTAGTCGAGCCCGCGAGACTCGCGGAGCGTTTGATTGCGGGTAATCGATCTAACCGAGGTTCTCCTAGGGGTAGAATTTCCCAGCGAACGCGAAAGGACAATTACATTCTGCATACATTTCTTTCTTTCAATACGACGATGGCTTTCTCATTATCTACAACGAAGATGTAAGTACGTTCGCAGGTGAGCGACGAGCCCCCATTCGGTGGAGCATTTTGCCTGCTGGAGGATCCTTTCCCGGACGTCCCGTGATCCTTCCGCGAGAAATCCGGCAGCCGGGCAGAGTCCCGAGTTGCCGGCGCGGCGTCGACCGGCAGAAAAATCGGCACGACTATTTGATGCGCAGCTAACTGTACACAAGTTCGGCTATGCACGGCTAAATGCCGCGGTGTAGGGACCGGCGAGGGGAGGGGGGAGGGGTGAAACGAGAAAGCAAGCGAACAGAACGAGCGAGCGAGCGAAGGAGCGAAGACGAAATAAGGGAGCGAGCGAACAAGCGAACAAGCAAAAGCGAGCAAGAGAAGGGAGGCGAGGGAGAAAGGAGATCGCTTGCGGTTCGAGGGATGGAAAGAGAGGAGTAGACCGAGAGAAGGGTGTGCTAGAGCGGAGTAGGGAGAAGGGGGGTAAGAGAGGAGACGAGGAAGGAGCGGAACAGAGAGAGGGTTTAGGAAGGGTGCACAGGCAGTTGGGAGCGCTCGCACCGAGGGAAGAGCCACGGGAAAGGCGGTGCGCGAGAACGAGACGGCGAAACGAGGGCCAGGGGTCGAGGTTCGGGGTGTGGGGTGTCGGAGAGAGCGAGAGCGAGAGAGAGAGAGAGAGAGAGGGGGGGAGAGAGAGAGAGAGAACGCGACGTAGATCGACGGAGAACGCTGGCAGTGGCGGCAGCAACGGAGAGACAGGGAGAGAGCGACAGAGAGGAGAATGAGCGGGAGGGCAGACGGACGTTCCAGACTCGTGTAGACGGGCGAGGGGAACGAACGAAGAGTTCCACGGACGAGGCAAGAGAAGGGAAGGTGGGACAGAGAGGGACGAAGCCAGCGTGAGAGGGTTGGGGGATCGCTAGCGAGGAGGAAGTGGTGGGGCCAAAGAATTGGCGAGGACCAGGCTACAAGAGAGGACGAGGAGAAAGAGGAGGAGGAGAGAAGGAGGTGGCGGAGGAGGAGGTGGAGGTGGATGAGGAGGAGGGTAGTCGAGCGTGCGGAGGGGTGTCGTGGGGCAGGAGCGCGATCCCAGAAGTGGGGGTTGCCGCCCCTCTCGCGCGTTAACCCCTCCGACGTGGAGAGAAACACGAGCGCGAGGAGAGGAAGAAAGAGCGAAAGAGCGGGGGCCGCTGCCCCTCTCCGCCGTTCCGCGAGGTTCCTATGAATTTTGCGACACTCAATAAAAAGTGGTTCCACGAGGTTAACATTTCGGTAACTATACCCTCGCCTACCCAGGCCGCGCACGCACGCAGCCAGCCAGCCAGGCAGCAGGCAGACACCGACGAGCCGGATCGGTGAGGACAACAACCACGACTACAAACACCGGCGACGACAACGACGTTAGTAGAAGAGATTGCTGCTCGCGCGCGGAGATCGGCGACGACGTACACACGATCTCGAAACGTGGACACACGCGGACGGAAGGACGCGCGAAGACGCACACGGACACGAAAACGCGCGCTTATATTGGAGAGGAGGGCTGCTGCTCGCTCGCGCAACAAACACCAACACCCACACGCGCCGAGGAAATTCAGCGGTGCGCGCGGACCAAGAGTAGAACCAAGAAGAGCGAGCGAGCGAGCGCAACCGAGTAGAGGCGGGTAGTAGAGAGCGAGTAGAACAAGCGCGAGAGTGCGAGCGGGCGAGCGGGCAAGCGGACGAGCGAGCGAGCGAGCAAGCGAGCGAGCGAACTGAAAGAAGAACGAGGGAGCCGCCGCTCTACGCCGGTGTGTGTGTACGAGAGCGCGTGCACAGGCCGGAGGAACACGGTCGTGTGTAAAAAAGCGAGGAGAGGAGAGCGAGAGAGGGACAGGAAGAAGGAGGAGGCACGAGCGAGAGAGAAAAAGGTCCGAGGGACACGCACGGCACCGACACAGAGGAGGAGCGCGCGGGCGGGCGCACACGCATACATGCACGCGCATGCACGCACACCACCGGACCGCCGAAAAAACTGCACGGGAGAGGCGCAGCAACGGGCAAACCGAACCGCGCGCGAATCAAGTGCTTTGGCCAGTCGCGTTCCCAATCACTCTACGACTAGGTAGTCCCCCGGTGTGTCCCAAAGAAGCGGCAGGGAGCTGGTCCTTCGCTCGATGGTGTCGTCCCGCAAGATAATACCGGATACTTTGCCGCGGGATCCTTCTCACTGGTCAACGACGCGAGATCAACAAACGTCCGCCGATATCTGCCACGTTTTCGATCGTCGCCGCCTCCATCCTCGATCTCGGCTCGCCGATCGCCGATAACGTTACACGCGCCTCGTTCAACGGAACCGTGCCTCTTTTTTCTTCTCCACGCCGACCGATAGATCACCGGGAGTGCTCGCTTGTCCGCGAATTACCCTTCCCTTCCGTTTTCCCTTTTCTTTCTTTTTGTTATTTCTTTCTCTCGCCTCGTTCACGTTACCGTTCTTCGCCGCTTTCACACCCGCGCTTTCTTTTCATCGGTTCCACGTCTACTCCTGCCAACGTTCTCCTCTTCTCGTCGACACCGAGGAAGAAGCAAACACAGTGAACATTTTCAACGAAACAAAATTTCTTCGACGGTGATCCAGTTCGCGAGGACAGCCGTGCATCCGAGAGGATCCACGAGATCGTAGTCATTCGCCTCCTCGTGTATACGCGGCGGTGTTTACGGCGCAGCACGCAGCTACCACGATCACTCCTACGGTGTTCTCCTCTTCGTCCTGCTGTTCGTCCTTCGAGAGTGACGGACCTAACCCCTTCCGGATAAATCGAGACGACCGTACCACAGACGATCATCGGAAACAGTGATATTTAATAAAAAGAAACGATCAAGAAAAAAAGGACTTTACGTGGCAAAACAGTGGTGCAAAGTCCTCGCGAGGAACGTGGTTTCCGGGGTTTTCAAGAGAGATTCGCCAGGGAGACAAGAAGTTTAAGAAGACTTGGTGATCGATCTAGATCCGTGTGCGTTCGTGAATCGGTCCGGACAACCGCGTTTTAGGCACGCCCGCTAAATAAGGAGCAGTTCTTTTTCGTTTGTCGTGGTAAATTGTCGGTGCGTGGTTTCTCACGAGGATGGACCTGCGAGTGTCCTCGGGATCCTGCGGAGCGCACGACACCACGAGCAACGATCGCGTGGCTTAGAGACGAGGGATCGAGCTGATTGTGTGAGATCGAGACAAGCTTCCCGGTCCGTATCTCTCGTCAGAGGGGCGATCCGTATCGAGTCGAGTCGAGGATAGAGAGGTGAGAGATAGTGAGAGGAGAAGGAAGAGATCGTCGAAGGAAAAATCAGCCGGAGAAACGGAAAAGGAGGAGGCCTCGTCGCATCCGACAGTCAAACGGTGGGTTTTAGCACCGACGACGACGACGAAGACGACGACAAGGACACCGGGCAAAGGAGAGCCCCACGCTTTACTTCGCGCACGACGATCAAGGTACGTCCACAGCTGAGAGCGGTGGCCTTCGGCCGCCTGTCGGCTTCTAGAGCGAGAGACCAGGCCCGATAGAGAGCACGATTGTGCGTGTCTGTGTGTCTGTCTCTCTTTTTGCGTGTACGTGTATGCGAGAGAACGATTCACCGAACTCCGAACCGAGGAACAGAGAAAGAGAGAGAGAGAGAGACACCGTGAGTGAGTGAGAGAGAAAGTATGCGTACCAGAGAGGAAACGACCGATCGCGAGAGAGCGAGACACCCGGCCGAACCGAGAGAGAGTTCGACGAGTGTGTCGCGTCACGTCGCGAACGTTTGTTGCGAGTCCCATGCATGCGTGCACGCATATACTACGCGATCGTACTATCGTCGGCCCGTTCACCGCGCGCCTACGTGTGCATTTGCTCCGGCGAGAGCGTACCTGCATGCACCCGCACACGTGCAACCAGTTTTCGTCGGTCTTCACGGACATGCTTCTCTCTCTCTCTCTCTCTCTCTCTCCTTGCTCTTCGTCTTTCCCCCTTTCTCTCGATGCAGCGCACATGTCAGAAAAAGCTATTCATGTGGGTCGGTTTCGGGAGTCCGCCAGCGTTGCGAATGCAAAGCGTATTTTCGGGCGACTCGTCATCGGCGACGACTGTGGGAAGAATGATCCTTGATCTAGGAGATAGAGAGGCTCGGTTTACAACACTACTGATACATAGTGTCGATCGCGGTTTGATTCCTTTCGTTACGATGCAGACGGCCCTTTAGGCAGTGTGCACACGCGTGACACGTTCCTAGCCAGATATTCGATCTTCGGTTTCGTAGGACAAGTTACGATTGATGTAATCAGGAAATGTTGAAACGATGATATTGAAAAAATTGCTTTCGGCATCGTCTTGTTAGAATCTGTTGCTACAAATTGCTATAAATCATTTGAAACGTCTGTGCTTACGTTTTATGTAAATCAATCATAGAAAATGGTCGAACAGTGTCAGAAGTATGTTTCGAAGCCAGAGTCGCAGATTAATCAATAGCAAGTAGAATATATTCAGTCGTTAGTGGGTTGCAGACCTTGATGTTGCCGTTTAAAAAGTCTAATGAGGCGTTCCTCTTCCGTGGAATATAATAGATTCCAACAACCAAGTATAATCGAAAACTTTTTAAATCCATTAAAAAATCAAAATTATATCTATTATAACATTTGGGTCTACGGTTAAGTAAGTATCAGAAAGAGCGAGGAGAACGCTAGAGTGCTAGACAATCGCAAATCGAAAATTACAACTGTATCCTTCGTAGCATTTTCAGTCAAAATTGCGCATCGAGATCTAGACAGAATAAAAATCGGCAACTTGGGTAGAGTAGGCTGGCGTGAGGTGGTACGGTGTGCAGACCGCTTTACGCTCACCTAGACTCATCGTCTCGCTAGAGTAAGGTACGCGGGATGCGTGAAAGGTAGGACACGCGTGCGTACGCCTAGTTTAGTCTGTTGGTCCGATGGCAATGGCAGGGATTGCCGTGGCGGCTAGACGACCGCTAGACGAGCGTGCTGCCAGACGTTAGAGGTTGCCTGGGAAATGACGTAATCCGTCTGTGCTAGTGAGCGAGCGAGTACGCGCTAACGAGCGAGTAAGCGAGTAAGCGAGTGAGCGAGCGAGGAGCGAGTTGCTCGATCCTTTTGTCGCGCTCCGAGAGCCGCATTGCTTCAGGGGCCGCGTGTTACGAGTGGCCCGTCGTCGCGTGTACGTGTACACACACGTACGCTATAAGCTCGCGACCCTGCACTCCTCGTTCACTCTCGTTTTCTCCGTGTTTTTTGCCTGGTTTTTCCTAGTCGCTCCTGCGTACCACGCGCCTCTCTCCTCTCTCTCGCTCTCTCTTTCTCACTCCTTTCATTCTTTCTCCCTCTCCATGAAAATCTCTCTCACTCTCTCTTTTGATAGTCTTTCTCTCTCTATCTGCTGCACACCGTTCGCGTTTTCCTTCCTCTCTTTTTTTCTCTCCCGTCGAGGTTCATTCACGAAAAATTCCGCGTCTCGTAAAACGACGCTCTTTCGACGTACACACGGATAAAGAGAGAGAGAGAGAGAGAGAGAGAGAGCACGTCGGCCCGCTGCCGGCGAGATTCAATTAAACGAGTCTCGTCTCGTCGCGGCGGCGGCGATCGCCGCTCGGCGATCATTCGTTTTTATTGCGAGCCACGAGACGGCACGCTCGGTTTTTGCGCTGGCGAATTAGGAAAAACGGAAATAGCCGTACCAGGAAATCGCCTGTTACTCTCCGCAAGGTCGCCGCCGTGGATCTCCCTCGCTAGGATCTCTCTCGATCGACCCGTTCGACCGTGCCTCCTCTCTCGGTCCCACGATGTCTCGTTTCGAGGCTATACCCGGTTCGCGAATTCTCTCGCTTGTTCCTCCTCTCTCTCTCTCTCTCTCTCTCTCTCTCTCTCTCTCTCTCTCTACGCTTCTCTCTCCCTATGTCCCTCGCAGGGACGCGCACGACGTATCCGTGCAGATCCCCTATTTTTACGATGGACGCGTTTGTTACACGATGCCCCGCTGCAACTTGAAAACACCGAGCGACTAGGTATAAATAGATCTCGCGATCCGCAGAAAGAAGACGGAAAAGCGAGGGTGAACGGGTGCAACGGGGATGGGTCGGGGGCCCCGGCGGGTGCTGGGTAAAAAATAAAAATTCTCTAGCCCCCTCTCTCTCTCTCTTTTTCTTCCTCTATCCCGGTTTCTCTCGCGAAAAATACAGCCGCTCCGCACGCGTATATTATGCGCGCGTCAGACGCTACGCGCTCGAGTGTCGCGGCCAATAAAAATTCCTCTGTACAAAGCCGATCCTTGAACGTGAGTTTGGAACCGAGATCCAGGAGCCTTGAGGCTTCGGCGCGCTCGCCTACGAAGCCGTCGATTCCTGTCCTCGCTAGAAGGATACGCGATTCTTCGTTTTCGTTTTTTTTTCCCTCCTTTCTTTCGTATTCCGTTCTTTAGATCCCGACGATAATTCGACGCTCGTAAGGAATCGAACGCTTGCGAATGCGTGAGACGCGAACAAGCTCTCACCCAGACATTCCGAGTATTCGCCGTGCAAATTAATTCTATGTCTCCCCATGGGATATTCTAATCCCGCGGACCTTCGCCCAACAGACGCTCTAAATCTCCCGCTAGGCGTCTTCGCGATTGCTTCTCCGTTTCGGCGATTCTTTGTCCTCGAACTTCCTCTACCGATCGAACGGTCTCTTTGTTCCTCTGCGAGCTTCTCGAACCGAGGCCGTATCATTCTAATTAATTCAGGAGACGTTGCTTTTAGACTCGATACAACGTCTAACGTCGGCTAAGCACAAGCCTGCTCGCCCTCCACTTTCTACTTCTCCAAAGTGAACCTGTTCGAAGAAGCTACACGCACTGTCGCGACCTCTTCGGAATTTTTCTTCCGATCGACATTTTCGTCCATATCTCTCTTGTCGAGAAATATTGCCGGCAGCCATCTTGAGCGATTCCGGGCCGAGGCTCAAATGAATAGATCCAAAGCCATTGAATTAATTTGCACATATAATGTGCCACATTTTGCATTCGATTTTACCGAACAGTCGTCGACAGTTTGACCGGATCCTTTTAGAACGCAGAAATAAATTGAGATCGATTTCTTTGAGCCGCACACCCCTCTGAATTAATTAACACATATAATATTGCATATTCGATATTCGATTTTAACGGACGTTCATCGATGGCTCGACGCCTTTCAGATTTGAAAAATGAATCGAGATCGACTTCTTCGAGTAGTATCGTTGCGCTATAAAATTTCTTCCAATCGTCGATACAAGGTCCTGAAACAGGGCAACGGCATTCTTAATGCAGAGATTAGAGTGCGTGTTAGGGGTCGGAGGGCAGTTCTACAAGAGCATCGATGATCATTGAGAAGCGTTGGGAGTCGCGCAAGTAGGAACGAGGGAAATGACAAACCAGCTTTACTAGTCGAGCCGCTATTTTGTCGACGTTCTCCTTGCGTTATGGCAGCCTTACGGCTTTTTTATCGTCCACAATGACGCATAGGTGCCCAGGTGCTCCTGCCTGCTCGGCTGGCTGGCTGCTCGCGTACATGCTAGCGAGCGAACATGCGAGAGCGACGTCGCACACAAATGTAAACCGCCGCGAATGTGTGCAAACTCGTGCGACGCAAAATAAGAGAGAAGGACCCAGCTCTTTCTTTCTTCCTCTTTTCGCTCTCTTTCTCGCTCTTTCTCCGCAAACCGTCTTTTCAACGACGTTCCGCAAACGAGCAGTCAAATTTTTGCACGAACGAACGTACGGGAACGACCGATCGTCGAATCCACGCGATTTCTAAGCAATTTTTCGAACGCCCGTTCGATGAGTCGGCAAATCGCTCGCCGTGAACCACTTCTTGACAATGCGGTTTCGAAACGCGACGTTTCCCGCCTCGACGGGCTGCATTCTCGACGATCTAACGACACACTTTTCCCTCGTCGAATCCAAAATCCACCGACACGTCTCCCTTTCCGAAGATTCCCGTGCGAGACGACTCGTTCATTATCGAATGCGTTTACGACACTCTCTCGATCGCTATCGATCAAAGAAATGATCATCAGAATTCGCGCTTTCGATATAATCGCCGCTTAATTATTCAAAACTTTCCCCTGTCCGAAAACCGTGTTACCCGTTTCGGACGAATATTCATAAATACTGACATTATAACTTGCTTCCCGATACACTGACAGCCTTAACTGTTGGCCTCGTACTTCCTGTTACCCACGGGTTAAATGTCCGAGGCGATTCAAATCGATCGAGCAGCCTTTGCTCTGATTAATATGCTCAAAGTCCTCTTTTTACGAATAGTTATACATCGTTCTACTGCTTCCATAGAAGATTGAACAATCGTAGGATTTTTTGCGATATCTCAATTTCCCATCTACGCGATCTAACTTTCCACAGCCAGCAATGATGAAAATACGAAATCGAATGGTTGAGATACACTCCTTTTCAATATTAGATAATTTCACAGGTTCAATTTTTCTCCCCGCCGAAAACACACTTAAAGAGAATGAAATAAAATTGATTTATAGATCGTTGGAAAGGAGAACACCCCCTTTTCGGGGTAACCTCGTTTCCAGGATTACAAGGGTGCGGGATGCACCTTCTCAATTCGCGATAGTGCAGCGACGAGATTTTTCAGTAGTAAAAACCGCTAGATAAAAGATCAATCTAGGCCGCAGTCGCCCCCTAAAGTCCTATTTTTACGTTTACGAGGCGTAATTTGCATTATTCGGCAGCGTGTAGCTGTCACAGCTTTATGAAAATAGCTACATGCACTGCTTTATGCTTCCGAATAAATTAGGCTGCCGAATAATGCAAATTACGCCTCATAAACGTAAAAATAGGGCTTTTGAGGGCGTCCGCGGCCTAGATTGATCTTTTCTCTGGCGCTTTTTACTACTGACAAACCCTACCGTTGGATTATCGAGAAATCAGAACGCGCATCGCACATCTCTGCAATCCTGGAAACAAGACTACACCCTTAGATGCACTTCTTTTTGAAATTAATAATGAAAGTTGAAATTGTTAATTCAGTATAATAAAAAGCCCACCCAGTTCAGCTACTTCTTCTGAAATCTGAAAATGCCAGAATGTGGTCCAGTCTGCGTAGAATCTTTTTCGTGTGGTTTCCCGATCGAGCAAAATTGCCGGTGTCTCAGAGTCGGGCTCGGTCCTTGACGAGAAGAAAGTTAGCAGAAATGTTGGCGGAGCCGCGCTTCTCTCAGCTATCCGAATAAATTCGATCGGGTACCGGTTTCTTGGTCCCGGGGTGATCCCTGGTTCGGGAACGAAAACGAGGCCAATTGCAAATTACAGGTGGCGGCACGTAGGAACATCGCGCGAGCGAGCGATTTTGCAACCACGGGTTAGGTCGACAACTGCTTTTAGCTGCGCCTCTCTTGCACCGGGTCGGGCCGGTCGAGAGAGGATGCAATTCGTTTCTTATTGTTAGCCCCTCACCTTTTTGCGGCCGACCAAAATGTAGGCTTGCAGATTCGGTACTTAACACGTTCGCTCGTTTATACACTGGCGGGCCTTTGTGCAACATCGATGTTGTCCGAGCCGATTGTGAGAAACCGGAGTCAGTCGAACAGACATTCGTTCCTTCGATGGGGGAATCACTGTGCATTCGGCAGAAACCTTCCCCAGAATTTAAAATGAAAAAAATTACCAATAAGCCCACAAACGAATTATTTAAACCAAATGAAAAAATGCTGAAGAATATGTGTAATTTCAAGCCTAGAACATTTCGTACCGCGTTCGGGCGGCCCGGAGAGGACAGTGCATCGTTTATAATACAATAGCCTTCGAATTTCCAAGCGGCATCGCCCGCTGTTCGTCGATCTCTCGATCTCTCGATCCTCCCGCTCCCAATCCGGCACCTGCGCCTGGAAAGGGGTACGCATCCTGGCGATAACGGTTCGTTCTCCTTGAACGGCGAAGGGTACTGCTTCTCCTCGCACCCGTTATTTCTCCCTTTCTCGTCCCCGCTATTTCCTCGCCGAGAGTTCCTGCGGAACCATGGACTCGTGGGACGTCCATTACGAGCCTTCGTGTCCCATAGTCGCAGAAACCGCCTCCTCTCGCTCTCCTCTCTCGCAATCGCTGTCCCACATCGACACGTCGACAGTCGTCAACCTGGACCGCGTAATCTCCATCCGTGAGAATTACGAAATCATTTCTCGCTTCTCTTTGGGCCACTGTACTCCCACTTTTCGTTATACTTCGCTCTAATCCAGCGGTTTCCAACATGGGAGGGGCCCAAATTTAATTTTTGACATTCAGTTTTTTCTTGTAAGCAAGTTTTTATTAATATATAAAACATGTCTATATTATTATATCTATTAAAACGATAGACTGGCGCGGAAAAAATTTTTTGTTCGGGGAAGCGTCGTAGCATAAAGATTCGAAACCGCTGCTCTAATCGTAAGACAAATTGGTTAATATAGAACCTTATCCAGTATCTCTATCAACGTTCCAGTTGTCTTACACGACAGTATACGCAACAATAAATATATTTCTTTCCATACGTTGGCCCATAAATTCCCTTACGACGTCTCCTGCATCTCCAACAGCAAAGTGACAAGCAGGGCAGTGCAAACACGGTGTAGCAATTTTCATCGCGTAAAGAATTTTCCTGTTTCCCCGACAGTGAAATGAATCATAGAGTCGCGCTAGGCTTTGCGAAACAGGAAGATCCGCATGGTCGGGGTAACAGTATCGAATCAGTAGATAGCGCGGCCGAGATTTCTTCGCGGCGATAAGCGGGACAAAAGATCTCGCTGCGAGATAAGGGCGTTTGTGTCGTAATCGCGGGAACACCAACCGGCGCATTCCTCCTCGGTTTTTCTTTTCTCTGGATGTGAAAATTTTGCGACGTGAAAAACCCGCCGCGGGCCGTTCTCCGAAAACGTGGGCTCTCTGGATCGACCCAGTTTAAGAGGCGTTTTGAAAAATAAAAGGGGAGGGGGTTCGTCTAATTAAATTTAATGAGCGTCGGTGTCGGTCGTCGCCGAACAACCGTTCGTCGAGTCACGCTCGACAGCTTCGACGACTAGTCGAATTTTTCCCGGTTCCGATAGTGTGTACGTACGTGCACAGATATATATATATTCGAGCGCCCGCGCGTGATGGGAGTTGTGTGCATGTGTACACGTATACACTTCGGTGTCGACTACGCGCAGGTATGCATCCACATAATCCGAATCGACCGATTAGATTAGACGCCTAGTAACTAGATTACGCGACGGCCGTGTTATCTGTGAAATTAGACCCTGGCTTGAATACGTTATTTAGGCGAGCCGGATGCTACAATAACAACGGCCTGGATTTGCTGGACGACGCGATCTACCATCCGCCGAGATCGTCTTCGATCCATCCGCTAAACCATCTATTTTATTTGCCACGCCGCTGGACAATTGTTGCCGGAACAATGTCTCGATCGTTTCGAGAAATATTTCAAGACTCGAACAGCACTGTATTTTTAGTAGAAACTTGTCTTTACAGATGGTATTACCGTCCGTCAAGTTTCGGTATTTCAGTATTTTTTGAACATTTTCAGAAGCTATAAATCTGCGGAGACGGTTTCGTTATTATTAATAGAACCCTGCCGAGTTCTTTCTCGGAAAATCGTAGAAATTGTACGGCGACAAAATGGCGAAAGATCGTCCATTAGAACGGCACACGACAGCCGACTCGATCGTATCGTCGAAAGATAAGGTCTAAGTTTAGAACAAAAATGTTTAAACCTTATCAGACAAGCAATTAATTAAAGTGGACTTGAACGGAGCAGAACACAAAAGACTGAACTAGCTCTTGGAATTAAAATCCACAGCAAAACTTTGCTGTCCCTGTTCTACTAGCTTGAAGCTAGATTTCTAGAATTCATTTTATGTAGCAAGAAAAATATCTTGTAAAGAAATTTATTAGAGATTAGTTATCCGAGATTAATTACGTAAAATGAAGAGTGACTACAAGTTTCGGCGGGCCATTTGAAAAATTCCCCGCTCTTACAATCGAAAAGCAAAGTTGATTGCGTTGTCAGGCGGCATGGCATTTCGCCGCTCATCGGGATTCATCGCGAGTCTTCGAGGAAGACTAGCCATTACGAGAAGCGCCTGCATTTGCAGGAAGAAGGTGCACACGCGGCTGGTAGAATGCGTTTCGAGCGAAGTACACCTAAGCTTGGTGGGTCGTTTAACGCGCGCGCGGGAAGTCGAAGGACATAGAAATCTGAATTTAAAATGCGCTCAGTGCGACGCGAACGGGGCAAAGGGAATTCGCGCATCCACGGCCGAGGGAACTATTTTTTCGACGGTGTAACGTCACGGAAACGTTCGGCGAAAGAGAGAGAGAGAGAGAAAGAGAGGCGGGAGAGCGTCAAGGTTGACGCGTCTCGCGAATCATGCTTGCGTTCCACCGGCAGAAATTCTTCGCGCGCGAAGGCGGCCGGACGTCGCATGGAATCCCGATTAATTAGCCGAGCGGCGCATATCGTTAAGCTAACAGTAAAGCCGCCGAATTAGAGGGAAACAATGCGCGAAATGTCCAGTTGCGCTGCAGCCCGACCGTTCAGTCGCTTAACCTAATTGGAAAAATGAAATTCTCCGTTCGATATTTTGATTGACGTCTTCGAATAAAACAGTGGAACGATTACGGTCTATATGGGATTCTTCAGTCCGTGGGAGAAAATGAATGTGAAAACGGAACGAGCAACAAGGTGTCAGCGGGAACATCGCCCGTTTGCGATCCGCTTGATCCCATCGCTACGAGCGAGAAAGCAGTCGGGTATTTATGCGAGCGGTCTCGCGCGGTTCTTTCGTTGCTTCTTTGTTTGGCCGTGTGTACAAGCACATGTGCACTGCCGCGCGCACCCACTAACGAACCGATGGAAAAAAATGTGACCGTTCTGCTCTCGCTTTGACGGAGATGGGATCAACGGTGCAGTTCGAAAAAGAAGCTGGTTTACCGTGCAACAGCAAATTGCTACGCGATTAACTAGAAATTAAATTGATTCTACCCCTTTCCGGGAAAAAATAATGTTACCATTTTACCGTGACCACAATTTGTCCCATTCAACACGTAAAGGAAATTAAATTAATTTTCCGTCGCGTTAACTTCTCTGCGAGAATATTTTTTCGTGTTTCACCGGAGCGGACGTGGAATTTAACTTTTATATAGTTCTCGGCTGAAAATTCGGCTTTGATGAAAAATTGAAGGTTAACTCGATCCCGCAGCGAATGCGGATCGTGCTCGAGGCTGTCGCTGCGAACGGGTTGCCCGAGCGCCATTTACAGATCGGCACGGAAAAAACTGCTCGTCCCTCGTCGGGTTCGCGCGGGCTTCGGGTTCAGCTGCGCCTCGGAGTAACGGTATCCTCGTGGAAGGTGCAAGAACGATTCGAAAGTCGATTGGCCGGGGCTGGATCGCTTGCTCGAGGCGCGAGGACTTCCGGAATTCCGTGGAAACCGATCCCGCGTTTTTTCTTTCCGGGGGATATCGAACCGTCGTGCATGGGATCCATCGCGGAGGTATTGGCTCGCCTCGGTCGTCGACAAATTCGCCTTTACGTCTACGTAGATACGTCTGCGGCACAATTAAAAATACAACCGCTGACCCATTTTCAGTATTTTTAAGCTGGTGGAGAATATATTCGACGGAAATATATTCGGCGGATCAGCGTGTCTCGATTAATCGCGCGATGGAGAAGTAGGTCGTTGCGAGACACTCGGGGACAACCGACAGCGAACGGCAACACACGGAATACTGCGAATTTTTACCGGTAGAGAACGGTGTAGACCTCTCTCTCTTCCTCTCTCTTTCTCTCTGTTTGTCCTTACCGGCTAATTCGATCAAGTTTCTCGTCTAACGTGCCCCCCCGTCGATCGATTCCGCTCTTGGAAAATACGCTCGAACCACGGAGGAAGTAGTTCAGCCGCGCGTGCACCGGCTGCAGTAGTAAGAGTGCACCGATAGTTAACCAGTAGTTGCAGTGGAACGGCACGCTGTAGGAATAGACACGCGCTAGACCCAGCAAGTAGAGCGCGCCTAGTACTAGTCAGACGCGCGGCCCTTTCTCAATACACGCTGCGCTCTTCCGATCGTACCTGGCGTTTCCCACTAAATTTCGAAATTCAAACGGGAAGAACACAACTTATTAACGTATATAGATTGATGGAAATTCACTCGAATCGGTTAGCATAGTGTACGATATCATACATCGCAGAATGTACTTTGTTCTTCGTTTTTCCTGTGTGACTTTTCGTTACCGGTTGACCGCAGTCTTCGAAGTCTGTCGCCTGCACTCGCTTAACCCCATGCATATTGTATGCGATTTAATCTTGTTACGAAGATTTCAGACAGACTGCACTACATAATATGTAGGTTATACAGTACATTTCTGTACATTCGAAAAATGAAATTTCTCGGTCATCAATGTTTGAGCACTAGCGAAGGAAATATTCGAAAGGAAATCGCGATGCGATCTATTCAACCCAGTTCGACTAATTATGACTGTCAGTGGTCGAAGTGACTTGACGATTCAGATACGTGGAGTTTAGACGCAAGTGGCAGGCTCATCAAGCTTTGATTCGTGTCTGTCATTTTCTAATCCTGTCGCGTCGTACGTCACTCATTTGTAAATGTCTCTTGATCGTTTCGAACGTCCCCTAATAGCTGTCAGACAGGGTACACTCGAGAGGCCCGTATGCTAGGCTCTTGGGTCGACCAGGAAAATGTGGGAACCTAATTCTTCTCCACCTGAGCATCGTCGAGGGAGAGAGAGCGTTTCTTCGATGACTAGTCCAGTGACGCCAGCGCCGGTTATTTTCGTTCGGTCAAACACTGGTTCCGTCGTCATCCTCGTCGCTCGCTAAACAGCAGGGAAAAGAGAAGGGAGAGAGAGAGAGAGAGAGAGAGAGAGAGGAGCAGGAGGGGCGTCGAAGGAAATTGACCGAGCAATTCTCACCTGACGGTTCGTGCGTCGACGTCGTCGGTGGCATCGTTGGTGCTGGCCCCCTAACACATTCCCACATTCGGTGTGCTCCTGGTGTATCGGCGGCCCCGGGACACCTACTCCTCTATACACCGACAGAAAAGAAATAATTGGTTGTTTGGCTGTCGGCGGATTAGCCCGTTCGAGGTCAACGCCCGCCAAATGTTTGCGAATGCAGTGGCGGGACGGAGGGGTCGAGGGGCATCGTGCTAGGTGGAAAGGGGACACACGGGGGACCAGTGGCGTAGGGAAGGGGGGCTGGAAAGGGTACCGGTTCGAACGAAACAGACACAGGCAAAAGAGGGACGACGAGAGGGACACGAGAGAGGGATGAGGAACGCGGGAGGTGTGACGAGGCAAGAGGATGGTAGGGATTCGTGTAGTTTGGTGGGCGAAACGGACAGGGAAGGAAAAAGATGGCGGGAGGGGAAAAGGCACGTACGATTGCGGCCGCGTGGAGACTCCAGGCCCTCGCATATTCTTGCCCCTGCTCTGTTGCTGTTTCTCCGCTGTTGCTGTTTGCCTGGTTCGTTGCTTGCTTTTACCCCGTTCGCCCTCTCAAACCCCCCATGGGAAGAGCCCTCGCGTGTGTACGGTGCATTTAGGACGCGCGTACACGCCGCCCAAAGAGGATGATATTCTTTATCGCTGCAGTTTCCGTCTATTGGGACGAATTCAGGCGGCGCGTTCATCGTTCGCTGCCGCGTTAACCGGCAGGTGAGCCCCGGCTTAATGAGCGGCCGCATGCATAGACACAACGCTCGACGAACCGCCGAAAAAAGGGCGGAGGGTGCCTGGCACCGGCGAGCGTCGTCTACCCGGGCCCTTCCTTTCGTTGGTCCAACGATTCCTTCCACATACTAGACAGTCGAGGGTCTGAGACACAGGATGTAGACAGTGGGGAGTCCTGCAATCTATAACCTACGTAGCGGCCAGCTTAGAATGTGTATTCTGGATGATGGGGGTCCTAACTAGCAGTGCATCATCCCTCATATGTTCTCAGAGATTCTCATTGCTTCGTTGTGATTGGTATAAGCATGAATCCAGGATCGTGATATTAGAGGGTATACAAAATTAGGAGATCCGTAATTTAAGGACTAGGTGTATCCAACTAACACTACCCTGTAAAGCATTGAAATCGTAATCGATTAGACCTTCCCGCCACCGGAACAAATAGACAGACAGCTCATCTGTACAAACGTGACGCAGGTGGTCGGTAGGCGGCATTGCATGCGAGAAGCGTGGAATAAAAGGACAGGGTCGACGACGGGGTAGCTCGTCGTGGTCCATCGTGATCCGCTGATGGTTAGCCTTGAACTCGAACAACGGCACACATCGTCCACTCTCTCTCTCTCTCTCTCTCTCTCTCTCTCTCTCTCTCTCTCTCTCTCTCTCTCTCTCTCTCTCTCTCTCTCTCTCGGTCTTTCGACGGCCGATCGGTTCTCGGCGATCCTCTATTCCGTGACCGAGGCAACCAGCTCTTCCTCTCGGTAATATAATTACCGGCGACCCGGTGCATTAAGATTCCAGTCCACGCTGGAAATACGATCCCCCTAGCGTTTCAAGAGGACCTCGTGGGAAATGGGGCGGGTGTAAAAATAATTGAAACGACCCGATCGATCCCGGTTCGGAAAATTTTCGCGTTTCTCGGACACAGAGAACGAGATGACCCGGACAATCTCGAGGAGATCGATGAAAACACCAGGACCACCGCGGCGCAGTCCGCGAAGGAATTCGAAGGTCCTAGAATTCTGAACTTTCCCCGTCTTTCCGGCGTGGCATTAATTTTTCAGCGCGCAGCCTCGATTCGCAAACACCGAGTGCACCGGAGGCGTTCCGAGTATGCACGTTCAAGGCCAGCGACCGACTCGTAGACTCCTTCGCGGCCGTTTCACAGGAATTCGAATGCGTCGTCGTCCACCATCGGGAAAGGAGACGACGTAGGAGAATGTCCTGAATGACGATCATAGGGTCCTCCGGAACCTCGTTGGTGTCGGGATCGTCGCGTAACGTAACGTAACGAGGCGAGCGATCGAAAACGGGCTGGACAAAACGGTCAGAACTGTCGAGAGAGAAATAGAGCGCGCGAGATTCATCGTCCGCGCGGATAATTCTCATTATTTCGCGCGGAGTTACGCGCGCCGCGGCGAACGTTTCATTTAGAGGCGCGTGCACAGCCGCGCAATAAATTTCCAAGCGGATGGGATCAATATATCCGCGCGCTTGTTCCTTTCGCGGCTTTTTATCCCCGGGGTTGTTCTCGCTCGAATTTATTCGACGGGCCGCTCACGGCGTGTCGAGTCCGAGCGCATCGGCCGCGAATTATTCGACCAAGGTCAATGGGAGAGAGAGCACGGCGAGAATAGGCGAACACGAATATCAACGGGAAAAATCGTGCCGGGGGTCCGAGTGCGCGTTCGCGAGGATGAACGTTTCTAGGCGAATCTAGTCGAACGTATAGGCGGCACAGCCCTCAGCTTTGGCTCCTAGGAATCCAATCAATAAATATTACAATGGAACCCCTAGAGAAGTAGGGGAGCGTATCCTCCTCCCGCGCCCCGTCTACCCTCTCGTCGTCCTCTTTCGCTCCGATGGTGGGTACTGCTCTTCCTGTCGCGTCGGTGGAAAAAGGATCTGTCCTACGTCGCGCTCTCGCAGTCGCGTTCCTCGTCCTCGTTCGCCTCTCGTCCTCGGCTACGTCCGCGAAACTTTGCTTCGTCCTCTCTCTCTCTTTCTCTATTTCTTTCTCTTTCTGGTGCGAGCGCGCCCTCTCACCCTTGCTCGCTTTTTCCCTCGCTTTACCCTACTCCTTTTTCTCCCTTTCTCTTTCCTCCCCGCCACCCTTGCCACCCGTTACGTCGCCCTCTTCCCCCGTCGCCCTTCCATCTCTAAGCCAGCAGCAGCAGCAGTAGCAGCAACGGCGGCAGCAGCAGCAGCATTGCTCCCTCCTGCCCCCTGTCGCGCCCTCCAACCACCCCCTCCCCCCGATTCCTCCTCTTTCTCCTCATCGTCGTCGTCGTCGTCGTCGTCGTCCCTCTCATCCAGCGGCGTTTACATTTTACTTTTCTAGTAGCGAATTAAAACCGCGTTCATGCGCAGCCCGCGGAAGGGCGTAATGATTTTTTGAGGGGCGAATCGAGTGGGGTCGCCTACAGCACCGACGGAGGGGGTAGTAGCTGCGGGCGCGAGCTTAGCAGGAGCAGGACGGGCAGAAGGGATCGCGAGACAGGCCGACTGTCGAATAGATGGATGGAAGCTAGAATCTAGCTCTCCGAGCGGAGAGAGAAAGAGAGAGAGAGAGAACGATTCGGAGGGGAACAGCGCAAGGGTGCGCGCTTCGAAATAGCAGCCAACGATTTTATGGACGTTCGGCTGCCTAGGAATATTACTTTCCGCGGGCAGCTTCCTTCTTACACCGTTTAGGAGCTAGATCCATGGCCATCCCTCGGTCGGCCGCTTTTTTTACAACCCCCAGAGTGGAGAGACTCTACGAGGGAGAGGACCCAAATAGAACAAAAGGTGTCCTTCGTGGACGGTGACGTGTTAACAGGTTCGAGGGAAGCTATCGGGGGAAAGAGTCTCGAAGATCGTGCTACCGATCCCAACGCGATTTCGGACAATCCAGGACGATCTTCGTGGGGCACCCATCCGCGATAGTACTAAGCGCGACGTGGCGACTTCAAAAATTCCGAGTCTAGCGCTTTTAATTGGAAGTCGTTAGCTTTGCGCATTTTCGTCTCTTGGGTTAACGGATGAGGCGAGGTGGGCTCTCGCACAAAAGCGATGGAGAAGGAGCGGGCCAAGAGCGTTAGGGGACGAGAAAGAGAAACAGAGGGACAGAGAGAGAGAGTGAGAGCGACAGGGGAGGGTTTACGGAGGAAAAAGCAAGAGAGAGAAAGTTAGAGTTAGAAAGAGAGATAGGGAGAGAGAAAAGAGAAGAGGAGAAGAGAAAAGAGGTGGGCTGGACGACAGGGCACGAGGTGGGCAGGGGAGGCAGGGCCGATGCGGCCACAGGCATAAAGCTCCCCACCATATCGTAGCATTGGCTCTCTTTTCTCCGTTGCTCTTTCCTCTCCGCGGCTGGTTCGATCTCTGTTCCTCGGCTCCGACTCTCTCCCTGTCTCTGTCCCTGCGTACGCACTATTTTTTAGTCCGCACTTATTACGACAGATGTCTCATGCTCCGATAAAGAATAACGGCGGCCGGCGGGCGCCGTTCCCCCCCGCGTGCTCGCTAGTCCTAACCAGGCTCGGGAGCTGCAGCCCGTACTCTCGGCGCTTCTCGTGGCTCTCTCGTGGATCTCGTGGTGTCGTCGTGACACGACGCGGCACAACACGACACGATACGACATACGGTTAACGTTACCTTACGTTTTACGCGCGCCTTCTTCTTTTTTCCTTCCTTCCTTCCTTCCTCTCTCTCTCTCTCCCCTTCGGTTCCTCTCACTCTCGCTCTTACACGCGCGTTCGTTCACACACTCTCTCTCCCTCACTTTGTTTCTCCACCCTCGCCTGGAGCGAGGGCTCCACCTCCTCCCTCTCTTACGCGCTCGGGACGTGTTGCGCCGCCGTGACAGTGACTTTGTTCCTCGACGTGTCAACGGCTGGCTGGCTTGGCTGGCTGGCTGACTGACTGACTGACTGGTCGGTCCGGTGTGTGCCTATTCCGTTAACGCGATCGCTCGAGAGTGTCCACGCGAGCGAGAGACATCGGCGTGCCGCTGATTCTCTTTCCCCCCCGTCTTTCATCCTCATCCTCTCTTCTCTTTCTCTGTGTTTCTATACATCTCTCTCTCTCTCTCTCTCTCTCTCTCTCTCTCTGTATCGTCGCCAGCGTGTTCGACACAGTGATGGGTGGTGGTGGTGATATGTCTGGTTGGTGTCCGAGTGTGTGAAACGGACCGGCAACAGATCCTTCGCATTCCGGAGAGCGTGGAGCGCGCGGCAATTTGCGTCACGGTGGCTGCCCGCATCCCGAACACAGTGAGAACACGTGGCTAGGTGGGTAGCTCGTGCGTGCGTGTCTGCCTCCCTGCTTCTGTCTCTGTCTCTGCCTGCTGCCCCTGCATGCCAGTGACAACGTTTGAATTTCCCGCCCGTTCCACCCGCCGCTGTCCGCGACCGGTCTTTTCGTATTTCGCGGGATCCCGGCCGAGGATAGACGGAGAGACACCGGTGAACAAGAATTGAATCGAACGTCTCTAGAACCGTCTCGTTATCTCTTACCCTTTCTGCTCGTCTTTCTTTTTTAATCGTCCCCGGTCTCTCGGGCCTTGTATCGCCTGTCCTCAAAGTCTATATCTATTATCGCGGAACGAGCTTTAAAACTGCAGTATTTTAGGTGAATCGTTTCCTGCCACCGCAGTGACCGCAGATAAACAGGCTCCGTTGACCTTATTCGCCTACGTACACTACGATCTAGCTGTTGTATCGAACATATTCGAAAAATTCGGATTCGATCGATTCTAGTTGAGGAATGTTCTCTTTGACATCAATATAGGTTGCTTTGCAGGGTACTGCTTCTTCGGAACCGAGAGCAACGAAGCGACAACCTACTTAGAGCACTCTGTACAGAGTGCACGAGGATTACGTAGATTCAACTGTTTGTTGATCAGATACACATACATACAGGTTGTCTCCTAGGACACTTTCGCTCTGCTTGAGTCAGGAGCAACAGAAGCAAGCGCAGTTACAGCACTATCTACGAAGAAGAAGGTTCTGTAAGAATTGTGACAAGGTTGAAATAGATTCAGCGATTTGTAGATCAAAAAGATTATACCGATCAGGGCCTTGAGCCAGGAAACCACGCCTCTTTTTGTGTATCGTTACTTTCGAAGCAAAACCGGAGGTAGAATAGAAAGAGCAAGGGTAGAACCGCGTTGAAGACTAAATGATCGTGACGGTCCGCGACCAACCGGTCACAGGTGTCTCTCTTGATCAAGTGATCTAAATAAAATTCGATCATAGCCCAGGCCGTTCGTGGCGAAAATTCGAGACGCCCCGTAGTCGGCGCTCCTCTCGACGATCCTCCGCCGAATCTCCTCTGGCAGGAGGCTCTCTCCCTCTCGGTTCTGGCGCTCTCTCTTTTTTTCCTGCCGCTTCTTCTTCTTCGTTCCTCCCTCTCGGCCGGCTAGTATAGTAGTCTCCGTGTGTCCCTCGTCGTTCGCATTGGTGTGCGCGTGCTCCTGTGGTTGTGTGCGCGGGGTTCTCTCGCTCTCCGATCTCTCTCTCTCTCTCTCTCTCTCTCTCTCTCTCTCTCTCGTTCTCCTCGTCCCGCTTCGCCGTTGCCTTCTCGCGCGCGCACACACCGCCTCGCGTCCTCTCCTTTTCTCTCTGTCGGTCTCTCCCTCCGTTGCGTCTCTCTTTCTCGTTCCCGCGCGCTCCTGTCGGTCGTTCTCACTCTTCGTACCGGCGATCGCCGGCTTTTCGTACGTTTTCGTGCGGCCTCGCTGCCGCGCCGCGACGTACGCCCGCGTCGCGTCGTCGTCGACGACGGCACACCAGTGATGCCAGAATCGTGGGACGTGGTATTTTTCTCCTCCGCTCGCTCAGTCGACTCGACCCCCCACTCTGACGTACCATCGGCTCCTTGCGTTGCTTCGACTGCGCACGCGCTACACACAAGCGTACCTCTAGTCTATCCGTGTGAGCTGCCTATTCGACTCGATGCGTTCCTTCGAAATTCACGTCTTACCGAAATGCGAAATCTGGAGGTAGCGCACACGGTTCCCGGCGCGGCGCGGTGCACATTTTGCTATAACTTTTGATCTAAAGAAGATATCGATGCGAAATTTGGACTAAAATTTTTTTTCGAAAAACCGGGTTTAATGGTCCATCTTAAAATATGTTTTCTATGTTTTAAACAATTTTTTTCGTTGGTTTTTAAGGTATAACCGGTTAAGATTGTTCAGCGGGCCGCCAACACAAAGTGATTTTTAGTCAAACCATACTTAATAAATAATTACGAAAAAATTCATGAATATTCTACCTAATAGCATACATGACTGAAAATTTTTTCAGATTTTTCGGATTATGTAAACATGTTTAAAAAAATTGAAAATCTCCAAACATTCGAAGAAAATGCATATTTCGTATTCAAGTTGTAGAGATATCAGTTTTATAAAAATTCAGTAGTCGGATATTATTGAAACAATTGTCCTTAATTTTTTTTAGAATTTTTTATAAATTGTATCGGTGTTAAAAAAATCAAAATCAACTGTTTTGATACTCCTTTACTTTTTTGTAGATGTATTGTGTAATATCGAATATTTTTATATTGAGAGAAATACATTACAGATTTAATAATTCAATATAAAATATTTTATTTACGTTATATTTCAATATACATATAAACATCACTCCTAACAAATATGATAATCACATAATTATTGTAACAACATTTTACATATAATTTAAAGTATTCAAAAAAGGTGTTTGCGATAGCATCTCCGGTTACGAAAATCGATGTTAAATGGTCCCTTCCTTTCTATAACATAAAAAAACATACTATTAAAGTAATAATTACAAAGCACAGAATAAAATATTAATGTAAGTATACACTTATCTTTTCTTGGAAATCATTCTTGAATCTGCAAATCCTGATTTCGCGTTCTCCAGAAACTATGTTCCAGCTGGCACTCGCGAGATTTTAAATGGTCCTCTGCGTTGCTGCATTCAAAGAAAAAGTAGACGTGATTAAAATGGTAATTCTAATTCCAATTGTATAGGATACAATATAAATAGTAACGTATACTTATCTTTTTTTTATCGATGAACATGATTCCTAATAAAAGAAATTCCTAATAAGATAAAAAATGTTAAAACTGCAATAAAAAGATGTTAAAAACCGATTACAAAATGTTCAAAACGCGATAAAAAAAACTGAAATTAGGATTGTGGCTGTTTTAATTCCAAAATGTACCCATCAAGTTGGGGTTCCATGGAAATCATGGACACTATGAACGAAACTCGACCGATTCAAAAAAACGACTTCAGAAGTCCGTAAACGCGTGCAAAGTTAATTGCGTATAATTTACCGACGGCGACGAACGTGCATATAAATGCTCTCCCGACATGAGGGATAAATGTCTGTCATCGACAGACATGGTGCGACTAGACTCCTGTCTAGCTTTCAAAGATGTGCGCACCACACACATGGAATTTAATAGGACAGCGCCTATTTTATTCCTTTTTCTAGATTTTATGTCGGGAAGCAGTGAAAAAATTCTCTCGGCCTCGGCATTCGAGTGTGGAAGACATCTGACCGTGTTTATTAAAGATGTGAGGAGGGGGAAACGAAGAATTTGATTTGGGTCTTTTTGGGTACAGATGTCTACCCACATATCGTCGAAAGATAATTTAGACCATTGGTCCCTCTGTAACTGGGAAGTGCCGTAGTACAAAAAGTTCCACTCTTTTTGTAGATCTACGGCACTCCAATTCCCTAATTTACGAGCGACAGCTACGAGATTTTGAAAAGTTAAATCTCTGTCGCTGTTAAATACGGAATCGGATTTTAAAACCGTCAATGCCCCTAGAAAAGCATCGTCGAAAGGTAGACGATTTCTGATTTCATTGCTTATGGTCTCATAAAACCTTAAGCAATGTTGCCGGAAGGAGTGCAACTCAACTTCCGACATTCCATCATCAACCGCCTCTTTCAAAAAATCTTCGCATCTGGAACCAAGTTCCACTTGATTCAGTGGAACTTGATTCGATCTCAATTCGAAATTAACCTGTCTTACTAATTTAAAAATGTTATCTTTTAAAAGTGCTGGTTTTAAAAACCTTCGCAAAAAAAATTTAAGCAGCTTTTTTGAAGATGGCTGCAACTCCTGCACCAACGTTTTTCGATTCTGAAAGAAGGCGTTAAATTTGTTTAGAATATCAAGGACATATTCCAAAAAGAGGAAATATCCTTTGATATCCTGTCTGCTCAGGAAGGAAAAGAATTTCTTAGCAAGTACCGAATCTTTCGAAAAGGTTTGTTCATTGAAAAATCTGACTAAATCGTCCCAAACCTTTAAAAATCGTTGGATACACTGATGCCTAGCAAGCCAGCGTGTATCCGATAATCTAAGAATATTTACAGGAGAGTTCTCATAACTCTCCTGGAATTGGCGGAAAATAGCAGTCCGTTTAGGACTGTTTCTGATGAAGGAAGCGACGCCACGAAGCAATTCGTCACATTCTCTCGGTAGCGTAGCGCAAGCAGCACTTGCCGCCAGTGCTACAGAATGGCAAATGCACGGAATTGTCATGGCGTGGGGATTTTTCTCAAGCAATTTTGTCTTGAACGAAGAATAATTTCCTGTCATGACGGATTCATTGTCGCAACTGAGAGCCGCGATATTATTCAGCGGAATTTGCATTTTCAGCAACTGATTTTCGAAAGATTGGAAAATCTTTCCTGCCGAACAATCGCTGGCATCGAGATGAATCAGTTGCAGCAATTCCGTCGTAACGGACAAACGACATGGCTCAACATATCTAACCGCTAATGTGAGCCACTTGTCGTTTGTCGAATCCGAGGTTTCATCCTCGTGTACCGAAAATTTACAATGCCGCACGTTATCGGCAATACGTTCCGTCTCGCGAACGCATAAAACATTAGAAATAATTTGACTGCACTTCGTGCGGCCAACCTTCATGCCCTGCAAGACTCGAGGTTCATTTCCTATGTCTTGCATAAGGGCGAGGAGATCAGGGGCGATGGAGAGGGCGATGTTATGTTCGGCGAAGAAAGCCGCGTATCTGATTTCGGCGATTTTAATTTTATCGCCTAATGAAGAATTTATTCCCTTGTTGAAATTTTCGGGTTCGTTAGATGTTTGTACAGGCTCCTCAAGAACGATGTTGTTGTCTCGAGTGTCATTGTCATTATGAAGCAATTGCTTCATATTTTTGATATGAGCCTGCCTGGATGAATGCTTGCGTATTTCTGAAAGTCCGCAATCGAGGATTTTGTTGCAGACTTTGCAGAAGCATTTTGACTCATCGGAAGAAACTTCTTCTAACCAATCCTTCAAAGATTCATCAGCATCATACCAATGATGCTGAAACCTTTTCTTAAACTTTTTAATGGGTACACTTGTCATTATAGCACAACCACAGACCCTTTAAACTTTAAAAGACCCTAATACGATTAAAACTGGTAAAAATGAAACTAAAAGACTTCCGAATGTGAAGACAATCACAAACACAAACACTCCTTATAATAAAATAAAAACGTGGTAAAAAGAACGATAGAAGAACAAATTGTCACGCTGCTGTAGCACGTTGCGACCGTTGTGGTGTCAAGATCGCGCGGGATATTAGTCACGCGCAACATCGATACGCAACCGATACACTTTTGTTTCTTGACGTAAGAGGTTTACTATACGCAGATGCGTAGAATAAAGGCGGGATGAATAGGATAATCGACGCATGTAATCGCGCATCTCGTCGAACATCATGTCTGTCAATGACAGATATTGTATCTCTTATCTCGTTATTTATTGTTATTTATAAGGCATAGAAATTTCTTTCTATATTCATATTATTCCATCGTGGTGGGTATATTCTGCAATTAACAAACAGCCACAATTGTATCTCCAGTTTTCTTTATCGCGTTTCTAACATTTCTTTTATTAGGAATCATATTCATCGATAAAAAAAAAGATAAGTATACGTTACTATTTATATTGTATCCTATACAATTGGAATTAGAATTATCATTTTAATCACGTCTACTTTTTCTTTGAATGCAGCAACGCAGGGGACCATTTAAAATCGCGCGAGTGCCAGCTGGAACATAGTTTCTGGAGAACGCGAAATCAGGATTTGCAGATTCAAGAATGATTTCCAAGAAAAGATAAGTGTATACTTACATTAATATTTTATTCTGTGCTTTGTAATTATTACTTTAATAGTATGTTTTTTTATGTTATAGAAAGGAAGGGACCATTTAACATCGATTTTCGTAACCGGAGATGCTATCGCAAACACCTTTTTTGAATACTTTAAATTATATGTAAAATGTTGTTACAATAATTATGTGATTATCATATTTGTTAGGAGTGATGTTTATATGTATATTGAAATATAACGTAAATAAAATATTTTATATTGAATTATTAAATCTGTAATGTATTTCTCTCAATATAAAAATATTCGATATTACACAATACATCTACAAAAAAGTAAAGGAGTATCAAAACAGTTGATTTTGATTTTTTTAACACCGATACAATTTATAAAAAATTCTAAAAAAAATTAAGGACAATTGTTTCAATAATATCCGACTACTGAATTTTTATAAAACTGATATCTCTACAACTTGAATACGAAATATGCATTTTCTTCGAATGTTTGGAGATTTTCAATTTTTTTAAACATGTTTACATAATCCGAAAAATCTGAAAAAATTTTCAGTCATGTATGCTATTAGGTAGAATATTCATGAATTTTTTCGTAATTATTTATTAAGTATGGTTTGACTAAAAATCACTTTGTGTTGGCGGCCCGCTGAACAATCTTAACCGGTTATACCTTAAAAACCAACGAAAAAAATTGTTTAAAACATAGAAAACATATTTTAAGATGGACCATTAAACCCGGTTTTTCGAAAAAAAATTTTAGTCCAAATTTCGCATCGATATCTTCTTTAGATCAAAAGTTATAGCAAAATGTGCACCGCGCCGCGCCGGGAACCGTGTGCGCTACCTCCAGATTTCGCATTTCGGTAAGACGTGAATTTCGAAGGAACGCATCGAGTCGAATAGGCAGCTCACACGGATAGACTAGAGGTACGCTTGTGTGTAGCGCGTGCGCAGTCGAAGCAACGCAAGGAGCCGATGGTACGTCAGAGTGGGGGGTCGAGTCGACTGAGCGAGCGGAGGAGAAAAATACCACGTCCCACGATTCTGGCATCACTGCGGCACACAGCTGCACAGTCGTGACGTGACGTTTCGGGGGTTAGTTCGCACGGTATGTGACGGAGAACGAGGCCACCGGTGGACTGTGGCTGCTCTCGGCAACGTGTGCGCACCGTTCAGATCCTCGTCGTCGTGTTCTCTTTCCGTCGTGGTCCTCGTCCTCCTTCGTCATCATCGTTCTTCTCGTCGCAGTCGTCGGCGTCGTGCGTTTCCGGTTTTCGAACGGAACGGAGGGATCGTGGTGTGCGCCGCGCGCGGCACTTCCCATCTCTCTTTTCTCCTTGTCAACCGTGTTCCTGCACTCGTTCGTTGCTCTCTCGCGGCGCTATGACCGACATGTGATCCTTGCTCGCGATTCCCTCGATCAGCGGAATCGACGAATCGCGCGAGGCCGTGTGCCCGAGAGAAGCGGGAAACGACGAGAGCTTATCATAGCTTGGCCTGCTGCCGCTGCTGCCACAGACAGTACGCTTTCTTCTCTCTTTCTCTTTCTCCTCGACACATTTTTTCGCGAACCACGCGCGAAGCCGCAAGCCTTCTCCGGCATCTCGAAAATCGCAACCGCGAACGACACGGATCGACGATCGATCCTTTCGTCACAAGTAGTGGTACTCTACTATAATATAGAATCTCTCGGTTCGAATCGGATCCGAATCTCTCGAGCGGTTTCGGTCGACTACCAAGCCGGGGAATTCGTATCGATCGATAAACCCCGTTCGGTTTAAGATTTCCCGTGAGTTCTCCGACGACGCGAGGATCGAACGAAGGAAGAGAGCACACCAGGCCTCTGTGTGCGCCGCACTGACGCACGGAACGCACGGACAGACGGACGCGCTCGCTCGAACGTATACGTATACACGCGCGTGGAACACCGAGGAGAGAGCGGACACGAGACGACGTGTACGCTCGTCGATCGCGCCCCGATCGGCCCCCGTCGAGAATGACTTTCCGGCACGAACCAGCACTACTGGCCGAGTGTAGGGGACTTATTCGCGAACTTGTGAAGTGCGCACTTTTTTGCGAGGTGGCGTTGTGGAGATAAAACCCAGCGGACCAGTTTCAATTTCAGTTGATTGTTGCCGGTCATTAGCTTACGCGGCATGACGAGTGATAGGTGTGCTCACGCGATAACGCAGCCGCTCTTTTCGAACTGTGATTCCCGTCTGGATAGTGTGGTGGTGAATGTGCCTTAGAATAATTACGAGTATCGTAACACAGCCATTTAGCCGCGGTCGCAAGGGAAAAGGTAATCAGTACACACACTGGTCTGCTCTCTCGCGTCTCTATCGCCCCGTTTGACGGTACGTCTATGTACACGCTCGCGATCGGTCCCGCAGATTTTCGATTGTGTGCCCTGCCCTGCCGTTTGAAAATGAAAGTAGAAAGGAAAACGACAGTTTCCCGCGCGGCACCGGCGGCGGCTGCTCTCCATTCTCTGTGGGACGAGTGCGAACAACGAGATTCGCACGCGGTTTTTTTTTGTTTTGCCGTGACGAGTGACGCGCGCACGGAAACTACGTATATTCGCTGTGCTTGATGGTAAATAAACCGGTCGACATTCGTATACACCGTCGGTCATCCTCTCTCGATCAACCGACGACGGTTGGCACTCTTTCTTCCTTTCTTTCTTTGCCGGGTCTCTGTCCAGGATTTTCACGAGACCGCGAAACTTATCGCGGCCGAACTCGTCACACATAAATTTAGCTGTGCGCTGATAGCGGAACCCGAGGAGGAAACGAAAACGAAAAAATCGTAGGCACCCGAAAACAATTTTCAAATCGCCGGACTGACACGATAAACAAAGTCTCGTCTTTTTTTGTATCTCGCCATCGTCTCTCCTTCTCGTTCGTTCGTTCTCCTTCTCCTTTCTGTTTAGCAACACGATGCGCTCGCGATAATAGCGTGTTCGAGCACGTACACAAAATATTGAGGCTAACGTACGATTTTCGCGCACCGGTGTCTCGCGCTCGATTAGTAGTTTTCTACGGAGCGGACCGGACCGCACGTCGAGCGTAAAAATACCTACGGAATCGGCGATACGATTATCAACGGAAACGTTCCGAAATACTATGCGGCGCGGCGTTTTTTTATCGTAAATAACCGCGTTCGCCAAACAAGAGAAAGAGGCGAGAGAGTGAGTGAGTTGAAAAACGAGACGAGAAAAGAAGAAACAAGGAAAAGGGAATCGTGCACTCTTTTATCCGAGATCATTAATTCTATTCCCTGTAAATATCATCGGATGCTTTTGTCATAGCCAGTCCACATACGCGTGACACACAGACACGGCCGCGTAACGCACGCACACGATCGTGTTCCGTGTTCTGGCTGTCGGGAGAGAGACACTCGACGAAGAGCAGCGACCACTGTAAATTTGTTTTAAGATCGTTCCGTTTCATTTCTCCGTTCCTTTTTTTTTATCATTTCGCTAAGATAACACTATCAGCACACATTTAATGCCTGCGCTTTTATAAGTGGCGGAGAGAATTATTTAATCGTACGTTCTGGCTTCGCTCCAGCCTGGCGACCTAATTTTTTTCTTGTATGGTGCAAAGCAAAAAAGTAGTGTGTAACTCGTCTTCTCTCTCTCCTCCCATCGTCGTCTATTTTTACATGGCCGCATGCACTCTTCAATTTCTTATTCGGCCGGTAAACGTCATCCGACCCGATTCGAGATTCGCGCACGGGTTCGAGGATCCGCGATCCGCGATCCTACACGACAGCAACGGTGCGTGGGACTCGCGAGTGAACCGCGGAGATCAGAAAACCCGATTCCGCCGGTTCTGGACCCGGTGCCACGTAAAAATACCGCGCGGAATAACTCGGGGCCGTGGAAGTGGTGTGTTGTTTTGCAGCAGGCCGCCGACAGAGCGGGACAGAACGGGACAGAGAGCACGACGCCCGTATTTTTATTCGCTCGGAATTAACAACATATGTTCCCGAGCGCGAGAAGAGACACCTACGAAACCCGCGGATTAATTCGGCCGTTATATAAGTTTTTCGGCGGCCCAGCAAATTGACATCTGCTCTAGCGCCACACCTACGCATCGCGCGACGTTAATTGTCTCTCGTGAAAACGAAAACCGGGACTGGTCCACGCTCGAATTGAACCATGAGAAATAGAAAAATTCCGGTTACGGGTTTAGTGTACGGTGTGCCGGAATTGTCGAATTTCGGCGTCGTTTCGCGGACTGGCCGGGGCCACGGTTATCGAAAAATTATCGTCGCTTATCGGCGATATCGTGCACCTAGAAAACTCGAGTCCTCTGATTTCGCCCCGGTCTCCTTTACCGAGGACGCGGACGGCCGATTGGCTGTGATCGAGACGATCCAGCACGATCGAGAGCCGTCCACGAAAACCCTCCTCTATCCTCTTCGGACCGGCCCGGGACAAGCGAGCGAGCGAGACGGAGAGAGGGAGAGAGAGAGGCGAAATATAATTTTATTCGTGGCAGATAAGATAAGCCCGACGTGTGACGGTTTATAATAGCGCACAATATTATTTTCTGATTATAGGTGAATAGATATAACGATGGTAGATACGCAACACTTTTGCCTGCGATGGAACAATTACCAAAGCAGTATCACGACAGCGTTTGAAAACTTGAGGGACGATGAGGATTTCGTGGACGTCACACTGGCCTGCGATGGCAAGAGCCTCAAAGCGCATCGCGTCGTACTCTCCGCTTGCAGTCCCTACTTTAGAGAATTGCTCAAGGTAAGATAACACTCCCGTTGGTTTTTCCAACCCCGTAACCACCAACTTGGTCTCCCTCTCTTGGTTTTTATTCTCTCTCTCTCGCTCTCTCTCTCTCTCTATCTATCTATCTATCTATCTATCTATCTATCTTTCTCTATCCCTCTCGAGCCACGATGGTTTTCATCCGGTTTTCCCAGCCGCGTTCTTCTTATTTGTCTCCCCTTCGAGCCGCGGGTCCGGACTCGATACGATCATCGAGTGGAACGTCAATGTTGAACTAATGCGAGAAAATGTCTCTTCTTGTTCTCCTCCCCGCCAATCCCCGTTTTGCAGAGCACCCCGTGCAAACACCCGGTGATAGTACTTCAGGATGTAGCGTTCAGCGACTTGCACGCGCTGGTGGAGTTCATCTATCACGGGGAGGTGAACGTGCATCAGCGTTCCCTTAGCAGCTTCCTGAAGACCGCCGAGGTCCTCAGGGTATCGGGGCTCACGCAACAGGCGGACCAAACGGACAGGGACGAGGTAAGCCGTCTTTCTCTTACTCAGTCGTCTCCCTCGGAAAACCCTTCTACCCTCTTCCCGACAGTCCCGGTGACTCGCGAGGGAAAAAATACTGAAGGAGAAGCTCGAGGCTTCGAGGTTCGAGCTTCGAGCCTCGAGAGTCCTCTAATCTCGTTCACGGTCGAACACACGCACGACGCGAAACGATCGGCCTCCGCCATACGTCGAGTCGCATACTCCGTGCTCTCGTGAATCGATTATGCCTTTTGCATGTTATCTCTGATATAGACGTGACTTTCGACTAAAGAGGCCCGTTATCTCGCTGCACAATGTATATCCATCTTGATCCCAATCCATAATTGTCATAGGTCAAGCAAACAAAGATAACCGTGCCTGTTACAAATAGAAACCAGGCAATCGTAATCGGAGAAAGTACACGATTAAATGAGAAATACGTGCACCGGGATATAGTACGATCATCGGAAAGAGCCTGGTTTACTTATTAACCGAACGCCGGGATCCATATAGAGCCGCGGCTATTTCGGAGATCGACCGTGAATGTTTAACTTCGACGTTGTTCCCGCTAAACCGTTAATATTGCAATAGTATCTTTTACTGGGGCGACACGATTCACGAATTACCTACCGGAGAAACCGTGCAGACACACCGATAAGCTGACAATGATGAGAGCTAGTGTGGCGTTAAGACTGCGAAGACGCTCATCACCAGACTGCGGATTTTATGCATTTTCTCTTTTCATTGTCGCGTGTCGGGCTGCTAAGCGATCTGACAGATTGACTCTTCGGAAACGCTAATCTCGATCGTTCGAGAGTTGAAACAAAATCTGCCGGCCGGTCTCGGGCCATCGATGGGGTCTAGCCTCACGTTTTTCCCACTCCGCAGAGTCCACGTGCACGCATTGCAAAGGAGCCGATTTTGATTGTCGCAGCCGCTCAAACGTTTCGGCCGCGCTACAATGTAAATCGACGCACGAGCTCTCGGCAGCTCTGCTTACCCACATTTACGACAAGAATGGTCACGTACAATGTACAAGATTTAAGAAGATTTTTGTGCATTAGTTTCAGTTTGATAAGATAATATAAAGAAGGAATACATTTCTATCTGACCCCTGTGTCTTGCAATGAATGCAAACATTTCTTATTTTGCATAAAGATTCGCAGCCTATTGACACTTACCACAGTCTCTCACAAAATATCCTTTGGTACCAGTTGAACCTGATGAAATGAAAAAAGGCACAGCCACTGTATCTATGAAACAGAATAACATGGGAAGGGATGAACGGGTCAGAATTGCGACGGATGAGAAGGTCAGTTCGCGTAGAATGCATATTAGCGTTGTGTGATTTCTGTTGGCTAGCTGTCCCACGTGCGCACGCTGGCCGCTGGCGGCAACCATCTTCCGTTCCATGAGAAATCGGACGAGAGTTTCCCGCGTGGCGGATCGCCGCCCATGCCGGTCACGCCAACGCCGACGACGGTACAGCAGCTGGTCCGCAGGGCGCAGATACGCAGGAGACGGACGCCGAGCCCTCACGACGAGTCGGCGGACAAGAAGCTCAGGACGACGTCGCCGCCGTTGAACAACAACGACGCGACGCCGACGGACTTCTCGATGGTGAAGAACAACCATCTGTCGAGCAAGGTCGAGGGGAACGGTGTCCACGAGGAGAACAGCCCCCTCGGGGACAACATCAAGTGCGAGCCGCTCGAGCTGATCGGCGGGAACAGCGGGAACGGTGGGAACAACGAGGACTCGTCGGATTCGGGTGCCGCGGCATCGGACCGGCCACCGGCGTCCGCGAGCAGCAACGAACACGAACAAGAGTCCGAGCACATCTCCTTGCCGAATTTTTTACCCGACACCAAAATCTTGCACACCGGTGGCTTTAATTTCAGTATGGCCGCGCTCGCCCCGGAACACACGCCGTTGCCAGGTACGAACTTTCCCCATCATCTGTCCTGGCCTGTACGCATATTGACCAATTCTGTATTCACAACCCCTAGAACCGATTTGTCTCGCACGATATCTTCGTTCGCGATTAGCCGAACACATTCGACCCGCGAATATGTAAATATTCTATTTCATTCAAGCTCGTATCGTAATAAAAATTATACAGATTCGATCTGTCCCAGCGTCAAAGGTCGAAATCAGTTCTCAAGATAAAATCACGCGTCGGATAATTTTGTTTAAACAGTAACGCAAAGTTCGGACGATGTACCTCAAGAGAGGAAAGTTTGAAACCCCAGGTTGCAGCAAAGATTCCTCGAGATGAGAGGATTATCAGAGTCTTTGAGCGGCCGGCAGGTTCCAAGCTCCTCCTATTTTCAGTTAGCACGGTGATCTAGCTTGAATGATTATTATCAGACGAGGTGAGACGAATGTCCAGCGACCGCGGTTTCTAAAGCGAGAAGTTGCGCTCGGAGCGCAGAAAGTGTGCGAATGCTCCAGATAGACAGGATCGTATTCGGAATTGACCCGGGCCAATGGCGGACATCGATTCGAGCCGGCCACGAATTATCGAGAGACCGATTCAACGAGCTGATCTTTTATTATTAAGATGCTCGTTGAATTGAAATTAACGTTTGTTTCGGCCGCTATTTCGATGGATAGTAGGTCGCGATCGGTTGTCGTCTGTCGAAATATCCTCGATAATGAATTTTTCCTTGACCTTCTTCGACTGTAGAATCCTTAAATCGGCGGATCCTTGCATCGGACGGCCTTGTAGAGTCTGGTTACAATTGTGATATTGCGTACAGGCCGTTGTTCGGTCGCTCGCCGAGCTCGAGCGTGCAATTCTACGTGTGACGATAGTGAAATTTCCAGGATTGGGCCACGGGTTGCAACCACCGGACTTGGCAGGAACTTCGCAAGGTAAGAACGATCACTATTTAGCTGCGCCCCGGTAGAATCATCGGAAGCGAAGAGATCAAACCGGCAAAATGACTGAACTCTGTTTGTTGTTCTAAAATCTCTCGATCTCACGCGATCGATCGGTGAAGGAGGTCTTTCACGATTCGATCCTTCGCTCCTTTGAGCCTACCACGGGCGATTTTGTTACGCTACTCCATTATTCTCCTCCGACAGTCGATACATCGTGGCCGCAAATCGTCTGCGGTGTAGCGGTTCGCTCTAATAAAAAAAAAGTAACTAAAAAGACTTGTGCAAAATATTTATCAGAGACTAACAAAAAAAAAACACGGATCATAAGAATGATCGTTTTATATATATATATATATTTCTACTGTTTACGATTTCGATAATTTAATTATAATTTAATATAATTTTAATTTTAATTTCATTTATTTGGTTGCGGTGAAAGAGCACTACTGTCTGCTTGGACGATTAAAACTTCTTCTAATTGGCATGCGTTACAAAAATCATCCGATATCATCATCCCTTATATGGTTGACCATTTACGATTCGCCTGCATATATTCGCATTCTCATGACGTCATAATGTTCCGCGGTTTGCCGGCGAATTCGACGTTGGACGCGCGAATTCATGTCCATTCGGATTACTTTCCACTTCGACTGTGCTCTTTTTTCCACGGAAAGATCGAAGGGATCTTTCGGATCTCGAAACGGGGACGAATTCGCTCGACGCAGCCGTCGAATTCGCCGAGAATCATTCGAATTGGCACGCAGCGACGAAAGGAAAAAGAACAAGCATCGGTTCGGCATCGCTGTACAAAACATACTACTCGCCCGTTGATATCTCTATCGCGTCCGCGTCAGAAGTAGAACGCGAACCTTCTTCCACGCCCCGCAAAGAAACAAAAACACTGAAAGAACGGCATAGAAGCGAAGTCGACGAGCAAAGATGCAATGACAAACCGTTCATCTCTTCTTCGTGTGCAGCTTAACGTCCTCGGCAGAGTTTTCCGATCCGATTAACCGCTTGTCGAGTTTCGCGCCGGTCGATCCACGATCTATCGTCGACGTATTACGCATACTCATTATGAATACGGGGTGTCGCCATAGTCTTGTCGCGGAAGGCTTTCTTGCAAAAATTCGTGGAAAAGGTACGGTCACGTCTCGGAAAATTTATTCGACTGCTGGCCATCCTAATCCTCGTGTGGACCATGCATAAATAAAATTTTTCATCATATTCTGGAATAGGCAACAATCAGTTTTCGAGCTGAATGAATTAGTCGATTTTCGTTGTTACATTTGAAAAAAGTTATAAAAATGTACACATGGCTCTGTCACACGTCGAAACGGTAGGTCATGGACAGACGGCCTTTCCTCGATGATGGTTTCGATTTTGTACGGTGTGTTTTCCATGAATTTTTGGGCGGGTTTTCCTACTGCGTCGAGATTCTTGGAGCGCCCTGTGCATTCACACGTGCCGTGCTCGTATTGTCCAATTCGTGGTCGAAGTATTTTTGTATCATTGTTTGTCGTCCCATTTAACGTTTGGTAACGTTATACACGCCGCTGCCGCGATATCACCGATACGGCCGCATTATGACATTGCTTACTAGTCTTTATATTGACGAATATATACTTGTGTATCTCCCTAAACATACAGACAAATGTATACTATATATACCAATCACGTATCAACGTTTCTCAAATCGGGGAAAGAAACCATCGAACACGAAGCAATATTTTTTCCCGTTTAAATCGATTCACGTTCTTCGAATCTTTTCTATGAAATCACGATCGACCAGATCGATTTTGGAAATGCTGTGTGTGAGAATCTAAAGGCTCGCCAGTGTGCACCGCGATTACACACGGAATTTCTAATCGCCTGGTCGCGAGACAGCTTTGCAGCAGAGCCTGCTCGTTTTTGGTCGCGAAAGAGGATGTGATAGGTCAAGCCCGAAGTTTGTCACGTTCGAGTGACCCTGTTATCGCTGTGGCTGCGTCCTCCACGGTGCAGATACCACAATTTATTGCAGACCCTTTGATTCCGCGAGTGTCTGCTCTCTCCGGGGTGCCAGGGTTAACTAGTTAATAATTAACGAACATCGCGAATGCTCGATCACGCGAAACGGCTAATAGCGCGGATCTTTTTTTAGTTTGTACAAATTTTTGGTTTCCGCGATTCGACGGAATCGATACCGTCGAAGGGAACTACCGAATAATTGACGAACCATTTCAATACAGTCAATAGTAAAGATTTCAGTTTCGAAAAACTTCGAGTTCCCGCGACTTATTGCGATTCTCGTAGAGGTTTGCATCGGTGGAGGTCCTTGAGGGGGTTTTCGCGCAAGATTCATAGTGTTTGCAGTGCGTTTTAATAAACGACCGTGTCCTGACAGCGCCAGAACCAGCCAACAGGCATCGTCGTTAAGTAAATTCAGGTGTGGCCACGCTCGCCGCGTTCACGAATTAATATTTGAACGGCTGGCTTATACTAGGTTAGTACTGAAAAAGTTATCAGGGGGCCGTCGATAAGGCCGCAGATGTTATCCGCGAAATTCAAGGTCCCTCTATCTCCGACGAACCAACGTGGCCAACTAAACATTGGCCTAAACTAAAAATACGACGACCTTGGTACGCCACTCACGTTCCTGCGGCGCACTGCGAATCATTAGACACATTAAATTATACGTGGCTCGTCGTTCGCGGCCCGTTCGGAACCCGCTCCGTCTAGCCCGCCGTTATTTTCACTCGGCGTCTCCTTCCGAAAAATCTCTTTCTTCCACACTCTCTCTTTCTCTCTCTCTTTCTCTCTACCCTCAGATTCTCTCCGGCGAGAACAGGGGCCGCGATGCTTGCAAATATTCTTAACCCGGCTCCGCTCGATCCGAAATTCCCATTGTCATTGTCGCGCTGACAAAGAGGTGCCAATGCTCCTGCATAGAAACCAGTCCGACGCTCTGGGAATTCTAGAAAATCTGAAAGGGGATTATTGTCGCTAGAAAATTTATAAATGCGTTTTTCAGGAAGTTTGTTGACTTAGGGAAGTATACGTATCAGTTTTGTATTTGATTTATTCATTTTTCTTATAAATGCATAAAATCCACAGTCTAACAGCAGGATTGAAACATTGCAGAATAATTAAAAAGAAACGCAGGGTTCAAGAAATACTCGTTCTAAAAATGGCTCTTCACAAAACAGTGCTATAATCGTTCGTCTGCTCTTCGAAAATCGAAACTTTGTGATCCAAAATAGGGATTGATTTCTTAATTGTTTTCAGACAATGCGATTCAATGTGTTTCGAACATTCTGAAATAAAACATTAGAAACAGGTCATTTTGACAGTTCAGTGTTAGTACAAATGCAGCGGATGCATGAGGATGCTTAAGACACTCTCCATGAATCACTGATTTTAAGATCACTTCTGATCTCTGTGAGATCAAGACAATGTTACCACAGTGAGGCGAACAGAGACAAAACGCAGCAGAGGCCGCTGCAGGCCGTTCGCTCAAAAATAGCCCGTGTTCTCGCCGTTAAAAACGGTACCGCGAATTCGCGTTCGATTTTCGCGTGCGTTTTCGAGCGTGTCCGCGAAAACTGCTGTCGGGTAACGGGTGGACTCGAGATCGCGGCTCGATCGTCCAATCGATCCGTAATCGGTCATTTGCTCCGGCGTTCCACGGCGAAACGGGGCATTTGTTTTTCGCATTTTTTATCGCGCCAAGGTCTCCGGCGCGCGGTATCGTATCTATCGGTTGAGGGAGAGAGAGAGAAACAGAGAGAGAGAGAGAGAGAGAGAGAGAACGGCGTGTACACCGGCGACAGACATTTTTCGGTGCGGAGCCGAACCGGATTGCAACCCGCGCGGTGATTTTTGGCAGCGTTTCAAGCGGGCGAGAAACGAGAGATAGTTGTGTGTAGCCGGCGCAGGGTCGTCGGTCTCTCCACCAAACTTTCCACCTACTCTCGGTTCGTTAACGACAATAACGTCCGAATTAAACGTTGTCGCCGGGGCCGGCCGGTGTTTCGCGCGGCGCTCCGCTCCGCGCCCGTTGCCTCGTTACGCGAACTATCGTTGAGCCGCTGTGCCGCGGCGGTTTCTTTTTTTCTAGCCGCGAAATTACGAGAGCGGAAAAGTTACTGGGCGGCCACTCGCGATACAGAATTTCCTGTCGAGTGGCTCGTCGTCTCGAGGACCAAACGATTGACGTCGGATAGTAGTTTGCTAGTGTGCGCGCACTCGGTACAGTTAGTGTCGATCGTTATCGCGGGACGACGCACGGCGCGGCAATCGGGAGAGCAAGGTCTAGAAGTTTCGCCGGTCACGCAATTTAGAAAGCGCGCGTTATCGCGAACGGCCTGGCCCGGGCCTGATAAAGTGAAATTTTGATATTCGCGAAACGGACGCGCGGAGCGTGGTGGCGAGGAGGCGAGAGGGAATCGCGCGATGTTTCACGCTGAACGCCGCCGCGCCGCCCCCTCCGGCTCTTTAATCGTCTTCGGCTCGTAATGGCTGCTGCGGTTACGTAAAAACAAATCGCGCCCAGATAGAAAGTACCAACGCGCGCGACCACTTGTCGCCGGAATCCGCTCCGAACCAAGACCCGAGCAGCTTCTTCTTTGTTCGGCTCGAGGTTCGACCGACACCCTGCCTGCTCGCCTCATTCGATCTTTTTATTCCGAGCGCGGCGAGGCGGCTACCAGCATATGCTCGCCAGTCCTCGTCCGCGAGTTTCTAGGCGGATTCGCCGCGCGACGTCGAAAAATTTCGAGACCGCGAACGGATTTCTACACGACCCATCCTCCTACTTCTCTTATGCTTCTTGCTCTCCACGCTCACGATTCGTACAAATTACCCTCCGAGGCTCAACTTATGTCAAATTCACTTTTTTATTGCTACTTGAATACCGTATTTTATAGAGCGCCGCGAACAATGGAAATTATACGACCGCTTTACTTAACCTTTTGCACTCGTCTGTTATTTTTCTCCGCGAAACGGCGAATTTAACGCGATCGGCCAGCATTTGAAATTGAAATGGATGAGCGACGTCCGTAGACGTCCCTGCGCAATTCTTTTGATAGTTGTCGTCTGTGTTCGCAAAAGTCCTAAGTCCTCAATGAACTACGGACTTCGGCACACCGACTTGCAGTTTGTGACAAAACTGAGTAGGTGAAACCCTAATCTTTTTAAAGACATCCACAGTCTACATTTTCATAGAAATCTACAGTCTAATTGTAACACGTTCATAGTGAACTACCATTTTCTGGCATCTCGTGAGCCTCGATAAAATTCGGATTACTCAAATATATTCTAATAGGAATGTACATTATCAGCCGTTCTTAAAAGAGTTACTACAATAGGGTCGACAGAGACCCAGCACAGTTTCTGCTGGTAGTTCCTCGTCAGCTTAACCGGGCTAAAATAAGAGTGAAAAATGCTGCGAAATATTTCAGCGAAGGCCGTTTCGCGAGCCGCGCGATTCGCCGCGTATTCTTTTCGGCACTTAGGAGCAGGCTGGCCATAGTCCCGCAGCCTGCTGTTTATTGAGCGTGCCCGAAAGAGAGACGAGGAAGGAGAGAGACGGAGAGAGAACGAGCCGGAACGCGGTAAAGAAAGAGAGAAAGAGGTTTCGCATAGAGCCGACACACTCGGGAGAAAGATGCGTTTATCGCGGTCTAATTTTAAATCTATTCATTCTGTTTCGTTCTTTCTCGCGTGCCCTCTCACTCTCTCATCGCACGACGTTTCTCGTCGGTCTCGGTTTCGATGTCGTTATCGCGAAGAAAGAAGAAATTCGTTTCCCCGGGCCTAGATATATTCTTAGCCGGTTTCGTCGACGAGCACTAAAAATTGTTTTTAAAAAACCGATACCGCGGCGGGCCTAGCGGGAGCGGGAGAGTAAAAAGCGCCGAGAAAGAGAGGAAAAGAGAAAGAGTGAGCAGCGGGTCGCGCCGCAACGCGATTCCCTTTTCTCTTCTTTGGCCCACCCCCAACCCCCCCGAACAGTTTTTTCCTCTATTTCCTCCGTCCGTGGTTTTCTGCTCTTTTTCCGCGAACGCGGCGCTTGCATCCGCGGTAACCTGTTGTAAAATCCGGCCGCATAAAAATAGCGGGTGCCAGGCCGTTGCAGAGGCTCGTCGCGCGAGCACTTTATCCTCTGTTTCACTCACTCTCTTTCTCTCTCTCTCTCTCTCTCTCTCTCTCTTTCTGCTCGCTTATGCGCTCGCGCACGCTTGCGAGTTCGAGCGAGTGCTACGTCTCTTTGTATCGAGGGGCGCGTGTTGCAGCGCATCGAGCAAATATTTATTTCACGGGACGTTCCCGGTGCCGGACACCCGTTGCGCTCTCTTGCTCTCCTTTCTTTCTCTCTCTCTCTCTCTCTCTCTCTCTCTCTCTCTCTCTCTTTTTGCTCTTCTTCTCGTTTTCCCTCCGGCTTCCACTTTTTTCCTCCTCATCCTCCTCATCCAACGACGACGACGTAGCCGCTTTTTCGACGATTGGCCGAATTCCTGCAACGAAAGCGCTCGACTTATGCCAGTCCAGTTTCGCGCCCCATCGCTGCAATTCCGGAAACCATTTGCAGAAATCGACGCCGTGATTCACCCCGTTCACGCAACGATGCGTTACCCGTTTACCTGTTTTCTAGCGGACGCTCTTCAGGGTCTAGTAAACGCGTTACAATTTCGCTTCTCCAGTTATCTCGATCTCTTTGTTCGCAGTTTTTCTTTATCGCAGTGATTCGCATTTTCATTCGGACGCTTGTCATACGGAAATCGGGTGGGGAATCCTAACATACGATGCTTCAAGTTTTCTACGCGGCTTAGGCAATCGGATGCAACAGTTCTGTGCGAACAAATCTGCGAGTCACTGCTGGATAAAATGACATTAAACGAACCTAATCAGAGAATAGTTTGCAAAGGGGGTGTTCAGTCAGAATAGAATGGATTATGTCTAATATACACTATTTTTACGAGATCATACAATTTGCTATCGAATCTTTCTCCTGCATCTCACAACTATTACGAATCCCTGAACCGTTTGCAACGAAGAAATGCAGTCGAAAGGGGGACAGTACTTTCTTCGGCGGCCCTGTCGAAAGAGGCGTTTTCTCGATCGTCGGAAGGATCGATCGAGCGTTTCATTTTCGCGATCGATAAACCTGTTCTCGCGAAAGATCAACGTCGCCGGTGTTCGCGTCTTGTCGGCCTGGGAGCTGCGGGAGGCGGGGGGACGCGTTTTATATCGGGACTCGTGAAACTAGTCGAGGTAAAGAAATTTCGGGGTTACGTAACCCGGTTTGCTAATGGCCTGTTTGCGAAACGCGGAATTCATGCTGCCATCTGCCGACGTTGCCGATTCCGGCGACGCGCGCGCAAGTGTGTGTGTGTGTGTGTGCGCGCGCGCGCTTGTAACCTACACCCATTCGTTCTCTCCGTCTGTTCTTCGGCGTGGTGTTCTCTGTCACGGATCGTCTCCTTGTGCATACATCTATTTACTCGATACTTAGTCATCTTCTCGTTCTCTCTTTCTCTCCATGGTTCCTCCGTCTCGATTCTACAAACACCGTCGTCGTCGTCGTCGGTGTGTTTCGCGGTGTTGGTTCGTTTCGGTAGCGGACGATTCGCGCGCGGCTGGCAATTTACTTTCGTATGGCGAACGCGCGAAGGCGAATGACGATGAGAGGATGACGGCTCGGGACGGGTTCGGGACGAGACGAGACTCGGGACTTTGAGAGAGTGAGAGGTGAGGCAGCGGGGGCGGAGGCGAGGCGCCTGCCAAGGCCAAACGAAAGTTCGTTTCTGAACCAAATCCGACGGAATTTTTTATCTGTAGTATGTGTATTTATCGGGGACGCCCAGGTCTAGCTGCTTGTTTTCGCCTCGCCTGCGCTATTATCGATGATGAACTTGAGGTGACCTCGAAAACTGCGCAACAGTGAGCAGCGCGGGTGTCGCGATCAGTGAAAGACCTCGTCGGAGCGACGGAGCTAGAGAACTCGCGGGGTTAGGAAGTAGGGGTCAGAGAGGGGCAGAGGAGAGAAAGAGAGAGAGAGAAAGAGAGAGAGAGAGAGAGAGTGAGGAGGGGCGTTTACACTTTCGCTCTATATCATTTGCTGTCACGGGCCGCGATCTCTTTTTCTCCCCTTTTCCTCGTTTCGCGACGCTTTCCAAAACCGTTCGCCGCACGATACCGCTCCCGAGCCGCGTTCTTTCCTCTCCTCTCCTCTCCCTGGACCGTGTTCGATTTTTTTCTACGATATACATGTAGAAACTTGGAATTTCGAAGGTAGGGACCGTGGTTAGAGAGGCACGCGTCTATCCAGTCGCCAAGCGGAGTCGTAGATTCGAGCTTGTTACGTAAGAGAGTCGTGGCAAAAAATCGATCGTCGCGTTCGGCGATGGGGACGGGACTTTCTTTCGCCGCCCATTGGCGAACGGGTAACGGCCGCGGTGTTATCGCGGGATTTTCGAGGAGCGATCGGAAATCAATAAAGCTTGTTTACGTTATTAGCCGAATCGCGATCTCCGGGAGAGGCGTACGCCACTCTTGCTCTCTCGCTCTGACTCTCGTCAAAGAGAGTGCGTGTGAGAGAGACAGAGTGAGAGAGAGAGAGAGGCAAGGTGAAGGTCTACTCGGTCGCGGTGCTTAATTCATCGAGGCAGTTTAGTTTCGAGCCCCACCGCCAGTCTCCAGCAGCGACTAAGAGCACAGACGAGACTCTCGCGAAGAAATTGGCCTTGCTTCATCGTTCTCGATCGGCCGGCGCGGCGGCGGCGAGCAAAAATCATCATCGAGACGTTGAGGCCGTGAACGAGCGTCCCCATAGATCGTCGAGTAACGAACGTATCTCGGGCTCGTTGCTCGATTTTCTCCGGTCAAACCCCGGAAGAAAGCGGCGAGCCCGGAACACAGAGTTATCGGTTTGATCGCGGCAGTGATTTCGCGAAACGCGCAACCGCATATCGAGGGAAAAGAGGGCCTGGGAGGGCCAAAGGGAGGAGGGTGTCGGAGGGGACGAGAGAGCTCAAGTTCTTGCTCCCGTTCTCCTCCTTGGTTCGCGAGAGCCCCGTCTTCTCCGTCCACGTACCCCCCACCACTGTCCACGTAACTCTTTCAAAAAGTTCGTAAGACTCGCGTAACCAATCCGGAAGCTACTTAGATTTTTCCCTCCCCGCCGATCCCTCTGTCCTTTCCTCCCTACCTCCCTCCCTCTCCCTCTCCCCCTAAGCCCTGTGTCCCCTCCTCCTCTACATGGGTTCTCTCCTGTTCCCTCCTGATTCTTTCCGTCTCTGTCTCTTGGTTTCCCTTCTTGCGCCAGAGAGAGCGAAGTCGTCCCCCCTGTTCGGCCCTCCTCCTCGTCGTTGGCTGCTCCCGGAGTTTCGTAGTCGCGCGCGGAGTGTAGCGGAGCTATCGATCGCCGTGGCTCTCCGCGCTTAGAGTCAACATCAGTCATAATACAGCGCAACGGCATACGGGGGGTTATTAAGAATAATACGCATCCTAGGTATATATCCCCTTCCCGAGGCGAGGCACCGCGGAAAAACAGGGGAAGGAGTGCGGCTCGTGGGAGAGACGAGGGGGTGAGGGGGTTGGTTCCCGTTGCTAGGGTAACTGGCTGGGTAAAATCCCGCAAAGAAGAAGCATCGCCCGTTATGTTCCTGTGTGCCGGCTCTTCTGTGCTGCTCTTGCTCTTGCTCTTGCTCTTGCTCTTGCTCTCGCCTACCACACTTACACGCCCGTTACCACCGGGCGCGCTCTCCCGTTGTATCGACATCTCATCCTCGGCGGACGTTATACCGGCTTTTATGAGACGATGAATACGCGTACGCTCGCCCTTCTTCCCCCCCCCCCTCCCGATCTCCCCGAGAAACCCATCGCCCTTCGTCGAGTATCGAAAGGAGATCGCGACACGCTCGCCAGTAGGTTTTGTCGCATAAATGTAGGATCTTAGGAGAAAGAGGGAACCGAGCTGATCAGCTCCTGACATCGCTCATGATCGAACCCTCCACTATCTTAATCTCCAGTTGTTCTATGAAAAGTTCTGTTCGCGTTGATCAGATCGCGATGAATTCCTGGGAAAAAGATCCTCGTTCACGAGAAGATGGCACATATTTTGACAGAGGGGGATACCACCCCACTCTGAACACTGGTGTAGTAGGGATGCGGGGTTCTGGAGGGACAGAGGAACATTATCGTGACCGTGTCGTTCTGTTTGTTGTGCCATCTTCTCGTTGCCGATGACTACTACCATGTGCGTTTAAGCTGTTCGCCTTTGGCCTCTCTCTCTCTCTCTCTCTCTGTCTTTTCTGTTACCACCCCCGAGACCCTGCGCGCGGCGTCCACCCCCGACGATCTAGCCTCTCGACGCGGGACGAGGAGTCGTGTCGGCTCGTGTGTGCGATTAATTAATACCGTGGGACACCTCGGTTGGACTCAGCCCCCTCCTCTTTGGTTGCAGACCGGGAGGTCGCCGAGGAGGACGGGGGTTGGCAGTCCGCTACCAACGGAGATGATCAACGGGAAAGATCGGCCGATTGCCAAGGTCAGGCGGGAACTGGTCGATGCGTGGTGGTGCAGCATCAGGAGCTGCCGATAATCGATCTGTTAGACGATATAACCAATCAGATGCAGATCGAGCTCAAGTCGGAGCCCATGTCGCCGAAGATAGACGAGCTCGAGTCCTGTCTGCTCACCGAGCAGCTCGATCCCACCGAGGATCGCGGCTCGGTCGCTTCAGTAAGCAACAATCGACGTACGAGCCAGCATCAGCAGGCATCGAGAACGTCGTTGACCGAGACGACCGTGCCGTTCGCCGATCTACGCTGGCTGACGCAGAACGGCAACCAACAGACCACCGCCACGAACGCCAAATCTCGCGATCCCTCGCGGAACGATCAACAAGAGAGCAAACAACAATCGTCGTCGAACAACCGCACGAACAGCGGCACTTACTGCAACTTCTGTCAGAAGACGTTCTCGCGAGCCTGGTCCCTGCAGAGGCACCTGGCGGACACGCACTTTTACGTGCCTCAGTCGCTTTCCTGCGATCAATGCGGCAGGAGTTACAAGTCCAGGAACAGCCTGGTCAGCCACAAGAGCCAGTACCACGCGAGAAAGGACCGCAAGGAGCACGAGGAATCGTGCGAGGTCACGTATTGACCGGCGTCCAAGGTTTACTGACCGAATTGCGCCGAGAACCACCACGTCTTGACCCCGAGTACCCGAGGCTCCTCCGAGACCCGCCCCCGCGATACGAAACGATCGCGATATGTCGTTTAGGCTTCTGTAAATACCGTGAACCTCCTTCTCTTTTGTACATATATACTTTCTTAGATCAGGCGTGGGCAGCGAGACAGAAGGTTGTCTCGTTCTTCTCGCAGTAGGCGTGGCTTCCACGCTCCTGTCGAAGACCAGTTGCCCCACGGGGCGATCGAGGGCCCAAGCCTGCTCTAGATGGTGCTTCACATCTTCGCCACCCTGAACGTTTCTAGTCTTCCGACCGTGTGGAACGAGTTACCTCGATACACGCCAAAGAAAGTATACAAGTCTAGTAGATACACACGATGCCCGTGTTTAGCCTAAGTTCGAGAAACGGTGTGTTCGCCGGGAGCGCAAATCCCCCGCTCCGCGCCGTTCCGGTGGCGTACCGCTTTTTGGAAATGAGTTCCGCCATCTGTAAGTTGCCCGGCGAGTTCGCGCGCGAATCGATACGTCTCTCTTTCGGTAACAACCGCGCTCTTCTTCATCTACACCCCCGCCAGAAAACCAGCTCCGGGGGTAGTTGCTACCCCCGACACGGTGACACGGCGAACTCTCCTCGTAGCTTTCACCACCACCCTCCCCCAACGGTCGATCACACCGAGAGAATGTTATCCGCTCGTCGTTTCGCGCTTCGATCCGCTTCGGGATTTTTGCCGACGGAGCTTCGCGTACCGTCGACGCGTTTCGTCGCGTACGCTCGTCGATGGAATCGCGCTCGCGAGCGCCGCGGCCAAGGACGAATCTATTTATCGGACGATTGGACTATAAACCCATCCTATCTATCTGACCGGGCCTTTAAAAATAATTTTCAAGATACGGGCCGCACACGAGACGCTCCGTAATCGTTCCGTCCCGCGTCTCTTGCCAGAAAAAAATCGCTGATTCCGACACCAGCCTCGGTTATGGTTACCTGTCGCACGCCGCTTTACCGAGGACCGATCGCGCTCGCCGATATAAGGCCGACGACGAATGTTATTAGCGTGTAGCGTGGATGTCGTTTAGAGCTGATTGAGATTAATAAAGGACGATTCGAAAGAAGGAAAACCCGTGTTTTACTTGTAACGCCAAAGAACCCGCGTCTCCGATCTCGCATCCTCCTGTCGATCGCGCGCACGTGGAACTCTATTTCTTCGAAGAAACGAAAAAACTTTACTAAACAATAAGCTGCATTATATCAACCGTCTTTCGCCTCTCATCGCATCATCCCGTGTTTTAGGCCAATATAATCACACTCTTGTATAGATATATGTATATCCTTACAATGTACATATATGTATAGTCAACACACGTTACTACCTCCGAGATATCTACTCTGCTCTCTGTCTTGCTGTAAATAATACGCATCGACATGGATACATCTCTGGTGCTCTGAAAACACTAACGTCATCGCTCACGATCGTTCACTGGAATCTTGGAATTGCTTGCACTCCTACTATCGTAATGCGCTATATAAAAAAAAAACACCAAACAACTCGCAAAACAAAAACGTCAGAGCACAACGAAATACGAAGTAAGAAACAAAAAGGGGGCCAGGGGCACAGGCTGTTGTCTTCTTCTTCTCCACGAGGAAGAGTCTCTCGCCGAAACGACCGCGTCGCCATTGTCAGCCAAGCGTCGTCGGTTAATAAGCGATCATGTGTGTTCAGAATAGTTTTCATTAGACGGGTCTTTCGGCAAGAAGAACGATTGACAATGGCGACCGTGTGCGAGGCTCGAGACGCTCTCCTCAGGTGGAACTCAAGTGCGAAGACGAGACAGTAGAACGTGCGTAACGACGAGGACGCTCTGTGGTGTAGCACCTGCACAAAGCATTGTCACGTGGTTCCGAAAAAAAAATAAACCAAAACAAAAAAAGTACGGAAAACAGTTTAACGCAAAACCGTAAAACGGACAGTTTGAGCACGGCTTGGTCGGGTGACGGTGTGTGGCAACGTGCGCGGACGAAACTAATCGAGAAAATGGGCGCACGAATGTTTCCTCTATCGACTCGTCAAATAAAAACAATCCTGCAAAAGCAAAATAAAAAAAATACAATCGAACGCAAACATGGTGGTAGATGGTGGTGTTAACGAGTGAAAGCGAGACGACTAGAAATATTAAACAAAACCGAAAAAACAAACAAACAAACAGTAGATGACGATCAGTAGATCGCCGGACATAGAGGCGCACACACGGCTAGAGGCTAATGGAGGACTCTAGAGAGCGGACGGGGAAGAAAGAGACTCTGTTCTGTTTCCCTGTTTCGCGTTTTCGTGTGCCCCCTTCTCGTCGTCCAACGGACAACTATCAGTCCGCGGGTGTTGTAAGTCCGGTGACAAAAAAAAAAAAAACAAACAAACAAACTAAACAAAAAACCCCGGGCCTCGTGACAAAGCAACAAAAGTAACCCCCTGTGTCTGGTTCTGCCGCCAGGTCAGTTGGCCGGCAGCGGCGCCGCGTCCGATGAGTTTCGATGCGAGCCTTGCAACAAAATCCTGACCTCCCTAACGCGGTTGAAGCGGCACATACAGAACGTGCACACCAGGCCCAGCAAGGAACCGATCTGTAACGTCTGCAAGCGGGTTTACTCGAGCCTGAACAGCCTGCGGAACCACAAGAGCATCTACCATCGGCAGCTCAGCAAGAACGAGCAACAACGCAAGAAGATGGAACAGATGCGCGAGCGGGAGAGAGAGCAGAGAGAGCACACGGAGAGAGCGAGCTCTCAACACCAGCCTCAGCAACTGCAGCACCCGGATCAGCAGCCACAGCCGCGATTAGGATAGAGCTTGCTCGCGGTAGCCACTGGGGCAGACATGGGGCGCTTCCGATTGCCCCCAGGGGCAAAACGATGCAATCGAAAGTGATCTCTCGCGCGACAGAAAATCACAGCGCCCGAAAACCATCGATTTTTTGATAGTGTGTATCCCCGTCCCAGGTGGCAATCCATGCGTGCTCTCATGCCTGCCCCAACACAGGCTTCTTCTTTCGGTTAGATCGCGAGGATCCGAGATATATATATATAATATATATCAGGGATCGAAAGTTGTTCCACGACGCGTAGGCTGATTCATGTGGCGCGCGCACACTCGTTGAAGAATCTCCTTTAAAAAACAATGGTGTCGGATTTATCGGTATCGTTTGGGTTATCTGTTAGACGGCGACGCTTCTGTCGCTCGCGATACGCTATTGTCGGTTCGGTTTCGATCCGCGTGTACGTTCTCTAGCGTCGATCATTGGCTCGCACACTCGCCCCCTACACCTCTCCCGCAACGACATCCGAGGAGGATGTCCTCCACGCCCTCCCCCGTCCCCCTCCAGGGTGTCTTTGAATTCGAGTCGCGGGAAACACTATGTGATAGTAGACACGACACTGTTATTATAGTTTTCGATGGAGTTCTCCGTTCTAGCGAATCAATAAGAAAAAAAATGGAATGAAGTAATGGGATTCTGGAAAGAGAGAGAGAGAGAGAGAGAGAAAGAGAGAGAGAGAGAGAGAGAGAGAGAGCGAGAGAGTGGAGAGAAAAGAGGAGTTGAACGTGTTAGAGCGTCGAGGCCGACAAATTTAATTTTTCTACAGAGGTTATAAAGAGAGAGAGATTTATATGATGAAAAATATATTATATATAAATATATGTATACATGAAACGGACGTCGCGCTACGTGTAAATAGTTAAGCTGATCGGGTCGAGCAACGGGATTCGGATGTACTCCTTGCTTAGAACGCGTTCTTTATTTAACTGGAACAGAAAATATTGAAAAGGAAAGATAAGAAAAAAAAGCAAACAAAGCTACGTTCCCTCGTTTATTTTTATAGTTATACTCGCGAGGAGTGGTCTACGGCCGCTTGGCTACAGGTGTCGCGGAGAGAGATGTCGCAGTACAAACCTGAAGAATAAATCATAAGTTCAAACGTGTCCTAAGTTGGAGCCTAAACAAAAAAAAATCGAGTCGCTAGGTCTCCTCATTCTTCTCACCCTATATCCCCTATTCCGTTAGGTTTAATGCATTCTCTTCTCTGTTTCCCTTCGTCCTTCTTCCCTTTTCGTCCTGTGGTGCGAGCAACAGGAACAGCGATTCCGATCGCGCTAGAAATCCGTCGTTTTTTAAAAATCGCCTATTGGAAAATCGTTTTCAATTTCTTGTTCGTTTTGCGTTATGTTCATCGCGGAGTTAATCGTCGACGAGGCCGGCAGCGCATCTTCTCTGTCGAGACGCGCGGAATTGTGATAAAGAGTTTCTCTTGGAGTGTTCTCACGGTGTCCTATTTGTATCGTCCATTTGACATGCGAATGTTGGCCTGTCACATATAATTTTTTTTTTATTATTTTTACTCTTTGCTCAGGTTACTTGTCGCATACAATGCCAGGATTTTATTGACTTTGGGAGACGACCGAATAAATTGGAATTCATTATTCCAACATGTATTTTAACAAATACGGACGAAATCTATATACTGGAAGTTCTTCGACTCACAAGGCATCGCATGCCAATCGTTTTTAACGATAGTCCTTCAGGAACTATTTTAGTTTTGATCCTTGAGACTAGCGGAACATTGACGGATTCCAAAAGGACACGAGGTGAAAGTTTTTAAATTTCTGATTCGGCCAGCATTGATTTGTCAATCGAACAGTGAAGGCTAGGGACCGTGGGAACGCCATTGACGTTTGACTGCGGGAAAAATTGTGGCAGAGAGATCGATACAGCATCATCGTGCGTAGGATATAATTGAATTAACGAAGAGAGCGTGTCGCTATTCCGTAGAATGTAAATAAAAAAATAATCCGTTCGATCGGTCGTAGACGCGCGCGCTTCTCTGTGCATATGTACGTAAGGAACACGTCTTTTATATCAGGATTTATCGATACCGGCGTGAGCATCGCGCGCATAATACCCGCATACATAACGCAATATAATCATATACCGTCTGTCTTTTTTTATCGCTAACATCGCCGTTTCTCATTTTACTACTTTTGTTATATCGGGTTTCATCGAGCGACGGGAGGGACACAAGCGAGTCTCGAAAACGGTGGGCCCCGTGTTGGACGCACACGCACTATTCGACACACACGCGTGGCTTCACTTTGTTTTCCTCTTCCGTTCCGTGTCGCTAATTATTAATCGGATACGGCCAAATTCTATACGAAACGTTTCCGAACGGGGCAGAAGAGATTTGTTTCGCATTATAATTACTCTCACCACGATTATTATTAATGTTCTTATTATAATTGATACACGAATCACCATTATGATTATTGCTATTATTACTGCTATTATCATTATTATTTATGAATAAAATGTTTCTTTTGTACGCTGAGAGAGAGCGGCCCCCCTCCAACAAAACAAACCCAGACCCGCCGCCCCCTCTGATAGACCCCACCTGGACACGCTCCTCTTGCACGGGAATGGTGTTGTGCACGAAGAGAGGTGTGCACATACACACATACAAGAGACAGAGAGAGAGAGACAGAGAGAAAGAGAGAGAGGGAGAGGAGGTGCACACACTATGAAGGTGAGGTGAGCGCGGTGAGCGCCGCTCGTTAACCTTCGCCTGCGGTGATTACGCAACCTGCCGTGTCGCGACGCGCGCCGCCCGGTGGTTTTTGCATTTTCTTTTTCTGCGTTCCGTTCCATTCCGCTTCGCTCCGTGTTCCGTCCCGTTCTCGGGCAGCCGCGCAATGCAGACACCTCCATTGCACCGCTGTTGCACCGCGTGCGCTTCCGGTCGACCCACTTACACCACCCGTGGTACCTCCGCCCCGTGATACTGCACTCTGTTGTACAAGCGCCCCAGACCCCGTGACACGCATACGCTCGGCCGAGGTGCCTCGTCTCGCCTCGTCTCGCCTCAACCTCGCCTCAACCTCGCCTCGGCCCCGAAGTCAATGGGTGCGCGTTTCACGCTTCGAAGCACCCGAGGGTCAGCCACCGTCGAGAATACGCCGTTACACCGGCAGAACCTTCAAACCTCCTTCCTCCTCTTCGTTGAGGAACCTTCGGCCTCCTGCGACCTCCCAACAACTCTCGGGAACGCACAATACTATTGCGCTTATTGGATAACTGTCCCCCGTTCAAGGCCTACAGACACCTATTGCAATTCAAAGAGATTTTACAGGATAGGCCTATGTTCTGATTCTTCGTCTAAGATTTTAGGCACGGGGGGCGAACTGCGACAGTTATCCCGGAATTACTGCACTTTCTGGATAACCACGAGCCTTTCTATTAATTCTGAAATGATTTTGCTACCCTTCGATACAGCAATTCTGGGATAACCATCTGATTGGGACCTATTGACTAGTTCGGGGGAAGGGGTTGGTCTGAAACGATTTTGATATTTTTAAAAAGAACAATTCTCAGATAACTGTACCAGGCTTGTTACAACTCTGGAGAGCCTAAGCAGATCGTCATCGAATGATTAAGGGCCTACATTTTATTTTTTGATCCTGAGGACACATTACAGGATTCTTGGGGTGGGGATGAAAAGAGACAGTTATCCGGGAATTACTGTATCTTCTCCGCTTCAAGAACCTCCCATGTATTCGTTAAGAACGTAATTCTCGACTGTCTCGAGGCTTTCTGGTCGAAGTCTAGTCGAAAAGTGCCAAGCTGCGCGATCATCCCTTATAAAATTATCTCATATTATTTTAGAATAATTCATTTATAATTTGTTGGAGATACAGTAGCGGTTATCAAAAATGTGAATACATCGTATTGAAATATCACGACAGGCCGTGTTATGAAACAGCAATGCAATTTTAATAACTGCTACAAGTATCTTTATTTTACGAGCACTAACTAAATTGAATACTTTTACACTAGGAATCGAATGACGTGAATTCTCCCTCGATTGAAAATCGGTTTGAAAGAATGATTTTAACAACGAAAGCCAATCAAATAACTGTGCGTTGAGGGGTGAATGGAGCATGGCACTTGGACGTCGGACACGTTGACTCCAGAGTCTTTACAATTCATTTTGCTATCTCTGGAATCAACGCGTCGAGACCGGATGCAGATTGTCCCGCGAAAAGCCTCGGAAAGTTAGCACATCCGCGACTCGTTCTCGCGACACTTCGAAGGATTAGAAGGACTCGTCGCCTCGAGACTGGTCGAGAATCCCGACGGTGCGACCTCCGTCGGCGTACGACGATCGCCGATCGTTGCGTAATCCACGGCCAATGACAAACCAGAGCCCCGAGCCACCTTTCTCTCTACGATCGGAAACCCGGTGAAACAGATCGGAGAACCTCGACTGACAAAAACAGAGACACGAATGTCAGAAATAAATAATTCGAGCGTGCGCAACTATCGTACGTGTTCTCTCGTGGTTCGGGGGTTGTTGAGAGGAGCCAGAGAACAACATAAAGCTGCCACCACGGGCGATCGGCGGCCCCCTCTCGACGCATGTGTCTCCTTTTGCCCGCCCCCCCACCCTTCAACACCCCTATCTCTTTAATCACACCTTGATCACATACTCGCAACTCACGCACACGTACACGTGTCGATCCTCTCTCGCTTCCTAACCGGTCGCTTTCACCTTTGTCCCGATCATATAATCCCCACACGCCTTGTTAACGCGGACTTTCCTCGACTCACAGAAACCATACTCACCAAACCACACCCCCTTCAACCACACTCACTCTGGCCCTGCGTATCGAAGAACACCATCAGCGTAAACACTAATCTTGTCCAGTGATATTAATGGCAGTCGTATCTTTGTTCTTGTTTGTTCCCGGTCCCGCTCGCTCGGCTATACGTTCGGCTCTGGTTCGTCATTGTTCTGTGTGTACCTACCCGCTACCTTCACGAACACGGATTTGCGCTGGGGGTCCATCCACAAACGTGGCTCTCCGTGTGCCTCCTCCTACGCCACAAATATTGGTTCGTAACGGAAAATATCTTTTCTTTTTAATTGGGTGTCGATAATTTAATAACGGACATATATATGGTGCTTGGTCTCTCTCTCTCTCTCTCTCTCTCTCATTCTCTCTTTTTCTCTCACTCTCTCTGTCTCTATATAAATATTTAATCTCCTTACGATTCTTCGTATATATTTTAATTCACTGTTTCTGCTTCTAAACATTTTTGCCACCTAACTCTCTCACATTCTCGTTCATGATTTTTTCTTCCTCTTTTCTCTATCTATCTGTCGCTCGCGCTCTCTCTCTCTCTCTCTCTCTCTCTCGCTCTCTCTTGCTCTCTCTATCTCTAACCTTCGCATATTTATTTAACATTTTTACCCGTAATCGACCGATCGCGTCCGTACAATACGAAAATCGTGTTTCGCGAATTGGAAACGATGAAACAGTCGGTCAACCGTCCGCGATACTCGCGATGCGACTGTCGCACTCGATGCACGGCAGTTTGCTGCCGCAGGGGGTGTTCACCTGCGACGTGTGCGGCAAGAGCCTCTCGACGAAGCTCACCCTGAAACGGCACAAAGAGCAGCAGCACTTCCAACCGTTGAACAGCTCTGTGTGCTTGGTCTGCCACAAGACGTTCAGGACGTTGAACAGCCTGAACAATCACAAGAGCATCTACCACCGTAAACAGAAATAGAGCCGGTTATCGTCGCGTGAGGCTCGCGCGCCGTGCCGAGGAACGCTGTGAGAAACGAGAGCTTTCGAAATAGGGGCCGAGGAACAGGAAGGAAGAAAGGAAGAAACGGAGGTGGAAGAAGATGGAAGAACGAACTGAGGAGAGAGGGAAAAAAACGGTGCCAATGGACGCGACCGGACACGGGTGAAACGGCCGACACGTCGACAGCATGTCCGCGTTCGAAAAATATGAGGGAAGGTTTCGCGCGCGCGTCTGTGTTTCTTCTCATTTCTCTTTTTTGTTCGTTGTTCGCCCGAGGGTGTTGTTGCGTTTGTTGTCGCCCCTTGTGTTGGTCGTTGAACAAAAAACGGGAGAGGATTCCGCGCGGTTATACGGAATTGTTGTTACATTGTTAGTTATTAGGATCGGTTGCGCGTTCGTCCGTTCGTTCGTAACGTTCGTAACGTTCGTTGGTTCGACGGCGACGCTCCGTCGACGGTTTCTATGGGACCAGTTGCTGTAAACCAAGACTTCTCTCGCGTCGGTGTAGCTTTTTTGAATCGCGTCGATTTGGGCCGAGAGTTAGAATAGCCGGCGCCGCATGCTGTCTACGATGCCGGGGGAGAGGAGGAGAAGGTCCGAAGGACAGAGAGAGAGAGAGAGAGAGAGAGAGAGAGAGAGAGAGAGAAAGGAGAGTAAACGCACACAGTCCGAGAGAGGATATATTATAGGAAGCGTGAATGGACGATCGTAAGAGCTGGCGCGGATAGACGGAGGGAGAATGAAAATCAGTGCTTCCAAACACACGATGGACGCGCGTGGCGATATTCTTTTTGTTGAACCGGTACATCTCGTTGCAATTCTCACTACCGGAACCGAGGAACGAGCACCGCCGACGATCGCTCTTCGAGATTTCGCGAACCGGCCCGCGAGAAGTGTCTCCTCGCGCGGGACACTGACGTTCTGCGAGAAGAACGAGAAAGAGAAAAACGATATTCCGGACTTGTCCCGTCCGCAGCTCGAGGTCCGATCGGCTGCCCAAAGCTTCACGAATGTGTCACGAGACCCTCGTTTGCCACCGAACGCACCCGCGATCGTCGCCAACGCACCACCGATCAACACTGTCAAAACCCCCTTCGCGAAATCTCTACCCGCGGAGACACACGCGATCGCGACGGCCAAACCGCATAGCTATTTTCGTCTACTTTTATACCGCAATCCTCTCGGTCTTTCTACGATACTCACGAGACAATTCGACGGTAGAATTTTCGACGAATCACTCGAAGCTTCGGAGCTCGAGCTGCCGGCCTTCTCTCCATAGCGTCGCGTCATCGCCAGGACGATACAGACGCTATTAAATAGCGGTACGCTATTGGTTCGGGTGTAGAGAAGAATACAGTGTTCCCTCTACAACGTCGCGCGCAAAGTGCCAGCACAGTGAGATAGTTGGGAGACGGTTCCTTATGTGGACGTGGCTTCGTGGCCCTCGATTCTAAATCCGGGCAATAATACTATGTCGTTATATCTGCTGTAGAGGGAATTCTGTGATACAGTGAGGATATCAGGCGGAGATCTCTGAGTGGGCGTGGTTTCGGTGGCCCTCGATTTTAAATCTATATACTGTACAGAGATCTCCGGGTGGTCGTGGCTCCGCTGGCCCTGCAAAGTGTGCGAAAGTAAAGTTAAAGGCGTGACGGTAAGGAAGAAAGCCGTGCTCGCAGGGCTCGACTGTTTCGCTTCCCGGAAGGACTATTCCCGAGCGGATCCGCGATCGAATCGCGCGCCGGTTCGTCGGCGGTGCGTTGGCTGACGTTGGCGACCGGTGGTTGGCTTCGTAGCGACGGTGGGCGTGGCCCGAGGGAACGCGGCAGTTTCGAATTCTCTAGCGAGATCTCCAGAAGCTCGCGACACACGTCCGTTCGCGCGCGAATATTCTCGCCGCGTTCCCTTATCGTCGCCGGCCGCGCGGCGACACCACTCTTCTTTCTGTAGCGACAGATACGGCTTAAATCGCAGGCTATACACGGTAGGTTAGGCTTACGTATTTCGACGTGGAGGAAAAGGAGGAGGTTATGTTAGCGAACAGGAAAGAAAGAAAGAAAGAAAGAAAAAAAAATGAATAATACTTCCAGGTGTCCGAGACACCATCGTCCACACTAACTTTAGGCGGGAACGTGTCCGAATACATGTTTCGACAAGACTGTAAAACGAATATTGAATTAACCAAGAAAAGACTCGAGAATCTTTTAATTGTTTCGATGTTCGAGGGGGTACCGGGGGTCGGGGGGAGGGTTTTGCCGAGGGAAAAAAAGAAAGCAAGCGATGTGTGCGCCGGGGTGGGACGGGTGGGGGGGTTTTCACTGAAAAGTACACGCGCGCGATAGCAGCAAAAGGGGGTTGGGTGGGGAACAGGGGTGTTCTTCTTCCGTCGCGGATCGATAACGATCGATAAACACACGGCGGTACGTGGACTGTAAAAAGTGGTAGATAAAAGTTACGAAATGTTACGTTAAAGGGTCGGGGCTCCCTCGACACAACTGAGGGGCGGAGCGGGGGCGGATACAGGAACGAGCGAGAAAGTTGGAGGGGGTTCGCGGGGGCGTACCAATCGATCCCTCCGAGAGGCGACTCCGTTATCGTTTCGCGACGGACCGTGAGAAAGGACGTACATTGATATAATATAATATAATATATACGTATATATTTTATCTTAATATATTCATTCCATATTAAATGCTTTAGCGGGGGTACCTTGCACACAGACACATATTCATTTTCAATGGTATACCGGGCTTTACGTAAAGTACCTTATCTTATTATTATGATTACCTTCTTTTCCTTTTTTTTCTATATTATGATTATTATCACAACTATTGTTTCTTATTATCACTGCTACACTACGTTTCGTATCGCTACGAATCGATTCTTGTGCACGAACGATTTCCAACGAGACGCGCGGTGCTTCCGATGATGATCATTCGGTCGCAGTTTCATAGGTATGTCCTTTCGAGGCACATCTCGATAGAAACACTATTCCACACAGGACAAACCATCGAACGACCTAACAATTGCGTGTGTATCTTCTCGATTCCGTTCGCTTGTTCACGGTGACTCTGTTATTATTTTCGTTCGGTTTCCACACCTGTCGTCACCGCGTTAATTAACCCGTCCCCCCTTTCGGGCTCGATCGTCGTCCTCGAAAAAAAGTCTGACTTTTCACACAATACTCGAGCGGGGGAGGAAAGCTGAAAAGGAAGAGGACGCTTGTCCGATCCTCCAGCGGCCTTGACGCGTTCATTTGCATACACGAGCACGCACATGCACGCACATGCACGCACTGTGCGCAACGTGCACACACAACACACACTCGGCCCTTCATTCTACGCCGGTTATTCGCGCCTAACCGCGTACGAACCGTCACCGCTTTCTTACTCGCGCTTTCTCGTGTTTTCTTTCTGCCGGCCGTAATCGCGACGGCGACGACGAGACGCAAAGCGGGTACGGACACGAATCGGTGACGACATCCAACGTTTCACGGGAAGTCCGTTCGAGACGCGGCGGAAACCGCGCTCGGTTTTCTGACGACTGCGCCGAGCGTAGAGGAGAAACACGGTCCACTAACACTGACAGGTTACTTATATTAACTAAACGATAATAGCCATATATACATATAACCGACTACATAGCATATACCTATATTTTAGTAGAACTTTGATAAGCCACCGGTCGAGGACTTCCTGATGGTCGCGGGTCGTTGGACGACCTGGCCGAGACCCGATTCCATTCTCCTTCGCCCTTGTTACGTTGTTTCTTCTGATTATACGCAATTTGAAACGGTTCCATGATGCTCGGTGCATCGTCTGATTGATGTTAACTGCACTTTGAGGTGGCTGACCCAGCGAGACCATAGGTTAGAGGTCCTTGAGGACGGCAGTTAGAGTCGACGAGCATTTGCAATATTTTTGGTCGCACTCAAAGTGTCCCTTTTCTATAATTGTTAGAAGATCTCTTCAGGGTTTAACCCTTTCGTAGAATGGTTTAGTAAAGCCAGTGAGACCACAATCAAGAAATTCTTCTAAGAGATAGAACGAACTGCAAGCATTGCCTTGAACTTCCGTAAAATTTATGTGGCACTCAGAGTGTCCCCTTTTCTACAATCGTCGGAAGGTCTCTTCAGGGTTCGACCCTTTTGTACAATAATTCAGTAACAACGAGATTACAGCCAACAGATTCTTTCAGGGGACAGGGCAATTCAATACATCAGCAGTCAAAATGTTCCTTGCCCAGTGTCAGGACAGAAATGAAATTGAGAACTTGCAAAATTTTGAACAGGTCAACGTAGAGAATTGTCCCTTGTCTAGAACTGATTGAGAAGATTAAGGACTGAGTAATGCAAGTTTGCAAAATTTTTAGAAAAATCTCAAGAATCCCCCTTGTCCATTGTCAGAGAAAACACTAAGGTCTTTTGTAAAACAAAGCTTAGGAGTTTGAAAATTTGCAAAAATTATTTTGCCAAAAATTGTGAAAAGATCAGTATAGAGAACTTGACCCAGTGAAAGTGTCCGTTGTTGGGAATGTGAACCGAGATGTTCAGCAAGAGGAAGCTAAGGTCTCGAGCATTGAAAAATTGCGAAATCGCATGTAGGTGAATTTGGCGAATCGTTTTTTTGCTACGATAGCAATGTTTGCCGGCCGCTGGACCCAAACCTTTATCTACGGCCTCGCCGGGTTTACTGACACCGCTGTATCGTTATCTTGTCGTGTGTACGTCGTCTAGAACGTATCAGCTCGCCGTCAGGAAGGCTTCGAAGCTCCCCGAACGATAAACATATAGACAGACTAGGTCCCGTCGTGCGTCGACATTCGTAGAAGATTGATCGCAAAGTAATTCGCGGAGCACACACAGGACACACACAAAAATATATGTACACATATATATATTTTGCAGCGTGTACATCCGAGAACAACCCGTACACTGCGCATCCATTGTACAAACGGTGAACTCAGCCAGGCAGCAGACAGACCCCGTTCATACACATGCAGAGATACGCACATAGAGTACATATAATATACAGAAAGAGAGAGAGCGAGAGAGAGAGAGAGACACGTACGTGCACACAGGACTGAGAGACACACATATACGGCCAGCAGCCTCGATATAGAAAATATTTGGCCGGCGCATACGAAATTGTTGTTTCGAGAGAGCGGCTTCAACGAACTTGTCTTCCGCTTTCTATTTTATTCGATCGAATCAAATATTTGCCGTGCAACGAGGGACGAAATTATACAAAGAGTGTATACAGGATTTTTTTTTAATTCACTTTTTAATACTCTCGTCCACGAAAAAAAAAAAAATAAATAATTGTTCAAACCTCGGAATTTCAGAGCGAATCAAAACAAATAGTGAGAGAGCGGGGGAGAGAGACAGAGAGATAAATGAAGAGGACGGGATTTGATGTTTTAATTGGTGCAATTTTCGGCACGGTCGTTTTATTTATTGTGCAATGGCGTTATCACGGTTCACCGATGCTAGGCCGCGTCTCTTTTTCGCGTTTTATTGGCCCCGTTTTACCCCTGCAGAGTTCTCGTATTCGCCGGCCGGATTCGGTTATCGACGTACAACGGAGGACAAGTTGACACATGAAGACATACACACACATACATACACACCTGTACATCGTTTAGATAGGCTATGATAATTTAAATTAGGTTGTACTATTCGGTTCAAGTGGTCCGCGTCGCTCGTACCTTTGTCGAACATACTTCCGCGAGGAATAATCGGTCGTTTCTACTTCTCGCGTGGACTCGAGCGAAAGATTCGAGCACTTGTCCCGTTAGAATTTCGATCGACACGGACTATGAGAGAATGAGTGTATGTGTGCGTATGCATGGGTGTGAGAATGAGACCGAGCGACGAGGGATCGTTTAACAGATTTTCTTTAAAGCTCGAAGACTACGGTCGACGCCGAACATTATCACGCGAATGAAATACCGAGCGGAGGATATAAAACGAACGTTGCCGGGAATAAGAGTGTCGTGTTTCTTTGTTCGGTTCGGGAAGAGGAAACGAAGAGGAACGAAGCTTTAAATTACGAGAGAATGTGCGAAAATGTGCGAGAGTGTGGCAGAGAAGTGAGAATGAGGGAGAGAGTAACGAAACACAGTTTTATAGTAGTCAGGACTGGTGAAAGAACTGATATTGATAATATTTAAACTAGTAGATTTATTCAAAGAAATTGATTTGTGACTACTGTAAAAATGGCCAAATATTGCGGAATATATATTCGCCCTCCGATCCGCGGTCGGGCGCTATTATTACGAGAATAATAAATTATTAATGAAATTAATATAAATTGAATGAAATATTTAACTGCAAATTATATATTAGTAGAGGTTTATATTCGAGTATCCTTTTTGTTTTAACTGCGTTCGTTTATCTTCTTTTTAATTTCGCCTTACGTTGTAACCTAGATACGGTAGGCTCGCGCGCGTCAAATGTCTACGCAGTTATATCTAATTCTTTCAAAATTACATAGGTTTTTTAGGAACTGTATTTTACCTGAAAGTATCTTGAAAATCTTGCAGCAATAATTGGATGAAAATTCCTCTTCTTTTTAGTAGAACTTTTACGATTTATCTTTGGCTTCCGAAGGAATTACGTGGATCATGGCAATGAAAATTATAGTCGTTCTAACCTGGAGATTTGACGCGCGTCCACCTATCGACGACGATGATCGCTTCGCGATATTTTTGTAGGAATGATGTTAAAAACGCCGTTCTCGGAGAGTTCGCGCTCTGTAGTTGGCCTCACGAGATTCGCGAATTCGCAGGCGAGAGAGGGAAAACTAGAGAGTGTTAGAGAAAGAGAGAAAGAGAGAGAGAGAGAGAGAGAGCGAGTGGGACATTGAGAGAGTGTGGGAGGATAGGAGAGAGAGAGAGAGAGAGCGACGGTGCTTCCTTTACCGATCTTAACGATTGGCCAGTGCAAAATACGAAAATCCGTTCGAAGGATCCGGCTTCGAGCAATTTTTCCGAAAGACTGAATCGTTGAATTTTTCGCGAGCTTCGTGTCGTAGGCGGATGGCAGGCAGCGAAGTGTTCACGGACGAGAGTGGAGACTGTCGAAGTGGGTTGAAAATGGGGAAAAAGTGGGGTAAAAAACCGAAGGCTCGAGACGCGCGTACCTGATTGCAATTTAATTAGTTAACCGGCCGCCATCCGCGACACTGTTCGCCGTCAGACTGAATTGGACTGATTAATTAATCTATTCTCTTTTTTTTTCTTCTATTATACGTTTTTATTTTTTTGTTCTACTCTATATATGTGTGTCTTTTTTTTTAATCGTTCTAATTAGTCGACATTATATTGGACTGATCTTCGAACTTTTGTTTCTTTGGACTGATGTTACCAAACGAATCGCGCGATTTAAAAGTATCTAATTTCTAAGTTCTCGTAAACACGGTTGGAGGGAAAGCATTTCGCGCGAACGCGACGAAATTGGCGAGGCATCGCAGGGGTTCGAATCGCCTGAGAAATAGAGGGGGGGGAATATGAAAGGGAGAGAGAGAGAGAGAGTGTGTGTGAGTATGTAGAGATAGCGAGAAAGAAGGGAGGGAAACTGGGATCTTGCGACAAACGTGTGTGTATATAGTTCCGTTGAAGCAGGATATCAGGACTATTTCGTTCGTTGGTAGAGCGCGCACGTGCTCTATTTCCCATCGCTATGTTCTGTTTGTTTTAAAGTATGCTATATCCGACATTGTCCACGTTTTCTTCGTTTGCTTCTCGTTTATTGGTTTCCTTGTTCTTTTCTTTATTCATTTCTTTGTTCTTGTAATTTTTCGTTCACTACACGATAGGCTTTTAGCGCGCACACATACACGCACACAAGTACATTAACGATACTGTTTAATTTTTCTACGGTCAGGGGGTAAGAGGTGTATAATCCATAGTTACGTACACACATACACACGCAGAGAGCGAGAGGGAGAGAGAGAGAGAGAGAAAGAAAGAAGAAAAGATAGGTAGAAAGAAGAGAAGAAAGACACGCACACGCCGGATAGACGGACGCCGAGATTCGTCTCTTCGCATCCGATTAATTTTTCTTTCTCGTAATTATTAATCCGTAGGCTTACGCGATAGGGACGATAGGGATATCTTCATGTACGGTTGTTGTCTCTATTATCTCTGTGTTTCTCATATGTTTTCTTCGTTTAACCGTTCGTTTAACCGAAAGAGAGAAAGAGAGAGAGAGAGAGAGAGAGAGAGAGTGAGAGTGTGTGAGAGAGAGAAAGAGAGCGCAACTCAGCTATTTACAAGTGCAAACGGGAGGAAAACAGCTATCTTAATAATGTAAGCCGTAATTCCGTTTTAATTAAACCCCGTACGATATAGAGTTAAATTAGTGATCACCCACGGATACTGAGCAGACATACCACACCATCGACGATTTAATAATCATTACCTGTGCGAGAAAAACGAAACGATATCGCGATACCGATGAATAGAATTATTTTGTGATTCCGAGTTTGGGAGCAGGGGATAGCAAGGAAGCGAGAGAGAGAGAGAGAGAGAAAGAGAGAGAGAGAAAAATAGAATGAGAGTACGTGTGAAAGAGGACAAGGAGATAGAAAACAAAGCGAAGCAGCGAAAGCAAGAGAAAAAGAGAAAGGAACGGATAGAGAGAGAGAGAGAGTGAGAGAGAGAGAGAGCAAAACGAGCTTATTCGAAATTCGTCAGATATGTAAAAATTGTATTGAGGAAATAAACGAAAAGAAAACCGGTGCCATCGGCTAGAGACATCTCGATACGTGTCCGAGGATTATGGAAAAATGGAGAAAAGTCTGAATTCATTTCTTTTTTGGGTCGGTAACAGCTCCGTGCCGGGTACAAATCGTTTTTTCAAGTTTTTTCAGCGAGTATGTCGAGCGTTACCGTGCTTACTTATTATTTGTTATCTGCCAAGGTGTTCTGGTTATAATATATATTTATTGACGACTATTATTATTAATATTATTACGATTATATAGTTATTATTTTTATTTCTAAGCAATGTCAAATGCATCTTAATATATTTTCACCCCATTTTTATATATATATAAAACTATATATATATACATAGATATATATATATATATATAATACGAAGAAAAATGTACTATTTGGTTTAATAATGCTTCGCATTCTTTTATTTTCGTCGGACGTTCAGAACCTATCACATCCTCGAAAAAAAACTATGCGAAATCGCGAGCAGACAGGTGCCTCGGAAAATTTGTCGTTTTTATACTCACTAGAAAATCTCAGCTATCCGAACTCTTCAAATTTTCCAGGGAAAATCGATAGAAAGTACAGACAATTTTCACGTTTAACTACTTGCAGAGAAAAATAGCGAAAAATTGTCTGTAGCCTCTGTCCCCCTAAAATTTGCGAATTCCAAAAAGATCGTTCGGGTGGCCGATATTTCTTTATCGTTTCTTTCAGTATATTTTCTGTTCTTAAAAAACAACTGAGTGCAGAAAAGCTCACCAGCCCTTGAGAAAGCACAGTCCTTTGCACAGGTCGCTTTGACGCTTGTTTCTTTCAGCTGGAAGGTAAGTTGCTCGTCGATCCGCTCGACGCGTGTTATCGCTGTCAGGCGAGAGACACACGGCTCATCTGGGCGATCATTCAATAAACATCGTGTGACGATCGCGGAGCGGATACAGTTACCGATCTCGTTGATCCGCGCTCGCTTTCCAAGCGGAACGATGCGCGCGTGGTCGCTCGGAGGCCGAAGTAAGAACGTTTCACCCCAGAAGAGCGGAATTTCTCCAAAAAAAAAAAAAAACAAATCGGGAGAAAATTTCTGAACGCGGGGAAAAATCGTCAGAACCGATTTTCCCCGGGTGTGTGGAGAACAACCCCGGAAGGACCACGAGATCGAGCGTGACTCGGAAAAGACTCACGCGTCGGGAAACACACAAAAAAAGAGAGAAAACGATTAAGCCGCCACGCCGCTCGCCAGGCTCACACGCATAATTACTACTACGTTCACCTCGAATCTGCATGCTTTAAGTGTCACCCAGAATGCTCAGTGTTTCCTTCTCGTCGTCTCCTTTATTTCTCTTCTACATTATACGTACATTTTATTTATCTTTTTTTTTTCTCGACTCGGTTCACTGTTTAATTTGATTTTGTACGAAACTTCCCCGAACCGTCCGTCGTCGGCCGTCCCGACGGAGAAGAGAAAAAGAGTCCGACGTTGCTCTATACGCTCTCCAACCCCACCCCCCATATTATCCCATTTTCCAACCCCCCGTGCACCACTCGGATCGCGTCGAGCGGTCTGTCTCCCTTTTCTGCTAGAGAGTGTGTTTAAAAAAAAAGAATAAACGAATGTGTGCTTACGTGTGTGTATGCGTACGACGAATACGACGATGTACATATAATATAGAGAGAGAGAGAGAGCGGAGCAGATCATGCTCATCAGCGAGGAGGCTGGCCGCTTTCACGGTTCCTTTCGGACGTAGGATGTTTAACGAGACCCGGATGGTTGGGGAGGGGCGGGGCTCGAGAAAAATTGATAAAAAGCTTTTTTAGAGCGAATAGAGAGGGTCGCGTCGCGGCGGTCCGCCGACTTCATTCTCGATGTTAACACAACGCGATTCGCGTGCGTGGGCGATAGAAACCGCGAGACGACGACACGGCGGCCGTCCGACTTTTTAATTTATTGTCAAATTAACGAGCTCGCGCGGCCCGTCACAAATGAACCGTGCCTCCTTATTGAGACCTCGGGCTCGTCCCTCCTCGCAACCTTTCTTCCCCATTTTCCAACCCTTTCTTTCCACCCCCCTCACGAACCAGCCTCGTGTTCTCCCGAGCGTTTTTTATTCGGATACGGCGACGATATTTGTATGAACGAGCCGCGGCAAACGCTCCGCCCGATTCTCTACGCCCCATGTCTTAACCCCTTCTCAGCCTTTTGGTACCGCGGTCTCCGAAGAAAAGACTGGCATTGAAAGTTCTTACTTCGCTCCCCCGAATGGCGACCAGGCATCTCGAGATCGTCGAAGAGTTTCCTACAAGCGCGCGCGCGAACACCACCCCCTCTGCATCCCCTTTTCACCCTTTTCTACGGCCGGTCTCGAGAGCACGGCCATCGAACGTGCACGCCGTGTTTTTCTCCTTTTGAAAGCGCGTTTGTTTCCCCGGGGCCGAATGTTTTCAAATCGGAAGAATAGCGTGTAATATACACACACATACAGACACCCACAGCAGCACGTAGTCGACCCCGGGGGTAAGATTCCATGAAAATGCACGTTCAGGCCCCGCGATCGCGACAGAGACCTCGATGAAAAACACGCCAATGGACGCGCAACCGAACGGTCTGTGTACGTCTCGAGCGAACCTCTGAATGATTTCAATGGCGTTACGTCTGCGATCGCGCGAGAAATCACGAAGAAAAGGACCCGGAGGAAGCGAATATGTGCTTTCGTCGCGAGACTGTGGACCAGTGGATTCGATAGGGATCACGAGACGAAGCCTCCTTTCGGACCTGCTACCTGTTGTGTCGACTTGTCGCGAGGATTAGGAGAATATTAATGAGACTACAGTACTTGGATGCTTGGAACGATTCGAACATGACTTGCGAGTGTTGCGATCAAGGAATTATTTAACAGCGAGGACAGTGTTTTGGGTTAGGTCTAGTGAAAGCAGACACCATTGCCGTCTTTCCATTTCTCTGGATAAAAAGATACTCTTCGCCTATCAGTGATTTATTGCTCTTTTACACTACTCGAACGAGACGTCTTTGCCCATTACAATTCGACTATCAATCGTTTCGCAATGTTTCTCTACGTGATTTAGTGGGAAACAAAAGTTTATCTCTTCTTTTAGGAAAAATCGAACAGGGTTTAGCTGTGGATTGGGTCTGGGTTTGCAATTCGTTTCTAGCAGCATCTTTGCGACCAGTAACTGATCACGTGAAAGTCGAGCCATTGATCTTGAGCGAATCGCAGACGACCCGAATGCAATCAACGCTGAGCGTGTGTTCGAGTATTTTCGTGAGTCAGCGCTTCTACTGCCTCGAAAGTATTATAAATATCTTGCACAGCATCGAATCGTTTTCTAAATTTACTTTTACGATCTCGAGACCTCCCTTTCGCCATAGACACACCGCACTATTTTCAATGCATCGCTGTTGCACTCGTATTTCGTGTATCAAACCGTTTGCAAACGTCGATTGATGGACGAATGAAAGAGACGGAGAGAAAGGACACGAAAGATCGAGAGAGAGAGAGAGAGAGAGAGAAAGGGACTGTGAGAAGTAGATGTCAAGAGAGTGAAAGAGGGAGAGAGAGAGAGAGAGAGAGAGCGAGGGTTGGAATTATAAAAAGAAAGAGTTTATCGCTTGCGTCACCCTTTGATACTAGGGCTAGGGTATAAAGAAGTGTGGGGGTTGCAGCTGCACGAGGTGCATTGTTGTGTTTCAGTGCTCACCTCTATGACGGGGCTGACCTTGAACTCCCTGAACACCCAGTCAGCGAAGAAGCTGTTCCGCTGCCAGCTGTGCCACAAGGAGCTGTGCAGCAAAGCATCCTTGAAACGCCACGTTGCCGACAAGCACGCCGCGCGACAGGAGGAGTACAGATGCGTCATCTGCGAGCGGATATACTGCTCCCGTAACTCCCTGATGACCCATATATATACCTATCATAAGAGCAGACCCGGCGACATTGACATTAAGTTCTTTTGAAGGTTTAGATAAGGTAGGGCAACACGCAACAATCCTTCTGACAAAACTCAACTCTCAGCTCGAACGGACAAAAACGCGTCTGCCTTTTTCTCGCGCGTCTCTAACACTACTTCGTCTTCTTGATTAATTACCGATATGCTTCCTATAATCACACACACTATCTACATCCAGTGTGCCCGACTACAAATGTACGCAACCCGATCATTTCCTTCTTCAAAATCCAGTGTTGTATGCTATATCAAGGGGTTACATCGTGAATCGAGAATCTGTAAGCTGTAAGAATGCGTGACAAACAACAAGTTGCATAATAATCATCGCTATGCGTTCCTCTTAATATCACCATACAACATTAGTTTAAAACATTCCATCGTGTTTTCGATACTCAAGGAAATAATCACACGTGTATACATTTAAGTCGGACATGTATATACAAGGTGTTCGACAACATCTCGGAGAAAATTCCAAGGATGATTCTTCGGCACAGCACAGGACGAAAATCAAGAAAAATTGCGATCTCAGTCTGGTTTTTCAGTACCTTCCTGATCCACCTCTTGCTCGACTTCCGCAGTGAACAGCTTAAAATCGAAGCTGAAATCGCAATTGTTCGTCTTGTACCTCGAAGAATCAGCCACGAAATGTATCCCCACCTGTTGCCTCGCACCCCGCGCACACATTGATCTATATATTCTCTCTTCTCTCTGTGTTGATCCCGCTCCTTCCACCTTGCTATCGCGGAAAAACTCTTACTCCCTCTTTCGAGAGAGAGAGCTCGTTGGAACGCCTCGCGGAGGTCGCGATCGCATAATCGTAGCCTCGCAACGACCTCGGCTTCCTCGTCAACGGTGCCCTCCCTCTTCCGCTTTCCGGTATATCTGTCCCCCTTCTCTTCCTCCACTCCCTCCCAAGAAGAGTGTGCATGCCAGAGAAGAAACCGGTCCCGGCGACTCCCACGTGTTCACGACCCTTGTTCCTCCTCTTCTTCTTATTCTTCCTCTTGTTCCTCACGGCACGGCGCACGGAGCTTTCGTTCCACCGTCCTCAAGTTCATTCCACCGTGCTCCACCCGCGGAACCGCTTTTCCCTCCTCTCCCCAGTCGTCCTTCGCTCGCGTCGGTACCGTACGCTCGCCGATCGAGCTCTTCCGGTACTCGCTGCTCCGTTATGCCACTCCTACTCCCTATCGGCCTCTCCGGCCTTCCGTCCCTCCTTAACGGCGTCGTCGAGCCGTCGAATCGGCCCATCAGCCCGTCAACGAACCAATCTCGATCCTCAAACTGTGTCCCGACGACGATCATTCGTTTTCCGACCATGTCAAACTTGCACTCTTTCGCTAATCAGTGCAAGAACTATGCTTCGTCTGGACACAGAACATCATCCCCGTTCTCCTTCCACCAACTAACATCTTCTCAGTCTTTTTCTGTTTCTTTATCGTTTCTGGATCAAAATTCTGTCGCCTGCTCGTCCGTCCTCCTACGCTTCTCTCTTATATTCTTTTCGTTTTCGGTTCTCTCTGTCGTGGCTTCTCGATGTTCGATGTTGTGTGCTTGCTCATGTGTATCGTCGCTTGTCGAACGTACATCAGGCTTCCCGCGACTAACGCGATCTCTGGATCGTCTTTCTCGATGCATGACCGCAGAGTACTTCGCGACGCCTCTTTCTCTCTCGTCTTTCTTTCTCTTACTTACACTCTCTATCTCTCTCTCTCTCTCTGACTTTTTCTTGCATCGCTGCAGCTAGAGACGCACTCGCCGTCACTCGCGGTGAATTACCGCGATTCGACCTTTTCAGTCTACTACCGTAGCATGATTGCAATCCCTTCTCATGCACGCTGCTTCGCTCGGAAATCGCGTGCGATCTCGTCACGTGCGCCTTTTGCACGTCTTTTTGCGAGCTAACCAGCTCCGGGGACAGTTCTTGCACTGTAATTTTCGCTGTTAGCTTGGCAACTAAATTCCTTTCTGCTGTTTTGCCGAGGAATCGAAAAGTTTCTCGAGATATATTTTAATTGAGAATTTTTTAATACTGATGATGTTAAATGATAATTTTATCCAAGAAAATGTGAAGGTCGCGAACCTGGTTGCCAACCTAACAAAAACGAATCCAAGCTCGACGATATTGAATCGTCTTGCAACACGGTTAATTTGCATCGAAGAACGAGTACCGATTCGGAAACTGTGGGGAAAATTGAATCAAGCAAGAATTGTCCGTGGAACCGAGAACTTTCGGTTTCATCGATCGATGGAATCTCGCGGATCTTCTTCCGCAAATACTCTATATACGGCTTACTCCTCGCGGAACGTCTACGAACGCGGTCTGGCATGGTGGTTTTGGTCCTCTTCATCTCTACTCGCTCGACTAATAATTACAAGACTCTCTATCGGCCCCGATTAACGACATTATACTACCTGTCCAGTCGCATGGGATCGTTTACGATTCAATCCGACACGCTCCGATGCACCGATCGATGAAGCTTCGAAGGCTGACACACCACAACAGTCTTCGGATCAATCCTAAGACAGCAGGGTTTGAAAGCCGAGATCGTCCTCAATCGAAAAGGTCGGAGCCTTGATCGGGCTCGATCGAGGCGGATCGCAGAGATCGAGACGAATTTAGCTGGTTGTTCCAACGACTTGCGAAATTCGACATCCCCTTTCCCTTTTTGGAGAAACGATTTCTGTCGTCTCCGCGCGAAAACAGTCTCGGAGAAGCAGCAGCGAAGAATCCATTGTTCATCAGGTGTGTGCAAATGTATTCGGTGCCTCTTTACAACGAAGTGCTTCCAGATTTTCTGTGAGAAGCTCTCTGTTTGCACACGAGCTGCTTGGAGAGCATTTTTAAAGATGCAAATCAAATGCAAGATTAAGTCTCGCCAGCTGGGATCGTGAGCAGGAAATGAGAAAGTTGTCTAGGGTTTTATGGATTTACAAAAATAGTTTCTGGAGGCTAAGGGTGAGTTCACAGGCACCGAATAAAATTTGTATAATCCTGTATGAATGGAGAACACTTTGCCAACGTAGCTGAAGAGAATTATTGATACAAGTAGACTGCGGGTCGTTATGCAAAATAAAAACTGTCTGCATCGATTGCAAGACGTAGAAACTGAATTAAAAGTAACTTCTTCCCCTAATGATTTTAATAGAGGAGAAGTCATGTATCGACATGTTGGTTTTTATAAATTTTCCAACAATTTTGAATTTCGTCTACTCTAGTTTGCTGTAAATGCATAAAGATTCGCAGTCTAGACATAAGGGTTGAAGGGGGAAGTTGTTGAGGTGGGACTGTTTTCGCGTTGGCGAGGCTGATTGATAATTGACGAGAGTGTGAGGTCTGACGAATTACGGTGGTTTTCAGGTACGGGCAACGGGATGCATCCAGCACCGTCTTCCTCTGCCATGTACCGGATGCCGACGCCGACGGCGGCTGGCGTGAACGAGTCACCGGAGTGTCCGTTCTGCCGTCGCAACTACTCATGCTACTACTCCCTGAAGCGTCATTTCCAGGACAAGCACAAGAAGTCGGACACCCTGCACGTGTGCGAGTTCTGCAACCGCAGCTACAGCACCAAGAACTCGCTCACGACGCACAAGAGCATACAGCACCGAGGTTGCTCGGGCAGGCTGAAGAAGCTGCTCAAGGCTCAGATGCAGCAGCAGCCGCAATGAAAATGTCGGAACCGTCTTACAGTGACCCCGTCCCGGGCTCTCGGAATCGTCGTCCGCATTGTCCTCGTCATCCCCGACGTCCGGCCATCGTCTGCTTCACCGCGGCTCATCGTCATCGTCATCATCGTCGTCGATCGTCGCTCGTCTGACTTCAAACGAGCCGTGATCTCCGACGAAACCGAAACCCGGCAAGTCCTCGGAACGATCGATCTTGCCTGAGAATCTTAGCTCCTCCGTCGGAAAATCGCGAACTACTGAATCGGTCGTTACGCGATCCAAGACTACGATCAATCCAAAGAAATATGAGAGAATCGACTGAGACGCTGAGCCGTGAGCCGAGTTCCCATTAAACAATGAATCTTGCGGGAGAAGTCTGTTCAAAAATCGCGTCGCGTTCACTGGGAACGCGGCTTGGTACTCGGCGAATCGAAGGCTCGAGAGAGCCGTGAATACATTCCACTGGTTTTATCGGGGTTTTGTAAGCGATTTTAAGAAAGCTCCAGAATCGCCGCGCTGCGATCGCGTGGATCCCAGAAATCGTGTCTGGGGATGAAACTTGAGGAGCGATCGACTGTGAACGTTGAAGTAGGAAGAGATTGATCGAGTCTCGCAGGTGTGAACCGATTGATCGTACTCCGACCGGTTCTAACAATCATGTCAATTCATGCTATCCTCAGGACAAGAGCGTAGACAAGGTCCGTTTCAGAGGAGAATGGGTTTCGGAATCAGCTGACCGCGGTGGGAGAGAGACAAGGGTGATTATATGATCGGGAAACTAAGGTACAGACATGTCGCGCGATTCTTGCACTTGCTTTTGTGTCTTGGACATCGCCATTCCATCTGAGATCGCAGGGGAGCGAGAAGATAACAGTGGTAGGGTCGCGAGACTGTCTGGACGTTAGAGGATGTTCTTGCTGGGCTGGCAAGACGATTGACAGCGAAAGGGAAGATTAGGAATAAGATACAGACGATATAGAACGATGAAATTGTTATTAGTTTTACGTGCTTGGACGAATCAGTAGAATATTCTTCACGATGACAGACGACGTTCACGAGGTCTCAAAGCTCCGAACAAATTTCAACATAGAACGTGGACAAGACTTGGTACTAGATCGGAATCGAACAGGTAATTGCGAAATTGATAAAAATTGTAATTAAACGAGATAGTATTGAACATTTCTATTGTAATCAGATTCTTTTGATAATAGTTTCGGATAGTTGCTTTCGATTGTCAGTCGTGTTGCCAGCTCGATGGGACGTCGTGGAACCTTAGGCCTAAGTGAAAATTTCAATTATCGATGCGAACGTGTGCTCAAATTTCGGGAACCGGGAATGGGAGAGGGTTTGAGGAGGTTTCTAAGGGATGGGAGTGGACGTGGGTGGCGAAACGGGCCAGAAAGTAGCGTAGCTCGCGGAGGAAGAAGCGTCGGGGGTGAAAAAACGATGAGGAAAATAGGATGGTGGGGTTGGGAGGGGGCGTAGAAAAGTGCAAGTAGAAGTTATATGGGCTCTTACACGTGTACAGGTCCGTCGTGCGCGCAAATTACACAGACTATATTTTTAACTCTTTAAAAGTAATATTTTGAACTGTAAATATATATATAAATATTATATATATTATATTCGTACGATATAATTGATAACGATGATATTCTCTTGTTCAGGTTTTATAAGTGGGGGAGAGAGAGAGAGAGAGAGATGAGAATGGGGGTGGAAAGAGCGTGTGTGGGGGTTAACAAACCGGAAAGAAAAGAAAATCGAAGAAGCATAGTTCGACGTAGGTAGACCACGGCGGGGGTGGGACAGCGGATCACGAGATTCTCTTGTTCTGATTCGTTTCGGATCGAGCGAATCGCGAAATGAGGAAGTTTAACGCGTTCCCTGTTGGATCGTTTCTCGAGGTTCAATTATCGAAAAGTCTTTCGCGGATTTCATGAGCGAGACTTTTGATTTTAAAGCGGCTAGACGACACTCGTGTAGGAAATTAGTGCGGAGCGCAAGGGTCGGCGGGGAACGCGTTAATTGACGCGTCTCATTGGCGAATGTGCAATATTACGAGTAAGGGGTAAATTTCCAATTGTTTTCGTTCGATCAGGCCAAAGAAGCGCGGGCGCTCGCTCCGATCGTTTTCGAGAGAAAGAGAGAGAGAGAGAGTGTGAGAGAGAGAGAGTACAACGATCTCGTTGTTCACTGTTCCACTCTTTCGAATCTTCGACACATCCATGCTTAAACGAACGTACAAGGTAACAAAAGTAAAAGAGGCAACGGGAGGGAACGCCCTACAAAGTTGTTCATCGCGCAACGTATTCAGGTTTAGAGCTCAGTGTAAAGAGAAACAAAGTTGATGCTTTATCGCGTACACACATTACACACACGAGAGGAAAAGAGATAGGGGATGAGAGAGAATGAGAGAGGGGCAGAGAGGGGAATAGACAGAGAGAGTGGAAAAAGAAAACAAACGCCATTATTAACTAACGATCAAGTACAAATTATTTGAGGGGGAGTACGAGTGAAAACAAATTACGTCTACGTCTAATTCTTAGGTTCCGTAGTCGCGGGGGGGTTGGAGAAAAGTATTTAACGAGCTAGAGGGAGGGGGGTTAGAAGGGGTTGAAAATGGCGAAATCAGTCGTGCGCGTATTTTCTCGGGTCTCGAGGTCGGTGGCACGGAATTTTCGGGGGTGTGGATGTTATCCGGGGTTGGGGGGCGGGGCGGATGGGGGAGTACACGAGTTTTCCAAAAACATATCTTCGCGATAGAACGAGAGGTATACCGTGAACGAGAAATTATACGATTTTAGATTTAGGTGTCTTCCGATGGCGGGAGTTTTTAACATATTGCGTATACATTCGTAGAGAGTAAAACCGGAAAGAGAGAGAAGAGAGAAACGTTTTTCCGCGGCCGGACAAAACATAATGTGGAGAGAGACAAACCATTTTCGGGGCTGGGCGGGGCGGGCACTTTGCGCGTGGACATCTTTGCTTTCCGAAAATTTCTTTTCGACTCGGGAAAGGCTTAAAGATAGAATTCGTTAGTGAAAATTATCCTAGTCATTTTGGAAACCTTTTAATAATTCTGTGATATACCGACGCGGACGAGCATCAAAGTATGAATAATATATTCGGCGCATGCAAAAACGAAAAACGATGGGCGGGGAAAAATATCTGGGAGAAAGGGAGAGAGAGAGAGAGGAGAGAGGAGGACATTGGTCGGGGAGAGAACGTTCCACATTATGATTGCCGGCGTGTGCGCAGAATCGCGTGGGGGAAAAGTAATTAATTGGTTAATTGAATATCGGGAAATTCTGTGATGTCCTTCAGTTGGGTATACTAGAACGAGAATATTAGAGATATATGGAGAAACCAGAAAAAAAGTATACGGAATTAGATCGATGTTCGGTGTTGTGTAAGTTAATTGTAAAAGAAACAAAAAAAAAGAAGGGGGAGAATGGGAGTAGGGAAGAGGAGGAGGAAGAAGTAACATGAGAAAGCCGAGACGAGTCTCCTTTACGCCGAGAAAATTGGATCGGACACCGGCGATCCTCGATGATCGATCGAGGGAAGGACCGTCGATCTCGAAATCAATTAGACTGCGGTAGAACGGGGAAATCCCGCCGGGAAAACTGTCGGGGAAAAATCGAGGAAAATCGGTACGATACCAAAGTGGATTTGACTGTTGTTACGATTAGATTTTATTTGTTTCGCGTTCGTTTCTCTTTTTTTTTTGTCTGTTGTTTCTTTGTCGTTTCTTTTCAAGCGAGACCAAAGCGAGCTTTTGTCCCGGCGAGCTTTTGCGCGGTCGGCGGTCGCCTCGGGTCAATGGGAATTCGTTACGGTGTTCGACTATAATAAAACATATCTCTTCAGGGTACTCGACCCATTTGCACACTGTCGCGCACGGTGTCGAATGCGAGAAATTCGAAAACAAAAGAAAAACAAAAAAAATAACGAGCGAGAATCGACAGGGACACGTACATACATGCACGCACACACATACACCACACAAACACAGAATCTATTCCAATGTGCCAACGTCTTCGAAACAAGGAATTTTAGGTCTTTTACTATTTACACGTGAAGAGAGAAAGCGAGATAGAGAAAGAGATAAAAAAAAGGAAGAGGAGGAACGTGTGGAGGAAAAAATGATGAAAAATGGAAAAATGTAGTTAGGGCGGCGCGTCGCATCTTCTTTCGAGAAACGAATATTACCAACATTATTACTATTACTACTAATCGTTCTAGGATTTAAAGCGAACATTATTGTACGAAATATTATCGAAGAACTTTTTTCTGAACTTTAATGCATGGATTTTTGTCTCGTATGCTATCACAAGGAGGAAACGATAAACGGAAGCTCTAAATGGGAAACAGAGAGAGAGAGAGAGAAAGAAAGTTAGTAAATGAGAACGAGTGCGAGAGAACGAGAGAACGAGTGAGAGAGAAAGAAGATATTTTAAACTATCTATTTTTATTTGCATTCTAAATATCACGTGCGTGTAAATATTAAATATCGATAATGTAAGGTAACGTGTACCTCTGACGTGCGAATCCACAGAGGAGAATGATTATGTCGTCGTGTGCGAATTTTTGGCATGGACGTTTCGAATTGTATGGAGTGGGCAATCCGTGCTGGACTGGACGTTGGTTATGGTTCCGCTTATGCGACCGTTTCGCGTCTCGTAGCTTCCTTTTTTTACCACGTTTTTTTCTGTTTCTGATCGCGATAAGAGAAAGATCAAGAAAATAGGTCGACTTACATTCTTGGTACCGCGCGAGAGCCCTGACGAACACGAGTCGCGATGTGCGAAACGGGAGCTCGTCGAACCATGACTACGAACACTATGAATGGTTCCACGAGACCATCATCATCCGTGTACACACATATACAAACACACATACGCACGCACGCGGCAGTTCCAGTTCTTCCGTTCGAACACGCTTCTTGTGTGTGTGTTTTTCTCTTTGCTTTGATCGAACACGCGATTCGAGCGAACTCGAGCCACAAACGAGAAAAAGAAAACGATGATTTCCTGGCGCTGTGACGAAAGAGAGAGATAGAGAGAGAACGCGATTTACTTTCGAGAAAGGCTGATTTTGTATAATTTTTAAAGTACCGGCAAACGCGTTTAAAATTAAGGGTTCAAATTTATTTTTTAGTTTCCAGACTCTTTTTCTTTTTTTTTTTTTTAAAGAACGATCCCTGCGCTTATCAGGGACACATCGACTGATTAGGATTGTTTGTGTGATCTTTTTTTTTTATTCGATTGGTTTTAAAAAAAAACTTCTTCTTGATCATGTGATATTGTCTTACCAAAGAGCATCGGAAAATTGTGTGGGAGCTTTTCGGACCCGCGATCGATATCCAGCACGTGTAATCGGGAAATTCGTGGGAGGACAAAAAAGTGGTGAAGAGAAACAGTGTTTTTTATCGTACTTTAAGAGGAACCCGTTCCATTTTGCATTTATTGCGTCAACGATCTCGTGCAATCTCGATCGGATCGATCCCGAGACCGCTGGATATCGCCGGAGTCCGATTATGCGACGTGGATAATATATTATTAATTCTCGAGACGAACACTCTTCTGTTTCGGTTGAAGGGGGGACGAAATTCTTTCGCATTTTTTTTTAGTGTTTTCCAAAATTCGGATTCGAAAACGTGGAACTACGATGAGGAAGATATATAGAGAGGAGAAGAGTACGAGGGAGGAAAAAAAGAATAAGAGAAATGGAGAAGGGAACGCATTCTTCGGATCGATTAAATGAAAAATGGAAAATTGTCGCTCAATGGCGACGACGTAATTAAATGAGAAATTGAGATAGAGTATGAAACGAACGAAAAGGAAAAAAAAGGAATATGAAAAATACTGTCGAGCATATAGGAGAAAGACTACTTAGATTTATTTTTATTATGTCTTCAAAAAGACTTTAAATATAATATTTATATTGTGCCATAATTAATATTAAAAAAAAAAAAACAGAAAAAACCTTAAGTATAAATTAATTGTTACGAAAGTTTTTAAATTTATCGGAAGGGGAAAATTTGCAAAAAAAAAGCACGCAAAATAAAAGCGATGAACAAGAAGCAAACGGAATACATAATAAACGATGTACTACAAGTATCACCGAAAGCGAAACGCAAAAGATGGGGGAAAAAAGAGGAAAGATATCACTTAAACTGTCTTTATCGATAATTAATTAACCGTAACGGTAGTTCGTAAGCAGATGAGAAAAGAGTCCGCGATCATTTTTAAGCGGAGCACCGCATTTACAAGAGAAGTTAGGATTAAAAAGCGATAGAAAACAGGTCGATCACCTCTCCGTTCATCATTGTCAACACTAACGACTCGCGTAGCGTGCGTCTTTTTATCACACTTCTGTCCGAGAACGAAAAGATATAAAAATTGTAAAAAAAAACCGTGAGAATGTAGAATAACAGAGAAAGTGAGAGTGAGAGAGAGAAAGCCGCCGTTCTTCCGAGATGAATTTGCACGACAGCTTTCGACTCGATCGGCGACGATCAACGATCCACTGGCTCGTCGTTTCTTGCCAGTCTTTTTCCGAGAGTTTGTTTATCGACAAAAATTCCTTGCGCACAGAATCAACCGTCCCTGAATGGAAGTAATCACGAGAGAACAGCGAGTTGTGGATCGTGGATGGTCGATCGTTCAAAGGGCGCGGAGATTGATCGCGAGCGAGTGAAACGGAGGCTCGAGCGTCGTTCCGCGTTGAACTCGCGAATAAGAAACTGCGATTATTGTGATTCGTCGACGCGGCTGACAGAGAGGAACATATCGAGAACATTGGAGCGCAGTCGCGATGATTTTCCCCGGGAAATTCGCGAATTCTCGCGCTCGAGCGGCTCCGTTTCGTCGTACAGCGCGCGACACGCGAATATCATCGTTTCATTCGATTCTACATATCGTCTGTGAGTGTGTACTTCCATAAAAGGATATGCGGATCCTGCGTGTCGAAAAGCACGCGCGTGCGTGCACATAGAGGCGTGTGTGCATCACTGACTTTTTTCCGTTGTTCTGCTCTCCGTGTATTATTGTGTATGAATTTTCGTCTGTACTGTCGAGTCTTCTGCCTGTTCAACGTTATTATTATATACACGTCGGTGATGTTTATTGTCATTGATATCGGGCCACCAGAGACAGTTCGATCCGTTTTTCTCGATGAATGATACACAGAAGAGATCGAATAGGAAATAGACGGATAGACGAGAGAGAAAGAGAGAGAGTGTGTACGATAGTTGGCGAGGAGTCGATGGCACGTTATGTTAACTTTTTATGTACATAAATATATATATATACAGATATGTACGTATATACATGCATAACAAGCATAAAATATTATATATATATATACATATTATATATATATAGGCCTATTTTGTAAGGATTCTCCTTGGTTTTATTTTTATGTTAATCTTTTTGTCAATTTGTTACAGCGATTTACGAGAGTGATTGTTTAAACGCGTTGAGGAGAACTTACTGGATACTTATTATTATTATTATTAATATTATTATTATATTATTATTATTATTATCATTATCACAATTATTGCTATTATAATCATATTATTGCTATTATTATTATTACTCTTATAATTATTGTAATAATAATTATTAGTACTAGAATTATCATTATTTTTATTAATTTTCTCACAGTTGTTCGGTTGTCTTTTTCTTCTTTTATTTTATCTCGGGAGTCGCGATCGATCGCGATGTGTGCGCGCACGGTACTCGAACATGGAAGACAGCACTCGGATCGTGCTATAATTAGATCTTTTCTATCGAAATCGAAGACTGATCGATCTGGTCTTATCACGAGATTCCGTGGATAAATTTGTTATCACCCGCCATTGTTTGAGACCATAAAGCCACGCGTTTCATCGCGAAAAACCACTCTGATTCCCGTGAATACTTATCAACCCTTTTCACTCCATTGGTAAGGCTGTGGGCACACAATGTAATAAATAAATTAGAATAAAAGCGTGAAATGCACAAAGAATAACAATTCAAATGGTAAATATGTACTTTTTTATGGTCACGAAGCACATCATTGTCTAAAAGAAAGAACATCCATAAAGGATACACGTGCTCTTTCGCATACGAAGTTTAATTTGCAAAGTTAAAATTTCCTATTTTTCCTCTCTGAGAACAGAATTTCCGGTTCGCAGAAGTTTCATTATAAAAAAGCAGCTTTAAAAAATGCGTGGAGTGCGAAGGGTTGAAAGAGGCATCGCCGGGAGCCACGTGTGCGAAAAATCACATGGATCGTGGCCGAGTTACGTTCGCCGCACGTGTGCACGTGTCTCGTGCTCCACGTGAATCGGAGACCTTTGCGGCGCACCTGTTCCGCGATTCCGCCCACGCATCGCGATAGAGAGAGACTGTTGTGCTCTGCCGTTTTCTCGCTTCTGTGTGTGTGCGTGTGTGTGTGTATGTGTGCGTCCGTCTGTCTGTCTGTATGTGTGTTCTTTGCGGTTCGGTATTTCGCACGTCGTCGAGCACAATTGCTGAAAATCGTCGACGCGTTTCCCCGTTCGTTTGTGACCGAGATCATTCGTTCCGAGAGTGCCGCGCGCGCGATCATTTAAACAGTAACGAAGCACAAATTATTAAGAGAATAGAACCGGGTCGTCGAGCAAGCAGAAGGATCCACGTGTTGCAAGCGTACAATCAGAGTAAAGGTGCGATGTCCTTTGCGCGTCTGGACGCAGCGTTTTGCGATCCATAATCTATACTCCGTAGTTCACGATCCAGCCCACTGTGTAAAATCAACAAGACACGCGTCGGCTCTCCGCGCAGCGGTTAAAATGTCTCGCCCCTATTGGATTTACATTTCGGCTGATTTATCTATTGCGAGTTTTCACATTTTTTCTACATAGGAAAATAAGACTCCGCCCATCCAGGAGTGGAGCGAAACCAACTAGGGTACGAGATCGAGGAACTAGACCTAGAATCTTCCACCGAATCTACGCACCTCTATACTTGAGCCACTAAATGGCGCGTACCACCGGTGTAACAGTTGAATGTTAAATAATAGAAATTAATTCAGAGAAACATGAATTTTAGCACCGGTGTTAATGCGATAATGTTTCTTGGTGTGGACGCACGCACCTAGACGCAGTATCTGACGAAGTATGACGATTGGAGTATAAAAAGCGCTAGGATAACAAAACGCCCCCTCCAGACGCGCAAAGGAGATCGCATCTTAACCCGGTTTCGAATTGTTTCTTGCGTTCGATTTCCGTTTCACGAGGGCTTTGGAAATTCCTTGATCGCCGGAGAACATCGTTAGGTCTTTCCACAAGTTCTTGTTGTACTTTCTTTATACGAAATTTGTTAACTGTCTCCATTTCAAGTTGCACCTCAAATGTGCGCTTTATCTTCGATTAGAAAAAAGTCAAAGAATGTAACATGTATGAATTTAAAGAGGACGGTATAATGAAAGACATTCATTCAAATTCTGAGAGTATTGGTACCAACGGATTGCACTCACCAATTGGCGTAGAAGCTTCTTAATAATAATGGAACCAAAAGGTCGATGGTAGAACGTCACCGAGAACGACGCATCGATCATTGAAAGTAAGTGCAAGTATTATTATTTTCTGCTTAACGTTAAAGAACGACAGGACTTCTGGAAAGGCCTTATGTTCGCTGGTTGCGGTGTACATTTTCGTTCGACGTATGCTCCACGCGGATTGTTGTAACATTAATACTTAAACGAAGAGCACACACGTTGTGTGAAACGATCCGGCCTCGTTTTCCCGCAGCCGCACTCGATTCCTTGTCTCGTGCTCGCTTTCCGATCGCTCGTCCGGCTCGAATCGTTCGCGGTCATCGAGTATGTGCATCGCAAGAGAAAGATACAAAAAAAAGGGAAAAATAGTGAGGTAGAGAGAAAGAGAGAGATAGAGAAAGGAAGAATCCGCGCGGAGGATGCAAAAATAACATGAAAGAACCATTCGCGACGTTGTGGAATCTTTCGTGGACAATCACGGCCCGACTATAATTGTAATTGTAAACAAAGTGCAACACGCTGCCTTGCTGAACAGTACAAGTACAAAACGAATACAAATACATAAAAGAAAAAAAAACATGTCTTCGATTAAATGATTCCGGTAGTTAAGATATCAAAAAAAAGTAAAAGAGTAAAAAATGTGTAAAACGAGAGAGTGTACGAAGGAGCGAGAAAGAGAAACAAAGTAATTTAGCGAAAGAAAAACGAGAGAGTGAGAGAGAGAATAAGAGGGATGAAAGGGAGAGGAAGAATGAGGAAAAGAAAAAAAAACAAAGAGCGTTTTAATCGTATTAAGGGAAACGGGAGAAACAAAACGAGCCACCGCTCAGTTTGTAAGCAAAGAGAGAGAGAGAGAGAGAGAGAGAGCGCCGTTGTTTGTAGCCGAGCGTAACGCGCGCGTGGAAGGAGAGAAAGAGAGAGAGAGAAAGGAGCGCGACACGGCGTGCGTTCGTTCACAAAATACCTCAGTTGCCGCGGCCTCAGACAATCGTAAAACGCGTCGGACACGTTCCCTGTCAAACGTCCGCTGTCAGAGAAGTGAAAATGGTCCGTCGGACGTGGCAACGTGCTCGAGGACGCGGGTACGGCGTTCCAAGATGGCTTCCCGGTCCCACAGGACCCCGAGAAAATCGAAGACAGTCGCCACGGATCGTTCGTCCAAAGCAAAGACGTTCACTGCCAAAAATAAAAGAATTTACCGTCAAGGCGTTCTCGATGACGATCGGATGTAGTTTCTCCTAGAAGCGTACATATGCGCCCAGGGAAATCATGGAGGGAGGAATTGCTCCGCGTCTGAGGCCCGGCAACAACAGATTCTCATCTAAGCTACAATAGTTGTTGTACTTACTTGTCTTCTATTTTGTCACTACATTGTCTGGGTATTAACGCGAGCCGCAAGGCGCGGGCCGCGTTCCATCCGCTTCCGGAAATCGTGTCAAGCGATTTATGTAGGATCGTGTGGGATACAATCGTATTCTCTTCCGCTCGAGACAGAAATCGTAACTTCGCGCGAGCACAAAATTCTAATTCGAATAACCGTGAACGAAATTTTATTTGTTTGCTGTATCTTGTCAGGTGGATGATTTTATCGTGGCTATACATTCTGTTCGTTTTACGAAGCAATATTTCACTGGAAGCACATCTTCGTGGAAAGTAAATTGATTTCTAATCTCCACACTTCGATTTTCCAACGACCAATTGCCACTAGATTTAGTTACGAGTTTATCTCGAATTTATGATTCTTGTCCATCGAGCGAGGCACCGTTTGGAAGAATGTGGAGATTGACCGCGAGTGATTCCCTATTAGATTGTTTCGCGGAACGTTTTGATTTCGTCGAGACGAGGAATTCTTTTTGTATTTGCTCCGGTGAGGAGAAGGTTTTCGATTTGTGTGGATCGTTTCGGGAATCGCTCGATCATGGTCGTCGTATGCGGGAACGCGGCTCGCGCGCCGCGACATCGCGCAACAGCTCGCCGCATTATTCTATTTTACAGAATGCAAAGTATAGATATATAAAATAAATCGAATAAATAAATGAAAGCTATATATATTGTTCCGTTATCGCCGTTATACCATCCGTGTAACATAGAACATTGCGAATAAATTTGCAGTTTATTAACCGACAAGAGAGAAACAAACAAGGATCTTCTTCAGTGTGCTCCGTAAACGATTTTAACGAGCTTCTTTTTTCCGTGTATCCAATGATATCCATAATATATTCGCGTAACAGCATAAATATACAAATAAACGAATGGATGAATGAATATATATATATAGATATATAAATAAATAAATGAATAAATAAATGAATAAATAAATGATTAAATAAATGATTAAATAAATGAGTAAGATAAATGAATGAATAAATAAATAGATAAATAAATAAATGAATTCGGAGCCCGGAAGCGTGTTTCGTCGTCTGTGGACGAGCACAGGGCGTATACCTTCGTTTCCTGATTATCATTGTAACAAAACGTACCTTTTGTCTTTCTTGCGTAAACGAGAGGCGAGTGAGAGAGGTGAGAGAGGATCGCAAGAGAGATCGGATCGATCGGAGATTGATGTGTATTTATCGTGTGTGTAGCATTTAAGCGTGTACGAAGGTCCGCCGCGCGATCGAGCGCCCTCGCGATCCATGAGATCGTGTGGGCGGCTGAAGAAATATAAAAACCGATTTTCTTCGAGAGATGCGCATCGATTAAAAATATAAAAAAAATTATGCTCGCCCTGAGCCAGAAAGAGAGAGAGAGAGGGAGGGGGAGGGAGAGAGGGAGAAAGGCTTGCGAGGCCGAGGATTTATAAATGAACGAGGCGATTCATCGATCGTGGGGCTTTAAGCGAGAAGACCGCGCGCACGATCGATTCCACGATGTAGACCGAAAGCGATCGACGGAGATGAGAGAGAAAAAATTATGTGTATATATATATATATATATACATACACATACATATATATGTATATATATATTTATATATATGGCAAACAATGTCGACATATTTTCTAACGCGCGCCGCGTCTTTAGGCTATTATTACATTAATTGTAAGACATTGCAATTAATTCGTGTATGTATGTAAGCGTTCATTCGTATTTTTCACACAGTAAAAAGAAGATGATTATTGTCTTGATTATTATCATTGATTGATTGATTGATTGATTATTGATTATTATTATTATTATTATTGATTATCTATTATTATTATTATTACATAAAAATTCGATAATAGTTGTTGGTGTAATATTATGAAATAAATCTTTAACGATAGTAAAGGAGAAACCCTCAGAAGTTTTTCTTGAGTACCTGAGCACACCCTGAACTTTCCGGAATCGCGCAAGATATCGAGTCGATATATCGAGAAAAGAGGAACACGATGAATGACGGTAATCGCCGGGTTTTCCATTAGACCGTCGTCGTCACGCAGAAAATGTAGGAAACGGAAAAGTCCGTGGTCGATGCATCGCACGGAGGTACCGAACGGATTGGCCAATGGTGCACCATGGTGCATCGATGACGTCAACGATAATAACGCCACGCGAAAACCCGGGGGCGGCGAAGCCTCGATCCGTCTTGAACAAGATGCGTACAGTGAAAACGTGGGCGGAATAATAATCGAAGCCAGCCTCTCCGTTTGGAGAAAACCCGGCGAAACGAGGGGAAATAACGACGCACCGGAAATCGATTTCACTCGATGCGCCACCGGATTATAATAAATACTCCCGCGTCCCCTTAAATGGCCACTCGAATCGCCGAAGGAAAGTTTACGAGGAACGCAGCTTCCAACTGCTGCTACCCTTCCTGTCCCGAAGGTGCCTCAAAAAGAACCATTTTCAATAATGTACTGGCGTAAATTGATTCTTCTTTGATTTTTGTACCAATTTCATCCAACACCATCCAATTTCATTTCAATTTAACGCTTCCTATCCCGAATCTGAGAAAGTACCATTATCGATACTATCCTGGTGTGAATTGATTCTTAATTTCAATTTAATGCTAGCCGGCGATGCTTTAAAAAGTACCATTTTCCGTAATTTATTGCGAGATAAATGTCTCAAATAAAAATCCCTACAAAAAGGTCAAACTGGAAATGAATTTCACCACTGCTGTAGAATTTTTTAGTGGACACACTTTCACATGTTAAACCTCGTATGAATAATAAAAGTGGAAAATAAAGAACGGACCTTGCATGATGAGATCTGCAGCTGTCGGTCATTTCGGACAGTTTCCAGGTAAGTTCACAGTAAGGGAACGATAGTGTATCACGAAACCGCCCCCGAGGAAAGGGTTGTCGGACGTGCGTGGCCAGTTAGAGCTCGGAGAAAATGAATATTTCATGGGGATCGCGACGCCAGGATGCAGCGTGTATTTCGCTTTTCCACTCGGCCGGCCTCGAGCCACCTTCATAATTCTCTCTTTACGGTTGCCGGCCGAGTGCAGCGTGTTAATTAGTCGCTTTAGCGCTCTCTCAGGCGCCCTGGTTGTTTATTGCGCCCGCACACTCGTTACTTTCCCTTTCCCCATTACTTTTTATCTTTCTTAATTAAAGAACCGTTCCGGGGAGTTTCGGCGAGGGTGATTTATATCTGTGCTGGAAAAGCGACAGCATAGTATCGCGGCCGATTTGATCAATTGTAGACGACGCGGTACCTCAAAATCGGTGGAAATAGTGGAAAGAACAAATTTATTTTATTATCTATAAAATCAGAACAATAATCACTAGATCGCAGATTTTATACGGTTATAAAATTATGAAGATATTAAATGAATTGAATTTTATTCAAGTACTAGCTATACTCGCGAATTTGTTCACGTGCAAGAACAAATCCTGGTTGATTAGTAACGTAATTAAATTTCCAATCGCCGAGGTGGTCTCGGATAGAGATAGAAATTTCATTTTTAAACAACAAAATTTAACTGAATACTAATCTAGAGCTCACACTTGAATGTTAAATAATAAAACTGAATTCGTGGACAGGAAATATATCGCTTAGAGAACGAAAGCAAGAAATTGCACGCCGCAGGATTAAAGATACGCCGCAGTGCTAATCAAGAATTGAACAGTTAGACAAAGCCAGGGAAGACAACGCTTGTGAAAACCACAGAACAGCTGAGCAAGGCCAGGAGTGGTAATACCAAAGATTAGAAACGTGTTTTTCGAGACGGAAGGAACGTCTTCAACAACGGCGATTGCTAAACGAGGCTCCATCGAGCCAGGAGACAAGGGACCGATTAGGAGAAGAACAGGAATGGTGTTGTGCCTGAGGCACGAACGGTTAATTCGCAATGCGAACAGCGGGGGCCCTTAACCCTTCATTAGCTCGGACATCATACAAACTGTAGGGGGGCAGCCCATTGACTGTCCCGGGAGTGGATTGATTTTTGGTAGGTATGCGTGCCCGACCACCTGTCACGTGAGACCCACCTACCCCCTTCTGGGGTATGCGTAAACGCATTTTTTGACCACTCCCTTAAAAAAAGAAAAAAAGAAAACGAGGTACCGAAGTGTTTAATCCAGTGCTCAAGGACCATCGGGTAAGTTTCCAGAGCGAGCGCGGGGAACGAGCGTCTGATAAATATTTAAAGAAGCGTCGGAGCATAAGTTGACGGGGGACTCATCCTCTTAACGTTTGCGCACGATTGAAGCTCGGGAATAAATCCCAAGGCCTCGGCCTCCGGTATTCCGATAGCCGTGGCGCGAAAGAAAAACGTCTAAAAGCGAGCGCGTGTGAGCAAGGACGAGCCACCGCAATATTCTTAACGAGTTTCCGCGCAAAAGGAGGCGAGATCCTTCGAAGGATCCCAGAACCCATGGAAGTCAGAAATCACGCCTCTGCCCATAAAGAGCAGACCTCCCGATAGTTGAAGAGGGTAGTCCGTGGGCGCAAGGACGGACCGCAATATTCTCAATTCAGTATTCTTTCCACTGCAATTTTCTTTAGCAATTGTAATCCTTGCACTATTCGGTCCATCGATACTACGCATCAATGTTAATTGTAAGCCTTTTCACAAAACTACGTGTCAAAAACACTCTCGTCCATAAATCACCGGATACTTATCTTCATCAAAATGGTAATTAAACAATACAATCTTCTAGCTGGATGTAATTGTTTCATTTTGATTATTATATTGTATTAATTATATTGTTATGCAATTATCATCATTGCCATTTCTCTGTACAAATTCCCTGTGCCTTCTCGTAAAATAGGTTCTCGTGGATAAAGACACTTTCCTTGAAGGAGGCTGAGCCCTATGGATCATGGTGGAAAAGAAGGGGGCCGACGGGATGAAGTGGGGTGTTCCTCGTCAGGGTCGGTGGCGGCCTTGGAACCGCGACCTTGGCACTCCTGGTCTAGGCGTCCGTAAAGTAGGCGCGGTCCTGGGGTACGCGGTGCTATGGCGTTGCGACGAGCGTGCGCGAGAAAGCGCCGGGGTGGTTTCTCGCTCCACCTCGGCTGGAGACCAGCCAGTCGGGACAGCCGGTCACAGACGCTACTCAGCCCAGAACCGCGTCAACGTCCTGCCGCGAACATCCTGCAGGTCTATCCTGCACAACCATATCCATCGCACACGTTCGCCGTCGTCTTCTTCGCAGTCAGCTCTTCTGGCAAGAGCTGGACAACGCGCGAATCTCTTCGAGAATTTCGGGAAACTTTCCTGGAAGCGAGGTCGATATTTTTGAACGGTTTTTCGAGTCGGCTGAGGTTTGCTGGGGTTCAAAGAGGATCTGAAAGGGCCGGTTTTCGCGAGCTGCGCGAGCAGGAACACGCCGGAAACGAGGCATCGGCGGGAAGGTCCGGAGACAACGCGCGACCACCTGTAGTTGTGGCCCCGAGCCACCCCTGACGAGCCTCCTCCCACCCTACAGTCGGCACCACCGGTTTCTTAACAGCCGAAACTCGAGCTGGACCACTGATCACTGAAGGCCAAGGGTGACACCCGCACGCATATCGTTCAAGACTGCCAGGATTACCACCAAAATGAAGACGTCGTCGTTTTCTCTGCGCGTCATGCGACGGGTAAGTGGACACAATTGTTCCGCTGCTGTCTTTAGTGGTATCACGCTCTCGAGCCGAATTCTCGCTATTACGATCGCACTGGGGGGGTTTAATTGTTCTCGATGATGTGTCACACATCATTTTGTCTACCGACCCCTCAATTGTCTGATATCTTGATTTATCCTGTGCTCGTGGCCACTGTTGATCAGTTTTCCTTCAGTCTTCACGTTTTTCATTTAATTTACTGAATCTTTATATACATAAGATATACATGTTTATATTTTGTTAATGTTCTGTAGAATACACATTTCTTGAATTTTCACGTCTTTCACGCGGAGGGAGGTTATCGAGAGGCTTCGAGAAACTTTACCAATTTGAAAGAACTACCGTCGTGTTTGATTGTATTGTCACTCGGTTCATCAAGAGGCGACACTTTCGGACGAGAACTTTATCAATTTATGGGAACTGTTTCTGTGTTTCATATCCGTGTTGCGTTTGTTAGGAGTTCAAGTATCGTCGAACGTTCATGAAAGAGGAACAAGTAGTATATTCTCGTAGGAAAGGTCACTATCGAATGAGTCGGAGCGATAACTGGAAAAATAATTGCGATCCAGCCGGGCATAAAAAATAGACGGTCTTCCCCAGATAAAAAGAGAAGAGATTTTATCTCCTAGAAAGAATTTTAACTTAATTGTATTTAAAGACATGTACTATACTATGCATTTAAAGAATGATTCACAATGCACCTTGTACGCTTAACAAGGTCCCATAGAGCGGATTCTTTAAGGGCTCAAACGTTAATTGAATAATAGCATGTTTCACATCGTTTCCGGGATCTACAATGATTAGATGAAACCCTGTGCAGAGAACGAGGTTCTCCAAAGCCCATCCGACAAGACATACGATGAAATCTCCACATAAAAATCCTCTTTCCTCGAAGCGTGATGTTATTCGGACTTTCTACTGCGCGGCGAGTAAAGGCAGCTCGGAATGGTCAGACATTACGTATTTATATTTCCTGAAAGCAGAAAATTCGCGAAACAGGATTTCGTTGTATATTCTCCGTACATTCTCTTTCGCATTCGTCTGTATATTTGACTAGATATTCTGTTCGGTATACTCCTCTATATTTTTCTGTATAACATTTATCTTCATATATATTTGTCTGCATATTTTCCCAGATGTTCTTCTGTATATTCTCTTACATATATATTACTCTGCATACTCTCCAAGATATTATCTTATATAGGGGAGAGTACCCTAATTTGAACTCTGGTTGAACCACCATGTATTTTGAGGGTGAAAAATAATATTCCAAGAATTACAATTTACTGTCAAATGGCTGGTTTTCTATTCCTCAATTGTTGAAATTATAAAAATTCTTTCGTAATACAAAGTTCAAGTAAATCTTCTCTGTATTGTTAATAATATTTCTCCGTGTACCAACGTTCCCAGAGAGATCTACGCTCGTTCCCTTCAAACATCGGGCTCTCATATGGAATTTCAGTGTCCAGACAGCGAGACGGACACATTCCTATGTGATAGTTCGCTCGATGAAACCCGCTGTTCTAAGGAGCGCATTGTGGTCGTAAATCAATTGTTTTTGGCAGAAATTCGTGGCACCGTTCAGCGCGTAAAATCGTCGACACAGGAATCCCGGTTGCCGAAACTGATTTATTCCGTTAGCAGAGCGGTTGCACCGCGATGCATATTCCATTCGAATGCATATTCAACCGCGACTAGGCTCTCGCGGTAGAGGAGGTATAATTCGAGGACACGCGAAACAGGGGAGGCTCTCAGCCGGAAACGATTGAAGATCGGGGCGTAAGACTGGGGAATTCTTAGTCGAGGGTAGGAAATTGCGTTTCTGCTAGTTCTCTCGGTTAGGTAACGGTGTACCTGGTGATCAATTACCCATGGAACCGTCCGATACCTGGAGGAGAGAGAGCATTAGTTCGAAACAATGTTGCGCAATAGTCGAGCGCGTTAATTGACGCCACCGGCAACAATTGCGAATTGAAATCGAACCGAATTCCAGGAGAACAACAGGGCTCGCGCGATCCCCTTTCAATTAGGCTCGATTCATATCGCCGGCACCGTTCCGGACTAGTGGACACACCGAACATACACACACACGCACAATCGCTTCTAGTTTGCTCGATTATGCTTCCGAAAGGCTCGCAAGGCGAAGGAGAGACCTTCTCCTCCTGCACCCTCTCGGCGGATTGCATTCCGTTCCATTTGCCCCGGATTAAAATGATATTTCGCAGCACCGTTCGACTATATGCAGAAACTCCGGGAGCGTTAATCGACGCAACGAGCCTCGCGAAATTGAATCGGACTGCAGCCGGCCAGCCGTTCAATACCGATTCTCTTTCAATTAGGCGTAACTCGTTATGATGGGTCCGCTTCGACGGGAACTTAGTGCCGCGGCCCTATTGAGACCCGAAGAAATCGATTTGCGTCATTTGTTCGGGAGAGGGATCAGTTTAAGAAGAAATATATTCAAGATATACACAGTGTACCGTCTTGCCTGTTTTTCGATAGGTAAAAGGATCGTTCCTCCACATACTGTTAAAGTTTCAAAACGATTGCTCCCTCGTTTTAATCCCGTCGATCTGGATCTATCCGCATAAGTCCTTCGAATTCCCGAGTAGAAACTTTGCGGATACAATCCGGCGGTGCTGATTGAAGTGGGAAGGCTCGATTTTTTAAAGTTCTTAGACCGGATGCGCCCCTTAACCGTTGAAGAGGTGTCGCGAAGAGCCGACCCAGATTCTCCGTGTTCGCAAACAGCAATCTCTGCCGCGCGCGGAGAGAAAACGCGAAGAAAATTTTCAACGCGGCGTGTAACAGTGTTTGCCGTTTTCCCCGGGACTCTCGGCGAACAAAGCCTCTCTGCTCCGTTTCTCGCCCTCTCCTCGGCGAAGATTCCATTTGCCTGGGAGAACCGTCGCGATAAACAATTAAATTGGAAAACGCGGTAATAGAACGACGAGCCGAGTCTGTCGCTCCCTCTCCGTTGTAATAACTTTGCGCGATTGGCAGAACCGGGCGTCGAGATTAAACCGACTTTCCATTTTCGCGGGACGGCGTGGCCCGTGATGCCTCTTAATTGGTAATTACGCGGCTCCCAGCTGGCGCGGCCAGAGAGACGGAATCGAGCGGAACGATATATTTTCGTCTCCCAGTGTTTTTCCAAGAGAGAAGTTACTTCCATCCGACGCACCGAGAATTAGAGGGGAGGACCGTAAAACTTCGTTTTGCCGTGTCCCGGCGCACGGGAATACAAAGAGCCGCATTTACTCCTGCGAACGGCCCCGAATTTCAGAGGGGGACTTTCTGTCTCTTTCTTCCTCGCGTTTTTACCGCTGGCTCGGCTTCGTCGTGTATTTTTACGAAATCGCTCCAGACACGTCCATAGAATTCAGAAACGGGACTGAGAGTGCTACCAGAGTGCTACTACATTTTTACAATTGTTCAACACAGCAAATCCTGTACAAATTGTCCGAGGTACACCGAGACTATTGTACAGTTACAACTAGGCGGATTTTCAAGCAAAATGAAAATTGAGGATCCTAGTAGAAAATTTGATGACACCTAGTATAATGAATTGTTTCTTGTAGCAATCAAACTCGCGACGAGTTGGTCGAAGTCAGGCAGACACGAAGAGTATCGTTGCTCGACGAGGAAGCTTCGGAAACTCGCGAAGGAACAGCATCTAGTTGAACTTGCGTGCAAGCTCGTTAGCAGCCGGGTTTTCGCGCGTGGTATCGCGAAATTTTCCGACAAAGGCTCGAATTTCGGAACGGGTGCTCGCGGGAAACGTCGATAAGCAGACATCTCGAGAATCCTGTTAGCCCGGCGAGTCTTTCCGAGGGGAGAACGTTGCCTAACTCGGCCTGGAAGTTTTCTCATTTCCCCGAGCGAAACAGAGCTCTCGCTCGGTTTCCACGGGTTTCTTTTGTCCCCGTTGCCATCGCTTCGGTCTCATCCTACTCCGACCACGGTCGCTAACGCGATTTTCGGGACGTCGATTCATTAGATTACGAACTCTGCTTTCACTGACCCGTCCATAGCTATGCTCCGATTCTTTCTCTTTTCATCCTGGCTCGCAGGAAGCCCGGTGACCATGGCAAATTAGTTCCTAGAGTTCCACCGGAACCGTTCAGTGCGGTCCGAGGTATTTATTCAAGGGTTCACACTCTTCTAAGCTGAAACGCTTGGAGAAGTGCTATAGTTGCGACCGAGGAAAAATTAGATCGGAGTTCGCTGCGGACGAACCGAGAGAGTAATTATAGTACAAAAGGGTTAATAGAATTTGCCGCGCCTCAACTGCGCGGAAAGGGATCGCTGTGACTGCACCGCGAGAGGAGATATCGGCGTCGCAAATAACCTGTAGCCTCGAATAATGCCTAAATAATCGAGTACCTGCAGCAACAATTTCGTGAAAATTTTCTGCTAATCTATAGGTGACATAATTCGTTCAACCATTCCGACCGTGGTTCAATTTTTATTTCGATCCTTCCAAGTATTCAGGCCTAGAAAATTGAGGTTCAATTTCGAGACGATTGTCGAAAATAATTCGCGATATTCGGGAAAATAATTGGGCAGGTGTGTTCACATCGACGCCTACAGGAGAAAGTCGGATTATGTGTGCGCGAATTCGAAGCTTTGAAAGGCTCGCGTGATTCGATTTAAACAATGTCGGCAACACGCGTGCCTCGTGGCGTGGCTGTTCGGAGGCGTGTAATACGGTGCAATTAAACCGGAAATTAATGGTTCGCGGCGGCCGATTCACCGAACGACGTGACCAGCCGTGAGCATCAAGCGGGAAGGGGATCGCGTCAAAGCGCGGACGACTTTATTGAGTCCCGGCGTGGAAAAAGAAGGAGCCCGTGTAACACCGTAGAAAATCGTGTCGGAGACGTGTGCTCCCCGTACGTCGAACGGAATAGACAATGTGTCAATACTCGCGAAACACCACCGCCGGGCAACGGCGAATTTATCGGTGAATTTATCAGCGAGAGCTGTCCGGCTGGCTCCCGGTCGCTCGTGGCGACGCGTAATCGGATTGCGTCGTCCTTTGGCCGAGGATCGGGCCCTAACGATTCCATTTGTACCGTACGAAGCTTTTGCCCCGCGATTCCAGATTATTCGCCTGACCCGCGCGTCGATAAAACTCGATTCCCCTTGAATTTGTCGAACCTCGCTCGCCAAACCCCCAGATGACACGCGTGCCAGAAAATTCGACGACGCTACCGCATCTCGTAAAAGATGCTAAGAAAATTATATTAGGTCGTTCGGAAAGTCTTATAGTTTTCGTATAGCTTAATTAAAAAATGATTAGAAATAATATATTTATTACGATAGTTATCAGTAGGAATAATTTTTTAACGAATTTTAGTGGAAATTTCATCCCGATATCTCCTATGGTTGAAGAGTAATACATAGTAAAATGTCACGATCCAGACCACTGTGTTATTCGGCCGTCCGAGATTGTATATCGCGGTGCTGCGTTCACTTTAAATAATTTTAATTTCGTCAATTCAAACAAACAAAACGCAAACAAAACGCTGCGCCTAGACGCGCAAAGGAGATCCCACCTTAAGAGATCCAATTGTTCCCAAGATGAAACAATGAATATCCGGATATTCCAAATATCGAAGTATCGAGGGACCCTCGCCGAGAAGGATGAGCCCCGGCATATGAAATCCTTGGAAACGATCCACGGCATTTCAAGTAGTTTGTTGAATCCTGCGAGCACCTTGATCCTTCCTGAAAGGGCGCGACTTACGGACGGAAACGATTGCTTCGAAGTTGTGGAGGAAAGGATCGGGAAGAAGGGTTTCTAATATTTTCCAAGCGCCTCTCTCCCTCTCGGAGTGGTTTTGTCGATCGGATCGACCAACTATTCTTAGCCGAGGAAGGACATAAGCGTCGTTTCCTTGCGCGACGCTCCATTTCCCGGGCACGCTTAAACAAAGACGGTTCCTCCCGAGTAAACACTATCATCGGGCGTAACGACCACCGAGAAAGCAACCGGGAGCTATTTTTTCAGATTTCCTTAGCCCGGTCGAACGATACGAACCAGATCGACAATTCTATGTAGCTAAGCAAAATTTCTTGAATTTTGAAAATATTATACGAGGTACAAGTGAACACGACGTCGGAAGTGTCGAAAGGGTGCTAAGGAAAAGCGTTCCTCCGGGAGTCTCGGAAGGTCGAAGGGCAACACGCGTTTCATGGATGATGGATCCCTGGTGAGAACAAGAAAAAAAAAAAGGTATCGCAGGTTGCACGCACGAGTTCGCGAACCAGCGAGCGAACGGAACCGACTCCGGCCTGGATAGCCAATCATTCAGAAGAGGGCCGGCTGCCATTCCCGGTGTGCGAATCTCTCGATTACTCCGACGAATTGACTGGCGCGTCGATGGATTTCGCTGTGCGCCCAGTAAACTTCTGTTTTTCAATTTACCCTCGCCAGGGCGCGGCGCAGCTGCGTGAATCGCCCGGAGAATTAATAAAAATACAGATCGATGCCTCGAAATTAAACGTCTAGCCCACTGACTGGTATTTACGGCCTCCAAAAACGACGTTCTCCCGAAATCGATGCCAACTTGTCTGGCGTAGCCACTGTAAAAAATTGTTTATTGTAACAGACAGTAAAAAATATTCTTTCTCGTCCTTAATTTTTGCTGTAGCCTTTTCATGTGCTAGGAGAATTTTTATTATAGTCTTCACTGGTTCTTTGATATTTATTGTAATTTTTGCTGTAGTCTTTGATTCGAACAGACCCACATATTTAGAAGGAACAGTAATAACTCCTCTGGGTAACCGCAACGATGCCCACGAGGAGCAGCAGTCTTCCAGGGAAGGATTAAGCGAGACTCGCCAGCACCCTGACGCCATTAAGACCAAATGGGGCCATTAACGACGTCGAAATCGTCGCCGGTTTCGTCATTCCCGTTCTCGACGTCGAAACCGTCGACCAGACGCGCTTTGTTCCCATTATCAGCTGCAGACGTCGTCGGCCCGACATCTCCGGAACATTGTCATCGTTGACGAACAGTGATCAGGGACCGAATAAATCCGTACGACTACGAGCAATCCGTCGGATCGAGGAGCGATCGTGACGATAAATCGGCAATAACACGGGCCGAGGCGATAAACGCGCGCCACGAAACGGCTGTCTGGATCGTCGGAAACGATTTCCCGTGTTTGGAATCAGGGCCACGGTGGTCTGCGTCTCGCAGAAGATAAATCGTCGCTTTATTTTCGCGGCTCAAGGATTACTGAGCCCGTCGGATCGTAAATCTTCCGACGATACAGCAATGGCGGCTGAGAAACCCGTTGCCTACGGCGTTAGGGACAGAGCGCGATGGTCCACGGGGTGTGTCGATCGTCTGATTCCGTTCTGTCCTCGGGACTGAAATCCAATTCCTCGTAATGCAGCGTGGGTGACTGCTCCTCCGAGAACCCAATCAACCCTAGATCCTGCCGCCATTTTTTTCCTGGACTTCCTTCGTTTCCGTCGAAATCCTCTTTCTGACGATTTCGCCCTGACTCGATTAAATTACTCACTCGGGCTTGTGCAAGTAGTTCTTTTAATGCACCGCTCGATCAATTACTGGACTGTGGTTTTTTATGCGAAATCAGAATATCGTCGCGTTCTTTCTCTAATAATTTTAATGTATTCAGAATAATCTTAAATAAGTTTGATCTCTCTACTGATTTTTTCTAAAAGTACTGTGCGAGCACGTACCATTTCATTCCAAAACTATTGCTGTACTTAATCGTACTTATTGGAAGGGAAATAGCAAGGATAATTACTGGTACGATAAAAATGATTTATACACGGTCCATAGAATGTTGCCGCATCGACTGGAAGCTCAAATTGCACGAAACCCGTGAGCATCCGTCGCAACGCCTCGAAGATGATTCTTTAACCGATCGTATCGGGGCTGCTCGAACGAGAACGATCGGCGCTTCCGGTTTCCGTTTTCCGCGCCACTGATTCACGCCAAATGACAGCCAGTATGGCCGTTCTCCCGCAAACGCTGCAACGTTACAAGCTCGCCATAAAACATCTAAAAGCTCCGATAAAGAGCGTATATACATTTGAAAAGATGTTCGTAAATGTCGTTCCGCTAACAAACCTCGGAACGAAGCAAACGACGCGTTGCTGTCCCGACACGCGAATCCCGCGAAGTCCTTGCGCTCCCATCAGCTTAATTAATCCCGGTTATCGGGGAGAACGGAAATGCGACACAGAAATATTAGCGTCATCGCCGCAAGGGGCCAGCGGCAATGTTCGCGGAACGTCTTGGCTGCTCTCTGCCTTTTAACCTAATTGTCGAACCACCGGCCAACTGTCGTCCGTGTTTTAATTCCGTACCGAGAGAACAATGTTTTAATTAAGCTTTCGCGCGGCATGCATTACAACTGCAGCGGAAAGCTCGGTTCGGTGAATCAGCCGGAGACACGGCCGCCGATTTCTGAACTGTTTCCAGTCGAGGGCGAGGCAACGAACGAACTGCTAATGGACGCTCGAATCCTCCCTTTTACTTCGTTCCGCAATTTACCAAGCTTTTCAGCTTTATTGTTTCACCGATAGTCACGGGGAACCATGATACTCGCACGCTCGATCCTGGGACAGTGAAAACGGCCCGGACGACACGGAATTTTTCCTCCCCGTTAAAAGACGCTTTTAGCGTCCTCCTGATTCCGAAAGGGGAGTTTAGAGAGCTCGTTGAACTGGTCGCAGAGTGCTTCTGGTTGTACAAATGAATTTTCGTCGTCTCTTAATTGCGGTCTGTGGACGGGCGGAGGTCCTTAAAAGATATAAAAATAATCCAGCCGGAGTCCTGTAAAATATTTCAGAAAGACGCGCATGTATGTCCCAAATTTTCTGAAATGGACTTTCCGATGCAGTGACTGCCAATGTGGTGTACAAATTACTTTGGCAAAGATTCTAACGGTGACACGAGAATTACGAGATGGATCTCGAGGAACATATTCAGCCCATCCAAGTGTAGAAACTGACCCGTGTATAATTTCGTGGAAATCTCAAAAAGGGTTTGGAGAGAAGTTTCTTGAGGAAACTCAAAGGGCCAGTGAAAGGAAGTTTGTACAAGGTACAAGGGAGGATTGAGTGGGGACCGAGTTGGATTCGAGAGCGAGTTAACTCGTCATTTTCAGTTAGCAGGTTACGCGAAGAACGCAACGGCCATTGGGGCGGCAGTTTCCTTGAATAATTCATCCCCGGTGACTGGGAACTAAATTCCTTCGTTGGGATTCGGAGCAACGCCGAAGTTCCACACGCACATGGTTCTTTTTTAAAAATCGCCTCTGGCTCTCTCCGTCTCTCTTTTTTTCTTTTCGCTGCATCTCTATGCTCGCGACCCGTTCTCGCAGCCAGGTTTCCGCGCGACCCGATCCAATTTCCGCTCCGGTTGGTCCTTGGATCGCGGAGACCTAATTGAATCCCCGCTGGCCGCAGAATTCCCGGAAGCGCTACGTGTTGCTTTGCAAAGGCCTTATTAGCTTGACCGTAGCCACGGGACGAATAATTAAACCCTTTCTGAGCCGGTAGGCACGCCCGCTACGTGCCACGCTAAGCGCGCAGTAGATTAGGCACGGTTTGAGTCGGACCGCAGGCCGTACGTCCACGTCTTTTGCTTTAACGGAGACGTACTCTGAAATCCCTTATACGTGCTCTCTGAATTACAATCGGAACTGCGTCGCACAATACTCAATCAACCATTGTACGTTCGTTAATAATCATTTCATAGGTGAGCTTCCATAAACAATTGCTGTAGATTTTTTCTAGATTCATTTGTCACACGAGCGAGTAAGTATAATTTAAAACAGTGGAAACATTTCATTTAAAAAAGAAAGGCGTAACACTCACGTAAACCTGGAGAAATAACCAGCAATTAATTCTCGTTAACACGCGCGCCTCCTTAAACTTTATTGCACATTTGCGGACATCATTAAATGCAGCAGGATAACACCGAGTCGAAAATATAGGACGAGTTTTGTTCACCCGAGGCTCCGTTTCCGAGAGAATCGAGTTTGAAAATTGGTAAAGCACGCGTGCTGGTGAATACCAATCAGTTGACGTGCCCGTGCATGGCTGACTCTTTCCATTGCTAGTATAAATGCATACGCGTCCGACGAATTTTCAACCTCGATTTCCTACGGAACAGAACGTCGTACGGGAAACGTCCATTCCACATTTTCGACTCAATGCTCCTCGTGAAATCGACCCGTCGCAATATCAATGTGGATCTTAATTCACATCTCCCTTAACAATAATACGTTCCCGAGTGCTCCACGATTAAAGAAACCAAATCCGAACAATCGGGTATCTCAATTTTTAACAATCCAAAGGGACAGTAATATGCAATGTGTGTTCAATTTTTAATAGCGGAAAAATTCATTCCGTAAATTCATTGTTAGTAGAATTCAATATTTAATTTTGGAGTACTAGGTACGTTCTGGAAATTCATTGTTACTAGATGGTATCAGTTTTTCGAAAGATGTGGTCATGCGGCGAAGCTGCGTTTTAATGATCGCGTATTAAGCGCGTTTGCATGCAACAAGGACCGTAATTCCAGGCGCGCGTTGTCACGCGGTATATAGAATCTCTCGGGGAAAGGTTGCGGATTAATATTCATGGGGAAAGTTGGTCGCGAAAGGAATAATACCTCGGACGGACGGTATACAATCCCGTGAATGCATCACGCGACTCTCTCCGTCCATCCCGATCGACGTTATTCGAAGATTCCTACGGACAGGTACACGAGAAGCAATTAAGCTCGTTAGCCTCCGGAGCTTCAGCATTCTCTGCATCCATCGGGAAGTCGATTTCGTTCGTTGTCTTCAGCTACACAGTCTTTAAAAAATCAATTTGCAAGTCACAATGAAGCTGGCGGGAATTATCCGGAATTTCCTGAAGGGGCGCGACAATCCCCTGCGGCCCGTCGCAGGCAGAAAAAGACTATTCCTTAATTAATCACGTAATTAAACTCCCCCGGCAACAACGCCCTCTCATTAGTGGACATTACGAACGCCGCCGCGCCGTTGCGAAAGCACTTATTTCTTACCGGTGCACGTGCAGCAGATTAACCGTATCAAAAGTTGTTCGTAATCATTTCTAAACGATCCGTTGGATTTACGCGGATATATTACGTGTGCCAATTAATCCCTGTCCCTGTAAATCTCTCGTTCGTTTGCGACCGATTGCTCCATTCTTTAACGTCGCATCAACAGCTTGATCATGTGTGGGCATTTCATATATTTATGACAAAAAAGGAACAATTTAAAGCAGTGGACATTCATGTTATTTTGCGTAAATATCTGCAATCATTACCAATGACCAGATTTATTGACTATAGATTTTATGAATTACAGGAAATTCTCTCAATTTCGTTTCGTTAGGGATTTTGGACCTACCACGTGTTTCGACTAATTAAAATGTTGGTGATAGAAGGGTAAGAATGACTTTGATGCTGCGATGATCGTAATTGCTTTTGGCCCCGTCTGTCAACTGCACGCGAGAGATCATTTTGCGAAAGAGGTAGGCGCCCGCGGAAATTGAACGGGTTCAAAGGGGACCATCGGATCGAAGAGTTCAATCCCATTCTGAAACAGCTCAGGCGACACCTTGTCGTGCTGAAAATAGCTGGAACCCGTTTCACGGGAGGAAAAACGGTCGCCTCGCCGACAAAGGGGTCAGGCCGGCGGGGCGTCGCCTGTGTACGCGGCCTAAACTGCAGCCCACCTGTTGCTAGGCCTATATCGGGCCGATCTCTCGCGTTTTCATCCTCCTACTCGAATTCTTGGCGTTCCCGCGCCGCTTATCGCCCCCGGCCTGCTTCATTTCCGGCCACGACCGATCCAATTATCTGGTTAAACAGCCCGGCCCCGATCCCATCGATGAAATCCAGTTCCCGATCAAGGCAAAAATACCTATCCCGTCGGACCGTGCGTGGACCGAAGTGATTAATGGACAGGCTTCGACCTTTGTTTGTTGCTACACGTGGGCGAATGAGAGTTAATGTACAGCTAATAAATACGTAGTTCTCCCGGTGCGTTGGCGAGCCCTATGGGCTACGGTTCATTTTTATGACGCGCATTCGCCACCTGGGAAGTTTATGCGAAAATGGAGACCCTGGGAAAATGGTCGCATAAATAATAACTGCAGTGAATCTTCAGGTTAGACTCTAGAGAAGTCTTTCTCGAGCCATTTTTTCAATTCCAGCAGGAGGGAAATAATTGTGCAATTTATTTTCACACTTTTCCATGCTGCAATTTTCGGTATACCCACTTCCTGTGATTACAAGTTGGATTTTTATGCAATCACATTTTTTGCAATCGCATATCTCTTTAAATTTCATTTGTCCCAAAACACGCACACGATCATGTTCTGTCTCATCGACACGGTCGTGTGGACTGTAGTAGTAGGCTTAACCATCGTTTAAGCGATCGTTACTTGCAGCGTTAAAACATAGACCGTAAACGTTCGTTAATCATAAACTACTGTCTTCTAATTACGATTATGCAGATTTTATGCAAGTCGGTATAAACGAACAATGTAATTCTCGAGTAACACCGGGAAAATTATACAAACATCTTTTCCATTTCATAAAATCACCGTGGAAATGAAAAGATTCCCATGTGAAATTACGATAGTCCGCAAAAGATCATCAAGGATTTTCTGTTGTTTCGAACATAATTACATCGCGCTCCGGGAATTTGCACAATTCCCACAGTTCCGCGTTGCTGTTAGGACAGTTACGGCGTCATAATCGTCCGGAAGGATCACTGCGGGATCCAGTTAGCGAGGTTTGCGTTGCTCGCGACAGAGCGGTGTCCAAATATTTCTGTTCCGTGGATCGCAGCAGTTCCGGGCGCTTGTAAATTGATGGACTTAGGTCTGCAGTCAGTCCTCTTTAAATATATACTAGCCCCTTCGGGCGAAGTTAGACGTAATATTTGCTCGACACCTCGCGGGCCCTTTCTCCCAGGGAAAACAATGGACCGAGGGAAACGAAATCCGCTTGCAGCTAGCCGTAATAACTTCGTGAAGTCTCGGCGAGTTTATTTTTCCCCGATAAGAACCGTTTTACGGCAGCCCGTAAACGTTTCCCTCGAGCGTCTTGATCCGACAGAAGCTGGTTGACTTCCCGACACCTTGCTTCGACATTTTCCACGGAAATCGCAACCGACGTCGCTCCAAAAATTTTCGTCGAAGTAATGATCTCTCTCGCGGTGATTAACGCTCTGGAACCGAGCAGTAAATCTGCTCGTAATTTCTTTCAAAAATAACCGAAGAGCAGTCTTGACGATTTTATGAAACTTTTATTGCAAGTTGTCGGCGAACGCATGAATCGATCTAATAATTTTCGCGCCGACACTTTTACGAGCTTGGTGATCGAGAACTATGGTTTGGGAGCCGGGGGATTCCGGAGGGAAATATTCTCCATAATTTTCCCGACGAAAATTGATTCGTGGCGTTTACAAAAGAAAAATTCGTCTAACGTAAAATATATCTCTAGCGTTAACAATAGTGTTAGTTCATCAGTTCAGGAGCCAATTAAATTCTAACTTAGGGTTTCTTATATCTCGCACACCCTTTGCGTCTTCCTTCCCTTAATCTTTCAAGGGATAAATAGTGTATGTTCTTCATTATGCTTGAGGGCCGTGCAAAACGGATCGATGAGCCAGAAAGGGTTCGAACTTGTCAGCATTTTCCTGTAAGCTATTTTCCAAACGTCGCTCAACGATAAAGTTTGTCTTCGGAAAGCGATCCCGTCCGAATTAAGGCGAAATCTGGAGGCGAGGAACAGGGCCCTTCGGAAGACAAGATAGCGACAGGCATGCCGGATAAATCTCATTTGCCGTTGTATTTGTAATGAAGTTTCACCGAGTTATCAGGCACCCGTAGCGAGAGAGAAACTAAGGATGGAGGCTGGTTGCCAGGGGAACCAGTCGCACGTGTCGACTACGTGATCGCGTTCGATCATATGAAATTCCTCATAGTCACGCGCAAGCTTCCTCGCACACCCCTCGCCATCAGGTTCCAGCCTTGGAGAAGTTTCGCGTCTCGGACCGTCAAAGAGATTATCCAACAACTTTCATTCTCTTCGGACAGCCTCGCCGTGTCTGCCTTCTGGAATTGCTGTGAGAGAAACGCCGGAGTGAAGCCGGTCGAAAGGCAAACAAAAAGAGCAGTGGAGAAAGCGTTTAGGTCAACACACTCGTCCGTTAGGGTACCTGATGGTCTTGACACCTCGGAGATAGGGAAACTCTATTATAATTAATCCACAGGAACAACTTATATTATACGAGAAAGCATCCTTTCTGCTCTAAATCTATTTTTAACACTTTACCTACCGGAAGCCTATTAATAGGATTCTCAACAATTGTGCTGTATCAAAAGGAAGCATAAAAATTTTCTTTTACATTTTAATCTTAAATGAAATTATTAGATGACGTTATTGAGGATGAGTTGTTAGTTCACAATGAAAATTGCTGTTACTATTGAAAGTTCCATTAAAAAGTTTTTAGCCATGTACCAGATTTTTCAAAATTATGCAATAATCACCGGTCGGTACTGTGTTAAATGAAACCAAGTAGAACGAATCGAGCATTGGTCAGACTAGCCTCTAATTTCCATTCTCCTTGAATAGATACTAGATCGTCTTAACTGTAATTGAACTCGGTGATTCAACAAGTAGAATGAAACATTGTGATTTAATCTCAGCAAGTTGTAATGCAAAAATCACCTCGAGTGAACTCTGGTGCAGTTTGAGCGTGTGCGATTAAGAAATGAGCGGCGCGATAAATTGAAATAATTTTGCAGAGATAGTTTGGGGTGGAGGGAAGAAAGGGAAGCATAATGAATTGAAAACGGATGGGGGAAAGGTTACGGTCAGATGCCGAGGGATCGCGGTTCCTGGGGAAAGTTGGATAAATTGCTTGCCGGCAAGTTGCACGATTAATGTGCGGTCGTAATGTCCTCGCGACGCGTGTCTGCCGCGATGCGTACACGGTAATAACGTGAAAGGAACTCGTCGCGGGGCGAGCTGGTCCTTTAAACCCTGTCCCGTGTAATTGCATGCACGGTACACACAAACGACTCTGCCGAGTTGCCGCTGACATTTGTGGCTTCCGCTCCGAGCACTGTTCCCACCGGACTTACGGAACTTGCCTGCGCGATTCCGTACAAAGGATACAGGTGGTGTGCCGATGTTGGATCAGAGGATTCTCCGACGGAATAGCAACGAGCTACATGGCTGCCTGAATATGGCCAGAGGTTAGCGCAGCATCAATGCGATCCCGATCGACATAATTCGACGAAGTCGATTGTGCGGCACGAAATACAATTACTGACTACGGGATGCAATTAACAAGCAGAGTATGAAATCGCATATAATTAATTTTTTTAGTGGAGTTTCGTGTTTAATGTATGGCTTCAGTGAAAGAATTCTTTCATTTTTAATTACTAGCGTGTTTTTTTTGAGACCGTTCTTTGCTTATCCTGAATATTTTATTGAGAAAAATATCCTTTTCGCTCTAAATTAATTTTTAGTTATTAAAAAGTTTAAACTATACTTCCAATTAATATCAGCTTGAGGAAACAGTCCAGTTCTTCAGAAATGATCTCCTCGTTAAAACAAGTAGAAAGAATCGAACACTAGTCAGACGAGCCTCCAGTTTCCAGTATGCACAATATTTCTTCTGACGACGACGGCGTATCGAAACATTTTCTGAGATAATACACGGAGTATAATTGGTAGAATATTGATCGCACGGTATCGGAAATTTGCGATAGAATCGTGGTTTTTATGTTGCGGGTAACGACGAGGATCGCATTCGGGACAACTAACTGTTGCTACAGCCGACTCGAATCGTCCCGGATCCGGCGAGCAGGGTATTAAAAACTAGAACAGGGCTCTCAAACTGCAATTTGTCATGTTGTAACATTTAACAGACTGTAATTCGATACTCGGAATATCAATTGGGCATTGTAAACCGCGTTCTTTTCGATAGATTAAGACATACTGTTCCATTCGATGTGGAACGCGAATTACTGTCGTCGGATCGTTAGCAGTTCGTGACGAACCAGTCGATTCCCCATCGAGCATGGCGTCGCACGCCCCGTTATTGGATCGCCCCATTGTCCGGTGGAAATTGCAAGAACGAAGCCATGGGGATCTGGGTCATTTATGTAGGGCAGCTAATGTCAAGGGTCGCGTTCAGTTTGCAGCGCACGGTCCAGCTCTCGAACATCCGAAGATTCTCCGTGCTTGCGTTTCCGATTTCGTCCGCGGGAATCTCCGTGTAATTTTGACAATTTATAGGTCCCAAAGTAGTCCTCGTCGAAAGGTGTCAGCGCGCGTGCAATTCCCAAAACGCCATTATTACTTCGCAAAAACATTCTCTAAACCCTAACTACCTCTACTAACCAATTTCTTAATCACTAAACAGCGGATTATGCAAAATACAAATTGATAGTATACTTTCTTAATATGTTTAATGGGATGAAAATAATTTTTACATCATGTAATTTGAAATTAGCTTACAAATATTTGTGATAAACGCATAAAATTTATCTAATAATCACTTCGATCCGCGAACGTCTTGCACGAGTGGCTCGTTACCGTTTTCCAATGTTTTCCGCGCACATTAAGAGAGTAGTGGCAATCCTGGCGTTCTCGAGAGCACCTCGACGAGTTACGGTAACAGTGTCGAGGTGCAAACGATCGACAGCTCGATTATCAATTATCCGTGAAACACGATACTAAGAGACCCGACCGCAGACACAGACAGACCGTCCGCGACCTATAGAGTTTCCTTTTCCTGGTCGTGACAGCAGTTTAATCGGCTCCGGTCTCTCTCGATGCTTTCGATTTCGCAGCGGGGATCGATACAATAGGAGCTGCGGCGCATTGTTCCACGAGTCTCGCAGCAACCCTCGCGAGAGCCAGGCTCGCGCTCTCTCTCTCTCTCTCGATATTCACTGCCGCTTAATTGTCGCTGTTGCTCACCGGATCGAGGACTAATCGCCTCCTCTGCGTGTAAACGTGACACGATCCTCGGCTTGCGTGTGCTGGCTTGCTCTCACGGAATTAATTTACCCTTGAGTCTCCTCCATGGCAAACCTGCACTACTGAAACTTCGGGATCGTTTCGGGAATTCTATCCTTTGAGCCAACGATGTTGTAGCTAGTGAGACAACTGTTCTTGAGTGTAGAACATGCGAACATTGCTGTGGTTTAGAATTAATTTGTATAGGCATTAGAAAGTTCCTATTCCGATTGTATATCCTTTGGGAGTCTCGTAGCTGCTCCTTGAGAGTCCCAGATCTCTGGAAGGATCTCTCTATCTCGAAAGAGCGATCGAGGATTGGTATTTCCTGTAGTGTCCTCTTTCTGTTTCTACAACGTCGTCGAGAGCTTACTCTAGCCAGATTGGTTTTCGTGACCAGCTCGCGGAAGGTTGCACGTTAAATCCCGGCACGTGCCGCAATTATTTGCACACCTCCCCGCTTGGAGCAGTCTCTCTCTTTCCACAGTAACATGTCCAGCCGGCTCTTGTAATCGTCCATGTAATTTTTCTTATTTTTTTTTTGCTTGCCCTGCGTTGTCGCTTTTACCTCGGCTTCTCGTTTCACGTCTCCGTGGACTCGCAACAACGACTTCCGTTCGCTGAGAAGTGGAGCAGTCACTTTGTCAGTGTCACAACGCCGACATAACGTTGCCAGGAGATATTTATCCTGGCTGCCACTCGATAAACGGCCGGGAACTCTGTCCGCTGTTAATATCGCTCCTGTCCTTACACTCTTTCTCGGGTTACCACGTCTCCCGTAACTGCGACCGGTCGACCCTCGCGATAATTTTCCGCCGAGGGTGTTGGTGACTCGTTACTTCCGCCCACCATTCATGTCAGACCTCGCGGCGTGGACGGCTGGGCCCGTTTGTGCTCTTCGACTCCAAGCATTCTGTCAAACTCACTTGTTCTTACAACTGCAATTTATTATCATCTTGGAAGCTCTAATGAGAAACACGTCGAGCATCCTAATGGATTTATGTACCTCTCATTGAACCGATAGGACCATTAGAATTGTAGAAAATATTTTTTAGTAGAAAGACTATTTTGTACTGCGAAGCGTCTAATTTGTCCCCTATTCATTTTGATATTAAAAAAATAGTACGAATCGAGCGTTGGTCAGCCGAGTCTCCAATTTTAATTCCCATTAAATAGAGGGTTCATTGATTTAACTTTAAGATACATTCTCGATCGATCGCAGTCTAGGGAAGCGGCATACGTCTTGAGAAACGGTGTTCCAATGAAAACAAGTAGAAGAACTCAACCAATAGGCAGACTACTCTTTACTTTCAATTGTTCTCGAACAGAAGCAGAATTTTGTTCACTTTCAGCTATATTTTCGATTGACTTTAACCTGAAGAAACACCCCAATTCTCGAAAGACAACTTCCTAATGAAAATTAGTAGAAAAATGAGCCAGTATGATTACGGATCTCGTAAAACCGGGTGGAAGATCGATTCACCGGGCAACGCGATGCGGTTTAATCCCTTCGCGGACGAACAGCGCATCGGGGACAATTGCCGGAAGCTCGGTAAACAAAAACGAGCGATTCGTGCGTTCACCGTCCATTTTCATTTTCATCCTCCCGTGTATTACGTTTCTCGTTTCTTCGATCCCTGCGCGTCCCGGGAGACGCTTCCCGACACACATTAGCGAGGAATTCAGTTACACGCGTACGCGAGAAACGGCTGCACAGTGAATTCCCGACCGATTATGCTTCTTCTATTTTTTAGGCGACGCAATAACAACCGTTGGTTCGGAAGAACGAGAACGTTCTAAACACAACAGTGCCAATAAATATAAAATCGCCATTTACTATCGCGGCTTTATATATTCCGACGTAAACGCTTGCGGCAAAATTGTTGTCGCGTGGGATACGATGAGATTTTACACAATCTGACGCAACAATTTGGAAAACGCGTGGGAGCGGGCACAAAAGCGATATTTCCTAATTGCTGTAGTTTCAATAGCCGCCACGGAATAATATTCGAAACAGAACAGGAACATTATTGGAATATCAAAATAGTTGAACGGGGATGACGAGTCTCGTAAATCCCATGAATGAAATTGAAGCCGGTTCGCTTGCTTCATTAAAGAAATTAAATTGGTTTCTCGAGAAAGGATATTGAAATGCACGGCGAACTGCTCGCAACCATTCAAGGGCCAAGAAGGGAACTGGTTAAAAGAACGTCTCCGGTTTTGTTTTAATTAAATAAAGTGGCGGGGAAAATATTTTGTCAGGTTGTGCTTTGAAAGGCGTTCCAGTGGCTCGAGGGATGCGCAATCTTCTGTGTTCTCGCGTCTTCAAGAAACGGGGTCTCCTTTGAATCGTGATCGCTAGGACGCGACGAGGTGTTTTCGGGGTTTCCGTTTTCCGTTCTCCCGGGGCGCGCATGCGTCGAGTGGGAAAACTTCGAGTTTCCACCATCGCGATCAAGGAACAGGGAAAACGAGACGGATCTAGGAGAGGAACCGTGTCGTTTCCAATTTAGTGTCTTTGCAATCGCGAGAACATTCTGTTGATCCTCAGGGCCAAGATCTCGCGTTTCGCCTGAGGGCGAGACGTCGCGAGGAAAATGTCACGGCCAAACGAGTTTCGTGTGTCTCGCCTCGGTTTCCCCATTGAAACGGCATTCCCGGTTTCCATGGTGATTCCCGGATATGAAGCGCCTCGTAAAATCAATGGAACGAAGTCAAGCGAACAGCTAGTAGTCGCTGAGAAGTAATTATAATGTCGGGAACTATGCGATTTCAAAGATCGATCCCGGCAGGATCTCTGCCGATCGACCAACCCCATGATTTGGAAATTTATGGATGGCACTGAAAGCGAGCGGGAGCGGCTATAAAATTCGAAAGCTCTACCGGAGACGCTTCGCCATAAATACGGGTCTGGGAAGATTCGTGTATTTTCCTTGTCGGTTGTAAAAATATATATGGGGATAAAATCCCTTAATTTACGAGTATTAGACTTTTCTCTTGCAGGGAGCTGTTTTATGCCAGCGTATATCACCTGTTTAATTAATGTTAAATTAAGTGATATATTCTAGTGTACTATTTTTTCGAATTTTTCTGAAACTCCTCACTCAAGTCATAGATCATCGTACCCTTGCTAAGATGCTTGAAAAGAAATGACTTTTTCTACCCCAAAAAATTGGCCCATAATTCTGAAAAAATACGCGATATACAGTTGACCCGCATCTACTATTTGGTATTCGTTTCGAGAGCCCCATAATTGGATGGTAAAAAATAAATCGCACGCCGCGAGCGTATGGAGTCCGCAATCTCGGAACGGGAGCGTATCGCGTCGTTTATCGATGGATCAGAGTGACCCAGCTCGTCGCTGGAATATCGAAGGTTGCGCTTTTGTCGTCGAGGAAGCAATCCAGTTTATCCAGCGAACTTCCCGTCGGTTTTTTCTGTGTTGTCCGTGCGCGCCGGAGATCCGTCCGGTCTCGTTCACAGGCTCCCGGACAAATAAAAACAGGATTTTACATTTTAATCTAGCGACGTGAATGCGCGCGCGCGCAACCAGAAGCTTTGAAAATAAATTGGCTTTCCTGTTGATCACTACATTCGTTGGCGATCGGCCCCACGAGCCTGAATAATGATGCGCCGACCGGGAGATTGCGATCAGAGGCTTATTCGAGGTGCAATGGGCTTTTCGAACCGGACGTTTTGATCGGGACGCTTGCTTCTGTAACGTATGGGCAACCTTGCGCCGTCTCGGACGATTTATGGTGATCCACGGAACGCGATCGGCCATTGTTGCATTTCTATGCACCGACAATGTGAACACGTGCGCGCGACCACGAAGCGTAGTAGTATAATACGCGATTCCATCTCGTGAAAATTAATTTCTACTCGTTCCACTAATTCATGATTATTTTCTAATTATTCTTGTGGGTCAGTTGTATATTGTATAATTGGTCTTCTTACGCTATCGTTGCTCTCGGTATTTTAGCTCACCGTGCGGTTTGCGACGTTAACTACGGAGGTCAAGGTTCGCGGTTTGCCCAATTACAGCGAACCAGAGAAATTCGGGGCGGGACTGGTAAACGCTATGCACGCTGTCTCCATTTCCCACCGGGGAAAAACGTCTCGCGATTTCAGGAACGACGACAATTTGTCGTTCAAGTTGCTCCCTTTCAGCGACGATTGTCGACAAAAAGCTTTCGATCTCTTTCTACCCGGTACGCCGCACGTCTATTTCGATAAAATTTCGAACCCTTTGTACTCTCAGCCCCGGAACCCAGAAATTTCGGAACGTTTTCTGAATAGGGATAAAAGCGAAATCGAAGGGCGTTTCACCATCTACGAAGTTGTTCCTGATTGGCGCCTCAGAATCCTCGATCCACTGCAAATAGTTAAGATAGTTGCTCTACCCTGATTTGAATCGAGAGATTCGAGAGGATTTCATTCGAATCCGCCTAAGTCGTGCGCGATTGAAAAGGAATCGAATCGTCTTTCAATCTGGCTACATTGCATGCGACATCATCCCTTCGCTCGTACAACTTCCACCATAGTCTCGACCTGTTTCCATTAGCCATAACACTGTTTTCTCTCATACCGAATCTGTCTCTCTACCTGTCTGTATAACGTTCTTTCTTTGTGTTTCTATTGCACAGGCGCATCGCGGGCCGGCAGTCGTGCAGGTACCAAACTTTTCACGCAACATTTCCAGAATTCTCTGCACAAAGACACCTTAGGCGTCTCTAGATTTAGAAATATGTTTTTCGTTTCAGCTAGAATGCGGCCATTAGCTAGAACCAGTAGCAAGTTATTACCTCGTCCCACAAATCGTGTCGTTTCTTGCTGTTCTCATTGATCGAAAATTAAACATTCCCTCCAACCTAGAATAATTCCATTTTATACGATATTTTTCATTTTATGGATATGAGATTGATATAACACTTCGTAGAATACTTAAATATTTAGTAATTGATTAGATACTAATTTTTATTTAAAAAAAAAAAATATTTAAAAAACACTGTGTTGACCTTCGCTTCAAGATTGACCCTTCAAATTTTGGAAGACCACCCCGGTAATTTCCTTGCACTTACATTCATGCAGACGCGAAAGATGAATTTTTCAACACTCGAGCTTTGACTTTTCTCTGACGAGAGGATTCTTGAATGCGCAGAGAAAAGTTTCAGCAAAAATATGGTTGGAATAAAATGTAGAAGTTTGCATACGTGCAATGAGAAACGACACAGCTTATGGGACGACCAGATAGTTTCTTCACGTAGGTCGCAGAACGTGACGCCCTGTCTCGCTGCTAGAGTGGGAGCAGGGCGAGAGCTTGTTAGCTAGACACCGGTCTCATCGATCTAGTAGTCACCATCGCGCGATCTTAGCCGGGAAGGATCGATAGATTGCTTCGAGTCCGACACCTAACGTCAGCTAGAGAACACTGAATGCGTAGAATGTTTGCGTTTTCTCCTGGTCTTCATAGATTATTTGTTTGTTAGAGCGGCTTTATCGCACGCGAACATCGATTTCGCAGTTACATATGAACGAGAGAAAAGAGAAGATAATCGGACAGTCAAATCTAATGATCCTTGTACTCTCGCGAATTGTCGGTGCCCTCCAAGATATGCATGACACGAAAACTTCAGCATGTTTCCTTTGTGTTCGTTTCGTTAACGTTCCACACTAGTTTCACGAGAGAGCTCTTCTAGTGCGATGCAGCATCCGCAGAATATATTCCAGACAAACATATTAACACGTACAACCTTTTCTTTTGTAGGTAAGTGACTCGTTCGAAGATCCTGTCGATCCGGTCGGTAAGTCCACGATTACAGTCTTTAAAGCTCCGTGACAGACCGACGAAAGCTCGACTGGACGTAGTCGGTACAGAAGGGACCTTTCGAAAGCTCTGGCCGATCGAGTACAGGCGCTGTCGGTAGATTTCTCGTTCGACACCTTTTAGATTTAAGTACAGCTAAACGCAAAGAGCTTGCAGAGCTTTCTACTTCCTTACCGACTCAACCGCTCAATTCCTCCTTCGGTAATGTCATCTTGAGCTCGCAGCCGGTAAGATGAGAATGCTGAAAGCTCTGCCCGACCGAATATCAGCGCCGTCGGTACTCTGGTCGACCTATACTACTTGCGTTTACCATTCGCGCACCATTAATTGAAAACCCAGCTTTCGCGATATATCTATTGATTTCTCAATCCGAACCGGGTCAATATTTTGGGAGACAGCGAGTACTCCGGGCTGGTTTTGAGTGGGCCACGATGCACGAAACCGCTGGCAAGTGTTTGTCCATTTGCTTCTCAAATAATTTTCCATATATGGAAAAGGAAATGCGAGGGAAATGCATTTGATATTTTTCTAAGAGATGGACAAATACTTGCGGGCGTTCTAACGGACGGGGGAAGCTGTCAGCGTTGAAGAACGTCGATGGGAATACAAGGTAACCGCACCGGGTCAAGACGAACGAGCTAATTCGACGAAATGAGTTAACGCGGTTCCAGACTAATTCGAAATTGATGCCCGGCGAACGAAGATGGACGGGAATTCTCTGTACTTGCTTCTCTCATACGTAATTCGTCCGGTCTCTCGGAAACCGGCCGATGGATAATTGAGCAGCTCGAACGAGCCCCGGCTATCGACAGCCACGTTATCCAAATAACTGTCGCGCTGTCGTCGCGAGCCAATAACATCCTATTACGTATCGATGTCGATGAAGTATTGAAAAGAACTTAGAGAAGTCGATACACGCCCGACATCGTTGGCGAAAAAACGAACGTACCCTTAAATTACGCTACTAGGAGTTAGTTGCTGTTTTACTATTCCGATTCCTATTAATGCTGAACGATCTAATCCTTGTCAAGTTCCGCAAACTTTGCAAAAATTACGACATAATTACCGATGGATAATGTGTTAAGGACAAAGCGATTTGCAAAGTTAACTTTATTGGCAGCGCGAAGGAAAGAAACGAGGATTGGTAGTTACGACTTCAGAATGTTATTAGGTGCAAATAAACTCAACGTGTGTTCGTCGTTGTCCGACCATCGCGGGACAATACTACTGCGCCCTCATGTGAAATATTCATTCTTGCGTATGGGAAAAGGCGTGTTTCCGTGCCAAGGACGTGTTCTAGCGGTTAGGCGACGATGGTCTCGCGCCTCGTCGGCAATATTCAGCGGGTATACACGCGCGATCGTTAGCGTGGCTCGCATGATCGAACGAGAAATGAAAACCTGGAGAAAAAAAGTTTCGATAAAGCTCAGTCGCGTGCCTCGTTCGATAAAGGCATCACGGACCATGAATCACTGGGGCCGGTGATCCTTTCGTTGTTTTTCTTATCGTGGCTCACGAGGTTTAGACAAGGTCCACGCGCGCACAAACCCGGAAAAGACTCGCAGAAATTCCCGAGAGTCTGGACCACTATTATTCCGTCGCAGATGGCGGCGGCGTTATTGGAAAGCTGCGCGTTCGACGTGCATAGCATCTTCGAGGGTGTCGTTCGAACGGCCAATTAGAATTCGCGAGGAATCCGAGCCGTTTGCTCCACCTCGGGATTGCACGCGAATGTATTCCCTTGCTCCGACGAACAGCGGATTCTTTCGAAACAATTCCTGCGCGATCTTCGTACTCGATTGTAGTCCCTATACCTGTTAGATCATGGATCTCCGTTATTGTGGGTGTTACTCGTGAATATCAAATCATTTTTACTGAAGCAACTTTGATTTTTATTCCGCGGGCAGTTTTTCCTCAGAAAATGGTGCAATTCCAAAGGGTACATTTTATTTTCCAGTTTAGCTGTCTGAATTTTTAGTACAGGGCACTTGATCTTTTAAGACGTTCCCCTTAAGTAGGGATAGCATGAAGATCCTTCGAATCCTCCGTTTTTCGCTGAAACTATGAAGACTGCATGAATAAGTACGAGAATTGGGATTTGAGAAATAGTTTGGAAATCGAGCGTTTAGTTTCTTAGCGGGCCGAGAAGTAGTCGGTAGCTGGGTCTGACGTCGGGTGATTGAGAGACCGATTACCCTTGGCTCTACTCGGCGAAAACGGGGACACGGGCCATTTTTCATCCCACCTTGTAGACGACGCGGCCTCTCCATGGTGAATATTAATACATCGATCGTAAGCAACGGCACCGGCGCGGCACACCAATGAAAGAAAGGGTCGAAGCTTGGCGTTTTAAAAAGCTCTCGAACCTAGAGAATGACACACCGCGGGGAATGCGAAGGCTGTCGGTGTGAACTCCGAAGGTTCTCGGAGACATGCGTATGGCGAAAAGTTTACCTCGAGGTTGGTTTATTCGTTGACAATTGACACGTTGGAAATAATAGATTACCATTCTACTTAAAAAGTCACACGTTTAAAACGTAGGTAAAATAAACTTTAGTCTCAATCCAGTCTGGATATTATTAGTTCGGGACATTTGCGTTGTATATCACGTCTGATCGTGGCCGACTGGTTCTACTTATTGGAGATTCCTCTCCGTGCGCGTTTACAGAATAGCATCTACTGAACACAGATGTTATTCGGTTGTCTGATCGTGGCTGACTGTTTCCACTTGTTGTAGATTTCACTGTGAGCACGTTAACCTATTGTCTTGCAGAAGAGAATCACCTAGATACGGATGCGATTCACCTTCGTCAATGTTTCGATCAAATGTAGGCCCTACGAATAAACATTTTCTGTTCGGTCTACGATGTTATTATAAATGAAGCCTTAGGCAATCTTTGCTCTATCCCAAGAAGTCGAAACCTCTATGCAAAACCGGCCAGAGAGCTAACCCAGCGAAGCTTCAATCGCATCGAGCTCGACGGCAGAAGCAGAAGCGAATAACAACGGGAAGCAGACGAAGATCGTGAGAAGGGAAAGCGACGGTGAAGAGCGACACAGCACCGTAACCTAGTATTCTGAAAGTAAGATAGCGCCGTTGGAGCGCTCTAATTGCCGCGAATCGACACTCTAGAGTTGTAAACGAGGATTCCGAGCGGGAGTTTTCGTTACGCCAAGGGGGAACGAGGTCGTCGCCGGTCGCCAGCCATTTTTCAATCCATCCGGGTGGAGCAGAGTGTATTAACGCGGGGAACGAATCACGAGGATCGTTCGGACGATCGTAAAACGGTGTCTCTCGTTGGCGGATTTTACGGTCCCGCGTGGCCGAAGCCGGATTAAAAAATTAGCCGCACAAAAAGCGCGAACCGATGCGACCGTTACAATTTTCACAGGATTCCAAGCGACTAATTTATGCGACTTGTCACTGAAAGTTGCCGAGGCCCGTGCGCTCTCCGCGCGTTATAAAAGCGTAATTCCACCGCGATTCCCGACGGATCGTTTGTAAACTACTTCGCAGAGTACGATGTCCCGTACGAGTATCGCTAATGTCGCTGTACTCCCGAAAAAAACAGCGAAACTGCCCCGAAGACCTCGTCCACCACTTCGTCAAAATTTCACCGCTCCAAGCTATACTCGTTTTAGTCTCTCCCATTGGTTTATTAACGTTCAAGGTTTCGATGCTCTCGTTTCCAATGTTTCTGTGCCACAGGCGACGTGTGTGGAAATCCCCTCGAAACACCGATCCGAGTCGCGCGACACTTTCGACAGATTATCCTCCGAAGAGACACTCCATCCGAGTGCTATCCGCTTTGCTTTTCTTCAATCAAACCCAGGGAGTGAGACGGGACACGTCTCCACCCCTTTGTTCACACGTATCGGACGCTTGGATGAACCGAATCGCAGAGATGTTCGCGAGATCGGCTCGAAAAATGAATTCTTAAGTGTCTGATGAAAATTAGAAAACTTGGCACGAGCCACGAGACTGTCAATATTGTGATAGATGACTGCTTATCTTGATTTCCCTCTATGTAGATGGTAGTTTGTGGGCGTGGCTTTGTTGCTCCTAGTTTTATCGAAGCTAGGACAGTGTGCTATAGGTCGATATATTCCTACGAATGATCTAGAGTAATCTCCAAGAAGCTGAACCGTCTTAAATCTCGCCAAAGTCCTGACAGAATATTACTATTATTAGTAGTTAAAAGTGGACGTGGTCTCTTTGCTCTTGCTTTCAACGAAGCTAACACTGTGGCTTACAGGAAAAAATCGTGGTCCCCAGTGCTCGAAAAGAAGCAGGTCTGTATCGGAGTATTACCCAGTTAATTCTTTTGGTATACAGTGATACCCGAGTAGGCGTGGCTTCGCGGCTCCCGGTTCGAAGGGAGTAATGGCAGCCCTGTGGGATCCGGGTGGCTCAGAAAATCGAATAACTGGGGTCGGTTCGGTGAATCGGCGGTGAGGCTGGAAGCTCGGGCTGGTTTGGCAGCTTTGGCATCGTTTAATCACCGGCTAATTGGAAACCGACTAAACTCCTCGCGGCTGCGGCATCCCGGTCGCGTCTCGTTGTCGTCGGCTTTGCTTTCGCAGTAGAGTGGGTCAACGATGTGTCCGCCTCGGGATCCCCCGAGGAGAATTATATCTCTCTCGCATCCTACTGAAAAAGTATCTCTTGCCCGACTACGCCAAGCACTATACCGCGAACTTTCTGAATGGCGGATCGATTGACTCGGCTTCTCCCTCTAAAGAAGAAAAAGAAGCGAAACGGCCTCGCGCCTCTCGATAAACCGTTTCCGCGTTCTCGAGGCACCGCCGCTTGTTTTTCTCGCGCGGCCATTGTCGATGCAAAAGGGCCACCAACAGAGATATTTCATTTCGCGTGGGGAGCGAATAATGGCATCGGAAGGCTTCGCCCGGCGCGCGCTTCGGAGTCGTTTGTGTAATGCACGTCAGCTGAACGCGCGCCGCTGGCACCTGTCAATAGTTTCCGAGGGAAGTTCCGCGAAACCCACTGCCATGCCGCAAGACAGTCAGCCAGCGACAGTCCGCTCTTTGACAGCCGATACACCGATTTTCTATGCGGCCTTTTTACACGGCGACACAGCGTCCCCGCGAAACATCGACTCCATTCAACGACCACGCTGTTTCCTGTTTTTATCGGCCAAGACACTTCTCGTCCGTCGCTTATCGCTGCACGTGGAATTACCGTCGAGCACTCACGCTGGAAATATTTATGGCTGTTGGGAGACTGACGTGTCGCGGGCGTCCACTAAACAGACCGATCCCTTTGAAATTTTCACACTGCGAATTTCTGCACATTTATTTCTCGCGTGAATTTACAGCATTAAACTTGTCGTCTGTTAAACATTTCGAAAATGCTAAGATCGAGTCTATCTGCTTACTATTGAAGTGAAACTTCTTTGCTCAGGGTAATAATTTTCTGATCCAACGGAAGTCGAATGTCGGCGCGAAAATTTTTTTTCTTGTAATACATGTTGGATTCCAGAAATTGATTCAATAGTTTCCTGCGACAGGGTTTCCATAATCTGAACAATTCTGAAATAAATAATCCGAGTCAATTTGAACGGAGTTTCTCGAATAATTTGTACCTCGCAGAATCCGTTAACCCAGTAAATAGCATTCTACTTTATCCCAGTTCTGCCGAGCCCGCATTAAACCTCCACCGAATGTCCTTTGGTGGCAATTCGGCACACCGAAAAATCAGGATCGCGTTACCGCTTGAACTCGCTATAATTTCCGGGGGCTGGCGCGAGAACGTTCGTCGAGGGCGTTGTTGTTGATTGGTAACAGTAATTAAAGTTGGCAAGGGCGGCTCGCGTAAATTCGAGGGCCGCAAATATCGCGGCGCCTCGCGAGCAGCTCGCAACGTCCTCGAGTTTCTTCGCCGTTTTTTCCCCCTCGACGAACTTTTTAATTACTCCCGAATTTCCCGTGGATTCTCGGTCGATATCCCGAGGACTGGTGCGCGCACAGCTTTCTCTCTCTCTATCTCTCTCTCTCACTCTCTCTCCCTCTCTCTCTTCGGAACGGCCTTACACACGATTGTTCACGTGCTCGTTGAGGAGCACGCTAAGCGCACAGTCACTGTCAGCAGCGCGGTGCTCTCGGCAAATTGGAATTTCGAGCGGATGCTAATCGAGAAACGGGAGCACGGTCAAGTACACCATGGAAACGTCTTCGGGCTGTATTTCTGATTGAAAAGACAAAATCCCCATTCTGTGATCCTCTATCGCTGGACCTGTTGTTTCTTGCATGGGTGGAGGAGTCAGAATGTGATGATAAATTAACGTACTGTTCGTCGAAGCTAGAAAAAACACAAAAATTGAGATAATACAATCAGTAAACTGGATCAATATGTTTTTCTTAAGAGTAATATTTCTTGAAGGGTTAACACCTAATATTGGAATTTTTTGTAAACGGGTTCATTAAAAACTCATTTAGAAGGCTTTATTATGCATTGAAGTATAAAAAATCTCTTGTATATCATTTGTATTAAAAATGTCGATGAACGCTCTTGAGTTTCCCGATTCGTAGCTACTGGAAATTCCCATCAAATATTGCTATCAGCACCGTTAGCTGAAAACAATCGGATAGAACGATCAAACTTTTCGGACTCGCCTCGCAGAATAAAACGAAAGCTACGGTGGTCCGCTGTGCTTTTTGCCTTGCTTTGCGTTTGTATCGGCCGGCACTTTTTACCAGGGTTTTGTGTCGACCGTCCTTTATCCCAGCAAACAGCAGCGCTTTATTGTTTCTTTGACTAATTCATACGGCTCGAGCGGTCTCTCGCGGATCAAGGGATCTTGCTCTCGAAATCGCTGTTTCGCCCATTGGCAAGCGATTCGATCGAGAGAGAGAGAGAGAGAGAGAGAGAGAAAAAAAGCGGGGCGTATTGGGAGGCGGGGGATTCAAGTTCGGAATGCTCAGCGCGGAATTCCAATCCCGCTGAATAAAATTTCATTTAGGTAAACCGGAACTACCCTGTCAACTTTCTCAAAAAGGAGGACCTCCCGCTGTCCCGATGGCCGCTGCGATCGATCGGGTCGTGGAGGGTGCACTTTCCACTAGTCCCTGATGCCGAACGCAACAACTTTGTAACCGGATTTCGGCGCAGCAATTAAATAATCGCCGGTGCCGAGGGCCGTCCAAGTTCTTGGGCGAACCCTGCGAGCCCCGATACGCTCGAAATATTTCCATTTTCCTACAGAACCATCCCCTCTGATGGATTATACACTTTCTGAACAATGTTCGGAAAATGCGCATTTCATTTAGCCCGAGATGAGAGTATCCGTCAATTCGTAAATTGAATGTAATTAACGTACCCTTCGAACGTTTATTAGCAGTCTGCGGATTTCATGTATTTTTGACAGCAATGAGTCGATATAATTTCAAACAGCGTGAAGATTAAAACAGAATCAAACATTTAGAAAAATTGAGAAATGACGTGTACGAGGGGGCTGGTTGAGGGTGCAGAGTTCAAAGGGTGAGCCATTCACCTTGCTAAGAAAATTGAACATACATATACATCCTGATGAATCATCAGCGATGATAATTACAAAAATTGAGTACACTCGGTAACGATGGACTAGACGAGCTAGAAGGGATCTAAGGGAGGAAGGGTGAAATGATTTTCTTCTGCAAAGAGCAGACAATTTCGAAGGTAAATTTTGGAAAATTGAGAAATGGAATGGGTGAAGTAAGTGGTCGAGGGTGCCAGGTGTCCGGTGCAGAGGTCGAAGGGCGAGCCGTTCACCCTGTATCCGAGTAAACGCGGAAGGTGCCCGTTAGAGCACATTGGTCGTCGGTTCGTTGGGTCGTCCGACACGGATGATGCTCTCTCGGGGGTCGGGACAAGCTCCGTGGAAGCTCTGATCGTGGGTTCCGTGCGGGGCTTCGGGCCTGCGCGTTTCCCTGCGAATCGCCGAGTCGGAAGGGAGGGTGGAGGGAGCGCGAGGGGCGCGTGGCGGCACCGAGGGTGTCAGTCACGGCCCATCTGCCCACCATCGAGCACGTAAGTCCGCAATCGGTTACTTTTAACATCCCACTGTGACATCTTAGACTCCCTTGGATCCCAAAGAACCATCCTATCCAGCATTTACAAAATATTTCCAAACGAACCCATCAACCTTTTCTCCGCCATCGACCGTTCGCTCCATGGTTGAAACATTGTCGCAACGATCGAGTGTCCCGTGGCATCGGATCTTTCGTTAATTGGCCCGTTTTTTGGCCAAACTATGGCCGACTACCGGCGACGACTGGAATTTCGGAGGTGCGTGAGACGACGACCCGGGACAGGGCCAGGACCGACCCGCCCGCCGGTGGGTCCCTCAGTGATTAGACAGAGAAATGGCGGGTACGGGGAACAAGTGTTCGCGACTCGGTCACTCTCTTCTGCTATCTCTCTCGGGTTCTCTCTATGGTTATCTCTCTCTCTCTCTCTCTCTCTCTATCTATCTATATATCTCTCTCGCTCTCTATCTCTCTCTTTGCGAGTTCGGTCGAGTGGGGTCCGGACGAATCGACGCGACGTTCCGGGGCTGTGGGATCCTTCTCCGAAACGGGTGCCCCCTCTCTGTCACTCTGTCTCTCTCTCTCTCTCTCTCTCTCTCTCTCTCTCTCTCTCTCTTCTCCCCTCTTCTTCCATACTCTTCTCTATCTATCTTTTTCACTCCCTCACGTCCCAACTCGACAGGAAATGGATTTCCTTCGTCGAGACGTCTTTTTCTCGTTCGAGAACCTCGCCAGTAAAGGCTGCACCCATCGCTCCGATCAAGAACGATTTTCCTTCGCTCGGTTTCCTGGCCCCCTGACCAATCGTTGACTCGCACCACTCGCCCCTACGTTCCGCGAACGTTTTGCGCCGGTTCCACCGGGTTCTCCGGGATTTTTCCCCAACGACGCTCGAATGACAGTTCACTGCGAGCTCGATTAAAAGAGAATCAATTAGAAAGCAGTTTCGTCGATCGTTTGATCTCACTGAATCACTGAGAACGCCCCAGAGTTTCGTAGCTGAATATCAATTTTTTGGCCCCGCCACGTGATACGCGTGCGGCAGCTTCCTTTTTCACGTGCCTAGTCCGAGAACTTCTGTGACAATGTACGGTTCGGAAATGTGTTGTCTGTCGTCCTGACCGTTACTCGACCCTAGATAACCGAGCTATCTTGCTTGGAAGTGACGATGCCAGTTGAAAGCAGGAAAAATTCTGTAGCTTTCAAAGAAGTTTAGCTTTTAATATTGAACTTATCAATTGAAATATTGGCTGACTCTGATTGTCATTTTGATCAAAGACTAGAAATTAATCTTCACTCTGATTTATCGAGTGCATCAAATTTGTTTATCTAATAAACTTAAAGAGACGCCCGTAACAAGGTACAAAGATCAAGCTCTTCAATTTCTGCCTGATCAAATAAATTGCTATTCTATCAAGTGATTTCCCAGTAATTTCATGCGAACTCCGAAAATTCCAGTCTTGCTACCGTGTTAGACTAAAGACGCGTTAGACCGCGCGGCCTGTCAGAAGATGCCCTAATCGATGATCCTGGGGACACTATAATTTTTCAACGGAATAGAGACTGCGGTTAGGTGTCCGGTCGGTAATCGCATGAATTATCAGTGAGCGTAGGCTCGCGGAATAATATTCGCCCGGCCGGTTGATAGACAGGCCAGTACTTTTGACCAGTAGTGTACGCCGGCCGTTGAAATATTCAAGTGGCACGTACGCGCGCTGTCTTGCGAAAGGTCAAGTCGCCTGATCGAGGGGAAACAGACTGGCCACGTGCGTCCCAATCACCGAGGAACAGGGACACTCGCGTTGCGTCCCCTAACCTGGCCAAGGAAACGCTCGTTTGGCATGGACTGCACCGCATTGCACTCGTTGCACACGGTCTGGAAGGTGTCGGATCCTTTCCGTCACCTGTACACTCGACCCGAAACACTCCCTCTCTTCCCAATTTGATTAGACAGCGGATCTTTATGCAAAATAAAAAGTGATCAGTCCTAAGAAGTCAATGCAAATGTATTTTTATAACTTTCCTAAACTCGAAACGACAGAACGCTGTGAAATTTTTACCGTTTTATAGTTCATTCACCTACTTCTGCCATAAAATCCGCTGTTTACTTATTGTACTCCCTATGCCCCCCATTCAATTGTACAAAACTTAAACCTTTGCAGTCGAAGTTATCTTAATTTGTCGAGTCGACTGTTGAGGGGTAACTAGTCCATTCAGTCGTTCCTTAAGCACTGTTATTTCTCGCTGCTGAAGGCGACTAATAGAAGCAGTTCGCAGCTTTTTCCTTGGCCAGAAGTCGAAGTAGAACCTATCCCGTCATCCCTAACTTTCAGGATCGGCGATCTCGCGGAAATTCGACTCGCGCTGCCTGCCGTCTCGCTCGACAAAACCAATGGCTGTTTAATCGACCCGCGATTCGACATTCCGCGCGCATTAACCGGTTTACGATCACCCGCACGATTGACTCTGCCGAACGTGCGCGAGACACACCGTCTCTTCGTTAACGCTGATTTGTTGCCAGTGCATCGGCTGCTGCGGGGAACGTTTGCAAATGCTGAGTGCGTCGTATCAGAGGACACAGAGCTTTCTCTCTCTCTCTCTCTCTCTCTCTCTCTCTCTCTCTCTCTCTCTCTTTCGCTCTCTTGTTCGTTCGACACGCGTAATCAAGGGGATACAGACGACCCTGCACGACCACGATAAACCGCGAGTGGCCGAGATTGATACGGTATCTCCTATCCACCTTTCAATTCGCGACACCTGGGACCTCGTTGCCATACTCGCCCCGAGAAACCATCGATGTGCGCTCCCCGCGATTCTTCCTCGCGTTATTGTCCGAGTCCATTTACTGCTAGCGAGGATGAAAACGCCAACAATCCTTTTGTGTGTCTGGAAAGCCACCGCTCGCGAAATTGTTTCTGCACACGAACTGCTGTTTCCGGAAACAGTTGATGAAGGTACTCTTAAAATTTTCATAGAGTGGACCTCTTGGCCAATCCGTAATTAGTTGTAATTGCTAGACGGAAATTGTCGAGGACGAGGATTTCGTGTGTCCGATAAAAGCACTTCTTCACTCGACCAGTTGTTTCTCGAAACAGTTGTTGAATAAATATATCATCAACTGATGTTGTAATTACTAGACTGCGGAAAGTCGTGCAAAATAAAACTCTATTACTCGCGAGACAAGGAATAATTTTAATAATTTTAACAAGTCGAACGAGTTTTCCGGATAATTTTTCGCATGATAAACCAGCTGGGTTTATTATAAAAAGAGGATACTAGATACTGCATCAGGCAGCCCCGGAACGCAAATTCCGAAAGCTCGTCGATAAACAGAGTCGTATATTCTCCAGCGAGTATCACGTTTTACTACAGCGCTGTTTTATTATCCCTCACACTGTCAAGCGCGCGGTATATACGCGAGTATATCCGCCGCCTGCTCATTACAGATAAAATGTGCCGCGTATACCGCTCACCGATGTTTCCCACGTAATAGTTCATTGAAAAATCTATCGCCTCGATCGCTATAATAGAAATTGCATAACAATTTGCCTATGTCAACGCCGCTAAACTGTCCCCGAGGATTATTCTAACCGTCGCGAAAATTACGAATAAAATCAACGGATCGGTTTAAATCCCTTATCGAGAAGCATTCGAGCAACAACGGGATAAAGTTAGGTCTGCCTTCCGGGAGTATAGTCGAGGGACGAGGGGGAGAATCGGCGGTCGGAATCGCGAGAATTTAATTTAATTCGCGGCTAATTTTTCGCCGTGTCTCGCGTAGTCTCGATGGAATTCACGGTTGGGGCGTACAAAACCACGACCACTGATTTATAGCCTCGTTGGCTCCCGCTGTTATGCTGTTACGCCGTTATGCTGTATCTCGTCGCATCGTCGACGTCGTCGTCGAGCGGAATGCGCGCAAACGACCGCGTCAAAGTCGCTGTCCGCTTGGAAATATGATCGTTGGGTCCCGATAACGAGATTACGGAAGCCCGTCCAGTTTATAAAATGGCTTTGGGCATTAGCTTATCTCGTCGCATGCCCGTCGTCCCCGTCTTCGCGCGTCCGAGATGCCGATCATCGCGTAGGCGTTTCAATTCCGCGGCAACCTACCCTGGAATCGTGACGCCGCTAATCAGACCTGTTGCCTGGTCCGTCAAATTATGCCAATTAATACGGGCGTTGCGTGCCGGGAACGATTCTACTTCGCGCGCCTACGCCGTCGCGTTTATTAAAATCCTCGGAGAGTACCAAGCGTGTGAAGCGTCGAAAATCGGTTAGTATTGAAAACGACACGTAATATTTCTCTAACCCCTCGACGACGACAAGTTAGAAGTGGAGAAAGATTGAAAGCATTCAACAGTGTATTATTTTTGACTGTCTGAAGTTATTAAAGAAGAAAAGAATTCTAGAAAATATAAAAGTAGTAATCTCTGAATTGTTAAGCAGTCGAAAGGGCTCCGATAGCGATCGCAGCCAGGTCCATTGATCGCGTACCAAGGTGCTCGACCCTACGAGACCCTGCGAGGAGGTGCACGTCGAACCGGTCGCGTGAGACGCTCGCTGAATTTTTCACGGATTCTGCCGACTATTTCCAAAAGTCTGGCAACCCACGCGTCCCGCATCGACGGTATCTTTAGACAGTATAGTCAATCGTCCACCTAGCAATTATCTTACGACGACCTGGACGAAAATGGACGAAGGGTATGCACCGGAGGAGTCGTCGCACTCTCCCGGGTTTATTTTTACTTCGTCCACGAAGTCAGACGAGGAAGAGAATTATTAAAGAAGTCGGTGAGACGATTTTCGGGATCGGGGAATTTACGGACGCGTCGTCCTGGCGTCTTCTTTCAATTATTCGGCCGGAGGCATGATTCACTGGTGAGAGAAGGGGATTCTGACAAACGATATTTACGTAAGGCTATTACGTCGACGGTCCGCAAATTCCCGTGGAAATATTCGCTGGAACACCGCGCGCCAGAACGGCTCGGCTGAGAAACGTCGACAGTATTTCACCGAACGGTCTCCGAAAACGGTTCCCGGGTCTCTCGGCTCGCCGATACATCTGCCCGGAAACCCGAGGAAACCGGTCCTGGTCCAAGAAACCGAGGTAGGACCGGTGGAATTGTAACACGGCTTGAGATTGAATTTTTCGCAATGATTTTCCTATGGAAAGCACCACCCTCTCGAGGTCGGCCCACGTCTCACGGTGGCTGAAGCCGGATATCTCGCTGGTAATGCTGTCTTCTCGAAGTCACGTTCTTCCTCGTAGAAGTCGGTTCGAGACGAAGTTGACGTGTCACAGGAAATTCTTCCCGGGTGCATTGGTGTTCACCTCCTGGGGGAAGTATGCTCTTTAGAATCGTGTTTTCTCGACTTCGTGGAGCCTTGGAGGTTCGTACGTGGGGGGTCGGGGATTAGGAGGAAGAACTAGCGTGTTCCTAAAGTTGTAGGAACGTGAGAAAGGAATAGAATGTATTCTTAAAGTTGTAGGAATGTTAGTAAGGGCTAGAATGTATTCCCAAAGTTGTACAGGGAAGATCTTAGTGTATTTCCAAGGTCGTAGGAATGCATGGGAGCAGTATTCCCACGTTCCTGGAAATACAGATGTTCGCCAGTATTCCTTAAGATCCTGAGATTGCAGGAAGACTTCAATCACGCCATCAGAGACCCTGATTTTCAGTCTAATCGGATTCGTCGCGACGAATATACGGCCGCGCGGAGTTTAATTCGAGAATCTCTCGCAGTCGAGACGAGTTTTATGGTGTCCCGAGATAGGATTAACGCGTTCACCGAGGAATCTTGTATTTCGTTAGAGTTATCGCTTCCTGTTGCAGGTTTTCCGCCGCGTTACAGTCGATTACAGGCTCTCTTTCCCCGACCAGAATGACCATACAGTCCCACTTGGCCGTCGTTCAACTACCTTCTCCTCCTGAAGCAATTCCTCCGGATGAAAAGCGTCACGACGAGCCTATTTCACCTTCGAGCAATTATTTCGATTGCTTCTCTCGCCGCACGCCATGTTGCCTCGTCGACGCGTACTTTCCTCTCGGACTGCTAATAATTACCGTCGCGTTTCCGAGCGCCATGTCCTTCAGCCTCAATAGTCTGTGCGTAATCTGTTGCTGGTTCTCTCGATACTCTCGTTACACTTTCCGTCGAGTACACGATAAACTCCGTGCACTTCCGAAAAGCTAAATCGCGAACGGAACGGTGCTCAGACAATTGGCAGACACACCTCTAGCGGAGAACGGTGGGCGAGTTAAAACCACCGGAGGTGAACGTGTCGCATAAAAATTCTATTACGACTTTCTCCGGACCGTTCTGACCGCAGGGAATTTTTCTCTTGGCCGTTTCGTGGCTGGACGGACTATTCGAGCCCGCCGGCAAAGCCGTTACGATCAAGGGACCGACAAAGGCCGCGCGGCTTTGTGGCATCAGCTAGCGCGGATAAATAGTCAATGACAGAAACGGTTTCGAGTGCCCTGCCCTCCCGCAGTTCGATATCGTAAGTAGGACGTGAACCTGGACGGGTAGCGTGCGCACGCGTACACACGCCGTTTTCGGTGTAATCGTTTCCGGCGTGTAATCGTTCCGCTCGCGAAATTCCAACAAAAACATTCAACCGGCCTCGTTCTCCGAAAACATACAATGGCACTCGCGATCTTCTAATCACGCCATCAAGATCCAATTCCTGGGAGTATTGAAAGAGCTTTAGGCAAAAAGTGAAGGCTGGTAACTTTCTCGAAGGTCTTCGAACGAACATCTCAAGAAGCTCAAGTCGTTTGGTCCAATTTGAAAATAGTTGCTAGTCGTTCAAGGCTGTCCACTTAATTTTTCCCCCGACTGTATATCCGCTAAGCTCCTGTCTGCTTAGAGCAATCCTCTTACAAAGGGTAAAAACGGAACCAGGATCTGAAAGCTGATAACTTTCTACTACTCCCATAGGGTGTTAAGGGTCCTTATTACATGACGAAAATGAGTAAGTGCAATTTGAAATAATTTAAAAATCGGAATGTGTCATTTCTAATATGTAAATTTTAATTTGGCATAAAAATCCACCTGATTCTTGCCATGCTAAGGGCTCCCGCCCTCGCGATCTATATCGTGTAAGCTGCCGTCCGCTCGGAGCAATTACTTTCCTCTTTAAATCACTCGCGGACGACTCGAAGCTGTCCAGTCAGGGTCAAGCCGGCTCGGCAAAGGCTTCGTGCCTTTTCTGACAGCGGTAGCACTTAAATTCTGCCTCGAAGGCCGCCGCCGACGGTGGCAAGGCTGTTCACTGTCGAAAAGTGTTCCCGCGGTTTCCCTCGACGGAGAGGGTGCTCGTTGAACGTTCGGTGGAACACGGGCCGACGGTGTTCCGCGGTTAAGCCGCTTAATTGCCTCGTAGGGGGCAGATCGCACCGGCGAGCCCGTTTGAATGGCTGTTAAACGTAGTTTTGATAGCGCGCCAGTTCGCGGGCCGCTTCGTTAACGAGGATCTTGTATAGATCATTAAACTCGTTACGCCGCTGTAAAAACCGTAGGATCCGTTCGCCGAGCGAGCTCGAACAACAAGAAACTCTGCGACAAAGTTTATTGTCATTGGCAACAGGTGCACGGGGTGAGTCTGTCTTTCGCGAAGTTAGTGTGCGCACCGTTTCCGTTTCGCGATCGGTGTGGGGAAAACTTCATTCGTTTTCTCGACGTTGCACCGGTTCTCCGACGCGGATGCGAACGGTCATTTTTCTTCCGGCATCCACGCTGAACAACTCCGCGATTATTTTCCCGGTTAGACCAGATCCGTTTACCGGATACTGCGTTCAACGGCGTAACAGGGCGATCGGCAAGATTGGCGATCGTCCAGCCCCGTCAGCCGCGGAACGCTCCCTCGTCGATGACGATATTCATAAATCATTCCACCAGTCGCCGCGGATATATCGCAGCGTTCCACCCAGTTAATGGAATACGCGGCTAATCCTTCGCGATAATCTCTCAGCGACCTTGCGATCGCTGCTGTCTAAACGTTCCCAAAGATAAGAGACCCATTCAGAATTTCTGGCCGTGAGCGTTCTTCGAATCGTCGAGCCACCCTTCTGGAACACTGCTGATCAATGCTAAATCTCGACGAATGCGACTTCAGAATTGTTGTGGAACACTTTTATTCAACTTCTGTTTCCCACAATTCGGAAATTCTTTCTCGCTGATTTTCCCGCGACATCGTGCCACAGCTATTCCCGAATAAAACGGTGTGACAAAAGGTTTTTTTTAATGGGCACGGACAAAGGCAGCTCGTTAGATTCTGCAGGCTGGTAGAAAAATCTTCCGAGATTGAATGGCCTCTTGCCTAAATGGTCCACCGTGCTGGGACACCGGTGTAAATCTGCGGACGAGAGGGCCAGCGGTGTATCGATCAGAGAGTAGACAGGCGGTCTTTGTCTCGGTTAATCCTGATCCTTGAGGGGCCGAGTTTCGGGTGGGGAATCCTGTCGCGCCTCGGTGAAAAGTTCCGTGGCTGAAAAAGGGGATTCGCGGGGGGGAAAAAGGGAACGCCTGCGGCTGAAAATCCGCGAGCTATTCAGAATGGGATTAGCAGATTTCTGGATTTTATGATTTCGGAGTCTCGCGTTCCCTTAATGAACATTTGCCTGATCCCCCGAGGCAACGTACCCCCGATTATGAGAACACTGCGGGGTAATTCCGGCCGATTTCGATGTCGGACCTGGATGTCAATTTACCGAGTAGAACTGGCAGCCTCTCGCCGATAATCTCGTGAGTAGGTTACATCGCGACACGGTGCTGCCATCGGTGCTCTACTCTGCTTCGCTTTGCGAGGACGAAGAACGAGAGGACAGAGAGGATAGAGAGGAACGCGGCGTTGCACAGGATAAAGGACGGAGGATGCAGAACGGAGGATGGAAAACAGAGGTCGGAGGACGTGGAGGGTGGAGGTGGGCGCAGCATGGGAGTGATCAATACTACCCTCCAACACCAAGTTCCCGCGGGAGTAACAAAGATGGAACGGGACGCGCCGAAGACACGATTTTAGGAAAGATTTCTCTCGATTCTCGAACCACCCAAGACCATTCCGCCCATCGAGATCGAGACCCGATTGCCGGACCACCGGGATTTAGGGCCGAGGCACTGTCCGTGTTAACATCCTAGCGGAATTACCGAGTCTGAACACTCGCCGGCGGACTCCGTTGTCGGGAAGTTGCACCAATGCTGCTGGCTAATTTCTTACGAGTCGGAAGATCGTTTCTAGTCCTCCGGATTCTACTGACTTTCGAATTTCTCTGAAGAGAAGCCTCGACAAGTTGCAACCTTCAAAATACAGTACTACAGTCCAATTCTTAATCGGCCATCAGAAAATTCTGCAGACAAAACAGGCCAAGGCTGCCGACTAATTTCTTACGAGTCGGAAGAGCGTTTCTTGCCCTCATCAAATTTCTCCGACGGAAAGACTCTCTATCCTCTTTATTTCTCTACCCTCAATCGTCGACGCGAAGATTCTTGCTGTGCAAGAATCAGACAGAGCTTTTAAATTTGATGGAAGTAGATTGTACAGCTCGCGTAACGGTTAAATTTATTTGACGAGCGTTTCGATGACTTCGATGATTTAAAATAATTAAAGGAGTTCCGTTTTTCATCGTCGATCCGGAAATCCCGTCGAGAGAGGCACGGACGAGGTTTTCTAATTCGACGGAGGCTGTCATAAATAGATCGAGGATCGGGAAAGAGGAGTTTAATTCTTTTTTACGATGTTTTTTGAACCGGGAATCCTGTTTTAATATGGATCCGCTGGCGGACGCGAGAGGGTTTGTGCAGCGAGCAAGTAATTTTCGCAACGCTCGTCCGAAGTGCCCTTAACCTTCCGGCCGCGTTTCTACGCGCACTCAGGATGATTGATACGAGGCGGAGGTTGTTCTACGGTGTTCTCTCCGCAGAGTAAGCAGCGTCCATTTACCCAATAACGGGGAACATGAGCCGGAAAGACCCCGGGACACACACGTGATAATACCCGGGAACTCGGCCTACATCCTGTCGCGACGATATCCGAATTACCAGTTAAAGCGATCTCGGAATGAAACAATTCTAGGAATAGAGGGAGGATGGGGATATGGAAGCTCGTTTCTAATTCGTCGGTTTCGTCTAACTGGCCGATATCTCGGTCCGATGTTTCCCTCATTATTGATAACGAGCTTCCCCGGAAAGTTTCGAGAGCGAAGGAGAAGACCGGGACTCGATTTCCCTCGAAATTGCAATCTTCTCGCGCGAACGAGCAGGAATTTGTCTCGGCGCGGCGGGGCGGCCGCGCTCTTCCACCAACGTAGTCGGCTCTATACTTCACGGGGAAACTAGGGACCCGAACCTCGAAGCTTACGTAATAAATTCAGAGGTCCGAGAAGACAGTCGCCGGGACGCTGGAAACCCGACGAGACAACCTTGCGAATTTATTCGATAATTATAGGGGAGACGCGGCGAAATACTGTCCACCCGGTGGCCCCGAAATCGCTACGTGTTTCGTTCACTCTGTGCTCCGTCGCTTGAAACGCGTATGAATCGGGTAAACATCGCAACTGACAATTTCCTGCCTCTGGCAAACATTTGTCGATCGAGAGAATTATTTCTCTGCCCTCTAAACGGGGAAACTTGTGACCAGTACTCGATACGACAGTAAAGACTATAAAACATCTTTCCATGAATATTTCATTTCCGCGAAGCCAATTACCTTATTTTATTCACTTGCACAGAAACGATTTTGTTCAGCGCATTCAGTGCAGAAGCAATTTCGCAGAACACTTATTTCGTCCAATTGAATGCGACTCGTCAGACGTGGTATTCCCCGGATAACAGACACGTGTCAGTTTCAATTAAGCGAGGGCTGTCACAACTCTCTACAGGGAGTCTAAAGCCTACATTATACCCTACAAAAGTTGGATACGTACGCGTCCGGGGCGCACGTGGCACTAAGGACAATCTTTCCGTCGTGTCTGACCATAGCCGACCTATTCCACTTACCGCGTTTCGCGCAACAAACAATACTTCGAGCTCGATTTCCTCGACAATGAAACCCGGTACGGAAAAAAGTCGTTCCACAATTTCCACGTAGAATTGTCCATAGAATCGTTCTGTATTTTTCCTGGACCTTGATTTCACTCGGACACGGGGTAGAATCGTTCGGGAAGGCGATAAAGTGACAAAGGATTGAAAGGATGGGTTCGTCAGCGGGTTTCGTGTTCGTCGTTGGTTGCGATGGTTTGGTCCGCGGGTGGATCGAAGCCAGGGACGCATTGTGTCCGGCGAGGCACGCGGAAAACGAACGATAAAGCGAGGAAGGATAGAGGGTGGACGACGCGGTATCCAGAACGACATAGCGAGGCTGCCTCGTCCGGCCGTGCGTGACTGTCGGCTGTTAACCTAAACAACGAGAGCCACGCCATCGATAGCCCAGTGACTCGGTTTCTACTGTGCATACCGGCATGGCAGCGTACACACGGCAACGATATAGTCGGTATTACCCACGTCCTGTTGTCGTCGTCGCATCGTCGTCGATCCCGCACAGAGACCGGCAATGTCGCCTCTCGTTCTCTGTTTTACGCCGATGGGTTTACGATGCGAGCTCCGGATAACGGAACGCGTCAGTTCCGACGCATTGGGAACGCGGCCACCGCGTTTATTCAACGCCACACCCTTCCGATCGCGGTGCCCCTCCTCCGTTTTGTCGCTCCACTGCCCCTCATTGCCACCTCGTTACCCCCGGAACGTCGCGAAGAGACCCGAAGCACGAATCGAATTAAAATTCAATCTATCAGGCCTCAAGCTTCGCGAGAATTCCTTTGACCCGTCGCACTCGAAGCTACATCGGCTCCAGAATTCAGACCTTCTAATCTACAATATTTTTGATACGTGCAATCGAATTTACTCGTGCCACACGTGAATATTTAGAAATTGAGTAAACGAAATTTATAATTTGTTAGAATTAATTCCTTTCGAACGCGGTCGCGTGTTCCGTTGATTTTGAGCTGGCGGAACTTCCTGTGCGTCAATGAGAACTAAAATCGATGCATCGAGCCGAAGGAGCGACGCACGGAGGCCGTGGGTTAAACCCGTGACCAGTTCCCCGGGAGAACGAGAGACCTGTAAATCCTTGGTCTCTGCGTCTGTGTGATCGTTGTGAAAAAAGATTCGCCGGTAGTTCGTTATCGGCGATCCGATTTCGCGGGTGGCCGGCCGCGTTTATCGTTCCGCCAATGGGATTTTCGGGAACGTCGTCCGCTGGAGCGAGACCGGGTTAGGGATAAATAGTCGAGGGTTATCGGAGAGATTGGCGACCAGGCGGAAGGAAATATTGCCGGTTCCCGGTACCATCCGTTTCCGTGCACGGCCGGATATCCCCACGAAATCCGATATTTTAATTTCCAGAAGGGTGTGGGGGTAGGAAAAACGGTTGGACACACGGGTCGCATCAATACACGCATCCGATTAAATCCGGTCCGTTGCGCTCTCTCGGGTCGACCGGACCCGTCCATCCTGGCCAGCCCTGAAATTGCAATTTTTCAATGGAACGCGATCCTCGAGAAGTCTCATCGGAGTTTCAATGGGCCGCCTCTTATCGATGTTATTACTCCGCCGTTCGAACCGTCGTTACCCACGCCGAACCGCCGCCGCGAGGAGAATGAAATCTCGTTTCCCTGCCTTTTTCCGATCGGCCGCGCGAGAAATGAAGGGAGATACGTTCGCCGCCCTGAATAAGGCCCGTTTCGCAGCTTCTTCGACGATTGTGAATCATCTTCTTGTCGGTAAAATCGCTCCAGGTGTACCTACAGTTTATGGAATAGTTGTAGACGTAGTTAATTTCTCCAATAATTAATTTCCTCGGAATTTTTCCTTGACTTAGTGGCAATCAGTGGGTTGCTAGACCTGTACTTGAAGGGTGAAGGGTTTTCAATATTTCTAAAATTTCCAAAATGGCGCTCAGTATCCCCAATGTTCTCGGAATGTATAAGGGCCACTGTTCCCAAGGTAATTCGAGAAATCCAGACACACAAACCGGTATTCCCAAGGTCCTGAGACTGCAAAAGGCTATTCCAAGGGTTTCACGGGAACAAATGCGCGCAGAGCCCGTCATCTAAAGTTATAGCACGCTATTCCACACGGACGTGTGTCATTGGCGATAGAAATCGGACACGATTCATGGTAACACACGTTCGAGCGTGTCTGATTTCAGATTACGACCGTCCGGATGGATCGATAACCAGCCGCAATTTATTTAACCTCCACACGAGAGAACCGACGAGGAAAAAAATGTAACCGCGCGTGTGACCATCGAATCGCGCGACTCCCGCACGCGTATCCGTCCGATCTCGAAAAATTTAAACATGCCTGGAATCCGTGGCGTTCCGCAGGCAATTCGGACGACGCGGCTGCTGGTTCCTATGCGGAATCGATTAAGTAGATCCAGACGTACTTGCGCGGCCACGCCTCGGAATGCAACCTGTAACAGCGCGACGCTGTGTAGCAGTTTTTCCAGAACTCGGACGTTCTTCCGGTTTTCCTGTAATTATCTGTAGTATCTGTTCTTCTCGGCGATATCCTCGATTTTTCAAAAGAATGTACAGTCACGATTAATTACATTCTGAACGGCAACAGTTAACGTTCTAGATTCGATTCCGACCGCGTCAGCGGTCCAGAAACCGTTCGTTTACAATGTTAACGTGAACGATTGAATAGCAAGGTCTACTATTTCGCAAACTAGGTTCCCACAGTGTCCAAAACAGACGCGAGCGTCCACTGGTCCGGCGTTAGGCGCGAGCAACACGGTCCGCTGCATCGATTTAAACTCGCCCCGTTTTCCCGACGCGTGCTGTCCGAAACGCGAGCACGTCTCGCGGAATTTTCGCTCGAGAATGAACACGCGAATTACCGTCGACGCAGCTGTCTAATTGCGTCTCTCATTTAGCCTTGTTCGTCGACTCGTTTCGCGAGACCTCGACGACGAAGATGCGCGCGATTACCGTCGACAAACGATACGGAAACGTTGCTACAATTTTTCCGTGACGTCTTTCGTCCCCTGTTAGCGCTCGGTAAATTGCACGGAATTGAACGAGCGAAATTATTCTGCGGAAGGAATCGCACAAATTCTCCTTGTCCGGCGGTAGATAGGCTCACGAATTTCTCATCTCTGTGAGAATAGAGCGGAGCAGAGCAGTGTGAAAATGGCTGGTCCTAGTTATCGTTGATTTTTTCCACTCCCGGGAAAGCCTATCGAGGCGTTGAGCGAGCGAATTTAATTAGAAAAGTTTCGCGGCCGAAGCCAGACACAAACGCGAGCGCGGGCGCTCATCCATTCTACTTTCGCGGGCTCGTCACCGTCGACAGGACTCGTCGACTACGCTTTCAAGCTACCTCTTGGTTCTCTCGCGTTTTCCGGAAAGAACGGAAACAGCGTGAACGCCGTAGAGAGTGAGCCGTTTTCAACCCTCTCTCGAAAAATCCTCGGCAAACACCTGCGAGGCGACGATAGAAATCTCATCCGACCCGTTCCCGCGTGCACTCCCCAACTGGCAACAAATCAGAGGCAAACTTCCGCGGTAACGAACGAACAATCGGTGTGCCTTGCGAGAGTGTGAGAGAGAGAGAGATGGAGGCGTTAATTAAAATTAAATCACGCCGAATCGAGCGATTAAAACGCCACGACGTGAGTTTCAAGGGCTATGTAAATCTCGGCGCGAACGGAATAGCAAACGGCCCCCTCGATTCGAGCGAAACGATCCAACTAGACGATCTAGAATTCCTACGTTTCTAAGATCGTTCCTTCAGAGACTGCAAACGTTATCTAGCCCCGGTGTGTTTTCTCAGGAAGAACGGTTTTGTCAGCCTCGCTATCGAACCGGCTACGGAACTTTTTAACTCGTTCTATTCAGAATCGCGGAACTTTGTTGGACATTGTCAGTGCATTGTAAGTTCCGATGAGAACAGATAAAGGACAGACTTCTTGAAAGTAAAAGTTTCAATGGAACTTATGGAATACAGAGATGAAGGGAGGATAGATTTTTCGTTCGTATCAGAAACGTTCTATAGTATTCTACGGAATCCTGTTCTCCGAATAGTACTGGAATTAAACAGATCAAATTCCATGGAACTTTTACTGTACAGATGCACGCCATTCTAACACTTTTTCATAAACTTTTCTCACCTTCCGACAATTGTGCTATTCTACTGCGTACAACGTGCTCGGTTCATTATTTATTCGACTGCGGGTCTTTATGCTAATCATCATTTATATTATGTAAATGCATAAATATCCGCAGTCTAGTAATTATCGTGACCCGAAGCAGTCAAGATCTACAACTGCCGGAAGATTAAAGGTCGATTGTATAATTTTCAGTATCTTCGTCGAGGATCGTGTTGTGCGTAGAACACGGGAAAATTGTCGAAGCCGTTTCTTCGGGGCGAATATTTCCGTAGTGTTCGTGTGGGAAGTCTCAATGAATGATCGATGGTGGGTAGACGGTTTATGCGAGCAGGCAGCGCGATTCAGAGACACGGTTGTCCGCGGAGGATCGATCGAAAGGGATGTCGGTCAGTGAGCGGGTCGCGGGTCAGTCAACGAGGCTGTTTCTTTCTAGATCCATGGGCATAATTGCGACCGCTAACCGCCGATCGATCGAGCCATGAGGACGGACGCATCAGCCGCGGCTCGTGTCGCCTGGAATGTAGTTGTTTAAAGAAGCACACAGTGTGTACAAGTGCGCGACGATCATAGAAGAGTCATCACGGGTGAAACAGAGAGAGAGAGAGAGAGAGAGAAAGAGAAATAGAGAAAGAAAAATATCGTTCGTGGAGGAAATCGGTGTGACGGAAGAAGCCGGAAACGACCGATCGAAGAACAAGGCAAATGTCCTCTTCGAGGTTCCGACGTTCGACGTCGAGCTGCTCGCGAGAAGCGTTCGGAAACAGGGCCGGAAACGGCGACCCGAGTCGTCGATCGTCAATTTCACGATAAAACGAAGAGAATCGAGAGATCGAGCGTGAATCTAGTCAATCCGCGATAACCTCTGGCTGTGTAAATCCTCAAAATCGCAATCGATAGTGTTCAACGATCCTCGTCTGCTTCGAGCCGAGTCGAGCCGCGAGAGAAAGCTACAGTAGAAAAGTCAACGACTGTTCCGCCGGCCGGAGAAGACGACGTCGACTCTAGCTACTTACAATCTAGTCAAAGTGATAACGAGAATCAGCCGCGCGATCTACGGGTCAATCGATCAAATCGCAATCCGCGTGATATAATCCGTGCGATCGAGAAGCAATAATTTAATTAGCGTGTTAGAGAATCTCTCTCGGTTTTATCGTAAGTATCGGGGACACGCCTGTGGTGATTACACGGCGGTTGTGGTTTTATCCTCGTTTCTGTGTGTGGTCGCTGCCATCTGCAACCTCTTCCTCCTTCACCTTCACTCCTCTTCTTCTTCGTCTTCTTGTTCTCTCGGTCCCCGCTCACGGGTGTGCGGACTGCCAGACGAAGAGAGAACACACACACGAAAGGCAAAATGGCGTTCGCCGCGGCGAGAATGATCCTTAAGGATAAGCGACGGAAGGCCAGCAAAGAGGACTTCGCGCCACGAAACAGGAGCAAGGTAACTCGACACGATCCCACCGGCAAACAAACCTAACTCCCTACGCCCGTCCATCGCGTTTATCAACGCCGGGGATGAACGTCTCCCTTGATCCCCAACCCCGTAGCACAGTGTTTGCTCCAACACCTTTACTTATGTTGTTTCGTTTTACGTTTGTCTCGAGCAACCGGCACACGCGCCAGATCTGTTGGCGGTCGAGAACGATCTGCTACCGAATCCTGCCATTATCCTTCCTTTCATCCCTCTTAGGAATTGGATATCATACCTTCCACGAACCCTGAGTAATCAGATTCGAAACTTGCAGAGCATTTAGGGAGACAATATTTCCAAGCGATCAAATACCCTTTGAATCAGAATAACTTCTTTTAAATTGAACGACTTCTGACTTTCAGCTTCTGCAGAAGATAGAAGCATTTGACGTAAAGAGAATGTTTAAAAGATCGCAACTTGCTTTTTAAAACTTCTTTATACTCCATTTTCAGTAGAAATCGAATCCCATAAAACGAAAGTTGGTCATGAAAATCGACGCAGATTTTTAACTACGTATGAAACATGATCCCATCCCTATTGCCCCAGTTTTCATTTTCGAGCCAGCACTGTTGCCTCCTGTTTTTAACGTGAATAATGTTAACGTGATCGATGCGATTTTATTACGTACTTAATCTTTAATATGAATAGACGAAAAGGAAGATGTAATATTCACAATTGCAGACAGCGCCCTTTTTATCTTTCCTCGGCTGTCACGATAAGAGTAATACGTCTTTATTGCACACTCGATCTCCAGAGAAAAGAAAAGAGCGATGATATTTATAATTCAGTGCGTTTTAATCGTCGTTGATCTCTCTTTTACTACTTTATTCGCTATGACATTTTCTTTCGTGACTAGGGATGATTTAAGACCGATATAATTTGTCTGGCATAATCTATCATGTTTCATAATCTATTACTTCCAGTCGAGTCTTGAATTCTTTTCCACTCTCGTTCGTGCGTACATCGTTTGAGCAATGAAGACGAATTACATTAACACATTCGCACCGAATATACTTTCACATTTTGCACACTCCAGCCTTCAAATGAACAGACGAACCATTGTAAATGGTCCAATTTCTTTTGTGATGTGCAATAATAGATAGACAGCGAATTTTATGCATTCATAAAAACTTCGAAATTGCCAAAATTGTAAAAATTCGCAGTCTAACAAGAGACGTTTTAGGTAGCCTCTGAATCGATGAAAAAGTTACAGTGGTTCTTTTGACGTGTAACTTTGTACCAGAAACGAGCCGGTGCGAATGCGTTAACTCGACGCTAAAAGTGCTGCCAATTCGGCTGGAGGAAAAAAATTCCGACGATTCGGAACGACGTGTATCGAGGACGGGAAACCGTGGTTTTTCCGAGAGGATTTTCCCCGGCGCCGGGATCGCTGTGGGCAACGCGTAGCGATTCAAAAGGCGCCGAGGATGCATTTAATGGTCAAAGAAGCGTCCGCATGAATCTCGCGCTCCCCGGAGCAGATTACGCGAATGTAATTCGCGGCCGGAGAACTACGCCGCTCACACACACGCGCGTACATGAACACACACACATACACACACACAGAGCTGGAAAAGGGTTTTCACGAGAACAAACGAGGGAAAAGGGGCGGCTGCCTCGAAGCGCAGGGTGCATAGTAATGAGGGCAGTGGCGCGCTAAACGCGCGTCATTTAATACGATAACGCTGCAACGTCCTTTTTACGGTCCGGTTCCGTTCCTTGGCTCTCTTTCGCGGTGGCGTTAACGAGCCTAAGAAAACGGGGCAAGGAATTCTCACCTGACGCGGACGCAAACACTCGCCCGACGAATTATTTGCTCGTTTGTTCGACGCCGGGATCACAGCGACCCATTTGCGTCCTAAGAAACAGTGAAAAACGACGCCATTTTATCGTATCCGAGGCGATAAGCTCCCGGAAGGAAAACTAATTTCATCTTTGCCGAACCCACCGCGACAACTCACATTTAATCACTTCGCCCCTGACGGTTCGACTGAATAGCAAAATTTTTATACAATTTAAATCTGAAAACCCCGCAGAACAGTTTTTATATTACTAGATTTGTGTATTCTAGAAATTGCTAAAAGCTTGAGACAATTTATATTTGATCGCTTAATTCCTTATTGTGCGAATAGCAATCTTTTTTAGTAAAATTTAAAGCTCGTATTACTAAATTGTGCGCTGTACAAAAATAGGTTGAACAAAAAGTATTGCATAAAATAAAAATGTTGTAGTTCGAAAGAACCATCTTGAAAGTAGGGTCGAGTGCAAAGAGTTAATGTCAAACGAACAGAATTCGATTTCGAGGAGGGTTGCGCGGCAAGGGGTTGAGCGGTAATCGCGCTGCTTTATTCAATATAACAAGCAAATCGCGGTCACCACGCAGAAAGTTCAGGCTCGGTGACCGAGCACGGTGGAGCTCGTCAGTGCCGTCGGAACGATAAGAAAGTTCGTTAGGGGCGCCGTGTCCTGTCGCGAACCGGAAATTAAATCCGCCCTTACCGGACGACGAACTTCCCAGCTTCCGTCGTTCGATTCTTCCATCGCCAGAGCGCCCATCCCAGCCACCTCTTCCGCGTCTATAATAATTAAACGGCAATCAGCGGTCTGCACGGGATGCAAAACGATTGTTCGCTGGCGTAAAACTTGGAATTGTGAAATTTCCGCTGCGGTATTCCGCTGCTTGAGTTTTCCTCACTGCGGCGTTACACCTACGATAAGAAGTTCCTTATCTGCGCCAGAAAACTCGCGCCTTGGAATCCTATCTAAAATTCTCGAACTGTAGTGCACGGAAGGATTGAGGTTACAGGATCGCTAAGAAAGAATGGGTCAAAAGTGTTCATTTTAAAAATATTTTGAATCGTGGTTGAAACAAAGAAAAATTTTCACACAGCTGTGTTAACTCACCCTTTTTCCAGGAACGTTCGCTACGTTCCTCCTGTTTCCCGTAAAGAGGTATTAGCTGGAAATTATTAGCGGAGCTTCCGGGAACATTCTGATCCAGGTATCCTTCCTGAACGATCCTGCACCTCTCCGATGATTTTCCCGGTACGCGGTAGCCTTCTTGGAAAACGGTAATCTGAAAAGCCTTCAACAACGTGTAAACCATCTCGGCTGGTATCTCCGGTCCGTTTCGCGACGTTTTATCGCGTCTCGTTTACGTTAACCAGGCCGTTTCGCTTCCCCAGCCGAGTTATACCGACGGTTCTCGGTTATCGGGTCTCCGTGAACACACACCATGGGTCTCGCACATATTTCCCTCGGACACACGGCCATTTCACCGGGGAAAGAGAGGAGTTATCCCACCGTGGCCGTACGCGAGATCGGATAAAATCGTTGGCTCGGGAATACAGTGCATCGTTAACGCTTCTATTATTCGGCGAGTTATTTCGCGAACGGACCGAAGGCAACGCGCGCGAATTGCTTTCCGGTTGCGTAATTGTTTTGCAAATTTTCGGGACCACCCGGAAATTTCCAGTTGTCCGTAACCTTCCCTGAACACCCGCAATTACCTGACCGGATACTTGTAATAATAATCGACCGGTCTTGTTCGACAAGAAAGACCTGTAATGGAGGAAAACAGAAACGATATTTGTATTCAATGTTCATGACACATTCAACAAATCTTGAATAAATGTTCACACGATGTTCACATCACGATCTTGAACTCAGTGTGTAATATTCGAATGGAAATCACCTCTGAAAAATTTAATGGACATTCGCAATCACCATCCGAGGTAATACGTCACAGCACCTCCATTTGCCACTTTCAATTAACAAGTACACCCATCAACAAATAACAGTATCGTTTCAATTTTTCTGTTCGAATTTTCGGGTCGACAGCGCTCGGATTAAAAATGATTTTTCCCGGTCTCATCAATTAAATCCTGCCGGCGGATAATGATAATTACTCTTGGAACGTTGACAAAGCCCAGGGAGAACTGGCTACGCACTCCAATTAGCGGACGTTTACGGTCAACTGGAATTTTAATGATCCCCCTGGTGCAGAGTCCATTAGATCCACGATTAGCTAGGGGCTGCATTGTCGTCTCGACGACGAAACTCCTGCGACATTTCTTCCAAAATGCACGGAAAGGTACTAAACCGTTTCGCGAGTTCGAAATCGTCGTCGTCTCGAATCGAGGGAAGAACGAGGGCCACGAAGTCTCAACGACGCTTTCATCCCCTGAATCGTGCTCTCCTCGGCTCGAGCGACGACGCTTCGGAAAAATCGACGCGAGTATTCCGCGAAACGAGCAAACGCGATCGGAATTCGATAGCGCGACGTCGCGTCGACTGTGTAGATCTCGCGACGCGTTCGCGCGGATCCGAGCAGACTTTTCCGCGCAATTGCTCGCGCGATTCTGCCATGGCACAGATTTTCCGCGGAAAAAGAGGGCACGCCAAGGGGCGTACCAAGTCGTCGTCATCTCCCATTCAGATGATAAAAATTAATTCTTATCCTTCACAGTTTAATTCGATATGTTAAATTTCGTACTCTGAAGCTTTTAAAAATTTTTAAACGCTGTGAATTGCACAAGAATTGACAGTTTCAAGTAAAGATCGAATCAGATCTCTCATATAAATCTTTCAACAACTCCTCATCCCTCGCTACCAAAGAAATCATCAGCGTTCGAAGGGGTTGCAAGAACCCTCTCCAAGATCGCGAAACAACTGTGCTGTTACGTGTATTGCATCGCGGTTTGCTTTCAGAAGAGGGAGGATGCGAAGCCGTAGAAAAACACATCGAACTCTCGTCACGCTTACACGGCGTAACGAGCGTATAATTGAGCGTTAAAACGCGCTCTCGTCGTGTTGCGGGGGCGGTTCGAGGGCGTCGTTTTTCCAAACGTGTTCCGATAATAATTATCGGGAGAGAGAGTGCTGCGAGAAAGGGTCTCTATCGGCTGTTTTCACCGTTCGGTAACGATCGTGGGATCTGGGCGGGGTCTCGACGTTAAAGCCGTATTCGGGAAACGTTTCAATCGGTCGTTTCCATCGAGCGATGGAAATACGCGAGTAGCAACGGAACGCACACACCTGTCCCCGTTTTCTATCGGGTTTCTCGTCCAGGATCGAACGGTTCTCGGACCAGGGATCCGAGAGAGCGATTGCTCTTTGATCGGCAACGGTGGCTACGTGATTTCGAGTCGGTTTGAAAGGCGAGACCGAATACGTGCGCTTTTGAAAATCCATCGGTCGCTCCGGCACGAATCGTTCCGCGATTGATAAGGCGGGGGTCGGGGTGACGAGGATGGAAATCCCACGAAGGATCACGGATAATTGCGTCCCGAACGGCCAATCCGTTTATTCCGATACATTTTTCCGTCCGGTGGGTCGACGCGATTAAAGGGAACCTCTGCGTCAGGACTTTGATATCCCGGAAATTACGGGAACCTCGAAGATCTTACTTTTATCGTAATCTTGACAATTTTACGTCGTTGACCCATTGCCGTATCGCCGGCGATCGGATTCATGACGAATGGAAAATTCTCCTCAGAATTATAAGACACAGACGCCAGATATAAATGTCTTTCTTTAATAATTTTAATAAATTGAGGACGAATATCATTGCAAGTAGTTGACAGTCCTGTCTTGATTGTTGAAGTTACTCTTAAAAGAATAATAATGACATTTAAGTTATTGCGACTTCAACTACTTGGGAAGCAAGCACTGTATACGATGTTGTAAGAGGCTAGTACCTCGAAGAAGAAGCAAGTACAGAGATCGTCCGATAGCGACCGGACAAGTGTGGCCGACAAGACGAGATTCATGCGGACCACGTGACCAACTTATTGGATCCTGAAGATCGAAGGCGAATCAACGCGAACCCTTTCGTCCTCTCTATCTCCCGACACTTCCCTTCGCTTCTCTGGAATGCTTTGATTGTACAGAAAACGGCGCTGAACACCCGTCACGAGAACTGGCCTCTCTCGCGACTCTTCAACACTGAGAACTCACGCTATGCTGTCTCACGTATGTGTGTGTTCGGTGTGCACTGCTCTTTGTTGATACGCTCTCACGGTCCACACTATGCCGTTGCAAGGAAAGTCTCTCTCTCTCTCTCTCTCTTTCTCTCCCCGTTCGAATCTTATCTCGTAAGGATCGATAACGACGGAGACGACGCTGATTCGGATTTATCGCGAGGAACGCGTTTCGAGAGGCTTTCCCTGCTTTGGCTTGCTATGTTCAGCGCGGTTATGACAGCGCATCAACGTTCCTTCTTCCTTGTCTGCATCTAGAACCTACACTGGAACGTCGTGTGCCCGTACAACGTTCTCGCGGATCACAGTCGCGCGAAATTGCACGTTTATGCTCGGCTTTCATCGCGCGACTCTGCGCAAAAATTGCCGGCACGGTGCAATCTGAATTTTTATATCGGACGAAGAATGTTCGCAAACGTAAAATATCGGTACTGAAAAATTGTGGAATTTCTCAGAAGCTTCTCTTCTGGGACGATTGTATACTAAACTATTAAAATATTGTTTTATCATTTTTGTCTAGATGCATGTTTTATGGAGGCAAAGAAAATCATAAGATTTGAGTAGATGCAGAACGAAATCGTGCTAAAAGATTGCACTATGAGGAGCGTCGATCAGTATAATAAAGAATGTTTTATGTATCGGGCTCAAGTATGGACGTCTCTAAAAGTTTCAATTGCATCGATGCAGTATTTTCGCGCAGGATTGCAACGAGAGAGGCGAGCGTACAGATTTTTCGACGACTGCAGAATGTAGCCTTCCGTTCCGATCTGTCTTCTCCACACTCGATTCTGTTTCGTGACCATCTCTATCTATCTATCTGTCTGTCTATCTATCTATCTGTCTATCTATCTATCTGTTTATACTTACTATACTTGTATCTATATTTTGTACTTTTCCAACTGCAGTGTTGTGTGGTGATTGGTGACCTGTACTGTACTTGTGTTTACAGGCCCGCAGCGCCAGTACAAGTAGCTTTAGAAGCCTGAGCCAGGTACATAACAAAATTGACATAATCAACATATAGCTGAGAAACTAGTGTAATATTCTAGCTATACTTAGCCGAGACATATATATATATATATATATATATATTATGGATAAATTAATATTGTATACATACATAGCTAGAAATTTAGAGAAGTTTAGAGACCATCTTATTTTGCTCGTGCGTAGATATTATACGTAGAGGAAGCGTTCGCGTGTTTCACGCGGATCAACGGCTCTCGATTAAACAAGCGCATCGTCAAACGCGGTGTCCTATGGCACCGTGATGCGTTACCGATCACGATCGCCCACACCATTAGCGTTGAAAGCGACACCAAACTGGACGGACGACGACGCCGACACCTTGATCAACCGACCGACACTTTATCGCGGACAATTACGATACAGTAGGCTACCGGCCGTCGACATCGTTAGCTCTTTTGACGAAGGAATGTGAAACGGTAGCGCACGGTCCCGTACGGTGCATGCAACCTCTGTCGAGGTTATCTGACGCGCGAGAACGCAGGAATGCTGAATGAGGCATGCCACCCACACGCACACCCACCGTCCAAAACACCCTACAAACCCCCATCTAGCACACCATCGACGGTATCGAGACGATTTCCTCTCGAACTTCGTCGTACGAGTTCCTAATCTAATCAGAAAATTTTTATATCCTCGTGCAGCAACTTTTGCTGGAAACATTCTCGAGAATTTTGTATCAAAAGTTACCTTGAAATAACCAGGATTGATGATAGTCAGATCGTCATAACTTTTGATCCGCACAACTCCCAAGAAAATGTTCCCAACTAAACTTGCGCAGCTTCTGAAAATTTATGTGACCGTGTACAAAATTTCTGTAAGTTCTCTTTCGAAAATCGGAGTTCTCCTCCGTTTTAGTAGGACGAAGTTTAAAGGGAGAATGGTCGTCGACGTTGTCGGAGGCTGGCTAGCTACCCAACGTGTTTGTCCAGCACCCAACTGCCTTCATCCCCTCAGCTAGACTTGCATGGTTTGCTGCTCGTGCATCCTTTTCTTGACTTTATTTCTCTTTCTTCTGGTCACCTACATTCTCTTCTTCTTCGACTTCTCTCGACACAGCGATTGTTGCGCGAGGAGGCAGAGAGTAAGTACAGTGTGCGCGAACGAGCGAACGTGTTCGACTCGTGCGGAGCCAGAAGACGCGACAAGTTTCGCAGACTTGGCGACGCCTTTGGTCGACGAAGAGGCGAGCGAGCGTTGTTTACGAGCGTTATTTATCGTTATTTACGCGCCGCCGCCGAGATGGAGACCACGGCCCCGCCGGAAAACGAGTCGTAATTTTCCGCTCGGTGTTGGAAACCGTTCGACCCGGTCTTCCGGTGGCTCTCGATCGTGCGACCGCACGGGTGAACGCGCGAGCACGATCCCGCGGGGCCAATCTGCATCTCAAAGAAGAATTTCAGAATTCGAGAATTTGTTCTGGTCTGACCGTACAATTTATCGGGATGATTCTCACGCAGAATGATCCTATAGACTCTTCTGAATGTGGTGGTATATTTTTCAATAACATTATTAACAATCGAACATGTTCAAATTATGTTTAATCCACCGACAGTCGCGCTGTTGTCGTCCGCATATGACCAGCGTGGTAGACGACCTGTTAAGCAAAGGTTGTGAAGGGTGCTATTCCTAAGTAACTTAAAGGGAAAGAAATTTTTGATTTGCGGAAGATTCGAACTCGAGTCCTCCGCAGCATCGAGTAGAACCTCTAACACCGTGACCATACAACATAAGTAACTTAAAGGGGTGTGCACAATTTGAGATTGTCCTGGTCCTGAAGTTAGTACACGTTTCCTGGTTCAGGCCGAACCACGGAAGGATCAAGCAGATACGAGAGTCGAGGATAAAGGATAAAGGGATGGTATCGCGACTCGTAGGAGCTATAGGGTTCGCGAGGGTGGCACCGATACCCGCTGCGTCGCCAGTTTCGTTGGTCGACGGTCGATCAATCGTTCCGGGAGAGCCAGGAGTGGGACTCCTCTCCCTCTCTCTCTCTCCTACAGTGAAATACACGAGCTGGGATCCATTCTCGGGACAACGGGCCACTCCGTGGAACAAACGGGCCGAAAAACCCTTCGGATCGCGGATTAACTGAAGAGAGTCCGGGTGAATGGCATCTTAGGTCCCTCCGCTTCCGAGAGCACCCTTCTGACGAGTAGTCGTTGGATATAAAAGCAATAGAGAACTGTTAGAGCAACGGAGATAGAGACCGAACAGAGAAAGAGCTAGAGAGAGAGAGAGAGAGGTTCGTGAACGTAGTGGGGTAAGCAGAGTAAGTTTGGGTTGAGGATGGTTCGGGTTGAGGAGGACGATCGATAGCCCGGCTGCACCCTGCTTGTCGGTATTGTCGTAGCCATTGCTTTAATTATTAATCGTATCCAGCCGCTTCTAGACCCTGCATCATAGGTGCACTGACACGTTCCAAGGTTACGGTTCTCCTCCATGTTTATTCAGCCCGTTGCCCGTTGTCGTTCCCTCGCGAGACGCTCTCTGCTCGTGATATTCCCTCGACCTTCGGTGACCTTGATCCTCCGCTTAACACGGTCTATCGGGGCTCGATACCTCGGCTCTTTGCGCCGGCAGACTTCTCTCGCATCGTCTAGCTATACTCCTATACACTGGCGTATAAGAAATAGTTTCTCTACTTCGGAAAATGACATCGTACTTCACTAATTTACGTGGTTAGAAAGGACAATACTTTGAAGGGGAGACACCATTGATATAAACGAGGAAAGATACTTCCACTCGCTACAGCAAAAGGTCGGACATTTTCCGGACGGACCATGTATATTAGATCTCTAGTATCTCTTTTTGTATCTGTGTTCCTGCCAGCAACACGACGGAAAAATATCCTCGAATCAATTTCGCGGTTGCACAATGACTTCGCGCTTCATAAATGCCAGCAACCTCTCCGTGCCTCTTTGAAAGGGACAATGAAGTGCAAAGAGTGCTCTGCCAACGAAATTTAGACAGCCCTCGTCTCGGCCCTTTTGTTTCTCGTCCTCTTCTCGGTTCCGCAGCGGTCGACGGAAACGCAGAAGTTTCTTCGCGAGCGTTCCGAAGCGTAGGAAAAGCGGAAACGTCGCGCGCAACAACGTCACCGGTTTAAAGACGAACAATCCAGGTCGCAATTATCGTAATTGCTCTTCACCGGGTGTATACCCTTCTCCCTTTTGTTTCGCCGGCGTAACAAGTCGGTGCCGCGCGCCTCGTTCTCGCTCTGGCGGAACAAGTCCTCGACGAGGTACCCTCGCAGCGGCCGACACGTCCCCGTTGTTCCGAAGGCTAGCTGCCCGAGGAGGTGAGAGCATTCTTATGGTTGCTGCCTCGCGGGGGTGGTTCCGCGATAGATCAAATAAAACTTCGGAGCAAAACTCTCCGAGGAAATCGAGTTTGAAACGAGCAGATTCCACGGGGGGTTGGGCCGAGGGGGGGTAGAAGATGATCGCCGTCGACTCCTCAAATTCGATTCTCGAGAACTTTGTTCTCCCTCTGTGCACCGGGACGAGATTCGAAGGCGTCGGTATCGATTATCGACCAACGATGCGTGACGGTACCGCTGAGATAATTTGTTAACTTTTTAAGTGGTTCTTTCCTGCGCGTTGGAAAAATTTCGCATTATATCTGCGACAGTTAATTAACGTTTCCTTAAGTTCTAAAATTTTTCTAAATGATACGAATGCAGCCACGCGTTCACAAAGACCTAGAGTTCTACGGGCCGCTTAGCCTTCTTAATTTATTTACGTTCCTCGAAGCTGCCGCAAACAACAAGCCCATGTACTCAAGTTGTGACTCGTCTTGGGAACAATTGTGTTTTATCGATACAGTTTCGATGATCCGTCGAATCCTCGGCGCGCTTTTACGACGTATCAATCCTGGCGTTCACCAACCGACGGGCTATAGCTTTTCAAGGGCGGTTGCAGTCGGCCCCAATTATTGATCCTTTGGAAGCGGCTTCCGGATCTAGCTCGCGAACACTCGGACTAAAACTTGAGTGGGTGAAACGGTCGGGACCAAGCCCGGAGTCGTAACCATGGTAGGATAGAGAGGCTTCTGGGAAAGGAAGTGGGATAGAAACAACGGATGGAAGGAAGAGAAGAAAGGAGAAAACGGGGTGGGACGGTCCAGGGTATATTCCGGGTCGTTGTAGGATTTCACTCGGGGTTCCTCTACGGTTCGTTTCGGGCCGATCTTTCCGAGACAATTCCCGCCTCGAGGATCCGAGACTGATTGGCTGGAACTGCTCTTTCGTGAGAACCATTGCCTGCGGCGCCGTGCCATTTCCATAAAATATTACCTTCTCCCATGTGTCCCTCCTTCGCGCCAATTTCGGATGCAAAATAATCCTTTTGCATCTATCAATTGGCTAATTCCAATTCCAAACCTCAGATTCACACTTCTCCGCACTGGAGATAAAATTTTAACGATGTGTTGAAGAGTCCACAGTTCTCTTTACCTAATAACCGAGGAAAATTGATCCATTTACAGTCGTTGATTTATTCATTCCCACGCAGAGGCATGACGAGGCTAAAAGCCTATGTGTACGACATCGAGTGCGTTAATGTATAATTAACAGAGGCATGAATTCTGTGCAGGATTTCGCGTGACCTCTAATAGAAAGTCGTTACAGCCACGGTAATCCCTCTGTAGTTATGCATGCAGCCTTTGGAAATATTAATGACACCAGCACCCTATTCCGTTTCCTACGAGCGCCGCGCGAATGACAATTTACGATCATCGGTGTTACCGGGCGTACGCCTACCCGACGTTGTAACTCATGCCAGCGATATTCCGTGTATCTTTGATCGCGATTCACACCGGCCCGACACCGTCGCCAGCCCATACCTCACGTGGATCCCGTCGTTTTCGATCTCAGCTGGTGTTCTCGTACACTTTCGCGGAACGGTGTCGCGAAGCATGACTGATAATACGAAGGCAAACTATCAAGCTGGCCTCGAACGGCGCGAGTCGATGCCCGGGTTGATCGAATCGGTGGCCTTCGCGGAATCAGGACACCTGCCGCCACCCCCTCGCCGTGCACCCTCAGCAATTCGCTCATCGGTGATCCTTGATTAATATCCCATGCAACTTCCCCGAATCACGGCTCGCCAGTTATTAAATGACGGGAATACGAGATCGAGTGGAACGTATATAGGTTGATACAATTGTCCCTTTGATTATCCTGCGAGCATAATGCTCGCTCGAAAGCGAAGCTTTCACCCTTTAATTCGAAATCAGCACATTTCTCTCGATCTAGAACATCGTGCCCTCGACTATCAACCCGATCTACCTCGATTTAAAATGGTTCACCCAGAATTCAACTTTTCCAAGTCTGTGAGCTCGTGGACGGGGTAAGGTAGATCCAGGTAGATTGATTCCGGCGGAATCGCGCAGCTACCGGCAGGTGTAAAGGACACAGGTCGGTTGTCGTCGAATTCATCACGCGACCGTGAAAATAATGGTCGTCCGCCGATTCCAACTCGGTTGCCATAACTTACGTCAAACGAGTCGTAACTCCGGATCGATGTGTGCTCGTTAATCTCGCCGTGGGTCTCTTTTCGGGGGAGTGAAAGGGCGAGATCGTTCAAGATGACGTTTAATCGTGTGCTTAATCAACGGTGTCGTTACAAACGGTGTCGCGCAAACAAATGTACAAATGAAAATGAAGGACGGTTCTCTCGGTGCCTGTTCGATCCGTTATCGTTGCCTTGGTCGATCGAAGCTCTCTGTTCTCGTGGAAGTAGAATGGAAATGCTAGACTCTGTTCTCTCTCTCTCTTCTCTTGTGATCTTCGCGATTCTCCTCTCGTTTAATCGCCGGTCATCATTTCCATGAACTCTGTGAGGGATGAAAGAAACCAGACACAATTAGGAGACGGGGGCTTTAACAATTTCTTAGTCGAAGCTATTCTACTCTCGTGACCCTAACGTTAGAGGATCGACTGAGATCCTGAAGATTACGGGGCACCCTTTTCATCTCGCTACGAATGTTTCTCCTGTAGAGCAAGTAGGTCGTCCTTGCCCCTTTATGCTCGGGCCTGGCCGAGCTTTTTCAAAGGAGCTTTCAAAGACCGGTATTAAGACGTTCGAGGTTTAATCAAGCCCTCGTACGGGGCCGCTGTAACGAGCCACGGGGACGCCTTGCGAAAAACTTTCTGCCGATATCGTAACTCTTTATTTATATCGCTCGACGATAACCGGGGGCACCGAGTGCAATTTTTATACATCGTTGCTGGAGAGAATTCTACGCTAGAGGTAACTGCAGCGGTTTCAGTACTTAGGGGATGGTTGAAACTTGAACGAAAATATTGCTTCGAAAAGAATCATTCCGAGTTGCAGAGTGCAACCATTAAAAAATAGTGAATACTAGTTTCCGTATCCAAACAAACTAAAATGCAAACTTAGTAGCTTGCATAATTTTTTCAAAATTTTCACTCACTCGTTGAGTGTAGAAAATAATTATTTCCTGAAATCTGAGGACTGATATTACATAAAAAAATATTTCTGAACGTTTCAAAAGTATCTAGCTATCGGAACATTGCTTGAAAGACGTGAAGCAGCCCACGCACTTGGTTCGATAGGGTGAGATTAAAATTCTGAGCTATTTCGAGTCCCCGCGAGAAAGGGAGATTCGAACGAAAGATTCGCGGCGTAGAGAGCAAGGGAGGTTATAGATACCGTCAAAGTCAACAGTGCCGGATCCGTCGGTATCAATTTCAGCGATCATGCCGTCCATTTGATCGGGGGTTATCTGATCGTCGAGGGCGGCAAGAATCTCTCTGAGGGAGCTGGTGGGAATATATCCGTTGCCCTCCTTGTCGTAGAGCCTGAAAGCTTCCTTGAGCTCCTTCTGCAGCGCTTCGTCGTCCTCCTCTTGGAAGTGGGACGCCACCCGGTAGAACGAGTCGAAATTCAATTTTCCGCTGCCTGAAAGTCAAACCAGCCCCGATTAAAAGCCACTTCGTAAATATAGATGGACGAAGAGGGGAGAGGAAAGAGAAAAATTGAGAGGGGAGCTGGTTCCAGAACGACGGTTGTGGTAAACAACTCCGGCCCCGTTCAGCGGCTCCTTTCCCTGTTTCCCTTTCGCGTCGTTCCGCTTTTTACCGATAGGAAAACACACGGGGGACAATATACTTGGGAACGTTCCAAGCGGACCCGTTTACGCAACCCCGCAACGCCGAAGAAATTTGAAATTTATAACCGAGAGAAAACACGGTCGGAAAAGAGATCGGTGGATAGCGGCCAGTCTATCTTTCTCTCTGTTCGTTTCTCTTTCTCTTGGTAGGATAGCTAGATCCGTGTCGACGCTGACCAGAATACCCGAAGCGGGTTCGATCGACAAGCAGGACAATATCTGCATAATAATGCAAACCAGACAAAGCCCCTCGCGGCTAGAGTGAGAGACCCGCCCCTCGATTCCAAGGGTTTACGCTAATTCCGGCAGTGTCCGGTTGGACGTGTGTCACAGATCAACGTCACCCTTAAATGCACCTCCCTCGAAACCTATCCGGTCTCCGGACGTGCTAACTGGAGCCACGTTCGATCCACGCTCCTTAGAAAACGACGGAACTGCGGACCGTTTCGAACTAGTTTCTAGCCGCACCGGCCACCATTAACCCCTTTGCACACAGAAAGATGACTGACGAAAGGTCCCTCGCAAACTCATCGTTGTCGTGGTCTTTGATTCACTGTTCGGCGAATTTTAACTTGCCCGGGCTGCTTGACTTGCAGATTAACCCTTTGCGCCAGCCGCCGGTCACCTTCAATCCTCTGAATACTGAAACACTTTTTGCGAAAAGTTCCACGTGCTAGTTTCGAGAAATTGTGTCTTTGATGAGCGTCCTCCGGATTTTTAGGTTGTTCGGAATGAAACTACGGATTTAATATAGTTGACTAATCGGGGATGGGTGATATGTAGATTAACCCTCTGTGGAGGGAGGCTTGGAGAATGGTTCTTGCACGAAGTAGAATGGACAGGTCATGGTCAGAGTAAAATACGCTGCTGTTGCGAAAATCTGACACGGTATCAGAAAGGATTCAAAGAGAAGTTCAAGAATGAATACCACGGATTGGCGTAAGGATCGAGTGCCTTAAGGGAGACAGTGTCGAGCAGCGGTGGCCATTTCACCGGCGGCAGGATTAATAACGAGACGGGCCGTCTGGTGGGCTCTGCTCGACTAACCCGAGCTTTCAAATTAACGGGTGGACCGGTTTTAATCTTCTCAGCGGCGGGAATCGCGTGGGTGAGAAGCTCTTTGACGGCGGCCGCGACTAACGCGCGACTCGTGCCAGAGGGTGCTCTCGCAGTCGATACACGGTGGACCAGGCTGGGAATGCAAGGAGAAAAGTATGCGAGGAGAGAGAGAGAGGCTCTCTCTTCGCCGCCCACTCCGACCCAATTCTTTTTCACGGTAAAAAGGAGTCGCTCCGATATCTCCGGCTAGATTCTGAAGGGGTCCATTCTTCTTTTTGAAAGGCCGCTCGCAGGAAATCCGCGGCGAGGATCATGTATCTCGCGGATCACTGATTCGATCTAGCAGAGGACATCGTCGCACTATGATCCTCAATCAGGATTTATCAGGCACGAATCAATATAACCGACTCTTTCAGCCGGTGAAGCTCCTCGAGATCAAGACGTTTCTCGTGACCTAGAAAGTGTCCATACTGTGTGATCTGTTTCGTGTGAAGTGAGATGAATTCGTACGATTTTGCCAGGGTCTATTCTGACCCAGAGTGTTATAATCGTCGTCTAATTGCCAGAAAATGGTATAGATTTCAATGGATTCCATCAATCCTGGAAACTACTCGACGGTGTACACTCGTAGGCTCGAAAATCGATTAGCATGAAACTCGAGCGACCACGCGGGGCCACCTTGGGCCGTGGAAAGTTTAGGAAAGTTTTCGCGTCGTGTCCGGCTTTCGTAGCGGCTTCGCCGCGTTTCTAGTCATTATATCATAAATTATTTGGCCCGCTTCGGTCGGCCGATCGAACCGTCCTCATCGATCCACAAAAATTCTCGCCCGTGAAATCGTTCGCCTCGCGCGAACACACCCGTCCCGATAATCGAGGGTCAAAGAATTCGCGAGTATTCTCGAAACGATTAGCAAACTATGATCGCGATACGGTACCTTCCTCGTCCTCCTGCTTGAGAATCACCTCGAGCTCGTGGTCGTCGAAAGTGTGCCCCAGGGTGTTCAAGATCGTTCTCACTTTTTCCTTCTCGATCCGGCCCGACTTCGAGGAGTCGAACATGGAGAAAGCCCTCCTGAGCACTGTAAAACAGAAGCGATCACGTTGCAAAACACACGGCGATATTCTCGTTCACGTAAAATAAAAGCTGGCCGTGCGATGTCCAAGATTTTAATTGCTACTAGAAGAAGCGGTGCTCGTCTGAAGCATTTCAAATTACGAGAATAAAGAAAAAAAGAAGCACACCGTTCGTTGATTTAAAGTGTAACGCGGAATTGGGTGAAGTAGAAGCCCCAGTATCTCCGAGAAACGTACGAGAGTTAAGTAAACGATACGAACAGTTCGGGCCAAGTGCAACTTAAAAAATCGCAAATATACGAAACGCAGTGCACGGAACGAAGGAAAGAAGTCTGGTAAATGATCGCCGGGCGTCGTGACGCTAACGGACCGTTGGTCCAGCATTTATTTACACGTGCCGGAGCGGCGCGTGTATTAATATAACGAGCCGACACGCAGTCGATCCGCGGTTTATTTTGCGATTGCTAGTCCGATTGCGCAACAAGAGCTGCTCGCACTGTGAACCGAAACCTTTTTCTTCTCGTATGATGTTACAGACTATTAAATCTATTAAAGAAAGGAAGGAATCTTTCATTCTCAGAACTGGAGCAGAAAATTGTAAAAATATTACAACGCGCGAGAGGTGATATCTGAAGGGTTCAGAGTTATTCCCTGTTTATTTGGAAAGCAGAGCTGGCGAGTTTCGGCGTCGGTAGCGCGCTGTGCGTGATAGCGATAAATCGAATGGCGTTTTGGCAGCGATCATGATCGAGTCTGGCCACGTCGCCGCGACAAATCTTAATGAGCAAGCACACCAAGGAGGTGGCCGGTCTTTGAAGTCGCCCCGTTGCGTCTGGCAGCGTGAAATACACATCGTTCGCGACCTAAATTTTAAACAGCCCGCGACCTTCCTTCCTTCCTTCCTTCCTTCCGCTCTTCCTTCCTTCCGTTCTGCCTTCCTTCGAGGAACGCCCCGTATACTTGTTGACGCGACCGAGACCAGTGAAATACGGCCGAGGCGAATTCTATTTGCACGCGGACACAGTTCCGCCTCCGTTCCCCGTCATCGGCTACTCACTTTTCACTTGTTCCTCGTCCTGAAACAGAAACAACAACTCTCAGTTCGTGAGCGACCCAGTTTCCGGACAATGGAGACGCGGGACGCGACACTTTTATCAGTTCCTCATACGCCAGAACCATAAAACCGAGAATTCTTCACTGGAGACGCGGTTCGCCGGATTGTTTCGACGTCTCTTTGACGGAGGGAAGTCTAATCTGATTAGTGGACTGCGGAACTTCATTCCGAACAAATTTTTGCATTCGTTGCGAGATACCTATATAGAAGTCCGTCTCTTTGAGTAATAATTTCACCGTGCTCTCCGTGAGATTCCAACAATATTCTTCATCCTCATTCCCTACGTCTTCATTGCATGCATCCGTTGCGAAATGTAATAGATACCCAGACATAATTCTACCATATAATATTTCTACTGTTCTAAACGTCAGCTACTCGTTTCTATTGCAAAAGCATATTCTAAAATTCTTCTAATCTGCCTTAAATCGTTCACTAATTTTTATCTTACATGCATCAAATCTGCAGTCTAGATAGACTGATTTAAAATTGAATGGCTCACGAATTATCCACAAAATGCTACGGTGGAGGAAGAATTTCTACTGCACTTTCTCTCGATTTCTCGAACGAGAACCGGAATTCCCATGAACATCCGCAGTCCGGATTATTCCACATTGACGCGAACGGGGAATTTCAGAGGGCAATCTCGGGGTCCGAACGCGTGCAACAACAACCGGTCCGAGGGTGAATCAGACGTGAAACTAACCATCTTCCGGGTTTCCTCGCCGCGGAACTTCGTCGTGTCTCTCGGTTCTCTCTCACTAACGGCTTATCCGCACTGGATATATCTTTTATAAGCTTAGCCGGACCCCGTGGTAGGGGAGAATAAGCGTTTCCTCTCTTCTCGCGTCCCTTCCTAAGAGCTGTCGAAATTCACAGCTCTCGACGCAGCATGAGGCTCGGCCAGCTCTCGCACCGTGCTATAATGCTACGGTTCTCCGTGGAAACGGTTAACCAACCAGCTCGAAAACCACGCTCTCGATTCAAGGCCGGCTGTCAAAGAACCGAGCCCCGTTCGCTGTCTTTTCGTCTCTTTAACCTGACGCCTTTCTGAGCTCGCCGGGGCGTGCACTGTTGGCTTTTTCGAATGCTCTGCCGCTCAAAACTAGAATCACCGAACCGAGCTAGCGATGACACCTCAAGATCCATTTTTCAATCATTTTCCTGGTCCATTTTGTTCCATTATAACCCTCGTGATGTTTCACATTGGTTCGTTAGTCATTAGAACCAATCAAAAGTTTTGTTCATGTTTTAATAATATTTGTAAGTTGCAACGAAAGCTGTATACTCGCTCATTTATGCTATAAATGCATAAAAATCTATTGTCCATCAATAACAACGACGAATTAATTAATCCAGTAATTTTTACGAAAGGGTTGTCCCATCGTGCGAATAGTTGGCAGCTTAGGCGCGGAGCCCGATCATTCATCTTCCCAGCGAATCGATCTCTCACCGTGGCAATTTGCCGGCAACAAATTCGCCTAATAAACATGAAGGCTCAAAGGCTGGTGGAATCACTCGGAGAGAACATGCCGGAACGATCTTCCCTGGCGATTTGTCCGCAATCGACTCGTTATAGGAACTCGTTGAAAGTTTTGCAGTCATCGTAAAACCGAGAAACTTTTCAGTTCCATCAGCCGAATTCCCTGGACGGGTCTGTAAATCATCATGGAAGTCTCGAGGTTGCAGCGATGCAATAAATCGGTGGTCGCGTCCGCGGCGCATCGTAGGAATGCACGTCCGAAAATGGGTAATCGCGATGCATTACGCAACGGATATATTACTTAGAGTCCGGCCTGTTATGCGACTGTTTTCTGCGTGGGCTCGGAAAGCCTGCCAAAAACTTTGAGGGAAAAGCAATAAAATTTTCGTTTACGCCGCACATACACGCGAGAGAGACTCGAGAGAGAGAGAGAGAGAGAGAGAAAGAAGGAGAGGGCAGCAGTAATAGGCGGTGGGAAACTGCGGGGGTGGAGGCGGAAAGAAGAAAAGTGGGGATGCTGGTTGCTATTTCAAAACATTCCAGACTATGATACTACTGGTTTCCATTCAACCAGTCGCCGCAGCCGTCGTTCGACCGCGATATATATCGCCGATTCTTTTTATCGGCTCCCGAGAAATTTAATATCCCCGCAGGCTCTCAGAAATTCCAGCAGATAATTAGACTTCTCGCGAGCACGGGTCCAGGGAATATTCATTGTTCCGACGATACATCGACCGTAGTCCCGGGAAATGAGATAAAATTCGCTGGAATTGTCGCGAACGCCCCTACGTGGACCATTTGACGAATTAAAGTCGCGTTCGTCTAATTTCTACGGTGACGCGGCTTCCGGGGAACCGAGCGCGAAGTAAAAGATTGCTGGAAAATTGCGCAATCTGTAACCGTGTGACGTCGAGCTACGGTTTTTCAGCTGCTTGCATTTTTATTGCGATGTCTGCCCTCTCTCGGATCTTTCGGACTCTCGTGGATCGGCAATTTGTTTTTTCTAGACACAATGGTATAAACATTTTCGGCAGTACATCCAGAGAATTAAATGAACGTTTTGTTAGTTCTTGAAACGTTGATCGCATACTTTCTAGCCTGCGGATCTACCCGTGCAAATGCATAAAGGTCTGCAGAGAATTTGTGTGTTTCCAGACGCCGGAGAATAAACTCTTCTCGCCGACGCATTCAAGAAACATAAACGCGCAGTTTATTCGCGAGATTCCGCTATTTATTTGCGAACGATAAATTCGGCTTCGGTGAATAGAAAATAGAGAAACAGTGGGGTCGGCAGTTTCGGTGAACGATCAAGATGCAACGCCCATCGACGAGGCACGCATAGCGAATTCCCGGCTCATGGTAGGATCGTATGGTTGCACAACCGTGTAACCCGATGCATCGGCCGTTCCGCAAAAAGGTTACCGCGTTGCACCGTCGAACGGGAGCGAAGATGTGCAGTTCTTGCCGCGTTTTTTCGTGGCCGCGTGGCCTGCCCGGTGATATAGTGCTTTTCGTAAGAACGCGGTAGACGGCGCACACGCTATAATTATCTCGTCAGTTCCGCCCACGCGGCCACCCTGCCGCCTCCTCCGCTGAATTATTATTTGAATAAACTCGCCGGTATTATTAGAACGTCCAATACCGATTGTGTATCTCACGAGTCGCTGTTATATTTAGAGGAAAGTCTACCTTGTCGGGTAATTGGACAAACGGTCGACGAACCCTGAGCTCTCTTCCCTTCGATCGCGATCGGCTCCCATTGGTTAGATCCGATTGAAAACACTTCTTCGAACATCTCCTTTTTCTTTAGTACATTGCAACAATTGCAGCAAACTATCGCGAATCCATTCTGTTCACGAGTATTCTTATAACTAGACTGCGGAGTTTATGCATTTATGACAAAAATGGGCAACTACCATTTAAAGCAGTGGACATTCTCAAAATGTGCGAGAACATCAGTTTCAGCTGAATAGGATAGTTAACAGAAGTATAAATTTTTTATTTCAATATTAATAGATTGATATTCAGGTGGCATTCGTTTTACGAGAACCATTTCGAATTCCAGTCCAACGTGTTAGATTCGACTCGAAGTCATCAAGGTATTTAAATATGACACGACCGGGTTGAGAAAGACAGTTCCCCTATATTAGAACTCTTTCCGTCTTTCTCTCTCTCTCTGTTTGGATCATGAGACTTTCGAGGAATTCGACGAACGTGTCGCTCGGTTCTCGAAGTATCCTCCTTGGCCTCGATGCCGATGGTTTCCGGCCGGCAGTTTGTATCAACTAACTCGATTTATTCGCCGCCGATAGGCATCCTCGCCGTCGGATTCCGGGATCCGTTTCCAGAGATCCGTATCTGCTTATGTCCGTTCCTCCGATAAGAACGATATTCGATTCGCCGATTTACTGTGAAAAAGTCAAGCGTTACTCCGTGGCCCTTCGCCTATCGCTAATACTCGGAAAAATTCGGGTTAACCAATCGCAACCGGAAACCGGTCGATCCGGAAATTGCAGCCAGTGGATGGCGGTCGTTCCGACCGGTGCCCGTGAACCATTTGCCTCGAATCGGTTTGCCGCTGTCACGCGAAATATTTGCTCGCCGCATGCGAAATTGCCCGGAGCATATCCAATAAAAATGCTGCCACGAAACATCGACCGATCCGGACGGTTTTTAGAGACGTTATTGGCCAAGGAGATTTCCTCGGTGGTTGCTCAGGGTTCGTACTGTTACAAAGGAAAATACCATGCAGGAATTCAAACGTATGGAGGTGGAGCATAATATGGGATCCGGACATGTAAACGAACATGTGGTTCGAATGAAAACCCAGCGACACGGACTAATTTGGCGATTTTTGGAAACGATGTTAGCGGAGGGATGTGGGTGAAAGTTTTCCTATGTGTAACCCAGGGTTCGAATTATCCGGGAAAAAAATGTCAACTGGGAATATAAAATATGAGAGCGGAAAAAAAATGTTTTATCGGCACGTAGTAGTTCGAATGAAAGTGTACATCGTAGAATTCGACAATTTTTAAAAACGTAATTAGCGAAGGGATGTCAATGAAAATTATCTCGTATGTAGTTCAAGGATCAGAGTATCTGACAAAAAAATTTCGAGGGTGTGAAAAAAATCATCAAACTTCAGGCTGCTATTGGTGAATACTATCCAGCAGAAAGGGTCTGATGATTGTTGGATTATCAGCATAATCTCTGGTAGGAGCCGCGTAAGAACAGTTAGTATCGATGATGGAACCGATCTAGCCAAGTTTGAAGTAGCATAATCCCCTCGTTCCTCGAGATTGCTGGCCCGTTTGGCAGCTAAGCAGCTACACGAGAGTGGCCGGTACTCCAGGCTGGTCAAGATGACGTTGGCTTGATTCTCTCGATAAACCAGGGCCGAGCAAAAAAAAAACCGGAACAATAGGCTCGGCGGCGCGCGACGAGTAGAATCTCTCGGAGATTACCGAGCATCGTGCTGCGCGGCGTGTCATTAGCAGAGGCCCGTGAACAATGCATCCGCGCGGTGCATCCTCCGGCCTCGAAATGTTGACTCAACGCTCGCTCGTAATTAAAGGTATTGTTCGTCCCGCGACCTTAGCAGAAACGAACCTCTGTTCCAGGCCGGCGAAAAAACCGACGGTCCTCTCGTTTGTTCTCCGTTGGCGAGAGAGGGATCCTTGATTTTTCCCCCAGGAGGAGACTCTCTCTCTCTCTCTCTCTCTCTTCCTCTCTCGTTAACGGATTTTTACCGTCGCCGGGGCGAAAATATCGGGAAAAGCCTCTCCGCGATTAGAGCCCTCGTAACCGAGTACCTACAGCGAAACGACTAATTACGGGACTGGCCCCGGAAGATCTCGAAACGATCAACGATCGAGGCTCTTTCCATTTCGCTCCGCCACGGGATCCGGAACACGCAAAAATTTGTAAACGTAATCGACGCTGGCCCATTTTTTGGTAAACAGATTTTTGCGATTCCGCTGGTAGATCCAAGCGAACATTTCTCTGAAGCAGAGGATCGGGCAAAGACTGTTCCACGATAATCGTGTTGATTCGATGTGATTGAAATTGGAACGAGGAAGCGTATGAGACGTGATGGGAATTTGTTCTAATCGATGTTCTTTTTCGTTTCCGACGACAGGCTCGCAACAAACCAGCAGATGGAGTCGGACACGTGAACCAGAAGGGCTCCACGGGACAGAAGGCGCCGCTAGCTGCTGGACAAAAGGTCGCACCTGGCGCGAAGGGATCTTCAAAGCCGGCACAGAAGCCCTCCGCTCAAAAGGGACAGGTTAAAGTCACGCCGAAGGCGGTCTCCGTCAAGAGCGGCAAGAACAAGAAGAAGGGACAGAGGCAGCAGTACGATCTCATCGTTACCATCAACTTGGTGAGTCCCGCTACTCTTGAGTAGAAACAGCCGCGAGTGGTCAGACACTCGACGAGTCGGAAAAGAGTACGACGAGACGTCTTCTGCTAGCTTAGCTCGGCGGAAAAATAATCTTCCAGCCTTCCAATTAGGACAAGCGTCATGCAAACATTCCTTAAATATTCTCATACAATTAATGAGTATACTTCCTTCGCGATTCGTGTCGTGGGATATTTTTATGTGTTTCTTTATTCCAGTTACCATAAAAATGCTATGAAATCGGAATAAATTCAATCCTGTTAATACTGTGAAGGATTATCGATCAGTCTCGTTTAGGGCTTGGTAGTTCCAATGTTAAACGAGGATCGATAGCTGAATTACCACAGTTGATTTACGTGTTTCAATTTCGCGAAAATTCTCGAAAACGTTGCTAACCTGTGCTAATCCGAGGAGCGCGTCTGCACTACCGACTAGAAAGTAGAAACGGCCGGCAGTGGTCAGACGGCCGGCGTCCATCCATCAGATGGTAGCACCGTTCCGAGGGAGATTTATGCGCGCAGTGGCATCCTAAGATCTTGTTCTACGCGCGAATCAATGTCCATTGTGATCGAGCATCCAATTGGAGATGATCTTCCACTTAACCCGCGGGTAATTGTCGCAACCGAAGATTAATTCGCTGACGTAAGAGCCTCGGCGATTCCATACGATTCGATCGAACGCAGTTTAACTCTCTATCTGTGTATCGAGATCGAGAATCGGCGATTCCGTGACAAGCACGACTAAGCGGGTCAGGATGGCCGTGATTTTTCGACGGAAATAGCCACAGACTCCTCCGCCATCCCGTCGAGGAGAATCGATGCTCGAACGAAAACAAACACTCTTCTACGACAGTCGATCCACCGAGTTAGATGGTCGCTCGTAATCCCGAGAAACAACCGGGAGAAGGATCGTTGCAAGATCCACGGAATCTGAGATTAATGACACGGATAGCGCTTTCGCTGAAAGTTGAGGTTTCCTTGTTGTTACTTTCGATCATTCCTATTTCTGTTTAGATAGATCTTCTATTGGTGACCATTTTTAGTGAAATGGAAAATATGTACATATTCGTTTAGTGATCGTGATGGATCCCACTTGGGAACATTTTTATACCGAACTATTTATGTAGAAGTGTTCAGGCATAATTTGCCTCGTGTCTTATACCTGTTCTTCTTTCTAACCCAATAAGACAAAAAGTATGAGACTCGAGAAATCATGCTTCAGCCAACTTGGTGGGGCTGTCGGCATCGTCTGCGTCCTCCCGAAGCCAAGAGGATGGGCCTTCAGGTGTCCGATCGCTCCTGGACCCGGTGACAATTTCGCGGTTCAAGAAACTCGACTCTACCTGGCACGGGAATCCCGTTCCAATTAGAGATGCGATGATAAGATCGCCTAAAGTTAGCGCAGCTAGAGTAGTCGAATCGGTGGGCACGGTCTTAGTCGTCGTCCGCCAAAATCCGCGAATGACGCGGATGATTCAGAACGGACGGTGGTGATCGCGGTCTCTGAAATTTGTCATGGAGGTATGGTCACCGGTGTGACCGGTAAGCTTGGCAGAGTCACGAGACATTAACGAACAAGAAGACAGAAACAGCAATATACGAAAAAGGACGGATGACCCGCGGTAAATAAAGAAAGGATCGTCGGCCAATAGTCGAATAAGACAGGTTAAAAACAGCCGAAGGTTGTCTAAAGATTCACGGTCGCTCCGGTCAATACGCGTCTCGCGTTGAAAAAATAAAAGGTTGGGAAAGCTTTTGAATAGCAGTGTCCCCTCTCTCTCTCTCTCTCTCTCTCTAATCCCCTCTTTGCGTGCTTGCGACAGAGAGAGGGGTCTTCGACTTAGCCCGGGGGCAATTGCCGCGCGAAAATCATTTGTTTCGGGTGCAGGTCGAATGTCGGTTGACGGGACACACGAAAATCCGTTGTGAACACGCGTTACCCTAATCCCCGCGAAGTGAAGTGAGGTGAGGTGGGGGGGATCAGAATGAACGGTCAAGACGCGTCGAACGGGCTGGCCTGGTCGCAAACAACCGGTGACGTTGCCGCTGACTGGTCCATAAATATTATTTGTGTGTCGGTGGTGTTGTCGCGACGTTGCGTTTGACGTTCGAGCTTAGTCAAACGGATATCCAAAGACGTCGATAGAGAGAAAGAGAGAGAGAGACTCTCTCGAGAAGCTTGCGGGAGTGTGTCTCATCAGTGAAAACAGTGAAAACAGTGGATACAGTGAAACACAGTGACGCTCGAAGATGACAGAAACCGAGAAGAAGTACACGACCGCCTATGGGAAGCTGCGCAGGCTGACGAGCACCATAGACTGCGAGATCCGTCAAAGAAGCGTGAGCAAGCCAATTTACCCGCGATTCGAACAGACAGCTCGGAAAACCGATTCGCCGTTCCACCAGATTACAATTCTCGCTTTTAGTCGAGTAGTCGTCCTCTTCCTCGTCTTCTTCTTCTTCTTCTTCTCCTCCGCATTCGGATCGGAATTCAAAGAGATCGTGCAGCTAATGTATAAATGCGGCGCAGACAGACGGACACTGGCAAAGCCCCGGCCGACTTTTCGCGAGTTTATGCGAACCTCCTCTACCCGTTGAAACGTCGGGAAACTACGTGACCCAGTTGAATACCAACTCCCGCGTCTACATCCGTGAAACCATCGAACCAAGAGCCTCGACTGCGAGACAGATACGACAGCCAGCCTGTCCCTTTCCCACAAGGCTCACGATTATATCCGCGAATGCCTCTCGAGACGTAATCCCGCGAAAGTCAGTCGTCCACGAGGGTACCATCCCGTGGAAAAGTGGCTGGTCGATTAGGGACCTTTTCCTCTTCCTTCAGACGTTCTCCGAGCTTCTGAGAAACTTCATTCGATCATCAGTGCTCCTCAGAGACGACGTACTTCGCATTGATTAGGAGCGACGGCTGTTCAGTCTACTTTCGGTGTTTCGTTAGATATTCTTCGACGGAGATTTGAAAATTTGGAAAGTGGGGGAAAGGAGTTCTTTTTTTTATATTTACTTAACGTCGCTGTCAACTCTGCTAAGGTTATTTCGCGACGGGACCTACAGTTCATTAAGGTGGGTGCCGAACCACCTTGGACACGACAGTACGGAAAAGAGATTGATTGATACAGAGTTATTTTCATCGTCTATTTAACGGAGATAAAGTTTAACAAATACATCCAGCGTTCAATAAAAATTGGTTCGAGGACCCCAGTATTTATTTTGAGGCATTTCCTAGCGGTCTTGCTCCTAATCTCGTTCTTCGATTCTCCATCATTTTCTGTGGAAGCTGTTTCCGTTCTAGTCGTCTCGTACACGTTTGTTATAGACTCTATTTGTGCAACGAATCGGTTATTATTATTATCTCGGCGCTTGTATGGCATCGGAGAAGCTTAACAGGCAATTGGCCAAGGGCCGAGTGAATGGCGGACCGGCTGATACACGAGCATCCCTCGCTAACGAATGAAATCGAGTGTCAGAGAGGAATCCTTCGATGTTCCACTTTCGACAAACTCCTCGACGATCTACCAAATTTCTTAATCCCTTAAACTACAATTTTCTTCGCGTCTACAATAATTACATCACAAATTCCTTAAAGAAGAAAGAGAGTGTACAATGAATCGTTGATAGACTGCGGATTTTATGCATTTTAGAAAAATTGAGACAATCCAAGAAGATCAGTATACTATTTCCAATTTATTAAAATTGTCCAAGATGGAAAGAAATGGTTATATGGTCTCTGTGTCTTGTGGTTTTTATTTTGCATAAAGATCCGCAGCCTAATGGAGTGTACATATTTGTCAAACACTTCACCTACCGGAAGCTTATTAATAGGATTTTCAATAATTGTGCTGCACTAAAAAAAAGCACAGAAATTTTCTTTTACATTACAATCTTAAATGAAACTATTATATGAGGTTAATGAGGGTGACTTGTTGGTTCACAACGAAAATTGCTGTTGCTATTGAAGGTTTCATTAAAAAGTGTTTAGCCATGTACCATAGATATTTAAAGATTATACAATAATAACCGATCGGTAATGTGTTAAATCTTGAAGAGGGGGAATCTCGTCGTTGTAAGACAAGGTGTAAAGTAGGATCGTCTTGGAGCATCTCTCGCGTGCATTATCCTCTTTCGGCAGCCATAAGCGAGGTCTGATAACGGCTGGGTGGACAGCTGATAAGTCAACGTCCCTGTAATCGCGTTACCGGCATATGTTCCTTAATCCTTCCGTCTACTAATGCTGATTTAACAATGTCGGTCTCGCCCGCGCGTAGGAAGCGGATAAGCCGGCGTTGCTATTACGCCGCCTCGAACAATTTGCAAGTTAGAACACGGTCGTTAATTCTGCCAATTTCTGCGTGTATTCGTACGCGCGGCAGAGAGAGAGAGAGAGAGAGAGAGAGAGAGAGAGAGAGAGAAAGAGAGAGAAAGGGAGATCGCCGAGAGAGCCGAGATCCAGGGGTTTGTGTGTGTTTGATTAAACACGCTGGCCAGAAGCGGCATCGAACTGGAGTCATATTAATTAACTCGCCGCCTAGCCCTCTCGTTGGGGGCAGCGGCAGACGTTCCACGAATTCCGTTGGCGAATTTCCGTTTCATTCGAAAAGTGAACACAGAGCGGAACCCGGTGAAACAAAAGGAAAAGACCGAAAGGATTAATCGACCGGCAATTAGCGAGCCGGAGAATACGATCGAGCGGTTAATTTGATCGAATTAATGAGATTTCGGCCGGGGAATTGGCAGCGTTCCGCAAACAGGCCGCGTCCGGCGCGTGTCCCCGCGCATGTTAAGTTTTTAATGGGATGCTACTGCGACGCTCCGAGCGCGATAACATTTTAACGAAATCATGCGGCGCGTTGACGACCAGCTGTCTGCCTCGCTCACTCTCTCTCCCTCTCTCTATCTCTCTCTATTCTTTTTTCAATTCAGTCTAGTTTCTGAACTCATCTCCGACGTTTGTCTGCTTTCTTTTTCAGTCCGAGTATGGGCTCACCGAGGATCAAGTGGCCGGTAAGTCTGAAAACCAAACCACCATTCAACGTTGCTCGCGCTCGCGGAGAGTTAACGACCGACATCTTATTCGCTAACGAATATGAACTCTCCTCTCCGCTCGTCTCTCTCCGGTTTCGTAAATTAGAGCCGAGTGGCTCGTGATTTTCGACGCAATGCCGTAAAACTCCCTAATTGACCCTCTCCGAGCTCGATCCGTTTCTGCTGACGCGAAACGTTGCTTCTCCTCGATCATCGCGCCGCCATTAACCCTTCCGTCAACGCCACTAATTTGCCGCGTTGCTCGGTAACGTTATCATCGTTGCACTTCCTCGTGTGTTCATATTTTGATATTCCAAGTGTAGATTAATTTGCTAACTAGCGAATCACTAGTTCGGTTCAATTCTGTCGTAAACCACTTTCGCATCGCGGCTGATGGCACTTTTCCGCGGAAAATCCGTGGCGCTCTTGTTAACCGCGCCGCGGATGGGTCGTATTTAAATATTCCTCGCGCACGTGGATCCCGCGAAAAGATCGTCCAATTTGCGAAAGTGGCTTTACGTAAGGACTCGGCTGCCGGAACGAACATGTTGCATAAAACATCGTGTTTCCGTCGGTCTCACGTGACCGCGATCATTGGCCTTGTCGAGAGTCTCTCTTTCTTTATCCATATCTCTCTGTCCGAGTGTGTCTAGAATCGTTTAGAGCATCGTCGAGAGCATCTCGCGATGGCACGCGACCAGAGATCGCCGATTGCTCGACAGAGATATGGCGTGCTCGTTTATGCACGTTAAATGCATCGTCGGATGTTTACGAGATGATAAACGCAGGCCTATGCGCCGCGAGATACGATCGGACAGCTCGTCGAAAAACCACGTCTCGCAACGATCCGCAAGTCCGAGCACGCGAAACGTCGTTCTTCGGCCGGGAACGGGGCTCTTTGCAAACGTCGAATTATCCACGCGTGTCTCGCATGTTTCCCTCAACAATCGTGCGGTTTTATTGTCCACGAGCTGCAGGAACAAAGAGCCTGTTGCTCGGAACGCCGCACGTGTGTGCAGACTTCGACAATTGCAATGGGAACCCTCGTCGGGTCGCTTCGTTCAAGTATGCACACGAAAGTTTCATGCACCATTAAAATGTACAAACAAGTGTATGTTGTCCGTTAAGCTTCGCTGTTTTATCGCAAAATAGAATCATCATAAATGCAGATCTCTATGCGAAATAAAAATTGTTTGCACCGTTTTGAGGAAACAGAAATTTAATTCTTTCATTCCACCACCGATTTTCAACTGCACTTGCTCTCGCCGTACACGAATAAAAACCGCAATCATGAACGTCCTATAAAAATTGACTGAAATACATTCGAGAAGAATATTACGAGGAGCGTGGGTCAAAGTACAAACCGCTGTAGATCCTTTCGTGCAGCCATCGCCGAGGAATGCACGAAAGCAGGCAGGCAAGTGAACGAGCCTGTCCCTGGGGGATTTTTGAGGAGCAATGCAGTTTTATCGTGGCCGAGGTTTCGAGAGAGGCCGGCACGTGGATGAAATATCGCGGTGTAGAACGATAATTTGCGTGTCCCGCAACGATGTATCCTTCCGCGGCGGTGGCGTTCCGTCCTGCGAGTAATTAAACGGCGGCGGGGCCGAGATTCGAGCGTGTCCATCGAGGAGAACGGACGTCTCGTAATAGACCGGCGCGGCGGGTTCTCGTGAACTTTCGAATGTTCCCCTTTTCCCTGCTAGAACCGGAGTCGGACATCCTGAAAATTTATAACGCCGTATCCCGCGGGATTCTGTCGCGGCTGGCTGCTTGCCCGCAACCGTCGCGCGATCACCGAGCTTCTCGGCTATATAGCTTCTCGCGGTGCCGGCGACACGCCTACAGACAACGTGCAGACACATACAAACATATACAGAACAAATGCAAAGTCGTAGAACCACGTTCAAAGCCATACAGACACATTCAGAGACAGTCAGAGGCATACGAACGCGTACAGAGAAATTCATAGGCACGCATACACACCCAGGCACGCGTTCCTCCGCATGATTAATAGACATCTAAATCCGCGGGTTCTCAACAAAGCGCGGACGCCAGACAGAGGCGTTGTGTATCGTTCTATTGCCAAATTTCCGACGTAGGTACTTTTTCCCCGGTTCGTTATTTACGGCACGGTCGAGCAGAGCGATCTCTGGAATTTCTAGAGCGACTGCATCACGGGAAACACACGGTGTCTCCGTGCTCGAGATAGAAGCCGAGAGGAGAAGTTATTTTAGTGGTCGACACGCGAGAAACGAGACGCGTGGTTCGAGTCCAAAAACCGCGCCGATATCGGTCGCGATTCTTCTCGATCGAATTTTCATTGTTGATCAGCAGAGTCTGTTGAAACGAGGCAGAGACGCTTCGAAGCGGGTATGGGCAAGAAACATGCCCCGGGGGCAAGTGAAGTCAAACGAAGAGTCTCCTGATCTTGCGATACAAAATTGTTTGTCTTCCTAGTTATGTGTGCTCCGAGAGGGCGTGGACAGAGCCCGGACAATCGTTCCAGAAGGCAATCTGTGCTCGTATCTGATGTAGAATCCCGTATCTGATCAAACCCAAGACAATGTTTGTTGGGAAAATCTGAGCTGGAGTCCCAAATGGGCGTGGCTTCGTTGCACCCAATTTCTATAAAGCGATGTTCCAGAGGGAAATTCTTGCCCGTGTCTGTCTCGAATGCGATCATCGTCACGGACAAATGGTGGAGACAATTTCTGGTTGCAGAGTTCAAAGAGGCGTTTATGCTGTTCGACAAGGACGAGGACGGCACCATCACGATGGCGGAACTCGGCGTGGTCATGCGATCTCTTGGACAGAGGCCGTCGGGTAAGTGGAACCTTAAATCATCCGTGGAACGGTGATACACGCGGAAAGAGGGATACCGTCCGCGTGTGTTACATCGTGGAACGCGATCTGGCCGCAAGCCACGAGCTGACGAAAGCTGTGCGCGCGCGCGCGCACACACGCGGCCCACCGAAGACTATAATGTTCGGCTGTATCTTCCAGAAACTCGTTCATGAAGTTCCACAGTAGTCGAAGGACGAGCTCGAGTCCAGATTCGAGCCAGCTGTTTCGACATTTTCTTTTAATAAGAATCGAGTCGGCGAACTCTAAAACCTTTGCACTCGACATATTCGGTCTAAGACTAAATTTCGGACTAAATTTAGTTAGCCATTGAGATCTCCAGACTGCGGATTTTTATGGAAATTAAAGGTACTCTTAATTGTCAGGGATTTTTATTTTATTTTGAAATCCACAGTCTAGAGATCTCTCTTCTGAGGGAGCATGAATAGTAGTATCATTCAAAGTTCGTACCGCATGACACTTAAATTCAGTAATTATTTCTGGCACTGAATGCAGAGGAATTAATTAAATAATTTGCTTTGACTTTGCTTAATTTTTATGGTCACCGAGCCGTTAATGTTGTATAAACATTTCTGGCACTGAATGCCTCCGGATGCAGAGAATTAATTAAATAATTTGCTTTGATTCTGCTGAATTCTCGTGGTGGTCGCGAAGTCGGTAACCATCCGATCTAGCTAAATTAAATCTCGGAGTCCAGGATGGCGACGTCCGACTTCGAACTCTTTATTAACGAAGAAGTTAACGCCATCATTCGGGCACAAGTTAGCCTCGCCAGGCGTTGGAAATGGAATTTCCAGAGTGACAGCAGGGTCGAATTAGCGAAAAGTTCGGATCGAAACGCGAACGCGGCCGAGATAAGCGTCTCGCTACATGAATGTCTCGGTTTTCTAAGACACGGGGAAGCGTGAGAGAGAGAGACAAAGCTGAATGCCGCGGAATCCTCGAAACTAGGCTGTGACAAGAGCTTAGGGAAAATTAACTTCGGGAGCGATTCCGAGGGGTAGAAACTGTGACGGGCTAGGCGCACGTGCAAACGCTGGTAATTAACTGCATGTCGGGCCTCTTCTGTCCTCGCCCCGGGGGGATGTACCGGGGAATTAAATGTCTCCCATGGAACGACGTCGAGACAGTACGTGTGCATTACGCCCGGGCAAATTAGAAAAACGACACAAAGAGAGCCAGAGGATCGTTTAAACCAGCGATCGAAATAAACAGCTATCTCCCGTTCCTTGAAAAATGATCGACCTCCTTTCTCGGATAAACCCTCTCCCGCTGAGAATTAACGATAATCCTTTCAAGTCGCAGTTATGTTCCTTTGTTATTCGTATTCAAGCATTTATGAATTAAACGTAGATGTACAGTGAATATAAATATTCTCTTTTTAAAATTATGTTGCAAGCATTTTATTTAACAGTGTTTTACATTTTCAAATTAGACTTAGATATACAGTACAATAAATATACATTTTCTTCTTTTTAAATTATATTAGAATCACACATTTTATTCAATAGTATTTTAGATTGTTTTTACATTTAAAGGTCCTTTATCTGTTCTCAAGTGACTTTATACTATAGCAACCTTCTTCAAAAGTGTTCCCATCGTCCACGTCTTTCGAAAAGAAACTTGATGGAAGGCTTGTAACTCGATCTCTGGTTTAAATCGAACATAAATTTGATTGGACGTTGAATGTTCGAATCGGTAATGGCTCGATCGATTGCAGAGACGGAATTACGAGACATGGTGAACGAGGTGGATCAAGATGGCAACGGGACCATCGAGTTCAACGAGTTCCTGCAGATGATGTCGAAGAAGATGAAAGGCGCAGACGGTGAAGACGAGCTGCGCGAAGCGTTCAGGTATATACACACACGTATATATGTTGCTTCTAGCACGACAGTTTATTTTAGTAGTGACGATCTCTGACGTTAACGAGGCGCTTGTGACACTCAGGGTATTCGACAAGAACAACGACGGCATGATCTCATCGAAAGAGCTGCGACACGTGATGACGAACCTTGGGGAGAAACTCTCCGAGGAAGAAGTCGACGACATGATCAAGGAAGCGGATCTGGATGGCGATGGGATGGTGAATTACGAAGGTGATTGTTCTCTTCAAATAATCTCTTTAACCCTCATCCGTCCCCCATTTCGCGAACTGAATCTGTTCCTCGGTGTCAAATTGACACAGTGATAAAAAAAAACGATAAAATAACAAGACAAACACTTACTTTTCGATGTTTTTTTAACTTCCCGATTTATAGGGAAGTTATTGTAATTACCCCGAAAATCGAAAATCGAATTTTTTGCAGATCTTCACGTTTCATGGTCATTGGAGTCATTTTAGACTATTTTTATCAAATTGTTAGTATGTGTGTGTGTGTGTGTGTGTGTGTGTGTGTGCGTATGTCTGTTTCTATGGTATCAAATTTTTCGTTAACGTTTTCTGAAAAAGTAACAACGCGATCAGAACGATGAATGATGCAATCGATGTGCCCCGCTGTAACTTAGAGCTGATTAGATTTTGGTCCATTTTGGTCAAGTAGTTTTTTAGTTTTTTCGTTTTTTTCGAAAGGAGTTGATTCAACATTGCAATTTATACGAAAGGCGTATCCACCGAAGAAGCAAACGTAACTATATATATATTTAGACATACTTAAAAAAAAAATTTTTAAAAAATTTTTTTTAATTAAAAAAAATTTTTTTTTTTTTAAATTGCTTTTTTCCAATTATGCAACTAATGCGACGCCATATAGCAAACATTTTGATAAGTAGAAAACTATTGAAATTCCCTGAAAACATATAATCATCTTAAATCGTGCACTAAATAAATAATGATACTAATATACTACAACTAACGAGTCGGGAAGTTCTTTGTGTGGCTCGTGGAGAGTCACACACCAAACAACATCCGTACCACTAACCCTCTCGCGGGGTCGCAATGCGAGCTACAACTCCCCCACCTGCGAAGCTCGCGAAGCGAGCGAGCAACAACCCCCCTCTAGTTCATTCAAATTGATGAGTTAACATTCACATGTTAGGTTTTTGCGGTTATATGTTTCGCATTTAAAAAATAAAGGCCACCAAGTTTTGGACAAATTTACTTACAAATTACGAGGGACGGATGGGGGTTAAGATGCTCCGTCTGCTTCTAATAAAATGCCAGATGTAAGAATGGAAATCAGACTCGCATAGTGTAACGACGTGGTGTCCTTGTTGTCCGTAGAATTCGTGACAATCCTGACGTCGAAGAATTAGCTCTGCGGCGGCGGATCGAACGAAGCGAAGCTACGAAGCTGCCGGAAGTCTTCGTCGAAGAACAGAGAATCGAGAAGCGAAGTTCCTCCCTGAAGAATGGCGAGAGACGACCGTTGCCCCGCCGTCGAAGACAAACCTGTAAACGATCGTGGGCTCGTAGAAGGAAGAGGATTGTCCCCAAGTTGTTTCGGGTTCAACGAGTTTGAAGAACGTTTTCTCGGCCGAGCCGCGTGAACCTAATTTTTTCTTGCTGATGCCGAGAGGGTAAGTGGTGAAGACCGGAAGAGGAAAGAAAACGACATCGAGTCTCTCGAGCGACGGGGTAGGTGTCAGGAAACAGGAAGTGAAAGAAAAGAGGGGAGAGGTAGACGACCAGAGACCGACTTCCGCAGTTGCACACGCACTATACACGCATATACACACCTCGCTCCTTCGAATCTAAATTTTACAAGTGTAAGAGCTAGCCGAGACAAACAAAAAAAAAACCAACAAGAGATGACGTGTGTGAAGGCGAGTCCATTACTACGCGAGAAAACACGAGTGAGGTGCTCGCTCCCGAAACAATCAACTGAGCTTTGTTTAGCGTTTACCTACCTACCTACCTACCTACCTACATAGTTATACTCTCTACTTAATGCTATACAAGGTCGTTAATTGATATCGTTAGGAACCAATCACCCCACCTTCGTCGTCGTCGTCGTCGTCGTCGTCAATCACTGTGCTCGCACACAAATCTTCTTCTCGCGCGATTGTCTCGCTGAACGGTGTCGCTCACGGATCGCCATAAGATGGCCTATGTGTGTGTCTCTCTTTAGAGTGTAGCCGGCCCGAGGATCGGAAGAGTATCGTTGTCGAGTATACTGTATCGAGTATACGTATAACGCTCGATCCGCGACACGACCGATCGAGACACTCGCACGATCACGCGCGCCGATCTTCTGCGTCGGATTTGTTCCTCCTAGCTGCGTAGATTCGCTTTGCGAACGAGACGACACTAGCCTGACACGGGTCTCGTTAACTCCTTGCACTATAGTTTTCCTTTCGACTAACAATCAGAGCCTCTTCGACTCTTACAATCTCCTAGAAGAAAAGGAATCTTCATATTGATCATTAGAATTTGATTTTCAGTCGCACAACAATGTGCTCGAATATCAATTCTATTCGTTTAGCTGCATCTAGAAAAAGATCGAGTCTGAATTAGCTCATCGCTATCTTCCAAGAGATATCGACGTTCATGGTGCGCACTGTGTTAGTGGATTTCTTGTCCAACTTCTAGAGCAAGGGGTTAACATTCTGGCCGCGGGACTCGACGCGAGAGGTAGCCCCGTAACGATCTGTCTTCAAAATGTAGATGAATGTCGTTTGCAAGTAGGATTAGCTCTAACGATGATATACTCGTCGCTGAATTTTTAGACGCACTTCTGTGTCGGCGTGCCAGACATGGCCGCCGCTGGAACGCAAGAATCGAAGCAACAGTAGCGAACCGTTTTTTCCCCTGATACGTGTGGTGTAGCTCTGAATCTTTTTTCTGTTTCGCACCCGGTCGAATCTCGTGACGGTGTACCGCCCTTGTTGTTTCACCCGGCCATGACGGAATTGGCCGTTCATTCGCTCAGCCCCTCTCGAATCGTCTTCGATCCAGCGTCGTTGCTGAGAGCGAGTCGATCCCGTCTTGGTTAGAGTTTAGATCGGGCACGGGCGCGAGGATTGCCCTTATAAGGCTCTGTTCTGAAGAGGCTACGTCCACTCAGGCTATTTCACGTGGTGAGGCAAGGTACCATTGGGAGCTGAGAAGTTGACAAGCGGTAACAGTTGAGGGATGATCGCATTCGATAGGTCCGCAAGAGTAAGGGGGAGGGGGAAAGACAGCACTATTCAGAGGACAAATATTTATTTTTCAATCTATAATCTCACACCGTCGTGCACTAGTATTTCTAATAGGTATTCTACACCTCAGAAAAACGTTCATTCACGGACAGTGATTAAACTGAACTCAAAGTTCATTAAAAACATCGATGCTCACCCCTTTTCACCGTGTAACTTTCAATTGTTTAACGAGTGTTGCCTGTTTAATGGCTCGAAGAGTATGTAAAAGCGAGGGAGAATGAAGCGAATTGTCTTTCTCCTTGCCTCTCATAATGTCCAGACTGCCAACTTCCCAGGTCTCAATGGTAGAGAGTCATTTTCTTCTTGTTATGCTGCTGATGGCTCCTGGGGGCAATTGGGCGCGTTTCCGGGGCAAAGTGATGCCCGTGCCTGTTGTAGACCCTCCATCTGTGTCAGATCTCTCCCAACACGAAAAACACCGTCCACCTAACAACCTCGACATCCTAATCCCAAAACTGTAACAATGTCGTGCACCCTTTCTAGATCCTTAAGATAAGTAAAGCCACAGCCGTAGGTCACGATAGAGGGTAGTTGTTTAGCGCCTAGAGGAAATACGTACACGTAAACCAGAAAAAAAAAATAAATGATGCATTATACACATTACCTATTATATATACATATACCTATACATGATGTTGCTACCGAAGGACACATGAAGTAACGTTATTATGGATATTCATATATACATATGATATATATATACAATATACTTACCGTATTATGTGTATATATATATATATATATTTAGTATATACTTATACATACATACATACGAACATATATTATATATACATATACACGTTAGCGATGTACGTCGGTGGTATACTGGCATTGATATTTTTATGGTTTTAAAAAAAAAATAATAATGCAACAAGAACAAGTATTAGTGTCAGAAAGAGAGAACGAGAGAGAGCGAGAGTGTTGAGAGAAAGTGTGAGTGAGAGAGAAAGTTGGAGTGAAAGCGAGCGAGAGAAAGAGATAAATTGGTTTGTGTGCGTTGCGAATTATATTCTGGCAAGAGAGCGAAAGGGAGAGAGAGAATGAGAGAGAGCGAGAGAGAGAGAAAGAGAGAAGAGAGGAAAAGGGATATAAAAAGAAACAACAATAAGAAGAGCTCTTAATCCTGTTGTTAGACGATTCGGTTCGTCCTGAAATAAAGAGAGTATCGGTATTCTTAATCGATGGTAAAGTTGGTCGCACGAAGCGGTGATTTCACAGAGAGACGTTCGCATAATTACACGCGCATAGGAATAGACAATAATTCTGTTCTTTAGTCGAGCAACACAGTTACGTTGCGTCGTTCGGTTTCACCGTCTGGCTAGGCTGCGACGATCGCAAAATGCCACGTGGTCTTATCCAATGGTGACGGTCAGTCCTCGGTTCGGCCAGCTCGCGACTTTGTCTCACGATTCAAAACGACAAACAGTGTCCTAAGAAAATGTTTCGAAGCATTTTCTTTCGTCCCGCGAGTGATAGAATAATTTCTTGAAGATTAAGGCGTCCGAGTCGATGCACGAGGTACCTAGGTAAAAGTAACATCAGGAGAATTTAATTTCTCGTAGATGTAGATAATTGTTCGTTTAATTGTTGACCGTCGGACAATAGCACGAACGCAGAGCCATACGCAACGTAATTTTCGAGAACGCCGCAGGCTGCGTAACCATGGGGATAAAAAGAGGGTACGATGAAACGCGCGAGCAAAAACAGATCCGTTGAACGAGGCGCGCTTCGATAATGGAAACATATTTAAAGAAAAAGAGCTCGTCAAGACGACGCGGAATAGTAATATATAACGTCCCGAAGACAATATCTTTAACGATTTTATTAAATGAAAGCTTATCGAGATTTACCTACGAGAGATGGCCTACGTTTTGCCACGTGTGTCCGAATCAAGATAGATTGTAAACGATTGTATAGGGTGTAGGGAAGAAGGGGAGATCCGAGAGTTTACGAGAATACAGAAACACAGGGAATGGTGCTGTTTTAGCTTAGAACACCGTCGACTCTTTCTTTCGAAGTTCTAGTTCTCTAGCCATGCTTTAGCCTCACCAAGAGAGTTTTCTCACCGCACTGAATTTTCCTCGTTGTCTCACACGATTCTTTCCGTTTCCTTGCATTTTTTCATAAAAACACGTACACACACACACACACAAACATCCGTCACTTGTCTGTCTCTGTCCTGAAAAAAATTGCGACGAACAGACCCGGTTCATTTGGATTCACAGCAATGCACAAAGAGAAATCCCACCGCACCCCATGGAACTTTCGATTTCGATCCTTTACGTCCTTTCAAGAGTAAAACACCAAAAAATAAATAAAGAAGAAGAAGAGAAAAGAGAATGGAGGAAGAAGAGAATACCTTTATCCGTAAGATTATCTCTCGACAAACGCTAGAACACAAGTACAAGATTAACGTCAATACCTGTATATATCTTTCGCAAAGAAATCGTGGCCGGTGTCGAAGAGCCCCGGAGTCCCGAGACGCGTCGGACACGCAACACAACGCGTATTATGCATGTATATTTGTCCGTCGTCGGGTGCATTTTCGGTTCGCAACGCGACACAAAAACGCACACATTGTCACGCGCGCGCTTGTAATAGGTACCTATCTCTCGTTAATATAGATCCACGCGGGACCGAGGGCTCTTCGATCATGTCGCGCGCACGTTCCTCGAATCAATTAATACATAACATACACATAATTACGTATCTGCCCCGCGGCGAGGTTACTTCACCGCATTCCTCGGATCCCCGATGCAGCACGAGTCCCTTTGGTTCAACCCTTCCAGACCGAAACTCGTCCCATAAACGAGCCAACCATTTCGTTCCTACGGACAGGTTCCAATCAATATTCCTTTACCATCAACGCGGTCCCCATCTTCCTCGGATACACAGATTTTTCTTTTGGACAAAATCTCTAAAGCACTCGTTAACCCTCGATAAATCTCGCACAGAACTTTTTTCCAAAAGATGAAAAATCGCAGAAGATTATAAAACTTATTCTAAATAGTCGAAAATTGGCTTTCACTTTTCCTCGAGAAAACGAAATACCTTCCGAACGACCTAATATCTAGGGTTAACATTTGATTGGCACGTTGGGGAACGCGTCACCCTAATCCGTCCCTCATTTCTGCTGAATTCGTCCCGTGACGTCAAAGGTACACTCGCTGCAAACGATTGAACGAGCATGCTTCTAATTCAGTGGGAATAAATTGAAAAAATTGTAATCAGCAGCAAACAGGTATGATTGACGCAAGGGATGAACGAGACGAACCAAGGGGCTCTGAAACACGAGAGGGACGAATCCATGCCGGGCAGAGTTTATCATTGATGAACCCTAGGCGAATAATATTTTTATAGAGAGAGTACTCTTCGACAAAAAAAAAGAGAAAAAAACAGATTCTACGATACATCGCGTTACATTATATTCTATATATTGTATTATTTTATATTTGTGTCATTGTATGCGCGCGCGCGTGCGTACAAAACTGTATACATCGTCCTATTCTGCTGGCAGATTTCAATTGTGTAGTGTAAACTAAAACTGTGCGAGAGGGAGAGAGAGAACGATAGAGAGTGTGAATTTACAAAAAAAAAAAGAAAACATGGGAGCATGTAATAATCGTCGTGAGACGATCACGGATGTCCTTTGAAGGAGAACGCAAGTCTTCCTTTCGATCTGCTCGAGGCTCGAGGATCCTCGTGATCCTCGGACCGCGTGTCCGCTTGTTTTCCCGCGCATCATTGTTTCCCGATATACTATAGTTGCTCAAGTCGATACTCCGTAAGTCTTTTTGATACCCGTCGGAACGTTGATTCACCCCCACCCCCTAGATCGCGAGTCTGTGGATCGGAATCGCGTACCGGGAGGAGAACGTCGGCTAACTTGATCTACTAACGGCTCCCGCCCCTCCCTTATTTACGAATCCGTTCGCGAACAATACCGACAAGTTGGTCCCCGTTCGTCCTTCGACACACAGAAACGTCAGATCAACGGGAAATAGTCATCGAGAGGCTTGAGCTCGTGGCATTTCGAAGAACGTTCTCGGTCGGAGTCGCAACCATGATCGAGGACCGCGCGCGAGAAGGGTATAGAGTGCAGGAGGACTAGTTTAATGTCTAAACGAGTTTAAACAAAATAAAAAAAAAAACACAGAGGCAAAAGTAATCAAAGAGTTCTATGTACGTTGTTAAATATCGATGAGAAACTTGATCAACATAGGTGTATTACTAATAGTGATCGTTAAATAAGTGTAATCTACGTTGTACCGATCTCGAGGCCGTTCCCCGGCGCTACCGGAAGTCCTCGAGGACTCCTCTTCGGAGGACGTTGTTTTTTTTGAGCTGGGGAACCGGTTCCTCGGGTCGATTGTTTCTTAGTGTAATCAACTGTGTCTACGTTTTGCATCCGTTTGGCTGGCGAACACGCTTCAGAAGGGGTTCAGAGAGAGAGAAAAATAGAGAGAGAGAGAGAGAGAGAGAGGAAGGGTATGCGAATCGTTCACGAAAGAGTCGGCCGTTTCGATCCGAGATTGATGAGATTAGATTATTCGTCGGAAACGGGGCGCGGAGAAACTTCCGAACGATTCCCGGACGATCGCGAGAGCTCCTTTGGTTTTGCCGGATTGTTAATTTTTCTATCTTGTTGGCAATGAAGCGGCTTCCCCCCAACCCCCCCGTATTATACTCGCTAATCGCTATCGCAGAAGTTTTTCGTCTTAAGTTTTTCGCCTAAACCTGAAGCGGTCTAACGTAGTAGCATGTCGCGAACAAAATAGAGGCAATACAAGACGACAGAGAGCGTCGTCAGCGACGGTCAAAGGAATAATTATTGTAATAAGAAAACGTCTTTCATTACTTTATTAAATCGCGAGTACAAGTCGTTGTTAGTTGAACAAAAATAAAAACAAAATAACGTGAAACTATGAAGAAAACGGCGGGGCCGTGCGAGAACGAATAGGGAGACCCGTTCGAGATATAGGTCTTTGATTTTTTCGTGGGGTGCAAATTATTTTTGAACGGATACGGCGCGAGAGAAATAGAAAAGAAGAGAGAGAGAGTGGGAGGAATGCGTATTAAAATGTAAGAGAAATGATTATCCTCGATGGGAGTATTAAAAAAAATCATATAGCGTTTAAACACTAAGTCGAGCGAGGCTACACCAGAGATATCGCACTGTGAACGAGAATATTTATATTTTTACTTGAGGAAAAAAATGAAGTTATAATAACGTTTGTAACGTCTAATTCCCTCCCCCGATCCGGTAAGGAGTGTTTATAACGTTATTTTTCTATAGTGTATATCGGACAAAAAAGAAAAGAAAGGAAAACGATTCTCAATTGTGTTATATGACGAAACGTGTGACAAGCTTCTCAAAGTGACAAGCGCAGTCGAGACCCATATTCTGGATGCGAGTGTACACGACACGATTACAGAATACGATTGTTATTAAACTGTTGTTCAACCCACGGTTACGATTAAACTTGACTTCGTTCGCTTCGATTGTTTCTCGTCGTTTGAACTTTATTGATTCTCTCTGTAAGGCAGCGTATATAGTTGAATGTCTTTCTAGATGCTAGGTGAAATAAATGCGCGAGAGAGAGATGAGAAACCGGGGAGAAAACAAAATGAGAATTCACGGAGTCGAAATGCGTTTCCCGCGGTGTTCATTACGAGTTTACTGTTTGTAAATACAATATTATTTGTAATGACTGTGTGGAGAGAGAGAGAGAGAAAGAGAGAGAGAGAGAGAGAGAGAGAGAGAGAGAGAGAGAGAGAGAGAGAGAGTGAGTAGAAAAACGCGGTATTGACAGGAAAGCAAAGAAGAGAAAACGAAAAAATTAAAAAGGAACCACGTGCTCTTTACTTTCGCTTCATACTCCGCTTGTGTTCGCTTCGCGGAAAGCGACATTTGGGACTGCGACAAAGACGAGAAAACGAATAACAACTAAAAGATAATAACGCTCTCTCAGTTCGGCGATCGTGAAAAAAAGAAACATCCCGTTCTCACGTGGACACACAACGGTCTTGGTGAAAAAAAAGAAAAAAATACATTCTATCGATAGAGTTACGGCTCGACGACCATATTTCTTAAAAACGTTCCTTTCTACCTTTGGGAAACGAGTCTGTACGTTTTGTTCTCTAACTGCGGTACCTGCGATCTCAGGCTCTCCGCCTGAGGTCTGCTCCATTCACGTTTCGTCGTAAGGTGGAAACAAAACATAACAAAAAAAAAAAACGGAAGTGCTGGAAACTGTGGCGAGAGTGCAGTGTGGATGGTTATTAGCTGTATGAAATCATGTTACGTGTAATACTATGTACTGCAAGATTAGAATATAACATAAAACGGTGATGGCGTGTACTGCTGGAATGTAATACATGTATCGAGTTACCCCTAAATACAGCCATTTTATAATGGACATCTGCCGCTGCTGCACCATCCTCTTCTCTCGTAAGTTAGCCGAACCTGCGATTACTTTGCAATTGCTGGTTTCATTATTTATTTGACATTGTAAAAAAAGTGGACATTGTAAATGTTTGACTTAGAAATTCTTTATTAACAGAGAAATTAATATACCATCATCCATACAAATTAGCTTCTCAGGAGTATCTCGGCGCTACTACACCGTACCAAATCAATTTCATCGCTATCGTAAATCCTCTATCGCAAATATTCGAAACCCCTCGATTCTAAAATACTTCGCCAAAGAAGCGATTACTCTAGACTCTAGATATTAACAGACGTTCTTCGTAGACGTTCGCATTCACTCCCGCGCTCAGAGTACTTTGAAAATCGAGTGTGATCGAGCCCGAAGACTCTTCGTATTGTTTCTAGACCACCTTTATCCAAATGTACACCGACTACGTGCTGCGATTTCTATCTTTTCTTGTGCTGGAGGAAACCTCGGGGACGAGTATCAGCTGGACAAATGAATAATCCGAATCTTTTCGAGCGGGAAAACAATTAATTGAAACATTTTATACGCAACAGGCCTTTAAAAATCAAAATATTATAAATCATTAAATTATTTTGACCAATACGTGCACTATAGTTATTTCTTTTGCGATTACTGCTTTTAGCCATAGTAGAGTCGTTAAAAGATCTACCAATAGGTTCTCAGTACTTAAAATGTTAATTAATCAAAACTCTAGCGCACAATAATCCTCGAATTTCGCTAGACACGTTATATTATTCATTTGTACACCTAATAACCATGAAGTATCAAAAGATGATCGCCTTAAGAATTACTCCTAATTACCAAAAACCTTATCAATCCGAGAACTACTACCCCTGGCGAAAAGTACTTGACATAACTATGCATCTACTATAGATATTATTCACAAGTAGAACTTACGAGTGTCTTCAGCAATAGCAAAGCAACGATATATTAGAAATAGCCATGTTTACATAAATAAAAATCTATTCTAATATTACTATTATGCTTTTTAGTACATTTTCCAGTAATTTTTCAACGAATTGATCGTTTATTAAACGCTTTCTGCCAAGGATAGTATGGGGTACCATAGGACCAGTGTCCATTACATCGCAGCCATCTTGTTTAAAGTACGTTCGGTCGTAACGTATGGTTGAAGCTCTCCTCGCTCTCATAGAAAACGATATATTACAATGGATCGCCTGTAGATGGATAATTTCTCCTTTCTATTATCATTTTATTCTTAATCCCCGTATTTTTCCCTTAGCGATATTTTGTAAATCCTGTGTTATTTAGTTAAATCGTTAACACCTATTGTTCTGAACCCTAAACGGTCATTCGTAATTTGATTTCGAAGAGCGATTAACCGGGAAATCTGGCACGAAACGAAAGTTAATATAAAAAGCACGGCTTTTATGTAAAAATAGAATGAACTCTACTATCCCGAAAGTCTCTACGAAGGTCTTGATTCGATCAAAATCAATCCTTTACAAGTTTAGTGTGTATAGAGTAGTTACGTGTATAAAACATTTGGTAGAGGCGTAAGATGTATCGATGGGATTTTATACATATTTATATTATGTATATATATGCATAACTTTTTTTTGTCCTTAAATAATAAGACTTTCCTTCCCGTGTTTAATGTACACTAAATCATTGTTTAAGTAGAATACTGTATAAACTGATACGAAGAATGCTAAACGCGCGTGTAACGTCGATATCAATAGAATTCGATTTAATAATAATACAACGGATTTGGATTGCATCACTGTAAAATAACTAACAAATCGCGTAACCAAAATTATACAAATCTTGCATGTCCATCATCGTCACTATAACATTAAAGTTCATCCCTGAGTAACGTATACCTGTTTTTACTGGGCGCTAGTTTTTTGAACGTGGATTCAGGTGGGGTTGTAGGCACCTTGATTTGACCCACAATTTGTGGCAATTCATTATTACTAGGATCCGGGCCGTTGTGGAACTCCCGGTGTAGCTTTCCAGAATACAAGTCCTTCAGGAAAGCCTTAAGCCTACCCTCTATATGGATATCGTTAAAGTTTGGAAACAGGTACATATGCCTAAAACTATCTATAGCGATCAAAGGCAAGTCAGCGGGTGTCTTCTCTAAGTGATGAAGGGGGTGAGCAAATTTCAAACCATCTGCAGTCAGGAAATTGACATGTTCTGAAAAGAGAGGAGAATTATTTTATTTTAACTAGCCTATTTGTAGATCAGGATAGATTTTCAATAATTTACTTACGTTTCTCGTCTATTAACTGTTTCGAGACTACATCTTTGTACTGTTTAATACTCTCCACATCATCGGGAGCATGGAACAGTATGAGGAACGGTAGACCCTCTTCTGTTAACTCTTCAGCATTCACAAATGTAATCTCCCTCACGAGGGGAACACATTTCTCTTGTGCCCAAACATTCAGCTCATCAAAGTTATGCAAGCTACCACGGTAGGTCTCGTCATCATCATTGGAGAGCGCTTTATCTGATCGGAAGACTATAATAGGCTCCCCTGGAGGATGCATGGATCTGCTTGCATTCCTGTTTAGCATTTAAGAAAAGATTGATGTACATTTTTGCTTCTGTATTTCGTTCAAACATTCACATCGTAGAAAATTGCAAAGTATAATTGAAAACGAAAACTCTTGAATACAATTGGGACCTGTAAAACGCGATCGAAAAATAGCTGACTGTATGGCCGAGATCAAGAACCACAAAATAACTTTTCAATCGCATTGTACAAGAGTAGTAGCAATATTTCCATCAAACTCAATTCGTTTTGTCTATGAACAATGCACACAGAAAATACTGCAACCTCAAGAAACTGTGCAAAACGAAAATCCATCTAAACCATGCGCATTGTCTTACTTACAACAAGTGAAAATGTTCTCCAATGTCACAGTTTTGAGCAGAGCATGTGCTTGTTAGAGGAAACAAGAGAACCATTACACACACACCCTCGTACAGCCATACATAAAAATTCTCAAGTATGATTCCAACAATATTTGCAGAATATAAGAAAATCACACTCACCCAAAGCCAACATGGAATTGGCAATCATCGTGGAGGTTGGTAGCAACCCTTCTGAACATTTTGTACTCTGGAACATCTTTCCGATCAAAGTATCCAATAATCATTCGTTTTTTGTCATCCAAATTCATCAGTTCTTTGAGATCATAGAACTCCCTTATCGGATCCTCCAGTTGTTTCTTTATGAACTCTTCAAAGGCGTCCACAGACCTTTGACCCCTGTACTCCCTCTTGATTGGTTGGCCATTTCTAATGACCTTCAGTGTTGGATACTTGGTGATGTGAAACCTTGAGGCAATACCAGCTAAAATCACAATGTCTCGCTTAGAGATTCGAACGTTTCTGTTTCCGAGTTTACGTCGTAATTATCTTGGTTTACCCACATTCCCTATCGCAGTCTACTTTCGCCATTACAACTTTCCCAGGCTCGGGGAAAGCGCGTCTTATCCTAGTCGCTGCTTCTTCGAAAATTGGGGCTAATAAGTTACTAAAACGGCACCATTGTGCGTAAAAATTTATAAAGACCAATTCGTTCGATGCTGAAACAAAACGAGAACGAATAAGAACGGCGAACGAACCTCCGGGAACGGTTTACGATTAGGTCAACAATGTCCATATCTGTGTGCCATTTCGTTTTGCTTGTCGCAACGTCGTAACTTACCGAGCGTCATATCAATATTTTGTTGAGTGAGTGATACTGCGCCTTCGTTTGCATCGTTCGCGAAACTGTTTGGTAAAAATGCCTAGAACCAAAGTCGATGTATTTTTTTCAATTATTTCTTATCGGTTAGTTTATGCAACGTGTAACAAAATGTTTTATAAAATATTAATACACGGAATTCGAGCGTTGGGATAATTCACGTATGGTTTAGGCGAGGAAATAAATTAAAACAACAGAGCGGGATGAAAAATGGCATTTTTATGTAGCGGCATGGTCCTCTGGGGCGTTGGAGACGTGCAACGTCAGCAACCGAAGCTTTTATGTGAAGCGGATTGTAGCGAGTGCGGTTCTGGTGTTCAAGCGATTTTCCAAAGGTTTATTTAATAAACGTGTTGGCAGAGGTATTGTCTTGTATACATGTATAGGTTATGCCGCTATTTCATGCTGTGAAACAAGACCAAGGGCCTTTAAAATTAGTCTCTGCAGCGAGCCTGACCCGATAACATATCGTGGGCTTGACGGAAGTTTGTAGGTCGCCAATTGTGTGTCACCTTACGCGTGGCCAGAGATTTTCCAAAATCTCTGTCATCCGATTGCTCGTTTTTTATTTCGCTTCGGTTTCATGAAAAGCGGTACACAATGGTACCTCGAATGTTACTCACCAGTAAACAAGCAAGTATAAGAACTTTGAAGTCGAAAATATCACAGAAGACCAACATCTCGTGATCTTAGAGTATAAACTTGATCAGACACAAATTTTTTGAATAACCATCAGTAAGCAGCTGGCTCTGCGTCAAATTGCCACGAATTTGTAGTCAATCGAAGCCTAGTAAAATAATGTCGAGGCTTCGATTGCAACAGGCAGGCCACAGGTAATACAGAAATTCTCTATACAGATTCTGTAAGACTGTCGGCGCCTTTGATACGTCGCAGTCTCTACCTGAATCTCCCCATACCAGGTGTACATCCTATCCCATTGTTCTCTAATTCTATTCCTGCCTGCATGGATCCCGAGGTTGAAAAAATTCCCTATATAACCACCGACAAGATACTGTTAAAGACATCCAACCTTACGGGACTTCCCGTCACTCGAATATACCGGTGGTCTCTTACGCCCTCTAGGATATATTCTGGCTGGAGTGGGAAACAGAAGCCCACCGATGGCATTTCGTCGGTGCAGAAGACCACTGTTTTGTGATTCACACCTTTTGCTCCCCGATAATTACTCGACGTACTTGTGTGATTTAGTATTAGTCCGTCGTTGCAAGAAAGGGAGGCAGAAGGAATATTACATTCGTTCTGACCGCCTTTCGGGTCTATTGTTCTGCAACACCCTCGTGGAGTGACCTTTTTTTTCTTATAGTGTGAAAATGCTTTACGCATACCCCTGCCCCCCTGGGGGGGACCGGGGTTATGTGGGGTTGTCCAGAGGACTCTCCGGCCAGCCTACCCACTAAAACCGCACTCCCACCTAAGCTAATTTAAGGGGGGAGGCCAGGATCTCTACCGAACTCAATTGGCCACCCCCTTAGCTAGCATACATCCCAGTGGTTAGCTTCCCCACCGTACTCTATAAGACCCCGGGCGGAGGGACCCGCCTGGTGTCCCCATCCCTGGAGCCTTCGAATTGAGCTCCCGGACTCGTGGTGAGACCAGGACAACCAGTATTATCCTCTATTTGTAAGAACTTCTAGTGTCTTATGAATAAGGGATAATATCGAGCTAATAGATGCATTAATACGCTAATAGATTATTTCACACCTACTCCCTTCCATAACATTTTGCAATGTCACGTTCCCCCTACTATTGTTCTATCACTTTCCACAATGCTGTGTAACCATTGTGTACTAATTGTGTTCCTTTCGGTTCCTAGCACTTCAGTAGACAATAAGTTACACTCGTCTCTGATGTAAAATTTCACGAGGATTACGCTGATTGAATTAAAAATTATCTGCCACTGCCTGGGGAGCAGTCACCTATACACGTAGCCGAACACATACGTATTCGTATGGCAATCGTACCTACATCACCACAATCCTTCTAGACACCCTTGTCTCATTTCGTCGCGATACACATTTAATATTGTAATCTTGTGGTGAAACATAAAGAATATTAGTTACAAAAATTAATGTGTTCTTTCTTCGCTACCTTGTAGATGACCCTGTACAAATTTTCGACCGTCTGACTCATCGCTGACTTGTATTATTTTCGAAATTTCCGAAATTTTTTGGATTTCGGTAGTACAACTCAACGATAAGTCGGATGGCCGAAAATTTTCGACCGTCTGATTTATGGTTGATTTGTACTACTTCCCAGTTTTCGAAAATTTTCGAAATTTTTCGCAAATTGAAAAGTAGCACAAGTCAACCATAAATCAGACTGCCGAAAATTTTCGAAAATTCAGTAGTACAAGTCAACGACAAGTCAGACGCTCGAAAATTTTCGGCCGTCTGATTTATGGTTGACTTGTACTACTTCCCAGTTTTCGAAAATTTTCGAAATTTTTCGCAATTTGAAAAGTAGTACAAGTCAAACATAAATCAGACGGCCGAAAATTTTCGAGCGTCTGACTTGTCGTTGACTTGTACTACTGAATTTTCGAAAATTTTCGGCCGTCTGATTTATGTTTGACTTGTACTACTTTTCAAATTGCGAAAAATTTCGAAAATTTTCGAAAACTGGGAAGTAGTACAAGTCAACCATGAATCAGACGGCCGAAAATTTTCGAGCGTCTGACTTGTCGTTGACTTGTACTACTGAATCGAAAAAGCTTGTCGAAAAATTTCGAAAATTTTGGAAGTAGTACAAGTCAACGATAAGTCAGACGGATGAAAATTTCCGAAAATTTTGGGACATTCGGGAAGAATAATCGGTGCATTAAATATATACGATTGCTTACGACAGCCTTTATTTATTCAGTGTAGTTTTATACATAAAATGTTGATATTGAACGGGTTCATTACTTATATTCTAACGCATATATATATACATAAACATAAAAGAATAATGGACTTATATAGTTATAAATATAATATATAGGTATAAATGAGGAAGAGGACGGAAATGATGTTAGTGATATGCTAAGGAACATATGGACAGAGGTGAGACAAATGAGAGAAGAACTAAAGAGGAAGGATGAGGAATGGAGAAAAGAAAGGGAGGAACTGGCGCATGGCGGATAGAATAAAGACACTAGAGGATTATGTCGAAGCTTTGCAAGTACAGAAGAAATCGGGAGGAGATGCAGGAGAGATGAAAAGGATGGGGGAGGGGATCAGAAAGATGGAAACTCTGCTGAAAGTGCAAGAGAAGAGACAGATAAAGAATAACATAATAATATGGGGTTTAAAGATTTGGAAAGAAAAGGAAAACACCAATGAAGAAGTCCAAAAATTCTGCGAGAAGGAGCTGGGGGTACAGTGCGAGCTTGAGTGGGAGACGAGAACAAGGACACTATAATTATAGCAAGAATTAGCAGGTGGGAAAAGAAAGTAGAAATCTTGCATAAGAAAGGGAAACTGAGAGGAACAAAAATATACATAGACTATGATTTAACATCGAGAGAAAGTAGAATACAGCAAGAACTAATACATAAAAGAATATATCTGCACTTGTATACTAGTGGTGGAGCTTTTAGCGATGTGGTATTTCAGATCACTGTAAATTCCACGTTATCCCGGCACCCTACTGTGCTCTCTTGCCTATGTTGCTGAATATGCATTGCATGGAGCGTCTATACTAATCTTGTCTATGACGAAAACCTCGCCATGGTCACCAACCGTGGGAGTCCACAAAATAAAATATTCCTAGACGACGATCACCATACGCACGCGCATTGAGGAGTTATGTACCAATCGACTCGAGTGTGCTGCACCAATGGTGTTAGTCTTTGCAATATGGAAACAGCTGATACCACAATATTTGGTAGCTGGTGTAGAAACCTCGGGTTGACAAACAGTTTGCGTGTCCTCGACATCACGTCAATGAAAAACAGTTCTACCGTGGTCAGTTACACAGAGAATGTATCGCAGCAACAGTAATTCTCAAGGAAATGATTATCCTGACCTGAAACTCTCTACACAATACTCTCTCAGCTGTTTTGCTCTCATACTGCAGTGTTTGCAAACTATCACAGGACTCTTGTCTCTGCGATTCAACAATGACCGACACAGAAAGAGCTTTTGCTTGTTCTTTGTCTGGTTGCAGCATGGTAAGCATGTAACATTTATATTTCATCCTCAACCTCTATTAAGAATTGTGATTTTACAGAGTTTTACCAATGAGAATCAGTTGACAGTGCACATGAAGAAGCATGACATGATGTTAAACCTGGGTAGTGGTTCCAAGAATGCTGGCTTTGTGGGTAGGTACCCATGACCGAATTATCCAATGGAAGAACCGTAAGATTAATGGAGATGTCTTTACCAACAGCTGACCAAACTCCTACACCCACAAGATTCATCAGAAACTGCGAAGAAGTCGGTCTGTTCCAGGACCTACAGAATGTGAACCCTTTTGAGGAGACATTCAGGAGAGCAGTGGAATCTGGGAACACAGGCACGCTCTCTGTATCAGAGGTAACAAACGAATAGAAGAAGTAGAAGCCTCTAATCCAGTGGTTTCCAACCTGGGAAGCACAGACGATTTCCATTTTCATACCATGATATGTACAAATAAATAAAACAATTTTTAAAACGTGTTTATATCATTATATCTAGTCAAAATATAAAAGGCATAAAGGTTGGAAATTGCTGCTCTAATCCTAACAGTTTCAGCTCTAATCTAATAAGTGTTCCTCTAGGCTGGGATCACAGACGACACTCTGCACACTCCTCATATATTCCCCCATATAGTCGACGTGCTGTCTGGCAGTAATCAGATTCTCTCAGAAGGCAGTGTTCAGGAATGCACCAGCAGCATTTCTATCACGGAGAAAGACACCAACGAGAGTACCATCATAGACACGGAGGTCTGCACTAGAGTGAAGCTTGCTAGAACAGAGGAACAGGATTTGTTAAAGAATAAAATCGATGGAGAAAAGAATGGGACGCTTGTGGAGAATATTATCAACCAAGTGACGAGTACACAAATTATACCGAGGGTTTTGGATGAGCAAGTTGGTCCTCAATTGTAAGTGGATTCTCGAATGTGTATCAAAAGGTCCTTGAATTATTCCGAGTACAGTCTTCCCTCGCATAGTGACTTTCGTCTCTACGGATAGTGTTAATTTTTTATCCCCTCTACTAGGGGGTTTGAGATATAAAACATTTTTATTTTTTATTCTTTATCTCTTCACGAACTCTGTCACAGCACAGAACCCAGAATTGGCTTGCAGGGTAGTAACACTATGCGAGGGAAGACTGTATTATTTCTCTATATTGTGACTTACGAGTCAGGATGGGCCCTCCTTCTCTACTTGATTGAACCGTACGTCTGTTTTAAGATCGATAAACGGAGAGGAGGTCCAACTGCTGTTGAAAACTGCCGATGGCAAACTGATGCAGCTATCGGCAGTGCCGGTATGCGAGCCACTTAATACCTGCGTGGCGCAGACGTCGTTGAAACAACAACAAACGGTTGTAATAAAAACCGAGCCACCTCTACAATGTGCCGCAAAGGTAGACCCCAAGAAGCCTCCCCCACTATCCCTGGCCAAAATGGTATTTAATACTGCCACGAACCGTTCTCGATTGCGTTTTCTGGGTGTACTCGTTGTAATGTATTCTGTACGTGTGATTGCAGAGGCTGAAACAGGTCCTGATCAAAAGCACAGGTTCGCAAAACGATAGATCAAATGACAGCTCGACGAATGGCGAGTCAAACGCCTCGAAGAAAGAGAATCAGGAAAAACAGCCGATAGACCAGGTGAAAAAGAAGGAGATCCTCGAACGGAACCGCGCGAGTTCGATGAGGGCAAGGGCGAAGAGGAAAGCGTGGATACAGCAGCTCGAGAGGACGGTCTCTAACGTGAACGAAACCAACGTGGCTCTGCAAATGGAGATCAAGGTTCTGCGAGCGGAAGTAGCTAAACTGAAAACGATCCTGTTGGCTCACAAAGACTGTCCAGTCACGAAGGCGATTCAGAAAGGTAGCCGGATCGAAAGCGATCGTTTCTACAGCTGTGGACTTACCTTGCAACTGGGTTTGTTACAGGAAACGGAATAATACTCGGGCAAAAAGTAATATCGCTCAACACGGATCTGACCGCAAACTCGAATAATCCGCTGGGAATTTCTGTGAAGAGATCGACGGGCTTCTCTGCATCCGAAGTTCCCATAGTCCCCAAGAAAAAGCTGTCCCTAGCACCCACGAAGAACCCAATCATCTTCCCCAAAGTCGACTGCACCGCCAACTTGACGATCCCAAGCGCGACTCTAATCAAAACTGTACCTACCTTGAAGATCATGGGGGTTGGTCAACTTCTAGCCGAGAAGGAGGAGACCAAACAGATACTGATCGTACAAAACCCGTCTAGGAAGGTGGAGAACGCTACGAGACAGATCATTCAAATTAATCCCAATTACGAGGTCGATCACGGACCAAAAACTGCGGGAACTTGAACTGTACGAGCGCGTATAGTGACGAGGGTTGAGAACCCCCCTTTTGATCAATCGTTACACGATTATTGTTATATTTATTTTCTTCCAAGGGAAACTAACCGCGAGCGCGAATGTTTGTACATAAGAAATTTTTTTATTTATTTACGGAAATAAAGAGCAGTATTTTGTAACACAGTGTTAATTATTCTACCCTATCTTAGCCTCGAATTAATCCTTAGAAGGGGGTGAGGTATAAATAATATTAAGATTATAATTAGTTACAGAACGTGGAAGATTGTTAAAGTATAAATGAGGAATTACTTGTTTGCTCGCACGAGTGTTGCATCGATTAATTACTTATTGTTTCTATGTAAAATGAAATCAAATTAAACTGGAACAATATAAATATTCTTTTTTTCGAGAGCTGAAGATGAGAAGATTAAAACAACCGAAAGAATTTCTGGTAAAACATCTTGGGGTATCTTTATTGTAGGTCTACAGAGCGTCCACATTGTTACAAATATTTCTCGGAAGTTTCTCCGCGTTTAGGCGAGTCCCGCGCTGAATCTGTGACCCTCGGGCCCTTATCAGTTCTCCGTCCAGTCGTCTAAAAACTTTACACCGGACAGGAGAATGATAAGGGACTTTGGGCACGGAACGTGTGGCTTCCACGTGATTGCCAGTTGAAATTCCATCTCATCTGTGGTTCCCTGCTTTTTATTATCTTGTTGCGGGCCAAGAATTCGAACCGTTCTCTTTCTGCCTCTTCTTACCATTCGACGACGACGAAGAGAAACGGTTTAACGATCATGCAACATTTTTAGCTGGCAAACGCTGCACATTTCCACGCCGCATAATATTATCTAATCGCCGGCGAATTTCATGTTTGCTCCCGATTACAGTGAACATAAGCGCGCGCCGTCAGTTGCCGAGTAATCTCAGCGTTTTGTCAGCGAGTCTGCGGTCGCTCCTCCGAGACAGACCCGTGTAGATACTACTACCGGCCGTGGAAAATATGTATTGACAGAGTGCATTCAAAAATCGTCTCGCGTTTTTCGACAAACAAGATTCCTCTGGTCGGGGAGGACCGTGACTCATTGCAGCACAACGGGCCAAGTGAGATGTAACTCGAATTATCGGTTGCTCTGCAAATACCAACGGTTTCCCTACGCCGATAACGGTTGGGAGATCGATAACGCAGAATAGTTCCCCTTTTGTACATTTCAGTCGGTCGGTCGTTCGTGGAAAATCTTCGCAGACCGCCACGAAAAGACTACAAAACGCCTCCCGAGAATCCTATCCACGTCTCTGTCGACGCTCCAACACCACCGCTGTCTCTAAAAATGTCCTAGAATGCTTTCAGCCATGTAGTTCAAGGCCACAAAATCCAACTGTCCGAATTACGCGACGTATCCGCAATTATTCTGTGATGCAGTTACTAAATTCAGAGTAGAGAAAATGTGGAAAATATTTCAGAGACTTTGTGTGCCATTGCAGCGTCGATTGAATTCACTTTACAACGACGAACGCTCGAACGAAGTTGATCTCGATATATTTACCTCGCGACATTGTTGCGGCGGTTCGTACATTCGTTATACAGGTGAATATCTCGCACGGAAACACGCGGGACCTTCCACACGGTTTTCAGTTTCGCAGTTCGAAGCCTCGGATAAAAATAGATCGCGTCGCCCCACGCGTCCGTCCAATTTGTACGGCCCTGGATCGAGTCCTCCGCGTGGCTATTATACAACAGGCCATCCCTAACCTTGGACCAGACCGGCCAGTTTCTTCAGTTTTTCAATCATTACAGAGAATCGCGGGCACGCTGCGCTTCTCGGATAAGTCCACGGCCTGCACGAGGAAAAAACCTTGATCCATAGATCCGGATCCACCGCGGAACCTCGGGCGATTCGCTTTTTACTCCCATCGATCATACTCTACTTGTTAAACGCGTGATTTGCGATCGCTGTTCGCGTCGAGACTGAACAGAAATCATAGAGTCGCGTAAATATTACTTGTTAACGACAGTGTAAATTTGTTGAAGCAGTCCGCCAAATAAATCGTTCCGAGCCAACGCGGATAGCGAAGAATTTTTCATTTACTTCTAAACTAGTGTTTACTGAACGGGAAACTCGTGACTATAAAGAGATATGGTGTGGAGTGGATTCAAGAAAATAGATAATAGTCTCGAGGTTCCCATTCTGTTTTACACTATTTTCTGCTTCTCTAGTTGGAAGAGGAGAGAAATAATAATTCTGATTTACACGAGTTCCGTTTTCACACCAGAGAATTATCCGAAACACGGAACCCATTTTTACGCAGACTATTAAATCGCTCCAACGAAATTACAAACTGGTTGGTGCAGCAGTACGGTGTTCTTTCGCGGTAAATTGTTTCGGAGACGCGAGGGGGATATTAATTCGCAAAATAGCTAAACAAGGCGGGGTTGTTCGAATTCCCGAAGAGCCACGGGGTGCAGAGCGCGGGGCTGCCCTTTATGGGGTTTCCGGTGATTTAGATCAGCGGCCCGTGGTTTAATTGGTATCGATCCGATCGGCTTCGCGAGCTCGTAGAGAGAACGCTAGTGAATTCAGAGATCACTGATCAGACGCGTATGCGACCCAGTTCCGTGATTCACGGGCTTCTGTTTCCACCGTCTGTACCTGTCCGCGGCAAGATTCAATCTACTTCGTTTCCATCAAACAATGTACTTCTACCGAGTGGGGATGGCGTGAACAATCACGCTAATTTTTCACAGTGATTCGTTGGTTTCGTGATCGCTTCTGATTGGCGAAGAGCCTGACTGTTCTTCGCGCAAGTCGGAGCCATAGCTTGTATGTTTCATATTACAACATCGAAACAAACCTGCGAGTTACATCGCATTTTAACACTAGAACTACCGGACCAGTCAAAATGACTGAAGCGAATTCTTTTCGATTAGAAATATTAAAAGTATAAATATGTTTTCTTGAGAAATTTTTTTAGTGAACTTCTCTATTGAAGTACATATTTAAATATCGCCGGTACGAAATCTAAATAAATGCCATATTGTCATTATTAGAAGGCAATGTGTGCCAACTGCGTTTAGTGCTCGGTAGTTCTAGTGTTAATCAAATTTAGTAGATTTGTACAACGTTTCTCAAGCTGTCACTTGCGTTTCCCATAATTGTTAATTAAGCCAACGCAAAAAATGTCTCTGAGAAAGATCCACACAGGAACAGATCCACACAAAGAACCTTGCGCCGAAATCATCAATTTCATAATATATTCAAATGTCGATCGAAAAGAAATTCACCTTTGTTGTTAATTGAAGTTGTCTGCTCTTTTACAAATTATTAAATAAATATTACTATTTCGAAATCGAGAGCAGGAATGAATGTGTCTTTTTTAAATGCTGAAGGAAAAGTATTTCAAAAAAGAACTAATCCCATCGATATGAAGAATTAGAACGACAGTGAGCAAATTGAATCAAGCGAAAATCACTACGGTGAATCGATCGATCACATCAAATGATTTTAATTCCGCAAAGATAAAAACCGAAAGTGTATACCTGGCGTCTCGAGTCTGTCGGGCCTCGAATTAATCGTGGAGTCTCAAGGTTTCGGCGGGTCTCGATTTCTCGGATAAGTGAGCGTTATCTGTAACGGAGTAAAGTCGTCGTTCCAGTTATCGCCGGCTAAGGTCTTCGTGCGCGACGCGGCGACACGCTCTTGGACAGTGAACTCCCCATAAATAGACTAAGCCGCAAAACAGTCTTCGTTCGCTTTATTTAATCTCCTTTTTTTTTCTTTTTTCACGGAGCGTTCCGCTGTTTACCGAGACTCATAGGAGCGTGTAGAGAGAACGCGGTCCCCGAAGGTTAAGCTCTGTGCTCGTAGGATCGAAGAGAGCCGCAGGAATGTGCCACGGGAAACACGTGGCTCTCTTCGGATCGCGGTGAGAGAACCGACCGATGCAACGCACGTGCAAACATGTCAGCACAGATCGGCCCTCGAGGCCCGACGACTATAAAAAGAGCTACATTGTATCGCCGCTTCCTGGAAACCGACCAATCGAAAATAAACTACGGAAACGCAAGATATCGTATCGTCGCCCAGAAACGCGTTCGGGGGCCTCGTGTAATCGCTAACCTTCCTCGTTATCGTACCATCGACCAGCCAACAGTCAGCTAACAGGGAAACCAACACCGGTTGGTAAGGCAGAGGATTGGCTCCGGCAGAATATTCCCTTCGCCCCTTCCCCCAACCCCTTGGTCCATCTACTTTGCCCTTGCTAAATTCTTCGCAGAACGAGACAATTGTTGGATACCAACAACACAATTTCATTCATCCCGGCTACCTGTTTTTCACCCAAAACACTATACAAATTCATGATTACATTCTTGATTCATCCTCGACCTCTGTCTTTGCCCTATCATATTCGAATCTTTGCCTAACACGTCATCTTCAAAAGTCTGATCCCCACCGTTCAAGTTAGAACCTATACAGACTGTACCAGATAAAGGTGAAATTCTTTTCGATCGAATTTTAAATATATTATGAAATTGATGATTTCGGCGCCAGGTTCGATCATTTATAGAGAACAATAAGTGTGCAATTATCGATCCCTGTGTGGATCTTTCTCAAAGAGACATTTTTTGCGTCTGAAAAATAATATATTTATAATATTTTTTGAAAAACCATATTGTGACACAGCCGCTTGTACCAATAAAAGAAAAGAAAATTATACATACTCGCTGTGGCAAAAAGTAACAATATATTTGAACAAATATTGGTGAGTTACGACTATCAGAACTCGGGTCCCATGGAAATCACCGACACAGATTTCCCCGACACAGGTTTCACCGACAACATTTCACCGACACCAGATTTGACCGACAACAGATTTAACCGACACCAGATTTCACCGACACCGGATTTAACCGACAGCTGATTTGATCGACAACAAATTTGACCGACAACGACTTAAGTTGATCGTTGTCGGTCAAATTTGTTGTCGATCAAATCAGCTGTCGGTTAAATCCGGTGTCGGTGAAATCTGGTGTCGGTTAAATCTGTTGTCGGTCAAATCTGGTGTCGGTGAAATGTTGTCGGTGAAACCTGTGTCGGGGAAATCTGTGTCGGTGATTTCCATGGGACCCCAGAACTCTACCTCATGGTATATAAATATATATACATATAAATATATACATATAAATGATCGAACCTGGCGCCGAAATCATCAGTTTCATAATGTACCAGATAAAAAAAAAATCAAATCAAAACTTTAACTAAACATTCTTTCAAATGGATAGTATACTTATTAAATTCAATAGCATTTACTTGAACGTGTTGTTTTATTGGATTTGAACATCAACCCTTGGTCCTCCGCGTTTAAAATGATCGGATCTTCGTCTTTAACAATTAATTACCAGAAACAGACAATTCATGTTAAATGCTTGAGGAAATAATCAGTACTCGACTCGTGAGAAAGTTCGAAAACCGAGTTTGCGTCACGTCCGCACGCCAACCGGGCCAGCCCTCGAACAGCTCGAATAAGAGATTATAGCTACTTGAAAATTGCGTCGGGCGCGTTCTCGCAACGGAGCAATTAAGAAATGGTTTACGATAGCGACGGCTCGTAAAGTTCACAGCGGCGCGGCAATGATTTTCGAGGGATCATTCTCGGATACAGCGGAGAACCCTGTGCGAGCGCGCGGTTGTTAATCCGTCGAGTTATTCCGAAAAGTTTATAATTCCGTGTAGTACTCGGGAACTCTGGCTAAATCGTATCGTTTAGAAGTTAGAGCGTATCGTTTTGCAAGTTGCTGGGATAAGATCTGATCGAGAGTTTCTCCGTTCAGGTCCGAGAGAGCTTTTCGCCCTGTCAACCCGTTAATAGAATTCTCCTGGTCGAGAGAGGAAATCGCGACCGGAGGAACGTTCTCCTTGAGGGAATTTTTTCAACGCTGTACAAACGTACTCGAGCTCGCGAAACCGCGATAAGAGCGTTCGCGCGTGTGTACATCCGCGTTAACGACTTTTAACGAATGGAATAAAAGGTTGGCGGAATAAATGCGGTGACTTTTATGGGGTTCCCGTAACGGATAGCCCCTTGAAAACCAGTGGAATTGCTTTTCGGCTGGCGAGAAAGGTTCCGCGAGCAGTTGTGCCTTGAATGTTGCTGTGCAGCTTGCAGCGAGTCTGTGAAATGATCTGTCTTTATCTGTGTTGTGGTTCTCGGATGAATGGAGATGATTCTAACCGAGTGACTATATTCGATCTACGGAATGTACGGTCCCGGCTGAGACAATACGCGGCACGATAGCCTTGAGACGCAGTCTGTGCTTCCTTTTATTTTTACATCTGACCCGAGACATCTACGCGCGCCACTCACCGTTCCCCTCGGTAGCAAATTCAACCTCCTGGTTCGCGAACTTGCACGATTTTTAACGTGCCACCAGCGAAGGGTTTCAGATACCGAGATACTGTAACACGGCTCGTATGAAGTCTAGTCAAACAATTATATCAATCACCAGAATGAACCAAAAATTAAGGGACTTATTTATCCCGAGCCCGACCGTGATATAATTCATGCAATACTCCGCGGTGTATATTTCACGCAAGAATCTTTGTGACAGAAACGGAAACGTTGAAAGCTCGCGGCGGTGCATCGACTTCCGGTTTCCAAAAACCGATAACGACCGGAATCCCGCAAACCTCCACAAACCTAGCAGAGCTAGAATCAGCGAGGCTGCGATAATGCGACTGCACGTACATTCTTGTGCTCACATATACTTGATTAGATAACAAATTCTGGATTCTCTAGTTTCTGATTCACTGAATAAATTCTCTCGATTAAATACGGTTTCAACAAATTTGAAACAGTATCGACGAAACAATGTAACATCGAACCCTCCTCCGAAATAAAATTGTCCTTCCACGGAATTATTAAGGACAAAAGGACCGAGCCATCGCAGCCCCGGCGCGGCGAGGGGTTAAAAACTAGAAGGAACCCTCGAGGAAGGTAGCCCCTTATTTACAATTCACGATCGCGGCGATTGAATTGGAAATTCGGTTGGAAACGCGTGAACGAATTTCTAAGTGTTTCCCGGCTGGAGAGCGATTTCTAAACGTGCAGGCGGCGACGGCGGCGGCGGTGGCTACGCGTCTGGTCCGTCTAGTCGCGTCGCCTCTAACCTCCTGGTGGTCTTTGGCCGGTCACATGGTTGGCCCGATCGATCTGCGTCCAAAATACCCTGGCGGTGCGTCTAGCTCGGGTGTCTCGGCACGTTTTCCTCTCGTCGAAAATCCCGCTGCGAGTTTCCGTTCCGCGACGGTTCGCGGTACACGCACAGACGGGCGCACTGATTCGTTGGGAAACAAGGAACGGTTCTCTCCCGCGAGCGTTACACGAGCCAATCGCGAACGGCCAACAGGCCGGGCACGCCGATGCAACCGAACCGGGGATTGGTCGTCTAGGAACGCGAGGACCGGAGCAACGCGTGATCGATCACATGGAACACTACCGAACCGTCACGAAAAGTGTCTCGCGCACGACTGAACCATCCGACGATCGCGCTCGGCTGTCTCAGCCCGGTCAGTCCTTGTCTGGCCGGCTAGAGAGGGGGAAACATGAGAGAGGGGATCTCTCTCCGTCTACCTCCCACCTAAAGGGATCCTATCTATCGCTACGTGCACGCGTAGCGCCATCTTTGAATACCCCTCTTCTTTCCCCCACCTTTCTCTACTCCCTCTCCATACGCAACCGATTCCCCTGCTACCCTCAAACGAATCTTTCGCGCGCGCTTCTCTCGAACGCCGTTCCCTCTGCGCCCCGAGATGCTGCGCCTATGACTTCTAGTTTATTTGTCCGGGATACTTGAAAGAATTCGGGGATGTTTTTCAGTCACATCGATGCGACGGTTATTTCACAGGCAGAAGACGCTGTTCCAGTGCAGCGTCTGATTCCAGAGATTCCAGAGAGCTTCTTCCGGGGGCCACTTCCACTCGAGACGCCTTTTTTTCGGACGTTCAATTCGTTTCACTCGAAGTAACCCGAGCAGGCTTTTGAAACGGTACAGATGGGAATGCTTAGATCCATTTAGACTGTTTATAGTATTTGCCGGAGCCCAAAGAGCTGTAGGGAGCACTTTCAAAAGATCGGTTCAAACATTGAAACATTTGTAGAGACTCTAGCTAGGTGCATTGTATCTGTTCCTTGTCATCGCAGCTTTTACGTAGAAGCTCTTGACTGTTTCGAGCAGTATAATTTTAGCGATGAAAAATTCAGAATCATCTAGTCGATTATTGGAAGACCAAACCAACCGCGTGCGAAAGTTGGTTACTTTGTTGGAGCTCGGAAGATACATTGTATGTCGAGAAAGACTGAAGTGTCGTTTCCTCGTGTAACTCTATGACAGTATGTTTCACGTTAACAATATGACAGACCGGTAAAATCTCTCTTATCGCGAAGAACAAACTGTCCCGTAAGAGCGGAGGTCTACTATGGCGAATAAACCGTGGCGGCGGGAATCCTCGAAAACCGCGAAGAATCTGTGAAATGCGTTCCTGGCGTCCCGGGTGACAATGCAATTCCGCCGCGTGGTTGCGCACGTTGAATCGGCCGGCAATTGCGCGATCTCGGTGTACATCATGTGATTCGGAGTTTAAATTACGTATTTAGTAGGAAGAGAAACGCGCAGGTTGGCGAGAGAGAAAAGGGTGGCGAGCGAAGAAAAGAGAGAAAGTTCCGGGGCGTTCTCTCCCAACGATTTCTTCTTCGGGCTAATTAAAAAGCTGCGGGAGCTTGTCGGTTCTCGTGGAACGTCGCCAGGAGCTCGCTTCTCATCTTGAAAACCGCGGGTCTAGGCAATAAAGAGGCTCGGCCCGTTTAAACGCACGATTAATGGCGCGAACCGGAGCCAAACGTTGCGAGCCTGCTGCACTGGAGATCGACCGTCGGGGTTTTCCTCCCTTGTTTCAGACCTCTCCTCTTTTTTTCCGTTCGGATGACCTACTGAAACAAATTCGAGAGGGAGAGGGGGGATATCAGGGAAATTAGAGGGTCAATTAGAAATCGTTTCGAGCTCGGTGGAAAAAGCAAAGTGGTCCAAGTACGGCTGGAAACAGAGAGAGAGAGAGAGAGAGAGAGAGAGAGAGAGAGAGAGAGAGCGCGAGAGAGAGAGAGAGAGAGGAGCTAAACCGTGAAGAGGGTGGAGAACAGATACCAACACACCGATCCCGCGGAGAGAGCAAAGTGACTCGATATCGGGGAGTGTCTCGGCGTTAGCCCCGAATTAATTCCTCGGGGCGGCTGGGGGATTCTCCATTACCAGCGCGGAACGAGCAGCAGTAAAGTGTTCCGCCTTGGAAAGAATACCTGCGTCTTCTTCCTCCTTCTCCTCCTTCTTCGCATCCGCCTCGACGTCCCAAGCAATTGCTCCATCCCCGCCCTTGCTCCTCCTCCGTGTCGGCCAAACGAATTGTCTGAAAAATCTCAAAGCATCCCCCCGTGCGACGTCACTGCTGTCCGAGGCCCTGCAACCGATTAACCAAATATTTAACCCTCTGCAAGTAAATGCACTCCATGATAACTGACGCTGGAGGCATTGCTCTCGTAAAAATCTCAGAAAATCATCGGCCTCGTATCGGGCTGTACAAGTTCGATTTGTACAGTTGAACCCCTTGCACTCTGGTGAACATTTTTCGATGCACTGTGCAACTTCGAACATTTTATTGTGAGAAGAGGAACTTGAGGATTTACTCTTATTTAGTATTACTAGATTTTATGCATCTAATGAAAATGATTAGGTTAGATACTGAATTGGAGAGACAAGAATTTAGGGGTGTTATATTATTTCGTGTCAGCAATTTTTATTTTAACAGGTAATTATTTCAGACAGAATCTATCAAATGTATTCTATACTAGCTTTTCCCTGCGGCTTCGCTCGCACAGGAAATTGTTTAATGCCCTCGAAAATTGATATTATTTCTTCATAAAACCTTTTAACCCCCCATCCACCCCTATAGAGTTTTAATTTTATGTTACATCGCCATCTCAGATTCCAAAATTGATACCATTTTCGTAATTAACGTCCCTAAACCTCAATAACGATACCCATACCGATTTTTAGGCTTATTCACACCATTTTACCCCATTTGTCGAATATAAGTTTGAATTTAATTTATAAGGAGTTGATTCTTGAAAACCCACCACGTATCTATAACGAACATTAAAAAAAAAATTATCCAAATCGGTCCAGCCGTTCTCTCGTGATGTGGCCAACGAACAGCATTTCATTTTTATTATGTAGAAGATATAGAAAGAGAAGAGATGTTTTCTATAATTTTTCTTTGCCTTCTTGGAACTCGACGAAGTTGCAGACGCAAAGAAAACTGTGCAAGAGGTTATGGCGAGCGTATCGCACGTGTTTAATTACCGATCCGTCGTGCAGCTGCGTTTGGAAAATCCGCTCGTAATCCGACCTCCGTAGAAGGCTCTGCGAGTGTCTCGACCGTTTCTGGGAATACCGACCAAGGTTTTCCCGAGTCGCAGGGGCGGCTAAGGCTGGGATTTCCCGGGGTTCAGGAAGCAGCCTGTTCCGCACGTGTGTCCGCACAAAGACCGATTTTCCAAGCGACATGGCGTGGATGCGTGTTCCGTGGCTGGGCCGCGCTGGTCGGCCCCATAAGTGGCGGACTAATTATACTCTGTGTGGCCGGTGACCTTCGATGCTCTCTTGCCTCAGCTGTTCCCTGGATCTGTAAATCAACGGGAAACGAGTCCGGTGAATGGTTTGCTCGACGCACACGTAGCTTTTCGAAACAACGATAAAAGGAGAAAGAGAGGGAGAGACAATGCACTTTGATACTTTTCGCGATCGTGAAAACAAGCAATCTGGAATCAGTCGTTTCGGGACACACACGCACGGGATTGAAAAGAATGACACAGCGCATGTCCGGGTGTACGAATTGAAAAAGACAGATCGGGAGCGCCGCGTGCTTTGAGCCTTTTCCGAGATACAGATAACACGCGCGCGGCGACCGATTCGAAACTGAGCGCGCGTTTTCTCTCTCTCTCTCTCTCTTTTTCTCTTTCGTCACGACTGATGTGATTGAAAATTCGCGAGAGCGAGCTGAATACGCGTCGCCCGGGGACACGGCAGAATGGAGGACAGATAGAACCCAGCCGAGTCATTGTGGCCGAGATAAGGCCGGAATTTTCTGGCCGGATAATGCTAGAGAGCCCACTCTCGGTTTTCTCCCGGTGATAATCGCGTACACCGAGACAGAATGCTTTTGAATATCCCTCGATACTCTCTTGTCTCTCTCGACAGCGCGCCTTTTCGTGCCGATACTCGAATCGAAGACTACAGACATGTCTTCTGTTTCATTTGTGATCACGCCTGGTCGTCACGTAGTTCAGACTCGTTTGAAAACGCATTGACGAAATTCTAACAGGCGAACGCGAGATCGAAAGGATTAATATCCAACACGGATCCTCTTTGGATGGATTGCGAGTGTACACCGGCGTTACAAGCTGCTCGCTTTAATTAACCAGCACCGCGGGGGGCTAGATGGGAGCGCAATTATTTAAACTTTCGACGCGTCTTCCGTTCACTTTCCTCCGCTGAATAAACGGAACGGCTTTTTTTTCTCGTTCGGTACACGCGGCTCTCTGTTTGCACCTAGGTTCCAACCCCCCGTTTCCGCTTTAACGACGCGAGGGAGCAAAGTTTCGCGAGAGCTTTTTCTCGCGCGGTATGCTAATTCCGCTGTCCAAGCTACGCCTGCAAGTAAATCGGCCCTGTTCTCCGCGTTCCCTCTCCGCGTTCCCAAGGAAACCGAGACGCCGAGAACGACGCCACTCTGAAATGCCGCTTTGGATCGCTGCTTAGCTGCAGTCTTGGCTGGTAACGCGTTCTCTAGTTGATTTACTATCTGATTCTCCACCTGATGTGTCTCAGCTTTAGTAATTGCCACGGCGAATCTCGAACTACGATGGCACTGTTCTTATCTCCGAATGAATTGGTAAATTTCCAACAGAATTGGACCAGTCGCTCTTTGAATATTACTTAACCCTTCGCTGCATAGTGTATCATATCTGATACAATTAACAAACCTGGTATAATATAGTAAACTAAGAATGTATTTTCTTACTATTCGAAATGATGTTTATTTTTCTGAAAATATTGTTTTTGGTAGTTGATGGAGAAACTAAGGTTCCCCCAATATATATAACAAACAGTTTATTAAAACAAAAACACAACAACGTACCAATAAAAACAAACAACAAAATATGATAAAATAGAATTAAAATACACAATGAAGATACACTGTACAAACGACGAACAGCCACGCGGACGATTCAGTGTCTCTAATACAATTCCTCGTCGTCCGTAAAAATGCGCGTTTATATTTACCCCAGAAATTTACTTCGAACAAGGAAATCCCTGGAGTGGGGTTGTCGTTTTCCTAGACGTACCCCTTGAGAAAGTCCCGACCTGGTCGCCAAATGTGCGCACCAGGAAGGACAGGGAATTCGGCGACCAAATGTGCGCTCGGGAAAACCTGGGCCTGGCGAACAAATGTGCACACTAGGTATGACCGGGATTCCAGCGACCAAATGTACGCTAGGTCCCAGCCCGCATGTGAAGAGCCTACCTGGGTCCGACTAACTTTCTCCAAGAGGTCCGCTACATTGTTTTAATTGTATAAATATTTTTTCCTTAAATAAAACACAAAAAGTCATCCCAATTAAAAAAACCACGCAGTGAAGGGTTAAACGAGTTTAACACCAGAAATACCGGACCAGTCAAAATGACTGATGCGAACTTTTTTCGATTAGAGATATTAAAAGTATAAATATGTTTTTTTGAGAAATTTTTTTAGCGAACTTCTCTATTGAAGTACATATTTAAATATCCCCTGTACGAAATCTAAATAAATGCCATGTTGTCATTATTAGAAGGCAATGTATGCCAACTGCGTTTAGTGCTCGGTAGTTCTAGTGTTAAATGTTCTGAGAAAGTCTGAAGCACCGACCCACGCAAAGAGTCATCCGCGTAGCTTCTACAATCGAAAAATTCGAAAAACTGACTTTTCTTGCAAATTTCAGAAATACAATGGGGACGGAGAACTCGGACTCGCGCGTCCAGCGCATCGGAATCGGTGCATAGCGAATTTATGAATGAATAGATCAGCAGTTCAAGGCATCCGCAAGGCGAGATAAGAGAGTGGTAGAGCCGCGGATAAATCGAAGAAGCAGTTAGGACACTCGGAAGCAGAAGGGTCTGCCTCAGGGTGTGGCGAGTCTCGGGTTCCTCGAGGGTCAAGGTTAAGCCTCGAGCCCCATATGCACGGGTTCCGTGTTTCATCCTGCCACGTTTTCCACTCGTCCCTCACCCTGTTCCCCTTTTTTCCCTTCTTTTTCCTATTCTTCTTTGCTTCTGGCCTGTCGTATATTTTTTTCCCGCCCTCTCGCTCAACGGAAGCGTCTGCTCGAGAGAGAGAGAGAGAGAGAGAGAGAGAGACTCCCCGTTCTCTCTGGCAGCAGCATCCTCGATCCATCGTTTTCTATTTACGGCGACCGATATGGTCAATTTCCGGGGCATGACCGTGCTACTCCGATCGACAACCGACCGACGACGTAGCAACAATTTTTCTTCCCGATTTCTTCGGCTAAATTAGGGGATGGCACTCGAGAACGATTAACGCGCCACTATAAAAGTCACGCGGGGCTATTTGTTCTGCAACGTAATAATAGAGGACGCAAGATTTAGCGCAGCAATTATTTCTGTGGCCTTCGTGAACGTTCCGGGACAAATTTTGCAATGAAACTTCATTTTTAATTGATTGAAACGTCTTTGTCTCGAAAACTTTCGTACACTAGAAAAGAAAATCTGTTTTCAATTCATCTAAAAAGAAAAGCGTAACAATCATATTTGTTAGAAACATACATATATATATATATATATATATATATATTTTGTTAGACTTTGTTACATTTCTGATCGCGTGTCTGACTCGTTAAAATACGGCAAGAGGTTAGACTGAACTTGAACGCACAAGTCGATGCAATTATGTGAACCATTCACTAGAGAATGACGGAATCGTTTAGCATTTCATATTGACAGTAATGGATAGAACGAAACGAAGAAATGAAATATAGATTGAACAGTACAAATGTTCGTTGTCCGAGAATTGCCAACCGCCATCGTTCCCCTGTATTTTCTATGAAACCTTCATTTATATTGATCATCAAGAGCTCCTCGAACGGCAATCGATTTTAACAGAATTCCCAATGAGAGAATACCGAGAGGAAACTCGCAGATGCATTTCCACTAAGCGATCCCGCAAGAAATGATTAGAGTTTCTGGAACGGAATGGCGACCGACTGAAAATTTTATTGCTATCGAAAAATTGATTAAGCGAATCGACCGGTTTTAAAAAATTTTAAGCATCCTGCGATAGTTAATGCGTTAGATCGACGGGTTCCCGAGGGGTTCGCGAGGGATTTTACCGGTAATGGTTCGCAGATTCGGTCCCAGGACGCCGCCCACGCACTGATTACAGCAAGAACCGCGACAGTGCCAGCCCATTTCCCCAGCTGATACGTCGCTCCTTAACGAGGTCGGTCGGTGTCGGCGAGGATACCGTGAAATTCGGGTGAAAAGTGCAGAGAACCCTCGGGAGAGAGAGAGAGAGAGAGAGAGAGAGAGACCAGGTCTCACGTCGACGAGGGAGCACGACGAGAACGAGGACCGTTTTCGACGGGACAACGACCACGCCGCTATCGTCGCTCTATTAAACCGTGTCTATAGTTAGTGGTCGCGCGGAGCGGATTTCGCCGGCGAAACGTTATTTATAGTCGTCCTAAGAGTAATATTATACGGACATTCGCGCGCGGTGGAATAATTTTATAGGTGTAACGCTGACACACCTTGCCGAACGGGCACAGGTGTTATTTTCGATCTAGCCGCCCGGTTTCGATCGTTCACCAATGTGCCACTAAAAATTGTCACACGGTTATCCTGAACGGTTCAGAGATTATTATGTGACACGCGAAGACAAGTACGAAACGGCGAGAAGACGTTTGCGAGATGTATAACAAATCTGCTCTCGAGACGCGGCGGCGCTCGACGTCGCCAGCAAATTGAAATTATTGGCCCATTACCGGCTCGTTAGCAAGATATCGCGTTCCGCGAGACCCTCCGCTCACTTTTCACCGATTTCCCCTTTTTTCCTACATCCGCTGCCGGCGCTGCGGCGTGCATTATGCACGCTCGCTCGGTGCATCTCGTTTTCCAAGCGGCTGCTGGAGCGAACGGTAGGGAAGGGAGAGACCGATCGTCAGATCGGGAAATAATGATTCATTAAGGACTAGATTCGGGACACGTTCGACGTGTAATTTGCGATAGGAGTTCTCGCAGAAAACGGGAGAGACAGAGAGAGAGAGAGAGAGAGAGAGAGAGAGAGAGAGAGAGAGAGAGAAAGAGAGAGAGAGAGAGAGAATAGGGACGCTGGTCGGTTAATTATTGGTGGACTTTGAAATTCCCATTGAGAGATCGAGCTTTTTATCGGGCTTTAGCAGGGGAGAACAGAGAACGATAAAGGGCCTTCCGATCGTGATTAATTCACAGCGGGTGACTCGAGAGATCGAAATCAACCGATCGTGTGCACCCATCTCTCTCTCTCTCTCTCTCTCTGGAAACCTTCCTAACAAATTTCCTGAGCGCCGTTTCCGGGATAAAGTCTCGCTTGTTTGTTATCGTCGAGCTCGCGCTATCACGATCGAACTTATCACCCCGCCGAAACTTAGATAACAGAGGACGCCTTTCGCCTCCATGCTTCCATCTCGCTCGACGATGTTTTCCAGTGCGATTCACACTGCCTGCCGTCGTCGCGATATCGAATGACAACGCCAGTTCTTCGGCCGACTGTATGTAGCTGTTCATTGTCAGCGTTGGCAGTCGCTTCGAACGCACCGGCCGATATTCCTGAAATTTATTGACGTTACACGGGAGAGCCCGGCACACGATCCTGTTAATTATTTTCATTATCCGGCTGGTGCACACCTTCCGCGGAGGCTCGCCGTACGTAATCGACGATGTAAATAGCCCCGGTGATCTTATCGGTCGGACTCTGTCACGAATTTCATTCCCGTAATGAGCAAAATCATTTAAAACCAATTTCAATTACCGTCGCACGCTTCATTTAATGAATCCTTGGAAATCATCCCCGGAGACTTTCGCGGATCACGGTGAAATTGATTTTGCGGTGGCACGAGCGCGGGACTGCATACTCGGGCCACGAAGTCTGCGAAAGCGTTTCTCGAAGTGGCGATTCTCGTCGTTGCAAGTGGATCAGAATTATCTACAGGGTGTTCCAAAGATGTTGTAGGAAATGTAAGAATCTCCACCAAATGTATGTGTAATCGCGACACCTATAGTCGATTATATTGCAATGAGCGTACTAATGCGTATCTTCTCCTTTCTTCTCTGATGCACTCTCGTCACGAACGGACGTGTGTATTTAATCATTGTAATTTGTAATAAAATATACTCAAATCTAACCACTGTGCCAACAGATGTTATACCTCATTACTCTTAACCTCCATACGATTCTCAAAAATAGCTGCATAAAATAGACTAGGATAACAATTCACCCAATTTTCTTTTACACGAAAAATCAATACTGTAAGGACGCCCGGAAAAATAATAAAGTCTCGGATTTTACATAAACGTTTATTCGACAGAAGACTTCGTGCGCGCTGCAACGACAACTCTGTTACTTCTTTCCTGTCTCCTTTTTAAATGCTTCCGCAACGTGGGTGGTTACTTCCGCAAACCAATCATATGTACTTAAAATTAACGCACGCCCCCTAAAAGGCGACAAGGTGAGGTAAACTACCTAAGGCCCTTACTGTTCTCATTTGGACTGTAGATGTTTTACGGTACCTTTAGCTAAAATATGAAGTCCCAAATAAATTATCATAAAACAGAAAGTTCCGCTAAATCTCAAAAATAGCCTGAGGTCACGTCTGCACGGTAATCATAAACTGCGCCTCTTTCTAAGGCACGGGCCACGGTCACTCGAATCCTTACAATACATTGTGTTTCATTTATAGCGTCACATTTGAAAGAAACACATCTCACGATGTAAACATAAAAGACTGAATAATTTTAAAGTATGTAAATATATATTGAATGGGTGAATTCTCACCCTGAGGAACGTATGAGGGTTAAACACGTTGCTCGAAGTACGAGCGAAGGATAAATCGATTGCATTGGAGGAAGAAATTCGGTCGACGGTCTCTGGCCAGGTTCTGTTATGGTCGGTGGCATCGCGGAGTGGTTGGTTTCATTTTTTTCCTCTGCGAATCAGCGCTCGAGGTTCGCCCTTGCCCGAAAAAAACCACTCGCTCCGTTGCGGAGACGACGACGACGACAGGCCGAGGCCAACCGCCGACGACGACGTACGTAATTAGCATAATTCGCGAGGAAATACGAAGGCTCGCGGAGGCGGCTTGTCCTCGTGAATCGCGCGCGGAATTGCGAGAACGAAGAATATCGCTCGGGCTGTGCGGGCCCTTCAAAGTTCATCTGCCGGCTCGAAAACTCGACCGTTCTCTTCTCTCGGTGCATAGCCACAGAGCCGGGTTGAAAATTCCTCCTTGCTTTTGCCCTTTTCGAGAATCCTTTCGACGGTTCCGTTACAGGGGAAAAACCGCCTTCGCAGTTGGGGCTCTTTTTCACCGTGAGAACCTGCAGAATCATCCCCCTGCTCCTCTCTCTCTCTCTCCTTCTCCGTCGTGGCTCGTCTTTTTCTCCTAATTAAGAATAACAACCGTCCGCACGCCGCTATAATCAAAGGAGCTGCTTGATCCTCTCTCGTTCTCTCCTCTCGCGTTCTCCTTCCACGATCCCCTTGTCTTCTTCTCGCTCCCCACGGGTGTCTGATTCCCGAGGAAAATTCCGCGAGTTAGCGGCCCGAGCCCGCGAGATTAAACCGATCAGCTCCCGGAATTGTCGAGTTCGGGTAGAAGCTGGTCTACCGAAGCTTGTTACCACCGCTAAATCCACGCAACCCTTCTCCCTTTCTCCTCCCCCTCGCTCCAAACGATTCTTCGGTTAACCAGTTCGCGTTAACCTGAACACCGAGGAAAAAAAGATTCGTTTCTACTGTGCACTATACCGGGAGCATGTATCGCTTCGTTTCAACGAATGGGTCAGAGGTGACACGGGGCCGAAGGGGCACCAAATGCTAATGAACGAACCATTGTATTCGAGCAGCCGCATTATTATGTCGGCCGTGAGACGACTCGACTGCGAGCCACCTTCTTCACTGGGAAATTAACGCCAGCTACGACCAACGTTCTCGATCGTTAACGCGGCTCTATCTTCGATGACCGATTCGTTTTACTGCCTATTAAAACGCTAACCACTCGTCCCGAACATTAACCCCACTGATATACTCCTTAACCCGTCCCGATTTTCCGCGCTAATCTCTTGGCAGAATAAAAAGAATTTATGTTTAGTCTACGTTTGATCCGTGAATATATTGATTACGAAAGACAGAACTTTGATCGAAACAGAAGAATAAATCATTCTCCTAATCAGTGTAAAAATCTCTATATATAAAAATGATGTCCTGACTTATTCACCTATCAACGCTCAGGCTAAACCCTTGGACCTAGAAAGCTGAAATTTTGCACAGTGGTTTCCTTTACGATCTATACAAGGGATAAGAAAGGATATTTCGAAATTCAATCCTTAAGGGGGTGAAAAGGGGTTGCAACGTTTTTATGAGGAATATTTTGTTCGCGGTCCGATTTGCTTGAAACTTGGTCTTAATGCTCTTTGATATAATTAATCAAACACCTATTTCAGCATTTTACAAAATTCAACCCCTAAGGGGTGAAAAGGGGTTGCAACGTTTGTATGAGAAATATTTTATTTGTGGTCGGATTTGCTTGATACTTGGTCTTAATGATTATTTATACAATCCGAATGGGGTGAATGGGGGGTTGAAAGGTTTTACAGAGAAACAATATCAATTTTCGAGGGCATTAAACAGTTTCCTGTGCGAGCGAAGCCGCGGGGAAAAGCTAGTCCAACATAAATGTGACAATCTTAAATTGTTTATGAATTCAGTGTTTAATGAATGCAGAAAGATTCGTAGTCTAATCGTTAGTGTTGTTCGACGTACGTAATAGACGCGTTGTCTATCCTTCACGGGCAACGTCAGCTACACTTGAAATTCAATTTGGGGTCACGCAAAGGTAGAAGAGCAGCGGGGTTAAGAGAGGAGAGCCAGCATTTCCGTGGCAGACCGCGATTTAACTTCGATGCAAGTACAATTACGAGTTGAGCAGCGGTGTTCGTGACAAACCGGAAAACAAAAGATGTGATAATAACTGTCCCTCTGATGCGACGGAGGATCAACAATACCGGCCCTCCGGGGCTTCTTCTTGGCGGATTAACGAAAACTTCTGGCTGCTTTTTGTTCGGAAACCTCGGATATCTTCTTATTGGAACTTTCTTTCGCCGGTTGTTCTTGCACCTGACCTAGTCCACGGGAACATCGGGTATTCGTCGTTAATTTCAAGAGAGAGAGAGAGAGAGAGAGAGAGAACGAGAGGGAGAGGGAGAGAGAGAGAGAGAGAGAGAACGAGAGGGAGAGGGAGAGAGAGAGAGAGAGAGAGGGCGAGAGAATGGTTCGACGAGTATCCATTATAAAAGTTCCGGTGAAGTAACGGCCCCCAGGTTTTTGTTTCGACGGAGCAACTTTTCAAATACCGTTCAGTCTCGCTCCTCGATTCGAGGAGATCTCGACGGAGGAAGAATTCTTTCAAGACGATTCACTCGCGAGCAGACAGAAAGAGAGAGAGAGAGAGAGAAAGGGGGTTCTCTTCTTCGTCCGGTTAGCCGCATTTTGTATATTTATTTTTCCTTTCGCACGGACGTAAGCGAAATGCTAATGCCGAGATCTGAAATTATAATTTTCTCTAGATACGTTAATACGTGGGAACGAAAGCTGTCGCTTGCTTTATTTCCGAGAAGCATGTTTCTCTCTCTCTCTCTCTCTCTCGCTCCTCCCCGGTTCCTCCCCTCGATTTCCAGTCTCTTTCGGACTATTTCCGGCCCAACGCATTCAAATTTCAAATGATAATCCGGTTCGAAATCGGAACGGGACGCGCGCCGCAAAGTGAAACGCGGCTTCACAGACCGAAAATCGTCTCGTATTTTCTCATCGACTACTGGCAGACCTGCTAGGTATTTGTTTATTATAAATAGCTGCGTGCTCGAATATATTAACACGTTCGTCCACCGACCGTGCCAAAATATCCCTCAAAATTCAATTAATTCCGCTAATGAACTGCGAGAGCGCGCCGAGTCGAAACTCGCTTCGGTCGCGTATATCTCGCAACAAAAATTCATTTTTCCGAAATGCCGAACAACTTCTCGTGAAGAACCCGGGAATATAAAAAAAAGAGTGAGAATCGAGTGAAATATTAAAGCGTACGACAAGTTAGAGAACCGTGGAATCACGACGGATATCCCAACGGTTCGTATCGATATTAAAAAGGTCGACTCTTTCCCGCGGGAATTCACCTTTTCGGCCCCGGCAAGTTTCCTCGCACATGCCGTACACGATTATTATGTTTCCCAAGTAAACAGCGATATTAGCTTGTCGGCGTATGCAAATATGGCTCGGCCCGCGGAAAGAAATGAGATTTCACGGGAAACTTTTTAAAAGCCCCGAAATTACGACGGAAAATTGAAACGGCACAGGTGGAGGAGGTTGTGGTCGGAGAGGTTTCAGGAGGAGGTGGAGGAAACGTGGGCGGGTCTCCTCGTGGACTCGCAATTTATGCGTCACCTTGGAGCCAAACTTCCTCTCGCGGGTATCCGTCGACCGGATTCGAACTGGTTCGCGGGGCCGAAACTTCTTGTAATGGACTCGACAAAGAGCACGGCGCCGTAATAAGCGCTTTAAGAGGGCACAATGGCGCTAATTGTCACAATTGCCAGTCGGTTTTCCGCGATTCATCGACGAAGGCCGAGTCCTTCGTCATTTACATCGAACGAACTCGTCGACCAAATCGTTGTCACGAGCACTGCTCGAAAATCACTTCTTCAAACAATTATACAAGCTGCAAGCTTGGAACAACGCTAAACTTACCAAACAAGTCTGCGAAATAAAAAATTTTCCACGTAATTTGAATCGTAATTAATGCTTCATGACTGCAACTGAACTTACACGGACTTTCAATAAATCGGAACGAGAGTCGGCAGCGGATGTCGCGTTAAACCTCTGAGGCGCCACTAGAAATTGCTGTACTATTATTTAAATAATTGTTTACACTATCAGATATGTCGGTATCTAACCAATTACTACATATTTAAATATTGTATGAGGTATTATATCAATTTCATATTTATCAAATTTAAAAAATCATAGAGAATGGAAATATTGTAGGTCAGAAGAAACGTTTAATTTTCCAATTAAAATAGCTTCGAGTGCAAAGGGTTAATTTCGATCATAAACGCGCATCAAATTCCTCGATAACATTTATTGAGACGGGAGTGGGTCCCTCGCCTAAATCGATAATATGGCAGTTTTGAAGCGGGACAGGCGAGCCTGTGGGAAAACTGTACGGTCGCGACCGGAAATAGATAGCCGTTCGATCGCGGTCGGAACAAGCGAAACAAGAGTCGAGTGTAAACATTTGTCGATTCTCGCCGAAAATCCAGACGCGTGTCCCGGCGTTGTCGTGCACGGCCCTGCCTCCGATAAATATTTATAACATTCTCCGGTGGCCGACGGACGAAGACTTTCCACGGAATTGGTGTTAGCCTGAGTGCAGTGGTCGCGATACGATGGCCAGACGACGCGTAACGTAACGCGTTCGCATAAGTCGGCTTTTTACACTCGAACGGCTCTCTCGGCCATTACATATGGAAATTCCGGGTGTCGAGCAGACACGAGCCGACCGCCGCGACACTCTTGACCCCATCTTCGCCATTTCCGGGGGATCTCGATGACCCGTTGATACGGCCGAGCTTCGCCAAGCTAATTCCTCTATCTGCAGCTCGGCGTGTACACAGAGATTATTTTATTTTCAGAGTCGCCGAGGTCGCCGATATATATTTCAGCTGCTCCCGCGTTCCCGCTCCTCCGACGTGTTTTCTTCGGTCTGCGGCTGACATAATCTTTCGCTTTATATCTTTCGGCTATCGAGCGCATTGTGCGACCCCGCCTTTTCGCTTCCTCTCGTTGGAACGCACGCGAGCCGACTCTGATTCTCTATTCTTTGCACGGCTGGTTTTTTTTGGAAATGCGGATTTAACGAGTCTGACCCCTCGCGATATGGAGCCGCACTCGTGACCAGAGTAGCCAGATCAGGGGAATCGACTAGAATCCAGGGGTAAAAGTTACCCCCCCCCTCTCTCTCTCCGCCAGTGCTGGATTTGTCACGTGACTCTGTGACACATACACGATCGAGAAGGGGGAGGGTAGAGTGAGGGTAAGTCTTAACCTGGCGGCTCTGCTCGTGGCCAAGATCTCGAACGGAATCCACTTTACTGCCGCAGGTTATCCGTTGCTTTTTGATAGGGTCTGTCTTTTATTTTCTGACTTTCCTTCGAGATGATTTCGTGAAGCGATCGGAGAACTTCTTCGAAAATAATTAGCCGTGTATTCGGAGAAATTTTTCGGCGACCACGGACGAGGGGAAAATATCGTTGCTGGCCTCGGAGCTAGGTAAACGACTGGACGTGACGGTTTACGTAAGGCAGGTTTAATTAAAATTGATGAGGCGGTCGGGAAACGGAGAGAGAACTTTGTTGAACAGAGAACCGTTCTCCTCGGTTCGACGAGTCGCGCGTAATACGCGTTGACGTTGCAGTTGACAGTCGGCGTGCAGGGAACGACGGGAGAGAGAGAGAGAGAGAGAGCGATGCTGCCGCAGAGAGCCGTTCTTCTGAACCGTCGGCTTCAAGAAAAAATATAATCGATCGGGAAAATTTAACCCCTAACGCGATCCCTGTGCAATTACGTACTCGCTACTCCTACGAGGCAGATCCTATTATTATTCTTATTAACACCTACCATCGCCAGTCTAGAAAACGGTATTTATGGGAAGTGATTAAATATACTGCAAAGCGTGGAAGAAATAAATCGTTGAGAGCCCAGATCGAGGCCAAGCGTTTACTGGCAGATCCGCCAGGTCAGCGTTCGCTTATTTTCGCTTTCTTGTCAGATTTGCGACAACGGTGTTAAGCAAACGGACGGTGTAACGACGGTTAATGGATTCGGGAACACTCCTCGGCTCCGTTCGAGTATGCAAAGCGAGAGCGAGAGTAAACAGAAGCATATTCCGGCGATTGGGACACGACGAGGAAGCAGGCTTAACCTGTTAACCGGATGATTCTTCGGCCATGACTTCCCGTGTAGCCGCAATTAGGTGCAAATACAAACGATCCGCAATTCCTCGCTCCCCTGGGATAGGAACCTTCAAGAAAAACCTGTGCAAGCCTCCAGATCAAATATTTTAACACTTTACCTACCGGAAGCCTATTAATAGGATTCTCAATAATTGTGATGTATCAAAAGAAAGCATAGAAATTTTCTTTTTACATTGCAATCTTAAATGAAATTATTAGATGACGTTATTGAGGATGACTTGTTAGTTCACAATGAAAATTGCTGTCGCTATTGAAGGTTCCATTAAAAAGTTTTTAGCCATGTACCAAATTTTTTAAAATTATGCAATAATCACCGGTCGGTAATGTGTTAAGAGATGTTCTTTATAATAATAACAAAATGGAATTCATGTTGATATCGTACCAGGTTTTTTTTAAAAAATATGTATAATATTTCAATAGAGAAGTTCACTTAAAAAGTTTCTCAGGAAAATATTTCAACTCATCCGGTAGTTCTAGCGTTAAATCTGGACTATAAGAAAATAACTGAGGGTGCAGGAGACGATCGATTTAAGCTATCGAATAGTGTAAGAAAATTAAATATGGATGAGGATCAATGATTGGAAATCACTTTGCACTCGAGTTTCACAAAGATCCACAGTCCACTGATACTTGAATAGCACGAAACCGAACGAAGGATCACGTTCGAATGATATTTTGCACGGTCTGGCGGAATGATCCCTCAATATTTGACACGGCGAACAGTACAGGGTCTCGGAGAGCGAAGATTCTCGGGTCGCAGACAAGAGTGATTCCGTAGGGGTTGGTGTTCCGCTAAAGGTGTTCATTAATCGATAAACTGGCAGCGTTTCCGCGACCCGTAAAGAATTTAATCTGATCGAAGGGCCTTCGAACGGTGGCAGGGGTCGTCGAACGCAAGCTGTAGTCGAACAGAGAGAGAGAGAGAGAGACAGAGAGAGAGAGAGAGAGAGAGAGAGACAGAGAGAGAGAGAGAGAGAGAGAGAGAGAGAAGATTCCGACGCGGAAAAGACGAGACGGTACGAGACGCGATACGACGAAACACTTCTTCCACGGGAAAAGTGATAAATTATACCCGCTTACGATCTTTAGGCTGACGGGGCGTTATTTCCAAAAGATCGCTGCTTATTTCCAACCCCCTTCTCCGGTGGTGGTCCGCGACGATTGCTCTCGCCCGGCTCCGCGTCTTCCATCGAGATCCGATAGCAATCTCTCCACCCGAGATATAATGGAGAGCGCCGCGAAAGGATCCGTCTCTGAAAATCCTTTCCTCGTTTTTCATCCCGAATACAGAACGCGGCAAATCGGAAACGCGTGCACGCCCCGTGTTCTCTATCTTCCTTGCTTTCTCCGTCCTCGTCTTCCCGTTGCTGCGCTTCCCGATTCGGCCAGCCAGATGGGTAATAAGGTTTCACGAGCGCGTCGAAGCGCCCGGGAGAATCTGTTCCTCGACGATTTCCCGTTCAATGTCGAGTCCGTGACGCGCGACGAGAGACGCGCCCGCACAAAATGGACCGCGATGAGGCAAAAATCGATACGAAAACGAGCATCGAGCGATCGCCGGAGCCCGGGTGGAACACGCACGTGTCACGCTGCCAGCGGTTCTCATCTTCTGACCAACACCCACCCTCCCTTCCTCGTCGGAACTTTGTCGCTATACATTGTTGAAGAAACAAGTATTTACTGCGATACCCTATGCTTTCCAGGACGCAAGCGAACGGCTTCGTCGATTCTTCGAACAATTTCTAAGCAATAATTATAATCATATTTTTCGAGACACCTCGCCTCCGCTTCTCAAAAGAAAATTAATGTTGCTCCGTGTTTCGTTCGAAAGCAATGATTTTGATCGGATTTTCTGAAACACTGGAGGGAACGAGAGAATGAAGAGAAGAAGGCGAAAGCGCAGTTGTAATATTGTTAACAAGTAGTTAGACTGTTGGAGGTTGTTTACGAAGCGTGGAAGATTTTAATGAATTGTTTCCGCGTCTCGGATCGACTTGTTCTAAAATATTCCTGGTATGAAAAGAATCATTTTAAGAGCTTTTATAATGCAGTTGCTTTGCGTTTTCTTCTTTGATGCTACAAGTGTCGATGGATTTGAAACATTGACTTTTCTTAACTGAGGAATGCATTCATGAATAAAGGGTGGATTTTAAAGATGAATTATTATAATTGGATGAGAAGACGATGATTGTAGGTAAGTTTCACTAATTAAGGGTAACGCGGTCTAGAACAAGAGCATTAAGGGTGAACGAACGTGGTCGTCGACGCAGGGTCTGATCGCGTAAAGGTCGAGAGGCAGAGCCGTGATTTTCAGCGTGCAGTTATCGAGACTCGGCAACTGCGTGAATTCGGAAAAGCAGGGGACATCAATACCTTCTGACAGAGAGGAGGTATAGTGATGCTGGGGCTGACCGGGGGTTGCGCGAGGGTGGCGAGCGGTTTCGAGAGTGCTGCGGCTGGCTTCCGCTTTCGATTCATCGCGGACTCGATGAATACGAGATGCGTACGCGAGAGAGCACGGGGTAATCTCGATGCTAAGGTCAATGTTTTTGGGCCGGTTGGATGGTGGCAAGGGCGGCTAGAGAGAGCGACTAGGGCAGAAAGGGAGAAACTCCGGAGAGGCATGGACAGAATAGAGAGAGCGGTTGCCATGGTGACCGTGAAGAGAGGGGTTGGTTAAGGGGAGGCTGCTAGCGAGAGTGAGAGAGAGAGTGACTACGAGAGAACCGAGAGAGAGACAGAGAGAGAGAGACAGAGAGAAATAGAGAGACGCGTTAACATGTGACGGAGGAACGAAGAGAGAGTACACAGGCCACAAACGAGGGAAAGAGAGGGGCGGAGAGAAAGAGGGAGAGAGAGACAGATTGGGAAAACTATTACTCTCCTCTCTCCTCGTTTCTCCGACGGACGCGGTCTCTTTTTGTCCTTCGTCACTCATCGGGCGGAGGGTTTGAAGCCAGAGTGATGTTAATTGCACTGCTACCGCCAGCAGGCAATATGTATTCGTGTACAGAGCGATGTGCCACCAGAGAGAGAGAGAGAGAGAGAGAGCGAGAGAGAATGAACGTAGTCGGCTCGTAAACGGCAACCAGCTTCGAGCCGCTACCCCGCTGCAAAGGGCGGAAAAGTAACGCCACCCTTCTCTCTCTCTCGCTCCATGCCGAGGCCTCTGATAAAACTGGGCTAGGTCGGTCTTGCTCGTGGAACACGCTGTTATTTGCTCGCAGGACGAGTCGCCGTGACATTTCCCGTCTACCACGGATTTCTACACCCTCGTGTTTCGCTCCTTTCGCCTCGCTGCCGAGACAACGGGCGCACCGCGGACCTATCCCGCAGCGACAGAGGACAATCTCAAACTTCGATTGTGTACCATTTTCCTAGCCGGATCCGAAAGAGCTTTGCCACGCGAACGCAATAAATCTCGCACGAAAATCTTCCAGCAAGCCTTCACTGTCCTCCTCGCGACGAAATGCTCCTTTATTCGAACCGTAAATTGCAATCTCTGTTACCTCGCGTTGTCGTTCACGAAATTTGTGTAGCTTTCGAGGTCTTTACAAAAGACCAGGGAAAATTGTGTTTCTGATCTGAAATCTGAAGTTTCAACGTTTCTAGACCCGGCCTCGGCGCTCATGCTGGGCAAATTTAGTGCGAATCTATTTGTAATTTATCCTTGAGCTTGTACTATTGTAATCAACCACAATTTTCTTAATATAAAACGTAATATCACTGCATTAAGGTTAGGCTAAGATTGCGGGTTGTTCACAAGTTGGCGAGACATTTCCAACGGAAAATTGACGGCGAAGGAAAAGCGTTTAAACACGACGCAAAGAGGAACAACGCGTCCAACGATAAATTCCATCGCGTACAGGCTCCTCAAGGCAACGGGGCAGACTGTTAATTCCCGCGCAAATGTTTTAATTAACTCGCTCGGTAGACGCGGGGTGGTATTAACGACGCGGTGGAGTAACATTGGCTCGAGCTTTCGGACAGAACTGGGCTAACTTCGCGCCATTAATATCGCGACGCCCCGCAGGGTGGAACGACGCGGAAAAAGTAATTGGTTCGGGGGATGGAGAGGGATGCTGCGAGCCGTAATGGGGCCTTAATTGTGAAATTAAGGAAATCTGACAAACCCAACTTCCTGGAATACGCGAACCGCGGTTCACCGTAAAAAGAGACCGACTCGCACCTAGTTTTCTTCGTATACATAAAAAAAAAACGATTTCATTCTTCATTTCAATCTTCTGTGAAAAATCAATAATGCGCATAGATATATCTTTCTTTCTATGTACAATTTCGTGAATTTTCCCTCGCGTTTATTTCTATCGGGCGAGATTAATTAGAAAAATCAACCGGCGGACAAAGTCACGCGGCAGCGTTACAACGATGCGCAAAACAATCAAGACGACCCATTGTCCCGCGGGCCGAGATTAACAACGGTGAAACCGCTAATAAGCGTGTAAACGGGTCCGCGCGAATTAGCGGGGCGGACGAGCGCGAGCGCGGAAAGAGGCGATCACGGTTTTAATTTGCCTCGAGTAATCAGCGTCAGCTAGCCCGATTATTTCGCGACGGGCGCAAACGTGTGCGGGATACACGGGAAAAATTGTTGGCTCTTCGTTAACCCTCGGAAACGCGACGGAGTCGAATTTTCGCCCGTTCTCTTCACAATTTAATTCGGAACATTTTTATCCGTGTAAACGGTGCGGGAAAAATTGTAAATAAAATTGTATACAATTCAGAAGCGACACTCGACGACTCTAGAAAACTTCGATCAAGGAACGAGTGTTCTCTGAATATCCTAATCCCGAATCACAAAGCTTCCAGGATTACATTACACATTTTTATCCGTGTAAACGGTGCGGGAAAAATTGTAAATAAAATTGTACGCAATTCAGAACCGACACTCGACGTCTCTAGAAAACTTCGATCAAGAAACCAATGTTCTCTGAATATCCTAATCCCGAATAGCAAAGTTTGCAGTATTACATTACACATTCCTATCCGTGTAAACGGTGCGGACAAAATTGTAAATAAAATTGTATACAAAATATCGATCAAGGAACGAGTGTGCTCTGAATATCGTAATCCGGAATAGCAAAGTTTGCTGCATTACTTATACATTTTGCCATGCGACAAAAGGGTTGATGAGCCGAATAAATGTGCGTTGCTCGAGGCAGCTTAGTGGAAGAAAATGGCAACTGTAGTGCGGCAAAAAGGGCTGTATCTGCCGACCGAGATGAGCATAATGGAGCAAGAGGCTTGTGTCCCGGGAGCAAGGCAGTGTTTCTTGCGCGACGAAGGGTTAATACCCCGAAGAATGGCGAGCTGAATGGCTGAATGGAGGAGTCGCGTTGGGAGGATTTCGTAACTTCCGGTGGCCGACGAAACTCGGTGACCTTAAACGGTAGAGGCTAGGGTCCGAGGAATCGCATGTGACCAGGCCGATACACAGGACGAGACAATTGCGCCCAATCTTTTCATTCGTTCCTAAATGAACGAACCGGTGGCCGGTGTGAAAGGCTCGGGTCTAAACTAGACAGAGGGCAGCGGGGCGCGTGACAACAGGGACCTTGACAATTTTATTCCCTGTCTCGTTGACCGAGTAATGCGACCTAGTATTCGACAATAAGACGAACACCGTGGGCCTGGGCAAAGATTTCCGTTTCTGTGCTTCGTCGCCGACGTGCATATCTCGTCTGATTGGAAGAGACACGCGCGTTGCCACGGAGATGCACCGATGCATCTGCAGCGACGACGCGGCCTCTCCTTTGTCACCTGCTTAAACTGGAGCACTGCCCACGCGGGAAGACGCCGCCGGTGATACTCTCCCGAGAATATTAATGCATCCGTTTCATCTCGCGAGATACGCGGTCGAGGCTGCGGGCACATTAACGCGATCGCTACCAGCATTTATTTCGGCAACGGCCTTCATCTACTACATTTCATCAAGTAACTCTTGCGAAATATCGTCGAATGTATTGTCACGTTTAGAAACTTTCCGAGCATCCCACATTGGGTATTTTAAACATAACTAAACTATCCAACAAGAAATCATTGGTGGATCATTGAGCGATTGCGCGATCATCGATCCTCGCGAATTTCAGATATCGTGGAATATCGTCCGACGAGCAACTCCAGTTACAAAGGATCCGGAGCTAAGCCAGGTTCATCTGAAGACTTCGAAACAACGATTATTCACCGCGGATGAAATTCGTAGGAGACTCGAGTTACTCTCTCGACCAGCAGAGCTAACTTCGGCTACTTCTCATCAGATATAACAGAGTAGAGCGCGGGATTTCTCCGCAAACTCCGGCCGAGAGTTCCAGGTGGAACCGATAGAACGATTTGCTCGCGTCGATTACGAACGCAGTCGCAACTTCCACCACAATGTATCACAATTCCAACTGCGTGTTTCTTCCCATTTTAAAGATTCCTTATAGCAAAAACATCCATCGATTTATATAAATTTATATAAATTATATATCCACCTTTGTTACTCCCTATCACAATATAACCATTAACTGTATCCCTCACCACAAGTAACATGTAAAACACTTTTGATTGTAAATCATGTGGTAGCTAATCACCTAGCTGTTAATGCGACCACATTAAAATAAACAATAAATAAATAAATAGAAATAAAAATGTCATTGATCTCTGCCGATTTCAAATACAAATAGAAATATAATTCCTCGAGTGAAAATAGAATAGAAATGACACTTGATGTCTGTCGATATCAACGCGCTTCTGTCCTAAATAAAAATCTACGGTGTATACGAAAAGGTAAAAATAACGTTCAAAAATGTTCTCGAATGCTGCGGCTTCGTCGAATTCCCTCGTATCTGAAAACACGATGCACGTTTCCCGTTCGATCCCGAAGAACTGCCACAAGAAAACTGTACGACGAAGAAATAGATATGGCAGGCGAAATAAAAATAGAGGATAGGGCCAGAGACCCGGAAGATCGTATCGGTTCGCATGTTTCTTTTTCCGGACGAAGGATCTCGCGAGTGCAGGCAATTTCCCGGCGATAACTTTATCACGAGAGATCTACATTAGAGGTTCGAGTGGTCCGTCGAGGTTGTTCTTGCCCGGTGCGAAAACGGAAAAGAAACAAAGGGGGGAGAGGGTGAAAGGGAGAATGGAAGCATGCGGCAGCTGGCGTTCCGCTCCTTTTGTAGATTACTGGCGTCGTATCGGACACGTAGGAAATAAGATGTCGTGCGAGTCCGACGTCAGCGGGGCCCTTTTCTCACCCTTCGATGTGTGCGAGAGGTTCCTCTGCACCTTTCCAACCTTTCACGTGGTCAGGACCCTCGACGTTCGACTCTCGCAGAACCCCCTATGGTCTTTGCGGACCTCGTGCGAACCTTCCCGAGAGCTCCTAGCCCCCTTTCCGGCCAGAGAAAAGCGGAAGAAAACAGCGCCAGGACACGATCCTTTGTCACCAAGGAAACGTGTCACTCAGGTTTTCCTTCGGAACCATTTTGACACCCGATACCGTCCTGTCGATCCGCCTTAGCTGGTCTGAGGACTAATTAACGATAGGGACACGTCTTGGAGGTAAAGTTTTATCTGGCGCTACAGGATCTATAGGAACACGTAATACAATACACGTCTTCACTTCGAACAGAATTCGTATTTTCTAGTCCATTTAATATTTAATTTTTGCCAAAAGGAACGAATACATGATCACGTTTGATCACAAAACAGTATATCAGAACATGAGTTAAGGGTTGGACAACGTAGCAGAGACAACTAAAATTTTTCCAGATAGAATAGAAAATACCGCGAGAGAAGAAACTGAATGTGAATGGAGGCAGAGTCTGCGTGCACTGGGAGATACATTCAGCACACGGCCGCGAAAGAATGGGAGCGAGATAATTGTATCGTCGTTAGTTCGTGCAACAATTAAAGATTCATCTCGGAGACGCGGCTTTATGAGCAGAAAAGGCGATTTAAAAAAAGAAACTGTCTCTTCACCAGAGAGAGCGAGAGAGAGAGAGAGAGAGAGAGAGAAAGAGATAGAGAGATAGGCTAAAGAGGATGAGGGGGAAGAAGTCGGCCCCAACATGGCCGTCGAACGATAACGGCCCGCTGATAAGGGCCTACCCTCGCTTCGACGCTTTAATATCTCTCCCGCGCCTGCCTTTTTAATTATCTCTCCAGCGATAATGGGCGTCCTCCGCGGCTCGAGCTTTCGACGGATAAATGTGAAGAGGAGGAAGAGGGAGAGAAGAACCGTGAGACGGATCTCTTTCTCTCTCTCTCTCTCTCTCTCTCTCGGAGAGCCAAAGAGAGATAGCGAGACGCGGCTGGAAGATGAGAGACGACGAAGGAGAAGAAATCCTTCCGGGACGCGGATGCACTGGTTGCTGCACCCGGTGTGCAGCGGCGGCTCGCGAGGGAAAATGAAATTCGCGGATGCATCTGATAACCACCGGGAGAACTACCCCTTTACCACGCACCCCTTTTCCTGGCTCTTTCAACCCTGAGTGCTTAAAGTTACTTGCGAGAATTCCGAAGCGGGGAAGATGATTATCGGGAATTCCGTCTCGACGAAATCAATCTGCTAGAAGAAAGCGATTCTAAATCGATGGACCCTGAGAATTTTTCGAACTCACGATTCGAAACTTTCTTGCCATCTCTTTTTCGTGCACGGCGACAAAAATGCGAAAGCGTTACATCATCGGAACGCGCGCTGGCCTCGTTATCGGTGATTTACGATAAGCCGGACACATCGATAGCCGCCGCCACCGACGCCGTTATTTATCGTTCCGCGAACGCTCGAAAAACATTCGATATCTGTCGAGCACCGCGTTCAAGAGTCGCCGGGAAAGCCTTGCTCGCGGGAAAATTACCGCGTGCGCGTACACGCGACCGGCCCCATTGGTAATTGATGTTCGCGTGACAATTACGCGCCTCGTAATTCCTCGACGGACGATTGCCGCCGTTTAGAACCGTCAACGAACGACCTCAAATTTCTGCTCGTTCGAAAAGATCACACGATGCTGCGTATTCCGTAAAATTCAATTTCTTCTCACTACATATTTTCTATTCTACCAGCTGATTTTTGCCATTATTACTAGAACTACCGAGCACTGAACGCAATTGGCATATACTGCCTTATAATAATGTCAAAATTGCATTTATCTAGATTTACTTCGATAGAGATGTTCACTAAAAAGATTTCTCCGAAAAACACATTTATAATTTCGATATTTCTAAAAGAACAAATCAGGCGCAAGTCATTTTTACTAATCCGGCAGTTCTAGTGTTCATGTATAAAATACGCGGTTCAGTGATAACGTTCGACACGACTACTGAGATGACCTAATGCAAAGCAGACAGTGACTCAACGATAGAATGTAGTTGCAACTAGTTATCGAACAGATTCATTAATTAGCGCGATTGCATTTCACTTGAACGTGGCAAGTGGGTTCCGATGAATTTCGAGGGGAATTTGCGAACGGTGGTAGGCAGAATTTCCGGGGATCACCATAAAGGCGAAACGAAGGAAATCCGTGGCTGCAGTCGCCGTTAATTTTTCATCAGGCCGGCACTTAACTGCAGCTTAATTTCTTGTCTCGCGAGGATGATCGTGCCCGTCGCGTTCAGTTTAAGCTAAAAGGGACAACGAAAGGGGTGGATGGATGAACGTTCGTCTCCGAGCTTAAAAGGTGTCGAGGCGACTTTTCGCGAAAGACCCCCGGCTTTTCGAACCATTACTTTTTATTGGATCGTCCGGATAGATACTGCTCTCTCACTTCTACCTTTCGACGTTCCTTTCTCTCCCTCGCCTCTCTTCCGTTTTCGGGTAACAAAGCGCGTTTGTCGCGTTCGGAACGGTTCGATCGCGGGGATACTGTGAAAAAAGGCGCTCGAAACGGTTTGCCAAACCGTGGCACCAGCTTCCGGGAAGAGACGATCACTGCGTCGGATACTGGAGCATCGTTAGGATCGCGATGTCGTTAACGAGACGAACCTCTTTCCTATTCATGCCGCATCTATCCGATGTTCCGCCGAACAATCAATGGAATTTACCCTACGCTGAATCTACGCGTCCGAGTCTCGGGAAGGATTCGTTTCGAAACCCAGAAATTTTTAGTCGTTTGTGCAAACAGCTCTCTTTGTAAATACTCGCAGCTACGTAGATACTGGTTTCATTGTAACAAATGCGTGAAACTGATTTTTAATCTACGTGGCCATTCTGTTAGAATTATATTTTAAGCATGAAAAATTGGAGGATCATTACTAGACGTTAAATTCTAAAAGGATTTAATTTCTACTTGATTGATGGACTAATTCAAGCACAGCTGTTGGGTTGAATAATTATTATTTTAAAATTATCATATTAAAAAGGGTTGAAATTATTTTTCTACCGACCTCGACACACAAGCTGGACGTTTCTAGCTCGTCCACGTGTTCAATAAATCACCACGAGGACTAAGGTCACTCGTGAAACGCGAGGGCTGAATCTTGCGGGCTATATACTGCGTATTAGTGGCTCGAGAAAGTCCTCCAAAAAATGCCTGCAATATGAAAAGTTTGGGGAACGCGGGCGCATCGTTTCGGATTACACGTTCATTTTGCGGAGGAGCAACCATCTAAGCCGAATGCTGGACACGTACACACGAGAAAGAGAGTGTGAGAGAGAGAGATCCGACTCGAGCAATCGTAAATAGGATCTGTCAGTAGCTCGGACAGCTGCGTAAAAATCTCCTCGAGTCCGAAGCGAGCGGTTCGATGCGGTTTCAACGCCAGAATATTACACGATACCCGGGGAGAGAAAGAGAAAGAGAGAGAGAGACATGCGAGGAAGGGTGCGGTGGCAGCTACTACCCAGTGACTGGTATCATCTGTCAATCAATCGCGGAGGAGTCAGGGGGGGAACGAAAAAAAAAATACGTGAAAAGTGCATGTGACGCGACAGCCATGTTGCGATTTTTCCGCGCGCGCACAGATGGGAATTATTTCCAGCATCGGTTTTGTGCTTTCCGGCCATTGAACCACTCTGGGCTACACCTCCGCACCGAAATTCACCCCTTTACCACCCCCTGTGGTCCCGATGTGTATTTGTCGCTCGTTGTTTGCAGGATACTCTCGACCCTCGCACCGGAAACACGTTCCTCTCTCTCTCTCTCTCTCCTCGAGCTTCTTTTCTCGCGAGAAACGCGGATTTCTCGCCTAACCTAACCAATCGCAGCACACATCACAGCACTCGGAAACTCGACGACAATTTATCTGATAAATTAAGTTAAATGTTGTATTTCATAAAACAAAATGAAACTAATTGGAAGATGAACGAATTCCGATTTTCCGCGGTTTTTCTCGCAACGTCCGCTTGTGTAAAACAGGATTCCGAAGGTCAATTTAGGGTCCCGCGCTGGTTTTTCAAGAATCACGGGCCGATAATCCAGTTAACTGTTCTTTTGCGTCCTCGGGGAGGGAGCCCTCTGCCTCCGGGGGTGGTCGGGGCGAAAGAAAAGCAAGCCAGAGAAACATAGTCGAAGGCGCGGGAGCGGAAATGGGCCATTAGTCTCGTGACGAGTATTCAACGGGACGGATTCTCGTCGCTCGGATGGAAATCCGGCCGAATGGGTGCGCATCGACCCCGTCTCTCCACCCCCGTTCTTCTTGCCACCCCTGGAACACCGTCGGAGGAACACAGAGCAGCCGCCTCCTCTCTCCTGCGACGGCTGCACGTTCACGATAGTATTTACGTTACTGGAGCGGGGCCAGGCGCGCTTGGCTTATGATAAATTTCCCGTGTACAAACTAATTTCAGGAAGCGTAAACCCTCCCGGTACGCGCCGGCGCGAGAACGCAACTCGCCCCCTGACCGATCCGTCAACTTAACCGCGAGTTAATTTGAAATTGTGCACCCGAAGATTTTCCCGCAAGTTTTCCGCCGTTGAAATTTTCTTTAGCCTCTCCACCACTCTACACAAGGTAGAACAAAACGAATTTTCATGGAGGTACTTTGCGCTCGATGCGGGAAACCGCATTCCGTTTCCTCGTCCCATTGTACCTTGAATCTTGCTTTCTTTCTCTCTCTCTCTCTTTCTGGTTTTTCCTCTCCGATGGTCCCCTTTTCTCTCGCTCTCTCTCCCCTTTTCCGTTTCCGTCCGATCCCCTCGCCCCTGGTCAAATTAGACCGGGGGCAAACCTGTATCTGAAATGGGAAACCGTTCCCGGGCTCGCCGGCTGGGAACGACACCCGACCGAAGCGGGGAGCCGGAGTCGTTTTAAGATGGCAACCGCATCAATTGGGCGAATTAACCTCTAACGAGAAATCTCGACCCCGCCAGAAGTGGAAGAGCGTGGACCACGAACTGCGTCCTAACCAGCTATTTTCTTAACAGACCCACGCCGGAAGGGGCTGCCGCCGAACGTTCCCCGCGATTTTTATCTCCCGGAAGAAACGTCCCCCACCCGGACTTTCGGACGAAGTATGACGAAACTGATATACACAGCAGAGAGATAAAACAAATTTGATACCAGCAATACACTAATGTCAACTTCAAAATTTAGTAAAGGAAGGAACAAATTTATATTTGATTGCAGCACCTGGTAATTGAAAATTTTCTTTACGCTATATTACCGTTAATATTATGCAGTGCACTACGACTTTCGCTAGACATGTGGATAAAACGAATTTGACTATCTTTGAGTAAATTTATGGATTATGGACGTCACTTATCTGTGACGCTAGTAACGAACGCGATAAACACTACTTATGAAAGAATGTGATTCTCGCTGATCCCCCGTTGCCCCACCATTTGCGGTTCAGCGATTCAGATCGGACAAAAATTGCACTGACTACGGGGGTGGCTTTCAAAGTTTGATTTTTTGGGGGTCGGAGATTGCTCGGTTATTTTTCAAAGGCAGTAATTCAGTAATATTAGAGCTCGGTCATGCGATATCGGTTCGTCGAACACCAACCGACCGGTCCTTATCGTCGACAGCTTGCAATTCACGTCGGAGAAGCCGAACGGGATATACGCAGGACGTGCCACGTCGCGGAATCTAATACAACTGATGACATAATGTCGCAAAAGTCAGTCGAGTCGATAAGCCGCACACGGACTCCGCTTACCGAGGAGACGAAAATGTAACAAACAATTCCGATATCGTTTTACCGGTACGGTAAACGAGGTGGACGGTGTTATGTAAATGATTATTAGTCGCTGACACGTTCTGGCCTCCGAGAACCCTCGGGTGGAAAGTCTTCGGGAGTCAGTCGTCTCGATCGAGAAAGATCAGGAGAACAAAACGCGTCATGAAAAAATGAATACCTTGCACTCCGGTTCGTTTGAAGCGTCAGATGTTCGCGTAGTTCCTTCCAAGAGCAGATTCAGCAACGATGTTCAGGAGCAAGATCGTCAGCTCTTCCGAAAACGCGCGGTAATTTCTCTCGATCGAGATCACTGGCTGTTGGAACCGAGTCGATATATCTAGACTGGACGATCGACTATGCACTGTAATGTTTTACAACATCGCGGCCAGAGGCTCGGATCGCCCGGGTTAAACTGAGAGATAATTGTCCGCTATCAGCTGACCCTTGTTGTACATCCAGGCGGCTTCCCCCTCTTCTTCGCTTCGCCGGCTGTTTCTCTCTCTCACTCTCTCTCTCGGTTTCGATGCGACCAAGTCGAGCGCATGTTTGCCAGTACACAGCGACCGACAAAAGGCATTTTGTCGCGAGATCGAGCGGGAGAAAGAGGCAGCTGACGATAGACCAGGGGCTGGAGGTTGTTCCAGTCTACGCGAGATAATCGGAACGCGTGCAGCTCGACAGATACGTGCACTAATGCCGCCTCAATAAGGATCATTATGCACCCGATGTAATCTCGATAACCACAATACGCGTCCTATCAGCCGGATGCTACGGAAATCGGGCCCAGGACTCCATTTTGGATTTTAATCTGTGGCTTCGACACCTCCGCGCGAGCCAACATAAATTCAGCAAAAATCCCGTAAAAATCGTGGCGAGAGATTCGCGATTCCACCGCGACGATTAATTTTACGATGGTCCGATCCATGTTTCTCGGCTCGATCCCCGGTAAAAATCACTTCGCGGGATTTCAGCCGGGTAAAAAGAACCGGGATAGACAGCGTACTTAGCGGCGGTCGTAAATTCAACGCGAGAACGCGGCCCGCTATCGTTTCCGCCTTTTCTTTTGGTTCGCGAATCCTGGCCGATACCGAGGGCCAGCTTTTTGCTCGGCGAGAGAGAACGTCGGGTAAAAACCGTTTCCGACGAAAGGAGTTTCTTCCCGGTGAAGTATCTGTCTTCCCTTGCACGCGCGTTGCTGGAGTTGTTTCAAGTAGCTTTGAAATATTCGCGAAAAAATTATTGGAACGCCTGCACCGAACATGGAGACGAGGGTGGAGGAAGACTATAGGGGATGATCAAATTTAATTTACAACTTTACGATGTTCTTATTACTTGCTAGTTAACTCGAGCGAGAGTTAACGTTGCAAAGTTTGCTAAATAGCAGAAACATATTTAATTTTCAAAAGAAAATTTCTGTTTTCCCGGGAACACTCTGAACGACAAGGTAGTTTTGATTTAAAGGCGAATTTCTTGACGGGAACGTTTCGTTTGACATCAGTTCGATTATTCCGAGACGAGGCTCTCGTCATCGGGAATGTTGTTAATGGATTGTTTCTCCCCGACGATATTCCCGGTTTACGGTTCATAAAGACGACGGAAGCGTGTTTAAAGAGGTGGATAATTTAAAAGCCGAGGATGGGACAAGGCACGAGAAGTTACGTCGCGAGGAAAATTACGCTGATGGAGAACGCTTCGGGATTCCTCAAAGGCGCGGGCGCTGCCTCTTGAAAAATTAAAATCTTCCGCAGATCTCTTCTTCCCTAGCTTCGGCGTGATTATAAAGGACCGAACGACGACGAATCGGCTATGTAACTTATGACTGTGCGCTGGACTACGGAGACATATCGTTAGGAGACAGCGTAATCAAGTGAAGCCTTGACTTCTTTGCACTCAGTTGTGTTTGGAAGACCGTAGATAAAATTTGCAAATACGGAGAGTCCAATATTCATGTTATGGAAATTAAATGGAAATACAGACACTGCTGGAGGTGCACTAGATAAAATACTTTGACGAAAATACAACTGTTTCGTGCTTGATAAACGCGACACACCAACACGATAGAGAGTTGGAAATGTTTAGTTTGCATGAAGTCCCAGAGACGAGGTTTCAGAAACTTGATTAGAAAATGGACTACTGTTCGATCAACAAAGTATACGATTCCCTTTGCTCTGTGATTTGCAGAGTTGCGATATTCTGTTCGACTGCCTGCGCTTTCTGTATCTCGGGGTGCATCTGCAGCTTGTTAAACGGGGTCCCGCAGAACGGTGGTCCCGCTTTCAGGAACGAATCCTAACGATCCGGAAAAGGAGACGGAACGCTTACGATCCACCGAATAATTCCGTTGGGGGTGTGAGCCTGCAGGGTCGGTAAATTGCCGTAGTCTCCCGCGGCGTCGTTTCTAACACCGCCCCCGCATATCCGTGGTTGTCGCGAGGGATGGCCGAATATCGCGCGCCTCTTTTTTCGCCCGGATTTCGCCGGAGGATATCGACAGGAAACGACGAACAGGAAACGGAGCGAGCGAAACGAGAAAGGAAAAGGTTCGTTCGGAGGAAGGGGGGGGGGGGACGCGAAAAATGGGGGCGGTGGAGGGTTCGAGATTGCGAGGGGGTTGGAAAATGAGCGGAGAAAGGTGGGGCGAATCTGCTGTGTTCAACGCTAGGAAAGAGAAAGAGAGAGAGAGAGAGAGAGAGAGAGATTCTGAGTTGGTGAGGCGGAGTGTCCGGGGGTGGTATTGTCTCAGTGATTATTTATGGCGAATTTTAAGCCCCTAAGTGTGGCTGCTGTAATAATTAACAAAAGGCATTATGCCGCGTCGAGAACGAACCCTGGCTTCGCTCGTCCGCCCCCGCAACCCTGGCGCAGCCCTATTTATATACACGATGGGACGCGGAAGGCAACGGCGGCGGCGGTGGCTGTTCTCGTTCCGGGGTTGTTCGTTCGTTCGTTCGTACGCTGGCTCGCCAGGAGAGATAACACCTGGGACCCCGCCACTCGATTGCCCAGGGCTCATTTACTAATGAGTACGTCCCTATAACGTGCACGGGAGTAATGCCGCTTCTTCTTTCTCCTTCCTGGTTTTACACGTGTACCAGACAGAGTCAGCTCGAACGTTAACTAGGGAGCCACCAGGTTGTCCCGAAGCCACCCACCCTGACTCCCGGATAGAGAGCCACCCTCCAATGTCCGTGAAATACTGGCCAACGGATCATTTTAACCCTCGCGCGCCCTTACAGAAAATTATTGCCCTCGAATTTCCCGAATCAATTGGATCAAAGATGTTAAGACATTCCGAACACGTAAATTGATTCGAAACTTGAATTGGTTTCAACAAGCTGTAGAGACGATGTTCGAGGCCCGATGGCGCAACCCTAAAATTCATGGTGGAGCCAGAGGACTGGAGTACTCGTCGTCCTTCTCGCCCCCAGGATCGTGTCGCACGTTGAAAATTTCGAGCCTCGCTCTCTACGATTAGGAGAACCGAGGCGCGCGCGCTCGGATGTCGCGCCGTACCGTACAACATCGCACTGCTAACGACGCGTTACACTAGTAACGAGATTAATGACTGCGCCGTCGAGACCCGGTAATCCGTCAAATTGATTTTAATCGCAGGAACAGCCCGCTTCCCTCATCCTCCCCAGCGTCCCTGTCCCTCTCCTCTGTCCCAACTATCTCTCTGTGCTGGCGCGCAAAGCGATTCGAGACCGTCTCGATTAAGGGAGACGCGTTTCTTTCGTGTCGTTACGCAATTCGTACCCTATCCTCCTCCGAGGGCTTATCGGACGGACCTTCGCTGGGGGGAAACGTCTTCTGAATATCCTTTTCCTGGCCTCGCTTGTTCCAGTTTGTTAAAATGCGCGAAAGGGGCAGACTCTCTCCTCGCAATAAAGTCCGGGATTTGATACGAAGAAAAAGTCCTGTCTGCCGAGAATCTCCAAAGAGAAATTCAGAATGTGCAAATTCGTCCTGAGAGATATATACATATTTATGAATAGACTGCGAATCTGTGTGCGTCGTTTTGTGAGAAACGAAACGAGAAGGAACGACTTGTCTCGCTGATTAAAAGAGTCCTCGCGATACAAATGGAACGGACACGATACCTAGACACTGTCGAGGCTAATAGAACTGCATTACTGGACTGCGGATTTTCTGCATTTACGACAAGAAACGGACACAATTTAATATAGTATAAAAGTTCAGGGAATTTAGTAATAAGAAAACGAACGCCTTCGCGGTCCCTGTTTCTTCGAATCAGGTGATTTTCCCGGATTAGAGCGAGTTGTGTACGCGAGAGGAGCATACGCGTCCGCAGCGTTCGTACGACAGGGAGTTAGCGGTTGAAATTTAGAACGGTTTAAGTGGCATATGGTGGCATTTTAATTGACAGACTGGATTAGGTCATCGCGGCTCCGTATCGTCGTAACACATGGACGACGAGTGCCGTTCCCGGGTCGGAGATACGGAGAAGGCTTAACCACCACGTGGGGAACAGTTTATGGGAATCGGAGCACGCCAGAGGCATTCGCGTGTGCGTGGGTGGTGGTGGTGGTGCCACGTTAACGCGTTTGTGTGTCGCACGCCTCTCCGCACGCCTCTCCGCACGCCGGCCAATACGTCTCGTTTCCCTTTTCTCTGTCGGCGGCATGCCCGCGCGTCGATCGTTTCAAGTTCATCGTACCCTCGCTCGATTTTCGGAAGATTGGTTTTTTAATGTATGCATTAAAAATGCTTTGTCATGCATGCACACGAGCTTCGCGCGCGCGGTCCCTTGCGCTCGCCGTTATTAGACGCTTAGGAAAAAGCTATATATCTATCCACCGTTCGATTTGCATCCCGTGATCTCGCGAACGATTTCGCGATTCTAACAATTCCATCGGAAACAACGAAGAAGTCGACGACCGGGTCAGAGTGATCGGAGCTAGAGGAATTTCAACGAGAATTACAGGCAAGCTTCGACCCGATTCTTCGCCGAGGAAGCCGAGAGGACGAGTTAACTCTGGCTCTCGATCATTCCTCGTCCTCCGCGTTCAATTGCCCCGCAGTCGATCAATTGCTATGTACACGAAATACTCGGGGTCTCTCGCGGAACGAAATTATTCGAATCGATAGACAAAACCAGAGGAGCCCGCCTCATCGTGATATTTATTATTTATGTTGCATCTCGAGAGTCGACGCTGGTAATAGAATAATATTTAATTAATTGGAGACCCAGCTTCGTCATCCGAGGGTCAATTGTACTTGGAGCGACGCGAGGATCGAAAGTGCAGTCTCTCGGATGCACTAGTTTCTTGTCTCTGCTTCGATCTTGCGTTTATCAATTATCTATGATACGACTGCGATCCATCATTTCCCTCCGTGAAACGATCGAATCAATTTATACTATGCAGCAAGAAGCTACAGTTTCTATGTAGCTGTTAATAAAGATAATTTTCGATCACGAAAGAAAGTATCGAACGTCTTTGTGTTAAGTTAAATTGACAGTGTTCCATTGTCGCGCTCAATTATGTAGAACCGTCGAAAGACCAGGCTCAAAGTGCTCCAGTCGACCCGACTGCAATGTGTTCAAATATTTAGAGAGGTAGTGCAATTTTAACCACGCTGCCTCATTCAATTATTTTAGATATTCCCGTTTCGAGCTGCACCAGTCGTAGCAGCTAAAACATGAAGTTTCACGACCACAGTCATTTTAACCCTGCCGTTCCCCACGATAATTTCAGATATTCCCGATCACAGAACTTCATACATTATAGAAATAGTACAGTAGATCTTTTCTTCTTTAACGATCTTAGTGGAATTCTCTTGATAAAAAACGCGAAATCGATTTTGTCACGTATGTATAAATCTAATCATTAATATCGTCGGGTACACTTGAGAAGAACGTGGTTCGCCAACAGATTGGCATATCGGCGATCGATCAAGATGGTTGAAGAACGCGAGAATACAGTTAGAGGAATAGAGAACCTTGGTCGTACCTGCGGGATTGGATCAAGGGTGTCCAAGACTCGTGCGTTGCGGAGAGTATCTCCGTGGGATCGTCGATGATCGACCGTGGTTGGAAGCCGGATGATCCGTCCACGCGAAGCCTCTTCACTTTCGAATTCAGCCAATTACGGGAGGCAGACTCGGCTTATCTCGCGGCGCACTTGTATCAGTTTATCTTGTTCAGCTCACCACAAACTCTTCCAATTAGGAGTGAGAGAGAGGGGGTCTCGGATGTCCCTGTTACACGATGGAGACCCGAACCGTTGCGCAGACCTACGAGAACTGAATCGAACCCGCCGAACCGTCCCCTGTGCCACCAGCAGCTCCGTGCGACGAACAGACCCGAGACGCTCCGAAACTTATCGAGCGACATCGCGAAGACGTCCGACTGTGATCTTCGTCGTGACGTTTCGGTACGCAAATGCATTCGAGTCCCCTTCCCTCCGGGGAGCATCGTTCTTCTACGCCCAATTCAACCCCTACCGCACCCAACCAGCCCCCTTTTTACCTGCAACGGCCCCGATTTTTTTTCACCGCTCCGCAAACCGATCCGATCGTATCTCCAGCCTTACAATTTTCATAATATTTTGAAAGCCATAAATTAGTCTGGGAATTTGAACGATTTACGACATAAATAAATACACGCAATTACAAACAGCTTGCAAACGAATTGAAGAAGGTTAAAATGATTACCCAGGCCAATAAGTGTTCATAAAAAATTTAAACATGCTTTCCACATGTCGTTTGCGTATCTTCGTGAAATATTCGAAACGCGACTTCGATCATGCTCCCGCCCCGAATCCGTATTACAATATCGTGCTTGGAATTGTTGCGGTCGCGTTTCCGCCGTCCAGCCGCCGAAATCGAGAAATTTCAATTTAATCGGGCTCGGTTTTAAACCGAGATTCTTCCGATATCGAAACGCTGATGGGAGCGGAGATAACGCTCGTCGATGTTGTTCGGGCCTGGCGAAAATTCTTTCGACATTTTTTCGATTTCCTATAGCGGTCTCGCGCCGTCTAGACGCATGCAAAAGAGCAATCATTCTACGGCGAATGACACGCGCTATAGGGGAAAAATTTTTCCGCTGTATAGTACAACTATCATTCTTTCGTTAGGATCTTGTATGGACCCCGACTATTCGCGTCAATAGTGGTACGTTCCTGGTCGCGTGTTGTCTGAAGTGACGGATAACTGTTCTTTGGAGAATTGATATTTAAGATTACATTTAAAATATCTCAATTTAGGTATGTAAGGAATAGCCGTATTTATTATAAGCAATCGTTGACAGATGTGTTTGTCACGGGCGCGTTCGTTTCGATCTATCTTCTTTTTCTAATTCGTTGGCGATCGTAATTTTACAATTCTGTTGTTATACAGGGTTGTCTGCTAATACGTATACATACATACATTCAACCGTATAGGTAAATCGAAAAAAATGTTTCATCAAGTTCCGGGAGGTGGTGCGAGGACCTAAAAAGTTCCTAACCCTTTCAATGAGTCTGAAATTGCCCCAGCCCTTAGTCTATTCTAATTGCTCCCGAAATATTCCAATTTGGACAGATCATCGCCTGCGTAAAAAAGTTCCACCTAGTTTTAGGAGGTTCTCGGAGCCGGTGAAACGTGTCTGAGGGCAAGGGAAGATGGAGGAACACAATTTTCCGGGTTCTCTGGCCTAGAACTCGGAGGCCGAGTGGAGCCGAAGGCGTGACGCCAGCCCGAAGAATTACGGCGTGACGAGGAGGCTCGATACACGACGCGCCACGAGTAATTACCAGTTTGACGAACGATCGCGGTGGAGGGATAATAAATTCGGGCGAAACTTTATTTTCGAGCCTCTCGCTATCTTTTCAGTCGCAGCTGCCGTTCGATCGTTCGGATCGCACGATCCGAGGATTATTAATTTGGCTCACGCATCGGTTAAGCGGCCAGAGGCTGGTCGTTACGATCGCGTTCGATTCCCGTCACGCGACCATCTCGTGTTCGTTTATAATTTACAGAAGTCCGAGGCTTTGCTGCACGCCCCTAATCGAGCACCCAAGAAGTCCTTACTACACTCTAATTACAATTCCTGCGACGCTTGCAGTGTAATCCCCGATCTATACCCGCATGAAACGCGACCACCTTCACTCGTTGTACGAAAAACTCTGCCAATCGATCGGAAACCATCGTCTGGCACAAAAGAACGTTGGATGGGTTTCCACGAGAGTCACACACCAACGATGACTTCATCGTCCGATTCGGGTGTCGTTATCGCGGCACTGCGACGTGTCCATTAGCCATTTTATGCTGCCCAACACGCGAGCCAACGAAAATTAGACCATTGAATACTTTTCAAACGAACGATATTGAAGAATCTCGATGTAGACGCGTTTAGTTGATGTACGTATTATTCCCGATGCATGCTGTCTATTGGAAATTGACTGTCTCAGACTGTCCATTTAAACATTGTGCTTAGAGATACTTTGTATAATCATCTCAGTGACGATCTTTCAATTAACCCAGACCTACATCTTGGACGAGCATTGTAGATCCTAGAGAACACGATCGGAGAATAAAGACCTCTTTGTCTGTCGATAAATTCTTCGAAGATTCCAAATTGATGATACACAGTCTAGAAACGCTTGTGTGATCGCTAGACTGTGGATCTTTATGTAAAATAGAACATCTCGAAATGTTCTTTTAATCATTTCAGCAAGTTGAAAATGCATGTTCTCAAATGACTTGAATGATAAATTTTAGTACGTCCTCTGGGTCGATTTATAATTAACAAACCGTGAGAATAAATTTACTTTGATCTAACCATATCTCATGAAACTAGAGTGCGGATGTGTAATTGTTTCAGGCAAATTTCAAGAAAGTGGAGAAAATCTTGTGGAATTTTCTATTCGAGCATTGTTTGAACAGTTAAATAAAGATCCGCAGTCTGGTCAAAACAATTTTCGACGAAATTCCGACGTTATCGATTTCTCGCCGCTCTGTGATCTCGAGAGAAACGGAGTTCCGAAAACGGTATAATGATTTTCGGTGTATGTACCGACGAGGAGCACGACACAGAAGGGACACGAGATCAGTGATTTTAGGCGTGATGGCAGTTGCAGACGAAGCGCAGGGAGAAGAGGGCTCGTTGCGTGGCACGCCGGTCGATTCGTGGACACCGACGGTACGCAGCTCGTAACTTCGGACCCGGGGCAGGGTCAAACGAGGTCGTCCGGCAAGAAGAGCTCGTAGCAAATTCATTAGTCACCGCAGAACAGACTGTCCGTCGTTCCACGGGCTCGCGCAAGTCTCTCTCCTCGTTGCTCCAGAAACACGGGGCCCCGTAACACAGACCGAGGGAGAAACCCGACGCCTGCGAAGGAAGGGAGAAAGAGAAAGGGGTTCGATGGGGCGAGAAGGAAACTCGTTCCGGTTAGGGTTATATACCCGTTGGTGGACGGGCTTTTCGCCCCGGCGAAGAGGGCATCGGCGATTCTTCTTTATCGGTCACGGGGCTGTCGGTGTGAACGACCCCCTTCTTCGCACCGAGGTGTCCGGGATAGCTGGGTCACTCCTGGATTTTTAATCGGGTGTCTCGGGATTGAAAGTCTAGCCGGGGACTTCCTTTTTTACGAGTGCTACTACGACTTCGGGAAATTATTCATTTCGGAGCTACACCGAAAACTTCGCAGTGGGATAGGCTATCCTGAGATTAAATCTTTGACGAAGTGGTTTCAAGGTATACTTCTTGAGGATGAGGAATAATTTTGTGTACTGCGATCTTTAGGCTGTTGATTTCATGAGTTTATCTATAGGTTATTTGCTGACTGCTAGTTAACACTTTACCGACCGGAAGCCTATTAATAGGATTTTCAATAATTCTGCTGTACCAAAAAAAGCATAGAATTTTACTTTGACATTGCAATCTTAAATAAAACTATTAGACGACGTTATTGAGGGTGACTTAGTTAGTTCATATTAAATGCTAAATGAAAATTTAACCATGTACCATACATTTTTCAAAAATATGCAATAATCACCGGTCGGTAATATGTTAATATTTACAATTGAGAGGTCCTGAAGCAACAGCTAGCTGAAGCAAAAATATTTCGAGATCACTGTGGAGAATTCCAAGGCTTGTGGGGGGTTGGAAAGGGTGTGGCGAGCTAATAGCGGGCCCCTAATTACGAGTAGACGTGGCAGTCGGCGAGAACGAAGGCGCGAGTGTCTCAGGACCCATGAACAGAAAGATCCGAGCGAGAGAAATAGGTGGAACTATGTTCTTGCTTCTGTGTCGCGGCACATATGGAACTTAGACCCCTGAATGCTTGTGCCACGTTCTCTCAGAGAAAGAGAGAGAGAGAGAGAGAGAGAGAGAGAGAGAGAGGTTCGCGCGGAAAGCTCGGCCTGGCTAGGCCTTTTGTGAGAGAGGGTCTTTTGTCGTCGCTACAAAGCCCGAAGAATATCCATCCTTCAAATGTGGAACAGCTGCCATCGAATGGCCCCGGCCGCCTTTTTTAGAGTCCCGTGCACACATCGAGCGTACACGCCGCTACCAATGTGTGTACAGGGCTTTAAGCAAGAGAGAGAGAGAGACAGAGACAGAGAGAGAGAGAGAGAGAGGGTCGGTGGAGCGAGGTCGACAGTGGCGAAAGTGGATGAGAGAAAGAAGAAAAGAGCGAGAAGGAAGAAGAAGACCGGGAAACGAGAGAAAGGGGGTTGAGAAAAAAAAAGAAGAAGGGGATGGAGCTGAGGGGTATGGGAGAGGAACACAGTGTTGTTTCCAAGTGGCAAGATTCGGCTTCTATCTTTGAACGGACCTGTAACGCGTCACGGCTTTCCGCGGGCTCTTCAAGCAGCTCTTGCAACGATGTGCGCCGATGCACTAGGGCTGAAAAACGCGACGGGGACGCGGCCATCGAGAGATGAAAGTGTCTGCCTCGGTGATAATGCGTTTCGAATGCACGCGCGGACCACGAAATGGAATACGCGATGAAGCAATAACCGCCTACCCCGTTCTCTCGCCGAGAGACACAAGGGGAGACCGCGGACATTAAACTTGCAATTGCATAATTCGCGGGATGCATCACCGGTCTACTTACCGATTCGAGGCTTCGACCGTGTGTCCCCGGACCAAATGGAAACGCGCCCGTCGATCTGTTCACCGATCATCGGACGATTGCAGCGATTCAATTTTTCAGACCCAACGCGAAATGTCGAAGCTTCCGGAACGGGAATTGCGTCACTCATTTCGCTCATTTCGGAATTGTTTCTCGCAGCAGATTTGAATGCGTGATGCAAATTTTCTAGAGTCTCGAATCTCTTGGTCAGGCGATGCTGCAGCAGGAATCGACGCGGTTGACTGTCCGGCCACCGAAATAGAAAGTTCCACGATGCAGGACCGAGATTTATAGGGGCGTAAGTTCTCTTTGATTTGAGGAAAATGATGTTGGCACGAGCCAGTGTAGGCCGGTCCCAGAATAATGATCTCTCGAATCTAGTCGACGACCACGGGGTCCATTCTGAACCTCGTCCATTCTTCGCGTTTCCTATTTTCCACAGAGCGACGATTCATCCCGTTCACATTTTAAATTTAGAGGCAGTGCAGTGTCCACTGGAGTAACCGTGCATCGGATGCAGCCTCGAACGACCTCGCAACTCCGAAGCGAAGTTAAGAGCCCCGGGTTCCCTCTCCTCGCGTTATTTACGAACGCAGATTGTTCGCCGGAGGCTTACGCACGCGAAACGCAATAGAAACTCCGTGGAAAGGCTCGGTTCCGGCAATTTAATTCAATATCGCGACGTTTACGAACGGTGCACGCGGCGTGCTCGCGCTCTCGCGAGGAGCTTATTAATAATACAAGCGACACCATAACTCCGGAATTCCGTGTAACGCGATAAGATTTCATAAAACTTTCGCTCTCGCTCTCTCCCCTCGCCCCGGTTCCATTGCGAGTTCCCGGAGTAATTAAAACGAGCCTTCGCCTTAAGTTCGCTGGCGAAACAGAAATCGGGAGAGAGTGAGAGTCGACGCGGCGGGGGGGGGGGGGGGGGGAGGAGGACAAAAACGGGGGTGCGAGACGCTAGAATAGAAGGTTAGGGGTATATGTATGTATATAGAGTATAGCGGAGAGAAGCGAGTCAGCAGAAGGTGCGAAAACGTGGCACGCGGAGAATATATCCTTAACGAGCCGGTGCGAATAAGAGCATTCGAATAATGCGCCGGGTGTGGGCGTCGTCGACGCAGGGAGGGGCGGCTGCATCGCTGAAATAGCGATTAGTTCCGTGATTTCGGCTTAGCCGCAGTTCGCAACAAAGTTTCCTGAGAGAAAAGTAGAGGGGTATGGGGACGGGGATTCTGCGGGTAGACGTCGGAATCTGGCGGCGGCGGCAAGTTCCGAAACGCCGGATGGAAATGCCTCGGCCGGATTAGCCCCTGCTGCCCGATTGTTCCCGGTGTCGGCCGCCTAATGTGGACTGCACAGCACAGAACACTGCACAGAGCACACTCCTGTACTGTGCCCTGCCACGAGGGGGATTTCCTGTCTGCGCGCGCCTTCTTTAGCCCCCCTTTTCTCTTCTCTCCTCTTACACTCGCCGTCCCGTGTAATCCTGGTCCGGGGCCCTCCCCCGAGGGAGATCGCTCCGATCGACTACGGCCCTGCGCACGTCCGAGAACGTGACCGTACAATTAAGCGGTCGACTCGAATGGAATTAAGTTCGAAAAGTAGGATGCGTTTAATGGGGACCACCGATACGACCCTCCGACGGCGACGCCGACTCCCGTTTCTCTTTTCACCGGGGATTTTCTTTATTTTCGAGACCCTCTGTAATTCGCCCCGCAGACCAAATTAATGGAAGCTGCGCGCCAAAACTGCCAAACCCGTCGAATCATGCCGCGAGAACTCTCAAAATCGTGTTTGGAATTATTATTTCTCATTATTCGATACATCCTTGTACACAGACGTTCGGAATTTAATTTGAATACGAATCCGAATGATTCAGTCATTCTCCTTCGCCAGACACACATTATTAAACCGTGAACTTTATGCATCACCTTTATTCCTCTTTTCTCTTTTATTGGCACACGCGATGCTCCCCGTTCCCAATCCCGCGGATCTTTAAAGATCGTAGGAACGACTGCCGCCATTATTATTATTTATGTCCCGCGATACGAAGCGAAGCGAGGAGCCAGAGTTCGTTCGTTTTTCGTCGGTCTTTGTCCGCTGATTTACGAAACGACGACGCCTGGATGCATGCGCCGCGGTTCCGGGCTTTGTGTTTAACCGTAAGGCCTCTTGTTCTTCGCGGCACGATTTTCGTCGGGGTTTATGGACTGCTTTTAAGAGGAGTGGTTTCTCGGAGCCAGAACAGAACGGAGTAGTAGTCGAGAGTCGAGCAGACCGCCGATAAAGACGACGTTCTTTTCTCTTATTTTTTTCTTTTTTTTTCGGGGGGAAATCGACACGTCGACGGCGAAGAATGTCGTCGGAGAATATGGAGCGAGCGAGAAGTCGTCGGAGGAAACGACCGATTAACCGTCGCACGCGGTTGCTATGAGTCTTTCGCGCACTGACAACCACCTTTCATTGTTAATTTGTTTCGAACGACTGACCCGAAAATATCCGAATTTGAATCAACGCGGGCAGAAGTGCATGCTGCAATACATGTATCTATCAAGTCCGAATTGAGATAGGATGCGAACAGTTTAGTTTACTTAAAGCCTGGCTCCGAAAAAGACTCGGTTTCTAATTCCATACAATTAAATTATTGCTTCGCTTGACAGAATTGTTATGAGCTGACAAACAGCTGGAATTGTCAATTTGGTACCCAAATAGGATTTGTCACTTTTAAATTCAGTGGATGCATACCTTCGGAGAAATACTCGTTCTTCATTGTTTATTTTCGAGTCGCTAATTGTCAGAGTGCTGCCGTTCGACAGTTTTTAAACATCCGCGAGCAATCGCGATTTTATTACGCGTCCAGCCGGAGATAGCTCTGCGAATACTTAGCTCCCGCGGCAGCTCCGAGAGATTTCCCTCGCGAATTCTCGCTGTTTCCGCTTGCATCGTCGTCCTCGCGCAACTGGTCCATTATTATCCCATCATCGTGCAAACACAGATTCCCGGAAACCGACGCGGCGACGCGCAACGCGCGATATGGCGGAAAATTGTCGAAATTCATCTCCACGGTGCACTCTTTCCTAAACGATGCGTCACGTTGGAATCCGGACGAAACTGTATCAAGTATGTACAGTACAATACACAGTTGGAGTGCGTGTAACAAGATCGAGAATTTGCTATGGCTCACTTCCAACTACTGGCTCTAACAATCAGTGGCTTTATTTAATTAATATAAATGTCAAACGAACGGGTCTGAAGCCGTTGCTACGAGAGGCTCGAGTTGTGCTCGCGAAAGCAATAAATGTAAAATACAGTGAGACAATTAGTCACGCAGTAATAGATAATTACGATTGACAGGAACATCGAGAAGAGGCTAAATTATGTACAGCCAGGCGAGCCGCGACAGAAGTGTCCACGGGATTACCAGTCGCGAAACACTCCTCGGCGATCCGATTAGGCGTGAAGAATTCCTCGCGAGGCCCAATCAATGCGCAAATTTAATTGTCACGGTGTGCGCGCGCGGTCCCCGGAACCTCGTCGACGACGGAAAAAAAGGGTCGAGCACCTTTGAAGCTTTCCGCGAATTCCAAGGACAATCAATCCCGGCCCTAATTAAAGCATCGAGCCAGCCCGCGATCGCAATTAATTTCGCTTCAGCTGTGCCGCGTCCAATCCGTTGGTCGGGGTGTAAAAAAAAAAATCAAAGAGGACAGAGAGAGAGAGAGAGAGAGAGAGAGAGAGAGAGAGAGAGAGAGAGAGAAAGAGTGAGTGAGTGAGAGTGAAATAAAATAAACTTGGCACGCGATTATGTATAGGCCCGAGTGTTCTCGGTTCCCGCGAGCTAGAGCTCTTTTTCTCGAAGAGAGGCGTTTATTTACCGGGTTCTGGCCGTGGTTTATTGTACACCTCCGGAGGTGGCGGTGCTTTGTGATATCTTAGCCCGCAGCGGTTCTCAATGATCCGCGAAATCCACCGTCCACCCCTAACCCCGCCACCCCCCGAGCGTATTAGTCCCTTATAAACGGCCATTATTATTCTATCGCGGCCGTAAATGCAGGTTCCCGGCCGAGCCGAGGCTGCGGTTTCCGTTCGAATGCGCCGTCAGGACACATTGTTGTATAAAGCTCTCTCTCTCCCGAGCTTTTTCCAAGGCATCGAAACGGCTCGGCGACAATGCGACATCTTTGAATGGGCCCTGAATGCCGCTGCGACGCGGCCGGTAATGGGCGAACTTTTTAATCGGACGGCCGAGAGGGATGCAGTCGCGAGAAAGAAAAAGAGAGCGAGAGTCTTTTTCAGCTTTCAATAAATCATAGGCGCACGTACGACTGTATTAAGGACGCGGCAGGGAATGGAAGGCTAGACGAAATCCCTCCCTCGAGGCAGAACCGGTTAAAATATCGACAAATTTCCGATGACTACCCCTCCGCAACCATCCCCGACGTACTCGCGCCACCACCAAGAAAGAAATATCTCGCGGACTCGGCTCTCGTACGCGAGAGAGCATATTTCTCATTTTTCAAAAGCGGCGCGGGTATTGACGGAGATTCACGGCGGAGATAATTTCACTGGCGTCACGCCGGCATTTTGATTTACTGAATCGCGGTTTTCGCGCGACTCTGCGATATCCCGGCTCTACTCGGCGATTTATTTTCCACGGATCTGCCGGATCCCAACGAATTTTTTTCCAACGCCGTCGCGGACCGTCCGCGCTAATTAACCTATGGACGTTGCTATTAAATGAATTCCGCGAACGAATTCGTGGAATTGCGTCATCCAGCCGAAATGGAAGCATTGTCTTATACAAGCACGAACTTTTGCACTGGCCTACTACTAATTGCAACGTATGCTCTCGTGAAATTGGAAAAAAAAGATATCGTCCCGTTTTAAATAACGCATGGAGAAATTTAATAAGCATGTTTAATCTATGGCGGTGAAGCTAAAATTTGGAACGTAGTCACCACGAAGTTCGAAGGGGTTTGCTATGGGGGTCGAAGGGTACAGGAAAATTTATGGCATCACGTGGAGAACTTCGTTCGAGCACGAGGGATCGCGTGGGCGTCGGGCAGCGCGCACGCGGAAGCGCCGAATTAGGAAGGTTAGGAAGTCGCTTCGCGGTCGAATGTTTGGCATTCTAATGAGGAAGGCGGCGTTTACACGCCTTATGGTTCGTTCACGGTGCGCGTACGCTACGTGAGCGCGATTGTTATCGCGTCGTCGGTTGCGTGTGGGCGACACGCGTCGACCGTCGAGCGTTCCAACGCCACACGTGAATCCCGCGTCTCCTTCCAATTTCCGATTTCCGATTCCCGATGGTATACGCGTTTCGTCGATAATCCCCGAATTATCGGGATTCGCTCGTGTTCCGCGGCAAATTAGCATGTTGCCGCTCCCCCAGAACGCGGGGCGTACCATCAACGAATCGAAAACAGAGGTCCGTGCCTCTGGACGCGTTGGCGATCTTCCTTTGGTCCGATACCACCCGAAAACGTATTGCTCCGTGTTGATCCTGTTTAGCTATTAGAGTCTACTTTGTTCTAGTCGAGCCTTATCCATCTCAAATTTACGAAGTATGATCAATAGATAGCCTGCAGAGATTTTTCAAGTACAAGAAAACATTAGTGACATTTCTGTTCTATGACGAACATCAGGAGCTCTTTAATTGGTAAAATCTTGCGCCAAACAATTTCGGTCAAACTCGTATGTCTACGCGAGAGTTTACGGTGAAAGATGGGCCGGTGAATTAAGGCGGCGAGTTTGAAGTATCGTGCGCGTGCGGAGTAATTAATTACGCTGGTAGTGAATTAGAGGGCGTATCCGCGGGACAGTCGCGTCTTCCCGCGCGCGGAGCACTCGAATTACCATCTCGATTCGGTCGCATGATTAACCTCGAGGGGGTCACGGTAACAACCGGAGAAACCTCGAAGAGATCCAGCAGCGGCGCTCTGGCACCGGTGCCTTGCTCGATTACGTCGCGCGGCGATATTTCACGTCACTTCCGGTTCCACGGACCCTCCAGCTGGAGGAGCTTATGAGACTTCGGTCTCGGCCGGTGCGCGCGCGGGGAGACGGATAGAGAGCGCGAGGAGACAGAGGCGGAAACAAAGAGCCTTCGCCCGGAGAATTAATTTCAATTGGATTACCGTGAATATTGTCAGCGTTCGCTCGTCGAGCCGAGGCGTCGCGCCGTCGTCGCATTCCTCTACGGAAGTGGAACGGCAACGCGTCAAGCCGACACTCTTTCATCTCCCAACGAACTGCCGGGGAATGAGCAATTATCGTTAAATGCGAGAGTAATGCTCCCGGGGAAAGGTGTCCCTTGATTTTTTCCATCTTCTCCTTTGCGTCCCTCAAGAAGGCAAACGACGCCGAAGAAATGGCCGGCGAGCCTACAGTCAAACGAACCGTGCACCTTTCAACCCATTGTCAAAGTGGACGGAACCTCTGTCTGAGCAAATTCGATGGACTACGTTCTCCGAGAAACTTTGCTAATAGATCGAGCACCGGCTCCGGAGCCCCCGAGCCACGCCTACTGGGTGCCTGTCTAGGACACGCCTACTTTGTACGGAGAAAACGAGAGAAATTGCCTTCCGTCTGTAAAAATGGCGAGGACTCATCGTGGAGAATTATTCTATCTTTAGAGGAACATTTTTAAATTTTCTCTTTCTGGGTCAGTCGTCTAAATATTTCGGAAACAAGAGCACCGAGGTCACGCCGACTCCCTATGGTGAGAATAAGATAGATAGTCTTCTGCCTGTAGAAGTACATAGATTGAGAGTAGAAAAGTCACAGTGGTCTTGAGAAATGGACTTTGAATTGGCCCGTAGGTCAGTGATCCGAAGCCACGCCTATTCGGGTCACTCCGGACGCAAGATCAGGGGTGTTTCCTTCTTTCAACTCTTCCTGCCTCCATATCGCTCCGAAGACAAACGACGCGACGATCCTTGAGTGAAACGAACCGTGCAACTTCCGATTGATCGCGAAGGCGTTTGGTTCGCGGCGGATCGGGTTCCCCGAAAGTTTTCCTGTTTAACGATCTCCCCCTGCTCTGAAATCAGGATACCCGAGGTATCCGTACGTTCCCGAATATTTAACAATTTGACCTGAATAGTAACCCGATTCGTCGGAAGGGGATTTCCGGGGGAGCAACGGGCCGCGATAAACGATTCAACGCGAAAGGGCGGCGCGACGGCACGTGAAATCAGGAGATCCAGCTGGATCGAAAGAGAGCAGCTTCTCCCCCGCCTCTTCCCGATAATATCCGATCGCGTATTCTTCCCACGACAGAGAGAATAATAAGCGAGAAAGGTTTCCTCTCGTTAGCTGACACAATGTCGAGAGAAAGGGAGAGAGAGAGAGACCGGGTCGGGTCCATCGGGTTTCCAGGTCCGGCACCAGCCCCCGGAGGCATCCCGACAATGAAGATGAATGCAACTTTTTCCTTCTGCGCCTCGCTCAAAGGCAAACTGTGACACACGCTCCTAGATTGCGCGCGCTGAGAGAGAGAAAGAGAGAAAAAAAAGGAACGCGGAGAAAGAAAGAGGCCAGAGGGCCGATACAGGGTTCATTGTTACCGGGCCTGCGAGCCCATTGTACAGGAGTTTCGTCAAAGTTCGCCAATTTGCGTCTTCTTCGAGGAACGCGACAAAGAACGCGCGCGGTCCAAGGATAATATTTCCACCCTCCTCAGCAGCAGCCTCTTCTTCATCTTCCCCGTCCCGTTCTGCAATATTTTTTTTTACCCGGTCCATTCTCGCGCTTCCTTTATCACATTCTCTCTTTCCCCCTCTCACTATTATACACTTCGCAGGGTCCTTTCACAGGACGGCGGGCAACCGAGGAGGATCGCGATAATAATCATGACTCTTAACCCAGATACACTGATTATCCTACTCGGAAGCGCGATTAACACGTTCCCCGTTTAGACTAGTCGGTGAAATGACGTCACTTTCGGAAAGCCGGCGAAAAAATTGATGGGCAGGATCCAGGTTAACGATCGCGATAGGGAAGACGATAATGGGGAGCTGGAAGGGACTCAGATCCAGTTGTTTTTAACCCTCGGACACCGATAACTGGGTCAATCTTTACTCCTGAAGCAGTGAATCATTGATTCCAGGCAATTACTGTTGTTCAATTTGGAAAGAGATTGCAGAGTCTCTGAAAATCTTCACAGTGAGTATCTACACAAAGCTATTTTAACTCGAGATCATAATATTTCGTGTTGCGGATATGAAAAACTATTCATTAATTTATTGAATACAAATTTAATGATTAAGTTTTAGTGGTGCCTTGGTGTCGCCACTGGAGTGCTAAGGGTTAATTACCGGTGGAGCGAGGTAGTGCGGGGGAATAGCAGACGAGATTTGTCACCGATAGCTTCACAGTGCATTTTCTCACGGGAAATTTATTTGGCAAGTTCCTCTAGCACGACGGTATCAGTCTGCGTAGCTTCGACGCCGCGGGCAGCCCGGTGCAACACGGTTGATGGAATCTGTCACTCGTGACGAAAAGACGAGGAGAGAAGTGGAGGAAGAAGAAGAGGAGGAGGAGGAGGAGGAGGTGGGCTCTGAAAGACTAAACGGCGGGGCGCGAGGAAAAAAGCTGGGGGGGAACGAGCAGACGAAAAGCTGGAAGCGACGGTGGAGATGGGGAAAGCGATGGGAGCCGGCCGAGGAACGAAGAAAGCCCTGGCGCACGGTGGCGAGAACGGTAGAGTGGTTCTCGAGCCTCCGGCGATCGGAAAGTTTCACGGAAATGCGTCCTCGTGAGAGGATTTTCGACGCCTTCTAGCTCGGTGGCGCCGCAAGAGGCGTCTCGAGACGCCGCGCGCCAGGAAAACGGATTGAAAAGCCGCGGAGCGGTGCGGCGCTGTGCGAAGCTGTGCAAAGCGGAGCGGAGTCGCTAGAGTGAGAGAGAGAGAGAGAGAGAGATCGAAAGAACGAGCGCGTGCAAGCTAGCGAGCCGGCGAATTTTCCGATAATCTCGTAAAGGAAATCTTTCTCTGTCCGATGCCTGACGCGACGTTCGAAGGCGTGATGCGATTTCCAGCGTGTCGATAAACATCGTGATTCCTCAATCTCGCCGAGAAGCAACTGGTTGACGCGCGCGCCTCGCGAATCGTTTCGCCTAAGGTCGTGGGTGGAGTGGCTGCAGAGAGAGAGAGAGAGAGAGAGAGAGAGTACAGGACGAGAGAAAGAGAGAATTTAACATTCATAAAAAGCCGAGAGAGAGAGCGAGAGAGACAGCAGGAAATCGATCGACCGAGTCAATTTCCTGGTAACCTTGTAAACTCCTGCCGTCATTCTCCGCGTTCCTCGACCTTCCGCCATCGCGGCATCGTCGATCCGCACCGAATCCGCCGCTGGAAGAATTTAATAAATTTCGTATTCACCGGCAGGAACGCGCGCTGGATCCGCGGATGCTCTTCTGAACCAACCCCCCTCCCTAATAGTCGGATAGCAGATCGTCCCCCAGAATTCTCCCGATCGGATTTCCGTTTCCGTGCCAGCAGAAAAATCGGCCCCCGTTTCTGGCCGCTCGTTAAAGGAAAATTTTCCGACGGCAACAATGACTCTGGCCGATCCGGATCATCGCCTCTCCATCCATCGCGGAGTCGAGGAATATGTTCTCGCAAATGACGGCTGGCAAAATGCTGCAGCATGCGTCGGCCGACTGTTTGCCTGCCCGTTTTTCATAGAAATTCAAGGGACTCACCATGGTTCTGCTTGTAGGGGGACCTGGTAGTAGACCTTGCAGCTGTTGGGTCGCTGGCTGCAACCTTGAGCAAGATGATCAGGCACTGTGATCTTTCGCTCGGCCCTGGAAACAAAGAAAATCAAATAGTTAGAAGGGTGAGCAGTTTTCCCGAGTTTTTAGATACTAGATTAGTTAAGAATACTGCTGTGGCTCTAGTGAAGGGCCAATAAGCCACTCCTACTTCGTTCAGATTTCCGGAGCAACGAAGCCACGCCCCTCAGGGCCAAGATCTAGTTCACCAAGCTCATAATAAACGTCTCAAGCTGCTTTAGGACCTCATAAGATATTCACATCCTTCTAATGACAGAATATTGGATGTACAGTTTTAGCAAGCTGCACGAATGCTCTCGCAAGTAACCAGGGGCCAGTGACAGGAGCCACCGTATCAGGTTAATTAGATATACGTTCGTCGATCGATTCCGCTGGTAATCTCGGACGATGATCCTCTCTCACGGCGGGAGGCGAGTGCCGCGCGTGTTTCGAAGTCGATGCGGGAAATCTTGGGACGTTAGTTGATAGGCCAACTACCGAAGTTAGCCTTTATAATGTTGCTACGGTGGCTCAAAGTGCGCATAGCAGTTCCGGGGGGCAGCACGTGTAACCGCATTGTTAAACTTCACGCTATCACGTACGCTTTGTAACTAGTCGGTATGAATATGATGGGGGACGAAAGTTACCGGGACGCAACGGGGATATTCGTGGTAGAACTTGACTCCGGGACGGACGAACGTACGGGACACGCGGAAAACAGCCCAGGCGAATCGTATCGAATTCCTGCGTCCTCGCTATCGAGCGAGTAAACGCGGCGAGTGATCGATACCCGCGTCGTGGAAAAACGAATTTAATCGAGAGGGATCCATGCCGTGAGTGTACGCGTTCGTTCTACCGAGTCCCCGTAATTGCTTTTCCGTTCCTTCGTGCTTTAAAGACTCACCCTCGGCTCCTCAGCGGCGCTACGACTCGCTTTCTACAGGGTGGCGAGCAAAACCGATTGCATTCTTCTCTTTATCACAAGTGCGACAATTTACTGTTTAAAGTGAAACTACTTTCTCAGGATCAGATACTCTTTGCAAGCGAGACAACGCGTGTGCAATCAACAATTTAACGCTGTTTTAAAGAAATAATGAGATTTTTATGAACTGTGTAAATTGTGAAGGAGTACGGAATAAATTTTTCCACGCGGTGAGTCCCATTTTTGTGAATACCATAGGAAGTTACGATATGGTTTTACGGGTCACCCCGTAGATTCCCGACCGAATATCCCTCAAAGAACGTGTACGGGCAAACACGGGTGTGTGCAGGGGCGCGCGGGTGTGCGCGCGCGCTCGAGCGAGCCACTCGTATCCCCTTCTACGAGTACATCCATCTCTGCTATCCGGACAAAGCGAAGGAAGCCGTATGTGCATTGAACATTGATTTTAAACGCGCGCGCTGCGCTACAAGGCTGTGCCGTATAAAAGGTCTGAATCCGCCAGACTTCCAAGTGCCTGTTCCCGTTTCTAATGGAAAACTGGAAACACCGTCGCGCCGCGCGCACACGCGACTTTGCACAGACACACGATAGATTGATACGGCGGAGGATAGACAGAGAGAAAGATAGCGAGAGAGAGAGAGGGAGAGAGAGTGACTGAGAGAGAGAGAGAGAGAGAGAGGAGATGGAGGATTCGCGAGAGACGTCTATCGGCTCTGCTCGACTCTGTGACAAGCAGCTTCGCAGACAATGGCGTAGTTACGCGGCCATTCTCGCTGCAACGTTTCCCAGAAGCGCATCGCGCGGCCCTGCAAACGGTTAACGCAGCCGACGCCGCGTACCGCTTTATTTCTTTTCATTTCTCCCTTTCTTTTTGAACCGCTCTCCTCTTCACGGATGCGCGTCTCGTATTCGCGGATAACAGCTTCGTTCTACTAAATGCTACTGTATTACCAGGTCCACAATCCGCGAGAACCAAGACCAGCCCCTCGGCGTTTCGAGGACTTTTCCGGCTCGCTGTCTCGAGATTCCACGTGCCACGGATTTTTCATTATTATTCCTAGAACAATGGTCTGCCGGCTGCTCGACTATCCGGAGCCACGAAACCACGCCCCCCTGAGCGCACTGTACGCACGGAGAACGGTAGAACTACGCCTATTCATGAACCACGCCAACCCGTGCCACTGTGAACCGAGGGGCAATTAAACCACGCCTACTCAGGACAGTCTACATAGAGAATTGCAGTTAAGCCACGCCTACCCGGGGCATTCTACCCAAAACGAGTGACGAAACCACGCCCGCTAGGGGCTTTATGCACACGCAGAATAGATAGTCAGCTCTTTATACTTTCCGCCCGTCTCGGTGGGTCCTTATTCGACCGATCCTCGTCGCGATACCGCTGAAAAATAAATTCGCCGCCGAGAGAAATTTAATTGTGTACCGTGGAACGGGATCACGGTTTCGGGAACGGTTTCTTCTGGCTGGCTACGAGTCTATTATTCAAGGGGACGGCAGCGTTTGATGGCAACGAGCGCCGGTCTACCTTCGTCAATTATTTAAACGGTATAAATATATTCCGGCCGGAACATTTCGTTGGACCTGGATAATTCAACGGAGTTATTTTTCGTGGGCCAAGAATAGCACGATTTTTCCTTGACACGGTCCTGTGGGGGGTCCCCGGTGAGGATGCTGTCTATGGATCGCGAACGTTTGGATTATTTATCGAAAACGAACCGTTTCCTCTTTCCCGTTTCCCCGCCCCTCCCCGTTTATCAATCCTTTAAAGGGCCCGACTCTTGCCATCGGTGTCCAGACAATTACGCCACGTCGTTTCTCCTGTATTCTATTCGATTTAGCGTGGCACGTGACGGGGACGGGCGCAAGGGACACCGTTCGAATCTTCTTTGGTTATTTAAAGGGTCAAAGCGAGCATCGACAACCCTCCCACTGTCACGTGCATACGACGCCCCTGTGTATAGACACGATCCTCCAAAGTTATTTCATCGGGGCGGTCACGACGACCAGGCAAAGTGCTTTATATTGGCGGCCGAAAACGCGGGTCCGGCGTGATCCGCCGTGAATTCTCTGAAATATTGAAAAACCGACGCCTCGTCTGTCCCCGATATAGTAAAACAAATGGCTTTCTTATCTTCGGTTCAAGACTGAATGTACAAGGAGCTTCAATGCATGAATAGACAAGCAAATATTTATTATAAAGAGTTCTCCCTCTTACCGGCATCCGCCGAAATTACTCGAGCAACCGTGTGCATAATGCAACTGCTCGAGAAGCTGCCAGCTGCATCCTTGCAAATGCGCCTGTGATAGAAAATTCGCTTATCCTCAAAAGCCAAACGTAACCATACTTATGAGAGTGGTCTAAGTCTAAGTGGTCTAAGTCAAAATTAAAAAAAAAAAAGGTTTATCAGTTATTTCACAACACGTTATTTTAAACTAAATTAATTCAATGCAATTTTTACGATAATGTCAAAAATGAACCGTTATTTCAACATTATATGGAATTCATGGACCATTTTCATAATTATGGTCACAAACATGGAGTACAACAAAATCGAATTTCATTTAGGTTCAAAGGAAATTAATTACATACAATATTTAGTAGACTCCGTTCGAATTGCTCATCAGGAGTCTGACTCGATATATATTGTAGTGGGTTAATGAGCTACCCCGGACGATAGTTCAGTTATCTAGGTCTAAAACGTGGAAAGGCAAACGGAGACACCACATCTGGATCCAACGTGTGAAACGAACGAAGCGTTGTCGCAGAGCAGCATCTCCCATGCAATTATTCTCGGGAATCGTACTCGGATCAAGAGGCATTTGTACGATGTAGCCACGCGAATCCTTTTGTTTCTCTAGAATGTCTGCAGCGACAAGCACGGCGGATGCTCGCAAATCGTTTCTGCCATCGTGTACGAGCGAAAAGGTGACAGATGACTTCGTATACACCCGGTGCAGTCCGAGTCGCATCTCGGTAGACGGACGCAGGAACGCGTGGTGCGGGACCGAGCGTGTGTCCCCTTGCAAATATTTTGCGATGTTCAACTATATTCAATTTAGCGTCGCGCGTGTCGCGTAGACGACGAGAGAGGAGCGTCCCGGTGGTCGTTGCATCTCTCTCTCTCTCTCTCTCTCCCTCTCTCTTGCTGGTTATTTAACGGGTCAAAATGTATGTATATAGCGCGGGCCGGGGAGACTCTTTCGTCGGCACGTGCATACGCCACTGTGTGTAGATACTCGGCACTCCAAAGTTATTTCGCGGGGGGCTACCGTCCTGCTCCCTATGCACATACAATTTCCCTATGTACGAGGACCAGGCAGTCTGTGCGACTGTGCGCGCTGCGTGTCTATGCGAAGGGGAGAAGCACATGGACGATGGCAGGAGACGGAGAAATATGCGACAGTGCCTGGATAGAGCGAGAAGCCCAGCCAGAGAGCAACAGAGCAAGAGATAGACAGGGACGGAGAGAGATATGTAGAGTGCCATCGGTACTATGTAGAAAGAGAAGCGCAGAAGGGGTGGGCTGCAGGGGCGCGAAGGGGTACGAGCGTAATATCGGAACCCCAAACGGTAATCGATATCACATATATCTCCTCCGATGTATATTCAACCATCCTGCACGGTTTTCCGAAAGGAACTCCTTAATAAAACTACTTACGAGCTCTCCGGAGATCCCCCTCTCTCTCTCACTCGCTCTCTTTCTCCCGCTCTTTCCACGTCTTCTTTCGTTTCTCGTCCGGTTCCGTTCGTATATTACGCTCGGCCTAACAGACGCGAAGCCGAACGGCTTTCGCCACGGAAATACGAACGAGTCTGCTCCTTAGACGACCGCCCAGACCGCGGGAAATATTAAAACGCGTCTGCCCGCACCCCTCCCCCTCTCAGACCCCTTTCGAACCCACCAATTAACCGACGAGCCCTCCACCACTCAGACCCGAAACGCGGTTTTTCCGCAAGTTTCCTTAAAGATTTTCTAGCGAAGGAAGCCGGGAACGTAGTGGATCGTCTTACGATTTATTTACAAAATTCTTATTTTCCACAGAGACAGGGTATTTAACAGATTTGCTACTAGAATTGATTTCAGCAACAGTCTGCATGGTTAGGTTATTCTGTTAAATGTACTCTCTTTTTAAATCAGAAGAAATTCATCATAAATATTATAAATGCATAAAATATGCTGTCTAATAATTAATTTGATTTTTCACATACTGCTAGCGAACACGTATTTTGGATATATTGTGGAATTTCGGAAAGGAATGGCGAATAACTTCGCCTGACGCGATGATATCGCTTTGTTTTATTCGTGTGGTTCGGCCGCAGAGGTTCGGGGCGGTCTGATCCGAGAATGTACTTTGGCCAGCGATTTTTGAATGTCTCGTGGTGGAACGACCGGTCGAGGGAACGCGCGAAACGCAGCCGAGAGCGGCGCATTTGCATAGGTTGCATTGTGATGCGGCAGCGGCGCGAGAGACCCTTGAAAATTTCAGGGGTAGAGATTTCGTCGACGCTGCGACGGGGAGAGCAAGCGAGCGAGCGAGCGAGAGAAGCGTTAACGAGTCGGCGATCGCGAGAGCCGTGGATACGGGGGCACGGAAAGAAGGAATGAATACGAAATTAATAGTATTCCGCGAAGTGCAGCCCGGCGCGCTTCTCCCATGCATTTATACGCGCTCGCCGGAATGCTTCAGCTTCTGTCGTCTTTTCTCTCCTCCTCCGTGCTCCGACGTCGCCCTTTTTTTTTCCTCCCCCGCGTTATGCTTGTCTCTCTGTTTCTCCTTCCTTTTTATTTTTACGTTACATTTTCGAGTGACTCTTTCCGCGTGTCCCGAGATTCCTTAGTGCCGCGGCGCGTGTGTCAGCTGAAACGACAATGGACAACGAGCATAAAATGTCAACTGAAAGGGTCCGTCACGATATATTGTTCTTCCGAGGGAGTCGACCGGCGGAATCGCAGAAATTGCTTCTCTCGCGAAGTGAAGCCGCGCGACGACGACGCCGCGCGCGTTCCTCCCTTCCGTCGCGAGGCTCGCACGACGGCTCGACCGTGCGTTTATTCGATTCGCGTGTGCGAATCCGCTGCTGTTACTCCCTTTTTTTCTCCTCGAGGTTTTTTGTGAAATTCTCCGGACACTTTGACGGGTTTGTTAGCGGGCACGGCACGGCGGCGTTTCCCCGCCGAGCGATACAATTTATGCCGTCCTCCTCCGGATACCCCATTTCCTCGACGAGAGTTCGTTAAAACGACCGTGTGATCTCGTTAAAGCGTCGAAGCATCAATCAGCCGGGTATAACCGTATTTACACTGGGCGACGTCGATCGATCGAAAAACTGTCTCGCGGAGGCACCACCGGGGACCACCGTACGTATATAACACACCAGACAGAAAACTAATATACCATTGCCAACACGGTTGTACATCGCTCGAGTCGTCGCGCGCGCCCGCGCGTCTCTTTATCCACAAGCGAGCACCCGTCCGCCGCGCCAGCCCGCTTGTCTGTCTTCGATGAAAATTCCTCGGGAATTGTACGGCTCGCCGAAACCGAAACGGGTCAGAGGCGAACTTTCCGGAATTATTGAAATACCGGCGTGCACCCGGAAAAAAATCGTCTGTGCGTGGATCGCGGGGAGAATGTTCTCGGCCGAGTAATGAAACTGTTGGCCCGGAAAACGGAAACTAAACGAACGAGTTTACTCGATGCGAAACGGTCCGTCGATGACCGAGGAAACTGACCCGTTCTTCACCGGAAACTGGACGCCCGCGAGCAATATGTTTGTTAGTGCTCGTTAGTACTGCAAACACAAAAACACGTTTTATTTTCCAACGAAAATCCGCGATCTATTCGTAACATTGATCTCATCGGGTTTGAGCGATCTTGAATCGAAGAAGTATTGCGGTAGGAACGCGACCGAACTTACGGAGAAGCTGGAATAAAATCGCAATGGGCATAGGGCAGCAAAGGGCCGAGTCGTAGGTCTGGGTCTGCGGGCAGCAAGACAGTACACGGTAATTAGCCGGAGAAACTTGCCGGGCGAATTGTAGCGTGGGCTTCGCGGCGAACTATGCCCGCATGCCCCTTGGGTACCAAATACCAGCACCGGGTAGGTGGGTTAGGTGGTGGCGACATTACTAAAATGTCAGAGAATGTCACCCATCTCATAATCTATGCGCCTAGGCGTCCCACCCCCGTCGGTCCTCCCTCGCCTCCGGCCTCTACCCGACCGCTAACCTCTAGGTTTCCTAGCCAGAGCAAGAGAGAGGGAGTTAGAGAGCCGGAGCCAGCCCTCGGTTAAACCACCCTCCTCTCTCCGTACGAGTCTCGGTGCTGCGGCCCCTCTGGAACTCACCCTTCCCTCCCGGAATCCTCGTCGGACTCCCTCCCGAGCCCCTCAACACGGTGCACTCTCTCTCCGGACGGCTACTTCTCTTCCCTGTGCTCTCCTCTCCCGGTTGCAGCAGCCGCATTCTCGCGAGAAATTAATTTGGCCCTATTAAAATGATCACTTCTGGATTTAAGTTACGATCCACCTCCCCTCTCCACCTTCTCTCTAACTTGCTCTCTCTCTCTCTCTCTCTTGGTCTCTTTGGACGGCCTCGTTTCCACGTAGAACGCGTCGTTTCGGCGTTCCATCAGGAGAATGGAAGGCCCCCGGTATATCCCTCTCGGCTTTCTCGGTGTCATTCGTCGTGGTAGCGGGTCCGTGACGTTTCAGGAGCACGATTGCCGGCTCTCGAGGGTGGCTCGAGGTGACGGTGACGCTGCTATACGAGCTAGAAGCTCCGTTCTCTCCACCCCACGAACCTCCGAGACACGAGAGGTTTTAGCTGCCGCATAAACGGAAGAGAGCGCATTCGTCGGCTGATACGCGGATAAAGGTCGCCTTGGCCGTAGAACCGCGAGATATCGCCCGCGTCGTGCCCGTGAAATAAAGGATAATATACGACGACCCTGCGTCGCTGGATCATCCCCTTTCCAGGGATAATTGTCACTGAACGAGATCCAACCCGGTCGCGAAGCACTCGCAATCTTCTATCTTCGGATCGGTGCCTGTTCAGATCTCGTTCCAAGCTGGAACGACCCTACGCGCTTTCTCTCTTCGTATACCGAATCGCATCGGACTCTTTCTAATTTTCTTTCAATTTTGCTCGTCTATTCGGAAGAGAATGGAATGCTGATAAGTTGACGGGAGGTTGGTGTAGAGAACTAGGAGGGGACCTGTCTTATTAGTAGACTGCGGATTTGATGTGTTTGTAACGAAAGTAGGTACCATTGAAAATTGAAGGAGAGTTGTAATAATTGTATACAATTAGTATAAAGCGGTGTAGGTGAGCCATTGAAATTAAAAAAGACTTTAGGAAGAGCAAAGTTCTATAATGTTCTTGATTAAACCGCGCTGCACGGGCCAAGTATAATAAGAGGAGGTGATTCTGCATGAGAAAACGAGTCGAAAGGCGTAGAATAACATTTTTTTCATAAGAGGCTTCATTTTCGAGAAAATGGCGTCTGAAGTTCCGTCGAGCACGCGAGCACTGGTACGTAGGCGAAGTAGAAATGGTAAGTCAGGATCAGACACGCCAGCAGTAACCTATTCAATAGCTCGCGCGCCTCAGGAATTTTAAACCTCGTTTCTCTTGAAAATGGAGCCACGTACAAGGAAAACGTATTCTACACTTCTGACCTATTTTTTCTCCGGTGGAATCGTCCTCTCTCTCCTTTTCTTCAGAATGAAAAAATTCAAAATCCAGATACCAAAAACCAAACCGTTGTTCGACATAATTGCGCGAAGTAAAATGAATTTCCTTTCAGACCTTTTCACAGTCTTTTGTAGGACAGTGTGCTTTTCACCCTTTGCAATCGGAGCTATTTTAACTGGAAAATTAAACATTTCTTCCTACCTAGGATAATTCCGTTTCATATCATTGTTTATTTTATGCATATGAAATTTACGTGACACCTCCTCCGATACTTAAATGTTTAGTAATTAGATACCAACACGTTCGATAATCTCAACAATATTTCGAATAATGTAGAATTTTTTAGTGGACAGCCCTCAGATTTTCATAGTGGACGAAATCCGGAGTACAATTTTTTGGAGAATGGTAAATAGTAAAACAGATGATTCAGGATGGGGTGAAGCACGTGTCCGATGACCAGTCCGGTATTTTTCCCGAAAAAAATCCCACAAATTTTCATAAATACCGCAGCCACCGTTGACTCGCGACCCTGTCGAGGATAAAAATTGCGCGCACCGGCTCGCGTTAATTTCTAACGCGCGCTGGGATTTATAAATCGCCTGGCATCGATGGCATGGTCCGCGAGTCACCGCCGCACCATGACCACGGAAAAACCCCTGGGGAGCAGCGCAGCCGGTGTACGCGCGGCCCGGCTGAATAAGTAATAAAATATGTCGTCCAGGTCCTCGGGATGCTGAAAGCGTGACCGGGCGTAATATTACGTGCTGGAACCAACCCCCATGCTTTCCCAACCACCCTGCGTCGACGGGGAAACAATTTTCCTTGGAGGAAAATGGTCAGCGGAACGAGAGACACCTCGCCCATATCGGAAAGTTGTTGCAGTAGTTCTACCACGGCGTTACCAATTAGACTCATTATGTTAATTGGGTCTGGGATTTCGTCTAGCTTTTTCCCCATAGTCAGCGGCCCCATTTCTTTTTTTCCTTCCGGCGATCGGAGGAACGACGACGCTTGCTCTTTCTCGCTGGCCCGACGATAACCGCCTCGAATTTCTGTTATCTCCGCGTGCGATCATCGTATCAGCCGGACGCAGTAATTGGTTGAGTGAGAGAGAGAGGCCGCCTCGTGCTGGTGGGCCACGGCGGCCCGCCGCGATATGCTTTCTAATATTTGCACACTTTGATTGGAGTTTGCCCAGACGGCCCCCATCGGCCCCGCGAACGCCCCCTGGCCCCTCCACCAAATTAATTACACGCTTTCTCGCGTGTCCCGCATTCGACGGACCGCGTGAAAACGATCAATCCTCCGAGGCGATTCGACGGGACCTAGCAGTCTCCACCTAACGCTTCCGGTCTACTGTTCTTTTCTCCTTCAGGCAAGCTCGGACTTCGAAAAAGTGGACCTTTAGAGCAATTGGAACATTTTGGTTCGAATCTGACCGTTTACGAATTGAAGTATTGCTTCAAAGAATTTTGCACCTTTTTTCTCACGAATTCTCTCGCTATAAGTAATTGAAACTATGCAATCTCCGAATAAATTCAACATGTATTAAAAGTGTCTCACAGTAGAATGCTTTCAGTGTTCGGGGAAAGGTTTCCGGCAAAAGACGACGGTAGAATCGTTCTTGCTGCTGCTCCGCGTTCCCTGCAGCCAATTACACTTGTCTCACAGTAGCAAACGGAAGAGGGCAATGGGAAAAGCGCGTTGGTTATTCAATAAACACGATGCTCCTTCAAAGGTATCTCCTCAATTACCAATCGGAGGCAGATATCGAGAGGACCGGGGTCCGATCCGTCGAGAGCGGCTTTTGATTAGCGAGAAACCATCGTCGACCGACAACGACGTCGACATCAACGACGGTGGATGGCGAATAATTAAGCTCGCGTTGTCGGATCGTTAGTGGACCGAAGGATTTTCCACGCAGCCAGAGAGAAGGATCATTTTACCCATTAGAATCGGTCGTCGAAGACGCCTGCGCTCGATATTCCACACGTAAGAGTGCCGGGGCGCGCGAAAATCGACTGGGAACGAGAATATCGTTGACCCAGGTCCGGAAACGGGTTGCGCGCGCATTCCGCACGGCGAAAGCCGCGAATCGAATTAATTAAAATCTGACGGGTGTGTATAGCGGCTCGTTCGCTTGGCGGCCACCTTCTCTTCGCGGCGAGACATTCTCTCTTTCGCGAGATTTCGACGGTAATAATCGCTAATTACGCCCGGTATCGGCGTCTCGCTAATTAACTCCGAGGCCCGGGCTTTAATTAACCGCGCGTGCCTCGTCAGACCGGCCGCGAAAACGGAAGCCTTCCGTCGACGCGATGATGCCAACCTCTCGAACGAGATGCGAACTGCGTGTTTGCCATTCGCTAAACACTGTGGCTGCTAAACACCGCGGTTTCACGATTTCATCTCCATTAGCAACCCGAGAACCCGTGGAATGTTTTACTTTCTTTTCTTTTATTCTTTACATTAAAAGGTGAAAGTATAATTCATGCGTTCGTTCCAGTTTTTGTTCTTTCGATTTAAATTCTTCCAGACCATAGAATGTACTCGTACTTTAATACTATATAAATGTGTTCCTTTAGCGGATTTTTATGCGAGATAAAAATTGCCTGTATTCTTCGCAAAATACTGAAGCTCTACATTTCTTCTTCTTCATCATTTTTCTAAGTACAAAATAAGGAATTCGTGTTTTTACATTCTCGAAATTGATGCGTTCGTTCCAGTTTTTGTTCTTTCGATTTAGATTCTTCCAGACCATAGAATGTACTCGTACTTTAATACTATCTAAATGTGTTTCGTTAGCGGATTTTTATGCAAGATAAAAATTTGCCTGCATTCATCGCAAAATACTGAAGCTCTACCTTTCTTCTTCTTCATCATTTTTCTAAGTACAAAATAAGGAATTCGTGTTTTTACATTCTTGACATACTTTCATCGTTTCGAGAAATTCTCTTTTCTAGTGGATTTATGCTTGTTGAAGTACTCTCGTGTTCTCGTTTCGTGAGTTTCAGACGATTTTCCAAGGTGTTCGACGAGATACGCAACACTAGAGAAATGCTGCATATATTTTCTTTCGAGCAGCTGCAAGCCCATCCATCAGACATCGAAGCTCGCGTTCGCTTAATTTCCGACGTCATGAGGATCAGGAATGACTAGGTGAAAATCGTGAGAAGCATCGGTTGTCGATCCGAAAAGAAGCTTGATTAATGCAGATCCGTGAGAAGGAGGCTCTCTCTTCTCTCTGAAGTGAGGTGGAATTAAAGAAATCCAAGGGGGTGGCCGGTCTCGCGAAAGTGTCTCACTCGATCAAAGTTGCCTCGGCGCCGAGGATCGATGGAGGAACGAGGAGGTTGGCGTCTCGAGTGAAACAGATTGAAAAGAAGCGGCGAACGAGGTAAAGAGGAGGTGAACGAGGACTCGGAGCAAATACAGAGATATCCAGATTGTAAGGCGACTGGTAGAATCGTGGGGGCGTGCGATGCTAGAGGGGTGGTTGGCTGGGAAAGTATGGAAAGAGGAGAGAAGAGAGAGAGAGAGGGAAAGGAGAGGCTCGATTTTCCCAGGGCTGGCAAAATATTTGCACGCTCCTCCGGCCACCGGAATCTTTCTCCTCTATTTCTTTTGGTCTGTCTCTCTCTCTCTCTCTCTTTCTCCTCGGCAGTATCTGCTCCCGGTCTCTTCGATATCGGTTATTCCGTCTCCATATTCCGAAGTTTCACAGCCCGCAGCGACTTTCGCGCCGTGCGCTCGCTTTTTTCTCTTTTTCTCTCTCTCGCTCCGGTCTCTCACCCTTTCGCCAGGTTTATCTGTGTTCGCGAGAGCCAGCCAGTATATTCTGTCCCGTCCTATACGTTTCTCTCTCTCTCTCTCTCTCTCTCTTTGGGAGAGCGGTTCTGGCCGGCGCGCGGGGCGCAGTGGGAAATATGAATCCTTCGTCCCGTCCTGCATTGTCTGGGATCCGTGTTTGCCACGGGCACACTCGCGAAAACCGGCTCTCTCTCGCTGGAACAGTGCGTGGTGGTTCGTGCGTGGGTGGTGCGTGCCTGTTAGCCTGCGTGCGACTGTTTGCTCGCAGGTGGTGACAAAGATCGATCGTCGCCCGGTCTGCTGGCGGTGCAAGGGATGGCGAAAACAAAAAAAAAATAACGGAGCAGGAGAGAGCAACGCCGAGAGACAGAGGCGAACAACCGGTGTGTACGTGTGAGGGGGAAACCGGGGACAACAGGCAAACGAACGCGGTGTGTCCGGCCAAACGATGATATACCGCGGCTGCCTTCGAAATTTTCACAATTAACGTCGCCGTATCTGCACCCGCGGAACACCTAAAGACCCTTGGATCGCCGAGGGGCCGAATGCTTCGCTCGATGACGCCCTAATGGATCCGTGATTGACCGATCGCCGATCATTTATATTTTATTTCGACTGCAAGAAACTTTTTACTTCCAATATAATTCGTCGTCCACTCTACATCGGAAGAAACGTGAAATTTCTAAGAATCGTTGCTAGCCAAATCTGCCGCACGAGGATTCTAGTCCCCTGCTTTTCCCTAGAATTCTCCGATACCGTATGCTCGGTGGAAAGTCTCGAGAAGGAATTCAGTGTTCAAAGAGCTAGTGCTCCGGCGAAGAAGGCGCCCTATAACTCGGGAGATTGAAGCCGGGTAGAGGCGAGTGCGGTAGCCGTGGAGCATAAATCCGATAATTTAAAGCCGGGAGAAAAATGTTACGTCCATCAGGGATCTCGACGAGGCAGGGTCCAGCGGTTCAAAGACGAGCTACCATTTGTCCGCGTCAGTAGCAGGGTAAATTAACGCTTCTCCCACCCGGTCCCTGTGTTTCAGGGGGTTAGGTAGTCCTGTTATGGCGAGGGGTGGTCGTGGTGTTGGTAGAACACGCGAATAGAATTGGTAGCCGGAATGCGCGGACGCACGCGATACACAGCGGCTCGCAATAACTGTAAATAACGGACGTTGGCCATCGGGCATTGTGCTTGATCCGTGGAACGTGTCTCGAACGCGCGACGCGTCCTCGAGATAGTATGGCGGCGAGAGGAGAGCAACGCCTCGCCGGACGTCGGGGGCCCAACTTCAACTTCTTCCTCTCTCGAGTCGTCACATTGTGCGACGAGTCGCGCACTCTGTTGTGCTCGTAAAACAGCCACTTTTCCCGCCGCTACTCCCCAAGGACTCTCGAGCTTTCATTGTTCGATTTCGAACCGCCGCTCTCTCTCTTCCTCTCTCTCTCTCTCTCTCTCCCTTCAACTCCTCTTTCTCCAACTTTTATCGGATTTTTGTCCCCACGGTTCCTCGGTCAATTCGAACCGAGACACACGCCACGATTGCTGCGAATTCCGCCGCAATCTCTGCACCGAAACCGAAAAAGTCCACCCTCCACGGTGCTTCAACCCTGCAAACGGAATCTACATGCCTAGGAAATTTTGTTCGAGAGCTTCGTTTGTTACTGTCGATGGACCACAAGATTCTCAGCAATCATCTTGAGATACTCGACAGAGTTCAATTGATTTTCCTCTTAATCAGTTTAGTGAATCGACTATAATTCAATAATCGATAGGGGCATTCGTAGCGAAGCTGTTCGGCGGGGAATTTATCCTTGGGTTTGATCATTTCAGAACATTAATAATAGACGTGGTTTAATCCTCTCTTGAAACGTTCCTCGGAAATCAAGACAATGAAATTGCTGGTTAAAAATGTTCATTATGTTCCATAAAGAATTTAATCTCTGACCAACAGCAATTCGGAAAATAATGGTGCAAAAACCGGCTACACTGGTAGATTCTGTTTAATCCCCGTAGGTGGTTTCGGTTAACAGGTTAATTTCGTTTCGAGCCTGGACGCAAAACACCGACAAACAATCGTCTTCGTTTCCCTCTGTGCAACTTTCTGGCTTGTATCGTGGCCAGAACGCGGAGTTCCGGCGGCTAGCGTGCTTCATCGCTTGTTTTGTCGCGGCGCCTCGGGTTCCATGCTGTGGATGCCCGGGATAAAGTTAAAATCGCGCTTGATACCGTCTCTTAACCTCGTTGCACGAGTTACACAACGGGAAACAGCCCGTTTCCCTCGCTCTCCTACCTCGATTTCTTCCATTCGAGACCCGTGTTCTCATGCATTATTCAACGGCGTTTCGGATATTAGCCAGTGCTCGCTCGTAAAATCGTTGCACCGCTGCACGCGGAATCGTACGATTAACCTCTCGCACACTGTTCCGCGAGCATCGAAGCCGATGACTCCAGTAGCTTGAACTTGGATGCACTCTGTGCTACTCGAAAATCGGGTTAGATTCAGAACACCTGTTTGTGACTGGCTTTTTTCCGGATGCTTGAAGATTTTGTATTGTGTCTACGTATTAGTGAACGACGCAGATGAATTCTTTTGATAATGAAAATGTTCTGCATTGATGCTTTCATGAGCTTTCCTCATGAATAATTCTGATCCTGAGAAGATTTAGACAGTTTTCTTATTGCAAATGATAAGTCATGAATCCTTGTAACATTTTTACTATTTTAACTCGAATATAAAACATTTCTTCCGACTCGAAATATTACAGGAAGCTAGATAGTCCATTAGACGACGAGAAAAATTTAGTGATGTGAATGATTCAATGGAGTTTAACACGTAAGCTAGTGAAGTTTGAACGTCGCAGTTTCTGGGTGGCCGATGAGAGGAGGAGAGCTCGGTGAAATACCGGTTTTATCACTCGGACGGGTTAGCGGGCCCGTAGCAAGAAGCCGGAAGCCGTTTGATCCCGCGGAAACTCTTTGAAACGGTGTACCGCGATCGGCGCGACTCGAAGGCATCTTTCCACCCCCGCCTGTTCGAAGGTGCACCGACAACATTCGGTTGTGTTCGTGAAACAGCCACTTTTCCAGCCGATACTCCCCCGTTCTGAAGAACCCTCGAGGTTTCTTTGCTCGATCTCGAAATACCGTTTACTATCCTGTCCCGTTTTTCTCCTGTTTTACCCCAGGTCTCTTCTCTTTTTTTTTTCTAGACGACGACGACGACGCCGCAGCCGCCGCCGTCTTTCCTAAGGGAGCGGGTTCCGATCGGGTATCGATTACGCTCGGTTTGAGAACGGCCGGGTAATGAGTACGGGAACCGCATTACTTTCGGCCGGGGGTTGGAGAAAGAACCGAGAGAAACCGGTTAATAGTCGACAGGGAGAAGCGCGGCGGAAAGAGTAACGTCGCGACCGAACAAACCGCAAAGAGCTTTCCGATACGGTGCAGAAAACATTGGTGAACATAGAGCGAGGGAGGGTACGGGGTGGTACAGCGCGCGGAAACAATTTGTTGGCCGCGAAACGGTAAATCGCTCCGACGGCCGGAGCATTATTGCCGCGACGAGCGCGGGACGCCGACGTTTTATCGGGTAATTAAAGCCTTCGATGCTCGAAACCGGAATTCACTGTGAATCGCCACGCTCCTCGGGATATCGAGACTCCGGGACGGACAATGCTCGGGAAATAAAATATCGAAAAAATACGGAACACGGCGGCGACTCCGCACGGGAGAGAATAAAATTACTCGTTACCTAAGAAAATCGAGTACACGGTCCGATTTCACTCGGCAATATTCCATCGGTTTTCCAGAAAACAAATTAAAATAAAAAGTTCCAGTAGAAATTCGATGAATGGAATCTTTATTTTGATCCTCTTCGTGCGAGATAAAAATTGTATGGATCAGGATACAGGTTTATGTATTTCCATCGGTCTTCCAGAAACCAAATTAAAATAAAAAGTTCCAGTAGAAATTCGATGACCGGAATCTTTATTTTAATCCTCTTCGTGCGAGATAAAAATTGTATGGATCAGGATACAGGTTCATTTGGCTGTTTAGTTGTTACGTTGCAATATGCTGATATTTCTGTTTGAAAAATAGCTTCTGTCATACATGCGTGAAATGCGCAAAAAATTAGAGAGGCTGGTGAACCGGGAATGAATTGCGGAGATCTATGGAAGCGAAATTGATGAAATTGATTTTTCCCAGAGAATATACCGCGATCAATTTGTAGATACCGTAATCCACTTATGAGGACGTTATTTCCGGGGTTAATTGCGCGTATCTATAAAAAGGACGATAAAGTTGAATTGGATAAACTGCATCCCGGTGTGCGAACACTTTCACGGGCGGCTGTATACTTGACGTAAACGCCTCGGAATTGAATTGGCGGACGTGTCTGCCCGTGCTTGCCTATTCTACTTACGGTTCCGCGGAATGCCGGGGCCGGAATACGGCATTTACACAAGAAGCTTTTGTGTTCTCCCGTGGAAGTAGAAACAGCGAGCACTACTCGGACACGTTCTCTCCTCTCGTCTCTCTCGTTCTCATTCGAGTGGCCTCGCTCAGTTCGCACGGGGTTAAACGAACAAGCCACCGAAGGATTTCGTTCTACGGTTTTCTTTCCTCCCCCCCCCCGTTTTGTTTGTATTAGAATCGTGATTCAGTAGTCGACGTTCCGGGCAAAGATGTAGCCACTTTTCTCTCTCTTTCTCTCTCTCTTTCTCTCTTTCTCTGTGTTTAACGGGGTTAGCGAGTTAATTTAGGAGCGAGTTCACGGCTCCAGCACGAAGGCGGAAAGAGAAACGAGTGGGTCTTCTCTCGCCTTCGACTTCGCTCCCCACGCGAAGAGAGATCCTCTCCTCCAATACCAATTTCGGGAACCCTGTCCCGGGATTCGCCGGAGAGACAAGGAAACAATTACCAGAAGCGTGTTACCCTAATCCGAAAATCCTGTTAGCCGCGATCCACCCGCCTCCTCGTACCCCCGGATTCTTTCCGAAGACAAACTTCGCCCTCGAATGCTCGCCGACAGGACACCCTTGCTAATTTGCTGGGCCTGCACAAATTTCCGACACTCCCAGTTGCACACCTTTTCTCCATTGAACAAATAATCGAAAACTGTATCCCCCGACGACTCGCTAAAATCCACGCACTTCGAAATGTCAGTTATGAAACACTGTATTTCGCTACGCGTTTCGAAAAGCTCAACAGTTCCAATTCTACAAAAAGTGAGAAGGTACAAGCACTAAATCAACCAATAGCCGAACGAATAAACAAATGAATAAATCTGGTAGAGCGACACGGCCAACAACGACGCGCAGGCACAGCCGCTAAACAAACGAAGAGCCAACCAACAAATGAATACACACCGCTGCTGAAATAATTGACGACCGTACAGAATCGGTAAAAATTGACCGCAACAAATTGTACCGTCGGCTTGAAAAGGAAAAAATTCTATATCAATTCCACGTGAAGTGACGTGTTTAATCAACGATGTAGCTGTCGTGTCCCGCCACGGTTTTCCGATGCTACACGCGCGTGGAACAATGCCGGCACGCATTAGCGCGGCAATTAAACTAGAATATAAAATCTGGAGCAGCGGGATTTCGTTGAAAGCTTTGGTAAAAATCGAGGAACGGTGGATTATCGAAGGCGGCGATGCAAAGTCGAACGAGCACGTGAAAAGCGGTGCACCGAAGTAAATCTCGGGCAGCGGGGGTTGCGTTGGACGGCGAGCAGGGCGAGAAGAGCGGGGGATGGAGACCGTGGGTGTCCGGGCCAAGAATTTAGCGCACGAAAATCGACGGTCCAAGAGAAGGAAGCGGAAAGTCCAGGGGTAGAAAGAGAAGAGAGAGAGAGAGAGAGAGAGAGAGAGAGAGAGAGAGAGATAGGCTCGAGTGCGACGATATCATTTCGCGAGTGTTCCAACACTGGTCCCCCGTTTCCCAGCCCCGTTTCTCTTTCTGCTTCCGCAACGCTCTCGAGTTACCGCAGCGGTTAATTAACCCGTCCGAGTAGGACCGCTGCAGCTGACCGTTCCGTGATCTTCATCGGGTGGTTTAAGGGCATCGAATAAATTGTTGCTAGGCGTTCCGCACCGTTCCGCGCCCGTTACCCCGGCTTCTAATTCCTCGAAACTATGCTCGAAACGGCGGAAATTGAAAATCGCGTCGAATCGTTTCGCGGCGCGGTTGGCGCGAATCGACGAGAGGATTGCGAGCGTTAAAGAGGCCGGAGAGGAGAAGAGAAAGGACGAGGGAGAGTCGAAGGGAGGAAAGTTCCGGCGAGTAATGGCTTTCAAGTGCGCGAGACCGTTCTTCGCCGCTGTGTCGTTCTCCAGATTTCCCCTGTCATCCGCGCTGAAAGGCCGCGCGCGATTCCGAACGTTCCATTTTTTCCCTTTCTCCTCTCGCTCACTTTTTCTCGCCCGGTCCACCTCTCTCTCTCTCTCTCTCTCTCTCTCTCTCTCTCTCGATCTCTCTCTCTCTCTCTCTCGCTTCTAGCATGAATCGCGGTCGAGATCATTACACGGTATCACACCGGCCGAGGCACCTTCCAGTCGATATAGGGGTAGTTCGGGGTTGCAGAGATTCGGTTGGCGCCGGCGCTAAGCCACCATTCTCTCCCCGCCACGCCGGGGCCGACCACACCGGGATTTGCATCCAGCCCGTTTGTCTTTTCTTCGCCGAATTAGTATGGATTTAATGGCAGCCGGAGAGAATGGAGCCGAATCGCGGAACGATTTTAATTAGCTGCCTCGACGCTGCGAGCGACGTGCGGTTATGAGCGAAATTAAAACGATGGATCACGGCTGGCTCGGTTCCGCACTGTGAAAAGGAACTGTAAGAATTGAGGGTGCTGGAAAAATCGCCGCACCGTGCTCCGGACACCGTGTTCATTATAGTATCGCCGAGTAGACGACTCTACGCGAAATACTGGAGCGGAAATGTGGCGCGAGGTGTTTTCGTAGGATCGTCTGTTTTCGAGAATATTTAGGTCAACGTGAAAGAGATTGTTCGAGTGCGGTCAAGTAGAAACGGTGTGTGGTGGTCAGACGAGCTGGACTATATCCGCGTGTGCTGGTAACTGAGGGATTTTGTAAGCATTTACAAAGGCGAGACACAAGACCAGTAAAGTTGATGAAATACAAATGTAGTCGGTATGAATGCAAATTGAAAAATTATTGGTTAAGAGAAATTCAAATGAAGAACTTGTAATTTTTCTGTGATATTTTTTCAGATTTTACAATAGGCTACATTCAATGGAATATTGTAACTGCTTCTTGTCCGCAGACAGAAGTTCCCAGGCAAAAATCTCATTCCACGTATTTAGCACAGTTTTTTCCCCGACGAAATCGGCCCACGGGGGTGAGGTACGGCGTGCTTCGTACATCGAGGGTGAGAACGATGTCCGAGTTATTTCGGAGTTAATTACTGGGGCACGGAACGGTGTCGGGTCAAGCGCCGCGCGATAATCGCGGATGAAATTGTATTATGCGTAATTAGCTGTACAACTATTTAAAGCGGGCGGTTGAGGACGAACGGACGACGGGCGGACGAGCGGGGAGAAAGCGAGAGCCGGAGGAAAATACTCGCTTTTTAATCCACGTTTATACGCGTCCCCCAGTAGCCTGCAAATCCCCTGAAAATCCTGTTTCCTCGAGGCAAGCGCGCGCGCCACGAAAAACTGACGAGCAACAACGTAGTGGAGGGGGGGGGGGTGAAGGGAAACACCGAACGTGTATCCCGCGATGGCGGTTTTCAACGACGCGATACACACGCGGGGGCTGTTCTAGAGAGATCATTACGATATCGCCTGGTTGGCCGGAGAGAGTTGCTTTGCTCTCTCTCTCTCTCTCTCTCTGTCGGTATCGTAGTCGAAGTCGAGGAAGCTACGTGTTCGGTTAGCGCCGGCGCTAAGCTTCTCCTCGTCAGCTTTGAACCTGGACGTTTGCATTTCACGCTACCGCCCTGGTCCGACAAAGACCGGGCTAGCATGAGGGGTTCGCAGGAGAGACGGAGAGTGCCAGAGAAAGATAGAGAAAGAGAGGGAGACCAAGTTTAAGAAAATGAGGGGAGAGAGGGAGGAAAGATCGAGAGGGTGGAATAAGAAAGACACTGTGACGTGTATACACGGAAAGAAACAGAGAAAGCTACGTGGGTGGGGAGAGCTAGAGAGAGACGGAAGGGCGTGCGGAGGGTGATACAACCAGGGGGTGAGACACAGAGGGAGGCAGAGGGATAGAGAGCAGCCCGAGGCCATCGCTAACGACGCCATTGTCACCGGCCTGGCCATTGTGCGAAGCGTCCTGTACGAAACGCCGATTCGTAGCTGCGATCGCGCGAATCTCTCACTCTCTGTCTCTCTCTCTCTCTCTCTCTCTCTCTCTCTCTTTCTCTCTCTCTCGCTTTGTGTATATATTACGAGGCCAGAATAAAACACAAATCATTCCGTCATCGCCGAGACGGAATCGATACGCGCTTAAAAATCCGCCTCGGCACCACATCGACGAGGAATGGTGCAAGATTTTTATTTCGCTGCAAAAAGGACTCGAAAACCTCGAAAATTATTAACTTCCCGATTTATAGGGAAGTTATTTCTATTTTATTTTGATCCATATTGAAATTTCGAATAGTATTGTGATAAACCTGATCGGTGGCGTGAACGTCTGGGACAACGAACGAACAACTTTGAAGTTGAAGGACTGAGGTCGTCCCGTGGTTTTTAGCGAGAATGTATTTTAACGAGGTAACGGAGAGGGAGAGTACACGCGTGGTAAAAAGGGCGAACCGCGAGGAATAAAATTAATTCGTCGAAGAGGCATGATAAAGGAAATTACAGTTTTAATGAAAGACCGCGTAAAGCCGCGTAGAATGTGAATAGTACGGGGCGCGAGCGAGTGAACGCGAAAATTTGAATGAAAAACGTCGTCGCTTTATTTATTAATCCAGAGAGTCCCGGTGAGCGCGTTCTATGGCGAATATTAATTCGGAATTCCGCTGGCAGATATAAGCTCGGAGCCACTTCACGCCCGCAGAATATTATTTAATGGCCGAGCCGAACAGTTGTCCCGAGAGCTGGCCCCGTTTAAAATAAACTTTCGACTTTATTCCAGGACGGGATCGATTGTTTCCCGCCTCTCTCCTCGAGTTCACAGTTCCTAGGCTTCTCTCTCTCTTTCTCTCTCTCTCTCTCCCTCTCTCGCGGTCGAGGAGGAATCGTCTCGACGGCAGAGAACAATTTCGGAGCGGAGTTCACGGAATTCCGGCAAGAATCCCGTCCGGCCTTTCGAATACGGACCAAGACCGATCAGCCGCGTCCAAACTTTCGGCCCGCTCGATATATTTATACGACAAAAAAGAGATTAATGGGCCACGGGGCAAATTCCCCGGAAGCAGTACACGTGCCAGAGGAGGAGACAAATCTCCCGTCTTTCCAACTTTTCCATTGTGCGGTCGATTTTACGCGGACTCTTCCCGCTTCGCTCCATCGACCTCTGCTCGCAGGTACAACCGCTTTTCAGGACCGAATGCGGACACAAACCGAACTACATATCTGATTTCCAAATACGCGACTCTACAAATGACTAAATACATAAATTTTTAAATGCTCAAGTTTTCGAATACACTAGTTTTCATGGCTCGAGTCTAAATTTTCAAATCATTGACTGCATTAGCATTTGCAGATTACTGCGAGCGTAAATTTCCAGACGCGGGTATTTACATTTCCAGGCATTACACCGTCTAAATTTTCAAATGAATATGTCCTCGGTTTCCCCGGAGGGATTTAAATTTGAATCCTTCGTGGAAGTATCGGGTGGAACCTTGAGGTAGGTGTTATTGTGAACGCGGCTGAATCCGCGTCACTGGCTGAAGGGAGACACAGCTGAAAGGTAGGAGAGATGGCAAGTTCTCGTTTTGCTTCTCTCCACAATGCGATTGAATCGATGTGGCTCGGATACAAGCTGTCTACGCGGTGTGAATATTTAATGAATGTAACCGTTAATGAGGCACGGTCATATTAGTATTAATTAACGGTGGGCCGCCTCGTCGCGCGTTTTCCATCGCACAGAGAAAAGAATTCCGATGAAAAGAGCCTCCAAGATGAGTAGAGGCTTCCATCTCTCTCTCGCTCTCTCACTCTTTCGGTCTGTGATCGTTGAATACGCACAATGTCCCGTTTCCTTATTAATTTGCGCGCACAGACGCGAAAATATGTCTTTTATTGTTACACCGACACAACTAACTCGCTCGAAAAGCAAAAAAAAATCAACAGAGAGAAAAAATACATCTAGACGCCTGCCTTCATCGAAAAAAAAAAAAAATAGCGGGATCGATTTTTCATCAGACCGATCCCCGAGAGCCGGCTAATTATCGCGTTGCTGGAGCATCGACGAAACAGCGTGTGGCCCCTCGGTTGCAATTTTCTACAGGGTCGGGAGAACGAGACCGGTGAAACGCGACAGCCAACGAATTGCAAGCAACAAATAACATTCGCCGTGAAAGATTACCCTCTTTGACGTTCAAGGCGGCGCGTCCCGAACGGTGGGATTTAATGGGATCGAGAATGAAGATATCTTTGTACGCTGTGAAAGGCTTTGAATGTGTTGATAGGTTAACAGGATTAAGCCGGGCTCCACTGTGACCCCGCAAAGCACACTTGGCGGACCGACGACCGAAAATTTCAACTGAAAACCCGCGAATACCGAGCCTCGCTTGCTGCGTCATTACCAGCAGAATACATTAATTATCTACCGTGTTATCAATAGACTATGTATCTTCAAGCAAAACACCAATTTGCTGCATCAATTCTCAAGTACTGGCAGCAAACAAAACTTTCATTCTCTAATAATTTCAATAAGTTGATGATGATATAGTATGTTCCATCTACTTATTATTATTATAAATCCATTAGTTATTAAATCGGAAATTAAATTTCTTTTCCCAAGGAGAGTACACAGGAAGGTGCGATTTATAATGTGTGTACAACGAGTTCGATTTCGAGACAAAAGGCATTCCGGTCGTGAGCAGCGTTTACAACATCAATCGGCGAGTGGATATTTTTTCAGGTACGCGATAATAATATCGGGAAATCTGGAGCGGTGTCGACCTTCGATCGCACGAAATATTTGTTTTGAAACCGGTGGTTCTCTCTTGTCGACGTTTGACCCAGTTCGCGCCTGCTAAATGGACGTATCGTCGTCGTCGACGGCCCGATAGCGAGCGGTGTGCTGTTAACGGACATTGTTGGAAAGAGCGAGAGAGAGAGAGAGAGAGAGAGAGAGAGAGAGAGAGTGCTCTCTGCTCTCCACGCCAGACAATTTCATTCAGCGAAAATATTCATTTACTCGACTTCCTGTCGCAGCTGGCGAATATTCTATCGCGGACGGAACATGCGCGCGCGTTAATCCCGCGAGCTGCTGCTGCTGCTCTCTCCCGTCCGACCAAACCGCGTCCATTCGACGTTATTTAACGACCAGTTGTTCTCTTCGGCAAAGCAAGAAATACCATTTCTGTCCGGTTAAATTGCGCCCGATAAAACACAGACCCGTCTTTGACCGCCTCCCCCCGCCCGGTTCATTGTTCGACAATTGGAAACCAACCCCGGTGAGGAAACAACCGAGAAAAGATGCCGTTGCTGCTGCCCCGTGCGCGCGCGATCCTTAGCCCTCGGATCCCAATGGAATTCATTTCTCTCGCTCGATCTCCAGTTTGCCTTGTAATTTTCATTTGTAGAAGAGAGGCAAACCTGCTCTTTCGATCAGCCGAGAAAGATTCCGCCTCCCTTGTAATTTCTACGCGAGCAACGCTGATAAATAATTCATCCTTGTAATTCTAATTCGGTACAGGAGAAAGCAGAATTTACACAGAGAAAGATTTACGAGCTTCATCCGGAGGTGCTCGAATAATTTTAATACATTATCCACTGGCAATTACCGACGTTTTTTTAGTAGATTTGGTAATAGTAATTGCAAGATTAATTTGGAGGAAGAAAGATTCGCTGTATCCGAGGATCTGATAAATAATTCATTATCGGAAAAGGGAAAATTGAATCTAGTATTACTGTGATCAATTATCGATTGTTTTTAAAATCATTAGCTGATTCAAATCGAGAAGTTCCAGGCTTTGAAAAAATCTAAAAATATTCTTGAACACCTATCCAAGTCCCTAATATGTAATCATTGGAACGTCATAAATATTATAAAAAAAGAAGTTCATGTAATCTAATTATTTCTTGCGAGACTACTATTCAAGTCAAGATTTCGTAGCTTCCTTCTGATGTAGCACAGCGCTTCGGAAGCCTATTAATAATGAAATTTTAATTTGGACAATAAGAGGTTTACTGCCAGGCAACGCGAGCTTCTGTACAGCAATTTGTAGCTCGTAATAAAAATAGCGAAGCTCCGGCGCTCGGCATTTTTAATTGCGACCGAATTGAAGGGTCGGCTCATTTGAAATTGCGATTCGAAGTTCGTATTGAAAAATCGTGGAACGAATAATGGGATTTCGGGCAGTTGAGTGGCTAAAATGCTAGAAGAGCTCCTACGGACGATTTCGCAGGAGCGCGGGGGTTTGTGTCCGTCTCTGTCCCGCGACCGGCGAAATAAAACAATGCAATCAGCGCGGGCCAAATTGCGCAACGTTTCAATGGCTCTCGACGACAGCGGTAATTTCAATGCGAGTTTTCCAATTTCAATCGGCAATCAAATATACCGAATCCCTGTTATTAGCTTCGATATCGGTAAATTTAACAGCAAATATGGACGACGCGTGTGTGCGAGAGAGCTGCTGGTCGAGGTTCGGGGTTGGGGGGTGGGGGGTGGCACGTCGAGCTGTTCCGACTGTTACCCGTGCTATTAATTAATCCATGCCGAGTTACTTCTGATTAATTGGAGCGAGACAACTTGACGCGCCAACAGATCTAATTAAATATATAAATTGGAACGCTCAAGTGCGCTCGAGGGAGCGAGACCCAGAGAGAGAGCGAGTGAGAGAAAGAGAGAGAGAGGTGTCTGCAGAGGCTCGACACTCGTGCGTTATTCCGCCGGTAACGACGGATCTCGCGGGGAATTACGGCGGAATCGAAGACGAAAGTGGTCGTGCTGTGTCGGTGTGTGCGAATGCGGGGGAGGCCGCGATGGACGTCAGTCCTGCTAGTCGGCGACCCGGCGAGTATCTACGCACGTCTTTTACAGTGGCAGCCACGGTCCAGCTCAATCGATCAATCAATAACCCTCGTCGGGCTTCGATAAGCCCGGTTTACCGAGCAAAATCTGCCGCGCGTACTATTCCGTCTGCTAACATTCTACAAACTAACCACCCCCGAGGCAGAACCCAACCGGAACAACCCTCTCGATTTTCCAATTTCTCCAGACTCAACTTCTCCGATCTCCCCGACAATTTTCGAACCGAGCACTTTTGATCCAACATAGTAAGAGACTCGTGAATACGACCGACCTCCACGAAAAAAAAAGAAAATCACCCTTTCAGACACGTTCATCTTAAACTACTCGCGTTTCAGGTCGGTCATTGTGCGGCTTCCCTTCAGGCAGATCGCGCTCGAAGGTTATGTAAAAGGTAGCTCTGGTTGACGGGTACTTACCGTTGCGGGTAGCACAGAGGGAGACAGCAAATGCAGGAAGAAGAAGAGAGAGAGAGAGAGAGCGAGAGACGTCCTGTCTCTCGCTTCCCAAAGGGGTCGAAAACACCTTGAATCTCTCTGGCAGCTGGGTTCTTCTGGTGGACGATGCAGCAGCGGCAACAGCAGGTAGAGAAGCCTTTTTTGTTCTCGTGTGGACAAGAAGAGCACGGTGCGCCGTATGAGAGGACAAGGGTCCCGTGTGTGGCTCCGTGTGGGATTCTCGAGAACGATCGTCGCAACGACGTGACCGATACGCTTCTCTTGGACGAACTGAGCTCTCCCCCCCTCACGCCGCACTTATATAGCACCCCCACCCCTCTAACCTTCCCCTGAGCTTCCCTTCCACCGGTGCAACCCCTGCACGGTGCGCGGCGGCTTCGTGGGGATGGATCCTAGTGGTCCATCGAAGGCTCGTCGTCTTCCTCTCTCTCTCTCTCCTTCTCGACCGTCCCACCCCCTCTCTCTTCTCGTCGAGCCCTCTCCGAAATTCTGCCTCTTGCTCGCTTCTGGCCTCTGCTCTCGCTTGTCCCTCTTTGGCTCTCCGTTTCTACTTTCCGCTCTTTCCTATCCGCAACTCTCTCTCCCTCCCTTCCATTCTCTGTCTCTTCTCTTTGTCGCGCCGTGTCCCAAATGACAATGTGTAAACTTCGTGCTCGAAACCCCGTGGCTCACCAGCCTAAGCTCTTCTCTAGCCCGTCGACGTCGTCGTCGTCGTCGTCGTCGTCGTCGTCGTCGTCGTCTGGCTCTCTCTCTCTCTTCGTCGCTCAGACCTAACGCGTCACGCCAGGAATGTCCCTCAGGGTCAGACCCGGCGAGAGCGAGCCGGGAAACGAGGAAAAGTCCGTCGGGAGAGCAACGGAGAGAGGACACCAGGCCACACACCGGCATCAGGCACAATAGAGAACCGACGCCACCGCACGCCCGGATTATCCGCGATAAATATTTACGCGCTCGCGGTGCTGCCCGCTCTCGCTCGTTTCGTTCATTGAAAAGCGCAGCGCTCAGTGCAAACGCACCAGAACACGCTCGTTCCCGTCTGCACTCGCCACGTCCGCTCCCGGGAGCTAGAGTTTTTCTTCGACGATTGCTCGAAAGTGCCCGGCGATCGTCTTGCGGCTAGCATAGATTCCTCATCTTGTCCAGTGAGTTGGACCGTTCGTCTCAATACGATCGAAGTGTGACATAATGTAATAGAAAGTTGAATGGTTAGGACAGAATGTGATGCTTTGAGTCTAGGATTAGGATTTGGGAAGCATGATACGTTGAGTGATCGAACCTCCTAGTTCTTCAGCTTGTCGAGTGAGTTAGGCTTTTTGCATCAATCTGACGCAAGTGTGAAACAACTCAATGAAATGATGGATAGTTAGAGTCGCAAGTTCTTTCGTTCGAGGCAGAGAGTGATGCTAATTCTGTGAGTGTAGGTTTAGGATGAGCTAATGAAAAATTGAGCTTCTTGGTTCTCCAACTTGTCGAGTTGTCTGGACCCCGTGCTTTATTCTAATGCAAGTATAATTTAAAATTTGTATAGCGAGTAGTCGCGTGATTGGATAGGAATACCAATAAAAACAAAAATAAAACAATATTTGAAACAATTGCTGATTGAATAGGATCAAAGGTTATCATAAAAATCCTGAGTGTTAATGCAATACGGATAGCTGCGTGTGGGTGGTGCATGGGAAAAGACGCGTCGAATAGAGAGATAGCAGGTTCCGTAGACTGCGAGACGGGAAAGAAGAACTCTCGAAATTGAAGCGTTTTCGGTGTGCGGTGTCGCGGGACCCGTCCGCGGTCAGATGCATTTAAACGGTTTTTTAATATCGCGTGGCGGTTACACGGGTCCGCGAATGAGACCCGATTAAACGCGGCAATAACGATATCGTTCTTTTAAGATTACGCGCGCCGCTGGAAGGGTATATACGCGCGCGGCCGTGTACGACGCGACTCGTATCAAAAAGCGCGGGGACAAAGCGGCCCGTAATAAAGGGAGAAGAACAATACCGGAAAAATCAGCCGACTCGTGTTCTCGTCCCGTTTAGTCTCTCTCTCTCTCTCCCTCTCTCTCTCTCTCTCTCTCTCTCTCTCTCTCTCTCTCTCTTTCTGTTTCACCCCCGCGTGTATCCCTTTTGCGCGCTACTTGTACAGTTGCTTGTTCGCGTCCCGGCACACGAATGTCTAAATCGGGACAATAAAACCTGGCTCCCGGAATATCAGGACTTGTTCTTGTATTTTTTAATCAATTTCGATCTACATGTTCCGACCTCTCTCTCTGTTTCTCTTGGAATGCGGGTGGAAATTGGCCGGAACACATTCGAAATCCTTGAGAACGATCCCAAGAGAGAGATTCTCTGGAGGTTCTCACGGGATACGAGAGCGTGCGACACATTTTCGTGGTTGTTGGTGTTTTTGCGTGGTTCCGGCGACTCTCGACCGAGGAGCATATGTGTGATCCATGTGCGGCCGACCACACATCATACACTTGACGCGCATAAATATCATTATCTCCAACAGGCCGCGTAACTCGATTTGGAGGCGGATCGAATTCCCTCCTCCAACGCTTCTACTCTCCCTCTCGCTCCCTCTCTCTTTATTCCCATCTCTATCTCCCATGCGTTGCGGTGTCCTCTTTCCGCTCTCGCGGTGATGTCCACCTTAGCGGGTCCTCCTTTCGCTGAAGAGAGTACGCGCGACGGACAGCTCGCACACGCCCACGATGCTCCTTTTTGATTTATGCGCTGACTCCCCGAGCTTACCAAGTAGCGCGATAGACGGTGCGCTTGCGAGCCACCGGACAAGATTACTGGGACACCTAGTTTGACAGCGAACCCCTAGTCCATGGGGGTCGTCTCGCATCGACGCTGTTTGCCCCAGGAGCGCTCTCGATTGCCCCGGGAGCTGAGAGAGAACGCTGATTCTCTCCTGCTCTCGTTTCGTAGACTCAATTTCCTGTATTGCTCTCTCTTTGTTGGTTAAACTTTCTGGATTCCCTGGAATGTTCGTCCTAGACTTCCTACACCCCCTAAAAGTCCAGCTTCGAAGACAACGACGAGCTTCTTTCTCTCTATTCGTTGGAATAGTTGATTTAGCAACTGCTGGTGCCCACAATGCAAAGCGGAAAAATCCACCAGCTCCCTTTTTACAGCCTAAATTTCCTGTTACTCTGCTGGAATGTCTAGCAGCGAGTCAGAGCTTCTGCTATTCATTAGAGCAGATGGATTCTAATTTGCAATGAGGATCCACGGTTAGCTGCCGGCTAGACCAGAGTCCAGGCGGCTGGGAAGAGCGGTTCGGATTGCCCCTGGGGGCAAAGTTTCCTGGGCAAAAGGAGAGCCGCTCGATCTCGCAAGTTCGACGTCACTGACAGTAAACTATTCGTCTTGTTCTCAGCGAGCAAAGTGCTAACTAGGCGTGGTTTCGTGGCTCTTAATAGAACCGAGGCGGTGGCCCCATGGGGCAATCCCTGCTCTAGTTAGATCGCGGCCGATCAGCTAGCAGCGCGAGCGAGACAGAGATCCCGTGAAAGAGCTAAAGGAGACAGTTGACGCGTCCGCGAGGGGATCAAGGTTCGGCGTTGGTGGCGTCGGCGTCGGCCCCGCTGGATTCTCGTCAGGTAGATCGTGATAATCGAATCAACGATCCAGAAATCGTGTCGACGGTATCGTGTCAGGGCCGAGCCACCTGGAGTGACCCACCTGACCTCCGATGCACACAGGAACAGACCGGGACACGCACGGTGACGCGCGCGCGCGCGCGAGCGAGCGAGAGAGCGCTCGCCGAAAGAGAAAGAGAAACAGCGAGAGGAGACTGGAGCGAAGGGAGAGACGGGGTGACAGACAAAGAGAAAGAGAGACAGAGACGAAGACCGGGATATCGGCGAAGGGGGTAAGGAGAGGGATACGAAGGGAGACGGAGAGAGCAGTCGAGAGGAGTTAGGAGAGGGTCAAAATTCCCTGGTCGTCTCCCGTACACCCTAGGAATTCCTTGCTGCGGCGGCGATAGGGGTGCCCTGTCACCCCTTTCGCGGCTTTCCAGCCTCCCCCACCAAAAGGTTCTCGATCCCTGTGGTGGGGGTTGTAGGGATGCTGTCGTCATGGAGACCCTTGGACCGGTGGGGATGAAGCATAGAGGGCCGACGGTGGCATTGATCGCTGCCTGCGCCCGTGGACCATCACAGTGTTGCCACGGATGTAGAAGGGGTGAATACAAACCCCCCACTCCCCTCGGTCTCGCGACGACGTGGACTCCTCTCACCGCACACGCATTATGGACTTCGTATTCGTACGGAAGCACGCGTCCAAGTATGGACTTACCGTGCTTATGCGCGGCTGGCGTGAATGATTCGCGACAAGAGACAGCTATAGAGAACTCCTCTCTCGCGTCGATCTATCAGCCGGCAACGCGCCGAGCGACGAACGTCGTCGTCGTCGTCGCAGCGACTCGACGCGACGTTGTCTCTTTCCAGTGATCTTCCGCCGGCTCGGAGATCGTTCCCGACCGGCAGAGATCATTCGCGACAGCGAGCTGCGTGGCATTCACGATTGCCACTCAGCCCTCCATTGCGGCTCGCTTCGCGACCCCGCTCTGCACGCCTCGCGAGCCACCGTTAAAGAGGAACGCGTCAAACAACCGCGAACCCAAGGGAATCGAACACTGTCCGACTTCGATTTCGACGAGCTTTTGTACGATCGTAGTATACAAGTCCTTCACGCCGTATATGAAATATCAGCCATAGTTACTTCGTCGTTTCGAAGATATAAATCATTCAAGTTGCGTATCTCGTAATGTAGTTAGAATACAAGCCCTCATTCGAAGTCCCGGGTTCAGAGGATATTTTTTTGAGTCAGTGTCAGACGTTTCTAAGTTTTGCAATCATTGTTTTAATCTTAGCACGTGCAGGTTCGATGGGAAAGAAAGAGGAAACGGCTGACATTGTGTTAAGGGTGGTTTTTAACGCTGCGGTAACCCTATTACGCGTGACGCCACCCACGCTCACCCCCATGGACAGCGGGCAATAACGTCGCTGCTCGACGAAGATAAAGACAACAGGGAATGCAACGCCGAGACGTTTCTCGAGCGACCGCGGAATTGATCGATGACATACTTCGACCGCGTCTCGACAACCGGACGAGAGACATTTTCCAGATTTCATGTCTACGATCCTCGTCCGAGCTGAATGGGCGAGAAGTAGCCGCGGCTTTTGAATTCTTTATCCGTCGCGCACTCGCCGTGATACTGACGTCGCGTCGGGCATCTCGCGCCGCGCCGGCGATTTAATCCGCGGCCGAATAATCGTGCGGGAATTTCGGCGTTCCGCGCCGATTCAGTTATGCAGAATCCAGTTATCCTGAAATTCACCGAATCATTTACCGGGCTGATTAACGCCAATGTTTTAATCTTTGTCTCGCTCGATCCATCAGCTGCCGATCTTCGGAATCTTTTGAATCATTGCGAGTGTCGATTTATAAGCGCCTGTTTTCTCTTTATCGTTTATCTAACATTAAGCTTTTTAATTTTCTGAAAATTTCAACTAGGAATCGTTTCACAGTAATCTGCTGAGTTTGTAGCGCAATGCCCGAATTTTATTTCGTAGAGTGTCCTGAGGATTGCGGTCGTGTCTCCGTGTCGTTAATTTGACATCCGCAGCGTTCTTCTCGACTGATAAATTTTATTCTGGACGGGGTTCACCGGTTCCGCAGTTTCACGGATGGCAGCCATTCGTTTCAGGCTACATCCGAGCGAAAGAACACTCTTATTCGGACGACCGTAGAAGAGAGCCAGTGCTGTCTTTACATTCCCGGCACCTGCGCCATGGTCGACTGTTACACGAGATACAATTATTGCCGGTCGGATCGCGAAGTAACACGCGACGTCCATTTTGAGGCACTGCCGACGGGCACGCACCAACTAACGAACTATGTCAATAATAAACGGCACGCATCGTTAAATCGATCACCCGCCGATTATTGGCTATCCGGACGCGCCGAAAAGGGGGTGTGTTCTACTCGATCTCTCTCTCTCTCTCTCTTTTTTCTACAGGATTCTCGTCGATGTGCAACCACTTGCACGTCGATGACTTCATCCGCGGTGCGCAATCGGCTGCCACGCTGGGGCATCGGGTTTTGCTTTTGCTAATTAAAAAATTCCACACGAAGTCAGATTTCCTCTCTCCCGTCGCGGCGGAGAACGCCCCTACGAACAAATCCAATACCACACGCCACCCCAACGGCCGAAGCCACCCCCGACATCCTACCCCAAGTCCTCGGGAAACGCGTATTTAATTCGTTCTACTAGGTCATCCCGTGTGCGATACAAGACGGGTCATTTTTTTTCACCCCTTCTCTCGAGCACACGATGCTCTCCATGCACTTCGCCATGCGCAATTTCCGAGCACCATTTGCTTTGTTCGTTAAGAGATCGTGTCTTCAAGATCTACTCACAGAAATTCTCGTCTTGACGAGCTCTTTTACGAAAGAGGCGATGAGTCGTTGACTGTGCGATGATTCGTGGTAGAAGTATTCATTGTTGTCACTTCAGATCGATATTCAATTCCATTGCTTTCGATCAATTATATCTACCTGACGACTCCTTAGCAAACTGATGAAAATAAGATAAGTACTTAATAGAAAACCACCCAAAATTTCAACAGGAAGAGCAACGTTTGAAGTTTGGAAAATGTTTCAAGCATCAATACCAGAATGTTCACGGGTCACGTTCGACCCAGACTCGTCTACGGTCGCTCGCAAGTCGAAATAATTCGAAATTCAGACAGGATCGAGCTCGGAATCCGCGAGCGATCGCTGGGAATATTTTGATTCCATCAGGCTCCCGCAAACGTATCGAAAGATGGATAACCGTATAGCCCATCGACTAAGTAAACCAACCGGGAGCCAGAGATCCGCGTGCGCGTTCTTTCTTCCTTCCGGTGGCGGGCAAAGGAAAAAAGATCGCGCGTTTCGAATTTCGTGCGCAATAAACTGTTCGCTCAGGAGTCGCAGGCACGCGTGGAACGCTTTTCGCGTTGCTCTGCCACGGGAGTAGCAGGGGGTTGCGATTAAGGGGCGTGCGCCACGGCTACGCAGTGTACGCGCACGCATTCTTCGCGAAACGAGCTGAACAGGCTCTGCTGCCAGTGTCTTCTTTTCTTGCTGGACAGCACTCGGAGAAGTTTATTGGTCGGTTCATTGACCCCAAACACTGCCATTTTCTTTACAGTCACAGGAATTAAAACTTCTCGTCCGGTTAGGTGCAATTCCCTAGTAGAAAGCTACGTGACAGTAGAACAATGTACGTGTACTCATTTTAAAGCTCGAACCCTCTGTTTTTACATAATTCGTTTTTTTCTCAGATGATTTTGCATGGAGAAGCCCCCTTTGTAACGACTGTAAATATTGTTGAGTTGACAAACCTTTCACTAGAAGTTTAATAAAAGCCCGAAAAAAATCGCAGCTCAAGTTTTAAGGGTTTGTTGTAAAGGGGAGGCTTGAATCGTCAAATCTACGGTGGTTTCAGTTTCCAAAAAAATTTTCCTATGTTTCTAGAGAAGTTTCAATTTGTAACAACGTTGGAAAGGGACTGCCCTCAATTTCCAGGCGGCTGTATCATGCAAAAGTACTTAAGGGAAAAATGAACAACGGGATGCGAAAATATAGGATTTTTAGGCTTTAAAATGAGCCGAGGTTCATCGTTCTGCTGTATCTTACGCCAAATTTACAGCATCTTGAATATTGACGATTTGTCAAAGATTGGATCAACGCTGAAATTGACGGAATTGAAAAAAAAATTGTAAGGAAAATTGAGGGTTGCAGAGGATTGGTTGCAGAGGATTGGCAACGAGGGTTAAGCTGAAAAATGTGACTTTCCACGACTCGGGAAGGATCCCAGGAAGCGAGAAAGTAGTCGAGCGCAATCGCAACGCGTTAATTCGACGGAGCCGGTGGTTCCGCGGGAAGATCAACAGGAACTTGGTGAAAAAGTCAGCATTACCGGGGGATCAGCCCTCGGAATTAAGTTCGGGCATTGTTCGTCGGATTTCGGCGTGGAACGGCGGCGAAGTTGATGGCGTTTCGCGTCGTCCGCGGTATCGAGCGCGCTAAAACTCAATTATCCGTCGGATCGTCGGTGGTGTCGGGGATTCAATTCGAAAGTATCGGGGCGCGGCGACCAACCATCTCTCTCTCTCTCTCTCTCTCTCTCTCTCTCTGGTCGCTCCGTGTAAAAAACAGGCAATTTCTGGGCGCGCAAGATCTACGGCGCCGCGGTCTGATAGAGAGGCCGCGAACAATCGGACAGGTGTATCCGAACGGTGCGGATCGCGAGCGCGTCTCCTCGTTATCCGATATTAGCCGATCAATTTTCATGCGATCCAGCACACTTACCCGCTTTTCATTCGTCGGGAATCGCGTCCCTCATCGCCTGCACCACCCCTGTGTGCACACGCCGGTACACCTCGGTGTGCGGCGAGAATGAGAGAGCGCCGACTAAAAAAAAAAAAAATAGAAGAGAGAGAAGAAGCAAAAAAATACGCGAAAGAGCGTACGAGGAGAAAGGAGAGAGGGAGAAAACACTGGGGCTCTAGAGGGAGGAAGAAAAGAGAAAACAGAAGCATCGGGGCCGGCGTAGCTCCGGTCTCGATTGGAAATTACTCCCTTTCATCCTTTCACGGGGTGAAAGAGCAAGTAGGAAGAGCGACGCGCACGGCCCACGCCTATATATCCAGCTGCGGCTCGAATACATTTTTTTACTTTGCCCGTTAATGCGTCCCTCCTCGTGAATTTCGTTAGCTCGTCGAAACGCGCCAAGCTCGCACGCACGTCTATCATCGATACGGATTTAATTAAAAAATGTTTAACAAACTACGCCGCGCCGCGGTGGCTCCTCCGCGGGAACCGCGTAAATATTGCCCGGCATTCCGCGGTTAATTTCCTTGACGTGCCGCGAGCGTTCCCGGCCGTTATTATCGCCCCGAAAAATAAAGATAAAACCCGGAGCCGGCCGCAGCCTACTCGGTCCACTATCCTTCTCCATCCTCCTCCTTCCCCTCTGCATAATTGCACCGGACAAATTAAAAATTGCACAATCGTCCCTCGCGTCGTCGCCGAGCGGTCGTCTGCGTGGGACGGGACCTGGGACGAGTCTCCCTACACGACGCCTTTTCCCCTCGCGCGGAAACAATTATTATTAGTAGCAGTTTCATCGGTGAAATGAACTGAATCGGAACGTCTATGCGCCGCGAATTACGACATTTCCAGATGACTCTTCACAGTCTAATTATTTGTACACAATGGTAGAACGAACGAGTAGACGAAATGTCGGGGGGAAGGACGGATTGTTCATAGTGTAATTGCATCGGAGCTAAAACAACAGAATGTATTCGCGGAATCGAGCGGATCTGGATCGAATCGGGGTTGAGACGAGAGATCGACTGAAGTGGATTTTTCGTTCGTCGCAGGTGTCGGGACAGCATTGAATTAGAGAGAGAATCGTGGCAGGGAGTGGAAACTTCGAACCTGGCGCACGTATGAATTATAACAGATTGCTAGCTATCTGAGGGAACAGCGTAAGCGAATTAGGTGGTGCCTCCTCGCGCGACGAGGCCAAGGATAGTCGCGATGATGTCGCATCGTGACTGTGCCACGCCGAGCTGGCAAGAGTAACGCGTTTCACGCGGTGTGTGCTCTCTATTGAGTAACTAAGTTTCGTACCCCGGCAGTCAGGTTTGTCTGCCACCGACAACGGTGACAATACCGCAACAGTATCGTCTCCGCCATTGTGCGCCGATTAAATCTCCGAGACCGAGGAAGCGATATCTACCCGCGACCCGTTCCAGACCCGTGGTACCCTTCTGCCTCTTCCTCGAACGGGAGAGAGAAAGGGTGGCCACCCTGTGCAACCCTCCCCCATGGGGGTGCGCCAAATTTCGTGCGACGAACGAAAACACCACGGGTGTATCGGTTAAAGAGCAACCGACGGAAACCTGTTCGCGGCTTATCGATAGTTTACGGACAACCGGGTCGGGCCTGTGTGTGTACCACACCACCGCGAATAGTTCTGTAACTAAGTTTAATCCGTACAACGGAAGCGGCATTAACGCGCCCCTGCGCTCCCGCGCTCCGCGTTCGCCCGCGCGCGAGAGAGCGAGCTCGTCGGCTACGCTCACCGTCACGCGTGTCATTTATTAACCGTGCTATTCATCGAGTTACGAGTTCCCTCTCGTTAATGAAATATCGCGTAACGCTTACTGTCTCCCGCGATATCTACACCCGCGCGCTGCCAACCCTCGGGACACCTGCTGGCTTCGCTGCCTTCGGAAACTTACAATTTCTTAATCCCCGGAGACCATCTCTCCGTTACGTTAATCCCACCACCGTTGGTCAAACGACCGGTTTTAGATTTTCTATTAGAAGAATTTTTCCAAGTTTCTCTTTATAGTTTACCAAAGTTTACTTCATTGTTCGAGAATGTCCCAGCGACACGCCGATGCTCGCCCGGCGTTCCAGATAAAATCGAGCTACACCATTTCGTGGGATTAAACATCGAAAAGCGTTCTTTCATCTGCCGCCTTTGACTTTGCTCGAAGGCGTCTTGCGATTTCGACCGCTCGGTTTGGAACGTCATTAAAAACACACGCGGCGATGGCGCGCGACTCAAAGATACTACTCTCAACCTTAATCTCTGTAAAAAGGACGGACAAACTGTGGCCCGCACTTTGCACCCGAAATCAGTGCGATTCCGAGCGAATTTTCTAGTCGCTCGATCTTCAATTCTCGCCGAAATTAGTAGTAACAGACTTTGTCTATCGGTTTTTGGGGAAAAAAACCCTTTGAATAATCTAGTCCTCCGTTTATAAGTCTTTGTAGAAAATGCCGATACTTTGTGAACGAGTCCGGCCAAAATTATGGCGATTCGAAGGAAATTTTCAGCGAAGAAGCCGAGAGAGCGTACCTCGTGAAGCTGCAACTCGCGGTCGAAGAAAGTTATCTCGCGTCCTGTTTAATTCCTGGTGGTGGCGAGCGACGCATCGGCTCGGCGCGCGTGTGTGCCAGGAGTTTGCTTGGTGTTGGTGCATAGAAGGACGACGATAGGCTCGTCGGTGTTGGTGCACTGTCAGTGGTGCAGGCCCATTGTTCGTCAGACACAAAACAGTCGGCGTACAAAGTGGCTGCTGCGTTCGCTGCGGCGAAGGCGAAGCCGAGGAGAGCCGATGGGTGATGAGGGGGTGGGTCGAGGGTTGTGGGTGCGAGAGGGGAGGGCGGGAGGTAGCAAAGAGAGATAGAGACGAAGAGAGAGAGAGAGAGAGAGAGAGAGAGAGAGAGAGAGAGAGAGAGAGAGAGAGAATCACAGAGCGGTATCAGAGAGTGGGTATTGTCTACAGAGCTAATCAAAACCAGCCCTTTCAACGGACCACTCTCTCCCTCTCTCCCCGGTTCGGTCGCGAGTGCACACACGTGTACGCGTGTAGACACGCGAACGAGGTGATCGTGTTCGTGACCGGTTGCAGGTAAATAAGAGTCGGCTTCGAGCTAAGTTTCTACGCGAGCGTGTACGAGAGACGAACGGGGGTGGGTGCACGCGGCGTGTACACACGCGGGGGTGGTGGCTGGCAATAGGCTGCCGGAAGGACGGGATCCGTCGGAATATTTTCGCCGGCGAAGCTTAGCTTTTCCGCGCGCGAGTAATTTCACGGTCGACAAGTTCGCGGGGTGGATGAAAGGGTGGAAGGATGAAAGATCCACGGTCGAGGACAATGTCTCGGCGAGATAAAGGCCGCGAATGAATTTTTTTACCTTCCCCAACAACGACGCGAGCGCGCGCGCGTACATGTCGTGAGCGCACGCTGATGGGGTGCTCTACCCCCCGCGTAATTGTCGCGCGCGTGGGCACGCGGAACCACCCCGTTCGCTGATCTCTCGCTATTAAATCATTCGCGATCCAGTTAACGCTCGATTAAAAACGGTCGCCGGAAGATTCGCATTTGATTACGGCTGAAAGCTGTTACCGAGCCATGCGAGAGCTCGCAAGAACGATAGGAGAGATGAGAGAGACAGATAATGTTTCTAATTTCCGAAACGAACCGTAACCGCGCACCTCGCCGCGGAGAATCGTTTAGCCGAGACGTCGAATGCCTAACCGCCAGCTATCCTTCTTTCTCGGGCTGACTGCTGAAGCTGCGAATTGACTCGGTCCCGGATCCGCGGGTACCCTAGCCTAACGCCTCCGCAAACCCCCTTTAATTCCAACATACCATTATCATTATTCGCGTTATCGCGCACGACGCTACCGTAACCACCGGAATTGCTACCTTTATTTTTCTTTTCACCGCCCTCCACGACGCTGCCGTACATTATTCGGCGAATCCACTCTCGTTACGTCCGTCTTCGAGCTAGTCCACCGAATTAATTTTCCAGCGAGCAACCGGAAGTTTTAGTCAAACATTCTCCCTTCTACCTTTCTACTGGACCTCCTAATCGATTTATTCCTATTGAACCAATTTGTACTTTGGTTTACAGGATCCATTTAGCAGGAGGATTCAACAAGTACCATACAAATGCGATCATCTCAATTTTCTTTTTATATCTGTAACGCACAAGTATTATTTCCTCAATCTTTCTTTTGCAACCCCATCAATTCCGTTCACAATAAATTATCGCATCGGTTGCATAGCTCTAGTTCCATTGCGCTAATTTGCAGCCCGGTTCGCAGGATTAATTCTACCAGGGAGATTCCACGCGAGTATGGGATCGATCAAGACGATCAGGATCCGTGCTACAACAGCGAAGACGAAGGGAGTTGAAGGGAGAGAGCGAGAGACAGAGGGAGAGAGAGAGAGAGAGAATAGGAGGCAGGGTGTACATTTCATAAAGTTAGATGTGCCATTCGTATTTTCCAGGGACGAACGGTGGTGGCGGCAGTGGCTCGGGCTCGGACGGTGGGGGTTGTATCTCTAACTCGAGCGCCTATAACATCCATATCTATATCCCATGTACCGGGTGTCCAATAAATCTATTACCCATCCCCGTGGGGCTGGAGCCGGCGGGTGCCATACGAACGAAGGTACACGTACACATAGACAGCAGCCCAGACACACGTACAACACCACCGGCGTATAGACTGCATGAGGGATAGCTCGGATGCGCGTCTATCTCCGTTATGACTTCCAGCCGAGCGCCACGAAACCCGATCGCACCTTTTTCCACGCGACCGTGCTTGCCTGCCTTTTCTTCTACTCCTCCATCTTTCTTCCGGCGGCCGTGGGACACACCAAACAACTTTTCCGTTCTCCAGTCCAACGTCTACCCCTCAACCACCAAAGGGAACCATGGGCCGCCCATTATGATGTTCATTACACTTTGAAACTCCTTGTAATTCCACAGAGCTGCACATTTTTTCGGAAGTGTCCGCATCCAAAGATGAAACGATCATTTATCAATGATTCAATGATTGAATGAATGAACAAATAGTTGAGAATTAATACTCTGTGGTGTTGGAGTAGATCTGTCGAGGAGTTAGAGCCATAAAGCCACGCCCACGTAAGAGATATTATTTATAGTGTTCCGTTTCTAAAATAATAAAAATTCAGGGAAATGTGCTCTAAAAGAATCGAGAACGATCGTTCGGCGGACATATAGGTAGATAGCCGTCCCCGTCTTTCTCAGGTTCTCAGCGATCCGTTCGTGTCGAATCCCTGGAGCTAAGGGTCTCTAGCGAAGGCTCAGCTGTTTTGGATGCAAACAGGGTCTGGTGTCGCCGTCGAATTTAGTTGGGAAAGATCTCCATCGGGTCGCGAGGCTGCCAGAAGCGAGACGATCGGCTCGAGCAAACCCGGTGGCAAGCGGAAACCGTTTTCCGAGCAATTGTCGTGGACAAAAACGTCGGCGGAACCGTCGAAACGAGCGGGAACCGGTAGCGATAACCCGTCGGCGGTATGGACACGGTTGCCGATGGTTGGTCGAGGGATAGAGGCGCGGCGTAGACAAACGGAACGAAACGAAGCCGGCTGAGAGACCGGCTAGAAAACGTGGTAGAGGGATCGGATGCTTGGAACGAGGGGGCGGTAGAGACAGAAAGAGAATCAGAGTGGTGAAGAGAGAAAGACAGATGGGGGCACCTCCGGGGGTAGATAGAAGGGGGTCGGACGGAGGGAAAACGGCGCGGAGAGCCCGGGAGGTGGGAGGGCACGGTAATACGCGAGACGGAAACGGGCGGGAAAAAGGCAGTGCCTAGCGGAGAATAAAACCAGAGAAATTGTCATTGTGCTGAAGAGGTCCGGGCGTATAACAATGACAGCGGCTGACGCAGCATCCCGCAGCTACAGATCATCCCTGGATATTAAAAAGTCGGCCTACCGCGCGCGACTCTCCTCTCCTCTCTCTCCCTTTATCTTTCTCTCGGTCTCTCTTCTTTCCAGTTGTCTTTTTTTCCTTCTCTACGTTTCTCACCCCATATCCAAGGGGACGGGGGGCGAGAGAGAGAGAGAGAGAGAGAGAGAGAGAGAGAGAGAGAGAGAGAGAGAGAGAGAGAGAGAGAGAGAGAGAGAGAGAGAGAGAGAGAGAGAGAGAGAGAGAGAGAGAGAGAGAGAGAGAGAGAGAGTTAGAGAGAGTGAGTCGACGACGGGGAACGCGTAACCGATACCGGAGGGACCAATGAACGTTTGCGCGTCGAGAAGGGGGGCCGGTGGCCGGGACTCTCTCGGTTCCGCACCGCTCCGTTCTGCTCGGTACCCGCGCGCGCGGGTGCTCCTCCTTGTCCTTTCCTATTGCGAAAACAATGGACGAAGTACCCGCGATTTCGTGTCATCGAGACTCAACCCTCTATCGGCGGGAATATTGTCCTTGCAGGAGAGGCGGGGGCCGTTCGACGAGGTACTTCGGGGTTATCGAGGAACGGTCTCGTGCTACTCCCTGTCGACTGGAAGCGGAGCTGAGCAGAGCGGTGTGTTCCTCCCGGGCCTCTGGCCGGGCGGCTCGGGAAGAAAGGGGGTCAGGTTGAGCGGTTCCGGATGACTTCGACGAGAACGGATACGTCAATGCGACCGGATAGCTGGGTGGGGTTTGACGATTGCACGACGCTCGCTAGTATTGACATTCCTGCGGCGTGGAATGGCTAGAATGGAGCGGCAGCTTCACGGACGATCTTGCCCGACCGGAATAACGCCTGCCTTTGTGCCCGCGTCGGGTAAATCGGCCTCGTAGGCACGAATCAGCCAAGATCCACCGTCGAGCTAAGTATTATTGGCCGGCAAACATCCTATTTGCCACTACCGAACGCGATACGGATCCTCCTCGCTCCTATCCCTCGCCCCAACCCCTTCTCGTCGAAACTTTCGGACGGAACGCAACCCGGGATTAACGTTCCCGTTCCGGGAAATACGCGCCGCAAAAAGCGGGGGAAGAACCGTACAGATTTCGCATTCTGTCAATGTCCAACTGTCGATCGAACGACACGGAATCACTGCTCGTTGGAAACCGACGCGTAGCCCACGGATATCTCCATTAGACCAACGATAATCCGTCGAGCCGGCGAACGCGATCGCCTCTAATGTAGAAATTCATCAGAACACTCTTCTCATGAAGTATTCAAAAACGCGACCGAATTAATACCGATCAGTCCAGCAGGGACGCGCTAGGTTATTAATGGCCCCGCGGATCCCTCGGCTATCGATCCCGCAACGCGAAAAATCCGGAGAACGCTCTTCACTTTGCGGAATTATTTGCGCGAGGCCCGTCCGCGTCTTTCACTGCGAAGTATTTCAATTCTGAGATCGCGAATCACGAAAGAATTAAAATCTGCATAAACATCCGTAGTCTAGTGATCGCTTTTGGGAAATGTCCAATCAAAACAGAGAAGATAATGAACGTCATAGCAGCCAGAATTCGGTATCAATCACAGGAATTTCAAATGGGAGAATTCGAGTGCAAAATCGCGAGCTATATCTTTTGAATGATGTGGCGACAAATGATCCACCTTTGGCAGTTTGAGGGTTTTCAAACGATCGGTGAATTTCAGTGAAAACTGGCAGGACTTCGCGAGGTTGCGAAGATAACGAGTTCGACAGCGCCGAGAGTTCGCTGGCGAGAGGCGCGTTCATGTTCGAGGACGGCGATGCAGAAGCGTGAACAACCGGGATTTTTCGAATCGCGGGATGACGAATGGTCTGCCTTATCGCGCGGTGTTTCGCGGTACCAACGAGAATCGACCCAGCTCTATCGCAGCAATGGAGGTGCATTGAGTACCGTCGAAAATTCGCAGCTAGGTGCAAGAGTCCTAGCGCGGCCACTCGACGCGGCCAGGGTAACACATTGCGCTGCAATGTGCACCCGTTGTTCCTAGCCGGGTATGCTGTGCGTATACAGGATCATGCAAATGTGACGCGTATGCGATACTCGTGTGGCCCATGACGTCTAGTGTCCTGCCAATGACGTTTACTGCAACCACGCCCTGTCCGTGCTCGTTCGACGTCCATCCACGACAGGCATCGGCCTCCTTAATTACGAAGGATTCGACTAACGAGCCTGACGATCGTTTCTTTACCCCATGGACAACCATACTTTCCAACTATATCAGTAGACACCTCCCACTTTATTTCTCGGAACTGTTAAAATTTTTTTTATTCGCAATCAATTTTAAAAGAAAAACTGTACCACGAATTATTATCATTGGCGAATCGATTGGCCAAGCTAATTTTGTCCGCATATTTTTCAACCAGGATTCCTCCATTCGATAATAAATTACGCGGTCAAGCAGTTTGATGGTATAATATAATTTCTTTCGGTAAATAGGTCATTGTTGGCTCGTCGAATTCCATAATGTCGTACGAGCGGGGAATTTCGGGCACGATTTAGCAATAGCTGGTCAGCCGCGGTAACCAACGTGTATGCTGGCCCGGAAACGTGTTATAGTTATGCGCGCCGAGCCAACGAATTTTTCATCATAACATCGCTGGGAACGTGGTCGCGTTGATCGAACAGACCCCGCAGAAATTATACGTTTCCGATAACCACCGAAAAGCCTCGTTTCTGTTTTTTACCCGATCGCGAACTAGTTTAACGAGTACTCGATGATATTAGGGTGTGTGCTCATTCGACGACCTGCTGTTTGCTGGCTTCGACGATGAACGATGAAAACGAACTAAGTCTCTATCGTTCCTCAGTGAAACGAGAATGATATGTAGAATTACAAAAATGTAGAATACGTGAGATAACATTATATAGAATTATACAGTTTTGAAATTTGTGTATTTCCTTTTAGTGTTCTTAAGAAGTATTATCATATTAGGAACATCTTGTTTAATGTGACGGGTGCTAATAACGATTGAGGTACCTTTTCCTCAGAGGGGTAAAATGAATTTGTGGTGGATTTTTTAAAAATCCCGCACCACGCACCCGGGGTTACCGACTTGTCAGGCTGTCGAGCACGATAGGTAGGAAATTGTTTGATTCGTCGCGCGAGCGACGGTTTTAGCAGCGAATCCGGACCCACCGACCGACATCGAGAAGTCGAACACGACAATGATATTCGATGGGAGTTTCGAGCACGACATCGAAATATCTGGTAGGCCACAGTGGCCAGAGTATGTACCTACTCGGGTACGGAAATGTCCAGCGAGATAGCCACTCGTAACGAACAATGGCCGCTTCTGGTTTCGCCAAAGTCGAGCGTCCCTCCCGTGTATACAGGAATCGCTTCTCTTTCTACCCGTCCCTCCTCCTCCTCCTCCTCCTCCTTCTCCTCCTCCTATGCCTTCTCCTGTCCGTTTTCCCCGTTCCTATTGCTCGCTACCGAACCAGCCATAATACACGCTGGTATCGCTACTTCTGCCAAGTGAGCGACTTCCGTTTTCCTTTTCGTGGTGGCACGACAATGGGACACAAATTTAAGAGTGTCTGCGAGAAAGCCCGCGTACGGCCCGACGCTTGCTGCTGCGGGCTGCTGCTCTTCGAAAAGCTCTCGTCGAGATTCGGGAAACCGCGGACCGGGGACGCGCGTTTTCGTGAATAGACACGCCTCGCCATTGACTGGCAATCTTCCGTCAGTTTCCGGCGGGCTCTGAAGCCGAGACAGAAATTTTACACGATGAATTCTTTCCTCAAGGCGGAGCACTCTGACGAGCTCTCCCCTCGGCCTGCCTCCTTGACTTTCACGCGATCGAACCATCGCTGAAAAGTCACCGGCTCATGGGAAGACCATATTCTTCCCCTGGTTGCAGCGCGAAATGTCAGCGAAGTGGTCTGCTATTCGCAGAAACCACGAGAGACCGAACGACACGCGGATTTATCAAAGGATTATTATCTGTACAATTTTATTGCTCTTTATTTTTAGTATTTTTACACGAGGATGATAATTGCTATCTTTCTTTAGCCAATTTTAAATAAAGAAATTTTTGTTTTTCTCTGTCAAAGAATCAGATTATTAATGTAACAATATTAATTACATAAAGGCACCTTCGACCCCGCGCCTCGCGATCAATGGCGCAAGCAGCGGTCCAGTAGCTTCACGAGGACGTATTGGAAGATCTCGATAACGTATCGCTCAGATCTGTGCCATTTTTCGCAATTTAGGGCACCGGCCAATCTAACGAGCCTGGATTTCTCTGTCCCCTTCGAGCTATATATACTATCTATATATATATATATATATACCCAGGAGAAGAACGTTCCTCAAGAACTGTCGCGAAAGAAAGCTCGACGAAAGCAACGAAAGGGAAAACGACGTGTCAGACTCAAACCGGGCCCCGCGGAAAAACCGATTGATTATGATTTATGGAGAGGAATTTTCGCGTCGTCGAACCCGGCGTGTCTCGCGATTCGGAAAATTTCATTCGCCTGGGGAAAATCTGAGCGCGCGCACCCGGCGTCCAGGAATTCCGATTTCTGATCTTTCCGAATGGAATTCGTCTCTGCGAAGCGATCACCGCCAGGAACAAATGAGACCGGTGCTCGATGGATCGCCGACTTGGATTAAGTCGACGAATTCATACGGGGAGAGATGGTAATTGGTCATACCCACTGACATGTTTATCGGCCTCCAGGGCGCGTTGTCTCAGCGAAAGGAAGGGTGAAGCTAAGCTATTAAATTAGGAACGACAACTAATTAACCGCTCCTTGGGAAACGACACTCATAAAACTCGGAGAACATGGTCCATAAAGCCGAATTTTAAAAACACTCTCAGCGAGTCCTGAAGATTCTTGTTTACGCGAACCAGCGATTAATATTGAAGTCTACAGTTAAAGGACACCACTAGATCTTTATGCAGAATAAAAATATTTAACATTGATCGTGGGAAGTTGGAATAACAGAAAAATTGCTTTCATCCCTTAACGACGTTGTTGTATCAAAAGCAACGATGCAACGTTCTGGAATTATTTAAATCTTTTACCGTTCGATATTTCACCCAACCAATTTCGCGAATCAGTGTGTGCCAATTCCTAATAGAGGATGTAAGAGAAGTCTACGAGCGTAGAACAATAATTTGCAGTTACGTGGAACATTGTTAAGTAGAAATAAGGGGGTGTGCGTTGCAGGAAATGGTTTGAAAACTGCGTGCCCGTTGTAGATGCAGAACAATCCGATCCCTTGGTGTTCTTTCCCCTATTCAATCTACTTTCCGCGCGTCCAAAGAATCGCACGGCGAAGCCGTCAATATTTCGCCGCCATTCGAGCGGCAAGCCGGGTCGGTCTTATTCAATATTAAGGAACTGACCGCGCCGAGAGCCGGACAATGCGTCTCACTATCGCAGCTGTCGACCTGGACGAGCACGCCAATTGATACCCCGAAGGACTCGCGAATAGTTCCCCTGGGACATGCCTGTCCCTTCCTCCGGGCTATTCCGTTGAATTAATTCCATCAACCGTCTAACGACGACCTACATTCCACGCAACTTTCGTTTCTTTCAAACGAAGATCCTGTCCATCATCGAGGTTCGATCCAGTTCGCTTCGGAGAACGCACCTATCTTGCACAATCACGGTTAAGTTGCAGCTCGAGTTGATCATTAAACGCCCAATCCATTAAACTAAACGTTTACTGATCGCTAATAAAGTGGTCATTCTCGTGGCCCAGCTACGTTTAACGACGCGAGTTAGCTGACCTAGCTCGTCAGCTTTGTCCCTGGAGAGCCAGGCTTTTCGCAATTTTGTCGGTTGGGCTCCTTCAGGTCTGTTTACTCGTTAGGAAAGTATGGAGAATCTATGGTATCTGTGAAAGTACGGGGGCACTGACGTTAAAATCACACCTGTATCTCGCAAGGGTTGCAACTTTCTCCCCGGAGTTTCCGAAGGCTCTGTGAATGTCTCAGGAGAGGCGGTCGCCGATAATTAGGGGGCCCCGTGTTTTAAAAGGCGCGACGTCCCTGTAATAGCTTCGAGATCCCCGAATTAATGTGCGTGGAGGTTCGAGGGTGGGTTGCGATGGAAGTCGGCAAAGATACGACACGGACAGGAAGGCAGAAGAGTCCAGGGAAGTTTCGCGGGACGTTCGGGAGGTGCGATTAAACGGCGCTATAAGGTAAAACAGAGCGGTGCTCGTTAGGCGGGGCTTGGCCTAAGTGATCCCGTATAACACGGGATTTTATGGAGAGTGCATCCCGTGGGTCGCTTTGCATGCATTCCCGGGGAGAGCCGGTAGGCGGCTGAGTGCCCTATCCGAGTGTGCTATCGAAATGACGATTATCGTCCATCTTGCCTGAGGTGTGGCCCTCGCACACCGCCCTGCATAGCCCTGTACACATTTCTCTTTCCGTCCAAGATTTAAGGGGGGCCCGTAGCCGTTCTTCGCCCCGGCTTGGCCCCCCCCCCCCCATGGGTCCATCAAAGATTCATCGGACTCACCTTGCGACGACGACGCAGCTCGCGATTCATTATCGAGCCTCTCCAGGCATTGTCGCGCCTCTATCAATATCTTATAATACCGGGGACACTTTAGAATTTCGATCGGAATCACTGGAACCATCAACAGGCATGTCATTAATACACATTGGGCCTGAGAAGACGGTTTGCGGAGCACCGACTCCTGCCTGATTGAGTCTGTAATATTAAACGCAATTCAACTTCCCAGACCGGACGGTGTTACTTGGCCATACCACCGTAACATATCGGGGCAAATGGCGCACCGAAGGGCGCTCTCCCTGCGACACGACGAACTACACACCCGTCCTCCAAATCTCAACGACCCGGACGCCTTACGAGCTGACCGGTAATTAACCGCCGTTGACATCCGAGACCGTAAACTCGCGTCTCGATCGCACTTCCCGGGGAAACCGATGTTCTATTAACGAACCTCTGCTCCCCTTTCCTGACCCCTATTACAATACTTAGATCCTCTTAACGCAACTTCTCATTTAATTATTCGTACAATGTCTCCCATCTTGACAACGTTCCTTCTAGAGATCGTGCCTTTCGAACGTGTATTATTAACGCACTTTCACGTATATTATTCTACGTGTAGTGTTTCACTGCTTCACGTGTATTTAATTACGCATGCATCAATGCATCCTCATTTTAATTTGTATAACGTTTAGAACATTGATATTAATTTATAATTAATTGGATTTTTAACACGGAAATATATATTCTCATATTAATTTTTACAGACGTAATTATGTTCTTGAAGATGGTCTTAACCTAGACCGAAACGTTGAATTATTAATTTGTAAAACTGCTTAGGAGAATAGTAACATAGGATCGAACCTGTGCGCCGAAATTGCAATTTCTAATTAATTTGATAGTTTCAAAAATTATATATATTATATACCTGTACCCTAAACATCAATACAAATTAAAATGCGGATACGTTAGTACACGGGTGTTTAAATACACATGAAACAAGGATCACCAGTTCCTTCAGAATTTCATAGGTTCCTTCTAATCGCTAGTGTTCCTGTCCCATGGTCGAGCCAGGAAAGGAGACGCTCTCTTGCCACGGCAAAGGGGAACGCCTCGAATTATTCTTAGGATCGGGACCTCCCCTCCCGCTAATTTACTCCGGTCGTAGGTTTATTGCTGTCGCTTTATGCGCGGGCTAGATGTATCGTATCCCGAGGATATCGTTGCCTCGAAATTTGTTTGGTTTGTTTTACGAGGGGGGCAGGTTGCATCAGCTGTCTTATTGGATTCCGACACACGTGGTCGGAACGGACCGTGTGTTTTCCGTGCACACATCGGTCCTCGGAACACGCGTGTATCACCGTCGGAATCAACCACGGCGAATCTCGGTACTCGAGAAAGAACACACACCGGGATAACTGCATCTCCTGGCAATAAGACTGAATAAGATCCGTCGGGAGAAATTCTGTACAAGAGAAGTCGTCCTCGGGATCCTGGGCGTCTAAAGGGTTCCTGTAACTTCTTCGTGGAAGGAAGGACGCGCATCGTCGCCGAGGAAAAGACACGGGACCGTGAGAGAGGGGCGCAAAGAGCAGTACGATGTAAAAGGAAGGCAAGGTAAGACGTTGTTGGGGAGCGGAGGTGCGCAGGACGAATAGCAAGCAGTGTCTCGTGGGAGTGTGCACCAGGTGCTGGGTTAACCCCTGCGGCTTAGATGTCTTTAGGCGGCGCGTTACCCTGTCGTTTCGTAACCAGAAGGTGGTAACCAATCGGTTGGTAAGGTCTGCCGGAAGGCCTGGGGAGCCAGACAAGGACACCGAGCGATGAGAAAACAAGGCGAAATGCGGCGTCTAGACGAGAGAACGGCAGGAAAACGTTCTCTACGTGACCGGGGAAAGTCATTCTTCTTCGCCGAGGTCCCGCTGGAAGATGATCCTGCGGCTTCTTCTTCTCCCATCGACGTGCACTGTCAATTTCGTCGAACGTAACAGCACCGGTTTAACGCAGATATTTATCGATGTATCGACGCGTATGTGCTTCGACCGAGGAGCAGTTGTCGTTTCCCGGAGAGAAACCTGGCTATAAAACGACGTCTCGATCCCGATGAATTCTTCAGCGAGACGCCATACTCGCGGCAGTTAAGTATCGCCGCCCGCCCCGTGGGCTCCCGAAAACCTCTTAAAAGAAACAGAAGGGAACGACGGAGCCGTGGACATTAAACGGACTGCGTCAAGGTAAATGGCAACTGGTTGCGGCGACGTGCGTCGAATTCACCGCCGTGATCGTTTGTAATCCGCGAGAGAGTTTATCCCGCGGAGAAACAATACTTTCTGCATTTTAATTCGCTCCGGCCCGAACCCTCTTGCGTTTCCAATCTGCACGGTTTTTGTTCCTTGCAAGGGCTGTTTCATTTTTCCACAGTCTGCTGTTTTATGAAGTTTGACAACTTGTGCCGAGACGTTCTTTAATTAGCGGATATCGTTGCTTTAGCGCGAACTGTCGAAATGATTTGTTCATGCATTTCTTCTTTCAATAATTTTGGTAAGGTGGGAATTATGTATCAATATCATCTTCCAATGTATTTATTTCTGCATTTTATAAATTCATCGAGGTCATCACCGTTGGCCTGGTTTCCTTACGTATCCGCTGGATGCGTCAAAATGCATAAGCAACTAAAATGCAGACCGCACGAGCAACATAAGAAAAAGGGCGAAAAGACGTGGCAGGAAAAATAAGAAGAGAACCATGGTAGATCCCAGTTTTTCCACGGTACCCGATTTCAAGAATTTTCTGGAGACATCGAAGAGCCTCCGAAGAAATACGGAGGACCACCGTCGATGGGGGGCAGGGTACAAGTTCGTGGTTGTATGGGAATGCATTTTCGCCACCCCCGTACCGGGGATGGTAGGCGAGCGTGGGCGAGGTGAGGGCGTCAGGGCCGAAGGAGCCAGGAAAGGCGCATGCATCGAGGCTGGTCGGGTAGCTAAGTAAAATAATAAAATACAAGCAACGGTCGGTTGTACCGCGTCGATACGACGGGGCCAATGGGAACCTGGGAGAGCCCGTGACGTCGTTGGACGCACGCCCGTTGCTAGGAGGGTCGTAGGTGGAGCTTGCAAGAGCGACGCCCCAGGAGGACAGGTGGAAAACGCAGGTGAAACGAGCGAGACTCCTACCCGGTGCCGACGCTGAATTCGTGACGCGTACACGATGCACCCTTTTCTGCCACCCTCTGTCCTCCGCACCCCTCTCCCAAATACGAGATAGCCAACCCCCTTCTCGCCCCTTTGTCAAGGCACCACCGCCCCGCAAGATTCGCGAGGCGCACGCAGGAACCAAACCCCTCGCTCTCTTTCTCTCTCCGCTACCGAAAAATAGAGGATATCAATCCCTAAATGCGCCACTGTTCCGCGGGAATAATGATCGAATCCGGATTCCCCGGCCGCCGCGAATTAGCCAAGCCGCGATTCGTGAATTTCAGCTTCGGCAAAATACTCCTACCTCACCCCATCACCCTACCGAGAATTTTCGGATCGCGGCACCGTTTCGAGGAACCCCCGGAATACCCGGGATTTCGATCGACTCCTCGTTTCGCTCCGCGGAGCCACATCTTTTTCACAGATCCGCCCGTTGTCTTTGCTCGACGACCGGGAAAAATCCTCCCGGTCGGGTCCCTTGGTAGCGTTCCGTTTCTCCACCGAAAAACGCTGTTTCGTCGGGCTTACCTCGCCGTTCACGACTATTTCGACATTTAGCACTACCCCGGTAAAATCTGAAACGAACCCTAGACACCGACATTCGTATTGTCTGGAAGAATCAGTACTGGACGCGGATTTTACGTATTTATCACAACCCCCTAAAATTGCCCAAGTAAGAAAGAACCTGGCTCCCGTTCCTTGAAATTGATATATAACATTTTTATTCTTAAAGTTCTGTTGATCTAGTAAGGTGAAACAACAAGAATACGATTACTAATAGACTACCAATTCTCGAAATTGAAAAAATGAACTTTTTCCCGTTACTTTTCGCAGAAGAGTACAGATTGCACAACCTACAGAAATATTTCCAAAGTCGAGGACAAACCTTCGAATCCACAAAAGTACAAAAATGTTCTTCTGAGCCTATTATGAAGAAGGAGTGGTAATGACGAGTGTAATAATGAAAAGTTGCGCTGGATTGCTTTTGAAACAGTGTCTGTACACTGGTGTGTTTTAGCCCATGCACATTTCATCGAAAGAAGGCGCGTCATCGTGGAGATGCAGGCTCTGTTTAAGGACCGGTAGCTATTCCCATAGTGCAAGGTCTCGGTTGTCCACGGGGGGACGTAAATCGCCCAGCCCCCGGGTTTTAAAGGTCAAGAGACGTCCCGGGGACCTTCCTCTGTCCACCTGGCAGGCGTGTCGAGTATTCCACGTACAGGTCTCGGATATGGAGGCACGTAGATACGTATTTCGACGGGGACGAAGAAATACCTTTTTGGTCGTTCTTCGTTCGAGGGGAGTGGCGGCACTGGCAAGATCGAAAGAAGAAGAAGGAGGAGAAGGAGGAGAAAGGAGGTAGCCGGAGGAACCGTAGCTTGGAACCAGACAGGTTGATACCTGTGTGTGGAAGAATCCAGGCTGTGTTGCCAAGACACCGACACACCGAGAAAGAGAGAGAAAGAGAAAACTCGTGTGTCTGGCCACGTATGGGCGTAGCTCCGAAGACGCCTGCAAGTTTCATGCCGCGAGACGCCAGGAAGATGGCTGCCGGGGAACAGCCAGCCGCGAATAAACTGGTAAATGCTTTCGAAGCTACAACCAGCCCGGAGAAATCCATTTTCGATTTGTTCCCCGAGTGCTCTCTCCGAGCCCCGGCGAAATTTCGTTCCCCGGGATCCGGCAATGGCGGCATCCTCTCGATACTCGTCCCAACTCTCCTACTCCCCGGGAAAACCGAGTTTCCTTCCCAGAATTTTCTGCTACATTTTCCGGATACCTTCGAGCGCTAAATAATTTTTCCGATGCCTCCTGGCCCGCTGAAATTTTTAACAGACGCAGAACGCTTCTGCGCCTTCCTCGAAATTATCCGGTGGCTCTCTTCCCTTGCAAATTAATTGCTACGTCTTTTTCCGTGGTTCATTGAAATATTTAACGTGAAATTCTTTGCTGCACCATACGAGTTTAATTATTTCGACGAATTTTTATCAAAGACCTAAGCAGCGCTGTTGCGTCTGGTTTTTCTAAATTACCCGCAGTCGGCGGCGCCACCCCTTGCAAATTAATTGCTGTATTGTGTTCAGAGGCTTCGGAATTGTATTAAGATCGTCGCGATACCGCGAAGATCAATAAAGCACGTACGCGCATTCTTTCGGGATTAAAAGTCACGGTCTCTTCTATCGAAAATTGAATCTTCTTGGCGTGGGGCTGCGCCTCTCTCATAACCACCCCTGCTACAACCTGTTCATTGACTGACACTTTCCAGTAAATGAATGCACTCGATTAAATCACACGAGGCGATCTCACCGCGATATTTATATCGCTGCAACAACGTTCAAGAACGACAATCGAGGATGAAGATAACTTTGTCTCGCGTGTCGATAAATTAGGGAAGAACCGCAGAGAAAGAAACGCGCTCTATCTCGGATAGTCGCGAGAATGTAAAGGAAGCCGTGCGCGGGGCTACGTTTATTATTTATTTTCTCTAATAAATTCGAGAAGTTGGACACTTTAATCCGCGGGAAGTTCGAAGTGCCTGTCAGTTAGGCTCGCGTACTTATTACTACTTAAGCGTTTTAATGGACAAGTTATTATTCTGATATATTGGCTTTTAAGCCCCGCAGCATCTCCGCGGCCGAGAGCCCGTGATCCCCGGTGCACCGCGAGAAAATTATTTGTCAACCATCTTCGACTCGCGCTAATTGATCAACGGGATAACGATGTTCTTAACGGGCCCATTACGTTCGCCCCAATAAATTCTTTCTCGCAAATATTACGCATTTATGCCTTTATTCTCAACCAGCTAAATTAATTTTTACTAGAACATAGTCTTTGCGAATCGCACTTTAGAGATAAATTACAGTGACTGACTCGATCGAACCGAAATTATTATCAAAGGGAAATAAAATTAATGGACCAGGTTGCACTTTTGGAGCAGTCGCTTAGGTTCAATTAAGAGTCGATTCCCAGCGCGTCGGGCCTTTATGGCCACGAGAAGCATAATGGCGCTTCGAGTGCGTTCTCCAGAGCGAACCTCCAAAAACCGTGGACGCAGAAACAACAGAAAGAACGATGGGGGAATGGGTACAGAGAGTTTGAAGCACACGAGGTTCGCTCTGTATCCTGTGTGTCACTTATCCGCCGCGTCTCTTATCCCAGAAGGAGGACAGATCACACGCGATTTCGTTCTCCTTCAAACGGCGCCGGTTAGGGCAACGGGGACGGAGAAAAATGGGCTTTGTGCCGGGGCTCGCAAATGGTGACGGTGGGACAGAAATAGAAATAGAAAGAGAGAGAGAGAGAGAGAGCGAGCTGAAAAAAGGAATAATTTCAAACGGAGCCCGCATGCGACGCGATACACGCGTCCGAGCATCCTTCACGTTGCTCGCTTCTGTCTCTGTTCGGCCCGGGTTCGTCGCAAAGTACCGTTTCGCATTAAATCGCGGCGTGCAAAAAGTCGCTGAAACACGAAGAGGCCGGGGCCGCGAGTTTTAATGGCGAACACGCGAAAGATATCCTCTTTCCTCTTCAAAGCGCCGCGAGTCAAGAGCTGCACGCTCAATCATCCTAAATTAATGTTCAATCGAATTTGTCGGTGTACAAGAATTATCTTCTGTCGACATTATTCCTGTTTCTAAATCTTCTTCTATTTTTTAATGTTCTACAAAGTCTACAGACGCCAGAGACCCAAGATTTAAATTCTTATTCGTGATATTAAAGAATCATATTTATAAATCTATTCCAATCAAACAATAATTTGATAATATCGAGGACTAACAGAGAGTTTGCACTATCAAATCCTGTTGATCAAAGAAAGATCACAGTGCAGCACGATCCAGGAAAAATTCAGTGCGAGCCATTACCGGTGCGTGATCGCGGTGTAATCGCTGTAAGCCGGTGTTCACCGAGTTTTCCAGCGTCGTTGCTCGCGTTTCCAGGTGCGCGGTGCAGCGAGACCCCCAGTCCGAGGGATTTTCATTTTAATTACCGTGCGGTGGATACGGCCGCGATTAAATCAATAGCGGCGTTTGAATGCGACATCGATCATACGGGTGTTGGGAAAATAACGAAGTTATTTCCGCGACTCGTCCACAGTATCGCGTCACGCGTTTGCTCTGATCTAACGTGCGACGGATCGGTGTGTTTACGGCACGGAGCCTCGATCAAAGGTATTTATTCCAACCGTGTTCGCTATCGGAGGCAAACACGAGCGATTCGAAAGTTCTCTGGAGCGTGTCCAGTTCTGTGAATTTTTCTCGTTGGGAAGATCCGAGTTCGCGGATGTAAAATACCGCTGGGAGGCGCGACATCACTTATCTCTCAATATAGACCCCGAGGGCGTGGTCATACTGCTCTCTAGATGAAGAGTGTCCTAAGTGTTCCGAAGATGTGATTTTGTCGTTCTACCAGTGTAATTTGCCCCTAGAAGGCGTGTTTTCACTGATCTCTCGATGTAGAGTAGCCTGAGGGCGTGGTTTTGTTGCAGAGTGACCAAAAAGGGCGTGATTTCGTTGCCCTTGTCGCTTCTTTCGCTCCGGAACGAACCGCGGCCTGTGAATTTTTCCGATCGACCGATTGCGATCGACGAGGAACGCTGACGTTGTGGAAAGACGGTTTCGACGGCGATGGTCGAGGATACGGCCGAGGATCGCAAGATAGCTGGTAGACACGCGGCGGCTATTCAGATTCTCGGGCGAAAAACGTCCTCGCGTGGCCCGCCGGCGCGGAACCATCGTCTTCACCGGTAATGCCTGGTCTGATATGCATCTACGTGCCTGCCAAGGGCAGAGCCTCCCCGGCTTATTAATATTAAACAGCGCCACTTTCCTCGAACACGGCCGTGCTATTGTCGATCGAGCCGCGGCGCGTTCGCCGCCGGTCCAGGGGACTTAACTTACCCGGGTACACACGGAGGACACTTTTAAATAGCGGAACAAGCAATCCACGAGTGAAGGGATTGTTCCCCGATCCCGATGGATACTTCATCCCCCTCCTTGTCGCGCTCGTCGCCGAAGGGGGACACGACCGCCCTCTCTCTTTCTCTCTCTCTCTGCCCCCCCCCCCCGTGTGCTGTGGTGGCGCACGAAATTTTTTCCATCGTCAGAAAGAGAAGGTGGATATCGGCATCAAAAGACTCTTCTTTCGAACCTACCGGCAGGATTCTTCGTTTAAAAAGGTTCGCGTTTCTCGGGGAAACAATCCCGGGTTTTCCTTGCCTGATCGGCGAACGAGAGCATAGGGGGTGTGCTGTGTGGTTCGCTTTGTCGGCGACGGATAATCGACGAGCATAAAAATATTAGGCCGATATGGTGGCACGGTGTGTCGCTGCTCCCCTTTGAAGTCGTTGCGAAGGGATTCCTCTCGCGGAGGGAGTGCACAGCCGTGTTCCGATTAACCCGGGAAAATCGAGTCGTTCCATTATGATCCAGCCAATATCCAGGTAGCTCGTGCTGGCTCGTCGGTGAAACGTTAATCGACGAGTGCATTAAGGAAACGGTCTTTTTTCAACCTGGCTGCCAGCAGTGGCAGCACCAGCCGATCGTGGTAGTAATTGTCGGCGAACTTATTGGCACAATTTCTTTTATCTTCCCGATCCCAGGTGCATGCCTTAACCGAGGAAACTTTGCTCGGCAAGGGGAGGGCGATCGAGTCGTTCGAGGGTGTGTGTTTGTCTCTGTGTGAATGTGTATAGGTGACAGGGATGGAAAGAGAGCGAGAGAGAGAGAGAGAGAGAGAGAGAGAGAGAGAGAGAGAGAGAGAGAGAAAGGGTGCACGGTTCGAGAGACTCGCGGAAAGGAGAGCCGAAGCTCGAACGGCGAGCGAGAGAGAAGAAACAATGAACGAGGGAGTTATCTGTAATGGAATAAGTTGGCAACAATGGCGCATTGTTTGCCGGGACGTTCGCATCGTCCCTGTTGACGGACATTATCGCCGGACGTTGCGTTTCCGGCGCGCAGGAACCGTCCTCGTCCCGTCAGAAGACGTGTCAGCCGGCGTGATTCGCGGGCGGAATGTATGCCACGCGAGCGAGCTCCGCTCCGCCGCTGGCAGAAAGCCATCCATTCAAATTCGCGGCCGCCTATCGAACTATCGCGAGGCGCGCGGCCCGCGAATAGAAACGCGGCCGCAGTCGCCACCGGCGAACGCCGCTACCGCATTTTGCGCCCGACACCTAACTGTCGTTCGACGTTTCTCGCCTTACAGGCCCGACGATAATAAACGCGAGCCGATGCCTGGTTTACACGCCGACGAACCGTACTCTCGCCGCTCCTTCCACACTAGGTTGCCCTACAGGGCCACGTTCTACCGTAAATGACGTCTGAGAGAACTTACATCTTAAAATATTGACGTTGCTGTTGACAACCTGTCACAAACAGGCGTGTTTATGATATTGGTACTGCTTAGACTGTATTAAGTGGGCGTGGTCTCATTGCTCCTTGTGTAGACTGGTCTTAGAAGGCGTGGTTTTATCATTTTCTCAGTGCACAGTATGGTTAAAAAGGCGTGTCTTCACTGTTTTTATATATTAGAATGCCTGGAGGGCGTGTTAGAGTTACAGAGTGCCCTGGATAGGCGTGGTCTCATTGCTCCATGTGTAGACTGGTCTTAGAAGGCGTGGTTTCATCATTTTCTCAGTGCACAGTATGGTTAAAGAGGCGTGTCTTCACTGTTTTTATATATTAGAATGTGTTGAGGGCGTGGTAGAGTAACAGAGTGCCCTGGATAGGCGTGGCTTCATTGCTCTCGGTTTCACCAGAGCCAGAGAAGTGTTCCACAGGCAATGACGAAGACGTATGTGAACTAAGGAAGTATACTTCCAGGTTTACCTTGGTGGCAAGCGACGCGATCGTAATCGCAGCGTCAAGGAACAACAGGACTTCGTCTTGGTTCATCCCTTAACTCGGTAATGCCGCAAACAGACGCGGATTAAGACAGCCAACCCTTCGTCTCGCGATCTTTGCTTAGCAGGCCGGCGCCTAAAGACAGCTCAATCGCAGGATTTGCTGGGGTCCTACCTGTGTTACAGGGACCACGGCGGAAGAAGTCGTTTCCGGGGGTGGTTCGTAACTTTAACAAGCGCAGCACCGCGATTCCCACGACCATCTCGCTGGGGCGAAACGCGTAGACACGCGTCGCGAACAATTATCTCCGCCCGCGATAATGGTTGCGGAAACAGCGGAGGCTCGTCGAGGCTGCTGATAACGCGGACAAAGGGCTGGTAGGCCCGAGTGTCACGGAAAAATTGTCCCGCCCGGCGAAATTATCATAAAGACCACCCCTAGCGAGCACAACAAATGCTCCTCGAAACGGTCCTCGACCGAAATTGTGACCGGCCAACCGCGGTATCAAATGTCTAGCTTGGCTGGTTGATTCTCTATTTTGTCTTCGAGGCGAGAGACGAGCGATGAAATTATACGCCGGTGAAAGAACTCGCGGCGGTCGATGCGCGCCGGATGCACGGCGACGCGCATTGCAGCTCGCAGAGCTTGCTGCAACATCGTTCGAGCAGACCGAGGAGAAGAAGAGGAGTGACGGGGAAGAAGACATCCGGGATAGAACGCATCCCGGTGGACTCGGCATTACAGCTTGTGTAGGTGCAAAGCGGATTATAAAGATGTTAAAAGTATTAAAATCACGATGCATTTTAGCTGCGAGGCTGCGTCACGCGGCGTTCTCGAAAACGCGATGACGGCGCAGGAGCGACGGAGGAAGAGAGACCGGGAGAGACGAGGAGGAAAAATGTCGAGGCCGGAAGAGGAGGAACGCGAAGACTGGAGTGGTATGAAGCGCGGAGAAAAGGACGGAGACCAAAGAGACCGAAAAAAGATGGCGGGTAGGAGGGGAGCGGAGGGAAACGAAGAGAGAGAGAGAGAGAGAGAGAGAGAGAGAGAGAGAGAGAGAGAGGGAGAGAGAGAGAGAGAGGGAGAGAGAGAGAGAGAGAGAACACGGAGTGTATAAGTGCTCCGACTGCAGAGACGAGAGATGAAAGGCGCAGCGCGCTCGAGGACACAGATACATTTGTCAGGGAGGATGCTAAAAAATAATGAAAAAAACGTAGGCAGAGGACACGGGGCTGGTGTTCCCGCAGTCCGACGGAATTTTCGCAGTCCTCTGGAGAAATCTTTTCCGTTCCGCGTGGCAAATTGGTATCGCGCGAAGGTAATCATCGCGTATCAGTTATTAACCAGCGACTCATTCCTCGTTAACGCGTCGGAACTGATGCGCGAAGCCGGCACACTGTGGCTGTCGATTCCCGATATTTCTCGCGAGACGAACGGCATTCACGCGAAAAGTAATCGTAGAACCGCGTCGCTCGCATCTACAACGTTTAGATACAATTTTCAGTCCATCCGACCGGCAGGAGAATTAAAGAACAGAGGATTATTCCTCGAGGGGTGCAAAAGGAGGCGGGCAGGGAGGGGAAGCCGGAGGGTGGTTGCAGAAGAACGGGGTGGAATTAAGCATCTCGCCTGAAGAGACTTCAAGTCACTTCAGCGTCGCTCCCTTCCCTTCCGCGGGTACGACAAGGATTAAAATCTGCCTGCTATAGCGTCCTAACCCACCCTCGCTGCGCACCGATATTAAACGGATGTTTCGATACCGACGCGTCGATCGGCCGAGACTTTCGAATTTTCAAAGCGAACACGGTCCCAAGCTGTCTCTGTCCTTTCCAAAATTCCTGGTCTCCTAACTTCAATTTCAATCCTCGATTCTAAATAAATCTCAATTTTTTATTATAAAAAATATTTATCAGATAAATTTTTCTGATTCCATGGAGCTTTCAGGGCTGCTTGTTGTTCAAATCGTTCAGTTTGTGATATTTCTATTTGCTCCTACTCTGCGCTAATTCGTAGTCGAAGAGGAATCGTCGTCTGATCATGACCAACCAATTCCACTTGCGGTGCATACCAGGCCACAAATGAAGCGAATGATTAACAATTGACGAAATAACATATTGATTCAATAAATCGACGGAACGTGCGGGGCATTAACCACACAATGGATGTTAATGGTCCATCAAACGTTAATTCGGTTTGCAACCGATTCGCTCCCATCGCTGCCGATTACCAAGCCAGAAACAAAATGCGCACCGCCGCCAAGTGGCAGCGAATGAGCAGAGCGATGTCACCGACAGGCTTGACAATCCCGGAAACGTCTATATCAGGATCGATCGTACCGCGCTGCTGATTACATGCAATTCGCGCTTCTCCGTCACAACGTCAAGATAGCGTGATCGCATTACAACAACCCTCGAGCGACAACGCTATCGTGTGCGGCGACAAGCGTGGTTAGCCCCGATTAGGGCAAGGTATCGACGACACCTCCGCGTTAGAAATCAAACCGTCCCGATCCTCCAACACACAAATGGTCAGAGCAAACTGAAACGTGATCCTATTGTTGGTGAGAAGGCTGTTCAAGAAGAGCGGTCTTTCCAATCTTTCGCGAAAAGCAACTGACATGTTCAAAGACTCCAGGACACACTGACGGGATCCTCGATGAGTACACAGTAAAGAACAAATGAAATATAATCCTATAATTCTCTAGGTGCAAGACCTGTGCAAAAAAGGTAGTTTCAACAATTTCTTTAAATTCTTCAGGATACACAGCGAGCTTTTACTTCATGCACCAACGGAACGGAATGACGATTCATCCGAGGCCTCGGCAAATAATATCAAGCCAGACGAGAGCTTTAATTTATCGAGTTCGTCGAAGAGAATTTTCATTTTGATGAAATGTAACGGCGGCAAAGGCCATCTAATTATTTAGCTCGCTAAAACCCCGAGTGGGTCAAAGCGAACCAGCGGCTGGAACATCGATGATCCTCGACACCCTCGTCGCGCCGCGACCTTCCAATGGAATGACACGAGAATCAATGACGTTTGAAAATCTTTTCTTCCACCCCTGATTCATAAAGTAGGAAGGAAACTCTTGTTCCCCTCGGTGATCGGCGTACACTGTCGAAGATCGAGGAACCAATACCTATTCGGGGGTTGGTTCTCTGCGCGCACACAGTAACGCGCGGCAAAGGTCAGAGTGCTGCGGACGAGTTATGGGGACGTAGCCCCGAGGCTTGGATGTGCCATGGGATCACCATAAGGTGGGATATTTCGTGAGGCTGTCTGTATAGCCTGTGCCGCGAGACGCAGGACTCGTCCAACTCCCACGAGAGTTTCGGGATCACCCGTTATGCCCGTGGATGCGAATCGACGAACGAAATAATTTGCAGTATCCCCCTTCCCCTATCTCCTTTCTTTCACGGGGAAACATCGCCGGAGAACGTATCAGTTTGTTGCATCCGATTTATTTGTTCGTTCACAGAAATGAAATTGATTTATTTATATCAGACATCTGAATTAACAATTCTAATATCCGACATTTCAAATGCAACAACCACGCAACGCGAGTAGCCAGGGATCCGTTCGTTTTTTTCCGGTTCGGCGCGTTTCCGCGATTCCCGGGCACCGATAATTGGAGCGAGATTAGCGGCCGTTCTTCGCCGATCGATTAAATCGTGACGCATTAATTATCCATTATCGCGGCGCGGCGGGACCTAACGACGTCGAGTGGCCGCGCGCCCGAAATTTTCCGAACACCGATCCGATCCGATCCGATGGAAGTTCGTCCGCTCGGTCTCGCCATAAATTTTCCCCCGAACCGAGCACGAAATTGAAACCCCAGGATGACGCGCTAACGGAGGAAGAAAGGATTTCCGAGTAGCTTCCCCGAGGAATCGAGATCCCGTCGTCCGAGACACCCTGTCTTCTCTATATCTGTCCAGCTATCGCAATTCCGAGGCTCCATCGCCAAACTGCCCTATTACGGTGATCCTTGTGACGAGTTTCCATCGAAAAAGGTGCGCTCGCGTGACACAGTTAGATTTGGAACCCTCGGTTTGTAACATGAATTCAAGATCTGAGGAGAATCGTGCATTGGAGGGTTGCTCCCTTCAAACATGATTTAAACATGTTGGACAGGGTATCTTCAAGAATTTTCTTTGGAGTTTCTGATAATCGATCAGTTGCTGTTTCGATGACCTCCTTCCGGAAGAAATTGCGACAGGATTCGAAGGATGATGCGGAGCATGGTTCAAGGTAGGAATCAGGAAGAGTGGATTTTCGGAAACGTAGAAACACACACGGCGACTAAACGTTTATAGGCACTTAGGGCAACTTTTCCTCGCGCAACGCTATATGAATAAGTGATAAAGCGGCTGGTGGTGTGGGCTCCGGCAGGGCCGTAGTATAAATTCCAGAAGGTTGTCCTTTCCCCGGCACTCCCATGGGTGCACCGCGGTCCCCCCTAACCGCCGGCATAAGGGTTATATTTGATAGATACGGCCGGGCTAAGTGCTTATCGTATTTCGTTCGGATGCTGCCTCCGGGAGACCGGTGCGGTGGCCCGGTGTATCTTTGTGAACGCGGCTTAATGGCGACACGAGTTTAAAGGTCCGACTTGAAGGATCGGCCGAATTGGAGTCGGGCCAACAGCAAATTTTCGCTGAGCGGAAATATATTAGCGATGAGTGTTCCGCCCGGTCTGCTGAATTATGAAATTTTTTGTTAGCTAAAAAGGGGAGGGGAGCAAAGCGAAACACCGGAGTGGAACACGGTGCTCGAAATAATTTATAAAGCCTGCGGACGTCTTCGATACACCGAGCAGCGAGTGTTCGGTCGCCGAGAGGGAATCATGGGAATCGTGGAATTGTCGCGATGATCGATAAGGCAATCAGAGTGTTTCGCCGCGTGGCATTCGAACGGAAGGGGCGGATTTCGTTCGATTCGCGGGGTTAACGACCCATTAAACACCCCGTGGGTGGATCGAGCCACCCCCGCGATACACGACGTTACCCACTTCATTAACAATCAATCGGCTCTTTGAACCGTTACGCGATTTCGAGCGGGTGATAATTGATACAGCGCGCGCGCGCGCGCACGTCGATTTAAGGCTACGATGAAACGGAGCCCATTTTTCGGCCCTCTTTCAAAGCTCGTGGAGCTTCCGACGCGGTGTCAAAGCTCTCCACAGCCGAATTTTTTCTAAATATTCGCTGACCATTAAAAATGTTACGTATCTCTAGTAGCCTGTCTCGCAAATAGCTCTGAGGCCACAGGATTTTTTCGGTAGGGAGGGCCGTGTCAACAAGTCGGACAAGAACTGGACTTGAGGTCCCGGGGCTGCCAGAAGTGGTTGGGGAGGGTCCGAGTCGGGGAAAACCGCGGAAAACGGCGACAGTGGCGAGGCGTGACCAGGTGTAGCCCGCAAATCTGTCAAGGATTTCGCATCGACGTAGCTCGGAGGGGTAGAGGGGTTCGAAACCTCGGCGAAGAAGAAGAGGCAGAGAATGGGACGAGCCTTAGACGAGGAGGCTGGGGATAAAGAAACGAGAGTAGGCTTACCCGGGTGTTCGAGATCGAAGCCGCCTTATAGTATGCCTTTTCGATGGTCGTACGGAGGCCTTAAGGGATAAGGCCTCTCCTCCCCCCGCCTCCTCTTTCATTCGCGCTTTCCTACGTTTCGAAAGAAGAGAGCGAGCCGGTAACGGAGGGAGGGGGTGGTAGAAGGGAGAGTAAAATAGGGAGAGGAAAAGAGGGTACCGGAGGCACGTTAGTTTCGAGTCCTCCTTACGGGTCGCCGGGGGCCGCATTAAAATGCCTCGAATTGTTTACTGCTCGCCCCCGCTCGCTGTAATATCCACTGTAAACTACGCCTGGATAAAACTCACCCCTCCGTTCTCCTCCTCTTCATCCTCCTCCTCCTCCTCCTACTCCTCCCACGACTGCCTACCGGTGTCTAACTAGAGGCTCGCACCGTCCGGGAATTATTTATAAAATTACACGGAGCCGGATCGTACAAATTCGCGACGAAACTTTCTCTATAAAGATCGCTCTCTTCTACGAGTTCTTTCGGCTGGCCGTGTGTCTCCGCCCCCGCAAGGTTGGCTCGACTATCGCGCAGGTGGACGCGTCGACGATGTTATTTTGGCAACCGGCCCGAGAAACGACCGGCCCGCTCTCCTTCGCCCGGCTATTTTCTTCGTTAATCGAACCGGAAGGAGCGCGCGACGGCTAATTACTGCGACCGAGTTCCCTCGTAAGTGGAGCCGCGAAGATGCGATCGCTGCGGACGAAACTGCGGCTGTGACACGGGGGATGCAATTTTTCAGCGCACGGGATCACATACTCTAGCGCGATCTAATAGCTTTTTCTGATAAAGCTAGTCGGATTGAAAAATACAAAATTTAAGTCTCAAGGTAACGATCAAACCCCAAATTTGATAGCTTCAATTAGCTGCTAGAAATTGAGGAAGAGTTTAGATACTGCTCTGACAGGATTGTCTTATGAATCTCAAGAATCGCTGTGCCCTGATAACAAGAAGCTAGCGGTTCTAAGCTAGCTATACCCTAAATAGAATTTAAAGGATCGATGTACCTATGTAAAACCGAGAAATCGCAACCGGTATGATTGTGTCCTTAATCGGCCAGCTGATTAGCGAGCGCATCGATGAGCTGGATCCAGAAAGAGACGTGGAAGAACGTGAATTAATTCGCGAGCCTAATCGACGCGAATTAACAAGCCGCACCGCGTTTATTAATCGAATAAGAAGTAGCCGCTGGTATCGGTAATCGAGGAGGAGCCAATGGGATGGAAGACTCGGTATGGGGTGGACCGCAGGGATGGGATCAATTCGTTTTCATCAGGGCGGCCGGTGCATTTACGGGCCGGAAATACCGGGAAATAATGCGTTACCTTGATTTCTTTGTTCGGCCGGTGCACCTTCGGCCGCGCGTTCCCCGCGTGCATTGTTGCGGGCTTAGATCGATACTTGTTCGTTCCACGCATGTAAACAGCCGGGCCTTGTTTCGCAACGGGCCGACAGCCGTTTTGTTAGGCTCGTTGCCGGAACTTTTGTCGTAAACTATACGCTTTATGCGCGGATAGAGAGAAAGCGCGGCACGCATCTGCACGGGACGATTAGGCGACGCGCGCTCGGAGAGGAACACGCGGGTGGAGAGGACACAGCGAGAACCAAAGAGAGAAAGAGAGAAGGAGAAGAACAGAGGGAAAACGCGAATCGGGCATCGGTATCGGAGGGAAAAAGAGGGTGGCATCGAGGAAGAGAGAGAGAAAGAGAGAGAGAGAGTAACAGCCGGAACGAAACGGAACGGGACACCGAGCGCCAGAAAGAGGGAGAACGGAAAGAGGAAACGGAGGGTGTGCCGGGGGTTGGTTTCAATTAGGAGGCAGTAACTCTCCCAGGGCATTGTTCATTTCACTCTAGATTTGTATTCCCCCGTTTGTTTGTTCCCTTTCGCATTTGCGTTAACCTGAGCAAAAGCGAGCCGCCATGCGTGCACACGCAATCAGCTCGAGCGGAAAAGACGAGCCGGGGACCAGAAAGGAAAACCGGATTCGAACGGGATTCCTCCGGCTGAAAACCATCACGGTTTCATAGCGAATCCTCATCCTCGGATCTTCTTCGCGAAGAATATTGGCTCCGTGGATACCCTTCGTCAATCTACGGATCGATGTATCCGTCCGATAACAGGCGTCGGTAATCGTTTGATGTACGAAAGTCTCCAGCTGTTTCATCCCTTTCACTTTATAATTCCTGTCTACCCTTTTTACTTTTGTCTGAACTTCGTGATGATTAATAATAAGAATAATGCGATTCCAAACGAAGTACTTTCGCTATGTGTCCTAACAGGAAGTAGAATTGATTGATAATAACCAGACGCATCAGCCTAATCCTTTTGAACAGTGTGCTGATACATTCGTATATTTCTTAATTATTTTTAGGCGTCGATTTCTACTCGTTGTTTAGACTAATAAAGGTACCCAGGTGGTGTTTCATCCCCTTCTACTAGATATATATATATATGAAGCTTCGTGTTTCAAGTTAATCACAGAAGGATCGGAGATTTTGCCGTTCTCGAAGAAAGAGGAACAGGGGGGTTCGAGAAGATTCGGTATATATTACTTCTGCAGCGGATGCGGTAATTATTGCAGCAGAATGGGATAAAGGGTCAGGCGCGGGTAATTTAATTAAGATTGGACGGATGGTGATCGAGGAGGACATTTTCGAGCGATTAGCCTAGATTCGCGACTGCGGCAGTTTATTAACGAGCTCTCAGAAACGGCGAGTGCCTTCGAGTCGGCGGCCCCGGGTAGTATGTGCTCGTTCATCCATAGAGTTCAGGGGAAACTAATATAGAGACTTATACGGTATTTTATGCGTTTACAGTAGACGCGTCGGGGTCTGAATGTTTCCTCGCGAGGGCTGCGAGCCTCGTAACGAAATTCTCCGGCCAACTTCGTCCCCTGTACCATTCACTCTCTCTCTCTCTCTCTCTCTCTCTTTCTCTCTCTCTCTTCCTCTATCGTTGAACTCGTAAGAAGTTTCGTTCGGCGGCCGTATGCCGAAATAAACGGAATTTCGACCGACGATCGTTAGTCCGCGGACCGACTCGTATTTCTCGACGATGGAGTAAGCGCGGACGTCGCCAAGATTTATCGAACGTTATAAATGCGCACACCTCGAGCAACGAGCGAGAGAAATGCTCGAGAGAGCGAAGGAGCGAGAGAAGAAAAAGAAAAACGGGGAATCGAGACGCGTTAGAAACGAGAAGTATCGATTGCTCGACGCGAAACAGTCGGCCGTGCAATCGGAATTTGTTATACGAGACGTCAACGTATCCAGTTTGGCTGGCACATCGTGACGTAAATCGATCCCGCCAACATTATCACCGATGACGTGCGCTCTCCTACGTATCTGGAAACGAGGCTGCTCGTTCGACCAGGCCAGAGGATAAAAACATTGTCAGGTAACTGGCCAACCATTGTTTAACACTCCGACGGCCGAATCTTCCATTACAGGCTGACCCAGTTCCTAGGAAAATCCTCTTCGATGATACTCGGGTGGTGGTTTCTGTTTAAAACCATGTTGCAATCCCATCTCGAACGACGTCACACTCAGAATTTTCTACCATCGGATACTCTTCCTATAAGTTGTATCGTTTACAACATGTCTGTTTTCGTGATTGGTTGATTTTTAGAGAAATTTCGTAGAACATAGTTGAACGAGGTGAATGCAAGTGTAGAGGTAACAGCGTTTTGTAAAAAGCAGGCTCGTGGGGTAGCCGAGACGATTCCTTCCGGTGGTCTCCGCTCGGCCAGGACCCTCCTGCTCCTCCTTTTCCCATCGAAACGCGAAGTTATCAAGGCTAATTTTTCGCCTTTGTCGCAGCCCTCGGTGGCCACCAGCCGGTTCGTTACTCGTGTTTAGCCGGCACTGTTTTTAATAAGCTAATGGCTCTTACGCGGTACATTATGTCGGCAGCGTCCCCTCTCTCCAACCCCCCGAACGCAGTTTACCTCCCTCGTCCCTTCTCGTCCTCTTCTTCTTCTTTTTTTTTTTGTTTCTCTTTTCTGTTTTCGTGACTCGCGCTCTTTTATTTCCTATTTTTCGTTGAAACGACAAAAATATCCGGCCTTTCCCTCCGCCGCCGTTTGCTTGCTTGCTTGCTTGCTTGCTCGCGGCATGCTAAACTTTTGTCTGAGCAAAAGGGTGAAAGGAACGTGTGGACGCGGGGGACAAGATGGAAAGGGAGGAGACAGGCGACTGAGTGCTTTTCCTCGAGCAGAACAAAAATCTTCTCCCTCCTGTTCTGCTCGCCTCTGTTCTCGTTCGAACGTATCGGCCGCGGAAGAAACGATCGCTTAACCCTTCGGGGACGACGATCTGCACACCGCATTGCTACCAACGAACGCCTCAGCTTCCAACTCGACTGCATCTGGTCAGATTCATAAATACGATGCACTCTCATCTCTTGCCGCTTACCATACTCCAGTTTCTATTAACTTTTTTCTCGGTAATCAATCGCCGTTAAAATACAAGTTTTTCAATTTTACTTACGAATTTTTATCTCGAGAACTGTTTGTCCGATCGAGTTGATTTTTTAAAATAATAATCATAAAGACTCGACTCATTTTGTGTAATTTTTGTTTCGCTGAAAAGCTGACCTCGTGATACGAAAAAGTTGTCCTGTTGGGTTAATTCTTCATGCTTCGGGGCTGTTTTTTCACCGAGCCGTGTTTCACCGAGGGTGGCGAGAAAGGTGTGGAAACTGCTGAATGTCCCTTGCCGTAATTAGCCCCAAGAGGGCAGCTCGTCGAATCGATCACGTTCATTTACAGCCGCGCGATACTCGCGACTACACGAGGCGAAAATCGCGTTTCCAAAAATCGTCGCATCCGACGATTGAACTTGGCGAACGGTTAATCGATAGCCGGCGACAGGATATTATGTGGTAACGGTCAAAGGGAATGAAATATTGAAGAGAAATTAGCAGAGCGGCCTGTGCTCGCGCGAACGATTCGTGATATCGAGAGCGACAAATTCACGATGATATCCGCGGGGCCAAAAATCGGTGACGCGGAACGGCGAGGAATCATCGCGGGAATTATTCCCATTGAAAATCCTCTTCGCCGTAAAATACGGCCCGGCTCGTTTCTAATTACTTGCCCTATTTTCCTTTGTCTTGTTCCGCGCCCTCCTCTCACTCTCCACGCTCTCTTTCTATCCGCGCAGCTTTAATTTAGTAACCGACACGGATACGCCAACTTTCTCGTCATTCGCTGAAATTACCTCGCCAGAAATCAACCGCGACCCTTTCCACTATCGATTCCCGTCACTAATACTGCCCTCGCCTTCAAATTAGGACCAACGGAGTTTCGATTTTCTAACTTTAACGCTGCGTCATCGACGACCAACTTTCCACCACCCTGAATTATTATTAACCCCTAATTGCCGTTTCTGGAGCGGACGCGCGAGAAACAAGACCAACAGCTGCTCCCAAAATTTCTGCATAGTGCCTCCGTCTTTTTATACTTAACATTCTATCAGCCTACACGTACATTACCGTATTCGAAACAGCCGTACATTTGCAGAATTATTTTCTTGTTAAAAGAGAAATAAAATTCGGTAAACATCGACAACAATTAAAAGGGGATGAAGATCGACAAAATAATTAAACGATGCAGAGGCACTAGGGAGATCAGAGCAAAAGGGTAAAATGAAAATTGTGACGTGCGTGTACAAAATCGGAATTTTCGTGAACGTTCGCTGGAGGCGTTTAAGCATGGAAAGTGTGGAAAGTCTTGGCAATTGGATAGCCCGGGGGCAGCAAAGCTCGAATTTCCAGTCCCGGAATCGAGAACACGATCGCGTTTCCCTTCCAGTCGTCTCCCGGCGAAAACCGTCGAACGCGACGCGTTTTTCTCCGAGCGGAAAGGGTTGATTACGATTCAGGGTGCGGGTCCGGTGATATTTCACCTCCTTTCGAGGCTTTACGATCGGACGTTTTTAATTTCCCGCGCTCTCGCGCTGCTTGCACACCTGAAGAGCGAACAGGCCGAATGCAAATTGTGACAGGAGAATTATGCGCCCCCGTGAAATTAATGCTTCCCCGAGATCAGCCGACTTAATAGACCGTTGCGAGCTCTCCGGTCGCGAATTTATTCACCCCTGGAACTTAATATTGCTGCGAACACGGTGGACTAACTCGGCAACGATCCTGTCGCAGGTAGAGCGACGAGGATGACGGGACTCGTCGTTGATTTCGATCGTCGCAAACGAACCTCCGTTCTAATCTGTCTGCTATTCGTTCTTATCGTTCCTGTCGAGGCACTGGACAAACACGAGCACGCGTATGGCAATGAGAAAAATGATGGAGGACCGTCCAAGGATCTCGGAAGATCGAAACTGTCTTCTCGACATGCGGATCACGAGTCAATGGTGAGCTAATTATTTCTACTCAGATAAATAATTAGATTTTATCCCGAGATGTAAATTTAACGTAAGTCTAGCACGATATAGGAACAGAAAGAGAATTAATTAACTTCCCAATTCATAGGGAAGTTACTGTAATTTAATTAATTGTAGGCTTTCGTGTAAGTTCTTGTTAATAAAAAATATCAGACTGGGTAAACGAAATTCCCAACGATGATAATAGAATAAAAATGTAGAAAGGATTAGTGTAAAAGAATGCTTTAGTATTTCCAGCAGAACCACCCTCTTTTTCACAAATTTTCGCCACAGTAATCGTGCGTTTGAAGTGACGGTCCTCGAAGGACTCGAAGAGCGTCTCGATCGTGGTTCCTTTCGGTCTCTCCATCAATCGAGGGAGGAGCCAAAAGTACAGCGAGCATAATCAATCACGAGACGTTTTCGGGCGTAATACGCGGGCCGGAGGGGTGTAGACAGTCCGCATAGTTCCGAAACGGAAACGGTAATATCGCTGGCCCGGGGCGACCACCCCTTTGTCATTTTGTCATCCGGCGTAAGGACGAATCGCTGAGAAGAGGGAGTGTAGGTGAAGAGAACGTGCCACCCAGGCGAAGACAAAGTCGGCCGAACAATATGTTTCCCGCGAAAAGAAATTAACGCGAGAGAGAGAGATTAAAACGTGTCCGAAAAAAAAGAGGAACTGTCTGTGTGTGTGCTGTCCGTCGGTCACCGCGAATCCACCCGCACGAGCTTTAAGAGAATCCGCAATCTCTCTCCTTGATCATCTTACCCTGAAGCAGGTGAAAATGAAATGGTCGCATTCACGAAATTCGCGGAATTTTTATTTTACTTTCTGACGTGAAAAAAATGTTTACGGTACCGTCGAACTGAAAACGTGAATGTATGTCTCGTACATTTATTTGGTTGACGATGGTTCATTAAGAAATGTGAAAAAATGAACAGGATAAGAATGATTTTGATGAATAATTCGTTAACGGTAGATAGCAGTATTGCCTATGGTTGAACGTAGCAGCAGAGGGTGGTTTAATATTTCTGGGAGTAGATTCGGAATCTTAGCTAGGCCGTGAAGCAGGGAACGGTGAAGAAGGGGGTAGCTCATAAAATAGAGAATCGCAGTCCGCGAGCCAATAACAGGTGCACACGCACACCTCGCCGAGGCAAATGAAAGCGGAGGATTTACATAACATTCAACAAGTGATCACAGGGGAATATCAAGTTTCATTGCGGACGAGGCGATGAGCGCGTTGGCGAAGGTAGACGGCCAGGGTGCAAAACGAGAGAGAGAGAGAGAGAGAGAGAGAGAGAGATTGTCTCGAAATCTTCGCAGCGTTCCAGGGCAAACAATGTCCCCGAAAAAGCGGTACAAAGTAAAGGACATTAAAGCGGGACTTCATTAAGGTCCGCAGAAACGGAGAAAAACGTCACCGCAGGCCACCGCGGTCCTCCGACAGGCCTCCGCAGGCCTCCGCAGGGGTTGGAAAACGAAGACGGCGAGTGTTTATTTAGTTAAATGCCGCGTGTAATTGGGTGTAAGGCTTCTCGTTTCTTTCTTCCTTTTTTATCGCTCTTTCTCTCGCTCGTTTTTTCGTTCGGCGCCTCGACCAACGTCGACGACAACGGCGCGAAAAGGGCCAACCCCGTAGAGCTGGTAAGGGCAGCAAGCAGTTCAGCCCTTCCTCCGGTCTGGCGTTTCCACGGTCGAGGCTTTCCACCCCTTTTTCCCGCGTGCTGGCAGCCACCTGATGGCTGGCTGGCACAAGGGCCCGCCGGGAATGAGATGCAGATTGCCAGAGGCCACTTCAGCCGCTAGAGGGAGTGAATTTTTAATAACACCGTGCCCGTATCCGCGGCTGCCCCGCGCGTTCTCCGCGTGCAATCCCATTGTCTTGGCCGCGTCGTACGCGCTGGAAAAAGGACGACGATGCGTAGCGGACACCGCGCCCGCTATTATTATTACAGCCGCAGAATTGTCAGCGACAGGACACGCCCGAGTCTCCGGAACATCCTGTTTCCCTCCCCCAAGCAGATCCAGTCTGGACTTGCTGCGCCAGAATCCAAGATCTCGGACTTTCCCAACCCTTAACACGTTTCGTACCATTCATGGTACACGGTGACATATATATGCGCTAGAAACATATATTTTATAACAACTCTAGACTATAGAATATATTTCCACCAAAAGAAGCTGGCATTAATTTTAATTCTCGAGTAAAAACGTCCTGGATCTTCTATAATTATAGCTTGTGGATCGAGAATCATTGCTTTTCTGATCCACAAACATTTTATCCAAGAATCAAATACCTTCCTCGTTTTAAAACTTGACAGAATCTGGACTTGGAGCCCGAAAATCGGGACGCTCTTTTATTGCCCGTCTCTAGAGGCCTAACATCTGTTCTAGATTTCTAGAGTGTAGACTTAGTCAGGATCGCGAAACAGGAAGACAACAGGTTGCACTACCGCAATTTTGCGACGAGCCCTTTGTCTCATTGATCCGGTCGCTTCTCTTCTCGCAGGGAAAGAGCAGTCGGGTCCACAGCGGTGTTCAATCGTCGAAGACAAACACCGGGAACAGTGTGGCGTTGAACAGGTTCCTGGAGAACGTTCTCAGAGCCCAGGACGATTTCAAGTGGATAGACCAGGCTGTGCGCGAGGCTAATCGCGCCAAGTATTGGGAGAAGTGAGTTCCGGGGATCGACTGGTTAGCGAACCGCGGTGTCATGAATTAAAGATTGAGAAATTTGGATGGTTGTCTCCTCTGTAATTCTGATCACTATTCGATCAGATCGCCGATCAAGCGCGTGCCTGGATCCACGCCGTTACACGATCGAAACAGAAATAAAGTGAGGGAGAAGAGATCTTACGACAACGCGATCTTCCCTAGAGACTTCGACTTCCAGAATGGGTACAGAAGCGATAATCGAACTTAATTATATGTTATTATATATTATGTAATTTTTTAGAGTACCGGAAACGGGGCAATCCTCTTTGAAAAACAAAATGACCGGAGTGTTAAACGACGTACCCAAAGACTGGACCAAAACGGAGGACATTTGTTCATTGAGCGAGTGGTTGAACTCCAAAGAACCCGAAGTAGAGAAGCCGAGGGATCGATGGATCCGTGATTACGAAGTCGACCCCAAGAATCACCTGCTCGCCAGAGGTTTGCTAATCTGAACAATAAAAATTATTGATATTAATTTCACGAAGCAATAGCCTATTGTTCTAATTTCCTTTTAAGTGGCCACATCTTGCGACAAATGCAGAGCATTTTTATGAATAGGAACATTTTTATCGAATTGAATCTTCGACAAATTCTTAATTGATTACTCTCACTACTTTTTAAAGGTTTAAAGGATAGGACTAAACAGCAGCGCGATTTAGCACCTACGCTGGAGTCACTGAAGGAGTCGCTGCTGCAGTTGAAGAAGAGCCTAAGCGAGCCAGACAAGAAGGTCCACGACACTGTCGGCAACGTGGACACCGAAGAGGACGCTGACGAGGAGAAAGTTCGAGGGAAGAAGAAGCACGAGATGAAGGAAAACGACGACGACTCCGATTCTTCGGGGTTAATCTCCAACCCGAAGAAACGCGAGAGGGCAGCTCCGGGAGATCTGGGAGATAAGAACAGCCGGAAAGTGTGGAGAACGAAACGGACTGAAGTTAATAACGACGATGGTAGCCCGAAACTGTTTCGCCGTGCGGGGTTTGGGGCGTCGTACCTTGAAGAGGAGGCTCTGAAAGAGCTGCACGACCGCGAAAGACGCAGCGAAGGGACTGTGGCCGAGAAACGTTATTTAAACAAGAACACCGGAGAGAATCTCTCGGCAAAGAACGCGGAGAGTCAGCAGGGAAATTCGATACTGGAGGGACTATTTTCCGGTGACCCTGAGAAAGACACCTCCGGCGATCTGCAAGAGGTCAAGCAATCCAACAACGTCCAATCTGATTCTGAGAATGATCAGAAGAATCGGATGGCAGAAAATGGTGTCTCTAAAGATTCTAAAAGTGTAGATGATAAGGACATCTCGAACGATTTACAAAGGGATAAGTCGATCATCCAGCCTGACTTGAAAACTAATCAGCAGACTCAGGAGGCAGGAGAAGTTGGCTCTGCGAATCCTGGAGCAGTTCCGGAGGGACTATCTAATAGCAATGACTCTGATAAGAAAGACACCTCGAATGATTCACACGAGGAAAAGATACCTAGCAACGTCCAAATTACTCTCAAGATTGATCAGCAGCCTCAGCAGGCAGGGAATATTGGCTCTGTAAATCCTGGAACAGTTCCGGAAGAACTATCTAATAGCAATGACTCTGATAAGAAGGACACATCGAATAATTCGCAAGAGGACAAGGTATCTAACAACGTCCAATCTAAGAATGATCAGCAGCCTCAGGAAGCAGAGAACGTTGGCTCTGTAAATCCTGGACTATCTAGTGGCAATGACAAGGACACCTCGAATGACGTGCAAGAAGATAAGTCGATCAGCGATGTCCATGCTGATTTCAAGAATGATCCGAAGAATCAGGTGGCAGAGAAGGGTGTCTCCGATTCGAACGCGATGGAGAAGTCGTCGAGGATCGCGGAAAAGGGTGAAAATCTCGTGGGAAATTCTTTGCGAACGTTTGGACCAGCCTCGAATGGATTACAGGCCAGTCCGAGTACAGAGGAGCAAGAGGATGCTCGCGCGAGTAAAACCGAAGAGGCTGTCTCGGCCGAGGGAGGAGAACAGGCGATCAAAGTCTTGGAACCTCAGGGGCGTCTGTGCGAGGCCTGCGAGCACACAAAGGGCGTCCTCGACTCGAATGAGAGCGGGCCTGGGAAATTGTCTCAGAAGTCGATGAAGAGGGAGGAGCCGGGGAATATTAATATTATCCTCAAGTCGGAGAACAAGGATCTGATTCAGTTCAGCGACAGCCGAGATTCAGGGAACGATCGTCCGTTCGTGGTGAACACCCTGGACGTCAGGAAGAAGTTGGTCGTAGGGAAGGAGCCTGGAAAACCTGACAAGACTGTGTCCACGGTCTTCAACGTGCAGGTGGAGAAGGCTTTAGACGATACCGCTGAGACGAAGGACCACTATAAACGCGACAATGTTCCTCAAATCACCGATGGAGCCAGTATTTTTGGGCTCGGCAAGAGCAAACCGAATGAGGATTTGTTCAAAGATACTTTCGCGTTCGTGAACGACAAAGAGGCGTCGAAATCTAAAGAATCGCTGATCAACGGAGACAAAGCAGACTCGCAGGTATTCTACGACGATCCTCCGAGCAGCAAGTCTAACGTAAACACCGACGAGATTCCGCAGAGCAAGGAAATGTCTAGAGACGATACTAAGGGCCAAGAGGAACAGGCAGAAGATGATGCGAAAGGAAAATTGATCGAGAACAATGATGCACCGTCCGAGCCGGTTACCTCTCCAATCGCTGTCAGCTCATCCTTGACGAGCAACGATTTTAAACCATACGTGGGAAGTAAAAGGAAGATCTATCATGAAATAATGATAGACCCCGAAGCAATGTCCGATCTGAAATTGAATGATGCAGTCGGACGGAGGATACTACAGTACATGGAGTATTCGAACGACGACGTTGAGAATGCTGAATTGAATTACAACGACAAGGAAGAGGAGGACAACCTACGGGCTGGAGAGGCCGGTGAGCTCCCTGCGTTCACGATCGCTTTCGAGAGTAATTTTCGCTAGCACTCGGCTATTTCGAGAATTTACAAATGCGATTATTCCTGTGACTCGAGATTTTATGCATTCGCGGCGTGGTTGACCTATTCAGGCTCGGCATGGCGAGATACTTAATACGATACGATGCTATTTTAAAGTACAGTGGAGATCTGATAAATCAAAATTTTTTCACGGATCTGCTGTTGCCTAAAAATCCACAGTCTGTTTAAAAGTAGCTGAAGAATGTTCTTTAAAATTTTAGTCTTTTGGTGGAACATTCAGAGATTACCTTACCTTCGATATTTAAAGAATTATTAAACCACAGTAATTCTGAAAAATCATTTCGTTTAAAATATAATAGAACTCCCTACAGGGAGAATCAATTTTTTACGAGCCACAAATTTTAGTATCAAAAGTACGACGATTGTAGTAAATAGATTTGGCTTATGGCAAGGTGTAGCAATCGAGAATTCATTTCTAACGTGACCTGAAGTGACTCTAGGTTTTCCGAAGACTCGAAGAAGATCGACGACATGTGACTGAAACGTTGTTAAACATGTGTCGCAGAGAGCAGCGTGCAGTCGCAGAGGAGAGAACGTTCGGCGTCGGCCGCTAAGGGAAAGGCGAAGGTGGACGTGCTGATAGGGGACAAGATGAAGAAGAAGAAGAAGACGAAGCGAGAGAGCGTGAGAAAGCGACGCGATCCGATTAAGTTCATCGCGTACTACGACTACGACGACGACGATGTCGAGCAACAAGTTCGCGACGCCGCGGGCGAACAGGAACGGGTTAAAACAAATTCCGGGCTGAACGCGATCGACTCGAACCAGGGGCTCGGTAATCACGCGTGCTCTCCCCGATCGTCGAAAGTTCAGAACCGGGACACCTAAGGTCTCGCGAAGTCGGATCTCGAGAACGTTTTCGTTGTCGATCGTTCGCTGAACCATTGTCACTAGACTGCGGATTTTATGCATTTATGACAAAAACCGGTCGATGCAAATTGAAACGTAAAAGACATTAAGTCGATTCAATAAGGTACACGTGTAATCCTCAAGTTGTTAAAATCGCTGAAGATACAAAGAAATTTTTAATGATCTTGCATAAAGAAAGTTAAAAAGTTTCTATAATTACTTTATATTTAATTTTAAATTATCACTTACGCTTACTTCAATTTCTTACGATCTCTTGACATGGTAATGTAAAGTTACCTTAAATAATAATATAGCAATTTTTGTTAAATCATTAAAGTGAGTGATTCGAGTTTCTTGCAACAGACGCAAAAATGTTTCGCATAAAGATCCGCAGGCTAATCATCGTAGAATACAAGTGCTGACTGACTTTTGAACCGCAATAGAAGCCGGTGCACCGCCGGAAAAAATCGATCAGCAGGACGAGGAGATGGAGAAACAGTGGAAGCGAAAGCAGAACATGACGAACAAGATTCCTATCGAGTATTTTCCACCTGATGAGGACCAGGAGAAAAAGAATACGACTGAGAAAGAATCCTCGGACTTGTCTGACGTGGGAACCATCATGTTGGATCTGGAGCGGTCCAGGCAGCAATCAGGCAGGTTAGATCAAGGTGAAGACGACGTGATCGTGACAGAATTGCTGCCAAGTTGTATTTTAAGACTTCGTTTGCTGGATTATTGGAAAGAACGATTTATTGTTGTTCTTTCAGGTCAAACAAGCGTCGCGAAAATAAAGAAATGAATCTCCTGGATGACGTCATCTTGGAACCAATTAAATATATCATGAACATGGACGAGAAGATGGTTCCCGTGTCGATAGACAATGATTTGAAAGACTGCCAGTGCATGGATCCCAAGTATTCGCTAACAGTAATCAATGTACTAAGATCGTGTGATTAAAATATTTTCTACATTGCAGAAACGACAAGAAGCAGAACGTAGAACCACTGTACGAGGAGATGAAGCAGTTGTACGACTGGAGCGAGGACGAGGTGAAGATCAAACCGAGGATCAAGGGAGATCAGAGATTGTACCACGAACCTGACGATAAAGAAGATCTAGCGACGAATATGGTTGTGGAGCCGGTCAAAGATCGAGCCGAGAGTCCACAGAACGAGAATAGAAATGCAGCTTCTGGTAAACTTCTCGTGAAAAAGTAACATTTTTTGTTAATGATGCGTATACTTGTCGTGGAGAAAGAAAACATTGATTTTACCATTTAAAAATTAAATTAGAACAGTTAAGGGGTTAGCCCCTTGCCGTAACATTTTCTTTACAGTGATGAAATCTTATTCCCCAAAAATGTCATAAAGGAGATACATTTATTTTAATGCTTAAATATAGATTAACGCGTATCATTCATATTTGTTAGACTTTGCTAAAATCTTCATGACGAGTCTGATTCGTTAAAATACGGCAAGTGGTTAAGAATAAGTGTGAATGATTGTACCGCGCAACGGATTGAGATCGATGACGTTGTTCAGACCCGAGCCCGAACCTGCTTCCTCTGTTGGTGGTGCAGGAGAAGCCTGGCAGCATGGCGACGGCGGAAAAGTCGTCCCCGGCCGAGTCGTCGCAACAGCTGGAGAGCAGTAACGTTTCCCGTAGTAATTATATCGCCCTTAAAAGCACGGACGATATGTTTAAAGGCGGACCGGAGCAAGCGAACAGCAGCAGCACCACCACCACCACCGAGGAAAAGTTACGAGTAGCGACCGGTATCGGGGCCGACGGCGGCGGGCCGCGTGTACAAAAGGTGAAAAACCGCACCTAAGCGTTCCCGATAAATTATTACCCCGACTTACTTTCCTTTCGCTCTATAAACCTTGAATCGCAGGTGAACGGAGGGAGAAACGACGCGGTGGCCGGGGAAAAGGACGCCGCTCCCGGTTGGTCATTAACAGGCGGCCGACAATATATTGACACAGATTCGCGGTCTCCTTACGAAAACCGTAAATATTCCATGCCACCGGCAGCCCAGTTCCACCGGGAACAAGTCCAAAATCGAGATCTAGCGAAACAAACGGTAATTAGCCCGAGGGATCTGCAGGAGTCCTTCGTGGACCCGTCGGACTGGCTCAATGATCTCGACGAGGACATGACTGTGAGACTGGGCAGAGGTTTGAAGACCATCCAGCATTTTGATTCGTCCAATCCCAACCTGACCGAGAATTCGATTTCGTCCGTCAACGAAATCGCTCGAACAAGTTCGAAGACTCCGAAACCGGACACTTCCGAAGTTGGCTTCGTCGTGGATTCATCTTCGAACCCGCACAGTTCAGGGATAAGGAACAATGCCAGAGTCAGACGGCAGGCAGATTCTCGTTACGATGCCAGCGTGCATCAGCGCGATTTCGATGCTGCTGACTACAATTACTCGCCGGATCCTGAGAAGAACAATCGCCTGCAGCTTTTGGACTCGAACACCGATGTGGAGTACGATTACCCGGAGGATAAGCTCGATTACAATTATTACACGAAAGCTGTCAGAAGTGCTAAACCGAATAAAGTTGATAAGAAGAAGAAGAAAAAGAAGAAGAAAAACGGTCGTGGACACAAGAAGAAGAAGAAGGGACGCAAGCAGAGCAACCGGAAACGCAGACATCGCAAGAAGCACTCGAACGACTCCAAAGCGAAGCGTCACCAGAAGGAGCACACGAAAAGAGTGTCCAAGAATATGAGCCATCATACTAATGTGAAGAAGAGTAAAGTTGATCATGGTGTAGGGAAAAGGCATCGTCCACAGTCGTCGCATGATCAGAAGAGACATCATAAGGAAATGGCTGTCGTCGATGTGAGCGATTCCGAACTGTCAGAAGTGATGAAGAGATTGATGATTTGATTAAAAAGAAGGATGTACATTTTTAGAATCCAAAGGATCAGAAGAAGAAGGCGGTCTCCTTGCTCCTGGCTGCAGACAATATGCAAGATGAGTCCCAAATGGATGCTGCCTTTAATGGCGAGCTTGCGGGGAAGATTGTGGAGCAAGTTTTCAGTCAGGTATCTTCGAGACGAAGCTGACAATGTTTATTTTCAACACGGTTTGCGCTTGAACGGATCAATAAATTTGAGACTGTCCAGGTGCACGAGAACAAGGACCTGAAAGCGTCCCTAGGTCCAGGACTCAATCAGAATCATAAAATCGAGGTCGCTGTGGCAACCAACAAGAAGTATCGACAGGCTCTCGACTTCAACCAGGTGAGTCAAGGAGTTCATCATACGCTCTACTGTGTCCGAGGAAATTGATATGTTCGATTCCATCAGACCAAGCACACGGAGGAGTTGATGAAGAAAGTTATGCAAGTGTTGGATAGTTTGATGTCCAAAGAGGTTGATAGGAAAACCTGCACGCCTCTGCCACCCGATCTGAGCGAGTTTCTGGGATGGATCTTGGATGTGAAATCTGGGGGAACTTCCCCAGAACAGGTACGAGTTTTATCAGTGTCGTAACTAATCGAGATAACTTTTTGTTAGCATTAGTAATTTTGTCAACTATCCAATTTCATTCCAGTTAACACTAGTGCCTCTGGTGCACTCGGTGGAGCCAGCCATGCACTTCCCACAAGACAAGTTCCTCTTCCAATCCGGTTTAGGGGAAGAAAGAGAGGAAGGGAGCATTAAAGAGATGCATAGGAAACTTCGATTAATAGAGGGTCTGGTAAACGATTACCGCGCATTATCGGAAACGGAGAAGTCGAAGGTTCAATCCGTTCGTGACTACTTGGTAATTAGCAGCCACCTTCTATCCCTTAACACTAGAACTACCGAGCACTAAACGCAGCTGGCATACATTGCCTTCTAATAATGACAATATGACATTTATTTAGATTTCGTACAAGCGGTATTTAAATATGTACTTCAATCGAGAAGTTCATTAAAAAAATTTCTCAAAAAAACATATTTATACTTTTAATATTTCCAATCGAAAAGAATTCGCATCAGTCATTTTGACTGGTCCGGTAGTTCCAGTGTTAAAATAATTCCTAAAATAAATCTATATACAACGTAATCCTAATCTTCCCACCCGCCAGGGGAAACAAGTGAATTCCATGCTGGAGTACGTCGATGCAAAGCAAGGAGTAGAAACGAGGAGGTCTTCGCCCAATCAAATCGTCCATTATCAGCCCGAGTTGCGAAACGCTACCCACGGTGACAGATTCAATGGTCCAGCGCGTTTCTCTTCAGCGTCGAGCATCGTTAATACGCCGAAGCTGGCTAAGAAGAGTGCCTTCAGGGGCAGGAATGATCTTCGAGACAGTATGTCGCAGGTTGCGCGAGTGTAACGTAATTTGCCGCGCGTTCCCACCGTGGTGACAAAGGTCTGTCGTCTGCGTTTCAGGGCGCAGGGTTGTCAGAAGCGTGGACAAACGTCCAAAGCTTCGTAAAAAGCACAGAGCAAAAGGGGAACGTGAAAGGAGGCACGGGAGACGTCACAAAGCTGCGAGTGCTATTGATCAACAGCGACACAAGGACGCTGGCCACAAAGCTGCAGCGACGCGACAGAAACGCGACTACCTCGACAAAGATTTTTGGGCCTCGTTCCACCAGGGGTACGAGGAGCCCGTGATCTACAATTCCATGGATATGATCGACGCGCAACCGACCCACGAGATCCCACAGAAAGTGAACCCGGAAGAAAAGACCTCGGAGAAGTATGCATCTCTGCGCAGACATAAATGCGTTTCTAGTTCGATTGTTTGAACACCGTTCGTTCCGGTGCGTTTTTATATGAGCACAGGAGCAAATCGTCGGGAGAAGTGCTCGTTGAAGGATTAGATGATTCTAAGTCGAGTAGTTCGGAGAAGGAGACTGCGACGAGGTCCAGTGTATACGCGGAACAAAGTATGTTAGTACGCGTTGTAGAGTACGGACAAGATTCGCAGACTAAGGATTTGCTAACCGGTGGATGTGCTGCGTTTATTGGAAGTTTCAGAGGCAGCGGTTGAGGAGGAGCCGATAACGGGCAAGAACCAAGTGGAGGACGAGGTTCTGTTGCTGAACAAACGTCAGTCGTGGAAGAAGGAGAACGAGGAGCAGCTGGAGGAAGTCGCTTTCGGCGAGGACATGAGAAAAGGGTTGCTGGAGAAGGAGCTGTTCGAGAAACTGACCGAGATCGACAAAGAGAGAAGCGGTACGGGGACCCAGAGTAAGGACAATGGTTCCTCGATCAAGGACAATGATTTGTGGGGGCAGCACGCGCCCGATCACACTACCAAAGATTACGATACTTATTTATCGGATGAGGACAAACTGCGAGCGCTCGAGGAGAAGATAAATGTTTATTCGGATAACGACCGCGATACACGTCCCTAGACAACGGGTCAGAAAGCTTGAACACGTGGTGGAAGAAAGTTTGAGAGCCGGCGAGTCAACAGCAAGTTCAGCCCGCCGGCCGACAAATTACGGGCTCGGCCCGTAGATGTTAAAGAGACGGAGAGAACGCTCGATTAACAACCACCGGATTGAACACTGAAAAACTGACGATATCGAATCGTGTTCTTACCCGGAAAAGCTCGACGAGTCGACGAGCTACACGAGCCCCGGGAAGTCTCGAAGAATGTCGAACATCCACCCCGAAGTTTCGCCTAACTTCGCGAGGGAACTAAAAGCGGAAGCGTATCCTTTTAACCGGTGTCGCTTCGCCACGTAATAAAGCTGGAGCTGCGCGTTAAGATCAAAAATTAATTTTGTAGCTGTATGAATTTGTAATAAAATTTTACTTCGGCATCCAGCTGTGATTGTTTTTAGATCTACGTGAAAAGCACTTGGAATTTTTGATTTTGCATAAAGATCCGCAGTCTACCGATGAGAAACGTTGGAGCAGAATGAGATTTTGTAGAGCTGGGTCTGTCGAAGGGCTCGGAATTTTCGCTGGTAATCGAGTATGCGAATAAAGTAGCCACCGTGGGTGGAGGAGGGATAGAACGGTAGAGTATTTATAGACAGAGTAATTGTATTTGCGATAGAATCGGAGCGACGCCGTGTAATATCGTGGTAAACCCGACGCGGCGGGGTTCGGAGCCGCGGTTCGGCTCTGCTCGGTGCTGCGCGGCGCGTCGTTGCCTGACAGCGGCCGTCTAAATAATTTCATCAGATACATCGATCGCCGATGAGCTTTATCGTAATTGACACGTTCGGTCTATCTGGCCGACAGCCGGCCCTGCGAAACCTCGTAAATCGTCCTGTCGTTGCGATCAACTGGACGGCCTCTCGCGTGTTTGCACGCGCGTACAACGGACCCGCTAATCTACCTACGAAAACCGGCCGGAGCCCTCGATTACCGAAAGCTAATTGCTCTTCAAGAGTCAGCGAGCACTTATGAATCGATAAAAAAATTCGAAAACTTGCGCAGAGTCCAAAATATTTCGCTGAAAGGGTTTATTTGATCGAATACAGTCGATTGATTTTCTGCTGAGAAATAGAGAAATATAACCACGTTCAACCGATTGATCGTTATCATTTCAATAATTGTGAAATAAAAAATATTGAAAAACACAAATAGTCCAGGAGTTAATAAATTAGGAAAGTAATCGAGTCAGTTGATTCTGGCTTGCTTCGATGCGTAAAAGTCAAACATCCGGGGGCGTGAAGCGGACGCTTCGCTTTCGCTTCTGGTTGTAACACATTTAAACAAGGTGTAATTGCGGTAACGAAGGGTGGCGCAGGGATGTAGATGGCGAGGGTTCGCGGTTTCTGCAGCGCAGCTTGAACCGAATAAAAATTGTATCGAACGATCGCCCGGCCTGCACCACGAGAGAGAGCTCATTGAACATTAACGCCGCGGCGAGGGTTCGCCTCACCTTGCCCGGAATACATTTATACAGTAAATTATCGGTCCCCGGCGAGACAGACCGACAATTTTCTCCCCTCCTAGAATTTCCCGCGCTATATAAGAGCCCGGGACCGACGCGAGAACGTTGCACAGCAGAAATCGCGAGCCACCGGGCACACAGGCGTTCCTATACAGCCGTTTCGGAAATTAGAGCACGATGCTACTTCAATAAACAACTAGCATCCAATCGGGAAACGTTACACCGAGAATCGGTTCATCGAGTTCGTCGACATCGAAATTTTGTATATTCGAGAATTTTCTACATCGAATATAAGTCCAAGTAGTCCGCGTCTCCACCCATTAGACTTATAAAACATTCAATTTAAAAGAATTCTTTCTCTGAGAACAATTATTTATATCAGGGCCAAAATTTGTCGTACTGTAATCTTATTTACAGTATTGTTGATGGAATTGATTGATCGTGTGCTGCGAATCTGGTCCAAATTCGGTCACTGCCCTGAGAACCACAAAATGAGCAAATCCAGAGTCGGCCGCTCGTACCCAGAAAGCCCCGCAGTACGGAATTTTTGAAAAGTTGCCCCCGTAAACTTTGCAACCTTATTAAACCCGGTGAGGGGTGTACGTATCCGTTTTTATCATGGAAGTTCCTCCACGAACGAGGGATTAGTGTTCCGCGAGACGTCTCTGCCCCCAGTGCATCGAGGAACGCCGGGAAACACCGTGTACGTGTTCCATCCCTTTTAAAATCGTTGTTCTTCATTTTCTAGATTCGTTCCTTCTAAATCTCGGCTACAACGGTGATCAAAAATATCTATAACAATCTCCAAAGTAAAACCGGACGTTCATAAAATCACTCGCACACTCGCGGTCTCGGTACGTAAAGGGTTGTTTCTCGAGTAAGACGCGGCGGTAGATTCGTCGGGAAAGTTGCATCAAAGCGATTGCATAAGCGTCGAGCGAAACTGATTAAATCTCGCCACGGAGAAAGAGTATCTCATCGCGACGCGGCTTTCTCTCTCTCCGGGACAACAGAAGAAAAAAAAAGAAAGCGAAATATGCAGTCGCGAGGGCATAGGAGGAAGGAGTAAGGAGGAGGACGAGATGGCCAGGAGATATCCCCGAAAAGTTTCCTCGTAAAGTAAGTCCACGCAGCGGAATTCCCCCGGGCCAATTAAAGTCCCGAAATCGGACTAAGCGCTCGCTTATGCAGGCGAGGGCAAGATGGAATACGGAAAAGGGACGGATCTAACAACCGCGTCGGCCTCCGCCTCCGCATCCGCGTTATTACTTATTCGACTCGAGGATTTTAAGGGTGGCCGACGCGCGCGCGGATTTATTTAGATATTCCGGCGGCGAGCATCTGCTCGAGGTTCGACTGGCTCTCTCGCCTCTCTCTCTCTCTCTCTCGCTCTCTCTCTTTCTCGGCACGCTCTCGTTCCGCATTAATATACGGCCGGAGGAAGAGGGAAAGTGTGGCGGCTCGGAAACCCCCGCTATTTTTACATAACATTAAGTTGTTCCGTGTAACGGAGCCGCTCAGCTTTGCTCCGCTCCGCTTCGAACCGCTCCACACCGCTCCGCACCGCTTTGGACCTAGACTGCTCGGTGGTTGGGTCACTAATGGGGGTTAAAACGCGGAAGCTTGGCGCCGCGACACCAGACCTTGTCGAGTGAAATTTTCACCGATCGACTTTCACCCTTTCCAGTCGACGCTCCTCAACGGAACACGCCTCAAACACCTCTCCACACGAGTAGTCTACGGGTTCTAGTCGACGATTACTCGTGCACGCACTCACTCGACACCTGTGTTTTCGTTCACGGGAAAAAAAAGCTCGCAGATAGCCGCCGCCACCGCCTATTGATTTGCTCTGGATGTCGCCGAGACGGCCGCGACTCGCTCGCGATGGATTATTTTTAATAACGCCGCGTTACGGGACCGCGAAGCGTTAATCTTCGAATTTTTAGTGAATCAAGAGAGAACGGATACGAACAGTCTGACTACAATGGACCCGGCGTGTTCATCAATTAGAGAATATACTCGCGATAAGTACACATTGTTCAACGCGACGACCGAGCTCTATCGTTAGTCTCACGTTAGCCACGCTTTCTCAACGATCGCAATTTATTGCGATCCGGCCGATCGGACCTCTTAATTGGAGAACGAATTCGACTACGGAATTATTCACGAGGGCTCGCTTCCCTGACGATTATGCTAGGCTGCATGGATACCCGGAGCTGAATGAGTCTCCGATCGCATCGTTTATCATTCGCATATCACTCACGTGTCTTCTTTTTTTACCTAGTCGTACTTTTATTTCTCTGGCACCGTCGTGATTGATAAAAATGGTGCCATAGCTGTCTGTGGTGGCGTCGACTAATTCTACTTACATCAATTACTGAGAGATCGTACGGAATTTCGAACCGAAGACTCTGCCGTGTGGCTAATAAATTATTAGCAACTCGATACACTATTCTCATAGATTCGGCTAATCGTTCAACTAGTTATTTATTTACTGGTTAAAAATAGGAAATAGTAACAAAATAGATGCTCTGGTTTCGGTAAGTTCTACTAAGAGTTTATCACCTCTTTTTAGCAACTAAACTATAGAAATGCAGTAAAAAGTCGATCAAGAGAAATCAGCAAGCTAATTATGACAGACGATCGTTTCGTTCGATGAATCGCCTAACCAGGGTTAGTAAATTCTGCAGAGTGGATCAGATCCACCGCAAAACAAACTCCGATTCGTTTTCTACGGTTAAGAAAACGTTGCAGCACGTTCGGCAACAAAGGGGTGGCTGCGGCGGCTATTGTTCCGGCTGAAGAAAGTTCGAAGAACGAGAAGCGAGTACAGAGAAGACGAAGAACAAGAAGAAAAATGTCGGAGAACGAGGAGGAGAAGGCACCGAGTAAAAATCCGTAGGCGGAAAGGGATCAGTGGGTGGTGGTTTGACCGGTGGGACAGGGTCTGGCACGCACCCCCGTATGACAGATGGTATTTTCGCGTATCATGATCGCGGCTAGGATAGTTTCCTATATCGTGGAATATACAGCCCCGGCCTGGCATCGTCGACATGTCGATAGCAGGCCTCGCCGTGCGATACATCCACCGATATCCCCGTACCATGGGTATCCGCGGACCATCCCCTTCGTTCGACCGCTAAATGGCCAACCGGAGCCACCCCCATGGTGCTCAATTATTGATACTTACCCCTCGTGCCGCCTAGCATTTCCCCGGCTGCATGTTCCCGATGCGTTGTGTCCTTCGATCCTGTCTACGACGATGCATCCATCCTGCGCCAAGGACCAGCCTCGGACGCAACCATTTTCCTAAACAGATCCGCACGATAATCCACCGAAATCCAAGACTATTAACCGCTTCCCACATCATTTTAATCCTTAGAAATGAAATTCTAGTGAATATTTAGCCATTCAACAGTACTTGGGTACACAATAAATATAAACTTTCCTCTTTCCGTAATAAATTCTAAACGTGAACAAAGTTATGATCGCTGTAATCGCAAAATAAATCAAGGGATTAAGGGTGAATGAAAAATGATGGCCCGGAGAGAAGAATGAGTTAAAGATTTTCAAAAATGTTTGTACACTGTTTTAGCAATTTTCTCTGCTCATTATTTCGAAGGGTTAATCGAATTGGCACATGAGTATCTTCCACCAATGACTATGAACTTTTATCCTCGTTATGGAAATTAATCTTCAGCGAACAGTGTGCGGCTAGAAAACTTTGGGAGTTTAACCGCGGGAGGATAAAAGATTGTAATTTGTGGTGCAGGGAATATTGTTGCAGGCTCCTTAAGTTGATCCTAATGAAGGAGGACAGCGGCGAGCGGCGAGAAAGAGAGGCAGAGGCGGAGGAACGACAAAGTTTGCGAAGTATCGCGAGTCGGTGTGGTTAGGAAATGGAAGCGGGGTGCAGCTGAGAACCACTGCCGTTCGCGATGGCCTCGATTAACCGTTTGACCGGCTAGAGCGAGTGGTCAACGTTTTCCAGGCGTCCTGTTCCCGGTCTATTAGATCTGCAGGAAGCCTGGCGCAGATATCCGGAGGCTGACGTGCCGTTTCAATGTTTCTTTGCATCGAATTCTGGCCGAGGGACGAACCTTGGTGAAAGATCGACGGAAAAAAAGAGAAGAAAGACGAAGGAACAGAGAAACGAAAGTGGCGGACCAACTACTGATTAAAAGTTTTCCACTCGATGCTCGTTCGTTGCGCCTGTGAATCCGGTTCGATCGTTCGACGTTAGATTAATCGCCGTCTTCGATCCCGAAGGAAACCAAAAACCGATATCAGCTTCTATTCTGTAGCTGCGCGAACAGAGGAAGGAGATACCACGGAAGAGAGAGAGAGAGAGAGAGAGAGAGAGAGAGAGAGAGAGAGAGAGAGAGAAAGAGCAGAGACGAGAGCAGAGGAGAAAATGAAAACGAATTTCCCCCCGGTGCGCGTCGCGTTGTGTGCCACCGTCCTTGGAAAATATGATCCGCCCCCGCGGTCTTCTTCCCCGTGAACTTTAAGACATTCGTCTATTCGAGGCTCGTTCGTCAAGCGAGCCGAAGAAAACGAAAAGAAAGGGAAAGAAAGGAAAGCGGGCTCCATAAAGCGATCGGAGAGACCCTCCCGCACCCCCTCGACTCCCTTACACCCTCAAAACCCCCTTACACCCCCGTCCATAGACGCGAGGAGCCGCGTCTCGCCTCTAAGTGTATTAGACTCGCGTTTCGGGTCGTGGAAGAAGCTGCGGGGGTGGGTGCGAGCCGGAGGACGGCTCCGAAGGGTGCGAGAGGGTGGTCCGAGGCCTGTACCCCGCTAATGGCACCCTCGGGGTATTCCCGGAGAACCCTCTCGTATTTATTATTTAGCGAGGATACCGGTCGAAGCCAGAGTGAGAGAGAAAGGGAGAGTACGATAGGGAAAGAGACGAACCACGGAGAAAGAGGGTCGAACAGGAAAGAGAAAGATAGAGGCCGCGCGAGATGGGGTCAGCTTTCTGGCAGGCCACGAGGATTTATCCGCAAACATCACACATCGGCCCAAGACTTCCGTCGAGCACGATTTCGGGAATGGAAACCGCAGGAAATTAACGGTGACACGTGGCTCGATCTGGACACGTGTTTAGCCGGCCGCTAACCATGAAAAACGAGGCTGCGAGTCGCGGTGTTCGATTTGATCGAGATGCTGCGAGTCGACCCTACACAATCTACAGATAATAGGTCAGCCGATGGTTCCGCAAAAGTTGGATCGATATTTTCCTTCTGACTTTTTAAGCTGCGCTGTCGAGATTGAGGGAAACGCTCCAGGGTATCGAGAATTAAAACGAGCTGCTGGAAATTGGGTTACAATTTCTGTGCTTCATCGCGTCAGTCGGTGTAGCTACCTTGTTGTCCCTTATGCTGATTGGTACACAGCGAATTTTTATGAAATGAAAATAGTTCGTAATAGATCGAAGCTAGAAATTTTTATCGTACAGGAGAAGTAAAGATTCCGTAAAAATTGCTGACGCAAACAGTCTCGCCGCTCGCCGGAGATAAGTGTGTACAGAACGAACTTTTTTTCTGGCGCAAGAAGACAGGGATTCGCGGCATCGGAAAAGTCTATCATGTAACCGAATAAATGCGTTGCGGGAATGGTTCGGAGCCCGTCATTAAAACTGCGTTACACGGGAGCGTGTGTATGGAAAAAGCGGTCGAAGATTCGCGGAGGACGCTATCAATCGGTGGATCGATCGGCAGATTACGCGAACGGCAAAACAACTGGAAAAAACATCGAGACAAAAACGGATCGGCTCTCGCGCGCTCGTTCCGAGGGGGTGGTTTTCGGTGGTAGGAAACGAGAAGCGAGGATGGCGGAGTAGGAGTAGGAGGAGGAGGAGGAGGATGAGGAATCAGGAAAATCGGAAACAATTGTCGCTCGTGTAGGCTTTCGAGGAGAGGAGGCTTGTGCGCGCGCAATTTGCGCGTCAGGAAAATGCATGCTTCGATGGCAGCAGCTGCGGGACGTTATTGATACTACATTTCTCCCGATTTGACGAATTGCCCGGTTCGACTAATGGTCCGAATACGAAGGCCCCGGCTCCTGACTCGCGGCTTCCTGGCCGAACTGTTGACCCCTCGTAAAACCATAACCCGCTCATAATTCTCCGGGCATTTCGGTCTGGAGAAACCGTCGCGTCGTGTCGAGAAAGGAAAAAACGAGAACAAATCGATGCCGAGAGAGGCTGCGGCCGTTTTCTTTCTGCTTCGATTCACTTTCGAAAAATCGATCCCATGCTCGACTCCCAGCTGAAGCTCGCGTCACTGTTACTGGCAATTTAGGATATTTACAGGGCTCCCTTGCCTCCGCGAATCCTGCGGGACGCTGCGGAACGGTGGACGCTATTTTCTGTTCGCTGCCGGCTCCAGATTACAGATCAAATGGGTCACCACGAAACCATCGACGTGGAAACTGTACTCGATTTTTCTGGTAATATTTTCTACGCAAATTTCATTCGAACTGATATCGTTTTCAACGAAGTTATGTCTGACACTTTGATTACAAAAATTACAACATAGATAATTTATTCAAAGAAAGTCTGCAGAGTTAAAATTGATCATAGAACTAATCGATTTCTACGCCTGATCGAAGAACACTATCAATTTCAGTGAAACTATTTGCGTCAAGAACAGCTTGCAACAAATTCTGGGAATTTTTACGTCTCTGCCTGCTCCCAATGGGAAAGTCTTAGAGAGCAAGAGCGATCAAGAGTTAAATTGTTGATAATCGAGTTAACAGATGATCGATAACGCTTACCTAGAGAGGATGCTGCTTCCTGCTCCACAGAGGATGGTTCGAATAGTATCGCCAAGAGGAACAAAATGGTGAGCGAGAAATCAACGTCACAGAACCGACACGGTGTAAGTTAGGAAAAATAGGTCGATTAAGATTGTAGGTCTCCATCAAACTGTCTCTTAAAATATTCGGTGGCCGATCGAAACATAATCTGCGGAATGGAAGCGAGAGTGCCCGTAACCGAACACACGTGTTACACGTATCTGTCCGAAAGAGAAAAGGGGACTGAGGTATGCTCAGCGGTAGCCAACGATATCGTCGAACCTAACGAGAGGAAAAAAGTCAACAAAGACACATTCTCCCGGCGAGTGTACTCTAAGAATATATACCAGCTGCGACCTGGCCTGCCTGGTCGCGGATCATCGTCAGAAAGTATGCAAAATAAACAACCTCGAATGTTCAATAATTATTCAAATTGTTCAATCATTAACAGGTAAAATTCAATTCCCACAATCGCACGATTTAGGTAACGGGAAATTAATTAGTTTCCGGAGACGTTTTGTTTTCGCCAAAGTTCGACCTTTGACGAATGCTGATTAACATCCAATTACAAGCAATGATATTTAAAAATATCACGGGTCGTTATTAAACTTTTTAATGAGAAATTAACAAGTGAAATGTTAGTAGCGTCGGCGCAATATTGTGTCGCCATCTTGACGCGACACTGTGAACTAAGTTTCGCGTCACTGTTACCCACTGCGAATCATCGATCGCTTTGCCATTTAATTTTTATTAAATTTTTAAATTGTTAAGCTGTTTGTATGAACCTAATATCATCCTCTTTCATTTAATAAATATTACTAATTAGTAAATCATATTGAAAAGCATCGATCCATAATGGTTTGCCCTACTTACGCAACGTTACGCCACATTACCAAATAGTTTCCGCTCCGAGCAGTTTGTTAATAAAAATTTCTGCCTGGTATAGAGCGTCGAGAGCGGCAATTATTTAGCCGGCCGTTCGTGGAGCTTTTTTTCTAATATAATTAGGACATCGTCACAATTAAGGCACTCGTATTTCTTATTCTGCCCCGAATTGATTCAGAAAAATGGCCCTCGAAGCCGTGGGAGAAACGAAACTACATTATGCACAGGGAACCGTTTTGCTTGCAGCATTCTCGGAATGATAATGGCATCGTTTGAAGTGTTCGCGTAATTAATGAAGCTAAAAACTTTTGACCGTTAATTACGCTGTCCATTGTGCCCGAAGAGTTCTTTCTTTCTACGGGTAGCACCGTAAGAATGCGAATAAAGAGCACCGGGCCATATTGCAATCAAAGAATATCTCGCGGAATAAATTATATTCGCACTTTTCTCCTCGATGTCCAGTAATTGCACTCTCGCACAAAATTGCGCTCTAATTGCCAAACATACCTATCAATTCTTCTACCACCGATATTTATAAATCTCCCCGATCTATTCGAACCATCGGAACACGAAACGAAATGTCTCCTTTCCGATCAAAAAACAGTAGCACAAGACTATCGACTACACGGATCGCTACACAGCTACAACAACCATTGTCCTACGTTCGATTCAGAAATCGTTATTCAACCGATTGTTCGGATAGACGAGCCTTCGAACCTTCAGGATACTGGCTTGTTCCCATCAATAGTACCTTTCTTACATTGTTGCCAAAACTAACCTCCCGCTTCTTTCTTCCTGTATTAACAAATATTTTGAAACGGTACCCAGACCCTTCTGATTAACCATCGAACCACCCTGGGACCTCTGTTTGTCCATTGGACACTGTAGCCTTTTCCGGCGGTCCTCTCAGCCCTCGGCTTTCCCGGTGGTCAATGAAGGACCATAGTACCCCTTGAAGGACTACTCGCCAGGAGGTCAGCCAAATTTGACCGAGACGGCCGAGGGATGACTTAGGGGGTCCCACAGGGACTCTAAACAATTAGGTCAGCCCGTAAATCCTGCCATTTTTGAGGACAATTTTAAAACTCATTCTTTAACATTTTTAAATGGGAAATATTTAGTACACGTGAACGACAACGCGTATGGAGGACCAATTGCTTATGGTAGAATGATGTTCTTATCGGGATAGCTAGAAACCAACAATCGATCGGTAAGAGACCGCTCGCGCCGAAATGGAAGCTCGCTGGATAAGAGGCACGCAGCCAGCGAAGTATTTTTATAACTAAATTTAAAGGTAATCGGGCTCGCGATGGTTATCCTCCATTACCGCTCGAAACAATCGCGTTAATAGAAGAGAAAGCCCTCGAGCACGAGGGAATCGCGTCGCTGTTTCCTCCCTGAAAATTATACCCCTACGCTTTAAACGGTTATGAACCGAGCTAACCACGAGCCCGGAGTACCTGCCTGGGATACTACCTAGTCTTCCGTCGTCCCTGAACCTCGGCATCCTTTGTCCAGGTCCTTTGGAAAATACCTGACCCACGAAAATTGTCGTCAGCCGTCTTTCTGTGACCATTCGTCACGTTTCAACCCTCGAAACCCTACGAATCTTTTGGAAACAGCAATGAAAACGCAGTAAAAGGCCGTTAGATTTAATTTATAATCCCTGCTGTTGTAAATTGCAACCTGTCATCGAGGTTCATTCTATTGAAAATTGTCCTAGTTCCTATTGTTAAGCTGCCCACTTGCGGAATTAATTAATATCCCAGACAACAGAAACAACTGATTAAAAGGTATTGCTGTTCCTTTTAAATGGTAGAAGGTAATCATCAATCACGAGCTTTGTAAATGTAACAAAGGAGGAGAGGGTTAATAGCTTTCGCCTGGGAACAGCGAAATTATTGCCTACCGCTTACTGACCTATTTCAATCGGTAAGTAGGTAATAATTAGTCTGCGGGTGTCCGACGGATTATTTCTCAAACAATAGAGCTTGTTCTACTCGACTCTGCCACGTCATCTAGAATAAATAAATTCGCTCGCATGTATTACGATCGTTCTAACGATCAGTTCGATTAGAAAATTCCTTGCAAGAAAAGCGAGTCGCGTGCATCTCGATCGATTTAGCCTAGATGACTAAACTTTCGTAAAAACCACGATCGGAACATTGAATCTTGTGAAATCGGATGATCCGTTGGATCCTTCAACTAATAAATTCGCTAGGTTTTCAAAGAACTAGTTCTCGAGATCCTCGAGCTTTCGACCAGGAGAACTACACAGTCGACAACCTTTGAATCATAATGCATAATAAAATTAATAAAATAGCTGGAACAATAGCCAGTCAATTCCGCTGGACCATACAGATCCCATTCCGTGCGTCCATAAACGCTATAAAGATCCCCGAGCCAGCAACAATTGAAACAGCGGAGCCTGAGGTGGCAGATTACACTGCTGCCGGCGGCAATTACAATAATCCGCGAGAGTAGGATCATTCGAACAGGTCCGCTTTCCATTTCTGGGCGAGCAGCGAATGCGATCCCGATGCACATAGAGGAAGAATAAGAGAAAGATGGAGAGCGTTTAACGACAGCGCATGTGATCGGGTCTATGCAGTTGTTCGGGTCGTAGCTCAGTCGAGTGGGTGGGCCTGACATTCGCGGTCCCAGGACCGAATCGACGGTGTCTGGGTACGAGGCTGGCTAGGAGTGACGGGAAGGGGGCGGGTGGGGTACAGAGCGAGCAGCGTAAGAGTCGGGGGCCCTGAGGGCCCCTCACCTGGGCCCGGTACGGAGGAGCGAAGAGGGGCTCGAGGGGGCAAAGGCACATTCCAAGGCAGAACGGCTGCCAGTGAAGGTGGAAGGCACCGGACTCAGTCTCTCACGATATTGCGCTGCGCTGCTATCCTCCCGGTCGCTTCCTTTCTTCGCGGTGTTCTCTCTTTCCTCTCGTCTCTCTTCTCTCTCTCTGTCTCTCTCTCTCTCTGTGTGTCTCTCTCTCTCTCTCTCTCTTTCAGTGTGCGCAATCCGTGGGACTGTTCTCTACGATGCGATACTCGACCCTCGGAATCGGATTAACGAGCGCTCTTCGTTCGGTGCTGTGCATGTGATACCCCCGAAAAACCGTGTGTTCTCAGTGTTTCCTGTGCGACACTCCGTTTTCGTTCGTTTGGTCACGTATGTGCGGGATCCCGTGAGTGTGTTGCGGTGTGCGCGTGTGCGGTCGTCTTTTTTGGCGCCACGCGTGGCCACACCGGAGCCGAGACCGCGACCGAGGAACCGATTCGAAAATGCGCACGCCTAACGACGTGTCCCGGTATTCCAGTGGGAAGACCAAGGAACAGGGAACCCGTGGCGAAAATAGACCACTGCCTCGTGTAGAGATCCGCGCGGAGATCGTCGGGCATGCGGAAGGAGCGTCACCGGGAGACAGTGATTGAGAGGACCCGGGAGAGCAGACGGGACCCGCTTGAATATTCGATCGTGCAGGTGAGCCGCTATCTCGCTCTCTTTAGCCTGATATCGCGCGAATAGATCCGCGAGCCTGCCCCGCAGAATCCGGAGCTCGTGTTCGTTTGCTGCGCGATCCACTGGTGCAATTCAATTCTGTGCGCTCGGTTTTTCTCACGGTGCGCTTCGATGCTTGGGAGATGGCAGTCCGATTCGTTCCGAATATCGAGGACTATCTCATTTTCCTTATTCGGCAAACAGCGTTGACCACCGAACGGCAAGGTCTGCCTCGAGACGTTTTGGGACGCAGAACTGCCTTCCGTGTGCCATCTGCCAAGCTCAAGGTGCACCAGCCAGCCGGGAATCGAGAGGGTAGCTATCGATGTGGGTTCCAGGATGCACGGATCGACAACCGTGGAATTTCTAGAGCAACTGCGCTCCGAACCTGTTGACACACACCGTTCCATTTACCCGTGACGAGGAACCGGTATCCGGAGGAAGCCCAGCCCGATAGCTTATCTGAGAACTAGGAATTAACAGCTCCTAACTGTCCGATAGAGGCTGCCGTGGCGATTCGCGTTCGATCGTCGCGTCAATCTCTGCTGGCTCTCTATTTCGGTCCCGATTTCATTCCTCTCGACCCAAGGTCCTGTATCCTATAACGTTCGATGGCTAGTCGGTTACATCAGTTTCACGGTCACGCGTAAACCACGCGAGAATCTTTTTTACCGGTCAGGCATCCGACGAGAACCGTGTGGAACCAGCCTGGAACTGGCCCCGGAGAGGGGGGCCTCTTTCTACGGGGGCCCGTTCTGCGTGAACGAAATTAAATCCACGTGCCGCGAAGTATTCCCATTCTTTCCACCGATCCTGAAGAGACCAGAGAGAGAGAGAGAGAGAGCAGAAGTGCGAGCGAGAAAGAGAGGAACGGAGGAGAGAAAAAGATCGTCGAACGACAGAAAAAGTGAGCCGCGTCCGTGCAACGACGTCGGCATCGAACTTGACCATGGCCTTCGGTGGCTTTGCACTCGTATAACGAGATACGAAGAATGCGAATGGACGGGGAGAGTCACCGGACCGTACTCGCGGGGACTACTTTGGACTGGTTTGCGGTAACTAGACGCCTCTCGTGCTTCATCCCTTTCGATCCGCCGTGGTTTTTCAACGGCGTGCCTCCGATAGTCGAATGGGACGCTGTTATATGCCGATCGGTTAGAGTACACGTCGCCTAGCGAGCGGAACATTCGATACTCTGTCATGCGGCCTAAGTGACAGAGAACAATCGCCTGACGGAAGAAATCGGTGACCGTGGAAATAGCGTAACTAGGTTTTGTTCTTCTCGGAGGACGTTAGCGTTACAGCCGCAGTAAATCATAGCAATGGATCGGAGCAAGTCGTTGAGACCCTGTCTATTGTTTTGTAATGAAAACGTGAACGTTCTAGCTGTAAGCGTAAAGTTTTTATCGGCGTTCTGCTCCACGCAACTCCAATCCTGAAATGCTATTTTATAACGAATGACTAGACTGAGGATTTTATTAAAATAGAAGTACTGTTGTATCATTCCCAATCGATTAAACTAGTTAAGAAAAGGAAATAATTTTTATTTCGCACAAAAATCTGCAGCCTACAGCCAAGCATAGTTCACCGAGTAACATACAACGTATTGAAACTAGTGACCGGCAGTATCGGAAGGGTTGAGTACGCCATCGTCGCGATCGATTCCGCGGGTGAAACGCGAGCCATTAGCCTAAGCGGATCCTCTCCTTTAAAGCAGCCGCAAATAGGCTCGTCACCTCGGTAATGGCTAATAAAAACGACGCGATAACGTAACGGTGTCCGTGTTTCGCCGGTCCGTCGATCCGACTTCCTCTCTCCCTCTCTCTCTATTTGTAAGAAAAGTTTCGCTCTGGATCGGCTCTCGCCTCGAGATCCGATCGAGAAGACCATCGTCCGAAAAATACGTAACGATGCTTTCCGGCCAACGCTTATTATCCAGACTCGTAAGAATTTCTTAACAAGGCGATACCCTGGCCGGCAAGTTAGAGGGCAGGGATTCTTTTAAATAAGTACAATGCCCCCCGGACCATAGGAGCCTCTCCACCTTGGAATTTCAAAAGGAGAAACGCGCCTAATGCCCGCCGAGATATTCCTATAAGTTCTTCGGCAGCCATTCGAAAGTTTTAACGACGGAAGGCGCTAATAGGCCGGCGAACTTCGCAGAGCTTCCGCGTCCAGAACGGATCCGATAGCTATGCAACACCGTGATCATGTTTCATCGTAATTGGGGTTTCGTTTATTCGCTAACTGGCTCTCGGATTCATCGATGATCCCTCAGGACACAGTGTCGTTCAAACAACTGTCGTTTTTTGTCTCCATCAATTGTTCGATGTAAAAAATAGATCATCTGTTTTAATATAGATCAGGTAATAGGCATGAATTGTATCGTTCTTTGGGCTTTTTGAAAGTCTTGAAAATTTTCGGATTCTACTTTTAGATTCACATTCGCGACATTTTTCCGATTAAAATGATACCAAACGTGATATAGTTTGGAATTTCCATGACTGTTTAATCCACGATTTAGAGGGACTAAATCTGAATCGGCCGGGCGAGGCAAGGAATGTGATCACGCGTTATTTACCACAGCCCAGCGAGGCAACATGTATTGTTTCCCTCGCCAGTGCCCGAAAAATTGTCCCTGCCAGCTCAGACGTTTTTATGGGTAAAACCCCGTCTCCGTCCCCTGGAAAGATCCATCCCCTCCAGCAGGGGATGCTAAGTAAAGGGAGTGCAGTTTGCCTATACCGTTTCCATGTAGAAATAACGTAGAAAAGGTCGCGAAACATCGGTATACATATTTGGCAATAGCGAAACCTGCCTCGACCCAAGACACAAGGGTGAGGGAACAGCGTCACGGAAGGGCAAGGACGGAGACTAGGACATTTTACTATAACTTTTAACCATACAAAATATTGGAATGAAATTTCCACTAAAATTCATTAAAAAATTATTCCTACCTACTATCGTAATCAATACATTTTTTGTAATCATTCTTTAATTAATTGTTCAAATTTTGTTGTCTTAAAGTAAAATTAAATATTGTTTATTTGTTACTTATTTCGTAGTTTTTCAGATAATGTAAATCACCGATGTCTTCGGTTATAATTTTCTCTGTATTTCTTGAAATATGAAGAATATGAAGAATAAATGTTGAGAAAAAAAGAATAAATTTTTTGAGTAGCGTCCAGACGCACAAAGAAGATCCCACCTGTATACAAGGGGAGTGTACAACATTGAACAAGTAATTAGGTTGGACGAACTTCATTCTATATAGTGTAGGAACACGTTCGTGGCCCATTGTATTAAAGTCTCTCTCCATATTTCCCACATATTCTCGCTTTACTGTACAGATTACAGTGGAGGCAGGAATGTTTCCGGGGACGAAATTATCGCGTTTATTTTTTCACGTGTACACGGTGCTTACACGCTGTCTCCCGCTGTTTTGTAATCCGAAACGATTCATCAAGCTGAACGAGCCGCGCGGCGGCTAGACGGCGAATAAATCGCCTCTCGACGAGATGTGAGAAATGCGCGGCGACCGACTCCGCGCGGATCCTCTACGATGATCGATCGTGATCAAGGAAACGCGTCGACGAACGCCTCGGACAGTCTTCGATCCTCGAGATAAACAGCCGAGTGTCTTTAAATTAACCGAACCTTTTAGAAATTGAACGAACAGCGCCGACGTCCCTATGAGAATCTCATTATTGTTAAACCTTATTCGCAATTGAAGTATTTGTCAAAATATAAAATATCCTGAATGAATAATTGAGTGAAAATAGTTTCGCTCGGGTGAAATCGGTGTTGCAACGGTGTTTGGTGGCTAATCGGTTGATGGACGGTGGTTTTCAGGTAGAAAGATGTCCCAGCCGCAATTAACCACCGACCTGGACGTTCCGGAAAGTCCTCAACACTCTTGTCAATGCTCGGCGATGAGCAGCATGGACTCGATGCGAGCGCAGAGGGACAGGGTGGAGAGGAGCGTGGGAAGCACAAGAATTTCCAACAGCCAAGAACTCCCTAGGGGTTTGGAGGCTCTGCAAAGCGCATTCGAGCCGATAAGAAGACTGGAGAGCCCGTTGTCCCACCAGGAAGCGCAGCAGATCAATCTGGAGAACAGTAGGAGCGTCGACATGATGGAGCATCAGCGTGGCGATCTATCGAATCCGCGGTCGATGGAAAGTCAGGGCGTGATTATGTCGAGGCACGGCCAACAGCACCAGCAACAGCAGCACGGTCTCTCGTGCAGCCCGAGGAACTTGGATCTCTCTCGAAACTTGGCGTTCGAGGCCGCGAGGAGAGTTCAGGAATCCGGCAGCGGCCTGCAGGACAACCCACACAGCCTAACTTCAAGCCCCAGCCCATTGTTGGAGGCTGGCGCTGGCTTGCTGGAAGCGTCCGCGAAAGATCTGGACAAGCAGCTGGAGGATCACGCCGCCGGTTTATCGGCAAAGCAAGCCGCCCCGGGCAAAGATAAGCTGAAGAATATTCAGCAGGTCTTGAGCCCTTATCAGCACCATCACGAGCCGCCGGCCTCGTCTTCCGCGGAGCGCAACGTCGTCCACGGTCATTTCCATGGGGATGGGCACGCGCACGTCCACAAGCACGCCGCGGACAATTTCCGGACCGGTGCGAATTTGGACGGGGCCGAGGGGCTGATGGGATTTCAGCAGCACCAGCGGCAGCACACTCATCATCACCACGGGAACGCGAAGGCCACGGGCATCGGAGGACATCACCACGGGCCGGCCACCGTGCATCATCCGCACGGACCGCAAGGAATGACGGGCCATCATCACGGGAACCTGGCGCCCAGTTTAGCCGGCCACGTCCACGGGAACTCTGGCGCTGGTTCGATCGGCCAGGCCAACGTCGGCAACCCTAACGCGCATCATCATCCCAACCCGTCCGCCGGCATGGCTCACAGAGCCTCGCCGACGAGTCATCATCGTCTAGCGAGCGCCGCAGCCCTGAGCAGTCATTACCCGACGAACTCGGGGTTCTCCAGCGATCATCATGGCACGTCTAGCGCCATGAGCGGCGCGTCGTCGAATTCGAGCATGCTGAATCATGGTGGTTCACCGGCGGTTCATCGGCACGCGGTGAACGCCAACAGCAGCCTCTCGACCACACCCCTAGCCGGTCATCATCACGGAAGCTCGTCGGGCAGCTTGACCGGACACTCCAGCGTGAACCATCATCATGTCAGCTCCGGGATTTCCTGCGAGTCCTCCTCGTCGAACGCGAACACGAGGACGCACAGCCGGCTCGACCACGTTCACGACCATCATCATCATCTGCAGCAAGTGCACGCGCTTCATGCAGCGCACCCCGATCCCAGGCAGAGGGACCGGGCACCGTCCAGTCTCGAGCACCATAGTCATCACCACGGACACATTCATAGTCACGGGCACCAGCACTCGCAAAACAATGATACCAAAAACTCGTCGCTGATCGGGGTCGACTCGATACAGGTAAACGAGGCGTTTCGTTCCTTCGAATAGCTACATTGCGTTTGATCATTTTTCTAATAACTACATAAGATCCGCGGTGTAATTAAATTCATTAAAAGAAGCAACATATTTTGACACGATAGAACTGTTTCAAGTACCGAGGTCGATATAGCAATAGTTTCCAAGCCGTAGCTTACGATTGAAGGGATGTTGTAAATTGTGACCAGAGGTTTCAGAAAATAGGGTAATTCCCGGAGGATTCGGGTCAACATGTAAAATCATGATTCGTCGTGTTCAGGTGTCGGCACCTTCGAAGAGCAAGTGCCAATGCCACGTGATGCAGACAGCGGGGAACAAGAGAGGCCAAGAGGGTGAAAGCGATGGCAGCATTGAAGTGGCGTCGAGAACGCATCAACCACCGGCATTACCACCTAGACCACCCCCTAGACCGACCAGGAGGTACGAAACAACGTCTGCCAATCAATGTGAGTATCCAAATACAATTTCAACGGTACTTAGCACGTAGACGATCGAATACAACGTGTCAACTGGGGATAGTTTCTTTCGGGGCTAGGAAACATCTCTTCAACCCTTAGAAACTCATCTTGGATCTTATATTTAGCTGTATCCTAGTTGAAATAATTTTTCTCTCTTCGTCGAAGATTTTATCCTTTGTCCTTTAATTCTCTCTTCAATCCCAAAACCTAGATCCTAGCTCCCCCCTTCGTGATCTCTCTCGACGATGATCCCAACCCCCTGCAGTATCATCCGACAGAAGACTCGTTATCAACGGCGCGTTATCGACTTGCTAAAAGCGTTGCTGACCGATTCTGCTCCGGGGGAGCCAACCCCTTAAGAATTTCCACCCTCGACCGCATCGGGTCGCTGGGATCGAGACGGCATATCGACCAGTCGGTGTTCGCAGCAGCCGAGAGAGAGCCAGAGCAGCATCGTGTCGAAGAATACTACGAATCGAACAACAGGCTGCAACACGTTTAGGGTGTTGGGCATCGATTCGAGTCGCTCTGTGAATGGACGTGGGTGGAACACGGACCCGGAGGTCCTTTGAAAGAAATTTCTGAAGCTGGCGTTCAACCCCGGAATCGCTACCACCACCACCACCTGTGGGACACCCCAGCGTGCAACGAGTCAACAAGGATCTCGTGCAGCAGCCCGGAGCAGAGTTGTGTTGTCGCATTCGTCCTCGGTGATCTAAGCTGCGCGCAGTCACCGGCGAGAACACTGTTATATCGTTCGCAGTGAACAGAGTCACTCCAAATATCTACTGCAGTATCAGTAAGATTTCAAAACCGTTTCTAAATAATAGAGAGCATACTCGAAGAGGAACACTCCACTAGAAAGTGAAAATTCATTTACATCGAAGAGACGAGAATGATTTGCTCCGAAGGATCAGCTAATTTTGGAGTGACGTTTTAATCGGGAAAGAGAATTATAGATCACAGTGCGGGATCGATCGACGAGACAGTGCGTTCGGGAGAGTTGACCTTGGCAAAGTGATGACACGCGGTGCGCAAACGTAGTCCATAAGCGTACAAGTCCAAGCGTCGAAGACGTCGATGCGTGCGGCTATAGCATCCCCGTCGATTTATCTCTCGACTGTCTCGTGATCTCGAAGGATTCAGTGATAAGACCGTGTGAAGTTGCCGGAGAAGAAGATAAACATTGACCACGTGTGTTGAGCTGAAGAGATACAGTGGCGCTGAGAGGAGATTCACCTGGACTGCGAAGAGATTTTGAGGAAGATGGACGGGTACCCGGTGCTGCAGATCGTGCGATGTCGACTCGGGACGGAAATGGAGATGGATAACCAGGGCTATCCGTTCACAATGGCGGCACACGCTCATTCCCACTTGCCGCATCCGGCGAACCACGCGCACTTCCCAAGATCGCACTACCCTCACCCCTGCGGTATGCCGATTAACCCTTCTTGTTAATTTATCAATCGGCTCTGTGTGTGCAACCCCGTTACGGGGCTAAACCCGCCTAATCCGCTATTAGCTGGTTCGGGGGAAGCTCACCCTTGCTGCTCGATTAAGATTCGATTTTTTGGAAGAAAACACAGGGAAGGGTAGCTTAATTTGCACTTGAAACTAGGTTGGTCTTAACTTGTAATTTTTAGTCGGTTGTACATATACTCTTTTTCAAAATATACAGCTAGAGCAGGCGAAAACGAATTTGAATAATAAAGTAGATAAATAGCTTTCAGCGGTGCTAATTAATCACTTCACCGCTCGAATTTGTCGCAGCTCGTATTTGTCTTCCGAGAGCAATAGCCATGAAATCTCGACCAACGTAATCTCTAGCTGGATCTATTTTTGCCCGGTAAAAAATACGTTGCAGCGTCGTGGAAGGTCACGTGGACGAGGAAAGGTTGCCGTAAAAATAGATATCGACGAGTTCCTTAATAAAAGCCTGCTCGATACCGTAACCCAATGGTGGTCTGGACGTAATCCTGAAGACTCCATTCCGATTTTCGAGATCGAAAAGATCGCGCGGATAGAGGCAGTCGTAAATCCGTCGTTTTATCCGTGGGATCTACGGTTACCTTTCTGTGGGATTGAAGACTCCATGGTTCTCTTTTAGCGACGTACCTACCCAAGTTGAATGTAAATGGCTAGCTTGTTTGGTTTTCCCGTAACTGCAGCAGGTAGCACTTGGTGCAAGGTTCAAAACTGCTGGCCAGGTATTCAGGAAGGTTTCGGCAGGTTTTCCACGGTTTTCGACGCACCAGTGAAAGCTCCTGAATTCTATAGAGGCCGAGATAAATTGCGACCGAGGTTGCGTATATGTAGGAGAAAAGGATTTTCCAGTTGAAAAGGTAATCCCAGTCTTTGAGAGCCTCTTCCTTGACAAAGTGACGCCGAAGGAGACCGGGAGACGTTTTCCTTTAAGAAACTGGCCCCCGGGTTTGACCCGGGCCTAGGGGACCATTTGCTGGCGCTGACAATGGTTCGAGACTGTCAAAAAGTTGGGGCAGGTTTAGTCGACCTGCACCATTGTCCTGGAATTTTCATTCTGAAAAGTCGCGGACAGAAATTGAACCGATAATCCTCGAATAGTCTCGTTCTACGAGGGAGAGAATTATTTCATATTTCAATTCACCCACATAACCGTTCGCTGACTCCGTCGCTAGACGGAAAAATAATTAGATTTTTAATTACCGAAGGTGATCCTCCCGCTTGTTCTCTATAGAAAGAGTACCCTTCTTTCGTCAATGGGGAAACCTGATTAAAAACTTCTATCCCTCTCTCTCCGTCTCTCTCGAGTGTCTCCTTGCGGGGAGACAGAGAGAGAGAATTCACCATTGTCTTTGAGGCAACGTAGCACTGACGCGCGCCTCTATCGTTCGACATTCATTGGCGGAATTTCCAATACAGCGTGGTCGGCTGAATCGCGAACTTTGACAACAAAAGTCGAGGCTGGCTGACGAGAGAACCGAAGCACCTCTCTGCCGCCACTAAAAAGTCACCACTTGTCCAATGCTTACCGCGAATAATGACAATTTCGATCTCGACCGTAGCTCTCCGTTCTATGCGCCCAAGAACTCGCTATTTGCATTCGGCTCCACTCAAACTTGCCTGAGGAAACCACGATTTGGCTCTTCATTCATCGTGAAACCAAGAACAATCCGGCGATCTATGATATCGCAGCTTTTGTACGATCTTCAGCATCAAAGACACGAATAAGCAGACTCCGAAGCAGATTTGAAAAATTCCCATAGATAATTATGGAAGGATGCAGAAAAGACTCTCCTGCGACGAACCAGCAATTTCCGAAACGATCGACTACGTTCTTTTCGACCGATTAGAGGATCTAGTTGGCGAGGAGAGGATCTAGACAAGATTCGAAGAAACTCGGATCGCAGCACGTCTCCGTCTGTGGTTGGATCGGGCCTCGTTGTTGTTTCTCACGCGAGGACAATCATTATCCCGTGAGCGGAGGAGCTTGGCTTGGGAATAAAGTCGTGCGGGACCATTTCTGAAAAGGGTCTCGATAGTACTACAAAGCCATTGGTTTTCGAGGATCGAGCTATTTCGTGTTTCTCCGGGATCCATTGAGCCGATAGCGAAAAGATTCAACGCAAGATTGCTGCTGGCAGCTTCGATCCACGGGAATGTTCTTCGCTGCAGTACTCCGTTCGACTTTGTTAACCACTCCTCCTAGTTGTCAATATAATGAAGAATGCATAGGCACAGATTAAACGTGAACCCAATATAACAATTAAATTGTTCATTTCTTCTTCTTTCTGAAAAAAAAGAATTTAAAATCAGCAATGTGTAGCCATAAGAATTATTAAAGGAACAATGAAATTTTTATGTGGTTCCTGTTCGTTGTAATCGATGCAAGCAATTTTTATTTCGCATAAAAATCCGCAGTCTAATAATAAGGAGAGAGTGCGGTGAAATGGTTCGTGAACGATTTAGGGGTGTTTGAGCGATCGTGTAATTCAGATAGGAGGGGACGTGCGATGGAAAATTGTCGGAGGGGTTCCGCACGATGCTGGTTCGCTATCAGTGACCGATTTGAATTTTGCAGGCCACACCGGCGAGGGCGGCTGCTGCAAGAAGTACGTGGTCCTTTGTTGCCTGTGCGGCGGTCTGAGCGCTGCGGTTGGCAGTCTCTTTTTGGCAGTGCACGCGGTCCTTTCAGCCCACACGGCCAGCCTAGCACTCTTTGAGACTGTACCGTCTTACATTCCTGGCATAATGGTGAGAGCCGCAGATCGGAATAGATTAACGGGTCTTTCGTGGACCCCTTTTCGAAATCATTCTTCCCTCCCCTCCCTCGGGAGCCAACGATGTAGCAAATAATCATTTACATTCAATGCGTGGTTGCAGTTAATTTTAATGGGGCTGTTCACCATGCTGCTCGCGAGGCGGAAGCACAGATACGGTCTTCTGGTGGGTATAACACGCGATCACATAATCCCAACAATTCCAAACGTGTCGCTCGAGCCACTCGACTAACATTCATCATTTTTTCTGCTTTTGTTAGATGAAGGTTTGCGGCTCCGTCGGCGTTGTTTGCGCACTGGTGTGCGTCCTGGTTACTGTCACAACTACTGTGATCCATATGTCGCGGCTGCAAGGTCTGCGGAAATGCGTGTACACCGTCAAAGCGAGGTACGAGCATCGGCTAATGCTACAGCGACCGCTGACGCCACGCTGGAGTCAATTGTTCCGACGCCCCGTCGCGTCGCTGTTACAAAATTGCTTCTCCGTTACTGGTCACATGAGGGATTTATTCATTTATTTACCAGTAATCGGACACTGCAACGCGTACCTAACTGCAGCTAATCGAATCAAATAATTATGCATCGTTGGGCGAAAAGTGTGACTACAAAGTTGTCACATCAGAAAAACGTCTGGCAATTTATGCCATTTAATATCTAGACTGCAATATGAATATTATTCTATTTCCTAAAACACAATTCCCTTAATTTAATGTTTCGAAAATCAATGAAAATTGTATAAATCTTAACGTAAACTCTTAAATTACGAACTCCTGGCACAACAAAATGCCCCAGAGAAAATGACTCCGGTCGTCGTGGCGTTCAGGCCAGCTGCGAGGAAGCTAGCCGCGTTACAGTTAGCAATGGCAGGTTACTGTTAACAATGCACGTCCCACCAGATCATGCACGTGTTACGGAGCCCCGGAAGGAGACCCCGGCGTGCTCTTCGAGGGCACACCTCACTGCGAAGCAGTTCACGGTGCTCTTCATGCCTGTCTGAGAGCTCTGTTCGGCGTCTCAGTCGCAGGGATCCTGGCCTGCATATTCTCCTGCATGCTGGTGTACCAGTTGCTGAGTCACGAGAAGAAGAAGATGTACTGGGAGCAGTTGGAGCTCAGATGCAGATCACTATACGGCCAGGGAGGCACCGTGGGACCACCGACTGGATCCTGCGGTTGCTGCAACGACTGTGGAGGTGCAAGTCCTTGGTGGGCGCAGACACCTGGCAACCTGTACACGCCTAACCCGGACCTGGCACCTTCCAGGTACAATTAACCGTGGTTTTAAATTCGTCCACGGTCTATCGATAGACACTATTGTCTAAAGCACTACCGGTCTTCACTAGCAACTACTTCGGAGTCCCAAAGATCTACGAGTTTCCTGATCCCACACTTCGAAGGTCTCGTTCAGCGCCGTCACAGGTTAAACGGGGAATTGAGAGGTCGGTCGTTAAAGTTGCATCGACTCCAGGAATAACGGCAAAGTTCTTCCCAGGAAACGCGTCGTCGTCGATTGCATAAGACGCGTAACAAGCCGCGGTTACGTTGCATCGTCGAGCCGAGGCGAAGCAATTTGAGCATAGGTCTTCATTGAGCGATTATTGATGCAATTCAGATGTTCACGTGGCGCGCCGCGCCGATTTCCCCTCCCCTCCAGGACCGGAGGTCGATCCATATTCAATAGATTTCATTCACGAGTGTCACGATCCGGAGGTACAACAAACTCGCAAACAAGCCGCGGCCGCGCATTGTATTCCGGTAATCCGTTAATGTATGGCATCAATTAAGCCGGCCGCGCATTCCGCCGCCGACATTTACGGGCAGAGAGGGTTGCTGGGAATAAATTATGATGGACGAGCTCCCGGCGTTCACAGTTTCATTCGCGATCCCTGATAAAAACGATTCCAGCGATACCATCTCCGCGAATCCTCAACGAATTCTTCCGTGGCGGGAAAAACGTTCGTTGCGCATTAAATTCCACCGCGGAGAGTTTTTCCATATAAAAATGTCTCTGTTTAATCTTGCAGAAGATGGCGACTGCCCTGGTCCAGGTCCAGAGGACCAGCACCGAGCCCAGACTCCAATTATGGGTTTCACACTCAGGCTAGACAGACGGAAGCCAACGCTGAGAACGCTAATGGGCCGTACAGCGTACTCAATTCTCAACCGAGTGGGCCTTACTCAGTTCTGAACACTCAGAATGGTCCGTACACTCCTAGCACCGCCTCTTACAGCGTTCTTGAGACACCGGTCCCTCTATGGGGCCCCCCACCACCATACAGCGACCCAAACAGTCCCGCCAGGAGACCCCAAGTGACCGAGCAGAGGCCCAGGATCGCAAAACGGATAGAGAACTTCGAAAATAGTGAAGGTTACTATCCGTGGGACATATAGAAATGTTTAATAGTATTAATAGTAGTTAGGTTTGAAATCAATCAGCAACAAGCAGATACTGTAAAGGCTCGTGTTCATTTAGCTCATCGAGTCCTATTTCTAGATCACAGACCCAGACCAGCGAAACGTCCATCCGACAATTACGAGAATGCCGAGGAGATATCGAACAGCACTGACCCTGAGGGAGTGAATGAGGGTACCATGAAGAGCAGGCGGATCAGGAAGCCTCTCAAAGGAGTGGAGAACGGGGCGTTCCAACAGGAGGCGAACCCAGGACCCAAACAATCCGAGAGCGAACTATACTTCGGCGACGTGAGCTCCTGCTGTGGTCCTGAGAGCAGTTTCTACGACCTGGCCGTGGAGAAAGAAGGTAGAGAACAACGCACCTTGAGAGAAGAGGTTGTTGCGCATCCTGACACCAGATTAGGAATGACAGTCTTCAAATTTCCAGGTGCCGAGCATTCGGAAGGAGTCGACTACCTAGCAGCCCGTCTAGGTAAAAGACAGCTGTCGAAACGATCCAGACTGCCTCTCCCGTTACCTTCAGACAGCGGCGATATACCATCCGACAATTACGCCAACAGCGACGAGCCCAGGACTGCCAGGGGACCCTTCCTAGCTCCTGATGCTCAATACGAAGTGATCCAGCAAGGACGATACTCGTACTACGCGTCGAAGGACGACGAGCAGCTTCAGGAGGGTCCAGCGACCTCGGGATACTTCAGAGAAGAGGAGACTGACAGGGCCAGGGACAGAGACTACAGGGACTACAGGAGCAGTCAGGAAGAAGAGACGCCTCAGTGCTGTCTCAGCGATTCGACAACGCTGGACTCTGGCTGGCAAAGTGGGGAGCAACAGCAGTCCGATGACAATGTTCGTCCGGTGAACGTGTAATCGCGTTCGGAGAGAGGTCTGTTGAGTGTCGGAGTCTTTGCTTTTGGTGTCCGCGAAGCAGAGATCGAAACAATCCAGACACTTTTTCGTAACCTTCACTCGAAACGTGGACTCGCAAGAAATGATCCCGAACCCGATAATTCAAACGAATTATGAAACTTTGAGGACATATAGTTCCTTTGTAGTTGAAGTCTCTGACACTCGTACTTTTAGAAGCCGCGGAACAATTTTTAACGAAACAGAACTCACAGTACAACTCGTCCTTTGATTTCCTTAGACAGAATCACTGGAGAACCGTGTCCGTTTAGTCGTTTATTACGTTTCTTCGGAGCTTCGCCGCGAATCGGACTGAGAAACGTCCGCGTAGATAAGGAAACGATGAGAGAGAGAGAGAGAGAGTCGAGGATTACCGTAATAGAGTCGTAAGCGATGTGATTTGTCGTGGTACAGTGTAGCGTAAGATACACGTAAACTTTAATCGTTAGGATCTAAGCCGGGCGTGGGCATCGATTGCACCGTGGGGCATTTTAAAGTAAGTACTGAAGTGAGATCCTGATATTATACAGAGATCGGAAGTTGAGGATCTACAAACTGAACAGCAGAGAAGGTATTAGCTGCTAGCTCTACTTGATTATTTATAATAATACAGTTTATATCATCTACTAGATTGTTTATAACAATACGTTAACACAGTTCGTAGGTGCTCGGTAACTTACTGTCTCTGCGCGTCTCCAATGTATCGGGCGAACAACTGAGTTCGCGACCCATTATCCTGGACAGAATTGTTAAAATTGAACAATTAACAATTTTCAATTGCGAAGCATTGCCCCCGGGGGCAAGCCGCGAAGCAAACGGTGGCCCCACGCCCGATCAGAGCGAACAAAGATGCGACCCCGAGGTCGTCGCGTTGCTAGAAGTCTGAAGCGGATTGCGCGTCGTAGATCCATGGGGAAATTTTCGGGCAATCCTGCGTAGCCAGGTATTTTTGTTAATTAAGCGATGTCGCCCGTGTTGTTTGTAGCATTAATCGATGTACGCCGAAGCGAACTCGTACTCGCGTTGTCAGGGGAGGGAGTGATTAATTCGATAGGTTGAAACGTCGAAGGAAAGGGCCGCTCGTTGGCGAAGAAAGTTTTTCGAAAATCGCGCAGCCATTTTCGAAGAGGACCTTTCCTTCGGCGTTTCGTTAGAAACGTCCATGTACAAACGTGTGCTTTACTCTTGCCAATACCTTGCTAGATGTCAGCTCGACTTCGCACTTAGCCGCTAATCGTTGCAACAGCCGTTCACAGTCGCGTTCGAATTCGCGGTTTCGTCGGAGCCGTTTCTGCTAACCGGTCACTGCCGATCATTCGGTTAGTCCCTCAGCTTCTGCGAATTTTTCGCAAAGAATCGATCGAAGGAACGCTCCGACGAAACTGGGGAATCCGTAACGAAGACCGACTTTCACGTCTACACGTTTTTACGATTTTCATTTTATTTTAAGGAGAAGCGCGAACTCGTCACGGATCAAGTATGATTTCGATAGTCGTGCTGATCCGTGGCAGCCTCGAGTTTGCGCGCGTCGAAATACAAATTCAGGTGGACCAAGAAGAGCTACATGTAGCGAAAGATCGAATCTACTCCGTTAGCGCAACAGATTAGACTATCGTCGACCGTTTATCGCCGTTTGTCAGCCGCTCGTTGCGTAACACAAGATGCAGATGAATATTTTATAGACGGGGCCCGCTCGGCCGAGTAGTTTAACGTTGTTTACTCGATAAAGTGTACCTTAAGAGCGATCTACGTAGCAAGTCGAACGATGTAACTGACCATTATGAGAAATAAAGCTTCGTTTTGTAAAGAAACCGCTGGTCAAGGCTGTTCTCGGTGCATTCTCAACTCGGGGGCTAATAAACTCGAAGAGCACACACACTCGTCGTTCTGATCTTCTCTGCTACTCGTCTCCCAAAACAAGTCGCTACATCAAAGTTGATAAATCAATTATCAGAAAACACTTCCCCACATCTGTCTGGTGGTTCGCCCGAATTGTTAACACTTCCAGTATTTATTTCACCAGTAGTCCTGATAGTTTACAATATTCTATTAACCCTTATGTCGATAACCAAAATCCTCTACAATATTCAACGATCTTACATCTTATAATTCCAACAGCTATTCTCACGTCTCGAATGTAAATTAATATTGAAGAAGTGTTAGAACAAAAATTGAAAGTGGGTAATGTAACTAGCAAAATATGAGATACGTAATTGTAATAGAGACACGCTAAAAATCATTTTCTTCATGGGATATGGAAAATGTCCCATGGTCGTTCACAGGTTCAACTAATTTATATCGAGTGAATAGAATGATTCGGTGGCTTAATCAGAGAGGGACAAGCGATAGTTTCTCCATCGATATGTCGCAGAAACACGCCCAGGTAAGCATTTAACGAGGAATGCGGGATCTATAGTCGCGGCGTGGCTCTATTGTCAGCGGTTTTCTTGGTAAACTCCCGCGCTCTCCGCGTTGGCCAATATCAGATTATGGGATTTCGCAAGCGGCGGCACGATCGTTGAACTTTCGCAACGCGTATAGTAGGTATATGCGCGCGTACGAAAGGCCGAATCCATTGTGAGCTATACGTGTTTCGATCTAGATCCGCGCGGGTAACGAAAACGGGACTACGTTGGTTCCCGTTCGCGTGTTAGTCCCTGTCTGTATTATTATTGCGGCGTATTGCGCGCGTGCACTCGCATCAATACAAGTACAAGTACGAGAGCGTTCAAGTTCAATCTACGAACGTGACGCAATCGGCTAATTCGATTCCCGCGGAAGGTTTAATTAACAACGCGCTCAACTCGGTAACTCATCGTCTCCGCGCGCGCGCTCGCGAGAGAGGTGAATAAATCTACCATTTTGTAGGATCGCGATTGATGCGATCTCGCGCAGAATGAAGAGACTCGTTGTGAGTAACTACCGTTCTTTAACTGTATTTGAATCGTCCGCCGCCGCGGTGTCGCAATCAGCGAGATCCTATTCGCGAGCGAATTGCACACAATACGCTTAACAGCACGGTTTCGGTCGCAATTAACTCCTCCGCTAACAGATTTATTCTTCCGTCGACGCGACGCGACAGTCCTAAGATTTCTAATCTTTAATGCTGCAACAGAGTGACGAGTATGCTACTGAAAGGGTTAATTAACCCTCTGTGGTCCAAAGTTGTCGCAGTTTCTCGCTGATGCATTTTTTCACGCAATGTGATGTGTCGAACGATGAGAAAGCCTCTTTAGTGAAGGTGTCATTGGAGTGAAGATTTTATGCATTCAATCGTAAGACTTAAAAAGGTGAAATTGATAATTTCATTGAAAGTAATATATCGACGTCCTCGGACTGTTCTAACTTCCGCAATGTTTCAAAAAACACCAACTCGTACTCCTTATAAACGCATGAAATCCGCAGTCTAACGAAATTGTTGATCAGCCGGATTTTCCATTCGACCGAATAAAACCATTGTCCTGCCACATTGTACGAAAGGACGAAGAGCAAACTTCTATGAAAATTCGCTGTTTTGCTTTCTAGTCTACGCTGTGAGATCGATACAATTTGAAATCGGTTCATTTATCCACACCCACGTTCCCAGACAGTTCGTTCATCTCTGTCGACGCTTCGACTGATTCTTTTCGAGAGCAGGCTCCCTCGACGACCCTGTGCGCAGCCTGGTTCGCCAGGAACCTCTCGACCCTCTCCCTGAACTCCCTGCTCGACTCAGGTAGAGGTAATCTAGGTCCTGGATTCCTCAGATCATGAAGCGCGCTGATATTCTGCAAGCTCTCCGAGAGTCGGCGATCGTGGTCCAAGATGTCTGGTCTGGGAGCAGGTGGTTTCCTCTTTCCTAGACCTGTCGTCGATGAGGTCCCCTGACCAGTGACACCGCCAGGGTAACTAGCCTCTGGTAAACGGTTCAGCATTCCTCTTAGAGCGATCCTGGCGCTGAGAGCTGACCAGAACGCTTCGAGAAGAGCTGCGACCAGAACGTTCACCATGAGCAGGGTCCTGGCATGGGAGTCATCCTGGTAGTTCCTCCGCCAGAAGGACATCATGCTGTTCTTTATAGACAACAAGGAACCCCCGGTGAAGTTACCCGTCTCTCCATTCTCTCTAGATGACGTCTGAAGAGGACTCTCAGTGCTGTTGCCTGTCATTTCACTGGAATCGTTCGGATCGCTGGTGGAGGCTCTTAAGATGTACCCAGAAATGTTGGACATGTTGTCTATCACAATCCCAGGCGTGGGAGCGTTCATGCTGACATTGGGAAGTTGATCGTAAGAATCAGTCACGTTGAAAGTCTCCTCGTCCAGCATAGTTGTTTCGTGAAAAGTTTCTCGATACTCCTCTATGATCGCGCCTATGGGCCATATAGAAGGGTTCTTAGCTTCGGGTATGATGTCGAAGACAGTGGCGACGAAACAAAGGATTGCCACGACCAACGAGAACAGACTGCCGTAGAAGAAGATGGCGATATTCCTGTCGATGTACCACCTTCTCCAAGCTAGGACCCCAGTCACAAATGGGACGAGGCAGGCAGCGGACAGGATTGGACCTTGAAGAGACAAGGCCAGACTGCCTAGGAGCAGCGAGAGCGCTCCCAAGCCGAAATGAACGAATGATAGGCCTCCCACTGTTGAAGCTGAGTAACGTCGCTCCGAGGGATACAGGGAAGACATGGGTGGCTTCGTCTTCACCTTTATCACGTACACGTTCTCCATCATTGTTAGCTCCTGATAGTTTCTAATATCTCTAGGAAGATTCGAAACTACTAGTTGTCTAACTCGAAGACGGCGTCATAAGTTAAATCCTTCTTTACACTATGCGGCAAGGAGTTCCAGATGAGTTTGCTCGTTTTCACAACTATGATACATCCTCCTTATTTCTTCACGATGTCCTTACGTCTTCTTTACAATGTACATTCTAGTTTTCTTATGAAGTTCTTCCCGGCACCTTCCTGCTTTGCGACGAGGCTTAACACGTTTAGGTCCGACGAACTCAATCTAGAAAGGAGAGGTCAATGTTGAGGTTGTCCGTTGTTATTTGCACTGTTCTGGATCGAGTTTTCGTCGCACATTGACCGACGTTGACTGTCCCGAAAGTGTTAGGCCGAAAACAACTTGGCAGAGGTACAACCGAGAAATTGAGTGCACCTGCCGCACGGTGGTATGGTCGTTCGACGTCCTAGGCTTGCATACATCAAGCCGGTTCCCTCCGGCGGAAATCGTTCGTCGCTTCCTGTTGGCTTCGGAACAAAGAGCACTTGACCGTGAACGGAACGTACTGGGTGACATGAAACGCGGCACGGAACGATTGTAAGAGGGTATTCGTGCTAGTAACGATACGTGTCGATTCAACTCGCTACAGTTCACCCAGTGTCAAAGCACAGGACTCTGGGCCTTCTCTTTTGCAACACTCTGTACCTTGAATCGCCAGCCAAGAGATCACCTTGTTAATTTAACCACTGCTAGTTCTTGTGATCAGAGCGATGAACGAATCTTGTAGCTGAAAACTGTGAGTGCCCAATTTCTTCAGACCGAATCGAGCAGAGGATCGCTTGGCGACGATGTGGAGACTGGTGTTTTAGTCGCGATAATTCCCGCGGCCGTCCAGCAGAAGTCCCCAATGATTTCCGGCGGTAGCGAGCGGCTGCCGGCCAATTATGCTAACCGCCTCGAGAGTTAATTGAAATCCTCAGTGGCCGCGGCGCGCGGATTTCTTCGTGCGCGGTTGCGCAATCGTCGCGGCGGGCACCGCGCAACAATGAAGAACGAAAATCCTGCGGTGCATCCAACGATACCCCAACGTGGAACAACAGGCGGTTTAACAACCCGACGGAGTCCTCGTCGGCTCGCTATTTTTTATTCGCTTTCCTCGCCGGCGAACAAGCGAGCATATTATGCAATGCCGGTTGATTACGCGCCGATTCAATTATGCCGCTGCACGCGCGTGCACCGCACCGGCGCGGCACACGATACCTCGCCTTTTCTCAGACTCCGTTTTCACTGGTTTCTTGCCTCCCCTTCGCTGGCTCAGATCTCTTGGGAAATCACCGAGCCGGTAGCCGCAGACACGACTCCCTTAATAATCGATCCGCTGCTATCGAACGGCTGTGATCGATCTTCTCGATTGATCGCTCCACTCCCAGCTCTTCTTTGTTCTTGAAGATGGGTCACGAGTTAGTCAGCTGCGCGATTAGCACCGTTGAGAGCGTCGAAGGCTGCTGGGATGTCTCGCTTTACTCGTATCGAATTTCTGTGGCAGCGAAACGGTGTTGAATCGAGACGATCGCTTTAATCGCTCATCTAAGGATTGTTATGCAAAAATTGTATTCGTTGAATGCATTCAATCCTAATGAGTTGAAGATAGAAAATAGGATTTCTGAAATTGTTGAACGTCTTCGCTGTTTTATGTTTTATCACAGGAGCTGAATCAAAATTTCTTTTAATTAATCCATCAGGATGAAATTGATGTTCTTGAACTTGTTGAATACGCTCATTTCTTTAAATTGTACATACTCTTGCCTGTCTTAAATGCATACAATCCACAGTTCAGTCGTAAATGATCCTCACACGCTCTTCTTCGTTCTCAGTTCGTATCTCTCGAGAAATCACCGATCTGCCACGGCTGCTGAACAACCGATCGATCGGCGGCGATCAATCTCCCGGATTAATCGGATCGCGATCACCTCCCCGAGACCTCTTAATCGCCGCGTTGCCACCGGCGCGATTAGCACTGAGCATCGAAGGCTGCCGAGAGACGTCTCACTTCGCATATATCGAGTTCCTCAGTTCGTCAGCGATATAGCAGCGTCCGATTCGATTCGAAGAGCGTAGGATTGCTGTCACTTTTAATCATCAAAGATAGTCCTCTCGCGACAAACGATCGATGAAACTAACATGATCCAACGATTCGGCGAGATCCGATCGACTACAATTTACGGGGACACGATCCGCGGGAGACACTCGACCGGAGACTGAACCGCGAAGACTAGTTCTCGCTGAAATTGCTATGAGATCCTGAACGGGCCTCCCACGCGGCCGGTTTCGCAGTGAAAGGGACAACCGCGGATAGATGAACCTTCGCGTTGTTTTAAGCCTTCTTCACACAGCACTTTCCGCGGAACGATGTCGTACGCCGATGAGAAAAAAAGAACGGTACGCCGGCCGAAGCGAATATTCATAAGCAGTGCATATTATGTAAAGTCTGCTGCTCCAGTTCACATGCGAAACGTTGCGCGCAGGATGTCCGACAACGAGAGTGCAGGGCCTGTGATTAACGATTTTTCATAAACATTTTTTTCCGCCGGGAACTTGATCTTACATTAACCCCGTTTTACCGCATCGAGAAACAGGATTGGCGAGATGAAACTGTTGCGTTCAGTAGTTCGCAGCAGTGGCTAGATTCGTGGCAAAACATCGCAATTTTGATGAACCAGATATCTTTCCTGATTAACAAACCCACGGTCCGCAAATCCCGAAGGCGTGGACACTAATATTTTCGCGCGTCTCTCCGCTAACTTTAGGGTCGATCTGCAGTCGACAGCGGCACGAGGGATCGCTCTGACCTTTATTCTTTGCGTCGTAGATGCACTACGGGCTCGGCAAAGAGTCGACCTTTTCTCTCCGCCGTTGCCAAACAACAAAGGTGAGTACTCCGTCGATTTTCTCGGCGAGCCGCGGTTTGGTAGGAGTTACCGTTTTCCATCAGACCTTGCGAAACCATTTCCAACGACACGCCGGCTAATTAAGGTGGCGCTGGATCGCCGGCATCAACTAGCCAATTAAAAGGCGGATTAATACAGTTCGCCGGGGCCAATTGTGCCTCGTAAAACCTTTGTTCGGCCGGCGGGAATTAGCGGACAGTTTTGTTTTCTAACTGGTGGGTTATCGTTGCAGTCGAACCGTTTCGACGGACATCGGCTTCCATGAACTTTCCGATGAACCTTCTGCCCCCATCTCTGCGAATAATGGCACGAGGCCGGGATGAACATCGAACTGGCAATGAGGAACGAGGTTCGATGACTCATTGTTAGCGAGCACGGCCGACAAAAGAGATGCGAAGCGGGACACGCGTTTAGGCGCGTGCCGCACGTGCAGCTTTTCCATGATCGATACCCTCGTTGGTCGATCGATTCCTCGTTTCGCGTCGTCGAGACCTACGGGAAAAGTTTCGATCGAAATTTTCGAGGGGAACCGCGAGCGAAATCTTTCATCCATCAGAAAAGAGAAAAGTACACTTTCTCGTACTTCCGCAGCGGAATTCGCTCGTCATCGATCGATATCGCTCGAGCGGAAAATCTGCTACACTTTCTTGGACAATGGTGATTAATACCGTTGAACGGTAACGACCAACGGATCCACTCGATCGAGGCGAAGAACAGTGTCGTTCGAACTAGTCGGAAACGTTAAACTCGATGGTAACGAGCATTCTATTTATTGGCCTTATCTTTATCACTTATGTAAACGAGCCTCGATATAATATACGCCGGTGTTCGAAAGGAAAGCTGATATGCCTCTATAGTCAGTTTGACTTGAAACATATTTTCACTCGGTGCATTCCTTTCGACTTTTTTGCCGGGTTTCTCGCACGTTAAGGAAAAATCGACGGAGCCGCTGAGGCGTGGAAACAATCACTCTTTTTATGAAAAATCATTGGGTCGTTTATGGTATCGCGATCGGACGCCGAACCGTTTCGATCGGCCCATTTGATCGGTGCTTGGAGACTCTAAATGCTTCGAGGCACTTTCTTCGTTCTAAAAATGAGTCTGCGATATCTTGATGCAAAAGTGCAACGTTGCAACTTTGCATAATTTGATTGGCACGGTGTTCTTAGATTGTAGATGGTTTGACGTGCTTCCTGGTTTGTCGAAACGATTTTCTGATACCTCGATCCAACGCTTTTCAACGTTGGATCGGTTAATTAGTTCAGTCTTTGGGAACTCGAGAAGGCTCGGGGCGCTTCCTTGTTTCCTAAAATGACTTTTCGGCCGTTAACGCCGCTTGCACCGGTACATACGAGCCTACAGTGCATTCGGTGCGCGAACACTGAAATATAAAGAGCGCGTTTGTGATCGGAACGCGTGTGTGTTGGAGCAGCTGTTGCGACTGGGGCACGCGTCCCAACGGTCGCGGCAGCTGCCCAGAAAATTATCTATAGTGCCCTCGACTGGAGTTCTCTTACTGTGCACACACACCCGTATATTGGGACTTCCTGATTTTCAACGTTCATGACGAACCCAAAAATTGCCGCAACATCTCCAAAGTGGCGATAATCGGTATACAATCGAAGATCTACAAATATTTTCTACTCTGAATTTTCCATTCGTTCAATTACGAGAATCAAATCTTTATTCGATTCTTGGCGATAAGAGTTGAATTATGGTTACGAGAAAATGCGAGTCTAATGAAACAAAATTACGATGAATGAAAAACAATTCATTATCAAAATCAATAAAAGAAGCAAGAAGTTTCTGTCGGGTTCTAATTTCTTACAACAGGCGCAATTTTATTACCAATGTTATGTAATTTTACATAACAATGTTATGTAATTTTATGTTATATTATAGTCTATGTACAACAATGTAATTTGTTCATTCAAGTCCTGATTTTCTACAAAGTTTTAGGAACGATTCTGACCGAATGTCACGCAGGAGAAAATCATTGCAAAGAGTGAAACGCGTGGACACTCAAATGATTAAATTTCGGGTTACAGCAGGTGTTACTGGCTCGGAGAAGATTGAATCGACGTAGGAAAAAATCCAAAGTGAATTTTGAAAATTCATATCGCAGGGATTTAAAGTTTAAATGTCGTGTCGGAGGGTGTAGCAATCACGGTGATGTAAATTCCAGGACATGGAGGGTAGCGCTGGCATAGAAAACGTTGGAGGGAACTCACTATAAACGAAGCGAGCCCCCACCTAACGTTGGGACAGAGCGGGCCCGTATTATGCGAACCCCCTGACAACCCCTCAGGTAGCGCTGCTCACGGACACACACGTTCCCGCTCGGAAACGCATGGAGAGAAACGCCCTTCGTGCATCTGCTCTTAAGGGAACTCATGTGGCAGTTTGTTGCAGGCGTTCGTGCAGCACGGACCGAGCGCAATTGGAAGAGAGAGCATTGGACTCTGCCCCCACGGAGTCGTGAACGTTTCACGGAATATCAATCCACTCGAAGAAACATCCTCATTAAACGAAGCCGTGTCTTCGTCCTACGAGTTTCCTCTAAGAAGAATTCCTCCAGGTCGAATTTCTTCAGCTGAATATCTTCCGGTTCGAATATCTTTAGCTTGTACAGTGTATTGAATATGTTCCGTGTGTAAAACCAGTGCGAAAACATCGGAAATAGAGACCTGAAGATGTGCAAGAGAATTCGGCAATCTTGTTCGGACGTCGGCTCAGTACCAGTTCGGTTCCAAGCAGCGGAGATCTCGTACTCGGAGAGTTTCGAGCTGGTTGAGGATTACACGGAGCAACCGTTGCCTCGCACATACGTCAGCACTTCATACGTGATCATCCAGAATCGTCGAACCCGCGCCTGAACCGAACGGACGCTGGAACAACCGCTGCTATTCTTAATAGGGAATCATCCATTTACGTCGCGGACCGCACGCGTGCTATCGGGCCACCACGCCGCCTCGTGCACAGACCGGAGCAAAAACGCCTGCCTCGTTCGAAAGGCATTAATCAAGCTGGACGCGAGTCGCTCTTGCTGAGGCGATACGAAGCAATAAACGATGATGGCTCAGCCGTCGGACCCGGCCCCGGTGCACTGCTACACCAACCCCTCGTTCTGCAGACAGTCCGAGTACATTCCCGAGGATCAGACTGATCTGCCACCCCCGCCGCAATTTCAGACCTCGGATGATCTTCCTCCACCGCCTCCACCCTTGCAACTGCAAGGCCAGAGCAACCCAGCATTCCAAGGACCCGTGGAAAAGGTCGAGAACTGCGGGGTGAGAGACAGGTATTTCTACCTTTTTTATTTTTTTACTCTCGCCTCCTACAACATCCCCCACGCCCCGTTCCTTCTCATTCACCCTGGTTCACTACGACTTTATCCTAATTCTATGGACAGGATTTGAACCCCAGTGCATCCACTCCGTATTTCAACGCCTTAACCGTTGTGCCAACCGGCGATGTTTCCTAATTCTATGGTAGCCTTTCAGAGAAATAGCTTAAGGGGGTACACTCGTTTTTTAGCATACAGCTGTCGCAGCTTTATGAAAATGGCTACATGCGCAGCTTTACGATTCCGAATAATACAAATTACGCCTCGTAATTGTAAAAATAGAACTTTGAGGGTGATCGGGGCTTAGATTGATCTTTTATCCAGCGATTTAGACTACTGAAACCCCATCTTTGCATTATCGAGACATGAGAAGGCGCATCCTGCACCCTTGCAATCCTGAAAATAAGTGTACCCCTTACCAACAAATGCGTTACAGTTTAGATATATAAATTGAACAGGTATTGCTACCTGGATGAGAACAGAAGCCGCGCAACGCACCGCAGGTACGCTAGCGTTCCGGTGGAGGAGCATCACCCGGTTTACAACCAAACCTCGAGGTACGAGTACATACCCGACGAGCAGAGGGGCCCGTTGCAGAGGAGGGGTTCCTCCAGGTACGACTTCATTCCACACCAGCAGGTGCAACAGCGTTCCGCAACGGCGCCCAACCAAGACGATGCCCGCGAGACGCAGATGCAACTCTGCAGGAACAACGCCGGAAGGTACGCCGTTGTACCGGGTGACCAAGAATTCCAGGATGAAGACCCTGCATGGGGAAAGCACAACTCACCTGTGAGACGGCACATCAACACACCGCAAGGTGAGTAGATTCGATGATGTGTATCTTCTATAATTTTCAACAGCTTAATATTATTAGTGGGAGAAATAAATATTTACTTAGCTCTCGCGAAGATACGCAGAATACTTACGAGCGACTGTGTATGGTAGTAACAAGAAGTTTTCATGGATTTCAAGCGGGATTAAACGCTAGCGTGTTACTAGGTCGTTACAGCAGAGTGCCTCTGCAAGAGGAAGACCCTCCAGCGCTGCCCGAGAGGAACCCGCACGAGATCTCGCCGAGGAATAATTTGGCTACGCAGAAGCTGCACGAGATTTTGACTACTCCCAGGAAGCCGAGATCTAGGTCCGAAGAGAGGACTCTGTCACCGAAACGTCGGCAGTCGTTCTGCCAAACCGGAACGCCACAAAGGAGGGCGCTGACTCCAGGTGGCTCGCCAACCGGTATGTTCATTTAAGGGTTGTTCACTGAGCGATATTCCATTTTCGTGGATTTTTTAACGGGAAACTAGGACAGCTTTCGTTGTGGGACTTGTTTGAGTATCTCGAATTTCTCGAAGGTGGGGAAATAAGAATTGCGATTGTTATAACCGATTATGTGCACTCATGGGAAAGAGTTCTCTCCAACCAGCTGAATCTGATTCGCTTCCAACAATTCCTATGAATCACACCTTATAATTTTCCTACAATGGTTTCCAGGTCGAACATTCAGCCCCAGTCGACCCACACCCCAGGGAACGCCACAGAACAGGACGTACTCACCCTCAGGACCCCAAACCTCCACCCCCAACAAAGAGCCCTCGGCTCGAAGGTGTCTACCTCTGCTAGAGAACACTTCTAGGCAGGATCTCTGTCCAGCTAGCAACTGTGGAAGACTGCGATACGTTGGCACAGCCCCGGTCGACCTTGTGTCGATGGGTCATGGCGAACCACCGCCACGGTACGCATACATGGAAAGCGGACCAGAGTCCGTGCCCATGGTGTCCGGTTCGCCGAGATATCAGGTAATACCCGCAGGACAGAAGAGGAGCGGGTATCAAAGCGTGGAGAGCGCGTTCATCGCTAGAACTGCCGTGGTAAGGCCCATAGCATAATAGTAAAAATTAAAAGAAATTAAATATCTTGACTATTTTCAAAACGGCGACATTTCAAAGTCAAGGTACCGATCCTTTAAATATTTTTCGACTGAAAAAGGAACTATGAACAAATATGTACGGATTCCTAGAGGAATTAACACTTTCCTCTAACAACTTCGTCCAGCTAACTCGCATAGTTCAAGCCACCGTGCATCATGCTTGCTCGGGGTTAACGCAACGCCGATGACGCAACCGTAGGAAGACGAGGCGATGATCTAACCAAGCTACGTTATTCCACAGGTCCCGCCATTGTCGCCGCCGCACAGCGACGCAAACACAACCTTGGCCAGCGGTTTGGAGAAAAACGATAGGAGAAACGCGCCGCTGTTGTTGGTGCTGGTCGGCATCCTGACTTGCGGTTTGGCGCTATATCTGTCCTGGACGCAAGGCAGAAGGTTCGTATTACCGAGCTAAATTGGATCCAGCAGCTATGTTCACTTTGTCCCTCTTCAGGTACTACTACGACAGCGCTGCAGGTTGCGGAGCATGCTGCACCCTGGCTGGAGCTTGCCGGACTCTGAGAAGAACCTGGACAGGACTAGGCCTCGCAGGACTCGCTGCTCTCAGCTGTGCAGGACTTTTACTACTCGCTGCTAAATCCCCGAAAGCTGGAACTCCTTTACACGATGTCACAGCCGGAGCACTCTGCGGAGTCTCTCTTTTGGGAGCTGGGCTCGCGCTGCTCGCGCTTCTGGCCCCCAGGTGCAACCTGGGACGCCACAGGAGGGTGCATTCTTGGATCCCACGCCTGTCCCCTTGAATTTGCAATCTTAACTTTCGAGGAATGTTTATCGAACGCTGATGATGTACTAGTTAACCCCCGCGGTGCTGATTTTTAGAGACGATGAAGCCTTCGTTATAAACTAGGTGTTCGTCATCGAGATAATATTTTCAGTTGGCAACTGAGTTCGCGACCTTCACATTTTCTTAATTTTTAATTGAAACATGTCTCATTTGACTCAAGAATTTTTCAATTCCTCGGCGGAATGGAGACACACAACATAAGGACGCGAATTTAGTCTCCAACCTAATAGATGGGACAGAGTAGCCTTTGCATTTTACTTCAGAGAACAATTTCTTTAACCTAGCCTTAGTAATAGTGGCAATCAGCTTATCAAGATTGATAACTTAAATGCTAGAAAAAATGAAGACCAAGAGGAGAAGATCGAATTAGGCTACTCTATCCTAAATCCGAGCGTAATCTCGTCGCTCTGGAGCGACAGATGCTGCGAGGGTTAACAAAGCAAGAAAATCCTAGTCTGCGAACGGTTCAGAAGAGTTGTACGGAAAATAAGCTATCCACGCGCGCGAGGGAGAGAGAGAGAGAGAGAAGTGTCGTCTATAAGACGTCTCGCAACGAAACCAAATAAATCCGTAGAGTGTATATGTAAGATGTAATCGTTAGGTTAAGAGGCGATGCTCATGATATATGTACCTAAGCTGCGAGACTCTGTATTTTGTACTGATTTGGATATTAAAGCAACACAACAAAGCGACGCCTTTATTCGATTCAGCGAACCATTCCTACAGATTTATCATTTTTTGGTATGTCGCCTCGTCAGCGGCTACCGGAAACGCTCGTTATCGCGGATTCGCTTGTAGGAAGTCCAGTTCCTTTGACAGAATTTCATATTCCGCGGCGAGCGAACCAACGGACTGTGTTCGACGGAAAATGTGACTTCGTCGAGAACAAATCTTACGAGGTTCGTGAAGGCGATTGTGGTATACGATTGTTCTTTCTGTTCTCCCAACAATGCGCGTGGCAGAAGTGCTGGTTCTCGCGGTACAGTTCGTTGTCGTTTCTGGAAGACTGACTGTCCTTAAAGGAAGAGAAGAAAGGTATACGTTCGAACCGAACTACAGAGAATTGGTCTGCGTTTCGGACGACGACGGCGCAGGATTGACATGGAATAGTAAATTAAACCCTCGTAAGTTCAAGGATGTTCTTCGAAGATTCGACGGAATAATCTTGCGAGAAATAAGAATATCCAGATTACTGGATCGCGTATCTTTTTGCAACTTCCAAATTTCAACAGATTCTATTTTTCAACTAAAAAATCCCACACGATAAGCATGGAGTATAGATGCTCTTAATGTCATGTTTTCTTGTATCTTAAAAATGTGTACATGCTATAAATGCATAAAGATCCGCGGTCTGGTGATCACATATTGAAGGATCTGTGTCGAAGCAGTGATTTTTGTGAGTCACACTGTGCACAAATTGCAGCTTTCAAAAATCCAGAAGAGCCCAGCTCGAGGAGTCTACTGGACTGTGAGTTAAACCAGAATGGCTGTACCTCAGTCTGGAGGACCGAAGGCTGGAGCCTAACAAGTTCCTACGATACGCCTATGGGACCTGTGCTCGATCGACGATGGGAAGGTTCGATTTAATAGATCGACATGCAATTCAATCGGAGGGTTCAAAGTTTACGTTTCGTAGGGTTCCGAGAGTTCGATATATGGGACCAGTACATTCCTATCCGCATGATCCAAACGACAACGCTCGTGATCTCCATTCGAGGAACGGTCGATGGTTACATACTAATTTGCGAGGGCATGGATTTTACCACCGAGTTGTGCTACTGGGTAATCATTGGTGGCTGGGGGAACACAAAGTCGGTGTTATTTGTCTAAGAAATATATTTGTTCTTGAAATGGCTGTGAAGAACCCTTATAAAATATAATATTTATATATTAATATAAATTGTCTGCAACAATCGCAAGCTACAGTAACCACATGAACATTTATCTCTTTTCGTAATCCTTTTTAACTGTTTCGAATTCAATCTACTCAATTTTATTTATATGTGTTAGTCAGATCATTTCTAAAACAGTTCTAAACAGTCATCTTCGGAACCATTTCAAGCTTCAATACATAGTCTCTTGAATAATTTCAAATCCTCAAATCTATGATAACAGGTCGGTGATACGAAAATGCGCGCATGGAGTGCCAATACCGCCCGAGTATCCGCAAGAGAATTCCTGCGTGGAGGAAAGAGATAAGTTCACGGTGATTTCATCGACACACTAATTCGATTCCATTTGAATATCTTGATCCTGGAGTTTCTAATAGTTCATTGTCACCTGTGATACAGCACATGCCACTCTCTCCGCTCGAGTGGAAAACGTTCGTCTTATCGTGGAATGAAAGCACGAGAAACATTTCGCTTTACGACAGCGAGAGGATGATCCTAACTTTCGTTGACAGCGAGGAACGCTTGCCGAAACAGAATACTAATCATCATCTTTTTCTGAGGAGTAGCCGTCCGGCGTTGTTTCGGTTGCACACATGTGAGCTTCTCGAGTGCCATTAACACGTTGATCACAAAATGAAACACTTCTCTATACATTCGCCACTGACCCTGCCGCTATCAGACATTATCATATGATTCACTGAATTTTTGTATTCAATCATTTAACGCTAACCACACCACGCATTAACATTGATTAATATTTGTTAAGTACTGACGGTAATCAACGTGTAAAAAATTGTATCAAGAACAGTGTCAGTGTGTCGGTCTATTTCAGATAATTTCCTTCACACAACCGACCGAGACGCAGTCCTCGCGAGTCCCGAGCTGTCCGTAACCACTACCACCTTCTGCGTGGAAATGGCAGTCGGATTATGTGCAGAATGTCAGCTGGAATTGACGCTGGCGGATCCTGCCACCGAAAGAGTCGAATACATTTTGGAAGTGGCAAAAGGATCTCCCACGGTTCACGGTCTGCCAGCATGGCAATATGTGCGGGTCAACAAGTCTCTCCCTTCGGGAAATTCAAGGGTGAAACTGAGAATGGTTGCTATACTGAAGCAGGAGACACCGAATCCATTGTGGGCGGTGGCAAATGTTCGCTCATGTCCACTAGCAGGTGTGATGTTCATAAAAATTATTTTTCTATTCTTTCGTTTGGTAACCGAGCAGTTGGATTTTATTACAAATCGCCTGGAAAATTGATCACGATGATTTCCCAGGTTCTATACGAAAGGGAAAAGTGAGGACAACTCAGGAGATCTTTGAATCGAGTTACTATTGGCCGAACGCTACCTGTCAGAAACTGTTCTACAACGAGAACACCGTCGTGAACAGTTTGCCTCTTGCCACATCGAACTTGGAATTTGGTAATGTTTCACCCTTCTGTCAATTCCCACAATTTTCTACGACGTTCAGTAACATTGTTCCAGTGTATATTCTCATACATAAACATACAATATTATCAAGACACATTGGACATAGTTCTCCACAGTTTCCTTCGATAACTTCGGTAACGAAGGAAAACTGTGCGTCATGAGTCATCGAATGATCGCTCTAATTTCTGCTGTTGCCAATCAGCTGATTCAAATTGTCCATTGGGCAAAGTAGGACCGTACTGCTCTATCAGCTGCACTGATGATCTGGAGCTCCAGGAGGACTGCAGGAATGCAAAGATCTGCGAGGAACCAGGCTGCACCTGTTCACCTGGTTACATTGAGCCATATTGTGACAAAAGTAGCGATCTTTACATAACATGCTTGTTCAGTGCAAAAATAATTACACTGTCCAACACCAATTTCGCGTTTCGATAATTTATAGAACTATTAAAAAAATATTAAAATTTATTGGACAGTGTTATTATTCGCGACCGACACTTCTCAATAGAGTCGTTTTGCAGGATGTCCCCTACCGCAATATGGTCACCATTGCAATCAGACTTGCGGTTTTTGCATTTACGACGATTGCAATTTTCGCACTGGAGAGTGCAGATATGGTTGCGACAAATCGACAGGGTACAAAGTACCACCCTTTTGCAAAATAGGTAATTTAGAAGAAGAATAGTCTCAGAAAATAATTGAAAAATAATAATTTTCGTGTTCTCCGAAGGTATCGATCCTCCTTCATCTCCGACCCTCGATTTCCTCAACGAGACGACGGTTCACGTTTCTCTTCCAGTAAAGGAAGAATATAAATTAGTACGCCCGAGTTACACGTTTCAGATACTGGTAAGCAGAATCGAGTTCAATGATGCTACTCGTAAGCAATCACTCTGATCGAATTTCTGTATTCGCTAGAAAGAAGGAGAACGGAATGAACGCAATTTCGTGGACATTACGATGAAGTACAACGTCACTCAATTAATTGCGTACAGCAACGCCTTGCAACCTGGTGTTTCCTATAGTATTAGATGCAGATTGCAGACGGCTGATTCCACGGTAATCACGGGTCAATGGAAGAACTTCACGACACGCTGCAATCGTAAGTTTTTTTCAGGGGATGAATCTTCAATGTACGGTGTCACTGTGAAATTAACGTTTCAGCGAGCACCAGCTTCAACGTGGAACCGAAGAACACGAGCCTGATACTGAATTCGGTGTCGCAGGATTCGACATCCTGTCCAGCTAAATGGTACGATGTCGTTTTCGAGAACAGAGGCACAGGTGAACGAACCCATAATGGACCTCTGAGCAGACTGCCGTACCAATTTGAACATCTGACACCATACACTGTCTATAAAATCGAGATCACGAGAGAAGGAAAGGAGTACTTCTCGCGCGAAGTTCGAACTCTCGAAATAGGTGAATAGAAATGAACAGAATTTCAAAATTTTTAGTAAATAAAATGTGTATCAATATAATTCCGAAGTCTATTTAAATTGCTGATCCGAAAAAAGTCTCAACATACAGTTATTTAATTAACGAGATGTATGAAGACATTGTTCACGTTTATAGCACCATCCAAAGTGAGAAACGTGAAAAGCGAATTAACGTCGAGGAGCGTGAAGTTCACCTGGGACCGTCCTCTTTACGAAAACGGAATCATAACGAAATACAAAGTTGTGTTGAAGGTAACGAAGAGCAAACAGGAACCGGACGACTATGGTCCTAATTCAATTGCTATTTCCAGAGCACTCAGTATTTTGGCTGCGACGAGCTCGGCTTAAATTCACCGCAGAAAGAGTTGACAGTAAACACGACACTCACCACCATAGAACTCTTAAATGTGGCGCCGTTTGCGAGACACACTGCGAAAATCTCAGCCTGCAACTCCTTTTGCAGCGAGGACTGGGAATTTTCGTTCCGCACCAGTGAAGCTGGTAACTCATTAGACTGTGGGTCTTTATGCAAAACGAAAATGATTTGCATTGATTGTAAGATACAGAAGCTACATACACATTCACTGCGGTTCTTAATTTTTTAAAGTATTTTCCAATTCTTTAAGTGGCTTTACTGATTTGTATTCAATCTATTAATTCTTGTCATGAATGAATAGGTGACATGCAAAACGATAGAACTGTTCGAGGTAAAAAGGAACTTGTATTTCCCTCTTATTTTATACTAGCAGTACCCGCGACTCTCTCCACGTGCGATAACAAATCTTGGTTGAATATTAACGTAATTAAATTTCCAATCGCCAAGGTGGTCTCAGATAGAGATAGAGATTTTCTATTTAGGCAATAAAATTCAACCAACTAATTAAAAAATGATTACAAAAAATGTATTTATTACGATTAGTGAATTTTAGTAGAAATGTCACAAACAGACAGACACGATTTTATTCTGGACTGACATTATATATAAAGATAGAGATAAAGATCTGCAGTCTGTTCATCGTAATATTCGACAAAAATCGTCTTTCTAAACCTACATAGGTAAATTGCATAGAATTAAGATTGATTAAAGATTATTTTTCTAGAAATCCCGTCCGAGACGTTCAGCAACGTCAGGCACGAGGGTTTCGTGCTGTCGTGGAGTCCGCCAGAAGACTGCAGCACGATCACCGGCTCCATGAAAGCCAGAATTATCATTACCGGCGTCAGTAAAGCAGTGGAATACTTCAATATCACGAAACAAACCGGGAGAAATGAGCTCGATCTAAATAAAGAGCTTAATGGCGCGGAGGACTACGTAGCGAAGATCTACGTGATCCGAAGCTGGAAGGCTCCGCGAAACGAGTCCGCTGTACGGAGGTTCCCTTTCACCACACCTCCAAAAGGTTCCGAAACTTTGTGGAAATCTATTAGGAAGCCAAACTTGACGCTCAATGATCGAGATTACTTTTCATAGCCCCGCCGGCAGTGAGAGATCTAGAAGCATACGAGTACGACGTCAAAACCAGTAACATGTACCTGCGATGGCAGGAACCAGAGCCACCCCGTAATGGGAAAATACTCCGCTATCATATAATGCACAAATCCCAGGAATTCGGGACCGTATCCCCAAAAGTCTATTGCGCTCTGTGGAGAGAGTACATCTGCGCAACTATACAGATTCCCTACTCTTTATACGGAAATGTTCACGTGAGTCAATTACCCTGATCTGGCGATTCTGCTTTTATGTAAGATTATTTAAAAAATGACGCAGTAATGACATAACAAGTTATGTATACTGGAGCTGTTCCTAATTGGTAGGTGTTAGCAGAGAACGAAAATGTTTCCGATTACGGCAAAGCAGAACCCGTTAATGTTTGGAAGGGCCGTCTGCCGAGCAAACCGGAAGTCTTTCGACTTCAGGCGCTTCCTCAAGGTCAGGTCGACGTGACCTGGTCCCATCCATGGCGAACAGGAAGACCCCTTAACAAGTTCATTCTGATGATGAGAACAATTTCCACAAATCTCAGAACGACTGCTACAAGTAACTACATCCCGAACCGCGAATATCTAGTGGAGAATTACCGAATAGAATACAATGACCGATTGTACCTAATGCCATCCACCACCTACAACATCTCCATCGTTGCCGAGACAGTCGAGGGTTGGCACAGCGAAGAAAAGTTCGATCGAGTGCATACACCTCTGGCGATCGCGTTTCAAAAGGAACTGACCCTGAAAGTGTGCAACGAAAGTTCATTGATACTGTTGAACATCCCTGTGGTTTTGAATGACACGCAGCACAGCGCAATACATGTGATCGTGAAAGGTTCGCAGCCCTGCGTTAACTCTACCAAGGCGAGTCGTGTCCTCGCCGATAAAGCGGGAATCGACTACTATGACATCGCATGGCGCGCGGCCACTTTTCCCGTAAGTATGGCGGATCAGCTGAAATTATAAAAGCAATTGTTAGTTACTCGATAACGATGTGGATTCGCAAACTATTTTCTATGTGGCAGACGAACAAGTTCGCCTACAAACCGTTCATAGTTGGCGACAACGAATTGTACGGTGGTGCGAGAAACTGTCCCCTGAAGCCCGAAGAACCCTACGTGATAGCTGTTCTGGTAACGGAGAAGGAATCGCAGAATAGCAAGGTTCTACTCGCGAAATCATTATCGGTGCACATGGGCGAGGTGCCTAACCGACCAATCGTGGCTTGGCTTCTTCCTATCATCGCGGCTCTTATCTTAGCAGTTGTAGCTTTGTATCTTTACCGAAGGTAACGCTAATTTATGACAGAGAAAAGTTTGAATCTACTAACTTTTGTAATTTTTCAGGAGAAGAATGAAACGACTGGCGGTCGAAGTTCCCCAGGAGGAAATTGTTCTCGCCGCGAACTCGTCGAACCTGGAGGACAAGGTATCGTTGAATTCGAATCGGATTTTAACCACCACGCCTATAGCACCTCGTAAACAATGTCTATCGCGCGTCGACACGCTACCCGGCGATTCTTTGTTGCTCGCTGGCCACGACGACTCTAATCAAAAGGAAAATAATAGCTCGCTGGTGAAAGTGAAGGACTTTGAAGATTACGTGAAACAAGCCATCGAGTCGGGCCTCTTGGATAAACAGTACAACGTAAGCCTCTCCCTGATGGTCGATTAATTTTCACGCAGTTTCGTTCGTCGTCTGATTTTCTATTTTTCGAAAGTCAATGCCCAGGGGCCAGACCAAGCCGTGGGACTATGGCAAGCTGCCGCAGAACAAACCGAAGAATCGGTATGCGAACCTCATAGCCTGTGCGTAAGAATCGCCTAATTATTTCTCTAAATCGAACAATTAGTTTCAGTAGGATCTACAAAAGTTGTCGCAGTGCACAATCTGAATTTTTTAGTCTTGATCTCTTCGACTGAGTCGATAAGAATTCTGTGGAATATTTTAGGATCCTGATCTCGCAGTGAATGAATACATTTAATCGATCTTTAATAAATCCCTTATGATTTATAGATGATGAGAACCGAGTGATACTGGATAAACTACCAGACGATCCTCACTCGGATTACATAAACGCAAATTACATCAAGGGCTACAAGAAGGAGAGGTGTTACATAGCAACACAGGGACCGAAACCAACTACCGTAAACGATTTCTGGAGGATGGTCTGGCAGGAGGAGAGCCTGATCATCTGCATGCTGGCGAACGTAATAGAGACTGGAAAGGTTCGATCAAACAGGTACTTCAGTAGAGTAATGGTAGAACCAACGAGTAATTAGCCGATTTTAATAGATCAAGTGCGAACAATATTGGCCGGACATTGGAAAGAAAAAGAAGTATGGGGATCTTGTTGTTCACAACGCGAAACATACCGTGTACGCTGATTACACGTTCCGCACGTTGTATCTGACTCGCGGAGAAGAGACTCGCAAGGTAATTAGTCCCGTTTTGAAGTTTTCAAGCCTCGGAGTTAGATTGTAAGGCAAAGGGTTAATTTTCAGTGCTGTTTCGAAACTAGGTCGAACACCTGCATTACACTGCATGGCCTGACCACGGAGTGCCGCTGTCAACACACTCGGTGGTGACATACTTGAAGAAACTATTGGCAACGTCACCCGGAAATGGGCCCGCCGTGGTCCACTGCAGCGCAGGCGTCGGCAGAACCGGAACCATAATTCTCTGCGACATCTGTCTACGAAGGGCGGCCACCGAGGGGGTACAACGAATTTACAGCATCCGTTCGGCTACAACATTTTTTGCGTTCAATAAACTATAATTTCAGATGGTCGACGTGTTCTCCGAGACAGCGTGCATCAGAAGCCAAAGGGCCAACATGGTGGACACGAAGCAACAATATCTGTTAGCACATTTGACTCTCCTCGAGTGTCTACTTTCGATCTCGACGTCTCTACCCTGTGACGAAGTCTTGCACGTGAAAATCAAAGAGCTGAAGAACCAATTGCCCATTCAACAGCAAAGGTAGAAAGTCCTGGTACATTTTAATAATGATCGGTGAACGACCTAACTCAAAAGAGAATTTTCAGTCTGGAGAAGGCAATCTGGCAGGACCAAGCGCTCAGACCAACAGCCAGTCAAATGTCACTGTCGAAATGCAATCTCGACAAAAACAGATTCCCAGAGTTAGCTTCAGGTGCGGAACGATTAACTAGACAAATTGCATTTTTAAGGGATGCTGACACTATAGTATTTTCATTACAGCGAAAACCGGTAGGGTGTACTTGAAGAGGTATCCACCGACAGACGAGGACAGCGATTACATATCCGCAGTGTACGTGGACGGTGTTAAAATGCAGAATCAGTACATCGCGACGCAATTGCCCATGCCAGGGACGCTTGGTGACTTTTGGAGGATGGTTGCAGAGTATAAAATCGAATTGATCGTCGCGTTGCAACCACCTGACCCTGATGACCCGGTTAGACGATTTATAAGAAATATTGGGGGATGTTAAAATTTCAATTTCACATCGATTCTTCTTTCAGACCTGTTGCTCGATCGTTCCATGCTCGGAGTTCAAGCCAGTGCCGTATATAAATATCAAAACGAAGGAAACTATCACGAACGACTACTACTCGCTGCAGAAACTAACTCTGATCGACAATATGGCGGTAAGTAGGTAAACGAGACTTCAGTAGTTGGACATTTTAATTTTTCTTTTACTACAGAAGCCTCCTACTGAGCTTCAAGTGACGATAGCAACTTCGACGGAATGGAAACCCGGAAGAAATCAAGATCCACCGTCGATGATAGCACTTGTGACACTGTGGCAAGCCACGGAGAAGATTGCTAGGGGAGATGGACCAACAGTCGTCCTCTGCCAGTAACTATTCCACTATCAATGTTAATAAAATCGACACTCGCTAGATATTGCATCGAAATTGTTTTCAGCGACGGTGTAACCGGCTGTGGACTCTATCTAGCCTTAAATGTACTGTTGGAGAGAATGGCAGTGGAACGAGAGTGCGACGTTTGTTTGGCCAGTCGCGCGGTTAGGCGATCTAATCACAATTTCGTCCAGAGTCGGGTAAATGCAACTATTGCGATACAATTACAATTCTGTATTTACATTTCTATCTGGGTGTTGTTGCTTTTAGGAGCAAATGGAGTACTTGTACGACTCAGCGATCACATACTTGAAATACTTCGAAACGTACGCGAACTTCGCTTGAATGATCTCGACGAGGGGTAAGCGAGTCATCGATCATTCGGTCCGCCGAGCAAATTGATTCGATCGGATTAAACGAACCCGGGGACCGGTTTCCTAATATGTGTGTCGCTCGGCCGATCAATTATATACCGTTACGTAATTAACGAACCCGAGACCCGCGGTTTTCCCTCCCCATTTTTTTCCGTCGCTTTCCACCTGCGCAAGGCAAACGACTTTCATTTCCCACGAGCGACATCGCGATTTATCATAATCGTATGCAGCAATGACCTCGCTGCACGACGATCATCCCTTCCCCCACCCAACATCATCGCTGTACGCTTCGTCTGTGGATCGCACAACCAACGTCTTCGGCCTCGTTAACTAATCGTAATAACGGCTAACAGGAGCATAAAAGTTTCGCTTCGACGTACAAGCATCGATATCAATGCGGACGCGATCATCTGCAATGCGGGACAACTGTAAGCTATTAGGTTCACGAGCGAATCTTTTTTCTACGAGCACAAATTAAATCATTCAACTACTTCCTGGAATAACTGAATTGTGCATGAACATTTGGATTCCCTAATTACGCCAATTATTCAGTGAACGTTTGAAATAAACTTACATACCTTTCAGCCATTACAGGAGCCCTAAATGTTCCATACAAGTCCTTAATCGCTAAAGCAGAATTATGTATTTATAGATTCCTATTTAATGCTGTACACGTCCTGCCTGCCTTAGAGCACCTAACAATAAGCTGATTAATACCAAACAGTACTTGTCAACACATCAATTAAGTAGAAAAACGTGGTAAAATGATACCAATTCTAACCAGATACTTACTTCCAAAGACTCCATCTTGAAGCCGGGTATTTCTTACTGGAAAGGTTTTGACGACATTTAACACCTTGGTGGAATAAAGAGTGCACGCGTTTGTGTATATACACATTATTGAAAAAATAATGTACAACTTGAGATGTACGATATAAAGGTGCGGTTTCTAAGAGTTTCTGTCCTGTTCCGTTTTCGATGAAGATCCTGAGCATTACAAACTTTCAATTGATACAAGATAAGTGTAAATTGTCTGATAAGATTCGAATTCTCCAGTACAAAATGTTATGAAAAGAACAAGCTACACGTACGAGATTGTGTAGTGCCCGGTTCCGGAACAAGTTTGCAATCAGTTGGATGACGACATGGGCTGTTCCTAATTAATTTTCCATTACGTACACTGTAATTAATGATGAGGAAAATCGGCGCGTCTCCGTCTCGTCTCCCTTCCTCCAGTCTGCTGTTTCGAGAGCCGGCCGGCAGAGGGTGCGCGTGCGCGCCGATAACTCGCAATCTCGAAAGGTATAGGTCGACCTCCTCTAAACGTCGATCTCCGCGGATATTTTCACGTGTGTTTCCGTGGTATTTGTGTGACGGTGGCTCGTGTGCAGGATAACCAGAGAATTTCCCTGATCGCAGCTGACAAGAGCTGGTTTATTTTTCTTCTGTCGTCCCCGAGAAGTAGCAGCAGGCTCAAGAATAGGCAGCCGAGAAACGTGTACGCTCTCTCTCACACAGCAGCAGGTAAGAAGTTACGGTTTCTGACGTCGCAACGAAAAGATTAGACGAGCGAACACGTGTGCACGCGTGTCATCGACGTCTCCTGACAGCGTTTCGAACGCTGATCGCTCGATCCCGATCGGCTCTGTTTTGTTTTGTGTTGACAAGATGCGGGACACGCGTGTCACGTCTCGTTTCAAGGCCAGGGGGAAGACATATTGGCGCGTGAACCGAACCCATTGAAAACGCATACCGTCCCGGGATTCCCGGAAAAGAGATTTCGCCCATCGATACGAAACTGTTATGTTCGTTTTGATTTATCGCACTACGAATCCGGATCCTCGAGTGCATTCGCCTGTAACCAGTCTACGTTCACGCGTGCTGCGTCACTCGCTCCCGCTTGTTGTTCCTTTTCTATTATATAAGGAGCACGCTTCACGCGAATGGACCGCCGCCATCTTGGCGCACGCGGCAACCCGCGAAATTCGAACGTCCCGCGACACCGAAGCGATTTCAACGAGTATTCGAAACTGGAGATTATTCATTTTTGGATAAGATTGACGGTGAATTCGACATAGTTAGCGTAGTCATTTAGTGAACTATAGGATTTTTCTTGGGGACGAGGATCGAGAGATTTGTTAATTTCGATGTTTAACGGGAGCTATGAAGAAAGCATAATAAAATTATTGCTCGCCTAATGACCAGCTTTAACAATAACCTCGCATTCACCGCACGCCATTACGTTATGAACGTTTTATAATTTAATCTGTCCTGTCCACTCATTTATCCATTCACAGATCATCTGACCGTGGCATATTTTCCACCCGCTGGTTAATACGCTGTAAGAACTCACTTCCTAACGACCGTCGTTCAATCGCGTTTCCGTTACCAATGAATCAAATCCGTGACTTCGTTTCTTCATTTCGAACATCAAAATCTACCGGCACCGTCACTTCAGTCGCTCGTGTGCTTCATTGTGATTTCATAGTTATCGACGTGGGCGTGGAAGTCATCTCGGAGGCCTTAAACTTGAAGTTTCTACCTATCACATTGACTTCAACCTAATTTTCCAAAAGCAGAACGTCCCCTTCAATTTGAATTTTTCTTGCTGGAATAGAAAAATTAATGGAACATAATTGTATACATATTTAAAGAAATTACATGTTACATTTGGGAAATTTCAGAATAGAGGTAATTGAGATAGGGGTTGGTAAATTATATTCTACTTGATTCGTTTTTTGATAATAACCCTTCCAAAAATATTAATTTGTCAGAAGCTGCACGCACCGGAAAATTTTCGATACACGAACTCGAGGCGTTATCTCGTTATCTGATAATAGGCTTGTCATTATGCTGGTAACAAGCGCTTACCACGACTTGGTGTTTTCACTAATAGTCGAGGAATCAAACAAGATAGTTGACACCAATTTTTCTGTCAGTATCGTTTCCCGTAATTCTCTGTAACTTAATTTTCCCTATCACGATTACGTTGTTTGCCACTTCGCGATCAGATTTTTTGGGAATTCTTTCATATTGCAGAGAATTTAATCTTCTCCGTTTTTGTTAGAATTTGTATGGGATATTTGAAGACGGCATAGCGATGTGGCCACCTATAGTCTCGCGTCGAACACATTCGGTTCTAATTGAAAAGCGATTACGGCTCCACCGGCATGGCAACAAAGACCTTATGCTCCTTCTGTCCGCGGATCGACGTCGCACAATTGCGCCTAACTCCGACAATCGATCCGACCATGGCCCAACTTGACAGCAATTTAAAATCGCTTCTCCTCCTGCGAGTCGTACCAAGAGCACCGCGACGAGCAACGACTCTCCCACAAAGCGTCCGTCACGGATATTCTTCCGCCTCAGCGTGATTACTTCACCGAACGAGAAAGCGTCCCCAGCGGATTGTTGACAGGCTTTCGTCGTGATTCTAATCATCCTAGTATCGATCTCGACTACTTATCTAACTGACGATAATCGTACGATCCCCTATCGCAAATCATTCGGAACATTTCAGTTCTCTCGGAACGACGAATTGTGAAGTGTTCCATTCACACGGCACTTTGATAAACACCCCATGACACCTGTTGCGCCCCGTAATCTCGGAAGAAACGAAGGCAAGAAAGAAGGTCCGACGTAACGTGAAGACACCGTCTTTTCAGGGGACAATGGCGATGACATCGACGAAGCGTCCCAAGGAAGAGAAAACAGAAAAGTCTAGAAGCTGGCTAGCAAAACCGATTTTAAGCTCGGAGTTCACGGACGATCCGCCCCTGGAAGACGTCTACGCTGGTCTACTCAAACAGAAGAAAGACATTTCAACCGCGATACAAAAGATATCGGCGATTCTACCGGGATTCAACCACTTGAAACGCTGTTCGGCTAACAAACTCCTGCTGGCACCTCTAAAATCCGCTAAACCATTAGACTCTGCAGGATCTTCTTCCGAGGAAGACCCTCTTACTCAAGACGAGCTGAAGACGATGCTAAAGGACAAAGGGTTCGATCTAGATTTATTGGAGGACGATTTTCAGATAATAAAGGTTCCGAGCAGACCTGCCAAGACTAAATCTCAAGCAGCCCGAGCCTCGAAGATCTGGCCCCTCAATTTCCACTCGGATCCCACAGTGGAGAGGCTGATCGATGGATCGATCTTCACGGAACAACATCTGGACCTGATCGAGAAGTACATGAGCGTCACCGTGGAAGCTGCCAGGTTGGAAGCTGTGGGGAACGAGATCTGCAACGGCAGCGCAGTGATCGTTGATCCAAAGGACGGGAGGATCCTCGCGATAGCTGCGTCGAGGATCGATCTACACCCTATGTGGCACGCAGCTATGTTGGCCGTAGATCTCGTTGCTAAACTGCACGGTGGCGGGGCTTGGAAGTTGATAAAAGACACCGATCAATCTCCAAACACTGATCAAGAGGACAGTGACGACTATACCGAACGGGAGAAGAGGATCAAGAGGAAGTACGTCGAAGAAGCTCCGCTACGTTTTCCGGAATCATTGTCTAGCTTACGTCTGCCGACGGGGGAGCCTTTGAAATCGAACGTAGTTCGTCCTGGAAGAAGGAACAACGGTTCTAAAATCAATTCTGAAAGTTTAGGGAAAGCCGAAGCGGATTCGGAGAAGAGCGGACCTTACCTCTGCACAGGCTATTGGAGCTTTCTGCTGAAGGAACCTTGTCCCCTTTGCGCCATGGCTCTGGTGCACTCCAGGATCTCCAGGATATTCTACGGAGTCCCGAACGAGGCTACAGGAGTTCTAGGCTCGAAGACGATTCTACACGCCGTGCCTGGTCTGAATCATCGGTATCAAGTTTGGAGCGGCGTTCTGGAGAAAGAATGTCGTCAAGCGTCTCAAGAAATCGAGCGCAGGAACGTCGACTGACTCATCCTCTCGTTAATCAAGATTTTCCAGCTAGCAGACTATCTTTTGTACTTGGCAAAAATTCAATGACGAAACCGTGTGCGGATCATTGCGAGTACGATTCACCGACAGCGTTTCACGGCTGATCGACCGCCTCGATAATGGTGCAGCGCGAGATCCACACCGCGTTCTAACATGGATGTAACGACCGGTTTATAATTTCAATCAGAGGCAGGCGGCTCAGGAGATGTTACACGTGGTTCGAACGTGCGTTCAGTCCATCACGGGACAGATATACGGACGACCTTGGCGTCTTGGTATAATTTGCGGGAATGGCGGTATGCGTCCGGGTTCGCAGTGGTTTACACGTGCACTAGGCAAGAGTCTCGCCACTTGCAGGGGCCGTTACACAATGGACGAGCTCTACTCTCGTAGGAGATCAAGACTGCCATTCGCGCGGATTCACCACGTAAGACGTCCGCGAACGAAAGTGCCATAACCGGGGACTGTTTGGCTTCCGGCTGACGCGAGATTCTCGAAGATAGACCAGACACGCGACATTAATTGGTCAAGGCGGTTCGTTAACCGTCCGTAGGCGTGCTCTTTCGTCGATTAGCGCGCTCCAGAGAATTCGTTTTAATCTACCAACGTTGGTCCCGCGAATCGAGCGAAACAAAAAGGGGTGTAGCAGTACGTACAACGCCTAAAACGATCGTTCGACCCCCTCGATCCAGCGAACGGCGGTCGCGCAAGCGAATAATCTCGTTAAACAACGCGTCGCGTGCACGCATTCCGCGCGATGACGAGAAACAAGGCCGCCAGACGATCCTACGTGAACACCACCGTGGTCGTTGATCCCGAACGGTGCGCACGTGCGCAGATCCAGGATCGTCCTTCCGCGGCGTAAAGCGCAGCGCATTCGAATCTCGTGTCGTCGGGTTCCCGCGTCGGGTACGGTCTTCCCTGCAGAAGATGCGGCCGACTCAATTTGCGTGGAATCGCGTAGCGCGTCTATAATAATGACCTTGCGGAATTAACTTCAATCAGCGAAACTTCAGACGTCTTACCCCGTTGTTCTGGCTCGGCTCTCTCTCTCTCTCTCTCTCTCTCTCTCTCTCTCTCTCTCTCTCTCTCTCCGCTCTGGGGAACGGATGTGAGCGCTGAGACGCCGAGAATGCAACGAGATCGCCGGGTAAAGAGGGCCGGGATGCACAGAGATGAAAGCGAATGGTTGATTGCGCGGATGGATGGATGGCGCCTCGATGTACTTCTTAGATATGCGTTGCTATTGTGTGTGAAGTGGGCGTAGCGTTGTTGCTTCGGGTTTGCGAGTAGCTGGGGTAGTGCCTTAGAGAGTAATTTCCAGCGACGTGTAACTAGATTTTATATTCCTCAAAAATCTGACTCCGAAAATTCTCATCCTGCCAATCTACGTCTCCCTGAATAGGCGTGGCTTGTTTGCTCCCAGTGACAACGTCACAGCCCCGTAGGGCAAACGATCGGTGGTGCACCAATGTAACGACAGCGAGTTAGAACGGCGTGAATTTGTTTAGCACAGCCGTGACCCTGTTACGACGACTGTAAAGAAACTTGATTTGTTGAAACGATTGGAATAAATGGACGTTGCGCGGGACACTCGTCCGTGGAAAGTTTCTTACCCGACGCGGCGACGCGCGTGCGACATGTGCCCGTCGTTTCGTACAATTGATTTTGTTGTTGCAGGTTCTGCTACGATCGTTATCAATTAACGAATCTCCGAAAGGATCGGCCGAGACTGGACTCTTCGTTCGACGGATGAAAAAGAATCTGGTAGTTCGTGTCGCGTTGCGTAATCCCACCGCAAAACAGGCTAGAATTTCTATTCAAACGCGGGCGCGCGCGTAGTCCGAGAAGCACACGGGCACCGATTAACAACAGTTGGTCTCCGACTGGCGGACACGTGGCTGCAATAATAGTTATCCTGGGAAAAAGGCATCGAGCTGCTGTGCTCTACGTCCATTCCATTGAAAGAAAGAAAGAAAAAAGCAACCGGCGTGGCCCGATTCAACGAGAGATCGACTACCGACACAGGAAGGTTCGTCGGCACTCGAGCAATCTGCAGCTTCCTGTTGTTCCGAGCCGCGAGCAGTGCGAGCAAGCGCGTGCGAACCCGTTGCTCCCAGCGAAAAACGACCGTCGGCGGTATCAGCGGATAACATCTCTGCAATTAATTAATCCACGTGGTAAACAGACATCTGTTGCGACGCGGCCACGTTACAGCCGGAGACACGAGAAACGTCGTCATACACGTCTCCCACTGTCGGGCGATATCGAGTCCGAGAAGATAGTACTAGCATCCCGAAATTCGAGCAGTTTCAGATAGAGCCTGTTAATTGTTAATTGGTCGATCGAGACGGGGTAGCGCGGGTCAGGTATTAATTAGAATCCGAATCCAATACGTGACCGTATACAGGACGATTCTACGAGGTAAACCGAGTCACATTTTGCTCATCAGCGCTGAGTGGTTCCAATTGACGGTCGGGTCGACCCTCCAGCGTAGACACTATTGGTCAGCCTTTTAATACAAGCGGTCGCGATTGGATCAGATACCCGGATCGTTCTTAGACAGAAGACATCGCCGGAGCATTCGGAGGCTGAAAACTTTAAACGTCGCCAGTGTCGCGCAATTTACTGGCTACCGACGTCGTTCTTCTTAAGGCCCTGTGGATCCGAGAGACATCCGCCTGTCCGATTCCCATCTCAGTTGCTCGAAGTCGGTCAACGGTGGCAGCGGGCATAGCTAGCGAGCATAGCTACCGAGCAGGAAGTGCATTCGTGAAGTCAATGCGTTTCGACGCCCACGCAATCGATCTCGACGGAAGAACATCTTCGGCGAACGATCGTTGACAACCGTCGACGAGTAGTCTCTTCGCGGGACACGTTTCTGCCGTCTCTCTACCGTTTTCTGCCATTCGCCGATTTTTATCGAGTTTGATAAGGCACGATAAGCGGAGATCCCTGATCAACAACACACGCAGTCTCGATTACCAATTGGATGGCCCAGATCTACCGGTTGTTGCTATTTGAGACACACTGAAATCGACGAACACCGGAACCGTTTCTTTCCTTTCGCCGATCGAATTCCTGTCGGAAGAACAGCCCGGAAGTTGGTTGGATATTGGAGAAAACGGAAGAATAGAGTGTCTGTGTGGTGGCCTTCACCGAAGGGATACCTTCTCCTCCCGTTGTCCCGGAGGGCTTTGAGATACTGTCGGGGTGCGAAACACTCATACGATTTGGTTTTACGGCGCAGAGCCTCGTTTCTCTTCCGGGACCGAGTTTCAGTTTCCATCGGCACCATGGAGCGAAGGATCCTGAAAATGTGGTGACGACGTGCCAGGCGAAGGCCTTCGATTATCAAGACACTATCAAGTGTGTGAGGCATAGTCGTTAGAAATCAATCGAGATAATTTTGTAAGTGTCCAGTGACACGCGCAGAGAGCAACCAGCCGCAATCAAGTATTCCAATAAACTCGAGGATAAAGTCGAAAGTTTGCGATTCAGTTCTCGAAGAACCAACTAGTTTACTTCCCAGCTAGAAAGGATAATCGAGACTAGAGTTTTTCTATTGCTAATAAGTGAGACCAGAGTTTACGACAATCAACGTTTCACAGAAGAAGATCATCGTGTTGGAGGAAGGACCAAGTATACGTTCGACAGCGGAGCAGAAAGCGAATCGTCGTCGTTTCCCGCGGCTTCGAGTATCCACGGAAATCAAAAACAAGATGCGTTGCAGCCAAGGAGTGGCGATGATATTCGAGGACGCGTTCGTCGTCTTTTCGCGTTTTTTGTCCCTGAAGTCGCGGGGTTGCGCACTCTTGGAGACCCATCGGCAGCGCGAAACCACTGGCATCAAGAAATTGTACAACAGTTTCTTCGTGATGTTCTAAGGATTACTCACCTGTTCGCGAAAACGTCGCTGAATTGACGTTGTTAGTCGAGTGTGATGCGCCGTGCAGTCCCGGGACCTTCAGGTGGATCCAGCAGCGGAATACGCGGGGACCGCGTCGAAAAAGGAGAACGTGTTGGTTAGACGCGAATCTAGAAGAAAGATAAATAATCGGTCGAGAGAAAACAGTGAGAAATAAACGTAGAAAAATTGTCAAAGAAAGACCTCGTAATGCAGACGAGCGATTGAAAAACGTCGAAAGGGAAGTCAGCAAGTATTGATGAATCCCGGGATATCATCGTGGCGTGCCGTCGATGACCGGATCACCACTTATCGTCTTCTCTTTCAAGCCGGCTACCAAAGCGTTCTCCAAAGATCAAACAACAGAATCGAGACACGATCGATAGCATATTCGAGGAGCAGTGCTACGAGAAACGAACCCTGGTGCGTCGGGATTTAGGGCCGTTGAATGGAGCTTCAATTCATCATGGACGGCGGCGCAGATGCTTTGAACGGGACGATATGGTTTCCCAACACGCCGTCGCCCCCGTACGAGCAGCTGTCCCCAGTCCGTACTAACCGATGCGACCCCATCGCTACTCAGCACGTAAGTCATGATACTTCTCTTTGTCTCCGATCAGCTCATACTGCGAAAATGCGAACTGTTGGTCAGAAAAATTACGGCGCTTCGAAAACGTCCAGCTCTCCTCAACTCTCCCTCGAAGACGGTCAAAATGATTCGAAGAGAGTTCAGGAGAGTTCAGTTTCAGCCAGCTTGCCTTCATCATCTCGCTCATCTTCCATTGCCTCATCCGAAGACTCCCGAAACAACGCACAGTGGGCTGGAAACCCGTTTTTAATGGCCAAAATGATTTCAAGGTTATAGTCTAGAAGGTGATGAGCCTCGACATCCAAAAATATGTGTTCTCACTTAAAACATGTATGAAAACCACCAGAGGACAGGTTTCCAGCCCAGTGTAAAGGTTTCGCGAAGTCCGCGTCCCGTGAACTGACGAGATGGTGATGGAACGTTTTGTAGGCGTCGATGGGATATCACAGTCCACAAAATTCTGTATGGCAGGACAAGTACAACTCACCGAAGAACTCGCCGGAGGACACCGTCCAGATACGTTCGAACAGCGGATCGCCGGAGCATCTTAGTCCATCCTCCGACCATGTTCCGAATTGCCAGCAAACTAGCCTGAAACGTCAGGCCGGGGATGCGTTGCAGCTCACAGAACTGGAGAAGAAGCATCCCAGACGAGATGGTCAGTATTCCCGTTTGCAGGGTTAAAGTTCACTGGGTTAGGTCGTACTAGCTGCGATGTTTGTAAATAAATATAAGGAGTGTACTCTCATCGTCGAATATTCGCCGCACCGTTGTTGCAAGTCAGCCACCGCTATCGTCGGTCTCTCGTAGATATACCGCTGAAAAGGTCGTGGACGAACGACCCCAGATACACAGTCGTAGGCACAACGGTTTCTTCTTACCTCGATCGAGCGGATTCTGCAACATAACGTTGGATTATTCCTTTGATCGATCAGGTAGGATTCGCTTAGGCTCGGAGCACCGGTATCTTAATCATCGCGAAACTATCAGATGCTCGAAAACATTTTGTTTTGTATAGCGTTGCGCTTGAATTTTTACGAAAACCACAATACAGAGGTGAAGCCGATCAGTGGAGTATCCTAGGGAATTGTATCCGATCACGAGTGACCGTCCTCTATTTTGAGATAAAGCGGAGATAGATCGAGTGAGCATATCGCAGCTGATTCTACTGCGGAGATCCCTTCGAGACTGATCTAGGAAAAGCATCGGGGCCGGTTCGATCGCGGCCGTTCGACGCCTTTTTGAACCACGTGGTCACAAGGTCTGATAATCGGCGAGTACACAGCCTATCGCGGATGAAGTCCGATCGAATTGCGAAACAGAAAGAGAGAGACAGAAAGGAGAGCGACGCTAGTACTTCGCACGAAAGAAACTAGGCGGTGTGGTGTTGTTGCGCGTCCGCTTCGTTCTACGGTTCCGCGATTTTCTCGGCTGAGTGGTCGAATCCCTTTCGGTTTTCGCTTGTTAGATAGAATGAAGTGCTGCGAACTCGACAGCTCCAGGCTAACGTTTCTACAGAGCCGACGATACTCACCGGTAACATCGAAGAGCAGACGCCGAGGCGCCGTCTCGGGGCTCCAGGACACAAAGAGGATAGGGGCGATGCATCATCAGTTCTACATCAATTATGCCAACGCGCAAGGTGGTAGGATAAAAGAGTCGCGAGGAGAATTAAGTTTTCTTATGACGAACCGGTTGCTAGGGTCTGATAGGCTTGTCGATCGTCGTGGAATAAATGGCACTGAATGTTTTTCGCGTTCACAGGATCTGTCGGAAGTAACGGCTCGGGACAAGGCTGGTCTACACAGGTGGAGGAGTTGGCGGAACACCTGGCCGCCGATTTCGATGGCTCTCTGTCGGCTCTGGCTGCATCCGATCTCGCGACTGCCGTCGCCTCCTACAACATGAGGTAAATACTCTTTCACTGGGTCTGACACGGTCAATCGAGAGCAGAGATGTTCGTCTTCACGGCTCCACAGTGCAAAAACTACTTCGATTAAAGATTAGTTTACAGGAATGGATGACACCGTGAAAACAATCGCAGTTTCTATAGCAGCAGAGCATTGCTCCACGAAACAGTCTTTATCAGTAACTAGTCTCCTAAGTGGGCGTGGTTTAGCTGCTCCGGATAGTAAAGCATCAGATGTCACAAGAGAGAGAGAGAGAGAGAGAGACATTGTAGACTAAAATCTATTAAATGGTTATAGCTTAGTTGATTTCGATCTTGAAAAAGCAAAAAGTAGTTTTCCAAAGGGAGATCATTGCTCACGCCTACCTGAGTAGGCGTGGCCCAAGTGCTCCCGCGTTTAAAGGAGAGTTTCCACAATGAAGAACGTATCAAAGCAAAGATAAAGCGCGACCAGGTCGATCACGAAGCAACAGAGAGCGCGGCAGTGGTCGTGGCCGATAAAGTAGGTTCCCCCGGTGATCCACGTACGCGCGCGTGGATCGAATCCCGATTAAAACGTGGTCGGAGAGTAGTGGGAAAGGAGCGTGTGTCGAGCGAGAAATCCGGTTCGAACCAGACACAGTTGTCGGTGTTTCGTCGCTCGGATGGCATGCACCGCGAAATCACGCCGGGCACAGACGCGTAGACGCTTGGCGAGTGTTCGCGCGTACAGACACGTGCGTTTCGATCCTGGAGCCGATCTCAACCTATTCTACGGGGAATAATACGTTCACACGATCATCAATCTCTTCGTTCTCTTCGAATCTTCTTAAATGCATCCAAAGGGCGCCGCGCAATCTGTAGTTATTCTCATCGTGGTTTATATTCTTTTCTACACGTGCTCCGAATGGCGCCCCTTATCGAGTCTTCCGCTCGATTACATTTATCCATATCGCGTCGATTTTTTGCGGCTCTCGCCCTCGACCATCGTTCCCAGTGATAACATCGTCAATCACCGATCAACAGGTCCTCCTAATCCATTTCTCGATCCGAAAAATCGGGATTAGAACCGCTAGGTTGTTCCAATAGAAAAGTTGCGATCGCGCAGCAATCGCACGTGAGAACTACGAGGCAGCTCGGGCTCGCCGGGATCAGCTGACGTTCGACAACCACGTGGCACGGCCCTCGACATCGTCTCGATAGACGCTCGTTCATGAATGAAAAGAATCGGGAGACAAGCCGGTCGCAAAGCGGATCCATCAGGGTCCGAACCCCGAAGCCTTTCCCCAGCGTGGAACCAGTTATTCTGGGCGTTTTCAGTCCGCTGCGGTGAATCACTTTCCACTTTCTCGCCGTAATCCTATTTCGAAGCCCCGCGAGCCTTTGGCCGAGCACGTGCGCGGAACACCCGGTGAAATTCGAACGGAACGGTATTCTCGTAGCCGGGAATCTCGGAAACGACAACGTTCACCGCCCGGACTATAATATGAGTGTGGCCGGCTAGAATCCGAGTGTAAGTGCCACCGCAATTCGACCGGTCCGTGGACAAACAGCCGGGAAACATGCACCAATATCTGAAAAGTAGGTGAGTGGATGAATATGGATAGTCTAAGAGACATTGACAAACCGTGGGACAATTCGGCAAGAAAATTTGGACAACGTCTTATCGCGGCGCGTTCCCAGTGCAGCTGATACTCATTCACTGCACCGGCGAACCGGTGTGGTCTGGTTTCGGTTGACCTTAGCGACTCAATCGTTATCAAAGCGGTTCTCAAGCTGTTCTCCCCTCCTCAGCTCGGTCCCGACAATCGAATAATCGTATCGCTATCGATAATCCCACTCGCGAGTTACCTGCCCGGTCCGATCGTTTCTCGTTCCACCGATTCTCCGCCGTTTCGACTGACCTTCGACCGAGTTTTCATCACTGCGAACAAGGAAACCTCCGATAACTTTTTTCCCGGTGGTTTACGTAAAATACGGTTTATGTAAGCGGTAACCTTATTTCTGGTTCACGCTGGTTTTTACGCCGAGTTTTATCTCTGAATCACGAGAAACGCTTGTTTCATACAACGCTCAGTACATGTTCACTGCCAATAAAGAGATACCAAATCGTAGACGCGGTTATCGATCGTTCTCCGAAAGTTCAAAGGTATCTCACGACGGTGATCGTCATCGTGATCATTCAGTTTTTTTTTTTAAATGCGTCTCTTTCACGGCGATGTTGACGAACGGAAACCTACTCACGTTCACGGGTGCTCCGAATAGATTATACTCGATCGTTTCTCGGCCTGCTTGCGTCACGGCACCCTGATCAATAAACGGCGATAACAAAAACCGGAATCTATCGGTTATTATCTGTCGCGACGCATACTTCGATCGAAGACCGAAATCCTCTTTGATCGAGCGCACCGTGATCGAACAATGGCGAATCAGGTCCTTTAAAAACTCGTTGCACTGGTGGAACAACAAACTTGGAGCACGATCAACACTCCGAGCGGTAAACGATCCACCAGATACGAGAAGATTGCCAAGTTTCGCAGCTGTATACATGCTGAACGTGGAACAAAGACGGCTATCAACATTCTATTGTTCTTACGTGGTCAAACATTCTCTCTGTTATGTTTCCTGCTAATTTTTCCTTCGACCCGTCATGTTCTTCCTGACTCATATTTTATGGGTGTACCAGATTGGTTGTAGTAAGCTAAATTTTCATTTTCCTTTTCAACAAAAATGTGAGGACGTTGTCGAGAGATGTATCGAAGTGTACGATGAACTCCGATGGCGATAGGTTTCGTAGTTTCACAGTAAAAATATCGTGAAGTCACATGGACGAAGTAAATTAGTATGCGGATGAAATTATATAGAAAAGGGCTCTTACTATCCGGATTGAAGCGCATTTTATAAAAGAAAGTAGGATACGTTAAAGTGTTCCAGTGATTTAATTTAAGTTGTGCCCCGTTGAATTCTCTACTCCCAAAAACGGAAAGCTCGCAACTGTAAGAGCCCTAATAGAAAGTATCATTTACTTGCAGCGAAGCCCTGCTCGCCCTGCCATCGCTGACGGTATTCAAGCAAGAAGCACCATCCCCGGAGAACCAGCAAAATTCCAAGTAAGTTCTGCACGGTCCGCGAGAAAACTGTGCGCGATTTCCAGCGCGCACTGTTCCCTACCTACCTCTGCTCCGCTGGTTTCGTAATCTCCGGACTGCGGAACTTTATGTAAATTTACATTCTCAATAAACAAACTTGCTTACCCGGAGTTCAATGCAGGTTAATCCAGCGGAACGATTAGCGAAGAAAACACGTTCATTCTGTCTTACGAAAATGCGACTAAACGCAGCTTAGTTAACTCTACACGAATGTAACACGCCGCTGTCTTAGATTTTTTACTGAATCTCATTTAATTTAATGAAATATTTAATAAATTGACAAAGCTCCACAGTCCGCGAGAGCGTATAGAGGTCCTGCACCCTTTCCCTCGTCTGTGATCTCATATCGATCCGCGAGCAAGGTTTCACGTCGACGTCGACGTCGTAAATCGGTCGACGGAGAAGCGAAGCGTTAGTCGTGATTTATTGGCGTCCCGATTAACGCGTCGTCGACGGCCGAGCGAAAAATCAGTGTCGTTGCGAAGGGAGGAGGGAAAATCGACAGCGGAATTTGCCAGGAGTGTCCCCCGCAGAGACTCGAGTTTGATAAACACATTATCTCGACGGCTCCTCGCGGAACTATCTATTGAATGGCACGCAGGTCAGACCTTTACTGTAACGAGGATCCTCCGCGGTTATCTGGCCGCGTCATACTGTCACCGTTGTACACCAGCCTGTCCTCCGGCAAAGCGAAAAACGTAATTCCCTACAGAGACTCGCTGACAGTCGACGCAATTCCTCGCACGCTTGCAGCATTCGCTTATCGCGCGGTCTCGCGTGAATTCGCCACTGATAGGAACGGAATATTGTTTCTTTCGTGTTATTCGGGGATAGAAAGAATTCTCAAGGGGCACTGCAGGACCAAGAGGGAACTCCTTTCTTCTTAGTCCCATGATTGTTTCAATATAAATTTCTGCGAGTCCACTTTCCAGTAAACTTTGTAATTTCTGATAGTGTTGGTAGAGTATTCAGAGTGGGCGTGACTTGGTCGCTCCGGTCCCGCCGGTGCCAGGGCAGTGCCCCAGGGGGCCAACGTGAAAAGCGACGCGGGTAATGGGTAAATTGTTGCACAGAAATTGCTGCCAATTAGGAACGTAATACGCGAAACCCACGCGCAGCTCTGCGTTGTTTGTCGTTTCGAGGAATCGGTGAAACTTCTCGGGAAGTTCGTCGGCGGCTTTGATAAATCGCTACTCGATCCTTTATTATCGAAACTTCGGTGAACCTACGATGAGAACTGATTCGGATCTCATTTTCCGGCCTACGACGTTCTTTAATCCGTAGTGAGTGGAGTACTGACGAGAACAACGCTTAAGAGTAACACGAGTAGAATATAGTTTGTTAAAGATATGAATCAGATGAAGAATGTTGATAGAAAAACTATATCCTACCCGAATTGTGTTAAAATCGGCGTGTTACGTTCAAGCGATGATACAAACCTTATAGATCGTTGGACTGACCAATCCGGTTGCATGTTTGCTTCAGTTTGAACCATGTTTCGCAAAGAACAATCAATTCGGCGCCTGCGAACAATGCGAGCGGCCCTGTGGACGCCGACAGCAACAACAACGGACAGACTACCGCCAGCCTCCACCAGTTGTTATATTCTTCCAACGAAGAATATCCTCCGACGTCTTCTTCAGGCAACCATGTGTCCTCCTCTCAGCATGTCAACGAGCTCAACGAGGATTGTCGGTAAGTCGTTCAAAAAATTCACTGCTACAGCTAATGGTATCACACCTAGAAGCTAGAATCTCTGCGTAGAACAGTATTGCTAAAGGTAGCACGTTGGTTCCCAGTTTCCAGTATGTCCTGGCTGCGGCGACCAGCATCGCGACCAAGGTCAACGAGGAGACGCTCACCTATCTGAACCAAGGCCAGTCGTACGAGATCAAGCTGAAGAAGCTTGGCGATCTATCCGCCTACCGGGGGAAGATCCTGAAGGTACTTGGTCACTTATCCATTCGTCCGCGATACTCGGTCAGGAAGCGCTCAGTGTTTGGGTAGCGACATCTTAAAAACATGCTGGTCTCTCACGACGGTACCTAGCGAGCTCATGCCTGATCTTCGACAGAGTTCTAACTGGCGTGACTTAGAATTGATGATGTAGTTATCGAGCGAGGCGTGAGGTCGCAGGTCCCCAACATTCGCAAGATGTGGGTCACCCAAACGGTGCTACAACGTCTCTTTGAAGGGCCATCCGACCTTCCTGTTTCAGTCGACGATCCGCATATGCTTCCACGAGAGGCGGCTGCAGTACACGGAACGGGAGCAGATGATGGCCTGGCAGCGCGCTAGACCCGGCGAGCGGCTGTTGGAGGTCGATGTCCCACTCAGCTATGGCATGGTGGACGTGTGCCAGCCATCCCCGTCCAACAACAGCGTAGAGTTCATGTGGGACCCTACCAAAGAGGTCGGCGTCTACATTAAGGTACGAAATCAACTCCTACACCGATTGCTGGAGTTTCCTTCCAGAATCTATAATCTGACATTGCCTAGTCAAATCTGCCCAACTTAACCTGTGCACCGTTCTGATCGCAGGTGAATTGCATCAGTACCGAGTTCACGCCGAAGAAGCACGGCGGAGAGAAAGGCGTGCCATTCCGAATCCAAGTGGAGACTCGCCTGCCAGGTGGACCCCGTTTACACGCTGCCTCCTGCCAGGTGAAGGTGTTCAAGCTGAAAGGAGCCGACCGCAAGCACAAACAGGACCGAGATAAAATTCTACGGCGACCGCCGCACGAGCAGGACAAGTACCAGCCCAGCTACGACTGCACGGTCCTCTCCGATGTAAGTAGTATCCTCAGGATCAACTGTAACGGATGATTGACAAAGATTCTCCCGAATATGATTACAGATTTCTCTAGAGTCTTTATCGCCGTCTAATCTGATCGCGCAGAACGGAGGCAGCCCTTATGCTCCGACCGAGGCAATGTGAGTACCATTATTTCTTTTTATCTTGGATTAGCAGAAAATTATTGTTATCGGCTTGGATCAATTCGTAGTTGTATCAGGGATTTTCCTATCTCGATCTTTACGTAATGCGACGAGGAGTTGACTAATAATTCTCTATAATTGTTAAAGATATTGTATAATTGTTGTACCACAACGCGACTAGTGGTTTAGCGAATTCATTTACGGAACGGTAACTTTGGCTGACTAGCTTCGGGCAGATTTTCGTCAATCGGCTCGTTTCGTGATTCGACTTTCAACACCTCCGCCCTTGTCATCGACAATTCGAAATGCACGCAGCATTGTTCTCGCCGTGGGGCCACTGTTTTTCCTCCGATGCGACGCTATTAATAGTAGCGGCTACGAGCGACGAAAACGTGTGTCCTTCGTGTCGCAGTGAAAACGAATGCGAGAGAGATTCTGGAGCGATCGAAGTACCATTAATTCCCTTTCGTGACTCTAGCCACCCCTCCTTTCTGCGTTAAACACAGTGTAGCCCCTGCTGCTTGCTGTTTTGCGGAATTCAGCGTTCCACCAGTTAACCCTGCTGCTCACGAGGAGACAAAATTTGAAGAATGGAGCCTGCGTATTTACACAAAGTGTACATTGATTTAAGTGCCATATGGAGCTTGTACAGAGCCACGCCTCCACTTGCGCTTGAACCATCCCGTTAAGTATACTTTAACCCCCTCCCTGTGCGCTTAATTTGCTGGAATTCAGTCTCCGCGCAACTTACGCTGGTCTCAAGCAGATTTTTGCGCACTCGGCGGAGACAGTGTTTATGAGAAAAATTTGAAATTCTATGTTAAGTGTATTAAGCCCCCTCCACTTTCCAGAATACAGTCTCCCCCAATTTAATCGTGATACAGAAGAGGTCCATGCCGATCGGGCAAATCGTTGATAGGCGCCAGCCAGGTGCGACACAAAGTATAAAAAGCGTCGATGAGCGGGGTCCGCGAATAAAATCGCAGGGATCCGGTGCATCTCGTGCGCGCACCAACTTTAGACATAGGAGTCGCGTAGCCAAGGCGGTCTAGAGTGCATGATGTAGGGAGCTCGACAGAAATGCAGTTGCTGCGTTGCCGCGTCTCACCTTGGATCGGTGTATGTGGTAGGGCGAATCGCACGGGTGAATCGTGGCTCGATAGAGACGAAGTGAGAGAGAGAGAGAGAAAATGGAGAGGTGGAAACGATCCGCGGAGCAGAGGCGGTGGTGGCGGCAAAGAAGGAGCGTGTTGGCGATGGTAATGGCAATGGACGATACTGGTCGACTCTCTCGAGTATACAGAAGGTTGCAGGAGGAGGAGAAGTAAAGGGGGGAGACGATGCTGACGGGAGTCGCGAAACTGGCTCGAACTGGCACGAGCCGGCGTCTGGTAGAGCCGACAACGATGCGCACTGTGATCGAGAGAGAGCAAGAGAGAGAGAGAGAGAGTGAGAGCCACGACGACAAATAAATTGAGAACGGCGCACGATACACGCGTCGCCGCGCAGCCGCTTCGGTGTTCTGTCTGAATTCTCGTTGAATCGTGCGAGGCATTTGCACACCGAGTACTACCTTGTGCCGTTGTTGTTCGTCTTTTCCGCGATAAATACCGGTGACTTAAAGCGAGACACGTCTCTCCCGGTTCCTCCATTCTCCTCTCTATCTCTCTCTCCCACCTCTCGATCGAGGGACGGGCCCCACGGAGCAGCCGCGTCGCCGCACAGTGATCCAGACGATAGTCCGCGGAAAACGGTACCCAGTGATCGTCGCAGACATGATCTACCGCTGAAGGATCCACGCATGTTTAGACACAGATCGGTGACCGGCGACTGTCCTCCACGGTGAGACAAATCCTTCTGCGAGACAACGGATCTACCGAGATTTCGATCTATACCTGGTCGCCGTGAACCAGCGACCTCGAGTCACTTCCGTTCTAGCCAAGCGACGACGACGACAACAACGAAAAACCAGTTTCGGATCGAGAACACAACAACGGCGAAGGGACTGCGCAAACATCAAACAATTCGATAACCCACGTGTGCGATTGGTCGCGGCGAATCCTCTCGTGCACGATGCACGGAAATGAGTGCAACGCCTACGGTACGGTTCACGCCTGGTGAAATAATCCGATTTGGTACGCGTCCATCGACGAGTAGAGGAGCGTCGTCGAGGAGAAGAAACTGATCGCGCTGCATCGGCCGTGAATTTAAATATAAATCGTCCGCGGAATCCGGAACGCCGTTTACCCGGACACACGGATAAACTGAATAATCGACTGAAACAGAGAGGACGGAGAGTTAGACTGGTGTTGCGTGCGAAAGAGAAAGAGTACACCGTTCTCTGTCGCGCGTGCAAAGAGAGAGAAATCGTAGACGATCGAGGGTATCGATCTCGTTCCGCGAAACACACAGATTCGCCTAGAAGATAAGAGGAGGGACCCCGTACTTTGGACCGTGCGCGTGTGATGTATCGACGATAATTTCGGGGCGAACTGTTGTCGAAAGGCCAGTTTACACGGAGATCGCGCAACAAACTGCAATCGCTCTTACCCGGTTAAGAGCCGGAAACACACACCGTGAACACGGGACTAGCTGACGGGACACTGTTGTCGTCGTCGTGATCGATCGAGCTTTGTCGAGTCAAGAGTGAAGCTCTCGCACGCCGTTGGAATGCCCTCGTCCGGCGTAGAAACTCGATTTCCGGCTGTTCGTCCGCAATCCCCTCGCCGCACTTCGAGCATCCTCGATCTCGAGCCGCAATCGCAGCAGGACGAACAGCAGCGCGTGCTCGCGCGCGAGTCCCTGGCCAGCCGGGTGCTCCTGTCGCGGCAAGATCACTTCATCAGATGACGAGCAGCCTGGCCGCCGGAAAGCTGATGCCAGGGCGGTTCGACTCAGCCTTGAACTGAACGTGTTCCCAGAGGAACACTTCCGGTCCCGTTTGCCTCTGCCTGTCTGTAACCCGTCAGGCTCGAAACTCGACTACACCAGTCGATCTCAGTCGACGACGTAACGCGATATTTATCGGGGGAAAGTAAACCGATTTGCTAGTAGACGTTGTCGCGGTGGGAATTTTTCTGTTCTCGAGTCTGCTCGAGCCGTGCGACGTTTGGCTGGCTTCGTTTTCAATTAGCGACACGCCGAGCAAGAGAGGAAAATGCACTCGAACGAACGTTGAGTACGAACGCCTTCTCGGCCGTTGCACCAGCTCTCTGCATTCCGATCGGGATCCGTTTTACGCAAATGCCCGCTGCCGTCGAGTTCCGCGGAAACTCAACCTCGGAAGAAACAGCATGAAACACGGAGCATGAAAGTGATCGATAAGAAAAGATAAGGCTTGTACGGAGGAAAGGTCGGGGTGTTCGTTATCATCGGGAAGATCGGACGGACACGACGGTCTCTCTTTCTTTTTGAAATTTGCCGCGGCAATTACGGAGACGCGGCTGCCACCGCGAGACTGGAGATATCCGGATCGGGGCGGTCGCGAGTAGGTACCAATAGCGATCCGATTCAGACCGATTGTATCCGCCATCGACCTTCTAGCGAGCGAATCGACGCTTTCGAGGGAGATCGTTGCTTGTACTGCAGTCGCTGTTCGAGTAGAACGCTGTTCGCGTAGTGTGTTTTGAAATTCGCGTCGGGACTCTCGGTCCAAGGTGTTCGAGATGTAGTATCCACGGTTGACAGAAAGAGAGAGTCGACGGGGAACGATCAACTGACAAAACGGAACTCGTACGAATGGATGGAAAGGCTATCAGGAACTGTTCGAGCGTTCGCACAGCCGGATTGGCTGGGTTCATGAAAGAGAGAGTGAAGAGACGGAAGAAAGGCTTCGAGAAAGACGCGTGTTTCCCAACGAGATAGGAAGAGAGGTGATCGAGAGTGCACGGTGATAGGAGATCATTTATTTGGGTAACGTAGATGGAATTCAAGCGACGCGAGCTCGAGATGCCAAAGAGCTGTCACATTTGGAATTTGAAGAGCTGCTGGGCCATTCGATCCACGGCCAAGTATCGCGGCAATGTCTCCGCGTACCTTCTGGAGCACGAGGTAACGGTCACCGGCGGGCCCCAGCAAATGGAAGTGGTGGCTAAGTTTATTCATTCTATTTCGGAATCCAGAGCGAGACGGGGCAGTCTCGTGCGCGGCGGATTAGTCAGCGTTACAATAAGAAAAGCCCGCGACAACAGGAGGATCGGCGACAGGCGGATCTCCAAGCTGATTTTCCGTCCGAAGCGACGATCCATGTAAGAGATCATCGGAAAATCGTCTTTGTTCGCTTGCTCGATCGTTGTACACATCGCGAGAGAGACCTCGCGTGCTTATGTAACCCTCCAATAAGTTGGACGACTCTAAGGTCAACGACTAAACGGCATTGTTCGCTCGTTCGCGCCTTGTTCGCGGTACCCGCTCATTACGCGTTGCCAGGACCTGCTATTATCGCGATTAAATAACTGATACGTTTCACTCTAGTTAAAATCATTCTGAACGCTGAAGTGTCAGCTATTAGACCGGTCTAACTTCATCGTGTCCAAGACTAATTGCGCGTAGTCAGGACCTTCTGCAATTGCGATCAAACAGCTGAAACAACGTTCTGCTCTAACTAGAACCATCCTGTACGCTAAAGTGTCGGCTATTAGCTGGCTCACTCGCAATATGTCCGACAACAGTTAATTGTGCGTGGCCAGGACCTGATACAGTTATGATTAAATAGTTGAAACAACGTTCCATGCTAACTGGGACTATTCTGCAGACTAAACTGTCAGTTATTAGTTGCATTACATCCAACTCTTTAGAATCACATAGAAATTCGCAGTCCAGTTACTAATCATCCTTATCAGTCTCTGGGACCTTGTGCAGCCAAGATCAAAATGTTGAAACAACATTTTGCTCTAGATTTTTTCCACTGAACCACCCAGTTTATTAAGTGTCAGCTATTAGCCAGATCGCTTTCATCGCGTCCGAGAGACGTTAATTCGCGCGAACATCAATCTCGCGAGGCGTCTGCCCGACAATGCGTCTCGTTAACGAATGCAGAAATGCTCCCTAAGCATTAAACTCGTTTATTAAAGTTTCACGAGGTCGTAGCCGGTTGCCGGTCTTGGATCAAAGGGATGATAATTGGACTTAGGAGACCCCAGAGTGTATCGAATTGGACGTGTCGCTTATAACCGCTGTGTTCTTACAGATCGCCGCAATCACGATCGACCATAAGCGGCAACACCTCGCCGGTGGTCGCACCGTTGGCGCTGTCGGTTTCCAATTCTGGTATCGTGCCATTAGTTCCAGTTTCGGATGCCGTCAAAGAGAACGTGGGAACTGCACCGGCTCTGCCATCGCCTGCGGCTATACTACCGGACCAATCCTGCATCGAAAGCGAAGTAAGTTCTATTCAACCCTAATCATCCATCCAGACTATTACTCTCGTTTGAAATACTCTACTGACTCGATGTTGAATTCCTGTTTCATATTTTCTTTCAAATCCTGTGCTGTCTCACCTTCCCTAAAACTTCAGATTCCAACTGATCTTTTCTCACAGGGATCATCATGCGTGGCTCAACTATCGCCGGACGCCAACGCAGCTCAGATGAACACGTGGCTTCGCGCCGGCCGTTTCGGTGCCTTCGAGTCAACGTTCGCGAGCTTCTCGGCCGCGGACATCTTGCGACTCTCCAGGGACGATCTGATCCAGATCTGCGGCCTGGTTGACGGGATCCGATTGTTCAACGCGTTGCACTCGAAAGGTCCCGGGCCAAAATTGACCCTGTACTTCGCATTGGAGGACAACGGATCACTCTGGAGAGTCGCGTACCTGGACAGTCTGACTAGCAGCGCGTTGATGAACAAGCTGCTGAACACACTGAACTTGCCGCACGAACGACTGCACTCTGTGCTCTTTCTTGGTCCCCAGGGTATACACGTGCTGGTCACCGACGAGCTCGTCGCGAACATGAAAGACGAGAGCATGTACTTCGTCGAGACCATTAAAGGTAAGGTTCCCGGATGGTTCGATGAAACTATTGTAAAGAAACCAGAGATAACAAACTCGCTTCTCTGTTGCAGATAACGCGAGCGAGCGCTACAAGCTGCTGCTAAAGCCCTCGTCGCGTTCCTAAACGCGAGGCGCGTCGAATCGATCGCGAAATTTGGTTGCAGAATTCTCCCACGAGTTCTCCCACATTGCCAAACTTGTATCTGTGATTCGGAAAGAAAGGAACGAAATTCGATCTAACAGGGAAATGCGCCGAGTAAGCGCACAGAGATCTACTAGAGCGCATTTCCCGGATCGTTTGTGCACTCGGAAGCACAGTTTTACACGCTCGACGAGTATTTGTTCGATGGGATGCGGGCAAATTTAACTCCTATTTTTAATACTCACTCACAAGCTTTCGATATAGTCGCGTCTCGACGTTCCGTCGGTCGTGAACGAACGCGTTGCAGAGGAATACGTATTTTGTTATTGTATTACATATACGTTTTATATGTATTACTTTCCACTAAACTCAGTTTACTTTCTTTCGTAGGATGTAAGCGAATCTTTAGGTTGAAAGGTGTTTAGGAAATATTTATACGTCGCAGCGAAGATCGCGATTACTCAACTCTTGTGCCACATAGCGCGAATCTGCGAGCCTAGTTTACGAACTATTGTTGTTGTTACTATTATTCACCGGTACCGTGTCCCGGTTGCTACTGGTTCACGTTTCGTCGATCGAGGACCGATGCCGGTGAATACGATCTCCGTTTACACAAAGTGTAATATTCGTTGTTTCTACAGAATTATAAACGATGTTACGTGTAAGTCCGGTGGCGAGGGAATCGCGGCTGCGAGAAGCATGATTAAACAAATCGTATAGCCGAAGAGCATTCGTTGTTTAGGACAGAACGATCGTTGGGAAGCCGCAAGTGCCTTACTTTCCTTCCTTTCGATGGAGAATCAATCGTTAGGATTTTATTTTATTAACCGCTTAACAATTATCTAGGGACATTATTAGAACGATGATCGAGAAGAAAAGAAGGGAACCTGTCTCCCGGTTTATTCTGTTCCGTAGTACAAATCGCGAGGGGTACGAAAATCATCCTCGAGTGTGAGGGTTCTGGGAAAAAATCGTGTAAAGTATTATGAATCTATTTACCAAATGCTAAGTCGTAAGTTAGGGACGGCCGGTTTACGTGCGCGACAGCTGATCATTTTCCTACTGTAGAACCGAGAAACACGATCCTGCGTAATCGCTCGAATCGCGATCAGCTGTAATTCGTCCAATGTTATTGTATTTTAATCGAATGTTCGACAAACGGAAGTTCAAACCGTGTACCGGTGAACTGCATGCTGTATATTTCACTAGGAACTTCCGCGTATGCCATGTACGTCACAAAGCGGCACAATAAATACTGCTCCGGTGCCAAGCGGCGCGTGTCTTTTTTCAAGGAACCGACGAATAAACAGGATATTTACTCATAAATAGATTCTTTTATTTAACAAAATAGAATAAACCGTGTAATAAAGTCGTGCGTCCCCGAAACAATGCGACACGCATTGCGAACACGCGTTGCTCCGCAGATCTTGACTCCGCCCGCGACAACACCATCGCTCTACTTCTTCTTCTTCAGCTGTTTCTGCCTCTTCTTCTCCTCCCTCTTCGCCTCTCGCTCCGACAAACACTTGAACAGCTTGTAGACGAAGAACACTGTAATTAGAAGTACAAACGTCATTCAATCATCAACCACTCTGCAACCGTTTTCATCTGAAATTGATTCTACAGCAGCTCGAAGACGCACGTACCGATAACCAGAGTTATCAAGAAAACTGCACCAAAGAAAATAGTATACGAATGAGACTGCAGGACAGAGGGTCCTTCCTCGGCTTCGATTCTCTCCTGCAGCGATTCTCTCAGTTTTCCGAACACAGTATCCACAAACTCCTCTTTCTCCTCGTCACTCAACGACCTGTATTTCTCGAAGATTTGAGACAGCCTCTCTTTCGCTTCATCCGACATAAGCCCGGACAACTTCTCCTCCAGACCTTCCGTCATCACGCCTTTGCTCCTCAGAGCGTTCATCACGATCTCAGCCATGATCCCACCAAAGTAACAGACCTCTCGACAACGAAGGCGCTCGAATACTAACGACTCCGCCAAGCAGGTGCGAAGTTGAAGATTGTTCACGGGAGTCGGTTAAGTGGACGATTAGATAACAAGTAGCAGAACCGTGTCTGTCACCATATGTCAACGCCGAGGCAATTACGCAACGTTGCTGACCGGCCGAAATCGTTCGCTGACTATTTGATAAACAGAGGAACCAGGCCGAAAGAGGAATTTGCCCTACATTTCGTACTCGAAGTCGTAAACGCAATTCTATCGTCGGAACGAGGCCTACATCACCTGGCACATAACGAGAGCTTTTGTTCTCGAAGTGGAGCAGGATAATTACCGAAAATAAGAGCGACAACGCCCAACAGGGACAACAGGATCAAGGTCTGCGTGGTCATGTCATTGCCGCCGAGCGATTGCGAGCTGCCCCCTTGCAGATTTCCCAACAATTCCTGCCTGATACTGTTTCTCTCCTCATCGGACAAACCCGTCATCGCGTCTAGCATCTCGAGCAGCTGTTCAGGCGTCGGGAGCTCTTTGTCGAAGTTCGGGACCGCGTTAGGAGCCACATTGTCTTCGACAGATACTCCCGGTGAGTCGGCCGCTGCAACCTGAAGGCCGCTCGCGAGTGTCATCCACATCCTAATTAGAAACACCATTAAACGGGTTCGAGATATCGGGAGGATCCGCGCTGCGAAACCAATGATTACTATATAATGCTCTTTGTGCACTGTATTGAATTGTACCTAATTGTTCCTTCTAGAATGCTCATTATTGGACTGTGGATTTTATGGAATCAACAAAAATTTGTAGACGCAATTTCAAAGAATAGGGAGATTAAAAGAATTTTAAAAGATTCATTAATCATAAGTGATAGAAGTCATTGCAGTAAGAAGGAAAGTTCTACTTGGTTCCTGTTGGAATTGATTTTTTGCAAAAATAACGACCGAGAAACACGTCTAACAGTCAGCACAGTCAATACAGTGAATGTGCAGCTTTCTGTTCGTTTGATCCCCCTGTTTGCGTACGATGCTTGTTATCAGCCGATCTCGCTGTCAAGCGGTCGCTATAGCCATATGTTTCTTTGCGAAACGAGCAACATTGTGCGAGAAACTCGCTGAATAATGTCAGTACAGTACAGTATCATTGATTTCTCCGCGCGAAGGCGGTGGTTTTATCTAATAGATGGTCCCACGTCTCGATATCGAAAATCGGGCCGCTTGGACGTACCTGATCGATTAGAAATAGTCGCTGGAAGACTATCGAGACCGTGCACACGTCGAAAACGTTCCACTCCCGAGGAAGATGATCGATCACTGGAAAGATCACTCGTGTTTCGCGCGAAGATAAGCGTCGTGCCGACAGACGGTCGACGATTGGCCGGCTCGAAGACCACTTCTTATCTGATTGGCTTATGTTACAACGTGTCGAGCCAACGTGGCCTCTTCCAACGTGTTCGGACAGCCACGAATCGCCCAGACAACCAATGTTACATGACCTTTACAACGTGTAGAGAGTGAACTGTGTTAGGCAGGCGCGTTACGCATCCTCGTCGACGCACGAGGCAGACGCCACGTTACCCTAATTGCCAACTCGACCGTGCTGACGCGAGAAGCCTACCTACCAGGTTCAAGAGTATTTTCATCGAAGACCTTGGCTCCACGGAGAATCGAATTCCTGGAGGGCAGGCCGATAGAGAATAGACTGGAAGAGACCGATACGTCAATGAGATGATACTACGCGAGCACTCTGCTCGTTAATTCGGAGTGGATACTATGAACGGTCCAATGACCCTTCCTAGGCAGTCAATTGACTCTGAACACTTTCACAATTTTTATGGAACGTGTACTCGAGTAATTGATCCCCAGGTCGTCCCAATCCATTCATTTAGAACAGATGCTATGAACAGTTGCGAGTTGATCAAATTGCGAACGAATAAATCGAACAATTAAAATCTCTGATATACACGCTAACAGATCGAGAGTCCGTAGAGTCACCGCGAGCATTTCGCTGGCCAATTTACAGGGCGTGAAATGAACAGCCCGCTAACTCCCTGTTTTATCTTGCACCCTAATCGAGGCAGCTTATCAGTCAGTGTGCACGAAAGTGGCTCACGTGCTCAGGTGCTTGACCTGGCCAAACCTGTTGCCACCGAGAGCATTTGTCATCGAATCGCCGGTCGGTCATCTTCAGATTCTCCGTTTTTCTGAATGAAACTTGGCGAGAACGGAAAGGAAGACAACCGGTTCAGTATAAATTATAAATCAGAGAGGATAGTTGAAGATCGAAAGCAGAGAATACGACAGAGTTATCAGGTACGGATAGGAAACCATATGTTTTAAAGATGCCGTTATGCGCGTGCAGAGAGTGTTACAGCCGCATTTTTTCACAGGATGAATTCTTACCGGCGAGACCGACGACGACGATCCCCGGGACCACGAAGACGACATTGTTGACGCTGTACTCGAACGGACCGTCACTGAGATCCACCATCTTCCAGCGCAAATGACTTTCAACGAATTTTAAGGACAGAGGTGCGTGTAGGAGCTGACTACACTAAACAGGTGTTCACGGAAACGCCATCTATGAAACGACACGCGTCCAGAACACCCGTTTCAGGAACCGTTAGAACTCCAAAAAGGCGTAAAAAACAGACCTGCAGGACTATCTCCAATTACAATATGGTAAATTTCAGTTTCTCCTAAGTATTCGCATAGTCGCAAAAAGAGAATGCAAGTTTATGTTGGGCGTTTAACATCGTTCTATCATAGGGAATGGGATTTTTATATTTTTACATGGTAGGCATGAATATTTTAGGGGACAACAAATTCTGATTCCTCAAAATCAATTTGAAAAGCTATAGATGATATTTTATTGTTACAGGAATCTATAGACTGATTCGGAGCAGAACAAGATGGCAACGCTGCCTTGGTAGGAACTGCAACTAACTTTGTGGACAAAACGTTTGTTGTTATCTTAAACTATATATATTTATAAACCCGACTTATCTACCAGATAACGGATGTGGGCAAAGTGCTATATAGTCTGTTGAGAAGTCGCATAGTACCATGAAACTAAAGTGTACTCATTTTGTATAAATGTTTATGGAAATTATAACTGTAATATATATTTGATTTTATTACTCGGTTATTTTTTATTTACTCTTATAATTTTAAATATGGCTGACTAGTTTTGTCAATTATCACGGTTCTGCCGTTCCTTACAATTCTTTGTGCAACAAGTTTGCACCATTTTTCCAAATGTTTATGTAATCATAAATATATTTGTACTGACCATCATTTTGAAATATCTTGTGACTTGACTTTTGGACACCAGATACTCCGTTATCTTGGAACACTGCGTTCTATAGCTACGCCAGGTCTATAAGTGTACATGATCTAAGGTTGTACGTTATAACTGCTACGTCGTTATTGTTTAATTCATTCTAGTCGGAAAAAACAATGAAATGATATACAAAGCGATATGAAGTGTCTATGTGCCATAATTGATTCGCAGAATTATTATTTGCCTCATCTAACTCGTTCTACCAACAAAACGTAGTATTTTAAATCATAGTGTACAGGGAACTGATAAACTATATCTATATAAATATTATATGGATAAACTATACAATTTAGTCACGTATGATATGCAATAACTATGATTGGCTTTTCGCAAATATTTAAACTACATTTGATTAAAAAGTTACGGTTTTCAAGTGACTCACGTAGTACCACTTCCTATAAGCAGAGCCCGCCAAAAAGGCCCAACTATGAGAAAGACCGTTGCCGGTGTTCGTCACAGTCAGTCAGTGATCGCCAAGAGAAAACGTTGAAGAACATCAAGATGCCGACAATGAACAGTGCAACTGTGTTGAAATTCGCAAAGCTGACTGACAAAGCTTATGCTCCTATGAAAGGATCGAAGTCTGCTGCCGGTTTCGATTTAAGAAGGTAAATGATGTGTTCCGTCTTTGACGTAAGAACGTATTACGATTGTTCTAACAATTTCTTTCTTTGAACAGTGCTTACGAATACACAGTGCCAGCTCGTGGCAAGGAGTTAGTCAAAACGGATTTGCAAATCGAAGTTCCTGAAGGTACTTATGGTAGAGTCGCACCACGATCCGGTCTTGCGTGGAAAAACAGCATCGACGTTGGCGCCGGCGTAATCGATGCTGATTACCGGTAAGTCCTTCAACAAATCATTTTGATTTTCTGCGGGAATTTGCCACTTTGCAACGTGTTGAGCAATTGTTTTGCGTGGATGTGTTGAAAGAACGTGATCTGAAAGGATGTTTGTGCACGTGTGCAGCTATAGATTGTAGTGTCGATTAGAGTTAGGCGTTATTCGAATTCAATCGTTATTCGCGTACACTTAATCATATAAAAATTTTTTCTTATTTTTTTTTTTCTTTAATGCAGGGGAAATGTGGGGGTTGTATTATTTAACTTTGGCAACGAGGACTTTAAAATCTTGCCAGGGGACCGTGTAGCACAATTGATTTGTGAAAGAATTGTCTATCCTGAGCTGCAGGAGATGGAGAATTTAGATAACACGGAGAGAGGAGAAGGAGGCTTTGGTTCTACAGGGAAGAACTGAATATTTGATTCTGGTTTGTTTGTGTGTTGTAACTTTACCTACAGAGTATTACTATTTTCATAATAAAAGAGCTGTTAGAAAACTATACTTTATGCCATTTCTTAATTATTGTGTACAGCTTCTATAAAAATATGGGCTTAGGTAACCCAGTATGGCACAATAAAATATTCATTATTGGTGGTTCATAGTTTGGGGACAAGCCCTGTGAACAGTGTCGGTGCCTTCACCAAGCGTTGTATGTTTTTGAACTCCTTGTGATCCGCACCTCCCAGCAGCTTGAAGATAACATTCTCAGAGGTAGTTATATGGCACCCTAATCCTCTCATCCTCTGTAAAACATTAGGAATTCAATCTCTATTTTGAAGATTGTAACAATTGTGAAATTACCTCTAGAGCTAACAATCTATCCTCTTGGGTACGCGATGTGCAACAGTCAGCAACAGTGTGTACCTCGTATCCACTCTGTCTGAGGTCTATAGCTGTGTTCTCTATACATACATGGGTCTCTAGACCTATCAGGATAATTGCCTGTGGCTTCTCACCGCAGCATAAAGTGGCTAGCTCTTTATTTATCTACAAGGTCACAATAAGAAACTGTATAGTCTATAACAATTACACACATTCTTACGCTGTGTTTACTCACTTCTGGTGTACACATGGAAAAGTTAGTCTTTGCAAAAGGTCCTTTGGCACAGGAAATATCAAATTCAGGAATGGTCTTGCCTAGAGCCTTAGGATTTTGTTCAGAGACCAACATAGGGACCTCCAGCAGCTTCAAAGCGTTTATCTGCACATAATGCAGACGTTAACCTATACATAGCAGGTATTAAAACGAATATAAAGCACATTAGTGGCCCATTCTTAAAATTTTAATTGAAGAATACAAGGTAATTCGTACACGAGCCACATTTCCGTTAAATGTCAAGCATTCGTGGTTTAATTACAAAAATTGCCGTCCCATCCTGCACGGACTTATCAGGTAACCTTCGGCGTTAAGTATAGCAGCTAACGAAGGTCTGAATCCCATCGAGTCGTGCAGAACCGTGCACGCGTTGCTGGATTTTCCATATTTACCAGTTTCGCGGAGTTCTGTGTGATCTTGTCGAACTCGAACATAGCCTTGGCGAACTTTTCCTGTACGTCGCATATCAACAGGGCGGTCGTCCTCTGTTTGAGGACTGCTTTTGCGGCGTTCATTGCCATTTTGCCTGGCCGAATCGACGAAAATTACGTTCAAACACGAAACCACCGGTTGGAGGCAGCAGGCACACAGGTTCTCTTCGAGCCCTTCGAGGTCACCAGCGCAACGGCCACGAATTTCCACCCTAACAGCTAACTGGCTCTCGTGTTGTGACGCACGTGATATATTTCTGCGATACTCAAAGTTCACGGTCAGTCGTGGCTTTACTAACTTTAGATATATGTGCTACACTTAATCGATTTTGCGACACGTCCCCGCTCGACGAGCGAGCGACATAATTGACCGTATAAGGGTACGCAATAATTATTTGTTTATTTAGGGCGAGGGACAACCATTACTGGAAAAGTCGTTACTCGTTGCACGAGGGCCTCTCGAATAGATCTCTAGACATCTCTAGGCATAGTCTGGGATGATTGAACGGCGGATTTGATGCATTTGACAGAACGAGTCGGTGCGATTTAACAGAAGACAAGCATTGTTAGAATTTCAAACTTCTAATATCATTGAACAAATTTTCAATAAGAAGAATATTTTATTTAGTAATCGATGCGGACAATTTCTATTTTGCATAAGGATCGCCGGTGGAATGATGAATTGGGACCATCACTCTTAGAGGACTGTCGTGTCTGGAACGCGTGAGCGAGTTTTCCGAAGTTTTCCGTGCTGCGAGTCGAGTGATTTGAATCGACTGGTTTGGCGCGTGCGTGTTGCCGCAGCGTCCCAGGTGCTAGAGTGTACTTGGAAGTGTAGGCAGCGGTGGCGGCAGCAGGCAGAGACAGAGACAAGGCAGGCGACATAGAGCGGCGGGCAGCTCGCAGTCAAACAATGCTGTTTCGACTGGTCGGATGTACGGGTTCGCGATACAACTCCGCCAAGCTGAGATATCCGACTGAGAACGTCCACGTCTATCCGGTGACGATGTTCGCGTGCGGTTCACCGGCTGAGGAATCGCTCTAACGACATCCGAGTCGACAGAGACAGAGCGAAAGAGAAACAGATAGAGGTCGAATAAAGATCTCCGGTGTTTTTGCTCCTCCACCGCGAAAACCAACAGGGTTGATCGAAGGACTGACAAAAGGATCTCGTGCGGGTTTCTCCCCGTGTGGTTTCGCAAGCGAGTACCGGAGAGTTTGTAAACAAAGAATGGCCGTGGAGCCTCGTGAGGCCGGCCACACGAAGCCGCTGGTCCAGCTCTTTCCGAAAGCCGCCGAGTGCGTGTACACGAGTTGCTACTGGTAAGTGTCATCAACCGGCGAGACCTGACCGACCGCTTACCCTATCGGACACCCGACAGTCTAGACACACAGCAAATCACGTATCGATTCGAGCAAATAAAACGCGTGTCGTACTGCGGTTATCCATACCCGTTGATGGATCGATACGCGTTGCTGCAGTGCTAGAGAGACGGCAGTGCGATATGCTGCCGCCATCTTTGGAACGGTATGAAATACCTACGAATCACCGTGCAGCGTTTCTCCTCTGCTCGGCTTTCAAATGTCCCGCGCGAACAGGGTCTTGTGCGAACAGGAACCTTTGTGTCGCCGGAGCCGCGATAAACGATGCTCCCAAACACCTTTCTGTATACTTGAAAGTTGCTCGATGTTGCTTCTGTGTGGACATAAATTTACACCGAAGCAGTACGAATAGTTTCATTTGTATTGCAAAATGATAGACATAGCTACAACGCTCCTTTGATTAGTTAATCGACGCTCTAAACAAGCTGCGAAGCTTATGATAGATTTCAATTGAGTCAGTTCAATTAGTCGGCACTTTGCGCTACTGAACAGAAGAACAGTCCCTTTTCTATTTCACTACGCCCGTCGTGAATAAGCTCACGATAAATCGTAAAACCTACAATGATAGTCAAAAGAAAGTAATAGTCATTAGACAGCGGATTTTTTGGAAAATAAAAATGTTCTTATTTTATATAACAGTATTTTAAAATTTTTCTATTGTTTTTTCACTGTTCCAAATTGCACCTACTCAGTTTTGTCATAAATGTATAAAATCCGCTGTCTAATATTCATCTAGCAATCGTCGTTCTGTTTGCTGCTCCAAGGCCAAAGACTTCCATTATGAAGGAATACAATGTATTTCTTCGTCGTCGCTCTGATCGTTTATCGCAGCTCGAACACAAACGTACCCCACTCTCTGCCTGCTAGAATCCTTGATTTCTCAACCCTATATATTACAGCATTCTCACCCTGTCCTATTTTCCCCTTTCAATTGATGAACATCGCTTGATCACCGTCTGGTATAATACCAGCTTTCCGTTATTTTTGCTACGCAATTTCACCACCGCTCGATTATACACGCAATTAGCAAAATAGGAAACTCGATCATCATACCGGACGCTAATCGACCAACATTTGTCAACCGGACAATGTGAAACCGCGCTATCATCGCTGCGGCGAGAACGCACGGTCGCTCGTACGCGGCTCGTTCGATTAATAATGCATGCACAGTGCAACTGCATTATTTTCGCGCGACACGAACGTTCACACATAAACCATCACTTACCGGCTAACTAATTGTGCCTCAATCCTTTGCCCTGCTATTTTCAACCTCTTTCTCTCGAATCACTGTCTAGAAGAAAAAGAAAATTCCTACCCAAAGATAACGAAAATTGAAAATTATACCGCGAATATTATGAATTTACGACAAAACTATTTGATTTTGAAATTTTTCCAAGAGGAAATGCACGGTTAATTTCTTACAACTGGACAACTTCTCTTTTATATGAAGATCGTTGAATCGGAAATTCAATTGAAAAATATTGACAGCAAAATAACAGAATTTTCTTTTATCTTCAAAGGAAGAGCTGGCATGTTTTCTCGATAAATTGTGCTTGAATTCTTCGTCTTCCGATGCAACGCAACACGGCAAGGGGTTAATCACCTCGCCACCATTACCCAGGTCCCTCATTAACATCCGTCGTTGCAAGCAAAAGCTTTCGGCGTGCTCGTTTCGCCGTGCGTGTCACCGATCATCCGCGCACAACAATATTTCCATGTCACGCTTCGTGCAAACGTCATTTCGCACGCTTGCTTGCATATTCGTTTCATCGACGTTCACCTAGGCTCGCTCTTTCATACCTGCGTTTCCGATAACACGGAGAACACCGGGAAGAAACCTCCTCTTGCGCCTCTGCTTCTTCGAGGATCGTTCTTCGTCGGTGTAGTCATTCATCGCCTCATGCCGTTGTATCGTTTTGTTTGTGCGTTTACACTGATCTCTGACTGAAAATTGTGGATTGGTACGTTGGGAATCCTTTGTCCCTTATTATGGTACTCATTTGTTGTACAACACTGTAAAACATGTAGAATCGAATGAACTGCGAAAAGAACACGCAAGAATGCTCCACGTACCATAATTCGGGACAAGAATGAAGAGGGAGTAGAATCAGGGGCAGAAAAAGCGAAGCGACCTCGTCCCAGTTAACAGATTGAACCGACTCGTTCCTGGACCTGCTCAGCAAGGATCTCGTGTGTCATTTTAGCGAGGAGAATGTATGGAAGCTGTGTCAGGACGTAGCGACGAGGCACGGATCGGAATTACAGCATTGCTGTGTCGCGTTCGTGAGCAACCCCTGGCGTAGCGTTCCACTTTGGCGGCAACGAGCCGGGAAGGACGAGGATAAGCTCGTGATTTGGGTCAGTTCGATCGCTAAACAAATGTTAACTTCGATTCGAGCTTCTCCTATGATTTTTGGTGGAGGGAAACAACGTGTTTGTCTGTTGTATGCGTAGGACTACCACGTAATCCTTATCTACGCACCCGACGAAAGGGCGGTCGTGTACGATTTAGATAGCGCGTTGCCGTTTCCGACGCATTTTTGGAAATACGCGATGGAAACGTACAGGTCGGACGACGTGGTGCAACCAGAGCATCACAGGAGATTCAGAGTGGTGCCAGCCAGCGTGTTCTTGCGAGAGTTCGCGTCCGATCGGCATCACATGAAACGCGAGGACGGCACATGGATCAAGACGCCACCGGATTATCCACCGATCTCTACACCAAGTACGTTCATGGCCCCTGGGACAGGCATGGCACCATAGATTGCCCCTTGTGGCAGCGCACGATCACTCTAAGCTTAATATGGAATATTAAACTGGACCTTGCTCGCCAGTGCCTCAAGTCGACGGAGCTCCGTCGGTCTGAGCAGAGCCCGAGGAGGTCAGAGCTCCATGGGGCAATCTGTGCCCATGCCTGGACTCTCTTGGTTCTAACAACAGTATACCATATCTCTGGAGCAAGTCAGATTCTCACGAAATTGTTTCTTTTGTTCTGCCACACTTCCAGCGTGCAAGAACAACTTGGATTCCTTTATTAACACCGATCCAGGGACCGGTCTCGGGATCGTGTTGACGTTAGAGCAATTCTTCGACCGGTATCACAGGCCGATCGCGAAGCCGACTTAAGCTACTTACCGCTATAAGGAAGTTTCCGCAGGGTAACGATCGTTCGCTTCGACATCTCCATCGTCAAAATCAGTCGTATGGCCTAAGGGAATTGGTAGGTGCATGCACTATTGTTTTTGCGGGCTGAGACATTCGGTCAAATCGTTTCGCTGATAACGATCGTTGCTGAGCGAAAATCGCAGACGCGTCTCCGCGCGGAAAAAAACACTGGAGCCGAATCGTAATTTTTTGATTCACATCCTCGTCGCGCGTTTGTTCAGCGACGCGCTTGCTACTTTCGCGAAAATCGAAATCAAAATGTTCGTTAACCGGTGGAGAAGCAAAGTAAAAATAGGATCGTGTGTCGTCTGTGTCGATAGTCGCGGCCGACAAGCGCCGCGGCTAATAATCGTGATCTGCGCTGCCTTTTCTCTCCCCGACGAAAGTCTTCGCCATAAGTATTTGCTCGTTATACTTCCAGGCTATGCTGACACCTTCTCGTTTCCTCTCGGTGAACCCTTTGCGGTCCCAACTCGAGTCTGACTCGACGTTTCGTTCCAGCTGGTCTCGTGTCAAACCGAACTCCGAAATCAGCGTCGATGATCTCGAGACCAATCTTCGCACTATGAACTGTGGGTTCTGCGCGTTTGACGCGAGACGTGGGACGTCAGAGAATCTGCAGAGATGCGCAGTCTAATGATAAATCACAAGTTCTAATCCGTAACTGTACGAATATAATGTTGTTTCGTGTGTCAGACCACGGAAGAATCGAACACAGAAAATGGCCAAGAAAGAACGTACCAGCTGGAACAAAATGGCAAAAATTGTCGAAACCGTAAACGGTTAAAATTCTTTTTTGCAAAGCGTTGGCGATCGACCGTATTCGAAGTTTCGAGTCGCGGTTCCATAAGTGTCCTCGTCTCCGTGCATACCATACATTGCATGCATAACGTACGCGCGCGTACACGTCGGCGTTCGCGAGCGAGAATCTTTGTCACGGCTTTGCTCTATCGATGGTATATTGTATCGTTATCGTTATTGTGTCTAAAGACTGATTGTATTTAACGGGCGAAACTGCTCCGAAACTCCCCGAGGAGGGCGAGACAAGAAGAGAAGCCATTCTCCTCGACGATACTACATGTGTCACACGTTGTAATACCACATACATAGATGAGCGCGTCCTCCGACACAGACGCGACTGAAAAGCGCTTAAACCGTTACTGTGCGATCGATAACAAAACGTTAACGGCAAGGAACATTAATCTTTCCGAGGATAATGTACCATTATTACGATTATTGTAATTCTTGTGATACTTTACACTTTCTACTTTGAATACCTACAAGCTATACTTGTCTACTGTTTGTATACTACGGAAACCGATGCTTAACGACCGCGCGTTCGCTCGTCGACCCTCCGTAACGTCGCGTCGCGTCGGAACTGACAACGTTCGAACTCCGGCTGTGCTATTTCGATTTCATCAAGATTTTATGGTAGCACACAGGTCCCTCGTGATGTGTGGAAAATTTTAGCCGTCGTCGATTGATAATTCTAAAGATATAAACAATTAAAGGCATTCTTCTAGGTAACTAGAATCACGAATATCTTTAAAGGTATCAAGGTACCTGTGGCTGATGTTTTACAGACGTTTATGGGGACTTGTTGAAATTGTTGAAATCGAGGTTGGATAGTTGGTATTCCTACTTTGTCAGGTGCAACGCGAGAAATCAAGGGCCCGTAGTAAAGGACCCCGCACGACCAATTACCCACATCGAAATGATCGTCTTCGACGAGTCAACGAACGCGTGTATCCACCGGATCCCGGGTGCGAACAACGAAAAACTTGGAGATACAAAAGCTGTCGCTATTCTTGCCTCTCTGCTAACGCGATCTTCGACTCTCTCGAGCCGCCTCGGCGACGATGATTTTCCGAAAGTTGTCCGACGAGCGAACGCAACCGGATCGCCGGTTCGTCGACCGTTTCGAGAACCGACGGTCCCGTCGATAGTTTAAGAGTTCGTCCACTCTTTGCCTTCCAGTATCTTTCACTAGTTCTCTCTTTGTCTTCTATCATCGACATACGTTTCTCTTCGACCCGGGTGCCAACGCGTCGCCACGGTTTTCCCTTCCGGATGAAACAGATGAATGCTCGTTCGCTTCTATACGTTAAACTAAATCGTGCGAGTCGCATGGAACGAGAGATGGAATATTAATTTCAATCGAGTTTAATCAATTTCGAAATCAGAGGTGAACAGAAGTGGACAAGCATTTGGTGATTTGATCCGAACCAGGGCTTGAATACGGTTCTAAAATCTGTTCTGTAATTTCGACAACTATATAATATTAATATATTTTACAAATTTATATATAAACGCAGAGAAATCATTCGCACATGTTATTAATTTCTAACAGAACGTGGAAACTCGCTATACTATTCAATATCTGGAATTGCACTTGATATAAATGTTCAATATTTTATTAAACGAATCGGTAGAATATGTTTTGCGATCTCAGACTCCGCCAACAAGCAGCTTGGAATAAGCTTTAATGGAGTGGATAAACAAGAATCGATTCTAGAAACGAAAATACGAACGGAATGGCACTTTCGGTTAGCCATAACATTTCGAACAAAGGTTCTCTATGACGGTTCTAATCGGAACCTTTATAGAACGGTTCGAAACAGTTATTTTCGGAACGGTTTCAAGCTCTGGAACGCACGATTCCGTGAATCGGCGTGGGTGTGGAGCGATAAACCGTGGCGAGACTTTATGGAGGGAAAGCTGTGCTCTCGCTTAAAGCAGTAGCCGCGTCTTCGAGGAGACTTACATGGTCACTGAAAAATCGTGGATGGGAGGAAACCCTCGTCGCATTCACAGGAACACACCGGCGTCGTATCGTATGGAAAATCCCGGGACCGATCTTTCTAGCGTTTCATATCTTCGCGAACGAGATAGGAAAAGCGGTGAAAGGAAGACCTAATCTCTCTATCGTTCAGGATATTGCTAAATATATCAGAAGAGAAATTATTGACATTGTCACGAGGATGGTGATTATTATATATAAATATATATACATATATATTTATCAATATTTCATATTTATTATATTGATATATTTAATTATATATATATATTATATATATATAAATTATATCAATTTCGATACGGTAGGAGAGTTTAGCCGAGAGATGTTGAATTATACAATGTTTTATATATACATATATATTTGTCGACGTTCGGTGACGTATTTTCTTATCATTCTCATTCTACGATATACATTTACGATAGGACTCTGAGGATCACAAATCTTTATCACGATTCCCGCATGTTCACAAAGAATATAAATATATATATATACACATATATGAGTATACATATATATATACACGCATATGCGAAACGACGGAAGAAGGATCTATTTATGAATTTCGTCTTTCGAGTCTACAAGTTAATTGTAATAATAAATGGATGCACTCCGTTCGTCGCCGCATGAAATCTTATGAATGTACTTCTGCCGAACTCTGTGTAAAAGAATCGTCACGTGCTCCAAGGTCCTCTCTCTTCCTCTTCCTTGGTCAGGTGCCATAAGAACGACGCGTATGGGGAACCAGAGTGTGCATGTGATTAAAATGAAAGTGAATAAACGGAGAAAGGTAAACGCTTCCGAGTTCGAGACGGAAGAGCGTCGAAAAAACTAGCATGCGTTCTCCGAAATGCGAGATGATCCATCGGCCAAGCGTCGACCGTGTTACTTTCTTCCGCACAAAAGCAGATCTGCTCGATCGATCCGCTCTCGTTCCCGTAAACGAGATGTACTCGATGTCCGTTGAAGTTACCAGACAACACCGGCGAAGTGGTTTTAACGTTTTTGCTCATTACGCGCACAGTATTTCCGGCGGCCGATCGATTATGGTCGGCACGATCTGGGCATCGGGGAGCTTCAAGGGAAAACGATGACGCGCATGAATTTTCAAATGTATATTGTATTCAATTTGCAAAAATATATAATGTACAATTACAGAAGTTACATGGTGAATTACGAATAATTTGTCGCACGCTCTCCTCCGATCCTACACGCGGCATGGATCCTCGGTTTGTATCAGATCATCCCATAAGAGTTTTCATTTATAAATGATTTCTCTCCACCCGCTAGAAGAATCCTGTTATTCTAAAATGTGCATTCGAGGAATTTCGACAGAAACTTCCTAATTGAAAAAGAGAAGACAAAGAATTAATTATTTTACACTGAAGGAATAACAATTAATCGGGGCCTATGGGATGACCAAACAAATTCCGAAACTTTACGCAATAGAAGTGAATCGTTTTTTGTTCAGCAAGACAACGATGTAAAGTCTGCCGAATAGGATCCGCCGATGTTCACGATATAAATAATGTATTATTTAACACGAGTATTAACCTAGATAGTAATTAAAAGGAGCCATCGATTTAATACTAGTCCATCCGTATGCACCTTCGTTCAAATTCTCACGCTATCGCTTCTTTTGGGGAGGAAGGGGGTTTCTCTCGAAGATAGTGCCAAGATAATAAATATCTATAATAACAACAAGTAGATCGCTAGACAGTTAAGTAATAACGCCGGGAATGACTGACGCGAGTCGCTATTAACACAACGAGCTGTATTCCGTCGGAATAACATTCTTTCGTTCGAGTAACTGGTACAAGTCACGATTTATAACTAAATTAGTTTCGCCCCGGTTCTCACGTTCGATAGTACGGCCTGTAAGTGGACATCGGGATATTGTTTTTCGATAAATGGTGCAGGTCACCCTGGTCGTACTCGACGTCGTTGTAGATTCCGCTTTGATTCTGAAACGGGGAACAGCTTTGTGAAAAATCTGCAACCGGGGAAACGATATCGAACGAATTTCGAAATACTCACGGCTAAGGAGGACCTAGACTTTGGTCTGGGGACGTGGAATCCGCTGCTTTGGGGGATCAAATCGGCCCTGTCCTTATCCTGAGGCTCGGAATCCGAGCTGTCCGGGTCCGGCTGGTGTCTCTGTCTCGATCTCAATGGTGGCTGGAGTCTTGGCAGCGGAACTGGCGGTAAAGTCCCGTGGACGTTTATGGGAGGGTAGCCGAACACTGCTGAACTCGGCCTGGTCGGGCCCATGGGCTCCGTCTGGGTCCACGAAAGACACATCAGATTTAGAGGCATTTATGAGAGAAACAAATTGGTTCAATATTCAATTTGTTGCGATTGTTCAAAAAGGAAAAATGTGTCTCATAATTGATGCAGACAATTTTGCACAAAGACCTGATACAATGTAGCTAACAATCACTCACCGCGTAGACATTGGCAGTCGCCATGTGGTCTCCAAAGTGCGCCCACATGTAAGGTGGCAGATTAGTGGGCGGTCCTTGTTTAACAGAAGCCAGGGTGCCCACAGATCCCACCCTTGCCAGAGTCCCTGGAAGGGTTCCAGGAATACCACCCTGTATGTACCCATAAACCGGTGATCCAACCGATTTTTGCTCCCTCGACCATCTTCGACTGTAATCCCCACAATCATGAATACACAAATTGAATAATCGATGGATGTACGAAGGTATATAATCATCCTTACCTCCACATGACGAGACACACTAGCGTTAAAACTATAATTATTAAAGCTGCTACCGACGCCCCTATAGCTACCCCCAGTACCTCGCCGTCGACCTCGCACTGTGCCCCATAATAATTTCCAGTGCACCTGCGAAAAAAGTCAATCGTTCAGAAACTGGAGGACCTGAGGGTTGTCAGAGCCCTTCGACAACCCTTCTAGATTATTAATACACTCACGTGCACTGCATATGGTCGCCCTGGTAGGAGCAGGAGCCTCGATTGTTGCAGTATGTCGAGGGACAAGATATGCACGTTCTTCCGGACTCGTTCGGATCGTCCTTGTGAGGATCCTTCAGTCCGTGGTTGCAGGTGCAGGTGAACCCGCCCCAATTGTTAGTGCACGTCGCCGACGAATGGCAGTCGTTCAGCTCCGACGAAGCGCACTCGTCCAGGTCTGTAAATATAATGTTACGAAGTTAGTTAAAATTGTTCGGTTGCAGGAAGTGCACAATTTATGCGCGTTTCGACATGCAGACCTTGCAGGTTCGATATAGATCCAGCCGGGCTGTCTACGTAAAGAGCACTGTTCCCGATATTGTTGCTGCGCCGGTGAATAACGCCGAGCAGATGCTTCTGCAGCTCCCCTGCCAGGCTTGGCCTAATTGTTCTCGGCTCGTAAGTGAGTTTCAAAGTTGCATTCACAAAGACACCCCCTTGCCCCTGGCTCACGTCGCCCTGGAACACGCCGTTCACCGAGGAGCCCATGTACTCGTCCGAAAACGGTGTCATCGACATGGCTGACTCGATCTGATGAGACCACAAAATAATTACATCGAAGCTTCCATTACTTGGTAAATTGTAAACAATAACGCGTGATCGACTTACAGCGCGATTCGCTTGGAAGGCCAGGGTTTGGTAAGGCTCCGAGTCTTTGTCGGTGAACCCTTGGTCCCAAACCACTTTTCTGTCGTAGATCTTGTCTACTCTGATGGACACCACGATGCTTATGATCCCTATCAACGAGAAGCCTCTATTTAATACCATGTTAGCATCCAATAAAGTTCGAGGCAAATCTACTGACTCTTGCAAGGCAAAGAATGCTGCAGCTTAGCATATCCCGGCTTGCAGTGGCACGCGGACACTCCCTGGACCGTGGCACAGGCCTCGTGCTGACTAACGTCGCAGGTGCTCGTGTCTCCAACAATACAGGTGTCGATCCTAACTGGAGGTTGAGTGGGCCTTCTGTGGAAGTTCAATCTTCTAATCGGACCGGTTGGTCTTGGGCTCGCTGTATATGGGCTAGGTGGATCGGGCTGAGGCACTGCGAATCTGAAAGAGTGCGGGAAATACACAATAATGGAAGACTACCATAGCAATAATTTAGTTGTACAAATATCGAAATTCGCTAACCCCGTTCCAACCACCGCAGGTGCCTGCGTCCTGGTGGGCTGGGGTTGCGGCTGCACGTGCGTGGATGTTCTGTCAGAGTTTTCGAACAGGCTCAGATAGGTCCTCTTGCCGTCGATGCTGACGAAGCCTTGACCTTCTACCGCGGACGTGAGAATCACATCGGCGTTTCCGTTTACGGGTACCCTAACACCCTCTCCTAAAGACAAAAGGAAAAGAAAGTGTACAGAGGGACACTGTTGCGGTCTTAGGTTCTGTGCAATAGAACGCGTGGATGCTTACCGGAGCCTCCACCGCCGGGGCCTTGGATAGCCGAGACCGTGACATCAAAAATATCACCGATAGGCGGATGTCTCGGCGGAGAGTAGGGTCGCTGGGTGGCTAGTCCTTGAGGTCCCGTGTAATCCAAGGTGTCGTCGAGAACAATTCCAGGTCGGGGTCGGTAGGCATAGCGATCCGTGGGGGCTACAAAGGAAATTAATTGACCATGGCGGCTGCCAGCCTCTCGACAAAGGAGACTAATTAACCGTACATCTCCGCAGAGACCGGCCCGGATGCATTCATTATAGATCGACTGCGATACCGCCTGCAACATCTTCGTTCTACCGCGGATACTCTACCTGGATTTTTGGCGAACGTGTTCAGATGTGTGCTCGCTACAGGTGTGTGCACTATAGTCTTCTCCGTAATAGCCGTGCTCTTTATAAAAGTCGAGGGTAGAGTCTCCGTCGAAATCGAAGAGCTCGTCAAGGTCTCTACATCGGTCGATTTACTGGGCTCCAGAGCTATCGTGCTCGACGTGCTTGTAACATTGCTGGAACTGTTCGCAGTGGATGCTGTCGGTTGAACAATAGTCTTCGTTGTCGTAGGCTCGATCACCTGCACCGACGAGCTGGTCTCGATGTTCAGCGTCGAGAATGTTTTCGTCGACGTTTTGACGATCGTCGACTTCTCGCTCTCGTTGTTCGCGTCGGGAGTGGAGTCGTTGTGATCGCTGATCTTCGTCGACTTCGTGGGCTTGATCTCCAATGGGATCACAGGCTTTGGAGCCTCCTCTTGTTTCGAATCGGACACCTGGTTGGATTGACTAGTCTCCGAACTAGGCGTCGATGTCTTCTCGTTGCTTATTCTATTGTCGTTAGTTGGATATTTATGGTTGTCCTTCATCTCAGATTCCTGGATCGAGCTATTCGCTTTATCATTTTGATTAGCCTCATCGTGGACCTTCATTGTGTCCTCTAGACTGTTGGTAGTAGCTTCGTTGCGATCGTTCTCCTCCTTTTTGGTAGAAGACTCCGCTGGTTCGTCTCGAATTGGAGGAGATAGATTTGTATCAGGATATTTGTCATCCTGATCCTTATCCGTATGGAACACAGAGTCCGAAAAAGGTGGTAGAGGTTTATAGGGTGGAATGGGTCGTCTGTTAGTTCCTGGAAACCCGACAGGATCCGTCAATATCGAAACAACGAGACAGAGATCAAAAATACAAATCCAAGTGACATTACCAGGTCGATTCCAATTCCACGGCCGGTTTCCTTGAGGAACGATCTGCTCTGGCAGCGGGACTCCGTTCACAAAGGGTCTGATAGGCCTTTCCAGCGGTAGCTGATTGACCAGTGGTCTCTCGGGAGCTGGTGGTTTCTCAAAGGGGTAAGGATGATTCAGTGGAGGAGGCGGAGGATTCATTCCAGGAGTATTGAAATCGGGAGGCAAGGGTGGAACGTCCGAAATCCTTGGTGGACCTCTGTTGTTGATCCTGCAGAAGAAAAATTCGTATTTGTATTAGGTTGTTGCGCGGTGGATCCGAGTTGTATATGTAAATAGAAACAGGAAGATAGTAGAACCTATGTGTACCTACCTAGTGGGTTGGATCGGTCGCTGAGGTTTGGCGGTATTGGCAGCGACGTTCACGTTGGCTTTCAGGATCTTGACGATCCCGGTAAGGATGTCCTGGATGTCAGGGTTCGCCTGCCGTTGTCCCGCAGTCGCTGTCTCCAGGATCGGCGGTGGAGCGTGTTCGCTAAAGATCCTGGGGATCTCTTGGCGAGCTTGTCTTTGTTGATCGATCGCCTGCAGGTACTGTGCCCGTTGGGACGACGCTCCAACCAGCTGATGGGGCTCCGACAAGAGTTTTGGTCCCTGCGGAGCCCCTTGTCCTTCCCCCGACACGGGCTCTCTCGTTGTCAGCGCCATTCTGTTGGGAACACGGGTAATAAGGATGCATGAGTCGGTTTTCTCGATTAATGATACTCGGCAGGGGATGCATGCCTCTAGACAAGATTAATGGACCCACCGATAGTATTCCCCGGGCTTGACCTCTATATTGTTCCCGTCGATGTGATCAACGTGTTTCGAGGACGTCAGCTCGTCGATGGCCTCCTCGTGCCTGGTGTCCTCGAACCTGCCGTCGCTCTTATCGAAACCGGAGACGCTCTTCGAGCTTTCTAATTGAAATGCTGGTACAGTCCTCTGGAAAGTCGGCGACCCGTCCCGATGGAACACGCTCGAAGTCCTTTCCGCTCCTGTGTACCCGCTCGCGCTCAGAACCATATCCTCCGCGGTCGATTTCGAGGATGTACGATCGTTTTGGATGGCCGACACACCTGCAAAAAACCGATTTAAACCGTGATTTAGGCTTCTGCATAAATTTGCCAGGGCGCTCGTGCGTGAACGCTGCGGCCAGCCTAGGGAACAGCCTCATCGACCACCGAAGCCCCTAATTGCCCTGCGAGGAGGTAGATCATCGTATCGTGATTAGGCGGTGTAACAAGGCGCTCCTCGCACGCGTGGGAAACCCTTCCCGCAGCAAATGCTGCGTTTTTTTTATTTATAGTGCCCTAAGTGGGCGTGGTTTTGTTCGTCGTTCGCTTAAAGTGTCTTAAGAGGGCTGTGGTTCCATCACTTCCTGTCTCTAAAGTTCCTTGGTAGGCGGGGTCTGGGCGTGGCTTAGATGCTCTCGATTTCTACAAAGCCAGCCAAAATCTCTATGAAACAACCGACACTATAACTATCCTAACATAACCCAGACTATTGTCATACACTTTCTTTTCCATCTAACTAAATTTAATGAAATGTAACTAAACGAAAGAGGGTGTCGCTCGATCGCGCGGACGTCCATCGATCGTTTACTCAGTCGATCTTGCGGTGACCGCAAGAAACGTCGCGCTATCGATTGAGAAACGGAGGGGTCGAGATCGAGAGAGTTGCAAAAAATCGAGAAGATCCACGGCCGATCGGGAAGGCAAACGGTACTCGAGAGGTTGACATTCTCGAGGCCGGTATCGAGTGGTTTGACCAACCGTGGACGTGACGCGTATGAAATTACTACTACTACTCTCTCTCTCTCTCTCTCTCTCTCTCTTTCTCCGTGCTCGTCTCTCCGTGCCCTTTCTCGATCCTCGGCGTCGCCTCTTCCGCCTTGTCGCGAGTGAAAAAGGTACGTCGACATTGTATAAATTCCTTTGGATCGTACGGGAGAGAGAGCCGGCGCGCGATCTTCGATACGATCCTCGAATTCCCCGTGGATCTTCGGTCTCGCATCTATCACGCGATCTCCAGGCATTTACAATTATCCCCGATATCACTTTTATTGCGAGCTGTTAGGCGAGACGCGTGCACGCCGCGGCGTATTTCACGGTTGTCGTCCGGCACAGTTTCAGCATTAAAATTCCGCGGCGGACGGGACAGAAACAATGGGGAGATTTCCATGCAGCAATTCAGCGACGCGCGAAGCAATTTGAGTGAAACTACACTTGCGGACGCCGCGCCGCCACGTACAGATCCTCGCGACTCGATAGTAACGATCGGTTGTCCTAAATTCTATATAGCCGCATGGAAACACGCGGACGATTTCGATCGCCGAATCGACCCCTGGAACGAACAAGTCTCCTCGATCCTCTCGAAAGCAACCGGTCGCCGATAAGCGTCGTCCTCTAGAAAGTGCATGCATATCTTATTGCATGCTATCTTTCATTCACTACACCTTTCACCAACTTTCTGCGACCGTTTCGAAAAACGCTACGCTTCGATCCTGTCCCTAACAATCAAAGTACTCCCTCTGCTTCGCAACTAGACCGCGGATCTTATTTTTCCTTTGAATGAAGAGCCACAGCCAAGTCATAGAACAAGTCTAGTTGTTCTTCGATGGTTCAAGTGATTTTAAGATAACGTATACTGTCACTAAAGCTGTCTGACAGTTAATTAATTAGCTTGCAGTCGATTTTTCAATTTCTCGAGCGTGGTGATGGAACGCTGACCAACCTGGCCACGAGACGCGCCTGCAAACCGACGATTTTCATTTCCGAGGATCTAATTCGCTAATTGCTCATTAGACGGCGCACAGAGCGACATGATTTCCAAACAAATGCCCGCTCGCGGTCGCAATTAAGGTAACCGGTGCTCCGTTCTACTCGGCGAGCACCATGCTCTCGATGCTCCCTCTCCGACTCGCGTGGAAACAGTAGAAAAAGAATCGTCGATGCAGCGGAGAACTTTTTAAAATTCTCCTCGTGTTGTTAATGACTGCTTTCAACATGTATCTGATCATCAGCCGCGTGTCCAGCTTCGTTAAAGGTATCCGAACCGTGTCCCTTCGAGAAACATCGCTGCAAAAACTCCATCGCGACTATACGATCAATCTAATCCTCCATTCCAAGTGTCGCAGGTAGAACGCTATTGAATCAGTGGTGATTATCAAAGCATGCTAAAACGTATGAACGCGTAGCACAACAGAAATCGGAAAGCGGGGAGGCTGGATCTACAGTTAGGCCGCAGCGCGAGTTAATTCAGTTCTCCCGCTGCATTATGGAAATGCAGGTGCATTGTTGCGCCGGGGAGGACGCGTTATTATCGCCGTCTAGAATTACGGTTTCGGTTGTAGCTGACGTTACCCGTGAACTTGAGCGTTCCTAGACGTCGTTTGTGCCGCGAACGCATCGACATTGCCAACCGGCGTGAGAATCTGGGTAAATCGGCAACAGCAGAAACGGTAGCGACGCGTCTCTAAGACCGTCGATCAATTGCACGTCGACCGCAGCAATTTCCTTTGACATTGCAGCCCGTTTCCGCGGCTCTAATTTGTCGTTTAGAGCGCCCTTGATCGATCGATCCTCCCGATCGCGTGACTACCGCGCGTTTGCGCTCCGCTGACCGACAGACTCGAAGGACTTTCGTTTCCGATTTGCTCGCCCGGAGTCGCAGAAACGATAATTATCAGCGCACGCGGCTAACGGTGTTCACGTGAACACCATAACCTTCCCGACGTGAGACCAACCGGCAGGGATCCCGTGAGAATGTAGGTGAATCGCATGGTTGATTCTGTCGCGCCGACCGGAATGCAGCCTCCTCGCGATCGGGTTCGGATCGTCCTGGATCGGGAGCCGGGTATCCTCCTTCAGCTCATCTTCAAAACTCTTCACCCTTTCTTCTACGGAGAAGTTACAGAACTAGCAGTGCGTGCTGTCACAAATGCTAGTATAATATCTTCATACCTATTTTCTAATTCCGGAAAGCACCTAATACTCCGACCCAATGGAACCTGTTCCGGTTCCCCTGTAAGAATTGTCCTAACCTTCAGGTTAAATCACTGGGGATTAATAAAACATCGATGGGGAATGATCTGAATCCTCTCCCCGGCATTCCGATTTCTCCTCCGGCTCCTCTGGTCCTTTTTACTCGTGCTCGTGATACTTTGCACGAGTTATTGGATTTTTCTGTTCGTCGAGGATCGCGGGGGCGGGAGAGAAGACTATTTACCGCTTCACAGGCGAGCGACTTCGAGAAAATACAAGACCGACGAGACATCGCGTGAACCCCACGGTAAACATGCGTCTCACGAGGTAACGAGGTAACACAGTTTGTATCTTACGTGCGCCGCGTCCAGAAAAATGATTACCGGTTCTGGATACCATCGATCCAGGTATGTATGCAACAACGATATTCAACGGCCTCTGGCATACGCCGGTGGAATGCCGCTTGGAAGCGATACACGGCCGCGTTTCCTTGTTCCTTGATGCCGGGCGTGAGCAACGAGTGCCCCAGGGGGCAATCGCCCGGATCCGTCGAAATCGAGAGCAACGAAGCCCCGCCTATTGAAAACATTCCGTGTGAAGCGCGGATCTAGATTCCACCGTGGGACAGGGGCTTGGGTGTGCCGAAATTGGGAGCAACAAAGCCACGCCTACTCAGGAGACTTCTCACTGGATGTAGGAATGGTTTGTCCCGTGGGGCATGCTCTGGCACCGTCAAAATTTAAAAAACGGAAAACAACGTTTACACGATGTACCAGTTTAGTCCAAAATCGAGGGCCACGATGCCACGCCTACTGAAGACATTCTATAATATACTTTTTGCACGAAATAATACTCTGTTTTGAGAATTGAAAAGAATTATTCCTTCCTCGAAGTACTGTATGATTAAATAAACAGACTGACTGTGTGTCTCTGGCTACAGCCCCTTGCCCCGGGGGCAATCCAGGGCACAGAGCGCTGTCACCGTGCTGCTAGCAAGCTGGATCGATAGCAGCACAATCGATCGCGGTGTTCCTCGTCGTGGAAAGAGGAAGTCGCGAATCCCGCTCGAACAGGTGGATTTAATATTCGCCTAGAGCCGCTAGAGCATCGTGTGACCCCGTGACGCAATTCTAACAGCGTCTGGCTCGTGGCAAGAAGAAAGAAACGTCGAAGGGGTTTATCCGTGGAAGCGTAGACCGAGCTATGCGCCGTCTCTCGAGGCGGTAACGGCAGAGTTAACGGTACACCATTCCAGCCCAATATTTATTCTTTTCGCCGGCGAACGCGACATTTCGTGGCTCCCCTAAGAGATTCGACAGGTGTTTCGGGGCCGTTCACTCGGCCTGCCACTCGTCATTCTCGAGGATCGATTGATCTCAAAGGTTAACAACCATACAACAAGTTTTCTCAGTATTCTACAAATTCTTCCATTATTAAACTCGTCACTGAATATTCAGTTTTACCTGTTTCGTCACGAGCTGAAATATTTTTGTATAATTATAGCCAGATTTTTAATTAGCATCGTCATTCCCACGAGTACCAGCACAGTGATTTACAATTTATCATGACGTAAACTCAAGCATTAATTTCCGAATTATTTAAGAGACTCGTACCGATGCTCCTAAAAAAGTAATTAGGTTTCTCCAGGCCTCTACACGTCCCGGATATCCTAATTTGTCGCCAGTTGATCTATCTTCCCGCAGCAATTAGCTAACGACCGGGTTCCTCAAATAAATAGGATCGCATCGAATCTCGGATCTGATCTGGACGTTTTGGAACGTGGATCCGCGTGAAAGCGGACCACGGACGATTCACATGGTTCATTTCTGACGCACGCTTCGCGGAACCATATTTCCTCGTCACCGTTTCTGTCAGACGAAATCCTGGTGAAAACCAATCGACTTTCCGTTCCTACGCTTGTTGCGACGATTTCGTGACACTTTCACGGCTAACGCGGTTGGGCGAAAGTCCGGTGACGAAACTCTGCGTTGGCCTGTGTTTCGTCGCTCGTCCGCGTTAAAGATCACGCGAAGAGTATTATGCAAATGCCCGAGGAATTGCGTCAACCGATGAATCGATGACTAAAGATGGAATCGAACCGGAAGAAAACTGATCAAAATTCCGTTGGATGGACCGGTGTCAACGACTGCGCAACCTTGGGTTAGAACCGCGCCTAGGCCCTAAGATATTCGTGATTTGCATAAGCCAACGACCCGGACAAGTCGAAATTCGCGATGCGAGCCGAGGATACGTCGTTAACTCCGCTGTGCATGCGATGTGAAAATCATAAAGTAACAGGTACGTGCCGGGCGACGAATGCACGTCATGCCGCAGCTTTCTCCTCTGCCGTCCCTCGAACGCTGTGACGTCTGGCTCGCGTTAAATAATCCCGAAAAATTTCACCCAGGCTTTTCCCAAACCTCGCCTTCGAACGTTCAACTGTTCGAAACCAAAGAAATACAGCATTTCTCCACCCGTGAATTTTGCGGTACAGATACTCGGAATAATCTCCGAGTCTGTAACTGTATTCGTCAATACACTTTCTACTGCTTCGAGTTATTTATTTGTTTTACAAAACTATTCCTCCTCCATTATAAAGCGACTTCCTTATGGCTGATTCTTCCTCCGAGCTCTCGCAAAACAAGGGAAAAATCGCGACGGATAAGTGGAAATAAAACTATAAGGATTGCGTATTAAACCACTGTGCGCCGTGGTTCGTTTCTAATTAACACATGTTGCTCTCAGCGAGGAGCCGATGGTCTTCGCGCCGACGTGAAGGCAATTACCGCGCTGAGAGCTTTACGCCGCTTTTAAATATTTATACGTAGGTCAGCTCTGGTAGGGTCGGCGAACCCTCCGCGTTTTTGCGTTTCCACGATATAGTCGCGCGCGTCAGCTTTCCTAGATTCTCATGGTGAATAGTTAATCCCGCGCGCGGCAACTTATCCGGAACCGGATGCGTACACCTACTTACTGGTATCTACGTAAGGCGCCACGTTCGTAAATCATCGACTGTTGTCAGTCGACGTAATTACGACCACTTGCTTTCTGATTTATTTAATTATCCTTCTCTGTTCGAGGGATGCAAACGTCTCTGGAAATGTTTCACGCGGAAACATCGAATTGTTACGCTGGAAAGGTGCTAGCGAGAACCTTCGAAGGAGTCGCGCTGCTCAGAAACTTGTCGAACGACACGAAAATTTTCGACAGAGGTCAAGATACCGGTTTCGGATTCGACCGCGCGTGGCGGCTGGTTTAAAGACCTATCGAACAGGTTCAGGAATTAATTTCGTCGAGAGGCATTTTCTTGGCAACGTGTAGCCGGGACAACGATCTATTCTATAGCTGTCTCGCGGTTTCTCGCAGTAATTCGCGTAGATCATTAGCACCGGCGAGCATGCGAGGTGCCTTGGAAAGTGGGCCTCGAATAGTCCCAGTCATTGGGACCTTGGGTGCAACGCGGATCGCGGGTCGTTAAAGCAGATCAAATGGAGAGGCAAGGAATGAGTCCTTGAAGGAATTCTGAGTCCTTGAACACCGGCCTTGCACCCCTTATACTACCGAGTCATATTTTATTCAATCAATTTGGGGTCCCTTGTACTTCGTTCTGATGTATAACGATCTTTAGGACTAGAGGAATTTGCTCTCGATAAGTCCAGAATTTATATAATCTCAATAAATATTGTGGTGCCAAGTTGGAGCCAGTAAGATCTGACAAATTCGTAAAACGGAAGGAATTTTCTACGAACGTCTCGAAAATGAAAAAGTCCTTAAAGTCTTTTCTGAAGTGTCGCCAATAAACAAATACCAGCATAATGAATCAACATATAAGAATCCAACGAGTTTCTCGAAGGATGCGAAGAATTTATCGAAGAATTTAGGACCTACCTACGAGTGCCAGCAGGACCAAGGTCCCCAGGACCATAATCCTCGTGTGTCCCCTCATCCCGAGACGCAGGCGCGTTGCGTTCGCTAGTGGCGCGGTTGCTCCTGTCGATCAAGGCCGGGGCTGATGTCAAGGACACTGGTATCAAGGATCTCTCCTCAGGAGCGCCTCCTCAGGTGGCTGGACCAGTCTTTATCGTCGTGAAACGTGCCACGGTGCCAGCCGATCGCCGCCATTTTGGATCGCAAGCCTATGCCGAGTAAAAACGACGAGCATCGTGGAAACTTTGATGCCCCCGGCGGCTGCTCGCCATTCTTCTTTCGCCGTTCCTCTCTTCCCCGTGTCCTTCTTCGTCTCTGTCTTGTTCGCCTTTTTTCTTCTCTTCGATTCGGTCTCGCACTCTCGCGCACGCCGGCTGACCTACTTGGCCGCGGTTAGGTCCGGTGTGTACGCGTCAGCTTTTCGGGGGACTTCGATTTCACCGGTTTTCGATCGTCGATTATATCCTTCTTCAATTTTACCCTAGTTCGTCCTATCCTGTCGGCGATGATCGTATTTCTGGTGTCGATGACAATTTTACCGGCGTTTCACCGTGACCGACGATGCGGGCCGACGTTGCTGCAACACAGTCACCACCTGTGGCCTTATTAGAAGAGTTTCACTCCGAATTTCGTCACGACGAGGAATCGCGACACACGGAAGTCCCACGCGATCTCGTCCGCCTACTTCTTCGAGTTCTCTATCCGTGGTTCCTGTTTAACGATCTTCCAACACCATTTTGAAGAACCACTTCACCCCGTGTCACAGAATCACACCGACGTGTTTCGCGCACTATTAACAACAGAGCCGTCCGTTAGAGCCAGCCAACAAGACAATCCGACTTTCTAATCGACGGATCACGGTCGAATCCGAGTTCCGGGGCCACACGGAATATCCTTGACAATGCTCCTCGTGCTACTCGACCGAGCCGGCCTGGCCGGATCGAAACACCGTAGCTGCCAGTGAGAAGGAACACGAAGAAGAAGCGAACGAAAACCTTCAACGGCTCGATCGAGTTTCGCCTCGAAGTTCGCTTCACGGTCGTTCACACGGGACTGGCTTACGGTGAGGCCGGTCATACACAGTTTCTCCCACTTTAACTATGCCATGCTGCACACCATGCTCTACACTATACACCACGCTCTTCTGGAGTGTATACGTCACGTCTTCGTGGCTGGCTTCCACCATGCTGGGCCTCCACAACGTCGTCGTCCACTCGGACTCGCCACCGTGTCTCCCCTCTCACGAAAAATTTCTCTCTCTCTCTCTTTTTCTATCTTTCTCTCCGTTCCCCTTTACCTTCTCGACTTCTCGTTCTCTCCGTTCAACCGTTTCTCCGCGAACTCGTTCCTCCGTTTGCAAAGCGATTCCAAGCTTTACCTCGACCTACCTTCCGATCCTTTCGGGACCTCCGGCTCTCGCAAAAACCTGCGCGAAATTCGTACGGCCTGCATAATTGATCACCAGTCGGAATAAGTCCTCTGAAATTGGTCCAAACGACTCCGATCTTCCAAAGAACGCGGAATAGATGACGTGCAAGGCTAACCGAGAACGGTGGTGGTTACGTCGATGATTAAAATTAAGTATAAACAACATTAATTTTCACTTGACTTTGGTGTCAGAGCATTGCCTGGTCTTATACACATTGGACTTAGTTAGAGGACTGACCAATTTAACATATTCGACCAGCTACGAAATGCATATTGTTTCAAGTTCAAGATCTGAAATGAATGGCACCTGTTTTAAGGAATGGTCCATCACACCAGACACGTCCTCTCTCCTTCTCCCGCTCCCGGCTCCTCGAACAATGGCTATTTCCGCAACGGATGGATGCACGCCACCTATTTTCCAACCGGACGTCCCTTCTCTGTTTCTCGGGGCATCCTGTCGCGAAAGGGAAACGGACTTTTCCGCGAGCGAAATCGCCGCCAGCCAATGGACAATCGGTGCACCGTGGATCCGGACGATCGAGTCCTCGAACGAAAGCGCGTGCATGCAAAACTAACGGGACCTGCTAGGCAGAACGCAGCCACGCAGGAGAATTAATCGGACCCCGAATCGGCCGGCAAGACCGCAGGTGCGAAGTTCGAGGGGTCGAGAACTACGGTACTCTGTGGGATATCCATCATTTTAACCTCATCGTCGCTTGCTCCCACTGAACATCGAATAATTCAACTCGCTTTACCGAGAGCAATAAGCGCTGAGAGATATTCTAAAAACCCCGAGGAATCTCTGATCCACGTTCAAGCCATTCTTGCGCACCGAACATTATCCAAAGCTCCCTCCGAACAAAAAGAAAAATGCCCAAGGCCCGGTTTAACTCGGACCATCGATGCGATCAGAAAAAAAGTGTATTTTTTGTAGTCCGGTTTGTTGGAAGAGCTGTTAAGCTGACCAGGAAACAAATGTTGGAAGATAAATGATCCTGCTCGGTCGGGAAGAAGGCAGCGCTGTCTGTTGCGGTTCCATCTGATGATTTCAGGGTTCATTAACACCGAGAGCGTCTTGAAAACAAATTCACCGCGCATCCTTACGCATTGCCAATGAAAATGGCCCGGTCGAATATGAAACTGCAAAGACACTGGAAGAATTGAATTACACGTTATTGTCTAAAAAATTATTAAAAGAGGAAATACATTTTCTTTGAAGTTCTTCTTTCAATTTAAGTTTAATACTCTTCGTGCTTTGTAACTTGAAATCTCCGTCGGATGCTTGCCTCGAGGGAGTTCTCGGAGACGCTGGCTCAGTGCTGTAAATTGCATAAGGGTAATTAGCAATCGATTACGGCGATTTAACGAGAGAGTCGCTTATGAAAGTTCAACAGGTGTGACTCTCGCGGAAAAAGGAGTTTCTCGCCGGGACGTCTGGATCGTTGCACGACCGCGACCCTTCATTTTCTGCTTCTTCCTCCTCCGTCCAGCTTCTCGATATGGTGAAACCGGGCTGGAATGCGCGGGACTGCCTTCTCAGATCGGTCGGGCAACATTGATCTTCGCTGCGACGGATGGCTGCGGAGGTTGCTGCGTAATCTGCGATCTTCCTGCTCGAAGAATAAGTCACCGGCTGCCTTATTCGATGCCAGAAAACACCGCGCGTCCAATCTGAACGATCTCACCCCGTAACACAGCGGCACGAGTGCTCTTGCCCAGGTGATCTCGTGTTGATAGCTTGAAAGCATCGATGGCGTCGTAAGGACGTAGAAGGTAGCTTGCACCCTTCTCATCTCATTTTCTGGAGCATGTGTAGTCTGTCGATTTTCTTTTCTAATCAGTAGACAAATAAAAACTGTCTTTTGCAATTGATAACAGACAATTTTTTATTTACCACAAAGAGACCAATTTAAGCACAACAATATCGAACTGCTTCAGAACATTCTCCGAGTCGCCAGACCGCCATTTATCTAACGAAAGTAGGACGACGCGAGTTACAAATTAAATTAGACCACTATTGGCATTCAATTCTGGTATAAATCTAATTCCCAACTGAACGCATGCGGCGAATACGAACTATTCGATTCATGCATTTCAGCAAGAAAATGTCGGGCTTCTAGGTCAGATCGAACGAGCAAAAGGGTAAAACGAAATTTTCAAAGGAATCAATCTTCCTCCATCTTCGCAACGAGCCTCCGAAGCGTGAATTTAATTGGTGATTGATTTAAGTTTGTAGATTGCATTCAAGTTTGTTGATTTTATTCGACATAGTTCGGGTTCGTTGACTCGACGCGTTTGATTTGCGGGTTTCGAGAAAATATGTTCCCGATTAGAATTCCCGTATAGTTGTCACCCGAAAGAATTCCGTTTACCCATTGACCTCACGTAAATCGGGCGCGGCGTTTTCCTGCTGTCGAGATTCGAGGCGAGGCCCGCGGGGTCGTCATTGCAACACACGCGTCGCGCGCGTAGAATTAAAATTGCATTTCTGTATAACGGACAGCCCCCTGGCCAAGTATCCATGAAATTACGCGGCCAGGAACTCATCCTCATCCGGGTAGGAATAATAGAATGAAAATCGTTTCATTATTCCGACCGGTTCATGGAACAGAATATATTTTAAATCGTTGCGCGCCGTGCTTCGGCGAACCTTTAAATATTCAACGTTCAGCTCGATAGAGCCTGCACTCGATTCAACCGGTACCCGGGACTTGTCACCGTTAATTAACACTGGGCGACGTGCAACAATGACGACGCAGAATTTCCGGGGACACGATACCGCGGAACTGCACTCTGCAGCGGGTGCAATTGCATCTGTGATCGTTAAAACGGAGACTTTCCTAACCGTGAATCGGAAAGAGAGGTTCCTGGCGTCGGCAATGCAGTTCTCCGAGCACTGCTCCTCCACATTTAATCTCTGGAGAGTGTGCATTGGATGCACAAGCACTGGCATGCACTTTATCAACTCCTGCGCATCGAAATCACAGGAACAATCTATACGTGTAATTGACCGAAACTTTTCTTTAGAATTTGTCAACTGTTGGAACCGACAGAATTGTCTAAGGGTTGATTCAGATAGAAACGATGTTATTTGGGGGAGGATCTGATGAAGAGAGCCACCGAACGACCTTGAGCGTCCACTAGATTCGTTTGAACCATAAGCAGGCTCCATCCGCGTTTTCCTATGCAACGCACGACCGGAATACAGTCGGCAGCGTATTCTCTATTTTCATTCCAAGCCGGGCCGAACAATGGGGGATCTAAATTGGGCAAAAACCAGTCTGCCGTCTAGTTTGGCGAGACCGGAGGCGTTCCGTGCCACGGACGGGAACAATGTCGGGGTCCCACAATAAGGCCCCACCGACGAGGTCGGCAGCCAGTGCCTGGAATCGATCGAGGCGGGCCCGTCGGCTCGGACCCACGAATAAACGAAACTGCCGATTACACCACCGACCCAGAACAAACGATCCCCTGCGTCCGATAGGGGAGGGTGTCGCGCCGCGAGTGTTCACGACATATGTCCCGATCAAATGTGTAGACGATCGTGTAACATAACGGTGGCGTTACGTAATTAGCCTACAATTAGTTATATGTCGTTTGTAAGCTTTGTAGTGAGACTTTATCTTAGATTAAAATAATTACGGTTAACTCTAAGGAATCATTATTCCTTTGCGTCGCGCGGTCGTCCCCACTAAACCACGACTCGTCCAATGATTGCCTCGACTCCTCCTCATCACGTGACGTAGCGGAGCCATTGGCCAATAGAATACAATGACCTTTGCTCCGTAGAAGATCGCCGCATCCCTTAAAATACTCGAAGCAGTGGCGCACCCAGGATTTAATCTTGGGGGAGGACGAGTTGAACAAAATGACCTTTTTTCTTTTTTAACAAAAATATCTGTCAACGGTAGCCACAAATATTTACTTATATATTTAGGGAAAAGTTGTTCCAAATGTTTAGTTTTACATATAACATATCCAAATATCATCGAAATCGGAGAGGAAGCAGTTATTCTACGGTTTAGTTATTTTTCCAGTGTTTTGTTTCCTTTTTCTTGGGGGGGGGGGGGGACTTGGCCCCCTGCCCCCCCCCCTGAGTGCGCCACTGACTCGAAGACTAGGAAAACCATCTTCCGCGTTGATACCGTTCGAATGAACGGAAACGGTTGGCAGGACTGTCTTATTTTTGCAGATCGATGGGTCGGCTGACGATCTGAAAGACGGGGATTATTTTTAGCGGTTCGGCCAGACGCGAATCGAGAGTACTGCCTCCCGACGACAGGGTCGATACGCGCGGTGTTGCAGCGCGAGCGATAAGATGCACATTTCCGTGGCATTCCATGGGGCTACAGGGCGTACAATCGGTTCATTGTGCTCTCCCTCGTTCTCTCTCTCTCCCTCTTCCCTCCTCTTTCTTTCCTTACCTCGGTGCTTCGAAATATTGTGCGGGCCTGTGCAGGGTCTGCCAGGTGCACACTGCTTCCAGGTGGCCGGCTCTCTGAATTTCGAGGCCGATCGAAAGCACGACGATTAACCTTCGATATGGATCGTTTGGCGTGTCCCTTGCTCTTCAGATACCTCGCCTCATTCGATTGTCACCTGTTCTTCAACAATGCATGGATGGCACGAGTCTCGAAACGGTGGAGCCAAAAAAATTGGGTTGCGTTCAAGAATAAAGTGCAATGCACCTGGCCGGTGCATCGGTGCATCCACACAAAAAATAAGGTCATAGGAAGTTGGGACGTATTATGACGTATGATTATTTTTCTATGTTTTCTTAAAAAAGAGCAACCTGTCCTAGTTCCCAGGATCACCCTGAACATCCCGTTTTCCCACAACAGGCCAGATTCTCTGTGCTCCCAAGTACATACACATTTCGTTCGACTGTTACACAATTCGTTAGACTATTATTCAAATAGAATACAACAGTATTCTCCTTCGGTTCGCATCCTGGAAGGATTCGCTGGTTTTTTCGGAGCCGGCTCGAACGACCAGAACGTTTTTTCGATAATCTGACAATCAGCCGACGAACATAATGCAACAGCCCAGCTAGTACCTGTTATACGACACATAACGGTACACGATCCCCGTCCATTCGAAAGATTGCCGTATTTTACTCCGCTACGTCGTCTCGACCTAAACGCTGCGTTAATAGCCCCCGTCGTAAACCCTATTCTTTCTATGCACGACACTCGAGCAGTTCGCTAAGCCGGGAAAACGGTGATCATTTATTTTATTTGTCGTTCGTGGAAAATACGTAGTCAGCCGCCGCTTTCCCGGATTATTCGTGATGATCACGTGCAGCGTTGACTCGCGACGCAGATATATGCAGACGATTCGCGGTACGATCGATTGCTGACGATCATGTTATTCCCAGGTACTATATGAAGTCCCCGGGAGTCATTATAAGATGACTAGGTTGCGATTCTCTATGCAAATTTTCGTCGACAGAGAGGCACGAAATTAGAATTCGTGGATAATGATAAAATTGTTACATTGGTAGTCTTGGCAAATTTAATTTCAGGAAATTGCCTGAAGTTTATTCTGAAGCTTCCTACCACATTCTAATATACATACATATTCTAATTTTCCGACACGGAAATTCTAGAAAAACCGAATGGCTAATCGAAATATAAATGTGAAGGGATCACTTCTACGAAAGTATTTAGCCGAGTCCCGGACAGAAAAATTGTCGACGATCCTGGTGACCACTGTTTAGAGTCGAGCGCGACAAACAATCTGAATCAGAGAGCCATCCATCACGGTGGCGAGTATTTAACCTGTTAACCGTGGAAGATGAGTCGCCTGGTCATTGATGCTTCCTGCATTTTATCGCGGCAAAGCACCCACAGCTCGTCCGACTCTGTTCGCCCGCAGGAATCCTGGTCACGTTAATTCCATTGAATGTTAACAAGTTCGTCGATACACACTGTGCACAGTGTAGCGGCGCGCGGCGCTTCAGTCTTGTGACAGAGACGAATGTCGTTCTTGAAAATCCTGCGATTACCTTTTCACGCGGCGCGAGATAACTCCTCGCTCGAATATACCAGCGACAAGCAGCACCGGAGATAACCATAATCGTCGCTATACATCGCGCGGCGTCTTAGTCACACGCAGATGCGCGAAATCATTTCCCGTCTCGCTCCCGTGTCCTCGCGGCGACAGTGACGTCTCGTTTGATCGCGGCGCCGGACATCTCTCAATTAGGCGGCAAGAAAATGTCCTGTACCCGTCGGCGGACTCATGTTGCTCTTCAATCTAGCTGCACGCTTTGTCCAATTGCTTTCCGCCTCATTCCCGACGATTTCGGTGCCCGCGAAGGGGAGGAGAGGATCGATTTAGCTCGCCGAGAGTGCTCGTTTCAATTTCAAGGGAAATTTTACGGGCTGTGTGCTCGAAAGGGGTTGCGTGGGACACGGTGGCGCAATCGAAGCCCCTTCGGCTAGTTGTCAGCCGGTCGCCCTACGAAGGGTTCCGAGGATAATGTTCCGGCCCTGGTCTGGAGACTCTCCCGGCCCATTCCATTCCAGAGCCGTCGTCTCTCGCGTACATCGGCCGCCAGGGGAAGCATTCCATTCATGTTTCGGGACGCGGAGCGGACGCTGATCGGCTGACGGGAGAGAGAAAGAGCCGGAACGACCGGGACTCCTCTCGAGGACTATAGCTGCGCTGCCTGGCGCCACCGCCAGGAACAACGACCTGTCGATGGTGCAGCAACCGCGATGACAATCGGCCTGTTAACGTGAGAACGCCTCGACCACGTGGTGTTCGTCTCCTCGGAAAAGTTTTCCTCGTTCACGAGTTCCGCTCGAAGTTTGTGAAGTGTGACTACGAAGTGACGACAAATCTCTCTCCGACACTTCGAGAGTACAACAAATGGAGCAGTCCTCGACTGGAAGAACGTAGGAAAGCGTAGGATCGGTTCCTGGCCGTGGACAATGCCGTTCCTGTGCGTGAGTATCCTGTATCCACGAAGGACCTCGTCCTGCAGACGATTTTGCGCATCCTCCGTGTTTCCCTCCCTTCGACGAACTATGTATCTCGCTCGCTCTCAAGATTCTTTCCCCCCTCTCGCACGCTCTCGCGTGACTACTCTGGCTTCCACTTCTTCGGCTGCTTCTTCTTCTTCTTCCCGCACCCCTTCGCCGCAATCCGGAGGAAGTACGGTCGAAAACGAACCAGACGAGGAATCCTCACGATCACGTGGACCGTGAGGTGCTAGAGCGACCTGCGTGGACGTTTAAACCTGACGGGACCCTCACACCGCTTTTGCATCGAACGGCTCAAATCATCGGACAATTAGTTTCGCTAGTAAAAACGTAGAGGACGATTAATAATTCCGAGTCTGAACAGAATTTTCGATTGGTAGCGTAAGACGCTCGTTTAGACCGGACAAAGTAGTGCTCGAACGTTTACTTTGTAACAAATGCTTCAGCTTCTTCACTTTCCTCGACTTTATTCGCTTACAATATAGCCGAGTAAATTTAAACATACAGCAGAAGGAACACCAGATGAATTTAGTATAACAGGTACATCATTTACGACCTGTTGAAATTACTAACAGAAGAAAACGATTTTCATGTGACTCACTACAATCATCTGGCATTCCGGCATGCCAGAAAATCCTGTTCTCCGAAATTGACAAATCAGACACTCTACGCCGCGTCATAAGAGGCTTAGCGTGGGCATAACGTCGTGAATCACGGTGTTCCCTCGAGTATTAGCGTGACGGCATTTCCGGGAACGTGCGTGGTAATTTGTAAATCGTCATCGGGTCCTTGGGAGAGGGTATAAACCGTGGAGGATCGTCGACGGTTCTGTCAGTGGTTAATTCGCGTGTCGCGGATACGACCCGACGGCGATGTCGGGTCGTATTCGTCCTCCCGCGTGCATAAGCCGATCGCGGTGAGGCATCATCGGTAGAAAGCGACGGGAAGCGAGTAAAGTCAGTGTGAAGGCAGAAAGCAGCAGGAGCGTGTTGGAAGGGCCAGTGGCAGCTGTCGGTAGCGGTCGATGCGAACGGGGCTCGATCGAAGTCCCCTCGGGAGAGAGCAAGCTAGGCTCACTCACAGCACAGCCAGTTGCCAGTGTACGGTTCGGCAGCGACTGACTCTGCCCGTATGCGTGTCCGTCGCTCGGTGTCAGTACTTTTCAGGTCGGTCCACAGTGCAGTTCGCTTACCAGCGTGTTTTCGTGCGGCACGTTTGCGCTTCGGCTGCACAACGATTCGTCGAGTCGCCGTTGGGTTACGCTCGCGAGTGGTCGACCGTCGTCCTCTTCGCTCTCTCTTTCTGTTTCTCGAGAGAACAACTCGCTACCGGCCGCCTCTCGCCAGTCCGTCGTGTGCTCGTGCTCGTCCTGTGCTCTCTCTCTCTCTCTCTCTCTCTTTCTCTCTTTTTCTCTCTCTCTCTTCCCGAGTTTTTCTCTTGATCTTGCTCGTCGCGCAACAAAGACGCCTCCGCCTCCTGGGGCACGCAAGAATCCTGGGGCCCCTACGATACACCGTTTCCGGCACGTGTAGCCAGCCAACATCCAGCCACTTCTGTTTTTGTTCCCCTGGCGCATCGCTGGCTGCTGCCTCCGTCTGGCTACCCGTCGCTCCGAGCTTCTCTCGTGGGAGGTCAGCACCTAGCCGGCTGGGTAAGTCAACAGAGACCAGACTCTCGCCGGACCAATACACAGCTTCGACCACCAACCCGCTCCGAAACGAGTATCACCGTCGGCGAGAGACTCGTCTTGCTCCGAAGCGTACGATCGTCTTCTATCGTCCACGTTCAGAAACTACCCGCGACACCCGCCCCCCTAACTGCACCGACGATACGGCGACACTTGTTGCTCGTGTCCCCTGGTAAAAAGACGAACTTTCTAGCTTCCAAGATCTAGAATTCGGAAGACTCTGGGAGTTCCTGGTCTGTCTTTTTACCAAGTGCTCTCGCTGGTGAGCAGGTTATCCGGCAGTTTGATGGATCTTATTTTTGTATTTGATAGCCGTTCTAGTCCACGGCGATTTTCGGTCGTGAGAACGCCGGTCACGTAACGGTAGCGTATCTCGCGGAACGTGAGAACCTGGAATGTCGCGGGACGTGAAGATAAGACAAGGGTCTGCCACTGGCGGGGGTGGATCCCCCGCACTTCTCTCTTGTTTACGAACCACGCGCGTAGGAAACGTCGTCAGCGACCACGTGGCCAAGCACGTGATACCTTGAAATCAGAGGCGTCGAATAAACGTAGATTTCTATTTGCCTGTTAGTAGTCGTCTTCTGTTAATATTCTGACTAGGTTCGAAGGGGTTCACTTCTTCCTAAATCGTTCTAGATCGAGTACAAGCATAGTTTGCCCCGTGGAGTAATGTTCTGGCTCCGTCGGAGCCGGGGGCAGCAAAGCCACGCCTCCCAGGACGCTCTACATAAAGATATATCCTCTTCCACGCCAGAATAAACGTCTGACCGTAATCTCAAGGAAAGTAGACGTTGAAAATCGATCGTCAACGTGTTCGGGGTGATCGTGGAGATGGAATAAAGAATCAGGAGTGCGTGGTTCGCGGCGGATAAATGTTTTGACGCGGTGGCCACGCGAAACTTTCGAATGGCCATGCGTGGAACGGTCGGCCAGTCGATTAGTCACCGCGACAAGATAAATCAATAATTGCGTCCGTGCTCCATCGGGTAATCGGCCGGCGCTTTTCCGCGAGACGGTGTCAGCAGAGCCCAGGTTAGCCGGAACCGGTCTCCATTCATCGGTAGACGCGGAGTCGTAAATTCCGGATCGATCGTGAACCCGCCGCGGTACTTCTCTCGCGTGTATCCGCTTCGCGTCGTCGAAAGAAAGAGAGAGATCTCGGCGAGCTGCTTGCTGCTTCAGTCTGTAGCAGTAGAAGCACGGTGGTGAATGGGGAGGGCCGAGTGTTGTAAGTGTTCTTCCGTCAGCCGTGTGAAAGACCTCAGAACAGATAGCAGTGTCAACCCCATGAATAATCCTAAATCCACTGGCGCCTCCTTGTTTACACTGGCAGTCGTCTACGAGTTGCTTCCTGTCGAACCTACTTACACGGGCCGCGTCGTCGTTTCCTGACCGTCCCTCTAATTTCCAATTCCTCGATCGTTCACATTCCATTCTCGCCCCCCGAATATGCGCCTTTCATCCTCATGCCCCCTTTCTCGGGAACTTTGCATCTCCTTATTCCACCAACAATTCTTACTCCCACAATTCTTGAGTGCTACAATGATCGTGGCTTATTGTTCCAGAGAATTGAAATAGATGAAGAATCTCCAATCGCTGTTGGGGTTGTACGTAATTGCTTTCAATTATTCAACAGAGACGACACCAACGCCTTAGGATAAATATAGTTGAACCGCGGCAGACAATCCGTATCGTTGTTATTACCGTGTTTGTTAGCGGTTAGTTAGCAGGTTGACGATCGTGCCGGACTTCCAACGGTTGCGGTTGATAAGTGGAGCGGTTACGTTTACGAGAATCGGTTCATTCATAGTCTGTTCCGTTCTAACGGACACGATTAAATTGCGATCCGGACAACGCGTGATTAGCACTCGGTAGCCATTATCGTTCCGTGCCACACAGTTCGTAAACAGCGGGCCAACACGTGTAACGTTTCTAGTCGAAGATACCGATGGTAGAGCGTCGCCGTTGTGAAACCATGTTACGGATTACTTCGTCGACTCGAAGAATCTTCAAAATATCTCCTCCGATATTTATCTTTCTAACATTCGTCGGGTGCTTCTTTCCGCCACCGGGATTCTTATCGTCGATCGTACCCGAACGACCTTATCGCCTACGATTTTTCTCGATTCCCAGAGCCTAACCGATGCCGTTGGCGTTTCGTTCCCTCGGCCGACGAAGTTCAAGGCTGAAGTCTCACCTTTCCCTTCGTGGAATAGATTTCCCGGAGCGCCGGCATTCGTCCCGTTAAAACGACGCTCGGCCAGGGACGGGATCCTTCCAGGAAACTGTTCTCGAGATAGCGTTCCGCGGGAACGAACACCAACCTGTTAGAAACTTCGTCTAACTCTTCGGGAACGATGTCCACACACCGTGCTGGCTCTGATAAGCTTTTGAAAACAGAGTAGATGTGGGTTAGATCGTTCAATGGTGCAAATTCAAAGATATCTATGAATCAGGAGGTCTAAATAATTGTTACATATGTAACATCGTCCAGAGAAACTAACGTATGGTCCCTAAAGGGTTACTTTCGCTCCGAAATCTCTTTCGAGTGACGTAACGCCGACTCGAAACGGTTTTTCAGCCGAGCTTATCACAAAAGGAAGTTGATAAAAGAATTTAATCAAAGAGCATAACAGTCGGCTTCCTCCGCGGCGATGACGGTGGTTATGGTCTCGATGACAGCTTTTAAGAGCTGTGGAAAGAACGAGTCTGTAGAATCTCAGCGTCGCTATCGTTGTACAAATGAAACTGTTCATTCAGAAACGGTGTGTCTCGCCTGCGATAAAGCTCTGTTCGCCGGAGGAAAATCGACGGCGCGATTCGACGATAAACCTTATAAATCCCGCGGGCCGATAACCGAGCTTGTTTTATTGCACCCTTGTTGGTCTATGTAAACATTCGGGGACCACGTGGTTCGCCTATTCGTGTCCCTTCGTCTTCGGCGGCGAACGTGTGCGCCGTGGAACGGGAACTAGGCCTTCGTATCTCGTCGCCACAACTCAGTGCTGTATTATCGAGACACGAAGACTCCTTCATTCAACTTTGTTGTAAGCAGCGTGACGTTTCGCCACCGTGTGTATAGTGTGTACACAGACAGAGAGACATCAGTCGTTGTCTCCTTCGACAAGCTGAGTTCGTGTTCGACAGCACGCGCGAACCACGCGAGTCTCCCGGAAATCCACGAAAGAGAGGTGTCATAATCGTGTTTAGGATCCTACGCTGGCTGTTCGGAACCTGGAGAATCATGCTTCTCATTTATATTTCTCACGGAGATCTCGTACACAAGAATTACGAACGTTTCATTGCGAAAATCAGTACTTTCATGAATTCAGTCTCCTTGCTTCGCAATTTCGAGTAGAAATTGTATAAAATATGTTTGTATAGAACAAAAGTGTTATTGCATTCTTTCGTAAAGGGAAGCACGAGTTGTGGATAGAATTGGGAAGGACAGTGAACGTTTTCCGTCGAACTGTTTTCTGTACGAAGGCAGGTAACACGATTTTCGGGTGAGCCCGACGACGGCCAGTATCGTGCCGGAGAAAACAAAGGGTAAGGACCCCGTTAAGGCTGTACAATGGGGCCGTTCTTGCATTTACAAGATGTTCCGGGAAGCCGACGATGAGGCAGCGCTATTATACGAACGCAGGTGTCGGTGCAGATGTCGCGCGGCAGACGGCGCGGCAGAATCGCGCACGTAAAATTTAATGGAACCCCGGGACTCACCTATATTTCGTTTTGCTCAAACCAACTTACGTTAACTCTAGAAAATCCTCGATCGTGTTACGAGCATTTCGTTTCTTTGCAATCTGCCTTTCTGAGAATTAAAATAGTAATCAATTTTTTTAACATATCATTCTGAGACGTTGAAAAAGGTGTCTAGAAGAACTTGAATTAGAAGCTGCACGACTCGTAGGGTGATCTAACACTTGCATGGTGCTCCAGCCATAGCTAAGTACGGGAATATAATGAATATATGTTTCTATACTATATCTGTACCCTCGCTCAGCATCCCTAACCGCTCTAGATCCGAACACCTTTACCATATCATGAAGTATAAATAATTGTAGAGACTCCAGCAGAAAACTAGACGCAGATTTCTTCGTTCCAGGTAGAAGCCGAAATGTTGTGATGGCCGGCACGTCCCGACGTCCGAGCTCCGAGCTCGGACCTGACCTGTCATCGCCGACGCCTCCGAAGAAGTCCAAGTTCTCCGAAGCTTCTCAAGAAAAGGACCACGACCTGAGCACCGAGGACCTAGAGAGCGTGGAGAAGCTAGCCAGCTCGGTAGCAGCCTCGTTGTCCGAGAATACTGTGGAGCTGATCCCAGGAGGAATAGCAGTGACTAGTCCTTTCGAGATCTCCGAGGAATCCTTAGACGGAACGAAACAACTGATCCAGACCAGTTTAGAAGGACCGGCAAAGGTGACGCCTGGATCTTCGAAGGAGGGACACTTCGGTAGCTTCGAGACCATCGTGCAGATGAAGTACGGCCAGCAGGAGCACTCAGGCAGCTCCAGCAGGAAGTCCGAGACGGACAGCGACGTGCAGATTCAGACTTCACTGCTGGGAGAGGATGCTTTCTATCAGGAACTGTCTCTGATAGGAAATGGAGCTTATGGCACAGTGTACAAGGCCAAGGATTTGAACACTGGACAGGTTGTTGCTTTGAAGAAAGTCAGGGTACCTCTCACCGAGGATGGACTACCGTCTTCGACTCTGAGGGAGATCGCCACGCTCAAACAGCTGGAGAGATTCGAGCACCCACACATTGTGAGACATTCCTCATGTTTCATACGCTTTTTCCACCTTCTGTCTCATGTCTTCAACTCTTCTCTTCTTGCGTCATCTATCATCTATACATCGCGAGACAACCTCTATCCTTGATCCTCAACCAGTTATACCGAAGCTGTCTCGTCGCATCATCCATCATCCACTCATTCTAAGACTCTCTTCTTCTCTTCTCAATCCAAAATCTCGGACCTTTTCTTCATCCCTCTCCGCTTGCATCTCGCAAGATCGTGATTGCAATTTGCATCCTGGATGCAGGTGAGATTGCTGGACGTCTGCCAAGGGAATTACCTGCACTTGCCCTCGGCCGATGGACGATCGGAGAGACTGGACCGGGGGCTGACCTTGTGGCTGGTGTTCGAGCACGTGGAACGGGATCTCGAGTCCTACATGTCCTCGTGTCCGCGGCCAGGTATCCCGCCAGAACTGATAAAGCAGATGTCAAGGGAGATACTCAGGGGTGTCGAATTTTTACACAGCCACCGGATCATACACAGAGACTTGAAGCCGCAGAATTTGCTGGTGTCCAGGGAGGGTAGAATAAAGATCGCAGATTTCGGCCTGGCTAAGACATACGATTTCGAGATGAGACTGACGTCCGTGGTACGTCCTATAACTAATTCCCCTCCCCCGTTCAAACGAATCGATTTAACAACTCGTGAATTTCAGGTTGTGACGCAGTGGTACCGTGCACCTGAAGTGCTTTTGGGTTGCTCCTATGCAACTCCTGTGGACATATGGTCCGTGGGTTGCATCCTAGCGGAATTGAGTCGACTGCAACCCCTATTTCCAGGCACAAGCGAGGGTGACCAGCTCGACAGGATTTTTCAGTAAGTCTATTATACTGATCTTAGACTTTTCTTCGATTGAACAAATGATTAATGGACATGTCGCGATTGTTTTGAAGGGTAATAGGCACCCCATCGCAAGAAGAGTGGCCCGAGAACGTGTCCCTCAGTTGGACAGCGTTCCCATACCGCCAACCGAAACCTCTAGCAGAAATAATACCGGACCTCAACGAAGACGGTTTAGATCTAATCAGAAGTCTGCTCATGTTCGATCCCCACAGTCGATTGACCGCGGTTCAAGCACTCAGACACAGGTATTTTGCCGAAGACAACTCGTGATGATTATTTCTTGCGTCCCCTCGTTAGTCAGACGTCCTGCGACTCGATCACGCACAGAAATGATTTCTTTCTTGGCCGTACGGGATCGTCGAATCTATGACGAACTGAATACCGATCTTTCAAACTGGTCTACGCTCATGAATACCGGCGTTCCCGTTCCAGAATTACAATTGCAAAGCGCCTTTGTTGCCGTCGCTTGATGAAACTATCGTCATATTTAATTCCCACGATTAATCGTCGCAACTTCATTGTATCCAGTCCGTTGTTTCAAGCAACGAGCTTCTCGCCGATCTGTTCGGTTCATAACCGGTAGGATTTTCATCGTTAGTATGCTTAGCGGTTAGCATTTATCGATACGTTATTTATTTAGGTTTAAACAGCGCCACGACGCGTAAAACGAATGTTATTCGGCCTGCGATTCCAGATAGTCGGGATCGCTCTCGAAGCACTCGGAACCATATGCCTTAAATTTCTATGTAATTACATTGTACGTAGTTGTAAGCGTAGGATTAAGCAGCGTTCTCTTAAGACTGGGGCCTCTTCAGACCCGCTTCGGATCCGGTGGAAGGACACCTTGGATCTTCCGCGTCAAAAACCAGAAAGTACACTGCCATATGTATATGAAAAGCGATCGACAACGTTCAACGACGCAACGTTACCTTTCGTACGGTGTATAGAACCTTTGCTAATGATATTTATATACACCCTAGCACGCGCAGTTTGTAAGGAAATGTGGAAGACGTTCGAAAAAGACTGTACAATAAAATAAAGATTTTTTTATAGTTTTATATACCGATGTTCGTCTCACTTGAGAAAAATTACTACTTCGATCTGTAAAAGAGGTTTGCCGCGTTCAAAAGGTCCGCCATTTTACGTGGTCGCCATTGCATCTGCACCTTGCACTTTCTTTATCGCAGATTTACGACAGTCGATGAAACAACGCGATATTTAATCGGTAATGCCGTCGTTGTGACAGCTTCGAAGGTAATTTCGAAATGAAGCTGCTTTGGAATTTCGCCTTATCCGCATCGAAAAGATTGGCATACCCGAATGGATGTCGCCTGAATGAGACTCCATACTGGAGAAAGATGGCGACTGAAGTGGAAAAAGCACAAACAGCTTCTGCTGGAGGAGATACGATCTTTGGGAAAATACTTCGCAAAGAAATTCCTTGCAAATTCATTTATGAAGACGACCAGGTAAACTAACTGGGATTGGCTGAGGTATTCCATCCAAGCAAAACATACAACATTTCATTTTTTATTTATGTACGTTGCTGATGCTAGGTTATTTGCCGGCTCATCGTGACGCAACAACAATTACTAGACTGTAGATATTTATGCTAATATAATTACAGAATAATTTTAATATTCATAAACACTTACGAGAATACGATGAAGTAAATATTGTGAAACCGTGTTGAGCTTTGTTGAAAAGTTTCCAAGTCGGAGAACTGAAGTTCGTAAGACACAGCAATTAAATAAAAATGAATTTTTCCAGTCAATAATTTGACTAAATCGAACGTTACATTAAATTCTAACTTCTGTACAGTTCTTATTACAAATGCACAAATCCGCAGTGTACCAATCAGGAAATTACAGATTGCTGCATGTATCCACGTGAAAATTAGCATGTATTTGCTTGAATTTTCATGCATAGTTCGCTGCAGCATTAGGTATTACGACGATGTAGACTTAAAATATATTTTGTTTGCCAGTGTGTCGCATTTCACGACCTCAACGCTCAGGCGCCGGTACACTTCCTGGTGATCCCGCGAAAACCGATTGCACAACTATCCAAATCCGATGACGAGGATGAATCTCTGCTAGGTCATTTGATGCTGGTCGCTAGAAAAGTGGCGAAACAAGAAGGCCTCGACAACGGATTCCGTTTGGTCATCAACGACGGGAAACACGGCGCGCAATCTGTGTTCCATCTGCATCTGCACGTCCTCGGAGGACGCCAGATGCAGTGGCCACCGGGTTAACGATTTACACCGTGATTGGTGAATTGGTAATTGCACAATTGTACCATTTTGTCCGAAAATACACATTCTCTGAGGAATAAAGCATTGAACGAAGTCGAAATTCTGTGGAGAAATTAATGTTTCCCGAAACAATTCTCTAGGGAACGACGCGTTAAGCGAAACGAACATGTGGAAAAATATCTTTATTTCAAATTATTTGCCTGTGTAGAAAAATAGAAGCATTTTGGAATCATTTGTAATACTCCGTTTACTGTTTCTCGTATACTTCGTACACGAACTGCATCCCGTTCTCTTCTTGTACTCCTTGGGGAACGTCTGGGTTTCTAAAAATAATAGTACAGACATTCCACAAATTAATATAAGTAAATTCTGAATTGAAAAAGGATGATGAAACGTGCATTAAATTCACACGATAGTTAAATAGAATGATATGGCCAGCGACGATTAACGAATTCTTCTAAATTGAACTCACTCCTTCAAAACTATGTCATTAGGTATCTCCGGGAAAAACGTGTCGCACTTGAAATGTCGTTTTATTCTTGTCAAATACAATTTGCCAAAATATGGAGACTCCATTGCAGCCTGTAAATCAGAGAGATAATTTACAAACGTAAAAACTGGATACGATCATGCGAAATCATGTTGAATACAAACCTTGTACACAGAGCTGCCGCCTATTACCCAAATATTTTCGATCTGACCCTTTAGCTGACCTTGCGAGATGATCTCCATCGCGTTTGGGATACTTTTGCATACGATCGCCTCATTTCCAAGATCCCTAAGTAATTCATTCGGGTAATCATTTTTTGTTAACTTCCTCGAGTGTATAGTTTACGCGAAAAATAACTAGAATTACAAATTCTTCGACGAGAGAACCATATTTACACGATTCTGTAGTGGCCTAAACTTGTCCGGTATGCATTCCCATGTCCTCCGACCCATCAGAACCACGTTTTTTTTATTCATGTCTTTTGTTTTTGACGTCATGGTCGTGAAGAACGCCATTTCGCTCCTACTCAAGAGACACGTGCTTTTTAGAATGTTCTTGCAAATTGATTCTGTTCGATTGATTTATGTATTGCGAAAGTTGCTTACTTCAGTTTCCATGGTAAGGCCCCGTTTACGCCGATGCCCATACCTTCGCATGCAGCAGCAATTAAATTCAATGGTAAATGCATTTTTCTAAGCGAAACCTTTTGACATCGACACGTAGTCCAATACTTCACGACAGTTGTACAGATACGATAATCCAGCGGTTTTCAACCTGGCAGGCCCGTCTCCTGAGAGACGCGCTATAATTTTTTAATAAAAGATTACTTTTCATATCATAGTATCTACAAATAAACAAAACTTAACAGTTTTTAAAACGTGTCTATATTATTGCATCTATTAAGAATATAAAAGGTAGGGGAAAAAATTGTTTTCGGGGAGTCGTAGTAGCACAAAGAATGAAAACCTCTGCTCCTTTTGTGAAAGCACAGGACTCAACGACTAAAATTCAAATAACATTGACGGAACCGCAACCTGGTGGCTTGCCAGCCTATTATGTTTATATCTAATAATATGAGTGTACAAAGTAGTGAAACCAGAGGGTACTTTCCTCTCTGGTGAAACCCATGTGTCGGGCCCAAAATCTAGTTAGATTCTAGTTCCTTCATAGTTCCCTGCATGTTTCGACCCAGAGTCTAGTAAGATTCTAGTTACTTGCTAGTTATGTCACGTGGGTAGCCACGAAATATTTAGGTGGAGTAGTTTGTTGGTGCCATCGCTAGATGGCGATGATGTTTCTTGTATTTTCGTGAATGTCCTAGTTCACCGACGAGATACTGTTAACACTATCTCGTCGGTGCCTAGGTTTCGCCGCTAAATGGCGCCACCATTCAGTTTTGGTAAGTGGTTTCGTTAGTTTGTTAAATATTTAATTATTACGCGATTTGCTCTGGGTTTATCGCATGGTATCGACGCAAAGAAGATCCCTGAATATTCCGGTGCCTTCAGGATATTTGTTTCACTTCAAGTTAGTGAAAGATGTTAATTATTCAGCTCGTGTTCGAGGCAAAGTGACAAATTTAACACTCAATTAGGAATTGCAGTTCAGAGACAATTCAGCGGTCGATATGAAAGTTCTGATAGTATAAAACTGATAGTCATTAACCTAACCGGAGTCAGGAGAAGTACTGTACACTGCACCTTCCACGAAGCAGTGACAAGAATGTATCCGTATGTCGTGGCAACCATGGCACAACTATTGAAAAAACTTGCGACCATAATATTGTCAGAAAAATGTATGGAGGAGTACTTTGACGAGTTTAATTTCCTTCATGGTAAGAACATTGGTGTTGTTTATTAAATCTTAGACTACTACTTTTTTATCAAAAGAACGTAACAATAGTATGCGGACGAAATTCTTAGCTGGCATTACTGTACCGTCGGAACATTGCGCGAACCGCCAAGGGAATTATTAAAAAATTGGAACTTACATTTCTGTAAATGGGAATCTGTTATTTTTTTTTTAATAATTTCTTTGATCTACGCGTTAAAATAGTACATAATTTCTATGTCAATGTGACTGGTCGACTACGTTTTTCGACACCTAAACATAAAGTAGAATTCTAACAATCAATTTTTAGAAATATTCAATTTTCAAATTATCGAATAGGCATCATAGTCGCGATCGCTCGACGATGTTCATCTTTTTCCGACGGTAATTTTAACTTTTTCGTTATTTCTTCGCAATATTGTACATACATAAATAAATTTTCTGTAAAGTATTAATGAATTTTTTCTTAAAAAAATCGCCGAATTATTTCAGCTGGTTGTTTTAAAGCGACCCTCAGCACATGCCTTGGATTTGCAATTATCTGTGGTTCCCTTCTTGGTAAGATTGCTTGGACATTATACATTACACTTGAATAAATATGACTAGACTGTGGATCTTTGTGCAAAATAAAACTTGTGTGCTTCGATTGTAAGGAATAGAAACTAAATTGTATGTTAGAGAAGAAATATATTGTCATTTTGAATTTAAAAAATTTTAAAACAATTTTCGAATTTTATCTATTCAATTTTGTTATAAATGCTTAAAGATCCACAGTCTAAATATAACATTCAAATTATACGTTGTAGTTCTATGGTATTAACGTTTCATTATTATTGTTTCAGTCAAGGTACCACAAGTTGTAAAAATTGTAAAGGGTAGAAGTGCCCAAGGAATTAATTTTGCAAGTGTATTGTTAGATTTATTTGCTATCACTTCCATGGTATCCTACAGCTTTGTTAGTGGCTTTCCTTTTAGGTAATACAAAGATGAAATAGTCACTGTTAAATGGTTTTTACTTTTCTTAGAGTATATATATGTATACGTGCCATCATGTTTCAGTGCTTGGGGAGATGGAGTTTTCTTAGGGTTACAGACAGTAGCAATTGCAGTTTTAGTGTTGCATTTTAATCTCGATACTACTCGAGCAGCAACGTTTCTTGCTGCTTACATAGCAGTAGTAGCTGCAGCTGTGAGTGGCGTGACACCAATAAAGGTTCTGTGGGCATGCCAGACGATGAATATACCCATTGTGCTCATTAGTAAGGTATGATATCAGAAAGTTTATATAATGCTTTTACTGTTAGCAATGATTTAATGTTTTATATTTTAGCTTATGCAAGCCTATACCAACTATTCATATGGAAGCACCGGCCAGTTATCAGCTGTAACTGGCTTCATGTTATTCTTTGGATCTTTAGCAAGAATATTTACTTCTATTCAAGAAACAGGAGATACCTCGATGATAGTGATGTACATATGCTCCACCCTTGCGAATTCAATAATCGCGATCCAAATTTTATACTATTGGAACGTAGATGTATCTTCCAAAGAGAAATTAAAGAAGGCTCAATAATTAAGTTAAAAAAGTAGCATTCTACTTCATACTAAAGATAGGTTTCTTCTTATGAAAAGATTTTATCCGGGATACATACTTTCTAACAAAGCTCTTATGATGATCTACACAGTATGTCAGTCGCATTTTTTATTATGTATAAAGCAAATAAAAAGGATGAGAAACTCGAATTAATTATTTATAAGTAGTAAGATCCAAATCGCTTAAACCATTCCAATGTTCAACGTTAGTGATCAAAGATCAAGGGAAGGATTTTTCCGCATACATTGAAGCGTTAGGCTCCATTCACACATCCGTTTTTCTAATAGTATTACGGACCAGAATTCCGGTACCGCACTGACGTGCGTTTTTCTAACAAAAAACGGATGTGTGTAGCGAGCTTTATATTCCGATTTAAATTTACCGCCAAACCGGAAACGTTGCGCGTGTGAGATCGCCGGAAAGAGTGGGGGAAGTATGGTTTTACGCAGGCGTGTCCAGGCCTGTTCGTTTCCGTTTCTGGCGTAATCGTGACTTGTGCGCGGCGTATGGTGAAATTCAGACACGCAGTTGTTTGGTCGTCGACGATGTTGCATAGTGGACCGTGATATTATTGGAAAACGCATAAACAGATCGTCGGAAGATAATACGGGAGCCACGGTAAGTAACAATCCGGGTTCGTTTTCTGGCCGATCTGGCAGAGCAGATTTGAGCAAAAAAAAAGAGTGTAAAGCGGGCGTGGATGAGCGTCGGATTAAAAAGTGCGGTGGCCATTTGGGAGCGTCATGGCGCCGTCGGCCTTCGCAATCCGGCTTCCCGACGACCATCTTGTTACCGATAAATCAATATAACGCGGCTTTCCTCCTGCGTAAGCGTTTCTCTCGCATATAAAGAAATATTCCACGGATACCGATATACGGTTATCGTCGTTGATTGCGATACGCTGGAGGAATTATCAACGGCCACAGGTAAATGTCGTTCGAAGGGAAACCGGTCCTTGTTCAATCGAATTTCGCTTTGTGTCTGGGCGCGTTCTTGCGCAGAGAATACCACCCCCTTTTTGGAGCTATGATTCACGATACATACTCGGAGACGCATATATATGTACATATTCTCGCCCCGAAGCTCCCAGCCTGAATTTCGATGCCCAGAATCATTTATCTGGATAATCTGCATCGTGGAGAGATATATATAGAGCGATTCAGTTATTCCGAAATGATAGAGACCAAAAACTGTATATAAAATAAAAACAAAGAACACGTGTTCTTTTGGCTGTTGGACGATGATCCTTTTTTGCATGCCAATTTCGGACAATCGGTCGGAGAGGCAGCTATTTCAGTCTCTTTTTTACCATACTCGATTCAGATAGTACTTGGTACGGTGATAATTTGAACATCATTACGAATCTGCCGATTTTCGTAGTATTGCAGGACTAGGTTGCTTGCAGTACTGTATCCAAATGGAATCAATGGATGCGCGCCTTGTCGCGCAAGCATTGAACTACCATGGCCAACAGTTGCAGAAAGTGTGGGAAGGAGAACGCAACGAAAATGAGCTGGCCATGCTCAATCTCAAGGAACCTAATTTTGAGATTTACCAACAGAGGCAGAAAACACTTAGGTGCTTATTCTTCTTGATTACATATTAGAAATCAGTTGCACTGTGTATGCGTTACAACTTGGGTAATCCCTTTCTTTCTTTTCCTATAGTTTCGGTGATAGAGGGAAAAGGCTAAAGCTGCAACAATTCCTTGCAAAGAAGGCAGATGCCCTCTATGATAAGTCAAATTTGGACAAAACCGTTGAACCCATCAAGCAGGAATTAGGGGACGAAGGTAAGAATCTATTTCTCAATGAAATCTTCCCAGGTATTGCACAATATCGTGCAACTCAAGATTATCTGTGTTCTTCCAGAGTTTTACGCAACAATGCCTGGCCTTGACACTTATGTCACCATGGAAAAGTCTCAACGTATACGCAACTTTTTGGAGGTAATTATTTATTGCATTATATTAAAATTTATAACAAATCTAATATTTTTGAAGTATCTCTGCATAGACATTTATTTTTTCTAATAATTCTAACGAGTAGACTGCGGATTTTTATGTAAAATAAAAATTGTCTGCATCGATTGCATGAAATAGAAACAATATATTAGCATTTTCAATTTTTTAAATTTCCAACAATTTTGAATCTCATCTAGGAGTTCTTTCGATGTTGCCACTATTTTTATACTTCGTTGGCTCATTATTGTTACAACTGCATAACTATACAACTTGTCACAAAGTAACACAACTCACGCTCCGGATGTTTTCAGAGTTTGGTGGTTGGAGATGTTATATACGCGCAAGTGATGGGTAAAAGTGCTGCTGGGCTTCTTCTGAAGGTGCTGTGCAACTGCAGCGATTGCCCTAGGGTTGTTACAGATTTAGGAGTAAAGGTACGTGGCTCGGCCCTCTAAATGGTTAACGATAACACGTTGTTGATTACCTCTGACTCACGCGCGACATCGTGTAATTCCGCAGGCTCTGATATTGAACACGGCCACAGTGCCGGCGGTGGACAAGAAAGGTGTTACAAGAAGCTACATGGCAAATGATCTCATCTGCGTCGTAGTCAGTGAAGTTAACGTTGAAGCCGAGCGAGTCGTTGCAGTTATGAACGTACCCGCACGCGAAGGGCAAGCCCCACACCCAGCTATGGGACTTATCCATTCCGATGACCTTCCAGAAGCTTATAAGTAAGTAACCCGACGTCCAGATAAGTACACTAGAATCTTTTTTTTATATCTTACGAATAACGCTTCACTAACTCTTGTATACTGACATGAACATATCACTGTAGGGAATTTCATATACACAATAGAAATGGTAAAAAAAAAACAAAGTGTTTTGTGATGCATCCATAGCACTTGCTACTGAACGTTTTTGTTTTAAAACTCGAAAAAGAAAGTAATATGCAGAACAAAACAGTAAGAGAAAAAAGTCGTTCTCTTAAAACGATCGTATGCTTAAAATGCGATACATTTTGAGAGCACTGTTGAACTAAACTGTGAAGGCAGGGAGGCAGACCTTTCTCTGACAGTGGTAGTCTCGGATTTAGGATCGATAATCACAACAATATTAAGAAATAATCATCTCGATCGTGTTCGAAATACCATTCTCTCTGTCGGCAGAGAGTATGTAGCTACATATGTTTGTAATTTTGCAAATAATACGCGAGAGTCCGAAAACTTGTTGCATTTGTAGTCAATTTTTTTTGTATTGAGACTATGTTTTGTCGTTAATCGGAATAGTAAAAAGAGAGAGACAAAGGAAAAGGTAAGGAAAAAATAGTATTGGTGGCCGAAAAAAGGTTGAGATTTAACAGACGCACTGTGATACTAACAAAACAAGGTAAATTAGATTTGATTCCTCTTACACGTTTTTATGAATTTAGGTGCCAGACACTCTCAGTAACGTAAAAAGTTGATAGTCATTATGATGATGAATTTCTAATGTGATACAAATGATTCAAACCTTGAGCATTGGTTGACATGGCTCTGTTGCGCACAATATTCTATCTACGTTTGTGATATGTTACTCTCAAAGCACCAGCCAAACTATGGCGCCAAATGACATCAATGTCTTTTGAGGTTGCATTTCCAGTATGAGATGTTGAGCCTTGGGTGGTCAGAGTGAGTGCTGCAGACGGTAGGTATAATAATGATTTACCGTTGTTTGGTCTCTATTGGTAAATTCATAACGACGAAGCTTTAGTTCGAAAACGCAAAGAAAGTAATCTCCTGTGCCCTCGTAAAAGTATTGTGCCGTTTCATTCTGAAACATTTCATCGAAATGCTTTTCCTAGATTTTTATGTCATAATGATTAAGACCAATTTCAAAGTAATCAACGCTTGTATTTTACGCTATATACGTCTGTTGCAATTTGTTGTTCAATGTATCGTGCCTAATCGAGCGATATTCCGGCAATGCGAATCGGTTGCTCGAATCAGAGACCAATCAACCAAAATCTTAATCGCCCGAACCTTTACCTTTAAGCCTCAAAAGAATCGCGCCTTGTCATAATAATGCCTCATTTAAACTTACAGCTTAAATTGACAAATAAAAAATCTAAAAAAACGATGTCATGTTTGAATTGACACCACAAAATGCAAAAAAATACAGACGACAGTACTGCTACTGCATCTAAAAAAATACAATTTTTTTGGTCAACTTGGAAGATAAAATATACTCAGCCGTGGCTCCCAACCTATCCTAGGGCTATGCAATTTATTTTATCGCACCAAAAAAACTATACCATACTTGTATAAAAAATACCGAAACCACCGTCGATCGATGATAGGCTGTGTGCTTTTGTGTTGAGAACTCCTCTGATTACAAACATGATACAAAATACTAGAAATATACGTCTTAGCGGTACATGAAAGGTGAGAGACGAGTTTACATAATAATGAGGTTGTGTACCATTTGTAAATTTATAAATAAGAAATAATCTCTGGTAATAAAGGAAAAAAAGCTTTACCAACTTTTTCCGCCAATTGTTAATCCCTGTTTATGGACCCCTGCTGCTTGTTAACGGTACAAACGTAGATTTTGATCGACTCTAATACCACGAGGTGTCTGATAAATCACTATTCTCGCTCTCTGTCTCGCTCTTCTAATTTCATTATCCCTTTTATTCTTCTTTTTTTTCTGTTTCTCGTTCCGAACGGAAGAAAAGAACGAACTCCTATATTTCCTCTTTGAAAACATCTTTGGCATTAGTGTCGTATCGTTGAATAATTCATGCAGATCGAAGCAGAGAAGGGAACGGAAAAATGATTTAATTATACAGGGGCGAAACATGAGAACGACGATATTTGGTGTACCTTACCGTTTATATAAACGCACACGCGTGTGTAAGGGATAAACAACAAAGCCGAAGGAGATCTGTACGCTATTTCTGTATAAACTGTATAGCTAAAGAGACGACGAGATGTCGAGAACGAAAATCGAAGGGCCTACAATTATGAATATATAAACGAAAGAAAAGAAACCCTCCACCAGGATTAATAACCGAGCCCAGGACGAGACTATAATACGAGCACGAGAGGAATTCGGTCGTCATGATTATCAAGTCTTTAGTTTTACCGTTAACGAAGTAGCTTTGGTATCCTTTCTTTGGCAAAGGTCCAGGACGATCTTTGCATCTTGATAATCGTTTCTCTCTCTCTCTGTGGTGTAGGAAAGCGATGGACAACAAAGGGCAATCGTACGAAGCGATGTTGGAGAATAGTACTGGCTTCAACAACCCCAACAACATTAAATATCTATCCGACTTGATGGGCCTCGGCCAAGAAAACCATTCCAATATGGTTGGTTTGAGGTAAAGAAATCTTATCACTCCGATTTCCTATGATTCACTCCCTCTGGCTCATACTGCGGTGTACGGTTCTCATACTCTTCAATTATCAGCTCGTAGCCCACTCGTAGCACTAAAATAGCTTCCTGTAAACCTAATGTTCGAGAGAATATCACTTTTCATTCAGATGCATTACTAATTCAGAACGTGACAAAAATGTAACACGCATACCATAGTGTGGGGGAGAGGGAGTGCAATTGACTCTGACTAAAAGACAAGCTCTCTATAATTTTTCGGTGCAACTTTTGCAGGGAAAGATTCCCACCTAATGAATATGCGTCTGAATTAAGGCAAGCGCAAGCCAGTAAGTGGGCGTTCCGAAGCGTGGCTGAAGGAATAGACCACTTCAAGGCCGGCCGTCACACAGAGGCATTCCAATGCCTCAACAAAGCATTGACCGTAGATCCCCGAAACGTCGAAGGATTGGTAGCCCGTGGAGCACTGTAAGTTGCTAAAAAGTCGAGCAGAAACGGTATTGCCAGTTCTAGGGCCTATATTTCATTGCCTTATCATCTAGCTATATAATCTGTCTGGAATTCACATGTCACCATTGTATTATGCCCACTCAAGCCGTATATCTCGCTTGGTCTTCCCCACAGATACGCGAATAGCGGCAGTTTCAAGAAAGCGATCGACGATTTCGAAACAGCGTTGAAGTTGAATCAGACACACGCGAACGCTCGCAAATACATGGCGGAGACTCTGGTCGCTCTTGGTAGAAGTTATGAGGACGAGAAAAAGTACGAGGACGCGCAGAAAGCTTATGAGAACTGTCTAGCGATCGCCCCGTTCCACGAGGAAGCCAGGAACTCGATCGAGTACATAAAATCGAAGACTTTGACCTCATCGTTGAACCCATTGGATACATTCAAGAGCTTCGAGGCGGAGAACGATGTCGGTGAGAATAAAAAGGAGAAGAAGAAGCGGAAGAAGGAGAGAAAATCACGGTCGAAGAAGAGACAAAGGTGGAGCTCCAGTTCGAGCTCTTCGTCCAGCGGTTCTTCGAGCTCATCCAGCTCGGAATCCAGCAGTTCCTCTTCTTCTGGAAGCTCTAGATCAGCTTCTCGATCGCCTAGTCGCAAACGGAAGCACAAGAAGGATCATCGTGGATCGTTGTCGCCTTTGAGCAAACGCATGGCTCAGTATAACAATCCTCCGGCAGCTACTACGGCTGCTCACGACGTGATAGCTCCTGTTTCGTACACCACAAACGCCCGCGACAAAATGGACGACTACGAGATTAAAGTGAGGAAGTTTTTAGAACAGACGAAGGACGACTCCGATTACGAAGATAAGGTAAGCATCGTGTAAAGTCTCTTATCGCGATCTGTTTTATCGATCTTATCTATTTCCGTTCACTGGATCGTGGATCTCTTGTTTTTCGTGTGTGTTCAGGTAAGAAAGTTCTTAGAAGAGACGGCCAGATGGAAGAGGGAGAGGGAGAAGGAAAAGAAACATTCAGAGAGCGAGAAAATGAAGAAGAAAAAGAAGAAAGAAAAGAAGGGCAAGGACAAAGAAAAAGAGGACAAGAAAAGTCGAAAGAAGAAGAAGAAGGAGGAGAGAAAGAAACGGAAGAATAAGGACAAGCTTGAGCGGGACTTGGAGGCTCTGAAAAAGTCCTCGTTACCGGACTTGGAGCAACTCGAGTCGAAACTGAACGCGTACTACGCGAAGGTTGAAAAAGAAACCGCTGTCTTGAAAAGGTTGGAACCGCAGTCAGTTAACGATAAACACCGTGATTCGATCTCTTGTTCGTTTGCCACATGATCGTGTATGTCAACCGAGACGATGTTCGTCGCCAGCTTTGAACATTTCTAGAGTTTTACTGGAATCTGAAAATGTTCCGTAGGGAGGGATGGGTTCTCGAAAATATCTGGATTCCTCAGAGAATTCAGAAATTTTCGAGAACGCGACTTGTGTCTTTCCGTCCCGACCACTGTGTACCTAACATTTTCGAGTTCTCGCACACCTCTAAAAATGCCGTTTCTCTTTTAGTCAAGTTGTCGAGCGTTTGGTCTCAATTTCGTTAAAAAAGAAACAATGAATAGAGACGCGGTCCCTGACGCGTCGTATTTTATTTATGTTTTTATATTTACTAGGTATGTAGCTCAGTATAATGACATACCTTCCCCTCTTAGCAACGCTGAGAAGCTCGCTGAGAGTTCACGAAGGGAGGAGGAGCTGCGCAGAGAGAGGGAAAGGGAGAGAGATGAGGCGTCGAAGGCGTATCACGAGCGCGAGTCTAGAATACCGATGACGGCGCAGCAACGCAAAGGTAACGCCTTGAATTCCCTCGTGAGACAGGGTGCGAGGTATGTGCTACATTCAACTTAATGCAGACTTCGATCTTTCAGAGATTCAAAGGAAACCACTCACCGACATATTCGAGCAGGAGTCTCAGCTGATACACCCGGAGCCGAAGTTACCCACCCTCGACACAGCTGCGCTCAACGCCAAGTGGAAGGCTGCGCAGGCTGCTAGGTAAGTTGAAAGAGGATATATACGCTACACGCAATCTCATTAATTGCCAATCGATAACTGAATAGGTGTCTAGTCATTCAATTATCTATGAAAATCTTGTCTGTTCAGACAAAAGGACGTAATGCCCCAGAAATGGCAAGACGTACCTCCGGAAGGTAAAAAGATGCAGTCGAATGTGGACAGCGAGGAGGACGATGACAACGAGTTGGAAGAGAAACTGCAGCGTGCCGCCCTGGAGAAGTCTATGAACATCCGCAAGCAGATGCAGAAAGAGCTTGCGGAGAAGAGGGCCGCGCAAGCTCAGCCGATGTCAGCGCCGACACCTCCGCCTTTGCCTAAAGAGCCACCGCTATTGAAGCAAGCTCCAGTGAAATATCCAACGCCGCAGCCGCAAAACAAATTCCAATCGTACAAAGACACCTCGCTATCCGCGCCGCAAACGACGCCTGCGAAATTCAGCTCGAGCAACAATCTTGGCGGTAAATTCCAGCCGATCGGACAGAGTGGCAACAGTGGCGGGGGTCATCCTCCGGAACCACCTCGTCCACCTCCACCGACAAAGAACCAGAACCAAGCGAAGGGGCCGAGAACAGACTCAGACAGCGAAGCGGAACGACAACATAGACAGACGCCTAAGAAACGAGAGTCGTCCGGCAGAGGTGGCGTGACCAAGAGAATGAGCAGGGACCGTCCAGCGAAGCGTTCTCGCAGTAGATCGCGCAGTGCGTCGAGCTCCGGTTCTTCGCGATCTCGCTCGCCTAGGAGAAGTCGATCCCGATCGTACTCGAACAGAAGATCGGGCAGTTACGAGAGGAAATACAGTCGATCGCCATCGGGCACGTACAGCAGATCACGGTCCAGGTCACGGTCCAGGTCGTACACGAGGAGTCGCAGCCGCAGCAGGTCTGGCGACAGGAGTTACTATCGTAAAAGACAGTTCCGGCCGTACAACAATCGCGGCACTTACTACAAGCCACGTTTCCAAAGCTTCAATAATCCGAACCATCGTGGTGGCGGCAATAATTTCCAGAACCGGAACAGGTTCTATAACAATCAACACAACAATCGGTTTGGTAACAGACGCGGCGGCGGGTTCAACAACCGCGGGGGTGGTCGAGGACGCGGCGGTAACCGTGGTGGGAGATTCTTCCACGGTAAGCAGGGCTTCCGCGACTTCAGGGACAGGCGGGACTTCAGAGATCGCCGTGCGGCTTCTCGCGATCGGTACAGCGATCGCAGCTACTCGCCGGATCCGATGAGGAAGGTCGACGAGGCAAAAGAGAAGATCAACAAGATGCTCGAGGGCGGTGACGACGTGATGGATCATCAACAGGGCGGCGGAGGATCGAACGTGCCACCGAGCAAGAGGCAGGACGGACCTCTGAGCGAGGGCGAAGAGAGGGACGACGATGACTACGAGAGGTGGGGAGAGGGCGAGGGGGGCGACACAGCTAACAAGGTTGGTTAGGTCTCTTCCGCGTACAGTTTCGCGAAAGAACAGCCTCTGTCTTCGTGATGACGATCATGATAAATCCGGATGACGATGATATCAGGAGTAATATGATGATGAGATGATAATGATGATGATAATGAGGATGATGATGATGATGATGATGGTGATGAGCCACACTGTGCAGGGAACGTCCGACCCAGGAGCCAACTAACTCTCGTTTGTTGCTAGAATGAGGAGGTCGGACCCGACATCGAGAACCTGGAAGGCAAGGAGTACTTCATTGAGCGCATGAAGCAGCGAAGCAAGAATGTTTTAATGCAGAGAGCCCTTGCCGCTAAGATTTGGTAGAAACTCTCCTCTCCACGGTTGCCGTTGCTGCTTCGTCGATTCTTCTCCTTCGTCTGTGATATTATTCAAAACTGTTTCTCGGACGTTAGACACCGACTGGACACACGCGCGTGAGAGAGAGAGAGAGCAAGAGAGACACTTTCTTAAACAGCGACCAAACGGATTGTCGATATGCTTCGAACGGAAAAAGAGAATCTAACGAGAAAAGGTGAATACATCGCGTAAAAGCGAAAACATTGTAACACTCTGTAGTCATGACGGTCGAGAGAAATGAAACACCGTATCCCTTTTTCGATCCCATTAGCTTTTTATCTAGCAGGCCTCCTCGATACGTTGATACGAGCCGGTACGTCGTTTCGCTCGATTGTCATGCTAGTATCTACGTTGAATAGTAAACATTCATTAGGAACACTGCGCGCTCGGGTCAGGAAACGAGCACTCGTATACGAGAGACAGACACCCCTCGTTTCCTTTTAATTTCATTAGCGTTCGCGGAAGGATTTTACACGTATTTAGATTTTTAGTACTTACTCCTACGTCGTGGTGTCGTTCTCTTTCTTTTACACGGTCTCGTAAGTATTAAGAGTGGAATGCGAATGAGAGTGAGAGAGTGTGAGAGAGATCGAAAGACAAGCTGCGGCCGCGCCGCGCACGTTCGAAGGGAAGTATTCGATCGCGCTAGAATTCACGCACATGCAAGTGGCTTTTCATTATCATACATTGTCAGGATTAGTGGACACCACACGTCGTTCTTTTAACGACACAATCACACTTCCTTGGTCAAGATCCTTTCTCTCCGAGTTATTCGAATCATCAGGAAAAATAAGAAACCCCACGTCTCGATACTCCCCCGCGCTCACCGCTAAACGAACGGAACTAAACTCCGTTTTTAAAGTAATCGGGATTTGTCATCGGTTTCGAATCGCAAACTCGTCGCGATAGAGAAACCGTTTTTTTTTAGCGAGGAAAGATACCTTTTAGCTTCGGTCCGTCGAGTTACGATCGGCATCACCGGATTCTCTCGCAACTTTTTCGTTCTGGAACATACCTGTTTCACAAACCCACGCCTCCGCCCCCTCCCGTCTTTATTACGAATACTTACTTTAAGGTATTAAACGATGAATTTACCTAGTAAGACACTTATATATGTTGTATGTAAACGAGTTGCTGTACAATTCAAAGAGATCCGCAAATACATAAACACGAAACCACAAAGCCAAAGAGAGTTATTTCTCTTAGTCTTTGAAGAAACGCATTGGGGACCCGTTCGACGCGCTCGCTGAAAAAAACAAAATCGGAAAAAGAGAGTTTAGTCATTAGCCGACGTTGCCGACGCGTGTATCGTTCTGTTTGTAATTCGTCTTTTATCTCCCTCGGTGAACCATTTCCAGACCATTGCCTTCGAAGAGTGGAACTGGTTTATATCGATATCGCGGTTGATTTGGATATCGCGCTGCGCGTCCGCGACCCACTATTTAAACTGAGCCTCGCGATCGTCGGGTCGCATTCGCGAGAATCGATTCGTTCGGAAAAATGAAGTGTTCGAGCGCGAGTTATATTTTCCTGGCTTTCCTCGTCCTGATCGTGAGTCAGGAGACCATGGCGACCATTCTTTACAGTAAGTTTCGTTTGCGAGAGACAGAACGATATGGCGAGCACTGTAATGCCTCGATAAATGCGAAAATTCGGCTCCGAAATGAGAATGTATTAGGATAAGACATTGTTCGAACTGTTTTAATTTGAATCGTTGTGTTTATCAATATGTTTGCGTATAAAAGTGTGACTGGTAGACTGCGGATACTTATGCAAAATAAATTATGACAATTATAAGAAACCAAAGTTAAATGAAGTTTTTTTCTAACTTATGAATCTGATTACATACGTCTATCTATCTTTGTATTAGAACTATTCATTTTCGCTAGAAATGGACGAAATCCGCAGTCTAGTCATGAGAATGGAATTAAAAACAAAACGGTGTTTTTTTTATTGTATCACCGATGATGTTGCATTTCTGCACCGGGGCTAGGTTTTTGACGCGCGTGTCGAGGCATTACGGTGTATTTTTCTGATTCTTTTGAAGAGCCGGAAGTGGTGCAAGTCGAGGCGTGCGGGGCGAACGAGGTTTACAGCTCGTGCCGCGGTAATCCCGATTGCGAGAAGAGCTGCGACAACATCGACACCTGGGATTCCGTGGGATGCACTTTCCGGAGGGACTGCATCGCGGGATGCGTCTGCGATAAAGGATACGTCCGGGACGCGAACCATGTTTGCGTTTGGGCGAATATGTGTCCGAGGGTCAGACACTGAATCAAACGACAACCACGGACAACGCATGCAGCCTTTCAACGGAGCTTCCTCATTTTTAATTGTAGAACTTCTTTAGCGTTCAATAAAATATCTTGACGGATCTGAAAGATTGTGAAATATGAAGCGACGCGATTTTCCAGGACGATTCCCTTCCTGGGGGCAAGAGATGCGTAGACGCATTTTGGTAGAAAGTGGAGGGGGAATGTGGCGGCGCGCGATATGATAGCGTTTTGAGATGGCTCAGTCCCGCGCCGTCTTTCACGTGCGCGACACATTTCGGGAAAACGGGGGATCTTATCTGTGCGACGGCTCTCTTGGCCGATTCTTTTGTTCGTTCTCGTATTGAATCCCTGCTTTCTTTTCTAGTGTCGCGAACCCCCGCCCCCACGGGACAACAGAGCCACCCTTCCCGATTTTCTTACGGATAATTCACCGACGAGGAGATCTATTTCGCCGTTTTTTGATACCCGGGATGTTTGAAGTGTACATATGTGTGAATGCGAGTGTGCCTCGGATATTGTCATGTGGATACGCGAGCGGTAGACCCGGGACGATCGACCAACGAATGAGTGAGTACCGCGGTTTTCAATTCGATTTAAACGATTCCGTCGTCACCGAGCAATTGATCGCGAAACTAGTCCGGGAATCCTGGCTCCTTATTAAGCACGAATTACCGGCGCAGCGGTCACCCGCTCTGATTATTCTCTATCGAGCGGGCCAAAAAAAGAAGCCCGAGGCGGCCACCTCGATCGAGCATCCCCGGTGGGTCCACGTCCATTGTGATTTTAATAAGCCTTATGCAAATTACAAATGAAATTGTCAGCGGCAGGCCCGCGGTCCATTCTTCGTCGTTGATGGGGACAATTAGAAGAGCTTTGTCCGGCGACCACGCGTTGTCCGGCTGCTCGGCAACTTGAGTCCCAACGAGAGGACCGCCCGCCAACCCCTAATGTTTGTATCCGGTCCACAGGACGTTCACTTCCGACCGGAGAGTGCCTCTGCGCTTGCTGACCAACGACTTCTTCGATAGTCAACGCTGTCCTCCCTACACAATCGGGATCAATCCGAACTAATTGCTATTCGATTTGGGAGCCAGCTGAAGGGCTTGAAAAATTTATAGTCGTCTTCGAGCAAGACTAGATTGGATCAGGGTGGTTTTTATACATTATTAATCATTATGGACAGATTTTGGACATTGGATTAACGAACATTCTTTTAAAAGTGAATTCACATCATTGTAACAAACTTCTTTTATCTTCTACTCTTTTGCTAACCCAGAAATGACTGAGAATGTTAATCATTTTCTGCGATCATGAAAGTAATCGTCGTTTAGTTGGTGCCAGAAGCATATTAGAGTCTCGTTAGTTGAGACCACAGACTCGACTCGAGTGTGAACCCTCGATAGTCATGCCAGGTCCCCCGTTCTGGTCATCTGACGTTGTCACGATCGAAGGAGGGTAAAGAGCGTGCAGAAGTCGCGAGGCAGAGCGGAAAAGCGGAATAGTAGGCGGGTGGTTGGGAATCGAACGGAATCACGGAGGCTGGAGGTCGATGGTTTGGGGTGGAGATAAGTTTTTACGGTAGGGTTACTAACTTACGGACTCGGCATTGTCGAGTTCCCGGTGACGGGAGGACAATGCGCGTTCGGGACACAATGCTTCACTCTGGAATCTGAAGGCAGTCTTGACTATCAACCTGCAACCACCCTCGCGCGCATCTGTGTCTACCAATACGACGCGGGGGTTCCCTCTTGCACATACCCCCCTCTCTTCTATTGCCGGCTCGGCTCGGCGCGCGCTCGTCGTTACTTTCTCATTCTGTCAAGCGAGCTTCCACCGAAAAAGAATCCCTTTGTCATCGACGACTTTCGGAGACATTGAGAATTACGGTCGGCTCGGACGCGTGCTGAAGCCGGGAACTTCTCTCTTAAGGTGGCGTTTCTGAAAGCGAACGCAAATTATGAGGAACCGATCGCTGGGAGCGTCGAATATAGATCCGTAGTCTAGCTATTACAGTACATTGGTAAGGAAGCATATGCTGAAGACACATATAGTTTTCTGAAACTTATTTGATATTCCCAGCTGCTGTTGTGAGGATTAAACTTTAAGAATGTTCACCTCTGGAACAGCATCTAGCACTCACAGTCTATAAAGAGTTCTGTAACTTGAACATTGAGCTAAGGCTAAGATCTGTATGCCATCAGTGTATGAAAGATCGTCGAAATCAAAGTTGTGCGATAAGAAACCGGCAAGTAGTTGGACGCGCAGGGTTGTTCCCTGCGATCAAAGCGGTAGGATGAACCACGAAGGCAGAAACAACATAGACAAAGTGCAAAAAGACACCGGGGGTGGATGGAAGAAAGGAGACTCGCTGGAAGGGAGACGGGCGAGGGTGTAGAACAAGAGACAGCCGGTCGGGCATTTCAATCGCTCTCAGAGCTCTCTCTTTGGCTTGGCTTTTCCGTTTCTTTCTGGCACAAAGGCTACATTGTTTCGTCGCCGGGTTCGTATGGACGCGGGCTAAAATACTCCTCTTTTCTGCCGGCATGGCAGCGCGCGCGGATACACATCGAAAAGCAGAGGCCGCAGACACAGCGGCTCCTCTTGTGTGTGTGCCCGCACACGAATATGTAATTACGTACGTGTGCCGAAAGCAACAGCGACGTCGGCCACACCATCGTCAACGGGAACACACCGTTCGCTGGCATACAATCCTTTCTCGTACATTCAATGCTCGTCGCCCACTCGGTATCCTTTTGTCGCTGTTTATAGCTGCCGTGTAGGCCCGGCGGACCACCCCCGCGCGCGCATTCCGAGCTTAATTCTGTATCGTCTAACTGGACCGTGGAGGGAATCGTCTGTCGACCAGGAAACCGTGCGGCGAATTCCGGCCCGGTATCCGCCTGGTCCGGACTCTTTTTGTACCCGACCGGATTTACGGACTCGCCGTCAAACGCTGATGCGCCGGGTCTTGCAACTTAGTTTGATCCATTGTCGACGAGACCGACGCGGTAATTACATCCGGACGAGTAGAATCGGCTCGCTGGACCCTAGTCCTACGCGTCAGTCAGAATTCTCCTAATCTGCCGGAGACACACTGCTGGTTTTCAAATTATTCAATCCTTAAGGAGGTAGACTCGCGTTTCCAGGATTGAGGGGGTGCGAGATGCAACTTTTTATTTCTCGATAATGCAAAGATGAGCTGGATAAAAGATCATTTTAAAGGTGGGATCTCTTTTGCGATAAATGGGGTTTTCAACATTTATTTTGCAATTGTTTTAAGCAAATATCGTGTGTTCGTAGAGGGCCACTTTTTAAAAAATGGCCGAAATTAAAATCATTCCTATCTATTTTATTAGCGAAACAATTTTTCCTTGTTTACTTGCGGAACTTATAGATAGATTATTTTGCAGGATATTCCATGTATGTGCTTTCTTAAAGTCTTACAAATTTTCGGATTCCACTTTCAGATGCATTTTTCCGATTAAATTGATACTGAACACGAATAAATATATATTTTTTGTAATAATTTCTGAATTAATTCTTTAAATTTTGTTGTCTTAAAATAAAATTAAAAATTATTATCATACTAAAGAGTATTGAAAAATCACATCTTTGCATTATAAAGAAATGAGAAGGCGTATCCTGCACCCTTGCAACCCTAGAAACGAGTTTCCTCCCTTAATGCGTACTCTCCGTGCCTCATAAGACGTCCTTCGAGACGGCACAGGGGCAAAAGGGGTTCTCGCTCGTAGCCAATTGTTATGCCGTGACGTCACACACTTTAGACAATAATTCTGCTGGAACCGAAAGTGCCAGTGGAATTATCCAATCGGATGGTTTGCTGTCGCATTCCTTTCGAATTCCTGCCAGGAGATCTCTTATGTGGCACGGTTCCTAATCGAACCGGAGGAAGAAGAATCAGCTTTTAGGCTATCCAATAATATTCTTCAGGGTATATAGAATAACCGCGAGAATATTATCCTCCTGATACGCAGGAAATCTTTTATTCCGCACGTGCCGAGCATGGAAACAGCTCGGAGAAGTAGCCGATTTTTCCTGGACCCCGGGTGAAAGCCGCTGATCTTCGAAGACGTAATCGAGCCCGGATGAATAAAGAAGCGGGGTCAAGGTCAAGCCGGTATACCGATTGTTCGTGGTTGGGCAGGAAATTAGTGGATCTCGGGGATGAAAAATCCGTTGGCCCTCGGGGGTCGGAGACCACCATCGGATGGTTATTCTCGAAGCCGGGCTAGCTTAGAACGCTTTACAGGCGGATACAGCAAGAGTGTCCTGCGCCCTATTGATAAACTCTCTTTCAATAGACGCGGATGCCGACCCCGCTGTTGAGTATCGATAATATTGGAGCTTGGGAACGTCGGCCCGGTTGAATGTCACAATGCCGCTCCAGTGATTAATAGACTTCCGCGACTTTTATCGGAGTAAGATGTTGCGCCTTCTAAATGCGCCCGCGGTTTTCCAGCAGAATTGGGGGCTTCCGACGATCGACCACCTCTGGATCGATCGATCTCTTAACCCTTTGGCTAACCGGGCTCTTCTTCGACCCTGTATCAGCAACTTGAACGCATCTGTTCGCGAGATCGCGAGTGTACGGCAACATTCACAGGATGGATGAATGAATGATTGTGCTTGGATTGATCGTGAATGAGCTCGAAGTCCCAAAGTCTTATAAGGGCTGTTCAGGTTCGCCTGAGACCTGCTAGAGGATCCGAGGAAGAAAGTTTGAGGGCTTTCTAATCGCGTTGGAAATTGCGTAGATAGTAGGGACGAATACGTCGCAGCACGAACGGAATAAAGCCGCCGAAACTGGGCCTCTCGGCGGTAGCACGCCGCCACCCAGTATAATAATACCGGCTGAATGCGAGCGTGTATGCACGCGCCGGCATATAGACACAGGAGAACCACGAGGCTGGCCAGTGCTCTCCTTTGTCATTCGACGAAAGGCTTTGTACCGATTATCTGCGCACGCTGCCGCGGGTACGGCTTTTCAGCCCTCTGCCTCGCCCCCTTTTCCAAAGACTGCGGCGTCATTCCGCCCGTGATTCCACGTGTCGGTGATACGGGACACCCGGTACATACCTCTCTCTCTCTCGGTCCAAGCTACGGAGGCTCGTAATAGTTTAGCGTAATCCGGCGTACCTGACTTAGCTATTAGAACTCCGCTGCCATCGGGAACCCTGTAATCCGCGGACTGTGTTTTCGCGAGCCCTCGACGATGCGAACCGCAGGCTGTTTTAATTGGATCACCTCCGGCGAAATTATTTTCGGAAATTTCGAGAAATCAGAATTTCCAACGTGTCGGTGGTAGCTTGAAGAGCAGGCTGACCGGTGTACCAGGGGACGAATTAATTAATAAATCGCGGCGACCGATCAGGGAGAGCATTTCCAATATCCGTCTCGAGGTAGAAACTTTTATCGGTCTTTCCCTCGAAGGCTTTCACCCCCGGTCCCTCCTCTCTCTCTCTCTCTCTCGCTCTCTCTCTCCCCTTTTTTCCCTTTCCCGTTTTCGCTATCTTTTCCTTTCCTTTTTAACTCCTTCCCCCGGCTCGCCAACCCCCCCCCTCACTCTCCTCTTCCTCCTTCTGCTTCTTCCCGTGACTACATTCTTTTCAGTATTCACTGTGCAGTTTCTTGTACCGATACTTCCTTCTTTCATCGTCGCGTCATTCAAGCTTTTGATGCCGCGGCGACAAAGCTCTTTACTTCTTTCCGCGAACGAATGAAAGCACGGAACGATGGCGATGTATACCTGCACGTATATACATCTGTATATACGTATATAAAACTCTCTCGCTCTCTCTCTTCTGCCCTTGTCGGGAATATACATACAGGCGGCGGCGGCCTGTGTACGCGTGTCGCACACTCGCCTCGAACTTTTCGGCGATATTTGCTCGTCCCGGAGGGAGAGTGATCGACGAAATTGTTTTTGCAAAATGGGGAGACTTCTTTTTGCAGGTTCCTCGGAATCTGGTGCGGCCGATGGCATTAACAAGGTTCGCCTCTTAGTCTCTATATCCACCTACGTTAAAAACTGAGTTCGAACGGAGTTCGAAAATGCCCACTGCGTCTGACCACGGCTAGCTCAATCCCCTTCCACTAAACAGCGAACGTAGAAAATATAATCCTACATGAAAATGTACAAAACGAAAGGCTTGTCCACCCCCACAGAATCGGCTCCCACCGTTATCATTATTCGATCCGACACGACACCGTCTAAAAATGACGTGAACGATCGTCGGGGTAATAAGCGACCCGCGAACGCGTCGTATCGCGAGCATGGCGTATCACGAGCGCGTTATCCATCGTCCGAGAGAGCATTCCTCGGCGAAGGGGGTGGGAATTGAAACAAGCGAGAGGATGTGTCGTTTGCGATAGAAAATCCCATTCGGCGTAACCGCGCCCTTAACGCGGCAGTCACGTCGGGTCCACGCGCGCGGCGTTAAAACAACGACAAACAGCGCCGTTAACTTGGAGCACACGCGCGAGCACACAGGTCCTTAATGGATCAAGGTGCTTAATTCACGAGTATCGACGCAGGCGTCGCGATAGAGCCGACGGTTATAATGCCATGCGATACACAAGGGGTGCGTCGCTGTGTGAATTCGACGAGGATGGAATATCTCGACCACTCGTCGAACAGAGAGAGAGAGAGAGCAGGAGGGTGAATGACGGGAGAGAAACAGAGAGAGTGACGAGGGGCAAAGGGGTGTGCGACGAGCGGACCAGCGCGGAGGAGAGTGTAGGGGAAGTCCCTGTCCACGAACAACTCGCTCAATTCGCTTGTTCGCTCGCTCGCTCGCTCGCCAGCAGCGTCATCATAAGACCTCTTTGTTCTCCGGCAATTTCAGCGGCATTGTCACCGTCAACAATGTCCACTTGACATTCTCCTTCTCGCTCCCGCGCATTGTTAACCCATCCCCCGCCCCCCTCTAGGCCGTCCCCCGCGTCGACCCCCCCCCGGAGCCCCCTTTCGATCATAAAGCTCGCAGCAACCGGCCGGCATGCGTCGCGATTCCGCTTGTGGACACGCCTTAAGGACCGTCTTCCCGGGCCCGCGGACGATCGCCAGCTCGATCCTCGTTTTTTCAAGGCAAACTGGGTTACCGTGACTTTGCTCGTCCTCTTTTCGAACATCAACGCCCACCACGCGATTCCCGTTCCTTCGGACCACCGCCGAGTCCGACACGGTCAGCCTTGTTTCTAGAGGCTAGGCTCGGTCTAGTCCCTTCGCATTTCTTTATGGAACTGTTCCCACATTGAACTCTGCTTTATTAAACCGTGCGGACTGTTTAAAATCCACAGTCTAATCAGCATACACTTCATAAATTTATTTTCTCACTTCTTCGTCCCCTTACTTTGTATAGAAATCATCGGTTTCATCTGATTCGAATTTTCTGAAACTCGACCACTGGCTAGAGGTAACCGACGCAGAAGAAGAAGCATCGCTAATAAAATTAGAGGTCCGAATTTTTGCGGAATCAGCCAGAAACGAGGCAGAACGTCGAAATCACGTCGCCAGCGTTAGAGCTGCTTTAGTTGTCCGGATTCCGCAGTAGCCACGACCTTTCTCGCTTTCTCTGTTCCTCTGTCGCGTCGGTGACCGTGTCTTTCTTTCCACCTTGCGCTCGCGCTTTTCGCAAATGTCCCCTATCTTCATCTGCCTCGCTCCCTTTCTCTGGCCGATTCGCTCTCCTCTCGCTCTCTCTCTCTCTCTCTCTCTCTTTGTCGCTCTTTGTACCCATCTGTCTATTGTCCACATTGTTACGCGGTGGCATCCTCCTTCCCCGCATTGTTTCGGCGCATTGTTTGATGGTGGCTCGCTCGCTCGCTCGCTAGTCCTCCTCCTCGGCCGACGGCGACTCATTGTTTCCTCGTTGTTGCGCGTCCGTCCGTCTTTTCGTTCTCTTACCTTGATCATTGTGAACTTCAGCCGGCGACTTCCGAGCTGCTTTCTTACTTTGGGGAATTAAGCGGTTCGTCCGGTGCGTCTGACCAGTTCCGCGCCTATTCCACTGCGGCAGATCGGGGCGCGGGTTGATCGAGATACACCTGATACTTTAACATCTTGTCATCCTGAATAATAGTTTGAATATTTTTCCTAGCGCCTCGTAGTAACCGTTCAATTACTAAACATTAACCCGTTGCACTCGGAGCTATTTTAACTGGAAAATTAAACAATTCTTCCGATCTAGAATATTTCCATACCTTATGAGTTTTGCAATTTGATGGATCTGAAATTGGTACATTACCTTATACAGTACCTAAATGTTTAGTAATTGATTAGATACCGATATATTTAATAGTGTAAATAATATTTTGAAGAATGGTACAGCAATTTTTAGTGGTGCCTCAGAGGGGACAGCCGAGTGCAAAGGGTTAAAGTATTGCTTGAAGTGTTATCCAATTTTTTATCTATCAAATTAAAAAAATGATATAGAATGAAATTATTCTAGGGTGAAATATTTAATTTTCCAATTAAAATAGCTTCGACTGCAACGAGTTAACGTTTTGCACTCGAGTGGCGTTATTGAAAAGTTTTGTTGCATTATTAACCCTTCGCTGCATAGTGTATCATATCTGATACAGTTACCACATCTGGTATATAGTAAACTAAGAATCTGTTTTCTTACTATTCTAAATTATGTTTATTTTTCTGAAAATTTTGTTTCAATTTTTAAAAATATTATTTCCTTTAAATAAATCACAGAAACTGAGCTCCTTTCAATTTTTCCAATGAAAGAAATCATGCAGTGAAGGGTACGAGGTATTATATCAGTTTTATATCGATCAAATTAAGAATGTCATATAGAATGAAAATATGCCGGAAGAAAAATTCGGTTCTCGAATTAGGATAGCTTCGAGTGCACAGGGTTAAACTAGTGTCTCTGGTCCGACGGTTGATCGAAGTCCATCATGCTGTCAGATGGTCGTGTACTCGCGACAGTCTTCCAACACTGGCGGAAAGGTATCGAAGTCAGTCGGACGATTCGAGTGTCCAGGTTTCTCCGTGAATGCCCGGGACATTTAAGCGTGGGGTTCATTCGAAGATGCACACAGAGAGGGAGAGAGAGAGAGAGAGAGGGGGGGGGTGTACACGGATGCACACGGACACATTGAGAGAGGGCCCGCGTGTGTACATATTTCGCGGGAGTGGTGGCGCTTTACTTATGGAACGCATTGTTCTATTGTACGCGGGAGATGAGCGCATTACTGTCCCTTGTCCCCCTTTTCGAGCAACCCCGGGACAATATCGTGCCGTCGTTAATCAGGCATCGTTCCTGGACGAGCCACATAGTAATTCGCGGAGGTTTATGCTCGCGGAGCACGCATTTAGATTCACAGCGCCCGGCTATAGCGCGCGGAGCGATACTAGCTTAGACGCGATACTGGAAACTCGATAACGTTAGTTATAGACTCGGAGCTTAACGGTCCGAGTGACGTCCCGGATCCTCGCCGTTCGGAATCTCATTGTGCCGCTTTACTGCCGCGTTCCGGGCGTTTGTTAACTTTTTAGTCGCGCGACAGCCGGAGCCGTGCATTATCCGTCGTAGATTCCCCGGAAAATTGCTGGGAACGTCGCGGATCTGCTCGGTCGATCGTTGCGTCCGCTTAAAAACGCATTACGTCGTTCTGGAACACCTGTATCCTCGTCCTTGGCTTCCAGTCACTTCTTCAGATATGTGAATCTTTCAGTTGTTCAACATTTTCGAAAATCGCGAGGCTCCTGCTTTTCGTAAATTAACCCTTCAAGATTTCTCATATCTGTCCATTTATTTAATTTATCTAATGCGCTAATAACATCTATTTTATAACAACTTTAACACTGCAGAATATATTTCCATCAAAGGAATGAGGTATCATAAAAAATGCAGTATGTAGAAGACAGCTCATACGTTTGTTGAATTGTCGAGCAAAAGCGGCTCGGCACGGAACGTCTTAAATTAAGAAAAATTTTGGGTGGTTGAACGCGAAGGAAACGGCAGGGTTGGCTCGCATCGATTCGCAGTTTTAATTTCGTGCGGGATGAAAGTGCGGCGCGTTTGCATGGCGCACGGTCCACTTGTCAGCGATAATAGAAGTTATATTTCGAAACGCTCAAGAATCGTTTAAACGACGTCGGCCGTCGAAGAAGATCGTCGATAAGACGGTGGGCTCGGGGGTCTCTCTCTCGACGGTGAATCGATATCGATCGCGTGCGCCACCTTCGTCCCTCGTAATAACAAGAGGAATAGATGCGCGAGTTGTGAACCAGTAAGGAGGTAATGGCGATGGCAGAGCGCGCAAAGAGAGAGAGCGAGGGAGAGAGAGGAAGCTAGTGAGCGGGGACGAGGAGAGAAAGGAAAGAGGGAGAGAGAGGAGGAAGGTGGTGAGGAAGCGAACGCGAAGAAAGGAGGGTGCTCGTGCGTGTAGCTCGAGCGTATATGTGTATGCTCGCGAACGGCAAAGAGTAGGAGGTAAAGTGTTCGCGACGAATCTACGGAATGGGGTGGAAGCACAATGCTCCAACAATGACGCTATTGTGGAAACGAATAACACATACTCCTGCGCTTTACCCTGCGCCTCGTCGGGGCTAAGCTGCATAGCTGAATCAAATGAATACGGGAGTGCCATCGCTAAGACACAGTTCCAACTGGCGAGGAAAAATTCGCCAGCACTCTGTCGATTCCTTCGAATTCGCAAAGCCTCGGATTATTTGAAAATTTATAGATTCCGACGTTTCATGGTAGCTCAAACCTTGTGAAACGACTGCAAACCGGTCTTCTATAACGTATACGATTCGTGGATAATGGTATGTTTCACCACAAACGTCGTTCGAGTCAAAGATTGTACAAACTGAGGCAAACACAGCAGTCTATCACAAGCCGAAAATTACTCGTCGCATTCCTCAAAGTATGCCAACGTGATCATCGAGATCTCACATTATCAAACGGGCCATCAGTTCGCAACCGGCTCCAAGGCATTAAATCACCGATGACCATTTGGCAATCGGGGCAGGATACGCTGTTCCATCATCCCGATCGCGAGCATCGCCATAACAAGCCCGGTTTACTTAGGATATCGCGAAAGTTGGTGGCGATATCGTGCACAGAGCTCCTACCGCGTTGCTCCACATACGGCAGGGGAATATTCGGGACACGCGAAGAAACTTGCGCGCGGGATGCCCTGTCGTGTAACACAGTGGTTCCGGTCGGTTATGCGTCAGACGGCATCGCGCTCGCGTCCCTCTCCCTGTTTTCAGGAAATAACGAATATGAATGCAGCGCGGTTCTTCCGGAGAAGTTTCAATGGCCTTTATTCGACGCCGCTCCGCTCCGCGCCGTGACACAGATATTCCGAGGCGATCCCTTTGCGATTCTTCCGCTGATAGTGCACAGTTTTTAATCACGCCGATCCGAGTCCACGCACTCGGACGATCCAAGAGATCTGTTTCACAGAGTATAGTTTATCGACGATCTCGTTGGATTTTTGTGGAAGATCTGTTTGTTAATTCTGGCCGGAACGTGTCAGGGGAATGAAAGAGGACAATAGGGGTAGTTATAAGATGGCAGGATCGTTGCATACGCAAAGTAGCATCATCGTAACGGCACGCGGGGGTGGCCAGGGGGCGGAAGAACGTCGAGGAGGTTCTAGTCGAGGGCAATACGCGGACCGGGGGTAGGTACGTAGGCAGATTTAATTAGCATGGACCAACGGAGGCCCTCGGGGGCTGCCGGGGGTGCGGACGAGGGCAGTTCGAGCGTTAAAGTTAAATGACGGTTGGCGGTTGCTTATTCTTCCCGGCAACTGATGCTTGATAATCTGCGAAATCTCCCCGCCGGCTCTCAATTCTGCTCGATAGTTCGCTGCCTGTGCAGGCCAATTCTCTCAATGGAACAACTCAGCCACGGACTGACTGGCTTAATTGTAGTTGCTACGTCTCCTCCTCCGCCCTCCGACTCCCCGATTCTGCTTTTTTTTTCTCTCTCTCCTGTTCCCCATTTGCCGGCGGCGGGAGTCGTTTTCTTCGGACCGGCGGCGTGGCGCGCGTTTCGGAAAATCGTCTGGCAGACCAGACGAAAAATCCCTGTTGGAGTGGTTTTTAAAATGATCGGCGCCGCTCTGCGGGGAGCGCGAAGTCTCGAATACTTTCTGTTATTTGAAGCATTTTTAAAGCGAGTCTGAGCGTGGGTGTTGACGAAATTCATATCCGCCCAATTTTCCGATGTATCTCGGATAGAGGGCAGAGTTCCAAATTTTAATCGCATCTCGCCGCACGATCAATCGCCCGGGCGGCTTCCTGTTTGCGCATCGAATTTGTTCAGAAAGCATGCATTTCGCGGGGCATTTCGTGGAAAAGGATCGTCATGCAATCGCGCGAGATCCGGCATTAACCTATTCCGCTTTGTCGCGTGCGTGTAGCGTCCTCCTCCACCCTCCGAGGGATCCTCCGTCCCTCTTCCGCTCTTTTTCGCCGTCCGACACCCATCCCAGCGCCCATCGTTTTCCCCGTGCCTCGCCTTTCCTCCGCAATTTTTCCGCCACATTTGCCTTTGTCTCGCGACAACAATGCATCGCCTCTACTGCGATGACATAAAAATATGTGCGCGTCGGTGTTACCCTCTCTCTCTCTCTCTCTCTCTCTCTCTCTCTCTCTCTCTCTCTCTCTCTCTCGCTATTCGTTTCTTTTTCTCCGGGAGTTCCGCCCCCCTCTCCATCTGTTACTTTTCCGCTTGTCTCTTCTCTACCATCTCTAGCAACCCCTCCATTCGCGCTATCCCTTTTCCCACCGATTCTTCCTTCTCCCTCGGTGCTGGAGGGAAAGAGGGAACGTCTGTCGGCGTTTCGCGAATTAATTCGGCTTGTCAGGAGACGAATGCGATCGGTGATTTCCGGCTCGCGAGGATCGAGCCTGCCCGGGGAAAACATGTTGATCTGCAAAGAGGTGGAGTTCGGGGAACGAGGGTCCAGTTGTGTTGATAGATTCGTTTTTACATCAGCCAGTACCGTGGTACTTGTAGAAATATATTCGATGTTGGTTCGATGTTGTTTAACGCTTTCAATGCCACGTCTCCCAGAAATAGGGGACAGAATTATGTAACCAGATTAAATGCAACTACCTTTATTTTAGGGAATTTTTTAGGCTGTTCGTATTTGAATGGTATTTTAGACCCCATGGCATTGTTTCGCGAGCAGAAAAGCTGAAAATAGTACTGGTACCACTGTCCTAGAGTCTAGCTAGTCTAGAGTACATCTAGAGACAGCAATCCTTACTGTCTCTAAAAAGAAAACCCAGAGATCCCGAGCGTCTTGAGTTGATATTTAAGGAAACCAGGCATTGTCTCGTGTCATGCGCCAAAAACGGTCCCGGAATCTTCGCTAATCCTAGAGCACAACCCTCTCTAGGAGGTACAACCCCCTCTTGGAAGAGGGCTGTACGTCGATGATCGGTCCTCGTCGAGCAATCGTGGTGGCTGGTGGCGTCGAATGCTCATTGCCACGGACACCTGTGCCCAGCCCCTAACCCTTGGGAGTCCGCGGGCGTGAAAAGGAAGGGGCTGCGGGAATATTGTTCTCGACGGCGACGCCGGGCGTCGTCGCCGGAATTTTCGTCGTCGGATGCTCGAACAATGAGCATGCAAATGATCGGCCGAAGATCGATATCGGTTCCTGGTCTGCGATCAGAATTTTCCCGCGGCTCGGCTCCCGCTCCACCGGGGGCAGGCGGCTGCCCCTTCGACCCCCGTCTGCCCCCCGCCGGTAGACAAAAGGGGGCCGGCGCCGGTTGACAATGGCCCGATGGCATTACGTATGCAGGCACAGGGCTTCGCTCTTTTCGAATTCGTTGCATTCTGCCTCTGCCTTTCCGCCTTTCGCCGCCCTCTCACAACCCCCTCGCACCCTCTTGCCTCCTACGCTCTCTTCTCTCTCTCCGATGCTCTCCCGTCCCTCCCTTTTTCTCTCGTCTCTCTCTCTCTCTCTCTCTCTCTCTCTCTCTCTCTCTCTCTCTCTCTCTTCTGCGGCCACGCGCGCCACACCAGGCACACACCGCAGCTCTTCTCCTCTTCTTCACGATCTGCGCCCGTCCTCGCGGGTCCATTCTGCAAATTGCAATCGCCAATCTGCCGGCCCTTTGTCTCGCTCCGCTGTTTTACTTTTTTTTCCCCTCTACTTTCGCTGTGTCTCTCGCTCCACCTCGCGCTCTCTTCCGCCTCCTCCGGTCCGGGAACGGGAAAGCGTTAATTGAGGGGGCGAGACCCGAGGACCCCGTGCGGTCGACTCTTTTTAAGATTCAGACCGCTTTCCTGGCGACACACCTGCCAGGTGCGTCGGGACACACTCGAACGGGACCCTGGCGAGCTCTATCGAATCTTGCTCTGCAATTTTTGTTCCCATGTTTACCCCTCCTCGAGTCGTTATCAAAAAATCTGCATCCTGACAAAAACGACACTCGCCAAACTTTAACGAAACTGTCTTGCTCAAGTCCTGTAGCGAAGACATCGAAAATAGATGTCGAATGTCGTGTTGAATCTAATTCCGGCAGCTTATTGTCAGTTTTCGCGGGGTTAATTACATCGCAGCGCGCACTCGTAGCAGAGAAAAGATATCGATGTAACGAATTGAAAGGAATTAGTGGAGCAGGAACCTGGGAAGCTCGTTGAAAATGAATGAGAGAGAGAGAGAGAGAGAGAGAGAGAGAGAAATGTGGAAGAGAGCGCGAAGGCGGCAGGCGCGTAGAATCTAAACTGCACAATGGATGGTAATATCGAATGGTAGGGAGTTGCCGCGCGCACGGTGCACGGTCTATTCAATGCAATAATTATAAATTGGTGTCTTTCAACCGGCCGGCAAATCGACACGTAACGAAGCCACTGTAACTGCGTCCACGGGCGACAACTTCGCGCCGCTTTTGATCCTGCAGTCGCTGCTACCACTCTCTCTCTCTCTCTCTCTCACACACACACTTCTCTCTCTTCTCTCTCACCGGTGGACGCGCGAAATCGCGGTAACATAGAATGTACAGGGACCATCGACTTCGCAGATATTCTCTCGAGCGAAGTTAGCCTCGTTTCAACAGCGGCGAATGTTGCTGCCTCCCCGTATCGATCCTCCCGCTCTGTCTGATGAGCTCGACTAGATCCGATTGAATCGAAAGGAAATTAACGACGTTGATCGATGCTGCGAACACCCCTGTCGATGAACGTGGATTGTATTCAAATGTGACGCCTGAATCGGCGAAGCTAAAAATGGACCATCGATCCCCCTTGATTATTTATCCGCGGACCCAGTCGGCGTCGCTTTCAACGCTGACACTCGCTTCCTTCTCCAAACATTTTTCTATTACGCCTCTCCGAATCATTCCCGATTGATCTGGACAGCTGTTCCACCAAATATAGATCGGTCGCGTTAAAAATATCTTCGGGTTGCTATCCATAAATAATGAAATTCATGAAGAAGGGTCTGAAGACACATCCTTGCTTCAGAGTTTAGTATTCAATGGTCTTCCAATCCGTGGTACCTAGAAGAATATCCAATTTAGGAAAAGTTGTAGGCTACCAATGTTAATGAAATCCTAATTTCTGGAGATCTAAGTGGAGGATTTGAATTCCCCGAATCGTGTAATGTCCCGAAGTATCTTAATTCTCACTATGTCTAGTCCAATTGTTACTATGCCTAGGACCACTGCTACCTAGCCAACCTGCTATTCAGTGATCAAAACCGGATGATCTGAATCCAGAAGACAGACTTAGCCGTCTGTCCGAGGCTCGGACACCGGGATTGGCTGCAGCAAGATCCGCAGAAGTTCCGCAGGGCACGGATTAGCCATCCAGGGATAAGCGAACCGATCCCCGGGCACGGGGTTACGTATGCACGAGCAGGATAGTTCCGTAATTAGGGCGGAATACATGACTCATCGTTACAGAGTCCATGCATCCAAGGGTTCGCCTTAACATGGCGGAGCAGCAACCACGGGAACCAACCCGGGAGCACCGGCCCCGAGGCAGTTACCAACTTAATGAAGCTGTTTTCCGTTTAATTAGAATCCCAGCGTGATCCTCCTATTCTTAGACGGGTCTCGCGGTTAATCCTTCCTACACCGCAATATTAAGACGGCACCAGCTCTGCCTCGCGCTCCTTACAAAAGCATAGCGTGCACAATATCAAACGGGAGGGCTCTATATTCGCCGACAGCGCCTTTATGCACTCTGCGGGGCCTGTGATTTTTATTGCTTCGGGATTCGCGAACGCGATATCCGTACCGCAGGCTGGAAGCGCCCGCGAAATTGCCACGGATTCGCATCTTAACCGTGTGGCACAGTTACGCGAATCTAGCCAAGGTCGTTCGCCTAAGTTTCGCGAAACCGCGGAGAGCTGTTCCGAAGAACGCGGGCCTCCGGGCTGCAGCTTCTTCCGTTCAATTTTCGGAACTGCAAGACGATTAACCCTTTGCACTCGGAGCTATTTTAACTCAAAAATTAAACGTTTCTTCTGACCTACAATATTTCCATTCTCTATGATTTTTTTGATAAATATGAAATTGATATAATACCTCATACAATACTTAAATGTGTAGTAATTGGTTAGATACTAACATATCTGATAGTGTAACCAATTATTTAAATAACAGTACAGCAATTTTTAGTGGCGTCTCAGAGGCGCCACTCGAGTGCTAAGGGTTAACACGTGTGGACAAATACGAAGACGCTAATACGAATAAGATCTTCGTGAGGTCTTTGAAAATCTGCTTTTCTCTCCTGGTCCTAATCATCTACGCTTGCCGTCTTCTTCTAAAGAAAATTCAAGCGTCTATGCACGCCCATACGAAGCTAGATGGAGCAAGAAAAATGCAGATGGACGCGGTCGAGGTCGAGGAATATTGGCGAAGTCGTAAGAAGACGATTCGAAGCAGGAGACGGTCCAGGGCGTCGTTGCTCGTCGTCGGTGGCATCGGCGTCGGCGGCGGCCATGCCGTGGGGCCGGCGCGCTTTTATTTCGAAAACAATGGAAGGGCGCTTTGTTTCAGGCATTGTCAGGCGGACAGTAACGCGCGCACAAAAGTTATAATGAAACGCTATTTATTTAAATGTATAGGTGCCACGGTGCCACCAGCGAGGAAAAGGGCCCCCTCCCCCCCCTCAGGCTTCCACTCTCTCTTTCTCGCTCGTCCTCTCTCTTTGTGCACGTGCACCAACACTCCGGCTCTCGGCGCCGAGCCGAGCCGTTCTTATTCCGTATTCTTTTATCCCGCTATCACATTTACGGTGCCATTCTTCCCGTGGCAATTGTCTTCTTAAGGCGATACGGGGGACGCGCGTGCGCTGTCTGCGACGCGTTTTTCCGCGAGGCGATTAAAAATCGCGAATCGATGCCCGCCGACCCGGACACGCGACCCGAAACCTCTGCGAAATCGTCCCGTTACTCGCCAATTAACTCTTTCACGGTAGAATTCGTTCGTTGATCGTGTCCAAGTTATTCCTTCCATTTTAGTACTTTATTGTGGCGTGCATATTGACAGAAAAATATCTATTTACCATAAAAATCCGCAGTCTACTGCAACAGGCAGGGTTATTTGCCTCGTTGCTGGATCAGGACTGGGTCAGTGGTGACCCGCGGTCATTAAAAGAATTGCAACTTTTTTTTCTGAGAAGCACAGCATTGTTCTCGGAATAATAGGCAATTTGCAAGCGCTCGTCGGATTGCTAGTGCATAGGAGAGGCGAATACGAAAGATCCGTGAACTAGGATGATCGATATAGATCGTTCCGGAAGTGCACCGATTAAATGCAACCCAATGTCTGCTGGTTCTCTGTCGTACGAGTCATTAAAGTCCTGCAAGGAACCGAACCGGAAGGGGAGCTCGTTTCGACGATGCATCTGGACCGCATGAGAAAGTAGTGCCGATAACAATTGGTTCTATTGACGATCCAATGAACACGGTAACTCGATATCTCGCTGGGGGACGGGGCCAATTGATTGAGGCAAATAGAATGATGATTTTATGATGGCCGAGGCTGTCCAGTTTCCATCGACCTGGCCGCAGGACAGAAGGAACTCTCCTCTCTCTCTCTCTCTCTCTCTCTGCTCTCGCACCACTCGCTCCTCTCTCCGGTTGCAGCTCGCGACTCGTATAACTTGTTTAATCCCACTGCATTAAGCTGCATTGTTTTACAATTCCGTAGTCGCGTCGGCGATTTGCATACTCGGAAAAATTTCCGCCGTTTTAATCTCTTATTTCATCCGAAATAATTGCTCATTGGCTACACGGACAAACGAGGATAACTACTAAGACACCTGCTGTTGCGATTATTCTTCTTCGTTGTTAAGGTGGGATCTCCTTTGCGCGTCTGGACGCAGCGTTTTGGAATCCTTTTATAATCTATTCGTCTACGTGCTTACTTAAAGTCTTAAAAATTGTCGGGTTCCACTTTTAGATATACATTCGCTACATTTTTCCGATTAAAATGATACCAAACACGATACAGTTCAGATTTTCCATGACTGTTTAAACCACGATTTAGTGGAACTAAATCTGAATCGGCCGGGCGAGGCGAGCAATGCGATAACGTGTTGTTTGCCGCTGCCCAACGAGGCAATATGTATGCCAGAGTCCGAAAAATTTTCCCGGCCAGGCGTTTTTGTGGGTAAAAACCTAGTCCTCATTCCCTGGTAAGATTCGTCCCCTCCAAGAGGGGACGCTAAGTAAGGGGAGTGCAGTTTCCCTATATCGTTTCCAGGTTGAAAAAAACGTGAAATGATCGTGAAACATCGGTATATTTGGAAATAGCGAAATCAGCCGAAATTTAATCGCGACGGAAAATTTTGACCGCTGAGTGAAGAGTCAACGCACAAGGGTGATGAGATAGCATCACGGAAGGGTAAGGGAGGAGACTAATCTGGTATTTTACTATAACTTTTGAACCATAAAAGATATCGGGATGAAATTTCCACTAAACTTCATTAAAAAATTATTCCTACCTACTATCGTAATAAACATATTTTTTGTAATAATTTTTTAATGAATTCTTTAAATTGTTTGGACTCGAGGCTGCCTTCGCACGTGCAAAGGAGATCGCACCTTTGGTTGTTCGCACATCTGCAATTGTCACCCATTCGTTATTTAGATAAATCTGTTGAGGATTTTTGTATACGCAATTTTATTTCCACTGAAAGTGTCCCCAATTTTTTTCGTTCCTAAATTGAATCGTCTCGCAGAAGTAAATCGGCGACCGGTCAACATTTCGCGAACAATTAGGTGCATATCCGGGGCAAGTGCAATTAGATACCGCACCAGCCGATTATAAATTGCGTCTCGTTTCGAAGGAGAAGACAACGGGCCGCTTAATAACCGTTTCCTGCGGCTGGCGAAACGCCTGCGCAGAAATAATCGTCAATCCGTCGCCTTGATGAGATAATGGTCGATCGGTTCCTCGGCACGGAAACGCGGATCGATCGCGAGATTCCGTTCGAAGATCGGCAGCATCCGGTCCCTTACTCCTGAGGGAGAGAGAGAGAGAGAGAGAAAGACAATCCCACCACGATCTCTCCCGTATTTCTTCGGAGACGTTCTTTCATCGCGCGCGAGCAATTTATCGCGAGGCCGCTCGAAATTACGTCCGCGGAATTCCGCGACAATGCCTGCGCCCGGTCCCATCGCATTCCGGCCGTCGCGTCGGCCACGATGCATACGACCCGAGCTGCATCCCTTAACTGCGCTCGAGTGCAACCCCCGAGCGCCTATGTCTCAAGGAGTTCTAAAAAATTACCTGGTCCCACCTCGATTTTAATTACATGAATCGTTCACCGATCAATTTCGCAAAGCATGTATGTTTTCGTAAATAAGTTTCTGTAAATCCATTAGAATTACATAGGTCCTCGTCCCATGGATTTTAAACTTCATGTATACTATTATATTTATTCAAGCTATTTTCTGTGGTTGTCAGGAAGAACGCCGCATACTTTCACTTTCGAGATATTGTTGCTTAAAGTTTTGATCATTAGTGGTTTAACGCAGGACATCGGATAAATTGCATTATTTTTTTGATCCCACCGAATTTGTTTTTATGTCTTTCTTCTAGTAAATGCGTAAATCCTTCATTATAAAGTTTAATTAATGCATGAAGTTAATTTTTTTTTAAATTGTCACACTACAGATGTTAGTACAATCTCACAATCCATAAATTCTAGCTACTCTGTCAATTTTCACCACTGTTAATTTCGCGAGTAGCCGATCGACTGGACACGAGCGCGACAACCATGACTGTAGCGGTAGATTAGAGACCAAGGGTAGAAGTAAACCGAAAAAGGGATGTAGAGCGGAGTGGGGTATGGAAGGGTGTCAAGGGTCGTGATGGATCCTGGGCGGACGATTTCCCACTTGTTTAACCATTTGCTCTAAGCATACCTGAACCGCGGCGCGTTAACAGAGATCGGGGGTGGTAGTGGGGCTGCAGCGCGGTGGGGACCGCACGGCCGCGGAGCGAGCGATCAGTTGCATGCGGCGCGCGACACGGTGAACAGCGCACGTGCGATCGTTTCCTCCTCATCCTAACAGTAGTGTCTCCCGCGATCTTTTTTTCCGGTGACAATTGACCCGTTCTCATCAAATGTCTACGTTACCACGCTTCTGCCTAAGTGTATCTTACGAAATTCATTTGTGGATGTACCGGAGTGCAAAAGTGCATCGGGTTTCCTCGAGTGACAAGTGTCGGCTCTCAACTAGAAATCACTCGACGAAGAAAACACTTCCATGGAAAACTGTCGTCCCATGGAAATTCCAGATCAAGGATTCTCCATCGAGTCTGTCAGGATCGAAGTCCAACGATCGAGGGGAAAAGATCGAGCGCGCGGTTTCGGTGGTTCGGAAGATCGCGTGGCGTCTGTCCGCTTGGTTTTTCGGTAGTGTTCATCGCGGTTCTCGACGGTGGTTCTTCGTAGATCGTGGCCGGTTTGTTGTTGATCGTTCTCGTGCGATGATCTATTCGCAGTTTTCCGATTCGTGGAATCGTCGCGCGTGCGAGTGACGACGCCACTGACGCGAGGACAATGCTCGGAATTTCGGTTTTGAAATTTTCCCTCGACGAGTGACACGCGTCGACGCGGCTCGATGTAGTGCTCGCGGATTGCCATGACGTTTGGCTTTGACTGAGTGGTCGGTTAAAGTGCCGTGCCTCGATGATCCAGGCCCAACGGGATTCGATTTATGTTGCTGCGTGCCGATCGGCCTGCGACCGGGCGCGGTAAGTTCGAATTCTTTCTACGACACGCTGCTCCGTTCGTCACGAGTCTGTACAGCTTCTTCTTCGCCTTGGTTGCTAAATCTACAGATCGATCTGGATCTAAAGAGCGATAGATCGCAGCGCTACGTTTCTTATTTCACTCCTGAGTGGATTGATGCCACACCAATCAATCTTGTCTAGCTTTAAATAATCATTCCAACACGTAGACAAAACTTAGATCACGTAGTTTATCACGTAGATAAAAAAAAATGAAAATATTTAAAACATTGTTTAATATTGCTTGTATAAATCTTGATTTTGTGCCAACGACTTGCAGGCGGAGAAAATGCTAGACTTATCTTCATCTCTTAAGATGGTTGTGAATGCGAAGCTTGAAAAGCCTTGAGGAGAAGAAACTAGAATAGAATACGGACTATTTTTAATTCCCTGTGCCCATTGGTTTTCACAAGAGTGTTCTTATATCGGAGTAACATTGTAGCACTGTTAGGTGTCCTTTCTTTTTTTTCTTTATTTGAGACGATTGTCGTAAGGTACACATCCTTTGCATATTTCTCGGACAGGGCGCAGCACGCGTGGACGGGTTCTGTTTACGGCGCCGATCGCGGGCGCCAAACTCCGACGATCCAGATTAGATAACCACAATGTAGAACACTATATTTGCCGTCTTATCGCCACCGCGAGCATGTTTGTCTGCACATGATTTTTCCTATGCAACGTTCCTATCTACTCGGCAGCAACTCGATTCCACCTGCGCGAGCGAAACGGTGAATCGCGGAACAAAAGAGCCTCTTGGACCCGAGGACGTACAAAACGCACGTGTTGTTGCTCCGATTGATCGATGGAGGGTCCGCGATTCCACGCGTTGGGAGGAGGGGGGTTGGGCAGGTAAAACCTCACGGACTCATTGTTTCCGATCAGCAGGGGACCGTGGAAAGCTCTCGATCCGGCGAGTAGTCCCGTGACTTCGTTGCGAACCACTTGGCGGGGCCGTGAAAAAAAAAACACGGAAAAACGAAAAAAAAAAGAAGAACAAATAACAGGAAAAAGGAGGAAACAGAAGGTAGAAATAAACGAAGAGGGTCCTGTAGGGTGGGAGGGAAAACGAGGAAGCGATCAGCGATGCATAAGCGGCGAGCCGATACGATCGCGCGCCGCTAGAGAGAAATTGAAATTCTTATCCGAGGCGTGCGCGGCTGAAAGGCTCCCGCGAATCGCATAAAGGCCTCATCAGAACGATCGCTCGAATATCCTCGTCGGAGTCCCGAGTCGGAGGGCGCCCTCCACCTCACAACGAGGGGGGGGGGGGTGGTTAGCGAGGGCCAAAAAGCGGGGCAGAAATAAAAATGGGGGAAGGGGGGGTTGATGGAAGAAAGAGCACTGGGCGATGGAGGTGGCATCGTCGGGTAGAGCTGCGGGTTAGGCATAGAGGGGAAGGTGGCGGTGGTTGGTCGGGGGTGGCGAGCGAGGAGGGTGGGCAACATAAAAGGCCAGCAACCCCTATTCCACGCAGGCTTCAATTGTTTCGGCTAGGCAGCGTTCATTTGTTTTTCTTTGCGTGCGCTTTTTGCACGCTTCTCTGCCCTTATACTCTTGCCCTCTCCCTCCTCTCGAACCCTCTATCGTTGTCACCCCCTCCGCCGTCGCCCCTCTTCGTCTTTAAACTTCTCTCACCTTGTTCGATTAATATCTCTATCTCCGTTTCACTCCTTCTGATCCATCCATCATTCGTCCATCTCTTGCTGGGTTTACTAAATCCTCGCTGTATGGTTTTACAAGTGCAGTCTGCAATCTGAATATCTGTGAGAGACGAACAGAGAATTCTTCTTATGTCGGGCGAAAATTTACAATTAGATTGTAGATCTTTCTGTAAAGTGGAAGTTGCTATAAATCAAAGCCAGATTCGATATTGCAGGGCAAGTAGTTCAAATCGAGCATTGTCGAGCGAACGAGGGTGGTGGTTTCGGGGGTGGTTCTCGATGCGGTTTCAAGACCGAGCCCCCCAAAAGCTTTCGGAATAATGTGGCATGCTCCCCCTGCGGGCTCCTACGTCAGAGACGTGCGTGCACGTCCTGCAGCCACCTGTGAGCGTGTGGCACGTGGCTGGTACATTGCTGTTCAACCCCTTCCCCATTGTTTCCACTAAAGAATAATTTCATTAACCGGGGATAAACTTCTCCAAGCTCTTTTCAATTATGAATACCCAGCAATCAATTTGTCTTAAAAATACGTTCTGGTTGGGAAATATCGAAATTATAGATTTCTTTCTTGAGTAATTACATCTTCGTTCACATTTGAGGTCTGATAATATCAATCGAGACTATGAAGTCTTAACGACTCACGATTATAATATAGCAGGGCAGTTAACGGTGCACTTAATCGACCATTCGTTCGCCAGTGAGACCCAGTAGTCAGTTCGAGGCAGATGTTACCGAAATAATTATAATTTACACCTGCCTCTTCTCTCTCCCACGTTTCTCTTGAGGGGGAGAATTAATTCTACTCCGTGGGGTCGGTCGAATCTCCTAAACCGATACCGCGGCGTGTGTGAGGTATATAGCCGGTGAATTAGGCGGTGTCATCTGCAGGCGTGAAATTTCGGCCGGGTTTAACCGTAACGCCAACAGCTGACAGGCTCGACGACGCGCGATAGCCTATAATAACCCTATTGGCAAACTACCGCGGGTGACGGATCGTCGATCAAATTAATCAATGGGATTCGACTGGCGCCTTTCCATCGGAAAAACGATATATGTCCCCGGCGCTTTTCCATTCAGCCGCCGATCACGTCCGAAATAAAATCGCCGAGCGGAATATACATACGTCAGGCGATGGACAACCATCGATTAGGCGGCTGCCAGAAACCTTTCGAGGGCTGTCAGCCCTCCTACGAACTCTCTGTTACGTTGATCATTAGGCTGAGTGTCCTGTGCATTACATGCATTAACAGCACACGCATAGTTTTGTTTTAATTCGAACACGGAGAAGTCTGGCCAAGGGTGTAGTACTCGTTGTACATTACAGATAAATGGGCCCCTTATTTAATTTTTATATCATTCTAGAAGAGAAGCTACTCGATCAATTTGGCGAGGGTGTAAAGTCGACTTGACGGTTCCCAATGCAATTAAATTCGTTGCCCACGGCATTTTTACTAAAATTCGCATATGATAATCGATTGTAGGGCAGCGTGCTCGATTCGTTGAACAGTGTGACACCGAGTTATCTCCGATAACGACGTAACGCGGCTTAATCGTCGAGGTAGCTGGGAGCGGCGTCACGTCGTCGTCCCGTTTGACGGGCGCGTATTTTATTCAGGAGCGGGACGTGCGCGCGAACGACTGGTAACGACTCATTAGCCGCGATTCAGGATTCTTGCCGGTGAACAAACTCCTTTTCCTTCTGTCCTCTCTCACTCTCTCTCTATCGTCCCCACCGTGGTCCTATATCGATTCTGAATCCTCTTCCATTCGACGAAAGAGAAGAAGGATACATGTGTCCCTCAGCGAGGTCGCGTTTCGCGTATTCGCTCGGTGCACACGCGAGCACACGCGAATAAATCGTGGCTTCGTTACACGCGACTCGAAGGCGGCAAACAAATAGGGTTAATTCCACGTGCGCCTGCTAGCCTGAATACGTCGTTTCCGAATGGAGGTAATTCCGGTGACAATGTGGCCTTTGATTTCATAGAACCGCACGGTTGAATGACTGCCTCCGCCCACCGCCTCCCCCGTCGACCATCCCCTCCCCCTCACATTTCCACCCCATGCTCCTCTCCCCACACCCCCCCTCGTCATCGCACAGTCGCCCTCCCGACGGTCCCTTCAACTCCGCGAAAACCCTCTTCCATCCGAGGCTGCAGCGAATATACATATAATAAAGTAAAGTCAGCCACCGCGCCAGGCTCCGGCCAACCCGGCCGAAAGGACTTTATTCAGTAACTAGCGATTCATGCGAAATCGTGAATCCGCTTCTGCCCGGCTTCGCCTCCGCCTCCAACCTCCTCCGAGGCACCCCCTTTCATCCCCCGACCTCCTACTTTTACCTCGAGCCGCCCTTCGACGTTACTCCTGCTCCGCGTCGAGTCGCGAACGCTCCATTTTCACGGTCCACCGTGCTTCCGCATCCTTTCGGCCGAAATCTTCGAATGCATATACTCCATGCCCCGAGAAACCCTTCCTCGATCCCATCCAAAGAGATCGACAGTCGCAGTCCCACAAATTCTAATTTGTTTCCGGATTCTGTAAGATTCATCCCCTAATCCACATTTCTTACTGTCTACAGCGAGTCGGGACGATTTCTAATTCTTGAGATGAGTATTGAGGAGGATATAGGATAGTTGAGCATTCGTGGTAAGGTTATTTTTGTAATTCCTTCGGGCTGGTGATCTTTTGGTAAAATTCAGTGAGGGAAGGAATCTTGCTGGTGGGAAGCTGGTAGGGTTAACTGGGTAGAATTAACGCGAAAGACGTCTGAAACAGAGAGAGAGAGAGAGAGAGAGAAAGAGAGAGAGGGTTTGTTTTACGTCGGAGGCACTCCGGAGCCTCTCGAAAATCGACAGGCGCGGCCTCGAGAGCCGAGCGGCCGCGGCTCTTTTTCCGAGTTTCGTACAAATCGTTCTCCGCGGAGCAAACGAGCGAATGCTCTTTCCCTAATGCGGGCAAAAGTGTGTCGCGGCGGGTGGCAAATCTACGCATTATGCAGACCGATGGGAGACCCCGATGCTCACCGCGGCGCGCTTCCGGTCTGCGCTTCGACGCGACCCTAACAAAAGGTGGTACCGTTGTTTCGAGATGGAGGAATCGTGTCCCTAATTTTTCTCGATCTCATTGGAAACCGCGGGGGCACGCCTCTCGAACTGGAATCTATATACCGGGGATGGAACTCCCTTTTGGGAAAATGTTGCGTGAAGAATGCAATCCATAAAAATAGATCAAAGTTCGCTGAAGTAAAAATAATACTCGATACGTGAAATATGTTTCTCATTCCGGGGATTATCCATCTCCCTGTCCCTCTAACTTCAGATGCGTGCACAAAATTATCGCATTTCCTACGGGAAAATCCTTACACTTTTAATAATCATTTATTTCGTTAAATACAGGGGCGTAACGAGTTTCCGTAAATTTCGTCGAGACGATGTCAAAAGTGTGATCACGGTCGTTCCAAGAAATTTCCAAGAGGGCCCGTCACGTTCGCGTCTCGCGGATACGTAGACGATAAAGATTCGCAGCGGGGGGTGGTGTTCGTCGCGGGTTCAGGGGGTTGGGGCGGTTGCTTTGCTGAAACGAGAAGAACGCGAAGCCGGTGGTGGAAGACGAGAGGGTGTGGGGGTGTAGGAGAAGGAGGAGAGAAGAGTTTTCGCCGCATTCGGTACTCCTCCGGCTTGGAAATATTTCCGAGGATTCAGCGAGTTTATTAAGGCTATTCAGAGCGCGTCTGCCTCTGAGACAGCATTGTGGATACAATTTAGTCTTATTCATCCCTTCGCGGATGTCTAAATATTTTCAACCCTCATCCCACCCCCGCGTCTTTCTTTCCCTACCTCTAGCTCTCTCTTTCTCTTGCCATGGGAAAGCCTGGTTCTCCTTTTATGGGACTTACGCCGGTGATGTTCTCCCCCGCTGTAGCAATCCTTTTCACCTGTTCTCGAGACCTTTGTGATCCGGTGGCTTCTCCTTCATTTACATGCAGTCGCCGACTTCTAGACGATCTAAACATACGATCTGAATACAATTTCGACCAATTTCCGAGAGTTACACAGTCAAAACAGCATCGAGCGCGAAGGATTAAAAGATCGTTGCACCATCGACGCTCTGTCAAAGCGTATCTACCGTCGTTCCAATAAAAATCGATAAACCAATTCTTCATCTGGTAAAAAAGTGCATGTGCTCCACAAAAAGCTACAAAATCACCTGACAGAGCGCGCAAGAACGATAGGTAAATCCCGGGCTCAAGAGATCCAAGGTAGAATAATCCGGTTGTTCCGATAGATCGTTCCTCCACCGACGCTCTGCCAAAGGACAGCTACTGACACTCCAATAAAAATCGACGAAGCGATTTCTCATCTTGTAAAAGCGTCTACGTACTCGACAAAAACCAGGTAAATCCTGGGCTTAATGTAAAATACCAGAATTTTTGAGAACGTAGCGAAACAGGTGTCGATAACAATTTATCGTAGGGGTGGTGATCGCGGGAGGGTGAAGAAGCGTCGCGACGCGGACCCGGGTGAAATCGATCTGGTCGCTTCGATCTCGGTCAGTCGAAAGGTTTCCCGCGGTTCGTCGGCTATTCCGAAGCGTTCAAGCGGAGCGGATGCCGCTCGTTCCCTCTCTGTTCGCCGGCTGAAATTAATTTTCTCTCCTCTCTCTCCTCCCCTCTCTGTCCCTCGACGCCTTTCTCTTGTCGGTGAAGCACCGTCGCGATGAATCCTTCGACATCAAACGATTCTTTCTCGAGGCGCGGCTCTCGGCGTCCGTCGTCGCGGTGGATAACGCGTTATGTAAAGCGGCATCTCTCTCTCTCTCTCTCTCTCTTCTCTCTCTGCCCCTTGTCCTTTCGGAGCTCTCCGACGCTCCTGGACGGTTTCGCACAGTCCCGGACAGTCAAAGGAATCCTATCTTCGTCCAACAATACCGCGGCCCCCGCCCGGTCGGCCGATAGCTTTGTCAGCCCTCCGCCTAACAACCACCACCACGACGATACCGACGTCGACGTAGTTGACAGCGTCGTCGCCGCTCTCGAATTCTGCACGACTCACGGCGCCCGTGGCATCTCCTGGTACCCTCGCCCGCAATCTTCCGTTTCCGCGACGATCCTTCCACGAACCGACGCCTTTTGATCGTCGTCAACGACGAAACACGAAACACCGATCGCCTTTTCTTTGACGAATGTCGTCACGGCAGCACGCGCGATTTTTCGGACACGTTAACCTTTCGTACATATGTTCTCCACGATTCAATCTCTGCTTTGTGGGTCCTTATGCGAAATAAAAATCGTCCAAGTCAATCGTAAGGAATCTAAAATATTGTCAGTCATTTCCTTCCCCATTTTTCTCGTAGAATCAGCCTATATATTATTTGAAATTTCAATGCAACATTGCATCATTTTTGGATCGATACAAGGGACTCTTAATTTTGACGGGAGACCTCAAAGCTGTAGGGGTAGGAAGAAAGCCGTCGATGATCAAGAAAGTCGAAACGCGAGACAAATGAAAGCACGGACGGACTATCCGATCCCTGTGCCCCTCTCCTCGCAGTGGAGGGAAGGACTCTGAGGATCCCGCCACTCTTTGAGTCACTCTCGCTTCGCGCATTGTTTACAGAGTGATGAGTCTTCACACTGGCGCGAGCGCTTCTGCCTATCTCCCTTGCTCTCTCTCCCTTTCTCTGTCTCTCCCTTTCTCCCGATCCATCTCCCTCGGTCCCATTTCATTCCATTCTTCCGCGTTCCCGCCATTGTTCCGTCGTTCCTTTTATACGGAATAAAGTATCAAGCGGCCCGGCACAATGTACCCCTGTCTTTCTGGGTTCCCTTTATCTCTTTCTCTCCCTCCACCCCCGCGTACACCCCCGCCAACGCCGCACGGCCTGGCTCACCCTTCCACCCCTTTCGCGAAATCTTTGTGCTATCGTCGTTACTCCTGCTGCGCGCAAGATCGCTTTGTACGTCGCCGATCGTTTCTCGTTCGCCGATGGATGGACCTTGAAGGGGAACGGGAACCGTGAGTTTTTTCCGATCGGTTATTTATTCTGTTCGTACCCACCCCCCGGGAAACGGCGAGCAAACAGCCCCCTGAGAAACCGCCGGAGCGAATCACCGTCTCTCAGATTTTAATCGGATCTTCAGGGTCCGCGATTGTTCAGACCGAAATCCTGCAAATTCTTCCGCCTGTTCAATATTCATTATACATATACTCCTTCAACCCTTCTAAAGCTATTTTAAACAAAATTCAGTTGTAAAAACCTAATAATTAAAGTATTTAATTGATTACAATAAGATTATTCAGGAGATTTGGAATTGATAGAATTTTGTAGTTTCCATGAAGAACTCCGCTGTCGGAACGTTATTCTGATTTTCCAGGACATTTTGGGGGCGGTTCGTCAGTCACCGTGTTATCTCGACTAATCTTCAAGGAACGTGAACGAATCGATCAAGGGAAGCTCGCAGGACAGAGTCGAGTCTTAGAGGATTCGAGGCTCGATTTCTCAGATTCGAGGACGTCTCGGAAAGTTGCGTGCCGTCGAGGCGGTCCCCAAAGGCAGCTCGCGGATTCTGTAAAGGGTATTTAAATCGCAGCGCGTGCAACGTCTCGCAATCTCGTCTGAGAAGACCCACCCCCTCGTTTCAGCAGACTCCTTTCTCCGCGTCGGCGAGATCCTGTCGGATTCGCGGCAGCCGACAGGATCCTCCAGGTTCTTTCGATTCGACGGTGTATCAGATGCGCCAGCGCCGTTCGCTAATAAGAGCCTTTTCACCGTGCACCTGGCCTTTGGACGAGGCGGCGTCTGCGCCGTTTCGAGCCGAGCGGACCCGCGCGCACAATTCGCGCAATTTAATGCCACCTGAATGCCGGTATTAATTAACAGTCGGCCGCATTCACGCGAGCGAGTCGCGCCGACGCGCATTCTTATCTCGTCGATAGCCGACTCCCTCTCTCGCGATCATTTCTTTCGCCTCTCGATCATTCGACGGTGAGGCTGAAAGAACGCCTGTTGGCGAGCTCAGAGTTTTTTATTGTTTTTCTCGAGTCGTTTTTTTAATTGTGCAATCTTCTACGACGCGCCTCAAATCGCATCTTCTTGTTCTTAGAATTTGTTCCCCGAGATTGATAATCACATTCGTGTATGAACGATACACTGGTTCAGAAAATATTTATTTCTGACCCTGAAAGGTGAAAGATTATGATTTCTCTCCGAGATTGATAACCAGATTGATGTAGGAACGATACACTGGTTCACAGAATATTTACTTTCGCCCCTGAAAAAAGAAAGTGGGCGTGGACCGAATTAATTTGATTTCCGTAGTGGAATTTATACGTTTCTGGAGTCTAGCAAGGGTTAACAGGCGTTCGACACAGTTTTCTGTTAAGGGGATGGTTCGGCATAGATCGAAGCGTATCCGTGGTAATTGCACTTATCGTTTCGCCTAATGACCCCACTGACCGACGCCCTGTCGCGTCACAATAGGAACAGGGAGGCGAACCGGGTTTCGAAGTCATCCCCGGGGATGACTTAACCGAATCTGCAGTCACGCAGGGGTGTGCCCGAAAGGGCGGCCCGGGGGTTGTGCACGCGAGCTATGAAAGTCAAAGTTGATCGATGTAACAGAGACAGCGAAGCAGATGGTTTCTTTCGGCTTCTGCTTGTCCGGTGAGGTGTGAACTAATTTCTGATAGTGTGACAATCTTATTAGATCAGTCATTCGAATCCTCCTGGAGTTGCAATGCTGAAAACAATCGCATAGCTTCGTAGCTCGACAGTAGATTATTGAAGATTTTGATTTTCTAATAGATCCGACAATTGCGAAATTGCGAATCACGCGGATGGCAGTGGCGGATCTAACGGTAAGTGGGCTAAGCGGCCGCGTGGGCCTCCGGGATACTATAGGGCCCCGAATTTTAAATATATTTATTTAATGTGTAACGGTATGCAATTTTTCATTACTTTCTTTTTTGTTAATAAGTTCATGAGACTTTTCTTGCAACATCTATTTTTAACATGAGTTTAAGGGCCCCCAAATATTTACTGCTTGGGGCCTCCACTTGACTTGAGCCGCCACTGGCGGATAGGTGCTGTGCTAGGAGGGATATTGATGGGAAATTGGGTTCTGTATAAAATTTTTCATCAGCCAAGGGCCGCTAATGTCTCGCAACTGAACGGTGGTATTATTCAGCGGGTCTCCCGTTGATGGGAGCGCCGTTAATCGTATCCAACGCGTGCAATCTCGGAACCTAGTGCCAATTGAACCCCACTCGAGCGTAAGTGGGTGATCGGGCCGCGAATATCGAAACGAAGAATCGCGACAGAAGTGGGAAAGGGCGCTATAGAAAGAAAGAGATCGAGAGGGCGGGAGGGAGTGAAAGAGTGAGAGACAGCGTGAGAGGAGGGGTTACGAGGGCGAGAAAGATGGCAGGAGCCGCGAAGAAAGAGGAGGGAAGGGAGGGAGAAAGAGGAACTCTGAAGAGACGACGCACACGACGTCGGGGCGCCCGTGCCGGTACATTCACGTACACGACGCTGCGTGACGTCACCGCATTGTTAGACGAGCAAGCATTGTAGTCACTATTGTGAGTCTCCGCCATTATTCTAAGACAATCGTCCGACACAATGAGACGGACGGGAGGATGAGTGGGGCGGCCGATTCTCTCTCCCTCTCTCTCTCTCTAACTCCTTCTTTCTCTCTCCCCCTCTTCTCTCTGTGCACTCTCCGCATACTCGCCCTTGCTATCCCTCTCTCTTTTTCTTTCTCTCATCCATCTTCCTGCGTGAAGGTACTCCTCGTTTGGTACTTCGTATTCTTTCGGACCCGGTCCTCGCAAAGTAGTCGATCTTCTTCTTCAATGTTCCCCACACTCCCCTAATAGTTGCATTTTTTTATTCCCGGGGAGAAATCGCGGATACCTTTCACCGGGATCACTCTCTCCCTCGTAATGGAAGTTCCTAACCCTCGAACACGTCCAGACCCGTATGTATAAGAATAATTACCGTGCTCTGCTGTCAGGTCCATTTTCTTCGAATTTTATTTAACGAACAAATTGATGCACAATATTTTTGCGCACAAAGATTCTCATACGTAACAATCTCACATCTCAGATGTCGATTAATGAGAAGGAGAAGGAAAGGCTGCGGACCTCGATCCGGCGAAAGTCGAATCTAGGGACATACTAATCGAGTCAGGGCAATTAGACATAGTCCGTGGAGGTCGCGAGAGATCCGCGGATAGCGTTTTCAGTCGGTCGGCTTGGCCGCGGCTCGGCGGCAGCTCGATTCTCTCTCGCCGGGTCTCTCCCTCGTTCTTTGCGGCTCGTCGTGGAAGTGCAGGGGATGAAAGGAGAACAAGAGAAGTACAGACAATAGATTCGGGCCGGCGGTGTGTTGGTGGCGCTGCATTGTCGCGCGGCATTGTTGCGGCCCGGTTATTGTGTCGCTGTTTTGTGACCGATCGCAAGGTGGCGTGCCTCGTGTGCACGAACCCGGCCACCCCCGGCCACGATCGTTAGGCACGTTCGCGATTATTCGGAGGAACGATCGTTCGACGATAAACCGGCCTCGAAAGTCGTCTACGAGCCCTTCTCCCTCCACCCGGAAGGTCGCCCGCCGCGGAAAACCGGCGACACAAAAGTTTGCGGATCGAGCTTTTCTTCTATTGATGGCCCATCTGAACAATAAAAAAAAGCCCCGACGAAATTATTTGGACCGAGACGACCCTGCGATCGATCTCTAATTGCCAGAGGAGCGACCGTGTCCAGTGGACCTAATGGTCGATGGCAAAAATAATTTGTTTTATTATATATATTTCTCCTAAATTTTGTAATTTATTTATGTATCTAATGTTAACGAGGCTCGCGACAAAGAACAAGAGGCCCCATTTTCACGAAACAAGCGTTTAAAAATTCAAGCCCAGGAGCAAGCGTCGTGTGTCTGAGCATGGCTGACTGTTTCTACTTCGAGCGCGCTCATACTCTTTCACGTTTAATTCTCTATGAAACAGAGCCTCGTAGGAAAAATGTAATAAGACATTTTCTCCTCCATTTTTCACGTATAATCAAGTCCACAGAATTTTCGCACCGACCATTACCCGACCTGAGGAGGGAGGCTGCAAAGACTTCAGCAAAGTGTAGAATCGTGAAACAAAAATGCAGGAGGCGAACGTTTGCGTCTAGTTAACTCGTTCGGATTAACAGGTTAGCGCGTGTCACGGGTTCGAGCGAGTGTTCTGGCGAAGTAGGCTGTCTTGGGCGTAAATTAACTATCAAACCGGAAGCTGGTTGAAAGAGTGGCAAAAGACGTTGCCGGAGAAGGAGGAGGAGAGTGGCTGGAGGCTCGCGGATAGAGAGATAGGCAAAGGAGGACGAGGAGGATGAGGAGGTGGAGGAGGGACGCGCGTCGGTTGTCCTAAGGCTGTAAACCAAGGCGGCCGCGTCGCGCATCCTTAGAGTGGGTGCACTTTGAGCGCGTGCAGCTCTGGCTGCTGCAGGCGGGGCGGAGAAGGCCATTGTGGGGCCCGTGCACCGCATTCACGGGAATGAATGCGCCCTCTGGAGCGACACAGTCTCAGATGTAAGACACAAGGAGCATAAAAGAGTTGCCATTATGCGAAGCTTAAATAACAGGCGCGGGAGCGGGAACACCGTGCGCCCGCGCACTCTTCGCCTTTCTCTCTCTCTCTCTCTCTCTCTCTCTCTCTCTCTCTCTCTCTCTCTCTTTCTCTCTCTACCTCGGCCCGCTTAAACACGAGCTCTGCACGAGGAAGCAGTCGCATTCTACGGCCGGGGAGTTTCTATGGACTGTTTGTGGCGCTCCCGCCTTGTACGGCCACTTCTGTCCTCGGAGCCCCGCTCTTTTTCCCTTCTCGGAGCAGCTTCTCTCCTTCCTTCAGATTCTTTCTTCTCCCCAGGCCGCGTTCTTCGGCTCTCCTGCCCCGTTCGCCTTTTCTTTGCGTTTTTCTGTCTCCGCTTCTTTCCGGGAACCGAGGAGACGAGAGTCCGCTTTCTCGGTAGCCACCTAGCCGTTAAACGCTAATTATTGGACGACCAGAGTTTCGCGAGGGCTTACCTATGCTGGCTCTCCTCTCTGTCCATCAACGTTACCCGTTCGACGCCCTCAGCGAGACTTGCGACTGATTCAACGCATGACAGAAATTTCAGGAAAAACTGTGCAAATTGTTCTTTAACTCCTTGTTATTTATCTCCAGAAGAATAACGATCTTGAAAATGATATTGAACCATTCAATTGTTACCATAATGGAAAGAACTTTGGAGTTTCGACAAGTATTTAGGAAAAAGTTATTTTCGTTCTATGGTACTGTAAAAAATCAAACATTTCACACGCAGCAACCCAGTAGACGAAAGAAGGTCTATACTCGGTCCAACGCGAGAAATGTAACTCCAGCTCTGACGTATTCGCGCTGTGGTTACTATTTGCATTTGTTTAACTTTGCGTATAGAGGGACAGGGCAGAGAAGGCTTGATGGGAGTATGAAACGCGGTGACAGTGTTTTATTAAATTGATCCCGATAGGCGACGCGAGGCCGCCAGCTCCGGGGCAAGTAGAAACAACAGGTGTACGCCAGACGAGCCGAGGTCTGGTTACACGGAGCTTCCGATCCCTCAACCCCTTGACTCTCGCAACCCCTCCAGAACTCGCGGTTATGTCAGGCGTTGGCCTCTGGCATTGCGGTAGGTTCCCTCGTCCCTGATCCCCTGCTTGCTCGTGGAACCCTCCGCTTTATTCGCATAGCGGTTGCATTCCCCGCTTCTGATACCTTGATCGCTCCGCCTCGACCACGAGAACGTTAACTCCACCGAATCGAACTCGAGTGCAAACAGTATCGATGTAACGTCCCGGAAGGAAAGTCTTGCTGGGGCGAACCTCGCCACCTCTGACCCGAAACTCTTGCGAATCGGTATCATCCCTCTCGATTCTGAAATTCGTAAAATGATTGGTATCTTGTAAAATGTACAGCTGATTCTGACTGCAATTTTATATAGAAAATAAAAATTGTAAATAATTGCCAATCCATCAATTTCTTTTTCGAATCACTTTATGGGGTACAAAAGAATAGAACAGTATGTGATATGAGGATCGCAGGGGGTGTTTGTCCGCCGGGAACGGAATGAACGCAATCGTTGGATGAAATATTAGCTCGGGCCGGGTTCAGCGTCGGTGGAAATCTAAAATAACCCACATCGAATCGTGCAGGTGTCTTTTTTCCGTTCTCTATACGTCGTCGGACGAGTCGATGGTGTAATGTGGGTGGTGAATCGGGTAGGTGCGCGCGCCCTTATTCGACTCTTTTGTCTAGGCGTCCATTCTCTGGCACATTATCAGGCCTATTGTCCCTCACATTGTTACCCCTACCCCGGCGTCTCATTGTTTTGCAATTTCCCCCACTTAACCGATACGACCGCCCCGCCGTCATCCCTTTCCTCCGCTGGCCACCCCTATTGCTCCGCTTTCGCTCGCCCCATTGCACCGTTCCTTCTCTCCAATTCTCTCTCACTCTCTCTTATTCTTTCTCACCTACACAACGATTTCTCCCCAGTCGTTCCCGCGCGCCTTGCAAAAGCTAACGATACGTTCGTTATCTTGTCCCCCGGAAATGCATTTAAGTATACTGCCGCGCACCTCCTGGCGAAAATGGAAAACTCCCGGTCGGAACGCGAAACTCTCGCACGCACGGACAAGCGAGTTCTCCGTCGGTGACAATGGGGGAGGGGGCGATACAATTTTCGAAATGTTACAATTTTCGAAACCGCACGGTGGTTTCCAGCTCTCTCTCCCCCGCTGCCTCCTCGCTGTATTTTCGCCGAACAGTTTGAGAGGGTGGCGAGGCGAGGCGAAGCGACGTGTCTCCACGCTCGAACTGTATCAGAAAGAGACGGGGGATTAAAAAAGAAAAGAAAATAAAAGAGCAAGCGGAGCGGGCGGTTCCCGCGGTAATTCGTCGACGCCACCAGCGAAGGGAAAGTTTCGAAACGAGAATTTCAGTCGCCGCAGCAACCAGAAAGGACGGACGCCTGGAAAACAATAATTAGGAACGCCCGGTGCGCGAATCCGTACAACGTTCAGTCGAGAATATATATCCGAGCTTTCGGTCCTCTCTCTCGATCTCGTCCCGTCTCTGTCCTCCTCCACACGCCCCTCCGCTCTCTCGAAGCCCTTGGAACTCCGTAAAATAGACAAAAGCTCCGCTGCCGAACAATTCGTCTATTCTACTGCGCGGTTACGAGCGAACGAGCTTGAGCGTATAACATATTCGCGTGGACTCTCTCCGCACCCGTTCTCCACCCATACACCCCCGCACACCTTCTCGTCGCTACCGCGCCACCCTTTATCCAACACCACCCCCGCACCGACGCCCGCTTCTCCTCGGTCCCTTTTACACGGCGATCGTCCTTCGTTCTGTGCGTGTGACCGAGGACACTGGCGCCCCACACACGCCACTTTCTCTCTCTCTCTCTCTCTCTCTCTCTCTGTCTCTCTCTCTCTTTCTCTCTGTGTGTGCACCTGTGTACACCTTTTCATCGCGCCGCTCCATTCTGTCAGCGCGGTTCCCAACTTTTAACAGGTTCCACTGTCGGCAGACGCCGCTCCCAAGCCCGCTTCCGACTTCCGACGATTCGACCGCGTCTTTCGATTATCCAATGTTTCGTCATCCGATGCTCACTGACATCGCCACATGTTTCATCAATAAAATATTGCACGTCCTCGAAACTACCCCTATGATCTCACTGACCCTTTCAAACTCTAAAATACATCGTATTAACCATATTTGCATCGGGAGTGTCATCGAGAATATTTTCATTGTACGTGATTCACTTTCTCTCGTTACACGCTATGCATTTTCTGCAACTTCTCAGCAGCGTGGTAATGCAGAAATTGTTTTATCAAATGAAATGTTCAATTTGAAGACAATGTACGCTGTCGTAGCAAGATTCGAAGCAAATTTCAGATTCTGGAAGTCGTGAAAGAAGTTTTAAAAAATTATTTCATCGGGGTGGTGGTGGTGTCACGAATCCCAGATCCCCGACGCGTGCAAGCTCCGGGCGGCGAGAGCGATTGCGCCTGTTAAATTCACATCGGCGGCTTATTCAGCGTCGCGAAGTCTGGATATCTCGAACAGGCGGGCGCGCGCGGGCGCAAGCTTTCCGCGAGAGGACTCGCATTGTACCGGTCGCATAGAATTCCCCCGCTGAATGCAACCGCCCCTCTCTATTCACCACGTTTCTCTCTTCCCTCTCTCTCTCTCTCTCTTTCTCTCTCTCTCTCTCTCTCTGTTTTTCTTTCTTCCACGCTTGTTTTTTCCCCCCTTTTCGCCTCTCGTCGGAGCCTCTTTTTATTACCGTTTATAATACGCGATATATCGGTAGCTCGCTTCGCCTCGCGCGAGCCGGAAGATTAATAAGACTGACGCGCGAGGTATCGACATTCGAATAGAATGGGCTCGGGGACGAGCGTATCGGGCATTCGGTTGGTATTTTCGTGACAGCGTCACGACGCCTCGTTTGTCACATCGAGTTTTCCCCTTCGTCGCGGCGCGGCGTTGAGCGGCGCGTGCCTGCACCGGAATTATGCAGCCCGATGCATAATTCCGCGCGATGCTCTGCCGCGACGCGCCGCAATCGCTCCTGACGCGCATGTTCGTATTTATCGTGGCCCAATGGAAACTTTATCCTACCACACTTCTGTGATAAGTGTCCACTTTTTAGCAGAAGACACCCTCCGCCAATTCTGTGATCTCGAAACACGAAACGTGTTTTGAATAGGAATAAGACAATCGATAATAGTCCGACCTGATAATTTTTATATTTAAAACGCCAACACGCGCGCAGATGGCACACCGGCGTTCCCTTTATACCGTCAACAGAGACAGACAGAGATCTTCCGAGATACATCGCCTTTTCCCGAAATCAATTTTCCCGCGGATTCATTCCAGAGATTCGTCGATTCCCGACAGCTCCCACGATTTTCTACAATAGCGAGACCGGGTGGGCGCAGGGGTGGTTTTCACCCTCTCCGGCTCTTGACGGAGCGCGAAACTCTCTCTCTCTCGCTCTCCGCTCCCCTCGCCCCGTTTCCTTTTCACGCCAATCCCAACCGATCGATTCCGTTTCTGCAAGCATTATGGTCCCCGGATCCTCTCGCACGCGCGTCATCGATGTCTGCTCGTCGGGACCACCTCAATGAGAAACACGAGACGCGATTACCGGACCTGATGAGCCTGGATTTCGACGTATCTTGCGAACGTTCCGACGAGCGCTAAGCTCGCCGAGATCTGACGGATCCAATACGGTGACGGTTGCACCTTTCTGCGATAGCGTCTCGACTGATCCGTCCGATAAATTAACTTTGCTAAGTATTCTTCGGCGTACATCCCGCTGAGCGCGGCTCTCCACGATTTTAATACGCTGAATGCGATTTTTTGTCGTTCCTTGATGACACAACAGTTCATTCTGAAGATGATTATCGTTGAACATTCTTTTCTTAATTGGACGTACCAGTTAATGTCCCTGTAGGGGTTGAAACAGTCTACTTTATCCCCAAAACATGCTGCATCACGGTAGGAGTAAAACTTCCAGCAATAAAAGCAATACTGAGATTTGACTAAGATCCGGTACTGCTTGAAAAAATTGAGCAGAACAGATCTGATCTCACCGAGGGTCCATCCAGAATACTTTAAGATTCACGATATTTTAAAATATTTTTACGGATAAGTCGGGGGTGGATGTTAACAGGTGAACGATTCGGTGGCAAGATGCACAGAGGGTGGAGGGTGTAAGGAGATCGGGGGACGGTGATCGACTCGAGCGTCAAATTCGACAAAGGTGGCGAGGCACGGGAAGACGGAGAGAGAGCCAGAGCAAGAACGGGGGTGGATTTCGGGGGTGGCGGTTATGGTAGTGGTCTGGTAACAATAGGTCGCAGTGGTGGTGGTCGCCACAATGCCGGCTTGCCTGACTTCTTTGCGTGTCAAATGACTGAAAAGCCGTGGGGAGTGCACGGGCGGTGGTTGTGGGTGGATCGAGCGGATGGGGGTTGCAGGGCGGGTACACGGTGGTATGAAAGGCGTGCTTTGTTTGGAAACAATGCCGATACTCGGCTACATCCTCATCTCCATTCTTCGCCTTGACGCAGCGCCGCTCCGAAAAGGGTTGCCTTTATTCATCCCTGATTAAAGTTATAGGTTATTTTCGCTCTGTTTCGCCGCGGAATACTTTCTAAGATTTTCGCCGCACCTGTCGCCGCGACGCGAATTCCGTCGCTGCCTTTTTGCTCGACGCGGACGCGAAGCGTTCCTCTTTCATTCCCAAAAGTAGTCGGCTAGATTATGAAAAAGTCTGCCACGTTCTTTAGCAATAATTATTAATCGCGAACACAGAATCAACCCCTAACAGGAATCAGACACACATGTGTGTATACTTAATTTTCCTGATTGGAACAGACAGCTCTGATAGAATTATTTAAACCATGATTATTATATTCGTTAATCGTGAAACATCCCCTAAAAAAAACCCGTGGCACGTGTGAGTATATTAATGCCGGTAGATTTCCAGTTGAATCCTCGATCTTCAGTGACTGAATCCTGGATCTTCCGGTGTAGCAGGGTGATCGAGCACGCACCCCTAAAGCCGTCGAGTCGTCAGCTTAACGTGGTCGCGCAACAAACGCATCTAATTCGCCGTTGGACGGGCGTGCGACGATTCGTCCCGGCCCGTCGGAAATTCGCCCCAACCCCCCAGGTTTTCTGGTTTCAAAGGAGTGCGAGAAAGAGAGCAGAAGAACAGGAAGAGAGGGAGAGAAAGAAAGAGAGTAAGCCTGGCCCCCGGTGCGGGCCGGGAGAGGAAGGAGACGTCGCCGAAGGAAAGCTCATAACAAACTATTGAAAAGCCGACGAATGAAAAATCAATGGCGCGGGGTGGGCACGGGCCAGGCCAGGCCGGCTATGTACGCGCGCGGCAGGGAAAGCTACAGGGTGGAAGTTGGGGGAGGTGGTGCGGGGGTGGTTTGGTGAATGGAATATTATTGGGGCATCCTTTCACGCGGACTCGACGGAAGCTAGAAGACCTCATCTGGCGAGCTGTATGGATGCCGTTCGCCCCGGCAATGCCGCCTATTGAACCGTCGCTTCTATATGTAGGTATTTACACACTCGCGAGAGCGGGCGCACACACGCGTGCTTGTTGCACACGAGCCACCCCTCCCTCCCTCCCACCCCCTACGTTACACTAACACCTCTCTCCCCATTTATGCCTCTTTTTCCCTCAACACGCGTCTCTGTCTTGCTATCTTTCTCTTTGTGGAGCTATCTTGCTCTTCGGGCCTCTATCTTCTTCCCCAGGGCTCTCTCTTCATCTCCATGGTGCTCTTTTTCTCCCCAGAGTCTTCTATTGCTCTCTAGGGCACCATTTTTTCTTCGAGACTTTATTTTGATCTCTAGAAGTCTCTCTTCCTTTTGGGGGTTCCCTTTTGCCTTCCAGGGCTCGGTCTTGTTCTTCAGGGTTCTTTCTTGTTCTCTACACTTCTCTCCTTTTCTCTCTAAATCTTTTTCTCTTTCCTCTCCTTCCTCTCTCTCCACACGACTCTCTCCTCAACTTTTAGAGAGAAGTCTCTCTCTCTCTCTCTCGGCCCGCTCAATCTCTCTTCGAGTCTCTCCTCACACGAACATCACTATCTACTGTTGCACGTGTATCACAACGTTGCAAGGCGCGCGCGTGTCGCCGCGTGTCCGTGTACGTTCTTACATTTCATGATTTATCACGCAGCTTTCAGCGGGCGCCTCAAAGCGTCCTGAAAGCGCGCAGATTGATAAAAGAAATAATAGAGGACGCGGAATAGAGGGACTCGATCTGATATGCCGCGTGCAGAGAGGGTGAGAGAACGAGAGAGAGAAAGAGAGAGGAGACAGGGTTTCCTGGGGTGGAGCGACGAAACGACGACGTCGACAGAGGTGGAGGCGGGGGTGAAAACGTCGTACTCGTGAACGCGGGGGTGGCAGTGGTGGATCCTTTCGATACGCTTCACCATCCCTCCACCCCGTTTTTCCTACTCGATTGCGTGTCTTTATACCGAACTGGCACGCGGACTCCCCGGCGGCGCACGATGTCTTTTTCCGTGTGTACGTTCCTTTCTACAACGAAAGGGGTTGCTTGTTCACGCTATCATCCCCCTCTCCTGCGACGATCCTGTCACGAACGCAATGCAAGAGGGAAAAAATAAAATTATAGCGGGGTCCTTGCTGATGCATCGAAACGCATTAACGCATCGGGAATCGTTCATCCCGATCGGAACTATTGTGATCACGTTGAAAAGTTAATCGCTCCGTTTACCTTAACCCCTCCCGCTAAAACAAGTAAATTGCTGTGATAAAAGTTATGGGGTGTCCAGCACCTTTGCATGCTCTCGATATGCTTGAAGCATCCCTCCATCCCTCATTACTATTCGATTTTCTGTCTGTGTACTAAAGCACGATGTTTCCTGCGAGTCGGGGGTTGTTTCTCCTCGCTATCATCTCTCCTGACGCTTTCGCCGATGCATCCGTCGCGCTGGGGAGAAAATAAAATTGCAGGAGGCGGGGGGGGGGGTGTTTCGGTTGTCGAAACGCATTATCGCGTCGGGGATCGTTCCTCTCGATCGAGACCGTTGTTTCCGGCGCTCGGAAGTTAATCGGTCCGAAAGGAGGAGGCGTTTGCCTTAAGGTGCGCGCACTCGGCCCGCGCGTACCGCCGTATGAAGACGCGGATAAAAGGGTTCCAAGGGTTGGTGGTAGAAGGGGGGTGGTGGCCCGAGGGAGGAGGGCGGCGAGGATCTGGAAAGCCGGAAAGTTGCAAATGGGATGAAAGGGGACGGCGGCTCCAGCGACAGACAGAGAAGGCCAGAGGGGAAAGACAAAAGGGGTGGTGGAGAACTGTGAATCCCGTGGCAGCATTGTCACTCCATTCGCCGGGGTTGCAAAGCCGGGGCGGTTCCGACGCCACCACTACCGCCGGCTCCCTGCCACCACCACCATCGCCCACAGCCACTACCACCACCACTACCACCAACCACCGCCAACACACCACCCCCGTCGCGGCTATCCCTCGCTTCAACCCCCTAGCTAGCGAGCTAACCTTGTTTTACTGCCGTCTTCCGGATTGTCTACCGAATCGACCGAAGCAGTTAATTACTTGTTAATTTACTGCGCGCCGCGACGCGCTATTGTTATTTTCGCGATCGGCCAGCGAGACGACTCGACGCGACCATTATTAAACGTTACACCTACCGCCCCTCGCGCGACCAAAGAGATCGCGAAACGATCGCTTCCGTTCGGCGACTCTCGCGAACCATTAAAACTGGGGCAGACGATTTTTATCCCGGCCTGAGAATGTTATCCTGTCGTCCATTATAATTTTTATTTTTTAAGTTCTGCTCTAGAAATTCTTAGCAGTCGGGCACAAATTTTGTAATGATCCCAGTCTAATTATTTTTCATATGACGACATGTGAAAGACATCTCTCTATAACCCTTCGTAAAATATGAATAGAATCTAACGCACCCTTCAGGAATTTCCGCAAGCCTCCGCGCCGTTCGAATTTCAACCCCTTCGCTCTTGGTTCCCGGACATTTCCACCGTGGAATCGAAGGCATAATTTACTGGTCGCAGATAACGCTCTCGATACCGCAAGCGAGGGTGTCAAAAAAGGATCGAGGGGGGATCGCAATGAACGAAGACATCGGAACAGCTGGTGTTAGCTTGTCTAGGAGGGCTGCTCGGTAACTCGTCGCATTATACAGTCATCAACCCTTCATCGGGGTTGTTATAGGCGGTCGCAGGGGTATCGGGGCGCGCGATTTATCATTATCTCGATAGGGCAGTGAAGATAAGGCGTTGGTCGGCGCGCGCGAGACTCTCGTTCGGTTCTCTCTGCGAGCGCACGGGGTGGTCGCATGATTTACTATTTCCTCGGCGCGGCATCTGCTCGCTTAATTAACGCTTTCTCCGATGCCGTGGTTCGGAGATAGGTATCTCACCCCGAAAGAGAGAGAGAGAGAGAGAGAGAGAGAGCGAGCGAGACGCGGCCTCGGAAACGTCAGCATCGATGTAATTGTGTTTCGTGACGTGCTTTATTGCCGGCCGATAAAATCCGTCGACGTGATTTCTTCCTATTCGAGCGGGCGTTGATTTATTCGAACAACCGACGGTTTTATTTAATCAGTCAGTCCGGGCGGAACGGCTCGATTTATATTTTCCACGGTTCGCACATAAAAATCCCTGACAACTTTGAGCCCGCCAACATTGCCAGTCTGTAATTGTTTTCGATAAATCATTTATATTCCTTCTCGACTCACACCCTCCCACTCTCTCTCTCGCTCTCTTTTGTTCTCCCTGGCGGTCTGTCTCTGTTACTCTGTTTTTTGTGTATGTTTTACAGACCCGATTCTCGGTCGATTCGTTGCGCAGAGCCCGCCGGGGGATGAAACGCGATTTTCTCGGTCGCGCGCATCCCGAACACTGTCACGGCGCCGTGTTTACACCCCCTCGAGGCCCATGAGCGCTTCGGGGTGCGCGTCCACCGAGAACTTCTCGAAATAACGGCCGGCTGACCGCATTTTTCAATCGTTCGTACATGCGTCGGCTCGTGCGCCGCGGTTAGGGCGATCACTCGTCGGAGATAGCATATTGTACGGGGGTGGCGAGGCCGTAGCGCGTGGGGGCGTGCTGCCCTGGCGATGGCGCGTGCAACGATTTACCCATCGACCCCCTCTGCCACTACTTCTACGATTTTTCCACCTATCCATCTCTTCTCAACCCTTCCGCAACCCTGAATCTCAATAAAATCAAATATCCTGTAGAACCACGACAAAAATTGGAACTCCTTTAAACGAATAGGAGTGTCTTTTTCTTCGCACCGTGTTCATATTGTTTTCAAATGATTAAAATGATAGTCGCAGCTCGTTTCAAGAGGATCGAACGAATAAGAACACAATAGGGTAGAAAGAAATCTGTCAGGTTGCCCTTTCCATTTTCACGCCGATTTCGAAAAGCCAGCAGCGGCCAGCCTTGCCAAGTAGCGTATCGCGGATACAGATTCGGATCCAAGATACGAAACGACAGTCCGAATAATCCATCGGAAACCGAAGAGCCGGGGGACGCGGACAATGGCGGCGCGTCTCCGGCGTATCTTCCGGTATCTGTTCGCCGCGGACCACTCATTGTGACCGGCTCGCTCGGCGGACCGGCTATTATGTTTATTAAGTTGCCGGGATTGGGCTGATTCCGCGAGTAGGAAAGGAGAGCGAGCTCTGGGCCCGGGGGGTGGTAGTTGCTGGATAGAGAGGAGGATGAGCCAGGAGGTGGCTGTGGCGCGAGGGTTGGATGGTTTAGAAGCAGGGGGTGTATTGTGCCGAGCATTGTCTGCCCCATTGTGTGACATCACGGCCCGATAACTGCCGATAAGACCGCGGCAATGCTCAGCTTGTGTGCACGTGTACGTGCGCGACCGTTTGTGTGCTTCTAGAGAGAGAGTGAGAGAGAGAGAGAAGGGAGACAGTAGTGGAGCCAGATACGAAAGAAATATAATGTAGGTAGCGAAGAAGCTATAGAACAGCGTCGCCCCGGGAGAGGAGGACGGCTGATGGAGGTCGAGTGACTTTGCGGGGCACTCGCCCCTTTATTCTTCCGATTCCTCGTTCCTCTTCCGCGGATCGAAATCGCATGCCGCCGCTAAACGCTCGTCCTTTGTGCCTGCCTGCAAGATAGGTCCGCTCCGAGCACAGCCGAGCCTTGAACTCGCCTCGACACCGCATTCACCGATACTTCCCGGTTATTGGAAAGTGGATCCGGACGCGGTTGCGTGCCAACCTGACCCGCGATTAACTTTTCAGCTACCTCACTTCTTCGCCCAACCCTCTTCTCTTCCCCTCGGATTTCGGACTGTGCTATTGTTCAAACTCGCCCATTTGGTCAGGCGATTTTTCCGACGTTGAAATTGATGTCGATCTAGAAATGTCTAGCCAGCTTCTAGAAAGATAGGTATAGACCTCGTATAGACTGTCTAATTCCTGCAAACAATTTTGCGTAAAAATCCTTCAGGCATCATAGATTGATTATGAGCGACTGCTGCGAGGGCATTGGATCGAGGATTTCTGTGCAGATCTGTTTAAAAGCGACTTCGCTAGTGTTGGAATACGGAAAAAATTATTTTTCATCAGCTATCTACAACTCCTCAGTATCGACTAGCTAACTCACAATTGTTTCCGGTGTACATAGGGGAAAATAGTTGATTCTGGTTCCGGGAAAAAGTGATGGTTCTGGCGAGTTTAGCGATTCGCCGATGAACAACATCCGTCGAAGGGGTTAAACAGCCGGGAGACCGGTGCGTGGCACTCGGCTCGCCTCGAAATTCCCGGCAATTTCTCCAACTTCGCTGCTTAAACTCCGCCGGTCTCATTAGGACGTGATTTCTGTTCCAGGTGCTGGAGTCTCGGAGGCCCGTGGAGCGGTAAGTGGCACTTTCGCCCTTTTCATTCCAGACAGAGCCGCCGCGGGTGAGTAATCGTTTAAACCCGCGCGCCGTGGCCCGCTGGCATTAACGTCGCCGCGAGAGCCAGCGAACTGGAGAGAGAGAGAGAGAGAGAGAGAGAGAGAGAGGGAGAGAGAGGGGTGCTGAGGAGAGAGAAAAAAAAAGTGTCATTGAGAACGAAGTACCCCGGACCAGCACCCCCGCGCGTACACCCTCCCAGGCGACGTTATATTGAGCCAACAGAGAAACGCGCATTCATGGCCGCGTGGCGGCGGCTACCGGCCGAATATGAATAACAATCAGAAACTATAACCCCACCCTCGCGATCTATATAATGCCGGTAATATATGTATACGGTGCCCTTTACGAGCGCGGGCATTTTTATGTTAATCAGCCAATCGGAGAACCGCCGCCGCTCTCTCCCTCCCCTATCTCTCTCTCTTTCTCTTTCTCGATGATCTCCTCGTCTCTCACCCCCGGCAGTGGTCGCCAGGTTCTCCATTTACAATGGGTTCGCTCGAATTTGTTCCGCGTACCGGGGAAAGAAGACGCGGGGATCGTAAAGAAACCGAGCGTACAGCGAGGGTGCACATGCAAAGGGATGATTGACCCATGTCGTAGCATCACGTTCTACAGGGGTGACTTTTTTCACCCTGATGCGAGAAAAGCTTGCGAGAAGCATTATTGCTGATCGCTGGTTGCAATTGATTCTGATCTTTTTCACGAGCTTCGGGAATCCTGGTGTTGGCGATTGATTAATTGGATCGCGTTTGCTCGCTGGAGACAGTTAGTATAAAACATGGAGCAGCGTCAATTGAGGATATATTCTGTAGGCAATCAGGAATCAGGAGGAAAGGATCTAGCGAAATAAGGGAGGATAATTTTGTTCACAGTTTCCAATCGGTCACGGAGTCATCCGCGAAAGCCCGTAGGATTATTAGGGAAAGTGGCATCGGTAACGAGGCAAGGGTCTGTCTCTGAAAGGGGCGTGCACCGAATCGAAAGGTATCGGAACGAAGGATCGGGGTTTCGCTTTGAATCGGCGGCAGCGGCCGGCCCAGTTCCGTTCTTCTTCCTCTGGGCGCTCGTCTTAGTTCCCGTGATTTCGCTGACCGTATCCAACGTCGAACGGTCTGAATATCTCCGGTGGAAACGTGGTCAGGGCTCTCTCTTGTTCGGGGAATGCATTCACGCGGATTTCTTCATCGGCGTCTGGCTGGGTTCGCGCGCGGAATAGAAGCGGACGCGCGGCTCGCGTTAACCCGCTCCGCACAATGCGCCGACGATTTGTACGGATTTCAGTTCTTTCGCCGTGTGGGCGCGGGCACGCAACGCCCGCTTCGAATCGTCCGTCTTGAGAGCGCGTTGTACGCTCTCTTTCTCTCGCGGGTTCGACAGAGAACAGAGCGAGAGAGGAGAAGGGAGAGGATCGCGTAGATACAGAGGATAGTCGGTTCGGTGAGAAGAGGATGGCAGCGAGAGAATCGCGGAGAGGCGAGAGAGAGAGAGAGAGAGAGAGAGAGAGAGGGAAGAGCGAGAAAGAAGATCGTGGCTGGCCGTTTTGTGCGCGCCGCGCAAAAGATGCCTTTGAATCCTTAATTCCCTTTGAAACTCTCATTCTGGGAGCAAAATGGCGAGAACGAACCGTATTCTTCGGCTGAATGACGTATTGAGCGAGTTTTGTATGCCGTTGCGTCCGCGTGTGGCTCATCCGGAGCCTATGCCTGCTTATACTCGTACGTAATACGTTCTCTCTTTTCTCTTGGTACGTTCCTTGCGCCCGCGAAGGAGAGAGAGGTGGGCCGCCCTCTACCTCCCCCACCGTTCTCGTCGTCGTCGTTGTTGCTCTTTTTCTCCACGGTTCCCGCCTTTTCCCCTCCGGTTCCTTTCAGCGTTCCTACGGTCCGCGAGTCGTCGCGTCGTCGCAACGCGCGTCGTCGCGAAACCCCGACGATCTTTGAATCTTGCGAAAGTTTTCTTCGCGAGACTCCATTCAATCCTGACCCGCGACGAACGTCCATCGCCTTCGACTCTCAAAGCCCTCCAAAGACCACTGACCGGGCCCTAATAATCTCCCGCCTCGAAAAGGACAGCCGCGGTTCTCATAAATTGCTGTCGCGATCCCACGACGCTCGCCTCCAATCGTTTCTCATCCCATTTTGCTGTCCACACCTATCCCAGAAATCTTTCTTTCAACATATCTGGTCTAAATTTTAGTTGAGCAAACTGCTAGCCTAAATTGTAACCATCTCGCAAGAATTTCTCTCATCCTACAAAATGTCTAGGTGTTAGTCAAATATCTAGCCTAAAAATTTTCGAAGTTGTTAATCAGAAATAGTAGTTAGAACATTTATTCACTTCTGCTCTAAATGCACAAAGTATTGCTTATTAGCCTAGGGTGTAGCCCCCATCAGCTTCTATTGTTTGTCTAGAAAAATTGTTCAAACAATTCTCGGGCACTATAGAGAGTTCTTTCTGCGTTGTGAAAATTTTTAGAGGGTGGATCGATGGTTACAGAGCGACTGGACGTCGCAATCGTTGATCCGGTAGTCAACGATTGCGATTCCGTCGCGATTACCTGTCCGAGCCCCGTAATTACCCTCGTTATGCGGCGGCCCGGATGAATGGAGGGTGGTTTGAGGGTGCGGGGGTAGCAGGGACGCTTGCTAGACGATGGGAAGGGCGCCGGATCCGAAACTGACGGGAAGGGTGGGTGATCTTGTGGACTTAATCGGGCATCGGTGCTTACCTTCGCGAACAATTGACGTCTGACTTTGACGCGGCCTCTGACACTTTCTCCTGATTCTCTTTCCTTCCCGTTCGTTCTTTTGTTCGCCGGAAGAATCGACGGATCGGGAGACCCAGCCTCTCTTGCCAATCGATCGATCGATTCCTTCCTCTGCCTCAGAGAGAGAGAGAGAGAGAGAGAGAGAGAGAGAGAGAGAGAGAGAGAGAGAGAGAGAGACAGGGGGGAAGACAGAGAGATTTCACAGAAAATCGGCCGTCTTGTTTGTAAACTTTTTTAACTGGATTTTTACCAGACCGTAATATTGCCACACCGAGATTTCACGTTCTCCCGGTTATGAAACGGGAAAGACGATTCCGAGAGAGACAGAAGGAGAGAGAGGAGCTCAGGGCGTCTCGAAGACCGCCTCTTGCCAAGAAAAGATCTAAGGTTTTAGCAACGGGGTCGGGCGCACGGGCTCCGCGGCTCTCTTTTTCTTTATTTCCGACGGTCCTCCACAATTGCTCTTTTGGACGGTGAATGTTAAATACAAAAGATGCTCGGTGAAAGAACAGCCGCTATCGCGGAATATGTTTTTGCGCCCGGGCCCATTCTACTTAGACGGGCGGACAAAGATTGTCGTCTGTTTCATTTTTGTCCACTGTTGGTAGCGTTTTCATCGATCCCGGTACAAAGGTTTACCAAGGTCTCGTCGACAGCGATGCTTAGGTGCAATAATGATTTTGCGAACGTAGACCGATAAATTCAATATGAGAAAATTGAGATACTGTACGAGGGTTTTGATAATCTGGGTCACAGGAGACCCAACCAAGGGATGCTGCAAGGTCAGAGGGAGGAGAATAGTATCAATCCTCGCCGGACAAACGCGAGGCCGACGCGGTTAGCCCGTCCGGGGCTATTATAATGCGGTTCGAAAGGTCGGTGCTCAGGCGAGGAGTGTTCCCCGGTTAACAGGTTAACGAGACCGGCTCCGAGCCGGGGAATAGGATCGAGCATCGCGTTTCGGTGGCAGAGAGGTTGCACATTATCGGCGGCTGGGTCTCGCGCGTTTCCCCGCGGATACAATTTCCCCAACACAATTTTCTTTTCAGTTGCCCGAGCGAATCTAGCTCGGCCTCGTCGGTGGGTGGCAAATGGCGAAACCAGGGGGACGCGAGGGGTTGTGGTGAGAAGGGGGGAGGGGAGAGGGCGAGAAAGAGAAAGAGTTAGCTTTGACGAAGGAAGGAGCGAGGGCGAAGGGGGAGGGGAAGAGGAATAGGGGGGGGGGCAGAGCAGAGCGCAGCCCATATTCGTGCATTGTGGCACGTTCCATCGCGTTCTCAACTGAACTGAACTCGACTCAACAGTGGAGGACACAATGGGCGGTATGAATAAGTATAACAGACAGACACCGGTACAGACAGACACAGGTAGCTCAGGCCGCAGTATGTGAATGAGGAACCCATTTGATAACACGCCTCCACAGCCACCCAGGTCCATTGTGTCGCTTCCTATTCAGCTGCTCTATGCCCTCTTCTCCTCCTATCCCCTCCCCGTCTCCTTCTACACCCCCACCGCGCTCCTCATGCTACTTCCTCACCCCCTTCGAACGCTATCTTTCTCTCCCCTCTAACCCTCTGTCCTGGCAGCGAGCGCCGATATCGCCGTGGAAATCTTATCCTGTCGCCATAGGCCGCACCTGTGCGCGTGAAAAACATCCTTGCTCACCTTCCTCCCACTGTCCCTTGTTCCCTCAGCTGGTCCCGTCAGCAAAACCTTCCAAAGGATCCTGCAAGCCTTCGAGAAACGTTACCGACCCCGGTCCTGCGATCTCGGACCACATTTTCGTTCGGTGTACTTTTCATAAAATGATCAGGTCCTTCGACACAATCTTAGCTGTGCACAAATTTTTCATATTTGCAGATTTGCACTGGTAAAACAGTTTCAGCGGTGATCACTCATTACCTAGTTCTAGCTCGATGTTACAGAGAACTGTCTTTGCTTGTGGTCCCAAGTCGACGACCAGCATTTGCACAGGAGTCGCGCTCCTGATGGACCGTCCCGAAGGAAGATGAAAAGACTGCCCCCCGTTCCTTTGCGCGCGAAAGGAGGTTGATAGCGCGTGTACAGGGTGAATGCAATTTTTATCTGTTCCCCGGTTAGTCGTGTTATGACTCCGGACATCGTGACCAAGCTTTACAGCCTTGTTCCAAGGCAGATTGCCCGGGATAAATCCTTTGGTAGATGGCAAGGCGGTCCCTTAAGAATTTTCATCACGTTTTACCGTGGCGATTCACGGGATCCCGTCGCGTCTCCTTTTTACACGGTAGACCAAGTAACCTGCATAGACGTTTGACGTTCCAACGTTCTCCTATCGGGCCAGAGTGCTCCTAGTGGCAAGGATCTATCCGGAGAATCACGAAGAAATCGATCAATGATACGAATCCGTTTTTGCGAACTTTCGGATGGCGAATCACGCGAGTCGCAGTGCACCGGGATTCAACTGGGAAGTCACCGAGTGAATATTTATCGAAATCGAATATTCACGGTGGAATCGGACACAGGGATTCCCGTTGAAAGCGAGTTTCCCGGGCTTGTCGCCGGTCCGAATCGATTCGGCGGTCAATACCGATCGGATTCGGGCCGGGCCGGTCCGGGCCGTAGCAGGCCCGCCAACAATGCTCCGATTTTCGGGATCTCGGTAGCATAAATAGCAAATAGCGAAGGTCCTGCGGGTGTGTGGTGTTCCCGTGGACCGGCGAAACGCGAGCTATCCATCGATCTCTCCCTCTCTCTCGCACACACTCTCTCTCACTCTCTCGGTGTTCTCTCGGAGCCTGGTTGGGTACGTACGTGTACGTTGTACACCGAGTACCGACAACAATGAGGCAGAGACAAAGGCCAGGTACAATGCTGATGTTGAACTCGACTGATTTCGACGATTTTTGGCCTTTGCATGTGCATCGCGCGTTACTCGACAATGATTCCCGCATACGTAATCATCGGTATGGGCAGGGAAGGCTGGCTGGTACACTCGCGGAACAGTGGCTCTCACGCGGCGCCCTCTTTTTCCACGCTTCGGGCTTTCGGGCTTCGAGGCTTCGGGCTCGTCCACACGAAGCGCACAAACTCGCGCCCGACGTACCGTCCCGTTTCGTTCCTCGCCCCACAACACACCCCCCCCCTGTTTCCTCCTCCTGCCCGCTCGCGTGTCCATCCGGGGGCTTTTCAATGCTTCTCTAACGCACAATGACGCCGCGCCATCGCGATTCCGCGAGCCGTTTATCGGTTTAAATACCAGCACAGGCCGGATAATAATAATTGTAAGCGATAGCCGATTTATGCCCGCAAACCAGCCGTGCTTCTAGCCACCACCCACCCCCCTTCGACACCCCTCGACAGTCCCCCCGACACCCGGCCTCTACAATGTATCTAATCAATGGCAGTTAATGCCAAAGCGACGCGGCTATTTAAATGTGAAACTGATAATTACGCGGAGCCCCGACGCTTAATATTCTCCGACCCGGGATTCGAGATCCACGACTGCAACCGATCGAGATCCTGTTTGGGTGATCGACCGCGTGATCGGTTACCGATACCTCGATTTTTCTGTCTGTCTGTTATCAGTGGTATCGATGGATATTTTCCCGAATTTAGGATTCTGTTTTTTTTAGTGGACATTAGAATTGTGTACCTTGCAAGGGGAATTTCAATTAGCAAACTATATTGACATGATCTTTATACACTTATAGTTTCTGATAATTATCAATAAGACAATTTTTATTCATTTTAGATCTACGAAGATTACTAGAAGTTAATAAAAGCGTTGATTAAAACGATAATCAAATATGTTCAATAGTATCTGACCTTGCCATGTGTACACACCGCTTACTCTCACTTCTCTGTTTCCATCGGTAGTAAGGTTACGGAATCAACGATGCGAACGATAACAATAGGAAAAGTAATATTTGATTCTAGACGCTTGTGTATCGTTGATCATTTAGTAAATATTCTTCTCCTCTCCGCATTAATACAAACACGTCCACTATAAAACCAGAGAATGTCTCTCTAATACCTTTTCTCATCTTCGTCCTAATCGTAATCCAATTTATCTATCAGCAATAGTACAAGTTTTCTGTCTTTTTTTGTCAAGGAAACTGCAAATGCCAAAGAAGTTTTAATCAGATATAAACGAAAATCGTGGTGCAAGGGGTGAAAAGGATATAAAAATATAATTTCATTCTTGACAACTCTAGTAAATGATTAAGAGAAGGAATGATCTTCGTAGCTCCTGGCAATTAATACGCTTCTTATTTTGCATAAAAATCCGCGGTCTATTCATCATCTCTCTGCAAGGATGACCAGCGATCGGAACGTCCGACGATTCCCAATCGCGGAGTCATCATCGAAACGATTTCGTCTGATCCATACCGGATGAGAGACTGGTGTTGACGGGGCCAGATCCTCGGCATCTAGCAGCTTAGCTCCTTTCTTTTCCCCCGATGGTTTTTCGAGGATCGTGCGAGTGCGAGGGGGGCCGCGATCGATTGAGCACCCCTGACCGCACCTGAATAGATACATTGTGCCGGGGCAGCCTATTGACGGCCGATTGTTCCCTCAACAATAACAACAATATCTGAATAGTCGTCGTGCACATCTCTCGCGCGTTGCACGCACGCACCCACGCACGCACGCACGCACTCGCTCATACCGTCGCTCGTACACGTCATCCACCCCCGCATCGAAACCCTGCATCCCTTCACACGTTCGCCTCTTTGCGCGAGATCGCACGTAAACCTTTGTCGGGGATTTCTTGCTCACCTAGAATATTGGGTCAACGGAAAATCTCTGCGTTAATTACGCGGTGATTCGGCCCACTAATCCCTACAAATATGTAACTAATTGCTCAACGAGTTTGTAAATCCCTCCTGGAAACATCGAACCGTTCTTCCTGCGGACTCTGTGCACCCTTTAATTCGTTCCTGATCGATAAATACCACGTTCCTCCTTCAGAAAATGTTCAAACAGTTTAAGCATCCACTATAATCATAAAATATAATGACAAACAATATCTTTACGTAGAAATTGTATCGTATAATTATTGATTTATTGCATTTAAAGTATTAGATAATCCGAAATCTTTTTTCAAATCCTACTGTGTTCTTATGCGATTTTTCACGGTTTTCTATTCAATATAGCAGGGTGCTTCTTCTTTATGTAATTGGTTTGACTATGACGCTGCTATCGAACATGTTAATTCCCCTCTGATTACGACGCAGTTTGATTGTTCGACCAAAATATGAATGTAACTTCTGGATTTGAAATGTCTGGATGTTGAACCGCTTGGTAGGATTAACAATGGAGCACGGTGTATCGAATCAACGTGATCGAAACTGCAAATTTGAGCGGCCAGTGGCCCGTGTGTTTGACTCGTAGAAAACCGTTTTGAATGGTAACGAGGTGCTCCTAGAAGTTTCCTGGAAGATGATCAAGTCTATTCGACTATGCCAGAGGGGAACGGCAGAGCAATCGCAGTTAATCGGCGGTCGAGCCGAGATGATTCATTGATCGTTTGATGAATGAAAATCCTATGCTTAATGGGCATCAGTGAAATAATTGAGCGTAACGCGGTCATCCCGTTGTAAAATATTGTTTATTACCCGCTTATAAACAATGGTCAGTAAAGACTCTGGGCGGAATGGCTTCGGCACGGTGATTACAATACTCCCGGCGAGAGCGCGCGTTACATTTATCGTGAAAATGTATAAGCCAATTATAATTATAGCCCACTGGTCGATCCCTCGTAATATTATAATAGGTCGTCGTCGGGCCGCGTCGCGTCGTTTCAGAAACGCGAACGCGCGCGCGACGCGTTCAACGGGCGCGTTGCCCGCTGATAATTCCATTTCTCGCGGAGGGAAAAAAATTAAGAAACATAAAGAAGAGAATTGGCGAGTCTCGGGGAAATGCGAGACCTGACGTCGATTAATGGATTATTATCGACGGGCGCGAGGCGCCGTGGAGCCTCGTCGAATCGAGAGCGTCTCGTCGAGCGATTCTTTCGTCGGTAGAGCGTCTCCGTGGGAATCTCGTTGATCTTCCGACGCGAAATGAAGATCATCGGAGACGCTCCGAATCATTTCACGAACACGAACACAAACCTCTGGCAACGTATAGACGGTACGAAATCGACCCTTACGTTTTGTGCAATTGCTATCTCGATACAACGCTGTTCGAATCGCCCGACTAGCGCGCGAATATATTTTAACGTCTTACCCACCGACGATTCACAATTTTTTAAATTCTATGAACCACGGCTAAAGTCTTTTTTCTTTCAATCGACCATTTTCAACAGCATTTCGCAACAAGTCGCTCCCAGTCGTCTAATAATGTCTTATAGGATTATCGTGTAAAAGATCATTTCTTTCGGCGTAGCATTATCATTGAAAATGCTGTCGATAGGCTTGCGCTGGGTAAAGTGTTAATAACGAGTTAATATTCGATACAAAATCTCGCTACGTATGCACGGTTTGCATAGGGAGGGAGCTATCAAAGACGATAAACAAATACTATATATATATATAAAATATAACAAAAATAAACAAAAAAGCTAAACAAGAATCGCGACCCGTAACCGGCCACCCGATACAGTCGGCGAACGATGTAATCGTCGGATACCGGATTAATGTCGAGCGAAACCGGCGCATCATCGGCGAACAAAAATCGGGAAATTTTTATAAACGAATCCGCGTCGATTGTATCCGACGATCAATCATCCAGTCAGCGCGATACCGACGCACAGAGTGAAACAAAATATATATAGATAACAAATAGTGTGTCTTGCGTACAAACTCGTCGTGTCACGCCTACAAAACGCTTCGCGCTCGTTCGTTCGTTCGCTTTATATATTAATATCGTGTAGTTTTATTTTTCGCGCGAGCGTTCTCACGTTTCGTCGAGAAACGCGTCTATACTCGTCGCTGACGTTCGCCGAGACTTTTTCTTTCGTCTCGCGGAAAGGCGTTCCTTTAGCCGGCTGCCGCTTTCTTCTGTCTATCACGGTTTGTTGCGAGCGACGTCCTCCGTCGGCTACCGCGTCAAAATGAGTACGGCCAGGGCTCGCTGAAGCCGCAGTCCGTGCAGGGCCTCTGGAACAGAAATCCTCACTGAGTCATCCTGTTCGAAGAATCAGAAGCATTTGTTCTCTTGACAAGTTCTACTGATAGCACGAAATTGCTCTTGCATTTTAAATTGCAGAAACTGTTCAAACATTTTTGTACGATTTTAACACATTACCGACCGCTGATTATTGCATTCTTTTGAAAAATGTATGGTACATGGCTAAATTTTCATTCAGCATTTAGTATGAACTAACTAAGTCACCCTCAATAACGTCGTCTAATAGTTTCATTTAAGATTGCAATGTCAAAGAAAATTTCTATGCTTTTTTTTTGGTACAGCAGAATTATTGAAAATCTGATTAATAGGCTTCCGGTCAGTAAAGTGTTAAGTAGTTCTGTCGTAAACTGAGCACATTCAGCTTCAATTTGAGCCCTCAAACGTTTAAAAATTCCTGTTGGAACGTTGGAACATAGTCTACAATTGGCTCGAATGACCCCCTTATATTCAAGCGATTTTTGTCATATTATTGTGAAGTAATAATTCTTTTCGAACCTAACTGTGCCTATTACAATATAGGATTTTCTAAAAACTTCTACGGGAACACATTCCAAAATCGTTTCAAAGTGGCTTCTTCGTAATTCGATTCTCCGGTATAGAATTTTTGGCGAAGGTTCCGCGTGAACCTGTATCGAGTCGATTTTGTTACGAATGTTTTCGTGTCGCTGAAAATGACAGAGTCTTGACGTAGCAGAAAGGGAATGATCGAATCCGTCAACTTCGCCACGATTCGCGAGGTTCTACTTCCTGGATATTGCCTATAGTACGGTGGAAATTAATTTGGGCAAGTCGCGGAGCTGGAGGAGACAAATTAGCCATGCAGAATTATTTGACGGCTCGGTACCGACAGGTTCACGACAAAATCAAGGACGTCAGGATATCGGGGCTCAGGAGCAAACTTCCGAAAGTGCGTTTCAACGGACACCCACATTGAATTCTCCGCATAAAATCGCTTCACCGAGAAAATATCCATTAACGACAAAAAAAAAACAAATAGATATGCTCGCCGTCCATAAAAATTTACGTTTTATTAAAGCAGCAAGTACACAGAAATAACAATAATCTATTTCTCGGTGCGGCAAAATTGTATGCCCAGACGTGCAACTGTCAAACGAATTTTTCAACTTTGCCCCCGAAAATTTTCAGATTTCTCAAAACATGAGAATGGTGTCCTTGCTAGAACATGTACCCACGGCATTCATGGTGTCGAAGCTCTCAACGGTCGGCTTAAAAATCGCACAGTTCCCCTACAGCCACTGGCGAAAATCCCTAAACATAAAGTACTGGACCATCGGACTGATCGTCTCTCTTCCCGTATTCTATCAATTCCAAGCCCTGGCGAACACAGCCAGCTGGAACGCTCCGCGAACGAAGGATTCGAGCATCGGCACAGGGAGAACCGGGGGGAACGTCGCGGAATGATTCGAGCGTAAACGTTTCCGAAGACACACTTGGTGCTTCCTTTGAGGCGGTTCTTAGCGTGACGGAAAGAGGCGCGAGGTTCGCCGGGACACTGGAAAATTCGGTTCTAAATTGAACGGAATAATTTCGCGTCTTGAAAACGGTTGCGGTCGCAGACGCCTCGAGCCTAATTAACGTGGAAGCTTACCGGAGAATTTCGCAGGGATATTAGCAATTAAGTCTGAACGTGAAATTGTCTATGAGAATAAAATGGCTGTCTCCTGTGTCCCCAGAATTTTATGGAGGATAAATTGGAGTGTAGTACTTACCGTTGGGTACTCCTCCGTCAATCCGTACTCTCCTAGACGATAGTATACCGATCTGTTCTCCATGAAGCTTTTGTAATCGTACCGTGGCATCGTGGGGATCCTCATCTGCCAGAACGGCTCTCTGATGTTCGCTCCCAGGTTCAGTATGTCCCGATCCTTGTACTGTATTCGAATCAATGGATCCTGCGAGGAAAGAATACACCTGTTAGCTCAAATACGTTGAATTCGATCGGATTGCTTGTACCTTATCGGGCCTCTTCACAGGTTCGTCGTTTGGCGTGTCTGGCCTGCTGGAAACCGGCGTTTCTTCTGATGTCGTTGATCCGCTGGAAGGTTGCATGCTGCAGACTCCACTTGATTCGCTTGCGGTGCTCGGCGAGTTCGGCCGGCCGCCAGTCAAAGTTCTTAAACCCTGCTCGTAGAGAAATCTCACCCCCAACGCTTGAAAGTGTTCCGGTTCCAGGCCGGATAAAGGCAGGGCTAGGGATAACGCCATTTTACGATGTTCCTCAGCTTTCAACTTCCTCAGCTTCTTGATCTCTCGATTTCTCTTTGTTCCCGTCGCTCGAATTGAGATTGTGGATCATCGAGCACGTAGAGACCGTTAGGACGTCGATCGACAACTGATCTACTGTTTGGAGTTTCTTCTCCTGCGTTGTGTTTCGTACGCCCCGTACCGTACCTCGGCCTTGATAGCGTTTGTACGTAAACACGACCTTCTTGATTCGAAATTTCGATCGCGAACCAGCTTTTTGTCGCTCTAATGATCTATTAGAATTATCGTGCTCTTCTATAATATATTGTTGAATGTTAAGGACAATATGAGAAATCTGATTTGGAATATTCGGATTGAATGATCGTACAGGGTGGAATTTTGATTTTATACTATAATTTGTTAGGCTCTTTCCTACCAGTTTTGGTATCCGATTATTCGAATCGATTCGTTACACGGAAGAATTTAACAATATTTCTGTATGTTGGTGGAAGGATAACAGGTGGTGTGTAGATCGAGGTCTTACCGACGTTGCTCCATGATTTACTGTCGGTAAGACCGTGCTGCGATCCTGGTTACCTTCCGTCGAGCTGCAGGGAGTGACTGCATCGTGTGCGATTTGCAGAATACTTCTATAACGACCGTGGTATTCAAACAGAGACTTTTAAACTCGTTCTATCTTCTTTATTTCTGCATTTTATTGAAATATCCTGGCCTCTGCCTTGGAATATTTTGCATGTATTTTAATCTGCACCGTTTAGGACGTTCGTATTAGTGTCGACGTTTGAAGACTGCCACGACAGAGGTCGGTACGGGGTCAATGTAGAACTAACAGTGATCTGAAATACCAACATCGTTGAAAGATACTTGTCGGTGGCTCCGCGCTCTCTACCTAAATAGAACATTTGCTCGTGAACTACGTAAGACTGCGTCAGTGCTGTAGGTAAATAGATTTAGTACCGTAGGTAATAAACACCAGTAGAATATTGACATTACCCACTCTATAATTTCTCAGAATACCGACGAGAATACCGTCTGAATTTAACAAAAGATTTCTGCAAATATCTCAATAAGTAAGGCCGAGCCGCGGTAACACGTATAGGGAAAAGTTGTTCAGAATTATGAGCTTGACATCATATTTCAAGATCATCAAAATCAGTGAGGAGGTAAGCTTTTATAGAATTATTGAATATCCTCTTGCAGTCTCTGCAGATGTTACAGCAGACCGTTCCGCATCGATCGATCCACAACAGGAACAAGTTGCAAGAGCCAGTTCCCAGAGGGCTAGCAACTGAATCGGGCTTTCTCGCTGGTGCTTGCAACCCTTTCGGTTAGTATATAAGTAAGATCCGCGCGTTATACTCCCGTGGTCCGGCGCTACTCAGGGATGTCAACCGAAAGAAAACTTTTCCAGAGTTTTCCCTTTCCAACAGATGGATGGCGACAAAAAACGATTGGTTTCTAGAGGGGGGTGGTGTTTCTTCATTGGGTGGGAGTTCTCTGCAATAACCACACACAAACACGAAGTTGATAGAATTCTCCCAACCTTCCACAGATTTCCGGAAAATTGTTGCAGCTCTCCAACGACTTTCTTCTTCCCTGTTCTCCAGAACACGAGCGCACACACGCTCCTCCCTCTCACACCTCTCTCCAGTGTGTGTGTGAGGAAATATGAAAATCCAAAAGCCGAGTTTCCTCTCCTCGCAAAAGGTGGAAAAATCATGCCAAAAAGGAAAAATCGGCAGCAACAAATTCCCCCGCTCCTCCTCCTAAATAAATACTTTATCCCGGGTTTCTGCCCGTCCATCTCAACCAAAAAGATGATGGTATTCTGTGCCGAAACAAAAACCGACGAACTAAAGTTGAAAATCACGCGTTCTACTGTAGTAGTAATTCAGTTCGACCACTCTTTTGCTATCTGAATTTTCGCACAATATTCAATATTGTGTCGCTTGTATGCAACGTGGTAATAGAATGTGACTCTTTTGCTATCTGGATTTTAGCACAATATTGTGCACTACGTTTGCACCTTGCTTTGGAATATATTTTACAAGCTATTTTTTGGCACTTCGCCTACTTCTCCTCGTCTTCATCTTGTTATCTTTTAATTTCGTCGTCTACAATTAATTATGAACGACTGTTGGTGCGGTAACAATTTCTACATTGCTTCGAAAATAATTAAGATGCAACTGGATGCAACCTAGCGGTGTTAGAATGTACCTTCTCGAAGAGAGAAGGTACTTGGTTCTAAAAATGATAAATTCTGTTTCGAATTATCGTGAATAATACTAATGTTATCTTGCGGTGTTCAATATGGAGAAGACGTTGTTTTTGATCCTCCAAAATGGAAGTAGCCTCGAAGACAGAGGGTAGCACAGGATCAGTGGCCTTGCATGGCGTGGTTCACAGGCTGACCGGGTATACCGGGTGTCCGATTCGCGCATTTTACGCTGTGCGACCCATCCGGTGGCCCTAGCAACGCACATGCGCCCTTCTTGGGCTCTCGTCTCTCCAGTTTCTCTCTCCGGATGGTTGGGGATTGGCCCGGAGTAACACCCCCTCATAATGGGTTCACCCGTCCGCGCTGAGCGCGGGAGAGTGGTCGAGAGAGAACGAGAAAGAGAGATGGTTGAGAAGGGGACGGAGAGGCGACGAAGAGAGACAGAGAGAGAGAGAGAGAGAGAGAGATAGAGAACCGGGAGCAGGAACGAAGAGGGTCGAAGACTGAGCCAGCCAGTCCGAGGGAGCGAGAGGATGAAAGACAGGGAGAGAGACGGGAGGGAAGAGGGCAACGGAAGCCATATTGATTTCCCTATGTTTCCCCGTATTGTTACTATAGCGCCCGGTGAGGGCGCGAGGAGAAGGCTGGTACCACCCTCGTCAACCATCCCCCGGCATCCACCCCTCAGCACAGCCCGCTTCAATCCGCTTCGCTCCGCTCCGTTCCTCGAACCGACGCTCGTCCGAGAGACGAGAGAGAGACTGCTTGCTAGCCAAGCCGGCGACCGTGGATTCTCTTCCGGTCTTTCGTTCGTTTTTACACTGCTCTTTTTCGCCCCCGGTCCTCTCTCTTGTGTGTCTCGCGCGCATCGAGAGAGCTCTCTCCCATGTTAGCCTCCATTCCGCTCGTTGCGATCGCTTAGCGTCCTCTGTCGAGAGGATCTGGAGCGTGAACTTCCGGATTTTTCAAGATTCCGAGCTAATAACTCCGGACCACCGAGATTCCGAGCTGATAACTCTCGTATCGAGTTTGGACTCGCGTTTCGATCAATTTCTGGTGGATGGGACATCAAACATCCCTCTACTATGACTAGACTGTGGTTCTTCACGTAAAATTAGAAACAGTAAACATATATAGACCTTTCTTTTCATCTTTAACAAACTTTTTGAAAACTTTTTAAAATATTTTCGCTATTTTGAATTACTCCCGGATTTTTATATTTTTATACGCTTGCCTATGACTCTATTTTTCTTCGGCTAGCTAATATCGCTTGAGTTTCTGAACACCGGAGGCCACCAATCCTGCGGCAATTAATTTCGAGTTTATGCTCTCGTTTTGCCGAACCTCCCGATAGAAGGGACAATGTAGGTCCCTCGGGAGAACATCCCCCTGTCGCGATCCGCTCATCAACGAGACGAGGTCCGGTCGAGCGGGCACGCAACACCCTTCGTGCGTCGCTTAATATTTCTCCTAATGTCGAACCAGCCCACGAAGGCACGAGAAGCACACCTGGGTGGTCCATGCACGATATCAGCTGCGAAACTTCCCAGACGTCCCGGTTTTCTGCGTCCTGTCCTCCGCTCTCCTCTTCGGGGAAACGAACCGGGGTGAAAGAGGGGTCTAAAAAGGAGCAGGGAAAGAGAGAAAGAGAGGGAACGAAGGGTTGCGAGGTGAGGGACGAGGATAGAGAACCGTGTGGTTGTTACCTAGTGATGCATGGCTCGGTAATAGCTACAATACAACCAGCTTACAAGAGGGGTTCCGTTTCCATCCCGCTCTCGCCGACTCGAGATTTATTGCTCCCCGTTGGATTGCGGATTCCCAGATTCTCCGGTTTGCCCTTATAAATGACTCCTATTAATTGACCGTGATGCGGGGCAGGAAAACAGTGGAACCGAGGAAACGAAACGGGAATGAACGAGGGGACGGACACCTTGTGCTGCCAAAGGGGTGCGCGATCGACGAAACCCTTCACTCTGATACATTACCACAATTCCTTCTTAGAAGACCTTCGAATCTGCCTTTCGAAAATGCTCACAAACGCAGACACGCTTCATCCTTCGACACAGCTCCTCTTTCACGTGACCAGTTGCTTCTTGTCTGATTTTTGACATACTCCTGGCCAGACGAATTGTTTAAATGCTGAAGACGAGACAGCTTCGAGTGCAAGGTTGTTGATACCTTCAGACAATTCAAACGATCTCTTCGAAAAACATTTGTACTCGATACTCTAATCTCTGCAGCTTAGATACGTATAAAATCGCACGAACTAAAGCTTTCCGAGGTGTCGTAACACTACGTCCATCTGGAAAAAATATCGGACCATGGACGTTTCGACGCGCGGACGTCGCGCTGCGTCCGTTTCCTCGTCGCGGCCGTCCCCGGCTTGTTTTAAAGTGCCAATCAGGGGATGAAAAAGAGGAGGCGGAAAGGAAGCGGGTGTTCGACGTCCAGGAAGCTCTCGTGCGTTGGCCACGTGTCCGGTCGTCTGCGTGAAGAATGAGACCAGACACACCCACCGTACACGCGAGCGAGAGAAACGAGAACGGGAGACCACGTGAACCCCCGTGACCGTGCGCAGAACCCCATACGAACGTGGTCCCGGCATTAAAACCGCGCTAATGCACTTAATAGCGAATTGCCGTGAGGTGTGCGTGCACGAGCCGCCGCGTGAGAACACGCGTGGGCGGGGTAGTTGTCAAAACACACGTGGAAATTGCGCACCGAAGCTCCGGGATTCCTCTCTGCGGAACTGTACAGAGGATTCTGCTCTAATGCTAACACGCTAATGCTACTACCGACTCTACCTGACCCGAAGTCCTTGCGCTCCAACTCGCTCCGTTGCGTGCTCAACGCGGAAAACTCTAGGTTCCAGCGAAACAGCAAATGGGGCTCTAAAACTTCGGGAGAGACGCTTACGGATTCCTGTTCGTAGGGTTAGGATGGGTTAAACTATCAGGTAAAGCTTCAGTTAGCCGCGTTTATTCGTGGATCTGTGTCTGCATCGTGTACCGCTGTTTTGGTCCAGGAATTCGAGGGAGGTTTTAACACGATGATATTAATTGACGTTTCCAAAGTTCTACACCGATCCAAGAATTAATTAAAATGGTTAACGAATTGAAGCCTGTTCACATCACTGGCTGAACAATGAAGAAGGTTGTTTTGACTTGGAACTCCAGACAACAAAGTAGACAAGAACTAGCCTTAATGAATGACAATATACCCGTTCTTACAGTGTCGTACAGAAAGGGAAACTGCGATTTGGTTCTGGAGACAAACAAGAGCACCTCCCAGGAATTTATGGCGTGTCTAGGGTCGCAGCGGAAGGATGATCGCCGGTCGCAGGGCGCCGCGACTCGTGAAATTTATGTAAAATCATGCGCGGTGGTTGCTCGTGGTCGCGGCATATGTGGCCAGCGCCGCGTAATAACGTAAGATTGAAGGTCGCAGGTAACAGGCCATCCAGCATCCTCATAACATGTAAAACACCGGGATTACGGGATAATAACTGGCCGAGTCGGGGGTCGTGTTTGCGTTTGTAAAGTTTACCGGTTCTACCATAGTGTGCGCGGATACTGGATTCGCGTCTGGCTTCTACGTGGCTGGCGGAGATAGGTGGGCGATAATGAAACGCAGGGTGGACCGAAGTAATTCCGTTCCGAAGTCCAACCCGACTGGACACCCCCTGTGGATTTAATATCGCTTTATTAACCCACTTTGGATCGGCGTACCCACCCAACCGGTGATCCTATCTCCTACCTAGACAACGAAAAACTATTTCCCGAAGAGATTCCGACCGCCATTGTCGGGCAAGATCCCGTATTTGAACTCTGCGATATTATTTATCAACCGTTCCGACAAAGTCAGTCCATTTTGATCTTGGACTCCGAGGGTGGCGTCGAAGTTTCATCGTCGCTTTGATGTCGCGTTAATTCCCGATACATCCCGGTCGGATATTAATTCTTGGATCTTGAGACGTCTTGAGAGCGAGAGAGAGTAAGCGTGGGGTTCGTTGCCCCCTTCGACAGTGCTCTTTGTGACCGTGACGCGCTTTTGTACCGGACACCCCGTGGACGGGGACGCCCCGGTGAAGATGTCGCAAATTGGATCGTGTATATAGCCGTTCGCGGCGCAATATATCGCCGGGAGATCCGGCAATCCCACGAAACAAGGCTCTTGAATCACCGCACGCCTGACTTACGCGGGAGCCGGCTTAACGGACCAAACGAGAGAGACAGAGAGGCTTCGTTTGCACAAACGAAGCCACCAGATGTCGATCTGAATATTTCAGGCGGCTTGCCCCGCTGCTTCTTGACAAATATCAAGATTTTTTCCTCCGTTCTCGACCGAGACAACTCGTCCATCCCCTCGCCCCGGTGATCTCTCTCGTCTCGACGCGTCCTCGGTCCCTCGATCGCTTGTGAATTTTCCGGGTTCAGTCAGAGAGAGAGAGAGAGAGAGAGAGAGAGAGAGAGAGAGAGAGAGAGAGAGAGAGAGAGAAGGGTTGACGGAGAGAATGAATGAGTGATGGAAGAGGAGAGAAGACTTTCGATTTTCCCTGGTCGGTTTTTCGCTTATTCGACGGTTCTCCGCGAGACATTCCGGGCAACGTCCAAATGATTCGGGATCAGCCAGCGGAGCGGAGCCACTGCCGTAGGAAAAAAATGTAAATCTGGCGCAACCCCGGGAAAAGGCACCCTTTTAATCCACGCAGAGAGAGAGACTCTCCCCAGCCGATAGGCGGGGGATTATCACGGGGTATCATATGGAGCCTCTCGAAAGTGAACGAGAAAAAGCGTAGGAACGACGAAGCGGGGAGTACCGCAGAGAAAGAGAGAAAACGGTAGAGGGTGGAAGGGAGCACGCGGGCTCGAAGAGAACCCCATGGTTACCGGCGGCCAGAAGTGGGGCTCCCGTGGCGAGAAGCACCGTCAAATCCACCGCAAATGCTCTCGAGTACTTCTTCTTGGTCGGACGTGAGCGCAAGGGCGACCACGAGAGAGAGCACGTGGTACTTGAACCAGTTGGGGACCACCGAGTGGCTCTGGCTCTGGCCGAATGTTGCTTGGTTGCAAGCACGATCGGCCAGAGTAACGAGGAGAGAGAAAGAGAGAGAGAGAGAGCGAGGAAAAAAACCGAGTGCCGGCCAAGAGCGAGAAATATATTTGCGTTTCGCCGGAACGACCAGCCGCGCGGCCTTTACCGGGTCCTCCTCCCTTTTTACCTCTTCTTCGCGTCAAGCCCCGAAAACTCCGCTGCTCTGCACGACATTTCACGCGCCGATACCGGGCCGAGACTCTCTCTTCAATCGCTCCAAAAGCCACCGGCACTCTGGTCCATCAGAAACACGTTACAAAGAAAATTGGCTGGGATCATCAATCGATGGAAAAACGTAAAGAGTGGTACACGACATCTACAGTCCATATCAATAAGAATCGTCTCGATTTTATGAATCTCTGAGCGGTCAACCTTAGAGATTGTGCATGGTAGACGCGCCATCTGATGCTCAGTTTAGTGAAAATTGTCTTGGTTCATTCCAACTCCGAGCCTTCAACTTGGGGGATTTTCTAGTGCTGCAGAAGAATTCACTTAAGTTTTAGACATAATAGGGAATAAGATTTGTGTCATCAATTTATGTCTCTTCCCTGGAAGATGGATGATTTACCCGGATCAAAACGTGTCCAATCCTCTTGTATATCTACAAACACAAGGACTGTATCATTTTCAACCTTCTCTGTCCTGCCATTGCTGTTGCAAGGTCCGAAGAAAGTCGACCAGTCTGTAAATCGTTGTGAAGATTTTCGCGGATCGGTAGACTGCATCGAGTCGCATGAAACGCATCAGACTGCAGCAGGAAGTCGGTGACCGGCCCAGAGGTCTGCACGCGTCTAAGAGCGCGGCTCGCGCGTGACGCGCGTGCACGAATAAACAATAAACAGGGCCTGTGCGCGGAGACGCATATACACGCATCGGCGCGTATCGTTTCAGCGCGGAGTCCGCGAGGGGCTCGTCGGGGGCGAGTTCGGGGGGTTGGAGAGCCGGTTTGTAACAAAATCAATAGAGGGGTGGCGCGCGAGAGGACACGCGGCTGGGATGGCGTGCCGGGAGGAGAAAGAGAAAGAGAGAGAGACTCGCGGGGGTGGTTTCCGCGGCGCAGGCGCACAGTGCCACCGTTAGGGGTTGGAGGGCCAGGGGAGGGAAGACAAAACCACCCCGCCGGCTACTCCCACCCTCTGGATGAGGCGACGGACTGCGATGGAGTGCCTCCTCCTCCTCCTCTTTTCTCCACCTCCTATGCCCACGGACTACTCCAACCCCCGTGCGCCGCCTGAAACTCCGGGGGTTGTTCGCCCCCTCGGAGTGGTAGCTGCTGCCACCGAAGACTGACGGCAGTCCCGAGAACTTGCGACGCACCGGAACAAGGATCCCGGGCATTTTATTTCCGCCAGGACTACGAGAACACGCTCAGGATCTTCGCGAATTCTTCCTTTATCATCCCTTCGCGGACAGAGGAAACGATAAGTTCGAGGATATCGGGGGTGGTTTCGTTACGGAAGTGTTCTTGGAGACTTCGACCATGCGATAGCGTTGGTTTCCAGCTTTGTTGGGGTTGTATAACTACATTTTACCTACCCGCGACTTCATTCTTCTAGGGGTGGTTTTATTCTTGAGGAGAGTACAAGAAATGTGTACGTGTGGCTTCATTGGGCACGATTTTTTCGATCGACGTTTAAGATGCCTATTCAATGATATGAAGAATTGGAGAAGAGGGATGGTTTTCACCTAGGTTGGACATATTCCTGTTCCTTACAATTAGATGCTCCAATGTCCCGTACAGTTGGGAATACCGTCGCACTGATAAAGTGCCATTCTTCCGCCACACGGTCCATCTCTCACCCTCCGGCGCATATTGTCACGCGCTCATAAGCGCACGAGCGAAACCCCCACATTATTTCTCAGGGGTCGCAGGAAAACATATTTGCAGACGGTCCCCGGGACAAATGCCTTGATTCGTGCCGAAAATCGGCCTCGGCCGAAATCAAGGGTCGCGATAAAAGCATTAGTCGCGCGGCTAAGTGTTTTCCCAACTTGTCCCGGGTGGGACCACCCCCTCCCTTTCCCTTTTCCCGTCTCTCTCACCCCCTAGTCTTCCTGGCTTTCTTCCCGCGTCGTTAGATGAACGTCACATCCCTCTGGTATCGACAGCTCTTTCTTCCGAGAACCGCGCAACGTTCTCAGCCGTCGTTCTCGGGAAAAACTTCGAGGTCTGTTAGGTGACCGGCTGGCCATCAAAGTAGAACGAAGTAAGGTCGTCGACATTAAAGGGACACACCGGTAAACGCCTGCAAAGGTTACGCTCCCCGAGGGCCGGCGAAAGGTCAACGCGATGGCCCTTTAATTATCCTCCCATTCGCTTCCTGATGATCTTCAAAATTCGCTGATTCACCTTAGGATGACTTGCAAGTGTGAAGTGTTCTCCAAAGAGGTTAGAGAAATTAATAAATATTGAAAGAATCTAGGAATGTCGATATATTATTGTTTAATACATTCGCAGTCTAATTGCTGAACAACTCTGAAAGCGCATGGTCCGTTCACAGTGGCGTGTGAATGCATCTTGCAGCTTGAGATTCGCAACACGTGCATCCGCGAACAATTATGGCGACAGTCAATGAACCTCTCGGGAAAAAAGCGGACCGCGTTTGGATCCCGTGGTAGCACAGTATGTGGAATAAAGAGGCGGCAATTAAGTTCGATTAAGGTGACTGAACGAGCGAGAATGGAGGCCACGATAGCGGAACAGCGGGACAGTCCGCGAATAGAAATAGATAGAAGTAAGTGAAAGAGAAAAACGGGCGGAGATAAAAGTCGGGAGGGACGGAGAAAGCCGGGTAGACAGAGACAGGGACCACCCCGTCTGACAAAGGACGACAGAATCTCTTTGTTCTCGCGGCTCAACGGCTTCGCTCCGTGGCCGCGATGTTTTGTCAAGGTCACTCTCATTCACCCCCTTTGCCTGCTGCCCGCCTTCGTCCACGAGCTTCCAACCCCGTGTTCGCGACACGGAATCCCTCCCTCTCCTCTAATTATTTCGAACTTAAGATAGACTGCTCCCTAGAATTCTCTTCGGAAACACCCCTGAAACCCATCGACCTCGGGACGGTTTAAAGTTCTCGCTTGTCTGCTTCGACTGACTTCCATGCTTTTGTTTTTCTTTGGAAAATAAATTGTTCTTCATTCGTTTCTTTCAATATTTTTTTTACGTCTGCGGTGTTTTTATCAGTCTCTAAGTTTTAGGAGATTGCTCTGCGACGACATGTGGTGCTTCTAGAGACAGCAGCATCCCTCAAACTATTTTAGAAAGAGGTTGAAAGGTGAAATTGTAATGTTTAGAGAGGCTTCGTCGAGTATCGATGCCCCAGGGCCGAGAATCCGGGGTAAACAGTGGTTCCGGTGTTTTTGTGACAGTGGGCTCATTGTCGGGGGTTGACACCATCCTCGAGGAAGTCTCGAGTAACATCGAGAAAGGATGGACTCGACTTCTCTGGTGACAAAAGTGCGACCGAGTCCATCGTACTTACCCCTGGCGGTGGTGAGCTCGTTTTTGGGATTGTCGTCCCTGAATGGTGACTTTAGCCCCGCGTATGAATGGCATTTTCAGATATATACCAGGAACTCCCGTGCCCTTCTCTCCCTTTCTCTCTCTTTCCCTCTGTGGATCTCGCTCGCTCTTTCACGGTTTGGCTTCTATCCGCGCGGTGGACCAACGGTCCATTGTCGGCTCGGACTCAATGGATGATGCTGAAGCAGCGGGGGCAAGAAGAGGTGAGGCGAGGGGGGTGGCAGAGGGATTGTCGTTGTAGAACTGTCTCCTCACCCCCGCGGGCCGACTCAAAAGGAAATGAGGTGCCCCGGACAGGACCTATCCCAACGAAAAAGAAGCCACTGGGCTGCACGACGGAAAGAAAACCACCCTCTTCCACAGCGTCACCGGCAATGACGGACATTTCCTCGGGATCGGTCTTCGTCCATGACGCGGGGCCATCTCCTTTGCGTTCCCGAGGAACCCACGCTACACTCTCAATCCATTTTTACCGCCACGGGATCGATACCTCGACGGATACAACCTTTCGCAACCCTTTAAGTCCTATCTGGGGTGAAAATATTACCGTGCACTAAAAATGCTTGGCACACAACCAGGACCTGCAATTACTATCTCTTCACAGTTTGTGGAGGTGCTATGAAATTACACCAACATCCAGGAATACAATTAAGCGTAAACAGTGAAACATTCATTTCATTATATTATGTATTTAAATAATCCGCACTTTATATAAACTAACTCCACAGAATTAATTCAATAACGAGAAAAGCACAAGGAAACCACTTTACGATTTGAATGTAGCACTTCAAGTGAGGATCATTCGGGCTAGAAAATTGAACGATACTATGAACAAACAATCAACGGTTTTATAAACAAACTGAAATCGAATCGATCGTTCCTTGTGTGGAATAATAGATTCATTTTGTTTCTCAAAGTATATTTCAACAGGCGCGCTCAAAATTAAATCTAATATTTAATCACATTTGATATCCACCCTTAGGTAGCCATTTAATATTTCCACGAGATATCCACACGTTTAGTACAGCTTATACTAGTACAACAAGTGTCAGGGACAACAATAGTTCACATTTTAAAGCCGCAAGGTACCTGTACACGACGTTCGAACACCTTTCAAGTAGTCAAAGCAGATTAGAAGCGACAGCAACATAAACGCTGGCTTTCATCGTCGAATTTCGAGCGTGTAGCATTTTTTCGAGAAGAGTCCCGTCTCCGGTGGTTCGTGGAAGGAATTCAGGATCCACGGGATCGATAAATTAAAAGCATCCCCATCCTCCCTTCATTTCGATGGTCGCGTGGCACCGACAATGGCGAAGGGAGGTGCGGTTCGAAGGAATAATAAAAGGCGAGAGATCCGACTTCGAGACACACCCGGGTCCTCCAGGTGCGAGGAAACACGCGCAGGAGACCTTCCTAGGATCTCTTCCTGCGACTACGCCGCAACAGAAGAAGAAGCTGCTTTTCTATGGGTCCACACCTCGGCCATTCAATTTCCACGCCACCTACGATTTAAGTGACTCCAGGTGCGACGTCGCGCGACGACGCCCGAGGGGGTTTAGCCACCTCTTCAGGCCTAAAAATAACACTCCGGTTGTTTTCTTGGACGATATCCGAGGCGCTTGTACATTTGTTTGCGCCCCTGTCTCGCGGTGAATGTCACCGAGCGGTGTTACATCGTTTGGATTTTCCACTGGGCAAATATTTTTCCGGCGAAACTGTTTCCGAATTTTTCCAAGCACGATGCCTGCACGGTAGAACATGTTTAACACTGGATTTACTTGGCACGCTGAAATGACGGATTCTAAAATTTTTGATTCAAGATTATCGAGGGTGTGAAGACACATACGTGAGAAATTGTTTCGTTGAGCTGAGATCATGATGGAAACCGTAAAAATTCTAAATAAATAAATTCTAGTGATTTTTATCATCTTTCAGTGCTTCGTGAAAAGCGATTTTATCAAGCTACCTGAAATATTTCGAGAAAAACGCTGTCAGGAGTAATCTAACTTTGTTTAACGACACTGTCGCCGACAGCAGAGGGAAACGAGGCTCGCGAGGGTGGGAAGCGATGAAAATCTTTCACACCTTGCAGACCCCCTGCTGCAAAGATGAATGAAACACCCGGTCGACAAAATGCTCGCGTAAACGCGCAGCCCCGAGTTCTCGTGGTCGCCCATGGGTCCATGGGTCCGTCGTTTCGAAGACGTCTCTAAGGAATTTCGGTTCCCCGGACCGCACCCCCGTGATGGTCATCGAAACCTCATCGGTTCCGGTCAATTTCGAAAATTCAAGGAATGGCCGTGTAATTGAAAAGCGTTGCGCGGGAAGGATCGTTCCTTCTTGATCTTTGTCCGGAATTTTCGAAACTTTATTAGGGTCTTTCCTGGAGATCTTTTGCACGAGGGTTAGAGAGTGACCTAACAAATGGTGCAGCTCACAGGGAAAATAAAATAAATTTGGCAACTTGAGGAAGCATGGATGAGAACAGTCTGAGAGCATAATTTTATCTGACCAGAAAACATTTTCACCGAGTACCCTGGAAAATTCACCCCCGTACCCAGAGTCTCGTCGCCAGGGTGAAAAATTCGATAAATCTCAGCGAAGATAATGGAACTGTGCAGGGTAGCGTCGGATTTGCCGAGCGAAAAAATCGGCTTCCCTATCGAGAAGATAACGAGGCGTGGACCGAAAGTGACACCTGAGGTGAGGTCGTGGCACGTTACGAGGGTAGCCAGGCATCCATCACTTCTTTGTGCGCCGGGCAAAGTAACACCTGGTTCTTAAACCCCCCCTCCCTGCCCCCTTCAGTTTCCTTTGAAAGTTCGTTGCGACTGGAACCACCCCCGTGCAACAGCCCCGAAGCACAACGAAAAATAAACAAAAGTGCATTTGGTGATCGGTAAGCCGCCGCAAAGCCGGGATTATTTTTATTGATGAGCCCCGCGACGGAGAAAATTCGGGAAAAAGGATTTACGTGGAACGGTCCAGACTTCCTCTGTCGATGGATCGACCATTTTTTTTGTTTTGTAAATTGTAGTACGTACACCGTGTTTCCCGATGTGTCGGAGGGGGCGAGTTTACGCAGCGAGAAATTTGTGCGGCTCGCAGAGGAACTCGTGTGGTTTCACGGCTCGATCGATTCCCCGTGGCCACAGTGACAAATTCGAATGCATCCGCGCGCTGTCGTTCGAGTAATCGATTCCGGACGTTACGCGGCGAAAATTCCTCCGTGTCATCTTCTCGGCGCAGAGATATCCGCAGCGGGAATACTCCTGCGGTGGGTTTCATAGTCTGCAGGATGATTCGGAGAGCGGTTGAGTCAATATTCATATTTTTATTGCATTTTTAATTCGCGAGGATCGGAGAAGTTCGCTTGGGGGATGGAAGATAGGATTTAACAGTTGGGTCTTGAGTTTTGTGAAAGCCTGCGATTTTTGGGAATTCGGGGCATTGAAATAATAGTTTGTATAGTCCGACGATGGGGTCTGGATAGTTACTGACTAAAAATATACTAAAAAATGATGATATTTTGGCCGTGGTGGTGCAATTCCTGTTTGTATGTCCGTGTAGCTGAATTGGAAGAATTCTGCGACCGCTGTAACTAATTTACTAGTTTCCCAACACATCTTAAACCTACCATTTACGCGTCCGCGAAGCCTGTGCAGGATCCTCATAAGGGGATGAAGCAGTCAGGTTCGGTTTCCATTAAAATCTCCGGGTCCCAGGAGTCGCATTATCCGGCCGAGTCGTTTCCGAAAAAATAGAGGAACCCGTCGAGAGCTCATTGATCGCGACAGCGAAAATCCAGGTGTCCTGGTCCTTGGAGACCTTCATATTTTAACTCGTCAATGGCGAGAGGGCAGGAGCCAGGTGCAGGTGTCCCACCTCTTCCAGGATGGATCCTACCCCGGGCCGAGCAATAAAACGGAGAAAAGCCTGTAAGCGAGGGTGGAACGAATTTTCCAGGGTGGACAGGGTCGCTGGAACAGTGCCGATCGCCGATCTATTAGGAGTAGCCACCGTGAAAGGGTTGACACGCGACTGGGATTGATGATGGCTCGATGAAACGGGGTTTCCACCCCCGCTGCAACCCCCGGAGTTTTTTGATTCTACTTGGAACCGTGGAATCTTCTTCCAGACTAATTGTCCGGCGAATATGCTCGCGGACACGGTATCGTTCGATCGATGCATAGTGCTACTTGAAATACACAAATATGCAATAAACATGTTGGATTAAATGCAATTTCCTTCATAAAATATTGAAACAATTTAGCAAAGGAAACTGGTATATTAATTTCTCATGCATGAATATTACAAAATATTGAAAAAATTTGATATAAAGAATTTCTTAAAGATAATCCCAGGGGATAAAATGAAAAAAAAGGAAGATCGTTTCAGTTCAGTATGCATCGAGTCGTATACCGAAAAAGCGGGTGACCGGGTTGCACGGCAAGCCCGCGAACCCGTCCGTCAGTCGGGGCCGCCAGAGTCGGCGTCGGTGCTCATTAATAACCGGTGACTCGGCGTTTATATAAATAAATTGTACGCGGTCGCAGCCACTCACCTGCGATTTGGTCGATCGCTCACTATCCTGACGTGAAAGAATCCTCCCCGCCCCCGCGTTTCCCCTCGCTCCTCTTCGTCTCTCCAGGTGCCGTTTCCTCTCGTTCCTCGTCGCTCGACGTCTCTCAATCGGAATTCCAAAAGGCACTAGAGCAAAGCAGCAGTGCCGGATCTATGAATGCCACGGCCCCCGATGCCTCGGTCATTTATTTCGGCGGCGCGGCGGTGTACTGCCCCCTCCCCCTCGAAATGGCCGAATGAATGCCACCCCCTCTCTTAGGTCTTCTTGCTCTCTCTCACTCTCTCTCTCTCTCTCTCTTTCTCTTGTCTCGGAGCGCGGAGTTAGGATCGTTTTGAAAATCGAGGTCGAGGGCCTGCCCGACCAGCAGCCGCCGCCGCCGCCGCCGCGCTGCCTCCTCCGCGCTCTGCTCCTCAGACCCTCAGCTCCTTCTTGCTCTTTCGACTGTACTCCCAGCTCCGTGAATCCCTCTCGAGGTATCGGGCTTCGTGAAAGGGCCGGGTCGACGACGACAACCACGCTTTTTGCCATCGGGCTCCTTTCTTAGCCGGCGAGGTGTCTAGAGACGGCCCTGGCCTCGCCAATTTTTAATCCCGGAATCTGTCGCACGCCATCGACTTTTCCCTCTACAACACGGTACTCTAAATCGTAGAATTATCTGGGATCAGAAATACAATGGGAGACGTCTCGAATCTTCATGATCCAAGGTACATATAATTCAATTTCAATTGCATACACTGTACAGAGACACTAGATATCGAGGATCTACAAACTGAACGACACAGATCTAGCTAATTCGGTCGTATTTTGGCACCATTCGATCCGGAGCGAAAAAGTGCATAAACTTACTAGTCTCTTCGATAAGAAACTTGAATTCTCTTCTCGTTATTCGGTGATTTGCACCGCTGTATGGTGGGAGGGTGTTCCTCGCGCTGGAACGATGAAACTGTCGTTCCCGGGAAAGTTTCAGGAGCGATCAAACTTTATTCGTAATACTTTTATCGGAGACACATTCGCCCGTTTCAATTATTTGTCCATTTCCTGCGGGGGGAGGAGGAGAGGATAGAGTGTTAATGCGGTGATAACGGCGAGGCTTAATGGATTCGTTTAATTTTCGGCTGCGAGCGGGTTTCTATTAAGGCTCGCACGGATCGCTCGCCGGATGATTATCCGTATTCCTTGAAGCCGCGGACCGCGATTTACGCCGGCTTTCCATCACTTTTCACCAGGAGGTGCTCGCGTCTCTGTATAAGTCGCCATTGAATTCGTTTCGCTCGAGCGACTCGTGCATTGCGGATAGTCGGGGCGGGTCGATCGCGCCCGTAAAATATTTAACGAGGCAGTTTCGCGGAGCGTCTTTGTAAACGTTATGAATATCGCAATAAAATATATATGTATATATACGTGTGTGTGTGTATATATATATATTTGTGGGCCGAGGGAAAGTGTGTGCGCGTGGTAGGGTGCACACAAGTTCGTCGCATACAAATGGCCCAGAAGACTCTTCTTCGAGGAACTCTTTCCTTCCTCCGCCCGTTAACTCGCTCACCAACTTCCACCCCCTCCGGCGAACCGTTTCTTTTTCCCTTTCCGCGAGCCTTCGAGGCTCTACTCGCAGTTCTGGGTGTCCAAGAGCCTCGTAAAAACACTCCGACGACCCGTAATGCGCATAGTTTCTCCAAGCACCGGGCATAACGTTTAATTTTAGCTTTAACCGCCTTCGGGTGCCGTGATTCCGCACCCTTTCGTCCCGCGGGCGCTTTTGGCGAGACCATCAACCAGCTCCTTCGGCGAAATTTGCGACAAATGCACGGGTTCGCGCGTACAAAAATTACCTTATTGGACACACTTACAAGGGAGTATGTTCTAGATCGGTGATAACTCGATTTTTCTCAAGCGATTACTGATACTATTTGACATTTCTCCTAACTGTTCTCAATGTTCAGAGAGGCAACAACATGGAAAGATCTTTATTAATTCGTCTCGGCTAGCTGTAATTAATTTTGAAATACTTCTTGGAATCACTGTACTATACAGACGTGATTTCTGAAAAATAGTATCTAGAAAATCCTACTACATAGTTTGCAGGAGCCATTAAATTATTTTTTACCATAAATATGGGAGATTGCACAGGTCTCTAACCATTGGGTTTCCTTTGTTTCAGACGGTGCAGCTTCATCAGCAAGGATCTCGGTCCCGGTAAGTGCAGTCTGACACCCGGGTCGTTTCTTTAGAAGCGATCGAATTGATTCCGGGAGGTGCGTGCGAAGGGCTCGATTCCGCGCGAGCGGTTTGCTCTTAACGCGTCCGTTAATCCTCGATCCTTGGATCGCGTTTATTTAAACCCCGCTCGAACGAGGAGGTTCGTGCAGTGTAGGATCGCTGGTTGAGATTCGCGAGCGTCGGAGTCTCTGCGGAGGGTTTGTTGCGGGGGTGGCGGTGCTCGGAGGGTGGATTGAAAAGGGGTGCGGCAGAGGTGCTCGGCGGAGGCGTGCACCCGGTAAGATTTAATGTGATCTGGCTGCGGTGTCCTCTCTCCCTCTTACTCTCTGTTCCTCTTCCGAGGTGGTTCTCTTTTCTTTTCATCCGCCACCCCCCAATCAGCCTTTTTCCTCGCGCATCCACCGACGCGGCCGTCCTCCAGGCATTTTCAACCCCCGAAAACCCTCGACTGCTTCTGCGGAAGAGGGACAGCCTCGCGGGAACGAAGGAAACGTGGATGGAAGGAGCGAGATAGAGATAGATAGATAGATAGAGAGAGAGAGAGAGAGAGAGAGAGAGAGAGAGAGAGAGAGAGGAGTGGAGAGAACGGATGGTCCTGAGGGTGGAAGAGCATCCCTCTCGGCGGCGTCACCTCGAGGGCCCAATTAGCGCCAGCACGAGTGTCATTCCGCCGCGGTTTCCGCATACTGGCTGCCGTTGACTGGCGTTTTCTGCGGTTTCGTTTCTCCCACGTAGCGACCGTTATGCAGAGCTCCGTTCCTCGTCGTTCCTCGCGCGGCTCCGCTCTGCATCGCTCTGCATCGCTCTGCACCGCTCTGCACCGCTCTGCACTGCTCCGTGCGTGAGCCAGATATCTTCAGCACCACCCCCGCCCCCGGCTGGGTTTCGCGGCTCCTATGGCTGACTGACTGACTGTGGCTGACTGGTCCTCCCCGGACTGGTTCGTGACTGGTTCGCCCCGCTTGCCCTCGCCCACCCCTTCGTTTTCTTCTCGTTTCTCAGGCCGTCGCGTCGACGGCGGGAGCCTGAACCAGCTCCGGCAGCCAGTCAGCCGGCGCGGTGGTCTCCTTCGAAACGAGGGAGACAGAGTGCATTATCCAATTTTCTAGCAGATATTTCACGATATAATAATTGGGCATTCAACGCGAGCCCTCTCTCTCTCTCTCCCCCCGCAGTCTCTCCCTCTGGGCTTTCACTCCGCAGGAGAGAGGATCGTTGAATTATATTCCCCGGGCAATGGGTGAGGGGCTGCGCGCAAACGGGCAACGAGCGAGGGCCAACCCGGCACGGGGCACCAATGGAAACATTTTCCATCCGTAGAATGCGACGGATACCGTAAGGATCTTCTCCGTCTCTTTCTCTTGCTCTCTCTTGCTCGTTCTCTCAGAGTCCCACGCCGGCAACCCCCGGCCTCTTCGTTATTCTTCGAAGGCTCTCGGTTCCTCCGATGTCTCTTCCAGCCTCTTGCTCTTCCACCCTCCTCCCGGCCGGTTATTTCCATAACGACACTTTAAGCAACGTTAATTATTGTCGGCGTAATGAGCTCGAGGAAGTCTTCCAAGATGCAGACTCGCTCGCCCCCGCAACTCGCTCTTCGTTCGTCTTCTTCTTTTCCTCCTCCGGACACCCCTCTGCTCCGAGTGTCAAAGGCGCTCTCTTTCCCTCTCTCTCTCTCTCTCTCTCTCTCTCTCTCTCTCTCTCTCTCTCTCTCTCGTTTCTCCACCTGCGCTCGCGATCCCACGGGATATCTCGCGGATCTGCATCACCGCGCCTTTCCGCGGAGCTGATCTCGTTAAGGGACCTCCTTCGTTCTAACGCCGACGCCCAGTTGCGCCTTGTTAGCGCGTCTCGGCAAGTTTAGCCCTCCCCGCATCCCCCGCAACGACGGAAACCAGGCTCGAGGCTCGCGCGTTTAATGACGCGTGCAATGCTTGAGCGCAAATTAGACGAGGATCGAACTGGGCTGAGGATCGACCACCCCCGCGATTATCCACCTGCCACGTGTTAACCCCTTGAAATGACGTCTGCGAGACGTTATGTAATCCTTGAACTCTTGACAGTATTCTCCAACAACTTTAACATGCTGAATATGATACAACAATTCTCTCAGATTTTACAAATATTCTAATTCTTTTCATAAAAGGGCAATTCAATGATATACATTTTTACGGTGAAAATTAAAATTATTTGGGTGGGTTAGGGGTTCGTACCGGATCGAGTGTATTGGCAGGTGAGCTCTGGTTCGCTTTTTTTCCGCGCGAATCCGTAGGAATTAAGAGGGCCTGGAGTCATCCCTTAAGTCCCGCCCCGGAATTATTTTGTCCCTCCCTCCCTCTCTCAGTGTCTCCTCGCGGCGTTGTTGTGCCGAGGGCGACAATAAAGCTCGGCTTTGGCCCGCTTCAGCTGTCAATCAGCGGCTGTCGGCTCGCATTTTATTGACCGCCGGCGAACGGTACCCGGGGTTCGTTATAATAGCTGTTTCGGGAATCTCGAGCGTTCGCACGAGATCGCCCCGGAAATCCTCGTGGAATTCCGTGACGCGACCGTTTCCATCCCCGGCGAATTAATACCGATACCCGAAAGCCCGCCTTTGTTCGACGAACGCGCAAGAGAGAGCCTCCGCCACGGAATTAAACGAGCACACCACCGGGAATGTTCAACTGGGGCTCCGGTTGCTCCGTTTGGCACTCGAGTTTGAGCTCGGGACCACATCGAAAGCAACAAGCTTGTATCTTAGCTGTGTTTCAATTTTCCATCGATAGTTTTCGATGGAGGACTGTTAAAATTGTTCAGGGGGCGTGGCATAACATTGATGGGGCCAGGACAGGGCCTGAAAGGGGCGTGGCTTTGTTAATGTAGATATAAAAACCTTTTAAATCGCGTTCAAGTCCCAACAGAGGATTGCTTACACCACTGTCTCTGTCCATAGCACTCGAAATGGGCGTGGTTTCGTGGCTCCCGTGACAGAGCGAGGCCACAGCATCACAGAGCGATCTAAACCCACAGTCGCAACAGTCATCGAGTATACGAGCATCGTTTGATTCGCGAGACCACCATGGTCGCTGTAGAGGTGGTCGGAAAAAGGGGCTGAAGTGGTCCGAAAGTGGGAATCCACAATGACGTCGTTAGGCCCGGCACGAACGGCGACAACTCTTTCCCGTTACTTGGTGTACCGAGTGTCATTCAATTGCGCATCCCAATTAAATAACAGGCAAAAGGGCGACGTAGCGTCGCGTACCGTCCCGACGCCCCCTAATTGCGAAGCCTGGAGGAGTAGCAGCAGCAGGAAGGCAGGCAGGCAGCATCAGTGGTAGAAGAAGGAAGAAGAAGAAGAGCGACGGGGGTGGCTGTGTTCGAGGGGTTGGTAGAAACGAGAGATAAACACTCGCCATGGGGATGAGACAGTCTCCCCGAATGGCGGGAGGGTAGAACGAAACGAACGAACGTGCGATCCGTTTCCTTTAATTCCCGCGTCTCTTTCTTGTGCCTCGATCTTTTAGCGCGCGGCGAGCCGCGAGGGGGACTCGCTCTCCCGAGGGAGGAGACGATGAAACAAGAAAAAAAAAACAAAAAAAAATTGAAATTAACCATCGGACCCGCGCGCGATATTTCGTATCCACGTCGGGGTGAAATTCGACGCTCGCCTCGCTTCCAGAGAAAAAGAGGTCGCCGGCTAATAGGAGGTGCGCGCGGGTGTTGCTTTCGAATTTCCGAAAAAAGGAGGAAAAAAACCCACACATAGCGGGTACACTCACAGACGCACACACGGGAGAGAAAGAAGAGAGGAAGATTCGCAGTGCGCGTTCAACGGCGCATCCGCCTCGTCTGTGTGCACTTTCTATCTCTCTCTCTCTCCCTCTCTCTCTCTGGCTCTGTTCCTCTCTGTCACGTCGTCTCTCGTTCGCTCGCGCCGGCTCGCCGTTTCTCTCCTGTACAGCATTAAAGAGTAACGTAATTAGCACAGGCAAATGAACTAATTACCAGAATACGAATGACGAGGCAGCCTGACAAAAGAGCTGCTCTTATTCGTCTCGCTCCGTTCTTCGCGTCGCACGTTCAACGTGTCTTTCTCGCCGCGCGTTTTTCCCATCGTCCCGATGCAAACCTCTACGGCTCCGCTCCAGCTCAACTCCGCTCTGCTCGGCTCTGCTCTCCGCTCTCCTCGCTCGACGACGACGATGACGACGTCGCACAGACATCCGACACTGCACAAACGGCCCAACCAAGAATCGAAATGCTAATTAAAGGCTCCTCTCGCCCAGCTAAAGGAGTGAAAAAGGTACGCGCGCGACAGACGACAGGATGCGCGATTCCAGGGGGGGGGGGGTGGCGAATATTCGCGAGCGAGCGGGTAGATCCTCGGGGACACGATATGCAAGACTCTCTCGTTTCCGAGCCGAGCAAAGGAGTAGTCCCATTGACGACACACTGACATCCCTTTCTCTATTTATCGTGCCCTTTGAACTCGCTGCTTTGTCCTCCCTAAGCTGCGTCTCAGATTCATCCCCCAAGACTGCGTCAGAGACCGTGCGAACATTTTAATTCGATTCGTGCTAATTATTTATTTCAGAAGCGCCTCTGTCCTGATTAATCCTGTATCAAGCTACCATGCCTCGGCAAGCTATGCCTTAGCAATTTATGCTTTATCAGGTTGCGCTGCTTTTAAGGATTTCGATGTCAGCTTTGTTTCTTTGTTCCCTGCATTTCATTATCCTACCACCCCTTCATAATTCCAGAAATTTATTTGGGTTTATTTGGAGCGTTCTGTTGAGATAGGTGTTTGTTCAAGGAATGGGTGAACTACCCCTAAACTTGACTCTAACAACCCTTAAGAGTTCGATACGATAATCTTTCGAATAGGTGTAATTAGCTCAACGTGCTTTGAAGTACAGAAAACACAGTAAATAATTCCTGATGCATTCGTTGGAATAACGGCCCCTCGTACTCTATTCAAGAGACCCCTGTGTTAACATTTTGTGAGGCAGCTCGCATCACGCTCGTCATCCAGAAATTGTAACACGAGGACAACTCTTTTATGTTGTTTTCAAAACTAGTGCAAAGGAGTTGTTTTGACAAAATTGTGGCTTGATAGAACTACTTTGACCAAAGGCACTGTCGAAACCAAAGGATCGTGTGTTAACCAAATGGTCCTGCATACGACAAAGGGGTTAAAAATGACCGTCTATCGGCTACAATGGGGCCAGATTCCATTAATTAACAAGTCGAAGGAGTGGAGAGCGACAGTGGCGCGTATCCAGGATTTGGAGGAGCGTGTTGCTTTCATCGTGTAAAAAAAGAAGGACAGAATGCTGGCCTTTGGGTACTGCACTGGTCGGAAACGAAGTGCAGGAGCTCGGGCGTCGTCGGATGGCGCAAAATGGAAACGCCGTAATTAGTATGCGCGTCCGCACGTTATGCACGCAACGGCACTCAGTTTCGCTCACCACCCTCGCCTCGGTGGCCGTGTAGGAGGGTCGCGGAGCCGGGGGTATGGTGTTGCAATTCGCACTTATGTCGAGCAAGTGCAGCAACACCGGCGACTTCATCGAGGCGTGCATATCTGGGCGTCCTTAATGCGTGCATCCACGGTGCACACACAGATATAGACAGAGAAACGCGTGCAACTCCGCGGCGAAGGGGCCGACGAAAGTGGGCGTCGGTGTGCGTGCCGACGACTGACACTGTCGTTCTCTTCTACTGACAGTTCTACGTCGTCGTCGTCGTCGTCGTCGACGACGTCGTGACACGCATCATGAGCACGCTGCGTGCGTCGCGACGCGGAAGTGTCGCCCTTCGCACTCGCGCGCGAAAGAGCAAGCCGAAGTCGGTCGACCGACTGACGGAAAAGGAGCCAAAGAACACGCAAAGAAGAGGAGAGAGAGAGAGAGAGGAGAGAGGAAATCGAGAAACTGAGACCCTCGACTACCGTGCGCATCCTAATTGAGGATTAAAACCCACTTTCCTCCACCAAAGATGCACATGCGATGTTTGCGATTTTTATTTCAGAGGAGACTGCACGAAATCCGGCAATTTTTTCGCGTTATCCTATGGGATTGTAGAGTACAAAAATATTTTTTTATTCCATTTTTAACTACTAGACTCGTAGAGAAAATATTCCACCCTCTAGACGACGACGTATACCTTGAGGGATGCAATCATCGTTGCACACTATCAACAAAAATTGCCAAAAGCAAGACAAAGAAACACTGTATTCGTGTTGCAACAAGCTCCACTAATTTTCGTCAGCATGTCATGAACAGCAACCCCTAAAAAAAATCGCGATACTCCCGTATGAATATTTTTCGGTCTCTTTCTCGATCGCGACGCAGGCCGATCATCTCAAAAGCACGGCCGTTGATCGGATTTTGATTTCCGTCGACACAGGGCTCCATCCAGCGGTTTTTCCAACGATCTTTATCCCTTTTCCATCGGCTCGTAAAGCGGCGAGGGGCAGGACGGGAGGAACAGGCAGCGAGAGGATTTTGCGAGCGCGGCGACTCTTTCACAGCCCTGTCCCCGGGCATTCTGGCTCGCGTCGCGATCATTTGATCATCCAATAGCGATCGGAGGTTTACAGCGAGACCGCGGAGTGCTCGACATCAAACGCGGGCCGAAAAGCTGCTCCGGTACCGCGTCCGCTCCGCGTCGCTTCGTTTCCGCTTCGTGTTGCTCCACGCGCCGCGCCGCACCGCTTTGAGCGCATCCGCGCACAGCGCCATCCGAGCAGAACACAGAGCGCTCTTTGACGCTCGGCTTTGTCTCGCGCGACGCGGCGGCTTTCATCGTTAAACCCCGCGCGACACTCCGCGATGATCCCCGACAATCACCGGGAAATTAGCTCGCGAGCTAATTATCGCTCTGGGGATCCGCGCAGCGAGCCGACGAGGACGGACAAGAAAGCGCGAAACGAGAGCAGAAGGAGAGAGACACCTCGCGTCGATCCTTTTCAGTTGCTCCGCTTTGCTCTGCTCTGCTCGCTGTGCTCGCAAGCGTTTTTTCGTCGGGTATCGCCGGTTGTCGGATGCTTGAAGCGGCACGCTCGACTCGCTGCTTAGGGCCAGGTCTCCGCTCGAGCCGAGGCCGCTTAAGCCGCTCCGCGCGCGGATCAAACGCGTCTCCGCGCGCCGCCCCGCTTCCTTTCTCCGGCGCCCTTTCCGCCGTACCTTTTTCGCCTTTCGCCAAGGCTTGCTTGCCGCTTAATTCAACCGCCAGCCGGACGACTGAAAAGCCACGGCTTCTCTCTCTCTCTCTTTCTCTCTACACTCCCGAAAACACCCTCTCACACACTCTCGCGAGGCTTTTTTGTCGCTCGATGCGTAGGAGGCGCGTCAAAGCGACCTCGCGTAACGACGACACCTCGCGCGTCAAAGAACCGCGAATCGCCCAGAGGTCGCGACTCCCAGAGATTGCGACTCGCAGTTCTCGTCTCTTTTCCACCCCTTTGCATCCCCTGCGATTACGCACGCTGTTGGATTCCAGATTAGCGAATCGGGCACAACATTGAAGGACTTTCAGAATAAGGTTGCGAATAATATTTCGGATGCTGTATGGAGGGGAGAATGGATGAAGGAACTGCAACAGACCAAGGTTTGTTTTTCCACTGACCAAATTAGGATTCGTCGGATCTAACAACACGTTGACTACATTTTTGGTCTGCAGGATACATTCCTCGCCGGTCTGTTTTTTTTCCCAGCAACGTGACGACGCGCGTTTTGCGTATCGATTTTGAGAACGCGGACGAGTGGCTTCCTTCTCCGCATCGTTAGCCTAGTTTCCATCCGCTCCGGTTGCTCGAGAGCCCAGCGCCCGGAACAACACGAGGTCCGGTGTAAATTAAGGGCTATAATTCACAAGCGACTCGAGAGAGAGAGAGAGAGAGAGAGAGAGAGAGAGAGAGAGAGAGAGAACGCCTAATGAGAGAATGCCCCGTCATTCGGCGTCATCTGCGCGTCTTCGCAGGCAGCTCTCTCTCTCTTTCTATTCCCGCGACGAAGCGACGAAATCGCATCGTAACTGTTCTCGATCCATCACTGTACTATGAGACTTCGACGAGCGGAGTTTGGCTCGCGAACCGGGGGCGGAAACCACCCTTCCTCGATCGTAGTGCTTCCTTATGACTCGTGAAATCGACTCGGGGAAACTATTTTTATTTGTCAACTGGTGAAACATACAAGCCATCGGGAAAATGTGGAAATAGATAGTTGGGTACTGAAGACAATGAACCACTTGTTCGGATAACTTGGGTTCCTACCCTCTGATTTCATTTATTTGTACATAAGGAACGTCAATTCATAGTATAAATAGTCTAGTACAAATACTCTAACTCAGTGTCGTGATCTTTCTGCAGACGTTGATATTCAAACACGATTTTATAGAGATTGGACTTAGACACACATTTGTTTCAATCGCTAGAGCTTCTTTGTACCGAAACGAAGAATTTCCTCGAACTTCCTCAAACTCTAACAATTTATTTAAACTTCCAGAGCTTCTGTCGAGATTGCACGGAAACAGAAGCTCCCCTCAAACCTGCTCGAACTTCTCCGAAAGTTAATCAATTCCCTGACAGCGTGGGAGTGTCATCGTATACGTGCGAGTGATCCGGAGGGTTAAAATGAGACCGGCAAAACTAGGGATTGCTATACCGCCGCGAGTTAAAGCGCGAGGAAACGAGGCGATTGTTGGCCGCATCTACCGATTGAATGGAATAGAGCAGCTGAAAGGGCAACATTAGCATTCGAGACGGTTCAGAGGGTCGCGTGGGCTTTTTTCCAACCTTTCTTCCTTTTTTTTTTTTTAAGAGGAAAGAAATAGAGCGGCGAGCCCCGTTAGCCAGGGCGACGACGACGTCGACGTCGAGATACGCGGCCAGAACGAAAACACAACGACACCCCTGGCTCTCGCTGTTCATCATTGGCTGCACCCTTTCACGGGTGCAGCGCGTGCTGTCGTTGTATCGTCCCTTTGTTCGTCAGCCTGCCGCTTCCGGTTACCGTTCGACGGCGGATTCCGCTCTCGCGAAAAGAAGAAGCGCTCTGCTCTTCCGCGTTTGTCCCGGGCCCCTATCGCGAGATTGACGCAGACACCGGGTCATCATTCTTGCAACAACGAGAAACGTCCGAGGGAATTGGTTATTTGCCCGAGTTCATGCAAATTGGACTTTGGTCATCCCGCATCTGAGACTCCTTCTTAATTGCAATCTTTACAAAGCCTTCCATGCATAAAATCCGTCTACTAACAAGTAGACTGCGGATCTTTATGAAAAATAAAAAAATATTTGCATTGATTGTAGAACGCAGGAGCTAAATAAAAATTGTAATCTTCTGTTAATTGTCCATTGCTTTGAATTGTACGTAGCAATTCTTGACATAAATACATGTAATGATAATAATTCTATCGGAAGGAGTGACACGGCCAATAATAAACGATACTGAGTTTCTGTAATATAAAGAGGTTAATTCATTCGTAACTTATATCTCTTAACTATGTACATTACTTATCCTACCTGTAATAAAGAGAAACGACATTAAAGTCTATTCTATCCTTTTATGTCAATTCCCTTGTGTTCGATTGCACAAATTCACTTGAACGATATTATCTGTCTTGTTCATTCCTTCATTTCATTATCATTGGCCGCGTTCGTAAGCGAGCGTCAAAATTCAAATTAAAGAAATGCTTTCTTTACATGCATAAAATCCGCAGTTTACTTGCAAGAGTGTGAAGAACCTGACGAAGTGAATCTAATTACGAGAAACCATATTCTAGGTCCACCATCTCAAGCTCTACCTAAAGAATAGCTGAACGATGTGTCTCACGGCCGTGTCACCTAAAAGTCCCGTTCCCTAGCTACGTGTACCACGTACCAGATTCTTCGGGGGCTGCAGAACTTTGGTCCGACTACTAGAAGATCGTCGTTCGAGCTCGATCTTCCAAAAACTGGTTGGCAGTGAGGCTCCAGATGACGGGCGCAGGAAAATGTGTAGAGCCGGGCAGGTCTTTCAATTAGGAAAACGAAGCGGGGGTGGGTTGGGGGTGACGCGAGGGGCCGCAGAGGATGGTTCTGGAACTAGGAAGCGGCGGGAAGAAAGGAAGGAGACTGGAGAGATGGAAACAGCGGAGAGGAGGTCGAGGACGATGACTGCGTGAAAACGGCACACGAAGACAACGCTCTCGGCGCGCGACACTCTCGGCCCTCTCGTTGTTAATCGTTGGTTGCACCCTTTCACGGCTGCGCTCCGGCGCACGCCAGTTTTCTCGCTCCTGCCCTTTTGTCCATTAGCCTCATCCCGAGTCGACGACGGTGTGTGCCGTTCCCGTTTTCGCGCTATTTTTTTCTTCCCTCTCACTCTGTCTTTCCTTCCGAAGGAACGGTGTCTGTGTACGTGTGTACGCCTCGAACCGAGAACTACGTCCCCCGCCTCGAAGACTCCTAAGAACGTGGCTGGCCAGGTGTGAACGGTGAACACCGTCGATCCTTCCGCCACCCTTTTCAACCCCCCGTCCGATTTACCCTTAGTTTCTCGCGCCCTGGGCGTCTTCCGCAACGGAGGACCGTTCGCGAAGCTGGCTTATTAAGCGAGACCAGCCCCCGGAGAACAATAAAACCGCGGCCGGATCAAGCCCCAGCGGTTTTCCAGCGAGAAATCCGGCGCGCGAGGCGAAGACGCTCCGGAGGCCACGGATTTCGGATAACGAAGTCCCCCGGGTGTGAATCCGACGACCGCCCATCTGCAAATTGCGGCCTCCGCTCCAGGAAACGCTGTCTTTTCCCGAGGAATCCTCGCTGGAACGCTCGCGAACCACCCCCCGGATGCTTATTAACCTCTCGTACTCCGCCACCGAGGCACACTAATCACCACGATTTCCAACAGAATCTGTTAAACACGAATATTTTTATTTTAGATAAACATCTGCAGTCTAGTGATAATGATGGTAAGGATTTTCGAAGATTCTCTAAAACGAACCTGCAGTTTCCCATCGGGAACAATGGGTGCAGCTTCGCGCACGTTCTTGCGTGCATCCTCCGTTGCAATGGCTGGCCATCGCCGCCCCACCCCCTCTCGCATTAATTGTTTCGTCGATACGTCTGTTATCCTTGATTTTTCGTTTTCGTTTTTCCCTCCTCCCTCCTGGACCGTTTAAATCGCCGCGCTCCGCGATTTATCCATTCCCGATGCAACCAGGTTTCCAGATGCAACGAGAGTTTCTGAGGGAACGTTTTCTGCAGCGGGTTTGCGAACGCGCACCCTTTTCCCGACTGTTAGCTAGTTAACAATAAGACGTAATTATTTGTTTCACCGTGGCCGGCCCCGGCTGAAACGAAATTATTTTTTAAAGTACCTCGTTAAGTATATTTGCCTCGTTCGCTCGGCACCGAAGTACGCACAAAGCGAGCCAAGGAGTTAAACAAGCAACCCCCGACTTTGTATTTCCCGCCAGACCGACGCCCAGGCGGAACTTACCTCCAGGGAGTTTCTCTTTCCGCGAGTTTCGTTTCTCGTTTCTGTTCCCGCTTCTCTGCGGGACTTTCGAAAATTCTCTAATTGCGATCTAGGTTGCTCCGAGGCTCGAACTTTCGCGGCAACAAACGGGAATGGAATAAAATTGCTGTCGCTGTGCTCCCGATACTCTTTCATCTCGGCCACGATTAATGACGACCGGTCCTTCATCTTTTCTGTTTCACCCTCACGAAGCAACCTCCTCCAACCCCTTCATCAGAAATTACTCTTGAGTCATTTTTGTCATAAATGCATAAAATTCCCAGTCTATCTCTTTGATTTTCCAGTGCGGCTATTACTATTAGCAACTGGAGGCAATTGGCATATTTTTATTCGTCCCATCGCAAACATAATCGAACCGTCCCCGATACGTTTAATCGTCGATCGTTCTCCGTTTCATTCCCGTCGGCGTTCGCAACCCCGAGGAATTTCCCTCGTTCGTTCCTCCTTCGAACGCCGCTGGGAAATACAACAAATACGGCCGACGAGGACTCTGGAAAGTACCAGTGTTACCGGGGATTATCATTGTGCTCGAGAGTGGTGGCGATTAATTTAATTGCATGCACCTTTCCCTTCCACACCGGTCTACTGCGCCACCCCTTCTGCCCCCCAGCCAACCACGCCCGTTCCGCGACGTCCTCTCCGCGGAAGAAGCAATTAAGCACTTCGCGTGCCGATTGGCCGTACAATTAGGGTGAATTATAATATCGTAATAATTGCGACAATTAACGTTATGTACGAACTGCCCCTGGGATGCGAGATTCCTCCCCTCTTTCTCTCCAGTTCTCTCTCCAACCATCTCTCTCTCTTTTCGTTTCCACTAGGTTCTCCGGAGCACCGACCCAACCCATGGTTTCTTTTTCTTTTTCTCGGGCTGTTTCTCTCTTCCCGGTTTGCACCCTCACCCCCCTTTCTCTCTCTCTCTCTCTCTCTCTCTCTCTCTCTCTCTCTCTCTCTCTTTCTCTCTCAGGCTCGGTCTCTCGCGAGCGGTTACGCTCCCAGTTTTTTCCTTCCGGATGAAGAAATCCTGAAGGACCGGATACGGTTTCCGCTCTCCGAATCGTGCAATCTGGAGCAGGTGCTTCTTCAGAAATGAACCGAGTCGGGACGGTTTACCCATTCGCTCGGTTCACCGTGTCCGGGCATTCGCGAGCATCCCTGTAATGACGGTTTTCGCGACGTTCTCTCTCTCTTCGTCTCCAGCGGATTCCCGAAACAGGAACTCTCTCCCTCTCTCTCCCTCTGGAAGTTCTTCTCGAAGCAAATGCTCAGATTCTCACAGAGGGCCCCGAAACACCGGAAGGCACCGGGAACTTTGGATAATTGAAATAATCGAACGGTACGAGCGGGAACGTCAGCGGCCAGGGCCTGCAATCGGAACTGGTTGCAGGCTCTCAAGCAAATTACCGGCGGATTAATTCGCACGTTCATCGGCGCATTGTGGCCCATCGATCGTGATTCTACCTGTTAGATACAAACTCGCCGTGTCTACGTTCTATCGACACGTTCATCTTCGCCTCTTCATCCTCATCTTCTTCTCTCAGGGGTCATCTTCGACTCGATTCATTGCTATGATCATTCTCTTCTTCAATCTTCTCTTGCGAGTCACACTGCACTTGCTCGACGACTGCGATCACTCTCTTCTTCGATTTCTTCTCTTGGAAATCAGAGTAGCGAGGTGTTTGAATGGTGTCTGCCATAGGCCGGGTTTTGGGGTCGAAATCGCCACCAAAAGAGAAGCCTTTCTGTCCAGTTTCAGCCCAATGTGACGTCCGGTGGTCCAGCCGTTATTAACAATTGAAACAATCAATCATATATATTATATTTCTTTCTGAATTTCTTTTTGTATTTACTCTGATAATGATGCACGGGCTAATGATTATATCAAATATCATAATTAATATTTAATATTGAATTATATTATATTATACGACATTGCGAGCGATAGAATAAAAGAAAATCTATTTTAATAAATATATTATGCGAGCGAATAATTAAATCAAACATCCGTTGAAATTTATTCATCACCGAAGAATGTAAGAAATAGTAACAATAGACTGGTAAGTAATTAGCCAAGAAGATACGTAGAGCCACTTGATCCACCAAGATAAAACGAATCGATAATTAAACATCCGTTCGAAATGCAAACGTGAAAAAGAAATTCAGAAAGAAATATAATATACATGATTGATTGTATCAATTGTTAATAACGGTTGGACCATCGGACGTCACACCGATACCTCGCCCGTGAGGGTAGTTACAGGGAAAAATGGAAAAGTCAGTGTTAGTCACAATTAAAAATTCTGAAAAAAAATCTGACACATCTCTGATTGTGAGAAAAAGAGCAAGAACGAGGACATTTACGAAATTAATTCAGCAATAAGATATCGTCGAGATCATTGTACTGAAGTTTTGGTTTGGTAGTTAAAGCAAGTGAAAATCAATTTTTTCAAAGTTATACAATTCATAGCGGAAATATTGGTCGCTATGGCAATGTTCCTCGTAGAACTAAACGGTCCCAGGGAAACATAGCTGGTAGATCCCGGCGGAACGAGGGAACAAAGGTTAGATCAACGGGGCTGGTAACCGCGCGTCAAAGAGCGTAGACGGAATCACGAAATAACAGGGAAAACAGACGACCGAAACCGATGGGGCCGGGAGGGGTAAGGGCGGTCTGGTATCAATATCTTGGCACAGTCAGCCCCTATCCAATCTTAGTTATTGAAAAACTACAAGACCTTGCCGTACAATGCCGTCCTCATGGGGGACGACGCCGGTGCCATTTCATTAAGGAACGCTGCTGCGCTGGCGCTCGCGCTCGCATCAGCAGCGATTCAATTCGCACAGTGAAGGCGAAGATCGAAATACTTTTGTGGGCGATCGAACTCGAAAACTTCGGGATCGAGAGGCGTCGACGAGAGCCAACCATTCCCAGAAATGAGTTTCTCTCAGCCCTGTTTTACATCCTGCTCGAATGATCCTGATCGAGGAATTTATGCGACGTATTGGTACCACTTTCGAATCGTCTGAAATATTTACCGAAACGTACCAGGAAGTAATTGCTTTTCATTTGTATTCATACATTGGCGTTCATTAACCTATCTCCATCATGAATCGTACAATATCGAACCTAGACTCATTTTCAAATGAAAATTAAAGGAAACTTAATCTATTTTAAAAATGCTACAATTTGGAAACGAACAAATTTTCTCGCGAATGCGTTTTCCAAAGATTAGGGGACTGCAGTTTCCTCGTTACGACTTCTCAAAAATTGACGTACGATTTTTTTGCAGTTTTTTTCAGGGTACCATGTCTTTTCGATTAGATTTGTCGGATAGTAATTCGAGTTTGTCAGAGTGCAGCTCGCGTATGCACGGTCGTCTGTCGAGGACAGCGGATGCGAGATAAAAATCGTTCATTACATCGCGGCTAGGAGCCTGCGACGAAAACCTCCGTTATCGGACGCCGCGATCTTTCGATCGGACGGACGGGGAACCACTTGAAAATCCACTTGGCGAGATGGGGGGGTCCGTTAGCTTTCACCGTCAGCTGGACCGTTCCGTTCCGTTCTCGATGTAGCAAGGACCGGGGCGCGGCGAATTAATCAAGCTCCGGTGCACGGTGAAACGCCACTCGATTTTCGAGCGGGCGCGCGATCGCAGCCGGTCCATTACCATAATTGCCGCGCTCTGCGCAACGCTCGCTCTTTTAAATATTTTACGGGCCCGAAAATTCCCATGGAAACCCGCCCCGGCCCGGCCCGGCCCGGCTGGACCTCTTCCATTCGACGATAGAGAGTCACGCTCAATGCCTGCATTGAGAACGACGCTCTCCGACCTGAGTCTACAACTTTGTGATACAAATGTCTTGCGTGAAGTGTCTGTTCAGCGACCGGAAACGGCAGACACGCTCGATCAAACGATCCACGAGAGATAATAACGCGAGAAGTTACATAGGTACGCAGTCATATGGTAATTGCGAAATTGCACAGCCTATAAACCGTATCATAGTAGATCGAGATAAAATATATGCCAAACTTTAACCCTATTCTCCCTACATGGTCATACGCGAAAGTTCTGAAAAAAATTGGATAGATGTGAAACAGTCGGATACATACACCGCAACGAATTCGGAGTTTTACGTTGAAAATTGTGGTTGTAAAACATGCAAAATCTGAAAAAAATCGGAAATATGCAGAGCTCTCGAGTTGAAGTTTAATATTTTTACAGTATGTGTGTATAGGTGCTGGAATTATCCATGAATTTTTTCAGATTTTTTTCGTGGTAAAATGGAGAGTATAGAAACCGCTTTTTCGACGTTATTGCACATTGTTACGGTGTTACTGATATGGATGCGATGAGTGGAATTAAAGACACGAGAAAGATTAAAAGAAGTTAAGATTGGAACTGTTGGAAATGTGTGTTTTGTTTGGGAATCTTTAGACTACCGTTGATGAAATAACGTGTAGATGATTCCCTTTCGGTCGGATTCCGGCAATTCGTCGGACAGCGCAATCAGAGCGTTTGTGTGCCCCGTTGGCCCCCCGGTTCCGGGAATTCTATTGACTCCTGGTGCCCCCGGGAGTAATCGCAGTAATTCCAAGGCGGCCAGCCGTGACGGGGTGCCCCGTCGAACCCGGTAATTGCTCGCTAACGGGGCCCGGTGCCGGACAAAACAAACAGCGCCATATGGGCCGACGATGCGGCGAGACGGAGACGAACGAGAAATAAGGGATGGAAGGGGGAGGGGGCGACGTTAAAAGGGGCCACGAGTACAGAGTCCCGAAAAACGCCCCGACGATGCATCGGGCGCCGATCCAGGGGAGCGAGTTGCATCCGCGATCGAGATACGCCCATGTAATCAAGGGAACCAAAGGGGCAACCCCTTGTTACACCCCCGAAAGGCCTCCCTTACAACGATATGGTGAGCCGTGATTAACTTTTCGCCGTGGCGCCGCGCCCCATTCATTTGCCATTCATTCGCGTCCGCACGGATTACTACTGGTACCAGCTACGCGTTGCGTCGCGTCGGTGCGAGTGCGTGCGTGTACGAGAACCCATCCGAAGATCACAGAACAAAATCACTGACTGAGTGACTGAATGATTGATTTGCGACGCCGGACATTTCGATCGCGCGAACTTCAGGTCCTAATCGCTTTTCTCTCTGCAAAAACCAAGGAAGAGTGCGAAGTTAGCATCTGAGGGTGGCAGCGGTATTTGTTTAAATAATTGACAATCCGAACGTTGGAAAGTTTGTGAATATTGTTGAGGCACGGAGGAAGGTTGCTGGAATAATTGAGGGATGATTTTCATCGGTGATCATCCCCTAAATAAACAAGCTCTCGGACTCGTACGCGCGAGATGTCCCGATAAACCTCGTGAAACCCCATCGAGTCCGCTTTAAAGCTCGCTCCACGTGACTCACCCGCCTTAAAACCGCGGCCCAGTGACAAAGAGAGGCAGAAGGGGTTTCCGCCCTCTCCTCGGTCCAAGATTTAATGCCCGTCGGTTATCAGAGTAATCGTGAAACCCACCCCCGTTCGTCCCGCCGACCTCGACGGCCCGATTTCGACGGCCCTCACGGGGCGACCGTTGATTGAAACGTTCTGATTGCGTCCCCCGGGGGGTGGCATGCGGGTGCCACACAGGGGGGCGTGGAGGGTGGCTGACAGCCCACCCCCGCTCTTCCACGAACCCCGGCACGACGAGGCACGTACCCACTTATTTGGTAGTCTAATGTCTAATGCGAACGTCACCGTGACGAGGAGGCTGATGATGTCGACTCCGTGACTCGAACAGGGGACAATAGGGACCCCTCGAGGAGTCGCGAGTTGCGGGAAAAGACGCGGGGGTGTCTTCGCAACCCCGTTTTCCGTCAGTGCCTTCCGTTATTTCTCGAGATCTTCCTGTGGGAAATTTATTTTTCAGAGAGTTCTACAATATGTAACACTTGGTTCCTTGGAGGGTAGATGTGCAGGGAGGGAGGTGATCAGAAGTTGAATTCGGAATATTCTCTTCAATCTGTTCCACTGAATTTTTCATCTTAACAATTCGTTTGAAACCAACAGCATGATCCCCACAGCCTATTTTCTTAAAAACTGAATTTCCAAGGGGATGAAGAGCACTTATCCTAATAGAAAAATACAGGGGTGCTTTGAAACACAGTCTTTGAGATCCAGCCTGTTCCACTAATTTCTAGCTGAAAAAAACAACTTCAAAAAAAAATGTACAAGACTCGTTTCCTTAAAAGAGAGTGACGAGGGGTGGTGAAAGTGTTCCTAACCAAAGGATTTCAGGGTGGAGAGCTTATCCCACGCGTGAGATCGAAAAATCAGGCACTCGAGGGCGCGAATTGAAAATCTGGCTGTGATAAAAAGAGCCGAGGGGGTTGAGAAGCAGGGGGCACGATTCTCCGGCAATTTCTCGCGACCCCCGGACGCGATAAAGCGTAGTATGCGCGTTTCGTCGAAGGGGAAGGGGGTGGCGAACGCGAAAAGAGAAGAGAGAAAAAAGGGCCGGGAGACGTTGTAGAGGAAGAGGAGAGAGAGAGAGAGAGAGAGAGAGAGAGAGAGAGAAAGAGAGAGAGAGAGAGAGAGAGAGAGAGAGAGAGAGAGAGAGAGAGAGAGAGAGAAAGGAGGCGAACGATCGGAGGGAGAACGAGCCGGGGGTGTGGATGGATCCTCCTCCGGTGGCCGGGGGTGGATGGTCTATCAGCATATTTCAAAGATAAGCCTGCCCACCCTCTTGCCGCGGCAAACCCCTGCCGGGCCATCAGCCATAATAACAATCCGATATGATTACGCCATAATCGTAACGCAGCCCGGCGAAGCGGGAGAGCGAAATTACGCCGGTGAATTGAGATACCGTGTTTACGTCTTCCAAAGTGCCTCGCATAAACAAAATTAAACGGCTCCCCCGCGGCAGCCCGCGTTGACTTTACGTTCGCGGAATCGCCCCAACCGATTCCGCAATCAAATGCTCCGAAATTCTTCGTTCGTTGTCCATTACATCTAGATGTTGCATCAGGGTCCTTTCTGTTTTGCAATTCCTCCAGAAACTCGTTGTTCGACCATTGTATTTCGTGATGTGCATCGATAATAATTCGATGATGCATGCTAATGATAATTAGACTATGGATCTTTGTGCAACATAAAAATTTCTTTTATCGAATTGTCTCAGAGAGTAAGATGTGGCTAAAGGTGGAACATTATTAAGAATAGAACCTTGGTTCTGCACATAAGGATTGAAGTTCTGTGTACAGCGAATATCAGCGACGCTGGGAGACTTCGGTCCAGCAAATGTTTTCGGTCGACTCGTATAGATTATGTTTGCTCCCCTAGCATCCGGAAGTGGCGACCACGAAGGGAGCAGAACACTCGAGCGAGTCGGCAATTCCGCGACCTTCGTCTCGCTGGCCAAGTCGCGGGTTCGACGTCTAGAGAAAAGGGTTTCGATGCGAGGGGTTGGACGCGGGTGAGCGGGGTTGTCGGGGGTGTTCCAGGCTCCCCGAAGACCGGGACAATGTGCCCTCGACGTCACTCTCAATGCTTCCAATGTCGACGGAGGAAGGACGAGGGATTTAGAGTCCGGACAGGAGGAGTTCTCTCGAGAAGAAGGCAATAGATAGACAGATAGACCGAGAGAGCTACGAAGAGAGCGAGAGTGTGATGGAGAAAGATAGGGGATGAAACGAGGGGAGGAGAAGGGTACAGAAGCGATCAGCAGTCAGCTGACGAGGAACGAATATAATGGCGGCCACGGGTAGAGAAAGAACGAGCGAGAGAGCGAGTGAAGCTTGTACTATCGAGAAAGAGAACGAGAAAAGAGGACGCGCGGGGGAGGAGAGACTCTCACTTTCCTGTCGGCAGTCGACGCTCCGGATTGTCGATGGAATGCTAAACGACCCGGAATCGCTGAATCGGTATTGAGTCCTCTTTCGTGGTCTCTCGTCCTGCCTCTCTCTCCCGCGCGGCTGAGAGTGGCTCGACTGGTCTCAGTCGCGCCCACTTTCTCCCATTCCTTCTGCCACCTAGCCGCCAACTTCCGACCGTCCTTAGCATGCCGGTGATTGTGCCCGGCGTTTCGTACGAATTTGCCTGTTGACTTCGATATCGCACCTTCGGACAAATCGGCCTCGCTGCGGGTCCGCGTGCCTGTCGACGCCCGAGACCTTTCCTCTCTGGCTACCATTCCTGCTAGTGCGCACACAATACCCTTAGACGTTAGCTTGACGGCATACTCTCCCAAGACACCCCTTCTGCAATTTACGCTGTCCAGGACCCAGTACACCCTGGGAAGGAAGAAGAAAAATCATCCCCACAGACGAGCTCTCCTAGATACTGGCCAACTCAGCATGTCACTCACACCCTCAGTCTCCACCAAAGTCTTCTACCCTCCCTCCCCTCTGTTCTCCAATCTCCTAAATCAGCTCCAACGCAACGGTGATCGTCGCGCTCTGACGTCATTATCTTGCGGCTCTAGGATTTGCTTGAAAAGTACAATAACTCGAAGGTGATCGCATCGGATCGAATCGCCGTGACGCAAGACGCGAATCAGTCCAGTTCCATCATCTTCGCCGAGCGCACACGGACTTGCGTTCGGGACGTGTGTACGCGCGAATCCGATGTACGTGTGTACACGTACCGTTCGGCATTATCCGAGAGCTCTAGTATCTGATGACCCGCCCAGGGCTGCGTCTGACAGCGGCAGCCGGGAAATGAGGACTTCTAGGAGGCGAGTTCCACGCGCGGGGGTGAGTTTTGCGAGGGTAGAGGGGGAGGGGGCAGCGGGTTTGCGGGCTTGCGGGCGGAGCGAGGTTGCTGCCGGCCCAGACCGCCGCAACAGAGGGGTGGAGAGGGGTGGCTGACAGTCTTCATGTCATGCACTTAAATATGTACCGAGATAATGCCGTCGAGAGGACCTGCGGGGCTCGCCGAGTTCTCGAATGGAATGGAACGACCCGGAGTGTTTCAGACAGTTTGTTTACCAGCCCGAGCGTTTCCTCGCTCTTTCCCCTTCTATCGTGCCAGCCGCCCTCTCTCACTCTCTCTCTCTCTCTCTCTCTCTCTCTCTCTCTCTCTTTCTCTTCTTCCTTCTACGTCATCCCCCCTCGTGCATCGCCAACCCTCTCGTACGACCTGGCTCTTTAAGCGACGCTCTTTCTCTTCCGGCCGATTGATATCCGCGTGTTTGTCCGAGTCTCGGGAGTTTGAAGTTAATTGTGTTAGAATGCGTGTTGCTAATGACGGCCTCGGGGAGCCGTGAGTTCTCAAGGGAACTGCGAGTTGGAGGCCCGCGAACGCGTCTTGGGTCTGTAACCTACTTCCGGAATCCCGAATCGAGTTGCACCAGTTGATTAGAGACGAGAGACTTGCTTCCTCTGTATTCTAAATTTACAAAATACTCTTCCAAGTCACAGTTTAGTGTCTATCTAGCTACCCCTAACTCTTTCCTTCTGACTTCAAGATAGAATCGGAGCCTAACCTTGCCGAAGCAGGTTTTCGCAGAAATGACTCACCAGTCAATTTGGTTGATAAAAGAAACCGTTATCGGCCAGGAAACGACAATTTCCTTGGGAAAGAACGAGCCCGGAGTGTGTAGAATGTAGGTGATAGGATGTACAACAATGGCTTCGAGGATTCGCAGCAAGTCGCGATTCGCGTCAAGACGCGGGATAATCGATAGAGAAACGAGATACGCGTCGCGGGCGTACGGGTGGCTTATGCGAACCGTGCCGACGTGTGTGCATATGCTAATGCGAGAATAAACGGTTCTATTAGAAGAGCCAACAAACGCCCCACTCGATGAGCGCGGGGATTTGAATACATAAATACTCGAGCTCCTGGCGGGCCAGTGTGCACACGCGATCTACATACATTCAGGACTTGGGAGGGTGTGATGTTTTAATCCGCGTGGTCCCGTGATTCCATGGGGTCCCCGATACGACTAGAGGAATTCTCTAAAGGGGCCAGTAAACCACGCCTACTTTTGGTTTTCTTGATTCGAAGACAGCGAGACAAATAATCTACTGTTAATGTTGATGAGGTTTAACACGTTCACGATGGTGCTGCAATTTATGTTTCTCTCCAAGGGGCGTCGTCGAAAAAATTCCTATTATTTAACTTTTCTTGTGAAAAGATAATTATATAGTTATTGTTCATCTTGTGAAATACCCAGTACATTTTGGTATATATTTACAGACGCAATGCTCCTGAAGATGATCCAAATCCGGATCGAAACGTCGAGTAAAATTTAATTATTGCAAACTTGCTGTGTTTCGTTTATCATTGATCGAATCTGTGCGCCGAGAACACATATATCGATTACCTATTATTTAACATTCAAGTTTGAGCCACCGGTGGCACACACCATCGTGAATGTGTTAAAGTAGCTCGATATCTTGCAGCTCACTCCAGATCATGTACGGACACTGATTATCCTATGAGTCAGAGGAGATCTCCAGAACATTCCAATGGCAAAAAGCTCACTGTTCATGATTTAGGGAAAGCACTTTGTGAAGATTCTTCTCTCGGGGACGCAATTAAGTCGGAGCGAAGTATCGATTCGAAAAGAACACCGGTGCGAGAAGGGCGGAAGAGCGTCTTCGATTCTCCGTGGAGGAGAGAGGAGGCAGAGCGAGAGAGAATTCGGCGCAACGAATTCCTGCACCGCGGTGGAACAGTTTCCAAGGGATTTCGAGACGTCGCCCGGCAACTGGAACGTCGTCCCACCTCCATCCCCCGGCTTGGCCATCCCCCAAATGCTCGTCCATTGGCGAGTCACTTTGTCTAATTCCACGTAACTTCGTCGATTTGTCTTCCGGGCGTAACAGCGTTTCGGTATTGAGCCGAGGCTGCACTCTCCTCGGGTACCCGGGGTCGTACAAAAGGGGAGCTAAGTCGGGCAGCAGCGAGACTCGTTAATTAAAAATCTTCTGAATTTTCTAACTCTCCCCCCGCGCGCGCGCGCAGGAGGAGAGAGGGTTGCGAGCAGACCCGAGAGCCACACAAGATCCTCTCGTGGTGTCTCGACGGGGAACACGGCCTGCTTGCTTGCTAGCGTTGGCCAACCGGAGAAAAATAGAATCTTCAGTTTTCTTGGCAGGCAAAAGGAGAGAGAATTCCCGTGGCACTCGACTAATGGATGCCGGGGAGTAGTCTTATGGCTGTGGGGCGGCAGTATAACGCTGCTCGGCCTCCGACGAAGACGGAGTCGAACACAGAACCCAAGGAACCTAACAGAGAAAATCCACACAGAGGGAGGGATGGAGAGAGAGAGAGAGAGGACGTCGCGACGCCAAACTTTAACTCGTTAATTACCGGCGCGAGAGGGCAACTTCTTGCCGGCGCGCTCGAATATTTCAAACTATTGTGTTCGTAAACCCCTCGGGCTCCGCTTCGGCAAGGAGACCCTGTGTATATAGTGCACGCCGAGTCCTGCACTCCTGCTCCAGACTCCTTCGTGCACAATCGCACCGACCAACGTCTGCGAGAACCAAGCAAATCCGCGCAGAACGCCTCCTCGAGGTCTCCGGGCCTCTGGACACGCCACGAGTCTAATAAAATTCGATTTACTTAGTAGACGTGAATATTACACAGTCTCTAATGAATCTAGATTGTAATTCCACTTGTATATTTTTGAAAAACTGTTCTCCCAGCAGTTCCATAGCGGAGCACAAAAATTCAAAGGAATTCAGCCCTTTGGTCCCGACTGAGATCTCGCGGGATAATTAAGGGAGCGCGATTTTCCCGCAGGGTTGATAGAGGAGCGGTGTATCGTTGTAAAAATGGTCTCGCCAGGCTGGAACTAAAGGGCTGGAATCGAAGGGGGTGGTGTTCAAAGTGAAGTATATCATCGGGTGTCGCGACGTGGCTCGGCAGGCGTTACCTGAAAAAAAGTCGCGGCGCGAGAGCACCGGGGATCGACTGAAAACTTTCGAGGGGTAACTCGATTTCAGAGATTGTTCTATCGGCAGTGAGTGCCAACCGGCAAAGTGAATTGTAAAGTAATTGCATAAGATTAGTAGCGGCAGGCGCGGAAGCCACTCTGTCGGTTACTTCCAGTTCAATGAGTCTGAACGACTTTACTTTGATTCACCCCCTCTGATTCTCTCTCTCTCGCCCTCGTCTCTCTCTCTCAGTCTTTCTCTTTCTCGTTCACCCTTCGATCTCTCTTTTTTTTCCATGGTCTCTTTCTGGCTCTTTCGCCGTGTTGCTCCTCTATCCTTGCCCTTTTCCAACGAGCGCCTCACTTTGTGTTCCATCTGCATTTCATCGGGCTAATTTGTTGAGATACCGCTTGCCAATATTTCAGTCTTTTTTACCCCATTGGGCCGAACAAAAGGGAGGGAACGGCTCGAGCCACGATCTCGAACCGGATAATTGCTTCCCGTCTCCTGACTCGGGAACATCCGAGTCCTCTGACTAACCATGCGCGATCATCGTCGAACGGATTCTCTGGGAAATCTCTGCCGCGGGTAATTACCGGGAAATATGTGGATTTATTAGCCGCCGATTATCGCTCCGCCTGGAAACGCGCCTCAATGGCGCCTGTCACTGATCAAACACAAACTCGCGTCATTCGAGAGTCGCAACCCTCCAACGCCGTTCCTTAACACATCATCTGCCCCTGATTATCTCCTAATTTTTCAATTGTAAGAATATTTTCAAATCCTTGTAATATCTTCACTATGCGATTTCCTCGTTACAAAAGTGAAAATTAGAAGCGTGATATTGCGCAGTAATTAGGGGAATAACTTTGCCGGAGAAGTCCGACGGAGTTAAATTGTTCCGCATGCTCTCTTTCCCCGGACGAAAATGGCAGATCCGTATTGGTGGAACACGATACAGTGGCAGAGAGCGTGTGAGTTGCTCGCGAAAAGAGCCACCTACGTCCTCGTTTTCCCGATACAGCTGGGAGGAGACCCTCTCTCGAATTAGGCACAATCCATTAAGAGATTCTTCTTCCATTTTCGTCTCTAAATCGAGAGCGCCGGCCGAGGAGCGAACGGAAAAGAGAGAACGAGAGGGGTGCAGGGGTGGAAAGGGCTGAAGGAGTCGAAGGAAATTCGCGCGATTGAAACTCAGCCCTCGTCCCGAATCCGGGGACGTGTACGAGTGGAAATTCGCCGACTGCGAAATGGATTTGCGACAAGGTGACGCTGGAACGGACCAGGAATTCTGATAAGGAGACTACCCCCTCCTCTCTCTCTCTCTCTTTCTCTCTCTCTCGCTCTCTCTCTCTCTTCCTGGTTGCACCTCGGTCGAGCGATTCCAGGGAGAAAGACAGGAGACGACTGTGGGGCTGGGTTCCAGGGCTGGAAAAGCAAACGGAAAGAAGGAAAGAGACTCGCGGCGGACAATGTCCGAGTAATGGCCGCCCCGGGCTACTTTTATATCCTGGGAGACCCGTTGAAAGCTAATGTCCGTGATAACAGCTCGGCCCCTCCGCGCTGACCAGCTGTACCATCCTTTAAGCTACTCCAGCCACCTCGCCAGAAATAAGCCAGCCAGAATTTAAAGGATACTACCTACCGTCCACGGGATGCACTTCCTTCGCTGCGAGAGGAATCGCGGGACGCGACGCCAGTATTTCCTGCGGTGTCCCTTTTGTCAAGCGTCCCTCAATGTCCTGGCCACCTCCTGGACCCTTCTTGCACCAAGAGAAAAAAGGCCGAGGATCCTGCGTTTTCACTTGCAAAGTTGCGTTTGGCTCTTCAACTACATCATCCACGAAAATCGATATTCAATTTATTCTGATATTTGAACCCTTGCGTGAATTGTCAAAATTTTCTACGATATCTGATGACTTTTTAAAAAGAGTTTCAAAGGGATATCGACAGTGGCACTACCACCTGTGGTACTGGATCAGTGAAAAAATCGTAACAGGGGTCTATAAAAGTTTTGCCCCCGAATCGGGCGCCCTTAGGGGGTCAGATAGACTGTGTAGAGGACCAGGAGCGATATATTTGTCGTGTCAACAATTTAGCGGAAAGTGGGGTGGCGAGTACTCGACTTAATGCGACCGGGCCTCGACGAACAGCGAAACGCTGCGCGACGATGCCTTTCGAGGATCTGTCGCTTCGTACCCTCTGGTTTTCTGTCTTCGTGGTGGGTTTCTGGGGTCGTGCGTGGGGTCGGCCCTCTTCGGGGGATGGCTAATGAAATATCCGTGCCAGTTTAACCGAGTTACAAGCCCCGTGAGCCACCCCAAAAGCGGCGCGGCGCGACCCCAGCTCGACGATTCTCTCTCACTCTATGTCGTTGCAAGCACGAGGAAACATATTGTCCGCGAATGAACCACTCCCTCGCCACGTCTGTCGACCACACCACCGACGTTTCTCATTGTGCGAGATTTTTCGAGGACGTCCGACCGTTCTCTAACCCGTTGAATCCTCCGGAAGGAAGCTTCCTATTTTCGCGAGGCGCGACCACGCGAATATGACAGAGATACTTCGCGGACGTGTCCGACATTTCTCCTGGACACACCAATTTCACGCTTTCGACCGGATCTTTCGAAAATATTCCAGGTTCAAGCCGGCAGAAGTCATTTCGTGAATTTGTTTTCAATGTTTCAATCGGATCGGAATTGTATGAGAAAGTTAAGGAGGATTGATACGGTTGCGCTTGTCTATTGTGCTCCGCTCGGTAGAAAATATTCTTAAAGCGTTACAGCGGAGAATATTCTTGACGGAACACAATGGGAAATATTCTTGAGGAGGTACAATAGGTCGCAGTCTATTTGTGTTGACATTGGTCCACTGGATGGAGAGAAATAATAATGATGACGGCAATGATGATGCTGAGCTGTTAGCATCAGAATGAAAATTTCGAATCTTGTGCGTCGGGAGTAATGCATTATTCTTGTGCGATTTTCTCGTGTCTGAATATTTTTCCTGAACGCCGAGTCTCCATTATGAGACAGCCCAATGATTAAAAATTACAGGAATACATGTATGATAGAGATGGATGATTTTAATAGTGTAGCCAGCGACGCGACGATTCGATATTTGTTATTTATTTGCGTTCTTCATGTTTTATAATTTGTGTTGTTTGATTCATTCTCGTTTGACATGTAAAAAAAACTAAGGACGTGTTTAATATTGTATCTGTTATAGTTGAAATTAAATTTTAAATTGATTATTGACGACCTAAATCCTACAATAGTGTATTGATATGCTAGTTATGCCTTATTATTATGCCCGATCTTGCGTTTCAGAAAGGTAATTAAAAACTGTGAAGCTGGAGAGAATTGGCAGAAGCAATCGAGAGTCTGTTAGAGGTCGCGGCAGGAATGAAATCGCGCGGGGATGTTATCGATGCTTTGCAACCCCCGATTATGGATGTACCTGGCTCGTTGAAGCACCCATTGCGCTTTCTCCCACGGTCACCCTTACCCGGGCTCCGCGAGCACAGGATCAACGCGAGAGCGGACTCTGTCTGCGTGTTGCGTAAATGCGTAATACGGTACATTAACTCGATCCATCATGCGGGAAGGATCGACTTAGCGTATGTACATATCGGTAGCTCAACTGTACACAGTCTACCCCCGAATTAACGTCCGACGGACATCGATACACCGGGTACCATGACGAAGTGCTTTTTGATCTCCGATTCTTTCCCTTGTCCTCGATCTTCGAAAAGCTGCTACTACATTCCTGTGCACGCTCATGAAATTATAGAGGAGTCTGCTAACGAGGCAGCCAAAGAACTGAACACTTAAACAAATAATTTCTTCCAAGGGAGTTCTTGAATTTCAGTCCTCTAATTAATCTAGTATGTATGTAATGGATATTTGGTCCCCTCAGGGTTTCAAATCCCGTTCCACACTTTTCACCTTTTACCAACACTCTCTCTAACGCCTATTTCAGCGGGACCTACTTTTTATTACGGTGGGTTCCGAACCACCTCTAATTAATCTAGTAATTAATCTAGTAATTAATCTGAAGTTGAAATATGAAAATAGATAGAATAAAATATTGGGACCACATCGAAGGTCAGATTCCGGACAGATGGCTGATCTATCATTTCCTGATCTGCGAACGAGTAACAGCGAGTGGTCTGGAGCAAGGTTAGGAGAATATCCTCGTTAGCTCCGTACTTTTGTTTAGGGCGCAGCTAGTTGGAGGGAAAGTCGCGAGAATTTCGGCCGTTTATCATCATCAGCGGCACGCACGCACGGCTCGCTCTCGCATTACATATTTACTGGTACATGGCCGCTTATTAAACCTGCCTAATACACCCCCGCGCAGCGGTGGCGGCAACGGCTACCCGGCAAGTGGAGTGTATTAAATTTAAATAAAAATACCGGCAGCCGTGTTCACAAGCCGAGCCTATAAATCAGAGGGACAGCCGGCCGACCGGCCAGCTCCGGCAGAATAATACCCCATATTTATGTTCTTCTCCGTAAAAATCCCGTCCACCTACCCCGTTCCGTTTCTCCCTCACCCCGTCTCGTTCTCGTCCACGTTCTTCCCTCGCCCCCTCAGAACCAACGAACGCGAGCTCGCCCGCGTACTCTCGCTTCCTATCAGGCCGGTTTTTCCTAGTCGAGCGAGCACGCGATGGAAAAACTCGACGATCTCCGCTTAAAGGGCTATATCTTTCCCCTGGAATATATTCCGGGGACAGCAAGATACTCGATAAAGTCACGGCCGATTTCCGGTCGCGAAATTTAACCGAGAAATCTGCTCGCGGTCGCAACCGCCCTATAGATTCAGCCTGCTCGAACGAATTAACTTGTTTATCGATCGTTCCTTCATTTTTGTTTCTGTCGTTCGTTATTGCGTTATCTGTTGGCTCGAGGACAAGGTTATTTACTCGGGTGAGAAGTACGTGTAACAATTGATCACAATGATAGAAAAATTATTTTCAGTAAGTGAACATTGAAACAAGCTTTTCAATTTACAAATCATTTGGATCCTCCTGGAAGTTCGAGGATAAAATGACGTTGCCGGTACTGGTCGCTTTAAAGAATTGCGAGGTGCTAAATATTCCGGTCATGGCTCGGCTAATTTACACGGCGTCCCGCAGGATGCACCTACGCCGATATGGACGTGCCTTAATCTATGCGCGAGCGGTCAGCGCGAGCAGGGTGTGGCGGCAGGTTGGATTATGTGACCGGGAGCGGTAATGAGAACGGCGACAGGATAAATCACTCGTTCCACGCGGCAAGGATAATCATAATCCTGCGGCGATCCTGTTCCCGGAGTCCTTGCTCGGAGGTGCTAGCCTTGGACACCTCTGGAACGCCGAACCCATTTTCTTGGTCCCGAAATGTCATTCTTCATTCAGAGTCGAGGATTCGGTATTCGGTATGTTAAAAATTCAGAATATTCAGGATCCAATATTCAGAACATTCAGGATACAGAATGGCCATGGTTAATTCCGCGCGTTCCGATTGCTGTATCAACAGAGGAACATCAGATTTGGGAGCAATCATGTTAGGAGTGTCATTTCTGTAGTTCGGAATGCCAGTGTGATTTTTCCGCAGTTGGTGGAACATCGTCCTGGTAGAATAGCGGTGGAGAGGCTCGGTAACGATGGTGGACGGGTTTCCATCGGCGGTAACGTAGCAATTAATCGACTAATGGGGCCCGTTCCTCTCCGTCGTCGTCGGAATACTCTCGACGGAGTGGTTTCGGTGATTGGTAGAAATTTATTAGGTCATTGGATTGCGTCGCCGGTGTTCCCTTTTCTCCATGCTTTTAGCTGCAGCTCTCTTGTCGCGCTCGCGGTCTTTCCCAGCGATAATCCGATGACTTATTGTTTCTCCCAAATCGAGGCTCGCCGCGGATTTCGCAACGTATTCTTTACGGCGCGATTGTCTCCAGTGGAACGAGCTCTATTGGCTGCGAGCGCCTCCTCCAGCCTCGTATCTCGTTCCCTGCGATTAACTGTTGCTTCCCTTCTTCTCTCTCTCTCTCCCTCTCTCTCTGCCTCTACGACGAGAGAGAAAGAAAGAAAGAGCCAAGTCCCCACGGAACGCAATGAAATTTTATTCGCTTGATGCGTGCCACGTAGTGCCGTAACAAATATCTATAAATATCGGGATTATGTAAAGGTGTAGCAGCCTGGTCTGACTCCTCGGTGGCAGACAGCCGAGCACATCCTGACAACGGGAAGGAGATACATGCGTGGGCTAACGCGTTGCTGCCGTTGCTGTGGCTGCGATTGCTGTTGCTTCGAGTCTCGTCCCCGGTCCCGTGTCTCCAACAGGCCTCTCCGTTAGCAACCCAACTAATCCCATTAACACGTGCCGGCATTGTGTCACGGCTCTGTGCGCGCCTCGGATTGAAATATTTTGATCCTACGAGACGCGCCGGCCAGGCTCCGGGAAGCGGCCATTATCGGTGGACAGACTGAATGCGACCGTGATTGCCGGGCCACGCAACTTTCCCGGATAATTAGCCACCGAACGACGCCAGTCCTCCGAGCCCCGAAGGTCTGCACATCCGTCGGATACGCTCGAACATTTATTTAACAATTAAATTTACGTCACAATCAGAACATAGCACAGAGTAGACAAGGGAATTCCCCAGGAATCAATGAGACGTACACATGCCACACCAATGTACTAGAAAGTAGAGAAGGAACTAGGGAATGCAAACGCAAACAGCATTCCGAGGAGAATGATTTAAACAGGGGTTTAAACAGGGAATGAAAAAATATGAAATTAGGGGTCCAATAAGACGGTCCTCGAGGAGCCGGTGCGACGGGAGTTAAGCGAGAAGTAACGTCTTTCCGCGTCATTTCCAGGTCTCCTTACGGTGCCGTTAACGGCATATTTTTGCCAGCCGTAACTCGGCTTTATTGGACAATTAACGTTTCCCACTGGTCCTCCCCCATGGCGAGCAGGCTTTCTGCGATCGCTCGCACCCGCCTCGCTTTCTTATTTCCAATCCTTACCATCGTGTTTCCTTGTCTTACTCTGTCTCGGTCCCTCTCTCTCTCTCTCTCTCTCTCTCTCTCTCTCTCTCGTTCCTCTCTTTTCCTGTTTCTGTCTCCGGTTGTGTCTGAGATAAGACTTTTTTAAATCTGGCGACACGACGGGACGACGACGGGGGCCTCGCCGATGCCGGTTGGAATGAGATATTTCGGAATAATGAGCGTGGATGGGCGTGCCACCGGATAAACTGTATTTATGAGGCTTGCCTACCTCGCGGCTCTCCTCGTGCTAAAATCCTTCCTCGATCCGCAAGATAGAGGCCTGCTGACCCTGTCTACCGGGTGTGCCAACACGGAAACAAATAAATAAATACCCGGTTGACGATCTCTCCTGAAAAATAATTTAGTCAGACGTAATTCTCAAGAATTTTCAAGCATTGATACATCGCATTCAGAATAGGAAGAATTTCAACGTGCCCATAGCAGTATAAAATTTTTCGAGAATAGTATTAGAGCATTATTGTGACTGCGGTTTGCTAGGGCCGCCAATCACGGCTGCATAAACGTCCCAAGCACCGATTAGTGCACGCTCGAATCCTCCCGATGCTCGGCCGCATTACTGCACGCGCGCAAATCGCAGTCATTACCTCTTAATCTGCTCCCTCGGTAAGCTAATCGCAACATCCTCGGGCTCTCTCTCCTACCAGCTGGTCAGAGCTGCTCGCACAATCGAGCGGACTAATTTCTAAACAACAACGATTTAAGAAAATGATCGACATATATTGTCCGGAAATTGGAAAAACCGTAAACGAACCACTTCCTCTTTGAGTTGAATTTCGTTTCTCGATCCGCGGCAAGACGGTCGACACTTTTTAATTTGCGAACATGTTCACTTGTGGCACTTATATCGCGTGCCATTTGGACCCGCTCAATTATCGCGGCGGTTCAGCAGTCCACACCCTAGTTCTCGCTCGAGCCAGCTAGCAGCGAGACAAACGATGAAGCCACGGCCGAGCGCGGCTGTATCGCGCGCGCTCTGAAAAACAGGCCACGATTTATTACGAGCCCGAGGGGGTCGAAAGCGTTCGACAGCGGGGGCAAGACGGAAAATCGTTGGGGAACATAGGGGGGGGGTGGGACGCAGGGGACAAGGGGGGCACAGACTCGCGTCAGCGCGCGACCGGGCTTGATTGTCACTAACAATCGCGGTTTGTTATTCGGTCCAATTAAAATATCCTTCGTCTCTTTCTCTCTCTCTACCCGCACGACACACCCCCTTCGCGTGTTTGCCGCAACTCGTGTTGCCCGGGTCTTTTTTTTTTTCATAGAAAGCGAGGAAACGCAATCCGGGTGGTCGGGTTAGAAAGGTTCGTCGACGTGTATAAATTTTACGTGCGCTCTTTGTTCCGTCTTTCTTGCCTCACCTGCCTTGCCGCGCACCGTTCTTCTGCTCGCGTCCGTTTCCTCCGCGATTTTCTCTTCCGTCGTTGTTTCTTTGTTAATTAACGCGCGACCCAGACTTGAGTTCTACACCCAGCTTCGTGGATTTCATTATCGTCGATGCTTGTGGCAGCTGCGGAGAGCACACGGTGCCCCTGTGTATCGATCGGGAAAAGCGTAAGTCCTCGGTAGAAAAGTGTATCACATATTAAGAGCGTGGTTTCTGCTTGCGAAGCTCCATTTCTGGAGAAATAGAGGCAAGAAAGTTAAAAGTGAGTATGATCATGGTGATTGACCCAGAGACCTGCGAATGACCACAATAGTGATCTGCAAGATTACCAAGCAGCTCGAAAATGAATATCTACAACTGCTGCGGAATTTAGTGGCGAAGTGTCGAGTGTATACATTTCATTCAGCACTTTAGATTTATTTTTTCGCGACGAACTCCCCTGTCTGTGACTGTACGCCAATTGCAAGGAGATCCTGTACGTACGATATGGTTTCTCACCCCTTGTTTTCCTTCCCATTGGAATTTTTGACTCGTTATTTAGAAACGGGGGACGTCTGGAGCGGTTTACCTGTTTTTCTTTCGTCAGAGTTCGGTCGACCGGGCGAATTTAATGCATTTCCCGTGTAGAACGGTGTTCCTGTATCGGGACGCCATTTTGGGTTCTCTGTCACTAAGAAGTACACCCTTTCGTCGGCCTTAAGAAGCCCTCGAGTTCCGTCGGGGCCACTCGAAACTATTTTCGTATCGCGATGAAAAGAAATCGATAGAGCTGGCGAAGGGCAACTCGAGTGAATAGACAAGAAGGGTGCTTCTATGGGCGAGCATGATTTTTTCCTTCTTCTCCTCTCTACTCTCCTCTCACTCGCTCTCTACCTCTCTCTCTCTCTCTCTCTCTCTTCTTCTTTTTTTTTTATCCAGAAAAACTTCCGCCGAGTAGTCACGCTCCCATTCGTCATCCCCGACCCCCTCGAGAAACATCCTCCATCGATTATTCGTCGATTCTTGCCGAATACGTTCCAGTTTCCTCTCGCGTCGATATTGCCTCGTCTTTAAACAGAAAATTCGCTGCTCTTCCGCCCGGAATGAAAGGAATTCGTCCGTATTCGATCGGCGTTCCGTGAACGTCCAAAAAGAACCCGGAACAACCGAGAATCCTTACGTCCACCTCCAAGAAAAATCACCAGAAAATATTTTACAATTGACTCAGATAGTTTTTCTTTTTCTGAAATATCCACAATCTGCTAATAGTTGCAATACAATACAATAACTACGCGTACCTGAAAGATAATCGATGCAGTAGTTTCGAGGCGAACCCACCCTCGTGCTCTTTCTCCATCAGAGGAGAAAGTCGTGGCACGGTTTAACGAGGCCGAAAAAACCGTGCGAAACCGAGCAGGCGGCGACGTTTAAGCTTTTCGCCCCCGCCCTTTTGATTTTGTACACAGAAAACCGGGGCCACGCCGTCGCACCCCTTTCAGAGCGTCGCGCGCGCACGACACGTGTCGCCGCGTTTTTAGAGAACCACCGCTGTCCTCTCGATGACGCGGAAGATGCCACCGAGGACTTTTAGCAGGCCAAACATTGCCCTGCCTCGAGTTACCGCCCGCGCAAATATGCGGGCTCGAGTACATATTGCTTTTAACGCAAACATCTCGTATTTGCGCCCCGTGATTTCGCGCGCGGGTCCGGCCACGGAGGGTAATCGACCGATAACTTGATTTTATACCCCCGTGAAAACAAACGCGGTTAAAGGGCGATCTAGTCGATCTAGGGGACGAGGCAGGTTTCGATCCTCGGAACCGTAATCTCAATATCACAATACAAATTTGTTACGCGATAAAATTTTCAACTTTTCTCAATGTAAAATCAATCAAGACAAATTTAGCTCTGTCTCGGAACGAATATGGTAGCATTTCAACCTGACAAACGCCACTAAAATAGAACAACTTTACTCGTATATAACTTTTAAACGAATGATATCCGCACAGTGAAACTTGGATTCCTCGCACTAGAATTTAAAGTCATTAATTCAAATGATATTAGAACGTCCATCTTCCCCAGATTAATTCACTTTTATTACACACTTCACGAGCACTTGGTTCCACACAGATTCGAAGCATTTGCACGCAGTTTCCACACTTGATTCGAACAATTTCGAAATAAGTTCCGGTGTTAAAAAGCAAGTGGATGTGAAGCGGACAAGTTCCCATAAATCAGGGATACGCGTACGGCTCCGTAAATCGCGGAGCAACGGCTTCGGACTGGAGATTTTTTTCCCGGGCCTTTGGTATTATTCCCTCTCGATTTCCTCCCTTAATTTCCCGGTCGAGCAAAGAGAGCACGACCGCGGAGCCACGGCCCCTGCGACCACATATTTAATACAGAGGTCGACACGAGGGGGGCGTGTGTACATCTGTCAATGCACCGGCACGCCGGCCCTGGACCTTGCAATTTAAAGGGGGTGTCGAGGCGGGCTTGAAGGCTTGCTTGAGTTATTGGAGGTTGTCAGCGCTGGCTTCTGGTGCCAGGAACACGTGCTCCGATTTCGCGGTAAATCGTCGCCTCAACGCCACCCTCCCCCGCTATTTCTACCCTTCTCCCTCCCTCTCTCTCTCGACACGATTTAACCTCTCCCCCCTCGAGAACTCGATTCTTCCCGACGAATCGAGGTGACAAAAAATCTCTCCCCGCGAGAAATAATGGAGAGGGGCCGGGATTAGGAAAAAATAGAATGATCGAGAACACACCGAGGAACGACGGCAGTGGTCGTTCGATGGATAAATTATAGCGGCGAAAAGAGTCCGCGCACGCTCTTTCAGTCCCGTTTTTTCGCGAGCGGTCGGTCTTTTTGTTTACTTCGTTTTGCGACGCGTGCACCGCCGAGAGAAATATGGAGAATCGATGCTGAGGGAATCCTCGTGGACGTTTCGACGCCATCCGTATCCGTGGAGTGAGAATTTGCAGGTGTCACGCAGGCGATTTTATAAAATGTAGATTCTACGAAACTTGATGTATTATTGTAGCTGTGAGAATGGTACTTCAGAATATTTTTCGTAGCATTACAATCGTCTATCGGCTGGTTGTGACTAATGATGTCAATGAAATCGAAGAGCAGAAGATTGAGAGTACAAGGTGAACGACAAAGGAACTTAGGAGAGTCCTGTGGTTAATGAGAAATGGTGGAGCATGGCTAAGAAATCCAGGTGGGAAATTAGTGGGGGGGTTCAGCTCGGAATTGGGCGATTTAATCCGCGGCAGACGTCGCCGCGTTCGGATCAGTCTCAGGTGAGTTGTCATAAGGGAGGCCGCCTTTAATTGCGCCGCGATCGGAGTCGGGCGCAATCAATTATCCGGCAGCATAACCGGCGACTAATCTGCCTAATCCTGGCCGCAGAGCGCAGCCAGCGAGGCGCGGCGTAATCGCTCGTCGATCGCAATTACCGGGCTGCGGTTAATAAGGAGATCACCGAGGGCTGGTTTCCAGGGCGTAGGGGGCGGCGCTGGCTGCCGTGGCACACGGGGGTGGTTTCCATGCTATATATATACATATACATATATATATAGGGAGAGAGAGAGAGGACGTAGACAAGCAGGCAAGCAAGCGAAAGCAGGGCCAGGGTTCGACCAGGACTCGGCCCGGCGAGCACATTCACTCGGCCTTCGTAATCGGCTTACCGATTGCCAATCATCAGTCAAAGAGCCGGCGACGGGAAGCAGCATGAACTTCCTTCTTCCCCTGGATCACCACTCTTTTCTCTTCCCCCTCCCCACCCTACGATTTTTCTCTCAACTCTCCTTAATTCCTCCTTCTCCCACAGGATCCTTAAAAACGTCGCGAGACGCTCACAATTACGATCGCAAATCATTGGCTTCCTCCCAGCAGCAGTCGATTAATTCCGATCGAGAATTCGAAACTTCCAATGGCACCCTGTTACTTGGAATTATTAATTGTCAGAAATTTTTTTTCATCTTGTTCGAAAATCATTGAGTCGGCTGGAGCATGGAAAGAGATGGTCGATTAATTATCAACAAAGTATTCAATGTTTCGTTGGTACCCTGGACCATTCTAAAAATTCTTTAACAATTCGCAGAAAAATAATCGAATCTACAGACCGAAAAATCGAAATCATCAAAAGAAGCTAAAGGAACATATCGGTAATTATTCTGCACTGTATACTAAATTTTCCAGAGACTACGATGGACTCGAGGACACTATTCCTGTCGTTCGATGTTCCCAGTTGTTTTCTTAACTTCATAGTTTCCAGTGATAGTCGCGGTGCCTTGGATCGTTAAAGGAGTCTCGCGTTTCTCGTAATTGGAATCGGCGAACGTTCGAGAAGCTGCGGGGACGGTGGGAAATCGTGTCGATTAATTATAATGAAAATTTTTCGCCGTCGCGTCGTAGAGACCGCGAAACGTTGGCAACGGCGAAGTTCAGCCAGGCTATCGGCAATTAAGTGCGCGACGACGTTATCAAGCTGTTCCTCCTCGAGCATAGGATCTCCCGGCAGAGTATGACGCGCCATGTGCAATCACCGGCACGGCAGAGTGGCTCTAATTAATTAATACCCGGCCGCCGGGGCTAGGCGCAGGCCACGACGCCCCGGCAGCCACTAATTAGTGGCGCCGCGGCGTAATTAGTGTTTACACGTCATTATCGACGATCGAATTTGCCGGAATCAATTATAAAATATGTCGGCCAGCCGCTGCCAGCAAACCGGATACCGTGCAGACCTACGCTTTCGTGTTTCTATAAGCCTCTCCACCTCTCTCTCTCTCTCTCTCTCTCTCTCTCGTCTCTCCTCTTTCTCTGTGTATGAGTGTCCGTAACCTGCCTGTGCCGTGACACCCTCGAACTAACCCACCCTCAGAATCGCACGCCCGCGCGCACGATCTCCTCTTTTTTTCCCCCGACCTGAGCCGAAAGCTGGCTCAGCTTGACCCGCATCGACGAAGCGACAGTTTCCGGGGCTGGCTGGTCCAAATAAAATTCCACGCTGGGGGAAAACCTGATGGCTGATAATCGCCCTGCACCAATTAGGATCCATTTGATCCTACCGACACCGGGGGAACGTCGCCTGAGCACGGTCCTGCCAAAAATAAAAGAATCAGGGTTGACTAAATTGCAGACATATTCCAGAGACTCTCGGTGTTTCTTGCAAGGATCGTCGAGTAGGTTGATAATTGCAAATTTTATCTAAAAGCAAACTTGAAAATGATGAATCATGATCTACCCGAAGGAAATAAACTTCGAGAAGTGAAACTCACGGTCCGAAGCGATCGCCGAACCCGCGGGCTCGGTGGTCGATCAATTAATGTATCGCGGGGAAATTTTTGATCCGGCTATCAGTCGCGGTAAAACGATTCCGGACGGCGCGGCGGGGGAAAAAAAATTGTCGAGAGAGATATTTGAATGGGTCCGCGAGACAATTTCGATTCACGGGAGGCCGACTCGCGTCCAGCGAGTATCGATAACGCCGAGATGATGGATTGTAACGGAGCACAAAACCCCGTCGTACGTTCTAAAATAATAATCAGCCGTCGCTGGGCGGCGGCGGCCACGAATAATCAGGAATTCCGGTCGTGTCGAGGCTGTCGCACGAGGCGCCAATCATGCCAACATTCAAGCTCGTACGACGTGCAACGGTGTTACAGCAGCAGCGGCAGCAGTGGCATGGGGATAGGGCACACTCTGTCGAAAGAAGAGCGACAGAGAACTGAAAACCTGGTCGGGAGAGTCGAGTGCCACCACACCGACTCGATTCGCGAAACTCACCAATTATTTGGCCATTCGTTGGCAACGTGCGCCAAATCTACAAGTGTTTACCCTGCACCCCGCGCTTCCACCCCCGCAACAGCAGCATCGGCGAACCGGCTCTCTGACACCGGCGTGCAACGGGGCAGGTTCTTCCCAGAGACAAACGACAGAAAGGGAGAAACAAAAATCGTGTAAACAGCCCCCAACCACCCCCACCCCCGAAATCGCTGAGCTCGACGAAAGACGAGCACAGAGACGCCGATCGAACGTGTACTCCTTCCAGCTCGATCTGCGAATAGACGCCGCTGATTGGGGCAACGTAATTGCTCGGCAAACTTGCCTCTCTCGATCGGGATTGTTTAAATTTGTCCACATTGTTTTCCGCCTCTTCCTCGATTGCTTCGAATTCGTTTTTAACGTGAATTATTTGATTCTGATGGTCTTGGATAAATTGTAATCATTTTTTAAAGCATACGTCGCCGATCCTTTCGGAATACGTACGAGGTCTTTATGGCAGTGAAATTGCGAGGGTGAGTTTTTTGATTCCCGCGACCCTCCGGAGGGCCCGGGTCAATTCTCGCGATAGCGTCGCGAGGCCTATCAATAATCGGGGTCCCGGGATACTTTAAACTAAGTCTAAAACATCGTCCTCAGGGGGACGACTCTTCCGATCGGGACTCTAAAGCGCGCGATAAAATCCGTCCGAGTCATTCCATCGAGGTTTACGACCTGACGAACATCCTTTTAAATCGGCCGGGCCGATGGAAGGGTCCCCTCTCGAGCACACACCCAGCCTCGAGCCAAAGAAGAAAAGGAGCGTTGTTCTCGTTGACGGACAACGAGCTTGCAAATTTATTTAACGCCCATATTTCGCGTCGCTTTAGAAACGGCTCGGGTAAGTGGCGGCCTACGAGTCACCCTTGTACCGTTCGAGTACATCATCGGAGGCACAAAGATCCAAATACTTAACCCTTGGACCGGCAACGCGACACATTCCTACTGTTGCCAAACATACCCTGTTAAACCCACATCAGTCCCAGAAACACTTGTTCCCTTATCTTCGAGTGTGCAACGCCGTTTCATCGTTCGAAAAAACGTACTGACTAGTATATACATATATTGTCTTATAAATATATCCCGATTAAATGTATACAGACTTTATGTGATTTTTCTTATAACATATGGATAAAGAAATAATCTCCAAAAATTAAGTAAAGTCGAAAGTATTGGGTTGAATATATTTGAATTGTTTGGAGATGAGAGAAATTAAGTGTCGAATCGTTTCAAGAGATGACGATACAGTTGCGGAGCATTACTCGAATCTGGGCTAGTGTCCGCGAGGGGGTCGCTCGCCACAGCGAAAGTTGAGGTGAAAAAAAGATGGCGGCGGCTTCCCGCCGGGCGACGGTTCTCCAGTTTCACACGATTCGCGAGACACGGCATCGCGGGACAATGGCCGGTAACGAAGAGGGCGAATCGCGCGCGTTCGAGAACGAGAACGAGAAACGTGAAACGTGTCCGAGCGGTGGCAAGCGTGCCCCCTTGACCCCCGCCACGCGTCACGAGACAGTTGTTGTCGCAGCAACTTCGGACAGGTCGACGGGAGCGTTTTTGTTCGCAGAAAACGCGCGATTGTTCGTGTAAACGAGTGGCGTAGCGGCGATGTCGCGGTCTCCGAAGGGGGCCCGTGTATCCTAGGGGCGGTTCCCGTGCGACGATGACGACATTAGTAGTCCTCTTACCCCCGTTGCGTCTCGCACCCGGTTGTGGAATCGAATTTAAACGTCATGGTCCCTCGCCTCCGCCATTGTTTTAATCGCTTTAGTAATTCGCGCGCAGATGGAAATTTTATTTCCGTTTTCGGGAGACTCACCCTCCTGCTACCCCTCTGCCCCTCTCTGTAAACCGATACGCGGTTGCCCCTGGTGGTACAATGGAATTTTAGGTCTCTCCCTTTTTGGGTTTGTTTATGTATAGGAGAAAGCTCGATGTAATTCGGTTTTGTTCCCGGAGCCATGGATTCGATCGACTCGGAGAGAATTCGAGCTTCGGGGGTTGGTGCCCCACGGTGTCACCCCTTTTGTGGAGCTCAGAGTCGAGGCTCCACGAGCCGACGTAGGTGTCTCCGACCTAGGAAACCGTCAGAACACTGTCAAGGCAGTTGACACGTCGTACCCTCCCTTCGGGGCACCATTATTTAGCCAACATCCTGCCGCGAGTGAACCGAACGCCGGAAGGGGGGCGGATTCTCTTACTCTCTCTCTCTATCTCTCGCTCTCTCTCTCTCTGTCTGTCTGTACCGTTCTCCTCGGGGGTGTGTCTCGATGTCTGATAGATGCCACACACTGCGACGAGAATGCTCCTCGCCCCCGGCAGCCAGGCTCTCGTAAATATATGCGCGGTGTGTGATTGACGCCTACACGAGCCAACCAGCCCCGTCACCCCTATTTAGTTCACCGGGTCCACGGGGCTACCAACAGCCCATTTCTCATGGATGATGGTACCGGCTCCGAGATAAGAATCGGCCAAGCTAGAATCTGTTTCGATTTAGGATTCAGAGATGTGAGATTCGATCTCAAAATTAAATATTTAACAGTATTGCTGATCTTCATGTAAAGTAAAATTGTCCATATCGATCGCTAAAGACAGTAAAATATTATAACATTAATATTATTAACGTCGAGGAAGATGTGTGCGAAGAGATGCGTGGGAATTTCGAAGAAGCGTTTCCGCGAGTGAGGGAAAGGGTGAAATTAGTTTATTATTAGCGTGGGTAGGGTAGGTTAAAAATTGGAAGGCACTTTGGCATTACAAAGTCTATACGTCGCGCATTGTGGCGCGCACGGCGGGGCGTGAATTGTGTGGCGAGGGGGTGTGTCCCCCTACTCGCGAGGTTTTTAGGGTCGTGCGAGCCACGTGGTGACGCGAAGTATGCTCCACTAGAATCCGGGGGGTGGCAGAGGGTAGCGCAGGGTAACCGGAGAAGGACGCTAAATAGTTTCCGCGGGAGGAACGAAAGAGAAGGATGGAAAATATGGACGATAGAAAGGGAGAGTGAGAGAGAGAGAGAGAGAGAGAACGCGCGTTAACTGGTGCTAAGTGAATCTGTGGCCATGCCATGGGGACGCACTTCACCCGGGAGGGTCGAGGAACACCATTGAATTTCCATACAGGACCATTTCTGCCGGTTGATATTCGGCGAGCATCGAACAGCGAGCCGAGCCGAGCGGAGCGGATTTCATCGGAGTCGACTCCGGGCCCCCGGGTACGCGTAATTTTTTCAAAAGACCTCTTTCGCTCTCTCTCTCTTTCTCTCTCCTCCGGAGAAAATATTATGAACAACTTATTTTTCGGTGGAAAAAAGCCTCGGCCTGCTGAAACGGAAGTGGCTGGTCGGGGACGGGGGCAGAGAGGGTGACGACGGCGACGGCGGTGGCGGCGGGCCACGGCACAAAACCGGAAACTTTCCGCGCGGCTGGCCGTTATTAATAAAATCGTCGTTAAAAGCGGCGGGCACAGGTTAAATAACGAAAATTGAAACTTTACATATTCAGGTCTGTTAGAGTGGCGGGGGCGGCGGAGGTGCCTCGTTTATCCGAACAACGCGAGACCATAAAATCCCCGGGGACAATGCGGACACGATAAAAAATAATTTATCGAAGAATAAAAGTTCCACGCGTGCGCGAGACAGAGAGCGCGAGGGAGAGTGAGAGAGATGGTGAGAGGGGTAACTTTCTCCTCTTTTTTTGCGAGCTTGTATCCGCTCGCGCGGCCGCCCCCGCAGCCTTTTAATTAAAATAACGCGCTCAAAAGGGAATTTCACTTATAGCCGGTTGTGTCACGATTGTTATTAATTTAATTCTAGCCTGTCTAATTGCGCCGCGGCCGGCTCCGATAATTCTTCCCGTAGGAAAAGCCGACCAACGTCGTTATTTTTCCGTGCACGCGAGCGACCGCGACAGAGTACAGCCCCTGTTCACAATGAGCGACGCAACTCGCTGCGAAAACCGAGCCCGAGACCAGAGAGAACCGCGATTCCCCTGTTCCTTCGCGAGAACCGCCTTTCTGTTTCGACCGTTGCGCCGCCGCGCCGGTCTCTCGGAGACGGCCCTTTGTCCCCCGTGGACTGGTCGCCTTAATTATTTTTCACACGCTCGCCGTCTTGATTTAATTAACGCATTACCGGCCGGCCTGGTCCGCGACCGAGAGCCTGGCGTCTTAGCTTAATTGGGAGAATAATTTCGCGCGACGGTGTGCTCGGCCCTTCTGACCTTTACAGCCACTAAGTAGTCGGACTTCGGATGTAGAAGGGGTTGCTGGCAATACATCCTCCGCACTACGATTTTCTTCACATTTGTAGTGGCTCCGGATTGGTTCACCGTTGGTTCATTTCTGATTTTTAATAAATTGTATTTATGATTTGGTCAAGAATAGCAGCGAATCGATAAATCTAGGCTCAGTTCAAAGATTATTTTATTTTAAAGTAAGTCTACATGATACAAATTTAAAGTTCTGTGGAACCATTGCTGAATCCGCCACGAATTTCAAGATCGAAGCTTCCTCTTTACAACGAGCCCTCGAAAATTGATGTACGACTTCTCTCAGCTGTTGTATAAAAGAAAAACGTAGTACACACACACACGTTCGGCCTCACGGTGTACCTTACATTACCGCAAAGTAAAGGATAAACATTTCATTCAACGCACTGTAAAATGGTTAAGAAAAATCGTAGAACATTTTTTAAGGGATCGTTGTAAAAAGGAAGCAAGGGTCTTCGAATTCACGGTGGATGCAGCTCCCGAGAAAAACGTTCCTTCAACAGAATTTTATCTGAATTTTAGTAGAAACGAACGACGTATATGTTCAACTATTCTTTGAGATCGCGAGTCTGCGTCGATATCGAAGATCGAGGGGGTGGATTGGACAGTTTGAAAATTCCTGTATATTCGTGAAATAAATTTCCCAGGCATGACCGGAAGAAACGGCGCGAGGAAGATTACTTTTCTTTCAGTGTATCACGATCGGACGCGTCCATTGTCTCGTCGGGATCGCGGCGAATCAATCCCTATCGTTCCCGGGAGGGTCGGGCCACCCTTTCTCGGACGCGAATACGACAGGATACATCGTTATCAGCAGTCGCAGGGAGAGAGAGAGAGAGAGAGAGATACTGAGAGGGAGGGAGAACAGCGGGCGTCGGTGGATCGAGTAAAACAAGCCTGTTAATTCGTGGCATCCCTTCCGAGGACGGCCTCGGGGCTTAATCCGCGCAGCCCTTGGCGCCGGCGCAGCCCGATATCGATATCGCGATAAAATCTCGATACCGACGTATGAACTCGTATATAATAAATCGGATTACCCGTGCGCGCAGGGACGCCGGCATATGCTCGCCGTGCAGGGGGTAGCATATTGCGAGGGAGAGAGAAAGAAAGAAAGAGAAGCGAGAGGAGAGAATGTCGGAGGCCAGGCACCCCTCACGAGAACGTACCTCAGGGGCGGCCACACGTCACGCTACCCTAATGCCACTCGCCACTGTGGGATAGTTAGAATATCATCGTTGTCTGCGAACGCGTGATTTTCGACGGGGGTTGGCGCTGGCGTAGAGAGAGAGAGAGAGAGAGAGAGAGAGAGAGAGAGAGAGAGAGAGAACCACCCCTCAACATCCCGCATGAGTGTAGAATACAACCTCGTTCGCCAAGTATTCATGACCTTGGGTCCGTGACGAAATTTCATCTCGGGGGTGTGTCTAATAGCGGGCCTTTTGTTTACTCGTTAGTTGCAAATTGTGTAGAAAAACGAGCGATCCTCGTGACCGATCCTGGGAGACAGAGAACGTCCAGGACGAGTACTGCGTCCGAATCTTTCTTAGATGATCGTCTGCTTCGGTGGAATTCATTTTCGTATATGAATGTTTGTAACATATATGTTACATGAAATTCTGTTTTATCCTAGACACTATTTAGCCACTGGAGAATACGTGGATGTACAACTACGAACACGTAGTAAGTAAATAGTTAAGGGTTGAAGAACCACCGTGAAGTAATACTTACCACGAAGAACAAAGTTCAGTGCTCGATTCTGCATTGCATTATTTTCGCGTTTCCAAAGTTTCGTTTAGCTTCGATTTCTTGGAGAATGTTTTATTTCGCATAACGATCCGCAGACTAGTGATAAGAGAAAGAGGATGCTTTCATCCCCGACATCGTTGAACCGTCCGTCCTCTGGACTGACAAAGCGGAGACTGCCTTCGCCCATTAATGCCAGCCGAAGACAACAACCGCGAATCGACAGTCGCGATCCCGCAACCGCGTTTGTCACGGAGGAATTGCGGAAAGCTCTCTCTCTGCGGGTCCGCTGGAACGGAACAGCCGAGCCAGAAAAGAATCCGCTTTGTTTCAGCCTAATCGTGAGACGGGGAGTAGCAGAGTTGGATGATTCTCACAGAGGCAAGGATGTATTCCGCTTCTCGCTAGCCAACCGGAAGCCGGGTAGCACGGTGCGAGAGACAGAGTCCCGCGGCCCGGCCGGTCTCGAACGTGTTCCAGAACGGTTTCCTCACTCGTTCCGCAGAGAGTGTGCAGACCCGGTCCCAATCCCACGGTGTAAACGCCGCGGGGGTCCGCAACAGGATTCGCCGGTTCGAGCCACGTAAATACATGCACGCGCAGACGACGTATATGTGTTTCACGCACACGGTTCTCTCGGTGCAAGTACACGCGTCGCGTCGGTTATAAATCATTAGCAGCGCCGGCGATTAGTCCCTGCGGAGGGTTGCAGAGGGGGATGTCGCCGCGATGCGTGGCAGAAGGACGCAGACCAAAGGGACACCCCAGAATGATTATTGCCCTGGCCAGCCTAGGGAGAATTATTAGGAGACTCTGATTGCAAGCCACTTACCCGAGTCGCTTCTAATACACTAACGATCAGATTTACCTTGCGTACCCTGATCCACTTCATCCCCCGTGGTAACCACGATCTGCCTCTGAGCTGACGATCGCTCACTTCGTTGAAACTTTGCATACTTATTGCGGGAAATATTAGTCCAAAATTTTTTAATTTTTGATATCTAGGTATATGATATCGGCGCTGCAGGTTCGATCACAGATACAAAAATTAGCAATTTTGCTTATTACTAACCGTCTTATTGACTAGTACCATTTCACTTATTTTCAGTTCATTCTGTTTTTTCACAATTAGCAAGTATGTACAAATACCTAATTTTCACAGCTATTAAATAGTCAGGTTAATGAATAACAAATTTGATTACTTTAATTTTCACAGACGCGGACTTTTCTTGATAATGGTTCAAAACTGAACCGAAACGTTGACATTATAATACTGCAAAATTGCTAATTTTTGTATTTGTGATCGAACCTGTAGCACCGATATCATATAGTGCATATACAAAATTTACGATCGTTAAAAATGGAGAATATTTTGAAACAGTTTTTAAAAACGAATTACTCCTTGAAGCAGTTCGACAACATTTGAAGGTGTTAAAATTAATTAGGCTTTTGTAGGATATGATATGGTGAAGAAAATCATAGGTGGCATAATTGTGAGTGACAAAAGTGGAGTTTTATGTATTAGACAATTTTAGGCTTGGCTTGTACCTGTTTTAATTTTTCAAACAATTGATGACCACCTGCAAATAATAGCAGGAAATTCTAAAAAGTCTATCACAGCCTCCGAATAATTGAATAAAAAATAGGTTTGTGGAAAGTTGGGGTTAGGTATCCAGAATGCTAGTGCACGGTTTGCTTCGGGTATCTCGCCGGGGTCAACAGTCAGGGCCGTAACGACTGGCCGGGGTCAAGCTGAAAAGTGGATACGGTCGGTTCGGAGCCAGACGCGCCACGGTCACGTCCCGGGGCCGTAAATCTCCCTAATTCGCTCGTCGAGAGTCCAGAGGCGTCACGGATGCCGTTCGGCCTGACGAATGGCCGTGGCTTTAATGAAGACCTATATAGGTCGGCATTGTTGCGAAACTTAGAGCCACCCCCGCGTTACCGAAGACCACTCGAACGAACCTGCAGATCTCTCGCAGACGTTAGAAAACTTGGTAAAGGGGAGAGGGAGAGGGAAGGGGCTCGCGTAAATGCGTTCCTCCGAGCTCCTTTCGAATAAGAAACTTGGATAATGAGGCGCGAATTGGTAATTGATAAGGGCCAGCCGGCGGCCATTGTAGTGGACCGTGGCTGCTTATTCGCGCGGTGCTCCATTAACGAGCAAATTATCGGACGACTTCCATGCAGATTCCTCTGCGTGAATCGATCACTGTAAAAAGACTCGGAAGCTTTCGTATGGAACTCCGAGGAGAAAAATATACTTCTATTTATATATTTGGGATATACTTCGTGACTTCGTTATACACGTCAACCTCGTAATTTTGTGTTTTTATTCCGAATGAAACAGTCTTGAATTAGAAGTAGGTAACATGGCACACGTAAAACAAAATTTCGTTTCTTGTCTGAATATGTATATAACATGATATTTGGTCCCCTCACGGTTTCAAATTCGTTTACCAATCTCCTTCCCCCTCTTTCCATTCTCACTATCTCCTTTTCTGCGGGACCTACTGTTTATGGTGGGTTCCGAACCACTTCTTGTCTGTATAATTGTATGTAATTAATTATTTTCACTGTTTCGCATTTGGTATACTAATTTCTTTAATATTCCCAGTCTAATCCCGTGAAACTCCAACAACTTCTCGGACACACACAGATACGTTGACCTAAATGCGAATCGATCGTCAGGTAAATCGCGAGCGGCGAGGTCGAATCGCGAGCAGCCCGTCATCGATTCCGTTCGAGCGGGTTTCGGGCAACTCGCGCAAGACATCGGCGTGTAACTCTTAATTAAAAATTTCTGAAGAATCCGAAGGTAGAGTAGCTACGGCGGCGGTAACGAAGCTTAATTAAAGCCGGCCGTTTTACTTCCGTTATGGTCTCGAAAGCGCTCGAGCGTTCTCGGTGGCTACCCCGTCCATCGTCCAACCTCGAAATTACTTCGAAACCGCTTTGGAACACTCGACGGTACACTTTTCAGCCGACTGTGCCGACAAACTCCCGCGGGCTGCGTCCCCCGGTGCCTTTTTTCGGGGTGGCGGACAGGTAACTGCATAATCAGAGATTCAAGGCTTGGTATCGTATAGTTTCACACTGCTGAAGCTTTCTATCAGCAGCTTGCTTCATCAGGAGGTTGGAGACACCGATACTGCTACATACCTTGTGGTGTTACTCTGATAAACTCGCTCATGCTCATTACTCGTCAATCAATTGCAGAATTCATTACAAGAATTAATAAATAGTGGACATCAAACAGTAAAAACACTTGAAGACTAAAAATCCAATATATTCATCAAAATTGTTGTAGAAAAAAGGAAGTGTCTATGTAGCTCGTGTATCTTGCAATTTATTTAAATAATTTTTATCGACCAATTAGGACGAAATTTATCATTTTTGCGATGCTCGCGAAAATAATTGAACTGGGACAGGGTTTGCACCCGAAAGGCTGAGCAGTGAGAAAGGTAACTGCATAAAAATGCTGGCGCATTCGACGAGGGCGGATGGCTTCTCATGTTACGCCGACCACCATAACGGAATTGCTTTATTAGACAGTCTCTGGGCTCCGTTTCGACCTCCCTTCCCTTTCCCTGTTTCTCTCGCTCCTCTCTCTCTTTTGGATCTCTTTCAGGATCCTCTCGTCTCGCTTGTTCCCTCTTCGTTTTATATATATCTGTGTGTATATATATATGTCTTGTATATATGTGCTGCTCGAGCTCATCCGGCACGGTTTGCTCGTTCCTGTCCGGCTGCTAACGAGACAGCTCGCGAGCAGCCGAGTAGCAGCCGGGAGAGCAACGCGCTATGCCACCCTAAGCCTACCTTCAACGACCAACCCGGCTACCTAAACGCGTCCAACGGATCTACTAAATCAAGATGTACATTGGTCACGGTGTACACGGCGGTCGGCACTGTTATCCATGCTTATGAAACATTGATTTCACGCGGCCCGCTCCACGATGCTCTCACGGCGCTCCCTATACACGGGGTGGGCCGCAAGTACGCGAAAAAAAATTCGCAGACATCCTCCACACCGTCAACTTTATTATCCCGAATCGCCGTGACCACTCGTCAAATATTTTAACGACCGTATACTGATCGAAATGTCTCAAATTATTTGGCTGATTTTAGAAAACTATTACTACTTAATTATTATTACTACTTATACGATTTTTAAATCCCTTGAATATGAAATTTTTCCGAACAGAAATTAAGGGGAAATTAAAGTGAAAATCAAGGGGTGGGTTTGCCCTAATGAAAATAGATTTTAAAAACAGTTGATATCAAGATCACATGTTTTTTGAAGCCAGAGATGATTTAATTCAGATTTAGGATTCATTTCGTTGTCATACACGGAATTACGAGCACCGGATGAACATCGAATGAAATCGAGAAGGGTGTAAATGATTGTGAACGTATACGAGGAGGCCAGTGTCGGTATTCGAAGTGAATAGTGGTTTAATGTCTAGGATTCGATGCACACTTACGGCGGCAGGATCCTCGACGAGGTTAATGTTTGCTTAATACGTTACTTTCTTCGAAAACACCCAGTACACCGGCGTGTTTCACAGTGGCCATCCCCCTGGTACGCTCCACCCAGAGGTCAGTCGATTTTCATACCGGCCAAACCCGTCCGGTACCCTCTCCGGTACAAGATCACCAGCCGCGTTTACGACTGGTTCCCCTGGTGCAAATACTGAAAAACAATTGCCCCTAGGACACACCACGAAACCGAGGACCCCGGGGTGCGACTCACTCTGCCCCGTGAAATCGAGGAACCGCAAGCTTCAAAATTGTATGACACTCCTAACACAAAAAGAACATTTTTGCAGCTCGACATCACTATACAGTTTAGTCTTAAAATATTACAACATTACAACCTTTCGACTCCTCCAAGAAAAAAAATTCTACACTATCATCTTGTGGATCAAACTACCCAAAATTGTCCACCAAACAAAATGTTGCGCATAAATTCCTATCTACCGGGTTTGTTTGCGGATTAAATAATGGTTCCTAGGGGGTGGAATAAATGTGCCCGTGTCATGATCGAGGATTATCGGCGTTGGGATTTCAATCAGGGTTCCTTGTCTTCCGATACGTCTGCGGGGAAATTTCCGGGACATCCTCGACGGCATTTAGGCTATGGTGCTAGCACCGAAGGACACCCGCAGGACACGGCGGGTATGTCAGACAAGAGCGAGCCGGGTTATCGTGTATGCCACGGATCATTACCCTGCCGGGCCACACCGGGTAGGATACACTGTCCTGTGCTCGCGAGCTAAGATTAATCACTCCGGCCAGGCCCAGGGGCAATATCGGCCAGTATAACGCCGGCGGACGATAACTCCGTGGACACGTTTCTGAACGAGATAAGACATATCCCGACATGACGGCCGCGAATTTTCAAACGGCCAGGGGTCAGCGGGACGAATTAATTAACTGGCACACGATCCTATCGGGCGGCGAGCGCCGTGTTCCTGGCCAGATGCTGCGAAGATGGGAAAACCACTGGAACTGCTTCAAGTAAATCGCTGACCGACGCTCGAAATCTTTCATCGTCTGCACGACTCGTTTTCTCCTGGCTTAATTTGCCCAAAAAAATCAGTTGAAGCACCTGGTATTTAGAGATGAAGTAAACTTAAAAGAGTATCGCCATTGTTCGGTGTGTGCTGCTTTTCAGAAGGAATTTATGAAATGAGGTTGTTGAAATTAAAAATTCTGGAGTATTTATTTTAGTTTAATCGAAGTTAGCTTTATGATTTATATTCTGAAGGCATTAGAGTGTTCGATAAACGTTCTTGTAGCCGAAGGTATGTTCATTCTAGGTTAGGGAGGATTCAAGATGGCTGTCCATGCACCTTGCTAGGACAGTGCCAGTGTTCGATGATAGCCCAGGATCGTTGATCTCAATTCATCGATGGGTGCCAGATGGAGTCACAATATTTGTCCTGCAAATAATCAGCAACGGAGCGGATTCCTTTTTGTCTACGTTGTGGCCGAGCTGTCGCAGGAGGCGCACATTGTTCGGCGGTCTCGTCGTGAATTTGTTGCACCGTGTATTACCGGGCCCCCTAATTCTTCGACCGACGCATGCACCGTCCTGCGGTGGAACTTGTTCCATAAAAAAGTGGGCTGCTAGTCGAAATACCGGATGCTCCAGTAGGTTTGCAAGAGATTGATGGTGTCTCGAGCATGGGGAAAAGCTGTTAGGCTTCTACTCGATCCCGCGGAGGCCTCCATTTTGTTCGCCGGCTCGACACTTGGCCACAGCAATCTTTCCGAGCACCTGATGGCGGCTAGAGAACTTTATTTTCTAGTTGGGGCTTTCTAGAGTCCTCGGATCTTTGTTCCTTTCAAATCTGAAGTCAATGATCGAATTTTAGGGGATGATGGGCGCGTCCAGGGATAGTCTATTGTCCTGTTACGGAAGGTATGGACATAATAATTTTTTAAGTGCTTCATAGAGCTGTCTATCCAACAAAGATTTTATTTTCCCTTGTAATCTCTTAGGACAACTTTGGAGATAGTTTACTGTTGTGTGACAGGAGACACACTTATAATAAATTATACCGAGACTTTTAGGAGATGCAGGATTACTTCAGAAAGTGTTTATTGATTTGCGACAGTTAGAAGCTACAGCTCCGGAGAGAATCGAATTTCCCACTTTCCAGGCTGATCAGAGGGTGAACCTTTCCGAGTCTGCGATCGAGAGACGGCTCTAGCGGATGCTGGCCGATTCCAGGGACAATCTATTACAAATTCGCGCGGCAGGAGCGGCGTGACGGCCTGTTTCGCTGAAACATTCCTGACTCGATATCTCCTACGGACCAAAGAGTTGCCGTCAGGCGGGCCGGCCGGGCCGCTTTCTCCGCGCGAGGATAATTGTCACCAGCAGGAAATTCAGCCGGCGATAGCAACTTTTGCGGGCCGCGCGATCGGTCCCGCTTTCCGTCCTATTATTCCCCGCAATGAAAGCGCGGAAATAGGATGGAAGAAGTTCCAACTTGCCGCGCGGAACTATTGAAATAAACACTCTGTTCAATTCCAGCGGCCTGTTGACCTAATTTTTCCAGCGGCAGACGGCGACGCCTCTTCCCCTCATCGTCTGACAAGCCGGCAAAACAGATTTCCCTCGATCGTGTACGACGCCCGCCGATACACACTACTCGCTCGAACGTCGCCTATCGCCCCGCTACCGGGAACTACTATTTTCCAGGTCGACTTCTACGAAAAGTTTCCCGGCGATTCTACGCCGGCAGGTGAACGCCGCGGAGCCAAGCACAATAAGTGATATTTACCTGAGAGCAACGTCAATATATTCCGTAGCAACAATGCAGCCAGGCAACGGCGCCATCCGCGTTATTCTAATATTAAACGCGGCCGCACAATGCCCGCGTTGCGTAATATTTGTCGCAGTCAATAACGCAAAATAAATAGCCTTTGTGCGGCACCTGGACCGGCTCGCTCATTTCCGGAAGAAACTGAAGCCCCGCTACGAGGCTTCAAGAACCAAAATTGCGAGGACACTAACTCGATCTCCGACGAACACAATCGTCGTCGAGACTTTAGAAATTGGTACAGATTTACGAAAATTGTTCCCAAAACGTTCATTGACCTCGGATTGAAAAGAATACATATCTAAGAACTGCATATAATTGGGAAATAAAATTCTCCCAATGAAAATTATTGTATCCTCATTTTTACTCACAGAAAAATAGAATGTCTCTGAAACCGTCATCTTCATCTTCTAATTCGCTTTCGTCGAAGTTCTGCGACTCTCTCGTCAATCAGAAAAGGATGACAGACTCCTCCGGAGCCACGGCTCTCTCGAAGAAATTAGAGACGTGGAGTTGTCGCGATTCCAGGAACTGTGACGGCGGTGAACGCCGGAAATTCCGAGTTTCACGGGGAACGAAGCCTCGGGACGTTTCGTTCGGCAATAAAGCACACCTGGCCGCGACGCATACGTCGAGGGGGCCTGCGTCTTTCCTGGTAGACGCGTGTCCACGCATCGTCACACCTGCTTACGTAAAGCCTCGGACGCATATGCGTCGCGGGGACGCAGCATCCTCTACCAGAACGCGGCACTCACTATGGTCGGCACGTTTTCACGCGTCGGAGGAACTTCCTTTTCCTCTCCCTGCGTCCGCAACCTTATCGTCTTCCGAATGTGGCAGGGTGTGAGGGCACGGTGAGAACACGGCTTAAATGGCGGTCCGATTGTTCACCGTGGTCGCCGATGAATACTCGGAAACTTGGACTAATTGTGCCATAATCCTAGGTTTTACGCGTTGGCTGGAGAAAAGATGACTGCGTTTTGGAAATGCATTTTGATACAAAATAAACGATGCACTGATTCCAAGCTATGTACATAATTGCCTTGCTCTTGTAATAAGCTGGAAACTATACAATAGTATACTTAAATTCTCCAAATGTTTCTACCATTTTCATTGTTTCTTTTTCATACGCTGAGTGTAAGGCTGACGATTATATAATTGCTATCCCAATTGTCGATCCTAAAACTGATTCAAAGGACCACTACAGAGTACTATTATTTATTTCCTCGAATAAGACGACGCACCGTCGACAGGTTACCTTATTGTCAGTGTACAAGCAGATACCTCGAGTCCCGATGTCTGGGTTCCGAAGACTCGATCATCCTTAGCGTTCGCGTTTCTGTTGTCCGATTCCGCGGGGTTCGCTAATTGATCTTAATCATCCCTAATTGCTCGCGGAACTTGCAGCACGATAAGAGGATCAGACTCCTGCTGAAGGAATTTCGAGGTAATAGGATCCCGATCTCTCTCTCTCTCTCTCTCTCTCTCTCCATCCCTCTCTCTCTCTCTCTCAAGTTCTCCGGGTATCACGGTAGTATGTACGGGCTGCGTCCCCGTGAATGACAGCCTTATTCAGAGCAAGAGGTTAGGAGGGGTAGCGCGGCGGGGGTGTTCCGAAACGCCCTCCAGCGGCTACCGGGGCCCGAAAAACTCGGTCCCACGCACCTGGGTCCCTTGCGACGGGCCCTGCGATGCTCTGTGGGGCCCTTTTGTCATGCTAATGCCACGTAGACCCGGCCCCCTCTTCCCCCTCTGTCGTCGTGTACCCCTCTCCAACGAATTCTACCCCTCTACACCCTTCTACCGACTACCCCTCGACGAGGTGAACCGACCAGGTGTTCGATTCTTGTGCCCCGGAGGAGCAGTTCCTCGGGACAGACCCTCTGTCACCCGATCGGCGGGGATCTCTCTCTCTCTCTCTCTTTCTCTCTCTCTCTCTCTCTCTCTCTCTTTCTCTCTCTCTGTCCCTCTTGATCCACGACTCCAACTGAGAAACTGGGGAACCTTGACACAAAGGGGGTGAACAGAGGGTGGGGCGGACTAGAGGGGAGCACGCGCGAATATCAGGAATGGCGGTCGGAGCAACTATATGTAGTTCACTACCTACTCGAATACGTCGCCACTGATCCTAGGAAATTCAATCTAGGATCAGTGTGCTGCGGACGGGGAGGACGTCGGGTAAGCATAAATTCGTCTACAACGGCTCCAAGGAATGATAGACGAACAGAAGGTTAAAAAATTTATTTGACTTCAGATGACGTGCATCAAACTTTCGGGTACATCGAAGCCTAATTGCGAGACAGCTACATAGGTCTCAGACTTCCTTCTTGCCTCTGTACTATCTAATCTAGTTTCCAAGTCCCAAGTCAACGCCATCAAGTGCGAAGAAATTCTGTTTTCAAGCTTTCCTGTTGAAACAACAAGGAGTCAGGCGCTGTCAATCGAGTCAGCAGCCCAGTCAACGGCGCCGTTGCACTATCGCGTTGTCAGGATCTACCTGTTGAAACGCGGATAGAAGACGCCGGCAAGAGCAGCGACGGGGTTGACAAGCGGTTCCCGTGTCGCGAAACCCGCGTCGCAGCGTCGGTTTCCGGTGCGTCGATCTGTCGATACCTTTTCAGTCGGCTCAATCGGTCTTCCAGAGCCCGGGAGAACGCGGGGGAGGACGTCTACCACAGTCGTGTAATATCGATGCAACCCCTTTCCCGGCTTCCTGACTTTGGACCGGGAGCTTCTCCAACGATTGTGCCGACCCCTCTGTTCGACGTCTCGCGAGCGAAACGACAACGACACCGTGGAAAGCATCTCCATTTCCTGCAGGTACTACTATGCTTTTAGGTGTCCCAGGATCAGTACAATATAAACTGTTTGGCTCGTGGTAGACCGGCTACCAGCTATAGACACCGTTAATAGGATATTCATGGCGGATCAACGGGATAATCGATCATTTAGCGACGCTTTTATCGGCGCAAATCGGCCGCATTGTTATTCAAACATTTTTATTCGCTGCCGCTAAAGAGGGGGTAGCGAATAACAGACGAGACTGAGAGGGTTGGATCATAGTTCTCGAGGACACAGCGACGGGACGTACCTTGCAAGCATTGTCATTCTATGAGCGCCGTTCTTTGATGCTCACTTCAAGTGTGAAATAATAACATTTATATTCTGCTTTTATCATTAGATCATCATTTAATTTGATCATTAGATCATAACAATGAACACAGGAGCCAGCCAGACATTTCTTTCTGCGTTACTCATTTTTACTGTAAATACATTAAATCCGCAGTCTATTAATCGTACATTCACGCAATTGTTTTCTACGATGTGTTGAAATTCGATCTGCAGACCGTCTCCAACCCCTTCTCTCTGTTCGACCATCATTTCTATTTCTTCACTTCCGGAAGGGGTTCCGTTGCCGTGCGCTTAAAAGCTTTGATTTGTCACCGGCGATTCGATCGCGGCCATTCTGTCGAACCGAAGGAGACGACAACCCTTCTTGCAACCCTCCTTCTCGCCCTCGAGGCAACGTTTCAACCCTTATTCGAATTCTTATCGCGCCTCGCGCAATCTCGGGCTCGTTACAATTATTCACCCCTTTCGCAGCTCGCTGGAAAGAATACGCCCCATGGTTCGCGGCCAATTTGTCACAATGTCGCCTCCGCTGCTCTTGAATCTCAGAGCTGCCACCCCCGCGGGAATCAATTAGGGAGTTAACCTATTCGAGGAGGCCGCGAATTTCTTCGGATGAAAATTTTTCCCAAAAGTCGATGGGCAAAGACGAACACAGAGAAGTGGTAAGACGTACGAATTCGAGACTGTTAGGTTATTGCTAGACTGCTTTATGCAAGATGAAAATTGTGTATGTTAACATATCAACAAATTGCTTTCCCTAGTTGAAGAATCTGATGTTGAAGAGTGATAGGAAGGTTTGAGGACGAAAGAGGGACCCGAAGACATTTAAAGGCGATCCAGGAGGACCAAGTGTCGGTCGAGCGGGGTTGGCATGGTCGAAAATATCGCGGAGGGGTAGTTTCCTCGGAGAACGGACAAATTCGAGGGTGTAGACTTTGAATCTGTGCGGTAGGTAGCCGGCAAGGGAGTCGAGGATCGGTCTTTAGGTGGAGTTCGCTTCAGGGCAGAGACGGCAGGCGTCGCGGTAGCAGGGTTGGTTCCTACTGGCTCCTAATTGGGAGACCGGCAACTAACTCTCTTAATTACCGCCTCTACTTCCTCGCCTCTCCTCCGTCGGCCTCCACCTCCTGCGTCACCACCTTCTCTCGTCGGCCTGTCTCCACCTACTGCCGTTCTCTCTCCCTCTCTTCTCCCTTTTCTCTCCCCGGTTCTTTACTCTCTCTCTCTCTTCGTGAGTCGAGGTCTCTCTCTCTCCTACGCGTCTCCGTCTCTTATCCATCTCCTCTCTCCCTCTCCTCTCTCCCTCCAGCACTGCCTCTTCTAGCCAAGGGGGTGCGCTGAAAGCTCCGAGAAAAGTTCCGTCGACTTAATTACACGGAATAATCGCAGGAGTGCGGAACCAGGGCCGAGTCGCTGCGTCTATTCCCACATTACGAGATTTCTGATGTGCCACAAAAGAGCCTTTCCCTTCACCTCTTTCTCCTACCCAAGGGTGATTAGCTCCGGCGTTGATTAGGAAATCAGATTTTTTTCGTACCACCACCGGAAAACTCGGAGTCGAACGCGTTGGACGCGTATCTGTTCAGATGCGCGTTCGCTGCAACGGTTTCTTGCAACGTTGTTGCAGCAACCGTTGCAGCAATATCAAGGGAAATTTTCTCGGCGAACTGTCAGAGTTTGCAACTTGTTCCCGTCAGCCTCGAGGATAATGTCCGTTCCCGCGGCGAGCATTGTTGCAATCGTGCGTCTGACACCGGTTCGCTGAAACCAATGCGACGTGCAACCGCATGCTGCCTTGACTCGACGGAAGGATCTCTGACGGGACGGTTTAGCTGTTAGAACGGATTCTGACCCCAACATAGTTGCTACAGCCGCGATTATGCGAGATACGTCAGGGTGAATAGGAAGTTCCGGTCTTTGAGAGAGACAATTTTATTCTGGGGATTTTATTCTTCATTGTCTACACGTTATCCTATAATTTGTTCAAGTTTACATGGTTGAGAATCGCCAAGATGGTGTCAGATATAGATTTCTAGACAATAAAATTTAACGAAATTCATTAAAAAATTATTAGAAGAAATATATTTATTACGATAGTAGGTAGGAATCATTTTTTAATGAATTTTAGTAAATGTATAGTAAAATACCAGATTGAGATTAGTCTCCCCCCTTATCCTTCCGTGACGCTTCCCCTCACCTTAGGACCTTGGGTCGAGGCAGCCTCGAGGCACGTGTCGGCTCTTCGCTCAGTGGTCAAAATGTTCCGTCGCGAGTAAATTTCGACTGATTTCGCTATTGCCAAATATACCAATGTTTCGTGGCCTTTTCACGTTTTTTTTTTTACATACATTCTACATAGGAAAACTGCACTCCCCTTACTTAGCGTCCCCTCCCTGAGGGGACGAATCTTACCAGGGGACAGGGACGGGGGTTTTACCCACAAAAACGTCTGAGCTGGCCGAGAAAATTTTTCGGGTGCTGGCGAGGCAAACAATACATGTTGCCTCGCTGGGCCGCGGCAAACAACGCGTTATCGCATTGCTTGACCACAGATTTGCTCATATTTATTTAACTGTTCATTTTACAGGATTTGTTTGAACGCAGTTCTCTTTATAAGACTCTTGAGAAAGTATAACCCGAAAATTTTTAAGGCCTTTAAAAAAGCACATATATAGGGGACTCCATTAAAATGCACTCGAATCAACTAGAATTTTCAAACCTCCAAATTTTGCTCTTCCCTGTACAGTTGAATGGAGAAGCTCTACTAATAAATAAAATAGTGGTGCGACAATGCTCGCGTTTTCCGAGTGCTTCCCAAGGGGTGGTTCGCGAGGGAATCTGGATCGCTGTCTCGGGATTCTCCGTGGCGAGTCGTAAAGTTCTCGTTACACGTCATTGTTGTAGAAAGGTGAATAAGGTGCGAACGAGGCGCGGTGTCGGCGGGTGGCGCTCGTAATCTTCAGAGATCTCCAGCTGCCCTGTCGACGGCGTCGGCGACGTCTTCATCAACGGCTGCCACCGAGGATACACGGGTCTTTGATTCTGGATCAAGCGGTTCTCACAGGCTCCCGGTGGAAAGTACACCAAAGATCTAGCGATAGTCCTCCGACCCTTTGTCCCGTGCCGGGAAAAGAGATCCCGACACCACCTTCTCTCTCTCTCTCTTTCTCACTCTCTGGGAAACAGGAGTCTTCCAGTTTCCTTTCGGACGAAGGATATCGATCCGACGCGACTCGGAGATCGCGATTACGGTCGCGCGGTGAATAATTGGGCCAATCGAGCCATTGTCTAACCGATCCTGACTGTAAACAGGACTACCCTTTGTTGCCGAAGCTCTGGTACCAGGATTCTTCGGTTATTGGTTTTACGGCGCTCGAGATGCTCTTGGGAAATAGTATTGGGCCAATCAACCTGTTGTTTGTCCAGTTTTCGATCTCCGTAATTTTACAAGACGCTGTTGCATTGTTGTCGGTACTAACATTTTCGCAAAAATCAGTCCAGAACTTGAGGAGACATTAGAAGAATTTAATAATGTTATCTCATGCCTGTTAAAACTGACTTAGTCAATTTTAATTCTGTATAAAGATCAGCAATGTACATTTCTCTCGGTGTACTCTATGGAATTCTGATGCAACTCAACACAGTTCAATTGCATCTTCAACATGTTCGCCGCCAGCAGATGTAGTTAAAATGTTTTACGAAGTGCAACTACTATGAATTTGAAGAACAAAGTCTAGAAAAGTAGTTTGACTGTGTTCAAGTAGACTAAGAGCGTTCAACCTCGATTTCTTGAAACGTTCCTGCAAAAACACAAATTCGCACAGACTCCCGCAGCTTCGTTGCCGATAACAAACACAATGAGCTGAAGTTAACCGGTCTGCCGGCAGGAAAAGAGCCTTATTGCCTCCTAAATGTGATAAAACGGAGAGGAATGCGAGCCCGAGGCAACAAGCCACGGCAATCATTAGTAAATGGCAAGCCGGTCGAACGCGGACGAGTTAACTCGTGGTGCCTCGGGTCGAGGGACTCGCGAGGCTCGTAGGAGCGGATGGTTCGAGAGGATTCCGTGAAAAATCGCGACACGGTATCATTTCGCAGAGCCGAGGCTTGCGAGGTCTGGTTTGCTCGCGAGCCTATCCCCGACACGGTTCTCTCTCGAGCCTTGGTCGATACGAGAAGGAGAGTCTCTCCTCTCCTCTCTAGGACCGCGGCATCCCATCCCATGCCCTCGTTCTCCGTCCCTCTCTCGCGGGAACCCCTGCCAGAGCCGACAATAGGCCGCAGTAGTTCTCATTTGATTAATAACCCGCCCACAATGAGCACTCCCAGTGACTCTCAGTTGATTAACGATCGCCGGCCGAGCATCACAATGCCGATGATGGCCGTTCCGAGCGAGCCGCGATCGCCGATACGCTCTACGTCGCGATCCCTCGATCCTCGGATCGATCCAGGATCAGGCGAGCTCGGCTCCTTGCTTGGAGCAAGCGAGGTCCACGATTCTGCAGTTTAGAGGAAGATTTGATCCTAAATCAACTGGATGTCTGTACAGAAATTATTAATAAGCATTCCGCGAATGCTGAGACCTCGATCAAAGCCGTGTCATTGCAATACTTTTTAGTTAACAGCAAATCAAGTGATAAAGCATTCAGCAGTGAATTTATGAATCCCCTGTAATTTATTTAACGATCACCATTTTCTCGAGAGGTAGTTAAGGGTTAAGTATGTTCGAACGCAAGAGGCACCTGATTTTAATAGCGCGCAGGTAGCCGAAACTCGTTCGCAACATATTAAATCATACACGACCGTTTCTAACCGCCTAACATTTCGCCCGAAGGGTCGGATCGTGTCTGTCGAGCGGGGAAATTTGATTAGCATTCAAAAAAATATTAATCTTCACGGCTGTATTTGCACGAGGCGCTGGGACGGGGCTGAGGAGCTTTGTGCGCCGCTGGGATTAAGTAATATTCGATACCAGCTCCAAAATGCTTTGTTACATATCGTTTTGTAGCGGTCAACCTTCGCTGGCTTTGGTCTAGGAGACTGAAAAATTCTATGAACCTCGAAGGTGGTAGAGTCACCATGGAAATACATTGCAGGACCTCACGAACAGATTAAATTTTATTCGCCAGCTGTAGACCAGACGAAGAAGATCAATTTTTCAGTGGAAGTAGAGAAGTTTCGAAAATACAATTCTGTAGACATCAAAGATGATAGACCTTAGAAATAAATGTTGGTATGTCTAGAGCAGCCAGATCAATTCTTCCTCGATCTCAACTGCTCCAGAACAGATCAAACAGTAAAAGAACTATGAATGTGCAACGTAGCGAATTCCTCAGTCAAGATAGAAAGGTTTAGAGCGATTTATTCGAGTACGTAGCGAGAGGAGAACAGGTACCATTGTCAATCGGTCGCGAAATTGATCGATCCCCGGTTAGATCCCTGGATCGTCCATGTCATCGTGCAAGGTGTCCCGCGAGTATTCAGAAGGGCCTAGGCGCAGTGTCGCTTCCGAAAGGGAGAGAGGAGTCCCCTTCCCTCGAAGCAACGATGCTAAGATGGCCGCTCTGGGAGCGTATCCTATGTCGTGGGAACCTTTTTACCAACTGGAGCACGACGGGCCTGTACGAGGGCTCGCAGGAATCCGAGCAGGTAGTCTCACGTGCACGGCTACCTACCTACCTACCCGCTTGTGAGAAAAATCGTTTCGCCCGTCGTTGGATTTGCGACGGCATGGCGGCTCGTCCTTCCTGGGATTTGGTCCAGGAATACTTCCCGCGTCGCGCGATCCACGAGTCACAGATCTTTCCTCTCTTCGTGGAACCTAACTTTCCCCGAAACATCATTTCCGTGGTGAAAACTGAAAAATTTCCATGCATCTTTAACATTCTTCTATTTCTCTTAACACTAGAACTACCGGACCAGTCAAAATGACTAATGCGAATTTTTTTCGATTAGAAATTTTAAAAGTATAAATATGTTTTTTTGAGAAATTTTTTTAGTAAACTTCTCTATTGAAGTACATATTTAAATATCCCCTGTACGAAATCTAAATAAATGCCATATTGTCATTATTAGAAGGCAATGTATACCAACTGCGTTTAGTGCTCGGTAGTTCTAGTGTTAACAAGCAAAATGCTTTAAAATGAAATATCCGAGACTATCACCACATCCTTGGGAGCACGACAGAGCACTTCATCGTAAAAATAAAAATCACCAAATCGAAATTCACCAACGAAACAAATTCTGTCGATCCACCGCTCCTCTCAGGCACAAAAGCTAGGCGCGAGCGAATTAGCGAAGTCGATAAAGCACGAATATCAAAGCTGGAGGGCTGTAAAATCCCCTGGGAAGATCTCAAGAAAATTAAATGATTTCGCGAGGATGCACGGCCGGATGGATCGGAAAGCGTGTTCCTCCTGGGAGACGGAAAGTGGCAGCCATTTATCGGTGCCGATGAGGGGGTGTTCGGGAGGTGTTATTCGGTTTTACATCCCTGGGCGAAAAAGTAATGATTAAGGGTCGCGCGCGCGACACGTTTGCGGAAGGAATTGTGTTTCGGCGTTGCGACGAATCCCCGGCGGAGGTTTCTCGCTGTTAAATCGGGGACGCGGATCCCGCGAGCGTCGTGCTCGCCTCGAGAATGGGACAATAAATCGGTTTCACGCGGCGGGACAATGGGCGCGACAATTAGCAGCGTCGACACTAATTCGGACTAATTAACAACCGGGCTGCGCGCCGGGGATACGGGCGACAGTGAAAAAGTTTCGAGGAGCGGCAGACAATGGGCCGCGGAATCGGCGAATCATCGACGATGCCTCGTTATTAACGGAATGACGCCGCTCGCGACTCGCTGGATCGGTTTAATTACGTCTAATTAAGGGTGAGGGAGGGATTATCGCTCCGCGGTTTCCGTTTCGTGGAACGCTGCCTCCTTCCCCCCTCTCTATCTCTCCTCGTCTCCTCATCCCTGTGTTTGAACCTGCGATCTCGTCCACCGATTTCATTTTTTAGAAATTTTTATTAGAAATCTCACGTGAGATTTATTAATGTATTAGGACAGAAAATAAACTCCTCTTCTTGTAATATGTACAAACATCCACTGGCAAGTGAAAATTTAGTTTACGAAGATTACAAATTAATGTTGCTCTCTGGATATTACACAAGTCATCCTAGTGATTAAGTGTTTCAGAGATTACAATTGGGAGTATTTGTGATTCCCATACGAGCAAGGCTAAATGATTCGCTCCAGCTCTGTTTATTGAAGCAATAAACAGCCCGGTTAATTTTTTATGTGGAAACCGCGGAGCTCGTTTATTATTGTAAAAATGTTGAGAGTAAAATACACGGTTTTGTCGCGATTATTCCGATCCTCGAACCGATCGATTCCCGAACGAGCGAATCCGGCGAGATTTGTCGAAAAATTCGGAAACGATTAGAAGAGCTCGCAGCATCGAGTAACGGGGAATCGGGATGCGGGGATCGTCGAAATATTTGCCGCGAGAATTGATTATCGACGCTCGGCGAACGCCACGATATGGAGATACGACCGGACGAATCGCTTTTGCCCATACAATCGCGATAATAAATACCGCAGAGACCAATGCGCGCTAATTAATGCAGATGCGCCGGCACGGATTACGGAGAATTTGCGTTATTTGACGTGAGCACGGCAACGCGCGCTTCACGCACCGTGTTTCGACCGTCGATGAAGAACCGGAGCGTTTATTGGCCGGCCTGCTCGTACACGAGAAAAGGGGATGCTAATGTTGTTAACGTTGCCATTCGCGATTTACGTTCCAACGAGAATCGTCAATTTTCCTGCACACATTCCTCCTGCGGCTATCTTGACCCTCGAATAACAATCTTAGTCCTAATCACGTCGTCTACGCTGTTCCATGTTCTTAGAACACACCAAAAAATTCATGGTCATTTTTCCAGGTTTCTAGAACATCTTGAAAAATCCTTGAATACTTTTCCACGTTTCTAGATGAGCTCAGCGCATGCGGCAAACTCTGTATCCAAAGATCACTCGCATTTGCAGGCTCGTTGGTGCATCATGCTGGGCGCAAGAGAGTTCCGCGTACTCTATGTTTCTCGGGACCTTAATTTCGAGACTCCGGTGTTTCTGGGTCGTTCCCGAGGAACCTGAGGTGCCGGGTTGGCTCTGGAGAGCATCCGAGCCTTGCAGAGGAGCAATCACGGTTGCAGGAAGGCAGCGTAGAGACTCCGTCCGCCTCCGGGAGGCAGAAAATCCCGGCGATCGCTGCGGCTTTTCTGCGGGGGTGGGAAACTGACGGTGGAAAAGGGACGAGATGGAAAAATAGAGCCGGAGCCAGAAGAAGCGGTAGACGAAATGTAAATCCAGCACCGCGGTAGCAGCTCCGGGGGTGTGGCGGTTCTCGTGGATGGGGTGGTGGTGCGCAGAGGGGAGGGTGGTTGGAACGATGCTTAAATTTCCGATATTTTAACCGGCGGCCGCAGCTTACTCGTGCAACAAGTCCTTTCTCCTCGGTTGCCTCTGAAAGCTCGGCTAAGTAATTTCGGTTACGCCATCCGGCTCGCGGCTTCCGCGCTGCCACAGACGGTTTTCCACCCCCTCCCCACCCGTTCGTCGAACCACCCCCGCAGACTACGGCTGCTCTCGTTCGCTCCCCTCCTCCCCTCGCGGTTTTATCCGTTCTTTTCTTGGCTCGGTCTTACCTCGTTTGTCCGCGGGCACGTAACAAACCGCGGAACTCTCGAACGAAACGCGCTCTATCGATCTCTCGCGCGACTTTCTTTCTTCGCGACCGCTCCTGAGGACCTCACGCATCTTACGCTGTGCGCGATAGCTTGTGCAATCGTCGGGCTGCGAATTTTCGCCAGTTTGTAGCTCGCAAAACTCGCCTTTCCAAGGACGCGGTTGAAAAACTTTTAATTCGCAGGGGACCGTGAATTGATCATGATGAGATCGTATCCGACCGATACAAATCGGACATGTGCTTTTTACAACGGCAAAATTGCAAGAACAGTGCAGCTTCCGGGTGCTGTAGGAAGTGCGAACAGCACCGCGATCGTTCTCCCGCGATTATTGCAACAGGGAGGCTGTCAGGAAGTTTTATTAAATATTTTCGTAAATATCCTTTCGCGGCGAGCAAGCGAGCGAACGGGAGAATGAAATTCCGTCTCCTTGCGTTCCATCGAACTTCTGCCTCTCCTTTCTCCGTCTCTCTCTTGGCACGAGGCAGCTATAGGCGAAGTTGTTCCCGAAACTCGGATTAACCGTCGAGAAGTGGAAGTTCGTGGCGTGTCGGTGCTCCCCTACAAACTTCTCCACTCTTCTCTCTCTCTCTCGCTCTCGCTCATCGTCGTGTCTCTCTCTCTCTCTTTCTATCGAGTCCCTCTGTTTTCCGATTGCACGCGCGAGCGAGCGAAGCGGGCAAAAGCGAGCCGAACCTCTGCGAAAGCGAGTTCGCGAAAGGGAACAGATGCAGCGGCAGCCTCGGTGTTTAGGGATAATTGCGATTGGTCGAGAGGCCAGGGCTTCGGGACGCTGCCACGCCATGTGTCTACCATGGAACTACTTGAAAGTTCGCTGCGCTCGCGCGGCACGGAGAGAGCTCATGCTAATAGCGGTCCACGGGACTACGATGCCGGGGAGTATGGGCTACACATAGTGACAAGAGAGAAGGAGCCTTGGACTCGACCCGCGTGCACACGTTTCACGCGCCACGGATCAAGTCGAACGAGGAGAGAGAGAGAGAGAGAGAGAGAGAGAGAGAGAGAGAGAAAGAGAGAGAGAGAGAGAACTTGCTTATTGGAGCTCGGGAAGTGTAACGAGTTTCACGAGCTGTTTCGCGATGCGATGATTAATTTGCAGGATTACGAGTCTATAATGTTCCGCCTTCTTTGCTGCTCAGGTCACCGGACTCTTCAACTCTCGGAACGATCCTCCTTCGAACGCTCTACTCGCTTCTGCTAATTGTCGAATTTGCTTGCGGGCCAAGGTAATCGGAGCGCATTATCCCAATCGTTTGTAACGTTTCGATTTCACGTGCCTTTCGCTCAGCGGTGATCCAGGGTAGTGAAATGAAGGCGAAATCGTTTTATAAGGAAAATAAACAACTTTTATTCCTCGCTCTGCGAGTCTCTAGTAGAAAGAATACAAAAATAACAAAATCAACCGGTGATTCCGGATAACGCTGGGTGTACGGCTTTCGTACCGTTAATTAGAAGAGGATGGGAAATAACCGTAAACAAAACATATGCCCTGTATGACTCGCGACGCTGTCCCTCGGCCGGTGGGAATCGAATAGAAATAATCAAAGAAAAGAAAAGAAAGAAACAGTCTTCGCTGACTTGATTTGTCTTCTATGACCATCTGAATTGCAAGATGCGGGAGCTACGAAGGTTTTCGTTTTAAATTGCTCTATAAACGAAGGTCTAGAAAAGTGACACTTTCCAGACTCCTTGCTCGTTTGATATTCCCTACGCCCTAAATCAAGTGGGAGGATCCAGAGCATCGATGATCAAGAGCCGGGATCGAGGCAGAGAGAATCGAGCGAAACAGGTCAACGCACCTAGGCAACGCGTCGACGGTGCCGGGGAGAGCAAACGTTTGCCGTTACCCAATCAAGCTAGCATAATGCCGGGTCTCTGGTATACGCGCGGCCAAACAGCCTACGGGGGTTTCACGATACACCATATGTACCAACACACCCTCGTGTTTAGCCGCGCCATTGGCAGTGTGGCAGAGCCCGGTAGTCCGCGATTCTAGTCCTCGAAGAACCGAGATCGACCAGAGTAGTAGCAGCAGCACCTGGCCGCGCGCAGGTTCCGTCGCTCTCGGTACACACGCACACGAGCGAACTCGGTGAGCAAGCGAGCGCTGCAAATATTTTCCTAAGGTTATGTTTGCTGGCCGGCTGATGTACTGGCACAGATTGGATTTGAAGTTTATAGGGCGGAAATTCTTTGGGGAGCCGACCTTCCCCGGGGATCGCGAGAGAGCGCCCGAGCCGGACCGCGAGACCAAATTCCCGGGCAAGCTGCTCGGCTTCTCGCCTAGGGGCGCGATAGTTAAAAATTCATCGCCGCCGGTTCGATCCCAGAACTCCCTACACGAATTCTTGACACTTTGTTCAGTCGGCCACCCTGGGCCCAAACGTACCCCTGAGGCCAAATCAGGATAAACGATGGGTTCCCTGTGTTGAAGACTGATGATGATCCTCCAGCTTCCAGCCGATGTTCTCTTGATTTAGGATTGGCTGATACTCTGTCAGACCTTGCTAGCCTTCACTCAGAATGATTGCTGAAGCTGCTAGACGATTCTGTTCGAAATGTATAAAGATTCACAGTAACCGTCGATAAAATAAACGTGCTACAATATGTACAAGAAATACGTGCGGTAATTTACAAATGATTGGAATATGAAGTTTCCTTTTGGCACCAGTTCTCCTTCTTCGTTCGGACGCAAGTGGGTTAAAAACGAGGAACTTCGGGCCGAGAGAGAAGCTCGAAGGAGCCAGAGAACTTGCCGAGAGCCAACATTGGATACACAACGATGCGCTAGCAATGAAAGAAGGAGGATCTAGTAAATTTATCAGCGGTCATCCGAGGGCGGAACCGTCGGTGGACAAATTCCATCGCGAGCGTCGCCCTCTTTCTCCCTCTCTCTCTCTCTTCGTACCCCTGTGCACTCCGCTCCCTCAGGGGGTGACTATCTGGCTGGATATATAGTTGCCCAACCACCCTTCGACTGGCGTAAGTCATTGCGGCTGACCGGAAGTCACGGGATCACCGGAACCAGGGATATTTATGCGAGCTCACCCGCCGACCGGGGCATTACCCGTAATAAGGAAATTGCGAATTTATTACGTGCCCTCCCTACGTCTTCCTTTCCTGTCTCCCACCCTCCCACTCCCCCCAGGACCCACCCCTTCCTCCGATATTGTCCGAGCGGAGGGTGGTCGAAGGGGGTGGCTCGGACCGAGAGTTATTTCGGGTTTTATGGGTCGAGACTAGCCCGGGCCATCCGGCAGCGTTCCAGACCATGGGGAAAAAAGCCTGTAGGTGGAAGGTCCAGAAATCGTGGCGCGGAATTCTGGCTCGGAGCGTATGCTCCTTCCTTCGGGAGGTTGGAGGACACCTCGGGGATCCGTTTCATAGCTCTCCCGTTAGGGTCAGAACCGATTTGTCGGGGTCACTTTTGACGATTCTAGAACTTCCCTGCACGATTCAGAATAATATTGAACGACAAAGGATATCTCTAAACTGAATAAGCTTTCTCTCACACAGAATAAACGATCTTACAAAGTTAATAGATAAGAGAGTGGGTCTTGGCCAACTAATGAGAATTCATTAAAAAGAATCCAGGAATGTTGCACTTTTATTCGGAAGTGTTCAAACCGTCGGATTCCGGATAGTGAAATTTTTGAGGGCAGAATGCGAAATTTTCGCGGCGCGGTTTCGCTTAAAAAGTTAATAAATAAGAGAGTGGGTCTTGGCGAATTAATGAGAATTCGTTAAAAAGACTGCAGGAATGTTGCACTTTTATTCGGCAGCGTTCAAACCGTCGGATTCCGGATAATGAAATTTGCGAGAGTAGAATGCGAATTTATCGCGGCGCGGTTTCGCCGGCGCGCTGACAAATTAAATTATGAATATTAAATGAAATTATTACTGGCAAATTAAGCGTGTTACATGGCAACGGGAAAACCTAATTAAACAATTAATTATCGCAGGCATTGCGAAACACGCGCGTCGGAACGGTTTCCGACGTGCTGAATTAAATATCGTTCGATTTTTACCGGGCGGACACGTTTCGTCCGCCATCGTAAATTAGATCGATACAGCGCCGAAGAGAGAACTCGTTGCTCGGGTTTCCGGAAACCTGTTGTAATTATTATTTTGCCGGGGGAACGACGTACGATGTCGAGTCGATATTTCTGATCGACTTAGGCGAGAATATCGGCGAAGAGTGGGGGGTTGGTCGAGCGTTTTCATTTCGCGGGAACGAGGAAGCGATGAATGGTGTAGGGGGAGGGGGGCGCGAAAAAATCGTGTCACGGGATCTGGATACTGTGGGCGAAAGCCACGGGGGACTATTAACACACATCATCGACAGTCGGGTCGCTGCTCGTGATGCGCCGGCATTGTTGTGCCTGGCGGAGCGCTGGCAGGAGGCGTGGTACCACGATAATTCATTCTTGATTGCGTGTCTGATACATACGACCAGTAATTATACCGCGGTGCCGCGTGCATCGGACCCCGGCTCGCCGAATCGCGAGCGAGACGAACGCTCCGCGTCCTCTTCCCGGCATTAGCATCCTCGAATCACCAGCCGTCCCGAAATTCTCATTTTTTCAAAATGTTCCTCCATTACAAAGTCAAATCCATCCACCCCGATCGGTCTCAGAATCGCAATGTTCTTAAAAACAGAACAAATCATTATTTTACACGGGATTCAATTTATAAACGAAGCTACGTGCTCTTAATTAAGTGCAGCGTATAATCGACCTGAAAATTAATTATCCTGGCTGTTTAGGGTAGAACTGTAGCTTACCATTGACTGGGTTACAGAAAGAGCATGTTTAATCAGTGCAATAACCTTTACCAGAAGTACAGTATCACGATACAATCATCCATTAACGGATCAATCAGATCATCAGGAAATTCCCCAGAAAGGGTAGATAATCTGTTACCTGAGGTTCTAGGGAGAAGTATCATCGGTTCAGAGTGATCCTCGGCTGGAGCCTCGCTGGTCGTTAGCCGGGAGATAAAAAATTCCCAGGATCCATGGTCACGAGGTAAACGGAGCATCGCAGGAGCAACAAATAATCGGGAAGACAGGGATGCCTCGTCGGAGGACAGATACCGGCGTGAGTCGACTTAACGACGACGATTACGCGACGCCATTAACGACTGGCAGACTGGGGGTATAGGTGTTCGGAGGATGCTGCTGGTGGGAGTACAGAGAGCTCCATCGTCGGACAGGTACCATTATTTCATAATCACGAGGCTGGCGTCATTAGGCACGTATCCCCCTTCTGACAAATGACAACAGCGGGACGACTAACAGCGTGTGTCTCCTGCTGCTGCTGCGGCGACGGCGGCTGCACACCGAAAAACGCACCTTCGATCCGGTGTCACGCATCGGTCTCGTGGCCGCATTAAACGCGTCCCGGCGACCCGTTTTACACGGCGATGGCTAACAGAGGATCCACGAGTCGCGAGGAGAGAGGACAGCCGAGAAAGAGGAGGGAGAGAGAGAGAGAGAGAACAGAGTTATTGATGATGCACGGACACGGACACCGCCGGATACCGGGTAGTAACGTAAGTCCCGTTTCATCCATCAAGCTAAGGACTCGGCTTAATATCCCCGACGAGCGAGAACGTGGCTCTGCATCTCTAATTCGTCGTCTACGCCTCCGCTCTCGCCTTTTCCTTCTCGTTTTTTGCCGCCTTCGGATCGCCGCGACCTCCTCGCCGCTTCGACTATCGTGGGAGACCGGATAGCCAGCTATCTTACTGCGAGCAGGACGTGCGAACTAGCCTAACCGAGATTTTCTCGCTGCTAGACCCTCAAAATCGAACGGCAATATTGTTGGTTACTTTAGTTTAATGTCGACTAGCGTGTCGTTGTGCTGCTGATGCTGCAGTGTCTATGTAACAGTAGATACGGCTAGTTTCCAGAATTCTCAACTTGAGAGTGTGCTGGGAGACCGATAGCCAACTATCTGAGGAAGATCTAACCGAGGATGTTCAGACTCTCAAAGTTGAACGAAATTGGAGCCATTTAGCAAAATAACCAAAGTTGTTATGTATTGGAACAAGAACACGGATTTACTATAAATTAGACGGAGTTATATTTTACATTCCGTATGCTTATTTCTACTTTTAGAGTTTCGCTTGTGTACATAGCACGCACCGCATACGTTGTTTGCATTTGTAGGTAATACAGACGACTGACTGGATCGCGTCGCGAATCCGCTATTTTCTCATTTGTCTAGATCGACTCGTTACGTCTTTTGGCAACCGCCGTCGAAAGCGCGATCTAGTGTCTTAATATCTAATAACAGTGTACATTTGTCTGCACGATTTTCAATAAATTGGAAGTTTGAAGCAAGTCGTGAGCATTTAATAACTAGTCTCTCGTCGCGATTTCTATCTTCGTCACAGCTTCCTGGCTCGCATAAAGAGAGTTTTTCGCGACATTCTTACACTGGCTCCGGATGCCGTGGCTTTGTTTGTCAGACAGTAAACTCCGAAACAGAAACGATAGCGCTTTGAGCCCGAAAGTTCGTTCTCCGTGGCCGAACGCGTGGAAGGCAATTTTCAACCCCCTCGTTCGCCCGGCTGTCTGGCATCGGTTCTGTTTGTCATATCGCATCTCCGACAGAGGAGAAGTTGTCGAGAGTTGTAGGGGGGTGGTGGTCGGGGGTGTAGCGCGAGAAACCTGCAACCTGGCGGTTCTTTCCACCCCTTCGACAACCGAAACCGAGCGGGAACTTTTCCATATGAGAAATTGTGCTCGGCTGGCTTTACAGAGATTTCGGACCACTCTCTCTCTCTCTTTCCCTCTCTTTTCTACTCTCTCGTTCCACTCTCGATATGTTTCGGTACGCGGAGTTTAATTCGTCGAGTGGCTTTGATCCTCGCGTCCTCGCGGGGAAGCAATAACCTTAATTGGTTCCTTCCGTGCGCTTTATTTTTCACGGTGGATTAAAAGTTCCCCCGTTGATCAAACATCAACCGAGATGTATCGTCTTATCCATGATTAATCCCGCGAGTGGATAATTCGTCGATCGGGAAACAACGTGATTGAATTTTTCAACGCGCAGGAAGAACAGAATGTCTTTCCTGCAAACGCACACATGGATACACCCACGGGACTCGTGCACGTTCCCATTCACGTTCGCGACAAAAACTCTCTATCCCCCCTGGTGCGCGAACGATAAATCGCGGCCGCTGATTAACAGCCTAAATCGATCGCGATAGTCTCGAGAGCGCGGGCCGCCATAAAGTTTCACCTCGATCTCGGTGTCTAAACTCGCCCCCATTAAATTACCCCTCGTTCCGCCGCACCGTATGCCGGCCCGGCGTTCTCTCGCAGTTTCCATAAAACACGAGGCATATATTTATCCTCGGTATCTCTCCCCAAGGTACGATCGTTCCCGACAATCTGTTTCGTTTATCGTGTGCCACCCACCCCCGTCCCTTCATCCCTTGCCAGACACGGCTTCCGGCACTGTTAAACATCCGGTGAAATGATTTTTTTCCTCGGGTCCTTCTTTTTCGCGGAGTCTCGCTCCCTTGGAGTTCACCCACGCTCTCTATGCGATAGAGGGTGAATAAAGAGAGAGAGAGAGAAGGAAAAAAAATGGGTGTCACGCTCCAATAAAACAAGCAATATCGCGATGTCCCGGGGCCAAAAGAGGTCCCGGGGACGTCCCGCGGGGGGTCCCTGGGCTCCTGGTGCGCCCGTGTCCCAAGGTATATTGCTCCCGGATCATCGCGCCTGCATCGCATTATGGGGATGATATCACCCTTTTTCCACACGTACGAGCGGACACGCACGCGCCCGTCTTATATTCTTCCTCTCGCACAATGCGGAATCGCCGGAACGACGCCCGATACGCCGAGTATGAGAAACGTGCGGCCGTCTGCGAATTTTTGCGAGCTGCACGCGAAACCCCCGCACTCCCTCTCTATCTACCTCTATCTGATATGAGGGATGGTGGCAAAGGGTAAGCGGGAATCTGGATATTGCGAGCTTAATATAATTCCTTTGTACGAACTCTTCGCGCCGGGCTCGATCTTCTCCACGGTTTTATGAAATTTTGCGACGATCGAACGGGAAGATCCACTTTGCCTGCTTGTCTCTTTGACTGTCGAATTCTCTGTTTGGAGTACAAGATCGATGATCAAGACTTTTCCGATCGAGAGTCAAATTGTCTGATCTGGAGACTTGGGAGAGGAGATGATAGGGGATGAAGAGTTCCGTGGTTGACGCGCATCGCTCGAATTTTGCGTTCGGAACCGGCGATCGGGGGTTTCGAGCGATCGGTAGCGCGCTTTGACGGTTAATTGGCTTCTCCGAAGCCATCTTGCTCGCCCAGCCGTTTAGCCAGGCGGATGAATCTTTCCAATTAGAGGCGGGGCCGATATTCCGCGATCGTGCCGCTCGCGTTTCATTAAAGGATGCTCGTCGCTCGCTCGCTCGTTCGCGCGCGATCAATTCATACGTGTCCCGCGGAGCGATAAATGCCCTCGACACAGAAGGACAATCGCTTCGACGTGCCGCAGCCATTGATACCTTTGCCAACGAGTGTGAGAGAGCGAGACGGAGATAGAGAGAGAGATAGAGAGAGAGAGAGAGAGAGACGCGGGGGTGGAGGGATCGGATGCGTGGCGGCTGCCAGGAAGGAAGGAAGAGAGACAGCGATGGCAGAGCGGCACGGCGTCCGGGATAAAGGCCCGATCACGCGTGTAACGCGCGGATTATTAATCGCAGAATAATTTGACGCCCCGGCGACAGAGGCGGCGATGCACCCCCTGCCGGCAACCCCCTCCGGCGCCGTTCTTCATCTACGTTCAACCACCTACAGCCGCCTCCATCGGCGGCGCTCTCTCGTCGGGCCCAGTTATTGGCTTCGCAGATTTGCGCTAATGTGTCTTCCGATAGTTCATAACGCTCGATGCGTGCCATTGGGGTGGCTCATCGCCCCTCCCCTCTCACTCCCTCACTCTCTCTCTCTTCCCTCTGCCATCTACGAGCCTCTCTTTCGCGGTTCACGGAACCGTGAACTCGTAAACCAGTGTTTCCGAGAGTGGAAAACGCACTCACGATGAACTCTCGCCGAAGATGGCTAGTTACCGAACTTTCCAAATCTCGCGCTCGACCCTGGAATTTTTCCGCATTTATCCCTCCGATTCTGGTCGCACACAAGTCACTAGTTTCTAGTTTATTTTGCATAAAAATCCGCAGTCTCGTTATCGACTACATGTTAACAGGATTCTAATTCAAAATTTGCGTTTGCAGGTGACACATGGGACTCTGCTTCGGTCACCGTGATGAGTCTGAAAAAGGGATGGTGAGTGTTCATTCAATCTTCTCTCTACTGTACTCTACTGTATGCGATAGACTATTATCCCTCTACCCTCGAAAACCACGGATAGAAAATCGCAGTACATGATCCTCGATCAGCTAGTAGCCTGCGAAGGTGAGGATCTCTAGGGGATCGTTTAAAGGGATACTAGGATCGATAAAACACAGAGACTAGGAGATTTGGAAGAAGGCCTAGAAAATCGCAGGACATGATCCTCGATTAGCTAGTAGCCTGCGAAGGTGAGGATCGTTTAAGGGGATACTTGGATCGATAAAACACAGAGACTAGGAGATTTGGAAGAAGGCCTAAAAAATCGCAGGACATGATCCGCGATCAGCTAGTAGCCTGCGAAGGTGAGGATCGCTAGGGGATCGTTTAAGGGGATGCTAGGATCGATAAAACACAGAGACTAGGAAATTTGGAAGAAGGCCTAGAAAATCACAGGACATGATCCTCGATGAGCTAGTAGCCTGCGAAGGTGAGGATCGCTAGGGGATCGTTTAAGGGGATGCTAGGATCGATAAAACACAGAGACTAGGAGATTTGGAAGGAGGTCTAGAAAATCGCAGGACATGATCTTCGATCAGCTACTTGCCTGACGATGAGGATCGCTAAGGGGGCTAGGAGACCAAAGGGTAAAGCGAGCCCGCGAATGTTTTAATGGAGGCTCGTCCCCTAACCGCTTCTTCTTCGTCCTCTTCTTTCGCCGCGTCTTCGCGGCTATGTCGGTGGCAGTGGCGAGGTTGCCGTTGGAGGCGGTGGACACGTCATTTATCTTTTACCCTTCCTCCTCCCGGAACACGTTCTCCACCTTCTCCACCTCCTACCTCGGCCGGTCGGAGCTCTCGGTGGCGCCATCTTGGCAACTCCCACTCTCCTCTCTCTCTCCTCTGGCGTTCTCTCAGGCTCTCTCGTTCCTTGCCATTCGTCTCTCGCGCTCTCCTTCTTCATCTACGTTCTTCGCCTCCTCTCTTGAGCCCCTAACGTCGAACAGGTCTCTTTCCTTCGTCGCACGGTCTCGCTTCAATCCGTAGACTCGGCGCCTCTTTGTTTCTCTCATTTTCCGCCTCCATTCTCTTCGTCTCGTCCCCTCGGCCCGCCTCACTGTACCCCGTTCGGCCCCTCTGTCCTCTTCATCCTCGTCCTCATCGTCCTCCTCATCCCACCGCTTCGCCAAGAACCGTTTCCCTTCGCGTCTTAAGCCGCGTGTCTGGAATAGTTGGCAATTATTCGACACAGCCTCCGCGATCCCCTTTTCTCCGTCCTCGCGGTGCATATGTTCTTCTGTCTCCGTTTCCGCCCCTCCTCCTCCTCATTCTACTTCTTTCCACCCACACCAGTGCTGCTACTCCTTGCCCTCACATCGTCGACGCTGATGTCCGAAAGATATATGGAGCAGGGATCGACCAGACGACGGCGAACGATGAATATTCATCGATAACTGGCGTTCTGCAGTCGCAATTCGCTCTCCCTCTCTCTTTCCGGCGTCGTCGATCGGCCACGATATCGCTGCCAGATAAGCCTGTCTGCCACCGCCGACGACAAAATTCTTGCATCGATCACCACTGCGAGAAGTCCTCGGATTTCTCGAGAATTCAACACTCGCGATGCTAACTGATACAGTAAAGAGGCACTCATTGTACTAAACAGAGAATTATCTATGCTGTGCTGCTGGGATAGCTGGACCAACTATCCTTTCAACTGGACATAATAATTAATACTTAAAACCCTTCGACCACCTTCAATCCTCCAGATTGATCCACATAATATCTAAAATTTCTCGACGCACAATGGAAGAACTTGTCAGGCATTTAAACCAGGGTAACAAGCGATCGTCTCGATCAAAGATATACGAGTAGCTACCGCCGGGAGTATCCAGCTCGTTTTTAATTGGCCTGGACGAGGCTGCCGGAGACTGATCATTTGGCATCGCGGAAAAAATGATCTTTCGACGACGCGGCGCGGGATCTCCGATAACGAAGCTCTCTCTGGTAACGGGCCGAAGTTCGTTAAAATCGTGACGGGGGGTGACAAGCGGGAGAGAGTCGGGCGCAATTATACAGCGTCCTTTTTTAATCGGGCCAGGACACGAGGTTACCGTTAATTACGGACGCGCGGGCACAGGACGACGCGAATTTCGAATTACCCGTGGATAGGCTTTGTTCCGCGCTTTGCCATTGTGCAGCCCCCGATCCGCCCCCGCAGTACCCCTCGTTCCCCTGGTCGCTCTCTCTCTCTCTCTCTCTCTCTCTCTCTCTCTCTCTCTCTCTCTCTCTCTCTCTCTCTTTCTCTCTATCGCTCACTCTGTGCGATCTCCCGGGCCGCTCGTTGCCCCCGATGGCTTTAAAACCATCCGCCGCTGGTAAACGCGTCGCAAACGAACTTTCGGCCACCATTGTCGGCTGCTTCGATGCGTCGCGGGATTTTAATCGCGGCTGCGCGCCGGAATTCTCCCGCGAGCCGTCAACACGCGCGCGCCCCCGGAAAAACCTGATCGATCGAATCCTCTCGGCCGGTTTGTCCATCGCTCGTCGATCCTCTCTTCGGCGAAACCACCGTGGAAACACGATACCCTACGGTATACCCCGAGGCGATTTAGTTCGCCGGGCAACCGGTTCTCCGCGTCGCGTCGGCGATAAGATGAATAACTCGCACGGCTACCATCGCCACAGTCCCACGGACACTCCATGGGATTCTAATTGCGCGGCGGAATCTCGGATTTTTCACCACGGTGATGGATGGATTCGTTAGCGGCGAGATGGATACCGACGCTCCACAGCGTGCACCGGTAACGCGAGCCTCGCATAGAAATCGTTCGAAACTTAGGCCAATTACCAGTTTCTTTCAACACATTCGTTTAACACTGGTCACCGGTCACTATTAATTTGTGACCATTCGATTTTTAAATGTAATTCTAAAACTGTTTGAGGACAGAGAAGATATTCATTTATAGATCTTTAGTAGACTTGTCTCGAAGCTTACCACTAAAAATAAATCGTACGGGGTTTCAAATATGACTAGATATATCTGTGAATGGTCGGAAGAATCGACGAATGAAAAAGTAGTCTCGTGAGAGGGTTAGTTGCAATTCTTGCAAGTGTCTCGAAGCTTACCACTATATTTACCAGTTAAAATAAATCGTAAGGGGTTTCAAAAATGACTGGATAGATCTGTGAATGGTTGGAAGAATCGACGAATGAAAAAGTAGCCTCGTGAGAGGGTCAGTTGCAATTCTTGCAAGTGTTTTGAAGCTTACCACTAAATTTACCACTAAAAATAAATCGTAACTGGTTTCAAAATTGACTGGATATATCTGTGAATGATCGGAAGACTCGACGAACGAAAGAGGAGCCTCGTGAGAGGGTTAATTGCAATTCTTGCAAGAGGAAGTCGAAAGTTTTGGTTTGTGGGGGGTGAAGGGGTGTTCCAGGTGTCCGGAAGCCAAGGTTATATTTCGCGGGGGTGGTTTCGCGAGCGGTAAGAGTCGGTGTCGCGGTGGTCCGAGCGTGCATTTCCCGTGGGCGAGCACCAGGATTCATGAATACCGGAGTATTTGCACACGGTGCGCCGATATACGCGGCGCGCAGACACTTCCGCGGGCGTGTGTTTTCTCTTTCTCTCTCTCGGTATGGTACACGTACACACCCTAACTCAAGAGAGAGAGAGAGGGAGAGAGAGAGAGAGGGAGAGACGCGTGTACACGCTGGAGGGCGAGCCTGTGTCGGTGTTTGGTAACGCGGCAGTAAAGTCCCCGGGGGCTTAATACGGTATGCACGTCTGTCGTTCGCGAGCTCGACCCAATGTGGGCTCGAACCAGCTACCAGCTAATATTCCACGAGAGGGCCCTGGGCTACGTGCCTGGACTCCCGAATACCTTGCGAAACCTGTGGAAACTCGGGAACCACGCGGCGCGTCTCGCTGCGAAACGACGGACGGTTTATTTTTGGCCGAGGAATCATCGGCCAAACACTCCCACGCCGAGCTCGCGAATAATAACTGCTCGAACTCCTTCGTGTTCGAACCTTTTAATTGCACCTTTCGCCATCATACTCCATCGAGACTCTGACAAAGACAAACGCTTTGCTGCTTTGCTCGTTCCGCTTGTCACTGAATCGTACTTTTATTTCAAAACCGGATAAGCGAAACATGGAGTAGCGAAAACGTCGAACGAGTTTGCAAGTATTGACATATTGTTTTCATTTTATTCTAACAATTCATTTATACATTTGAGGCTCTAATACTAAAGTAGGGACTTCAATACGTACAGAATTGTTTAAAAATGTTTTGAAACCTAGGTCACTCAGTCAAAAAATTAGTAGTTAACATGTACGACGTTAAATTAGGTTTTGCAGCTGACTTCTGTTGTGTAAACAATGTTCATTATGTGTAGAACGATCCATTCCCTAATCAATGTACAAACCCTTCCGAAACGCATCGCAGTCTCTTCCATTCCCAATTTCCGAAGCACAGTCGAAAGCACACTCGAACAAGCTTCGAACCTTCGTAATCCGGATCGAACAAGCCGAAACATTAATAATCAGTTTTGCTGGCCTACATACCGGGACACAATGGGCCAGTATATCGCGATTACGGCGCTGAAAGGGCTCGGCGAGTCGCGGAAAGAAATTCCAAGACATTGTGCGGCGAATCGCGAAGTGCGACGGCGTTCTCCCGCCCTCGAGCAGAGAAGGATACGTAAAACGGTTTCAGAAGAAAAAGTGAAAAAGTCAGTGCAGCTGGAGGTCGAATGCAGAACAAACGCGGCCGCGGAGCGTCGCTAACGTTAAAGGTTCAATTATCGCGTCGTTAAATCGAACGTGATTACGTTCCGCGTCGGCGGGCTTTGTGGCACGTCACGACGCGGTTCGACGTCGAAGAAACGTGAATGGTTTGGTAAGAGGGGGTCGGGGGGAGAGCCGGTGGTCTAATGCAATTCCGTTTCCGTAATTATTATATTTCTTAGGAACGCGTCGCGCGCGTCGTCCTCCTTGCTCGCCGGTAAGTCGCGCGCCCGAGCTTCGCGAAAAACGGAACATTTTTGCCGAGAGCGTCGGGGAAACAAATTACTTGAAAATTACTCGCCTGGGATTGACGTTTGATTGCGTGGGGCTTGCCGGCTGCCTTGAACACCCCCGCACCCCTCGACGAGGCTCCGCAGTGCTGTGCTCGAAGGTAGGTCGAAGGTAGAACACATTTATATACATTGGATCGCGAGGGAACGGGCGCACACGCGTGCAAGGCCTCTTCTCACCCTTCGTCTCGTACGATTCTCTCTCCAGTTCTCTCTTTTGCTTTCTAGTTTTCCCTCTCTCTCTCTCTCTCTGTTCGTTTCCTTCTCTTTCAGCCCCCGGTTCGACCCCCGCTACCAAAGCCTCTCTCTTTCTCTGTTTACGTCGCTTCTCGCATTATCGCCTTTTTCGCCGAGTCTGGCTTAATTCACTGGAAATTATTCATTTGCCTAATTGCCACTCGTCGACCTGGATCGTCGAGGCTTCGCTCAGGAACCACGAACCTTCCAGCCACCCCCTGCAACCCTTCCTGTTCGACTCCCACGCGCGACAACCTATCCGCGAGCCTTTCACCTCGCTGCGGAGAGCACGCCGCGCGAAAACCTCGTCGGCTCCATTGACTGGCAAGATCGTCGACTTTGCTGCCTTGTGGTTTCATCAACTGGTTGGATCCAAGGAATTTACCCTAATTTCGAATCGATTTCTTCGATGCTGTGCCAAGAGACCTGACACTTCTGGGAACCTGTATAAACACGGAAGAAGCATTGAGCGACTTTGAGATTCAAAAAACAAACAGCGTATTTACATCTTCCAATTAAAGATTACAGAATTCTGTGAAATCTCAAAAAGAAACGAACAGAAGTAAATATACTGAGAGAAAATTGCTACTAAACCAGCTATAAATGGACGTAAATTAAACGACCAGGAGAACCTAGAACTTTTAGGGGTTGCAAAAGTGAAAGATCTTCAAAGTGACACTTTTCAGATTACTCGTAAAACGAAGAATTGTATAACATCTTAAATATATACACTGAGAGAAAATCGCTACTAAACCAGTAACAAATGGACGAAGATCATACGATCACTGGGTCCTAGAACTTTAAGGGGTGGCAAAGCCAAAGATCTCCAAAGTGACGGTCTCCAAGACAATTGTACAGTGCAGAAACGGGCAAGCTTGCGAAATCCGCGTCTCCATTCGTCATTTCTGGTGGGGCAGCCATTCCAGCAGGAAATATGTAAAGCAAAGCAGCGACGATTTGCCGTCGGCTCCCATTCCTCCGGGTCTCCCGGTGTCCCGGCATCCCTCCCGGGTGCTGTGACTTACATCCTCGCTGGATTTACGCGCGATATATTTGTTTTAAAGTCCCGGATTCCCGTGCTTCGTATCCGTTCCCGCCCCATTGCCTGGTTTGTCGTCGTTTTCGTGCCACCCTCGGCCCAGCCGCCCGCCCCCCTTTTACCCCATCTCGCCGTCTCACGTATTTATGAGGCCGGGGAGAGGGCAGCAAACGGGGGAACGTGTGCGGGAGTTATGGCCCGAATAAGTGCTCTCGACCTCGGACAGGGATTCTCAAACGGGAACCCGCGGGAAATCCCGCGGATAGAGACCGGGTCGCTGCTTTGGATCGTCGAATGCATAATCGGGGGATCGAGGGGTTCCTAGGCGCTTCTTGTAAACCTGGTCCAACCCTCCGACCCTTTACTCCCTCGATTTTCTACGTAGAAATCTCGGCAACTTGTCCCAATTCCATCGAGTTGGTATTTCGAAGTGGAGGTTCGAGAAAAATGATGAAAGTTGCTTGGATTTCTACAGGATCCTACGCTGACGTAATTATACGTTTCCATCGAGACGTCTACGAAAGTGAATCTATTTTTACATTTACAAAATCAGCGTAAAACAATTTAAATAACGTGATTATAAAGTACACTTTCAACCCCTAACTTCCTCAATCTATTAACTTATTGACCGGGTGTAGCGTGTACGGCGGTCACTTGGTTTGACATCGTCTCACATGGACAACAAAGTTATTAGGTCGAATCGAAAGCCGAGGTTGATCGGAAGACAATACGTATCCCCGATGCATTTCAAAGCAGAGGCTAAGGGGTTGTACACATCGATGAACGAACTCCTTCCTGGTCAGGCTAATAACCAGCAATCATCAATCTCCAAGTTCCCTCGCGAAGGACCGAAGGCACGGAACGAATTCTTTCATGGAGGATCTCGTTGGACGTTGGCTACTCGGCTTCCTTTGAATTCAAGAACTAAGGCACCGGTGGATTGAGTATCAACAGGCCGTGGGGGGGTTGAAACAACGCGTCAGCAACGTGGACAAAGTCCACTTGCGATTCAGAGAGCCGGGGCCGCTTTGCATTTTTCACCCTGGGGCGGGCCCGGATCGGTTAATGGAGAGTCGGATCTAAAGCGTCCATTTAGCAGATCGTTGTGAAGACCCCTTTCTGATCGTCCGGTATAGAGGGCAGCGGCCAATCTCGGTGGACAGGTGAGTGAACAGAAGCGGACAGAAGCGGACAGAGGCGCGTAGACGCGTGCTGGCGCGCGCGGAATCGTTGCGCGTGGAAAGGAACAGAGAGTTCAATGTGTAGACGGAGAGAGATAGAAGAGCGATGAGCGAGAAAGGGAGAGAGAGAGAGAGAGAGAGAGAGCGAGTGGATTAGGGCGAAAGAGAAGAACGACGCGTTTCGATTCCGGTGACACAGTGACACGGAGCCTGTCGGCGTAGGCCAGCCCATTGGCTCGTTCCTGATAAATAGAACGCTACCGGGGAACAGTGTCGCGAGTACCGACAATGGGGGTGCCGGAAGACCGGGGCAGCTTTAATTTCCTCCCGTAGTTCCTGGCAATTACCGCGTGGCGCACCCCGATAGCCATCTCTATCTCCGACCACAATGCGCCCGGTTCCGAGCCACCCGGCACCCACCCCCGCACCAACCCCCGCTATCAACCCCATCGCGACGACATCTCTCCGGCACAGTGTTTCTCAACACCCTTTGCCACCCCCGCGAGAACCACCTCCAAGCAACCCTTTCAGCCGGGCCACTTTCGCGGAATGCCGGCGAGAATTCCGCCGTAACTCGAACTTCAACAGCTCTCACTACAGGCTGAGAATTTAACAAGGGGGTCTGTTCGATTGTCTACAGGCGGATAGTTTTTACATGCTTATCCCACCTCCGTGGAATTCGCGGCGAAGAATCGAGTTGCAACCCCTTCGGTCCTGTTCGCGATTAGTTCTGATTAGAGTGGAGCGATTACTATCAATTAATTAAAATTTTTTGGTCCTTCGTTTTTGTTCCACGAACCGGTGAAAACAAATCGTAGATCAATTTTTAAAGACTCTTTGGATAGAGCAGACTTTAATCTTCAATTCGATGGTAGTGTCATCTACGAGAAAAATTTTTGGAAGTTTTTAGAGACGTTTGAAAAATGTACATCGCGAGTGGGTGTAGAAATCGTGTCTAATTGCTCGCAACCTGTTACGTTGGTGGTAAGGTCTCGTCGCAGGGTTCCTCGAGCATGGAAGGACACAGGGACAAGGGTTTGGGACCGATTACATGATCGAGTAGCGAGTATCAGCCCCGGAGGCATTTTCCAGGGTCGCGCGAGGACAAAGCTTGGCCGTGGACCAAAGTAAACGGCGGTGGGAAGTTTTATCGCGCGGAACTCGGGGCCCGGCTCGAAGCCGATTAAGCAAGTCGATACCGTAAGTATTCCGCTCGCTTTTATTCCGCGGGACAAGCGGAGCGGGAAGAAGAGAACCGCTCGCGGGATCGTTGCCACCGAGCTGTTTAACTCTCCTCGGGGCTCTCTTCTCGTCCAAGTCCTTCGAGAGGAGTTTCGCGAACGGCGAACGACTACGATTCGAGAACGACGACTGCCTTAAGTTCTCGGCTTCTTCTTCTTCGCGGGGTACACCCTCTCGCTCGCTCTCGCTCCCTTTCTCTCTCTCCCTCGTTCCTGAGACGGAAAGACTGCCGGCAACATTATCGTGTTTTAATTTAACTTGCAGCTGCACTTTAATTGGACTTCGGCTGAATGAGGAGACGTCGCTCGCCGAGCAAAGCGAGCGAACTGCCAGACCAGAGTCTCTTCCTTCCATTCGCCGCCGCCCAACCCCTTCTACAGCCCCCGCGAGCCCGAGCTTCACCCCCTTCTTCTCCAACGAGCGACAGACTGCCGGAGAACACCGTTGATTCTTGCCCAGAAATAATTGACATGATCGTTTCTTTCTTGAACCGACTCGTACACATTATGCCGTCGCTGGTTCGACCGTCTTAATAAATATTTAATTCAAATCGCGCGGACTCCGCAAACTATTCAGGGAACTCTTCTGCCTTTTCGAGGGAAATTCACTCCATTGATCGCTCTTGTCCACCTCGAACCAATTTTTATTTCATTCAATAATTACTTTGATTTTATGCTGTGTTGAAGACTGCTAGGTACACCCTTAAAGTGTTAACAGTAGCAAATTAAAAGGTTGAAGAATGTTTCCTCGACACACAAATCCTACCTATTAAAATTCTTTTTATTAAGACTAGAACTACCGAGCACTAAACACAGTTGGCATACATTGCCTTCCAATAATGACAATATGGCATTTATTTAGATTTCGTACAGGCGATATTTAAATATGTACTTCAATAGAGAAGTTCACTAAAAAAATTTCTCAAAAAAACATATTTATACTTTTAATATTTCTAATCGAAAAGAATTCGCATCAGTCATTTTGACTGGTCCGGTACTTCTAGTGTTAAAAACACAGGTTCAAGACTCTGACGACGAAGCCTAATAGTCTGAGCGCACACTGATAATTATGATAAAAAAATTGTTTCACCTGCTGACCATCGTCCGCTGGTTCCCAACGTCCAATAACGCTAGGTCTCATAATCTCAGAATCACGACTGGCTTGCACCTCTTCCAACCAAAAACACAAAGCCCCCGGCGTTCACGCCCACCCCCGGCCGAATCCGTGCATTTTCCGCGGCACCCTCCTTATCTGTTCGCGCTTAATGAACGCCAAAACTGTCGAGAAGCCAGCCCGCGTCGGTCGCCACCGTTCCCAGTCACAATTATAACAATGTCCCCCGTGAACAGCTGCAAAGATCAAAGAGAGCGCGAAGACTTATCGCGACCGCGGGAAATAAACTGGTAGATCGACGGGGATTAAGCTGCCACGCGGAATTGGGGCTGTCGCTTCGGTATGGCTGCCCATTACGCTCTTGACAACCTGATCGCAGCTTGCCGCGACTGTGGCCTTCTGGGATCAGGCGACATTCTGAATCCTCCGGAAGGAGATTCAAACCGTACACCAGTTGTTATTTATAAAGATCCGCAGTCTACTGATCATCCTAGTGCCTAGACCTCGAGTCCGGAGATGTTCGCACGACCTGTCGAGGTTTTGATAAAAATCCCAAAAAATTTGGGGGGACTCTGGCGAAGGTAGTGTCCCGGTTATTCCAGCTCGTCGCGCGGTCTTTCGGATTCCTGTTTTCAATTTCGCCGGTGTGGGTGGTCGACGATACGAGCACACAGTGGCGAAGGGCCGCCGGCGAACCGCAAATATACGGTGCGCTTTCGACACACAGTGGTATCGAGCTGCGTGTACGCAGCCAGACATCCCAACCAGTCAGCTAGGCAGCTAGGCAGGCAGGCAGAGGCAGTGCATCGAGTACCTAGCTACCAGCAGAGCAGCACGAGATTCGCGCATGTATCCGGGCAGATGTGTACGTATATGTTCTGTCTATGTGCTTGTGCACGCGTACATAGAACCGCACAGACAGCCTGGTTGCGGATAATTCAGGCAATCAGCGTAATGTTGCGGCGGTGAGGACCCTCCAGCCTCCACTACGTATATAATACGCTGGCTGCCGACGGGGGTGGCTGCTTAGGATCGAGGCTCTGGCCCTCCTCTCACTCCCTCCTCCCTCTCTCTCTCTCTCTCTCTCTCTCTCTCTCTCTCTCACTCTCTCTCTCTCTAGGTACCCAACGTACCTGCGAGACCGACTATGTACTAGACCATCCTCTGGCCATGTACGGACCGATAGACCCGCAGGTTGGGTTAGGTAATAGCTAGCTACCGCGGCATACGGGGTGTCCTAGGGCCAAAGGGTTGATCCACGCGACGACGCGGACGTTTGCTGATTGATTGATTGGCTAAAGGGTATTGCTCGGTGTACAGGACTATGCAGATAGACGCGCACACGTGGCTACCCGGTTTGGATAATTGTTAGGCGAGCCTACACTTCAAGAGTGTTCTCTTGCTCCACGGGATTCAGAAGGGTATACCCCAACGATTGTTCCGTGATGGACGAGGAGAACCTGGAACTGGACCAACACGTGTTGCTCTGGGGAACTCTGATTTTTGGATTGTTTGCCGTTTGCTCGATGATGGATCTGGGATGATGGTCAGGTGACTTGGGGAACACATGTTGCTTGGGTGAGCCCGCACTCGTATCATCGTATCAATGAATGGGGATGATGGTCCACTAAACAAGGGGACATTCGTTGCTTGGATTGTTTAAGCCTTGAGGAATTGGTGATGGATCTAGGTCTCTAGGCCTGATAAAGATGGACGGAGATTAGGTGACTGAACGAGGACGCACTGCTTGGGTTCCGTGAGTTTTGGTAGACTCTCCTGATTGGCTGAATCGATAGACTTTGTAATCTAGAATGTGGGTGGCTGGTAGTTGCCGGATCGATTTCTAAGCGACACCGTGTATAGGCGCGCATCTCGGCCAGCCCGTGCACGTGCATCAACCTCCCCTGGTGCGGCTGGTTTCGAATCGCCGAGAGGGTGGACCAAGGGTAGGCCCGAGTGACAATGCATCGAGTACTCTCGAAATATTCCAGCACACGATGCACCCTCCTCTCTCTCTCTCTCTCTCTCGCTCCTCTTTCCACAGCTATGCAGTCTGCCTCTCCGTCGGCCATTACTCGATGATCATTTGCCGTTTCCAACGGCGGCTAGCAGTCAGCAGGTTGGGCATTTCGATGGACGAGGAAGATTCCGTAAGGCTGGAACCCTCCAGCGTCCCGATTCTTATTAATATCCGAGCGTTAATCGCTCTCCGCGAAAAGGGGTGGCTCTCGGTTCAACCGCTTAATTCCAGTTTTCCCTCTCGAAACTCGTCGCCCGGTTATCCTGTCCGAGGATCTCTCCCTCTCTTTTTTCCTTACTAATTTCCCCGACCGAAATCGAGAAAAACAACTGGTTCTCGTTGATAGCGCCACCGGGGCTGGTGGAAAGGGGATGGCAAAGTTCCGTTGCGGGGGTGGCGGCGGCGGCGACTACCGACCCAGGTCCTTCCACAGGACTTAAAATCCTCGAGCTGTCGCGCGAGTCGGGGTCCGTCCGCCTCTCCATCCTCTCGGGATTCCTTCTCGGACGAGAAGGCGGGAGCAGGGACGCTTTCAAAAGACTCAAAATTACTTTCTGGATAAGCTGGATTAGGGTTCGCTTCTCGTGCCGCGTCCCAGATTAGAGGCGACGACGCTCCTCGCGTCCCTACTTACGATTTCGCTCTTTTTACCCCACGGTTGTTTTTTCGGCCACGTTCCTTTCACCGATTCGGAATAATGACTTTCTCGGTCACCCCTCGACGCCCCCGCAATTGTATCTTCTGGCACACGTTAGGTCCTGATATGTGCAATTTTTATTTAGAGTATTTGTACGAAATTCACCCCCTGAATTATTCAGTTTTAAATAGAGATTCAATGAAATTTCAAAAGTGCACTGCATGAGGAGAGATTAGTGTGTCTGAACCTGGAACGAAATCCACCGCCTCATTTAATAAAATAAATGACCAATAAATCAATTACCTGTTTAGATAATTTTCAAGAATTTTGGAAAATCGCGCTGCTTAAAGGAAAGGGATTAATGTCTCCAGGTTCTGAGGTAATCTATCTCCGACCATAACCTCTTCCCCTATCCATTCGCCTCTCTCACCCCGAATCTCGCAGTTATCAGTATCCCTTATCGTTTCCGATCTCGCGTTCCTCGGGAGGGTCGGATAATTATCGAATCCATTATTTAGAAGAATAATAGATAGGAGAATAATCTCTAGGAGTTTCTGCGGCTGTAAATCACGCGCAAAGAGGCTCCGTTTTATTAGACTAATTTCCATCCCCCTCCGTCGTCGTTCTCTCTAGAGGGGTGGCGTCTCGGCCCTTTTCGCAAAATCAGGAATCCGGCATCGAGTTTCGCATTGGTAGGCAGAGCGCGGAGGCTCGCTTTAAGAGGGTTGCTTTTGTCGAGGCGTTCGCTACCCTTTAAACCGCCTCCTGTCCACCCCCGCGTGTCTCTGCCTACTACCACCCAACACCCCCTCTGGATCTTTTTATCCGTCTCGCACCGTTCTCCGGACTTTCTTACACTGGTCTTGCTCGCTCGTTTGCACCCTCGGAAGTAACCCAGTCGGCTCTGCCCCGCGAGGGGGTGGTGGTGGAGAGGCGAGAGAGTTCTCCGGTCGACGGAGCCCGAGGGCGAAACCAAGGAGACCAGATTAGAGGGGGCGAATCCCGAGCGAGAGCGCACGACTTTCCGTGATTTCCACTTCGGGGGCTTCGTATCTCGCGCCGACACCCCACGCGACCGACTCGGAAACAATGGAGGTCGAGCTGGAAAACGATGGAGGACCGATCGAATTCGGCTACGTTGCCCTGAGAGCCTTCTCAGAGCATTGTCCCGACCATCCGCAAACGAATCTTGCCCGATGCCCGCCCGCTTCACACTCGTTTTTTACCTCCTCCCAGTCTTTTTCTGCTGTGCATCAAGCGACGCTGCTTAATTCTAGGCTGCCAAGATAGGACAGCCAACTCGATGATTTCTGGCAATTTGTTGGTATGCAAAATTAAACCTATTCTCCTCTTAACGATTTAAATTCACTGTAAATAATGTACCGGTAATAAATTCATCCAATGTTCGTGAAGGCATTCGAAGAACTGTTCAATGTTGCCGTCGGTAAGTAGTGAACGAAACTACGCGTCGATCGTTAATTGCAAAAGCGAATGCACGAGAGAGGGACGAAGATGATCGATAGGTATTTAGCGTTATTTTCGAGCCGAGATGGCCGCGGTAGACAAAAGGTTCGATGTGGGACGGCGGGGGAGTAGCGCGGGGGCGGCGCGGCGGCGCGTTTTTTGACAATATTTTGCGTAATTGAGCAGCGACAATAAATTTCGCTTGAATTATGCGCGGGCGAGGGAAAATAACTGAAAACTGTCCAACTGTTCCCGTCCATTATTTACATCGTTTAGCAAATTTTACTGCTCCCCGATGGCCCCGGCGTGGTCATCGTTGTTTCCAGCGAGGCGAGTGCTTGTGCACGTGCGTCGACACATATACTTTCACAGGTTTATCGGTGAAGAGAGAGAGAGAACGAGCAAGCGAGAAAGAGAGATCGAGGTACGTGGGCGCGGACGCAACGGGTGTGTGCATCGGCACGAGCGAACGAATTTACGATTTCATCGAATTTCCTCGTTAATCGACGATATACGCCGTTCCGGGCTTCACGCCCGGTCGAACCGTTGCGAACTGTCTGGTTAAAGCTCGACGAGATGGCCGCTTCGCGACCGTGTGCACCTCTCTGCTCTTTTATTTAGCGACCAACGAGACCCCTCTCGACTCAAGTTCAAAGGGTTTCCGTGGGATTCACCGGGTCCAAGTAGATTCGGATCGTCATTATACGGACCCAGCACACACCCAGACCTGCCCCTGTTTTTCATTAAATGCACGACTCGATGAAGAACCTTTATCCGCGTCCATACTTTCGGTGGACTTTGACTTTAATCGATCCAGAAACCTGGCAGATGCTAAACGCCAATGATATCTGTACCGCGAACGATCCCGCAGATTGACATTCTTCTGGATTCAGCGGAAATGCACGTCCGCGTCTCCTTCGGACACTGTCATAAATTCCAGCGGAATGTGTTTGTGTGCTGTGCACGCAGTCAATTAAATGCGAATGCAAAGGCTACAACCTGTTCTAATAACTTATATTTAATTCTGTACTCCACTCATGAAAGTATAATAAATTCCATTAGTTCATACTAGATGTACGTTCCATTAGAATTTAAAAATCGATACTGAGACGATGAAAAATCAACCTGTCCTAATAAATTCTGTTAAATATCTACTTTTATGTTAACGAGTCTAAATAAACTGGAACAACAATAAATTCTGCTAGAAACCCATTAGACATTTCTCGGAAGACATTCCTGTCGTCTGAAAGCGTCAAGACCCATTTCGAAAATGCACACAGCCGGACACAAAGTCGGTAATATATTCCATGTTTCTACCAGTCTCCAGCCACTGCGAACAATACAATTTTCGGCAAAATTCTCTGCACCCAAAACACGAGTCCGCTCTCGAAAGATCTGCCTCCGCAGATAGAATACAGACCATGCTTTCCAACCTGATATTTTATTTATAAAGCGCGCAAACCGTGTCCCTATTGTCACCTCCCAGAAAGAACAATTTGTTCTCCGAGAATTTCAGAAGTCGACAAGCATTTTCACGGTTGCTCAACACGGGTATCCCGATGTTTAGCCTAATTGTGGTCCTAATAGATCGTCAGGGATCGGTCGGGTTGATCCCTCGAACTTTCTAAAAGACTTCACGGGGTATCCTCTCCTCCGCTGTTTAACTTTCTTCTATCTGTTAGGCTAACGCCCGAGCACCTCCTTGAATATTCATGAGAGAGCACCGCCGTGCCTCGCGTACCCCGAGCTGCTACGACAAATTTTACGCGAGGCAGAAACGAGCGGAGCGGAGAGCAGAGCACGTTCGTTCTCATCGCGGATTACATCGCTGCCGACACCGATATCTACTTTTACGCTCGAACCGTCGAACAGGAAGCGGTTTCATAAGCCGTTTCCTGCGAGCGACATCCGGCGTGCCGGATTTCACGGTGAAATCTTTATCGGCCGCTGTGTTTCATTGTTCTCGCGTGACGGACGCGAAAACGTCGCGAAAACGCCGACCAACAGCGTCAAACCTCCGATCATTCGATCCTCCGATCCTTCAGCAATAATCTACAAGAATCTTATTTTCGTCTTCGACTTTTCCTCAGCCATTTTATCAATTTTTTGATACTACCCCCAGAGCACACGACATAACTGACAAACATTTAAAGAGTCTGTGTTTATTCTGTGGCTCGCAATTAATGCAGACAATTTCTATTGCGAAACAATTAATTGTACCTGCGAAGAAGGGTGAGGGCCGAAAGGGCGGCGGAACGAGGCGTTCGAACGCCGTTTGTAGCAAACGGCTTGATCCGCGAGCCTGTCGCGAAAAGAGCAAACGAAAGCCGGCACGTAAACGCGCAACAGCGTGTCGTATCCGGTGAAGGAGCGTGTGGCACGCGGGAGGTCCCCGCTCGTCCGCCATTTCATTGTATCGACATGGCTGCGTTGCGTTATCAGCCGACGTAATCAAGCAGGTACACACAGAGAGAGCTGAGAGAGTCTGTACGCGTCGCCGGTTACCGGACAGAGAGAGAGCGAGAGTGAGAGAGAGCGAGAGAGAGAGAGAGAGAGAGAGAGAGAGAGAGGACCGACAAGAGTTGAAGCTGGTTGCAGGAGCGAGAAGGAGAGGAGCAGAGAGAGGAAGAGAGAGGAGTGGCCCTCCGATTGGTCCACGCCAGGACCCCAACCTCCGGCACGCACGTAACGCGGCCAGATCGATACGCACTGGCCAAGCCGCGTTCTCTCCTCGTCTGCCTCTGTTCCTCCCCCGCGTTCCCTCTTTCTCGTTCTCTTTCTCGGCGATATCACCTTTTCTCTTCTACACTCGGTTTCCCCCAGTTCTCTCTTTCTCTCTCGAGCCACGTTCCTCCGCCTTTTTCTTCGCGCGCTTTTCCTACCCCATGCCACAGGCGGTCACGCGTCACTGACCGCCGTGACCGCCCTCTTCCATCCGACATGCGTGCTTTGGTCAAGGTACTGCTTGTTTCTTCGAGAACTCTACAGAAGTGACTGTAAACAACTGTTCCTTGCTCCGAGTATCCAAAGAACGCGGGTGGAGCTATGACCCGGTCAGTGATCGTCTTCGATCGTTTTCTACTGCTCACAGAGGACTCATGACCGACTATGACCAATTTCCACTATCTCTAGCCCGGCAGAAATTGCTAGTTTCCCTCAGATGTTTTTCCCCTCGAATCGAAGGAGTCAAAACTGCAGATTGGGCCATCGATGAACTTAGAATCGGATCAGTGACCGTCAGCACGCAATTGGTGTCGCTTCATAAATCATGATATGTGTAAAAATTGAGATGTTCAACACTCGAGTGGCAGCATCAGGGATTCAGAATTTGAAAGGACTGGTTGCGACTTCTCACGGGGCTTTGCCGGTCGCGTGGTCATTTTTCACAGGTCCGGGTCGCCGGTCCGCTCCGTAAACCGTAATCCAATCAAAGAAAAGTCCGGTACAATGTGTCGTTTAATCGACGAACAAGGCGCCACGTTATTACCCGCCCCCCTCCGTCCGCCACACATAGCGGATCGGCGGAGAGAGAGAGCACAATGGCCGCGGGGCAAATGGATGCGCACATATATGTATATGTACACGCACAAGCTGTGTGCGTGCCCGGTAATCAGGGGTCTCGATGAACGCTAATACCGGGTGTTCCTGCTTTCGCGGTGACTTTTTGTTTCCGCGACAACAATCTTCCCGCATTTTCCCCACGGGGACAAAGTAGCCTCACGGACCTTCGCGGTAGTCTCCCTCCTTTCTCCGCTTTTGTTATTGTCTTCGGCAGGCTTTCACCAAGACACCACTCCCCCGGTGACATTATTAGCCGTCCCGTAACGATCCATGAATACGAGATCCAACGATACAAACCGAAACAGAAAGAGAGAAGAAGAGAGGAGCAACGATTTACTACTCCCCTCGCAACAGCCTTCTTCGTATTCGCCGGCTAATTGGCCCGACGATCGAGACCTCGAGTGCGTGAGAATACGGCTACCCTGATTTTTCTCCACGATCGGACCAGCCTTAATGGGGGATGACTCGTGTCGCTCGGAATTGACGATCCTTCGTCTCGAGAGCATTTGTCTCAGGCCTGCGATCTGCGACCTGAAACAGTTTAAGGCTTAAGGGATGCTCCACGAGCACTGACTCCTCTTACAATTTTACAAACCACCCCTTCACCCTGTCTTTGCTCCCCTGTTTTTGCACTGACTCGCTCTACCATAATCTTTCCATGCCGATTTTCACTGATACTCCTGCATTCAATTTTAACGTGATACAACAATTCTTCAGATACTGCATCAGCTTCTGAACGATAACAAAAGATACAAATAATCTAATCGCTCCGTCCCGTCTTACAGAATTAATTGGCTAATAAGATTATTGGAAATAAGATTTCGGGATTGAAAAATAGATACGGAATCTAAGAAGTTCAATTTTTCACTATTCTCTAATCAATTTCGAAAAGTTCGTTGCTCGTGTATTCGCACAGTACGCGGTCCCGAACTGTTTGTTCTGCGGAGAAGAATTTTCGCGAATTTTTCGAATAATTGAGACATGCGGAGATCTAATTTTCCGGTACAGCGACGATGATCCAAGAGTCTGAATCACCGGGAGTATATTTATTTTTCGGTCTCGCGCACCGTTGATCGATAGACCCGCGAATAATGAAACGTTTCGCGGTCCGTCCGCGCGGAAAAATCACAGAGCCGAAACGTTCCGCAGCCGACGACTCTTCAGGCACTCCCCTTCGGCAACGGGAGAATCATATGCACCACTTCGCGGCCAAGATCCACGTTTCCTGCCGAACGAACGGTAGGTGTACGTGTGTGTGCGAGCGCGAGAGTGCGCGCCATCCGGAAGTAGGGTTCTCTCGTGGCGCGTGTATTTCCTCTCCCCCGGGGTGTATCCCGATTTTTAGGGAAGTCGTGCCCTTAACGCGCAGACACGAGCCGCAGTTTATGGGCTCGACGCGCGTATACGCGCTTTAATGCCCGGGAACAGAGAGGATCCTGCGTGTCCTCGAACATCCCCGGCACATTGTGCGTGCTAAGTCGAATCACGCACCGGGTGGCCGAAAAATCCACGAATTCATCAGTCCACCAATCCTGAAAAAGAAATTTTAAGTTAAGAATTTTCCTTCTCCTAGCCAAAGAAAATGAAATTGAAGTATAGTGTCAGAGTTGTACTTCTCGTCTCACGATATTTTCTCGTGCGCCACTGGCTCCTATTTTTCGGAAGTACATCTTTGCACGAGAAGAAAGTATGTACTTTATCGCCGAGATGAATTTTCAGACAGTGAATCTGGCTTCAGGCTGACGCGTCGCTATTTATGGGACACCGTGTGTGTACACGCATACCGGACGAACGCCTCGTAGTCGTAAAAACGCGTGGCTTACGCGCATTACGAGGAAATCCCTGTGATTTTTCATCCCCTACGGAACGAGCTTTCAACCTGCTTTCCGGGACGCTACGAAGATTGTTTCTCGGAAGAATTGATCGATCTTGATCTTCTGTGAACGATTTAGTATATGGAACCATTGATCACGATTCATACTAGCTCCCATACCCATCCCATACGTGGCAAAATGTATTTTAAAAATAATTAGAATATACTGAATCCTCGATCATCCCCTATTCGACACGATCGAAACCCAGTGATCTCCCAGCAGCAGTGAATTCTCAACACCCAAATAAATCACGGAGGGCATGCATCACCCACGGGGGTGGCAGTAAAAAAGTAACCGAGCGAGCTACAAACTGCCGGCTTAGCCCAGGGGTTCTCTTCGTCCCGAAAAGTCGTCATACCTTGTGTAATGTAGATTCCGGAACGTTTTCCTGGTGAAAACGGCGAAACCAGTGTTAAATTGGAAGACGCGGGAGAGGAAAGGAAGCGTGGGGATGCGCATCGGCTCCAGTCAACGTTCCTTCCATTTTTCCCGACGTGTATTCCCCGTGTCCCGCAATTAGCATGAGAATAATGGCCACGGTACCGGGTTTCTTAATCAAACTTTTTAAACAGGATCCACCCTCGGTCTCGCTCACGGAACTCTGAGGCTTTCTTAACGTCGAATGCTAATCAAACCCTCCTCCTCCCTCCCGTCCTGCTGTCCGTCCGTATATCGTTGCCTTATCCAGCCTCGGGCTTGCGTCGCCGTCGGATCGGCCGCGGCTGCAATTGAAGACCGGAAATTAATGTTAATTCCGCGGGCATTCGGACCCCGAGGTGAATGCGACCATCATCGGCTGCACTTGATAATCCGTGGCACTGCCGCGCCGGCGAACATAAAACCCTCCGGACCCCCCATACCCCATCGATTCCCGTTTCCACCAGTCTGCTCTTCTTTGACCCGAATGCTCCTCGAAATTAGACTTTTTCTGGCCCGGTTGCTGTTCCATAGCAAGGTTTCTCTTCTTTGATTCTGGCGCAGAAATCTTTAGCATTTTTGTTTCAATTATTCACCGTCGCACCCACCTACTTAATTTTCTGTACAATCATTTAGCTGATTTATGTGTTGGCTGTTTACTCGTACACCCATCTCAATTCAATTATTCACACTCCCGCGTGTGCCCATCTCTCCGGTTCGACATTTACCCTTCTTCTACACTTGAACCCATATTGATTCAATTATTTACCCCTTCTCTACTTGCAAACCATCTCGATTCAATAATACACCCTCTCTCTGTACAACCACCCTTATCCCAATATTTGCACCTTCCCTCTATACAGCCACCCTTATTCGCGGATTTTCTCTACTTTTAATAGAATCATTAACTCCTATTCTTAATACGATCATTAACCCCTCGTGTGGTGAAACTTACATTTTCCACCCCCCATCTCCAGCAACACTTCTCCGTCTTCCGAACAATATTCGAGAGAAACAATCGTTCCCTTCTGAATAATAATTCGCGGCATCCACCGACATCGTCACGCGATAATTCGATTATCGTTCGATTCTCCACGCTCCGGCCCTTCGTCCGACCCGTCTACGTCCGTGCGCAACGCTCCGACTCGTCTCCCTCTTTCTCGTTTTCCAGCGAGCCACCCCCTAACCACCCTGAAACCACCCCCTAGCCACCCCCATACACAGCCGGCTCGTCTGGCCAGGCCACGGTGAAAGGCAACGGGAGAGAGCAACCCTTTGCCCGTTTTCCCAATTCGATGGGAACGCGAAAGCGCGTTTTCGAGCGTTTCGCGGGGGTTCGATGGGGCTGGCTGGCTGACTGGTCGGCAGGGGGTCGACCAGGGGGGTTGCAGGGGGACCGAGGGCGGAGAGCGAGCTCGTTTACGGCGCAGCCCGTTTAGAAATCGATGTCCACGATATATACTTCAATGGCCGAGGCTCGTTGAAAAGTATTTTGTGCGTGCTATATCCCCTTTGCTGGTCTTTTTCGGTGGTTTTTGAACGTTTTCGCCGGGGTCCACCTGCACAAAATTTTCTTTCACCAACATAGATCCCCGAATACCATCCCTCTACCTCTACCGAAGGTGCCACAGGGGCCATTTTTTTTTTATTTCTCGTCTTCCGATAGCCAGGCTAGTGTGACGAACCATTGTTCCAACCTGGAATTGTATTACCGGGTGGCCCGAGCGATCCAGATCGATTTCGCATAATTACTCCAACCGTGACGCAGGTTTCGGGGGTAGTTATTGCAACCCCGTTCCAAAGCGAGCCCCGTTCAGTGTGTCAACGTTTCGACAAATCCACGGTCTATTTTCGCTCGTATCCCAATCCTACGATCGAATTCCCGGGAAAACACGCCCACGAAAATCCTACGCGATCGGAATTTAACCGGGTGTTGCTTTAACGTCACTGCGCACTCATTTTTCGATTCTGTGTTGCTCTTCATTCAATATCGAAATCATCATTTGACGAATATCGTTCTGTACAACTCAGTCAAAGTTCAAAAGGCAGCAGCACCAACATCGTCGAAGTAAGATTGACCTTCTGAGAAACATCTAGCTAGGTAACCGATCGTTTCTACGTTCACGGAGCCGGTCTATCGTATATTCCACGAGCATCTCGTTCTTTGTTCGGTGTGTAGAAGCCACGCAAGCCGACCTCAAGAGAAAAAAGAGAGACGACAGAGTCCGTGGTGACGGTGTCGAGGGGGCAGAGGACGCGTCGTTACGCGACGGAATACCATTATCCGGATAATGGGCCGGCAATTAGCTCGGCGGCGTGCATAAATCTTCGCGTGAAAGGACAGGATGCCCGGTATTTAAATAAATAAGTAGCCTCATTGTCCGGCGGCGGGCGTCATCGGGTCACGCTGGATGCGTGAACAAGGGAAAAAAATGCTAATCAGTCCGAAAACTCCGCGAGCCGGTGTGTGGACCGTGCGACAGAGTCCGAGACGGTTTCTCGCTTTTCACGTCACCGTAGCTGGGGTGAGAGGAAACCCTCGGGGCGGCAGAGCGATAAAAAAATATTGTAATCATGATTTGAATTCTTGGAGATTGTCATTCCTAATATCTTGAATCTAATGTTCTGAATAGTCCGGATTTTATGTATTTGTGACAACATTGATGAAATTTATTTTCAATCTATCGAGAATTTGATGTATTTATAGCAGAGGTGTTATTCCGTATCATTTTAAATATATTTTTATTAAAACTTCGTTGATACTTTCATTGATGAATAACCGGATTATCGATTTTTATGGTTTTTCCTGTTGAACCTTCGTGGAATAATCATTATTTTTGGAACGATTTCAAGTGGTGGTTCGAACGCAGGTGGTTGTCGGCTTAACGAGGACAAATTTCACGTATAAGCAGCCTCCTAGACCGTTTCGCTCCTCCAGTTCGCTTCGAGGACCACTACCCGTGGAAACTCCACGGTATATTCCGTCTTTTCATCCCCGCGGCGGCAGCGGCGGCTGTGTACGCGTTTTTCTGGACGCCCGGACACCGCGATATGCATTATTAATGCCGAAGGGCTCTCGAACTTCGCGCCTCGACGCGTGACGAACCCGGAGAAAAAGGAATCCCGCGTGGACTTGGCGGCTTTCGATCGCCGGGATTGTCTGGAGAGCCGGGACGAGACGATGGGCATGATAATCGAACCGTTCGAACCCACCCCTGTCCCCAATGTCGAGTTCGAAATCCTTCGGGTTCCTGGATTCTAAAGATTTTTCTGTTTTCCCAACCGCGAACTTTCGGCTTGCTTGGATTCTGTCTTTTGTGGCGTTGGGAGGGTGGAACGATCATTGTGATCGTGTCACATCATCAAATAACGATTATACCGTCGTTAGAAGGTCGATATTGGATGCAATCGTTCGTATAATTATTTAAATCGATTTTTCTACTGCTGTATCGGCCGTAAAAAATTTTATTAGAATTCGCGAGATGCTAGTTACACTTCGAACTGTAGTGAGAAATTATTTTAGCGGAAGATGAATGTTCAATTCCCGAAATATTTCTAGACAGAGTTCACAATGCTCGCTCCGAATCAATACGCGACCGGATCCAGGTGAATTTAAATTCCTCCGAACAAAAGAAATTATTCTAGAATAACTCTCCGGGCAAGATAGAATATTTTCCACCCCCTGAGATAATAAATAGTCGTTCCGCCGGTTCGAACAATAAACGATGAAAATACATGGATCGAACGTAAGTTTAAAAAATCGAATTTGTGGAAGAGCCGGGGCTGCGCGAGCAAACGGGAAACCCCCGGGAAAATAAATTATAAAGTAACGCTTGAGGAGCGTTAAGCCCGTTCCCGCGTGAATCCGGAGTGATGGATAGAACGTCGAGAATATTTCTAGAGAACGAAAAGAGAATGAGAGAGAGATAGAGGAGAGGTGGAGAGTGAGAAGAGGAGGAGGAAGAGGGAGAAGCCGAGCGAAAGGACCGATTTAGAGGATTGTCGAGAGAGATCGCCGCCGGTCAAGCTCGACAATCCTGATAAATGAAAGAAGCAAATGCCGAATTCGGATTCCCAATAAGGGTGGTCGATGTCAAGCGAGCGTGGAACGGCGTGGATGGAAATCAGGGTGGATAGAAGAGTGGACGCTGGAGACGGCTTTAACCGGTGACGTCGTCCGCCGGCGACGATCTCGATATCTATATTCCGTCCCCTTTCGCCACCCCCTCGTCTGGACTTCCGCGTTATTTCGTTCGCGAATATTTCATCGACTCGGACCCCGTCGACCCTCCTACACGTTCGATTCCACCCCGGTTCGCTCAGATTCTTCCGCCTACTGATTTTAAACCTAGAACGAGCCTGTGATACAATTTATAAGCTCGTAGTAGCTCTGAGTAGGCGTGGCTTACGTGCTCTTCAGTTGTACGGAGCCAGAGCAGAGCCACACAGGGCAATCTGAGTCTAAATTTGATTTAGACCGATTTAGAGTCACGCTTAAAGGTCATCTCTCTATGTAGATGATTGAAAATGAGTAGGAGGCGTGCTTTCACAGCTCACGATTTTTACCAGAATGTCTGTGACATATTTAGACAGCGTATTCTGTATTGTTTGTCCCTCTATAACCCAAAAGTTATAATACCTGTGTACATACGAAGTAGGCGTCTTTGCTCCCGACACTCTCAGAGCCAGATAAGTGCTTCAAAGTGCAATCTGTTCTTCCACCTGGTTCAGACGATCTCCGTAAAGAGGAAGAATCGTTTCGAAAGCGCAGAACGACCGATCCCATTGTTCGTAGGTATTCGAACACGCTCGCGAATCTACAGCGAGAGGCCGCGAACAACGGGAACAACAACGATAACAATATCAACAACAACCCCGTGAACATCCGGCGGCGATCCAAAACGCATATTCGCCGCTTCCGGGCTAACTTCCCCTACCCCGTTTTCCTGCCGCGTTACATCAAGCTGGAGGGGTTGCTCGCATTTCCGCCATCTCTCCCCTTTCTCTTTTTCTGTTCCTCCCTTCGTCACCTATCTCTCGTCATCCTTCTCCCTCTGTCTCTCTTGGTTTCTCCCTTCGTTTCTCTGCGAGCCGGACGGCTCTCTCGGATTCTCTGTTTTTGCCAGCGCTCGTCTCCGTTCAGCTGGATGCAATCAATAAGACATTCGTGACGCGACGGTTATGGCTGATGGGGACGTGAGCACAGGGGCCAACGGCCAGCCCCATGAATATCTTTCGATAGATTGCACACATCGGACCCCCAGTTCACCCCCTCCCCCATCCCTACCGATATGCGTCGCGATGCGTCGATCCCTCGCGTTCGGATCGGGAGACGGGCCGAGGGTCGAGAGACCGTGTGCAGCCACGCGTCCACTGCGGTTAACTTTCCTCCTGCTCTCTATTTTCACCCTCTCACCCCTCCGCGACCACCCCCTCGCGCAACTCCGTGCACTTCTTCACGGATTACTCTCTCACGCGCCTAGTTTATTCTGCTAATAGACGAACCGAGCTGCTGTCACTCGTTATCGTACTTCGTAAAGTTTTAAATAAAATGTCATCGAGACAACGATGTGTTACAGACATATTATTCGATAAATCTATTTCCTTGAATATACAGGATGGTCGGTGGATAAACACATTTGGATCCAGTGACTCACCGATAGACTGTTTATCCATCCCAAGCGGCAAACTTATGGGACGAGCAAATAAAAGGCATTTATTGTTTCAAAACATGTTCCCCAGGGACTATAACGCTCGTCGGAGGGCGGACGCGTCCTTTCCACCCCTTATCGAGGACAATAATGAACTAGAAAAGCAAACAGTACTCGTTGAACCACTGAAGTGATCATTTATTAAAATCACAATTGCATTTCCATGAAAACGTTCTAAATAAATAGGATAGAATAAAGACGAACTGTTTTCCACGTGTTGAAATGCACGAAGAGAGAATTAGATGTGGAATTGGTGTAGAAAATTGTTATTTTAGAGATCCGCAGTCTACTGGCGAGCCAGGCGAACGTAACAAGGTTGTTCTCATCGACGACGACAGAGCCGAGTCGTAGCAATTTGGAACAAAAGTTGTCAGGTTACAGGCTTCGGGGGGTCGGTCTAGCGAATTTGCGGCACAAAGACCCCGTCGGACGTTTTTCCGTTTATCGAGAAGTACGCCATAATAGCGTGCGATAGTCGCGATTTTGCCGCGTGCGCGAGCCCGAGCCCGGCCTTGTCCGCGACACTTATCTGGGGCTCGCGCGTGCGTAATTAAATGTATCGGCGACACGGTCGGATGATCGGATCGTGCGCTTTTATGCGAGCCGGAATGGTGTTAATAGACGGTGACGTTTTCGCTCGACGTCTCCCGGCGGGTTCCTTTCTCCTGTTGCCGGTTTGATAACGCGGTTATCACTAGACTCGCCGAAAACCACCGTCGAAAAAACGACAGCGACTTTTCGTTTCGCGTTTGATAACGCTAGCAGAACACGTTGCCAACGGTTCTCGAATTGATCCGACGTGTAACAAAAGACGCAGACTCTCTCCGGCCATTGTAATATTTTTCCCGAATTTTTTTCCACCGATTCGAACTCGCCCCGGACGCTTATCTGAGGCTTATCGTCGATTATATCTCCGGCGGAACGATAGCCCTCGAAGACAAGGTGAGACCTTATCGATGACGCTACGCTTTTCCTGGCTATGGTAAAATCGTTGATATCGTTGCCGAGAGATCGTGCACCGTCACCAGCAATTTTCTGTATCGGTGACACGGTCAGGTTATTGAATCAACGCCTTTGTGGACGCACCATGACCACACCATGAGACACCGGGCAAGGACCATGGGACCGTGACTGCAGACGACCATGGCATTCAACGTACTCACGCCGCGGCTCATTGTGCCCCACTTGACTTTGTTGCCGGGGCCCCTTTTGTACCGTTTCGTACGCTCCTACTCTCTTTATTTGTTCTCATTCTCTCCTTCTCCCTCTCTCTTTCTCTCTCTCGCTCTCTCTCTCTCTATTTCCCCGTGTCTATCTCGCCACACGCTTTTACTTTTACTCTCGATCCCAAACGCGACCGACTTCTTTGTCCCATTAATTATCCTTGTTTTGTGCTCAGTTAAACCTTCCCTGTGATTTCGACCGGCGCGCGGGAATTTATGGGGGCGGAGGGTCCGCCATGGATCCAGGATTCAGGCGACAACAATCGCACTTTGTTTTCTAGTTAGTGGGGTAGGTTGGGGAATCGGCGATGATGGAATCCTGTCGGCTTATTGTCACCTCGAGGGACGAGATCATCTGACAGATGACTGTGGACCTACCGTCTTTGATGGTCCTTGCAGATCAACGAAATTTAATTAAATTCAGTTAGACTCGAAATTAATATTTTATTGAATTCTGTGTACATCAAATCCGGGACGCAAGAAGATCGCCGAAAGAGGATCACTAAAAAGTCGATGCAAATTTACGAGTTTGTTGTGGTCTAATGGCAACGGTGGTCTCGCGAAATGTTCGGAGGGATAAATTTGCGCAACAGGAAAGGATCGGCAACACACGTTGTTTCGCAAGCATACGCGGCGATATATTAACCGCGGCAGCGTGCGCGAGTTGCGTGTTTCTTTCTTTTGCAGCCCCGACGGGCGTGCACGTGCGTTCGACAGGTATCTATCCATTCGGGGTTTTGTATTCGGGCTCTGGTTTTCCATATTTCGCTTTCGTTGTCTTCTCGACCGGAGAAAAAAGCCTTGCCGCTGGCTGGTGCCTCGCTCGGTGGTTTTCGCGTTCAATTTTTTACTTTACAATACGTGACGTTTTTAGTTCCCCGAATAAAACACCGTGTCTGTGGCATTGTGATGTCTCTGGTCCCGTTAAAAAATCTGTCCCCGGAATTCGTCATTGTCTTTTTCGACCGGGGAGGCATCCAACACCGGCACCGTCATTAATTTCGATGATAACGACGGAGTTCTAGTAGAACGATAGAGAAGGGTATGATTTTCTCACACCCCTATGGTTGTCCGTCAACGAGACCACGAGTAGCCGCCCCATAGACTCCAGGTCTTATGGTGGTTCATGGGGGTGAAAACCACCCCGGGTATAACCGCGTTGCTAATCCGGGCGCATAGTTTATACGTCATTAAACCTCATACGTCGAAGGGTGGCGCGCGAAGAATCCGCGGACGTCACGACGTATATTGCCGCCTGCGGCAGTGTGCGCGCCGCCTTTTCTATGGGAGGGGGGAGTGGAGGCGGCGGTGTTGCTAGCAGGGCAACGCCACCCCTCCAGGGAGAGCTGTCACGTCGAATCATCCCCCGGAGATATGACAGAGGCCGTCTACCGACGACGAGGGTGACGACGATCGGCGGTCGACCCCGAAATCGAGATTAAATGTCCATCCACCTACCCCGACCTCGTTCCTGCATCCCTCCCTCTCAACTACTTTGCACGTGCTACCCTCTAGCCTCCCAAGAATTTGCGGATTTTTCGCTGGGAATGCGGCAAGAGGGGTTGCAAACTTTTTCGAGGCATCGGATCAAGGTTTTAATTAGTTCGAGCCGCTCCTGATCATTTTGAATTGGACCGTCGCTGTCCCAAACTATATTATCGATTCCCTAATTTTTTTACATTAAAAACGGTAATCTTTTAACGAGTCGAAGCTCCTCTTGATCATGAAAATGATGCTTTCTCTCGATTAAAAATAAAACGACATCGGTTAAATCTTCGCAAGGCTGGGAATTAAAGTTTCCACGATCTGCTCCAGCAGTTCTAAACCCCATAAATTCGCGAACGTCCCGAGGTTAACGACTAACTCGTCAGCTCACTGGCTCGCCAGACTTCAAGTACAGCGTTTGTCTAGTTTTTTCCCGTTTGAACGGTCTCCATCGAGGATCCAGGTCGTCGCAATCGGCTTTTTCCCTTGGGCGTAGTCTGCGGGTCGTCGAGACCACTTGGAGGTCGCATGGTCGCGACCATTCTCGTTGATACATCGCGGATCCCAGGAACTTTCCACGGCGGCGCACGATAGATCCCGGTCGTCGGTCTGGGTTCTTGGTGCTCAGAGAAGCGATAAGCGTATAAATGCAAACACGGACGCAGCCGCCGCCGACGCCGACGTCGACGCGGTGCCGAGAGGATGGATGCATGATCCCGCGGCACAAAGTCAGTAGAAAATGAGGGGTAAAGAGAGGGAGAGAGAACGAGAGGAAGCGGCAGGAAGGCATTCAGTGCATTCACGGGGAAGAACTCTGCACGAACGAGCGAGCCCGTGAATGAACCGAGTCCCGACCCGGCTCGAACCTCCCCCTAAACCACCCTCGAAACCACCCTATCTCGGGCATTATCGTTATTAAACACCTCGAAGGGCTGCCGCCGTAGGATATCCTCCGAGTCTCAGGATCTAAACTCGAACGGGCGCGCCTTTTAGCATTTCTGCGTCGCGTTTTCCTCGATGCCAGACCGGGTCGTTGCATTTCTGAATGCTCGGCGGCCGTCAACCAGCCCTGCAGATCGCGTCGATATCATTTGTCTGCTACAGAACGATGCACTGATCTTGTCTGCTATCAGTTGATCCGTTTCTGTAGCTACCGAGTTGATCTAGTTCACGGTTACCGTTCAACCCTTGCGTCAGTCGTCTTCAAAAATTTTTATACTCCCTTATCGACGAACCGCAAAATTTCTATCCGCTTCTACTACCTTCTACTACCCCCTCGAAACTAATTTGGGGAAGTACAAACAGATAAAACTGTAGTCCAGACTTTGAGTGTGGACATAGGGGTTGATTTACAGTTTAGTTTTAGTTTTCGCGGAACACCCTGTACCTTTTGGGAGAGACAGCAAGGCTCGGAATCCTATCTCGCCACTCAAGACACCCGGCATTGTTTCGAAGGAGACCGGCCCGCTCCGCGAGCGCTGGAACCAACCCCCTTAACCGTGGCATCGGCGGAACGCCGGATGATGTACTGCGCCCCCAGCCCCTTAATTACTGCCGCGTGCAAATTGGAAGGAAAAATTAATCGCAGAAATGACTTAGAGCCGCCGGTTGCGGGGGTGGGACGAGCGAGGGTGGCCAGGGGGCGGAGGGTGGACGAGGAAGCGCAGCCGAGGGTCGCACAAAGGGGATGAAAGGAAGTCCGGGGCAATTAGAATGATGCCCTTTGCACGGTCTTCCTCGCTGAACCTCTACCACCCGCCCTCCCTCCCTTCCGACCACCCCGAAACCACCCCCACGACCGTCTCCACCCTCCGGGTGATATCATAGAGCGATCTTCATCCGTCTGCGAGGAAACGAACGACAGCGAAATGAACGAGATCGATTAGGAGGTTGAACACTAATAGTTCACAAAATTGTCAACCTTATTTTCTCATTTCACATTACCTCGCTCTTGATCAGCATAGCTCGAGAATGTTAAAGGAACTGAACAGTGCCGCTTAAAAGGTCACCCCTTAAAGATCCGTCTGAACCTCGCCGATTACGATCGCTCCTGAAACTACCATTCAATTTTGCCGAAGAGGAGCGCATGCCCGCGGAAGAAGCATGCGTATCCCCTCGCGAGATCCACCCTTGACCCTCCGGTAAAGAAAGGTGCACCAGCGCGAAATGGAGCAGCCGATTCGCTAAAGCGGGGTGAAAGCGGGTGGCGAAAGCTGGCGCAGCTCGGCCCGGTTTGGCGCGTCGGCTTCATCACAATTAGGTGACGATTCCATCAGCGACGTGCGGAGGCTGGTGTGTGCCGAAAATCGGGAAGCGAGTACCCGCGAAACTGCGGTCTCCCTTCCATCTTGGAATAAAAGAGAGGACCAGGAGTGTGTGGGAACACCATCGGGGATTGCGACTTCGTTGGGGATTCACGATCCACGTTTGTGTCAGGGAGGAGGAGGGAGGTGGATGATAGAGAGAGGATAGAGAAGAGATCGTTCTCTCTGTTGCAACCGTGGGACCAGAGTGTGTCGGCTAGCGCGGGGAGCTCGATTTTCCTGGTGTGTCTGTCTGTCGGTCCGTTCGTTCTCGTTCGTCTGGCTGACTGGATGGGTGGTTGGCTGGTTGGTTGGTTGGTTGGTTGGGTGGTTGGTTGGTTGGTTGGTTGGCTGGCTGGGTGGCTGAGTTTGCTGCCGTTGCATCGAAACATATAAGTCCAGGAGGGCAATAATAGATCCCACAATGCCACGCGAGCTTTTCAGGGCCTCCCGTAGGTGGTGCGGCCGTGGGTGGGAACGTCGGACGGGGTTGGGGGTTGCCGGGGGGTGGTGGAACCCGCGAGAGGGGATGGAAACGAGGTAGCTCATCAACTAATGGCCCGGACCGGAACTGAACTACCTTCTCGTACGGACTCGCCTACGCTGCTGCCTCCCGGTGCACGTGTGTGCATACGTCTGTGGATGCACACGTCCTCTCTCTCTCTCTCTCTCTCTCTCTCTCTCTCTCTATCTATCTCTGTCTTTCCCTCTCTGTCTGTCAGCAGACTCTGTCTCTCTCCTTCTCATTCTCTGACAACCTCGACTGTCGCGCGACACAGCCTCTCCCCATCGAGTGGATACGTTCTTGCGCGACGTCTACCAATCTGGATTGCACCCAGCCGACTTCATTTCGGATATTTAGCGTTATTGCTGGATAAGCCATCTACTCCCTCCATACATTCCTTCTAAAAAGACCGGAAGCTTGCCGAAATTCCACGGAAGAATATGCCTCGCGACCTTACAGAATACCAGGTCCGTATCCCGAGTTCCAACGCCTCCGCTTGTTCTCTGTTCGTTGTCGTCATCGTTGTCGTCTACCTACTTCTTTTTCTACGGCTCTCAGTGTCCATTCGAGATTGGCAGAAGTGCATAAAGTTAAGTGCACGCTCCTCCCGTTCTAACAGCTAGCCACTGTGCCGGAAGATGAGATTGCGATTCCGGGAAGTCGTTATTTCTCCTCGGGATCCTCCTTTTTCTGATAGATCGCGCGCGCGGCTCCCTTTCGCGCGCTGTAATGCTCATCAATCCGGAAGCGCAGATCTTGACGAAACGATGAGACTCTTTTGAGAAACTCCGCGGCACGAGCTTTCAGATCTGTGGAATCATCGTCCTCCAAAAATAGTTGGCCTTTTTCCTGGTAGTGGCTCCTGGTCTCTGGATTTTTAGCTTCTCAACGTTCTGAGTGCTAGAGACGTTACCAAGGACTTCGAATCTTTCGAATCTCTAAGTCTGAGGCTCCATTCCCTCTTGTTTCATTTAAAAATGATCATCGATTTTTGGGAGCTGATGATCTAGTATTTTAGATTATAGTCTCTCTAGTTGTTAAATGGTTGATAGAATTATTTACTAAGCTATGCTGAGGGGAAACTCTGTGAGGTCTTCAACCCTTTACTCACCCCCACGAGTGTTAATCTCTCCTTTTTGGGTAACCAGGACCTATCCTTTCAAATTCTAATGTCACTAACTCCCTGAGACTGGATGTCAGGACCCCGAGGGTTTGAATTTCCAAATCCGCGGGTCAGGAAATGTTTCGGCGAGTCCTCCCCCGAAAATATTAATCTTCCCTCTCTGGTAGACAGCCATTTACAGTAATTACCGGCGGTATTAAAAACAAAGGAGGACCGTTAACGCGACGGGGCGACCTCGGAAGGCCGGGGTCCTCTTTTCGCGCTGCTCAAAGGAGAGACGCGGTACCAAAGAAAAAGGGTTCGTTCTCCGGTGGGGTGAGTCGGAAGGAAGGATTCGCATAAATCCACCCTTCTCTCTCCGAACCGGCCTGGAACCACCCCACGAGAACGGGCCATGAATATTGATCAGCCCCGTTCCACCCGTGCGTCGTCCTACTCTCACGCAACGCGTCTTCCCGTTGGGACCCTCCTTTTCGTCTTTTCCACCCCCGCACCGCCATCTTACGGGGTCTCCATTTTCTTTCTCTCTCCGTTTCGCTTTCTCTTTATCCACCGATTCGCTCTGGGTCCTCGTGACCCGGCAAACAACGGACTCTATTTACGGTGGACTTTATCTTGACGTGATCTAGTTATGCCAGGCACGACCTAGCACGCAGCATCGCTCCCAGAGATCGCTCACTATTATTCTATCGTCTATCGCCAGCATCTAACACGTGGTTTCGACGGGTTCGGCTGTCGGAGGCCGGAATTCCGAATTGATGGTTGCACGGATCACACATTTATGTAACACCGCATTAGGCTCTTTAGAAAATTATGTCCTGCAGACCCTTGTTCATTATATCGTCTTTATCATTTTAATTGAATTTTTAATCAGCCTTCAACTTGCTCTCAAATTCCCTTGAAGCTGGCATTTGCTCTTTAAAATAATTCAGAAGATTGAGGAACAAAAGATATTGCATTCTGCGTTTCATCTCATTTTATTATAATGTTGTAATATTCAGCCCGGTGGATTTCGTCGCTGTCCACCCCAAATTCCTCGCAGTATGTTTCTAAATACCATTACACCCCGAGGAGTGAATAAAGTGAATGGAATGGATCCTCCACCCTAGTCTTTCTATACGGCTCGTGTCCTTTCGTGTTCAGTCGGCTGTCGAAACATGGTCATCGTCATCGGTCACGGTCTCCAGGAGTCATCGAGATCGCTCGGGCTGGCACGCAACCCTTTCGCCGTGAAACTTTAAACGAACGATCTGGGTTAGAGCCGAGGAGTTTTTAACGCTTCGAGAGTTACCATGGCAACAATGGTAGGCCGTTATTAATCCCCGACGGGAGCGGCGAGGAACAGAGGAGAGAGAGAGAGAGAGAGAGAGAGAGAGAGAGAGAGAGAGACTAGGGAAAGGGAGAAGATTCTCCCCCGGTTCTACCGGAGCTTCTGATCCTCTCATTTTCGATCTTCTTTCGCTCCTTCGGATCTGCGCTCGTTCCTCTCCCATTCTTTCGCCACGTGAGCGACTCTGTCTTCGTCCGAACGACCGAAAGATAGACAGAGAGCACAGGCACGCGTGGAATTAGGAGAAGGCTCCGTCATTATACTCCCATCACTCACTTCGCTTCTGCCTGTCTCGCTCCGGTTCATACTTAACCTTGGCTGCGAGCCTTCTGCGTCTCACCTCCGCCATTTCTCTTTTTAGCCTCGAACAGCGAGTGTTGTCTGATGGTGCCTGCAACTGTTGCTAAAACATCGACGGACAAATAATTCTGTTGACCATACTTGTTTCTTACGAATTGGATGCAGACACATTTAACCCTTAAGCCACTAACTGGGTACCTAGGTCACACCACTTGTAACATCATTTTAACATTTCCTTTATTTTATCGAAGGACCACAGATATTAATTTATATTCGAGGCAGAAAAATATCTCTTGGAACAATTGATTATTTTAACACATTACCGACCGGTGATTATTGCATATTTTTGAAAAATGTATGGTACATGGCTAAATTTTCATTTAGCATTTAGTATGAACTAACTAAGTCGCCCTCAATAATGTCGTTTAATAGTTTCATTTAAGATTGCAATGTCAAAGAAAATTTCTATGCTTTTTTTTTTGGTACAGCAGAATTATTGAAAATCCTATTAATAGGCTTCCGGGCGGTAAAGTGTTAACCCTCGATATTTTGTACGATTCTCGAGAGGTGGTCGATTCTCGAGAGCAATAGTTGCACATGTTTCAGGCTTTCGAAAAATGATTTCCACGTTTCGTGGGAGCATAAGTGCATCGATCGTCGGGATTTCGGCGTCGGATCCTGTTCCGGCTCGATTTCCGCTCGGCGGCGGGTCGGCTCGCGTTTACCACCTGCATCGGATCGAATTAATAGTTCGCTCGGCCGCGAAACCCGTAAATAATGCCGGCTGACAGGCCGTAGCCGAACGTCGATGAATAACGAGCCGCGGAACCTTCGACTTCGAGTCTCTCCTCTTTTTTTCCACGGGGGTCGGCCAACACCGTGTCGGTTCGGACCACACGCGCTCGAAGACACTCGCATATATCCGTAATCCTTTATGGCGGCTACGAAACAGAGGGACGACACGGGGGTGCGGATGTGGAAAAGCGAAAAATACAGCGACAGGGAAACACGGTGGCCGGGACGTTGGAAGGAAATGAGTGAAAAGATCGAAGAGAGGAGGAGAAACGAGACGAGCGAGAGGGAGAGAGAAAGACAGAGATCGTTGTGGCGAGTGTCTGTGCGCGTGCACGGGAAACAAAGCTCGTCTCCGGGCGAGCTCCTCCACGTGTACAAGCCGCTCGATGCATCGATACCGGAAACGGCGCGATCCGCCACGAAAAAACCGGAGAGAAACTTGCTTGGCGTCGCGTCGACATTGCCGCGAACAGTGACGCGCCTGTACATGAACGCCGTGAATATTTCGCCAGAGATATCCCGCCGCCTTTCTCGACCCTTCGACCACCCCCGTACCGTGCACACGTTATCGCAATTTTTCACGTGGACGTGCTCGGACACGTGCTCGTCCCTCGCGTTTACGCCGCGCACTCGTTAGACGCTCTTCGATCGGTCGCTACGATTGGCTACTCCGATTGGACGCCTCAATTTCCTCGGAACGAGCTGAATTGTTTGATATCTCTGACGTCTTCGGTGTCCAATCACATGATTCTCGTGACAAAGAGAATATCATTCGCAAGGGAATATTTTTGTCTTGGCTCTTTTCGAATTTTTTATGGACGAACCGATATGGTGATTTTTGTTTAACCAACTAGGATAGTTAATGCTAACCTTCTACCACTGTCTACATTAATTTGATCACGTTGCTAAAGTCCGTTCGAAAGTGACTGAGTTCTACCACTTTTCTGATTAGTGAGCAAAGTGCACAGAATACAATTTTCCACAACCGTACCAGTGCAACGATTTTTCTGGAACCACCTGGGATACTTAGAACGAAGTTTCAGCCACCCTCTCTATAAATTTCATCAAGTTATTCTAGCTCGTTTCCGTCGTATGGCATTTTGAAGTACATCAAGTCATCCACGGTTCATGGAACGTTCGCAGTGGAATGATTTCGTTCTAACTGGCGGTATAAATTTTTCTAAAAAAATAACACACTACTCGAAGGACGGGGGATGGTCGACAGAAACCCGATGCCCGACGGTGACCCAATGGAGGCTTCGATCTCGAAGGAAAGTAGCCTCGTCCCGCACCGCGTTCGATTGATCAGAGTGGGTGGACGGAGGTTGAGCGATTTTCGCCGGAAGTATCGGGCGGCCGGAAGCCGTGCGCGCTTTGAAATGCGAAAGACGTGTTCCACGGCCACGGGGAGAGAGAAATCTCCCACCCTCTCTCCCTCTCTTCCACCCTCTCTCGGAGTAACGTTGATCTAATAACGGGACAAACGTCGCGCGAATCGTGTCCCGGACGGGATTTCATTTCCTCCTAGGATGAGCGGCCGCGACCAAGAGGAAAAGAGAAGGAAGACATAGTGAGAGAGAGAGAGAGAGAGAGAGAGAGAGAGAGAGAGAGAGAGAGCCTTGCAGGGGTTGACGGTGAAAGAGGGGCGAGAGGAGGTGCGGGGGAGGATCGATCCTGGCTCTCGCAAACCCGTCTTTCGATAGCGTCGCCTCCAGCTAGTTGTCGAACAAAGCGTCCCGCCGCTTCGTGCAAGAATTCGCTCGACAGCCGCTTAGACTGTGAAGCGTGCGTCGAAGAGGGTAGGGGGGTTGGAGGCTCCTCAGGATTTACCAGGGAACTTCCAGCCCCCCGTTCTCTACACCTTTTGTGACAGTTTGCGAAATTACTCGCCGCGAGAACTATGCGGCTACACCGCGAAACGTTGACCCACTGTCTATACGATTCCGTGAACAATGTTTATTTTTCCCAATGCGACGACACTATGACACCATGTAAAAACATTATTACAGTATGAGCCAATAGATTTTCTGTATGTATTGCTATTTACTCTGTATGAATCCAGATAGCTAGACTGATTTTTCTGCAAAATAAAACATGCCTGCATTATTTTCAAGCTACAAAAATTGTCATTAATGAGTTGAAAATAATGCAACAAAATATTGAAGTTCTTGGAACAGTTCTACTCCTTCGCGTTTGATCCAGTAATTTTTATTATAAACGCATAATGCGATCCTTGAGTTCCTCCGTGCTGTAAGCCCTGCGATAGAAACAACAACGTAGACTTCTGTTGACGAAAGGCGTGAAAGGGAACGGAAAATAATGGGCAAAAATCAGCTTTTTTGCTGAAACAGTTTGGGCAACGGGCAGGCTAGAGAATAGTTGTAATAACGTAGCGAAACACAGGCGAGAGGCCGAGGAGGGTGGCCGCAAGTGTAGGTTCCCCTTCGCGAAACGTTTTACCGAAGGTAATGGCCGTGCCGGAAGCGAGATGACGCGTGACCCCAGACGGATGCATTAGACGCACTTCCGGCGGTGCGACGCCCGGCTTCAGCTCCGCGCCGCTCTGCTCCGTTCCTCTCGGCTCCGCTCCTCTCTACACCCCTGTGTTCATCCGTGAAACACCAGGGCCACACCGGTCGCAGCATCCCGCCTATTCGCGGCTCCTTCTAACGCGTTATTCGCGCGATTGTATCCCTGAAATCCTGTTACGGCCGACGGATCGCTCGATCGAACCTTCGGCCTGTCCCTCGGGTAATTTCGAACTCCGCCGAAACTAGGACGATTGTTCGGGGTTTAATCGAGCGGACAATGGGACTCGACGAGCGGATACTTTCTCCGGCCCCACCCCTTCTTCAGATCCTGGTCAGCCTCTCTTTATTAACGCGAATCAAAATATCTCGCTGTTCCTCGGAGACAAGCTCCTGATCCTCCAGGATGCGTGGAAATTATTTTTTTACGGACCAACCAGAGCTGCAATTCTTAAATAAACAATTGGAATAGATAATGTGAACCTTCTACTATCGTCTGGATCTGTTTCGTGAAGCACCTTCAAGTCGTTTGGTCTGTATCGCATTTTTAAAGGCAATAAGTTGAAATGCACCAAACGTGATTCCGGAGATGAATTTTTTACGGACGCACCAATACTGCGATTTTTATTTAAATAGATTATATTATAAATTATAAATTAATTTTTGTGATTCTTCTACTACCGGCTGGATTAATTTTATGAATCAACATTAACTGAATCGACGGAGTTGCTGGACTTTTGCATTAAATTCGAAAGCCCGCAAATTCCCGCAGGCTTACGACAGATAAAAACGGAAAAATTGAGGCAGGTGTTTGAGCAAACGTTGGCTTCGGAACATTATTGGCAGCGCATGTTTCACCTGATTGAACATCAGCAAACAATCGGGAACCTTTGGATTTCCCGGGCGATCGAGGATCGAAAAGCGTGGATTAAATACCTACGCTCTCGGTGTACAATCGCGAAGGATGTCAAAGAGAAGTATTATTTCCACGTTGCGTGAAAGGACGAGTATATTTCTATTGATCCAGTTCGGATATGTTTCCCGGTTGAAATTTTGGTCGCGCGATTTTCTATGGACGGCTGTACCTTTACCGTTTTCCCCGTATACGCGTATGTACTGTATACATATCTGCCTCCACCTCCCGCCACAACCATGGGGCGGTCCGAATTTTCCATGTAACGCGCAGAGAAAAAGGAACGGCGTCAAAACTGGCTCTCTTGTAAATTTTTCACGTCCGCCCGGCGCAATCAAGCCCGCCGCCGGCCTTCCATTACCGGGAACAGCAAACATCGCTGTTTATGCATTCCGAATAGGGGAAGCAAGGGGGAGAAATTAAAATTCATCGTTCGACCCCGAAGATATCGATTGGTTCCCCGACTATGACGCTCGAACGGAGCTACGCGGCGATACGAGCCCCCGGCGAAACACTTTGTCTCGGAATGGTCCAATAAAATTCGGATACGCGAAACCAATCGCCAAAATCGCCGTTATTATACCTGAGAAGAAAAGTCGGATACGCAGTGACCTCGCGAAAAATTTTTCCATAAATTTTTCAACCCCTCTTCCTCGAACAATACTCCGACTCTATTTCATTTCTCTTCTTCGCGAACTCGTCGATATGAAAATTCAATTAAAAATACAATTTCGCACACTGGGATTTATTCCCTATAAACTTTCAAACCTAACTCCAGTGACGATTACAGACATGTTTCTTTACTAGAATTCCTTAGGATTATTATTAAGAAATTGTAATTATGGACAATACACTTATTCCGTTCGAATCATTCGCCTTCTATTTCTTCTTGCCTATCTGACGGTTTGATTTGTCGGAATGTTGTTGCCACTCGAGGGATAAGATAGTGCTTAGAAGAGGAAAAGCAAGCCTCCATGGGGTTCAGGAAGCGCGTAATGGTGGCCGTGACGAAAAAAGATCCGCCGGTAGGAACGAGCCAATAGGATAAGAGCCCCTTTACCTTACGAGATTGGTCGGCGCATTGTTTTAAGGGAGGCCCGACGCATGCGTGATCCCATGCGTGGGAGGATCGACCAGAGTCCACGGCCCACGCTCCCTGAGGATCGTGCCTCTCGATCCGGTAGATCCCACCAGTGTCCTGGCACTCTATCCTCTGTTTGGGCCCTACCATCCACCTGATCCACTAAAAATCCACCTCCCACGCGATCCACTTTTCAATGAATAGCTTTCAACATCACGCGAGGGCTTCTGTAATCACTGAACACGCCGCTCGAAAAATTAATCACACATTGTTTAACCACTTACCTTTGCATTATGGATTTGTTCGTTGCAAGTATCAAACAATTCTGAAAATCTCCGATTTTCCTGAGGCGTTTCTGAAGTCCAAGGATCTCCAGGACCCAGGTGGTTAATTAGTACCAGCAAGTAAGCGCCGCAGCGGGAAGAATCACTAGTCGATTAGCACGGTGGGTTTGTTAAGGACCAGGATCTTGATCCTAGATCGTCCTTCGTTCTGTGAAGTACTCCTTTTTCGAAGGTAAGCTGTCGGAAACGGCTCCCGGCAGATAAATCGATAATCATACCCGGTTTTTCGGGGGCTTAGGCGTCGCTTATTAGCGAAACCTCCCGGTGCGAAGGATAGAACAGGCTCGAAAGAGAGATGGAAAGCAAACGAAGAGAGAGAGAGAGAGAGAGAGAGAGAGAGAGAGAGAGAGAGTGAGTGAGGAAGGATCGCGGAGATGAATCTCGAGGGAAGAAACAGAGAGGGTGGTCGTGGAAAAAGAAAGCCGGCCTTCGGTCGGGAAAAAAAGAAGAGAAGAGGGGGCACCTGCCTTCAAAAAGGCCGCCGACTTGATCCGAGCCGCCATTGTTGTCCACGGTGCACCATACCGCGAAACAAATACAACCCATACAACGCCGTGGAGCGTAACTGGAAACACAACCGGGGAGAACGTCCGTGAGATTAGCTCCGCTTAGCCACCACCTTTGCAGCTTCTCTCTCTCCGTTGTTAACCGGGGTTTTAGATTTTTCCGCGATCCCCGACGTCCCCATTTAACCGAGTCTCTTCTCTCTTCAACCCCCCGAGACGTCAGCCAGCATTGAACCACGAGAACCGATTCGCACAAACGCGAGAAATCTTGATTAAAACGCGAATCGAACGATTTCATAATTATTGCAGCCGTACCGGGGGTGAGAGCGAACGGTTCGGGGGTGGTTCTTAAAGGGCACGCATGAAAATCATCCCCGGCGGTTTATTGTTCCCAGGTAGAATAATTGCCGACTTCCGGGGGCCGCACAATGCTCGGCGACCCGAACCCGCGAAGATTAACCGACGTTTTTCGCGTGCGAGACTGCTCGAGCGCGAAAAAACCAAGAACCACCAAAGAAGAGGGGTCGGGGGGTCGCGGACCAGTGTTTGTTTAAATTCGAGCGACTTTGGTAGTGGCCTGAATGAGCCCGACTTTTGTGCATTATGCTCGTCACCGAGGCCCGTGCCACGAAAATATCCACGTGGCGACACGGGGGGCCGGAGAAAGGGGCCGAAGAAAGGGTTGAAGAAGGAAGAAAGGCGAAGAACTTGGGGGCGCGAGAGGCAGAGGGAAGATATTCGGAGAAAGAGAGTGCCCAGTCGCTGCTCTTACGATAAAAGATCTCTCTCTCCCGGTTGGCTGGCTGGATGGCGGCTGGTCCTGGCGAAATTTCCGTCGAGGGCCGGCCCGGGACGGGGGTTGGAAAAAAGCTGCTGCAGCGAAATAAAAAAATATATATATATACATATACACATAGATATATATATATATATGTATGTGTGCATGTACATGTGCATGTAAGCTTGTGCATGTGCGCGGTACACTACGGCACACGTACAGGCGTAACCGGGCGCAGACACGCGGACCCGTGTAGGCACTTAAAAAAAACAAACACCCACACACCGGCGGGACAAGAATCGAGCGGAGCCATTCAACTGCTGAACGAAACAACAATTCGGTCGTCCAATTAATCGCGAACAACGCGCGCGCCCGAGAAGCGAAACGCGCGCGATTCGAGAAATCGAATGGGCCGAGTCGAGCCCGCGCCCGAGCTTCGCCCGTGCTTTTTTTTTCTCGTTTTATGTTTTTTGTTTTTAGCCTTCCCCCCTTGAATGGACCAATCGGCAAGGCTCCTGGTCGAGGCTGCTCCGGTTAGTTTTTTCGTCACCCTCGCGCTACTTCTCCTTGGCTCGAATTCACTTCGAGTTCCAGACAGGAAAATCATCCCCTTCGGTACCTCAGCCCGGTATATACGAGCTAATTGGTTATCTTTCCGATTTTTCTACAGTAGTCTCTGGCATTCCTACAATTTTAAATCTGCTCTCTCCACTCCCTATTCAAAACCACCCCCCTTCCTCCTTCCAGATCTCCCATCTGTTATATTGCACCTTCCGTTGCCTCTATTTCCCAGATTTTTTTGCATAATTCGCATAAGCTGAGCGATCTTGGTAGGTGAAAGTGGTATATGTCAGCGGATTCGTCTCCTACCTGAACAAAAATATACGGTTCTCTATAAAGAAGATAGAGATCACATTGAATCTCGATAAAAGATATTATTAACAAAGAGCTATAGTTTGGGAAGTACAGTTCTGTCTCGAGTTTCGATTTCTCCCTTGTATCCCGAGATTTCCACACCGTAATTGGTTATCTTCTTTCCGTGATTCTCCGAGCAGTGTGGGGGCGGTTAAGTGGCGCATTGAAACCAGCCGGAGAGACAGACGAAAAATCGTTCCCCGAAAAGTCAGTGCTCGCCACCCTTGGCCATTCGATGCTCTTCGAGGAGGATTCCCCGAGCAGGGTGGCTGGAAAGATGGACGAGGACGGGACATTAATAAGCGTAATATATTAGGGAGTCCTTTGTGAGCAGCGGGCGTCTTTCAGCCGCGCGTCAAGCCGAATCCTGGCGGGCCAGGATCACGGTTGAAAGGTGAAAGGAGAGAGAGAGAGAGAGAGAGAGAGAGAGAGAGAGAGAGAGAGAGAGAGAGAGAGAGAGAGAGAGAGAAAGAGAGAGAGAGAGAAACGACGCAAGGACAGAGGAAAAGAGACGGTAAAGGGCGATCCACACGGCAGGTTATATATGCTCGCGGAGAGCCCAACGGGATTCAAAACCATCCGGCATCCGGGCCCGAGACAAATGCGTTCCGCGGCGCGAGACAAAACGCGTGACTCGTCGCCGTCATTCGTTAAGCCGTTTTCAGCGATGGAAACGGCGACAGGAAAGGGAAGGGCGGCTCTCTGTTCAAAACCAATGAAACCTCCGGTTGAAAGACACCTCCTTCTGCATTCCTCCGTCTTCTTCGGGGCCGCGTCATTACTCAAGAGGAGTACGTGTCGCGCAGGACATTCCGACGGCTTTCACCGAGCTGTCGAAGGGGACTCGGCCCGAGCGTGGGCAGAATATATTTACGCGCGAGCGACCGTTCGACGCCGACCGTTTGCCTCGATCGATCGGAACAACGAGAAACGATACCGAAACTGCATCCCCCGACTCCGCTCTACAATCTGCATATCGTAACTCCGCGATCCGATCGAGATCTTCGGTGAGGAACGCGGTCGAAGATGGCCATCGTTGATTAATTCGTGCCGCGTCGATTTCGACGGGCCAGAAGCATCAGGATTGCCAGGCTTAACAATTTGCACTGGAACGTCGAGCCAGACTCGTGATTAACATAAAATTCTATTTTGTGAAGTTCTTAATATAAAATAAAACGTAATGCCAGGTGCTGAGTTGGAATAAATAGATGGAAGTAAATAAAAGAATGTAGGTTTCTTGTGGATGATGGTATACTACCGAAATGGTAAAGAGTTCGCGAGGTGTCAGGACGTTTCTGTAAGGATCGACCGATTAGTATCGACGTTGTTCTCGATGAAAACCGTTAATCGCAGCGGCGCGGGGGTGTCTGGAACGCAAAAGGGTGCTCTGTCGACGGTTCGTGGATCGTTTCGGTGGGGGCTGGCTGTCGGCTGGGCCATCGTCGAATAACGCGGAGCGTAACACGTGGGCGCAGAGTGCCCGGAGAGAAGATAAACGGATTACGGCCGCTTTGTGTCAACGTGATCCGCTTCCCGTGCACCCGAATCCCAGTACCGTGCTCGCCGTCCGCTCCTCCTCAATGGGATATTACGCGCTCCAGTGCTGGTAACACTGTTCGGTCTGCAGGATGTCGCTTCGACTGATAACCAATTTTCATTACTGTTAATTTAGGAGCCTACAGTCGCGCCACCGCGCCGCTGCGAACTCTCTCTTTCTCTCTCCCTCCCTGTCTCTCTTTCTCGACGCCTTTCGGATCACCGTTAACGATCTCTGTCCCCGGAAAATTCCGATTTACACCGTCCCACGGAATTTCCTTCGAAGACCTCGGCCTTTTCTATTTTCAAGCATGTTTCTTTAATTAAAATGCAACGGTACCTCCTTAACCCTTCGCTGCATAGTGTACCATATCTGATACAGTTAACAAATCTGGCAAATAGTAAACTAAGAACGTGTTTCCTTATTATCCTAAATTATGTTTATTTTTCTGAGAATGTTGTTTTAATTTTTTAAAATATTTTTCCCTTAAATAAAACACAAAAACTGACCTTCTTTCAATTTTTTCATTCCAATTAAGAAAATCATGCAGTGCAGGGTTAATATAATATTTAAAAAAATGATTTAACAGAAGAAAGTAGTAATGGAATCTGTGAGTGATTTTACACAACGAGGTGTATAAAATTAATTGGTATCAATTGCTTTAAATTTGCGCATCAATTTGGTAGATCATGGTTGGATAGAATTGTTTCAATCGTCTTTTTCACGGCAGACTCGTTGCCCAGGGTTAAACGACCGCGTGGCTCCGTCGGCTCGCATTGTGCAAGAGCACAGTGTTCCAGACTATAGTCTTTGCTCCGGCGTAAACAGCGTTGCGCACAGCGATCCGCGCTTTCCATGGGATGGCATCCACAACTTCCGCTCGAACAACTGGATCCTCGTTCTGTCACGCGACAAGGTGACCCAGTCAGCCTGCTCGATGACAGGGACGAGGCTATTGTGCGGCTCGGGATCGGCAGTAATCGGCGTCTCACAGTCTCTCCTGGCTGGAGATCAGATCGAGCGGAGACGCGCGCTCTGCTCTCCGATCTGCTCTGCTCCGTTTCGCAGGAGAGGGAACGAGAGGAGAGACACGTCGTCCCCTCGTGCGCGGATCCATCGCAGACGCATTCCCTTCGCGGAGGATATCTCATCATTGTACTCGCCCCTTAATCAACAGCTCCCTGCCGTCCTCGTCGTGGCCGTTCGATGCTTATTGATATAACCCACCCCCTCCGCGCAACCCCCTCGATCGAACCCCTCGCGACGTATGAACTGTCTCTGTGTCCTGCGAACGCAGCCCCGTGACTCTTCTTTTGCCAGGACTGCCCATAGAAATTCCCACATGCAAGGCAACGGTGCAACCGCGCACGTCGAAGAATTAAAATCATTGTGATGATCGCCGGACCATGGCAAGCAGCATGATCGCGCAAAGCGTGGATCGCTTTGTTTAATCGGAAGTTGTATTAAATTTTGCTGATACAAGCTGTTTTATAAAGATCTGAAGATGAAAATTGATGTGCTCGTCTCCTTGCATTGTAGAAACGCGAACGAACGTCCTGTGATCGCAATGCCAGAAGGAATCTATGTAGAAACCGTGCTCTATGGAGAAAATTTTTTAAACAATTCCAACGATCCTCCCGAAATTCCGCTGAGCGATCCTCGCAAAAGAAGATCCACAAAAAAATACATTTCCCATTTGCAAAGATCCCGAGCCCAATTACGAGAATCGAGAAGGCTTTGGCGTGGAGATTGCGAGGGTTTGGGTTTCTACATTCCCGTGCTAATAACCGTGCCACGGGGATACCGTTGGAGATCTCGCCGAAATTTCATATTCAATAAGCAATATTTGTTTCGTTATTAATACGTGTCGAATATAACGGGAGTCAACGCAGAGTCGCGCCCGTTGAATGGGGCGTGTTTCGGTGGTGCACAGCCACCGCACCAACGTATTTGCATGACAACGGTGGCCGCGCGCACGTATGCATCCCTGTCCCCGGTACTCGCTAATTAGCGGGTACCACATACCGGCGCGGATTAACGAGAATATTGCATTTTTAATAGAGCCCTGGCCTCCGCCACCCCGTGGCGACCGCTGCTGAGCCTGTACGGGGGTTGCTCCGGGCTTCGGTGCCCCGGCGCGGTGATTTCAACGACGACGATCTCCGTTTGCACGGATCGTTGCCTGTCGAGGATCAGGACACTTTGATGTCCTTCCCCGCGAACGGGCTTCCGAAGGATTTATTAAGGACCCGGCAAATCGTCTCGAAGGGTCCGCTCGGGCAGACGCGACGCGATCGAACGCGGCTTCCAGAAGCTTTTGATATGGTATTTGGAGAATTATGCTGGTAATCACTCTCTGCTTGTGCTCTACCGTTCGCTATATTCACGGGTGATGGCCTAGTTAACTTGCTGGCACGTAATTATTATACTGTCATTGATTTTTCGACCCTGGTCAAGCGGGATCGAATTCAGCCTGTACATCGGAACCCTTAATTATTTATGTGGATTCTGATCACACGGAATTTTTCCAGAATTTTTACAGAATATTGTAGCTAATTTTAAAGGGAAACCTTTTAAAATGGAGTAACATATTTCAACCCATAATTTTTTGCAGTATTTAGACTGCAGAATAAATGACAATTTCTCCACCGTGGACCGACATAATGAACAAAGATTCTCCGCTCCCCGATTGCTCTAGGAAACTATAAAATCGAAAAGGAGCGGAACAATGAGACGAAAGCAGTGCTCCAAACATAAAATATAGTGTTCACCTGTGTCCTCGGTGAAGCTGAACTCTAGGGGGTTGGATTTGAACCCCGTCCAAGGCAGAGGATCGTTCCTCCCATAGAGAGCCGGACTTCTCTATGTTTGCGAAGACGTAAGAGAGGCTGGTGGAACGTGAATTTTTTTAGACTGTCGATCGCGCGACCGAAAGGCTTGAATATATTTCCCTGCAGCGTTGGGGATCGATCTAGAGGCTCAAAGAAAATCCCGCGTGCATCCCTGGGGTCCAGGTCGGTAGTCGGTTCTCTGCTTGCCCGTCCGCTCGACTAGCTCCGCTGATTGCTGCTGCATCTTTGATGACCTCGTCCAGACAGAGAAAGAGAGGGTGAGGAGAGGAGAGGGGGATCGGGGCCACCCCTGCACGGAATGCTGTGCAAAGAGTGAAACGTTGAGATTGATATTTTAACAGACGGATTACGTAAGAAGGGACCCGGGCTTGGTGTGCTGGTGGGTGGATAACGGGGGTGTTAGAGGGTGACAGGGGGGTGGAAGGTGGATGGGGAGGGGGGTAGCAGAAGCTCAAGTGGTTTGCCTCTGCGAATAGGGTGCACACCCAGAGGAAAGCGGATCCCGACCCGGTCACCCGTTGATGAATCTTTCAGGGGACCCTGACACGATATTTAACAGATCGTGTTTTATCAGGGAACGACGCGTAACCTTGCGAATCTTCCGTGGCATCTACGACTCTTTTTACAGGTACCACCATCAATCTTTTCACCAACTGATCGCCCTCTTGTTTGTTTCCAGATAAAGAGGCTCCATCCAGCGCGCGGGGACTCATGGGAATCCCATCGGTGAGCGATACATCCACTGATACATGCTTCATTTCTTTTGACCCCGAGCAACTAGAATTTCGATATTTTCGCAAAAATGTATTAAGTACATTATTTATGATTATATATTATAAACTAGCTGTACCCGCGAGTTTGTCCACGTGCAATAACAAATCCTGGTTAATTATTAACGTCATTAAATTTCCAATCACTAAGGTGGTCTAGATAGAGATAGAGATTTTATTTTTAGACAACGAAATTTAACGAAATTAATTAAAACATGATTACAAAGCATATATTTACTGCAATAGTAGGTAGGAATAATTTTTTTATGAATTTCAGTGGAAAGTTTATCCCGATGTCTTTTAAATCGTGGATTAAACAGTCATGAAAAATCCGAACTGTATCGTGTTTGGTATCATTTTCATCGGAAAAATGTCGCGAATATGCATCTAAAAGTGGAACCCGAAAATTTTTAAGACTTTAAAAATGCACATATATGGAATATCCTGCAAAATAATCTACAATTAAAAAGAAATAATCAATTAGAAATCGTCCAACTCGAAGTTCACGTCCAAGTTACCTTAAAGTCCGGTTCATCTGTTGTCCCCGGTTTCGTCAATTAATTTTGTCTCTGGCGAACGTCGCAACGGACCCATGAAAAATCACCTGGGGAACGTTCCCGTCGCACACCTGCGTTTCGGATCGGAGGTGTAGGTCTCCTCGAACGTGTCGGCGAAAATCAAAGCTAGCTTCCACCGCCTTGGTCCACACGGTCCTCGTTGGTTTCTAGCTTTGTATACAGCCACGAACGAACGAACGTGTACGCGTTACGACGAGGCGTTATTAATCGATTCGTTGCTCCGTGTGCTGCTCCACGACCTTGCTAGCCGAAAACCCGGGGCCAGATGTAAATCGCGAGACGTAGGTGGCTGCGATCAACCGCCATTTATCATCGACTATTTAATTTACAACGGAAACTGGCCGTGATCCAACCGCGGTTTAATCCATCGTTCTCGCATGGCAGGCTGCGTGAAACAAAATTTTCTCTCGTTGCGCGACATGCTGCATAAAGACAAATTAGTCGTAAGGTTTTGAGAGTTCGACTCATTTAAACAGAGTGTAATTGTTTCCCTAAATTAAAAATAATTACTCTGTTTAATTATGTTTTTTTCTTTAATTGAAATAGATACAGAATTTATGTAGAGAAAATTTTCGAGCTCTTCAAATCGAAGAATAAATTATTTTTAATTTCCCTAAATTGAATGATAACTGATAATTCGTCAGGACCAACTGGTCTCGATTCCAGCTCGAGTCTCGATGCTGTAACACATGTATCGAGCATAGGACGATCGATCCGACCTGTAGACGGCCTCGTCTATATGTATTGATCACGAACGGGGACTCGAACGAAACGATGCCACTGATCCGTTTTTGCGAGCACCGTTGACGTGCACGTATTCCCCGATATTTATTCCGCCTGGACCGTTCTCCTCCCGGGGAACGAGCGTCTTATTTTACGAGAGGAGAGCTCCCCCGAGGAGGGGGCGGAATCCTCGCGCAAGCGAAAGCCGAGGACCGAATCCGAGGAAGATTCTATTAGCCTACTATCAAGAATGTACATGCGGTACGCTCCGCTGATAACACCTGAGTCGCTGCGTCTGCCTGGGTGCTCTTATCTCGCGTACGTGCGAGGTATTCGAGCGTGATGCACTCCGGAAACGTTGCACCGTGATGCAACTTAAAAATCCGAGCCGATAGATCGCCGCTGTCGTCACGCTCCGACACGATAGCCGCAATACTGTGCAATTATTGCGATCGACGCTTTCAGTGATTTCAGAATATTGCGCAGTTCGAAAATTAATATTGAATTTTAAGAGCGTCTGGAAATTAATTCAGTAACAAGGCATTGTCGTTAACACTAATATTTAGTATAGTGTCCAAGATGGTCCAAGTTTGTACAGTCGTGAATTGCGCTTCCCGCGTGAAAAACGCGGCAATAATCGGCGAGCTGGAATGGCCGTAAATAATTTTCCACGATGGGGCCACGCTCGACGCGCTGTTTAATAATAATATTGTTTAATACGGTTCTTTGAGCGCCGGCTTATTTGACGACAGCCAGCCACGGCGTCGCTGTCACGAATTCACCGCGGGGAATAGCGTCATTATTCAACGGCGCGTCGAAGCGGCCGTTTTTAATGAGATCCTACAATATTTAAGGCCGGGCTCTCGAGAGATTTTACGCCATCGCGTTGTCACGGCCGCGTCGCCGACCACTTCCGCCGCGGGAAATCTTTCCTCGAGGAAAGAAAATTGCTTACGGAATACCCTGTGCGACGCGAATTACCGATTTGTCAACACCCGTGTCTGTTACCACCGTCCTGGCTCTCTGAAGTTCAGGAATTCTCAAAATGGAGCTCATTTCTCGACCGGTGAAATTTTAATAGGGAATTTCTGCACGGACAAGTGATGCACTGTGGAGGACCTCGAGGCACTCTGATCCCACAAATAAAAAGAGTTCCATCTAAATTTACATTTAAAAAGGTTCCTTCAAATTAAAGTTCCTACAAAAGAGTCCTTTAAGAAAACATCCTACGAAAATGAGAGTTTTCGCAAAGACCCAATAACAACAAATGCTGTGACAGCAAGAACGACAATATCAGTCAAGGTAAGTCTTTATCACCTGATCCGCTGATAACGCGGGTTATCGGGCAATCTCTCGCGGAGAGATAAGGATGAATAAGAGATAAATCGAGCCTCCTCGAACAAAATAGTACAACAACAAATCCAAAAAATAGGATTCATCGATGGGCAATTATTCACTCAACGTAGTGAAAAATGCAAAATTCAATCGTACCATGAATCGCTTCAAGACAACGGGGCTGCTATTAAAAATCGTGATAACAAGTATTACAGATCTAGTAAACACTCTACCAGGAGCTGATTAATAATGTTTTCATTAATTGTACTGGCCTAAAAGTATGTATGGATTAATTAGAAAATAGCATGGACCAGAAACTTCCAAAAATTATGAAATAATTCTGAGGAACAAAATCAACATTTTGTCAACCGTAACCAATGACGAGTTTTGAACAAATTCGCCAAAATATGAGCAGGGTGGGTTGGTATCGATCGCGAGGGCGGGCTCGAATGGAGTCGAGGGATCGCAGGACGTAATATTTCGCGAAGGTGGATTTACGTGGGCGTCTGGATCTCCTTGCCGGCATCGGCAATCAGAAACACATTATCGGACGCGAGCGGGGCTCGGTAATACGTCCCGCTGCGCTCAGAAATATGCTTCGGCCCGGTTCGCGCTTGCCAAGGACGCCCGGAGGAAATGAAATGGGACAGAGTGATCTTTGCTATCGACAGGAGGACGCCGCGCCGGTGCCGGTGCTCCATTGATTCCACGACTCGTCGCCAACACTACCAAACAGTGATAGAAAAAAAAAACGAACATTAATCGCGCGCCTCTTAATCCGCCGTATATCGCTCTAGAATAATAAAAAGAAAAAAGCAGCGAAGCCCGGTGGAAAGTTTTCCGAAGCGACCGGAAGTTCATCGAACGCGTGGAGACGTTTCATCAGAAAATGGCGCGCGCGAGATAGAGAGAGACACGTATCAAGTGGTATTCTCCGGCAGTTTCAAGATGAATCCGAAGCGCGCGTCGTCGAGCGGATCCGCGCTTCCTCAATCCCCGGAACGGCTTCCCTTGTCGATCGATCCCCATTCAAAGGGGGGAAACGACCGAAATATCATCGAACGTCACGGGGATACGGCATTCGACGAGCACCATGGGAAAAAAACGCCGTGAAACGGCCGCTCGCGTCTCCGTAGAATTCATTTTAATCATCTCCACCTTCCCCCGTCCGCCGGGAGACTCACCTTCCGGCCACGGAGGAACGGGACTCTCTCTCCTCTCTCCCTCTCTCTCCCTCTCTCTCACTCGCTTCTCCTGTGGCTCTCCTTCTTTTTTCTTTTTTAATTTCCCAGCCTCTCTTTCTCTGTCCGCCCAGTAATCACGGCACTATTACACCGAAACGTTTTTGATGAATTCGTCAACGAGCCTCCTCCTGCACAGCGAGCTCTCCCTCGCCTCCAGACGGCTCCTCTCGAGCCGCGAGCGGAGTCTTGCGAGCCTCAGGCTCTGCAAGACGGTCTCCTGAGAGAGAGGATGCTCGGAACAAAGCATGATCCGAGCTAGAAGTTCCCTAGAACTGGCCTAGACGTCCTGGATGCTGAAACTGACGATCTACGAATGATTGTAAGACTGTCGAGAAGGCTACACATTGTAACGTCTCGAGAAATGCGAGAGAATTTTCGACATTCATGAGTCTAACTTAGATTTAAAGATTGGAAATTCCTCTTTACAAGAAAGGCTTAAAAATTAATGTGGAACTTTTCATGCCCGTTTTACAGACGAAAAACAAGAGCTATGTTCCATCATATGAAGTTGTACACCTCTCATTCAAAGTACAATACAACGACTAAAAAAAATCACATGTCAATTTTAGAGGATTTGTTGTAAAGAGAAATCTTCACTCTCCAAATCCGCGTAGGATTCGTTCCCAACAAAAATTTTCTAAGATCTCCAGATATATTTTAATTTTTGTAATTTTTGAGAAGAAAAGGTTCTTAGGAGTTTCGCTTGTTTCTCACGTGGTCCTTATTTTTCTTTCATAAAGAAACTAAAAAAAATCGTACATCAAGTTTTGAGAGCTGGGTGTAAAGGGCAGGCTTCAATCTTGAAATCCGCGGTGAATTTGGCCAGAGAAAAAATTTTCCCATGATTCTACAGACGTCTGAATATGCTTGTAATGCACAGCGAGTTATTATACAGCTTGTTGGTGTCGATACCGTAACGATACAGAACCGAAAGAACTGTGCAGGTCCGACGCTGCGTTTAAGTGTGCGACTATCTTTATGTCGACCGTTTGCCCGAGTCGGAGAGGCAGCATAAATAATTTTCTGGCGCATCCGCAGCGTGAATGTAGCCGCTCAAGATAGCTGCGACGACCGCTGTGGACGATACTCTTTTTCTCGACGGCAAAATGGGTCGGCTGTCTTGAGTTCCGCGGATTCATCTTGCGGATTCCTTTCAGGACGCGAGCTGCGCGCTCGCGGCTTATTCAGCCTGGCCTCCGTACGAAGAAGGGGTACACGGTCGCGCGCCGCTTAAAAAGAAGCTCGGATCGCGGACGATCTTCCAGATCAATTGGCTGAAAAGCGTTGCTTGATTTTTTCACTCGGGGAACATTATCATATTCATCGCTCCTCCCGTAATACCTCTGGCAAAATTTCGGATCTTCGAATTTCATTCAATGCGACGCTCCATCCTCTTTCAACCTTTCCTTCTTCTCTGTTTTCGCGAGACCACTTTTCTTGCTGATTTTTCCCGGGCGAATCGAGCACGCACGGTGCTCGAGACACGCGTCTCTCTTGAGCGATGTTACCGGAGAGTCTTTTCTTCGCGTTCTCTTGACTCGCGGCGAACGATCCATTCAGACGGAATTATTATCTGTTCCCCGAAAACTGTTCGCCTTGTTCCCCATCCCCGTGGTTGATGGGGGTGGGGGCAGGCTTTATTTTTATTCACGATCTTCTCTTGCCCCGTATCACCGTCTGGAGAGAGGCGGAACGCTCAAGAGAAGAAGCGCGCGGATCGACGGGAACGGGGCTGCTGGAATGAAAGCGAAAGAATCGAAAAGACAAGAGAGAGAAAGAGAAAGAGAGAGGCGGGGGTCAGTCGGTAGAGGCGAGAGAAAGAGAGAGAGAGAGAGAGAGAGAAGAGAGGAACGACGGCCGACCGGACCATTCAAAGTTCCCAGGAGGCAACAAAGGGTCAGCAACGAGCTGATCAAATTATCCAATTCATTTGGATTGGCGGAGCGAGCGAGCGAATAAGTGCTCGCCGTTACCAAGAGCTCCACTTCACCGCACTCGAGCACCATCCGCTATGAGACGCTTGCCCCGTCCAAATTTATGCACGTTCCACGATACAAACCACCGCTGCAAAGACTCATCTCTCTGTCTCTCCTCGTCTCTCCAGCATCCAGAGATCGACGGCCAGGAAAAAAATATCATCGCCTGGCCCTCTTTCTCTTGCTTTTGTCTCGACGGACAGAAAATACCGGAGACTAAATGCCGGGGATCCCTCGCATTCAATGTTTACGCGCAAGATAAGCGAGCTTCTTCTTTGCGAATGGATTTCGGGCTTCAATCGTTCGGTTTTCAAGATACGCGCATAAAAAGGGCGGTGAAAGATTCCATATGATTTTTATTTGGCAGCCAAGAGTCAATTGGTGGCTCTCTTGGTGGACTACCCTTTATCACGTTGATTCCTGATGGACCACATTATATCGCGCTCTTTGGATTTTTGCTTTTTCCAGTTCTACGTGCTCGCATTTCATTCTTCCATAGTTGTTCTCTGTTTTTATCTGCGCCTCCTTCTGTATCTTTGTGCGCTGCGGCTGTTAAACCGTATCTACCGTGCGCATTTTATTTAGTCGTTCAGTTAACAAGGGAACAAACGCGGGTCTACAAGTACCTCTAGAAGTATGTTTAAAGGCAAATAAATGATCTGAATGGCTCGGAACGATCCTAAGCTAACTGACAATTTTCGAAATTATTTTATCGGCGTCTTTCAACTAAAAGATGTCCCGAGAGGTAATCGACCTTGCTAATTGAACTTCGGGAATAAATATTTGTTAAGGTAACGATTTCGGAGGAAACAGGAAAAATTCCAGAACGATGGATTTGGAATAGCACGAGGAGAACGTCGAACGTCGACGAGATTGTCGTTCGCCGTCGACGTTCAGGAAGTCGGGAGGAGGCTGTCCCCTTGGCCCCCTGGCCCCCCGGGCCCTCCTTCTCGTCATATTTAATAACCCACGCGCACACACGTCCACGATGGTCCACGTACGGGCATTAAACTCGGCCGAGTGCGGAGGTTCGTTACGTACAATGCACCGCTGATTGACCAACCAGATCCGCCCTGAAGTGGCGTCGCAATATCGGATCACACCGTTGCCCCAATTGTCAGCGCTGCTATCTTTCCTCCCCCTTTCGTGTTTTCGACTCGCTCGATTCCTTCGGTGTTGTCGATTCGCCGATCCCGACGAGCACCTCCTATCCTGGAGCCCCAACGATTGTCTTCGAACCGAGCTCCTGGCTCCGGAGCTGTCTGCAATTTCCCCGCTGTTGTTAAACTTGCATCTTCATATTTCACGGCACGAAAATGTAGAACTGAATCTGTACAGAATATTTCGTTGTAAAATACTGAAATTCTTGTCTTGGCACACTTGGTGTATATTAAATATAATTATTACAATTGTCAGAGGACGTGGGAAAAAACTTGTTGTAGAGGATTAGCTACGAGAGGGATGATAAATAATTTTCTAATCATTTCTTACGAGGGGTTGTAATTCAGAAGAAAATTCTGTGCCCCTTATTAATAAGGTTCTATTGCTTTGGTATAAATTGTCAGTCAGAATAGAAATTAATTTCCGTCGCGTCGTGTAAGAAAAAATGGGAGGCAGCAACCCTTCCGCGAGGGAGTGACGCGTTCGATGATTGATCTACCCCAGGTGAAAGAGGGGGTGAGACGATAGGTATCTCCGCGGATCCCGCGATCCGTCGAGCGAATTTTCGTGGATCGTGGGGGTTGCGCGAGAAACGGTAGGGCGAGGAGGAACGATAAAGGGGTGTGGAGAGGGTGGGCCCGGGATCATAAATAAGAGTACGCGTCACGCGGCGATAATTCGTCTTCGGCGGGTCGACACCTCGAGGGCCTCTCCTCCCTCTTTAAAATTATTATCGGTCCGGGAGAGTAGAGCGAGCGAAAAACCTCGAATTCGAGGTATCGAAGTCCCGGGGGTTGCGCTGGGATAGACAGAAAGGGGAACACAACGAGCGAAACAAAAGGGGGGAAGGAGAGAAGAAGAAGAAGAAGAAGGAGAGACAGAGAGAGAGCGACAGAGAGAGCGACAGAGAGAGAGAGAGAGGAGCGGAGAGATCGATGGATACAAACAGCGCCGGAGGAGGCCGCCGGGTTTGCGCCCGTGAAAAATCAGCGCGGTTCATTAAATCCGAGGAGAATGCCGGTGGCTGCAGTGTCTCGTAGCCGTGAGGAACCCCGGGCCTCCATCTTCTTTTTTTACCCCCGGTAAATATTTATGAACGCGGAGAAGCGTGAGGAGGGTAGTCCACCGTTTCGGAACTCGTTGGCGAGAGATCGTTCCGTTTTTCTGAGAAATTGTTGCCCCAGAATTTGGCCCTTTCTTCTAGCACGGCCGCAGACTCTGTATTACAATCTCCAGGAAACATTGCTTTCTTCTTCATAAAAACAGAGAGCAGCAAGATCATTGTTGAAAAGAGGCTCAATTGGTTCCAGATTGCTATAGATCAAACATGAGCATGCTTGGCACCGTCAAACCCGAGGGGCCACTAAGCCACGCCCACCAAAACAGTTATACACCCCAAGAGAGCCAATCAAGTAATATACTATTCAGGTTGACAGCATTGAAAGAAATTCAGCTACTTCTAGATCGCTCTAGATGAAACATATCCAAAAGAAAAGAACAAACCACCGCCTACTCTTACCGCATTCTTGCAAAATCGTTACTCCAGAGGGTAACGGCTCACGTTCCCAGGCCAATGATCGTATGTTGACCATAACAGATCTAAACTACCCCCAGTACAGTACACTGTTAGAGACCGAAGCCAAGGAAAGATGTTTTCTGGCGGCAATGGTCCCGGTGTCGTAATCAATGTTGTGATTCGACGTTAAGCGGGCATCAAGTGGGTTGGCAGCCCCCTGCCGCCACGAGCCACCGCCGACGCCGTGGATCCAGGGCGACGTCGACGCACCCCCATGAACCAACACGAGACGCCCACGAGAGATGGGGCTAGGCTCTCTCGTCGGTAGGGCTAGGGGTTTGGGTAACCAACTCGTGAAATTCAATTACCGAGTCCGCGGGGGTGGCTCTCTCGCGGGAGGAACGCGAGCGTTTTCCGAACAGGGGGTGCAGCAACACGTCGGGCACCGGGGCTACACAGAACGTAGGGTTCCACCGACCGAAAGAGGGAGGAAGGATTTGAGTGACAGCCGAGAAGGAGACGCGGGCCTAACTCTCTCGCCTATCTAACGTCGAATCTTACACCCTACTTCCACCCCCTGTATACCCTCCTTCGATATTCTCTCTCTCTCTCACTCTCTCTCTCTCGCTTTCTTCATCTGTCTCCCGCTTCACCCCCCTTGGCTCCAGAGTCGAGGAACTAACCCGAGGGGGGAGATAGCGAAATTGAAATTGTACCTACCGATATACACGTCCCATTCTGTCCGACGAAATGGTTTCTGCTGAGAATCCGACGCCGACGTCGACGCCGGCTCCCGTGTTTCGACGGCACGCGGAAAATTACCGTTGCCAAGAGCTGCCAAGAGATCAATGATCCACGTACGTTCCCAGAAAATCGTGTTTCCACCACTTGTTTTCTCCTCGTTCTCCTCTAGACTCTAGCCTGTACTTGCTACGTTCTTTAATCCTTCGAAAAATCGCTTAGTCAAATTCTTTTCTTTTTCTACACAAGAAAACCAGATCAATTAAAAAATTGCTGTCCCGTTTCTGATCGAACCTACACCATCATTTGCAACAGCCCTGCAAGTTCAAGACTCTTCTGCCTTCTCAGGATCTAAAAACCCACCCTTCTATCTCGCCAGTAATTTCTCGAGAATCCCCGAAGCACCTTCAACCGCAGCGAATAAATTCTCGTTGATTATCGTTCTGCAGAAAATCGCGCGAACACTTGCGAGTTATGCATTCTCCGGAGACTAAACCGCGGGGAACCGACGGCAAACTCTGGCAGCTATTTCCTTGGGTAAATGGCAGCGATAATTCGAGGAGGTTTGTGCAGAGAGCAGTGGCTCTTTGAACTATCGCGAATTACCGGGGCATCTAATTCCCCAGGTATTATGCGTCGCCTGGACAGTTTATTGAGGAGATCATAGAGCAGGAGTCAAGAGAGCGGGACCAAGAACGGGTCTCCCGGATGAGTCAGTCCATGACTGGCCGCCTAGAAACCATGGCCAGTCTCTCTCGTCGCGGTCGGTTTCATCCTCGGTCGAGCAATGATCATTCCCCATGGTGGACGCACGCGGGACTGACAGACTGGAGGCTTCGCGTTCATTAGCCGGCTATTCAGTTCAACGGGCCAACTGGCGAGGGTGGATTCTGACTCCGGTGGCTGCTGGAATGTCCGACATGTTACTCTATCCTCACACATAATTACACGCGCCTTCGCAGACGTGGAACACCTCTCTCTCTCTCTCTCTCTCTCTCTCTCCCTCTCCTCCTCTCTTCTCTTCTACACACGTGCACACACCTTACTCTGCCAACCCCTGGCTACGTCTTTCGTCCAACCGAGGAACAAAACGACGGCCTTCCGGTGATCCAACGGGTGCGTCCGGTTCATTATCGCCCTTGGACCACTTGGACACGCTCGACGATCGCCGGGTGAAAGAGATCGATCCATCAACCGCGAGGTTTTACCTCGTTCCAGACTGCAACCTGGAAATCTTCACTCCTTCAGACTTTCCCTGGTTGTTGGCTAATGGGAACTTTCTTAGACCTGTTTGGGATATATAATTTTTACTCTAGCCTTTCTTAATGGTTATCGTTTTACTGTTGGTCCTTCAAACTGTACATTTTTAAACTGTAGTCTAATTTTACGATTTAGGCAATTACATTTTCGAGAATAAATGCCCAAGTGTCTCCAACCGTCTATTAAAGGAATTACGTTAACGACATCCCTGAACAGCCGCAAGCCATAGAATTCTCACTAATTATTATTACCCGGTCGCGCGATTATTTCCGAATCCTATCTAACAAAGACAAACCAGTTGTTCAACGAATTCAGTAACGTTTACAACCCTCTTTTATTACCTCACGCTGGACCAAAGATCCCGGGAACATCCTGCGAGGTTGTTCTTATGAGGAGAATATCGACAGGATTTTTAACGCGTGTCTGTTCGAACGTCTGCGACCGAACCACTCGAAACGTCGATGGAAACACGGTTTCGTGCAAACAATGGTGCGACACGAGCGGGGCGCAAGAGACTCGGAAAAATATTTGAACGCGGGGGATTCGGGAATCGAGCACACGAATTCAAAAACTGCTGGGATAATCGATAAGTACTTCCCCCCTACTCCCCCGAACGTCGGCTTAAGTTTCTCCGCGAGCCGGACACAATGCGCCAAGAACTCTAAGTCTTTGAGCAAACGCGTGGGCGAGGTATGTCTCTCTCTTTCTCTCTCTCCTCTCTTTTTTTCTTTGCCCTCGGGAAGGGTGAAGAGGGGGCGCGCTACTTACGTGGGTCCGGTGACGAGGAAGAGGGCCGCCGCCACATTGTCTGCCGATTCTTCGAGGATGACTGGCCGTATTGAAAAACCGGAATATCCCGAGGATCGCTAATGTGGCAGAACGCCGAAATCCCTCCCCCGAAATCTCTGGACCGCACGGAGATCGACCATCCCGGGGATAATTAACCCCTTGCATCGCGATCCATTCCGTACGCTGATTAGAACTTTTCAGCAGCGTCGATTCTCCTAGAAATATCAAATTTGTGTTCGGTGATACTAGAAATATAAACTGGGGATTTTATGAATCTATTAGAGAAATTAATAAGCATCGCAGTCCGTGACTATTTATTCAAAAGAAATAATGTCCGTGCATGAAATTTTTGTATTTTATATTAACACATTACCGACCGGTGATTATTGCATAATTTTGAAAAATCTGGTACATGGCTAAAAACTTTTTAATGGAACTTTCAATAGTAACAGCAATTTTCATTGTGAACTAACAACTCATCCTCAATAACGTCATCTAATAATTTCATTTAAAATTGCAATGTAAAAGAAAATATGCTTTCTTTTGATACAGCACAATTATTGAGAATCCTATTAATAGGCTTCCGGTAGGTAAAGTGTTAAGATCCGCAGGATAGGTACTCATAAACAATTCTGTAAATACTAGAATAAATATATTATGGCCTCGATTCATGAGAATCGAAAGACAAAATTTTCAAATTCTCCAAAACACAGGACTGAAGGCCAAGGGGTTGAAAAGCTGGACGAAGATTGTTGTTAACGCGACAAAATTCGCCGGCGTTGGTTTATTTAAAGGGGGCTAAGATTCCGACGATGTTTTCCAGTGGAATTCCTTTCGGGAGCGGTCCTCGCTCGGAGAAAATCGATCGGGATACTCGAACAACCGTGATCCCACGATGGATCCCGACACTGCGGATCCGAAGGACCCTCGTACGTCAGCCGCAATCGTTCCAATAAAAATATTTCCTCTCCCTGCTCCATCGGAGCAAACGCGTTCTCGGTTTTCTCCGCGAGAGTCGTCGTCGTCGTCGAAGAAAGAGAGGATGTTGAGAGAGAAATAGGTTCCTGAGGGACCGGGAGAAAATACGTCGGAGATGCTCGAGATTTCTCGGGGATTCTGTAGCCGGCTGATGGGAGGGGAGAAAGAAATTTTCGGATCTGGATCACGGTCACTGTAACAGCTTCTGCAGGTTGCGATCAGCTCGTGCAGGATCGCTGAAAAAAAAATTCTGCTGGTTGGAAGTCGTCGCAGAAAGTTACGTCGTAGAAGTTCCAGCAAGAGAACGAGGGAGAGGGGTTGAAGGGAAGAGAATAACGTCGGAGGAACGCGAGCAAAAAGTCGTTTTCCACGGTTCTCTAATAGAGCCACGTGACGGTGCAGTATCCGCGACCTCTTCGCTCACCTTATCCTCGAGGCTCGTGCGTTATCCAGCAGGGGGAGAGCGAGAGGAGGACAAGCCAGACGTCCCACGGAAAGGGAGAAGAGCGGGCGAGCCTCTTCCTCGATAGATAATTACGATCGTGCTGTACGTCTGTTTCCAGAGGAGAGTCTTTGACCAGGGCGAGGCCGCTTACACGCCCATTTGCCCAAGGGCGTGGCTGCAATTTATTTCGACGACCGGCGGAACCCTGTTTTCGCGCGGCGAGACCCTGTTTACGGGACGAGGATCATCAGTGACGCGAATTGTCTAATGAGACCCTTTAAAACCTCTTTTTCTGGGTCTTACGAAGCTTTCCCACCTGTTACACCGGTCCCAGAAAGCTAAGCTCGAGAGTCTAATGGAACATTCGCACCCCTGGATCAGAGTAGACGGAAATCCTAGATCATACGCGACAGACATCAAGATCAAAAGGCTCGCCAACTTTCACCTCGTCGCAGCGGCACGACAGGGTCCAGAATGAGGATGGCATTCGATTCCGTGGAAAAGCTGGTGAAACTTGTCGGGTTCCAGGAGCCGTGGGCAATAGCGCGCGAAAACGAGGGCGCAGGAAACTCTGGGGGGTTTCTGGGTAGCCTGTGCCGTGAGAAAGGGAGCGTGTTCGGTACCTGCACGTGCGAGCACAGGGTCTCCAGGTAGCTACGGGGTGTGGGTGCGGGTTTCGCGGAGGTGCAGGAAGGTCGGCGGCTGTCGTTGGCGGACACACACCGTTGGGCAGGACGTTATGGCAGCGGATGGACTCGGGAACGAAGGAATCCGGGGTCCACAAAAGGTTCCGCCGCGGGACCGGCCACCCCTGCTCTCATTCACTCCGCCATCGACTCAATGTAGATTTTTCCCATAGGTAAGGAATCGGGAGAGGGGAACGCGTAGGAGAGCTCGTCGGGGGCACCAGGTAAGAAGACACCCCGCAACGAGAGAGAAAGAGCGAGCTGCTCTCGCAGCCTCCGGAAATCTCTACTTACTCCGACGAGACTGAATGGTTCCTCTTCACCCCCGATTTTTTGCCCCCTCCGCTTTTCTTTCTCTCTCGCGTACCCTCTCTCGCTCGCCTGAACCCCCTTTGTACACTTATTACCGGGAGAGGATCCAGGCAAATCGGGCTAGATCCGATCTACTCCCGTTCTCCGCCTACTTATCCGTCCCACGTCCTTCATCGCTACTTGTCGCTCGAGGGGACCCCTTTTCCTGATCGATCGATTTCCTCGGGCCTTCCCCCTTTCCCCCTAGTCTTTCGTTTTGTTTCTTACGTCCGAAAGGAACGTAGCCTCGGTTCTTTGTTACGCTCTCTCTATCTCTCTCTCTCTCTCGCGCGCGCGATCCTTATTCCCAGATCGATCTACACAGATACCCCTTTTATTCCAGCTTTGTTTCGCGGTTTGCTGAGAACCAGAGCTTCTCGAGATCGCTCCTGTGTGGGCGGAGATAGGTACAGGACCGTCGTACTCGGCGCTTCTCGCCCTTGAAATTCGAGGAAAGGGCTCGCGTAGAACGGACCCCTCGATCGACCTAATCGGCCAACGCTTTGTCCCGTTGATCCTCGAGTGGCTAGAAAAATCTACGTACTTTTGCGATCTGATAAAGCGTCCTTCTCTCTAAACTTTTGGGCACCGATCGAAATCCGTATGTTCAGCTCATAAAATAGTGAACCCTCGTGCACAATGCAAATTGTCTAATTGCAAGAGAAATCTATTCATTCTCATGATAAATGCACAAAATCTGCAGTCTATTCGCAAGCGTACGTCTCTTTAAAACAATGTATGTTTTCATAAGGAAGTGTACATGTTTGTCCAATATTAATCGGTTTTATGTAAACGAGGTTCTACGGTGCTTGGAGAAATCGGTTTTATTTCTGGAATCGTGTGGCAGCGATCGTGCAGGTCCAAGTTCCACGGACAAACGAGGTAAACAACGCGACGAAAAAATTCGTCTCGCGTCACCGAGTCGCCCGGCCTTTTCTCAAGTATGATAATTCGTGATAGATAGCTATTCAAGGCTGGCGTCACGCTCCGGACGCGATTCTCTGGCTCGAGCTTCTACGGACAAGGGGAGAGCGCGAGAAAAATGCGGCCGAACGCGCGGGATGCGTAATCGATTAGCTCTGACCGAGTCATGGAAAATTCATGATCCTCCTCATCCGTGGCTCCATTCGTCAGTAATTCTGAATTCATAATTCCCGTGCACGTGTTTCGACGCGAGGAATAATTGCCAGGCAATTTCGTCCCCCGGTAGAGGCGAGTCCTTGTCGCTGTGTGGGATCAGCGATTTTTATCAGTGACGGGACAAGGGTCAAATTAAATGGTTGCTTTTTGCTGAGAAATTTAAACAGCTTGTTGTCTCTGTTACGGGGGACAGTCTAATCTGGAAGAGAGATGGACAAGAGTTGCCTTCATGGTTTCCGGATCGTAATTTATTTTTTCCCATTAATGCTTCGACCATATATGTCTCAGAATTTTTTCCGATTTTATGACAGCCTAGAACAGTAAACAAATTAGTGGTGACGATGATCGATCCAGAATGCAGACGGCCAACGAGCGAGGTGCTACTGTAAAATGATTTTGGAGGAGGAAATTTGGGTGGTTAAGGGTCTCTGTCTTTTTAGCAGGAGAATGACGGGGGGTCTGAAGGGTGGAATTCCTAGGGCAATCGGATCGGGCGAATGGCACAATCTCTCGAGTACTTATTCGCTCCGAAAGGAAAGTTCACCTGCCATTGAACGCGTACCGATCTCCTCCTCACCTGTTGCGTATTGTTGCACTCCCGAGGCAGCAACCCGATTTGCACGGTGAATGCACTTACGGCCGTTTCTATCGAGGGCCGTATGAAAAACGTGACGCGAGGCAGAGGTAGCGGCGAGACACGCGGCCCTATTTTTCAGAAAAGAGAAGGACCGTGAACGTGAAACACGGCCGGTTTCGCTCGCGCGAGCGAGACCGAGGATCGGAGAGCGCGTGCGCGTCCCTTTCATCCGCGAATTCTATTCAACGGCCCCGAACTTCATAGAAACGTGGCGCGCGATTGTTCGGCCGCCTCTTGATCTTGATTCCCCAACAGCCGAAGTCAACCTGGCTACCGGATCTTTTTATTGAAAATTCGTTTAAATAGCGCCTGCGGCTTTGCTTCAGTCTTTTTTCTCCATTTCGAGCCCCCTCCCCTCACGAAGACGATCCTCTTTTCTCGCATCCTCCCAGGGATAAATAAGGGCCACTTAGGAGGGCGTTGCTCGGCGATTAACACGTCGTCGCCCCCGACCACCACCGATAAATTAGGATTACTTAATCTGCCCGTAATTGTTCGCCTCTTTTCTCACCGACCTGCTTTGTCGCGGGACCTGTGTGACCATTGTGGAAACGAGATTGAGTTAAAATGGACACTGGGTCCTCTGTGCGGAGGACACGGGTCAGGGACCATTCACTCGAACTTCGCACTTGCGCCATTCACTGTAGAATCTGTGTAGATTTTTTTACAACATTCATTGTTCGCGTCTTTATGGAATTATACATTTTATTTTACACACTCGTTTCATTTCTCGTTTCACTGGGAAATGAAAATGATTCAATGAATCTCTTTACTCCGACAATACAAATTGCACAAAATTCAAATAAATACGAGAATAAGTAAATAATAAAAATTACGCGAGATATAAATAGCCAATTTCTCTGTTGGGTCTTCGAGTGGTTTCTTGTAAACGGTAAAAAGGGATTGAAAGGGGAAAGTAGAATTAGCCCTAATAAAATGGAAAAGGTTGAAGAAGAAAAGGCAGTGTTAGAATGGAAGAGCTCCGTTCAGTGTCAACCGATACCCAACATGGCGTCGCCGAAAAGCAATGGCGGCGCGGTGGGTACACCGGTGGTGGCGGGAGGTGTCGTTTGAAAAATGCCCGAGTCGATTCCACTCGGTTGAGCGCAAATCGAATTTCCAGGCGTCCGTCGTTAGCCGTGGAAATCGGATGACGACGAGTTTATAAACATTCGACGTGCCGTCGTATTCTACCCTCTAATCTCGTGCGCGAGCGAGCTCGCAAACGCGCACCCTTTCGAAACTGAACCCTCTTCCTCTCTCTCTCTCGTTCTCTCTTGCGAGTGACAATTACCTCGCGTTTTCACGGTTGATTTGGCAAACGGCGACGGCAGTTCCATCCGCGCGAAGGAACGTCGGCCCGATGACTTATTGCTGCGAAACTTTTTCCAGAAGACTTTCCCTGGAATTTTCAACGCGAGGGATGCCGTTCCTCGACACCCGACCCCCCGATCTTAGAACTCGCCGAGCGGAATTCGAGCGGAAAGGTGCGTTACGCGCGATCCAATGAACTCCTCGCTTACTTGTTTCCCAGATTACCCCGTGTCTCCTGATTCTTTCCAACTTCTCGAGGATCCTCGCCGAGAACTCCTAAGATACCTCACTTGATCCAGCAAAGCTGATTTCAACCCCTTGGCAATTATTTTCTTGATTTTCTTCGATTCGTCGATCCTATTGAGACACTCAAAAAATTATTTAACACGTTCGTCGCCACGTCACCCATATCTGGGTGACGGGTATGCTTCTGTGGGGGCCCCGTCACCCAACTATGGGTGACGCTCTTCTTGTTCGAGTTAATTAAATATAGGTTATTAATTTGGGAGTAAAAATTAGTTCGGTTCGTTTTCAAAAAATGTCTCTGACTGTTATGAATGTTTCATAGTGACAGCTGATTTCGATTGTTTCAGAGAGATTAGACATCTACCAATAATATTCAGTTTATATCGCTTTTGTTTTCATATAAAACTTTTGTTTTTTACTGTGTTGAATGTGTCAAATTTTGTGGTGACTACGCAGCATTTGCGGGAGGTTTTACTTTTCTGCTTTAATTGGAAGAAAAGTGCTGCTGAAGCGCATCGAATGCTTGTAGAAGTTTATGGTGACAATGCTCCAACTGATAAATCATGTAGGGAATGGTTTCGACGTTTCAAGGATGGTGATTTTAGCGTTGAAGACAAGCCTCGCTCTGGACAGGCAAAATAATTTGAAGATACAGAATTGGAGGCATTACTCGATGAAGATCCGAGTCAAACGCAAGAGGAGCTTGCAGAATCATTAAAATCCGTGCATTACGAGAGAAACGGCCGGAATACGAGCAGAGACATGACAAAGTTATTCTTCTGCGTGATAACGCTCGGCCTCACGTCGCAAAAGTCGTAAAAAAATATTTAGAAACACTCACGTGGGATATTTTACCGCATCCGCCGTATTCGCCGGACATTGCTCCTTCGGATTACTGGTTGTTCCAACGGATGCAGCACGATTTGGCAGGTCACCGGCTCACTTTTTTCGCAGAAGTCGAAAATTCGAAAATTTGCCTGAAAGCTGGGAAAAAGTGGTAGCCAGCGATGGACAATACTTTGATTAACCTGTTCATTCATTTTGTTCTGAAATAAATGCATTTTTGACCACAAAAAAACGGACCGAACTAATTTGTACTCCCAATACATTATATAGCATATACAACATAAAAATATTAAAAACACATTATACCGTTCTGCGTACCGACAGTCGAATTTGGGCCCGCGGGAAACTTAGCCGAATTACGCTGGCCGACGAACGTGTTAAATATACCTGTAATCATAACAGGTTTGAAACTGCTTCGCTGAAGAATTTGGCAAAGTTTCGAAGGTGAATGAAACATTCGTGAAAGGGTTGTCGAGGATGTTTCCCGGCAGAATTTAGGTAACTTCTGAAAGGCGGAAAAAAAAGAGAGGGGACGGAACAGAAAGATGGCGCGACGCTGTCTGGCCCGGTCGTTCAGGTAAGCGCCTGCTGGGAGTGCCAGGTGTGGACCAGGTCGACCCGAGAAAATATAAATTATCCTTCGGGCTTCCACGAAACTCCCCGGGGTGAAAATTTACGAGCAAATTAATCGTAATATCGACGGGCCTGTGACTTTCCCGACCTCCCTGACATCCCCTGGCTTCTCGAGCAGATCCAAGATAACGTCTCGGCCTCGTCTCAATTACTGTCGCGAGACCGAGCACACCGTACTGACCGTGGTTCCACTTGAGAATCTCTCGACGTCCGATCGAATTTTTCCGGATTCTCTTCTCGCAAGCTTGAGATAATATTTTCCGGTGAGTATTTCCAAGTAATTTGAGCGATCGAGGGTGCAGCTAGCTTTGTCGGATCCTCCCACGGCGGAAGGACGATTTTTCCAGGACACCTCGACAAAGGACTCCCGACAACGTCCCTGTTCCACAAAGGACGTGGAAACGATTCCGAATCCCTGCTCCGAAACGAAATTTCAGGGTGAAATCGGCGGTCAGGTAGGGGTAGCGAGCCGGAAGGAGGATCCGGCTTCTCCTGTCGAATTAATTCGTCACCGTGAAAAAAACCAGCTTCTAACGTTACCAAAGCTGTTCCGCCGACAGTCTTCCCCTCTGAAAAACTTTCATTTTCGCCGTATTTGAAAAAATTCCGATACGATTCCGAAATATAAAAATCTCGCGTTCCAGCCTCCCCATGGGTTGGCGAGAAGAGATATTATAAGTACTGAGGTAAATTACGAGTGTAACCGTTACGAGTGTCGTTGGGCGCAAGGCGAGGCCCAAGTCGAGCTGAGAGGCATGAAATTTGGCGGTCGAGACACCTGCAAACCGATCTCTCTCCTCGAAGGACTCGGGGCAGGCATGATTTATGCCTTCAGCAGGTGGAAAAGACGGCAAGAAAGCCAGAGAGGCGGCGGAGGACGATAGCAACGTGAGCGAACGAGACGAGACGAAAACCGCGCGTTTTTCGCCGCTGCACGCCAAGCGTCCTTTGTTGCCGGGATTTTGCGATTCGTTAGGCTGACCGACTCAATATTTCCCGTTCCACCAGGGCCAAGGATCCTCACGAAGATCCTCGCGACTAATAGGCTTTCCCCTGTCCGAACTCGTCCTTCGAGAAAATTTCGAACCAGTCGCTCGCTCGCGGTTGGTCGGCTCGCTTTACCCGCCGTCTTTTCTCTCTCGGGATCGCAGGATAATACGGTTTTACCGGGATCGGTGATCCTGTTCGCGCGATCCTTCCGCCTAAGCACGCTGAAAAAATATTTCATGTCTCTTGTGCACTAGCGTCGGATGGCTTGTTTGTTTGCCTAGTCCCCGGATTATTTCATTCGATATCGTAAACAGTGAAAGGACTCGGCGGGAGTATGATTTTAGGTTATTCCCGCCTTGAACGTTTTTGTTGGAAAACTCTCGGTTAGTGAGACTGGTTGGGGAGTTAATATCCTGAGGCGGGTACTCGTGGTTTGGTAAAATAGAAGGAAAAATCGGATTTTTATTCGAGATAATAATTGTTTGTCAGTCATTTCTTTTCTGAACAATTTCAATCAGTTGAAAATAATATACATTTGAATTCTTTAAATTGTTTTACAGTTTTGCGGTTGGTCTACGCGTTCGTGTACACATTCGTTTCTGTTCGGATTAATTACAAACCTCGTTGTTTCCTCGGCAGAGAGAAATTCGCAGATAAATGCGGATAATGTCGCGAACCAGCGAGAGTAAAAATCTGTTTGAAAAATCCGCGAACGGACAAAGAGCGTACGCGTTCGACGCGTGAACGCTTGATGCGCGCGCGTTTGAAGTTTTTTTCCCGCGGCGCGGCGGTTCTGAAAAGCTGCCGCGGTGAAACGCGAAAGGAAAAACCCGCGAAGAATTCTAATGAGCATTTCGCGGATTCATCGGGGCAGGGGTGGGTGCGTGTTTTGCGGGGGAATATTCATGAAACGATGATGCCCGAGAATGGGATCGCGGCGGTCGTTTCACGCGGTCACAAAAGGACAGCAGCAGCAGCGAGTGTGGGTGATGTGGCGTTTCCGAGTTCTCGCTCGCTCACGTGCTCGCGGAATTTCATTCGAAACATTTTCGCGAACGGATCTCGTCGAATTTTCTACCCTCGCTCGGTTGATTACTCGTGCGGCCATATTATCGGATAGTTTCGTCCCCCGGTTTTTCACCGGGTCCCCGGTTCAATGTATCGTTCGTTTATCCGCGGGAACTATAGCGAAACAGTGACAAAAGAGCGATCTCACCTGTTGCTAGAGAATAAAATAATCGGCGGTCGGTCGGTGCGTCGCATGGGGAATTATTTTCGTTATATTTCGCGGTTTTCCGTGCTGCCCCGAAATTTTTCCAACGATCTCGCTCTCTCTCTCTCTCTCGCTTCTCTTTTTTCCGCACACGCCACGACCATGCATATATATTTTTCTCTCTTTCTGTCTTTCTGCTTCGCGGCCGCGATTACATTATTATACCAGCTATATTCGCGTGAATGGTTTTTGCGGGCACGATAAATCACCAGGACCGCCGCGCCGCCGGTGTGCGCTGCCCGAGAAAGAAAGAGAGAAAAAAAAAGAGAGCGGGGGAGGAACGTCGAAACACGGGATAAACGATCCGCTGAAAATTATACCGGCATATTCGACCGGGTATCAACGCAGGCTTTATTGTCCAGAAATGTTTGTGCATCGATCAAAATCCTCGGCGAATACACCGCTACTCCACCCGGCATTCAATGATCTCCGAATTGTACGAGCATGCGAGCGAAGTACCATCGAACCGACGATTCTCCACGTTCTACGTCCGGATATCCGCGTCGTGTCTTGGAAATCCTGTTCTCATGGATACCTCTTACGTCGTCCAGTCGAATACTTATGCAACTGCCCGAAAATAGATCCGTGTCTTCGGCAAGATTCAATTAAAATTACGTTCCCCAAAACATTCATTTCCATTAATCTAATAAGAATGCACGTTTGTGCGCGTAGGGTTGAGAATTATGGCTTGATACTAAGGGGGTGGATTCTTAGTTTGAGTCTTATGAAAGAACAATATGTTGACTGATTTAATTTTCCCAGTCCCAAACCGATCGATGAATCTGCCTGCAAAAATTCGTGCAACTTCTCACAAAGGATAGTTAAACAACCCCACAACGTTTACTTTCCATGCGTTGACTATTCTCTTCAGGAAAAATTCCCAAACACCACTGGACTGGGCTTTCAGTCAGTCCAACAGAACCTCCCTATCCTACGTCCCTCGAGTAAGCTACATGTAAAAATTGATATGGCTTGTTGAAGGATAACAAAACACCACAAAATTTTATCTCAGTGGGTAAACTATTTTTTCCAAAAAAACTCATAGAACCTCTTCAAGGGTTGTTAAAAAATAAAATAATTCAATAAAAATTCGCGAATGCCACTGGATTTTGCAGAGTCGCAGCAACCCCCGGCGAGTTATGGTGACCATAGGTAGTAAGAAAGAGTGAATGATGCGAGAAGCGCGCGTGGGAAAGCAGGCTGTCCTGCAGGAGTTAATGAGCCTAATCCCGTGGTCCTTACGAGCTGAGATTAGAGAAGATCCTGTCGGCAGACGAGCTGAACGTCACCAGTGCCACCTGTGTCCTGACCGGCTGCCGGTGTCCTGCGGCGTGGCACGTCTATTCAGGACGAAACAGGAGAGGGCAGAGCGTTCAGAATCCTCGCGAAGGACGAGGAGAAACAGAGAGAAAGAGCGAGAGAGAGAGTCGCGCGAGTAAGAATATAACCGCTTGGCAAACAAAGGGTCCGCCGCGATAACGAACCTGTCGACGCGGGCCTCGAACTCGTTCCGAACTCGTTCCCGTTCTATCCCCTACCCCTGCGCCCGGGGAAAAATCGTTAACTCGTTGCACTAGGGTTGCAACGCTTGCAGACGCATGCTTCGCAGATTTTCGGACCCGTGTCGCTGTCGACGCTTGTTTTCGCTAAATCTTTCGAAGACCACTCTCGTCAGTCTCTCTACGAGAAATCATCCCCCACAAATAATAAAATAATTCGATTGGCAGGAACCAATTCTGAACAAATTCTGCGTTTCACATTTAATAAGTGAAGAATGAAACGTCCGAATACCGCAAATTCGTATATCGAACTTCGCGGGGTCGTAAATCCTTGCCGGCGTTACAGACGTAACAACGACTATTTGAAAAGAATTGCGAACCTTGGAACACTTTGATATATATTTTAAAACTTAACAAGGTATATGTAGAACAAGGGTCAAATGTAAAAGTTAATTACTTAACGATTCAGATGTAAAAATTGCTGAGACTATAATTATTTTGCACAGAAGTTGCAAGACGAAGATATGAGGAATTTCCAAAGATATGTAAAATGGTTGCGGAATTTCCAAAGATATGTAAAATGGTTGCGGAATTTCCGGAAGGTGTATAGGTGTCACGTTTCGTCTCCGATGTCTATCGATCGGAGAAAGGTTGCGCCGAAATTCGAGGAGCTTCTTCAACAATTACTTTCTCGTCGGCGTGGTGGCCAGTCTCGGGTGGCAAAACTGTGAGATGTCCTTTCGAGATGACCGGCCCCAGGATCATGAATGAAATTCCCGGCTACGACCGCCATTCATTTCGCTCTCGTCCCGCGATGAGATCATCGATAAGCGGCCGTATTTATCCTCTCGCCACCCACTTCCTTCTCTGGACCAGTTCCCAAAGTTTTCCTCGGGAGCCTCCTGAATCGAAACACTCGACTGGAAACACTCCACGGGACGCGACAATATCGAATTAAATACTCACTTCTCAGAACTCCGATCTTGAATTATGATCCTACTCTCTCCACGCTATTAAACTTTCTTTTCTAACTCGTTCGCCGGACATAAATGATTAGTTATACAATATTTTTCGAGGCAAAAAATTTAATTATATTTGTATTTTAACCATATACAATCATTCCATTGTTTAGAAATTTTTTCATTTGATGGATATAAAATTGATATAATACCTTATAGAATACTTAAATGTGTAATAACTGATTAGATATCACCATATTGAATAATGTAAACAATATTGTGAATAATGGTACAGTAATTTAATAGTGACTCTGAGTCACTCTTCAACTGATAAGGGTTAATCTGCGTTTTTAGTTATATTTCAATTTACTTATCTTGGATTAAATAGACACATTGGATACTGTCTCCTAAAAAGTTCATTATTGCTTTGTTTGGTCTGATAGAAAAATAGAGAGGAGTCTACTTTAAAGATTTTTCAATTTGACAAAAATATGTATAGGAGACCTCCAAAAAATTGTTAGAAAAATATGGCGGGAGTGGAATCGAAGGTACAGTGAGGTAATCGAGGCAAAGACGAAAGTATTCGGTGGCGGAAGGGTTGAAGGTATAGAAGGAGGGATTGCTTGAGTAAGAAAATTCCCGTGCTCGCCCGGAAATTCCTCGGACGCGTCGTTTTCCCGCGTCTTTCCGATCGGGGGACGGTCCATTCAAGCTTCCCACAGTCTCTCGGTTTTCCACGAAAGGCCACCCGTGGCTTTCCGCGCATCGAAAAGGGATCCTCGGTCTGTAAACCGGCGAAAATATCGGATCTCGCGTTCGTTTCGGACCTCTTTGTCTTCGCCGGCTTTTTTCCCCCGAGGGATAACGAGGGATCGGAGGCGATCGCGATCCATGGGGTCGTCGAACCGAGATCGTGGGGCGAGGACGGTCCCCCGAATTAAGTCGGAAGAACAAGACGAACGGTAGAAAGGCGGGAAACGAGAACGAAATCGGGGTAGAAAAAGTGCCGAAAAAAAGAAGAGGAAGAAGCGTTTTTCGGTGTCGTGTTACTCTCTATCCTACCTGAAATTACCTGGAGTCGCGGACACGATTCCCGAGTGAAAGGGGACAAGATGGCGGCTGACAAGGGAGGACAAGCTTGTAGGATGTCCTAGAAGGGTGTCACCGTTCTCAATTGTAACTCGTTAACGCGGCCATTGAAGGTGGGAAACTCCATCCGAAAAACGGGATCACGATTTTTGTCAGCCGAAACCGTGGAAAGCAAAACGATTTTCCCAAAGCTTCTTTTCGATTCTACTCTTTCTACGTTCGAGATCCTATTGTGTTGGGAACAGAAATTTTTCTCGTCTCGCTTTTGTTCTCCGACGGGGGTAAAAAGTGAGAGGCATTGATAAGGTTTATGGGTGCGCCGTGGTATATGTATAGATGGATACACGTAGATCGAGGGTCGGACGCGATCAATTCCCAATTTGTCTTTCACTTTTGACGCGACGGAAGTGCCGGCCGGATTATCGAAAGTGTCGGATGAAAGGACTCGACCACAGAGGCATTACCGTCGAGACCAGAGGAGCCCATTGAAGGACAGTGCCGACTCGATTGCAAGTTCAACGATTCCGGTGTATCGACCGGGCCTTAATGGCCGGCGGAATACTAAATGGATCCAAACAGGGGCTAATCGCGAACACCCCCTCTTGGAGCCACGCGAAAACCGCCCCTGGGATTATTCCTTTCAGCGGGATCGACTCTCCGAGACCATCGACTTCTTCCAGATGGATTGACCATCGCCAAAGCCAAAAATTAAATCACACACAACATTTCTCTACACGAGCAATTCATTATTAAAACTCTGCTAATTTTACCAGTCCTTTTAATTATTATATCAGTAGAAAAATTTCTCGGACCTCTACAAAATAATAAAATATTATCGAACAGCCCGAGACCTTCTCCGAGGGAATAAAAATTGTTTTCCAAGGGAATCAAAATTTTTCAGGGGAGGAATCACGAGAGCAAGATTCGAGAGGTTGTTAGGGCGACGAGGAACAAAACTGGAGAAGGGGAGACATAGCAGGGGGGCAGAGGAGGGTGCAGAACACGGTGGAAGCAACGCCCCCGTCCTCCAACGTATCGCGTTCGCCAAGAGCAGATGTTCCCCAGGACTACCGGGATTCGGCGCGGTTTGATTGACAGCTGAATGCCCGTGGCCAGGACTACCTGGGACTCGCGGATCCTTGCGCGGTCCTTCCAGGTTGCACGTATCGCTGGATGCTGTAATACCAAACCGTTAGCCCTCGGTTTGGGCTTCGGTTACCAGAAATCGAGGAGCACGGCTTAGCCCTAGGCTGCGTGCACACCCATGGAATAATTGGAGGCATGGTTCTCATGCTGGTTTATGGCTGATTCGATTTTTCTGTTTGCAAACATCTCTGTGATACGTTCAGGATTCCCCTTGTTCTTGCATCAAGTGATAGCAAATATGTTCTTCATGTATAACTTTATGTCTAACTAAATAGATGCATTTAAACCCTCGATTGTTTGATTGAGAATCGAACAATTTGTGATTCGTGACTCACCTGGTTTTTGCATCAGAATGTAATTGTTAGAACAATTTGAATTAATTAGAAGATTCTGAGGATAATGTTAAGATTTTGGGATTGTAGTCACTTACAGGAGTCGTAGGGCTACGAAGAGGATGAGGCTCGGCTCCTTTGTCCGCAGGACACCGGTGCGAAACTGACGTAATCGAACGGTCGATGTTCGGCTGGGTTACGATATGTCTAAGAGCTCATTGGGCGGCCGAGACTCCGGCTCGATAAGCGATAACCGATAAGCAGCGAAGTGCGGCCGGTGTCAGCGGATGCATGGACATCGCGATACCTCTATCTTTTCTCTCGATCAATTGCAACGTTGGTAAACGTCCTTATCTAACTCTTCGATCTGTGCCAGCGCTATCTGCCGCTGATTTGATTAACGCATCGACACAAGTTTCACCAGCTTGTGTAAACAATATGCAGGTTCGCGTTGAACCGCTCGTTAAACCCTTCCCCAATTTTTCTAACTCCTTATCAGAACAATCATTAATACGCAAAAATGTATAGCAGCTCAATAACACTATTCTGAAAACGATACATCCCCCACTGGTCAATGAACAAGTGGGTTCGACTTGTTAGTAAATTAACGTTAAATGTTGGGGAATAAAACTAAACGGGTAATAAGAGGGTGGTCGGGTTAGAGGCTGTGGGGGTGGGCGAAACTCGGGCAAAAATCCACGTTCGGCGATGCAAAGGTGTTGGAGGGTGGGTGGGTTTGCGCGCGAGCCTTCGAGGAGGACGTTTAACGTGGATGGCCTCGGGGGTATAGTAGACGCAGCCCGGCGATAGCAATGTCACGGTGGCCACCGGAAATAGCCGGCACTATCAGCCACCCCGCCGGAAGAAGCGCCGTCACCGCAGAAAGAGTTCCAATCTTCTATTCAGCGCGTTCTTCTTCGCCGCGCCCTCCGCCCCCGCACGGCCGACATTCTCTCACCCCCTTGTGCTCACCCTCCCTCCCCTCGAACACCCCCTCGGTCACGGATCCCGGTCGTGTTGGCCCGATACAACGTCTCGACGAGAATGGACCGGAGCCGTTTTCACCCCGAAAAGAAGGACGAAAGGGGTGGCGCGGAGAAGATGGCCGGAAACACGAAAGAAAGCAGATGCCCCGACAACCCCGACTTATCTACGCTACCCTCTATCCTGTCCTTCTTTTCTACCCGTTTCTTTTACGTCCACCTCTTCCGAGTCACTCGCCACCCCCGACACTAGCCAGCTCCCGGAATATTTTCACTCGAGGTCCTGGATTAGGCTCTCCGTAACGGTCGTGTCCAGAAATAGACGCTCCAATTTAGGTTATGGGATACTTAAGATAATTTTTGTATTGGACACCTTAATGGGTCTGTGGCTGCCGAAGTTTACAAAGATATAGACCTCCATATTTCAAATAAAGTGCGTTCTAGAATTATTAGGGTCCTACAGTAAACCCATCACGAAGGTCCTAATACCCGATTTCCTGCCTTGTTTTCGCTTATTCAAGCACCTCATAAAAATAAACATTGTTCAGGGGACTCTGGACTCAACTGTAAAATTACAGAAGCCCTCAGAAATGATGTCGGAAAACCACCAAATTCTGTTGACAAAAGTTGTGGCTCCCTACAAGGAAGAGTCGCTTTAAACTTTCTTAGACATTATTTATTGATAATTGGCGAAATAAAAGTTAAAATCGGATTAATTTGCCCCGTGTCAAAAGGGGGAGCGTATCGGAGGGAAAGGGGGCACGATTTTTCTTTTCCGTCGATTTGGAAGGCCGGTTCCCGCTGGTAAGTAGCCGTAGCTACTAGGTGGAGGCTGGTGATACATCATGGGGTGTCAACGAGTGTCCCCGCCGCTGTAATCTCGCATCCATCAACCCCTCCGCAGGACGAAGGGACGTCCGTCCTTACGACGGTTCCCTGATCGATGTCCACCGTCCCCGAAGCAACCTCGAAGCCTCACCTACGACCTCCTCCATCGTTCTACACCCCCTCCGCCCACTTTCCACCGGCGGCGGGATCAATCGGTTTTTGTCGACGGACCCGATTTTCATTTATCTTTTCCTATCTAAAGTCCCGCTTCGTCATCGTGACGGTCACCCAGGAGGGTTGTCCTTTGACCCTTTGCCCTTTCTCCTGTTGCCCCGAGGATTTTTCCGCGACGATCAGCTTCCGGTTCTTACTGGCCCTGTTGCTCCAATATTATTTTACGGAGCGAACAAGGAAAGTTACTATTCTTCACCGTCAGGTATTTTTCGGTTGTTAACAATAAAATTTTAAGGCATAGCAGGTAAAACGGACTGGAAATTAGCAGAAGGGTATTTAGGTCGATAGTTAACGAACTTTATTCATTTACGGGTATCCCGGTAAATATTCCTCGTACTTGACAGCAATAACCATTTAAGTACTCCGCCCACCCGGTTCTATGCCGCATCCTCATCAACTTCGAGAGGAATCGGTCGACTGCGGAGAAACAATCACAAATATTTCCTTCGTTCCTGTGAATCTTCACCTTTGAATAAGCCAATTTTACAAGATCTACGCCCCCGTTTTACGGCCCCGCACTATATGTATACACTGCGCCCGTATTATCAATACACTTTCTTTTTTTTGTCAATGGTATCCCTTGTAGTCTCATTCCACTATGCCGCAAGATAATTTCAGAAAATAAATACAGGGTGAACCCACGAATCGTGAACATTAGAGATTACTCTGTTATTAGCAGTCCGATCGAAAGTAGAACAAAAATTTGAAAAATAGATTTGGAAGATGAATTTGGAAAATAGTTCTTAATTTCATCGCCAGCATTTTATTCAGATATAGGAAAACATTTTCGCGTACGTTTAGACGTGCTTGGTAAATCTAAAATGTGGAATGGAAGACTGGACGTCGCCGTTCGCGTTTGTAGATTCTACAAAGATGGGGATATCGAGACAGTGGTAAGGATAACGCCGCGTGTCCTGCTAATTGCTCGTTAATCTGGCGCTCGAACGCTTCTGAGCGCGAGCCGGTAAAGCCAGGATTATGCTCGTAGCAGAAGGATTATATGTCCTTGATCCAGAAGATGCGAGATCGACCGCTGGTGTTCGCAACACCTTCTAGAGCCCCGGATAAATCTATACGAAAACAAGACTAATAATTCCACCCTTCCTGCTTGAACCCAAAAATTAATTCATCCTGCTATTTTTTACATTATTATTTTGAATTCGGCGCATGGCAAGCACAAAGCGCTTCACTTCAACATGTTCTAAATTCAACGATTTTCAAATGCGACGCGCAAGAAACACAATGCGCTTTATTTCGACGCGTCGTAAAATTTGACGCGCTGAAATTGCTATTCGTCGCAATTTCGACGCGTCCGAAATTAGACGCGCTGTAATTTCTACACAATCTAAATTCGGCGCGCAACAAACGCTACGCGTTTGCCTTTGATGCGCCGAAATTTCTACCCGTTGTAATTTCCAAAAGTTTCAAACTCGGCGATGTTCGGATTCGACGCATGGCCGAGGTGTCGGAATTAGGCGCGGGGGGAAGAATGCTGGTGGCCGGTTGTTTAAACAATCGCTGACGGAACAGCGGCGGCGCAAAACGCGCGGAATAACCGGCGGGGATGATAATGATCGCTCCTTTAGTTTAGGCGGAAGCATCGGAACGTTCCTGGAGCTTTGACGAGCTCGTCGAGACTTTCGGCTGCGAAATATTAGCGGAACCTGAGGCATTCTTCGACGCGGGGGTGCGTGGGTGGCTGGCGGAGGAGAACGAAGAGGGGAAACAAATTTTTCGGGCGCAGCCAGCAGCGACTCCGCCAGGTTCCCTATTTTATTTCCATCTCGCAACTACTCGACGTACCACGAAATTATTAAAGCGGTGGACCGTTCAAGCATTGCACAAGTGGGCGAGCGAGAGCAAGAGAGAGAGCAAGAGAGAGAGAGAGAGAGAGAGAGAGAGAAGGAAAGAGAGAGTAAGCCGCGAGTTTTTTCAGCGTGCTCGACCAAAAAATTTCGGCGGTATCGTTCTCTGTGGAACGTCGAGGGCGCAAGCGCCGTCTCTCCTCTCTCCTCCCCCGTTTGACCGTGAATTATTCAAGAACTCGAAGACCCGACGAGGACTTCATGAAAATTGCAGCCGCCGTGATTGCCGTGGTTCAGAGGGTGAAAGACAGAGAGGGTGAAAAGGAGAGAGGCAGCCGAGGATGAAGGAGGACGGTTTTTTTCAAATTTACCCCTGATGATCGACGCGCAAAACCTCCTCTTTTTTAGCGACGCTCCTCTCCTTTTTAAACCTCTCTTTCCTCCCCGTTGCGTCGCGAGCTCGTCACGTGCGTGCACGCTCTCTATCTTCCTCTCTCTCTCGAGTCAACCTACCCGCGAAATAGGGCGATTAAGTATGTCGCGGCTCGGCATGGAAACGCGGGACGAGCTTTGTCTATAATTCAACGATAAACACGGCCGGGGATGAACGCTCGAGAGGGTTGAAAGCGTGTTTGTTTGCAAAACCGAACGACTGAAAGCCGGATAAACACGGAATCGATGTTGCCGCAGCCTACACCCTCGCCTACTGCTACGCGATCAGAAAACTGGAGCTGGATTTATTTCAATTATTTCAGCAATCGACGCTAAATAGGGTTAGCTAGGCCCTTAGCTGACTGAACGAACATCGGAAACTTTTCCCTGGTAATTCACATCGCGAGGAATTTGATTTTCATTCCACAGGAGGTTGATTTCTTGTGAAGACTGAAAAAGAATCATTTTAATAATTTCAGACATCAGTGTTTTATAAGCTGGTAAATTGATTAAATGAAGAAGAATCAGAAACAGTTGAGTATTCGTCTAGTTCGCGTAAAGTTGATTTTTCATTCCATATATAATGTAACATTCTGACTCTGATTCAGTTCGTCAGTACTTGTTTTTTGATTCTTTAAATTCTTCGAATCATTTTATAAGGTGAGGTTAGATAGGGGTGGAAAATGGTTTGATCGATGGCGAAACGATCGGAATCGTCTTAATTTTGATCGAGTTCGCGAGTAATTGATTTTTGATTCTCCGAAGGGTTGATTTCGCGGGGAGGCTGTGTTCAAGTCGATCAGGCTCGCGTAAAACTTTCGGGGTCGAAGAAATGTACCGAGCGACGTACAATCGATCAGACTCGAGGTCCCCTTCGTGTCGCCAACCCCTTAAACCCCTTAAACCCACCCACGGATCGCTCGGCGGTGTGTAAAGGGTGTGTTTAGAATCCGACAGGGGGTTTTAGAGTGGCGTTCGCCAAGGCGATTCGTAACAGTCGTCGTTACGTACTCGGTATAATGCGGGAATCGTGTCGCGTTTCCGGAAGTCACCTACATGGGATAAATGTTCGTTTGACGAGGACACGTCGCGAATTTTCCTACAAACTTTCCAAGAGATCCTTGCCCTCGATTCACAAGTCTTACTATTCGACTCCCAAGGAAATTAGCAGGAACCTTTTGACCCGAATTAATTTATAACTGACGGAGGAAGAATTTTCATTGTCACAACTAATAAAACTACAAATTCTATACTTTCTCTTTAAGGTACTAAAGAGGGCTATGGCTAAATAGGGCAAACTAGGATTTCCCCTACCTGGCACCGCTGTAAATAATATAATAGGACAATATTGCTCGGTCTCGCGTATCGAAAGTAACAGGATGATTTGGACACTTTACGCGCGATCAAGGGGGTTTACCGATGAATATGCCGAATCTTCTCCACAACCGAAAGGGGAACAGGGGGTGGTGGCCCGAGCCCAGCTCCCCCATGGGTAATAAAACGGCAATTTAATTCATACACTTGATAAACGCCGCGCCGACTGCCGCTCGGCTCTGCGAAGCTGGCGAAAGTCAAATGAACAGAAGGGCTTATTTCGCAAATCATCGCCCTGCGGTAATAAAGCACCCGGGAATCGCGATTAAGAAGCTGGAAGGAACCTACCCCCATAAACCTTCGCATTACATACGTTTTCATCCATGAAATCGTGCATTCTTCCAAACAATATTAAATGTAATCCGATCCCCTACAAAATAATACTAAACACTCGCATTTATTTGATCTCCAGAGATATATCATTTAACATAAAATATCCGTAACCCCAAATTTTTAAGGTATCTATTAAATACAAATAAGTCCAGTAAAGTAAAAATGAAGATGAACAGCGGACTTGACTCCCGAGCAAAATGGGAATGGATATTTGGGGTTTCTACAGGGTGGGGAGTTTAAATGGGAGCAGCTAAACATCTCGATTATGTATGGTGTACGAAGCACTCCCTGGGGCAGTGTCATAGACAATTTCAAAAGGCGCAGCCAACAAAGGCGACCCCTGCTCCTCGGTTCGAAATCAAATCACGCTTATTTTTAAACGGTACAATTTTTTAATGAACGAACCACTGAAGGATCTCACCGGAGATTCCAGGATTTCCAGCGATCGATGGATCTCGCCCCGTAAATTGAGAACCCGTGGCGTAGCGAGTCCGGCTGGGCCGCCTCTCGCCGAGGGGTTGAAACGAAGGTGAAGGGGGTTTTTCAGGGGTGCTCGCAGGGTGGTTAGTGGCATTCATCGCGATGCAGATGGCTTCCACCCCTCACGCCGCTTGGACGAAGAGGGAAAGGTTCGCGGGACCGAGATGGAAACAGGGGGTTGGATGCTGCGCGTACGTGCACGCATTTTTTCCCGCGTCTCCCTCTCTCCCTTTCTTGGCTTCTCTTCGTTTCTACTCTTTGCCCGTTTGTCGCTCTCCTCGGACCCTCTTTCACCCTCTTTTCAACCCTTCTTCCTCTCGCTTTTCCATCCCTCTGCACTCCTCTCTTCTTCGTTCTCCCTCTCGTTCGAAGCGTGGGCGAGCGGTCCAGCGAGCGTAATGGTGCGTGCAAGCTACAGGCGGATTACTATCTTCGACGATGATCGAACTAGAGAACGCGCGCAAGAGAGAGAGAGAGAGAGAGAAAGAGGAGGAAGCAGTTTTTGCCACGATTGCCCAGCGGTTGCCAATTAACCAGCCGGTGTAATTCGCCGGATAAACGATTCGTTTGTTTATTCCTCGAGAACCCGTCCCCTTTGTTCGCGAACAATGCACCGGCCGAATTACAACTCTCCTGTGCAACTGGTAACACTATCGGAAGAATATCGGGCCGAGATGTTGCTCGTTAATGCGAGCAGAGAGATCCTGCACGTCAAGTTAATATACCGATCACAATGCCGTCCTCCAGAAAAGGGCCCCGATCCTATCACTGGGTCAAAGAGGCTCTGCCTATTCTCACGCGACAGTGATGGGCGCAACTCGCTCCACGAACAGCAACAGCATTGTTCGTGGAAACGAGCGCGTCGGAACGGAACTCTTTCTTAATTAATTCAAGATCGAAACGCTAACTCGACCCTCCTGTATATCACCTGCCCAATGAAAAATTCAGTGTCTCCCTCGAACGGCTTTCTCGAAGATCGCCTATGAATTTTGATCCGAACAATAAGACGTCCACGAAGGGGCCAGCCTTATCAACAAGCCAATCGGTGTAGCCTCCAAAGCCGTCGTCGTTTCTGTGTCTATTCTCACGCGATGGAAGACGCAACAATGATCGACGCGGACGTTTTACACGCACGATTTCTCCTAGGTCACAACACAGCCCGAACTCCGATTTAATCCTCGTTTACTTGCAAGCAGCCTTGACACCCCTGGCAAGCTTACGCTTCTATACACGGTGGCGCGTTTCGGGTGATCGACTCTTTGATTCTCTACCCTCCACCAGCTCCTGCACAATTGTTACATTTATTTATTGATCTCAGGGGACAGGTGCGTGGAAAATAAACTTGGAAATTGAAGAATACCTAGGTGGGGAAATTTTATGCAGCAGGAAATTGTTTTTGTTTTCGAAAATGCGTGTAATATAATATTCTTCATAAAATTTGTTTCACTTGTATGGCGCTCTAGTTTAAACTGACTTTATGCTGCATTTTTCTTAAGACTCGCATTAATTATAGACATTAATCTAACTTGTGCCTGTATAGTGAATAGTTTCAAGTCAACGATTAAATCGAGCCCTGAACAATTTCTTTGAGAATGAATGAGCGTTTTAAATGGCCCGCTGTTGAGATGGTTCTGCGATCCTCTTTCCGGAGCGATTTTTTTCGTTTGGAAGGTGTTCAAGGGGGCTGAAAATGTGGCACAATGTACTCGGCTAGATCCAGCCTCCCCAGTATTTACCTGTCACCTCGCTGACGATTCTGACGAGGGTACATCTACCCTTCAGTTGATGTACCCTTCGTCCTTGACGCGATTCCTCTCGCAACGAGTCGTACGCCAGGAGGTCTTAGATCGGCGATGAATCGTGCCGAACTCGTCCACGATGTTGGAACGGAACCTTAGAGCACCTAACGTCATAGTTCCCCCCCGGGAGACAGAGAGGAGCAATTTATTGTGTATTTGAAATTATTCAGTCGAGTGGCTAGCTGTCTGGCTTAGAGATGGCTACTTTGCACCGTTCATATATTGTATATTCGCTTTTTACCGTGGTCACTGAATAAACGAGGGCTGGGATCGGAGACGATTGGCGGAGAGGCGTGACCCTATTATTAATTAAGAGGGGAATGCTTTGGATAAACATCGGTGACCAGATCCTCTAAACGCCTGTTAAAGCATACTGCTTCATTGGAGCCTTGCAGCCACCTGAACGGAATTTTTTATTACCTCACTTTTCTCCCTTCTCTCATTCAAATCGACAAATTTCCATGCAGCCAGAAATTTGTTCGGTCCTCCTATCAATTCAAAATTGGAACATTATGGTTAATCGCCGTGCAATTATTGTCGGTGAAGTCACTTGCAAAGAACAGGTGGAAAAGGGTTGGAATTTCAGAAAGAGCTGTTCAAGATCTTCAGGCTTCCAGAAAGCAATTATTTCTACTTTCTTTACACTGTATCTATTTTTATCAGTACACCTTACTTCCTGCCTTCAAATTCGTCTTTATAATTCACAGATTAATATCAATTTCTATGTGACCCGAACAAGTGTACATACGTATCATCAAGCCTAACACGTCTGTGTATATGTATAATCTGTTGTATACACGTATAATCCCCATAGATTTTTTGAGAACAAGCAAGAAATCATCGTGCTGTAGCAATATTTACGGTCTGGCAAAATAAATTCCAATTACGAAAACGTTCCGGTGAAAACTCGGTACCGTGACGAAAGGGAAAAGGCGCAGCTGGCTCCGGTAATTATTTATCATCGATCTCGCGTGCTCATTAGCGAACGGGTCTCGCGGATTACGTTTCCTCCCCTCGTTACCAGCCCCCGCGCGATGTATCGAGAATCGTCACATTTTTCAGGATGATTAATCGAGTCGACAAACGGGTTCGATCGTCGTCGGGGATAATCAATCGAGGTGGAACGCGCGAAAAATAAGTCGGGTGGGGGGGGGGGGGAAGCCGGCCTTGCATTTGCATATCCAGGAACGTGTCGCGCGAGCGTGGCCCCTTCTCCAAGGAGCCTTTTCAAGGCGGGCAACAGTCGATTGTCATGAAAATCCTCCGCTGGAAAACGTGTTGGACGCGTCAATGAGGACGCTCGAACAAGGGCACGGGCCTAGAAATGGGTTAGACACCGGAGAGAGGGCTCGGCGAGACGCGAAATTGGCATAAATGAGATTGATACGACTTTAACTTACTCGACTCGACGGCACACATAGAGAGAAAGGGAGAAAGAGAGAGAGAGAGGGACTCATAAGGTATTGTAACCGGAGGATGTCCCGGGTGTCTGTTGGCCACTCGTCACGCCACTTTGCGCACAAGTGAAGAGACAAGATGGGAGAGAACGAGCTGAGACGAGCCGCGGCCACGTCGATGACCAAACGATGCTCACCTTCCCATTGTGACCCATCCTGGAACGTGTTCCGCGGATAATGACGATGGAACGACCACGCGAGCTCCTCCTCGCCGTTTTCGCACCGATATTATTGTCATTACGTCTCTATTAATGCGACTCTCAACTCTCCACCAGACATAGACTATGTAATCAAACGGAATTTTCTGCTGGACGCTCGATAGGGGCGATTTCAACCCCTCCTTATACTTTTGCACTAATTCAGATTGTTCTTCAGTGGCACCTCTGTAAACAGTTTTATATTAATAATTGCGTTGAGAATCTTTATGCAAATCGATTTTGTTATCATTTCAATCCCTCTTTCAGTCTAATATTCTGTGGTGGTCAGGGAGATCGCCGAATGTCACGTATTTTCACTTTTGAGATATTCCCATTTAATGTTTTGATCACTCCTGGTTTGGCATACACTCCGGAACAAAAAGATAGCACACTTTAAAATTAACGTAATATTTATTTATTTAACACATCGTGATTTTCATATCGTGAAAATAGTAACTCAGACCATCAGGTCCATCTAAGTTGAACCTCTTTTCATACGTAAATATTATGTGATAGAGTCTGAGTTACTATTTTCACGATATGCGAAAAGAGGAACAGTTTTTGAGTCGTCGGCAAATGGGAGGTGGTTGTGTGATGATTTGGTGCGGTATCGGGTACTATGGTAAAATAGAAATCAAATTTATAAAAGGAAAAATGAATTAAATTTCATTTGTGTCTCTTTATAGAGGTATTTTGCAAGAATGTGTAAAAACAAAACCATGATTGTAGTGTTAAATAAATAAATATTACGTTAATTTTAAAGTGTGCTATCTTTTTGTCCCGGAGTGTAAAATATCGGTTAAAAAGCATTTTTTTTTTTTAGCCTTCCGAATTCATTTTCGTGACTTTTCTTCTGATCAAGATGTAAATCCTATTATTGTAGGATATACTAAAGCTCAATCAATACATGAATTCAAATTTTTTGAAATTGTGATATACGTCTTCATGCTCCTGTCATCACTTTTCCAATGGCATAATTATTCGGGGTCCAGTAATAAACCATGAGTAATAGCAAAGTGTTTGCGACATCATGGGTAGTAACGATCCCTTCAATATTGGACTAACGGGTGACTAAAGATTTTAATTTCGTTGCCCGCAATTTCCCGAATTGTTTTCGAGTGCAGGTATATTTTAGGGTCTTTCCAGAAACCATCCTAAGAACGGAAAAACAGGAAGTCGGTCGCTGACAGTAATATGTATAGCACAGTGTCATAGCACGGAATACGAGAGCAGCGAGCATAGGGCACGTAGTAAAATAATTTTAACGACCCGGTTGAATTATACCCGCGGTACAAATAATAATATCTGCCTGGCACGCATCCCCGCAATAAATATCGAACCAGGGGACAGCCCCGCCCCCCTGGCCCTTGGACGGCCGGTTTATAGCACCATCTCGCTTTCACTTTCCTTCTCTCTCGGTCCCTCGAAACCCTCGTCTTCACGGTCTACCTCGACGGCTTACCTCAACTATGTGGAGCAATACTATGGGACCCCGTTGTACCGAGGGGGACCTTGCGAAAAACGGGACCATATCCCCGGCAGGGGTTCTCAACCTTCGTCTAAAATTGTCGTTAGCCCGTGGGAATAGCTTCCGAAGCGTGTCGACTGAAAATTCTCGCCGCACTCGAAATTTTTCTTCAACTTTTCCGAAGCCAAGTAAATTCTCGGTGGAACCCGTCGTGAGAAACGGGAGATAAAAGGGAAATTCAGTCGATCGTAGATCGTTAGAACCCTCCCGATCGTTTTCCACAAGCCCAGGAGCATCTGTTGGGCAACATTCGGGGTGCAGAACGAATCGCTCGCAATCGTATGCACCGGGAAATGGGATCGTGCACGGGGTGTCGACGATGACAGGTCATGGATTAAGTGTGGCATCGGATGTCGCTGCCGAAAGGGTAACCAACGATTTCCCAGCCCGAACAGGACAAGAGAAGTTCGCCTACGGAAACCGTGCGCTTCGTGTCAGGTGACATTGATTCCGAGAAAATGCGCGGTGACTCTGCTACCCCTCGAATCGAGCAATGTAAAACTTGATCACTTGCTCGGCGATGGAGCACTCAGATTTTTAAGGGTCCTCGACACTTTATACTGATTCTAGGTGCGAACAAAAATTTTGCAAGATAGTTGCTAGTAGGTTTATTCATTGTGGCCACTTGCGGAAATCATTTTCATAATAATTCATTTATTTAAAAAGGCCCAAAGATACACATCACATATGATTGGATCGATGGCATGCCCCTTATATAGAGAAAAGCATCGAAAAATACAAATACAATTTCAAACATGTTATCAAGATATGCAGGCTAAGAAAAAACTAGAAAAAGATAATACAATAACTAATAAATATACTCAGGAAAATTTATTAGTAGAAGAACAAGACATGGATGTCGATGATTTCGATGATCTGGAATATTCACAGGTAGACCACCAGACAGGAAAAGATCCCTGGAATTATAATATAATATGTATATTAGTAGATAAATGATATTGTAAATATTAGTAGATAAATGATACGAGGTGAGAGTAAGGAACACCAATTGCCATCTGGTGCCCCTGGATGTGGCAGTGTACGGTATTCCCGGCTTCCAAGGTGGCACTCCAGTATCACAGGATTCATGGGCTCTGCCGGTTCTCTCACATCCTTAAATAAAAAAAGGGGGTTAATTTCACTCCTTTATGATAGATTTCGGTCTCAAAGAAAAATTGTCTAAACTACGTACCCGCAAACTTTTACAATTTACTGAATTCCCTAAGAGGTATCATTTCTCGTAGTTAGCGATAATAAAATCATCGAATACGCGTTTCTCAGGTGCTATTACCTTAATTACATCGTCCTCGTCAATCGAGGGCGTTCAGGATGCAGTACACGGCTCGGTCCGTTCGATGAATGATCGTTAAATTGGCCGACGACACGTTGAAGCGGCCGATGATTTCAATCTCGGTATAGTGAATTTCGCGAACCAAAAAAGGAGAGGCGAGAGAAAGAGAGGAAAATAAAATCTCTCTCTCTCTCTCTCACTCTTTCTCTAGAGAAAGAGAAAAAGTGTAGAAGAAGGTAGAATGGCAACGTGGCAGGGGAGATTACGTCGTCAGAAAGGACGCTGCTGCGGGCCGATGACAGCGCAATGAGATTCTGATTTGCGCACGCGGACCGACATAATCTTCGAACGGGTTGCGCTGCTGCTCTTCGCCGCACCGCGCCGTACGAAGCCGAGCCGAGCGGATTGCACACGCGCGTCCGCCTCGCGGCAATCAGCGAGAATGATGCAGCCAGAACCGGAGGCGAGAGCCAATCCGATTCCCGCGCAATTTATTTGTACACCTGTGCAGGCGAGAGAGCCTCGCACCTTTTTAGTCCCGCGGGACTGATCCCGGATCCCATCGCGTGCCCCGGGAACGCGACCGAGAGTTCAACGGCGACATTCGTCGGGAAATCGCGGTATACTTCCGTGGTTGCAAGGAAAACCGCCATATGTCACAATTTCCCAAAAATTCCACTGGTCCTTAACACTAAACCTACCACGAAGGGTCGAATAAACCATTTTAGATTTTCTATTTGACAATTATTGAGATCGTAAAGGTGTTTTCGTGGGAATTGATTGAATACATTTCCTTACTCGATTTCTTGACTTGAAATAAAGCAATTACCAAAATGAAAGAATGTCAACTGGCAAGATAATCTATACGTTTATGCGACCTATTCATCATCATTTTCAAAGTCAAACGGTACAGTAGCAATCCATTTCTAGTTCCAGTTATTGCCGGTAATTGAAGAAAGATATTATTAGAGAGTTAAAATACGATCGTTGCAGGGCACTTCCAACTTGCTCCGTTGTCAAAACGTAAATTATATTTTAGGGCTGTCGTTAACAGGTTACAGGTACCGTACTATAATCTGGTCTAACGACCTACTTTGTTTCAAGTTGAAGTCGAAACAAGCCATGAATCGGGAAATCATTAGAAAATCTAGCCGTATAGCTACGACCGTCGAATTTTTACAACACGGCCGTACCTTTTATTGACCAGGTAAAGTCGGGTGGAGCTACGTTTATGACGTTTCTTTGAAAACGGAACTGGGGTGGAGATGATCCTTTTCGAAATGCGAACTTACTCGTCTCTGCTACGTACAATAAAATCTGGACATTCCGTCCATCGTCTGAAATTGGTCTACGCCCAGCAAAAAGAAGATCGTAGAACGAGGATTAATGCTGCGCGGATTTATTGGGTCACGGACGGTTAAGCAAGGGTGGTTGTAAAATATTTTCAAAAATCCGTGTAAACAACCTACGCTCACTATACAGAATGGTTCCTCCGCTGAAAGTTAACAGCAAGGGATGGATGCAAAATTTTCAACCCCAATTGCACCACCATTACGGTCTGACCGGCGAGATTATTTGGATCCCAAAGAATGGTAACAATCGAGCTTTGTAATCGGTCCTCGAAACGATAAAGACTTTGTTGGCCACCCTTCCGGCACCGTTACACCGCCACCCCCTCTGATTTCCACCGCTGTTCCTCTCTATCTCTCTTCCACAGACTTTCTCTGCTCGTTTTCTCTCTCTCTCTCTCTCTCTCACTCTCTCTGTTGGCCTTTCTCTTATTATTCGAGCTCGAAGAGGAGGTCCCAATGGTATCACCTGTTGGCAATTGCACGCTCACGAATTCCTTCGGTCTCCTCGCCGTTGTTTTTTCCACCCCCTACCCGCTCGTCTTCGCCGAGAATCATCCCCCCGCTGGTTTTTTTCTTGATACGAGAGAAGTTCGACCGTGGCCGACCGAGGAGGTCGACCGCCTTCGCATAAACGCGGTTAATGGGACGGAGATAATGGCGAACGACAATGGCGTACACAGCGCCATTGTTGCGCCCCGTTCGACTCGCGGTTTCTCTTTCGATACGCGATAAATGCGCTCCGAGCCGACGCTCGATTCTCGATTTCGTTTCGAATGTTTCTGTCAATCTCCCTTCGAGATTTTACCTGTCACACTCTTCATCGCGAGACAATTCAATCTGCGGAGAGTGTCGAGAAGATAGAAGCTGTCTCGACCCGTTGTTATACGATTTTTCTGTTCGGTAAACTCCGGTCTTTATGCGAAATAAAAATTTCCAGCAGCCATTGCATGAAATCGTAGCCGAATACATTGTTGTCTTTTTCAACCTCTGGCCGTATCATTTTCGTCAGAGTTACAGTGATTAAATCGTCTTCATCACTAAAGATATCGTAGAACATAAAAGAAAATTTATATATTTTTGTATGGCTAATTTCTTGTAAGGTAGCAGCCACGAAAACTCTAATTTCAGAAATTGAAAACTATTGAACAAAAGACTGTAGCTCTCTATTTATCTCTGCCAAAAGTTTTCGAATCGAGCGATATCGAATCGTTTTGGAAAAGATCAGGTCTTCCATCGATTCGAGTACGCGCGAAAGCCAATTAAGTGGACCGTAATAACGATACAATGAGGCAGCCTTCTGTGAGAAGGAGAGTGTCGAAGGAAAAGGATCCGAAGGGCGACGGGTCTGTTGAAAAATGTTAGAGAGGGCAAATCGTCGAGGAAAGAAGACTATATCAAGGCTCTCGCGTACTCGATAGAGGTACGTACGCGCACAGGTACGTATCCGCTTAAACGAAAGCTCGCCAAGCACAAAAGCAGCGTGCCATCGAGTATCGCAAACATTGATTTGAATCACAAAGACCGCCCGCGGTACACGGCATTGTCGGGGCCCGACTTATTGTACAGTTTCTCGTGTCTCGCGAGCCGGTGCTCTCGATCCTCTCCTCTCTCTTTCTCTCCTTCTCCTTTTCCACTCTGTCTCTCTTCCTCTTTGCTTTTTTCCCCTTTTATTTCCAGTGACGACCAATCAATCCACTTATTCCGCGCGGTTTATGTGCCACTTGTGGCGTGTCGCCCGAAAACCAGCCCCCCGGAACTACGGTTTAATCGTACACGCACGCCGCGACGCCACTTTCCGTTCCACCGACGCCATCATACGCACCCCCTCTGCCACCCCCCGTACGATAATTCTCGCGAAATTCGCCGAGAACCTACCCATTATCACTGTTAATCGATTGTCGTCGCGCCAAATGAGGCTGTCCGCCGCGCTTCACGCTGACGGTGCCACATTGTTCCACGCTGGATTTCTTTTGCCAGCTTTATTCCACCGTTCTTCTTCACCTACAATTTTCCCGACAGCTAGTCGACTGTTTCAGTTTTAAAGTTGTCAACTTGTCGTCGTAATAAATCTAATTCTTATCTTAACCCTTTGCACTCGGCTGTCCCCTCTGAGGCACCACTAAAAATTGCTGTACCATTCTTCAAACTATTGTTTACATTATTAAATATATCGGTATCTAATCAATTACTGAACATTTAGGTACTGTATAAGGTAACGTACCAATTTCATATTCATAAAATTACAAAAATCACAAGGTATGGAAATATTCTAGATCGGTAGAAATGTTTAATTTTCCAGTTAAAATAGCTCCGAGTGCAAAGGGTTAATAATTTTATTATAACACGTATGCTGTACTTGTGATTCATGTACATCAACTCAAACATCCGTAGACGCGCAAACGTTTACCCGATCGACACTCCATTTGTACTTTTCATACGGATTTAAAACATTTCAGAACTCTTGTATTTCACCTACTCATTCTTGTAACAGATAAAATCTGCGATGTTATTGCAGTCAGCTGTCTGGCAAAGTACAGTTAGGATCTGGAGCCGATTTCCAGTTGTTGAATATAAAGAAAAATGTATTTCACGGGCCGGGAGAGAACCGAGCCCGCTAATTAACAACGACGCGTTGTATCCTGCGAACCTAACAGGTTCTACGGGTCGAGGACGCGCAGGTATTTTCACACAGGTTTATTATTTGCCGGCTCGTTGCAGAAGCAGGTACCTACGTACCTCGCGCTGGAGGCCCTGATGGCGATCGATCCGCAAACAAAAGCCCCGCTTACGGTCGTTCTTCGGACAAGCATACCTGTGACACGACGGTACGGCGGCCAACACAATTAGCAATAAATTTTCACAGGTTCGTTAAGAAAGTGTCAATATTCGGCCACCAGAGAGAGAGAGAGAGAGAGAGAGAGAGAGAGAGAGAGAGAGAGAGAGAGGGAGAGAGAGAGAAAAGTCAACGTCATTGTCGCAAAAGCAACGTTCGCTTTGCTTGACATCTTGCGGTATACCATAATAACGGGCTTTGCGGATTCCCAATTCTATTCTATAATCATCCTTCACCCTGATCTATTGCTCGGAGAATCTCTCTCTTTCTTTCTAACTCTCCGCATGATTCAATCCGTGATTCCTTGAGAGCTGAGTCAAGGCAGCAGATCTATCGATCGATTGAGTCAACCCAGACCTTGCACCGATCGCTTATCGATCCGATAATCTTATCGAGGCGACCTTGTCCGGTTATCGAGCGGACGACCACTCGACCGTGCATAATTGCAATCAGCTACCGACCAACGGAATTTCTCGTTTTTAGGCCTGCGACGATCTATACCTTCGATACAAGTCCGAGATCAATCGTCGGAAGTCCCAGAGATTTTTAGTAGAGGAATGACAAGATTTATTTGGAATTTGTGCGGTTCCTATTATTCGAAATATATTTATTTAGTAATTTCTGAAAGAATATTAATAATCACAGTACTCGTATGATAACAAATCTGAATCTATTCGTAGGCTAGTGGTGGTACTTATTCCATATTTATTCTATATTTTTGAATCTTTTCGAATTGGTGAAAATGTAGGACAAGTACCACCACCGGCCTATGAATGGATCCAGATTTGTTATCATACGAGTACTGTGATTATTAATATTAACATGGACAGATGAAACTAAATAAACACTATAGAAAATATCCAAAATCTTGTTCATGGATCTTCCCAATTCACAGAATGAAAATATTCCATATTTATTCTATATTTTTGAATCTTTTCGAATTGGTGAAAATGTAGGACATTTTCATTCTGTGAATTGGGAAGATCCATGAACAGGAAATTGGATATTTTCTATAGTGTTTATTTAGTTTCATCTGTCCATGTTAGTGTTTTCCTAGTTTCGATTAGACTTGACAGTGCCAGGAACGAAACGAAAAATTGGAACCGGCAGGAAGTCGGAATTCCGCGTTGTTAAGGGCTGATATCTCGGAGGGTGGTTGGTCCGAGGTAGAAAAGGGTTGTCATTCGAAGTTTGAATGGGATTTCAATCCATTCGCCGTTACTTTCATTGTCGCTGACGCACGAGGCCGGGGTTGTGCTCTACGATTATCTATGACGCATTCTTCCATTATCTGTTCCGCTCTCTTTTCCTCTCAGTATCTCATTCCGATCCGCGATCACTCTCTCTCTCTCTCTCTCTCTCTCTCCTCTCTCTGTGAGCCGCGGCAACAGGTCCTACGCAGGAACCCGCTTAAACGGAGTCGCATCGGCCGATAGAGGTTCTTTCAGGAATGGCTGGTGAGCCTCTTTGTGGATTTCACGAACGAGAGACGAGGAGAAGAGGGCCGAACGAACGGGAGAATGAATGGCGGAGGAAAAAAGGAGCAAAAGAGAGAGAGAGAGAGAGAGAGAACGCTAGGAGAAAATGGGTCAAGTCGACCGGATATAATGGGAGATTTGAATACGACGAAGCGCGACACGAGCTAATGCTCCCGCAACCCCGGCAAATTAACTCGGGAGTTTGCTCGACGACGAGAAAAGCCTCTCCGAAGCGAGAAGAATCATCAAGATGGCCAATCTGTCGCTCGTCGATGATCATCGCTTGCCAAAGTGTCCGACAATACCTAACGCCAGATATCTCCAGCCTGGAGAGATCATTGTCTCGCATGAACCTCGCCGATGATCATTTTACTCCCCCATACGATTTCGATTTTCAAGATTTCATAATATCACTTTGCATAATTTCTGAAATACTGTTTACGGAATGATGTCCATGTACAATTCAAGATACAATATTTACAAGGAGATGAGTATTTACAAAGACAGGTGCAGTAGCAAATCATGACTGTGATCGTCATCGAACGGATTGCGTTACACCGTAGTTCCTGATTCAGCGATCCGTCCACGTGCTTCTCGATTAATTCCCGAAGATCTCCCACGCTGCAGAAAAAAATCGCAATCTCGAAAGAAAGCGCGATACCTCGGAGAAAGGCGATAAGATATGAATACCTACGCAGTTAGTATAACCAGCTAGTGTCGCGCGAGAATGCTCCGACACGCTGTTTGCCGCACAAGCAATGCTTCTGGTCTCAAACATTCGATTCTTCCTTAACCAAAATCTACTAAATACGAATGTTAACAATATTCTTGCATTGCAGTAAATGTAAACGAACTGAGAAGCGTCGAGTACAAAAATCTGTATCTTGATGGAAAATAAAAATGTTATACATCCGTTACAAGAAATCGAAGCATTCTGTATTTCTCGATATTTTGTGTTTCGTGTACTTTCGCACATAATTGCAGAAAATCTGCAGTCTGATCATATAGCTTCGAAGAAGATCTATTCATAAAAAGCGCGATCACACTCTTAACCCTAATGCAGTCCCATTGCAGTAAACCATTATTATTATATGATCGTCGACGAGAATACGATCCCGCGACACCTTGATCTAGCCATCTCATTCCTCGTAGAGAGTCGAAGGTCAGTGGACCCATTGGAAAGGAGTATACCCGCGACACGATTCTGGTTGAACGAAGAGGGTTGATGGATTTCTGCGGGGGTGGTTGTGGGTGGCAGGGGGTGTCGAAAGGATCGCCGGGAATCGGAGAGAGCGCGTGTAGCATCGGGAAAACGACACGGGACGGTTGTAGGGTGGTATGTAGTATGTATCCGCGAGAGGAGAGAAGAGTCGAGCCGGGGTCCATCGGGTCCGTGGGTCGAAGGGGTGGTGTATATCAAGAGGGGTGAGTTTGGGGCTAGAAGAACGCGTGGACGAAACACTGGCGACCCGGAGAGGAGAAGCTAGCTTTCGCCTGGTAGAGAGAGGAACGCGTGGACACACTACTCTCCTGAAGGCAGAGAGGAGGCAGAGAAAACTCGTGAACGTAAGAGAGAGAGAGAGAGAGAGAGAGAGAGAGAGAGAGAGAGAGAGAGAGAGAGAGAGAGAGAGAGAGAGAGAGAGAGAGAGAGAGAGAGAGAGAGTGAGAGAGAGGGAGAGTGAGAGAGAGAGGATCACGATACGAACGCGCTTGGCTGAACAGAGAAAGAACATGTACCACGGGGTGGGAGAGGGGTGAAAGCTTTGCCGCGAGAGGTCGTCGGGGTTGTTGGGTATGACGTCACGGCGTAATGGCGCCGCCTTCGGTGGCGGATAGAGCCGCGCGATTGGTCGAGAGGAATGATGGCAGGCTTGCGTGCCAATCGATTGCCGTTGGTAGGCTCGGGTCTGGTCTGTTGGCCGGTTAGGTATGGTCGCTGCCGGTTAGGATGGTAGGGTGTTAGGCGTGTGGAGGGGCGGCGAGAGCGCGTAGCGAGCGAAACAGAGAGAGGGGGACAGCCGCCTCGGCAGGAAGTGAGCCCCGTGAGTGGGACCCCAAGGCGGAATCCACAAATGCTCAGAAGGTTGCGTTCTTCCGTGGAGAGTGGAGGTCGCTCCTAGTTCTGTGTCACACTTCTTTTCTTCTTTCTCATTCTTCGTCCACGAGTACTAGCGTACGCACGCTCTGTGGCTACTACCACTGCTCGTCGTTCGGGATTGTTATCGTGTGTATACATACGAATAGTGTGCGTGTCACGCGCTGCTACCGGAGGACAGAACACGCGTGTACCGTCATCCGGTGGGACGGAACGATCAGTGATATCGGTAGTTGTCGGGATATTGACACAGTGACCGTCGATGATTCTACATTCGAACGAAGTGTGTTCGCTCGACAGTGATATTAGCGCGTAGCCCAGTTTGTGCTCTTTCCGCGAGGATCTATCTCGAGATTTCGATCGTGAGCGAGGATCGCGGGCCAGTATCGTAAGCATCGTCGCGATCCGATTCGTCGAACGTATCGCGGGCCTGCAGCCAGTCACGAGCCAGCGAGCCGAAAGAGAGACGAGTCCGATCGGGAGAGAGAGAGGGGGAGAGAGCGAGAGAGAGGGGGGAGAGAGAGGACGACAGCGTGCTAGCAGGCGAAGAAAGTGACAGTGCGTCGTCAGTTCTCGGTCAGACACTCTGGTTGCCACGATACTTCTCCTGTCTCTGCCGAGAGAGAGACAGTGTCGATGCGACCATCGTCTTGTGTACGAAACAGCGAACAAAGCCACGGTGACTCTTCGTGATTACCAACAAATAGATAGTATCGACGAAGGACAGAGTATCCGGGATCGAGGAATGCGTGAATTAGTCGATCGATCAGTGCGCGGTGTGCTCAACTGACTGTCGAGTTTACCGATGATTCAGATAGATAGATAGAATTGTGCGGTAGGATTAGTTTTCGACGCACGGTGGACTTCGTAATTCGAAGATTATAGACGAACATTGTGCGAGTAATTTTATCCAAGTGAAACACCGGGGGGGTATAGTGTGAAATATTCCAACAAGTGGTGTTGATTGAGAGAGAGATAGAGACACCACCCCCTATACGTAGATCACACATGTCCGTGGGGGTAGTAGCCGCTTTAGTTCACATGTCTGAGTCCCGGCTAGGTTCCCGAGGACTCGTGGCCGCGTAGTGCGTCCACCAGTTCGCGATAATCAAATCAGTGAACAACAGTGGTGACGTTCGACGAGTCTGTACTCGCTCGAATAGACGGTTCGAGCGTGACGCGAGAAGCACCGGCAGGCGGTCGGCGTTTAGTCGATTATTCTTGACGTCGATCGGTACCAGGAAAGGGCGGCAAGCTGTACGGGCACAGGGAAGAAGACATGCTCACGATGGAGACGGACCTGAAGGGCGGCAGCCTGCACGGTCAGATGCCACCGCACCCTCATCAGGGTGTCTCGCCGATGGGACACCATTCCGGTGTCTCGCCGTACGGGAACATCGGCTCGATAGTGCACAGTCCCTCGATATCGGGAAGTCCTCCGAGCACCGCAGGACTAGGGCTCGGTCTTCAACACCATCACCAGACGCAGCATCACTACGCTTCGATGCAGGCTGCTCAGCAACAGCAGCAGCAGCAACAACAACAGCAGAGCATGCATTCGCTGGCTCAGCAAGCTGGTGGGCAACAGCAGCAACAGCATCACCCACACCAGCAGCAACAGCAGCAGCAGCAACCTCAGCAGCATCATCAACCGCCAAACAACAACAACAACACCAGCAAGAACAACAACATCGACCGGGTGAAGAGGCCGATGAATGCGTTCATGGTGTGGTCCAGGGGGCAGCGGCGCAAGATGGCGCAGGAGAATCCGAAGATGCACAACTCCGAGATATCGAAGCGGTTGGGAGCTGAATGGAAATTGCTCAGCGAAACAGAGAAACGACCATTCATCGACGAGGCGAAACGGCTGAGGGCAGTGCACATGAAAGAGCATCCGGATTATAAATACCGGCCGAGACGCAAGACAAAAACTTTGCTGAAGAAGGACAAGTTCCCGTTGGGCGCCGGTGTAGCCGGTGTCGGGGGCATGCTTGGCGTTGATCAAAGACAAGTCGGTGCTAGCGGCGGTCCACAGCAGGCCCAACTATCCCGAGACGTTTACCAAATGCCGAATGGTTACATGCCGAACGGTTACATGATGCATGACCCGACGGCAGCGTATCAACAACACGTCGCCTATGGCAGTCACATGGGCGGCGCGGCTGCTGCAGCCGCAGCTACAGCTGGTTATCCGAGGTACGACATGGGACACCACATGGGCGGCGGCAGTCCAAGCCCTATCAACAATTACATGAACGGATACGCAGCGTACGGTAGCACCACCGTGCCCGGCGGGTCGCCGTCACCTTATCACCAAGCACAACCAGGCTCGCAGATGTCCAGTCACAGTCCGAGCGGTAGCAGCATAAAATCGGAGCCGACGAGTCCAGCGAGCGGCGGAATTCACACGCCGACTCCTACAGGAGCGTCATCAACGGCTGGCGCTGGCGGACAGGTTATCAAACGGGAATACATGGGCCAGCAACAATCCCAGCAGTCTCAGGGCGATCTACGGCAGATGATCTCCATGTATCTGCCACAAGGTGTCGATCAAGGGGTCGTGCAACACGGCGCCGGCGTCTACTCGCCTGGACCCTCGCCGGATTCGCTCCAGCATCACTCTGCCATTCCTCCTCTAACTCATATGTAAGCTGATTTCTATTGCTATCATTAATTGCCAAAAAGACCCTGTTATCGCTACGTAGAATACCAAACTGACGATCGAATACCCTTGCTCGAGAAACGATACTCTGATTATTCGCGATAGTTTTTCGGAGGTTGATCATGTTCTTACTGTGCATCGAGGATGATGCTAGATTGTACGGTCAATTAAGAAGTAGAGTAGATTGTACTAGATAGTAATTCATTCGTGAATTCGATAATTGTACATAGCTAAAGTATCATTTGATCGTATCGTATTTGTGGAGCTTATAGTCTGTCGAGCGAGACGAGACGGTGAAGCAGCAGCACGCATAAATCGCTAACTACCCAAGAAGGGGAACTATAGTTGTCAGCTTGAGCCATCAAACTAGTAGAGTTCCACAAAATTCATGAAAAATTTGAAGCTATCGATGTACATTCTTTGTACAGGTTAGAGTAAACGAACATGAAACATAGATTGTCTTCCTCTTAAGAAAATATTCGAACAAATATATTTTTGCATCAATTAAAGAGGTTCGGAGCCGAGGACCTTCGCGAATCTTCGAGTGCAAGGTTTCGATCGTCAGTCTCGAGAGGGTAGGATAAACCTTGGTTCATGTCATCCGTCCTGGATTTTTGTTAGTATTATATAATAAATGATTGGCGTAGTTTAGTAGCTAGAAACGGCCGGTTTATCCTTCCCCTCGCTAAGCTGCTTGCGTGCACGTTCAACTCGCGACGAAAATGTGAATCGATTGATAGGATCGAGCGACTCGAGCGTGCACCGATTGCGAACGATCTCTGAGATCGGTTTCCGGATTGCTCCGATATCGTTCGCGTGACGCACTACCCCATGAAACTCGTAACTAGACTGTGGATCGTGTGTATTCTCGTGCAATTCTCCGAATAGAAATAAAAAAAAAAGATGGTTTATTGTAATCGATGATAGAGTACTTGTTCATTTTTCGTCAACGATCCGCAGTCTGTTCGTACGCTTCTCTGTAACCTGCGTGCGTTGCGCTCACTTGCATACTAACACCGTCGCGACGACATTTCCACTTCTGGACCCTATGATTAATCCTGAGTACGTGTAACAATTAGCACCGACACCCCATACGCAGTTCCCCATAGCTTGGTGTCTGCTGGTGCACGGCGGTCGGGACCGTGCGAGGTGAAAACGCATGAGTTTTAGTTGAACGGTTTTATTTCCTAGGTCCCTGATCGATTAGAAGCTTGCTATAGTAGGTTATGCCTTTCGATCCCCGTATATTTTCTCGTAATTCGCTGGGAACGAGCGGCCCCTTCGGGAAAGGGCGTAACCGCCGCCTCCGACGCCGCCGGAATGGTCGCAAGAGATTGTTCTTCGACGATCTTCCACTTTCTATCCTTTTCTCCTCGTGCCCTTCGTCCAACGCTTTTTCATTTCAAATGTTCACGATGTTTCCTCGGTTTTCTACGAGCAATCAGTTTACGCGCGATCATACTCTCAGGGTCCAGAACGTAGGGAATTTCGAGCGATTTCAACATAAAAGTTCGCGACGTTCCACGATTAAAGTGTCGAGTCCGTAGGTTGAGTCAACAGAAGCTCGCGTCGCCGGTTTTCGTTCCTGCGGATCCGCGCTTCGCCGTCTTCCTCTTCGATCCTTTACGATAATCGAGGCAGTCTCCGACGTGTACGCGAGAGGACGAGAGAGAAAGAGACGGAAGCGAGGACTGGTAGCGCGTGTCTTCTTCTGACTCACCCTAAATATATATACCCCATGCCCCAAATTTTTCAATCCAAAAAATTGGTATCCCCTGAAACTTAACGATAAAACAATAACCTCGTAGGATAGCTTAGAGTGACGCAAGCTTGGAGGAACGGCTGTACACGCGTGGGAGGACTCGCTCAAAAGAAATAAAAAAAGAAATGTTAGAACTAAGAGACAATGAAAGAGAGAAATTGCAAAAAAGGGAAACGTGGGGGCCGAGGCGAGAGAACTCGAATGGTTTCTCGCAACCTCGGGAGAGAATTTCACGGACCGGCAACGAAAACGACGAGAGACGGAGAGACGCGCAGAGAGGGAAGAACGGTCTCTCTCTCGTCAAGGATTCGACGCCATTTTGCACGCTGCACAGCGATCGAGAAGAAAGAGAGGAGCCAGACGAGAAGAGAAACAACGTTCCGGAGGATCAACAATTTGATGGGGAAACTGCGTGCCCCATCCCCAGCTTGCGACAAATCTTCTGCTGCGGCCCCCACTTGCCCCCTAACTCATATAATATTATTTTCAACGAATCGCGTATCCATTCAGGAGCGCGAACATCGTCTCGCTCGAGTCCGACCCCCCTTTGCATCGCGTCCGCGCCCCCGGTACCCCCGTTAGGGATCGACTAGCGAGCGGATCGATCGGACCAGCGAGAGATGATTACTCTCGACGTGTATTATACGCGCTCGTTTTCTTCGGGAAAGAAGTACGTCCGAGAGAAAGATAGTTTGAGAGCGAGAGAGAGGGAGAGAGAGAGAGAGAGAGAGAGTTTGAGAGCGATAGAAAGATAGAAAGATAGAAAGGGAAACGATAAAACCTTACTGTGATAAACGAACGCCTGCACGACGTGGCACGCGTGTAAGAATGAAGTATCCAGGGTATAGCCGTGAGGGAGGTTCGAGAATGGCCGACAGTAAGCGTGTAGAAAGAGAGAAAGGTGAGAGAGGGAGGGTGGAGAGGGTGGGATTGAATCGAACGGTGGATGGGATTCGAAACGGTGAAAGGGCTAGATGTGTCGCGGCTTCGCGTGTGTTTGTGTTTGTACATATAACTTTGTATATAAATACTTATATACTTATATATACACACACATACATATTTATGTTTAGAGAGAGAAACCGTATTGGGAGTCACACGTGTATTATATTTTTCGCCTTAGCAATATGTTCATTTCTCTTCTCAGCGTCGCGCTGGTTTTGAACGACGTCTCGTTCGACGTCCGTCGGCGTCCAATCGTAAGTGTACCGTTTTAATTAGCGGGTCGAAACACCGGAAAACAAAGCGATGCGAGAGTATGAGTGTGTGTGGATATTCGAAAATCGTGCTCGAGACGTACAGAAGCGTCCGGATGAAATCGACGGGACGACCGTCGATTCGTGTGAGAGTATGCGAGTTCACGAGTGTGCATGAAGAGTGAGTGAGAGAGAGAGAAAGAGAGAGAGAGAGATAGGTGAGAGAAAATAAGAAAACAAGAAAACAGTATTTATAGCGCATATTATCCCGCTGGAGAAATGGTGCAAGAATTTTTTGGCGAGATTGTCTGTCGCGTTCGTATGTGAGAGAGAAGTGTCGATTGACTGTTGATTGTTCCCCGGTTCAACCCCGGTTTCGCCTTGAAACTACCCCCATGTACATAGACAGAAGCCTGTATCGGAAATTCTTAAAACCTGACAGCGCTTGACTATCCCCGTTAGTCCGGGGAGCATTTTCATTAACATTTACTATTTTGTTTCTTCTTACCGCAGCGACTTTTACCACTTATGATTACGATTTAATTATTTTAAGTATTCTTATTATTAACTCTATAAGAAACACTTCGTTTTCTTTTTTTAATTACTATTGTCATCGTCATCTTCATTTATTATTATTATAATTATTATAATTGTTGCGATTATCCTGCTCCTTTTGCGCTACCGTTTCCTCAACCTTCAAGTACCCACTCTCAGACGCGTCCGAAAGGTTCGCGGCCTTCCCGATCTTTCCTGTAATCTTTGAACGAGTCGAAAAATGGCGGCGTAGATCTAAGCGAGATCCGATTTCGAGCGTCCGCATGCTGCGACAGGATCCTTCTTACATCCTCGATCGATCTGTAACGCAAGAAACTTCGCAATCGATATGCAATTCAAACTGTTCACAGGAAGAATTTAATACAGCCGTCTAAAAATGTTCATTGTTTTGTTTATTTACTAGATCGTTTTAGTTTAGAAGAGTACCCGAACATTTTGTATCATCACTCATCCCTGAACCATCCTTATCCAATCCTTGTTATTTACATGAACTCCAAATTAATCATTTTAATCAGAGAACTTTTAAAAGTAGAAAAAATTATAGTCTAGCTCCCGATTGAAATGATTAATTCAAAAATAAATTCTGTCACCTACTCAGTCAGGAACAATCTTCGATCATTTCGGATTCTATGTTTTTTTTTACAAAACACGAGTACTCGAGATACTACATTGCAAGTATTTAGAAAATAAATTTTGAGTTGCATGCGAGTCCATCGGTTGATTATGTATAGGCTGGTAGATCGACCAGTGAACAGACGTGAAATTCAACGAAATATTTCGGTTCCGATAATTGTTTAAATTTGTTACACCTTCCATCGAAGTTTCCCGTTCGCGTTCGAGTCTCGAGTCCCCGATTGAGGATCCAAGATCCGCGAAAGATCTTCGCAGCACGCCGACACGAAATTCGCGAGGGGTTGTTTGCGTGATCGCGAACGATCGATTCCGTGATCGCGATCGATCGTCGTCGAAGGAGCTCATTGTACAAATCGTTCCGATAATCCGTAACCTGTGGAGTTTATAAGTCGCCAAAAACTCTGTAACATGTACATACGTTCACCGCTGCAAACGAGTCGTCGTGGCAATTACAAATAATATATATACATATACACATATGTATATTCATTAAGAATAGTCGAACTGTGTTGATTCTTTATCTCGCTACCTCACATCGAACAATCTAAACGAGAAACGAAAGAGTAAGAGAAAGAGAGAGAGAGAGAGAGAGAGAGAGAGAGAGAAAGAGAGAAAATAAAAAAAGGTAAATTCAAAAGATGTGGGTTTTCTCTTTGTGTGTTTGCATGTGATTTCTGAAATCCTTTCAAATTTTCTATGCTACCCACTGTTCTCGAGGACTTCGACCCACCAAATATTCTTTCGCGAAGATTCGAGGAGACAGTCTTCTCTCTCTTAGCTCCCGATTTATTAGATCCTTTTTTCCAGAAGATCTCTCGGTGCCCCCGCGTTTATGGAGCCTTAAAGTCAACCGCGAGAAATACTATCCGCCGCGGAAACGTTGACGATAGGGATGAGACAACCGCGAAGAAGGCATCAATTCCGCGGGGCGAAACTGATTCCTGTTCTCTCGGCGTGGTACGCGTGTGTCCCTTTCCCTTGAATAGTTTCCCTCCACTCGTGTTTTCAATGGTGTCTCGTTTTTTCCTGCGTCGGGCTCTGGACGTCGCGCGTCGAAATGTCCCAATAAATATAACGTCCGGCCACGGACGAGCGGAGACATTAATTCGCGCCAATAAATATTCCCATCGTTCCGGCACATAAACCTGGCGTTTGTCATACACACGGCAGTCATTTCGGTTAAAAGGCATTCCCTCCGCCACTGAATGCAAATGCGAGTGCTCGTTGTGCGTGCACTCTCTCTCTCTCTCTCTCTCTCTCTCTCCCTCTCTCTCCTCTCTCTCTTTCTTTCTCTTTCTCTTTCTCTCCTCGCGTAGGGTCTCTAAAGTGCTTTCAATTACGTGTTCCACCTAACGTCCTGGCCTCGAGAGGGCCGTTTTCCTATGTTTTGCATAACCGGGATTTTCAAGTGTTTCACGCCCCTGGAGGACGAGCGGCCCGCTTCGTCCCGTTTCGGCCTGCTCCGCGATTTTCCTCGAACCGCCACTTTCCCTTGTCCTGTATCTATGTCCACCTGAAACCACTGTAAAAGTTCGTGACCAATTTCGCATTAATCATGGCCAATCAAGGTTACGTCTGCTGTGACATTTGTAAAAATTCACAACTGTTCGAGAAGCTTTGTAGATTTTTTGGAAGTCTAGAATGAAATTTATTCGACAAAATAACACGTTGAAATACAAGGACACGAACTATTGCACTGACCCGACACACGTTTGCATCATCTTTCTGTCCTTGCTTTGCACGCTTTGCTGTAGAGGATTGTGATTTTCCGCAAAACGAATCGATCTGCATGGTATCCTGAGAAACTGTTTTGGCTGTGTCAACGAGGATCCACAGTGTTTTTGACACGTTATTTTTGGTCGGATCTGGTGGTATTCTTGTTGGCACACCTGAACAGAACGCTTGCTTGCTGATAACAGGGCCGCTCGTAAGTATTTCGACACTTTTATAAATATATTATCGCCTGCTCTTCGAGCTGTGAAGTTTCATAACAAGATGATGGAACATTCTTGAGAGGGGTTCTGATAAAAGAACTTCCGACGGAGGAGGAAGACTTTAAATAATGGATATTTTCAGGGCTAGAGTATTTCTGAACGGTTAAACAATTCTTATAGCTGTCGTGCTTAGCATTTTTATTTACTTCTAACGCGGACTAATTATTCAACTTGCGGTTCTTTGTGCGATAGAAAAATTGCATCTGTTACAACAAGAATTTCTTTTGCTTCTTGTTGAATTTTAGTTTTCACTGTCAGTTGAATCTCTCCACTCTGCAGCTACTAATTTTTGTTATAAAATCTGAAGTCCGATAATTACATTTGAAACCAACATCTAAAGTCGTACGAGAACTAATGTCTCCGAAGCACTAAAAATCATTTTCATATTTATCTACATGGCTGGAGAGATAATTAAATCCTGAAATAATAACTTCAGAAATAAATATCCTTGCCTCCCGTCTATAATATGACAATCAAACATAGGAACAGGTTAAATCAGATTGAAAAATCGCTGTCAAACGAGGTGACGTCACGGTATCGCTCCAACACCGTTAAAAAGCATTCCGACCGCGGCGATAAGATCCGCCGATCAACCAAATGTGCAAATACCGATCCGTCAGTGTATTTATTAATGCAGGCGATGAATCAAGCCTCGCATACGCCATCGAGTCTCCAACGGTAGCATTCGTCTTGTCTCCTCGCATTTATTCCCCGTAGATTTCGATCTTCCGCATCGAGAACAGCGAACAGGTAGAGTATATCTTGACGCAATTGATCCGAAACGTCAATCGTTTCTCGTAACATAGAAGAGAGAGAGGGGGGGAGGGAAACGAAGCGTATCTCACGACGGAATAAAAATCACGTACTATTGCTATGTAGCTTCGAAAGTGTGATTATCGTTAATTATCCGAGGTCTTATCGCCAGCCTGCATTTATCCGAGACGATTTCTATCTGCGATATCGAAAGAAATGCGGGAATCGTTGGGAAACAGTAGAGTATCGGTATCGGAAATTCCAGCCTCTGAGAGTAGCAATCTACTCGATCGAACAGGTATTTTGATGGAATCGATCCGAAGTGACGATCTGATTTGGAGGGAAATAGAAAGAGAGTAAATTCACTTGTCATTGTAATTATAAATCTCCTTCGATTTTTATCTTTTTGAATTGATAGGTGGAGAGTACAAAGAGATTAAATTATTACAAAAAATTTTGAATGTAGGAAAACTTGAAAAGTATTTTAATAGATAATTTTATAGTGATAAAAATCACGTACTACTGCACCCTGGCTCGGAAAGTCGGACTATCGTTAATTATCCGCGGCCTTATCGCGAGCCTGCATTTATCCGTGGCTCTATCTCCGATATCGGGAGTAAAGAGACAGAAAAATACGAAGATCGCGAGAGGGATCGAGAGTAACGCGATTAATTTTCGTCGCGTGTTTTGCATACGTATATTTGCGGTCCGAGGCGCGTTATCTCGGTCGGCACGTCGGTTTTATCGGGACGATGCAATATCAAGCTATTACTCCGCGACGTGCAATAAACGCTCGATAAGGAGCACTTGTTTGTTACGGTAATGGCGATCGTTGCCGGCCAAAGAATCGCGAATCGGACCGCCCGCGATCCACCGATTCAATTAAAACCGCCTCGACTTCTTCCCGATGCAAATCGATTCGAGCCGAGACGATAGGAACGATCTCGAAACGGTGCTACCGTTACGCCGCGATCGAGGATCCACGCTGTACACGATCCCTGCTATCTACTCTCACGTAAACACAGCTGATCTTGATCGAGGTCGAGAGAGTCGCGATCGATCGGGAATTTCAGCCGTCGGTGACAAATAGGAACCTCAATATTGGGTGTGCGCAAAAGCTTTGAACCTGATTACTAGGGATACTTATTTTAACATGGTTAGAAAGTCGGGGAGAGGCGTAACCTAGATTATTAATAATTAAAATGACGATTTCAAACATTTTTGACAGAAATGAATATGTCATTAGGAAGCACATCAAAATATCTGTTACAATAAAGTCGGACATTTTTTATTTCTATTTGTAAAAATTCTTCAGGTAGATAACCACTACGATCAATCAAGCGTTCCGGCTAGTTTAAGATTCACTTTTTAATCCAACAAATGATCCACGCTAAAACAATTAAAACTGAGAGAAACGTATCCCGACCAATTCTAAACGAAGTATACTATAATAACGATCGCAACAATACGTCAGAAACAATTTTCCAAAAACAGGAACGGCGCGCCCCTGCTCCTCTCCGCGGTCGTTCAAATCACCGGCGCGGCGGCGCGGCGTCGCGCAAAAACCGCGTGCATAATCGTCACTGATTAAACGCGGTTTTTCGCGGAACGGCTGGTTCTCGCGGCTGCTCGTCCGCCGGTCGATGAATTATGAACGATCGTCCGAACGGAACGATTTTTGACGTGTCGGTCCCGGCCATTGGCCAGTCCGAAGAAAAATCCGTTCGTCCGTGAACGAGCGTATAACTCTGACGGGAATCGCGTGTTTCTCGCAGAAATTCATTTCCAGCATAACTTTCCCGAAACCGGTGTACACATGCGTCTTTGCGACAACGTCTAAGCTCTCGTACGCCCACACGGCTCGCACCTGACTCTGTTTCTCGGCTGATTTACGCGGGCCCGGCCCGACGTGGCCCGACTCAGCCCAAGCTCGGCCCGGGGGATGTTTGCGCATACATTAGCGAGGAATTTTCTGCGGAGACCCAGCTAGAGAGAGAAAGAGAGAGAGAGAGAGAGAGAGAGAGAGAGAGACAGACAGAGAGAGAGAGAAAGAAAGAGTGAGGGAGAGGCGACGCCACACGGTGGCAAACGGAACGGCATTGATAAAGCTATCTCGTGAATAGAGAGCCCCTATTGCTAACCCGTGACCGTTTAATTAATTGCCGGCCAAGAACACTCCGCCGCGTGATTAATCTCGACGCCCCCGGACGCTCCCCCCGCGGGGACCGTAACTCCTCTCCGCCGGAATAGAAAAACTCTCTAATTGAAACGTACCAACTTTCGGCCGGGAATTTTAACCAGCCGCGACGCCAGAATGCCGGACGGGTCTCTGAATCACGGACGGCGTCAGGTGAGGGCGTACCTGGACAAGATACGCAATCCCAACCTGTAATTAACGACCTGGAAAAATAATGACGTCTGTACAATTTCTAGACTGCGTCTAGCGTCCCCTTGAACTCCTAGAAATACTGGCTGCATTCCAAATCCACCACGATGAACCCATTTCTAAATGCAAACCTCCGAGTAGCTCGATTTTTCGAAGTGGATCGCAAAAATTTGTAATTCTTGCATTTCTATTCTGGACGTAAAGTATTCGAAAACATTTGAACTTAGTAATTCATTGCACGGCGTGTGCAAGAAAAGAATTTCTGTAATTGATTTTTTACAGCGATTTTAAAGTGTTCCTTCGTATGGTTTCATTGTCTTGGAAAGAGTCTGACGTAAATGGTTCGGATGTGAATTGGTTGGTTAGCGGTTGGCAAGTTCTGACAGATAGGAGGAAGTGTCGATGGCAGTGTTGGATTTCACCATGGAAAAAAAATCCCCTGACGGGTTCGCCAAGGTATCGTCGTCCCTGTTTTCTCCCTTTCCCGACTCTCCTGACTCGACTAACCCCTGAGTAAGATAATATTCACGGCCAATTACCTAAAACGCACTCCTTATGGAGCGGCGCAGGGATATTGGCAGGCTGCCACCGTGCAATCGAGTATCCGGTGTGAAACGACCTTGTTATTAACGTTCAAGTAAGCTTTACCAGCCAATAACCCGGTCTCCCTTGGCCAAAAGATTCGCCCTGGCTCCTGATACGCGATCCCTCAGAGATACGGTTGCGCTACCATTTTTTACCGGCTGGCAATTAGCCGATTGATATTCTTCTTCCACTCTTTCATTTTTTATGGAGAGACTCAGAAGACTTGGACCTCCAGAAAAATTACTGAAACAAGATCTTTCAATTTTTTGTCAGGATTTGTTCCATGAAAAAAGAGTAAATCCATTTCAGATTCCAGAAAAGTTCTTCTAGGAATGTTTGAAGGATGTTAGCACTAAGGCTAGGTACCATTTTCTATTGAGTGTACAGGGTGTAAAGATCTGTTAAGAAAATGGACCGCAAAATTGACCTTGACCTTGATTTTCAACATATACCGACATATAATTTTTATTCACCTTGTACAAAAAGAGTAAATCATTAAAAAATATTCTTCTAAAGCAATTATCGTGGAATAATTCGATTTCAGTACTCGGAAGAACGCTTTTAAAAAATCTTAAAGAATTCGGTAGCATTTTTCAGGAAAAGCACGGTTACCAAATGAACACCAAAAATGACAGGAGATTTTAAAAATTCTATCAGGTCACATCGACTACTACATAACAAGGCAATAAGTAGATATTAGCATCTAACCGAATCTCTTACCAGAACGATTGAAAAATACTTTATTGGTACCGTTGCCAGTCCCCAGCAGAAGTCCGAGCAGATTTAGCTTCGCAGAAGTTGTTCCGTTAATTGCGGCGCCGATTAAAAGTGTTTGCTCACTTTGTATAAGCGGCTGAACGTCCTCGCATAATTCGGGTACCAATATTTGGTCCCCCGTAGTCCCAAAAGGGTCTCTCGCCTCTTCGTCTCCTCTTCGGTTTCCGCGCCCATGGGCTCCCCGTAAGCGTCGCAGTCGTTTTGTCGACGGTACCCGTGTTTATGGCACGAGCAGGACAGTTATGGCAACGAACGGCCGTCATCGGGAATCCAGTTGGTCCCTCCAATTTGTTAATTGGCACGATAACGTACGCGCGATCGTATTTTTCTCGACCGGGAGAGTTCGACGGTGCGGCCGCTCTGTTTCTTTTTGCGTTTCGCGTCCGGGTCGCATTTTTAATCGGCTGCTTATTAAGTTCCTTAATCCGTGCACCGTTCGTGTTCGAGAACCGTTCGGCTCGCGACTTTTCGACACCGGGAATCGCGAATAAAAAGCATCGTCGCAAAAATTCAGCTCTCAATTGATGAGATCTCCTTTCTGCGCCTTCCTCCACCAGGAAATTATAAAACACGATGAAGTTTTAATTTTTTTAATCGTACATTTCTAGGTCACTCATCATGGGTTCAAATTTTTTAATTTACAGTTATAAAATGTCTTGTTGATTTATGAGACAGAAAATAGTGAAGAATGTACAGATTGAGTAGGCAGACATTGAATTCTCCTCAGGGAGAATTTTTAGTTGTGAAAGGGGGTTGGTAGCCACCAGGGGGTGAGTCAGGGAGAGTTCTCTCAAGACACGATCGTCGGAGACTGGTTCCGACTAGCTTGCGGGGTCAGTTTATCGCAAACAAATGGGTTACGCTTGTTCGACGCCGTATTTCACCAGAATTTATTGTTTATTATTCCGCAGGCCCCGTAGGAATGATATAGGGCCGTGTTTGCCCAGAGTAGCGTTAATGTCGTTAATAGCACCACCGGTTCGACTGCTAACCACCGGGATCGCGGCACCGGATACACACGGGGGACAAAACCTCTCCGAGACGAGTTTCTCTCCTCTCCCTCTCTCTCCCTCCTGTTCAACCTGGCCAGGGCTACCTCTTGCCCGGTCGGTTTTATTCTTGGATCGTCCCTGGTGAAATTAACCACGACCGAATCCCGCTGCCCCCGAAAATTACGCCGTTCCCTTGGTATTTATTGCCCCCTCGCGAGAACGTTGACCCATTTCCTGGGCCCAGGGCCCCTCGCTCGATCATTCCCACTTCGAACGATTGCTCGGGGAACCGCTAGTTGCACTCGAGACATTTGTTCCATGGTTTTTTACCACTTGGTGACCGATTACGTACTCAACGATTTTAGTTATCGCAACAGAATACAGTAAACTCCCGTATAACGCGATCACGAAATTGTTTGAATATATAATTCACTGTCATATAAAAGATATATCTTATTAAACAGTTTCTTGATCGCGTTATACGGAAGTTTACCGTAAAAAAATTTTTTTTCGCATCGAATGAAATGAATGACGTTGATTTAAAATAAACTGTGTGTCCGAGCCGACATTGTATGAGGGCTGATGAGAGAGACGTCGGAGGAAATAGATTAAGATCGTCGTTCTAGACGTACAAACGGTGCAGTAGCTCGGGATTTCTAGTAGTTAGCGTCCTGTTTGCCTTCTTCTGATCGCAATGCGTCGGAAGACCCTCGTCACCCCCATCTGCCACACGCCGATCAGTTAAAACGAACGATCTTGACGCGAACGTGTTCCCGATGCGGGACAATGTTGGTACGGTAAACATCCCGGTGAACCCTTTTCCAAGGGCCTGTCACTTTTCCGATTGACCCTTCACCCGTTCAACTATCAAGAGACACATCATGGAGGTCGAAGGATTAGTAATGGAAACATTCGGATTTCCAATTTGACGAGTACATACACTACTTACAAGTTAAAATCGACGAGAAGATTTCTACAATCTTGTTGCATACGTCACACAAGTGATATTCGAGCCGACAGAGAAGACGGAGAGGATCGTTTCCTTTAAAATACAAATACCGCAGCCGCCTCCGAAGGCGATCGCCCGAGCACGGTCGACTCGGTATCAGGAATTACGAAACACGTTCGATTAGCGACAATCGTTCGTTCCGACTAGCAAAACAACAACGAAGTGGCGTCCTTTCGAGCGAGCCGGACAAAGGAAAAGCGAAAAATCTGCCGGACAAGGGAGAACGAGAGGTAGACAGTGTCGGGGTCGGCCATAAATCGCGAAGGTGGCTCCCGGTGGCAGGCGTGGGCTTGCTATCTCCCCTCGTTGGCTCCGTTTCCACACCCCAGACGTGCGTTATTGCGCTAATAAAGCACTTAACAATTATTTTCCGGCCGGTGATTTTTCAGCCGGGCCGCGGGCAGCCACTGATAAACCGGTGTCCCGGCCGATAACCCGGGCCGAACGGAACGACACGAGTCCGGTGGCCGTACACGCTGTCCTTCTCGAATTATCGTCCCGAAACGAAAACAGGAGAGAGAGCCGGTGCTCTTGCGGTGCGGTGCTGTGCTTGCTTGCTTGCTTGCTTGCTTGCCAATCTTCGCGCCGCGGTAGTCCGCCGCGATCGCCAACCCCCTAATGCTCGATTCGCATGTGAGCGTCGCGACCGACCAACGAATCGCAGCCGGGGCCGATCTGTCCGCCGGTTAATTGGACGCGATCGCAATCGGCCGGCCGCGATTTGTCTTAATTTCGGTGGCGACCGGCCGGGAGCCCCTCCGGCGCGCCCTTATCGGGCAGCCAGCTCAACCAGCGACCCCCTATCGGACCTGCACATCGTCGTCGGGGAAGATCGTCGAGCCGATTGCGATTTCGGTGCTGGTCGACGCTAATTTCGACGCTGAATGGCCCCGTAAGCGATATAATGACGTCGTCTTAATTATTCCCGACCAGCTAACCCCCGCCAACCCTCTCCTAGACATTGTTCCGATTCCGGTTGGTCCTCGGATCGATGGATCGCGATGGGATCGAGGACGAATGGGAGCTCGCGGCTTTGTCGCGACCCTCGAATTTCAACCTCTTGTGGTACCCCGAAGACTTGACAGTGTTAGTACACTGTTCTGATTCGAACTCGAACCTGACAGCGAGCGTAGAAACGATGGTCTTCGTGTTCGTTCGCATAACTGCCTCACGAGTTGCGTTAAAACCCCTCTCACGCCCTGTCTTTCGGGAATGAAATATAGATTCTCATTTTCTTCGTGGTTTTTTTTGAGAATCATATGGGAAAGTTGATTTCTGGAGCAATTAGGAAACCGTCTGGGAACGGTTTGATTGCCTGTTCGACTGTGTAATGGGAGCGTTAACTAACTATACAAAGTAATGTCAGCGGCGAGAGGCCGAGTCACGGTTTACTGCGATTTTTCCCGGTAACTGTTTTCGCGTGCGGGATTGCCATTAATCCGACCACCGGGAATTGGTACTAAGTTGATGCTTACTAATTTCCATCGAGTTGCCCGATGTAATTTAACGAGTTCCTGGCGTGTCTTAATTACGAGGGAGTCTAATCATCGCGTCGGCGCACGCCGCCGCGGCCTCGCCGCTCGGAAATTCACGCTGAAATCACGCTGAAATCACGCCTACGCTTCGCGGAACGAGATTCCACCCGATCGATGATAATTACACCTTCCCGCTTCGTTTGAATAATACACCTTTTTCTGTGATCGCGCGCGAAACCCGAAATCAGCCGCACGTCGACCGTAAACAATTCCGATTCGCTGCTGGCTGCTCTCACGGCTGTAACAAAAATATTCACGAAACGCGAAAGTTACAGTATTATTTTGCTGAAATGATTGCTGGATCATTTATTGTACTAGGAACGTACAATCGTTGTAAAGAAAACATATTTCAACCGATAATCGTATTCATGACGTTGACAGCTTGTTTTCTGTATGCCGAAGAATCAGAATATCTAAGAGAATAGTGGTCACAAAAAAAGTTTACACGCTTACGGTGACGCACATTTGTGCCATCTTATTATAATAAAAATCTCGCTTCCCGTGTGAGGTACCAAATAATTACAAAAGCTATATTTTAGATCGTATTCTTCTAAATAAGTTTTATTCAAACAAAGCCTGTCATTCTTCCTAAATCTGTCAATATACAAGATGATCTGTTTATTTCTAATTTACAGTAGCTACAGGTCCAGCAATTCGTAAGAAATTTTACGATAGATATTATCTTCGAAGCGGCCTGTTTGAAACTGTAAAGCTGAAACCGGTGCCCGGTACGAAAGACGAAAAATGATCGTTTACAAAAGTGTTAATTCGCGCGAGACCCATTCCCACGGAGAGCGAGGCTCTCGCCAGAGGCTTGGTACATTTCGTGGGCCGAACCGAGACTGTCATCGTATTTAATTAAAATGTCACACGCGTGATAAATGTCGCGTGTGTCGCCGACGAAAAGAAATCCTCGCGGTCTCCTTCTGCCTTGTCCCTCTCTCGCCGAGGGAGCCGCGCGCGCGAGAATAATAAATGAAATTCGCTATCCTCGTGACACCTATGCCGCGTGCGTTGAAAAAGACGCGCGGCCCGGAGACGGCCGCGAGGGCGGAAATTAGCGGGACACGCATTTATCTCTGGGACGTTTCGTCCGAGGTTACGTAACACCGTAATTTTTCAATATTCCCGGTCCTTGGCTCGTCTTTTCATCGTCCACTCTGTCACGCGGCGATCTCCAACGCGGACAAAGGGCTCAAAATCACTTTGAGACGCCGTGGAAACCTATCCCTCATCATTTTTAACATCATCATCTCGAAACGTATCTCGGAAATATAATTAAAGTGATATACTCACAGTGTCAGCACCTTCAGACCGTGATCCGCTGTGCGAACCAAAAATTTGCTAGCTGGAATAATGTTTATCTTTCCAAAGAAAAATTAAATAATTCCTCTTGTCATAAATAAGATCTTACTCATGAATAAAATCTGCCGCGTACCGATCCTATCCACGGGATGAAAAAATAACACTGAAGTCGATCCAAGTCATTTGACTTTCTGAAATCATTCTGTCAATTAATCCTCCGTCCAGTTCGCCTTCAATTCTCGTTTCCAAGTGCATCGACATCGTTAAACTAAATAAACAAACGAACGGCCGAACGATTCCATTGAACCGGCAGTCTGATAGGATGTGTCGAAACGAATTTGACGTCCCGACGTTTAATTTTAGCGTCGTGACGCGAGCACCGACGCGCGCGTCACTAGCAGATTAGAATGTATCGCGCAAGGTCGGATTCTGTTTGTACACAGAGGATCGATAGATCCCGGCCGTGAATCCTTCTCGCGAGTGGTTCTCGCGTCGCGCTGCGTCTCTCGAAATCCTGCGGAGAGTCTCTCCGATTCGAATTCCGTCTGCGTTGCTCTCTCGAGGATGGAAAGAACTCACGGGGGAAACGTGTAGACGTACGCGTCGATGCGTTCGATGCATATTTATCGGCGGGCTCTTATGCAATTTAGCATATTCGAGGCGTTATCGGCCGGTTTCACGGCGCGGCAACTCCTCCGCCGCTTCTCCGCCGCGCCGCGAATGTTAACCGCGGTTAACCGTGATCGTTCGTGACGTTTGTTGCGCTGAAATCGGCTCTCGTCAGGGTTAAAGACTTCGGAATATTTGTCGAGCCAGTAGAGCAACGATAATTGGCAGCCTCCGCTTCCCCGCTATGCCGTCTATCGGCAGCCAGCCTGGATAATTTATGGCTGCTTCGAGGAAACTTCTCAGCAACTCTGTGTGCGCACTCCGCAATAACACGTTTCGCCTCTTTCGATTACAGGGAATCAAAAGTGCAGGCTATAAAAATTCAAACAGTCCCAACACACTCGGGAAACAGTTGCCCCGGACATTGATTGGTAATTTAGCGGGAAATGGATTTAGAGTTTTCATGAAAGACGTTCCCTCGTTGATCGTTACGCTACTGCAAAGCGTTCACCGCGTCACTCGAATATTGAACGTATCTTATCTCCCTCTAATGCCACTAGGAAAACACTATCGCATGATGGCTCACTCGTAATTCAGTGGCTATTGTTCATCCAGCTGTGAAATCAATTTCTGATCGTCAATCAAGCCACAATGAAATATTCTCGTGTTTCAATGTTTTGAAACATTCAATTAAATAATTACGTGTTACGTCCACCCATGCTGTAAATATTTCCTTGAACCGGTAAAAATCAGTAGGACGAGTTAATTCGTTCGCTTAATGTCTTGACAAGTTTGATTCCTTATTGAAAATGCAATTTACAGGAGGATCGTTCTGTCCACCCATGCAGTAAATATTCCCAGCAACCAGGAAATCTAAAGACGACGATGTTAATGTAATGTTCTTCCTTGTGGACCGAGCGGAGAGTGTCGGAATCGAAGCGTTCGCTGGCGGAATGCACGCGGAATCATTCTCGTTCAACGGACGATCCGTCGGTGCATGCGATCCGTTCTAACGTAATTCACGTGCAGTGTGCAGCGGCGGCCGATGCCTGATGAATGACTCGGCAATTATATTCTCATCGGCTCTCAGCGAGCAATGTTGCCGTTAAACCGAGGGCCGCGTGTGCACAGCCAAGCTAGAAACGCGCGCAGCGCCGCCGAGACCCTCGTAAATTATTCGCATAATTGATTCCGCGCGCGATTTCTGCTCCGAACATTGATGGTTAATTAAAGTCAGCGCCTCGGGACGCCACCGACGCCGCTGAGAGCCACCCCTCGAAACACTCGCGAAACCTTTTTCAAACGGACGTGCAACAATTTTCGTACTTTCAGCGAAAATGAAAAACCCTGGAGGACTTTGATGCCGAAGTTTCGAGACCATTCAGATTCTGCGTGGGATACGTTGTAATTTCTACTCTGTTATGGTTCTTTAGGCCCTAATTACCCGGAGGTATCCTTATTTTGTCGGACATCACGCCTGCATTATTTCGAGATTTAGCCATTCGAGAGCCATTTTCGTGAGAACACTATTTCTGTTTTTATGCCAGCTGGAAATGTTTAGTGCACAGGGGAATATTTATGTTAGCAGATGTCGGAGATTGTGAAGTGGATTATTACACATTCAAAGCTAGGGAATCTGTATATCAACGTGAAAATGAAGTTTCTGCAATTTTTCCCGTGAAATAAAGTTATTTACCTCTGTTACGAAATAATTTGTGATAGTAGAATTTTGCATACAGATTCACAGTTCAGTTTTATTTTGATTATTCATTTGTTTGGTTCTCGTTCGCCACTATCCTCGTCAAAATAGCAATTTCCGACAGCGATTTCAGATGAAAAATTCTTGGTCGCAGCTTTTCGACCATGTAGTTAATATATCTGGGGTGCGCACGCTCGTCTTGTGCGTCGCAGAAAATGTTTTTCTCGTGGTTCACCGAAACAGATAAGAGATAGCTGACGTGCGGCGTCGAAAATCGGCGATCGACCTCGGCGAGCCTGTCCTCTCCACGATCGAGGTATCGCTCAGAATATAGCCAAAATACTCTGGTAATATCGATTACGGTCCTCGAAACTTCGAAATTTTCACTTCGTTGTTCATACCCGTTCCACTCCATGTACAATTAAAATCGCATTGTACTCGGAATATTACCTATCAAATAATCAACATCGTATTCCGAATAATATACAGTGCACCAAAAACACGAGGCTGTTTTATTCATTTATCTCTGTTGACGATCATGTCTCCTCTACAATGATTTTGTAAAACATGTACAACGGATATAATAATTACAGATATTAAATCCGGGAAAGTTGAAGCGAGAATTTTACAGAGATGGAGAAATAATGGAGGAATTTCTTGTTTGTAATTTAGTTTAATGTTGGCGGAACAGTTTCGGACAGTTCCGAGTGGTTCGAAGCCGAAAAACTCGGCTCTATCGGTCCGTGGTTAATGCAGGAGGCATAGTGATCGTTGGAGTTTGGGGGCACGGCGTTCGCCGGTCCGTAATTAAAACTCGATGATCGATAAATCGGCCGAAAACACGCGGCCGCGATACGGGCCGCGTTAAACCGGCCACCGGCCGCGATAACGTAATTAATTCGCGCGTGCTGCGAATCGCGAAACGCTGCCGCCGATAACGGGCTATTTTTCTTTTGCAGAATCTCTGCGCGAGAGTGGAACGTGCGTCTCTCTCTCTCTCTCTCTCTCTCTCTCTCTCTCTGCTCTCTTGTTTCTCCTCTCCTGGGTCTCTCCCGCGGCGCGAAATCGTTTTCGAACAGGAGATACGATCGCCCGGAGGGAAACGGGACCGGGTAGGAATGGAAACGGACAGCTCACAATTAGTAGAAAGCCCTCGGACCGGTAATTAATGAGGCGACCGTGCGACCGCTCGAATCTTAATTATTTATCGCCGGCTCGTTGATTAATCGCAGTCGCGGCGCGATGTATCGGGCCGAGCGACGTCCGCGGTGACAAATTATGCCATTTCTTTTCACCTGTCCCGTTCTTTGGCCCCTGTCCCGCTCTCGTCCCATCGTTCTTCCACAACGTTCCTTTCGAAACGGACACTTTTGTCGCGCGGCGAGTTTCGTCATCGAGGAGGCTCAATGGACGTCCCCCCGACGGATGTTTCAGAACGATATCTTTGTCCACGAGACGTCCAACAATTGCTCTCCCCGTACACCGTTGATAAAACCATCGCCGGCCTCGAGGAAGTCATTCGTGTGTCACCGTGGAAATTGACGGCGAATCGAACAGAATCGTTTCGAAATCGCGAAACCAGCAGTGCAGCTCGAGATACGGCACCTGGTCGATCGTTTCGCGGAAAGCGTGGCCTACTGCACCGGCTATGCGACTCCTTATCAGCTCCCAAGTGTTAACATTTACGCCGCGATAACGCCGCGTTGGCACAGTTGCCGCGAACGTAATTAAGACGTCGCTGGTTTGCTACCCCGAGCCGTTCTTGACATAAACAGTCGCGAATGACGACTGTTCCGCGTCGATGATGCGCGAAACGGTTCAATGGTCAGGTGTTTTGGAATCATATCTGGATCACCGAGACGATTTATCGATAGTCAATACTTTGTACGAGCGAGGATATACTTTCGTTGATTCGAACGAGTTTGTTAACGATGGTTCTGTATCCATCTTTCATTAAAAAATCGAGTACAGGTCTTTGATTAAGGTTCGTAACGAGTCCATGGATCACTGGGGAAAAGGAGGGAGAGTCCAAGATGTACGCAGACTGAGCAAATACAAAAATCTAAGAGCGCGAGGAGGAGGAGGCAATCAATTAAAAATCCAGGACAGGGGTAAAATTACAGAGAGAATTAACCGTGGAAGACGAGTTAACTCGTCACAGTGTTCGACCCCGGCACTCGATGACTCGCCGGTTCCCTATTCATCGAATAATCGCCACGTTCCACTGTATCACAATGCCTGTATCAATTTAAGTTACATAGTATTCAAATTCGTGACGGGAATGACCGTGTCGAATTAATTTCCATCGTTTCCGATTACACCAACAATAGCAACTCCACTGTAGGTAAAAAAACATCTATTTAATCATTTAACAATTTCAAACGGCCGCGGGAACCATCGTGGCTTGTCGACAGCACTTCTGTGGACGGGTCGTGCTCGATCTTTGAGGATAATCAATATTTTCTGATGATTAAAAATAAACTTGTATCTATTATGATGCGCCAAAACGAATAGCGTCAAACTGGCACAAAATTCGTTCTCTCTATTCGTTCTTCGATCTCCCCTTTGAGACTGTTCTCTCTTTTTTTTTTCGAGTGCGGGGGCTCGGGAGAAAGAGCAGCGGGGGCGCGAGAAAAATAGAGAGAAATACTTTTCATCGTATTCGACACAATCGGGGCTCACGGAGAAAAGGAGAAAGAGAAAGGGAGCTCTCTCACCCACCCCCTCGTCGGTGGGTAGCTCGGGATTCGATAAACTCGAATGACGGGCTCGGGCTCACCTAATTACGCGATAAATGCGTGACTGCTCGCGCTGGATGCGCGCGGGAGGTGTCGCTGCTAATTACTAATTACTCATTAGAGCACGTGGGCGCGAGATCCACCCCCGGGGGCCGGTTCGGTCGAACGCGAATGGGGAAAAAAAGAGAAACGCGCATTATCTCGGCGTCGAGAGACCGTCGGCTCGCGATTAATGGAAAAAAAAGTGCGAGCGAGAGAAAGAGAAAGAGAGTACCGTGGACGTAGGAACTCGTCGGCGTGTGACGGCGGCGCAGCCTGCACCGCGACTGCACCGCCGTTGCACCGAGGGCTGCACGCCACTGTAATTTTTTGTAATTATTTTATGGTAATGAGGCTAATTAAAAGGTAGAATGCCTCGAGGGGCTTCCACGCTCGGAAAAGGAGCGTGAATTACGCGCGAATATATATTGTGCGGGCGCGAGATGCCTCGCCGTTCGCCTTTTGTCACCTGCGCGGGGGCGGAAAGCCGAGCAAAGGGTGCGCGAAACTCCGGTTCGCCGATTCCGTGGGTCCCCTTTGTTCCCTGCGAATCGATTCGCATGATTCTTGCCTCTACACCGCGCCGCGCGAACCCTCCGGGGTCCCGATCGAACTGGGACCTCTCGGCACCTTATTCGAAACATTCTGTCGAGGATGTGTCACTGTGAAGATGACACATTCTGTATCTTAAAAATTTCAAAGACGCTATTCTTCAATTCTTATCAGAGAACTTCTACAGTATAACTTCTCGATTAACATGATTAATATCGTCCAAGTGACGGTGATTACAATTCGTAAGAACATACAAGACTCTCTCAATGTAGCCTACTACCGCTGTAGCGTCTAGGAGTATCAAAACGTACGTAAGCTTTCGGAAGCTGACACTTCGTTCCTCGAAAACCGGTCCCTTATCATGGTTATCCAGCGAGCGTTGTCAGTGACGCGTCTTCGCGACTTTCCACGGCGTTATCAGGTCGGTCGTCGTCGTGACGTCACGGCCACGGGGAGTAACAATCGCGGGCGTCGAGGCGCGTCGAAGCGTCGCGCTTTGAAGCTCGTCGCAGCTTGCTCATTACACGTCCCAATACTCGACGTAACGGGCACTCCTCTTCCTCTCGAGCGTCACCGCGCGAGCGTCGACGATGGTCCTTCTTCCCTGGAAAGTGGCAAGGACGTCCGAAACGCCATTTTATAATTACAATCCAGCGTCGTCGTTGACGTCGTCGTCGCAATTATTCGGCCTGGGCCGAGGCGCGCAACAGAAACAACCCCGTTGCCTCGTGTTCCCCGAAGAATCCTCCAGAGGGAACGAGCCGACGGGAGAAAAGACGGGAGAAAAAGAGAGAGAGAGAGAGAGAGAGAGAGAGAGAGAAATAAAGGGCGCTGCGTCGTCGTCGTCATGCTCGCGGAACCGAGCGACCGAGCGAGGACGAGCGACGCGCTCCCGACTCGCGTACTAATTACTTAAACTCGCAATTAAGTGCACCCTCGCGGCGCCGGAGAAAGGATTCGCGGGAGCGTGATTCGCACCTTCCCCCGTTTTTTTTGCACTTCTCTCTCTCCCTCACCTCTCTCTCCTCCGCCCTCCGTAGCCTCCTAGCTGTTCACACAGAGAGTCGGTACTCTCCTACTCCTTTTCGTTCTCCCAGCTCTTTTCTCTTTCCCCTCTGTTCCCACCATTCGCCTTTACACGTTCGCTCATACGTGCACAGGTGCGCGCCGAGATTTTCCTTCCCTTTCTTCCGACTTTATTTCTTTCTCTCCGCCTACACCCTCGTCACCAGCTCAGAACACAGAGAGACTCTCTCCTCTCTCTCTCTCTCTCTCTCTCTCTCGCTCTCCTCTCTCTTCCTTTGAGGGGCTGTTCTCGCGCCAGCTACACACCACTGTTAGAGTTTCATTTTCCACCGACAGTGTGTGTATGCCAGCTCGTCCTGTGCACCCCGGGCCTTTGACGACGGACCTACGCCCCGTGCTCCTCTGCGATGCACTCTGTTACGCGAGTCCCTTTGATTCGCTAAATTTGGGACATGTCCCGCGGATCCCCAGGAAAATGGAACGACCCTCGAACCCGATCAATTAGGCGCCTCGAATGAAATTCACCGCAGAGATCTGCTCGAATTCTGTTATAGTCTAGCCTGGCAAGTTTCGTTCTACGGAACTTCCTGATCTAGAATCTCCCAAAAATTTACACATGCAGCAAACGCATGGAAATGCACGCTCCGCTCGTCAGAAAACAGATTCAGACTGAGAAAATTACATTATAATTGCATTTATTATATAATGAATTACTTCCTTAATTATCGGGTTGGCTTATTAGTAGACTGCGAATTTTATGTATTTCCATCAAGTATAATCAGGTGCGATATAAAAATGAAAAAAGATCAATAAGATGAAAAGAATGCAAGTGCATCGATCGCCGATAGACTGCGGATCTTTTATCAAAATCAAAATTGTTTGCATTAATTGCAAGCCAAGAGAAACGAAGAGGAATTTGTTTCTCGTTTCAGTGGTTTTAACCGAGTAGCAAATTATTATAACTACAATTAATGTTATTGGCGCACTGGTTCGATCAATTGGAGACATTTGTCGGAAAGGCATTTACCAAACAATATATTAATTAATTGATAAATTCTTACAGACGCAATACTGAAAATTTACATTCTTGAAAATGGTCTAAACTTAGACAGAAACGTCGAATTTAATTTTTGCAAGTTTGCTTATTGTCTCCAATTGATCGAACCAGTGCGCCAATAACATTAATTGTAGTTTTGAACAATTGTCGATCGAGATACAGAGAACTATTAGCAAATTATTATGCAAGTTGTTACAAGTTTTTCCAAGAATAATACTGTACCAGAAGGAATCTGAAAAATCTACTTGCATAGATGCCAAGCAAAATGATCATTATCTGTTAAAAAGTGCACAGTTATTGACTTTCAAGAAATCATGGAATGATTGTAAATGGTAATTGCGTGTCCGTGAGTGGTTTTCAGTAGCGCGGTGCGTCTGGCTCAGACGGACGATTCTACTTGCAGCGATGCAACGTTTCGCGAAACGTGTGCACCGTTATCGCGGCTGATCGTTCTCCGGCGTGGCCTCTCTCCGGTGCATCGGATGCACCGCGGCGTCTGCGCACTCGCAGCACGGTGCGCTAACAATCCCTAGCACGTGAACACACGTACGAATGCGTGGCCACGCATGCGTTTCGCTGGACCCGCTCCAATCCGGACCGACGCGACGACGCGACGGGCTAGAGACGGAAGAAAAATGGCTCTCGTTCGTCGAATCACCGTGTATCGACTCTTGCACCAGTTGCGAGATGCCCGAGAATTTCCACTGTAAGCCCGACACTCCGGTGTGCGCATACTGCACTGTGCATTCCTGAACTCGTGTCGCATAACATTTACCTTATCCACAGAAGCGATTAATAAATTGTAGCATTGATAAATTGATATTCAGTGGCACCAATTTTCTAACCATCATATTTAATTCTCTTTAGAAAATTTCATTTTTGTTGATTCTCATTTCTCCGACTCTCAGAAAATTGAAATAGAAAAACTAACATTGCTGAATCTCCCAATGTACTAGCCTTCTGTAATAGCCTTCTAACTGTCTTCTTTTCCTAATTCGTTGGCGATCGTAATTTTACAATTCTGTTGTTATTTTCGATTTTCTAATTTTATAAATTTCACTATATATAGGGTTGTCTGCTAATACGTATACATACATACATTCAACCGTATAATTCTTATATTTATTTTATACATTTGGAATACAATTAGACAATGAAAGATTCAAGGGGGGCAGGATTCGAGGGATGAAAACGGGAACAATGAGTCGAACCTAGAACAGGTGACCGAGCCATCGATTCCCGAATTTCGATGATTCGAGACCCAGGCACGGTCCAGAGTATTTCATAGCCGCGGACAAGTTCCGGTCCCTTTCTCGGCCATTACCGTTACCAGAGAGACCGAGCATCGAGCGGATCTCGTTCGCGTCGCGCCGCTCAAAAATACACGACGGGAAATCTATTTGCTAGCTAGTCGACGGTGCATTGTGCGCGGATCTAACCGAGACCTGCACGGGTTCGAGGCTCGTCGAGCAGTGAATATTTGCGATACGCAACCCCTGCGAGGGTGGCTCTTGTGCTACCACTCGATAAAACATGCTCCTTCAACGAGAAAATGCTGTGGAAAACGCTGTGTATAATTTTTGCACATTCCTCAATCAACTTGACAAATCGTGCATAAAATTTCTGTTCATTAGGGGGTTGGAAAAGGAAGCAAGAATTGGCAAAGCGGGGCACAGTGTGCAAAGCACTTGAGGATTCGTTTATGGGGGTGAGAGGTCCTCGGGGGTTCCATATTTATTTTCTGTGAGCCCCTGTTATTAAAATTTTTACTTACACACTCTTTTCCTTGATCTTAGTCTCTTCAACTTTTATTCATTGTCATTAAAATAGTTTTTCCTGCCACTTGATAGCTTCAAATTCTATCAATTTCTAATTAGATTAATTGTCTCAGCGATAACAACCCCTATTTCCGAGAGTGGCATTCTTGGATATTGTAATTATATTCAATTTAATGCCGTCTCGAAACCCGACATTTATTCCTCTGTTGTAACAGTGTATATTTCCACTTTCAACTTATGTAAACGTTATTCTATTCTTTATCAGTCGCGAGATTGTTATCGTTACTACTTCTTGCGAGAAGAGACGATCGAGGAAGAACGAAAGTCAGAGAGCATCGGGCACAGAAAAGAAACTAAAGGGGGTGATTCAGCGAGAAGTTCGCCGTTATTAAACCCCGGGCACAATGTATATTCACCGATTCGCGATTATATCGCGACAAGCGCTCGTCTCTCGCACGCTGTCGCAATTTATGCCCGGATCCTCTTTTGCCTGGGTAAATGATCCATGCGCGTCACGCGTAATGGTAAACGTCCCCCTTCGTCGAAGACATCTCGTTCCCAGTCCTGGGTCATTCGGGGGTGGCGACGGAAAACGTCGACGTTATTAACTCGCTGTGTTCCCATCGATTCTCCCTCTCTCTCTCTCTCTCTCTCTCTCTCTCTCTCTCCCTCTCTTTCTTTCTTTCTCTCGACAAAGGAAGAAAAAAATCGTCGGCGGAAAAATAGACGTAGGAAAAAGGAGAGCAAAGAGTAAAAAGGAGATATACAGGTGGAGGAGTGGGTGGGGAAAAATCGGAAAGCGCGTCTGGGCCAAGCTGGCGTAAAGGCGAGTTCCCAGCGATCTCATTGTACGCCGCGGCGCCGGCACAAAGGGGTGCGCGACATCAAAGACGAGTCAAAGTTATCGCCGCCGGCTGTACATCCCCGATATTAGCTCCCGACGACTAATAAACCATTTCGCCTGTTCGACAGACGAGATTCGCGCTATCGGCGACCGTACTGCCACCTGCGGTCGCTGTCCGACCCACTGCCATTCGCAATTTAAACTTCTCGCAAAGGCAGACACACTGTACCCACTTCGGATCGAGTTTTTAGATTTTTACGATTTTTATTCGTGGAAAATTAATAGCTAATTATTATTTAGCAGAATTTATTTGTTTATTGGATTGGCGAAGCGAGCAACGATTTTTTTTTATAATGATTGGCAGCTCTCAACTTAGTCTGCGGACTTTTTTTTTACGAAATAAACCTTTTGATCACTTCTCTTAATAATTTTAGTAAGTCGTTAACGTATCGATGCACTTAAATGCATTTCATACACCGGGTTAAGTGCACGAGCATCGACAATGCAATTATTGGCCAATAATTACAAGATAATCGACCCGGTTGTCTGGCCGTAACGAGTCAATTCGTCATTCGCATTCCACTCTAGCCGGCTTATCCAGTTTCTTATCTAGTTGTAAATTACTGCGAGAGTTGGAAAAACAGATCGGATCTTGATGAATGTGGTTTTAATTATTATTAATGGTTGAGACGAGTGTGGATTGCACAATCGTAATAGCAAAGAGAATGACCGAGAGTTCATAATTGAAGTACTATTTAAAGAAAACAGAAACTTGGAAAATCGAGTCTGTTAGAGGTTAAGAAGGTTCGTGGAGCGATTCAGAATCGTGAGATTCACGGGGCTCCAGGATTTCTGGGTCCGTGCCGATCCCATGGATCCCTCGCTTCGGAATTCGCTTAATTTCCACACAAATCACGACGACCTAATCCGAAATTATGAGTCCACCGGGAAACGAGTTTCGACGGTCGTATCGACGCAAAAAAAAGCACGGATACATATTAAAAGAGGAAGCACACGACTCGTCGGATGACGAATTCGTTTCTCGACGTCTCTCGACACGCGAGGCGAGAACACATCGACACGGTGTTATTAATTGATACGCATCTCCGGCCGATTAAGCCGATAATGAGATTAATTAGCGTCGGCTCGAACCCTGGAGAGAGAGAGGCGACGGGCTCTCTCGCACACGTGTCGGAGAATGTCTGCCGCGATGTCTTCAGGCGAGAGGGGCCACACGTCGAGTCATCTGCATTTTTCTTGACGAGTCGCGAATTATTATCCGCGGACGGAACAGACGCGGGCAATTACGTTTCACGCAGCTCGACCATGCACATTCCTCCGCGTTTTTCCTTCTCGCGACGCTCGTGTCGATCGTCCTCGCACTCACTCCAACGGAATTCGTCTTCCTTGTGCCGACGAACATTTAATCATTCTCAATACCAGCAGAAAGTTAAATCAGATCAAACATATTGCTGAGCTTTAAAAACCTGCAGAAATCATCTCCTAAAGAGGACAAGGATGCAGCTAGTTAATTCAGTGTTGAAATTTTATGCAACGCTTGGTGCCCTTAAAAATTGCAGCTGTGTTTCAAGGAGCCACAGAATTAATTGTTTCGAGGCAGATAAGAGTGCAGAATTAGCTAGTTCATTCAGTGTTGCACGTTTATGCAACGCTTGGTACTCTTAAAAATTGCAACTGGGTGCAATGGTTCCTCCAAGCCTCCTAATCTTAGTAGGGATCGATTTTCCGAGTTTCACGATTTAGCAGCTCACCAGATTATTCGCGAAGCACGTTGCTGCATGTATACCCGTTTTCTAAATCGGTTCCAAGCTGGTTTCGAGAGAGAGACAGAGAGAAGAGCTACAAATCATCCTCGAAGAAATCTAATTTACGGGCGCACACGGCTTAGGACTGGCCTAGGGGCCCCGGGTCCAGCCGAAACGTGGGAAGTTGAAAAATGCGAATGCCCATTAAAGATTCGGTGACGTCGTTCGTTGGCCGCCGATTTACCGGTGACCGGTTCCACCGGCGAGCGCCTGATCGCGGTAATTTACTGGTCAGCTTACCGCGATTAGCCGGCTCCTTTGTCACTATTAACCGGCCAGCTCGAACCCGATCGAGACTGAAACGCGCCAGAGTGTGTCGTTCTCCTGCAACTTTTGCCAGTTAGAATAGTTCTGACGAAGAAGGTCGCTGGAGATTCCTCGGAGATAAATCAGTAGCTTAACCCGTTCGCGCGAGTTAACCGGACGCCTCAGATTTTCATCCATTTTTCACAATCGTTCCTCGCTTTCGACGTTTTTCAAAGCCACCATTAACGTGGACTGTGAATGTAGTTCATTGGCTCCAATTATGATTGAGGTGGATGGAACAATTGCTTCAGGATTTTTTAACTCGATTATGTTTCCAGTTAATTCTTCAGTGCATGATTTTTTTAAGTGGGATGAAAAAATTGAATGTAGGTCAGTTTTTGTGTTTTATTTAAGGGAAAAATATTATTAAAAAATTAGAACAACATTTTCAGAAAACATAAATAAACATAGTAAGAAAACACATTCTTAGTTTACTATATACCAGATTTGTTAACTGTATCAGATATGATACAACATGCAGCGAAGGGTTAAGTTGTTTTAAATCGGAATTATTTTTTAACATTGCCTTCAGTTGACACAGTTTGAGTCACTGTTATTCGAAGATTTGTTGATCCGGTTCTTCTAGCGTTTCTATGGGTTCGATTTGCAACGGAGAGTTCGGCGAAAAATTAGGAGAATGTGGAGGAGGAAGGATCGGAATTTCGGACTCCCGGTTACCCTAATATGACACGTCCAGGCGCGACCAACAGTCTCCCGTCGGGAACAGGACCTTCGCATATGTCTACCTGGTGTCCTCGAGGTTCTTGGTCACTTCTGCCTCGTTCACTTTCATCTCGAATATCTCTGACTTAATTGCTTCCACGTCTGGGACCACCAATAAACCACAACGCAATCGTTGTTCTACCATTACTAAAATGACAGATGACTTACCAAACAAATAGATTGAATGTATTTATTGGAAAAATAGTTAGGCACTACTTAAAACAGTAGAAATTCTTGAAATTTCTACGTCGCATAAAACTAATAGTAGATCCCAAAGCAAAGAAAAATCGAGATAAGCGTAAAACCCGGTCGGAAGGAGCGTTTAAAAATGACTTAAAAAAGTGAGCCCATCAGTACGGAGAAATATGCTCGATCCAAGTCCATTTTGTATCATCACAACGATACTATCTGCATCCAACGAACCAATTTGCTTTACATAATGCTTCCCGGCGCGGTTATTACAACGTCCGCGTCGTCGCGGCAACGTTCCCGAACCGAAAAATCAATTACCTAACAGACCGAACATTTGGATCCCGGCAACGAGGGAAGACGAATCGCTGGAAGGGCTCGTAAATTGCGAAAGACAACCGCTAAATAGTCGTGGAACGAGGAAAAATCAGCGAAGAATGTTGTCGGGTTGTGATCAGCGGAGGCGATCGATCAGACATCAGGATCTCGGATCGTAGATCGCGATAACGATAGTCGCGAGCCTGTTTCCCGTCGGATCGGGAAGAAAAACGCGTCCGTTCTGGCCGAGTTGGTGCTCGCGCCGTGCCAGCAGCTCTTAGTTAGACTTCGGATTTACTCACGCGTGGCCAACGACAGGTGAGAAGCAACAAGAACGAAGAAATAGTGGCCCCTAAACGTACACGGCCATTACATCCCCACCCGTACCGACGTCTATTTATTATTTTCCACTGTGTACACTGGGATGATCATCGCTAATAAATAGTCGCGCGTTTATGGGAGGGGGAAACACGCCGGTTCCTCGGCTGATATACGAGCCGCCGTGACACGCGGCCGCGGGAAAAAATTCATTAGCTCCGCCGATTGATGAACGATTTTTATTAGACCGCCCATACGCTGTTCCGTGGCGGGACGTTGACGTCGCGTCGTACTCTTTTGACCCAATCCGACGAGGCTACCTGCCGCGTCAGCTTCGTTTTAATCAACTAGTTTCTTCCGGAGTAAAACAGTTTCTCAGAATCGTTGTCGCAGTGAAGAAGTCGAGACACGTGGACTTAATGTTGATAGTCACAGCTGACTATAGGAAGATGAGAAAAATACGTTTTTCAAGTCAAAGATTGCAATCATTTCGAAAGAACTGGCGCTTCTGGAATAAAATTGACACTCACCAGTGAGCGTACCATCAACATATTAACTCGCAGAGAAGAGTCGAAATAGCTCATAGAAGTGAGAGAACGCGAATCGTGAGACAACTGTAAAAAATCGTGGGCGAAGAATTTTGTAACGGGTTCAACAACCGCGATATTGTACGGGGAAATTTAATTTTGCTTTTGCCCGGCGGCATCAGCCCCGGAAAAATAATTAATCCGCGTTAATTCAGCGGGCCCGGCCCAGCCGGTGTAAATCTATCAGAAATTTCAGCGGACGCGGGGCTCGCAATGAAATAGTAGGAAACATTCCAGCATAATTCCCGGCCGCTCTTCCTGCGAGGAGAGCGCAACACGCTCTGTCCCTCTCTCACTGCGTCTCTTTCTCTCTCTCTCTCTTTCGTTCTCTCTTTCTCTCCAGCGAGGTTCTCTTTCTCTCGTTCTCTCGGGTGGGCCGATATTATTTTTGAAAATCTCGCGCAAACGACGGCATTCCAGGGTGGGGCAGCCCCGGCATTAAATCATCCAGCTTTCTCTCTCCTCCTCCTCTTCCTCCTCCTCTGTGTCTCTCTATTTCTCTCTCTCTCTCTCTCTCTCTCTCTCTCTCTCTCTCTCTGTCTCTCTTTCTCTCTCTTTCTCTCTCGCATGCTCTGTCCAGCAACGGCAGCAGCAACGGTGGCTGTTGCTCGTTCCGTGAGCTGGCTGGCAGTTGCCGGGATCGCCATAACCAACCTCACACCGTAACCTACCATGACATACGGTTTATTGCGAATGTACTCCAGCGCCGCTAATAAATTCCTTTTTGGCCAGCACCGACCTATTTGAACAGAATCGCCCCCGGTGTTCCCCTCTCGTCGTTTTTTATCCGACGATTCACCGTTTCCCAACTTCATTTTCCGGCAAACCGATCACCTGTCCGCTGATCTCTACCTGACCACCTTACCGCGAACTTTCAGCCACTTTCGTAATCTTCACCTGGTTCGCCCGATAAACTATTCGATTTACAATCCTCGCCATTGCCGCGCCTTTTATTCGCGTCTTTGATACTTTGTCTATCGACGAAGTTTAATTTCCATCACTTTTCTACACGATTTTTTTTTGTTCAACTACTACGTTATTCCTCAGCACCATTTTGTTAATGATCCTCTCGATTCGTCTACCGATACACTATTTGATTTGCAATATTATGGCTCTCCTCAGGTATTCATCTTCGTCTTGGTTCAATTACAAGCATACTGAACTTTTCTTACTAAAACAAGTGTAATACACAACCTCTGGTTCCGAGTACAAAGTTGTACATTCAAAGTACGATCACAGATTTTAAACTTTTCATAAATCTTCTTTCCATTTTCCTATCACGAGCTATCGCACAAACATCCGGAGGCAATCGATAAGCTGAATGATTCACGGACTCATCATCGAGTGTCCCTCTCTCTAACCACCTGTCCACGATCAGTGTGCTACCTACACGATTTCCTTTCATTTTCATTTCCTCGATTACAAATTCGTCCCTTTGAACGAATTTTTATAACTGGCCGTATGCGTCGTTTTCAAACGCGATATCCTCTCGCTGCCATCAAGGATGAAATTTCGTTGCTGCGTTTCGTTCGAGTCCGGTATATCCGAGTTTTCGGAAAAAGGTCTGTCGCGCGCGTGTGTCCCCGGCGTGATCATTTTCATCGGCGCTTTGTGCGGCGCGTTTCGATGACGAACGCCGCGCCCGGCCGCGGCTGGGCGACCGCTGCCTATTTCGTTCGTTAGAGAGCATTTCGCCCGATTTCAATGGTAATTCGAGGCTGTCCCACGGCGCGACGCTTTATCGGGGTGTGTCCTTTTTAAGTGACGATCCGTTTGAACATTCGACGCATTTCCCGGATCCCCGACTCTTCATTCCGTTTTTGACTGGACCGTTGCCCATTCACCTGCGTCCCGGCCGCAGCTCCCAGTTTTTCGGTACAACTGTTCTTTTTAGCCGATCCCACCAGAGAAACAGAGAGAGAGAGAGAGAGAGAGAGAGAGAGAGAGAGAGAGAGAGGTGGATGGGTGGAAAGGGGGGCCGATACTTGCCGGTTCGTTGCCCGCCGAAAAACATTCATTATCCCCCCGAAACGGCACCACGCCGCGTTTAATAAATTAGCCCGCTTTGATTCCGCGTCGCTCGCGATAATTGTCTCGCGGCGATCCATTCAACGAACCGGCCCGACGTTATCGTTTATTCCGAACGGCCGTTTTATTCGCCGCGGAAGTTCTATTTTCCCCGCGAAACGCCTGCCCGGCCGGAAAATCAATCGAAAAATCCCGAACAAAACCCCGGGGACACTTTCCACCACCCTCGGACGACAGTCAAAACAATTTGGATCCCGTTTTCACACATCTTGACCCGTTCATTTTTATTTTTCATCGAGATCCCCTCGTCCCTCTTTCTCGACGATACCTTGGGCCGCGCAGAATTCTGTAGACATTGAGTATTCATTCCGGACGGCACCACAAACAGCATTGAACAATATCAACCCTTTGTACTCGGTTGTCCCTTCTGAGGCACCACTACAAATTGCTGTACCATTATTCAAAATATTGTTTACATTATTAATTATATCGGTATCTAATCAATTATTAAACATTTAGGTATTGTATGAGATATTATACTAATTTCATATCCGTAAAATTTCAAAAATCAAAGGAGATGGAAATATTCTAGATCGGAAGAAGAAGTTTAATTTTCCAATTACATTAGCTCCGAGTGCAAAGGGTTAACACTAAACCTGCCAGTGCCGGTCAGATGACCGGTTTTATATTTTTCATTTTACAATTACTGAAATTATGAAGCTGCTTATGTGGAAGTGAATAAAACATTTAAGTCGCTTTTAGTTCTTGGCCAGTGTGAAACAATCGCAACGATGATACCGAATCACCAGGATCGTGTTAAAAAATACACTAAGCAGGAACACTCCGGTCCAAGGTGAACGTTCGCCGGGTCAAGCGACACGGAATTTTTCTAATTGCTGTTTGGCCACTCGTCGCGCGTTAATGGAAAATTCGAGAACCTTTGGAGAGGAGGTCCCGGATCCTTCAGGACCCGGAGAAATCCGAGGTGTCCTGGGTAGTCGTTCGTCCCCCGGAACGAGAGCAAACACTCGTCCTCGGGTCTCTCGAAGGCAGAGCAGCGATCAAACACATCGGGTTGGATCGGGACCAGGCGAGGAACACGAAACGAACAGCAAACACTCTTCGGGGGCCCGGTGGACGTTCGCCGATGTTCGACGATGCTGTTCCACGGTTTTCGAAGCAGTACAGCGCTGTGCGGAGCAATACGGCGCGAGAAAACGCACGTGCCCGTGTGTGCCGTTGGTGCATCGACCACTCTCTCTCTCTCTCTCTCTCTCTCTCTCTCCGCTCTCCGGGCACACCCCTAATTAAGCCCGGCACACGGTTTAAGTATTCTCGAGTGGCTCGGCCCTGTGGCCGTGCGTGTGCTTTGGTTCGCGCGTGTTTGCGAACGGCCCCGTGTACTAGAAGTTTCGCGCACACCGTGGCCGGCACATTCGTGGCCGGGGGCCGCTCGAGTAGCTTTCGAGGATCCTCGAAACCCAGTAGTCGGACGCGAATCAACCCCGGGAAACGGTTAAACGGGACGAGGATACGATCCTTCGATTCTCCTGCCGAGGTTGCCTGCCTTTCACTCCCTTTTCTTCGGACCTCCTTCCCGGGACGGCCGCTCCACGGATCTTACCCGGTTTCTTGTTTATTTCCAACTCCCCGATCCCCATTCTTACTACCGTCCGACTGCAGAATGCAGAACTCGAGTTCTCGAAATTAATCTCGCGAGGTCTGCAGAAAATTTCGTTCCTCTTCTAAGCATTTTGGTACCGAACATTTTACAGTAATACTTATTTGTCATTGGTAAAAATACCAATGTACAGTGGAGTCTAACAGTATTTGCACACTTTGGATATTTGAACTGTGATAATTTAGTTCACCCTCATACGCTTCAGTTGAACAGAGAAAAGATCCTAGAATAATATTTCACCCCTTCTTACTTCACATTTCAAATCTACGAATTATGCTTCAATTGTAGTGTGACATTTTAAAGGAATACGTTTTGCAACACAGGGAAAAAGAAATCAATCGTTTTACAATATGTGAGAAAGGTAAATGGGTACATCTCCACCCTGAGGAACTTATGAGGGTCACAAAAAATAGAAGAACAATGTACGTGAGCTCATTTGAGGCTCGAGGCCTCTATTTTTGCTTCAATTATAGTGTGACATTTTAAAGGAATACATTCTGCGACACAGGGAAAAAGAAATCAATCGTTTTACAATATGTGAGAAAGGTAAATGGGTGAATCTCCACCCTGAGGAACGTATGAGGGTTACAAAAAATAGAGGAACAGTGTACGTGAGCTCATTTTGAGGCTCGAGGCATCTGTTTTTGTCACCCGTCGTTCATTTTCGTCTCGGCTATTCTTGGACCATACTCGTCTCGAAACTGGCATGAATTCCAAAGATCGGTACAGGTTGGAGGAGGAGGGTGTCGCATAGCTCGCGAAGGTATAATGAACGGCTCGATGGCGGAATTTCGTGGAGCGTGGGTCACCGGGTAGGAAGGAGCCGTGGTTCGACGGTGTTTGTAGGGGGTGGCTGGCGGTGGTCCCGCGTACTTCTAACGCGCTAAATTATGTGTTCCGGAGCGGTCCGTTTCTGAATGCGCGTGTAGGTTGTAAATTTCGCGAGCGTCCGCCGTTGTACGTGGGTGGAGTTTCGCCGGTCGAGTAGCTCTCGAGGATACTCGAAACGCAGTAGTCGGGGGCAGCTCGCACGAGCTCTTGGATTTGCATAGCGAGCGCTCGAACGCTCGAAGATGGACAGAGGGGGATAGAGAGAGAGATTCTTTAATTATTCATAGAGAACCGGCCGGAGCCCCAGATGGCGCTCCGTAGGAAAACGAGGAATTCCCGTCGACTTTAAATCGCGTTTTCCGGGAAACGGCGTTCTCTCAAACCAACGCAAACATCATTACCCCTCCCCGTCTCGCGTTGCTTCGCCGCGCTGCGCGGCAGCCGACGTATTCGTTTGCAAATCCCCCGGAAATTAATAACGCGTGATTCGCGTACCAAGAGCGTCCGCCATTGTGACCGGCCAAGGATAATTATTTGTGAAACGGGACCAATTGCGACGAGCCATTGTCGCGACAACACACAACGTTACACCGGGCTCGCTATTGATTCTCCCGTACTTTTTGAAAAGCTCGGACACAAAATCGTCCGAGAACCAGATTCTTCGCATTGTCTACCGATCGGCTTCTTTTTCTTCTTCGTGTATTTACCGTCTTTCGCGGGTTCGCTCGAATCTCCGTTTCTTTTTAGTCGTCGCGCGTCTCCTTCGGCTACGACCTCCTACTTTTTCGACGTTTTGTATTCGTGGGCGGAGAGCCACGTCTCGCGGGTACTTTACAGGTGGCTCGCTCCGGTGAAAAGGACTCCGGCTTACGTGACACACGTGCCGCGTAAACGGCTCGGATTTGAATTTGTAATCCGAGGTCTTTGTCGATCCTACCCGTGGAAATTGAATGCGGACCCGTTAATGGGGCCCCGTTCAAACAGACCCCCACTGCACGGCGAATTCGTCGACGAGGCGACTACGACTACGTTCCCGCAAAGGAACCATCAAACCTTCACCCAAATACGCGAACAGTTAGATTTGTATTAGACACCTTCTCGGAAAGCTTGGTGCTGCAGTCGTTGAAAACGAACCTTGAAAATGATTTTACAATTCAATTAAGTTCTTTCTCTAAGGTAAAAACGGTTTAAAAATTACATAAAACTTACTATACCATTCTTCAAAGATTAAAAAAGTGTCAAGGAACGCTTTCGCCGTTAAAATGATAATAAGAGAATGTAAATAAATTCGAATTGAAACCGCCACCAAGGGAATCGGAAAAATAATTAGCAAAAACGGTGCAACCCTCGTTGAACCGCGCTCCGGTTCGCAGTTGAAGAAGAGATGCAAGGATTCTAGCGGAGGGTAGGATAAAAATCGCGATCCATCAATCAGGACGGCGAATGAACGCGAGGATCGGGTGCGGGGTATCTCCGTAACCTTAATTCCTCGACAGCCCTCGACGAAGGGAGAGAGAGAGGAACCGTCGACGGTAATTTCCGTGACAATCGTCGCCCACGTCGATCCGGGACGCGCCGTTGAATACTCTTTTCCCGTGCATTAAACAAACTCTCGCGAGTAGATGGAGCGCGGCGCTTCTCGGCGTCGGCGTCGCTCTCGAGGCCCTTCCGCGAGCTTTTCGCTTTGGCCTAGCCTAAAGAGAGAGAGAGCAAGAGGGAGAGAGAAAGAGAGAGAGAGAGTGGTTTCCAAGCGATACAAACCGGGGCTGGCAGGTAGGCGCGCCACGGCTCCTCCGGGTGAAATCACCGAGTAACAAGTGTCACCGTCGCTTCTAATTAATTAACGGAGCAGAGCCGAGCGCATCTGCGAGGGAGACAAGGAGGGGGAGGGACGAGCGACGCATCCTGCGCTCGTCTTCGACGGTCGCAGCAGCCGACTCTCGGCTCCCAGCAGTCCCAGCCTCCTCCACCACCCGGCGGAACCGTATTCAGACGTGAAGTGCCGCGAGGGAGAAGTTACTGGAACGAATTAACGCTGCTTAATGCTTGAATGGCGGCCGAGAATTAATCCGACGCGGCGGTAAATCGCGGCTGATCGTCGACTATGTCTCTCTCTTGGTCTCTCGTTGGCTGGAGACAGCCACGAGTCACAGTAAATGGTTCGACGGTGCCGCCTCGTGGAAAAAAGATGATCGTTTGCACCCGCCGGGTCGCGAATCCCTCGATTTATCCTTTGCCAGAAGATCGCGGGGGGTGGCCTTGCAAACATCCCGCGAATTCAGTTATTCACGCTTCGGCGAGGCTCCGATACATCGTTCTCAAGCGAACAGCCGACTTTTCAATTTTTCAAATGCTCCCGGAATTGGTTTCGCGACGTTAGAACACGGTTCAGAAGCAATATTTCTTCTCCCCGTTTTAATTAGTTCCCAGCGCCGACCAGGATTCATTACGACCGTCCGTGAGCAACCCCATTTACGAAACGTCAGGGCAAATTACAGCCGAGCGTCTTCCACTTGTCACTGCGGAGTGATAGTGACATTAAACGGGACGCGACGAGTCACATAATGTCCCTGTAACACGATACCGTGCGGCCTGACGATATGGGAGCTAATGGTTCTCCGGCTGTTACCCGACGTCTAGCATTTCCGCCACGAGCAACTGGATTTTTTTGATTATTTCTGGAGACTTTTCAGACTCGCTTTCACTCGGATTAGGAAATCTGTAGAAGAAGTTGGACGTAGCACGCGAGGACGATGAAGTTATGTTCAACCTGTCCGGAGAGCGAGGCTGCGACATCAGACACGTCGCCGGGAGTTTCGAGTTTCACTGGACAAGGTTCTCGCTTCTGCTCCTCGATTACGTGCTCGTTGCATCGCGAAACGTCGGATGGTTTATATTTGTCTATTTTTGGCTCTTGACGCCGCTGCTTCCGTAATGAATTCATTAAGCGCTGAATCGGTGCACTATTTTTCAAATGCTAGACGTGTCAAGCTGATTTTCTCATTTGCCGAGAAGTTTCCTCAACGGGGACGCTGGAAACGAATCTTGTAAATTATTTTACGATTAAATTCAGGTTGCTATGCCATTTTCCGAGGATTAAAGTATCGAAGAGTCATCTTGGATAGCTCTTAAAAATATTAGGGAAGTGCCTCCCTGGGGGCGCTGGAAATGAATCTCGAAAATTGTTTCCCAATTAAATAAAGATTACTATGTTATTATTGAAGGGTCAAAGTATCGGGGAATGTCTTCGGATCGCCATTAAAATTACAAAAAGAAAACGGAACGCGTCGAAAGACCAGTTTGTGATCGCAGAGGGCATCAAACCCTAAAGGAATATTTCGTCCATCGCTTCGGTTCGTAGAAGGATCGATTCCACGGTTCATCGATGACTCAGGTCGTCGAGGTGTTAACTGCCCAGTCACGATGCACATGTTCGGCCAACAAAACCCAGCGTGTTGTTCGGCTCGCGCGCGTGAACACGCGCGGAGAGGGACACGGCAGCGTGTCGAGTGTCGTGAGCGAGGTTATTGACATTGTTCACCAAATATCGGCCCTGAAGAGCCTCCATTGCGCACAATTGCTACTCTGTGCCTTCTGTTGAGAGCGCTTGATGGGCTTGGATAACTCATTCGTTCACAAAACGGCCGGGAAAAACACGTTTCTTCCAAACGGACCAATTTAGTGGAATCTTCCGAGCACAGGCTACTGGAGTTCGTGGATGTTCTATTTAACCCTCATACGTTCCTCAGGAAGAAAATTCAACCATCTACTATTTTTACATACTACAAAATGATTGGTTCCTCTTTATCTGTATTATGAGACATATTTCTCTAAAATGTAACGTGATAAATGAAGCAAAGTTTATTAGTTCAAAGTGTGAAGCAAAAATGGGTGAGAAAGTATCATAGATTCTTTCGTGCAACTATGTATTTCTGAGGAGCGTATGGGGGTTAATTGACTGAAAAAAATTTGAATAAAATTAAAGAAAAGTGTTAAATGGCGTCTCTGAAGGCTGCCGCACCTCTGATTAAAAACGACACAACCCTATTTATGACCGAAACGAAGCAGAAAATGATAGAAAATCGGAATGCAGATCGCAAGCGTTCTGCTGACGGTGGAAATGATGAAACACAGCGTGGGAACGGGGCAGCCGGGTAAAATTACAGGTAAATCGCGGGGCAGGGGTATCGATGGCGGACAGCAGGGGCATCGTGCATCCGCGATTTTACGGAAACCGGAGGCGAGAGGAAGCGAGAAGTATCAGTGACGCCGGGGCGATCCTAGGAAAGCCGGCACACCCACGCGTATAACATACACGTGTAAAATGACGCGTGTGTCGGTGCCGGAGACACGGTGGGTGCACCTGGGTGTCGCAGGAGAGACGGAGCAGGGTGCCGCGCACACCGTGACCAAATCTGAATCTGTGAAACGCGGACACCGCCGGCATCATGCGTTGTCGACGACGCGGCGCGGTTCTCGTGCCGATGGGAAATCGGAAGGGTCCGAGGTACGCCCCTTCCTGCACACGATCTCTTCCTTTGATACGGAGATCCGATCCCTTTTCTTCGTTAAAGGCTGCTCGACGAGCCTAGGAATTAGCAATTGACTCAATTGTCAAAATATTTCTTGAGGATACACCGATAGTCTAATTGGATTGTTATGTCAAAAAGAATTGCGTCACTGAGGGTACACGGACAAATTAATTAACACTATGACGTCCGGTGGCTCCACGTTGGTGCCATGCGAAAAACGTCGGGTAAGTCAGTTCCACCAGCGCGACTCGAAAAAATCGAGATTAGACGTGCGGACGGCATAGTGTTAATTGCTGTGATTGGAGAATTTATTAACCCTTTGCACTCGGAGCTATTTTAACTGGAAAATTAAACGTTTCCTCTGACCTACAATATTTCCATTCTCCATGATTTTTTAAATTTGTTAAATATGAAATTGATATAATACCTCATACAATACTTAAATGTGTAATAATTGGTTAGATACTGACATATCGGATAGTGTAAACAATTATTTAAATAATAGTACAGCAATTTTTAGTGACGCCTCAGAGGCGCCACTCGAGTGCTAAGGGTTAAAACAAACCCTTAGTGATTGACGTTGTTGTACTATGTGTGCCTGCACAAATAAAAAACAGACAGACAAGAAAGCGAGCTAATAAAAACGTGGTAAAACGTTGGACGCGATACAAGAGTAGTGGTGATTTCTGGGGGTATATGTGGGAAAATTGAAAAAACCGAGTGTGTCGTGCAAAAATCGCGGGACGAGGGGTGTCTCACCTGTTTGCACCTGCAGAAGCGCCACCGTCGAGTCGCGGTGCGGCGTGCTCGCGCGGAAAGCCCGTTCGCACGTGTGCAAATGTGGATCGTGCGATCGCGCGTCGGTTCGCCTGTCCGTGTATCTGTCTCTCGGTGTGTCCATTGTGTAACTGGAACTCGGCGTGTTTTCGCAGGAAACGGAACAGGTGTACGCAGGTATACGACACTGCATATGCAGTTACATCGGTTTCCGTGCTGCGCCTAGCCGTCCCGTGGAACGATGCTCTCGAACGATGCAATTACGTCGAGGCGAGGGAGGGACGAGCGGGTTTAGGGTTTCGCGGTCGCGTGTATCGTGTTTAATCGCCGCGTTTTCGACGTAACTCTACTCACTTGCCTCGTCGAGAGGTGTACTAACTCGGGATCTCCTACTCGGCCCCTCGACGTGCTGAAATCGCTATGAAATCGGGTTGGAATTGACGGAGCTGAGCTGTTTGACTTACAATTTTTGCAAATTGAATTTTAGAAAAGTTGGCTGTGCAATTTTACATCGACAGCTGGTCCTAGATTCTGGCAGATTCGTTTTTCGATTTTGTTAATGGAACTACTTCGATTATGGTTATAGGTTGTATTAAAAATTTCAGAGATATCTAGCTTTTTCTCGTTCTTACCGGTAGCCTGTCCCCTATTCCAATGGTCCCGAGGGATGATGGACATCCCCGGACAGGAAGACAGCGGGTCCTTGGGAAGAATCCTCGAAAGTTCCATTAACGACCAGGACGGACGGGGGGGGGGCAGGGGGTTGGAGGCGATCCGCGAGAAGTTATCGGTGCGGTTCGTTCGCAATTGCAGCCGCTCCCGTTAATGGCTCGCGACTATTTCGCGGCGACCGGCCTGGGGAACTTCTCCGCCGAAGTTGCTCGGGGGTGTGTTCGAGGGGGTAGCTAGCTAGCTAGGCTTGCGCAAGGCGAGGCGAGACGAGGCAAGGCGAGGCACCAGGAATTTCAATGGGAGGAAAATCTTGGAGGTGAGACGGAATAAACTGGAGCGCGGGTAACTCGCTCGCCTTTGCCGCTTTCCGCCGCTATAAATTCATAAACTACAAGTTCGTCCCTCGTCGGGCCCGACAGCCAACTCACCCTCTCTCCTCGCCAACCCCCTCTGCTGCACACCACCCTCTTTCCACCTTATCCCGTGCAGCAGCCGTTGCCGCGGGGAGAGAAACTGTTGGAAAGTTTCGTACGGTTACCTTGGCTTGGCTTGGCTTGGCTTGCCTACGCGAAGCGGGGGAGGCCGCGGTCGCCAGGCGAGAAACTCGAGTCGGTGCCTCGATAAATTCACGAGTAGTTAGTTACGGCAAGAAACTCCGCCGGTTTTGACGCACAGCCGGCCAGAAGGGGCGCGGGGGTTGGTTGCCGAGGCCGTCTTACACGTCGCGCACCCCCGACACCATTATATCCCGAACCGCGGAACTCGCAGACTCTCTCTCTCTCTCTCTCTCTCTCTCTCTCTGCCTTTGGCTAATTGATTCTGTCTTCAAACGGTCCTCCTTCTTTGTGGCTCGCCGTAAATTGTTCCGCGAAACCTCCGATACATCTCCCGATTCTCGTTTTTCGAACGTCTTCACCGGGAGTTGCCAGATTTTTCTCTATCCTCGGACTGGAACGGAAGTAGAAGCCTTTCGGAGATTGTCAGAGATGGTGGAGCAAGACACTTGCGATATTTAAACGGTCACATTTGAACAAATTAAATAATAGCTTTACATTATGTGACATTTTAATTCAGAATTTTATTAGCCTCGGCTAATGAAAATGTATTAATAATGTGAAACTTCGTGTGAAGCTCATACCACTTAGTCCACTTTCATAATTATGGGCACAACGAATGATTAAAATAAATATTGAAAATATAGATTTGAAACATCAGGCATCAGATGTCGAATAGAAACCTGTTAGATTAGTCCTGACGTCTCCAACACGCCGACAATGATCGTGAAAGGGTTAGGCCACAGTGTAACAGGAGTTGATCGGGTCTCAATTTTCCGGGCGGGCTGGTTGAAATTCGTGGTGACGATCGTCGGGTACTTTGTCGGTGGTATTACCGATAGTATATTTAGCGTTCGCCGCGCTCACGCGCCGATTGTTCACGTTGCATGGCAAAGAAGCAACGTTCCCCCCACTCCGCTGACGAAAAAAATCAGACGAATGAGTAAGAGGCGCGTGGTCCGCATTTTCCCCCTCATTTCGAATTATCGGGAGGAAGGTATCAATGCGCGTGAGACGAAAGCCAATGCGCGTGCCACGTGGCGCGGCGCATTAATTAAACGATCGTAAGTAGTCGTCCGCGTGGTGGGCACGTAGGTACAGCGGCCCTCCGAGAAGGGAAATTACACGAAAACGGCCACGTGCCGTCGTACAGGAAACGGGAGTCTATGATTACAGGGAAATCGGGTCCCTTCGTAGACCCGTCACGTAATTTTCACGTGGGAGGCTCTTCTCTCTCTCTCTCTCTCTTTCTCTCTCTCTTTCTGTGATTCCACCTTCCGAGAACAGGTGGAAAACGATTTCCTTCTTTTCTAGAATTTCCCGCCGCGAGAGAACTAGCTACATGTTCCTCGGCCCGAGAAACCGACTAGGCTCTCGACCCTTTTATAAGCTCCGCAGACGCGTAATGAACCCTAAATCGCAATGGTAATTCCCGTGTCCTTCCCAGAGGCACACACCGCTGGAACCTTGAGGCCCGAGTCTTGGGCACCATGGAGATTATTTGTTACAAAGCGACTCCATTCTTTTGAAATTCTTTTTAGTGATTCTGGGATTAACCGTGAAAAAGTATGTCGTTATCGAATTTCAGAGAGGTCTAGGACCTCGTCTAGACAAGCTGGAAATTATTATGCCTAGAAGAGGCCACCCCACCATACGCGAATTCACCCTTTCGTGGCCTGTAATTTATTTCACATCCATTCGGAGTGATTAGAACACTTTTGTTTCCAGTGCACGGCTGTATTTTGTGAATAAATAATTGTCTGGTATATTTCCGACAAAGCGGCTTTGAGAATCGACGAACCCAGCCCAATTAAATCCCGGGTCTCAGGAAGGGGATGTAGCCGTCCGACGTCGGCGACGTTTTCGAGCGTCCCGTCGCGGCGACGCGACGGCCCGTTTTGCGCCCCGTCGAACACAAACGTGGGTCCCGACGTGGCCGTGGCTACCGGATTTCACCCCTGGCTACACACTCTACAAGATCCACGATATTTCTTCCCGCCTCGCCCCGGCGAGTTCTCGAGGCCGCCATTTGATCTGGCCCACGATAGCCGGCAGAAGACGCAACTCACCCGGAATATCTCCGTCTGTGGACGTTGGGCCAAAAACGGTGGAACCAGACGAGAAAAAATAGAGGGAGCGTAGGTGGACGAACAGCAGAAGAACAAGGAGAGCTCCTCCATCCTCCTCCAGCTTCGAGACTTCAGCCAGAGAGCCTCGAAAGAGGGCAGAACTCCGTTTCCATCACGGTTTCCCTGGTTTATCGACTTCGACAGGCTTCTACGAGTTTCCTCCACCTCTTTCTTCCCCTCTCTCTCTCTCTCTCTCTCTCTCTCTCTCTCTCTCTCTTTCTCTCTCTCATTCTGTCCCTCTCTGTCCAACCATCCTCCTCCCGCAAATCGGGTGGATAACGCGGTCTTGTTTTTGCCGAACCGATTCCTTTGGCGATCACCAGATGAAACTCCTTCTGAATCCTTTCCACCAACGCTGTCAACGTCGATACCCGACGATAACGCTTTAAATATAGAGTACCACGAAATAGTTTCTACCAGTGGAAGAAGCCCAGATTTTCGCGGAAATTGTCGGCCCTGTTATTCGTCACCGCACACGCGGAATAATCATCTTACTTTGATGTCCCTTCTCGCGGAATAAAAGTTCGCTGAGCGGTCGGGAAATTGGCGGACGCGGCGACCGCGCGGACCACCACATCGGCTGGCAAATTGTCCGTTTTATCGGCCATAATTGTTCCATTAACAAACGACGGTTTCCGGCCAGGGCATAAAACGGTGGAACTTTGTTGCGAAACGGCCGTTCGGACGATTAGAGTACCTTAACCCCTTCAACGTTGCGCGATAGACGTCGTTTCGTCGGACATTTTTCCCGGGGAAATGATGTTGGCTTAGGGGAAATTCTGGAGCGTGATTCCGGGTGTCGTGGAAAGTACACTGAACTACACTTATTTATTATAATTGTGGTGAGTTTGTGGCATTTTTAAAGGAATCATTTCCATAAGTGTTCTTTGTAGATCCTCGTAAGAGTGTACGAAATGATTTAAAATTTATTCAATTCGTTGTGAGACGAAAAACATTTCTGGGACGGTGTCAAAAACAGCTTCTCAATTCCGTCTTTTTCCAAATTGCAATAATTCCATTGGGAAATCCTGTTTCCCAAGAGCTGATATTCCACGCTTCCGAATTCAATTACTTCTCTCAGCAAGCTAAAAATATTTGTCGCGGTAGGAGTGACGCGGAACGAGTCAAAATTGCTAACCAAGTGGTCTGCGAGCGACGAGTTAACTCGTCGCGGCGACAGAGTGCACAGAGTCCGAGAGAAGCGTGAAGGCGCGGGTGGAAGGAGGTCGCGATCAAATTTCTATAACGAGGAGTAGAGGTCTTCCTGGTCGGGAAATCTCGAGGTGGGTTCGTCGAAGTCCCCGTAGATCGTTCCCCGTGGATCTATGTATAGCAGGAAATCCGTATCACACGGAGCGCATGCGTTGGCCGCGTGATTCTGGGCGAGGCCAAACCCGCGGACGAGCCTCGCGATGCTTTAATTCAGTAGGCGGAGGACTGTCACGGAGGTTGGTGCTTTCCGATCTCTTCTAATCGAAAAACGCCGGAGGGAGAGAGAGAGAGACAGAGAGAGAGAGAGAGAGTGAGAGAGAGAGAGAGAGAGAGAAAAGAGAGAAAGAGAGACGAGAGAAGGTCGAAGAGGGGGCAGATGGGTTCGCGCGCTTGCGTGCCTCCGCTTTTGATTATGCGGCTTCCAACGATAGGATCTGACACCGGGCCATTTGCATGGCTATCAAGATACCGGGACGTTCACGGGACACGCACACAGACACACACTCACACGCGGCTGCGATCGCGTCTGTTTTTCATTCCGAGCCGCGCTAGTTACACGAATGATCGCTCTGTTTCCCTCCCCCCAACCCCCGGAATCCCTGCTAGCGAGGAAACCGAGCCCTCGAGATTGTCTCGTCGAGGACTTCGATCATTATTGTCTCCTCCACGGCTCCTTCCGTTTCGTCGACGAGCCGGACGCGTCCTCCCACTATCAAATGCCTCCTACTCGACGCTGTTTACCGCTGCGACGATGCCCCATTTTCTGATCGGCCGCAAATCGGCCCTTTAAACTCGCCTGCTCCTCGCAAACCTTCTCCGAACAGCTGCGAAACTATACCTCCCAGATTCTTCCTCCATAGTCCTCATTTTATTATCATTTACCAGCAATTTTCTAGTCTTTTTCAAACCAGAAGTCAACAGCTGAGAACACTTTTGTAGGGGTTTATTTTATATTTATTTAACGTCGCTCTCAACTCTTTGCGAAGGTTACATCGCGACAGGACTTACAGTTTATTAAGGTGGGTTCCGAACCACCGTGGACACCACAGTATTAGAGGGAACATGGAATATTTCCAGAGGTGCCGGCACTTCTGTAGAGTGAAAGGGGTAGACTCGTTTCTAGATTGATCTTTTATCTAGCGCTTTTGACTACTGAAAAACCCCGTCTTTATATTATCGAGGAATGAGAAGGCGCATCCTTGCAATCCACAAATTCAAGTCTACCCACTTAAGTAACTAAGTAACGTAACCCCTGAATATTACTAGAGTTAACCCTTTGCACTCGGAGTTATTTTCACTCGAAAATCAAACGTTTCTTCTGACCTACAATATTTCTATTCTCTATGATTTTCTAAATTTGATAGATATGAAATTCGTGCAATACCTAAATACAATACTTAAATATTTAGTAATTGGTTTGATACCGACATATCTAATAATGTAAACAATATTTTCAATAATAGTACAGCAATTTTTAGTGACGCCTCAGAGGCGCCTCTCGAGTGCTAAGGGTTAAGACTGATTTCATCAACAAAACAGTGTTTGCGGGAAACAATTGTTTGTCCTTATACGACCATACTTAGAGCTGCACAAAGGTTCATTTGATACAGGAAGGTTGATCGTAGGGCGCTCAGCTCATGATTTAAGTATAATAAATCGTTTTATATTAGAAAAATACATGGGAACCTGAGAGTGGTTGTCTCAATTTTTTCCCTCTACTTTGGACGCTCATATTATTAGATATAAACATAATCTCGTTAAATCATGAGCTGAGCGCTCTACGATCAACCTTCCTATTTAGAATGAGCCCTCACACAGCTCGTAACATGCTCGTATAAGAACAAACAATTGTTTCCCGCAAACACTGTTTTTACCCTTAAATCTAGTAATATTCAGGAGTTACGTTACCCACTTAAGCTGCAGAGATTCGAATCGTTAGAGATTTTGATGGCACAACAGCAAAACGGTTCGCGTTAGCGCAGAATTCGAAAATAAAAAAGTTCGGCGTCGCGCTAACGCGGTTGCTCTATGAATGTTAAAGCCTCGCGCCGTTGTTTACCACGTTCTGTCGGCTGCGTGTATCGGCGACGGTGCCGCTCGGCCAAGAGAAAAATAAAAGCCCGTCACGCACAAAGTGGAATTCGCCGGTGCTCACGCGCGTACGATTAGCATGACAAGTGGAAAGTAATTGTTCGCCGTAGACGACCTGCAGACGAGTTCGAGCTCGGCCGGACCCCCGTCGCTCGTGAATCGAAACGTAGTTTCCTTTTCACCGGTGGAGAGTACGGACCCCGAAAACGGCCCCCGGTTAATTAATTCGATATCCATGCACGCGCGTCGATTCGCGGCAATCAACCCCGGACGATCGGACGCCGCGATCCATCGAAATTTGGAAACTCTTCTCCCCTTTCATCCTGTCATCTCGTTTAACTCGCTATCGTTCTTTTTATCCACTCGATGATATTTCAATTTTCTGGAAATGAGGAAGAGTTCGTCTCGTATATGTTTCCTCGTATTTCCTCATGCAGCTGTAAGAGAAACGATGCAATTCAAAGGATGGACAGATTCGAAGAATATAAGGATACTGACGTATTTTTTAGGATTACTAAAGAAGGAAGCAAACAATTTTTATTTTGCATAACATTGTCAACATTGTTGCTTCAACGTTGTCTTCGATAATTTTAGTGATTACGCGACGCAAGAATCATCTTATCAGCATCGCCACTGTCTAGTTCGCTCGATTATCTTATTTAATGCTAAGCTGCGATCGATCAGAGAGCATTGCGTTCCCAAAAATTGTTGGTGAAATGTGTACGAATGTACCGGGTGGCCCGAGAATCGTCCACCGAAGACGCAACAAGTCGCCCGAAATTTTGTCGAGAGCCCAGCAGGACCGGCTCGAAAATCGATTACGGGGTTTATCGATCCGCGGGAGTCACGTTCCGGAAGATGAGGCTGGCCGAACGGGAAGGGAGAGACGGTTATATAGGCTAGATTTGATTTAAATCTGAGATCATTCCGACAGACACGACGCCTCGTGCCAGAAGGGAGAAAGAGCGAGCGAGAGAGGGATAGACGAACTGGCATTCTGTGATTTCCATACAGGAAGCTCTGTAACGAGAAACCACCACCCCTCCCCCTTTCTCTTTCTCTGCCTCCCCTAGCGTCTCTGTGCGCCACCCGCTCGAGAGAACCAAGCTGCCGGTTCTCCGTTTGTCCCGGTGTATGATTACCAATTTCAGGTTACCAGGTACGAGGCGTCAGCCGAGGCCACGTCGCTCAAATAAACTCGACCCGGCAACCGGTGATCAACAGCGAGAATCCTCTCGAACAACTCCTACGATCTCTGATCCTCGTTTCTTTTCAAAATCGCGCGACAATCTCCCGGGTAATCTCGTTGCACCGTTGTCGTCCGGATGGAAATTATTCCAAACCTGCCTATTCGCAACTACGGAAACGCTGTCGAGCCGCTGCATTAGTAAAGTACTTATTACGTTCCGTTAGGAGAGCTGCAATTTCAAACACTGTTCCTCTGTGGACTCTTTTGGCAGAAGACGAGCCTAAATCTGATTAACCTATAGCATAGCCCCTTAAAATTCGGCGTTTGTAATTGTTCGATATCTCAAAAAGAAAGCGAGATATCTGGTGCAGTAAATACGACGCACTATGGCGTCATCGGAAGTGAGCCGGCAGACGTTTCTCGCGATCGCAACATTTATTTCTATTATTCTAGTTCCTTGTTGTATGGAGAACATCCTGGCAACGTCCTCGATGTTTCTATCATTAAAATTTCTACTGAAAAAACATATTTATAAAGCACTAGCTGACTCGACAGACGTTGTCCTGTACAAATTTCCTTTGTAATTGTCTCGAATTTTTTTTCCTTCAAACTTTTCCAGGACCATAACGAACAAAACAACAAGCGATTAACGCATATCCATTGTTGGAATCGTGAGTTATGCTCTTGAATTCATACAAAAATCCCATAGAAAAAAAAACACTTTCATTTTTTCCCGAATTTTTCATTTTTCCGGGCCACTTTTCCAATTTTTCTTTCCCTAAAAACCTTATTCGGACTATTACAAACATTTTCTTTAAAAAATTAGTCAAATCGGTGCAGCCGTTCTCACGTGATGTCGTGACCAACGAACAGCATTTCATTTTTATTATATAGAGATTTTCTATCGATTCAGCAACAATGCCCAATGTTTCGGTGATTCGTGGAAAGACAAAACCGTGACACGTTCCCAAACGGTCCGGGAGCGGCGTGCTCAGTCGAGTGTAACCGTTACGTAACGATTCATCGAATCCGAAGGAAGAGAATCCGATATCGAGAGCGTGGAATCGGGTCCGAGCATCCTGCGAGCCCTGACCAGGATCAGGCTGCGACCAGGTGCGCTCGTTACTGACGTGTGCAGAGGGGACGAGAAAGAGAGAGAGAGAATCAGGGTGTTCAGGGATAGACGAGGGGCTCCCTCTTTGTCCCCCCTGTCGAGGGCCTAACTGCGAAGGAGCACGCAGGAGGGGACCCAGAAACGGAGCTAGGGACACAGCTACCTGAGGTCCTCACGACAGGACCTTCCCGGTACAAGCTTTCGGGCGCCCAACTGTCTGCCGATCCTTCTTCCATCGGTGTACGCGTCGGTGGACTCGGCGATTTCTTCCACGATCCGAACGGGTACCTGACCGGTCCCCAGTGGCTCTCTATCTCGTTCGCAAACATCCTGTTTCGCTCGAGATCCTTGCGAATTTCTCGTACTCAACTGTGATTCGTGCCAGAGAAAATGAAGAACGCTCGATTTTCTTTTACTGTGTTGATAACTGAGGTACAGTAACTCAAATGTTCCCTCAGTGTTTGAATTTTAATTAAATACATGTTAATACAGTACAAGTCTGAAGCACCGTACGAGTGTAGTGCGATTTATCTTTTCTTTTTTTCTTTCAAACATTTGATCCATTGTTTGAGTTACTGTATGTGGCGCAAAGGTACATGAAACGTTTGCCAGGTTTTTCTGAGGATTCCAAGTGCCCTTACAGTTGTGTATCTCATCACACTTGCATGCAAAAAGAGATTAGGTCCTTCAAGAATTGTAGAGTGCCCCGATCGCTTGTTTCGGCACGTCGAAGCCAGTGGCGCGAACGATCGGTGACGTAACCTCTCCGAGGCAGTAAAAGCGTGGGTGCGGGCTGTAAGTTACACGGGCTAGGTGTCGGCAAACACCGGCACAGATAACCTCCGGGTAAACGTGTAAACGCTGGCTACCGGTGTTACGAAACCAAGCAAAGTCTGAGAATCTCTGTTTCCCGTGTTAATATTTGAACAGCGTTGTTTCGTGCTCGGTCGAAGCGTGGCGACAGTGCGACGAAGAGGATCCATCCTGCCCGATTTTTCACACGTTCTTAGAAATTTCCCAGCGTATCTCTCGCAACGATTCTTTAAGCTAGCTCGCGGATCGGTTGAAATTTCGGCGAATAAATCGCGCAAACCGTTTCCTTCGAATTTTCCTTCAGCCGGTGGACTGGTCCGTGGAACTCTTTCGCCCGGGATTTTCGAGAGGCTGGTAATTGTTCCCGGTCCAAAGTCCCGTGGGAAGATAATCCCGCCGCCCGACGGCTGAAGGAGAAAAAAGGAAAGTTGCTTCTCTGGCTGAATTTCTCGGAAGTAGGATTTCTTCTGGCGCGGCGGTGGCAGCGGCGGCCGAAGCTCGTAGCCACGAAGAGGTGTAGCTGGCTCAGCGATTTTCCCGTTCATGCTTCCTAGGATTTACCAGTTCCTTCCATTCACCGGCCCCCCAAAGCTCTGTCCCGTCTTTCCGGCCGACCCAATTCCTCTTTTTTTCACCCCGAATTTTCTTCTGTGCCGGAGACAATATCTGCGACTTGATTCGCGCATCGATTAACCTGTTAACGCCGCTCTGGTATTACTCGGATATCCTTCTGATTTAATTAAGCCTCGAAATGCACCTCGCGATCTACCCAGCCTTTAACTTCTAATCCGTCGAATTCATTTTGCTTCGTTGTATTCTTCGGCTAATCTAAAAGAAATCTGGTTAATCACTCGAGAAGAAATTACTGAAATATTCTCCATTTTTAACGATCGTAAATTTTGTATATGCACTATATGATATCGGCGCTACAGGTTCGATCACAGATACAAAAATTAGAAATTTTGCAGTATTATAATTTCAACGTATCGGTTCAGTTTTGAAATTACTGAAGTTACTGAAAACAGCATCATTATTTTCTTGAATGTTCTTAGCAAGAGAATGGACTTCGAGGAAGAGTAAAATTTCTCTGTTTCTGTCCGAAAGGAACGCATTAAAAATTTCTAAAATAATTCCCAAACAACCAGATGAGTGACTAACTGGAGGAAAAATAATTGAGTGGAGCTAGTGAGCTAACCGAGGCCAGTTTGATTACGTCAAAATGGAACAGTGCAACACTATCGCCGGGTTAAATTCGGTTTCCCGAGGAATCGGTGCGGCCCCATAAAAATGCAGTTCCCGGTCGCATGAATATTTATCCGTGGAAGGGAATCGGTCGGGAATTTGCGCGTGACTCGTGGAACTACGACGTTGTATCTGGCTTGAACGTCCTCTCTCTCTCCCTCTCTCTCTACTGTGGTGGCTTTCTGCTGCTAACGTCCTCCGTTAACGTTCCGCGGCCACCCGCAACCCCCTTTCAGGGATTATTTCCTATTAATATGCATTACCGGCGCCGCGGTCGACAAAAGGAGCGAGAGACCGGCCGCGGCACTGTGATGTAAATAAACTTAGGCTTCCGGATCTTCTTCCTCGAGGCGGACACACTTCTTCTTTTGTAATTGCTGCTCCTTTGTCTCGGCGACTAATGCCGCGGCGGGGGTGGAAAACTCGAAAGAGAGAGGACCCTGGACGACCAAACATTTTTCATCCCCCCTGGCTACCGTTCGCTGATAATTGGGCTGAATGGGGTCGCTGGGGGGTGCCTAGAGACTGTTAAGAATAATAATGCGACTTTATCATTCGCGGAAACGACGCCGGAGCCGACCAAACGCTGTGTAAATGCGGGAAAACGCGCGACACGCTTTTGTGCTTCGTTTCGGGGGGCTGAGGCTCGCCTCTGACAATTACTTCGCTTAATTGTCGTTTATTCCCATCGTCGATGACGTTCGAAACTCATGTGTGGCTTGGGCTCTTGTCAAAAAATCACGGGAACACTCTGTCTTCGCTTAATAATTTTTCTTAAAAACTTTTGATTATTTGTCGTCTTCAATGGTTCCTCGAAGAAATTGATAGCTTGTTTGCTAACGCGGTCGATTGACAGTGTCGATGTCTTCTTAACAACCCTCTCGCGGGTGCGAGATAATGCGAATGAACCTGTCAACCCCGAAACAGGCCCGGATATCCTCTCGTCGGCGACGGACGGGTTTCACCGCTGGCGGATATCCTCGAAAGACGTCGCGTCGGCATTTATAAACAAATTCTCGGATCGTATATATCACGGTCATTGTTCGGCGCCGCCCCTTCTGAGGCGGCCGCACAAAAGGATCGTAACGCGGATGACAAAGGAGGGCCCGGAAAAAAATAAATAGAGAGAGAGAGAGAGTGAGAGTGAGAGAGAGAGATCGAGCGTGAGGTGGAAGTGCTGGAACCGCCGTGTCGATGAGTGCCGTCCTCCTGAATTGATCGGCATTTGAATAAATTCACCTGCACGGTGCTCGTCAAGGCACACGCAGGAGACGTGAGGATCGAGAGGCGCCGTGAGATCGATCGAGTGGGATCGAGGAGCACTAATTCTGGCAATCCGAGCATCTCGATCCTTCCATTCAAACGATCTACAGCCTACGCTTCTTCGAATTACAACCGATTTACGGACACCACGGAGAATGAATAGAATAAATGCTTTCGGTTACACGTGCACACTGAAACGTACAACGAAATTGTTCTTGAACGAAACGTCTGTGTGCTGAAGTGTGAAATTAGCTTCAAGTATAAGGGGTTAAAATAACTGGATAATTATAGAAACTACCTCGTCTAATCGCTCTGAACTGAACCGTCACTCCGAGTCTCAACAAAATATTCAATGAAGCGATCGCGGAGAATCTAAAGACCGAAATCAAGGCTAAATCGATCGAAACGGAAGGAAATAAGAAAAATATCGCATCAAGATAGTGTTTCGGCGCCGTCTCCCTGTCCTGAAGCATGCAATTATCAGAACTACCCCTTAGAGCAGCTAGAAAACTCATGAAAAAATAATCAACAGAGCAATTGCGAAGAATGCTAGGATTCCAGGGAACGGTAAATCGATTAAAACGAAAGGAAATAGAGAAAATATCGCAACCCGATGGTGTTTCACCCCCGTATGCTCTGAAACTCGTAATTATCAGAACTGTCCCCTATTTTCCGTATAAACTTCTCTATCTCGCAGAGTCTTGCGAAAATATTCAAACGATTGCGAAGAATGTAACAATTTCATAGAAGGTAAAATCGATTAAACTTAAAGGAAATACGGAAAACAGTGTTTCACCCCCTTATCGTTGTCTGCAGCTTGCAACAATCGGAACTACCCCCTTGAATTGCTAGGGAGCTGATCACCACTCAGAGGTTTTTCCAAAATATTTACCGGAGCGGTTGCAAAGGACGCGAGGATTGGAAGTAAAGGTAAATCGATTAGAATGAAAGGAGATAGGGAAAATATCTCTTGGAGGTGGTGTTTCAACCCCGTGTATCGTGGCGCAGCCGTCGAAGAGGCCGAAAACAATGTCGCCATTTCATTTTTGCTGGCTCGGTGGAGTCTGGAAATCGTTGGCGAGCAAATGCGTAACTGAAATCTCAGCATCCAGACCAGCCTCCCCCCGTCGAACGGGCCACTGGAACCCGTGATGCCCCGCAACGACCCTCCGGTGCGCTCGTTTTTCCCTCCCCTTTTCATCCCCTGCCAGGGGGTGAAAGGGGGGCTGTAGCTGCAGCTGCACGGTTGCGGCCAGGTGTGCTCTCTCGCAATGTTGCCGCAAGGGTGAATTTCTCTCCCTCTCTCTCTCTCTCTCTCTTTCTCTCTCTCGTTCCCCGCCCGACACCGGTTTCACCGTCTCTCTTCGACTCTCTCACCCTCTCTCATTCTCTCACCCCTCTCGCCCCCTACTCTATTTCTCGGTTCGAGCGCGTCTCTCGCCGCGCAGACCTCGATCGAAAGGACGATTTTGCGTCGATGCGTTTCCTCTGCGTCCTCTCCGATTCTCTGATCAAATACCTTCATCGTGTCGAAATCACCGACGAAAATATTTGTACAGAACGACGCACGGATCCTGCGGGATCTAGCAATAATTTTGTCGCGTCCCTCGTAATGGTATTCACCGGGGGAAAATTCGCTCGTACTTGAATTGTTAATTAATATGTTCCACAGGTAAAGCGTGCAATACAATAGATAAAGATTATTACAGGTTTGATAGGATGAAAATAATCAACCAGTATTCCACAATATTCTTCTAATGCTTTCACTGCTTTAAATTACACTTCTCTGATAAATAGATAAAAACCGCAGTCATATCACAAATGTTATTTCTGGTTAATTAATTTTGTGTGGTCCGAGGCGACGGCATTCACCGGGGAAAAATTGCTGCAGCGACCACAGACATCGAAAATGTTAATGAAAGGGTAGTTTTGTACATGGAGCATTTAGCACCCTCGGAATTAATTTTTTCGTCGAGAGGAAAAACGAACGACACGGTCCGAGGCAACGATTTTTATGGTGCGAGAAGTTTCCAGTGACTCGAAATTGGAAAACGAAATATTTTTGACATGTATGGAACAGTTGGTAGAGAAATGAATTAGTAGAAGGGTAGTTTGGAATGTTTCACCTTCTCGGGGCTAATTTAAAAAAAAATGGATAAAAAGAACAGTTTCGAACGCAGAATATTTGGAATTCTTGAGATAGAATTTTTTCCGAGCGAAACATAGTTGCGTGACCCGGGGAAGCGTTTTACGCGAGACAAGATTTTCCCGGGGGAAAACGGTGCTTGCCAGGAAAAGAGTCTTTGCCTCTAGATCGCGGTGAACGCGGAAACGGAGTGCCCGCCTCTTAAACAATGTTGCGCGCTACTCTATACTTAATTCCCCTAACTATACACGAGACCACTATGGTTTAGATTGAATTCGTGATCGTTAAATTCCACGGCGTAGCCGGTTACCGTGAAGAACAGTGAGTTTTCCTTCGATAACGTGTCGAAGCGTTTCCCCTCGATTCACGCGTCGCGGCTTCGAGAAATTCTGCGAAGATGTATTCTCACGAACGATGTAGAAAACGAGGGAGGAGAGAGAGAGAGAGAGAGAGAGAGAGAGAGAGAGAGACAGAAATAAAGTATTCGTTGCTAATGGCTCGTAGAATGATCGCGACGTGTGCAGGAATTCCGGGCGTTATGCGAACGGGCACCGGGGACGAGTCGAAACATATTTTTATTGGCGGTGCTGCCAGGGCAGATAGGAAATTGCGGAAACGAGAAACCGGCGATATCTCGATAAGAACCGAGCCGGGCAACGCTCTCATTGCCTCAATTTCCACTTCCACTTCCACTTCCGGAACCCGGTCGATCTTTCCCCATCGGCCGAGCCTAAAAAACACGGCGCGAACCCATTGTCCCGCGGTTACGTCCTGCGACATAACTGACCGCACACCATGGGACACGTGGAACTATAATCACAATTATCGCTAATTCAATTTTCAATAGCCGGAACGTTCGTGAAATTATCTAAACATTCCCTAAAACGGACGCGTTTTATTCAGGGCTGAAGAAGTAATTCGAGAATTGGATAAAAAAGAAGTATGGTCAAAATAAATATTTTACAGAATATTCATCTGCCAACGAATACTTTGTTTATTAATGCTCGCTGGCATTGGAGCTGGGTTTTTAAATGAATACGCGCCGCCGGAAGAACGAAAACGAATCTGAGGGCCGATCGATTCCACGTCGGGAACACGACGATAATGTGGGAGAGCGAGACGGGGCCGGAGGAAGGAGGATCCATGGATCCGTGGATCCGAAACGCGACTCGGCGCTCGGCTGAGCGTGTATCCCACCTGAAAACCGGAAACCGGGGTTCCCCTGCGGAGAGAGAGAGGTCAAGCCTACCGGAACACCGGAACCGGAAGGGTGCGGAACCTAGGCGACCGACGACGTGCCGGACAGTGCCGGCTCGCACTGATTACCCGCTGATGAAACGTACCGGCTCGTTGACTTCGGCCAGGGTCGTCATTAGGGACGCCCCTGGTCCGACTACACACCGCTGGAAAAATCATACGAGCCACCCAGACCTGTACTCTCAGACCTCACCAGCTCCCGCAGAATTCATGCAAATCGTTCTCTCTCTCTCTCTCTCTCTCTCTCTCTCTCTCTCTCTCTGCTCGCTCGCCCACAAGCGAAATTCATTTCGACGGACCCGAATTCTCCGACGTCGGATAATTAACCGGTTAACCGAGCTGGACTCGCCATTTTTACCTCCCCCTCTTGCCATTTTCCTTCCCCACCCTCTGGTGAGCTTTTTTACTCGATGCTGGGAAGTTACTCGATACACTGTGGAATATTTCCTTTTGTGAAAATGGACACTAAATTCGGTGGTTGCTTTTAACACATATCTCTTTGACTAAATAGTGATCACATGTTGTACACATTTTTAAGAACCATTTTGTGCTGCTTCTATCAAAAATCAACTCTAATGAATTGATACTAGTCCCCTCAACTAAAACGATTATCAAATAAATGACAACTGACGTCTTAAAAAATGAAGCCAGATAATTCAACACGAGTCTCCTCTACGGAAATGATTATATCGTATAAGAGAAAAGAAAATTTTTTGTATGGCTAGATTTACTTTAATGCTTAAATATTGATTACAAACGAATCAAATATTTCAATTAAAAAGAAAGGCGTAAGAGTCACATTTGTTAGACCTTGTTTAAGATCATCATCCCTCGTTAAAATACAGCAAGGGGTTAAACAAATGCACAGCTTAAAAAATCAGCTGCAAGTGTCTGAAATAACCGACGTTGTGTTTCATGATTTACCGGGAATCTTTCGGGGTGGGAGTTGATAGCCTCTCTCCGCGCGGCTTAATGAACAAAATGCCGGTTCGCGAGACAAAATGAATAATTAAATCGTGTATCGATCGATCGAGGCAGAGAACGCGGGAGTTTCCACCGGTGTATGGGAATTCCGGGCCAGTGTCCCGGGGTAGTCCGGTTTTAAAAGGGGTGGGTTTAATTAGAGAGACTACGGCGGTTCCGCGGTTTTATGGGAAATCCGTGGACGCGCCACCTGCCAAAACGGTCGATCGCATGGGACCAGGAGGCCGACGTGATTCGCCCGGTCGTTTAATGACGGCGAGGTTGTGGGAACCCGGTCACGGGTGGAACGAGCACTCCCCTTAAGTACAGTGATTACGTGGCTGGGGACACGGTGCTTGCGTAGCACTCGACGATTATTAACATGGATCGATTCGACTCTTTCCTCTCTCTCGAAAAAAAAAAGTTCCTGTGGAAATCTGTGTGGGAGGGAGGAAAAATCGGGCCGCTGAACCCTCGTCGACGCGAACCTGCACACCCCCTTCGCTCTTTGCCGCCCCTCAACCACTTTTTTCACGGTATAACCAAACTAAAAAATTTCGTTCGCCGCTAAACAATGTCCGAATTTCATCGAAATTTTCTTTCTTACTTTCTCTGTGTCTTGGTGACTTCGGGTAGGTTGATCTCTCTTTCAATTTCTTTCGCGCGAACGAGGCATCCACTCTTGCTGAGTGTAACGATTACGCTCGCCGAGGATAGGGGACACTCGTGGTCGACGACTTTTAGCAGGATTGCCGGTAGATTGGTCCGGAACCTCGCGCACTACGTATTCCACTCCGTGGATAAATATTCGGGGGAAAACGATGCGATGCTTGCTCCGCGTGTGCCCGACGGAATTCCTCCGCTCGAATATTTAGCCGAGCAGCTAGTGTTGCGCACGCGAGACAACGAAAAAAATAAAAAAGATGAAAGAACGACAGGGAACATCCAATCTTCGAATAACTTTGATCGATGACGTCGATGAGAACCGGAGAAGCAGGGAGGGGGTGATAGCACGAGGGGTGAGATTGCCTTGTCACCTTGACAAATGGTTGGAGAACGAAAGGTACCAGGCTGCGATGAAACGCGCCGCGTCCTCCAGTTCCTTAAATTTTCGTCCCTTGCTTTCGCTGGGCTCTCTCTCTCTCTCTCTCTCTCTCTCTCTCTCTCTCTCTCTCTCTCTCTTTCCACCTGCTTGTCTCTCACGAGGCCGTCGAACACAGACGGACTACCCCAGTGACGATTAGTCATTAAGCATCGACAGCCCTGACAAATAGGGCTCGGGTTTATTAAATGTCTTCGGTGTTTTTCAAGAGACAAGACAAGAATCTTCACTCTCGACTCGATTCATTGTACACCTTTCAGAAATCCGGAAAACTATCGAACAGCACGAACCTTCGAAAAACATTTACACTTAGCAGACCGTAAGCATTATTATTCGATTGTTCGTGTCTTCGGGAGAAAATTAATAGACGAACGATTTATATCGAAGCATTGTGCGCCCGCAAATATTTCCACACGATGAAAACAGAAGCACTAGATTCAGACTGGCCACAAAATTATTAGAATCTGCCCGCCGTCAGTCCGATTCATTACCATTTACCATAAATCCCCGTTCGGCGTGCCGTCATTTAATAGAATCTACTACCGTTTCATTTTATTCTCGATTCCCACGGGTACATTTAATCGAGTCACGCAAAATTAATAGGGAGCCTTCGATTACCAGAGCAGAATAAATTTTTGAGAGTGCAGGGTTCTTTCACCGCACACACACAGACACGCACATAGATACCGTCTCCCCTAAAGCGGCAGATTGCCAGTCGCTATCAATCGCGATTATTAGCTCGCGCATAACAGTCCGGTCGAATTATCAATTTTCACGAGCATTAATGCAGCATTAATGAATCCCCCAGCAGTCGCTGGTTCCACTTTCTAGACCCAGAGCCCAAGCGCAGGCTCTTGAATGATGCATCGTCTAATTACTTTTCCGGGGAATGAAAGCCGATTGATTTTCGTTTAAACACCGACTTCATTCAACCCGATCGTCCTGCGATCTACGAGAGAGAGAGAGAGAGAGAGAGAGAGGGAGGGAGGAGCTCGACGGTTGCATAATTTAACGCGAACGCTGTCGAAATGCGATCGCGTCGTTGTAAATGCGATGTTACTGTCGGACAGAAGTTGTTCTACGGGTGTACAAATTCGCGGATCGGGTTCCGCGATTTTCCGCGAAACTGTCAGCGAATTTTTCCGCGGAACTGCGCGCGGAATCCGACGCGGAATCCTCAAATCGATCCGCTGATTCTTCGTCGCTGCAAAAATTTTAGGCTGGAGACCAGCGAGTCTGTCCTCCGGTAAAATTGTACCTGTTGTATTAATTATAATCAAATAAATGTAGTCCTGAAACAAACATTTATATAATACTAACTGTACTTATTAACGTAATTAAATTTCCAATCGCCAAGGTGGTCTTAGATAGAGATAAAGATTTTATTTTTACACAACGAAACCTAACAAACTTAATTGAAAAATGATTAGAAGAAATATATTTATTACGATAGTAGGTAGGAATAAACTTCAATGAATTTCAGTGGAAATGTCACAAACAGACAGACAGACTCGTTTTTATTATAGAGATATACCTAGAATCAATGTTTAAAAAGAAGCGTACCTATGTTACTTTCTCCCATTAAAAAATGAAAAGAATGAATGATATTATTTAAGGGATGCTTATGGAACTTCTTCAAGCTGATCTTTGCCTGTTTTTCCAACAGGTTCTTAGAGTTTCATTTCGCTCTTCGTGCGGAGCAGGGTGGAAACGTGAGCGATTTGTTTGCGTTCTTTATTGTGCCGGGCGATTTTCACGGCGAATAATTTGCCACGGGGGTTAGGTTCTCGATGACACAGAAATAAAAAAGGAACCGCAAGGAACGGTTCCCCAACAGTCACCCGCAAAACCGCACTCTCGGGGGTGGCTCACCCTCGAAAAATCACATTCCTCGCCGGACCCCTCGACATTGCTACGTGGTACCGCGACCAGCCCGCATTCCCATACGCACACCGTCGAACCCGGTGACTGTACAGTCGGCCGCAATAATCGCGTGTCCCCCAGGCTTTTATTAAAAAGGAGAATCCTGTACCAGCCGAAGCAGGAATATTTTGCTTGGCGAGAGCATTCGTCGAATTCCCGACCGATAAATCCTCCGGTTTAATTTTGACGCTGCGGGATGAAGTGTCCTGATAAAGGACCCGCTCCGAGTTTGCCATTTTTCGCGCGAGATTAAGCAACTAACTTTTTCGCGGCTTGTGTGATTTGTGGGAACGTTGCATCGCGATAGGAACAGACAATAAAATAATTAAAGTAGTGGGATAGATGCAGGAAGACGTCATGTTGTAAGGGATACGCGAGGGGTGTTATCATTTTTAAAATATGTCCACTGCACATAATTTATTTCCTTTTATTCTCATATTTTCTAGCATTTAAAATTTAGCTGCATCTAATCAAAATAAAATAACGTTGGAAGCATGAATTCTTTAATTTATATTTTGTTGAAGATAAATATCCGGTGATTTATAATGAAAAAAATGAAATTATTGGGGTTGTAAAAATGTCTAATTAGAGATGGGAAAGGGTAGTCTGTGGGAAGGTTGGAATTTTGTGATGGGACTGTACGCGAAGACACGAGTTACGTGTAAGTCACGCAACCTGCTCGCATGAATGCGTAATGCCTGCGGACAGTGATTTCCACCCTCGACAGGGCCGGGCCGCCCCTTTCGGTCGCGGCCAGATGGGGTTCTCACGAGTCGCCCTTAATACCGCTCATAATCGGGCCCCGATAATGCTCGCTGTCACAACAGGCAAACAATGGCCCGCGGCCGATTGAAAAATCAAAGGATTACTCGTGTTCCTCGCGGGTCGAGCAGAGATCGAGGGGGTGGTTTCGCGCGTCGAGTTGAAAAAGAAACTGTCGAGTGAGAGAGGGTGCGGGGGTGTACGCGAGCAAACAGTTACAGGTCCCCGGACGCGCTCGATTTCATTCAATTAAATATTTATACCGATTTGATGAGCCAGTTGCTTGGAAACGGGGGTTGTTTCGAGTATAATTGAATCGATTCATGGGGGCGGCGAGCGAGTCCTCTCCGGGCACTGCAATTTCGAGGGACTCGCGATCGAACGTGAAAAATTTATGCTGGGTATAGAGGGTGCAGTGAAAAATGGTAGGAATGCTGCGCTTTGAGTGGTAATCTTTCTGCGACCATTAACCCATTAAAATTGAACATTTCTTCCAACCTAGAATAGTGCCATTGTATGTACATGATGTTTTCATTTTATGAAATTGATATAATATCTCATACAATACTTAATTGTGTAATAATTAGTTAGATTCTAACATACTTAATAATGTAAACAATATTGTGAATAATGGTACAGCAATTTTTAATGGTGACTTTCTGTTACAATTTTAAGAATGGTATGAAAATGATTTTTACGATTGTTCAGGATTGGGTCGTGCGAATACCGCGACAGTGGAGGCGGGTCTTTTTGGCAGAGGCTGTACAGAGGGTCGCGAAAGTTGTCCCTGAAATCCGGCCGCGTCTTTCAATCTCGTGTCGCGACTCGTAGCCGGGACAGCCGTGTCACATTTTTATCTCTGCAACAGGGAAACGTTCTGCCCGGTGAAAGAGAGTGTCGGCTGACACGCGTTTAATCGACGATGCGCGAACGACAATGTGACGCGAAACGTTGCTCGCGAAAAAACATCGAGAGAGAAACGGAGAGAGAGAAGGAAGAAGCTGAGAGAAGAGCGCGAGAGTGGGAGAGTCAAATAAATTTCCCGCGCTCACACGCCACGGATAATGTATCGTCCGGCGTGAATGGCCGACGAAAGCAGCGACACGTTTTATTCTAAAACGACCGCGATGCAAATAAATTTATCGACACACGTCCCGCTCGGCGACGAGCGAGCCCGTTACACCTTGTCATCGTCTTTGTCTCCCATTCAACGTCCACTCGACTTTGTCGGACCGATAATGACCGATACTCGCACTAGTTACCTTACTGAGGCCGATGCATGCATTTTTCACGGGGCCCGTGAAACCCTCGTACGCAACACCGTCGCGGCAGAGGGTGTTAATTAATCGCCTCGCTTCCACTCTAATCTCCTAATCCACATACGATTGTTTACACGATCATTTACACGAACAGTCAATCCATTTCCTTTTCTCGAAGCAACATAAAATTTTATAGTTTGTTATCGTCCTTCCTATTGATAAAAATATATGTTTAATATTATTCAATGATATAATCTCCATTGTAACACCTTGTTGCCATCTTTCAGATAACCTGTCAATTCCTGTTTCCGTTTGCAAAATTACGACCCTGATTTAAAATATAACAAAATTTTTCCTGCTACCCAATAATTGTAGATTGAAGAGCATTTGTAGAAGCAATTAGAGAAACTTACAAGACAGTTTGATGATACAAGAACGGTTTTTCTGTTGCAGGTCGGAGAGTGACCGTAAAATGTTGAACCCAGAGACCGGCTGCTACTCGGAGTCCGTACGGGCATGGTGAGTAGCTTGTGCAAGCGAGAAAGAGCGAAAGAGGGGCAGAAGGGGGACGGGAAGGCGAAATCGGCATTAGCGTTTAATTTACGGGACGTGTAGAACGCGTCGTAACGCCGTTCTACGAGCCTCGGAATCGGCGGCGATCGCCGTGCAGGCTCTAATCTCCCTGGCGTATCTCGGGGCTCGCGTGCCGCCTGTGTTCTCATCAACGCGTAATCTTAATTAAGTACAAATCGGCCGGTGTACGACGACGTGTTACAGGGCCAAGGAACGAGCCTCCTCTACCTCTCCCAGATAATCGTCCCCCGTTTAACTCTCCTTTTATTTCGGCTCCGCCTCGTGGCCCCCATTTTATTGCCGTAATCCTCCAATATTGAAACCACATCCCACATTATCGCGATATTACCGCTCGCTATTACTACAAACTTGCCATTATACTCCAATATCGGCTCGATACGAGCCACCCGTAAGCCAGGCACAGCGTCATCAAATTCTCGGACACAGGAAATCATTTTTCATTAAGGATCCTGATCTTGCTATTTTCTAGATCCTCTTTCGGATTTTATTCATTGAGGAATCTGGAAACTGGATTCTGTTAGCATTTCGCAGACTTGTTTAGCTTTGTTTGGAGTATGTAATGTATTTTTTGTCGGACCGAAATACTAAAAATTGTACGAGTTATATTTGTCTAAAGGAGGTCCCTTTTTAAAATGTATGTTTAGACTCGGTTTCGCTTTTGAAACAGTAAAAGAGGTAGAAAAGAATGATGATTTATTAAAAATTTAGCTTGTATCGTAGCAGCAGCTTTGCTGGAGATCCTCTGAATATGTTCACCCTATGAGACGGCTAGATACTGAGATATCGTATCACGAAGTAGTAAGCTATCAATTTCGCAGAAACATGTATACTTCAATGACTTGAAACTTCGTCACCTTTGTGAATCGATAGGAATTCGTTCGCACACATATTTCCGAAGATGTGTGCTTCGATAACACACCATGACAATTGAAATTTTCATACTAAAAATCGCAGGACTCGTTGATCAACCTCGGCCTCTGAGACGAAATCATTGCTTGCAAAGACGTCGAAGCATGATCTTCGACGTAAAGACTAGTAAAACTGTTTCTCCTTTATCCACGGTTCACGGTTAAGCTGTTCCTACGTCGACTTCTAGCATAAGTGCAGTCGCGTGCATCTCGTGTGCAACTGCACTCTCACGCCCATGCACCGCACGCACTGTAATTGAAATCGAGTGTATTTTAATCCTGTCATTAGGATCGTTGCACCGGGGATTCCCTGACGGGGACTGTTTAACGTAATAGCACGATGCGCTGCTCTACTGATAGCGAGTGATAAGATTAAATGGCTGCGTGATCACTTTTATTAGACTCGCTGGCGATTCTAACGAGTCTACGGTATAACTTACCATAGCGTGCACCATTAATGATTCACAGGTGCAACCGATGCACTTTCAAACCCGGCTACCGGATTACCCGCCCAACGTTCGCATAAATTCCGAGCAAGAACTATGTTGCACTTGCTTACACCGGCTAATTCTTGATTTACCATGCGATTCCTCGTGGTGCATTTAAAAATATTTCTTTATTGTAATTAGTAGACTATGCATATATCACGGAACCGAATAAATCATAGTAGAAGTACAGTTTTACGTAAACCCGTAGTCGATGCAGATAATTTTCATTTCGCAAAGTCACGCCCGGTGATGTTCAATCTTTGAATCGGAGGGACGGAGTGCCACGGATGAAAAATCATGATTTCCAGAGCGCGTTTAATCGCGGCGAAGCGTTGAAACACGTTCGCGAATGGGTTTCGGCTTAATCGAACGATAATTTGCGGGCGGAAATTCGCGGGTGGTTCTTTCTCGCGTGAAACCGGGGTCCGGTTCAGCCGTAAATATGCCGGGGCAAGGAGACAAACGCAGTGCTGAGGGGAGGGTGTTCGGTTCGTTCGAAATTGCTCGCATGAATTTTAACGAACGGTGAGCTAGCGAGCGGAGCGGCGCGACTCGGCTCGAAATATCGGGAGCCGATTTTTCATAATTCAGGCGTAAAATTCAATCCACCGAGCGTTATTTCCACGCCACGGGGCCGGGTTTTCACTGTTTTCCCCCCATTATGCCCCGGCAAAGGTAATTTCCCAACTACGGGTCGGGCCGGGTCGGGCCAGGTCGGGCCGTGCCAGCCACCGCTGATGTATTTATAACGAAACGAATTAAACTCTCGCGTAGAGCAGGCGAGAGCAAGCGACCGACATCCCCGAATAGGTAACAAAACGTTCTGTCCGCCGGCGAGCCACCGCCGGAAATAAAATACCCAAATGTTTGCGCGTTTAATTTGAACCACGCTCGACTCCGCGAGGGTTAATAATGAAATGTCGCATTGTCCGCGAAGGGGTTGCGATTCCGACTCCTACGCCGACCTCCCCTACAAACCAAACCCCTTTTGGATCCACTGTGTTCCTTTTTTCAAGGGCGTTCTACGCCGCTGCAACATACTGGGAGCGAAAGGGGTGATTTCTTACGGTTTGTCCCTCACGCTCTTTGGTCAATTACGATTGTGCAGACACTGTACCTCTCATTTTTATACCCCCAATGAGGGGACTGGAACCTCTTCTTTGAGAGGACACCACCCCCCCATGAGATCCCAAAGCGATGCTAGGTGGAATTCGCAGAATGGAGGGGTGCATCAAGATGCTGGGAATCGTTAATCATACTTTCCACAATTATTTATTATTTGGGCCGTTGAGAAAGAATTTAGGAGGCTTCTATACAAATGATCTAACAAAATGATTTAATTATTTAGACATTTGAGGGTCCATAAAAATGAAAATCTCTAGGTCATCAAATTCCCGAGACAGTGAATAGTATAATAAATTTATGATTTCGGCGCATGATTTGATCAATAAACAACAACAAATTTGCAAATAATTAGCACATCCTCAAGGTTTCGATCTCAATGTTGATAATTATCAAGAGAGACATTTTTGCGTCTGAAAAAACCAAATAAATATAATAATATTCTCCAATTTTAACGATCGTAAATTTTGTATATGCACTATATGATATCGGCGGTACAGGTTCGATCACAGATACAAAAATTAGCAATATTGCAGTATTTCTTGATAATGGTTCACAACTGAACCGAAACGTTGAAATTATAATACTGCAAAATTGCTAATTTTTGTATCTGTGATCGAACCTGTAGCGCCGATATCATATAGTGCAAATATAATAATAGTTGAACAAATTATTACAGTGAATAGTATTGTAATAATTCAGGCCAGTGTGTCCAAGGTTTTCGCGTTCGCTTAATCTCAACCCCGAAGCGTGAGCAAGTGGATTCCTTTCTGACGTTGGTATAAAAAGAGCGAAGGGGTTGTTTATGTAGAGAGGAAGCTCTCTGGGTAATTTTCGTAACCGGGTTTCCCCGTCTTCATTTGTTCGAACGGTCGGACCGGAAGACGGCAAAAGAAATATATTAGGAGAGTTTGTCAGAGGCGATTTATCCGCAATCGCGGCGCGCCGCTTTTCCCGGGACATTAGGGACACGATCGCTCGTCGGCGAAGGATCGTTGGCGTCGAGGTGCTCGAGGGGAGGTCGGGCCCTTAATGCGATTAAGGTCGTTATCAGATGTCGCCGGCGTTTCTTGCGCGGTGACGTCGACGTGCTCGTTTGTCATCGCGCCGCGACGTCGTCACGGGGGCTGCATGATTTACTTCCGTTTCCCCCAGGTTCGCGCCCGTCGTTTCCTGCCGCGGCGGTTTTCTTGCCTGGCCCGCGATTCAATTTTATTTCATTTATTATATTACCCGCGCCGAAATCTCACAGGGCACCGCCGAAAATCACACTAGCCCGTCGCCGAAAATCACCAAGATATTCCAACCTTGCAGAAGCTCCCAACCCTTGGAAGTCCCAATTATAAATTCGATTTATGTAAATGTATTGCGCCTCCGTTTTATTTCGTTTAGTACTGTATGAATCTTGTTCTTGTCTGGTTCTTCAACCTCTTCTGTGCTCTACAGATCCAAACAAAATTTGTTCCCGGATATATATTGTTACAAATCAATTTTGCATAATTTATAACTGCCTAAAGGACCATCCTACTGGGAATAGTTAAAAGAAAATTTAGGAAGATCGTACACTCACCCCTTCTGATTTTCAACCCTGAATAAGATACTATGTCACCCACGTTTTCCAACCAGCGTCAATTAATATTTCGCGGGCGCCGTTTTTAATAATCGCGGAGCGATAAATATTCAGGGGGCGGGGGGCGCAAGGATCGGCAAAAAATCGATTTGCGAGAGATCGCGTGTCGCACGCGGCCGGACATACGTGTCAGGAGGCATTTCGAGATTCGTTAAGCCTGGTCGTCACACCCACCCTCGCTACCCTTAGCTGTAGAGCATCGAGTCGTATTAGGGGTTGGAAAAGTCGTCGCGAAGAATGGTCCGTCGTCTGGTTTCCCAGACAGGAGCAAAAGGAGGGCCAGAAAAAAAAGAAGGGGAAGAAGAAGAAGATTCGTTGTGGTCAGGTTTGCGAGACGAGGGTGTGGCCAGGAGATAGGGATGATTAGAAGCTACACCCCCGAGGCACGAGCCGACGTCGGCCCGCGAGAAGGGTGCAGGAAAATTCATGGAGTTACTTAGCAGTCTTCCAGGGCTCTACTCGTTTATCTTCCCGCGCCGGGGGAAGAAGGAAGTCGTTACGTCGTCGAGAGGCCGAGCCCGGGGTCGAGTCGCTGTAATCCTAATTAATAATTAATTACCACGGTGGGGGAATAAATGGCCGATTGAATTCTTCCTGCGTTAAGGGAAGAGAGAGCTGATTTATCGGGACGACTATCCGTGCCCCCGGAAACTCGCGCCAATAAGGGGCTCGATTATCGTCCAAGGCTTTCGGCACCGTTCTATGGGCCCCGTGGAACACCATTAAATCCCCGTAGTGTCCCAAAGCAAGCTGCTTCGCGATCAAATGTTTGTATCAAGACAAACAACCTTTAGAATTAATGTTTACTTGAAGGGACTGGAACAAAAATTTTTTGGAAGTGCAGCGACTCTTTCTGATTCTGTTTAGTAATCGCTTTTAGCCTAATTGGAAATTAATGTAGTGGTCTAATTGTTTCTTATAGAACTACTATTTAGAAGCAGATTTTTAAGTTCCTTTGCAATACAGCACAATGATGAATAATTTTATTGCTAAGAATATTTATTAGTTTAGAATTGCATGGTGATTCAGCAACCTCAAGGCTCAAGGTATTAGATAAAGTAACCTCGACTCCTGAGGATGTTAACCCTGATGATACAAGAATCAACTGGGCGAGATAAAGATAAAAGACATGTTTGAAAGTTTACGATGCCAAGACAGCAGCGATCCTTCTGGCTGCACAGGACGAGATGCTGCGGTAGCAGGGCTGAAAGTATGTCCTAACATGGTCGTTTCGGGCCGGGAGCACCCTAGTTTGTCAAGGCGACCCTTCGGTGTCGCTTACAAGACAGCAAATTTGTCCGAGATAAGCAAAACAAGCGAAGTGCACGGGCCCGTTCGGTTCGGTCCTTTTTTTCCTGTCTGTTTCTCCGTGTCTTCGGTCTTGTCCTTTGAGGATGCGACTGGAAACGGTATAATTGGTGGCTCGTTTTATCGAGACTTTGAAACCTCCCATCTAATATTTCTGATCGTTTTATATATATTTTTCTCTTCTAAAATGTAAAAGCATCACTTTTTCGAGTACCGTACGAGTAGACGTGTTCGTCGATTTGCGGTAGAGCAGAGAACATTTCCGAGCACGACAGTGCGAGTCGAAAGTTATGGATCGATTCCGCGAAACCTCTGTTTCAGACGCTTTCTCGAACTTCGGCCCTCTGCGGGGATTTGCATACATTAGATTTTATCCTTCCGAGAACGTTCGTCTTCGAGGTGCATGTATTTATGGGAGTCCCGTGTATAATGGCCACGAATCTCGGATGGAATCCCGGTGGTAACTTCATTATGCCTGATTTAGGGGGCTAAACGAGCACTCCCGACCGGGGAAAAATATTTTTCAACGCTTCGCCGTAACGCATATCGTTCTTCAGGATTTCAATTAATTTTTTAATCGAATTCTCGTTCGAATCTGGAGCCTAAAAACCCTGTATTAATATAGCGGCTAGATTCACAGTACTACCCACATAGAGAGTAAATTTTTAACTATAGAAAATATTATAATACACTTAACCCCTTGCCGTACTTTAATCAGCCAGACTCTTGATGAAGATCTTAACAAAGTCTAATAAATCTAAATGCTACGAGTTTCTTTTTCGATGATATAAAATTTTATTCGTTTCTAATCAATATTGAAACATTAATTTTGGGGATAAAGACGTTTGAATCACTGTAACTGTGAAGAATATGTTACAGTAAGGGATTAATTTTTCATATTGTATTATTGTAATAGAACGAAGTTTAAGATACAGTTAATTCGTATAGTGATTAAATTTGGTAAGAAGAGTGATCGAAAGGCTTACATGTCTGCGGTCCGGGAGAACTTTCTCACCCTTTCGCCCTAACGACGTTTTAATACACCCCCGATGAAAGCGCAGAGCGAATTCGAAGGATTACGAGGTAACGATAAAAATCGAGAGGCCCTGTATGCGTGGCTCCTCGATTAGCTCCGGTGCAGGGATACCGTTGCGTAAAGAGCGCTTACGGAGAGAGACGCGCAGCTGCGCGAAATAAAGAGGGGCTGGCTGGTCCCAGCTGCGTAACAGGGTCATCGGTGTCACTCGGGGATCTAGAAACGATCGCGCGCGCGCGCGCGAGCGCTTGCGCGTGTCGAACTGACGTCGATCAGTCCTTCGATTCGACTCGGAGGTGACCTTCGATGAGCTCTGCCCGCGGAACGAATCGGGACGAGCGATTGGTCGCACAGGTGAAAGGGAAGTCGAGAAATCGAGTTTGATGGCCGAGGAAACTGGACTTGAAGAAAATCTTCCAGACCGACTATGACAGCTAATATGCTCTCGATCAGTTCTAGAAACGAGCGTGACTCAAGAGAGGCCGAGAATCAATTGCGAACTTACCGGAGGCTCTCTTGATCGTCTTGAAAATATTTCAGACAGAATATATGTTCTACGATATTTTTAAAAACGAGTACAATTGCTAACAAGACAAGAGATTCACCTAAAAACTTTTCTAGGCTCTGTTGATCGTCTTAAAAATGTCGAAGGTACGAAACACGCTTCAGATTAATTTTAAAAACGTGTGCAATTTTTAAAGAGACGTGAGATTCACCTAACTACAGTGCTCTTCGTTTAACGCTGCACTAGCTCGAACTCTCAAGCTTGAACAATAAAAATTTCTCCTAAATAAGATTTGGAAATCTATAAAAATCTACTCGAACATTCAAGGACTACAGCAGGAGATTGTCACCGAGTTGAAATATTGTTCTGCAGAGGCTAAGGGGAAATGTATATTTCTATTTCTGAGGTAGGTAGTAGCGAGAGAAGATCGTGTAGGATACAGGTAGTGCGGTCTTGTTGCATATTTAATAAACACCGTGGTAATTTACGCGATGCACCCAGTGCAGCGTGAACGCTCGCAGGCCAAGATGGCCGGCGTGGTTGCAGGTCGCCTCGAACAAAGTCGTACAACTCGTCGCGCGATAAATCGCAAGGTGTACGGGACCGGTTAATAAATGAAACTACCCGTAGCTCGAGCTCCGTCGAGCGAGCATCGAACGCACGCAAGGGGTAATTCAACACCTCGGGTTTCACGGCCGACGCAATCACGCAACAGTGCGGGGGAGGAGACAAGGCGAAACACCATGTCCTAATCGCGATCCGTTGAATGCCAGACTCCTCGGGGATTATTAATTCGCCATTCGAGCTGCGCGTGCCGCGCTTCGACACCTGACGATCCTTAAGAAGCGAAAAAAGCGAAAACGAACCTTTCTTCCTCTCTCCTTCTCTCACTCTCTCTGTTGTGGTCGATTCATCATTTTTTTTTCTCGGAAACTACGCGACTTAATTAAACAAACCTTTTTGGAATTAAAGTGGCATGTTTTACGGTGTTTTATCTCGTAAATTTTTCATTAGAAAATATTTGCCTGCTGCAAAATTATCACCGATTTCCTATCACAATGACTCATTGACTTGGTGATATCTAAATATTTCTGAAATATATATTTGTTCTTTCTCAAAGAAAAAAATGTAGAAAAAGTTTTAGATCCTTCCGCTCTCGACTAACAATAAGCGTGACTGCTTAATAGGTTCGCGGTTCTGAAACGGAGAATATTCTCTTACGGCGCACGTGCGTATAGAGAGGGAACGATGGAGAGCAGCCCTCGGGGGGTCGCCGAGGGGTAAACATCGTGTAACCATCGGGGGAAACAGCGAGGGGATGATAGCGGGGTCCTCGCGTACGATTCTTCCATAAATATTTTATTGGCTCGTCATTCGATTTTATTGCGGCGAATCGAATGACACGCCGAGTTACGCTGCGGTCACGGTGAAGCCGTAAAAACACTGCGATCATTGCGGGGACCTTGTTAAGCAGCCCAAGTTGCCAACCGAATCAGACGAAACGTGTAACTTCAATAAACAAACCACTTTGTTCCCTGCAGTCTTGTTTCGTGTTGTTCATTAACAATTGGAAGAAATAAGATTAATAGAAAATCAATCAGAGAAATATTCTTACATTTTCTTAATGTTTATGTGCAACACTCCCAGATCATAATTGCACAAATTGCTAAGTTAATCAATCCAGGAACACTCTGCTAAAAAAGCGACTCCCTCTCATTTCAAAATTTATCTTCCACTCTTTCGCTGGCGGACCGTAAAATTAATACAGCAAAATTTTGTACTATTTGCGGGAAACTTCAGCGAGGAATCCGCGAGTTTACGAAGTGGAGTTCGGAAAGAAGTCAGCAGCAAAGTGCAACGACACCAATTCCGAGTAGGAAGACGAAGCCCAAGACGAAGCCGGTGGACGAGGCTTACAGTCGAAGAAGAAGAAGAAGAAGAAGAAGAAGCTGCGTCGAGAGAGGAGCAGCCGATTTATTGGCGAGTTTAAAAGAGCTCGGACCCTCGACATAACTCAGCATTCGTCTGATGTTGACTGAGTGGCCGACTCGCGGCTGCCAGATAGGCGCGGATAGCTCCGCGTACCTGAGCTTCGCCGGTCGCCGGCTACTTCGTCTGCCAATCAAGGAGCATTCAACGGTACTAAGTGGCTCGGCTTAATTAAGCGCGCACCGACCGACCAGGGGACTAGGGGGAGGGGTCCGGGGAAAAATTGCAGGACGCCAAACGGGTCCTGAAAAATATGTTTTCCTCTCGACGCCGCGGTGCGATCTCGCGGAAAATCGAGTAGACAGCGGCTTTTCTTTGAAACGTCCACTGGCACCTTCCTGTTCCGGGAAACTACACGTCCGAAGGGATCAACCATCGCTTCGTTTCGTCTTTCTTCGACTGTTTAGGCGATTTTGTCTCGGTATGCAAGGCAATTCACATAATTGACCGAACTCTGTCGGGAACGATTTCCTCGAAATTGTACTTAAACGACTTGGGAATTTTTCAGGGGGTAGATTAGTTCATTGGATGATCAGTAGAAGGAATTTTAAACATTGCTATTGGTCAGAATGGCCAATTAAATGGCAAAGGTCTATCGATGAGCGACAAATAATTACGAATAGTGTTGATTGCAATTCCAGGACGAATGTCATGAAGAATTGCGATTGTTCGTCGATTTTGTTCATCGAAGCCCCGGAAAATTGCTTGGAATTATCTGAAAGGCGTTGTCTGATTGGGCACGTTGTTTGGATTTGTTTCTGCAGCTTTAGCTTCATTTCACGCAGCTTCTCCGACGCAGTGGTCAGGTAGCATGAGTTTGCCGCAACCTACCTGCATCAGACCGGCGAGCAAGGTGCGAAAATATCGGCTCGTTTGCCCGGTGACTCGGCAACTTCCTTTTTTATCTTTCTCTCTCTTCGTCTCTATCCTTTTATTTTTTCCACGAGCTTCCTTTCGCGCTATTATCTTCCCCGTGGCTTCGGATCGATTATATTTCTGTTAGAGATTAGGAACGGCGCTGTATATACTATCGCGCCTCGTATTAATTACCCCGGCGGCTACCATAATTAATTTCTCCAACGCCCCCTCCTAATCGAGTCAGTCTTCCAACCTGAAAGCTCTATTTCACCTTGCTCTTCGCTCAGAAATCCACCGATGCAATCAAAACCCTGAATCTAGAGACCTGTCGAGTCACAGAACATTTTTTGTTGACTATGGTTACGTGAAAATCGTTTCTGTACCGAAGAATATTGGAGAAAACTGTTCGTACACGAGGAAGTTAATTAAATAATTTAAAAAATTAGTAATCGTCGAATTCCATTGACTGAACTCATTCAGAATTCGTAGGACTTTTATAGTAAGCGTACTTCAAGAAGTATACTAAAAAAATTCTCAAGAAAATATTTCAACAACTTCACAAATTGTAAAACAAAAAAATCTGCCGTTTTAACTGGTTTGGTAGTTCAATTTAAATTCAATATAAAATTTGAGGGGATTTTATATAAAAGAATTGTTAATTTAGAGTACTTGTCTAGTTTTCAAAAGGGAAGGAAAGTGAAATGATGTAGCTTCAGTGATGATGTTCGACGAACGGGAAAGGCCGGACTGATAATTGAGCTGTGTAAAAAGGTGGAAACAGGACGTAAAAGATCGAGAATCGACATGAACGTCGATCCGTTCGAGCATCGAGAGGGACAGGCCTGCATCGAGATCGGGAATCTTGGCACGGCGTCGTCACCGATTAATAATTACGACATTGTCGCCGTCGGTAAACGCTTTAATCAATGTCATCGGGCCAATTTCCGATCGCCGCTGGCTTCCACAGCCTGTCCCTCTCTTCCTCCATCATAGCCGGCTACTCTGCAGGAAATTACGCGGCACGATCGAAACGCAAGGCGGAAGTTGCAATTTATCAGTTTCCAGGCTGGACGACAAGCGTCGCGTCGCAGCTTCGATTTGCACAGGTGTGAACGGGCCTTAAACCGTGCTCGAAAATCGATCGATACGCTGGATGGAACTTCCATCCGGCCAGGCCTCTCCGTTCCGGAATGATAATCGCGGCTCTTGATTAACCTTTCAATCGGTCGATAAAAATATGTGCGGACGCAATTTTCTCTAAATGACGAACAAGATTATGATCGGTGAGGAAGGATTATGTTAATTTATAAAAAACAGTGCAAACTTATTGGTATTGGTTTAACATTCATCAAATAATCATGATAACCTTAACCAAGCTTTTTTCCAATTTGCATTCAGTAACATTAATCCATTCATCATTTCATCTCTTTTTAATTATCAATTTTTATAGGAAGCAACAATAAATAAATTATCTTGGCTCCTATTTGAAACTCTTTGACAGAACTATACATATAATTTCATGAATCCTAAATACAGTATTCAGAGATTTTTGCGAATGTCTTCCAACGACCCTCAGTGACCGTCTTTTAAAACGGAACGGGTGGAGGGGTGGAACGGGCGCGATGCACGGTGCACCGATGCATCTTCGTCGATCAATTAAACGCAACAGCCCGTCGAAGTGGCGAGCATTTTAGCCCGGCGATAATTTCCGGATTTTCTCGTGGGCGGTGCGCCAAGCGATTGCCGTTTTTCCAGGCAAACGGGGAGTAACAAACTGACGCCCTGCCGGTTGCTCCTCGAGATCTCGAGAGTTCAGCCTCGGCTCTTTCGCGTCCGGATAACGAGGTTTACTCTTAACGGTTGCGTGGGTGGCTGATAATTATCGCGCGCGCCGCTCTGTCCCGACGGCATCGGCTTTTTCCGCTCCGTATTCCATTTATCTCGCGTGTCGCGGTCCTCGAGAGCCAGGATACGCTACCGCCGATTCTAGACGCGAAGACTGCCGGGTAAACAAGTTTAGGGTGTTCCCCGACGATCCTGTTCGCGTCAGCCGGTTCGAGTACCCGGTGTGCATTGCAGAATTTTCTCCAGCCGCGTATTGCAAGTGCCATAAGCTTCTAAAGGAAAAAATACAGAGACGATGATCATAGATATCCCATGATGACCGAGATCTACGATTTATGCTAGTCGAAGTAGCCAGATCAGGGGAATCGACTCGAATGGAGGAGAGTACGGTTACCCTCTCTCTGCCAGTACCGGATTAGTCACGTGGCCCGACCGTGGTGGAACAACGTCGTAGAATGGGAGAGGTACAGTAGAGAGACGTGCTCCAGAGGATTTTCTTTTAACACGTTCGTCGCCACGTCACCCATATCTGGGTGACGGGTATGCTTCCGTGGGGGGCCCGTCACCCAAATATGGGTGACGCTCTTCTTGTTCGAGTTAATTGAATATAGGTTATTATATATAGGATATACAACATAAAAATATTAAAAACACATTATACCGTTCTGCGTACCGATGGTCGAATTTGGGCCCGCGGGAAACTTAGCCGAATTACGCTGGGCGACAAACGTGTTAAAGGAAAATATTTATAAGTGGTGTACAGAGCTAAAATAAGTTTTCAAAAATCCACGGCTTGTCGAGTATAATGATTTCCACGGAAAAGGAGTGACTCCTCTAAAACGAAGTTTAACATTAGATTATTGTTTAGTCCTGTTTGAAGGGGATGAATGGACGCGCGAATTCTTCGGCGAACTCCGAGCGGGGATCACGAGCGACTCCAGGCCGACAGGTTCGGTGAAGCCCTGGAGTCTTTTCTCTATTCCATTTCCGCGCGATCGATCCGAAGCCGGTGGATTTATCGCGCGGAAAGAAACGGGCACGATCGGCCGGCGATATTTTCGCGGCAGCTCGATGAAATATAAAGAAAGAAAGGCGGAGAAATAAAGGGGGGAAAAGCGTGCACTCGACCTTCCATGCATGCGCATACGTTGGAATATCGCCAGTTCCGCTGGTTTTCGAGTGGCCGACGGGTTATTCGAGTGCCCGGCCGCTTGTGCACGTGAATATTGCCGACTCTCTCTCTCTCTCTCTCTTTCCCTCCTCTCTCTCTCTATCTCTCTCTCTCTCTCTTATGCGAAACTCTACGGCGAGTGTCTACGATTCAGTGCATCCTATATGCGCGAGAGCGTTTTCCACGGCGCGGCGGTTGCGCCTTCCTGCAAACGGTAAATGGCCGGCAGCAATGTGTCGCTCCGTTCTTGATCGAATCTTGCACTCTGGTTTCTCTCTGTGCGCCGCTTTTGCACCCGACGGAAAAAAATTTGCCCGAGAGCCTCTCCGAGGAGGCAAAGAAAAATAATTAAGCCACTGGAGAGAACCGGTGTTCTTGCGCTACCCCGAACGCTTTTACCGGACTTCTGGAACGAGCACTCTGCGTGGCTCGCGGATTTTTGACATTCTATTGACCCTTCGGAAAGTCCCAAGCTCAAAGACGCGGTTCAATTCATCGAATTAACCCCTCGGGAAAAGCTGTAGCTCGAGAAACCGCCTTCGAACGGCTGTCTGAAGTCGGCTCTCGTTCTGCTTGCTTTCAAAAGATCCTGTTTCTACACTCTAATTACATAGCTTGTTGTTCAACCCTTTATTTACTGCTCACTTTCTGGCGGCGGATTAATCTGCAGAATATGGATTTCTATCTTGAGGATTTTATACACTTGTGGCGAAGACGAGTACACCATGCATGGAACAGTGAAAATATTCGAGACATTTAAAAATAGTTGTTTCTCTTCCATTAAAATTATCTTGCAATTAGTTCGAACAATTTTTTACCACGAGGTATCTGCGTGAATTATATCCTGAGGATCAACCGGAAACATGATCAAAAGTGATGTAAAATAGCACATGTAAAGCTGAAGCACAGCCAGATGAATTTTCCCATTTCATCAGAATGTTCCACCGCTCAATCGGAAAGATCAATGCGATCTACGAGCGCGTAAAGATCGCAGGGTTTACCAATAATGGAATCAGTTATAAATATCCACGGTCCACTTGTTCGATCAGCGAACGGTGCTCCGTTGATTGCCATTAAAATCTGTGCGCAGCGTTTTAATCACGGCCTCGGTCCAGTAAAAAATTTCATCGCCGGAATGAAGATGTATCCGAGCGAGTTACGATGCCCGAGGAACGAGAGAGAGAGAGAGAGAGAGAGAGGTGTCGGGAATGTATCGACGCAAAAAGGTCGCACCGGAAAATCATCGATTTTCGTCCGTAACTTATCAAGCTGCTCCTCCTTTGTTTCGACGTCGGAGAAAAACAGGTACACCGGGGTCCGGGGTTAGGTTCGCTCGCGGTTCGGACCCTGAGGATCGTTTGTGTACCCGGTGCAGCCAGCCGGTGCAACGAGAGCCTCCCTCGGAGAGTTGCACCGTCATCCACAGCCCGGAGGTGCGAAGATTTTTCACGGAATTGCACGCCGCCTTAAAAGCTCGTTACAATCGGCGATTCCTCAAAGTGCACCGGTATTGACTTGCGGAATATTGGGAACCGGCCCCGCGATTGGAGACGGGAGCCTCGTGCACAAAAGCGGCGAGAACTGCAGTCCAGCTGCGCTGCACCCGAAAAAATCATTAGCGCCCGTGGAATTCGACGAACTCGGTCAAGTTACTCGAAGCTACAAGATTCGGTTGGATTCGGGTTTTATAATAAATGCAGAGCATCCACGGTTCGTTAATAATGATCTGAAATTATTTTCAAAATCATTGTGCAGCCCGCGTGTCTCATTGCTGGTTAGGGGTAGGTTTGGTTATGATCGTACCCCACAGAAAACGATAATATCGCAGCCCAAAAGGCAGTAAACTGAGGAAGGCCTTGGCCATTTCCTCGTTTATTCCCGAACCAGTCGGTTTCCAGTGCAACGATGGGTCGTATTGCAGTCCAAATACTCGAGGCTACCTGTCGCAGGTGCCAAAATTGTCTACACGTTCCTCTTCCGGGAACCGAACCCTCTTCAAGGACGGAAGCACCTTATCCCGTAAGCCCTTTTGGGGCTACAGGTGGCTCCTAAGCCGATTAGACGCAGCGCCAGGGAACAATTTGTTGTTGACGAAATTTAACCCTTGTTTCTCACCGACCTCTCTCTCTCTCTGTCTCTCTTTAACTTCCGTTTCCCTCTCCTTTGCATCTTCCTCTTCGCCACGGTCGTTTTAATACTGATTCGACTGATAAACCTGTCGCCGACAGACGCGGATTACGATCGGCAAATCCTCTCGATCCTCTATCGCGCTCGCTGCCATTCAATTTTCGCTCCGATCGTCGAGACTTAATTTCAACTTGGTTTATCGAGCAGCGATAATAACAGATAAATTGTATTGCCCAGGATCCGGCGACTTACTGTCGACTTACTATCGACAGTCTCGGCGCCTCACAAAATCTGGTCTGCTCTGGGCATATGTATAAAAGAAAATCGTTCAATTAAATTGTAAAATTAGTAGACACGAAGAGTCTTGTTGGAAGTCCTCGGGAGTAGTCGAGGAAGGAAAGGGGCATGGGAATCCCTGTTTCACCTCGGTACTATAACGAGACACCTGCAAATAGGTTAACGATTAAGCGGTTTATGATCCCGTGAGCCGTTCGCAGGATTTCACGTCCGCGAGAGCCGGTCAACAGGTTGTTCCTCGACCGGCCGACTTCCGGCGAGTCTTCACCAGAGAAAGAGGACTCGGGTAGAGGAAAGGAGGAGGGAACGGCGCCTCTCAATTGCGAACGATTTAAAGCCGACATTGGCCCCGACCTCCCGGCAAATGAAAACTTTCCCCATCTTCTTCTTCTTCTTCTTCTTCTCCCTCCTTCTTCTCTGCTCATGTTCGTCGTCTTCTTCTTCCTCCGGCAACTCGAAACGAAGAGCACTCCGCGGGCGCAGAACTTCCTTCTCTCTATCCCTTAACTTCTGCTCGGTTTCCTTATTTCCGCGTGCGAGCTGCGGTTCGACGAGCAATTACGTTCTAGGAAGTCTTCTTCGGGGCCTGGAACTCTCTCGCGCAAGAGAGGGAACCCTGGGCCGAAGTCATTGCCGATGCGGTCGGAAATGGTTCGTGGAGATTGCGTGCGAAGTTTAAACGACGCCTTTCAGCTTTCCCGGGTTTTGACACGGTTTCGCGGGCTCCCCCTCCGGATCTCCCAGACGCTATACTGTCAATTTTCATTGTCGGCCCGCGTCGACTCGCTGCCAACTTCCATGAATAATGCCAGGCTGCCGCGCGACGCCTCGCGAAATCGACTCCAGAACGGATCCTCTTCGATTCTTCCACTCGCAATCGTCTCGACACGCTCACACGTTGTCAGTCTTCTTCGACGACCTGCAATCTTATTGACCCTCTTATCCTACTCGACCCGAAATTCTACATTCTCAACAAGTAAAATGATAAGACCAGATTTTTAAGAATGTGTTCAAAGAATGTTGCTGAAAATTTGTGATGTGTTTCAGTGTAGGAGCTGCCTTACAAAAGAATTGTAATAAAAAATAAGGACCATAAACATTTTAAAATTTATAATATTCCACCTTCTTAACCCTCATCCGTACTTCGTGTCAGTTTGACACAGTTTCCCGAAATAATTTATACCGTTCGGTAATTTGTAAGTAAATTTGTCCAAAACTTGGTGACTCTTATTTTTTTAATGCGAAACATATAACCGCAAAAACCTAACATGTGAATGTTAACTCATCAATTTGAATGAAAAAAACATCGAAAAGTAACTGTTTGACTTGTTATTTTATCGTTTTTTTTTATCACTGCGTCAATTTGACACCGAGGGACAGATGCAGTTCGCGAAATGAGGGACGGATGTGGGTTAATAGACAGTTATTAAATAATGTTGTTTAAAAGTTATAAGCAGGCTGGTCCAGTGTTGGAAGTGCCTTACAAAAAACTGTATAAAAATTATACTATTCCATCTCTTCATTAGAGAGTACTATTACGTGTACAAGTACCGCGTTGAGAATTTTTACAAAAAAAAAATAAGCGTTGTTGCGCCTCGCCAGCCGTAGGCAATCTCGCGAGGTAGCGGTAAAATTTCGCAAAACAGCGGCCGCCGTGTTTTCTCAGAATTGTTCGCGGAAACATAAAGATCACGAGACAAAGCCAATCTCCGGCCGTAATTAAAACCGATCTGCACGATTCGTTGCAGGCCGTCCATTAAACCGGCCTTTCATTGACCCCGGATCATCATCGAATGATTAATACAATGTCGCGCGTGTAAATTGAGTTAAACCAGTCCGGGGTCCGAGCAAATTCAAAGTAAGATCGCTCGGTGTCGGGCACATTAGTCATCCCGCCAGGGATTCCACGCGTCGTTCGTTCTGGTCTTATTCCTCGGCTGCCAGAGATATTGACAAGTATCGATGTCATTAGCATTCCGATCGGGCCCGTTCCCTCACTTTAATTTCTGACGGGCATTAAGACAGACGGGAACCTGATGGGTCGAAGCGGTGCCGAACTCAGGGCCCCGAAGATGGGTCCTGCCGAGGATCAGGATCAGGAGGAATCGAGGGATTCGACCGGCTCACGGCTCCCCCGTTGCGAGCCACGGCGCACTTCAAAGACGCCGGAGACTTCATCATCGATACCGGGTCCTGATCACTGCCGACAGATTAGACGCCTCCGCCGTACTCTCTTCTTTTTCTTCCTTCTCATCCACCTTCTACTCCTCATCCTCTTTCTGCGACCTTCGGCTGGTGTGATTACGGACACATCGATCTTCCACGGCTCCCTTTCGAGCTCTGCCAACGGCTCGACGATGTCGCAACCACAAATGTCCTGGCGCATTCCTGCGATGACCTTTTCCCGGATTTGTAAACTGCATTTCAAAGTGCACTGTGTACTCTGCAACCACTACCTGATGCTCCTCTTCCTCTTTCTTTCCTAAATGATGACCCATTGCTCCTGTAAGGAACTGTTAATACCAAAGACATTGTCAAGTCTAGCTGGAATATAGAACCGTATAGAATATAATTAACACGTTTGTCGCCCAGCATAATTTGACTAAGTTTCCCGCGGGCCCAAATTCGACTGTCGGTACGCAGAACGGTATAATGTGTTTTTAATATTTTTATGTTGTATTAATATTATATTCTAATTTTAATATTATAATCTATATTTAATTAACTCGAACAAGAAGAGCGTCAGCCATATCTGGGTGACGGGGCCCCCACGGAAGCATACCCGTCACCCAGATATGGATGACGTGGCGACGAACGTGTTAACGAGACCCCCAATCCACCATCTAATTTTCTAATGTCGAACGTCCTAAACCAAAGGTTCGAAAATTCAACTTCTCGGCGAGGAAATCCGTGCGGTTCGTTTCGCGAGGTTTTCCCTGTTACATTCTTTAGGATCAGTCGGGCAGGGGCACCGGTGAACTTACAAATCGACCGGGGTATGTTTTACGAGCTGTCGGGTGGGGGTCCCCGGTGTCCAGTTCACGGAAGGTCCGAAAAAAAGGAGAGCCGGTGGGTGATCGATTGGGGCAATCGAGTCGGTTGGTGGAAACGTTATGAGTTTCCTTCTTTCGTTCCGCCCACCCTCCTGGCTGCTTGTCCGAGTATCCTGGCCGAATGTCCTGTCGGTCCTGCGGCGCGTCTTTCTCCCCTCCCTCCCCTTCCGCCCCCCCTTCGTCTCCGCAAAGGGCTATATTGCGAGGATACTACGACCATAACGTGGCCAGGCCGTAGCTAGACAAAGCTGCCGACCATAAAAGTGTCCACCCTGATGCTCGATGCTTGGTTTATGGCCACCGTGCCCGTGGAACACCCGGGGGAACGAGCAGGTAATCGGCAGGGACTCTACGATCCTCCCGGTGTCCTTCTTCTTCTTCGTCGTCGTCGACGGTCTCCTCTCGGTTTCTGATCCTTCTCCTTGTTTTTCACCAGCATCTTTCTCGCTTTTTTCTCTCGTGCCCACCTTGACCAAGGGGATCTGCACGACGTTCAACGCAGAGCGTGACGACAGGACACGCCTACGAGAGCCTAAGGGTCCTGACTAATTGCCGTTAATCCTGCACGATAGACTGTCCCGGGTGTCGCCACTTTTGTGCAGCTCGCGCGATTCTACCAGCCGATACTGTCCGCGATGGTCACCAGCATTGCAACCTGCTGCTCGCCTATTTCCTCTCACCTGACTTATTCAGCACAATCTTCAGCGCTCGAGTCTCTTGGCTACTGGGTTCAGGGTGTTAGAGTACGTGTCCATCTTTTTTCATCTGTAGCAACCGTGTAAGAATGTATACACACACACACGAACGAGGGAATAAGTGTGTGTGAGTCGACTAATAACATTAGCGACACCTAGTCAAATTATGTAGAGTACATCGCCGATTGCGCGAGAAAAAGAGTGTGTAAAGAGCCATTTAAGAGTAACGACGTACAATAAATTGTTTAAGAGCACCACATATCTTTCCGTTTGCCGTGTTTTCCGTGTAGCTCTCCGATAGCCCTCTCAATGCCGTGTGCACTGTCAAATTTTAGTCTCGAGAGTAACTCGCGATAGTTTTGCTCTCAGATGGGCGCGTACCTTAACACTCGTATCAAGATAAGGTTCTAGAAAAGGCAATAGCATAAATCAGGCCTGGGCGACGCGACGCTCTCTCAAAAAACACATGTTGCTGTTTCTCTCCTTGGCTTGGTTGGTAAGACAGTCCATACCACGACCACTGCGACGGCGAAGTAGCAGCAGCATCTGTTTTTTGAACTAGCGTCGGCCAGGCCTGTCGTAAATTGTACTGTGAGAGACTGTTCTCGTCGCCTTAGAATCGAGGGCTACTAAACCACGCAATAATAGAGCTTTGTACATAGAAAGTGCAAGATAGCAGTCTTCTATCACGTCTCTGACAGCTAAACTGCAGATTACATATGCGTTTATGGTAAAATGACGTGTAATTTAAAGCAGCAAAAACATTAGAAGAGTTTAAACGTACCATTGTATTATTTTTCATCTACTAAATATGTTAAGAAAGAAATTAAATTTATATTTCCATTTTCTTGTGATTCAGATGGAAAGATTTTATTTTGCATAAATCTCCGCAGTCTACTCTTGATATTTGGGAAGGTGTATGTTCTTCTAGATCGGTGGAGATCAAGCAATAGCATATATTGTCTCGTAGAACACTGTTTGACTTGGATAGAATCGAAGGGCACGAAGCCACGCCCATTTATAGCACCGCTGCCGAGAGAAAGAATAAGATTTCCAGAGATTTAGTTTCTTTTAAATGGCTGTAGATCAAATAATAAGACAAATTGCCTTCTTCGACACTGTTTTGACGTGGTTAGGATTGAGGGTTACAAAACCACGCCCGTTCGGGACTTCCCAAATTGAGACACGAAGAGAGACAGGCTTTTAACAAGATTCTGTTACGATCATAACGGCTTCAGCTTCTTCCACGTCTCTTTGTGATTTCTCCTAGCGACAATGTCCACTTCGGAAGCACAGCGAGCTCTCGAGCAGAATCGCCGAACGGATTCGCGACGCGTCGCGGCGCAGCCCGGAAATGCAAATGCGACGTCGTAAATTTCGCAGCTCCGAACACGAGCACACCGAGGGGAAAGCGGAAGGGAAAGTCCGAAAATTTATGCACGCTCGCGGTGTGTCTCCCTCCAGGATTTGTTTGAGCACCCCTGCCGTCTCCGAGCTGTTCCGTTCTGTTTGTGCCAGTTTACTGAAAACAGTCTTATCCTCTCGTTAACCCTGTCCATTGTTTTTGGCAGTTTTCATGGGCGGCTAAGTACCGCTGTGGTGTCGCAGACACAGAACGGCCCAACTTTAACCAATCGACTATCCCAGCACCGAAGGCACTGACGAAGATAAACAGTTACGGACAGCCATTTGTCTCCGAGCCCTTTCCCTATCTCTCGACGCTGATACTCGTTTAGGCTAATTTCCCGCAGGGACGATTCTTTCGACGATTTGTCACCTAGTTCGGTAAACGAGGCCTCCTGTTGCGCAACTTGCGGTCTGCGTTTGCATAACTTTCCTGAGGGACGCGTTGCTTGCTTGTCTCCTTAGAAATCGTCTACCTGTGGTTGAATCTCGAAACTTGAGGATTTACAGTTTGTTAACGACGTGGGAGACAGAAGTAACTGGACTGTGTTGGTTCTCACAAAAGTGCTCAAGTGGGCGTGGCTTCGTAGCCCTCGAGTTAAATGGGAAATAGTCTACGATTTAAATGGAGAACTGAATACAACGAAGTAATCAATTTCGAATCGCAAATGTGTACGAAATGTTGAGACAAATGGGTATTAGACGGAACGAGATGGCGACTGTCGTCGGGACTGGCGAGGCTAAAGCGTAATAATTCTGGGCCGATGAAAATCGTCGATGTAATAGCTCCGGCTGGAAAAAAATTCGGGGTATCATCGGGGACAATTCCATCCCCCACAGGGCATGGCGGGAACAACCCCTCCCTCGCTGTCAAGTTGTCCGAACACCGGTCCGCCAAGTATCCCAGAGGCTAGTCGTGGCGAACTTCCGGCGATCGATACTCGGAGTAGCCAGTGCACACGAGGGACAGAGGGAACCAAGAGAGTGGTCAAAGAGGGACAGAGATGCCGAGCGAGAGAGAGAAAGGGAAACAGAGAGCGAGGGAGAGAGAGAGGAGCGTCCACGTAATTTTACGTGCGGTCCATTGTATCGCGACGAATCAGATAGTGGCCACGCTGGACGTGGACAATTCACCGGGACGGGAAAGTGTCCTCCTCTCGTCTGGGCTCCTCGGTTGGCTCGCAAACGGAGGTGTCCTCTCCTGGACCGTCCTCCATCCGGTACAGCATCCTCTGCTCTCAGACAAGGCTCGCGGAACCGCGTTATCTGCCGGTGAAATCGGCCAGATCGGCCGCGCCGGATGGACATCGGAAAGTTTACGCTCGCCGGTATCTGACGGCGATGGTTTACAAGCCTTGCCTCGCTCTGCCTCGCGTTCGTCTCGCCTCGTCGTGCCTCGCCGTGCCTCGCTGTGCCGCGCGGACCAGTTATCGTGTTCCGATGGCTCGTTATCGAGCCACGTTTTCACGTCCGGCCGGCTCGATTCTTCCGCGGTCGTAACTTCGATCGCTACCGGCACACAGCGTCGTAAAAATGACGCGGACCCCGCTCCGTGCTCACCCCCCTTTGCCCCTCGAAAGCGGTTTTCTATGCGTCCCGTTTACTCGCCTCGCGTTCCTGCCTTTGTTCAACCGCCGAATTTATTCCGCGCTGCCTCGCGCCGATACGCTTCCGCCGATTTTACCCTGCACTCGCCGCTCTGTGAGAAACGACGCTCAGATATCGCGAAAAACCGACTTCGGGGTGGGGATTATTTTCGCACCCTTGCGGGTCACCCACTGCATCGTTCAACCATTCGTTGACAACCCCTCGATTTCACCATTTATTTTTAAGATCGGTCTTAACTGCAAGCGCTCGTTTTCCATAATCATTGAGAGCAGGATTTTTTAATGTGAGATTGTCTCTGCTCTTTGGTAAGAGGTTTAGAGACTGTTAGCTGGGATTGACCATTGACAGTATTTCCAGTAATTCCACTTGAAATTCACTGAAAATGTCTCGTTTCAGTTTTCTATCCCACGGTCGGGAATAAATATTTACCAGTGATATAGGAAACACTCGGTCTCGTTAAAGTCACTAATTGCTTCGCGTGCTCCGTCGTGGGAACGGAATATTTCTATCGTACGCGATCTCCGCGATGTTTGCGCAAACATTCCGCTTGTGCGAGCCAGCCGAGCAAGCCCCGGAAACGCGAGAATAATTCCCCGCGCAGGAGCAGCTGTTTGCTGATCGAAATCGCCGCGGATCCCGCAACTCCGGCTATCGGAAGCTATTCGCGACAGCAATTGCGCTGAATGACGTCCGACCACTGCAACAATTTTCTTCGTGTTTTCCGCGCGCGTGGTGACCTCGCAATTTTATCAGAAACGTAAATGTTCCGGGTACTATCAAGAAAATTTTACTCTAACAAGTAGCTAGCATATTCTGCCAAACATAAAATATAAATATATGTTCTGTTTGGACTGGCAATTATTCATTTTGAATTTATCGCCGAGCATCGATTGAGAACTTGTCGATCATAGTGTCTGATTGGCTGAACGTCAATACGCGTCGTTCCAATGTTTTTGTGTTTGCTCTCTCTTAACGGTCTTTGCCACAGTTCAATATTGACCAGCATGGAACTCAGTCAGTGAATTACACACTTAAAACTTTTCTTTATACATAGCAAGTATGGTTTTTTTGAAAAGATTATTGTACATTCATTGTTCATCTTGTGAAATACCCAGTACATTATTTTAGTATATATTTACAGACGCAATGCTCTTGAAGATGATCTAAACCTGGATCGAAACGTCGAGTAAAGTTTAATTATTGCAAATTTGCTTTGTTTTGTTTATCATTGATCGAATCTGTGCGCCGAGAACATATATTAATTATATATTATAAAATATAAATCAGTGGCATTTAACGAAGTTTAAAAAAATATTTTGATAACGATCAAATTACTATTAACAGAATTTTATTAAATATTGAAATACTGTTACAGTATTTTGAACTCAAATTACTTGCAATTAATATAGTATAATAAAGTATGAAAGAACAATGCGAATTTAAGTATGCAGCACGTGTAGGGAAAACCGAGTAAAGAAAACGTGGATGCGAGTTTTCCGGAAACGCTGACGAATTTTCTTCGCGGTTCCGCGGGTTATTCCAGAAATATCGGCGGCCCGGAAAGACGAGAGATTCGCGGGAATGCAAAGCGGTGTGCATTGCGGCGTCCAGTGACGCGTTGCAACGTGGAACACGAGCGTGGATGCAGAATGCAACGGCGGCAGCGCGCACGTGTGCAGGCGGTCGCGCGACGCGAACGGTGACGTTTCGCGAAACGAAAGCTTCCTGGAACCGATCCGTAAGGGGATATTTCGCTAGGCGACCGTCGAGAAATTTGTTCCGCGTCTCTGTACACGGCTGACACAATGTAAAGAGAGTTTTCAGACGCGGTCCGCTTCGCGATTCCTGCACGCTTGGACTTTGCCGAACGTGGAACTCGACGATTTTCTGCGCGGATCGCAAGAACACTCGAAGAACATGCGAAACAGTTTTCGACGGTCTTTGTGAAATTATTCTGGTCGTAATTTTTTTATCCCTGTGGCAATTTTAGATCGTTTGAGGACTTAAGTCGCTCGAATGTAAGGATAGTATTTGAGACAATTTTAGAAAGCGTTCCCGTAGGAATTGTTGAATGTTCGAGGACTTGAATTAAAGTTGGAAGATTGCACTTAATGACAGAGTAATTTAGGTTTAAAATTAAATCGCAGAATCGTGTTGGAAAATTGGAGAAAGCGCACGTTCTTGCGAACCTCGTGGACGCATTTTCCTGCGAATATTGCGACAGGTGATCCGGCGTTTACCTGTCGGTTTCTGGGAGGAAAGACGGTTCCGCGAGTGGTTCGTTTAGGGCAAGGATCGGGATAAATCGATCGTGCAGAAATTGGATCGGCGTCCTCCGAATTTCGTCGCTTTCTCCGAGAGCAGCACGCGATGCTGCACCGGGGTCCCGCGTGACACGCACACGTGCAAGAAAACGAACCACCGACACGCACACCGGCAAGAAAACGGAACACCGACGGGCAGACTAGTAAGAAGACGAAACACGGACACGCACACAGGTTGCCCGGCTCCGAGAAATCGTAACTTGGCGTGTTTATCACCGGCAGGCCGTGCACGGCCGGCGGCGTTAGCGCGAGGAACGACTTCTTGCGTGGCGCGTTAAAATCATATGGGACTTTTTTAAAAGCCCGCGGCCACAGGGACCTCCCGCCCGGCTTCTTGCCCCCCTTCGTCGTCTATTCTTTTCAACCCGCCACCACCCACGTCATCGCGAGCTTCGCAGAAAATCCTGTCACGCTCCTGGACCCCTCTCTCATCCCCTGGTCCACGTTAATTAACCCGTTCGACGGGGAGCACGAAGCGACTCGCTATTTCTAGCCCGTCTACTCTTCAATTTTCTGCTCGTTCGCCCATTCATTAACTGTTTCATCCATTACTTCGACACGCAATTAAATATTTACCGGCTCCTATTAATAGCAACCCTTCAATACGAGGATTGAATATGTCGGCTCCATGAATTTGTAGTTTCAATCCTCAATTACGTTTGGGACTTCCCAATGAATTCTTATTGCACTAAGAATAGTTTTACGCAATATTGTAACGTCAGCATTACGTAAGAAAAGCTCTGAGTCAACTAGGAAAGTCATATTTTTAACTTGTGCACTGGTGGATTAAACCAAGTCATACACTTCAGCAAGAACAATTACAATCTGCTCTTGGATCAAATTGGCCAAAATAATGCGTGAGGGAATAAAAAGGGAATCTCTAGCTTGACACAAAAAAATCGTCTACGATTTTGTAGAGACGTTGAGAACATCTGAGAGACCTGAAGAAACCGTAGGGGTTGTTTTCACCCCATAATGTCAACAGTTTTCAAACCCATATACTCCAGAACTTAATTTGTCTGAAAGACGAAGCTTTCGACTATTTCTCAAGGTCCCAAGGTATTTTCGTCAGGGTTCCGATAAGAAGCTGACCAAAACGTCTGGGGGTGGTTTCAGCGAATAGAGAAGCGTCGATCGAAGTCGCAATGTTCCTAGAAATTCGGCGGAGAGGCCAAGGACGAACGAGAGGAGTAAGGACTCCCTCTCTCTCTCTTTCTCTCTCATCTCCTCTGTCTCGTCCTTCTCCACCTTCCACACTCGTATCCTCAAGGAGGGCCAAGAGTTCGCGGTGGGGCCGTTCATCAGCGGCAACTTGTCACGCCGCTGGGCATCGGACATAAATTCCACTCCGTAATGTGACAGGTCCTCGCTCCTACCCCCGAGAAAACCATCCTACGGCACTGCGCTACCATCCAACGGGTGTCCTGGAACTTTTTCGCCGAAAGTCCCTCATTGTCACCTGCGACGCATTGTCTCAGCAAAGTTTTCAGATTATTGTCCATCATCGTAATCAATTTATTATCCTATTTTACATGCTCTCTAATTCTTCTAGTATCAATAGGAATGTCCTCAAGTTCGTATTTTAATTCATTGAGTTTGTTAGTTGATTATGTAAAAACTGATTGGTGAATCGACTCGAAATTTTGCATGTAGATAGCCGACGAAGTGGACCAAGATATAGGGTACTTGGCATCCTGGATTTCTGGCGTGTTCCCTTGAGAAAAAATGTAGAAGCTGTAGAGCAGCTAGAAAGATTTAATTGATGACAAATATAATTGGGTATGAAATAAATATCTATGTTCTCCCACGATCCGTCGGTGTCCTCTCATTTGCTAAAGGAGAATCGCTAGAAACGGTGTGGATTTTGCAAGGGTCAGCAGGATAATTGTTCCCGGTGGTGAGCAATGGTTGTCGAATGGCACAGAGGTCGACTTCCGAGCCAGAAACGATACCTTGTAGACGGATAATGTCGTCGGTGGAGTTTCCAGCAGGAAAGATAGATCAGAGAGACCGGCCGGGTAGCTCGTTGTGGCGTTTCCTCCTTTCCGCCGGAACTCGATAGCAATCGAATAGCCACTGCAGTGTCCGGCGGGCACACAGACACGCGCGCCTTCCATTTCGATATAAATCAGTCGGGAACGTAGCTGGAACACGCTCCTTTCTCGCTCGTTTTCGCGCTAAACCTTCCTCGACCTTCTTAATAACTCGCATCGCCCGTTGGCTCCCTCCCGCCAGCTATCGACCACCATCGATACCCATCGGACCATGTCGATGACTTCCGGTTACTCCATTCCTCCTCAATTCTGTCCTGCGAAAAAATCAACTTCAACACCACATTCTAATCAAACTGCCTGGAGGTTATGTTAAATTATTAGCTACTTACAAATCAATTCTTAACAAAATATTAAAATCGAAAAGATCAGATTTACTACAGCAAAAGATTTTCTATGTTAATATAACTGAATAAATTATACCTATTATTAAGGTGTTAGTCAACACGCTGCTTTGGCTCGTGATAGTGGAATGTTTAGGGGTTCGAAAACAAATTGAAATCGCAAGAAAAGGGAACTGCATGCAGGAATGGCGGACACGTGGACGGGAAGGAAGAGGATCCGGGGGTTGAGGGGTTGCATAGAACTCCGGTAGCACTGGTACCAGGTCGCAAAAGCGACTTAATGTCCCCATTTGTCCTGCGGCTCTCCGGAGGCGATTCATCCTCACCCTTTGTGCGTCCACAGGACATGGCGTCCCATATAAGCGACACACCGTATCACCTCCGCCCATTCCGGCGTCGGCCTTTCGTCCTGGAAACTGTAACTCGGAAGAAATTAACCGACTGGACGCGCCGCGCTTTTTCCCCAGCTGCCTGATTTATTTCGCCGTGTAACTGGAACGTTTACGTGTCCTGTCTGTCCTCCTGGAATCTGCGATCATACGTTCCATTCGTTAGCTCGCGTGTAATTAATAGGTACATGCGGAAAATTAGCAAATTATAAAAAAAAAACAACACCATAAACATCCATCCGTAACGGCGGTGTACTTGTTGTCCCACTAATTTATTTAAAGACGCAACACGGATAATTAATTATTGAAACATTGATTCTTTGTAGCACCTTTGTTTCATGGCAATGTCGCAGATGGAGAAAGAAACAAGAAATCAGGTGTATACGAGTCTATCTCCTTGATCGTTTAATTAGGATAATTAGCGTTAAACTGGAAAAGTGGGTCGTCTCGGTCGCAAGCAGGAAACATCGGTCCCAGGAAAAGAACGTCACTGGTCTGGGAAGATTTCTCGAGGCACACGAGCAATTGAAAAGGTCGAATGACCTGTCGGGACACGGGACAATTTCAATGGCGACATAATTACATTATTTGTTTACCCGTGAGCGGCACCTGTCGCTTTTATGGCGACAGTGGACGTGTCTATTATGCGCGTGGATACGCGTACAACTCTGGCCGCCGCGCCGTAACGGCCAACACGCGAATCGCTCGTCAGAAGGATTAGGTCACTAATCTGCCGTTAAGACTCGCCGCTCATTAGCCGGAGAGACAAATCATTAAGAGCTGGCGGTGGTTCGAGGGCCCCGTTAGGCACTGCGCCAACCTGTCGACAGTCGGTAATCGCCTTTAAGCTAATTCCCTTAATAACTTTATCGTCCTTTGAATCCCTTGACACCAGGATCCAGTGAATATCCTCGAACCGATCGGGTAAACAATTTTTATCAAGCGATCGTCTACAACAATGAGCTGCGTACTGATTTTCCTTGAGCCTTTGCAGTCTAATTAACCTCTTCAATGGGTCTAAGTGGATCTAGATCGTAACATTGTAGTCTGATCATCGTTGAGTCGAGCATATTAATTCTAATTTCTAATTCAAGAACAATTGAACTGCAATTTTCCAGTAGTCAAACTTGGACTAATTAAATGCAAATTTCTCTTTAATCCAAATTGTCAGTCAAGCTAATGACCAATCATAATCCTCGTCGTAGCAAGCGTTCTAGTAATTCAGAAATAAATCTGAGCAAGACGTATCGGAATTTGAAATGATCGAGCGTTGTGGGTCCCGAAGGCGATCGAGTCGGAGGTCGCAAAAGGATTCAGAGATCCTCTCGATCGAAAGCGAAGCGAAGGAGAGTCCCTCGGCCGCAACCAGGGCGACGAAAGCGAACGGTACGTATTAATCTCGGGCCGTTACAATGCACCGAGGCCCGATCTCGCCTCATTCTTCTTCGGCTAGGCTCCTCATCGCTCTCCGAACCGAGCCGTGACCAATCCGGAATAAATATTGCCGATTATTAACAGCGGACGAACAGGCCAGAGAGATGGTACGTGTCTTCGTGAGATGGTTGAGACGTTAAGTGGGCCCATTAGCTACGTTCCTAGGTGGACCGTGCCCCGATGATGGCATTCCTTCGCGCTCCACGATCCCTTCTTACTCCCCCTTTCCCGAATGGGTTTCTCTCACGCTGCCACGTGTACCTGCCTCGAGGAATCCTTGTCCAATTCTACCGATAAATTTATTGTCTCAACAAATGCTCCACATCCGCCGAAACACGTGTCGGGAGTGTTACGTGCACCGAGAATCTTCAGGAACTCTCCAGGACAATTTTAACCCATTGCCCTGGAAGCTATTCCGACTCCAGAATTAGGATATGTCATCCCATCCAAAATATTTTCTACAAAATGAGCAGGTGCAAACGGTACAATGATTAAAAGAACTTGAGAATGTCCCTACGCTATTTCCAACATTATTACCCTAGAAAATTTTATTTCGCATGAATTTAAAAGGACTAAAAATTAGAAATAACCTGCTTACTTTGACTCATGCGTAGACTGCGGATGTTTATGCGTTTATGAAGAAATTAGGTGGGTGAAATGTAAAACAGTAATAGATTAGAAAGACTCAAGAATATTGTAATGAATTTTTTAACGTAACAAAGTCATTAAGGGATGAAATAAATTTTCATTTTATTCCTGCCGCCCACAATCAATGCAGAATATTTTTATTTTGCATAAGAATCCACAGACTACTCACGAGTTTATTTCAACGTTGCTGTTAAACATTTCATACGAGACAGCCTAACAGAAGAACATGTATTCCACTCGGAGTGATCCGGCCTCCTAATTTCCACGGTTGCAAAATATTTCCCGGGACAATCGTCGGATCGATCAATCCCGAGAGTAGTCGAGGCTCGCAGCTCGCCGTTCGACGATTAATTACCCGATCACTAATCACAGTCGAACAGGGTCGCGTTCGCATAGACACAAACCCTATTCACCGTCGCGATCGATCATTCATAAACCCCGGTCCGTCAGGCCGGAGGGTGTCAAAGGGATAAAGTCGTCATCGTGGATCAACCGGCGAGGAATTCGCTGACTCGGGCCCCGGAGGTCACCGCCGTGGCTCGCCAAGGTGACATCTTCATCGTTCCTCCTCCTCCTCCTCTCCACCTCTACCAGAGTCCCAAAGAACCTTATCCTTTCCCTGGCATGGCGTGGCGTGGCCGAGGAATGACTATGCCGACACGTCTGCGTGGTTCTCTCCGGCCCTTGGCCCTTTGTCGGCCGATCACGGGACACCTGGACACCAGGCTCTGCGGTTATCTGCCTCCTCTACGGGCCGTTCGAGGTCATCGGAAAGGGTATCCACGATCTTCGAGGGGAGATCATGCGGGGAAACCACGGGCCAGTTAACACCGCGGTGTCACTCTTTGCTGGACGTGTTTGGCCGATGCTTTAGGCCCAGTTAACACCGATGCCGGCGCTCCTGTGATCTCTACCTCTTATCGATTTACTCCGAGATTCCAGCCACCTCTGGACCATCTCGAATTTAGACGATGGAGCACCTTTAGAACCTCAGCCTACACTTCTTCAGATGCTGCACTTCATGCTAGAAGTCAGACTTCGGACACTAGGTTAGCATTACGATGATATGGTCCTGTTCGAGCTTCTGGGTCCATTAGAGCACTTTATAGGACCATCTCCTAGATTCTGTGTTTGGTTTTAGAATTCAGACTTCGGACACTAGGCTAGCATTATGATGATATGGCCCTGTTCAAGCTTCTGGATCCCTTAGAGCACTTTATAGGACCATCTTTCAGATAATGTACCTATTTCTAGAGTTCAGACTTCGGATACTAGGTTAGCATTATCATTATATGATCCTGTTCAAGCATCTGAGTCCATTAGAGCACTTTATAGGACCATCTTTCAAATGATGTACCTGGTTCTGGAGTTCAGACTTCGGACACTATGTTAGCATTATGATTATATGTTCCTATTCAAGCTTCTGAGTCTGTTAAAAGACCTTATTGGACCATCTCCTAGATTCTGTGCTTGATTTTAGAGTTCAAACTTTGAGTCTTCAGATCTTCAGTCTAATTATAAGTGAGTTCCTCTGGTTTTGAATCAAGTAAAGACAACGTTGTACGAGAGAACGAATGCCCAGGTTAGGTGTAGGGTTCAGAAATGAGAATCGAGGCCCGGAACTCTCCCGGATGAGGATCGCGTGGACCAGGGGGTTGCACGTGCACGCGTCTGCTTATTTTCGGGGCTCCTCGGCAGATTAAATTTACACATAGTAGCGCCGTGAAACAATGCCGGGACCGTTTGCACGCTCCTGCAAATATTTGAGTGGCGGTGTTTGCCTTCTATTCGCGGTAGCCAAGGGCTCGAGCCTCCGTGTGTACACCGATCCCCCTGCGCGCACTCTTCCTGATCGATGTTTGCCCCGGCCACTTCGCTTTAATTGCTCGCGAATCGCGGCGTAATGACTGCCGAACGAGCTTGGGGCGAGACGCTTCGCGTGTGTCCATCCCCATCCTCTCGATTCGAATCGAATCCTGATGCGGTCAACCCTCGAAAACGTATAAAATTGCCCCGGGGTAATCCTGGATCCAAGGATCTTCAAAGATTTTGTGCGAGCTTCAAGTCTGGGGGTGAAAATGATCCGAGGATCACATAATTGTGAAACTGGTCTAAGTCATGTATTTCTTGTTTCGAAATGTTTAAAGGAAAAGAATATTAAAACTAAATGAATTCAGTATTTTTCATTCTTGACAATATCGTAAAAGGTACATTAAATTAATTTAGTTTAACCCTCATCCGTCCCTCATTTCACGATCTGAATCTGTCCCTCGGTGTCAAATTGACAGTGACACAAAATGAAAAAGATTTCAATGTTTTTTTGGTGAAATTGATGAGTTAACATTTACATCTTAGGTTTCTCGGTTATGTGTTCCGCATTAACAAAGTCAAAGTCACACAAAGTTTGGGGAAAAGTTACCTAAAAATAACTGAACTGTATAACTTGTTTCGGGAAAACTGTGTCAAATTGACACGAGGGACGGATGAGGGTTAAAATAATATGATATACTCATTCTTTTTAAATTTTCGCTTAGACTTAGACCATTTTCATAATTATGGGCCCATATGTAGCTGTCACTATTTCATCGGGTTTTAAATTCCTTTGACTTTGCAGAATATTCTGGGTTTACGATTGGGCAGGCAATGAGTTAATCTCGGATTTCGCGTTGAAACTTCGTCGGTGAACTATTGAGAATTTGCTTGATGCTTAAAAATGTGTTGACAAGTATGCATAATTAATTCTACGAATTCGGTACGAACTGTGAAATGTAGGGGAGGGCCAGGGATGACTACCCTGGAGATGTCTCACGCAGGGTGAGTAACGCGGATGCGTAAGTCCCGATGGTGCGAAAAACAGTTGACTCATCGTGGGCAATGAGACAACCCTAAGGCCCTAGGTAACCCAACATTAAGACACGACCCTAGAACGATCAGTATCGAGGAGTATAAGAATCACAACTGGCTCTGCATCTTCTGGTCCGATTTTCCCGGATGCTGGTGGAAGATTTGCGAGGCTGCGAATTTATATTACGCGACCGAGGACAAAAGGGGTGTGTGTCGAGGAACGAAAGGTAAAAAGGGACGTGTACGTCGGAGGACGAGCCCGGACAGCGCAGCGAGCCAGTCGATGGAAAAGGGTAAAAAGTCGCGACGAGTGGGATTAGCAGAAAATAGAGGAGAAATGATGGATCGATCGCGATAAAAACGCGGCGACGAGTAACGTGGTCAGTTATTAATGTAGCCCGACGATGTCACGGCCGATCGAGAGATCGACGGAGGTCTGGCACCGGGGGTACGAGGATAAAACCGGAGTAAAAACGTGGCTGGCAGAGCGGTTTGGAGATGAGGTCGCTCGCCGGAAGTTCCGTCGCACCGGAATTCATAAAAACTAGCGGCGCGGACCACCGTTCGCGGACGTTTCTCTCTTTCCCTCGCGTTTCTCTCTCCGGGCGTCGTTCCTACTCTCTCTCTCTCTCTCTCTCTCTCTCTCTCTCTCTCTCTCTCTCTCTCTCTCTAGCAAGGGGGGTTGGGGTTGAAACGGTGAAAAGCGTCACCAAAAAGCAGGAGGAACACCGCGTAGGCGAGGAAACGTTGGTCGTCGACGATCCTCCGCTTCCAGGACCAGGGTTTCATTTTAGAGCCCGGAAAGAGCTAATTTTTGCTCGGCTGCGACAGACCTGGATCGGAATTTTTGCTTCCGACAAAATTTCATTCTCTCCGCGAAACGTACTGTGAAAGAGGACACCGTCAAAAGTATCCAACGGACTGCTCGTCCCTCAAACTAATTTCCTTTCGCGGTTCTTCCGCACAATACAGAAACTCTTCCGTAATTGAAGCAAACAGCATTTCTTGACGGAGTCTCGGGGGATGATTTTCGGCGGAAGTTTCACGGGGAGCGAGACAAGGGGGTATTTTTATGGAGAATCTCTCTCGCGATGGAATCTCCGTTTAGTCGCCCAGGACTGCCCTCCATTTCGTTGGTTCGAGGGGAGATGTAAATTTCTGCGATCGATCGGCCGTCGTCTCGTCAGGGTCAGAGGCGCGAGCTCGACCGCAGGCCAGGCCAGTAAATAAAAGTCCAGAGTTAATTTTTTTCGAACAATGGACCGGACTGTTGTGGTCGCCGGAGGAGGGTAGACACCCCACACTTTTTTTTTTACATCGGGACAGTCCCACCCAACTGGACGCAATCCCGTGTCCCCGTGTAAATCGAAAGCTAATGGGATTCAGAGACCAATCTACTGCTCACGAAAAAAGTCGCCAGAAAACCCGGCTGTCCATAGATTCCGGAACGACCGCCCCTGGAAATCAATGATCCCCTCGATCCTTCGCATTGTACACGATGTTATTTTATGTTATAACACGTCGGATGTTATTCGAAGAATTTCTAACTGTGACAATCTATCTTCTTTCGAATTTTAAAAGAGGATATATTCTTAATGTACATCGATGTATAATGTACTACAAAAGGGTTGCGCTGTGAAGAAAGGTGGAGAAGGGTTAGTTTGAAGTAGAGTCAGTTGTATCGTGTACTGTCGGCAATAAAACTGGTTCGCGAAGAGCATCGAGAGCCGATCCAGGGAAATCTGTGCGCGCGAGAATCTCGGGGAGGAGTTCGAGCCAGCTCTAATTAACGCGTTCGCGTAATCAAAGACGGGGAAAAACGAATAAGATCCAGAGGCCGGGCCGAAAACGGCGTGGAGTGGCGGAGCGGCGCGGCGCGCGGAGGCCGACGTCATCAAGACGCGCAGCGTTGCCAAGGATCCCGTAATTAGGGGAAGCTGATTTTTCATTTGTCGGGTATCATTGAGGTTCTGCTCATTAGCCGTCGGCGTCGACGGCGTCGGTGCGCGTCGCTCCGTACTCTATCGCTGCTGCTCGCGCCAGCCGAGCATCCGCGGCTGAAGCTGAAGGATGCCTCTGGTTGGCTAGCCTTACCCCGGTGTGGTTGGTCTCTGGGCTGGCTGATAAAGGCGCATCCTCCTCTCTTCCGCTCTCCTTTTCCCTCGTCCTCTACTCTCTTCTCTTCTCTTCTCAGACTACCGTCTCTCGCTTTTATCTCCTCCCTCCCTCGTCCTCGTCCTCATCCTCATTCTCCTCCTCCTCCTTCTTCATCCTGCTGCTCCGATTCTTCCCTGGCACGAGCCGACAGTTCATTCGATTTTCTTGTACTTCGATTTTCTCGTCCTTCCCAAATATTTCTACCCACGGATTATTTCTCATTTGAAAAATGATAGACTGCGGATTTCTGCAAAAGAAAAATCTGATATCCCGATTGCGAGAAATTTGGGTCAAATGAAAATTGTTCAAGCCTGAGGTAAGATGCCGACAAAATCGGGTTCAGATTTGACGAATCGACGACCGGGTCTCGGGGCACTTTCACCGAGAAGAAAATTCGAGTGTCTGTACGATCGAGGCCAAGGGGGTCCCGAGTTAATAAATTAGCAGCGACGCGACGACGCGGCTGTCATTCCCGAATCAATCCCAAGTGGATAGTAGTTTCGGCGCGTGGGTGTGAAACGATCCGCGCGCGGGCGGTGTTAAGTAACGAAGCCGGCTCATTACTTCTTCTCGCGTGACGTCCGCAAGCCGGGACGAATAAATGAAAGGCGACGAGGAGAAAAGGAGTTTCTGCCGTGGCTCGCTCGCTCGCTCGCTCGCTCGTCTCGTTACGGCCATCCGTCATTTTCACGCCTCGACGAAGATCTATAACAAGAGGCCCGAACGACTGGCCCGAGCTCGTCGCGAGAGGAATTCTCGAAATCTGCGTTTGAAAATCATTCTGTAATCGATACCTCCATTTCTAACCCCTTCGCTACTACGGACAACATATCTTGCGATTATGGTTGTGTCAGTAATGTCATAGAATTTATGAATTTATAACGAAAATTAATATAGAGAAAGAAACCAATTTTTATTTAATTCCTGTTTGTTGCCAACGACGCGCAAGATTTTTATTCAGCATGAAGATCGAGGCTATATTGAGATATCTTGTTCGTAGCGAGAGGGTTAATGAATTTCTTTTTCTCTCAAGAGAGACAGTGATGATCGTGAAGGTTGATACACGGTGTTCAGGTAAGATGAGGATTCCACTAGTCTTATCCTCGCTACGAATCTTGACGTTTCCACGCGTAGTTCAACCCTAGATAACTAACCTTTCGCAAAAATGACGATCGGAACGTTCGAGTCAGTACTTGAGAAAATATCAGTTGCTCGATTCGTCTGCTTCTTTACACTGGGTTTACGGAGCGCTAAAGATATTTCACTTTCTCAAAACAACAGAAATACGCCTCTATTTGCTCAATCTGAATTCTAGAAAAAATATTGGGCATTCCATTAAAAAATTGAAGAAAGAAAATCAAGGTGACAAAATACAGATTACAGCATTGTACGTACCCGTAGAAACCATGCAAGATTTGTTTGAAAAATTGTTTCGTACAAGAAATTACGAGTTATTTTAACACCAAATCTACCGAGCACTAAAAGCGATTAAAATGACAAGGATCTATCTATTTCAATCTTGTGCAATTTTTAGTAGAATGTGTGCTTGGATAAAGAAATTTATTGAATCAATTTCCATGTAAGCAACTAAATAATTTCAATAATTGTGAAACGAAAAAGATAAAACCGGTCGAGAGACCGGCAGGTACGTCTTTATAACAAATTAGAGATATTAGAGTCCGTCATTTTGACAGGTAAATGACGTATTGGTCCCGTAAACCTAGTGTCGCAGAGAATTATTGTTGAAACAGTGTTGAAATATTTTTGATTGCCGTCGTCATTTCCACGCATGGTAGCCTTAGCTATCTAGGGTGTAAGGAGCCATCTGTTTTCTTGATACCACTAATCCGACACCAGATATCAGTCTCACGGTCACGCTGACTATCCGAAAGGATTCGACTGATCGCTCAGACGTGTCGTGGTGTGTGTTTCAGGGACTGGAACGCGACGGGCAACGTGCGCGTACAAGAGTCCTGGCCGACGTGAGCGTCCTTCGGCACGGCGAACTCGAACCTCTTCAGCACCGAAGGATCAGGCTCCTTGATTGTGTCGCGCCTGACGGTGAGTCCTTTCTCTTCTTCACGCCGCACCGCACCGCCGACGATCAAACCCGTTCCCCTCGATCCGGATCATTTCGTAATCGAGCGAGACGGGATCGACGGTTTTGTCCTCGCGACAAGATCCCAGGATAATTAATTGCACATTGTTCCCGCCGATACAATGTACATCCTTAGCCTTTCCAGATTTTTTACCGATCTAAATTGCACCGCACTTTATCAATTTTATTCGAAACTTCGTCTTGATCAGAATTGACGATTCATTAAGCATCCCTTGCTCCACGGTTTTGTAATTAATATTGTGCTGGAAAAATTTTATTGAGACTTCGAATAAGGAGTCTGACAATTTATTTAAGTTAAACCTCAGTCTGCTGTGATAAACAATTTATTATAAATCTTACTGGAACAAGTGCTCGATCTTTATTGTACGCTAAAATCAAAAATTTTGCTTTTCCTCTCACGATTTTATATTCGACGTAAAGCCAATCCAATTAATCAATTTCATAGCCTGTGTCAATATTCTGTTTCGAATTTGAAAAGAGGTTACCAAGACTAAAATGGCAACTTAAAGGATTGCCGTCCCGAGGCAGGGAGCTAATTCGCTAGCCCTAACCGCGATCAGAGTGGAGCCACGAGTTCCACCGTCACCGATATTGGACCGATCGACGCGATGTTTATAGCTCGCGTCACCCGCAGACCCGTCATTAGCGAAAGTTAATTAGAAATCGGAGGTGGTCGACGGGTTTCGAGGAAACGTTGTAGCAGTTTGATTAGATTCGTGTCGCGTAATTGGATCGTCGGGACCGCTGACTTCCTCGACGCGAATTCCAACGAGATCGATCGTTGGTTTGTTCTAAACGTTCGATTTCTTTATTTTTTTTTTCATTCCCTCCGCGGTGGTCGTAGAGGGGGCAAGTTAGAGCGATCGAGGAAGCAATTACACGCGAGTTAATTGATTCGTGTTAGGAATCCGGGGGAACCAAAACCGACCTAGCACCGTGACACCGTGCGTCCGCGATCACGAAGGGACGATCGAAAGATCGGATCGATACTCGGCTCTCTCACGGCGTGACCGATTTCTTCGGTCGGATTAAAATCCTCGACCGTTTTGCCCCAGTTTCGGATGACAGGACGATCTTCTGTTCCGCTTGGACGAACCAGATCTTCGATAAACGCGATCGATCGAAGCAGATCTGCGAAATCGTACTTTGTCGCTTTGATTCAAAAGCATCGGGAGATAAGAACGATCGACGATTCAGGTGATCTATGAAGAAGTTATCTTCTTGTTCGACCAGTTAACTGCATTCTCCAATCACTCTTTTTCTTGTGTTTTTATTAGAAAATCAGCTGGAGAATCCTGTCGTACATACTGAAATCATTACAAATATACTGGACCATAATTTCAGAATTTTCTTTGCTCTCCAAGTAGTAATTCTGGTATTCTATTGTCCTGTAATTTTTCTATCGCCACGTGTACACCATGTTCTATTTACTTTTTAGCAACAAGATGTCTATCAGATTTATTTCAATTTAAGAGATCGACAGGTTGAACCAGGTTGGTTTCCAAACAGATAATTCAGGGAAATGCGTCGACCAATACTGATTAAACATTGAAATATCAAGGCAGAGTGGTGACGCTAGTGTCCGCACGGGGAGGAGGTGTCATCCTGAATTTTTTCGAAAGGGAAAGCTCGGAGGGTGGGTCGAGAATGCGCCTCGTCATTCTTCGTATCCCCGTTGGATGCCGCAGGAACCTTGAAACGAGCCTGCCGAGCTTCGAGAATAGAAGACAGCTATGAAATTGCAGGCGATTGCTCCTCTCGTTTCATCCCTTCGTCGACGACAAACGATCCTCCGAAATATTACGAGACCCCTGATAGAAAAATTCTTATAGAAATATCCACGAAATTCTCTATCTTCGCCAATCAACCACCAAAGACTAAAAATAGAGAAGTAGAAATCCTTAAGTCTTCCGGGGCTGAAATTCAATTCATTGGCAATTTTCTTCAATCAAAAACCAAAGTTCCTAGTTTCATATCAAAAGTTGTTCAACGACCCCAGGTGCTAAGTGGTTGAAACTAAGTTGCTTTCGAAACAATCTCATTTACCAGGGGTTGAAGCCTCCGGCTCCAATTGCAAGGGGCACAGTTTCCTGAAAAGGCAATCTTCGTACGGAAAAAAGGGGTCCGCGTCCCCGTCGATCTTCGTAATCGATTTACACGCGACGATCGAGTTCGGCCGTCCTCGCAGCGTCGATTTTCCTCGGTCGCGGATTTCCGCTGATTCATGGAAACAACGAGTTCTCGAGACGAGCGAAAAGGGGGCGGTTGTTTCGCCGAGATTAACACGTCGGCGATGACGCGTCTATCCCCTGGAGGTGTCTCGCCTCCTCGTCCCGTAATCTCTCGAGTATACAGGACTAATGGGTTATTTCAGGTAATTAGCCGGAGGCCCCTGTTTCTTCCATGGTCCCCGCAAAAACCGGAACCAACAACCCCGGGCACACACACCAGCCGTTCGTTCCCCGTGCGATTCCGCGTACGACGACGACGACGACGCGCAGCATCCGTGCAAACCTCGATTTGCGTGCACCGGTGCGCGATTTCTTCACGCACGCCCTTTCGACGCGCCATCTACCGTTCATGGTACTCTTGCACACGCCTCTGCGTCGCCGTTAATTGGATCCCGAGACGGCCAGTAAACCAACCATAATTGTTCCGCGATGACAGCTTGTTCAGCTCTGCCCAATCTGCCGGGAAATCACCGGGAACATGATATCGCCAGCCAATTTCGCTCTCGCTTCTCCAGCTTTCTCGTTACGCGAAACCCGCCCCCCCCGCTCTCCTTCTTTTTCGAATTCGCTTAAAGGTCGCATCAATTACTATCGATATTGGCTTTTATTCAATCCCTTCTTGGAATACGGCCCCTCGGCCCTGTTAGCACACTCTTTAGCAGCTTCATTAGCTTCTACCTTCCCTGTGGCTCCAGTAAACTCCAGTATCCAAATACCTTGGTATAATACTTCTGGTGATATTGGAGGTTACAGCGGATCGATACATTTTATAAATTATTCTTGATCTACCTCGACCGACTTCCAGTTCTCTGTAATTAATGCTTCGTCTCCCTGAGGCGAAGCAATCTCTTGAATTACGCTTCAAATAATATTTCTTGAAGCTCTTGAATGTACCGATCTCATGAATTTCGGGTTTTAATAATGCAACATATCTGGTGGAGTGGCAATAACGAGAAATCCTATCCAGGGCAACGGAGAGTTAATTAGTCTGTCGCGAATCGGGGTAGAATTTCGCAAGGGAATCGCATCGGTATCGCGGCACAATGGCGGATCGTTTATCGACGATCGCGATCCACGGTGTCGAACGGGGACTGTGTAATCGGCCGATTAAGCGCGACCGCGGGGTCCGGGCCCGTGAATTTGGCAATTACCGGCCAGTGCTAATGACGAGCGACCCGACGCGAGCCGTAAAAAGGTGTCGGAAGGTTCTCCAGCGCCTTCGAGAAACTCGGCTCTGCCGAGTCACGCCGTGTAACGAACTTGGAACTCGCCTTCTCCCTTTTATCGAACGCGCGATGCCAAATCCCAGGCCGACCGTTTCCCTGTCACAGGATGAGGCGTCATTAACGGCCCGATACTCTCTACCCTAACGCCTCCCCGAGCCAGCCTGCACCTTTGATTCTTTAATTCACGGCTGCACGTGTTATTCCGTTTCTGGCGAAAAAGCGACCCTGGACCATTTCTTGCCGCAGTCCACGCGAGATCGAGATACACGTGACAGCCTCTAATAAGCCTTTCTACGGCTGAAAACGAACCTGCGATCTATCTCATCGTCTTTCAATTTGTTTCATCCAATTTCGCACGCCCGATCTTGTCTTTCTGAGAAGTGCAGGGGTTGTTTTGGAATCATCATGGTAGTGTTCGAGCTGTTCATAGGCTGATGCAATTAGCTACACTTTTGTTATCATCGGGATTTGTTAACCTTCTGCATGATTTTTTTAATTGGGATGAAAAAATTGAATGAAGATTTTTTGTGTTTTATTTAAGGGACAAATACTAAAGAGAATTAGAACAACATTTTCAGAAAAATGAACAAAGTAAGAAAACACATTCTTAGTTTACTATATACGAGATTTGTTAACTGTATCAGATATGATACACTGTGCAGAGAAGGGATTGATGTTTCACTTCGTACATTTAAAATAAGAGTTCTGGATTCAGATTGGAGACATTTTCAGAAATTAATGAATACTGTTCTTGATTTGGCAAAGAGTGCTTCTTTTAGAGGATGGGGCTTTAAAATATTGTGGACCTTGGTCATGGCTCATTTAAACAGAAAACATTGAGAACATCATTGACACACAATCAATTTTTTTGAAATTCTTATAATCTCTAAACTGATTGAAACCACGGCCAAACAATTTTGATAAAAAATAATTGTTCAACCCCTATTTGGGACCACTGGTGTTTCTTTTCCCAAATTGCAGAACACCATACATTTTATAATAAACTTCCCAGTGGCTGCACGTCTTGCTTCAGATAGAAAGATGGTTAGGGTAGTCTAGACCGGCGAAGAAGGTCTGCTCGAAGGAAAATGGCGAGCTCTTAGTCGTCGCGCCGCGAGCTTAATATTTGCTTCATTTGCCGTTGAATCGCGTTTAATTCGTCCGGCCGGTTTTTTTCTTGATCCCGTGGAAAATTGGAAACGGTTGAGAGGAAAGGAGACGCGCGGGGCAGCGAGGATTTATCGACGAGCGATTAGAGACGAGTGGCGAAAACGGTGGTAGCGGAATCCATGAGGAGGAAGAGGCTTGGGAAGAGCGTAGAAAGAGAGAAAAAGAGAGCGAGAGAGAGAGAGAGAGAGAGAGCACCGAAGGTGGCTGGTTCGTTAATTACTGATTTTCCTCGGTCCGCGTCACTTTTTAATTGACGCCAGAAATTGAACCGGAGAGCCAGCGCGCTCGATGGCCGTGCGCCCGTTCCCGCCGAGTCATCCTTCGTCCCTCCCCCTCTTCTTGTCCGAATCATCCTCATCGGAGTATCTTATCCTTCGGCTGAATTCCACCTAACTCCTTCGAAAAATCCACTCGAAACCGATCTCGAAAATTCTACCGGAAAAACGCTGCAGGGAAACCAACTAGTTTATTCACTGAAAGCCTATCAACCTCTCGCAATTTACTCATAACGTCTACGAGTAAATTGAAATTTTTCATTCATTTATTAACACTGTCAATTCCGATCAAAAAATCCATTCTCTCGAGAACTATTTAATTTAACTGAATACACTGTATTAAAATCGTTATACAATTGCTCAGTTTCCGTCGAATTAATTAAACAAATAGCAGCCGCATCAAGAACAGTATCTTTAAAAATATGTTTTTAATAATGAATAAACAAATCAGCGGTCCGAAGCATCGATTAACGTGGTTACAGGAATTGTCCGCGGTAATCCCCGAGCGTTACGAGGCGGATTAAAAACGGTAACCAATGCACTCTATAAATTCCCGTTTCCGCTCGAGAACCAAGGAAAGATCGACGTAACGAAACCCGTCCAAGGTTGTCCGCGGGATTGCGTGGAAACGGACCGGAGCACGTTTTCCACTTTCCGGACAGGTGTTTCAGCCGCGTGTCCGGGGCTGTCAGTTCCCTGGTTAGCGGAGACACTGCCGATGACACGGATCTTTGTCTCTGCGTTGCTCCCGTCCGCCTTTTCCACCCCCGCTTCTCTGCAACCCCCCACCCAACTTCCTCCATACCCCGGTTCTACGAGGCCTTCCGAGGAGGAGCGTAAAAACCGTAGGAAAAGGGGTGTGGGTGTTCTCTCTACCTGTTCTCTGTTCACCGGTTCGTGTCTCTGCCGATGGGAAACGGTTCGTTGGCTCCATCCTCGTCGTGTCTCCGTCAGCTATCTGGATTCTCCGTTCGTGGGCCACGGGCCTGTCACCGGCAGCCGGCTTCTCACCCTCGTAAAAATAATTAGAGGGGCTGGCCAAGAGCGAGAGAGAGATGCCAGGGTTAGCCCGGGTCTCTCCTCTCGATATTCTGGGTCTCGATCGGTCGCTATTGTGCCAATCGGATCGGCTGATAAGCTCCGGAGGGGTTTAATAAAAATTCATTTGTCACGGGCCTTCGGAGACGCGGCCGTCTCCTGCTCGGCCGCCTTCAGAGCCGATTGATTCCGTTACCCTCGTTTTAGGACGCCTTCCTACAGCCATTCAACCCCTTCCTTCGAGTCTCAAAGAGTGGCTTTATGGCGTCGATGCCGGAGAACCGGAAAAAAATTTATATTCAATTATTAGCGCACCGTGGATCCGAGAAATCAACTTAAGATGTCCTTTTCTGCAATTATTACTCGACTGAAGTCGCAGAACTTCATCTTTCAATTATTGCGATACGACATTTTGTTTTTAGAAGGTGGATAGCATTTTGTAATAATTTCTTTATAGTTATGTTCTTTTAAAATATTTTTGTATGTACGATTTTTAATTCTTTCTAAGTTAATATAATTTCTAATGAAACATTGAGGAACGAATAATGATCGACTCGTTGAGAAAATTCCGCGCAATATGGCGGCGAACGAACGGGGGAAAGATCCCTGTCGAGGGAAATCGAAAGCGAGCCCCGAAATGGCGGCGAGCCCCCGGGAACGGGATAGGGGTAATTACTCGCAATTATTAATTACGCGATACACGTGCTGCGCGTGCAGAAAACGGGATGTAGGCAGAGGAACGAGGGGTCCCGCGGGACAGACGAGTTAATAATGCTTCTGAGATCGTTCTACCCTGACGCCTCGGGACAATCGATGATCGTCGATCCGCGGAATCGCGGAGACTGTCTCACTCCCTCTCTTTCTCTCACTCCCTCCGCCTTTTTTTCCTTCTGCTGCTCGTCTCCCGGAGGACACGGCATTGCGAGGAATAAATTAATATTGCCACTTCGACGGTGCCGCTGAAGGCTGATCACCGATCGAGCGATTGCCTCTCGTTTGTCCGCGGCACAAAAGTCGAGGCCTCCCTTTTCCCCTCGCCGCGTCTCCTCCCTTCACATTGGCTTTCGCGACTGCTTTATTATTCGTATCACATTCAACAGCGAATATCTTGTTTGCCTGTGGGGCTGTTTAAAACATTCGGGACACCGGAAATCCCCTCCACGACCGATTAATAAATTAACCCTTCACGTCCACCCCCGCACAGGAGTCTGCGAACGTTTAAAGATTTTTGCCTGCTGTTAAATAATTTTTCTCCTTAAATTGTTCAGAACGGCAGAATTCTGTTGCCAAAACAGTTAATAAATTAATAGACAATTACCACCCCCAAGATTTATAAGCACTCCAAGATTTTTAATAAATTGAAATCGGTTAAAATACAATTTTCAAATCTAATACAGTTTTCTAATCTAATCTAATGTTACTTCATTCGGAACAGCAGAAGTAATGAATAAATTGGACCTCGGGCTTGCAAGCAGTCCAAAATACTGATAGACTTTTGTACCAGTACCGAGAACCCACTAGAATGTAATTTCCTCTAGACGATGATCGCATAGATCGATACTGACGGTGGCTGTTCTCTGGTTTTGTTTCAGAGCGGGAACACCGTGCACCGAAGCGACGCGCGAAGCTGCCCCAGCCCAGAACCAGTTATGAACATATGATTAAGCTCGTTTTAATAAGTTTTTATGTAGATCTTACGCGTAAGGATGTATAATAAAAGTAAGTGTTGAATAAACGAGATACGTTGAGACGGGAGGCCGGCAATTATTTCGTCGTCGTGATCTTTATCGCTTCTTCGAACACATCCCTTCCCGATTTTCGATTCTTCATCCTGCTTCTTCAAAGTTCTAGATTCATCAGTATTACGATTATGATCCTACTAGGAAAAAACTCACCCCGTCCCAGTTGTTCAGTTTACTTCCTGAACTTTCTTCCCTTTCTCAAGTCTAGCTTAGGGGGTTGAAGACAAGCTGATACAGTATCAAAATAATTCTACTAGGCCACGGCTCACCCCCCCCCCCCGATTTTCAGTCGATCCTGCTTGCTGAGCATTCTTCTGATTATTTCGCGAGCCGGTCGTTCTCTCGGCCCATTTTTCCGACGTTCACCATTTTCGAGGCGTTTCCCAGCGGAAGACAAACACGGGGAAAGCAGACACAAATATAGACAGAGCCATAGGCGTAGACACAGTCGACGGGGAATACGAGAAGCAGAGAAGGAGCCGGTCTTCGCCATCGAGTCGTAACCCTGGCGACGAGACACCCTGGCCATCCTCGACTCTCTCTCTCTCTCCCTCTTTTACTCTCTACTCTTGCTCTCTCTCTCTCGCTCTATCTCTCGGAGTTCCACTCTCCTACGGGGATGAGCAAACTCTCCCCGCGGTGTAACCCACCCTCGGCGGATAGCAAGTTGCAAGGACGAGGGTTGCCGGAGAGGTCTCGCCTGATTGGCGGCCGTGGACTATCGACCAACCCGCGACCGGCCCTTTGTTTTAGCCACCACCCTTCGTTATATCGAAGGTACCTAACCTGAAGCCCAGGAAGATGAGCACGCTCTCGAGAGAGAGGAGATTTCTTTCCTGGTCTCTGCGCTTAGAGAAAATCGAGCCGGCGAGCCCGGAAGGAGGCGGGGGAGGACGGCCAGCCCCCCGATCCGATATAGAATTTCTTTTAATTTATCCGCGCGATGATCGTTAGGCTGCCCCCGTTAGGGCCGCCTAAAAAAGTCCACGCCGACAGTCCCATCGAAAAATAAATATTTATCCGCAGCGAAAGCGATTGGTAAATTTATACCTCGGTATTCGATGGAAATAACGGAGACACCGGGGGAGATACGACCACTGACTTCTCAGAAAATTCAGGAGGATGAGGAACTGGAAAAATAAATTGTTCACCCTCGATAGAAACTTTGTCAAAAATAAAGAATAACAATACGATAGCAGAAGTATCCAAAAAGCCTCGTCCTCTCCCAGTAGTGTGGTCGTGCACAGAAACATTGTCGAAATGCACCCAAAAAAATGGTAACAAGCTGTTCATATACGTAAGTAGCGCCAACCCCGCGAGTCCAGGGGTGGCACAGGTGTCTGTAGTAGCGGTGGACTCGATTTAAAGTACAAAGAAGCAGTAAACGGGTTTAGAGCGAGGGCAGTTGAATGGAGTCGACCACGTATCAATGTTTACCACCCCTCGACGGCGACAATAAATGAAACCGAAGGTGGTGGAACACTCGGGACGGGTTGGAGAGAGAAAGAGAACGAGAATGAGAGAGAGAGGGAGAGAGAGAGAGAGAGAGAGAGAGAGAGAGAGAGGACGGCATTAAGAAATGATTAAAGAATCATTAGGAGCGCGTAGTTAGAGCAACGATATCCTCATTCTTCCCTGCATCCCTCTCCAATTACGGAGGCGTCGATGCGCTCTCTCACCCCCTGCTCGCTGACCAGCATTCCCCGGAGTCCCCATTTTTTTAATTAATAGAGCGTGCTACAACGAGCCGGGGATGCCTACCGGGTATACCGTTCCACGGTTCTACACATGCACGGAGAGAGAAAGAGAGGGAGAGAGGTTTCCAGCTCTGTTTGCCTTGGTGTTACCAGCACAGAGAGGCGTACCGTCGGTGCACGCAACGGATAGAGGGCTGCGGATCGAGCCGAAGGAGGAGAAGAGAGTGTAGAGAAGAGGAGAAGAGGAGCCGAAGAGGAAGAGGAACGAGCTGCCGGCAGGAAGAATGGGGGTGGGCGAAGGGTTTTAATGAGGATGAGCGAGATAAACCCACCTCCGGCTCCGTTTCGCTCGATCCCACCCTACCTCGTCCTCGTCCTCGTCTCCTCTCTCCTTTTCCCGGCAGTTTCTCTTCTTTTCCCGATGCACCCGCGCCGCGCCGCGCCGCGCCGGTTTCGCCCTCCTCATTCTTCTCTCCGAGCTCACAGCACCGTCTCTTCTCCTCCACCTCGTCCCTCTTCATCCCACCGGGTTTCCTCTCTCCGACAACCATCCCCCCCGCACATCCCCTCGGAATCCCCAATGTTCCTCCGGTTTCCCTTGTCTTTCTCCCGAAGGGTTTCTTCTTCGCTCTTCCTCCCGGCCTGCTTGCTCTCCTACCCTCTTGCTCCTTACTCGACATTCCTCGAGCAACCCCCTTCGACCCACCCCTCCCAACCACCCTGTCCCATGACTTCCTCTCGTCCAGGAGTCGCGCCCGCGCGATGCCAAAATACAAAGGAGAAAGTAATTTCTTTTCCCGGAGATTTTTAGCCCGGGGGTGGGCCGGCGATGTTTTATTTCGACCCCCGACGGCTCCGCCGAATTTCTGCGGCGACGGTCCGCCCTCCGGGCTGGTTACAACCCCCTCGGCGCACTGGGTCTCAGGAAATGTTTCTATTTTGGAAAATTGTGGGGATTTTTGTGGTTCTAGAATTTCTAGTTTGAGAAACGCCCTCGTGGAATCGTAGATATATTTATGATGAGGATCTTCAACCTTGGAACCACCTCCTGGACTCGTAGCAATTTTTATGGTGGAGTTTTAAAATTTTAGAGAGAGGATTGGAACCTCGGGAACCACGGAATTGAAGCGGAAACGGCGAGACCCAGTCCATTGTCTCCGAGTGATGCGGCGGATTGATGATGCAGCACGCGTAACATCCTCCGCTCGGTATAATTAGCTATCGACGATTTAATAAGCAGCAGACGATATATAGGCCTCGGGGATTAATTAATTCCGCCACGGTCTGCCCGGTTTCGCCACCGGCTAGACCGAGCTCGCTCTGAGCCGCGGACTCTCGTACCAACGCGTATTTAAGCCGAGATATATCACGTATCTCTCCCGTTCGCGCGATATTAATATTTCCATTGATACTTATATTCCCGGGCATTGTTCGCTACCGGGACAAAAGGGAGTATCGCGTTATTTGCCCGGCGTCGTCGCCGATATTTTTGTCAAACCTACGTTCCGGCTGTCAGCGCGGGATAGCGGGAACGTCCGCGGAATATCCTGACGTCGGTGTCAACGATCTTGCCAGCGAATTTCATTGAATGCATCGGAACGTGGCGCAATCCTGAATTTAGGGGGTGAAATTCTATCGGGTGGAATTCTGTCGTTCCAAAAAAAAATCAGAGGTCGGTGAAACATGCTGTGAACCACATTTACCATTTGAGACTTCCAAGGTATTAATAAAAACTTTAAATAAATTATTACCGATCGTACTTAAATTTAGGAAGTGAAATTCTCAAAAGTGAAAATTTTTCCTCATCTTGTTGGACCTTGAATGATTTAACTAACCCGTTAAATAAATTATTGAAGATAACTTCTTTGAAGTTCAAATTTATTAGAAACCATTTCTGTTCCACATGCAATAGCTCTAAAATATTCCCAAGCTTGTCAAATAAATTCTAACACGTTTATATTTACTCTAAATAAAATTCTAAACAAATTCTCAAGAAATAGTCGAGACACGCCATAAAATGTAAAAAAATTTCGAATGAGTAATAATCTAGTTTCGTTGACCACAGATGAAATTGAGAGTCCCCCGAATCATTTGCCACCGATTAAGGGTGAAATCGTTCGCGGCGGACTGAAACGAGGTTTTTTCGTGAGGGGAGAGGCACGTTTCGACCGATTAGTATCACAATCAATAATTTACGAGGCATTCTTCGCGGGGGCCGGGCCCCGTCGAGGTGAAAAAAGAAGCTGCAGAGGACGCGCACGTATCGGTCGCGCGGACTTTAATTAATGGCTCGCGTGTGGCCGTAGAAACCGCGGGCGGACAACGCACGCCGTCGTCGTCATCCTCGTCACGGTTTCGTCTGGTGTACGGTGCGGCGCCGAAACGATCGGGATAATTGTCAGACGGCAAAAGGATCGAGCCGATCCCGCGTCACGTCTTCGCCGCCGTGTCTAATCAAATGAATCGAGCGTGTGGCATTACACGACCGTCGAAATCACTTTCTATCTCCTTCGGCCTGACAACGAGACCCCGGCAACATGTATCCCCCCCGTTCGTTTTAATCGTTCCAGGGACGAAAAAGTTTGATGAGGACTTTTCTTGCTGGACACCGGGCCTTCGGGAACACGGTTCATATCGGCGATTCGCTCTCAGCAGTCGGTTAACAGTTTCTTGCGACATTTCCAACAGAGATTGATGCGCTTCCATATATGAAATATATGCAAGGTGAACTTCATTGCTGCCAGACAAAAAAGAAGTGACTAGCAACGGCTTACTCAAACGCTTTGTCTAGGATTAATCGATAAATGAGCAATGCGATTAATTAGCGGCAAGATTTTATGCACTTACTGTGAGAATGGGGCGAGGAACGCAATAGTAAGACGTCAGACGAATTTAAAGACGTCATTATCTTTAAACTGGGAATTTTACGCATTCGTGGAAACATCGAGCAGGATCTCAATATTATTTTCAAACCTAGAAAATGTTTAAAGAATATTTTTATTTAACTCCTGCTTTGTGCAAGCAATGCAGACAATTTTTATTTGGTAGAATTAAATTGACTGTCTGCAAATAAGCTTTAAGCAACCAATTTCTATGCAAACACTCTAGCGAAAGCTATTATAAGAATTAAGAGTGAAAAACCAGTTAAAAGGTTGTGTAAGGTATGTTCCAAGGGACAGTTGAAAGGCATAAATATTCTTTGGGTGCTCATCGTCTCGGCAGCTTCCGAAGTCTAAAATCCGTCCGGGCGTTTATCGATTAGTTTTAATTAACGTGGGTGAAACAGAACACCGAAATATCCGGTATCTCGGCGGCCGGATACATGCTCGCGAGGCATCGGCACACCGCAAAGTATCTGCACGGAGAAAAGATGAAAAGAGATTGGAGAAAGAGTAGGAGGAACACACCTCCGGGACCGACGACGGCGGCGGACGTCAATCAGCCCTCTCTCCCTTGCCAAATTACTGTCAAACGCAATTAGAATTGACGTGCCGGTAGTCCGGGGCGAAATCAGAATCGCGAGGCGGACCCTCGATAACGATTTCAACCCCGGGGCCTATCCTCAGTCGCAATTTTCTCTCCCGTCGCTAATTAATACGCTCGTGCACGTCGGCCAGACTCTACACCACCCTGCGCAACCCCCCCAGTCCACCTTTGCCCTCGTCGACTCGATACCGATACACTTGGATCGCCGTCGATCCACCGGTAAACCCGCGATTAATTATCCCGCGTGACAGAGATCGATAACTCGCGATTTGTGGCCCAGGTTTTATCGAAATTACGACGAAGCGAGTTTTCACAATGTTTCGTATTGGCTTTTACTCGCCTGTTTAATCTCTTTTCCTTTCTATTGTTGTATTCTCGCTTCATTCTAATGTTACCGTTTATTGACACCACCTTAAGATAGTCGAATAAATCAATTTATTGTATCAAATCTCTATTTCGACATACAGGATTGAATGGAATATGATATCTCTCATTTCACCCTCTCTACTGTATAAATACGAAATAAAATATGAAATACCAGCTTGTCGGAAATCCAAATGATTAGTGGACGAAAATGTGGACGAAAGAGCCGAATAGAAATCATCATTTATTAGAGAGATCGTCAAGAGAGTGTTCCCAAACAATATTGCACAAACTGTTTAAATAATTCCGCGGTGTTCGAAGAGCCGCATTCCTCGAGCGTCAATTAGACAGTGGAACGGTACTCGAGATGAATAATCGAAAGAAAATATATGAACGGACGGCGTCTTTCATCAAATTAAACGGGAAACCGCTGGAGGATCGAACGGGGAGGAAGAAAAGAAAGAGAGGAATAAATTAACGGGCGAGCAAATGGCGTGCATCGGCGAGCAGAATTTTCGTAAGTCACCGAATAATAAATTGTCCACCGGTTAGATTAACGAGGCGCGCGCGTTCCGTTTCGAAAAATCGAGCTCGAGCCTCTCTCTCGCTCTGTCGGAGAAGTGTCCGATGGACGGGCACGGACAGAGAAATAGAGAAACCAGTCTGCGAGTGCTGGAAGAATACTGAATGTCGAGTGTTATTAATGTACGCGCGTCTAACGGCACTCCTGTCCGCGTGGTCGTTTTGCAATCGCCTCGTGTTGATACTCGACGGTCTGTCGCACATCAACGCCCGAAAGGTGGGGAGGAGAAAATCAACGGAAAAAAAAAAGAAAAGAGAAAAGGACAAACAGGAGGAGAGGGGTGAAAAAGAAGAGAAAACAGGAGAAAAGAGGAATATAAAAATAAAAAAGAGAACTGTATATATACCCTCCATCAAACGTTTCATAGCCGCGCGCAGCTCGGCTGGTCCGAAACACGATCGACACTCATTAATCTCGAACCCGGGTGTATTCAACCCTCCTGGCGACGAGTATATCGCATTCTATAGGCGTTTCGCAACCCTTAACGTCCATTTACACGAAATTTGCGACGATAATAAGAACCTCGATCCTTTATCCCTGTCCCCCACCCACGCGAAGTATACACTCTCTATGGAATTTATTCGCGGAGAGAATAAAAATAAAACAGATATCTAAGAATCCGTGGGAGGCTCTCTCTCTCTCTCTCTCTTTCTCTCTCTCTCGCTTCTGTAAAAAAGATCTCGATCCATTCGTTTCGTTTTCGCAGCGGAACCCTGCCCTTACCACTTTTTTGCGGAGTCGCCGCGCCGAGGCGACGATATATATTAAAGAGATGCTTTTTGGCAATAAACAATCGCGCGCGCCACCGCCGCAGGCAGTTAGCAGGAGCATTAGGGTGAATTATTCCGGCCACCCAGCGTAAAAACTGCCATGAATCACGGGAATCATGGGCTTCTTACCCCGCAGAGGAACTGCCTCTCCGTGTGCAGTCTCGGAACGCGAAATACAACATTCGCGAATCCCTGAGTTCTTCGCTGTTTCCCGAAATTGCAGAAATAGTCCTCTGAAAATCACTAGATTCACTTTATTAGACTTATGGCATAAGTGGATAGATGCAATTCAAAAGTTTTTAGTGATTAAAAGAATTTTAGTCAATGTATTATTTGAATGTGGAAATTTTTACCATACGTAAAATGGTGTAGAAGCAACACAGAAGCTGATACAAAATGCTCGGAAACTTCTTGACTCTTTCACCCCTTCAACCCCTTCGGCCCCTGTCAGATTGCGCGAACAAAGGCCTGTGGAACTGCCGAAAGTCGGACAAGCTCAAAGCAGGCGACAGATGCAATTGCACCGGGGGGTGCAACGGGGGCAATGTTCACCCCCGCGTGCACCCCTGTGTGGATCCATAAGAGGCACGTACGTACATGCATCGAGACGACGACGACGCGACGCGACGTGTGTTGGTGTTCGAATTACCCGGGGTCGGTTCTTTTTCATTACGGTAAGAGCCGATTGCATTTTTTTAGGTCCGGGTATAGAGGGTGTCCAATCTGGAGAATCGCGTGGAAGGAGGGCCATCTAATCACGTGTTCCTGGCAATCGTGTCCTGCGTTTCACTCGCCCCCTCGCCATCTTGGACACAATCCTGCCAGAGAAAGGGAAGAAAGAGGAGAAAGAGAGCGAGGTACGGGGGTGTCCCTTTTATTCGAGGACCATGGGGACACGGACCTCCTCTCTCTTTCTCTCTTTCTCTCTCTCTCTCTCCTGTCTCTTTACACTTCCTTTTTTTTACCAATCCGCTTTCACTCTCCCTCTCTCTCTTCTTTTTCTCCTGATTCCTCCCCCTTTCTCCTTGGTCGCAGACCGCCCTTTCACCATCCAAGGGACGCCTCTTCAATCGGGCTTAGCCGGCCGGCGTAATTAAGCCGCGATTGAAAATTAATCATCGCGGATCGATTTCGTGCATCGCTGTTCCGCTCCTTGCTCTGCGTGAAACGATTAAAAAAAGAAGAACAAGTTAGAACAGGGGGTGGGAGCCAGGAACCTTTGATGTAACTGCCTTGACAGTGTCCTTGGTCCTTCCACAGAGTGCCAAGCCCCTTATGCCAATTATACCGGGGACCCATTATTTTTTCTATCGACTCCTGTTTTCCACTGATTTTCCACTGGCACTGTATTCACCATCCCCTCGGTACCAAGATCCTCTTCCTCGCAGGGGAAGTAAGAGGATTCGCTCCTTCCAGATCCTTTTTACTGGTCCTTATTCCCATAGCATCGGTAACAGAAAAATCGGGTAGTCATCAGTATAATGCGGTTTATGCTGATGGGAATTTTTGTACGTCGAGGATGATGATTGGGAAGTCCCTCAACACTTTGAGTGCATCCAGCTTAAGAATTCGATCAAATCAAAATGAATGTATTAAGTTTTAACCAAAAATGGAATCGGATCATCCAAAAAGAATATATGTGACACTCTAAACAACCCTGCTCCATAAAGAATTAACTAAAGTCTCGTCGAAAATTGGGATAAATCGAGCAGGATCTTGCAGCGATTTTCGAGGATTTCCTCATCCTCGATCCACGAATTCCGCGGGTCTCAAACGATGCGTATTGTCCATCGCATTAGAGTTTGTAATTAAAAGCGGAGCTCTGTAATTCCGTGGGGTGAATTAGAGAGCGGACGCGGCTCCTTGGCAATAAAAGGAGCGGAATCCGCAGTCTCCTGGCCGACTGGTTCCCAAGGAACTGTCGCAATTACGGGTCAGTCCGGCGTACGAACAAGACGGAATTAAAAAATCCTGCAGCTCGAGCTTCCGGGTAGCCGAGAAACGAAAGAAAAGAGAAGCCGAGAAAGAAAGAGGAAGAGAAAGGGGAGAGAGAGAGAGAGAGAGAGAGAGAGAGAGAGAGAGGGGTTTGCAGGATCAGGAAGAAAGGGAGACTTAAAAATCAGTGTCCCCGGCTCTGCTTGGGGAGCAGGATCCGGCGTAAATTGTCAGTCGGGGACAATTCGATGAAATCACCGATCAGCGGGGCTCCTTATTTCGGCCGGGAAGCGGAACAGAAGCCCACGAGGAAGAGAATTAAAAGCTCGCGCTGGTCAACGAGATCCCGAAGGCAACCAGCCAGCCAACTTCCAGCCAACGTCCCCCCGCCTCCACTATCCGACCAAATCCCAATAATCCACGATGAGACACAGATTGAGTCTCCTCTCTTTCCACGGAGACGCCACGGAAAAAAACTCACCGTCGTCGTACTGGAGAAGAACCGAAGGGATAAGAGGAGAACGCGAGACCCGGACCAAGAAAATTGGAATCCTTCCGGGAAGGAGGATGATAAAATTGCGGACGGCCAGGTGTTACCGTAATCCGGATCGAGACGAGCCCGGTCCGCGGACTCTACCGTCCGAGATCTACAAGCACATACACCCTCTCTCTCTCTCTCTCTCCCTCTCTCTCTGCGACTCACTTTGTGAGCGCGTCGACGCTCCACGTTTTCTTGTTCCTGGCGGGTCCCGCACACGGTCGTCCACCTCGACGACGACGGGGATTAGGATCGTCTCGGTTTCCCCGGGAAAATAGCGCCGAGAGGACTCCGAGCCCCGGCTACCAGTGGCTCTGGTGACCTTAAATGGAACCCACCCCGATTCGATCCCGCCCAAAAGATAGACTTCTTTCCGACTGACCGGCGAAAACGGAACGACGCTCGATTCACGAAATTCTTGCTGCGGTTGGAATTTTTTTCTGAACCGTACGGCAGAAAACAGAAACGTTATCAATGGCACAATATTGTGTAGACCTTGAGGAGTGGAAATATATTTTTTATTGTCCAGATTGTCCACGTCGTGCGTTGGAAATATTAAATGGCGTTGAAGTGGGGAGTCTTCGGAAAGATGAAAAAGCGTGGAAAAAATATGATACTTTTTAACTGACCTATATTAAGGTCCCACGATGATCTATAATTTCTACGGAGATCCTGACGGAGGGAAATGGAGGAAGATCGTGCGCTGCGATGACTCTTCGATCGTTATCGAGCTGGACCGGTGCCGGGCGTGGAACTTTAATTCCGAGGGAACTTATTACTCTGTCCGCCCATAAATCCGTGGCTTGGGGGGCCGGGATGAGGGGCACCGATACGCGGCGTCGATTTAAAAAAGACGCGATCTCACTCGGCCCGCTAACGGGCCGCGATTATTCCCGTCCAGCTGCGAAGGACGAGGAAACGGCGGGACAGCGCGAGCAGCGCTCGTAATTTGTTTCGAGATCGTATCTTCAAAGTGGCCCCACGTCGATGGGGGGAGAGAGAGAGAGAGAGGGATTGAGTGAGAGAAGCGAGATTCTCGGATCCGCGAGGAATGGGACATGGGCGTGGGTTCGCCAAGGTACCGATGGTGGAACCATGGATCAGATCGAAAAGGAGGAGCTCCAGATTCGTCTCAATCCGCCGCTGGACGATCGGGAGTAGCAAACTTCCTCGACTTTTTCCTGTGCATCCTCCAAAAGATTTAGAAGACTTAACTCCTTAGGGAATTAAACAAATGTACAAACTCGGAGACGCGTCCTTTAAAAAATACTTTGATGTTGCTGATTTCGAGGCTGGCTTCTCCAAAGTACTTTAGAGTTTCCAATAATGAGTCTTCGTAACTTCAGCAATTTTAGAATAAAAGGTTGAGGACCTAACAGAAATTTTACATAATTCTGTAATAAAACTACGAACATCAAGGCGGTTGCTGAAGACAACAGCAACCGATAGAGGCAGCTACGGAGCGAAATTCCTTGGAAGATTGTCCACGAGCGTGAGGACCAAGGAACAGACAGGCATGCGTAGCTTTTTCGCGAGTCCTGCGAGCGAGCCAGCGGGATCAGGTCCGCGGTCCTGTATCGTATATCGCACATATCGCATCGAAGGATCGGTGTAAGCCGGTAGCAGTCAGTTCTCTCCCCAACACCAGTGAAGTGGATATGCAGCAACAGCAGCAACGGCAGAAGCAGCAGCAGCACCGCCACACTCGATGCGCACAATTAATATCGAGCCGTATCTCTGATCTCTCATTATTACCTGGTGGCTGGCTATGTGTGAGGGTGTAGCCGTTCCCGCAGGAACGAGGATGCTGGATACTGCGTGGTTCGACTGTGTTGGTACCGGCTACCGTACACCCCGGGACACCAGAGTCGGCCATGCATCACCCTAACGAGCCGGGCATCGCGTGCCGATCTGTATTAAGGATTTATAATCCTCCGGACCCGGGAGAACTCCTAATGTCCTGGCTGAGCGGGAGATATTTGCCTATAGCCCAGCAGCGTCGCTCGGTGCACGCCACCCTACACCTTTTCGGCGACAAATAGGCACACCCACGACGATTTTTTGCCGCTGCTCTCCTCGCGATTTTCCTTAAACCCCGTAGAAACTGTGATACGCCTCCCGCAGGCTCTTGAAACCAGTCACTCTCCGGATTCAGACAGTTTAAGCTAGCTAGGTGAAGCGGATTCGGTTATTCACAGGCCAGAAATCTTGATACCATGTTATCTACATTTGGTCACTCTAAGGGCGAGATTGCTGGCTCGTTTTTGGTAGTTAGAGCCGGTTCACACATTTGAGTAGCTCGTCCACTTTCCCGGGAAGATGAGGATTTCGAGGGGATCGTCTTGGGGATTGGGGGAAAGGGTCCGCCGAGGCGGAAGAAGGGTTCCCCAGGTAGATAGAAGGTGATCTGCATGGCCGCGGCCCCGTGGCCACGTAGGATCACGTCGCTGTAGGTAAAACGTAGCCTCGGCATCCTGCCTTCTTCTCCTCCTCCCTGCCCTCCCCCCTTGTCTTTTCCTGCCCCTCCCTTCAGGAGGATCTGACCCACCGACGGCGCGACGGTGGCAGCGGCGGCGCGCATAACAGGGTGGACGTTTAACATATGACCGGCTACCAGTGTTATTAATGCGCCGGTAGCGTCGTGCTCGGTTTCGTTCCTTTGGCCACGTACGGTGCCTACGATCGCTGCTCTGCGGCCATGGGTCCGGGGCCACCCGCGGGTCCTCCCTGCCCCACGACGGGCCTGCTCGATCGGGGCCCGCAGACCCCGAGAGAGAGCACCTGGGGAAAACGCGGCGAAGCAACCCGGAGACGGTAACACGACACTCGAGGAACCACCGACGCCCTCCCACCCCTCAACGAGTTATGTCTTCCTGCTGGCTTTGGGTCTAATTAATATGTGTTTAGCCGGGGACAGATCGTGTGCCCCTGGTCCAACTCCTATGGGACCCCAGGAATCGTCTAACTCGAGCCCCCCTGGTTCCCGTGCCCTTGTAAATCGTCCGCTTGTAAATTGGCCTGATCGAATCGCTGCCTGCGCCTACCACGATTGATGGCTACAAGACTCGAGCGGTTCCTGGTCCAGCACCGACACAGATTTCTTAATTGCTGGACAGGCATCCGGATGGATTTAGTAGCTGGAATATCCTCTGGTTTCTTGTAGCTATTACTAACAATCTCGTTTGGTAGCTGTTAGAAGTGCTAGCTGAGTTCGTTGATAAGAGCTGATGCCAATTATCTCTGTGTATAGATTTTCGCGATTGCTGAACAGTTTGATTGGGTTTCCAGTTAGCCAGATGGTATTCTATTAAAAGAAGACCTTTTTTGTTGCCAGGAGGGGAAAATGCAATTGCGCACGTAGTGAGAGACTCAAGATGTTGTTGGTACTCCCTAAAACCCCTCCTCTTTAAGAGAAGAACATATACATAATATACATATATGTCTATAAGACAACACAGACAACCAGCGGAATCGCATACTTAGCATTACTGCGCTGGAATTACAAGAACACCTGGTGTAGATCTTGTGGTGTTGAGATGTAACTAGGATTTGTCTGCAGTAACGTAGCTTGAGAGATGGTGATGTTAGGCTAGCATTGGATATGGATTTATTGATCATTGGACTAGGGTCGTAGAGAAATTAATTCGTACATCTAATTTGAAAAGTCCGGTTCCTTGTACCAAGAATTATTGATAGATAATGAACGTTGAGTCTCCCGCGGGCCAGAGAGAGAATTCGAGAAATTGAAGATGGTTTTCTGTTTTCAGGTACCGGTACCCCGAAGAGTTCCGGCGGCTAGCGTCGAGCCAGTGTTGTCTGGGCTCCTCGTTGTCTTGAAAGGAGGAAGAGGAGCTCTAACAAGAAGAGAGCTTCACCGGCGACAGATGAGCGCCGATCACCGGAGGCGAGGACGACGACTATACATATATACGCGCGGAATGAATCGGTCGACGCGATAAATTGAATCGAATCGTCGTCGGCGGGACTGATCGAATCGCTTGTTGAAAGTGTCCGTGGACGGTCGCGGCCATTAATCAGCGAGGCTCGCGCGTCGTCCGTTTGGCCAGCAGCGTGTGATTATTGTCGCTATTATTATCATCCGTCCGACGAACGAGATCGACGAACGGTTATCATTACCGGAGATCCATGATTATCGTTATCAGCGGCGGACGGCGAACCGCCGCGCCGTCGGGTTGAATAATTCATAAGCAGGACTCGCGGTCTTTCTCTTCGCGACGGGAACTTTTAAAATATTGTACGTCACACGTAGGACAATCTGCAAGATTTCGCATTTTATTGCACTGTTGCGTCGTGAGAAAATGAAACTGTCTAGAACGAGAGAGGATTTCGTGGGGGAAAAGCTGTTTAGAATTCCGGAAGAAAGGAGAGGAACCGGGGGACAGATATCCTGACAGGCTAGGCGACGCGCGTTTTCTCCCCTTTCTTCCACGCCGTTCCCTCGTTAATTATTCCAGGCGTGCGCGTATGCCGACGGAATATACGCGATCGTAGATAGACAGACGGCTGCGGACGATCGACGCAACGTGACGATCCTTCGCGATCGAATCTCTGGAATCGCTATATTGCAACAAGTGTACATACAGTTGGGTAAATAAAGCCATGAACACACGAACATCCCCGCTCATTTCTCACTCCCGTTCCACAGAGTCGACCAGCAAGCTTCGCCGAGGATCAGCGAGGACCATCACAATACCATTTTCCTGAATCAGTTTCCAAAGCTATGGATCTGATAAAATCTTATTGATAATAAATAATTCATTATCTGGACTTTATACATTCATGGCAAAAACGAGTTGGTGCAATTTAAGGCAGTCTGAGGACGTTGATTATTTTCAATCTATTAAGATCATTAAAGAAAGGACTTGAATAAGGTAATGTAGAGTAGGTTTTCTGATCGGAGATTCTAGGGCGCGAAAGGGACCGGAATAATTGATAACGGCAACCATAAGGGCCCGTTTTGGGGAACGGTGGACATTCCTGGACCCCCCGAGCTCCACGGATCCAGGAACATAAATAATGGAAGACGGAACCCGCGGTGGGTCCTCCGAGCACCAGGAGGAGTCCTTAAAATCCGACGTGCTCCTCCCTCGATTAATTGCTGGAGAACCCTTCCCGACGCGATTAACCCCTCGCCATATTTCCTGCCGTTTCTGATATCGTCGAGCTCCTCCTCCTCCTTCGTCTTGCCTTACGTAACCATTGCACCGAAGAACTCAATTATGCGGTTGCACGTGTGCGCCAGACGACAGAAAATTCTGCCACACGCGTTACGTCATTCGTGCATCAGTCGCGCCACGCGATTTTAGACACGCTCCTTGATGAACCCGTGCCCTCGATTTCGGAAACATGCATTCGTGGATTTGTGTCTCGAATTTTAGGAACACCTTGCACATTCAAGCTTCCAGCTTGATTTTATTGTTTCATTTTGATCAGATGTAGCTATTATACGATAATATTTGAATGCAAGAAAGATTGTGGACAGCTCTGGAAGCCAAATTGGAAAACAATTATCCCATTTAAACTTAAAAAATTCGAAAATACAAGAATAATAATTAAAATTTAGAAAATATAAGATATTTTGGTCAGATTTGATTAACATGTTCACTACATTAGAAAAAATTAGCAAGTACAATTTTTATTTCATAATATAGGTCCTCGAATAACAAAATACCTCTGCATCTCTTGTAATTTTGATTGCTTTTACTTGGAAAAAATCGCACACGTGCTCCAAGCACCGTGAAACACGTGCGCAAAATTCTGATTCGAAAAGTTGCATATTTCTGCTGAAATAAATTCGTAACGGCCTCGAAAACCAGAATACCTCCTTAATTGGCACGATGGGTCGAGTTTCCTTAAATGAAAAACTGTCGCGTCCGAGTGCCGTATATCAGATATCGATCTACCGTTATTTACAGAGCCGACCGGATCCCGTCAACGTAACAGCTTCCAGGATACCGGTGTCCTGGCTTCGGGTACCGTGTCCCCCGCCGTGTTGTCCTTACAGGACGCGTTTAACGCCGGTCCGGTACACGCGTGTATGCGTGTAGCAATTTACCGGGCCGAAGAGGACGCGTCGGCCCGCATAAATCAGGAAGACAACGCGTCAGCTTATTAACCACCGACGATTTATTCGCGCTCGTTCCTGCACCAACGGAGACGCGCTCTCGACCTTCCTGCGAATCGTACCCACGAAATTCCCCGATTTCCGCGAAACGATACCGAGGATCATCAAGCCGCTAACTAGACTGCGTATTTGTACGCATTTATGGAAAAAATGGACGAATGTCAACAATTTAACAACATGTTACTTTCGATTAATTAAAATCGTTAAAGATAGAAAGAAATTTTTATATGTCTTATAACTGACGAAACAATCTTGATTTCAACTTCACTTTATGTTACTTATAATTTGTTATATTCGTTGAAGATATCAATGAATTTTTATATAGTATGTCTTGTTTTGCTTGAAACTTTCTATCTATTAAAATTGTTTTGCTCACCGTTTATCTCTGAACGATTATTCTTCGGGTTATTGGTCGGCGATCTGGATTGCCCTACCGGAAAGGGATGTGGGTGTAATGGAGGGCCGAAAAATGTGCAAGTTGCATAAGGTGGATCGAATAAACACAGAGAGGGGAGGAGGTACGCGTAGGACTCTCCGAGAAGCTTCGCTCGAGGAGTCACGATAATTCGTGTGATCAAAGCGACCGACTCGTTGGTGTCTCGCGCTGGCGTCGTCTCACCTTTAATAAAGCTATCTGGCATCTCTAATATCTCTTCTCCGTTTCTCCCCTCTGTCCCCACCGTGCACAGATGAGGGGAACGAAGAGGAAGAGGAGAGGAGAGAGAAAGAGAGAAGGAGGATCTCTTTGCCCGAGACACCTTTCCACAACGAGGCCTTGTTCACCTGGAGAAAAGACACGTCAGCCGTGTACGCACCTCGTCTCTTCGGGGCCATCGATACACGAGCACCTTCTTTCGTTCTCATGACTCGGGGCCCCACCACTCTTCTTCCTTCTCCGTGAAGTCCTCCGCTTATTATAGTTACCGCTCGCGGCCGATGGTTATCGGCGACCGCCGTCAATTAAGCAATTATCGACACCTTCGGACGCAAGGACCCAGGACACACCGGGTCTGCTGGCTCACGGCCTCCGACGATCGATCGATGGATCCTTCGGCTCTTCTCCCTCAGCCTTGCCGTTGGATCTACACGTTCCTCTCAGCTTCCGCTGTGCCAACAGTGCCTTACTTTTAACTACAGGGAGCAGACTATCTCTCTCTCTCTCTATATATATGTATATTTAATCATTTTTACAGTCGCAATTATACGAAAAATATTTTTTCTTGAATATAGTCTAAATAGTTGACCGAAACGTTGAAAATTTTTGTGTTAATTTTCAAAATTGCTTAAGTAGTAGCATTTGATCGAACCAGTGCGCTGAAAACATGAATATATGTTATTAACAATTTGTCGATCGAGATCATGGAAACAGTTACTATCTCAATATGTATATAATAAAATCGTGTCTGTCTGTCTGTTTGTGATATTTTCACTAAAATTCATTAAAAAATTATTCTTATCTACTTTATTAGCGAAAAATGTGTTGCTTTAACTTGCGGAACTTATTTCTTTTTACCGAAATATCGGTATATTTGGATATAGCGAAATCAGCCGAAATTTACTCGCGACGGAACATTTTGACGGCTGAGCGAAGAGCCGACGCGTGCGTCGTAAATACCTGCCTCGACCCAAGGCGCAAGGGTGAGGGGACAGCGTCACAGAAGGGTAAAAGGGGAGACTAATCTCAATCTGGCATTTTACTAAAACTTTTGAACCATGAAAGATATCGGGATGAAATTTCCTCTAAAATTCATAAAATAATTATTCCTACCTACTATCGTAATAAATATTATTTCTCATTCGTTTCCACTGTTCAACTACAAATTTACAGGACACAGAAACCACATAAAAATTGTATTCTTCTTTTAATTATCCTATTAAACTAAAATTAATACAGCGATTACTTTAAATATTTTTAACATTCCGCTGCTTTAAATTGTACGTGCCCATGTTTGTCATAAATGCATAAGATCCTCAGTCCAATTTTTATTCTATTAAATCAATGAACTGTCCGATGTCTAAGTGTCTCGCAAAATAGATCTCCCTGTGGCACGACTACGCGATTTTCCCAACACGCAGCAGCTCGAGACGGTTTCCGGGGTTCTTATCACCGACTATCGGCAATTTAGCAATGATAGTCGTGTTCAGAAGAGAAGAGGGGAGAATCGAAAGTCTCCGCCGACACTCGAGCGAAGATACGGAAACGTTTCTATGGACTTAATTGACCGTGGCGGCGCGGAGCGTCGCGCGAGCCATTTGCCGAGTTATCGAGGTCCACCGACGTAGTCCATCAAACAAACTCGTTAAGTTGATTAACCTCCGATGCACAGTGCAACTTCTTGCTTGGCTAATAAATGGGGGGATGCGTGAGAGATAAAACCGTGAAATATGTACGGTTATTAATTTCACGGTAACGATTGTCTGCGGGAGGCTAGAGTAGATTATACCCCTCTACCGTTGCTGCCGCCGATTCCTCCTCTTCTCAGACTTCTTTCTTTTGTTCCAACTGGCACTCCGCCTAACGAAAACGATTGTTCCCAGTCCATCTCCGCCGAATCCTGATATCACTCTTTTTAGAAAGAGTATTTAGATACAAGATGAAACAGCATGAGCGGATGCTCTCTGGCTAAATTCAGTCCTGGATGCAATTTAAACCAATCCTTCTACCAGGTACACTCCAGTCCATAAGTCACCGTTTTAAGTTTTCTGATTAACAGACCTATATGTATTGTGAAATAAAAACGGTACTTACTAATTTGTTCTAATACAGAGAATATGTAAATCACATCTGACCAAGATATCGTACATTTTCTAAATTTTAATATGTCCATAATCATCCCACAATTTCTTAATCTCTCTTTTCTAACATTTATTCAAACAGTATATGTATGTATTTAATTGTGCATTCAAATATTATCGTATAGTAGCTACACCTAATCAAAATAAAACAAAATCAGGCTGGAAGCTTGTATTCTTTAATTACTATTTCGTTGAAGGTAAGTGAGTGTCCGGGATTAATGGACAGGAGTGTGTATGTTCATCCATCCCCATGGAAATCGCTAAAGTAACACAATAGTCTGTCATTTAACGTCTATTAGAAGAATTTAGCGAAACTCGCGAGCCACGCGACTGGAAGGGAGCCGTGCCAAAGGTCTCGTGACGTCCTCAAGTAGGAAACATCTAAACCCAAGCAGCAGAACACGTTCGAAATGTCGATCGAAAGTAACCGGCACGGATTTGGCCCGTTCCCGCGACTCGGTCAGCAACATTGAAGCGTCCTCGGGCCCGTTCTCTCCACTCTCCGGAGTCTAAACACTTTAAATCGTTTTTTGCCACTCGGACCCGTTCCTAATTTAATCGGAGGCGTGCCCACAGCGGAGATCCGATCGTGGTATTTATGTCCACGCACCATTGTCCGCGCGTCATCGCCATTATGGACGTCGCCTATAACGTTCGCTCGCCTCACGTTCATGTCCGTCTGGGTGTCAGAATCCTCGACGAAATTAGATCCCCTCCGTTTCCACCCGGTTTCCCTCCTTCTTCCCGGTTAATTATGCCGTCGCGTCGTTATCTATCGCACGGTGTGTGCCGCCTGTCGGTGTTCCCGTAGTACACCAAACGGCACGCACTTTTCGTCCATCTTCATCGCGAACCCGCGCTGCGGAGGAGATCGCGATTGCGAATCGACAACTGACGGCACCATTATTTAACCTGATCATCGCCTAACGCGTCTCCTGACCAATCGGCGCAGCCACGTTCCACGAAAATCGATCCCAATTTCGTGTCCATTACAACCAGATCGGTAGATAAGCAACAAATTACTCGGGAGGACGGCAAAGAAGCGATCGTTCCTTGCGATTGCGATCTGGTGAACGTCTGCAACTCGGTGTAGAAAATAACGTTATTTATTCGGACTGGTGGTGAGCGTGTAACAAGGTGGCACGAGCTTTCAAACACTGTTTTACCTGAACGATCTTTCGGGTTGATCGAAGGAAACCGTCGAGCAAACTTGTAGGAAGTTGGAGCACAACATCTTGAAATTTTTTAATTGAAACTGTACAATGTTTCTTCTAGGGAATCGTATAAAACACCGAACTGATGTTATGAGACTTGATAGAAGAAAAATATTGTAAACTGTATAAATAATTATGACGTTAGAACTATATAAATGAGGTCCACCTTCGGGTATTTTCTCCTACAGTTTTGTGAAGGTTTCGAAGAGCTATCGCCGTGGGTAACGCACTAATAGCAGCCCCCGTTTCCACCCCGTCGAGCGATAGGCGTCCGGTTTCATTTGCGGAAATTTAAAAATTCTCGCTCGCCTCTGCCCCCTTCCCCGGTTGTTTATAATCTTTCTTTTCTCTTTCGTTCGCCCCGTCCCCTGTTTCGCCCCTCTGTTCTCGGCGATGCCGCGCACCGATCGTTTCGTGGCTCGAATTGTGCTGCCTCGCCTCGCGGTCTGACAGCCGGCACGTCATTACACGATGACTCGACGATCGTCGAGGCCCCGGTGAACGTGCCAGAGAAAGAGAAAGAGAGAGAGAGAGTGCGAGGCCAGAGGGAAAAGGATCGTCCGAGGAGAGGGAGGAGAAACGGATGATAGGTATGGCATGCACGAAGTTCGGTTCCTTCTCCTCTGCCGAGCCTCGAACGAGACTCGAAAAACGTATACCTTCGCGAGCGTGATACATACACCTCTCTTCCACGATGCACACCGTTCGAACACGCTTTTTTACCGGGTTTCTGTATCAACAACACTTTTATCGACACCATCTTCGCGTTCCTCGACCCCATCGACTCTGCTGCTTCTGAATATACGGATCTTGTCTCCCTCTGCCTGGTAAATATGTCTAAAATGTGATTACTCCTCTGATAAAGTATTGTCTTCAAAGGATACATATTATAATTGTTCAATAATGCAAAGTTGAGCTTGGTCTTCTTAGTTTCTCAAAACCACCCTCGGTATTCTCAATAGTGGAAGAAAAATTTTAAGAAAAATACATGAAGCAGGTATAGGTTTTATTTGTTGCAAATCTGTAACATCTGATCCACTGCCCTCCTGACATATTTAATTCCATTCCATGTTGCGTGCAATAGAAAATGCACATGATAATTTATTTTCTAAACTATTAGGAATTTGAGAGAAATTATTTTATTCTTGTATAAGGGCCAACAGTAATTCATTCCATATCATACAAGCTAATCGAATCTTCGAGGAAGAGTGTCTATAGTTTTGAAGGTGCAGCATGAAGGCTGAATTTCGATGTGCGCAAAAGATACACACATTAAGAGGGCCTTCCCATTCGATGTCAAGTGTTCGATTCGCTTTGGGATGGAAGGTAGCGCCCGCTAACTAGTATAAGTACCGAAATGGAGGACCATAAGCTTCCAGATCGACCTCGGGCCAGATTCCTGCTAAATGGCCGGTCGCTCTCGGCGCGATACAAAGCAATAATCTGTAGTCGAACCGCTCAAAGCTTCGAATCGGAAGGAATCTAAATGGTATCTTAGCTGTACAAGGTACCAGTCATTACCGAATTAAAATTGGTCACGGGTACAGGTGCATCTTGCAGTGATTTGCAACAGTGCACTGACACCGCCAGGTGATTCTCGATGGAATACCTACGGGATTATCAGTCGTGAAAAATACGATTGATAACGTTTCTTGGACGCGCCAGGATTTCTTGTAGAGCAACATCGAAAGGTCCGAGGAATTTTATTCCATTTACGAAAGATACTGTACATCCGATCCTGCGGAGTCATTGGCTACCTGGTTGGAGCTTGGCAGGAACCGGCCACGAGGTGCGAAGCCCAGCGGGTAAGCCAATCAAAACATCTTATTAGGAGATGGGACGAGGGAAAGGGTGATCTACGATGCAACCTCATGCTATTTTAGAGGATTTCCTAGAAATAAACTGGAGAATTCTCCGGCGAGGATACCGTTCCGGAAATTCTCCACCGGACCCTCGGGACCCCTATCATCTCCGACAAATCCAATTCGTGACGATTGTCTTTGCATAAATAAATACGGGCACACTGGGATCTCGTATGTTTTGGAAATTCTATGTATATCGAGTCTCTCGGCACTTCCCTAAAAATTGAATTCATAGCAGTCTCAAAAAAGAGACGCAAAAACATCCCGAAACACCAGTAAAGGATCTAGGTGGTCGTGTGTCTTGCAAAATTCAAATTCAAATTCAAATTCAAATTCAAATTCAAATTCAAATTCAAATTCAAATTCAAATTCAAATTCAAATTCAAATTCAAATTTAAATTCAAATTGAAAATCAAATTTAAATTCAAATTCAAATTCAAATTCAAATTCAAATTGAAAATCAAATTTAAATTCAAATTCAAATTCAAATTACCTAAATAATAAAGTTCACCTAAATACCTAACTGAACCACCTAATATGCTGGCGCTCCCGTTTGACCGAAGCAAACAGGAAAACTTCGTACAGATTCGAAACGCCGAAAAGTTGACAGGAGAGGCTGTCGGAGGTTGGTGAAAGGAATTCCAAAAAATAGCAACTTGCTGAAAGGAAGAATCTTCGCAGCAATATGGTTCGTTTCGTTAATCAGCGAAGCTCGGCAGCAAGCCCCCGCGACAGCGAAAACTGCTGAGACCTGTTAATGGGCGAAACTTTGACGAGCCGGAGGGCCGTCGCGTCGCGAGAACTTCGGCAGATAAGACGCGCGGACGTTTTCGTGAATTAATTACCGGGCTGATGGGAGAGCCGGCGCAGCCCGATATTAATCATTGACTGGGGGTCTTATCTAGTTATCGTGACGCATCTCTCTTGGAAAAAACGAAAATGCTCGCAGCGCGGAATTTTGTTTGGTCCACCTTGCGCTCTCTACACTGTCCGGATCAATAATCGTAATTAATGGCGTGTGCGAATAATCTGAATGATTTTACTCGTGATACATTCTCAGGATGAAAAGAAGAACGTCCCCAGCGTCGCATCTTTGAAAAGTCCGAAGTTACTGGCGGAAAAATCGAAGCGAGATGGAATCGCGGCGAGAATCTTGAAAAATAATGAAAATGGAGTCGCAGGAAAGTGCAGGGGCGACGAAGGGAAGGGGTCGCGGAAGGGGCTCTGAAACGATCAGGAAAAGAGAAGAAGAAAATCCGTCGAAAAGAATCCTCGCTGCTAGTCAGGGGGGTGGAAAACGGGGGGGTTGCTCGATGAAACCCGGGGCCAGGTTGCCCCTCCCATAGTTGAGTCCAGGGTGGTTCGTATTCCTCCCCTTCGCGAAGGTTACTAATTAATTACTGTGATTAATCAGAAAAGTTCGTAATTAGAAAGTTTCTTGGCGAAATTAAAATGGCGGGCAGTGACGGAGCGAGTAGTCTCGAGCCGCTTGCTGCTCTGCCCTCCGGGCTGCCGTGGTCCGAGAACCAACATCGCGGGAGTTTCCAATAAACTCATTAATTAAGGTGGATCGCCTCGTACCGAGCTGGCTGTGGGCCGGGGGAGAGGGTGCGAGACACGATAAAAACGTCCCGAAACGAGGGTGGAAACGGATTCCTCGATTGGCTCGCGTTTACCAGCCTCCTGTCTGTTTTTCGTCCCTCGAACCGCCATTCTTTTACATCTACGATCATTAGAAACGTGTTCATCATCTCCCAGAAGGGAAAAATTTATCCCTTACTTTATAACGAATATTTTTTCATTAAAAAACTGAACTGATCAAGCACAAAACAGTGCAACGAATTATAATAATTCAAATATACTATCACAGTATTTTCAGCCTACTAAAATTATCAATAAAACATATTTCTTCCGACCTAGAATTCACTTTATGAATATGAAATTGATATAACACCTCAAACAATACTTAAATGTTTAGTAATTGATTACATACCAGCATATTTAATAATATAAAGACTATTTTGAATAATGGCACAGCAATGTTGGAATCTACAACTTCTCAAAATGGTTTCCCGATAAAACAACCACTGTTCCACGAACATAAATACTACAAAATAGTGCTGGAAGCATAATGGAACAATAGGAAAGCTGTTCATTCAACTGGACCCTTCAGATTGCGCATTGAAACAGCAAAAAAATAGTAGAATTGAATTCAGTAAAATTTTTCATAACTCTTTAAGGGTTGTTAATATTTGGCCGGATAAAGTCGAGTCTCGGGATCACAGAGATCGTTGAACGACTCGGAGAGGCTGCTGGTAAAATCGAGAGCGTAGTTTTTCGGGTGCCGCGGATGCACCGTCGCACCTCTCAGCCGTTGCACCGGCTTTGTTCGTCTATTTGTTTACTCACGTGTGAAAGGATGTCGTGGTTAAACAGGAGCGTTTTCGTGACACGCGAGCGTCTCCGGACCCGGTCATTGCGTTTGCATCGGCAGGGAATTCGGTGGTGGACGTGGTCACGCGATTTACAGCCCTTGGCTACCGCGCGTTCGACCGGCTTAGGTGAATCCGAAAGGTGTACACCTCTTCCCTTTTCACCGGAGAGACCGGTCGATAAAAAAAACCTCAGCTCGCACTGAAACCCTGCCAATGAGACCGAAAACTGAGCCACTCGCTTGCCAAATCGATTAACTGCGCTTATATTCATCCACGAAAGTCCTTTAACCCTTCTGTCAATAATCTAAATTTTCCATGATATTCAATGACATGCTTTATAGTTTCAAGGCATACCCTCACGCCTCAAATATAAATTTTTGCAAACGTGACCGAGTCAACCCTGACCGAATGCATTGTGCAGGTATACAGATGCAGTTCGGAACTGCGTCGAAGCAAATCGGACGATCAGTATGTGCCAGCCATGATAAAAAAAAAGTCGTGTCCGGCGAAATCCCGCGAGCGGAAAACGGGCTGGGCGTTTAACGTGTTAATTATATCGGAACAGGCGAACCTTTCCGCGGATTCAGCGAATCATCACGGTCCGGTGGGGCCGAGCGCGTGAAAAATGTTTTGAATGGCCTTGTTTCGGGAGAACGCGAGAAGAGTTGAAATGCAAATGCTGCTTGTCGGCGTGCAACAGGCCGGTTGGTTCCCCGTGATAGCCGGTATCGTTCTGACCAGCCAAGTCGGGGTCCATTCTATTCCTTCCGTCGGCTCCATTTTCACGGGATTTCGCGCGGGGCCGCTCGACACTGGCACCGAGAAATACGTGGAAACAAACCCGTGTGTTCAGGCACAATGGCCGCTTTCCTCCTCGCGTCGCTGAAAATTGATCTGCGACCGACAAACGACGCTGTCCACGCGAGGGAATCATTAGTCATCATTCTTCCTGCTGTTGCCCTCGAACGCTTGCCGAGAAAATGATGTTCGCCAAAAATTCTCAAAAAATACTTTTCACCCCCACAGCTGAGGACTACCCTAATCATCATCCCCACGATGAGGAACGTCGAACGCGGACAATTTATCCCGAATGGATAGTATCTGCTCGAAAGAGAGAGAGAAAGAGAAAGTGTGTGTGTGTGTGTCCTACGTTTATCTTTCGGATTGAAAAAGACCAAGTCGACCGTGCGAGAGATTGATCCTTCGATTAACCCGCGCACAGACTCGACGCGACGGATCGGATCGCTGGTTGGATCATTTTTTAAGTTGATCTCGCAGACCAGAGCAGGGCGCAATGAAATCACGTCGCACCCCAGAAGGGACACAAGAACGATCCACCCTTCGACGCACCGGCAACCCCTCTGCTCTGACCGCAGATTGAAATTCTTAGGCTCTCGAATAACCGCGCGCACAGGGGCCCGACTCGACTCGTTTACCCTTCGAGATTTCGTTATTTAGCATCCCACAGCCACCAGGCTGGACACTAATGGCCTTTGACTCGCGTTCACCCCGTTACCGAGGATAATTTAATTTTTCCCGGCGCAAACAAACCGAGAGCCTGAACTCTCGAAAAGAAAAATTGGATTTTATGCATTTTCTTCAAACTTTTATTGTACATGAGGATTAAGATATTGATGTGGAGATGTGATGGATTTTTAGAGAGCTCCGTGTTCGGTACGCGCTCGAACATACGCTTAATTGAAATTGTAATAAAGTTCTCCTAGATCGTTGTAATCTCGATGCGACGAGCTTCACCGGTAACGAGGCTGGCTATTCACTTAGACACGGTTAATTTTCGTAGCGAGCTGATCCTGGCACGGACTAGAGTTACCTGATCAAAAACTGGACATTCAAATTTTATCTGGCTTAATAAAGCTCCTCCTGGAATAATGAAATCTTTTAACGAGCGACTACAATCTCATTTAACCACTTTTCTACTAGACGATGGGGGTGGAGTACTTCCAAAGTGTGTCACAATTCTTATAGATTGTCTGTATAATTTTTTCGAATTTTAAATGCATTTTTTGATTGTGTCACAAAGAATCGACTGATCTAAACATCCTTCTAAAATGTTCCTCGAATAATTGAAACTCTTCAATGAATGACTACAGCACTTTCTCACCCCTATGGTAATTTTCTCTATTTTTCAAAGGACATTATCGTGAATTTCCTAGAAGTACAATCAGAAATTGTCCCCCTTGTGTCGCAGAGAGAACGGGGTTGGGAGTGGAACAATTTTTACGTAAGATCGTGGTGTGAAAAGAGTAAAGTACGGTTTCTTCAATTTTCGTGCTCCCGATTGCACAGTTACTTTTCAAGAGCACGTTGTTGCGCGAATGATTTGCGAGTCCGACGGCGCGTTTTAATTTTGGGATATTGGTAGCATTAAGCCGGTGAATACGTCTGATAGGCGGGCCTCCGGTACGCGCGGCTCCCATCTACAGGGTGTGTGCGAAATGTGAAAGCGACAGCACGGAGAACCGAAAAACCAGCGAAACACGATCTGCTTCTTTACGGGCGTTCTTATTGCGAAAGACATTTGTAGCTGCTTTGCGGCGCAAAGCTGTAAGTGAAGTTGGAATATTTACCATTTTATTTCACTGGAATACTCGGGAAGAAAACGTACGTGAAAACGGGAGCAAATATTCAAGCATTACCTTACAAGACCCCTGACAGTTCTGTTTCTCGTTCGAGGGATGAAGTACGGGAACTTCTTATTGCCTGTATGCTCAAAATTATTTTTCGAGAGTGAACCTTCCCGAGGCAGCAATGCTGGGAAGACTGTAGATTTGATCATCCCTCGGGAAAATTATATTTTGAGATTCTTTAGCTCGGCACAGAGGTCCTTTTTTCAGAAAAAATTAAAATGATTAGAGAATCAAGAGAATGAAGGTTTCCTGTCATGTTTAACCGATGATTAAAATTTTTAATGTCAATCAGGAACTTCAGAAAATTTTTAAGGGGTGAAGGGTTACGACCGACGAAGAAAATAAAATCAACAACCCTGAAAATTTTTGGAAATACTCTAAGGGTTGGCTAAACTCGAGGTGCTTGTGAAATTGTGGACGACGGAACCGTGTAGTTTCGAGACACCCCGTGTACAGATTATAGTAGGTCGTAGTTCGGGAACGTATCTGCCCCTCGTGCGACGAGATTTCATTCGGGGCTCGAGCTGAGATCTTTTAATTTGAGGCCAAATTCCTCTCGAGGATGAAATGCGGGGAGCCACCGAAGTGGTCGTATTGCAAGGAGGGTGGCGCGTCTGACGGTTGTTTGCTAGCCCCACCCCTGTCCACCGTTCCGATTCTAAAACACCCCTGTTTATGGGAGCCCCGTGTAGCGATACCAGTTCTCTATACATATCGAGTCAAACTTCCTTCGACTCTCGAAATTCCATCGAATTTCACACTTTCCACCAGACCCAACTTCTCAGAGGGATGAAAAACAAAATGCAACATCGAGATCGAGGTGAAATAAAAGCGGCGGCAGGTGCTGCGAATAATTCCGTGGCCAATTAACAGCGACTGACAGAGGGGGGCTCGTTGCTGGGATAAAATATGAAAATTATAAATATTCGGGGGCAGGAAGTCAGGCGAGCGAGGCCCTCGGCGTCCTTAAAATAAGTGTCGATAAACGTCGCGGTAAAATAGAAAGTAAAATCCTTTCGACCGCATTCCTGGAGGCCTGGTGCGAGGCCGGGAGGAAAGAAATATATGAGAGGGCCCTCATAGGTGGCCCCGTGGCCTCACACTTCGCAAGGATCGCCTACGACTTCTCGCGGGGCCCGCAGGTGCGCGAAAGGCCCGCAATATATGTATATTGCACCCGGACCGGGTCGGACCGCGTTTGGGCGAGTAATCGAATAATGAACACACTTTTCCATTCGTTTCCGTCTCCGGTCCCCGAGTTCTCAACAGGTCCTGAATACTTTCGTCCACCGGGCGATCGATGAAAATTCGCGAAAAACACCGAGACGATCGCGGGTCAAGGAGAAGAAATCGTGGAAAGTTTCCGTGTGGTTTTCTAAGCGGCGAGAAAAAAGAGAAACGGCTTCCGGTGGAGAACGTTACACGCGAATTTCTCGACGATTGTTCGTGACGCGACGATGGAGTTAAACAAAGATCCGTCGAGTTAGCAAACAGAACCGGCTCGCCGAAAAGATCGCTCGTCCTCGAACGAGTAAACCTGAATTTGTATTATTCGCGCGTCGTACTTTTCGCCCGGTCTCCTCTTCTTTTTCCCCTCTTATTCTCTCTCTCTCTCTCTCTCTCTCCCTCTTCGTTCGCCTCTTCGAGCAACTTTCTTTTTCTGTTTTTACGACGAGAGCTCGACGGATAAACTTTTTCCGAGAGAGAAAAAAAAAGAGAGAGAGAGAGAAGGAACGGAGGCGATGCGAGGCGCTTTCGTGTAATCAACGAGGTGAAATTTATCGAGCAACATCGCAGGATAATTCACGCCCCACATTCCGGCCCCGCGGGATAAAAACGAAGAGGATGGGAGGTCCTCTTAATTATGTTCCTGGTTAAACGACCGACTGGTCACGCCCCGTTCGAGATACTCGAACGAACGTGTACTCGATGTATACTCAGACAGAGAGAAAGAAAGAGAGAGAAAGACAGGGAACGTTGTACCTGTAACATTTCGTAACGGCGACTACTGCCTTAAAAGTTCGGAGCAACGGCTGCTACCCGAAAGTTCATCGAATTCACGCAGAGCCTGCACGATCTCTCCCGGATACCAGCAAATGACGAGGCGAATTACAGGATTCTACTCGCGAAAGATCGATCATGTTCCACCGCTAGAAACAAAAAAAAAAAGCATCTTCTACTGCTTTTGTAATAATTCTGTCATTTGGTTCGTTTATAGAGAAGTTGTTCCAAGTATGTGCCATCAATGATGAGACTGACTGTATTACGAATATAAAATCTGCAGTCTAATCACATAAAGGTGGAGTCCCCGTAGATGATTAGGCTGCGACGGAAAACCGAGAGGGAAACGGAAGATCGGAGGGTGCGTCACCTTGTTAATACCCGAGTGGCAGAAAGTCGGTACGAAGTGCTCGTAGACGCGGAGGAGAGAGAGAGCCCGAAGAATAAGTTAACACGTATTAAATGCTCACCCCGGAGCAGGGAGTCGAACGGGTTTTCGAGATCCGGCGTGCGCATTAATTTTCACGGCGGGTTGCACCGAGAATGCATAAGTAAGGAGCTTACGGAGCCGCCCACACGCCGCCCACCGAAACCGACGCACAAGTCAAACACTGTGTAGACGTTGCCCGGTGTTAAGTGGTCCGTCAATTGATACCAGCTACCAGACACGGGTGCTTGTAACTTTTTTACCGGGCGAGCACACTTTCCGGCTCCGTATCCTCGCCGAGGCCGGTCTCGCCACGTTCTAACAACATTTAAACAGCTCGAGAACGACTACTTGCGGCGACGTCACTCCCGTGTCGTCGAAAATGTAGCGTTTCACGCGGGCTAGACACACCTGAGGAATGTTGACCATTGCGAATGGACAGATACTTAAATTTCTTCAGATCTAGCTAATCCACTGCATTCTTTAGATGTTCTCCGGGGCTACGAATAATTAGGCTCTTAACCGTCTTCGAAAAATTCATAGCAATTTTGGAGGCCCCTTAAAAATATTTCAAAGCGCTCAAGTACTCCGATAGGATCTTCTGAGGTCTCTCTAGAAGGGGTACCACGGAAAATTCATTTTAAAACATTACAGAAGCTCTATCGTCCGAGAAGACCTAGAAGACCGTCGGTACCATCACAGGACCTCCAGAGTCGACTCGAGGGGAAAGAGTTACCCTCTCTCTGCGAGTATCGAGTTGGTCACGTGACATTGCGACACATGCATGACAGAGACGAAACGCTTCACGTGACCGTGGCGGAAACGTGGTAGAAGGGTAAGGGTAGAGTTAGAGACAAGTCTTAATCTGGCGACCTCCTGCGGGACCTACGGAGGTGCTGGAGCAGAATCTTCATTCACGTTAGCAGGCCACGAAGTCTAAGTCGGTCTCGGAAATCACGCGTCGCCACGCGTAGGAAGCGAAAGGGACAGAGGAAGAAGCCTTTCTTTTTCTCGGGGGGCACGGTTCCAGGATCTCGGGGGTCTCTAGCCGGTGCTGGGGTCCCCGGCAGGGATGTTACGTTGTAATTTCAGATAAGCGTGTCCCGAGAGACACGCATTGTGCCGGTGGCCGGCTGTTCAGCGGCTTCCTTCGACGCCGGAGCCGCGTGTCGCATTCGCATTCGGCATTCGCGCGAGACTTCGGCCACGTGTGTGTGCGCGTGACATACACACAGGCGACATACTCGCCCCCGAACACACGTCTGCTCCCCCTCGTTCATTACGTGGCGAATCGCGATATCTCGACGCCCTCGTGTCCTCTATCTCTCTCTCTCTCTCTCTCTCTCTCTCTCTCTCTCTCTCTCTCTCTCTCTCTCTCCCGCCCTCTCTCTCTCTCTCTCTCTCTCTCTCTTTCTTTCTCGAGGTGGTTTTCGGGGGCGAGAGAGTATCCTCGCTCTTGCACTTTGACGCTCGTCGCTTACGTATATTATTACGATGCGACGAGTTACGTCGTAATTTACGACGATACGCCACTCTTCCCGTTGCTGCACACATTGTCTCCTTCGCTTAATTAACGACGTTACCCGGGGGTCGAGCCGAGTGTCGTTCCCGAGATGGAGAGTATCTTCATCCACCCCCGGAACGCTTCCTTTTATTTTAAACGCGCGCTCAATCATCCAAGATCCGTATTCGTAAAAACATATAAAATGAAATCAGAAGACATATTCAGCGGCGATTGTCCTCGCATGTGCCACGTAACGATCCAATGGTTTCCCCATTATCACCGGCTCATAATCGACCGTTCTCCGGATAAAATTGACGAGAAAGAGTGCGTGAACTCACCCTGAAACCGAGAGGGGACCGGAGCCGGCTGTGGTGGGAGACACAGAGAAAACGACGAGCCGATGATCTTCCCCAGGGACGCCCACGCGGGGACACGCCAGAATGGGATTCTTAATTAATCTTTGCATTTCCATTAGGATTTACGTTATTGCTTTGGCTGCCCACCAAATAGATTCTTCAGCGGCGCAGGGGAGATAAAACGTTCTGCGTGCTGACACGCTGCGCTCGATACGATCTTCCTGGAAAAACCGGGCCGAAATTTGAAAGCTCGACACAAGAACTCCTGTGACAGTCTTCACTGATCCTTCGAGAACTTCCCGAAAGACTTCGAGGTTCGTCATAAAATTCTTGAATCGAGCAATGATATTAAAAGAACGAATCAAAGCACCTCTGAAAGAACTATCTGGACCACGCGGCAGGTACCCAATTGAAAATATGTTCACTGCCGAAAAAATTAGACGCAAAGTATGGTCCGCCGATAAAATTCCCACAAATGCAGCAGCTGTTGCCAATTAAATATTTCCAATTTATTCCTCGAGTTCGTGCCACTGTCTAAATGAATTTCGAGCAGGCTTCGTCGTATTCACGTGGATCGTCGAGCGACGCGGAAGCCATCAAATTACCGACGCGAAATTCCTCGTGAGAAATAGATCCGTTGATCAAATTTTAACGCGCACTTAGCGAGTCCGAGCAGCCGGATTTCTCGACACGGTTCACCTGCTCTCTACGACGAAAATAAAACGAGAGACCGAATTGAGAATCTCCACGCGTGTCGCACTCATTAAACCCGACTCCTGCGCCATGTTTGCAAGGTTTGAAGCGGCCGTGTCCCGCCGCGCCGCGTCGTTGAATGACGTCGTCGTCGCGCCTCCTTTTTATGCGGTTTTCCGCATAATTTGTCAGGCCGGTGGTGCTGTGTGTATCGCGAGACGTGGAAATCGGGGAAAGCTTTGGAGAAAATCAAAAGGCCCGCGCTTTTCACGATGCGACGTCGCGCGTCTATCTGCGGCAGCAGGCGATATTCCAGTTTTCACTGGAAGGGCGCCTGCAGCGTCTTCGTGGACGCACCCTTAGGCCTTTCTCTGCCGTTTGAATGCCTTCCTTAAGACGGGCAACTCCTCATTACTCCCTCGACTTTCGAATGCCGAGGGAATCTCGCGCGAAAACCGCGTCTAAATGCTCGAAAACCACGAGCAGAAACGTTGCTTCCGCTTCTGACGAGCAGAGCAAAGCTGGAGAGGAGCCGAGGACCAAACGCAGGTCCCTTAACCCTACAGAGAAGGTGCAAAAGAGTCTTCAAAGAACGTTAACGAGTCAGGACGAGGCGACCAACTCTGAAGCTCTGATCACGAAGACGGGCCCTGGGTTAACGCGATAATTAACCTGCAACCGGTGACGCGGCGCCGAGTGTCGCCGAGTAATTAAATCGGCAGCAATCCACAACGATGTAGCGTGGAATTGCCAGAATTTTTCCTTCGTTTACCTCGATCAGTAGTTGACGATGTAACGCAAGTGGCTAGAACGAGAAAATAGCGGTAATAACCGCGATGGATCGATCAGAGTGCCCCGGACGCTCGTCGAGCCTTTTAATTGGGGATTAATCAATTTCTTCGACGGGGAAACGGTTTGATTGGCCAGATCAGCGCGCGCTCCAGCTGCGCTATTAGCAGCGTTTAGGAGTCGATTAAGGACCCGGGACCCGGCGGTATCCGAGAACGCGAAATTTTGAAATAAAACGGCAACCTACTCTTTTCCCGTCGAACTTTCGACCGAAATTCCCTCTGTTATCTCGTCGCCCGGCCATTATGCAAATCAGCAAGCACCTCGGAGGAAGATGCACGCGCACGACCCAGCCTCAAGAGAAACCTGGCATCGTGGCGGTTTATTTATATTCGGGAATGATTTCCAATTATCCAAGATGCGGAGCAATCTGTGGCCCGACGAAAAACAAGAGAGACGTTGTCTAACAGTTAGACTGTAAATCCTTCGGATTCTTCTGACGATTTTATGACCATTCTAATTTTTACCAATTTTCAGTTTCAACCGACTTATTCGAGATCGACGTTGGTCCCCGCGAAAATGTACATTAAATTTATCGAACCAGTAATGTAGAAAACAAATTCGTGAAGAAAATGTTCCGTGTGAGTTGGTTCCTATAGAATTATAATTCAGGTGGAACGTCCACGAAATTGTCTAAAATAATGAGCGCCGTTATTTCACGAAAATTTCGTGATAAGAGTCCCCCGTGTATCTTTAGCGTATAAGACAGCGAAGGTTGTGGATTTTTGCGAAGAAATTGAGGCTCGGGGAGCAGAGTGAGGTGGAGGACGACGACGGGGAGCGTGCGTGATCAGGATTCATCTTTGCGCTCGCATGTCCTGTCGCAGTTTGCCGTCTCGCCTTCTGTTCCTCTTTCGCGCCTCGACCGGTAGCTTCGGCCCGTCTCTCCTCGCTGACTTTCTTCTTTGTCGCTTTGCGTTTTCGCTCCTCTCTCTGCCGTGGCAACGTCCGCCACGCTGCCGCTCCCCCACGAATATTTCGCAAAAGGGACGCGGCCGGACACCGTTCGAGACAGAAACGAGCCCCGAACTCTCTCCGTCACGCGCGCACGAAACTTATCTTCTCGCCTCTGGAATACCTCGCGCCTCTCGGACACTCGATATTTCTGCCACCGGGTGTCTCCGATGCTACCATAATTGATACGTTACGCGGCGAGACTTTAAAACGGCGTGGCATGTACCTTCCTCGATTCTAATTGCGTCAGCGTGCTTGGAAGATTGAATTAGACTTGTTCTTGAACATCCAATGTTGAAGGAAACTTCTAAGTCGTCGACGGAGATAGAAAACAAATTCAATAAAAAGATTCAATAAAAGTGAAGCTTGCTGAAGAAGAAGAAGAAGAAGAAGTGATCCGCGTGATGCAGAGGAGTAGCACGATTGGCGAGGATAACTGCGGGGTCCAGGCGGGTCGCGATCATCCGCAGCGTCTCTTAACTTCGTTCCCGGGGATTGTCACAATCAAAATCGCGAGTGGCAAGCCCTGCGAGAGTCCGTGATCGTCGGCTAAACGAGACGGTTCCCCGTGAAAGTAACGCCACCCCCGCGGTCGTACGGGCGCGCTACAACAACCTGCTGGTCGTTCGAGTGAAAAGACCGCGTCGAGAGCCGCGGCGTTATTATCATACCTTCCCTTTTAATAGGAAACTTCGCGGACGGTTGGAAGGCTCGCTGAAGGGTGAAAGGGGTAAGCGATGCTCCCGGGGAAAGGAGATTCTCCTCTCTCTTCGAGAGAGACGAAAAATGCAAGACAGCAAGGTGAAAAGAGAGATCGTGGCAGAGAGACGAATCTCGTCGGAGAACGGGGTTGCCGGGGGTTGGAAAGATCGGGGGGTGGAGGGAGGGCGACGAAGAAAGATAGAGAGAACGAGAGGACTCTCTCGCGATTAATGAGCGGTGTTTGTTGTTAATTGCTGCCGCCATTAGGTTGGCATCTCCTCACGAGTTCCCACCACCGTCGGAGCCACCCCCTAGCCCCATCCTCTCTCTCCCTCTTTCTCTTTCCCACCCTCTTCTCGTCCCTGTCTTTCGCGCTGGCTGTTTGGCCTCCTTCTTTTTTCCTGTCTTTCCCACCTTCTTCTCCTCGCTGTGCAACCGCGACGGGGATAGTACATGGGCCACGGTTATATAATAAATACAGAGATACACGAGAGCGGCGCACACCGACGAAGCTTGCAGACCTGCGGCATCGTACACGCGCAGCTCCTTTCTGCCCCGGTAACGGTGGATCAGTACATAATGCCAAATATGTATACATGTACAGAGAGACGTGTATATACATATATGTATGTATATATATATATATATATATATATATATATATATATATATACACACACACACAATTTTTTTCCTCCTGTTTATATAGAGTGCAGATATACAGAAACTCGAGCGCTCTGCTCGGATCTGCTTTGCTCGCTCGCTCGCGTCTAAAACTCGCTAAGCCTACCACCCCTGGAAAAAGAGAGAGGAAGAGAGAGTCGCCCACCCCCTCGAGCGGCTCCTCGAAAGCGGAGCGCGCATGTTAATGATCGCCCGCCACGGCCTTTATCTTTTCCACCTCATTTGCGCGCCACGAGTGGGCCCGGGGAGCTGCGACTCGCCGCGAGGAGAAACGCGGGGGGTGGATAGAACGACTTCAAACCGCCGCCATATCCACCCCCGCAAGCCACGCTAAAGTATTTGCTCGCGAGAAGGATCCCCGCGGTTCCGCGCGCGCTCCAGAGAAAGCTCTGCACGCGCGCGCCGTACACCAAGCGCGAGAAGTTCCGAGATGAGTTCAGTGTCTCTCTTTCCCACCCAACCCCGGTCGCCGCATTTTTTTTCGAATCCCGCCCGTCCATCCCCCCGTGCATTTTTCCACGGCAACGTTAGCAAGCTCGAGAGGAACTCCGCGGAGGATCTTCTTACAGATGCCAGGCCAGAGCGCGACAGAGGTGAAACGCGAGAGGGTCGCGCGGACTACTTTCTTCTCGCTCGGATCTTTTATTCCCACCGGGTTTTCCAACCCTCTCGCGATCCTTTCATCCGGTATCGTCAGAGCCGGTGGTTTCCCGCTGCTTTGGCGATCACGCGATTTACGGAGGAATTAAGACGACCAACTTTCGCGCCACGGTGGACGGCCGTTATTTTCTCCGCACTTATTCGCCAGCGATCTCGTGGCGATTTGTTTTCAGCTGAGAGATGCTTCGATGATTTGTTCGGCAGACTCCTGCAGATGGTTAAGAAAACCAAAGACTTGTACACTGTCGATTTTTCCCGAAAAGTTCGCGATGTTTTCCCGAGGGGTGGAAGAGGATAAAAGCGTCCGAGAGAAAGACGCCGACGCCGGGGCGCACCCAGCAACTTTCTCCGCCGGCAAGTAATGCGATAATTACTCGAGCGGAAGTAATAAAATTAATCTCGGCACCGCCTCGCCGCGTTTCCACCCCCTTACCGCCCGCGCGTCTCCTTTGAACCCATCCCGGTTGAATTTTGGTGGCGTGCACGCGGGTCCGCGGGACCAGGGCTCTGCCCTCTTATAAATCAAAGCCAGTTTAGCTTTTAATAATTCGACGGAGGGGGTGGCCGACCGGATAATATACGCCCCAAACTTCCTCCTTTATCCCCGGCCTGAGAAGAGTGCACCGTTAATATCCGCGGGACAATAATTCGCGACTGTTTCCGAAACTCGGAAACTTGGAAAAATGGCTCTCCTTTTTATTGAACGTCCGCCGTATGCACAATGATTTTATGCTTCACTGATCGGACAACAAACCCCTTTCACGAGTATTGTAAGAGGTGAGGATCTTCCTTCGGCAACAAGGAAGCACTCAATCACTCAAAATCTAAATCTAAATCCATAAATTCTAGTAGGTTTAAACGAATTCATCTGACCACATCAATAATTATTAAACTATAGAGAACTCTAGAAGCTCTTAAAGCTTTCGAGATCGTCCTAAAGATCATAATTCATCAATTGATTTGATCTTAAGTTCAATAGGTGCCAAATAGAATTAATTTCGCTGCTTTCAATTTACAGGGAATCTGCACGGTAGCCGCATTCAAGGAAAAGTCAATGATCGAGGAAATCGGGAGCAAAGCGTGTCCCCCTCGTTTCAGAAAACTTTCAGAGCACACTGGGTAGGTTGCTCAGACCGGGGCCCGTGCTTCGGGTAAGTATCAGTAAATAATCGCGGCGGACGTTACATTACTCGGCGGAATTTATGATTCGGGGCCCGTCCGGCCACGTATGCCGGAGGGCTCTCTCTCTCGAAGACGCTGCAGGAACAAAAAGAATGATCCGAAGGATGAACAGAGACGATCCGCAAGTAGGAACAAGCGTGGACTAAGAGGGAAAGAGGTCGAGGTGATGAAAAAATCGTGGAAGGGGATGGAACGGGTACGAGACAACCTCTTAAACGTCCCGCGAGCCAATTTGCCACGACGTGTCCGCGAGACGATAAATATTAGACGAGTTTAGTGCGCTCGATGCCTGGTGTAACCGCGGATCCGCGTTTTATTCAAAAAAGTAAAGCCTCCAGGCAAAGATCGTGACCGTGTAAGCGCAATCACGGAGGAATTTAGCCTGTGATCCTTACCCAGAGTTATATGCACTATTATTACGTATGAATAATTTGATCAGATTTGATTTGACTTAATTCAATCCGTTCGTTTTATCAATTTGATATCAAATCAATTTCGTACCTATAGAGATATGAATAAAATGGAATTAATTGTACTGTGTTTTGCGAATAAAACTAAATAAATTTCACTGTAATTATCGAATAAAATGGAATAAGTAGTACTGTGTTTTGCGAATAAAACTAAATAAATGTCACTGTAATTATAGAATAAAATGGAATAAGTTGTACTGTGTTCATGTAAATTGCACAACGATGTAAATAAAATTCCAACCATTACCGCGACGAATTTTTCGCAGTTTTCGGACAGTTTCTGCCGGATTTAACTCCAAATAAATTGGAGGCGAGACGTGTCACGCCAGAGTAGCGAACAGGATCAGAAAATGGCGGAGGCTTGTAAAAAGGGAAGAGAACAAGTGGAACCGTCCGCGTCCCGATGACTAGGATCTCGTGCACGGACGGTATTTTAAACACCTCCCGGGCCAATTTGCCACGGCGTGTCCACGAGCTGATAAACACTAGGCGGACTCGGATGTAAATGTTAGCTCGTACGAGCGTTCACCGGGGGTTCTCGCACCGGACACGAAACGTCTTTAACGAGTATCCGGCCCCGGTCCGAATGAAATTAGGAACCGCTCTCGTTCGTTCTAGAAATTCGAGGGTCCACATCGCGGTCGAACAAATCGACCGGTAGCCGCCGCCGCCGCCACTGCCGTAGGACCAGTGACATGCGATGCAATTATCGAAAAGGATCGGCGGTTCCACTGCACAACATTGTACCCTTTCTTCTGATGGACCTGATTCGGGGAAGATCGGCCGGGTACCGCGAACGAATTAAACCTGCTCCCTAGGGTTCTTTAACCCTCCGTGGGCAACCTGAAATTTCGCTCTTGTATTTCTCTCTTTCCAATATTTATTTCCTCCCATTGATACTTTGAATATTCGACGCTCCAACGTATGTATATTAGAACAGGTACATCGTTACGTATTCCAGAATCTTTTAGAAATATATATGGAACCGTAAAAATAGTCAGTCATCCACATAAACGTCCTATTTCTTTCCAACATTTACTTTCTCCCATTAGTGCTTTAAATATTCGACGTTCGATATGCATTCCAGAGTTTCTTTAGATTTTTGTAAAACCTGGAACAGTGAAAAATTAGTCGACGAATAACAATGTTATGTTTGTTCAGCAGTCTAACGATCCCCAATTGGGAGCAAGGGAAGCCAACAAAGAATCCAATCGCAGAATCGTTCAAATAACAGCGTTACAAAACGCACTCGCAGGTACTTGCTTATCGTGCACCTTCAACATCGGGGAGAGGGTTCTCGGTTCCCGTAGATCGTTGGATCGGAAATCCGTAAATCATCGGCAGGAAGAGGCGTTTACGCGCAAACGAATTAATTGAAAAGGCACCGTGGGTCCCTCTCGTCCTCTTTCTTCCTTTTCTCCGTCTCTATCCCTTCCCGTTTCGTTTCGTTTCACCTCCTTCCGTGAGCCAGCGCGGCACTCGATCTCATCTGCCCTTCTATTCCTCCCTTCCTCCTCTGTTTATCTTTACCCCGAGCTTCCGCGGCTCAGAGAACCGAAAGAACGCCAACGTTTTCCCTCTCTCTGCATCCCCTTCACCCCCCGTCGTAGCGGAACATTCTACAATGCTCGAATTCGATCAATGCCGATTAATTCGTTGACGTGAATCGACGGTTATTTAGCTCTCGAGAGCGTCGATCCGACGGATCGGCCGACTAATTTCTCTTTTAGCGCGCTCTTCTTGTTTCGAGCCGATCCGCCGCCCTTTGTATCGCCGGAAATCTTTGAATCGACTCCTTAACCCTTCCCTGGGAACGACGATACCTTCGAAGTAACATCGAGAACCTGCACAGTGATTCTGGCGATTCGAGCGCCCTTAAAAGATTTTCTCAAATCTCAAGCTATCTTCAAAATAGCTCCCAGTGCAACGGGTTATAACAGTTTCGCTAAGCGAAAAACGGTAGAATGATAAATTTCAATGAAGTCAAATTAAAGAAAATTCGGTAGGTCAATAGATGGAAAAATTTAACAAACGGAATTTCCGAGGAGCGACGGGGTGGCAGGGAGCGGTTCCAGCGGCGATCGGCAAAGCGGTCGATCCACCGTGGGGATTAATTTAATACCCGAGTAAAATCAATCAGCGGGAATTGATGTCGGTTAGGCGAGTGGGTGCCGACTTGTCGGCGGAATCTGCGGGGGTTGAGGGGCAGGAGAGGGTTCGTGGAAGAAGGCACACATACACACACAGCGTATTTGCTTTCGCGACGTGACGGGGCCCGTAATCAGTGTAAATCAGGGGACACGTAAATCACACCCTCTACGGTAACAGGCTCTCTAACGGGTGGTGGAACGCACGGCAGAACGTAGCAGGTATTAAAGAAGGATCTTAACTCGCTTCTGTGATACTTGCCGATCGCCGATCATTCTACACGATAATGCTCGGGTCCGCGACCTACTAATTATCTCGGCGCTTTCGTCACTTGGTCGAAGATCGGGGGTCGATCTGCTCGGGTAACGGTGAACGCCGATTAAGAGACGTCCAATAAACAATAAAGCACACACGGTATTTTTAGGTGCACCGCCACGTGAATCACCGAGGAGGTCTGCGTGTGGTCGTCGGCACCGCCCCCAATCTGCTTGCCAACCCCCATGTAAGAGGAAGGGTATCGGGACTGGCGGGTACCACCTGTTAATCACAAATGATTCAATTACCTCGTCACTGACCGGGCCCTTCGAAAATCTGACTGTATTTAAAAATTCTAATGGCGGAATTATGTCGGTCTAAAATACACTTCTGTGTACTAAAGTACACGTGTACACACCTGGAACGTGAACTGTGTAGTAAGAATTTAAGGATCCGTATTCACGTGTATTTATACATGTATACATGTGAAATAGGGATCTCTACTGGAACGACGAGCGGGTCAAGCTGGACCCGGAGAGGACGGAGGGTTTGTGGAAAGAGAGAGACGTAATTGCTGGACACGGGATCCACGGTTGATCCCGGCACGATGAAATTCGAATCGGGGAGCGATCGTCTCTCGGCTGATCCCTCTTCGCAGACCTGCTCCATCTTTCTCGGTTGCTCGCGTAACCATCCTCTCGCCGGTATCCGGCTATCTATCTTCTTCCAGGCCCGGTCAGATACACAATATCCCGATACCTTATCGCCCACATGATTTCTGGTTCGCTACGTGTCCCGAGGAACACACGCACGCGTCCTCTCCTCCCACACACGAACCACCGAGAGCAAGTCCTGTGTCTCTCTTCCTCTCACCTTCGGAGACCGATCTCTCTCCTCGCTCTCTCCTCTCCCTCCTCGTCCTGACACTCGCTTACCATCTCAATAACGCGAATGACTGAATGGCCCCGGAGCCTCGAAATCCCGGCGAGATAACCTTTATTGTAATTACAATAAGGCATTATGCGTGCTCGGGATCCGCGGGGGTCGGAGGTCACACTCCACGGCTGAGGTCTTCTTCGCTCGTCCCTCGTCTCGAAAACCCCGTTCTGCCCCCCCTCCCCCTGCAACCACCTCGCCACCTTTCTTTACCCGCCACTTGATCGATATGCCGATGCTCGATCGCAGAAGGAATCTCCTCAGGTATCGGGTTCGAATGATTATTTTGTTGCGCGCGGTGACGAGTCCGCGGAGATCGCCATTATGCGAATACATTGTCGGCAAACTGCGAGTCGAATCCATTACGGTAATCAAAATTGTCTGTCCAGCGAAACACTGTTTTGTGAAATTTCTCTACCCTCCGTTTAAGGATAATTTAGGGGTGAAAAATCGAAGCTTCACCTTTCATTTTCCCAGTTATTAAATCTGTTCGAAAAGCTCCATTTACAATTAGGGCGCCTATCGACTGACCGCATTCCTCCAATTTGGGATATACGGTCCGAGGGGTTTTCAAGCAGCAGCGTTGCTCTGTCATTACGTTCGCCCCTCGAAAAATTGCGCGTCTCAATGCATCGCGGGACCGGATGCGAAACCGAAATCGTCCGACGATCGGGAGGTACGAATTACCAATTTCGTCGTCGCGTTCGACGACTCCCGTGTGATCAAAGAAAACGGGAAAGAGGTGGCCCCCAGAAATTTACATCTCGGGATTCGGCTCCACGGCATGGCGTGACACTGAAAGGACCGGGGCCCTACCACCGAGAATTATTACGAACAATCATCGTTATGTCTGGAGAGAGGAGCAATCTTCTGGGCCCCCATACAATGTCGGCCGCGTACCAACGAAAGAGATCTGGAGCCAAACACCAGAACAGATTCCGCAACGAGTTCGTATGGTTCATGGAAAAAAGAGAAGCAAAACTCTTGGACATGGAAATAACTCGCTCGTATCAGGCCCCGATACTTAACGAGGTGCAAAAGCGATAGGAAGAATATTTCTTCACGTTTTATATCAACAGTTCTATTATCCTCTTTTATATTAACTCTCCAAAGTAATCGTCAGTCGACAGCGGATCTTTATGCAAAATGAAAATTTTACATCTGAATTCCAAAAACCTGCAACGACATAGAAATGCATTTTCTCTTTTATTATGTTTAATAGGGTGAAAATACATTTCTATGTCGTTGCAGGTTGTTGGAATTCAGGTGTAAAATTTTTATTTTGCATAAAGATCCGCTGTCTACTGACGATTACTTTGGAGAGTTAATGTAAAAGGGAATAATAGAACTGTTGATATAAAACGTGAAGAAATCACGTTTTATAACTAATATAAAACTTTATAATCACAGAAATTCTCTCTTTTGTTATGTTTAATAGGGTGAAAATAATATAACTGTATTATTCTTCTAATGTTTTACATTACACCTACTTATGTTTGTCACGAATGCATAGAATCTGCTGTCGAATCGTCAGCAGTCGTTGATGTTTTAAGCCATCAGGGACGAGTGTGGGCCCGAAGAAGAGATTTTCGTTGGGACATTTAGCGAAAAAGGAGTAGCGATAAATCGTAGAGAAGGTGGACGTCGGCCGGCGTCGAATGCACCGAAATCGTGGCAGAAGCGAGAGAGCGTATCGTGGCGATATTATCGAGAAGGAGTGGCTGGCCGCTGGTATACGCGCGTATCGCGTTTCACGGCACGGCCATCTTTATATATGCGGACGGGCCACGCGTGGAAGGTCTGCGGTAGGCGACATGTTCACCGGACATGACTTATTGCCTACAAGCGCCACTGTAAATCTCGGCGTTACAACGTCTGCTTCTGCCACCGAGGCGCAAGGGCGGCAACCGCACACCGGGACACACGGAGGATCCTTTCAGGAGCTGCGTGTGCACTGTGCATCCTCTTTCTCCATTCAACGAGCTATCGGAATGCACTCGCTCCAATTATCGGCCGAATCTAACGCACTTTGCCATTAGCTGCACGAACCAGCCGAAAAGTATGGTGACCACGAAAACGCGAAAACAGGTACCCGAAGTTTCTTCGGAATAATCTCCGTTCAATGATCCCCCAAATCGCTGCTCTGCAGCTTCCTCTTCTAAACAATAGCAATTTGAGATCTGCAAACCAGGCAATTTAAAATGTTTGGCCAATCTTTTAGGTACAATTAAATTCAACTTATTTTCTTGGTAAAGATGAATTGAGGAAGCGGAACCATTGCAAGAAGAAGCTAGAGACCTTTTTTACTAGAACAGAGTCCTCACTATTTTATTTGCTACCTACCTGAACTCTCAAAACTGTCGTCTTCTACGAAAAAACAAACAGCTGATAAATATTTTCATATTATCTTCCAGCTGAACTTAAATGAATTGTATCATTTTCGAAGGTATCGACAATCGAGTATTGCGTAACCGTCGTGATATAACAGAGGCTCTCCGACAATGGTCGTTTCACTTTCCTTCGATTTTCTGGCGGAGCATTGTCGATCGTTCGGTATACTTATCCGAATACCTCGAACCGTTGTCGATCAGCTGCATTATGCTATTCTCTCTTCTTCCGCCGGATAAGCGGTGGCCAATTTAAAAACAGACTGCGGTGAGAAAACATCACTGGGCTCTGATCAACGACTAGCGCCACGGATTTGACGAAGTTCACTTGAAATTGCACGGAAAATTATGGGTCCAACTTCCGGAACGAACGGAAACCGTCGTCGGAGAAGTCCCCGTTCTCAGGAGGTTCGCACTGTAATCACTCAATGACTGACATGTGAAATCAATGATTTGCTTTACGGTGGTATTGCGCAACAGTTCGCTTTCGTTCGATCGATCAAGAAAGTACCATTTCGGTCCCGGGGAGGAATCTTTTGTTTGATCAACGCACGGGACAACAATTTTTGCTCGATCAGCCGAGTTGTCCTCGGGACGTAATGATAAGGTTACACTAATCGTCGGGCTGATTTCAGGTCTACGCACGAATCCTAATTGAATTAGAAGATCCCGAGGATTTTCGAGGCGGGTCCGGGAGATGGTTAACCCGCCATTTACCGAGACCAGCAACCCTTCATTTCGAGAAGGATGCACCCTCGATCCTGTTTGCTTGACAAACGACCGAACCAATGTGGCTGGCAACTTTGTAATCTCTCCAACGAAGAGACGCTGTTTCTCCTGTCTAAAAGAAAATGTTCATGAAATTATCTGTTGTTCCTTATGCTTTCCAGAAAGATATTCGTGAAAAATCCATCGTGAGTGTTCGACGGAAAATCTAGACGAAGACACCAGTCATTTATCGTCGCATTATCCCCCTGTATATGTACCCCGGCTTTTTTTCACTCTAATGAAGATTTATTACGTTATCTTCTGGCGCGCTTTCATTTGCCGGCAGCGGGTTAATCTTGCAGGTATCGTTAAGCGTCGTAAAAACGGCGGAACGAGCGGAATCGTTATTTTCCTCGAGGGAAAAGCTTTGCTCGGGATCTTCGAAATTTGCAAACGGAAGTCTACAGCTTTCCGAAACCCATTAAAATCGGCAATTCCTCTGTACCTCTGTTTATTTTCATACAGTTCACAATTCGTCCCGATGAGAATCGTTGTGATTTCGATGTTGCAGAAACCGTCCGGCAACGCAAAAATTAGGGGATCCAGGCGTGCAGGGAGCCCTCGGACAAATTGAAGGAGGCAAAAGGAGAAACCAGGAAGTCCATGAATCGTTAATGGCGGCGTACCTCGGGCCTGGAACCGTCAATTTCACGAGGGACCTGGTACACCCGCGGGAATCCGTCCTCACGTGCAACCGGTGACCATCCACGAAAAAAGCTCGGGCCCCTGAGGAGAGCGAGACGCCTCAACGGAAGAAGAAGAAGAAGAAGAAGAAGAAGAAGAAAACAAGGCCCGGCGGACGCGATACGTCGCGTGACGGAAGGGCCCGTGAATCGCGGGCACACGCACACAAGTACATTTGCACCTTACTATACTCCGTACCTGACGAGACTAAAAAGAAATCTTTCGACACTGTCCACCGAAAAATAGTGCACCTTCCGACGCACTGGGGCTGTTTGCTCGAGAGAAGAAAACGAGCAAGCTAACACAATCCTCAATGTTAAGAAAAAGTTGTTGAACTAGCAACAAAGACTCTTAACCCTTAGTGGACACACTGGGGTACACGTATGTCTTGCTATTAATGCTAAGGATTGGATCTACTGTACTTTTCTAGAGGCAGATTGTCAGTTCTATCCAGCTATCCATTGATTGGATTAGAAAGTTATTTACGCTTTAGTTGGAAAGATCGATGCACGGACGATTCCCGCGGATCGACGTTGCACACAGTTACGGGAACAGCATCTGAGGATGTGGCAATTACGTTAGGACTCCTTGCCACAGATGCAAGAGACCGCAGCCACGGAACGCCCCTCGCGTTACACATATGTTACAAGTTCCCTTCTGTCCCTCTTCCCTTGATCCCATTCCACTCCTCGCTCCTTACCGCTCGGTCCTTCCTGACCGAATTAATGTTCGTACGATCAGCACGAAAGAGAAGCTCCTGTGGGAACTAAGAGACTCGGCTTTGTCGACACACTGGGCCCCGGTCAACGAACGTGGGACTGGGCCCAGGATACGAATCTGACAACGCGGTTTTCCTCGGTAACGTCACTCTAAAAGTAACTGGACGCTTCAAAGGAGTGGCAGCTATTTTCTATCCATCGAAGGTGAATACCACCTTAAAAAGTAGATCGATGATTGATAGAAAACTGCATTGATTGTTCTGGATCGTGAGCGAATGAATCTTTTCGCTCGGGTTGTAGGACGCAGGGCGCCCTGTTTCTCGAGTGTAACCCAGAGTACAGTAATCGTCACGCGAAGTCACGGAAATTCCTCGCGCGCAGTGATAAATACCCGGGCAGCATTCTGTCCGAAGAATGGACCGAGAAGGCTGTCGGCCACGCGAGAACCAAATTCCCGGTTGCACAAGGAGGACCGCAAAATTGCTGCGACGTACGGGCGAACCTGAAGAATAGCATACACAGATATCATTCGGATCTAGAGCGCCTTGTACTTTTTGTGGAAGGACACTCAAGGCAGCAGAGTTGAAACACGTCGATCAAGGCTGCTTTGCAGTATAGCCCACGCTGTCTCGCATTTCGCAAAATATTAAAGGACTCGAGGCCGCTTCGAACGTGTCCGGCTGCAGGTTGGAAATCGTGCATCACGCTCGGTACGCGTGGAAATCATTCGTTCCAGTTTCGTCCGTGCGTACGACGATGGTCGGATAACGGTGACCCCGTGGGGGACAGCGGGTAACCCCATAGCCGTGAACCCTCCTTCTCTCGTGTGCCGTTGACAATGGAGATCCGCGATCGTCTCGCGGGGGTCTGCACGCGATGACCCGCGCGCTTCCTGAGAAGAGGACGAATGCGCGAGGAGGAAACGGCGGCTAACGGGAGCGTGGCCCAGCTCGGAGAGGCTCACCGGAGCTCGAAGGCTTCTCTCACCCTTTGTTCAACGCCGCGCGTTCAGGCCAATTCCGCCTAGACAACTGGAGGACGATCGGAGAACTGCGTTAGACACGCGAAAGGAATCGAGGCTCTGCGAGCGAGCGCGGCCGCAAAACTAATTCACCAAACCGCCGTGTTCTCCTGCCCCGAGATAGCATCACTCCTTCTCTCTCTCTCCCTCTCTTGTTCACCGCTAATCCACGCGATATTAAGCGCAAGCTAGTTGCCTCTCGACAGGACACTCGAGAACCCCCAAACAGACCCCCGGGGGTCCTCAAAGGGATGAAACGGTGGTCGCGTGTGTCCGAGACCGCCTGTCCGCGAGATTACAGGCCGGCGAGGGGCTGACTTCGATGGAAATCAATCTGGCCAGCCTACACGATCGGCCTGCAACCGTCCATGGCGAAAGGTGAACGATAACAACCTATGCCGGCAGATTCCGTTCTCTGCCATAAAACATCTTTCTCGGGTCCTGTGCTAGCCTGAACTCGAGATTCAACAGATATATTTTTATTGTTCCTGTTTTCATTTTTGTAGATTATGAAGAGTTTCAAAAATAGTTCGAAAGAAACTAAAATAATTGACTTACGTTACTTTCGCGAAGAACAATCCTCGAAGGAGGATGATGACGGACGACGCAGTGTCCGTGTACGAAATGAGATCAGCGACAAAACGAAGCCCGGGCTGCACTTATTGAAAATTACTCCTCGCGTGCTCGGCCGTTCGAAAATGAGAAAGGCAAGGGTGAAAACGGATGCCCCGCGATTAGGCTAACCGAATGGCGTCCGGCTTAATGAGTTCGAACGCTTTAAGGCGCGATATCTTCACACTCTGGCCGGCGACCGCAGAATCTGCCCGCTGGCGACGTCTGATAATTTCGAGGGCTCTGCCAGAAAGAACAAAACAAAAATTGTTGTATTTGAACGGGCTGAAAAACGACCCTGACATCGCTGTGTCATATACGTGAGTATTCTTGAAGAGATTCGAGCAAACCCGTAGAAATAACGTAGTTTTCAGACGAAATTTATTCTGGACGATGTCTCGACTACATTCTCGCGACGTAACAACTGATTTACGCATTGACAAATCGTTTTGCTCGAGTCTCCCCCTAATTTTTTCGTCGAGGCTTATTCCACGGGCGAGCAAGCATCGAGATTAGTAATCGGCGTTGATGGGACAAAAGAAAACACGAACCACGGACCGTTTAACGTCACGACCCATCCAATTTTCCAGAGTCTGACTCGGCCGATGGTCAGCCTGTTTGGTTACATGCCCCGGAGTCTTGCTGTCGACGTTGGAAAGAGGGGGAAACGAGGGTGTGCTCCTGGACACAGGGCCCGTTTTCGGTTCCATGTTTTCCGGCTTAATTAACGACGTTTACGTTCATCCGATCACCGTGTTTATTAAGCTGGTCACTTCAAAGCGGCGATTTCCGTTTGAACAGAACTCGACCGCGGCATTAATTCCGCTGACCGATCGCCGGGCTGCGGCTTAAACGCTCCGCGAGGACGTCGCTCGTATTCCATTTCTATCCATTGTCCCATCGGAAGTCGCTTTAACGTGTTTGCCGCGCGATTTGGTGGCCATCGACCACCGTAAAAATCATCACGACCGATTATGGTCTCGTTGTCGTTAACCCTTCGCGGTCGAACGACGCTCTCCGGCCCTGTTGATCATTATAAAACCGTAATTCCAAGCAATTTTTACATCGATGAATTCTTTTGCGTTCGTTTGTTGTTCGAAATAGATAGAAAATTACAGATAATACCGTAAAGCGAATCGATGAGGTCGATCAGCAGCTAGGAGCATCGAAACGACGTGAAGAGGTCCCCAGAACTTAGGGTGTCTAGATGGACATTCTAATAGGATGAAAAGAGACCGCCAGGCGGTTTTAAGCTTTAGGCGGTCTGGTCTCCGTTGGAGAGGCCGTCGGCATATGCGGTTCGCGTGCACCGATGCATCCGTAGGATCGCAGTAACAGGTGCAGATGCAGAGGAAGCGATCGTTAGCCCGACAGCCCGCGGTGCATGTGCGCCTATTATGATTTCTTTCGTAATTAGTCCCCCTCCCGAACCGCCTCGCCTGGCCGTGTGTCTCCCTCTCACGTACGCGTTATTCGGGCGTGTATCTATTATTTATTTGGTCGCACGCATGCACGGGCCCGGGGAACCATGTGCCGCCCTTTTGTCATTCATGGTTCTCCGCTCGCGTCTTCAGGCCACGGTGACGTTAATGACGATGACCTTGAACTTCCCTCCACCCCGCTCCTCCGTCTCTTTCTGTATACCTCTCTATCCTTCCATGTGTCGTACCGGAATATTCCGGGGACGGTTAAACGCGATCCTCCCCGCGCGACCTCGTTATATCACGAAAATTTCATCCCTCGAACACGCTCGAGGTGTGTTTATGGCGATCAAGCGATTTACACAGCTTCGCCCGTTTCAATAGGCTAATTACCGACGCTCGAAACGTATTATTGTCAAACGCGAGATTTACCGAAACCGGCCCCGTGAAAACGGCTCGCTAAATCTACGAGCTGGCTGCGCGTCCGATTTATGGATTCCATGCGGCTGCTAATGGAATGCTCGATACCATTTTTGGAAATATTCCGACGAAACTACACTTCGAATCAGAAACTGAACCAGAACGGAAGAACAAAGTCTGTGACGGCGAAGAAGAATCGAACTTTTGTCTGCATACGTTTACAGTGTAACATGTGCAGAATATCTCCAATAAATAGTCTTCCGAAATTCGTAAAACTAACGAAACTGCAGCCGTTCGACCAAAAAAGTACCATCTGTTACCTCAATAATCTGGAACTCCTTTAAACCTGCGTGCCAGGCTTCATTGACACGAGTTCACAAGTATAATAGTTTACACGAAATCGCGACTGAATTTCTTTGAATAAAAAATTTGTTTCTACGCGTAACAGGAAGCTTAATTCAACGCAAAAATAATTATTCATCTACCTGCTTCGCAAGTGTCACAAGAAATTCGCAAACGCGACTTTATTTTTCCTAGTTATCACTAGTCTGCGGATCTCTGTGTAAAAAATGTCTTAATGGGTTCAATGTAAGTAGGTATAAAAATGGCTCAGTTTGCAATGAATGTGTAAAACCCGCAGTCTAGTCATCACAGTATTTGTTACTCATAGACTATCCTGTTTTTCGAACGTTTGCGCGCGGGATCTCTCGTGATCTCTTCCGTGACGATCTTCGACGATCTACGATGGTAGCTAGATGATTGAGAACAGAGACCGATGATTCCGGATCAAACGGCGGCCACGCTCGAACTACGAGGTTCCGAGTCTCTCTAGCGAGGTATATATCCGAGAAAGCGTCTTGCCAAGGGATTTCGCCGAGGGTTGGCTGTTTGCGCCTCTCGACAAATAAGGGGAAGTCGTTATCCCGTGGATGGGAGGAGTAATTAACTGCTTCTACCTCCTTTCTGTCCGCTCCACCTCTCAACCAGCATCCTTCCTTTCCGGCTTCGGCTTCTACTCGAAGGAGCAGACTTAAGGAGGCCCGCTTAGGCTTTCACGGGGTCGTGTCTTCATTATTCACGCTAATCTGCTTTCGCCTCGCGCTCCCGCCGCCTCGAACTCACCCCGAGCGCACCTACAGTCTACAGACTCGAACGGCTCGTCCGTAGTTTAGCGAAATTTCCATCCGGGAAAACAGTTTTCTTACAATAATCGTCGCGAAACGTTTCCTCGTGAAATTCGAAAAAGTCGCCGAGGGAGACTTAAAATGATATGTCGCTGACCGTGTCTTCCAGAATACTATTAAATTACCAATTCTAATCTAACAAGATTATTAAAAATACAAAGTTTTAATAACATCCTTGTTAAACTAAAATTGTTAATATAGTAGCAATCTTGGAGGTACAATGGGGCACAAATAATTGTATGAAATGTTTTCAGATAAAAGAAATTATGTCTCTTTGATATTTTCGATCTGGTGGTTTCCAGAAGTCTCCCTCGGCCGTTCTATGGTTGATAACTTGCACCGTAGCAAACATCGGTGTATATCTTGGGAAGTACATATACTGGTTAAAGATCGACAAGATGGAGTCTTAGGAACCCGTGTTTCCAATATTCGCCGCGGACCACCATCGGGAGGCACCCCGCGGTGCTCACCAAATTATGATGAATTGTTTTCTCTGTTAACTGGGAACGCCGACAAACGTGGCTGCGCGGCACCCCGACCGAGATAATCTTTCACCAATTTCGAGTGGCTGATTGATCGTCGTGATCCATGATCCACCCGTGCGAACGCATCGCCGCGATGCAACACCCCCGAAACATCTTTTTTCCGTCGTCTTATTCGCGACAGGCTCTCGATAAAGCTATGTCCACACTGAAGCAACATCGAGCAATGTTTTGTCACTTTCACCAAATTTTTTATTCGGTGAAAAGGGAAGCCAACAAAAAGTTGTACGATGTCGATTCACTATGGAGACAGCCTAGATGTAAACAGAATAAAATCTGGCGGTGTGTTTCGATTTTAAAAAATAACATTTACAGTTAGGGAGTCGTTTTACATGTGTAGTTTGCTAAACATTATTCACAGAGACATTACATATTACTACATGTCACATGCGTTACCGATTCTAATGGTACACACTATCCTCGTAATCCGTGCTCGCGTTCATAGTAGTGTTTCCCTTAGTACCTGAGACGTTTACAAACGGATTCGATCGACGATCCATACAACGTTGTAGGCTGCAAACACACAAGCTGCGTCAAGGGGGCTAGTCCCCGGCTACTCGAAGAGCGTCACGCTGTCCTCCGATTCACACGAATGCCCACTCAGAGGTAAAAAAGCCAAAAATTGTTGCATACGCCACCCTTCCTGAGCTGTAAAGAGCTGGGCGCTGTAAACTATACTAGAAAATGCTCTCCTTATGTCGCGGAGCAAACGGGGTAAATCGAAAGGTAGCAATGGACGCTCTCGCAAGGTAAAGACACGGATATAGAACTCTGTTTTGAAACCTGGATCCCCTCGACACGGCCGCGCGTCCCGCTTCCCGTGGCGGTCGTAATTGTCCAAGGCGCCATGAATAGCGCCTATGGTACCAGTGGTTGAGAATCGGTCGTTGTGAGTTCCGAACTCTGAACTAAACACAAACATCAATGACTTTGTTCTCATGTATCTGAGGCGAAACATTCCCTACGAATATATTTCTGATTGCACACAAAATTTAAATTAAAAATACTTGGACGACGAGGAGCCCATTCTGAAGAAACCAACCGGTGTTTCATAAAGCGATGCCCACACCCGTGTCTACCACTCCTCAGCCAATCAAGTGTTATTCGTTGTAACTGTTGTTAACATGTGTTAACGTAACTCTTGCGCAACTGTGTGAAGCTAGAGAAGCCTAAAAGGCACGGGGAGAATCGTCCGAGCGATTCGCGTCGAGTACAAGGTGGATAGAAACGTAATTCCTGTAGAAAAGATATTCGAATACTGAACTGAAATGCTATGAAACGTTATTTGTATATTCCTATGCAACACTTCCACGGATCGCCTTCCCAGCATCTATGATCTCATATACACCAGTATAGCATTGAAATGCATTCGTTTAGGATATTTAAATGCCACAACTTAATGTTTACAGTTATCCTCTCGTTCGACTTCGTTTTAGTGCGGTAGATTCAGCAGGACGTTTTGGCCGGGCGGCAGATAGGCGACTTGGCGAGACTTTGAGAGATTGTGGGCAATGTCCTCGGCGGCTTCGATTCGCCGAAGCTCGACCAGACCGTCGCCGCAATCGCCGAGAGACTTCGCGATTAGGCTAGCGGCCTGAGCGTCACCCTCCGCGGTGATGATGGCAGCCTTTTTTTGCTGTTCCGCCTTTTCTACCAGGAAACGAGCCTTCTCTGCCTCCTGCTGGGCTACTTGCTTCAGCTCCACAGCCTGTGTGAACTCTTTGCCGAACGTCAAGTGTGTCTGGAAAAGATACAACATTTATTGGTTTAAAGAATAAAATGCAATTGTCCCTAGCGAGTGCATCTGAGCAACCACATAAAAAATAAGGTGACAGAAAGTTAGGACGTATTGTAACATATGATTTACTTAAAACAGAGCAGGAACTTGTTCGATTTCCCAGAATCACCCTGTATAGTTATTACTATTCTCCTAATATGTGCTACTTACGAGGGAAATATCGTCCAAGATCAGCCCAAACTGAGAGGCTCTGTCTGTCAATTCTTCACTGACTTTCTGCGACACAAGCTCTCTCTGTGTGATCAGTTCCCCAGCATCGAACTGAGCAACTACAGCCTTCAATACCTCAGTAGTGATAGATGGCAATACTCTTTCGTCATAGTCTATACCAAGAATAGTATAGATCTTGGGTAAGCTGTCCGGCACTGGTCTAAAGAGGATACGAAGTGTGATGTTTACATTTTGTAGATCTTTGCTTCCAGTTATAACAGGTACATTTCTTGGCCTAGATCGAATATCAAATATGATAGGTTTCTGTACCCAGGGGATGAAAAAGTGTGTCCCTTCTCCTACTACTAGATTCTTTATACCGGCGAATCTGTCGAATATGACAGCCCTGTGGCCACCATCCACTGTAACAGAGATGGCAATGATTTAAAATATGACTATCTAGCAAACAAACAGTCTGATTAGCATAAGAGACAGAGAACTGACCGTTGTAAAGGGCAGAGTTAACAACAGCTCCGGCAACAGCCAACCCTATTCCGAGCTGTCCCACTCTGTTCATAAATTGTGCCATTTTCTATGAATATCTGAAAAAATCCAATACGATAACACTGTATTAGAAAATACATGAAACTACTCTGATGCAATCCTAATTATGTTCAGCCGTAGCCGAGCTAACCTAACCCGAGTCTCTACACGATTAGCGAACGTATCGCAAGGTAGTTGAAAGGGCAATTTCAGGGAAATTTCAGGGAAATTTCAGGGAAATTTCAAAGGAAATATAGAAATTATGTAGATTCTACAATTAGGTTTGTTTTAGAAGACCATAAACTGATAAAACTGCGTTAAACAACCGGCCGGGAGTAGCTCTGGTTCTCATTGAATTTATGATTAAGATTAAATGGCTGTCGACTTCGAATGATCGGAATACTGTTGACATAGTGAAACGCCGACGATTGTTTAATTAATATAAATAATCCTTACGTAATGAATCCTGTCCTCGATTTTGAAATTATCACTTTTCTCCTCGTGTGAGGTACATGCGTTAATAAAAGGAAGATGGAGTCTGCGCCCGGCTCGACGAGGAACTAAACTGGCGCGACCCCCGCGACCCCAAGCGGTCGATTTTGCGAGGCAAATTTAAATGGACTTTCTATGTCACAAACGAGGTTCAGGAATAGATCAATCGCACAATGCATATTTTTATAGTATAAATGTATAGTTTTTTTTATAGTTATGTCGGTCGTTTTTAGTGCAAAATGAACCTACGTGCGAAAGACCGACTTTCGGAAGTTTACCTAAAATTATGACTAAATAGCTTTATAATAACAGTGAGTAAATGAGAGTGCTCGCGCCCGGGTTTTGCCTGTGCCCATTATAGTGCTGCCCCCTACTCTAGTGCTTAGCCTGGATCAGCTCCTACATCATGTTTAGCATGGACACCGAACCACCGACGAGATACCTCGTCGGTGCTGTTAGTATCTCCTCGGTGAAATCGATTATCATGAATTGTTACATTCTGCACCGAAGATATTCCAAGTTAAGCAGATATTTCAGACGATGTTTTAGTGTTGGTTATTTAAGATTTACAATATTAAAAGAAAAACTCAAGGACAAAAGATTCCTAGAAATATTAAGAAAGCGTTGAAGCATAATTTTCGGAAAATCACCGATTCCAACTTTAAATTTTATATGAGATACCTCAATTTCTATTTTCAAAGTATTTCATAAACGAGAATTATTACCTTACACTTTTTCATACATACATGTTCGAACAATCTATCTGTGGAAAAGGGAATATGTTGAAGAACAGAGTAAGGGAGAGTTTACTGTAAACAATTAAAATGGTAAAAGAATTATTATAGACATTGAACAGATAGAATCAATAAAATCGTAGTATTTATGTTGAATAAATTAATGTGAATGTGCATGGTTTAAAAGTTATTTTGTATCTCGAGTTCTATTGTCTATTTTGACTAAAAAATTAGATGGCCAGATAGTCAAGGGAGTGCTGGTTAACATCGTTGGCAAAAGGAATTGTTATTAACATTGAACAGCGAGAAATAATAAATTTCTCTGTGAATTGTATCGAATAAATTAACGCGCGCGAATATTCATGTTATAAATGTTATTTTATATCTCGAATTATATTGCATATTTTTACAAAAAAATTAGCTGGTCAGATGGTCAAGGGAGTGGTTGTGGGCATCGTTTGCAAAAGGAATTGTTATACACATTGAACAGCGAGAAATAACAAATTTATCAATAATTACTAACTCGGCGATCAAATTGATCGATGGTAGAGGAGTGGGGGGAGACTGCTAAGCGAGAGCGCTCAGTCAGTCAATCAATTAGTCGGACCGGCGGAGTCGACAGGGATAGACGCGATACGGTACCGGGGGTGCCAGAAGGTCCAGGGAGACCAGGGGTGGACCAGGGGTGGACCAGTAGTGGACCAGGGGTAACCTGGTGAGTTTATAATTCAAATATTCTTGAATGCTTGTTGCTTTGTTCGCTCTTGGTTCACTTTCAACTGTTTCCACTGAGCAATCATTTTCAATGTTTAATGTTTACCTTCAATATTCTTATTGCAATTTCCATCGGAAAAGAAACTATCACAGTTCAGTGTTCGAAACATTATTATATTTCTGATGTTGGACTTGTGTTTTTCCTCCTGCTTCTGTTTGTCAAATTCGCACTTTTGCCTACCTAGTTTCTCAATAATTATTCGATGTACTTGCGTAGTAAATTAGTATAAGTCCGGTGATGTAAGAAAGATAGCCAGAAGGAAGATCGCATTCGTTCTGACTCCTTTTTCGGGTCTCTTGTGCAGCAACCTCCTCGTGGTGAGACCTGGCCAATTGGCATTATCCTCTATTCGTAAGAACTTCAAGTATCTCACGAATAAAGGGTAATGTCGAGCTAATAGCTGCACGTATACAATTATTGATAACAATGTATAATGGAATTTAAGACTTGCATAATGTTACAAGATATTTCATTGAATCGAATATAAATTTACTTTCAACTAAGTTGCAAGTCGGCCAAGGGTTACATCGATGCTTTCTTCATTTACCCTTGGCCACCTTCAGATCGTTATTTCAAAGTTCTTGTTCAGTCAGTGAACATTCCAAATTTATTTTCTGATTTTCCAAGTATTCATTTTGGAACTTTGATAAATTCTACTTCGAAAAATTTTCATTTCTTGTTGAAAATTGGTATTCCTCCGATCGGAGTTCCCTCAGGGGCTCACTCACGGATGGGGACCGTGAGTGAGTACGGGGAGTCGCGTCCCCGGGGCTACCCGAATCGCCTATAGTTTAGACAGGTCGCATTTTTGTGTGGGTGGATTGTTTGTGTCTCTTAAGCTCATTGTAAGGTTTTTCGGTTTTCTCGTTTTCTGGTTTTCTCGTTTTCTCGTTCTGTGGTTTTCTCGTTTTCTCGTTTTCTGGTTTTCCGGTATTCTCGTTTTCTGGTTGTCTGTTTTCTGGGTTTGTGCTTTCTGGTAGATTTCATGCAGTAATTCGCACTCGTGTGCGGTATTAGTGTTAGGTCTAATTATTATTAGTCTATTTTAGATAGGATACAACAGCCCTTTTTCTTCACTGAGTCTTCTATCGTCGTCGAAGAGGACATACCAAGAAGAGGACCACCACGATGACAACTGAATATTTTTAAGTTAGTTTTATTTGCCAAGCAATTATTGTATTAGAGTCACCCCCGAACCAGAGCCTTCTGCTCTGGTTTACGTTTCTTTTTTGCGAATCAAAGCCTTCTGCTTTGATTCATCCCTGTTTTGCGTTTAGTCTTTTGGTCAACAATAATTGCTCGGCTTGCGCGCGTTAATTGTTCATATTTTATATCGTCGTTGTAAATACGTCGAGTAATTATCGCCGTAAATTCACTTTGTTCGTTTTTTTTTTACTCCGACACAGTCTTCTACTGTGTCGGACACCTTTGCTCGCAAGTAGTATGTACCAGATTTATTGGTACGGGAGTTCGCGGTAGTTTATATTAATGGGGGGGTCGAGATGCGTTGTGTCCGCTCTTTACCACTCTCCCGTAAAATTTTTCCACCCATGTCCGTCTCTGGCGGCAGGTGGTTGGAGAAGTTGGTATTGTAGTCGGAACTCCTCTCGACCATTGCTCGCGTCACCCTCGAACCAGAGCCTTCTGCTCTGGTTCGGTTTTTTTTTAAAGGATCAGAGCCTTCAGCTCTGGTTCAGTGTTTCTCTTTGAAAGAATCAGAGCCTTCAGCCTGATTCGCCTTTTGCCCCCGTGAATCGGAGACTTCTTCTCGGATTCACACCCTTTTGCTCCGCGATAATTACTCGACGTATTTGTGTAGCACATTAGTATAAGTTCAGCGTTGTAAGAAAGGGAGCCAGAAGGAATATCGCATTCGTTCTGACTCCCTTTCCGGGTCTCTTGTGCAGCAACCTCCTCGTGGTGAGACCTGGGCAATCGGCATTATCCTTTATTCGTAAGAACTTTCAGTATCTTACGAATAAAGGATAATGTCGAGCTAATAGCTGCACGTATGCAATTTTTCATAACAATGTGTAATGGAATTTAAGAATGGCAAAATGTTACAAGATATTTCATTGAATTGAATACGAAAGTACTTTCAGCTAAGTTGGGAATCGGCCAAGGGTACATCGATGCTTTCTTCATTTACCCTTGGCCACCTTCAGATCGTTATTTCAAAGTTCTTGTTCAGTCAGTGAACATTCCAAATTTATTTTCTGATTTTCCAAGTATTCATTTTGGAGCTTTCATAAGTTCCACTTCAAAAATTTTTTACATCTTGTTGAAAATTGGTATTCCTCCGATCGGAGTTCCCTCAGGGGCTCACTCACGGTTGGGGACCGTGAGTGAGTACGGGGAGTCGCGTCCCTGGGGCTACCCGAATCGCCTATAGGTCGGTAGGGTTGCACTCTTGTGCGGGGTTGGTTTGGCTCTCATGAGCTCTTTTTCTGGTTTGCTCTCGAGAGCTCGTTTTTTGGTTTTGTTTTGGTTATTATGTTGGAATTCGTATTTGTGTTGCGTCTAAATATGATTAGTCTGTTTCAGTTAGGATACAACAGCCGACGTCTTTCATCATCGACGAAGAGGACAAACCAAGAAGAGGAGGACACACACTACAGAAGACATCAGCGTATAATTAAGTTGCGTTATTCAATAAGAATATTTTTATGCGATAGTTATTAAGATTATATATCGTCGTTGTACATACGTCGAGTAATTATCGCCGTAAATTCACTTTGTTCGTTTTTTTTTTACTCCGACACAGTCTTCTACTGTGTCGGACACCTTTGCTCGCATGTAGTATGTACCAGATTTATTGGTACGGGAGTTCGCGGTAGTTTATATATTAATGGGGGGGTCGAGACGCGTGGTTTCGCCCTTTACCACTCATCGGTAAAATTTTTCCACCCATGTCCGTCTCTGGCGGCAGGTGGTTGTTGCAGTTGGTAAAGGTGTCGGAACTCCTCTCGACCATTGCTCGCGTCACCCTCAAACCAGAGCCTTCTGCTCTGGTTTGCTTAGTTTTTCTCTATTCTTGAAAGAATCAGAGCCTTCAGCCTGATTCGCTTTTTGTCCCCCGTGAATCGAAGACTTCTTCTTCGATTCACACCCTTTTGCTCCGCGATAATTACTCGACGTAATTGCGTAGTACACTAGTATAAGTTCTTCGTTGTAAGAAAGGGAGCCAGAAGGAATATCGCATTCGTTCTGACTCCCTTTCCGGGTCTCTTGTGCAGCAACCTCCTCGTGGTGAGACCTGGGCAATCGGCATTATCCTCTATTCGTAAGAACTTACAGTATCTCACGAATAAAGGATAATGCCGAGCTAATAGCTGCACGTGTACACTTATTGATAGAGTTTAATAAAACTTGCAAAATGTAAAAACATATTTCTTTACATTCAACATGAATTTACTTCCAGCTAGCTTGCAAATCGGCCAAGGGTACATCGATGCTTTATTCGTGTACCCTTGGCCCACATCTAGTTTGCTGTTTCGAAGAACTTCTTCAGTTAGTGAACATTCCCATTTTAAATTCTGTTTTTTCCAATTGTTCCCTATGAAACTTTCACAAGTTCTTCTTCGTAAAAGTTTTACATCTTGATGAAAATTGGTATTACTCCGATCGGAGTTCCCTCAGGGGCTCACTCACGGTTGGGGACCGTGAGTGAGTACGGGGAGTCGCGTCCCTGGGGCTACCCGAATCGCCTATAGGTCGGTAGGGTTGCACTCTTGTGCGGGGTTGGTTTGGCTCTCATGAGCTCTTTTTCTGGTTTGCTCTCGAGAGCTCGTTTTTTGGTTTTGTTTTGGTTATTATGTTGGAATTCGTATTTGTGTTGCGTCTAAATATGATTAGTCTGTTTCAGTTAGGATACAACAGCCGACGTCTTTCATCATCGACGAAGAGGACAAACCAAGAAGAGGAGGACACACACTACAGAAGACATCAGCGTATAATTAAGTTGCGTTATTCAATAAGAATATTTTTATGCGATAGTTATTAAGATTATATATCGTCGTTGTACATACGTCGAGTAATTATCGCCGTAAATTCACTTTGTTCGTTTTTTTTTTTTTTTCCGACACAGTCTTCTACTGTGTCGGACACCTTTGCTCGCATGTAGTATGTACCAGATTTATTGGTACGGGAGTTCGCGGTAGTTTATATATTAATGGGGGGGTCGAGACGCGTGGTTTCGCCCTTTACCACTCATCGGTAAAATTTTTCCACCCATGTCCGTCTCTGGCGGCAGGTGGTTGTTGCAGTTGGTAAAGGTGTCGGAACTCCTCTCGACCATTGCTCGCGTCACCCTCAAACCAGAGCCTTCTGCTCTGGTTTGCTTAGTTTTTCTCTATTCTTGAAAGAATCAGAGCCTTCAGCCTGATTCGCTTTTTGTCCCCCGTGAATCGAAGACTTCTTCTTCGATTCACACCCTTTTGCTCCGCGATAATTACTCGACGTAATTGCGTAGTACACTAGTATAAGTTCTTCGTTGTAAGAAAGGGAGCCAGAAGGAATATCGCATTCGTTCTGACTCCCTTTCCGGGTCTCTTGTGCAGCAACCTCCTCGTGGTGAGACCTGGGCAATCGGCATTATCCTCTATTCGTAAGAACTTACAGTATCTCACGAATAAAGGATAATGCCGAGCTAATAGCTGCACGTGTACACTTATTGATAGAGTTTAATAAAACTTGCAAAATGTAAAAACATATTTCTTTACATTCAACATGAATTTACTTCCAGCTAGCTTGCAGTCGGCCAAGGGTACATCGATGCTTTATTCGTGTACCCTTGGCCAACATCTAGTTTGCTGTTTCGAAGAACTTCTTCAGTTAGTGAACATTCCCATTTTAAATTCTGTTTTTTCCAATTGTTCCCTATGGAACTTTCACAAGTTCTTCTTCGAAAAAGTTTTACATCTTGATGAAAATTGGTATTACTCCGATCGGAGTTCCCTCAGGGGCTCACTCACGGTTGGGGACCGTGAGTGAGTACGGGGAGTCGCGTCCCTGGGGCTACCCGAATCGCCTATAGGTCGGTAGGGTTGCACTCTTGTGCGGGGTTGGTTTGGCTCTCATGAGCTCTTTTTCTGGTTTGCTCTCGAGAGCTCGTTTTTTGGTTTTGTTTTGGTTATTATGTTGGAATTCGTATTTGTGTTGCGTCTAAATATGATTAGTCTGTTTCAGTTAGGATACAACAGCCGACGTCTTTCATCATCGACGAAGAGGACAATCCAAGAAGAGGAGGACACACACTACAGAAGACATCAGCGTATAATTAAGTTGCGTTATTCAATAAGAATATTTTTATGCGATAGTTATTAAGATTATATATCGTCGTTGTACATACGTCGAGTAATTATCGCCGTAAATTCACTTTGTTCGTTTTTTTTTTACTCCGACACAGTCTTCTACTGTGTCGGACACCTTTGCTCGCATGTAGTATGTACCAGATTTATTGGTACGGGAGTTCGCGGTAGTTTATATATTAATGGGGGGGTCGAGACGCGTGGTTTCGCCCTTTACCACTCATCGGTAAAATTTTTCCACCCATGTCCGTCTCTGGCGGCAGGTGGTTGTTGCAGTTGGTAAAGGTGTCGGAACTCCTCTCGACCATTGCTCGCGTCACCCTCAAACCAGAGCCTTCTGCTCTGGTTTGCTTAGTTTTTCTCTATTCTTGAAAGAATCAGAGCCTTCAGCCTGATTCGCTTTTTGTCCCCCGTGAATCGAAGACTTCTTCTTCGATTCACACCCTTTTGCTCCGCGATAATTACTCGACGTAATTGCGTAGTACACTAGTATAAGTTCTTCGTTGTAAGAAAGGGAGCCAGAAGGAATATCGCATTCGTTCTGACTCCCTTTCCGGGTCTCTTGTGCAGCAACCTCCTCGTGGTGAGACCTGGGCAATCGGCATTATCCTCTATTCGTAAAAATTTCAAGTATCTTACGAATAGAGGATAATACCGAGCCAATAGCTGCACATTTTGAATTATCATTAATATTGTATACTAGAGTGTAAATTAATATCCGCGATTATTTCAAACCTATTCCCTTCCATAACATTTTGCAATGGCACGTTTCATCAGAACAAAATATATTATTCAAGCTTGTTCATTTAAATTTTTTATTAACGCGCCTGACAATTATTATTAAATGTTAAATTCTCCGCCATATTTCAGTTGATATTCTAATGTTATTCTTGTCGGTGGTGGATCTTTTACCGATTCGGTATTTCAGATCACTGTATTTTTCACGTTATCCCCGCGCCCATTTCGCCCACTTACCGTGCCGCAGAATAGCACGGGCGCTGGCAGTCTTTAACAGTATCTCGTCGGTGACCATACCAGCACTTTCATTTCCTCTCTGACCATACCTCGTCTGTGTCGTTACCTTTACGAGTTTACGCGTTTTGCCACGGATGGTGCCACTATCCAAATGCGTATGTCCGACGATTATTTCATCAGTGTCTGAATTCTTTTGCATTTGGTATTCGATATCGGTATTCGCTTTGCATCTTATGTCAACAGTCGATACTGCATATACGCGTTTTATATTTTATATTTTTATATGCTTGTGAAGAATGAAAACTGTAGAGGGAAAAATGGTTGCTTTAGGGTTCCAAGGTGAGTCTCCGATCGAGAAATTATCGTGACCTAACGAACGGTCACTGCTACTTGTACTTTTCTTTCGTTCTTCGAACATATCACTTCGTGTATATCCATTTGAAAACACGAAACTTTCGCGAACATAGTTTATATTACGTTCCTGAAAATGTTCGTATCTCTTTAGTTTATCTGTTATTTTGTATGCTCGTGTTATTCCGCGACCACTTGCAACCTGATGCGTATACTTTAGGTTAGATTTCTGTTATGATTTGTATACGAGTGCACACATGTATATGCATACGTATATACGCATACGGATACACACATGCACACACGACACATTCGTCACGTTGATCAGAACACATATAAGTACCGATTACATATTTTTACACGTACATATCATATACGTATATTTTAAAAGAGATAAATGGATATTAAAATCTATGAATGACTGTGCTGTAGTTAACGTGGACTGCAGAACTGATTAATTTTTCAGGTGTTGGAAAAACAAGTATGATCATTCGTTACATCAGGAAAGTTCTGTGCGAACAAGTGCGTCCCACGATAGGCGCGGCTTTTTTTACATGTGTCCTGAACATGGAAAATACAAGAGTAGTGTTGAAGGTATATAACGTTGCTCAAATTAAAACGTTAAAGCAATCGTGTAAATGAATTTCGAATAGACTTATTATTTTTTTAGTCGAGTCTTTATACGTTTGCATTTCTTTTCGATAGGCAACAGACGCTCTCACACAGGCACACGTACCTACACGTATACGAACACGCACCCGCAAATTTCGATCGATTATCAATCATTTGATTTCTCGTATTATGCATAAGCAGGACTGGTCCAGATATCGCGAATGCCTAGAACGTACCATGTACATAAACGATTCTATTTGAAACGAGATGATTCTGGGAACTGGGACAAGTTACTGCTCTTTTTTAGGGCACTAAACTCGTCTCGTGCGTGTGAATGACGAGGATCGCAAAGGTCCGGGCGTCCTCAAACCGTTCCTCGATAATGCAAAGTTGGGGCTGCTCCGTAGTCACAATCGTTAGATAAAAGAACAATTTAGTTCTTCTAGCGCAAGCAATTTGCATCATTCGACATCATGTAACTGTCGTAGCTTTATGAGAATATATCACTCGACAGCTACGACAGCGGCAGCATTGAGCGCCGCCATATTGCGTCTCGTGGCTCCCGTACAGAAAAGTAGATTTCCGACACAAAATATCAAATATCTCGTGAAGTATTGACATTTCGATGACTTTTGGATTCGTACTTTTATACGTAGGGATCGATTGGTTTAACAAAAAAATTGGGTTGCATTAAAGAATAAAGTTTAATTGGACCTGGTGGTTGCATCGGTGCATCCACATCAAAAATAAGATCATAGGATGTTAGGGCATATATAATTTTTTTCCTGTTTTTACCGTTAATGCTCCTCTAAAGTAATATTAAAAAATTTCTATGAATGTCCGTTCTTTACTCGCTAATATATTAATTTATAGTCTTATAATCAGAATTTGTGCAAATATGTAAAGGTTTAAAATCATTATTTTGGTTGACTACATAAGGGTTAAAAAAGAGCAGTAACTTGCCCCAGTTCCCAGAATCACCCTGTATATTTTTGTATCTACGATCGATTAAGAAGGATGAATCCATTGAGGCGATCCTATCGATAAATTGCGATCGCATCTGTTACAGGTGTGGGACACGGCGGGACAAGAGAAATTCAGATCGATGGCACCGATGTATTATCGGAACGCGAACGCCGCGCTGTTGGTGTTTGATATAACTCGATACGACACGTTCACAGCGATGAAGGACTGGGTAAACGAACTTCGTAAGAACGTCGAGGAGAGCATCGTGTTGGTCGTGATCGGAAATAAAACAGATCTGAAGGAGGAACGGCAAGTGGACGCCGAAGAGGGTCGAGCATACGCGACGAAAATCGGAGCGAGTTACCACGAGACATCGGTGGTAAAGAACGAAGGAATCGATGAGGTGTTTCTTGATGTTGGTAGAGGACTAATCAGATTATCGTCAACCGAACGTGATCTTACGTCGCTCCAAGTATACGAAGGGACGACTTTGGTTGGGCCTGATATTACCGGCATGGGCGGCATGTCAATTGCAGCGATCCACGGCGACGGGGAGGGATCTCATAGCGTCAGTATCATCAGTGGGATGCACGAATCACGCGAGCCACTCGAGCAACCACACACGTGTTGTTAACTCTTGCTTATCTTATAGTCCAACACAGTGTTCTTCAGAGAATGCTACACCAAAATCGAGTGCGTCTTCCGCTAGTCGTGTCTAGTATCTACGAATAAGAAAAGAATAATAGAATAGGAAAATACCCTATAGTTTTTCTATATTTCTATATTTTCAATAAAAGCGTAAAATATTCGATGCGTTTCACATTGTACACATAATAACTTCCCTATAAATCGGGAAGTTAAAAATACCGTACCGGCGCGACATAGGCAACCGGACAGAATTATAATAATTGACCCCTCATCAATTTTCTGTTCTCCTTCGAAACAGAAAGCGACGGAGTAAACATGCTTTTCCCCCGATCAAAATTATCCAGAATGCAAAGAGCCGCTAACAAAATTAGGTAGTAACAGTAGGTATTCGAAGCTTGTATGCCGAGTCCGGAACGATAATCGGAAGATGAATCATCCTGTCTTTGGGCCAGGCCTCAGGAAGCGTGACGCGTCTAGGCTTTGTTTAACTTATCTCATTCTCGTTACGTAAGTATTCCCGTAGTAATAATCTTCTGCTTGGGCCTACAGCCTATAGCGATTCAAAATAAGGACACTGAAACGCGATCCCACACGAGTCGCAATAAGTCGCATAGTACGGGCGGAGGCGAGTCGATCAAAGTTATGCGACATACGACAATAGAATCGTGTACTCGACTGAGGACAACGATCGCGATTACGATTACGATTACAATTATGATTGCGATTGATTACGCAGACCTTATATTCCGTTGCAGACACGTCAAACGTTACCCTGGGGGAACGAGCCGATTAGACTGTTTCGTTACAAGCTACCCCAGCCGTGCTTGTACAAGAGTATTGTCACGGAAGTGCGACTTTGACTTGGATGTGTGTGCGAGAAGAAAGGCGCACGGTGTGCTGGAGCATTGTGTCTCGTTACTAGCTACACGATCGACGGTTACGCACAGATACGTATACGTGTAGGTGTACGTTTGCGTATTATAATACAATGTACTTGGCGCACAGGTGCATGTCTCAGAGAGTTCCTTTATGCTTACGAGCAAGAAAGAAGGAGACCAACAACAGAGAAACGATTCTAACGTAATGTTCACTTTAGAGAGCTCCTATTACGTTTTGTATGCGAGACTGGTCCGACAGTTAGATGGGAACTTTGGTGAAGTTCAGATCGCTGATCACGCACAACACGATAGGAAATATGTATATCAAGTGTAGCGCACATCGTTGTGTCGTATCCATGCTACGCACGAGTACGCGCGACTGCGAATCTATGTGATACCGCGGGATTTTTGTATCTGCGCTACATACACGATAGTACAATATAGTATAATCAGGAATATCATATCATCCGTTCACAAATCGGAGAAAATCGATTCAATTAATCCGACTACTACAAGTGAAATTGTAAAACATGGTTGAACGGAGATGTGCTTTTTTCTCATTGTCAGCCGCGTTTCATCTATTCTGTATTCTTGGCCAGTGTTTTCGAGCCGAGTGCCTGACGTTCGATAATCGCATAGCCATTCCTGGAAATGGTAAAAATTACTAGACCGATAACTTCCATGGAATCCGCGCTGCTAAAAAGAATTCTTTCGTTTCTTCTGTTAGATTGTTACGCAAGAATATCCGTGGGGTCCAAGTTATCCGATATGGACATCGTCTCGCGACTCGAGGTCACAGGTTTAACGGAATGCGAGGAACAGTGCTCGCGAAGCGAACGTGTTTGCAATTCGTTCACGTTTGGGTAAGAAAAGCTTGAATAAATTACAGCATCGACCCTGCTGCTTTCTGATATTGTTCTTATTCCCGACAAACATTTGGCTTTCAATTTTTCCATTTTTCGTCAGCGTCGGCGTAAAGGGTAATGGCACTTGTGCATTGAGCACACGCGTACCGGACCTCGAAGATCTGAAAACCGATCCTGACTATGATGTATACGTGAAAAGACGACTGAATTCTCCGTGGTGCATTCGTAACGTCGCTCTTTCCTATGGAAGTTTACCCATCAAACTCGCTGAGAGGCCAAATGCGAAAGAAGACGATGCACCTGATCGTGACGATGCTAGCTCCCCGCGAAAACCGATAAAACCTGTATCCTCGACGTTCTTTCGTAGCTTTTCGATTCCGAGGTAATATCTGTTCCGTTTGTAACTTTGTTACGTTCTATTTCTATTCTCTTCCTTCTCGTCATCTCGTTTCATCGTGATTTTTGCATCAATTTCGATCTGGACATCGCCCCGACATTAACATCTTCCTGAAAAGAAGCGGTCGTGTAACAAGCAAAGATGTGTTTTTCAAATTTTAAGAGTTAAAAATGATTATGGCAAGGTGAATCACGGGCTCGCTGGCATCCACAATCTATTCATCGATCACGACGGACGTTTTCTTTCCGGTGACGACAACCGTAGTGTCTTGGATGACATTCTCGCCAATAAAAACCAAAAGAAAGCATCGAACAGTCCCCTCGGTGAGTCTCTAGAAATTTCGTGAGCACTTTAACCCTCGTCCGTTCCTCGATCCTTCATTTCATTTTTTATTTTTCGATATTTCTTTTATTCAAATTGTGAGTTCACAATTACATCTTAGGTCATTAGTTATGTGTTTCCCATTGAAAAAGTAAAAGTCAGAAAACTGTGTCAAATTGACACGAGGGACAGATGATGGTTTTTGTTCTTCTTCTTTTTATACCATCAACACCATGACCATCGACACGTTTCGACCAATTTCAACGAACACACGATTATCGTAGACAATTAACACGAAACATTCAATCGACTCAAGTATTATACAAAAATCTTTTATACACGCGTTGTGGTCGTGATCGCACAAACGACGAGCTAGTTGAAATAATTGTACTATATGTCCTTGGTGGCGAATCTCGAAGGATACTACAAGTTGTTGCACATTGGTTTCTCGTGTGAATCATTGTGTCATAAAGAGACCAACGATGAGAGGGTACGAGGAAGGTACACAGTGTACAGTGTACGCGATGAATGGTTGAAACGAAACAATAGATGCACGCGTACGCGTTTGGGAGAAAAGACATGTGGAAATGAAAATGTTGCTTGCTCATAAATCAGTATCGGTACGCGCTAACCGAACAGATAATTGTTTAAGAACCTTTGTAATCGTAAAAATAACTTTATCTCGTCGAAAAACTCGAACGAAGAGGTGTTCCTTCTCCAACGTGCGAACAACTCCTCCCACTATCTCTACGGAAACGTTCACTTTTCTATAAAACCACACACGACTGTATTTTCTCCATTATTTCTTGCGCGTCTTACAATTTCCATCTTGTCGACTTGCTTGCGCGTGTAACATTCTCGTAGTCGTAATTTCGCGTGTATATAATCGTTATACATATATACTTACGTACGTACATATATGTATATGTACATGTATAATCGTAGAACATGTACGTCGACGAGTCTCTGAGAACCGAACGTAATTGGAAAACCGATAAAAATTGGATAGACCGAATAAACGAAATAAACAACATTTTCATTCTCCCCGTATAGGTTCACGGAATTAATGAAAATGTTCACGAAATCGTGGTATTGGTGGTTGTGGTGGTGGTGGTCTTTTGTGCTTTCGCTGGTCCTTCTTCCTATCGTTGAAAATTCAACCCTGCCATGGAAGAAAATTGACGGGAACGATGTCACGCGTAAGTTTAGCAATGGCTCGGTCTACCGTTCTGGGATTCGACAGACCAAATATTACTCCTAGGGAATCGACGATTTATTTCTATCGATATCGAATCGAACTTGATCCGAGTTTATTGTGCCATTTAGTTGTGACATGTCACCGAAAACTCCAGCCTGGTAAGAAGACGATGGAACCGCTTATCGAGCGTGTCGTCGATTGTGAAAACGTGCAGGATTGCCAGCGCGCTTGCGAACACGAGAAGACGTTTGATTGTAAAGGTTTCAACTACAGGTACGTGCACATTTACATTCATTTACTATTTTATTGCCGTTAAGTAGATTTCTTTTTCACTAATTGCAAACATGTCCGTCGACGACGAGGTTTATCAAGGTTGCTCGCTCCTGTACTTTCCTTAGAGCTCGCGTTATAATACATTCTAAAACAAATAAATATAATACAATCTATAATAGATTGTAACGTAACTTGTCCGTAATTTCAAGGCACGAGACAAATGGATCAAAGAGTACGTGCGAACTGACAGCTACGCCATACGTTCTCATGAACGCCAACAAAGACTTCTTAATCGATTCCCGGTACGATTACTACGAAAGAGATCGAAATTGCATGCCTTTCAAGGAAACTTTCGGCGGCAGTTTTCCCCGTCGAAACCGGCCAACCGATGCATGGTCGCAGATCGAGCAACACAACACGGACACCGATCTATTTCGACAGCAGTCGATTCCGGCAGACTTCCCGCATTATCAAACAATGTATCCGACAAGCCAACAATCTACTCCGGACTTGTTCGACAAACCCGCGCCACGGTTCAACGAACAATTTCCGCGCGAAGGTCTCCGCGGTGAGTACTTGTACGCTCGTACGCAAACGAGGACATACAAAGAGGATCCGTCACGAACAGAGTAAAACGAGGCGAAACAAGCTAACTACTTTTTATGCTGCATAGACTTTGGTTTTCGTCAAAACGCCCCTTCGGATTGGTACGGTAACGAAAGGAATCCGGAAAGTGGCCCGGTCCGCGGCAATTCGTTCCATGACTTTGTCCACAATGGATTTTCAAAATCTTCGATGTCACCGGCGTATGAGATCGATGAGAAATCGTTGCAACGCGATTCATTCTATGCTCGAAACAACGAGCATTCCTCAGAGAAATTGTACAATTACGGCAGCGCGTTTGGATACGACGATAGCTACTTGCCTAATATCGTTACGTCTTCGAAAGATTATGGTTTCGGAGAACACGAGGCCACGTCAACCAGTCAAAGATGTTCCATTACATACGCAACAGGTTCGAAACTTGGTAGAAACGTTTTACGAAAGTCGTGTCTTGCGCACGATCCGAAGCAGTGCGAACAACTTTGTCTCGCCGAGACAGCCTACGCTTGCGGAAGCTTCGCTTACAGGTGAGCTCGAACGATATTGCCACGCCACATCATAGACGATTTTGTTCTGAATGAAATATGTTGTAATCCATACGAAATTAAGGGAGGTTTAAGTCATGATTTTGCCGATTTCGAATTGGTTTAAAAATCACAGGCCTTCGAAGTTTGCAATTTCTCAGGCCTCACTTACGAATTTGTTTGTCCGATGTAGCTATATATTTTTTCAACCTCGATAATCATTTTTATCGTTCCTACTTCTCGTTCCATGTATACAGGTACAATGTACTGTCCACAAATCCCACCGACAATTGCCTGCTCAGCGATCTTTCGCACAAAGATCTCAATTCCTACACGGATCTCGAGCCGGATCGTGATTACGACGTCTACATAATGATTCAAGACCCAAAGGTTTGCTACTCGAAAGAAGAAACGAGTCGTCCCCCAGCGGAAGAATGTTTCTCTAGAGTGAGAAGCGGATTTGGTATACCGACGGACATTACGAGAAAATCAATGTTAGCGCATAACATGGGAGAATGTCAGTTTGCCTGTACAACGTCGCAGGAATTTCTCTGTAAAAGTTTTGTCTTTGTATACGGAACGACCAAGCAGCGCGATCGCGGTCATACAAATTCAAATTGTTTTCTAAGCGATTCGACATCGGGCGAGATCGATCCTGTCAATATGCCCGACATGGACGGCGCTGAATTATACGAAAGAAGTAGTTTTTCCTACGGCTGTGGAGAATACCCATCGGTACCATCGGTTTCCGAGTTGGCCGCATTCTACGAAAAGGGATCCGTTTCGACACAATCGGATGAACTTTGTTACGCTCGGTATCACAGGCCGTGCAAATTAATGTCCCACGCGATAGTGTCTTCGGCGCGGACTCCTACGAAATCGGAGTGTCGCCAAAGGTGCTCGTCGATGAGGAACACCGGTACGATACCGTGCATGTCGTTCAATTACATGTGAGCACATACCGTTTTTGAATCAACAATTACGGGAGAACCTTCCTCCCCATTCTTCGTAAAGTTACAACACGATAATAATCGTCGAATATTGTTCATAGGAGAGCCAACCCCGACGGTACCCAACACAATTGTTGGTTGAGCGATATATCTATACAAGACCTAAGACCGAATTTAGACTATACCCACGACGATAATCATGTATTATACATGTGGAAAGATCTGGAACCATATTGTGGGCTGTCGACGAATCCGCTGTACGAGACGAACGTCACACCAATAAACAAGGATCGCGGGCAACTGCCGGCTCCCTTACCTCCCACATTGGAGCAACCGAACCCGCAAATCGGTTTCGACGATAGAACCCACGGGACCGGACCGCTTTTTCATTCCGACCCGCGAACAAGAAATCAATTTCACCCCAGAATGTATGGGCACGATCACGAGCGAGAAAATGGTCATGAAACGGATTATATAAGCAACGTCGGTAATCCCGGTATCCAACCACCGTCCTCTTACGACCGTTTCGAACCTGGACTCGATTCACCGATTCATTTCCACTGTAAGTAACGCAGATTACAGCGATGAAGAAAAACTACCTTATTCAACTCGTCGACTAATAAATATCTTTTGCATTACCGTTCTCGGCTAGCAAGGACACTTTCGACTTTCCAACGCTACACGGTAAGCGGTCACCCTTGCAGAAACGGGACCATCTGTCAACGAAACGAGGTAGCTGGTTTCTGGTCCTGCGAAACCGAAGGAAACTCTGAACAGGGTAGCTGGAATTATTGTTGCGAACCCAATCATAAATGCGGCTATTCACAAGGATATGAATATCCCTGGTACACATATATATCGTATTAAAATGTTCATAACGATAACGGTAACGATGATAATTACAATAGTTGCATGTGTATTTCAGGTGCTACGTGGGTTTGAAATACGACCAATGGCGGCCTTGCAGCGAAACATATTACCCGTATTATGTGTCCAAAGATTTGTCGTTTTCTCGCCAGTTTCCAGCGTATTCTGCTCGCCATTGGCCCGTGATCTATCAACATGAAACGGCACCGTCGGACTGCGTTGGCAACGCTACAGAAAGAGGAAGTTTCCACGGCTAGAAAATCTGAACTTTGCCAACGAATTTGAATCTTTTAAAAACAAACTTACGGCGATTCATAATTCATAGCGAAACAACCGTTCACTACCGACGCATTTTTCCATAGCCGAGAACAATTACATACACTCGACCATTCAATCCTTCTATCGCACTAACAATAAGAATAAATGAATCTCTCTGTATTACGTACATTTCATTGCACATATGCAAAACTATACAGGCATTGACCTCATTTCAGTAATGAGCGCTGTAGGGGCCCCTGATTGCCTGCTGCTCCCACTACTCTCTCTCTCTCTCTTTCGTGCCTTCGCTTCCCCGTCGTGCGTCCTTCCTAACCGACCAAGAAGAAACGTGGCATCGCTCGTGACATATCCTTGTACCTTCGTTCTATTGTCTACGAATTCTCAATCTCAACAATCCAGTTTCTTGGCTTCGAAGGACTTATCTGAAGCCGTTCAACACCTAAATAGCTCTTTGAAGGTCTTTTGAAGGACATCGATGATTTTTAAGTGGCACTATATATTTTTATCATCATATTACAGCTGACCTCAAAACGAGTTCAATGACGTGCTACACTATGACCTTCAAATGACCTCGAACTAGAAAATTTATGAATCACCCGGTATCAGAGAGTATATATAATATAGAACGGAAAGTACATATAAGGATTTTAGTAGCTGAACGTGTTATCGACAGGACATTATCGTGTTACTGCGGACGCCAAAAGTTCCGATAACAGTTTCGCTTCTGGCATACTGTATATCCTGTGACTTGGTCTCGAGTTTATTAGGTGCATATTGCACCTTTATTGCTAGCGTTCTTTTCTTATCGAATTTTATTGGCCTGATGTGATACGATTGCTATCCTCACATAGTTGCGTGCATATCGTCGACTTGGCAACCGCATACAATTCAAGTTACTAACGTTACGTCCTTTCGTGGAGTTTGTTATGACGGCATTACCGGTGCCGCCATAATCATTTATCTCCGAGAGACACATAGCATTACACTAACCCCACTAATTCAATCCAAAGAGTTCTGTGTGAGGGCTAAGAGCAAACAACAAGGTGTGGCAACTTATGTTGTTAACAAAGAATTTTCTTTATTTTGTGAAATGTAAATAAACACTATTCGCGCGTGTACGGTCGATACGATAAAAGAGTGTGCACGAAAACTCGAACGTACGTAAGTAGATGAAGTAAGAAAGCCAATCGTGAGTTACATTCAAATACATTGTCTTTTTCAGGAACTTTCCTACGCTTGTGTAAAAGTAACTTACATCACAAAAATGCCAAAAACACGGTTAATTACACGCTCGGTAACGAATACCCGACCGTCACATATGACTTTGAACTTGGAATGTACAGAAGAACCGCTCAGCGAAACGCAATTGATGTTGCGTTTAGAGCTCAAGGAAAATTACGATAGAGTACATTACACATTTCAGTTGAAACTAATACTGTACGACGTATCGTTGGTATTTCTAATAAGTTTGTTTACTGTAACCTTTTAGGTGGCTGCTACTTTAGAGGAATTGATTAAAGACCATGGAGGTAAATTAGTATGTCAGGCAGGCAACGTAAATGGTTATCAGTATACAGTGTAAGTATGAGTTTTGCAGCTGTTGTTGTTCGTTTAGACAATTTTATATATGTTACTTTTCACGCATTAGACCCTCGAACTCGGCACAGACAGTAGTGAAAAATCCCCAGTCCATTGTGGGTGTAGTGAGTATTATAAAAAGTGCGATTGAAGCAATGCTATTATCAATAGATTACTACATTGATAGCATTTACAGAATCAAACTAAGAATCAACAACCCATTAAACTGAATGTATTGAATAACGCGAATGGCTCTCAGAGCAACATACAATTGGTCGTGGATTCACGAATGGGAGTTATCCTTGGATCCGTAGCTCAATCTCAAGGTAACAAGATGTTTCTTACATTATACGTGTTTTGGAGAATTATTGATAAAACACTGTACCATAAAGTCAAAATGGTAATTACAAATCCCAATAATTATAGTGACAACTATAACGACCGCTCCGTCGGTTTCGATATCAGCTCCGCCGACGACACCCGCGTCTACGTCCACATCCATAGCGACAACTATGTCTACGATCACTCATTCTCAAACAGAAAACGTATGGAAATAGTTGACATTGTTTTCTTCAATATCGTACAAGCTAATTAATATACTAACAGCTTACTAATTTTTCTCAGTACAAATACACTCGATCCGGCCGTCGAACCAAGGTTCTTCAAGCGCAACAACCTGACATAATAGAGGAAGTATGTTATTCAAACTTATCGTTTAAGCTTAATGTTTCTTACTTCAACTTACTCCCTGACTTTGCTTTTGTATAGCCTGTGATAGTTTCTCGCGGAAGACAAAAAGTAGGAAGTTCGACGCACGTGGTTACGCCGAGTAAGTAACGCGAAGCGGTCAAACTATTCTGTATCAACCATTAGATTGGAGGGAAAATTCTGTCGTATTTTAAATATGCAGGTAATTTTGCTTGTAAACAAGTTGTTGCAAATAATGGAAATTATAATGTTAGGCATATATTTTTGTAAATTGATTCAAATGTTTTCTTTAAAATACGACAGAAAGTTCTGTTCCCACCAACAAACGGCATGCATCAGAAAAATATGTTTTGTCCCGTTTTCAGCTACTACAAGTCCACAAGGAGTTACGAATCTCAGAATAAAAACTGTAAATAAACAACAGCAAATTACACCGGTTGTATCGTCATCAGTGACTACTATAAATGCCAATACGGGGACGGCGACGTCGACGAGATTATCCATGACCAAACCGACTGAACACACTAGCATCGGTGGAATATCGGTCGGAAATAAAAATGCAGGTGAGAGTCCGAAGTTTCTTACAGGATTAAATATTAATCCCTGTCCCTTTACGTTTATCAACGAATACGCCATACCGAGTTAAGGTAAGAATAGGATCAGCCACTTAATTCCAGAAATTGAATTTCCATTCAGCTTGCGAGCAAATAGAGGAATCAAAGAAGAATCTCCCAGATGGTAGGGAAGTAACGTTCAACAAAATGAATGGCGGCAGGACGTTCCCTTCGTTGGTCGTCGTAGCACGACCTAATCTTCGCACGAAAGATATTACAGCGCAAATAGCTCAAAAAGAAAGGTCTGAGTTAGGTATTTATCTAAATCCAGATTTAATCATTCATCATTGTTTGAAGTTATTATTTCGCGTAAACAAAGCCAACGCGTGTACATTTCAGATATCAAAGTCAAGAGTGTGCTTATGTTCTCTGCGACAAAGTTTGCAGAATGGCTGATACAACAAGGTTTGGTCAAATCGGAACAATACTGTGCGCAGCATAGTAATAATTATCAAAAGACCAAATTGAAATTAGGAATGTACAGTGATCAAGGTACATTTCCATATTCGGGCGGATACGTTTGGATCTCGAGTTGCTGTCCCGATCGTTACGTATCGGTTTTCTCCGGATCGATATTTCAAGGAGCACCTTACACACCGACGGTTCTACTGAAGCTGATTTATCACTGGGCCTGCCAAACTAGCGTTCAGAATGTTGTCTCGTGGGTAAAAGTGACCAATGTGTACGTCAAAAATTTTTATACGCATCTACGTAGTATTTGCACCGCCGCGGTTTGGGATAAAACTCGTAAAATGGGCGGTAAAAATTCAGTGATACAAGTCGGCGTGATCAGTCTGGGCACAACCTCGCAGGATGGAAACTTGAGACAAGTGAAAGTCGAAGTACTCGGCGTGTTAGATTACGCTACTATGGATTTGAGATTGCGAGCTTGCGATCCGGTGCAAGATGGCGACAGATCCTACAAAAGACGGTTCAATAACATTTTACATCCGTTGAAAGACTGGGTGCACACAGACTCGAAGATCATGACGGACTTCACCGTTGACAAAAGTACCCTCGAAGAAATGGGTTTCACTTATGTCACGCAGTCCGCATTCTCCGAACAGAATCCTCGAAATCTTATGAGCAATTCCCATATTATGGAATACTTGCGGAAAATCGTTCCAAGAATGTTCCAAAATACTCTGAGTTTGCTCAGCAGACAAATGATACAGCAATTCTTGGATGAACTAGTGTGGAGAGAAATATACGGGTCGACGTCTGCCCGAGCATTTGATAACATCATCGCGCATATCGCGGAACAAACTAGGATTGATTTCAACGAAAGTTTGTTGGATCGTCTGGCTAAAATAGCCGCGAATCCATTCCACAATTGGACTTACTCGAACGTCACTCCACCACCTCTGATACCTCTCGCGATTGGAAGCAAAGAAGACCTTGAAACCGGATGCGAGATTTTAGTACAATCGAATACCGTAACGGGCGGTAACAGTATGAATCAGTCATCGCAGCAGCCACCACAACAACCACCAACACTACCATCGGAAACGATATCGTCTTTCGGTCAAGCATCCAAGCCAGGACCTAGAAAAGGACGTAAACGAAATTTTGCGGTAGCGATGTCCGCAACGACAGCAAACAGCCCAGAACCTGAGGTGAAGAAAGCCATGTACGACCCGAAAGTTAGCACTAGCAAAGACAGAGATAAGGAAAACAAAGCCGACCAGATATCGTTACAAGAGTATTACTACGCCACCATGGAAGGTGACAAAAGTCTTCTGTTGAAGGAGAACAAGTGCTCGTTGTATTTAAAATGTTTCTTGTGTTCGACAACGATGCGTGCCAACACGGACGTGATGGAACATATGATCAGTCACGTTCCAGCTCAAGTGCCTGGGCAATCCGAATCGCCTGTCTGCATATACTGTTGTACAGCCTTCTCTTCTCAGCATCAAATGGTTACCCATATCACGGAAGCGCATAGTAACTTCGGTCATTCGGACAGCGATATGGTTGTTTGCGCGATTTGCGAACAAAAGTTCGGGAACAGTGGACTCTTGATCAATCACTTGTCGTCGATGCATTATCCCTCGGAGATACCATATCGATGCGAGAGTTGCGGTTACCGAACTTCCAGTCACAAGGATGCTATCGACCATTTTTATCGAGTTCACGAGAAAGGCGAAGGCTTGCAGTGTCCTTATTGTCTTAAAGTGATACAGTTCGTTAGCGAAGGTAGCCCCAGTGTTACCAGCGTTCACGCGTTCCTGTTGCACATGCAACGACACGTTGTCCGAAGGGAGCAAGGACGAGGAAACAAGTGTTCCAGATGTTGCCTCTGGTTCAATCAGAAGAGCTCGTTGAAGGTACATCAGAAACAGTTGCACGACTGTGTGTCGAACTCGAAAGTTGTCCCATACACGAGCGGCAGCAACGGCATAAAGATATCGAAACAACGGCTTACAAATAGACGATTCGAAATCGATAGTCCGGTAACGGAATTACCGCATGACGAGAAGATCAAGAAGTGGGTTACGGTGCCGATCACGGTCAACGTTAATCTCACGGTTGAAAATTTGTCTTGTCAAGAGTGCGAAGAGGATATAGAAGAGCAAGATCATTATCCGGGCGAGCAGCGATGTCAACAGTGTCGTTACACAACTTGTTGCTGGCGAGCGTTCAAAGAACATCAGCAGCAAATTCATAATGAACGTCCGATGACTAGCCTCGTTGTTCCTTCTCCTCTCATTAATATTCCGTTGGAGAAAAGGATGCAGTGCTCCTGCGGTTACGCGACAACCGATGGAAACCAGTTAGCCACACATTTGGTCAAATGTAAAAAGGTATTTGCCTATCCCATTGAGGATGCAGCACCGTCCGGCATGTTGGATAGTTTAGGTTTGGTTCCGAAAGCTGTTTCCGACGAGGCGAGCGTCGAAGGCAAAAGGACTAATATACGATAAATTGGCGAGTATGCACGCGAATGGTATCGTCATACTCGACAAATTAATTCATTGGGGAAATAGGCGACTGATAGAACGCATATCCGATCGGATCGAATCCAATCGATGATTTCGACGTTATTAAACATCGTCTACAATAGATTTACGGTAAAAACGAAAGCATCACAGAACAGCGACGAGTACAATTTTACATACAATACTTGGCATCAGCATAATTAATAATGGAATGATGCGAGTGATGAACAAGTATTACATACTTGGATCGGAGTATTACAATTGTATTGAAGGAGACACAATAAACGCGCGTATCAGTTATAGTTATTACGTTCTTCGGCTTCGTATTTCGTTGGCATGAATAGCGTATTTAAAAAGAAATATGAATCACCGGTGTATCCAGTCTTTGTTCCATCATTCATAGGACTCGAAAGATTAATTGTGTGTACAACAGTTACACAAAATGAAATTTTCGTGCGTTAACATCTACCACCGATTTGTATTTTTATGCAATATAATAAAACGGGAAATTAAACTGTACATGTACCTGAGACGCTGCATTCACACATTCAGCAATATATTCCCTTTCTGTCCGTTCAGTACTATACACTAGAAAGCTAAGAAAATTGGGAGGACAAATCTACGAGAAAATTCATTTTCTTAACGTTTATTTAGCACGTACGGTTTTTTTTGTACGAATGATAATATGTAGCATACATGTACTTTTACGTGGTCAAGTGTACGAATATATTATATATATATATTTATAGATGTATATATATAATACTAATTGAGAAAATAAAATGAACAAAATAATCGTTTAGTTGGAAAAATTCAGGCAAATTTAAAAACTATTTGCATTAATACACAATAGTCCATCACTCTGTACTTAACATATCTATATCTCTAGTAAGCTATTAACTCTTTTTTTTTGTATTATTATTATTATTATCATTTTTTTTACATTTTGTTTTTTTTCTGTTTTTTGCAATGATTTCTAATATCGTCTGTTATCAAGTCAACACTAAAGAACATATTTATTAGCAAAAACTCTGCAATGTTAATTGATCGGGGATCACCACGGATGAGTACTCTCGTCACTGTATTCATCGTCTTCGGTGTCTTCGCTTACATCTAAATACGCATAATGAACAAAAACATTACCCAAGAATCACTGTAACGACGCACGGTTATATCATTACTATCGCGTGTACGATACGAAAACTAAACGATACGTAGCTCCTTCGCAATTGTAAATTATAAAAATATTTCAACAGACAATGAGAGACTTTCTGGTTTGCGAAAACAACTGGTAATCTAAGCAGAGGTTCGAAAGAAAAGTTCACGCTGATTATACATACATAGTTTTACATGTATACGGTATACATTATCGATATTCATAGTAATACTTATAAACGATACGATGGTATATAGTAATAAAAAATAAAGCACGACGACACCCAGCTTGTTGCAATTAACATTGAGATTTATCGGTAATAAATTTCTTTCACAACTTGACGGTTCGTTGTCTTATACACACGTGCGAATATATTTGACGTCGCTACCGCCAAATTGTATCACGTGGGAAGCCTCGTCAGCAGTTTACGTGCTCCCAAGAGAGTTATTAACATTGTATTGCTAAGAGAATGAATCGACATCTTCGACGACATATTGATCGATAGCCTGTGTTAATGGTACGTTGTTTTTACGCATTCCCGACTATTTGCATCGGCTCTCTTTTATACAGTGTCTCTTCGTTTCGCGCTCATCATACATACACATTTATTAAATCGTCCGAAAAACTTGTGCCGTTTCTCGCTGCGCAGTTTCTTTGGTCGTTAACTTTTTGCTTATTGGAAAAAAGAAATCGTAAGAATTTTGCATCATGTATATATACGCGCGCGCGCGCGCGTGTGTGTATCGTAATTTGACCTAAAAGAAAGTTCAGTCGCCGAAATGGGTCCGTGAAACCGTCGCTTTAAAGGAAACGGATGAAACACGGCACAAATTTTTTCCGAACGCGCATTTCTCTTAAATTTAACGCAAAAGTGTCTAAGGCATCGGAAATATGATTGAAAGAAAAAACCGATTATGCTGGATATCTTTTGATGGATGATGCTACATCAACGTGTTCCATTAAACAGAAATTATAGGTCTGTTATGTGTGTGTGGATACCTGCAATGAAAAAAAGAAAAAGAAAATTAGAGGGAGAAAGATACTTTTTCGAACGATGGAAACGAAAAGGAAAATAAATGAAACGGAACGAATAAAACGGAAACCTTTCGCGAAACTATACTTACGCGTTAAATTTGAGAGAAGCCACATACAACTGCTGGTCAATTATTCGATGGTATAGAGCATGTACAGATTGCCGGCATCACTGCCTGGTGGTACTAAGGCGTGATTGGGCGGTAGAACAGTGAAGCCCAAAAACATGAAGGTTCGAACCAGCATTGCTAAGTCATGATAACAAGGTATTTTAGACGAGAGAACGTTTGGTTCGGCATAAACGGTTTCGTTGATGTGGAATAACGGTAGTCGACAAGTACCTCGATCTGCACGATCTTTTCGTAGGCAAACGATGATATTGGTGCATCGTAATGTTTCTTCGGCGTATTCCAGTAGAGAAACGAAACCTTCTTTCGAACCCTCCGGTAAGAGACAGCTTGACACGCGAATGTAAAGACAACGACGCCATACTACAGTTTCCCACTCGACGGAGGTGCTTTCGGTCAAGTGTAGCGTGAAGGTCAAACGCAATGATTCGCTATTTCGCACGGCTTTCAACAATTCATCCTCCTAAAAACAATATTTAGAAAAAAGAACGAGTTCGAAGCAGTCGTTACTGTCAAAAACAATTGCCAACAGGAAACATTTGCGACCATAATTTCGAAACTGGTCTCAAGTCATATATTTCTTAAAGGATATTAACCCTTTGCACTCGAATGGTGACTTCGAGGCGCCAGTTCATCCTTGACAATATCGTAAACTAGTTTAAAATAATGTGATGTGAAATAACTGATGAACTAATTTTTTCTCAATTTTGACTTAGACCACTTTCGTAATTACGGGCAAATTTAATCTCTTCAAGGATACGCCGGTTTCGCGTGTTCGTTTGTAAATTGTGCAATACATTTCTAAGGTGACCCTATGCCTGTTTATTCCTTGAACGGATCAAATGGTTTCGCGAGCTCGTCGTTGCGTACGCGTACGTTCGCGTTCTCGAGAGCATTGGACAAATGATCGTTCGCCATTGCATACCTACAATACTTACTTGTACAATGTGGGAGCTCACAGAGAGCTGACTCTGCTTGATCCCCACGCCGCGGCTCTCTGTGTTGACTGTGGATACAGACAATGCGGCATGGGGCACATCAGGACCACCACAGAGGCCCTACACCCAGCGTTATACAGTAGTGTTGTTGCAAGGTACAACCTTCTTCTAAACTTTCTTCCATACACTTACTAGACATTTCACTGCAAACAACCAATAAACGATCAATTTCGGCATCGAAAAATCAATTGCGGTGTTCACCCGCAAAAACGGTAAATACGGTGTACGTAAAATCTCTGTGCAAAATAATATCCCACGATAAAAAAGAAGAAAAGAAAACGACCGATAGCTACCTATATTAAAAGAAAGAAAACAATAATATTCCATGTTCGAATTTGTCGTTATCGAAGTACCGTCCATCAGCTTCCAATACACGTTTTACAATCAATGAAAAGACGTTACGAAACTATCTTCTCTTGTTAACCTTTCGCCGTCTAATATCATTATATTATGACGAGAATCTTCTATGCACGTTGTGTGTTCTACTAGTCTGTTATTGTCTTTTATATAGCACGTATGTATATACGTACGAACAGAAACCATTTTCGTGAAGCCGTTATAAATGCCAATATTTCCGACGCTTACGTTTTATTTAACTTTTAATTACTGGTATTTACAATCTCAAAACTTTCAATTTAGTGTTTCAAGCGTGTACGAAGGTGTCGACGACACTATCAAATACTTATTTTGTGTTATTAAAGTGGTTATTTTATTGAAAAGAAGCTGGTTTTCGATCTGATACTGCTATAAATTGAAAATTTTCATCAACATCGAACTTTGTTCAAAAACAAGTCAGATACAAACACGCGGCCATAAATTTTATCTACATTCGCGGATTTAGCGTGTGTATCTCCTTTGCGACTAGGAACAATGGAATTTTTCTGATCAGTTGATACTGCCTCAGATAAGATTACACGTATTTGTAAATGGAAACATGTTTGATTTGTATTGCGTTTGTCGTTCCTTTCCTAGTGTGTGAATATATTGCGTGCATATATAGTACGTATGTGTGCACGTACACAACAGTATATGTACAGTATTTGGTTAACAACAAATGTTGTGTAGAGAGAAATTGATATTTTACTTTTTAATGTAAGATTTCAACGCGACTTCGTTATTTTTGTTAGATCTAGAAGCGTGTGTCCACGCGCAATACACATGACCGAACAGCTGACGGAGATTCCACACATAGTAACATAGATTATATGTGTTCGTGTGGCCTGCGAGCGCGCGCATGTGTATGCGTGCGCGTATACGTGCAGCATCAGATTCTACGCCGCAGGATTCATGTATTCATTATTCACGTGGCAATCTAACGGCACCATACACACACGCATACTCGAAATCTGAAATCTACCGATGGAACATCACTAAGTACGTCCCCGTCTACCTCACCTTCGTCACGCTTCTCTCTTTGCGCGTTATCTTTTTATCAGTTTTATCCAACGTATTATTAAAATGATAAAAAACAGTAGTATATACGCATACGTATGTCCTACCGAAATTGGCTGGAAATCTATGGAATTACTTTCTCCATTTATTTTCGAAACTGAAAAATACAATTCTATTGGAATAATGTGCCATTCGTTGACACCCTTGATTGTGCGCATTATTCGAAACAAATGGACGAGATACGCTATGAGAAATAAACTATTTTCGAAATGAACACGAATACCCGTACCATCGATCGCATAATCTTCTAATATGTGAAAAATCTGAAGAAACTGTACGTGTTCTAATAAATATTGTGCAAGATGGCGGTAACAAAGTCAAGATAAAAATGGCGCAGTAGTCGCACAGCACTTACCAATTGCTGGATATTAGACTTGGCATTATTAAGCCCTTTTTACTACTTTCACAATTACTTAATGGTAGACTCGAGTTAATATTCATACTTCTTTCTTCGTAAAATCTTGCGGCCGTAAAGTCCACTCGTTCTGAAAACGAAATGTTCGCTGGACGAACGATTGTTGCGCGATAAGAATTATCGAAGAATATCACTACACGCAAGCGACTGCCTTACTCGAATGTCCGAATGGTACTGAATTTCGCCGCATGTCGAATGTCCATCTCGAATATAACGTGGTCTGTTTCGACCCGACTCCATTCGATTCGATTCGACTCTAAATAGTTGGTTCGTCGCAATTCGATTCGATACTAATCAGAAACGATCCCATTCGATTACACTCGAACGGATTGAAAGCGTTGTGTGAAACTCCAATGTTTTATTTTTTAAGAATGTCTCAATTGATATTATAAATACACTGGGGATATTTATACATTTATGAGGTACGAATATTTTCAATAATATTACAGTTCGAAATTCGATAGAATTCTGTACGATTTTTATTAATTTTGTATCTACAAAGGGGCCATTTCGACTGACAATAACATTCTAAATTCCACTTTCTTGAAATTTATCTACAAGAATTAAAAATTGCCTAACAAATAACGATCGAGTGGATAGGAAAAATGTACAAGTCTACTAATAGTAACATTTAGTTCTGCTCGTTTCCATGTTTCAAAAGAAAATGCACTTCCAACATCAAATTTCAATTTTAGAAAATTTTATTTCATTCGATGCATTACAGTTTTTAATAATCTAGAACAACGTTAATTGTTTGAACAGAAAACAGTATGATTGCATCTACAACCTGGCCATACGTTCTTAATCGAATAATTCGTATGCCGATCGAGAACATATAAAAAAAATGCGTACGGAATTGACAAGACAGCGTATGGAATGTTTGCATCAATTGCACAGTTCATGAAACCAATCGCAACCTCTTTTCGTTATTGCAATTTCACTTCAATTTCATTCTATTCAATTTCTCCATATTGAATAACTTTTCGAATAATAATATTCACCGATTACAAACAAATGTTTCTCTTAGTACATCGTAATTTGCATCGAAAATGTCGGCAATCACATTTTTCTGTACAAAATATTTGAACGATCGACAAAGTGCAATGTGAAAATATTAAAAAAAAAACTATTGGAATTAACAAAGTTCTTGGTAAAGCAATGAACAAGGTATTACTTTATAGAAGGATAAACATTTAACCGCACATCACTTGACGAACAAAATCTTCATAATTAATGTTACCCTGTGAATCTTCGTGGCCAGCCAACAAAGTTTCAACTTCTTCATCACTGAGCTTCTCCCCTAAAACAAAGTACAGACAATGTTAATATTGATAGCCTTCGTTTGTTTGTACAATCACGAGATCTCTCTTGATATACTGTTACTCTTACATACCCAATGTTGTCAGTAGATGTCTCAATTCAGCAGAGGATATAAAACCATTTCCATCTTTGTCAAAATGACGTAGACCTTCTATAAAGTCATCGGCTGTGTCGGATGTTCTAGATTTGCTTATAGCCTGGTAGATAGGTAGAAATACTTCAAAACTGATACGTTCATCCGGTTTATGCTGATGAGTAAATTTTTTCACGTCCGATTCAGTTGGATTTTGTCCAAGAGCTCGCAAAGCATCGCCGATTTGTGCCACGTGAATCTTTCCATCTCCTCGGCTATCAAAAAGCTGGAATGCCTCCTGAAATTCTACAACAGAAAAAGAAATTCTTTTTAACTGTCATTGGCAAATAATCGAGTCGACTTAAGTGTACACATTACGCGCAAAGCTTTCCATCGAATCAGAAAGTACAGCAATATTTACCCTCCATGGATGACATCATTCTGTTAGTAAGTTCTTGGTAACTACAACCGTACATCTTGTACTTCAGAAGTTTACGTTTACGACAATTATAGAGGAACGATAGCAGATTGTTGAAAATAATAGAACACTCGAAGGATTCTCCTCACGTATGTGTGTACATATGTAGACGACAAATAAACATCGACTGACGTTTGTTACGATTTAGAACCGCGAATATTTGCGTAGTTGACACAGAGAATTCAAGAATCATTTATAAATCCGACACGTAGGTGTACGATCGGATGAACTGACGTAGCGATAACGATGCTATTCGCTTTCTGTGATCCTTTCTTCTTTTGAGCAACTATTTCTTCAAGTACCTAACCATAAAAGGTAATGACCGACACGCAAGTTGGTGACACCAGGGTGTGGGTCTAATAAGGTAACGATATTCTTGACCTGAATTAAACACTGAGAAAAAACTGTCCGCCCCTCCTTGATCTTTGCTCCTCAAGAACCGATTTGCGTTCACTTACCTGCAAGTTGATCCTCCGAGTATGATGCCTGTAAACGAAATTCAACTACGTTTTACAATCGTCTATATAAACATTGTGTTAACCACAAAGCCAGGTGCAAATGAAAACTTACCATCCTGATTGCTATCAAACACGTACTAAAACAAGTACGACGATCTATCCTTCTACTCTGAATATTGTGTATGTATGTAGGTACGTATCAATGTGTGTATATGTATCGTCAGTGCTCATAACGTGAGCGTGGGACGTCACAGGGACAAGGGGAGTGAAGTTCAACATCATACAATGCGACACACCTAAAGTAGTGGTGGTAATCTTCTCGGCGAATACCGAGAACGCGTGTGACTCAACTTTGTACGCTTGACCAATCAGATAGTTTCTTTGCGAATTCCTTTCGCATTCCTTCCTTGTATCACGGTATGACACATCGAGGATATGATACATTCTGTATACATATACACAACATGTATGTACACCTTCGTATCTAAGTGTACGTTTGTAGATACGCGGATACAAATGGTGACAAGCACTTCGATCGCCCTACTAAGATCTCAACTTGGAGGAACTGACGTATACATATTTGTGAAAGTATATACTCCACGTAAAAGTGTAGGGAACCGCGACTATGTAAATGAAAACCCTGTCGAACACTATAGCTTCGTCAAAAATATGGAGCTGTACACCAATCTTTTTCATCCTCAAACGATTTTCAAAAAACGCGCCACTTAAAGCGACATTTGCTTAGCTTAGTTGTAACAAGATGGCGCAATGGAGGTTGTCAGCTAGGGATGGCGGGAACTTTTAAATCACTTGTGATTCGATCACGTTCGTGCCCACTCACTGTCATTTTTCACAGAAGAATTCAGGGAAGAAATTCACGGAAGAATTAATTCTTTTCCGTTTTAAATACTGAAATAAGGTACGGAAAAGAAAATTGAATACGTTATACGCAAGCTAATTGAAGTATTTAAAGAAAGAGGTAATTCAATCGAGACGAAGAATTAGGGGATGACGGTGAGCAAATTTATTTTAGATTAAAAAATCACGGCTTGAATGAAGTTCAAATGACGGCAATCGACAAACTAGAGGGTAAAACATTGTATTATATATTATACATATAGCAAATACATATATGTATGGATATAATATAATATCGGAATTTGTACAGCATTTTTTTGTTGCCATACATACAACGATGTATCGTGTTCCTTGCGAGAAACGATTGTTCTCATTATTTTAAAAATGCATCAAGTTAAAGTGTACATATACATAATAGTAGATAGTTGTACTTGTAGAAACAGTAATTAACTGGTTTAGAATTTCGTAACATGTTCTACTTCTAGAAATAGTGCCATCAAGTTTCGATCGTGTATATCAAGTCATCATACGTTCATACGATTATGGAAAAATGTATAGAATCAATTCACTCGAACGACTTTGAGAAATATTTTCAACCTGAAACGATAAAAGTTGGATCATTGTGTCCATCAACGATTTATTTGTGCGTATATATTTGCGTAACGATGTTGGTCCTTTTCACGGAATCACGTGTGCGCAGTGCATACGTTTATACTCGTGTAAATAAAATATATTTTCCGTACCCTTCACCATTTCAAGTGCAAAACTTCTTGTGCGGAAATATCGAAAGTACGAAATATCAAATAGCAATTAGAAGAAAATGTTTTTCGTCGACTCTTGTAAAATTCGTACGGTGCACTAATATGTAACCTGCAAACTACTAGTACAAGCATTGGTCTCTCAAGTGTCTGGCCGTTTCCCATGAAGAAAAGTATATATCATATTTCTCAGTTCAACGTTCGGTACGAACGAAGTGTCTTGTAGAGATTTATTGGTCATAGGGCTTGTATATTTTCCACATAAAAACCATTCGTTTATCGCTGCTCTCTCATACGTGAACCCATCTGAGAAAACGAGAAAATGATCACACGATATTGCGATGTTATACATATTGTAATAACTGTATACAATGTAATAGATCTTATACCGGAGCATCGAACAGGTTCCTTCATTATTTCATGCGTGATAGGACATAAAAATTCATGAGGTATTTCAGTTTCGTCTATGGAGCCTTCTACCACATTGCTTTCTTCGCGTTTCAACCAATATAGTTGAGTTTTAAACACATCGGCCGTCTAAAAAGATAAATATGCACATTGAATTGATGCATGTACTTATTATTATACAGGGTGATTGTGGGAACTGATTGGTTTAACAAAAAAATTGGTTGCATTCAAGAATAAGGAAGTTTATTTTTATTTAAAAAAGGAGCAGTAAATCTCCCAGTTCCCAGAATCACTCTGTATATCACGATAAATCGCGATATCCTTTGCCGTACTTCTTCGTCCTGTTCGATTTGTAGAATTCGCGCTAATTGATCGTCCGACACGGTAAGCAGTCGACGACCAGTCAAAGACGATACGCGGGCTCTCTTTGCCAATGCTGACAATCCTATTTCCTGTAGCCATTTTAAAGTGTCGTCAACCCTCCAGTCTGCAACCTGGCGCATTGCATACAAGTTTCATAATGTTAGCAATTCCTTATTAGCGTTGTCATCAGAAAAAAAAAGAAACGTGTTCTCTACCTGTTTCCTGTTCCGCTTCAAATTATCGATCAAGATGTTCTGCGAGATTAGCTGCTGGGGTATTTTCCAGATTAGAATAGTTTTGTCCAGCGCACCTGTTCGTTAAAAAGACCTGGTTAGCGACTATTGAAACTATGAGACCGTACGAGACAAACTTGAACGCGTTCACCTGTAATGAAAAGCGACATGTTCTCGGAAAATGCACAAGAAGTTACGAGGCTTTCGTGTTCTTCCAGCACGTACAAGCAATCTCCAGAGTACTGAAATCATATACACGCAGTGTACCATCTTATTTCATATGAGTTAGGTCAGGTAGATGGGTGAAAATCCGCAAGTACTCACTATACTCCAAATACGAGCCGTTCTATCCGTCGCTACGCTTCCTAGCATTTCACCTTGAATCGGAGAAAATTGAACGCACGTCACGTTACCACCGTGCCCAGCCAAAACCTTTTTCTGTTTAAACTGGCCATCCGAATCGTTACATCCGGCACTGCCGCTTCCTGTCGTGGGCGTCTCGCTGTCTTTAGGCGTTGTAATTTGCCATAACTTGACCAACGAGTCGTTGCCGCTCGTTGCTAATAAATAGGATTGTCTACCATCGTCCGTCAATCTTCTGCCTGCTTACCAAAATAATTTAGTGAACGATACAACGATACGTATTTTGTTACCACTTCTAGTCGCTTACCGTTAAAACTAAAATTGCATGTTGGACTAAAATCGCAACCTTGAACGCCCAAGTCGTGCGCTTCCTCGCAGAGCATCAAAGCTACGTTACCACCCTTATCGTCCATAGTATCGAATAATCTCCAAGTTCCTTCGTTGCAAGCCGTGACCAAATAACGAGAATCGTGCGTGAAGGCGATTGCGTTCACTGCATCGGAATGACCTCTGAAAATTCTGTGTCATCACAGTTACGATAATTACCTCAGTTCCTTCGTTTTACAGATCATTGAACAAACACAGACATATACAACGTTGCTAGAAATACGATCGAAATACCGAAGTTCCACCATCTCGTTCACATCCCATAACGTCGCTCTTTCGTCGTCTCCAGCGGTAGCAAATTTAGATCCATCCGGTGACCATCGACAAACACGAATACCGTAACCCGAGTTTACGAAAGAAGATTTCGCTTGGCATCCGTTCTACGGCAGCGTTCATTGTAGTCAAACATGAAAAATGTACAGAGCAATTAAGCATCCACCCATACGTACACATGTATGCGTACTTGTATGTTGATCTAGACTACACATGTATAGATACACGCGGGTATTATGTACCTCCGTATTCCAGATGATAGCGGTACCGTCTAGGGAACAAGACGCAAGCATAGTACCGCAGGGACTGAATTCCACATGATTTATACTGTATTTGTGAGTATCCAATGGACTGTATGGTTTCTCTTGACATTTGATTACAGGGTCGCCGCAATCTTCCACTTCCTCGTCGGTTTCGATGCTCCACACGCGTACCAGCTTATCCCTGTATCAGGGAAAAATCAAGTTTACAAGACCACAATTGTATATGACACAGTTCCTTTCAATGAATTCGTGTCGACTAACCCCGATCCGGAAGCGATAAGGTGATTCCTATAACAGGCTACGCTGTTTATCACGCCGCTGTGGTCTTCTAATCTTTGGATCAGTTGCACGTCGTTGACCGACGTCTCTGCATTTTTCATCACATCTTGTTCGTGCATCGCGCTCTACAAAGTTGCGTGTAAGTACGTACAATCTTCTAACGATTTCGCATCTGTACCTTTTCGTGTTCTACCATCGGCAATGCCGTGGACATGGAGCATCGCGAGAGTTCCGAGTCGAGAGACAAAGTGCCCGTTAAATCCCAAACGATCACCGATTTGTCGTTGGACCCTGCACCGCGTGTACATGTAGATATTATTGTAACGATCACTGCACGTACAAAGAATATAGTTGTATGGAAAAGTATCGATACTACCAGTCGCAACTAAATGTCCGTCTCTCGAGAACGCGCAGCATGCCACATATCTGTTGTGCCCCGACAATATCGCCACTACTTTACCCGTGCTCTGGAAATGACAATTGTTTCAGTTGTTTCGCGAATTGTTTGCGATTCAGTGAAACCTACCGTTTCCCATATCACCGCTGTTTTGTCAAGGCCACTGCTGACCACGTATAATCCGTTCGAGTTGAAGCGAACGCAAGTCAAGGCACTACTATGCTTCTCTAGGATTCTGAAGATGGTTATATTGGCAGTGAACGCTTGAGCTTGACCCTTTGCTTGTATCACTGTCACCTCCCATAATTTCACGCAATGATCGTTCCCACATGTGACCAGATGATACAGCTTTGTGAATGGTTCAGTGCCTGCGTACGGAGAACGCAACCGATTACATTACCGATTCCGAAATCGATTACAGTATGGTTTTAACGACTAATATACGGTATAAATACCGCATAGATAGATAGCTAATGTAAAAGTAGGTATATATATATATATATATATAGTATGTAGCATGTAGATAGGTATATGTATAGGTAGGTAGATAGGTAATTAGGTAGGCAGGTAGATAGGAAGATCGTTTACGTACTTGTAACTTCTTGAAAAGTCGAAAAATCGCAAGAAACGACACCTAAATCATGAGCATCGTCTATCCAGGCAAACGCGGTAATTGCTTGTTTATCAGACATGCACGACGAGTCGATAATATCGGCAGTGGAAAATAATTTTAAGACCCCAAGGGTGCAACTTGTAATCAACCAACTCGAGTCCGGCGAAAAGCATACGCTCTGTATAGCACCGTCGTGCTTTTGGAAACATCTATACAGTACAGTATGTGAGCATATAGGTATCGTTTCGTTTCATAAGCGCGCACGCACGCAGATGCGTACACGCGTACGAGCACAGTATGTATATATAAAATTTAAACGAATGTTACCCAAAAAGAACATGAGATTTTTTTTTTACTTGATTAAATTGCGTCGAATCAAATCCCACAGACAGACTTGTCCGTAATCACCGGCAGTTGCGAGTAACGTAGAGTCCGACGAGAATCTACAAACTCTAACAGCTTCGCCACCGACTTGAACCATAGTGTGAATTTTCAATCCCGTCTGAGGAGAGAATGGACAAGCGTATTCGTCGAGTGGCAAAATCGTACACGGTCAAAGTCAAAGCATACCCGCAAGTTCCATAATAGCGTTGTCCCGTCTATGCTAGCCGAAGCCAGCATTGTCGATCGGGGGCTTACTTTCACCGAAGTAATGCCATATTTGTGACCTATCAAAGGTGAATAGCATGCTTCCACATATCCGCTGCACGCTCTCCATTGCCAGACTCGAATGCGTTTATCTCTAACAATCAAAGTAACCGGCACGTATATTTACCACAACGGGTAGCAAGTGTGCGCGTTGTTTCAATATTGTACATACATGTGTTATTATATGTACAGTACGTATGATAGAACGGTAATCTTACCCCGATCCAGTCACCAATACACAATCGCTAGCGAAATCAACGCTGGTCACGTCGCTCGTATGACTCGTTAAGGTTTGCAGAGCTTGCACATCACCTATCTTAACGGCGGCAGCAGTCATATTACTCTTACTGAAAACAACAAGAATACAACGTTTCCCCTTTCATTGTAGTCACCTCGCTCTGTTTCGCGCACTCGCTCATTTATCTTTCAATTTTTGATATTCAAAATAAAACCGTGGAACTTCGAGCAACTTGGAAATTTCACGCGTTCCTCGACTACGAACGACACTCCAGACGTGCTTATAATAATTTTCAAACGAACCGATCGATTCTTATTAACAAATTAACGCCTCATTGCTAAACAATCAATCGTAACTGGCAATCGGCGTGGTCGCGAGCACGATCTACTTCTGTATGTCGCTTTTCGTCACCTTACTACTATTAGAAAAACTACGCTGTAGAATAAAAAGCTTTACAGACCTTGACATTGATTTAATATGATCGTAAACGTGGCTCTATTGTACAGGATGTTCGGGAGCTATGTACGTTTGATTGGGCGGAAACCTTTAAAGCAATTGTACTTGTGTGGTGGCGGTGGTGGTAGCGAGGGTAGAAACACCCCCGATTTACGGAAGTAAAACAGAATTTAATTTATTCATGTCGAAGGATAGGACATGAAATCATAGTTTTACGCAGCGACGACAAGTTCAAGGATTCTGTTCAAGTTTCGGTAACCTTTCCGAAGGAAGTTATTCTGTTCGGGTAATAAACAACGGTGTCCATACAAATGTGCATACCACGCGAACTGTACTGTACCGTAGAATTCAATAGAAATGGATAACGGAGACTCTAAACGTTTCATCCCTTTAATTCTTTATGTAAATATCAGTATAAAATACTATCGGCGAGCAACGGAATATCAAGGGACGTGTGCGAAAGTCAGAAACGTTTAGGTATACTCACGTTATAAGTAGAAACGCGGGTGTATAAAACTTCACTGTGAATTCAGGAAATTCCGCTTGAACTGCAGCATTTTATGATGTGTACGACGAGCAACGCGTACAGACTGTACAGAAATCTATTATGTTAACGCTGTAGTGGAAACTTTTCCGAGGAAAGCATTCGACATTATGACGCTGAAGCGCTAAACGCATGTCTACTTAGCCGGTAAAATCGATACTACAGGAATAGAATTTGTTTTACGAGAATAACTATACACCATCTTTGCGATCAAGCACATAGAAAACATTATTCCGAAGTTACTGTTTACAAACCAACCACAAAGCTGAACATTGGAGCATGCTCAGCTAAATTCTTCGGAGAACCTTTCCGTTCCCGTCAATTGTGAATTTTAAACTTGACTTTTCTCACACATTTTTCCGTACGATCCGAATCACGTGTCGTTCAGCGAGTTCCATACTAAATATCATTTATGTTATCGTAAACAACTGGAAACTTATCGAGATGCATACGGAAGTGCATGCACGTTATACTACTACATGTGTAAACGAATAGCGTGCGCGCAGATTGCAATGCTTCACGCAGCAACGGCACCAGATCAATAGACGCTGAACTTATATGTATAATTTATAGAATAGATAACAATAAAAGCAGAACAGGAGGTAGGAAAACGTAATAGAATAGAAGCTTCGGATACGAAAAGAAAAACTTGAAAGAAAGGAGTTTTCAATGAGACTACAGACTTAAGACCCAAAAACTCCTTCACCAAATTAAAAAAAAATAATTTATTTCGAAAAGCAAGTACAACTTTTCAAGCAATCTTTTTCAACCAAGAATTTAATTGTTCAATGTCAGCCGAAGTGTCGGGATCTTTATTAAACGCGTTGCATTCTGCAAACTCCATGTGCGTATCCAGCTGGGCAAATTCGAAATCTTTTCCTTCTTTGCCAAGGAAGACATTTGCGGATGACGCGTCTGTAGCTTGCAACTGATTTGTCTTTGTCATACGTAATAGATTCATTTCTCTCTCTAATAACGTTTTTATGACAGAAGAACCCTTTGCCATCGTTTGGTCCTGTTTATTGCATAATATAAGCACAGACTTCTTTTGCATGGATGGGTCTGACAGTATGTTGTACAAGTACCTGGAAATGAACAAGTTCTTTAATTGCTCTTCTGCAGAATTTAGAACATAAGTGTTAGAGGATATAATGTTTACTTACTCTGCTACATCACGAATATCCTTTTGGAAGGAGACTGAATCGATTACATAGATGACTACCTTTGCAGATGACTTGAATTGATCAAAGTATTTGTAACGCAAGCGCTCGTGTCCAGGAATATCAACCAGCTTCATGGTACGCTAGATGTACAAATGGCAATGAAGGATTATGATGCTGATACTTCCTGCTATAAACTGCCAATACTTACATTATTAATTACAAGATCTTCTACATTCTCCTTAGCAGATGTGTAAGTTTTAACAAATTTGGAGCAGACTAAACGTGAAAATATCAGTGTTTTGCCAGCATCGCTCAGACCAGTTAGAAGTATTCTATTTCCTATAGATTTACTTCTGCGCCATATGATAAACAACACTAAACAGAGGAACAAAAGGAAAACATATTTATTTAAATATTTTAGGTTATGTCTATCTTTCAACTAGAGTTATTAGCAACTCTATGATAGAATTGAACTTAATCATTGAATTTTAGAGAACTCAGTCAATATTTTTTAAGTTTATAGAATATATTGATATAATTATGATCTGCAAAAATATGTGAGTTACCTATGGTTATAATAATCGCTATTACCGCAACCAATATGCCCAGAAATTCGGAATCAACATCGCGACTCGATAATGGCTTCACATATTCATCCATTGTTATGTTTTATTATAGTTTACCTTGTGGACATACTCTAATTTATTTAAACTACAATAATGTACAGAATATGTACACGTATGCCACAATGCGACCAGTTCAATGACCTGTAACAGCTGACAGGGATTGAGAATATAGAAGCGCCATCTCTATCAAGAAAAGAGTTATTTCAAATATTTGCCGCTCTATTAAAAATTTCTCTTCATTTAAAATGTCTAAGAGCAGGACATTTATTTAAAGTTCATTCATACTATTATAAGAAGTAATTAATAAATTAGTAATCTTAAATTTCTTGAATAAAGTGTCTCACGATCTGAAATACCGACATCGTTAACAACAAATTCGATTTCTTACGCCCTCTACGCTGGCCAACGATAAATGTTGGAACTAGATCCACGAGAACCCGGGAAATTTAAAAAAAAATGAGTTTATCAGTTATTTCACATAACATTATTTTAAACTAAATTAATTCAATGTAATTTTTACGATATTGTCAAAAATGAACCGTTAGATAGTGCAATGTTATTTCAACATTATATGGAATACATTTATTATTGTTAATACCCTTTTTCTCAAACTATTTCGAAAGAAGAAGTATATGATTTAGACCACTTTCATAATTATGGGCACATATATGTTAATAAAAAGATCAAATGACCTAGCTTAAACAATCTGCTGCATCAGGACCAATATATTTAGGACAAAACTGCATCAGTTTCATAAAATAATTATTGCATCTGCCGGACAGAAACTGAATTTTTTCGTATTGGATTTGATCTAATTTAGAGTTTAGTGAATTAGATTGTCTTCGAGCAATAATTGCATGCGTGACGATTCTCTTAAGACAGAAGCGCTTCTAATAACATCTGTCACGACGAGTTAAACTATTTGCCATGTGCGTCAGCTCCCCACCGGACGTTATTAACAGACAATTATTGTCTATCGGAACGTACGTGCTGGCGTAATCCACAGCCGGAACCCTGTCTTTTTTAGGGACGAAACTTTTACCGCAGCAACTGCATTCTGCCAGGTGTCGAGGCGTCCATGGGAATTGTGCTGATAACTCATCGCGCATTCTCACGGTGGTCCAACACACGACAGTGTATATTAATGGACAATTACTTCTCATTAGGCACGAATTAAATTTCATTAATACAGTATCATCTCACCTGTTCGAACAGGTACCTAAACGTTTCCTATAGTATGTCCCTCAACACGAATTCTAATTCACCTAATGTACAAGATATGTTTTGCCAGTGAAATATATTTTGTTTCGCATAAAAATTCCTAGTGTCTCTCAACACACAAACTTCTAATTCATCAAATGTACGGATCAAACGTACGAGATATGTTGTGTCAATAAAATATATTATGTTTCGCATAAAACTCCAGTTTAACGGTGATTATGTAAATGTATTTAATGATGTACTATTTTGGTCGCTGAAACGTAATAAGAATACAAACTGTTTTGTGGTTCGGGAACCCAAAAAAACGTTGCGGCGTTCGATAAATTGGCTTCCGTGTACGCTATTGTGCTTTCGAAACCCACCGATAGCAGAAACAAAGCTGTCCTGCGTTGGAATGATGGTATTCCCATAACGATAGCGTCATAATCACGCACATGTCGTTCGCTTACCGGTGCAACCACCTGGAAAGTGTTTCTCATGGTGGACGACACCGATCATGGGGGCAATGTGTAGACATCAACGCAAATAATGTCAGTCATTTTTATTCCGATTCGAACACAGTGAAACTGCTACATGTGCCCATAAAAATGAACTTTTCAGTTATTTCACATCACATGAATCATAAGAAATTTCCTGAATCATAAGGGCTGAACGTCTGCCGGTTACAACAACAGAACTTTCGAACAGTAAAGTACGTAGGTGCGAAAGGTTCATATAATAGAGGTTCAGCTGCAGCCTGAAATCGATCAGTGAAACTTATTAACCCTGTTTCTTTAGAGGTACCGAGGAGCTTCTAATTGCTGGGTGAAAGACTAGACCGCTCGTCTTCAGATGCAAATGCATGCCCCACTTTAGTAAACTGCAGGACATTCCGGCATATTTTGCATAATCCTAAATTTAACAATAACAAGTCTGCAGTCACAGCTGCTGTAAGTACGTTGCATGCTGCGAAAGATTAACCTAGTCCTGAAAGAATCGGGGACACGCAGCATCGGCCGTACGCTCTGCAGAAGGGTGCGAGAAAACCATTCCTGTCGTCGGTCCAATAAAAATCCTCGTTTCAAATTCAACAGATTAATTTAACATTGTACATAGATTTCAGGTTTTAATCAATTAACGTCCGTTCCTCGTGTCAATTTTACACAGTTTTCGCGAAATAAGTTCTGTACTGTAGATTTTGCCCGAAACCTCATTACTTTTATTTTTTGAAGGCGAGAGAACACCGAAATATAATTGTTTACCTTCATATATCATCGATCTTTTACCACTGTGTCAATTTGGCGGACGGATTAAATTAGAAATTGGTTTAATATTGGTTTGACGCTGGCAGCGAATGTGTTGAGCGAATGAATTCTCAATTGTAGCAGCGGCAGCACACGCGCGGTTAAAACAAAACGCGCAATCGTGTGCTGCTTAAGAAACATTGCTGAAGGATGCCATGGTATGGGCCCTAACAAGCAGAATTGCGGCAAACAAAGGGAAGAAGGAACGGCGGGGCCCCTCGCGGCGCGCAATAATCGTCTCTTTGATCGATCTCGGCCCGCCACGCGAAGTCACACGAAGGAATTCCGGCGGGAAGGCGAAGTTAGGGCAGCGCACTGATAAATGCCCGAAAAATTCCAGGTGTAAGTGACACCGGGCCAAAAGAGGGACGCGTGCCGTTTTCCCACGTGTGTGCACCCCTCGCGATTCCACTTCATTCTCCTTGCACGATCCCCTTCTTCTCCTTCTTCAAACCGTGATTACAACCTCTCTCTCATTCTCTACGTTCGATCCCCCAAAGCACCCTGCAGATGCTATGCTTAAGATTTCAAATCCCCCTCGGAGGATTCGACGTCACTGTGACGTGTGCATCGCGTGACGTCAGGAGCATGTGCCCACACGGAATCCCCTCGGTGACGTCGAAGGAGGGGTAATCATTCCTTTTCTCTTTCTCTCTCTTTCTCTCCTTTCTTCTATCGTAAGTCGATCCGGAACGAGGAATAGTAATGGGCAAGGGTCGTGGGACTCGAGGAAATTGCAGATGCCAAAGACAGATGCGAAACAGCACGTGTGTTTCGCTGATACGCGCGTACAAGCCCAGGTTGTAAGCTCCAGGAAATGTGCTATCGAAATATTTGGGGATTTGCGGACACAGGGAACCGGACAAAGAGGAAACCAGTTTACTTGCTCCCGGTTTCTTCTGTCCTCCTTTTGCGATTCCTGTTCTTATTACCTGAATTGATTTTTACTGCTGCCGCCTCGGGCTAACCGGCGTGGCTGCCCCAACCGTTTGGAAAATCAGCTGTTTGCATTCTCGTACGGCTTTATGGAAATTTCGTCTCGTCGATTCCTTGATTTCTCAAAAAATATTGTTTTAGTTTCCAAACACTTTAAACCCTGGCTTTATTCTGATTTACAAGAATACCAACAAGTGAATACAGTAACGATGTCTGTTAACACTAAATATGCAGATTACAATCTTTGAAAAAAGAATGAATACAAAGACGAGCTTCAACATTTGATTTCGCTGTGAGTGTGTCTACAGCTCAGCTCAAAAAATATTCGCTCGTAATCTTGCGGTGGAATTTTTTTGGAAACGTCAAACATTTTTCAAGAAAATATTGTAAATTCGCAGCTGGCAGTATTCACGCAAGGGTCAAGAAACCTGGTCCGCATAATGGAAGACGAGCATGAAATCATTGTCGTTCTAATTCCGATCGTCCGGATTCGTGACGAAAGTCAATCCCAGCGGAACGCATGGATCATTTCAAGATGCACGCGCGATATGTCGTTCCATGAAGATCGGGGAGGGCGGCCCTTATTCGAACCCCGAGGGAAATCCCTTGACGACGTCCGAAGGGTGCCGGTCTTCTTGGGCCCTATGTTAAAGGGACCACAAATCGTGAGCAAGAAGGGAGCCAAGGACAATAGGGTTGCGCAAAATGCTTTTCTTACCGGCAAAAGGAAGGGGAGTCTGGCACGCGACCAACGTCACCTGCCTCGTTCCACGACCTACTGAAGTCCTTGTATCGATTTTCTTTCCATGCAGCTGCAATGTCGTGGTTTCTTGCGCCCGGTGATCAGCGTACCGGGACGCCTCTCTGTCGTTATCGTCGCGTCATATGGCAGAAACGTTGAGATTCCCCGTTTTCGTGGGATCGCTAGGCGATTTTGCGCTACCTACGCTCGGAATCGGAGGCATTTCCGTGCACCTGCTGCTTCCTTCGATTCCTATGAGCTGCCGTTTACACTGCTTTCGGATTTTCTTCCTTTCCTCCAAGACTAACTGTTGGATTTACAAGTGTAAAGCCTGACCTGAACGAGCTTCTTCCCTTGCATACAACAATTAATAGTTTTTGCTTTCTACGATCATATTTTCACAGTTCTACAAATAAAGATTTTGTTTTATAATTTCAACATTTTTTTGATTTCAATTGAAATTATTCAATTCTTACAATTTATACATTTTCTTAACTTTCTTAACTGATAATTAAGAAACGAAGCCTTAACTAGCATTGTAGATTCTTTAAATACCTTCTTTTAATAATTGCTAAATATAACAAATTATTATTACACGTAATACTTATACGTATATGTAATATTACCAGGTTTATTTTACACATTTTGGAACAACTATGCCTTGATATGTGCGACAGAGTCTAGTAAGGGGACCGTATATTGCTCCTTAATCCCAGCAGAACATCAATTTCCCAAGTATCAGCTGCTTTCCACAAATCAATAAATCGGTCGCAGACCATCGTCGTCTGGCGCGTGCCGTTATTCCAGGTCTCCTTCATCGAAGACTAGAATCAAAGACTCCTACAAGAAGAGTCCCCCTCGACGATCCACGCTGGACCCATTGTTCAACACCCCAAGATTCAAACCATCAGCACGGGAGCACATTTGGCTCCAGCTGATGCAACGATTTCAGCTTTGTTCGTCCGTTCTACGGTAGCATCGCATCGCATCACGTCAGTGATGCTCAAGATATAGCTCCTGTATTAACGTATCCAGGGGAATTTCCCTAAGAAGCTAGGCAGGAACTTTGGAAGAACTGTCTGATTAACTGGGATTTGCGCTGTAATTAGCCGCACGCCGTAATGTGCACTAATCGGCTTTTCGATCCGGCGATTACGGCGTCGCTGGCAATTATCCCGTTTAATGACGACGACGGAATTCCCTAAGAGTTATCAATTCTGCATGCTCGACTGAAGCAATCTGGAGTTTCTAAACCTCGGCGTTCAAGGATTCTCGTTGTTGAACGAACAACAAAGTCGGGAAAAAATTCCATTACTGTTTGCAACAAGATTCATGGTCGAAAAGTCGGAAGAATGTAAAAATACGTGGTTGCATAGTTATCAACTTCACACAATTACTAATGAATAGACAGCGGATTGTATGCATTTATTACAGAAGTGAATATGTGTAATTTAAAACAGTAAAAACATTAGAAGATTTTAAAAATATTATTATATCATTTTCAACCTATTAAACATATGTATATTAAGAAAGAAAATAAATTTCTCTTTCACTTCAGTTTGTTGCAAATCAAGTAGTGTAGGGCTTTTTATAAAAGTTGTTTATTACATGTGCGTGTTGCGCATTTAATAAGTGCACAAAATCTTTAGTTTAAACATAGAAGAATATTCAATGTCGTGTAAAATTGCCTAAACAAATTCTCGACAATTTCCCAGCACGTATCCTAGTAAAATGTGGACCACTTATTATTCATAGCCCATAATCCGAATAAAACTGAACCCATGGGCCCCTAGTCCAGAATTTCCCCATATGCAGTCGCCTCCGAGCTGAGGAAGTAGACAATGCGGTGTTCTCGCAACGAAACAAGCGGCGATGATTTCTCGGGGCCTAATAGCCGGTTTACTTGCGTGAACTAACTCGTTCGAAGTGACAAATTTCACCGAAGGTCCCCCATTGGGACTACCATTTGCATAGAGCTGCGGCGACGAGCTTTTTCGAGAAATGGGCCGCGTCGATCGTCGTTTAAAGGAACACCATTGTTCGAATGCCGCGTTACGTGATCGGGAAAGCAGATGCTACTGCAAGGAAACCACTCGACCGATCGTCATCCCATTTAATTGCTGGACCCCCAATGTTCTTCTTGTCGACGACCATGGATTTTGAATATCAATAAAACGCGAGCTATAATCCTTTTCGCTTATGATCTTCCGCATCATCGCCAGGTTTTATGCAATCTCGAAGGATCAGGATCGATTTCGTACTGTAGAAGATCTAACTGTTTCCTTGGGAAGGCTAATTTTAGATAATTGGCGGATTTGATGGTGAAAGTGCTGGTCGATCAGGATTATAATGGCACTGACAGTCTTGGTGGCTGTACAGCAGCAGTTTTCTAGAACAGATCGTTTAGTGATTTATGTCGAGTACACGATTTAGTTTTTAGCAGGAAGGATAAAGGATTTCATAGTAATTTTTTGATTCTTTCGAATTTACCTTAAGGATATTCAGTGCTCCATACAAAGATACCGAGGAGGATGGAAAGATTAAGAATATTTTACATTACTATTACACGTTACAGGCATTCAAAACGAAATTGCGCTGTACTATTCGTTAATAGTACCTATACTTGCTTAGTATCGCGCTGTCCATAATTATGTGAATTTTAGATTAAGATTTAAGATTAAGATTCTTTTCTGTCACACTATATAATACTGCATACATTTGTATAAAAGGACTTCGGTTCGTTTAAAATAAATAATAATAATAATAATAATAATAATATTACTTATAATCCAGTTACAATCTCAATGAATAAGTTAACTCTTTGAACTCGAAGCAATTTTAATTCTGAAATCAAGACATATCATTCAACCTAGAAGATTTTTATTCTACATAATCTTTTTTACACTATTCACATGAAATTGAACCTTCTAGCAATGTCTAGAATACAGAAGAATTTAATCATTTCAAACCTGTTACAAATAATGATACGGCAATTTCGACTGGCGCCTCAGAGTCACAATTCGCGTGCAAAGGGTTCAGAAGAAGACATCGTTCTAAAATTTTTGTTAACGTTAAGATTACGATCTTGTTTTAAATTGGTCCTGCAGATCGCTGGAGATAATTGGAGAACCGAAGACGTAGAGGTCAGAGGAGACAAAGCCTGGCATTTCGGGTACGGATTTCGCGGCAAACTTATGGCAGGTTGGTGCAGCTCGGAGACGGCAGAAGCGCGGCGTCATAGCGGCAGCAACCTTGCTCCGTAGCGGCGCTCCTAGGCGCCCTAAAAGAGAGAGAGAGCAAGCTGGTGAGAACACACTGCGCCACGCGTTCCCACCATCCTTCTCGGGCATCTTCGTCCACCTCTTCGGACGTATTCGGCTCCGTACTTCGCTCCCGATATCAGCTCGGGGCCCCACCACTCAGGATGGCCCCCCTCGTTGGGCCCCAAGATGCCCTTTTGTTACTGAAAATTGGCAGCTTAGTTTAGGTGTTGTTTGGAGAGGAGAATGCCCGGGATGAGGTGTCGTAATGAAGTTGCGCAAAGAATTGCCGGTGCCTGGCAGACCCAGAAGAAGGCCACGTAGAGCCTCACAACGCCTTGTTATAATAATTATTATTTTCAGAAAGTATCTCACGTTTTTTGGCAATTTATCTATTAGGTAAATTCGTTTTACTTAAACTTATTTTTAATTTTTGCTAATAAAAAACAGAAATTCTCGGAGCACGGGATCTTCGAGTTACTTGAAAAATAACAACAAATCATAGAACAAAATGTCATAAAACTTATTCTAAATTGGCTTTCATCTTTCCTTGAGAAAATGAAATGAAAAATAAATTTCTGATTGATTTACACATTTATGGGCGTAGCAGATGGAAGGATTATTTCGGGGAACGGCGCCAAAATTGCTAGATGTTATCTCAAGCGCAGTGCTATAATTAAAAACCAGGATTAGGCAAGGTTCTACTATCAATGGCCCTCGCCAGCCATTTCCGGCGAGGCCACCGGAAACGGTAAAGGGTGATTTAAGAGAGGAACCTGCGTGCGCGACCCGTTCCCGTAAATTGGAGAATTCCTCGAAGGCAGTTAGGAAGACAATGTAAAAACAATCCAGTTCCATTCAACGGATTACTGTTCGCTCGTTCGTCGAAGCACGCCATCGATGCTGCTGGTCCCATGAAAGAACACGGAGGAGGGTTCACTCCGGAGCACCGAAGACTAAACAGATCGTGTTTCCTAAAGATCAGCCGCTGAATGATTTTAACGGACTTGTAAACAGATTCTTAATACAGTTCGGCCTCGATATTTAGCTCGGTGGCCTGTGTGTTACCGGATGTGTTCGGAAGATTGAGTTACTGTACTCATAATACTCTTGGACGGAGTTCTTTTTTTTAATTCTCAGCCAGGCGGAAAACAATCGACGACCCGAAACTGACCAAACTTGCGGCTTTGTCGGAGAAATTTAGACCGTCTTACGTTTCAGACAATTCTTTTCCGAAATTATTATACAAATCATTCCATTATTATACAAATCAATGGAACATGAAAGTTTTTTTAGCTACAGTACTAGACTAAATCTTTACTATTAAGATTTTAAGCATTTTAAGGACTGAAGTCAGTAAAAGTCTCCCAGGTGTTCCCCATGGCTTCTCCTAGGTGCGATCTTCGTTTTAAAATTGATCTTCCATTGTCCAAGAGGATCCTGGTCCTCGATGTTTCAAGGTTTCAGCGAACCGGCATAATAGAACAGGTATAAAACAATAAACTGGGGACCGTAATTGCTCGTTCGCGGGCCAGGCCAAGTCGTATAAAGGATTACCACAAGGGCCGAAAAACTCCCACGATCTTTGGAAACAGTTACATCCTAGTCACCGGGGACAAAAATTTCAGCCTTTCTATGCAAATACATACCTGGGCCTGTGCACGGGTCCGGCGGGATCCGGACTTAGCACCGTTTTCTTTTTCCCTTCCCAATAAAACGTCGAACGCCGTGCCGCGCCGGTGCCCTATCGCGGGCCCCTCGTGTGTCAGCCACGCGCGCCTCCATAGCGGTCAGGCCCCCATAATAGATGCACGAGGCACGGCTCGTTTTCTTTTCTTTCCACCTTTCTTTCTTTCCTCGTTCTGTCCTCTCTTCCTTCGACCAAAGGATCTGCCCCCACTGCACGATCTAGCCCTCCCTCTCTTTGTCCCCCTCTCCACTCGTTTCTTTTAGGTCCCTTCCATCACCGTTTTCCTTCGTACAGCATTATGGGCCCAGGAATATCCACCGACACGACGAAGGAATATAAGGCGAAAAGGGTGAAGCGAAACGCGAATCGCAGAAACGTGGGAACCGTCGCCAGGTGATCCCTTGCGCCACGGTAGAGGCAGGGCCCGGCACGAACTTTTGCGAGCCAAGGAACAGGGCCCACTCTCCGGAAAAGGAGGGGGCACAGAATGGGGTGGCCACTGCAAGCATCTAGCCTCCAAAGGGGTAGACGCAACTGCGTCGAGGTCCAGCTACCCTACGCTGCTCGCTGGGGGGTTGGTTTTTTTTTCTTCAACCTTAGGCTGCAGGTATGGAGTGTGCAACGGGGTGTTACTCTTCTCGAATCGATCAGCTTGCTTTGCTTGGGATAATGGGCGCATTAACGCCTGGATAATAAACTTTATTTTTGATTATCTGAATACAGTAAGTCCTCGACTTCCCCGGATTCGGAGAAGCGAATCAGAAAACCAATTCCGAACAAGGAAATTCGTTTTTTATTGTGAGAACGCGAGCTTTGTCGGTATATGCTTATTATAGTTGGTTTATCCCAATTTTCCTTTCAAATGAGTACTTTTATATATAATTGTGTGCAAAGCAGATCGTATTAATAACATTTCAGCGGTGGTGGTCAGGTATTATTCGATCTGCAGTTTTTTAGAATTTTTGATTTTTATGGATGTCTGACTCCAGCTTGAAAATGTAGTTACCTGGCCATTGGATCCATTGTAATCGTCTGCCTCGCGTGTGTCCAGCACACGACCCGATTCCCAGCGGCACGACCCACTGACCCAATTCGAGTGAATAGGGTACTTTCGATTTACGATCGGGATTTTGTGGAGCATTGTTCGAGAAATCTTCAAGTTACCGTCGAACGGATCAATCGACATATGGGGTACAGGCTGCATGTCAAATTCACCGTTCACGCCCGCTACTTTCTAGCGGATAGCATTATATTCATTCACAAAGCCTTTGCAAACAAAGATTTCGCAAGAGTATAAATTATACATTTGGCGACTTCATGAAATTTCATAGCAGAACTGAAAAATTCATCTCACAGTCTGGAAGACCCTCACGATAAAGATAAAGCAAGCACGTAGTCAAGGTTTGTCATAAAAAATCTACAAAATATAAAAACATATTTGTTTGTCGGTAAAAATATGTTCTTGTATTTTATAGATTTTTGTTTGATCATTTCGATATATTTTTGGCAGTAAAAGTATGTTCTTGTATTTTATAGATTTTCAAATACGACATTGTGTTCTCCATATTTTTATTCATTTACTTCAGTTATTACAATGAGTTTCCTGAGCAAATGTAAAGCACATAAGCAGAACTTTTTATTAGAAAGATATTCATGGGAATCGCGCCCCTACTCGTGGAAACAAATACCCGGCTGTAATAAATGATGCCGTCTGTCGCGCGGACGAGACATTTTTTCATTGAACTCCCACGGAAACTAGTTACATTTTCCTGTATTCCACAATCCAGGCTGTTTCCCCGCGACGACGATCCAGATGTCGTCTAAAAACGACCCCACGCACGTATTTTTTTTCTATGGGGTTCCCGGCTACTGAATATAGAAGCGCCATTAAAAATGAAGCAATTAAAACACTATTTCTGTAGAGACCAGACCTACTAAATTAACTTTGGGACAGCTGGGGATATCGCGATATTTTGGCGATTATAGAAACTGTAATAATGAGAATTACCTACTTTTATTTGGTTTGTGTACCTATTACAGAAAAGCTGACAGTAAAATTTTTATTAGGTTTGCCAATGGGTAATATACTAATTTACTTTTAAACGTGGTTGCTCTACAGTTTACAGATTTATGAGGAGCCTAAATATGGTTAGGTAGAATAAGTCTGAGTTAGGCGTAACAATTGATCTACAATGAAAATCTGACACACGAGCTGTGCAAGTAAAATCTATTTTAATGTTTCAACAAATTGATGAATGAAACAGTGAACGATATTAACTTTCCGAGGGTTAAATGCTCCGAACGCGTTAATTCGTTTAGGCGAGATTGTGATCCAGGCAAGAGCGAATCGTGTGAAATGAAATTAATTTCGGACACCTGGCAGGACCAAGGCTGAGGGAATCGATTAGGAGTTTCACCCGTGAGACTAGAAGGTCCGGTCTTCTTGCGGGGCGGAAGCGAAGATTTCAAGATTCGGGGATGGCGTTTCCTTCCTGTTGGATCCCATGGTGAGTGCGAGGGTGGCGGCTGCAGGTGTATCCCAAGATCGAGCCGCAAAGCAGAGGGTGGGCGTTCCAAATTTAGACTCGCCTCTTGATCTTCCTCAAGAGGTTTGTGGTCAAGCGAACTACTCGAGCCACTCTCAGCCTCCCGGGGTTAATGAGGAGGTCGCGACATCTGACCGATCGCCTTCCGTTATGACAGCTAGCTGGAATATTTATGGGAAATCGTCGACCATGGGAAACGGACATGAAGTTCCATGAGAATTTTCGTGGATCAATGTTTCGTCATAGTTTCGTCAATTTCACATTACATCTTTTTAAGAAACAAATCAGGTCGTCCGGTCCACTTCAAAAAACATTTTTCCGTTTTAACCCCTGTGCACTACTATTTACTTCGTGACTATAACGATTAACAATTCTTCATCGTTCAGACTATCACTGGAAAAATAGAAATTTTACATTTATTGTATACCTATGTTTTTCCCTGTACATCGACTATGACAACGTAGAATTTTATTTCGGTTTAAAGGAAGTTAGTAAAGATACAGATTTAGTACACTTTAGACAAAAAATAGTACTATAAACTAGAAAATTGTATTTGGATGGATAGCTCGAGGAATGGGAGTAGAGACCCAGGTACAACGAGCATTAACGGAGGATCGCGATAGCCGGAATAGGGGCGATAAGTTAAAAACAAAATTCAAGGCCGCGGCCTGTTTTATTGTGAAAGCCAGCCTGTACCCTCGACGGAACTTCCGAGTCCAGAGTTTGCAGATGCAGGAGAGCAAGAAGGGGCCCCAGGTCTCTTACTTTAGGCCCTCTTGTACCTCGGGGAGTCCTCCATGGCTGTGCAATAATATACCAGTCCCAGGGACAAAGCCGCAGTTTAACGTAGCACATTATGTATTTACTGATGGTAGGTACCCGAAATAAAACCATTAAGTACCCAGTTTTAGTGGGGGGGTCTCACTTTTTTCCGGAATGTAACGGACTCTTCCTGAAAAGTTCTTTTTGACGCTCTCCGAACGTCCCAGAAAATGGCAAATCTAGAATCAACTGAGAGATCAAATAAATCTGAAATTCGGCTACATCCAACAGATGCTGGCCCGTGAAGTTAGGGGGTGGAAAATGTGAATTTTTACCGTTCAAGGATCTAAAGGTATGTGCTCGACGTCCAGTCAGTCAAATATAAACATCCGTTTCGATAGTGATCGTTCGAGGGTTGAAATTTGCGAACCTCCGGAGTTCCGTATTCTCCTTTGCGCCCTTAATCTTTCATCGATCATCTGAAGGGCGATCCAAGAGGAACATGAAAGAGCGTGAAACAAGAGCGGCGAACTCGTTCGTTCCCCACGGGAATTTCAAGTCTTTATGCGACCGGTGATCCGATCGTGGCTGGATCTTGATTTCTCAATCGCGGAGGCCCAAACGCTAGATCGGCGTGGATCGTGCATCTGGCACGTATGCTCGTGTGTACGGGGGCCTCGTGTGTCGACGCGGAAGTCCCGTGGACCACGGGGGCACAGCTGGTCGCGAGAACCGATTTATCGCGGGACTATCGCCGAGACACATTGTGACGCAATGACGCGTCGCACGATCATTCACGGTAATCACAACAGACTGAGAGATTGAGAGTCTTGAGATACTGACACGAGTCACCGGCGACTAATTAAACGACTATTTCATTCGACCCTCGCCTGGCGGCTCTCCAAAAACCACCCCAACACTGAATTTCCGATGTTTCACAAGTCAGCGCTATTCGAGCTGCTATAATTTTGTAATAAAAAATCGTAGAACGACGAACCTTGGCTCAGTTTAAAGCTAAAAGCCTCTACTTTCACGGTCCATTCATAATATTTTTCTACAATATTTTTGCACTATGCAGCAACCTGAAAACTGAAGGAAGTTATTTTGCCACAGTCTTACAAATTGAAACTTCTCTGGAAACGTTGGAAAATTTTTTCCGTGGATGAATCCACCACGTATTTAAAGATCAAAGCTTCCCCTTTGCAAGAATTTCTTAAAAATTGATGTACGATTTTTTTTGGTCGTTTCATTGAGCCTTGAACGAGAGGTGTCAATCACGAAAATCACTTTTTAATGTTTTTAGAAACGTTTGAGTTGATGATCGAGATCGAAATATGGAAAATTACCGGTTTGTCCAGGGGAAAAAATGAATTTCCATTGATCCTCGGTGTTTTCGTATCTGTCCTGGAATCGTCGTGGATAGCCTGGCTAGATGGTGCAATAAATCAGCCGGTCAAAAGGAACGTTTACGTAGCGCAGCGTAAAGTAGGAAACGGGCTTTGTCACGGCTACGGTCCGGCTCCGGAAAGTAAAAGTTTTCCGGTGCAATAATCGCCGGTCGTAAAGGTTTATCTGTTTATTGCGGCCGCCATTGCCTCTAGAAATGGGCTGAGTGATTCCGTCAACGAAACAAACGTCCGGCGTTTATTATTTCGTGTCTACATGCTTGCCGTTCGTGAAACGCTCTCCCGATCGTCGTAAGCGGCTTTACATCTTCATTGTGACTGTTTTTTATAGTTGGGTACGTTTATAGACAAGGTGTTATTGCTCCTAAGCGTGTCGCGCGTTATGAATAACGCCAACGACAAATGCCAATAATAGTTGCTCACTCTCGTTACAAACGGATCAACCCGAACCGCAATTAACCCTTTGCACTCGGAGCTATTTTAACTCGAAAATTAAACGTTTCTTCTGACCTACAATATTTCCATTCTCTATGATTTTTTAAATTTGATAAATATGAAATTGATATAATACCTCATACAATACCTAAATGTGTAGTAATTGGTTAGATACCGACATATCTGATAGTGTAAACAATTATTTGAATAATAGTACAGCAATTTTTAGTGGTGCCTCAGAGGCGCCACTCGAGTGCTAAGGGTTAACATTAGAAACTTGCGTTAATAATTTTTCTTTCAGTATTGTTAAATATACTTTTACAATCAACGAATGTACTGTTCATCTAGCATTCATTATTTACAATCCTCTTTCGAACCGTACAATTGCCTTTTTCGAATTATTTTCTTACCGGTGTAAAATGTCATAAATTCTTTCGAAATTTGCCTAAATTCAGAATATTGCGTAAACGGTATTCCAGGCATAGTTCTATCGATTTCGCTAAACTATAAAGGCGCAAATGGCCGCTGACAGAGGAACAAAACAGTTCCACAAAGGCCGAGTGCGATCGTAACACGGCGTTGCAAAAAGGTCCGGGGGCAGTTGCAATTCCAGGCGCAATTCGATATCGCGTTTTCCCATGGCGTCGCCTCTATAAAACAGCGTGCACGCCGGGCGAAAGAAAGAGTTCATTGATGAGACTGTACGGGTCGAGAACAGTGTGGCGCGGCCCGAGTAAACAGTATTTAACGTTTCAGAAGAATTCCCACACAGTGTGCACCCCTCCCGTCGCCCCTCCGCCCCTCATCGTCCCTCTCTAGCACTCGAATGCATCCGATGCATCGTTGCGCGCGCCAGCCACACTTATGACGCACGTATACACACGTCCGGCACACGGCCCTTCTCTGTCGCACGATTTTCTCTGTCCGTCGTTTGCCTTTGCCTTTGCCGCTGTGTTGGGGTTTCATCGTGGCAATCGGACCGACAAGATCGTCTTTGCGGTACTTGAACTTTTTACACCACGGGAATCGTGAGGATCGTTTTTCTTTTTTTCTCCGGTGTGTTAACCATTTACTCGCTCGCCGGCGAACACGATGCACCGGTGACAGCGAGATTCTGATTTCGTCGGGGAAAATGGGGAATTTTTCGGAGCGCCGAAAGATCAATTTTTGCTCCTATGGCGTCGGTGGAGTAGATTAAATTTTTATTTTTCTCAGCGAAATTCGTATATTTTAACCCCCATACGTTTCTCAGGGTGAAAGTTCACCCATTTAATATTTTTACATACTGTAAAATTATTCATCTTTTTATGTCTACGTCGTGAGATATATTTCTTTAAAATGTGACGCTATAAATGAAACATAATCTGTTGATTTAACGTGCAAAATAAAAATGGGCGAATTGTTAACCTAGTCTCTCGTATGCAGTTATATTTGAGGCGTGTATGAGGGTTAAATGGTTTTGTAATTTTAATTTTACAGTCCAGATATGCTATAAAGATATTAGCTCCACATCTGAATTAATTTATTGTTTTTCCCTAACAAAACGATAAGCCAGTCTTTGTTAGAAATTCCTCGAAACTCTCGAGGTATATTTTTTAATAAACTCGAATTAACGAGCCCGTCACTTGAAGAAACACGTCCTTCTCCGAAACGATGATCTGATTGTTCAGTCTCTTTATTAAATAGCTGGCACAAAACCAGCTGTATGCGTTCTTTATGCGTTAAAAGAAGTGCGCAGTAAAGCTGCGAAAGGAGTACGAAAGAGGAGACTCAAATTTCGAGGAGACTATGTATGTCGCCTTGTCCCGAGGACGGCGTGAATTCCCACACATCAACAGGTCTCAGGAGGACCTCCCACCCCATGGGTACTCTATAGCCCCACTCCAGGTTCACGATACACCCCACTCCGTACCGCGGCGAGTGCATCGGCATGCGGTCTTCGAAATCGAAAACGTCAAACAGTTACCCTCGACACCCCAAGCGGGACGACGCCGACTACCGGCGATCATCCCCGACCTCAGTGCTTCAAAAGTCTTCAACAGAATCGTACCGGTACAGCACCCTTAGCTCCTCAATGTCGAGGACTCGTATGGGATTGTTTGTGGATTCAGTTCAGTTCTTCACGTGTCAACGATTGCAAGGGACTTAACAGACAATTTTTCTGTGTTGATTTCGTTACAAAAACTGCCGAAAGTGTTTGACTCTGTGCTTCAATGGTGGATTACTATAATTACAAGATGTCCGGGAGCGAGGACGAGCCGGACGGTCAAACGCAGTCCGGGATGACCAAGGCTGAGCTGCGAAGGGTAAAATTTATTTCTCACCCCCTTGTCGTTTTTCTACAACTTTTGCTTGTGTCGATCGTTCTTTACTTGCGAGTACTACTTGTCCCGCTTTTTAAAAATTGTGATTGTGGATCTTCAGAGATGAATGTAAAGTATACATTTTTTTATTGAGCTTATCAGCTGTATACAAACAGACAAAGTCTATCACCTGTTCGAATAGAAATACTCGAGTAATGAATAAAATATTTAAGAATATCAAATAAACGTGTAGAGAATTCTTTTCTACTCCCAATTGGTGTACCTGCATTTAAAAAAAAATGTTCGTACGAGTACTACAATTGTCACTAGCAACAAATCAAAATAATTGTCCTGATATTGCGACTGAAAATATAAATCTCGGAAAGGCATCGCTAAATTTCTCAATTCTCTGAAGATTTCAAATAATAAGAAAATATCAAAGTTAACAAATAACAACAGTTCCCATAACATCATCGAACGGTCACAATACAGAACGTAAACATAATAGAGTACATACAGAGCAAGGTCCGCAATTATGTCGAATCCCCTTCTTACATTCTCCAGCTCGCACGCTTATCGCTTCTAAAGCGGTCCCACGTGCTATCGCGTGCAAGCAATTGTAATTCTCGATCCGATAACGAGGCGATAGATCCCAAAGGGATTCCATGGCGGCGTGTATCGATCGTTGAAGCTCCTAATTTGCTAATTGCAGAGCAACAAGCCGATCATGGAGAAGCGTCGTCGAGCGCGGATCAATCAGTGCCTGGACGAGCTGAAGGGACTGATCCTGGAGGCGATGAAAAAAGACGTGAGTATCCGATCCTGGGGATTTAACCAGAATGCAAGGGAGCGATCGACGAACATGTTATCGGCGCTACAGGGTGGTCGGTGTCTCGATGACAGTGATTTCGTTGGGATCGATCGATCGATAGATGTCGGCCGTAGATAGAGCTGGTCTAGCGGACGGCTGTTTTAATCTGTTAATCGCGTGACACGGTGAAACGACCGACGGAATTCTCTTGACGAGGAACAACGACATCAGCAAAGCTCCCGGGGACGATAGCACGAGACCGCATGATCCCAGACCTCGCATGGAATCCACGTTGTCGCCGCGGCGCCCGAAACGTGCCGCCGCGAACGTGACCGATCTCGAAGACTTATCTGGTGACGTTATCCCCCGGTTCACGGAGATAACGTGGAAATATGCGACTGGCCTTTCTATCCGGACCTACTGGCGAATATTTTCGTCACGTAACTGTCGTCGGTAATCCCGCGATCGAGATTTCCGCGGGCGAAGAGGGCGCCCGATCGATTACCAGGTCGGACCGATTCGACACGTGCGAGACGTGCGCCAGCTGATCTCGTAATTTCAGGGATTTGTCGCGAATTTTGGTGATCGTCTCATTTTTTCGGTCAGAGTTAGGTTGGATTGGCTGGTTAATCCTTTGGGGACAGATGTGTTTCTTTTGGAAAAGATTGGTAGGCAGAATAAAATGATGTTAAGGTAATTTGATATGTTTCATGACATTCGGCTGTTTGGAATAAATTCAAGATTGACTGGGTTCTTCTAATTTATTTTAGAAAGTGTATTAGGTTGGAGAGAAAGTTCTGTCGTAGTTTAAGTAAGTAGGTAATTGGGAAATTATATGATTGAATAATATTAAACATATATTTTTATAAATAGGACGGTCAAAAATAATTTTCTAGTAATTCTATGTTGTTGAGTCTAGTTTCTGATCACTAGATACAATTTTCTCTGGGAATAGGAAGCGTATTGTGTATAATTGGCAATTTTGTATCGTCGAAATTCTATCGGTTCGAAAAAACCGATCGAGTGGAATGTACTCGGGGCACACTGGTTTGCCACTCGGTTCGGGGACTGAAGTGCCATTGTTGAGAACTCCGACGGAGGTTACGTGTTGGCAGAGGGCTTCCACCATCCGTTCCCACGGCAAGGCATCTAAAACACTAAAACAAAACCCCGTCCACCTCCTGCTACCGGAGTTCCAATTCTACAGTCGAAAACAAATCATGTCACACACGGGAGAGGATGGCTGCGGCGGCGAGCTCGAAAAAAGGAGACGGCCTGATCAAACAGCTCTTGCTAACATCCGCACCCGGAGCTCATCCTATCAGTTTAATTAAAAGATCGACTCTTGACCTTTATACTGAGAGGACCGAAACAATCCGCCGCGGTTACTGCGCATGCCTTATCTCGCCATTTGTAACTTTAACCAATTCGCACTGTTATCGCTCCCTACGCTTGCTATTATAAAAGAATCCGAGCCAATTTCGCTGCTCGACAGAATTAATGTCTTAATTCCCCAGCTGTCATTCTTTGATATTCATCAAAATTCAATAGTCTCGTCGTGTATGATCTTGTTCGAATAGGTTGGACCAAGTTAATTTCTTAATTCTTCAGACATCATTTTTTGAAGTTCATAATAATCCAATCATGTGTGATCATGTTCAAAAAGGTTGGACGAAGTTAATGTCTTCATTCTCGAATTGTCATTTTTTGATGTTCATAAAAATGTAATAGTCTCGTCGTGTATGATCTTCTTTAAATAGGTTGGACCAAATTAATGTCTTCATTCTTGAGCAATCATTTTTTGATGTTCATAATAATCCAATCATGTTCAAAAACGTTGGACGAAGTTAATGTCATCATTCTCGAATTGTCATTTTTTGATGTTCATAAAAATGTAATAGTCTCGTCGTGTATGATCTTCTTTAAATAGATTGGACCAAATTAATGTCTTCATTCTTGAGCAATCATTTTTTGATGTTCATAATAATCCAATCATGTATGATCATGTTCAAAAACGTTAGACGAAGTTAATGTCATCATTCTTGAGTTGTCATTTTTTGATGTTCATAAAAATTGAATAGTCTCGTCGTGTATGATCTTTTTTGAAGAGGTAGGACAATATTTCCAATGTTGAAAAAACTTTCCAGCATGATCCGCGAGATTTTCCCGTAGCACCGAAGGATAGAGGACTCCGTCTCCAGTAACATGATCCATCGAGATTGATTTCTCAGACAGGAATATAACGAGAGCTAGCCGCTCTCACCGTTCTCTTCTCCTCGTCCAGATGACTTCCGCTACCTGCTCGCTCCAGTGTCCGTCCCGTTCGCCCATACGAAACGCCCCCCGCGTTCGTGGGAACCTCGAAATAATTATTACGAAGAGAGTGAGAGAGAGATAGAGAGAGAGAGAGAGGAAAAAGGAGAATCTCGTCTCGGATTACAGACTCCCTTTGTTGACCGTATCATCTTTAAAGATCCAAGCCATCGCGAGGACCACGGTGATCGGCAAAAAAATCGGGGGATGCCCGACGCCTTCGCCTTTTCGTTTCGATCCTCTAGCAGGTGTCGGTCCTCCAAATCTCGAGTGTCGTATTCGCGTCACGGGAAATTCGATTTCCGCATCGGTTCTCTTCTTTCTCAGGCTTGCTTCGTGTTCTCAGGCTCTCTCGGCAACTTTTCTATACGGCTAATCTTCTTTTACAAATTAACATTATCGGTTTTTCTCGGAAGATGATGAACGAGCAGCGGATTTAATTAATTTACAACACAAATGAGTAGGTGCGATTTAAAACATTAAAAACATTAGACAAATTGAAAAATGCTGTTATATACATATTTAACATATTAAGAGAAAAAATAAATTTCTATGTCACTCAGAACATTTTTATTTTGCACAAAGATCCGCTGTCTAATGATTAATCTATTCTTCGAGTCTCTTTTCACAGTTTAAACAATTAGGGTTACTCCTTTGAATGTTTCACATTGTTGTCCGCTGAACAAACATCAACGAGGACCTGTTAGCGATTTTTAAGTCAGTCCATCTTTTCCGGGAGCACGTTTCGAGGCGAATAATGGGATAGAGGCTCTTCAATAGGCTGTGTAACCGATCCCTTCCTCGACTCCCACGCTTATTTCGAAGGTGACCGCTAGTTTACCATAAAAATGCGAGCACCATCCTGATCCAGGGCCGAGGACCATGTCGTAGAAAGGACACAATAGAATCTCGAGCTCGTAGAGCTGCATCGGTATTGAGTTATTGATCCCTAAAAGGCTAGTGGGAATCCGAAGAATACTGAAAGGGCTAGCTGGCGTTCTGGTCCGAAAAAATGTTTCCAGGATGCCTCTCTGAAATATCTAACGGGTTCCCACGATGGGACTCCCGTTCGCTGATCTTGCAACACCGCCCTTTAGCAGACAGGAACATGTTGCACCTTTACCCGCCACCGCGATTTTAATTCGTATCACCGGTTTTTAACAATTTCATACGCGTTCATCAAAGACCATTTGCATAGAGGAATTAATAAAAACGACGGACTTAGATTACCGGTAGAATGTAACCGCGGTAGCCTTGGGGGCACTACGAAATTGCTCGCACTAGCTACCGAAGTTAGCACTCTGTTATTAAGGTAGCAGGTCGTATCGAGGCAATTACGTGGGCGTTACCTAGGCGTCACAGATTTCTTGGACAGAGACTTTAGATCCCTACAGACATTGCATCTTATTATGGGCTTTCTAGGCCTCGGGGTGGGCTCTAAGAGCACCCTCATTGCCGATTTGCACTCCTTGTTCCTTTGTTATTCTAATTTCATTCGAATACTTGTTGCCTGCGGGCTGAAAGACTTTTCTAGCGCTTTTGACTACTAAAAAACTACATCTTTCCATTATCGAGGAATCAGAAGACGTCCTCTTGCAAACCTGGAAACGAGAGTCTACCCCGTTAATTTCATCGGTTTGATTTTGCCGCGACGTTTATCTCGTCGCTACCTTCGATCTTCACAGCTCCATTATGTTTATACCCTAATAGCTTCTCAACACCCATTACTGGTCTCTGAACAGGCTGGGAGTGATGTTTCCCTCTTCTGGAACGGTTCTAGTTCAGCGTCAGCGGGTAAAGCAGGTCTCCAGAGTGCGACTGCTGTTCCAACAGCGGCCGACACTATCGATCGAGGGCTAGGGGCAACTTTTACTCTAAAACACATCGCATTCTCGTTCAAAAAACTGTCTAGTAACATTCATGTTACGTTTCTGTCGCGCGCTAAAATTTAAATAGAAATTTTTTCGGAAAAAACGGAAAGATTATCAACGGGTTTATTTCTGTTACAGCCGACGAGGCATTCGAAGCTCGAGAAGGCCGATATCCTCGAGATGACGGTGAAGCATTTGCAGACGGTGCAGCGGCAGCAATTGAGCACGGCGGTCGCTACCGATCCGGCGGTGTTAACGAAATTCCGTACCGGATTTTCTGAATGTGCTACCGAAGTATCGCGGTACGTCAGCCACCTCGAGAACGTCGACCTGGTTGTCAAGCAACGACTGGTATCACACTTGAACAATTGCGTCAGTAATCTCCAGCAAATGGCGCCCTTCTACAGCCACTACGTGCCCTACATGCCGGAACGCCTCTATCCGGAGGTGAAGGTCGGTTTCCAGAGCGATTTCCAGAATGGCGACGAGAACAATAACGGAAGTGCCAGGATACAGATACCGAACGGTGTTCAGTTGATACCAAGCAGATTGCCGTCTGGAGAGTTAGCTCTTCTGGTGCCGCAATCGGCTAACATTTCGGCGAACTTTCCCTTCTTTCCACCAGCACCAGAATCATCTAAGAACGGCCAGTCGTCGGCTTTCACCGCTGTTCATAGGCCGCAGAGTCCGCTGCTGAGTCCGTCCACGTCCACGTCTAGCTTCTGCGAGGATCCTCAGTCGATGACTGAACACTACCCCCAAGCGCACTCGCCCAATCATCAGCCACGATTCAAGATCCCCGAACAGAGTCCAGCCTCCTCGAAGAGCTTGTCTTCGTCCCCGGAGACGCAGAAGCCGCAAATCAGCTCCACAAGCGACAGCAAGTCTCCCGTCTTCACGGAGCCCAAGCTGGACGGTAGATATCCAAGAAAGGACGCAGCGGATTCGTCGGACATATTAAACGGCTTCGGGATCGTAGCAAATATAAGACAACCGCTGTCAGTGATCACTGATAAGACTTACAATCGATCCGACCCCGTGGCACTCAGAAGGGATGTCTTCAAGAGGCATCATTCCGATGGACTTCTAGTAATCTCCGATAAAAGACCCAGGTACCAAGAATCGATCAGCTCCACGGTTCCCATGGATTCTTCGAATGGCGCGCTAAAATCCCGGGAAGATCAACTGTGCCCCGTGGAGGATTTGTCGGGGAAAGCGACTTGCTCGACTAATAGAAATTCTAATCCTAATCCTCTGAAATTTGCTGCGGTGGCTGGTCCTTCGGCCGCGAACGCCGATATGTGGAGACCATGGTGATTTCGAGATTGTCTTCACGGTATCGTTCCCTCGAACGTACCGGAAAATACTCTAGATTAATTAGTACAAATAATTTTAATAGGTACGTTTGACTGTGAGAAAGTATATTAAGACGATAGTAAGTTAAATGCTCGATTTTTGACGGGCATCTGTGAGCGCGTAAGTAGCGTTTTCTGCTGACAGAAAAACGGGGCATCTGTCAGGCAGAAGCTGGTCGGCCAGAACGAAGGCAGCTCGGTCTTGGATTCTGACTGCGTCGGACTAACACAGACGAGCTATTCTCGTCGATGATATTAATTTTAGTGCGATCGTGCTGCCTTTTTAAACGAAGGCAGCTCAATCCTGAATTCTGTCTTTGTTCTGCCCGAGCAGCTTCGAACGTCGGTCTGACAGCATAATGCCCGCCATCTGTTCGCCAGCCTATGCTCGATTTCTGCTCGAGACGGTCTGGCTGACTATAGTGCCTGCGTTAGGTTAAGCGTATGTCCAGAGCAGTTCAGCGAGTTCTCTTATGTGGGCATTTTTTGTAAGATTCTGTTTTATTTGCTTTTAATCGCCAGCCGTTCGGCAAATCATTAATTCTAGTTTGCGATTCGCTGTCTGCGTCGGACCCAAGACTTGTTATTTTTATTATCATAGTCAGGCATTTTACACGTGTACGTTTAGTTAATTAATTTGTACGATTTACAAGTTATCTACCGGATTGTTAATAAATTAACACATTAGTTACCGGAAGGTTCGTGTCCACTATGTAAACAAAGAACCTGAAAATCTTATCCCAAGGGTAGCGTTTGGTTCGCGAGCAAAATTGCCATTACCTTTCATGAATCTTTAAAAAATACTAAGCTATGAATCGAAAAGGTCTATCGAATAAACGCCGCTAAGTAATGTGTTAACGATTGTTTTATGTAAACGATATTTTAAATATTTTAATAAAATAAAATATTATAATAAAGATATTTTATTATAATTAAAATATTATAATAAAGATATTTTATTATAATTAAAATATTATAATAAAGATATTTTATTATAATTAAAATATTTTATATACTAAAAAATATATTTTAAGTAATCGTACAGCAATTTTTAATAACGCTTCCGAGTGATCGCTCGAGCGTAAGGATTCAATCCGGTAGGTAGCGTGTTATGAATCGCGGAGGTCGCAGGATAAGGTATTACTTAGAAACCTCAGAATGCAACGGCAGAACTCTGTAATCCTATTATCCGAAGACTTGCAAGCTTTAACGATTGTATCGAAAGATATGTGAATAATAAACCTTGTAAATAAATGTGAACCTTATTTATAATTTGTACCGGTAGCCATAAGAGTTTGCGTGGTGTTTTGTCAATCGAACGGCGATCGGTTCTCCGAACCGACCCCTTCCCGTCTAAGATAAAGTAAGCCAGTTTGTGATAATGTTCAAGAATAAAGAAGTCGAAGTAAAACGTGTCCGAGGATGGTTCGATTAATTTTCATTTGATTTCACAGGATGATCTCGGCAAAAAATATCCGCACGGCAAAAAGCACACCGTGAAAGAAAAAGCGACGGCGGTGGTGTGGTGTGTCTATCGATATGTCCCGTGGCCTCGTAAAGGACTCGGCAATTTCCCCGGGTGGAAAAAGCCGTCCGGGGGCGGCTTTATCCTTTTAAGAAGCGTTAAACGCGCTCCGATTCATAAACTGGAACTTATTCTTTCCCTTTTTGCCGATAAAGGAGTAAAAAGGCGCGGCGAATGAGAATTTCAACCACCTGTTACACCGCAAAACCACCCCCTTTCTCATCGGCTGAATGCTTAAACTGATTTATCGACAGACACCAGTGAAATTCGCCCCGGTCCGCCCTTAGCGTTGCTCGAGAGGAACGGATTTCTTCGCGGCGAAGTCTCCGAAATTCTTAATTTCGACGATGATTTATCGGCGAAAAAAAGGCCAACAGGAAAAGAATCCCCGAGGCGCAGTGAACGGCTGCAACGCACCAGCCATCAGCTCTGCTACTCGAATATACCTCGCTGCTATTATTTCAGAAGACTTTTTTTCTCCCGTTCGATTCGATCGGGAAACGTGGCCATTTAAAAAAAAAAGTTGCAGGATTTTTTTCGCCAGTGATAGTTCGCCCGTGCCATGCGAGATGGCGGCACTATTGTATCGCGAAACGTAGCCGGAACACCCTTAGTCTTAGATCGTATACACCCCCGTCCATAAATCGTCGGACGCTTACTTGCATTTAACAAAATGGTAATTAAAGAGTGCAAGCTTCCAGCTTGATTTTATTGTCTTATTTTGATTAAAATTAAATGTGTACGTATACTATTGAATAAATGTTGGAAAAAGGAGATTGAGAAATTGTGGGATATAAGTTCTTTAATAACAAAAAAATCGTGCGCATCCAATTTTTAATAAGTATCCGGTGATTCATGAACATCGCTGCAAAATCAAACCAGTGTAATCAAATGCGACTGTTTATAATGGAGCGGTGACGAGAGAATAGCGGTGCACATTGAAACAGAAATCACCGCATCGCTCTCCTCTCATTTCCGAATCGGTTTACCAATGGGCTGAATGAGTTCTTGAGAGAGAATTGCTGATTTTGATACGATTAGAATTTTCCATTTGCTTTCGTTCTTTTCGAGGAGATCGCGATGCAACGTGGAGAGTAATCGTGCAGCTAAAAATAACGGGATAATTACTCTTGTCAGGAGTTTGAAAAGTACCATCGATATGTTACGGGAATATTCCGCGCGGAAATATCTTCGTGTTTAGCCGGTAACAACTAACAATAATAAAAGAACTGTCTGAATAGCTTTTTCCATTAAAAAAGTTACGATTACACGGATTTTTTTTAATGGAGCCATATTTTCTCATTCCGCGGGCACCGCAAAGTGCATCAAAGCAAATTCAGTCCACGCGCGCGCCATGTTTTTTTTATTTAGATGGGATCAATAAACTGTTCCGATTTTGGGGGGCTCACCTTTTATGCATTCAGAGTAGGAGACCATTTATTGTATATACGGGCAGCGCCAGTGTCTAACCGGCTGATTTGTGGGACACATTTACACGTTCGCCATTTTCGGAAATTACGGTCTTAATGGCGAAAAATGAAAAACTAAATGCACTTACACAAATTTTGATTACGAAACGTTTATACCTGGCTGTGTATCCGCACTATTCAATTTGTACGACGAAGTTTTTGCAGCTTTCCGGTTTTTTTTTTTGTTTGACCGAGATCTCCATTTTTTATTAGTCTTGTATGCAACACATCTGTTTTTCGCATGAGCCATTCATGGCAATTATTACGTGTATTCGTTGTCCGTATTAAAAAAATTCTGTAAAAATTTACACGTTCATTTATCCCGGTTACGCGAGTTGAAAAATTCGGCTGGCCTGGCTTAATGAAATAATAGTTTTTTGTATTGCTGCTTAATCGCGGTGCTCTACGGCCAGTACAATTAATATAGCCGCCATATTTTATCCAATCTTTCTTGTGAAAAAACACCATTTTTTAGTTAAATAAGAAGTGTATTTTTAATATTCTGGATGTGCATTGTATATTACAGAATTATTTAAAAAATTCTTTTATACCCTTTTTCCATTAGAATGTGCAACTAAAATAGAAATTTCGGATATGTTTTCAGTGATGAACAAAAAATCAACGTCAATCTGCATCGTTGCCGAAAATAGAGCTTCATTGTTCATTATTCTTACAATTCCAGCACTATTTATTATTCCTTTTCGTAAATAACTACATATTACGATTGCACCTTCAAACCACAACAAGAGATACAATTTTTTAGTTCAATGTATACTTTATTTCAGCCTCACGGCTAAGAAATTGGACTTGATTTACAGAAACCTAACTTCCATTTACCCATTCGTTCATTCGATCACTCATCACTCTCCTTCCCATCGTTTGCTACCTCTCTCTACTATCCAAGTATATTAAGTATCTACATATCTCTTTTTCAATTTTAATATAAATTAAAAACCCTGAATTTCGGATTTTTAACGTCTGCATATACAGACGTACATCATAAAGAATAGTTAATTAGCAAACCTGAAATATCTATCCAAGATTGTACTACACAGTGTCCCGATAATTGCCTGTTAGAATTGACAGGAACGAATGTGCTTAGCATCTCGTTTGAAAAGAAGTCTCGAGCAGCTTCCCTAAATGATCAGCTACAATTCCCGAGTAACTAGCCAGCAACATTTCAACGAGGACAGTTTTTCCTGGTCGCCGTGATTCGGTCTAGCGTCTCGCGGCCGCGCGAGGCATCGAAGTCGCCGATTCGTCCGCGCGCCGTGCGAGATTAATATCGCGGCCCGTTGAGCCCCTTTTCGATATTCACGCTTACAATTATAGCCGCGGAGATACAGATACCCGCGCGCTGAATAACCACGAGCAACCGAGGGCCTCTCTCTATACTCTATATCACGCGTATAAATAATTACTCCGGCGCGCAGCAATTACTATAAGTTATGGCCTAGCCGGCACAATTTGCAATGTCAAGACATAAACACTGCTACCGCTTACATTTGAATACATTAAGCGGGGAACGGGAGACTCTGATTGGCCGACAGGGAGTGGCCCCGGTGTATCGGTAGAACGTGAGCTACGATCTGGTTGACGATTTTTATTACGGAAACGATCATCTCTCTGGCTCCGGGCGCCCGATGCCTTTTCCGTTACGCTCTCGCTCAATACTGCCCTTTCGCTATTGCGAATCCTGATGGACCGCCATTCCAATTCCGTCCTCGATCCACTGGATCGCTAAACTCGCCTCGCGATTTCCGATCGATCTTGAAGTATTTACGGCCGCTCGCGATCGCGATAATCTAGCCGGTCAATTGTTTTATGACAATCGCGGACCGATCCAAGATGGATCGACTCTCCCTGTACGATCGATGCAGAAGCTGCGTACAACCGCAGCCTGATCTCGATGCATCTTCGTTGGTGTTCCTTCGAGAGGTACACCCTGCACTGCCGTTTGATTAACCAGTGACTTCGTGGGATCGTGTTCAAGACGAATTCCCCCCAATTAAGGCGATATTGATGAGAATTTTCTTCGGGCAGAAATTGCTCGAGCTATCGTGAGAAGTCGACTATCGATGAGTCTTGAGAAGGATGGATGTCGACGCTGCGGAATTGTTGCCGACGAAAGTTCGACGGGGTGGTTGTTGTAACTTTTGCCGGAGCTGGGCTTAATGTTTCTTTCGAGCTTCGGAATTAATTACGTGTTTGCCTTGGGAGATGGCTGGTGTTTGCGGAAGAATGTTGTTCAGGGATTGTAAGAGAAAGGAGTTTATTTGATCACGTTTTTGTTGAATATTCATCATTAGACAGCGGATTCTATGCATTTATCACAAAAACGAGTGGGTGTTATTTCAAACAGTAACCACAGTAGAAGAATTTGAAAATGATGCTGTACTATTTACAACCTATTAACCCTCACACGTTCCTCAGGGTGAAAATTCATTCATTTACTATTTTTACATACTATAAATTATTGTTTTTTCTTTATTTGTATTGTGAGACATATTTCTCTAAAACATGACGTGATAAATGAAGCAAAGTTTATTAGTTTAAAGTGTGAAGCAAAGATGGGTGAGAAAATATCATAAGATCTTTTATGCAACTATTTTTGAGGAGCGTATGAGGGTTAAGCATATCCAGAAAGAAAATAAATTTCCATTCCGTAACAGTTTGTTGAAATTCCGATAGACAATTTTTATTTATCGATGTCACGGGGATTTGTTATTACGAAGTTCTGTTAGGCTTCAAATGTGAATTCAGCTTTTCTAACGAGTTCACGATAATGAAATGTTTAAACAAGATGGACGAGACACACTGTCACATCGCATTCGTCAATGCCAAGTGTAAAACCCGTACGAATTAATTCCGGATCATCTCGAAAAAGGCCCATCAAGATCACCGAATGGATACAGCTAATAACAGGATCGACTGTGTGCGTCTCTTTCCAGAAATATCGTCTCTCCCATCACGTCAACCGTATCCGAGCGAGCTCTCTCTGGTCCGGGTCCGAACAGATGAGAGAAGAGAGGAACCCAGTTAATGGTGACAAGACAGTAAATGCCGACGTTTCTATTATTGAATAAAAGCGTTCTCCCTTTCGCCGTGATCGCGCTCTTGTGCACGCGACAGTCGTCGGCTCTGCTGTTCGCCGCGCGTTTGTACACCTGTACACGCGGCCACACACACCTGCGTATATGGACACCTGAGGGGCAGTGCAGGGGGTGGGTGGGGGGAGAGGGAGGAGAAGTAAAGGAAAGGGAATAGCGGCGTGTGTGTATATGTGCGCGCTGGAGAGAGCGTTGTTCTCTGGACGATGGGCGTGGACAAACGAGCGGAAAAATGGCGGGGTTTGGAAATGAGATTTGCTGGTAAACCGACAATTTATCGTAGGTATCTGCAAAAGCATCTCTTGACGTTCCTCTGACCAGAGTTATAATTAATACGCTCTCGTCACAGAGCTGGCCGACCAATATTCCGTCGCGCCCACACACGTTCTCTCTGCTGGCCAAAGAGAGAGAGAGAGAAAGAGAGAGAGAGAGAGAGAGAGAGAGAGAAAGAGAGAGAGAGATAGAGAGAGAGAGAGAGAGAGAGAGAGAGAGAGAGAGTCCAGGACGAATGGGAGCGGATACGTTATATGTATAGATGAGAGAGAGAGAGAAAGGTACGGTGGGGACGAGGCGAGTCGTGGAACCAGCGCGTAACTGGTTGTTGATTAAGTTTGAATGACTGATGCCGCAAAAACACATTAAAACTTGAATGAGTACAGATGAAAATTTAGTCGCTAGGAATCAAGAGACCGCAGAGGCAAATGGCCTGGCGGCCGCACATACGCGCGCCAGAAACCGCCTCCGACCCTCTTCTTCCCAAGCGATATACATATACATAGTATACCGACTCTCTGTGTTCTCGCTGTCGCGTGCGCGATCGGGCACACACCGGACCACCCCACGAATATAACAACGCGAAAAACACTCCGCGATTGCTATATCCGCCGCCCCGAGACACTCGCCCTCGGTTGACCACTGTGTAACGGAAACAACTTGCACCAATGGTTTTCAACGGCGATGTTTGCTACTCGGTTCCTACCGGAAACGGTTTCCCGGATAGTCCGTCTCTCTTTCTCTTTTTCTCGCGTGGCTCTCTACCAGCCGAGACCGGGAAGAATGTTCCACTGCCGGAAAAATTGAATTAAGCCGTGTCGGGGTTGATCTTTTAGTTATTCGATAGGAAAACTCGGTTCCAGTTTTGTTCAGGGCTGATTGCTTAAACGAGTGATTGATCGGGTGATGCGATTGTTTTTTTTTCAGTGATCAGTGGTTGTGTGTTTTGTAAGCTCGGAGAGGTCTTCTTATTTGGATGTACAGAGGCAACGTTTGAAAGATTCTCTAAAATTCAGTTTATGGAGTATTATAAAAACATTGGAAATATTAAGGAGCGAATCAGGATGTGAAAGTATGTCGAAAATGTGGAATGAAGTTTCGTTGTCGCGGGCTTCGTTTTCGAGAAAATCGAATTTGACGATTAATGATATGTCTGACCATGGCGTACCAATTCTACTTCCTCCATAAAGGAATGTACTTGATTGATCTTGATCAATTTTCGAAGATGGACACTTGTTTAAAGCAGTGTTATACTATGTTTTGAACTTACTTATGTCTGCAGAATCATTCCCTTTCTGCACCATTACGTTAAAGACTAAACTAAAACAGGGCTAGTAAAAGAATTAAAACAATAGAAGAAACATCGGAGAAATGTTGCTGAAAAAATTCAAAGAACATTAGAATCTCGGGTCAACAAATTTCCCGACGTTTCCTTCGACGCACTAAGGGGTTAATAATTGGTTTTCAGTTCATCTGTGCATCGGCGTCGAGCAAGACAATTTCGATAATAAATAGCAATTCGAAAAACTGATTCGATTCCTAACAAGTTCCAATTATTCAGGGGGTTGGAGGGGATGGGATGGGTTGAACGGAGCAAGTTCCACTAAGTGTCAGCAACGACGCGGCAAAGGGATGTCCACGGGGGTGACGAGGCCGCGTGGCGGAAAGAGGAGCGGAAATAAAATCCGGACCAATTGTTCAATCTCCAAACATTCCCCACCAGGGGCTGGTTACGAAGTTTTACCGTGTACGCGTGCCGAATTAGCCGAGTGTAGCGGAGAGAAGTGTCGGAGCAAGGAGTAGGAGAGACATTTATTTGGCTGTCGCTGGAGCAGTTGGAAACTTCTGCACCGAGGGAGCAAGAGGCAACATGGTTGGATCGTTGGTGGAAGGGAAACGACGAAGGACGAGGAAGAAAGTAAACCTCGAACCACCCGTGAAACACGAAGAGAGGGAGAGGGAGAGAGAGGGAGATTGAAAGAGAAGGACGACGGTAGCGAAGGGAGCGAGAGAAAAGAGGATGGGGTTGCCGAGGGTAGAAAGAAAGGAAGATAAAGAGACTCGTTCCCAATGTAGTACAAAACTCGAAAGAGGAACGGGGGAAAGGTGTTGAAGCATGACCAAGGGAAAAGAAGAGGGAGGGAAAGGAAAACAGAGCGCGGGCGTAAGCGTGGATTTGTGTAAAGGCACCGTTCGTGTGTGGTTATACACCCCCGCACAAAAGTATCTGGACATTTGTTTCATTCTTATATCTGCCACAAACAAATGCGTCTAATTAAATTTTATGCGATCCAGGGAACATATTGTTAAAATTGTTAGATCGTTCGGAATGTCATTTCGTTTTCTCATTGGGAAAATCAAAGCTAATTTTTTACCATTTAGAATAACTTTCGTGACATTTAGTTCTATGATCAATATAAGAGTATTTTTAAATTCTTCTAATGTCTCATTTTTGCCATAAATGCATAAAATCCGCTGTCCAGTAATAACAAATGAAAAAGACATTAGTTTCCGAACGACCTAATAATAATAATTCTTCAATTTTCTCTATATATCCACCGAAATCCGACCAATGATTTCAACTCATTTATACCAGCTCTGGTATCCTGGCTACTCATGTTTAAAAAGCCATGAATTTATCATGAAAAATTTAAATTGTTAAATCTTACAATGACATATATTTTGTTGATTTAAAGCGTGAAGCAAAAATTGATGGACCATTATCCCAGGCTCTTTTATGCAACTATTTCTGAGAACCGTTCGGAGGTGAGCAAGAATAAAATAAATTGTACTTCGTATATTTGAAAATTATAAGTGTCCACATACTTTTGCGCGGGGGTGTACGATCGTATGCACGGTGGAGGGAGTGAGATGGGGTTGAAAGATGAGAGGTCCCCGCCGCGGGAGGACCGAGCATGTTTTATTAAGTGCGTCGCGCGTGGAAAAAGCGTCGGGCAATTTTCAGGTGCTAAAGGGAGCGCTGATAACGCGCCACCACATTTCAAACAGTCTGCCACGCTTTTCGTCCTGTTACTTTGCTTCACGAAGCCTACGAACTTACGTTTAACACGCTTAGGACACCACGTGGAACCCTGAACCCCCCCCCCAGTAATTTGTTTTCCTTACTTTTGTCTTTATCTACCATTCACCCTCTTGAGTTTAATATAATCGACGCTGGAATCGAGAGTGGAGATAGGGTAGTCTATATTTCAGTCAGTCAAAAGCCATGTGCATTTTTTCAAATTTTTAATTGGTGATGGTCTCTTTATTTTGTGAATTTTGACTTGATAGTTTATATTGGCTCTATCTAACAAAATATGTAGGGAACAAAGAATACCAGTTTTGTGGCGGACCGCGTCTGATCATGACAGACAAATACTACTTGTGTCTCTAATGCTATACACTTTTTACAACATCCTCTGGAAAGTAAAAATTGAGAACCGAAAAGTAATTGAACTTTTATATCATATTTTTATCATATGCTCATATTTATTGTACATTTTGTTAATATATCATATGTCTGCTTTATCCAATAATTTAATAAATTCCATTATCTAAATGACAAGGATTAATTCAATATATTCCGGCTCTTTTTTATTTGCATAATATAATTCCGATATTTTTTTTCTCCGGACAAATCAATAAAATCGGTTAACACAGACAGTGTAAATAAAATCCTAGCTTTTCGGAACATTAACGATTCCTTGTTTTACACCCGCTTTCCAACAATATTTCTAAATATATATTTCTCCCGCCCTCTCTGCCAGTTAAATAGTCAATAAAGAATTTTAATTTTACATTGACAATTTAAAAGTGTTTTATATCCAACTTTGAAAAATATTTTTAAATACCATAGTTCTAGAAAGATTTCCAAACATCATCCATTCTGTCGTATTAAGATTTAATTAATTGATAAAATTAAGCCTCCTCGACCATCAACAATTGGTTACTTCAAACCCACCGTCTCGCACTGTCTTCAATCACTCCGCAAACGACTAATTAGTTAATAAATCTCGTAGAAATCGTTTCAAAACCTCTGCTCAAACAATCGAACAGATTCCCTGTTCTGTTCATTTGCCGAAGTCCGGGGATGCATCAATGGCCGGAATTCGTCCTCGTCGTCCCGGCGGTGGCTCTCGCACTCGGATCAAACATTTCGCGTCGGTCCTTAACGGGGTATTAACGTTGTCCGAAAGACAAAAAAGGATTGCCTACATCGTTAACGCGCTCGTACACCGGGACCAAGGAAGCCGGGGCCATCTATTATTTCACCCGTCAATGAGATGTGTCAGCGGTGACGGGTATACGTCATCCGTGGTGTTCGTCCGGCGTCCGGCGAGCGGATAAACCGCACGAAAGAGAGTGAGAAACGATATCACCGTGAGCTCCGTAGAAAGATAGTCCAAAAAAAAAGAAACCAAAACCATTCAAAACAAAAAAAAACCCTTGCGCACAACTCGAGGGAACGGAGAGGGAATCAACAAAGTGAGAATTAATATTGAATCGCATTAACGAATCGTCGCCGGTAGTTCCCGGGGATGAAAAGGCGTCGCGCAGGAATAAACGCGGGGGCGGTGGGGAAGCGTGCGTAGCAGAGGCAGGCCCCCCTTTTTACGTTTCCACCACCGCGCAACGGGGGCGAAAGCGTCGTTCCATCTCGCTCGGAGCGTGACGCCAAATGAAAATACCGAAGGACAATGGAAATACTAATGATTGATTGGATACGAAAAAGAATTATAATTGAAAAAAACGCGGAGTGCTGACCAAAAAAAAAAAAAAAAAGGGAGAGCATGAGCGTCGCTCGAGCCAGAGAAAGACGGAATCGCAGAGAAAGAGGGTGCGATGCATGGTGCAACTGGTGGGGCAGAGACGGCACACGAACTATTGGGAATAATATATCAATACCCATCGAAGCCACGCATACGAATGCGACGGTTCCGTGGCGGCGTTTCGGGGGTGTGGGCGGAAGGGGGGCAGAGCTCGAACCGGGATAACGATGCGGGGGCGGGGGGTTACCGTAGGGGAGAGGAACGGCGGGGGGAGAGAAGGGTGTTCGGAAAGAGTAAAAAATATTACACCCTCACACATTGGCGCCGCTAGCGAATGAAACGGGCACTAACCAATACCAATAACGGCCGGCACAAAAGAACGGCCCCGGTCGGTGTGTGAAAAACAGACCCACACAACGGGACCCGGGCTACGATGCTTCGCCGGCATTATAGCTTTTCACGTACCCGGTGGCTTTGCGATACGCTACGGGCCAATCTGCGGCCACGCTACGCCTTTCCTACGACAGCTGATTCGACGGACTGCTTCGCTGTTTGATAGGGCTCGACGGATAACGACGCACGGCGAACCAGAATTGCTGGCGATGGTCGAGATATTGGCGAAGCGCTTGATCGGATTGCGGTGGGTTTGTTTCTGCTCTTCTGGGGTCGAGAGAGCAGTGTCTACAGAATTTTGGGACTGAAGCGTTGCTTACATCGTGTACATGATATTTTTTTTTGGTTTCTTGCTGCTTGAGATTAATGTGGGAGATTGTTCCGTCCCGTCGGAATAGAAAACGTGGAGTTCTTTCGGACATATTTATGGTGCGTTCGTGACGAAGAATCTTCCTCGAAGATTAACACTAGAACTACCGAGCACTAAACGCAGTTGGTATACATTGCCTTCTAATAATGACAATATGGCATTTATTTAGATTTCGTACAGGCGATATTTAAATATGTACTTCGATAGAGAAGTTCACTAAAAAAATTTCTCAAAAGAACATATTTATACTTTTAATATTTCTAATCGAAAAAAAATCGCATCAGTCATCTTGACTGGTCCGGTAGTTCTAGTGTTAAGTAAATTAGGGTCATTCGACGACCATTGGAAACATCGCCAGATGTTTGGTTTTTCTTAAAGAACAATGCTGCATGGAATTAGTCCCTCCGAACGACCACCCGCGACCGTCAAGGATAGAGTCAAATTACCGGGACTCGTCGCACCTCCTTCCCAAGGCTCCTTCAGAGCTACGAGAAGGAGGTCTAAACATTCTTGAGGATGCTGATTGGTAAATGCAACTTTCGGCAGGAACCAATCAGTACATGTTTTTCCTCATCGCGTTCGGACAAAAAGTCGAACTCCGGCAGTTCCTTCTTAGCTTTCGGACAAGCACCTTTGAACTCGCGGATACACAAGTACAACGCACCGGCCGTTGTACTTGTCAATTATTGAGTCTGCATCTAAACTTGTACTGCAATAGTTTGTTTGGCCGTTAAGATTTACAACCTTGAGTGGAAATTCAATACAAGACAAAATAAAAATGTTCCACCTGAATTGCAACAATCCGGAGTGACACAGGTTAGCGATGTTTTGAATTCTTTAAATCACACCTACTCATTTTTCTCACAAGTGCATAAAATCCACTGTCGAGTTATCAATCCATTCTTTTAATTACGTTTTAATGAAGCGTTCAGCAACGTGTTTATCCTTTGAACTTCGCACGGTACACTTCAGTAACGAATTTTCCCAATGTTTTCCCGTTCGGATAATCGAGGTTCCGCCGTATTTGCATAAAACAATTCTTTGTCCATTCGCTTTCGCTCGAACACTGCAGGACAGCGCAATGTACGCGACAGTGCAACAGCAAAAGAGGGTGCTGCGTCCACGGAGATGAGAGTAACTGGCATCGGGCTGCACGGTTTCTCCCCATAACCTCCCTCGTTCTGTCCACAGACAGGTACCACGGCCGCCTGCTTTTTTAATGCTAAATGTACCCTTTTGTTTGCGCGGGTGGATGGGAGATTCGGCCGAGGGGTTTTTCAAATGCTAAACGCGCGCGTTGCTGGCTACTACCCCCATGACGGAGCCGGGCCATCTACGGGGTCGCGAAAGTCGACGGGGCTCGCAGCAGGACGATGTTCGGTTTCGGGATCAACCGAGTCCTTCGGTGTCTTCGGAGATCCAATTTACGACAATGCGGATTATCACCGCGTTCGGACTAACCAGTTTCGGGGATGGAACCCGGGAAACCCGTTTCTAGAGCGGGGCCAAGTTGCCGCGGACTTGCTGGGCTACCGTGTACCTGGCCTGGCTGCATGAAGGATTCACTGTTATGAAGATGAGTGGCAAATAATAAATGCCCCGGGCTGCGACTGCAGAGACCTAGCTGCGCGACACAAGGAAATTACTTGGCTTGACAAAAGACGCGAAAAAGAATGTTGAACATTTTCTTTTTGAAGAGCTGTACGTGTTTCAGGAAAAAGTACAGCTTTCAAATCATTTGTTTCTTCGTGTAGCTATTTTTGAGGAAGGCACGAGGGTCAAAAGAGATGGGGGATGAGACCATGGGGGACATGGTGACCGAAACGCCGCGAGAACGCGAAACGTACGAGGGCAACGGGCCGATGGTGTGGGTGGCTGGATCGGGACAGAAGTGGTTGATGCATCGGGACAAACACATTTCGCATTAAAACTGCTCCGACCGGTGCGTGTGTTCCGTGGAATGGTTTCTCCTCCACCGATAGCCGTCTCTCCGAAAGGGGTGTGTGAATCCGAGCGAAAGGAAACGATAGGGGCGAACACGGTTAGCTGTACATCGACGTTACGGGTGTCTCTTATGCGACTTCTGCCACGGTGTTCGCTCGTTGTTCATGGTTTACGGGTTTCGATTTCGCGCAGACTTTACAGATTTGCGTGGGGGAAGGAGAACAGGAATTATCGGACTGGTTATTTTTATACAAAACGAACATACTTCCTGCATACGTTTCTTCTTTTAACAACTCGAATAGTTTGAGAGTACAGTAGACTGCCATATAATGCGACGTAAATATTGTTATTTCTTCTTTCAACAATCCATTGATGTTCCTCTAAAAAATATTACAGAATTTCTCGGAATATGTCCATTCTTTACTCGCTATTATATTAGTTTAAAAAATTGTTTCTTCTTCTTTCAACTATTTGTTGATGTTCTTCTAAAATAAATTACAGAATTTCTCTGAATATGTCCATTCTTTACTCGCTAATATATTAGTTTAAAAAACTGTTTCTTCTTCTTCCAACAATTTGTAAATGTTTCTCGAAAAAATATTACAGAATTTCTCTGAATATGTTCATTCTTCCTAATATATTAATGTATAGTGTTATAATGAGAATATGTGCAAACATGTTAAATACAGAAAGGTTTTAAATAATCTATACATTTTGGTTGACTACATAAGGGTTAAAAATACTGTGCAAGCGTACAGTCGTCTTACGCAATGTTTTACATGTACATGTCTGTACAACAAGTTTCTGATCGCGTTATACGGGAGTCTACTGGAATTCTGATTGCAAGCGACGCTACAGTCAACGCTACAGATCAAGAGAGCCCTAAGACTGGCTTGAACGTATAGTTAAGAAAGCTGTGCTATTCGAGCAGAATATTTGACAAATCGACAGCGGTAAGACGCAAGCGTTAAGAAACTAGCACGGAACAGCGAAGTCGGAGAATTTGAGCCGCGATTTTTGCGCGCGCGTTACCGGTGTCCGGTTCACGCTCGCGGCGTGTCCTCGCCTCGTCACCATCGTCCTCCTCCGCGCCGTCCAAATGCCGGTGCACGGCCCGGGGCTTCCATCATTTTTTTGTCGGCGTTACTGCACTTCTATTTTCATTCCGCCTCACGTTCCGGAGGCCCGCTCGTGGTGGAGGAGAAAAAAATGCGTCCCCCGAACACGATTGATAGGTACGGGCGCACGAGCGTGTGCGACACAACCGTTGTTCGGACACCAAGCAGCCGCTCGTGTGTGGATACACAGAGCCAACCGCCACCCCACCGTCCACTCTCCCTCCGCCCCCTAACCACCCTCTAACCCTCCCCCTATTTGCGTAGAAGGTGACAGAGAAGGTGTAGGCAAGCGGAGAAAGCGAGAGAAATTGCAAAAATAGTGTGGCGACCGGCCAGAAAAAGAGGAGCGTCGTTGTAGTACGTGCTCCGGCTACGGCGTCGTTATTGCTGCCAGACAGAAATAGTTATTAGGTATAGTTTATTAGTTCTGCGACGTGTGTCGTAACCGGAGATTTCTGTTGCGAGACGCTTTGCTGAGAGACACCGAAAATAGAGGTAGAATTACAACGTCCGATGCCGACCACCCCCTCTTCGAAACTGGAAATCCATCTTCCCCGATGCTGGAAATAAATTGATCTATGTATTCACACGATCACACTGTGCTGGAAGTTCGGCGAATGTGGTTTGCGTCTGATTAGCAGACTAATTAATGCAAAGGATTTAGTTAAATTATTGAAAAATAAATGATAATTTTGTTTGCCTACTGTTTCTTACAATTCATGCGGACGATTTTTATTTTGTAGAAAGATCCTCGGTACAATGATTAGATTTGTGGAATGAGTTAATTATTTGTTGATGAGAATATTCTGCCTAATTTGTATTTGTGATCAATAGACAATGGAGAATGTGTTGGTTTCAGCTTAATAGGATAATTGGAAGAAGAATACAATTTTTACTTGGCTCGTGTGTCCTGCAATCAATGCAAACATTTTTTATTTTGTACGAAAGTCAGCGGTCGCGTGATTAGATTTAATCTCGCTAGAAATTGGTGTATTCGAGTAGGAAAATAGAAAGGTTAACAAAGCTGCATAGCGTCGCACTTTATTTTCGATCTACGGACACTCGTTCGCCGAGGAAAACAGTTCTCAGCTCCTCTCTTTGCGCAAAACCGAGAATTAGCATAAACACCAGTCTTATATCCTGAGGTTGCGAGGAACAACTCGCGAAAGTATATCATTAGACATTACCCTGTATTTAGAATGTCGAACTCATACAGTCCCCGAGGTACCCCGGCGAATGCTGTCGAACAAATACGACATAATTCGAGCGAGTTCGCAGATCACGATATCGAATTTGATCGCGTGTGTTTTGCATGCAGCGGACGTCACGCGCCGTGGCAAGATTCCCGCCCATCGGATCAATCGAACAAGAGAAACGACGGTGTGCAACGATCGCAGATTAAAATCGGCCACGGTGATCAAGATTAATCCCTTATCTCGCTATCCTCGGCCGCGACTCCTTGCAACTTCGTGCACAATTTGTATTGAAGGGACTCGCCTTCGGAGTACACTCCGCGACAATATTATAAGACAAAGAATTTTTTATCCTTGTATACAGGGTGTACCTCTTCCAGGTGTACCATACTCATTTGTTTTAAATGATTTCTTTATGAAACTCTTGTCAGTACGTTCGCGACATTTGCCCGGTAAAAACGAATCCAAAAGTGGCATAGTTCGGAACATATTTATTCAATCCACTTTTCAGTCGAACCTCCACTATCCGAAACGATGGTGATCGAGCTCGACAAAAGAATTGTCAGAACAGTTCAATGTGAAACGATTCATTGTGCCGATCAGAAAAGATTTAACACTGTTGCTAGGTTCTACTCAGTGGCGGCTCCAAACGGTAAAAATTTTGAGGACCTCAAATTTAAGTTAGAAGTAGAAGTTGCAAGAATCCTAAGCCTATTTTCAAAAAAGAAAAGTAATGGAAAATTTCATACCGTTACACATCAAATAAATTTATTTAAAAATATATAAATTTCTTTAAGGTGGTTCGGAATCCACCATAAACAGTAGGTCCCGCTGAAAAGGCGAATAGTGAGAATGGAAAGAGGGGGAAGGGGATTGGTAAATGAATTTGAAACCCTGAGGGGACCAAATATCATGTTACAATACAATAAATTTCTTTAAAATTCGGAGCCCTATGTATTCCGGAGCCCCACGTGGCCGCTTAGTTTGCTTACCGTTAGATCCGCCACTGGTTCTACCGATAATCGATAATAATCGAGTTCTAGTTCAGATAATCGAGGTTTCACTAAACAGCGAATTAAACCAGTAACTGCGATCCGAACTGTGTCGTGTTTGGATTCGTTTGAATCAGCAAAACATCTCGGATATGTTGAGAGAAGTTTGATAAAGAAATTCTTCGACGAATGACGCTTGGATGAAACATTTTGTACATGAGGAAGGGACTCTTTCTCAGAAGACAGATTCGAATGTGTCTTATAGTATTGTCGGCGACTGTATGTATAAGAGAACGAAGTTGCGAGGAGTAATGGCGAGTATCGGCAATGATCTCGGTCGGTAGAAATCGTAAAAAAAGGAGCAAGGACAAACGAGGGAATCGGAGGAGAAGACGCGCGGAGACGGTAGGGATGATCGGTTGCCCGCCCCTCTCTCGTCCGTCGGATAATTAAAAATAGTCCCCGCGGCCCTTTACTCCTTTTTCGCGGCTCATTAAATCGACTATAAATTATGCATCGAAAATTACGGGCAGGCCATCCGAATATCGGTACCGGTGTGCTGGACTGTATCTTGGTCCGGGGCACCGCGCCACGGCATAATAAGCAATTTGTAATCAAGAGGCGTCGTACGGGTGTTATAGTTAGTAAGAAATCCAATGGAAGCAGCGGCCGTCCCATCCGCGGACCAAAGCCACCCAGGCTAGCCTCTGAAGGGGCCGAGGAAGAAAGAGAAAGAGATCGGAACGAGCGAGAGGGAGAGAGAAGGAGAAAGAGAGCGAAGAAAGGGTGGGAGAAAGAGCGAGGTGAAACGCGCGTAAAAAGAATTGCAAATTGCGAATTAGCATTATGTCCCGTCGTCTACTCAAATCGTTATTATCTCGCCGGAGAGTTCTACTCTCGGGCCCCCGGGTTCAACCCTGCCCCCGGGGGAGATACGCGCTTTGTCGTGATACTCAGCGCAAATCGGATTCACGTCGCTTCGAGTACTGACGCAACCGGTTATTACGCAGGAACAGGACGAAAATTAAATATCGTGCGTGCGCCACGCACGCCGCCTCGCCTCGTCCTCCATGCGATTCGGCCAGGCTCCGCTACGCTGAAAAATAGCCGATAAACCAGGAAAGAACCGCATTGTTTCGCTCGGGAACGAGATTATGAACCGCCGCGACCAACTCCGTTCATTCGGCTTCTACCGAATAGCTGTCACTTACGTTTCCCCGGAGCTTTTTTACTCCTCTTCGAACAGTTTCGGATTTTTCAGTACTTCCAAATCCTTTTTTTCGAAATGAACCTTCTATTGTCTAGTTTCAGTGTTGCTGATTTTTACAGAACGTTTATTTTCATCTTCATGCATTTACGTGCAGATCCTCAAGATTGGTGATATATTATTTGATTATAACGAGTATACACGACAAATAAGTTGTAATCACGGACAGAAACGATCTCGAGGCGAAGGATTAATCAGCATTCAAGTCACCAGCGTATCTAATAAAACGTGCCACTTCGCAAAAGGGCCTTTCTATCAAGCCACCTCCTGCTCCCCTCGCCAACGTTTCATTAAATTCTCCCCCACCCCACGATCGATAAAAATTTTTAACTGAAATTCCCGGATAAAAGTGGTATGTACTTTTAATTAGTAGCTGTCATGTCCAGTGACTTATGATCTTAATTTCCCATTAGAAACGTTACAGAATAGAGCGGATATCCCGGCGAAGACCAAAGCGTTCCTCGTCAGGAGTGAGCGTTACGTAGGCGCGACCAATTAAATCGTCCGTACCCATTGCGTGCACGCGTCGCGGTTAAGCGAACAATGTTACATCATCCGCATTATACCATCTATCCGATCGATCAGACGTATCCGGGCCGCTGATAAACGCGTGGATCGCGTTATGAAAGCACTTTGGGGAGGCTATCGATGTTTACTTTGAAAAACAGGATTAAAGTGATAGCTTCGGAAATTCGGCTGATGGAGGCGGCTCCCATCAACCGTCGAATCAAGGAGCTTTGGGGATGAAAATCACATTTCAAGGTTTTACAATTCACTTACATACGTGCACGCGACACAATTTCTTACACTGATCAGAACGTTCATCAGTATTTTCTTGCATTCCTCCTGTTACACCTGGGGAATTCGTTTTAGCGCCGTTGCAATGGCACATCTCTTTTATTTTTCATTTTTTGTAATAAATGTTTCAATGTATACTTATTCAAATGATTAAAGTAATGACTAAACTGTGGATTGTTTGCATTTATGACAATAATGAATAGGTTGTAATTTAGAACAGTGAAGTCATTGGAGGAATTGAAAAATCTCGTTGTATTATAAGTAGCCTATTAAATGTATTAAAAAAGAAAATAATATCTCAGTTCACTCCAGATTTTTGCAATTCAGGTAGAAAATGTTGATTTTTCTTAACAAAGTCTGAAACCTAATGGACGTCTCGAAGAACATGACCTCCTCACATGGAACACGCAGCTCCTAAAATCGTATAACTCTAAACATTTATCCAATTTAATTAAGAACGTAGAAAACAGTACAAACTGGAAGGACAGCGATTCTGAAAAAATTTGAAACAGGATAATCGCGAGCGTGATTAAAAATTTGGCCAAAACGTCACCGAATTCTACGACCCATGTCGTTGTGTGTGTCTGTTAGCGGGTCTCGCGTGTCCTCCCCGTTCGGCAGGAATTTAAATAGTGGCCTGGTCATATTATTGCATTAATAAATGAAATTAGCAAAACAGTAAAGTGCTTTTAACGGGCTGTGTCTATCCTGACTTCTCTAATATGACAAATACACGAACGGCCGTGCCTCTGCCGTTTCCGGCGTCCTTGCATTCATTAAATGACGCTGGCGATGCGCTCCGCGCGGTTATTAATGGCACCGCATCAAAATCAATTTTCATTTGCGGAATACTTATGTACGGTGCAATCCAATTTGCACCGGCTACACCGACGAGCCCGATGCCCCCTCTCCTCCACCGCGGATTTTATTGTAACTGAAAGTTACCGAATCGTTTTCCGACCGCGGCACAAGAAAACCGAATTCCACGGATACTTGACAGTTGCTCGGTTATACACGTTATACCTATTAGCCGATTGTATTTGTTTATTTATTTTACCCGATACTGTGACGCTGATCCGTGTATCTACACATTTTACCTCCCACCTTTTTTGTTCATTGTCTCGCCTGTTTCCAAACTTGGCGTTCTCTGAAACGTGCACTATATATCACCCTTTTTATTGAAGTTCGAGAGACTTTTTTCGAGGCGATTTTTAGGAAATTGTTTTTGAAATACTTTGGGTAGTTCATCACTTCTGAAACGATAAGACTTTTTTTATCCAGCAGCTTCTAGATCTTGAGAAACTATGTTTTAATTAATTGTAATGAAAATTGGTTTTTTCAAGTGTGATACCAAAATTGTGGCAGCTGTAAATAATTAGTCGAAGATTAGGGACAATGTCTTCTACAGTCTGATACAGCTTTATGTTTCATTTAAAGATAAAAATGATGATTTGTTAAGTATATTTTATACTAGAGTGTATATAAATCTTCTGAGAAATACATTTCTCAGTGTCGATTGCAGAATATTTATGATTCAGCACACCTGTCCTCCCCAAATTAATTTGTAAAGTCAAGGCAGGCATCTTTGCGAGCTCAACTTCGCGCCGCACAAATGAATAATTGTTCCCGAAGAAAAAGGAATTGGCCGGATTAGTAGAAAGGAATACATTTTCCAGTGTCATCCCAGGCTCCGCCGTAATGGTTCGACAATCGGCGGGGCTGTACCATAGAATTAATAAATATCTTCCTTGGAAGACGAGAGGAGATCGATCAATTAACGAGCACTCGAGGTCCTCCGCGAGCGTATCCCAAGGAAGGAAAAAACTTTGAAAAGATTTCCTCGAGTAGAAATGCATCTTGAGCCTGATCTCCTGCCCCCGTCCGTCGGGGTTGCACAGTTGACGAAATAAAGGGTCGGCGAAATAATACCGGTGCTCGCAACCTCGGCGAGTCAGCGGAGCGGCGGGAGATCTCGAAGAAACCTAATTAACTCCGCGCTTTGGAATGAAATTATTTTTGCGCGATCGTCGTGAAGAAGAAAAAAGAACGGCGAGGAGGAACGCGGTATAGCCGGCGACGAGCCACGGGAAAGAGGAGAAACAGAAAGAAGACGGGCGAGAAAAGAAAGTTCAAGACGGAAAAGGTAAGACAAAGACCCCGAGGGAGGGAGAAAGGGGCGAGAAGAGGAACCAAGTACACATAAATCTTCCTATAGAAATTTCGGGACCGAAATGTTACTTACATCGTACACAGATCATACAAAGTCAATACTTTCTTGCTTCTAATGATCTTTTTATAAAACTTTTACTAAGATACTCGGTGCACTTTTCTGATTGAAATGACACCAAACACGACACAGTTTGGATCGTATTTATCCGTTCAATCCTTGATAAAGTGGAACCTCGATTATCCGAAGTAATCAATGCTACTTACAGTGCTAGTATTGAATCTTTAACTGAAACTGAATTGATCTGTTCACACGTGAAACACGTATTCGGAGAGTTACGGAAAATTCATCTATTCGGATACTCGAGGTTCCACTAGTTCATCAATTAAATAAGAATGTACGTTTCGAATTATGTCGTGTTTAGGCTCGTTTTAATCGGAAAGATGTCGTCTACATCTTGGTACAAAAATGATAGGTATTATAATATTAGTCAGCGAATAAGAGAAAGAGAAACAGAAGGAGGAACGGGGGGTGAGAGAAAGAAATCCAAGACAGAAAAAGTAAGACAAAGAACTGGAGGAAGGTGGATCGCGAAAGGGACACGAAGAGGAAAGTAAGGTGGCCGACGACGAAGGAACAGAAAAGGTAGAGGAGGGCAGAGAGAAGTACGTGGAAGGGCGAGGTGTGCCGGCTCGAAACTACCAAACTACTTTTCAAGCTGCCCCCGCGGCCCTGGCAAGATTATAATTAAAACGTCGCGCGGCGCTGGATAATAAATTAATGCATAATTAACATAGCTAATTATAATACCGGCTGAAATTTTTCTCGTAACTCGTAACACACTGGTACCTCGCATGCGGAGGCAGTGCAACCCGGTAATTTATGATCGGACATGAAAAATTACCGTCTCGGGGGGGTTTAATCATCCTCGCCCTCCTCCTTCGCCCTCCCTCATCTGCCCTCCAAGACCCCCCCCAATCCCCCCTTCTGCTCCCCTCTCATCCTGCCAACGTGCCTCCATAACGTCGACCTTCTGCCAACCGACGAGCGTTTCGCCTTCGTTACACCCCCCGTTTACAGCGGAACTTAATAACTTATTACAATTCGATGCCACGCGGTGTGCAACATTCACGATCCCCGCGTCTTCGACGCGAGACTATGCGACCGCCGCGGAGACAGTGCCTGGTAAGAGAACCTGCGACACGGAGTATCTGCGGAGTCAGTAAATGATTCCGAGGCAGCTTTATGACGGCAAGGTTCCCGAGATGTTGGAGAAGTAAATGTTAGAATGTTTCGGTGGTTGCAAATGCAGTGTCCGCGAAGATGGGGTAGCACAGAGGTAATCTCTTAAATGAGAATTAATGTGCCCCTTTGTCCCGGTAAATTAATATTGGATTCTGATTGCGAAACGACGCCGCGTATTAGAAGGGACGCGTAAAAATTGTATAAAAGGTTGCCCGTGTTGTTCGTAATGAATAAGTGGCAAATAAAGTAGGGGAGAGGAAGAGGGGACGCGAGTAGGGGGTTTGAATTTCCCTAAATGCGAGACGGCTGGGTGTCAAGCGAATCCTGTTAACGACGAGAATGTTGCGTTTCAAGAGGAATGGATTTGTAGCATTCCCACGGAACTGAACCTTTCGTGAAATGCTTTTTGTCTGTATGCAAATGCTTCGGATGAAAGAAGCTGCAGCTGGAATATAAAATTGATTCAACACCAACTATTTTACATTTTGTCCATTAACACGTTTGTGACATTTCTCCGAGTAAAATGAGTACAAACAGGACACGATTCCGAGCAGATTTGCATCTTGAATTTCATGTTTAGCGGAACCCCGATTATCAGCATCGATCATATGGTCATTTTTCGGGATAATAATCGACACCTGACACACTAACACAGCTTCAGTCGTCTCGTAGGAAAGTCGTTCTGCTTTCCCCGTGATTAAATCCCTCGTGTCGCGGAAGTCATAACTTCGAGCGATCAAACAGTACTCGTTCTAAGTGAGATCGTTTCAGCGACATCGATTAAGAGCTTGCGTAATTACACGCAGGTGTACAGGTCAGGTACTCTCCGGATCGACCTGCGAACACACAGCCTGGTTGACATCGAAAGATGGTGGTAGCTTCCGGTAGTTCCTCTTGTTCCGAGCAGGCGTTGTAGAAACGTTGTCGCGCGTGCTCGCTCGTGTCCGTTAATTGACTTATAAAAAGCTTAAATAATTAAATTAGCATTAAAAGCGGCCGCAAGCTGGTCCCTCCGGCTATCCTATAATTCAACATTGTGCTTTATTTTGCCGGTGGCACGGTGGCAGCGGCCATCAACCAGCTCGCAGTGCTCGCAGCAGCGTTGAAAGCTGAGCGGAACCGCTCTTCGGCCCGAGCGGAGCCCGAGCTGAGCCGCTGCCGCTGGTCTTTTTCAAAGCGGACACACCGCACGCGCGTTAATTCATTAGTCGTCGCTATATACATCGTTCTCGCGGAAACTTGCCGGTTTTTAGATTCTCTCTGTCACCGGGAGAGAGAGGCTTTTCCAAGCGATACACTCTCCGGGCAGCCGCCAGCCGTTTCCTACGTAATAATTTACACTCCAAACGAGCCGGTACTTTCGTCTCCACCTCTCCCTCCCCCCCCTCTCTGGACCTACCCCCCTCCGCCTTCCCGCTCTTTGATGTTATTTAGTGGAGGCGATATCGGTAAACCGAGGAAGTAATAAGTCCACCCCTTTTTTATACTATAAATATTTAGGCGTGCCCGGGTTTCTCCATAAATCGATGCGCCGGCGATTCGATCATCTGAGAGACAAAGGGCCTGCCGGGACAATTTCTATGAAAATTTATAGAAAACTCCAGCGTATTATCGTCGACGGCTACATATTCCTATGGAAAAAAACTCTGCTGAAAGCTGGGCTAGCCCGGATGCGACGATGAATAGGCCCGATGCCCGGCGGGATGTATTAAGTGGTCGAAGAAGTTTGTACGGATTTTAATCTCGAGTTGATCAACATAGCGAAGCGGGGGTTTCGTTGAAATCGCCCGTTCCCAGGTGGCGAAATATTAGTTGAACGGTTTTGCATGATGGGAGTCGCGGGGGGTGTGGGAACGTGTGGAGGAGTGTGTTTTCCATTAAGAGTTTTCTCATCATCCTTCACCATTCAAGCGCATATACGATATACCTATTCAAGATTTTCTAGTCCTTCCCGTTTTGTGTGCAAAAAATTGAGACACAGTGGCGTCTCCAATTGGCGCGCCTGATTCTGTAAATCAGGCTTCAATATGTCAAGACCAAGCTAAAAAGTAACGGGCATCCACCATGTTCATACGCAGCACGCCCATTCAAGATTTTGCAGTCCTTACCATGTTCTGTGCGAAAGGGAGGAACGCATTGGTGTCTTTAACAGTAGAACTACCGGACAAGTCAGAATGACTGGTGCGAACTGTTTTCGATTCGAAATATTAAAAGCATAAACATGTTTTTCCGAGAAATTTCTTTAGTCAACTTCTCTGTTGGAGTACATATTTAAATAAAACTTGCACGAAATCGAAATAAATGTTACATTGTCGTTATTATAAGGCAGTGTTTGCCAACTGCGTTTAGTGCCTGGTAGTTCCAGTGTTAATTGAGCTGCCTGATTCTTTAGGTCAGCCTCCAATGTACCAAGACATGAAAGCAAGCTAGAAAGTAGCAGACCAACTTCACCAGTTGCATTCTCCAGGACATCCATAAAGAATTGCCGATTCCTGTGCTGCAGTCCAAGTCTGTAATTATCTTCTCGCTAGGGTGAAGCCTCCCCTCACCCTGAGACACCCTGATCCTGGAAATCCATCGCTAGACAGGACTCCGCCCCGAAAATCCTGATCCTCCACCCTGCGAATCCCGGTCCCCGTAACTTTCCCGGGACAGCAGCGGCGTTGGTGGGTCTCGTTTGTCTGGAAAAATCTGCAAAATCGCCGGCCGTTACCCAGTTAAAATCGCGCAACACGACGATCGCTTAGGCACGACACACCACGAATGCACTAGCGTCGTAGTAATTTGTCCGCGTTATTCGAACCGGTCGCGGGCTAGCGCTCGGCCCTCGCCTCGCCCCCGCGTCTGCTATCCTCCCTCAACCCCCGGGATGGTGGGCGCGTATGGACATCGAAAAGAGGGTGAAGAGACGGTAAGGGGGGCCAGGGGAGAGACAGAGGTTCCGCGCGGTATAGGGGATGTGGCCGGGGCCAGGAGGGTGTCGGAGGCGACGGGCGGCACGGCGAAAATGCAGACAAATGAGTTAAAAAACGCGGGTTGCATCGCCGTAGTCGGCGTCGGCAGAGCCGCGTTGCCGGCGATTTGACATTGTCGAAAGTTAATCAATGCCCCCGTGGCGGGCAGCGCAGTAGAGCCTGGTCGGTATATAGAACGCGGGAAGAGAGAGAGACGGCCCGTCGGGTCGGCAGGGCTGCGAGAAAGAATCGACGGCCGCGCAGAGCCCCGCCCGTGCGCCGTTTCGTCAATTTTTTAAAATTAAATCACTATCTGTCCTTGTTAAATGCATTTCCCGGCCCTACCCCTTCGCCCGCAGCCCCACGGCCCCCTTTAGCGCGCACCGTTCGGCACCCTGCCCCTCCCCTCTTCGCTTTGTATCGTCCACCCCCGCGCTCGCCAGAACCGTCTCTGACGGCCGTGCGCTCGCGCTATTGTGCCACTCTACCCTGCGTCGATCCACGTGCTGCGCCTAATGACAGACAGTTGGCCGCGAAAAAAAGTGTGTAAATCTGGTGGAACGAGGCAGACAGAGATACACGTGGATCGAAGTGCGGTGATCGTCTCTCTTCCCCCCGCGCGGTGCTCGCACGCCCGTGGGGGCGGGGGGTGAGAGGCGCGGGGGCAATTTTTTTTCGGGTGGGGTACCGAGGGGGCTGGAAGGGGTTGGAGGAGAGAGGAAGCACAGAGCGTGCCGTAAGAGAGAGGAATCCGAGGGAGAGAGAGGGATAGACGATGATGTGAGGAACGGGGAAGAGGTAGAAGCAAAAGAGACAGAGCCCCGGCCATCGCGGACTCATATATAGATGGCGCGGGTACGTCCAGGCCGGCCATTCCGGTAAAACGCACCGGAATAAAAATAATGGCTGGAAATGGACACGGGGGGTACACCGGCACCTCGTCATTTTTTTCTATTAGCCGAAACTTACAAACACCCGGGGCTTCCGGCCATTTCGGACCGCCGCGCCGACCACCGAACCTGCTCTGCCCGGCCGTGTCCCCGATGCCACGTCGAAATTCGAAACGCCACGGCTCGTTCCCCCGGCCGACAAAAATCGTGGCCATATTTTTTTCTGACTCTTCCGACTACCCCCACCCCCCTATTACAGCCGGTTTTTTTTTATTTTTTTTTACGTTATTTTTCGGCTCGCCCGTCGCGAGAAGAAACTCCCTGCTAGCGCGCACCCCCTCGCTCGCTCGTCCATCCCTCTGTTAGGTCGTGATGTCCACCGTTCCCGCGATTAAAATGTCATCCAGGCGATGCAAATGACGACAATCTTTTTCTGCGTTTTTTTAAAGCGCGTGAGCTTTCTCGTTTTTTTTTTTTTGTTTTGGTGTTGTTAACCGTGCGACACTTTCGAGGACTGGAACCCCGCGCGAATAATTCAGTCGCTTCATTGTCGTTATTAATTTCGTGGCAGAAACGGGCCAGGAAAAATGCTGCGCCGCCGTGTTTTGAACGGCGGAACTTATGCCACGCTCTTGCGGCCAGCGTGTGGATCCGCGCGCCGGACACTGTCACCCCCAATTTCGACCTGTTAAAGGGGAATCGGGGAAGATGGATGGCCCACCGTCGCTTCTGGATACGCGCCGAACCACCCAGAGAAGATCCGAGAAATTGACTCGGCCCGGATGAAACATTGGGTCTCTGCAGCGGAACGGTGACGAGCCGCGTTTTGTGCGATTGAGGGCGGTGATTGCCCCGGCGGCTGCCGGGAAGAAATTAGTCGTGATGCTTGTTGCTTGGACCATCTTTTTTCCTCGCATATCCTTTCCGTTTTTATTGGTCCTCGATCTTTTAATTTTTGTATCGACTAGGAACGAACGACAACTAATTTTCTAATTCGCTGTCTGAATGGAAACTGTTTATTGAACTATTTTTATTGTACCTTTTTCATCATGTTAGAACGCTCGTCACTTATAATGCAAATTTTTGTTTCAGATCAATGATCAATGATTGTTAGAAATATCTCAAAGGGTAACATCTTGTTATTTCAACAAGCAATGTTCTCGTAGCATTAATATTTTAACCCCTCGATCATTGTCCCCTTTCTCGTCCTCGGCAGCTGTTTGATCGTTGAATTAATTTAGGTCTCAGGTTCGATCGCTTTTGGACTATAAATACGTATGTGGGTGGAGTAGGAAATGAATAAAGATCACTCGATGTATCTTGCGCCATATCAAACGCGATTATGATGCACCCAGCCTGAGAAGAATCTTGAACCATGTTTTACACCCAAAGCGAACAGTAGACAATGTTTTACGTCAAATGAATAATTATTCACAAGTCTGGAAATATCGGATAACGGTTATCAGATAAATAAATAAGAAACATATTTCATCTCCAATTCGCATAAAGATGCATGCTACGGTTTATGCGAAATAAAAATATTATTCAAATAGAATATTTTTGAGGACGAAATATATTTCTTATTTATTCATCTGATAACCCGAGCATTGCAAAATTACATTATATCTGTTGCGATTTTATCGGATATATGGAGATGCATGATATACTTATTTCTATCTCCGAATGGCAGGGAAACGATCACGGAACGAAACAATTTGACCAAACGCGGAGGATGCCGAGCGAGAACGATCGAAATCCTCTCGGACGACCGTCCCGGGACTCATTCGTATGCGGGTCCGAAATGTCCTAAGACGTAACGTACGCGTTTCGTTAAATCGGTCCAGGGAACCCGTAGGCCGGCAAAGAAAATTATGCACAATTAACGTCAGTCAAGTATGCCCGGGTTAGCATTGCGTTCTGGCCCCGATATTTATGTACATCGGCCGGCCGCAATTTTATGTACACGGATATATCTTCCATAATCATATACGGCGAGGTTGTCCTTAAACGGCGTGGATCGGTACCCCGGTCGACCTTCGGCGAAATTAACGATCCTCCTCGCGAATCTGATGGATTTCTCGATCTGTATACGCCGATTATTGGCGTCGTATCCGCGGATCATGCCCCTCCATTGTAATTCGAACGATGCATAACGACGATTAACTGCCAGCGTCCATCACTGTTCGGAGTCGCGATTAAAGTGACTCATCAGTAGGAAACGACGCATCGATGCCCGGTCTCTTATGTACGAATCGCTGTTAATATCGTCCGCCGCGAATGCAATCATCCGACACAATAACCGTTTCACTGAGCCATTCGTAGTTCGTAAACCGAGCCACTGTTCCCTAGTCGATCTTCGATGGTCCATCGAAGATCTGGTTAGACGGTTAAACTACTACCGTTGGGTCGTAGCTCTCTGGTATGGCCCTCGAGATCCTCGACCTAGCTTTACAGACTCTGATATCACACAAAACGCACGCGAGAAAAATTTAATACCCAATGGAGGGCTGTATTAAATGAATAGAATGTCTTTTATCAAGTATTTTGTTTCTACAGTCTCGAAACTTTATTCGATTGGGAATGGTTTATAGTGGGAGCATAGTTCTCCAATATGGCCGTTGAGATCCTCAAGCTGTCTATGGAAGACTTTGAAATAACATACGATTGCACCTGAGAAAATTGAAATGTCCCTTCATTTTATGTATTAAATAATTTGTGTCTACAGTTTCTGCATCTCAGTTTTATTCAGTTGCGAACAAAATCTTTGATCTGCTCTCTTTTGACAATGCACCTGGAAATTGAATTCAAATATAAAAATGTTTTGAAAAATTTTTAATTCACAATGGAACTTCGAATAATAATTCTGAACTTCTGTACAAAATTCCAATTCATTCGAGAATCTGAAGATGTTCAGTTGTCCTCGCATTCCACCGCTTCGTAGAACAATTTCTCCTTGTCACGGCGAATTGACCACGGTCAATTACTTTTCGCGACACACAGTAAGAAGTTAAAGGTTACCTAGGCTCCTCCCGAACGAACTATGATACGTCCTCGTAAACAACTTTGCAGATCCCCTTAAACTCAGATTATAGTGTCGGTGCCGTCGACAAGCACTAAACTAATGATCTAGCAGAACCAACGAGCGCAGAAAACAGCTAAACGGCTTAAGTCCCAGCTCAAAGAGACACGGGATGTTCTTGGGGGTCTTATGACGCTTGTTAGATCAGCAGCCCCTTTATTACGCGGAAACCGGAATTTCACCGGGCCTCGTAGATCTCGTGGATCAGTTAAAGAATCGGAGAACCGGTCCGAAGGATCCGAGAGGCATTCTTTCTCTGCGCGATCCTGTAGATCTCCTTTAAAAGACGAAATTCTTCTTCTTAACAAAAGACGCCGATCTTTCAACATTTTCTCCAATTTCTTTCTGTTCTATTTGTTTAACAACGAACGTACAAGAGTCCGGCATGTGTTATCTATCAACTTTGAATTTCAGTTTGGTATTGATAAAATGATAAATGATAAAATACCTGCACGACTATTGATAAAAAAGATACTACTACTACGATAAAAAAATACTACTGAAAAAAGATCGTGATTCCAAAGTTGGTAAACCAGATTCCTCCTTCTCGAGAGTCGTGCTCTGTCGATCCTTCACGATCTGTCCTTTCGTTTTGCGGAGTCGCGGCGGACAACGGCGAGGCCATTCGAACCCGAAAGGCGTTAATTATAATTAGCACAGGCGAGATTAGTAATTAACACTTGGGGGTAATCGCGGAGCGTTGCGTGAAGATACAGCACGAGCTTGGGCTGTGCGTGTGTGTATCCGTGCGCGTGTGTGTGCGTGCGAGCTGTGTCTGGTCCGAGTGTGCGAACGCGGATAATAACGCCGGCCGAGATGCCGGCCGAGGCAGGTCGCCCGATTTATAACGCAGATAATAATTGCGGGCCGAACTTAATATTCATGAGCCAATCAGATTTGCGCGCCGAGTCGACGGGACTTGCTGCGTCCGCGGGCCCTTTCAGGGATTCATTGTGCCACCGCGACTCCGGCCTCTGAATAACCGGCCGTTCTTTCGCTCCTAAACGCTCCGACCATTCTGCAACTGTTTACCCAACAATCTTCATTCGAATATTATTCTCTAAACGTCTCTGAACGGAAATGTTTATTCTGCTAATTTAAATTTATACCTTTTTTAAAATGAAACATTTCCTCTGACCTAGAATAATTCCATTGTAAATGATTTTTCTTTTACTATATTTAAATGTTTAGGATTGAATACCAATGTATTTAATAGCCTAAACAATATTGTGAATAATCGTACAGAATTTTTTAGTGGTGACTCTCTCTTTCTCCGAGTAACCTCTCGGCTACTAAGGGTTAAATTGAAAATCTTATTAACAGCATGTCGCAAACAAACGTCTTCGATTAGGTCATCAATTATCCGAGCTCAGAAAGATGGCAGAGGTCAGAGACCCCACTAAAAATGACAAAACTGGTTTATTTCTATCGTTCAAAATCCATTTTGCAGCTGCAAAAAGATATATTTACAGAAACGGTAAAGAGTATTTGCATCGTATTTAATATTTTTCTCTCCGCTCCGTTGTCTTTTCACATACTGTCAGTTTTCGTCAATTCTTGAGAAAATGGGGCTAAAACGAACCTCAGACTAACGAAATTTGGAATAGTATTGTCTATAAATATGCCGTTCGAGCCAAAAACTTAGCTTTCAGTTAAAATAAGTTTTTTTCCACTCGCACAAGTATCCTCTCAATTACTGTCAATCTTCATAATTCTTACGGAACACGTGAGTGATGGAAAACAGCGGTGGAATTGTTGTCTATAAACATACTGTGGTGAACTCGAAAGCTTTGTTCTCGGGCGAGATTGTATTTTTACGACACTTTTAAAATTATCTCGCTAGCTTAGTATCTTAACACGATGATTGACAATCCTCAACGTTTCGGCCAAAATGCGGCTAAAGCATAATGTAAACAATTTGACACTAATAAACCCAAGCTCGAATTAACTATTTGTCCTCAGTAACGGAATCATTTCAGATTATTTAAAGTAAGACTCCCAATCCTCTTCCTCATCTGTCAGTAACAGAATCTAATAGTTAACGATTATTATTTAAAACAAGTCTTTCTGTGACAGAGGATTAAGGAACTCATCAATCTTGAATTAACTGGTTGTCCTTAGTAACGGAGTCTGATAAATCTATTTCACATTATCTAAAACGAGACTTTTAATCCTCTTGCTCATTTTTCAGTAACAGTATTTAAAAATTTCGTTTAAGATTATTATTTAACCCTTCACGGCATAGTGTATCATATCTGATGCAGTTAACAACAAATTTAGTATATAGTAAACTAAGAATGTGTTTTCTTATTATGTTTATTTTTCCGAAAATGTTTTAATTTTCTAAAATATTTTTCTCTTAAATAAAACACAAAAACTGACCTTACAATATTTTTATCCCCATTAAAAAAATCATGCAGTGAAGAGTTAAAACAAGTTAAAAGGAACTACCTAAATTTTCTAAGAAATTCCAGAGGGGGCCCGCTATTTATTCAGATTATCTAAAACGAGACTTTTAATCCTCTTGCTCATTTTTCAGTAACAGTATTTAAAAATTTCGTTTAAGATTATTATTTAACCCTTCACAGCATAGTGTATCATATCTGATACAGTTAACAACAAATCTAGTATATAGTAAACTAAGAATGTCTTTTCTTACTATGTTTATTTTCTGAAAATGTTTTAATTTTCTAAAATATTTTTCTCTTAAATAAAACACAAAAACTGACCTTACAATATTTTTATCCCCATTAAAAAAAATCATGCAGTGAAGGGTTAAAACAAGTTTAATGGAACTGCCTAAATTTTCTAAGAAATTCCAGAGGGGGTCCGCTATTGGTACAGTTGTTTTTGCAAAAGAAATAATTCTTTCTTGCGAATAGTTGTGCGAGTGGGATCGGACGTGCGAGGATCGCGTATCCGCCGTTAGGCTTCGCATGTCACATTATCATCGGCATTTGAGGCTGACGTTGGCTAGGGTAAACTGAGGGCTACCTGCTGCCGTCGCGTCGCGGTGCATCGGGTGCATCGGTGCATCGGGCCAGCTCCCGCGGCACTCTACGCCCGGCGCAGCGCCTCATTAAAATATGCAAATACACAGCTCTCCGGTTGTCCGTTCTGTTTCCTTGCTTCCCCTCGCGCCACCTAACGCGTGCATGCGTCGAAATGTTTACGATCACGGTGAAATTAAAAGTACCGCTAAAATATTGCCTCTAATACGTATGTGGCAGCCCGAGAGAGCCGCTTTCTACGTCGGCTCTCCGGGCTCGGTTCCTTAAAGCCTGCTGCCTGCCGTTTCGAAGCGTAACACGCACCACGCGGAAAGATCACATTGGATACACTGGGACCCACGAACGGCGCGAACGTGTCGGACGGTTCACTTATCTGTTCGGTCTGTTCACGCTCGCAACCCTCGATTTTATACTATCTGCCAAAAAACCCTTCGTGCATCCCTTAACCCGTCTAACGTCCAACATCAACCCCTGAAATTCTTACAAGATTATAGCAATTTAATTTAAAGAAACCAGAATTTTAACATTATCAGCGGCAGTGAACCAGTTTCAGATTTTATATTTTAATATTATTGAGATTATTAAGAGAAATTTTATAATATTTCTATTACGAGGAAGAACGTGCTGTTGGTGAAAAATTTGACACAGCCATCAGCTCCTCCAGCTAGCTGCAGTCTTGGAAATCTTGTCCCCTCCTCGTGCCTCCAAAATATTCCAAGAATAACCCAGTCTCATGTTAATGGATGGAACTTACAGTATTTCGGAGACGCGGGTAGATAAACGAAGAATTTACACATACTTATGCTTATCTTATTAACGATGTAACCATGCAAGAGAATGTTACGGATTTGTGACTTGTAGATTGTAAATTTCACTATTAAATAGAATATCCAGTAACATTAGGATTCCAAATTGAATATTTAAATAATCCGTAATAATTCGATTTTCCGAATGTCTGGAGAATTACGTTCCCCACTCGATGAAAGTAGTTTAATCAAAGCGTTTAAGTATTACCGCATTCCAGCAGGAACGTCTTATCACAGCATCGAATCCGCAGAAACTCGGCTAACAAGAAACCAGCAAGAAAATCGCTAATCGAAGAGCACATTGTCGACATTACCGTGTTAAAGGTTAATAACTACAGCACGGAGAGGACAGCCCTCCCGCGATTGCGGCAATTAGAAGCCTGTATCTCGCGGAAAGATCAAAACCAGCCATCCGCGTTTTGCTCTTGCATTAATCGACCAGTTCGAACGATAATTCGAACGCATACACGCCGCACAATAAGCAATTTGCTCGGAAACGTCGGCGAAATTCGTATCTTTGTTTTAGATATCTTCATCATTACCATTAGACCAGACTTGGGAGGTTGATTATCCGTTCAAACTAGTGGTTTTTATAATAATTATAATCTTTGTTCCGGCAAAGGTGGTAATTTATAGATTAACACATATTTTCATCGAAATTTTACAGGAACATAACTTTTCCTAGCATCAAACATTTTTAAAAAATTGACAACTGTCTTTCGGTCTCTGTTATCAATAGACTGCGGATATTTATGCAATTTTCAATTTTTGTAGACAAAGTTTAACCCTCATACACTTCTCAGAAATAGTTGCATAAAAGATCCTATGACACTTCCTCACCCATATTTGCTTCACACTTTAAACGAATAAATTTTGCTTCATTTATCGCGTCACATTTTAAAAGAAATATGTCTCACAACATAGATAAAGAGGGACCAATAATTTTATAGTATGTAAAAATACTAAATGGGTGTACAGTAATACATATCACTTGTAAGTCCAAAATAAGTAAAAATCGTACTAAATTCTGTCGAGTTTGATATAGTCCAGCATTTAATTAAATTCCACAATTAACTTGACGTTCCCTATCGAACAGACTGGTACACAGCGGCACCTAATTTCGCGAAAGCAAAACGACGCAGCGGCAAAGCAGCGAGCGTAACGAGCACCGAATTCGAATCGGCTACATTGTGCTCTGATTATCTCCGTCTTCTCGTAAACGTCAAACGGGGGTCTGGGGGCAAAAAGCTCGGGCAATTAAAATGCGTCCTGATCACCGGTCCGGCTCCTCTAACAGGAGGAAAAAAACAAAGCCGATTGTTGGCCCGGGAACAGGAGAGAACTTAGACGAGGCTGGGAGAAAGAACGGCGCGGCCCCGAACTCGCCGCGCAACAATGTACGATAATGAAGAATTATCGCCGCATAAGACCCGATGGAAATAGGCGGCGGGCTACTCGTTAGCGGGTCGGGATCGTAAAAATCACTGTGGTTGCGCGCAAACGGGTGTACAGCCAGGGGGTTGTCAGCCAATCGGGCCCAGGTTGCGAAAGGGAATCGGTGCTCGCGGGCCCAGCGAGCGCAACTCCGCCCGGAGCTGTCCGAAACCAGCTCGTTTTGCTCGTCAAGGGACCCCACACCTCACCAGTAAATCCATACAAACTTGTTTATCGCGATCGGCTGTCACCCAGCCGGAGCTAAGTCCTTAACTTCTCCTCGTTGTCGCGGATTACCCGCCGGCCAACGCGAGATCGCGATCAGCCGAGCTGATGACTCCGAAATATCGACGTCTGCCGCTGAAAAATCGCCTGATCGCATTTAGAGTACCCCAGGAACGAGTCCTATCGCCTTCAGCATCGTCTGCAACGATGGATTCGTTGGATCGCCATCGAATGGATTCTGCATTGGTGCTGGATCTCGCGTTGGCCACCATCTTGTTGCGAGCGGTTAGTCTGTCTAACATTTTCGACATTTTAATTCGTAACCGACGTCTGTACATTGTCACTTCAGCTGCTAAATTGATCCTGACAACTAACGTTCGATCTTACTATAAATTGAAAAGAAATACATATCGGAATATTTCCATTGACCTGCATTGGAACACGGGCATCACCGAAATCGTTGTTTCAAATTTTAATTAAAAACTACAGCTGTACAATAAAGACCTCGACACACTGCCGAATAATGTTCCCATAACTTTCGAGCCGACAGAAGCTTTAGGAAAAATAAATTTGTATCACATACATTAATACACGTGTCCGCGGCCTGGTGGATTTGCATGAACATGCGCGGTTTAATCAATTTCTCGGTGAAATTATAAGGCGGTCGAATACACTCGCGCAGTCACATCACAATTTTCCAATTTCCGAGATGACAGTTCGTAAGAACAGGCTATCGGACGGTCTCCGAAATTAATTGGTTTTTTCGCAGTGCGAATGTAAGCGGTGGGCAACTCGGGGATCGTCTTATTTATTAATTAGCGTGGAACGAATTCTCGAAGGTGTGGTCCGGGGACAGCTGACCATGTTTTTTCGTGTTACGTTTGTAAGTATGATTTATTATCGCCGGGTTCGTCTCGCATAATTCCATTCGACGAGTAATGGGCCAACCAGGCTCGAGGATCGTGTGCACCTTGCGACCACGCGGACAAAGAAGAGCTTCTCCGACGTGCTAATTATGTCAGCGCGAGCGCAACCTTCTCCGCGTAACATTGGAACGGTTCACTTGGACTGGTTCCCAATTGCTCTCGCGATATAAACGCGGCGACAGGCCGCGACAGCGTGCCATGAAGCATCGGCCGACATTCGTTAGGTTAATGCGCGATTTTATTACGGTCTCATTTTTAATTGCGGACTTAATGACGCGCGAGATCCTTCTGACACCACTGCCGTCCGGCCTTTCTTATTCGCTTCTATCGCGCGGATATTCTCGGACGATGGTGTATTTTTATTGCTCATGCTTCTCGTTATTAATGTTGGAGATAATTATTTTTCCAAGATGTAGGATTACGTATTATCAAGAGTTTTAATTCAGCTCTTGCCGCATTTTAACCAGTCACGACTCGTGATGAAGATTTTAAACGAAGTCTAACAAAGTATGAATGTTACGCTTTTCTTTTTAAATGAAATTAACGTTTATTATGTTTGTAATCAATATTGAAGCATTAAAATAAATGTACCCAATGATTAGGCCAGAAACTGATTCTTCTAGGATGCAAGATTGCGTATTTATTGCGGGCTTCAATTAAAAGCGGTATAAGAAGAAATACGAAATCAAAATTGACACAACTCGGTCACCAGCCGGGACGAAATTAATATGTAGAATATATTCTCGCAGGAACTTTCAAATTTTTGGGAGCTCGAATTAAAGGTGGAAAGACAAAATTGATCCGATTGAAGTGGGGCAGGTCGAGTCAGTTTTAGAATATATTCGTGTATGAATTTTCGAAATTTCCAGGACTCGGATTAAAGGTGGAAGATGGCACCTTATTATATAAAAAGATTTGCGGTACAGCGGCAAAAATGCATGATAAAAATGCGTAAAAATCACAGTTTTGAAAGCAATGTAAATTCGGTATGAAGCAGCAGAAGGTTGTTGGTATCGGGCATTGTTCGCAGCGATTGATAGAATGTTTCATACGTGCGTATCTCGCTGGAGAGCTTTCGGTGGTAGTCGGCGTTTGAATGCGCTGCGAGAACGCATAATGAAGTGCCTCCTGGCATTTTATTGTGCGCGTTGCGCGCGCGGCCGGTCTTTTGCATCATTTGGTACGCAGCTGGGCAATCATCCGCTCGGCATGATAGCACCGAGGCTACTGGGCGTGGATAAATCTGTAAGCTCAATAAGGGTAACTGTGATTAAGTGCTTCCGAGGCAGTACAAGACTCCTCGCGGCGGCGACAAAGATTTAATACCGTCCCCGCGTGGAAACGGCGCGGCGATCTGCGCGTTCGAGGCGGATCCTCGATCCCTGATGATCGACAGAAAACGGCTGATCTTCCCCGTAGGAATGGAACCTCGTTATTTTTCTCGGCGACGTAATTACGCGAGCAGACGCGATACGCGGCACGTTTTAATACCCTTTTCGCCGGGTCCCCGGTTCGACACACGGCCACGGAATACGAAGAGGATCATCTTCTGCCGCGCGTGAAAGTATACCCTCTCTCCACTTTATCGTGGTAATTTATCTCGCGGGCCTTTTAACGTGCCTCGATGGAGACGCGCCGCTTTTCATTTCGGATATTAACACGTCACCTGCTGAATGACCCAACTCTGACCCCAGAGAACTTTCTCTTCAACACTTCCCCCCCCTACGATCCCCGAGATAGTTTTTCAATTTTTGCGCACCGCCTCTGTCATCGCCCCGGCGGGATAAAGGTGGAGGAAGTTATTGAATTTCGTTGAGTTAGTAGACCGAAATTATTCTACTAAGCCTCCAATCATGAAGAAATTCATATAATTTTATCTGGATGATGGTTCTATTGACTTTCCAATATAATCTTTTGATTTTTCCTGTACCCAAATACACATATTATAAAGCGCTATCTCCTACCTTGAATTTAAGCGCTCGTACGTTTAAACATTCCTACGGTAGTATATTATAAAATCGGTTCGCAGTACCTTCTAAAACCGGAGTCGAATTTCACCAAGCTGAATCTTGATTTTCCAATGTATGCACTTATCGTAAAGTGCCATCTTCAATCTTTAATTCAGTCCCTCGAACATTCAAATATTCCTGCGGGAATACATTCTAAAATTGCCAGAAGCCATCCCTTGAGGTCGAGTCAATTTTGTGCTAGCTCGCGATCGGATTTGATCGACTTCTAAAAATCCTAATAAAATTATTAACGCATGTCGTAAAAATCCAAATTACCATCCCACGAGTTGCTCGTCTTACAATTCCTCCCACAATTCCCCTGCTCGAGGGGGTTGCAGGTAACGGCGGGATATTTTTGTTAATGCGTAATTGAATTTACGAAGCGTGTCTACTAGATTGTATCTGGCCTATAGATTTCATCCGGGACGATAACCTTGGGAAGGCGTGGACGGTGGTTCGATTCAATTCCCATTTATAACACCGTCACATCGAAAGTGGCGCCGTAAGTATCTGCAGCCGACTGTAAATACACACGTGTACCCGGCGGATACCATTGCACGTTGCACCGTAGGTGTGCAGCCGGTACACGGTGCCGCGGTAAAATTCAATCAACTTCTTGCTCTTTTTTTCTTCCTGTTCTGTCCCCCGTGTCTCCACCCCTTGGGTGGGCACCGAAGGGGGCTTCAGAGGGGAAGAGGAGAGAGAGGGATCCCTCTTCAAATAGTCGGTGATACAAGGACAATCGGCGTCATTCGACGTATTCGCGAAACGCCTCATTAATATTCGTCCTCTAATTGATACGTACATCGGTGCCGGATCGGTCTCTTCCAATGAATAAAAGCTAATAACTGCCGATAATTCGCCGGGACTTAACTTCACGTAATGAGAGTGCCCGCACGATGGTAATAACTCGCGATCTTTGCTCCCTTCGCACACCTTCGCAAAAAAGGCAGGACTCGGCCTGCTTAACTCCCGTTGGAAACCGGCCGAATTAATTCTCCGCGAAATTAGCGGCTGCCCGACGGACACGGGGAAAAATAAATTCCCTCTAATCGCGTGGCGGGGCCCGTTCTTTGCCCGTTTTCGATGCATTATTAATACGCGGCTGTATCATTACGCAATTTAGGTGCCATTACCGTAATTTATCGGCCGGATCACAATGTAGTAATTAATCTTTCTCGGCGAACTTGCATTTTGGCTTCGCGGCTTGTTTCACTTCTGCGAAACGAGGAAGTATCGCCTCTAAGGGACACCAGATCCAGTTGAAAATATTCGTTGTCCATCTACTCGCGCCGCAATTTATTTCCAGGCACCATTAACCCCTTGCCGTATTTCAAAGAGTCAGACTCGCGATGAAGATTTTAACAGAGTCGAACAAATATGAATGTTACGCATTTCTTTTCAGGCGAAACCAAAATTGATTCGTTTGTAATCAATATTTAAGCATTAAAATAAATGTAGCCATGAAGAAATTGTAAATTTAACCGCTGTAACTGTAAAGAAAATGTTACGGCAAGGGATTACAGTTCTAACAGTAAGTCTTATTTCAAACCTTGGCTAATGCTATAATTAATAGTTCATTGCATTCTCTAATCTTGGAATTATCGATCGATTAAATTTGCAGCACTTCTGCGGGCATCGGGCTTGCACTGTCTTTGTTATCGTTTTACACAATTCAATGCTCGTTGCTATTTGAGTATGTGTCAGAGAAAAAAAGAATGAAGGATTCACAGATTTGTGAGTTGTCACACGTCAAGCTGGATAATGTAACTGTGACCAGTGTCCATCTTGAACCAGCATATATCATGAGCAGACTGCGGATCTTTATGTAAAATCAAAATAATTTACAATCTATGAATCAGTAATTAGCCGAAGAATCAGGTCGAGTGTCGAAATTGGAATCCCCGATTTGCATTTCCGAGTCTGAGAAGTTGAACTCGAAAAACTTCGCTCGACTTTAAATTTAAAACACGAAAGGTCTCGATCGAATTTAGTATTTCAAATATTTTGGATCGCTGATGGCGCGGGTAGTCGTCGCGAAATTCCGCGAGACACATCCGGAGTAAGAAATACGTTCGGATGCACTGCGCCAATTTAGCAGGCCAGTATCACGAAGACACGTCGAAGTTCTAAATTCACGATTTGCGCCAAAGTTCGACACTGTTTGTGCAGCATACGCCACGGTTAGTTTGCCGGTGGTCACGTGAGGCCGGGTCTCACGTCTTGTACCGGGGTACTATAGCTCGCATTCTGTTGGCCGGACACTTGGCGACGACCCATCCCTCATCCCTGTCCTAGCTGTCCGAGGCTCCTAGGCGCTGTCCAGTCACTGAACTCTCGAGCAACTTCTGTTATTATAAGTTAACCCCCTGACCACCCCGCGCAACCCCGAACTACGCCACCGGCCTGCTCAGATTATGGCCATCAGCCAGCGACGCGAGATCTGGGTAACGCCGCGTCGTCGTACCCCGGGCCAACTTTGCTTCGTTTGTATAAGGAAGTGTTTCGGGTCACACGAAGAATAACACGTCCAGCCTCTTGTCCCTTCTTCAACCGATGTCCGTCCGAGACACTTCGCCTCCGGACCTCCTGTTCGAATCGGCCCCACGGATTTTCCGACTTCCGGCGTAATCATCCATTTAACCCCGAATCGCTCGACCTGCCACTTAGCCGGGCCAGTCATCGGTGAAATCGAGGTGTCCCTCCATTTTCTTCCGGCTTTGTCCGCAGCATGTACCCTGTTTCGTGCTTTGCCGACTTCACCCTCAAGGGGTTGCGTACCTCGTAACAGTTCATCATGAGATATTCAACGATTCTCATCATTTACGTAAGTATTTTTAAGTGAAACTTCTTTGCTGAGGGTAACAATTTTCTGACGGGACGGATATGTGACGTGTCGATGCAACGGAAGTGGAAAGTCGGCCGCGAAAATTTAAACTGAGAATCAACGGAGAAAAATAATTTCTTACCCGGATGGCATTCGAACCCCGGTCCACCGATTGGGGACAACCAACGATCTTTAGAATGATAGCGAACATTTTGGTATATATCGCAACGAATCAAATGCTCGCTAGTAGGATCAAACGAAAAGGTTAGTTTCTTTAATGAATCAATCTATGCATCCTCTTCAATTTTTATCATTTACATAATTATGTTCCTTTAAAGAATCAATATATACATCAATCGATAATTACTTTCCTTTAACACTAAATCTACCATTGCCAGTTTTATACTGTTTATTTTATAATTATTATACAGCTACTTCCATGGGAAATGTTTCAATAAATTTCTTTATTCCAATATATACTATAATAAAAATTCTGGCAGTATAGAGGGTAATTTTTGGCGACACTGCTGCTAGGGACCTTCTGTCATCTCCTCTATATTCGTGTCTACATTTTTCCTCCCCTGTGATGAAGGTAGTAACAAAAATTGTGGGATGATATTTTCGAATGGGGCCGAAAAATTTTCGGGGATCTTTTGGAGCACGGAAGGTGAAAGAGAGCCGCGCAGGATGCAGGATACGGCGCGTAAAAATAAGTTCGCAAACGTGGTTTTTAGGGAGAAGGTTAATGCAGTTCGGGAAAAATTTGATTCGCTGACCGGCCCGATCAGAGAGCGTTCAGACAAAATACATTTCCCGGTTATTCCGACTCGGCATGAAAATGTAGAATCGCAGATACATTCGCGGGCCATCTACGGTCTCCTCTCGCTGGGTATTGAAGAAAAAAAACTATATATATATATATATATATATATATATATCGATATCAAAACCCTGGAAATACAGGGTCCGGACGAGTACATACCTCAGGGGCGTAACAATAATCGCGATCGAATTTCACGAATCAATTCCCAGGCAGTCGAAGACAAATAGATCAGTAGCATCGGGTGAAAGAAGAGAGACAGAGAGAGAGGGAGAGAGAGAGAGAGAGAGAGGAGAGATGGCTAACGTTGGAGAGTTTGAAGTAATGTGCCCGCGGGCCGTGCGATGGTTGGTCTCGATATTTCGTTCGTTGGACGGCCGCGTGTGGTAGGTACTCGTTAGAAAATGTCGAATCGATGTTCGAACATGCACCCTACAAAGAGCGGGGCTGCTGAGTCACGACCTTCATAAAGTATCATCGGTAAACAATTAACATTCGTGTTGCGCTGCCCACGCGGTGTCGCGTTACGAAGGAGCGGCGCACACCGGGGCTTAACACGTTCGTCTGATCGTCTCTAACAATTTGCCCTGGGGGCTGTTACCTCGTTAAGTGACAATCAGAGGCGTTGACTTGAAATACTGGCCGCTCTTGTCAGATGTCCGGGGCTGTTAGACTCGCAAGACTTTGACCGGCGATTGGAACCAAACTGCTGCACTCGATTGATTATCCTTACACTCAAAAATGCCCTAAAACGTCGTAGAACATCGTCGAACGTGGTGTTCGGAGACCTGAAGATATATAGAATTTTTTAATTCATTCTTGTACGTGCTGGAACCAATCTCTTCAAAGAAATCACCTAAAGATCATTTTATCTAGTCCCTTACAGTTTTTTTTTACCCCTGGAATAAGTTTCAAACTTCTGCTTTGTACCATTGTCATTTTGTTAAAAATGTTTTTCTTCGTCATTCTAGTTCAGAAGATAAAATTTGAAGAGGATCGACTAGTTATTGAGATATGTATCATGGCAGCCACGAAAATAATTTAATAATAACTAGCTGACCCGACAGACGTTGTCCTGTCCAAATTTCAATACGAATTTCCCATTTTTCCGGGTAACTTTTCCAATTTTTCTTTCCCAAAAACCTTATTCGGACTATTACAAACATTTTTTTTTTTAAATTAGTCAAATCGGTCCAGCCGTTCTCAAGTGATGCGCTGACCAACAAACAGCATTTAATGTTTATTTATATAGATAGATATAAATAATGATAATTCCATGAAATTTACAGCGTGTTATTGTGACGTGCAGGCAAACAAGTAGAAAAATAAATTGTGAAACACTTGTCACAAAGTGTTTGAAATGGACAGCTGTGAAGGGGAATATCGCGCGAAGACGTTCTCGCCGCGGCGATCTCCGGCGACGGGCAGCGAATCGCGTTACCCGTTGAACGAGGCTGATACAACTTGTAATTACGTTGACGCTAACGATGTTTTGTTTGAGGCGGCGTGGTGGGATCAGTCGGAATGATTCGCGAGTAATCTGCGCCGGTTTTAAAAAGGACACCGGCGTGTCCAAGGACGACGGACGAGAGGGGTGAGAAGGAGACAGGAGACGAAGCAGCTTTACGAGAGCGGAAAGTTGCGCCGGAGATATAAGGCAACCGCGTCGCATATAACTTACAATCAGCCACGTTCGCTCGCCTCTGCCTTTTCGTTTCACTCTCTTCTCGGCCCTTACAACAACTCCAGCTACTGAGAGCGGTTTTTTGCCACGAACGCACGGCATCACGGTTCGACTTAGCGAAAGAATTTACGGCGGACCGGGCCCCTCCTAATTTAATGGATCCGCAATTTACAATTCGCGAGACGAGATTTTGATAAACCCTTGGAAACCCTGCGCATGCAACTCCGCGTTAAACGCCACCACCCTCGACATTGTTATTTATAGGATAGCGATAAATTCCAGCATTGTAACGATGCTCGGTATTGATTTCGTCCTTCCATATTGTTCCGGTAATTGTTCTATTAATATTCCGCAAATTCACTCTTGCATCAAGGTTACCGAAAAATGATACTTTTGCTTTTCATCGGGTCTCGCGAGTGGGGACTGCAATTTATGTTGTAGGTTACATGTGAATGATGCGTATGTATTCTTTACTCCTTATTTGTAAAGAATTTCGATTTTTTATTTTGTTAAGAATATTCCAAAAATTAGATACTGAATTGAGTCTCTTAAAATCGTCGACTGCAGTTTAAAAAATGAATGCAGTATTCTGCATCTAAAACGGTTCGAGTCTCGAGAGGCCGAATTCCGGGAACGAGCATGATCGAATAATGACGTCGTCCTTGACTTTAAACGAGGCTGCCGAGGCTTATTTAAAAAAGTCCCGCGCCAGTACGATTTCGCGGGGCCGATATAATTCGCTGATTTTACTCGTCGCAGTCACGCACGGTCCCGTGGTAGATAAGTTAATGAAATCGAGGCCCGATATAGGTTGCTTTATGATCGAGATTGTTATGCGTATTCGTATAATACGGGCCCGGTCACGAATTGATTAACCGCGATCGAACGTCGACCGAACTCGAGCCCAGGCTTAATTAAGTTATCGATTTATTTTCTGCATTGTCCACCGTAAACCCTGCAGCGGTCTGCTGCCTGCGCCCTGTTTTCTTCCTTCTTCAGCTTCCTGTAAGTAAACGTTTATATAGCTCGTCACGTTCGAAGCCAAACAGTAGCCACTTATTCACCCACGAAGGAAAGCTTGATGAAATCGACGCGTTGCGTGAATCTCGATACGGCGAGAGTTACGTCGAAACCCTTTCTTTAAATCACGTAGTCCCCGAGAATTTCCTCGTGAATGAATATGGATGGTACATACCTGACTCCGGTAATTATTCGAAGGATTTAGCCGCGCGAGTAATTTCTACGCTGCCGGTGTTTATGCAAATCGTGATCTTTATAGACCAATTTATAGAAACCAACGGAAGTTTCCTATTCTGTCAAGATTCCTATTAGCCGCAGACTCGAATAAACAGTTAATGGTGTAACCGAGCTCCCCGAAGTACGCTAATTATGTCTAATGTCCCCAAGGATTGTGCCAACTATTTTTATTTCACTCGCGACAATTTACAGCTAATTTATTCGATGAGTATAGTTCAGTTTTCTAGCAGATGCTAAAATTTTCATCATTTCTATTGTGGTTTGGAAACTGGTGTGAGTGTAATTTTATATCTATAGTGTAAAGAGAATTATGCCTATTTTACTATCGTGTGAACATATTAATTAACTGTGAACAAATTAATTTATTTTTTAATTAATGTTTTCCCGGAATGAAATATGTATGAATATGTTCGCTTTCAAACTTTCACCAAAATTGAAAATTACGTTCTTTATTATGCGGCGAATCTTAAACAATGTTTTATCAAGTGAATGCACAAAAATGCCAGAATAATAATTTCGTTTTTGCACAATTTTATAGTTGAAGGGCTCCGCCAAACCGAGGGAAAATGTTAAAAATGTACTGAATAATTCAGAGACATAAAGTGTTAATTAAAACCGGACAATGTAACGTTTGCACGTGGTAGATCCACAAAATTATTTCGAAGGTGATCCGGACATATATTTTATCAGTTAATGTCTCATGCGTATATTTTATGACCGAAATGTACATACTTTATCATTTCGCTGCGGAAATGTGTACATTTATAGCGTATGCATAATGCAAATTGAAATGCGGGGATGATAAAAGAAGTACTTTCATACGAGCCACTTTGTGCCGCGTTTTTAATCGTAAGTAGTCTAGGCTCTTAATGCTGCAGCTAAATTCCTATTTCATTTTCTCGTTCGTCAATTACTGCGTACACAAAAACGTTTTAGTAGTATCTAAAAAGGTTTACTAGTAATTCATTCTTTTAACGCTGAAAATTAAGCACTGAAATTAAACCGTGCACATTATATTTGAAACTGACTAGACTGAACTTTTATAAATTATCTTTGATAATAATAAAATAAAAATAAAAAGGAGCATCTGTAAAAAATACAAATATTAATAGAACATGATACAGTGTCAATTTCATTTCAATTCACTCAGACCATCGATAAAAAGACGTCTACATAAAATCTTCGATAATTTCCAAAGAGAGCATCACATTTCGTTCTTAATTATTTCGAAATGAAAAATAGAAAACCAGTGATGAACCAGCAGCGGGACATTTAATATGAAATGACAAGAATTTGAAAAAACACAAAACAAATAGCCAGCAATGCAATTCCAATTTAATTTCAATTTACCAAACCCGGACCATTTATAAAAATGATCGAAACAATGTCTGCATAAAATGCAGTTTATCTGTAATATTGGTGCGCATCGTTTGATGTAGCAGATTCTAATTTTTCATTCCGATTTGACGAGGTTAGCCATAACGAACGCAGGCAATCGAGTCCGTGGGTTTCTTCCCTCGTAGGGGGAACAATACTTTGATCTGATAATATCTGGCATCGATGGTTCAGTAATCGGGGAATATCAAAACATCGAGGACTGTGGGATACATGTTGGCAGCCTCAGTTCTGTGTTGCCTCGATATACATATTGTGTTCCATCCCCGCAACCGCTGGCTCCACCGATCGGAATCCATATCGCGGTAATAGAAGTAAATGCTTGTCTATGTAGTAAAACGGGCTACGGTCGAACGCGAACTGCTTCTGTATCGTTAAACCTCTTCTTAGAAATGGCCTGTCCGGCTGGGAACACGTAACCCACCGCTGGCTCTGTCCATAAGTCACACAGCCTACTTGTTCGTTTTCAGGAAAATGCAAATTCACTCCGGGGATACGAGTTACCGAAGCGATCTTATTACCATATTTTATTTTTACGCGGGCTGATGGCCCCGAATATGCGTGCGGCTTTAACATACCTGGTTCCGGAGTTGTTTAAACAACCTCGAAGGATCTGCCGATAAACAACATGTATATGTTACGTGCAACGTGTTTAACATGGGCAGTTTGTAAATTGACCAGGCATTGTGTAGAATGTGCAATTATCTGAAAACTACTGAATAAGTAACGAATGAACAATTTTTAATTTGATTTAAAGACTACAAAATTTAAAGAACTAATTATAAAATTATTACAAAAATACATGTTTATTACGATAGTAGGTAGGAATAACTTTTTTATGAAGTTCAGTGGAATTTCATCCCGATATCTTTCAACTGGAAGATCAAATATTTCTTCCGACCAAGAATAGTTCCTTCCTATATATCGTTCTTCATTTTATAAATATTATATATTTAGTAATTGATTAGATGCAAACAACTCCAATAACGCAAACGATATTTAAAATAATTGCACAGCAATTTTTCGTGGTGCCGCAGAGTCACCCCTCGACTGCTAAGAGATAATAAATTTTTCATTTTGGTTACTCTGTAGATACAGTTCGGTATAATATGACGTACACGTGCCGTTTAAATTGTGTGATAGAATAACAGAATTTTAGACTGTACTGTCTTCCAAGTGAAATCGAATGCGCTCTGCACATCTTCTAATCGTGTATCGTGTACATACATAGGTGTACACATCTACAGAATATGTTTCGTATTATAGCTCGCCTATTAAGCGTGGTGTGGTACACACACGAGTCCCTCAGCATGCATCATACATTCGATGGTATGCGGCACGCGTTGCGTCGCCGTTGATTGTGCGCTGTGTGGTCCCGCGGTCATAACTCGAATCCTTATCCTGCATTTATTAAACGTCCGATGGCTTATAGACGGCCGGTATAGTTAGAGAATCGTTTCGCGTAAGGTGCACGGAACGGAACCCGTGGAAGGAACGCTCCTGAACGGAATAACTGGGAGTTAGACTCCGAGCCCCGAAGTGGCTGGATATCCGTTGGCAAGGGCGCGACAATAGATATGCGGCGGACAGTACAATGGTCATTGTAAATCAGGGCATTTTAAAAATCTGACAGGATATATGTTGACTCGGCCTCGTATATCGTGTCACACACGGCCTGCAGTGCTGCCCATTAAATACAGCATTATGCTACCAGACCGCCAGACCAACTTCAGGCACGTAATGGTAATTGCTGGGATGTATACCCAACGCCATTTTCGGCAACTTGCCATTCAGGGATGCCTTGTCTCCTCCTACACCGTCCTTCCCCCCTTCGGGAACGTCCGCACCCCATTTTTTTACGGAAACCGAACACCAGTGATCTATCGATCGGGCCCGTCAGTCTTCTCGATCCGCCTTCTTCGGATTTATCAGAATTTTCTGAAAATATTTCAAAATCTTTAATCTAAACGTTTAATATCTTTTAAAAATCTATGGCTCGTCGCTTTATTAATTGTTTAATAAAACTTTAAGACGACTCGAGAAGGTCCATATATTATTTTCAATTTACTAAAATTGTTAAAGATAAGAAGAAATTTTTGTACGGTTCCTGTGTCGCGTGATTGACGAATAGAAATCTTATTTTGCATAAAGATCCGCAGTCTACTAATGGCAAGTACAAAATAGTGATTAATTTTTTTAATAAGCTTGCCTGCATTTTACAAGGTGACATATATCGTAAATGTAACGCGACAGACGAACATGTTAACGTGTTACAACAGCAGTTTGTCACTGTTTCAGCGTAATGCTTTCGCAAGAATATAAAAATTCAGAATAGCAAGCGGGGGTGCCATTAGATTAGATGTAGTTCCGTAGAATTTATAATTCGCGATACAGGAATATGAAGGGAGTATAGTTAGGGCCGCGGAAGATGGCGAAAAGGATAAAGTCAATTGCAGAAGGAAAAGAAGAAGAGATCGAGTCGAGGCGTGGGTTAGGTCAAACGGAGTAGCCTAACTGCGGTCAGACACGCGACAGACAAGCCATAATTTCTTACCAATATGAAACAAGGCCTGCGGTCGGCTACCACGGGTCGACTTTCAGCACCTCCTTTTCTCCGTCTCTCTTTCTCTCGTGCCATGTGTTTCGCGGTTGTACGCCTCTCTCTTTAATCAGCGCAGTCCTTAATTTACGGGAGAATTAGAGCCTCGCTGAATCATTGCGACAGTTCTATAATTTTGTTGTTTCATGAAGATCGATGTGCTCGATGCTGCGGCTATTGTCTCTGCTCGCGATAAACATCTGACAATGCCGGAGAAAATGTTCGCACTGCCTCGCATATACCTGATTTATGGATATTCTTCATTGCAAAAACGTTTTTAAACGCCTCTTTCGTGGACATTATGCGCAAATGTGGCTGTAAGTAGATTTTAAGGAACATTATTTTAGACATTTTATATATAAATGTTATACATATATAAACATCCATGCAATAGATGACGTGTGAATTCGTTAAAAGTTTATCAATCTCGATTGGATTATTTGAACTTCTGTTACGATATTCGAACATAAGTAAGAATGGATTCCCAGGAAAAATCATTTCAAAAATTGTATAAATACTAAAGAGGTACTACTGCACTTCTAATCACAACCATCGAATCACTGGAGTAATCAATTTGAAGAATCACTGGTTCCAGATTACGATTAAGCAAATGATGCGCATCGTGAATCAATTAAAATTCGAATAAATTTCACGAATGCACACATCAGAATCTACACGTAGCTGTTCACATTCGACGGGAACGTATCTTGGATGGAAGCGTCGATGGAAACATTCTCGTTAAAATGATCGTTGTTTATCTCAAGGTAACCCGTTTACGATTACATCACTGCTTATCGACGAGCTGCCCGTTCTTCGTGCGTCGGAAAACGGGCGCGAAACATGAAACCCCGTGGAGCGGGAAGCCATAATTTCGCATTAAGCGGTAATCGCAATCGGAGTAAGTAATCGATATATTAGTCGTCCGTTAATTAACGTCCTTGTGATCGCGATATAGACCGGGCCGGCCTGTCAACGGGCGAATTTACGAGGCTCACCTACGTTAGAAATCAGCAATGGCCTATCCTTTTCGGGTCGCTGGCTTCTGGTTAACTCGTTTATGTAAGAAGGGAAAGGACTATATTCCCGTACCGTTACCGATAAAAACCGGTCAAATCGCGCGAAAATTATTGCCCAGTCAATCAATCCAACCGTAGCGATATACATATATACATACCGAGCCAATTTCGCGACGAAAGGTTTCGCATGCGTTGATTTTCTAATGATGCTGCGACGGGAAACCAGATTTCTTAATTACATCGACCATTGCGTAAATTATCGCGTATCCTGGATCATATTTTTTCATTCCCGTTAAGAGGAAGTAAACGTGTCATCAGAATTTTAAATTGAAATGTCGCACCGATAAAATCTTCGTACAATGTATCCGAGGAATGCGATTACACAGCTGTAATTTGTTGGACAAGGAGTCGCGGTTAAACGAGTCGAATCGTTAAAATAGTTATGCTAATCTCATGCAGATCAATTCGTTCTTTACCGAAAAAAATCGTGTACTTTATCGTTTACGAGGAAACGGTGACAATCATGTTTGTAATTTATTAGTTCCAAAGCTGTTGTCACAGTGATTCGAAGTTATCGAAATGGGGAGTATATTCGAATTTTCCGGTTCGTTAAAAATTATGTAATTCGTTGACGTAAGTATAAATTACAGCAATATAGTTTCTCATTCTAGAAACGAACTAATATAAAATTCCTTATATACGTTTCTTTTGCAATCAGCGTCAATTTAATTCGCTGTACTACGTGTCTATAGTCGTTTCCGGTCAACGAAACGCCATTTAGCTTCACGAGGGTGTGATCCAACGCTTTAAAACCTTTTCGTTATTATTACAATCTCCGGTGACACTCGCGGCGATAATGAATATACCCGTTCCCGGCCGATTATCATATTAATCTCGGCGCTGATCTTCGATCCTGGAAATGAATTCGCCGTTCAGAAAGGGATCCATCACGGTTCCATCAGGAGCATCAAGAACGAGTTTCCGTCCGTAAGGAAACACAATCAAAAATTCCCGACTCGTATGAACGGATAAGTGAAATGAGGGAACGAAAAAAAAGAGGTTGAGGAGGGAGGGAGGGAGGTGGGGTGGGAATAAAGGGGAAAAAAGAACGGGCCATACGAGCCCGTGGAAGTCGACGGGATTAAAAGGACTTTCTTTTTTAATTGAAGCGTTCGAGGACGAGATTCATCTCCCGGTGACGAGTAGATGAATTGTGCGGGGACGGGGAGGGTCGGAGGTCCTGAGGATCGGAAGGAGCACGTCGATACATCGATACGTCGTCGCGCGTTTTCGTATACACCGATGGGATAATAATTAGTCATCGATGGAGCCTCGATTTTCATCGAGCAACATTTATAGGCGGATAAAGGACTGGTTGGGAATTCAAGTACATCCTCGTTCCCTTCGTTCGGCGTACTCGAGCCACAGCGAAAATCGCGAAATCTGGAAACAAAAGTACGTTCCGGTAAGAAGAGGGTATAATATGGATCTCCATTTGAAATAAGCTCGCCCCCGCAACCACCCTTCGTTCACCACCCCCGCGCATCTGCCGGGCTTCTAGCACCCCCGTGTACCTAGTTTGTTGCGTTTGAATATTCAACGCAAGTTTTTCTCCTTCTTTTTGTTCCCTTTCCTTCTTCTTCCGTCTCTCTTTCTTCCTTTTTTTTTATTAGCCTGCACCCGCCCCCCGCACCAACCCCCGCCCTCCTCTCTCCTTTCGCCGCGCGGACCCACCCGGCAACGGGCATCTTTATTCATTGCCTTTCCAAAGATATAATTGAGTAATTATTTATAATATATCTAGAATATGCATGCTTCACTTCTCTCTCCGACGGAATACATTACCGCGCTTACTACCCCTAAACGTAACCTCTTGTTACCGTTTGGATTTCTAGCTTGCGGGTAACACAGTGGCTCTCACCCGTGCGTTCCCTCGTCCTCGTCTCTGTTTCCAGATGGAAATAAGAATGGTAAAAAGGGGGAAGGATGCGAAACGAAATCGCGCGTCGAATTTGCGCGGTTTTTTAGCATGTTGCACCGTAGCCGTTTCTATAATAGATGGAATCGTGAAAAATTTTCTTGCTATGAAAAAGGTTAAAACCTAGATCTTTTCGTTAAACTATCGTAAGCAGAAAATTTATATTATCAAGTATCGAATTCACCCACTTGAAGTAAGTATGCACTACATATCCCCAAAGTTTCACAATTTTTTGTAAGTTAAAATAAACTGAATAAATAAAAACGGTCTAGGTCGATTTAAGGAGTGGAAATTTCATAGAAACGAATTGTTTACGGTGCTCGGATCGAAGCACGAACGCAGTCCTATGGATTCCTAATGCCAGCTCTCCGGATTTTCCGGCGATACGGTAAAAACAGTATCAGAAGCATTTAATGATCCATTAACGTGATTCGGGAAAGCCATTTATCCGCGCGTCGCTTGTTCTTCCCTTGTTTCTCTGTTAGTCTTTCGCGAGGGGCTGGTCGAAAAACTTTATTGGGGCATAAATTCGCCCGCGGGACACGATAACTTTAAAATATTACGGAAATGAAAAGCTTTCGCCGACGCGTGCAATGTTTGCCTCCTTTTCCGCGAAAGATAATGCAACTACGGGCCGGATTTACGGGACGTTGTTTTGTAAGTGGACCATTCTCGTACGCGAAAGATACCGTGAATTTAAAGCCCGTTAAGCTACTTTTTCTCACTGGTCCCGTGGCCGGCGACGGAACGCGGGTACTTTTCTCATATTACATAGGGAATAGGGAGGATTTAAGTACCTCGAAAACCGTCCCTGACATTTGATAACGAGGGATAAGGCGGGGGCCGTACCGAACAAAGAAGCTCGCCGCTCGGAAACACGTTATACACTTATGCATGCCGGCTGATTCTTACGATGCAACTGGCTACGCTGTTTTAGTGGACGTTTCTGTCTTTAAACTAACGTTATTTCCTTCGTGATATCGTCTGCACGGGCTATCCATGCAAGCTTTCAAACGTACAAAAAGTACTAGCTGAGGGTTGTTGACGCTGTATCGCGGAACACATCCTATTCTCTGTTTTCCAGTTTCACCAAAGACGAGATTGTAGAGGATGTGGAATCACAGCTTTTCCATTTATTCGAGATTTCGTGCTTTTTTAGCTTTGTCAATTGTTTGTGATCATATTGTCGGACGAAATCAAAAGCCTACATACAACCCTTGAGCTTCATATATTTCATGTGCCAACTAGGCGATCTTCCTTTTTTTTGTAACACATTGGCATACTGTATCTTTTTAATTAATTCATATTTTACTAAATTAATTTTTATGAAAGGTGTAAATACGTTAATCTATAAGACGTTTATATAATACGTCGCCAATGTGTTGATATAACCAGTAACTCTAATTTATTGCGGTATATAGGGTGTTTGAAAAAATTATTAATTATGTGATGAAAGAAAGAAAATATTGGTGTGGTTATAATAGTAATATATACGCGAATTTACATGAATTTATACAGGGTGTGGCCGGATGGTCGGTAGAACTGTGTAGGGGTCTGGATGATTTTTATGCAAAAATAAGTGGAAAATCGTTCCGGAAAAACTTGAAAAAATCCTCTTCCAACGCATCAGAGAAATCGAAAATTTACCAGAACGTACCTGGAAGTCTTCCTCGAAGAAGGGTTGAAGAACTGAGTCATCCTCTTCGTCCGGCAAGGACCTCATCAATGTCCCGTATCCGCGAGGGTGGGGGCAAAAAATAAACTTAATATGATCCCGACTATATGAAGATGCGGCCAAGCGGCGTCCTTTGTTTTAAGCGAGGGTCGTTTGTGGTGTAGCACGTCCCCGCACACAGCCGCGCACAAAACGACCTCCCCTGCACACAAGGAGCCGGCTACCCCGTGTGTCCACCCTTCGTAATTCTATCAGAAGCCAATCACGTCCGGTGGAGAGTGCTCGTTTCCGTGCATGTGGAAAATCGTTGAGGCGGAAACGTCGATTCCCGTCTTCGTGTCTTATGAAAATATTGGCCTCGTTGATCTGAGGGGGTGAGAAAGCCGAGACGTCTCTGAACTCGGTTTCCCCTACGAGTTTCCGGCCGAGCATCCCCCTAATGCGATGTTCTCTAGGGGTGATAAGCTACGGCATTCTTTAGAGATTTTGGATCACACGGATCCTCACGCAGAAAGCTGCAATCCACGTCCTGATAGGCAAATCATTTTACTAGTGTCATTCTACCCTTCAATTTTTTGAATTGGCCATTACTCGAATAAATTCTTATTTCATTAAATTATTCGATGGTGATGAATAATATTTCCAAACAGAGCTGTTATTTATTTATTCGCATCACGTTAAATCTAAATTCAATTTAACGTTAAATGGACTGAAAGGACCAAGCAATCAAAATTTCGAAACATTCGAAGCGCAGAGAATTATTTTGAATTTTTCCGGAGTCTTCTGTGGAACGAGATTTAGGCTACTTCTCGTTCAAGATCAACCGCGCCGGATGTACTGTGGCAAGGGCAAGGGTCACGAAATGGGTGTCGAGATTGAAAGATTCGCCGACATTCATGTCAATTTCCTCTCGCTGTAATTTCAAAATGTTATTGGCTCTTAGGGTCCGCTAGTGTGCAGCTGTCCCTGAAGAAATTCGATCGGCACCATCGTTCCTCTTGCCGAAAAAATACTGAAGGGGCGCGGAACGAGATCTTCGCTCGAATCTCGATGATTCGAAGGGATTTGTCATGCTCGCGATCATGCCTGCGTAATTAGCCGCGCTTTAAAGGGAACGAATATTATATGGGAAGCCGCCCAGCGAATTTCAATTGGATTATCCTTCTGCGCTACACCCCTCCGCTCCCGTAGGAAACGACGGGAATATATATTTTTTTTCCTCGCTACGGCCGCCGACAATCAAACCAGACAGACTAGTAACAGAAATGAATTTTGTATGCGATGAATGGGATATTACCGTCCGTGTTCCCGGAGTTTATAATGCACTTTATCACGAATGGATTTTATCGGACGGGCCCCACCTCGGATCGATGAATCATTATTTCAAAAAATTCTTTCGCCGGCCGCATTATGATTAATCATTTCATCGGCAAATTGTTCGGAGCCATTATTTGCCGAAAAAATGCATTGCCTCGGAACCTCCACGGTGGAATGGGCCGCGATGACGCACGAAATTCGACAAGCTTTCCACGAGGATCTTTGCACTCGCCCGCTCGATTCGCAAATGTTTGCATATCGGAGGAGAGTTGACTATCACTTCAAGACTGAGCTAGTTTTTTCTGTGTTGATCGTGGACTATAGATTTCACTCATTGTCGTCGTTTTTAGTTTTTATTAAAAAGTTCTGCTTTCAATTATCATACATTTGAAGGCCGCGAAATTTTTTCAACTACAAATTTTCTGCTCTAATTGCGTGAAAGAGGGGCTGCATAGAAATTTATTTCTGTCATCGACTATTTCACTGTTTTGTTTCAATGAATTCTTTCGCCGAATCAAATTTATACAGTCTGTTCATTATCAACCGCTGTATTTTGATACAATTGAACCAAGTGGAGGGTACTACGCACACAATAATTGTATGTAGCTCTGAAAATTTATAATTTTTGAGGATATAATATTTTGTCGCGTAGATGTTTATGCAGAAAGTGGTTTCTCACAATCGAAAAATCTGACCGCGCCTCTTCAACTCAGAAAACCCTCAGATTTCCCCGAGCGCTCGAAGGGATAGGAGAGCAAGGTGCGAGTAACGCGGGGCGCAAACAGAAGACACCGTCCATAAAAGCAGTATTTAATAACCCGATTTCCCGTCGGCCGATATTTACAATTCCCTTTGTGCCGTAGCCGGCCGTCCAGAAACGGAATCCGGCGTCGGCGTCGGTGGGAAGAAGACACGTTCCATACTCGAGTAAACGATTTCAATTACTCCCACCGCGGCGCTGGTCCTAATAGCCGAAGTTATCGAGACACTTTCACACGTGTCGTCCGAAGGTGGGGGTTGCAGGTGGAGGCGGTGGTTGTCGTCCAAGTCCGCCCTCGTAAGAGACCGTATCCCGAAAGAGAGAAAGAGAGAAAGCCACCCCTTTCGGCACGGCGTCGAAGCAACAACTCTCAACCCCCACCAACCCCGGTCGAATCGTCGGTGCAGGATTTTCCGTGCAGACTGTACCTGCATGCCAACAGCGTCGGTCGCCTGAAAGTCGAGCACATCATTTTATCTCCATGATAAATACGCTACATTTTATGCGCATTATTTTGCGTCCCCTCCACAGGGTGCGACGCGACCCAAACCCCAGCACCTCTCTCTTTCTCTCTCCCAACCCGATCTTCCCAAGGTTCCACTGCCACCCCCGCAACGACACATACGCGGAACGCGGGTTGTATCTCACCGGTGCTCGTCGTTCGCAACCGAACTACCCCTTTGCCCCGCGACCCTCTTCGGCTTCTCCTGACCGTGGGTCCTCCACCTCTCGCGCGCGGCAAACCTCCTCGTCTCGTCCTCTAACCCCCATCCGTCCGTCCGTCGGTCGGTCGGTCGGTCGAATGGTTCGGCCGACCGGCCACACCGCCAACCCCGTACACAGCCCATCTTTTTTAATGTTAGGCAGTTATAGCCGGTGCGCAACGCGACCGCGCGTTCGAGGCTCTGCTTTTTCTCTTCCTCCTCCGGCAACACGCTGCCCGCGTGCGTCTATTTCGCTTTCCTCGTCCGGTCTCTGTCCGGTCGCGAGCCCGTCGATGCTAGCCGTCTCTCTTCCTCCCTCTGTCCCTTTCTCCGTTCCTCTTTCATCGGCGCTCGGGAGAGGGGTGGGAAAAAAAAAGAAGAGGACTTAGGTCAATTTTTATCACACAAACCGGCCGACCGAGCGGCACCCATAAAAAATGCCTCTTTACGTATGGCGATTGGTCCGCAACGGGGCTCCGGGGGTAATGCCGAACCGCGCGCTCTTTTTCTCTCTCTATCTCCCTCTCTCCTCCATCCTCTTCCACCAACCCCCTTTCCCTCCTCTTCCTCTTTCTACTCTTCCTACCATGCACACTCACCCCCGCGACCCTCCTCGCTGTTCTATCGTGTATCGGTATCCTCTTTCGCTCTTTCGTCGTCCGTTCGCTTCGTCGTTCTCGCCACCCCGCTTCTCTCTTTCTCGTTCGTTCACCCTCGACCCCTTCTCGCGATCTCGCTCCCCCCTGTTGCCTTTGCTTCCACGCTTTTTTTCCCTCGCGCTCTGGTGCGTTTTTTTTTTCGACGCGGGGAAAAAATGCGCGCCGCCCGTCGATTGGTCGAGGGGACAGATGACGTAGTGAGCGACGTGCCACCCCCCGGCACGTTTGGGGGTGGGGATGCACGCGAGACGACGGTGAGAGGGCGCGCGGTCGAGTGCGAGCTCCGCCACCCGTCCGGGGGGTGCATATATCGAGGGGGTGCGCGATACCGAGGACGGGGGTGGGCCTCAGGTCGAATTGGATGGAAATATTATTACATCGGAGAAACCTTCGCGAACCTTAATGCGCGATCGAGTGCAGCCGCCGGACTCTCGCGGAACGAGAAACAACCCCCCGAAATCAACCCCGCAGAGAACCATGGTTGAGGGTCGATCGCTCGCGCCAACGGCGTTAAGACACTCTTCGTGGTCCTTCGGTGATTACGGATCAACGCCTTCGAGAATCCGCCTGGGAGTTTGGGATTGGCGATTAGTAAGATTCGAGGGGATGGAAAAGTCGTTTATTAATTGCTCTTGTGGATTGTTTCTTGGGCAGCTGCACTTGTAAATTACGTAATACCAATTTTTAAGCAGTTTAGGAATTAACTGTCAAATAGTCTAGAATGTGGGAGAGAATTTGGTACTTTTCTGTTTCTTGGGTCTGATAGTTCAGTTAGTGGAAATCTTATGTTGCATAATTTTACGTTCTACTTAATTTTCCTTGACGCTTTCACTTGTAAATTCAATTCTGAGTCACGTACCTAGTACAATTTTGTAGCGAGAGTTTATTGTAGAACAGAATACAATTTAGAGCACATTTTATTCTGTTTAACTATAAACTGTCCTCAAAGGCCCTTTCGAAATTATTTAAATAAGTAACTCAGTTTACCTGTGTCTTATTCATTTTTTCAATGAATCACAGCTACAGTTGCATGATTGTAAGTATTAATATTCAACCTACCGAGCGAATACAATTATTAAATCATAAATATACTGTAGAGGGAGATTATTAAATATACTCATTTGTTCGTGCTGATATTGCTAAATTGAAAGTATTATGCACTTAGGTACAAGTTAAAATTTTTCTATCATGTTTTTGTACTCTTCGATGAGGATGAGGATTTCATTTGATCACGAAGAAAATGAAGAACTGTACTTTATACAGTTATCCATATTATAAGTATATAAAAATCACTTCAATTATAAAAGTAATTGTTCAAACGCCATTAAAAATGTCTATATTGTAGTTCACGCCAACGTTAATATTCCCGAATTTGTTTGTACCCGTAAAATTGCTGAAAATTGTTAGACAACCAAGAAAATACCATAGAAAAATGTTGAATTACCAGAAACAATTTTAAACATCAACAAGCATCACATTAATTTCATTCTCTTCACATAAATCACAAACTCGTAGTTAGTTTACACCAAACGCATTAACATCTCGGCAAACATTGAACCATCCACCTTAAAAAATCATCGGTACAGTTCGGAAAATCCGAATGCGAGTATCACGTTCGTTCAGCTTCAACGTGATCCGAAATCATTCGGGAAACCCGACGGTTTCAAGACCATCGTATCAGCGGTTTCGCTTTAAAACATTCCAGAGAATTAAATGATCGCGCGGAACATCATCGTCCAAACCGCACGCCGCTCTCGCGCCTCGTTCCCCTCGTCCGTGAAAAAAGGGGCTACCGTGCAGATATACCCGTTGGCGTGGATAGTCGTGCTAAAAATGACAGCAAGACACGATAAAGGAAATCACCGGTGGATCGCCGATTTACGTAACCCTGCTCGTTCCCCGGGGAGGGGGGGGGGGTGTGTGAGGGTTAACGTTGAAAAGCGATCGTCGAAGGATTGGCGAGTGTCGACACATTCGTACATTCGTCCTGTGTTCCCGTCGACGTGGGGTCCATGGTATTTGTTTAGCGAGCACCTCGATATGACATGATCAGCGCATTAACCCCGCTCGCATTTTTTCATCCGCGCTGGTGGTCCTCTTCTGGCTGGCGCCTGCCTGGGATGCGTTTTTATCGATTCGTAGACCCCTGCCCCGATGGTGCCGTGTATCTGTATGTCCACCTCCACACGGCCAGCGTACAAAGCATCGATAGAGAAGCATACAGATTGGACCGGGCGTCCCTCTTTTTCGAACGCAGCCCTCCCGCCCGGGGACAGCATCGCGAAACTTCCGAAGCGACCAATAATAAGACCCGGCCACCACGATCTTCTCAATTTGCGAAATCCCTGATTTCATCGATTGCTGATTTCGCTCACGAGATCCCGAGCAATTGACAGAGAAGGCTCCGTCGGGTGATCTCGAAAGTGCTGCTCAGTTTTCGAGGCGAAGCTGACGGATAATCTTTCGAACTACGTGCTGAAACTGTTGAAGCTGGCTCGTAGCATTGCTTTATTATCGCGGCAAGTATTAATACGACAGATCGATCCGATACTCTCCAGTTTTCATTTCTCCAGGATTGTTCGGGCAGTTCTCGCGTCGGAACATTATGGGAGAATAATAATATGATTTGATTTCAATGTTTTTTTCAATGTTTTGGGCCTTTGTGTTCTTTAATTTTTGTGCATTGTCGTGTCAGCTCGAGCGTGTCAGAGATTAAGGGTTCTTGGGGGTTGAATTCAATCGAAAGAGTTACGTGAGAGTAACGTTAATGTGATTTCAGTTCGTGCAGAACTCACGACACGTTCGCACGTAGGAGAATTCGTTTGATAACTAATTTAGCGCAGTCACTGTTCATATGGAAAGTTGAATCCCTCCACTGATGATTATAAAATATTTTTTAAAGCAACGTTACCTCTAAACGAATACAGATATAATTTTAGAGAATGCAAAAATATTTGCATTTATTCATCTACACGAATGTTATCGCTCACAAATTTGTAAAATAATGATACAAATAATTTTGTTTCGATACTTCCACGTATAAATGAATTAATATAACGATTTTCTACAGAAGCATCTCCACAATTTTAACAAATTTTTCACCCGCCTAGTTCATTCAGCATTAATTTCCCCGATCGTCCCCAAAAAATGCATCGAACTCGGCCGAATCGAATGAAATGTCACCGGAAATGTCGACGAAGAATGGAACACCTGGCAAACAGTGGGGCAAAGAAAAAGCAACAATTCGCGTCGATCTAAATTCGTGGCGACACAGAAAATGAGATCTGTACACCGGGCCCTATCGGCGATAACTTAATTTCCATTCCCGGTCACTTCCAATCCATCACGGGAAGGAAAACACGAGCGCCGGCGAGCTAAAAGCCCAACAATATTTATTAATTCCGCGGAACACAGGGTATCGGTCGCCACGGGGCAAGATAATGTTCGGTGGCCGAATTGATCGCGGTAATATTAATCTTCGTTGGTGACGCGGGTAGATGCGTGCGGCTCGGCGTTGCTGGGCTTTGGCGAGCTCGCTCGCGCTAACATCCGCCGTGTGGCTCTCCGTCCTGCAATTTCGAAAAGCCCACGGTCCCTTTTTGCGAGGCTATTCGCCGTGCCGGCACGAATTTTTTTAAAACCAATTTAAATTTACCGCCGTGTAGCCGTAAAAGGTGGATAATAAGTTTTATGGGCCGTGGGCATCGGCCATCTGCGATCGGTCATAGGCCGGTTACGTCCGTTTCGACGGCGATACATCGTCATACCGTAACCGAACGGCGCAACAACTACCCTCTCGTTACATCTCGCCGGTTCCGTTGCGTTGTACGCCGACATTCGTAGATACTTCGGCTGCGACGAATTGTTTCCTGTTCCGAGTCCCCTCTCCCGTTGCGCTGCGTTCTGGTCCAGCAACGATTTTTCGTGAAAATTTTTATTAGATCGTCCAATAACTGTTCCACTAGTTAAATTAATGCTGGGAGACGTACCTTCAAAATTACGAAGAAATTCTGTTTACAAGAAAACATCGACGTAACTGAAGACAATTCCAACAATTCCAGACCGTGAAATGTCTAAAAAATTTCTTTCTCGAACGAAATCGCCATAAATTCGTAAATTAAACTCGGTCTTAATGAGAATCACGAATACTTTATCAGCTAAAATTACTGTTTGGGTGAAAACAACTAAAGACTATGTCCGAAAAGTCTGTTTCCACAAAGTTTGTCTTTTCTGGGTACAACGATTGTTAGTTGAAAATCGTGCGTCGCACTAAGGGGACGAATTGAAAAATCTAGAGACAGCAGAGCAGAGAGGGGATGAGAAAGCACGAGAGGAGGAGAGAAACAAGGGGTTGAGGGATTCGATCGGGGGCAGCGTGCGTCGACGCTCGGTCGAAGTGGCGCGAAAAGATTGCGGGAGAGAAAAGGGCGGGAAGTCGGTCCGCAGCAGGGCTTTTATCGCTTACGGAAGTGCCAAACACCTGTGGAATAACGGTCCGGCCAAGTACATCGTTGGCGAAGAAAAACGAAAGTATTTAGCACGCGAGAACCGCAAGATGGGATTTTATTGTACGCGAGAAATATTCTACCCGGGGTTGGCAGGCTCTCTTTCTCTATTTTCTCTTTCGCGTTTCTCCTGCTGCTCTCTTGTCTTAGACAATGACCATGGTTTCCTGCGATTTACGAGCCGTTTGATTTATCACGGCCACTGGATTTTCCTCGGACGCTACGATGAATCTTTATGCCGGCCACTTGCGTCCCGTTTTTACCCCGAAGCTAATTTATGACCTTTTTTCAATTCGGTTTCGGTCACTCGTGGTGGAATTAGTCGAATAAAGTGATCTAGGTGTAAGATCCAGAAGTTTGCGTCGATTATAACGATGGTTTTCTGAAGCGTGTAAATTGTTTTGTTAGACATTGTTTTATTTTCAGCCTTACAGCTAAGAAACTTGGACTTGGTTTACATTAACCTATTTATACACAACTATCTTATTTCACACATTCGTTCCATACCTTCACTCATTCATTTCTATATCTCACACATTCCTACCCTGTTCTACTCTTTTAGTATCCTAATTATCACTAACCCCCTTAATTCTATACTTATTGCTTCCCTCCCCATTCCCTAATTTTTGCATTTTTTGTTTGATATTCTCTTTGGTTTATTTATGCTCTCTTTTCTCTTTTTTTCCTCAACTTCTCCCACCACTCTTAAATTGTTTTGTTAATAGAAATTATATTTTACACACAGCTCTATTTATTTTCATGCTTTAGTGTCCATATTGTGTTTTGAAGACAGCGTGCAATTGCAATTTGACTATGTGGTAAGTAAAAATGAATTTTAACTGTTTTTAAAGAACAAACTAAGTGCCTACAATCGAGATAAAAAAGGCAACAAGAATACATAATAAGAGAACGAATATAAACCTCTATTTTTATCAAAACTAAGAATCCCCAAGAAACAACGACCAGCTCGAAGGACACAATTCCAAGAACATCGCAATCTACGAACATAATCGAGCGCCATAATGCACAGGCAAGCATTAGCGACACTTAAAGAACGATAATTGCTCGCGGGGGTGGAATAAGACGATAAGGAATCTTGATCGACGAACGGTGTGGATCAAGCATGCGTGCGAACTTAAAAGACAGGGCTAGCGTGGGTATAACAATAACGGGTTGTGAAGTCAAATGCATAAACATTCGCAGTCGAATAGTAATGCATGTTAATATTTCGTTTCTACTTTCTTGAAGAAATATCAAGGGGTTCATAAAGGCGCAAGTTTCAAAATAATTATCAATGAGGATTTTATGCATTTATGACAGATATTAATAGGTGAAATACAAAACATTAGGTAGTTTAGAAGGATTTAAAATTATCTTTTTATTTTATTTAAGAATTATTATAGGAAGAAGCAAATTTCTATATGGCTGTTGGGTGTGACTTTTATTTTGCATAAATATCTACAGTCTAAGGGTTAACATGCGTTGGATGTAATTATTTATTTTATACTTTCCAGAACAGTGGTAGGTATATCGTTTTTGAGCAGTGCTCAAGTTGGCAGTTTCGAGGAGCATTAACGACACTTAAAGAACGATAATGGCCCCCGCGGGTGGAATAAGACGATAAGGAATCTTGATCGACGAACGCCAGTGGATCGAGCATGCGTGCGAGCCTGAAATACCTAAAAGGGGGTGGCATAAGCATGACAATGAGGGGTGCGGGGATCGGTTGTAAAGTCAAATGCGATACTTGGCCGACCGTTTCGCTTTGGGGCTTTCCCCTCACACTTTCGGGATCGGCCGCAGGATGGTCACCATGGTAACTCAAGCTCATAATGATCTTCCAGCGGCAGGCCAGAGTCCGGCACTCTTCTCACTTACCGACACACTCGAAAACCACCCGCAAAGCCCCTGTACACAGAGTAGCCGTGACATCGACCACGCCAGGGATACGTGGCGAAGGCTCATCTTATTACAATAAAGTTATCGCAAACTTCGTTCCGCAAGGTTGATCGGCCCTGCGCAGGATCAGGGGATGCGGGCCAACCGTGTATACTTGAAAGTATTAACGTAAGCAAGAAACGCCTCGAGTTTAGGCTCCTCGCTCACATATTCCACGCTGAAAATATCTAGACGCGTTTCTTGTGTACAGAAAATTGCATTTTGTGGAGTTGTTTGTCTTACAATTATCTCTATAGTAAATCTTATAGGTGCACTTCAAATTTTCATAAATAACGAAATAAACATGTTCTGCATTGACTTCAAGAGGCAGGAGCTAATTAAAATATCTTTTCTCCTTTAAAAATTTTGTATTAGAAATTGCTGTAACATTAATCGCAATATGGTTTACATTATTACATATTTTTAAAATCGTGTACAATGAAATTATTCTATGTCAAAAGAAACGTTTAATTTTGAAGTTGAAATAGCTTCGACTGCAAAGAGTTAGTACGAATAGCACGTACAATAGACGCACTGGTTTGTAGTAATTGCTTGAGTTGGTATTTTTGGAAGACCTTGTACTAGAAAATCAGTGCTCGCAGTTGCTCGTCCCGATCCGAGAGGTATCCAACCAGTTTGCTGGAATATTTACACGATATTCCAAGCGATTTTGCGGCTTAAATATTACATGGCGAAAAGGGCGACCTGGTTAAAATTGTACGCTACACGGGAGTTCTGTTTAACGCGGATAAAATGAATCCGTGCTGCGATAGGGAACCTCGTGTTGCTCTTGCGGGTGTTCGTACGATGTGCGAATTATCGGTCGATTAGGGATGCTGCATATTCTGTTCAAATATCCAGTGGTATGTTTAAAATGTAACAGTTTCTTCAGCTGTAGAATTTCCTTGGTTGCAACGTTTGTTCGGCAATTATGGTAATACTAAAATATTGTATACATTATACAAGTTTTAGAACTACTGCGATTTAGAATCATCTCCTTTAAATATACTTTGACTTCGCTGCGTCAATTTTCAATACTGTTGAAGACTGTTGACCTAACAACGAAAATGTAATAAGTTAACGTACTAATTAAAGAGAAACAGTCTAATCGACGAGCATTGTGTACTCTTTTCTTTTCTACACTTTTCGAACAGCGTGCGCTGTACCCGCCGCAAAATTTCCGTGTCGGCGTAGCAAAAATGTATTTCGCCGTTTCTAATCCCCGAGCAAGCAAACCTAAACTCTTCGGAGGCTTACGCTCGTGATTCACGGTGTTCCTCGGGCTCGGAAGGATGCATCGTCGAGCTGCATCCCGGCCAAACAAGCCGCGGAAGTCGGAGAAATTGTATTTTTTTCGTGGAACAGCCAGGGCAACGGCCCGTTTACCTCTGTATACGAAATGAAACGAGTCGACTTTGTTAAAGTGCAACACGACACCGCCGCTGCGCTCGCGCGTCCGAATTAAGAGGCCACTCTAAGCGAGTTGTTTCCGTACAAGTTTTGCGGAGGCCGCGTTGTCGCGAAACGCCCGAGGACACCGAGGTCGGTGTTGCGAAAAAAGGAGGAGCGAAAATAAAAAAGAAAAAAAAGAAGACAAAAAAGAACCGAGGCGAAGAGAAGGAGATAGGAAGATGGACACACACCAACGAAAAAGGGGTAAAAAAGGACGAGAAAGGAATAAATGAAGCTTAACTCAATCTGTACCGCGGCCCAGGGTAGTAACACCGGCCGACGCGGAGCGGGCCTGTCTATCAATTTTTCAAAAGCAATTTTCATTTCGGCGAAATTTTATGCCATAAAAAAATAGGAGCGTTCCCGAGGTTCTCGAGCGAAGAGCAACGTTACAGCCGGGCCGGCGGAACGCGGTAATGCAAAACGCATTCATTCCGACGCGGCTGCATTCGTAATGACCCCGGCCTGGTATTTTAATCAGCGGCGTAACTATAAAAATTACGTGGCCGCGATCGCGCTAACCGCGGATATTAAATTAAGAACGTCGGCCCCTTACTTTCCGGCAGAACTTTATTAATCCGAGCGACACTGCATAACCGACCACGTTCAACTGTGATCTCCGTCACTATTTTCGCTTGCGAACCCTTCTTTGTAATAATGGATCACCTCTCCACACTGTTCAAGACGTCAATCTAATTATACGGCCAGCTATTTATTCGCCTCTCGCGCATTTAAATCGTTGTCTCTTTAAATGCGTGTTTTTTATTCATACCTTAACTGCATGGCAATTATTAAATGGTACAATCGAATCAAACACAAAAGCGAGTAAATTATTATTTTTTTTTAATACTTATTTAACGTCGCTCTCAACTCATTGCTAAGGTTACTTAGCGAACGGAACTACTCAGTTTATTAATGAGGTGGGTTTCGAACCACTATGGGTGCCATAGATGCACATGGAACATTTCCACTGGTGCCGGAACAATTAAATTGTTTTAATTTTCAATCAGATCTCAATTTCCACCGCTAGATACATTGTAAAATTAACACTGAATCTACCACGAGGGGTCAAATGATCTTAACTCTATTCTAACCCTATATCCTAACCCTATCCTAACCTTATCCATTTGAAACTTTTTTCATCTTTATTTTTATAGTACTATACACATCAGTTATTTTTGATGGTCGGTAGGTTTAGTGTTGAAGGAACGTTGTGCGGTAAAGAGCACGAAGTATTTATTTATTTATTTATTTATGGTTTATTTTAATGTGGTCACATTAACAGCTAGGTCATTAGCGACCACATGTTTTACGTGGAGGATTCTACGTGTATATTGTACAACGAGAACCTGTTTTAAACATTAACACACACAGGATTGTTTTTATATTATTTATCATGTACCTACATATACTATGTATGCACAAAAGCAAAAATAAATGACCAACATTGTGTGAAAGAAATTCATTTGTATTTATTTCATTCCTGCAAGTCAATCAAATATCCCGAAACACTTCCTTTTCTTTCATGGTTGCTTCCTTTAAGTGCTATTCCTTTGTCTGACTTTCTATGTGTTTGAAATTTTATTCCTTCCTTACTGCGAGTTGTACTACTTATTTGGAATAGCGAAAATTCCGAAAAGTAACCCTGTCTGACTTGTCGTTGAGTTGTACTACTGAATTTTCGAAAATTTTCGGTCGTCTGATTTATGGTTGACTTGTACTACTTCTCAATTTGCTAAAATTCTCGAAAATTTTCGAAAACTGGAAAGTAGTACAAGTCAACCATTATTCAGCCGGCCGAAAATTTTCGGAAATTCAGTAGTACAACTCAACGACAAGTCAGACGACCGAAAATATCTGAACATTTTCGAAAATGTTGAATATTGAACTTTTTATTAGGAGAACATGTTGTCGAAGGAGATATCCAGAATTCAGTAGAACAAGTCAACGTCGCTTAGGGAAAAAAGTAGGAAAGGAAGAACACATTAATTTTGTAAGTAACATTCTTTATTTTTCACTAAAAGATTACAATATTATATGTGTACCGTGACAAGATGAAACGATGGTGTCTAGCATGATTGCAGTGACGAAGATACGAATGTCCATGAAAATACGAACATAGGTAGCTGCTCCCCAGGCATCGACAGCTAATTTTTATTTCAATCTAGGTAATCCTGGTGAAATTGTGTATTGGAGACGAGTGTAACTTACTGCATACTGAAGTGCTAGGAACAGAAAGGAACACAATTAGCACACGATGGTTACATAGACATAAGGCAAGGTGATAGGACGATAGTAGTTCTTGGCACGAAACAATATAATTCGCGTTGATACAAAAATCAAATGAATAAACTTGAACGTATATTTTGTTTTGAGGGAACGAGATTGCAAAATTGTTAAGGAAGAGAATAGGTTTGAAATAATCGTGGATAGGGTTAGGATAGGGTTAGTATAAAAAAATGATGAAAAATTAAATGAACAAGCTTGAATAATATATCTTGTTCTGAGGGAACGTGACATTGCAATATTGTTAAGGAAGAGAATAGGTTTGAAATAATCGTGGATAGAGTTAGGATAGGGTTAGGATAAAAAAATGATAACAAGATCAGGAACAACTAATACAAAAAAATCATAGAAAAGATCATAGAACAAGTTTCAAACAATAATTCAACTAAAATTAAAAATTAGTTTGTATAACTTCCTAATTTATAAAATGCACTATCTGCACGGTGTATTTAAAAAGTCTCCGAAGAGATTCTAATACACATACATATTAGAATTGTTCAGACCATTCTGCAAAAGAAATTCTTCGAAATTATTTCTGCTTGTTCTTAAAGAAAATAAAAATCACCTTGATATTTTCGTTTTAGACATTTTCGCTCGAGCAGGATGTCGTCCGGAGTCGTATAGAATGAAGCGTTTTACAGGGAGGGGGGAAAAAAAGGAAGAAGCAATTCAATGATGTGATAATTGACCGAATTAATCGAGAATATTTAATAAGGAGGGTCCCGTCGTTTGAATGGGAGAAAAGTGACACAACGGGGGTCTGATTGCCGCTCGAGGATAAGAAGGTTTTCATTTCATAAAGCGGCAAGACATCGCGCGCGGTGAATCGGCCGTCTGATTCACTGTCACGATCTCTACTAATTAAAATGATTTCCGTGCGATCTCGCTGAATAATTTTATCTTCTTAATCACTGGACATTCATCGCATGAAAGAGCCTTGATTTTAAGTGCGGCCTCTAATAATTTCTAATAACGACGAAGGCCCCCGCGCTACCTTTCGCAGCCTTGTCATTAGACTGCCGCGCGGCACATGTCTCTGCCACTTATGCAAATTATCGACGGGTTACTTTCGCACCCTTTTTACCGTCGTCGACGTCGTCGTCGACCTCGGTTCCTTCTCGTACGAGTGCGATTATAAAGCGGCACAGAATCTTGGGGACGTTCACGTGCGTACACATAGAATTTCTGAGCGACGGTGAATCACTATATTACAGGTTCACGCGAGAGACGCTCTGTATCTTCAGCCTTTCGAACTAACTCTACTTTTTACAGGTGCCTCAACTACTTTCGACAATTATCTTCTTTCAAATGTAAGAATAGCGTAACTGAGACTGCGAATTTTATGCTTTTACGAGAAAAAATGAGGAGGTGTGATTTAAAACAGTGGAGGTTTTAAAATACTGTTTTATTCTTTGTTATTCTATGAAATATATTAACCCTTTGAAAATTAAACATTTCTTTCTACCTAAAATAATTTCATTGTATATGATTTCTTTCATTTTATTGATATGAAGTTGATATAATAACTCGTACAATACATTGTAGAGTGGACGGGTTTCTCAGGAGAGATCGAAACGTGTAAATGAAAAAATGTTTATTAAGACGAAATATGGGGCGACGACTGCGCATCATAATATTGTTCGAGGAACGATACTTTTAAGTTGTTCCTTTTACAACATCAATGTGCAGAAATCGGTAGGACAGTAGTATATTCAATAATGTAAACAATATTGTGAATGATGGTATAGCAATTTTTAGCCACAGCTGTTTGGTGCAATTTAGGTGGAACACGTATTTCGCACAAAAATCTAGAGTCTATGTTCTATGTTCATTCTCTGGAATGATTTTTCGAATTTTTCGAGGAACTTTCGCAAAAGTACTCGAACGAATATCGACCGGCAGATACCAGAAGATTAATTCTCGCAACTCCTTATCTGGCCGTCATCCACGATCGAAACGCAGCGGCCGGACACGCGCTCCCACGTTCGCGAATAATCGCAATAAATTCGGACGATGAATCGCGAACGAACCGCGGTATTTTCGCGGAGCGCCAGCCTCGGAGGAAGCTCGTCCTTTTCCCGGGCATTCATTATCAATTCGTCAAAAATATTCGATATGGCCACGCTCGGCGCGTTCGAGCTCTCCTCCCTCGCGTCACCGCCCCTTGAAAAAAACCCGAGAATATACATATACATATATGTATGTACATATGTACATATGCACACATATATATATATATATATACATGTATATATATATATATATATAAAATAAAAAAAAAACGTTAAATTCGTCGGTGTAAAGAGGTGGGGGGAGGGGTGGGAGGAGGGGTCGGCGAAAAAGAGAAAGCCGGGGGAGCGGTGGGAAGGAGCAACGAAAAAAAAAATTCCAGCTGTACACGCTTCGAAGCCGAAATTCAATTTATAATATGACAGCAGCTATTCGATTTTAAAGTCCATTTTTCATTTTCGGTCCGCAGTACGCACACACGTCCTGACGTACGCGTGTTTTTCTAAAATTCGACCGAAGTGTCCAGTGAGCGGCCGGCGAAAATACCGGAGGCACGGGCGTTTAAATCGCCGCCCCGGCTTTCCGTTGACTGCTTTTTGTCTCTCTCTCTCTCTCTCTTTTTTTGTCCTTCTTTCTCTCTTTCTCTCGCTCTCGCACACCCCCTATCTCTCTCTCGGATATGAATCTTAACACGTCCAGGAATGGTCGCGAGTTTTCACGCGCGTTTTAGAGCCGGCGAACGAAGAGTCGCGGGATTAGTTGGTTTTACTGCCTCCTCTACCGCGATTAGATGCACCGGAAACAACGGAAGTAATCGGACTGTATGATTCTCCGTCTATATCGCGTTTTTCTGCCGATTACCCGCGTGCTTCGAACTCGAACCTAGCCTGCGTTCGCTGTTTAAAAGTGGCACTTTCATATTACAAAGGTTAGTCGAATTATTGGAGATGTAATCGTGGCAGCCAATTTTTGAACATCGCTTCTTCACGAAAATACACTTCAGAAAAATATAAACATGTTGGTTTAGCAGGTACGTTTAATAAAAAATGTCACTTTAAGGACAGCACAGCGAAAGAATTATTAAAGAAGAAAGGAATTAAACTATCTACAATTACTTGTTAGAAGTGTTCGTACACAAATGCAGCACAATGTGACACTTTTAACTAAAATATACGTCATACAAGATTAAACAAGAAAATAGAACTGGACAATACAGTAAAAAAATTCCTGCATTCTTACACATACATTTCCACATGAAGGTTTGATCATGTACCAGCTAACCGTTTTCACAAGGATGTCTTGAACGCATGGAAATCTAAAATTCAGTGCGTACAACAATCTAGTTCACAGCTACCGGAAGCTAACCAAGAATATACATTTTCCAAGACTCTATAGCTTTAAATAAAAGTTTCATAACCTATCTGGAACAATCATACGATCACACGGAGTCCATAAATGCGTAAAATCTACAGTACAATTGTACCATGGAACACGCCTCTCGCGAATCTCCTATATCCGGTAGAAAACGGCACGGGCTAACACGGTAATAATTTACAATAGCACTCTAGACATTGTTTAATAACAAAAAGATAGGAGAGAGAGAGAGAGAGAGAGAGATAGTAGAACGTGGTCAGAGTACAATTTACGGTCGGACAGTGGAGCAGAGCGTTTCGTCTGGCATATCGGGGGCCGTTATCGAGCATCGGCCAACCTGATTATGCTAAGCACCAAAATCGATAGCATTAGGACGCAGACGTTCCCTGCTCCCCCGTTGGGAGCGGTCGAGCTCCTCGTCGGCCGATCCGAACCCTTTCGTTCATGTAATCACGGCGACATAATCAGTATGCAAAGTCCGGGGGCCTGGGTCCAGTCCACTCGGCGTCAACGAACTCCCTGCGAAACGTTTCTGCTTTACATCCTCGTCCATAAGTCATCGTACAATCAAAAATTCTACGAAATTTCTTCACACTTCTATTATTATAACTCCATTCCAAAAATCATACTGTATAAATAAAATTGTATAACCAGACCATTTTCAGTGCTTCTGTGATTGTCAAGAATTTCTCCAAGAGCTGGATGAGTGTTAAGAAATAGAATTATTTGTTATTAAAACATTTTTGAAAAGAAATCTAAGTAGATGAGATAACTAAATGATGAGATAGGAAAATAGAATTATTTGTTATTAAAACATTTTTGGAAAGAAATCTAAGTAGATGAGATAACTAAATGATGAGATAGGAAAATAGAATTATTTGTTATAAAAACATTTGTGAAAAGAAATCTAAGGAGACGAGATAACTAAATGATGAGATAGTAAAATAGAATTATTTGTTATTAATACATTTTTGAAAAGAAATCTAAGTAGATGAGACAACTAAATGATGAGATAGGAAAATAGAATTTTATTTTTTGTGGAAAGAAGTGAAAAACGTTCGCATATTTTGGTAAATTCGATGAGAAATGTGTAAAATTGTCAGGAGGGTAGAACGAGGGTTAACAAGAAGAAGAAATTCCTGTCCCGAGTGGTGCACTATTATCGTCTGTTAGGTCTCGTGTTAGGCACACGTCTCGTATCTGGCACAAGTGCTGTACGTCCGCGTGCATACGTTCGATTTCCTGGCGGGCCGGAACGGCCGAATCCTGATGTTCTGCGCGCATTTGTAAAAGCCAGCCTCGTAGAACTGAGAAATGACCAATTTATCATTTTCGTACGGTCTGGCCGGCCGTGGCCGGTAACCGATGCGCATAAATTGCATCCCGAAATTCCGGCGCAACGCCTCGGCACGTAATCCGACAATATGTGGAACCGAGCACCCGGATAGATCATAATGGAATTTTAATAGTATTTTTACCGTCTTCCACGGCTCGTCGAATCGCTCCCTCGAGAACCCGCCGACGACTTGAGAAATCCCGTCGACCGAGAAACTTTTGGTAGTGTCGAAATTTTCTTTAAATACCGTGCGAACGTGTCGATGCTCGGTTTGTTTGTGTTTTGGCGCACGTGGCCGGCTCGCGTGTGGTGGAATTTTTCAGCTTCGAAATTGGGGTGCGATGATTTTTGTTGACCGCGGAGTTTTCGCTTTCGATGATTCCGCAGAGGGGTCGGAACTCGGTCAAAATTTCTGCCGCGAGGGTCGATCGAGAGAGCCGCGCGAATGTGGAATAAATAATATATGCCGAAGGGTAACGAATGATCCCGAAAGCACCCCTTGTTTCAAGTAGTGCGCACAGGAAAGTTCATAGTTGAAATATTCCCCGGGACGTAATAGAGGGAGCGAAATCATTTTCAATTTTAAAGGGTCGACGGAGGCACTCTGTCTTTTGCTTCTTCGCTTTTTCTATTATTGATCAGCTGCCATTCCTTTATTGTCTTTCGCGTTGTCTTCATTCCCCACCCATCTACATCATCAACCATCAAACAAACGAAAAATAAACAACATCCATGTACTACATTGTATAACATTCACCATCGCGTCCACCCCTCGTAACTTCCCAACTACATCATCAACCACATCAATCACCCATCAAACAAACATACAATTTTCAAACCGACGAAACTCGAACATCCGTATAAGCATCATTGCGTCCACACCTCGTACCAATAAATTACATCATCAACCAGATTAATCATCCATTAACCAAACGAAACCAAAAATACAATTTCCATAGCAACAAACAATCGCGTCACCACCAACTTGCACACTACCAAAATCCCCGACTGAAATCCAGCCGAGCAGCCTCCGATGCTTTCACGCTAGATGTCCTCCATCACCGAAGACAGTTCGCCCCTTCGTCGACTTACCCCTCTGGTCTAGGCGTCGGGGGTATCGTGAGCTCCCGTTTTCCCGTGCCAGAGGGGCAGTTACCGGTCGCACGCCGTCCGTTTCCTGTCGTTAGAGATCTTAACGTTCTAATCAAGCATCCTAATGTAGCCACAAATTATTACAACCTCTCGTTGCTGCCCGGTTGCCGGGCTGAGTCGTTGAAGATCCCGTTGGACAACGCTCTCTCGGGCTACACGCAGCCAACAACCAGCAGCAGCTTGTTCCCCGGGTCCCGTTGGAAACGGGCGTCGGGGGCATTTGCATCCAAGTGGCGTCCGTTAGCAATCCTAGCCCAATAATCCCTGTTCCACGTCGTCTATCGGCGGACGCTATCGGCTAATGACAAAACTACAGGCTCCGACGGCAGCGCATCGGCCGCCTGGCCAGTGGTGCTAGCCCGGTGGACGTCGGGTATCAAGTTGTTGCCGGTCCAGTTCAGTTGGACCCTCGCTCTCTGGCCAAATGATAATTTGCAGAGCCCTCTTCCTCCTGCCCTAACCACCTCCACCAACCACCACCGAAACCCACCTCTTCTCCAGGACCCTATTTTCCTCCTCTATCCTATCGGTACACCCTCTCCTCCGGCTTCAACTCTGTGTCCCCCCCCTGCTTCTCTCTCTCTCTCTCTCTCTCTCTCTCAATGGGCCCCCTTTCACCCGCAGTAGAACTCGTCCTAACGCCCTCCCCCCCCTCTCTACGTTCATGTCCACCCTTTGATTACGTCATAGCCCCTCGCCGTCCCCTGCCCTCAATCCTCTAATTATATTCACTCGCCGCTCCGACTCCCCGGCTCCAGGGGGTCCAATTCCGTTCACCTTTCATTACGAACTGGCTACGATTCCAGCGATCGAACCAGCCGCGTGTTTTTTCCCTTTCTTTTCTATCTATCCACCGGACCCGTTCACTTGTATGCAAGCCGCCTCTGCTGCCTCTGTCCTTCGTCTCCTACCCTCCTCTATCTCTCGTTCTCTCCCTCTCTGTCTCCTCTGTCTCCGTTCGTTCTATGCCTGGACTCCCTGCGATCTCTCTGTTACTGCCTGGTGCATGTGCAGCCCGCGACTGGAATGGTGCCTCGGAATTTCCACGTGCGTGCTGCTGGATATGTCGCACGCGAGAGAGGGGCGGGATTAAGTTCCTCGATTATTCGGCCGCAGAATCGACTTGACTGACCGGCGATCCTCTCGCTGATCATGGCCGGGTCATCATCTAGGATGATCGCAGTGCTAGGCAACGATCGTCTGCCCTTTCTTTGGATACAGGCTCGTTCATTACTGCAGGTCGGATCATCTAAGGAATTTTTGGAACGAGGATATTTGTGCTTGGAAATAGTTGACGAGGGATTATGATACTTCTGTGGAAATTTTATTTAGTTCCGATGCTCTGTTTAGAAGAGAATCTTCATTTAAATCGGATGTTTAGATGTCGGTATGCCTGAAGACCTGAGTAATACAATTTTTCTTCTGCTTATCAGGTAATCTTCCAGGATGATTGCACTAGGCAACGATCGTTTGCGATGCCCTTTTTTTGAAGAGATTTTGGGGATGAGGATATTTGTGCTTGGAAATAGTTGACAAGGGATTATGATACTTTTGCGGAACTTTTATTCAGTTCTAACACAGAGAATCTTCGTTTGAGGCGAATCTTTAGACGCCAGTAAGTTTGAATTCCTGACCAATGAAAGTTTTCTATTCGGGCATGAATATTGCGGATCCATAAGAATTTTGTAGACCTCACAAATCTGGAAAGATTGTCTCTATTGTTGTGTTGGAGAAAATCGAGTCCCCATGAACAACGAAGGTAAGTAATTCATTGTCTCATTCTAGATTTGAACATTAATCTCCGATATTATCTTTCGGGGAGCAGCGATTAATTCGATCAATTAATCAATGATTAATTTCGCCCTAATCTTTTCATCAAGACCGCTCGCAGTGTTCGGAATGGAGTAAAGCGCGAGATGCATCTCGAAGACCGCAATCATCGTAATTCTCCGTGAATGGCGAGGGTTAATGTAGAGTGCACAGTTGGAAGATTGTCAAAAGTTAGGGTCTAAATGGGCGCGAAGGAGAATTCCGGCGGTCAGAGAGCACTTTCGACGAGTTCGCACGGGCACGAGTTCTACCGGCAATAAGACATTCGCAGATTTAGTAGCTCGCATGTTCCTCAGTGCTTAGACATAGTAATATTCAAAAGAGTGGGCGTACCCACCGGTGGGTCCCGAGTCGGCAGGCTTTTCGTACCATTCGGACGTGTTGATTATAAACTAATGGGCCTTGAAATATAGAGATATTATACGCGACGCGGGCTAGTTATTACTTCATAATTTCGGGAAAATTATTAAGGAAGGAAGTGGCTGTCTGCTCGCATAAGAAAGCTTAGCTATGTTATCTCTGGAAGATTTAGGAGGATCGCGCGCCACGAATAAGCCGCTTTATGCATAAGAGCTTCGAACACACACTACACGTCTCTGGATGACCCAGACGTTAAATTCCCCGCGAATGAATGTTTCATAATGAATTTACATAAGTACCGCGGCCTGGGCTGTTTCGCCGACGATATATTGATTTTGCGTGGGCCGCCGACGCGTATTCCTTCCCGATAATCTTACGTTATCGAATTCAATTTGGCGGGCCGACGTTCCGTAATTTCGTATTAATGAGACGGGGTCGCGTGTCCGCTCGACGCCCACCCCGTGGATTCGAAAACTTTTCCAACGGACGAACTTACCGTCAAATTGCTCGCCACGATAGTTTTCGGGAACGGTCTATTGCGAAAAGTTTCAGAAAGCGTGTGGAAGGTGTTCGACGCCCGCGTTCGAATGTATGGCGTGCGCTATGGAAAGTTCGGTGTAACAGTTTAATAGACCGTCGGCGAAGATGACTCAATTTTCTCGAGTATTATCGCGTTTTCTAAGTAAGCGCTGTGATTTCGAATATTAGGAATTCATACATTCTGGAGGCGTTCGTGTATGAACTAATTAAACATTTTCAATAAGTGAAGGAATTCACAGAAAACTAAATTAATCCTTTCTTTATGAAGTCTCCTAATAAAATCGAATATTAAAGTTTGTCGATTTATTCACGCTTTTAAGAATTTATTGAAGTGTCTGTGAATTGCTGTCCAATTCTATTTACAATTGAACAAAACAAAAGACTAGGTACACATTTGTTCTCTTCACTTGAAATTCGATCGTACCAGAAGCAACGTATAATAATTATGATTATCTCGCATACAGAAAAATCTGCAAAATTAGATCTGTTAACGGTGGACCGTTTAATTATTTAAGGAATAGTTTCATTCAGTTTGCGGGACAAATATGGTATCTAAAATCGAATTACTTATAGACGTTTATTGTTAGTCGAACAGTGTAAGAGCCTATTTCATCGGAGAAATATAGCCCGTAGCCGAGCAGGGTGTAGCAACCACGAAAGTTCTGAATTATCGTCGTCGGAAAGTTCGAAGAATCTGCGCGCAATTTTGAAAGCCCCGAAAACCTTCTTCCCAACCGAAACTATGTCCGAATTTTCTCATAATTTATGCGCGTGCACTATGATCGGAACCAGGAGTTACGGAGTCATTCAATATGAAGTCGATCTCCACTCTTGCAATGAAACTTCGAAGAAATTATTCCTCTATCTTTCGACATAATGATTCTTCATTAAAGAAGTTACTCTGAGGACATATAGAATGTACCTCATACAAACTTTGATATACTTGAAATAATTTGCTTCAAAGCAATGCACTTTCTAATTAGTTCGCGTCCTAAATTCTAAAAAGTATTCAAATGCTCGTGTAATTATAAAGTCTACGGACGCCCGGAAAAATAATAAAGTCTCGGATTTTACATAAACGTTTATTCGACAGAATGCTTCGTTCGCGCCACAACGACAACTCTGTTGCTTCTCTCCTGTCTCCTTTATAAATGCTTCCGCAACATGGGTGGTTACTTCCGAAAACCAATCATATGTACTTAAAACTAACGCACGCCCTCTAAAAGGCGACAAGGTGAGGGAAAACTAGAGGTACCCTCGCCTTGAGCCCTCGTTGTCTACCTAAGGCCCTTACTGTTCGCATTTGGTCTGCAGATGTTTTACGGTACGTCAACGGCTATTGTGACCTTTAGCTAAAATGCGAAGTCCCTAATAAATTATCATAAAACAAAAAGTACCGCTAAATCTCAAAAATAGCCTAAGGTCACGTCCGCACCGTAATCATAAACTGCGCCCCTTTCTAAGACACGGTACCCTGCTGTAATCCGCATGGGCCACGGTCACTCGAATTCTTACAAAAGTAATTCTCGCCGATTGAATATTTACTTCGCGTAGGTTTGCAAAATGGCCGGCAACTCGGATCGATAAAAGCACGCACTAATCAATTACGTGTAGCGATAATTACACAATCGGCATGTGTGGAGATTCTTTCGAAAATTTTTTCCGAGTTCAACAGCACACGGATCGAAATCAATTTGCTTTCATTACAATTCGATGACTGCAACGCGCTGAAAAAATAGAAGAAAAAAAAAGAAATACACGTACAAAAATGTGCACAGTCTACTAACAAGTATCCGTTTTAAAAATGATCGTAGGAATCCGCCTTGTAGCGAGCGCGGTTTTGTTTCCCGACGGATAAAAAGGGCGTTCAGCCGCATTCTTCCTTAATACAGATCGCATTACGGTTTAATGATCGCATGAATCGAGCTGGTCCGCGTTCGCTCCTTCGATCTTCGGCTCGCGCGAGCGTACAATTAAAACCGGATAGGATGCAATCAGACCGCAGGGACGAGTTATTTTCATAAAAAATGTCTCGTTTCAGCAGGTGTGTAGCTCGATAACGAGCGGCCGGAAAACGTCGTAATTTAATTAATAATTCAATTTCATCGAGACACTAATTAAAAAGATTGATACACGGTTGAATCGCCATTACGTCGCCGGGTTCGCCGCGGAAAAACCTGCTCGAACTCGCAGCCGTGCGTCTCCCTTTTTCTAAATTGAAATAATATGTTCTTTGTATAAACAGCAAACCGCGGCGGCCGTGTGACGAGACACGAGAGTAATTAGTCGCTTGACGATGCTCGGCCCGGAGCCGACGCTAAAAACCTTCGCCATTTTTCCGACGTAAATGCTATCGACGACGAGCGACCAGCCAATTCGGCTCGCTCGGAAATTATTTTCCACGATCGAAGCACGCCGTAATGCGAATTAAAACGATTATGGTAGGACCGGAGAAGATGGCTGCACCGTTTCATACAGGTTACAAACAAATTCTAATCTTCAGCTTTTTCATTTCAATCGTGGAATTAGGAAATCTTTTGCATTTTTGTTCAAGATTTTGGAAACTGCAAGTAAACTAGTTTTAAAATGTTTGTGCTTTTGGTAAGTCATAAATTTTTCCTAATTTGGACGTAGATAATTTTTTGTTATTAAAGCACCTATATCATGAAATGTATAGTAATCGTTTTCGAATTTGGCTTCCAGAGTTTGTTACGCTGTGCGACGTTAAACATGTTCGACAAGTAAGAATAAAAAACACGAGAAGGATCAAAATTGATCAATTAAACTGTCGGAGCACGTGTCCCCAGTCAGCGGCGCTCGAATCGCCTGGCATAATCAAAGCGTCGAAATTATTACGCGACACTGGAAATGCCAGAAGTGTCCAGACACGCCCGAGGAGCCAGGATGGTCCGAATTCAATGGCAGTGCCGTGGACAACAACACGCGGGCGTCTCCTTAGCTCCGGGGCTAGTGAGAAACCGAAGGAACTCGAGGCAGCCGGCTAGGTCTGGACGCTGTGGAACTCCATTATTACTCGCCAATTAGCCATGATTAAAATATTTCGGCATCTCGCGTGCATTCGGAATATTAATAGACATATGGGTCCCCTGGGAACGACGATTATATGGAAATGATCGGCTCCCGGAGCGCGGATAAACGATCGAGAGAACCGAAGACGACGATTCCGATTACTTTCTTCGTTGATTAAATAATACTCGCACCGCGATAATCACTTATTTATTACGCCAATCATGCGCCCCGTATTAGCTATGGTAAACACGGGCATCGGGCTCTGGTCACCGTAAATTCCCGCGAAAATTACCCAGACCATCCCGGTTTGTTAATTGCATATTTATACGGCCGGTTAACTAGCGAGCCGAGTCTGTTTTATGGCGGCGAGAGAAACGCGTTGTGCCAGAAAAGTATCGATACTGTATTACTGTCATGACGATGTGAAATCATCATCTAAGTTGTATTCTGTCAATTCATTTATCGTTCGTCGTGTGCAACATTCGATACAGTGTCTAATTTTGCGTCAGCGTCAAATTATTTCATGTTTATTCTTTCGAATTTCATTTATTTTCTTATAAAATCCACAGTCTAATAATAAATGCAAGTCAAAAGAATTCGTTCAGATGAATCAATGAAGATTGAAGAAGTAACAGTAAAATGTTGTGGACCATGCCAGTGAAATTACTGGAGGATAGTGGTAATCTAAAATTTTATAAACCTATATTCTTTTGCTGACGAATGTCTTCGGAAAGTCTAGAATATAATGTAATGTAATTTGGTCACTGTAACAATGTGTTTAATGTTTGTTAAATTATAACAAATGTTCGTTGGAGACAGTTGAAGTTACTGTATTGACATTTCCGGCCTTGCTTTCACTTAGCTAGTTGGTAATATTGAAGTAACGCCAATATTCCCATTACTTCTGCATCAAGCCAATATATTGGATTCTATTAACGTTAGATTTACAGGCATTGATTGTGTACCTACATTTACTAAAATAGGTACAAAGAGGTGTATTATGCATGTTTAACACGTTGACGGCAGTGTCAGTCGTCTGTGGAGAACGATACTATTTGCCTAAAGTTAAAAAGCAATTTTTACCTTGGAGTATTGATCGTGCCAAATTTTACGACAGTCTAAAGTGCGAAAATAAATTTCTGTGCTATTCATTTTTGGGAACCAGTGTTGAAAGACGGCGAAGGAAATGAAATATTCGTATCAGTGATTACAGTTGATGGAAATAACTGAAAAACAATCCTTTTCCTAATTTCAAGTATGAAGTCTGAAATCCATTCAATTGACGAGTTCAATACATGTTAAAACTTGCGTTCGACAAAAGAATTCAGGAGAAATATAGTGATGTGGTGACCAACATAGCTGATGTGCTATACTTCGCAGAGATTCATCCTGGCTACTGGCGCCACACGAGTGCAGCGTGAAATGGCGAAAGCATCCGAGCTGTATCCTTTCATTTCACTCATTCTGGATTTCTGAATTGTTTCAGAAATCTCAAATTATTGAATGTAATTGGTACAAAAGCAATCCGTGTATTGCAATTACTTTGATTTCTTTCTGTGCATGTTCTGAGATATATTTCCTTAGAAAATGACGCTATAAATCTAACTCGTTGATTTATACCAAAAATGAGTGAAGTACTTTATTGTTTCTAGGGTGTGAAATATATTTGCTTCAAGTGCAACCCAAGAAGAAAATTAATTTTGGATAGCACCCTGAGAAGGAGGGCCAAAGTAATTTTCCAGCCGAAACCGTCCTCGTTTCAATGAACCAGCGGTAACGAGTAGTCAAAGGGCGAGAGTTGCTTGTAGAGCTAGAGACAGTGGGTTTACGGCGCTTCGTCAACCCCGTTGGAGAAAGACAGTATCACGGAATGGGATCGTGTGGAAAATATTTCATGCAAAAGTATCCCGTTACCACGGCCGAGGTCGTTTCAATGCTTGTAATGGAGGTCCAGTGGTCGAATTTAATTCGAATACGGTATAGAGGCTAGGGTGACGGTCTGGCCAGGAACAGAACCAGAAGAGGGTTGCTAAATATTCAGGCATTACGGCTCTGCATAAATTCATTTCATTATAGCGCCACCAAACATTGCTTTTGATGCTTTCCGCTCTTCCCCCCTTCTGCGACTAAGCCGCCCCCGCACGCCATCCCTGGCCCCCCGTAGTATCGCTCGCAACCGCCCACGGCGATTCCTCTCTCTCTCTCTATCCTCTCTATCCGCGCGGCGCATTCCGCTTTCTCACCCCCTTTTCTTCTCACTCCATTCTTCCCGATCGCGCACCCTTTCTCACCGTAAGTACCGTCAGGTCCATTCGCCGTCCGTTCCGTTGAACGATTCCGGACGAACTGGCGCGGGAGATCGAAAATAATTTCGCCGATATCGCATTCATTTCCCCTACCTGGATTTTTCTGCGATCATCCACGTTCCCTCTATCCCTTCGATCATCCCCCCTCAGCCTATTACCTCCGGCCCGTGCTCGCTAAGATTATCTTCGCAGGCCCATTCGATGGCTCTATGAATTAATCTTTGCGCCCAGGTGAGCGGCTGATGGCCTGTCACCGGTGCCCTGTCGCTGCGGACCTATTCTACTGCAGTCGGTGATCGAATTATTAGAGCCTCGCCGTGGACAATAGATTTTTTTAAATACCGGCTCGATCGATTAAAAAATTCAAGATTTTATCAAATACGAAAAAGAAAAATACCGCTTTCAATTCCACATAAACTTCATCTAATTATCTTCAATCGTTTACCGTTTATCAGTTTCGCTGTACCAAAATCGTAGTATCCGTCTCCCGAATCAATTCCCCAATCCGGCGGCGCGGTACGATTCGATCAACTCATTGTCGGTTGTTTTCGCATTTACGATGATAATCGATTGGGAAAACGGGAGGACGCACGCGAAGCTTTCGGGGAGGGTTGTGGAAATTTGCAAAAAGAAAGGGAAGGAATCGCGTCACCGGCAATATAGCGAACGCGCGACGACCGCTTTGGTTATAGAGACTAAATTACGGTTCGCTCTCTTTCTCTCTCTCCCTCTCCCGAACCGACTGGCTCTCCTACACTGTGTGTATGTGTGTGTTTTTTTCAACCCGTCGGCGTGCAAGCGCCATTATTCTGCCCGTAGAGACGTTCGATCTGGGCTCATCGAACTCACGATACGTCAGTGGCACGCAGAGAAAACGCGCCGAGCGAGCTGGGGCACACCGTATGGGACGTGGTTGTGCAAAGCGGCAGGCTGGCCTCTCTCATGCATATGGAGCGTTTCATTATATTAAACCCTTTCAATGTATAATTTACTTTTGCGTGAGTCATTTGAGGTCCCGGTGTTGCCCCCCCCTCTCTCTCCTTCTGCCCCTCAACGCGCTCACATAGGCGGACAGAGGGCGCGCGCTCGGAAACATCGCCGACGTTGAAGATAGCGTCGGACAGGAGCCGATAGAGCAAACGCGCTTGGTATACATTATCCTCGCGTCGCGATTTTCACGGAAGTTTTGCCTTCCTTCACACCTTTATTGCGACAAGGCTTTTTTGCATACTAGTTAGCGCGGGCGGAAAAACGCAGTCCCCGCACGCTGCACACCAGCCGGTCCGCGGACTCTCTTTTCACATGGAAAATTATCGCGTCCGACAGCTCATCTGATAGACTATCCCAACCCCCGACTGTACCACTTTAACTACCCCTCGCACGCGGAGTTCCTCGACTATGGATCATTCACGACGATCGAGGGTTCACTGTATCCCGACTCGCGAAATTTTCGGACACATTTTCTTCAAATCTATTTGGACAACCCGACGAAATTTTAAATGAGATTCTACTGTGAAAATGTAAATTTTTCCAGCCTAAGTGAGTTTGCAGATCGACATTTCAATTGCACACAATAAAGCATAAAACTACCCGACAAGTGCGGTTTGCACAACAGTATCCCTATACAAGCATTACGTGAAATCCCACAATATTGCATCGCATTTTACAACGCGCAACACACATTTTTGCCCGTGGGATTGTTACAAGTGCTGAGTTAATTTGTTTGATAATGAAAGACAAACACCACGCTACCAATTAACGTCCATATTATTTACTGATTCCATTTTGCTTTTAAGAAGGAAGGTAAATATTCCTGTTCCATTACATTATTACAGACATTATTTATGTCGGAAACAATAATAACACGCTCGCCTCACAAACCATTACATATCTCAAGGAAAGTCAATTTGAAACGTGCAATTAATGATATACACTCGTTCCAATGCTTTCGTTGGCACTTCGTGTCATTTTAACTGTAGATATTTTCAGTAATTCTCTAAATGTGAATGAGTTTGGTGAAAATTGTCTTGATTTGCAACATGACAATGTTTTGAGTCCCCTCGATGAATGATTCTATCTATCCTGAGAGGATCGAACGCTCTGGAATCTCGACACCGCAGTTCTCGAAACTATCGGCCCTCAGAAAAATGATTGCCGTCGCATTATTTGATGCATTAGCGGCGGAGTCGGCAGCGGCCTGTTCCCGCGATTATGAGTCTAATTAACGACAGGCATTCGTTCATTATGCAAATGACCGTAACAACGCATGAGCGGCCGCGTAATTCTCAGCGCGCGGCCCACTTAAAATGTAATATAACAAAGTGAAGTGCAATTAGCGGGGACGCAAAGGTACTGTTAATTAGCGCGGCGACTTCTGGCTCCTTTATTATTTAACCGCGTATCCAGTTACCTCGACGCGGCCACAAAGGAACAAATAGGCGGACTTTGTCTACTTTATCCGCGACGGACTGGCTGGGGCAAACGTCCGGTCCCTCTCCCGCCCCCCTATTTCGAAAGACAAACAATATATCCTCCTATTTCTATCTGTAACTATATTTTAAAACTGGGAATTCCCGTGGAGCTGTTTTCGCGGTGACGGTCTCCTCCCATGGATCCACCATCGAATGGAAATTTCCCTTCCGGAAGATCAAACGAGCGGTTCCCGGGATCCGTCGTAACCTAATATCGCGTTTATCGAACTTTGACTGCGAGAAAAAAAGGGGTCGCTTAAAAAGGGAAACAAGCATTTTTCCGCGAACCCTTTTCTCGTTTTGCGTTTTTGTTTCTACGTTTCTTTTTTTTTGTTATTCGTTCAGAACGTCATGCGCGAAGAGCCGCGTATCCGCCGGTGAACGGTTTCGTTAATTTACAAAAGAACATTTGCCAGATTTCCAGGATACGGTATCAGCACGACGAGCGACGCACGAAATTATTGAAATATGCATGAGACGGACCGGTAAAAACCGCGGGATTAAATTCGCCCAGGAGTTAAAGCGAGACACCCAGTGGCAACCCGTGTATCCCCGGATTCACTTTCCGCCATTATTCTGTGAAGGGGACTCGTTTAAGCAGCTCAGGGGTGATCAAACGCCGGTTGTTGTTGCTTAAATTGAGTGGGAGAGGGTTACGAGGACTTGGGAAACATCGTTTCCTGATTTGCGCGCGTTATTAAGTTCAATTCTTCGACAGATGCCGCCGGTACAGCCGCGTGGAATTTCACGTCGTCTCTGTTTAGCAGTTGCATCGAGTTCTGCGTCGGTTATTAAGCCTGGTGCCCTTTTAAGGGTCTTGTTTTTTATACAATCACATTTTTCTCTCTTTCGATTTGTTCGTTAGAAATTAAAAACCATCTATTTATTATTCAGTAAAAGATATCTTACGTCGCACGTTGTTAAATAATTTGTGAAATTATTAACAACTATCTCAAGAATACTGGGCAACATTTTTTGGAAGCTAGTATGGCGGCAAGTTCTATGAACGCCACCCGATGCGTTTCGAATTTGCTCCCGTCGGACAGGAACAGGGCCAGTAGAATGGGTCAAACAACGCCAGACAGATTTCGACGTGTATGATATTCCACACACGTTTTCTTATTATGTTCTCTACGTAATGATCGCTCCTGTTATATTTAAACGATGTGTTACAATTTTTACACAGTATACAGAATTCAAATAGCAGTTGAACAAATGAGACCGAGTCAGAAATAAATATTCGTTCCTAGCTATCGAGTTTACGCAACTTCAGAACACTTTAGCTTGACATTTATTTATTTTCGATCGTCTTTTATATTTGCATTCAGTTTAATCGAGACAACGAAGAAAATGATAGAATTTAATATAAACATATAATATAATAGATACACAATGTCCTAAAAATTATTTATAAGAGTAAGTACACTCTTTCCTCTTTTGAATGAATACATTCTAAAACATAAACATATCAAACGAACAACGACCTATTCTAACAAATACATAGCTCTGAAATACACACTAAAATTGCTAATGTATGGAACTGAAATACCAGCACAAAAATACATTCGACCCACTGAAAAGCATCAACAATGAACAAAAGAAATTAATACATCTAAAGAAGTACAAAGCATATTGTTGTTCTCTGCGAGCAACTCATTCTCTCTCTTCTTTCTCTTTGTATCTTCATTATCCTATTTACGAATACTTTAATTAACACATATTTTATCCATCACTGTAACGAGCCCTGTTACGAAACTGTAACAAATTCTGTTTGCCAACTATCTTTCGCCTAGCTCAAAAAACTTGAAAAACTATTCACAAGCCAGGAAGAAAATCCAGTAAATATCACGGTGTATCGCGTGACTCGAATGAAAGTTTATTTCCATGGCGGAAAATTTTCTACCGATGAAGAAACAGAAACCCCGTCCGTTTTTTCTCGCCTCGGAAGAACGGGGCGCGAAACGTTCACCGCGCGACGGACGGGCCTCCGGCTTTGACGGATAAAAGTTACATTAATTTTCAGGATGCTCCGTGGACGTTAAAAAATATGCAAACCGCCCTTTTTACCCGTCAGTGTACGGGAGCCGTATTTCGGTTCCTGTCTGAGCAGCGTGTTGGGGTCCGCTGGGTGAATCGGACATTCACAGTAACACAATTAGACCAACAATCGATAGGAGTTGCTAGTGATGAATATGAACCTGTCCTGGAACTTGCGGAGAAAGAGCCAACCGAGATCTACGGAAACCGATCCCATCCTATCAATGATCCACATTTGTCATAAAAATTGCAACTTTCCTAAACTCTTCTATCAAACAATAATTATACATTAACGTATTCTACTTGCTCGGAATTTCTTAATATAACAAATAACTTGAATCTTTTGTTCAATTACTGTTAGAATGATAACTGTACTCTTGTTTAAATCTACAGCGTTGTTTTAATAAAATAATGTACCTGTCGAAAATTAAATGAGTGTTCAGTAATTCAATTTTCTAAATTAATAGATAAGGAATGCCTGAGTCAGACTACCTTACAACTGATACAAATGTAGTAGTAAAAATCTAGGAGATGGGAAACATTGAAAAAGATGATCATGAAATAAAATACAGACATTATGAACATTTTAAGACAACTGTTTTTTAAAATAAATTTCAGAAACGCCGCTCGAGAATCTTTTACTTTGCCTCGGTAAGGTACGTGGATTAGAATAGTATCTGATGAATAATTCTGATTCGCGGAAGCAGTCGCGTTTGCTCGATGTTGTCGCTAAAAATCGGACATTTCATATGCAGGTCCGCCGTTCGAGGGTTAAACGAAGTATCACTTGTGGCTTGGATTTTTTTTCCCGCGTTCCGCGCACGATAAATACTACAGTCTGCGGCGGTCTTTCTGGAAGCGAAAGAATAGAAATTAATTAATGCGGCATAAGCTTAATCCGGAGGGACGGTTCTCTCTCTGTTCAGGCTCGGGGAACGTTTGAACTTTTCGCTAGGAGCCAGCCTGACCACCTACACCGCCTTCCCCTTGTCCAGTATAGGATTTCATCCCCCATCCTCCGTTGCGAGAGCTCCACGAGCTCCATCCCCTATCTCATTTGGCCTCATTGTGCCTTAGCGTCCATTGTTTTTTAAATTACGAACCCCACTTCTGTCAAGCAGAACTCGATCTCATTTTTTGTTGGTACTGTCACTCGGCTGAAACGGTTCGGCCCGCGATATCCATTCCCTCTATTAAGTCGCCCTTGCCCGGATTAGCCGAAACGTACGAGCTTGATGATAATCAAGCGAGCCTCCGCGCCCGGAAACCAGGGTGAAACGGACCGTCGAACTACCAAGAGGCCTTTAATGGGTAATTTGCGTTATGTCGGATCCATGTACGCGAGCGAGCGTGTGCGAATTTGCGAAACGCACGAGAGACCTGTGCTTGCGCGCCGCCGCCGCCGCCGCCGCCGCCGCTCGTTTTCCTGTTTGCAAAAACGGAGTTATTTCACGGGGCCGTGGCAAGGTAAATATTTCATCGAATCGTCCGCTGGAAATGAACGTTAAATCGATGACTGTCAGCTGTTGCGTATTGTATTTTAAAATGTACCGGCTTGTAGTCATGAATGATTCGGTCATCGTCCCGTTCACAGTTTCGCGGTCATACCTTTGACGCGATCCTAAAGCCGAACGCCGCATGGCGTTCCAATCGAAACCGAACCGGCTGTTTGAAGTTTCGAGGTGCCGGCGGATGGATCGGTTACGAATTTTAATTAAATCGTGCATTTTAATGAACGTGCCCATCGCCTTTTGTAATGAAATTTTGTGGGTTTTTTGATCGAGTGTTGCGGCGTTCGAAAGACTTGCGAAAGGTGTTGTTCTTCTTGTTGAAACTTTTATGCTGTCTTTTTAAAGCGAACATGTTTCTCGGAGATTATTACATCATCTCCATTTTATAGTATTGTGTATTGTAATGGATACTGTATTACGATTCATCTCGAAAAATATGTCACATATTTTCATTTTAGACACGTTAGACTACCCTAACGCAATGAAAGTAAACATTTTATGCTATTGGAAATATAGAGTGGGTGATCTTTTACAGGCAGAATAAATTAATGTATAATTTACAGTATTTTCAGTGATTCTTTACAAACTTTTAAAATCCAACTACGCAGGATTATTATGATAATACCATATCGATTGTACCATTATTAAATTTTTCTTTTTGTGCATGTACCTTCATTGTTATTACACGAGTAGTATTGTATCTTTCTCTTTTTGTTTTACTTTTCTTTGATATTGTAAACACTTATGTAAAAGGGCTTCAGTCCGTATATAATAAATAATAATATAATAATAATTACATATCATGTTAAGCTACTAAGGTCTCACCTTCAGTTTTTATAATAATTAAAGTTTACTCCAAAGTGCATCGATTAATTAACACATTGTTGACTAAAACACTACAAAATGGAGATGACAATCTTGTAAATGAGGAACGTGAGCGACTGAAAAATTCAGTTTCTACTGTAACACAATGAAGAAGCTCTTAATTCATTGCTTATTGAAAATCCGGCATTTGATATTCAACTTAATGTTTCCGAGTATCGTACGAGGGTTAAAGAAGAGCAGTCAAGAGCATCGCTGATCCGTCATTTCCCGAGGCAGATCATGATCCTGAACACGAAAATCCCGAAATCCGTCGGTTCCCGAAAAGTCGGTAGTTGGCATCATCAATTGAAAACCACTCGATCCGCGGCGGTATCATTATTCCCGCAGTCATCAAACATACGCGCCGGTAATCCGCGGTTCGACCATCGCGATGCGGCGGCGTGTCGTCGTGCGGGGGTGTCGACCGGCGGAACCGTCGGCGTGCCCTAAGCGGCGCAAACAGAGGATCAGCATGAATGATTTTCCAAACGGGTTGGTCGGTTGAATGATTCCCGGAGGTAGTGGTGGTGGTATTGGTGGTAGTGATCGGGCTGTTGCGTGGGTGGGTGGGTTGGCGTGTCCCGCTACAAAGCCGCATTCTTTCGAGAAGCACGTACTCGACCTTCCCATCGATAGCTGTCATCGATAACGCGGAGCATGACACTTTCACGCGCGCGCGACCCATTTGCCGGCATAAATCATTGGAAACGAAAACATATCCCGGTGGCCACGCAAATTTGCCAACACCCGACCGCAGGCGAGATGAAACGCTGATCGGGGGAGCAGAAGAGAGAAAGAGAGAGAGGGAGAACGTAGAAACATACATCGAATGACAAGCCGAGTGAGAGAAAAAGCCCTCTCTCGGTCGGAGAGAACGATCAGTGGCGAGCGAGACGAGGAGAGAGAGAGAGTGAGAGTGACCAGTGAGAGCGCGTAAACAAACGCGAAATCATGACACGGCCGCGAACTGCGGCCTTGTGTGTGGGTCCCATGTGCACATACGTTCACTGACACTGACGCTCGAGAGCGGGAGCGAGAGACCAGGAGAGAGCGGGCAACGGAGCCGAAGAGTCAGCGAGCGGGCTGAAGCGGGCCGGAGCGGGCTGGAGCGAACAGAAGCGAGTGGAAACGGGACAGAGAACGGCCTGGCGAGGTGTTCTAGCGTGGATGACTCGTCATTGCCGTGGGGCGCGCGTGCCACGCACACCACGTGCCACGTCTGGCCCGTGTGCACACGCACACGACCTCCAACAACGATGCACCGGCCGGTGCAGCGCGGTGCAGCGCTGATCTGCACATATCGTGGCCCCGGCACAGAGTCACTGACGGTACAACGTACACACACGTTCACGGACGAACCAACACTGAGCCAGTACCCTACACGGGCAGACCATGCCCGGCGCTCTCTCCGGCAGTCATCGCCCACACCAGCACCACTCAATTACTCGCGGCACGCTGTGGAATCATTTACCCAATCATTTAGTTACATCAACGCAACGCAACGCGACTGCCCGCCGCCGCACGGTCAGTTTCGCGGGCTTGCCCCGGCTGTTTCGATGCGCCCCGTGCACCATCAGCTCGATGACCAGGGGGCACAGGGGACGGGGGACCTTTTGCCCCATTGCTTTCCAGGACAGAGGAACACCGAAGCCGAACAGGGACGGGGAACAGGTCGCACAGGCTATTGTGTTTCGCCACGCGGGACCCGGTCCGTGTGTCTGTGTATCGTTACCCTGTTGATTTCGCGTTATATCGTTATGATGACGATATAATAGCCAAGCTGATGCGAACCCGAGCTAGATTCACTTTGACGCCCGCGGTCCGATCCGATCCCCAGAACCGATTCGCGTTTATACGTTCCCGTGATCCACTGACCCGGGAAGTAAGGAGATCAGTTTTCCGAGAGCTGGTTTGGAAGGGTCGTCGAGGATTTGATGGTACCGATGTGATGTGGCTAGTTGTTTTCTTCGATGATTAGAGGATTGGATACAGAGGTTTTGTTGCGTTGAGTTTGATTTTGTTTGCCTTGGATGTTCTGGCAGCAACCTTTTCTTTTTTGGATTAGATTGGTCTGGTTTAGAGAGTTGTCATTGCTTGCTTTGGGATTGATGGTTCGATGGCTTGATTTGATGTAGTTTGAGCTGTCTTCTTTGACAGGGTTGGTACTAGTCTTCTCATTGATTAGCATGTTTGGAAGAATTTGTCTTCGTTGAGGTTTGCCTATTTGTAGTTGAATGAGGTTTGGAGTGTCTTCTTTGGCCAATTGGAGACCAGGGTTCCATGGTTGATTAAATTTGTGAGGCTAATCAGATTCGGTGTGTTGTCTTTGATTGTCATTGATCGACAATCTCAACACACGAACATCTGAATATAAACACGCGATAGATTGAAATTGGTGGACAAGTCTAGCAGTGAGCCGGAGAACGCCTAGAAGCGGGTTCACGGGAATAAACAAAATAATACCGTTTCAGTATGGCGTTCCTTTATTTTCCGTTCGCCGTCGAGTACTCAGCGTAGCAGAACACGGTAACAGGTACACTGGTATAAAGTCGTTCGCGCGACTCGGCTATTAGACCGCGGGGAATGAAAAAGGAAGCGAAAGGATTCGGGGGAAAAATCCACTCGGAAGGGATGAGCAAGATTTAACCAGATTAAATTCTACTTGTCGCAATCTTTCCAATTTTCGAGTGGCATGCAGCGGGCCGGACTGTGGACGCGATTAAATATGAAAAGGGATTACACAGTTCCCGGTGAACTCGGCAAGAAGGCAAAGGAAATTCGTGACACGTTTCGAACTTTGGCGTGGTAGAAGTTACTGCATTGTCATCCTGAATTTCTCTTCTTTGAGTTTTCTAGGACCAATAATTTCTTATCCAGATTTGCTAGCTTGATAGAATTAATTATGTTGTGTCTCTGGTTGCTGTAGGATTGATGATTCAATGATTTGACAGTTTTAGTTGCGTCAGGTTTGAGCTTCTTCAGCTAGGTTAGACCTAGTTCTCTTTATTGATTGGGAGTTTTGGGTTCAAGCTGTTTCTTTGAGAGTGAAGTTTTAGACGTAATATTAAGAATTTTGAAATTGTTAGAGTATAACGATAGATATTTGAAGGTTTTAGATCATTCTCTATAACACACATGCGCGAATATGCTTGCGTGTGTCAGCTGATACATTGCTCTCGTCCACCACCATCTAGAAACAGTTTCGTTTAGTCTTATCAACTACTGATACTGAAATTTCGACGAAAATCTTCGGCAACTTGCTACACTAAAAATCTATTTATGCGAAGTTGTATGAAGTTTGTCGTATTGTTTTAGGTTTCCGGGTAGTCCAGCGACGCAAGATGGCAAAGTAAAATCGTGACACGCTCGAAACACACCGAAGTGTAGCATCAGCGGTTGTTCCATCACGCGGGGCCAATCGTAGCAAACTTCCATTCCCCGGCAAGTCCGGATACATCCTCGAAAAGAGGAAAAAAAAATCCATCGGCGTGGGTGGGGCCGGGACGGGTGGTATATTGCAGATCAATACAATTGCACGTTAGTGCTAATAAATAATAGGCGGTGGGAGCAGAAAAAAGCGCGCAATGCAGCAACGAACGCAACACACAAATAATACGCAATACATCAACCACGCCGGTAGGTAGGTACGTACGTGCATTCTCTCGCTCCCACCCAGTGCGTTCTGTCTCCCTTCTGCCTCCACCTACGCCAGTCCCCTTTTTTTCTGCCCCGCACCTATAACCGTGCAAGCACCACCCCCGGGGCACCGCCATTTCCGGACAAATAAACTCTAGTCGACGTAATTTTTACGCTGGCCGCCAAACGCGACGAAAACCGAGGACTGCCAGCGCCGCCCGATGAAACGCCGAGAAATTGCAACCCCCGCTACCGATGTCTTTTCGAGCTCTTTTGCGAAACCCTGTCTCCGATTAGGCAAATCCTCGCCACTTGACGATCATCTTTTATGGCGAATTAAAATATTAAATATGTGGTGGGATATAATTTTTTGTCAATTTCAAGCAATGCAAAAGGGTGTTTTTTTTTTAACGTAAGTTTCTTGTTCTGTAATAAAACCGTTATTGTAATTTTCAGTAAAATTGAAAATCTATTCGGAGGTGGGAGATTCACCATATCGAAGGTGTGGTCTTTCCAAATTTAAGGGTATTTATTTCGCAATAATGATCATTTAATCATTTTTATTTTAATAATGAAACACCTAATCATGATTTTCTACACAAAATAGCCTGATTTCCAGACACGCAAAAGGGTGGCTGTTTAAACTCCAGGTTTTACAATTCGAATAAAAAACTTGGTGACTTTCGAACAAAATATCTCCACCAATCTAAGAGGACCTCAGAAAACAATGTTGTACACGTATTGAGTAAATTCCGAACAACTTCCGTTTCCAACGAAATAAAAAATCTTCGCAAAACCAGAAGACCATTCCCCTTCCAATAATTTTCTGGAGGGTCCAGCTCCTGACAATCGAGCAGGGCCGTTAGATTTACGATCACGTCGGGGAAGGCCCGGGGTGTTAAGAAGAGCGTGGAACCGGCCGATTCCGTGGCGACAAATTAAGAAATGGACACCGCGAGGGGAAGACAATGCTCGGCTGGTCGGTATCCCCCATTAATTACGAGTGATTAATGTTATGCGGGGTGGGTGGCGAAGGAGTGGCGGGCTAGCAACGAGGTGGTGGTCGCGCGGGGGTGAGCTGTAGCGGCGGTGTCGGCTGTCGAACATTAGTTAATTTTGAAAAATTGCGCTAAACACGGTTCCCGGTGAATTGGCTTCTGGGGGGCTTTGCCAGGCCAATCGGGAGGAGACATGCACACGTAGGTGGCGGTACCCTCTCCTTCCACCCCGGCGTGCAAACGCGGGCGACCAGGGGCTGGTAAACCCCTTCGCGTCCCTAAAAAGCGTTTCCCCTCGTCATCGAACTCTCTCCCCCCGACTCTTCAGCCGGCAACGACCCCAACCCACCCACGCACACGTTAATGCCTGAAAAATGTACGGCAATTTTTTATTTTTTAATACGCTCCTTGTCGCTCCCGCGTCAACGGCCTCTGTTCGGTATACCGTTCGGCTCTCTCGCTCTCTTCCGGTAGGGAAGCTATGCGTGATGTAGCGCCTCGTTCGGGTTCAGGCTCGGGTTCGGGCTCTGGTTCGAGGCTCGGTCGGTCCGGTCGGTCGGTCGGTCGGTCTCTCTCGGGTTTTTTCGCTCTATCGATAATTTGTTTGGATAATTTCCAATGCTATTGATCTAGATGTACATCCTGCAGGATGTATACAATGCGCTATATAGGCGTCGCGTACAAAGCACGGATAGGTAGGAGGAATAAAAAAAATAAAGGGTGCACCAGGAGGAGGAAGAGGAGGAGGAGGAGGAGGAGGTGGTGGTGGTAGAGGAGCGCGGGGGTGGACCGACTGGACCAGGAGAGGATGAGGAAATGGCAGAGGAGGGTTCCGCCTGATCGTGAGTTACTGACGTTTTAGTATTTATCCATCTACGAGCTCGTTTTCCGCGTATCCGCTTAGGTGGTATGCGCTCGTACTGTTCTCTCTCTCTCTCCCTCTCTCTTTCTGTTCTCTCTCGCTCTATTTTTCACTCTTTCTCTTTCTTCCTCTCACTCCCTCTTTAGGAGAGGCTCGCCGAGCACGGATAACTCAACGCGGATGTTTTCGACCCGGGTCCGACGTAATATTTCGTTAGCCGTAGGGCCGTGGCTCTCGGATAGGGAGGCAACAGCGACGGCAGCAGCAGCAGCAGCAGTAGCAGCAACACTTTGATGAATCGCCCTCGTCGCCGATACCGCAGATCGACAGATACGATGGCGGTACTGTCGTTCCACGGATTTCCGGTGACAGCCGATGAGAAAAAAGAAAGTCGAAGCGATGCGACGCGACGCGCGGGCCGACAGGTGCGTCGATCGCGCGGCTTCAAGGACTGGATATGACCCTGTCACTATGAAACCCCACCAGCTCCCATCACCCCTCCGGCACTTATGTTCTCGCACAATGAGAAAAGGCCAGTCGATGCTCCATTTGCTGTCACGTGTTCTTCGGAAACGATTGGGTAATTAGAGAACTCTGTCTTCGTGCGGAGCGTTACGGATAATGGTGTGAGAGAATGTGGATGGGTTGATGATTAATTTAGACTTTCTTCCCGTAATAGTTTTGACCGAGGAAAAATCATATATTGACATATTCAATTTTCAAAATTTGCCTACAATTTTGAATTTCATCTACTCTATTTTTCTATAAATACATACAGATTCGCAGTCTATTGATTATATACGTGGAATTTTTTGAAAAATAAAAATTGCTAGCCATCACTGCAAGAAACAAAACCCAAATAAAAATTTATCAACATTCTTACTATGTTATACTAGCAATGCAATGTTTTAAGGAAACTTGTCTGCAGTCACTGGAAGGTGCAGGAGTGAAATAAAAATTGTTTTCCGATAGGTAAGATGTGAAAAATCTGTGCGGAGGTAGGAGAGCAATGATTTGCAAAAGACAATTTTCAGAAAAGGAAGGAGGAGGATGAACGTACGGCGAGGAAAAGGAAAATGTTTGTAATGATCAAGACAATGCGAAAATAATCCTGGAAAAAGTGGCGGAACGGGATCAGAAGGATAAGAGGATGGGGTGAGGTGAGACTTCTGCTCTCGGAGGTTGGTTTTCACCTCACTTAACCTCTCGTAGCGGTCGGCTTGGTGACCGAGGGCGTTTCAAGGGCCGACTGGCGTGGATGCGCCGGCCTTCGTACCTCCACGAGTCAACTTTTAATTAGCTTTTCCGAATTACCGATGTAGCTGAGCTCGATTCACCGTTTCAAGCTTCTTTGCTGGACAAACAAAGGAAGAGCCTTGAGGGGGTGGTAGACTAGACCTTTCCACCTTTCTACTCGACGTCGTCTATCTTGGACAATGGCCAAGTTGCTGATTACCGGGGACCTTAATAAAGACGTTTCAATTAACAAATAACCTCAGTTTTCGGATCTGCCCCGAGCAAATAGAAGATGGTGTCGGCATAAAGAGCCTTTCGTGAATTTTCTCGCTGAATTCGTCATGTTCTCAAGTAATACAATTTTTACCTCTGCAGGTTATTACGAGATCTTTCTTAAAATTTGATTTATACAAGTTTTATTTCGAATGGAAATAGTTTGAGTCGTTTGCAAATTTACTTAGGGGATGTGAAATTAAAATTAATTCCTTTGTGTCCCATGCATAATTTTAGTAGACGATGACACACATTTTCAGGATTCCGCGAATACATTTTTCAGAAATAGGTAGCTCCTATTAATCAATCCGGAGACTCGTTAAGGTGCTATATTTTTAAGACAAGTTCGCCGACATGTTCTAAATGCAATTACAATTAGTTTCTATGTGAGCTCTCAAGCTTGAAAATACTACATATAATCGCAAAATTTGTCAAAGAGGTGTTCTAAATTATTGTGGTCTTAGATTCTACCGTAATACATTTCTGCCAGCTCAAAAGCTTCTAAACATTGTACGAGGTCAATCTAAATATACGATTCTCGACATTTTACTAGTTCAACAAATTTTCTGCAATCTTATAGTCTACATAGAATAAATTTGATTTATAGAAAAAATGATTTAATAATTGCACATTTGTTGTTTTTTCTATAAATGATCGAACCTGGCGCCGATATCATCAAATTTATTATATATCTTAATTTCGATCGAGAAGAATTTAACCCTTATAGTCAACATTTGCCATGCACTCTTGTAAATAAAAGACTGTAGTTTTTAAGTCACAACTAAATGTTTCATTCCCACGATTCTGAGCCAAACAATAGGACAAGAGGTAGCGAAATAATTGAAGTAACACAGTCATCAGCCAGTGGAAAAATTCCAGAGGGTTTCAAGCACGCGAGGCTGAAATCCTGTATACACAGTGACCCCAAAATGTAGTGTGCAGTCATGATTCTCAAAAATGCAAGTCTGAAAGATAACGAGTGATCGATCATTCAAAAATTCCGTCCCTCTGGAATGACGGCGATGCTCGACCCCCGGAGTTCTTCGGGCCACGCGGAGGCCCGCTCGGCCGATGTCCGCGGATTCCAGGACTCGCACGCTAGTCCCGGTGATCTCCGGGGGTGTCGGGGCTCGGCCTAATGAACATTCGTTGGCGGAACAATCGGCGACCGGTCCTCTAATCACCTTTTTTCACATGGGTAAAATTCGAAGTAACCCAAATATCTCGCAGGCAGGCGGTTGCGGGGCTCTCATTCCCAATCTCGCGAAAGCCGTCGAATTCGTTTAACGAGAACGGCCGGCGAGAGCGGTGGAGGCCTGTCGTCGAAAAAATCGTCGCCACACCCACACCAGCACCCCATATCCACCCCCGGCCGACTCGCCCCACTCCTCATGGTTGTGCACCTCTTCGTTCTCGGGCTCTGGACGGTTGCGGAGGGGCACACGCTAGCCGTGCCATCAAGGTGCTCGATATTCCGCGCATTTCGGTATTTCCCAATTAATAGGAAAGCGCGCGCGCGCTCGCTCGCTCAGTCGCTTACACACAGACGCGCAGACAGACCTGCACACACGGGCCGTTCCACACGCACACTCTGCCCGCCAGGAAAAATACCGTTGGGAAAAAGAAACACGTACACAGGTACGTAAACACATTTTTTTTACATGCTCGCCCATATACGTACAATTTACAGTCGCCACGCACCCCCGCCTCTCCCTCTCACCCACTCTTTCTTTCTCTCTCTCACACACTCCCTCTCTCTCTCTCTCTCTCTCTCTCTCTCGATCGTGCGTCCACCCCGTTACACACCTACGTCGGTGAACACTTTTTTATATACCTTGTCACGAGGTGTACAATATGCACACGCATACAGGCGTCGCGCGCAAGCGTATTTCTGACAAAGCTTCTAACGCCGGAAAAATATGTATATATACATTTCTGGAGAGTAAGAGAGAGAGAGACAGGGGTTATACCGAGTTCTCCTAGCAGCGGTAGAAGAAGAGGGGGAAGGGCCGTGGAGGAGCGAGAGGGAAAGATTGGATAGAATCAGCAGTCTGCGAGTAACAATGGGGGGTTCAATTGAAAAAATAATTTAATGTGTCCTTTTAATTAAACAGAGAGGAGGGACAGGCGGCGTGGAGGATCGGATCAACGGGGGTAGGGGGGTGGTTCTGCTGAGGTGGGGTGGATCGACGGGTCGGTGGAAGAGGACACCGCGAGAGCGAGTGTAGGAGGAGGAGGAGGAGGAGGAGGAGAAACGGAAAAGGGGGTGGTGGAGGCGGTTTGGGTCGGTGTGCGGAGGAGCAGCACCGCTATACACGGTAGGAGGAGGCGGAGAGGCAGAGGAGGAAGAGGTGGAGGCGCGGCTCGGATGGACGCGGAAATTTAAAACCTGATCAATTGATAGGACGGAATGAAAAAAGTAGGGTTGTGGGGTTGCGCGGGTGGCGAGCGGTGTGTGCCGGAGGAGTGGGTGCCACGGCGCATCGCCAGTGGTGAGGCGGGTGAAGCTGTAGAACGTGGTAGGTGGTTGAGGGTGCGCGGGTGCGCGGCCGGGTACACACCGGGTACGCGGTGGCCCACGGCGCGCGGAGCGGAGCGGAGCCGAGCGGAGCGGAGCAGAGCCGAGCAGAACGGAGAGGAGTGAAGAGGAGAGTAGAGCGGAAGGGGAGAGAGAGCCGCGAGAGAGGCGGGTAGATGGGATTGCCGGGCATTATTCTGAAACGCGAATTTGTTCATTTGTTTCTTCCCTCTGTATGCGCCGCGGCGTGTGTGCATCCTTTTATCGACTGAAATCCAGGCTTCGAATTACCGTGCAAATGATTTTTTTTTCGAGTGCGCACTCGCGCTCTCCTACCCTCCACCTCTCCACCCGTCTCTCTTTCTCTCTCGCTCTCGCTCTCTCACTTCCCGCCCTCTCCTCTCCTCTCCCGAACGCGCCTACAACCACCGCTCGCGATCCCTGTACCCCCCTAGCCGCTGCAACCCCGGTCCAAGTTCCTCTCCTCTCGTGGCGTGCCCCGTTCCGCCTAAGCGTGCCTCTCTCTGTCCCACCGTTGTTCCTCTGGCCACTCTCGATGCTCTATCGCGCTGTTCGGCCCCCCGCAACACCCGCGCAACGGACTCAAAAGGAATTTAAAACCGGTGCAAGCCGGGGCCCGGTGCCCGGCGTCCGGCGCCCGCCGCGCTCGTCGCCCGCTACGAGATGACGCTCCGCGAACAAACAAAAAGAGATTCGGGGATATCCTCGTGATTCTCGTTCTGCTGCCCCCCGGCGCTTGTGTTACCCGAGTCCCGATCCTACCCTCTCCCTCCTCCCCCATCCTCCGTTTCAGCCTCATCCTCGTCATCGTACACCACCCCCGCTCCCGAAATACCGTCGCCGCCAACGCCGCCACCCCCCACGATTTTCGAGACCGACGCTACGTCCCTGCGCGGTCGCGCCAGTCACCCTGATGATGATGCTATTGGAATTTTTTTTCACGCGTCGCCGGCGGAACTTTTCGGTGGAACTGGCGCTGCAGTCGATCATCACTCGCTGATGCACTGCTGCTCTCGTTCGAGGGCGATGATGACCTCCTGAGGGATGAAAGATTGTGCCGAAAACTTTTCTGGGGGTTGCGGAAGGATTTCGGAATGTTAGGTGAAAAAGTGCCTATAACAATTGAGAATTCCATCGTACCGACACCATCATTATCTTCTTCTAGAGGAATTTATCAGACGCCAGTAGGGGGAACAAGATACTCCGAAGAGATAAGAAGATACCTGAAGAGATTGAAAGATATCTAGATTTACTTCCACGGTAACATCTTTCTCCATTACTCCCAGCAACTGTACCATACCTCTGCGCCATCAGACCACTCACGTCTTATTTGGAGTTAGACATCAGCTGCATCGACCAATCATCCTCTCCAATAAAGAAGCAGTTCCCAGACCTTTCCTCGTCCCGATCTCTCTTACGATCTCCAATCTCGCGTGTCCATTCGCGACCGGCCTGTCTCGTTAAACCGCGGTTCCCATGTTTGGCTCGGTTTCAACGATTCGTCGGCAACGACCGCGACATTCTTATTCGGCGGAGAACGCGGAAATCTGACCGGTCAGGAGAAAACTCCTGAATCGTCGTGCGTTCGGCGATGATGATTCGTTGCGTCGACCGCGGTCGTTAACGATCGCAAAGAGTGGAAAACGGTGCGCTTCGGGGCGAACCCCGGGAATGGACATTATTACGAGGCGAACTGAACCATAGATAAACTTTCTGGGCCAGGAGAGATCTAGCAATATGAAACTCCTCGATCTAATATGGCTTGAGGCGGCGACGAAGCGTGACGTCACATCCGTCCCGTCCGCCGGTCATCTTGAATATTGAGTCGACCGTCGACGGACCGGAAGTTATGAGATTCGGATTTCGTGCCCGATGCCCCGATCCGCGTTGACTTCGTTTCGGACCGATGAACGCTCCCTGCCAAACGGTCGACTTTCTGTCCCCTCCCTCCCCCACTACCTTTTGCGCGCCGGACACGGACACTGATGGAGGACAGCTCGGGCAAATGTTGCATTTCATCGAATCTCGCCGGGAACCGCGGGATGCAATTGAATTATGCGGCAAGATACACCGGCGCCGCCGGTGTCGCAATAAACCGATCCCAGGAAGCCGACGCGGGGGACGCGGTTGCGGTCGGGGAATCACTTAATATTTCAGGACTTTGACTGACAGCTCGAGAACAAGAATATTGTGGACTCGATCCGTCGCTCGGGACGCTTCCTGATTTTCCGTCTTTAACGTTCTGCACTTCTGTGGTTGTCAGGAAGAACGCCGTATGTCACACAGTTTCACTTTCGAGATATTGCCACTTAAAGTTTTCACAGGTTTATGCGCTTACACGTCGCGAGAATAGGAAATTCAACGCGTGGACACCCAGAAACTGTGGAAAAGTCACATCCTAATGTTTTTCTTAGTACGGGAATGTAGTGGACCGGCGAGGCGAGTGTCACCGTTCCACTATAAACAGTCACGTTTAATTACATTAGGTTAGTAATTCTGCCGCGATGTTCGTCTATCCTCGGTTTTCTCCGCTCTACTATATCAGTATCCTTAGAATAGGAATTATATTTTTAATGAACATGCACAGAAATTATTTTTACCAGGAAAGATAAAACGATGATCCATTTAGAAGCCAGAAATATGCACTCGCTCTCATCCGTAGGACAGAGGGTTGCAAACTGGTGGAACAATCGGGGCCACCAGCTAAGGAACTTCTATTCGGACTGTAAATATTTACCCATCGCCGCCCGCTGTTTGTCGAATTGATTACGCAGCAATGTGGCGGGATCAGTCGAACGTAACCTGAACACCAGGTCCGAAGGAATTCTGCTAAATCTCGGGACAAGAACAGCACGGACTTTCACAAAAGCGTTTTCACGAAGTCGGCAAGCTTTTCCGGGAGGGCTTTCCAATAATCTCCGACTGAAAACGCGATTTATACGAAACGGTAAACTCAATAACGCAATTTCGTGAGGATACGCGGCGCTGACGGGCACGGCCCAAGCAATTTAAATAAACAAATTATAAATATTCGCCAGCGCGAGAACCGTCTCAGCATGAATAATCATTACGTCTCGTAGATGGGAGGCAAGGTACTGGCCGATTCGATTGATTAAATTTTTAATAATTCATTTGCATTCGACCGCATACCTTTCTGCCTCCCCTCCCCTCACTTCTGTTCCCCTGAGCCTCGACCAAGCCACCGGTCCCTTTAATATATTTTTAAATTACATTTTTAATTGACGCAACAAATGAATTATCGATTGTTTCGTCCCGATACGGCTCACCGGTGGGGTTATTACTAATGCGCCGTTCCAGTTATACGGGTTCTTATTAAATACACTCCGGTTAAGGTGGCCGCGGGAGTACCTGAAATTAGCATGAAAATTGCACGGCCATTAAAGTAAACCACGGCTGGGATTAAGATTTTATTTGCCGAATAAAGGGAAAACGTGGAAACTCCCGGGAAATCGCTTCCTCTGTCTTCGATGTTTCATTTGGATTTGCCCAGCTGATAACAGATATTTATACCGGTCTTGGACACTTTGTTTATTCAATATCCGTCCCCCCGTACATTTATCTTTATTTATTTCTTCATTTATTCCGGAGCGAAATCGGCGATTACGTGTCCCTGCATTCAGAGAGCTCGCAAACAACTTTGGAAAAATTTTTCTTCCACCAGTTTCAAGCTCACACATTACAAAGACAAACCTTACAGTCAGTGGAAAATAGTCTTCCCAAAAACCACAATTTTCACTGTGCAGAAATCTGTCATGTATAATTCAGCAGTATTTATGTAATAATCACAGAACACTGCGTGCTCTTCGCCCAGCTGTTCGCATCCAAATATTTATGCAAATTTACGGCGTTCAACGGCGAACATTAAAAACTTGAAATCGAATGAAAACGAAATTCTTCTGTCGAGGGCTCGGAAACGCCGCGCCGACAATTATTAGGTAATTATAATTTGATTTAACGTTTCAATACGTCGCGTGCGCCGTAAACGCATAAAACCAGCGCCGAACTCATTAATTACCAGAGAAAAATTACGTTACATTCAGTGAAAATCTTGTTTAATGGCTGTGTATAACTCGATTGTGTCCGCCTTTTACAAACCGCCGACTGCCTCCAATGAAACTGACACAAAGATCAATGGAAGAACATTGCCCGCCACAAAGAAATTATTTTGTGGAATTGCAACATAATTAAATATTTCTGTCTCACTGAATTAAAGTCACGCGCACCCGCGCAATCAGTTACATCGTTACACATGTAATACAATGCTCTACCGAGTCGGAATCGTGCATTTATTTAACATAATAATTTTTTCTTCAACCATAATTACAAGTAGGAAGCGTTAAATCGTAAGAGAAAAGATTTTTCACCCTCGTCCCAGTGAAAGGGGAAAATATCCTCTTTTTTTCGTGCAATGCGAAGGGGTAAGTAAACGATAACACCCAGTCGAACGTATAATAATTTTCATAGTTTCCTCCACTTCGGCGCGTACTTTTTCCCCGTCGAATTTCGGAAAACGCCCGGCCACTGAAAAAAGCGGGGTAGTTTTATATCTTTCGGCTGGACGAGCGGGTTGCACAGGGGGAGGTTTGTAACCAGCCTAATCAAACCGGGCTGATTGCAAACATCGTGCCGATTGGAAGGGCAATCAACTGAGTAACGTTAACTAAGTGTAACTTTGCTCGTTACTCGCCAAGGGAAAACTGGAACTGGCCTTCTGAACATAAAAGTCCGGCGGGAGGACATTACGGATTCTGCAAATCTTTCCCTTCGTCAGCGGACCTGTCATTGTAAAAGATGGATAATTACGTTAACGGAATTATGCGAATCGCGCCGATCCTGCATAACTAAATACCACCACTGGCAGAAAAGCTCGCAACAATACCTATTTAAAAAAATTGGAAAAATTGTTTTGGATTTATGATCGTGAAAATTCAAGTCCTAAAAATATTGACAATTTTTCCTCTCCACAACGACATAAAGAAACTCGTACGATTTTTCTAGTCATTATATTAAGGGTGCACTACCAACTGGGTAGTGACGTAAGGTAAACATTGATCATTTTTGTTCAATAAAACAGGGAAACAAATCGTTCATCGCTTTGTAAGGTTTCGTTGGTAAGGCTTTAATCATCCAATATGTGGAGGATTCATTCACTGAAAAAATTTCCCAGCATTTTCACAGAAATTCCAATTAACTGTTTTTTCAGAAAAAATGAGTCTTCAGTTTCTCGTCTGATACATTCTGTAAAAATGACTTATTAGAAAATAAGCGATGGTGTGCAAGAGTAGAACGTTCAAGTTTCAACATGAGTCCAAGTTGATTGCTGTACGATTGTTGAAAATCGTTTAGCGTTGAATAAAGGAATTACCTGAACAAAATTACGGAATCATCCGTGCAGCTCGAATAATTCTGAAATGAACAATCGCAAACGAGTCGTTCGCGGTGTGTGTTAAACTGAGCCGAAAAAATTCCTGAAAATACCGCCACATAATTTCATACGGGTCCGGGGGAAAGGAGTCGTGGAAATTCTCATGTATGCGGATGCACATGTTCCTGCATAAATACATTAGGCGATGTGGGTGGGGTCGGTCGGACACGTTTTCATCCGAAACGGCGGCGAGAAAAATGGCAGGGGCCGTTCGACGAAGGACGAAGCAGATCGAGGCAGGGTATAAAAATGCCTATGAGGATACTTTGAATTTTACATCGGTCGGATCCGGTCAACATTCAAATGAGCCGATCGATCGATATTACCGTGGGATATGAGAGAGCGAAGGGAGGCCAGAGAGGGAAGTAGTAGTTGAAGATGCAGCTGGTCAGCCGTGGCTGAGGGGTGGATGAAGGAAGGCCTTGAAGGGGTCGTGAAATGAGACGTTCTCGAATTCGCCAGGGAACCCTTCGAAAGGAACATCAAACCCGTAGCATTGGCCTTTCTCGAGGAACTGTCCGGGGGCCCTCCCACTTATTAGTGGCGCTGGACGAAATACTCGAGTTCTATTACGAGGGACGACAGCTTCGTTAAAGGAAGGCTTCCAGACAATTCGGGCTGCGTTTATGTGCGCCCGATCATCTCTATAGCTTCTACATTGATTCTCAAAGACCTCGGCTGACGTTCAGTTCGATTGCTGTCCAGGGAACTTTAGTCGAGCGTAAATTTGCGTTAAATTATAGACCGTGGCCCGCTGCGGAGAAATTAGAGCGATGTATTCGTCAGAACTCCGCGCCGACAGGAAATTGATTCCCAATATAATTTCCAAAGTCCCATGCTCTGCGAGCCCTTTCTTCCAACTTCGGACACTTCGAGTCTCCGCAAACATTTTTTACCAATTCCAAGCGACAAAACCCTGATATAATCTTCCATTAATTTCAACCTGCAGAACCTACATTCATTTCTTATTTCTTAATTAGTTTAGTGCGTGGAAAATACAGTATGTATCAAATTCTTAAAATATTTTTACTGTTTTGCAGTTGATCTACCCTCATTTAATTCGCAGTTTTTGTGACATTTTTTAATATATACATCTCTAAATACTTTGAAATGAATGTAACTAAAATATTGATTGTCAATACAATTTTTAAAGCTTGATATGAATTTCAATTTTTCTTTAACTTGAACAATAGACGTATTTCAAATGAAACACTTGGAGCTACGTATTCTATCGTATCCATTAAGATTGATAAATGCAGCGATGTTAGGAAATTAGCAAATTTGATTTTCATATTGATCGACGCGAACACTATCGTGACGTAAGTAATCGCGGCGATGTTTGTCGAGCAGAGTGATCCTTTTGCCTGAGAATTAAGACACACTGTTAAGCGAAAAAAGCAATTGCGGCTGTTCAAAGAGCGCACCTTCCGCAGAGTGGAAAGTTTCTCACAAATTACGGCCTCGTAAAGTTGCCGGCTGCCACAAAAAACGTATCCATTACACGTTCCGATAAATGCTATGCAGACGTATGTATGTGCCTCTCTCTCTCTCCATCGTGGTACGAGAGAACTGCTTGAAAGGACTTGAAGTGTTGCGAACAAACTACGAAGTACTGACCTTCGTAGAACGGTTGTAAATGTTTAATTCCTGTGGAAGTTCTACCGCACATGATTGCGAGAAACACCTGTAATCGTTGCTACAAAGTAGACAATGGAGATGACTAAGCCATAGAAAGGAAGTCCAACAATTTTTAACACCCGAGGGTTAGCATTTTTAGTGTTTCTCTATTAAATCGATCGTATTCTTTCAAAGTGTTCTTCGAATTGCATCCATTGAAAAATGCATTAACAAAGTTGCTCGAAACTATTCTCTCGTAACCGAGAATTTTGTAGATTAATTTGAGTTTCATCTGCTCGGGGAAACTGTTTTCAATAAACGATGCTTTCTGAGTTTTTAATGTTTCACGTGAGGATTCACCGTGTTTGCGGATTTCTATCTTAATGAACAAAACGGTTTTCAATTTTTATCCTTTATTCATCGAAATCCTACTTGTTGCTCCTATTCCTCGGTTTTTAATGTTTCAATTTATTCGAAGCTGTGCAATTTTGAAGAACTTTTGAAAGACTGTTTCTACTTGTTGCTTCTTCAGAAAGAGTATCTGTACCACTCAGTCGTTTTAATACCATTAAAATACAATAACGCGATGAAGTGCGTTATTGGGCGACAGAGCCTCCAAAAATTCAACATAATAAATCTGATGCGAGTATCATTAAAATTGGTTTCGATCAGGTAACACGGTTCCTTTCAACCGCGCACGAGCCAGAGCACACAGAATGGTCCCGGCAGCGCAGGAAAATTAATAAAACAGTCTGCCAAAAATTTGACTGCTTTTAATTATCACCGAACAAAGGATGTCAGAGGAGGAACCTTTGGACTAATAAACCCTCTGTCACGGTTGTACAAACTGTCGCGGCAAACTGTTCGGCGGATATTAATTGTTCTCGGGGTAACGCGATATTGTTTAAAATGTTAATCGTGACGGCAGCTTTTATCATCGCGCGCGATCCCGCGACCCCATAAAAAAGCTTGTTTCCCCGCGTTCTCAAAAATAATTACTGTTTACCGAGTAATTATGAGGCGCGTTTTCCTCGCGTTTACACCATGCCGCGCCCGGGCGTGTGTCATTCCGTGTGCGTCGATCCTCCGCGTGCATTCTGCTGGGTATCACTGTGTCGGTGGCCGCGTGTACGAGTCGCAGCGAGCGCACGGAGTTGTCTGAGTGTGTGCAGGTGAATAAGTACAGACGAAATACCGGGTGAAGTGAGAGACTGCGCGGATATTTAGCAACAGGCGCTTCAACGAAATACGCTCCGCGAGCTTCCACTTTATTCACGAGACAGCTCTATTTTTTATTCGCAAATAAATGTGTCCCCCTAAAAATAATATTTAACGTTCGCGTAATGTGGGACCCGCGGGACGGCCGCGAGGATGGTATATTTTGACAGCGTTGTACCGCGCAATGTTTTTGTTCCCTTCGAGCAACATGGACGCGCCCAACCGCCAGAGTGAGCGCTCAAACTTTGTATCCCCCGGACGAGGAGGAAATGATTAAAAAGCTCACGGACTATTTACGTTTCCTACTGTCCGCGGCCCCGATGAAAAATTCACAGGGAATCAACCGGTTTAATTAAATTCTATTTAACGCTGGCGCCGCGCTCATTATTCCGCGATTATGCTCCAACTGCTCTCCGAACGTGTTACAATCTTCTTATCATAAATTTAATCTTCGGATGATCAGAAGAAACCTGTTCAGTAAGATTTTACCACTTTTCTGAGTGGAAGACGTTTTTTGGTCGCTGTTCCAAACGATAGATTCGAGCGGGATTTTATGGATTTGTTTATATTCACGAATTCTTATTTGTTGTCAAAACTGTGGAGGAAAGAAGGGCATCATCGAGTCACGGTGATCCTCTATCCGATTCCAGACTGCTGGATCGTGAACACAGTGAGCCGATCCGGAAAGCTGGAGCAACCGGCAAAGAACTGTAGATCAGTCGGGAACAAAAACCAGAAAACAGCAACCGATGTCCACTTGTCTCAGCGTTTCTAATAAGCGCACTAGGAGGAGAGTGTCGGTATCACGATTTTTCCATTGAGGGGACTTAGTGAATTACGGGCGCGGATCGCGCGGCGCTATTCAGCGGCGAAAAACCCGCGCGGGCTGAAAGACGCAACGGAGCGGTTCGAGTGCGGGGGTAGAGGAGGTGGGTGGGGGGCGTTTTTCGGCGTTTATGCCGGGGCTGGTTGCGGCAACAAAGGGACGCGGAACCAAAGAAAAAGAACGGCGCGGCGTGGAGAGGGACGAGGCAGGAAGGGAAGGGTGGGACAGGACCGGAGAGAGAGGAAAAGAGAAAAAAATCAAATTTTTGTCGGTGGAGAGACCAGTATAACTGAATGCATTTACAGATATGTAGGATAAACGCGTATAGTGGCGCGGCGGCGCGCGTGCACCATGCCTGCACCCATACACCGTTGCAGCAGGGTTGCAGCTCCGACACGCGCACATGCACCGGGCCAGTCTACTTGCATGCATCTACCCCGTTTCGTGCACGTACACGTGCACGCGCATCGGGACTACGTAACCACGTTAGCGAAGAGAATCTGGCCGCGGGGTACTTTTTAAAAATTCGTGATTTTAAAATTCGCGTTGGCAAACAGCGCCCCTTCCTCCCCTCCATCCCAACGCTCGATCCGTAGAGCCGCCACCCCTGGAACCCACCTACACCCTCCACCTGGTGTGGCTCTCCACCTGCGCCCCAATCTGCGCCCCCTCGTCACCGTTCCGACTCTTTTAGCTGCACTCACGCTCCCGACGGCGCCAATGGATGACAAAATATAAGCTCGAAGCCTGGATTCAATCAGAAATGGCGACGCCCCACGCGCCACACATACCCGATGCCCCTTTTATATATTCCTTTTTTCCCCCACGTACCGTTCCTTTTTTACGTTTTTCCTATATTTTGTTTTTTCCTTTTCTCATTCTTTCCTCCTTTTTCTCTCTTTCTGTCTTTGAGCACTTTCTATGTGTTTGCGCGTCTGTGTGTATATCTGTGGGCGCGGGGGCGGTTTTTTCGGTTCCTTTGTCGGCGAGCGGCTTTTTTCCGGGGGTCGACGACTCGATAAATAACCATAAGAACGCAGAGGACTCACTTTGTGAGGCGATATGAAGCGATCATACGTACGCTTTATCTCCCTCCTGCCTGGTTCGACGCTCCTGTCGTCCTCTTCCGCTATCCCCCTCTCTCTCTCTCTCTCTCTCTCTCTCTCTCTCTCTCTCTCTCTCTCTCTCTCTCTCTCTCTCTCTTTTTCTCTCTCCATATTCGCGGCTTTTTCAGCCTGTTTTTATGGGATGCCGGATAATTAAGCGATTGCTTTCAAATTCCCCGGACGCGATGGTCTTTGACGGCGTGGCCTTTTTAAGAACCGCGCGGTTCCTTTTTTCTCTTTTTCTCGTTTTTTAGTTTTCGGGGGCCGGCCAACGTTCAGACCGCTTTGGTAGGTCGAGTTTGGCTTGCGGCTGCTGGGATTAGGGACGGAAGGTGGCAACTGTTGATACGCCCGCGTGGGACGCTGAAATGTGGCCACGTTATCCAACCATGCGCCCCGCCGTTTCTACATTGTTGCATTAAAATGATTATCCCCCAACATGCGCCGCGGTTCGATGACGCCCGCTGGCCCACATACCGATGCACACGCACACCCACCTGCGGTGCTTTGCCTCAGTTTTGACCTTCATTCTTCGATGCACTGCCGTTCTTCCTCCTCGAATTCATTTGTTAATCATTATTTCATTCTTTGTAGATCGTGTACCATGCTTTCGAAGCTGTTATTGCTCTTCTGGTTTGAGCGTTGATCTTGGGCATTTTCTTTCATCGTATCAAACAATATACTGTTTTGTAAATTTCCTGAATTTTTATTTATCGGTACGGATTTGATAATTCATTAATCAATTCATTAATTAAAATTACAATGTTTGTTAAAGTTGTCTACAGAAATCATCCTCCATACGGACAAATTTTTCGTGTGACGATGATGATAATTGAATAACGCGATTTAAATAATCGTAGAATAAAAAATGCGAAGCCGGTCGTTTTTACTGATAGATTTGACGTTAAACTGTCTGGAGATCATTAAAATTGTTCGCTGTTCCCGCGAGCACGTAGAATATTTTTAAGCAATATTACCTCGGCGAGCGGTGTTCCCGTTGAATTTCTACTTTTCTACGTTTTCGCCTTCCAATTCCATTAACATGCGTTGTAATGCCGTGAAATTTCATAAGCGATGCCTTGGTCGATGCAAAAGTTGTTAGTCTTTCTGCTCGCGGCCCACTATTGCGGGCGGAGGCGGACCGCGGCCACGGGACCGCGGGAATAATTCAATAATCCGCGAACACTTTTATTCCGCACTCGGATTTAATAAACCGGCAAAATAGATTTTATTATTTGCAATCACCATTGTGGCCCCGAGTCTCGTTAGCTAGTTTTAATCTCGCCGCCGCAAATTCTCGCGCTCAGGATGCCCCGTAACGACATTAAAATGGCACTACGTACTTACAGCCGGGACTCGGTTTATTCCCGTCTCCCTCAAGTCGCCATTTACCTTTAATCGATGTCACGTCCCGTTCCCCGTGCTGGATTTCGATCCTCGAAGATCATCTTCCGCTTGCTTCGCAAAATTCCCTCCTGGAACATTTCTCACCCACCATTCCGAATACTATGAATCATTTATACGCATGACTTCGACAAATTTTTATTTCCATCTTCTTATTTTTATTCTAATTTATTCAATTGATCTGATTCCATGAAAGATTTTTTTAAAACTGAGATTTTACAAATTCTAAAAATTCTCTAAACAATAAAGAAGGTATTAAGAAAGTGTAGATTAAGAAATAATGAATTTATTCATTTGTATGCGACAATTAACGTCGCGAGGAACCTTGATAATTTACATAACAATAGTATAACCATCTATATCATTTTGGTTGCTTGGGGGTTCTATTGTTAACAACACCACTTTATCACTTTGCAATCTAATGTATCACGCAGAGGAATTAGCATTCCATGTCAGACCTTGTAGTTGCAATAAAATTTTACACATCCATAGCTAACATATACATTTGTTTTTTTAAATAAAATTCATTTACATACTTGTAAATGTTTAATTCATGATGAAGAATGTTATTTTTTAAAAAATATTCATTATGGTCCTCGAAAATGTATGTACTGGTACTACTGAGCTGTTTATTTTCCAAAATTTCTACATACCACAAAACCTCAACCATGCTGCGATACTTTCAGTCGAAACAGAACAAAATGGTTGTCAGACCAGCGCAGCATATTGCGGTAGTAAAACGCAGAAACAGAAACTCGCCGAAGCCGGAAAATCTAACAACGCGATCACGGCGGAGGTAACAATCTAAAAGAAAATCCAGCTTTAATCGTCCACATAAAACAAATTATCCGTTGTAATTATATTTCTCGCTTTCACCAGGGAAACTACGGAGAAAGGGATGGAGAGAGGGTTGGAGGGGGTTGTAGGAGGGTCGGAAACGAGCTCAGGCTCGGGCAATTATCGTGAACTCGCACCAAACCGAAACCGCTCGGAGGCTTCGAGCCCCGATGGCGCGAAAATAAAAGCCGGCATCGAAATGTCGCCGGAATGACGCACCGCGATACTTTGCCGCTGATATTTTTCCGCGTGTGATTTCCGTCGGGCGAAACGGCCTCATTCATCCGGTCCATTAACCTTGAGTGCGAGCATATTTTTCGACGAATTCCGAAAACGCGCGTCCGGAGCCGCGGAGCGGAGCAGAGCGGAGCGGAATGAGAGACCGGTTCCATCGGCAGAGCGGCGCATTTTGTTAATTGAAATCGTTTCATCGATCACCGAATACGGATAGGCTCTTGAAGGGGAGGGGATTTTTGTAACTGGGTGATCGACGAAAAGATTCACCCGGAAGATACAGTGGACAAGATTTGTAAGATTATGGTTGTAAGGCCCTCCGTCCACAGAGCGTCGCGTAATTTTTAATAGCAAATTGTCAGTTTGAGACTAGTCACCACTCTTGTCCTTCCGTGACGCTCTCCTCCCATCATCACCTCTTCGTTCCAATTATCTGAAAATTACTAACTAGGTAACAAATGAACAATTTTTTATTTTATTTTAACACATTACCGACAGGTGATTATTGCATAATTTTGAAAAATCTGGTACATGGTTAGGTTAAAAACTTTTTAATGGAACCTTTATTAGTAACAGAAATTTTCATTGTGAACTAACAAGTCATCCTCAATAACGTCATCTAATTATTTCATTTAAGATTGCAATGTAAAAGAAAATTTCTATACTTTCTTTTGATACAGCACAATTATTGAAAACCCTAAGTAGTAACAGCAATTTTCATTGTGAACTAACAAGTCATCCTCAATAACGTCATCTAATTATTTCATTTAAGATTGCAATGTAAAAGAAAATTTCTATGCTTTCTTTTGATACAGCACAATTATTGAGAATACTATTAATGGGCTTCCGGTAGGTAAAGTTTTAAGACTACAGAATTTAAAGAATTAATTATAAAATTATTACAAAAAAGATATATTTATTACGATAGTAGGTGGGAATAATTTTTTTATGAATTTTAGTGGAAACTTTGTCCCGATATCTTTTATGGTTCAAAAGTTACAGTAAAATACCATATTGAGATTGGTCTCCCCCTTACCCTTCCGTGACGCTGTCCCCTCACCGTTGTGCCTTGGGTCGAGGCAGGCCCGAGGCACGCGTCGTCTCTTCGCTCAGCTGTCAAAATGTTCCGTCGCGAGTAAATTTCGGCTGATTTCGCTATATCCAAATATACCGATGCTTCGCGACCTTTTCACGTTTTTTCTACATACATTCAACATAGGCAAACTACATTCCCCTTACTTAGCGTCCCCTCCTGGAAGGGACGGATCTTACCAGGGGACAGGGACGCGGTTTTACCTACAAAAAACGCCCGAGCTGGCCGAGAAAATTTCTCGGGCATGGGCGAGGCAAACAATACATGCTGCCTCGCTGGGCCGCGGCAAACAACGCGTTATCGCATTGCTTGCCTCGCCCGACCGATTCAGATTTAGTTCCACTAAATCGTGGATTAAACAGTCATGGAAAATCCGAACTGTATCGTGTTTGGTATCATTTTAATCGGAAAAATGTGGCGAATGTGCATCTACAAGTGGAACCCGAAAATTTTCAAGACTTTAAATATATGTATATATACATGATCCTCCACAGGAGAAATAAATACACGTCACGAACGGTTCGTCGATCGGAGGTGCGAGGCGTTTAGGGACACGTAAGGGTTTACGACAAGGAGGATCGAAGGTGGTCAGGTTTTTGCGAGGAGAGGTGATCCTGCCGGTCGTTCCGAGGACGATAATCTACATTCATATAAAATACGGGCCCGGGGTGGAAGCCGACGGTAATAGTATTCATTACGTGGCTAAACTGCGGGTAAATGCTCGCATCGGTATCGTAACGGGCGCGTTGGAAACGTCCGACGGCGTTGCAAACGAACGAAGATACGTGGAACTGGTTCCGACGTCTTTGGGTGGGTTCATTACAGAGCTCGCGCGGACAAAAAACGACCGACTCACGTCCAACCGGCATAATTATCATTAATTATATGCGCATTACGGCCACGGGACTGCGCAACACTATTGCTAACTGTCGGGACCTCCTGAGCTCAACTCGCGAAGACTCAGCTGATTTCTCCACTGAGTGTGTAAACATTATAGTCGAGTGACTATAGAAGTCTCGTTTAATATTGAAACTATGGGACCCATCGAAATAACGGTCCCTTATCTAATTAACACGTTTAATGGGCGCTTATTAATTGCTCTTGAATGAGTCTGCTGTACCAAACGAAACCTTAAAATTTCTTGTACACGACTATTACTATTTATTCAATTACGTTATTGAGTGGTTGGTTCATTATTGAAGGATCTATCAAAAAACTTGTCCATAGATTTTAAAAGATTATAGAATAATAAGATTTATCTCACAACTCAAGATTAATTTTTAAGAGCATCTTTTTGCAAGGTCATAATCGAGTCTGATATGTAGAATCTGGCTATTGTGCATGCTTCTTGCCACTGTAATAAATGGGTTCTACTAGATAAATTCACTGGTATCTGTTATCTTGATGAGCAAATAGGTGCCAATCGTCGCTAATTGGGCTAGCGAAGAGCTTTTGCTTGGAGTTTCAAATGGCAGGGTACGATTTAATACACCATCAAGGACTGGAATTCATCAGCTGCCACAAAAACAGGGTTTTAGGGATCAAAGACTCCTCCGGATGCAAGGAATTCTTCCCTTGGGCATTTCTTGGCTAAGTGGATTATTTGTATCCAGAGGGGATTGCCCATAGTCTAACTAGCATTTAGTCTGAGTTAGAGTTTCACTGTCGGTTATGATGTAGTTCATCTGTCCCTCGTGCCAATTTGACTGACTCTTCCCTAATTCGGAATAAATAGTCCGTTCAATTGCAATGTACAGCAGCTGCATAGACATTTGTTCCTTAACAATTTGAATTGATTAAAAATGCACTTGAATACACTGTTTTCAATTTAATCTATTCGTTTTATCAATGATCGTTTGATTGGATCAAAATGAGTGAAAATAATTCCTCGAATAATGTAGGGAAGTTCGGAAAAATTATAAGAAGTAGATGTCGGATAAAAGTTGCCATTTATCCTTCTTCTCCAGGAATCTTTCGATTATGAAGAATGCTGTGCTATTAGGTCGAGGAATAAAGTACAACATAAATTGAATCAAAACGACTGAAAATAATTCCTCAAAAAGTGTAGGGAAGAATAATGATCGGAAGCAGATGCCGTATAAAAGGTAGCGTTTATCCTTCTTCTGAAGACTGCTGTACTAAGGTGGTTTAAACAATTCGAGGAGTATAGTGCAACATAAATTCACAGAATCGCGAGGGGCACGGTATGGCGAACACGTAGATCGCGGCGACGTCTTGGCGGTGGGGAGAGAAGGATAATCTTACGATCCACGATGTCAAGTGATTACAGCTATTTTGTGCCACTTGTACTTATTAGGGGTGATACGCCGGTTCAGCCGGCCATTATGAGTGCCATCTGAATCTCGGCCTCTTGAATGCCTCCATTTACCATTAAGCACATTACTATTATCCTATCACGCGCTCGCCCGGCCAAAGGGACTTCTTTGGTTTGCCCGTGATGCACGAAGCCATTTGTGCAAAGTGGCCGTTCATTACTAAATTATGCCGGTTTTATAGCATTACATTAAACCCCGGCCTCGTACCGGCCCGTTTCGACCGACCTTCGAAAAAACTACTCGGCCAAGGGGGTACGCGACAAGCCGCGTGCCCCGTTCGCATTTCTCATTCCAGCTCTCCGTTTCTTCTTTTCGCCAACGCTGCGAAAACGTTCTGGCGCGAGCCACATTGAACTCACCGGCACTGCTGTTCTCTTGCCCGACACTCTGTCTCCGTCGCCGACGTGAATTCGCACGAGCTTCTCATCCGTGGACTATCTGCACCCAAGTATTATTCTGATTTTTCATTTCCGCAAAAATTCGATCCCAAACAATTCACTCGTTTTCTCTCGTCTATTTTAGAACTTGCTTCATCGTCATAGAACTTTGTGTTGTAAGAAAGAACCATAAAGAAGTGTAAGTTTAACCCTTTGCACTCCGAGCTATTTTAACTGGAAAATTAAACATTTCTTCCGATCTAGAATATTTCCATACCTTATGATTTTTGCAACTTTATGAATATGAAATTGGTACATTACCTTATACAGTACCTAAATGTTTAGTAATTGATTAGATACCGATATATTTAATAATGTAAACAATATTTTGAAGAATGGTACAGTAATTTTTAGTGGTGCCACAGAGGGGACATCCGAGTGCTAAGGGTTAACACTAAAACTACCGGGCAAGTCAGAATGACCGGTGCGAACTGTTTTCGATTCGAAATATTAAAAGTATAAATGTGTTTCTCCGAGAAATTTCTTTAATCAACTTCTCTGTTGGAGTACATATTTAAATAAAACTTGCACGAAATCGAAATAAATGGTATATTGTCGTTATTATAAGGCAATGTATGCCAACTGCGTTTAGTGCTCGGTAGTTCTAGTGTTAAAGGAATGTGATTGTTTAGAGACGTCGTGCCGTTAGAGGGACACTCGCGCGTGATGCGCGAATGAATTTCCACTCAAGGTTGTAAATCTTGAGCCCAGTAAGACCGCGGACGCATCGACTGTCGCGAATGCCCTCGCACGAGTTTAGTTACCCGCCAAATTAATATTGGGTAGCCGGTTCAATGGGTTATGAGGCTACACAAGACAATGGATTAAAGGAATACGTTAAAAGAGCGTCTCGTCCCGGACCTGCTAGTGGACTCATCAGTAAGGCTGATCTAGCAGGTTCTGCCTTAGACGCTAGCGCACGCGAGGGGTCTCGAATAATACTAACGCGGTTGTCCTATGCACTGGACAACAAACTATTGCAGTACAAGTCTTTCGATGCAGACTGAATGATTGACAAGTACAACGGCCGGTGCGTTGTACAGTAAACCCTTGTAAGTTGTCTAAACGCCGGTCTCTGGCGGGACAACTTACAAGGGAGACTTGCTTTTCTGATTTATGGCTGCGTCCACCGCGTCGACCGTGCCGAGCGAGATTTCTATAGAGAGTCGAACACGGATCTTACCACCGAAACTTTCTTCGTCGATTACACCACTAAATTACAATTGAAATTATATCGTGTTTCGTCTTGTTTTACTCAGAAAAATGCCAGAAATACGTTTTTGAAAAGTCTCACGAAAAAATAATGAAAATTAAGAAGTTTGAACATTCGATTCATGGAGTCAATGTAGTGGTATTCGCAACGATATACCCGAGCCGATAACAATAGTCGCCGCCCTGCGGCGCGGGACAGCGTTGACAGGCAGTGGAGTGGGTAGGCAGGGACAACTTACGAAGTTTCGATCCAGGACAACTTACCAGAGTTTACTGTACTTATCTATCCGCGGATTCAAAGGTGCTTGTCCGAAAGCTAGGGAGGAACTGTTGGAGTTCACCTTCTTGTCCGAACGCGATGAGGAAAAACATGTACTGATTGGTTCCTGCCGAAAGTTGCATTTACCAATCAGCATCCTCAAGAATGTTTAGACCTCCTTCTCGTAGCTCTGAAGGAGCCTTGGGAAGGAGGTGCGATGGGTTCCGGTAATATGACTCTATCTTCGACGGTCGCGGTCGTTCGGAAGGACCAAGTTTATGGTGCATTGTCCTTTAAGAGAAACTAAACATCTGGCGTTGTTTTGAATGGTCGTCGTATGACCTTAATTTACTTAATCTTCGAGGAAGATTCTTAGTCACGAACGCACCATAAATATGTCCGAAAGAACTCCACGTTTTCTAATCCGACGAGACGGAACATGATAAAAATGAAAGCCATTGGACAAGCGTCGAACGAAATATACATATGTAGAATTTAATGCCAGTAGGTTTATCCATGAAACACAACGACACCATTAATGCAGCAGAGATACAACTTCTGTTTGCGGAAGATCGACAGGGAGACTGATTGCAATCAGGCAAACGTGACCGAAAAATCCTCGATATCCAAAGACCCAGATTTCGGCCCCGCCATTGAAGCTCGATGGTCCCTCGTCCAATATTTCGTGACCCATAAAGGGTACCGTAAAATCGTTTCCGTTAACTCCGATGCTTTGACTCTTTACTTTCAACCAATAAACGTGTCTCTAGACGTCGAGTCCCTTTGTTTTTTCATGAATATACTTTTCTAAATATTGTCGCTTGTTCTATTTAATGAAATTCAACCGATTCAATCATTATATTTTAATTATTTATTTTATATCTGAAAGGAACAATATATTTTTGTATTTTATTACAAACGGACTTCACGAAGAAAATTTACGAAACTGCGAAGATTATATTGATCCGCTGAATAACTATATTCTAATGAGTTCGAGGGAACAATTGAACCCAGCTCTTTTGCATTTCACGGCGAACAAGGCTTCGGAAAGGTAATCCAACTTCGTCGAATTTTTCCGAATACAAGTTCGCGAGTGAACGTGGACCAAAAAGCACCGCGTTGTTGCGAAACGCAGTGCGCAAGCCAGAGCCGGTGAAAATCAGAGGAAAGTTCTCTCTGATGGAAGAAAAATCCGATAGGCGGGTTCGGGAAAGGGCGAGAGAGCAGGTGGTTGGTTATTTTCCTTCAATTTTGGGGCGGGTTATCGTCGAGAGGATCGGGAAGCTGGGGAGAGGGGGTTGCAAGGTCACGGTAATGGACCGTACGGGAATCACGGACTAATAATAATCCAGGTCGCGTCGCACTATCGGCGGTAATTCAAAGCAAATTTAACGCGCAGCGTATCGCAATTGCGGACAAACCGTATATAGAGCGGGAAGCATAACTCACCGTGGGTTTGTTTGCATTATCTGCCGCGCTCAAATACCCATATTTATCTCATCTCTCGTGACACTCTGATGGGAGATCGTTATTTTATTGACACCCCGTGTCGCGCGAATATTAAATAACCAATAATAGAACGTCCTGCGCAACACTCTTTCCTGGCTCTATTAGTATCTCCCCTTATCAACGATCTCTGTTCAAATTGTCTGGTCAATGTTCCCAGGAAACGAACCCTTTTCGAAGCGCAATGATGGGATGGACGACAATACTTGTCCGGGCCGGGAACTCGCGATTTTTGTGATCGGGGTGTATCAACCCTGCCGATGAATTATCGGTAAAACAGTCGGCATAATATCGGCTGGCATTAATCCCGGTAATGGCGGCGTCGGGTAATTATTAATTCATACGACGCCTACGAAAACGCTTCGTGACGCCCATTTGTCATTTGCTTAAGGGGTTGCGAAGGCCTAACGTATGATATTTGGGAATTTCATTCACGAAAATTAAAAGACTGTTGAAAACAATTCATTGCGTTTTAAAATGTATATTTTGGAGAGCATCTCGTAGTTTTTGCGTTTGACAATTTTTGTATTAGAAAGTTATATGTTTCAAAATGTAATTTCCCCTGTAGAAGAGAACAGCGGAAATTTGGTAACGTTCTTCCTGAAAATGGAGGTGGTTGGAAGGAGTGTGGATTTCGTTGAAACCACAGTGAGAGATTGTCGATTCTGTATCGGACCGGCTGCTAATAGCATGTTTGATTTCGACTAATAAAAAACCACCGCGATTTTTCCGTTTGCAGGATAAAAAGCAGCCCCTCCTCGTGACAAAATCAAAATCGGGATAAAAAAATACCAAGCGAGACGGTCCTCGCCAATTCCATCTCTAAAGAACGAAAGACTATATATCCTGGTATGATATCGATAACATTCGTTATTACTCTTTTTGACATTTCATTTCCATTCCCGTCTCTCGCCGGCGCGCCACCACCGGCTTCCTCCATCGTCTGGCTAAGCATATAACACTCGGAGAACAGCCATGCAAAGAAGACACTGACCGGTCCCGGTTGCCGCCGGGAAAAAAATTCCCGAATCAAAAATGCCAGATCGAATGCATGATGGAACCGAAAGTCATTTCGGCGCTCGGTCGTTTATTTATATTTCACAAATCGCTTTCAAAAAGAGCGCAATACTTTGGGATTACCGGCCAGGACGCCCGCCGCGGGAGAGACAGAGAAAAATGACACACAGGGAATCGCCTATGAATCTCTGGAACGGCCAAAAAAAAATTCGGAAATATTATTAAAAGCCGCCCGTCTGTCCCCCACTCCCGCACAACTCGCTACCTATGACCAGACACTACTAGAGATTTACCATTTCTTTATTTTCTGAAGGGTGCATCCAGTAACTGGACCGAATTATAACTCGGTTGTTGTTGCGATGATAAACAAAACGTATAATGGTAGAAATATTTCGAAAAATTGTAGCCCCAGATTCACAGTGAAGTACCACAATCAAAACACACATCATTTTGGCATATTCAATATAGATTCGTATCGAGAATTACTTCCACAGGCAATATATGCAAAAATGAGAAGAAGAATTTGCGAACAGGAGAAATATTAATCCCTTAGGTGATCACCCCTGACAGACAAGGGCTCGCGTAACGCAAGCAGGTACATTTTTAGTACATAAAAATGTTGTAAAAACTGTAATAAATGACATTCATATATTTTGTACGTCATTTTTTACTCTTTTCAAATAGAGAGCTATTATTTACGAATAATATCGAGGTTTTCTACCACGTTATTGATTTTCGCAGATCACACAATGGAATTTCAAGAAACATCATCTTTTGCACCACCAAATATTCCGAATCTGAAATGGTGAAATAAAGAGGGTAAATAATTAAATGGAAAGAATAAAATCGAATGACATATCCAGCTAAAAATTTGGCGTGATTGATTAATTAAATCGTGGGAATAATAGGCGGGTCATTTATGAAACTAGCGGGATCTATTTAAATGATTTATTGGACGGTGTTGGAGGGCTAGAAGACTTGTTGTAGAGCGTGACGTAGCTTGTTGCGGGAGAAAGGATTAAAAAGAAATCAATTCGAAACGCATTATCGGCCACGTTGACCTGTCAAATTACATTCGCCCCGTATAGAAGCCCTTCAACAATGTGCTACGTCGATATATATCGCAAACGCTGTGCATCCGATCGACCGCGCTTTACCCAGGGGAGAAATATCACGGATTATTATTTAGTCAGTTTATCGCGCAAATTAGTCATGCGAATAGGGATTCATTAGAGCAGTCGCTTAATTATCGCAGCTATCGACGTTGTACAGACGATGCTGAAACGAGAAACGCTATGCGCATTCTAGGCGAATCTGATTTCTATCCGATTGTTTCCTTGCCGCTCCGCCATCGATATCACGTTTCCCGTCGAGCCTCGCGATTAATTTTCACGGTTAATTCCACAAACCGAATCCAGCGATGACAGTCTAACTGCTTCCATGATTTTTCAACGAAATTTAATGAGACTTCCGCATTTCTTAAGTCACCATTTCTCACTAATTGCAGGATCATCTTCCGAATTAATCTTGAACATTCTTTTATACCTGTAATCCCAGAATCGTTATCTGTTCATCATTGAAATATTATACTTCCAATTACAAAAGTGCTTTTTTAATAAAAGCATATTTGTAAGGTAATGTTCCAAGGCATCGTTCTATCTAAAATCGAGTAAAAGTTCAACTCGAGTGGCATTAATAATTAACACATTAAACTCTCATTGAACATGCTAATTTATTAAAGAATTTTTCTTTTAATCTACCGCACGAATCATTCCTTCCATTAAGCTTTATCAAGCAGATGGGCGTATGAATAATCATAGAGCGTGTTAACATTCTTGATGTTATCAACCGAATCAAATAAGATTATTTCTGCATGCAGAAATTATCCCTTTGTGCATATTATTAATTATCGTGAATTCCTACTTCATTTAATGGAATAATATCTTGCACTCGAACGTGAATGTAATTAGAATACGTATTTTTATAAACAATTTCAGGTCGTGGAGAGGAAGTTTAGACTCGAAATTTCTCGGGAAAACGAATCTTTTAGAAGAGGTCGTGGAATCCTCCTCGAGATCGATTGTCCCTTCAGCCGGCGGCAATTTCAAACTTTTCCCCGGGCCTAATTAATTTCCACGGGGTTAATCCCCGAAATTAGACTGGTCCCCGGCGCCGTTGATTCACTAATGATTCCAACGGCTGCCGTGCCGCGTGGAAAGAAGAGGGGGAGAAAAAGAAGCGGAGAGAAAAAAAAAGCGGAAGAAAAGTTCCCTTTTTATCTGCGGCGTTGGTCGCCGGATCTTCGCGGTTCTGCGCCCGTCTCGTCCGGGGGATCGAGATAGTTTCGCGGACGCGCGAGATAGCGCGATCTCATTTGCATGAGAAAGGCGAATGGAAACTTTTTTACCCGCGGACGGGCTTCAACTTTAATTCTTAATGAAAATGAGACCCTCATGAAGTCACTAGGCTGGTACAAGATGAGATGAGAGCGAGAAGCACGGCTGCGTTGCCGGGGGATCCCTTCGTGGGGTTGCTCGACAAGCGGGGGTGTGGGAGGACGCTGACTATGAACAATGAACATGAGAGGGCCGTTCCAGCGCCTTTGGCCACACGGCCCACGGCCATGTACTTAACGTCGTAGCTCTGGAATTGTCACTGTCTCGCGCGACGCTTCTTCGAGCCTACAGACCCCTTCCGAAAGGGGATTGTACTGGGTGTTCGACTACTACGTCAAATGTTTTAGGGGTGATCCTACAAGACCATCTACATGCGAGAAAAATGACAATTCCGCTGCAACGCCTTTGGTTCCACTTGATTGTCAACATCAAATCCATGGGAAATGTCTAGTTACAAACAATTAATTTATTTGACATATTTGAAATCACATAATTGAAAATATGCTGTAATCAAACCAGTTAAACTTCTGAATACATCTTATATTCATGAAGTAGAAATTTATCTCAGATGAATATTATTTGTCTTGCATTTTCAATAATTTGTCATCGTGAAGGGCTAAAGAGTTTGGTTTTATTCCTAAGTATTTAGTCGACTGTCGACAAATTTTATTCACTTATTAGAGTGAACATGATCATGAATAATCCGTTTGATTTCTTAAAATTATCCTTCGATGTATACATTTACGTCTGCCTAAATAAATCTACGTTAAAGAAGTGAATTATTATATATAGAATGTCATCAAATTTAAAGTTCCAGATTAGAGAACGCTGAATTGTAGTTCTAACAATGGCATCGGATGCCATAAACAATTGGAAGCCGAGGATTGAAGATTTCCGCGTCAGATGGTCGGACAAAATTTCGCCGGCCGAATGCAAGAAGAATCTGGACGAGTATATGTACTCAGTAAGTATATGCAGGCCTTTATCTTGCGGAAGAGCCCTCAAAACCTTACCGCGGGCGTCACACTTGGCGAGTGTACGCTCTCTTTCGAATGCAATATTGCTTTACACGGTAGTCAGTCGAGAGAAGCTCGGCTGCCAGGCCCGAAACAATAGTAATCGCACTCGACTTCATACTTAACCGAACACGGTTGTGGCACTGCCAGCAGGCACGTCTCAAAATCAGGAAGCATAATCGTTATCCAACCCTGCGTCTCCATTAATTTACATACTCGTTTTTACTGCAATGCTTTGCACTGTTTCTTCATTTATCGAAACATTTTCAGTCAATTTTCAATTGAATGTATTATATGTACAACATTTTAAGTCAATTTTGAGTAGATTGTACTAAATGTAGAACATTTTAAGTCAATTTTCAGTAGATTGTATTAAATGCAGAACATTTTAAGTCAATTTTGAGTTGAATGTGTTAAATGTACACTCTGAATCAATATTCTAATTTAATTTATTTTTTGATTATATATAATAAATGTATGGCATCGTGCATTATTTATATTGTATCGATACGACGCCAAAGAACAAATTGGGCTGAGAAAATGGGAGGCAGATACGAGGGAGGAAAAATAATCCCAAATGAAATAATTAGATTTTGTACCTAGGGGTAGTTTGTTGTTGTGTGTACAATGTCCACCAGCAACTATCATATTACCATAGAACACGTACGAAAGAGAAGGGGTGGAATAAGTTGTGTGTGTGTGAAAAATGGAATGATGAGGGTGAAAGTTTAAGATTACTGGAAATTGTGAACGAAGTGTATTCTTTGAAATTAACAATAAATAATAATAACGAGTAGACTGAGCCGAAGTGTACCTACCGTACCAACCCTTAAAGTGATGTGCCCGAAGGCTGGGGGTCCAGTAGGTTGGGCCTCCGCCGGGAAAAGATAAGAAGGGCTACGAAGCAGTAAGAAAACGCAGTGTTACCGGGACCAGCATTCATACATACTTTACGTCTATCTTTCTTGGACTGTCGGAGTCGGTCTCAGCGTGTCCCCTTCGGCCGGCCAACGGATCCGCGCCGTTTCTTTCCGTCTCGTTCTCTCGAAGTGAATGTAAAAACAAAAAAGTGGGACGCCTTATTGTGCGCCGGTGAGACTGGCGACTCAAAGGCTTAGTGCTTTGTACGTGGAGCTATGCCTATGTGCAGGCGCAGCAGGAATAAGGGGTTGGCAGGGGGTAGGAGGAAGGTTGGAGGGAGGGAGGGGGGTGCGAAAGGGGGCGACGGTAACTACCCCGTGTATGGGCCGGCCGTGTACGTGCACCCTCGTCAAAGAAGTGGGGGAGAAAAATACACCTAGCTACTACCTCGTTCATTTTTATCCCCTAAAGCAATTTCAGCATTGTTTTAAAATAGTACTTAGCAGGGTCATTGTATTATGCATGCGCCCTCGGTCTAGTGGACTGCGCCAGTGTGTGAGAGAACACTTGATTCCTCGCGCACGTGAGCCCCGTCCATTGTTAACTCAGGAGAGAGAACCGGCGGCGAGGAGGAACAGGGGCTCGGAGGAAAAGGAGCCCCGGGATCCGGGTGGGGTTGCAACACGTTCGGGAGAGGGTAACAGAAGGGATTTTCTCGGGCAAGATTTTTCAACCGTGAGCACCTCGGCCATGAAACGCATCGGTGCATTCGAATTTGGCCTGTCTGTCCAACGGCCCGAGCAACGCGCTCTCCCTTTCCTACCCCCGCGTCACCCCGGGAATTTCGGATCATTCGAACTGACAGCGACCGGAAACTTAGGTGAAGCAACTGCGAATTGGTTCCGGATGCGAGCTAATTACGCGAGGAATTTTTAAATGTCCGTAGCCATTGTTCATTTACTGTTTTAAGAAGTATCATTTTTTGAAGTCGAAATACTGAAATTCATGTAAATGATGGTGCCTCCAAGAAAGACATGGGGAAAGGACAGTATTCTATTGCCCAGAAACTAGAAGATGAAGTAAGCAAGAATGAAAACATAATTTTCTTGTGGTACACAGTATGGGAAAAGCTGTACATCATCTTGACTCTTGTCTGTGTACGACAGGCTAATTCTACTTCGAATCCAACGACGATAATGTACTGTTATTTGGTTGTCGACTTTCCAGCAAGGGCGATCAAGTACCGTAAGGGACACGTTAATGAAAGATAATTTAATTTGGATGGTAATCAACTTGATTCCTTTGCATTGTCCGCAAAAATACATCGAAATTTTCGTTTGCCCTAAAAGCCTCCACTTTTCCTGAAACGTTCCCAGTAACGACATTGAAAAATCGTATTAGAGATGATGAAAGGGCGCGTAGGGCCACCTCTCGTTGATCTCTAGGCCTTCGTTTTTCGTTTCATTTACAATAAAAATAACGTCATTAACTCGGCGCCGTTCTCACAAACGAGTCTAAAAACCTCGGCAAGATTTAATTTGGTCTAATTAAATTCCGCAATGCGGCGAGTCACATTTATGAAAGAACGATGCGACAAGTCACGTGGAACGAATGTGTAAGACACTTTATAGGAAGCGAAGACTACGGAATACGTTCACAATATATTATGCAAACGCGAGACTTTTATAAACGCATAATATCATTCTACAATGTTAGGTTTAGCGATCAATACTTGTTTCAGGATAATTGTAATCGCGAGCACGAGAAATGAATTGCCGAAGTAAAAATTGTTTTCTCGGTAACTATACGTCCCTCGTAAATGATTTCGGCAAAAGTTCCGTCCTCGATCGATACCAATTAACAAAAATTCACGGCGAGAGTCTCGCGTGGCGCAAAACGTTTTACGGTTTCTTCTCGACAGTAAGTTTCCGATCGAAGAAAACGTGTGATTGCAGGAGAACTTGACCGTCGCGTATCGATCGTCCAAATTACTGTTTAGTCACGGGTGATTATAACCGTATCGCGAAATAACTGGGGGAGGGTGCACGGGGTGGAGGCGGTCTGCGAGCGGTGGCCACCCCCGAATAGCCACTCGAGTCTACGGTTAGGGTGGTTCTTAGACTCTCCCGTTACTTTGACATTTTTAATTACCGACCCCTTGTTTCCGGCGAGCTCACTTGTCTCTGCTTTGTGTACGAGCCGACTTCTGGCGGCTTGACCGGCATTAAAAAGCGACATTCGCTGCAAGGAGTCGAGCACCATGAGTTAACCCTGAATTAGTAATCGTCCTAAGGCCGGCCGACCACAGCACTCCATTCTTTGTAGGTATCCTTTGATCATCGTCATCGCGAAAATTCGACGATCCTTCCGATGGCGGGATTTCCTGCAAATCGATTTCACAGTTAAAAATTTTGATAAAATTCACAGCCGAGTTTGCCATTCGATAGAATGTTCATGATTTTTTTTCGAAAGTTTTTATTAATCAGAACAGAAGAAATAATTAATTATACGATTCCACCCTGTAACTACATTTGTGGGGGGTGGGGTAACAAACTTGAAACTTGGTATGGAGGGGTTTCTTTGGGGGCTCTATCGAATAATACGAAGAAAGGTTTATTTTGTATCTATAAGCGATCTATGAGTGACGAAAAATATAATTGCAAAATTATCACAGAGTAAAGAAATGTTCCTCGGTTCAGGTTTTCACGGCTCGGTTCAGGGAACTAGGCATTTGCATAAACATTTGCGCTTTGCAATTGTACGAAACAGCGAGATTGAAGTCATTACTGTCGGGGCATCGATTGAAACAATCGATCGGTCGATGGCGCCGCTCATTAACTAGGCGAGCGGAGCAGCCTATTTATAAACGTGGCTCGGATCCGCAGATTAGAAACACGCGCATTTCCAAAATTAGCGTCACCCTGTAGGCATAATGTAGATAGCCGTCCTTGCGTGAAACCAATAATCGCGTGGCACCGGGGTTGGATATAGATTAGAAGGGTGAGTCGGCATAGCTAATACACGCGTTAATAAGAGCCCCGTGTTCCACGCTCCACGCTCTGTATATAAGCGGCAGCCATGTAATTTCTAACCGCATTTCCCTGTATTCGCTTGAAACGTACGTACACGTACGAACGAAGGTGGCTGGAAGTTACGAGCCGGTATACCGTGTGTCTCGATGCAGAAAAGGGTTAACCGATCCGTACGAACGGGAATCCTCCATTCACGGCTCACCCCCTCGGCGTCTCTTATTAAATGCATCAACTGCCGAATCGATATCCGTAAAAATCGATTCGACAGAAAATACGTCGGGAAACTACGTGCAATCAGATTTTGCAACCCTTTGCGATTGAAGCTTTTTGAACTCCAGAAATGAAACGTTTTTTTCTTCATTTTTATGATGATTTCCAATTCTTAATTCTTCAGTAATTTCTTCACGACGAATCTACCAGCAATGATTAAATCACTGGTTTCACACTCTTATTTCAGAAAATGTAAAAATTAATTTGAATTATTTTATGGAAATTTTTATAAGTGTGTACAGCAGATTCAAAACGTACTATAATCCATATAATGTTTATGATATTTGACGTCAATGTTGGGAATTTCATTGGACTGAAAATATAATATAAACATTATGTCTTTTTTATTGTACGGAATTGGAGGCTAGATCAAGACTAATTAAGTAGGTTTGCGTTCTATGACCTCGCGGTGACGTTGAACTGAAAAATCGTCACTAACCTATCTAACACAGGGAATACGTTCTGAACCGCCTCCTACGTCTTACAACAAATGCAGATAATTTTTATATTGCATAAAAATCCACGTAAGTAGAAAAATCCAATGTTGCATAAATCTACGCAGAAATGTGTACAGCACATAAATCAGCGAGGGTTTAAAAATTGCTTACATCGAAAATCCTGTCTCGTCACAGTAATCTGCGCTCGAGACCCAGTTCTCCGTAATCCCTCGGAAGAAGGGGTCTCTCCAGCGTTTCTGCGAAGCGATCCGGTCTCGATTCTGGTCGATGATCAAGCCGAAGTCTATGAAAGTATCGTGGCCAGGTGTGCGGGATCATTCTTGATAAGGGCTGTGTCGGACGACACGGCGTATCCGGTCTTGTTCCGCGAACCGTTCCGCTGCTTAACCGGCACGAGCAGCGTATCACCCGTTACAGTTCGACTAGACGAGTACTTATACGCCCACAGAACGGCACCAGCTAGCCATGCACATTCGCAGGAGGCGGAGAGGGTGGTGGCTGTCCGTAGCCCGCAGCCTGTAGTCACGTAATTAGGTGATTAAAATTAGATCTCGCATCAGCCAGAAACTCAATTAGCAATTAAACGTGGCATTTTCTCTAATTACGATACGTTCTCACTAATTACAGTAGCTAACCTTCCCCGCGTCTCTCGTTCCGCGTCTCTCGCGGAACCGTTTCTCTCTCTTTCGATTTCCCTCTCCTCCCTCTCTTTCCGTCGATCCACACCCTCCTAATTCTCGTCTCTCCCCCCCCTCTCTCTCCTGCTCCTCCCCCTCCAGTTACTCTCGAACCAGCCCTCTGTACACTGCTCTCTTTCGTGATCCCATTCCCTGGCTCCTCTTCCTCTTATCCTCCGTCGAACCGTGGCATCGTAGAGCACTCGGGGAAACGAACCGGATCTGACTCGATGCACGCGTCGACCTATCGAAAGTATCGATGCCAATTGCCTGCCAGGTCTGCCTCGAACCGGCTGCCAACCCCTCCGACGACCATCGACGCACTCGTTTATCGAATTACGACAGGAGGAACCTGCGTGTCTCCTCGGAACTCTTCCTCGATGGAACACCACCGCGCGCCACAGGCTTACCTTCCACTTCGTTTCGGTTAGCAAGGGACGATCCGCGGATGATCAACGATAGCGCTCGAGCATGGGGGACCTTTGCTTATGGGGGTGGCGATGTCGCCTACTTGACGCAGCGACCCGATGTCGCGCACCCGCGATTTTTAAGAACGCAACCCCGGGAAAGGAAGTGTAATTTGTTTGGGTTCGTCATAATTGCGTTTCGGCGCGGGGGATGATGGTGTGGGGGTTGTGGAGGACCTTGTTCGGGGCGATAGGGAGGTGGAATTGACTTGACGTACAGGTCATTGCTTTCTATGGATCTAAATAATTTATTAACCCCTTGGCGTACCTTTTCTTTTATGGTTACAGTGATTAGAACATCTATATGCACAAAAATGTCGTAGATGGGAAAAGAAAATGTATATTTTTTGTATGGTTACATTTATTTAAAAAAAAATTAACGAATCAACTGTACGACTGAGGTGCAGGACTCCTGCGGCAAGGAATATGAACATTATGAACCTGAAGAGAACCAAAGAGGATTTTTGTTTCTGCACGTAAAAAAAAATCAAGCAGGTTTAACTCGAAAGTATACAGTATCTCTTTTTTATGGTTGTAGTAGACGTAATTGGTGAGCGAAGGTCAGTTCCCCTCCCGGCATATTGCTTCGAACTTCACTGGTGTTCCCATGTCACGCAACTCTTCTGCCTTTTTAAAAGATTAACAACATCTGTTTAAACATTAATACGAAGAAAAGGGAAGCGGTTCACCGCCATAGCACCAGCAAACTAATTAAAACCTTTAGAGTAGCAATTGACTGGCGCATTAATCAGTACGTGTACGGGTTTTGTAACAGCCGGTGGGTTGTACCTTACTTTTTACGCGGTAATTAAGTTAATATTGCATTACGTGCGAGCATATTCCGATCAGAACGAACCCCAGCATTAATGATAAACCGTGGTAGCCCATTACGTGCATCTTTTCCTTGATGATACCGATAAATAGAAAATTGAAATTAGGATACGTTAATTAGTATCCGAACAAATTTTTAATGCTCGCGATTTTCGTTTTTCGGAATACTTGTTAGCAATATAGAAGAACATGTCTTACCAGTGTAATTAAATTAGAAAGGCTTTACAGGCATTATGGATATTTTATGTACAGAACACGGCAGAACGAAACGTGTAATGAGGTTCAATGAGATTTTTATTTTAATGGAACCTTTTTAATAAGGCGCGCACCGATCTCTTCCCGGTGTGGTATCCCGGTGTGCCGTTTTCATTTGTATGATTCGAGATTAATTGATTGTCGGCCATTTCATAAATTGGTTCCGTATCTAAATTTCAATTTACACGAACACGCCGGGGCGTTGAATAATAGATTAAAGAAACGCTACGAAATTCAACCGGCTATTAATTAATCACTGAAATTAGCGAGTTTTTAGTATATGCGGTAGTATGCGATCCTCCCGACGCATCGTTGATTTGTGCGATCACTTCCCACGCAACCGTCCGTGGCATCGTAAACTCTTGCCTCGAAAATTACCGAGATCGTTCCGATCCAGCGATAAACTCGGCCGGATGGATTCAACCATTAGCATAATACGGCGAATGTCTGTATTACAGTTTTCGGTTGGGCTAACCCACCAGCCGGCGATTAAACAGCGTAATAATTATTATTTCTGAAAGGAACGGTCAGAGATAACCGATCGCAAACATTGAAAACCAACAGCATTAAACGCATATACCGGCAGAATTCTAGAAACTGTTAATCGCTTCCATTTCACGCGGCTGAACGATTTCGCAGAAGAACTCCTCTACCGTGAACTCACTTAACGCGGACTTACCGGTTCGAGGGCACATCAATCCGCCACGCTGCCGGGCTGAAACGATTTTTTAAATCATATTTACATTAATATGGATGCACTTCAGTTTTTCAATATTTTTTCACGGTTTCTTGCCGCTGGAACACGGTCAGAGGAATTTAGTAAGTCTTCTCTAGAGTGTGTAACCATACGTTGGTTAATTTTCAATCGTAACATTTGAGCTTTAACATTAGAACTTCTACAGTTTTGGAATTGCAGGTCTATTTTAATAAAAATCGATAAACATTCATCAGGTATTCAAAATAATTGATATTTTTTATTGCGGCTTTTAGAGCTTCAATAATTCTCTTTAAAAAGATATTAATTGATAACTTTCAGTTTCCGAGGCAGATGAATTTTTATAATAACTAGGAATCACCTCTATTGAATTCGAACAACGAGTGCTCTACATATATGAATTGAATTGATAACTTTCGGTTTTTCACATAGATAAATTGGAATAGAAGTCGGTGAGAGACGCGAATCATTTTCTATCATTTGATAATTAATTTGAGTGACGAAGATCATGGGATGAAATAATTGGTGGGCATATGATTAAGAAGAGCACGGCTCTGGTGGTGAGCGGGATCAATTTTGACGGAATGAACGTCATCCGTTTAATCGACAATACCAATGATTCAAGCCACTGCCGACAACACGTGCTTACGAGAATCAGATTCGCGTTCATCGTCAGATACCCGAAATAACAATCTCGGGCACGTACATAACATGTCCCTGTCTCTCGATGCATATACGACAATCCGTGTAAGTGGCAAATTACCAAACCCAATAGTCGCGCCTGACTCCCGTTCAATAATTAAGTCGGCTGGTGTTACGTAACGTACCTACGGTGTATAATCGTATCTACGATTGAGAGCCGTTCGTGTGTAATTCGATATGATTATTCATTGGGACAGGTGAATGCGACGGTAATTCCGCGGTGATTAAAATAATCGGCACCCGTGACCGTGCGCCAGCATCGCGTTTCTGTTGCCCGGCTGATAATAAACGCTTTCATCTGTCGACACCGCGGGAACCTAGCCTGATTTCCACCGAAACCAGCCTGGTTACCACGGATAGTTTTTCCTGACAGACGCCTGGTCACCGTCCGCGTCTTGTTGAAGTCTCCCAGCGCCGCGAGAACCTCCATCCTCGAATCCCAACTTTTCCTGAAAATCGGACTATTATCTATTCACCTATTAATATTAATTCTTCGAAGTAAAATAATATTAGGCATTTTTCTCTGGAAAACTGTCGAACCATTCGCATTGGGATTTTGCACACGTATTTACTGGTATTTTAAGCACGTCTTTATTTTACAATAAAAATAATTTAGATTACAGGAGTTACATATTTTTTTTACTCCAAACCAAAAGGAATTAAAAATCTCTTTGGCCTACAGCACAATGAAGAATTACTATTATATTATAAAAAAAATTTCCATCAATATTTCCATAACACCATGTACAACATTTGTAAAAAAAGATTTGTATGTAGCATGATATGTTTTTTCGGCTTCCAATGTTTATGTGGAACAGATTCGGAAGGTTGGGCTAATTGTTTCCTAGGATAATCACTGTAACGTCACGGTAACAGAAGAACGAAACGCAAACATTCGCCGTGCATTAGATTTCGACAACAGAATTCACAAAGCGGCATTACCGGTCCGTTAATAAATTACCATGATCCGGTTAGCCCCGACTAGGAAAGAATCACTTTGATGGCATGTTACAAAAGATACTAATGACAATACACCGGATCGATGAAGTTAGCCTAGCATGACGTGGATCCTGAAAGGCTCGGACTGGTGAGATATATAATTAAAGCAATATTTGGGCTTACGTAATTATGGTTCATTAACGGACGGGCTCCCCCCAAAACACCAGAGTCAATAAGATACGCATGCTTGGTTAACATTATGTCACATAGCTGAATTACGTCCCCGGTTCCATTAGCTGAGTTGGAATAAAGTTACCGATCAATAGGCACCGCTGTGCGGGTTGTATGTACAAACTGATCGCGCGAAGGTTCATCTAAAGCCCCGATATTGACGAATAATATACTGGGATATTACCCTATTGTCCTTGTTGCATACCGCCGAGGAGGGGAGCACAGGATTGCAACGGTTTTTTTTCAAACGACCAATCAAAATTACAGGATCACATCAAATTAGAATTTTATGCAAGCTACGAACCATGGTAGCCCGACAATCTCTCCAATTATCAAAGAATGAAATTGCAAAACTGAATATTACCAACTATTAAATCAAATATTACATCGAAAATTAAAACCAAATATTAATATATACTAAATGTTTAATATTCTCGGCGCTACGGTTCGATCAATTATTACTGAGAAAATCAAAAAACAATTAATATATACCAGCTTACCTTTACGTCTACACATTTCTGTAAGTGAAGGATAAATTATATAAACTAGGAAACTAGGATGAGAAAATACAAAAATGATGAAAAAGTTGCAAAAATTTTAATGTAGTGCATTACTTTACTAAAGTACGGGTCGTCAAAGAATTGATTTGTTTGTCATTCGATAGTTGGCGATTCCTTGGCGAACGTGTTAAGGGTTGAAACATGAGGTTTTTCTAGCGAGTCTGAAATTGCAAACTGTAAATGGATGTACAAGAGTCGACGAAGATTCGGAGCAGAATCATTAACCGATGCCTGGCGAAGTCAAAACATTTCTCGGAAGAGGAGGTTGGCACGATCGACGAGACACCCTGACGGTATTCGAGGTATCGACGCGGCCGTCGAATCGGCGCAATAATAAGACCTCATGAATAATAAACCTCTCGACGGGTCACGCTTCCTCGGGCCAGCTCGCGATTATTTTGTAGCCGCGCACAAATTAAACTTCCGGCCATTAGAGGATTGATCCAGCTCGGAATGGAATGTAATATCACGGAAGGTGGCTGGCGTCGTTCGAGGAGAACTAGGAAGACGCGAGGGTGAAGCGGGAGGTGGGGGGAGACGGTGGCCGCGTGAGCGACGGGGGTGCAGGATCTTAATTATAATTCTTGGCCGCGAAGTTCCGACGAAAGCCTCGCAAATGAGGTCGGCGCCCGTCTGACACAAACGATATCGTGCACGACCGCGAAAAACCTGACACCACGGGCCACGGTCCGTTTCTGTGACGTCACCGAATGCATTATCCAACGGCCACAAAATGCTCAGAATTGTTGCTAATACTAAAATTTTATAGGAGCGCAATTACGAATTTCTTTTACCGTAAAAAATTCTTCTGGTTTTCAGTCTTTTTTCAATAGGAGACTTTCATCTGGTTTTTATTATTACAATTGACGTTTGAGTTCAAAATTGCGCTTCAATAATTATTATATTATTCGTTATTATTAATTAACTCACTTATCGTATTGTCTATGAGAACCATTCAATTGAATTTTGTAATTAATTCGAATCGTGTTGAAAGTAAGATATTAGAACGGGAAGAATGCTTCGTAGTGGATTAGATGTCGAAGGAATCGGGGGGAGATGGATTTTGAATTTTCGCGTGTTAGAATTCGGAATAAGTTTGCGAAAGAATGTTCGATTTGGGATTAGCGGTTACATACATATAAAATTGTTTGATGAAAAGGGTTCATCCGGGGGCGCGCAAGGAACGGCGGCGGCGAGACACTTCCGGGAAATTGATTACCGGTTTCGATCGAATTCGTATCAAATTCAACAAATATAATTGCAGTAAAAACGAAGCTTTACCGGTGCGACACGTTCCCCGCGTTCCCGACAATTATTTCTCCATCCATTTCCTATCGCCGCAACCACGATATTCTCGAGGAATCCGATATATTCAATTAACGTTATACCGCACTTCCACTTGCGGCTCCGCCGTGTTTCGTGCCCGCGGTATAGAGAGAAAGAGTAATTCTTTTCCAGGACATCACGTTTTTTACACGAGGGGAAACGTTTATGAGGTCAATATGCGGTTGCGGTCGCTTATGATTTTAATTCGACCGGTACACGGCCCTTCTCGCCGGTCTCAATCTTCGCCACCGACCGAAATCGGTTAACGATTTTTGAACGAAACCGACACAAGGTGTATCGCGAAAAATTCACACCGCCCAATTTTATTCTACCGGCGACTCGTTCCTCCCACGATCCGATACAGAACCAAATTGAATTCGCGAGTTATCGAAAATTGAATTCTGAAGACGAAGAACTTGATAAATAATTTACAAATTAATTGAAAAATTAATTGTTCTTCCGAAGTCTACACTTTATTTAGACATCCACAGCGTGGCACATTATAAAAATGAATTGATAATCACTCGCACAATTAATTCGTCTGTCGGTTATGAATTATTAAATCAATTATCGAACCGCAGCTGTTCGCACAATTAAGAATAACAATACAGAGATATTATAGTAGGATGGAGTAGGACAACGGCGTTCCGGACAAATTAATTCGGCAGCAACGAAAGCGAAATAAAAATGAAACGAAACTCAACCCCCTAGTTAACAGTTTAAGCACCTCCGGAGATTGTGGAGGGGTAGATTCACTGGACGGGGGGGGGAGACAAAAGTCCGGCATCGATGTCCTCAATCGGTCGATGGCGCTCATTACCCTCCTATGAATTCGAAAAAACCAGCAACGTGGGTGAACGGGCTGCCGAGGCGGGGGGTAGTTCGAAAAAAACATTTTTTTCACCCCGACGAAAATTCCTTACGCCGATAAATCACGATTATTTGACCGAGGCTTCCACGGCCGGGCAGTATATTTTACTTACAAAGTCACACGTTGGATCACGCGCACACTTTTTTCCCCGGCTGGCCGGGTATTACATTTTTAAATGGTTTTTACGTTTTGAATAGCAATGGGGGTTTGCCCGCATACCTTTACCGGCTCCCGGTGCCTACACCCCCACAGCCCCTTTCACCCCCCGGAGTACAACTATCCGGCGTCGGGACACCCGCACCCCTTTCTTTTCATCCCCTGCTCTGGGCCGATTTCTCGTCGACCGCCACGATTCAGTTTCCCGAATTCACTGGAAACTTGTCGAGGTGCTCGAAGAAACGATTACTGACGCTGGAATCGACTTACTGTGACGCTTTTCAAGCTGGATGGAAATAAATCGATTAGAGGATTAATTCTATATAAAAATCCAAGTCGAAAATGAAGAATACAACTTTTTTGTGCATGACCTATATATGTTTCTAGAGATACTTACCGATTTCGTCTTGAAATCCTCTAATAAATAAACCTAAAAAAAATTATAGCCATATTTGCGAAAAATTAAAGATGACCTTAAAAACTCGCGAAAGGAAAGAGTTGACGAAAAATTTGCTATACAATCACGTGAAAGCTCTCTTGAAACCATGCTATACTTGATAAAAACATTTTCGATCGGACTACTAATAACAGAATAATCTCTACTGGTCACGATTCGTGGTTCACCCTGCATTGTGCTATAACTTAAGAATAACTGATTTTTATTTTACGCTCAACCATATTCTGGTGTTCTCATAGAAATTTGGTCGACTGTAGATGTGCACGGTTTTCTATAGTGTCTTATAGCATTGTCGCGTGTAAGCCACGGCTCGCGGCCACTGTTCTCGTACACATTCGTTAGGTCGCGGGTTTCAGATTAAGGGGTATGAGCGTAAAAAGGGGGCAGCGGTCGAACGCGAGGAGCCGGCGCGGCGTCGGGAGGGCGGTAAATGTAAAAATATTGCTGAATCGGTGCAGATAACGGTTTCATATGGGGGCTCTCTCTACTACGGCTCAACACCACCTCGCCCCCGAATGCCCATCCCCCGCAACCCCCGGTGCCCGTCCTATCCGGTGTGCCCCACCCCCGCGTGCGCCCCGATACGGTACGGGACTTGCTTTGAAAAAAATGTATCTCGACTCCGGGCGTGGTGATACGAAAACGTTTTGCATTTCAGCGAGCACGATGGCGAGCCCGTGCACCCGTTCCAAGCGCGCCCGGTAACGAATCAAACGAATAACTTTCGACGCGCGAATCGTCCCTCCGAAAATTACCGGTAGTTCCACGGCAAAACGGCCGTATAATACGGGGAAGTCGGGAAAAGTCGAGAAAGTCGGATGGATCGGCCGGCTTGATCCATTCGTTGTAATCTCCAACCATCCGTGGATCCTCATCGATCCGCGCCGGTAACAAGATTCCGTATGTAGATCGAAAGTTCCCGGTCGCTCATCGAGATTAATATTTACCTCCCCCACTGTCACCCTCATCGTTGACGAATCGTAGTTTCTACGGACATTTGCCGCCGCTCGAATAAATTAAATATTGTTCGTTAGCTGCTCTCCGCCTAGTGTCGTCGTTGTTTTTCGACCTGTGCGCGCGTTTTGCCTCGTTCGCTCGTTCGTATTCGCACTCGCTGTACACTCGCTTCCTCGTCCCTCTCCCCCGTTCTCTCCCTCTTTTTCTGCTTCTTCTGTCGCGATTAAAAACCTTTCGAGATTTTAATCGAAGAAAAATATTCGCATCAATTGAACGGGAACGGCCGATCGATCGATCGCCGAATGTATTTTCACTCGAACTCCTACAACCCTCTGTCGCGGTTTCGCATTTATTCCCCTGATGCTGTTTTCACGGGGATACAATCTTCCCTGTGTGAACGATCTCAATGGAAACAATTTGTTGATCTTCTCTGACGAACCGGCCTTCCGAGTTTCGGTTCGCGGAGGGGAGTTTTTTAAGTGATCCACGGGATGAAGAGTTGAACATTTCTCGGGGTTACTTCGGAAGAGTGGTAGATCCTCGGATGATAATTGCCTCAGTTAATTAAAGAGTTTTTATGAATAAAAAATATCTGATGATCCTCAGTTGATTAGACATTTTTAAAAAATAAAAAATTGTTGACAGCAGAGAACGTTTCTATTATTTGATGGGGTGGTTTTTGATGTATTTTAACCCTTAGCACTCGAATGGCGCCTCTGTGGCGCCACTAAAAATTGCTGTACTATTGTTTAAATAATTGTTTATACTATCAGATATGTCGGTATCTAACCAATTACTACACATTTCAGTATTGTATGAGGTATTATATCAATTTGATATTTATCAAATGTAAAAAATCATAGAGAATGGAAATATTGTAGGTCAGGAGAAACGTTTAATTTTCGAGTTAAAATAGCTCCGAGTGCAAAGGGTTAATATCTTTATGAACGTAGTAACATTTTGCTCTTTTTTTCAAAATTAAATCTTGCAGTTTTAAATGAAGAGACATTTTTAATAAAAACGAATGTTAACAAAGTCTAATGATATGCATCTAATTTCGGTAGGTTTCAAGATACCTTAACGTGTCACATCGAAGAAGAGGAACCGATCGTCGAAACCGCGTCGCCAACGCCCTAAAACGGTTTACTCGAAGAGGGGGAGGCGAGGCATTAAAATGAAAATTGATGAACTGCAGTATCGTAGCCAGCGAAATAATCTGGAAAGTTATGAGCCTCGTAATTTACCGCAGCCTTCCTTAAATTCATAATGAGACGCATTTAAAGCAGCTGCCGGTAATCACGGCGATTAAAACGTCCTTAAGCGCGCGCCGAAACAAATTATACTCCGGTTACGGAACAAAAAATTCTTCTTTCGGATTTCGAGTGCCCGGGAACGGGAATGAAATGATTCGATTGGTTAACGAAAGAGGTGTGTCGCCCCTAATGATTTTTTCATCACGTCTGTTATATGTATTATTAAATTCACTCAATAAAATTATTTGTAAATTGGTAGGTCATGATCAGACGGAATTTTCAAATGAAAAATTATATCATAGTTTCGACTTATATTCTCATGCAAAACACCCCCTCCACGGTGGTATATTAGGACTGTCCGGGACACCCTGTATAGGAGAGGGACGAATTCTTTTCCGTACCAGAGATTTGTATATCTACAGTGTCACACAGCAACGTCACAGAGTGTACACCGCCAGCGGTTTCCACCCTCGCATTCCCACCCCATGCAAACACTTCAGACAGCATCCCGATCTCGCGACTTCCTGTTCCCGATCTGTCCAGTCTACATTTTGCCACGTCGCATCTGGATCCTACGATAATCCTTCTTCTGGATTCGTGACCCGGGATCATCCGAATAATGTCACCGGACGTATTTATAGCTCGTTCATTCGGCCCCGCCCCCATCGTAGCCGCCCCTCCTCCCCCGCGACGCAGTCCGAAAAAAGCGTTATTTTCGAGATCCGTAGTAAATAAAATTGCAGATTAATTCTGGGTAAAATACTACGATTCGAGGAACGCTCGGGCGTCGCGTTGTTATCGTTGGTATACAGGGGGCGGGGGTAAAAAGCGAGGTGATGGTGGGATGGGGAGGGGGTCGGAGGGGGCCGGGGCAGCGGGAAAAAAAACGAGAAGAAGAGGGTGGGAAAACAGAAACGATTGTGTCCGTGTGTCTGTGCGCGGGTCTGTGTGCGCGATCGTCGATGGACGGGTGGAGGTAAAAAACAAAAAAAAAAGTAGGAGGAGGAGGAGGAAAAAAGAAACAACAACACAGGTGGAGGGAGGGAGGTAGGAAAAAAGGAGGTACAGACGCGTGTATACGCCCGCGGGCGGAAAAATGACGCAGACGAGAGAGAGACACATACGAAACGGAAGCGCGTGGTTGAAACGTCGTCGTCGTCGTCGTCGTCGTCGTCGGTTGACGGGTGGGCGAAGGAAGTCATCGAATTGGGCTTATCAAATGGAACCGATCGAGCCTACGGCGCTGGAACTGATTCTCGCGGTTCACGTAACGAGCACGGTTCAGCTGTTGAATCGAGGGTTCACGCGCAGTTGAACCGCTGAGTGGCCATGAGTCACCTTAGGAGCGCGACAGTGGTGCTTCGGAAGGGTTGAAAGCATGAAACAAAATAGAGAGAGAGATAGGCGGAATTCGCAAGAAAAAATTGCGGGAAAAAGAGGACGTCGCTCTGAGAGTTGAAGATCGCGAGAGGATGCACAGGGACACGTTCCCCCAGTGTCGATTGGTCCGATCGGATTTTGTTTCACGAATGCGTTGGCTGTTACAATGCGCGTAATCGCTCGAGTGCCACCGACGTCGATGATCGCGGATCATGAAAACGTGATGGATTTTTTTCAATTTTTTTTTCTTTTTGGTAAATATTTCAGGCAACGATTTCATGGCAGGCTAGCTTGTTATGTTAATTTTACGGGGAATGGGAAGGATCATTGATTATTGAAGGAATGAGTTTGAGAGAGGGTGAGAGCCGCTGCCAGCCACGCAACGAAACGCAGGACCCGAACCCCTCGTATAATTCCACCCTTACAATTATCCCCGGCATTAAAAACACGATGTTAATTTCTCTCCGCGCAGAACGACGGGAACCCCTTCGATTCAATCGATTTGTAATTCTGCGCCTAAGCGATGCCATCTTGCGCGAAACTCACCATGATGAATTCGTAATATTCAGAGCCCTGTACAGGCGATTTGAAAAAGTGGCTGTCAGCTGTTTCAAACTTGCTGTTCTGTCAAATAACAGCTTCTTAATTATTACTGTCGCGGCTGCTAGGGTTGTGGAAGATATTCAGTCCGATGGGTGTTCTTCTAGACTACTGAACTATGGAAATGACGATATTAATTAAAAACAGGAATATAAATGAACGCTTTTCAGCAAGGAAAATACTTCACCTGGTGAAGAAACAGGTAATTGAAGCATTTGGTTGAAATTGTATGTTTTAAATGTGTGTATTTCATGACAATATATTATAACTTTGTCATGTGTTTGTATAGAGAATTTTAAGAGTAGGTATTTTAATCCGTCTACATTTTATTCTTTTCACTGCTTAGATTTAAATTTTTTCATTTCGATCGAAAGACTTTATGCAAAGCGCCGCATCGGGTTAACATAAGAGAAAAATTGTTCAGTTTGTATGTAAATGAATACCCTGCGATGTAAAATATTTAATATTTACCAAATTTTATAGAATTTTTTTATGTATCTCATTTTTTAGTACATATGGGGTTAGTATTGAAATAATTGGAAATATGGATAATTACTACGAGATGTAAACGCGTCGATGTTTTCGAGTTTACGGATATATTTGCGGTGTTGTATTAAGTCTCGTAAGGTTTATTTTCGCAGTGATCAATCCCACAAATATCGGTGCAACAACTTGTTTGAATATCCGCATCGAATTCACCACTAAACCCGAGCGAAAAGCAGAAATTCCGAAAAGTCCTAAAAAGTCAAACGTTGTCAGGTTTACATCAACCATAGCGTTATGAATATTGAAAACCCTCTAAAATCAAACAGTGGCTGGATTATAAGAACCAGGAACTTTATGAATATTGATTTCATAATCAAGGGGTTACATACCCTGGATCATCTGTGTGGTATTTGATCCGACGCTATATCAGAAGTATGAAAATATCTATCGATTTGACTTACATAAGGTCCTCGAATTTTATTTACAAATCACTTCAAAAATTGCTTTTGGTTCGCCATCACAGAATTACGAAAGAGTCGATATCTGAGATGTTTATAAAACAACGAAATTTCACAATATTGTTTATGTTATTAAACATGTTGGTATCTAATCAATCACTGCACAGTTAAGTATTGTACGAGATATTATATCAATTCCATATCCCTAAAATGAAAAAAAATCATATAGAATGGAATTATTCTAAGTCGGTGGAAATGTTTAAATCTCAAGTGAAAATATAGCTTCGAATGCAAAGAGTTAATTAAAAAAGAAAATTGATTCTTTCACTGGAATGGAGACCAGCATAAACATTAACAGACAATATGGACCACATAAAAAATGGGATCGGCTCACGATCGCGTCTTCATGGTTAAAGCCAGATCCCTTTAAAGTCGCGCGATCGGATCGCTCGCCGGAATGAGGAATGAGGAACATTCACACGATCATGACCCGCCGAGCTTTTTAAACAGCTCGTATTCAGACAGAGCGTAGTCGTATCCACGAAATCGCCGGTCCTATTTGAAATCACAGCACGCCACGCGCGCCGTGGGGTGTAGTCAGAAGACACAAGGCGGCAAAGTATGAGCGGGGACGTCAGAGGGGTGGTGTTCACCCCATAAAACAATGCTCCCACATCTGTCAGCCTCTTCTAGTTCCTCTCCCCTGGTAGCCGCCCCTTCAAGTCCCTAATTATACCGCCCCCTTCGCCCCCCTGTCGACCAACTCCACCATCCTGTGCGTCTGCATTATGCGTCTGGACCACTTGGGCACGCACGGGGGCGAAGGGGAGAGATGCCCTTGTAAAACGAGAGCGAACGACGGTCAAGACGCGAATCTAAACTTTTTCCATGACATTTGCTGAACCCCGTCACCCGACGACGACGCGACGACCCGAAAAAAAGAAGGGGGTGCAAAGACGCCCTCGAGACGTCGAGGGAGCAAACGTCCGAAATTTCAGACAATAGAGAAAACGAGTCTGCTCGTCCCCACGCTGTTCCCAGTTTCATTATTATTTTCTCTCTCGTCCACCGGTTTATTTTTACTTTCGATCGCATACACGCTCTTCTTCTCTGCCTCTCTTTCTATTCTTTTCCCTACCGTGTCCCTGGAATTGACTGTAATTCGATTGTCACCGGGAACAGATGTTTCGATGATTAAAATATTGGAGGAGCGGGATCGACGGCGCGAGCCAGAGGTGAGCGGAAAAATGAATGGCAAATGGGGAGATAGAACGCTGCGGGGTGCACGGGTTTTCGAGAATCACCAGGTTTGCGGGTGCTTGCGGGATGTCTTGGGTTTGGGGCTTGTGGTTTCCGGTTGATCTCGTTTTTGCGTTTTTTTTCAGGCAGGGTTTTCGGTCAGTGGTTTGTATTCTTTGCCACAGTCGATTCTAGGGCAAGAAATTGTTTTCGAGGCTGGCTCGGCACGAATTTTTAGCAGAAACGAATTTTTTTCGGAAAAACTGTCGAACCTTTTCTATTGAGATTTTGCCCACATATTTACTGGTATTTGAAGTACTCGTGTGATTGGTTTTAATTTTGTGGAGTCCGTTTTGATTTCAGTCACTCTGCTCAGAAACAAAATAAGAGAAAACAAAATTGTTGAGTGAAAATTTCGATCGTACCATGGCTGTTAGGAAATGATGAAAAGCATCCACCGAGGGTTGAAGCCTCGTAAAAATGTAACAGCTACGAACGTGTACGCAATATTGACGGCCGAAAAATTGTCGATATATTAATATAAAGTTGGCGGTGGTGATTGGTCGTTTACCAGGCGATGGGTTTTTCAGTTCACGCGCCGGATGAGTCACGTCTTTGAATTTTAATTTCTCTCAAAAAATCTGAGTAATCACGGGAGAGGCCGGCGAACATGTGCAGTCACACCTCTCATTAGGTTTTTGACAGCCCTTCATACGAGGATCAACCCACCCTGTGCATCCACCCGAGTTCCCAACCCCCCTCTTTCCACCCCCCTACACGCTTCTTTGTTCTTTGTCTCACTGAATGCTAGCAACCCCTCTGCCAGCGCGGCTTAAATCAGTCGAACGTCGAATATGAGCACGAAATTCACGAGTCGAGCGGCAATTAAAATATTCTTTACGGTCGGCCGTGTGCTAGCCATCGTTTATTCCCACAACGATAATGAACGATCAATAACGAAATTCTAGAATTGTGCTCGGCGCCGATTATACGAAAAAAGAAGAGAGAGAGAGAGAGAGAGAGAGAGAGAGAGAGAGAGAGAGAGAAAGCTAAAGAACATTTCAGCTGCCTGCTCGCGAACTCCCTTTTGCTAGCAATCGATATTCAAAACTGACCCACCGCTGCTTCATTATTCTTCAAGTACCCGGGAAACAATGATTCCGACACGTAGACCTACGCGTATTACAACAATAACTTCTAATTAGAAGCAAACACCAAGTAATGAGAATATGCGGCCGTTACGACGGCTACGTTGGTTATCTACGAGAAGAGTTTCGAACAACGGGTAATTGATAAAAATGGCACTTGTCTCTGCTTCGTTCAATTCACCTGAAATCACCTGTATTATGTAAAATAGAATCTGCAGGTTAATAATGACATACATGTTTAGAAATTTTTCTAAAATAAAGGGTAAGTCTAGTCGCTTAGCACTTATCCTAGTTAGAATTATATTTAAACATTTCTTTCGACCTAGAATAATCTCATTGTATATGATTTTTTTCATTTTATGGATATGAAATTGATATAATTCTTCATACAATTATTAAACGTGTAGCATTTGATTCAGACATGAACATATTTAATAATGTAAACAATATTATGAATAACGGTACAGCAAGTTTTAGTGGTGACTCTGTTGTACTACATTCTCGTATATTATAATATATTCTAATACAGTTACAATGCCACCGCTGACTATCGGACCAGACTGAGGAGACATAGATGGTCACAATTACCTACCATAATGGTCCAAAAACAAATGAAACATTGACTCCAGTAAATAACTCATTGTAGACCATTTTTAACTCATTTCTATATATAATAAAATCGTGTAGTCTGTTTGTGAAATTTCCACTAAAATTCATTAAAAAATTATTTCTACCTACTATCGTAATAAATATATTTTCTGTAATCATTTTTTAAATAATTTCGTTAAATTTCGTGATCTAAAAATAAAACCTCTATCTGAGACCACCTTGGAGGCTGGAAATTCAATTACGTCAATAATCAACCAGGATTTGCTCGTGGACAAAGTCGCGGGTACAGCTAATTTTCCATAAATCTAAGAGTGTTAAGCTCGATGAAAACCAAAGGCTCATGCAAATAGACAACGAAAATCGTCTGACAATGACAGCGGCTTACCGAAAGAAAAACGGATGGAAGATTGAGCTAACTGCGCAAACGGCCGCGTATTACCAGGATGTAAATTACCGATAATTGTTAGCATTCTATTATTTTCAATTGGTCTGGTAGCCGAGGGGCACCGATTTCAACGCCCAGGCCCGTACACATTGGCCCCGATCGAATCGAATTATCGATAACCATCAGTGTATCGTCTGTCCGGACGTTTATATAAATGATTGAAGCTCACGGGTGCCGGTAACTCAAGAAAACGCCCGCACTCCTCTCGATAATTTCGAATCGTATATATTCCAATGTTTGATTTACCGGCCTGGACCTTTTGGTAACCTTTCATTTACCAGGTGCAATTAGCTATCATCGTTTCTCATCGACTATTAATGAACCAGGGCCCAGAGAGAAACAGAGAGGTGGTGCGCTCTCGAGTGATCTTGGGTGTAGAGTTCGTTGCGTGTCATCTGTCCATGGTGTCCATGGTAGTCGATCCATGGTGTAATGCAGGTACTCGTCACCAGGATGCACTTACCCAAATTGAGCACAGCATGCAGGTACCTGAAAAATATGTCGGGGAAACACACTCGGTGCCCGTATGGTTCGAACATTCTCTCTTTCTCTCTCGCTCCTCTACAGTATATTCGATGGCTGCTGGAACGTGTCGCAGGATGTTGATACCTTCAGGCCTATTATTATTGTCACACCTACCTGTACCATTATGCAGATAGTGATCTAGCGTTTTTTATGAATATGATTGGCGTTGTTGCTGCTGCTCCCGTGGAATGTTAAATTGTCCCCTCGAGCCGGGACGGTAATAATTATAGTTAATCATGTGTGCCCTACGTCCCGAGGTTATTGGCTGGGTATTAACGAGTCCAGACTCGACCGAAGGACTCAAAGTAGCCTCCGTCTGATCAAATTGTTAATAATAGGAGTGCAGGGACATTCATCTTCCACTGGAGAAGCGAAACGTGTACCAATTTCAACTTCTATTCGGTGCAGACTTTTGTGCGAATTTTATTTGAATTCCATAAGGATTATAGTTGCGGTTCAAGAACGTAGCAATTTGGTTTTGTGCTTGTGCAGGAGTTTTAATTGAATTTTTTTGGAATTAATCATTCAGTCGATGGAGTAACTATCGTTTGGTGAAGTTGGTATTGCGGACTGAGGTTTGGGGAGCAAAGTCGTTGAGTTATTATAGCAATTATTTTTGTAACTTGTACCTTGTAGATCTTGACAAACTTTGGTGTACTTTATCAATTGTAATGACAGGTGTGGCAGTCAGTGTTAATTGAGATGTAACATATCTTCTGATTTTGAATTTTTTCAATGGGAACTTGTTAAATTGAACTTCTCGAGCATGGAAATTTGTAAAGTAGAAACTGTTGAACTAGCAGATTCATAAAATTGAAAATTTGGAGGACCAAGAGCTTTCTACGTTGATTGAATGAGAACCAGGAAGTTTCCACATTGTTTATTCGTAAATTAGCGAGTGGAAAATTTCAAGAATACAGATTCGTCAACGAGAAAATCCATAGAATTGTTACGTACGACGTAGGAGATGATATCGAGGATTAGTAAGTTAGAAACTCTCGACAGTGATTTGCACCGTAGAAAATCTAGCGAATTAGTGGCATAGAATAACTTGAGATCGAGGCTTCCTCGAGTAGAAACTTCGCAGAATTTTGCTTCATGAAGCAGAATTAGGATCGCTGTGGTGCAGTACCACCAGTCATATTGGCTGCTAAACTAGAAAATCTTGGACTGTCTAATTGGGCTTAAAAACTAGTGAACATTGAAAATGAAGGTGCGCGAGACACGGACCGCGGGATACAGGATTCAAGAGCTGGAAGATGTCGAGCACGATGTTCCGCGAGGTAGAAAATCTCGATGATTAGTCCTTTTAAACTGTAATTTGAGTGTAGAAATTGAAGAACCGTTCAGAAGATTTGCTGCCGATGCATTAATAAAACGAAGTAAACGCTCGGCGCTCGCCCATTGCGCGCGATACGTTGAATTCAATAACAAAAGTTCCCCGGGTATCAAAGTTAAAACGGTGCTCTTCTGTCGGTGGTTCTCTTTCTTCGTATTTCACTTTTAATTAAAAAAATTGCGTTAAATGGAGTTTAGCGTTTCAAACATTTCTCCCTAGAAAAAAAGCACAGACACAAACAGACAGACGTACATACATATATCGAGGAAAAGAGAGCGAGAGAGAGAGAGAGAGAGGGAGCGCATAGGTGCCCGCACGGTGCCATAAGCCGGAAATTAATCAATACGCGATTCTTCCGTTCCCGACCGAACAAAAGTGAACCAACCACTCCCGAAAGCACACTTCTATACACGAGTGCCCTTAATTTTCCCGGTTCAGAGTCGCGCGGTCGACGACGTCGACCGACGACCGACGACCGACGTCTCGTCGCAAAGTCACGAGTGAAATTGGCCAGCTTTCCGAGGGAAAAACCTCTTTGTGAAATCGTCACGGCCGTGAATCATCATCCTCCTACCTCCTGTCACGCTGTTAACCGAGCGACGATGATGCCTCGTGTTAAGGGGTTGCTAAAGAGAGGAGGCGCGGGGGTTGGAGAACTGACAAGGGATGTCGAGAACTCGGAGAGAGGAGCTGGGGGTTCGCTAGATAGAGGAGGACGGCGCGACTACCCCCTATTTATATTCCGGCTCACCCTCCTCATCAACGGCGTTCATCTTTCCTATTAAAGTAGTAATTTAGCAGGAAATTAAGCTACGCACTCGCTTCTCGCGCCGCGGCACTTGCTCTCCCTCGATCTTTCCTTTTCTTTCTCCCTCTGCCCCCCTCACCCTTTGCCCTTTTCCCATCGAGAACGTTTCAGTCGATCACCGACGGTCTGTTTCCATTTTCCCAACCTGTCTTACCTCTTAAGCCGAATGTCCACCGGACTACCAGACGCTCCGGATAGCTGTTACGCTGTGCGTTCACTCGGGGGTCGTCGTGGACACTTAACCGTAACTATTGTGCTACTCATACTTCTGCAGACTCTCCAAGTCTGTGCCTGTCATTGTTGAAGGAATTATTTGAACAAATATGACTGAAGAGTTCATGAGGTTTTTAAGAAATGTTAGTAAAATGAAATTAGATGGCATGAAAATACTTAGAGTGTATAGAAATCTGGATTAGCCACTTTCCAACTTTGTTAACTCCAGTAACAGCAACAAAGATAGTTTAAATCTCCCGGGAGTACGTCGAAGAGTAGCTTTTGGGAACGCGACCGAGTCTCAAGTTTCGAGAGGAAATCTCCGTTTACTCGAGAATAGAGTTTCACTCTCGAGAGAATGGAACTTTCATTTATTAAAGAGTCGCTTTTCGCCACCTGCCCGGCAAGAGACGTCTACTCTCGAGTGTAAAACTCTGAAGTTGACAGGTAGCATTACCTTGCCTCTTGGCTCTCTCCTGTCCACAACCCCCCTATTAAATACGTTCAATCTCTGCACACCATTACTATTCTTGCTCGCCGCCTTTATCCCGATTCGCGGAATTTAACGGCACTTCTTTCTGAAACGTTAAATTGATAGTATTAAATGACGTGTGTCTAGGAAGCCTCGCGACTCAATTAGCTATCTTAATCAGACTGTATCTGTTAATCGAATTACTATTTATTATGTTTATATCTGCTGGTTGTGGAATTGAGATTGATAAGAGAATGCGGGTTGTGAATTCATCGCATAATAGCTTCTTATTCTCCTCGGTTCTTGAGAGTAACGTCACTCTGCTTTTGGATATTTCAGTCCTTCGAATTAAAACATCATTTGCATAAAAGCTTGAATTATCTTAAGTTCGTTTACGCGAACTGCACTCTTCTCTCCAGCTTTGCTTCTCTGAAGATCATTCACGAATTTCAATTCTCAAGATCTATTTTACCAATTCTGAATGAGATCTTTCACCTCAAACTTCGCAACTCTTATTTCTAGATGTCTTTTCTCACAGATCCTCATCCCTAAGTTCTACATACCGCAACCAACAAAAACGCGCAGAAAACAACAACCATGAAAATGTCCCAAGAAACCAACATGTCATGGCGTGATCAAGATCACCAGTCCAGCGTTAAACAACACTCGCCTTGTGAAAGGGTCGGGATTTCGGCCCAATACACCCGCGTCTTCCTTTGTTCGCTGCGGCGCGATTCGGCATTTGCACAGCGCCGCCGCCCCCGCAATCTCGAAAGTTCGAGATCCTTTTACCCCCGGTCCCGGTTACACTCCTCCTCCTCCTCCTCCCTTTCTAGACCTAGCCTGGTCGCGTCCGTTTCGCCCTTCAGGGTCGAGCTCTTTGCAAATAATGTATAGGAATTGCGAGGCTCATCTACATAAGTAATACCGCGTTAAGGAAAGCACCAAAGGCGTCTCGGAAGATGGTAGTGGATGCCGGCCTCGAAACGAACGAAGAAGAGGAGGAAGAAAGCCAGGCGGATAGACAGAGACCGCCCGGAGGAAGAGGGCAAAAGGAAGGAGGGCAAAGGGTTCCTCGCATTAATTGTGCCGAGGAGAGATAAGGAACACAATGTTTGTTAACTTCCACGAGATGTATAAGACGACTAAAGCGATCCGCTTTGTGGCGGCTCGTTTTCCTCTGTTGAAATGCCCGAGGAGGGAGTCGGCTATGTTGATGGGGGCAGGATGGGGAAGTAGGGGGGAACAAAGAAGAGATTAACGGACGATCGATAATTATTATGCGAATTTCTTGCTGTCCGTGGCCCCTCTTGCCTCCTCATTTATCGCCATATCGAATTTTAATTGCGAGACCTCCGTTGCCTGGATATTAATCGCGAGGATCTTACCCGGTGTCTTCCACTCGGAGGTGGAGGATCAAGATTAGAGGACACTGTGGCACCATCCAGACTCAAGTGGACCGTGGATGAATTAGCGTGCCGGGCAATCGTGGTTGAGTTTATGATTGACTGTCCCTGGCCACGTTGCCACCACGCACAGCCTTGAACTTTCACTTGAATTGGTTAATGCGTTCGCAACCGCGCTTCGTTTTGGCAACTGCTCTTCAAGACTCGGCTCTTCGAATATTTTATTCAACGGTTTGCAACTGTTCTACGTTGTGGTAGGTCAAAGCAATTAAATCTCGTCAGTTATCTGTTAAATTGTCTTCTTAACATCTTACTAATAAGTAAATTTTGCTGGAGATTCCCTCGTAAATTAACGAAGGCCACAAAATGAAAAATACGACCAATAAAATTTAACAGTACAGACCGATTTGTTCTGTGTTCGAATGTCAGGCGGAAGCAACAATGTTGGAAATTTAGTGTACACGTCCGCAATAAGCCAAGCAAAAGATGTTTCAAAAGATTGTTACGGGTTATTTCATGTCGTGCCGGTTAATCCTTAAACTCCATTCGAAGTGGTCGGTCTCTGACTATATGCATTCAAAATCGTCAGCGGGTATGCAAGAGATATTCAGAGAAGGGCCGACTACACGCTGCGACATTAAGTGCAAGAATATCACTACTAAAATCGGTCGTAAACCAAATATACCGCCCCTGGGCATCGCGCTGCAAACTAAATTTACATTTCGATATATGGCACGATAAAAATGTCACATCTTTAGGTGCATTCTTCTCGCGGTCAGGATTTCTAACCGGCGACCATCGGATCTCGTTCTGCAAACCGAAAGAGTGCCCTGAATGTACCAATTATTGAACTTGTACATTTTGTCTAAATAAATTAATTCGAAATGGTACTTGTTCTTGTTGTGAAACGATCTGTGGCATTTTTGAAGAACCACTTGTATATTTCATTTGTGATGCTGTTTCAGTGTCCTAAATTTGTCATTTAATTTCTATACGATTTTTAGCTGTACGAATGATTTGTATATTTTGTCAAACCAAAAATACAGTTTTATAAAATTGGAATCATAGCTCTGTTCTCTCTTGTTGTGAGACAACCTGTGTCATTTTTAAAGGACCATTTGCATACTTCATGTGTGATGTAGTTTCAGTGTTCTAAATTTGTCATTTAATTTGTATACGATTTTTAGCTGTACAAATGGTTTGTATATTTTACCAAACCTAAAATACATTCTTATGAAATTGGAAACGTAGGTCTGTTATTCTTGTAAGACAGCCTGTGTCATTTTTGAGGGATCATTTTCCAAGCTTGTTTCATTTCTGATTGAACTTTGGGTAATTTTTTCATATCTCTCGAAGATCCTGCAAATTTGAAAATTTTGTTCGTGACTGGATCTACCCTAGATTCGAAGACCTCTCTAGAAATCCTCGAGGAGGGGAGAATCCGTTCTTTTCGGATAAGAACAGGGAAACTAAAAGTTTCGGCGTGGTCATTTTGCGCACTGGCGCATCGTTGAGGATTAAATGACCCGTGCTACATGCTCGGTCGTGTTTCCATTAAGGCCTCCCGCGCGATTACGACCAATCCAGCTCGGACACCGCCAGCTCGCAATAAGAAAAGCCGGTGAACGGGTTCGCAACGCACCATCGACGAACTCTGTCCAGGTAGTAATGAGAAGAACATTGGAATCTTATCGACGACACCCACGGGATCGAATATCGACTGCGTTCGCCAATTATCGGACCGCATTCGCGACAAGGTGCCAATCAAATGGGGATTGTCTTAGGTAGGATGTACTGGGTGTCTTGTAATACCGATGCGCAAATACGGGGTTGATGTCTTCGATGATTGGCTGATCGGTGACGGCATGATCCCCTTCTGACGTTTCTTTGAAATTGCCAGCTTGTCCGATCGAATTTTTGTTCAATTTTGCTGAAATTTGCTGAAAACGTTCTGCATTTATTCGAATAAAAATATATTTATATCGTTGTCATACTAAATTCTATATGAATAAAATATCGCTGGCTAATAATAAGAATAATCTATAAAGAATTGGAAAAAATATTGATAGATTTAAGAGGGCCTGAAGATAATGGCATTGAAATATCAATACAATTTCAAATGGTCATTTTCATATATGAAAATTCAACTTCCCGCACATTCAACATTAAAAGCTGCCTGGAAAAGTTGCACGCACGTCAGAAGTACGGAGTCAAACGTATTCTCCGTGAAACGGCCGATCAATCTTCCGGCCGGACGTTCAAGAAGATTTATACGCGTCGCATTAGCGGGCCCATTTTTTCTTCAGTTGCAAAAATTGTTGGACCACTGGCTAATTGTCCGGCGGTAATTATTTCATGCTCTCGTAACTGGCAGAGAGCGCCGGGAGGGAAGATTCGTCGTAAAAACCTTCGTGCATCATTCATTCAAATTTACTTTGCAACGCGGCTAAATAATAAATAATGCACTTTGTCACGCTGCCTCGTAACTTCCTCCATTTTTAAAGTCTCGCTTCATAACTATTGGATGCCTAGTGGACCGTTGATACTCCTTTTTTACCGGTGCTCGTTTACGCGGGACAACTGTCCCGCGCAAGCCAGATTCGGGCTCTTGCTTCTTCTTTTTATTCCCGCCGACCCTCCGAGGACGGTGAACATTTTCTGTCCCGACGTTTCGACGTTCGATTCCCGTGCATTTTTCGTGTCATCGGGTGCATCGCGATCTTGTTTACCAACACGTTCCGTCACGCGAGGTGCTATTAATTATTCAGCTTCGCTGCGTTCGAAAGTTAAATTATGTCGAATTAATTTATTATCATTTCGATTGGGGATTCCGCGCATTTATCAGGCACATTAAATAGATGGAATTTAAAATAGTAGGCAGATTAAAGCAATTTAATGACATCGATATTTTATTATCAATGTATCCGATTCGATTAATTTATTGCCATTAGGGTCCGCATTTTATGCACTTCTGATACAAATTAAGTGAGCGGCATTTCAAATAGGGGAAAGATGACACGAAATTTTAAAGTTGCTTATATTTGTTATTTTAAGTCTCTAAAATATGAGTTTTTCTAAACGACTAGCCATATCGTGGAGCTAATCGATTTGACAAATGAGCGGGTCCATATATCGATTATATTCATTTCAGACGAACGATCACCAAAACCATCCCCCGAAAGACAGTAAACGGTTTCCACGATCCGTTCCCGGCGTGTCGACACCGATTCCCGTTGTGCCGCGAACTTTTCCGCTTTAATGCGAAAAACTGGGGTAGAAGGGTGCGCCTTCGTCCCCGCGGAAGACGCAGCGAGCATAAGAGCGGCGTGCCCCGGGGACGGAAGTTGTTCGTCACGTCGGTTCTTATTGAAACATTCACAAAAGGGCGATCGTAGCTTTATCTGCAGTTTGATTGTAGATTATTGATGTTCCTCCCCGTGTTCGTTCATCCAGGCAAGCGAGGGCCGTCGCCCGTAAAAAAAAGCCCCGAAAAATCGACGGCAAAGGGTGGACCACCCGCGCCACCCCCGAGCTGACCCCCTTCCACCGGCATCACCGTTTCCCTCCGCCCTGGCCAGTCGAATGCATGTCTCTCCCTGCACTCTCTCTCGTTGCACGTAAAAAAAATATCTACGTCCTCCCGGTACGGCAGCTCGAATCTCTCTCGCTCTCTCCCCCTGGTTCTCTCTCTTTTTACACCCCTCCGCACCCTCTCGTCTCGTTCGCTCGTGCTTGCGGACGCGCGCGCGCTCTTGCGATCATGCCGGCTTTTTTTTCACGCGTGTGCGTTGCATGTGTGTCCTCGTAGTACAACGCTGATCAGAAAAGGAGGGATACAGTCGGCGAACGAATACATAGATAGTTTAGATGTACGTGTCTGTGTATATGTGTTGGGGGCAGGGGGAAGGGGAGGTGTATAGCGCGATCCAATGTGGCGATCGTGTATGGGGCGCGATGTAGGTGGACGTAGACGCGTAGACACGTACGTTCAGCTAGACAGTGGCGAGAGCACGTAGGAGCGACGTTCCCCCGCGTTGTTTTCGCGTATGTAATCTCGATTCACAATGATTTCACATACTTTTGCCATTAGAGCCGATTCACAAGTGAGCAAACAATGCGTCCCATTCTTCCGATCGCTACAAAAGGGTTTTTGGCACACTTTCGCGCGTTCGCCCGAGCATACGCGGGCTTCCACGCGTGTGAGAGAGGAAGAGAGCTAGAGAGAGAGAGAGAGAGAGAGAGAGAGAGAGAGAGAGAGAGAGAGAGAGAGAGAGAGAGGAGGACGCAGGAGGACGCAGGAGGAGCTCGGAGCTAGAAGAGGTGGAGGCAGGAAAACGGTGGATGCAAGAGGAGGTTGGAGGAGGATGAAGAGAGCGCTGGAGAAGAGGCAGAACGAATACAGGAGGAGGGATAGAGAGGGAGGAGCGTAACGGATCCGGAAGCTGACAGAGAGAGGACCGGGAGAGGAAGAGGCTCGGGAGCGAAAGAGTCCGGGATCCCGGGGTGCTAGACAGAGAGAGAGGGAGAGACAGAGAGAGAGAGAGAGAGCCCGTACGCTGGTGAAAAAAAGGGGTGGTTACCCACCCGTCTGAATTGCATCGTCGATGCACCGGCGCATCGGATTTCCATGCGACTCTTCCTGACAATCGCGGTCCTCTCCTCGCTCTCTGGCAAACGAAAGCTTCTGCCTTGCCGCCCCCGTTACGAGGAAAGTTTGGCACGGCTCGCCGGAGCTTATCTTGTCACGGGGCGATTAGCGAATAGCGGATACCGAATGGGCCGTGCGCGGACGAGACAAGGAAGGCTTTCATCCCCTGGTAGTAAGGTGTGCGGTAGGGGCGGACATTTCGAGTCACCGATTATTTCTTCCTTCTTTTTGCTCTCTCTTCGTCGCTTTTATTTCGTCGTTTTCTCTGCTGTGCGTCTGCCGTGCGTGCCTCTTGCTTGACCCTCTTGACCCCCAACCCCCTTCGTCGCCCTGGCTCACATCCTGCTACCTGGGGCTCCCCTTCCTCGGTCGTGTGTCACGGTAACACGATTGCCGCGGATAGAATTGTGATGCTGATGGGAATAAACGATTTCGAAACAATATTTGTTGTCTTTCCAGACAGCAAACACAGAGAGGCAGGCCAGGCAACCAGGAACCAACGCCGCGCACCGCTGTTACATAGAAATCAAAATGTAGAAACAAGCGCACCACTTGAATAACAACTGAATTGGATATCGAGAGGCGCTCTCTATCCGCGAGCGAGCGAGCGAGCGAGTTTGTACGCGGAACCCCCGCGCCCTCGCGAGCGCGAGCTAGCGCTCTCGCGCGGCTGATCAAATATTTTTTTTTTCCTGCTACTACTGCTGCTGCTCTGCTCTGCTCTGCACCCTCGCGTATTTCGTTTTTCGTACTTGACGGAAACGCGTGCATAGCCGCGCCGGACTAATCGTTAGTAGCTGATTCTGAGCACCGGCGGGGGCTGCAGGGAACCGCCGGTTAGGGAGTCGATGCTGGACGGTGAACGCTTCGGACGTTGCTTCAATCCGCTCCGCTCCGAAAGCGCGAAATTCAACTCTGTTTCGCCTCCAAGTTTGGGGCTCTGCTCTGACCTACTCCGCATTGCTTTTGGATCAGGGGTATCTCTCTGCTACTTTCCAGGACCTGGTGCTCCAATGCTCGCGGATCTGTCTGCACTGATTTTGAAACACGGGGTATCGCTCTGTTACGCTCCAGGAGCGGGTGTCCCGTTTTGCTCCGCTCAGGAGCATCGGGCCCCGCGGAAGGCGTGGCTACCTCACCAGGGCGGTGAGCACAAGAGACCGGAGCCCCGGGGCAACGGATCACTTCCCTGAAGATCTAAGCTGTTCATCTCCATGAAGATCCTCAGTCCAACTCACCACACCCTAACACAACCCTTCGGACCCTAGGAAACAGAGAAACACACTTCCTCAAGAAGCACATAAAGCTGCATTTTTAATTACAGAAATGACCACGATGTCAACGCACACGATCAATTGCAGAGACGCAAGTTCTAGCTCACCCCGTGTTCAACTACCTGCGCCTAGCCGAGACATAAAATTCATGCAGGAGGCCAGCAGCACCGAACAGTTACGACTAAGAAGCTTCTAATTACATCTTCCTCCAATTAGAGTCACTTAAGGAGCATTCTCTTAATAACGTGCAATGATTACCGTAAGTAGCGGCGAGCACGTGTGGACGGGTCCGTTGGCATTAACATCGGCTAGATCTAATTCCATCAATTAAACCGTCTTCGCTGATCATTATTCCATCGTCGAAGACGCTCGCGGGCGACACCAACGAGCGTCCACGTACTGGTCCAAACTTTCAACGTTCTACAGAAGCGAAATTCGACTTTTTTCCAGGGTTGTGACGATTTCGAACGAATGCGGCGTCGTTTTTGGAGCGCCGATGGCGGTGTTCGAAGCTGAGCTATTATACGACATTAGTAAACCTTTCCCGTGGCCCATAAAAATATGTTTGAGCCCCGCGGGGGCCAGCCGGACCCGGCCAGAGTGCTTCCACCGAGAATTTTCGAAAACACACGCGCTTCGATCCTCTATGACGAGCCGTATTTTTTGCGCATTTACGCGCCCCCTACGTTACACCATCTAGTATTTATTTTTTCTTTTTCTCTGTCCAACGTTCTCTCTCTGTCTCTCTTCCTCTCGCTCTCTTGCTCGCTATCTCCAGCTCTTGTACTCTGTCTCCGTCCCTCGCGCTCTACTTTTTTTTTCGTTTCGGGCGCGAATCTATCGTTTTAACCTATCGGAACACCCGGGGAAAAAAGCACACGCAACATTTTCGGAACGCGAGCCTGGTCCGGGCCAGGCCTTTCAGTGCTTTCGCGGCGGCGACGACCTAGGGAAGCATTTCATTGCGTTCGATACGATGGTAAAAAACGCCCAGGGATCGGACAGTAAAAAATGTAACTGGTAATTTAGTTAGCCGTTGCGAACTGGACGGCGCTGGGGCGCTTCGGGTGTTGGTGGACAGTAATAGGGCGTATCTCGTATCTGTCCGGGGCTGACGGGTTTTTATGGGTTTGCGATGCGCAGATTCATCATTCGATATATTACGGGCCAGCGTGCCCGGGCTATCCTCTGATGTCACCGCGTTAACCTAACGACCCTTCAAGGCAGAATTTCAGAATTCGAACGGGTGACGATCGCCGCCAAGCCGACAGCTCTATTGTCAGACTTGTTTCCGGCATCTGACCATCCTGCTCGATGTTATTTAACGGATAATTCAGTCGGAAGCCCGCCACACACGTCTATCGCTCCTAGTGCAGTCACAAGTTGCGATCCAACACGAAGCGATGCGATGGAATTTATTGTTGGGTTTGAGAAAGTTTTGGACAAAATTCTCAGATTCTGATTTAATATTTTATCCGAACGTTTAAACCATCGAGTTAGAAATTCGTGGAACAGCGAGCAGCTTCAAAAAAACGGATCGGGGTCCCCGGGTGCAGATCGAAGGAATTGGTTCATGGTGGTCGAGCTCGCTTATGCAGTTTTATATCGCCGCATATCTGCGGCCCGTATCATTAGCGCGAGCGTAACGGCGCTACGCCGATATATCGTGACCAACAAATTTCCCCGGAACGCCGAAAACTGCGGAGGAAAAATTTATTAACTGTGAATCGTGGCCATTGCGGCGGTCGGCCTCGTTCGCGCGGGCGCGCCCGTCGACGCGTGTGCGCTCATAGTCACGTGGACATCGGCGTACGAATTTTATTTTACGAAGAATTTTATTAGGCGCTCGCAAAATCAGCAATAACTAATATTTTACTATTGCCCGGCCGCGAACCAAGGGCTGTAGCAAAATAAAATGTTGCACGCGTTTATGCAACTGCCGGGCCACTCGTTTCGGAAGTGAGACGGTGTAAATTTTACACTGCGCGGACGATAAACGTGTGCGCCAGATGAAACATGGTCCCGACCATTTTTCTTCGCCATCCATTTGCGCGTAAGTCACAGTCTCTCTTCCTCTCTTTCTCCTCCCCTCCCTCTCTCTCTCTCCTTCTCTCCATCCCTTTCTCCCTCTCTCTCTCGTTTTTTTTTTCAAACTGGATCGTTATCCTCGGATCATAATCGTTTTCGACCCCTCCAGGTATCCGTAAATGTCTGCTGGACGTGTTTTCGGAACGTTTCTCAAAATCCTCTTTGATTGGTGGGAGTCCAATTAGCGAGTCTATCAAACATGTAAAAAAACTTGATCGCTCCAGTTACCTTTATCCTAGATAGCACTATAACTTCAGACTGTTTCCGATGCAGTATCCTGTCCCATATAGTCAGCTATGGATGCCTTTTACATCGACTAGAAAATGTATCGTTTGCGAACGCTCCTTAATCTTCCTTTTTCCAAGAATTTTCGATGGAAATCGTATTCGCTCCGAGTCTGTTAGTCAGTTATATCAATAATTATTTAGTCAGGCCAATTGTAATATCAGACAATGCAACCTGCATTAGGTTACTTCTTCGGTTCATAAAAAGAAAAAAAATTACAATGATGAAAGTGATATCTCATAGAATGTTTATAAATATTAATACTGTGTTTTGATAACGTAAACCCTTCGATTCTAAGCTCCGATTTCCAGCCAATTTCAACCCTGGATAACTAACTTTCCGCAAAAATGGCGATCGAGACATTTGAGTCCTGTGATGTCGGATGATCCGCTTACGTCGTGGATTACCTCTGTTTCAAATGTTTCAATTAATGAATTTAATACCAAATAACGCTTTTAATTTCATTTATCCTGTTTCTTTGCGAGATAATACATTTTTGTTGTTAAATAAATTCGTTCGTAGATAATTAACAAATGCAAGGAGATAGTAAAAATCGAAAAGCTAGTTAAAACCTGGTGAAACAACGACAATTAAAATCTGAATACTTTCTGAAGGTGTAAAGATTGCGAAAATTCCAAAAATTTATAATCACCTGCACCAACTCTCGTAAATTAAAATATTTGGACTTAAAAAAATTACAGTGTGCATTACAAATAATAGCAAATATGTATGCAAACTCCCAACACAAAAGGATGGTCTGATTTCTCTACAAAAATTTCCAAGGATCTACAAAATGACGGTAAGATGCATTTCGATTAGAGTTTTCACGCAATGTGGCGCCATTAGTAGTTCAATAAAGGGGTAAAGGTGTGTGAAGATGACGGGGTGCTAAAAATTCCAAGAATTTGTTTCGTCTGCTAGAATCGCCTGCGAACACGATCGCGAAATTGCTCGTCGACCCGGCGCGGCGCATTAAATTCGCCATAGAGGATGCGAGACGCGAAAGAGGGGTGGGTTCTCCGGCGTGTATAATCGCGGTCGATTTGACTTGCGCGTAATTTCACGAAAGTTTCGACAGGCGTGCAAGGCGTCCGACGGGACAGTAAAGTTTAAAGGAACGCGTGAGGGTGTGGGGTGGGGAACGGGGAGGGCGCCCGCTCGAATGAGGGACGTGTCGGATAATTATGCGCACTGCCTCGTTTCGGAAGGCCGTTCGGGCATTTTTACGAGGGATGAAGTCGGCCCTACGAGGTCATAACTTAGCCACGAATACGGACTATCCGTTACGACCTGATGGCTCTCAAGATGCAGTACCTTTAACCTCTTCGAAGCGCGCGGCGGCAGATATTGGCATAAATTAGGTTAACTGCCGCGGTTTACTCCTTCCGGGAAGTTGCCATAAGCGCGGGACGTTTAGCCCGCTGCGTTTTTCATGGTGCCCGGTGGACCGGGCCACGGGAACGTAATTTTTTATCGTCAAGCATAATCGCCGCCTTACCCATCGAATTAAATTGTCGTTTCGAAGGCGCTTTGCAACAAAGTCCCCCCTCCTGTGTCCTCCCGACAAAAGAAACAACCCGGGACCCCGGCAAGAAAAAAAGATAGGGGTACCGTCTCGCCTCGCGCAATATATTCGGGACTTAATGTTGAGAGAACAGAAATTTATATCCTCATACCGCGCGATGCAATATTGCGGGTGAATTTACCGCGAACAACGAACTGGACCTTCATTATCGTGACGAATTTATCTTTCGATTTTCCAAAATAATTTCGGAAATAAATAACTGTACGAGTCTCGTGAAAGACTCGATTAATTCGAAATCGGAATTATCAAGTAAAAAGAATATTCGAAGTTGTTATGCAAAGTGAGAACGATCGATTTCACGTTGACAAACCATCGGTAGGATTGACGGTCGAATAAACCGAATTAATGAACCTGGAATAATAAAGTACACCAAAATGAATATAAGAAGGATATTTACTTAAGATGATCATCTTCAGTAATACCGGCCCTGGACGAGCACATTGATGGCCACTTCGACGGAGTAATTACGCAACAGCGGCGAAAAGATTGCGATCGGTCTAATTATTTCGAGTAACATAGTTAACGGTAATGAGGCTTGTTAATTGATTAATCGGGACATTACGTTCCACGTTGTTTCCGCCCATACGGTTATCTCCTCCAGTTATTCTCAGGAGCCCGAGCGTTCTTGTTTACGGCGACGGTAAAAGCGGTATCACGGAGTTAAGTATCAATTTGCGAAAGAATCTGTATTAAAAGCGCGCGTCAGGTGAATTTATACGTTCATAAAGAGCCGTTACTTTTTGTTCGAGAAGCTGCTTTCGGGGGACAAGTGCGTCGATATCGATCAGCCTAAGAGTCACCGGAAGAAATACTCTGCTCGTTATGACTCCATTAAGGTCGCGCAAGGTGCAGAATCCTTGGACACCCAGGGGAAAAAAGGGGTTCTTAATCCGACACCTGCCACTTTTAATTCGAAAACAACCTTCGACGACGGCTCGCGTGCCACGATCATCGGTGATTTCATCCTGTTCGCGATCCACGATTTTCAAATATGCACACCGAACGCGCTAGAATACGAAACTTTTCCTAATAGGCGCGGGAAGTTTTCTATTTGATTTCGAATTTAATAAACCTCTAAATAAACAACATGAATTTCCGTTCAATTCTTGTGAAGCGATACATGAAATTGGAAATTTGCGTAAATATCAACACGCCACGGTATTTAACAAATAATGCCGGCGCGTCGCGGTGACAGGTGGGGCCGACATCATTGCAAAATTAGAGTGATTTCTCTGTAATTAGAAAGGGTCTAATTAGACCGATTAAAAAAATGATATTAATCGCAACGATAGTTCATTCTATTCAAACAATAATCTCGAAGTTGTTAGATCGTGCATGATTAAAGCCGATGCATTCTCTATTTCGCTAGCTTAATTTTTTCACTGATACCGAGCCGATGCAATAGCAAAAAATCGATACAACACAAAGATAAATAATCGAATTTGCAAATTCTTTTATTACGAACGAAAAAAAAAATTTTTGTTCAACCTGGCATAACATCGTATCGTCCACAAATAATAGAACGATGCGCAGGGTGCGGTGCATTTTTACATTGTTCGCAACATGTGCTGTGCATGAAATAAATGCGGCGAATTAACACGAGCGTTAAAGAACGATTAATATGTTCACAACGTAATGATTTACGCAGAGAAAATGAACCAAATTACCTGCACATCATTGTTTGCTCTCTTCTTGAATTCTTACTTGTCGTAGTTTAAAAAATATTTTAGTAACCTGGAAATAACAGGTGGCATTTAATAATTAGTCGAATGAAAATGTAAGAAACAGTGTTTAATCGATCAATAGGGAAGGAAGCGTGAACGAACGAACCAATAAGCGATCGTAGATCGTAAGGGGGTGGGGAACGTCGAAGGAATCTCATCCCCCAGAGGTTCATGGGATAGCAGCTCGCAGTTCGCATAGGAAGGACAGTGTAAAGGCGATGTAGCTACCGAAGGGACTGTCGAATGGGGGTGGCAGCGGGGTGCGTGGAGGCAACGACGACGAGATGGCAGAGTTGTAAAGTCCTGCGCGTGACACCGGGTTATGTTATGTTCTCCCTTGGTTGTGTTGGCGATCCCACGAACACCGGCCTCGTGGACACTGGTTTATACGCAGGTATACATGGTTAGGCGGCACGCGGTATTGCTCATACACTGCGTTTATGGCGCATAACCGGGATGCTCGCTCGCACAGATTATTTTGGCTTGATCAATTTGATAACTCCGTACGGTTATGCCCGCCTTGCTGATTACGTCCACGCGACCAGGGGCTCTCGAAGAGTTAATCTTTATCGCAGAGTCCTCCTTCCTCTGATCGACACCGCCGCCGCTTCCTATCGATTACGCCAAATAGGATTCAGAATTAATCTGTCGAAATTACTGGAACTCGCTGGTCGCGAGACTACCGCCGCCATTGTACATGCTTCGGACATGACACGGTTTCTTCAGTCGCTCTATTTTTACGTCGATATTTTAGGCAAAATTTTATTCATTTACCGAATGCAGAATAATAAATACAATTACATTTCAGTAAATAAGAATTAATTGTTTTATTCAAATACAATTCGTTTAAATGATACCACGAATAAATTGTTTATTAATTCCCGGTTGCAAATAAAATTGTATTTTTCGTTCGGACGCATGGGAAGAGTAACGGCATGTTAGCAACGATTGACTTGACAAGGCTTCTTTACACAGTACAGAGTGTCCTATAAATATTGAATGGTTTTCTTTAAACATCCTGTGCATCTCAAGAACAGGTGACCCAACACTTCGAAACCAGAAGAATTCCTCATTTCCGGCGAATCCGAACGACCTGAAAGCCGAACAATAAATTCCCCGGTGTGACTGCAGTCTAATGGACATCATTCGCGCAGTTAAGTGTCCAGGTACGACCCCGTAGAATCCTGGGCAACCGTCTACGTTAGTGTCTGGCCATCGGCGAGATAAGTCGCTGCTTAGAACTTTGAAATACTACTAGTCGCGTCGTAGGCGGTGTTTAGGGGTGTAAAGGTTGAGGAATTCGCGGAGGTTTTCACCTGGCGCGGAAGAGGAAGGATCGAAGTCGGTTCGCGAGTGACAGAATGATGGCCAGAAGTAGACGTTACCCGGGTAGAAAGAAAACAAGGGCCGCTAGCGGAACGGCATGGGGTTAGGCCATGGTAACGTCGAGGAGGCAGGCAGTGAACATCCGCTGGGTGCTGGTAGATATTACTATAATGCAACTCTGGACATAAACGCGTTTACGACGCGCTGCGTTGTCATTACGCGGCCCCTGCATCGTTCGCCAGTGGCTTTAACTTTATCGGCACCACCACCGGCACACAACAACGATACAATCGTTGGGGTTACCACTACCAAAACTGGTGGCTGTTCACAGCGCGTCCACCAAGCTCCTTCGACCCGCCAAAGAAAGCCCGGTCGCTTTCGAACGCACCCCAGCCCTCGGGGAAACACCTGTCTGCTATGCTTTACGGGGCACTCGTAAAAATTAATTACCTGTAATTAGAAAAATCGCGATTGCACCGCGGTCCGCGTTACCAGGACCGATACCGAGAGAGCCAGAGAGAATTCGGTGACTTTTTTCGACGCTTCTCCGCTACGGACGACGTTTTATGGGCCCCGAGCGAAGAAGGAACATACTCTTCTGTTTGCTTCATTGTCGTTACGCTAGGCCAGCACCGTCAGGAGAACCCCGTTGCTGACGGGCATTTTTATACGGAATTTATTCTTTCGCTCTCGACTCGGACTCATTTCCAGAGGAGACGCGAACATAGAAATGCGAAGACACTGGAGCTGTTTTCGACTGACTCCGGGGCGCTTGGGTACAGTCCACGAAAAAGTGGAATGCGTTTCGTGCAACCAGCGAGGTTCTATTGCGGGCAGACAGCGGATTTCATGTATTTATGATAAAAATAGTCGTAACTTGACATAGTAGAAGAATCTTTCTAATGCTTTATAAAGAAAAAATGAATATTTGAACAGCCACCATTTATTTTTTATTAATGTAATGTATTAGAAGTGGAATTACAATTATTGTAATGGTTTTACATGTATTTTTATACATACTTTATTGTAAAAAATGGCAGTGGATACGATAGTGAATATAATTTTTTTATGTGCTTTACCAAAGGAAAAACTACTTTAGACGTTTTTCTACTTTAGACATAGTAGAAGAATTGAATGTCTGGTGTCTGGAGGAAGGTGTCTGCAATTAGTAATTTATTTTGCTTTCTTCAACGTTTAATAAAACGAACTGTAAAAAATGTCTATCTAAAATTGTGCTTCCATAAAATTTAAAAAACCTGACATAGGCTCTTCTTCCAGACATCTATTTAATTTGAAGAATTGAAGAGTGTCTGTATATAGGTACATTATTTTCAACATATGAAAATGATTGAAGGAAGAAACGATGACAATTTCATTTAGCGAATTTCGAGGTAAGATCGTAAATGACTTTTGCGTCCGTTGTAGCCAAGTTTGTACATATTCGTGGAAGGTAGGTACAGTGCAGGTTATAGTGTAACGTAACCGCGCGAAAGGGCAGCTAACGGCCAGAAGAAGACGAAGTATCTGAATATGTATTCGCGCGTGCGTTATATCCATCCATACACGTCCATGGAACTGTTCTACACGCATTGTTGGGGTGTTGCGGCAAGGAAGGGTTTAACGATTCGCGTAGCTGCGTCGATTTACGGCCCCTAAAACACATCGAATGCGCTTTATATGTATGTAAATTAGGTCAGCCGCTTTGCTTCGCCCGGACCCCAATCTTCGCAGGGCAAATGTATCGGGTAAAACTGAGCTGAAGGCAAAATTACGACGTTTTCGTGCTGCGCTGGGAATCGTATAACGCCGGCAATGTATCCGATCTTGCGAAACATTAAATTGTATTCGAAATTTATACCCGGTTTTCCAGGGACCGAATATCTCTGCGTGTCACCACGTTTTAATGCAGAATTCACAAGTATTTATACTAATCTAAAAAGTTTCATACGTGTAAATACGAGATGTAATATCATTGTAATTTAGTGTTTGCAATTTGATATAAAGTTGTGTCCAAAAGCTGAACACATTTCTAATTCTCGGATAATTGTCAATATTCAAATTGCGATCGAATGAAACTGAAAATCGTTTTCCCGAAAAATCTCCTGCAAATATAAATGTCTTCAGAAACTTTCAAAAAGTCTCGTAACTGAGACTGCCATAGATTCGAGATTAAAGCCTCTACTTTAGAACGACTGTTCCACGAAACAAACTGAGGAACAAGTTCTAGAATAATTATGCATTGACCCCAAACATAATATAATAGTAATTATAATAGTTCGAGGAACATTCCTGAAGTAGCCGGAATCTAAATCCAGGAGAAGTCACGAGGCGCAGGGTCGTGCATTCGCGGCAGTAGGATGAGAAATGTCTCCTGAGCGTTCTCGGTTGCGCACAAAGTATTCACAGTGTTGAGGAGCAGACCGATTTGCGCGGAGTGGTGGCGAGCGCTAATTATCATTCCTTTCTCCGATTACCTTCGCACTTGTTTGCCTTGCTGAAGCCCCGCTAATGGTCGCCCTTGAGTCGCGGGCAAAGGGGCGCCGGTCGGGCCCCTGTGTCTCGTTTCTTTTGCGGAATCGCGGCGTTTAGTCGGCAATAAATCGTAACAATGCAGAAAGAGAGACAGAGAGAGAGAAATAGTCGGGGCACGAGCATATCCCGCCCGTGGAAACGGCGAATTTTGATTTGCGAGCGCCGGATCGTCAGTAATTTCAGTAATAGCTTACTCCCGGTGCTCGGGACCCAGGCACCGTCGATAAACCAGGAGATACCTGCGACTCAAAGTAACCACTTCGAAAGAGAGAGAGTAGCTGGCCTCGCCGAGCCAAGCCACGCCGTGGTAACTTCATAAAACAGCCCCCCCGCATTCAGATGATTCCCTATAAAACAGTATATCTCAATTCGCTCGGGCATCGGCCACTTCCACTGGCAACTGCTCCCTTCGATATAGCTGGTGACCCTGAAACCGACCATCCAAACAGTCGTGCAACTTATTAACACGTTCACTGACCACTCCGCCAATTTATTAGGTTTTCTAACCCTTTAGAGGATCTTGAAAATGTACTTTAAAAATGCAACTACTCAATGAAATCATACTTCACCCCTTACGTGATCCGCAGAAATCAAGACAGTGGTCCGTAACGTCTATATTACTTTAAAAGAGTAAATAATGGCATACAGGATATATAAATGTCATTAAAAAAAATTTTATAATATTTTTATGTCCTTATGTGTATGTTCAATGATTATTTACTACTTCGAAAGAAGATAGTCATCGCAACCTCGATGTACCGGAAGGAACAAAGAGAGTAAAAAATTGTAAACGCATAAAATGAATGTGTACGAACCGGTGGAAGGATTCATCCACGTGTCTCCGGGAACGAATAAAACCGTATACGGGTCTCTGTAATTGCGTAATTCGGAAAATAGTCCCGATATCGCAATCAAGTTTCTAAATGGAAACAATGTTGCTCGAGACACGGTTCGGGCAGGCCGAAGGGGAACAGTCGGCGAACTTTATGATCACCCAGTACAACTTGAACCGGGAATAGCACGTTCTAAAGGCTTGAGCGCCGCTGCCTACGTAGGTTGCAGTTTGAACTATAAAACGACGTAAATTATGGCCGCGGATTGCAATATTATGAGGCTATATACGCACGTTTAATGATCGAAGCTACCGGGGGCTGGGAAGCACGGTTAAGTATTGTCCGGAAATGGTGTGAAGGCATAAGCTGACTCGTCTTCGGCCGTGTCTGGCAACTATTGACCGAATGCATTCGTGACCGTTGCAACGCGTTGCACCGGTAGGCTTTCCATTCCCAGAGACCGCGGGAATCCGTGAGAAAAGGGCCTCGAAACGACCAAGCACTGTATCGAAACATTCGCTCGCTCGGACAAAATCATCGCTTCCGCTGGATGAAATCACGCGGGGTAAGTGCATTAGGGCTGGTAATAATTGACACCTGCTTAAAACACCAAACTGCGCCGAAATTGCAATCGGTTTCTGCGGAATCAACCGTTCCCGGCATCGATAATGGCAATATCATCGGCGCACAACGGATGCGCTTCCGTTACTCCCTGTTATCCTCCATTTACTCCCAGAAACATCGGAAAATTTATTTGTTTCTCCCACGATATTTCTCTGTACTATTTATTTCTTGATATTTCCGAGTAGTTGATACATCAACTGCCACTCGTTTTTCGAGTAATATCGTTTCGCTAGATGTTTTAAAACATCGTATATACTCCACATCGGATATGTTGTAATAGACTAAATTTTATTAGGATTTACAGAATGAAGTAACCGGGATTGTTATTCTCTTTTCATTTTCGATTTCATTAACGAAAGTATTTCGGCTGTGTACGTTCTCTAAAGGCTACGCTTCGACAGGCCTGAAGTACAGTTATTTGCAATTTTAACCGTCGGAATATTTCATGGAAGTGTATGGTACAGTATTCGGAAGAATAAAAATGTACCATTGTTCTCGAAGTAATTGCTGATATTTTTCGGAGTAGAATTTCGTTATGTAGGATTATTCTATGCTATGCCTGTTCTATGCCAAACCACTCAGCTGTTTAAAAACATTCAACGACCCGCTGTGCGTTGATGCGTCGTCAAGACGACGGCATATTCAGACGAAACACGGTTCAACAGTTGTAAACGCATGAAACGAAACGATTAGAATAAAGTTTTCATTGTTTTTTGGATACTGCAGTTACGAATTTTTCATTCATTTCGTTCTATTTTGTGAAACGTATTCGTTGTTTTACTCGCACGATTTTCAATTGGCAACACGATTTGAAGATGTTGAATTCTAGAGTACGCGTAACGAATAAATACCGAAAAATATATATTATAAAATCAGAAGTTTGATGGTTTTTTGAACCAAGAACATAAAAATTGACCACGCGCTGAACAAACATCGCGACAAGACAAAATGGAGGCTTTTAATCAATACGAAGTCGCAGCGATCCGCATTGATTACCGCGGTTTCTTCAACTAATTTCACTGCGATTCTAGATCATAAACAATTTATGAGGGAGACAGGAGCGGAATAATTCCGGGCGAAGAAAGACGACGGGGTTTCTTACGCGGGCACAAAGACGCGGGAAGGGAGTCGTTTGGAAACCATTCAAACAAGAGCAAAGCGTTTCTTGTTACCGGATCACGCCGGGAACCGTCGTCTTACGATACAAGGCGTAATCTTTACGGGGCGAGGAAGATGCGGGCGAAATATCAAGTTCGTTCTATGGGGCTGCTGGGAGCCGAACTGTCGTAGGCTGCTGTCCTCCCGAGATGAAGTTGCACGAGATTCAGTTAGAACAGTGTAAACGGCACGCCTATTTACAGTGTTTCCCCACCTCTCTCTCTCTCTCTCTCTCACCCCGTATAAAAGCAACACTGTGTTACCCGGTCGGCTACTATATTCACCTGAATCAGAATCGTAAATCTCCGGGACTAGCTGACGATAATAATTGTTAATTACGAGGGACACAAGAACCGGCGGGTTTCATTTAAATACGGTGTAAGCAAGCTGCAAAGATGGGGACGGTTCGCGGGACACTCGCTAACGAATCTAAACGCCGGAAGGGACGAGAACTGTTTTATTGTGTGGGTATAAATTGTGCAATAAACAACGACATGAGACAAGATAGTATATTACACAGTCATAAAAGGCGAGAAGAAGGACGGTTACTGTCGCCCGGATGGTAAGCGCTGCTCATCGTTTTGCTACATTTCCCACGGAAAAAATAAGAGAGACCCGGATGATTTGCGGCCGAGAACAAGGAGAAGAAACCGCGCGACAAAATGGCCGCACCGCGACCCACGCTGCACGCTCGCCGGTGCAACTACCGTCTCCATTGTGCTTTTCCCTGACAAATTTACTTGCCTTCTCTCTCCACCAGTTCTCCTTGCAGGACTTACCAGCCGAGAAATTTTTTTCAAACATCGTTTGATAACAATGACAATTTTGATCATCCAATAGACCACCCTCGGGACCACTGTCTACTCAGTTCCTTCAGGATTAATTTTTTAAACGAAGCTTTTTCAGATCTTATAGGTTTCTGGTAATTAATGTGTTCTCACCTGCAAGAAACAACGTGTTGTTTTGTCATCAACAATTTATTCTGGTTTTATTCTGTTTTTTCTTCAAACTCGTCTCCGGTAGAAAGTTCTTGAAATGCATACTTAAACAGGTAGCAAATGGTTGAGGAGTGGTCTGGGAAATAAGTTGGATGAGGCAGTCTCATTCAATTTCTGCAGTCATTTGCGAAACATGCGGTCAGACGTTGTCATAAAGGATTACAGGTCCTTTTCAACTCGCATTTCTTTCATCAATTTCTGCAACAATGTTGAACTGTACCAACCTTTGACAAGCTGCTGGCAAAATGATTGGTTAATATTGCAAATAACTTCCGTTGCTTTCTCTTGAATGGATACAATGAAATCGGCGTAATTTGCTTCTTCCCTGTCATTACTCGAGAGTGTGAGGTGATCAGCACGAAGGGGGAAAAAGGAACAATTTGCAGAAACCAATACAGGAAACACGTATCCGACAATTGTACATCGTACAAACATATTTATACGAGAATATATTTTTATCCTTCATCCCTTGTAATCGATCCCGTGCACAAATTTTATTTTTCATGAAGATCCGCAATAGGAAAATTCCTCTAACCAGTGAACGATCGAATATCTCAGGGCAGCTCGATCCTAATCGTCAAATAACGATAACGACAGTGGAGACCAAATAAAACGCCACGCGTCGAAACCTTTCCATTCGAACATCGGGCAGGCAACAAAGACTGGAATGTTCTATTGAAAAAGAACATCCTAAGCAACCCGTACCGAAACCGAAAATGAAGTGCTCGACAGGGACACGCGAAGACTGTGTGTGCGACCATGCCAGCCTCCCATCCGTTCTCCAGAGGTGACTTCGCGTAGACTCCGCCCGTTTCCGAAATCGTTCCGTGCCGTCGACCAGTTAAATTCGAAAACCGTCCCGAAGAAAAGAGCGTTCACAACAATATCTGGCTGAGGAATTGTGGGCTATTGTACGTCCTCATCCGGTGTGGGGCCCGGCCGTCAAGAAACTGTGCAGCACACGACTCGCCGCGCGTTCTCGTCCCCCGACTACTATATCGACAAGCGGTTATTACCGCAACAATGATGCGCTAAATTATCGATCGAACGGCCGGCCGATGCACAGAGATCCTCCCTTAGATTCCTTTGTTTCGACTGTCCTTCCCCGAAACCGGGGGATCGTTCGTCCTCGCGGTATTATCTTCATCAACCACCTGCTCTCTCCGGTGTTCCTGTTGCGGCCGGGTCCGTTTTCAATGTTACCCTCGCCTCTCCCGAAGAAATCGAACTTTTTCGACGGGAGATCACGCGACGGCACGGAAAATTTTTTTTCTTCGAAAGACTCCCTTGTTCTTCCAAAAGCACACGCGTGCAAGCCAGTTCGCCACAATACTCGCGACACGCGAATTCTTTTCTCGATTATTATTATTATTATTTTATATATATATATGTATATATATCCTTTCACACGTCCTTTCTTCCTGGATCATTGTCGACCGAAAAAGGTTTAATTGTTGCTTCCTGGGACCCCGGTCAGGAGCATCGACACCTCCAGCCGGAATCACGCGAGCAACATTAATTAGGCGTCCGGGGTATCATCGGGGCCCCACCGGAACACGGACACCGACACCGAAGCGTGCGAGGATCCGCCGACTACACTCGGGGTTTACACTTCTGGGAAGATGCTCGTAAAGACCGCTTCGCTTTCACTGGCTCTGTTATTAGCCTGCGACTCGAAACGGGCCCCGGGATCTCGGTGGTGGGGGTACCCCGAGGTATAATCGCGGGGACCCCCGCCACCAGGCCCCCGAGAAGCCCATACCACTAATTTTCCGCGAAAAGGCTAGCCCCCCTCCGGAATTAAATGGTGAACTTGTACAGGCTGCTACCTATCCGGAAGTGGACACCTGCAGTTCTTAAGAATTTTTGGAACTGATCCTGTTTGGCTGAAACTTGGGAAAAAATAATTTACTCTACACGCGATCTAGTGTCCATGAGGATTTTTTAACCCTTAGCACTCGAGAGGCGCCTCTGAGGTATCACTAAAGATTCCTGTACTATTATTGAAAATATTGTTTACATTATCAGATACATTCGCGCCAAATATGGATTCTTGGGTTCTTGATCCTTGACATACGATTGGCTAGTTATATTTCCGATACTCGTTTGTTTTCCGTGTTAACTTTGCCACAACAGTAAGAGTTTAGTACAGTTCCAACCAGTTTATTGACTAGCAACATTCCATTGAATTTGATTTCAATTTGTTTTTTTACAATTAGCATGTATGTATAAACATCTAATTTTCATAACTATTAAATAGTCAGTTTAATGAATAATAAATTTTGTTACTTTGATTTTCATAGACGCGGACTTTTCTTGAAAATGGTTCAAAACAGAACCGAAACGTCGAAATTATAATTCTGCAAAATTGCTAAGTTTTGTACTGTTTATCGAACCTGTAGCGCCGATATCATTTAGAGCATATACAAAATTTACGATCGTTAAAAATAGAGAATATTATCAGATACGTCGGTATCTAACCAATTACTAAATATTTAAGTATTGTATTAGGTATTGCACGAATTTCATATCTATCAAATTTAGAAAATCATAGAGAATAGAAATATTCTAGGTCAGAAGAAACGTTTGACTTTCGAGTGAAAATAGCTCCGAGTGCAAAGGGTGAATAAATGCTTTAATGGAAACTTCACAATCATAAAACAACATTTTAGGAACGTTGTTTTAGCTTTCTTAGCTGTGACACCAAATAGGAAACATCCTGTATGTATTGCCAGTAGATTGAGCGATTCAGGCTCCGGCATGGATCGGCTCGATTCAGCTAGATTGTGTGTGTGTGTGGAATTTTAGCAACTTCTTCCTTGTCACTGCTGTACGAAACTTGCCCGGGTACTTAAAGTTCCGAAGATAGACTTGATACGCAATTTAAGTTTGGGATCAATGAGATTCCGATGGTGGAAAAGCGAATCTAGGTAAGATGCTGCACGTGGAGCATCTTCAGAGCGAATTTGTTAATTGCGGTCCTTTTTTAGATGGGTCGTCTACTACAAAATGGTGGTAATGTACAAAATCCTTATTTTATTTTACACGGATGAGTACACGATGATGTAAATTGAAATTTTTTGCAATAAATGTAAACCTTTCCATTACGGCTTTGTTGAATACACGACTGTGATTCTGTTACAATTATTGGGGTATTTACTCGACAATCAGCGTCGGAAGTTACGAAACGAACCAGTAATTTACGTCGTGCACCTTCAATTCCATCGGGTGAGCGTAAGTCTTATTCACAGTCCCTCAAAACAAGAGGAATAAAGGAAACGTAGACAAAGAAGATGCCGAAAGAATTTACCCACAGTCTACAGGAACAGTGGATTGGTCCAGAGCCGTTTAAGAAACGATGGCTCGAAACCACAACCCTCACACCTGTCCAACTTAATATCATAACACATGTAAAAGAAAAAAGAAATATACAATATAGAATCTTTCTTTAATTTACATTGAATTCCTGCAGTTCCACCAGAAGAGGCATTCACGGTTTCTCAAAATAAGAAGAAACGAAACGCGGACAAAGAAGCTGGGAAAAGAATCCACCTCTAACTCCTTAAACAGAAGTTTAACAAAAGAAGCAGGAAGACTATGGGAGACAGGAACGAAATAATTCTCTGAGAACGAAGTGTCTGGAAAAATTGATACAGAATTTTCAAAAGGTCCTGGTCAAATAAAAAATTTCGTTCATTAACTGCGACAATTCTGTCAACCGTACTGCAGCTACTAAAAAAGACAGCTGGCTAAATGGTCGACGGTCAAAACAAGAGTCGCGGAAAGAGCTGAGTCGAACGAAGTCGGTGAAAGATGATTAGCATCCGGCCGGTGGAAGAGAAATCCAGAGGTGAGAGGTAACATCCGATCGGCGTCGGCGGCACGCCGCAGGGAAAGCACAGGGAGAAAAAAGAGAGGGAGAACAGACAGAGATCAAAAGAGAGAGCGAGAGAGAGAGAGAGAAATAGAAAGAAACTAAGAGAGACAGAGCGCGTTGGTCCCGCGGTCGAGCGCGCGAAGGCAATTCCGACGGAACGGAGAAGTTTTACGCGGAGATTATCAGAAAGCGGAGCGGACGCCCATGAATACGGAGATCCTCCGATAAAAGAGACCGGTATAGAGAGGGAAACACGATGGAAAAAGAAGAAGAAACGAAAAAAGAGAATCACGGGACTAGGAGAGAAAAAGCTAAAAAGAAACGAGACAGAAAGAGAGGATCCGGAAGAGTAGGAGAGAAAAAGCTAAAAAGAAGTCAGAGAGAGAGAGAGAGAGAAAGAGGCAGAAGAATGAGAAAGGTAAAACGAAGAAGGTGAAAGGCAGGTAGCGGCGTAGGAAGTCGACGAGTGGAACAGGACAGAAGAGAAGAGAGAAAAAGAGAGTGAAAGAGAGGGAGAGAAAGCGAGAGAGAGAGAGAGAGAGAGAGAGAGGGCGTCGGGAAAGAGTTGGTAACCCAGTGCCGCCAGGAGAGTGCCGGAGCAATGTAGTCGACCACGAATGAGCGTACCAACGGATGGAGAGGCAACACTTTGTAGTTTTAATCGATCCGGTGGGACGGGGGTGAAAGACGGAGCACCCCCTGATGCCGGAGGGTGCAGTCGGCATGTGGGGGTGGAGAAGCGTGCGGGAAAGACTGTGAGAGACGAAAGTGGCGGCTAGAAAGAGAGCAGAGAGGCCGAAGGAGGAAGAAGGAGAAGAGGATCCGATGGTCCGGCGCGTGCAACCGAGAGGCCGAAGGATAAAGTGGGACAGAAGGAACACAGGAGAGAGAGTAGAGACCCACATCCTGCCGCCGACTCCTACAACTTCAACCACCAGCTGGCTACACGTCCTGCCTCCAGCCGGGGGTGAGTTATATATGAAAAGCACGTGGACCACGCGGGTGCAAGAAGGACAACCGGATTCATTCATTTCCTCGCCGCGGCCCGCCGCCGAAAGGATACTACTTCTTTTCTTTCACCGACCTCGACACTCGGATGGATCGCGTCCGGGGGATCGTAACAGGTGAACGAGGGTGGTCTTTGATTATTGTCGGCGGCAACGGGAATTGGGTTACCGTACTCGCTTGGTGGTTTCTTGGTCCGATGAATGGGGGAGGTCAACGGATTTTTGGGTGAGCTGGTTCGTGCCGATACTCTTTTTGCTGATGCTACGTTTGGTTAGCAGGTGATAAAGGTCAAGGGATGAAGATGGAAAGAATTTATTTGACTGGTTTTAGTCAGGTAATGGCTTTTTGCAATTATGATAGAAATGAGCAGGTGTGATTTAAAACAGTCAAAACATCAAGAGAACTTGAATATACTGTTATAGAACTGTTAACCCAGTAAACATATTAAGAAAGAAAATAAATTTACATTTCACTCCTAGTAATTTCGCTGTCTAGTATAATGACTGTATCTTATTGTTGATTTATAAGTTCAATTTAATCACTGATGTTTCTTGTTCTACTTGTACTCGGAATATGGTGATTGAGAGAAGTCGTTTAACAGGTTTGGTCAAGATAATAAACGTTAATACTTCGGAAACAAGAAAAATGTAATATTTTTCTCTTACCTCGTCGTTAAGTAATTGCAACGTGGCTGAAGATCGCCGAGTTTTCAATATTTAATCCGGTTTATTTGAACGTTGTTTGCTCGCCTGAAATGATTATTTGGAATATGCTTTTCGTGTGATTTGTACGTACTTGAAGCACAATAATATATTAGCTTCGTGTACAATTCGTAAAATGATAATACAGTACGACAGTACAATAATAATGAACGAATGTTGCAGTTTTACAATGTTCACAGTCGAATGTGGGTTCGGCGATCGTAGATTCCTGTAAACGAGGTGGCAACACGCTGACCGCCATTTTGTTTAGAAACTGTCCGTCACAGACCGGCTAGATATTCAATAATCAATATATTCTAGGTGGAACTTCACGGAAGCAAAGTTTCGCTTAAGTTTCTGTACACGAGGACAATAATCAATTGTGTCCATGCAATAATAAAACAAAATGAATATTTTTCAATGCTCATAATTTCTTTTAATTATTTTTAAACTGGAGTTTGAAACTTTTTTTGAAAAATAAAATTCTTCTTCATTTTAAAACATGAAACTACGAATGAAATAATGTTTGTTGACTGAATACATGCAATTAAATGGCTGAAATAATGTCTGATGTTCATGAATTGTTTCTAAATACAATTCATCGAAGAAATACTATGAAGTCCGATCGAGAAGACTCGCATTAGACACAGCGGAGTTTGAAATAGGATTTAATGCATTTGAAGAGCAATTTATAATTAAGTTATGGTTTTCGTTAAAATATTTTGCAGAATTACAATTAAGTAGACTCTTCTGCAATTGTTTCAAGCAAACTGAATGTGTCGTAAAATCAAAGGCCCGTTTTAATGCAGTGAAAAATCAATTTATCAATTTTTAATGGTTTTCAGTGAAAATACTATAGAGAATTACGAGCAGGTAAGTACTCCAGCAATCGTTCAAACAAACTGAATATATCCGTAACGGAGGACGCACCTTGAAGGGCCGAATCACGACAGAATATTGTCGAGGTCGATGTTGGAGAAATTGAGGGGAGAACATTAAAACACCGAGGGTGCGGACAGTAATAGTGGCGCAGACGAGGGTGGCTCGAAAGGGGTAAAATTTGGACTTAATAAACGTTCCCTGCGAAGCTACGGGAACACGCAGTTACACACGGTGTTTGCGAATATTTTTACGCAAGATGGTGTGCAGGCCTTCCAAACACGACAACTTTTATCCCACGAAATTCACCGTGCAAGAATAATTCAATTGCTTCCAAACTGAATCACCTATCTTTTCAACCCTCCGCGTACCTTCCGTCAACTCACGCAACAAAAATACAGAACTTCTGCACATGCAAAATTCATTTTCACACGAAGAATATTTCACTCTACGTTAAGCAGCAGTTTATCTAAATTCATTGATATGTTGATTATACCGAATGAAATGATATTGAATTGAGATTAACCCAGTAAAGTGGAGTACTTGGTTGACGCGTTTGTGCTGCTCCGTAAAAATGGACCCGTCAACCGAGCGTAAAAAGAATGATTAACGTGACAAACGTTTCATTCATAAGGAGAGTAATTTCCCGTGGCACAATATTGCGATTTACATGAGAAAGATTCGGCGACTGTCAAGACACTAATATGCAGATGTAAAAAAATATTAATCTGCATGACGTTACAGACGACATTAAAAATTCTCTTTCATATTCACACTCTCGCGCGGACGGCGGAAATATTTAACTTTAAGTACCGGGCGTCACTCGCGAAGTCCCATATAAGATGCAAAAAACGCGGCTAATATATTCAAGTAGTTGGCGCGACCACTCCGCGAAAACATTTCAGAAGAAATTTACATCGTGGCCGCCATACACACACACACACGCACGCACACACGTGCACGCGGAACAGATTCGTCGGGCAGATTGACGCATTTTAATATGTATTGCGGTGTATTTCTTCCCGACACGGCCACCCACCCCACGAAAACTCAAACCGCACGTTATTTCGTGAAAGCCGCAGGAAAGGGAGAACGAACCGATTCGGTTCGCATTTTCGATAACGTTCCCGGTGAAATTGTTCGTTCTCGATTCGAACGCGGCGCGGTACACCCTATCGCTACCGCGTTTACACCTCCGTTGTTCTGAAAAAAATTAAAAATCGTCACTGCACGTGAAAACGGTCCTGGATCTGACCACGAATCGCGACGGGGACGACCTCGTCACGTCTTAGGCTGCGGTTGCGGTGCATGATGCATTCTCTGACGAACTGACGCGTCATGACGTTGTGGCGAGTGTGTACGTTTGTGGAACAAATAGAACCGATAGTGGACGCATTCTTTAAACAACTAAATGTAGATATAACGCTAATATTTGGGATTCTAACGATAACTAGAACATAGTTTTAACACCACGTGGCTCGAAAGTAGCAAACGATTGTCCGGATGGCGCCCCACGGATCAAAAATGCGCAAAATTCGCTTTTAGAAGAAACTTCTTAACACTAAACTTGCCGAATTTAAAAAAATGACTGGCATGTGTTGCCTTATAGAAGTGACATCATAGAATTTGTATATAATCATTTCCAGTGAAACCATCACTATAATTTCAATAATTGCAAAATAGAAATGAGAAACCGGTCATTTGACTGGGGATGGCAGGTTTAGTGTTAAAATCTCACGTTTTGGGGCTGATTGCAAACTGTGAGAATTTTCGATGTATCACCGGTAATTAGGACGTAGTTTAGAGATCATGTAGCTCGAAGGTAGCGAAAGATCGTGGCGATCGCGCTCCGTGACAGAACGAAACGAAAATGGCGCGCTATCGGCACGCAGCGTTGCAATTACCAGCCGGGGGTTCATCGCGCCCCCCTCTCCCGAAGATAAATGAGACAGTGGATCAACGTCGACGAACTCCGACTTCTGTGTACGAACGATTTATCAAAATTAATGACCGTAGGCCCTACCGGGCTGGCCGGCCACGCAGGTAATTGGAGTGCGTCTCTGTGACTTGCAATTGATAGGATATATACATACTTAAGGAACGCGGATTAACGCGATAATTCGGGATCGATGGCCGCGAACGATCGAGAGACGACGAACGTGATTGCGAGAGGAAGATGTTCGAGGACGATGGGATATCGATGCTCATTTATGGACGGGACACTGTTGGGTAATTAATCTTCTCCGTATACATCGACGTTGCGACTCTTTTTCGAGCGTTTTTAACGCCGCCGATATTATCGGACGCCTCGAGGATTTCCATAAAGGTAAGTTTCTTGTCCGGCTTTCCCTTTGCAAAATTGAGAGGTTGTTGTTGAAGATTCGAGCATAAAATTTGAATTTCGGGCCACGATTTTGTGAAACGTGGGACATGTTCTTTGTGATCGTGTTGGACTGCGAATTTTATTTATTTAGGATCAAATAGAAAACATTAAATATATTTAGGAAATTTTTTAAACCACTGTTATGTTACCTTTGATTTGTTGACATTATGAGAAGACACATTTTGAAGAAGTTTAAGATTGTTAGAGAGAAATGAATGTTCGAAATGATTTTACAAATTGTGGAGGAATAGTGAGAAAAATTACGATGGTTTCGTAAAACAACCCGATGTTAATTTTATAGGAAATGGTTAGACTGAGACCTAATCCAGATGTCCAACAGAAAATACAATAAATAAATCAGAATAAACTTCTCCAATAGAATTATAATAGGGTCGTATATGTACAGAACGATTTCACAGAAAGCAACTAAAATCCTGAAGAAATAAATACGAACCTCGAGCTCCAACCAATTCCATCGAATTTCAAAAAGAAGGCGGCGTCGATCTCCCAGCATCCAGCGGATCCAGGTAAAAATAGTGGATTATTCATTGTCCGTGGAAACACAGTCGTCAGGCAAGACTCGAGTGGTCACTAGACTCCCCTAACAGCAGAAGAATCATCCGGGAGGCACTCGGAATCCAAATTAACCCGAAATATTCCATTTGCGGTCGGCGCTCGCTCGCACTTCATCTCCGGCGAAGAACCACTAATTAAATCACCCGATAGGCAATTACTCACTCGAGCGGGGCCAAGAAAAATCGGAGGAAAGGTGGCCGGAAGCTGCAGGTCCCCAGCCCCCCTACTTACCGATTCGTGTCCGCGGGATGGGAACGTTGGATCTTGGTCTCGCGATGAGCCCTTAAAATCACATCGGGGGATAGGGTGGCTAAGGGACAGCAAGGGAGACCAAGGGAGACCAAGGGTCCGGCGTGTCCTTGCGAAGGAAGACCAGCGGAAGCCGCGAAATCGGTCCTTCGCGCCAATCGCTCCTCCCGGGCATCCCCGGCGAAGTACTCTTCAGCCCCGTCGGGCTGATTTGCATCACGGTTACGAGCTCGTTCGAACTCGTGGTGGTTATATTACAGGGAGAGAGAGAGAGAGAGAGCGAAAGAGAAAGAGAGAACGAGAGAGAACGAGAGAGAAACGGAGAGAGGGAACCCAGGATGAAAAAGGGGGACAGACGCGGGTCCCTCTCGCGCGCGTTCCACCCCCAAAGCAGCTCGCTGGAGGCAGCTCGGACACTCATAACAATCATAACAACGGGATCTCGCGAGTAACTCGCGGCCCACCTCCGCGCATGGTTACCGCCCACCGCTCCGCCCATTTTGCCCCCACTATTCGCGACGAGCATTGGCTGGCGGCTAGGCGGGAGAGAAGCCACGGCGGGTTGCCTTCCCTTGGCTCTACACCGGAGCCACTACGCAGCCAGACTGCGGACCGTCAGGATTCAGGTCCAAGTTTTCGCGCCGAGCCGAGACCGCGCAACGTGCACACCACGCTGCCAGCGACACGAGGGTCACGGGATATCGCTGTCGATCGGTGAAACGCTTCTTCCCAGTGAGATCGATCGATCTATCGGATCACCGTGGGGTTTCAACTGATCGGGTAGTGGCCGGATCGAAAGCCACGATCCCCTTCGGAGAGCAGCCCCGAACGAGGAATACACGCCTGTTCTACCGCGGCGTAAGTGGTCGTCTACGTGGGAAAGATCGTCGGAGTCAGGGAACAGAAGACGCCTGGAAGTAACCTGGGGAGTTTGTGATAGGCCGAGTGATCGGCGAGTGTGTGATTCGAGAGTGATCAGGGAATCAGAGCGTAGAGGTGCGTGCGCCGGTTCACTCGGCACGTGGGACCCAGACCAGCGAGGCACACCACGCGTGACACTTCGCGGACTCAGAACTGTCTTCTTGCTGGTTGCCAGCTTTGATCTTGGTGGGACGGGTGGTCGGTGGAAGATCGTCCGATCATCGGGTGTCCAGTGACTACTGGTGTCCAACGTCAACTGACTGTGAACTCTGTGCTCTCGTGGACGGTTCTCCTGTGTGTGATCCACAGTGTCTATTCTTTAATTCGAGGCGAGCTCGCGTGTTCGCCCGGTGACTATCGAAAATATATCGCCGCGAGGGCCACGTGCGGGAGGCGTTATACGTGGCAGGTGCGCGGGACAGGTGGTGCAGAGTTAATTGCACGCAGCAATAAACGTAGACGTTCAGGAGAGATTGATCAAGCCGATGAGACAGAGACCGTTGCGGCAAGGAGCTCGGCGAACGGTTCCAGCGAAGTGATGACACAAGGACTCTAATAAACTCCTAATTATCGCTGTGGGTAATTACCATACGCGCGTGACTCCCGTGTGTTTGCCGACGCGGAATTGCACACGATAACCACGGCGGCCTGTGCGCGAACCGCGGACAAATAGAATAATTAAAATCGCATTAAAGGAACCTCGTTTTCGTTTCTCTCTCACTCTATCGTTTACACACACACACACATACACATACACACCACACACACACACACACACCTCTCTCTCTCTCTCTCTTGCTCACACATTCGACGTCTCGCTTGAAAGCTGAACGAACGGTCGTCATACGGATTGTGAGATTGTGCGCGCGCGACCACGCGATCTATAGATCCGTTCGATCGTCGATCACCGAAATCGTTAAGATCGTTTTTCCCTTCGCGTTCTCTTCCGGATGATCGAGGTATCCGTTTTATCCGAGCACCGAGCAATCAACTGTTTGCTTGTTAATCGCTCCTAATTACTCGCAATTAACCGGCGTAATTAAGTAGGCTGATGTCACCGGCGGTCGATGTATTTGTGAATCGTTTGTCCGTCGACGTCGGCCCGCCATTGGGACTGCTCGCTGCTATTGTTGCTCGCCGTCGTTGGTACGCTGTTATCGGTGACAAGTGAAAATATTCAAGAGAGACTGAGGATCGAAGAGAAGGTGGCCAAGGATCGAGCGACGCGAGATCGCGAGGCGATTGGTTTTGTGATAAGATTGAGATCGACGGACTCGCTGGCACTGCGGACGAGACTCGGTTCGATCGAGCAGGTGGCAACGTGCTACGTGTACAATTGCGGGTGCTACGAACTACGTCAGGACGACGTCCCACGCACAACAGTCGCCGATCTCCTTAGGTGAGTACGATCTGCGTATGTCAGCGAGAACTTTTCGACGTTACACCGTTCGCCGGGAGATTAGACCCGTTAGCACGCTGATTAGGCGACTGCTCATGTCGGCTACGGATAGTTGAGCAAGTCCTCGTTTCTGTAGAACACTCCGACGAAAAGTTAGCCAGGCAGTTGGAAAAGTTGTGTAGGTTGGTGGCAGCAGGAAAGTGTGATGAGATGTGTCTTTATTGAAATAAGTGTAATGAATACACAAATTTTTTCATAATCACTTGTCAGACTGTTTTTAGTTCTTTTGTTTACGGTGGATATAAAAGTGTGGTAAATATGAGAGTCTAGATTAGAAAGACGTCAGAATTTACTTAAACGTGACACTTCGTACAAGGGAAAATAGTTTTCGGTTTGTTAATGTAACATCTTTCTGCGTTATGGTAGTATAATTCCGTGTCAGAAAAACCCCTACAAAAAAATCACTACTGCAGTTTGACAGATACAGCCGGCTTAGGCAGACGAAATATTTTTGCTTCTGCACATTCTCAACAAATATTCACAGTGTAACATCTCGCTGTACATTATCTTAGAAATTGATTCATATATTGAAAATCATAAATGGTTTCACGAAAATTATGTTTCACCTCGTTCGTTGTACTTCCTCGCAATTTCTAACGTTCTGCGACGTCTCTTCTCAATTAACCGTGCTCATTCATCAGTTTTTGTCCTAAAAATTTATTCATAAGTTGAAAGTCGTAAAAAGCTAGATTTCACAAAATGAACATTTTCTCTCGTTCGTCGTGCTTCTTTTATATTTTCTAACGTTTCTAATGTTTCTTTTGAACTAAACGTCTTTATACATCATTTCTTGCATCGCAATGCCTAAGGTAACATTAATGCAAATGATGGATACATGCTAGACTCTATTCATCCTCCTCTAATTACGTCATTATCTTCTCTTACGCTCGCGAAATTGCTGTACCGAAGATGATTTCCCAGAAAAATCTACACCATCGAACAAGTGAAACCTAACTGTTCCTAAACCGCAGAAAAATGAACTAAGAGCCAGAATCGTTCCACAAACTGTCACAATTATTTTATCATCGTCAAACACATCCGTTCATGAGTAATAGGAAAATTTTCTGAATACCACAAATCATCCATAAAACTATTACGATCATTCTCTTCGAAAAATAAAATTCTATGCAGATTTTAAAGAACCGTAAACATCAATGAATTCGCAACAGCATTTCCTCGTGAAAATCGCGGAGACTACAGAATCGGAAGCTTGGACGAAAATTGGAGCTTAAGAAACACGTTGTCGAAGGCATTGACAGGTTAACGATTCCAAACGAGAATTCTCGTCTCGCATTCTCGGCGCGCGCGTTCTGAAAAAAAGTTTTCCATCAAAATTCGTGATGCCGGGGAGCAGCGTGTATTTATATCTGGTCGGCAATTGCGAGGCTCGCGAGCGATAATCGTTGCCCCGATACCATTAAGTTAATCTCAGTAATTAAGAAAGTTACTCGGGGCCAGGCCGCGCGGGAATGTCGGTAGCGAGGGATTGAAACCGGCGTGGAGTTCCGCGCCTCTTTCTGCGCCGAGTGATAATTTCCCCGCCGCTACTTAGCCGCGTTCCAATAATCAGGGTGATAATTATGCGGAGATCGCGCCGAGTGTGACCAGCGAATGCTAATTGCTGGATCGGGGAACGGTTCTTAACCTTCGCCGTTCAGATCGATCGTCGTCGTGTTAGGTGAAGATTTGTACGAGGATCATCCATTGTAGACGCGTCGCTAGTGTCCCAACAAATAAATCCCGAAGATTGTCCGATTCTGAGTTTATCCTCTGCTGGGAATAGAAAATTATAAATCGCTGTTTCAAGTGAAGCGATCGCAAAAGAAAGCGGAAGAGAGCCAATTCTCTTCGGGAAATTTATTTGACTGATTGCGTTTGACATTTTCCGATTATTTGGCTGCTCATTTTTATTGCTAAAGTGTTTTAACAAATGCAGAGATTCAATTCCTTATAAAAATTGCGCATTTGATCGTCGTCAATCAAATTGTCTTTTCAAGGTTTTGAATTTGAAGTCCGTGAATTTTAGGTGTGTTTTGAGACCAGGATGGAAGAAAGGGAAAATTCAGTAGAAAAATTTTCTATAATTCTTTTCCAGGTGTTAAGTCTGTGTTTATCGTAAAGGATATCATTTTTTAGATTATTAGAACAGGGAACGGTTATGCTAAGACGTGTAAAAGCGAGAGATCTTTCCACCCGTGCGCTTGAAAGTAATGCTCAATGTTAGAAGGTTAATGCATGCAGATATTTTTAGTCTCCGGCTATAGACTAGCTCTATTTATAACGGTGCTCCATCTTTCGAAGAATTTTTCTGCGGCTTTTTCAGAGAATGTCACCTTCGGTGTCATAAAATCGTGTTTTACAAAATTGCATTTAAAATATACAATTATTTATTGTTATCATACTGATGGTTCCATTGTCTTCCTATATGTCTTCTGAACAGATGAAATTCCGTGAAAGTCGTTCCACATCGTACGCCTTTGTAAATTCCTTTCACTTCTTTAGCATTCTCGTTTTTCAACGTGAATTTTCCGGTTGATATAAATAGAGCTAAACCTAGTCCAAGAAACTGAACATTGTGGTCGTCGTGACGGTCCGAAGTAAATTTTGTAAAATGTTTGACACTTTGAAAAAAAAGAAATAAATTGTCCTTTGATTTCCCACGAAAAAAAGCTTCTTATATCGTGGCCAAACACGCACAAAGAAACTAAAAATCATGAAGCAACAGATTCATTATAGTAACAGATAGAATTTGCAAAGCGCGAGAACGAAATTTATTCAATGATTTCCCACAAAGAGAGGTGGCATCGGGAAGCTAAAAATCATCGCGGTCGAAGGGTCGCGATCAAAAGTAAATTCCGGCGGAGCGTGGCGCGTGCAGGCCGGAATCAGCGTCCACGTGAATTCCATGAGAATGACCTCGTGGCGGCGCGAATCGTCATCGAAATCCGTCCTCCCCGCAGCGGTTGATCGTTGCGCGGCGTGTCGAGCACGCATGCACGGTGCACACGGGTCATGAATGCAATTAAGCAGCGCGCATACGCGGCCCCCAGGTATTTTGCGATGAAATGACACCGTCAGTGAACCTAGCGGGGCCAGTGTACCGGTACCATGTGATCGGAGAGGTAAACAGGAGCACGTGTTGGCAGCGTGACTGTCGGGGGTGTGAGTGCGGGGGTGGATAGCAGCCACGAGGAGGACTACGGGGGTGGCAGAGGGTGGACGGGAAACGGTGTCGAGGGTAGAAAATCAGTGCGAGAGCTGCCGGTACGGTTGGGGTGAGAGAGAGCAGTTCTTTACTTGCCGCCTCGGCGCCTCGGGACCGCAGTGAAAGAGAGGAGACAGAGAGAAAGAGAGAGAGAGAGAGAGAGAGAGTTTGCAAGAGGGAGAGTATACCCGGGTTTGCTCGAGGAGGAAACGAGGGACAGAGAGAGGACAGAAACGGTTGATGGAGAGTCGAAGCCGGAAAATCCCAAAGGAAGCACTCGACTCGCGATAGCGCCGGAAAGAAAACGGGATACTGCCTTTCTTAACCCCAGTTCCCATTCCATCCAACAACCAGTTCGAAACTGAGGAAATTTACTCCAGACCGACTCTTTGCTCTGCAACCGCTTGACATGCGAATTCACACATCGAAAAAAAAGACATTTCTCCCATTTAACAACTAATTTGCTTATATTGAATAATTTCTTTCTGTGCTAATAGATTTAGTGAACCGATTAAGATCTGTGGAGTGCAAGAAGACCGTCTTATAACTTAATTTTTGAATTCTTGTTTCGGTAAATTGGCGATTTTTTTATTATTGTGCACAGTTCCATAACCTTACAATTACTGAACATTAGAAGTAGCTGATAATTTGTTCGTATTTTCTTTTCGAAACGTCCGAATAATTTCAATATAAAAAATCTGAAACCTGTTATTACAAAAAGGATTCTACGAACTTGTTTATAAAATGGGAAATTGTTCAATGTAGCTTCCGATCGAGAAAAATCGCGACGCATCTTAAACGCGAATCGAACTGTTAAGAGAAAAACGTGGAGATGCAGGTGTAGCAAAAGGTGCATGTATAATAGTATAATAAAAAGAAAGTCGGTTCGCCGTGCCAACGCGGTGGAAAGAGTTGGGAAAGCAAAGATGAAAAATGGGACCGCGAGTAACAGAGGCGGAAACGCGGATATTGTCCAGGTCAAGGAAAGTAATCGATGCTTTCCCCTTCTTAAATCCCGTCCACATTTCTCCTCGTTCCTCGGCGTTTATCCTCCGTCTCTGTTCACCGTTTCCCTCGGCTCGTCAACCCCCGTTTGCAGCCCCATTCAGCTCCCTTTTACCCGATTCAACCCCTGCCGACGATCCGGCGCGCGATAACATTTCGCTCGACAACTTACCCACTTCCAGCTCGCTTTGTAGCCTTGCTTCTCTATTTTCCATCCGGCGCCCTCCATCGATTATCGACTCACGAATCACCGCCGCTAAGCAAGTTACGCCACCGTCTTCGAGCATCAAATGTGAATCGAGTGTTTCCCACTGTGTTCCCGTGCTCTCGAGACACCGGCTCATATCGCTTGTCGATCGCCCACGCGTGCCATTCGTTCGACCAATCTTCCGCCTAAATGCACCATCAATTACACTATTCTTATTTTATATCCTCACCAATTTCTACCCATTTTGTACTCGTTGCTTCTGCTGGCCTATGATTTCTAATCAAATCTGTTTAACCTTTAGTACTACATCTCTATATAATAAAAATGAAATGCTGTTCGTTGGTCACAACATCACTTCAAAACGGCTGGACCGATTTGACTAAGTTTTCTTTTTAAATGTTCGTAATAGTCCAAATGAGGTTTTTAGGGAAAGAAAAATTGGAAAAGTTGCCCGGAAAAATGGAAAATTTGGGATAAAATGAAAGTGCTTTGTTCTATGAGATTTCTGTATGAACTCAAGACCATAACTCACGATTCGAAAGATGATAATGCGTAATTCTTCTTTTGTTTTGTTAAGTTAACAAATATTAACGAAGGAAAGTCGGAAAATTCGGACAAACTGCAGAAATCATAATCTTCGAAGCGGTACAAGTAGGAGGAAGTAACGATCGCAAACTTTATTGAAATTTGGACAGGACAACGTCTGTCGGGTCAGCTAGTATCAAATAAATTACCAAACATTCGAGTATTGCATGAGCTAATTAGATCAGTTCAATATACATAAAACGAAAAAAATTGTATAGAAGGGAAATATTCTAGGTTAGAAGAAATTTTTAGTCTTCGTGTTAAAACAGTTCTGAGTGTAAAGGGTTAAATACATTACATTAAAATGTATGTGGCAACGTTTTGCAGAACATTTCAATGTAACATAAATGATGAATACATTTTTAGACAATTTTATTTTCCTGAGAAACGAAACGGACAAACATTTTTATCCCCTCGCCAAAAGGGCGTCGATTTTTGATTTCGCGATCTGAAACAGCTTAACCCGGTCACGTTCTTGCGCCGAGAGGATCGCCGTTTTGAAAATAGCAGCGATTTCGTATGAGAGAATTAGCCTCTCGAATCGGTGTACACTGGAGTCGCAGAACACACCGGGTAACCCTTTGCTGCTCAAAGTCCTCGTTCCTTTGAGCATGTATCCCCGGTGTCCGTGCCTCTCGCAATTGAACGACGTGACGCCCCGTGGCGCGAAGCGATGCGTGCGGTGTCATTAATTCTAATAATTCATAAAGAAGCACGCACGTGCGTAACCGGGCCGGAGAGCTGCTCACGCATCGGGGGGACAGAGTGATGCTACGGCACGAGTGTTTTTGTACGCTCGATGCTCCTAATAGACCTAATTTGCGTGTAAAAGCACTCCTGAGATTTCCGAGCCGACGTTCGCCCCCATTCAGGACTCCTTTTCTCGTGGCCAACGACCGGAAACAGTCCCGGAAGACTTTCGATTCTTCTGAGGATGGACCGGCGTTCCACGTGCACGTCCCTGACCGTGAAAAAGTCGAAATCTTCCTCTGAACAGCAAAGTCTCTGAAGAAAATAGATCTGTCTTGCTGTATTTGATGTCTAGTGATGTTCACGGTCACTTGACCCGTACTTTTGAATTTCTTAACTATGTTTTAGAAATCGTTTCTCCTCTCATCATATTTCAGAAGTCGTTCCTCCTTTCATTTCTTTGAACAACGGATCAGTTTCAACTTTATTGCAAGGAACAGTATTACCGGACAATTTTTGTGGAATAATGTGTAAAATGAATTTCTTGCTTCCCTTAATAATAAAAAGCAGAATAGCGAAAACGTAACTTTCAAGAGAGCTCCGGTACCCTAATTACCGAAGTATTTGTATAAAATAATTCTTGAAAGATGTGGCTCGAACAAATCGAAGCCATCAGCGGCTCGGGTAGTCATCTGCTCGGTAATGTACATGTCGAACAGCGAGCAGACCGGCACTAAAAAATCACCGATCCATAAAGTGTTGAACGAGTTCGTTCTCGGAGCAAGTGTATTGAGTTTCACTTGAAAGAAAATAAAGAAACGATTATGTTTTCCGGCTCGATCGACCGATAAGTGGAAGTGCTCGAACGAATTCGACGGTTAATCCCGTTTCAAGGGGGTGGCGGGGAACGCGAGGGGGTAAGGAGGGAACAGAGAAAGAAGAAGGGGGGGTCCAATGAACCGAGCGCAGCCCGTTTTTGGGCCAGATGTTAATTCCAAACGACTCAGCGTGAGCCGCGAAGGCGGTTTAGTACGTAAATACATCTTCAGCAGGGGGTACCATTATAATGGGCATGTGCGGTTAAAGTTCTATTTGTGGTAATTCGGAGTTTAATGCACTCACGCTCTGATTTAGCCGGCGGGCTGACACTTTTTTTGTACTGCGCAAACCCCAACGACGCCTGGCGCCGTAAAACATGAAATATTCTTCCTGCGTCTCCGAGGACGGCCACGGCTCCCGTCATATTTTCTATCTTCCGCGGCAAATTTTCATACTGGAACAGTTTCAACCCCTTCGTTGCTCGCTTTAATTATTTTCTAAAGGAGACGTTCAACCGCTCTTATTATTACACCGGCTCCTTGGACTATAGAACACTCTCGACATTCCTCAAGAATAATTTGACTAAGCTACAAGAAAATAATTTTTTTTTCAATCGTTGAATTAGCTTCGGGAGATCGTACAGTACTTGCAATAAATTGTATGCAATTGTCTGTTCTATTCAATCACTGATCAATGAAGCTGTTTAAAAAGTATATGTACAAACAGTTATTGGGAATTGTATAGTCTGATAGAATTTATTTATTGAAGAATTACGGTAAATACAGGTAGCTCCGAGGTCGGAGGGTGTCAGAATTTAAGCCTTAACCCAGACACATTAGAACACTGAATCGTGGATGAACGAGAGGAGTAAAAAAATGTTTGCAATCCACTTTGGAAATCGCGGTAAATCGTGGTAAATCATGGTAAATCGAAGGGGTTGAAGAGTGTCCGAATATTAATGGCAGCGACTGCGTATTTGCATAAAGATCGCGCAGCCAGGTGATCACAGGGGGTTTAGGGGGGGAAAGGGCGATTTCCCGATGCCTTCGGAGCCGATTTATGGAGGAGTCGAGTGCGATCGAAGGTCCGTTGCGTTACGCACACGAGTCCGCGGCGCTCGGGTTGTATCCTCGTAGCGAGGCAAGGTGTGGCGAGGTGAGGCGAGATGAGGCGAGGCGTTCGCAGAGTCGCATTAACGGGCCGCTGTTCGGTTTAATCCTCGCGTTCCGTGACTCGGGACAAAGCCCCTCGGATTTCTGACGGAATGGTATCGCACGAAACGACCATTACCTCGGCTGGCACTTAGCCGCCGCGCTTACGTACGTACGTGCGTTAAAGATTAATTCGAATCACTCGATACCGTACCGTCCCCACTGGGAGGAACCCGTTCTCGAAATTGGCGACGACGTTCTGTCGAATCGACGTCTTCGCTGCTGTTTTCGAGACCTCCACGATCTCCCGAAAATTTCTCAGAAAGTTGACGAACTTTCTTGGAACTGGACCACACGAGCGAGAAGCAAAATATATGAAGAGAATTTAGTTGAACGAAATAAAGATATCATTCGGTTGGACATTGTTCGTGTTACACGTAACGTATGATAAATTCCCTAAAATTCCTCAACGCTAAAAATCCATTCCCCGTAAAACAAAACTCCCAAGAAGGAGTGATTACAATTTTCGTTACATTCTGATTGTCTTCTGAAATAAGTTATGCCGTTCCGTTATTCTTAGGTAAATTTTCCCGAAACTTGGTGTGACTTTTATTTTGTTAATGCGGAACACATAACCGAGAAACCTAAGATGTAAATGTTAACTCATCAATTTGACCAAAAGAAACATTGAAATCTTTTTTATTTTGTGTCACTGTGTCAATTTGACACAGAAGGACAGATTGAGTTCGTGATATGAGGGTTAATTGGTAGAATAAATTCGTCTCTGATTCTAGCCTTTTTACTATCTACGAGAACGTGTACCAGGGGCGTATAATGATCGCGCTAGAGCCAAAAACAATGAGCCAGCAGGAATACCACGGGACGTCTTTTGTCACCCTCGAATCGGTGCGACAACGGTGGCCTCGAGCTTCTTTTCTGCTCCCGTTCTCTTTAGCATTATGAACGCAACTAGGCGCCACAAAGCCGCGATTATACGTTGCCATTAGACCGCTCGATTGATTACGGGATCGTGAAAAAAGAAGGAGTTGTACAAGGACAATGTCGCGATGGGCGGTTGCCAACTGGTCCCGCTGGGATCATTTTATTGGCCGTGTTTCAAGTAGGAGGGTTGCCCTGCTCTACCATCTTCGTCCACTTTCGCTCGTCCTCTCTCTTTCACCTTTTCTTTTCCTTTTAACCCCCGTACCGGCGGCCTTGAGCCTTCGTCTAACTATTCCAGATCGCTTTTCGACTGTCTACGAATTTCGCTCTTCGATTCCCGGAGAACGTACATAATTATTCATTTTTATTCCCGTTCTATTTCTTAAGAAGAACGACGGAGGATTGAATTATTCATTTTTTGTTGCGGATACAATAAAGGGGATGCTATTCAAATTAATTAGAGTTATTGTTCGTGATGTATTTTACGGTTAAAACATTTTTTGAACACGTTAAGATTAACTTCATTGAACTTTGACAATCTAGGTACAATACGGTTCGTTCAGGTTCGAATTCGTTTTTATTGTTTATTGCGAAGAAATATTATAAGCACCGTGTAAATGCACGGCCTCACGGATGATTACGACTCCGCCCCGAAGCCGCACCCCGAAATTACCAGACAGCGCTACCAATTCGTACCGTAAGTTCATGAAGCAACAATATCGGTGGGATTCCCTAAAACATGTCTTTCGGTGTGCCCTAAACACCATCGCCGACTCGCTCGAGGGTAAACTCGATTAAAATGTAGCAAAAATGACTACCGGGAACACGGGAAATTGGCACCGGCTCGTAACAGCTGTTCGTCCAAAGCGACGAAACACCATAATTTCCAATAAAAACCGGCAAGCTTTGCTGCACGATTATTACCGCGTGAGCCAGAACAATAACGCAACGCTCTCACTTCGTGTCGCGCGTACTCGAGGGATATTCGACAATGTACGCGAGTACACCGTCTCATTAGAGCTCAATCGAGACCGCTGATACTATGAATTAAGATCTCGTGAACAATGCGAAAAAGCGAGCGAGTTACCCCGGAAGTTTCTTGTCTCGGCTGGCACGAGCGCCGGCTGTTGTTTCTCTGTAACCGCAATTTGACTAAAGGTACACACCTTTCGGCTTACCTTTGCGCAGATGTCGGCGGTCGATGTCATGAAATTGCGTGTTTTTTTAATCGATTTGTTTGGAAAATTCTCTTGGCTCTCTTTCGCGTACATTGGAATTTGATAGAGCATCTGCCAGATGTGACGACAAAAGGGTTGCAGAGTGAGTACGAAGGGCTGCTAGTTGTTACTCGTAATTTTGAGGTACGATTCGACACAATAGCGAAGCTAGTACTCTGTCAGTAGCATCTTTGCGTGTTGCGTGTTTCATCAAGAAATAATACAGTACATACAATCTCTAATGTCTAGGGAACCCAGTTTTCAAATATTAACGAAAATGATTGAGCCAACTAGATGAACAATGAAATGTAACTTGCAGCTCGAACTTCTACTCCAAGTGCTAAAATTGGGTTGAACAGAGACCTAGTAAAACGTTCTGACAGGTGTCTTTTATCTAACAACAGAGTACACCGTTCCAAATAGATAATGAGAGGGTCCCGCTAGTCCCTTATTCGAGCACAAAGAGCCATTCCTCCGAATCCAAGAGCAAATAAACCTCACAACTAGCCTAGAAATAAATAAAACCTGTTCCTCCAAATGTTAGGGCGGGATTCAACACGCCCCCAAGGTTCTATCTCGATCGGGCACAGACAACAAGCCTGAATTCCCTTCGGGGACAACGTTCCGAAGCAAATGACGTCGGAGAAAGAAGATACTTTCAATCTTGCTAGCCCATAATCGGCGTTCGAAGCCTATTTATCTTGCTCCCTCCTCTAAAGTGCTCGAAGTAGGCGTGGCTTCGTAGCTCTCGATATCGACGAAGCGGAACAGGTTGCTCCAGAGGGCCATCCACTCGCGCATCTATACCAAACCCATCCGAAATCCTAAGACAAAAATTTATAAACCTTGTCAGAAGCACAATTAAGTAATTAGAAAAAGATTCTAGTGCTAAATTTTCTTAAAAGGCTGACGAAAAATTCGCGGGTACAGAGCACGCGTTGCGAGATCATTCAACGGATCGCTGAAACCGATTTACCCTAATTCTTCGTAGGAACTAGGAAATCCTAAAGACGCGTCCGTCGGGCCGGCATGTGCGGCCATATGGCGATCATCCGCGGGTTATTAATAGTGTTCGTTGCGCATAGCCAGAAACGGATCGCGTTTTCGCGTCGAACTGGACCTGAGCTTGAAAATCGTGAAGTCCGTGTCCGTTGGTCGTCTTGCCGGTCTGGAATCGGTCTCATAAATCGTGACCGGGACTTTGGGCGGTTTCCACGCACCTCTTTGTGGCCCCTGGGCATCCAGGGAGCTGGTGCAAGAGAGAAGTGGCCGCCATTGACCGGAGAGAGACGCGCAGCTGGCTAAGACTATGTGGAAACTAGCTGCTGGCGCACGGTTGTTTCTAAACCCACCTTATCTACTAGCCCCTATAATAAGCTGCGATCTGAGACCGTATATTCCACCCACACGCACACAGAAGAAGGTAGGAGGCTAGAGAGAGAACAGGAGAGAGAACAAGAGTGAGAGAGAGAGAGGGAGGGAGAGAGCGAGCCGAACGTGGCCTGTCCGAAGGAGCTACCCGCAATTCCCGGACGCTTATGCGCCACGGTGTTGTAGGCCACGGAGCGCTTGCAATTACAAGCTGGTCAACATATAATTATCCCCAATGACCATAAATTACCGGATTTTTATGCGCAACATTCTTAATTACCCTTTGAATTAACATCAATCAACCCCCTTAATTGTATGCTGCTGGGCTGCCGGCGTCGCTGACGTTGCCTTTGCTGCTCCCCTCATACCCTCTCTAGTGATCCTCTTCCTTTTAAGCATCGTGATGATGCCCGGTACCGTTGATAATGCGAAAACACGATACGTGGCCCGGGGCTCGAACGAGAAATATCGAGAAAACGAACAAGATGACGGGAGGACGAGACGAATGGTAAGAGACACATCAGGAGACGAGTGCTCTCACTGTCTCTCTTTCTCTTTCTCTTTCTATCGTCCTCTCTCCCTCTCTCCCCACCCCTCTGTCTGTCTGTCTTTCTCCTGTTGTTGGGATGGTCTCTTCTTCTTTCTCTTTCGGTCTTGTTCCCCTCCGTTCTCGCTTACCGGCTCGTTCGGTTTCCTTTCAGCGGTTAAACGTCTGATCAGCGAGAGACAGGGAGAACGCTCGCGTCCGCCCGGTGACGGCGCGTCGCATAATGCACGCGTTTTAATTGCCTCCCTAGACACTCGAGCGATCCTCGTATCAATGGTCCCCGGTGTTTTAATTGCGTATTCGATTACGCGGACTTTCACCGGGTGATCCCGCCGGCAATTATCGCTCGAGGAGACATGCCAGGATGCACCCGGTGAAAGCGGATACTCGCTGCCCGATCGGAAGATCCGCCGCCGACGGTTGTCTGATGGAACCGGACGATTATCATTTCGGCATCCTTATCGTTTCTACTTGGGGGGGGGGGGGGTCACTCCGAGAATCTGCTCGTTTGGATCAGATGCGTTGGAGATTGGGAATTTTTTGGGAATTTTCTACACGACGTTTCTTGGGATTGATTTTGAATGAAGTGATGTGGAGTGATGATTGGCTGTTATGCACTGCCTCATGAAAATGACGAGACTTAGTTTGTCCAGAGTCTACACAATTTTCATTACGACACGTGTTTCGATAAAAAAAATTGATTCAATCATCTTCCCATTAATACGTCTCAGTCATTTCAATAATTGTAGGAAAAACAATCTTAAATCATCTATTTAATTGGAGGTAATTGTTTTCGTGTTAATTTGCGAGTCTATTAATGAGTAAACTGGTGAATTAAGAAAGGGTAATAAAATAGGATGTAATTTAGAATTATGCAACAGTGCTTCTTTCATGATTTTCAGGACTGGAAGGATGATACAAATTTATACTAGATAATAATGTAAATAAAACAAATTGGTTGAAAATGTAGAATTACGTTTTCCTTTTGTATACTTCCGTCTTGGAAAATAATTTTGCACATTTTTCATGGATGCGTCAGTTTCAGTAACCTGTTCGCGTGTCTGGCTATTATTCGCCGTTTCTACTTGTAATAAACATTGACGACGGCACGATGTTATCTGTTATATTAATCGTATTGTCTCCCAACTATCAATTTACATCTAATTAGGGTACAAAATAAATAATACCGCACCACTATCGTTGTCAGGGCAAGTATAATAACAGCAATCTATCATCCCACTCGTGGTCTCTTATACATACTGTTTATAACTTTGTAACAGTCTACGAAGACTCGACTTAAATAACAATGTTTTTCATTGGACCACGCCCCCATGAGGCATTCCACCTGCACTAGAATTAACTTTATTAGCCTACGGAAATTAACCTTTTATGTAATATTTCATGCGGTCCACAATAATTTTGATCCAATCAAATAATTTAATCTTGTCAAATAAATAGAGAAAGATACATTTGATATTCGCAATTAACATTCTCAATCTCTAGACTCTACAGAAAATATTATCATTAACAATAAACTAAGATTAAAAGTAAGAATCATTCTGAACAAAAAGAGATACAAGTTCTGTTTTTGTAACAGTCTATTAAGTGTTAGGAAACTTGATTATGATCTACGAGGTGTAAGAAGATTGCAGAAGTAATTGCTGTGATAAATCTTGTCTATTCTATTCTGACGTTGTCAAATAATTCGTTTTACATCTTCACTGGTTTAATTTGCACTTGCTCACTCGTGTCATAAACCCTTAGTTTAGTCACACTCAATATATTGTGAAGTAGAAACGTCCAGTAGTACACAGACACAGAGACTAGTCCGTTGCCTATCGAATTTTCGAAGATACTAATACTACCTGGCAAAAATAAGGTATCTTATAGTTCTTCAAGCGATTTTCTAGATCTCCGAACGATCCTATATTCCTTTGTGTGATCATCTAGTTTAACATGTCTTGTCGACGGTCTTTGGACGATCGTGGGCCAGCATTTTTCCGTTTGCGGCCGTTAATTCCCGTCGGGATCGTATTAATCGCTCTAGGGCCACGTCCGTGAAATTACTAGACGCTTTAACCACCGGCTGTCCGATCCGAATTCGTCCGCAACGATTATTATATCGCGTCCTGAGCAATAATGCCGGTTATTCCGAAAGCTGGCCAATTAGTATCGTCGATTTGGATGCTTTAATGAGAGTGCGGTTTCATTAGCGTACCACGTCTCCCCTCCACACTCTCTCTCGCTCCTTCTCTATCACTCGCTCTCTCTCTCTCTCTCTCTCTCTCTCTCTCTCTCTCTCTTCGCATCCCGATCCGTGATACGTGAAACGGAAGAAGAATCCCTCGCGACCGCCACGAAGAAATCAGGCTATGATTATATCCGTCGATCGTTCGAGTGTCATTGAGCATTAATATTTGAAAATTGCTATGTTCGCGCGAGCACGGCCTTCGAGAGGCGTCGCGTTTCCGCGCGGCTACAGCGAGAAGATCAATCATCGGCTTGGATCCCTAAATAACCTTCCGCCTTGGCGATTACGAACGTCAATGCGTCGACGCATAATGCCACGTTCGATTCGCGTAAGATTGCACTGTCGAAGACAGTGTAATTGTTGTAATACATAGCTCCGTGCCGGTTGAACAGCACCTTTTTTATTTCGACACGCGAGTATATCCTCTGCCGTTAATAACAGCGGGATCAACACCATAAATATTCTATTCGAGCGAATGTGGAAAGTAGTATTGCATTTTGAATTTTATTAGGCGATCGCTAAACTACGTATGTCCGAAAATCTTCTTTCTTCTCAGAACCGACATCTCTACGCAAATTGAAAAATTTCTTCGCGAAAATCTTCGTCTTCACAACGGTACCTTGAAAAGTGTACGATCTTTGGTGGAATAGCTTGGCTATTATTTTGGAAGTCTGTCATTTCAGAGTGAATGTTACGTTGATTTGCGAACAGGAAGAGTATCTTTCCTCGCAGATGCAGATCCCACGATATATTCCGAGAGGAAAGGCTTGATTTAAAAATGAGATGATGCTTATCGAACAGCTTGACAATTTCGCGAAAATCGTTAATGGCGTGCGGTTGGTTTTCGGAGGCGTTGTACGTGTCGATGCATGCACCTCGGTGTTTCCACGTGCACGGGAACCATAAAACAGGGTTTAGCTGAGAGGCCGACAGCGTCCGGGTGCATTTTCGTATTACAAAACCGTAGAAAAAAGTCCGTGGCCAGTGAACGGCCTCAGCTTTGACAAAATCGTCGTCGAATTACCGAGGATCCTCGGCGACAGATCGGCCAGAACCCGATAACCCCCGGGCATTTTTCCGAACTGTTACACCTGTGCAACCTGTGCTGAAAAACCGCGGCAATTACGACGTCGGCCGTGTAACGCCGTGTCAAAACCCAATGTTCACAGCCGTGAACGTGTTCTACGGAGAGCTCCGCCGGCTTCTTTTTGCGACGGGGGCCGCCGCGTGCGCCCGGCTCGACGTTTTAAAAACCCCGGCGAGAAACATTTGCGCGGCGACCATTATAAAACCGCTTTTATGAGGAACAAAGTAGCTGGTGGGCAGAGAGAAGGTGCGCTCCCGCCCTTTGACAATAATTTGTCCAGAATAACCGGCTCGTTTCTCTCTACCCCGGTCTTCCGCTCGATGATCCATCCAGCCGTTCGTCATAGGCGCACGGGCTTTTAAAAAAGTAAAGCGCTGGACTCGGGCCAGCGCAAAAATAGAAGCAGATGTTGTTAGTTGCGTTCACCAAGTACACGATCCGCGGGGCTTCGACGATGGATTCCTCTGACCCCTTCTTTCCCTGCAATCTTCTTCTTTCGAGCTTTCACTGGCTAAGATGCGAACACCAGCGGACCGGATGTAGTCTGTAACACGAGATTTCTTCCGCTGTGGATACGTAACATGTACAGTCTTCCTCAATACGCATTTTTTTAAGAATCTTCAAATTTAATGTTGCCTAGAAATTCTCCTAGCGATTTTCTAGTTCTCTGAATGATTCTTCACTTCCTGCATTTGACTGTTCATTTGAAAGCTTGCTTCTCTAGCGGAGGAAATCCAGAAAGTCGAATTTCAAGCTCCCTAAATATTATGGTAGCAATGGTAACAAGCTGTTTTGTTCCGCGTCTACGAGATCGTAACGGTGTCAAGGGTACTGCGGAGAATTTTCTGCTTTGAAAATTGACTAACAAGTTCGTAAAATTAAGTATAGGACTTGTTGGCCGCGCTAATGCTCGGTAGATTGCTATTGGCTAACGTATTTCATGTTTATTGTACGTGAGAAGTTGCAAAATTGCTTTGGATCACGCTCAAATTGGGGGTGCTTTACATTGTACGTAGCTATTTTGTGAAAGACCAGAAAAAGAAAAATACTGAATTATTTCTCAGGACTTGTGTGTACGCTTTTGCTTGACTCTATTTTGTGGAAAAATCAATTTCGATACGTAGCCGGAGATGTATAAAATATGAAGTCGTTTTCAAAGTTGACGAATAAACTTGTGTATTTTCTACTGTAAATTCAGGATGCTATTATCAGTTCGTATTAGAAAATTAAAAATATCCAATTCTGACGCCCGGAACTATTTTAAGACTTACTTCAGTTGACGTAAAAATATTATGGTTGGTACTGCTGTCGGAATTCGAGCTCACGTGCTAAGTAGGTTGTAAGCATAATCTAACTGGAAAATGTAGATAAGTTCGCATTTATGATAAGATTAAATATAAAAGTCTACTAATTCTTCTGTCTAATTCTTCTTAAACTTTCATTTGAATAGAAGTCAAACTGTAAGGAACCGGTCCCGAAAAATTGAGATATAAATGCAACGTTAAGTGTCCGAAATGTAAAGGAGCATCCACTCGTCGTTTGGGAGCCGAAGGAGGAATTTCCGCTAAACGGCGGGCCGGATAAAAATAATTATAAATGCGAGGTGTCTGCGAGGATGACACCCGATTTTATTCTCGATGCTGCGTGACGCGTTGCCCCCGCCATTTTCGCATCTCTCGCTGATCCCATCGGCCAAATGTTTTTGCTTTGATGTCGGAAGACGGACGGGCCTCCTTCTAATTTCCACTGTCTGGATTCTTAACAGCTGCACGCACGACGCTTCGATACGGCTGGCGGGAGTCCCGCGGTTTAATTAGTATCGCGTTTATGCGTGTCGCCTGCGCCCTTTCAAGTCCCTCGGCCTATGCCGGGGACGATTTCGGATCTTATCGATGCTGCCTCGTTGTGTTCTTTTTGTATCCTCTTTCTCTTTCTCTCTCTCTCTCCGTGTGTAGTGGAACGATTAAAGGTAATCTCGTACGATCAACAGAAAAAAAGTAGATATCGCTTATTCTCTGAGGTGGAGTCGATGGTTCATTATACGGGGTGAAATTAGAAAATAATTGTACTCGAGTGTTTCCCGTGGTTTCAACCAACTTCATTCTTCACGCCATTGATCTTACCGGGCACTTATACGCGATTACATATTCTCGTTAACCACACTTTTATTTCTTTTGCCTCGTTACAATTGTGTAACATTTTTTCGGTTACACAAATTGTATTAACTACCAATTATTTTAATATATAATTAACCCCATTAAAATTTGATTTCATCAAAATATTCTAAGTTTTTTTTATTATGATTTCACATCGTCTTCGAGTTTTAAAAATATGATAATGTAAGTTCCCTTTAAGTTCTCTTTTTGTTCAAGATTGATTCATTTAATTCTCAGCAAGATTGAATGGCACTGTAACGATGACTGCGATGTTAGAATTGCACGCGTGTATAAATATTCATAGTGGGGTGCATTTCATTAAATCGCTCGTAGGGTACGACAGATTAAAAAGTTTATTAAATCACCAGATTAGGAAACGTCAGTCCCAATTTTTCCAATTGACCATAGCGAGTCCTCGGCATCTGCCTGCCCCACATCAGCACATTACATCAGCTTACGTTACGAAATACTTAAGCAAATTAATTCCTTCGTAGGCCAGTGGCCAGAATTCTCCTTAGCGCTATAACTGACGAGCCAGCACGCACAAGAATTCCGCGGAGTTCAAATCGTTTTTTAGAAGAGACACAAACATGAAACGGAAAGAAACTTGACACCATACAAGTGAGCTCAAACGGTAATGTAAAGAATCGTTTTCTCGGTAAATGTTACATACCGGGCGACGAGTACAAATATTTGGCTAGCTCTTTTTGTTTGATACAAAATTAGAAAAATGTCTAGTAAATAAAACTTCGACATTTCTCGAGCCTCGGGGAAATGGCTACCATGTTCTTGTAGTTCGAGATATCGGGCTCAAATTTTCAGCAAGTACTGTCGAAATATCATATAATAAGATGTATATACTAATTTTTTTACAGAAGAATAATTTCATATATAAAAAAATGTTGAATCGTTTATTATCAACCGTTCAAATATACGTGCTTCGCAGAGATGGCCTCCGGGAAATGGCTGCTGCCATGTCTTTCTAGTTTGAGATAACGGGCTCAAATTTTCAGCAAGTACTGTCGAAATATCATATAATAAGATGTATATATTAATTTTTTTACAGAAGACTAATTTCATGTATAAAAAAATGTTGAATCTTTTATTATCAACCGTTCAAATATACGTGCTTCGCAGAGATGGCCTCGGTAAAATGGCTGCCATGTCTTTCTAGTTTGAGATATCGGGCTCAAATTTGCAGCAAGTACTGTCGAAATATCATATGATAAGATGTATCTATTGATTTATTAATGAAATAAAGTTCGAGCGTTAGAAAAAAATGTTGAAACACATGTCGGTACGTGACAAAGAAAAGTGGATGGAAAACATGACTTAGCCGGACGTGTAGACAAATGATATTCTCGCCATTATGGAATTGCCGGGTGTCGGAGAGCACGCAGCGATCTCAACTATTAGATCGGTCCTCAGAGAGTTTTGGTCGATTCGCAGATTACGAGTCCCCGGGATGCAAGACTGACATGGCGGAGGGTTCGGCCGAGGAGGAACAGAGCAGTACCGCTGCGCCCGCTTCCCCGCCAGCTGATCTTCGCACTCTGAACACCCAATTGTCGCCGCCTTATCACCACCAGCCCCATCTCCAACATCGTCTTCAACCTCTGCAGCATCCCAACATGTTGGCGACCGCCGTACCGCCCCGGCACAGCCACAGCATGCTGTCTCATCAGGTGAAAATGGAAGCCGAGTTGGACGGTCCCTGCGACGTGCCATTGAATCTCAAGAGCGAGGTAAGTCCATGAATCTCTATCATGTATTGACCCTGATCGATTTTCGATTCGTTCTAATCGAACCGGGAACAGTCGCGCGACCGCTCGCCCGCGCGCGCGCGCGCGCACATCCTTGACCGAAATGTCAATTGATCGACCGATTAATTATTTCGATGCCGAGTCATTAGACCGCCGATCTTCCTGGCAACCTTTTATACATTGATTGATGAAAGCGGATATTACCGAGATACCATCCTCATTCGATGCACTTACCAAGTGCAAATTAACAGCGAATCTGTCTGTGCAACTGTGTTCCGTTGTCGCTGATGTTTATCACGTTTTTAGTACGTACATCAAGTGGTACATTAAGATTTGCAGTCTAGTGATTAGTCAAGAATTAATTGGAATTAACGGTTCACGTTCACTACAAGAGATTTTGTACATGAAGAATACCACGCTGTGTGTGGGCTATTTCTAATGATCTAGCTGCATCGGTAAAGGATTTAATTCAACTAATACTTCTACCAATTTTAATTTATTTATTAGGTCGTTCGGAAAGTAACTTCGTTTTTCGTATAGAGATGGCATTTCTACCACTTGTTATTACTTAATCTTCTTTTAAATCGCAAAATCCTAGAACATTTTAACACCTGAAATTTTTGACGTCATTTTCTGCTCTGTCACAAAACTCATTCTAAATGGTAAAAAATGATCTTTCATTTTCCCATGAGAAAACGAAATGACTTTTCGAACTACCTAATACATACACCAATCAAATCATTTCAAAGTCTGATTTTTGACTGCGAAGTTTCTGCTAACATAATTGAGTATAGGAGTCCGCTGACTATTCCTGAGTATCTTCGCTATCGTCGCTCGCTTCACGGAGCTAAGATTATAACGAAATTATGCGCGGAGGATCCCCAGCGTGCTCGCCCCAGTTGATTAATAAGAAAGCCCGTCGCTCACGACGATCGTCATACTCGTTACTAACGGTTTTGTGTGTCAATGACAGCCAATTGTCTGGTTAAGTAGCTGCCGCCGCCGTGTCCCAACCTAAATCGGCCAATGGTCTCTCTGACCTGTATACGATTAACGTACAAAACAAAGCGTGTCGAACGACTTCCATGTTGGATGGATGGGGTCAATGTACAGGCCTTATTCTTTCTGTAAGGATTGCACAACACGCGAGTGCGAATTCGACGCGGAATCTTTCTTTAACTGCACAACGCGGCCAGGAGAATCAGAATCGCACAATAAATTAATTCAATATTATCACCAGACTGCGGATTTTATACATTTATGACGAAAACATGTGAAAAGACATATTAAAAAGATTTAAAAACGTAAGAACATTTTTTATTTTGCATAAAGTTCCGCAGTCTAATTCTTTGGACAGAATGCATTCGAATATTTTTCTAGTTCATTTCTCGAACAAGGAACTAACGAAGTCAAATGGCTGCCAATCGCGAATTTCTTCAGAACCTCGATCAGTTTAATTCATACAGCAACTAGGCTTGTATAAATCAACAAGCAGAATATCTTTTTTTCTGGTTATCCTGTTAGGAACGATACAATTTATCCGGCGAACCAGCGATAAGCGTTTCTTTGCAGCTTGTCACGCGATTCTTAATGAAACTAATTTATGTATCTCATTGTTAGTGTTCGCGGCTGATACACCGTTTCGAACGGATATCTAAATCGTCTCTTTTCCTTCAGAGACTGTATATTCCGGAATTTTTCCACCTGTCGTTACGGCGGGAGTCGCGCGAGCACACTGCACACCTGAGAAATCGGCGGCCGAACTAATAGACCAAGATAGAAGCGAAACACGGGTTTCTCATTTGGGATTTTCATCAGGTTTCACAATTCGCCGGCTCGGTTGCATAATCGAACACGATTTGCCGGGAAAATTCAACGAGCCGTAAATCAACGGGATTGTGTACGGTCGCTTTCTACGACTCTGGTATATCAGAGTTTGCTCGCAGGAGAGGTGAAAAAGAGACAAAGGCGTTATCGGGCGAACACGTAAGTGGCCCGTTGTGCCAATCTAATCACCATACTTGGCGCATACATGTCCGCTCGAGCATTAAGCTCGCGCGGAACGCTGTTAGGTTATTAACAGAAACTGCCCGAAAAGGCTGCTCCCGTTAGGCGATCGGCGCTCGTGGGAAAATCGGGAATACTTACCGGTAGAATGTCAAAGTTTGCTGCGGGTACGCGTGTACGTGCGACACTAGCCTCAGGCTAGATCCACACTTCCCTCTAATCAACGCTAATTAACCTGAGCACCGGTAAACTTCATTTTATTACTATTGAAAATAACGCGTCTATATTCCATAATGATACATATATTTTATCTACCACTTTAAAAAACGGTATATTTATTAAAAGAGCAACACGTCACGTTGGTTGCCTGGTCGGAACTCTATCTAAACATCGATTACCATCGGAAAAGAAAACTGCAACGAAGAGGGTACAGCCGATCTTGCAAATCGGTGGGCGCTCTCCTCATTGGCCATTGTTGTGGCACAGAGTATGAAAAGATTACTTGCCAACAATTAACACTCTATTGAAAATGATTACACGTAAGACAGTAAGAACATTAGTTATTTAATGCTTTTACTATTTTCTATTTCATTTGTTCGTTTATGTCACACGATAAAATCCACAGTCTAATAATTACACAGACAAATTCTAGAGGGAATACATTTTTATAATTATGGGTTCAGTGATCAGCTTGTTAATGTTGTCGAGGCCGACGTGTGGATCCGGCATAAACGTTCGCGCGAAAGACTTCCGCGTTCCATTCCCGGAGTAAAGTCTAATCACAGATCGCAACCAGCCCCCCCCCCCCCACTCGTCGTCGTCGATCATTTATTAATCCATAATCTGTATCAGAAAAGATCAACGTGTCAGCTCTCTCGCCTTTGATCTCTATTTCGCTCTTCTGGGATCTTATTTATCGCGTATAATAATTGTTTATTACGATCCGCAGCCGGGAAAGCGGACCCAGTTACGCGCACCGTTTCAGATTTCGTTTTTGTCCCGCCTTGGAACGACGCTTAGTTGCGTGTAACGCGCGGAATTAATATTTATGGCAGCCTCGATGGACGGAATCTTTCACTCAGATCGTAAACGCGGAATTATCCGACCGTTTGTCGGTGATCTAAGCGCGACACGCTCGCGAGGTTCTCGGACGGTCGCGTGACTTCGGGATTTTCGCAAAAAATCATTTTCTTCCGTTCGTTTACAATGTAATCGTTCTCATCAATATTTCTATTCCGAACAGTGAACTGTTTCATTGCAACAATAAAGTCTATCTTTTTCTGTGTACTTTCATGCAACTATTTGCCTCGATCTTGCGGTCATTTTCTCTGTCATTTGCAAAAAGATTTAGATGTAAATGTACTCTTTAATAATTTTAATAAAAATAGTTCAATGTTTCCACAAATGCGAGAAGAAAATTGTTTAACGCGAAGTAAATTCTCGGAGGTAGCGTCACAGGATAAACCAACTTGATTATAGCGCAACGAGACGATTAATAAAAATATGCGCGAAATATTCGGTGGATTCAAGAATACCGCATTTAGCGTGGAAAGGAGTGAATTACCTCGAGCGAGATAAATTCTTTGCGTCGCAACAAAGCAGATTTCACACAGCGAAAGGAGCGTCTGTTAATAAAAATATAGCCGGAAGATCGGAGGATTGCGCGTGTTGCGTGGCTTTGATCACGCGTTCCTGCTGATAATAAAATACGGGAAGCAATTCTATAAATTCATTTGAAGTTTGCGAAACGGCTTGCCATAAAAATATTGCGCGTTAAGGGGTTAATGGTCTTGGTGACCAACCAACCGGGCGAGCCGCACGTCCATCGAATTCCCGGGGGATAATAGAACGAAACCGATAGAGTGTCCAAGGGGACGCGTAATGTCTCCTAAATTCTAATCGTCGCCGCACACACCCCCGCTCTCGCAGGTCATTAAAGTTCGACAAAGACACTTTTCCACTGCTGCTGTTGATTCGCGTATCAAAAAAAAAAAAAGAGTCCGAGAGTGAAAGAGAGAGAGAGGGAGAGAGAGACAGAGTGGAAAAGAAACGGACAATTGGTGGTTGAACAATGCGCAACAATGATGCCAATTAGCCGACAAAAGGGAGTAATAGTGTACTGGAAGAGGAGCGATGTGCCGGCAGCCTCAGACCGGAGTCTCGAAAACAGCAGTCTCATCCGTTAGTCCGGTGTCCCTGTCCATCCATTACACTATTATCCCCTCAGCAAACACAGGATCCATCCTGGAGTCCACGCATGGACTTAATGCCCGGTCCCCAGGCCGAGTCTGAGGAGGGAGCCCATGCAATTTACGCGCAAAAGAACTAGGATGTATCGTGCCGGTTGCAAAAAAGGAATGCCGCTGCTTAACAGGGGTACAGCATACATAATAATGTCTGGCCCCTCGCGTTTCCCGAGGCTGGTGAAATATGAAGAGCCCCGGCGAGAAATTGTGATCGCCAAAGCAACCAGCGCGATCTCCTTGTTTATCCGTATTAACATGTCAAAGCTGCTTACACTCCTTTTCCCCAGCTTCTTTCTCTCGCTTTCGTTCTCTCTCTCTCTCTCTCTCTCTCTCTCTCTCTCTCTCTCTCCCTCTCTCTCTCTCTCCCTCTCTTCCATTTTTGATGTCGCACGCTCAGTCGTTTGAGATTTAAAGGTTCGGAAAATCATCTCGCTTCGAGCAAGATTGCCTGCGGCCGCGAGCTACGCGCGTTGTCCAAGAAGTTTGCTGAAATGTACTATCATCAGCTGAACTTTATACTCGATCGAAATTTCAATTAACGAAACTAAAAGTTCAATTTTTATGAGAATAATAGTATCACTTCAGTCGCTGTTTTATACGCTATAAATTTCCACAAGGAATGCTATAAAATCCCGGGACGAATACGATGAAAATTTATCGATTTCCTCGTGTGGATCTCGCAGAAAATTTTATCGTTTCTAATTTACCGCGATGACACGCGCACACGATTCTTTGCGAAGTTTCTCGATCTCGGTGTGTACAGTCACGATATATCTCGTGCGCGCGCGTGTGTGCGTTAGTTAGAAGAACCTTGAAGGACTGGCTCATTGTATTCTCTTACTTATTAGCGTTACTGAATATCCATTATTCCTCGCGAGAAGAAGATATTCCGCAATTAAAAGGAACGGCTAATGGCATTGAGGGGGATCGTTAAGAATGCACCACTCGAAGGTCTGGTAATTTATGTTCATTGAATGGAAGTTCGAACGATTAGAATTCTATGTGGGCAAACTTCTTGCGCGTTGAGTTCGCAAATTGATACTGTCGACTTGGAAAAAGTCTCCGACACCGGTATTCAATCGCCGGCTGTTACACTTTCGTCAGCGACTGACTCTCATTATTACATTGTCATCGTTTCTTTTCCTTCGAGCGTGTCCGATTCAGAAATCGGAGACAAGAAACAAGTTACACCGGTCCAAATAAATTACGCAACGAACAATTTCATTACACGCAAAAGAGCTGTGCGTATATCAACGAACAAACGAATTAAGTATCAATGAGACAGCGATCATTACCGGACAATGGATAGCGACACCTGCGGAGCGAGAAGCCGTTTAAACGCAGGTAATTAGCGCGCGTGGAGATCGAGAGCATCGAGTGACGCACGCAAAATCTTGGCCTGTGGCGCAGAACAATCGGCAGGCAGCGACGACGACGGTGAGATTCGATTGAAACCCGATTGCCTCGGTGAAATGAGCCATCGTGGGTAATGAGATCCGAGCGCGAAGCCGTCGCGTCGTTGGCTGCTGCAACGGGGCTCCCCCTCGTTTGCCTTCAATCACTTTCTTGACAGATGCATTTACGGCGCGGGGTCCGGTGCAACCGTCAAGGTGGAATGCGCCTTGAGGCCCCCCGATCGTGCACCGACACGTTTCCGATGTCGATCGTTGAACCAAGAATTCCTTGTCGCAGTCGAAAATCCTCGTGACGATAAGTCGAGTGGTTACGTATCGGGCGAGGACGATTCTCTCTTGGCAAACCTCTCGTACGTTCTCTTTCCTCTCCCTCTCTCTCTCTCTCTCTCTCTCTCTTTCCTGTCTTTTTCCATCTGTCTCCGGTGGATCTCTCGTGAAGGATCGCTGAAGGATCGTTCCGATCGTGACGATGCATCCGCGCGCTGTTTAACGGATTCTGATTCGCAGATATCGGCGCGCAGCAGCCGATTGCTGCAGTCCTCAACACTGTTCGAAGCACTCGATGCATTTTTAGTATCGTATACCCACCGCGTATTTAGTTTGTAGCCGCGAGAGGTCGATGGCTGAGCGACGAGTGGCGGCTGGGAATCGAATCGCGGATCCGCAATTTTCTGCCTACCATCCTCTCTGATCGTCAGCTTATACAGGAATTCTTTAGCTCGGCTCTTCTGCGCTTAGAATCGTACAGAAGCATTCGTGTCACGGGCTCGGTGCGTCTCGTTCAGAGAGAAGTATTGTTACCATCGCGGCATGAAAAATCCGATGAAGGGAACCGGCGCTTTCGGTTATTTCAGGATCTTTGTGGGATTCTCGGCTATTCTTGGAGCGACGCCGGTGGCGAGTTCCCGGGGATGCGAGTCGTGCGACTAATTAACTGTGGTCAGCAATATTTTCGAGTTTGTTTTCTTGTCGGTATTTAGTGTAGAAGATAGTGTATAGGTTCGCGCAATTGTTGAAATTATAAAATGTATTCTAAAGAACTTTATGAAGTCTGTGTTTTAAACAAAATTCTCTCAAGTATTTTCTAAATTTTCTTATTCGAAGATCCACTCCAGTAAAACTCTTATTTTATTAATGTCTAAATGAATTGAAATTTATTGTTAGTATGCACCGATTACTTTCAGTGCTCGATTGATACATTGATTGATACAGTTGAAAGTATATTATAAAGTGTATATTGTATATTATAAAATGATGTATTTTCTGTAGACCGTCTATATACCTTTTAAGCAACATTTCTAAAAGTCGTTTACGTGAAGTGAAATATTCAGAAAAGTTTGATGGTAAAGTCGAAGATATTTTTGCGACAGTAGAGAGATTTTCGTTTAGCTGGAAAGCAAAGATCCGCAGTCCACTAATCACAGTGTCCGACGAGCATAACATCCATCTCCTCCCCTGCTCGCCGCCATAATAGGAAGACACTATGCTCCTTCCGACTGGTGATTGCTGTAATCGACGTCAGCGCCGCGATTCACCAATTGTGGAACAGAACGCCGCTCGTCTTTCGTATACACCGGTATCGAGCGCCTATTATATTCCTCCGCGCACTACCTGGCAACCCTAATCGTCCGAGACTAATCGGAAATCAATCTCGTTCCCGCCGTAACCATTCAAACTCGAAAATTCATAAAACATTTCGGACACAGATAGCTGGGAAGGAGGGAGCCACGGTAGCTCGCCGCTTTATGGAACGGAAAATCTCCGATTTTATGACGCACGATCATACTTGCCACTCGCGAAAGGTTTACTCAGCTAATAGAAAAAAGAAGGAAAAAAAAGGAACCGGGAGAGAAAGAGAGAGAACCCTCGACAAACGCCGTTCGTGAAAGCAAGGCAGGCAGAACGACGTCGACGAAAACCTACAATAAAAAAGGTGCGGGGCAAGAGAGAAAGAGAGGGAATGGGAGACAAAGAGGGTGAGAATAGAGTGAAAGAGCGATAGATGAACGTCGGCGGGGGAGGAAGAAGGGTGATATCCCGTCGGCCGACGGCTCGTCTATTTCTCCCGCTTGCTATTCCCGGAGTGATGGAATGTTTATCAATAGATTAATCTCGGAGATCGGCGTGCGGCTCCGCACAATCGCTCGAGCGGACTCCTCGATTGCGATTAAACATAAAAGTATTATTTCAATCTGGCCCCTCCGCCACGTTCGTACATTCAGACTCGGTCCCGGTATATAGATAGACCGGACCGTACAGATATGTACCCACCTGTGTGGGCATATGTGTCCTCCATGTCTGTGTCTGTCTGTGTCTGTCTCTATGTCTGCCGATGTGTATATATGTATATATATATATATATATCTCCCTCTCTGTATATACTCGTACAGGCGCATACAGGCTCACCGATAGATCGGGCATTTTTCCATTAGATTGGAACTTGATTAAATTGAAAATCTGTCAATTTAGGAAAAAGCATCCGACAGCTTATATTGACGGTGGACATTATACGCCAGTGGCCAGGCAACGAGGCAGAACTCGTTGGCCTGACAACTCGCGCAGATAAAAACCTCCCCGTCGTCGCGGGAGGACCGACCGCGAACGCTGCCGACGCCGACGCCGGGCGTCGCGGCCCACGGGCCGGTTCGCTTTTCCTGGGCTTTTTCGCCTTCCTTTTTGCACCCTTGTAAAATTAATTGCCGACGCTCTTTGAGGGCCACGCTCCCGCCCCGTGCCCTCTCTCTCTGTCTCTCTCTCACACTCTCGCAGACCCGACTCCAAACCGATCCCAGAGATTCTGCGAGAGAACGCGTCCACGCCGTCGTCGTCTGTCACCAACGTTCAATCTCAGCGCCGCCGTCTGAGCCGGGCATAGTGCGCGATAAAACTTCCCCTAATCGACGGTTTATTCACGGCGTAACTTGGTCAGTAACGTGATCGATCTGAACTGACTTGATGATGTTCTAGGAAGGTTAGCGTGATAATTGTACTGCGGATCTTTATGCAAAATAAAAAATGTTCGCATTGATTGCAAGATACACGAACGAAATAAAAATTATATTCTTCTTTTAATTATTCTATTATGCTGAAACGAATACATTGGTGTATGAAAATATTTTTAACGTGTTCACTGCTTTAAATTGTATGTTACCAATTTTGTCATAAATACATAAAATCCGTAGTCTAATGATAATGTTATCCATCCTCAAATTTATGAACTATTTACTAACAATCCACTGCGTTCCATTTTTAGCCCTTGCTTGCATCATCAAAACGAGCAAATAAAATTAAGTCAAGAATGAAACAATTTCAGTCAGGCAAACTAAACTTCAATTTCAACGTCATCGCTCAATGATTGATTCCTCTTAAATTACTTTGGGCTCGATTTAAATCGTTTTAATTAAACTTTAATGGGAGTTGAATTCGTAATTTTTGCAAAACCGGCCGTGTAATATACACATCACGGACCCGTATCTTTTATCAGGTGAAATTGCTCCCCGATATATTTTCTACCATTTTGTCTGATTACATACATCACAATCTCCTCGGACATAATTCGGTATAATCAGTCGACCGTGGGCCTGTGGTCGCTAATGCGCCAGGCAGTCTCACTTAACTACAGATCGTTTCTTAACGAGATTCTAAGAATCTACTCGGAAAATGGTTATTAGAACCATGAGCCTCCTCAAATAGGTCTGTGAGGAAGCGGTGATCAATTACGCGATCATCGTGAGAATCTTTAATCCAGGGAATCACGTTCCTTAACTGCTCACTCCGATCTTACAGCGTTCTACATTATCGAACAGTATCGATTTCATTCTTACCGTGAAAAATTCTGCATTCTCAAGAATCACCAATCCACACCCAACAAGAATTCATAACAACATCAATTAATTTCAAACCAATTATACCTGTCAATAGACTAGATTTTTATGCAAATACAAATTTATTGAAAATCAATAGGAACAAAAGTCTCGGACGCTTTCAATCATTTTTCCATACCAAGTCGTAAATACTAATAGACTGGCAACAATAATCACAACAACGCGATGCTCATCGTACACACGAGCGCAAAACAAGCTCGGGAATGGTTGAATCGAGGGTGATAAAACGTCGAAGAAGTGGAGCAGAGTGCAAGTAGGTAGAAAAGAAGAGTCGAGGGGAAATTAATTAAATGAATGAAGGTGAAATGATGAAATGCAGAATATATATATATATATAAAAAAGTGTATGCAGCATGCAGGGACAAGGTGGTTCAGCGAATAATCAGCGGCATTATTAGACGTAGCCCGCATCAACCCGTTATTAAACTGCAGCAGTAAGTAATCTGGTTTGTTTATCCGTTTGAATTCACTAATCCTGTTAGAGTGAAACCTTGTCGCAGGAGTATCATGTTGTACGGGGACTTTGTCTGTAACGACTGGCGTGTCTCTTTTTTTCTTCCCTCTATTCTGGACTTGTTCTTTTTTCCCCCGCAGCTGTAAGCTAACTTCCAAGTACAGGTTCGGTTCTGATATCAGCGTCTTTTATCGCAGGTTACCTTTGTTTATTCTAATGCCACGCGAGAAAAGAAGCTCGTCGGGGCAGGGCTTAGCCAAGAGCTCGAGATAATTCGACGATTAGGCGGAACATAAGCCGGATAACATTATCTCGACTGATTTAAAACAGTATCTTGCGAGGAGTAACGCTAAGCACCGCGGGAAACGTGATTGCAATTCGCTTGGCCGTATATGGCGCCATTGTCCGAACCAGTTCGATGGTCGCCGTGCAATCGAGAACGTATTACGCTCCACGATAAGGCGTCGCGATTGCGGCAGATATATTTAATTGAAAATGCGGCCTGCCCTAACGATAATGCCGCGTACAGAATTCCACGGTGGCGCGCGAGCGGCCGTTATTAAATTATTTAAATGCCTCGATCAAATCGTGCCTGCCCTTCCTTTTGATAATCTCGGCCATCCATTTTTTTTTACGCTTCGGATGCCTTCTACTTCTTATTGGCGGACATCATCGGCCCGTGAATCAAGTGACTGGGTCAGCCTCGATTCACCAACACACCGCCACCAGTTTTGCCGAGATACCGCAGTTCGTACAATCCCAGCAAAAATTAAATAGACAGTGCTCTTGAATTTATTCGATGCTAGTGATCAGTGGAATGTTTTTAATTGTAACAATTTGATCAGAGCGTTTCAGAGGAGCTGGTGAGTAAAATGAAAAATGACGGAACTCCAAAGTCCCATAATTAGTCGGAATAAAGAAATCTTTCTTAAAACAGACCGTGAGGGGTGTTCGAACAAAATTTTCGCAGAGCAGTCTCCCAGTTTCCAGGAGTTGTCTTGAGTCCGAATGACAATAACCATAATCAAGGGCATTCGCGGTGTAGTCACCGGTGAGGTCGGACGTGTTTACGTTTTCGTGCTCGCGTGTATGGCGTCGCCTAGTGGCTTGATCGCTTTGTGTTATTTGCTATCGCAATTCGCTTTGCTGAATAAGTGTTTGAGCGATAATTCTATTATCTGAGTGTTTCTTTTTTTTTCACTGTGTTCTTACTTGTGTCTCTGCCGTCAGAGGCACTTGTATTAATTGTGCTCATAGTTCTTAGGATCCAAAAATGGCCAAAAATCCTGGCAAAGCGTCCTACGCGCAAATTGCCACACAAGTTCAGTTCCCTACCAAGGAGCAAGCTATTGTTTTTGATGCAGTTGAGGGTATTCCCATTCAAGATTATACTTCGGCTTTGAGTAAAGTAACCAACTCATTGAACATAAAATTCGTTTCAAGAATTTCTCACGGTCGTGTCTGTTTCTACCTAAACTCGAAAGAATCTGCGGATCAACTCACTGATTCTCATGCCAAAATTCAGATTGGTCATCACTCTTTAGAGGTCCGTCCTTTAATTTCTAAGGCCAAAAGGATAATTATATCGAATGTCTGCCCTATCATCCCGCATAGTGTTATATATGAAGAACTCTTGACAAGGGGCATTCGACCATGCTCTCAAATGACTTTCATCAGAGCCGGAATTAGTGGTCCAGGGTTTGCGCACATTCTCAGCTTCCGCAGACAGATTTACATTCATCCAGATGACGTCTGTAAGCTGCCGCCATTTTTAGAAATTAACTACGATGATACCAACTATTGGGTTTATTTGTCTGGTGAGAAGCTTACGTGCTTCATTTGTAAAGAGGAAGGTCATCTTGCTAGATTTTGCAAAGGTGTGGACAAGCCGAGTCTAGGCTCAGACTATAGTGTAGAACAATCGTTTGTGCCTTTGTCTGGTTCGAGGACACATCTTGCCTCGGGTCACGATAGGGTAAACATCAACAAGCCCAGTTCTGATTGTGTCACTAATCCGCAAGAGGTTCTCACACCTGATGTCTCACCTTTAGATGAGAATCCTGTATTATCTACAGAGACTTTTAAACGTCCGCTGTCAATCTCTTCAACCTCCAGTGACCCTGCTACAAAGTTGGTAAAGTCTGATAAACTGATTACCGACTCCGCAACCCTCAAGATAAAGTCGGCTAAGAAAATAAAGGTTTCGTCTACAGCAGTTGTCAACGAAGATGATATTTTGAAGCAACTTTCACCAGCAATGGAATTGATTGTATCCAATTCGCACAAGTACCCTCTTAATTTGAACAGTATCACTCAATTTCTATTTGTCTCCTTTGACAATCCGATGATTCTTGATACGGCTTTAAAGTTCACTAACGATATTCCGGCTCTCATCACTATGCTCTCTGAAATTAAAGGCCTTATTGCAGAACGTAACCTAAAGAGTCGCATTGGTAGGATTATTAAAAAACTTCTTTCGTCGGATGCTGATGACAGCGCTAGTTCTGATACTGGCTCTTTGGAGGCTCAAGACACCTAATCCTTTTACACTTTTCTAATGACATCTACTTCATCACAACGCAACGATTCAATTAATATTTTGTATTGGAACTCAAGAAGCTTACGTAGAAGATTGCAGGATGTCCAGTCATCTATTCAGGAGTGTGATATTTTTGTTTGTGTCGAATCCTGGCTTACCTCGGCCAACAATATTAATTTTCCAGGATTTCTTGTATACAGAAAGGACAGGACTTATGGTTTAGGTGGAGGTATTTTAATTGCAATTAGGAAACATTTAATTTTTACGGAGCTTGATTATGTTATTGCCCCAGATCAATCAGTTGAGATCTGTGGTATTCGCATCACTAATCTAGATTCTCCTCTAGACTTGGTGGTCTGTTACAGACCTCCGGGTCTCACACTTTCGCTTGACCAGTGGAATGCCATTGTTCAGAATGTTAATTCTTCACATGCCATTTTGCTTGGGGATTTTAACGCTCACAATAAAAATTGGAATTGTCGGAATACGGATCCCAATGGTTCTAGACTAGCTAGTGCTATTGAATCTAACAATCTTTTCTTACATAATGAAAATTCATTCTCGCACTTGGATATTCAAACTGGTCTTAAATCCAATTTGGACCTTGTTCTCTCTACTTTAGACATCTCTGACAAATTGGATGTGATAGTGGGTGATGAGACCTGGGGCTCTGATCATTATCCGATATTTATTAATATTTCTGTTATGTTACACTTCTATGATAAACGCTCATTTAAACTAAAATCAGTTCGTACTGACTGGAGCAAGTTTAACGCCTTCTTAGAGGACTCTTATCAGAGCTTTTTCTCCGAGGAATATGTTAACTCTTCTCCTAGCTCAAAATACGACTTTTTTGTTCAAACGCTTACAAGTGCATTATGTTATAGCACTCCGGCTAAAGCTCAGGTTCCTCTTCGATATAGAAGAAATCCAGTCCCCTGGTGGGACAAAGACTGTGCTAGAATTAAAAGACTAAGGCGTGCGGCCTATAAGAAATGGGAATATACTTTAAACTTATGTGATCTGATAGAGTATAAAAAACGGTGTGCGGAAGCCATTAAAATTTTCAAGTCCAAAAAGAAAAACTGTTTTAGAAGTTTTGCCGAAAGCATTAATTTCCAGACAGATCCAAACTTTGTCTGGAATAAATGTAAGATATTTAAGAATTCCTGGATTAAAATTCGTCCTCAACATTCGGCTACAAATTTACCAGATTGTAATAATGTTAATAATGCTCTTGACAAATTATGTCCTCCTTGGGTTCAGACTAACCCTTTATTGCTTCCCGTCTCTCAGCCAAATTCTTTTTTTGATTCTCGTTTTTCAATCTCTGAATTTAATTTAGCGCTACACTCAAAAAAGTCTACTTCTGCTCCTGGTATGGATGGAATAGACTTTGATATTATTAAGAAACTCCCTGACATTTTTATTTCTGAACTATTACATATTTTCAATCTTATGTTCTCCGCTAACGATTATCCTATTAGCTGGAAAAAATCTTTTGTTATTTTTATTTCTAAAGCTGATGGGGCTGGGCTTCGCCCTATTTCACTCACATCTTGTTTATGTAAGTTGTTTGAAACCATTATCAAAACTCGTTTGCAGTGGTGGGTAGAAAGTAAGGATTTACTCCCTAAAAGTCAATTTGGCTTTCGTAAGGGAAAATCATGTATGGATAATGTCACTAATTTGGCTTTGAAGATTGATGAAGCATTCTTAGAAAAAAAGCATGTCCTTGCTGCCTTTCTTGATGTAAAGGGTGCGTTCGATAATGTTAATCCAGATATTCTTCTGTCTAGATTGGCTTCTTTTGGATGTTCAACTAGAGTCTTGAATTTTGTTAAGTTTTTGACACATGAAAGGTTCATTTTCACTTCAGATTCTGGTGACACTCCGAGACTCTCATTTAGGGGTGTTCCTCAGGGTGGTGTTCTGAGCCCTTTGCTTTACATTTTATACGTCTCCAATATTACAGCTGACGTCCAGAGGCATATTTCTGTTTCCCAATTCGCTGATGATCTTGCTGTATATATTAAGACTTCATCTATTGCTACTGGTGCCCGTTCTATTGAAAAAGCTATACAAATTTTAAATCGGAACTTGTTTAACCTTGCCTTAGATTTATCTCCCAATAAAACGGTGCTAATTCATTTCAATAACAAACAAATAACTCCAGGGCATATTAAAATAAAAATTCAAGATTCATTTATTTATTCTAGTGCTTCTGTGCGTTTTCTCGGAATTATCTTTGATTATAAAATGTCCTTTATTCCTCACATTGATTACATTATAAAAAAATGCTCCAGAGCTCTTAATATTGTTAAATTCTTGAGAGGTACATGGTGGGGATCTGATCCTTCTACGCTTACGGTGCTATTCAAAAGTTTTGTTCGCTCTATTATTGAATATGGTTGTTTTGTTTATTGCCCTAAGAGACGCAAAGACATTGAGCGCCTTGAGAGGATTCAGTACTCTGCAATTAGATTGGCTTTGGGTTATCGCAGAAGCACCCCCACCAATATCCTTATAGCTGAATCCAAACTACCGTTGCTAAAGGATCGATTTACAAATTTATGTCATCGTTTTCTAGCTAAAACCTTATCCAACAGCGGCTCCTCTAGCTATCATATAATCAAAAGTTATTACAATGCTGTTAGAAATAGAGGTTTCAGGGGGAACTTTTTGCTTAGAAGTTGTATAATGTATATGCTGTCAGAGTCATGTAAAATTGAATCACAACATAATTTTAATATTTATATTCATGATTATGATACGGTTACCACCTCTATTCCAGTTGACTCCACTTTTGGTATGTCCCTTAAGGATTTGACCAATACGTCGGACATCAATAGTATGGTCAGTGAAGTAATCAGTGATAATGCAGCTATCCCTATCTTTACTGATGGTAGCAAAAGTTTGGATAGTAATTGCGTTGGCTCTGCCGCTTTTTGCCCGTATTTAAATTGGACTTCACAGAGAAGCCTCGTTAAACAGGCTTCTGTATTTACAGCCGAATGTTTAGCCATTAATGATGCTCTTGATTTGGCGGTTACCTATAAGAATTATAGTTTTATTATTTTTTCTGATGCGTTAAGTGTTCTTTTGAGTCTTGCTTCTATAAAAATGGATGTCAAAAGTAATTCCTATCTCTTTAATATAAAAAAAAAATACAATATTTTCATGAATGAAAACACGCAAAGTTTCATTAAGTTTTACTGGATTCCGTCTCACTCCGGTATTTTTGGCAACGAAAAAGCTGACCATCTAGCAAAAGAGGCTTCTTTCTATAATGTACCTTGTATTCCTAGCATTCCTTTTTCTGATTTATTTGAGTCATTTTATAAAGTCATGTTTGATAACACCCTCTCTTCCGTTAAAGCTGATGGCCTTCTCAAGGGTAAGACCTATTTTCAGAAATTTTTTAGTGAGTCCCGACTTCCTTGGTTCTCACAGCTAAATTTACCACGTTTGACTGTTGTCACTGTTAATAGGTGTAGAGGGGATCACTATCATCTGGCTGCTTCCCTTGCACGAATTGGGTTTATTGATAACCCAGAATGCAGTTGCGGTCAGGGAGATGAGACCCTTAACCATGTTCTCTGGCAGTGCAATTTGTACGATGCTCAAAGAATGGTGCTTTTAAAAAAACTCTATAGGTTGGGTTTTCAGTTGCCTCTGGACGTCAGTTTGTTTTTGGTTGGGCCAGATATTAGGGCTTGCCGTTGTATAGTGTCGTTTCTGAATGACTGTGATCTGCGTGTGTGAGTGTTTTCCAAAAAGAATAATGTTGATTTGTATGCCATTTTGCTTGATTTATTTTGTATTTTTTTTCATGTATTACCGTCAAAAGTTGTAATAAATCTTTTCTAAGATTTTCTTCAATAAAAAAAAAAAAAACCATAATCAAGAAACGATTCTTCAGGCGGCTGCTCGATCCTCGTTCCCGTTAAGCCCACGGTTTACCCAGTGTTCCCTGGGGGCAGTGTACCGTCGTACCTAGCATCGTCGGTTTAACTCGGTCTCGTTACTCCTTGCGGAAAAGTTGGGAGTTTTACGTTTCTTGGTGGTTAAATTTCCGTGTCCGCGTCGCGTTCGCCGTTCCTCCGGGCTTGATTAAAGACAATCGTGAAACAGGAAGAGCCGCGGATAAGTCACGGGGCGCAATCGCACACCAGGACAGAGCCTTTTAAAGTAGGAAACTCCCCGGAAACTAGCGGCCGCACGGTACCTAGAACTCTCCGGTGCGGTGCCAAATAACAATGTTGAATCTCATAAACAAGGAGACAAGACAAATACCCGGCTGGACGGTGGTCCAAGGGCGCGGAGTGGACAGAGTCCGTTCCACCCCGGCCACCCAGCCACGGGGGATGGGAGATTCTGCTGGTAATTTCACGGTGTCTTGCATCCCTGAGCCACCCTCTCTTGCACCCTCTTGCACCCTCTGCCGGACCCCCTCACCCCGTTCAGTTCGTCCAAAGCCGCGCGCGATACGTTCGCCGTATTCGTGCGCCCAGTCCTACATTATGATCGACGTTCGCAGCATTAATCGAATACGATCTGGACGCTAGCGACGCGTTGCTCGAATGCCTGCCTCCTTTCACGGGCATCTACCTCTCAATTTTCCGTTCGATACCTGCACTACCACCCGGTAATTTCCTGCGCTGTTCCAGTCTCTGTTTGCCGATGGTTATCTTTCTCCGCGCCTGGTAATTGATAAAAGTGTTCCCCTCTGAAACCGGTGTCTCATTTGAATTTCTGGCAATGTTTCCGCTGGAATTCGTTCGTAATATGCACTTACCGGCAGGATTTACACGCAGCTTGTACATCTCGTACCGAGAGTATTATACGGTTTTATGAGGAATATTTGCTGGAATTTTCGGCTAGGCTACATATCTAGGTCAAGATCTTAATCAAAACCAAAATGATAATTTACATCGTACCATTTCTTCGTTCGAAAATGAATTACCAAAATAATTTACAGGAAGAACGGCGTCTTCATATTTCGTATTCATTAGCACAGCCGGCAGCGAAGCTAAATTCTATTAACGAATGAGTCACGCCTGGCAACAACGCAGCATTTAAAAGGTAGGGTTTCTTCGACGATAATCGGGATGGTAGGAAAGCGTTGTGTCCGGGTCGAGCAACACGGTGTCTTCGTCGTTCCAGGGCAGCAGACTACGATGTCTGGAAGGGTCATCGGGATTTGCGCGAATGGCCGACGACTTAATTGATCGAGGGCCATAAGCGAATTAGGGATGACCAATGTTCCACGTGCGGAGCTCAGGAATAGCGTTCTGGGGTGGAAGACGCCGAGTTAATTCAATTCGAGGAAGGCTGAAGGGGTTTCGGGACGTCTCTCGCGAGACGTAAATTTGCGTACGACTGCCCCTTCTCCCTTCTGGCTAGCATCATCCCCAAGGACGATGGACACTCCGGAAAATTGCGTCGTTGACTCTGTCGTTCCCTCCTTCTTTCACCGAGTCACCGATACCTTTCTTTTTTTTTTTCTCAGCGTCGTCTGCATCGTCGTCGCCGTGGCCGAAGTCATAAATCAAATTACACGTTGAATGAGATTAGATTTCTGTTTGGCTACGTTCTGAGCCCTGGTTCCCGTGGATTCAACGAGGGTAAGGACTGCTGCGGTGGCCGTAGACCTTTCTCTCCTCTCTTCCTCGTCATAGCTACCGAACCAGCCTCTCTCCTGCGATGTTGCTACCGCCACTGCTAGCCAGCCCGCGTGATAGTGTTGGGAGAAGAGAGAGAGAGAGAAAGAGAGAGAGAGAGAGAAAGAGAGAGAGAGAGAGAGAGAGAGAGAGAGAGAGAGAGAGAGAGAGAGAGAGGCAACGGACGCCGTGTCGGAGGTGGTGGTGGCAGCAACGGTGGTGGTGCACTACGAGGTCCAACATTAGTTAACGATTAATCAAGGCGCTTGTAGCTCAACATATATCATTAAACTAGTTAGCGAAGTAGGGTCGGCCAAGTGTGCTGACCACTGGCTACCACCACCCACCACCCTTCAAGCTGACCAACCCCCTTGACCGAGCCCCCATCTTGTTTCCGCGGCCGATCCAACCCTCTGGCGACGTGCTCACGTACCGAACTGAACTCTTAGAGACTCCGAGTTCAACCTCGTCCCTGATGTTTAGCCCGTTTATACTGGCTGCCAATTGCTCGTTAAACCCCGGCAACGAGCAAGAGTTTCGCGGAGTTTCCGCGCGGCCCCGATGTCGAATACGATCGTTCCGCAATCGTTTTCGGTGGGGGTCCGAGAGCCATCCTCTCTCTCCGGGTGATCTTTCGTTTCGGCTACCGCGCCGCGTGTTTGCGCTAGCTCTTCTGTTGTAAATCGCAAGTATTCGCGGGAACTGTGCATCCCAGCTCGGGATCCAGAGGAAAACTGCACAGTATAAACTGGTGGTCGGTGCTCGCGTAAATATTCTCGTGTTCCACACGGGTATCACCGTTTCCTGGACCCGCGAGCCTTCCACTTCGATTGGACCGGGTCCTGTCGTCTCGTCTTCTCTTTCACTCTCTCTCTCTCTCTCTCTCCTACACCTTCTCTTGCTCTCTCTCTCTCTCTCTCTACTCTGTTTTCCACAGGTTTACGGGTTCTCTCCACCCCCCGCTCGTCCTCGTCTCTTCCAGTTTTAACCATCGAGAGACGGCCGCATAGCCTTCTGTGCGCCCGCGGGCGCCCCTTATAAATCCTGCAGGACTCCTGCAGGCACTAATGTACGACTGTTTGCGGGTATAACTTGGCCCCGACACGAAGGATAGGGGATGGTGTTTCCAGTACATGCTAAGCCGGGGCTAAAGGCTCGCTAGACCGAGCCATTCCTCACTGCCCTACAGACTTACACCTACCCCACCCCGGGGGCCTGTGCTTGTCTTTGCTTCTTATCCCTAAGCAAATGTGGTCACCGCGAGGAGCAGGGCGCAGGGATTTATTGATGGATTTACGACCTTGATGTTTAGATCTTCGAGGAAGACGAATGGAATCTTGAAATCGCGAGCGTCATTCGCGTTTAATCTTCGTCGGACCTCCCGGCTACACAGCCACGGGACAGACGATGTTTGTTCCCGAAGGATTGACGGGGACGATGGCCAATCCGTGTCTCTTCGAGAACCTCGCCAGGACACTCGCAATTAATACTAATTAGAGACGGTGACTGCGGGATTTTTTTCCCACGACGAATTTAATTGCGTCGCCTCCGAACTGATTAGAATCGATGGACAATTAATTGCGACGCCGATGATTGTCTCGAGATCCCAGGTGGATTTTGTAGTTTGAATTTTTTAACGTAATTGATAAACTGCGAGTTTTATGCATTTATCACGAAAATGGATAAGCACCTTTTAAAGCAGTGAACATATTAAACAGGATTTTATGAAATCGTGACAGAACTGTGAAAACAATTAAAGACTTTAAAAGTACTGTTTGAAAAGTATATTTCGCATAAAAGTCTGCACTCTAGTAATCATTATCCTTTTGCGTTTCGTGAGTGTTAAATTCGCATTAAACGCGGAAAGGCCGTGTAAAACGTGAAACGAACGCATAAAGAATGGATGGTAGAATGATGAATGAAAGTCGAAGGCCTGGTGGACATGTTAAACGGATGAGTTCGGTATGGAAAAGTATAGTCGGTCCAAGGGAATAATTTCGTGTAGAGCGAGCCTAATGACGCTATAGGTGGTGCCGCCTTTGGATTATCGACATTTCGAGATGAAGCAGAAGCCCGAAGGGACTGGACACATTAATACCGTCGCAGGGAATCACTTGGCGAAGTTATTTGACCACCACTGTTCATCCTGGGAGATGGTATTAAATCCCTCCCCCGTTCTGCCGCCATCCTCTGGACCTACCTTCAGTGGTTCGGACAGACTTGTACCAAGGACCAGAGCTAGCTAGGCACCAGTGTCCGGCGGTGTCGTCGGCAAACGTTTGCTCGACAAACAAACTCAACTCCCGGTCCCGGCTTCACCATTGCGCGACTCTGTTTTACTATATAAATGAGATGGTCACCCTAAGTACGGGGTTGAAAGGGATGATACTGTACGTGTGTGCCCGGTACCACCCACCCGTTTTCCACCTTGACGACCGCAAGCGCCGATCCTTCATCTCTGCTCTTCAACCCCTCCACCCCTCTACTACCTACTGCTCCAAGGGTGGAAACTGACCGGTAAGAAATTGGTCCGTTGATTGCGAACTACCCCCGGATCTAGATTCACGGGGTAGTCGATCGAGAAAATCGTTTAAATGTTGCTACCACGTTCCACGAATTTCCAAACCACTCCTAGTCGCTTCTAGAACTCAAGCGGATATGGAAAATTGGTTTAGGAATATGGTAGTGGTTCAACATTTATTACACCCCCGGGATGCAACTCGCCGACTATTCAAAAATGATCTGATACTCGAATCTAATTGAAAAATCAAGATTTGTAGGCTTGAAAGATATGATGGTGCCTAACGTGAATGGTAAGTGATATAGTCTGTGCTCTCCTAAATAAATTTTGTCCTGTTTTAATACTGTTCAGCACATACTATATCAGAACTGCTAGGACAAATAAGTTAAAAATTGTAAAAGCTGATCTACCTCAAGATAAGATTTTAAAACATCTTTACTTTTACTTATTCTAGAAAGAGAGACAATAAAGATCAGCCACCGGTTAAATATTCTCGGATTCAATTATTTTATACAAATAATTTCAACAAATCCGGAATTATGCGACACAAATAAACGGAATGAAAAGCTTCCCACATTTTATCTTAAACACAAAAAACACAGTATTTGAAAAAGAACATAGCGGTTCTTTTCATCGGAATACATAATATAACATCGATATTAAAATTCGTTCATTAATACAGAATCCATTCATTCATTAAAAAATTACGAACGAAGGCGCGACAAAGGAGAATCTCGATCGATCTTCACAATCCATTAATTAGCAAGCAAATTTACAATTTGAAAAATTCATTTGTATAATTACGAATCGAACTGAAAATACATTGTCGTAAAATAATATTCAACGAACAGGAAGTATACTGGCATGAAATAATCATCTCGTGTTTTATACGTACTCGTGCATCTTCTATGCACGCCACGAAGTTTACCATCTAACAAAATGTCATTTCTCGGAAGTTTATCCATTCTAATCTTCGTGAGAAGTCAATCGACCGATCACTACACCTTGAAACTTCAATTTCCATAATCACAGCGTTAGAATGTTTGCGTTATTAGCCTCGTTTAAATCCAAGGAGACGACAAAGCTATTTTTTATCTGCTGAGAACAATCTCTGTTAATCAGTTCTCTCAAGAATGCATTACAATGTAAATATATTAAAAGTACATTTTTCAATGAAAAAAGTAACGTAATCAGTCTTTAAAGCCAAGTGAATAAGTAAGACTGATGCCAAAGTTACTAACTTTTGGTGAATTGGTATAAAACAATTTGTAACCTGGCTAATCACGTGGCTATGACACAAAAATATTCACGAATGAGAATGCTGTATCCGGAATGAGTTTGGAAAGTCACCAGCCGTTCTTTCGTTCAAGAATAACATAATCCTCGAGCACGGTTCGGAAGCTACTTCGTATTAATGTTTGCCCCGATATCTGTAAACAGGCATTTACCTGTATCTCTGCGCAGAGGTGTAACTATCGGTTCGGTGAGCTCGCCGTGGATTTGAATGTTAGCCGGCCACAGGGATTAGGAACTTCCTTCGGCTGGGTCGCCGTGCACACTGTTTGCGCTTCCCTATCGATATATCGCGGAAGGAAAAGAGAAATTCGTGGCTCGCTGGTTCCAGATCCGTGTTGATTCGAATATTTCGCCGAGGAATTGCTCCGAGGACCCTGGACAATCGAAACTTAGCTTCAATACATCTTCGAATTACACTGTTATCTCTAGTAATTGCTTATTCTGCTTATTTAATATATTCGCTTGCCCCCGAGTATTTAATGTCGCTGTACAATCTCAAAGTTAGGTCGAGAATCTACGTGATAGAAATCTACGGACGACCGCAGAGCTGGAATCGGTATTTGTTTAAATTTTCTGGATCTTCGTTGCGAGCACGCCAGTGCTGCATAAGCGATCGGGAATGAGTTATTCGGACAGCAGCGTGGCATCCGGATCGTTAACGATCTTAAAAAGTCGGTGTTGTATGTCGATCGGCGGGGAATCGGCCGCATAAATTCTAATCAAATTCGACCGATCCGTAACCGCAAAATAAACGGTAATATATCGGCGGGACATCGAATCGCATAGTTTCCCCGTGAAATATGCAGTGGCCCGATCTTGCCGGTGGCTTATCAGTCGGCTCGCGCCCTACATCATCGTATTTTTAGTGTTTGTCATCGGGGCCACCCGTTCCGCAATCATCTATATTACGCTGTTTGCTCAGATACGTAACGTAGGGAGGAATAAAAAGGCCGGTTTGCAAGGATTCATTGTGGACGATAACGCGCTAGTGAGCGATGACACACCGGCATTACCGTAGATGACAGAGTGGTCGGTTTCATTCACACGCGTGCGTGCGAGCCGGCTACGCACACGTATCCGCCTCTCTATCTCTCTTGGTTGCGGGGGTACTTCTATGTGTGTATGAACGTGCGTGGACGCGGCCGGTTAACTGACGCGGAATATTTACATTGTGTGGCGGTGCAATTAAGCCTCGTATCCGGCATCAAGCGTAGGAAATTCCGTGCGGACTAACACCTTGCTGCTCCCTGCGCTTTCATGCCGCTTGCTTCTGTCCTTGTGACAAGCCGACTGTTTCGTGCCCGACACCAACTTCCAGCAACGCGTTCTTTCTGCCTTTCCGTTTCGAACGCGACCACCGTGGACGCGACGCCGCCGACAAGTTTTGCAATTTTTCGCACCCTCGATGCTGCCCTCTCTCCCTCTCTCTCTCTCTCTCTCTCTCTCTCTCTCCCTCTCTCTCTCTCTCTCTCTCACCCCTTTTCACATTTCTCTCGAGTCCAGAAATGTTTTCGTTACTCTCTGGAGCGATCAGATCGCGATTGGACACTCGTCATTTCATTCGTTCAATGATTTTCAACTGTAAATTCACAATTCCACAAGTTCGTTTGGAAAAATGAAAATTTGGTGAAATTTTATTCGACGTGCTTGGAGTCTTATCGTATTCATTTCAGCGTTTATACATTGTAAACTTTTACTACAATCTTGATTTTACCATACGGTCCCACTCCAGTAATAACTATACTGCAAACTACGCTGCAGATGTTTGCGCATTTATCGCGTTTCCTGATTCGTGTAATAAAACGAAGATTTGAACAAAGTTTACAGTTACGCGCTTATTTTTATGAACATAATAAAACTGTTGGTGTAGGGGGATAAAATTATACCTTCTTCTCTATGAATATAATAAAATTGGTACTGTAGGGAATAGCATTACACTTTCTTCTCTTTCTCATAAATTAATGTCTGTAGAAAGAGCAACAAACGTAAAGATTTGTAAAGCAACGAACAATGGAAAGGAAGTTCGATCGGTGGATATCGATCAGCAGTTTCCAGCGGAGGGTGTAACTGTTTCTACCGCTCGTAAGGGAATTCCAGGCTCGAATCGGGTGGGAAACGCTCGGGGAAACGTTTCAGAGAATCGTTAACGTACCCTTGACTCGAATACACCTTGCGGATGATTGCCCCCGGGGGCCCAGCAAGATGATTGTACGTGCATAACGGGATCACGTGTTTTTCACTCGTCTCCCGACCATCATCCCGCTGAAATCATAGTACAACCTGTAAAGAACAACTCTTCCACGAAATTCAACTATTTACAATCGATTCCTGAATCAATCCTGTCATCCCCAACAGACCTGAATTAAATTGCTTATACGAGGACACCATTGTGCTCATTCAAATGTATTTGTCAGTAGATATTTATTTTTGAACAATCTATTTTGGGACAGGATATAACTACTGGGCTCGAAATAATTCACGTCCGCCCTATTTTAATTATCAAAACGTGACGGAGAGTGGCGTCCCATAAAAATATAATCCAGGCACACGATGAAACCAGTTTGCACCGTAAAGGGTCGGAAAAAAACGAATTGATTATCCGCATAAAGTCGTTCTTGTTAGCTAGCTTTCCCGGGACTCTGCATGATGAAAATCTCAACAATTGGAATTTACATTTTTCCGGTGGATTTGTGAAAATTATATCGTTACGCGGTGATATAAAAGTCCCGAGGAACGTATTAATTTGATGCGTCGCGCGACAACAGTTCACTCCGCGCGAATTTTTTGTTCTTTGACGGCAGACTCGCGACTGCCAGCAGTTTTGCATAAAACATTTCGAAAGGGAATATTTGTGGGAGCATTCTAATGTCCTGATAAAAATTTGATTCAGATAGCAGTTGCGTTCCAACTCAAGGAATATTCATCGAGAAGACGATCAACAATCACAAAAATCACTTCTCAACAGTTAAAAAGTATTAAATATATTCATAATTACATTCCCGGATTTAACGTTTGCACTGTAAAAATTCTACGCTTGTAAAATGTAAATTAGGTAAAAACTTCTGCAACTGGAATGACACATATACGTTTGTATTATAATGTAACACTTCCTGGACATGTTTCGCTGCATTCGAGAAAAACCGTCGGCGAGGAACGCTCGATTTTCCTCGAGGGCAATAATGACCGAGTTCGGATCGAAATAACTCGCAAGTTGTGCAATTACGAGCATAATCGCGACATCCATTATGCTAATGTCGCCGGCTCGCATAATTCGTGCCCGTTGCCAGTCTTAATTCGCAAACTTTCGAGGAAGGAATGAACGCGTGCGTAAAACGGTTTTCGTTTTACGAGCTCCGGAATGATTTGGGCTGGTTCGGTTCTCGTACACAGAATTCGGAAACACCCAGTACATGTGCCCATAATTATGGAAGTGGTCTAAGTAAAAATCAAAAAAACCCAAATGAGTTAAACAGTTATTTCATATATTATTTTAAATTAAATTAATTCAAAATAATGGTAGAAATTTCACTAGAAAGGTCTTGATTTCTTCTCGAATACGATTATATGTATAATTTGGCAAATGTGTTTCGTGTACATATAAAAAAGAAAAAAGAAATAGTTTTTCGGACGTGTTAGACTAGAAGAGCCCCTTAACGGTTGTTCGGAGCGGTCGCGGAAAGGTTTAATAAAATACTCGGAATGAAAAACGAGAATCGTAAACCCGGTCCCAGGGCCTTTCGATATTTTTTTTCCCTGGGTGTTGGGAGGGGATACAAGTTATTACGCGACGCTTGGCTCAGACCCGTTTGAAATCCCCGAAGCCATTAAAATAGAAATGGGAAACTCGGCCCTCCCAATTTCAGCATAATATTGTGATTACGATATGCAGAGACGCTTATATATCCGCGCGGCACCGGACGAATGCCCCTTGCCCAGTGTACACCGCCACCCAATACCAGTATCGCCCTTCTCCGCAGTTCCCCATACATTTATTCCGGCATAATCGAGCTCTCACGTCATTATTCCTCCGACGCCTAAATGTATATTTTAATAATACATTTTTTTCCCTGCATCACGCGAAATCCGCCTTTGTTTAAGCCTTATTCCCCGAAGTTACCCTTTGCACGATTCCTCGAACCATCCCTGTTTTCAATCCTCCATTCCACAGTTTCTAGAAATTTCATTTAAACATCGTCGGCCACATATGAAAACTAACTAAGTCCGTTTTTTATGAAAATTGAGTTTTCAGCTTTGCCTTGTTAAATACTTCAATACCTACGGTTTGAAAATATTTTACACTTCCGGATTCTTGATTAATGATAGAATTAAAGTGAAAAAATTTGTATTGAAGGCACTGTAGTCCATTGATTTTATACTTAACGATGAAATAAAAGTCGTCAAAGAAGTTCGTATTTGAGAACAGGATGTGGAACGCTTCCGAAGAAGCGTGCAAAATTGTTTGCAACAGAACGGCGACGCAGATGGACGTGCATAGTTGGCCGAGGAGTAAAATCAGTATCGTGAGAGAAGTCAGGCCAGCAGCCAGTAGGGTGGAATTAAAAAATCCCGACTACCCAGAAAACAGAACTATCGCAGTACTTCCGCGGCATCACCATAAATCCCAAGTGTATGGGCTACGTAGGTCGTATTCGCGCGTGAGATAGTGCTGCGAGTGGAGAATGTATCAAAATCAGGCGCGAGGTTGCTTTATGGACGGGAACGCTCGTAAATACGCACTTCTGGTACTCCTACTTGGCTGCGAAACGCCCGGGACTCGAGAGAAACTGCCTGGATAGGTTCGCCGATAGAGAAAGGGCCATGGAATAGCTTCTACGGGATGCTAATAAAAGATAGAACCGGCTAGATAGAGACTCGAGGAGCACACGATATCGTCGAGAGACCCACCCTCTTCGCTCCCATTGTTTCACAGATCGTCGTCGTCTTGTGACCAACGTCACGGAAGGAACAGGAATTGATTGCTGAGAATCCTCGGTTACACGAATAATTCGGGAAAACACAAATTCCTTGCGATCGCTGATCCTTTGCGGTCCCCGTCTCTGTTATTTACAGAAGTCTCGAACTATACTTTCAGCAGTACTTAGATCATTCCATTACCTGTTTAATTCTTCAGGATCAAAGTACCTTCGGAAAGGGTTAGGTCTGATTTTTATTCTTCTGGAACGATAGCATTAGACATAATTTTATTTTTAAGGTGAATGTCTAATCTGTGCCTTGTAGACTGATTTTTAATATTCATAGAACTTGTAGAATCGTTCTCCATCATTTTCCTTGAATTTTCCTTAAACTGATTAGACAGGGGTTGTAAATTCACAATTCTACAATTTACATTCTCACTTGTGGGTGATCGAGGGGATGGAACGTATAGGGGTTGGAGTGGAGAAAACGGCTAGCCGGATTCAATGCCCACGAAATATCGATCGAATTATGCTGTGGCTAATTGGAAATTAAATACATTAGGTGTCGATGGTCTTAGATACACTGCCGGCGATGTCGTTGCCGGCTGTTTTACGGGGAAAGAAAGTTCTGCTGGAGGGGGTCGAAAGTTTACTTCGCCCGGTGGACGAGGGGTTGGCGGTCGGTGAGAATGACTCCGAGAAGTTAGGATCCATGAGAAAGGAGTCTGTAAAGTTGCTGGAACTTTTTAGCAAGAATTAATCACCGGAAGATGGTGACTGGTCCTTATTAAATTGCGACCTCGCCATTTATTTCGATGCGGTTAGTCCTAACGATTCAATTTGCGGGACCGGCATTATGCGAGTAAATTATACGGAATGACATCCGCTGTTACTTAATACCCTGCTCGTTCTCGCATATCTCCAGAATTAACGCGATATTTCACACTGGCTACGTACGCACGCACAATTACTATTCTGTAATAAATTCTCGGGAAAAATGTATTTTCGATCGTTCTTTTCAAGCTAATTGTTTAGCCACTTGTACTTGACTGAATACAAACTAAAAAATTTTAAATCCCCAGGCATCCGGGGTTAACCGTGACGATCGACACGCGCAATACTCCATAATTCAGGATTGCGAGGCTCGTCGGAGAGCTCGCTTTAAAAATTAATTAACATAATTGGGCTGGTTCCCCGCGAAACCGCTTCCGATCGATCCCGTGTTCATCTCTGTCTGGCGTAACGGTCGAAGTCATTGAATCGGCCGACCGGAAACGGTCGAAAATACGGTGACGTTTATGATGCTATTTTTATGCGGCGCTAGGTCCGCCCGCCTTAATTCGCCCGCATAAAACCGTTCCCGATGTCGAATTCAATTTTCCCAGCGGCGCGGGACGGCCGCGGGAACAAAAGAGACAAATAAAAATGTGGAAACTATAGCCTGGGGGTGGGGGGAGAATCGGGGCGGTACAGTGGGGAGAGGGGGCACAGAGGCAAAGAGTATTCCTCGAACGAGCGCTGACTCTCTCCTCGCGACCGAATCGAATTAATCCGGCGCAAAATTAAATACACGCATTCTCATTATTACCCGGACAAAAACTGGGAATTCTCGTCACGCGTGCGTCCCCCCCTCTCCCACATACACGCACGCACACACAGTCACATCGTGGCGCCGCCGCACTTTTTCCACCGAAAAATATTTTTATCCCCGGCCAAATAAATTATCCCCGCCGTTAATGAATATGCGCAAGCAAAATCGCCTGGCGAACGGCTCGCGATCGAACGAATAGCGGCGCCCTCGTAAAAATTCGACGCGATGCTGAAAACGTTCCCGACCAATGGCGGCCCGCCCATTGATACTGCCGATGACGTGCTGTGCCACGGCTTTCTCGTTTCCCTGACTGTGGTAATGTGGATTCGCTGTTTTTTCTTCTCCCGTTTTTTGGCCCCGACGATCCTGAGTACGGATTAATTGCTGCTCCCTTGCTGATTCGATTTTTTCGCGGCGATGCCTGCTGAACCTCTTGGTCGGTCACTTTTTCTACGAATACAGTAATTAGAACTGCTTTGTCGAAAGTACACTGTATACTCTTGTCAATTATGCTCAGTACTAACATCTACATATTTATGTTCTCGTGGTCGCAAGACTTTTCATATGCATGCCTACCGCAATCTCAATCTCGGTCAGCTCAAATATATACCTCTACAGTCCGATTGAGTACAAGGAATTCTTCCAAGATTTATGGCTGTTACGACTCGGCATCTTATAGTTCGAGCTGTTCAGTATTCAGAATAGTATACGTGTACCATACCATTGCTTGATCACGTGTGTAGACGTTTCTTGAAAAATAGGGACAGATTGAATCTGAATTCTCTCTGTCCTCTAGGAAAATATTAACAAGAAATTAATTCTATTCAAAAGGATGGTGGAAAATGTATCGTCTAAAGTTTCGCAAGAATTCAGGCAAATCTGATGGATGAAAGGAACGACGTGCGTCGCACGATTCACAATTTCTGACGAGGGAAAACTCGTTCGAGTCTGATCGCAGAACGTCCCATTCTACTTAGCATCCGACAAATTATGAATTGTCTGCGAAAAGCCAAGCGAAGCCTTAGCGATATGCGGCCAGGTGCCTCATTACATCGCTATTGACCTGGAATCCTTTATTATCCCTGGTACGCGGAGACGTAATCCAGGCAGTGTGGCATGCGGGGGTAGAAGCGAGAGACTAGCGCTCATTATACCACGGAAAATAATCATTATGCCTATTGACCGACGCGCAGGGGCAATTTTATATTTTCTGCGTACCGAAGTCGTCGGTGAATACGTCTCTGATGACGATTAGTGGCCCCCGGCATCCTTAATGACCACTCACACGCTCGTCCAACGGGACGCTGTGTATATGCTTGTGCGTGGCCCCGCGCTCGCATGCGACGGTGACACGGTGCCTGATATCTAGATCGTTCTAGCCAGCTGAATGTGATGTTTTCACCGGAGAACATTTAATTAGGCGTCACGCGAGTTATCAACCGAGAACCGACAGATATTGTTCTGTTCGGTGTTCTCGGTTTTCCTCTTTCTTTTTTTTTTTTCGTTGTCCCCCATTTGCTTTTTTGCGACCTGTTCGTGTACAGAAAGCTAACTCAAGATTGCTCGATCGTGTCGATCGTCGCGATACAGATACTGGGATGTTTGTTTTCCATCAGATGATCACTGACCTGAATCAGTACAGTATAGAATTGAAATTATCAGAAGAATTTGGAAGCACTATTCCTGCGTAATTAAAAGTGTCACCAGGGTATTATATAAATTTTATAGAGTTTCTATGATGAAAATCTGAAAATAACATTTCATCTTGAAGTTTGAGAAATGATCAATTTCGCTTTACTTTAGGTGAGTTGCATTTCCGTGAGAGTACGAGATGAGCAGCGTTCCACAGCGAGAAGCGTAACAAGTGATTTGTGGGTCGGATTGTTCCGTGGGACAGCCGCGGAACAGATTTTCAGTCGTCTCGGTGAGAGGCGATCGAGTGAAATTCGAGATTGGAGGTAAAAGCCGGGTGTGATGGACAAAGAAAAAGCGACGGCAGGAATTTTAAGTGTACGGGGCGCGTCTCTCCAGCATCAGGAACGATCCGTTCCTGAATGCCCGTGGACGAGGAGAGTGGCAGGGGTCAGAGAAATTGGCCCAACTGGTGATTAGCTGTTCTCAGTATTCCTAATGATAGATCAAGTGGCAGCATATACTTACTCTCGTTCATTCCCGTTTCCACGGGCTCGGACCGATTTCAATGAAACGCTTCGAAGGTAGTTAAGGAACCGCGTGAGAATTCCTCGATATCGAGCATGCACCGTAGAATGTGTGGAGAAGGATTGATCCACAAATCGAGACTGAATCACTAATAACACGTAATTAAACTTGACGACTTTCAATATTACTATCCCGCTTAATCGCTGCGTTAGATCTTGCAACTAATATTTCATTTAATGAAAATAATCTCCGCGCGCGGCCTTTAGAAAGCGCTAACTATGCAATAAGAACATATAGCTGCTAATTAAATCCTGCGTATCTATCGGAGACATTTATACATACATATTTCCTATTTTTCTCTGCAGTTAATAATTTCTCCACAATATTTTCACTACCAATTACTATAATCTCGAATATAATAATTAGTCATTATAGAAAGCAGACTTAATCATCTAATTCATGATAGTTTTAGCTCCTGAAAAAAAATTGTTCACACTCGTCAGAGACGTTCGAAGAAAAATCGCAAAAATTTCCCGCAAAAACCTAATCAAGAAGCAACCTACGCAACAAAGACAGACTTTACCCTACAAATTGAGCTTGAGAAAATTGTAATGTCATTTTTCCTCGCAATACTGCAGCGAGTCAAATGTCGAAGCCACCTGTCTGAACGATCTGACCCATCTGAGCAGTGGCAGAATCGTTTCGCGAGTGGAGGGGTTCTCAAGTTGCTAATCGCGAGTCACGCGGAAGCGTGTGGCGGTTAAAACCCGAAAGCAGATTGCGTTTGTTGGTGGTGGTGGGACGTCGGTGTGCCCGCATGTACATGCATTAAAACGAGTCCATCGCCGCGGGCGTTTCTCTGTCGGGGCCGTTGGTTCGCGGGGACACCGTTTCTTTCCAGGGTAATGCCGTGTGCGGTGAATCATTATTTATTTTTGTGTTTCACGCTGTCGGGTGTTCCGCGGACGAAACAGCAGGAAGAGAGCGAGGGTGGCGTCCCGATGGTGAGAACGAGCGACACACGGTGCAAAAAAAGACGCAGAGTGTGAGAGAGAGAGAAAGAGAGTGTGTGTGTGTGTGTGTGGAGGTGGAGGTGACGCGCGAACGCGGACCCGTCAAGAGAGCAACAAAGAGACGGGCACGGACTGACGGACGGAGATGGAGGACGTTAAAGGGGGAAAGGGCGAAAAAGGGGTGAAAGTCTCAGTGTGTGTGGGCGCCGCTTCGAGGGGGGGAAGAGAGGATGCTTCGGCGAGCGTCGCTCGAGTAATTATTACGGATTTTCCGGATCTAATTCTCCGGACGGTAACACGACACAATTCACTCACGCAGATTGCGCACGAGAGGATGTAAATTCCTGTCAGTCGGACGGTCCATTTCATCTCCTCTTTTTCGTCGGCTCCTAACCGACACCGAGGTCGACGCTGGACGATTATTCGGTTTTCCACTTTCTCCTCTCTGCTCCCAACCCCTCCACGCTCTGCCCGCCGAGCCGCACCGGTTCTCTGTCTGACTTCCGTCGATGCTCTCTTTCGCTCTCACTCTCTCTCTCTCTCTCTTTTTCTCTTTAACCTTCTCTCTCCCCTTCTCTTTCTCCGTTCCGCTCTCCACCTCTGTTCTCGGCTTTTAACCGCGATTACGGGTATCTCGAGTAGGCCTCTCGAGATCGAAGTAAAGGTGATTCGTGTTTCCTCGTCCGCCGATTTCCTTCGTGCTTGGAATTCAAGGTTGCCGCACCCCGCACCTGAATATTACCTGAATTTCCTCTTAATAGAATTTCGGGCTTCATCAGCCCGACCCCCTCTTTTCACTCACTCTCTTTCTCTCTCTCTCTCTCTTACTCTTTTTCTCGTCCGTTGAAGTTTTTTGATCTTTTTGCCCTGCTCTTCTTTAAACGCTCCTTCCGCCTCGCTCTTTTCATTCCGACTATTTCCACCGGGCTTTTCAACCGGTGATAAAGCCTGATCTCGCGGTGATTCTACTCGACTACCATTTCGCCGCATATCAGTTACCGTGATTTTCAAATTGTTACCGCTTCCGACGTGATTCTGCGCTGCTCATCGCATCGGGAAACTTGCGAAGACAAACAATTGCTCAAACAGGAGCAATCTATTTCACATTCGAGACGACCAATGCATTTTTTTTAAAGAATTTTTACTTCAATTAATTTTATTATTCTTTTACTTCAATATCAAAGACTTTGATATTGAATTTATTTCATTTTCTGAAAACATTGTTTTAATGCATTTGATTGCAACAATGATTTTCGTAACATTCACACAACTCGTGGATCCTAATAAAATTTGGTTCAAAATGTAATAAATATGGATCTCCAAGTTTGTTAAGAGATCGTGTTCATAACTGTAGAGATCATGTACATGTGCATACAGTTTTTCTAAAAATGCCACAATTAATTAGTTCGAGAGGAAAACGCGTGAATAACGTGAGCGAAGAAAATGAGTATCAGAGTTGCTTATCGATTGGCAATGGAACGGGTCGTTTGAACTGTCGATCGAATGTGGTTAGAGCCTCGTGTCTTCCGCGATGCAACGACGCTGCCGATCGCCGTGCGTGTTTCGCCAATTTGCATTCCGAGAAGTCGTTAAGGATCGTTCCGTAATAGGCGCGGCTAAATTCGTTCCGTCTTCCCGGAACCGACGAGACCAGTTCAGCCGTTAATGTAGCTGCTTAGAGACAGTTGTAATTAGCGCGCTTAATGCCTAATGATTTATACGCGGCGTTCCCGCGATTTGGGTTAAACGGTGCAGCACGTGTACGTACGCGTTCGACTCCGTCTCTAACCCCGCGCGCAAATACATCCTCCAGCTGCGACGTCGCCGGGAAAGCTTGATATCAGGTTATTGATGTTTTGTGCCCCCTGTAATCGATACTCAAACGCGGATGATGAATATTTGTCACGTGTGTTTATTATGTCGCCGCGTACGCTCGGTCTGTGTGCTCTTCATTAAATCAAGGGATAGAATTTGTAATGTGTATCGGGCTCAGTTAGAAATCACTTATGTTTTCGTTTCGTAAATTTATGTCGCTCGAAAGTTGACGTTGATCTACTACCTTCTCTTTCCCACTCAATCAAACGAAACTCAGTTTAAACTATTATTTCTACCGGCTCGTTGATATTCAGTAATTCTTCAATATCTACCGTGATATTTTGCCTCTGATTCGAATATTTTATTAATATAATAATCTGACAAGTCAATTTTACACAGAATGTTATGGAAGGAAACGTGCATTTGCGAAATGAAGAATGTTCCCGGGACGATTGTTTAATGTAAAAAGCAATTTACTTCGGTCCTCTTTCAATTTTAATGTTGTAGACTAAAAACTGCTTGTAGAAGAACGGAGTATCGCGAGTAATTGATTCGATTAAACTTTTAATAACGTATGGGCAATTATTGTTCACTTTGAGTGCAAAATACACCCGGAAGGAGTGTAATATTATGATTGAAAGTGTGCGCGGAGTGTAGGCGACAGTGTGTTCGTGAAAATGAAGTTTGTTCTACGTCGATATCACGATTGGTTACGGAGATATGGGGTTCAAAGTAGTGCGAGGAAACTAGCACCACGTTCTCGTCGTAGTACTACGTGTAGTAATAGTGATTGTAAAAACAGTTCATTCATGATTGTCATTGATAAACGCAGGTTCCACGTTTGGGCCAGTTTGTGAATGAATGCGAGAGAGAGGTCCGAACGCACGAGCGAGAAAAAGATAGGAAAACCACTTAAAACACCCCTTTGCTGTACACGACGATATCTCGGCAACCGGAAGTCGTATCGGGATGAAACAAAATTCATTTCAAAGGGGAGACTTCCCTGCTTCTAGCCGTCGTGAAGTCACGTCCCCACCATACGCGGTTCCCGAGTAAAATTGATTCGAAGTTTTAATCATTTTAATACGCTTCGACACCATCTTTACCGAATTATTATTGAAAATTAATCAACATTCGAGATCAAAATTTCATTGAATATACATCACGCAGATTGTAAAACAATATAATAAATCACTTTTCGAGAAAGAAAAGTTGTTGTTAATGATTATCGGGAATAAACATTGCACACAGATTCTCAAATAATATGTAAAACGTAATTCTCATCTGTGGAAGTAATAATAATTATCGGTGGTGTGTTTATATTGATATTTATGGAGAGAAGAATTTTTAGATGGAACGCGAAAGCTCGAAGTAAAAATTATTTAAAGATTGGTTTTGCAGTGGCAGGTTGGTAATGAAGTGGAAAATGATTATTGAAAAATTCTCGGGAGCTTTCGAAACTATTATAATTATCGAATAGTAAATGGAGAGGTAAACAATTATATTTCGCGGAGCTTCGAATAGGTCTGGTTGCTGATCCGTTTAGTTAATCGCCTAATTGGATTACAGGAATTAAATGATGTGATTCGTCGAATCTGTAGGCGAGCGTTTGCGAAAGGTCATCGAGAGGTCCGGAGAAAATGACGTTGAAGGCGAGCCGACGCGTACCAGCTGGATTCGAAACCCGCCAATCGATGATCCCGGAAGAAATTCCTGTTGGAAAGGGTGTTTGCGGAGCGCGATGACTGGTACAGTCGATTGGTTCGCACGAAATTCGAGTTAATGGAGCGCGCACGAGTAATCAGGCTGGAATTCGAGTTCATCACTTTCTCGATGACTCGGGTCATCGTTCACCGGGCTCGTGTTATCAATCGAAAATAATAATTTCTTTGTCAACAGCCGGCCAGCCGTTTCCGCAAAATTTGTACATTTGCGTGCGTTCGTTAATTGATTATTGTTATTCAGCTCGATGATTGTTTATCGTGATCGCAATTACTCGATGATCACGCGCGCGCGCGCCTCCTCGCGCGCCGCGATAACCGGGCGGTCATCGATTGCCGTTGGTAAATATTATTTATAAATATTGTTGAACATTGACCACCCCGCCTCTACCGATGAATGATGACGGTCCGCACGGTGAACTTGAACTTCCACCATTTTTCATTTTACTATTAACCTTCATTCGCTTGCACAATGCACTGCGAAATTCAATTCTCCCAGCTGTATTGAAAACACGATTTTTAGTCGCGATTTCGGAACAATCATTTGCGAATTAAAATTAATGCTTTTTTGAACTCTGTTATTTTTCGTAAATACTGGTCGCGTAAATATGTCAGTCGATTAATGTTCTCATCGTTTCTGCAGGATGACGAAATATTTTTCTCAGAAACATTAAACTTGTTACATTAAGATTTTGTACACAGATTTGTAAGTATCATCGCGTGAATCGAACTCGATGTGTACAGAAAATTCCAATTCTTCTAACTCGATAGAAGAGGAAATTGTTTATGGATCGTCTGGGAACAAGAATTTCCCAAAAATGAAATTAACGTGCAGCGATGTGGCGCGAAATTTTTTTTTCAGGCCGTTGACAGAACGACTACGATATCAAAATTGATCTAGGCACATGGACAGTCATTACCATTATCTTCAGACGATCATTGTTCATCGATCACGCTGCGAAACGCGGCCGAATCCCGCCGTCAGCTCTCCGCGGTTTTAATATCCCATCGTGGACAGGGACGCGAGCGCACTTTTAATTGCCAATTATCGATTATAAACCACTTAATACGATGTCGCGTCACGGGATACCATGTCCTCGTCCGCGTGCCTGCCGCCGGGCCACGACTTTGATTTCGATTTTAATTCTGCCGCCATTCACGCGCGACTTCTTGGTAATAATTCCGGCGAATTGCATGTCCGCCGGATCTTTCTCCCGTCACAGATAGTTGAACAAGCCCCCGGGAACAGTGGCTGGAGGGGTTCGGGGGTCGAGAAAATCGAAAGAAAAAAATAATGGTGAAAGAGAAAAAGATCGGACGACAGCGTAGACAACGAGAGCCAGCATTTCTCCCTGGCGGACAATAAAATTAATTTCCTTCGATTCGGATTAACTTCGTTTGTAATCACGCGAAAAATAAACACGCGCGAGGAGAAATATAATTCCTGCTTTCTCTTTCCCCCCCATCTCTTTTCTCGTCGTGGCATTTTTGTTCGGGGTGCAAGCAGTCGACTTTCCCCTCCAACACAGAGGAGAGACCCACCCACCCTTTCCATTTGTCCGTCCGTCTGTCCGTCCATCCGTCCATCCGGAATAGTGGCGAACGTACGGCGGTCGCTTTACTTTTTCAACAGATATATATTTTCTGTGTCCGGCCGCGGCGGACCGCTCGCGGACCGAAACGTACCGAATAAAAAAAACCTCGTCCCCGTTCCCCCACTCGCCACCCCCCACCCGCCCACGCCCCCCAAAAAAAGAGGCTGGACGGGCGGGGCACGAGGGTTGCGGGGGCGGTCGGAAAAAAAGGAAAAAACGGACGCGGATGAACTATTAAAAGGCACGTTCGGCCGGGCTGCCGGTGGTCGGGGGTTTTCATTAAAATTCTTTCGATCTTTTAACATTTCCAATCGGTGTTTGTCGGAATATCGAGTTCTCGCGCGGCCGTGGTAAAAATGTAAAAGGCTGGTCTTTCTCTCTCTCTCTCTCTCTCTCTCTCTCTCTCTCTCTCTCTCTCTCTCTCTCTCCTTCCTCTCCCCTCTCGCTTCACCCTCGACAGCGGGCCGCCGCGCTTATAATCGCCCGCCCCCGTGACGAATAGAATACTTTCGTTCGGGGATTTCCTATTTTTCGGTCGGTCTCTTCAAAGGCCCGTCGGACATTAACCAATCGGCATGATGTAGCATAAGGGCAGCCGGGGGTGGTTGGGTGGATTCAGCGGATGGGGGTTGTTCGATTGGAAAAATTTTCGAGTCGGGCCGAGGTCGAGCCGGGGCAGCGTTTGCACGAATTTTCAATTAACGACGGAAAAAATGATCGAGCTCCGTCTTGCACAAATATTCGATAATATTTTCATTGTAGCTGGCCCGGGGAACACGAAAGATCGTTCGCGTTTAATTAATTCCGCGTTACGTATCGACTTCCGGACCTACCCCGAGCGGAATACTATAAACCGCTCCGCGGAAAATCGCCGCGGAAAAATCGGCGGTATCTCCGCGCCGGTGTTTGCGCGCTTGTCGAAGGGAGGCGACACGATCCGCGCGCGACTGCTCAAGAATTTCGCGGGATGGAGCCGAGAGTAAACGGCCGGGAGAGAGAGTAGAGAATCGTGTTTTACCAGCAAACACTCGTTCGCACGTATCGTACGTTTGCGTGGCTCTCCCTCCGATTTCCAACGCGCGTTCTCTTTCTCTTCCGTTCTTCGTGCTCGCTCTTTTTTTCCCCTTCGCTCTTTTTCACTCTGTCTCGCTCTGTCTAGCAGCAGCACACCGTTCTGGTTCGACCACGTGTGTTACTCGTACGATCTCGCGTATACGACGAAGAGTGGCCAGCCTTTCATTTCCCACCCCACCTGGAAAACGGCCGCCGACCAATCGGACCTCACCCCGCGTAAAAACATTGAACTGCGAGCTGGGCGGGCTGAGGGGTGCGAGCAGCCGCGTCACGGATGGTCGGGGGTGCCGGGCGAAAAAAAATCGTTCAAAATTAAAACAGTGAAGCAGACAAATAATCTGATTTCCGCGTATATTATTAACGGGGATACGGGGCCGCCGCCAGCTAGCCGCGAAAGTATTGCCCCACGGCGGCGCAACCCCTGCAGCGCCGGCATCCCTCGATCGAACCCCAGACACCCCTCGGCTGAACACCTTATTATGTATATTTGCGATGGGATCTGATAATTTGGATGGCCGCGCCCGGGGTTTTCTGCTGCTAGCCTCGCCAGGGAAGCCTCTGGCGTGGACACTCGATTGAGATGGGTCGTGAGGGTCGTGAAGTTCGGTGGATTCGTGTGGGAAATGATTGAGGAGTTTTATGGTGAGTTTGGTAGTTTGTGGGAAATGATTGTCGCTAATTTTAGCAATTTTTAAAGGATACTAGGTTTGGTGATGGGGCAGAAAAAGTGACCTACCCTTAGAGGCGGTGGTGCTTGAATTTAAATCGTCATCCAACTGGATATCTGATGATTGAATTAAAAGCACTAGGGACTGGCGTGAGTGCCGGATGGAGGTTAAACAATTTGTTTAAAAAATTTCATAAATAATTAGATTTAACATGCATCATTTGTTTCATAAAATATTTCAGACCTTGGTAAGCATCGTGACCTGTTTTTTCAGGACGTATAAAATATATAATTAACTATTTTCTATTGTTGGCGTATTCGGGTCGTTTTAAATGAATCGGCAGTCTCCCCGTGAAAAATTCACAGCAATATTTCTACGGCGTTCGTAAAATCGAAGTAACCGGCAGCTGGCAGCTGCAGAGCCAGGTGAAGTCGCGGTTCGATAAAATTCCCCGCGAACGTTCGAGTAATCGCGGAGTACAGTATGATTTCCAGTGGCCGGCGTTGAGAATGCAAAAGGAGGAGCGGAGTCGCGTGACCACAGGACAGGAACAATGCAAACAGAGAGCGTAGTCGTAGTGCGACGCGGGGCCAGCGATTCTCAGAAAATAACTCACCTCGGCAAAAAGAGAGCCAGGCGAGAGAGGGCCGCTATCAAAAAGTCACGCGTCTCTATTCACGGGTAGCGTGGGAGGCCGCGACGGCGATTTTTCGAAATATAAATTCCGGTGCCGCGTTACGCACACCATTTGCCCGTCGGCGTCTCGTGAAACGACCGGCGCTCTGTGGTGCCGACCGGTTTTTTTTCGCATTATAAATTCTCTGCTTCGGACAGCAGCCGCCTGGCGCACCCCCGCCGAATCCCTTCGACCCTTTCGCGTCATCCTCGCCTACTCTCTCGCGAGCGACACTCGCGTACACTCGCGTAATCGATACGCTTATTCTCGATGGATTACTGCACGCTCCATGCAAATGAACTCTTGAAAACGAGACACTTAAGGGGGTAGAAACGTTTCTAGAGGTGATTTTTTATTTCTCTACAATGCAAAGATAGGCTTTTACAGTAACCAACAGCACTAGATAAAAGATCGATCTAGGTTTCAAACACCCTATTTTTACTTTATTTGTAGCTTTATGCTTCCAAAAAGTAAAAATAAGACTTTATTGGACGATTTTATCTAGCGCTTTTGACTACTGGTAAACCCCATCTTTGCATTATCGAGAAATGAGAAGGCACATCCTAGATTCATCAGAGCAATTCTCGTTTCACAATTTTTTGTACAGGAAAAATTGTTGCAGCTATTCACAATGAACGATACAGACATAACGAAGCGTGGTACCTCACGAGCAACAGCTCTATCTAAAACGCCGGTGACAAAAGCCGTGAATTAAAAATGGTCGGCGCGGATTCCGGTCGGGGTAGCTGACGAGCAGATGTTTGACGAGAGCGTGAATCGAAACTTCATCAATGGGCAATGTCGAAAACGCGTCGCACCAATTTAAATTTCCGACGCTGCCGGTGTTCGGGCGTGTGTAGGAGGCGTCTGTATCTCTCGGTGCCCGTGGACGCGAAGTTAATTTCTACATCCTTAATCGAGTTCGATCGCGTCTAAATAGAGAGTCGCGTCGGGGGTATGTGGAGGTTCAGTTCCGGGGCTCTGGAAAATCCGGGTCAAATGTGTAAACAGGCGTAACAGACAATACAGAGCGCGACAGATACGAATACGGAGTCGTAGCCCCGAATCGAATCGTTACTCGAACGAACACCGCAAGCACGACGCCGGACAAATACCTTCGTCGAGGTCCTTCAGGAATCTCTGGAGTTTCGGGCCGGGTAGCGGTGGAATCCTTCGATACTCTAATTGGTGCATTCACGCTGGTGTTGGCCCTGTATTCCGGTTGCAATCTGTATGTACCAATTCGATTTTCGTCTCCTCCTCTCCCCTCCTCCCCACCCCTCCCCTCCGACGTCCATGTATCCGTAAACGTCCGGGGCCCCGTGTCTCCACGGAACCAATTTGAATTATGCCGATAATCATGTACGTATCTTCAGGATCGAAATTCTTCGTCGGTCCAGTCACGGTAATTAAAGTTGAAATTGCTTTTCAACCGCGCCCGGAATTTCCGTGGAGCAACGAAAGCGCACTCTCTCTCTCTCTCTCTCTCTCTCTCTCTCTCTCTCTCTCTCTCTCTTCCCTTCCCTCATTGCCCCCCTCACATCTGAAACATCCGTATCACCGGTGCTAATGCATTTTTCTGCACTTCGACCCCGGTTGCGCACACAAGAGACTGGGTGGGGACTGGGGACACGGAAAATTAACTCTTCAAAGAGACCGTTTTACGAATTATCTCGCGTTCCCTGTTGGCCCGCGCCGTTTGTCCGGCACACGCGAGATGCGTGTCTAAGTCCGTTAGATACTTCGGTGAACTGAGAACTTGATGAGTTTCCGATTTGATACCGATCCAACGGCCAGAAAGTTAAAAGACTCGCTTTTTGTTTCTCCATGTAATTCCCCCCTTCTGGGGTTTAATGTGGGCGAGGGGATGATGAGGAAATGAGAAAATACGGGTGGATAAAATGATTTATATGGCTGACAATTGAGCAGATTGTGCGTGATTCGTGCTGAACGGATTACCGTTGCTTGAATAGATCAGCTTGATCTAAATCTGTGGTCCGGAGATCAAGTGCAGGCCTAGTGCGACCTGGGGATGCACTTTAGATTGTTGACCATCTAGGACTGACGTCTTGGAATTTTTAATTGCACCCGCTGTGTGTAATCAAAACTCAAACGGAGTCTGAAGCTGATTCGACCTGCACCCGCAACGCAATTTAGAGCTATAGTCGATACATTAGACTACATAACATAATTTTCAACTAATCCTAATAGAATTCAAACCAACCCTAGGCTAAACCTAATCCAACCCTATCAGACTTTCCAAGCCTATTTTAGAGGTAACCAGTACTCGTAATGCTTCCCAGACTTGTACCCTAAACTTTCAGACCTGACCAAAATCGAAGCCAACGTGGAACGTAATCCAAACCCGACAGACTTCTAAAAAGGGAATGATTCTAGACGATGTTAGAAAAGCTAGAAACAATCCTCAAATTATCTTCATTTCAAAGACTTCCTATGAACCCTAACAATCTACCCCCACAGTTCCGATACCAGCGCAGCTAACCCATTACAAGTCCCAGCAAAAATTCCGATTCATCCCTAATCAATCCCGATCGCCTCCCTCATTCTCGCGACGTAGCATCTCCATGATCATCGTCATCCAGAAACGAGCCCTCGATATTCCGTTCCGTTGATCGACTAAATTCAAAACCGATCATCTTTGTGCGAGACGCATCGCTCGCGACTCGTTTGTATCCGCGAGGATAAAGCGAGACAACTGTAGAACCCTCGCATTCTTCCCGCTTCCTTCCCGGAGGGTAGGTATATCGAGCACCAGTCACCACGCATAATCTGCGTGCTCATTATTACTAGGACTGCAAGGGGACGAGCATGCATGTCCCTATACCCACGTTCATTATGGAGACGATATGGAGCATTGTTTGCAGAACGAGAGGGTGAGCGCCACGACGACCCTCCTCGTCGTCTCTGACCCCCTCCAACCCTCTCTTCGATCTCACCCTTTCTCTCTTCCACTCTCTCTCTCTTCGGTGACGGCTCCCTTAATGCGATACCCAACCTCCCATACTCTCTTTCTCCTCCCCCCACCCATAGGTCTCTTTCGCGTGTCTCGCTGACGAGCCTCGAGCATTCTTCTTCTGGTGCACTCGCGCTTCCTGAGCACCGTTCTGCGGCGACACGCGTACAACTAAACTACTTATCTCTCGGATCGAGCCGCGCGTTTTTTTCCCACTTTTTTTTCTTCTGTCTTCCTTTCTTCCTCCACCGTTTTTTTTTCTCTCCTCTCTTCTTTTTGTTCGCTCGCATTCGTGCCGCCACGCCGCCGGAAAGATTTCCATGCCACGTCCAATCGTCTCCTGTAAAACGTTCCCCCGACCCCCGTAGACGACACCGGGCGGGCTCCAACGTGTCAACGACGACAAAAGCCTCGCAAATTGCTCGTAGTAATTAGAACACGTGCGCGGATACTTATTCCGGGATGATGGCGCATCGCGCGCGCGAGATCCGATCGCTATCGAAACCCTACCCATCCACCACCTCTCTCTCTCTCTCTCTCTCTCTCTCTCTCTCTCTCTTTCTCTGAATATTCCCGCGTCGCATCCAGGTGGACGGAATTGGTTCCCCGTGAGTGATCCGCGGAGATGCGTGCACCCTGAGTGATCATGCGGGTTTTAAGATCGACGAGTGTTTTTTTTTTATCCCAGGGCGTATTGTTCCGGCGACTATTTTTCGCAGCTCGTTCGATAGTACGTTTTCCCTGTTTTGTTTTACCCTCTGCGATTTTTTTTATTCCAGCTAGTACTGTATTCAACAGATATTCAACAGCAGAAATGAGTAGGTGTAATTTAAAACAGTGAAAACATTAGAGGAATTTCAAAATACTGTTGTAAGAGAATTTCTATTTCACTCCAGTTTGCTGCAATTCAGGTAGAACATTTTTATTTTTCATAAAGATCCGTTTGTCGATATATCAATTTCATATTCATGAAAGGAAAGAAATCGTATACAATGGAATTATTCTACGTTGGAAGAAATGTTTAATTTGCAAGTTAGAATAATTAAAATAATAGTCAATTAAAAATCCCACCATAGAGTTAAACCATCCAGTCCAAAACGACGTGTCTTCATCGAATCGTCAGTAAAAGCTGGACCAAATCCCGGAGTCCCTATGTCATCGATACCAGTCATGGTTTAAAGATCATTTCCGAAGCAGTAGAGGGGGCCAGGACACCTGGGTGATTGCAATTGACGCGTCCTGCTAATTTCGGCGGGGAATTTCGGGCCGGATGGTCTACGAGTTTGCAGTCAGTCGGTTCGCGATGGCGAGTGGCTGCTAGCGACAATAATGAACGGCTGGCGACTGTATCGCCTCGCAATCTGCACATACTTAACGGAGGAAAATGCATATTCATAACCGGCGCGGAGCGGCGTGTGCGCGCACCTCCGCCACGCACGGAATTCGCTTTCCTCTTTCTCCGTTTGCGAGCGCTAAACGTAACGCGGAAAACCGACCAGCTTAACGCCCGACGATCCGTCCACACGCGTCCAAGAGCTAGGAATAATAACGAGAGACCGGCGTATCTCCTATCCGGATCGATGCCGCAATATTTTTCATTGTTAATTCCTCGCAGACGGAGTCGCGAGGCGAGAAGAAATTAGAATTTTTAATCTTAATTGTCTTCGTCATTGTTCGACAAACTAGTATTGCCGATGTGGCCTTATATGAAAGCCCTATCGCCCTTTCGCAAGTGCTTGATTTTTTAAGTAAACTCTTTATTACAGAGACTTCAAGTGGATTCTTGTACTAAAATTGTAACGGAGGAGTTCGATAGAAATTTGTCTTAATTTTTAATTGAATTCAATTGTACATTTTACGTGTCAAATTTCATCATAAAAATGAATAAATGAAAATGACTCTGTCTTCGTAAAACACTCATTACAATTTGCGGATCTCCGTGATTTCTCATTGGCGATGGAAATGTAGACCTCCAGTAAGTTACAACGAAACGCACTTTCATAGAAAATAGTAGAAAGCAGGAAGACGGACATTCCCCAACAAATTCTTCGAACGATCTACACACTATTAAACTCAAAAGTTTCCGCGTGCAATCTGGACACTGTTAAAACCGTATAGCATCCAGTGCGAAGACGTCGATTTGCATAATTCAGCAGAGTATCGGTGTCGAGCGTGCGCCGCTAAATGAAAAAGGTTCGCGGTGAATTATTCCGTGGACAATGGAGGCCTCTCAGGGAAATGGGCTGAGCCACGATTCCCGTTTTTCCAACGGGGATCTGGAACGTTGGAGGAATTCGAACCGCTTTCTCGGCGAATAAAAGGAGAATCGTAGGAGGGAAAACAGCGCGGCGTGCTTGTAAATACTTTCGGTTAATTTATTAATACGAGCCGCGTTATGAAATGCAATTTGCAATGCGATATCGAGTAGAGAGGTCGACGTCAAAGGAGAAAGCAAAAAGGAACCCCGACCGGAGAGAACAGATGAGGGAACCAAGAGGGGCCGGGGGGAGGTATTGAAGAAACCCTCGGGGCGCCTTTCGCGAATTATTCGCGAATGAGGGGCACACGCGGCGACAATAAAAACACGCCGTTCATTTCCATACGTCGTTGAAGTCTTTGCCGCTCATCGGTACACGAGTGTGCAATCAAGCAGCGCAATTATCAGGGCCTTTGTTCATGAATAATTACAAACAAGAGAACTGCGAGGCGCGGCTCTACCTCTTTCCGAGCTCCTCTTTCGCTCCTATTTACCAGCATCTATCTCACTCTCTCTTCTTCTTCTTCTTCTCTCTTCTATTCCTCTCTCTCTCTCAGAGATTCGCAGAAGGGTTACTCGACGCAGAAGGGGCTGATGAACCCAGGGGCAACCGTTTGGAATCGAGTAACGCCACCCTTTTGATTTTTGGCACTTCTACTATGTGGTGACTCTCGCTGCAAATTTCTCAGACGAAACTCTCTCGAATCTATTTATTTGACTTTTTTCTGACGAACAAACAACTGTCGTGCAAAACCGCTTTCACAAAATACGGTTCGTGTAGACAGAGCCCTTTTTATACGGAATCTTTTCGACCCGTTGCAGAAAGTGAAGTACGTTTTTATGCTAAAACAAGATTCGGATCAAAAGAAGTCTTCTTTAAAAATCTTTCTGCGATGTCAAAGTATATTCATACATGTTAACAACGTTCAAAAGTATTCTTACATTTTATAATTGTTGTGAATGTTTCTTTAATATTCTGTCCCACGAAGGTCCGTGAAGCAAAGTGAATTCGCTGAAAATTGTACGCTCGATAGTACGTTTAACCCAGTGACTCGACGTCGGGACGCAGGAAGAAAGGAGCGTCGCGACGCTAGAAATAGGCGGGCGAGCTTTCGCTCTCGACGGCGGAGGCGCCGCGCCGTTCCAATAAGAAAACGTGAAACTTGGCGGCCAAGTTCAAGTCGCTGCCATTCAGTCGCGGATGCCTGGCACTCTTGAAAGTGTGATCCCGATTTGCATTGCGTGCCTCTGCCAACGCGAGAATTTCTTCCGACCCTGCCGTCTCCGTCTTATTCCCAGGCTAAAAAGTAATTTAATTAGCTAGATCAACGGTTTCCTTTTCTTCTTCACACCACGAAATGACTTTGGCGACCTCTGAACATTCTCAACACAATCAATCCTCGAAAATAGTCGCAGTGAAAAATTCTCCGAATACATCGCATTCGTTACACATAAATGCTTCTTTCATTTTACACAATTTCATCTGCTTCCATTTATATTTTTACTCGCAGTAATATTTTATTTCGGAGACTTCGTACCAAAAGTGGCATTTTTTAATAATCTTCGTTCATGAAGTTCCTCCAAATGAATTTCAGAAGTTGTTGATGCGTACAATGTAAATTCGGTGGCAACTCCGCTTTCATTTCGTTGAATCGAGGATCGCGGCGAAAGAAACGCGGCGCACTCGGGCCCGGTCGTATCGTAACTTTAAATCACGCTATTTTGCAACTCGTTTCATAACAAGCATCAATTATTTCCGGCGCAAAACGGTGACAAGTAGAGTTCCAAACGAGTGGTCTCGCAGCGGGAATCCGGCTGTCCCGCCATTACCACAGTTTTTCGTTCCCTAATCCTCGACGCGTTTTACTTTGGTCTGGCCTTTTCGTTTCGTTATCTTCCACATCCGGAAGAGTTGCATGACGGATCAGCACTCGTCCTCGAAAACAATTTACACCGATCTCTTCGTTTTTTTATCGCGCCCGAAAACAAGGGTGTCCCTTTTTCGTACGGTCGAGCGAACAGGAACACACGGACACACACGTAAAACGTTCTGCACGAGATTTCTTCAACAATCCGCACGTAAATTCCCGCGCATATTTAATCGACCGCCGCGAGTGTGGAACTCTGATAAAAATACGTGTAACGTCGCCGCTTTTGTGAACGCCGACCCTTTCCCACACCCTCGACCCCCCCCCCCCGCGCAAGCCGTGCACCGTTCTTCAGCTAGCAGCGTTCAACCCCCTTTTTTAAATGAGTAACTGCGGTGCCATGCGAAAATCAGTTGGACGTAAAACAAAACGGCCAGACTGACCAAACTTACTCGACGGGGGATGAATGGTGTACGAGGCGAGCTGTTATTATTTTTCGCGCCCTTCGAGGGGATCGCGATGAAGATCGATCCCGGCCCCAAGGTCGACCATGAGGCCTAGGAGGTATGGGTACACGACGAAACATTTTTTCCGCAGCCCTTCATTCACGAATCACATTTTCTCTCACTTTAGCAACCAGGTACATGCGATTGGTTTTCTGAAACAGTGGATCATAATGATTGAAATGAATGTAAGCCATACATATCGTCCATATTATTTGAATTATATACTATTGATGCAACACAAACAATTCTGTGAACGATTATAACACTTCAGAAAGAAGAACTTTTGTTTCAATAATGAAACTAAAAAGAACAAAAAAACATGGATTAGTTGTTCCTGATAAGCATTACATATGAACGGATATCGCTTCTTCATTAAAATTACAATTACGACATCCTCCATATTCCACAATGATATAACTATTTTCGCGAACTTTCGTGTATATTCTCCTTAAACAATCCGATCTCGAAAATCCCTTCCACTTATCGCCCCAATTGATGTCCTCGTAACTCCCCACCCCGTCAATCAATTTGCTAATTCCACATCAGCTTCGCGAAATCACGGACGCGCCGCGCGCCGGTAAGCGCGCGTCCTCGCAAAAATCGAATAAAAACGCACATCGTCCGTTCCGCGCGTTTCGCTCTCAATATTTTCGCATGCGAACGACGCGTGCCCTCCGTTTCGCTGATCAGCGGCCATAGACGCGGGCATAATAAGTGTTGATTCCGGCTCAGAAATTACTGTCGCTGTGATCCCGTTTTTTGTTTTTCAACGGCTGAGGAAGAAAGACACGCGATCGGCCGTCGAAGCGAGAGGAAGCATCATTCGGGGCACGGAACCGTGTACATTTTCATTTAAATTACCGACGGCGAGCGATATTTTCGATATTATTAACCTCTCCTCCGTCTCGTAGTCTCTTTTTCTTCGTCGGGGCTGTTTGCGCTTTTTTCTGGCACACGCCTCCGAGTTCCGCGCGTGCACACTTTCGGACGCGGTGGACGAAATTTGTGTAAGGGCTGTTTTCAATAGGAAATGCTAAGCTAATTAGCTTGGAGATTTTATCAGTTTGCTGCTCGCGAAATGTCTGATTCTGAACGGTATCAAACGTATCACAATCTTCCTCGCAATAAAACTTATCGATCAAGGTAAGCACCATTGTAATCAATATACTTTGTCAACGAATTACATGTTTCTTGATCCTGTTATGGTGGATAGTGAATTGCAATAAATGAAAATTGAATTTCTTTCTTAATTCGTCAGAGACGCCATCAATACACTGTGACGAATATTTAAAATTAATTATTTTTGTCATTCTTGTCGCGAATGCATAAAAACCGCAATCTAATGATTACCAGCATAAGAAGTGTGATTACACGAATCGTTACCATCAGGAGGGCAATGTCCACGAAGTTGTACAATTAGTGAAGCTACACGGAATAATATTACCTCGTAAATAATAGCGTTCTTATAGGAATTTCTTTCACTGTATAAACAAGAGAGAGAGATGGAGAGAGAGAGAGAGAGACAATCTGCGAACGGCGGGGGTGGGAGTAGAAAGGCACCGAAAACGAATCGACGAACACTATTTCGCCTCGCTTCGATTCGGTCCGGTTCGGATCGGTTCGGTCCGGTCGTCCCGCGTATAAATCAGCTATGCTTATCGGTCTTTCATCGAGCCGGAGGTGAACTCATTTCGTTCTCTCTAAATACGAACTTTTTTTCGGGGCAAAAACCTATTTCGATTAAAATGGCGCGCGCGTTTCGCATTTTGCCGGATTATAAAAGGTTGCCCTCGCCGTGTGCCCCCCTTCATTCCTCTCTTCTTTCCACCTCTGTTCGAACACGCCGCGTTCTATCCGACCGGTCGCTCGAATTCACCTCCAACCCCCTGTACCCCCTTTCTCTGTCTCTCTCTCTCTCTTTTCATCCACTCTCTTTTCAACCCCCTTCGACTCGCCGCTGCAACCCCCATCCCCCATACCTCGGCAACTCGGCGATTCCCTTTTTTCTTTCGTTTCTTTTTTTTTTTCGCCCGTGATTTGGCTTCAATCGGATACCGACTATAGCTCGGGCTAGTCCGAACGACGACTCGAAATTTTTGCGCCGCTCCCTTTTCCCGTTCTTCTGGCCGTTCGACGAGCGATCGGTTGTGTTTCGGTGTCGCTCGCATTTTCGGGACCACCTATTGTCTACCCGGTTGACTTTTGGTTGCGTTTTCGGGGATTACCGGCAGATAGGAGCCGGTGGAACGGGCGACAACGCCGAGGCCTCTGGGGCGCGTTAGGGGTTGCAAGTTGACGATTAAGGGTAGATTCCACTGCGAATTTCGGCCTTCGAGACGGCCAACTTTCGGTTTGAACTTGATCTTCGTCGTAGAATTGGGTAAATTCATTTTGTAACAGGGATTTCAGTACGAAGGGTAGGTTACCTGACATTTCCACCTGAAATATTTGCTTTCGATGCTATGGGAAAATGTATAACGAAAATGTTTTTACCATTTTTGAATTTTTATAAAAAAAATCACTGCTGAATAAATTTCATTCAATTAAGCAATGAACTCCACACTCTGCATCGAGCTTGTGATCAGCAAACCACTTTCTAAGACAATAATTTCAATAAAAATCTGCCGGAAATACTACCGATAGAGCAAATAAAATTCGACTTTCATAAGTCCGCAGGGAAGTGCAGCGCGTCAAGAGGTTAATTCTAGGTTGGCCCTCTCTCAAAAAGGAGCTCGATCATTCCCTACCGCGGTTCCATTACGAGGCGACGCCTCTATCAATCCGCGAGGATGAAGATTACCCTCGTTACGGAATGCGTAATAATTTACTCTGATTAAAATTCAAATGAACGTCTATCGTTCGAGTAATTATGGCGCCGCTACCACCACCAGAACCACGCAACTCGCTAAAAATTTCGCGATGCCCCGTGCTACATGTTTCGTCCCGCAGTTTTATTTCGATGCAGCTCGTCCCCGGAATTCTTTTTTTTTCCCCCGCGTTGCAGCCGACGGGGCGGGGGTGCGCGCGGGCGCACGGGGCTTTTAATTCGTTTTATCTTGTGCATTATAAATCGTAAGTTGTTGCCGTTTTTTTTTGGTCGTCCGCGTCGCGACCACCGGCCGGTCCGTTGTCGATGTAAAAATCGAACCGGAAATTTCGCTGGCCGGCGAATTTTTGCCGGCGCGGCGCCGTTAGAGTACGCGACGCCTCGCGATAGAGATAATAGAGCGACGTAAATCCAGTTATATTTCCGAATACACGGTGACAGGTCGAACGGCCTCGGTTCTCCACCTCCTCGCTCTCTCCCTCCCTCCATCCCCCCGCCGTTTTTACACCCACCCGCCCCACGTATCGCCCCTTCCGGGGGGGGGTATAAAAATTGCGAGCCTCGCTAACGAATCATGATTCTCGGCCCGGCAGAACCGTTTCTGTCCTTCCGCGAAATTAGGCGGCATTAACGGCCCTACCTGCAATTAATCGCGAGCCCAGTCCTGTCCGCTGATACAAACGAGGACGCGCCTTCGTTGTTTACCTAACGCATCACTCCCGAACCGGTCGCTCGACGGGAAAAATATTACGCGAGAGATCGCTCGCTCCGATTCTTCCGTTCCGTGCTCCTCTCTCGGACCTCCGCACGTTTTTTCGTTTCGCTGATCAGTTTTTCGATGCCCGTGCATCTCCGCGATCAAACGGGAACAGGAATGGTAAATGTCCTCATTAGCGCGCGATTGTTCGCCTTTTTCCATCCCCCGACGTCGATGCTCCAAGAATATTCGAAGCGAATCGATGCTGGAACGTCATTACCGGTAATTTTATCTTTCGGAATGTTTGTTTGTTCATTGCTTGGTTTCCGAGGGATTTTACCAGGTAAGATCAAGTCCGGTCCATCGAAATGGTTAACAGAGTTGGAATAGTGAATTTTAGAGCGTGAATAAATTTTATCGATAGATTTGTTGGTGTAAGATTCAGTATGGAGCTGTGAAAATAGATATTGCAGTTGGAATAATGAATTTTAGATTGTGGGTAATTTTTCTTCAACCTCTATGGGATTGGTAACAATTCTAATTACGAAACAATTGTGTTAATTGTACGTTAATAATTAAAATCCACAGCAAGAAATTTATTTATAGCACACCCTGTTCTTTTTGCGCTGAATTATATAAACCTCAAAGAGATAATGCAGTATTTGGAAGAAATAAAAAATTAATGGATACGAAAGGTGAAATCGTTTGTTTCGTAAAGAGAGAAAAAAAGTTGCAGAATGAATCTGTCCTGAATATTATGGGATTAAATGAATATTTTTTCGAGATTCGATTGGTTTCAGAGGCCGAAGCAATCTATAATACAAGAAGATGGTATCGCGATTCCGATAGGCGATCCACGCTGAGTCATTCCGCATCATCGTTTCAGTTCTTCTTTCGCATTCATCCACGGACACCTTTCCGTCTCTCATTTCCTCGTTTCAATCAATCGCCGAGTCCAATTTCATTTCTTCCATTATCATCTCGCTGCGAAAGTCGATTGAGACAGGACAGCTAAGATCTAATTATCTACCCGGCGAAATAACTGCACGTCCAATCGGTATTTGTACTTTACTATCCGGAAAACAATATTAGATTGGCTGTAAATGCCGCGACTCGTTCATTTCTGCACGGTAGTGGCAATTAGTGGAAATTTGCGAAGCAAAAATTTCATTGCCTATACACTGGAATTCATTATTACTTAGACTAGTTTACTAGTACTTAGTATTTAGTAAAATAAAATATTAAAAAGTTTAGAGGGACCAGTAGTATTTTTACTTTTCGTATTTTATTCTATTCATTTTTATTTTTAGGTAAACCTTATCTAAAAAGATCTATGTAAAACGCACTTGAAAAATCGTAATGCTTCGGCAAAAACGATTCCAACAAATGTACCATCACAAATTGCAGCAACGCTTAAAGCACGTCCCAATAACCGTACGGTTTGCCGTGTCAAGATCACGGCAGAAACAAGACCGCATTAAAATATTAAAACCATCGATCCAGTTCGAACCGTTTAATTACTTGATCGATGGGGCCGCTCCTCGAGGTACGATGATCGCTCGAATAAAGATTGCTCCTCGAGTACGCGTCGGATGACGTCGATGCCGTTGTATAAAATGGCGTCGGGACATAAGAAACACGCTGCCACACCGATCGGCTGACGGTGTGGTAAAAGGGGGGCTGCTGTTATTTTAGGAGAATAGAACGAGTTGCCAGCGAAATGGGTTATTCCAAGCCGTTGATTTTCTCCTGGTAGTAGGAGCGAAACGCGGGGAGAATATCATTATAAAACGCCAAGTCACGAAACCGGCCATTCCGGCGTCCTATTAAAATATTAAAACACCTCGTCCAGCCCCTGGTGAGTCCTGGCGTGGGGTGTGAAAAAAAATAAATCTACCTTGTCATGCACAGCCCCTCTCCGTGAACTCTTGTTGTCTCTCCGACGCGGTGTTTCAGGAACAGGTATGAACGGCCCTTGAACACGTTCGACGGATCAACTTGTCCCTACCTCGCCCACAAAATCGTCTAAAAATTTCACCGATTAACACACGCGTTCCCTAGATAGTGTTAAACCTTTCACTTCGTTTCTAATATCCGACATATTACTTGTTGATTTTTCTTTTTATATTACTTGTTGATTTTACACACTCCGTGTCTAAAAACTCTGAGTCAGACAATTATAGATGGAGACACAGAATAAGACATAAAATTGGTAAAATTGATAAGCGAAGAATTACATTTCGGTTGGACTCTTAGTTCCTGCAATTGACGAGGACAATTTTTATTTTGCATAAGAACAAAATATTTTTGGAACATGTATTCGAATTTAAGAGCGTAAAGTATTGAAAGTGTCTAACATGAAGGAGAAGCAGTCACGCATGAATGGTCTACACCAAGATTAGATCTGTAGGAAAAAGAAGAGGCAGGAACGATCTCCGACCGATCCATTCATCCGTTGTTAATTACGGTTTTACGATTGCAACCGCGGCAAAGAATGCGTGGCGTCGCGTCGTACGCGCGAGAAAAAGGACGGTGGCCCGATTGCATCACCGTCAGGCAGTATATCACTAGCAAAATGAATACATAGTACTGTTGGGAACCGGTCACTCAGGAAGTGGCAAGCGTCCAAGCAAAAAGGAGGATCGAATAAGTCGGCCGAGGTGGTAGTTCGAGGCCGTCACCACTTCTACGCTATTTCGACCTGGCCGGACTTGTCCAGCCGCTCATCAGTCAGAGTCATTACTGGGATAATTAATTACATTTGCCTCCCCTCGCCTCGGCTCTTCAGCCCCCCTCTCCAAACCGTCCACATCTCGCCCCTCCCTTCGGCCACCCTCGACCCTGATACGAATACTGGACGAATCAATGGAAAAATATAGGGTTAGGGTGTAGGTCGACGATGTTGCTGGGAGGTAGAGAACGGGGATGAGACTGGCGATCTGAGTGCTGATCGATCTGCTTCGTTTTCAAGGGGTCTGGCCATTGTATGTAATCATTGTACGTTGATTTTATAAAATGTTGTGTTCAAAAATTATTGGACCTACAGCGACTCACTGAGAAGCAACTATCAATATTTTGTCAGCACTTTTGAACAATTACCGTTTTTTAAAACATTTCTTTTTCACACCATGTAATAAATTGTTCAAGTAGTTTGGTCCTGTTCTGATTTTCTATATCCCACTGTTTCCACTCGAGAAAGATTGGTAAACGTGTCTGTCTACTGCCAACTGTTTCTACTTAAGAAAAGAATTCAGTAAGTCCTACTGCGTAAATTTTTCGAACCAGTTAATTTGAGAAAGTTCATCACGGTTTGCCGAGAGTCAACGGTATTTAACAGCACCTGGAAAAGTGTGGTAAATTATGCGAATTCAAATTCAGAACGAGGTTTCAATTTCGAAACGGAAACACAATAGCAGAAAACTATTCGCGAGTCGCGGTAAAATCAGCGAGCAATAACTTCGACTTCCAAGCGGTTACTCGCGACGATATCCGAAGTTGGCTGGAGTCGTTGAAGGCTCGAAGTACAAGAAATACGTTCACGCCCGTCCTGTTCCCCAGGAAGAAAAATGCGAATCCTTCCCGTGGAAACTGGATTTCGTTGAATCGTCTGGCTGTTCGGGCAGGACGGGCAAGAGAGGAGAGGAGATCTCTCGGAGGTTTCCCGTCTCGACGAGAGAAGGCGCGGGGCATGAAGATCTGTTGAAAACTCAACTCCTTCTTTAATTAATTATGCAAATGGCCGCCGGGCACCATGCTTAAACTTTTCGTTCGAGACCTCCGCGCGCCACGGTAGCTCCGGCCACGGCGTTAATTATACACCGAATAATAACAATTATTACAATTACCGTGAGCCGCCCTGCTTGCCCGGCAACCTCCGACCCCGGCGCAAGGAATACATTTACGCTCGGGGCGCGCCTAACCCCCTCGCCACCTACACACCTCGACCCCTCCCATCAACCACCCCCGCAAAACCTCCTCTGTCTGTACACTTTGACCTGCCAAGTGGCTAGCAATTTACTCGTGACACGTAGTTTCGGCCAGTGACTTCGTTCGGACTTTTCGTAATTGGTGGAATTCAACTGGAAGTGCTCGAAATCGGTTCCTCGGGCTGTATTACCGAGAAATTACCCCCTGCGAAGTAATCTTTCGATGCTGGGACGTGACCTTGACTCGTCACCTCACCCCCCACACTGCCGAAAAAAGTCCATTCACTTTTATGTCCAAGGAAACTAATATAATATAATAAAAATGGTTTTAATTATTTCAAAATGACCAATACACATTTTTCTAGCAAAATTAAAATTGCAGTAATTGCATTCTTGAATTTTCGCACACAACCATTCGTCCGTTTCCAGAGCTAATGTTTCCAACTAATCAGATCCAGACCGGAGCACCGTCCGCATTAATCCCGAGCAACTTACCCGACAGAGTCGCGCGAATAAAAAAAAATTGGCATCCTCCATCGTTTCATCGACATCGACAATTGCGGCACGGCTGACTGGTCGCGACAGAATATTTTGCAAAATTCAATTCGCCCGACGAACGAAACGAAAAAAAGAAAATATATAAAACGCGCCTGCACATGCACACACACACACACACACACAAAGTGCACACGCAAGCGCGCACACGTATAGATATACAGATGGGTGTATAAACGAGAGGGAAGAGCAAAAATAATGACCGCCTTCTTTTTAAGTATAATGAAAAAAGCAATTAACGCGTGATAGAGCGGGGCCGGCTCCGCTGCGCCGGCCGGTAACGAGGCTAACATCGATTTTTATCGTCGGGCCAGTGTGTGAAATATTCAAAAATTAGTGGCTCTGTTTCTCTCTGTCGGCGGCTGTCTGGCCCGGCTGTGGTCCGCGATGCAGTTCGATGAATTAGCCCCGGCTAATTTACGGAAATCTACGCGCCGCGGGACGCCGCGCGTCGAGTCGGATCGACAAGGACGTAAGAATCAAACCGCGTGACGTTTCTCGCTGTTAAATGTGAGCGCTTACGCAATGTATTCCGGACGCGAATAAAAATAAACAGCAAAGCCGCTCCGGAGCCCGGTTAACTACTCCGATACTGTTTTATGTGTTATGTCATCGGCGCTTGCTCAAGGGTCAGTCGGCGCTCGTAATGCGAAATTATGTTCACGCAATGCCGCGATTAGGATCTCTCCGCGTTCGCACAATCGATGCCGGGGAAGCGGAGCTTCCAGGGAAAAACGCGTTCGCACTTTTCATATTCCGCGAACTCTTTTAATAATACCGTGCTGCGAAAAGCAACGGGACACTTTACATATTTTATGGAGAAATTCCGTATAAACAATCGGTGCGACGTGTACATTGCGATTAGATGGGAATGATCAAATTGAAAACAGTGAAGATATTCTGAGAATGTAAAAACACATTATTTTTTGAAGTGATTAACACTTTACTGACCGGAAGCCTATTAATAGGATTTTCAATAATTCTGCTGTACCAAAAAAAAAAGCATAGAAATTTTCTTTGACATTGCAATCTTAAATGAAACTATTAGACGACGTTATTGAGGGTGACTTAGTTAGTTCATACGAAATGCTAAATGAAAATTTAGCCATGTACCATACATTTTTCAAAAATATGCAATAATCACCGGTCGGAAATGTGTTAAGAAATACTCGGATATGAAAATGAATTAGACAAATCGTCGAGGTTCCAGCTTAAATTGGAATAATTTTCAGGATAGTCGAGACTTCCTTTGGCGCGATCTGGACTCGTTTCATTGAAATCGTTCGTCTTCGGCGAGTTTGTTAATGGAACGAAAGAAACGTACATCGACGCATCGCGAAACGATGAAATTCAGCGTACGGTCGCGTCCCTGCGGCAATAGGAAGCGGTGATTAAACGCAACAAGTAAAATTCGATCCTCTATGAGGCGAGCTGTACGGCTAATTGGAGCGTAGTAAATAAATTATGTTCACTTGTAATGCGGTAGGATTATGTGGCGCGCAGTGTCGACTGATTACGGTTATTTTCGCGCTCGCGTAGATAACAGAAAGCGAGAGCCCCGCCACAAGGTGTGTAATGTTACGCCATGGTGGCCGATCTTCCGGCCAATTATATTTCAGCTGATTACGTCACTCCCCCGGGTTATTTTCAATGATTTTTTCCATTACCAGTAAATAATATAAATAAAGAGAACCTCGTTCCAGGAAGTGTAACTCCTACAATTTCAATGATTTATTATACTCCGAGCGACAGCGAACATACGCGAAAGATAGTTGCAGGACAGTGTTCTGGTTTCTGTCTGGAAAGTCACAGAAATGTTACAAACGGAAGTGTGAATGTTCTAAATAATTCTCTTATAAAATAAAAGGTTAGGTTGCCGCGTGTAAATCAAACTCGCGAGAGCACCAGCGGTATTTCCAGGAAGTTTTATTTATTCTAGGAACGGGCCTGCTTCGATTACATGGGAGATTACGATCGGCCCGGTTGCGTGGACGTAATTACTCGTAACGAATGTAACTAGGAACATCGCATTAACGCCTCCTCCCGATCCGTATCGTTAGATCTTACAATTTTACGAACTGACTGTAAACTGGCGAACACTTATCTGATATAGACTATTCCGTAGGATGTGTGTTTCGTCGCTCCGGGTTGCAGGCAGTTTCTCCTCGGAATTCATTAATAATATTAGAATAATTCCTCTAATGCCCTCGGAATCAGCGGAATGAAATTTTTTTGAACGAGACTTTCTAATTTTGTTATGGAATGCAAGAAGTTGTTCTATCCGGAATCAATTTGCTGCCGTATGCTCTTGCTGGTCTTGCAGAAACGAACTTTTAATCGAAACGATGCTCGAAATTGACGCTAACAGTCGCGCAGATCTAGCCATTATTTTTATGGGGGTTGTACTTTATTATATAATTTTTCCATCATTTTATTTGGAATTTTATTGTACATCATTCTGTAGTTTGATATTTACATGTTTCCCTTCCTGTCAAAATTTTATTTCATAATTTTTCCATGCTCTAGTTTAAAGTTTAAATACTTCCTAATAAAATGTACAAAATAAAATTCGCGTAGAATAAATCATGTTAAATGTCAAGTATTAAAAAAAAACTTTGTACGAATCATTGTCAGGTAGGTATTTTCGTCTTGATTAATTAAAAAACGTAACGAAAACACGAGTAATAATAATTTATCAAGCAACAATATAAAAAACTGTGCTTCATATTTGCATTTGGCGGAGGTCCGCGAAAATTAAAATGGAAGGTACGACAAATAATTAATTATCAATAAACAGGAACGGTAATTTGTTGCGAGTGAATCGAAAATATTTTTCAACTTCTTTTATTGAATTAATATCATTTCGGATCTGCCTCCCCGCCACTCCTTGAGCCGTATTAATTAGTATCGAACAAGCTTCATTAATGCTTTGCAAATATAAAGGTGAATAAACATTAAACATAAAAATCGAACGGATAAAAATACACGGTGCGCGAAGCTTCACGGTGATAGCCAGGCTGCGGATGTTCCTGCATTCACAAGCATAAAAAATGAAATAAAATAAACATCCGAATATACTTTAACAACAGTTTATGTGTTTTTGCCGGTGCCCGGACTATAAAAGTGTTACACAAATCGAAAAAGATTTTGCGCCATTCATGAATTCGCAATTTAATGTCGCTTGCAGAAAAATTAGCTTTCTGGGTGGAACTTTTTTTTTCACTCCCCCCTGGCGAAAAATCCAGAATAAATTATCCGATATGAGAAAATATGTACAGTACCTGTCGGTGTGCTTCAAGCACATTTGTTTTTATTACACGCGGTCCAATGATAGCTTTTGACGGAATAGACGAAATTTGTTCGGCACCGAAATTTTCCGGACTATTTTTTTTAAGACACTTTCAGCGTTTTTTTTTTAACATTCGAGAACGGGGATTTTATGATTCCTTCAATATTAGCTTTGATGGACGCAAAATAAAATTGACTCTGCAATAATTATTGCGGAAAAATTGATAAAGTCTGAAGTTTCGATCTTCCATGTTTAAATAATTGAAAGGTTGATTTTTATATCGATTTTGAAAAAAGGAATCTTTAACCGAGCATAACCACACAAATCACAGTTCCCTAAACCAGAACAGCTATTCCCTTTTCCCACAATTATGTAGAGAATGATTCTAAATCCAGTCTCAGGTTCTCTCCCCAACGAAGTAGCAGAAAAATGGTCTCATATTTTGGGGATCGCCTTGCGTTCTACAGCGCATAATTACAAAAGTAATTAATGAAGACAAAAGAGGGAGGCGTTTTTCTAAATGAGAACGAAGAATGCAAGATAAAATGAAAATCGCGTGCGTTGTGCACGAAGTTGTAAAAATGCAAACGAAAGTCCGTAATTAATTTTCCGCGGGCCTAATATTAAGGTCTTAATGCAGAATAATTTTCAAAACGAGCGAAATAGAATCCTGGTCAGATGAACGAGTCTGCGAAGGCTGTCAAATTAAATTTAATACGCAAACATTGAAATGTAGAAGACTAAAAACCGAATGTAATAAAAAGAAATCAATTTGAGAATTTATGCAGCATAGCAATCGATATACATATAATTTGGAAGGAAGAAAGGCAAAATTACAGAATTCACTTCTGATGTGGAATCTATGGTATCTTATAATAAGCTACTTTGATGACATGAAATTTTTATAATCCTGACTAGATGTTGTAGCGCAAGGGGTTAACAATTTATCGGTGGGTTTAATGGATTCTATTCCGAGTGCAGGCGTCAAGGAGGACAATCAAGGAATCGGTCTGGGTGCGGGCAGTGAAAGCCGAACGATAAAAGGTTTACAGGACACGTCGTATGAATTTTTAAACGAGTCGCTACCACCGCGGGGACGTGATTTCGTGCCAAATTTGGTTCCAATCGGTTGGACGACGGGGTTCGCAATCCCGCTCGCAATTTTCTACCCGCGTGCCGGCATTAGCCGCGCGATTGATACCGCTGATACAAATTTGTCTCCTTCTGAAAAAATTATGAAACTTGCAAACTCCTGTCATTCACTCTGTGAACCCGGCCACACGGACCTGTAGTAATCTGACTACTGATATGCAAATTCCCATCGAACCGACCGTGCAAATGTTTTATCCGCTTTCGGACACATCGTCTCTTTCTTATGAGGGATGGTCTCGCGCAACCAAAAAACGAAAGGATGAAAACGAGTGTGTGAAAATTATTTCCAGCGAGATATCACTTTCTATGCATCTCTTCATAATTATATATCATCCTTTCAATTTGTTAATACCTGTTTAAATGTATTTTTACCATTATTTCGGACACCTTGTCGGTGAAATACGGATTTTATGCATTTGTAATTTCAAATTTCAAGGAATTTAAGAACGTTGATATATTATTTACAAGTTAATAAAAGTGCTAAAGAGAAAGATTAATTTTGCTCCTGTATGACAATTTTCTAAAATAATATTTCAAAATCAATTTCCTGTTTTGACCAATGAAAAAACCCACGCGATGATTTATCGGGACGCAAAACTCGGGCTCGGATCGCGAAAAAAGAAGGATCCACGCGAAACAGTTAATTATCAATAAAACGACAGCGTCATTAGACGTATGTTCATTAAAATTATATTTCGTTACCAGTACCAGACCGAAGCCCCGAACAGGTTTTTAAATTAAATTTAATTATATCACTGGCGGGCGTTAATATTCTACAGTCGTGGCGCCGATGCAAAATATCATCCAGATAAAGTCATTAAACGGAACTAATATGATTAAAATCTTTTTTTGTAGTGCAAAATAAAAAAAGAAGGACGAGAAGAGAGAGGTGCCTCGTGTCAGCCGATCTCTGGCCGTGCGGAGATTGCAGTTGTAACGCATTGTGCAATATTTTCCGCTGTGACACCAGCATTATCTCGACCTGTTTCATTTACTAATTAGTAACGCGATATCATGAGCGGTTTTTACAGACCTAAATGAGAAAGGAAATGAGCACGGGCGCCAAGACCTTTGCCGTGCGTTTTGTTTCGAACGTGCAATTATCGTTGTCCGCCAGAATTTTTCCGACATCCTACAAACATTTCATCGCGCCGACAAACAACCGGCAACCATCTACCGCCGATCCCTGGGTCATACTGACCCAGCTGCCGCTTTTGTCTTCCGTGTTCTTTTCACGAAATTATAAAAACTTTAAACAATGAAATAAATATACTGTTGCCATTTTCGTACGGTGACCAGATACTGTAATACTTGCTAGGGTTACGGTTAGTCAAAATTCCTCATCAGCCAAAAATTCGCCAGGAAAAGTCTTAGTCGTCCAACCGGGTGAAATGACGTTCGGACAAGTCGCCCTCCGCAGGCGCGACAATCGGCGGCGTTGGCGGCGGGTGCGTTAAATTAACCGCTAAATGATGTCCCAGTAAAGCGCGCGCATTTTCCACAAACTCGACAGGACACGACCCACAATCGTTGGCTGAGAATCGATTAAGACCGCGTGCGCCCGCCTCGTTCACCCCCGTCGCGATAAACAAAGCGATCAGCGTTAGGGCACCAAAAAAATTCGGTTCCAATCAGACGAACGTCGTTTCGCGCGATCGCGTATGAAGCACGTCTGCCGCCGAGGGGGTGGAAACGACTGGGGGTGAGGGGAGGGAATCGGGGGGTTTGCCGTGTGAGGAAGAGGAGGAAGGTTGAATTTGTTTCCGAACAATTTTCAGTGTTCCGCCGTCCAAAGGGGTTGGCCGGCAGGAATAATGTATACCCGAGGTTTGGCTAGCTTGTCGAGCCGTGGAGCCGTTCAGAGGAGGGCGAGGGGGAGTCGAAAACGGGGGTCCACGTGGAACAGAGACACGGTCGACGGAGGGAAAAAGAGAGCCAACAGGGGGACGAGTAACCGGTGGCGGTTGCGGGGCTGGCGGGGTGACGGCGATACTTTTTTCGGGTGTAATTTTTTATCAGCACCGGCAACCAAGCGCTTTGACCAATCCCTCAACCCCCTCCCATGTGTGCCACTATATAGCAGACGTCTCTCTCTCTCTCTCTCTCTCTCTCTCTTTCCCTCTCGCTGCACCCCCCGCCTCCCACCTGTACCCCGTTTCCCCCTTGAACCCCCTCCGGAACCGCTTGCCACCGACGAACTCTCTGCCCTCCGACCACCCACCCATGCCACCCTCTTTTGCACCCTCCTCCTGCTCCTCTTGCCTCGTGTGCTCCAACCCCCTTCCACCCCCGCGATCCTCTACCTCCCGCCCTCCCGCCTGCCCCCCTTCCCGTCGACCAATCTCGCCACCGTATCGGTGCTCAATCACATTTGCGATGCATTTTTTTTCCTTCCTCTTTTTTCATAAAGCTGGATTATAATTGCATCGCGAGTTCGAGTTGCGGGATAGCCGGGCGAAAAAATGGAACATTGCCGGGGTATGGGGCTGGTGAGCCGGTTGGGTGGACCACTACGTAGGATCAGAGGGGTGCAGAGAGGGTTGCGAACGAGAGCGAGAGAGAGAGAGAGAGAGAACGAGGAGAGACTGGGTTGTTACGGACGGTAGAGCGAAAGGAACGATGGACCCGGGTTCGCGGGGGTGGTGAGAGAGGGTGGAAGGGGGGTTGGACGGACGATCGGTTCGGGAGCGGGTGGAAAATGGGGGTGGGAAAAGGGGGATCGAACAGGAGGAAAAAACCGATGAGGTTTCGGGGCCGCTTGATTGGTAGCCGAACGTACACCTACTCGCTATCAACGAATCCGACTATTCGTGTCCTCATCTTCACCCCTTGCGTTATACCCCAACACCCTCTCTTCCTCTTCCTCGTACGTTTCCTCCTCCCCATGTCTCTCTCTTTCTCTCTCTCTCTCTCTCTCTCTCTCTCTCTCTCTCTCCTGCTGCTCCTCTTCCTCATCCTCATCCCTCTCTTGATCGTATTCGACGCCCCCGGTCTATGGCATTCTACAGAGCATTGCTCGAAACTGGCCCCAGCCATAGACACCCGCTCACGCTCGTATAACGAAATCTGGAACACGTCGTTATCCTATTAGAATGGTAGCTGCTGATGCGACGACTGCTCCGACCGGAAGTGCTGCCGAACACTTTCCTCGGGATCCTCTCACAACGACCTGTCCGCCTGCTGGATCGCTGCGAACAGCCTTTTTGCACTAGCCACGTGCAATCGAGAATTACTACCCCTATTTGAGGTCAACTTTCCTCGAATAGGTAAATGATCATTTTTATAATCCAGTTCTTTCATCCTCTAGTTCTAAAAGACAATAATTACTAAATAATTAAACATTTTAATTCAATTGAGTTGGTCCAGAAGAGGATGATTAATTTATTCAATCTCGAAAATAATTAGTAGAACCAGTGAAAAAAATAAATAGGATAATGCACGTGTTTGGGGCAGACGGACCTCCGTCACTTTTCCCGGTGGTTTCTCGCAACCCTTTCGCGTTCCTTTACCGCGTCGATTTAATTGGACGAGTCTCTCTCCTTCTACCGGTTCTTACGCCCGCTTAATTATCCCGCGTCCGCTTTCGCCGCGATAAATTTATTGCCGAAGAAAGGGAGATCCGCGAATTTTCCAGCCCTATTGGCCGGTTTCGGGTTGCAGGATTCTATAACGGGTTTATCGAGGATAGCTTAAGCAGATACGAAGAATGGCTTTAATTAGTAAGAGTCGCAAGAGAGTGCCCGGCCGCGGAATAAAATATTCATGTAATTATGATGGTATAATAAATTTTGTATAAGAAGTTACAAAACGGGCCGGGTCGCGCGCGGCACCGATGAAAATCGGGTTGCCGAAGGAAATTCGTAATTAGTTATGCAACGCCCGGTGAAAGTAATTGGACGTGCGGAATTAAGAATAAATTAATACATATTTTTCGCTTTATTTTCCCTGTTCGTTCTTTTCTTCCTTTCCTTCCTTTTTTTTGTTTTATTTCGTGCGCCTGAATCGCGATTCGTTTCCTCCCCCGTCGCCCCCGGTTGCACCACCACCGACCAATTGCATTTCGCTCCCAGTAAATTGCGCGCCCCATTCACGTGACGATAATTATACTTCGTCAAAAGAAATACTACAGTGGCCGGTACAAAAGTGTGTTAAAAGCGCGAATTTTTGACTTATGACCGCCATTAATACACGATTATCGTCCGAGGCAATATTCCAGCGCGGTGTTTAATCGATGCGGCAAGATCGATCCTCGGATCCACGCCGATTCGCAAATAAAAATCCAAGAATTATTGCGGAACCAATTTAGAGTGGCAAGGAGGACCTCTATCCTTCAGATATTGCATTATGAACCCCCAAAACTTTTCTTAATTCTGCAAGTTAAATGATGACCTAAACAATCAACTAAATCATCTACTAAATGAACAAGATGAAAAATCTATCAGAAAAGATCCCAACAATTTTCCGCCGGTATCATGCTAAAAATTGATCAACCTGAACGTTCGATCAATAGATCATTCGAACAATCATCGCGACGAGTTCTGTCGGCAGCATGTGCTCAAAAAAGTGGAACGCTCGGATGCGAACAGTCTGTGCAGCATCGGGTGGAGATCTTCGGCCTCGTTTGTTGCGAGCCCTCAGCTATCGTTGCCTCGCAAACGGCAACAATTCCTGACGAAGATCATGCCGGCGATGATCGCCGGGCGATATCGTTCGGGCATCGAGCGGCGCGGGTGTTTTATCTGTCGCGGGGCCTGCGAAAAAGAGAGGGTGACTCTCGGAACGAGAAACACCGAGAGAAAGACAGAGATAGAAACATAGAAAAAGAGAGAAAGAAAGGGCAGAGATAGAAAGGGAGAGCGAGCGTGCGATGAGTCCTTTGGACGTGCAGCCCGTCGATAAATAGCGAATGCGATAAAATGCCGCGAATTTAAAATACGCCCAGGATTTTACAGCGGGGACCAAAGGACAAAGCCGCTCTCGTTGTTTCGACAATACCGCTCGTCGAAAGGGGGTGGCGACGGGAGACAGAGAGAAAACGAGCGCGGGGTTCGGGAAAAAAACAGGGAGAGAATCGGGACGAGTGGAAACGAGAGGCACTGGCCGAAAGAGAGAGGGTTGGATGTGTTCAGGGGGATGATGCGGAGAGGATGAGAAGAGAGAAAGAGAGAGAGAGAGAGAGAGTGTGTGTGAGAGAGAGTGCAGGAGGTTGGAGGAGGAGGAGCCGGTTGGAGGAGGCACAGCCACCAGGGCTGATTCTTCGGGCAACGTTCGCCCACACGTTCACGCAGAGGCAGCGGCAGCATCACGCGCCGGCAGGCGACGCTGGTTTTAAAAATGGGGGATTTTTTCACATTTATCAGTACACGCTCAGATCTGGCTTCCGTATCAATGTCCGAACACACGTGAACACCCAGACAATCGAGCGTTTCACACGAATACATTGTCCTGATCGGATTGTATGGATTTTTTTCCGGGACACATACTCACCACCCCTCGCCACCACCACCACCACCCCCCCTGGTTCTCTCCCCTACCTTTTGCTCTTCTACCACCCCCTCACTCCCCCCGCGGAGACCACCCACCACCCCGCGCATAGTGGCCGGATCTCCCGTCTACGCCACCCCCGTACAATACCACCCCATCAGCTATTCCGCCACCCACGCGACAACCGTAATTTTAAGCTGAAAGGACCGATTTTTGTGCATCTCGATGCTGTTTGCTGCGTCGTCGGCTTCCAACCCGGCCCTGCGCCTGCCGATATCGCTCTCTCTGCACACCCCCGCAACCCAGACCACCCTCTGAACAGCCACCCAACCCTACCAACCCCTTTTTTTTCCACCCTCGCTCGGGCTCTCGCGGCCAAGCGTCGCTGACGTTCGAACAATCGTTTTGTGCGTTCATAATGTTTTGATTCCTCGCGCTGCCTTGCACGGATAATTGTTATCGGTGTTGGGTTTTTATGCGCAACCCGACTCGGTATCACCCCTTGTACTCTTACACACACCTTATGACGAACACAATCACCCTGTTTACGACGATTCCCACGATTCTCTGCGAGTTACCAATATTTTGATTACGACAATGAGGGTTATAATAGCAGAAGGGTGAGAATCCGTGGATCTTTATTAATTTTCTATCATTTTTATGAGTGTTCAGGAAAAATAAATTGCAATCGTTGCGCAGTCGTAAGGCTGGTTTTATATGGGCGCAGCTAAATAATGAAAAGATTGCATAGGAGGTTACAACATCGTCGATCCTCGCAATTATCGAGTCGATCGTTCGAAATACACTCGGCCATTCTCCCGTGGGTTTTCGGGTTTGTCGCGTATCCAGACGCGAATTTCTGCAATGGCGAGACCCGCGATTAAAGCCCCGGCCGACATCTGCGGGAATCAAAAAGCCTCTTCGATGAATGGAAGACGATCAGTCGTGTCTGCTCGTATGCTCGGATAAATAAATAGGGATCCGCCATTATCTGGAGGACCAGCCCTCGACGCCGCGGACCCCTACCACCCCCGAACGGGTCAATGGAATTCATAACGTTTGCGCGGATAAAAAAGCTGGCTGGCCCAGCATCGGGAGGGTGGGGCCACATCGGAACATTACTCATGCCTCGGCGTTCGCGCAATTTTTAGCTCTGAAATAAATCATCATTATTGCGGCCGGAGGGATGCGCATTATGGGGGCCACGGGGGTAGATTATCGTAGGTGGAGGCCACCTACAACCGTTCCTCCTCCCTCTAACCCCCTCCGAACCCTGCCAGAACCACCCTCCCACCCGTCCCTCCCCCGTGCCGTCAACCACCCGGCGAACGGCCATCCGACCACCCCTACAGAGCTAAACACCGATGAAACGAACGCCGCTGTGAAAAAAGTATTTCGATCTTCGGGTTGGATGGCCGCGCCGCTTAAAAGGCTGCTGCTTTTATTGGATCCGCGAGCGTGTGTTTCTCTTCTCGTTTTCTTTTCGGCAATTGTTCGCTGTTTCGGGAAATATCCTGGATATAAACGCGGGGCCGTCTAGGCTGTCTTGTTCCAATATTTCATAGTATTAGAAACATAATGACTAGACAGAGGATATTTATTCGAAATAAATATCTTTTGTCTGAATTCCAACAAACCTGCTGCGAAAATTTATATTCTTTCTTAATGTGTCTAATAGATTGGAAATAATACAACAGCGTATTTTTAAATTGTGCTATGAGCGAGAAAATATTCACAGTCTACTATGCAAATAAAAAATTCAGCTTAAACAGTTTAAACATAGATTCATATACATCTCAACAAGTGCAAGTTTACATTCGTTATAGTAATACAGGATGGACAAACGAATTATTCGCACACGCGTGATCTCCCCGAACTCCCAAATTCGAGCATAATCGTTCTAATCAAACTCTCGACGGATCGATTCTCGCAATCGGGCCGGCAATTCGTCAGGGCTCGGATCTCCATAAACTTAGTTCGTCGAAACAGGCCGCGATCGATCGTCTTTTTCTGTCATTAATCATCCAATTACCGATTAATATTCATGCGTCGCCGATAAGCAAGCAGAATGCATTGAAATTCGAGTTTCGAACGTAAAACATTGCGCCCGTGGCGTAATCGCTGGCAACGATCTCCAGTATCTCGTCCGGATCGATAAATTAATTAACTAATTTAGGATTAGAACATTGAAATCTATTTAACGGAACCGGTGGATGTGTGCGTATATATATATATATGTATATACATATATCGGATCTGTTTAGGGTATCCGTCCGCAGGCGGCGCGGAAGGATAGAAAGTGAGAGGGTTGACACCACTGGGCAGAGGGTGGAAATGTGGGGGTGTTTCAGGGGGCAGGGGGTGGAAACGGGTGAAACGGCGGAAATCGGTGGGTGGGCGACCGGGATGATGTTACATCATCAATCAGCTGGCAAACATCAACTCAACACTCGCACCCTGCACGGTGTGTCCTAACCTGTAGCCAAATATATGCGCCGATAATATCGTCGCAGCATTGCTACATCATGTCCGGCTGTAATTAATTATCTAATTCTTAATCGACGGCCGTAACGTGCACCCCGGCGACGATCGACGAGGATCCGGAAAGATTTATAACGGCCTAGCCACCGCGAGTAAATGGCATCCCTTGTTCTGAATCATTCGCGGTCGCCGTTCCGCTCTTATTAATCATCCAGCGTATTTATTACGGCCGGATTTAGTCGAATTTAGGCGATGCTATCGATCCTTCAATCGAAAGGTACAACTTCACCCTCAAATATTAAAGATGTTTATTCTACGATAAAATGTATTTGAAGAATCATATTTCTTTTGTATTTAAAAGAGTTGAGTTGCAAAAAAATTTACCAAATATTCAGAGTTGATTTGTAATTTTGAGAGTTGATAAATTTCAAATGAAGCTTCAGTATTCAGGATTTTGTGCATAGATCTTCATCGAGAACGCGTACAGAGACATCATCTGCGGGGCGCGACTAATTGCACGCATAAGTGTGTAAAGTTAACAAGCAAACGGATGAATAATTCGTGAATTATCTTATATCGATGGTTCGGATGTTATTGATCGCGGCTGCACCGTCGCGTCGCGAAAGAGTCCGGATTTACAGCGACGCGTGCACCGTATGAATATTAATCGGCGCTCGATTATGCCGTTTCGATCGTTTTGCGCACGGTCCGCGGGGGGCAGTGACAGCTCAGAGTCTAATAACAACGGGATCGTTTCGCCTCAAAGGAGGATTATTATAAATTGGAATGAAAGTTTCGTGTCAAGGCGAAACGATGAGAAATGGGTGAAGGCTGTTGCCCGTAGGCGTTATTTCCATCTCTGCGATTCCAAAAAGGGAAAAGAAATAACAACGGCGTGCTCGCGTTCCGCGGGCCGTGAAAAAGGATCAACGATTCACCGGTAGATCACACCGATAATCCCCAAAAAATAAATGTACTGAGAAGTACCGACGGGTTCAGTACCGGATAAAAAATTCGATTTTAAGTCACACCATTTTAGCGGAGGCTATCACCGGAATATAACCAGATCCGGTTTTATAAATCTTAATTGTTCGACTTTGTTCTTGACCAGGGAATATAAATTTTTCGACAGGATAGTAATAAATTAACAGCGTTATTATAGCCCTCGAAAGGATGCTCCAATTCGTCCAGAGTGTTTCGAGAAGGAACAACTATTTTCGGGTCTAAATTGGAGCGCTCGTTTCGAGATCGATTAAATCTAGTGTTAATCAAGTGCCGGCCTGTCGGGCGTCCTTCCAAAATGGATTTTCCCTCGTAACGAGGGGTAAATTTATATATTTCGTTCCTTCGTTCCGCTTCATCTTTTTTTTTTACTCTCATCGGTTTTCGCCCATCCTCGGTTTTTTTAATTGCCACAGGATACTCGCGGTACAACCGCCGACAACTTTCCGACGTAACGAATTATAACAGAACATTTGCTGGGCCGATTTCCGGAAGAGTTCACCGATAAGATCGAGTGTTTACATCATTACGGGAGTTCATTATAAGCCCGTCGCGTGTGCTAATTACGTGTCAAGGTTTCACATTCCGCTGCCCCGACGAGGAGTCCTTAATCCCTCGATCGTAATAATAAAAGAGCCATTCAGAGACCGATCGCCTTCGACTATCCCCACCGCGACCCCATTAATTCCCGTATTAATTAAAAACTCTCGGCGCCGTCAATTTTTTCCTCTCGCCTCGACGGTTCACGATCACCTGTCCCTTTCTTCTGCCTCATTCGCAGACCATAAAAGTCCCTGGGAAAAAATCGGCCGTTGTCCGACCAGCCGATCGAATGGCCATCGATCTTAGCTGGATGACTGCCATAGTTCTCCTGAGGCGCCTAACCTCGTCAAAATCTCAGAAATGAACGTTCCCTTCAGGCCATTTTAATCGGTACGTTAGATACAGCATTTTCCGCTTAAGAAAAACTACTGATGAATTGTTACGTGCTTATGAGAGATCCCTTAGGATTAATGGTACTGTTCGGAGGTGACTATTGACAGCGGCATAGCGAATACCTTAGATCGCCAGGATCCAGCGTAAAAACCGTTCGAAATTGAGACGTAAATTCGCGGCGAAGGCTCGCGCTCGGATAGTGGGTTAAGGTTACTCGGCTCATTAGCAAAGTTAAGCGCGGCGCGAACGCGCGTCGCGTCGCGACGTCCGCCACCGCCGCTCGCTCCGGCAATCGTCGGTAATTGTGACGATCGATCTTGATCGAAATGCTCATTTCCTGTTTGCCCGGCCTGCCGGGATCGTCCCGCGCGATGCGCACGGTTTAGCTATCCAGAGGGGCTGGTGTGTTCGGCCAGGGTGGATACGAGAGGGGTGGAGAAGGGTCGAAGGCTGCCTAGCCGGCGCATCATTAACGTGATTAATGTTGAAATAAATCAGGAGCTTCGAAACGGTAGTCGATAAATCCAATAATTGCGGTATAATCATAAGTAAACAGGTAACGCGGCTCGCGTTAGCATATCGCTGCCGGCGATCGGCCCGGATAGACCACGTCGCATTACATATGCATTGACTTTCGACTCCAACCGGTGACTTTTCACGCCCCGAGATCGCCGGCCGCTCGACAGATCGCGATCTACCCCACCCGCTCTGCGACAACGATTATCCACAGTGATCTATACTACCTCGACCAAGGAAGCGTAATTATTCGACGTAAATGAGTTATTAATTACACCGGTGCCGTTCAATTAGAGCATCGCCGAGTGATTTACAGCGTGAAAACGATTTTCACGCTGGATTTACGGCAGTTGAAAAATTGTCGTTCGCTAGATTAGTATAATTAGGCTGTTCGTCTTGTTTTAGACTGTCAATCTTTCTTTCCACTGTATTAAATATTTTCATTCTGTAGTCTACATATCACGTCCAGTTACTTTCGAACACAGACATTCTACCACTCGATGAATTCTAATCGAAATATAGGGGAGAGTCGTGCAGTACCGACCGGCGTACTGTACCGACCAAAATAAGTTATGGCTTTTCAGGTCAGATGGCTAAACTTCCTTTAAGAAAACAAATGAATATAACTATTGTGAGTAATATGTTTCGTTGCCATATTGTTCATTCGATTGTTTTCGCAGTTCTGACACATTTAGCGTGGGCGTTGATATTTCGAGTGTTAAAAATTATTTTCTAGATCTGATAATTTATTTCTCAGGTAAGTAAACGACTTTGTTGAATTATGTATATTATATTTAGTCTATTAAGAGTCTATTAAGGCCCTGTTTTGGAATTTTCTTTGTATATTATGTATACCAAAACCTAAAATGTTTCCCATGTTTGTCGTCCAGTACCGACCATACAACTATCGTGCAGTACCGACCAAGCAACCGTCGACCAGTATAAGCCAAACTTTTCTTATCTGTAAGTTCAATCTGTTAGCATTTGAAATGAAGGTAGAACATGTTTATTTAATCTTTCTTCTACCTTCTCCCACAGAAAAATGTCCGAAATTCCAAAGCATAAAAAAGGAAAATGGACAGTTCAAAATATGAATACGGCTTTGAAGCTACTCCTCGAGTCTAAAATGACCCAAAGAGAGGCCGCTGAAGCATTTAATATCCCAAAAACTACATTGGGAGATCGATTCCGAGCAATTCAAGCCGGAGAATGTGTAAATTTAACTCCTCAAATGGGTAAATTTAAAAAAACATTTAATACAGAACTGGAAAAACAATTGGTTTCATACGTGAAAGATCAAGATTGTAAATTCATGCCGTTCAGCAGAATGGAGTTTTTAAAATTCGTCTATGATTTAGCTGAGCATTTAAAATTGCCCCATCAGTTTGACAAGGAAAAGAAAACTGCTGGGAAGCAATTTTACTATGATTTTATGGCTCGTCATCCAGATCTTTCTCTAAGGACTCCACAATCCACAAGTATACAAAGAGCATTAGGATTTAGCAGGCATCAAGTGGACAGATTTTTTAACAAATATGCTGAGCTTCTTGCGAAATACAATTTCCCGGCAAGCAGAATTCACAACTGTGATGAAACAGGCGTGTCTATTGTTCACAACAACAATATTAAAGTTATTTCTGAAAGAGGGAAAAAACAAGTCAGCAAACTCACAACAGCAGAAAGAGGGAAGAATGTAACAATTTTATTAAGTATAAATGCTGCTGGGAATATTTTTGTTCCACCGCTATTTGTGTTCCCGAATAAAAAACGTATTGATATAATTTTAAAAAAAGACTGTCCTCCCGGAAGCATTTTTGTACCAGAAGAAAATGGCTGGATAACCGGCAACTCTTTTCTGAAGTGGCTGGAGCTATTTGTGGAGAGGACTAGTCCATCTGAAAAGGAACCCGTCCTTCTGGTACTAGATGGGCATGCTAGCCATAAGGACCTCAATGTTATCATGTTTGCAAAAAAACACCACGTGCATATGATAAGCCTGCCTCCACACACTACTCATAAGATGCAGCCGTTAGATCGTGTTATAATGCGGCCCTTCAAAGCTGCCTACAACAATGCTTGCAGTGCATGGATGAGGAGGTACCAACCACTCAAAATTTCTCCAAAAGATGTTGCTGGATTAGTCAATACTGCGTACACTACCATTTGTCGAATGGATTTGGCACAGTCCGCTTTCAAATGCACAGGGTTGTGGCCGTTAAATCGTTCTGTGTTTACTGACTTGGATTTTATTCCCTCTGAACAATATCGAGAGAGAGAGTCAGTGCCTGAACCTACATCATCTGTCCTTTCAATAGAACCTCCTGAACCATCATCACCGCTCACTTCAAATATTAACAATAATATTTCAGTAACTTCGTTACATGGTGTAACTTCAAATTTCGTGGAAATTGTGAAATCAATCTCTCCTAGAAACGACAAATTAGAGTTGCAAACAAAAAAGAGAAAACAAAGGACGCAACAATCCGAAATCTTAACTTCGACCGATTTTATAAACGAAGTTCAGCAAAAAAAGAACCTGGCTGAAGAAAAAAAGATAAATGCGGAGAAAAGAAAGGCTGCAAGAATCGAAAAAGCCAAAGAAACAGAAAAAAGAAAGGCTGCAAGAATCGAAAAAGCCAAAGAAACAGAAAAAAGAAAGGCTGCAAGAATCGAAAAAGCCAAAGAAGCAGAAAAAAGAAAGGCTGCAAGAATCGAAAAAGCCAAAGAAACAGAAAAAAGAAAGGCTGCAAGAAACGAAAAAGCCAAAGAGGCAGGAAAAAGAAAAGCTGAAAGTCAATTAAGGAAAGGAAATAAGAAAAGATGTAAAAACTAAGCTAAAAAATTACATAATATATTATTTGTATACATAAAATTTTAATAAAAATATGTATTCTAACATCTAAATGTCTTTTTTTAACATTATTAATGATTTAGACTGAAAAATTTACTAAATACGTAATTGGTCGGTACTGGACGACAGTTCTTTGTTTCCTTCAAATTCTACTATTTTTATTGTTACAAATAATGAATACTAATTATTAAATTTCACCGAATTAATTTCTCGCCTTTTATTAAGTTCTCTTTGTGTTACAAATTCCTTTTTTTAATTTTAATTTTTACCGATTCTAGGCCACCTAATAACCAGAAAACTTAGAGCGGTCGGTACTGCACGACTCTCCCCTAATAACATCGCGTTTGAAAGTCGGAAGCGCACTGAATAGGAAGCTGACGTGTCTGAGCATGGCCGACCGTTTCTCCTTATTGGAAGTACTAATGGATAGACTGCGGACTGCAGTCATCCGTGAAAAAAGTGAGAAAGTGAAATAGAAAATTATGAAAAACTGTGCGATCAAACGATGAAAATTGGATAACGCATTTAGGAAGTTTTCGCTAGATTATCTTGCTCCGATGCTGTTCCTGCGCACAGGCGCTCTCATGAATCACAATGCCCGTTTCATGGAGCATCATTAAATCTCCGGAGACGGACGTGGCAGCAGCAACCAAATGTTTTTCCGGTTGCACACCGTATTTCCCAGGCCGAGACCCGAAACTTCGTCTTCCGCGTAAACCGCGAAACCGCTCCGGTTCGATCTAAACCGTAGGCCATTCGCACACGAATATCCCCGTTGCGTCCGTGTAAATACGCGGCACCGGTGTGTATTTATAAGATCGCGGTTCGAGTTCCAGTGTAACCCGGGACGGGGATTACTTACCTCCGCGGCAGGTAAAAGAATTTCCTCGTACCGAATTAATGGACAAACCCGGCGGTAATTGCTCGCGGATTCGCAGACGGGCGTCAATCTCGCGTCAATTACATTCTAAAAGCATTAGAAAGCAAACTGGACCCGCGACTTTCTCGACTTTCGACCGGTCGGTCTCTCGTGTGCGAGAGGTTTTGCGTCGGCGGAGGGAGCTCGCGAAATTAATATCTACTTAAGACGTCGTTTTTCCGTTAATGGTTCCTCGTAGAAAGCGACCGTGCTTTCGATTTAGAAGGGAGCGACAATGACTCTCCGTGGAAAAGCTGTTCGTGCCAGAATTTTCATTCTAGAAAATTCTCTTTGATCTTCATCCAAATTTCCGGTTGTAAAGACTGTTTTATTGGTTCTGGCGCGAAGGATTTGCCTAAGAAAATATACAGTCGATTTCTTATCTATATATATTTCTTAGATAAATTTTTACAAATTTTTAGGTGTCAGGAGATTCGGGATAAAAAAATCAACGTATTATTGTATTATTATCACACTATAATTAACTATATAAATATACATGCGTTTCACATGGCTACGAGTAGAAGACTAACTGACTTCTCTACAATCTCGACAAAAGACGCTAGTCACCCACAACACGCATACAACTACAAACTACACACAGGTACATGTCGATAAAATAGAGTCCGTGTATTGCACTCATTTTCTTACATTAGGAAGATTCAGAATCAGTATACCATTTGCAGGTTCACCCAGAATTAATTTCTGGCGATTCCAAAAATATAACTTCTTCGATAATCAATTAATCCTTAGCAGTCGAGGGGTGACTCGGAGTTACCACTAAAAATTGCTGTACCATTATATACAATATTGTTTACATGATTAAATATGTTGGTGTCTAATCAATTACACATTTAAGTATTATACTAGACCGGATTAAATGTTTAATTTTCAAGTTAAAGTAGCTCCGATTGAAATGGGTCAACTCCTGAAGCATTCCAACATTTCTGAACAGACACGGACTAATCTGCTACTTTTCATTCAGTTTTTTCAAAGAATGCAAATACCTGTAAATAGATCACGCGGCGCGTTAATAGAGACACCGTCGGCAACATCGTAATCGGTGCTGTCGATCATTCTTCAACACGAATCATTCTACAACATTCTACAAAATCGCTGTACAAGACCGTTCTACAGGAAGGTTTCCTGTTAGACGACACGCGCCGACGCGTTCGCTGGGACAAGAATTAATCGACCGATCGATCGATCACCGATTTCCTCCTTTTCCCCGGAGCACCGTAACGATACGATAGTGTGCGCAACTACGTATTACTACAGAGACCCTGGAAATTCAACGGAGCCACACGAGGAACCGTGTCGGTACAACGCGGCGGCTTTAACACGCGCCGCGGACAATCGCCGGCCGATAGATACATAATAAGCGTGGCGTTGTACGCGTCCATCTAAGGCCGCGGCCTGGCCTAATGAAGCCTAGGCTAGTTAGGCGCGATGTTAATTAAATGATATGATCATTAGTCATTATAACGTCATTGTGTTGCCCAGCGACTTGACACTCGGTGTTGTTACTCGCTCATGGGACCACAGCCGGTGCCGAGTATGCGGAACGTGTACCGGACAGACCGGGCCACGCCCGATACCGCTTTTCTATGAATACGCCCCAGCCCCGAGGATAATCGTGATCTCGATCCAGAATAATTAGACGGCCCTGACGTCACCCGGATCCCTCGCATCGCGTCGTCACGTCGAATCGACACCTGGATTTATTCTTGGAGACGCGCAAGCGAATCGGGTCTGCCTGGGGTTGTGCCTATTGGAAATGGGTGTAAATAAATGTACACTGGTACTTTTAAAGTAAAAACTAATCTTTATTGCACGGCGCGGAAGGAAGCTCTTTGCTATAAGAGATCTTAGCTTCGACTGACTGTATGAAAGAAAGAATCGTTGGAACCCCAGAAAGGAAACCAGAGTCCCTTCGTATCTCGAAACTTCTGAGAAGGTTCCATCGATACTTCGTAATCTCTGTTTAAGAATACGATTCTGAGATCGTTGATTCATTTTTGTAACTAGTTGATAATCGAACAGAGTGCCGCCCTTTGATGCGCCCACGTCCCAGTTATCAGATCACCAGAATAATAAAAACACGCTGTAATGTCTGTAAAACGCGTTCAACTACGTTCTTAGATGGCTGCCACGTCCTTCCGGTTTAAGTTACCCAGCTCGAATTCTTAGTCAATAAGATGTACACATTAATTTGATCAAAGAAAAGTAATTACATTAATGTGCAACACCTGGACTAGCTGCAGATCATTTTTCCGATGCGACGAGTGAAAGATCGAGCGAAGGGAGTGTCGCTGGGCGTGGACACGGTGTAATCGGTCGTTTAAACGGGCTCATACGTAAAATCTGGAGATGGTTCGAGGCAGGTAGGGGTTCGCGTAAGCCAGGTGGCGATTCCATGGCCATTACTAGCGAACCGGGGGCCGAGATACCAGAGGATTAAGACGTTTCCCCTGGTCGTGTTTCGCAGCGGCTCGGAGGCCGTTTCCCGAAGGTAGCCAATCACGATATGCAAAGCACGCCGGGATCGCGCGGTCCCGTCCCTCGCGAGTACTTAATTACAAAGGTTATTCTTCCGGTGGCACTCTAAGAGAGGCGACCGATGATATCTCGGTCCGAGATCACAGCCAATTATTAATTTATAAGCCCCCGAGTCGCGTCGGTTGTTACAAGCCGGTTCGCTTGCTCGCGCGAAGCGCGGGCGGAGGATTCGAGGCGAGGAAACCTCTTCGTTAATTAGGTTCTTCAATCGGCAGTTATTGTTTCGTGGCGGCCCTAATTTGGCAGCCCGGCAGCTGCCACTGCGTGCGGAGGCGCTAATTAAAACACCTAATTGTGGCCATTAACGCGAAATGCGACGTAGCGATGCGTTGGATGGTAACGCGGTTCACACCGATCCACGCTCGGTTATGCCCGCGCTTTAAACCGCGCTATAAATACGATCTAATTAGCATTTCTCGGTGTCTCTCCCTCGATTGAAATTAAGCGGCTCGCGGGGCCCAACACCAACACCGTAGAAAAGAACAGGACAGATGGAAGGCGCGCGGAAAGAACGGAGAGGCCGAACGGTGTCGGGGCTGTTCAGCTGTAAGTCGTCAATTGCCACTCCCCTACCAAGTACGTATTATTTAACGGCCACTTAAACCGAGAACGAACTGCGCTACCTCGGATCGTAATTCATTGAAAAACAGGAAAATGAACGAGACGTATAATAATAACCAGCGGGAAGTTATCTACAATAAACGGGCTCCGCGAATCATGCTGGTTTACTAGCCAAAAAATTGCGGTCGCCTATTTACATGTCTAGCGACGACAAGAACCTAACAGACTCCATTAAACGGTTCTATGGCTCGTGAGAAAGATTCGAAAAACTGCACAAAAATGACGAAGCCTAATAAATAGTTACATGGTATACGAGGAATGCAGAAAGTTCACAAAAAGGTTCAGAAAAATTGTAGAAAACACCGTGAGGACCACGAAAACAATTTATTTACGCAAACTTTCTTAATAAACACTCTGGTATCTGTAGAAAAATTGCAGGACTTGTGAAAACAGGTGTGCGACCCACTTAATAAACAAAGCTTGATGCTTGAAAAATGTTTCCCAAACGATTTTATAACCGTACAAAGAACTGCAAGATCGGAGGCACAATGCGCGTCAGACGTGGGCGAGATCGAACATAAATTTCCGCGAACATTTCCCTGGAAAGGAAGAGCGAAATTAGGAAAAGACGCATAATTAACGATAAGAAGAGGAAACCGTCGGCGGGACAAGATAAGTATCGCGGAACATTATACGTCTCTAAAGCCTCGCGGAGCGTTTGCGTACGCGCTCCGGTATATAGAATACATTTCGTGTTACTTACAGTTGCGTCTGTAGTACCCATTCCTTTCTTTTTTTCCTCTTTTCTTCTTTTTTTTTCGCGCTCGCTCGCTCGCGCGCACACGTCCCCTTTCCTCCGTGCCGGCAGAACGCGTATATTTAAATATAACTTCCCTCATGAGAGCTCCGCGCAAGAGCTGAAACGTTAGAGAAATTAATGAAAGAGTCCGGCCGCGTTTGTGCTCGCGTTTCTCGCTTGCTCGTGTTTCCCGCTCTCCCGTTCCTCCCCGGCCAATCATTTATTTGACTTTCAGTGCGCATGACATCATCGTCGACGCATTAACCGCGCTTACAATGTAACGCGACAATAAACATTACACGCGGCCGTGTAACGTCACCCAGAGCCCGCGCGAAATTGGCTTCCTGTTCGTTTAACCCTCCCGATCGTTCGTCATTTAATCTGAAAGAAAATTGCGCAATCGATGATCTCCGCGGACATGCTTTTGGAAATGACGAGTCGATGCCCGACGGATTTATGTAGCCCAACGTCATCGCCAATATCGTATCGAGTTCCTCCGAGGAGGGTTAGGTTAGGAGAAAATCAAATTCATTTTTTAAAAACTATAAATTAAACACTGCAGCTAGTGAAAGATATGAATAATACTGTGATGATTCTTGTATGTACTTTTTTAAGATTCATCAAATTTTGACAAGATTAATTTCAGAGCTGATTGGATAACGGTTTGTGTCAAAATTTAAATGCAATCTTGTTCATACATTCTTCAACCTTCTATTTTTGAAAATACTTAAGTGATACCGACCGGCTACCAAATTAAATTGTCTGTCAAAGCTGAGAGTCTATTTGATATCTCTGAAATGTTACACCAAATCAGTCGTGGTACCGTTAACCGTTAAATTTTATCGTAGTATGCTAGGCGTACTCGTACGATTAAAATGAAATGTTGAATGATTATTGCAGCGTGTAATAGTCCGGGTACGCCGAGAGTCACGAAAAATTGAAAGCTTCTCAGGTTACCTTGTAGAAAACAAATTACAAGCCGGCTACCAGCCAGTCATCCGACAAAAATTTCGCACCAACACCATCGAGATTATCCGCGAAGATACTTAAAGGAGCAATTCGCAGAGCAGAACAGGTTCTTAATCTAAGACTGTCATGGAAGAAACTGTATCGCTTTGAGATAAGGTTGCTTAAAACTCTAGATACCACCGAGTGATTTGCAACTATGTGTACCTTATTAATAGCTGAGCATTACGGTGCCGAAGAAACTGTAGCTTGTTAACAGAGAACGTGGAAAAGAAAGGGACAAAGGAGTAAGAGATCGAAGGAAAGTTTACGGAGGGAGAGAAAACTCTAGCCGAGCAGAAACGTTGATTCTACTTAAGTAGACTTTTCCTAGCATTAAATCCGACAGTAATTGCTTCCACCACAGAAAACTTTAGTCTCCGACTGATCAGTGGACCACAATTCAGTGGAAGACTGAGTGCCTCGCCATCTAATTGTAAATAACTATTTTTATCGAGAAAGGGAATTGATCGTCTTAACAATATTTTAAATTCGTTAGTTACTATATGCGAGTTCTAGTTCGATATTGAACTTATACAGCTTTATTGATCTTATTGTTACGTCACTCGAAAGTTACAAAGATTACTTTCTTGCTCCTAAAATTATACCTTGTTTCATTATTTTACGTCGCTTTTTCAACTGCTATGGTTATTAAAATTATACCAATTCAAATTAGTAAACGAGGTATCAGGATAGCATTAAAAAATACTGTTTATTGTTCTGAAGGCAGTCGGACAAAAGAAGTCGGAATAAGCCAGGGTATAGGTAGTCAGAGTCAGATGTCAGGAAGGACCCGCATATAAGCCGAAGCGGAGACGTCAGACGGATATGCGGGCCGGAAGAGGGATTTATTTAAGAATCATTCGCGTTTTTCCACCCTCCGGTCGGTGTCCGACGAAAACATGGCTAGGGAACGGAGAGATGGTGGATTGCTGGGGATGAGAACTGGGAGAGGATGAGAAGAGGAGGAACAGAGGACGAGGAGGAGAAGGGTTGTGCCACCACCTCGGATCCGGGGAGAGCATACGGCGCCGTCTGCTTCTTTTTCATTTCCCTGGCCAAAATTTAATTTGGAACGCGTCCAGTTGCACCTTTCCGCTCGCTTGACTGGTACGAGGAAACGAAGCCCCGGAAGATCACACGAAAAATGTACGTGGCTCGCGCGCACCGTCCGCCAGGAGGATCTGGAAGCGGCACGAATTAGGAATTTTACTAACTCGGATAGTCGCATTTAATTTTAAGCCGGGAAACCATACGAGTCATTACTGTCTCCATTTTCGTGCGTATATTAAATTACAGACAGAACCAACGGGAGGTGGGGATGGTGAAGGGGGTGGGCGAGGAGAGATTCGTTCCGGGGAAAAAGGGGGAGAAACGTGCCCAGACATATTACGGAAGAGCAGATGCATTCGAGGATTAGCCGAAGTCGTCCTGGGTCCGCGCAGGATAATACACTATCCGCCCCGCGACCGCGGAATCGCGGGACAATTCGGGGTTTCGGCGTTCTGGACTCGACCACGCGGATCAGGGATTCTTTAAATGACTCTGCTGCCTGTCTATCGTCCCCTCTAGACGGCCATTTTCGGATTGCAGCCTCGATTTAGACGCTCGCGAAATTCGTGCCGATGGTCAAACTCTGGGTTCTTCCGGATTTTCAAATTCTTCTTGTTCTTCAAACTTTTTGCAAGGCTGATGGTTGCTAAATTATTCTGAGTGAAGAATGTATTCTTTTCTTCTTGATGGAGAATGTCCATAGGGTCAAAGATAATAACAGCAACTGATGGTTGAACAGCATCCTCATCCATTTACAAAATACTACTACATACAATACCCTACATTGAAACGTGCTTGCTCTTGAGAGATCCTCGAGCAACTAACTGCATCGAGAACAATGTACGACGATTCGGCGTCTATAAATTCTAACACGCGGACTGACGATTATTCCATCATCGACTCCTTCAAATTAGAAAAGAGTCTCTCATCCCAAAGACCTTAATTACCACTGGACGCCTGCAGCAGGCCTCAATCTACCCATCAGAACGACCCAAGCCGAATCAATTCCGCGGAGGAACGAACACTGGAATTAACGTGCCGGTTAACTGGCTCGAAGTCGCGGAGACGGTCAGGTCCGTCGCATGGTTCATAAATTATGCATCGTAGCAAGCTGGCTTGTCCATCGCGGCGTCAATCAGCGCGTCTCTTCCCTCTCGGCTGGGCGTTCGAAAAACTCGGTGGGAAGACACAACGGGGGATCCCAAGAAGCATCGTTTCCAGCTGGCAATTTCTAAGCATCATCCCCTGTCATTCGCAGGACAGATACACATACGTGTACACGTCCACACGGTCGGTGTGTCTCCTCGCAAGCTTTTTCCCCTGGTTTCCGGGGGAAGAATTAGAGAGCGTCGCGGGTCTGAAAGGTGGCGGCTGTTGCTGCTGGACATACGCGCGGCCCGTTTAATTAATGTGGGCTTATTAGCATATAAACTCGCGCGTCCCCGGGACGTAGCCAGCCCGCGGGCGTTCAGCAGATCGTTGCGCGTCGGTCGTGGACGCGTACGTACGTACGTTCACGGGCGGTCGTAGACCCATTCTAGGCTATGGGAGTGGCCAGAGAGATGCAAAATGTCGTTGCGAGCACTACTCGAGGCAGTGGGCATTACGAAGCCCCTGGAGCACTGTACCCGGCAGCCACTAGTTACATTGTCTAAGGTTTCAATAACCTAATGAACCCCAACGCGCAGACCAAACCGACCGAACTACCTCCTCGCCGAGGGAGAGACGGCCTGCCACTGGACTTGCTTAATTAAATACAAATTACAGCCAAGAATTGCGTCCGCCGGGGGCTGGTGCAGCAAGAGGGAGACACGTTTGGATGAGGATCCGATGGATCGCCGAGTAACAGGTCCTTTGACACATTCGTGACCATGCTCCGGCCAAATCTGAGACGCTCGGTTTTGTCGAGGAGTTCGCTGCTCGTCGAATTGCACTGCGGATTTTTAAGGAATGCATCGAGTTGAGAATATTTGCCTGTGTGTTGCATTTGACGTAAACAATTTTCAAACATTCAATAACAACTACAATTTAACAATTTAATAGAAGCGTAGTAGACAATTTTTAGAATATTCTATAATGATCTAATGTACATTAATAGAATTATCAATGTTCTATTTCTTGGCACAGAGTTGAAAGTATCTTTATCGAATTTCCCTTCTTACGTACTAGTTATTTCGAGAATAGTTTTATAAACTAATCTGAACCTTTCTCCGCACTGGCTGTACAGTAATTATTCCTGCAATCATGTTTCCACAAACTTATAATCACAACCCTAAATGCCAAATGGCGTGTCTATAATCAGAAAACATAACATTTCACCGTTAAAAATAAAATCTCCTTGCACACGCAAAACACTCTCGACATCTGGAGCTAGAACTACCAGATGGGTTGAACCGACCTGTTTGAAACTTTAATATTATATGCAGTTGTGTAATTGTTGCAAATAATCACTGAACAGATTTCTTTATTCGCGTGTATGTTAAAACAGCAATTTAATAATCCATATAATTGACATGTCCAAGAGACTGAAAATATTTGAACCATTTAAAAATACTGTTGTGTTATTGCCATTCCATTGAAATAACTGAAAAGAGAATTAATTTCTATTTTGAATAAAAATCCGCACTCTATTAATAAAATATGAAGTTTCAGTTCCTCCTCCTTTCGTACAGAATGAAGCATCCAAAACAATTCAAAAAAGAATTTCTCGAAATTCTTGCACAGTCTCACAAATATTTTGGACGAAACATCGTATAGCTCGATGTGTTTCTCGGTGAACGATTTACCGAAAATACCGAAACCGACGATCGGCATTAAGAGATACAAGTGACGGGGAAGCGAAAGATGCACACCCACGTGCGGAATATAAAGCGGGTCATTAATAGGCCGATTAAACGAATATATTCTCCTTAGCCGATCGGTCGTGGCGTCCTCAAAATCGTTTCGCGCACGCACGGCAATTCGCAATTGGCTGGGGCGGCCGCGCTCGCGCGCGTTACATCGAGGTGCAAACGTTAAGATAAAACGAATTACCGGGATATTTACGGTTCCGGCGATTAAACGCGGATACCTCATGATCCCTGTTGCCCGGGAAAAACACATTTAAATGAATCAATGAATCGCCCCGCGGTAGTCCGGGGGCCGGATGGGAGAAGACGCGATTAAAGTCCCGCGATTTCATCGTCGCGAATTAAAAACCCGCCTCGTCCCGCGATGCCGTGCGTGGTCGTCGTTAAGATCGCGATTCAGGCCAATTTGGACGTTTACTTTATCACCTGGAAAACGTTTCATGGCTATTTCGTGTAACACTGTAACGAAATTCCGAGTATTTACGAGTTGAGACTCGTCCAGAACAGAGTTGTTTCGGGATGAATAATGTCCAATTTTTCAGAAGCATCAACCAGGGAGGTATTGACATACTTATTTTTAGGTACTTCAAGTTAGCCAGTCGGACATTCTCGATTTATTGTTTTTTATTAACTAAATAAATTAACGGTTTCGTTCCGTCGCATCGCAATTGATCTCATTTTCGTGCATCGACACGATGCAAATCAAATATTGTAGTACTATCTATGTCTTCTTTGTTTTCTATGCTTGACGACCATATTGACGTCAATCTGAAGCAAGTCATCCAATTTAGTTGCTTCCACTCGGTTGCGGCGACGCGAGAACTGAAATGCTCTGCGGCACTGTAAATCGTTTCGTAAAGAGATAATTGTACCAGTGATATAAATGTGTAATTATCTTTTATGGGACACGTAAGTCTTGTTAAGGGAGCTTCTTTATGGTTGTTCGCAAACTCTCTGCCCGTTTACATTCTGTACAAATTCTTGTTATGTTTCAATCAGCCATTTCAATGTTCAGTAAATTTGGAGTACACAAAATTTTATTTGACGATTCTTAATTCAACTACTAGACTGTACAGGTCACGTACAATCCAAAGAGTATTTGTCGATATTGTACCGGCGATGATATCATTAAATCTCTATCTTTATATATAATATAATAGTGTCTGTCTGTTTGTGACATTTCCACTAAAGTTCATAAAAAAATGATTCCTACCTACTATCGTGATAAACATATTTTTTGTATTCATTTTTTAATTAATTTTGTTAAATTTTGTTTTGAGACCATCTTGGCGACTGGAAACCTAATTACGTTAATAATCAACCAGGATTTATTATTGCACGTGGACAAAGTTGCGGGTACAGCTAGTAATGGGTAAAATATATTGAAAAATTAATGTAATGTAATGAATATTGAGAAAGTAGAGTTCGAACCAAACGACGGTGAATTCTTCGGAGTAACCGACTGTGTAGCGCCGTCAGCCGAGGTCAGCTGGTGCATCTCGAGCGTAGTGACCCGTTGACGCGTATAAGCGTCAGCGGGGATCGCCGGTTCTAATTCGACGCGGGTTTCACAGCCGGTTTGCGTGCGCGAGAAGAAGCGGCCGGTTGCGCGAGTCCCGAGGAGCCAGAGGCCAATAAAACTTAACTCCTAATTAAGAAGCGTGAAGGATGAATCTATTATCCGCGCGGGGGCCTTGCCAACGCAAATACGCCGGCAGTAATGTCGCCGTTGGTACAAACATACCCACGGACACGGCCGGGCATACGTGTTCATTAGGCGTATTTGCTGTTTAGCATTTCAAATTCGGCGGGAGAGCGCCAGGGCGCGATACAGAAGCCACGGGACCGGGTGAACCGCGACCACCGCCCGTCCGCCACAGAACCCTTTTGGCAATCAAATATTTTAATTTAATCGGCCTGCTAATGATACGTCTTACATTCGGTACGTGGGTGCTCCCCGGTTCACCCGGCCGTCACCCGTATTCGAATCGACCACTCAATTCGTGGCCAGACGATCGGTGACTTAATTGAACGGCCGCGTTCGAGATTAACTCGTGCTCGATTTCTTAACACGTTCACTACCCACCAATCATCCCCGAAAAATCCCCGAAGAATCTGGAAAAAATTCAATAGAATTCTCATGACAGTATCTTGTCGTTGAATTAATTCCGTAAGTGAGTCGTCCTTAAATATGCATACCATAGTTTCTCAGTTTTTACAATCAAACTTTGCGACAGAAAAATCGGAGAACTTTCCCTAATGGGTGGCTCGGTGCTGGAAACGTGTCTGCTTCTTTCCAGAATTTTTTAAGTGTGATTCAATTAAATAAAAACTTGGAAAGGATTTCTTTTCTGGTAGGCTATCGAATGGGACGTCTTATTTCATAATTATTGAATGGATCAGATACTATGTGAGACTGTCTGAAATCGTGCGACGCGTTCGCTCGAACGTTTTACTTCTCGAGATGTGCTTCCGAGGGTTGGATTGTCTTGTGGACACAGAGTTCGCAGCAATCTGTTTGGCAGCTTAATCTCGAGCAGCTGATGCTGCTACTCTTGAGAGTAAAACTTCGAGGAGCCGCTACAGAGTGAGAGAAATGATTTCGGAAGTTTTGCGAGTACTGTGTGTCCACTCCGAGGAGGATACTGCAAATACTATTAGGAGCAGAACCATCTTTTGCACGTGGACTTCGGGACGAGCCTTTTGACATGATTTTTAATCGGTGCTGATGAAAATTGTTCAAATGTTAAATAATTATGTAGAAGCTATAGAATGTCTTTTAACAAATCTATAACTGCACGTTAAAATCAGAAAGAATCTTGTTTGTACACCCAATAAATCCTTTCTATATTTTTCCTGATTCAACTAACACAGAACATGTCACAGATTGCTGTAATCCTAGGATTGTACAATTGATTGACAATTCGCCGAGTCGTGGCATTATATTTCATTAAGCTCGTCACGAAAAGCAACTACTGTATCCACCAGCAACAACGAGCTTTTTCTTTTTCGATCTCGGCGCATCGGGATGCCTATGGAACGAGGAAAATGTCGTTACATTTTGCACAATAGTGCTTTAAACGAGCCCAATCATCCCTTTTGATCCTTTGACACGGCTGAGATCGCAGCATCGTCGAAATTGTTGATCAGGAACGATTCATCGACACGAGACGAGAAAAACAACGATCGGTGAAGAACGACGAAGCGGAGAAGTCAGAGAGAAAAAGGAGAGGTAGAGAGAGAGAGAGAGAGAGATAGAGAGAGAGAGAGAGAGAGGAGGAGGACGAGAGGGAGAGAGAGGAGAAGTTCACACGCAAGAAAGTTCTTTGATAATTCTGCAATCTCATTCCCCGCTTCATTTACCTTCTGTCCCCCACCTGTCTACACCTAGTTAACCGGGCCGGCACACGATGAGTTTTGCATCCCGCTTCTAATAATAGCGATCGCTTCATACATTTTCATGGCATTACAAAATCGGAACAAATAGAGTGTACACGCGGCAATTACGAATGCATTATGCAATATAAATATTGATGCTTCCTGCAAAAACGAAACGCCGAACCCGGCCGAACGGAATGCAAAGCGTTCCGGGAAGGAACCGCAAAGGAGAGAGCAAAGGGGATCCCCGACGATAACGTCTCTCAATGGGGGTTCGATCTTTCCCCCGTGGCTTTCCTATGGCATTATACATTTCGTCGAGATACCAGCTCGCGTGGGACGATTAACGGCGAATCGTTTTGTACCGATGATTAAGCAACTAACGTGTCTGTTCAACGATCTATCGCATTTACACGTTTATCTCGCCCGATTCTATCTGACACGAAAAGTAACCAACTGAACGTGCACTATCTCGCCAAAAATTAAAATTCCCTCACCCCTTACGTTACGCTATCAACATATTTATTCAATAATTATTTTTCAAGTATTTTCATTATTTCAGTGTCTGTGAACATGTTCTAGTTTAAACGCTAATTCTTCATAATTAGGATTTTCTCGAAACTGACTCGTGAACAAATTTTATTTCAAATTCTACAATTAAAACAGGAAACAATTAATACTGGTAAATCAATTTCTATTTTTCTGCGCGAAATACGGTTTAATGTAATACCATGTTAAATTAGTTATGTTCGAGGAAATGTCAAATCAAAATATTAATTTTAATATTTATTCATCCAAACAAAGTGATTTGTAATTCGTGTAGCTTTGAATAAAATATATTAAACGTGCCGAGGTTTTGAAAAATATTTAAATTCCATAATTAAAATTGATCCAGCTTTAACAAATGCAAGTAATGTGACCCGGAAGTAACGTAGCAACGTAGATAATTGAAGTGTAAGAAGGAAGTAATAATAAATTTTTCTATCGACGTGGTAAACGAGGACAGTTAAGTAGTTAAACGAAGAGAAGCTTGAAGAGTGTAAATAGGTATATATAATTATTGATTCAGGCAACGTAACTATTCCGCTTAGTCTGTGAATTATGCAGAATGTTGTTGAATAAATTATAAACAAATCGTATGTGCGCACCATTAATAGGAAAATCTAGGAATGGAATTTGTAAATTGATTTCATTCTTACCGGTGATGGATATTCGTTAATTTAATCACCGGTTTCCTCGCTACTTATTCGCGGAGTTTATCGAATTATCAGGAGCCGAAGATGTATTCATTATTCCATACTAAATCGGTTTAATTCTGCTCGAATCCCATTGTTACGGTTCATCGTGACGATTTAAATTGACAGAAGTTGAATGAAACTTGTCGGTTCTTCTAAAAGCCCTACCAGAAATCATTCGATTATCTTCGACTCCGTGGTAAATAATGGTTTTTAGCCGAATGAATGAACGTTTATTTTGCCTATCTTATTCAATTTATCGTTGACATAACACGGTGATAGATGACAAACAAAAATACTCTGATCTCTTAGTTTCAATTTATGATAACGCGTTTAATGGAACACTAGATTGAACGTTTTCTGCATTGAATTGCTCGTCCATAGAAAACGAAATTATTAGATCACTGATACTAAAAGTACTGACAACAGCCACTAAAACTGATTGATATATCTGATCGTATCTTTCAGTGTCAAATGATATTCAATTTATTAGTAAAGTTACATACGGAGAAGTATGACCAATTAAACATATTGACATATCACTACACACGTAATTATTAGTAGTAATTGTAATGATTCACTCACATGAGGAGAGAGGGAGAGAGAGAGAGAGAGAGAGAGAGAGAGAGAGAGAGAGAGAGAGAGAGAGAGAGAGAGAGAGAGAGAGAGAGAGAGAGAGAGAGAGAGAGAGAGAGACTAGAAGAGACATAGAAACCGACCAAAAGTTAAACTGAAAAGTCCCAAGACCTTCGTGTACAGTTCCCATTCGAATAAAAAGCTCTGTAGCTCCCACATCCGTCTCATTGGAGCAAAAAGCATCAGAGAAGGCTACGGTGGAAGCATCGGTGCTCTTTTGCTCTCGAAATCCCTGCGGTACTTCGCATTGTACGTTTAAGAGGGACGGGGGGTTGGTTGATCCCCGACACGCGTCAAAGAATCATCCCCTTTCAACGAATCATCTCGGGCCGCCGGTTCCGCCAGTGCATCTTGACATTTTGGCAGTGGGAGCGAGGCGGGTGGGAGTGTTTGGTTATGGTGGAGATTCGAAGAAAAGCATACGGGAAAAGAGTAGAAAGGAACAGAAGTAAAACTGACCGGAACAGTGTAAAACTGACCGTAACGTGGATTCGATCAGGTGTCGGATGGTTTTGGGGCTAGCCGTGTCAGAAGGGAGCTGGACGGGGCTCGATTTATCGACAACCTGTACCGACGGTGTTGTTAAGACCTCGTGGAAATGGCTCGCACAGTACGATCCATATTACGGGGGAGCCAGACAAGATGACCGCTTGCTGCTAGCTCGCCGGCCAAGATCTGCGCGAGAGGGTTCCTCGTCGGAGGGTGAGTGGCCAGCCGGCGAAGCTGGAATAAGTTATCTGCAACTAGCAACCCTTCGGCTAAGTGGACGGTTCTCAAGCGGGAACATCTCACTCCATTGTCCCGTCCCTGAAACGACGCCGGCGTTCCTGCTAGAATGGCTATCGACTGGCGAATCTATCAGCTACCCCCAGAAATTGGATAATTCGACCGACAAAAACTATTCCCCGCACGATTCTTACCTCAATCTCCCCGCATCACCGTGTAATGTTCTAATTTCGATCTAGATGAACATTGCTGACTGCACGAATTTATTCGACCTTATAATATCTGATTGGGATTTATTCTTTAAATCTGTGCATCCCTTTGAATTGCACGCACTCATCTTTGTCATACATGTACGAACTTATTACCTTCACTTCATTAAAATGATTGAAGGAAGAAATGTTCGAGTTTGCACAAAGATCCGCAGTCTAGTCGTCAGTAAGATTCGTTAATCAAATTTTCATAGTCGCCAGAAACTATCTTGCGTCTTCGTTGCTTCGAAACTAGCAGCGAGCTCACCCTCAAACCCTCCCGTGATACAACTACTGCAACTACACAATGAGCACAAAAACAACATCACGAAACATTCGTGAAACAATATCAAGATATCAAAAACGACCTTTCATTACCGATTGAAAATCTGATTAATTGTGAAGAGACTGGGCATTTTGAATTTCTTAAAAAAGTATATATAATTTCATTCATCTGCCGGTTCTTTGGATTAACTTGGAAAATGTTAATTTTGCTATAAGTATGTCTAATGATGAAGATTGTAGAATGATGATTGGACGAGCAACCTGCGCATTGTAGGTGGCTTAATTCCGAATGGTCTGATTAAAAAATCGGTAGGTGTCGGTGCGTTGAGTTCTTCAGATTTCGGGAGGAGAGAGTCGGGGCGGAAAGTCCAGGCGAAGGGTAAAATCCAGCAGGTGCAAAGAAAGCCAATTGCAACGGACATTAGGTGGGTTGGTAGTGGAGAAGGTAGCCCGGCGGTGGTAGAATGAGGGATGGGCCGAGTGTCCAGGTTGGAGGGTCGTTTATTGATCTCTCAAGTCCGAACCTCGCCTCGTGTACAAGAGGGACCTAACCCCATCCCATACGCCCTCGTGACTGGCCACAACCACCCCAGCGGCCGCACGCCGAGACACTGGACACAACGACTCCCTCCTCAGCCTCTCCTTCCACCTTATTCCACCCTCTTGGGAAAATAGGTTCCCAACCAGAACCCTTTGCTCGGTGCAGTGTAACTCTCTGGACCGAGCTATACTATCTACTAAACTAAATAAAAGATCTGACACACTTGCTCGCCGCGAGGACTCTTAATGGACATCGTCACACCTTCATTTTCGTTTGTTTTCATCTCTCCTTTATTTGTTTGCAGCTATGAATAAGGATGTTTACGGCAGGGGATGTTACATTCATGATATTAGAGACCGTTTTTCAGCTAAATGGGAATAAAAGGGCTCACGTTAAGGGATCTGTCTCCTAGAACGTGATATAGGTTTCATTTAACTTTGATTAAACTTGCTTCGTTGCATTCGTGTTTTTTATGACGCAGTTTTGGGTGACGTTCAACTTTTCGAATTAAAATTGTGACAGTACGAGGAGGAATATCATGCTATTATATCGTATTTAATTAATGTTTAGTTGGGAATTCGTGTGTTCTGATAATGATGGATTATAAAGGGCGATTTACAAGCTTTAATTTGAGCCCTCAGCAGCTCTAAAATTCTCTGAAGAATACATTTCGATATGAGTTTGAATTTCCTTATAAACATGACAGTGTCCACCTTTGCACAATTAAAAAAATCATCTTAAAGCAATGAGGCTGCCATACCCACAGAAATCTAGATCGTTCCCCACCGTTTGAAAAGATCCGAACCACAAAAACGGTTCAAAGCAAGGCAAATACCTCAAGTGCCGATAAAACAGTTGGTTTCGTTGCACGGCTGCAACAAGCTCGCGCAATCTCCGATCCGATAGCAGCGTATCTCTGAATCGGGGATCGAGAAATCTCGAACTTTGAACCTGCATCACGTAGCAGCCCGTTCCGCGTTCCGACACGGAGGAATCCTTCTGTCGTTGGTAGCCGAAGAACCGGGATGTTTTATCGATTGCCGATGTCTAGCAGCGGGATATTTCCGCGTTCGACGGAATAATGAACGAGTGACTAATTGACGGCGAGATACAAGGCGAATAAACGAGATCGTTGTTCCGCGGGCTGAGATTTCCATGATAGATACACGATACTTGACGTGTTATAATTTCGAAGGGGTTACGATGCCAGGGCACGTAAGCCCCGGCGAACAACAAGGCCCCAGACAAGGGACAACGGTATATCTTTTCCTGGCGGACGGTTGAAGGATCGCATCGGCGTACTTTGTTTCGTATTAATTTGCATAAGGGTGGCTAATGTAAGCAGAGACTGCTGTTGGGGTGCGCGTCGCCTCCGGCCAGGGATAATGCACGAGCCGCGATCGCGACTAGATGTTTCTTAAGCGGCGCACGCTAAAAACGGCATAATTGGCCAAATTAATTTTCTGCCAAGGTGCAACCGTCTCGATATAAATACAACAACCATCCCCTCCCAACCCCTCGACAAAACCAAACCTCCTTCCCTCCTCCCCTTGAAGAAACTCATCCCCCCGGTCAGCCGGTTTGAATATATTCAGACATCTTATCTCGTCAAGCTTAAACCTGAAACCGCCGGAAGCTGAACGCTTTCCTGGAAAGTGTTCCGCCCGAGGTGCGTTCTAGCCGTCATGTTTTTAACGCTGACTTCATAAATACTGGTTTCTGTAATAACCTCGGATCGGTGCTGGAAGAAAGGCAGATCCAGTGAATATGCATGCGTTCCCGAGGAATTCAGGAAGCTCGGCGGGCTGCTAATTTTCTTGGGAATCAGATTGATACTCGTGCTGAAACTGTGGGAAAAGTGGGTATGTTTAGCCAAGCAGCAGCTGTCGGTAGACAAGTTTTCATTAGACGTGTACGGTTAGTTTGTATCGAACGTCGTGGAACAGGATCCAATCATCTTAGATTCCTTATCAATTCGTTAGGCAAGAAATCATGTTTCTCAAACATATTCAAACATCTTCGTTGATTGTTTAACAGAAAAATTCATGACTTTAACATTAGATGCAATGAAGAATAAAATGATATATCTACAAAACGAAAGTTTTGTTTGAAGAAGATTTCAATACTGTTCAATAAAATTACAATCAAAATTCTTGTGTTCTGTAGAAAATGTTTGGAAACATTTTGGACGATGCACAAGAGAATTCCGGAAGAAAAAAGTCGCCCTGTGTTGGAAAAAATGGTTTGTTGATGGGAGAATGATCGTAGAATGTTTTATCGGGAACATGTAGTCGATTGATCGGCCTTGAACCATTTCCGTGTCAGTCTGGCCGAGCAAATCCGTGGTTCCGTGTTTTCGGGTAACTTTCGTCGACGGTGTACGGGTACGTACGAAATCGTGCGGGATCACGAAATGAACGGCGCGGCGGCACGTTTCCCTTCCAGCAATCGGGTGTGCTCTCTCGCCGGTATTTCCCGTTTTATTCTCTAACCCAGTTTCGTGGCCGAAGTGAGTCTGAGGCCGCGCAGACAGAGGGCGAAAAGGGAAAAAGAAGAGGACAGAAGCCACGGCGGTAACTGAGAGAGAGAGAGAGAGAGAGAGAGAGAGAGAGAGAGAGAGAGAGAGAGAGAGAGATAGAGAGAGAGAGCTTCAGACTTTTACGGTAATGCAGCGTCGATTCGAGTGGGGTTTTCTGCTGGCAGCAACTGGTGGCTGAAAAAAAACCCACACCCCTCGACGAGTTTCTTCGAAATCTTCCCGTTCGCTTTTTATCGGTTTACGATTACGCGTTGTCAACGGTTATACGAGACGCTGACGCCGTTACCTGTTGTACGAAATTATTTTACTGTCACCTGTTACGCAAAACAACGATCTCCCGCGAATACTCCACGAAATTCTTCCCTTCAATAATATAATAGATGCAATTTGTTCATTCGGATTTGATCGCCGGGCGATTTTGACGATTTTTAGTTACAGACAGTTTCTGAACTTTTTTAAACGTATTGTATAAGGAGTTTTATCTAGAAACTATTATCCAAGGGTACAGCTGCAATTTGGGTTTTTCAAAATGTTGGTCTAGTTTAATTTAAAATTAGAAAAATAGGTATTCCATAAAATACCACCGGGATTTTTTCAAGAATAATTTTATACGTCAAAATGTCTGTTAGATAAAACACCACTCGTTACGTCGACGCGTGAAACCGTAACACAGAAGTACAATATCTTTTTCTTTTTTTCGGTGTGTCCGCGGGCGTGTTCCTCGTTACGCCCTCGAGCTGACGGTATCGGGGTCGAAGAGCGGCCGAAGAGTGAGGAACAGGGAACGCGTGGATGGTGGAGTTTGGGACTTTTATGGTCTGAACGTTCGCTCTTCAGCTACCACGGTGTCTCGTTCCCTCGACCCTCTCTCTGTCTCTCGTTGCAGCATCAGGATCGAGAGGGGTTTGCGGATGCCGCGAGCAACTGGTGGTGGAAAAACACCCTCGTTCGCTCTCTCGCCACCCCCTTAGCACCCTCCAGCACGGGCATCGTGCTCTCCTCCACTTCCTTTCGTTCCATCCACCCCCGCAACTCGGCTCCTACGAGGCAGCGGCTTGCTCGACGACTCAAAGCGATCCTTCGAGTTTTATGAACACATAAACGCTCCCGGGCACGCGGGACCTCTCCATTCAAGCCTTGTCCCTCTCTCTTTCTTTCTCTCTCTCTCTTTCTCTCTCTCTCTCTCTGCCTTTCCCCACGTTTATCTCTTTCTCTCTTTACAGCTCTCGCTTCTTCTCCGATCTCTCTACTCTTCTACCTTTTTCTCTCTTCTTCTCTGGACACCTCTGCCTTCTTCGCTCTACAGCTCTTCTCCCACCTCTCTGCACTTCTGTCTTTGTTTCTATATACTTCTCTCTTTCGTTCACAACCTTCCCATCTTCTTCTCACTTCACTTTCTGTACCTTTCTCTGCACTCTCTTCTCCACTACCCTCTCTCCAATTCTTTTCACTCTCCTGCTCGGCTCTTCTCGCTTCTTCCCTCTTCACTTTCCACGTCTCTTCATCCTTCTGTCTTTTTCTGTCCTCTACTCGGTTCTCCTCTGTCCCCGTCGGATCTGTTGAGCACGCAGAGACGGTGGAAAGAAAGGTTAAACGTTCCACCGACAACTTGACTGGAAGGGGACAGGGAAAAAAGGAATCCGTGCGAACACTTTCACCGGCGGACGACACCGTCCCTCGGGTGCACCCTCGACCACAATTCAAACGTCGCCGTCGCACCCCCATCCACCATCACCCATTCCACTTTATTGTTTCTCGGTTTATTCCGCGTCCCGTTTCAGCTTCCTTCGGTTAACCGCGTCCCGCTGCCATTGTTCGAGCTACTACACACGTCTTGTCGCGGATTTTACAACCCTTCTGCGGGGGTGGTTTCGGATCACTAAGAGCTTTGATGCGGCAATTATTATCCGGTCATTGGTGTTTGGATGTTTTGGCAATTTTTATTTCGCATTAAGATGCCTAAAAAATTCGTGTAAATGGTTTAAGTTGTTTTATGAGATGGTGACTGAGAAGATTTTTTTGCTAATATTTAGTGACTGATTTTAATGTGTTTACGAATTGCAGAACAAGAGATTTTATTTATTTTATTCGCCTTGCTGATGTTCGTAGGGTTAAGAATGTAATTCGGAAGGAGTCACTTTCGAATGCAAAATAAACAGGGTATAGTTTGCAGAATATCTTGTCGGACGCGAGATTTAATTGCTCGAGTAATTCCGACAGCAGGACCATGGATCCAACGTGGCCGATCGATAACTGGAATTCTTTTCTTCGTGGAAGTTCGACCGTCTAATTCTCGTGTGTTCATTGGCTCTGCAATACCCGCGGTCTAATCCCTTAGATCAGTGGTTTGGTACCCCAAGCTATTATTAAGACTCGAATAATTCAGGTTAACAGCTAGCACAGTCCGGAATAATCTCCATTTGCATTTCGTTGTTTGCTTGGCGCAGACCAGGTCCACGCAAGAATAAACATCCTCGAAGGGACAGTGGTCTCCTGCTAACGTCAGCTGTCCGAACTCTCAAAACTTTCGAGAAATCGATTCAATGATTTTTAGATCGTCTCAGGAACACTATTTTATACGGTAACTCTGAAAATGTGCATTCGGAAAAAGTATTAATTCAATAAAAAAATTCGGAGACTTCATATCTTCATTGAGCCCTCAAAATTCTGGTACTCTCGAACACTATCAGTTAACCCGATAGTCAACAATTATTTCTGGCAGACGATTTTCCTTCAGAAAATAAATGTCTATAATAATTGTCCGGGGTTTCAAAGCTGCAATCAAGCTTTTGATATTTTAAATACTATAGACTGAAAGTATGTAGTATTGACATACTTTATTAAATACTCGAATAAATTGCCTCTGTGGGTTACATTGCCAACATTATTAATTTACTTATACCATTTAAGAACAACTTCTCCAGGGAGCTAGTACATATTCAAAAATAAAGGACTGGGCATTGACGAAAAATACACGGCAAAGAAACGCCTGTAAAATCACTTGCCAGCGGCACCTTGAGAATGACCGGAGCTAATTGGCAAAATTAAGCGAGTGGTCACTAAGAGGAGCGCGAGGACTAGTTATCGATCATGCCGGGCGTATCCTGGTGAAACCTTAAAACTGCTGGTTTCGTCTAATTCGCCTGTCGGTTTGAAATTGCCTTTTTTCCGAAAGCGTCTCAGGGCCGGGACCCGTCTGGACGATGGTCAATCGGCCGAGTCGAGTCCTGGTGGCTTCTTGCAGACTCTCCCCGAGAGTTTCCAGACTCCGGAGCCGGTTACAGAGCTGGCCGGGCAAATACAGGCTATGCATAACAATCGATCTCCCAGGAAACTATGGGGGCGGATGGCGAGCGGGCGGATAAACCAGGGTAGTTCCCGTCGTAAGGGGTGAGGCGGGCACGAGGGCAGACTGGCACAAGATGAGGGAAGTCTGAGATAGCCACTGGCCAACACCCCATCTGCTGCCCCTTTCGAAACCAGGTTATCTGTTCAACCCCCGTTAGAGTCGAATGAGAATCGCCTAGGAGCTGGAAACTACGTTGCGCAACCCTCCGTGTGATCGGGACAATTGTTAATGCTCGAAAGACTCCCGAAATTATGCGGATCCCCTCCCCAACCCTATTTTCTCTCTACCTCCCCCTCCACCTGTCTGCGGGGATCGCCTTTCTGATTGCAATTACCCGGGACGAACTGGACGATCGCTTTTTGTGCGTGATCGTTGCTGCATCATGCTCCCTGCAAACGTTGAAGGTGCGCGAATAAAGCTGCGAATTGCTATTTTAGTAATATTCATTACTATTTCGGTCGGTGTTCAGGATTTTATAATTCAATGGACTTTTCAATCACTAGAAAGTAATGGGAAATAATCGTACATTTGTGTTGTTCCAAAGGGGATAGTTTAATTCTTAAATCTACGGAAGATTTGTTCACAAAAACAACTTGTCAATGTTTTCGTGAATATTTTAATATTAAAAAATATTATACACAAAACTGAACAATGACTGTAGTCTCTAAATGTAGAGACTTCAAGCTTTTGGTCCATGTTTATCAAATTATAATATTAAAATTGTCTGCACCAGTTGGAACAAACTAGACGTAAATAAAACGGCAATTTTGTTGTTAGTAATTTGAATGGACCGTACGTAACATAGAATTGTTCCGAAATACTTCTGATCTTTTTATTATGTTGTATTTCATTCATGTTTTTCGTAAATACATAAAATGCTCAGTCTAGACATAGGTATTCCAAACAAGTGGAAACAGTCAGCCATCGACAGACACGCCAGGCTCTTATTCAACTCGCTTCCGACTTTCAAACTCGATGTTACTATATCACGATTAGAATGTTTTTGTTAGAAAGTGACTAAATCGAACGAGTTCTTCGAGCAATTAGCTCGATCTCATTAGCCCGGCCCGCCCTCTCGTTAGAACTTCGAAAACCGAAATGAATTACATCCGGAGTTTTCCATCTTCGCCTATTTCTTCGGAAATCAGCCCCGATATCTATTATCATCTATAAAGCTGCGAGATTCATTATATGTAGCCGGGGACTCGAAGCCGACGTAAAAATTAAAGGCTCCGAGTTAATTAAAACGTACACGTGGAGCCGTTATTTTGCAAAATGAACTTTTTTCATTCGCGCAACGACGTCACTAGCGAAATATAAATATTATAAATTTTCTCTCGAATATAAAAACCTTTTTTTATCCTTCCCCAGGGGAAGGGGCGACGGGAGAAAGAGAGAGAGAGAGAGAGAGAGAGAGAGAGAGAGAGAGAGAGAGAGAGAGAGAGAGAGAGAGTGTTGCGTGGGCGGAACATCGGGAGAGACTGATAATTTAATGCGTTACGCACGAATCCCACGTTTTCGCCTGTTTACCCATCCGTATTATGCTGAAAAGCGGCATCGATTTCCATACGAATTTTTATTCATTTCATAATGGACTTTTATTTTATGAAATGCGCCCGGTTTCTGTTTTCACTCGCGATTTATAAACACGAGCCGACGGCCGCCGCGCCGAAACGAATTTTCCATCGCGCCGCTCTGTAAGTTCCGTTTGCAGTTCGCCGCGTCTTCATTAAGTATAGCCGTCCGTAATTCGTATTGATCGTGTAAAAATTCACAATGCGACAGGGAAACGCGAAATTGAAGACAAATAAACGGTAAGCTGCCGTGTATGAAACAGCCTCCCCTGATTAACGATTTTGCGTCCGACTGTTTCACTACTGATCGTTAGACTGCGAATTTGATCCAGTTGTTACTATCCTCGATTGATTAAAATTACAGAAACATTTTTATCTGCCTCTTTATGCCTTCTGCCTTTTATCTATTACAATCCATAATAATTGCAGTTCCTGAAATAAAAATATTCCAAATAAATGAACAAATCTGTAAGATTAGTGTCATAAAATTGTTATGGAACGTCGATTTGCAATTCGCATGTCTAGAGTAACCAAAGGGTCGGTACAGCACGTTGTTGATGGGAACTTTTTTCGGGCGAGTTTCCGCTCGCAAAATAAAGTACTCGATAGCTCACAATAGACTATACATTGACAAACAGATTCAATGTGGAGGTAGGTTCCATCAATAAGTAGGGTGATCGGTGGCTTTCGGTATTATATCGACTGCGGTATTAAGCTCGTTTTTTCCCCCGGTTAGGAAGGCACAGAGACACGTCTTTGTGCCTCCGCGAAGCACGTCCGAGACCGGAGACGAGTGAAGCCATCGGTCAACCAGCATTACGGCATTTGCATGTTATTTACTCGCGAGCCACCGAGTACATTTGTTTGGATTATCCCTGAAATAAACCAGTGGCCGTTTCCCCCCTTCGCGCTATGCCCGAGCATCGTAGAGTGCAAGCTTCCAGGAAAGCAGACAAATGGCCCTAGTTTGTCCACTTTATGCCCGTTTACATCATTCGAGAAACGTCACTATCGCAGCCTTGCAGAGGACGTCCCGCCAACGGCTACGCAGTGCTCTCATTTTTACTCGAAAACGAACCCTCTATCCTTCATCCTGCCACGGATCACTGAATTAAACGATAAGCACTCATTTTACAAAATATCGGTCGTTGCTCCCTGGTATATCGTTGTTGAAACGAATTCCATAGAGTGATATTCCGAAACCAAAAAAAAAACCATAAGATACAGGGGGTGGTTGTAGCAATTACAAAAATGGCTCCGGTCGGGGTCTGTGGATTTACGGGGAGCTCGGCGCCGTGTCGGCGATGATCAACAATAATACAAAGCAATGATGTTTTAATAAAAAGCGAGTAATTGGACGGTGGAGGGGGTGGGGGTAGGGGTGTCGGGGTAAATTTAAAAGCGCAATCACGCGAAGATGAACGCTTTGGCGGCCGGCCATTTTTCGTGGCGATCGGTTCCCGGTTGCAGGAATCTTGCATGTCGCTCCGGCCGAATGGAGCTGTACCGGGGATATGTAGATCCGATTCAATTAAAGAGAAACGCTGCTGCTGCTGCTGGTACTGCCTGCTGCCTGCTGCCCCCGTATAGATCACATACTCTCTCCCTCGGCATCGGGGGAAACGATCCGGATACGTGAGTTATTCCGCCGGCGAATCCCGCTAAACGTGCACGATAAACCGGCGACCGGTGACTTTTTCGAATTCCCATCGAGTCCCGCTCGGATACCAGACGACGTTCCCTTGGCTCTCTTAATCGGTATACATTGGAATGCTTCTCAGGCGCACGGTGCACCGAGGGCTAAGTAATCGTTGCACAATGACGAATCGCATAAATGTGAAGATCTCGGAGACTCTTCGGCCGGCCGGCCAGGAACCTCGAATAACACGGCGACCCGACGGCCCCCGCCGCTATTTCATTCTGAACTTTGACCCGACTGTTTCTTCGTTTTCGACCCAGGTATTCACCATGCGAACGGCCACCGGGATTAGGGTAATCGATCCTCCCTCCTCCGATACCTTCAAATTTGTTCACTTCTCTCTATTAGTCCACGATCCACCGACCATTTTTACAATTGATTACTATCAAGCTAATATTCCGTGAGTAGCTTCATTTTTATGAGACGCCCAACTTTTTATCTTGTGGTAGCTCGATTGTGGTAGCTAACAGGGGTAGCAGGGATAAAATATGTCGATTTGACGATTCTCAAAAATTTATTACTAATTGGGTTTCTTTTGTTAAATCTCAAGATAATTATTGAAATGATTCGAAAAAATATTTGTCCTACAATATGTATGGTTTGATCAACGAGTCCCTTCCTTCCAACATGTATCGATAACGAGGTCATCAAAAATGATTACTAACCAGCTGATTTTTTTACTGTTGAATAGTTAATATTTATATAATTTAACAGCCACACTGTCCTACAAATTATATAACTATATCCTTTCCTTACCGATTTTTATTTATACACTAGAACACAATTCGTGAGGCTACAGAAATATTTTCTTCAGACATTTTTTTGATATATTCAAACCTGTATTAAAAATATCTTAAAACTTTGAGAGGACAATGTGTCCACACAGTATTATTGTGCGAAACACCTTCCAGAAGTCCACGATTTCCTAAAATCGAAGCTCGGACACCCAGTCGGCGAGCTTATCGGCGCATCCAATGAGAAAAATGTGCGCGTCCGAAAATCCGGAAAGGACACGTAAGAAGCAGAAGTAATTTCCGAAGCATGCGATGCCTCGTAGGGGCGATTTTCCTAGCTCCCTTCGCCGCGCTGTCAAGAGCCTCAAAAACTCGCGTGGCACTTGGAAGCGCAGCGGGTGTATCGATCAAGGTAAAAGCTTGGCGTTCTCAAAACTTACAGGAATTCCGTCAATTACAGCCCCGTCTTTTGGAATTCCCAGCGAGTCCATGGGATACGAAACGACGTTCCGTGACTCCCCTAATCGGTATTCATTGGAATTCGTTTCGATCCAGGACATGTATACATCTACCTTGACGCGCGTATGCAGTCGCACACGTATGTGCAGTTTCATAGACGCGACGTGTGCGTATCAATATATACGTACATACAAACGAATATGTGACCGTCTTCGTCCACGCGATATTCGCAAATTTATGGCAATTCCGTCAATTAAGTCGAGTGAAGCGGAGTCATAACATAAATATGTAAACGGGCAGGACGAGCTTCTCTTGGAGTAGCCATATAAGCTGCGCTTGTCCATCAATGTCTCCGCGAAAGAGGTCCAACATGCTCGTAAATGCATACCCAACGAAATGCAACGGTCAGTGGCTATCATACATCCGTACGTGCGGATCTGCGCATCGCATAACTCGTCCTTCCCTTCTCCTTCGCGAATGCACGAGCGAGTGCACCCGTGCACTCTCGCATTCGCATTCGCGCGCGCGCGCGCGAGCGAGCGTGCACCCGAAGGTTTAGCGTTTGCAGAAACGCAAGGGACTCCGCGCGGATTCTTCCCGTATATTTGGCGAACCGATTTAGTACGGACCCTGCGAACCCCGATAAACTTTTCGCAAGTAACGAGCGACCTGTCGGACCCCGATACTTGCTCGTCTCGATAAGTACCATAAACTTGACGTGATTGTTGCCTCTGGCTTCTCCAGGTTAATTCAGACAGGGCTCTGACCATTTGATACTCCCTTCCCTCCGTTAGGAAATTCTTTCCCACATTAGGTCGAGTTTTTAAACTTTTTTCCAACATTTTGCAATTATTTGAACTTGTTTCGTGAGGAAACTGTGATCGCAGGCTTCTGATTATGAAACGGTGGATTTCTATGTAATATAACAAACTTTAACATATACATACCTATTTGTTGAATAATTTTTCTGATTCTCGTGAAACCTGTCCATTAACATTGATTGCATGAACAATGTAGATTACAATGTTCCACCATGGTTATTTGCAACTCGAACTCGAACAAGTATATTTATTCGCCAACGACAAAGTATACTTTCATAAAAAGATTGATGTGGTTCACGGGATCCTTTGATGGATTTAAAGCATTCGGTACTTAGCGAAAGAAAAGTTCATTAATTTTTTTGACAGCCAGTTATTTCCACCGTTTCCAAGCTTGACGCATTGTCTCTCACATAACCCGGTTTTAATCTGACGTAATTGAAAATATGCCAAAATATTTTTGTTAATAACGTTCGTTAAAACTCGTATCAATGTCAAGCACTTCCTCGCAGACTTCCCAGCAAATTGTCTGGAATTTAATGAAGTAAAACTCGAATGAAACGCACCGCAGCCGCTGGAAAATACATAGAAGAACGATCACGATGAACCGAATTCGTTAATTGTTTATTAAAACGAGCCTCGAGTTTGAAAAAAATTATAATAATGAAACATCCGAGCCCTTTTCGGAGGATTGTTTAATTAACATTCAATACCAATCGCGCAGTTTCATCGACGCGAATATACCAGCTTTGCTCTCATTAGTTCACCGTTCCCCCCACACGGGGGTATTGTAATTTTTTATATACAGTCGTGCAATTAAATTAAAATTCAGGAATCGCTGTATTTTTTCAACGGTCGAGTATTTACCAACCCCTGGAAGATTATTCGCAGTTTAAAATTCGCGCGTGCAAATATATATGCAAATCTTTGTTTTCAATCATACTTTTCGTTACACCAATATATTAATTAACACGAAGCCGAACAGTTTGCATAAATTTTAATCCCGTCGCAGTCACATTTTTCCTCGGCGGATCGTCGAAACACACCAATTTAATTACCGATATTCCAATGTCGTTTCGTATCAATAAATATTAATTATTTTAACGAAGATTAAGTCTCTCCGCATTGCCCGAGAAATCGCGCGGGCTACGAATTTTTTTACCGGAGAAACGAAAAACATACAAGTTCTAACCTTTGTACGTGTGAGCACCAGATTAAAAAGAAAAAGCATCCCCCATTTCCCTCAGAATAAAATGTGTGTGCGCGCACAGAATAATTCGATATTTCCCAAGACGAAGCAGAAATGTGAGACGAGGAACGATTGGCGAAATCCGGTTCGGCCAATTAGAATTTATGAGCATAGTGAGCGAAGGGCGAGTTTCGCACGGCAGCAATCGTTACTTAAGATGCAGTAGTATCTTTCGCAAAGTGGGTGTTCCAACCCTTTCTTTCTGGCGGCGTGCCCGATTTAAACTTCTTAAACGATTTCTTAATTCGCCACCCCGGGGGAGTGCTCCCTCGGTGGAACATTTTCGGCCTCGTACAACCCCCTGCAACTCCCATCACCTTCTGCACCCTCCTCTCTCGCCCAGCACTCGCGTCTGCCAGTCTCTTAATTTCCAACGGAGTCCTCCCCCTTACACCGCGCCCCTCCCGGTCTCGACGGCGAATGTAATTAATGTTTAGCATCCACGTTATTTGTTTAGTTTCATTTCATTATCTTCGAAGGCGTCGACTACGACGATTTTATGCAAATAGGCTCACGGGGAGAGAGGAAGAGGAGAGAGAGACTCTCGTGTCCCTCTTTCGACCCTTCTCATCCCTGTTTGGCTACGGCTTTCCCGAACAGGTTTCTTATTGTTACTCCACCTCCATTATCGTCGCACTTTATCCTTCTTCCTTCTATTTTTTCTTCTTGCGTATCTCCCTCTCTTTTTTCTTTCTGTGCTCGTTTGCCAGCCGGTGTTCTTGTGATTAAGCTTCTGATCATTATAAGCGACAATAATTCGCACGAATAAATTAAATCTATAAAAACCGTAAGGTTTTCATAAGGGTTGAAACACTGAACAAGGAAATTAGCATTGCAATTAATTCCTTTATCTAGTAGAATGGATATTTCTTGCTTGAAAAAAATGTATAATTACTGAAAAACGAATATGTTGAGGAAACATCGTTAAATAAATAGAAGGAAAGGGTGGAACGCGGTAGTAAATCCGAATTACGAACGATCACGCCGCGACAAAGAGGTAGCGACGTCCTAGTTTCAACTTTAAAGAATTGTTTTGCAGTACTATTTGCAATATTTGTTATGCAAATAGGGGGGAGAGAGAGAGAGGCGTGAGAGAGAGAGAGAGAGAGAGAGTCCCGTGTCCCTCTTTCGACCCTCCTCATCCCTATTCGGCTGGGGCTTTCCCGAACAGGTTTCTTATTGTTCCTCCACCTCTATTATCGTCGCACTTTATCCTCCCTCTCATTTTTTTGCTCGTCTCTCCTTTCTCTTTTTGGTCCGAGGGCGTTGTTGTTATTATTGTTATTATTACGATCGCGACGAAGATTCGCATTATCATTTCCCAAGTCGCTTCGGGTACTCGACGAATAAATATCATTCATAATTCATTCCACTTCTTTGGCGTTCATTAATCCTCTGATTAAATGTATCTCATTACTTAAGAAAGGCCGGGGCCCGGTTTTATAAAAGCGGCAGAACTTCCATTACGAGGCGTGGGTGAAACTCGCGACTGTTTCCTCTCTGTCTCTCTTTCTTCGTTTTCGTACTCCCTTTGGCTGTCTTTCTCTCGTTTATTGTTTTGAATTTAGCAAAGAGAGAGAGAGAGAGTGAGAGAGAGAGAGAGAGAGAGAGAGAGAGAGAGAGAGAGAGAGAGAGAAAGAGTGTGGCTAATCGAACCCGCCCACCCGCGACGCCTCTTCATCTTTTCGATCTTATTTTCGCTTGTTAATTAGAACCCACCGGTAACGGATACGCGTAATTTACGTGATCGGAATGCGCCATGAATAATTACAGAGGAAGGGCGAGGATAAAGAAAGAGAGTCCTCGAAGGAAAAAGTAAAATCTTAATCGGAATTCCCGTGGTTTTACCGGCTCGATTTGCAAATAAAATGTTGCCTCGCCCGACGCGCCGAGCAAATTCTTTAATGAAGATGTTACGTGCGCTGTCTCATTACAGTTCTCCTTTTTCTCTTTCCGATACGACTAAGCGATCACGATTAAACCATTCTGTTACGTGATGGTTTCTTGAACGAGGAAAAGAAACCTCGCCGCAGAGGCCTACGTAACTTATTAAGGAAGAGGCCGGTTGAATTACAGCTAAAAAATTATTCCTTAATTTCTTGATTCCCCCCCGCCCCCGCGCTGCAATTAACCGTACACTTCTACTCGGATTTTGTTGGCTTCGGTAATGATATGTATCGCAGATGAAGCAAGCAGAACATGAATATTGTTTCGGAGCGATTGTACCGGGAACCTGTCGCTTATCTTCACTGTTTGAAAAGTATCCTATGAAGAATTTAATGCTAATTAGTTCCTTGTTAAACGGCGCACGGCTCCGGCGCAAGAAGTGAAACTGTGCTTGTTGCTATCGGCCGTATCTTTCGATATTTTTATAAAATCTAATCGGGAAAAAGTCGGAATGTATTAAATAAATAATTGGTTGCGCAAGCCGCCAGGCGATGAAATAAATAAGACACTTTCTAAATTCGTACTTCCTCCTTGATATAAAAGGTCTTGTATAATGTAAAGAAAAATTTCCTTCTCGTATCCATTGCCTACAAACAAGTGCAGTAGAAATGCATGAAAAATTTCCATCGATTTCTGTGCAGCACTATAACCTGCCCTTTTCTTGAGCACTTCTTCAAGTACCGAGAAATTAGTCATTCCATAATAATGCTGGGAATTTCATTCATATACTTTCTGAAGGATATAATTATTAAAACGATTAGTTGTTACATTATATTGATTCTAAGAATTTGTTGAACGAAATTATTGTCTTGAACATTGTCGGCGAAGCTCCACAGTGATCAAAGATGAAGTGACAGTTGTAATAAACATGTTTAAAGGATCTGGTGGAAAATGAATAATTTAATGGTGAATATCTATAACAATTTCTGTGGTCCGCTCTAAAGCACCGGCCGCATTAAATAACACCGTGCCCATAATTACGGGGGAGCGTAGGTATTAAAGCTCCTATCTCGATTTCACTGGATACACGGAAATATTTCGGGCAATGAGCCGATAAAGAGGAGATAAAACAATTTTGCGAGAGCGCGGTTTTGCAGAAGCTGGAAAGGTCAGCCGATGCGTGACTCTAAATTGAAATACGTGGCGGGAATATGCGGCCGTGGAAGAGATTACGCGGTGGTTACACCAAGTGAAACGCTTTAACACGCACACGCGTCTCGGGTTCTCGCGCGAAATTTACGCGTGCGCACGCTTTCTCTCTCTCTCTCTCTCTCTCTCTCTCTCTCTCTCTCTCTCGCTCTCTCTCTCGTCGCAGCCAGTTAATGAGACACATTCACAAAGTTTGCCCTACGCCGAGACGAGTCGATTGTATGCCGAGAATTAGCTTTTCAATACAGCTGGGTCCCGGCCCGGGCGAACTTACGCCACCAAAGTTCGGCTGAATTTAAATACGCCGTCTGGATAAGTCGCAGCCCGCGTTCATCATCCCTCGATCTCTCGTCGCATTTGCTACTTCGCGGCCTGTCCATGAGTGTCAATCCATGTTTCCACTATAGCTCGAATGTCACGCATTTTTTTCAATATTATTTACCAGCACATGAACGTTAAGAAATTCAGCTTTTCCTCAGCTATAAGACGGCTTAAACGGTAACATACAATTCTGAAATGATTCATACGTCTTTTTCGAACAGTCCAGATAGTTATCGTATGGTTAAATTCGATGTTCGGACAATGTTATATTTTTTGTAAATTATTTACGTGCTCCTGGCATCTAAGAAATTCATTTATTATTAAGTCTGACTGTTCATTCAGCAAATCTTATTTATACATCACTTAAAATGATCTACTTACATGTATGGAAAATATCCAGACTTTGTTTAAACTGTCCTAGGAACACAAAAGTGTCATGAAATTGTGTCCAAAATTTGACTACGATTTAAAAAATCCTAAATCGCATAAAATACGCAGTGTAATGACAATCGAACGGTGCCATGTTAATCTGGGCCCGACGAACCAATTAGATGTTTCGGTTCTCCGTCTGGAGGACATGGTGCATCGATACGGGTCGAACAATTAATTGCGCCATAAAAGTCGCGGCAAATGAAGCCACAAAGCGCGGAAAGAACCTAACAAGGCAGTCATTATCCGCCGATGGTCCCATTAGCAACGAAATCTCTTGGCAAATAGAGGAGAAGAAAGAACGACCAAAATTCGTCCGGCGGGAATTGAAACATGCTCCACCGCTAAACTATTTTCCCTACTTTCCCAATTAACGGCGACCGAGTCCCTCTCTCTCTCTCTCTCTCTCTCTCTCTCTCTCTCATTCTCTCTCCCTCTCTCTTTGGTCGCGGTGGCACAATTTTCAGCAGGCGACCGCGGCGGTGGCCTGCGTTCCCCTAAATTCGAATGCACGCGGTCGCATTCCTGTGTTTTAAAACCTCGGGGTGCAGAGGTCGCTGAAAACAAAAGGCAAGTTGCAGCGACGCGCAAGTTACTTCGTACGTGGCGGAAACATAACCGACAAAAAGTAAAAACGAGGAAAAAGAACGGGGGTGGAGTAACGAAAAAAAAGAAAGAGGAGGAAGAAAAGCAAAACGAGGAAGGGAGAAGGAAAGAGAGGGAGAGAGAGAGAGAGAGAGAGAGAGAGGTGGGGCGACAGGGAAAAAAAAGAGAAAGAAGAACGAGAAAGAGGAAGGGATTCGCTGAACCCGGGGCTCCAACGAGCTAACGCTTTTATTATCCGTCGCTTTAATTTAAGCGGCTCTAGTCGCTCCGTCACGGGTCCAGGTGTGAATTAAGCGCAGAATAAGCGAGCACCGCGTATCCACTTTCGGCGCCCACGGCGATGCGCGGAATAATTAAATGTGTGTTTTGATAAACGCAAACGAAACCCGCGACCCTCCGCTCCAATTCCGCTCCTCTCCGCTCCGCATGCTCTCCTCGCAAGATACACGCGATCCCTCGACAGGACCCCTGTGTCCTCAAAATTTCGACCAGCACTGAAATTTTTACACTCGACCGACGCTTTTGGTCGTCTTCATGCAAATTGTTTTGCTGCATTCGCCATATTTTCCAGACGCTTCTACACCGAATATGTACAAGTTCCTTGATCGTCCTGTCTGCATTCGTCATTTCGTTGAATCTACTTGACGCTCTTTAGTTATTCAATTTGTAAATAAAATTACTACATTCTTTAATTTGCATGAGAACGAATGTATGCACTACATTCTTCAATTTGTATTGCGAATATAACTACTGAAATCTTAAATACGTATTATATTAAAATGGTACAAGTATATAGTTTAATTCATATTACATTAATCCATTTATATTCGGTGAGGGCATTTGAAATAAACACACAGAAATAATGTTTTACTTATTTCACTTTGATGCAAATATTAGTCGTACATTTCGTGCGACGTTTCTTATCGACCCTTCCTTGTGGAATTATTGGCACTACCGTATAATGTGCGCCGGCTTTTTGGCCAACAGATGCACGCTCATTGTTTTGTTGAATCTTTTTGATTCATTGTTGCTAGTTCAATTTGTAAATGAACGACTGTGGAAGCGATCGCCTCGCCGGTTGTAATTCATCGGATTTACTGTGCTTTATGTTTTTGTTCGACGCCACCCCTTTTTTGGGGGTAAGCGTAGTTCGATGCTACCCTTTTCCCGTGGCACTTGAGGATCGTTGCGGAATTAAATGAGTTCTATCCTGCAGTTTTTATTCCACTTCTGTTGATATCCATGTTTTCCATTACAGAATGAACGAACGTTAGAATTTTTCCACATCTTCCACCACATACTTTTCAAAATTGAACGATTCGTGTACCAAATATCTTTCATCGACTGTCGAGGTTTCGCTTTAAAGAAGAAATCTTGAAATCTATGATGGACTGAGAAAAAATTGTCTCTCGTAAGGACATAATTTGAATTCGCAAATCATTGAACCAGAAAGACCTCCTTTCTACACGATACACAAATATTATTTTAAAAAAGAATAAAATATTATTAAAATAAAACTAAAAGGGGGCTCATGATGTCGAGGCTTCACGCTGTAAAAAGAACTCAGATGAAATTACAGTACGATTTTTCTTCACGAAGTTATAACACGTATGTAGGAATGATTGCGGAACGAATATTCGCGAACGTTCTGCGGGCTCGCGATTCTTCCCGCGGCGATTTTCACGGGTGTTCGCGAGGGGGGTCTTGCGGCATAATTAAATGTGTGTTTTGATAAACGCTCTCGGAGCAGGGCGAGCGGCAAGAAACGGTCGACGAGCCAGCCGCTAGTTCGCGAAACTTTCGTGGAAGTGTCTACACAGCGTCGCAGCGACTGGATCGTCCTCTCCTCGTCTCTATCCTCTTCAGGATTCCGTAGAGAGCGTGCGTGTGTCCTGGATGGTGTTCCTTGTCTTACTTCCGGTTCCCTGTTTCTGTCTGCTCTCTCGCTCTCTCCCTCTCCGAACCGTCTCTCCCAGACCAGGGCGATAGGGATTTGTGTGTTAGGGGGCCGCTGCGGCGCTGCTCTGGAAACTGCTGATTCGAAATTAACGAAAATTAATTGGCAACGTCGCGATATTAATTCCCGAGATTAATTCCCCAGGACGTAGTGCTAATTGATATCTCCCGGTGCCAGGAGCGAGTGAGAGGATGGGCGGAGGCGGACCGCGGAGAAGGGAGAGATCCGCAGCTTACAACGCAGCTGCACCTGGACCATTCGAATCTTGATAGGACCATGAGTTATCCTTTTTCGATGCAAAAATCGCAACGTACTGCTGCACGATTCGTGGAGGCCGGGCTTGCTCGGATAATCGATTTTAATCGCGCGATTCGATCACACGGATAAGACGGCTGATGTGATACACTCTGCGGGTTACCGGATAATCTGCTGCGCTCGTGCATTGTTTTATTTGGCACTTCTAGATTTGCGCGATACGGGCGTTTTGTTTTTTTTTTTTATATATTAATTCGTGATTAGTATTTCTAGTTTGGTTCTGACGTAGAGATACTTCTAGCGAGACAAACATATTTTTACTTTCACGTTTTGGGCGTTGTAAAGTAATTCATGGATAGCGGTATAAAATATATTAATATAATTTAATAATAATTTGTAATATCAACAGAACGATGTTTTCGATGGCGCGCAGTATTGAATGTTTGTGGAACCAGTTTTTGGATCTTCAATGTTCACAGTCTCTACTTTGCAGACACTTGTTGCGTTGATGATTTGTGAACGAAATGGGATTGATCATTGTAATTGACTTGTAATTAAGGGTGAACATTTGCCTGCACTTTAACTACAATATATACGATTCACTGAAATCGTGAACGAGGCTCGTGCAAATAGATTTAACAATAATTAAGAAATAATTGTTCCCGGCTTGACGGTTGTTTAACATTTTTTCTCTTTCTGCTTGCAGGTCAGTATACTGTTCCACGTATTAAAGAGCATAAGTGTGAGGTCTCTAACCTGTTAACCGGGCGAGAACATGTAAGTAAACGATGCACTGTCATTAGTTCTAATTACAAAGTATATTTTCAATCCTTTTTGACAGTATTCTCCATTTTTAACGATCGTAAATTTTGTATCTGCACTATATGATATCGACGCTACAGGTTCGATCACAAATTAAAAAATTAGCAATTTTGCAGAATTATAATTTCGACGTTTCGGGTCAGTTTTGAACCATTATCAAGAAAAGTCCGCGGCTGTGAAAATTAAAGTAATAAAATTTGTTATTCATTTTGACAGTGTTCAGAAAAGTGTAATAATCACCCAGATAACAGGTTGAAATGACTCGAATGAAACAGTGAAATACCGCATTTCGTTCTTCTTTAATTTAATCATTTTCAACACTGGAATTACTGGACTGGTTAAATCCTTTTCCAAATGAAATTGTTAAAGTGGAAAAAATACTTTTGCGAGAAATATTCAATTGTGGCATCTCCAGCTTCTCAAAGAGAGCATGAAGACCGAAACGCAAGTACCTCGATCAGCCCCGGTGATCGAAGAACTCGTTTCAGGTTTCTCGATCGACTCGCGTCCGCCGCACGCGAATCCATCATTTACGAATTCGTAATATCGTTGCTGCGGCTCTCGGGGGAGTGGTGGAAAAGGAAGGAGCCGTTTCACAAAAGGATTTAATGCTCTCTAGACGAATCAGCGTCCCGCGGTTCATTCACCCCGTGCCGCATAATTATGTGTCTATGGTTTATGGCAACGATGTAACGAACGCGAGCGGGTGCGCTTTCAGACGCTGTAAATTAAAGTTGAGAAAGTGCGCTACGCTGGGCCAGTCATCGCGGCCCGCGCGCGCGTTAATTAAAGCTCATTGTAATAAAGAGCAGTTTTTATTCACTTCCCCTCGTTCAGACCAGCTAGCCGGTCTCTGGCTACCGGCGCGCGGGATATTTTTATGTTTAATTATATTAGGTTTTTACGACTCCCTCTACCCTCACCCCCTCTCCTCGAGCAACCTTCCCCACCTGCTCAGCCGTCTTCTCTGACGTAAAACGTCTCCTCCAAGTTTTCAACTTTAATTGCCGGACGGTGCTCATGGTTTATCCGACTATAAACACTCGACGCGGAGACACTTTCTTCGATGGAAATCAAGGGACGATCGCCGTCGCCTCGATTCGTCTTCATTAGCCCTCCGCGAGGATTAATTACTGGTCCGGCTCGAGACACCCTGTCTCGCAGAATTCTGCTCTGCCTGCCCCCCCCCCACCCTATCCCTCCACTGGAAAAATTTAGGGCGAGTGTACAGAAAAATCTTCCGCGACAGCCACTTCCGGTTGCTGGATTATTGGGACGCCGTGAAAAGTTTGCTACGTGCTTCGTCTTACGGGAAAGTTCGTTCCTTGGGTCGAGGATGGGTTCGGAACAGTTTGGAGTTTTCTTTGGGATGGAGTTTTTCGGGAGTTGACTCGATTGTTCTGATTAGAACAGTTTAATAGATACAGGCTCCGAAGAGATTTTATTATTTTGACGTATCGGTGCTCGTTCATGTGAAATGTTAACTTGTTATTTTTAGGATATATTTCGATGGAATGTAGCACTTTGTATTTTTACGCCATTGAAATGCATAGTGGGAATCGTAAAATGTTGCCTCGCTTTTTATGTAATTCTTGTGTCAGAGTATAATTGCATAGTGTTCCGCAGTCTGGTTATAATTAAGTGCTGTAATCAGATGTTATCCTGATAGAGAATGGCGTTAGGTTTATAGCAGCAACAGATTCGTAAGTGTTAATGAGACTTTTATGGAAGTGCAGAATAAATAAAACGCGTACAACGATGCAGACTACATTCTATTAACAAGATTTGTAGCACCGAGAAAATTAGTGCAGCTTAGAAAAATATTCTTCTTGAATATGGCTGATATACATTTGCGTTGATTTCAAGTGGTTTTAAGAATTCAAGGGTAAAGTACACACTCGTGATAGTACCAGCAGACTAATCGGTCATTATGATGGCCGAATGGAAAACTCCGGAAAAGTTGGTCATCGGGTGAATCGGCGCGGCCGATCGGTGCATTTTGAAGTAATAAATTCAGCGGGGCTGGTCGATGCTTCCCCGTCAGGTTATGCGCGAAAGTTGAAATTTATGCCTCGGTTGTTTATGATCGCGGAGTGATAAGGGATCTACGGACGCATGACAAATGATCCTGTAATGAAAAGTGAAAGATACTGCGCGCACTGGGCCCGGCTGCATAAATTTCAATGATTTAATGCGTCGCGCGTGCTACGCGTGTCCTCATTGAATACGGATCGATAAAACTTCACCGTGATCGATCCTCCTCGCGAAAAGTCATCGATCTGTGCCTTCGATATTTGCCTGAACAACGACCATCCAGCCTCGAGATGCATACTAACGACAAACCTGATCGTAATTCCTCCAAGAAACACTTTTTTCAAAGTAAATTAATTAACTGATCAACATTTTTGTCTCAACAATGACTATCCGTACAGGGTGTCGCATAAATGTTGTACCTCCTTGAAAGAGGTAATTCCTGAAGTCATTTTAAAGAACTTTTTCCTTTGCAAAATTGTTCTCCACAGCATCGTTAAGGAGTTATTAATGAAAAACGCGGACCAATCACGACGCGGCTACAGCGGACGGATATCGGCTCAGCCAATGCCAACGCAACCTGTCGGCAAGTCGCAATCCATTCACTATAGCCGCGTTCTGATTGGTTGATGTTTTTTCTTGATAATTCCCGAACGAAACCGCGGAAAATATTTTCGCAAAGGAAAAAGTTATTTCAAATGACCTCGAGTTTCACCCCTTTCAAGGAAGTACAACATTTTTGGGATATCCTGTATAGTACAGTAATCTAATGGTGCTTGAACCTCGTGTAAAGTCAATTCCTTCTACGTACATTTTTTTGTTCGAACAGTATTAATTATTTCTTAACACTGAACTTCTGACCCGATTGGCACGAAGCTGAGGAAGCCTTTAACTTCTTTCGTGACCCACGTGGAAAGCGTTGTGCAATCGGTTGCGCAAGAATACGTAATAACATTGAAAACTGCGATATTCGAAGAACGATGACAATGTTAATCCTGCTAATTGTCCGCGGTGCTGTGTATGCATACCTATTTATAATAATAATCGTCAACCGACAAAGGAGACATCCTGTTTGTGTATTTGCAGACGCTGAGGAATATCTTCCCACACTTTCCATGCACTTCGGCTTTAGTTATAAATAATTCCTACCCTTTCTCTACAGCATTCTGAACATTTTATCACAAACTGTTAGTAGATTGAATTTCAAATGTTCTCTAGTTAATTAAATGTCGCACCTGAAACAGAAAAATGATAGAATTTTTCCTGTGCACGAGGTTTAAAGCAAGAATGTTTCCATATAGTAAAAATGTTTATAGAATATCCTTTTACTACACTGCGAATGTTTATGTATTCGTAGCGAGACCGTATCAATTTACTTACAATTTTTATACTAAAAGCCTTAGCAACGATAACAACTTTTATCGAATGCTGACATTAGGGAGTCTGCATTCAAGTAGCGAAAAGTGCGCAAACACCCACAGGCTGCTGATTAATGCAAGAATTAATTCTTGATTCATAAATGCTTAGATGCAGTGTCTGTAAAACAAACTAGAAAACCAACGCACAAAATGAAATGGAAATTTTCGCAACTCTCCTCAGACCGGTAAGATGTTTAATCAATTTTAATAAACTAAGGAAAACATTTGGGCGTTCTTAAATTGTCATAATGTTTTTACTGTTTTAAATTACAACCCTTGATTTCTGTCATAAATGCGTAAAATCTGCAGTCTATTAATCAGAGTTCGAAAATGTAAGTAGGATAAGGTTGGAGAAGCATCAGTTTAGCAGGAATCGGGCAGAACAGTTGCGTGGGGAACAGGGTTGAAAACGCGGCCAAAGATCGGCCACACAACAATGCTTATCGGCGCGGATCGAGAAAACCGGAAAGGGGCAATATCTATTCGCGGGCTCGGTTTCGTCGCATGCCGGGGTTCGGAATAGCGATAATCCTGGTCTGGCCGAGTGACACTGTAATCGTTAGCGAAACGATGTAGTCGTATGGCAGCAATGACCACGTCGTAGCACGGAAATCGTCGTCAGGGCGGTCGATCGATGGCGAATAACGCTGGAAACGCTGGCTAGGCTCCGGTAGGTTAGGTAGGGTGCTTAGGTGTTACAATGATTATCCGAGAGGGACAGCGAAAGGTAATTATGCCCGATAGAATCGGCGGGCGAGAGCGAGACGGTTGGATACTTTGCCGGCCGGAATAAAGAGAGACAGCGGCAGAGAGCTCGCCGTGGCGCCGCGCCGAGGAGAAAGACGGCGAATCCTCGTAATTACCTCGAAGTGAGCTGCTTTCGGCTCACCCGAGCCTTCGAAACTTCGGGAATAAATAGTGTTCCGTATTACTGATCCGACTTTAGGAGGTCAACTCCGAGGACTGCCACGATCGGGAAACTGTTACGTTCGATCCACCACCGTCGCCTGCGTTTTCAGCATCGACGTATTCATTTTCGCCCCCCAACCATCCATACAACTGTCCCGGTACTCTTTGGTAGCCTCTTCTGCTCGCTTAATTGTTTATTGTCTTCTACTCTTGGTCTGCAGTTTGTGGATTTTAATTTCGAAATGCGTATAGCCTCGCGATTTTCGTATTCATTGCGAGACAATTTCTATTCAGTTATTTATTCGAAAGTTGATCTCCTGAAACCTAATTTTATCTTACATATGGACGTATTTATATTCTTTCATAGCCTTTTCTGTTGGCTTAATTGTTTATTATGATCTACTCTTGGCCTCGTGTTGTGTTGCGAGACAATTCGGAACCAGTAATTTCCATGCATATTTAATAATCCCTCAAAAGTTAAGCTCCTGAAGTCCAATTTTATCTTACATTGGGAGATAAAAGTGTCTGACAGTAATTCACCAGGCGCTAGGTCCGGTAGTATTATATATATTTGAGTGTTCATATTATTCTTATCCTACAACTAGGCCGAACTCTTTTTATATTTCGAGAATCCATTTCCTGCCTGCATTAAATATGTTCCCGCGCCCTTATGCAAGACAGAGATAGCCGAACCCGAGAAGTATCACTGAAATAAGATAGAAATACTGATTTTTGTCGCATTCAAGGAATTTTACATCACTTATATTATCGCGATAAAATCTATATACCTTTATCAATTGCAACATCCGTGAAATTGGTTAGCTCCGTGAAGAAAACGGAATTATTGCCAATCGAATTCATCGAATTCAGCACGGTGCGACGGTAATTACACGCAAATACCGCGCCTTTAAAATAATTTCCCATTAACCTCATTCACGGCGGTACTTGTAACGTCGCGGGAAGGAATACGATGCAACCGATCGAGCTTCTAAATATGAAAATTCATCCAGGAATACGTGAGAATAGCCGAATGATCATGAGAAAGGAATGACCCGGTTTCCGTCCCACGGGGGAGAAATATTTTCATCGTTCGAGGGTTAATCAATTTTAGCTCTGACCAGCTTTCTCATCCTGTCTCCTCTCCTTCTCTCAATTTCTTTCTCTCTCTGTCTCCGGGTGTTTCTCTTTTCCTCTTTCCACCTGGTTCTCGCCGCGAACACGTTCCGCCGAGCACGCTGTACCGTTTAGCTTTCTTTGCAAAATATCGCATACTGCGAATTCCAGTGGCGCTGTACGTACACTGTATGGTGAAATCGGTGTTCCGAGCGAACCTGCGTTAACGGTACCGCGTGTCGACCGTGGAAAAAATCGGTTTTCCCAAGGTGTCGGGCCGAAGACACCAAAAAGAGGAGGAATGGTCAAGGGGTCCGGTGTTTCACATTTTATTACAGCTTATTCCTTTGCACTCGGAGCTATTTTAACTGGAAAATTAAACATTTCTTCCGATCTAGAATATTTACATACCTTATGATTTTTGCAATTTTATAGATATGAAATTGCTACATTACCTTATACAGTACCTAAATGTTTAGTAATTGATTAGATACCGATATATTTAATAATGTAAACAATATTTTGAAGAATGGTACAGCAATTTTTAGTGGTGCCTCAGAGACGACAGCCGAGTGCAAAGGTTTAATATCCTGAATTTTAATAGAGTTTCACGTCTAAACTATTCTTTGAACATCACGTAACAAACCTACCAAGTTTGGACTAATAATACCCAGTACATTCCTGTACAGAAATTCTCAAAAATTGTCTTATAATCAGGGCGTCGAGTTAGGCAAGCCCGTAAGTGAATGTTAACGATTGCAAATGATTCAGGCGAAATGGTTGTCGCCGTCGGTAATGGGATTCTTTACGAGGCGATTATTGACCCGTTTTCCTAGTCGTAGAAAACCAATGACAGCGGAGAACGCCGCTTCGACGCGAACTATAAAAGGCGCCGAACTTCTTCATCTTCTCTCGTCTCTGTCTCCCTCTATCTTTCTCTTTCGCCTTGCCCCCACTTTCTCTCTCTCCGTTTTCTTCACCGCTCTCAACCCCGTCTGTCGTCGGTTAAGATTTAATCCGTTAATCTATTCCCGTAATAAGGAATCCATAATGAGTCGAAGCAGAAGACTGTACGGGGTGGTCCTGAAACGCGACCATAGATTTTGACACAGAGTCTTCTATTCTCGGAGCAGGATTAATCGCGGGCTCAAGGTCGATTCGCTTTCTCGGCTGTGATATGGTGTCCTGTAATTGAACTAAAATTAATCTAGGTCAATTCCGACCCCTCTTCTCGAGGTCATTTGATATTTTAGTGATCATACAATTTATTCTAGACGGAATTAAATATTTACCGATTCAGGGAAGACTCGCTGGATTATGTGCCGGCATTTTTAGAACCGGAGTTAATTTTTTAGAGAGCTTTATAAATAGCTATTGAGTAACTTTCGTCAGGTATATTTGACTGTCTCTGGTGTTGGTGAGTAGTGTACTTGGGTCAATTAAAAATTTTCTATATTCTTTCCTGAGCACTTTCTCCACTCAGAAAACACATGACCTGCGTACACAGATTATTTATTCAATCTCAATGAAATGAACAAATAACAATTTTTATAAGAATTATAGTTAATATACAAAATACAGAATGAATCGAGGACATGTAAAGAATATTAATTCCACAATGCGACGTTAAACAAATTGCTAGTTTCAGCAAGACGAATGCCGACATTTCGTAAACCGCGGTTTCTTAATAGGCTATCCGGCGGCGATTAATTAACCGCCTCTTAAAAACCGACGATTAACAGCGAGGGATTTCTTAATGATTTTTTCAGTAGCGAAAGAAATTTCAATCGCGAACCAACGAGTCACGTCCAGCAACATGATTCAACAATTTCCTCCAGGATCATTATTTCAAGGAAAAATCGCTGAGCTGCTTTCTGATATGGCACAGTCATTGAGAAAGCTTATTAACCTCCAGCCTTGTAATATCGAGTCTGACGAAGATTTTGTAATGAATACGAATATTATTCGCTGACTCCTTGAATTAAGTGCCACTCGTCTGTTCTTCATAATTAATCTTCGGAATAATTGTTGGACATGAATGGAAAATTTCGTAATTCTGCATCTCAAAAATCCTGCATAATTAACAGAAACATTTACATACAAAGTCGTAAGATAGTACTCTCATTTCTGCTTTACACATTGAATCAACAATTTTCCTAACACTTTTCTTCGACTTGGAAATTCGACCAAACATTACAGAACACCCTGTATCGTTTCTGGAAAAGGGTTCCCGGTGTCTCAGTTACGCGGCAGCGAGGTGAACAGAAGAGACAGAGAGAAAGAGTGGGCGGATAGGTTGAGGGGGTGGCAAGGTGGTGGGGAATGGGGTTCGGTGGCTGAGGGAGAGCGGTGGGCGCAGGAAGTAGGGTGATAGAATTGGTGGGGAGGGCAGGGTATGGTAGGGGGTTAATTAAGCCGTCCTAATATAACTTCTCCTCGGCCCCCGAGTTATCGAGTATTATTCCGCAAATGTGTCGACCTCAAAGACAATGCCATTCCGGGAAAATTTATTTGTGTCGCTGTACACTGCCATCTCCACCTCCTCGAAACAAACCCGACGAAACTTCTGCCAGCCCGCGCAACTTAATTAAACCGACCGTGGCCTCGGTCCTGCACGAAGTGTCGAGCTCTATGCTCGTTGCTCCTTTTTTCCTTCGTCCGCCAGTTCGCAGCGCCGCGACGATTTCCGTCCCCTGCCTAGGCGATGTTCTGCCACCCCTTTATCGAACACACCTCTCTTTCCGTTCTTCTGGCTCCTATAATTATGCTATGCATTCCTATCGACGCCTATGCCGGCCTGCCGTGCTAGTTTGTTAAGGATCTTACCGATTATCTTTCCAAGCGGTTGGAAATCGGTTTGGACATCTTCTTTGGATTTGTTCAAAATTTCTGGTCAATTTCAGGGTAATATTTGTGACAAAATAAAGAGTTTCTGCAGAATTAAGATCACCTTGAAGTTCGGAAAATAAATGGGACAACATGTATGACAACTTTTGTTTGCGTTATTATGTATAGCGTACACGTCTGTCGTGGTGAAAGGGCTAATAATTTTCACAAATACGGTACTAATTATTTGAATTCTTGTACCGTCCTAAATCGTTTCCACTCATTCTCGTGATAGATGCATAAACCCGGCAGTCTAGTAATTACGGTAAACGGAGTGCTAATGAGACCCGAAACAGTTCCCGGAATTGGTCTCAGCAAAATTAGCGATCGACATGACTGGCGCAGGGGATCGAGTGTTGAACGTGGCTCGAATTACGGCTTCAGGGTGTACGATCTGGCCAGGATCGCCGGCATTGTTGCTCTGTCGGCCATCACGTTCGTTGCAGTAATTATGTGCTGACGTTTTCCTCGGTAACGTCCAAGTCAACCGCCGTGAAGACGCTTCCCAGAAGTCATCAGCGGCCGCTCCGCACATGTTAAGAGATCCACTTGTCGTGCGTCGTGAAGGAACAGAGTGGTGGTACGGCTCCAAGATAGAGGGGGCTAGGAGGGATAAAGGGGGGAGTCGAGGAATAAATTATTATTACCCTGGCAAATCCGGTCAATCTCGTGGACCGACTCCAATGCGTAACGATGACGACCAACGCCAGCAATCGGCGCAATGGAGATGCATGGGAGTCCGTTAATCCCCCGCGCAGAATGTTCCGACACTTGACATTTCCTTTAATAATGGCGTCTTTATACGATGAACCGCAAGTTCAAGTTGACCGGTTGGACAGCAGGGTGAGGACCGTTCCTCTCAAGTGGAATTTTTCTGTGGAATTCGCGGGACTCGGCCTGGGTTCATTACTGCCACGGATTAATGAATCACTGGCCTGCTTGCTGCTCCCAGAGATTATTGACACCGAAATTAGACGGAATCACTGAGAAATTGTTGTAATTACACTGTCGTTCTTTCTGCAAATTATTGCTTTCGCGTGTCGTGATAATAGTCTGTTCCTACCTTTTCTAGTGGATTTTTTGGTGAGAAACGACTCTGTACGTAACTGCATACAGTTTCAACATCGTTGAGTCTAATTCGAGTGTTATTTAATTGTAGAAAGACTTTGACTGTAAATCTAACAACCTCATAAATTAATAAAAATTGAATAATGTATGTATAACTTATCATACACTTTAATTGAAACGAGAAAGAGGGCAGAAAGTACGAACACGAGAATTTTAATAGAAATCTCAAGAAAGTTTGAGGAGGTTCGAACATTGGAAATTTTCGAGTAGAACAAAACCGCAATACATATGTTCCACATTTGATCAATGTTTGTGTTTTACTTCTATTTTAAAAATTCTACCGACTACAGCCGAACGAAGATCTTAACAATGATGAAAATGAAATGCAAATGAATGATCAAAATGAAACGATATCTGCATCGATACCGCATGAATTGCTTAAAACGGGGTGGGTGCAATGTCGGCAAAAAAAGAAAGGCTGCAGTCGTAAATTGGCAAAGTTCGGATAAAGTTAGCGGGTAAGGAATGACATTATACCGAGCGAGTGATAGAGAGAGGGAGAGAAGACTTATTATACACATTGACCGATTTCCGTGCAGTCCTTGAGTTACACAATCCGGAGCCAAGTAAGATCATTAGCAGATGCCTCGGTGTTAATGAGCGTAATTCTAGATGTTGCAGCGATACTAGGTACCACTCGCGGTTCTCTCTGCTAAGACGATTATTCGCGCTACATTGTGCGGAGCCGACAGTAACCGAGACTACGGTCATAAGTAGGTACCGGTCAATATAGTTCGCGAGGAAAAAGGTTAATCGGTCCCGCGGTTTCTCCATTATCATCGTCAAGGCTGTGAAACGTGACTATCAATGTCGAATCAATTTTCTGTTCCCCGTTCAAGGCGATGCCCGCTCCATGCATTAACTGCATCTTATTTCGCGATGTGTAAACAACAGATTCATTGTTTTAATCATGCTTCGGCTTCTTTGCGCTGTCACGTGGACACACGGTGACACACGTGCTGGATGGGCTTCGTAATTGTTCAAATCACATGGTACATACTTAGCATCTTCAGTTTCGTCGTCAGAATAAAATTCATTAGAGCCTGGGAATTTAAAACGAACGTTGCGACATCCTGAGACGGTATTATGAACTGTTCCGACATTTATTAATGGACTGTGGATTTTACTCGTTAATAAGGAAAATTTAGAACAGTGAACGAATTCGGAGAATTTAAGAATATATTATTTTCAACTGTTCGTAATTAATTGAACAGAGAAGACTGTCAGTCGCATTCGATGCTTGTTAATTGTACTGATAGAAGCTTATTAGTTGGACAGTCTATTGAACGAAGAAGAAAATAAAATGTACGACCTTCTTCGATGAAGCACATTATTTAATTGTAGTAATTAGTAAGCTGACTACATACACGTCTACCGAACAAAGAAGAGCGTGAAAGTGTTTAGAATGATTGCCAAACTTTCTATTTGACTTCGTTCACGAGCATAGACAAATGAAAGGTCGGTGTGGTTTATATCGGTACACAATTCACCGTGTTACGGCTTAAATGAGTTCCAACAGAAGCGGAATTACGGTTCAGCCGCGTCCCCAAGCAAACGAGGGGCCACAGTGTCGCGAATCGAGCCGTGTAGGCCTCGTGCAGCCGAGAAATTAAAAAGTGAGAGACGACGAAGACGACCAAGAAGAACAACAAGAATAAGTCGAGGCAACAGGGGGCTTTCGTTCTTTAGAATCGCGTGCACGCGTGCCTTTGCGAGTTCGCCGGCCGACGACTATGTGAAAACGTCAAAGAGCGGAATAATGTTAGCCAGTAGGAGAGGCGAAAGGGGGATAGGGGGCGTGCTGGTTGGGACTTTATTAGATCGCGTCGAGAGGCAAAGTCTCACGGCATGGCAAAGTGTCGCGCGAGTCTTCAGCTTTCACGTCGAAATCCGACGGAAAACGGCGTGGGATGAGTGACGAAACTGCCGTCGGGGTCGAAGGGGTGCGCGTTGAAATTCTCCGGCTTGCCAAAAATCAAAGAGATGGAAATTAACTCGCTCTAGGCACCGTTGCGAGATTAGCTAATGCGATTCTACGCCGTGTGCCCGAGCACCGTGGCAGACGATAATTATTCAACGACAAACGCGTCAACTGCCGCGAGACCCTGCTATCGCGCGCGTCTTTCGTTCACGAAAGAAATTTGATAGCCCCTTGTGTCTCCATGAATAGGAAACCGAAGTCTTTCTCGCCTGAATAACGACAGGACATTATAGATTAACACATTTCCTACCGATCGTTCAACCCGCCAACTTCCAGGAAGGTGTGATAGCTATTCCAAATAACACAACAAGAAAACAACGATCGTAACGATTTCCATTACCGTGAACACGATAACGTGAACACAGTGAATTAGATGCCGAGTCCAGGAAAGGTGTGACAGGAGATACCCATCGTCACCGTCACCGAAATCCATCGTCCACCTCTAGCCGCCCTTAGAGCGTCCGTTCGTTCAGGAACGCGGTCCGATCGTTTATCAATTGTAATTATTGAACATCGCGCGAGCGTCGCCTAATTTCCACAGATCGAACGAGAACAGGCTTGGCTTAGGGGTCGTGCTGGTCTCGTCGTTCTGCTGAACGTAGGCCAGAATGACACTCTTGGTAATCTCCCCGCCATCGCCGGCCCTTCCGCTGTCGTTTCCAACCAACGATCCCACGGAGTATGGGGCACAGGAGGGGCGGGAGGGAGCCGCGATGCCTCACGGTACGATCGATCATTCGGCAGGCCTCATAATTAGCAATTAACTATATCCATTAGTCGGTGATATAATTACCATGTGCTCCTAGTACCGACGCTTAACCCGCCGTCTGCACGGCACGGGCGGACGTTACGAGGGGCTGATTTTCGCGGCATTAGCAGGTACATCACGATAATTATACGATCGATTATTCTAGGAGACCAGAAGGGGGGCCCCGGAGACGGAGAGTAGGGGATGAAAATTGCTCCCTACGTCCCCGCGCCGTGTAGTCTAGTAAACTTGGCTGGCTTCGACTCGAATCGATCCACCCTATTTTCGATAATTCAAGGTCCCCGGGTCTGCCAGTCTCCGATTCGCCAGCCTTCCTCGTTTTCGACTGTCCTCGACACTGACCACGCAAAAACCAAACATTGACGAACCACACTCTATTACGCATAATTCCTTGCGTGTTAACACTGAAACTACCGAGCTCTAAATAAGTCTATATTCCCAATTCTTGCTAAATTTTTCTTCGTGTAGTAATTAATTGTTCTAACTTCTCAAAAATATTCAAGTCGTCAGACCGATTGAAAGTGTCCAAATATCACTGATTCACCGTGTGTGAAAAAGAGAACTTCAACTCATTCGCACTCGAGCGGTTACCAGGTGTATTAGTTTACCCTTTCTGTAACGGGGGTATCATAATATCCCTGTCTATGGCCACAATTCTTCGAAGTTTTCTTAATTGCGTTTAATTAGCCGAGGCAGATACACATCGACTCGAATCGATCCACCCTATTTTCAATAATTCAAGGTCCCCTGTCCTGGGAGACCCCGATTCGCCAGCCTTCGTTGTTCTCGACTGACCCCAACGTTGACCATGCAAAAAACAGACATTACAGCTAGGGATAGCCGACCATGGTCGCAGTTCTTCGAACTTCTGAATTACATTTAACGATTCGCGAATTACCCATGGTAGAGTAAACGTACCCTACTCCAGGCCAGTAGTTAGACTCCCTGAAAACGAACTGCTTAAAAATGAATAACTACTAACAATCTCTTGCATATTTCAATGATCATATTCCTTGCTTGCAATGCACACATTCGTGTCCCCATACGAAACATTTCGAAAATAGCATATCATCACGTTGATTGCCACGAGAATTTCATGCGTTCTCTACGTGTTTGGTCTATGCGAATCATTATGTATGAAGTGAATTTAATCTTGCTGCAGTCCTCGATTGAATTGCACATTTCGCTTGAGAACAAGAAAACGGGTATGTTTATTGCATCTTGAACAGAATGAGAAAGAGGTAAACCTGTGAATAGGTTAAATTAAGAACTAAAGAACACAGCTAACGATAATCAATAGCAATGGAAGTCAGTACTATTCGCTCATTCATCGTTCCAGCCATCGAGAAAACGGTTAAGTAGAATAGCCCCTGCTACAGATTGAGCGTAAGACACTCGCCTACTTGAACTTCTATTTGGTCTTCTCTATCTAATAACGAGTATTCAGTTGTATTAGACGTACAATACAAAATCCGGTTAACATTCGACTGACCCTCGCAGTAAGACATTCGTCGGTGTAGATCGATAGTTCGAGGAGTTATTAACCCTCGTCTGGTCGTTTTCGCCAGTCGGACGGCCAACCTGCTGTTAATACGAGGCGCTGACTATGTGCGTGTGTCTTCTTCTTTCGCGAGGTGCGCGTCGAAATGAAATTTAATCACCGAAGGAGTTAGCCGGGGTGGCGACGCGTGTGCGGGCGAATTAGCCGCACGAGACACGGGTAGTTCACACACGGGGGTGGAAAGGTAGAATAGAGAGAGAGAAAGAGGGTGAGAGAGAGGAGAGTAGAGCAGGCAGGCCCGGGGTGAAAGTTTCTGCACCGGTAATTATTATCGTGGGATTGGTATAACCGTTGATTATGGCTATTATAAACTGTCGGGCAAATATAAGAAGGTAGGGCGGCTGCCGGATGGTCGGACTTGCCCGTTTCGCGTTGCTGGTTTCGCGTAGCGTTTCTCGCGAACGAGCGAGCGAGCGAGCGAGCAAGCTGTTAGGTGGAGTTGGAATTAGCGGGCTAGGATCGGCCTAGAACTATCTTGGATACCGCTGATTGCGGAATTAGAATTTATATGGATACCCGCACGCGAGCCAGTGGCTCTCAATTTCGCCCCGCCGCCGCCGCCGCCGGGGGGTGGAAATGAGCCCCGTGATACGGACGATCTGTTTTCGGGGCCGCGGTTGGTTTACGATTAATTCTAAAAGCTCTCGATATACCACTTAATTCGGGCAACGATATCACCGATTAACGTCCAGCAATGATGTGGCGCCTACATTGCCCCGCCTCCGGCGACCAGCTCGCCAATTCACTCAAAACCATCTCCCTCTACCCTCGACCACCCCCGCATACCAACCCTTCCCGCCACCTGCCCTGTCAGCTCACCCCCTTCCGCCCACACACCGTTTTCACCCCCGTCGACTCATCCGTCCTCCTCCTCCTACTCTTCATCCGTCCTCCTCCACCTCCACCTCCTCTTCCTCTTCGTCCTCTGCTACCACCCTACACTGCTACCACCCTCTTTTTCCGCCCGCTTTGCCCGTCGCACGCAATGAAATTACTACGCGTCCCATGAAAATAATCTAATTGAATAACGCGTCGTTATCATTTTTGCGAAATAACGATGAGGGTAGACCTTGATCATGATTTCGCCGCCGAATATGCCAATGTTCGGGGAATCGGTAATTGCGAGACGCGGCGCATGATCGAACTCGATTATTGCTGCCCGAGGACCGTTCGTGGACCTGTGGCCTTCCGGTGTCTTGGGGATTCGGGGATGAAAGGGGTCAGTTATTATTTTCAGTATAGGATTTCAGGTTAAACTTTTATTTATGTTGGATTGTCTGGGTGGATTGTCAAGGAGCTTGGACGACTGTCAGTAAAGAGTTAAAATTTACTAGTAGAATGGGTAGGCCTTGACATCACACAGCAGCTTATTTAATTTGATGTAATTCCTATAAATTTAAACCTTTGCACTCGGAGCTATTTTAACTTGAAAATTAAACGTTTCTTCTGACCTACAATATTTCCATTCTCTATGATTTTTTAAATTTGATAAATATGAAATTGATATAATACCTCATACAATACTTGAATGTGTAGTAATTGGTTAGATACCGACATATTTGATAGTGTAATCAATTATTTAAATAATAGTACAGCAATTTTTAGTGGCGCCTCAGAGGCGCCACTCGAGTGTTACAGGTTAATAAATCTAATACGCAATTCTAAATACGTGGCCGACGACGTGGCACTTACCATGCTAAAGAGAGAAACAAAAATTTGGAATATCGCTTGTCGAAACGTTCACCCAAGCTGCCAAGAGATGAACAGAATTTCTCGAAAGCAATCAGACAATCTCCGCCAGGATCAAAGTCGAGGAACGTTTCGATCTTCGGGCGTACACAGTGTCCGGTTTCTGGCGGGGTTGGACAGAATCCCTGAGGATCGGGTAGGCTCGCCAGCTGATTAGACACCGACCGGCTTGAATAATATTTGTCGTCGACTTTCTTCGCGGGGGAGAGAAATCCGCACCACGTTCGATTCTCCTATGCATATGTAAAAGCCGTGCCCGGCACTCGAATTGATGAAATTCCCAACATTAATTGTATCACAATGGTAATTGAATCTGCGGAGCGCCGTCTATTTGAACAATAGTTGGTTATATTATGTAGATTTGCCGTCGTAGCCTCGGTACCCCGCCATCCAGCTTGCCCCCTCTTCGTCTTCTCTCGCCACTCGCCTTCCCCCGAACACCCACACCCCTTATTCTCCACCAACACCCCCGTCTTCCCGTTACCTTCAGTATTCCGGGAGACCCCCCTTTCCACCCTTCTCCGAAAGCCCCTAACCTATCCAACGACGACGGTTGCCGCAGCACCGGCTGGCTGTTTAAACACAGACGATATCAGAACTACCAGAACTAACGTACGGAGTTAGCACGGGTTAGGTGCCTCGACTACGGTCGCCATTATCATAATTGCACGTGGAGTTCCTTCGGCGAAACTCGGCTGACCTGTCGCAATGGGAATAGACGATGATCTCTTCGGTGACCCGGAATCCGAAGACACCGAGAACCCGCGATCCTCGAAGAACTCCAGGGGACTTCTGGGATTCTTGGTCATTTTTAGGCAGCCGGTTTCCCTTGTGCGCCGGCTGAAGGGCTGTCGGGGAAAGAGGATGGGTTAGAAGATGATCTATTTCGAACCGGTGCGGTGTTAGGGGATGAGGTCTAGGGAAAATGGAACGGAAGTCGATAATGAACTTGCTTCTGTCTGGACTCGTTTAGAGGATCATGCAAACCAGCAACCTCGTTTTGTCAGCATTACGAGGTGTTACTAGACACTTAAACAGAACTTGTCTCTAAAAACTGAGCAACCAAATGATATAATTGATAATCCGCTAGATACTAGAATTTTCATAGGTACGGACACCTTTGAAACAAGTTGTTAACGGCATGAATGAAGTAGAATCTTAGCGAAAACTTTCAATTCACTGAAGAACACAAAGTCCTTCGGCACCATTACAATTCTCATTTTACCGTAATGTACCCAATTGCAACTGCAGCAAGCGCATAAAATCTGCAGTCCAGCGATCTTCAACCAGATCCTCGCATAACGATGTCACAGCTGTGCGAGTGATAAACCGTAGGACAGTGTATTTCGTTCTCGAATGAGAGTCACTGTCTCGCTAAGGATTCCTTTATCACGGCAAATAAAGTTGCAAAGGCTTTCAGGCTGGCCGTTCCCTCCATCGAAGGAGGGCTGCCCGCTCGTAAAAGTGATACGCCTCTATTACACCTGCGGAACGTCCCATTTTATAATCGTAGAGATTAAGATCACTCCCCTGGTAACTGTGTTCCGTTCTCGGATCATTATGTTCCCTGATACTGCAACATTGAACGCGGTGCCTTCTTTGCTATGTGATTTCTGCGAGGTTCAGTTAATAAGCGAGAGAGACTCCTTCTTCAGCTTTTGCTTCGAGAATAGCTGCAGGACTATTACTCTGTCGGCTTTCGTACATGGAAATTTTCTATGCAAAAATATCCATTCGAATTAAAAATTTTATTCCATATAATTTTTTAAATAGCTAATCAGAAAAACCACGAATGAAACCACCATGTGCGCTATCGTGTCTAAAAGACAGTCAAGCCGCCAGGTATGTGTGCTCGTCGCACTCGTGGGTTCACACCTTCGTTAATCGGCCACGTTGGGACTATCAGGGACGGTTCGAGCGTGTGCCATGATATGCCCTGGGTGACGGCGGAGGGACGAACCTGTGACGATATTAGGGACGTGTTAGGTTTGCCGAGGGATCCCTCCGGGGACAACAAAAGGACCACACGCACCGGGACGTACCAATGGACAACGGTATATTGCGCTGAAATTGCTCTTGACCGGCAGCTCGCCAAAATCTTTAATCCTCTTTCCCCTGATCTTCCATTTAAACTCTGCACAAGATTTTTACTTCTCGATCAAAAATTGCCACTTCGACTCGTCGTTTCACTGACGCAGCCATTGAAACAATACTCTTGAATTAAAACGAAAAATATTCGTACCATCTACCCTTAACAAGACATTCTAGACGCACGTTTAAAAATCAATAAAAACCATTTAGCACGCAAGCTGCCAAGAACGTGCCTCTGTCTGAACCACAACGATTTAAAAACATCAAACTAAAAATATAATTAGAAAATCATCCCCTAGAAACTCCCCAGTTCTTCAGACCAGGTTCTTTCATTCAGAATTCACGGGATCAGCAACATAAAATGATTTCGTTCGGAAATCTCGCAATTATATCCAGTATCATTGGCGCCGGTTCCGGAGCCGCATCCAGGGTTCTAATCCCGGGGAATCTCAGAAGTTGAATCGCGCATTGATTCGCCTGGGTTCCAGGGAATAATTAAAAGACGGAGCTTAGGTGCGCGGCCGCGTCTACAAGCCAGCATTAGCGGTTGCCTGTGGGGGTTGGTTTGCGGGGGTGGCACACGGCCTTTATAGGTGGAGGGGAGGGGAGATGGTAAGGTACGTATGTACGGCATCGTGGCGGAGAGGCTGGTGAGCATCGGATCCGAATTTCGAGAATTCCTGTAGCTTTTAACGCCCATCCCGGGGCGCATCGGCCCCGAACTCGTGTTAGGCCGGGGTCAGTCGACGTACGATCGCCCCCGATGTGCACGGACTTTGCTCGGTGGCGATGGTGTTCTCCCACTGCTGAGTTGGTAGCCCTGGCTGGCTGTGCCTGCCTGCCACCACCTCATTTGAATTTCTAATTAGGAAACCTCCATGCAATTATTGGATTAATGTAAATTACGAGAGCTGGCTCGGTCTCCGCCACCGCTACCGCTACCGCCGCACAAGGGTGGAGCTGTCTCTCTTCCACCCCCTCGCAACTCCCTTCCATCCCCGCGTCCTTCCTCGAGGACTCTCGGTCTCTCTCCTGCGCTCTCTATCCAGCTCCCTCCTTCTCCCTCCATCTCTCCGGCAATCGCTCCATATCTCTCCGTCTTTCCGTGACAGTTGCTCCCTCTCTCTCTCTCTCTCTCTCTCTCTCTCTCTCTCGTCGTTCAACCCCTTATCGTTCCTCCTTTACCTTCACTGTCTGCCTCCGTCTCTCTTCCACTCGTGCTCTACTCTCTCACTCTCTCTCTCTCCCGCTACTCTCGGCTTCTCTCTCACTCTTCTCTCCTCTTGCTCCCATTTCCCCGACCACCCTTTCCTTCGTGTCTCTGTCTCTCTCGCCCCGAACCCGGGGGTTGGGGATAATTAAAATCCGTTGATTAATATGTAAATTTAATAAGATTACTGTTCTAGGAATGCCCGGTGCAGACAAGCGGCTGTACCGCGACTCCTTGTATCGGGGAACGAGGGGCCCGTGTCTGTTGTAGCGTTTGATTGTCATTCGGCCGGACAAGCCCCGGATTTCTTGCGAGTCTTCTTCTTCTTCTTTCGCGAACAGCGGCGGCCCGGTCCCGCGTAAACAGGAAACGCGGATCGCTTTTTAAGGTTGAACTTTTTTGCGGATCATTGGATCGGATCGAGCATGCTTATTCATTGGATTCCTTCGTTCGGTGTTCTGCCTGTGATGTGTTGCTTTGATCGGAGGTATTAATCTAAAAAATGTTGGCTTATCAAAGTATTAACATCGATACTCACACAAGATCTGAATTAAACCACCCCTTGAAAACAGTCATCGAAGACACCATCCCCGAAAACAATCTCGCGAATCGCCGACAGAAGATTTCCATTCACATTTCGCGCATCAGAAGATCGCAACCGCCGTGAGCAACGGCCCGCACCCGCGCGGGGGTGGTAAAAAGCGACAAAGAGCAACGTAGGGAAGAGGGTGAGAAGAGGGATGGAAGGTAGACTGGGGAGGACTCGCGAGCGACAGGCAATTTTTGTTCCTGCGTAAGCTAAAAATACAATTTGAAAAATCCAACAATACCGGCCAATTCGCAGGAAAATGCGCCAGTCATCCGAACGCCGTCGGTATTGTTCGCCGGCTGGACACAATGCGCCCGATTGGCGGTCCCGGATTTTTACAACATTCGCGACTTTTTCCGCATTCGCCCTCCCCCTCCCCTCCCCCGGAGCCCCACAGTATTCGCGAACCTGCTGGCAGGCCAGCCAGGCGAACCACCTTTTTTGTTTCCTTTCGGCGCTCCTTTTTTTCCGACGACGCTCGGTTTGCCGCACGCGCGCGGCTCGCGCGCCAAAACCGAGCGTAATCGTCGCGAAATTTGCATACCGGAGCCGGAAAGTGGCTACGCTGATTTTTCCAGAGCTAGGCCGCACGTTCCTTTTTTTTAACCCCCGCGCGGCCTGTCGAGCCGGGATTATCCGCAAAAACCGGTGGATCCTGCGAAACTGCGAGTGTCCTGCGACCAGGACTCTATCTCTTTCTCTCTCTCCGCACAGGACCTCCTACGACGCCCACGTGCGCCGACCTTTTTCGCTTTCAAACAGCTCCGGGGATTCGTTTATTAACCCTCCGACCTCCCGCGCGAGCAGAATCAAGCAGTCGTACGAATTTTTAATTGCATCGCGACGACGTCACGTTCCACGGACGGATCGTCGTGATTAGCGGAATTGTGTTGTGAGAAAGTTGTAACGAGATGGGGGTCAATTAACGGATTTTCTACGGCGTCGTGCGCGTAACCACGGCAATTTTTTGCCGGGGAATTTTTAATTCGCTACGTCGGGGTGATCTTTTGATCGCCGCCGGTGCTGCCGGTCTCGATCGACGAGGCCGTTTTGTTGCGATCTCCAATTCAAACTGTTGGTGCTATTTTGTTTGCGATTGTCTGAAAAATCACATTTCGCTCGGTTCTTTTGTGCGGGGTGAAACGGTGGATTGATTATTTCCGTTTCTGTGGATTTGTTTAATCGATTGAAATGGCAAGTGGGATGAATAGACAAAAAATTCATTCTTTCTTCAAATGTCCTACAACATCTGCCAACACCACACGTACATTATATAAATAATCCAATTTCTAAAACGTCTACTTCGCCACACGAACAAACACGCGACGATTTTGTTACGTCGAATAAACACCGAAAAATGTATGCATGTTTGCACAAACATGTCGCTCGCCTCGCGACAACGGAAAATATCAATCGCGCGGGTCAACCAACGATTGCCTCGTGCATTCTGCATCCCAGTCAATAATCGAGAACCCGAATCATTCAACAAACATGGCCGATGCGGTCCGGTTGGATTCAATATTGTAGATAATCCGGAACTTCAGATGGTCAGGGAACGCTAGTGCACGATGATTCCGAACACGATTTCACCAATGGCAGAGATCTGCAACGTGTTTCGAGGATCTCGGAGCAGCGGCACAGAGGGATTCATTATTTTTAATTAAACAAAACAATAATACGCTTATTAATTGATTAATTCAGCATACGGTAGGCATTACACCGTTCCATCAACGCCAGGGCACCGGTTAATCCTCGGGTTCGATCCTTTGGAGGCCCGACGCTTATTACGCCCGACTTTTACACCAGGAGCTTTCTGCTGGAGCGACGCATGAAAAGGGGTACGGATAGAAAGAGAGAGAGAAAGAGAGAGAGAGGGGGGGGGGGGGAGAGAGAGAGCAGTGTAACGAATAAAAAAAAAGTTCGTTCGCCCTCGTATCATTGTGTTTGTCCGGTCGGCCGTGATCGCGACGCGGGTTTTATCAATACGCCGTATTCGGCGGGATAATAGCCTGACTTTTTGCCCGCGCACTGCGTCCCAGGACTTCCCCATCGATCGTAAATTTAATGAAGTTGTATCAGTTATCGACCAGCCGCCGCCTTTTTTCCTTGCAAATTCAATAATTAATTTCGCGATTTAGCGTACCCGAGCTCGCCCGCCGCTGATCCATGCCGCTGCCCGCGAATCGAGCATCCTCCGCTCCCCTTATCCACCATCGTTGATAAAGCATTTTTTAGTCGTCGTTTGAGCCATTGTCTATCCTCGTACGTCCCTCCGCCATTTTTTTTTTTAATTGCAGTAAAGAGATGTTGGAGATTCACGAAGACGTCGTTTCCGTTTTTACAGTTTCAGCAGAGATGCGTATATTATATAGAGATTTTATGGGTTGATAGTTCGTTGGGATCTGTTGGAATTATATTGTTTGTTCGAGGATTTAATTATACAATTAAATGCGTTTTACAATCGTTTGCTTAGCGCTCTAATTATAGCTCGGTCTGTTTTTATAGTTAAGTGCTTCCCGATGGGGCTTCACGATCGAACGTTCCTCTTTTTCATGTTCGATCGGCAGGTTGTATCAATTTATTATGCATTTGATCCTTGCTTCCGCATTATATCCATAGATTTTATTACGGCAAATATTGATTCAGTTAAACTCGTTTGTCTTTTACGTTACTCTTTAAAGCTCGGTGGGCCACGACCGTGGAATTTTCTTAATAGCTTCATTAAATTTTTGCTTTAGCCGACTTTTTCACGCGGTCAAGCATAACCCTGTTATATGCAAAGAGAAGTGCAAGTATTTGTACAAGAAATTATGCTCGAGAAATCGTGCGTCGAAGGGTTAGAACGTTGCATGATAATCGATAAAGGTGATACGATTTATGCCGCAAATTACCGAAGAAAAATCCGTGAATACATTAAAACCGATCGAAGACACGTCGAGCGCTTTCACGCTGGTCAAACAGCGAACACGAAGTACGGGATCTTAAGTCTCGGCGTAGCATATTACAGTCTGTTTACCTGGCTGGGCTGTCCTTCTATCAGAATTATTAATGCCGCGGCAAACATTTTCAACAAAAGATCCGGCCGCGAAAACCCGCCAACAAGGTACCACCCCGCACAAACCACACCTGGACAACAACCGGGAAAAATAACGGGAGGCGGCGCTGCATACAATTGCAGTTTCAGTGCACTATAATGCATCGTCTCTTAGAGAGAGAGATAGAAAGAGAAAGAGAGAGAGGGAGAGAATGAATAGGGTCAGAAAAATACTGACCGAATTCTGCACAACAGTATAGTTGTTAATATCTAGATAATACAAGGTGGAATTCAAGTAGATATGTCGTACGCTCAATCTTCAACGAGGAATAATTGGTAGCGATTCTGCATGCGATAACAAGACGAAACAAACTCAAACTCATTTTTCTGAAGACGGGTGGTCAAAGGAAAAAATGTTATTCTTCTTTTTTGACTCATTTCATCACGCAGAAACTATGTTTGTGTGACAATTTCGGAAACACACAACGACAATGATGAAAATAAAATAAATTGAAAATAGTGATGGTATGAACGAGATTCGAGACGGTCGTAAGGCAATTTGCGAAGGGTGCCGGTGCGGGTGAAGAGTGCATAAACTTCCCGTGACGCAATGCAACGGCGGCGAAGGCACAAAACCCGCGTGCGGCGCAACTTGCGGCGGCGAATGCGCGATATAAAACGCCTTTGTCTTGCAAAAACCCGCAGACGTATATCATGCGAGGCCAGGCCACCACCGGGCATTGTTTTACTCTCGCATAATTACTGCGAGTCACGTTTTAAAGTTGAATTTCACCTAAATAAAGCTTAATGTTATTATCGCGGCCACCGGCGAGCCGCCATTATGAGCTGGTTACAGTCTCAAACGTCATTGTGCGCCGCCGCGCGTGATCGTTTTCGCGATATTAAGGCGAAACGACGTTTTTCCACTGTTTTTCACATCGCCGGATCCGAGAACACCAACCTCCGGTCCCGTAAGCAGCGCGATCGACGTTAATTAGATGCACACCCGCGCTCACTGTTGGAAAAAACTACCTTCACGCACACACAATCGCCGGCGAATGCGTGTGCTCGGCGTTAACTTTATGGGTTAACTTACACACCAACCCTCCACCAGCGACAATTAGACGCCGCAACTTCTAATACCGCGAACAATAATGATAGTAATAGCCGCTTAATGACGCGGCGATTAACGCTGCACGCCGGTTTCTGAAAGACGCATTGCGTGGCATCGTGACGAACGCGAAGGGGAAACTACCCCCTATCGCGGAATCGGAACTGAATTTGCAAACCTGGTGTGCGATGTGTTTTTGGAGGCCTGGAATAGCTAAGTTCAACCTACGGAACTTTTTTATTGTGTTCGATAACGGCGAAGTTACACGTCAAACATGGATACTAATCACTAGACCGAGGAAAACACTAGACTGCATTTACGGTTTCTGAAAATGTGCAAATAATGCTGGAGTATTCGGCAAGAATTAAAATAAGATATTTGGTACCGCTCTCTTCTTCAAAGAGAGAATTTACGTAATCAAATTCCTTTTATAAACACATGGATCTCCTGCATCATTAATTTACAACAGCACATTTGCTGTACGAAACCTGAACAAAACAACTGCACATATCGAATAAATTAATTTCGCTCTCCCCATTTCGTTTTTACGTTCAGTCGAAAAGTCGTAAAGCTTTGGCAGCATTCGCTGCGAGGAAATTGATTAAAAGACACACGGAAAGTTTAAGTAAATCGTTAACAATCAGCTCGACCGACTGTTCCTTTGCACAGTGAACGCGTGGAAAACCCGTCCTTTGAAGATCGTGAAAGACCGACGACTTTTCATGTGCAGCGACCTAATAACATTAATAACGCGCACACACTCGTTACCGCGTATCAATCCGGTGGGAAATTTCGCCACGGAACAGTAACTTCTTAAAATCACGACTTTCAAACGGCACAAAGGGATTGTGGTTTACAATCGGACACCCGTTAGAGATCAAACCGAGCAAAGCGAACGGCGGCCGAGTAAAATGTCCGCGCGATAGTTTTAATAGTATTAATTCTACGCGGAATTACTTTGCCGGTGAACAGTAATGAGGTGGCTCGTGAAACGTCGGCGTAACGAGTCGGGTAAACGCGGGCCACGCTTAGCCCTTTATTGTTGTCCACGAAAAATAAAAGCAACAAAGTGCCACCCCGGGGAAATTTTGTTTTCTTGCAGATTTCTAATTACACGATTCGAGCGACCTATCGGAACGTGTTCGTGGAAGTAGGCCGCAAAGGACGTGTCAGAAATTACGCGAAACTCTCCCCTTTCTCCTCTCATTCTCCCCCCCCTCCCAATTTTATTTCTTTCGCGGAAGCGAATTTAATTAAAACGATGTCCATACAGAAGTTTCTTTTTTTCCAACGCCCCCCACTCCGGCCCCGAGGTGGCCGACTACACCAGGGCCGCCTTAATTAATTACAGAATATAAACGCAAGTCCCCGCGCCATCTTGCCGCACGGTTACTTACCGGGAAAAAAAAGTTAATCAGGCACGATTGGATGAATTTCTGAGAAAACTTGAATCAGCCGCGCTGATGAAGGGACGGGCTCATAAATGGCCAATCGGAATTGTTAATATAAACTTGATTGAAAAATGTTGGTCTTGTACTCTTTTCCTTCTTTTAAAAATACATATTTCAGAAATAGATTTTCATCTGTCTTTTGTTCCCCGCAATTGATTCGGACAATTTTTATTCGCTTGCTACGGTTCCTTGAAAAATGTCTGCCACTTGAATCACACATTTCAGTGTAGCGATACACGGGAATTCGTTGATCCCGATGCGAACCGATCGTCGGCATTTATCGCGGCCATCAGCATCCACTCGCGACACTTCCTTTTTCCACGACGACGCGAGAGGGGTGAATCAGTGGCAAACGCATAACGCGTAATTACTGTTCATCGAGCGGTGCAGGGAACGTTTATGTGCTAGCCGTGTAACGTCCAGTTATACACGGTCCTCGATAGTCGTCATTTACAGGGACGTCGCGCGGCGGACGTTGCATACCGCCACCGAGTATTTATGAATCGACGGCCGCATTAGGGATATTGCTTAACAATAGCGACACGACTGAAGGACCGGCGTGAACAGCTGTTATTTTCAAACGCGTTATCGCCCGGCCAAGTAGTCATTGCGAAATTGCCCGACACTCTCGTTCCCCAGGCTTGTTCAACAGAAATCTCACAGTCTGTTCATAGGAGAGCCTGTGGAACACGGAACGTGATCGTGGCGAATTAAGTGCGATATCTTACCAATGACTCCTGTTGCCGCTGGCATAACAAGCATTATACCACCTCCTAATCGCAGACACCACTATAGATAGGCCGTTCTCGCGGCTCGGTGTGATCTAATAGAAAAGCTGTGACAATGCCCGAGACGCAGATATATTGTTTCTCTTACACCGCCGCGCGCGTACCACATAAAATTTCGAAGGACATTGTGTAACGGAATCGTGAACCGATGTGTCATGCACTCTCGTTCTGTTTGCTTTAATCGTCCGATTTCTGTGGAAAATTCGTTTTGCTCGTGCACGAAAATGTGCATTTCTGTGATCGAAACAATCCAGCGTAATCTATCCGAGGAAGTTTGAGACACGATTCAAAAATTATTTCAGAAAGAACAAAATTTATGTATCTCGCAATTGGTACAATTTTTACTCTGCGCGAAGCTCTGCAGTCCAGTGATGTCAAATAATTTTGATGGAATACTGTCTAGTGTGAGATATAAGAATCGAAATGGTGTGTTGGGATTAAGAGACCACTCCTAATAATTCGATCTTGATTAATTATAAAGCAACGAAATTATTCGAAGGCACAATTGTTTAGGAATCCTCAAAAGCAATGTTTCCAGGCAGCGTGGCAAATTTTCAAGACTCGGACAATCCTTTGGCCGCTGAATTCGCTGAAAAATTGGACCGGTCCGTAGACACGGGCACGGGAAATTTGTTTATCGGCATGCGAGCGTCCGGCGCATTAATACGCGGCCCGTCAGCGATAACCATTCTCAATATCCATAATTATTATCAGCGGCGGGAGCCGTTGGCAGCCCCGGCGCGGCCTGCACCACGTGACTCGTTTCCGTCGAAATAAAATGACAACGTTCATTTGCAAATGCGCGAAAGTGCATTATTTTTATTGGGTTTGTTAGTAGCCGAATCACGGGTCGGTGTACGCGTGTGCGTGTGCGTCGGTTGCACAGGGTGCGGGGTCGGGTATGTGCATGCGTGTCGGTTGTGCGTGTCGTTACACATGCGAGAAACGGGACGATGGTGTGCGTGCGAACGCACGCGTCAGCTTCGTTCTACAACGACGGCTAAAGGGAGTGTGACAGATTCGCTGGGGGAATACCGGCTGCCGATGAATTTTTTTTTTCCTTTCCTCTTTTTTCCTTGCTGCCCGCCCCCCGCCACCGCGATTTTTTTTTGTCGCAGCGGCTTGCTCGATCCCCGGAGAAAAACTGCGTCGATGTTTGGCAACGATTCTGCCCTATCGAATCGATGTGTCATAGGAATTTATCTTTCTTCGCAGAACAAACCCCGGGCCACGAGACTCTTTTTACCTCGTCGAACAATTACTCTGTTTAAGCAAGCGTGATTTCGAGCCGAGATCGAATTTTCGAAATTCTATATACGTCACTCTGTGTGTGTGTGTGTAAGGGGGTGGGTGGGTGTGTGTATGTGCGAGCGTGTCTTTGTCTGTTTTTCTTTGGTTTTTTCCATCGACAAAACCGGTGTATTTTTGATAGAACGCTCGGAAGCTGCACCAGGCCGAGTTACGCTTACCTGTTCGCCTATCAATTTTTTTCCAATTTTAGTATCGAGTTTTGTGCAACTAGATGAAGAGATGGTTCCGTACATTTCGCTACGGTATTCAATTTATTTTTCTAATTGTAGTGCCGTGTTCTGCGCGCAATTCTCCGGGGGGAAACACTGGCCGAGCGAATGCATCGATTCTTTACAGATCATGTTATTTCCATTAAAAATTATGAGTTAGCTCTTTCGCCCATCTACCCTGTAACTGTTACCGACGACCAAACAATTGCTAAAATTTCCGAATAGCCCAGCACATACAGAATGCTCGACGTAAGCTAGCGGAACAAAATGCCAAAACAGAAATTTGGGTTAAGTGCAGAAAACTCGGAATCGTTCTATCATTACGTGGGCGTGGAAGGGTTGACAAGTGTCCGGCAGCCTTAACGAGGTTCCAAAAAGAGAGAACGAGAGATGGAGAGAGATAGAACCGGCCGTGCAGTTTCGGTTGACGGCTTATATTTCGCGAGCAGTCGATTTTAATAAACCCGATGTAAACGGCGCTCTAGCCCCTTCCCTTTGTGGAGGAAGTTTCCGGGAGACCGCGCCGATTTTTAAATATAGTGTGCCGTAGGTTTGGGCACCAATGGGAGCAGAGTCTGGGTGGCGAACCTGCACCACCGTCAAAGCTTTTCGCAAGCGTTCTCTCCGCTTGCCTCGCTGATCCACGAAAAAGGCTCGCCATCCGTGGAATCTTTTGTTTATAATTTTTTTGATCATTACCCAACAGGCAACTAATTCTGCCCGGCGGGTGCATTCAAAATTTATCGGCGGCGCGACAAAACGCACCCTCCAATATTTTTTTATCTCTCGCCCCGTATCTCTCTCTCGCTCTCTCTCTCTCTCTCTCTCTCTCTCTCTCTCTCTCTCTCTCTCTCTCTCTTTCTCTTTTCCCCGCTGTCAACCCTGGCCTCTGCATCCGCGACCCTTTCCCTCTGTATGCGGTTCGGCTTTCTCTTCTTTTCCCTGTCCCGTTCGTTCGCTCTTTCAAGCACACCCCTTTCCCAAGCCCCTTTCTACCCCCTCGGTTTTCTGGCCACCCCCTCTGCCCCCCCCTGTCGAACGCCCACTCCCTATTGGACACCGTTCAAAGGGTATTCAGAGTCGAAGGTCCGGAAATGGTTCGGTGAAAAAACAGGTAGACAGAGTTAGGCACTTGTTTGTCCAAGGGGATCCATCGGGGCATCGTGATTTTCCAAAAATTGAAATCCGTCCATCGGCTCGCGAACGGTGCATGTGCATCCTTTATCTCCGCTCAGCTAATTACACGTTTCCAAACGTACGCGACCAATGGGAAGTAATTTTCGATGCTCGACGCACAGGCGACTTCCTGCATGCTAGCGCCCCATTTTCGATGGTGGCCGATCATCACAATGGATGGTGACTTAGTGTCATTTCGCGGGTGGACGAATAGGGGTCGAGCTGTTCTCGTTCGGTTCCGGAAATTGTCTACTGTGGATCATTCAATTATTAGTCAATCATTATTATTAAACTTCAATAGCTCACTCATAGTATGTCAACGCAGATCGAACCAATGTCTTTATCGCGAACAATGTACAGTCTATTTTTCTGAGAACTATGTTTCATTCATTTAGTTTCTGAATAGGTTCCGCGGTAACCTTACTTCCAGTACTTGTTATCCTGAATTACGAGCGACTCATTAACTTTTTATTATACCTCATCGTGACCCATATGTGGGACACGGGATTATGAACACGTTGATGATAAAAGTGTGAAATATAATTAGACCGTGCATATTGTACATTTACAATGCGCTAGCAATAAAACACACTCCGCAGGAAGTGTAATAAATGATTTATTCCACTTCCGATCAAAATAGAATCTTCAAATGAAGATATATCCAGCCTCATTGTTTCACTTCTGGTCAATCGAAATACAATTTTCTTTGACTATTATGAATAATTTAGATACACGATAAAAATAGATACGCTTTTTTGTATAGAAAACAATTAAGATTACACAAGTTGTGATCATTGATTGCTGAAATCCAAAAACGCGAGAACTCTGAAAAAAATGATATATCCACGAAGATGACCGGTGTACAAAGAGTAACGACATCGATAATGATAATAATAATAAACCTTTATTTAAATTGGCCCTCGCAGAGGTCGTGATCGGCCAATAATAGAGCGTCGTCTGCCAGTGAAGCAGACTGGACGGTTGGCTGACCGAACCGTCACGCAGCCGACATCAAAAAATTTCATAACCCCGTAAATATTTCCAAATGGAGCGGTATTTGTTACACCGTCGAATAAAACGCATTTTTCCCGGCAGTAACTAATTGAGGCCGCGTGACAGCGAGCCCGAAAAACGCATCGGACCGCGCGAGCCGCGCGCGCGGCTCCGTTCCTTTGATCGTTCCTCTCATTTTCCGGGGTGCACACATAATTATCACCGTTTAACCGTTCCGTAATCGAAAAATGTCTCCACTGTTGCGTTTTGTTCGGTGGGCCGGCACGCTTTTCAGAGGTAATAAACTCTGGTGGGGCAGAGAGCCTCGTCAAAGAAAGCGACACCACGCGAGCACCGTTAATGAGACGCGCTTACACCCGATTCCGAGGCATATTTAAAAGGGTAAAACAGAAAGAGAACGAAAGAGAGAGAGAAAGAGAGCGAGAGCGAGCGGGTGAGAGTAAAACGTAAAAAAGGCTAGCATTCAGAGATCGTTGGTGTTGGAGCCGCGAGCGAAACCGGGGCCACAGTAGAAGTAATGTGTTTAGACGCGAGCATTTTTATCGCGCTACACCCCCGCTTGTCCTCCCTCTCCCCATCCCCCGGCTCAAAGCTTTTGTTGTTTCCAATGCTTTATGTGAATTGCACTGTAAAATCTCATTATAGTCGTGTGCAATGCGTCCATTATATCCCGTGCCAGAAACATTTTTCCCCAACCCGATTTTCCCCCTTTTTTCCGGCCGCCACCCCTCTCTCTCTCTCTCTCTCTCTCTCTTACTCGCTCTCCCTGCCCGTTTCTGTCTCTCACTGTCTCTCTCTGGATTGCTGGTTCGCTAGCTCTTTTTTTCCATTCGTAGCGAAACATTCCCTAAATTTATTCGTTCGTGCGACGCGCCACGGTCTAATTTGTTTCGGCAGAGAACAACGCTCGCTGCGCACGACGATGGAGGCTAATTACCCCGAGCCGGTTCATCCGATCGGTGTCCGATTTCGTCTCGGATACGGCAGCCGATCCGATGCGACGCGATGTTGCGATCCACGCTTTTTTCCGCCTCGATCTTCCGGCATTCTGGCTTTTTTCATGGCGACGGGAATCGCGAGCGAGCGGCCACTGTTCGCTGGTCGTTAAACGAACGCCCCCGGTCGAACAATGTTCAAAGAGGCAACATTTGGAAACCTGTCGATCCGGATCCGACGGGGCTCTATGACGAAGCGATTTTCGTCGGCTCTGAAAGTCACGACGGGTGTCCTTTAAATTAGTTCGCACTGGATCTGCGTTCATTCGGACCTGTTCGCAATAAATTTGCCGAGTTTCTGCACAGGCGTATCGGTTGTTGCAGATCAAATTGGATTTTTCGAATCGAATGGAAATTTTGTTCACTTGGCGAGGATTGTTCCAACATTTAAATCAAATGAAAATGCTGTTAGAAATTTGCATCTGAAATTAGAAAAAACACGTACTGTTCTTAATATGAAGAAATGATAGAGAACTGTTAAAGGTCAATGAAAACAATTTCATTTAACACAATTGTAAGATCGAAGTAAAATCTAGTCATTTTATTTGACAAACTCTAAACTTTGAGTAAAAGCAAATCCGACGATTTCCACATTTATTGGATATTAAGGAGACGATTAATTGGCCGCAAGAAAATTAATGAAAATTCTCACGGCGATCGCGCGCCATAGTGAGCAGTCTTTCCACAACAAAGAGAAACCTCAGCTCGTCGAACAGATTACATTCCATCGATCTGGCCTCGCAACGAAGCGAGAGAGAGAGAGAGAGAGAGAGAGAGCCGAGATCGTGGCCACTTGGAAAAGCACGGGTAGATACAAATGACGATACATCATCGAGTCATTATTAAGCAGAAAGAAAGCCGGCTGAATAAAAGTACAGGACAAACCGTTAAGCTCGGGGCCCAGCAAAGCGACTCGGGAGGTTAATGGCGCGTCGTTGCGTATTCCAGCGGTGTTTGTTTCCTCGCAGTTGGCAATAAACTAAGATAAATGAATGTCCGTAGGCTAGGCCACTATTATTCCTTCGCTCGCTGCTTACATTAAGTTGCCCCGCATTAACGGCGATACGGAATGTATCGCGCCCATTACAAGCTCGAATTCCCGATCGAATCCGTTCGCCTCGGTCTACAGGGGGATCCGGCAGCCAAGGCTTCTTCAGGAACACGAAATTTAGGAGGTCGGTCTGCACGATCCACTCATTCCCAGTGACCAAGCAAAACAGGAAACGAAAACAAGAAGCAAATGGCAACTCTTTGATTCCGGGAGCCTCGAACATCGGGCTGTCCAGGGAACAGACTAATTGATCGATACTGGAATTTCCAGCAAGCACTAAGAAGTCAAATATATCGTTACTGTATTAGTTCAGAGGAGGAAAACAAATTTAAAAACAAAATTAAATTGACACACATGCAAATGTTCACAATCTTTTGTTTTTACTATTAAATACAATCATGCACACCCCCAAATTTCGCAATATTTTTATTTATTCCAGTAGCCTGAGTAGAGATGATCACAATGATTTTAACAAATAATATCTTGAAATATTTTATGATAAGATTACAATATCAACTTATATCATTATCCAAAATTATTTTCGACTCACGTGTTTGAGTTTGGGCGATGCTCTTTCGCTTTTCTTCGCAAGTGGAAAACAAGGAAAGACGTACCAAAACGAATGGAGTATGGATCGCAAAACGCTGCGTCCAGCTGCGCAAAGGAGATCGCACCTTAATAATGATTTCAGAGTTGGTGAGAATTGAACATTACAAGTAGCGTGACTGATCGTTGCCGACGGGTGCAAGAATGTCCCGCCGCCGTCGTTTCCGCCTCTTGTTCGAATGGTTTTGGCAAGAGGGTTGCTAAAACGACGGGAAGCATAGTCGCCAAGCGGCGGCGTCGGCGGCGGCAAGCGCGCGTCGTCGTAAGAAGCTGTTAATCTTCGGTAATAAACTGTATTTTCATTATAATACGGCATGAATATGCAACGGCGATAATGGCCTTAATATCCCGGCATGCATCTTCCTGTGCTTTACGAGCTGAGCCTCCTCCGCCGGAATTTGAGGCGTACTCACAGTGGATTTTGCGACGACATTACTGGCACTGTGTGCCCTCAAGGAGCTCGGCCCTCCTTAGCCCGATGGATTCGCGGCTTCTCGGTCGACGTTTTGCGACTGCGAACGAAATCGTAACCGTTTCTCCCCGGTTGGTTATCGTGACGCCCACGTTCGCAAACGTAAACGACGATGCTTCGGGGACGCACAAACTGAAACGCACAATGCCAACCGACACCGTTACTTCGAAGCCCCCGTCGTTTCGCCGTGCCGTGAAACCGCTGATGAAATAGTGCCAACGAGACACTCGAAAGAATTGTTTCGCGCGGTTTAATCCCGCTCCCTTTGTCAGCGGAAAGCTATATTCAATAGGGAACGCCAAGATAACTGACTTCAGCCATTATGCTCCCACATTCGCGCGAAATTTTCATTACCTATTCCCGCACACGTGACTGTCATTCCTAAACAGACTCTGAGAATTCTTGTAGATTAAGGTTTGACAGCTGATAATGATAGTTTAATTTTTACTCATGTTAGCTTTAACCGAGTGCTTAACTTTTAGGTTTAAAATGTGTACACATTTTTGGGACACCATGTGTATCTGGATGGGTTAGAAAATTGTCATTGCAATGGACGTTTAAAATGTGTACACATTTTTGGGACACCTTGTGTATCAGGATGGGTTAGAAAATTGTCATTGCAATGGACGTAAGACACAGGAGGTACATAAAATTTTTCTCTGAATAATTTTAACGTATCTAATATAATGTAGTAATGCTAATTAAAATTTAATTAATTCCTAGAGACTAGTACTGACATACTGGCGTTTACATAAAATGTTTTTTCAAGCAACTGCAGTGTAGGTGGATCGACAACGGACCGACTTCGTTAAAGGTGATTACACTTCCCGATATTTATTTTCTTTCGAGTCCCGATGTTTCCATCGCTGTTAGCAGCGCGCGGTGCCTTGACAATACCGTTTAGGCGCGTTGTATTCCCTACGTGCGGAGGGCGAGCATTCACGGGTTTCCGTTTATCCACCATACATAAGTAATTAATTCTATGACTTGCTTGCCAAGTGACGCGAGAGGGAGGGTTGACGGAGGCTTACCGAATAGCAAATAAGAGGGACTGTGGGACAGATTACCGAATAATTAAGACGTCCTTATAAATTTCTGATCCTTTTAATTTCCGAAATTCTCTGGCATAGATTCCTTCCACTATTCCAGTTCCTTGTTAAGCGATACAGACGGTGTAGTCATTTTAATCGGCAATGAACAGACGAGACGAACGGTTCCTCGACGTACCATCGACATCTTAAAATAGTGCTTATCTTTCGACGCGGCCACTAAAGACGCCCGACTTGTCCGAGTCAGCCGTTTCATTCTCCGAAAATTCGCCCATCAGCACACTTATGTGTCGCACGGGAGATTCTACTTTATTTGTTTTTTTACGTTCACTGTCGATCCAGCAAGTATCATAGGTTTACGAGATTGAGAGAATGAGAGAAGCAAATTTTAAAGCATTTAAGGCACCTGGAATTTGTGGAGATTTTTATACATTTATAGCATCTGAAAAATTGTTAAATAAAAACAATCCTTTATAGACAACAATCCTTCTTAGATATAGATAGAAGATTTTTATTTTGCATACAGATGCAATAGACACGTCCAAATACCACAAACCCAATCAACACATTCTCGACGCGTGCACCCAACGAAGGGGTCAATACGAATGAGTTACAACTTCCAAGACAGCTCAAACTAGACCAAGAAAAGGCCGCTACTCTGTCATTTGCAGAACACATCCGCTCTACAGACGATCCAGGTCATCGGCAACAGTCTCGCATTGAGAAGCGGCCGTCCACATCGAACCACCGCAACACAGTCTTTTCGTCGGGATCCGAAAACTGGAGCGCAAGAACGACTTCAGAAAGCTCGCCGGAGGTTAATCCCCAATCAGCTTGGAATCAGATTACGGAATCGTCCCGAAAAACTGTGGGTGTCCGCTCTCACCTGGAAATTCGGTCCTCTCCACCTTCACAGTCTTAATTTCAGCCTCGCAGCGAGAGCGAAGCGGAGAACAAGGGGATGCTGGAGGGGTTGAGCAGCGAGGCGCTATAGAGTTTCCGTTTACGTACCGTAAATAAGTAAATAATTCATTCTCTGACTCGCTTGGCAAGTGGCACAAGGAGTGAGCGTGTCCTGGAAGATGACGGTGGAAGAGGTGGAGAGAGAAGAGGAGAGAGAGAAAGACCTCGGAGCGCCGTTGAAGACTGCGACTGGGGACGATGTGGAGGTGGAAAGACGGGGGTGGTTCTGAGGGGGGAAGGAGGACGGGAGAAGGGATGAAATCTGCATAATATCGGTAATGCTCAAAATGCGAGTCGCGTAGCTACCTGCCTTGCTTACCCCGCGCGCCGCTCCACAGTCGCGTCAACTAAAACTTAATTATAATTAATTAATGCGACTGCTAACTGAGGCGGCCGGACAAGTATTGACCCGACACGCGACGCTCGGCCGTTTCTGATTCTCCGAGACTCGACTCGATCTGTTCCTTTTCCTCCGCCCCCGCGCTTGGTGTCATCAACCGGCTGACGCGGCAGATTTCGAGTCTTAATTCCGTATTCGGACGCCGCGAAGCTTCGGCCAGAATCTCTCTCTCTTACTTCATCACTGTCGCTCTCTCTCGCTCTCTCGCTCTCTCCTTTCTCGACCGTCTCCGCGAGAAACGCCGGGGACATAACATTTCCGTGGCGCGGGCGGCACTAAGTCTATGGCCCCGTACAGTACGTAATTAGAAACCTTTGTGCAAAATGAATACTGTTAATTAACGTACCTAAAAAGACATTATACCCGCGGGGTGGTAAACTAAATATGGCCTCCGGCGAGTGTATTACACCGTTCACGGTATAAATAAGCGATTTGCCACCGCCGACGCCCGCACTCTCTCTCCCTTTCTCTCTCTCTCTCTCTCTCTCTCTCTCTCTCTCTCTCTCTCTCTCTCTCTCTCTCGCTCTCGCTCTCTCTCTCTCTCTCTCTCTCTCTCTCTCTCTCTCTCTCTCTCTCTCTCTCTCTCTCCGTGAGAGAAAGCTCTCCCTAGCTTATTCCGTTCTTCGTAGTTGGCTCGCCTGCTAGTAGCTTTCTTGCTGCAGTTAAATCATAATGAATTGTACCCGAGACCCGCCAGAAGAGTTTCTCAACTGGCTTCGGGTTCCCATACTTGATAACTGAGAATCAGCTGTGATGATAGTTGATCGGTTAATGGGGGTTGTTCCGGATAAGTTCACGGTGTTTTCGGGCGAGACGACATTTCGATCGAGGTTAAATTCTGGATCGCGTGACAGATGCGAACTGAGATTATCGGAAAACCGTGTTGCCCGTGAAAAGGGTGGATTCCTTCAGGGTTTGCTACCACCCCTGAAATTATTCGGTTGGACTAATCATGCCACGATGATCTACTGTAATTATTAGACTGCGGATCTTCATGCAAAATAAAAATTGTCTGCTTGAATTACACGGAGGAGTTATGTAAAAATCGTCGAATCAAACATTAAAGGATTATTATCATTAAACAGGTGTGCGAAAATAATTTTCAAGATCGCCTCAAACAGAATAGGAATCAAAGTACACCCCCGCAGAGAGCAGGCTCAAAGTACCGTACTGTTTGCTCATTTTCATACTTCCCTGCTTGAAAACACAACACAGAGAGCCGTTACATAAAATTATACGGTTTTAAATGAGACTCTGTCCAGGCCGCGTGTTACAGCGCGTTCATTAAAATAAGGGATTCTCAGAGAACGCGGCGAGGACAAACAAATAATTAAGCAGAGATAGAGAGGTAGGCTGAATATGCAACATGAGCTCTTTTTCGACGAAGGGTCGAACCATTGCGAAGAATGAGCGATTACTTTTGTAACGCCTTATATAGGGAGTTTCCAGAAGAACGTTCCACGTTCGATTTGAATTATGTGCAACCATAATGCAGATGATACGACCTACATCCGACTTCATAACCGCTTCGCGACCTCTTTCAATCACGTTGAGTAGTCTTATTTTAGTCTCGTTGCTTTCCATCGGTGCTTCATGTATCTCCAAATGGTCTTTACGACGAGTAGAAAGACATGTTTCTCTTCAAGGGAAGAGGAAACGTGTGAAGATTTACATTAAAAATGAATTTAAGGGAGGAAACTACCCCGCTGCGTTTAACACTAGATTTATAAATTTTTTCAGAGACTATTAGTGATTGAAAAATTCTAAATTTTCGTTTCTCATTCAAGAACGAATATTTTAGAACATTCTTAAATGTCTGCATTCTTTTGAAGCTCCGAGAAAATTAGATAAAAGGACCGAAAATGTTTTTCAACGGTCAGGATGGTTTGCTGGCATAAACGGACGGAGATTCGAGAAACAATATTGTTTCACCGGGTCTCCTAAAACGATTCAGCACCAGCTTTCCCTTTTCGTTCCGCTGAAAAATGACTCGCTTGGCGCGGTCTTCAGGGGCGTTTCGGGATATTATAATTCCGCGGCGGTGTCATGATCATAATAACAACGCGTTAATTAAACCCGTTGATTTATGCGCCTTTCATATTGTAATTGCCCGCCGAACTCGAGTCGGGCCGTGTAAAAGCGAGCAGAGCCACGGTCTCGGACGATCTCTTGCTCGCGTAGCCGAGATAATGCGACCGAATTAATGAGTCAAGGCGCAATTAATATCGACCATTCAAGCTGCTCGTCGCTCAATACACACTTGCTGTTCCGGTTTTTGAGGTCGCAGAACCACCGTGACTTATCCGTACGGAATTCCTTACGAATGTCTCTTTTGGTGAACACGGTTGGTCAGTAAACAGAATCCGAAGCGAGTCTTCATTCTTATTCAATTAGAATCGATACATCAACATTTTTGCCAGTTCTTCCTAATCTTAAATGATAAGTACAAGCACAAATTTTTCTTTTATCGTTAATTTTAACATTTTATTTACTGCAGAACTGTATTAATCCTCAGAAATAGTTAGACGAAAGATCCTAGGTATCATATCTCATCCATTTTTGCTTTAAAGAAATACGTCTCATATCACAGACAGCAAACCACTTCAAACCACCCTATACCAAAGAGTCCACGTTAGCTAAAAATTTGCTGGCGTCATGAGATTTGAGAAGAAAGGGACGAAGAAAAGTAGGATCCTTCGACACACTCCAAAAGACTTCAAACCACCTTACACCAAAGAATCTTTGGTATCCAAACATTCCGAGTCAAGCCACCGTACGCCAAAGAATCCAAGTTAGTCAAAAAAAAAATCGCCAATGCCACAAGTTTGAAGAGGAAAGGGAGGAAGATCCCTTGGCAAGGGTAAGAGGTGCCAGTAACAGGGGCACCCCCTCCAGGTTCCCGCGTAGCGAAACAGTCTGTGAAAGCACGATTTCTCTATTACCGTCGGTTAATAGGGTTTTTAAAAGTCAAGTGCAGCTCGCGTGGTGACGAGGGTGTGGGGCCTGCACCGGTGTCGCCGTGGGACGTTGTGGGTGGAGGACGGAAGGTAGCGTTGGCAGGGTCGGTGGGACGGAATCGTAGGAAATGGGCGGGATGAGTCGGAAGAGATTCAAAGGTCGCCAATTGCTCCGGCAAGTGCTTGCCGGGGTGGTTCGCGAGAATTTTTCCCTCGCGAGCGAGCGAACGAAAACGACGAACTAGAACTGAGGAGGGTGGTTGCAGCGGCAGCAGCAGCAACGAGAAGTAGTTGGAGGCATCGCTCACTCGATAGCCATAATCAAGTAATCACAGATGATGCGGGAACATCGAGTGGTACGTTTCAGTTATCAGCTATTACCCCCATCGATACACAGAGAGCGCCTTTTAGTCAGGGGCTCTCAACGACCCCCGGTGAGAGGGATGAAATGCGTGGAGGTGGTTTCGAGCCAGGGGGATGTTTTTTAGCGTCACAAACAGGAAACAAGAGGATCTTCGCGAGCGTCTCCTCGAGGCCAGACGAGGCTGGAGGGCGTCCACGGGCAGGGGAGGGGGGGCTGGCTACGTACGACACGGACCGAAAGCGACTGAGCGACCCTGCGATATTTTTTAATTAATCGAATTATTGAACTGTATCGCAATTGAATTGAATTAAGTGTCGGTGCTGCGCCACGGAACCTGGAAGCGCGCAATTTTCTGTCATTATTGCAACGCCCTCCTCCTCCTCGTACTCTTCTTCCTCCTGTGCAGTCTGTCCTCCCTCTGTCTCGATACATCTTCCCTCTCCTGTAACCCAGGCACTTCCATCCTGACCCCCTCTTCAGGACTCGTCGTTGCCAGTTTCTACGTCCCGCAACCCCTTACCTTCATTCAACCCGTCGTCTACCCGACGGCCACCCTTCGGATTCGTGACTGTCACTCTATCGGCACCCTACTCGACACACGCGTCGTTCACGCATCCCACCCACACATTATATAAATAAATAAATGTCTTGTAGGATAAGTGTGATGAAAATTCAATTGTCTTCATCTTTGATCATAGACAAAACTAAATAGACAAATGAAAAGTCGTATTTTATAGCAGTCAGTGGTAGTACATACGCTTGATACAATTTGAATTTTCTTCATGTTTGATCATGGACAAATCTAAACACACAAATAAAGTGACATGTTTTGGAGCAATTATTTGTGGTATAGGTTTGATGCAGTTTGAACCGCATCCATCTTCGATTATGAAGTCCCCCAGCACTTCTACCCTGACCCTCTCTTCAGGGCTCGTCGTTGGCAGCATCTACGTCCCGCAACCCCTTACCATCCTCGTCATCTACCCATCGGCCACCCTTCGGCTCAGTGTCTGCCTTTCTACCAGCACCCTTCTCGAACACATGCGTCGTTCACGCATCCCACCAATACGCTTGCGACACGCGCTTACTCGCTCTGCTCTGCTCAGCTTCGCGTCTACTCGCTCGCGCACGCTTATAACCTCGTTGCACCACGTGGCCCCCACTAATTACCTATCCAGCTGTACCCGCGTGCGCGACGTAAACGACGGGAAGGGTTGCTGCTTCGATGCGAGAGCGGTAAGGATTTTTTTTCGGGGCCGAGGGAAATATTGATAAAGTAAACGTGGCACTCACGCCGAGCGCGGGATAATTAAAAAGAATGGCCGTCTCGCTGCAAACCAACCTCCCTCCCCGCGCGCACCCCCTTCGGTGCCACTCTACTCGCCTCGGCTGATATACCGAACCGGCGAGAGTTTCTAGATATTGTTTTTCAAATTTCTGGGAATTATTTAGCCCGAGAGGAATCGCTTGCCCGTGGAATCGTTCAATATTCCTTAATCATCCTGCGTTCGGGGGTCGCAGGTTATTGGGAACGCTCGCGTGAATTGCGCGGGGTAGCCTGGGCACGGATAGAAGGGTTATTAAGTGTTGCGGAGGTTGGTTTGATTGATTTTCTTTAATATTTTGTTTAGGATTCACTGAGCTTCTTTTATCGGAGAGGACCTCGTTTGGGATCAGAAGCAGTACTTGATTAATTTTTCTGCTCCTCCACGAATTGACTATATATTCATTCAGAATAAAAGTTTACATATTGTAAATTAATTATTTGTAGTTCAGTCTATACAGTTAGGATTATGTTGCTCTTCAATCCTCAAGAAATCTAAACTGACAAGTAAAAAGAAATATTTTTAATGAATTAGTTGCAGCACGTTTGATGCAGTTTCAACTTGATTAATTCTCGATTAAAACAATCAGAAAATGTGTCTAAAAGCGACAACCCATCGGTTGACGTCCACCCCGGTTGTCGTCTTCAGGGTCAAACGGCAGCCGCAGTATTTCAATTCGCGTTCCGTCACAGGCCGCGCATTCAATTATCAGCGCACACCGAAACATGATGCCGGCCTGGTAGGCTAGAATCGATACGATTTTAATTCCCCGCGGTCCCCCGCTTTTAATCGTTGCATCAGGTTATGATACCGGCACGAAAAAGTCCCCAGACCGATGGTCCGACTACCAACCAATCACGACCGGTCCTCGAATCCAGTTCAACCGGCGTTGTTTCCCCTTGTAGCGCCTATCGAACGCGGCAGACCACAATAATTCAAACGAGACAGGGGCCGGAACGGTTCCGAAAACCGCGGAACGAATCGTCTCAGCGGGACACACACGATTTAGAACACTTCTACGTGCTGCGACGCCCTGGCGAAAACCGGTTCGGGGGTGAAACACCCGGGAGGGGGCGGGGAGGAGTGAAAACCAAGGAAGAGGAGTTAGGGGTGATGCTCGGCGAGGGAGGAGGGGGTGAGATGGAGAAAGGCCAGGAAGGAAGAGAAAGGAACCGGCAGAGGGAAACACGAAGTTGAATGGCGAGAAGGAAGAAGAAGGGGCGACCGAATGGCGCACGGGGGTGGAAAGGTAGAAGGTGGATCAGGGGTTGCGGAAGGACGACTGCGAGAGGAGAAGGGGAGGAGGAGGGTGGTCTAACCAAACTTAATTGAATCCCAGTCCGAATGTATAATATGTAGACTGCCTGCATAATGTCGTGGGCCGACAGTGATTCTCCGCGGTCCAAGCCGACGAGACGGGCCGAGTCGGGCCAAGGCGGGGCACGGGAGTCCCGGCGCCCAGGCGTCGCGGTAAACGACGAATTTTGAGAACCATCCGCGGAATTAGATATACAATAATGTAAGCAGAGCCCCGTTGCGGTGTAAGGGTTGGTGGTAAGGTCATGTATATTCATACATCGGTCGACCCACCTCCGATTCTCTCGCCCAGCCGCCCCACACCAGCTAGCACTCTCTTTCTCTCTCTTTCCGTCCCTCCTCGAAAGCCCTCTCTCACTCTCTCTCTCTCTCGTTCCTTGGTCTAGGGGCTCTCTCGCCTTCAACCGACCACCCCCTCACTCCCATGGCAAAGACCGAGCTAAACAACGACGATGCGAATAGATTTACGTCACGTCCGCGCTGTTTACGACCCGCGAGCATTAAGATGCCTGCTGGCAAGGATATTCCGGGATGAGCTGATCAGGAGACTGATTGTTGATGGTACTTCTTCCTTTTCTGTAGGCGGTTCAGTAATTTGCAGACAATTTTATACTGGACTGCGACTGTTCAGGATTTTTTTTAGGGAATTTCTTAATATTTTATGGCTTGTAATTTGTAATACGTGTTTTCTTCAACCCGCTATGAGAGATTCAGCATGAATTTTGTATGGTCAGAGTGGTGTAGACAGCTACAATGACCACTGATGTCTTTTTGGATTCATAAAAATATATTTAAAAATTTCTAGAACTTAACAAGAGTATAATATGAACCAACACGGATTTTGGAATTACTTACAGCTCTCATTTTTCACTGAAGAAAAACGGAGTTCTCCTCTTCAGGTTAAGAAGAGCCGCGAAAGAGAAAATAGATGCAGGTGGAAGGAGATGAGCCAAGAGAAAATAAACGATCGCCTTATCTTCGTTGGCGGTTTTAAAATATTCATAAATTCTCGCGTTAATAACGCCGGTTTTTATAATCATTTTAATAAAACTGATACTCGGCCACGTTGACATAAAGTTCGTCCCGGCGATTTCCATACCGCGTTCCGGTGCCCAACGGCACGGCAAGATATTCCATTGAGTTTTACAAATTATAATTAAAACGAGGCTGTAATTACTCGGAGGAAAAGTGCGGCTCCCGGTTTCGGCCATGGAATTTGGCGCGTGTGGCTTGTTGCGCGAAAGTGGATCAAGAACATGGATAACAATTTTTGTAATACCTTCTCGTCATCGAGCATTGAAATAATTGCTGTACAAATGAGAATTTCGCTGTGTAACGTTTCGTTCTTAAATCCGACAGATTCGCTTTTGGTGCGACGATCTGTACTTTTTAGTTTTGGTGTTGATCGGTTTTCTAATTAAAAAATTATTCCCCTAAAATTCTTAACGACGCCAAAACGTCTTCTTCGGAGTTATCACTAGGAAAATTCTGTGCACTCAAACTTACGATTTTCTATGGACGGATCGGAAGAGTTATGCTACGAAGCGAGGAAAAATTCGCGTTTATCCACGGTCAAAAATTCGTGGCGTTTAAAGTTCCAGTTATCGCGTACGAAAATCGTCATGGTGAGTGACGTTACGAGGTGCCCGTACACCTAGAGCTGACTTGGTAGCGGAAGAAGGAGCGATGAGGAGTTAGGGGGGTGCGAAGGGGCCGCATCGTTACCAGTAACGACTCCTCCGTAGGTAATGTTTCCCCGAGTCCCTTCGAAAAGCTTAATTACGGCGAGTCAGCGAAATAATTCGAAATAGGAGTAAACGTTTGTGCCGGGACGGTATTTGCATTTAATGGATATTAAAATGAATGACCATCGCTCATTACGAATGCCGCGGGGCGTCCGTGGTAAAATCGTGGGTAATGAAGTCGCGGGGGGTTGAATCTTACTTGTAAATGGATCCTTCATTATGGCCAGATATCGTCTCCTCGGAAATGCGTTCTAACGACTATTCGGACACCGTCGCGTCGCTCTCTCTCTCTCTCTCTCTCTCTCTCTCTCTCTCTCTCTCTCTCCTTCCACCCTCTACCCTGTTTCTCCATCCCCGTACCCCGAGGAATTATAAGAATTACGGAAACGATAATGCACCACCGGTCGTCTGCGCCTGTAATTGCGCTGTAAAACTTTTGCCCCAGCAAAAACTGCGTCCAAGCCAAGTTGGTCAAACTTTAACCTCGACGTGATTCTTCGTTATTAACGAATGCACCATTCGGCAACTTCTAAATATCGTGTTTTCTCGGACGAGTCCCAAATCCTCTAGAATTTAAGAAACTACCCTGCGTGGTCCACAAGCTTCCACTGTTTTCTATTTTACATTTCAAATAATTCATCGCAGGTTTTCCCCTTTTTGAGTTTAGAATACAATAAATTTTTTAATAATGCAGATCTTCAAGTCAGAGTCATCATTTGATACAACGTGACTGTTACGTGCACATCAGAGGGAACGTTCCAGTTTGGTATCTTTTACGGTATCCTTTTTCTCGAGCCCTGTTAATAGTCTTTTTAAGCGCATAATTTAGCTTAACCCGATACACTGGATTTCATAGGGCAGAGTCGATATCGATTCCGTATAATGAATTGGAAGCCTCGTAATATTCGATGTAATGACGTGAAACTATACCGTGACATCATTTTGCGGTTTATAGTCTGATGTCAATTATTTCATACTGGCCAGTGGTCGGTCGGTAATCAACGCGGTATGGTGGCAGCATTCGCGATTCTGTGTAGGGACGCAGTTTTGTGACTGCAAAACGATAGGAAAAATGACTAGCTGGATTTTTTCTCGAAACTCGTTTTTTTTGGCAATCAATGTGCACAGCGTGAGTTCAGATTGGATTTCTGAATAGGTTAAATCAGTGCGAACTTAGGAAATAGTGAAACGTTGATTGGAAAAAAATGTATAGTTTCAGTAAACCTCAGTTTGTATACAAGGTATACATTTTTAGTTTCAATAGATAGAATCTATTCGCTCTGCAGAATCTGATTTATTTGAAGTGCAGTAGAATGGTCTATCATTAAACAAATTAGCTACAAAAATGAGAGATTACATTTTTTTAATTAGCTAGTTTACTGGTCAGACAGCCTTTCACAAGGAAAACAACGAGCCATCAGACTATCAGATAATAGTCTTAATTTTTTATTCGAATTGCATATTCATATAATCTCCAGAAACATGTTCCCTATCTCCCAATCTCGACGAAGACTATTCTATTCTCTTAACGCGTTAGCCATCGTTATTTGTTTCGCTAGCAGTCTACATAGTCACAACATTCCATTAAATGTAACCTATCTCCCATATTAAACAGCTTTTTTAAATGTCCGAGCAACGATCTTAATTAGCAACCTCCATGGAATTAATTTTCTTTAGACAAAATGCGAGATGACACGACTCCTTGTTTAAACCTAGAAATTAATTTCTATAGTACAAGAACGAGTCGAGATAAAATTTCTACCCGAGTGGTTGGACTTTTGGTTTTATTATAATATAATTGCTGCATTAACTAGTGCTTTAAACGAATGTTTTCTCTGAACGCCAGAGCGAGTCAATCAGGTCGCAAAAATTAGCATAAAAATCCGCAGCGTGATAATCGCTGCGGTAAATCTTCACTTTTCAGTTCTCGTTCCATAAAAAGCGTTGCCTAGGGTTAATGAATTTATTGTGGCTAACGTATTCAACTAATCTTTTTCAAATTGAATGGTTATGTTACATTTTTTGTGTTAAAAAAGGGCTGTACATACAGAAGTTGTAATGACTTACTTGCAGTCCACTAATTAACAAAATCTTTCCCAGTTATTCCATTTCCATATGTAAAATATTTCCAAAACATAATATAGCACCAAATTTTTCCAAATATCAAGAAACCCGTTTATTTATGAAAGATCGTACCACCGATTTATGCTAAACCCAAATTTTGGTCCGCTGCGTTAGGCTAGGCTCCGAAGGCGATCTAACCCAGCGAAACAAGAAATGCAATCGATTCTTTCGGTAAGTAGTTATTAGTGAGCCGGGTAATTGGCGAGAAGACACGAAACGTGGCGCATTAGAATACAATGGCGTGTGGCAGGGAAGATTTTTCGGGCTCGCGTGTGCCGCAAGAGTAAGACGCGAGCCTCGGATGCTCGAGACATAAGCCACCGACAGAGCGTCGGTCGTTATGCACTCAACATTCTGCAATCTACCCTTTCTATCGGCCCTAATTTATGTTGAGTAAGGTAGCGGGAGAGCCCACCCTCGACTTGCTCCGCTAGGAAGCCTCGGTAATGTTTCAAGTGGCTTGTCTGTTGTTAATTTAACCCGGTGTAGGCCTGACGGGTCGTTGGGGGGAGGGTCTGTCTACCCGCCTGCCAACCCCGACTTCGTTACGATAAATCGGTCATTATCCGTGCGCGGAGAGACTCGTCAAGCAAAGACAACGCTCCCACCCTCTACCCTCCCACCCCTAGGAAACCGGTGCACCAACGTCCAGTTTTCGGGCGAGGTTCCCGAAACGGGAATTTCGGTTTCACGCTGCTGTACGTTTTCGAACCGCGCGATTACCATAACTGGATCGGACTCTGTCGCTGATAAGGGAACCCGCTGGCTAGATAGCGGCGCAGATTAAGGGAAATTCTCGAGTGAAAATTACGGATTCTTGGTGGCTCGTTTCTGAGCTAACGTATTGGAATATTGTCCGCCTGTAATTGCGCGCAGTTTTCCTATATTCTAATCAGCCCCCGATTTGCGATTTTGCGAAACCCGGATTTCAAACTGTTCACCCTTGTCTCTCGTGCCAATTTCACACATTATTTCCATACTTGGTGTGAGTTAATTTTAATTTTTTTATTTGTCTTTCAGTCATGTAATAATCATATGCAATGGTACTTTTCACCATCAAACTTTGTTAATTATGAACTGCACTTGGACTGGACATGCACAAGAGCAATATTACAAAAAACTGTTATTAAACACAAATTAAAAAGTCAAATTGAATCAATTTTTAGTATTTTATGAATTTTTGTTCCGGTTCAATTTAAATTGATTGATTTGTAGTTGTATTTTTGCACAGAAAGGCAGGTGCAGAATGTGGACTGATAGCTAGATTGAAACAGTATCTTGAAAAAAGGGCAATATTTACGTTGTTATTGGTGTTGATCGATTGTGAAATATAAACTAGATTCGAGTGCAGCTAGGATTCTATACACAGGTAAATATCAGCAGTATTAGCTGTGAATTATGAATCCGATGCAATCCAGCTGTGTATCTTGAAAAACAGAAATATTCGCAGTATTTCTGGGGGTATGAATAGACTGTGAATTATAAATTAGGCTCTATCTAGAAACCGGTGCAGTTATTGCACAATTGTTCAGAGCACAATTATTGAAAATCCAATTAATAAGCATCCGTTAGATAAAGAGTTAAAATACAGAATCTCTCGCATCCCCGTATAAATTTCATAATTTAAGGGGTTGCGTAATCCGAGCAGGTCTCAAAAAAGACCGACTGACTCGTGCAGTCGTCCAGCAAAAATTCGAAATCGCCACTTTTAATAAATCTCCCTCGTTCCTTCGATCGGGCGTCGCGACGCGTCGTTCGGATCGGCGGGCCATCGCATCGGCGCCGCAATTTCCAGGAGGGCGAATCGCGCGTCGCGACGCGCTCTCTCCACGCCGAACGAACGAAACGAAACGGTCGTAAACATATACGGACCAGGACGAACCCTTTTCCGCGTATCCTGTGCACCCTTTCGCGGCAGGCGAGGCCGACTCGGGTGGAACATTAATATCGCGAAATGAAGCTCATTTGCATATAAATAAGGCGGTGGTGGGGCACGGTGGCGCGCGGCAAGGGAGACCAGGATGAACCACCCTTTTCCACCCCCTTTCCTTTTCGCCCCCTGGCTCTCTCACCCCCTTGACTCGCTCTCTCTCACTCTCTCCTCCATTCTGATCTGGCGATCTCGCTCCGGTTCTGTCCCTCGTTCTCTCTTCCTCTTGAACAGAAACCCCACCCTGGACTAATTACACTTACAGACAAAGCAGCCTGTGCCGAGGGGTCGGTCGACTCTCTCGTTTGTCCGTCTTTCTCTCCCCCCTCCCCTTCCGTCTCTTCCTCTTTCCAGCACGTGCACACCGCTCTCTCTCTCTCTCTCCCTCTCCCTCTCTCTTTCTCTCTCTCTCTCTCTCTCTCTCTCTCTCTCCTGTACTCCCGATAACAACGGTTCGCAATGACCACGTGATAATTGCAACCCCCGTGGAGCACGTCCCCGTTAGGATACCCCGGTTAGGTCGTCGAGGAAATTCATCGTTTCCTCGCACCGCTCTCTGCTCTTTCTCTCCTTCTCCCTCACTCTCTGCTCCTCTCCGCTCTCTTTCTTCCTCTCTCTTTCTGGATGGCCACGGATAATCCTTAATCCCGATCAATGGAGTATTCGTGACGGGGTTACGCGGTGAGTTAAAAGTGTCTTGGTGGGTCTGTTACCTCGTGATACGGACTTTGTTAATGGGCTTTTATTTCCTTTTTTTTTTTTGCTTCAGCTATCTTCCTGTTCCCTCTCCACGTTCCTTTGTCCACCTTTTTCTACACTTTGTTCTTCCACTGTTCCGCCTGTGGTCGCCGAACGTTTTCTAGATTGATCGAGGCCTCTTCTTGCTATCCCCTTTTTTCGCAAGCCTGTTCACGGTTTTCCAGTTCTACCTGGCTAGAGGCAGGAACAGCCGCATTGTCCTACACCGCGCACCGAAAGGGCAATTACGAGATAATATTAAATTTTGGGATTTCCTGCGGAGATAATATCGCTTAATTATATTGCACACTCTTGGAGTATCTGAGCTCGGTGTCCTAGTTTATTCACTGCGGTCGAATGCTTGCGGAATTAAAGCTGATTCGATGCTTGCTGCCTTTTTCGGCGAGGGGAATCGTTCGCCTTGTTCTGCCAATTAGATTGCTGTTTTTAATTGCGCGGTGATTCTGGGAGCGGGAGGCGAACGTGCTAAGACGTTAGGGTAAGCTATCGGTTGTGAGGTGTGCGCTGAATAATCCAAATGTGTTAGAAATGTTAAAGAAATATTTATGTAAATATTAAATAGTATATGCAATTATCAAAAGTTAGTGTACTAATACTAGTCTAAGAATAAGTGAGATTAAGAATAATCCAGGCGAAATTCGAATATTTTCAACCAACTCCAAACAGTAAGATTTTAAAAAAACTTATCGCTTTTCTTAAGAATTGTAAAAGGGTGAATACAAAGTTCTTTATCCTGAAGTTCCTTCCACGTTTCACACAATTACATTTGTCAAGCATGTATAAAAATCATTAGCGTACAGGGGAACGTTTAATGTAAATTATCTTAACATTTACTCCAACTGATTTGCACACTAGTGTTAAGTTCAACGTCACGATTGCAGATATCTGAATACAAAATCTTTACAAGATTACGAGGTAACTCTTGTACAACTCATAATTTCAAACCTCATTACAAGACACTCTGCATTTACACACACACACACACAGCATGCACACAACTAATGTGCCACCTTATCTCGCCAGGATCTAGAAAACGCCCGATCTCTCACTTCCTTTCGAATCAAAAGTGATTAACGAGCCCGGGTAGCTGTTTGCATAAATTAAGCAACTACCTCCAAACGCTACGCACCTGCAACCGCATATATTTGACTCGAAGAAAAATCGTGCGAGCAGAGGTACATTAACAAGTCGAGTTCCGCGGGTATAAAACGGCTGTCGTCAGACCAAGGCAAACCGTATTAAACCCAGATTAAGATTTGTGTCCCCACTCTACCTTCATCGTCTACGGCGGGCCGGTCACGTGACACGTTCCGCAACAGTATTCCCTTCAATTCGAGTCAATTCACCTGATCTGGCGACATTGATCGAATCTGACTATTCGACTGATCTTCAAAAAATCATGGTTGATCTAACAGATACAAGAAAAATCCTACCAGTAGCTCTAATAGACTATAGATTTTATGCAATTATCAGTAAATGCAAATTCGCGAAGTGCGCGACAGCTCAATGTATGTATATTTTGGCTCAAAGAAAATCGCGAACAGAGGTGCATTAACAAGTCGAGTTACGCGGGTATAAAACGGCTGTCGTCAAACCGAGGCAAACCGTATCAAACCTGGTCGAATCACGACGAAACAGAGACAGAGAGGGAACGGCCATAGAGGAGGAGCGAGCTATGTGGCGAACGGTGGACTGAAAAAAAGGAAAGAAAATACGCGAAACCTTTTAAAATGCAACGAGAAGAGCGAAATCGATCGATACGAAAGATAGGCGGGAAATAAACGTTGGTGGGAACGGTTCGGGACGCACCGGCCGTTCTATAGAAAGAAACATAAAAACGCGTATTACCGATTCCGGAATACGGCCATTAGTCTGAAGTCAGCGCGGCTATCGTTTATTAAGCGCAAACAGATATTAATGTATTTTTACACGCCGGCCGTCGTTTTCGTTGCGCCGACGCCACCGCCGCCGCTGGCACCGACCGACGCCGATACCGACGCCGACGCCGCCGACGCCAGGCACCGCTGGCGCGGTCCGCGGGGTCGAAGCCAAATCCAATTACTTTTATTCGGGCGAAATGAGTGCAGCTAAGTCATTAATACTAATCAATGGTGTGCCGGGACCCGCGGCGCTACCAGTCGTTGCCTCTCTCGCGCGCTTTGCTCGTGTTGCCCGTTCGCCTCTCGCGAGAGGTTGCGCGCAGGCGTTTCGTACACGAATTACCCATAACTCAAACGCCTCGGAATGACTTTATTGCAAAAAACTTGCGCTTTTGCGAACGCTATACCCGAGCCGAGCCGAGCCGTGCCGAGGCCGCTCTTCTCTCCGCCGTATACCTATCCGCATTGTTAAAGGCTCCGCGCGCTCGCGCCGATAAGTAATGTTTATTGTTGCATTTCCAACGACCGTGTATCCCAATCCTGCCACACACCACCCACCCTCTCTTCGACGCCACCCCTTTTTATTCCGCTCGCGCGAGCTTTTTTTTTCTCTATACACCCCCTGTTTTTCGCCTGCCACCCTCGCAAACCCGCCCACGCACACCCACTCGTGCCCGGTACACGACCCGACGTCCGCGACCCTCCCCGAACCGATCCCCGGGTACCCTCTCGACCAGAGAACGTTGCACCACGGTTTTTCGCATTAGCAAGATGGCCCGTGAGGTCCGGCTAACGATTTTTTACTGCCGGACACCCCGCGCCGAACGACGATCCTTCCCGCGGAATTTAAAACGGTGCCGTCAAACGCCGATGCGATCGCGATCACGATCCGCGCAGAGAGATTGGGCGGATGCCCACTGCACCTGGTTTCGCTGATTAGAGTGCGGATACTTGCGGAATAGAAATTGGGGTGCGAGAATCGACGGGAAATTTGTTTTCCCGGTTAATCGGTTTGGTTCTGTTCGAGATAGTGTCACGATGTTTCTATTTTTTTTTTTTTTTTTACTGTTTCTGAAAATGTTTATTGCATTCGATGAGACTGATCTTTGCGAAAAGTATCATGCTTGATTCGGTCGAGATTTGAGGAAATATAAATTATAAATTACGAATAAACATTTTGTTAAAATTAATTTTGAACTAAAGTCCAATGTTTTTTGATCAAGTTCCGTTTGAGTTGCACAACGTCCAATGGAAATGTTGTAAATGCACATTCCTGCAGGCATTCAGTCTCTTTAAAGCATAAAACAAATGTCCGATTCATAGGTCGAAGTTCGGAGATTCGAAACGTTCGTTATTATTCTAATATCGATTGGGCTCCTGTTCATTATACCTAACAGTGAAAATCCCTTTTCGGTTTTTCTATAGATAGATTGTCGAAAAAACATTAAAAGCAATTATTGGGTCAAAGCTTTGTTCCCGAAATGTACAGGGCTATTCCCGTGCATCGTGTCTTTTTATACACGCGTGTGTCTCTGTATGCGAGAATGAGAAAACGTATGAACGTGTGTGTAAGGGTGGCGTGTGTAGTGGAGGGGTAGTAGAAAAAATATGTGTACGCGAACGCTTGAAGTGAGAAGTTTATTCTGAGGTAATTAAAACGAGGAGTGAACTTGTTAACGAAATTGGGAATTCCTGCCAAAATACGAAAATGGATGGACAACAATTAGAAACAGTAATGAAGTCAATGAGAGAGAGAGAGAGAGAGAGAGAGAGAGAGAGAGAGAGAGAGAGAGAGAGAGAACGCCCTGAATTTCGCACACCGGAGTTTAATGAACGGTGTTACTTTCTACTTTGTTTTAATAGAAACTTATTTCCTTCTAACCTTCCGCAGCTTAAGGGATCTATCGATACTCTCGAGCACGATACTTCGAGAATTTTTTCCAGATCCAAGAACTTCCCAAAATTATTTCTTGTACGACAGAAACATTCAATTCAATTAGATATATCATAGAGTATAATCTAATAATTAAACTTGGCATTAATTTTCTTGAAAAAAGAATTTTAGCACTGACTTAATAATTCTAGTATCGAAATATTCTCAATTTAACAGCATTTTTACTGTACTCGAAGAATTAACTAAATCATGTTACACCCATTGAAATATTTATTTGGGTATTTTCCAAAAAATATTTTTGAGTATATTACTCGGAGATTTGGATCGACCTCTTTGAATTTAAGGCGGTACACTTTTCGCTGAAAGTAAAATGAATCTGTGAAGAAAGAAATTTCTTTGTTGATGAACTTGCCAATTTTTTAATTGTGCGGAGTGGTGTAGCAGCACGATAAGACCGTGAATTTGCATAAATATTCTGGTAGCAGTGATAGCGCCGTTCGCGACCGGAAATCAGCCGAGGATACGCAAAAATGTGAGTTCTCCGGAAGAACGGTTGTTGCGTGCCGACCATCCATGGAGACCGGTTGAACGACGCCGGTATTTGCGCAAGGGGTTGGTCAGGCTGATTAATTTATGCGAAATGCCGAAAGCCCGTAAACATACGTTTCTACGGCTTTACTATATATACATATATCGCGGGGCGCACTTTTACAAGCAAAATGGCCGGGGCCTGTGCATTCAACTAATCCCCCTCGCCTCGTCCATTTAATATGGGGGTGGCCATACCGTCGGGTATAGCCGTTTACGAATTTGCGTGGAAAAAAAATTGAACTACCGCCGTGACTCCTGTGCCTCCTATTTTCGTTCGTTACCTATCGACCGGGCTTTATCTATTTTTTATGCAATGAAATGCCCGGGACCAATGGCGCCGGGGCAACCGAACCCCGATCCATTGTACGACTTTGACGAAAATTCGAAATTACAGCGCGGGGTAAAGGGGGACGTACCCTCCCTTTTACAGAGAAAAATGGCCGCGGCCGCGTTCGAATCATTTGATAACTTCCACTTTTTTACCCGGGATTCCAGTGACGCTCGTTATTTTCTCACCCTTCCCCCCTTCCCGCCCCTACGGCTTTTTCGGACCCGCGGAATTTTCGCGTACACACCACCCAACCCCCGCGCCGACCCCTCGAAATCGACACTTTCGACTGATGAAACTTTCGTCCCGTTCACGATACTGGCTCGACTCCATTGCGCTGCAGTCGAACGTATCGTTACGTTGTAATCCTGTTAATGCTTGGGGTGCCTGTTAACTACTCCGCGCGTATAATGTGCGCTCGGCCAGTCCGCGTTCTATAATTCTTTCAATTAGTCAGTACATCGAGGACTCTTCTTTCGAAAGCACATTACGGCGAATTTCAGCCGTTTCAGACAGTAATGGGCGCCACGGAAAATTGCAAAATACTGTCTTTGCCAAGAAGATAACACTGTTCCGAATAAATGCAACCCCTCGAATTTTATTTGTTTCGTGACTAGAACTATCGGGAAAAATATATGTATCTACATTTCTGTAGAACTAGTTTCTTTTTATGATCAATTATCAAGGTTACCATACTCGCGTGTGTTTTCTGTTTCTGGTTCTCGACTGCCGTATCTTACGAGATAAAATGCAGAAGCGAATGTCGATTAAACATTCGTGGAGCCACCGATTCGCAAGAAATATGGCGGTCGGCGAGTGAGTCGCGCAAAATGGCGAACCGGTGCGACGCGGCGGCGGTCACGGCTCGTCCGTTCGTTCGCAAACGCGAAAACGTAGAAAACGCGAATCGAACGGGCAGCGACAAAGGGGGGAAAAAACGCGCGGCGTGTATTAATCATTGGCCCCGTATCCCCGCGCTTTCGTGCCGGGCGATATATAATTCATGCATATTTACGGGATGCCGGAGGAATAATTAACGAACGGCAGCGCATTAAGGCGTCTCCTATGTGTACGTACGTGCACGTACAGTCGGCTTCTAAGAAGACAATCTAAATTATAATAAATCGATGGAGTAAGCACGGGGGCAACAGTGAAGCTTTACCTGCGAGACCTCTCTCTCTCTCTCTCTCTCTCTCTCTCTCTCTCTCTCTCTCTCTCTCCCTCACTCTCTCGCTCTGACTCTGTTTCGTTCTCTTTATCGCACACGTACACTGTTCCGGGTTTGTGTATCGTATCGATGGGCGGCGTTGTACGAAGTAATGTTACCCGACGCGGCCTCTTTGCATAATGCCATGGAAATATGCCGGAACGTGTATCGCCATAGTTGGATACAGATTAAGCGTGTTAAAGCGTCGACACCACGGCTAATTCGCGAAAAAGGAGTCACCCGGTTGGTTTGGCCCATGAATAAATCCGGCGTGAGCTCCTCGGCTAACCGAGACGACTTTAACCGCGGGGAGCCTGGCTGATTTTCCCACCTCCCCTCCCCTTATCAAATTATTTCCACGTGTCTCGCGGAGAATTTGCGAATTTTGATGGACGGAGAGTGAGACACACAAGAGCCCGACTCTCGCGGCGCTCTTTGAAAACACTTCGCCCGGATGGCGGAGAAGCGTTTCAACGAAACGAGGTTGTCACGCCGGCCGCTGATGAAACCGAGTCGTTTAGATGCCACGCTAAATAGCTAAATAGAATACTCTATTTATGCGGAATACCGTTTGATTGCGAGCTTGCGGTTTCTGATCTTCTGTTGACAGGTGTGTTAATTTGTCGACACCAACTCTGTCGCTCTTGTTTCTCTTCAATTTTATTTTAGTGGTCCTCGAATTCTCGGAATTTTTATGTGATGTGTTACTTTTAAAACTCCGCTAGATTCAGTGATAACATACTTTCTTTAATTTTGATAAGATCTTGGCACCTGTTATACATTATTCTACTCGATTAATATCGTTGTGTCTATGTCACATACTTTATCGAGTGCTTCATATGTTTAACTATGACATACGTTACTGAAGAAGCTTTCGGGACAACCGAATGGAACAGACGCCGAAAAAGTCGGTCCTGAACAAAATGTGAGCGCGTACCAAGGCCGATTCTTCGGTGTGAAATGCAGCTCGTTAACCGAAATCGCGGCGAGATAATACGATTTTAAGCGCGCCAGGAGACCGACCGCGTCGAAAAACTGCAGACTCATTTCGACCCGGATACATTGTACAAACCTAAATAATTTGCATCGCGAGATTTTTCTATTGTGCCGGCCGACACGCAGCGGCAAATTAACGGGCTCGCGCTCGCTCGCTCGCACGCTGGCTCGCTCCGGTTCAATCAGCCCGGCGCCGCGATATATTGGCAATCGAGCTGTTGAATATTTTTTATTGTACATACGATTACAAAGCGCCGCGATCGCCTGTTCGAGCACACGGGTCTTGGAATGGAAGCATGGAAATCGCGAGAACACAACGACGCGGCGCGCGCGTGCCCCCACGGTAGAAAGATTGTAATTCGCCCGCGTTTATTTAATTATTTCGATGCTGATTCGGTTGCCGGTGATTATTTCGGGTTTCTATTGGCCGCAGATACGCTGCTTCGCGCTTTCTTCTTCGTTGGATAGCCGTCGGATCCCTGAATGGGTCTCTGGGTCGCTTGCTTCGATCATTTTTACCGATTTTGCGATCTTTTCACGAAAATCCAGAGCTCCCTTTGTCTTCTTCAGAATGGTATGCGATAGAGCTGAGTTACTTCGAAATTGGTTTTGTTATTGTTAAAAAATAGTTTCACTTTTTACAATAAATTTCCAATTTTCCAAGCTCCCCTGCACAAAAATTCATCATGTTATTTTAATCAGAATAATGTCACGAATATATTGACGAAAGTTTCATAAAAAAATTGTAACAAATTGAAAGTTTCATCATTGAATTAGCCATCATAAATAGTTCAACATTTGATCTATTGAGCAATCGATGATCGCCGAGCATTATGGTCGCGTCCAGTCGAGAAACCGGAAGGTTTATTAGCATGGCGGCGGGACAGAATGATGGCACCGGTCCCGCGCGACTCTCTCGTTGATTTTTCTGTATTCATCAATGATTCGTGCCGCGCTCCTCTTTTTTCCACCACCCGATTCTCACCCCCCCCACCCATCGTTCCACTCCCGTGCATCCCGAACCCTCCGCGCCTTTAAAGCCGCGTCTACCACCATTATTTCGTAGCGAAGCATTTTAACGTCGGCCAGTTGGACCGTGAATGATTATTAATCAATTTTCAGCGTTAAACTTGCCGCCGCAATAAAAAGCGCGGTACGTTAACGAACCACGCGCGTATAATTGAGCATTTCGGCGAGAATGATTGCCAGCCTCCAATAAAACCTTTGCGCGACCGCGTTCGATTGATTTCGGTCAGTAAGGAGAGGAGAATGAAAAAAAATAAAATAAAAAAATAAAAAAAAACCGGGCGGCGCGACGTGTATTTTTTAATGGGCGTCTCGTTATGGCCGTCGAGAGACTCTGGCCGTAGGAATTTAATGTTGCTCGAAGAATTTTAATCATAGTAATAATAGTAATAGTAATAAAAAGGTTTTACTGCGTCACGTACGGAGATAAGTATACAAATACCTTCGGCTTCGTGTGTGTGTGTGTGTGTAAAAAAGTTATAGAATGGGGACGCAATAATATTTAACCGTGTATATTTACGTGCAAATAAGGTGGCGCAAAGGCGGGGCTACGAATAGGTGCGTGTGCGTCTTTGCGTGCGCGAGTGTGTTGGTGCCTAACTTAATGAAGCGTGGAGAATCGTATTAATATCCTAGAAATGAATTCTGAGTTTATGGTGATTATAAAACTGCGTTGTGGTTTATATTTCTGGTTCTTGGCGAAAGAAAATTCAATTAAAGACGGCTGCGCGGCTGTTGTATTTCGAAAGAACTGTGTAAGCAGCGGTAATTAATGTTTTACCGATACCTGAAGAAATAGTCCACGGATCGTATGTCTGTCGAGCGAGGCGGCTGTACAACTCGTGCTGAAATCATTCAATCTGCGATCCAAACCTTCAACCTGTCAAACGAGAATTATTTACAATATTTGCCTGAAGACTATGCTTTTTTCTAAAAATATAAATTGTGATGAGAATTTTTCTCTGACCCTTCGAGACTCTATGAGAGATTCTAGGATATTTTAATAACTATACTTAATAATCAATAAGTACACTTATAAAGCATACAGCAAAAAATATTCGAAATTTTATTCTGTATAAATGCATAAAATTTCTAGCCTACCAATGACCAACGGCATAACATACAATCAGGCCACTCACTGTTGCAAAATATTAAAAATATTATTTAAATGTCTCATTCTCCCAGTATTCGAAATCGATGAAATTTTTTCATTTCCATGCGCTGTGGACATTACAAAAATACAGTGCATCGGCCAACGTGAAAATAGCCTCGTTAGATTTCGAAACATCTCCGTCTGCTAATGCGAAAAAAGATTGGCAACGGCCATGTCAGCGCACACTTTCCCCCGGCCATTATCACCTTATTAATTTTTGAAACGTCACCGTTCCCGAGTCGCGCACAGATTTCAGACGAAAAATATAGCCGAAAGCACTTCGCGGGGTACGCCTGTTGCCATCGCAACGGACCAATACTTTATAATCGTTATCAATACCGTATAAATACAAGGTTTCAAACGCAGCGTAATAAACGAAATAAAGTATGGCCAATCTCGTTCCAGATTGGCCGCGCTGACTTTTCCCTCGTTTCCACCTACTCGCCGCCCCCACAATCCCAATTAATAACATTTTTCGCTGTTCTCCTCCTTCCGAATTTCATTAGCGTAAAACACAGACATGTATTTCCGAATAAGCGGAACGTCTGACTTATTTCGTCCGATTTGTGGCATCTGAGAATCATCAGAGAAACTAAAGAATTCAATCCATAACAAGATTTTAAAAACTTATTGTTTCTACAGACTTTTTCAAAAAATTTCACACTTGTGTCTTCAGCTTTAAGATCTAAAATCTGTCTCTGGTACGGTAAAAATATTGTTTTTGAAAAATGACACGAAGAAATAAAGCTTGCTAAGAACTGCTAGGGTTTAGATTTGCACCTTTGGAAGATGAAGAGAGTGTGGTCAGTTAGTTAGTTAGACAAATGTATTTTCTGGGCCCATGAATGGGACCAGCAACGAGCCTACGGCCTGACTGACGAGTTCGAACTTCTGTTACAGGACAGTGACAGGAGTAGCGCTGGCAGTCCCGAGCCAGCGACTACCATTGGCTCGCTGCATGAGCACCAGATGATGATGGACGAGCTGAAGAACTCGCGGAAGAGGCGACGCAGTCCGTCACCTGAAAATCTGCATCAAGCGAAACGGGCGGCAGTGGCGCAGGCACATCTTAATGGGACAAGTGAGTGGGACCGTCTACAAACACTAAGTAAAATGAATTTTTCAACAATTTTTCTCCTCTTAATCTTGTCGACAAATTCAATTATAACTTCTATCAAACATACATGAAACAATACTTCATCCAATTTCTATTTGCACGTCGTATGATTAAATAGAATTTCACACAACTCCATAGAAGTATATTTTATTCTACAATCTATTGTCTTTGAAAGAAATAAAAGGCTTTGATTGAATAAAAATTTACAGATACTAAAAAGTGTAGAAAGTATTTAAAAATTTTTTAGTGCCACAAAATGTTTGAATAAATCAACAGATCGTATTAAAACTTAAGCCAGAAGCAAATAGATTCGTATAAGGAATTAGAAGTGTGTCGACTTAGATTTCCAGCATAAATCGTTGAGTTAGCGTTCGAATCGAAAGTTCTGCGCGCTCTATCGATAAATCGACGCTATCATAAAACTTTGCATTTCTATTTCCGCCAGTGGCCGGGATGGTAACTCTGCAGAACCTTCAGAATCTGGCGAGTCTGCAAAACCTGCCGCAAGTCGCCTCACTAGCCGCGGGTCTCCAGGGAATGACAGCGGGGCTGACTAACAATCAGCTCATCAACACGCCCTTGAATCTCACTGTCAGCTCATCCGGTAGGACTTCCAATTGTCGATTCAAATGGAAACGCGTGCCATAAGTGACGTGAAATTTGAAACCCTACCGCCCCCACCCTCTCTTCCACCCCCTCTGAATTTTATTTCGTTGCTACTAATTATCTCACCCTTGAACATTCCGCGGTTTCCCGGTGAATTTCATACTTCGCCGCTGCGAAAGCCGGTAAGGGTCCGCGGGCTCGAGATTTGAATTTTAATTTGATGTTACGTTAATTTATTCGAAATCCCATTGCTTCGATGTGCGCTACTTTGCGTCTGAAATCCGCTTTTTACTGGCCGCGACGGAAAAATATCCGAACCTCCTCTCCAGCCGCGTTTAACTGCTAGCCAGACCGAAAATTACTGTTTGAACTGCATTAACATTAGAAGGAAATTTTAATTAGAAGATTGCGCGAGAAAGAAACGTTGGGATTGAATAAGATATTATCCCCGTGGTCTTTTTATTCGATTCTATGAAGCTCTTTATGGTCATATACTTTTTTAATCTCCGTTCGCAGCCTAGTTATAATAACAGACTGGTTATAGCGACGCGAACGATTCGATTAATAGGTTTAAGTATTCCAAAAAATAATGACGAAACCCTCTGTTTGCTAGTTCGCGCAAAAAATACCTGTAAAATATTAAGAAGAGAGGGAGGTTCGCTTTTAATTAATTCCGTGGCATCAACAGTCGTAAAAGTCTTTATTGCAAGGAGCAGAGTATTAATTAATTAATATACACTAGAGTAAACAGTAATCGTACGTGTACGAGTATATTTATAACGCAAATGACCGGGGAACAGTGAATTACCGGTGATTGTGTTTCACGTGACAAAACGATCTCGCGATTCCGTGGAAAAACCGGTCGAAACGATAATCAGCGACTGGTTTTTCTTTTTTTGAAATGAGGAATCGTGATGTTCAGGTGGCACTGTACCAACAGCCTCGAGTACGACAGCTGCGCCACACCTCCTGCCACCAAGTTCGGCGCCAATGGTGACATTACCTCAGCTATTATCTCAGCCGCAACCGGTTGCAATGCCTCAATTCATCCTAACGTCCGGTCAATTGGTTCAAGGCATTCAAGGGGCTCAGCTTCTTATCCCTACGTCGCAAGGTAAGCCTTCTGTTTCTTATGTATCCCGGAGCCCTTTCAGCGCTCTCGAATGACCATTGATTGACACCCATTGAAACTTCTCTCCTCTTGATGGTAATAAGAGCGTCAACGGTTCGAACGTGTCACGTAAATCGATGGTGGTCCTTTAAGGCACACTCCCTCAATGGAAGATCGACTTTGTAATCGTCCAGACGCAAAATCACGAAAGAGACCGACTTTCCACGCGAAATTATCTATCTTTCGTTCGTGACGCACGAGATTCGGGATTTGTATGACCCAGGGCAGGATACCAGCAATCAAATCATTTTTCCTGTTCGTAATCAAAGGAGTTACTGTCGAATCGTGCATGCAATTATTTTATTACTTTCTCGGGTGGGAATGGCCTGCTATCGAACCGCCTATTTAGCTTTATGTGCACAAGAAACGGACTGCGAGTTTGTGTCTTTTTTAACGAGTCTCGAGAAGCTGAACGTCGCTTGAAATTTTACTTCGTACATTCCCAATCATCTGCATTATAAAAGAAGAATCCACTCAATCTGACATATAATTTTCAAGATAAAAATTTGTTAACGAAACCTGTCTTTTTATGAAAGCATTTCATTTTTTCGAATGAGTTGCATGTTCAATGCAGATATATATTGATGCTCTCACCTATGCTGCGTCCACGTACTCTTTCGTTCACAATGACACTAAGAGATTTCGATGAAGACATTTTATAAACAAATTCGAATTCTGCTAAGTGATGGCTTAAACCCCCAAACACCGCACAACACCACAAATCAAATCTCGAGTGGGTCGACAGAAAACAAATTCCAATCGCCTCTCCAGTGTCCCTAATTCGAAATTAGCATACCGGTCAGATCGCCGTGCCACAGCGGACCGCGATCGCCGCAAAAACGATCGGTCCGATTGATCAAGTCCTCAAGCTCCGATACTTTCGATTCCCGGGCCAGAGCAGTCCACGCATCCTCCGGACGCGCGAGCCTAATCGTCGAAGCCTTACGGGCGAAATATAATTAAACGCCGCGGCTCGTCGTCCGGAGATAAAGGGACCGGGGGTTGGATAATTGCTGGCGGTATCACAGAGGACCAGCAAGAAGTCTCGAACAATAACCCGGCGCGCTAAGTACCTTCGAATTTCGTGGGCATAAATCAGTCCGAGTGGACTCATCGGGAAATCTGCACGATGTGCTCGCGCATAATGTTGTGCAATCAAGATCTGCCGATATATAATATATATATATGTACAGACACAGCTAGAAGAGAGAGGGAGAGAGAGAGAGAGAGAGAGAGATGGATATGCATATAGATATAATATAATATCGACTATCTCTGACCAGTTCTCGGACTAAGGCCAGCCCCGTCGTCCATACTTAGTGGTCCTAGACTAGCCCGGCGAGCAGAGGGCAAACTCTGCAACTAATTTCAATGTATAATTAACGTCTCACTACCCCTTTCCAGACCCACGAATAACTCCCCGCAGCCTCCGACCCCCCTCCTCACCCCCTGGTCATCCCCCTTCTAGACCTCCTCGGGACCGTCCCTCTGCTACCCTAACCCTAGGTATACTCTCTCTCTAGCTGGACATCACAGCTCCGCGGATTCGGCCGCTATTATATCGATTGCGGTTCGCGCTAACTTCGTTTCTACCAAGTTGGGTTCCTATTCTGGCAATTGGGAGGGAGAGAGAAAGCCGGAGAGACCGTCGACGGTATCGTGCCGGGGCGGACCCACCAGCTAGGAGAAGGGTAAGGAGAACTTTGGGAGTCCGCCTAAGTGGATTGAAGTTCGTGGATATGGACCAGTCGTGGTAGGATGACGAGTTACGTGGTGGCAAATAATGTTTGCACTGCTTCCCGGCTGAATCGATGCTAACTGACTAACGCTCGATTGGTTTCTGATCGACGACGATGAAAGAGCTCGAAGAGAGGACACGCCAGATACTTACTTTCCGGTTTCGAGATCGCGGCGGGAGTCTATGCTGGACGCGTGGAGAGATTTCGGAGGAGACTTCGATCCTGAGGGGAGAATGTTCAGGGAAATTGAATTTGAACATTTAAAGGACGGTGGTGTTGCTACTCGAAGTCAACGCTTCGCAAAACTTGAATTTATTTGTGAAATACGACACTTGAAAATTTTTCTTTTTGTCTTCGTGCTATTGTACCCGCAGTATCGAGTCAATTAAATTGATTGAAACGGCACAAACATCGGAGAAATTAAAGGCCATTGTTTTATTATTTTTAATGCCTCGCGATTGTTAAGGGTGGGAATATAAGAAACATTTTATTCTGCATGAAAAGATCGGCCGTTTGGTAATGATTTGATTTGACGCATTCAATTTGTCGGGGCCAACTCCTTCTCGGCGGTGACGTCGATTTCGTTACATCCGATATCGAGTATCCGATCAATCGCTCGTCAACGGACTGTTTTCGTCAGGAATCACGAGTTCCTCCGTCGATATTCCCGGGTGGCGGATTAATTATGCTGAGAGTAGGGGAACCGTTACATACGCGGCGCTGCTTAACCATAACATTTCCGAGCTGGCAAACTTTCGCTGTCCGGTTAAATTCGGAAATGGATGTCCGCGTATCGGATAGAAGAGTAACGGGATGACACACACTATGAACTATTTACCCCGGTTCGATTTTAAGCAATAGTGACTGAATCATTGATGAATCGAACGGGTCGCGAGAGCTTTTCACACCATTCGAGTGGAGTGTATAAGAATAAGCTCCGTTAGAAGACACGTCGATTCAAGATTATTTTAGCGATATAGGTCAACATATAATGATGAAAGGTCCGTCCAACTTAAATGACAATCTAATGCTGATAGAACAATGCTCATTGTCAATTAATATTTCAGTTTGATCGATCGACGCTTAGAATATATACAATTTAAGTGTTCATTTTCCTGGTGCTCGGAATTCAATTTTCACGTTTCAACCATGTTTAAAATTTAGCGACACATTCCTTTCTCGCGAGGTATACCGCGAAACGATTTGATACAGTCGAGCGATTCCTGACCTTTTCAAATGCCAATGGACGTCCGGAATCGTTGAAAAATTAACCGAGTATCTGATTATTTTATGGTTTTCTTAAATTTAGAATTCATTGTCGACGATTTCTCAATCAGCAACGAATAAATACGTATACCCAGCTGCGTTGTCAAAGCTGTAGAAGAAGCATTCACATTTGTCACGGATGTGTAAAAGCACGTGTCCAGATGATTGTTTAAGAAACAAAGTAAAGACACTCCGCGAAAGACCATTTCCAACAGGGTGGAATGGTCGAATCGAAAAGAACGATCGTCGCCGTGCTATCATCGTCAAATATCGCTTAAACTGAACGGTAATCGGATTGCCAGTTGACCTTACCTCAGAACGCGAAACTTTTATGGCTGTTCGGAATACAGGATTTGCTTAGCTTAGCTATAGGTACCAACACGGGTACGTACTCATGATCAGTAATCATATTAAGCGCGTGTACAGGGTAATCAGATTAGCGGAGCTGGAGGTAATCCCGAAACTATTCTAAGTATGATTAGGCGTCCTTCTCGCAGCCTAGTCCAGTACCAGTACCTGTACCCACTATTAAGATGACGATAATAGTTTGCCAACTACGCTGGCCTGCGAGGTTACCTGCCCTATGGGTTGCCTAATAATCCCTCTATGAGACTCTGATAACTTTACTACCCTTCCTGGATCAACGACGCGTGGACTATGTTCATAATGGAAATGAAGTATCTATTGATTCGAGACACGTTCATACAGCCTGGGCCCCCGGCCCCCAAGGGGATAGAATTATCAACCGACCTCGTTCCCCGTGTCGTCGTTACTTCGTTAGATTCTAATCTGTTCGGGTGGGGGCTTTTCTTTCGCCCGTTACCTCCACAGGAATTGCCACGCAGACCATACTGACCATCCCCGTCAGCCATGTCACCAACAATCAGATGGTGAACCTTGCGCTGAGCAACGGACAAGTCGTGTCCACGACCCTGGCTAACCTGCAGTCCATCACGCAGCCCCAGAACATGCTCAACACGCCGACCAGCAACGGCGACTTCTCAGGTAAGATGAAATTAAGACGCAAAGGGAAAAAAGACACATAACTCTCTAATTGCTCTGTGAACGGGTCCGGCGTTGAACATGTAGCGAAGCAGGTTTCTGAACCTTGTTCTTTAACGTTACTTTTCAACCTTGTTTCATGGCAGTTCCAACAAGTTTAGCATCGAGTTTGGGACTGAATTCAGCAGCGCTGCCGCACCTCCTGAGCAACAGCTCGGCCAGTCAGCAGCTCCTGAACGCGATGCAACCTCAGCAATTGCTCCAGGCTGCGCAAGCAGTTCAAGCACAGGCGGCCCAAGCTGCACAGGCAGTCCAAGCTGCTCAGGCCTCTCAACAACCGCTTTTGACCACCTCGCCGCAGCAACATAGCCATCGACATAGCTCCCACATGAACCATTATACGGTAGGTGTTCATCACAGAATTCAACGTCTTTCTTGGTTCAACCGCGATTAGGCTAGTCCTACAAAGTCCTGTGAAGCTAGCCACTCAGTAGACAGTCTACTAAGTACCAGTACAACATTCGAGACTACAGTATTGAAGATAGATTCGCCAAATTTAAACATAAGTGGCCGGATGCTTCCGCGGCCAATTACAGATTCGCCTAACCAATACCATCTTCTTATACGTAGCCATCTTCCAGAGTACTTAAACTCGGGGTTTCACTTATTCCATCCAATAAGCCGCGCTCCGCGGAGGACAATCAATGTCCCAGAATTTGTCTCGCTCGCCTGAACGATTACTTCGGGTCGTGGACAGAATTCCGTTGCAGATGGGGTTCTTTTCCTCTCGAGGAATTTTGATTCGCCATCGCCGATAACTAACACTGTCCGTAACTATCTCGCCCTCTCTTTCATTGACCAATCGGTATCCTCCGGCGACCATGACAATACACGAACGGTTCCTCAAGCACAATGTACGACGGATACCGTCGACGGTCCCCGCGAAGGTGGAGGAGTTAAACCGGGCGCAAGATCAGCGGGAGAACAACCAGAAAATAATTCCCGATAGCAAGCGATCTCGTTAAGAAAGTATTCCCCGTGGCGGCGGCGGCTACGTTTTCTTCCACTAATTAGACTCTAAAGCGTCTCGGGGTACGGGGGCTAGACCCCGGAGTCTCATTATTGAGTGCATAATTGGCGTGGAAGAGGAGCATTGTCGTTCCTGGCTCAGCTGCTAATCCGTTACCTACCGTCGTTGTTGTCCCTCACAGCCAACGGAGAAGCACCACAGAGAGAGGCCCGAGCAATCCTCGCCATTGAACGAGTCCGTGGTATCCGCAGCATCGGCACTCAACAGACTCGCGGCCAGCAACGGGGAAATCACCATCACGACGACGCACGGACACAGTGTCCCTGGTGTCAAACAGGAGACCAGCAACATGCTCTACAGCCCCAAAACGGAAGAGGACGATCTGCTAAACGATTCACCTAGTGAGTACCATTTTTCAGCTTCCTTCGACTCTCCAGACTCTTTTTTCGATCCTTGCTATTTCATTCGTCCTTTAACCTACAAAGGAAAAACTTGAATTTTCTATTTTATATACTGGGTGGGTCACCTGACGTTTGTACCAAAAATATCTTTGTTGTTTTCAAAGATACATTAAGTGTATTCAGTGTATGTCTTCAACTTTTGTTTTCGTGTCATAAAGTTTTAGATTCATTTTTTTTTAAAATTTTATTCGTTTCGTAAAAAATGTGTCGAATTGCAAGAAAAATCACAGATAGCAAGTTCGATCGAATAAAGTGAAAAGTTTGATAGCATTTAACACAGTTTCAAATTATTCTTGTTTACCGTGCACTGCTATTACAGTAAACCTTGCTTTGGCGAAATTTATGTATAAAGGCAAGAATTTGCATAAACATCGGCAGTCTAATCATTAATAGTTCATGATACATTTTAACGTGCCTGCCAGTAAATGGGTCAACGTATACCTATTTGGAACGTGTTTTCTGCGGTTATCAATTATGCATCTGATTCATTACTTATAACATATATTTTCAATTCGGAAGTGTGTTTCTTTTCGCTAAGAATATCGGGGAAACGACCTAGAAACAATATATAAAATATCGCATTCTTTGTACAGAGTTTTATGAAATTTCTCTGTTTTTCATCTGAGAACATTATTTTAAATTTTAGTTTTTGGTCGTAACAGCAAAAGTGTACGAGTTAATGATTAAACTTCGGTTAAAGTGCCTGCACATGTGGACAGAAATATTCAACAGGAAAGCGTATCCTTGCATAATAACATTAGCCACTCGAAATCGCGCTTCCTTCCTCTGCCGATTTAACAATTAACGAACGGTCGAAGCCGATAAATAATAATGTTCGAGACTCTGGCCGCGCTATGAAGCGCTTAATAATTTTAATGGGATATCGTACAATGCTCGACTCATTACGATGTATTAGATCGTTCCTTGCTGCCTTCTAGGAAGCCATAAAGATACCGACGCGGTACGTAACCTCGAGTTGGCAGACAATAATTTTAATAATTCGCATTCGTTGCCACGAATGCCACTTCGACGATGGAATAACCGATGTATCTACAATCTAACGGGCTCGGTCTGTTCAGCTTGTGTTCACCAACGTAATCCCACAAATGCAGGAATGTTGTACATTTTTTCATGACCGCCCGATAACGGCTGAATCTACTTTCTTGATAACGACGCTGCATCTTCGGAGAAACGCTCACCAATGAACGCAAACCGCGTTCACATTGTTTTCAACCAGTTATCCGACAAAATTCAAGTTAAAAAAATTATAAACACAATATATCCATTTTTTAGAAGTCCTAAAATATTTTTATATGTACTTTATGGGATACTCTGAGATACTCACGTACGTCGAATTAAATAAAATTCCATCTCCCAGAAGAACAGCTTCAGCGAATAAAAATTCGCATAAAATCGCCTTAAATTCAGGTCAATTCTGTGCGCAAAAATTTGTTCAAATATTTTGCGCGCTATAAATGAGCGACGTCCAGTTCTGGAGAATCCTCCAGGAAGAGATTCTACCAGATTCGAAGCACCGAAGCGTCACTGATTGCAAGAATTCTACGAGACAACGACTTCTCGCGACTGAACTTCGTTTCATGTTCGCGATTCGAGAAAATCTTGGCAGATTCCTCGAAACGGGCCGCGTCGAGCATCTCGGTCCGCTTTTTTGTCCGCGTTCGATCGGAAATTAATGATCGCAGAAAGAGCGCGCCGCGGAAGAAGGATTTGCAGTTTATTGCGCGGCGCAGAAACTCGACGAACTGGTCGAGATTGCGGGGCATGTGGCCACCTCTATTGCGTGCGTATACATTCGGGGTGACAGATTTACGAGAGAAATCGGTGCAGCTCAAGCTGCTTTAACGAAGCCGCCTGATGTCATTAGGCAGCTTCCCGCGAGAGCTTCGGGACATACCGATCGATTGTGAGTCGAGTCAAATTCTTTGGAATTTGTTCGGACTATCCATAATCCCTGCAGTCTGTGTTCGTCTACTCCGGAAAATTTTAGAGGCTCAGAGAACGGGTTGCGGATCCGCCGTATGTGTCCTTTCGATGTTAAAAAATATTTTGACTTGTTAAAGTAGATTGGAAACACGGGATCGATTGTTTGTGAGTCGAGCTAAATCCTCTGGAGCTTGTTTAGACTCTCTGTAATCCGTGTGGACCGTGTTGGTGTACAAAATATTTTTTCACATTTACAAGACCTGAATGTACTCTTTGATGTTGAAAAATACGATGTGGAATCTCTGGATTGCAGACGCTATGCGATTTTCTCAAACAGTTTTTAAGTCTGGCAAAACATGTTTTAGCTATTGTTTAAAATTTTAAAGATAGAAAAAATTGATTGGAACACTTAGCACCTGTTCTATTATATTTTTCGTTGAGAGTAATGAACAAGAAAATTTCCGTGTCAGAATACTGTGTGTGCCTAAGATCGTCGCGCCAAATTCTCGAATCTGCATTACAGATCAGCCAACTATCAACGAGGCCACGAACAACATGGTGGACGGCATCAATCTGGACGAGATCAGGGACTTCGCGAAGGTGTTCAAGCTCCAAAGACTGTCACTGGGTCTGACGCAGACCCAGGTGGGTCAGGCCCTAAGTGTAACCGAGGGTCCAGCTTACAGCCAAAGTGCCATATGCAGGTGAGTGTGCACAGTTTGCCGTGTCCTCTATCTCGTCAAAATCCAACGGACGTCGCTGATGAGAACTTAAAAAAAGCAAAAGCAACAAAACAAAGTAACACGATAGACTACGACAGTGTGCCAGGTCACTGGAAATGCCGTGGAAAAGGATTAATTTCCGTCTGTCAGCCAAAGCTGTACATTTCCAGACCACGTATGAGTAACGATCATCTCCGTGACAATACTTTTCGGTCGCTGGAAAATTTATTAATTCCCCATCGCGTTCGGAACGACAGTTTTTCCTGCCGAAATAAGAATGCAATATCATGCGAGCTCGATACGCTGCGAGCGATTTTCATTCCTGAGACAACTTAGCTTTCATTAACTTAGCAGAAGGGATACCAATTGCCACAACAGTTTATTTCATATTAAATCAAGTTCAAGTTCTCTTTTCGGTCTTCTAGTGATTCGCTCGAGAACTGAATGTACAGTATTCCCTCTCTAGCAGTTTCTCTCGTTGTAATCGCATCGCCATCCCCACCTCGCGGGTCAGTAGGCGGCATTTGCTCGGGCCAAGACAATGAGCGAACGGAGGGGATAGTGATGCAGTAAAGTGGGAAGTCAGCGAAATCCAGCGATCGCAGAATCGCGTCGCTGACTCGTTGCGAGTTCATCTACGGTCCCAATATGGTGCACCATAAGGAGGGAATACTGTATCGCGTGTCCTGACGGAAAAGTTGCCAGATCCTTCGACCCGATCGTGTTCAGAAAAAAAATGTGTCAAACCTGCCACGTTGGTTCCTCCATATAGACAGAAACTGGGATCTCTTTGGATGTTGTTGAAGCACTCTTTTCCGCCATATACGGTGTGTTCTCTGCACGCTTCTCTTCTCTTCCTTAACAGAAACGTAAATAAAAAGGAACCACCGTGGTAACGCCGGTGGCAAGCGGAGACGCTATCGTTTCCGTATCCTTCGAATTCTTATCGTAACGACTAATTTAAGCATTGGTGATTGTTCCCCAGTGCCCTGGCTACCCAGATGTACGCTGCTGCCTCGCAGATTGGCTCTCGGCCACAACCGACGTACGTTCACCCCTCATGCTACTTAATTTACCTAAAGAATCGAGAACTTTGTCAAATCCTCTGGCGGAACGGGCAGTTATACCCAAGCATGCGAATATACGGGACACGTGTTGGTCGTCGCGTGCGCTCGCGCATCCTCGCTGCGATACGAAAGAAAGCTATTAAGCTAGCTAATCCTAATGGCGATTAGTCGATGACTGATTCGCATATCTCTCGAGTTCGCTTCTCGTTCAACAACCATGGACAGCGTGTGTCTAACTCGTGTTTAAATAGACTCTTTCTTTCACCATCCAATCGTCGATCATTCCTCCTTCTCCTTTTTCACTTTCTTTCTCAATATGTCTGTCTCATTAAGTCTTTCTCACTCCGTCTCTACTTCTCTCATTCTTTCATACTCACTGCGATTAGCCAACGGAAATTAATAGCTACGGGGCATATTTGGGTATAGCTGCAAGTACTCTCGCTGATTCCTAACTCCGTTTTTGGAAAAGAGAAAGGAGCACTGTTTTTCGAAGTTTTGTAACGAGCTATTTCTTCGAGCCAGGGCATTGGCAAACTTGGGCATGATGTTGCCAACGCGCGAACACAAACGACGACGATATCCATCGAGACGTCCGTCGAGTTCGCCACCTGTTCGACCGATCCTACCCTCCGGCGATCACACGCCTACTCCCACGACCTATGCGAGCGTCGTCACGGCTGTCGAAGCGCGTTGGCAACATCATACACGGCATCACCAAAACCTTTAAGCATGCACGCATTGTCAATGTCCTGTTTTTTGAGTCAATGCATGCCTCTTAGTGCTCCTTTAGTCGAACAAAAACGTAAAGACGATCTTTGAACGCGGCGAGGCACCGGACACCATAAGCTGCCATGACCACCGGAAGAGAGCCAAGAACTTCCACTATATTTTCTTAGCCTTTTAAGGTCTTCATTTCAACGCTATTGCTTCGAATCGCATCATTGCGTTGGAACGTATGCCTCGAATTTTACACAGAAGCTCTTCATTGTCATTTTTCTTGACGAAATATACAAGCTAATCCAGTATTAACATTTTCAATACGTTCCACGAAAATTTTTTTACAGAAATGAACGTCAATTCATTCTCGAAATATGAACGTTTCCATTTTCTGAACAATACACAATGGAAACAGTTTTCATTTGTCTTGACTGCATCAACTTGTGGCGACGATGGATACACAAGTACTTTAGAATATTATTAATATGAAATTAATGTTTATTATATGGTACTGTATATGTACTTTAACAAATATTTAAAACTGTTTGAATAAATGCTGAGAATCTTTAGATCAATGTGAAAATCGAAACGAGTGTTGGCAGTTTATGGGTTCGTTTAATTTTCTGATGCACAAATGTTCTCGGAGACTTACCGAATCGAACTCAGGATGACGAAGAATTTCTACATCTGTCGGATCATTTTCTATATGGACGAGAAAGTTCTCTGTTGTACGCTGTTTTCGGAACGTCTTTGCGCGTTTGCGATCTTTTCCTTTCCTCACCAGTTCGGCTCTCCGAACAACGACCGAGACCAGAAATCATAAGTTGTTGTTCGCTCTAGATTCGAAAAATTGGACATCACGCCAAAGAGCGCGCAAAAAATAAAACCGGTCCTCGAGAGGTGGATGAAAGAAGCTCAAGAGAGGTGAGTTGCATTCCAACATTCCAATAAAACGTTATTCTTCTTTCTTTCTTCGTTCTGTTTATCGAATTTCGTTTGAGAATGTCGAGTGCTCGATGACGCGGATCCGAGTAATTATGAAATACGATTAGGAAAATTAGAAACACTCCGGAGAGGCCTACCGTCAGGAAAAATCTGAAATATCTTGTTAATTATCCGTCTACGGTACCGCGCGGATAAATGAGCGCTATTCCCACTACATTCCCTCTTTAATTTGCGCTAGTCACCTGGGGTGCCGTTTACTAATGAATCTTCAGATTTTCTTAGAAATATTTTCGATACGCTGGTAATCTGCATCGCAGTAATTAAAACTACACCGTTTCGTACAATAAAAAATACACACACTTGAAATTCTAGAAGAATTCTATCTTCGTCGCAATATTTATCCACTCGAATTGAAGTATGAACAGACTGCAGACATTGTATATTTATAAAATACATCAAATGTGAAACATTAAAATCATTTAAATAAATGTCTACATATGTACACCTCTTGTATCACGAAATTGATGAAGACAATTTTTATTTTGTACGATAATAAACAATTGAAACAACACACTGGTGGCGATTAACCTACTCGAATAGTAGAATTTCGCGAATTTCATCAAAAGGATCAATCGTTAATCGAATGCATCGGGCAACGACATCAAAATCGCGTTCATCGCTCGTTATAAGCGCGCCAGCGGTCCCAATCGGCTTACCTCAGAAAAACCGTACTGTATCGGACTGTACAGCGTCTCGCGCGTATATTTCGCATCGGATATAGCATTTAGACAAACGAAGCTGTTCAGAAAAGTGTTCCAATCGCAGAGCAGCTGCAACGGCTGGCTTCGTGCCGCAGGATTATATTCCGCAATCGTCGAGCAGGATCTCAAGCGGTGTCCGAGAGCGTGTGAACGCGTGCGTGCTAATTGGTAATTCGCTAATTGAATCCACCTGATTAATTGCAGATCCGCGTCTAATAAATACGCGGAATGTTAATTAGAATGGGGGAAACCGTTACCGGAATGGCTTACAGGCACCGCGCGCCGGTTTCGTTCGTGTCGCGAAAGAAGTCGCCTATCGGCTTCCACCTTCGGGGTATCGGTTTCGCCTTCTTGCACGGATGCACGCACACCGGCAACCTTCAATTTTCTCCGAACGCTGTATCGGGATCTGTAATTAGCGAAACTCAAACTTTGATTCATCCGCGGCCTCCGTTCGACTGATACCGGTTGCCTCATAACGAACGATACGCGAACGGCAAAAAACATTACCGATTTATTAGGTTGCTCGAGAGATTCTCATGGGTTTTTTTTAGAGCCACTTCTGTCGCGGATAATTGTGCGCTTATAGCGCGCAGATTGCCGAAGGATGAAATTAGAGAAACGTGAAATTATTCGAGTCTTCGCATAATCGAGTTTGCCACTTTAGAGAGGATTGAACGAGCAAATACGGTGCAAGCCGTGTCGTGTGTGGTGTCATTTTAATCAGGAAAGTGTCGCGAATTTGTTGGTGAAAGTTTCGTAGAAAAATACTTCGAACAATCTCTAAAAAACAGTTTACAGTTTTAACCCTTTGCACTCGGAGCTGCTTTAACTGGAAAATTAAACATTTCTTCCGATCTAGAATATTTCCATACCTTATGATTTTTGCAATTTTATGAATGTGAAATTGGTACATTACCTTATATAGTACCTAAATGTTTAGTAATTGATTAGTTACCGATATATTTAATAATGTAAACAATATTTTGAAGGATGGTACAGCAATTTTTAGTGGTGCCTCAGAGGGGACAGCCGAGTGCAAAGGGTTAAAACAATTAGTTACTCATTCGGAGAAAATTCTGCGAATAACAGCGAACAGGGTTCAGCGATTAATAAACACGAAGCAACTGCGTTTAGAAACGTTGCATAAATAGATCTCGAGTTGGTCGGCGGACGAGTGGACAGCGGGAAAAATGCAGAAAGTTCGCGAGCAAGAGCGTGCCGGCGTTACGGTGATCGTGGTTTTCGTGGGCAGAAATATGGCTTGATTTGCATTAATAAATTTTCGTTGAAGTAGCGACGGGCCATTCGGCGAACGGCCGCGGGATATTATTTTCAATGTGCCGATAGAGAAGAACGAGAGAAAACTTTCACCTGTTATGGAGCGCGGGGCCGCGTTATCAGCAACGGAATCATTGAAACAGGAACGTAACCGGCAATAATATTGCCGCGGATGATACGGCGCGGTGTAGCGCGGGCGCGCGGCGAAGGTGTTAATGTACAGTCAACAAATCATTTTGTTCGTTTTCGGAAAATCTGTTGATGGTACGCAGCGGGAATGCGGAATGGGTCATTGTTGCCGGCTCGGCCGCGGAAAGAGAAATGACCGCGTGCTCCTGTCATCGAATCATCCGGTTCACGGTCGAGATACGTGCCGCGTGCGCCGATACGCTACCCTATATGTATACATACATATACATATATATATGCCGTATATTCTATATATTCTATATACACGTGTATATAACCATTGTGGGTACACGCGTGTACACGTGTCCGCGCGTGTACGTGTATAAATAGACGAGACTGTGTATGTTATTTCCATACATAGTTACATATTTTCCGCGCTTTTGCTGGCAATAAAACGGCGTCGCTGCCGGTGAAATCGAAACCATAAACCGTGTTAGGCATCGGTGGCTCGTAAAATTTACACGATCCACGCTCTTAGATCCACGCGCTACCAATTAAACGGAGGATCGTTTAGCGATCCAAATATAAATCTGAATACATAACTAATTGGCAATCGCGGGCGATAAACGGGGATTCATACGTCTCCACCCGGAGAAAATTGTTCCGCGTGCACTGTCCACGATTCCCCGGCATCGATATAAAAATCGACAACTGTTCGGTACGGTTACTGTTGCTGCTCGCAAAAATATTAGCCGATAATTCGCAAGCCGGGGACGCTCGTCTGAGCGAAATCTTCATCGCTGTAGTTCGTCGAAACGAGAAAACAAAATATTCAATTTTAAACATTTTCCAACATCAGTTTAGTAGAAGTCAGGGACATTCTAATGAGTGGGCTGAGTCTAGAATTATTTATGCGAATGGACAGTTGTAGAAATTAGATATATATGCTGCTTTCTAAATGTTGCACAGCGAAAAACTTTGTTCAAACATTTGTTTTACTTCGTTCTGCATAATCGTCCACAGTCTACTTATTACTATTACAACTTTCGAGTGAAAGTAATGACCTTTCTGCAATGTTCTCTACGTTTCGCCGATATTCGATGTATGAAAGTCTGAACCCTCTAACATGTAACTTTCTTATACAATTCTCAGATCACTGGCAGCCTACCAATACCGATTAAGTTGAAATATTTCTTGATACTCGCGATGCTGTTAATGAAATGAAAACTAATACACATTTAGTAACAACACATTGTTATTTACAATCATTTCTTAACACTTTACCGACCGGAAGCATATTAATAGGATTTTCAATAATTCTGCTGTACCAAAAAAAAGCATAGAAATTTTCATTGACATTGCAATCTTAAATGAAACTATTAGACGACGTTATTGAGGGTGACTTAGTTAGTTCATACTACATGCTAAATGAAAATTTAGCCATGTACCATACATTTTTCAAAAATATGCAATAATCACCGATCGGTAATGTGTTAATGAAATATTTACAAATACGTTCGGCACATTTTTCCGATTAAAATGTGTCCAAACACTCACGTTCCACCGAGTACTTCGGACATCGAGGTTCTACGGTAAACTGTCGCGTTCGAACTCATTTCAAGCAGAAAAATGTTACGAATATCTTGGTAGGTATAGAACAATGATTAAAAACCATCTGTAAGTAACAAGTATTGTCTCACGGATGCACTGGTGTATTTTCACTGCTAAAGACAACAAAGTTTCTGGAAGAATCAAAGGATTACAACATTCTCGAACAAATGCAAGAAAAGGTATCTGAAACGGTAGAAAATCACGCGCATTCTCCTCCCATTCGTCGTGTCCGAAGAAAGAGCAAAAAACCGTGGAGATCGTGTTGTCGGCAATCGAGGGGTATCGATCACGGTGTCGATCGTTCGCAATCGATCCCTCACCCCCGTGTCGAGCGTCATCGAGGCCCAGAGGGACCGGTAAAAATTCCGGATTTCAATGAAACAACCGGACGCCCGAAGGAAGCCGCGACGTGAAAGGATTACCTGGCGGCCGCGTAAACCGACTAACTATTATCCGGCGCACTCGATGACGGTTAAGCGCGGTCATTTCTCTTTCCACGAGCGGAGCCGAGCAACAATGACCCATCCCGCATTCTCGCGGCGTAGAGCTAAGCGCGACCGTGCCGGCCGCGCGTCCGGGAAAAATGAAAGCGGCTAGTTTATGCGGTGCACGTGCACGATTTATCTGCCGAGTAATTAAACTGTGGACTAATTAAAATCAGGTTTCTGATGTACCCCCCTCGCCCGCGCCGCCGCGGCCCTCTTCCCCCTATCCCTCCACCATTCGCCGAGCACCGTTCCTCGCCGTTCCCCCGAACAAACGGCGTCGCCTCGCTCTTGCCCCACGATTCCTGTCGTTTCTTCGCCTCTTCTCGTACGGTTCGCCTCCACCACACTCTTCTTGCTTTTACTCTCACACCCGCGTAAACGATACTTGCGATTCCCTCGTACACCCACGCCGAAGCGCCCCTCTGCTCCGACCAGTCCTCTTCTACATCGTTCTCGCTTCTCCTCTTGATGAACTTGGATCCCTTCTTTCTCAGCTCCTCTTCTTTTCTTTTTTCTTTTTTAACCGGTCCTGTACACAGTTTAACGGAATTTCTGTTCTTTTGGAAAGAAGCTCGACTTCGTAGCCCTCGACGCTGTGCGTCTTCAATATCAACTGTGAACGCTTCCACAAAATCAAAATTGAAAATTACTAATAATAATAATTTTTGCTGATCCCTGCAGGAGCAGAGGGAGGAATTAACCCTTAGCACTCGAGTGGCGCCTCTGAGGCGCCACTAAAAATTGCTGTACTATTATTTAAATAATTGTTTACACTATCAGATATGTCGGTATCTAACCAATTACTACACGTTTAAGTATTGTATGAGGTATTATATCAATTTCATATTTATCAAATTTAAAAAATCATAGGGAATGGAAATATTGTAGGCCGGAAGAAACGTTTAATTTTCGAGTTAAAATAGCTCCGAGTGCAAAAGGTTAAAACCTTCCGAGCCTTGAAAATAACTGGTTATCTCATAAAAATGACAAGATTGAATTTCTTTGGTCTTTCTTAATCATTTCAGAGAGTCTTTATAATTTCAATAATCGTAAGATAAAAATCTAGGGCCGGTCATTTTAATCAATTGTATCTGTCTGGTATTAAAAGTGACACATTGTATATAAATAGTTTATTTTTCGCCGATGCAGTCTCGTCAGAAAAGCATAAAATCCACAGACCAGTTATGAATCATTAGAGCATTAATTCCTCAGTGTTTTTGTTACTTTCTCGCTTTCCTCGCGCCGGCTCCTGTGTTCGTTTCATTTCGTTTCTTTATCCGGAGTGTTTCTCGCCTCTTTCTCCCCCCGCAAACCCATACGAGCCCGACCGCACGACAAGAACCCAACCGCCATGGAGTTTCTAATAAATATTCGATTAGCTGATTTATTCCGTTGATCCCGCGAGGGATTTAGAGGAAATAGTAGCGGCCGTGGTCTGACGAAACGAGCCGGCCGCCGCCGAGTGACTAAGCGCGCTTTCGGCGTATCCAATCCAGTTTTGTGTCTCTGAATCAACAGCGAAACACTCGAGCTATTCCTTTTTTACATATCCGGGCCGCGAGACCATTTTCTGACCCTCCATTATCACTTGTATATTTTGCCGTTTACAGCATTTGTTAAAACACATCATAAGATTATTCTGTATACTTTTATTAACATTTGATTAGTCGCCAACATTTTTACAGTACACCCACGTATAACGTCGTAAAAAAATTGTTTAAAAACGATTGCATATTCTAATGTGCTGAGGTTGTAAATTTGACTCTTTTTAAACAATTATTATGCATTTATTGTTCATTTACACCCCACGTGAAAGACATACGTGCAATCTTTTTAAAATAATTTCTCGACCACGTTGTACGGTATTATTAGTGACATGAGAAAATGTGCGAGGAAAAATATATTTCTCATGATCTTGATTTTCTACCGAAATTGAAAAGCAAGTTTTACTACGATCTATTAAGTAAAATAAATTTTGATTGTCATACAAATCACTGCTATGAATTGTCTCCCATGAACATCGGCAAGAATTTATTTCTGCAGCTAATGAAAATTGTAAAGTGCGCAATCGCGTGTGGTTTCATTATTTTTTTTCTCTGTTGCGTGAATTAGAAGCACTCCCCTCTCCTGAGAGACGTTTAATTCCTCTGTTCGTGTTTGTCTTCTCTGTTCCTCTGGTGTGCAAACTCCGTGGATTAAAGCCCGCGAACACGTTTAGCGGCATCCTTATCTCTCGCCTGATTCTCTCCTCGTTCTCTCTCCCACGCTCCCTCTCTCTCCCTCTCTTTCCGTTTGGCTTCTCACCTGTGCGTGTGCACGGTGCTTGAGGTAACCCTCCACACGTCCCGTTTCCGTCTCTCGGCCCGACTTTTCTCACCTGCGCGAACGAAACGCGCGATAATAGCGTTTCCTTTTTAAGTCGACGGTTTATTAAGATCATTGAAAGCCCGGCCCCGTAGTAAATTGGCACAAAAGTGGCAATCATGGTATTTATAATCGGCCCCGGTGAGAGTGAGAGGCGCACGTTTCCACGTCGCTCCATCCGCCGCGTCGGTTTAAGTGGCTGCGACACTTTACATTTGTCAGAGCCCCCATTCGTTAATCACTCGAATTTATTTTGTAATTGATTAGCCGCTAGTTTCGCAATTCCGATTTATTTCGCCACTTCGCCGCCGCGCCGCGCACCGCCGCGGAAATTCAATCGCCCGTTTCTGCTCGACTCCGGACTACCCTATTCAATCATCTGTGCATTGTTCCGGTTAATTTGAGGCGGATTTGATACATTATCTATCGAGGATTGTTTAATTATCTTTATACGTTCGCGATTCAGGTCAGGATTTTTTCAACAAGCTCTTTGGTAGGAACGACAATTTTTATTGTCAACCCAATTATTCTCAGTGACTCAATCTAAGTAGATTTAATATCTTCTTTTGAAATTATTGCTTAAAACAGGATTTTTATATTAATTACGTGAAAGGATGTAAAAGTGACAATTCAAACGATTTTACGCATTGTAAAAAGTTAGAAATAAATTTTGCACAGACAAATCGTACTTTCGGTTCGATGATACTAAAAACAAAATGGTTCAATATCATGGAAAGCACACAACCAGTCCTTGTATACCTGTTTTTAGACCGTACTGTATCGATATTTAATCAATCTTTGAAATGGACGGGGGTGCAGCAATTAATGAACAGTCTCCATTAAAAATTAAACTTACGGTAAAAGTGTAATCACTGCACAGTTAATTTTAATTACTTCCTGTTAACGTGGAACAACAACAGAAGTCGCTGGCAGGCTTTTTCTATCAATTTAATAAACACGCTTCGCTTCTTCGTTGTACTTGCCAAACATCCACTAAATTAACTTATTACGGTATAAGTGGATACCTGCAAAGCACGTTGACAATGATTGGAAAACTTTCTGCTTTATTCTTCAGTTCGCGAACTCGATGAGAAAAAAACAATCACTCGCTAATACTCTATGGAAAACAATAAAAGTAAAAGAATAGCATCATTGTCGGTCTGTAAACGTTCGCGAAAAATTCTGGTCACCCAGATCACTTCCCAAACAGAGTAAAACTGCCTCGTTACAAAACAGCCCACGAACACAAAACACCCTGTCAGTCTGTAACCGAATGAACAGAATTCAGAACAAAATGACCATGCAGTGGAAAGAGTTCTCGCAAACTGATAACAGCAACAATGTCGAGTTAAATAAAACTGGACAAAGAAAAAACCTGTGGTAAACACCCGCGGAACAAGTGAGACCGTTGTAAAGCACAGCGCGCTAGTAAAACTAGGCGTAGTCCGTGTCTAGCTGATAAAAATCCCTCGATCTCCGATCGAAGGCTTTGTGCGGCGCGGTTAACAACGATCAGCGCAGCAATAATCAAATGGATCAGCAGTTTTTGACAGTCAGCTTTCCAAATAACACGGGGAACGAATGTCCGACAGGGGACGAGAGTCCGGGACGTGCGTGTCCCCACCCACTACCCCTATTTCCGGGATCCCACTTCTCCAACAGGGCGTGAAAACCCACCCCCTGGCATCGAAAGCATCGGTTCTTCGGGCTCGTGCACGGTTCTCCATTAGCATATTGTTTTCGCGGATTCGACGAAATATCACCGCGCGATGCTAATGGCTCGGCCTGCACTTTTTTCGGCGGGGCTCGACAGTTGGTCATACGGAGTTAAATTAAAAACATAAATCCCACAGCGGCACCTAGTCGAGCCGGTCCTCCTCCTCCTCCCCCCTCTTCCACCCCCGGCGATCCCTACGTTCCTCGTGCCACCCCGCCACCCCCGCAGGCTCGTTTACTCCCGATCCCAACAGGAAGTTCTCCTGTTTACGACCAACGGGTTTTTTTTCCGAGCCGCGACGCTTCGATCGCTAATTTCATTTGGCCCGACGCGACGACGACGTTCAGCTCGCGAAAAGTTCGCCGACCAATCAGTCACCCGGACAAATGTTTCCCGAACGCCTCGCCTTTTGTTCTGCCTTTTTCCACTGCCCCGCGATGGATCCACCGAAATTTAACGCCCTCGGTTCCCGCTGGTATGTGTGCCGTGTTTCCGGAAAGCGATTTTTCAGAAATCGATTGTTTAACACTCTAATATTGCTACGGAGAACACTACTTACTTCCTCACCGAACGTACATGTAAATTTTTTTGCTGTCTATTAAGTAAAGCTGGTACCGCCTATAATGTTGTGTGTCTAATATATTTAAAATGACAGCCTTAAAAAGTACTATGGTTCCTTTGACTCCTGGAGATTTCGAAAAAGCTGATCGATTTGCGAACCGACTGGCTTGCAGTCGATCCCTGGGATCGAGAAATAGGATCGAGATGAACGCACCGAACTGTCCGGGCTGTTTACGATGCCGCTTCCGGTTTCACGGCGCTTTAACGGCGGAGAAAGTTTGCCGAGTTAACAGACCGGGGCCTGTTCTCCTGTTTTGTTTTAATATTTGATTAGAGCACGATCGCCGGATATTTGCGCCGGGCGTCAAATGGAAATTGAATTTCCGTGACGAAGTCCGTCGGACGGAGTGTGTCCGGGATTTTTGTTTTTCTGGGGTGGCGACGGGCGTGGGGGATGGTAGAGGAGAGCGAATCGGCACAATCGACACTGTCAACGATATTCTAGTTCGTTAAAATATTGTGTTTCTAGTCTGATTAAATTCCGACCGAACGCTTGCGTTCCCGTTTTCTTTGTTTTACTCCTTCCGTTCGGTATTTTTGCAAAAGTTCGCGCCCGGTTTGTGGAAATAGAAAACACAATCTGTCATGCTCTTGATATCTTGAGGTCTCTGAAAATCGGGCACCAACTTTTGCAGTAACTCAATAGTTTCTAGGCTTACGTTTATTGTCTTTTGAGTTTTTATTTATATCTCGTAGACTTATTGAAAATGAATGGTTTTGTCGAACCTGAGGGGAAACAGTGTGTTTGTTGATTACAGGTATAAGAGCGGGGTGAGTCACCTGACGGACTTCATCGGGGTGGAGCCGACCAAGAAACGGAAGCGGCGGACTTCGTTCACGCCCCAGGCTTTGGAGGTGCTGAGCGCTCACTTCAAGAGGAATACTCATCCAAACGGTGAGTCACGCGTTTAATTATTTACCGGACTGATTAACGCACTCGACGCGAGTCGCGCTGTTTGACGGACGAGGCTCGCTCCGCTTACCCTTTCGCGGCCAATTAAACTCGGTAAATGGTGTTACAACTTCCGTGTTGGTTGAGCTTTTACTGTTTTATTTCGGTCAAATAGTGTCGGAAGAATTGTTCGTTGAAATCCCCTGTGATATTTTCTATTCTATCATTGTAATTGTTCGTACAAACTGAAACGTCGGAAATTAAATCCTGTTCTAATTCGGAAATTGTCATTTTCCAGGTACCGACATCACGACTCTAGCGGAGAGACTCGGCTACGACAGGGAGGTGATAAGGATTTGGTTCTGCAACAAGAGGCAGGCCCTGAAGAACACAGTGAGAACGATGGCGAAGAACGTGATGTAAAGAATAGTGCGGCATCTGGAGACTCAGGCCCACTCGCGGGGGAACCAGTGAACAAACAAAGTGAAGCTTTAAGGACTCGATCATGCGCATCATCTGAAGTTAGCCGATCGTTGGGAACGCCGGTTGTTTCCATCGGGATGATCTCCGCTGATGAAAATCGCCGGACAGGCGGGCTCCCGGCGTAGGAAGGAAATTGAATCTCAGTGTCGCATTATTAATATACTTCGACAAATCGGCAGGGTTGAGAGAGAGAGAGAGAGAGAGAGAGAGAGAGGGGTGGGGGAGAGAGAGAACAGTTTAAACATTCAAGCATTTCAACGAGTGCCGGCTTGGAATTTTAAACAGCACGCTGAGCGCAGCTGTGCTGCCGGTCGATGTAAAGATCATTGTGATTGCAGGCGTATACGAGACCTATCTGTAAATAACTTTAATCGATGAATATGCGATGTACAGGAGTCGAGCGTCGATTATCGAGATCGTCAGATCGATCCTCGGCTTGTGATTGTCTGTGCGAAAAGCGTTTACCATCGGTGGTACACGCGGATTATGGGTTTTCCCACGGTTAGCAAGCTGCGGATCGATCACAGAGTCTCCGCGAACGGTACACCGATGCGTTACCAACGGACGATCAATCGAAAATTAAGATTTCGCGGGCTTTCGAGAATATTCTTTTTTAATTAACGAACTGAAACACACGGGGTCCCGTTCGTGGACAAGATGTGAAGACTGTTTCGGATGATCCACGCATCGACTCGCAACTCTAGGATAAGTAATTCCGCAAGTAATCGCACAGATAAATCTAGTTCGTAAAATTGAGAAGCTTCCAGCCAGCCGAGGATCAGCCACGTACGATAAAGAAGCACAAACGGGGCTCGCGCGAACAGTTATCTACCGTGACCGATCGATCTTCGTGCTTCTCGCGCGGGGAACAAAGACTATAAAAAAAAAATGATCGTGGGGGCCGTGGGCCCCTGCACTGCACACTGAACAGAACATAGTTGAAGCAACGATAGCAACAAAACAGTACCAACACAGTACCACCATCCACAGTTCACATGCCATAAAATATACAAGGATATACCTACCATTCAGTTGTCCATGAAATAGCAACGGAGAAGTTTTACAGTACCGCCGATGTCGTTTATAACGATCGTGTCCAATTCAGTTTTCTCTTCTTACAAACAAAACGATTTTCTTACGGGGACTTCCGTTTCAACGAACAAAACTGTTTCAACCGCCATTGTTCTCTGGGTGTGCTCGTCTGTAAATTACGCGCGTATTTAGGGATCGAAGCAAAAGAGAAAAAAAAAGAAATAGAAAAGAAAAAGCAAAAATCGTTGGGAAGACAAAAAAAATAAGGGGGGAGAAAGAAATCAAACACTTCTCGAGGAAATTTTAACGTCTTTGAAAGTAAGGATCCTTCCCATGCTTCTTGAAATTGCATTCGAAACAGCGAGGGAAAGGGACGTTAATGGCGATCGAGGTTTCTGGGGAATAGGGGGATTTAAAATGAAACACTAGTCCGTAATAATCTGCCATATACGAGGTATACGTATTAAACATTTACGCATCTTTCGTTCCTAAATGTTCGATCTACTTGCCCGCTGGCGTTTGATGAGAAAGCGTCCCCGCCCACTGGAAGAACTCGCGACCGAATCGATCGCGAAAATTCAATTTTTCCTTTGACCGGAATTGAAAAGCGCATTCTGGTTCTATACGTTCGTCGTTGCCGCGATTTCCATGATACTTAGCCTCCAGTGTAGTTTGGAGTAACTCAAATCGCCGCTCAAGGTCGCTGGGAGGTGGCCACGCTGGCCACGCCCCCGAGCACTAGCCCGCCCCGCAGCGATCCGCGGTGGGAGTGGCCTCGAGCGGTTCTGTAAATTTGTCACGGCTGCTATAGAAGATTTCTCCCGAACTATATACCGTATTATACTGCGAATCTAGCGATCCGGATGGCGACGGTTCGGCCACGATTTCCGTGTGTCGAGAAGACGCTGATTAAACGACGAGCATTGGTTATGGGCGGGGCGCGAGGTAACCGGGTTGCCAGACTTTCTGCGGACAAATTCCACTTTCACGCATCCAGAGGAATTCGTTTGGAGAACGATCGATAAAATACGATTATTATGAGCTAACTATCGACCACAATGATATAATCATGTACTCCCAGTAATCGTTAGTGATAAATAGGGTTTCTTTGAATGTGTTCCGCTTATGTGAAGAAGAACTCTTTCTTTCACGCGTCTGTCCGGAGGTAAATAGTCGTTTTTCGAATAGTGCGCCACCGAACTTTTTCTCGGACCTTTTTCCTTCTTGTGTAATAAACGATACTCTAGGCGACACCCATCTCTCATAAACGGTACGACAATTTCTTAAATATCTCAACTCGAGTAAATAATTAGCACGTATGAGTGTGCGTTGAAAGGAAGAAGAGAAAGGTAACAAAATGTACTATCCGATAACTACCCTTCCCGTTGTAATGGGCTATTACACGATAACTGTGGCTGGGGCGTGATCAATCGGCCGTTCGAGGATAGAGGGGCGTGGCTATCCCCACTATACGCGATCCAGCCACGCCCGATACATCGCCTCTGGTGTCCGCGCGCCAATAGGTGGTCAAATAACGACAGAGAGTGGGGGAAACGACCTCGATACTGACGATTGAGCCCATCCCGACGAAATTAACTACCAGATCCTTACCAGAAGCGTAGCTAGGAGCGCGAGGGTAGCGTGTACATATTAAGGAGACACCTAGGGACTGTAATATTATATTAAAACAAAAGCTACTAATACTTTTAATATCGTAATAGCTATGAAATAGCTGGATGACGATTCATGAAGAGAAAATTTACATGGTTAAAAAAAACAGAAGATAAATTTTTAAGGGGTACACCAGCGTACTTTAAGGTATATAGTTTACTCTTAAGGTTACGGTTTTACGACACGAGCAAAAGTGATCTGTTCCTAAACGAAACACACAAAGAGAAAAAATTATTACGTGAGAATGAGAGAGAGAGAGAAAGAGAGAAAGAGAGAGAGAGAGAGAGTGCGCGAGATAAAATGGTTGGAGACGACGAGGGAGACAAATAAAAGAATCGGGAGAGGTTGTTTGTATTATACAATGAGCGAGAATAGGTGGGACGGTATACGGTTTTTTCGAGGGGTCGGGGGCGGGACATATAAAGCAAGAGACAATTCAAAATTCAAAATTTTTCTCTAGCGGAGCATTGGGCGGGGGTGGGGGGTAGGGGCGGGAGATAGATGTGTATGTTGTCATTTTTGATAGAGAGAAAGAGGAAAGAAAGAGTGAACACGTTTGTACAGAGATATTCCGGTTATTAAATTTTGTTATACGAGAGAAAAAAAATGGTGTGTGGGGTAGTATGGCGCGCGGTGGGCGAAACAAAATTAAACGTGAGAACGAGATGGAGTGTGAGAGAGAGAGAAAGAGAAGCACTGAATAATAAAAAAAATTGCGAGAACGGGAGAGAGCAAGCGTAGAGCGAACGAGTACGTGCGCGAGAGAAGAGTTTACAAATCATGTGTATTTTCTTCGTGAAATTGATATTCAAATAGGTCATTACGGAAGTGTAAACATGAGTATTAAAAGCAAAAAAAATCGTGAATTGTATTCGTGAGTGTCATATTTCTAAGGAAGATAGATCCACGGGCGAATGTTTTATAGCAGTTTCCGGGTAGAATCGCTTGTCCAGAGTACCAAAAAACAGAAAAATACGTAACGATGGCGAGAAAACAGTGCGAAATAGATTCCGACCACAATTCCGAAATAGTAGAGGAGGTGATTTCAATGGTAAAAGAAAAGAATAGAAAATAAAACGAGAAACGATTACGAACGAAACAAAAATGGGATAAAAACAGACGAAAACGAGGCAGAAAAAACACGAGGAAACTGCTCCTGAAACATTGCCCAGCGAAACCAAAGTTCCTACTACGTTTTATAAAGTATATAAACTGAACTGCAAAACTTGAATTGTACATAACGAGGGTTAAGCTAGCACACGATCCACAATCAGGCAAGAGAGACAAGAATCTTAAAAACGACGGAGCGAGCACGAGGTATGCAGGGTCAATTGATTCCACGTCGCGATTCGTTCGTGGGAAAACAACCGGAAGTGACAAGAAGAGCCGTCGATCCGATAGAGCGATCGCCATCGAACCCGAAGCCATCGATCCTGGAGGCAATTGATCGTGACGGCACAATAAACATACGAATCGGCATACGACAAGAAAGGATACTCCAACACTAACAGAAGAGACACGACAGTAACAAAGATGAAACGGCGTCACACACAAAAACAGATTATTATAATACGTGCGTGATCACGGTGGAGAACGTGTACACACAAGCATACACAAGTACACAGACACATGTACGCGCATACGATCGCGCATTGCAAAAGAAACGCATCGCATTCGCAATTCGCATCCACACAATGACACCGGTACCAGTCGAAAATGGCAATTAAGCACATTAAGTATACAATTAACTTAAGCAGCCGTAGCTTTAGCTTGAATGTTAGCACCTAGAAACACACGATGTAACATTAAACTAACGTATTTAAAGTGAGAACGGATGATGACATCTTAGCGTTTAAGCGAAAATACCTGTGTAAAATCTAGTAGGTGTCCACAAGAATAAAATAAAAACATATATTGTGGTACAAATCACACAAAGATCATACCTTCAGGTCCTGGCTCTTTGACTGCGTGCTACGCGCCGATCACTTGTACAGAACGCGATACACATTACTCGCGGCCGACTTTATTATGTATCATTTCTATGTATGATTCTTATGTATAGCGGAATTATACATTATTTACACGATCATACTACGAGGACGTTTCTCTGTTTTTCAACTGGCACATTCTATTGAACTTCGCAAATTTATTCTTTATTCGAACAATCGAATTTAGTTTTTATCTAATCTTCTCACATATTCAATTACCTATAGAACATCGTATCGAAACAATTTTTCATAACGATATTTAGGCATTTCGTGGTAGACAATGGTAAGTAAACATTTTATTCTTTTCTCAAATGAATTACTAACATTTCGTCTTTAAAAAAACTTCACACATAACGCTGCAAGTTATATTTATATATATTCTCTAAAAAATTGGAATCTTTCATTCACTGTAATTACCTCTGAGAAAGTAGGAAACTATATTTGATTTCAGGTATCTTAAAGTGATGTACCCATTAATTTCTTAGGTGATTAAAAACATATTATAGTTGGCTATCTATACATTTTTCAAGACTTTATAGACATTCTGAGCTTCCTGTCACAAATCTCGCTCAAGTCTCAACAATTCAACATTACCACATCGAGACTTCGTACATACGTTTACAATCAATTTCGAGGGCGACGGATGATTATCAAAGTTTCGTTGTATCGTTTGCGTCCCCATTCGCCACCAGTTGGAAATCAGGTTTCGGCACTGGAGTCCTTCTATCGGCTTTGCCAGACCATTCGATTGCACCATAGCCGATCATTCCGAGGCAGAGGATTCCCATCAGCACGTATAATTTCGTTTGAGTGCAGAGATAGGGACTGTACGCGTACGTGATCACGGATCCTGTGGATTCCCATAGCCGGAAGTTTGAGAACGCTGCTTCCTCTTTTCCAGGGAATAGGATACCGGATAAAGCTGAAAATAGAAGCACAGGAAATTCTAGAATGATACCTAATTAATCCCCACATGTAGCTGTTAATATAATATTAAACAATATGTTACTTGAACGTAGACGGATGTATAATTTAAGAAACACATGACGAACTGAAACGCCTTTGTACATGAAGGAAGAAATGATAATGCTATTATATATTTAAACAAACCAATTTGTTTTTTAGTCGGAAAGAATATGTACCACCAAATGAACACAGACAATTCTACTTTTCCAACTGCTGGTACGATGTACCAACAGTCAGTATCGATTATACTATCGTCAGTAAATAATAGAGAACGCTGTACGTTCTCTTACTGCCTGCAGATCAGGAAGAGAACTGTCTTTACTGCTGTAGCTGGCAGTAACACAGATACTGCATCATTTCTAGTATAGTACTATGGGTCAGTACACACTAGTAATATGTCGGGATTCGTAATTGCCCGGACACGAAACTGCTAATGGTAGCATTTTATTCTATAGTCGATGGGATAGGAAATTGAATTTGTTTACCATCGGTAGTTTAATGCAAATATTACTTTTCTAACCGATGCTGTTACCCGTTTTTGAAAATCTGAAGATAATAAGGAAATAAAATATTTTTCCTTTGAATTGGCGAGAGGATAGAGCTCATACCGTTTACTTGAACCAGCCACATAGCGTCACAAAGGCCCCATAATCCAGACATCAGGAAGAACACTGAGCTTTGATCAGGCGTTGGTTTCCAGCGCAACAGGAAGACTAGAATTCCCACGTGAAGACAGAAGGCGAATACCATTAGGGCCTTCCTCCCCGTTAATTTCATTATGGATCCTGCCCCTAGTGCAGCTATAGCGTTCGTCACACCGAAGCAGATCATCACGTATCCGATGTTGCTAATTCCCCAGGCGCAGGACACAAACGACTGCAACCAGAGTCAATCAATCAGGAGCGACCGCATTGAAATCACTCCTCCGCTGGAAAATTCCAGCGGAACGTGCTAGGATACTGTAAATTACTATACTGATGCAGCGGATACAGAAAGATAATATATTCAGTGTACACAAAGAACAATATCTCATGTTTCTCCTCTCTGGATTTTCACTTTAAATTCAACGCAGCAACCTAATTCGGAACTGAAAAGCAGTTTCTCAATGTTTATCATTTATGCAAACATTCACGAGAATTACAAAAGGAGAAAGCCACTAACAGCATTGTAATCGGCGAACAGGAACGCTTGTTCAGCCCCGATGAAAATAATGATCGGCAGTATCAGGAGCTGGCTTTTCTCCTTCAACAGTTTCAACGTCACGGCCAGCAGTTTGACGCCCGACAATCCTGTCGCTGAACCAGATCTGCCCCTATTGTACCTGCAACACAGTGAGCAAGTAACTCGGATGCATCCTTCATGGAAATACATACACGCACGCACGTCTCGGTTCGGAATTAATCGATGCAATTATCGTCGCGATTCTTCCAAGAGAAACATTCTGTGAACAATCTATCTGCGGAGGATTTACCGATACTCATATGCTGAGCTGAACGATCGCGAAACCTGGCTTCAAATTATTTATGACACGATTGTTGAATTACAAATGGAAAATATTATTGTACATGAATACACAGCGGTTCCAAAAATAATTTAAACGCAACGAGGTTGATTTTATTTGATTTTATTTGTTTGCTGTTTATGATGATGTAATTGTTCGACGCATTCTGGACGAAACTTAAAGCCTTCATATTGTATTCGCCCGCGAGTTTCGATGCGCTGAAATTCCATACATGCGTCGCGTGTATCGGTTTCCAATATTTCTTTGATGAGGCTGATTTTCATAACGTGGATTTCTAAGGGTATCGAATGTCGGGCGACGCATGCGTAATCATTTCCCTCGAGCGATTTATAGACGAACTCTAACCGATGCCAGACGAAACGTACAGATCATGCTGTTCGCGATTACGTGCATTTTCTGGCCATTTTTCCGGGCTTCGACAGCTTTTAGCCTCGGATTAAACGCGTCGAGTCGCTCGACTGACGGATTTTATTGATTAGTATACTCGAGCGTGTACATTAGCTGGATGAAATTAATTCACGTTAGCTAACTATGTTTTTAAAAAGGGAGATAAAGCAGCCTCGGACATCAAAGAAATATACGTACAGTGGATTCTCAATTTCTAAACCACGATAATTTTGCTGGAAAAATGGCACGTCGATGAACCTGGATTCATTTTAAAGCTAAAAAGCCTCTCTCGATCTGTCTTTCCATTTTTCAACGATATTATTGTGTAAAAACCGCCGTTGTCAGAGAGTATACAATTTTCTTAAGAACATACTATTTTCTCTTACAATTATTAAATGAAGAAAAGCTATTTGGCTCCTGTCGTCAACAGAACGTAATGAGAAAATCGATACAGAAATTTTCGCCTTGTAGAAAGCGACATCTCAGTAAATAATGAAAATCGGTTGAGAAGACAGATCTTCGAAATTAGGGCGACCGGACACGCAGCTCCGTTCATTAAAATTCCATACTCCGTATTCAGAAAGACTTCGTGCGCCGGTTGTCCGGCGTTTTACAACAGTCCGGACCATTTATAATGTTATGAATCCATAAAATCAGCGGTCTAGTGCCTCACTCCGAGCAACGGCCATAAATCGCAACAGTTTCATAATTTACGAGCGTGAGTTAATACCGGTCTGACTAACTTCGGCAACAACAATGGTTAGTTAAGCCGCGAGTGCCGTCATTTTATTAAGCCGTCGGGGTTGCGTCGAATTGCGCGGTTTAGCGTGTAATGATCGATTCTACCTGGAGAGCGTATCGACGCCGAACGCGACGATTAAGGATGCGACTACCATGCAGCATAAATAAATGCCGGAGATTAGGTGAATCCTTTCCTCGGGAGGCCTTTCCAGCTTGGGACTCTCGACGTCGCCGGAAGTTGCGCCGCAGAAGTTCGCACCGCATGCTTCCGCTACCACGCTGCTGTTCAGCGTTATGTTCGGTGGAAGTGCGTCCATTCCGTAAGACAAAACTGTAGAAAATATTATTTATTTATTCACCCTCTTAATTCAACGAAGAATCATTTTAATAAACAAGGTGAAACTAGACATAACTGAAAGCATTTATAAATGTTTTCTTTTATCTCGATCGTCAATTTTAAATAGAAATTGCATTTTCGGCGCACAGGTTCGATCCTAATATGTTCCTATTTTCCTAAGCAGTTTTACAAATTAATAATTCGACGTTTCGGTCTAGGTTAAGACCATCTTCAAGAATATAATTGCGTCTATAAAAATTAATATGAGAATATATATTTCCGTGTTAAAAAGCAGAAAGGGAAACAAAAGAGAAAAATACAGAAACCGAAACCAATGGTATGCTAGTACAAACTTACTTGCTTAGTAACAAATTTAATTTAAATTTAACATTTCAAAACACTTGTTGACCATGTGCCGGCATGATACATAGTAAGGTGAATTACAAACGTTATTATATGACCAAGGTTCTTTGTTTGAGGAGACGACAAATCAGATGACGAAGATCAAGCCATTGGTCGATCGATGTTTGTCTTTTTGCTTTTTAACACGGAAATATATATTCTCATATTAATTTTTACACACGCAATTATATTCTTGAAGATGGTCTTAACCTAGACCGAAACGTCGAATTATTAATTTGTAAAACTGCTTAGGAAAATAGTAACATAGGATCGAACCTGTGCGCGGAAATTGCAATTTCTATATGAAAGCATTTATGTTAGGACTAGACTGCGGAACTTTATAGAAAATAAAAATTGTTTCCATCAACTGCGAGAAACAAGGGCTAAGTAATAATTTATTTCATTCTTTAATAACATTCACAAGGTGCAACAGATACATTGAAATGTTCTTAATTTTTTCCAATCTGTCCACTGTCTTAAATTGCAAATATCCATTTCTGTTATAAATGAATGAAATCAACAGTCTAATTATGACCGTCGATAAAATACAGTTGAAACTGTACAAACTGCAAAGCACTGTTATTTCTTCGAAAAAGTTTGCTCTCGGCAACCAAGGTGTGTCTTTAATGCACAACATCCGATCGTCAGAAAAGCTATCATAAAACAGTCAACATGTCCGAGTTCTAAATACAAAAGTCAATATTTCTTGAAAACAGACGAAAACTCGTGTCAGCAGTGTTTCCTGTTCTCGTGTCCAATTCTCCGTGAAAGAAAAACCACTGACCCGTTGTCCATTGTGTTCACGAGTCACGGTAGCTGGCGATCGAACGGCGCAAGAGCGCGGGAACTTCTGGAACTCGATAAGTAGCCGGAATTTCTCGTCCCCGAATCGGCGTCTATACTTTTCTATCTACTTAGCACGACAATGGCCAGTGTTGCTGCGATTTCGCATATCTCCGTTCCCTACGCCGGCGCTTAGAAAACATTAAAACTTTCAGGACCCTCGAATTCCGGAGATCGAGCCGGGAGTGAATAAATTCTACGCTCCCGTGGGGCTAAGCTACTTTCACACCGATACGCTTCTCTCTAAAAGGAAACTTAGGGTTGTACTACCCTCTCGTTGCTACTTTCGCCGTTTGTTTCATTCGTATCATGCCATTGTACCATTGCAAGGAGTTGGAACACACCACATCGTGGATTGTCGAACAAGTCGAGCAGTCGTATTTTCAATTACAATCGTCAGACTAACTATTAAAATGATTTAATGAATGATCAATTAATTCGTGCATGTATGACACAAGTATGTATCAAGATTTAATTCTTGAACTGGTGTATCTTTGAATGTAGTACAAATAATAAATTACTAATAAAGTACGAACAGTTAGATCACGAAGTAATTGTACGAATAAAATTTTTGCCACTGTGCATCGTTCTACGAGTTCATTGAAAATTCTGCAGCAGGTTATACGCATAAATTCCTCTAATAATTCTAATTCTCTGAATAATCTTGATCGAAACATTTCATTTAATGGGTGGTAGAATCTAAATGTATGAAACGGACTATTATCGTGCAAATTTTATAAGAAGGAGCTGTTATCTTGTACATTTTATTAGAAAGATCTGTGCAATTTGTAGGCAAAGGGGCTGTTAATTTGTGAACTTTATTAGGAAGAGCTGAGCAGAATATCATTTGGTGCTATCATTCCATATAGTAGTTTGAAACCCCAAGAAGACCACGAAGTTCCTCCTATACGAAACTAATTACAAATTAACGGTGGATTTTAAAAATAATTTTAAAAGTAAAACTTTCATCATGCCTCTATTTATAACCACTGTTCAAATGGCTACATTTATCTTCTTTGAAAATGTTTGACATTATAAAAATATTTTCATTAAAAATGTCTGAATACGTTCAATTTTACAAGACAAAAAAACATTTTAATAAATGTCTCGTTTTATCGAGAGTAGCTTTGAATATCGGTATTGGGTCACGTTTTCCAATATGCATATTCCGTGCTTACCAAATAAATAGATTCCGTAAACATTTCGTTAAGTAGCTCGTTAGTATCAGGAAATCTTTGGGAACGTTTGCGCGAAGTTTGTGATTTAAATTCGCCGTTATGTTACCGGTGCTACTTGGACCTCTTTAACATCTCGCAGGCGATATCTACGAATTACATTACGGCGAGTTTCTCCCAGGAGAACTTTTATCAGAGTGAAAGTGAGTCGTCAGTAACCAGACCAAAGTCGGTTTAATTACTCTCCGCCGGTACACTCGAAAACCGCTGGCAAAAAGGGTAGCAGGGGCGCTTTTAGCTTTTGCCACTTAAAGCTTCCGGCATCGACTGCCTTTCCTTTCTATCCACGCTGACTTCCCCATCCCGTCTTGGGGGATAAAAGCTTTGATTGCGATGCGATTCCACGAAATGGAAACAATGCCGAGCGCTTCCTTTTGAATTTTCATCGGAACCACCGACCGAGAAGCTTATAGGACGAAATAGAACGTTCCGGCGTCCTTGCATCTTCGTAAAAGTTAATTAATTAACCAGTCTTTTTTAATCTGCGAGCTGATCGAAGGACACGTACTCGGCAAACGCGATATCCCACGCTCGTTGCGTAATTTTTACCTCACGACAGTACCACAGACATTCAAAGTCGATTCTGTACTGAATCCGGGAATTACTTCTGCACCGCCATTCACGATTTATACGGCTCGATTGTGCGATTTTATGTTAATCCGCAACGTCGTTAAAGACGATTGATTAGGTCTCGTTAAAATAGTTGTCAATCAGTTATACGGTGTAATGATCACGTTAGTGTGATGGCGGTTATTTCAAAGTCTTGGCGAGATCGAGAACTGCTGGTTGCAATAGCGCATTCCGCGTGGGTCATTAGTGACCCACGCTGGATCTACCTTCTGTCTGTTCTCCTTTCATTCGTTGAATTTTCAATTTCAGTATTAAATTGAATATTATATATTTTATTAATAAAATTCATTTATATTCTGCTTATGTTGATCTTGATTGAAGTTCTGAGAAACCGTAGAAATAATAGTAGAAACCACATCATTATGCTTTACGTAATCAAACATCGAGTTGACAAATTCGCGAAAATAACAGTAAATAAGGAAGTGCAGAAGGCGTGGCACAGTCTATTAGAATTTCTGAACATCCAGAACTGTAAATCATAGGGCAAAAAAATGGATTGGTCATACGATGATTCGTATCAAGTGATTACTAATAATGCTAATTAGAATGGGGAAGAATGTTTCAGAACGCAGGTCTCGTTTGATTGCTCATTTAATACAATAATTACCATAGCGGTTGCTGATGGTAATCACCGGTGTACAATTATGTGAAAATGTGTTCTTAAGTGCTTTTGGAAAAAAACCATTTATCGACGTCACCATGTGATAATATAAAGAACTGCATAATTGATTGGTTAATAATTGTTATTAACAACATTCGTTAGAACCACAAACTAAATAAGTGTGAAAAATTTCTTCAGACTTCCTTACTCAAGCAGGCATTGAAACAAGAATATACAAACTCTGAATAAATACAATCGTGTCATTTTTATGACAATGTTAATTTTTTATCACTGCGTTAACTTGACACAGAACAAACATTTCTTCAGTTCAGCAGTCTAGTAACAATTATAAAAATTTCCTTACTCGAGCTGCTATTGAAATGACAATTGCACAAACTCTGAATACATACAATTTTGTCATTCGAATCTTAACGTTAATTTTTAACCATCGTGTTAACTCGACACAGAGCTGTGAAAACGGAGGCTGTATTCACACGGGGGTGACTAAATTAATCCGCAGGGGAACGACGTTCCTCGCGAAGTAATTCGAGGCGCACGTACCTGCTGAAGATATAAGGTTGCCCCAGACCTGCGCCATCTGGTAAAACATGAAGAACACCCCGAAGAACCTCGTAACGAGTACGTCCGCAGCCACGTCGGACAAGGTTGCATAAGCCTCTGCTGCGACCGTCAAATAAGTGCACTTCGCGCACCAAAGTGGTCCCGCGCCAATGCCGACCAGGAGGCCCGCCGGTATCATGGTGTAGAATTTTGGGTAAAACTGAGCGGCCATAAAAGGCACGTAAGTCAGGATGGACAAGGATATCGTCCATTTACAACCCAGCCAGCTGCAACGAGAGAACGCGAGATAAGATTGCTTTTACGGTCCAAGTAGCCTGGAACTTCACTCGCTCGGCAAACTTGTCTGCAAGAAAGTTTCGCCTTTCTTTTTTTCTTCTCTCTCCCCTCTCTCTCTCTCTCTCTCTCTCTCTCTATCGCTGTCACTCTCATCGTTTTTTCTTTTCCCTCCTTGTCAAGCGCACACGTCAGACCGTCGCCGCCATCAAAATAATATTTCACGGGTAAATAGAAGACGAATCGTCCCGTGGACGATATTCCGCAAAGCGGATTGGCTGCCTTTAATCCTGTGGATTACTCAGCTCGATAATCTGCCTTGTTATTGGCTGGCCATAAATATGGATTGCGCGAGCTATTTTCGGATGTAATTAAGTGTTAAGCGGATGCCGGACAAACCTACGATCGCCCTAGTCAATTGTAGAATCACCGTTTTAATGATGCGACGAAAACCGATTAACGTACCGCGAATTTTACGATCGATTTTGTCGAGCAAGTTGTCTTCTGGATTTAATATTTAAAAAATAGTGCAGGTATAATTAGAGATAGGATCGTAGAAATTTCGAGGTTGTATCTTCGCTCACGAAACACAGGTACGTGGGAATAAATATTAATAAGACTGTATTGAATTCACAAAGTGAAGAGGATCCTGTCGATTTAATTTTTTAAAAATGGTGCAATATTAATATAGGATCCATTAAGATTGTTCCATTAAAAATTATGAATTGGCTGAGAAAGGGGTCGTCAGAACGTTAATAGATCCGGCCGGGCGTGTGCAAGACGCTTCGATCACCGGAAGCGATGGCAGACTGGATTACGAGAGCCATTGCCAAGTTGAAAATTTCATGGACGATAAACTTCAATAATAAAGTTTATTGGCTGACGTGTCGTAGCCTGGGTTCGCAACACCGAAAGAAAATTCTTGCCGGTGTGCCGGCGGCCTTTCCGGCGCACTGTCAAGATTGTTACAACCCTGTTAAACGTCGAAAGAGGCGAGAAGAGATTGTGTCGAGCGACGCCCTCTTGTTCCATTTCTCTCCCCAAACCCTTTCCGCTTTATTTGCGCCCTAAATAAAATGTAACGTAGTGGATTAAAAGATACAAAAGGTAAATGCTCTCCAACCGTTTGACCCTTTTCACAGTAAACAGGTCACGTGTGCTCTCGAGCACAATGGCGAAACGAGAAACGGAAAGACGCTTTTACGTTTCGCGCCGCGCGTTTTAAATACCACCGCTCGCACACCGCGCGTGCCCTGTCGACAACGTTCCATTGTATTATCTGTTACGCGGAAATTAGAGGTCCGCAGTGTTTTTCCACCCTGCCGCCGGAAAAACCCCGGAGAACTGCCCTCCTTCATATGCACGGAAACTTTATTCGCCTTTCGTCGAAAATTACGCGCGGTTTAGGCAATTTGTTCGCGTGACATTCACTTGGCAATGCTTCTGGTGTTGTTGCAATTTTTGGGTAAACGAAAAAGGGTGAAATCTCCGAAGTGTAAATCTCTTTTTCTAAAATTGAGGAACTAAAATACCGGAAACTATAAAGGGAAGAGGAGGAAACTATACAAACTGAAATTTAAAAAAATAGAGAAGTTGGAACACAGAAAATTAGGAAAATAAAGAGGTAGAGAGATAGCAGAATATAAAAACGGAGAAACTGGAGAATAATAAAATAAAAACTTGAAAAATAGAAAACTGGGAGGAGTAGAAAATTCGAAAAATATAAAAGTCTCGCACGGTGAAGAATAAATAGCCGTAAAAGCAGATAAAAGTGATAGAACTATACCTTATAATTAGCGTGGGGAAGAATATATTGCTAAAAATGAGGCTGCCGTAAATCGAGGCTAGGGTGAAGGTCCCAAGGGATTGGTCCGCGTTAATGGAGCTCTGAAGATTGGTGGCTCCCATGAACGCCGTGAAATTCACCATGAATGCTATCCCGATGACCAACACGTTCCTGGTGATCCTCCATCGTTCCGATGGCTGATATCCGGTGCTCTCCGTCGGCACTTTCACGAACTGTCCCGTGGTCTCGGTTTTATCGAGCGACATGGTTCTCGACACGGATCTCGAGTCGATGGATCACGAGCAGATCACTCGATCGTGTTTGCGTACACCAGGGGTCAGGATCGATACGTAGAAACGCGGCTTCAGTCGTCGAGAGCTGCGACGAGGGTTCCCCGACGCATCATGAAATATATTGAAATATTACCAACGCGATTGTCGACACCGGAGAATCTCTGCCTCGACCGCTTATCTATCAATGACCCTCTACTGTTTCGAGCGACTTTCAGCGACGACCTGCTAATGATCCTACGTTATTGCTTCGACAAAGCCAGACCAACCACCACAACGTTTCATAATTCTGCGCCGGCTGCTGATCGTTGCTAATCCTGAAACAGAGAGACGCTGTCAGGTATTATTGTACACTGCCACTCAAAAGTATGTGGATCTTTCTTGACCCTTACAGTCACTCGCAGTAATGTTCCGACACTTTTAAAAGCACCATAACTTTTTAAAGAGTGGACGACTCGATCTTTTTATAAAAAGGAATTTTGAAAGAACTCTACTGTTAGTCCTGGATCAAAGAATAATTCAATAAAAATAGTATAATACCAGAGACAACGAAAGCCCAAAGCCTTAAGTTTATCGTTATTTTTCCTCACACTATGGCTTGGTTCTTGAGTAAGATCTGTAATGAGGATCTCGACTTTATTCTGTAGTTAAACGTTAACTGTATTTGTGGAGCCATTATGTCTTCAAGATTCTTTGCATAATACCTTCGGGCTGTATTTTCCTTTTACAACAGTGAGATAAGAGTAACTCTACACTTTAGCATAACCGCAAAGGCGAATGACCAGAGAGGAAGTAAAAACTGTGTCAACCATAACTTGTATCAGTGGAATGGACCTTGAACAGCCTAGTCAGCGTTAATTTGTTTGCAGCTCGCGCAACTAATTACGCGGTACTAATTGTTTGAGTAAATGATATTATACGTGTGCTATTCTAGATGTTCTACCCACTTCCTCCGTGGATAATCATATGAAATAAACGCAATACTAAAAAACTGTGAATTCTATCAATTTACAGATAATTAAATTTCATAAATACAAAGAAGCCTACGATTTAGTATTAAAATCTCTATATTTCATCATCGAGAGAAACTCGATGCATAAATATTTACTGCATTGCAGAATCAATATACAAGATAATAAATTCTAATGCATCACGAACTGATGCTGACAATTATTTCAAACAATTTATTTTCTAATCGTCTTTTAATTGTTTATGCAATCATCGGCAACACCAACGCATCTAGACACAGAGAGTACATTTAAGTGCATAGACTCCCGATTAGATGCGAAACGATCAACGCACCGAGACCGCCGGTGAAACGCACTCGTGCGTTTAGTGATTTATCCCTCGATCACGGCGGCGATCGGACCTCCGTCAAGGTAAATTTTAACGAGCGATAATTCCCTTACCGTTGCATCGCGTGCCAATAATGACACGCCGCACTGTGGTTGCTGTTCGATGGATTCGACCTACAGATAACCGGTCTGTTTACTATCTATCGTCGCGGCGCGGCGCAGCGAAACGATCCGCAACTGCAGCCGCAACTTCACTGGCGAAGGGCAGTGCACTCGAGGACGTTTAGCGTGAATGGCGCGAACAAATTTATCTTGGTGAATGACCGAGCCGGTCGACTCGTTGCTGAACGATGTCAATCCGACGTGTCAATTACTCGGCACCTTTTGCCACGCATGTAGACTCAATCTGCACGTTTGATTTTATTAGAAATTCTAACCGGGAGACCGTTCGCGCAAATACTCCTGCGCCATCATTACAGTGCAAGCTGCCAGCCGAGTTTTGCGGATTTCGAGCTCCTTCTTCAGTATTTCCTCTCAGTGTAACTATTATAGATCACGTACGCTCGTATGTATAGTTTTATGATAATGAATTCAAGTTTTACATATATTACCAAATCCTATTAGAAAGAAATTATGAAACTTTAATGATGATCAACTTTTTGGATTCATAATGCCAATGAATTTTATAGAATCGTAATTATCTCTATCTCTATATATAATAAAATTGTGTCTGTCTGTCTGTTTGCGACATTTCCACTAAAATTCATTAAAAAATATTCTTATCTACTGATAACTATCGTAATAAATATATTTGTTTGTAATCATATTTTAATTAATTTAGTTGAATTTTGCTGTCTAAAAATAAAATCTCTATCTCTCTCTGAGACCACCTTGGCGATTGGAAATTTAATTACGTTAATAATGAACCAGGGTTTGATATCGCACGTAGATAAAGTCGCAGGCACAGCTAGTCGAATATAAAATCAATGTTCATTGAGTCTGAATTGATGAGATCAATTTGGGTACATTCTGCGATTCGTCGATCGAAGTACTTGTATTTTCACCAAGTTCTTTCAAGCAGTATCTTCCCGCGTGATTGATAAGAGAAATCGTGGGAGGAATGTTGATCCACCGCGCCGGCGGACGTTGAAATATGTAGGATGACCAGAGGAAGAGAAATGAGAATACTTGGAAGAAGTGTAAAACCTGTAAAACAACTGCCGGCTCGGTAGAAGTTACGTTAACTTACCGGCAAATAATGTACGTGCTTGGCCACTTTGTAGCTAATTTTGACCGCCAACCAACTCTATTGGATTTATCTACTTCGAACTTGCACCTTGTTCGCACTCATGTCCAGTGTACTACTTTCGAACTAATGATCCTCTTTACTATCCTCACAAAGTTTCATCAAAACAGGTTTTATTATCGTTGTCGCTCAGCGAGATTTATTACAAAATCATAACTTGTGCCTTCATCTTGTTAAAATGGTTTGTGATAGAAAATTTTTAAACGGCATTTTCCTGCACGCACAAATTTCTTTATTAACAGCTGACAAAATGTGTCACGTTGCTGTCAGTCAATTTCGGGCAACAAGATTTACGAGGATACAAGTTATTACATTTATGCTTTCATCATGTTAAAAGCTAAATTCTCCTGTGGCAATATATTTTGCGATTATTCGAGAAAATTTATTACGTTGTTGCTGACTAATTTGGAATAGCAAGATTTATAAAGATATAATTTATCCAATTGATGTTCCCATACTACTGAAAACTCTTTACAAAACTAGCAAATAATAAAATATCGCTTGCTATCACGAAAAAGGGTAAAATTGTCATAATTTATCATGAAATACGCATATTTACGTATGCTATTGACATATCAGTTTCGTAATATTTGCACAAACAATGAAAATATTCAGTTGGAAATGATTGTGAAAGCATGGTAATGGAAACGTTTTTTGGACCAGTAGATTTTCCGATTTGCATGGAATAAATTAGTTTTTGTTTCCAGTATTTCACGAGTCGATGGTTTTTAATACTGAAAATATAATCCTTTAACTCCAGTTTATCAAAAATAGTTACGATGAAAAATTTCTGCATCTGAGCACACATTATTTAAAAGAAACAATCGTTTTTTTGCGAGCCAGACATATAGCTAACATTCAAGTCAATAGAAGGCTAGTCTGCCGCCTATCTTTACGATCACAAACATTCGTTTTATAATGTACGTTATTGCGTCGTGTCAATATTGATCTTCGTATTCCGAAGGATAATGTTAGTTAAGGAAAAAGTCTTCGACAAAAATAATTTGCGAAGATAGAGTATATTGTCGTATAATACGGAAACACGAGGATAAATATCGCAGAAGGAATTCATGCGTTTCGGTGTTGCGACACCGACGTTTCTGAATATGCATGTTTTTACACTGATACCTGAATGACTCCGGTAAGCCACACGTATGTATTACGCGACTGGCAAGCATCGATTTCAAGGCAAACGAATGCAGCAGGGATTCAAAATTCAGCAAAAATTGTATAACGCACAGGTTTTTCCTCATTGAATGATACATGTCATAGAAATACGCCGGAGTGGCTCTGCTGGTTCTACAAAACGCTTCGAACTTGTATGTCTGACCACCGTCGTCTGATTCTACTTGCACTGTCGACTGACTAAAATACGACTTTGCTTTCCTGCTCTTTCGAGCATGTAACCTTTTGGCGAGGCAAAAATAGAAAATAAATATAAAGAACACACAATAATACATTAAATATTATGAATTGCTTTTTGGTTATATTATAAAAATTTTCAAAAGTATTGTTTCAGTTATCCCGGTACCGTAGTAAACGAATATAAATTGAAAAGGTAAAGTCTCACATGCGGGATATTTGAACAACCTGTGCCACGGGAGTATAATTAATATTAATTTCCGTAGCACAAGTGACAATGAAAAATCATAGAATAATTATTTCTGATATGCAGCCTCTAATCTGCGCATAACAGGTGTTGCGAAATTCCGTTATCAATCTGCACCACGCCTATAAATTACGTTCCCTTGGGAACACAAAAGACAACTATAAAAGTTGATCGCTGATAAGCATTATTAATAATTCATTTGAAAACCCGCGAACGCTAGTGCTCTCAACGAACCATGACCAAGTACAATCTGATCAAGAAGTGGAGCAAAAAAAGTTTGTTTTATCAAGCACCGAATAAGTTGGTGATTGACATGGTTCTTTTTTATCCGGACAGAACGTGGTCAATCGAATGCCAATTAAGAAACGGACGGTGTCGAAGGCATTGGCGTGTTTCGACGAAATGCTAATTAGTGAGATCGAGTGCGGCTAAATGACGGCACAAATATGGCATAGAATGCAAGTAAACATCGCGATAGGCGGTGCACGTTTTCTCGCAAAGCAAAGGCAAATGTTTGGCGTTAGATAACATCGGAGTCGGTTCGAGACCATTCCATAAATCATCAGATCGACTGTGTCCGATCGGTATCGCGGCGAGCGATTGTCCGAACACGTGCGAATCGTTCGTCCTTGATGGGAATAGGTATTCCTGGCTCCTTTCACGAGAGGTTCGCTCAAGAGTCCAGTCGAGCGTACGTCTTTAACAAGGAAAAAACGCCCAATCAGCATTCGATCACGCAATTTAAATGTCGCAATGCTTTAAAGCGTATCGTGATCATGGAGAGAAGATCGTATGGCCATTTTCCATCGATCGGTTTGCGGATGCTTCGGGAATTTGCATTTCGCGTCCTCGGGCACTCGCGGATCTTTATTTCGCTTCCCAGAATTCCGTTTTCCCAGAAATGAATGTATCTTAATGGGACATTAATTTGGAATCACTCTGTAGCTGTGTTTCATTGATCGCCAGACAGATGTCTTGCATATTTTAAGATCTGAATAACGTGTATGTGAAAATTAAAATTCGGAATAGACATGTAATATGAATCACCTTGTAGAGTTGGGTCTACAGTTTCTAAATTTTATATCTAACGGTTCTAACTATCAGAAGTTGAAAGATTCAAAATTCGAATACAATACAATATTAAAGTTCGAAATAATAAATGTTTCAACAGGACAGTTCAAATTAAACGAGACAGTTTGAGGTTTCGAGGTAATAAATTAAACATTCTTCCCCGTAATGGGAAATTAATGGCAATTTCGACCGTTCATTTGACACCGCAATGAATTAATGAAAATTCCCAGCTCCTGATAAAACACCGGCGTCTTCCCTTAGAAATTCTCCTCTGTTCGACGATCCCATAGGGGCAAAGTCGCTGACGTTGTTAAATCGCAGCGGTCGAAACAACCTAGCTAATTATTTTTGACTAACGATCGACCTCGAAACCGCTATTCCGCCGCAAGAAAGAATGAGGCTCTAACACGAAACGACAGGTTCCTTCCTCAAAATCACGTTAGCTTGAAACGGGAGAAATTAACGTAACCTGATCCCGGAAAAGAAGAAATCCGTCGTTTATTGGAAACTTCGTCGGTGATTCGATTATGGTTGTCTAGCGGGAATACCGCGGAGAAACGCTATCGTCCCGTAATTTATCTGTTACCGAACAATTTACTGGCAATTCTTTCCGGAAAAAGAAAAAGTGATCGAATTGAAAGTTTTATAATCCGTCGATAACAATTCTGCAGGAATACAAATTTCATGATTTATGTAATTCGAGGTTCATAATATTCAGTTTGTTAGAAATTCAGTGAAGCCATTCTTGAAAATTATAGGCTTCAGCAGCTTGTTAATTACGAGACTCGTTTGTATCTCGTAATTAATAGAGATGAATCCATCAAACCATTATGTCAGCTACTATTGTGTTCGATTACAATAACGTTAATTACGAAGTGGGACATCGTACTTTCTATTTCGAGAATGATGTAAGCAAAATTGTATTATTTAAAGTTGGCATGAACAAATATAATTGTTTCGCGACGGCTGCGACTTCTGGTATGATATTTTAACTTATAATATCTTGAAATTTGTGATATGATTTTCCATGCATTTTTGGTTACAGTGTCGTGTAATTTATAGTGCTGTGCGTATAGAATTGCAGCGCAGAAATCACTGTCAGCAGTGGAATTTCACATTTCGAGCCGTGGCGTAGCGGAATAATTACGTTTTCAATGCTTTCGCGTCGACGAACCGTAATTAATTCAGATCGCCGTGCTATTCATCGAGCCGAGTCGCAGAACATTTTTTATCCACGGAGGCGCGTTCCGAAGGTCCGATCGATCCTGTGTAACATAATCGAACAATTTCCCCGTAAGTCACAGACCGGCCCCTTTATCGCGTCACTTATTACAACATGTTAATTACTTTCTCGCAGCGGCGGACTTCTTTCGAGGGCGGCGGGGCAGGCTCGCGGAGTTAATTACTTTCATCCGGGCACTGTTTAACAGCAGTTGATTACCTGAAAAGCTCCATCTTCTGGCGATAATTGCTTGAATAATTTAGATCGTCGGAAATCCAATAATTTATAACGAGAAGCGATTTCTGTCAACGGAATCGATCATGCAATCACAAACAATGTGCCATGTCGAGACCGTTTCACGGCGTACAATATCAAAAGGAATTTTCTATGGCTTCTCCCGAGCGGTGAACTCGTCTGCTTGCAAGGAGACAACATTTCAATAATTTGCCTCCAAGAACCGAAACGTTTTTTCCGTGAATCGCCATCGAAATGGTCATACTACGATGCCTTTTATTCGCGATGGTAATTTCGATATTAATCGTGGAAAACTGGGAAATAATTGCACAATCCCACGATGATGTGATCATAATTTTACAAGTCAAACTAAAATTGGAATGAAACTTTTCTGACTGCCGGGTTAAATTTAAAAGATTTATTAAATAATTGTAAGTCAACTGTAATCGTTAATATACGCAACAAAAGGCATAGTTTAAACAGCACGACTTTTAATTTTATTTTTAATATCCTGCAAGTTTTAATTTATCATTTTCCTATCTCTTCCTTATTTCCTTTTGTCCCACCTCTTTAGTATCACTCTGTATACAAACATAACTTAAGCCACTTATAGACAGCTCGTAAATTGCGCAGCTTGTTTTGATGCTAATTTTAATCGGATACCAGGATTATAAAAGCGTCTAAGTACTGTGTGTCTGATCACTGATGTCCAGTTTCACTTCCATTGTAGTATTAACTAGCAACAATTTAAATATCAGGCTTACAGGTTTATTAGATATTCTGCATTAAATCATAGTCCATTGTTATCTCGATGCGACGAGAGTTAAACAGTTTCTAGCAATAATTAATATGAATTATAATTCTCGTAGTTGGTTTGACGTTTCGATTTCCGACCGTACCAGGAGTTCCGCAGATCTATTCACGAATACAATTAATAATCTTTCAAAATCGTGAATTGAATATCTGATTTGCCCATCTATTCTACTGATCCTTTGAAACATTCGACAAATTTCGCGGTTTCCACGGCTTTGATAATTTCGAGGGGTCTGTTCCCAGCAAATCTGTTCTACTGAATCTTCGAAATCAATCAGATTAACGTTAACCAAATGTCTTTTCACCGTTTCCCTATTCTACTGAATCTTTTATGTTCCTTTAACAGTTCGATAGCTTTGACAGTTTCTACGACCATTGTCTGAACGACACATAGCCCACCCTCTCTGCCGGATCTTTAATGTATCTTAAAGACTTTGTCAGCTTACGGAGCTTTTACGACCACCAACTAAATGCCGGTACATTGCTCACCTATTCTACTGCTGAAGAAACAAAATTACTCATGAAAATTACTAAATGAAATCTTTCATTCAGCCACTAAAAATCAGCAATAGTCGTTTTGCAGTTTCTGTAGTGGATCACCCACAATTCCCCAATTTCGAAATATTTTCGAATAAAAGAATTGTTAGGCACTTTCCAAAATAAGCTCTTTAAAATACGAGATAATTTGTGTCGCGAATTCTCACAGTTCCAAAGAGAAAAATGGCCAAAAATCAGTTTTCATGGATCTCGGGATCAAGAACAACCCGTTAAGATGAAAAGATAGTAATCAAAGTTTTTGGACGTCTGCAGATTATCGTCGACTGAGAGGGAATCCTGATGGCCGTATCAAAGGATCCATCCAATCTTGATCTCACCTCCGCGATGAGAGTAATCCCTGGACGCAGAGTGGTTTTCACACCTGCACACGACGTTTCACCATCTTTCTCGGCGTGCACGATCCCGACCGGTCGTTTCTACGAGCGCAGCGGATAAAATAGCACTGATCGAACACGAAATCACGCGGTCAAACCACCGTATCACCGGTGCCCCACCAGCATCTTTTTCGTTCGTACGTTCCCGCTAGTAACCGTGTATTTGCCGCAGCTATTTGAGTAGGGTTTTGGATGCTTATCGAATCCAGAACAACCATCTCTATTCCCGGCACACGCCCGATTGTTGCCGTCCTTCTATCGTTCCCCTGATTCGCAATTTCTTAGCGTTTTGATCCGGAACACGTAGCTACGATGCGGTCGACGACGATCATCGAGGATTTTGCACGCCTTTGACGCCAGAGATTGGTTTCTTTGTGTTTCGCAGCTAGCTAGCTGCTTGCTGTCAATGCTCCGCCACAGACATTGCTGTCTGAATAATAGAACATGAGAAATCGATCCTTTTTTATATAAAAAAACAATTTGTTTATGATAAATTTGAAAAAAGAAGTTAATATGTGTGATTTAAATGTTGTCTTTGATTGTACACGGATTATAACAATATTGCCAAATAAGTACAATGAAATTTTAAGTAGAAGCAGATGTTGGAAGAAGGACAGTAACTCTTGAATATTTGATGGCAGGATGGTCTGGCCACTGCTGTCCTCTTCCACTAGGATTCAAACAGAATTTGGTAAAAAGGGAATTCATTTTCCTACACATTTGAATATACTCAAAACAAATATACAGCATCTTCTTGGAAATAAATAAGTCATGTATGTACTGTCTAAACGTCGTATTTTATCTTTACACATTAAATATTGTATAGAACATCCACATCGAAACAAATGAAACAAATTTGTACAAGTATATAATTACAAAGTAAATACAGCACAATTACAATTAGATGCTGGGAAAACCGGAGGGTATATCAATGTTTTAAAGAAACTATCATTTTCACAATTATCCTCGAGATAATAAGAGAACTGAATACTAATGTGGGCATTTAATGTCTCAATTTGCGACGAACGTTAATTGCAAACCTGTTTCAAGGAAATGATACTTTGTACGATTTTCTTCCGCGAAAGTCCATGTTACACATCGAAGGAGTGAAACAATGTTGATCATACTTTGTGAGATAGTTAGAGGAGATATTAATTGGAACGACAGCGGAACAAAATTACAGTAATAAGGCACTTCGCTCTGTCTCTTTTTCCGTTCGCATACGTAGCGATAGGTGCAGGCTTTCATGCGATCGGAGCTATGACGTAAACAACTCGTTAAAGAGATTTTCATCAACAGTTCCCCAGCTCATTAGTTATTACACACAATTGCGCGTTACTCTACCATGGCAATTATTCGGAACGTCGAAAGGATACTTTTTAAATCGATCACAGAGTTAACTTGACCCGAATATGGTAGATAATTATGACAATTCACCGTCCTATGTTTAATTACAGTTACGCAACCCCAATTTCATCTAGCAATATTCGAACAATAAATTAATAATAGCTGAATGTAACGAGTCCCCAGAGATGTCAGATAGGAATCGACAATAGATCAAATTTCGATAGATTTCAGTGAACTGCAACTGTAATTTCTATTTGTCGTGGTAGACCAAACATCGCTGACCCACATTTATTATTCGGTATTCGATTTGAAAATCTTTTGGAATCAAAATTCACACGAACATTTCAGCTGTTGTTATCCATGCTACCGTGTGAATGGCGAGCGGTCTTCCATGTACCAATTAATGAAGATTACACGTTATTGATTCACAAAAGCTCGAACAGAAAAGCTGTACACCAGTTGCAGGACTGGTTTAACCACGCTCATTAATTCTGCGAATGAGGTGCTACCATTTCTCCATCTGCTATTAGCAAACCTCGTCCAAGAAACGTTCGAAACGAATTGGAAATAATTTCTTCATTAATGAACTTCAGTTTTCTAGCTCGGAAGCTCAAAGAAAGCTGGAGAGCCTATTTAATAATCTGTATATCACTAGAAAATTAGTACAAAATAAATTTCTACATCGATATTGACACTCAATCTAGGATTACTAAGAAATAAATGATAATAAAAATTTAATCGCAGATCTAAGAACCGAGGTGTATATTGTAAAGAGTAAATGTATGAAATTATTTTTAAGAAGTACAAGATTTACTAGAAAAACTTAACGTAAAAGGTGTATATGAAATAATTACAGGTTGCTAGTCGTTAATGGCGTTGAAACTGACGAAGAGATCGGCGGATAGAAGTTTTCCGCGAAAATAAAGGAACCTAACGCGCGCATGAATGTAACATGAGTAACCGGAAGAAAACTGCTGGAAGTAAAACAACCTCACAGTTAGCAAACTTCAATTTCCTACATGCCGGGATCGCAGCGAAGTAACTCCTGTCATAACGACCGCTGGTCGTAAAGTTAAGATGCATCCGCGCAAGACAACTGCGTTAACGAAACAAGTGGAATTTTGAAACTACCGTATGTTCACTGTAAAACGTTTTCCCTCAACGATCTCTATCTGAACATACTTCCTTGTCACAATGTTATAGAACAAACAGCATTATTTTTCTCTCATTAATACAGCAACGTATATCTTTATTATTGAAATTTTAGAATGTTCAAACGCGACAGTCGTCTGGAGAAATATGCATGCGTCAATTAGTTCTCGCGAGACGGTCCAAGGCCATACCATATCATTTATAGTTTTCTCCGGATGTTCGCGGGTCCCATTTATTTGACGAGAACACACGGCAAGGCTTTCGGCAGAAAAAACAAATGTCCCGGTCGGTAAATTTCAATTAGCGCGTCACGGAGCCGTGCTTTATTAATTATTTGCCGTGTCCGCATAGGGAAGTACACATTAACCTTTATCACGAGCCGCCACCATTATGGTGGTATTAAAGCATTGTAAATAATCCAGATAGCCTTCAGGCTTCGTGCCCGATAATGTCCATGTACGAATTCTACTTCTCTTTCGATACCCTATTTTCAAATGCGAACGAGGAAAGTAATTCAAGTGATATTCATTATGTAGAACCTTGAATTTTTTAGTAGTGCTAAGGGGTAACTTTTAAGTATACATATTAATTTTAAAATTATTATAAGTATCTTTGTGTTGCAAATTGTGAAAATGAGTCGAACTTTGTGCAACTTTCTAAGTTTGTGTAATTCTAATAATGGTTTCAATTTTTAGTATAAATAAAGAATTTGGCAATTCGGAGGATGAATTTCGAAACTAGAAAGCTCCGCTACACGAATGCTTGCTCCATCTGTGTAAACCGTTCGGAAGTTCTGTGGATATCGAGGTATTCCATCCGCTTCTTAAGCCCCACCTGTCACCTATACTTCTGGAACATAGTGTAAAACCTCACGTGGATTTCTAATTGAGCTCCTATCAAGATCTGCGATCTTTAACCGTCTTCGTAACTTTGCAGAGAGCAACGAAATTTTTATAATCACGTTAGATCAAGAATTTAATTATCAGAACGAAATTCTATACTTTTGTCCAGAAGAGAAATACAATTTTACTGAACACGCTACTGACAAGAACATGTGTTCAGAAATTATAATAAAGCGGTTTCCCTGAAATTTTGTTAGAGTGGAAATTTTAGTCAGCAAGGTAGTAGTTTCTTCACTGTTCGTTCTCGTGAAATACAGCGATAATACTGCTCCAACGCTTTACTTTTAGTTGAAACATTCCCTAAAGAACGGCCGCCTTTAGCAACTTCTACCTGCTTATTAATTAATTAAAACTGTAACTTTGTGAGCTCGAGTTTACGCGCTACACAAAGGTTCCCACGCGCCCGGAATTGGAATGAAAATTTAATGAAACCGTACGATTCTTCTTCATTTTCGATGAGACGTTGAACATCGCCTCACAATCTCCTGCACCATCATGTATTCCACAATTATCATTCGTTATCAAAACTAACCTCTGCAAGATTTATCAAATCACTGAAAAGTTTGATTTGACAGACAGAGCTGTAGTGAGTCTTTTAAACCCTAAACATTATCGTATCAGATGTCTGCGAATTTTTGAAGGGTTACCAACTGACCTTGACAAAATTGATTTCACGAACGGAGTGGCAAGGACTCGCTTAAGCTCGCGTTCCGGCAGCATAGTCAACGCGTTAACAGGACGCCGCGAAACATGATCAGCAGCCTCGCTAACAATGCCACGCATTGAGTGATACTCTGTGCATTTAGCTCGGCCCGGGAGTAACATGATCGGACCGGTCCGGCCCGGTAACACGAATCATCGAGGGGATATTCTAGGAATTGAAATTTCGTCGGCAGCATGTAAAGGGCTCGGCAACAGCTGGCGCGGACACAAATGCAACATTAACAGGGATTGAATGGGATCCGATATTTACGGGACCGTTCATTAATCAAATCCGTCGAAAGGAAACGCGGTGTTCCGTTTCGTTCACGCGTTCAATCTTTCACGGCGGCATTCTTAACCGACCCGGCGCGGCGGTTACCCGGTAATTATTTAACAGCGGAACACTTATTCGAGATAGCGGGGATTACTTAAATCCTTCGAACAGACCTGCACCAACTAAATCTCTTTTTTTACAATCGGCTACAAACAAACGCCGGACTCCATTCGATTATATCCCAGCTTCGGAGAATTATTTCGCGACGCTAATGGGGAATAAGTGTTACGCCCGCGGTAACGTTAATTGGCGATTCTGGGTTATCAAGGGACCTGTAGAATAGTTTTTTTCCTGGACAGTGATCATGTCGGATTTTTGGGATTTCTACAAAATTTTGCTGCCCTCTCTTATTCACAGAATTAAATGGACAGGTAATGTGTGACAAATTTTTGTCGAAGGAAACACTGGAGATCACGATTTTTAATATTTTCACCTGTTCATTCTTATTTAATCCCACGTGTTTAGGCGAGTTTTATGAAACAGCGGAGGCTGGTTGCCATTGTCTGGGAACAAATAAAGGGATAAGATATATCGTTCACCATCTGGCTAGGGTGTTATTGGTTCCGACACTTGTCGGACGTCCAAGTTATATTTGCGTGTGCACGAATAAATGGAAATTCGTAAGAATTAATACGTAACAGATTTCTTTGGAATTCGTCACGGATGAACGGGGAAAATTCAATATCGTCCCAAGGTTGCATGCGTGCTTTGAATTGCGTAGAGCGTGGTACGTTCGTCGAGACATATGTGTGTGTCCTGCGACAAAATGTATACCATTCGTTGCAACAATAGCTTCGGATTTTAATTGAACTGCTCCTGCGTTCTGTCCGGGTAATTTCGGAATTCCACAGTTTTCGCCAGTTTATTGAGGAATGATCTTCATCTGTCATGCAAACAAAGATTCTGTCAGATACGAAATTTTGTAGATATTTCTCTGAACCATTCTTTTAGTTACAGATTGTAGAATTGAATCTGACACTTTCATCCACGTTTCCTTCTTAATAGTTCCGGTTCGATGATCGAGGTCTACGCAAACAGATGGGAAACAGCATCATGGGATGTATGTACTGCAGGTGGTTCCCTTGACAGAACTCGTGTACAAACACGAAGCACGTAAATTAAAGTTAAACACGCAGACTGATCCACCGGGGAAGACATACGCGAGTTTGATAAATTTTTTAATTTCAATTTTTTGATCAAATTTATTTTGGCGACATGCAAGCTATGCGTGGGTTTTTTACAACGTGTAGAGCGACGTGAAAAATTCTTATCTAACGCGGCACAGGTGCAAAACTCGTTTGGAATTTTGAAGCTTCCGGCACGCTCAGAAATTTGGAGGATTTCTATTTTTACTCGGCTCTTGTTTCTCCAATGATATTTTTCGTTGGGTATTTTATCAGCGAAAGTATTTCTCACCGATTTTAGTTGTCTCTGCGTAAAAGTACAGCAAAATTGTGAAACAAATTATGTCTTGGCAAATTTTATTCGGAAAGAACTAGCATCTGCGATCGTGGAGAATACATTTTCGGGGAGAAGTGTTTTCAACGACGCTCGTTCGATGACTAAACCAGCCATTAATCTGCAGTTTCGCCAATGGAAAACCATGCATCACAGAATTTTTGCGAGGTTACAATGTAACGGATGCGGAGAGCCCGTTAAACCCTATTAGTTATTAGCGTTATCGGGATATTATATATTCGCATGTGTTTTGCTTTTCGCGAGGATAAATTTAGCAATCTCTCGGTCGGCCAGGCTACAGGACGACACGCTTAGAGAATTTATGATTAATATATCCGAAATACGAGGACACGACGATATTAAATTTTACTTGGCCCGTGAATTATCAGCTGGCAAAAATAAATTGGAGCATTGGAATTTAAAATACGATTTCGCGCGGACTCCGATTTCATTCGCAGTGCAATTAACACTGTGACCGCGGCGTACATAATGGATGACACAATTCTAGATTAAGAACGCCCGTGCACCGTAATATGAACGTTACAACCGAAATTAAGTCGCCGGAGTTCCAACAAACAACAATTACATTTTAAAAACAGATGCGATTCGTTCGACATTAAATTGAAAATAAAAAATCATTCTCCTATTAATAAAATAATCAGCATTAATATTCACAAGCTTTATTCTTTGATTGAGAACTGTTTCCCATTACTATTTGCAATGTTTTAATACTTCAGTGTGAATATTTATAAATCTCGTAGTAGATGTTTGCGAAAAAGATCACTATTTCGTGGTATGCGTGATACATTATTCGTACAACGTACACTAAGTACGTTGAATAATAAAAATTAGATCTGTATCAAGTAACCCTCTCTTTAAATAATTGCAGTCCGATAAGACCTTTTCATGCGCCGAATTTCCCGCAGAATTAAAATTCCCCTCGCGATGTTTATCTTCGTTAGCTGCCGGTCGGATTCGCGATAAAAATTTGTTGGAGTGATTGTATTTTTCTGTCGTGGCTTCATGAAATTCAAATGGCCTCGTTAAAAGAATCGCGAAGTAAACGTCCCGAAATTCGCCGCGGTCTTTTCCGAATCGAAATTTAAGGAAATAATGGGATCCTCGAAGGACGTCGTTCGCAGGACGCTTCACCTCCTCGCTTCTATTTCCCTGAACAGTTATTGACCCTTTACTGATCATTATTCCGCATGTTTGCCGTGAAACCGGCAGAATCGATGAATATTTTCCGCATATCCCTCAACCGCTTCCCTACGCGGTTCTCGAAGTTATACAAATTTCAATTCGCTGTATCCTGCGAAAATGTTTGCCGTTCTGATATGATTACCACGGGCATATCAAGATCACGATAATTTATTATTCAATTTTCCACTCTTGTTTGCGAAGGTGAATTAATTCAACTGCCCCAGCTCGGATTCTGAACGTTCCTACAATTTGCGATTCCAGACGGGGAGGGTGTTACGTGGTGCGTGGTGCGTGGTTCACTAAAATTTATAATGTTACACATCACAGTACCCACGGTCTCTGAATTGTTATTGTAATGAACAGCGTGAAAATTTGTTGGCAATATTCCAGAACTAATAGTTTCGATTAAGAAACGTTAACACAAGCTTCATTTGCATTCATCGATTAAATCCACCAATATCTGCGCAACAAACTAAAATTCCCATATGTTGAACAAGCTAGCACGCTACATAATTTAGTCACATTAAATAATCTTCAATACTTCATTATTTCGGCACATTAAATAATTTTGAATATTCAATCGCCTCATGAAATCATTCTGAATATTAAATAATTTCGTTCGATTAACATATTCATCATCTGCGGTGATTTAATCAATTTTAGAAGTATAATTTCCTCAACGTGTTAAAGAGCTTCCGGTTGCCTGAACGATAAATAATCTCAGTAACCAAAGGAGCTTTCTTAAAATGTTAACGCGTCGCATCGTGCCAGAAAATGTAGGATACTGCGGCCACACGTGACCCTGGAGATGGTGAAACATTTAAGACCGCGTGAAATAAGTGGCACGGGGGCGAGATTAGAATTTTAAATAAAACTTCACGATCAAGGGAAAACATAGAAAAGTTTTCTGTATCGGAGCCATCTAGCAGTTACCCCTTCAACCGGAAGTAAGCGCGTATAGAAATTTCAGAGGATGAGCATAGTGCGCAGATAATAATCTAAGGGTGCTGCAAGAAGTTATGCAAATTTACTAGGCGTCTCAAGATGGATCGTCAAATCTTGCAGTAGATTATATTCCACATGGTAAAATGAACAGAGAAAGTACAGAACAGAAAATGAAGAAGTGAGTTTCAATTAAATCAATTTCTATTTTGGATTACATTTCTGGGCAGCCTGTATACATTTTTTTTAAAAGACATGACCAGCAACTGATGGCAAAAAATTTAAAAGGTAACGTAGATCACGAAAATCCGAAGCGAAGGCGGTCCGTTTTAATTTCGTAGCGAAGTTATTGGAGCGGCGCGGTGTATCTCGGTTCTCGCCTCTAGAAAATACAACAGGCTATACTTCGCGGGACACCTTATATATAAAACGAAAAGTAACGACCCCCGAGCACGCGTTTTCTCTTTTCCATTGTCCAGTCGTCTGATAAATTCGACCGAACGGAGTCACGACAGATAAACGTTTTTTTTCTCTGCGGCGCACGATTAATCTGTGTGTATGGGGAAAGACTGTTACTAATAAGCGGAAACACGTTTTAAACCACGGGGGCCGCGCGCCGGATACTATTTATGGTTGCTTGGAATGCAAACGACTGAAGGATCTCGTGCCGCGGTCGGAAGAAGAACGGCGGTTGTTTTTTCATAGTAATCTCGCGGCAAGAAAGTTGCGGACAACGTCGTTCGCATGGCACGCAATTTCAAGTGGAAGTAATTCGTTCTTTCCGCCCGTAGCTTCCTATCTCGAGTGGTGCTCCTGATTTTCTTATTTCTTGCTGATACCCTCGAAACGAATGACAGAATATCTGCGAGCTTCCTCCCTCGGACTACTGTATTTAACGTTACCGGCTGAAATAAAGCGACAGCTGACGGTAAAAAGTTACAGCACACTGAATTAATCAGATCGAGATCGAGGTTACCGTAAAAAATAAATGCCGAGTTCATGAAGACGACCTGGCCTTCTCCATCGGACTGTGATTTTTTTATTACAGAAATTATGCAAATGGAAAATATAAAACTACTTTTATTTTCCCTCGGAAAATAAAGATCATGATAAAGCTTGTGGACTTTGTTGCGATACTTTGAATATTATAGCTGAGGAGATAACAGGCTCACTTGATGTACTCCATGGAATATTTGTTTGTTCAATAATCGATTTTTAACAATGATGTAGTAGTGTTGATATAAAGTTTTCGTAGGTGTTGCCAACGAACGACTACCGATGAAAAAGTATGTGTCAAATATTTGTGCGAGAACTGTCTCCCATGTAGATTTCATTGAAACTGTCGTGTCCTGGTTGGATGTGTTCTCTTGTCAGTGTAAATTGGAGCGAACTGGACAAAACGATGCACTTAGGACCTGACAACTTGCTCTAGCCAACGTCGACACATAAAACGTAACAGCTTTCTAAACATATAACAGTAAATTCCATAAAATTCGTGCTGCTTAAAAAATATTGGCATGACTTATTGTACCGGATAATATTGCTCTCAAATGTCTTGACACTTTAAAAAGAAAATACGTTCTCCGATCACGTTGAATTTCGTTCAATTCATGTGCATCGAGGCTAATTCGATTTTTATTTTTCCCAGTAAACCACAATACGTCATAGTCGTTGTGTATGCAAGGCGCTGGCACCGAGCTTTCCAAAAATTAGAGCGGAACCGTTTTATTTTCATTTTAGAGTGATCTCTGAGCGAGCAATACTACAAATTGCGTATGCGTGCCATACATCATGCATGTGTCTTATCCGCGCGAGCTAAATTCGTTGAACTATCACTGAAATTTCGGTTGGTGCATTTCGCAGAGGATTTTGCAGCGAGCTACCGAAGAATTCGAACAATATCTAGCGCTCTCGCGCGGATAAATCAATTTCTAATAAAATTTCTTCGGGGTAAGGGGAGGGGAGTCGCGCGTGATTGTTTTTATCGGGTAGGACAGCGAATTCGCTGGCAGTCAGCCATTAATTCAGACTGTTCCTGTGGTTCGTGCAATTTTTCCTTGGTACACCCCTGCCCGTTACCGCCACCTCAAGATATACGAAACACCCTCACCCTGTTTCCGATAGCGGTTTAAGCATAATTTTCTGCATAATTAAATGGCGAATCGATCAGCACGCGGCGCGATCGCGTATCTATTTCGTTTTGGTATCACTGTGGAATTTATGCGAGCCACTTAATTCCAAGGTCGACTGGTGAATTCCGGTCGACTAGTATCAACACAGCTTTTTCAATTCGAATTTGCCTCCATTGGAATTTTTTTCGATGTCAGTGGAAGGAACGAGTACATTTTTCAACGTTGCTCCCTTTCCCCTTACAATTATCCTTTCAATCAGAAAAGATCAGCTTCGCCTTCGCTTACAGAGAAACTCAAATACAAATCTTTCTCTTCATCAGATATTTTTCACTTTGTGAAATAAAATCTTATTCTACTCGTTCGAATGAAATTCTTTAAAATCCAGATTTTGTACAAATAAACTGTACATGCGTATAGCAGTTTTTCTTGTAAGAAACATTATTGTGGAAACAGAAATATCGAAGAATATTCATCTTCGTTAGAAATAATGATGTTAAAAGCGATGTTGAAGTTTTTACATAAACACGTTACAGTTTCCATTCCATTGTGGGTAATTTCAGCTTCCTGTTACAGTCAGCAGTTTCATCGTATGGAAATATATTCCAAAAAGGTACGGCACAGAACACCCCGTCGCTTTTACTGTAATATTCAGGTCTGAGTCTCGCAGAAATTCGTCTGAGTACCAACTGGACTATTCCACTTGATGCTGTGACATTACTCTATTTCTGTACCACCAGATTTTCAAAAGTTCCATTTCAGATTTAGCACAATATTTCATTGTACCACGAATACGAAGTTTGTCTTGGACTATCCTTAACGTGTGCTTTGATTCCCGTATTCAAATTGTTGATCAGTTTGATTTGTCCTTTGCTCGGTATTTCCCATGAGAAACTTCCGTGTCCCAGCTTTCGTGGGAGTGGAACGTATCAGCTCTTGCTTTGAGGGGATGAAATAAATTCCCCTGTCGATCCCGTCAAATTTCGAACAACTACTCGTTACGAAGTTCCACCCTTTATATGTTCCGATATTATGACGTGCTTCGTGATCATTTCCTGGCAATCGACAGACGTTTCAGATACCTTTCCATGAATTCGGAGCTTTGCAAAACTACTGTCGATATCTTGGACGACGTTTCACCACTTCTAACTAATTTCTCTCTTTTAACTGTCAGTCTTGTTGTCTTTGGACACAAAAGACTTCCTGTTAAATTTGATATTTATTATTATGATTGATGGAGGAACACTGACTTGCACATGTTTTCAGAAACAAAGCACGGTTCATTTACTCGGATCAAATGCAAATACAAGACAGCACACAATTGGTTATTATCGGAAATTGATCGTTTTATTATGAGTATTAATTTGACCCAGGATAGAAGCTTCAACAAAGTCCAACAAAGGATTGCACGTTTGCAGCATGCTGTGTCAGTAAATCGATGAAATTATAATTTTAACTGTAGTTATCCTGCAAGCTGGCCGACGGGACGTAGCGATGTTAACAGGGAAACGCGGAGGCGAGATATGAAATTTTCATGCATTTTAAACAATTCCCACGATCCGAGCCGCTGTCGATTTTACATTCAAATCTTCGAGTCGTATACGAACCGTGAAAAAACATTTTGAGCGTATCTGGGCTATGGTCAGTCTTTTTAGAGTTCACACGCTCGTTATCACATGCCCTGAGAAAGACCATTTCTGTTTATGATACTTCAGCATCGAATGAGGGAGATAAGTTCAATGTAATTTTGTTCTAGTTTTCCACGTAACATGTTCATTCGGATGTACACGGGGTGCATAAAATTTTTCCAACAGAACATTTTTGATTCTCGAGAAAATGATGACATAATCTGTTATAATTTAAACAATCGTACAGCATTGAACTTCAACTCATTTTAAAGCTTAAACGAAAAAGCTTTTTATTTTTTGAGAAGCTATTAAGAATTTATCAAATCCTTGACTATAAACGATTGATCCATTGATGGTCATTGAACTATTTTGACCAAGAGTATTAAACATTAATCATTTAGTCGGTAATATCAAATGTTTTAACCTAAAATTTGATGAACGATGTGTTAGGACGATGTAGAAGATAAAACTGCTTAATGCTAGATTTAACAGACGAATATTACGCTTTGCCGCAGCGGTGTCGCCGAACATTGTTCCCTCACCCGTAAAACTGAGTCAGGGTCGAACAATGTTCCCGAAATCCCACCACTTAATTCGCGGGGTCCGATAATTAATAGCCATTGATCCCTGATTTCCCTCGGAATGATGACGCGTCCTGCAGATCCATCAGCAACCAGGATTCGGTGGCGGGACCCGGGACAAGCCTAACAGAGGTCTCCGTGTGACTCGCATACCAATACGGGGTGCCGGTGCATTTCATTTTCCGGCCACGTATTTTAAAAACGTGCGAACTCGTGCCGGTTCTCGTTTGAACGTTAATAGACGCTCGTAACAACCGGAACCTGGGACCGTTAATAAATACAAGGCGTTTGCCACTGACAAGCCGGGACCATGAGCTCGTGACGCGAACCTAATTCACTTCTTGCTACTCATCGAACACCATCGTGAGAAATAATTCCCGCGAAAATCACGAATCTATCGAGGATGAATCTACTGGGATTTTGCCAAAGGAACAAAGTACTCCGAGCTGACTCTGGCTCCATTTCCTTCCAAATATTTTTCCCTCTTACTTCTAGTATTTATGGAGTCCTGAGTTATGCGAGTGGATAGAGGTTGCGGAGTTCACTGCCGGTGTAATTTAATTGTCAGAATGCTTGGATTTAGATTGCGGATTTTATGCGTTTGTCGTGGGCGTTGTAACAGATCACATTCTAGACAGTAGTCTACTCGTTAAACTGATAGACTGGTTATATTTTCTGTAGATCTCCTGTTGCCTTATCAGCCAGTAGAATATTCCGTTGTGGTCAGACACGCAAGAAAAACTCTTGTCCGAACTGCAAGTAGAAAATACGATAATTGTCAGACACGTATATAAGCCTTCGTGCGCTTTGAAAAATTTTTTTGTTTCTTGTTATTCTTACTTTCAATTTTCTACACGTTTTAAACGCAAGTACATCGGTAACAATAAAACCGGTTGATTTATGAAATTACCGGGATACCACGGTGAACTATAAACTAGCTTCACCGAATTGCCCAATTGTTTCGAAAGTGTTGCAACGGTTCCGACAAGTTTTCGTTCTGAAAAATGGTCGAGACCGTTCTACCGTAGCCGGGGGCGAAAATGTGGTGCGAAACATTTGTAAGCAGAGGAACGGAACCTGGTAACTCGTGGGATATTTAAGAAAGGTGAAAGGTGTGTGCGCGGGTGGGAGAAAGAATGAGTTACTTGAACGACCTGCTAAGCGAGAACGTGTTAATCTTGAACCGTCTACCTTCTTCGAAGCACGAATCCCTGGAAAGGTCGGGAATACAGTAATAAAAATCCTTCAAGCTTAAACGATCGTTAATTCCCCAACAAGGTAGAATAACGAGGCCATTAGCACCGGAATTGTTTGCTTTTTATTTGAACTTCGCCCACTGTATTTCATTTTTATCATGATTAATCTCCACTCTCCCCGCTTAAGTCTTCGAATGACTTTAAATCTTTTTGCAACAATTAATCCTTCCCTATTTGCATCTCTATCGCGAACGCATTCCATTCTTCTCGAACAATTATTCCGCCTGTTTTGCACTCGATTCGTTTAAAACGTGGCAATTTTTCCCCTTTGCAAGTTGTACATTAAATAATGATCATTACAGATATTCGAAACTTTTTTTGGTATTTTTTTTTGGTAAAACACGAGTCCACATTTTGTAAGATAATTGTAGAAGGAATTCTACAGGTGAGACATTTTAATGTAGCAACGTCGTCTGTCGTCGGATAAATGTGCTTCGTTTAATTTACACACAGAGGTAATAAATAACATTGAGTTGGAAACGATTCTCGCGAACACTTGGGAATAAAGTAATTTCGTTACCAGACACCGTGGAATTTCCGTGCCTCATTCTCTACCAGGCACTTGACACATTTCCTGCATGAACACCGTCCTTACTTAATAAATAATGCAGCATCTCTTCTGCATAATTTATGAGACAATCGATATCAATTAGACAGGTCCGATTCATTCATATAGAACCGGGTGCAACGATAATTCATTTCCTGCAGCGAGTGACGTGCAGTAATGGAATAATGTCTCGAAGCATTAGACTACCGATATTTTTTTTTGATAAAATATTGAATTCTGAACGATTTTAATGTTACATTCTATATTACACTAACAGCTGGACCATCCTTTTAATATCGTGTTAAATTCAAGTACAATCCATTTAAATTTAATCTTAACAGTTATTCAACCATATGAGCTTTTAAATTAATATGAATCGTACGAAAAACTGTCAAACATTTGACAATCCCTTCGATATTAAAATTTATATTTCAACTGTTCCTCGATCGAGCTGAACACAATAATTTTTAAATGAAAATACGAAGTAATGGAAACTATTCATTCTGGAAATGTTATATATTATAGTATAAAATTGTTAAATCTCTCAATAAATCTCGAAGCTTTCGCGGCACCAATCTGCACAATATGTAGCTCGTAAAGTACGACAACTTTCAACAGATTCTGCATTAATTCTGCGGGCGATACACGGTCGAATTTATCACAGACACTTCTGCATGTAACATCTTTGACACAGACTCTCCTCGGAGAATTTCGCTCAAGAATTTCCATTGCAAAACAGCTCGGCTGAACACCAAGCTACAATTTTGTTCAAATGGTTCCTTACAATATACGCGACCTTCTTTTCTTCATCCAGAATGATTTGAAAACCTAATTAAATCAGGATTCCTCCTTTCGCTGGGTTTGTTTAAAAATTCGTGCGAATTATTTCTCGACATTAACCAGTGGAAAAATGTGCGCCAAGTTAGTTATTCTTTTTATAGAAATACCTGCTAGAAGCTTGTTTTACGACTACTAAAATTCAGATCTCATCGAATGTTTCATTGACGAATAGAACGTACCTTTTCCTTGTTAAATATTCCACAAATTTTTTACCGAAGTACAGCGTTTTTGTAACATTTTTTCTTCTTAACGAATATTTAAATTTTCATCGAATTCATGAAACATTAATTAAGATATTCTGCTGCGAACGTTTTTAACGAGCATTGCAACACATTCGATAGGATTCCGTTTTATAAATAAAATTTATGCCACGAATAATATTTGGGCTTTTATATGACATCCGAAATATTAATTAAAATTGTAACATAAATCGTAACCTTTGACAATTATTTTGGAATCGTTTTGGGCTAAACATTGTGGTTGACACAATATTTTATGGATATCTTTTAATTCTTCGTTAATGAATGTATTGATTGGCTTGACCGTTAAATAACATTTTGAAGACTATCCCATTAAATGAAATAAATCAGCCATTAAAAAAGATTCGTTTAATCAAGTGCTGTATATCGAGCGTAAAGACCACTCTAAAACACAGGTAAACTTTGCATCGCGTTTAAAACTAACACGAATTGGTGATCAATCAGGAACGCAGCGACTTGATTGGCTGGGAGTGTCTGGTCTGAATAGAAGTAAACTGCATTAGGTTGATTGAGAAGAGCAACAAGTCCAATTGAATTACCATCGAGCACCGATGGACTAAGCATCAGCTCCATACTCCTTTAATCACATTAAGAAGTAACATCCGGCTAAATATTTCTTCTTCCCCCGATTCCCGAATCAAATTATGCGGAATTCGTGAGATATTTAAGCATCTCCGTTCTCAATACAGTTTCCGACTCCACCGTATTATTTATTATGCTCCATAGGGCATTCTGTGGGCTCGGCAAATTTTTCGAAGCTCCCATGAAACAGCGCGAGCATAAAAACTGTCAGGGAGTTCGTTATCGTCCCGGTAGGCAGAGGAAAGTTTGAAGCACCGATCTCGCAACGATCCCAGAGAAACTCGCAACGAAACACTGGAATCGGGGTCGTTTGCAGTGGCACCTGTTCTCGGTGTTCCTGTGTTCGAAAGTTCCCTCCTTCCCGTGTACGCGGAACGCATCCCGATGCAACTGCACCGGCGACCACGTTACGCGTAACTTTTTATTACCTGGTTAACTTTCTACTCGTGCGTTCTGAACCTCGATACCGGAATCAAATGTCAAGTGGTCACGTATTTCCCCGCGAAATAAGCGGCTCACGAGCTTCCGTCGAGCCTCGATCATTGAACTTTCCCCTGTTTTCGAGTTTTGAATTGGCGTTCGTAAAAATTATAAAAAATACTGATCGATTTTTAGTGAATCATAAACATATATTTTAAGTGTGTGTGAGTGTAAACTCAACGCCAAACCTTCTACAAGTAGTATAAGTGACAATCGGACACAAAGCAATGTTTACCGTCTGAAACGATCATATGCAAACGCATATAATTGTTAATAAAAATCGAAGGGTTTCCTATTCTCCATGAAAGTTTATGCAGTAATATTCCACCTGAGCCCCATTATTCCTGCAAACTAGCATTGAAAACGCCGGAATTCCCCACTTCAGAACTAGACCAGGTCAACGACAGTCTTCCCTAGTAGTACGACTCGAGGAATGATCAGACATCCAGAATAACGGCCGCTCCTCATCATAAGCTAATTCCCCGAATCACGGCGGACTTCCGACTGGAACAGCGTCTGGAAGCGGTGGTATACGAGTGGGTAACGGCGGCTGACATCAAAGCGGAGTGAGCAATTACCGCGAACACAGTTTTAATACCGTTTTAACGCGGGAATCGCGTCTCGCCGAACGATCCACGGGTAAACCGTTGCAAGTCGGCGACAAGTCGTGAAATTTCGCCGGGTGACTGTCGGGACAGTTTGACAGCCGGGAAAAGAGAAAAGTTAGCGAGGCGCGAGGAAAGTTGAAGCCCGGATTTGCAACGCGGAACAACTGGCAACGAAATCAGTTGCCGGTCGGTTTCTGCTGAGGTGGTAACGAGATTACAGTGGGCGACATTTCTATAAGAACAGTTAGAAATAGATTGTAACTGCTTATGAAAAATAGCAGTTACCATATCAGTATGTTCCCCAAAGCGGTGTCTCGCCGTGGTTGCCAATTTATTCCGGCGACCGTGGCCGATCGCAAGCTTGATTAATAGATTCGCCACTTTGTAGTCGAGAGCTCCGCTTCGTGAATATGGAACACGTAAACGGGAGAAAAAATGCCATGCGCTAACGCAAGATTGTTCGGCTTGCGAATTTCTCGATCCGTCTGCCGTGCCGCCTGGATCGTGTGCTGTAGTCTGCGAAATTAATTTAAGCCGCTCGGCGAGCGCTCAAAGAGCGACGCACGCTGGGATGAGTCCGCCCGGAAGTTTGCTCTCCGCGTAGGTCAATTAACTGGAATTGTTTAACCGGCTAAAGTTTATTTCTCCGGGCATTTGTGTCATAATTTTGTGGATCTATTTGCAATTGAAATTGATAATGTATGATACGTTGTGTGTGAATAGGTTACTAGCTCTTCGAATTGGACTTACAAAAAGTGTAAAACCGATTAACGGAACGCAGGGCAAGTTCTTTAGGTTCGTGGAAATATAAGTAATTTGAAAAAGGAACGCGTCGGAATTCTCGTCCGAGATTTTTTGCTAAGTAAAATGCAATTTTCTTTAACTTTTCCTTAATCAACGATTACCGGAGCATAAAGTAAACCCTCTGCAGACGAAGTAGCTTCCTCAGTCCAGCTAATTACTTAGCTGGTCTGGCTTCTGTAGTGGCTTGCTGTGCTTGAACGCGTAATGTGAGGAAAAAGGCAATATATATATATATGTATATTTGCGATATGCGTTGCTATTTTTAGTCACTTAATAAACGCTAACGAGACACCTTATATCAACAACATGTCTGCAAATTGGTTTTAAAGACGTCTTACGAGAAGAAACAGAGAAAGAAAGGAAAAAATTAAGAAATTACATTAGTTTCAGAACTCCCATGGTCAGGAATAATTTCTAACATAATTGGCGTGCTAACATAGTTGTCTTGGAGCGCTGATCAGACACTGACCCCATTCTCCTCCAAGACCAGCAGTTAATCTCAATTCACCTCTCCTTCCAGAAACTCCTCTATTCAAACTATCTGCAAACTTAAGAGCACCTAATGTACTGGCTGGACCATAAACAGTTTCCCAGTTTCGATTACTTTCATAACAAATTCTTCAATGATAATTCATTAAAAAAATTCACACACTGCTTCCGAATTAAAATCATTCGTATCAGCGTTGATCATACTAGTGTTTCTTCTATTACCGCTTTGTAATTAACAACCGATTAAATTAGATTTGTCTGATCACGATAGAACTCACTTTGACCGACTTTGAAGCATGCTAGTTCTACTTAGAACCGTTCCCTACTGTTTCCATTCTACTCGTTTGACCACAGATAGTCACAGTCCACTGTTTCGCTCCAATTCGTTCCAGCGATGCAGTAAATTTACGGGCACAGTGCACAAGCGTTATTAAGTGAACTCGTTCACGCATTTCCGCGGCTGACAAAGGAACTTTTGCGCAGGACCCCCTCGCTGACAATGACTCAGGTGCTCTGTCAGTGGGAACCGACTCTCGACAGAGTAACATTATGAGTGCCGGTCGCGGAGCGGGATATTAAAAATTTTTTCAAACTAGCCCGACTCTACTTACCGTAATTGAAACGGCTTTCGAACCATCGACCAGTTTTTATTAATCCCCCGCCGACGTTCTATCTCTCTCTCTCTCTCTCGGTTCTTTAGCAAAAAGGCGCTCCTGTATTTCACATCTGACCTAACCCAACGCCCGTTGTAATTAATCTGTTTATGGTTCGCCGGAAAAGTTCCGGGCTTTTATCCAAAGCGCACGTTAGGAAAGTTAACGTTTCCAATTCCAAGCTCGGACGCGATAATTTTAGATGATTTACCGGGTACAGGGAATAAGAACATTTCCCGGCAAGTTACTTCGGCTGTGAGTGGTGTATTGTTCGATGCCTGCGTTCAGCTTACGGAATAGTATCGATCCTTGATGACTGGAGCCGTGAAAAGTTTGGGAAATGCCTCGAATTCTTACTGAAATGGATTTCACTACTGTCGATACGAAACTTTTCTTGGAAGTAAAAGATTTTAGAATTTCCTTCTGCGGTAGACCTCGGCTCGGTATGAATGTCTGAGTGATCAGAGTCTTCGAAAGAAACTTTGGCACACTTTATCACGATTTGTGGACTTTGTTCTAGATGATACGATGATATGGATTTCACTTTGGTTGAGATAAAACACTGTGCTTCGTAAGATTAAACATTTTTATGTTTTTATGTTTTTTATGTTACATATTTTTATGTTTTTGTGAGAGCATTTTGCTTTTTTTCTGGTTGAAGGACACACTTTGCAATTTAAATGTAATGAACATTGAACTGTTTTGCATCCCCAATTTTTGGGGCATTCTCCACCCCATCGATGTCACACTTGCTCGCGCAACTAAATTGTATGTTTAATATTTTTCGGTGCTACGCATCTGCACGAACATCCAATATAATTAACGCGAGGATTAATTACTTTTGCTATTTAAATCGATTTGCATTTTGTATTCTGGGAGCTTCCCGTTTTAATTTAATGTCTCCGTACTTTATCGGGTATTATACGTCACGGATTAAGCACCAACTGGGTGCAATAAATATGTTTGTTTTGATACTTTCAACCACTGGATCGTAATAATACTGATCGTTAATAATGTAAATTGGTGACCATCAAAGACACTATGCTAAACAAATATTGATCAGTCGTCCGATCGTATTTGTTTGAATAATACCGCGAGCACTGATGCGCATCATCGATAGGACAATTTATAATCCGTGGTGGATGTGTTTTAACTAAATATTTCCAGGCAATTCGATTATTAATTTTTATACGTGTGCCTCGCAGAATTACATTTCAGTTTGTCCAACCGAATTCGAATAAAATCAATGTTTGATTCGGCGAGTTACCTCTTTTACAACACGGTTGTAATATTAATGAAATACTGAAATAAAATTCGTTCATTCCCACTATATAGAGTGCGATTAAACGTCGATTTGTTGGATTAAAAGAAAAATTAACAACACCGCCGATGGATTCATTTATTTTTTAGTGAGGGATGTAGACAGTGCAGTGAAAATTATTGATTTACAAATATGTTGAAATGTAACGCTCGTTTTGTACCCACCTGATATTTGCTTTCGTAAATAATTATGAATAAATTGTGAATCTTAATGTAACGTCGAATAGGCTATTTTACATAAATTCGAATAAGAATACCTTTCGACACTGAAAGCAATAGAAAAGTGCTACTTCGTCTCATTAACATACACATTTTCTTCTGTCGAATCGTCAGACGCCATAAAAGCAGATCGATTCGCGGTCTCTTCCTCATCTTTTATCGAGGTCAGTGGAACCATAAAATTTTTTCTCGGGCGTTCTATTTTTCTTAACGATTTTATTACATCCGGTGCTTGAAGATCTGGATGCGGTCTTTATTCTCGGATAAAGGAATGGCGGTAGACGAGATGAACCGATTCTTAGGAGTCCTAGCGTCTCGGTCCATTTTAATCCGTCTTATCCATCAGAACAATCACGCGGGTCCTGGCTAATGAAGACTCTTCGCTTTTATACTTGTCTCCTGCGAAGAATAGAATTACGTTTGTCTTGTTCGTTGACGTGACTCCTCGTCTCGCGAAATAATTATTTGACGGTCTTTTGAATCGGTGCATGAAACAAGGCGGCTCCTATGAATCTTTGTTCTCGTCGAAAGCATCGCTGAAAAAGGCTCTCCAGCCTGGAAATTCGAGTTGCGAAACTTTCCGCCTTTGAAACGCTCGTTTCCGCTTCGAATCGCGAACAATTTCTTCGCCGATCTCTTCTTAAGTTGCAGTCTAGTGAACGATAATGGCGGTCCGCTGAAAAACGACACGCGGAACATGATCGAGGATGAAATTGTTCTTCGGGAAGATCGTGTTCAAGTTGGTGATCGCCGAAATCTTCCCCGCTGTTGGAAACATTAGTTCGTTCGATGCCGTGGACCGAGTTCGAGGACGAAGTTCAAGTTGATGATAATTTCCCTATCGAATGGAAACTGACGGCGAAGTTGCCGCTCAAGATGATGGCCACGGGAAGATTCGCAGTGGAGATGAAAATCGAGGTCCAAATTAAAGTCGACGACACGGATCGACGCTCTCCGCGCCTGTCCCTTTGATTATGCACGACTGAGAATGATTGGGTCACCAACGGAAACAGTTTTCTCGGTTTTGATCGTGTTCTGGCCTAGATTCTCTCTAAGGGTGGGGTCTCCTTTGCGCGTCTCGACGCAGCGTTTTGTTATCCCAGCTCCCTTTATACTCCATTGGTCACACTTCATGAGAATTGCGTCTGGACGCGTTCGTCTACGTCAAAAAACAATATGTCATTATCCTTCCGAGGAATATTCTAGAATAAAGATAGACATAAGAGATATCGGGATGAAATTTCCACTAATATTCATTAAAAAATTATTCCTACCTACTCATGATGACCGTAATAAATATATATTATTTGTAATAATTTTATAATTAATTCTTTAATTATTCTTGTCTTAAAATACAATTAAAAATTGTTCATTAGTTACTTCTTTAAGTTCTTCAGATAATTTAACTCACCGATTACTTTGCTTATACATTTCTCTGTATTTCTTGAAATATTCATAATATGCAGAATAAATGATAAGTACTAATTTTAAAAATATTTTCGAATATCAAACAGTCCCACATTCATTAAATGAAAAACCTCATGTAACAAACTGAATATGAACTGATAATTCGCGTTTTCCTTACAGAAATATTGCACGACCGACTCTTTGATAATTTACAGAGCACGGCATTGTAGTATCGAAGTAACAACATTTTGTGTCACAACAAAATATTTATGGTCTGAATAAAAATAGTAGTTGGCCATCGGTGGCGATAAAGCTATCTACCTGTATGCAACGTAGACTCGTTCGTATTCATTCGATGCAAGCAATCCAAAATTTATTTTTCCGCCAGTTCATGTATTATTCGGCTGCATTTTGCGTAATAAAAATTTCATCCCCGTTGCAGCGGAACAAAAATTAATCGGCTGTCTTAATAGCTCAACATGAATAGTTCAACAATGAAGTATGTTTTTTACGCCTACTATGAAACTATCGGTGTCTTGGTTTCATGGAAATCGAAGTGATAATTTTATTAAGTCGCGGAGTACGGTATTCGGTTCGAGAAGATCTACGAGAGCAGATCCGGTTTGATTATGAGGTGTTATAATTACGGGAACGAACGTGCCTCTTTCGAACAAAGTAGATCGCAGTTTCAAAGACACAGTTGCGTGAAGACGTTTCCGGTTTGTATCCACTTGACACGTTTCAACTACTCTTTGAGTTTAATTGAACACGTTTCAAGATGCTGAATTACATCTAATCCGCTACTTTTATTTATAATTAGTCAAACGTTTCAAACCTTTCAAATATTATTTGGAATCTTGTTTGACCTTTTCTATCCGAGTAAATGGAAGATCGTTTACGCGCGAATTGAAGACAAAGCAATTTGGAATATCTGTCATAAAGTTTTTAAAGTGACCCAGAATGCGGTGACGATGAAACGAGGATCCAATTTTTGAGTTTTAATTTCGCAACGCTTTTATAGCCGGACGCCAAAATGTTCTTGCAAAACGACGTAATCGCCCCAAATATTCCTGAAATACTGTCCTGAAACTGTTCCAAAATCTGGAATATACGGTAGCACAACAAAAACATCGGTTGAATACTGCGGTAGAATTCTACACTAATTGCTGCATTATAGACCCATTAAACGTTTCCGTTCGGACATTTTATTTAGTCGGTTGTGTCCGAGCAGGGTCTATTTCACCAATCTGGGAATTTGAAAGGTAAAAAGGGACCATAAAGTTTGGTTATGTTAGCCAAGTTGTAATTAATTCCTGCAATTAGAGTGGGGAACGGTTCCAGCCGTATCGTATACATAAAAGGATTCGCCAAGTCAGCCGGAAAATTGGAGTTTCTTTGTAAAACGGAAACTTTCGTAATTGAGGGTCGATTTGTCCTGCAACGGACAGATCGATGTTTTGCCGTGCTGTCTCTGTATACCGGAAATCCTCGGGGTAGTCGAAAGATTTGTATCCCTCAAAAGAAATTCAAAGTTTCTGGAAGGCAGGAAATTAAAAGAAAGTTCAGAATGAAACGAAAACACTTGCCCGTCTTCGTTGACATTCGTACCAAAAAGTACCATGATAATAGTATCGCCGAAGAATAATACTAACTTTTCTTTAGGAAAGAGAACGAATAAACCGGCTAAACAAAAATGACGCTGCGCAAGCGAGAATGTAAATGAAAGTCAACCGAGTCCGGGACAAGAATAATTTATCAAAGATTTTACAGCGCAATATAAAACTCACATTTCTGGAGTTGAACGCATTTCAAGTTTCAGAAACATAAAAATGAAAGCTGGTTACCCGTGGCTTTATTTTCGGTCAATTTTCCGCGGGCGTTACAGCGTATACGTTCCACGATTCCGTCAACTTGTCAGCGATACTGCGAGTTACACGGTCAATAGGACCGAATGTGGGTCATACGACGGACATCAATGATTCTCGCTTGATGCAAGATTTCCTAAGCATCTCGCTCTGTGCCGGTGCGTGTCAATTACAGTTGGGGGTTTACAAATGGTCATTGTAGCGATCCATTTGCCCAGACATCTGTTTCATAAACTGAGTTACGGTACCAGAAGCGTTCTCGCAATACAAATTTTCATTTTCAATTGAGCTTCTTGAGTCTAGGATAAGTACCATTGAAATGGATCAAGTTGCAGACAACAATCATATATTGACACAACAGAAATTTGTTTTTCATCTTGAAATGAATTTCTCAAGTCAAAAACGAATAGAATCAACAAGATACACGAGTTCGGACAGAAGTTACAGATAATGTTTGAGCAACCCGAAACTTAAACTGACATAGGCTTTGGTTTCCGTCAGTTATGGATTACATCTGGATCACGATTGGTTCCACAAGCATGCTGTATGTGACCAGATACGTTCTTATTCCACTTAAAGGACAGGACGTCAACTCTTGTTAGATCATCCAGGACACTTCCATTCTACTCAGCAAACAATGGCAACGTTTGTAGTCTTTGTCCGACTCGGCACAGTCTGTTCTACTTGTTTGATTAAAAAAACTTTTTAGACTGCATTTCTCGGAGATACGGCTCTGTAACAACCTGTTTTTATTTGTTTCGCTGTAGGTACTGTTTGATCGATTCGTCTGAAAAGAATCTCCGTTTCTTTTCTATTGTAACAAACTCCCTCCCTTTTCGTACTGGGTAAATCAGATTTGTTTCTGTGTACATTTCCTGGACATTTGTCGTTCTTTAAACAGTATTGTGTACTTCTATTATCTACTTCAATCTGTATTTAAAATTTTCTTGTCTCCTCTTGGCTCACAGTAACATTTGGCCACTTTTAAAACGATCATATTTTTTATATATTGCACCATACGAGGTGAAAAAATCGACGAAAGCCAGGCTTGCAGGGATTAGAAACTATTGAATAGTCGCCCGTAGATAACATGTTAGCACACGAAAGCTGGCCGTTTTCCAGCGCAGACGTGAATGAACACGCCGCAGTGGGGGTCGAGCTTGCGGTCGGTCGTTTGGACAAGGTGGCCCGCGTCTTCCATCGTTATCGTCGTTCAATTCCGTCTCTTTCGCGACGGATCAGCTGGAACGACGTTCGCCGGTGGCAGATCCTCGAGAGACAAAACGTGGAAAAAGGACCCGGCGCAAATGGACGGACACTGATGCACACCGTTATTCTGTTTCATTTGCGTCACGCGTCGCGCCATCGCATCGCGGAAATTTATTTCCGGCGATCCCGAAATTGAACGGGCGCGGAATTTTTATATCCCACTGTTCTTTCCCGCGGCGCCCCCATTTTTTCCCCGGAGTTTAATCGGTTTTTCCAGTCGCTAATGGTTTCACGGGTTAACGTTTATGTGCCGAGAGCAATTCAATTTTTTCTGTACGCTCGATCGGCTCCGATTGTCGCGAGCCGCGCGATTTAAACTTCCCTCGGCTTGCAAGCTCGCGCTCGAAGCAGTCACTCGTGCTCCTAACGCGAAGACAACTCGATATGCTTTCGGGATTGCAGAGAGTCACAGAATTTCCTTATATCTAAATACAATTTCAAACCAAGCACATTTTATAGACGGTAGGAAGCACAATTCTTTCGAATCGATTTCCATTTCATTGAACGTTATACTTCCGCAATTATTTCCGTACATAAAGATCAGTTCATCGTGATACAAAATAAAGTTTCCTTCGTGGAATTTACTAGGGCCGAAGTTATGCAGACATTTATTCCCTGTGTCTATGGTTTTTTTTCACGATAATATTGGATTTAGTTTCGCGAGTTTATCGCGCCTTCCATATTTATGCTAGTTGCGATATTGGCTCGATTGGAAAATTATGAAATTTGAGAATTATGGATTTTAAAGGGAACGATCTTTAAAATGTTAAACTTTTCGAATGATTTAGAATACAAATAAGTCGACTTTCCAAGTAGAAAATTTTCCAGTAGTTCGATAGTTCAGAAACTTAAATTGAACATGATCTGAATATTCATAATCTCTTGAAAATGTTTGGCCCAGAATTTCAAGTAATCCCCTGAAATTTTCTGGAAGTCGATTAGGTTCATTACACTCGCCGAAGGCAAAGTCGTGGCATAATTTATAACAAACGACCATGATTGATCGATTGTAGTGCCGAAGGTTCCCGAACTAGTCAAATATTGACTTCTACATCGCTTCAAACAATTCCAATCCTCGAAGTTCCGTTTTAACGTGTCTGACCAAACACCGACCTATTCTACTTGTGTGACTAACACTTCCCATGGTATTTGTAGGTTCTGCCCTCATTCTACTGAACATATTTGGCGAGGCTGTCTATCATTCAATCACCGGAGTTGTCAACACTCGATTTGATCACTGGACCTTAACTTGTAGTCTTTCCAATAAGAGAGAAAGTACAGTCTATACAAAAAAATTCATGAACACCATGTTTCCAGTACCCGAAAAATTGTCAATATTTAAACTCTCGTAAATTCATTTTACAAAATGGTATAATAGTAAACTTAGTCCCATTCTACCATCTTAAAAATGTTACATACAATAACCATCAAGTTTTAAAATATTTTTCCGTGACTATATCTTAGTTTCGATCTGAAAGAACGTGTTACTGTTGCATCCTACATATTCACCCAACATTTTCGCCAACTAATCCCCGCAGTTTTCGGAATTCCGCTAAAAATGCATATTCTGTGTAACCATATTCCCGGTGGTACGTGTGGGTCTGCTGTATAAATAACGGGAGCAAAAAAAGCCGAAAATATTCGGCGCATTTAGCGTATAGAAAATTCTTGGTTCGCATAACTCTATTCCGGTTTCACGGGGAGGAACACATTTCGAAAACAATTTCGGTCGCGCGCGCGCGGCCCGATCCCCGAAAGCGTGCATAAACCTCTCCGCGCGCGGCCTCTCATTGTTCAGCTAGCTGAAAGCCGTTACGATGTAAGTCGTATCTCTCTGTAATTTTTTTATTTTTTTTTTGCGAGGCCGCCGCGAGCTACAACGCGTCGCAAACAACGGTTTCAACCGACAGAGGACGTCGGTGGCGCATAAGCAAACAGAACCGGGGTCGTTGCGTTGTAACAAAAGGTTTAATGCAATGTTTAAAATGGCGACTCTGGAAATGTGTAACACCCCGAACGAGAAGGCACTTGGAATTTATTGCATCGCGTCGGGCGCAATACGCTGCTTTTCAAGAGTTTCTCACTACGAATTAACTTGAGCTAACGAATTCGATTCGTGAAAGAAATATCGCCCCGCTGTTTCCGGCGTGCAACAATGCATCAAATCGTCTCTTACTTTCATTATTTTTGCGAAGCGGAGGCGATGCCAGGTATTTTCGAAATCATAATAAAATTTCTCTTTTCGTCGGCTGGCGTCCGAGAAAAATGAGTTTGAAGAGTAAGTAGAATAGGCAGGGTATGGTCAGACGCATCAGCCGATTCGCTGAATTTTCGTGTTAATTAAATTGATATTAATTTCAATATTGCTGGAACAGGTATAAACGTATTTGTTGTTCCACCACGGTAGCTGCCAATTAAAATAATTTTGGGCGCTCGAATCGCGATGTAATTACAAAGATTGTGCAGCACCTACTCGCAACGGAACAACAACGTTTGCGAATTTCATTAAGGCAAAGCTTCCTGGTCTTGTCTTGTTTCCTTCTACGAATTTGAAACGAAGTTTATTAAACTTTCACAGCTTCGCGGAGGCTTGATTTTCTGCCAGCTCCTGTCGTCCCTTTTTCTTTGTATTTTCGAAGCGGAATTTTGTATATAGTACTGATGGAAAAACTTTCTATATCGCGCGTTAATGGTGTGTCAAACTTCGACGACAATTCGACGAGTTGACGCGGTCGAAATTGTTTTCCTTTAAAATTAGTGTAATTGGATGTTGCGGTAACATTCGCTGTGTCAACCGATGACATAGTGAATCTATTACCATTTGTCACACCGGGACACGTTGAAATTTACATTGCGTGTTATCTAATTATCAGTTGAGTGGTTTCATCTGCTTCCAGTTACATATGAAATATCCGAATAATTTACGCAGATTCGTTAATTGTCACGTACTACGGCGCCGTGCTCGATAATTATCTTATGGTAATTAATGCGACACTTGATTCTCAAATTCTTCGGCGTGGTAATGGTTAATATTCTGTAATCTTGATTAAAATCGTGATGTCCAGTGATTATTAAAGCAATGTACTGCAGTTATATTTTATTTCAGCCAGAATTATGGTCATGGGAATAATACGACTGCAAATTTTCTATATTAGACATCATAATAGAGGTCATATTCTACAGAAACTTTTTAAATAAATCTGCATTCTGCATTTTCAATAAAATTACGTTGTTTATGGTGCCAATGTATCGATGTCATTATATTTTATCACTGAGAATAACATCATTTACAATGTTTGTTGTTACAGGTGGTATTTGGAATGATAAAATCAATATTTTTGAAAATTTACGGCTACCGTATTTTACACAGAATAAAATTATTAAGAACAAAACCGTTCCGCAATTTAGTGTACGGAAACATTCCAAAATGCTGAATATGTGTTCGGTTTATATTTACATAAAATAACGTATAACGGGAATCCAATTACAGCTATATTTCATGGAAAATAAAATTATTCACAGAAACAGCATATCTGCACCAGTATAAATTTCCACCGGGAATAAAATCCTTCTTTAGCCTCGTGTTACATGAAATAAAATAAAGACTTCGCTATTTGCATTTCATACATTACTTTATTGCAATATACTGGGTCCGCACAGTATTTCACAGATGCCAAATGCAAATAGCTTCGTTTAACCTATCCGGACCAATACGTAAATTTCCGCTGACAATAAAATTCTTCAATGTTTTATTCTCACGGAGAACACCGCAACAGGAGAATCAGTCTAAATATTTGTATCGTACATGTCAAAGAAATGTACAAATGTAGCTACGATTAATGGAAAGAAACATGTACATAAAAGTGATATACAGTGAACCAATTTTGTGAAAGTCCTCAGTATTTATACGAAAGTTAAATGTTTTCGGGGTAAAACTGCCACGAGTAATATAAATGTTAAAAAGTGTGTTTACCATCATAGACAACTACATAGATAGTGAAAGACGGAGTCCCAACAATTTTGTAGAGAATATCTTTCTTCCGAATATTGATTTTTCCCATATTGAAATAGGGACTTCAATACGTATTGCAGAATTTTTGTAACACCTAGAAAATTCTATAAAAATAAGGTTGCAGACGGAGAGTGAATTTCCTAATTTATCTGAGTACTTTCACTGCTATAGATGGCTTTATAGTGCAATCCAACAACCACCTCACTCCCTCTCCATGACGACAACGATGCTTCAACCCACATAAATCCCGAACTTGCAATAAAAACGTTGCGTTATTCCGTCCACGGTTTCATAAGAACAAACAGAAACAATTTTTCAAACGCGCCCCAGGTAGTCTACGCCTGGCGGTACGGTCACCGTACGTAATGACGGTCCATCCACCAATCAACTCAAATGGCCGGGCGACCACTCAGCGATCGTGGGCTCCCGATCGAGCACGGGGATTCGCCGAAGGTTTTCGCATGTTCAGTGTGACAGAGATCGGGAACCGCTCTCTCTGATAAGAGAATGCGCGCCGCGTGGGAAGCTGGGAAGAGGGGCTGATGCGGTCCAAGCCGGCGCCCTCGCTCCACAAGTTCCTTCAGTAGACGCGCGTTGTTACATTCGGCTGGACCCCAGCTCGAGTCCTCTCCGCGAGTTGGTCTTCGTCTTATCCAATCCCTCAATCGACAACGGACCCACATTGAACCCAAACGAACTCAAACATTATCGGACACCTCATTGAAAAATTATTTCCTCTCAAGAATTACCGAAGAATTTCGATTTTAAAAAAAGTTCGTTGAAGTTCGAAGCGACTGGATGGTCAAAGTGCACTTCCGGATATCTCGTGGATCTTCGGCTTTCCTAAAATACCATCGGCCAACAGTAGATCGTCGGACAAAAAATAAATTCCTGCCCAAAGGACCGATTTAGAAAGAGTTCTCGAAAGTTTAAAGAGTTGCAAGTGGCTGGGTCATCGACGTGCACTTCCGGATATCTCGTGGAACTTGAAGGAACGTCGTCGGGGACGGTTCCAGTTCGCAATCGTTTTCTTCGTGACAACATCGTCGTCGGTTTTCGGACTTCGTGTACTTGAGCGGAATTAGAACTTCAATCGATTAACCGAGTGGCGTCGATCCCGGTTTTGAGGGAAGCTTCCCACAGTGTGCAACCGAAGGGTTTGTTCGGGGATGAAGAATTAACAGGGATTGGATCGGTGGGAGACGATCGTGGTTGTCGGGGAGCACGTGGCTGAAGGATGCGCGTTACCGCGGAATTCCGAGCGACAGGACCTTTCCTGTGACCGGTGCCAAGACGTTGATAGACTGTGCCAGGAACCCATAAAACAGGAGACCCCATGGAACTGCTACGGGGTTGGGAGAGACAGGCAACCGGCAGCCGGGGAAGTCTGAACTGAAGGTGAGTGTCATAGCTCTTTATAGACCTCTATGTAAAATTTTTAAAGTGTATCTATTCGTTTTGTCTGTGTGACACAGAAATATTCTTGAATCACGTGTCATTATAGTTGCCTATTTCACATATTCAATCTCACCATAAATTATTTCAACTAAAACACTGCAATTAAAAAATTTATGATTGTATGAAAATTATTTCACCGATTGAGAAGACAAGTACTACGTTCAGGAAATTCAGAACTTTCAAAAATCACGATATTTAGTGTTTCAAGTCAAATGACTTTTTCCTCTTACATTTTTGTGTTTCCACGAGAGCGAGAAAGATAACCGAACGCGTTTAGTCTATGTCTGAAAGGTTAGAATGAGTAACAGGAAGAGTGCATTGTTATGAAGTTTCTGTTCCAGACAGTGGACTTTGAAAATTTTTATTTTTCACAAAGACCCGCAGTGTCTAGTCGTAACCCTTCGGGCCTGTCCTACGGCCGCTTTTACGAGGCTGTAATCCTGTAGAAGGATCGTTCTCTTGGAACTTGAATATTCTCGCTTCCGGAAGTTCGAATCCAAGTAATTGGACTGGAGAGTTCTTCTTTTGCGGTTAGACGTCCCTGTCTCGGAATCTATTAATAACCTTGAAACATTCCCGTGGAATCCAGAAAGGTTCTCGACGGTCTCGGAACTTTCGCCAGGAGCCCTCGATAAAAATGGCGTAAAAGTTTCGAAAGTGTCGAGAGGGGCTGATCTTGAAAGCCCGACGAATCTTGAGGGCCTTCCAGCAGACGAAAATACTTGATCTTTCCGCAAACTTTCTAATGCCTGTTGTCTTTCTTTGACGGACCGTTTGCTGACGTCACGGACGCTTTTCGTTAATTAGTACCCCGATATCGGATCGCTGATCGCTCGACTGCGGATTTTATGCTTCACGAACGATGCTGTCGGGGGAATAATTTTTGTGAAGTACTTTACAGTTCGTTGTCTACTTCGTCTTCTGCTTGCGGAAATAGTTTTAAATCTCTTAATTCGCGGGGAGTTCTGTTGGCCAGTGACCTGTTAAGTCTGCATTCTATAGAATTAACTGACTGATATCCAATTTTATTTTTGTTATTCGATTCAATTTCTTTGAATATTTGTTACTAGTATTGATGGAGGAAATAAATCGGAATGTAAGTGAAAACTTAAATACCGTCTTGACAAATTTAATTTCGACTAGCTGTTTTTATTATGTATAAAGATTAAAAGAGCACAAGAGTGAAATAACGTCTTGATACATTTGCAGCATTAATTATTAAAGGGAGGGAAACCTGTTTCTTTGAAGTGTTGCAATCAGTTTTGTGTTTCATATTATATTCGCAGTCTAAATTTTAAATTCATTACACTGTTTCAAGCTCCAGCTTTAGAAGCCTCGAGTTTTCAATTAGTTTGATAAGAAACAGGAACGTGAAGTTATGCAAGGTTCGTATAATGGTGCAATCTATTCGAATGAAACAGTGTTTCAACCATTGATACACAGATCTCAGAAATTGCCCAATCCAAGTGCACACAAATGAGAAATTACTCTATTTCGATATCTACGTTGTGCACGGTGACGAGAAATTACACAACCTCTGCGACACTAAATTCGAAGTTATCGAAGTCAATAATAGTGCAATGGTTAAGTAAACCTAGAGTATAGCGCTTGCACTCCCTAGGGCGAGTAACTACACAGAAACGGCAGCTAACACCGTTGGTAATTCTCAGTTTATTCGAGGCATTGAGAGTCTCCGACATTTCGGAAAATTATCGATCGAGAGGATCCCGAATAAATATTATCCAAATTAATAAGAATGCTACAAATTCAAAAGGAAAATACGGGAACATTCACAGCGGAAAAAAATCTAACGCGAATATATTTTTAACTGTTACAAAGAGCAAAACGTATTTTCACTAAAAGCTACATCACGTACATTTTTTAATACGTTAATCTGTGTTGAAATATTTTTATTTATATTTATATTGCACATGTTCTTGTACTACATTTTTCGAAAACAAATGAAACGATTACATTATCATTAAACTATGAATTTTTATATAAAATAAAACCAAAATTTTTAAATTTATATTTGAAAGCCATTGAGAGTTATTAAAAGTCTCTCGAGTTTGTTTAAAGAGGAATTTATCGTGTTCACATTTTACTCGGAGGTAGACACAATTCTAAAAAAAGGCGGTGCAATCTATGTTGTCAAAATTATAGTTTTTACACAGTCTTAAAATGTGGAATAAAGAGGTAATAGTAAATGAACTACTTTTTTGGAACATTAGAACAGGATTGCATCTTATCATTTTATCAACATTCTTTTTCAAACTAGCATTTCAGGTTTCCTCGAGCATCCGAAATCGTTTGAGTGGCACTAGCAACTTTGCCCCGTTCATACAACTCCAGAAACCCCCAATTAGGTCTCCACTAATTAAACCCGGTGATAACAGAACGAGAATCAACGTCTCGGAGATTCGGTGAAGTTTTTTTTTTGCTCGCTGACCGAAACGGTCTAGAACAAACGCTCCTGCACCATTTGTCGTCCGAAAGATTTCGGTGTTTGCTGGGATAATAGCGTAGATAGTAACTGGACTTGAACTGGGTCGGGATTTTTACGGTCGGACACCGAAGTTCCGGAAGTTTTAAAGCACTGTAGAATCCAGAAACTGCAGAAGACTTAGTGGAAAGTTAAGCCATCCAAAATTCTATTATCTGAATTTTCCAGTGCCATTTCGCTGTCTAAACAAATGCAGAATTAGTGGATGACGTGACTCTCGGTACGTGGATCTTTTCAACAAAAGAGGAATAGCATTGTGGCAGTAGAACTGTAAATTACAAAAGTTTACTATTGTCTTTTTAAAGAACACAACATTTTTTCATCTTGATACAGACAATTATTACATTGCTGATAATTAAAAATTGTCCAAATTGATTGATAGAAACTGATGGTTAAAGATAAAATCTATTTTCCCGTTTAATTGTCTGAAAAAGTTAAAAATAATGTAACAACATCCTTAAATTCTTTTAATAGCACATGCAACGAATAAGAACGAGCAATTTCCGTAATAGAAGTTAGTTGACTAGTGTGTATCTTGCATCTCTGCTCCAGAATGGTGGGAAGAAATTGTTTTCACCGTGTTTCCCGGTTAATTGAAACATCTGGCCTCTTGTGTGTCGCGCCCTTTCGCTCTCGAAGCTTCAGTTTGAATAAAAACGCAACTGGAATTGGCTATGTACTTCGATCTTGTTTACTGTACGTGCAAAAACACGTCTCGGGGATTGGAACATTGGCGTTTATTATGTCGTATCCGGCTTTTAGAGCGAGCTACTCCTGGAATAGCTAAGCCAACCTCCGCTCGATGCTGGAATGGAAGCTGTTCGATTCACATTGTTTCTTAACAAAATATTTCTGCTACATCCATCAGCGGTTATCTAATTTAGCGCAACATTTCACAATAAGATACTTCGAACAACAGAATTATTACGACAGCTATCGTTTTTATAACTTTTTGTTTGATCGGGCGAATTGGCTGCGAAATTGCAAAATTCGTGCGGTATGATTGTTGGCACCGACTGAAAAGTAATAACAACAATGGCTACAGCTTTTTTTCGGTAGCGAAATTGTATTTCTCCATTGTTTGACAGAGAAATAATAGCCACATCGAAAATAAAGGCACTTCGAATTTTCTTCGGGAATGTTTTCGGTGTAGCATTGTCGAGTGTTTTTCTATGATTCCGCGATATATTTCTCCGTATCGAAAACACGTCAATCATCGTGACAAATGTCGAAAGAATTACAGTTGCAAATTCGAGCGTCGCTTTTTGTCGCGTTCCGCAAATATTTGACGTTAAGGAATAAATTCAATAAAATCGCCGGACAATCGATGAAAGAATTATCGCTGCCGGCAAAACTAGTAGATTGTCGACGAGTGAAGAGATAGCCAATTATCGTATAATCACCCGTCTCGCCCACGCAGCGCATTTATCGGCAGCAATCGTTTAATGATCGTACCAGGAGCGCGTGATTTCCGTCCGACCGTCAAACAAACCACGAATCGAGATTCATTGCAAACACAAAACACGATTTCGCTTCACTGCGACGTTGAACACGGCTAACGTGACTTTTCTGGACAAATGAACTGCGCGGCAAACGGCTTTCGTCGATTTTCGATCGTAAGATACCTGTGTACCAAGTTTTCCACGTGTACTTGCTGTGGAAAGATAGAATAATAAGATTCATCAAAACCTATCATCATTTACGACTTCAATTTTTGATAAGGTTAGTCGAGAACGATGAAAATTTTAGTAGAATTTTTAAAATTAATTTTTTCAAAAATCTTGTGGCACTTGACCAACTTTAATTAATATCATGGTATTTGTATTTGTGAGTATAATGTTTGGAAAGGCCGAATATATTTGTTGTTAAATTAATTTCTTCATAAAAGTCAATATCAAATGTACAGAATTGAGTTTTTCAAATCCACCAAGATCTCCCTTTAACCAGTCAAACTTTTTTAATACCACTTGTGTTCACGAGTATAATGTCGGTTCACAAGTGCACTGGCAATCAAAAAATTTGTCCAGCCCATTAGAGTCATAACATTTAGATGGTCGGAAACGGGGTAGACAGTTATTGCGAGCAGCAGCGAACCTCAGCTTTCTTTTTTCCGCCCCTCGACGCCTGCTCGGAGGTGTAATACCGGATTTTGCGCCCCAGAGGTACCCGAGCTGTCCAGCAGTACCAAGAACTGCGAGAAAACTTGCGCTCGAAGTGGAGCATAGTGTCCACGCTGGGAAAATCATTCCTAAAATAGCGCTGCTGTTGACTGCACGAGTTGGCAAGGGGGTCTCAATGAAATCACGGACAGTGCTTTAACGGACAAAAATTCCCACCGAAGTCGCGTTTCATAGATAGTAGTCTAGTATTCCCTCTATATTTCTGTTGGCAGTGGATCGACATGTTCGAGACGCATTTTTCGCCGGTTAAAAAGAGTCAAATGCATACTCGAAAATCGTCCTTTTATTTTGAAAGTAGTACTTCTCTGACGAATTATTATTCAAATATTCAAGATATTGAAACTACAAGTTTGTATAAAATTAAAAATCATCTTGTATAAGATGTAAATCTTTGCATCTTGTTTTATTTTGTATAACAATCTGTATAAAATCGTACGTAGTTTATCAATTGGAGAAGTTCTAGCTTGTATTCTCATTCTTGTGCACTGCTTGATGATCAAGTACAGATTCATAGAGGTATTGGTGATTAATTTTGAACAGAGGTTGCTGGATACAATAGATATTAACAGCTGACAGTTTTAGTGAATACGAATGTGAAATATATGTAAGGTATCGCTAATGGAAACCGTAGACGTTTCCAGCTAGATTAGTGTGATCTAGGCAGAATTAACGATCCCGTAGAGGCATATTTATTCGACTAGTGCATTATTCAGTAGTCACGCGGGAGCTCATCAATATCAGATAATGCGGCGAGGGTGTACCGCTTAATCGCAGCCTACTCCCAAGATGCTCCGGCAAAGCCATCGTTTCTTCAAAGGTATTACCTGTCCGCCACGTACACGGTACATGCAATAAATACTGTGGCTCTGTTTACGTGCCAGCTGTTCATGATTTATGGAAACACGCCGACAGCCTTCAGCATTTGTCAGACACTCTATAACATGCCAACGGGAAACGCCTAAATACATAATGAATCCCCTAATACGCCGTGTCGTTTACGCGCCCGGAATTTTCTTGCATTTGCATCGCGGAACTGCTCGCTTTAACATATTCACGAATTTAAGCTGCTAATTACGCTAGACGGAATTTCCTTGCGGAAACTGCCCCGTAATCAACGTTACAATTTGAACGGCGCACGATCCCGCGCCAACCGAGTGTTTAGTTGAAAAAGTTGCGATCCCGTTTCATCCCTCTTGTGGCTAGTACATTTTTAATTAGTGGTTCGTGCGGCATCACTCCTACACCGTTCTAAATCAATACTAATCTTATATGGACTCCAGAATCTTGTGAATATAGACTAAACACAAATCTCAGTAGAATAGTCCAGCAATGGTCAGACATGCAAATCGTATTTCTCGTATATTCATGTGGAAATGCGTTGTGCTAGTTCTACAGATCGAATCTGCATAATATTTTACAGAAAATTTGTACAGCAAATATTCGCACATGTGTTACAATAAATTTATTATTAATTTATTAACATCTGAAATTCTGTCTGTAAGAGTATATAAATTATTTTATGTAGCTACGGTAACCATTGTACATGTTAGTAGAATCGTTATCACTTCGTGCAGGGTCAACCTGGTAACATAAAAAAATTACTGCGTGTTTCTCGAACGTGGTTGTAGTAAGTTTGTAATGTTTCGAATCGATAAAGCAAATGGTGTGTCCTAAAAAAAATTGCTGAACGTGACCGTTTGTTTATCGTCGAAGTATAAAGTTACCCCCAAACTGCTCGTTACGTTCCTAACAGAAACTAAATCGATTCTCGAACGGCCGGTGATCAACTCGGCCGATAAATCGTGCGGGTAATCCAAAAACGATTCGCCTTCAAATCCCAAAAACCCCACCCCGAATCCCTTCGACGGGGCTGTAACCAAGCGCAATATCCATTCACTTAACGCGAATCGTTCAAATAAACGCAACACTGACATGGTCACCGGCGATTCAGTGGATTGTTGCTCGTTGCCGGCTTACTTCGCGAGATTTACGGTTGCAATTTGATAACAGCGTCGCCGGTCATTCGCCGGTCGTTCGGTCGTTTCGTCAGAACGAAAGCGTTCCCGCGTGTAAATTACTCCCGACCCTTCACTGTCCAGAAAACAGTTTATTCACTCATCGAATTTATAATGTGCTATCTTATATCGGTATTTACATACACAAAAATGAAACAAAGTGATCGCATGTTCGACTCGTGTATCTCGAATATTTGCACACTGAAACGGTGCAGTTTGCAATCAAACTGCAATAAAATCGCTCATGAATTTTTACGGGCTTACTGCAAACACGAGATTCATTGAAACACTGTTCGCTTCAATCATTTCATAAATAAAGGCGCTTGTAAAATTCTATTTATACTTTGCACGGGGTACGCTTTTCATTAAAACTCCGGTAAAACAGTCATAAAATCGTACATCAATTTTTATGTAGCGTGGTCGCAAATGGGAGACTCCACTCTTCGAAATCATGTTGATTTCAATCGCGAACGGAATTTTGTTAAATTCGCGAAACATTTCAAACGAACCTGACGAGGCGTGAATTTCGAAAATTTGAATTTTCAATTCTGAACGGTCACGAAAATGGGTTCGTCAATTTTTCTGAGTTTTTGCAGTCGTGACAAAAAAATTTTATACATTCGTGAAGTACTTGAAACAGACATAAGGATGCTTGAAATTATGAGAATCCATTTTCACGTTGTAGCGGAGTACTCAAACCGTGATAAAACCGCAGCAGAAAGTCGTACATTAATTTTTCTAGACACATTTTAAAAAATTATTTCCACTTGTGACATTCACACGAAAACGGACCGTTCTCATGTTTCGTTTTGTACTGAATTGCATCTTGTACTTTCCAGTATAAAATCGCTTTCGAAAAGAAATCTTTCGCATGCGAAAGTAGTTCAGCCCTCGGAAGTGCTCCAAGGTCGACCGCAGTTCGATTTGTCTTCGCGAAGTTCCAACAGGTTGAGCATCGACAATTTTTCACCGAGCGGTTCAGCGGTCGAGTCGCTTTGACAGCGAACTTCGGCGATCCCCGGTAACAATTCACCGGCTTCCGGTGTTTAGGATGGACGATCACGAGTACACGGAACGGTGTTATGGCATAACGAGGCCTGTAAATCTATTACCAGGCATCCTGGGAACCACGACACCGTTTCCGAGGCATGTTTTATTCAACGACGCTTTAGCAGAGGTGAGCGTACGTCGACGTTCGCGCCTCGACGCGGGCACTTCACGGTCCGACGCCCTTGAAAAACGTACGTCTTGCTGGTTTCGATCCCCGGATGACAGGTTTTGCGGGTTCATTGAATCCAACCTGTCTATTCCGGCGGATCGATCAGCCGAAATTGATGGCCGTTACACGGTTACAACGATATCGCAATTTCCGCGGCTCAGCTCGCCCGGAATTTCTACAACGCTTTCTCCTCGACGTGAAAATCTGTTTACTCGTGCGACGGCTCGTTTTCAATTTGTGCGCCACGGCGGGGCGCCGGTAGCGTAATCTACCGATTTCGATTGGTGGGTGATAAAGGCGGCGCCAATGCTGTTCAATAGTGCCGGAGCGCGATCCGAACGAGCGCGAGTGCCATTTTGTTCCGTCGTACGGAGAGTTTAGCACTGCGCGTCGAATTGCAGCGTGGAAAAAAAGTAGAATCACGGTGGACCGTTATGTCAACACATTACAGCAATGAATATTTTCGTTTAATTTTTAAAAATCCATGGTTAAAGATTTTTTCTTTATTAAATTATTAAATTTTTTGAACTTCGTTAAATTTAATAAATTATTGGATTGATAAAAGGGGCAACGTATAACCCATATATAATTTTTTTAAACGCCAAAAACAATATATTGATTGTATATATTATCATTAATGGATACTCTGCAGACAATTAAAAACTTTACAAATCTTTAAAGTCGTTTTCTAAGAGTCGTTAATCTAATCTGATCATCTAAGTCATTTTTTTAAAAATAGATCACCAATCCAGAGGTGCAGAATAAGTTTGAAACACACCGTACAAAGTAAAATCAGACTCCACTTTCTGGTACCGAAACGACGATAAATAATTTCTCAGGTTTATGGGACGAGCATGATATATCTTTTCCATTTGATAACCAAGGATGTCGTGGAGTCATCCCCTGGCCAATGCCGAGTTAATCCTCACTCAGAATCCAATAAGCTCCGTCGATCGTTGAACGAGACCGGATAAAGTCGGTCATTAAGAGATTTCGCAAAAGGGGATGGTTTTCGATGGGGTTCCTTGCCGAGGGTGTCTGCCATTAATCCGGGGTAGGGGGTGGCGTGCGTGGCGCGAAAAGAAAGCTGCGTGCGAGTAAGATTCGCCCTACTCACATAATTCTTGCCGCGCTGTTACTCGCGGGATATTAGATTCCTGACGGAGCGGGCAGAAAGAGAGAGAGAGAGAGAGGCTGCATCGACTCCCGTTCCTATAAAATCCATTACGCCGTCGAATGATTTAACGCCGGCTGTCGACACTGCGATCGCCTGATAGAAAAACGGGGTTGCCCTCGAATAATTTAGCGAGGCATGTCCACGCGAGGATGGCCGCAAGCAGGATTTACATTTGTTAGTAGAGATTCCGGCGAAACTGTATTCCACTTTATTCAATGTGACTCCTACGGGACTTGTTTTTTAATGTGACCAGAGAGACACGTGCAGGTTGGCTGTCCGCTTTCCGCGTGATGTTTCCGACCGTTGTTCTATTATTGATTTTTGGTGGCTCAATTCTACGAACACGGTACCAACTCATTTCACGTTTGTGTTCCCTCTAGTAGCTTTCAATTGAATTATTTCACGATTGAACCTCTACGATTTCCGAATAACCTGTCGTCAATATATCCCTACAATTTCGCCTTCCTTTGTGTGGGGCTGTTTGAAAGGACAAGGGAGTGACGCTTTAAAATTTCACTTCCTCGGACACGTCGTTCATTCCTGAGAAAAGTGAGATAAGTAAACAAAAAGAATTTTTAAAAGAGGACAGCTTCTGTCCGAAACATCGTCCCAAAAATCAAATTGTCTCAGCAGTGAAATTACGGCACGGTGCCGTGCGTTTATCGAATAAATCGGATGTTTTCAGTGACGAGCACGCGACAAAGGGGAACGGTTATCGGAACAACCATCAATTAAACGTCGCGGGACCGTCCATCGAACGGAAAGCATAATCGTGCATCAAAGTAATGGCTCCGGGGCGTCCATAAAAATACGGTTTCATTGGATGCGAATTGAGTGAACAAAATTTATCTATTCCCCGTCGGCTTTTTTCATAATGATATTTCACATTCGGAAGTTTCTCGGGGGCGGGCTGCATCGTCCCGCGCTCACGGGGATTATCGATAAGAGTAAAGTTCGAGGAGGAACACATTTTTGTTGTACCGTCGACGACAGGGCGCGGATCTTCGCAAGCTATCGTATCTGAGAGCGGTTAGCAGGCGGGAAAAAATTGTATCGCTGGTTTTCCCGCGCAGCCGACAACGTTATCGGTCGAAACATACATTGCCGAGGCTCCCCGCGACCAGCTTGCGGATAGCCGCGGCAAAACACACCCGATAAATCACGCTGAGTGGTCGTTACGTTCATTAAACACTTACCGTCGAGAACGAGAATATCAAGGCATCCTTCCCCAGGTTGCCTGACAACCGAGGACCTAACTAATCACCTATCACTACGGAACCCTGCTTTTCGGTAATTAGTTTGTCCTGGAAGACAACCGGGTGCGATTGGGAACGAAGGAAACGAGGGAGAAACGTGCGTAATTTTAATTTCGTACTACTGTGATTAATAGACTGCTGGCCTGCGTGCGTTTAAAATGGATAAAAGGATCGTACAATATTTACTTTTGGTTAATTGAAAATAGCGACGAAGAAGAAATTTTACCTCGTCTATAAAATTCTACGAAAATGTAAATTGAAACAGCAATTAATACCGGAAGTAGTAAGAAATTTTGATTTGTAGAAGTTGTATCAATAATTACCGGGAGTACATTTTATCTCAGAATTCGATGCGCCAGCGTTTGGACGTTAAGGCGATGGGAATTGTAGAGCACGCAACCAGAAAAAGAAGGTGAGGAGCAGGACGAAGGAGAAGGAAAAATAAGAACATCTTAAAGCGGTAGAACAAGAATGAGACGAGGATATAAAGAGTTGTGAAACGGTGGAGTGGGCCACGGAGGAGAGACGAGTGAAGGCAGGGAGAACGAGGGGAGGGATGTAGGCGGGAGAATAATGGCTGGGAGGGGTGAAGGTGAAGAGCTACTGAGTACCTTACTGTAGAACTGGGAGTGTTAAAACAATCAGAAAGACGTTTTCCTCGTGGAAACACGGGCACGGATGAAATAATATTTAAACGGACAAATCGATGATAGATCCGACAAGGTATTTCATTATTAAACACGTTGATCCTCGGGCTCGGTTACTTGGAAGTATGTCGAGTACGAACAGCTTCTCAAAGATTCAGCTTTCATTTACTTTCTTAAATAAATCCTGTACCATCCCAAACCTCTTATATTTTTCGATTCAATTTAATTAATAAATTCATTTAATACGTTGACTCAAATTAAATTGAGCTGCAGATGACATATTCGGTTTAAGTTTATTTATGCTCGATTATGGCTAGCTGTTTCTACTTGCAAGGAAAATTGCCGAAATTCTAAGAAATCATTTCAGGTTATTAAATATTTCTTCAATAAATTATGAATATAATAACAAAATTGTATTAAAGTTTTTTGAAGCATTCGCAGTTGAAATTAATTTTATTCCATCGAAAGAAGAATTTCATTGAAGAGGTAGATCCTCTTAGATAAAAGTTTTTTGTGCACGAACTTCGGCAAGTAATCTATTACATCGACAGGAAACAAAACTAAGAGTAAGAGTATTCTCTCAGGAAGACGTACTTACAAAAGAAGTCTGCAGCACGGTTTCGTAGATTCTACGATATTCGTGTCGGAGACCAGAAAATCGAATGTCGATCAGCAAGAGACATTTAATCTTGCCTTTTCTCTGTGCCGGTTCCATTGGTCCATGAAGAGGTAACTTTTCATTCGGAGAGTACTAATTAAGACCCGTAACGGTAGAATCGATTACCGTAGATCAGAATGCGCGGCAAATGCACATTCCCTCTTCAGTGAGACGAATACGAGACCGCCCCCTACATTGTGGCCGCCAAGAGAAATCCAATTACCGAAAGGACGCCATCGTGTGGCGCTGATTCGCGGAGAAAAAAAAATATTCCAGCTGGGTCCCGCAATTGTCGACATTATGTGGGTCGTGCACGGTAGATTACGCGTGCATTATCGGGCGAACTAAACGCTTGGGTCGGAGGCATGCTTTGGAAACGGCTCGGTACATTTTCGTAGAATTTCTCCTCAATTATGCTCCATACCGTTGATGATTTCTTGTGGCGGGTCTCTCTCGCTGTTCTACATTCCCATTTCGACTGAAACCTCTGCAACGACTCGCGTTTGCTTGGAAAATCTTAAGCACGCGGCTCGCTATTCCGAGGTGTGAATTACTACTTTAATTAAAAGACTCCTTTCTCATTTGTCTATGATCACTGGACGGCCAAGGGACCACGTAAATCTTCGTCGCATAAGATTAAAACAACTGTATTATACTTTGCGACTGCACAAACCGAACCGTTCGGGGATACGGTGAAATAGCCGGGACAAGAGGTAATGGAATGAGGATGATAAAAGGAAATTGCGGAAAGTGGACAATTTAATCAGGAGAAGATAAACAGCGTTGAGGATCCCTCCATTTTTACCGGAATTTCTGCGAGGAATTTGGTTAAACTGATTCGGGAGACGAATGTGCTTTTTCGAGCTTCGATGGACACCTTAATATGTGTTTTTTTTTTAATGCATCTGAATCGGAGAAACAGAAAATTTTATTCGACCATTATTCGATGAAATATGTGTATGTAAAATTCATATAAATTCACAAAAAGATTTGGGTCGGGTCAAACAATTCATGTGAAACTATTTGCACGAGTACACCTGTGCTTTCGTTGTATTAATAAAGATGGAAAAGTTTCTATTAAGCTGTACGCTGTAAAACAACATCGTAAAATACCGGCGTGTAGCGTGAACGTAAACGAGTTCACCCTCTTAAAGGATAATCGACGACACGAGCATCGGAAAAATCCAATACTATTGTTATTTAAATTTAACACGGTGGAAACACGATTTCCTCTTACCAGGTATGCGAGAAATCCGAGACCCGATATTATATCACAGACACGCGGTACGCGCGCCGCAAATAAATTCAGATTTAACATTGGCTTGCGGAAGATCTCGCGCGTTATTATTACCGACATTTGGATACACCGTGAATCGTGTAATTCAATCTGCCGAGGCTAATCATACTCGACGCTTGTCCTGATTATTTTGGAGTGGTGCTCTTCGACTGTAGATGAGCGGATCGAGAATTGTAGACGCTCTTCTAGAATTAATAAACAGGCGAAATCGGCTCGGGTTTGTCGATTGACGATCCTCGACTCCGAGTGGAGTTAGACACTCTCTGCAAGTGAACAATCGACCGTGTGCGTTACACTTGATGGAAGATCGAATTTTCATCGGTTCGAAGTTCATTCATCGAAGTGAGCACCGTTGTGATGATTGCAGATTTTTATGCAAAAAAAAAAACATTGACAGGAGCCAACTATAAACGTCTTTCTTCTTTTTAATAATTCTTCTGATCTTGCTACCGTATCAAATTTCATGTATCCATTTTTATTATAACTTTTGCTGAAATTAAATTGGAATGAAAGGAAACTGATTAATTTTTATAACTGCAGTGACATTTATTAGAACGTTTTGTCAAACGTGAAACTGTGGGTGATCTTTCGAACATTGTCAGCGAGTTTATATTTATCCAACCTCAAAAATGGCAGGATTCGCGTCGCGGTTTCCACGTCTCGACAGGTCAACATCAAAATGCTACTGGTTGGTTATTTTCCGACCTATTCATCGAAATTTCCGGCCGTTGGACGTCCATCGGACGGGATAATAGACACTCGTCGGAATCGACTACTTTCCCGTCGGATGCTGTGTTTACGGTACAATATTTCTGTCCCGTCGAGATCAGGACGACGATCAGTTCGGAAACCGTGATCCAGGAAATAAACAACGCACGATTGCTCGGGAGGTAATTTCGCTTGCAATTCTTTTTTTCTCCCTGCAATTGGAACGTCAGAGCACTGGTGATTATAGAAAATTACTGCGCAATCGTTTGATCGAACCTTGATTATCCCACGTGGTAGGGAAACGTGATGGTCAGTTCGTCTTACTGCGTCTAGGAAACGTCGCGATTGGGGACAGTTGTTCTAGTCACGATGCAGGAAAATTGCGTCGATTTGCTCCGGGGGCTTAAGTGGAATTAAGGGCGTGTTCGGAGATCAACGTGCCCCACGTTTCGAGCGCGAAAGAAACTTACGATATTTCTACGGTGGCCCCTAAACGTGGAACGTGTTATGCCACACTAATTCTATTTACTGGAACCAGCATCGTACCGGAAGTCTTGAAGTTCTGTAAATTTCATTAGTTATTTCGCGAAATTGCAAAACACGGTCGAATACGGAATTGAGATGTTCAATATAATTAACGCGGGAGAAAATTTGAATAATGTTATTCTAGTAAATAATAACGTAATTGTTTGTGTCAGTCAATTATATAACGCTAATTGTTCCGTTCAATCGTGTCTCGCTGTTTCAATAAACCCACTGGCGTTAATTTCAGACAATGAATTTGGTAATGTAATTAGTAATTGTTTCGGTGCACCTAATATCTATATAATTTATATATGAATATTATTCGTTTTGAAATTGATGACACGATTACTGCAGCCAGTTGCATTATAAAATATTAAATTGGCGAAAGACATAGCAGGTAATGCATTATACAATATATTAGTAGAAATATTAATTGAGGTACTGGAAAGTATTCGATATTTAATGCTGAGAACGATTATAAATTTTCAACAGTGATTTATATAGGAAACAATGTTATGGGAATAATGAAGTGAAATGAGAGTGAGCTCGAGCGATGACGGAGTCCGTTATTTTACTTTTCAGAATGCATTTTGTCCCATCTCGATATCTCGATTTGTTACCGAGATATAACGATTTAAAGTTCAGCGCGTTGTGAATGGGATAGTTGTAACTGACCTGCCACCACTTTCAAAATATTGCGCACGCACTGAGAGTAATAGTAATAGTAAGAACCCATTCACAAAGCGGCAGCAGTTTACCACGTGACTTGACCACATTGGTCAACGATTGCGAGTGAGAGGACCGAGTGCACGGGAGAGTAGTATACATACTCGACTAGAAAAAAATACACTGCTCTTTACGCAACGATATCGTGGAAACCAGAAGTTGCATCGTAACGTACAAAAGCTCATTCGAAAGCGACAGTTTTGACGATTCTAACGGGAGTGCAATTGTTAAACAATATTCACTAGTAACAAAATTACAGACGTTTAAAAATGATGTAGCTTTGGTCTGTTTCACATTTACGAAAAATAGTTTATTATTAAGTAAAATTAAATAGAATTACACCAAAAAGCAAAATTCGAGACCAAATTTATTTATGAATTTGAAGTAATTTATCCGAACAAAAAATTAATTTTTTACGTCAATGGTAATAGATAGATCAGAAATCTCACTAACCACTGCTAACTAAAATATGGTTTCGAAAGCTAGCAGACATTGTTTTCGCATCGTATGTACGTATTATAATAAATAAATAAAGCCGACAGATGTAAATGGTTATCGAAAGTTCCAATCCTCTCGCGGCATCGAAGGTGCATGAATATTTTCGATGTAATCTCACCTTACTGTCTTCCGAATACCATCCTATATCACTGTAATCCTGGTTATTTCGGTTCGAACGTTTTCCCAAAGCTGAGGAAGCTTCGGTGAATTGCATTGCAGTTGGATGCCATTGTTTTTTTCTTTATCCCATCGATACGAACTCCGGATAATGTATTACCATAATAATTGCTTCATGCCAGTTGCTCTAACTCCATTTGCTGATCTTGCCTCATACATATCAATGAACCTTCTAACTCACAGTAGAACCAGTAATCGTAGAAAGCATTTAGAAAAAACAGCAACAAATGCAATGCATAGATAAAAATACAACTTTCCAAGATGACCGTCGCCATACGAAACCAGAAAAATGAAATTCGTCGATCTTTGGTTAAAAAAAGGTTGTTAAAATTCAGGTAGAAAATGTTTCTTTTGCATAAAGATCATTGGAATAAAGAAAATATCGTGATTCTGTAAAATTGCAAACGCAGGAATAAAGAATTCCAAAATACTTTCATTTAAACCATATAAGTTGCGTCAGGAGAACCGATTGAACTTGATTCTACGGCTAATAAATTACAGTGGAAAGGGTAAACGGCGTGTTTGTGTTGATGCGTGAACGTGTTACAGATTCAATGATTCCCTTCAGCGATTCGGCGCAGTGTACCGTCACTCTCTTTGTTACGAGAAACACACAATAGGCTCGAGGCGAGGCACAGGGATCCGTGGTGGTGTTCGAAACTTGTCACGATTTGTCGAAGCGTTCACAGTGTCATGGGTACTCCTTTGTTTAACGAATTCCCTCGCTGCGGGGAAATCGCTGGGAAATTGTCTTACGCCTCTTGTTACCCGATAATTGTCGGGCGAACGCGGATTCTGTCAATCACGTTTGCTACCCCCGAAATTTACAGTATGTAATCCGTTCGAGATTTATCGTGTCGTACACCGAAAGGATTCAATCACCGATTACCCACAGCAATCTTGCGTGTTCAAAAAAAAAAAAAAAACAATAGCGACAGAGAACAATGAATGTTTTTATTATTAGTTTTATCAATTACGTACCTTAAACATAACAGTGTAAAAATGTAAAACAGGTTAGATGACAATTTAAAAATCCGTAAGACATTCCTCCAAATAGGATTTATTACAATGTCTGACCATCGACGACTTATTCTACTTAAAAATCAATACATGCCAGAATTCGATTATTCTTTCTATTGAACAGGTTTAATCGACTTATTATACTTACAAATTACATGAAATTAATACCAACGTGTTGACGTAACAATACCAGCAGACTTTAAAACAATCACAGACCATCAACCTCCGCAATTCATTGAACTCGGAAACAAAGAAGCAGTTCATACAGATAAAATAATTCCGGAGACCAATATCATGTAACGTAACCTTCAAAATGTATTATCGCAGCAATTGATTCGAATAACTTCCATTCAAATAACGTCCAGATCCGCTTCGACCGTCGGGCGCCACAAATTTCCCATGACCGGTCGCGCGCTGATTGAATTCGGATTCGCCCGATTTTCCGGCAATTTCGTAGAGGAACTCAGCGACCCGCGAAACAAGCCCGAGGATCTGTGACGTGTACGCGCGCAGGCGCGGTATCCTCTGCCCTTCATTACTTTATGAGCCGGCTGTTTTCGCGGTCCGATGTCATAAAGGCGACGATTGAACGCGTAGACAAATGAGATCCGCGATGGCCGGGACAAAAGAGGTCCATCCAGCGGTGACAGAGCCATAGCCTTTCGCTCCGGGGAGGCAAGGTTACGAGCGAGGTTCTTAATTAGAACTTCCTCGGCAGTAAGAACAACAGTGCATTGTACCTGGCCCTTCTGTTCGTTTATTTCGCTCTATTTTCTTCTTGTCCGCGCACCACCAATTAAGCGCTCTGAAAAAGGCCGGGTGCAGAGTAGATGCAGCGACCGTGAAAAATCGCGGGCGCCGTTTCACGCAATGGACAATTAAAGGGGTAGCTCACCATTACCGATAAAAAATTTAGATGGTTGTTTCAGGTGTGTACAATGTTATATTAAAGTGATTTTTCGAAATTCGAAACATCCGTGTGACTTAAACAGCCCTTACGGTCTCTGTGTGATAAAAAGGGCCAATAACTCTTCCATTTTTTTAATATTCTGTTCTAGAATAGATGGAGAATGAAGTGAAGGGTTATGGTAATATACAATGTAAAGAACCGGAATTTTTCACCCATTAAGTATCCTTAAAAAAGATTTACATGTGTCCACTTTTGAGTGGCAGTACACGCCCGGTGAACGGCGCCAGATCGATCCTTTGAATATGAAAGGCGAGCAATTTTTCAAGCTTTTTTTGAAACGTGCGAAATTGTGGATAATAGCTGTTAAAGAGTTGCTCTCGCGTCGAAACGCTATGCGTTTCTCGACAGGCTAAAGCGAATAGATTGGTGCCTTTGTTCGCTTGGCAGTTGTACTACAGTGGATTATACTCGGGAGAGAAAAAGTGATATCGATTCGAAAGTAATGGTCGTTGGGGAGTTATTCTCAGATGTGTAGGGAATCGCGAGTTTCTTATGAGAACTCGGGATTACTGCCGATGGAAGAATGATTATCGAGATCAACGATTTCGAATGCACATGCATCAACATCCGAGTATTTCAAGTAAATTTATTTGTATGTAATAGTTTATTTGTTCCCATTACGGGTTACAAAGAGTCCCGTTCCCTTTACAATTTCATTTCGTTTCATCTGTCTACTAAATCTATTATAATCTATCAAAATATAAAATATCAAGATATAAAAAAATAAAAAAAGTATAAAGCAAACATATATTTGGTTGTCGAGATAAATCGATTAGCGGGTTTATCAATGTAGTGTGGAACCTGTATGAATAGTAATCTAATAGTTTTATACTTCGTATAATCATAGCTAACGAAGTGGTAACTTTAATCTCTCTAATTGAATATTTTATAATGAAAATAACAAAGTGTTTTTTGTAGATCAATACATGTACAAAGCTTGAATTCTTTATTAATTACCTAGTAATCTTCTAACACCGAAAAATACTTTTTAGGGGATGTCCATTGAATATTTTCTGACTGTATAATAATTACCGATGAAATACTAATTATATGTACGAAGTGTGTAACTTTCTGTTATTAACTGGCAATAGAGCATATTACGAGGATACCCGATCAGCTCTCGTGGCGAGCCCATTGTCTGTCGATCCACGGTTATCGATTACGAAGAAATTCTCCCTCGGTTGAAGCTATTGTTTCCGGTCTCCCGAAGAGAGGCAAACGCAGCGCAGATTCATTTCTATCCGAAGAAAAATTGCTTCGGTAATTGCGGCACTGTCTCGCCGGGTATAAGACGTTAAACGGCGAACGCTTACGTCGTGTATTCTGCCCGTAGTAGAGATTTCGCTTCGCGGCGCAATAAAAGCGTCTAGAGCCATTCCTCGTGAAACAGATTACTGATATTTAGGAGAGTCGCATAAACCCAAGTCGAGAGTCGCATAAACCCAGGTCGAGAGTTACCAGCAGAGTGTTCGGAGATACGAGCGTCGTACGATTTGTCGTACTGAAATTAGACAACTATCTGTGTATTTATGAAACCATTTATAAACCACGAGTGGAATGCTTCTGCCCATACTCGCTCATATTACTCGACGACACTGAAGATTGCCTTAGACGAAATAGCCTTCATGTAGACAAGATATCAACAATAAACTATATATTAAAATTTTTATAGTTTATTCATACCTTTGCTCTCACAAAAATCGTCACGTTTCTACTTCCGCAAGATTATATTTATAATTTCGTTAATATTATAATTAATGTTAAAAATTGTAATTAAGGATTGAACGATGTACGGAAACATTGAAAATTGATTTCTGTTATGAATCATTATTTAGATACGCAAGGTAACTTCGCAGACGAGTTGTGTAAAATTGATTATGATCTATTGCCCCGGGCGATTGCTAATAAATGAACAAACCGCGGTTTCCGGTGCGCTGTGCAAGCACGAAATCAGGATTGGGATGCATGACAACATCGGAAGTTTCTCTGCGAGCGATATCTGGAATTAATATGGAGGATATCGGGGACCGAACCGGATGCTCGGGAGTTGCCATTATAGAAAACCGATTCGAACGTGCTGCCGCTGATCCCATAAAATCTTTTTTCCAACGGTGCCAGTCGATGCAGACTTTTACGACGCGGTTTCCACGTCCGTGTCAAATTGCTACTGTCTTCGTAGAAGGAGATCGGTCCGCGTGGAACGGGAGCGAAGCTGAGAAACTGGCGAGAACGGGACAAAAACTTTCAAGTCGTTAAAACGTAAAGTAGTTCGAACGAAGACGCATGTACGTACTTGCAAACGGGCGGTTACTTGTCAAAGGTGTTGTGCTTCGCTGCGAACGCGACGAGCAAGACGCTGGATCCCGATCGCGATCTATAACTTACACGGAACAGCATTTTGAATTATTCGAGCGAATACGACGAGCTGGAATCCAGTTAACGCGTGAGATCGCGGCCAGAAAAGAATCGACGTGTAAGAGGATTGCTATTCGGAGCGGCGTCGAAAATCGCCGGAAGCTTCTATTAAGAGCATACTAAAGTACGCGGGGGAAATTCGTCTCGTGATTAATGGGCCCGTGCAATGGTGAAGAGGATTGCTATTAATCCTTTCGAAACATTAATTTCCTTTATTTGCCGAGATGAAGGGACTCGAGTGGGAAATTACTGCGGAATCGCTGCAGAAGTTTTACGGTTAATTAGGAGACGCTTTGGATCCGGGAAATTAATAATTGGATAATTAGACGGTGTTTGACGATCCCGGTTACCGTGTGTTTAAAGTGTTACGACGAAGATTGGAAGTAAAAAGGGGAAGCTTGATTTCGAGGCTGCGCTGACATTATTCATGCTTATCGCGCTATTGTATTATACCTCGACCTTATGCGTTCATTGTGCGGAGGAACGTGAAATATGTGTGGATTCGAGGCGTGGTTTTGTTTTTAATGTTGTGGAATCTATGTAGAAACGCGTCTTTCTTCTGTTTTCAGTTATTCGTTTTTAAATTCCAGGTGAAGAAATGGTTAAACTTCACACAAGGAAACCAGAAAGTTTTTACTTTCTTCGTGTAGTCCTGTAGACTTTGACGAGAAATTATCGAAAATCTATGTTCAATCTTAGGAACCCACTGGTTCAAAAGTTATGCGTGTTTAAAGTCCAGCGATTTATAAAAGTGGTTACAGCAAGTTGCACGTTACATTTCCGCGGGGTATAAAGTTACGGTAGAACAATGAGAGGGTTCTTTTCCCGTTGAAACGATTGGTAACACATAAAAGACGGCATTAGGCGAGAAATGCCATCGGAATTATGGTGGGAAGAATTATTGCCGGATGAAAAGGTCGAATTTTTCTGTCGACAGAGACAAGTGTTCCTCTTCGGCTCTGCCACAATGTGGTAGGGAAAAAGTGTAGAACTTTCGGATTTATGATATCTACTTGCGTAACTGCCTCGGTTTTTGGGGCAAAAGAACAGCCGACCACAGCGCCCAGTGTTTCTGGCGTTCCTCGTGTAAAAACGGCTCGCGGTTTTGCAGCCTGACACCAGCAACCTTCTATTATTTACTGGCACAATAAATCGTCGACACATCTGGAATGTTCTTCCGTAGAACGTAGGGCAGATTGTTCGGTTTTTAATCCATTTTTTATCAATTCGTTGCGATTCAATTGCTGTCTGACATGTGTTAAACTGTTCCCCTTAAGACCGATGATCTAACAAACACACTAACACGGTTGAACAGCAGCAATTCTGCGCAAATTAAACGAACATTTATGCTCTGTTCCATGCGAGGCACATAAATCTACACGAGGTTTTCCCACAATTAGAGCTTCTACTATTTCAAATTAGACCAACTTTGTTGAAATTATTCTGCGACATTAATCTCCACAAACATTACTTCTCAGTATTCTAAATTATGTACTTATAAGAATAATTAAACAATTCCAGCTGGCTACAACAAAATGAACAATGTACTCTGAACCATTTCTGCCCATTACGCTTGTATGTTACACAGAGCTTGATGTTTCAACTTTATCTGCAATTTGTTCGAAGTATAAATTCAACCAAGTCATAAATACGTGATTTGTAATTTATTTTGAGCAGAACAAGGCGCACACACGTGTTGCGGTAATAGTTCTACAAGCTGAGCCATTTGGTAGAAAGCCGGGAAATAATCCGAGTGTTTCTCTATTGGTTCGAGTCGGCCGAAACCGTTGGTGCATTCGCAATCTAGGCGAGCCCGTGCTATCGCGTCGAGATAAATCGCGACCGGCGAATTATCAAGACAACGACACCCGCGCTTTTATCACCGTCAGATCGCCGGAGAAGCCGGTGTCGGGCTAACCATCTAGAAGTCCCTTCGGTAAGCAGAAGTTACACCGTCCAGGTACGAAAGAACCGGCGCGATTTACGTTTCCGTGATGGAACTTTCGTTGTAAATTCATTACAGGATAACGGCAACGGAATTTATACGGTTGCGGGTCTCGAAAGATACTCACTGAAAAACGAGCCGCGACGGTTTGATTTATTCTACGGAAAATACTACAAGCATTGCGTCGAGTCGCGTGTACACTGAGAAAGCTGTAATTCTTCCGCGAAAAAATCCCGGGCCCCGCAGGAAATATTGTCATAAGCTATGAAACCCGCATCAGCTGGAGCGCCCCTTGCTCCGTATGTTACAATTTTTCATTTCGACGCATAGAGCGGAGACTTTATAGAGCTATCGATTACTGGGTTGTACCGAGACCGAGCATCCAGCTAAGAAATTTAATATATACGCTCGACGTATCGGGCTTCTCTCTATTGCTTTCGAAATGCTTCCCTTTGTTTCGAACGTACCACTGTTTACGACATGCATCGTTTTATTTAGAGACGATTGCGGGTTTACGTAAGTCGTAGACGACTGTCTCTAGCCACGCTGGGGTACTGCATTTCTCTATAGTTAAATGTTTCCCGTCGGAGAAAAGTTAGAACCCTCTACAAAGTAGGTCTCGAATTTGCTCTAAATGTGCAGCTTGGAACGTTATCAGATTGTATCGTTGCAATAACAGTTCGAGTCAGGTTAAGCTATTGGCTCAGGTGGATGAGGACTCAAGATTACAGCAAGTAGAATGACCTTTCATTGTCAGACAAAAAAAAATTTCTTACAGCAAGTAGAATATCCAGACATAGTCAGACACACGAATGAGACTCTTGTCTCCCCAGCAAGTAGAAAATATGGACATAGTCAGACACGTATATAGAAACTTGATACCTGCACGATAAAAATGAACAGGCAATGGTTGAAAGAGTGGAGAGATTCGAGGATTTTAAGATTGGCCATATAACGTACTGTCCATCCGAGCATCCGATAATTTTCTCTACGGTTTCGCGCAGTCTTTTGTTTCAACGGTACCCGAAAATTCCGCGTTACTTTCGCAGATTGCGGCGGAGCTTCCGTACCATGAAAAGGTCGAGCCACAATTCCGTCCGAGCGGAAACGTTGGTGCCGGAACGAAATCTGTTTCCCGAAGGAAAAATGCAATATTGAAATAAACTCAAGTAGGGGTCGTCATAAAAATTTTGGAGTTGCTTCGAAGTTCCTTGTAATTTTTTAATGGAACGGACAATGGTCCGTGTCTCGAAACGAAACTGTGCCTTCGAGGCTAAGGGGGCTCGAGTGAGGGTTAAAGGGTTGCAGCCGGGGTCTTCGAGGCTCGCAGACTGTCGCGACGTCAAAGGGTTGAAACACGCGAAACAACCCTGGTACCAGTCGTCTATGAAAGAAACAATTGCTACTGTCGAACAGAAGCAAGAATGCCTCCGTTCTCTCTTTACCACGCTCTTTGTAGCCTCCACTCTTTTAATTTTATTTCATTAGCGCACTCGGTCATGCGTGACTCTATTGTGTGATAAATGTAATCCGATCGGATAGCAACACCTGCTTCTTTGACGCCATTCTGCATCCTCCAGTAAGTAGAATATTGCTTTAGTGTCGGACGGCAATTGTAAAGTGAACACAAACTTTAGTTCTTCAAATATTCTTCGTTAATTACATGCAGAAGTGTTTCGAAGCAATATAGCCAGCCCTGCAGTCGTAACGCATTCTAACGACCATAAGGTTTGGTCGCATTTTCAGATTTCTCTTCTTAAGGAACTAGTTTGATTCCTTAAGGTATTTGGAACTTCATAGTCTACTAACTCGTGCTAATCTCAGTTCGCGAAGTTTTCTGTCCCATAATTGAAGGGAATGGAGCGCGGACTGTTAGAAATCACGCGTTGTAACGATAATTGCCCGACTCTTGGGATAGTTTGCAATTGAATTGTTTTCGTCCTGACAAAAGGAAATTTTCTTGAACTTCGATCAAGCTCGCTGGTCTCAAAACGCTCGGAAGCCTTCCCGAAAGTATTGTGAAAGAGGTCATGCAGAACCTTTTACTCCCATTTGAAACTTTTAGTGTGTTATTACAAGCAACAAGTACCTGGATCTACAATTTCCTGGCAATCCTTCCAAAAAGTATCTTTCCCTTCTAGTAGGTAATCTACTTCTCGAAGTGTATATTTACTCAATCTCTATTTAATCAATCTATACATCGTTCGTACACACAACAAATTTATTCCGATTTATATTAGTTAAGGAAGTAGTTAGAAAACATCATGGTCCTACTCTTCGGCTAACAAAATTTTAATCCAAAGATGTATGTAAACCGGTGTCCCTGCCAGTGAAGGTGTTAAATAGAAAATTCAGGGGTTCTAATTATGAGCAAACTTGAGCCGCTTAAGTCAGCCGATAAATATTAATTTTCTTTTTCCCCTAATGCCCGCAGCTTCCTCCGCGAGTTCTCGAGCGAAAAGAACTGCAGCTTATTAATTATTCACAAGCAGTGGCGAAACAATAAACTTTAATGCTCTTTCTAGGTCCCATCGCTCGCTTTAATAAGAATTCTCGCCCTAGGAATATTATGAGTTAAGCTATCCTCCCTCGAGAAAAATATACGGAAACAAGTAGAGGTGAAACGAAGATTTTGGTCCAGGTTGTATTTCAGAAAAATGTATTAATTTCCATAATTTTAATGTTTTAGTTTGTAGATTTACAGAGGAAAGCTAGTTTATCGTTTATAAAGCATTAATTGAGTTATACTACGGGTTCTCTTTCTATAAGTTTGTACTACTTGATTCTATCTGATAAAGGGTTGGTTTCTTGATTCCAACGAATATAATTACCTGCTGTCTACCCTCAGACAGGGCAAATCTGCTTAATTGGACAGATGCTGTCCAAAATCTGTTCGTCGGTGGGTAACAAACCACGCTTGATTAGAAGCGAGCCTAGATTCAACAGGTTAGATCTACCTGCCTGACCATAATCGCCCTATTTCACTTGCATAACCACGGGACTCCCCATTTCTCAGACGTCTCGTTCATGGAATCATAGCAGAGATGCAACGTCCTTATTTGTCATCTTAAAGAGCACACCTTCGACAGTATCCGACGAAAAATTCGATTGGAGCACGACATTTTAACGATCGACCGCAATTAAGCTCTTTTTTGTTTCAATCCGCCTGGACACACGGGTCACACTGCTCGAACAAAAAGCGTCCCCGTAAATTTCGATTCCAACGGTCATTTCCAAGCTTCGCGACACATTCGCTCTCTTTTTTCCCCGGTGGCCTCGCGCGCGAACGTTTATTGCCGATTTCACTTGTGTTCTCTGCTCGTCCATCGCGCTCGGTGAATTCGATGGATAATTATTAAATCCAATTTGCGTGATAAAGTGACCGGCACTAGGCTGATAACAACAATGTTTTCGATAAGCCGTATCTCGGAAAAACTTGGTGCCCATTAATTAATTACAGCGACAGTGCAATCAGCTCGAGCGTACTCGCGATTTACAGTTCGGCGATCTTTGTGCTTGAACAGTTGCCTGGAAATCAATGTTGCAAAAGTATCTGTGCCAAAAAGGACCTACTTCATCTCGAGCCCCAGTTTTTCCGGGGTTAAACGATGCATCCGCGGACCCATCGATAATGCCGGGAGGGAAAGAAAGTTTGTTGGTTCTTCGCAAATTCTCGAGGAACACTCGAGAGTTTAATGAATTAATCAGATACCTCGGTAGATTCGTAATTTAATTCTCTTGCTAACGGTGCGACTCGGTGCTCCGTATAAGACGGACCGCGTCTGCTTGAGATGCATTTATTCCCGTTTCTTTCGCGCATTCTTGGATCCCGAAGGAATTTTTCCTGAACGGTCGGGTGTATAATGTAATTCCTAATGTTCGGGCTCGCGACTATAGCGGCTTAACTCGAACGGGCGCGACGGTAGCTGCACGGCGTGCTCGGAAATTAGCTGAAATAATGCATTCCACGACGGAAGTCAATGTAGAACAGGGTGGCAGACATTAAATCTACGCTTCTAGGTAGCGGCAGATCTTGGAGTATGCTTAATACGCGGATGAATTTAATCTGCACATCGTGCAACATCCCCCATTTCGTAGCTCTTGTAGCTAATCTGAAAATATCGCGCCGCTTAACCCAGATTCTCATTGTCTCCTCGAGACTGTATTATTAATAATTTTCTTGTCTGTCGCCCGTGATCCCGGAAACTCCCGTAAGTGATCACCGGTCCGGTTAATTCGATCCCAACGCCTCAGGATGATACCGGCCTTGATTCACGCGTCTCTTGGCAAGAAAAGAATTCGCCCTGTCGTCACGCTGCAAACGGCAGAACCTCCGCTCACATTCTGCACGATTTCCGGCCGTTTGACATTGTCTACTTTTTAATTAAACTGATAAGAACTTCCCGACAGTACGCTCGCCCTTTAATCAGAGCCCCGGGCTCCCTATCTGTATTCGATTCGAAGTCGTAGTGTCGCCAGTTCTGAAAATTAATTATTTTCTATGGCATCCAGAAAAGTGTTCGTTGTCTTCTTCTTGATAAAATTAAAAAGGCCTCGAATGACCTTAGAGGATGAAAGTAATGTAGATCAGGGAATTGCCATACCTAAATAAAGACGAATACAATTCTGCATAAAAGAAGACAGAGATCATCTTTAAATATTTTTTACAACCAGCTATAGGTTGAGAGATCAGTTCAGCATTAATTAATTTTTATAAACGAGGTTCTACTGTAGTTTCAGTCAATTCGATAGCCAAAAAAATATATAGGATCAGCCGAATCGGAGATCTTTGAAATCTCCGAGGGCCGGTTCAATGAAAATTCATTTGCGCCGCTTTTTGCTCGTGATCTTTTATCGTATATCTAAATTGCTTTCCTGTATCGCGCTTCATTTGCATCCCTTTGTGCGGAGCCGCTTTAGAAACGCGATCGCCGATGCGCCGAGGCTTCGTAATTTCTAACTACTTTATTTATTCCGTGACTCGATTGCGATTCCTTGCGGGCCTTCCGGGAAAGTTTATGCAAAACGCATTTACGAACTGTTGTTCGCGCGGCCTTTACCGCACGGCTCGTTTTGGTCGAGTTTTCTCGACTGCGATTGTGTATTCGATCAATTTGCACTTCAACAAAGACAACACGATTTTATTCACGCTTTAAATTTCATTCGAAAATTATGCAAACGTAATTACAGACACTGGCGTGGTCACACTTTTCCTAAATACAAATTGAAAACGTATTTCTCAAGTCGACAAAAATATTAGCATAATAGGACATTTTTTAAAGTTAAAATATAGGAAAAGTATGATTAAGGTCCACAGTCTATTTTCTATATCTTTTTATTTTGAATAACGAAATGTAACTGATCGCGTCAGAAAGTGAAAAACTAACTCAGCTTTGATTGACAGTGTACAAAATGTCATTTAGTGTGTTAATCTAAAGAGGGGGAAACAGCGATCGTCCAACAGTGATCGATACGGGGATGCAGGTAAAAGCCATCAGTCACCATTTGTACCCGGAGCAGTGATCTTGCGAAATAATGCGCGTGAAAGTTTTCGGGAACATGTGTTGTTATTAAAGAGTTACCAGGAGAGAACTTGCAACTGTCACACGCTCTTTCAGCGCATTTATAATGGATGAGTGAGCGGCACACTTCGAGAACTTTTCGGAAAGGAAAAGTAAGTTTCTAGAATATAATATGTGGTTAGCAAGTATATTTACGAGAGTGTTGCGAAGTCACATTTCGGTGTATATATTTTATTGCTTAAGTAACAAGTTTGTTCCACATACGAGTTCACGGTGACTCTGAAATTTTTGGATTACAGTCAATTTTCGGTTTTTCTTTTAGTTAACTAACTTAAAAATCATTTTTACAAGACATGTGGAAGTTGTCGCATTCTTTGAACAAATATTTGTTCTATCGCTAGATACAGAGGACGTTACAGAGTAAGAACGTAGCAAATTAAAATCTGCACTCAGGAAAGTAAATAATTTCCAAATCTAATTTCAACAGTCGTGCAGCTGAAGCTTTACCTATCGATTATATTATTAATAGGCTTTCTAATTGCTGAAATTTTTGCCATTTCTTAACAATCTATTCAGAAGTTCTAAATGATTGATTTTCGATTAGATACAATCGTTAGCAAGATGTTCAAAATTTTTAATCACTGAGCACCCTATCAAATATATAATAAAGACATACTCCTGAAGGAGATGTTGAATGTGAATCGGTTACGTGCGCAGATAAGTCTCGCAGTCCTGAGGCAGTGAAACCCGTGTAAATAGAGTCGCATATTTGCCGCGCATTCGCCAAATAAATCGCAATAACCGGAAACCGAGCGTCGTCTATCGCCGAAATCTAATCTACCAGTAGGGTACACAACTCAGTTTAGTACGCTTCCATGGATTCACCGGGTAAAATGTGGGGGCGTGGCTCGTAGGCGTAAGGGAAGAGGAGATTGAAAATTCAGCTCCGCTTGACGCCACGTGCTAGTAAATCTATCGGAATTTCGGCAGATAACGTTTGATATCAGAGACACCAATTTGTAAAATCTGTACACGAATTAATTATGAAAAATACATTATACCTCATCCGTCCCTTTTACGAACTGAATCTGTCCCTCGGTGTCAAATTGACACAGTGGTAAAGACCAATTTAAATAAAAAGGTAAACAGTTATTTATCAATGTTTTTTATTCAAATTGAAGAGTTAACATTTACATCTTACGTTTTTCACGAAGTTCTGAGCAAATTTTGTTAGAGTGAGTTTAATTCGCGCGCCATATTTCATGTTGGCAGTTCTGTGTGTCGTCGTATGTTTGATGTCGCGTCGCCACTTATGGCTTCACTTCTGCTTTTGCGCTTGCACAGTACCCACGTGCTCGTTTATAATATATTGTAATAAAGACAAATATATATATTACTAAGATAAATTTCTGGTATTAACTTTAACAAATTTATCTACAAACAACAGAACAGTATAATTATTTCGCGATAACTGTGTTAATATATTCGTATTTAGGTACCAAGGGGCAACTGTGGAATCCTGGCAGGATCTACGCACAATTTGTAGTAATGAGTAGGCGGCTTCTGTGCGTTGTGGGAATTGAGCAAGGTGAATAGTGTAGGTGTGGTTCATGGGCGCAAGGGATGAGGAGATTGAAAATTCAGATCTGTTCGACGCTAGTCTATACGGTTCGGGCGTGACCATCGGAATAACTTATCCTCGGATCCCCGGGAACGCAATACACACGGAAAACGAATCCGCGGGAGTAGAACTCGCCGGGATCCACCGGTTTTATCCTTCGGGAAAACTTCCCAGCCGGTGTAATTCCATCGAAATTTCCTCGAATATCGACTCGGTCTGGGCCGATTCCCGATCTCGCGCTAGCGTTCCATCTAACCCAGCCCTTTATCTCCTGTGATTCCGGCGTCAACGATCCCGTTCTCGTCCATGGCTCGCACATCAAAGCACGATCGAATAGCGTAGCAATCACGGGTCGCTCCTCCGGTTACCCGATAAGGGATCCCGCCATCCCCGTCTATGACCCACATGCTCAACGAGAAAGAAATAGACCCATCTGGTTTCATCCTGGTCGACAACCGAACGGCAGAAAAATTCTCTTCCCTCTCTCTCTCTCTCCCTTCTTCTATCGATAGAGCGATAGAAAGGTGTCTCATTTACGGGGACGGAAATATTTTTGAACTCCGCCGAATAGGACCTCGATTTCAGGTCTCACGAGACTGCTTTGAGGGCTGTTCTGTATTCTTTGGCGATCGTTCGACGCTCTTTGTGGAAATTGGTTTTCCGGACGGTCTAGATAAACTTTATTTTTGTTAAATTTTATTGCGAACCCTCCTCGAGCGATGGACGAGTAAAATGTTCAGTACACCGAAGGAAATGGCACCAGTCGTTTATCCGAGCATTGATACCGAGCTTAGCAACCTCAGTCTCAATTAAAAGATTTTTATTTGGCTACTGACAGAAATATTATTCTATATTGAAAGCTGAAACGTTCACCGTTTAAATAATCTTTTGATTTACGATCTTCCTGGGACTAGCAATGGTGATTTAGAGGTGGAAGAAGTGTTGGTATAGTTATCAGAAATGGAGACGGCAGACTTCCCCCATCGATATCTATCGACGTAAAAGTTCCGCACAGCGTGGTACCTAGTATGTTCTGCGCCACGTGTTGGCCGCAGGGTGGTGCTTTGAAGTTACTCTCGTGTGGACATGCAACTCCCACATGACAAGAAAGTAGAACACTCCGATGGAGATGTAACGTAACTCTCGAGGATACAACTCGACAATAAAAATAGTCTTGACAATGGATGTAACTCCCCCAGCAGCTTACTCTCGGATAAATGCAGTTTATAATTTTTAGATTAACATTCTTTTTGGAGTCTACTCTCGGGAGACCGCGATATACGAGTCCACAGTAAACACATGTACATGTACACGTACGCGGATAGTTATACTCATGGGGCAACGTTGCTGTTCTACTCCAGTTTATGCTGGCTTTCCTCGTGTGTCTCTTGGAATATCTGGTTAGTTGTTTCCTTACCTTTTTTAATCATTTCGAAACCATGATGTTGATTAATCTCATCCATTTTACGCTTATCTGTCTTGTTTTGTGGTCGCATGACTTTTATTGCATGTATGTTTGACAGAAGATATAGAGAATATTAAATATACTACGTTCGATGGAGAAATGAATTATTTCACCGGGAAATGTAAATCAAATTTGCGAAATAATATTTCTTCGTGTCTGGTTACTTCCTCCATTAAACCGATATAAAAATTTATCGCACACACGTGCCCCACTATAGTACTTCATCATTGGGGCTGACCATTGCGGGACAGTTCTACTTATATAAATATTTTTTCCAATGATGTAGTATTCTTTGCTGTCCGCAATGAAATTGTGGAAATGGATAGCTAAAATAGAGTGCAGGACAATTTATATAGTTTCGTTGTTGTTGTTTGCTTTATGTTCACAGATTCGTTTAATTAATATTTGGTCAATTATATTGGATCAATAGACAGAATGATATTTGACTGAATTGTTTCACTCGCTTGTACAAAATGGATTTTAATAGCATTTTAAGTAGTGAAACATCGTGTATATAGGCCAAGCTAGCTTCGAATTTCAAGCCCGATTTTGTCCGTCACGAGCCAAAGAATACCTCGCTCGGTCATCAAAGAGGCGTCCATTGTTCTTCGACATTTCTGGATACAGTTCGTGTACAGAGTTCGTAGTTTTTATAGCACAGTCGTCCGACGTCGCAAATATGAAACTCTGTGTCTATCTATATATCTATCAATACAGTATGTATATAGACGTATATATACTTGTATAGAATTCATGGAGGATGAAGGAATGGTGACCTGGTTCGGAATTCATATCCGGAAGTCACGTACAAAATCGTTGCCACCCACTGGGTTCGTGAGACCCTCGTATGCTGTGTTCCTGTATCCAAAATGGTGTTGCCATATTTTTATGAATAAAGAATGACATGTAAGTAAACTCGATGATAAAAGCATCCGCACGATTCCTTCATTCTTCATTAAAGGGTCTAGCCGGATAAGCATGGGCCAGCGGCCCCCGCTCCGATTTTCCTGATTCCTGTCTTAAAACATCGTTTTATGTCTAAAAAAACATTGTGTAAAATTTCAAATGTCTACCCCCACCGATAGGGGAGATATTGGGGTAAATTCCCCCGCACTTAAATGCAATTTGCTCTAAAACGAGAAAAGATATCGACATGGGATGAACGGCAAACAAAAGATATGGATATACTCTATATTTCAGATTTTTTTCAGAATTTTTTGCTAATTATTTATAGTTGAAAACAATTAATTAATTTTTTGGGAATTTTTTTAACCATCTTCCCCTGGGTTGACACCCACCAAAAAATTCTAAAATATTGCTATGATGCTAAACTATTTTGCAAACAAATCTCAGAAGTGTCCGTTTGGTGGAACAGTGTCAAAAAAAATAAAGTATGCCGGCGAACGCTCGTAACGGCTCAGCGACGGAGCCTCCTTGCGGTGGCTAGTGATGGCAGCGAACGGGAACTTGGCGCATCTACGGAAAAGCTGATACATGTGAAAATGCGACTAAATCTTCTAATACATGATTACAGTTGGAAGTCTAAACAATTATATTTTAGGAAATTGCGTACATTGAAGAATAATTGAAAAATACGTGTAAAGCTGGTTTGTTGCTATCAAGTAACAGAAAGAAGAAGATTCTCACAAGTATGTTGTATGGTCACGGTGTTAGAGGTTCTGCTCGATGCTCCGGAGGGTTCGGGTTCGAATCCTCCTCAATTCAACTTTCTTTTCTTGTTTTTTTCTTTTTTTTATATGTATTTATAAACTAAACGATTTTTATTGTTTGCACTTCAATATTCTATAAAACAAACATAATTATTAATTTGTTTTGCGTATTTCGCGGCAAGCCGCCTTTGAACATGTTACAAAGTCGGCATATTCTTTGATCGCTAGCCGACGATACAATGTTATTGGTCACATGCTCATTCGTTTGGCCAAACACGATCAGAATGAGTGTGCTTCCATTCATTGGCTGGATTGCAATAATAAAAGAAATAATTATTGTTGTTATGCAATTATCCCTTCGCGGTCTTGATACTTGCGCAAGATGTTATTATTTCACAGTCTTCAGGATTTGAACGCAGAAGTACAAAGCAGCATATTGCATTATAGTAAAGTAGTAGGGAGTAAAAATAAAGAGAATAAATCCATTATATAGGCGTAAATAATAAAAACTAGATTTATATTTCCGCAAAATTAGAAACATGTAAAACATTTTAATCTATTATATATAATAATTACAAATTAATAATTATGTTTGTTTTATAGAATATTGAAGTGCAAACAATAAAAATCGTTTAGTTTATAAATACATATAAAAAAAAGAAAAAAACAAGAAAAGAAAGTTGAATTGAGGAGGATTCGAACCCGAACCCTCCGGAGCATCGAGCAGAACCTCTAACACCGTGACCATACAACATACTTGTGAGAATCTTCTTCTTTCTGTTACTTGATAGCAACAAACCAGCTTTACACGTATTTTTCAATTATTCTTCAATGTACGCAATTTCCTAAAATATAATTGTTTAGACTTCCAACTGTAATCATGTATTAGAAGATTTAGTCGCATTTTCACATGTATCAGCTTTTCCGTAGATGCGCCAAGTTCCCGTTCGCTGCCATCACTAGCCACCGCAAGGAGGCTCCGTCGCTGAGCCGTTACGAGCGTTCGCCGGCATACTTTATTTTTTTTGACACTGTTCCACCAAACGGACACTTCTGAGATTTTTTTGCAAAATAGTTTAGCATCATAGCAATATTTTAGAATTTTTTGGTGGGTGTCAACCCAGGGGAAGATGGTTAAAAAAATTCCCAAAAAATTAATTAATTGTTTTCAACTATAAATAATTAGCAAAAAATTCTGAAAAAAATCTGAAATATAGAGTATATCCATATTTTTGGTTTGCCGTTTATCCCATGTCGATATCTTTTCTCGTTTTAGAGCAAATTGCATTTAAGTGCGGGGGAATTTACCCCAATATCACCCCTATCGGTGGGGGTAGACATTTGAAATTTTACACAATGTTTTTTTAGACATAAAACGATGTTTTAAGACAGGAATCAGGAAAATCGGAGCGGGGGCCGCTGGCCCATGCTTATCCGGCTAGACCCTTTACTCCCGTTTTATAACTAATTTACAACTAATGGACAATTACTACTTTCAACACCTTAAGTGGCTTTATAAATTCATTAAAAAAAAATGTAATTATGTTTCACAACCCCCGAAAAATCTTTAATGAAATGTGTACTTGTTCATTTAAAAATTGATTCGAAAGGGAATACTGTTAAATTGATTCTGTAAAGTGCAGAGAATCCCTGATACAAAGAACTCCCGTGGAAAGAATTTAATACGAGTTAATTTATTAATTACTTAACTGGGACCATTGTGATTCGACGACGAGATTTAAGTGGAATTCCACGACTCTTCTGCATATTTTATACCGGCCAATAAGCCGAAGTGCATTCTTGGGTTTCATGTCCTTCCTGGAATTAGGAAGTACCGCATCCTGAAATAGCTTTATTCGGTCGAATTTCCTTGAATTTCGTATTTGTCGACACTTTTTGTAATATTCATTACCAGGTTCAAGTGAAACCGTGACTTGTGCTGCTTCCGCTCTCTATGTAAAATGATGGTTATTTTCGAGATTGAAAAATTGAATTCATAACGTTTCCTTTCGTATCAAAACGAGATTTGGATTGCTCGACAAATAAAGTGCTGCAAATCAGAGATTTTTAATCTCGAAAGAAATTAAATGTCTGTTGGAATATCCGTAAAAAATTATTCAATATATTACACAGTGTTCTTTAATATAATTACTGTGGACTGGTAAAAAATTTCTAGCTTTGGATTCCTTTGATTTAAAAATCGTTTAGTGACAATCGATAGCAAATACTGTGTCGATTCTCCTATTACAAAGTAATGCAGCGATGTCAGGAGCTCCATTAGGTGATAAGCAACGGCGAGAAATAGAATATTTTGCTCTAGAAGCTCGATCGTTAACATTAATGTATTTTAAATGGCCGACAGCTTGCTATCTGGTGCTATAGTCAACCGTAACGCCTCTAGGTTGAATTATGAAATGGAGTTTACCTATGCAGCCATTTATAGATGATATACTGCTTCCTGCTTTGTTGCTCTATCCAATATATCCGCTGTCGAAAATGAATGAAATATGTTTAATAGAATTTTATCCGTTCTTCCCAGATTAAAGTAGAAACAGTTAAGTATGGTCAGACGAGATCAATATTTGCTCTCAGAATCATCGTATTAATATTTATCAAGTTAAATTGAATCAGTTCAGTATGTGACACTTTCTGTGATTGTTTGTTCAATCGACAATGTTTATTTTGAGGAAAACAGCAAGGAGAATTTTGGAGGATTGTTGCAAACCGATTGTCAAGGGAGCTAGTCGAGTTTTTCTCATGACAGTCACGTTTTGCCATAAACTCTGTTGATCAAGCTGGAAACAATATTTTGGTTTCAATGTCGTTCGTCTCGTATAGTTTGCGTTTTCACATTCGCCAGTTCTCTGTCGCGGAACGTGTGCTCGAAGTTCGAACATGTAGCGTGAGGAGTCGTTTGGTATATCGACGGAGTTCTTCGTTGATGTAGTTGGATTCAGAGCGACACGGGACAGATATTGATATTCAATTTCCTTTTCCCCTTTTGGCTAGCTGTTTCGAAGAGAAAATAATGAATTCTGCAACGATGGGGGATCTGACTATTCTCAACAAGACTCGATACACATTTATTCCACCTACAATAGATTGACGAAAACATTTTGGAGGCGGATTGTTATTTGTTTACCGGCCTCGACGTTATTTGTACGCACATTCAAGCTTTTCAATGGTATTTATTCACTAAACGATTCCCGATTTATTTTAACTGGAATTTCCTACTTTACACCCACCTCTATATTTTTACCGAGTTAACTTTTCGTGACAAACATTCTGTTTTCAGATGTGAAAAATCCGTTATAAAGGCGATAAAAACGTTTGCATACATGCTACAAGTTGTTTAAAATATTTGTTTTGATGGTCGACACTTTTTCGTTCAAAAACTCGTCGTTCAGAGTGAAGCCATCCTAAATGGATTTAGAACTGAAGAATGTGGACAGAGAACTTGCATACTTATTTTATTCGGAAAGTGGCGAGATAAAAAGAAGGCTTTGAAATGCTTTAGAATATGAAATCTAGTAGCTACAGGTCCAAACAGTACGCAGGTTGCATTTTACGTCGAATAAAATCCATTTCCTCCGCATAAACAGCATAATAATTTATTTAAACTGCGCTCGTAAGCGAATCCTCTTAGTCCACCTTCGGAGAAGACTTGCATCTGGAGAGTGTCACTTCCGAGTGGCTCTTTTATTTTCTGTTCTAATAAACCGACGACGATTTTGGCATGACGTCACGTACACACGTTTCTATCTAGCCGCGGGATAGAGCTGCCGATGTCACGCTCGCAAGCTCATCTCTTCGTTCTAATAACGCTTCAAGACCACCGAGTTCGACCTGGCAGTCATCAGCATTGTTTTTGTGCTTTCTTCGATTTCCAGGCCGCTACCGTCGAAAAGCCGGAAGACAGAATCCGGCGGACAAATGAAAGAGGATGAGAATCCATTCAGTGAACTTAACTATAAGTTTTATATGTCAGACTATTTTAAAATTGTGTAAAAATTTTCTACTTCTCTTGCTTGTCTGAGCATAGACTTTTCCAATTCTACTTGTCTGACTGAAACGTTCTTTCAGCATCAATTTTATATTCTACTAGCTTGAAATTTTTTTAATTGTCTAATGACAAACCTTCGTAATAAATTCTTATTTATTTGCAGTTCGAAAACATTGTTGTTCAGTTAACATATCTACACCAGCTTCCGTTTAATTAATTATCGTTTGCGGATGGTCAGACTGTAGATATCCGTACCCTATTTATCGGATTACGGTTATACCTATGTTAAATGCCGGACTACATATGTACCTATTCTACTGATCAGACTAGGGTACGCGTAGCCGTGCTATTTGGCTGATTGTAGATAGAGCTATACCATTTCCCCAGCTACAGCTGCCTCCATTATACTTGCCTGTCTACAGGTATTCCTGTTTCGCTTGTCTAACCATAGACGATCGTATTCTACTCACCTGAACGACATGCCTCCTAATGCACTTACTTGATAGCCAAAGACAATATTACGCTCAGCTAACTCCGAGGACATTCATAATCCTAGATTTAATTTCAATTTATTCACCCAGCAAATTTCACAGTGCCAGAACATTCGAGTGAAAACTTCTTTTGCACATAACAATCATTCTAATTAAAGGATATTCCTGAGAATTAGCAAGTAGAACGTAGACTTTCTTTATTTCGCTGCACACAAAAATCATTGTTTTATATCTGAGGTTCTCACGTGTTCAGCAATTATTTTCATTTTACAATGTATAAAAATAATTTATTTCGAAACAAAATCGTATCCAACATGGAAGGTTTAGAATCTCCTCGATAAATTTGAGTTTAGGAAGGGTACTTTAGACGCGAAGAAATCCTGGAGATATCGAGACCCGAGTCCGCATCAAAGGGTACTTGTTATTAGTTGAAAAGGAGGTACTCGAAGACGGTAACTGGTGCGAAAAGTCTCGGAGAGGGCATAGACGAGCATGGTTGCCGAGTTGATTCGTCCCCTCCAGTTAGCAGGTTCACGGACTTTGTCCGAAGTTCGCGTAGCAAAGTTGCAGAAACTAATCGACGTTGAGTTGCCACTTTGCGTATAATCCATGACGAACTTGCGAATCCCGAGCATGCGGGACACTTACCGAATCCGTAACTTCCAACCTGCTTTCCCCAGATGTAATATTTTATAATTAACCGATGTCTCCGTTACACTGTGTTCGAACAACGAAGAAAACATTCTACAGGTAATATCACCGCACGATTTACTTGTTCTCACTTGCAATTAAATTAGCTACGGTAAACAAGCTGGCTGGTGTCCGGGTTAATTTACTTGGGGCGAGATTCTCTTCAAGTTTCGCTAATTAATACTCCGATAGTGGATCCTATTTCGAAGAGAAAAACCGACTGTGTCCGAGATCCCGATATAAATCTGACGATAATTAATTCTTCGTTACGTTCGTTTCCTGTTAATGGAGCTAGCATAATTAAACCAGCCAGTTTATTGCTGGGTCCTATTTCAACGTTTTCTGTGCTCTGACTATCACAGACGCGCACGAAGGAACAATTTATAATCATACACATTGAATAAATAAATTTACATACAGATATGTTTGAGAAATAAAATTACACGGTTCGACGAATATAGAAACATATACATAACATTAATTGCAGTACAGACACTGGAAAGAAGCGCCTTTAATTCTAATGAGTAGTATAGGTACGACTTTAACCAGACATAGAGGAGAAATGATGTGATTGTACAATTTCAGGAAACTGTGTGAATTAAACGTTGAAATATATGATCGGGTACATCTGCAACATTATTACTGCGTGGATAATTATTCAACGGGCTGACGATTTATTGGTCTCCTCGCTGGAAGCAAACCATTAATAGCCATTCCGATGAGACGGGAAAAAAATCGATTCTACTTGCAGTTACTCATCCAATCACCACTCCTAAAGACTTATTACGCTCAGGACAGAGTGATTTAGTGATCGATCTGTAACTGAAAAACGGATTCGCGTACGAACCGCCATAAATTAGAGCGATTTCAATGACGTGATTAATTAAACGAAATGCTCGTTAACGTCCAACAATTGGACTATTAATGCGGACAAAGGTGGTGAAATGATGAGGTAGACATACGATAGGGGCGAATTAAAATTCCAGCAAGGTCGGTCGAACGAGCTAATTGACAAGAATTTCCGTCCCGAATGTTCTTACCATCGCACGAAAGGAATTACCTACTTTGTTCTCCATCCAATTCACAAATAAAACGTCAATGTTTTTAATAATTAAAGGTTTTCTTTTCCCGAAAATATTACAATTATTGTATTAATGTGACGATAAACTCTTTCCGAGTTTAGATACTTAGGTTATTACTTTGCACTTGAGGAAACTAATTAATAGTTTGTAACATTGTTTCCCTTACGAACTATAATAAGAGAAACTGGAACATTGCGGCTTGTCAAGCTCCCGGTCATAAGCAATTACATGGCAACCAACAGTTGTGAGGTACAGGTCGCACATTTCTTCTGACACAATCTCGAAATTCATAATCATAATTGAAAGCATAAAAATTCTTCTGAATAACAAATATACTTTTCGAAGATACTTGTTTAATCCAAATGATCATCTTCACCTTTTCGTGCATACAAAATTTTTCGATTGCAACAATATTTTTTTATTCGAGATACAGCAGTTTTACAATATCGCATGTCTGATTCAATCTCCGCTGCAGCCGCTGAAATTGACAATAGGTGAAACCAGATAAAAGCGCGACTGAAACAGGTAAACCACGGTAGCAATAATAGAAAGCAATAGAATTTTTTTGTATTCTTTCATGCACCACTTATATTGCTAAACTATAAAACGGCACTATATTGAATATCAACTAACGGTGGCTTTTTATAAGTCTTCCTAGAAATTTCATATTATATCATCTATTGTGAACAATTCAGTGGTTTTCGTCTTTTGAACCCGCCCGAGCAAGAAGCACAAAAGCTTTAATATACAATTGCTATCGTCGGTTCTACAATCGTGTTTTTGAGGTTCCTCGATTTCGGACAATCGGATAATTGAATAGTAAAAGCAGAATGCACGATCGAATGTTTCTAAGCGATTATTCCCCTTTACGGCCTAGCCGAGCCACGCTTTTATGAGGCCGGTGCTCTAGAGATTCGAGCTGGGAATATAATACGGAATACTGAAGTGCCGCGCCGTATTGAATATCGAGAGGCGCGGTTCTAGGGTTCTTCGAAGCGATGTCGAAGTCGCCGAAGTCGCCGTTCGCGAGATGAAGGCTCAGTTTGCTGGTTTGTTACGCAGCAGTTTAGTTCACCGAGTACGCTTAAGCTCCGGGTCAGTCCCGATCGCATAAATTCGAAACCGCCGAAATTGAATCGGGTTGCGGCAAAATAAAGCAGAATTAGCCATGACCATCCACGGTTAATAGTAAAGCGCGAATAGGGAGCTTTACGGTTGAATCCATTTCGCGTGAAACTTCATTAAAAGGTTATTACCCCGTGCCGCATGGACGAAGGAAACAGGGGTAACGACTAGATTGCGGATCTTTATGCGTATTCACATAATCATAGATTATTTCAGGAAAATCCGGATAAGAGGAAATTCCTTTCGTCGATTAAACGACTCCTTGTGGCAAACAGCAACTGAGCACGCTATTATTAACACCGTAGACACGCAACTTGTATCTTACACAGCTTTTTTCCGCTTATTTTATAAACAATATTTTTTTCTCCAGCCTAACTTGTTGTCTAATAATTTAGTCTAATAATTCAATAATTTTATAACTGTCTGAAAAATTTTCTTCCACACATTCGCAAATGCTTTTGGTGACATAAATGATTCAAGTAGAGAACCATTATGCTTTGGTCAGACAAGTACATTAAGGATATTAGTTTTTTATCATTTTAAACATTGTGTAACAACAATATGAAACCCATTATTTAACCTGTGGTGATCGCTTAATATGAAAACAAGCATGAAATCATAAAAGCAGAAATCATAAATTACATGATTTCGAAATGATTTTCCAAAGTGTAGGGCCGAGGCTTTAGTTTTCACTTTGTGCAGAGAATTTGACTGGAATTTTTGGTGTAATGTGTTTTATATGGGCGTTTATCTTTTGAACAATAAACGAACCGAAACATGAACCGAGGACTCAGTATGAAAATGTGAAGGGGAACGAGAGGGTTGTAGCCACTCGACTCCTTTATATTTTCGACATTCCTCCGCACGGTTTCCTTTTCGTGAAGTATTTCGAAATTCTGTCGGGACGCTGATGGTATTTTCTGTCTTTTGAAATGTTGGCCGTCCTCGTGGAAGGTAGAAGCATCCATCACGTTCTCCAGCGTGCGTCGCATCGTAACGCATATGAATGCAATCCTTTTTACGGCGTTTGCGTCGCGAAACAACGTTGTTGCGCCTCGCCACCCATGATTTCGTTTAAATTCCACGAATGTAAAAGTCCCCGGCGAAGTAATACTTTTTTTTCACCTCATGAATTTTTCGGTCTCAAATAGAAATCTTCGGGAAAAACGAACATTTCAAGCACTCCGCGTTTTTATCAACAATCAACGTAACAGTTCCTAAAACGTTTCTATATAGTTCTGTGGAAATTGAGATCATCATCGTCGCATTTTAGAAACATAATTTTATCTTCAGTCGAACATAATTAACACAGCAAATAATGAAATGTTAATTTCTGTGTATTATTTGACCATTTCAAGAGAAATAAAGTCGCGGTATTTATTACACAACATTCCGTAGCCCAGTGTAATTAGAAAAGTTCGGAAAAGTTATAATTTCGAAAGTTACTTGAATTTCAATGGAGTTTCATTTTATCTTTCAATCAGAAACGGAAATTAAATTTCACGCCAAGTCTTGTTCTTCGAGTCTGTATAAATAAATGTGAATTTGCATAAAGTTCCGCAGTTTAATCATACTGGGGTCATAATAAACCCACTATTCTGTACCTAATGAAGACTTGAACGCTTCCGCGAATTAAAACACCGAGGCGGTAAACGGCGTGTAACAAATTAATTTGAACGTTTAACCGTCTCTACATCTGTATACACTGGTGAACTATGAATTAGCATCTCAAATGTAAATGTACCGAAAATTTCAACGCAGTGTAACCGCGGAGGCAGACCATAACTGTAACAACGATTCCATTATAAGTGTTCAGGAACATGTGTAACATACTACCCTGTTAGTTTGTCCCTTAACAAATGAAAATAAAAAAATCAAGTCTGCGTACATGGAATTTCTCTTCAAAACCTTTGCGGAATCTTCTTGTCGACAAATTGTTTTTCATTTCAGTCGTAAAAGTATAAGGTAAAAACATAGAACCTATCAGCTACAATGTTATCAAACTCCATAAAAAGTTTCGGAAATTGACATAATGATTATCGCACAAGTTTGATTGTTTTCATAAAAGTGTTGAAAATTGTTTTCTACGTGCGATGGGAACAAAATCTCTTTTTATCGTTGATTGTTACAAGCGAGCTTATAAAGTTATCATTGCCTGGCCCGGCGCCGGGAGAATTAAATGGCCACCGGTTCACCTGATGGCTTGTACCTCAATATAAATTCGAAGCGACCGCATATTGTTTTATCAATGCCGACACGCGGACCATGGCCAGATTTATCGTAATTCGAATAAAACGTTAATATTTCTATCGTGTATGGTAACGAGCGAATCGTGATTTAATCACGCGTATTTCATCCTCGTGTCAGCGCGGAATTTCATTTCGGTGGGAACGACGATTAAATTATTACATATTACGAGTAATTGTTGCGTCCTTTTAGATTGGATACTCCGATGTGCATTGCGGCCAAATCGGTGCGGGCAGTCTCCAAAAAATTAACCTAATTTGCTGTGTGGAAGGTAATGGAACATCACAGTTTTAATACAACAGTATGCAGAAATTAATTTTGGTTAGACAGACAGAATAAATGCTGTTGTAAATTTCTGAGGCAGTTTTCAGAAAACATTATTATCTGAAATTTTCTAGATTTCTTGGATTGGTCGGAATTCATTCAATACAGGAAAACTTTTTTGGTCCGACAAAAATCACAGTTTTACCACCGTCCGAATATGCGTTTTTATTCGATGCAGGTTCTAATCAAATGGGAAAATGTGCGCTCCCAACCGACATGAAGCGAATATTGAAAGTAGAAACTGCCTTTGATCGAACAAATGTGACAGATTTGTCCATTCGCCTTTTTATTTTACAAATTTTTCTGTCAAAAGAGAAGATTATAATGAAAACTACGTTGAAAAGTAAAAATATTGGAATTCGAAAGGTACAGCCTTTGATCAGCCAAAGATACCTATATTCGTTATTTACATATGAGCTGGAACTTGCGCTAATTGGCGACGTGGTTGGTTCGAATTTATTTTCTGAGCTCAGCCCTCTCTTTGCTTTATATTTATAATAATTACACGAATTCCGTGAAACAACTGGGCAACGTAACAAATTTTAAACAGAAGCGCTCAGAGGCGAAGGTAAACGCTCGTCCCATTAAATATTTACTTGGCATAACGAGCGCCGGTCGCTCGATCCAGAAAATATTAATGCGCTCGACGTTTCGCGTGCATTATGGACCCGTAATCGGTTACGCGATAAAGTTACAACGTTCCCATAATGGAGGAGAACGTCGCTTGTGTTTTCAATGTCGGCTTGTCGCGTCGCTCGCCGGGAGAGAGAGAGAATCGGCCTTTGTAAGCCTGTAAATCAACGATATGACCGGGCAGCAAACGAACCGCCGCGGAAATTACATGGAACATTTGCCGAACGTGCGTTCACCATTTCGCTCAGTATTCGTGGAGCACGACCGACGCTTGTGTTTCCCGGTATGTTTGCCGTTAATCCGACTGATATTTACGAAGCAACGATTATACCGGAGCTCTCCCCCTTTTTATCAAGTTTTACACGATCCCGCGAACGGAATGACGAACGGACGCGTATTATTTACACCTCCCGCGGCGAACGATGTCTTGCATACAGATGCGTCGGCCCACGAAAAAATGAGTTCTATCTCGAAACAAATGGCAGCCACGCGACGTTTACAAACCGTTTCGCGTTGCTCGTGTTACAACGTTCGTTACCGAGTGGCCCTCCGCGGCCGGAATTTTAACGACGAAACCCGGATCGATTGATTACGGTGTAACTATCTTGCGCGGCGCCGAGTCTGCAAAATATTAGGATTTCACATATGGAGCTCCAGTTATTTTTTGGCGAGGAACAAAAAAGACACTCTCCTCGTTGCAGTCGGCTAACGAGGACGCGGGGACTCATTCTACTGTGAGTTCATGAAACTTATTTGTTGGAGTTTATTTGATACGTTTCATCCAGGAATTCGTGAAATTGAAATCGTGCCAGACTTCGTTTAATACTGGTTCTTACACTTTGTCTTGAATCAGACTTGACTCAAGTTTGAATCCACCTTGAATCAGATGTGACGTGTACTAGACTTAGTATTGGCTCAGAGCTCTGATAAGATTGAACCAAATTTTTCTTGATCTCTAATACACTTTGACTGAATCCTTGAAAGTGTTGTTCTACTTCAACTTTATTTTCCGGTGGGAAAAGGTATTGTAGAAGTGTTGACATTTTGATCGTTATCCAACACTCTGATTGCAGCAAGAGATGTACCATATCATAGTCGATGTCGCACAGAGTAGACGGACGACAGTCACAAAGCGAACAATGGCATCGACAGATAAGCCAGAAAGATATAGTCGACTAGTAAATGCGGAATACTACAAGGACGGGGTTGGTCGATCGGAAATGTAACGACTCAGCACGAGATTTCACGAAAACGACGGTATCCACCTTGAGACACAGGGCCCAATGTATAACGTTTCGTGAATTTTCTTCGGTACTCGAGTCGGTTCACTGACAGACCGCTTACGAAGCCTTCCACCGCGATAGACAACCAGATCAAAAACCCGTCGACGCAAACGGTAGAACGTGAAAAGGTAACATGCAGTAAATATTTCACCCTTATCTGATATAGAATTTCAATTTCTCACCGAGTTCCATGAAGCTGCACAAAAACAAAAGTCGGGGCTCGTTTTTCATCGGCGCCGGCAAGCCTCCTTTTTTCCGTTTCGGAAAAAAATCATTTATAACGCGTTTTTTGGAACGACCGTGGGGAAATATATAGCCAGTGAGCAGATAAAATTTGTTCCGAATCGGGGGAAAAAAGAGTTTGGAAAACAGTGCGAGCACGCAGCCGAACGGGTTTTCCCATCAGTTTTGCCTTAACGGTTCAATTATTTGTCGAAGTCTGCGGGATAGTGTATCGACGCGATATCGTCGTCGGATCTGTTTGTCGGGAACTGCATTAAGATCGCAATCGAGCTTCGTCCGTTATTCTCCATTCTTGAAAGCGCACTCGGCGAAAACGTGCATTTTTGTGATTTTCCGTGCAGGCGGAAAATCCTGACTACCGTTGCACACTTTCATAGCTTCCCAGAGGCATCGGTTTATTATTTCCCGCTGGTTTTTCCGCTCCGCAGATTTTCATCCCCTTGACCAACGCGCATTCCATTATTTTATTAAAATTCAGCAGTCAGGAGGCTTCGAAAATACTGGTTCTAGAATCTATCGTAGACCGGCATGAAAATATAGTCGCCCGTGAAGCGTTATACGAAGGAATCTCGAAAAATGCGCGTGTACTCACGGGTAAATAAAATGCATTATGCATTGAGATGCGTCAGCGTCAGTAGAATAGGTCAGTGCAAAGAAGAATAGACCTGTCCGTAGTCGGCCAAACGAAGTCAGAGTTATTGTATCGATGCAAGCAGAAGTATCTTGTTTGGGAGCCGACAGAACCGGGTCGAGCAAGTAGAATACGGCGGGCGAGAGTCAGACACTTGGAGGAAAATAATAAAGGGCTACGAATTCCTGGCACGGCAGAAAAGAAGTGAATATACACGAATATAAATAGATGGTTTACCATTTTTCGCGGCTCCTTCTCACAAGAAAGTTAAATAATTCTGGAAACGACACGTGTAATTTACATTGAAAATAAATGACGGCTCTTGAACAGTCGGAAGTTGAAGTTGTTGCAGGACGCAGGAGACCGAGAAGCACGAGAATGAAAATACTTTCTGATATATCGCGAAAGTTATATTCGCGAAACAAAAGATGCATACCAAAATGAGCGCAGCGTTGCATTGTGCACTGTATGAATCGCTGTAATGCAACTTACGTTAAAATTATTACAGTTTCCTGCATTTGCATGCATTGTTCTTGTTTATGTTTGTAACTTTTGCGTATCTTTTATTCTACAATTTTGTATTTTCATGAGATGTCTAGGTAGGGTCGCGAAGGACCCCAGTGTGTTTTTAGGAGATGTAGTGGATCAGGGAGCTTCGTTCTCCCCAGAGACATCTCGAGCACTCTCAGGAGGCATAGTCTATGGAAGGATAACTATAAGCGAGGTACGATGTAACGTACACGTTCCAGTCCACCGTAGATATCGCGACGACGTGTAAACGCGTCCCCCAAGTGCTTCTCGCCTTTGTCGCTGTCACCCGTCTATAACTTACTCGCCTTCCGCCCTTCCTGTTTTTCAACCTGCGAGTAACTACCCGCGGCGAACACGTACCACCATTGTTGTGGCACGGTATCGTAAACAACGGTTCGCTTTACACTCTGCTATGCCACCGGGCCCAGAGGTGAAACGTGCCCTGGGATGAGAAACTGGAAAGAAAGTTGTCGAGGCTTGGTCTCCAGGGGGACGTTTCGTCTCATCGATTTTTTTTTTATCACCGAGCATCGATAAAGAAGCCGGTTTCCATTTGAAAGGTGCCGCCGAATACAAATCGTCGAAACACACTCCAGAGATTTCTACTTGCTTGTGAAGACAACACGATGATTACGAAAACACTTTTCTAGCCATATTTTGAAACGATGTACAAGATTTAAAATTAACTTTTGGGTGACCGATACAGTTTAGATACAGGTAGTAGAACATACAAGTCTATTCTGAAGGAATACGTTAGTAGAAATCGCATGGAAATCGATTTTTGTGCTAGCCTCACCATGTGCTGACCTGTTCTACTTAATTTTACTTGATCTGATAATCAGGGACTTTTCATTAAATTGAATAGTTTCTACTGTCGTTATTATTTTCTTCTGTACCACATTCTTTTACTAGCATCATTTATGAAATAAAAAATGGCCAGTTTTTAGTCTTTTTATACACATAACAGGAATGCACTAATTAGGAAATTTTTAGAAACGTTGTTAAAAATTCGACTTCACTTTGGTCTGACAACCAGCTGACAGATCTACTTGCGAGAAAAATTCCTGAAGCACTTTCACGAACAGAGAGTGATCGCAATTCATTTTTCAGCCACGGTACGTCGTCCATTCGTCTTGATTCGTGAGGGTTACCATAGAGCTTTTTGCAAATCACCATACGACGACAAACTTTTTTATTTTCCTGAGCCGTAAAAGATTAGCAACTTCCTTATCCGAATATTATTCGTCAAACATTTACCGGGCTCACAATAGTCCCATAAATAGTCCGTATCTACCATGAAAGAGTATCGACCGGACATTAACATATCAAGATTATCTTAGAATCGCTGAATTCGGTCAAAGTCGTCCACTTTGGTAGATCGTGAGACCGTATACATGTCAGCGCAGTGTGTATCGTGACAGAGTTATGAGTGAACAGAAAGCTGTTCCCTAACTTCGATCCCAGTCTCGAACTTCGACCCGGTTCGTCGTTCATTACTTCCCTCTTCTTCCCGGAAATTGCAGCTTGAACGCCTCCGGGAACAATTGTCGTCTATCCTATCACGCGTTGCCATAAATATCGGCGACGTAATGAAATGAATACGTGCAGCGTCCTTGGAAATAAATCCTCGTATCATCGAACAGAAAGCTTTCCTAATCGAAAAAATCCCTTCGTCATCGCTTTTCGTCAAAAACTCATCTGAATAGTCAGGTTGGGGTCTTGTGAAATGTGCGTCGGCATATATCTCTGTCGATTGCCAAAACCAAGCCACATGTCCTATTAATATTCTTATAATAATCTTTCCTAGTTAATGTATTAGTATCTTACAAATAAAATTACTCTTTATATTTTTCTTTCAATAATTATATCAGATGGTTTCGGAGAGCAAAATACGAACCATTACAATTTACTAGATAGAATGGAGTTATTAAAACTAATCATTTAATAGCCAACTCGTTTCATAACTTCATATATTAAATCAAATGGATTATGAAATGTTTAATAGTTATATTTGATTTTATTAGATGAAACAAATTGTATTACATTTAGAGACATGAAAGGATAAAATATCATGAATGGTATAAGGAAACCTTTTTCCAGTAGGTGAAACTTTTCAAAGGCGCCAGTCGATTAAAATTCGATAGATTCGATCAACCGGTAGTCGGTGGCGATTGTCGGTTGCTCATTAGGCGTCGCAAACCTAACCGAACGCCGTTTAATTCGCGACGATTCCTTCCAACAACGGATTTCCTTGCGACCCTTCCGCTTTCGCGAATCCCCCATTGCACGGAACTGGGTCATCCTAGGGAAACCCGGCGCGTGTAATTTTGCACATTAATTGCATGCGGGGAGCGAAACGCTTCCACTGCCTCGGCAGCGCCGCCGCTTAATGTGGAAAAAAGTTCTTCCGAAGGAAAGTTCCGCGTCCATGCAGTTACTTATTAGCAAACTGATAATTAAGAGTACACAGCATTAACCGGGAAACATCTCGGTATTAATATTCGCCCGAGACCCTCCGTCGGAATTTCCCTGATGCACAAAGGATGATATTAAAAAGACACTGGAGCGTGTTAAATTGTTCGGGTCAATAATTTAAAAAGTTCCTGTCTGGAACTTTCTCTGTCGGCTATATTGGACTGGAAATGCCAACTTTGAACACTGCAAGATTAAATGAATTTTTACATTCCACCTTCTGTCTGATAATAAACATCCTTTGTTCGAACAATACTTTTCTGAATCTCACGTTGTCTGCACCTAAATCATAAAAAATTTTGTTGCAACAATTTTTTTCATGTTTCTAATTACTGCGGTTAGAAAATGTATAATGTGGGTTTTCGAACGCGTAACACAGACAATGATAATTTCTCCAAATAATCTGTCACCAACAGGTCATCAGAAACTCGTCATTCATCCCGCTGTCACGTTGAATGAATCTATTTTAACAGGCTCGCAGTCACCGTATTATTAATATTTCGAAACCGATTAACTTCCCCCGGTGAGTCGATTAAGATCGTTTTGTCCGACGTTATGCATTCTATTAACTTCCGCAAGTTCGCGCCCGCAGTTCCGGAGAACGGTACGTGTGACCGGCCGCTGTATCAGTAAATTAATTAAAAGCCGATAACTAAAACCAACTTGCCGGGGTGAGGGAACCGCAACATCCTCGTTACCGGTTGCAAATTGCATACCCCAGGATCATTGCTTGCCTCATGACCACTAAGAAACGCCGTCAACGATCTTCCCATGCCGGTGGTCTCGTAGAAGCCTACACTTCCTACAATTAGTCGCAACATGACAGTCCGATTGTTCTAAAAATTGCTACATAAGCCAATTTTATTATTTCAACAAGTAAATTATCTACTATAGCAAGTACGCAAGTATGTTTCAAATACTTAGGGTATTTCAAGCTTCTCTCTCGCGAATGAAGAAAAATCTCGCCACATTAATTTCACGTCACATAAAAGTGAGATAAATTCGTTTGAAGCAATATTTCATCGTAATTATTAATTTAGAATGACATTTACTGCGCGTGCGACGGAATCGTGAATTTGAAACCCCGTGTCGCGTTAGAGAAATGTGACTTATGGTCGGTTATTTTTGTAAGTGCCTATTCTTTTCGACCGTCATTTGTCTGGCATCAATTGTAATTTATGCAAAGCTGGCGGGGACAGTTTCTCATTGGAGAAAAGAAAGTATATTAGCCATTCTATTATAAGGTGATTTACAAACTGTTACCATAAAGTAATGGATTGGTAAGGTGTTGCAGAAATTTACATACTTCGTAGATCGTGGAAAGTGCATTATAATATAATTAACCGTATGACTATTTGATGTAATTATATTTATTATATTTAATATATTCATTCTATTTTATATATTTATAATTATATTAAATATGTTTGATCCATCCTAAATGGCAAAAGTTATTTTCAAAAATATATTGTTCTCCGAAAAATAGGAGGAGAAAATTAAATTTAGAATTAGATAAACTGTGTTCCTTTGAATAACCATTTGAGAAAACGTTAGCTATTAACTCTGCGGGCATCCAGAGCATTGCACTGTTTCCGTATCGCCAAGTGCACCTGAATATAACATCGCAGAGTGCATTCACTGCTTGAATGCGAACCCGCAGTATAAACGTTGCCTATGAAAGATGCTTGTTAGACAGTAAGATCCAAGCAAATGGTGCATGCGTATCTATAAGGATAAGAGGAGGAGCCAACCGTCGAACTATTTCCCGGCAGATACTAACGTGCTTTTCTTTTATAGCAACCGCGGAAACCTTCCAGCGGAAGGTTTCCAGGAATTCTCTTGCAAATGCACTCGCCGAAGTCAGCGGCCACTTTGTATATATTCAGCAGCGCGAAATCGGGCAACCATTGTCTGAGAAGATATCAGCCCCCAAGATTAACCGTGCAACTTGTAACTGGTACCGATACTTGTCGATACCTCGAGAGCCTTACATCCCGACAGCCCCAGGGAAGAAACCTCAAGAACGGCGACAGGACTGCTGCTCCAATAAACACGAAAAGTAGTAACCGATACCTTGCCAGCTTTGTGCTTCCTTTGTTTTGTATTTTTCTTTCTTGTTCGACACACCGAGAAATTGCTGATCCTTCTCCTGAAACGAGAAACTTATGGAGAAACTGTTCTGGAGATGGTCCAAAAGATCCGTGAGAAATTACTGTCTGACCACTGACTGGCCTCCTCCACTTACATACACGTGTATACAAGAAATATTGTACGGTGTGCAATTGTTCGAATGAATGTAGTTTCGCATTGTCAGATTAGGGATTTTTATGTAGACTTCTATTTTCTTACATTGTTTATATCACGTTTATATCTTGTTTATATATCTATTATTTCGTTTTATATTTTCTTTGCCGCTCTAGCCTCAACTCGATTAATTTTCATGATTTCTGTATTGCACTATCCCCAAAACAATGTTTGCATAAGTTTCACGTGTAACAAATAATGTAATCAACTTCTCATTACATGGAACAGGAAGTAAAACGCAAAGCAATGCAAGGATAACGCTCAGAAGTTACTGATTGCTATAGTTTTTGCTCATTATAATTGTAGCTCTATGCAATATCTAGTCAAATAATAACGCCACACGTGTTTCTTACGTGAAAGTAGAAAAGGTCAGTTACTGGTCAGACAACGAAAGCCTGAATTTGTATATTCGTAAATAAATTAATCTTCTCAACATATTCAGATAATAATGAATACTGTACGAACGAGAAAATGAGGGAATATAAAATGGAAGGAATATTCTTTGAATCATAAATTCTGATGCAAATATGTTGGGTGATTTAACTCGTGATTCCTGCTTAAAACATCAAAGATTTTTGACAACTACACAATACAGGGCCCTCGAACGAGGCAGCAGCGTCCAGAAGTAGAAGTGTTCGCTTAAAATATCGCTTATCGGGGATGGTTTATTGGAAGATGCATCGACGCGCACCTCGCGGAAGAAAGATAGGTACGTCTGCCAGCGATAACAGAAGAGCGGCGCTTTGCATCGTGCAACGAGCCGTTTGCTCGCCGTTCTTTCATGCTCTCCGCGGATTTCAATAATCCTTTCCCGCGATTCCTACCCTCACTTGATTCGACGTAACCGGCGTCGGAACGAGGTCGTTCCGTCACCCCGATAAAACCAGGTTACGACGCCTCGCGTTAACGTGGATAGGCGCGAGCGGAAATTCTAATCGGTTCATTGCAACGGGATGCAACTCGATGCACCTCGGTCTGCCGACCTCTCGTCATCGAGGTACGCGGCAGCTAGCATTCACGTCACCGTCTGGCGCGAATATCAAATTTTATCCGTCGAACGATAATTGCGATAATAAGGACGGGACGCGCGAATTCCGATCTCGGCGAGACGCTTCGACGACCGAGGTTTAATTACGTGAAATCGATCGACTGCTAATTAGTCGGCGAGACGCGATACGACTCGTTTCACCGCGAGAGACGCGCTGTGACGACGAAAAGGAAATTGCAAGGACGATTGTTCGCTTGAACTGCAACGACGCCGGCTCCCAGGTGTCTCTCGGATAATAATTATTGTCCTTGGTACTGTAAAATGCCTTGACGTGAATTACCCAGAGATCTTCTTCCCTTGCGCTTCCCTTTTTCCTCTTAACGAATTGCAAAGCACGGGGGTGTGTTTCACGCGAATTCACATGAATTCGTTCCGGTGCGAATATAAACTTTAATTCTGAATATTTAGTTATCACGAGACTGCGGATTTTATGTAAATGATCCATAATGATATGTATATAATAGAACATAATGATCCGTTGTCTAGTTGTGATAGGAATATTAGAAAATAAGTTAGACGGTAGATTCGACGTGAAAATCGTCTAATTGTGAAATCTTCGGCCAGCGGTGTAGGCGGTTGTCTAATTAAGGTGAAATGTTAGCGTGGTTCTTCGATGCTTTTCAGCGTACATACCCTCTTCGCGATATACTGGTTGCCTCTAATGAATGTCGAAAGCCTGACGCGGCGACCCACTTGTTAAATAACCAGCCGGCACATCGTTTTCGAGAAATCGTATTAGCGCTCGACGGCCTCCGTGTCTGGCCTAGATTTGCTTCTTCCCCTGTCGCAAAGGAAGTGCCTCTCTCTTTCTCTCCGAGGCGTATTCCCCGATAGGTATAGTCCCCCGATCGACTACTGAAAAGCCAGACACAGACGCTTAAATTACTCTACATGCAACGGGAGAACCGAATCGGCAGGGGGAATTCGTATCGGCCAAAGACACACGGGTTCAGTTAAAAACTGAACGGTGAATTTCCAGAGTCGGCTCCCGACACCGTTCTTTGGATGATTTGTAGGGCCTGTATTCAATGAACAGGGATAAGAGGAGATATGGCACTGAATGAGCCATATATCGTCCCGAACATTTTCCGAGTGTCATTTCAGACTGAATAAAAAATTGTTGCCATTAAATCGGCCAGTGGATCGCGTTGCCGAAGCTTTAGAATTTCAAATTGCACGAGAAAAGTGTTACTCCAAAGATACTGTGCGTCAATTGTGATAATGTACTTCTGATATTCTATTCCTTGTACCGGAGATGTGTAACTTATTTTTTTTTAACTCATCATTTCTTTTCGTGGCATCTACGATTTCATTTATGTGAAACTTGACTTTTAGGATTTTTAAAAAATTTATTTCAAATCAATCATTGAAAATTATATTTGTAAGCGTATGTTAATTTTGCACCCGTGACTGTGTAACATTACATAATTACATTTTTAAGATTTGACAGGGTAAGCGTTACATAAAATCGAGGAATATCCACAACAGCACTTTCCGAGAATAATGGTGGCAGGGCATAAATATTTAAGGGACATTCAGGCTGCATTATTTATTCGTTACAACATTTGTCCGGGAGAATCCCATCGGATAGAAGCTTGTAACACTATTCCGGGGATTTATGACGCTTTCGATACACCCTACGTCGTGCCATAAACGTCGATATGATCACGCCGAACGAAAAACAGGGGAGATAATCTGGAACAAGACACGCCGTCGCGTTTAAGCCGGAGATAAGGTGTCCAGTTTTCAACAAAACACCATGTCATTCGTTACGTCCTGGTAACTAACAAAACGTCGATGTGTTTCTAGATAACGACGATCGCGTATGCCGTCAGTAACGATTTGTATATCCACAAGCAGCAAACAGCAGCAGAAACGATTGTTACGTTCCTGTGAATAATTGAAAAAGATCAAGCGTTCGTGATTCCTTTGTGTTGGATCCTGTACACGTTCGAGCATGTTTGAAATACGTGTTCTCAAATGAGACAACGTGGTGCGTTTTGTGGTATTGTTTCCCACACAATGGCGCAATTTTAATTCGACAGACAACACGCTGTAAGCTCTTCGCGTACAATTGATATCACGAACATCTGTAATTTCTATGAACAAAGATCGAGGAAAGCATCTATGGTAAATTCCCAGCGATTCCAAAATGTTCTACATTTCTTACTGATTTTGCCGGACTACACACTGATTTGTACTACTTTGTCAGCAACATTATACGCATGAAAATTTCATCTGGCCCCAGTGGAAATTTCATAATTAGAAAACTCTGAATTTTCGTGACTCTGTGGGTCTATAGAGACCGCCATGACCAAGCCATTTTATTTTCACAACTTTTTCACCCACCGGGGCGCTAACTTCCCATAAATATTAAAGCCTGCCACCCTTTCTCCTGCATATTTCAAAAGCTGCAGAGGATATAAAAATTGTCAGAGTGAAAATTTAATGGAGCCTCATGCTCCATGAAGCTGTACGGTGGGACTATAAAAAGCTCATCGTTTTGAAAAAACGCACAGCTCCGTCGTCAATTAAAACAGATTTTATAGGCGTGCTTTATGAGCGGATTTTACACAGCTTAAGAACACATTAAATTTTCGTCGGATACAGTGTTTTATGTTACAGGTCTCAAGATATACGGGTAGATAGTAAAACAAGCGTTAACGTCTGAAGAATGTTTTCATCTAGAAGTACCAAGGGCTGTAGAAACAATATTGTTCAGCCCTTTTGCCGAGACTCTACAAAAACCTGCAGAGTTTCCATAAGGTCGAAAATTTTCGAATTAAAACGCTAGAGTACCGGTGGATGACAATAACTAATTGTTTCTTCCGAACTGAGTTACACTAGTCTACAACTTTTGCAATTACGCTAACAATCCCGTGACAACTTTTATAACATGTTCGCAAAGCATGACGATTTCGAAATCAATAGTAAAAGCTGTTGCAGCCCGTTAAAAAATTGAGAACGCAGTGAGTTTGCATCCACTCTGTTGCAATGCATGACGCAGATACATTTGGAAGTTGTTTATGGGAGAGCAAAAAAAAATGATCGCCCATTGTGCCCGTAAAACTGTAGTACCGGAAATCCCACCTTCATAGAAGTTTGCTCGTTAGTTCGATTTACTAGGGACCGCGCTACTTCACAGCTGTCTGACCATAGATCGATTCATTCTACTAGTCGTATGCGTATTTCCCAGGGAAGAATGTTTATAGACGGTTGGATCCGATAGAAGCGTTGCTACATGATAAATCTAGCCCGCGGGGATCCATTAAACGTCGGTTCGGTCGAAGTTGCCGGAGAATTACTTTGCTCGGCGAAAAAACAAAAACAAAAAAGTATCCAAAAAGCTTTTTCTTGAAAAGAGCAACATGGCCTCGGCCTTATTACCGGGAACGGCTACGGCAAACAAATAAACAGAGAATGAATAAATAAAGCAGCCAATTAAGCACTTTACACGCTGATAATTTATTGATGAGTCGTGTTTGCCCGTTACAGTTACGTTGCGTTTGTTAATTGTTGCGTCTCGCTTTTATACACAGTTTTATTTGCGCTCTAATTATACTTCAATTAAGACCTGTTATTCCATCGGCCCCCTTTTTCCCAACGTTGCACGCTCTTTTCAGGAACTGTTAGAAGAGTCGACGACGAAATTGAAACGTCACTATCCTGATGTTTATTTTTACGAGGCGAAAAAAAAATAGGAAAACTGCGAAGAACGAGTGCGCGACATTTCCCGTACATACCGGTAATGAAACGTGAGTGGCTCATTAATTCTAAATTAAAAATTCCTTTCAGGCCCGACCCCCGTCCCGTTAACTATATTTTCCGCGGTTGCTCCGGCCAGTTGGCTTTTAACCTGCTCCACTGACAGACCGCGTACCGCCGACTTTACGTATGTAGTGGCAACAAGAAAAAAATTCTAACAGCCTTTGGCAAATCTCTCGTTCCCATACACACTCGAAACTTGAGGATCCAGGTACCCTTTGATGAACTACATGTCGGCTTCGTTGGTGTTTCCGCCGGAAGTCCCTGTTAGCGAACGACTGCTTCTGAAGTTTTCTTCTGCCTGATAATTAAGGAACAAGGCCGATCCTCTTTGCAGTTTGATCTTTTTACCGACGGGGAATTCGATGAGCTTTCCTACCCGAGTGTGCTGCTTCTACTTTCGGAGTTTTGGGGAATAGGATCAAGAAAATTTATGAGACATCACGTTTGCTGTAGAATCGGCTAAATTGATGGGTTTTAGAACAGCCGAGCACACGTGAAAATATGAGAAGAGTACACGTAACGATGTAGCTCTTTATTCTACAATAAATGCTATTACTAAAATCAGCTCATAAAATTTTTGTTAGAAATAGAATCTTGTTCGCCAAAGCTGACTAAGTGCATTAAGTCAAAGTGAGAGAAAAATATGTTGTTTGTACAAGTATCACACTAAATGTAACTTATTGATACTATGGTTCACTTCGTCTGACCAGCGACATTCTTATACTACTTCCACGACTGAAGTTTGCTCTCAATCTTTTCTTGACTACCTAAAGTGAGCTACGTCTTTCGATTTTCATTTTGATCGATGATTATCTTGATAAAACATTTTTCGTATCTTCTGGAGTTTCAGCAATTTATTACGATACTAGGTTCAGGATTAATGTGGACTTACCTAGTCCGAGCATGTAAATCACACTGCCTCGTTCACATAATGGTCCTGATAAAGACGAACGCACGCAATCACGAAGGATTGAAAGTCAAGCATCGGAAAATATAATACAAGACGCGGCCCCTTAGGGTGGATCGCGCGTGCGCATCGATCACGATGAAAAAATGAATGGTAGTTTGGGTACAGGGTTCGGCACTTAGATCAACGCTGTCAAACCGTCGCTGATGCATCGACTCGATCCGCGAAGCATGTAGAACAATGTACCGGTAATGCACCCAGCCTCTTACAGGAACGTAGTTGCATATTGCACGCAATGCCATAAGCTTCTGTCATAATTCGAACGGGCAAGGGACGACGGAGTTATTAGCAGTATCAGGATTCCAGTGATATCGATCAAATCGTAGAATTACGGATGACACGCCTGTAAATTTATGGTTGTCCTCCCACGATTTAGCTGCCTCAGCTTCGGAACTGTCTTCCGACAATTTAAACAAATCGATTAGCCAAATATATCGCAAAACAATTCGCGTGCCACGCGTTCGTTTCTATAATAAACGACCTGAACCCATCGCACTGTAACGACAAGACCATAAAACAGCGTTGAGCCGATGCGATAATATTTATATAACAGTTGGACAGTGTTCAGGAGGAACCGAATATTTTATGGCCATGCAAATTCTATGTCATACTTCGAAGCTACGGAGATAAATTTTGTGAGCAATGCAAAGAAACCTAATTCTGGACCTAATCCTAAACATAATTTACAGATACTGTTGTATATCTTCTTTGACAAGTGGCTGCCTCGTTCGACTTAAATATCGGTGCTGTGTTTGACCCAATACTGATTTTTCCACTTGGCGATGAAAGAGACTATATTTCAGCGACAGTGGGACGAAATATTTTTCTAATTTACTGTTGCGGATCGTGTCTCCGGAACACTAGTTCTGAAATCCGCAGTTCTGACATCCATTTCGCAACTATGCTCGAGTAGTTTCAGGTAGAATGTTTTTTCAATAATCTGACTGTTGTCGGAGCGACGCGCAAAACCGTGTTCGAGCTATTCCGCGCAGCGATATAAATTGACAGTAGCAGTTGTTGCCTTCGTGCATCGCCGGGAGCAAGGATCCGAAAGAAAATAACACGGTCAGGTAGCAAATGATCGGGAGATTATACTTTTTTGCCGTCTAGCCGATTGAAAACCGGATCCACCTCCGACACCGTTCGGTTATTATGATGCAAATATTGTCTCGAGTTTCAATTGAACCGGGGGCGCCTGAATAATTCAATATCACGGCGCATGTAAATTCTGATATCGCGGTAATAGGTGGTCCCGTGGAACTATGAGAACAGGTTTCGAAAGCTGTACGGGTTCGAGAATCTATTTCTTCGCGAACAAAGGGCACCGGCTGCGTCAGCTGCGACTCCCCTTTGATGTCGTCCTTATTTATCCCCGGTGTGGTCCTGCGTGGATGGCGCGTTTCTATGAAGAACCCGTTCCTTTGTTGGGATCCCAGACCCGATAGTATACAATCGAAATAATTGTCCTCGTCACGGTGCGCAGAAAGATGCAAGGAAAAAATGAATCTGTCAAGTTTTTCCTCGCGGTGAAAGAGACGTTTACTGCACGTGGAACGCTATCCGTCGACAGGAGTGGAGGAAAAGATCTATTCATGGCCATCCATAGTGTAGGTAAAAAGAGGCCAAATAAAGCAGCCCATTAGACGAGTCGCTATTGCGCCACTGAAAGGGAGCGGAGCTCTATCCGAGATTTAGAGGATGCTGGAAGAGCTAACTGCTTGCTCTATCTTCGCTTCCGAGGAAATCCCTTTTGGCGATGAATCTACTTTGACTCCCTTAATCTTTGGTGATCAATTTCATGTTCGATGTTTCATTCGCGTACACTTGAAACTCATATTAGTCATTAAACCATGGATTTTAAATTTTCGTGTTATTAATGTTCTCGCAATCTATTTAATCCCCGTGTTCGGTAATTTCAGTAGAAAATGGTTTTGCGTAGAGATGCATGGTCGACAGATACTGTAGAATTTATCCGGGTTAATGTTAAAATACTGCCACTATTAGTGGCGTAACAATGTCCGTAAGTCTGATTAAAACCGAGACCGCAATGAGATGAATGTCGATCGATAATGTATTTTGTGCGTGCATGGTATTTGCAGATGACATGAGAACATAGATCATCCGGATCATCACCAAACGCTGTTACATCGTTTATTGTAACGTTTGACAAACGCTTATTCAAACTGGGAGACATTTATCTGAACCAGCGTGAACAAAGATTAAATATTAATCTTGCTTTGTCAATCACTGCATTCGCGGAATCTCGTGAATATATTGCCGTTTGTAGGATAAATATACAGTTGATGAATTGATCAATTGTTTATATTTATTCACGATTTAAATCTCAATTGAAATGTTTTGCAACATATATGTATCCAGTCGCTTCGCATTTATTTCTATATTATTTTATTCATCTAAACAGAAATTTTTGCTTCGTATCGGATCGCATACGTACCCATTCCACTGACTCGTTTCACAGAAAAATCGCTCCACCTCACAAAAATCATACCGAATTCGATAGCTAGAATATCCCATTCGATTCGATTGCGATGTGCCTGACTATTGACAGACCTATTTCCTTTGACCTGTTTTTCACAATTGTACTGCTCCCAGGCTGCCAAATCTAAAACTTGTGTCCCTTGCCAATAACTGAACGAATCTAATTTCCAGTGGTATCTCCAATGTCTGACTATAAATCCTAATCTACTTAAAGGGCTTCAAATACAGCCCTGCGATGGCGCAGGAGCAAGAGGAGTCTATCACTAGGTCCACATAGTTAATTTGTTCATTTTTCACCACCTTGCACATGAAAATTCGATGGTAGAATTAGATTAAAATTTTTTGCTCAATTGATGGGTTTTAGAATAGTAAAATTATATTAAAATTTTCAGCCGTCTCACTTGACCTTGAGTTGTACTACTGAATGTCGTGCCACCTCCTTCGATATCATATTCTCCTAATACAAAGTTAGATTTTTCGACCGTCTGACTTGTCGTTGAGTTGTACTGCTGAATTTTCGAAAATTTTTCGGGCTTCTGGCTTGCTGTTGACTTGTAATATTTTAACTCGATATTTGCTGCATTGAATCCGAAGTTTCGGAGCCTTTCGACTGTACTATGAAGCTTGTGAATTATGAATTTCTTTTTAGCTGGCAACGGGAACTGCTCGATGATCACGTGATCCTGAAAAAAGGACATGAAGTCGCAGAGAGCGTTTCCGTGTCGAGTATCGTCTAATTTTATACTGGCAGAGCATTGAACCCGGTGAACACTTACCGTGGGGCTAGCACCGCCAGCCAGTAAGTGCTTATTGTCATCGTTTTCCGATACCAAGGAAACGGTTTGGCCACCCCGGAAGTACCATTAACGGGGATTTCACTGTTCATTGTGGTCGATTATTTTCAGCTCGTCTTCAAAGGCTCTATAATGGACTCGGTATCAGTGCACTTTTATACAGCCATTAAGCTAAGTGTCGTTCCGTATTTTAACAGTGGCCTGATCAATCGTTTCACACAATCCAAACAAGCTAAACAGTTAATATAATGCTCAGCTTACTCGCCTTTATTACAGAGAACAGTGCTACAAAAATATTGTTTTCAGTGTCTGTCTACGAACGGTGGGATACAGAAAGTTTTTCAAGTTACTTTCCGAAGATAATAGATTATTTCCCAAATATGTGTTCCCCAATTTCTCCACAAAATTTATTTACGCCGAGGTAGTCGAAAACGGAGTTCAATATTTCCCTTTCACAAAATTTACAACGCCATATTGTTAAAATTTAATAGATACTGTTAGTAAATGTACTTGAAGATGCCTGGCTATCCTTTGTTAATCCATAAACTTTGTGCACGTGTCTGTATGCACTTAAGCGCATCCGTTCGTTGCACGAAAGCCTTCACTACCCTGATACTGTGAAAATGCGGCGGAAACTTTGCGAACTTTATATACGCAAGACCATGAGTTAACGATACGTTATCGTCCACAGAGAATACAGGACTTTTCCGAAAACATAGTTAACTGAACTAATTATTATTAAGAAAACAGAAGGAAAGCAAACAAAAAACAAATTGTTTTTCTGTCAACCATTATATCATCGCGTCTACGAACTTAATTCCTAACGTTCCGTATTGATCACGCACCATCCAATTAAAAGTAGAAACTCTACGGAGCTGATTGTAGCAAGCCGTGGCTCGGCGAAAATTTTAATTGACTTGAAAACGTAACCTATAACCAGCTATGATCAGTAAACAAGATTTTATTAGCACGCGAATTCGTTGATACGGTTTATCGCGGTACCGCCGTATAATTTATAATTATCTACTTACGATCAGAGCTCTCGAATTTAATTAATCAAACGTCTCCAATTATCGCACGCTGTATCGATAATCGTCGCGCCTAGGCTCGATAATTTTCTCTGGATTTACCCGCTCGTCTTCATTTCAATTAAGCTCCTGTTTTTTTCGCAAATTCGGGCACCCGATAAATTTCCGCCGGATTCCACTAATTAGAAGCGGACTTTTCCATTTTCCTCTCGCCGTTCAGACACGCTGAACTTTTGAATTCGAACGCGACAGATGGAATAAAACGGAAGACGTGCATCGAGGGGCTTGAGGAAAAAAAATAATGCGAGTAGCAGGCATAGTTCCATCAGAGAGGCTGGGATACTTCGGCTGCGAATTCTTGTAATGAAAATATTTTTCTTCCACCATAAATTCGCTGGCTGTCGCGCGTTCTTCGGATTTTAATTAATGGAGGAGCAAACCGCCGAGTCCCAGTTTTATCTGCTCCGCTGAAATTAATACGTCGAAATTAATTTCTCAGTAATTTCGTGTATTAGCTTGTTGCGCGTAGAATGATGGATTTTATTAAGAAGTTTAAACGAACTAACGTAATCTGTAAATTACTTAAAATTGTTTACATTTATTGCAATATACAGGAGCTTCATGGACATTGATTTTCTTTATTAAACATTTCAACGAGCGTCGAGTAATGGTATTGTTAAAAACAATATTTTCCTTGTGCAACACGTTCAAAATGGGTTTCAACATGGGCTTAAAGCGTTTCTTCGTTCACCAACAATCATACTCGCGTTCGCCCATTTAGACAGTGCAGTCTTGATACCAGATAGCTGCCAACGTGCAAGTACATTCCATTGATCCCGGTAAACCCATAGTCCTATTATAACTTGTCTAATGAGAGATGGGCTCCGATCTTGCTTACTCGGCCAGGTACTAGTTATGTTGAGTTTGGCTGATTATACGGTGCCCATTCTACTGCCTCGAGGAGTGTAGATTTCCGTTCCACTTATATGAGTACCGAGACGTCTATAGTCTACTTGTGTAGACAATAGGAAGTTCGTCGTTCATTTGTCTGACAATAGACCGACATGTTTGATGTAGTTGGTTAACGTGCTGAATAATTATCAGGGAAGGGGTAGCCACCCCTTTGTAACGGAATCCGTCTTGAACCATACTACTGGAGCAGATCAGTGCATTGTTTCACGCGTGCTGCAACCATGTGTATGTTTTTTGCATTCTATTTTATCCAATAATATACAATAATATTTTGCAGAAAATTGGTATAAGTAAGAAATTTAGTCGGCAGAATAATAATTATGAATTAATCATTCAATAGCCCAGAATATGTGGAATATGAAATTAGAAGAAATGAATATGGAATAGGAGACCACTGAGAAAGATTTGTACAAAACCGTGAATTATAATACCACGAGTTAATGTTTGTATCCAAGGATGCGAAAATACATGTCCCCGATCCCCAAAGACTTTTTGATCACCGAACATGGCAAGATATATTGTATAGTCTTCAGAGCCGTCACCTTGTCTCGCCTCGGCATCGTACATTCGTATTATCTTCCACGTTAAACGAAAGATAGCTGAACATACTCACGGCCGAGACCTTTTCCATCGAAAATGAAATCTCGTTCTATCGACGAAACCATTTTCCTTGGGCACATATATCTTGCACAGCCGACACTGACGATAATGAGCCCGAACGAACAGACAGCAAACATTGACCAATGATTTATGAAAGGATGTCACTCGAAATCTTTACCAAAATATTTCCATGAGATTAATAATGTTGACCTCGCCCGGAGACTTTCGTTCCTTCTGATCTTAAGATTTCTCGGTGATTAATCACGATTTCCTTTTCAGTCGGCTCGCGACGACCTTTTTACGGGCTGATTTCTTCGCAGATCTGATTGTTCTGTGCTTCTGAACTAAATTAATGACGGCTATAATTAGCTTAGTGGGCTTTATGCGCTCGGAGTGCACGAAACGCTGGGCAATGCTGCTACACTTTATTTTCTGTCTATTAAAAGAATTTCAGTTACTTTAAATCTTTAATAAACGAATCAGATCTGTTTCGCTTTCTTAAGGAGTTAATGACAATAGTAAATAGATTGCTAATGTTTGCGTATTCATAGAACAAGATTTCATATTTTATTTGTTGTCTATTCAAAGTATTAACGAAGAGAACTGATTTAAATTTCCATTTCAATTTTTTTTTTGTATTGGATCTCTCAGTGGCAATATAAATTCAGACAAAATTGAATTCGGATAGCTCGCGAACGTTTCTGCAAATTGAAAATTTAATAGACAGATTTAAAGGTACTATAGATAAATACAGTTTCATTTTCTTGGTGAGTAACTCCACTGGGGTGATTCTAAACTAACATTGCACTCAATTATACAGCAATTTGTAATCTTTCTAATTTTTAAGACATTCACATACTGTGCGTGTGTACGATTTATTATCATCTAGACTACTGATTTGATTTATATGCAATCAGTGTTGAAATTTTTCTGCATTTTGCCACGGAGATGGATCAATCCTAAAAATAGAACAAGCCGATAACAAGCTCCGCTTTTCGAGTCGAGTACTGGACGCAGTCATGTCGACTCGCAGACGGAGCAACAGTGTTTCCATTTTTAAAGTTAAACACTCGACTCCGATTTCACATGTTTTTCAAAACGGAAAGTCCAACTTTCACGCAGAGTGTGTCACGTTGAATTCTCTCGAACATGCTTAAGCAGATTCGGTATGTTTCTAACGAGAAACGACCACGTCAGTTTCGGAAAGTAAACGATTACTGAAGAGACAGCTGAGTTTCACTTGGTTTTATAAAATACAAGTGGCCCGTCATCCTGCGAACAATTTCGTGACAGAACGGATCGACTAATTCCTGTGCTCGTCGACTGTACCACGTGTTAGAATCGTGAAAACTTTTTCCTCGTATCACACCGAGCTTCCCTGTCCATCGGCGACGAGAAATCCGCTGGGGACAGAGATATTCTCGTGGAAACCTGCTTTGAATAAAATTTCGTTTTTCTTTCCGAATATCTGAAAAAAAATCTTTGGTTAAAAAAGAATGTGGCAGATTATCTCTTCTACTTCGCCAAGAAACTACGTCAATCTCGTTATCAAATTTGTAAGAATTTCCTCAACGTCATGAGTTTTCGACGTGGTACGATATCGTGTCGTTGATGAATTAATAAACGAGTGGTTTAATTAGTTTCCACATTGCTGGCACTTTACACTGTCCCTTCCGCGCCTGCTCACAAATTCGTCAGGGCCACGTCCGTTCACCTATTAAGTCCAGTTCACAATACATGCAGTTATCATTGGAACATAAATATGCAAAGAGACCTGTGTATAAATATTATTAATTCAGAATAATCATTGTACCTGCACTTGAATGAACATACATAAAATGTCGAACATAATTTAGCACGTATCATTTTTTTTATTCAAAACATATTCCATATTTATTTGTTTGCACCTGTTGCCTATGTTTCTTCAGTGGTAATTGCATTTACAGTAGTTCTAAGCACTGACAATAAAGGATGAATATGACAGGAAAGGAAATAATCACAATATTCATTCGAAGTAGAAAGAGTAGATAATAGTCAGACACCAGAAATGAATAGTTATAGATGAATACACATTCGATACAAATCATGAAGATTAATTGCAAGTAGAAAAAGTGGATAATAGTCAGACATGCACTTAAGGATATACATAGAGCATGAACCGTTATAATTAATTGTAAGTAGAAAGAGTGGTTAATAGTCAGACATGCCAGAAGTCAACGAGGAATAAAAGATAAGTTTCACGATCAGTAATCGGAGATCGATGCGATGTGAACCAGCCTTTAACCTTCTCTCCTTCCAGTCTGTTTGTCACACAACAATGTTCTTTTATCGGTGAATCGTAGCGCCGAATTGCATGTAATTACCTTGCACAAGGGAACGTGAGATCTCTCCGCGGTAAAAAAGTGGTTCAAGGTCGCCCAGAACGAGTCTATTATCGGCGCCTCGCGCAATGTTCTTGCGGCTAGTCTGGCGCAAGATCGTAAAATCGCCTAATTCCAATACAAGCCGGCCACTTGCGAATCATTAGCCGCGGTAACGCCGCCGATCATGTATCACCCTACGCGCGCCGCCGCAATAATAATATCCATTGTTCTTGGATCGTGGTCTGATCATTTAATAGATATTAATGAGACGAGTGTTTAGTCGCGCTTCGTTGCTCCAGCCAAGGTAACTGAACCTCGTGAATTAGAGCATTTCATTAATATTCATTGAGTCGAAAAGAAAACCGACGTACTGGAAATTAGTTTCGAAAATCAGCGCACGTTCGTACAATTAAAAATGTAATTACATCGCCGGAACGAAAATGATTTGTTCTGGAAAAATTGCTAATTAAATTTGTAAATATTTGAATAAAATTGTGGACCCATGGAAGAATGATTTCGACGGTTGTACTTGGCGATTACCAATGAAAAACGTTCACGAAAGAATGACTATTCAGCGTTTCATCATTTTCATACTTTTGATGAATGGATAGTTGCTTTTAATATTTTGTCGCGTACGCCATACAGTCTCTGTCGTCGTTGTCACTCTCCTCATGCTTTCCATTATAATAGAGCTCGAAGCCACTGAAATTGCTTTACAAAAGCTTGCATGCAAATAAGCTCAAAGATTAAAAAGTTCTGATCAAAGCTACACACACGGAACAGATCTCTTCGTTTCTTTTGCAACATACCTAAAAAAACAAACAAAGGATTACAATTAAGAATTTATTGAAACAACAATGAACATTGTTGAAAAATATGTCGGCCCAAAAAGAATCAGATTGTTCAACTTTATCAGTTATTTTGGCATTCCGCCGAGTTTCCGTGTATGCAATGCATTTGCAGTTAATGAGAGACCCCGGTTTCGATCCAGAAGCTATTTCGTAGTAGCAATAACTATTCATTCCAGGCTGGTCCGGAAATTAATCGGCCCTCTCATCTGGTCTTGCTAGTCCAATATTAATTTCCAGTCATTATCGTACTTTTGCGAGATTTTCCAGGACTGAGGCTTTCAGTAACCGGTCGCTATTAAATAATTCTTGATCCATTTATACTGCTCCCTGTTAACCGGCTAAATTGGTTTCCGTTAATTAATTCACGCGCAGTGTAGCCGTACATACGTTTGCCTCATAATAACCCACTTTAAAACCCTGCAATTCCGAATGAAATTATTGTGCGATACACAATCGACAATGCTTGACTGAAACAATAATTGCATTGTACTTTGAATTAGCTCTATCGCAAAGTATGTGGGAAAGTGTATTACATTTTACTATATAACATTTGTATGATACCTCGCGTAATGTCTATATAAATTTAACCGGAGATTTATCGAGAAGTTTTGTTAAATATTAGCGGGAATTGTATAACGCAGTTTGAAGTGAGTCAAGTATTCGATAATGTGTTAAATAATTATGTTATTTTATCGCATTTAAAGTGTGACCTCACCTGACAAAATTAAAAGAAGTTCTTTCTTGCTCAACCAATGTATAAATTTATCAAATGTTATTAAAGGTGGCATGATTTTTTATATCGTTTTTGAAGGTTATATTATTTAGTAATAATATTGATTTACACCCTAGAATGTCGAAGAAATTTTTAAGATGGTTTCCAACGTTAAATTTGTCTGACGTATCTGAAGCTTCAAAGAATTTCGATTTCACCCTTATTTAAGGGATTCGAGTAAACGCGAAAATTGAAACGGGTCTTTGGGAGAACTAAAAAAGAACAGGAAGAAGAATCCGACGGCGTTGGAATCGGTCGTAGAAGCAATGAAATAAAAGGAAGAATTCGAAAAGATTCCCACCGGTAAGCCCGCGGAGTGTAGTTCGATAATTTATTCAAGGAAAGGATCTCGCAACTTTCCTCTGTTCGCACTCGGCAAGAGCAAAAAGTAGGAAGAAGAAGTGGTTGACGGGGGTTCAGGATGAAGGAGGAGCGTGGAGAAAGGTCCCTCTGAATACCAGCAATCTGCTATTCCATCAATCTTGAGCCCAGAGAAAGCAGCGAACTGGATTTGGCAGTTGAATGTTGCTCGTTCTTCCACTGTTCTTAGCGTCCTCCTATCGCGTCTTTCACTTTATACTTCCACCGCCGTCCCTCTCTTTCTATTCACCTGATATCTCTGTCTCTAGCTCGCCATTTTTCACATTGTTTCTCTTCTTATTTTTTGGAAACCGTCTCCACACAGTTTTCTGGCGCGACAGAAATGTTCCGTGCTCGGTTGACTGATTGAAAAATTACCCCTTAGCATCGGTGACTTCGGCGCCAGAGCTTCTACGGAATCGTTGAAGTCGGCTGGTGTCCAACGTGCAGCATAGTGTCTCTCGAAATGTCAATATTTTCATAAAAAAATTAAGTTACCGCTGCGGATCCACTTTACTCGGAATCCGAGGAAAATTGTTGTCATTTTAACGCGATTTCAGGAACGGAAATAAATCAAGGAAGTCTGTAGAATTCATTTGGCTAAGAGAAGATTTCTGACGCCAACAGAAAAACTTCGCAAGATTAAAAGCTTCAAGCAAGTCTTAGACATGGCGAATAAAACTGATTAAAACGCGACGATGTAATTTATCCCGGTAGTTCACCTTTGCCAGTGGTTTCACCTTTCATCTTCCTTAATTAGGGACGTACCTTATCCTGGGACTGGCTATCTCATCTGAAATCAGATTAGCCTTCCTCTATCCCTCGACAAAGGGTAAAATAAGAGGTAAATAAAAAAATTGAAAGTACACGTAGAATTTTATATTAATATTCCACTTGATAAAGATGAGATCTTGAAGACGTAACAGACTTCTGATTAATTAAAGCTTACAAGATGCATGACAATGAAAAGAGTAATCACCAGGATCAATCGAACACAAATCTCCTGTACCGCGCATTAAAATTCGCAAGCTATCAAAAATTAAGTTGAACCTCAAAGAAAACTGGCACATGCCTCTATCACAGCCGTTGCGCATTGCTGGATTAATTAATGCAGGGAGTAACGTCAAAGGCGTAATACCAGATATGTTCATTACACCTGGGGGCATGAATAATCAGAAGCGGGATCGTGGCGTCAGGTTGTATAGACAAAGCCAACACTCCTAAGCAGTTGGAATCGCATATGGAAATCTTGATTCGATCCGACGCGATGCTCTGCCAACCACTTTCTCGTGTAGCGGTTCTGTGTCAGCAGCTGTCTCGATGATTCGAACCGGACCAGTTATATCAAACGACTTGGAAAAGCTCCAATCAAACCTGTCACCGTCATCGGACGTTCTTTTCTGCGCTGTCACACATGCGGAACGTAAACCGGCCGCTTATGAATGATTAATCGACCAGACTCATTAATAATATGTGAAAAGGCGCGCCCGGTCAAAAGCGCTTAATTAAAACACCATCATCCATGTGTTGATTAATTAAACGATCCTGGTCACCGACAGAAATGATCCCCGAAAGTCGAAATGTCTCGGTGGAAACTCGAAACATTTGAGAACCACGTGTGTAAATTGAGCGTCAGAGTTCGTAGGGCGTTCCACGTGCATATCTGATCATCTGATTGCCGCAATATGACAGACAATAACATATGCAATCATTCGACTGCGAATTTTGAGCATTTGCCACCGCCAAGAATTGTTTGAAAGGCTAATGAAGTTCCCGTTCGATTTCCAGCACTAATTAAGGCTGATAATGTGACATCAATTTATTTTCCAATACGGATTTCGACTGCAATCCTGTGGCCAGATTAAACTTCTGAAACTGTGCTTTTTCGTGTAATTAAATTTCTCAAACTGTGCTCCTCGATTTTATTAGATATTTTAATTTTAATTAAATTTTCTACACGGTGCGTTCTTATTAAATTCCATGTGTACGTTCTTCTCGAATTTCTTAAACTGTGAGTGTTCCTCCTTATTAAATTGTGTTTTCTGTTTTCGTTAAATTTTCCGAATTGTTCACTCTAATGTTATTCAATTTCTGACATTGTTCTCCTTTTGTATTTCTTAAATCGTACGTGTAGTTTTCCATAAATACGGTGATATTTCTGCGAAGGTTCCTTTTAGTGTGCAGCCAAGAATAGATTCGATCTTGAAATAAATAACGCGCTGGCCTTAAGGGAAGCAATCTTTAAGGAGAGAATGTTTCATTTGTCGAAACGTTAACGGAGGATTTATGTATAGTTAACACAAGAATATCGCTGGGAGCACAAGATCCCGCAGCAATTTGCCCGGAACAGTCATGCAAATGGACGATAAATTCGTTCGGGCAACAGAGTGGCAAACGAATTACGTTCTACGTGCAACATAATCGGTTGACATTTCGAGAAAAGGGGTCATGAGAAGAATTAACGGAGCTATCCTTGAACTAGAACTGCATTTGTCACGCTCGGGGATTTCAATTATCTCAAAACGCCACTAATTTGATCGCCTGGGGAACTTGAGATTCCATCGGGGAGGCACTGTTTGGATCAACAGAACAAGCCTTCGACGCCTGGCCAATCGCGAATTTGCATTTATTGTTTCGCGACGCTATTCTGCAACGTTGCACCACATCTGCGAATATTAATCAGTTCGATTATCACACTTTCATTAACGCAGGGTCTGGGTTTCTAGGTAATCAGAATAAACTCAGCACTTCCTGATTCGTTAAAAACAATAAATGTTTCATACAGATTCCATACAATTTACACAATTTTCATTTCCAATCAAACATTTTGCACATAAAATGAGGATAAAAAGTTACGAGATTATTTGTTTATTTCCTGTAGGATTCGTTTGATATTTCGTTTAATATTAGCCCTTTGCAGTCGGAGCTATTTTAACTTGTGGCTCTGAACCGTCCCTCGACTGCTAGGGGTAAGTTTTGAGATAAACAAACTGGAAGCCACCCGCTCGGAAATAGAAAACTAAAATTATGTTTCGAAAAGATGAAAGGGTGCAGGCGAGTAAGGAAACTCACCCTTATTTCCGAGTATATCGAACCTCGCTGAAATCGCCTTACATTTTCGCGAAACCAGCTTGCGCAATGTAGCAGCGACTCACGTATTCGTTCGTGATGGTTGCACGCGTATATGCGTTACAGAATTCCCACCATAAACAGAACACCCGATGACGCTGTGTGCCACCCCCCGCGGGCCAAGAAACTATGCTCGTCGTGAATACCCTGCGAGCACGTGTGAACCCTGCTAACTCGTAAACCTCATAAAGCCTGGATACAAGAATGCATAATTACTCATGCATTCCTATGCACTGCAGCCCCCTGGGCTAGCATCAATGCACCAGCACAGCGAATTGTTACGGATACGTGCTTAAATGCCCATAAAGGATATTGCAAAGTTTTGTTGCAATTAACATTCCACCCGAGGAGGCCGTTACGTCTCCAACACAGAATTTTATTGCGTTCCTTGGCTCTAGAATTCTGGAGTTTCTCTTTTTCCGAACATTCTGTCCTCTACGAACAACCGCCGCTAATTTCCTCGGGAACATACAGGGAATATGTATAATACAATTTATAAAATCTGTACAGACATTAAAAAACTTTTTTCGTTATTTTATTCACCTCGGATATAAAGATTTAAATCACATCTTTACAACAACCTTCGTAATACTCGACGTACGATTTTTGTTCGTCTAAAGAGAGAATAATTCATTTTCCAGCGGTGGATGATAACTTGGTGCACGTGTATACACGTTGTAAACCAGTTTAACTGCATCAATCATCGCAGCAAAATCATTCTATCGAACATTCCGTAAGCAACCCACGTAAACACCCAGACCCATGCAATTTACATATATCGCACGAACCGATCCTGTAAATTACAAAATTCAATTTAGTATTCACCAGTGCCACCGCGATATATCCGAAGCACCTGTATCAGATACCTTGCGGGTATAAGTAAGAAGGACGTAGGATATTACGCAAGGAGGTCCCCCATAAAAGAGAAGTCAAAATCGTCCCTTGGGTCACGATTGCGCAATATTTGCGCAGAGGGTAAACCTCGCGATTCCCGGGTCTTGAATCTGATTTTCAATTCGGCGGCGAGGACAGCCGCGTGGGTGGCTGGGATAATAGGAAATTCCTGTCGCGTGGCGGAAAATTTAGCAGGCTATTTTTTTCAGCGAAATAGCACGGCTCGTAAAGCTTCGCGAAGATGGATTCGGTGCAGCCGTCACCCCGGATGTCGATGACACAACTCCCGATGCCATTGATTCGGTTTAAGAGAGGGTGGATGCGTGGTGTATCCGTCTTTTCTTCGCACCTTTGTCTTACTCTGTATTACTCAGTACGCGGAAAATGTACGTTCGACGAGATGCATCAGATGCATTCCATTACGGTCGGGACGCGACGTTGCAGCTGATGCACGTGAATTCCCAGGGAAACTGACGCGGCGAGACGTCCTCCGTACACATCTTACCGTCTCTTTTTCACGTTTCGTTTTTTTTTCACGCTGGAGCTTCTTTTTTCGTCTTGTTTCCAGGGCTCTCCGCGTCTCGTCCCTTTTGTTTTATTTACTTTGCGCGGAACAATGTGGATACATTTCGCCTCAGCCTCGCAGGTTTATAGGGAACACGCGGATTTATCAGCAAATTGGAATAACACTTCTGGGGTTTCGATAGATCGTGGTTGGTCATTACTTCGTTGTGGATTTTGTGCGTTTCGAACAGTTCTTAGTGACAATATACGACGACTTTTAAAATATTATTACTATAGAATATGGTAATACGCAGAAAATTAACGTGTTTCTCTAAAAACAGTAAATCATACATTTGAGTACTTGAAAACCGTGCGAACGTTGTTCTGTAGAATATGAGCAACAAGAAACTTACAAAGGTATTTATCCAATGTTCAACTTACGCGAAACGAAAGTAGCTTTTGCCTTCACTGTTATTCTACAATTCCTGCAAACACATCGGATAATATCCTATTGCTTTTCAACGAATTCTGCAATAACATTCACTTCCTCGAGGCACAACGAGAGAACCCATTAAATTATTAAAATTTATAACAAACAGCACGATCTCTGGACCGCTAAGCGCAATAATAAAGGAGCAGCTTTGGAAAATGATGAAGTATGCAAATCCGTTGGTAGCGAATCAGAAACCAGTAAGTAGTACGAGTCGGTCCGTAGCCAGACCTGCTCTAGGATAAATAAACATTAGCTCTTATTTACTTTTCCCGGAAGTTCTTCTCGCCGCTTCAGCAGAGCTTCGTATAAATCTTGACGTATTAACGCGCATAATAACCGCGCGAGCGAAACGACAAACACGCGGCGTCTTTTGTGTCGCGACGCAAAGTGGAAAGACAATGTGGAACCAGACTTCTGGAAACAATCTTACGCGCGACGAGACGGTAATATTTATCGTCCTCGTTCGAGGATCTCAGCGTTTCTCTTTGGCAAACGTTTGTAAGCGGATATTCGCAAAGGCGACGAGAATACTATGTAATTGGAGAGAAATTTTCCCAGGGATATTTTAAACGTACACTCTGGTGAGATCTTGTTCATTTATACCCTCGTTTCTCATTGTGTTTACGCCCGCTCCCTGGGGAAATCGGATCCGCATGCTTTCTAGAGGCATAAACTACATATTAACTTCGTTGCACTGAGAAATTTTGGTATATAGTGCTTTCATTTGTTTTGAGAGTGGCGAGCCATTTGTCGGTGCGTGATAGAACGTTGTAATTGTGTAAACATCAATAAATATTTCATCTGTAACACTTGATGTTCTGATGTTTTATGGATAAACGTTTTAGTATCACGTATTTTACAATTTGATATTTTCACATTACATTTTATAAATATTATATATAACGCGTCATTCTTTTGTATACAATTATATGGACACACATTTTCCATTGTACTCATATTTTAAATCGTATTTTTATAAATGTGTTATGTATTTTATTTTAAAGTAGCTGTACCCGCGTCTTTGTCCACGTGCAATAACTAATCCTCGTTCATTATTAACGTAATTAAATTTCCAATCGCCAAGGTGGTCTCAGTTTTTTCCTAAGACCTACCGTGGAAAAGCTACAGCTCTTTAAAAAGTCGGTAAACCAAAAGTTTAAGCTGATGCTTTACTTTTCCGAGTTAATCCGTTGACCCAAAAACTATTAAAATTAACCATTGGAAAAAATCTGCGATGTTTTACGAGAGACTGGCTCCACAACCAACGAGTAAAACTAAATAAAATTTATTACTTTGAGAACATGTTTGTCACCCCTCGAAATTTTTGAAAGCTCGTGTGTAGGCTCAACTTTAATTGCCAACTTTGAATCCAACCTAAAGTAAACCAAGTAATTAGACTAAACGTAGGTGTACGATAAAAGTAAATTTCATTACTGAACATTAATTGAGTAAGTACATGAAATATTTTAAAATTGAACAAACTTCAATGCTTTCCAGAATTTGTCTACCAACCATACGAATTTATAAACGAAATAACCAGTAATCGTCACTTTTTAGTCAACTCCAACCCGCTGAAAATAAAATATTTATGTGGACCATCCAATTGCAATCTGTAATACATCTCAAGGGTCTCTATGACCAGCGAATAAAACGATCAAAAATTCAGCACGCTTCAAAACTTGTCTGCCGAAGACAGATCCAGCTCTACAAGTTTTCGCATAAACCGAGCTGCAAATAGAACCAGGCAGAAATAAAATATTTAACCGGACCGTCGCAAAAAGCAGCAATAATTCTCGAGAGACTGACACTCTGGCCGTCGAATAAAATTCTGTAGTTTCCGCGGTACCTGTCCGGAGATCGTAAAGCCGCAAAACCGAAGGGCTCCTGGAGCTTTCGAGCAGTGGAATACTTCGAGGCCGAGCGAGGCCATTTAAAACGATAAAATAAAACCGCTGACTGGTCGGTAATTCGCTGCTAAGCTCGAGATCCGTTCGCTTGTGCGAGCTTCGGGACTACGAAAACTACTTCCGGGCACTAAACGTGATTACCGTTGGCGCGTGTTTCCGGTGGCAAGTGCCCTGGCCGAGAGGTGTTTCTTATCCGACTATACCGCGAGCTGGAAAAAGAAGCGGCGAAAGGTGGTAGTGAGAAGAAAGGTGGGTCAGAGAAAGACGGATGAACACGTAGATTATATGGATAGACTAGGGGATACACAAAGGAAACGAGACGTCGAGAGAAGCCGGAAAATGGAAGACTGGCAGCGGAGAAGATTTTTAAAATCCCGTCGTTTTCGTGTCTTTGAAGAATAGAGACAGAGAGAGAAAGTCCAAGGACGTTAGCTCCCAAGGCCTGATTCCCGAGGAAGGACAGGGTAATAAGATTCCTCCCATTTTGCTTAGAATTCTTTGTCCTATTTCGATGCGTTTGAATATGTAAAAACCGACCCCTATCTTTTTCGTCCTCTCGCCGAGGACAGTGTAGATGCGGCCGATTAGAGATTGAGAAAAGTCTTTTTCTTTCTGGCTTGCTGGGTCCAAGGGAAATTGCATATCTGGCTGTGTTAGCGGTGTCCACGATGAAGATCGGTGGAAAACATATTTCCTCGGGGACGGATTAGTTGTACAGGAAATAGGATCTGAGGACATCAGGTTCATGAAAGAAACAAAGTTTCATTACAATTGAAATTGATTCGAAACTGGTATTAATGTTAACAATATTTCAACAAATATAGAAATAGGAATCCTATTGGGGTTGAAACATGATACTGCACTTTAAGGAGAACACGTTCTACAGGCGCTAGAATTTTCGAGTAGAAGTGCAAGTAGTATTGCCGAGCAATTGTCCGACGCGATACAAAATGTCTTGAAACAAGTAAGAAGAATGAATTTCACGGCAATATCTCACTACCGCGAGTATAATACATGCGCGTCTGTTTATATAAAACAGTAGCAACTAGCTGGAGAAAAAATGTGATTCACAGCAACAACAAGAGCATTTCTCATAATTAAGGGCGACTACGTGAATTATATATAGTTTCTCCTTGCTCTAGAAGGAGGCTAGGTCAATTATTAACAAGCTTTTAAATCAATTTTGCTCTCTCAGAATGGAAGGCAATGTTGCAGATATTTCATTGTTCCCACTTCTGAGACACTATGTAGAAATAACAAATCATTTCTTAAATGAAACAGTGTAAAACAAATTACTGCTTGAACAAGATTTACCATTAAAATCCAGTTGAATACTACTGTTACTAATATTCAAGAATGCAAGCTCGTCTTTAGATTAAGTATTACAATATTCTTGCAAGACTTTCTAAAGACTGGATTAATTCCACAGTGATTAGCACGAGACTGTTGTTGACCTGAATTCTTAAAAGCTTCTTCGAAATTTTGATCCACACCAAAGTATTATGACAGTTTTGCGAGGTTTTCTAAAAATTTTCCAACTAATTTCTAAGGCAACCATCGGGCATCGAAACTGCTACAATCCTTAAAAAGTTTTATGAAATCTAACCACGTTGTACCTGTATACAAGGCCACCAATTTGATGAAAGTTATAATCTCTTAAGGGAACACCCGAATAAAAGTAGTTATATTACACAATAGTAAGACGTGAAACTCGTTTCAACAAATGTAGAAATAACACGTTAAAATTCTCGACCAATAATTCAAGTAGTATTATCCGACAATAGTTAGACGCCGTACGAAACATATGAATACAAATAAGACGATGAAAGTAAAAAATATTGTGCAGAAATTCCAAAATGTTCTACAGTAAAATGCACACTACCCAAAAATTTTTAAGTGAAAGTTTCTTAATCTGTCTGACCCATACGAGATTCTTCTACTTAAACGACCTTATTACAATTTCGTCGATTACGACAAACTTAATTCATTAAAGAATCTCGTTCCACTTAGTTCTTGAAAAATACCGAAAAATAATCGCATTGTGAACTTGGTCGTTTTAGCTCATACTTACGCTAAAAAGTAATATGAAGTTTAATACCTCCGCAGAGGAGAGGGACAATTTTTGCTGGCTCAAACTCTCTACACAAGTTTAATTAAAAAAATAGACCGGTATGGAATATCCTCATTTCGCAAGTACGTCGTCACAGTATACTTTACTCTCTTCCCTCATATTTATGCAAAATAACTTGGTCGCCGAGCCATGTAATCGCGTTAAAAAAATTACCACCGATTAATTTTCACCGCCACTATAGAACTCCCTTGTAAAGCGAGTAAACCTTTTCCAAATCGATCGTTTTGATTCTCTTGTGTTTTAGTGGTTACGTGTTTGCACAGCAATTTTAGAAATGTTACAAAAATTGCAGGAATTCGAAACCGGAGTACAACGGAACCGTGAAAAACATCAATTGCTGTTTACTCGCACTGCCGTAGTTATTTACCTTGTAAATCGGAAGAAAAAGCAAAATTAGTGATATAAATAGCCCACGTGTTTGCAGTGAAAATTGTTAAATAGAGACTCTCAATTTTGTTAGAAGAATTCTCCGTGAAAATAGTATTATTCGCGGTCCTCCCAAAAGCTCAGGTAAATTATTCTAATTTTTCTAGGGAGTTCCAGCATCCCCCGGAAAAGTTCCTTCACGGTTTACCCAGGTTTCTCGCGGGAAAGCCGCGGGATATTTGAAAAGTCACTCGTAAATCATAAGAGTCTTACCCCGTAAGACGCTTTGCACGCGTCTGTATTATGCGGCCGGGTATAAGAGGGGGAGGATTTCCGTCCCGACGTCTTGTAACCCGATTGTCGATTATCCGGAGACACGGTTTTCATGCTCTCTTGGCGGCCGATTCCCGTGGATCGCGACAGCAAATATTCCCCAGTCGATAATCGCGACATCGAACGCTCAAAGTATTTTCTCGGGCGCTGACGTTTCGTGGTCTGGCGGCACAAAGAACGAGGAATCGGGAGAAAACCATGAGCAGGTGGTTTTCGAACGCTATTATACAGCTGACAGTTATATTAATCTAGCGAACTGAAAGAATATTAATCCCGAGATTATTAATTAAAAACTAGAATTTCTCTTGTCTGCAATTTATAGTTTTTCATGGTAGCTATTTAGCATTTCAGACATTTTTGTACACGAGAATTAAATACGTACATTCAAGTGGGAGATGAGTTTCGAACCATTGCATTCCTTGCATTCATTTCGCAGCTATTTTCATTTGAAGTCAGCTATAGTCAATTTATCGATCTGTACACCCCCACACTGTTCACACGTTTTCAAAACATTCGTATTATAGTCGTGGCAGATATATAGTACAATAACCTAAGTGTACATTAATTCACCCTTTACTGTATTTCAGCGAAAAGTGCATGTTCTAGCATTTTGATAAATATGAATATAAATACGTACATTCGAACAGAAAATGATATTCGAATCGTTGCATTTCGTGTATTTCAAACATATTTTCATTTCAAGTCAGCCACAGCCAATTTATCTATCTGCGTGCACCCTCCACCGCATCGAAACGCTCTCCAACTTTTCCATTATACTTGTGGCAAATGATCGAGAACTGTCGCAGTTTCCAAGACCCCATAAAACGGTGGTTCCGATATTTTCTGAGCCGGAGGTACCAAGATTTTGACCATTTCCTGGCATGTTCCTTCGGTCGACGTCCGCCGACATTCATCGATACTTCCGGCTCACTTGCCGAGCACTTTGTTAGAGAGCCGGCTCTGGAGAAAACTCTCAAGTGCCCGCGCGAACATGAAAGCCGCTTAAAGCCGAGCCGGAGCCGAGCCGAGAGTCCGGCCGTAAATTTTCGCCGTGACTGCGAACTACACCGGAGAGATACAGTAACTCTGTCGAGTCGAAATCCGCGGCATCCAGTTGGCAATTCTGTAAACATTGCCCGGCGGTTAGAATACAATGAACACGATCGATGCAATTAGTGGACTCGGTGGCTGTGCGATGGAATTCGGATGAAAGGGCTGCTCAAGTTCCAGCTCCCGATTCGACATTTGTTCAGCAAGATAAAGAACTGCACAATATATTGTTTTTACAGCTTTAAAATATTTGTTTAGTCAGTTCTTTAAACTGGATTACTTTTCATTGCACTTTGTTAGACATTCCTAATGTGATTGGTCTGTTTTTATACCTCACTTGAGAATAGAAAGAGTTTTTAACTATTTGATTATTTTGGTTTTGATTGGCAGAGAGTTTCAATGCTAGGTAAAGTCTAGAGCAAATAGGGTTGTGCGTGACGGGTAGATAATATTAAACGCACATTGGAATGAGGATGGCACTTGATAAAGTCAATTTCCGGAGCTCGGTTCTAATCTACGTAACTGCACTTGCTGTGCATCAAACTTCTATATGCGAAGCAATTATTCCAACAACTCGGTCCACATGCTACCCTACCGTCAACTGACCATGATTTCTCACTTTAGAGTATGGAATCCCGATAGTATCCCGGTCGTTTCATAACTTTCTATGTATCCTGCTGGTCGTTGCTACGTAACCATAACGCGATCGGCCTATAAACGATTGGCCCCCCAATGCATTGCGAAATCTATGATACCCTTGCGTTCGACTAGTTTGAATCCCCCATCTAAATGCTACACCTTCGTTTCGCATGAAAATAGAAAGTTCTCAAAATTCTGCTTAATCGCAAGAAAGTGATTAAGTAGAATATGTCTGCCAAGGACCAGACAAATTATTAAATTTGATTGTACGTAGCAATTGCAACAGAATCAGCAAAATTCTACATTAGAGAACACTGTAAATATTCTTTTAAACGACTTAAAGTGCGCCTGGAAGTGAAAATGAGAAGCTACGAGGTCCAGTGTCGTATATATCCGTTAAGGACCCTTCTTTTGGGGAAGAATCGAATGGCTGGATGGTCAGATAAATGAAATCGAATTTTCTGGCGTCAGACCAGTAGAATTCAATCGATGAACAGCCACCCAAGTGGAATAAGCACCGTCATAAGTCAGACATCGAGAATAGCGTGCGCGACTAGGCCACGCAAGAAGTACAAAGCAATGGTAGATCAGGCGAACAATTCTGTCCATTGTCAATTCGTCCGAGCGAAATAAGAACGGTGTGAGAAGTCAGAGAAACGAGGTGAGAATAGCTAGAATCGAGACAAATAGGAGTCGATGTAGACCCTAGCAAGTAGAACAGGTCAACGATAAATCGGTCGAACGAAATAACTACTGTTTCTCCGTGAGTAACGTCGAACGAAGTTTCTTCCCTTCGAAACAAGTGCATTGACATACTTAACGAACGCTCGTCCCTCGTACTGTCAACCCTATTCGCCCAATAGTAGTCGATGAACAAGTAAAGAGTTAAATTAACGACATAATAGAATTCTATGAAATTGGAAATGAAAATACACTATGAAAAGTACACGTAAATGTATGTTTGTATAAAAATGAATAATATATTTATTTTATTTTTCCCACCGGTAACCTTTAGGACTATTCTATATGACTATCAATATCACACTCTGGAGTTAGCATAAAAAATAGCAATTACAAGCCAGACGTTCGAAATACGGTGTGAACAAGTAGTGAAAGTCTACGATACGCCAGACGGGGATCCCCTAGTTAATTGGACCGAAGGAAAGAACAGGAAAAACTTGTAGAAACACGACGAGAATAATGAAAGTCAAGACAAATGAACGAGGTAAGCTGGAAGAAGTAGGACAGCTCAACAATAATTCAGTCGAGGTAAACAGTTACAATTGTTCTCCGTCAAGAACTTTTTCCCTTATTTTAATCTTTGTAACATTCAGTCCATGAAAAGGGAATTTACATAAAGCGCCACAGCTCAGTTACATGCCAAACGACTGGAATAAGTTATGTCTAAGTAGTACGAGTCAATGGTTTGTCAGACGGTCGGAACCTTGTTAATTAGACCGGGGATAAGAAAGGGAAAAAGTTGTAGGAACGGGACGAGACCCATTACGAAGTAGACTCGAATAAGTAGAAGAGGTCGGCGATAAATCGGCCGAGGGAAACAGCCAGAGTGTTCCCGTAGAAACAGGGGTAGAAGTTTCTTTTCTTCAAAACAGATGCATCGGGTCTGCTTAATATTCAGCGCGGATGGCTCGCGTGACCCACGCAACTCGAATTCACGGCGGGAAGAACGACCAAACACCTTGAAGAATGCTACGCAAAGGAGATACTTTGGAAAAGTTCCGCGTCGCTTGCGGTTTCGCGTGAAAACTCCGACAGCGGAACTAAGAATGAAAGGTTCAGCCGGAAAGGGAGTTCTCGGGAATGGTGTGGTGGAACTCGAAGAAGTTTCGGCATGGTTCCTGCACGGTGAGCCGAAAAGCGGCTTCGGGCCTTCGAAACACGGGCCAGCATTACACCCAGCCAGCAGAGACGGCTGAACTTTCTGATTTGCGATGATGGCCCGCGGAAATAAAAGCAACCGCCATAGCACAACCGCATGCCGTACACCGTCTATCAATGCTCGGATCCTCGGGGCGTGTGCCAATAAACGAACCTGGAAAAGGGATCGAACCCTTTCGGTCTGACCAGGCTTTCCGTCGGAATTATTTTCAACGAACGCTTCGACCGTCGAACTTTCCTGGCAAACTCTAGGTGGAACGCGAGCGGCAAAGAAATTTCCCTGGGCGTGCCACTCGGTGGTGAAAATACGGGAAAAAGTCTTCTCCAACATCTGATTTTTATCCGATGAGTTCCATTTATTCCCAAAACTCATAATTACGCCGCAGACGTTCAAAATAAGGTGTGAACAAGTAGAACAAGTCAGTGATATGTCAGAGGGAAAACTCCTTGTTAATTATACCAGAGAAGAGCAGGAAAATTGTTGTAAATGCAAGTAGAATAGCTCAACAATAAATCGGTAGGAAAACAGCGACATTTTTTCTTATGCATAATTTTACTGCGGTGAGGTTTTTTCTACTTTTAAACAAATGTGATGCTTGGCACCGGCTGGTTGTAAATTTGCGATTCCCTCCACGCACAAGTTGCAGAAAGCTCCCTAAAACTGTCTGTTTTATGGCGACGAGTTTGCCCGCCAGCCTTTTCTCCCACTCGATAGCGTGCAGATATGTTACAGCAGAACGTCAAATGCATACGTGAACATTTTTCAAGTTTCACGAATTCGGCTGGACAAATTTCAAGAAAATTTTGTCGCAGTGGACAGATGTTTAGGAAAGTTTGAAGTTTTTAACACTTGTCGGAAAAGTCGAATAAAATGAACATTCGTAAAATATTCTGACATTACCGATTTATCTCGCATCTGGCCAATTTTTCTCTGCTGCTCGTTCGTCATTAAAGATTCCGCTTTACCGCGATCGATTCCCGAATTTTCCGATTGTTAATTACTCACGGCAGAACAGTTTAAACGATCCATATGTATGACCGTACCCAGCGCTGGTAATTTCATAAATAATTAAATGCCAGCATAAATATTCACGCATGCAAATTTTCCGAGTACACGATTTTACATCACGTATCCGAACCGAATGTAACACCGACCAAAGACAGATCGCACGTAAGTCTATTCCGGCTCGGGCCAATAAATAACAAGCTCAGTTCCGTCTGACTGCACTCTGACCAGAAGTGACTATCTGGAACAGCGAGTAGCCAACTTGAACTTCCGATTGATTGTCATGCTCTAATTTTCCCTGATGGGTCCAAACGTGCAAGGGAATTTTAACGAGACTCCATTTAAACTTTTCACGGTGTTCTCTCGCCTCTCCGTTAAAAAAGAAAAAGTGCCGACAAATTTGTAAAAGGAAACGCTGCTTCGAAAGAATTAAATCGCTTTTAGTTGGCAATAATTTTTAATATCGTTTTTAGGAAACGCTCTTCGTAACGAAAAAAGTTTCAGATCACCCATTAAATCTATTTAAATGTTTCTGATGCTTGAGGCTACAAAAATCAAGTAAAAACAATGGATCCGTGGAAGCTTCGGTACCTGTAATCCTGTTGCATCCGTTACAGGTTTAGCGGTCCGTTCGCAGTTTGTCGACGTAAAAAACATTCGATTATTTTCAATGGACGGTCATGGATGAGAATTTTCCGCTTTGAGGCTGCCGCTGGTGAAACTTTAATGAAATAAACTAACGGGCCAGAGGATTCACCGTCACGTTCGAAACATGCAGCTGAATAGATACACGCCTCGGTTCGCTTTAAATTCCGTTGAATCCGGTTTCGCATCCGGCATCCATCGGACATCGTCCGACCACGTTTGCTCGGAACGTGCCGCTCCGACACACTAAAATAAGACGAAAATGTCATTCAATCATGCTATGCCCGTAGAATAGCGCAACAGAACGAGATCCAGCCGAGTATGACACTCTAATTTTGATGAGAATCGAACACGTGGCCCGAGTGCACGCGAATATTCGACTCATGCTTCCACGACGTGGAAAGTTTCACACAACACTTTACCTAAGCGTTGTTATCCGTCGATTTACAGCGGAGAAAGCTGTAAGTCAGGCTGCATTTTGGATTTGCAGAACGAGTTTTGCGACGTATCTACAGAGAATGTTTTACAAGATTCTTTGTGTAAAATTCTTTTTCTATTTGATTCACTCTTGTGCTCGATTTTTTATCACTGGAGATAGGATAACAAAGGCGACACGATCAAATATGTATAATTAATTTCTACTCGTTTTTGTACTTTGTAAAGAGGTTCACGGAAGAATGAAATCGAAATTTGACGTAACGTTTTAATTAAAAATTCCTTTTTTCGATAATATTGAGGATTCAGTATGTTGAGAATGTCAATGCAATAAGAGAATTCTGTTTCACAAGGAATTCTCAATACTGTCGTTTAAAAAATTTTAATATACATATCCACAGTTCGCTGATATTGGTCTCGTGGGAAAATGCCTGAACAATTGAATAAAATTACAAGGATAGTGATTCTGCTATAAAGGATTCAATAAACTCGATGACGCTAAAATAAATTGTTCTGTGCATCCACAAAGCGAAATCAATTACCAACCGACCCAATATATTTGTTTTAATATCAATATTCTAAAATATCGAACATATACGCAAACGAAAACAAATATTTCAGACGAAATATTATCAGACGAACCGGTGTGTCATCGTTACCCGAAGTTCTAGGGGCATCGTTTGGCCAACTCGGTTGTCTGCTTGGCTACACGTGAGACTGCGGTTAACTACGTTCGCGACGACACCGGAACAATCTTACGGTCCAAATGGCTGCGTGAAAATTATAATGATCTATGCTGCGCACTATTTTAACGAGCTCGGTCTACCAGGGAACCGTCAGTGATTTCTATGAAATTAAACTTTCAAATGCATTAAAGGGGTCTCTCTCCTAGTCGGCACGTTCAAAGGAATCAATTTTACATTTAATTTTTCGTAATCACTCTAATTTCGCTGTATATTATACAACATGGATAAAAATAAAAATCGCCTGACTAAAATTGGCTGCGTTACCTATTAAATAATACAAAAGTACGAAATGTGAAACAAATTTTCAGCTATCTCTGTGGCACATTTCTCTGTCTGGATCTCGTGCAAAATGCAACAGCCCACATGCACTTTATCCCGGGTCATGTTTGCAGAACATACTCGCAAGAGCAAATCATTTTTCCAACAATATTACTGTCGCAGCTTCCATTTTGAAGATTAAGGAGTGCAGACATTAACAATGGGAGCTTTCCAATCAATTTTTTAATACGATGCTAATTTCATTTGTTAATCAACCAGTATATGTAAAATGCGATTTTCATTTTATCTTTGTCGGAATGAACGAGTAAAAGCTTGTAGTCTGATTGCACGGACGCTGAAATAAGCACACTCGTTTTCTGACTAAAAGCCCTTCATTCTACTGTTGAGAACAGACAAGCATTAATTCTACTTGCTCAATTTAAACTCCAATACTGCTTCCGCCACTAATTAGAAGATCTTCATTTGTATATCCAGCCTGTCCCAAAACCCTCGATCGACCAAATAATCGTTCTCATCAGCTTTTTCGCCCCGAAACCGCCCTCGTTGCACTCAACTGATTTGATTCGAGCCCCATCCCACTTACCATCCAGACAGTTCCCAATTTTACTTATCTCGGACGAGGAATTCCGTTTTCCCGTGTCTGATTACAGACAGTCCTTACTCCCGCCGTTCATTGATTGCCCCCATTGAATAGCCGCGCCAAAGTATTGTTCCCAAACTATCTACATTAAATGGTTTCGTTCGAAAACGCCATCACGTCGATCGTCGTCGAACGCGGCTCGTTGTAATCACAGTGTCACCGTTGTGTAACGCGCGCGGAAATCGTTAGGAGTAATCAGCACTCTCTGTAATTACGATCCGCAAATATCTCGGGCCGTATCATCGATCAGCTACAGGTTAATTACGAAAGCACGTATACATCCCGTGCGTACCGATCACACTGTTCAGTTAAAGCCCGTTGAATTACAGACGGCAACGTCTTTACCGAATTTAACAGCTTTTGACGAGCATGATCTCAAACTTTGATAAATCTCAAGAAATCACAGCCCAATCTTTAAGAATTCGTGTAGTGACTTAACAATTCTTAACGCTAAACCTACCGAGCTCTAAAAATGGCTAGCATGTGTTGCCTTATAAAAATGACATCATAGAATTTATATAGATTTAAAAATGTGTATAAGTTTAGTGTAAAGCCCCTGGTAAGTAGAATAATCAGTATATGGTCAGACTAGACGTCCCAGTTAACTGATGTTTCAAAATTTAAAGAAAGTAAAATACAGTGGCCACCGTTCAGTACGTATGTTACTGATTAAAAAGCATTATTAATGGCAGCTACATATAAAATTCAGTTTAGCACCGTTTGAAAAAACAAACGGCTGCAGTCTCACAGAAAAACAAGGATCTGGTTTAAGGGAAACACAAACCTGGTCAGCTAACAGTTTCGGTCGAGAATAAAAATTTATCATCGCCGCGCAACGTTCTGTCGTGTTTTATCGCTGCTATGCCGTGAGGAAATTTACGGCTCAGATTGCTTTTCGAAATCGTGCCACGAGATAGAATGACGAGTTCGTTCGGCCACGCATCTCTAGATGCGAACGTAACGCGACTGACGAATAAATCGTGGGACCTCTCTGTTTCCTTTCATCGTAAATTAATACGTGTCCCTTTCCGTTAATATCTCCACGATCTCGACGGTGTCGCGAATAACAATCAGACTGGGGACATTAAAATGCTTTACGATTGATTAAATGAGCCACGTGACGTTTCCAACTTGCGCTGCTGCAAAAACTGTATGCAATCTGACAGTTTCATACAACCCTACATGTTCGAGTAAACATATCGACAGCCAATTCACTTTGGGAATCAATTTTAACGTTATTTATTTTAATATTATATTTCTCGATGTGTGTGTGTGGACAATTTTAGTGAAATTAGTGGTTTCATCGTCTGCTAACTATACTGAATCTACTAGGCAAACGATATTGTAGACCACCTCTTTATGTCTCACCATATGTTGCACTTGATCTACTGCTCTAGTCATATATTTCGGTTAATCTACTGGTCTGGCCATATGTTGCACTTAATCTAGTGGTCTGCCCATATACTGCATATAATCTACTTGCCTAATCATGGGAGGAATTCAGGGTACTGAACCGAACGCGTGGTTTGTAATCAGATTGTCTGATCAGTGGTAAACTTGTGGCTAAAATTATAATAATTCATTCGTTATTCGGTAGACCCCTCGACTATTACATACTTATGACATTTCTATTATCCATATTTCTATTACCTACACAATAATCTTCAGTCTACTTACACTATGAAAATATGAAACCGTCGACATTTCTACTATTTTCACGAACAGTCACATGACTTCGGTCTTATTTTCCAAGAGAAATCATATAAAATACGTATTCCATAAATATCTTTAATTTCCTTGCCGGGAGGAGTCTAAATGGATAAATGCAAAGCTGCAAATCATTATACGTGGAATTCAATTTCCTGCAAATCTTTCCATTCCTCGGTTTGACTATGTGGAAAATTTCAGATGTAACATTCGCCTGGCCATAGAATGTAACAATAACTTTCTTACCTCCTTTATTTCCTGTTTGGCGTCCTGACAGTGACAGCTATGCAATTTTCGTTGACAGAAAGTATTGACATGCTTCTCGTATGTAATTAGTTTTTAAGGAACGCTGTTCAATTGTTCGTACAAATGTCATGTATTTTGTCCTTCGGGGAATGGTATCGTACTCCCACTAATAACAAATTTCATCATAAATTATTACGACACAAGTGATTGATATTCGTACTGCTGGAGCTATAATTAATGAATACGATCATACATCACAGTTATTTATGACGCAGACAATAGCCAGAATTAAATAATAAAGATAATCCTCGTCGAACACAGCCAGGTACGAGAAATTGAATATTCGCAGAAATTCGCGAGTGAATGGCAGCGATTCCCCGTTTGTTTGCGGAAAATAAAATGAAAACACGCAGTTTACGCAGGAATAGGAACAGTAATTACTGCAAACAATTAAATCGAAGGTAAAGGTACAAGAGAATACAGTCACAACGAAAGGACTACCATTGCGCTACTATACACTGTACAAACTAATTGTAAGCTCTTGACTTTCAAAGAAAATATTACCAGAACCGATAAGTATATATAAATGTGGCAAGTAAAATGGAAGTTATTTCTTGGATGGAAAATTTCCTTTCCCATATTCATAACTCTGTGCATACGTTCGTTGAGCGGGGTGATTATCTTGAGAAGAATGACTTCCGGCTTTCACAAGGGAAAAAGAAACAACGCTGGCAAGAAACGGAAGGACTGAAGGAACACTGACAATGAGTTTTCTTTCGAGAAAGACGTCTTCATGTCTCGAAGAGAATGGCTATTTCCTTTTTTCTACATTGTCGTCGTCACGGATGTATTCTGTTCCACTGAATAGTCCAGCGAACTGTGATTTTTAACTCCTTGCACTGTACATTACCCTTAAACTTGCAATTCTCGAATTAACCCTTTGTCTCCCGGCTTTCATTCAAACCCATAATACATTCACACTTTGTCTCAATAATTTGCCTGCGGAAATAAGAACTTCTTATGGATCCAAGTTCATTCGAAAAATTTTGGTATTAAAGCTACAGACGTGTTTGAACAAAGAAAACAGTGGCCATTGTGTTATTGTATTGGATACAATGTGTAGGCAGTCTAAATATACCGTGGATCGATAGGAAAGAAATCATATGTTGCTGCACGGACAACCTATGATTTAAGTAGAAATGGCAAGTCGCGGTCAGACACGCCACATATTTTTCCCATCGATAAAGTACAACACAAAGCTTTAAATGGAACGGGTTCTACTCTATTATATTTCTACTTTATTATATACCTTCTCTTTTCTATTTCACAGAACGAGATTGTGATAACACTTTCATCATTGGAAAATTTGTTACATCGTGTTCTATAAATTATTTTATTTAACAATGCCTGAGGGATTGATAAGATATTTAGAACAACGAAAAACAAATGCATTACTGCATGGTGATTGTACAACTTAAGTAGAAGTAATGAGCCAAAGTCGAGCGCAAACACCAAAAACAACTTGGAAAAGACATATATGATAACATTAAAAATAACTCGTTACGAGACAAGCGACAAAGCTCGACATAAAATGACAACGACCGGTAAGTAGAAAGGGCTGGCCACGATCAGACAGCTGGGAAACCCAAGTTGTTTAGAAAATTCATTCCAGCCTCCCGTCTCCAATATTCTAGCGAAACCTGCTCTCCATACAAAAACTTATAACGCCCTAATGTTTAAACATACTTTTACGAACGGAAAGTCCCGGCAAAAGTCCAAACACCGAGAGGAGGACTATCGATTGACTGAGGGAAGTTCGACGCGGCTGACGTCTGCGGAGTTTCGCCATCCGAAAAATCTGGCTCCTGCCATACTTTCTCTTTTCTGGTAGACAGGGAGAGCGGTCTGAGCTGTCGCCTAAGCTCCGGGCGCGAAGTTTGGGGACGGCCCGACACCGAAACTTTCTGTCGGCGGACTTTTAATTTCCATTGCAAATTTCGCCGGACGAGGCGGGCTAATCTGTTTGAATAATCAGGACATCCTTCTGCTCTAGCAATCATCGTTCGCACGAACGGAGATTCGCAGATTTTCTTGCAAGAGCGTATCGCGAAGCTCCGTGGAAACAATTCTTCGCGAAGGAAGTTCGAGGGAGCTCGGTGCGATAAAAGCGAACTTCCCTTCAGCCACAGGCAGGCTGTGCTCGCGACAGATGACCGGTTCCATTGAACAACGTCCGAAAAGAGTGCCACTCGTCTTCACGAACATAATTGCAGCTCCTACCCGAACTTGCTTTTTTCTCGCGTGGCGGAACAATGCCCTCGCGATTGTTTCCGCTACGAGAATGAAAAAAACGACCAGATTTTACTTGCAGTGCAAGTAGTATTTATAATATTATGTATTATACAGTGCATATTCTAACCACGTTTAAAATTCAATCGAATTTCACAGGTAATTTTTACTAAAAATTAATTATTGCAAAAGTCAAACTTTTTAGAAACCTTTTATAAAAGTACGTGACACCAGAACACCTGGTTTAATGATTAATATAACGATTATTGGAACAAGTATTTTCTATAGTTTTCTACGGTTCCAGCAATTTTCTTGGTCAGTCAACAAAAATATCATTTCTCACGGAGCTTATAAGTTGCAGTTGCGAAACGAAGTTACCTTCTACAAAATCTGTCGTTGCAAGTTTCTCGGCGAGAATTAATTTTTAATGTCAAAATAGCATCAGCTGTAGTACCTTGCTCTCTACAGTAGAGTTCATACCGTGGTCCGTCATTAATCATGCCCAGTGGATATCCACAATAGTTTCGGTTTTATTTCGTCGAGAAATGAAATATGGCTTGATAATGTCGCAAGAAAAATTTGGGAAATTTATAATCACACGCAGGGGATGGGAGAAAGTCAGTCTCATTAGTCAGTGGCCGGACGTTTCGTCGATATTTCGTAATAAATTGGAACGCGCGTGCCGCTCGGGAGATCAATCGCAGTGGTTCGGCGCTCGAGACCATTGAAACACAGAGTGGAACCGTTTAAATTCATTGTTAAATATTCACCGCATGCTCCGTTTATAACTGGAATAGATAAAATCAGTTGGAATCACAGGATTTCGCCGGAAACACGTCGAAAATTCCGATCAACAAGTGTTTCGGTGCACGCGCCAATGCTCATGTTATGTTTCCGCAAAAATTTACGTTCGCCAAAAGGTCGAACTTTTGGCACTGCCGGAATTCGATGTTTTCTCAAAATTATTTCCCAATACATTATTTGGCAATACATCCGACTCCAGTTCTCAATAATGGAGGATTCTAGTACTCGAAATTAATTTATTTATTTCTCCTTTTAATTCCTTTCTTAATTCCCGAATTACACTACTTTTTGATATAGTGACTTTAAAATTGTACTCATGTCAATGTGAACCTATTTTATGTGGTCGGTTTACCTGATAGTATTTAGCATAATGTAATGTGGTTTTCGACTGAAAATAGTTTGAAGGTTTCAGCAAGTTAATCGTGAACTGATCGAGCAAAGTTGCTTCGAAGGAGGTACAGATATTGGATCAGCAAGTTTCGTGAGCGTTCATTGAAGAGCGTGGAAAGAGCGGCTTCACGTCTTCGTATCTGAGAAATCAGTGGGATCTAATTGATCTTGACGTGGCGACGCGCAACACCGAGGGCAAGGTATTGCTTCCTCATAGTCGAAGAACAATCTCTCCTGAAAAGTTTTAACGATCCGTTCGAGCTCTTTGAAAGGAAACGGCCACTTATGCTCGGCTCTTGAGCAATCCCGTTCCGCTCGCTTTCATGCGTAAACTTTCTGTCAAAGCAGCCCCTCAACTTTTGACAAAGCTAATCCTGCCTCAAACATTATCTACGCTTCATCTGAATTTCGCGCCTTGTCGCGTTCACTCCGAAAATTCTCAACAATTTGCCAACAACCACTTCGAGAATTTCAATCATCCTCGATGTCGTAAAAATTCCTCCAGCTTCTAAATTACTCGTCTCACTTTATCACTTCAGGATAAAAGAGAGAAATCATTTATCAATATACGTTCGAGATGCAGCTGCATTGATCTGGTGCATTGAGAAATTGAGATATGCTACAGACAAAAATTTGCAATTTAATATAATCTTCAGTATAACAGAACTGATGTAAAACAATCAAACAATCGATTATAAAATCACAACTAATTCTTATATTTCAAGTTCTACCATCTTTTACAATAGCTTAAATAATTCTTTAAGGAATGATAAATGTGTATTGTGCTGTTCCACATTTCTCTTTAGGTTTTTCACACCGAAACGAAACCCGCCATCTACTAGAATTCACAGCCCGAGCATTTCGGAAAATATAACTCTCGAAATGAGACGGGGTATCGTCGGCTCCGCGAATAAAACAAATTCGACGAGCATTTCTTGCGAAAGTTTTGTATTCACGGGCGCGATTATTTCAGCATGTTGCACGCGATTTTACGGCGAAAGACGGCTAGGCGTAAATATTTATGCTGCGGATGCAACGGCATAAGGTGAACCAAGAGAAAGCGTTCCACGCATCGATCATGCTTTAAGACGAGAGAACCCCGGAAGGCATGAGTTCGATATCAGCAAAAATCATGCCGAAATACATTTTCTTTGGAAAAGAGAAAATTGATAGCGTTCGATCCGTTCGCTTTGAAATGCAGCTTGAAAATATTATTTTGGATACTGCCGCTGCGGTATCATATTGTAATATTTTGATACGAAAAATAAATAATCCTTCAATCTGCGTTTCTATTTCCGAGCACAGTCTCACAATTTTCGTTTAAAAGATTGATAATAATTTTTCATGTAAAAATTAGGTAAAAGTATTGAATTATTTTTATTGTGATTTTGTGCGTTTAGCAATAATTGTTTCTTCAACTCTAGGACATTAAATAATAATTCAGAGATAAACGGAGGATGCTAATGTTCAATTATTTCAAGTCGACGACATGTCCGACCTCAATATACCTTGAGGTTCATCGAATCTCTGTCTTCGGCTTGTGAACTGAATTAAATAATCGCGAAGGAACGCTTCGAGCACCAGTGGAAAGGAAAAGACGGTCCTGCGACGGCTACTCGAGGAACGGATTCCAGTAACAAGACCCGTAATTGACGGAGTTCATTAACTAATTGGAGGCGTCGATTTTTTCCGTAGCGCGATCAAATAGGTCACGCATAACACTTTCATTACTGGAAATATTTGAACTATTACAGCTTCGTAAAAAATGATCGTCCGATAATAAACGTAACCTCATTTTAAAGCTGAAACGAACGATGGATGTCCGAGCATTGTTATACGACCGCTTTTTACGACTTTATAACAGTTTAAATATCGACCCGGCTTCAAAAATTGGTAGTTTAGTGTTCAAACAATTTTTCGAACCACTTTATATTTATGTGTTGTCTGACGCCTAAAAAGTTTCGAACGGTAAACTTTCGGAGCATAAAATGTGCCTCGGCTCACTATGTCGGGCTAATCCAGATGAATGCGACCATTTTCAGCTCGCTACGTCTTTTCCTTGCCGAGTTATGAGATATCATTAGGGACGATAAAATCAGAATCGCAAATCCGGGGCTGGGCTTGGTAGTAAACCTAGTTATCATAAAGTTGCTTTGAATTCGTGGTATTTTATGGATAGTAATATGCTGAAACAATTATTTCCACTCCCAAAAACATTATTTCACTAAATAATTCCATTTTACATGCAGAGTATGATAGTATAAACCGTGTTATCAAAAAGTTGCTTCGACTTTGTCTTACTTTATGGATAATAATATGTTGAAGCAATTATTTCCACCCCTAAAAATTTTATATCTCCAAATAATTCCATTTTATATGTAAAGCATGCTACTAAACCTTGTTATCAAAAAGTTGCTTTAACTTCGTCTTACTTTGTGAATACTAATATGCTCGAATACTTATTTCCACCCCCGAAAACATTATTTCACTAAATAATTTCATTATATACACCAGAAATAAAGATTTCTAAATATTCTAGAGGTTTCAAGCAAACCTTGAAACACTGTCTGGTTTCTATAAAAGTATTTCAGTCACTGTTTCCAATATTTTTTAATTGAAACGTACCGAGCTCAGCAGGCGTGGCAGCGTGTTAATTAATGGTGTCGATACCAGAAGAACGTGAAAAGAATTCAATGATACGGTTATTTCTAATATTAGAAATAGAATGAAAATGTCTAGTTACCTTTTGTGAGGACGTCCCTCAACAATTTCTGGGCGACATTCATCAGACACGATTTATCGGAGCATCCATTCCCGCGTGTCCGACGGATCTTAATGTCTTCTGACGTTTTTCATTAACGCTGGATAAACGAAGTTTCCCCGCAAACGCGACGCGACGCGATTGTAAATCTTGCACTTTGAAGGGGAGCTCTGGTTCAACGGGCATTGATGGGAAAATCGGGCTGTAACGAAGAAATACGCGCGACAGTGCCAGTGGCTGAATAATGAAAAAGACGTTCCAGAGAAAAGGACAATAGCGATAGTGCATCTCGCGATTGAAAGCCAACAGATTGAGCTGCACGCTCAGCCGGAAAGAAAAAGACAAATAAATTTTGCCGCGCTCACAGTGAGCAGCTGTTGAATCATTTCGTCGGGTCTAAAATTCGTTCTCGTGGAAACGCAGTGGAAATTCATTGAAAAATTCGTTTACATTCTGCGATTTTTATTCATCGATTTTATGAACGGAAATATGCAAAATTATTTGTTCAGTAAGGCACATGGAAGTGAACTAATTTTTCTAATAATTGACTACAAGAGGCTATTTCAAAATTAAAAAATTAAATTCGAATTCTAATACAATTAGCAACATACCAATAAAATAATCTACATTTTCATTAAAATCCTTGATGTTTCATTTCCAACGAATTTCAAGCATCTCGAAGTTATTTTTACACTTTTCCACAAGCATAACGCGGGCAATTAATTTCCCTTTAACTGTCAGACGCCAGATCCCATAAATCCCCCCTGAAAAATGACAGAATCGCGAGAGATCGATAAATTGGCTCACTTCCCTGTTAAATGACTCGAAATTAATCTGCTGGCAGGGTAAAGGGTCGTTTCAAAGAATGTTACATCGTCGTTTGGTTTTATAATGCTTGTAAAAGTTGATAGACGTTAAAGTAACCCCGGCCGTCTTCTTTTCGTTGCGAACTCGAACCATAATCGTCGAGAAGAAATTAAATCAGATGTCAAGGATACAAGGAATGAAACCAAGGGGAAAGGTTGCGATAGAACCGATTTACTGGTCCATCCTTCGTGGAAACATTGTTAGCTCGCATATTCTAAGATGATACTCACTCACCTTTTTGGTAGGGGCCATGGGAACACAGCAAATAAATTCCAGGATGCTGGGTTACCGGTTAAATTGCTCCCTCAGGGTAGAGTGACTTCAGGAGTCTTATTATAGTAGACCTCAAATTTGCATAGAGAAAGCCGTCGTTACGTCAGCGTCGCGTCCGTGACCATTGACAGGCCTGGAAAATTGATTCGATAAGGGTGCGGACCGGTACGAAAAGGTAATTGAAATGTCGAAGATGCAGAACGCAATCGACGAATACGGAAAATTAAGAATAAACGAGGAAGGAGAAAATTTAATTTTCTTCGGCCTTAAGGAAATTTAATGCATTTTAAATGAGGAGAAGGAGCTTCCTATTTAAGACTTTTACACCTTCTAGGATTAGACAGAAAGTAATGATAGATCTATCAGAAAACACGATAGTGTCAATTTTGATGTGATACCTTTTTACAAAATTAAATATCTACGATTTATCAAAGTATCGTGGATACACATTGACGACTTGAATTTACGAGAAACATATAGCAATTTGCCGAACGACGGGGAACGTCAATCAAAAAATCAGTTTCCTGGCACAACGACGTTTTCGCACATTACACTTAACGTTCTGCGCGAGGAACGATGATAGAAGAGATACTGCCAGCCACTACTCGTTTATGGGGCCGTAAAACAACCCCAAATTCGACCTAGAGTCCCATAAGCGATGGACTCGCTGATTTTTAGGTCGCGGGTAATATAAACGGACATTCCCGAGTACCGGCACACCTCGAACGATATTTATGTCGAGGGACATGGCTTTCGTATAAAGGCACGGGGATTCGCAAAAAAAGACGCACGTACACACACGCGCATGAGCGCGTTTCTGAATCAGATTTTTATCGTATTGCCATTATCGTCAGCCGTCGTCGTCGTCGTCCGTTATATTAAATCTGAAAATTAATTTCGCTCCGTTCGAATCGTGCGGATAAAGAATATGCCCGGAGGATTGAATGAGAATCGAGTCGTAAAACAAGATAGCATTTTTTTCGAGAGCTCCTCTTTATTCTCCTTGAACTATGAATATAAATTTTACTAATACACGACGCCGTAGGAGAGAGAGGAAGACGTCGCGGGACGTGATCCGACGTCTAAAGCCTTTTCGCAGGGAGAATACGTCTTTCGATGTCATTCTGCGGGTTGTGATCGAGTTCCCTGTGAATGGGACTTCGTGGTCTCGTGGGGAGAGTCTATTCCGAGAGGTGTACGAATGCATTCTTAACTCTGCATTCGGCAATCTTTGCGATTGTTGAGAGAAACCCGGTTGGTTATGGCGAATGCATTTTAAAATCATAGAAAAATATCTTTAAAACCTCTAGTCGCAGATTTTCTTCAATTGAATGGATACTAAACCTGAAAGACATTTTTTGCATATTATCAAACTGTAGGTATAATTGTTCATACAATTTAAGTTTATAAAAGAAGTGAAATTTTATGACCAACCTTACGCTTCGATAAAAAAGTAATTCAGATTAATACTTTCAAAGCCTCTAAATTAGTGTTCTTACTGAATGAAATGGATCAAAGCTGAACACTGAACAATTTCTGATGAAAAGAGCATACATTTCCATTTTATGAATGAAAGTCCACCGTTTAATCAACGAAAAGGGAGGAAACCAATTTCTTATTTCACGTCTTCCGCCCACTATTCGCGAGTTTTTATCGGCGTAATGAATTCTTTCATCTCTAATAAGGATCAGTCCCTTACCTTACGATTTTTTACTTGACTGCGCGCTCACCAAAGATACTTTATCGTTAATACTTAATTTACTGGAAGAATGGGAATTTTACGTTCACTTTAAGCGCACGCTCGGCACGTAGAATATTGATAGCGGAAAAATACCGTTCCGTTTCAACTCTGAAGAATTAGATTATATTCGATTTGATATGCTGGCAACAAGTTTCACTCGATCCAGACAATGGCTGATATAAAAGAACGATGTGTGATCAGTTTCTACAAAACAATTCACAGAGAGATCGATTCCTCCAAAAGTTAACTTTGGAGATTGAAAAAATTTGTTGCGACGACTGTGGTACGCTTCAAAAGTTTCTTCATAAAATGCATGAACCATTCCCACGGTATAACATATAGAAGAATAAATTTTCACAATCGTGTTTCGATCAGAAAGATCAATTTCAAATCGACATGAAATCAGAGATTCCACGGCGTTTGGGAAATCGTCTCGAATGTTCCTCGCGACAGTAAATCCCGAGAAATGGTTTCTTACGATTGGTGGCAGCGGTTCCTATAAAACAACATCGATCTAGGAGCATCAGTGTTTTATATATGTCGCATCAACTATAGGCAGCAGGTCGTTCTTTGTGCCGGTGTTCATTTCGTTCTCACCTCGAGGCTCTCTTTCGAGTTCTTCGCCATTTTTCTTCGGCTCCTCAAAGAGTACTGGCCGGAAGAACAACGCTGCCGAAGAAATATATAAAAGCCTTGGCACGGAGCGTCATAAATTAAATTCTGGAATGGGCGACGGGTCGCATTGTCTCCGGGAAAAAATCTTGGTCGACATGGCGACATATCATTCGTCCTTGCGAACTCGCAGAAACCGTCTTCCCCTACGTGATAAATGTTCCCTTGGATTTTCACGCATTTCCAACAGCGTCATTTGTTTAACTTTTTCCTGATGAGCCGCGTCAGAACCCGACCGTTACAGTATTCATTAATTTTCTTAAAACTCTCGCAGGAATGGATCCATTTGAGGTCCTGTTTTAGGGGGGACAGCGTTTTTTAACATTTCTTTGCCGCAAATGTACCATCACGCTTGAAAAATGCTATATAATTATGTTGAACCATATAAACCCGACATGCAAATGGATTTTAATTACTTTCCATCACAAGACACTTGGGTAATGAATAGACCGTGGATTTTTGTGCAAAACGAAAATTTTCCTCGTCAATTTCGAAACTCGTTTATCATATGAAAATTTTGTTTCTCCGACAATTTTAACTATCTTTCTATTGTTTTAAATTACACTCAGTTGTTTTTGTCGTGAATTCATAAAATCCGCAGCATGGTGATTTGTTAATGTTTGCTTTTAATCTGTAGAATCAATTTCAATGTGTTGAGTGAACGACAGAATTCTATTTATTTCTCACCACGAGATAACCATGTAATTAATTAGTGTTTGCTTATAGGTGTTGAATGGTAGAATCGACTAACATGTGTTGCACAAATGACGGAATCGTATATTCAGATGGATTTTAATTATTTCTTCTAAGAGCTTTCTGTTCTACATCGTCAGTGTATCCGGTTAATACAATAAACCGGAATGTGTAGATCTTCTGTGTGCTTTGTTTTAGGTGCAATTATTTTTGTAACTGAAAGGTTCTACCAAGAGAAAATGTGCCAAATGAATGACTGTATTATACATGCAAATGGATTTTAATTATTTCTCCGGGAATTCAGTGTTTGTTTTCAGTTCATCCAATGTAACCCGTGTTCGGAGTTACTTTTAATATTCAGTTTTATGTGAACGCAGTGTAACGTGTTTTACATTAATGTCAATGGCACGCGTAATTCGTTGTGTCGTTGTCTTTACGTATGCAGAACCAGTTGCGTGCATTACACCGGTTTTATTATTCATAGAACTGTGTTGCGCCGGTGTTGACTTGCTCATTTTGTGGGCGGGTGACGCGACTCTTTGCTGGACATTCCCTTTGTGCAGCGGAAATGATTAAAACTAGTATTCCAAGATATTTATTAAATGTTCGATCGCCCATGATTCCAACGATAACAGCGTTATATTTCGAGTGACATTTGATTCCATTGTAAAATTCGAAGCCCCGTGAAAAGGTACGAACACTCGTTTACATATCGATTGAATATTATTTTCTCATCTAAACTCCTTTTTCATCAAAATTTACATTCCACAGAGCAATTTCCAAAACTGGCTATTAAATTGATATTATTTATTTACGATGTTGTTCAGCTAAATATGACGTGCAAACATTAATTATTCCTGACATTCGCCGTTCAACTACTCTGTCGTGTCGATAACAATTTTTATTTTGTTGGATAATTTTTATTATCTCTATATATAATAAACTCGAGTCTATAATAATCAGTCAGGAATTGTTATTGCATGTGGAAAAAGTCACGGGTACAGCTATTAAAGGGAAGAAATATCTTTTATTTTGCTAAATAAATTTCCTCCTTTATGTCGAATGCTTCCGTTCTTATTTTATAATTGATTGTTCACATTTTACATATTATTTCCATGCAAATGTAGAATATAATACTGACTGTAAAACACCAATGTCTGGATCATACCTCGTCACTTCTATTCCGTCGATTCGATTAGGGGGTGTCTCAACAATGTTCCCATTCCGCGAAACTACCTGTAGAAGATGATGTAGAGTACCGAGTCGTAATACTCCCATATGAAATCTCGCACATCCCCATACGTGCGTTCATTCCTAATAAAAAAAAGCTTGTATTTCACACCAGAGCTTTTCGTGTCCTCGGATATTACGAACCCTGGCTTGCTCCGGAAATAAGGGTTTTATTTCCATCGACATCTGTTTCGACGATTCCGGCACAGCGAGCATAAACGCGTGAACAACAGCCGATCCGGTTTTACGATTCCGGTTGTATTCTTATGACGGCGGCGTCGCGGCGCTCGTCATTTAGTACACACACAATATCGATACGTCGAGTTAAATGTCGTTCAGTCACGGGATTCCACGGACCAACAAGAATATTCCGCGGCCATTTCGCGACGGTAAAGTCTTATCTGTACGATCAAGGTTATCTTCAATATGACATTACACGATGGTCTGGAGAGTATAGTGAACGTTTCAATAAAATACTGACCCAATAAAATCTTATTTCGACCATTCCGAGACAATTACGAACACGTGCAGCATAATCATATACTATTTATGTCTAATCAAATTATTTATGTGTTCAAGATATTGGAACTGTTCGACTATTTCGTTTTCCTGTTACAAATCGATCGGGAGTATTTTTAGTAAAAATTTAACGCTTTTAAACAAATTTTTTTGATTACATTATGGATTTTTACAGATTTATGACAAGAGTGCATTTGTTAAATGAAAGAAACGTATGTATTAATCTCCATTTGTTCTTCTGATGAAAATTCACACATTTTCTGTGTCCAGACAATGTAAAATATTTTAGCTGATGAATTTCTTTAAAATATGAACTTTTACGTAGAACGTTGCTGGTTGAGTGCATGCAAATGTTAATGAATATATTATGAGGATTAGCAAAGTCTGCAGACTGTTTGTTTAAAACACATACGCCTTCTATTAAAATGGAAAAACTGTCGCTACCAGTTAAAGAATGACTAAATTTGAAAGAAAAAAACATATCAAAACTGCAACATGATATTTTCCGTAGCGAACTTGACTTCCGTTGAAACCGACGTTGAAAATTAATGAAGTTCACACGGTCGCAAGCCCGAGTGACTCAGGCCTCTGTCCATATTTTTTTCATAAAGATCTAAATATCGCAAATGCAACGTTTTCCATTTATTTCTTGTCCTGTTCATGCACTCTTCCATTTCTGCAGAGAAATTTTAAGATAACGAAATCCAACACAATTTGATTCTGAGTGGCCTTTGGAAATAAAATAGAATCCTATTGCATTTCCTAAATCACAATCCTTGTACCACAACTTACAATTTACAACAGCATAATTTTGAGTTGCTCTTCTGGACGGGAAAATAGATATTAAATTCATAATTGCAGGAGAACAAGATAAAATAGTTTAATACATTACGCAAAGGTGAAACCGGACCCGGAAACAGTACTAATTATTTTTGCTACATCCTCGAATTGGTTGTTCTTCATCCCGAGACGAAACTTCACCGAAGTGCTGGGACGGGCCATTAAACACACTACACAGAACACTAATTAGTTCTTCAACATATCCCGAGGCTGACTTCCCAACAACAGTCGCGTTAACTCTTCCGCGGCAAATTGCTGAAATATAATATTGTAATCTAGTCATCACGGGAGTGGAACTAATAGTTGGAATTAATAATTAATCCGCGGTGGAGAACAAAGTAGAAATTGGTAACGGAACACGGAGGAGGGCCCCGCGATAGGATACATTTCCGCCCAGTTAAGATACCGGAAATCGATACTCCGGTTGCCCATCTACATCTTTCGAAGTTCGAGACATAACCGCATTTGATAAATTACTGTCGAGCCATTCTTGTAATCTCATCTCGCCGGTGCCGCGAACCCAGCCACTAGCTGCTCGGCAGAACCGCGACGTTGTGGCTTTATACATTACATGATTGATCACTGTAATGCATTTCTTACGTATGTATACACACATATTCGCACCGTTCTAATTTTCAGATGCCAATAGTAGCGGGTACATTCCCGAGCTGTGATTGATATTGACCGATTCACCAATTTGTAAAGCAGCCCTTAAAAGCGGCGCACTGAGCAGCACCTTTCTACTTGATAGCGCACTTCAAGTAGAAATATCGTGCTGTGATCAGACCTGCGTTGGAAATATCGTGGATTTTATTCCCTCTTGAAATGCTACGAAGACGCAACATCATTGTGTAGTTCTAATCCTCTAATTTCTGCTTAATGCGAATTAGATTTCTTTACTTTACACGACAAATTCCAACGATAATTCTACTTTTAAAAACTATAACCTAAACTAATTTTGTTAAAATATGTTTACCACAGAGTTTACTGAAAATCTGTACTAATTTACTTTTGTTTCTTAAAAGCTAAGCAAGCACGTTCCATAAAAATGGCATGTGCATCCGCCCGACTATGAAAATCGTCGAGAGGGGGCCACTCGTTAAGCAGAGTTAATCAAAGTTTTCGCCCGTGCGCGTAAAACCAAAACCGTCTAATATCCGTATTATTAATTAAATTTTACAATCCGAAACTCGGCCGATGGCTCATACCTATTCATACGGGCGCATCGATGGCTCGTAATCGTAAAGAGTCGTCCAAGATGTTACATTATGCATGACGCATTAAACCGACGCAGTCTCGAGGACACCAATCACATCGCGCGTTTTATGCTCTACGAAATTAAGTCGCCTCCGTAACAGCCTCGTTTCGAGAACCTTTCATTTATAGACGTGCAAGAGCCTTTTGTGGAAACTTGAATTTCTAGTTAATTTTGAACACGATCATTTACTGTGTAAAATTTAATTGTACTTCGCATTACGTGTGTTGACGACTATCTCTGTGTCTGATACAAATCTGACAGCACATTCGAGGGAACAGGAAGATGTAGTTGGTAAAGAAACGACGAATCTTCAAACGAAGAACTCGCCGGATTGTAGCAGCAATTCCTGACAATTTCGCGGGTCCCCTTCGCGGGCAAATTGAAATTATTGGCCGGCGTGTGGAAGGAACGAAATTTGTTGTTGCACACCGGACACAGAGCGGCGGTTGACTACACCTGCTCGGCCGGCGATAAGATTATTTACAGCGCGAACGAAATCGTATTACACGCATCTGTGCACGGAAATTGGCACGAGCGTTACAGGACGAGCGTTCTAGATCCTGAAGAGACTGGAAATCGATTTCGGTTCGTTTAAGAGAGCGTACGGGAGAGCACCCTTTCCCCAAGCTATCGTTTTCACCGTCCCGCTACACCCGAGAAATTAATTACGGGCTACCGGGCATCGTTCGACCAATCGAAACAAAAATAACGCCGCGATTCCTATTCGACCCGACTCCGATGCAACTGCGATTCTCTTATATCGAATGAAGAGAACCATTGGAAGAAATATTAAGTATTGGTTTACTTCACCCCTTGCATCTCGAGTCAGATTCGGAGTCGATATAAAAATGTTCAGTGTAAAATAATGTAATTTAGTCGTTTAAGTTCATCGTTAATTTCCTGAAAGTATCAACAATGCGAGCATCGAGCGGAATCTCTCAGATCCAAACTAATCTATTTGCTGGAACGGAAACAGGCGAGTAAAGCTTTTAAATTGGAAGAAAAATGAAAAGTCTCAAGGTCCGGAGCATTTTCTAGATTACAAGACTACGGTGCGCGCATCAACGGTGGATACACGATAAATACTTCGAACCGGCAACATCAGTCGAATTACGAAGTTTATCCTATCGAACGGTCCTCTCCCATCGGTGTTTCGTTCTCCTTGATGTAATTGCGACAGGATGGGCTGCACGTGTTACTCTTGTCGGGTCTGCAATCCAATTTCAATATTATCGGACAAATATTCTTGGCACGTGAGAGAGAACACGGAGGCAATGTGACACGTCGAAGTACTTAGTCGATTGGCGTGCACTCGCCCAGCGAAATTCATGCGAATCACGGCCAATCGCAGCATAAAGAATAAACAGGAAGCCCTTCCTATTAAAACGGCGCACGGCGAGGCACTGTTAAACGCTCCCGGTTCTCCAGCGACGTTAATTTACGAGCGAGTGGTGATCGTTAATCAGTCGAAACGGCGAATGCAGGTTTCGTATTTGCAAGCCACCCATAAACCACCCTTAAACCGCAGAGATCCGCGTTGACCGAGTGAAGGACGATAATCGAATGTTGGAAACTTAATTACGTCGGATGAACACACCCTCTGTCGGGCGAAATCGGGGTTCTTCAGCGTTCCGTTCACCAGAGGCGACGTGGAAATCCGCCCGAATTTTGGGGACCTGTAAATCCAATGGATCGGATTTGTTGATGCCTGATTGGCCGACTGCGATTCTGCTGCTCTGGCCGGAAACTGGTCGAAAATGGTCGAAAGCTTGGTTTCTCAAAAAGACGTTGTGCCGACTATATATTTTGTCGAAGAATTTTTTATAAAATTATTTTCTTTATCTGTGTGCATTTTGTAAACTGATCCATTTTCTTTTACTAGTTTTTAGCATCTTTTAATCTGCTTCGTTATTACAATCTTCAGACGATTCAAATCATTAAGGAAGCTATTATTTCACGATATAAAGAAGACATTTTGAATTTGTGTGATGTAATTGAGAAAGAATGTATTTAAACAAAATACTATCTATCATGCTGGAAATTTTCAAGCTTTTTCTAAACTGCATCGGTAGTGCATTCTCGAGAAGACAATTTATTAATTGCCACACGATGAGCAGTATATTGGTATTAAAACGGAGCGTGATAATAACTGAACAGTCCCGCGACATACAAATGCACATTGTCCACTGAAGCAGCAAATTTACGTCTAGACCAGGATGGAAAACTATGCAAACTCCGAGCACTCTAGAAGACACATGAGTGTGTCATACACGAGTTATGCAACTTGTGGACACTTCGTTACGTTACTGCCGCCTAAACTGCAGTTCGTTATGCAGATTCGAACTTACGTATTCTGGGAAACACTAACGAAGAAAATTGTATTCTTTCATCGAATATTAACATTTCAAACACGTTCCCTGCATAATCTTTGCTATTCATCTCCTCCTAACAATGAATCATGCGTTCATTTTCCTTTCTTCCAAATATACAAAATAAAAACTGCATCGTTTCAGGAAGAGTAAAATAAAATCCAGAAAAAATACAGAAACTCACCAAGTCAATGGAAGCACGTTCACGTTATCTTGCAAATTCTTAAGGGGCCGGTAGTAGTGCGATAATGAAATTAAAAGTGAATAAGTTATTCCGGCGGGGTCTGTTCTCACGCGGAATTTCGTTTGAGTTTGCACGCACGCAGGCTACGAATACACTTCAGGTTAATTACTCAATTAATTAATTTCCACTTGCTAGAAAGACACGGCAGCTCGTAGAGCACGCCCGAGAGAGAATTTAATAGCAGGTACCAAGTCAAAATCCCGTGCAAAAGCTGGCAAGAGTGTCAGTCGCACATTTTGTAAAAGCCGTCGCGTAAACGAGTTTTATTAGGTTCGTTAGCATTCGAACCTCCCTTGCGGATTTGCACGATGCTGGTTGCCACTGTCGGCCGCTTATGGTTGCCCGCAAAAATGGTAACCACCCCGCGCATACGGCATTTAATTGCTGGTTAAGAACCCCAGGAACCGGCGAGTTTCGAAGATGTTCAGTGGCTTGAACAATTAGATCGTCAGCGATGTAACTCATGGTTCGTTAAGAACGATATTTGACCTAATTCCCGTTAAGGTATTCTCAAAATGAAACGGCGCGGGAAATTTCATTAGAAACTGGAAACGCAAGCAGCTCGTTACCGCCTTAGTTGCGATGCTATTGCATCCGCGAAACTCAAAACCGACATATTGCTTGCTGATACTACAAATCCTTGCCGTGCTATCTTCGGAGACGCTATTTGCCCTCTCCTCATTAACTTAAGTACCACATTTATTTCGGAAATGGTGTTGAAATCAATTTCAATAAATTAAATTTAATTATTTAGTGAATTAATTGGTGAAATTCTCCCTCGAATTAGTAAAAATTAATTGTGTACCTTGTATAAAGGACTGTGTCCCTTTGAATGAGTTCGTCCCTGGCATAAGGGGTTGAACAATTTTTTTACGCAAGTCCAATGAAGTTTCCACTAAATAAACTGGTGTACATTATTCTCGTGGCTATATTTTCTGTGTTCATGTTGAAACTCGAGGATGTCTGTTGATTATACAGTGTACGAAACTGTACGTAACATCCACAAAATTTATAATTATTCCTCCAGATAACAGTAACAATTTTGTATAGTATTTGATTCTGTGTGCGTAAATGTCTTAAGAATGATCAGTCATTATTAAATTCGATATAGTTTCGCCGAATGTGTCACCTCGGTCGGAAATATTGGCCATTGAATTAATCAGCGTCAAATTGAGGTCCAATCGCACCGCAGCTATTTTCACGGTGAATACATACGCGGGCCAATAAGGGTAAATTAATCGAACAATAAATTGTTTACCATTGCGATCGCGAGTCAAAGTATGCGTAGTTTGCATATTCATTCGCTCATACACGTACATAGCTTGCAAATAGCGTTCAATATGTTCGATTAAATCCTAATCCCAGGGATGAGACGTGAGAACCTTGCGGATATACCCCAATTTACATAGTCCACTGATGCGATACGTGAACCGTATAGCGCGGCGTTAAACTGACGCCACCATGGAAGCCGTAGTTACACGAACACCGTCAATTGACCAAAGACAAAACCTGCAGATCCTATCAGGCGCAAAGCTTCTAATTACCATTACCGAAGACACTTCAATTAAGCATCTATTCTTACCTGACCCCTTCCATTACGCTCGACAAAGTGGTACAATTTCCATGCCCTCTGGGAAACTTTATCCCACCTCAAACAAATAATTGCTCAATTAAAGAATCGATGATTGAACACCTGCAAAAATTAGTTAGATGATTGACTACATATATTATGAATGTACGTTAATAATATTTTAAAAATCAATTCGCAGTTTCAGTCTAACTTGACCAAAAATTAATAAAAAATAATTACCCCCAAAAAATTGTGTCACTCCTACTTCGGTTTGCTAAACAATTAGCCCCAATTTGAATAAAATGAAGCAATCCGTTTGAAATAAAAATGAACAAACCGTGATCATAATCAGGGTCACATCAGTATTCTGATCACTGAAAAAATTTTGTTTTAAGCGTAACTACTTTTTGTGCATGGGGCAGTACATGCATCGGTAATATCTACTAATGGATTTTTGAAAAAAAAAAAAAATACCGTCGGTACGTGAGGTTTTGCGCGGCCGAGAAGCACACACGAATATTTTTCGAAACCTACTAGCATCCCCCGCAACCATTCCCGCTCAATGAGATTCGCGATAATCACGAGCCAAGCAATTTTTGTATGAACCACTCCCGGTCGCCACTCAAGTCGCCGCGGAACCGCTGAATAAATCCCGTGTCGGATTGAAATGGCCGCGCCTGTAAACGAGGTTAGCCTGCTCTCTTTATTTTCCATTTTCCTTTTTTCACTGGGCGCTCTTCATGGAGAAATGGGAGCAGCGGAAAAATTCGCTCCTCTGTATGTCCGTCGGGGAAACCTCTTCCCAGATAATTTGAAGGTAAATTGTTGCAATTAACCGCGGCGGGTCGCCGCCAGATTCTCTGATTACCATTTCCATGGACTGCCACAAATGATTGTACAATAATCCGGATTCGCGAGGAATGGACTGGTCGATCTGGTTTCTCGGCATTCTCCAAATTAATTGACGAATGGAATTCTTCTCGTGCCGAGAGCTGAAAACGGTTCCTTCGAAATGCATTTATTTTGCTACTTCCATTAAACACTTCTTCAATTACCTACAAATTTTCTTTTTCATTTTCACTCAATTCGATGGTGCTTTCGTTTCGCTTGTTACACTGTCCAACAAATTTCAACTTTTTTCATGTTTCCATATAACTGTTGGGTGAATCTTATAGAGTTTTTCGCGCTGATTCCGAATCTGGTCTTAATTTTTCTCCTACGCGCACAGTTTTTGAGAAACATGAGTTTGAAAAAAAGACATATTTTTCGACTTTGAACAAATATTGTGATGTTATTACATAAGATAATGTATTGTTCTTTACAGCGAAAGATTCTCTAGGCTTTCCCGAATCTAGTATAGCACATCGCTGGATTCGAGAAAGTCTAGAGAATCTTTCGCTGTAAAGAACAATACAATATCTTATGTAATAACATCACAATATTTGTTCAAAATCGAAAAATATGTCTTTTTTTCAAACTCATGTTTCTCAAAAACTGTGCGCGTAGGAGAAAAATTAAGACCAGATTCGGAATCAGCGCGAAAAACTCTATAAGATTCACCCAACAGTTATATGGAAACATTTTTGTTGTTGGACAGTGTTATCTGTAGGATTTCGAAAGGAGAGCTACCTTATTTATGTATATTTTCATTTGTAAGTAGCATCAAATTGTCTGCATTGATTGCAAGATACAGGAGCTAAAGTAAAATTCTTTTTAAGCTTCTCAGTGTATAAAATCCGCAAACTAAGAAGTATTTGAACACTAATCAATTTCTCGTTAAATTGAACGAATGAAATGTTACGTATATCGTCAAAACTCTGTTTCAGAGAATTCATAAATAAATCATAAGCCACGTGAATATTACGCCTGGATAAAAGCTGCGAGGGTTAAAATAGTAATTCTTCATTCAGTAGAAATTAACCCTTTGCACTCGGAGCTATTTTAACTGGAAAATTAAACATTTCTTACGATCTAGAATATTTCCATACCTTATGATTTACCATACAGTACCTAAATGTTTAGTAATTGATTAGATACCGATATATTTAATAATCTAAACAATATTTTGAAGAATGGTACAGCAATTTTTAGTGGTGCCTCAGAGGGGACAGCCGAGTGCTAAGGACTAAAAGAAAATGCGACGTTTAGTGTAATTTAAGACAAAAATCCAGGTTTAATAGAATTTCACGGTGAAAGAAATATAATTGCTCGAGTTTGAATGTCCGAGGTCCCGAGGCTAGGAAAAAAATTCTCATTCGTCTAACCGCGGAAAAATCCGGGAACAGACGATACTTTTTTATGAAAAAAAAAAGAAAACCATTAGAGGATAACGGCGGCGGTTCGCCGCACGATTCAAGCGCGTCGAGGATATTGAGTAATAATAAAGTTTTCGCCAGAGGCTCGAGTCGAGTCGATTTAACTTAAGCAGACGGGGTATTCCGCGCACGGAGTCCTGTATATTTGTTGCCCGACGAGAGAAGTAATAATCTCGATTGTTGCGATTTCATTAACCTAAGCGGACTTCGTAGAACGAATGGCGGAACTGTCGAGAGGAAACAAGATCCGTATCTTTTAATAGGCTATTTCGAGTTTCTTGCATGAAATATCATTTGCAGAGAGAGAGGATCTTCGGATACTTTCTTGGATATGGTGATTTCGTTACTTCCATGCAATACTGCTTTATTTTGGCGAAGTCTGGTAGTCAGTGCCGACTACTCGCCGTATAATCAGCTTGCCGAAATGCAAATGAGAAGTTCGAACGTGGTGGTAATTACGAAATTGTTCTAAGCACGACGCTCCAGCGAAATCGAGTTTGCTTTTTCTCTTATGCTTCTACATTGTAATTCGTGTTAGCGTGATATACGATAATGTAGAACATGGTAGAATTATCGTTATACATTCATAAAAGTATACGATTCTATACTGGAACATGATAGCTCACATTTTCTCATTTGCTCGCCAACTTCCGATAGCCCACATTTTATTTCCAGCGACCTGATGATTTAAGTTTCCACGTGGCCGACTTCATCGGTCTGACCACAATTATATTATTATTCCCGAACTCCGATAACAGCCTGTAAACATAACCAGCCAATTAGAGTTAGCAACAAAACTAACAAGCCCAGCTGCTGTTGCTGTTTTCCCCTGGAAACTCGAAAAGCGTTTTACCACTGCACCACACTTTTCTCTACCATCGAAAGAATAGAATACTAAAGAATTCTCGTGTTTCTATCGCATCGTGCGCATTGAAGTAAAATATTGTTGAATGTAACTGTATACAGTTTGAAGTACCTCATTAAACTTTTCCGGAATTTGAAGGAAGATTAAATTCTAAAAATCTTTCGCGCGTGTACACTCGATCTATTCATTTTTCTAAAAAAAAGATTGCATAAAATCGCGATAGTTGCATGCATAATGAATTTTCGACAGGACCACTGTGATCGAAATGGGCGAAGCGAGCGCAACGGATATTTTCTTTCTCGGTGGTCGAGAATTATGGGACGAAGTTAATAGGAAGGAATTTAGAGGGTCGGTGGTAAAACTTCGCCGGAAAAAAACTATACGATACGAAGCAGGACCAAGCAATCTGCATAAAATGATAAGAGCCATTATAAAGAACGTTGTCCCTGCGAACACACAATGCAACCGCGTTACTTTATATTTGCCATTACGCGGAGAGAAAGCCGGCGATGAACATTACAAGCGGCGCCGACGGCATAAAAATGGAACTTTGAACCGACCGGAAAAATTTGTGCCACGAACGTGAAACGTCGTCTTCGTCGGCCGAGGGTGTATTTAAAAAGGCTTAGCGGCTCGCGCGTTTATAAATTAAACGGCGCTTCTCGTGCTCTCGCCTGACGCCATTAGTCGCGCCAAGAGAACGATTACGCCTTCTTTCTTCGTTTTTCTTTTTTCATTTTGGCCTTAATGTTGCAACTGAACTCTCCTCGGAATTGTAGAACCCACGGTCGTTATCAACTGAACGCTTTATCGCGGCTCCAGCACTGCCATTTGCAACTTACCCGAGATACGCCGCCTGTAAACGCCATTGTTAATCTTGGAATTATTCGCGCTGGAATTGAATTCTCGCGAGCAGAACTTTTCTGCAATTAGAGCACCTTTTCGCTTAGCCTTCTAGTGGCTGGTACGGATTTTAAAACTCGTCTGTGCAATATATGATTGATGAGTGAATTAGTGAATATTGCAGGTGTTGATATTGTATGTATTCGAAAATAATATAAATTTATTCCGATGCGAAATTAATGAATAACATAAGTAAATATTCGCTACGAGTCTGTCCCGATTGTTTGAAGCAAGGGGTTAAATTGCGAGAGCTATAGACGATCGAATATTTTTCCCCAGTGGCGTAGCTATCGCTGAAATGTCTGGATGGCCGAGTGTGTACGCATCCCCGTGATTTTAATATTTCAACAGGCCGCGGTTACCTCTCCCTTAACCGTCGTCTCGTAAACCGAGAAAGCATGGAGGAAACGTTGATTGGGGAACTTCCGTCTGGCACGACGCGGTGGCGTGGTTATGCTCTGCAACGAATTCCGTGGACGCCTGCTGTCGGATGAATCCCATTTTACAAGCCATTAGCATAAGATTGACGCCCGCCATTACCGCTTAATTCCTCGGCCTACTATACGCTCCTGATTACTGCTCGAAGAGCCCGGTCGTTCACACCACGTCGCCACGGTAGGCTCAGACTTTCATTCAAACATTTCATTCATTCCTCAATCTCTCTCATACACCTGAAACTTGGTCAATGGATCCGAACGTTTGACATACTTAATCAATGGAACCAGACATTCGACAAACTTAATGAATGAGACCAAACATTTCACATGATCAATAGAGGATTTTCGTGGAAAATATAAATTGTTTGCAACCATTGCAAGACACAGGATTTATACCTAATACACGAATTATTTTTCTCCCTTCGAATGAACATTCAAAATTATTTCTACATTTTTTCCACAATGATCCTTCCACTTGTTGCGTTTCAATAAATCTTTTGAATATTCTACATTTCATACAGCGTCCGAATATAATAATAATATATAAAAAATATATTTCCCATCCGAGCTTCGCGCAATTATATTTCTCGCGAACCGATTCCCCAACCATAATCAAACTCCCCGTTTAATGGAACACCGCGCAGATCATTAAAACACACATATTCGCGGGAAACTCCAATAATGGCAGAGCGAATTACGCGAGACGCCAGACGTTACATCCCGTAAAGCAAAATTAAACAGCGTAATTGCTTTCCGACCGTGTCGCAAATATTTTCCGCAAGATCGCCGCGATCCAAAGAACCCCCGGATACATGGTCCCGATGCACTATAAACTTCTTAATATCGCCTACCTTTTTTACGGTCTGTGACATAACACGCATTATGAAGAAGTGGGCAATTTACGGTCGCCTTGGCGCAGAATTTTATTAAATTTTCCACTAGCCTTCGAGACCGGAGAACTCTGATTAACATTCTATATTATATTCTTCCATTCTCCGAAGTCTTATTCCCGGGACGAAATGAACTAATAAAGGTAGACAATGAATCAGAGACTCTACTTCGCTGGTTCTTTTCACACAAAAATGCATTATTAATCCCGCTGAATAGTTGTCGTTCAAAATCGGCAAAACTTATTCGATCATACAGATCGTGAGTCTGTTGACATAATTATTAGATTATGGATTTGATGCACTTATGACAAGAATAATTTGGTACAATGTCGAGAATAAAAATATTCAAATAATTTAAGAACGTCGATGTACCATCCTCGATTTATTCAGATTATCAAACAAAGAAAGAAGTTTTTTAAATTTAATGCTACTCAAGGGACGCAGTTTCACGATAACGGTAGACTGGTTTCTTTAAACGGTTAAGTACAAATTTGTTTTTCAATCTCCTTGCGTGTTGCAAAAGAACGAACATTTCCACGTTAATCCTCTGCTTCCCTGCGAAGTGTGCTTTTTCCCCGTTAAACAAGTAATTAACTCGAAGAAGTAAATTTCCGTCGACAATTTATGCAGACCGTATCCAAAACATTTTGTAAACTCGAACAGTTGCCTTAAGTAACAGTTCACACAGTGGGTCTAAACATTTGATCAATATGTAGACATATGTAAACATTTTATCAATATGTGTATTCTTCATATTTAATAAACGCTCAAATAATTCATTCCACAATCTCATTCACGATTTCGATTAAGGGGTTGCGGTACTTCCGATGCTCTTCGGGCTGTATAAATTATTCTTGTAGAGTAATAAACTGTGGGTTCGGAGCTGAATCATTCGAATCTGAAACGCGCAGAGATTCTGCGGCGCGAGCCGGGGCTCGTATTTTAACACTTGTTGCTCGAACGGCGTAACAATGTTTCATTCCTGTTTTTATGTCCTCGCGGAATCTACTTCCCGTTCCTTTTCTTGCCACTTCGCTAATGGATTCTACGGCGCTTGAAAATTCACAAAATGTACCGCATTAAGGACTCCGCTGCCAAGCGGACTCGCTGGACCGAACGAGTAAAGTTGGTTTCGTCAAGGTGATTTCTTCTGTGCCACTTTGTCATCCGGTATTACTCGGACATTATTACTACCTTGTAATACGAATTTCTTCCTGCGCTACCACTGCAGATTACCGGAATTACATGGGCGTTAGTATGTCTCGCGAATAGCAGTGTTGAAATATGAAACAAATGATTGAGAAAATATGAACAAGAATTATTCAAAATATTTATCTCGGTGAGCATATATAATATTATAATAAAAATCGCTAAAACTCTGAATAAATGCGTTTCTGTTCTTTTTACGAAGTAATACATAATGGTTACTTTTAGTGCCCCGTGAATCTAGTGTTAAGGGTCTAAGCTAGAACCTTGAAAAAATCGAATTTTTGCAATTTCGGTAATGCATAAATGTGTCCCAAAGGATTTGTTCGAATTTTTAAAATTAATCGCTTTTCTTTAAACGCGTTTCTCGAAAACGAATATCCTTTAAGCTGTCATTCACACAGGATTTTCGTAATCCGTGTAAACACTACTTACGGATTAAGATTGGATGGTTGTGACAAAAGTGCAGAATTTACATGCGAAAATTTCAGCGAGATCAAGGAACCGATTGCAACAGCGAAGCGGCCATTCCGTAAAAGCGCCATTAAAATTCAGAACGTCGTCAGGTTGCACTGCATCGGCGGCAAATTGAAAATTCCATTAACTGCATCCGCGGCAGGAAATAAACGAGGGCAGTCTCTGCAATTTCTTAGACATCGTCTCGCCCATTCAAACATCGCGCCAAACGCTCTCGATCTAAATCTCGGCGAAGCTAAAAAATCCGGCGTAGCAACCGAGAAATGAAAAGTTGAGTTGCCATTAAACTTGTCCCAGCAGTTTACGAAAGCCTGCAAGAATTTCTGGGAGAATTAAGAATTCGAAGTTGGCTGCAACGTGTACTATTGAAACGCACCTGAATAATATACGGCGCGTAGAGCGAGCGAGAGCTATTTCACGCTATTCAACGCGATAAGGGATGTCGCATTCGACCGCCCGGAAATTCCGCATGCACCGCGCGGTAATTCCGTATGCACCGCACGTTCCTGGGAACCTATACTTGCTCCGTACGGAGACGTACGAACGCAGGCGAAAGTGCATTGCTTCAACGTCACCAATCGTCCTGATGATATCATCAATCGCATCTCTGCACGCGCGAGGAACCCAAATTTCGGCGAAACTTTTCCCAGCCCGAAGTTCGATGTCTTTCCTAACTTCCTATGACTCTGCATCCCAGTCATATTCGGAACTCAGAAATTTCGATCGAGCCTGAATAGTTCATTAACGACGGAGAACAAAATTTAGTGCATCCAATGTGCCACATTTGTTGCAATTTATTAACAGCTGTACGAATTAATTCGTAGCTCTCAGAATGAATAAGTTGTAACTTCATTTTGGAAATCTTTTACCTATCGTATTGGAGATTCCCTAATGTTCTGCAAAGTTAAAAAGAAATGAACAACAAGTGTTTAATATTGGAAAAATTTCTTACTTCAATCATCATTGATTGCAAATCTAACCCTAACAATGATCATATAATACATTAAATATAATTTAAAGAATTTTGTAACACAAACCTGGCAGGTAATTATTGTGGAGCTCACAGAATGAAGTCCGCAACATCGAGAAAAAGTGGAGTATCAAAAAGTAGGAGATTGAGAAAGTCCATCGTAATTCCTTCCGATAATTTATCAATAAACTCAACCAGGGAAACTGATGCAACTCGAAAACACGAAGATCTTAAGACGAGCGAAGAGAAACTTTCACATCGGGAGTATTCCTTAATTAGTTGCTGTCCTTTACAGTATCACAGTGAAATTTCCAACAAATTTTTCGGATATCACATGCAGTACTATAACGCGAAAATTGAAAACTGGATTGCGACCAAACTCAATGTGTGTCCTTTAAACGAAAACGATCCGAATGCTCCGAGGCAGCGATCACCAACAGTGCAATTGTAGTTCTTGGTATCTTTCTCGAGAGCGGAGAGGCATCCGATAAGACGGGGATCGTTGTTAAAGCTGTCTCTAGAGTAATCAACAAACTCGAAAGATCTCTAGCGGTCTCGTATCGCGGTCAGATACGAGAAAAATGAGTTCACTAAATATTTCTGAGCGTATCCGTCGTGATAAATATCATCAGGAGGTTAATGTGGAGTCACTCTAATGATTATGGCAATTTAAGTAGCGTTGGCCCGGGGTCACGCGGAATGAGAAAAGCGTTAGAGTGAAAAATTGCTCTTATGTACAATCACACTCGTTCACTGTGTGCTCGGCAGTTATTTAGAGCTCGTCGGAGATTTATGATAGCAGGGGAACTTCGATTTAAACTTAGAGGGAACAGCTCCGAGGAAAAGTATTTCATATCGTGGGGAATTTAAAAGCAGATTCCACGCAAATAATTCCTTGCCGTGCTTGAATTAATTTCATTCCGAAAACTATCGTTTTCTCGTTCTTTCAAATAACTGACCACAGTTCTAGAAAACAACTGACGCTCAACAATTTAATGAAATCCAAAGTTATTTTTCATTCAAGTTGGTAAATAAATTGTACGGAAAAAATCTACAAATACATTTTAAATTGTAAAGTCTCATTTTCAGAAGTTCTATTCGGTGTAGTTCTCAGAATAAGTAGAAACGGCGCGCACTGGTCAGACACGTCCCAGTCCCCTAAGACTAACCACATTTTAGGAGAAAAACAACGCTCTAAAAATTCTAGAATAACGTTATTATAATTCGATGACTATTTCTACAGCATACTACATTCCCCTTCAACGTTTCACTACAAGCTCCTTTTACATCGTTTCAAAGAATATATAAAATAGATAGAATTGAAATTTCTGTTTGGTGAAGTTCGGCAGAAAAAAAATTGAAATTCGTCAGTATCTCTGTTCCTCGTCAAGCGACTTGTTTCAAATCGGTGAAGTTGAAATTTCCGGCGATCGAGTTATCAATGAGCCGCGTGATTTCACACCGCGTGATTTCATTCGGCGAGCACTCGTTCGGTTGTGTAACACCTTTCGCTTATTTCAATCGAGGCGTGACCCCCGGCATTATCGGCCGCTCTAAAGATACGGTTTTATGAAATTTTAGCAGAAAACGTGCGCTGTTCTATCTAGTGACACACGGTGAACGCGGTTCGGTCGCCGGTGAGTGTAATAGTCAAGCTGATATGCCGTGATCCCCGCCGGGAAATCGAATAAGGAAATATATCGAAAGCGATTTCCGCTCAAGCGCGGGAAGATGTGTCCTCTCTATCTTTCTCTTTCTCTGGTTACTTCGCTTTTTTATCGATTTCACGAAGAAACTGGATATCGGAAAGTTAACGGAGGAAGCTCCCCGATGCTAATGGCGGCATCAGCTCGTCCCGTTTCGAGAGCCCGGTTTTACCAGTAGGCAGCCATAGAATCGTCTCACAATACAAAATTCGAAGACAATTGGACGAGAACGTTGGACACGTTCCAATTCTCGCCGATAAACAATCGGCTCAGGAAGTCATTTCGTTCTACAAAGTGCAGCTGCATAAAAGAATCCACGGTTTCGAGCATCCTGCGATGCTTGGACGACTAACTGTGCATTTATGCATAATGCTGTCGTTGCAGAGTGGAATGTCGTTTAGTTTGAAAACGTTTGGTAATATTATTGCAGCTGGTGTAATGATTACACTGAGGATCTTCACGTAGCTACAGAAAAATTGAGTAGATGAATTTAAAAATTCTAGGATAACTTTAAAAATTTCAAGATGTCAATATATATTGTAGAATAAAATAGAGTACGTCTTGATATTCTCTGCAGACACGTATCGAAATGGACTATAATAATTAACTAAAAATTAACGTTGAATAACTCTACCAGAGCACCGAAAATATTTCAAAGATCCCGAACGGTCTTCGAGCCACACTAAAATTGAGAGAAGAGTAGAAGCCAGTAGACTTTCCGGTTAATATTTTTCCGCTGTTTTCCGCCTCCGAATTCCCTGTTCGACTGGCAGTTCTTTCTGGTCCAGTGATTCCTCTTCGCATGTGAATCCGAAAATCCACGGGAGCTACCCGGAGGCTCGTCGTACAAATTTCAAGTTGCGAGCCGGCAAGTCGAAATAACTTCAGGCCGAAAGTTTTCGGGAGGGCTAGCGAACTACCAGAAAAATATGTAATGTAACTTACTCCCGGTCTGCTACCCAAGAGCCCTTGCCACGGAATTCTGTCGACGTTCTACGGCTCGGCTCGTAAGTTCCTACGAAATCTACCCCCGTGGAACGGTGTACATTTTACCGGAAAGCTAACATCAGCTTTATATCGTGAAAAAGCCGATGCTGTGCCATGTCCAAACAAAATTCTGCAGCGTCCATTGTTCAACGATTCCGACAGACCTGTTCCCAAATTCCTTTGTTGAACCTGGTTCTATTACTTTGATAAGCCGTTCACGTGCGTTTATTGCCTAACCGAGTTCGGAAAATATTGGCCGGCTGCATTGTTGTAATTCTCGTGGGCTCCATCGCGGAAGATTTTTCGATACTTTCCTACTGGATGAACACTGAATTTCTAGTACATTATTTTTTTATCTTATAATACTACATCGTTGTTTTATATATTTACTTACAGATTTACGAGTTCACCAACGAAGCAGTGTAATGTAAAATATTTGCATAATTAAAACACAATTTAGCTCAAGTTCTCGTCGAACTGAAGCGTTCGATACCCGACGCGAATCGAGTTATCAAAACCGAGAGCGAGATAAATTTAGCAGCGTTACGCCGGTGAAAACGTACTTTATCACCATTCATTTCTGGTTAAAACGGCTTCGTCTACATCGACGGACAAGGATTGATGACACGACTGATAAGAAAGTTGCGATCGTTAATGTAATTAGCACGATGCGACTTCATAATGAAAAGTTTTCGGCTATCCGACTCCGAAGAAAGGTGAACTTCCTCGCGTCTGACTCGGTGGAACCCCCGAGTAATGAAGAGAAAAACGCGGGGAACACGTCGGAGTCGCTGACTAAAAGCTTCCACAGACTGTAAATACTCGTTTTGAGGGGAATTGAATCAAATTATTCTACCGGGAACAGTGCTGAGAACGCGTAGATTATACTCGGTCACGGGAAAGATCATGAATATGCATTTCTCTTGAATCTTCTGTCAACTGATTACAAGATCTACTTCAAAAGCGGGAAACCCTGAATTCGGAAATTAATGAGGTGTCGGAAGAATGGGAAAAATTGCTCTTTCATCACCCAATTACTTCTTCATGCTGCCACGACTTGGTAAATCATATATATTTTAGCCTTTTATATCTCATTGTTTAACAAATAAATTAATACTAATAACAATTATTACTTATTAACAGTTATTAACGATTATTACCTTCTCTAAAAATGAAATTCGTTAATTTCCGACTGTTTCAGGAATGACTTGATATATTCTATCGATTTCCCATTGATTATAGCATTCCAGTGACTATAATTCGCTTGCCTTCCGACGTTCCACCGGCTCTAAATCAAAGTTCCCGATGCAAATCATATTCCGGGTGTATTTTACATTTTTCGATTATACCCAGTTCATTCATTTATTCCGATTGTGAGACGTTATTCAGTGAATAACGGTTTCTAGAGCACCATGCGAAAGGCTCAAGAAAGATAGCTCTTTCCAGGTTTCCCATTGAAATAAGGTCACTATGTTGCTTAAACTGCGAAGAAAGTGAAATTAAATAAATGGCAGTCGTCAATCAATAAAATTTATCTACTACTTGCAAAGTCTGCTCATTTGGATGATTCCGTCTGTTCGATATTAACGTCGGTAGTTTATGTTCATTCCCTGGGATTGTACATTTTTCAGTGTTCCCGCGGAACGATGAAAAATGTAGAACACGATGAATCTAAAATACCCGTTGCCGCTGCTCAGCCATTCTACTTGTATTATACTTTAATGGAAGACCTAGATTGGGACGAAATTAATTTCGAATTACGACTGCGCCGCGATCTCGTTCTGCAATTCGGTAAATTTAAACATTTTCAAACTATCCTTCCCCTTTTCGTGTGACGGGACACAAATTTTCAAGCGCGTTTATTTTTTCAAGCATGAATTTAAATAACCTGGACATAAATAATATTTCGTTTCCATGTTGATAGTTTTAAAAATGCAGGAAAGATACAGTTTAACGCAAGAAATATTCACTGCTGGGAAATACAAATTTTTAGAACGAATTTTATGTGCACATGAAACGTGGTTTTTGATGTGTTAAACATTTCAGAACTCCACGAAAATGAATTTCAATGCAGCCAGTTGGAAAAGAATATTTTCATAAGAGTGGGATTGTTTTCTTGAAATTTGTATTTTCGGCACGCGCTGCTTTTTGCCTCGAATCGCGACTTTCTGATCGATATACCAAATTCCACTCACGCAGAAACTAAAAAAACTAGGAGGGAGGATTCACAGAACCAAGGGAAATTTCTAAATAATTCGTGTGTATTCGAATGAGTGTGTATAAAAATAAATCTTGGTTTTGTACATCCACCGAATATTCAAAATATATAGTATCAAAGAAAATATACATGTATCCCTATCCCAATTTTTAACGAAACTTTCTGACTTGATCCAATGATTTGAGATATTTTCAGCTCCAGTATTTTTTTTGTATTCTGGTGCGATTATTTGTAGTCACTTAGCCGAGTTTCTTAAGATGCATATCTTCGTTCTCATCGAACCGCAGAATGTTTTCAAACTTTCGCCGGGCAATGCAATTCCGAACGAAGAAGTGATCATTGTTTGGAAACGTCGAAGCCGGAAAATGCAGGTCCATTTTTCAAATTCCACAAGTTTTTCGCCCCTGCTTTCTGAATGGCAAACAGGCCTGTCATAGACAGGAGTTCGCGAGTTACAAATTAGTTCTTAAACTGCTTCGGCAGAGCGAATCAGTCAATCGAATTGCCCGGTTAAAAAGAATTCAGTATAGTCCAGCTGTTTGCGGGCTTGACAGGTCCTTTTTTACAATCTCATTCTTCCATCTCTTTCTATTTATGCTGTCTCATCAAAATTAAAAACGAATTTGCACAATGAAAAAAATTAAAATTAAAAACAATACTATTTCAAAATTAATGTATTAAATTTAAAATAAATAAACGTCATTCTTTAAATAATTACGTATTTGAATCTGCTGAAAAATAAAACTATTTATCATAATAATTTAGATTTCACAGGGAAGTAAACAGAATTACCAAATATTTTTTATCCTATAAAAACTATTTAAATAAATGCTTATAGCGTTTGATATTAGTAGAATAGTGTAAAATAGTCGACGTTTCAGTCTAAGTAACCGGCGTGTTTACCGCAGCGATCATACGAATCCAACGAATCGTATATTTCAATCCGTATAACAGGATTAAAGCAGATTCTTCATCGACTAGAAAAAATTGCTCAGTAAACTGCAATCCCCGTTGAATATGTTTCAATCAATGGTTATTGCTCGTTACTTCAATTTACTAGATACACACGCAGCCATCGATTTTATCCGTCACAAATAAATAACTCATGCCCCGATGAAAGGTTCTAATACAGACCCGAGTCTTTGTGTTTTTATTTATTAAAGAATCTAAAACTACACTGCTAGCTCAATATGTTATACAAATTTTAATGTACGTATGTATTAATGGAATCAAGCAGATTACGTAATAGTTTTAATTTGAATTTATTTGGAGCGACGAATTAATAGATCTATCAAATCGATTCCCGTGAAAACACCGTTAGAATAGTTATAAATAAACAATCTGAAACTGGTCATTTGACCAGCAGTGGTAATTTTAGTATTAATAATGTTTTTCAATAATTAACAGTCAGCAGGGTCTCTTAGCCTAGCGAATTGAAATTCCATTCAATGATATTGAGCATGAAATATGTAACGGTTTAAGTTGAATAAAAATATTAAAGAGAATAGCAAAGTTGCAGAGTAGCGATCGTTTTTTAGTTGTGAGCGCTTAAAAATTCAGGTCAGAACCTCTTGAACAGAGGAGCTTACATTCACGGTAAAAAAAAATCAATGGGAATGAAAAAGTTGGCTCGCAGAAGCAGAAGAATTGGCGTATCGAATCGTCCAATGCTCGGCGAAACGAGCCAACAAAATGATCCAAGAAAATCAATTTTATATCCCACCGATTCCAATTACAATACCAGGCTATCGTCTCACATGAAAGATTATCATTGGATAATTGGACCATTAAATTAAGACACCAGTTATTTGATTGAATATACAACTTTTCTGCAATCACCGCAGTTGCAGTACAGCTTCCAGGAGAATGTTTGTGCGAACTGAGAAAGCAGTATTCGCGAAGTCCGCGTACAAACAGCAAATAAGAAGTTCGTATACACAACCCCACGGAAGAAGCATCATCTAGTAACTGTTGAACTCGTCGAACTATATACAGTGGACTGGTTCAGGTAGATGAAAAAAACTGAGGATAGATAGCGACGCGGTTTCAAAATCCCTCGTGTGTGTACATTGAAAGGAAAAGGGTACTTCGTACCTGGCCGGTTCCCACTCTTCCGAAATCGTGATAGCCAGTAATGACTACAGTCGTTGAACGACTCTCCCCGTCTTTCAATTGGTGTTCTGATTTCTTCGAGTGCTACTTTTCTATAGTTCGTACTTGATATTTATATCTTATACAGTGTCTAGAATTTACTACGGTGGTTTTTTTTTAAATAATATAATTATAGTATTATTGATTGAACTTTATCGTTTGTAAAATAAACTTCCAGTTCTTCAAAAACTCTTTAAAACAAGTAAGTCTGACACATTTCTATCAACACAATATGTTTTTTGCACTCGATGGTGGCTCTGGAGCGCCGTCAAAATTACCATATCATTATTGAAACTAATTTTTCTATTATCAAGTTCGTCTGTATTCCCGAAGATGCTGTTCGTGTGTGAGAATCACAGATTTCGTGCGGGGCGGGAGTGTTGAGATTACGAGTGATTCCGGTAAACCGACCGAGCAACATTATAATTTATCCGGCATTTCCGCTATGTCAGTGTGTGCGCCGACCCTTCATCATCGTCGGCATTAAGATTTCGTCCTTCCGCGCCTCGCGTTGATTAAAAATCTCCGGCGTGTTCGAGAGAATTTCAACTCAGAAGCACTCTGTATGCGAGGCGAGGAGTATTCCTGTCCTCATGCATACCTACACGTTCGCCGGAGAGAATTGGAGAACTCGTCCTGCCATTTTTTATTTCGCCTTCCACCTTCCGCCGCACAGAATGCGAAAGACGCTGAATTTGCAACTGTGCGAAACGCGTTTCTGAAGAACGTCGGATTTTTTTAAGCATTCTCTCAACTCATTTCCTCTTCTTACCCCCTCGAGCGTTCGGCAACCTCGGAGAGTTACAATGTTCAACCGAAAATTATTACACCGGTTACAATGGAACAAAGAGAAGCTGTAATTGAAAAAAAGAAAGATCCACTTAAAGGCAAAAATCACAATTCCGCAAATACACCGTGCTGCTTTGTGAGAGGAAATATTCTCGATCCAGATTGGATTAGCTCGTTGCTAAAGAGTGCAGTTTTCCCACTAGATTCCGGCGAAACAATTAATCGATACAGGAATGAACGGCTGATCGTTACGTAGTGAATGCAGTTTGCTTTTAATTAAATGTCTGCAATGTTCTTGTGTATTCTGACGGTTGTTGCTGTTGCTGCTTTGATGCGTAATTCTGCGCGTGCGGTAATGATTCATAGCATCAAGTAAATCGAGCTTGTTCTTATACGAGTACTACGTTTGTATATGCTCTATATGATATCGGCGCTACAGGTTCGATCACAAATACAAAAATTAACAATTTTGCAGATTTATAATTTCGACGTTTCGGTTCTGTATTGAACCATTTTTAATATTTAAAGTAATAAAATTTGTTATTCATTAAACTGACTATTTAATAGTTATGGAAATTACGTGTTTACAGACGCGGACTTTTCTTGAAAATGGTTCAAAAACAGAACCGAAACGTCGAAATTATAATTCTGCAAAATTGCTAATTTTTGTATTTGTGATCGAACCTGTAGCGCCGATATCATATAGAGCATATACAAAATTTACGATCGTTAAAACTACGTTTATAATTAGACAGCGGATTTTTATGCAAAATAAAATTTGTAACAGAGTGCGTATCACATGGATACAACCTTGAAGAAACTCGTCGCCGTCAATGTTCCCCGAAACAGTGAGAATATCGAGTTATAGAAGTCTAACGAACCAAGAAGTGGTCGGAAAGGTCAGAATGCGAAATGTTACCGAATATTACCATGTAAAAAGGAGGATCACGGGGCGCCCTTAAAAACCGGGCGTTGTCATTTAGAATGCGGGCAACGCGGTCGGGCTTTCCACGAACGGTTAGCTACGGGAGAAGATAATCCACTTCGCCTTTCCATTTTTCAGCGGATCCATCCCGCCCGGGTCCGACCTCGCGCGATGAAAACATCGTGGAAGTTTAACGCAACGAGATTGTCCTTTGTGTTTTTACACACACCGGATAGGATGGTCATGTTAATGGAACCAGCGTCGTACGTGTACACATCGCCGAGGCAGTTTTTACGCACACCGGAGAAACGCGACAGCACCGGGATTAAGCGACAGGGGAAAAAGACTGGGCAAGGTCGGACAGAGGAAAGCGATTGCCACGATTTTTCGTGTAAGGAGAAAATTACTGGTCCGAAGAGCCGTGTGCTCCTCGGGGGTCCGGCTTTGATGAACGATCGGTGCGTGCACTGACCATTAACCTTCTCCCTCGCCTGTCTGAAGCTGTAATTTGAATCCTTCTCTTACAGCCTCGGGCCAAAGTGCGGGGGTGCCAAGACAAATGCAGAAAGTTTGCCGGTGAACCAGCTCCGCGTGTACCACGATTTTCATAAATTATTTACAGCAACTACCGTGGATCCCAATCGTGTTCGTTTACGGCAATCGCGAGGCAATAGATTATGATCAATTTCCAGTTTCAATTTCTACCAGTATAAACTACAAACGCCTATCTTGTGGGAAGCAGGATTTATGTAACTAAAAATTAATTACTCCCTTTAATCATTTTAATTGGTGGTTCGGAACCCACCATAAACTGTAGCTCCCGCTGAAAAGGCGATAGTGAGAATGGAAAGAGGGGGAAGGAGATTGGTAAATGAATTTGAAACCCTGAGGGGACCAAATATCATGTCACAATAATCATTTTAATTTTAACAACCTTTAACAGGAACGGCGGACCGCTGATTTGAAACAATCCTACGCACACGGCGACCGCAAAACACTTTTAGATTCCATCAAAACTGCATCGATAAATCAATATGATCGGAACTTCCGGGTACGCGGACATCCGGGAAAGATGTTCCGCTATGTCGTTGATGGTGTCGCGACACTCGAAAAGCTGCACGGGGTAAATTCGCGAAAAATTGGGGGCGCGGGAGTTTTCCGCAGGCAGGTAAAGTTCGTCGAGTACGAAAATCCCGCTATCAATCTCGTATCACACAGCTACGAGCATCCAATAAAAATATGTCCGGCGATATCGTATCAGAGCTCATCGATCATCGTCGTGACGTCGAAGCGCGCGAGTGCGAGAGCGCGGAACCGGAAAACTGGAGTCTTCGGGTCACAATCACCTCGGGATCATCGTTTAGCTGGTTTTTTTTTTTGTTGTTCTGTATTGTGGAATCACGGTACGAATAGTCGTAACGATATATTGTTTTCCGTGTTAGAAGGTCGACGGGCCGTTTGTTCCGGAGAGATTAAAGGCCCATTCTCGGGTTGTCTGTTCGCCGGATGAGCTGACCGGTGAATAAGGCAGCGGCCCTGCTCCCGAAACCATAAAACAAGAACAAACTGTCCGTGGGCCACGCAATGTCGGAAAATCGCGACAATATTTCACTCCGCCATCGGAATTCTACGTGAAAAACGTCCTCATTGTTACGCCGCGAGAGAATGGACGCGACCAGGAATCACGCGACTCTAATTCGACGTGCAATTGTTTCAAGGTTTTTTTCTGTTTTTCGGCTTTTCCGTTTTTTACACCGTCCGGTCCCTGGACGACCGCGCTTTAAACGTTTCGACACGCATAATATTACGGATCATGCGCGAGACCCTTTGTCTTCCACTCTCTAGATTTATATGCTCGGGGTGCATTCGAAACGATTATTTTATGGAGCGGATAATAGGTTTATGAAAGAATTTTTTCTCATATTTATATGCAGATTTCTCTACTTTGGTCAAGAAACGTTTATTGTTACATTTCAAGCAGGAGATATTTTATGTGATTAAATAAATCTATGATTAAATCAAATCTGCTAATAAATTCATAGAATTAGTTATTAAGTTATATTACTGGAAAGAATATATTGGACACGAATCTCTGTTACCACCCAGCACTGAACCAGCTGAATGAAATTAATAGATTAGGGTTGCTGGTAATAATTAATTAACAGCGTAATGAAATGGCTCGCTATTCATTTCGCCGTTCAAAGGTAAAATTCTGTCAATCCGCGTGCCCGTTTCAATTTCCGTCGCTCTGTAAGCAAACGGTTCTAAAACGATGTTTACAATAATTATTTCCGCTGATACCGCGTCACGCGACGACTCTCATCGGTTCGAAAGCCGCGTGTCATTAAGGATTCTCTTTGTTCCATCTTCGTAGAATAGAGAACTCGCAGGATGCGGCGACGGAATCTCGCTGAACTCTTTCGCCTCGTGACCGCGGACCGACTGAAACGCAACACATTTGGAATTGCGCGCGGAATGTGGAATTACGCGGAAAATATTGCGTCCCATATTTCCATGCAAATTGGGGAGTTCTGTGCCTTCTTGCAACCGACGACCGCGGATGAATAAAGGTGTGCGCCGGTGAAGCGACGCTCGAGGACGCCAGGAAACCGTGGATGGTACGTCTACGAGCCTCTCAGGGGTTAAATGTTGCCGCAGAGGAGCAACTTCTATGCATTATAATGCATAGAAACTACCCGCGTTCAAGATCCAATTCATTTCACTCGGAACGGATAGACTGCGCTCATGAAAATTCTTTCGGGGTGAAGTTTTATAAAACGATTTCGGCTTCTTCGATGTCGAAGCAACGTTTATATAAGCGTACTTTATCTCTGAACTTTCAGATTTATTGATTTTTATTATTAAATTATATATTACTGGTATTACTGGTAGTACTGTTACACTGAAACAGATAAAGTATTAATGATTTCGGCGAAACGGTTCGATCAATTAAACACGATAAAGCAATTTTACAAATTAATTTAAACTTTCAACGTTTCGATCCTTATGTGGATCATTTTCAAGAAAGCCAAATATCGATTGGTTAGGTTTGACCTATTGATCGTTGATTGGTTCTGTTTCTTGTGCCTCGTGTCTGTGCCTCAGTAACCTGTGTAACGACCTAGTAATAGCATGTGTCACAAAACCAAATATCTATGTTAAAATTTTCATAAAGCAAGTGATTAATATAATAATGAATCTTGACTACATGATGTAATCTAATTGTATCATAACCGTTTCTACCTGTTATAATTTCAGACGCAGTTTTCCTTTTTTCTTGAAAATGATCCACATAAGGATCGAAACGTGGAAAGTTTAAATTAATTTGTAAAATTGCTTTATCGTGTTTAATTGATCGAACCGTTGCGCCGAAATCATTAATACTTTATCTGTTTTAACAATCTTACGATCGATAACATTAACAACATATACTGTTACACTGTTTGCATCTCTTTTTCAATTATTTTTTGTGCGTGTTGGACCTTCATTCATAACATGATTCTTCGACATAATTTTAAATATCCTGTAATAATTTATTACCGATCGGTGTGAACACAACACAATTAATCATTACAGGTATGATGCACGATTTCATTAAACCGCGACGAGGCCAATTCCACGTACTTCGTGCGCTACTATATTTTCCCCGATCAGAGATGCGTCCCCAATCGATTATAGAATCGAATTACTTCGTCTGACTGTTAATGCACGTTCGCTGGGACTGTATCAAGCCCGACGGCCACAAACGTAGCTTAATTTCTAACCGTTGACCTAAAAAGGCGACTGCAATCGACACGGGGCCTAAAATATTCACAAACAGAAACTATAAGTGACGCTTAACTTGTGGAAGCTGACACGAACTTGACTATTCGAACTGAAAGTGAAACTAATGTGAAAGGTACCATTTAATTACACCAAACTTACATTAGAAATACCAGAAGTATTGAAGAATTTAAAATGATTTAAGATAATCGAAGAATTTCAAAACACATTGTTACATCATTTAAACCTTGCTAGACTTATTAAAAGAAACATTTCATTTTCATCCAACGTTTCTAATTTCCATAAAAATCGGCAGATTGCACATCGTCGTTAAATCCATTTATAAAACTTTCCCAAGGCCTTATCAATTCTAATCCTTTCTTAATGCTCACTGTGCGAGAAGAGATGAAACATCCGAACCCTTTGTACCCTCAAAAATATCGCCACAGTGCCCTCCACGGGAGCCAGCCTCCACTTATCATCACTGCCAGTGTCACGTTGACAATGCCGAGTATCGTCGTTTATTGTCACGAGTTTCCCGGACTCTGTGGCACCGGTGTCTCCGTGGATCAAGGTGTTCTCTTTCACAAGGTACAATGTTATCGTATTCAAAAACTGCGGAACGTGCCGGAACGGACGACGTTTCGTTATCGAGGGGGATGATCGCCACTGTTTTCGATAGTTCGGGCGTCTTGTTAGCCCACCGTGAGTAGTTATCGGGTAATGGACCATAGTTAGCAGGTGACATACACATTCGTGATTCCACGCCGCACGTGGGACAACAGATTGATAACGGCGTTCGTGTACCTGTGCCATCTGTGCTGGTTTCCGGTCGCTGGAAATTATTCGGTTTCGGCTACGGTTTCACCTTTCATTCCGGCTATAACATTGCTTCTAACCGCGCTCTAGTTTCTTTGGTTGCATTCGATTTCGCCAATGCTTTTTGCTACCGCTTTTTTATTTCACCATTTTGGATCTAATCCCTGTTCTGATTACGATGTCGCTCGAGTTTCGTGTTTAGATTCGATTTCGGTTTTGTTTCACCGCCTTCGGCTCCCGTTTTACAATCAACCTCAACCTCAGGTTTCATCGCGTAGCATTGCTCCCGGTTTCAGCTTGAACTCTCATTGTAATTTTAGACTTCCTTAGAATTATAAATTACGAGATAACCCAATACTATACACATTGTTCCATCGGTCTAGCGTGTGTATTATTCCGGGGGGATTAATCAGTTTGCATTCAGCTGTATTAAGCGAAAATTAACGGGATCAGCAAAGCGTTAATTTCCGCCGGTGTGTTCGCGCTTAATAAGATGAGCGCAATCGTTCGCGGGGGCGGAAACTGTTGAATCCGATGTCAAGCAGCAGAGGAGGTAGCGCAGAACTACCCTAACACTTGGTGACTGCGTTCGAACACAAATCGCCCTTGGCTCTTCTCCGAAACATGGATTACACAAGCTTCTCGAAGAGAGACAAGCTCTAATGTGTCCCAGGCTAAACGCCCCGCCGTACATCCGCACCGAAGATTGCGATTGGAGACGCTGTATGTGCGGATCCTTTTAGGGTGTGCGCGCGCGATTGATAGGATTGAATCGTTCCGAAAAAGAAGTTCATTTTGCCGCCCCGGAGGCTATAAGGTTCGCGTCCGAGTTTGTTAAGGGTGAAATTGATAAAATCAAAGATATTCGAGAGGAAAACGGAAGGGGGCGAACAGAGGCTTCATTGATGGCGATGTTGATCCACTAAGGGGCCACGTCCGACGAAATTGCGGCCCATTAAACCCACAGATGTCGGGACGTTCGTCTGTGTCCATCTTCACTATTGCTGCAGATTACTCGGGCTAGATTGCCGAAAGCTTTCGGCTTTTTTGCTCCCAATCGCTGCCGTTTATTGAATATGCTAGTACCCGCTCGGGGAAATCAATATTTCCCGATGGTGCAGTAATTGGCACAATTGGGTTTGTTCATTTCTTGTGCGTAATACTGTTCATCAATATTTTAGAGATTTCGCAATAGCGATTCTTTGGTTTATCGTAGATAGCGAGCAGAAACGATTTTATTACCACGTATCATTCTTCGGTGGAACAATGCACATTGTTTCATTGCTTTTATGTCCATGAATATGGAATTTCGGGTATATAATCGTTTCAAATCATGAAGAATTGTGTGCACATACAGTCATTCCATGTTCTCTGCACAGTAGCACAACTCAATAATAAATGATACGTTCCAAAGAAATCAATCTAGACAATTAAAAATACGTATGAAATGTCTTTATACAGTTTTGTAATTTTCAATTTAAAAACAGATTTCAATTCAAAAGCATGTTTTTCGATGGCAGAAATTGTTGTACCAAGTAGAAACGGTACTGGTCAAACATAGGAAAAACACGTTCAACGGCACTAGAATCTTAACTCTCTCTACGGGATGCACGCTGCAAAAGAAATCGCAATGGTATTCAGAATTCAATTAATTCGTGGACTAGTGCTCGCAAAAAACTCACACTGCAGATACTAATCGATAATCGTTCCGTCGTATCCTACATAAATTCAACATCTCGAAAGCTGCGAACTCCCGATGTGGAATAAATTTCTTTTTACTTAAATAGAATACCAGAGAGGTATAACACGCCAATAAAGTTTTTATCAAATCGAAATAAATACAGCTTCTTACTCCACAAAGGTTTTCCTTTACGTTCCCTGGCTTCTGTTAATAATAATTGAATGAATAAAATTCATTTACAGATGTCAAACAATTAGAGTTCACTAATATCTTATAAAAATTCTTGAAACTGTAAACATTTAGTTTCTTGATATATTTTGTAAATCGATCGACATCTTCAGATTTAAGAAATGTATGTGTCTATGCATATACTCTGTTATAATATACAGCTGTTTGTTTTACGGATTATTTACTCGAAGAACAGCTTCCAGCTAGTTCGCAGTAACTAAATTTCCTCGGTGAGCAGAGCTAAATGATTCGATCGATTGAGCCGATCTTCGAGTTAAAGATTGAATGGCGAATCGTCACCGGGGAGGAAGTCAATCAACGCGGCTTATCCTGACGAACGAACGTCAGCGGTTGAGCATCTTCCGCCAATGGAAACGTAATTTGGCAGCGGGCCAACCATGCCGAAGACTCACACTGTCACAGCCCCCAGCCGTTTGAATAACGAGACATTTCGTCGTTCATCTTTGCCACGGGATGCCTAATGGCAATATTCCAAGCCTAACCGAGAACCGATGGTCAGCCGCGGTTACATCGCGCGCCGTCAATGGTCATTTTAACAATTCCTGTTTAATGGGTAAGCAATTTCGCAATCCAGAGCCCAGCGAACGTTTAGGGTGAAATATTCTCCTCGATCTTCCGTGATTAATCACGTTGATATCGTGACTTTCGCATCGAGAACCTCTACTGTCGTTAATTGGAAATTCACTCGGCAAGTATATTGAGAAAAACGTCGAGAATATAGGTGGGTTCTTTTGAAAGAGATAGGCACGTTCGTGTCGTAACTACGGAGCTGTGTGTCAACCTTCAGCGTGGATAAGTCACGCGTGAACGAGATGATTTACAGGTTTACACTGATAGATTAGGTTTTTATGACGTTATCGAAATCAATTTCAGATCTCATTGAAACGATGAAACAAGAAAATAATCAATTCATATTTCGCATAAAAATCCTCAATCCGCTTACAAACGAAAAAATCGAACTAATTTATATAATTTTCGAGGTAGTTCTTTCGTGGTTAAATCTGTCAAAGAGACTCAACTAGAGACTAATTCTTATTATTAATTAAACAAACTTTCAGTCAGCGATCGCAATCTCCAATCGACCTTCGCCAAACGCACGTCTAATTTTCTATCGTGAATGGGGTCTTCCTAAACTCGATCCGACCAAAATAAAGTTAGATTAGCACCAGCTCCATCTCTATTTGCCGAAGAGCTCGTGGTTCCCAAGCAACTGAATTTCGCGAAGGCTTACCACCCCGAAATCACAGTCCCATTCCGATTCCTCTTCCGGAAGACTGAACATTCTCGTTCCCATTCATAACGAACCTCTCTGTTTCAATATCCATAACACCATAGATATACACCAGTTCTAATCGTCCCATAATCGTTTCTGTTCCAGGATCAGGACATGACCGCCAGGGGAGAAAGGTGATGCGTCGGAACAACTGTTGGCTGGCCGTTCTGGCCTTCTCGACGGCGCTGCCAATTCTGCGTCACGGTTCGGCACGTGAACGAGTATCAGTCGTTTATGGCAGCCAGGTAGACGTTAGCGAGGTACCGTACCCTATTAAACAATCCTCATCCCCCGGTATTGAAACCATTGACGAAACGGACGCAATATTTCCCGAGAAAACTGTATCACACCTATCGAGAACCAACAAGCCTAATCATCCAACTAGTCGAGTAGTTCACAGAAACCCTGACCTAGCCTGGCGGACCGTGGAACATGCGAATCTGTTCGATAATGTCCGACGAAGCGATGATCCATTCGGAGAAGTTCGAAATCCTGAGGCCAGGTCCGAGGAGGATTCCCCGGGTTCGAGCGAGTCCCCTGCGGAGAAGGATCGAGCAGAGGCGACGAATAGATCGCTAGCTAAGATCAACGAAACCCAGGAACCGGACAGAGCGTCGCAAGTTTCGGAGGCACGACGTTTATCATCGCGGATCCATCGCGACACGGTGAACGTCTCGCCTGGGACGACCGGCGACGTGATACACAGAGATCGAGGGATCTTTCGAAGGGCAGCGAGCCGTGAAAGAGGAGTCGGCTGGGGGAAATATCGTCGGGAATCGCGTGGCAGTCTCGTACAACCTAGCCATCAGTATCACGGTCACGTCGGAAGCAGTTCCCGCGATGATGACTCGGTGACGAGCTCCCAGAGTGATGGGGAGAGGGAAGCTGGATTCGAGGATCAAGTGGGAGATGAGACTTCCGGTCCGGTTGCCAGCGATATTCCTGGTGGAATCGATGTTAGATTGCCGGAGAGTTCCAGGGTCAGAGCACGATCTTCTACTGGTAGAACTGTGAACGATGATGGGCGATTTGATGGCGAAGGCGTGGAGACGAGAGGGGAAGTGTTTGCAATAGCTGAGGAGGAGATTGGGAGATTCGATAATGGGTTTAAGAAGATGCTGCATGTTGCCCGGGATGGTTCGAATGCTTCAAGGGACGAGGTGACTGATGTGTTTAAGAAGGCGAAGAAGACGCTAGATATTGATCGACACAGCTCACGTGTTTTGAAATCATCGAAGAAGATAGATCTGGAAGAAAAGTTGCAGCTTTCAGATTTTATGAGACCGAAGAAAGAAGAATCGAAAGCATTTAGACCCTCTGAGAAGAAAGTAGACATTGAGCGCCGATTAAAACTTTCGCAAACATTAAAGAACTCGAAGAAGGAGTTGAAAATCGGCGAGCAACAATTATCTTTCTCGAGTCCCCCGGCCAGCCAGGAGACCTCGCTGTACAGTCTGATGACCATCAAGCGTCGGCGTCGCAGAAGCACAGAGAGCTCATCAGAGCGAATACGCTCGAGCTCGACGAATCCACACGAAGCTGGAATAAAGTCTTCGGAATCTCGGTCGGCGTTTGAGTCGGACTGGAACCACATCCCCTCGAGGATGGAAGACGAAGAACGGGCTTCAGAAGAGGAAGAGGCAGTCCCGGCGTCTTGTAAATCAGCGGGAGCGGTGGCGGAACGAGTGTACGTGCCCGGTGTCTCTTCGCAACAGAGATCGACGGTAAACAGCGAGGACAATGCTGTTGGTGATCCCTGTTCGAGAAATCAGGATTTGTTCCACGAACAAGGATCGAGCACTGTCGTTGAGTCTGCGACGATCATCGGTATTCGTTCCGCGCTCGATCCTCCACCAACCAACCGGAAAAACGAGGAGCACGGTGTCTCTGATACGGTTGGCAAAGGATCGGGCGGTTTAGGGGATGGGGACGCGTCGTCTAACGAGTTTCTTGCCTCGTTCGCGGTGACAGCAGGAACCAGGAACGATCCTGTGGATCCCACGGCGAGTTTAAAGGAACCCCGGATCGGGAATGCGGCGTTAATCGTGTCGGTTGCTGATCGAGGGGATCGAGCGAATACGTCGAGCAGTGCTAACGAGGATTTGAGGGTTGAGAAGGTGGTTGGAGGTGGCGGGTACTCGGATTCTGAAGATGGGAGAGATTGCGAGGATAAAAATGCGAAGTTGAGTAGACTGGACGATCCTGATAAGGATAATCGGCTGCAGAGGACTGATAGATCCAATTATACTGCCAATGAGAATCGTGGAGATCGAGGGATTGAGGGATGTTTTAGAAGACCGCGTGGGAAAGTTTATACAGGGGATAGCGTTTTGGATGATTTAAAGTTAAATGGACAGGATGGTGGAAATAGAGATAAGACTAGGTATTCTGAGAGTTATGATGCAGATGGAGAGTTGAAGGATGGGGGCAAGGATGAATCGTTTCGCGAGGATTATGGGTCTGATCGGGTGGATGATGAGAGATTTGATGGGCAACGTGGCGATGAGAAAGATAAGCAAACTGCATCAAATGGTACATTTGTTCGTCCAATGAGTCGGAATAACGTAGAAGATGTTGGAGTTACGAAATTAGAATATTCGAGCAATCGCGAGGATAATTATCTTAGTGGGCAAGGTAAGAATGGCAAGGAGAATGCAGGTACATTACAGTATGGACTTTTACATCCTATAAGTCACGATAAAGAAAAGGGTAGTAAAGAGGAGAAATTGCATAATGGGAGCAGTCCCAGGGATAATGGTGATTCTACTGAACAAAGAAACAATGGAATGGATAATCAGGGTATATCAAAGGATAGAGATGTGCATTTAATAAGTCACGAGGAAGAAAAGGAAGTAATAGCTGAGGAACTAGTTAATGGGAGTAATTATCAGGATAATGGAAATTTGACTGAACAAAGTGACAGCGATGAAAATTACAAGGAGAAGGAACAGCTAATTGTTCAAGCTAAGGATAATCAAACGTTGTATTCACTGAATCACAATAAAGAAAAACATGTTGAATCCAATCAATCTGTATCAAACGCCGAACCTCTCAATTCAACAAGTTCCAGCAAACAAACAGTAACTAAACCTAATAAATTAGATTACGATGTCGATAACGCCTCCAACACTCGAGCAAACAACACCAAACCCCCTGAAACTCCTATAACCACGGAGCCTCTCCATTTGCGAACCCCCAACAAAGAACCCGTTATCACAGCAAAGAGATTATCCGCTAAAGACTCCCCCAGGCCAGATAAACCCGTTGAAGATGCTCCCGCTCGCCTGATCGTCTCGAATAATGAAAAATTGATCGGCCGGCTAACTGGCGAAGCGGTGAAAGATCGCGACACAGCGAAGCCACGAGTCCCCGGTGGCGCAACAAATAATCAAAATAACGATACGGAAGATAAAAGACGTTGGGGACGGACGTATCGCGATAAGACCTCTAAAAAAGATTCCTCGACGACATCACCGATGAAAGGATCGACGTCGAAGGACATAACAAAGGAGTCTGAGAACGCTTCGACGAATTCCGAGCGTGTCTCGTCGGCGGTTGGGCGAAATTCCTCGCATCTGGAGAACGATATGAACACTCTGAACGCGGAAAGAGCGAGCAACGTCGTCGAGAACGCTGGCAAAAGTGCCGAGGATCGATCTAAGGAACAGGAAAAGGCGATGGAAGGACGTCCGAGGAATTCGCGACTTGAGACCGGTTCGCGCGAGCCTACGGTGATCAATTCCACGGATAACGAGACCGTTTCGAGTGCATCGGAGTTGCCGAAAAAAGGAGCAAACGTCCGATCGATCTCGTTAGCGCAGGATTTTGACGAGGTGAATGAGCGGACGGGCGTAATTGTTTCCGAAGGGTCGGGGGATTCGGCGAATCGAAACAGCGGGAGGGGTAACGAACCGGGTAGACCTGGTTCCGAGGACGTTAATCCTCCGGGAGATAGAAGTAAGAGTGCTGGCTTGATGGAAGACCAGCTGCGTTCCCGAAAAGAAAGAAGGTCCTCGGTTAGGAACGGTAATCCTGACACGGGGAATTTGCACTCGGGGACAGATTCGAATGGCAGCGACGTGGTGTCGAGTGTCACGTCCCTGAAGATCGATCCTAGCAGAAGCAGCAACGTTCCGAGGCCAATTTCGCTGGATCGACCGCCGGAGTTTATCCGAGGAGAGGATCGATCGGTTCCGAGCGAGAGTTACGAGTCTGTCATTTCGTTCAGCGAAGTGTCTTGGACGGAACAGGATTCTGAGGTCTCATCCTTGAACACCGACGACCTGGACCATCCGCTGGAAATCGATTCCACGGTGGCTAGTTTGGAGAACGATGACTACATTCGTCTGGACGATGAGCTAGCGGGTTCGGAGAACGCTTCGGCGCACGAAATCAAGAATCAGTGGCCGGTGAAACACAGCGCGGTTGTCGAGGGTGATCTCGTGTTAGGTGGCTTGATGATGGTTCACGAGAGGGAAGATAGTGTTACCTGTGGTCCCGTAATGCCTCAGGGAGGCGTGCAAGCATTGGAAGCCATGCTGTACACGTTGGACTGGTTGAACGAGCAAGAAATCGTTCCCGGCGTCAAAATCGGCGCGCACATCCTTGACGACTGCGATAAGGACACCTACGGGTTGGAGATGGCCGTGGACTTCATCAAAGGTAGGTTCAGCTGTTTGATATGGGTTGCCGGGAACATTGGGGCGATACCAACCGCCCGGGGATTATGATTGACAGAATATTGGGCTACATGCGTCGCGCGATACGCTAATTCCGGAAACCATGCTGGTACCGCTGATGGGTTTCCCGATGTCCGAGTGATGAGTTGTCACAAAGTATATTTGCTTTGAATCTGATTCCAAAGGCTGATAGATCTCCTGGGATTCGGAATCAACTGTACGAAGGGCGATGCTTAGACTGTTTCGTTTGGTCGCATCTAGTCTTCAAACATTGCTATCCTGCATTCTGTGATGAATTATATTGACGGTACGACTTGTATACATTCTGTTCGGAAGGATCATTAACGTGCCGCTTTCATTAAAATAGCGCTGTGACCCAAATGCGCTCAATCTTTTTTTTTTTGCTAAATTTCGTTTACCTTTATTTAAATGGTAGTGAGTTTTGTGCGATGTGCAGTTTTACCTTAACGACCGTAAAAAAAATCTTTCTACCCAGCTGCTTTGTTAGTCGGATAGCCTTGAGACGCGTGGGGTAAACATACCACTGGAAATAAATGTAATTCAGAGTATCCTGGTTGTACGAAGATTTACGACTTTTCACGTCGAGAAAGATTTACTGTAAAAATGTTGAAAACGTCGACAGTTCTTCATCAAGCACAAATTATTCAACTGTTGTGTAATGGCTGAAAATGGTTGATATTCATTGGTGTATTAGTCTAGACAGAACTATCATTTCATTAATACCGCTATTTCTTATTCACGCCGTGAACACAATGGAGTTCCAGCAAAGTGTGTCTCCTCGGATGCGATGGGTGCAAACTGAATGCAACTTCATCTTGTAGAAGCGTTTCCATCCTCGGAGGATTATCCGGCGAAGAGTATTCGGATTACTCCGGTTGTTTGCGGCATTGAAGCCAGCCGCGGCCACGGAAATATTACTTAATTTTTCACAGTGACACTTTTATGTCGAGTCGCCGTGCACCCGGTGAAAAATGCACCGTCCGTTGCAAAACCGTACGCAATAAACAAAAGGGAAAAACCGTGAGCGAGCGAAGAACACGCGCGCTGTTCGTTTTAATTACTCTCCGCCTGTCTTCCTCTCTGCTTCTTTCAATACCAAGAGAAAGCGAAAAAGCCTGTTAATATTAACTGGTCGCGTTGGGTCATTTATGCGAAGTTATTACTTTCGCTCGTTGCGCCTAATTACCGCGTTCCGAGACAATGGATTCCGGTCCTTCGGTGTCCTTCGCAGCTCAACAATTCCTCCAAACGGAATTACCGTCAGCTTATGCCAGCTGCATTCACAAAATTACATTCTCCCTCTGCTCGTTGAAAACTTCGGCTCGCATGATGATTCCGCTTAATTAGTACGGTGGCGGCTGCTTATGAATCGTCTGCATGGAAAATTGTTTCCTTTGGCGATCGTGGTATTGATATGACCGTGTGTGTGCCTCAAAAGCATGAAGCTCTGGCTACATGGAACTCAATTTTGTATTGCAGAATGCGGAGTAAACCTGTATACATACAGAACATATTTATGCAGTCTTGAATATCTACATACACAATTAAAATTTACAAAATAGGATAAAATCCTGCACACTTTACCCAGGTCTTTATCACCTTATTAATTAAAAACAGACAGGTTCTAAAATCATGAGAATGGCGACAGGAAATTTTGTAAAAGATATTTTTCTTTAAAAATTTCTGGTATCCACAATGTAGACGACGGAAGCACTGGAATTTTTAATTCAACTTTTCACATTACTGTGATTAGTTTGGAAACTATATCAGTTACAGGAAAAAGTTAAATACTAAAAAACATAGGTAGGGGTGAAACCACCAAAAAAATCTTGACCTTTCTTATCATAATGAATACCTAGGAAACTATATATAAGGTACATGAGAAATTCAAGATTTCTTGGAAGAGTGTTTTCATCAAGATGAAAAATTGTTGAGGTCCCAGCATCCCATGAGCCACATTTACGCAAACTTTCAAATTTATTTAATTTTCCGGTTGCCGAACGTTCCCGGCGAAACTCCTAAGTAGTATAAGTCACTAACAAGTTACACCAGCGTTACCAGTGGACGAGTTCGACAGTTCGATTGTAACCGTTAATTGCGTCCGACACCGGGCAACTCCAGGGTTCAGACATCCGGTTTTTCTAATGTTAGAGGACAAGTTTTGTTCACGTATTCCCTAAGGTAGCCTGGCCAGGTAACCGTAGCCTAGGACAGCGTGCCACAAATGAACAGGTCCCATCGAGCATTCCCGGCGCGACGCTTCTTCACTGTCGAACTCGTCGCATGAACCCCGCGTCTTGTCCTCCCTTCGAATCCCCGTGAAAACTTTGAAGGCCAGACGGAAAGTTCTAATGCGAGCAATACCTCGTCGAAACAACAGCGGCGAATATCTTCGAGACCAATTTTCCATATGGAAAATTTTGTCCGCGAGAAAAATGCCTTCCACGCCGGGGGGCTTCGTGGAATTACGGTAAACTTTCCGGCCTGAGGACTTTCTCCCTTCTCCCGACGAACATCCCCTGAAAGTCTGACTAGTAACGTTCTTGTACTACTGTCGCGATTAATAATAAATTATTATGTTTAAGGAGAACGAAGGTGGGTTAAAAAGGCAAAGTGCGATCTGTATAACTTGGAAAAATGAACGAAAGTAAATTAAAAATTTTAAAAATGATGTACATAACACGATCTATGAAATTATAAAAAAATTGGTGCGATACGCGCGTTTCTTCGTACCATGAATAAACTGAAGACAAACAAATATCGATCATGGTGACTATCGAACTACGAATCGGTTGCGAATTCTCGCCACGCTTCGATGATTAAAATTCTGCAGAAATATTTATAGTGTCGCCGGGATTGCTTCTCTCTCTCTCTCTCTCTCTCTCTCTCCCTCTCTCTCCCTCGTGCTCTCACCCGACGCAGTTTCAAGTATTGGACATTTAATCACACTTCCTGCACCCGTATAAAACAAGCACACGCAGAACTTCCGTTTCCACGTGCGTGCGAATATCACTGCAGATTGAACTAAACCATTTAACAAATTACCACCACATTTTAATTAACACGTGGCCAGTGTTTTTGTCATCGTAGCAGGCAGTTCTCCGGTTCCACAGTTCAGCCGTGGTACAGATTAAATGTGAATGCGCTTGAAGCTGGTTCAGCTATCATTTCAACGCCGGAAAAAAAATCCGCGAAACGTGATAGGAGGAGGACAAAATGCGACAGGTGCCCCCTGTAAGATGAGAGAACGGATTTTTAATTAAACGCGATGAACACAGAAAGAGTGAAGGGGAGTATACACTGCGGAAGAGAACACGAAGATTGTTTGCCTCGGCAATATTACCACTTCGAGTTCAGAGAACAGTTATACGAATTAAAGCGCTGCTGTATTTACCTTCTGTAAAAATCTTTCTCTCCGAACGATTTATGGGATACCTCGTTAATATTCACGTCCGAGCAGTGCTGCCAGATGAGGGGAATCACGGTAATATGATGTACCCCCTTTCGGATGACCAGAGTAATATGTGCACGTGCAGCGTGTCTACGACTTAGTGTAAGGGACGTTAGATAGTGATGGAATAGGATAGTGGAAGGGGAAAAGAAGGAGAATATTCCCGAGAATTTGAGTACCATTTGGTACCCATCTAGCAGCACTGCGTCCGAGATAAAAAATTGACAGTAGCATGTGGACACAGTACGTTAGTCAAACAACTGGCAACGTCAATGAGAGACGGATAATGTCAGTATTTGCAGCAAGTAGAAATATCGAGTACTGATGAGCCATCGAGCCAAAGTGAGGTAGTCAGTCCGCGTAGGCCTCAATGTATTCACATTGATCATCACGGTAATGAAGACTGGTATGGAAATGCGTGTTTGCCTACTATTTCATGCTACCATCGGATCCTTAATTGCCTCCGTCGCATATATTTTTCCAGAACAGAATTATCGTCGCTGTGATCATGAACAACCCCTAATGCAGTATTTTACCATTGCAGTTAAAGATTCTGTAAATTCTCATACCGAGAGGTTGGACGAAATAAATGGAAATTTATTTTTAAAACCGTTTTTAAATGCAGGGAAAATATTTGTTCGTCAATAATTATTTTATTTGTCTGCTTCAGCGCAGATTTCTACCGATTGCTTCATTTGACACTGACAACGGCTGGTTATACCACAAATTACTCTGGTACATAATTAGTCACTTACGGACACTATTGTTAGACCAATTATTGATCTGTTCTATTTGTCCGATTGATTACTGATACACACTACTTGACAGAATAAGCTCGGACACAGTCAAATTATTTTGGGTAACCAATTACTGAGCCACAGTAATTGGCGTGCTAATCGCTTGTCTGTGTTACCTGTCTACATAATTACTCACCTATAGTACCTATTTGACTAATCAATGGCGTGACAACCTGATGATTTACACGCAAAAACAAATCTATTCTCGCTTTTAACTAATTTGATCATTCAGTGATACATTATAAATCTATGGTAAATCAATTTGTATCGATCTATGCTGCTTTTATTATGCATGGTTGACCTATACTACTTGTCACAGCAATTTGTAATGTATACTGTCTAATAATTCGTTCAATTATACTCCTCAACGTACATACTCACATGTACTTTCTCGTCTGACTAATCGTTGACTTATATTACTAGTCCGAGAAATTATTTTATCATCCACTGTAGATGACTTGTCTGACGAAACTCTGACCTCATCACTGTCCTCAAGTGGTCACCTAGGTATCGTGTTAGTCCTGGACTGTCGCATCTCAATTAGAGTGCACTTCTGTTATCAGATGGTGTTTCCAATTCCGCAGGAGATCGCTGTTTTATCGCTACATTCTCCACGGAGACTTGAACGATAAGCTCTTTAGAATTCAATTTCCTTGAGAAGGATATCGTAAACGCAGGGCCATCGCGTTGCCAGTTTACTGTGATACGGTTTGCATTCGTGATAGAGATACATTAGACGGGATCCGGCGCACCGTCGAGGAGTAATTATAGTTTCCTATTTTCTGGAATGTTTGCGATTGTCCCTTCCGTTTGAAACGCGATCGTTAAACGGAGCGTGCTTCAATCAAATTTTTCCCGTGCTACAATCTTAATGGGAGTATCACTTACCCAGAAGTATCGCAACTCTGTCGCTCCAGTAATGCGAGGAGCAGTTACAATGATTCGTTTTTCATTTCAAATGAATGTTACGTAGCCTGGTGTAATTTTTATTCTGACGTGCACAACGGCATTCATTAATTTCATGCAAAGCTGCATTCGTCGTTCAAGCAATTACGGAAGAAATCACTTGTAATGTAGAAAATTGTAATTATTGCTTGTAGAATTCGTATTGAAAAATAAAGACTGTCGATTGCGCCGGACAATTGCAAATCGATACATTGTTTCCAATAATTAATTTCCGATAATTGTTTCTTAGAAATTGTTTTAACCACTATTCACATTTCATAATGTTTTTTTTCAAATCTAATTAAAGTTTCATTTCTTCTCCAAGAAAAAGGAAGACAACCTGGTCTTTTAAAAGTAGTACGAAACATTAACCAACAATTGGGTTAAAACAACCGAGTACAGTTCTCTCCCCAACTCAAAGCACGAAAACAGACTCGATAAGATAATAACAGACGTGTCTCCCCTCGTTTATTATGCATCTTTATAGTTGTTCGCGCTACGTGAGCCGAAGTTTCGTCCCCGCGACAGAAGTTGCGCTTTCAACTTCATCATAAATGAGTACCTTTGTTCCTTTGCTTACAATAATTTTTCTCCTGGGTGTTCGAACAGCAGGACACATCAAAGTGGAGAAATTGTTCACACCAGCGAATTGCGTGGCGATTTCGCGAAGATAGAAATGCTACCGTATAATCGTACACACGATGACTTTGATACAGATTCCTACGATTTTTGCGCGACGCGAATACAGAATCAGCAACTGGTACGTGCCCGTAGCCGTGTTTTCGATTTCAGAACTTCCACGAAGGGAAGAGCCAGTCCTTTTCCGATCTTGTTTTGCCGTAACAGGAATACTGATTCTAGAATGGGGAGCCGTTTTTGTACTCGAAACTTCGACGGAAGCTTCGTGCGTCTTGAATCGAATTACCCAATTCGGCGAAGACTATTTTAATTCGCTTCTGCGATAAGAACGTCTTCGGGATTCTCGTCAAGAAAAGATAATTAAACCGAGCGCCTTTTTTGGTACGTTCTTCTCGGTATAGAGAGAAGATAGTCTGAACTAAAATTGTTGTTGATTTTTGTAGCCATTAAAAGTTCGAATCGTGATTAAATTAAGTAGAATTAATTTGAGTAAATAGAATGGAAGTATAATTCATTGATTTTTATATCTGTAGTAATCAGAAGTCTTTAGTGGGTTCACGACAATCAATTTTTATATGTGTCAGTGGAATAGCAATGAATTTGATCAAGCTGAGAGTGAAAAAAACTTCGTCGGAAGCTAGACAATGAATTTTTATAACTACGAGTGGAATGAGAGTATATTTAGTCAGACAGAATTTATTAACAGTACCAAAAATTTTGATATCTATCCAAATTATTTTGTTCGCCCCAATTTTTTAAAGCAAACAAAAGTTAAGCTATCGAATGTGGAATTTGGGTTTACTATCAGACGGACAGTTTTCACATCAACCAAATTTTGTGTACCGCAATATTTACCCTTGGAACGTATGCGAGCATAGTAGATAAGGGAGGATCGATACAATATCGGTACACCGTGGATACAGAGCTTCCACAAGCTTCCTGTTACATCGTGCAAGCTTGATATCATCTGTCGGTAAAGCTGGAATGCTTCGCAAGCTCGAGTCGATAAGTTTTCCTCGTGATCCACCAGCGACCGTCAGATAAAAGTGGAGGAAGAAAATTCCCTCGATAAGCGCGTGGTGTACCGATAACTGCAACCCCTTCTATATCAAGATCCAATAAATTTCACAACAATTCATGTACCCAAAAATCCATACAGTAACAACCAACACATGAATTTTTAACATGACATCACTGAAAAGTACGTTTGAAGCTCTTTCATTTGCCTTATTTTTCACGAAACAGTTTTCCACCAGTTCTTGTATCAAAATCATATTAATCCTCCGAGAGAAAAACGATAATTGCTATGAAAAGTTGGAGCCAAAAATTTCAACAAATAAAGAATAGTAGAAACTCACCGGGAAATGAAAGGGGTAATGGCAGCGAATTAATTGCAGCTTCTTGAAAATTGCAGATCACAAGAAACGTACGAAAAATTTAATAAACCGTACAAGTGGAACGCTGTATTATTCAACAGCCGTCCACTGTCTGAGCAATATCATATCTCACTGCTGCCAGCAATTAATAATTCAAGTCTCGTACTTAACAGGATGACCCGTAAAACAACAACCATAAAAATTTCATAAAACCGGAGTGGCTGAGTGAAATATAAATTAAAAAGTTAAGGTTCATCACGGCGATATTTACCCCACTGATTTTATCCACTCATAGAAAACGCTTATAACAGCTTAACAAATTTTCATTCATTAGAATATTGTTGGTGGTCTTGTTTCCAGACTTTTTGTTACGAAATATTTCAAATGGATTGGTTTGTTTTTAAAGGATTGAGAGGAAATTCATTGATTTATTGTTTAAATATTTAAAGGGCTGAATGGTCTTCCATCAGCATAGCTAATAAAATATATTTATTTATTTATAAGTTTCATGTATTCTGCGAATTCTGGTATTTCCCTGCCGCTGCCAATTATGCCCGAACCATTTCGATATTGGAGGTCGACTTTCGGAGCCAGACAAGCATCGAGTTTCCATTCTCCAATATCGCGTTGAAAAATTGCAAATTGATCTCAAAGAACCCCGCCATTGAAGCTAATTACGAGCCCTTGTCAGTCCTGTGTCTCCGGGGCTGCAAAATTAAAAGTTCCATCGAGGCGTGTGTCAATCGAGAACACGTTTCCCGTTTGCTTTCAGCAGGGCCGATTGTTTTACGGTGTTCGTGGAAATTCCATATCGTCGGAACCACCATGTATTAAATGTTATTCCACGGTTTTACGACTTACATTTGTTGGCTGGTACGCGCACTTTCCGCGGCAACGTTCACGATCTGATATTACCGGCCCGGACACAGGCCGGCATACGAATTGCTGAAATTTTCACGCCACAGAAATTATGCGTGCAGCCTACGACGTCATGAGTGTAGCCTCTTAAAAAAATAAATGCACGCGAGTCCCGCTGCAACAACGACAGGCCGTCGTGTAACGAGCACAATGACGGCGCAGCAGGGCAGCCCAAGCGCGTTTTAAGTACCGCTCGTAAAGGTATTAATAAAACTCGTTACCGTCTTGAATGCCAGCAGCGTCACGTCAGTGAGATTGCCCACGGTTTAACGCAAAATTTGTTACGTGCATTCGTCACCGGCGCATTAACACATTCCTTGCCAGCTACGAATTTCCTGCGAAAGAATTTGTGTTGCGTAAAATATATTTTACAATACTGTTAATTTTTCGTGTACCAATAAAAAAGACCGAGCTAAGAACGTTAGGTGCATCATATACTTCGGTATTAATTTTTATATCCGTTTAAAATTTAGTTACATTGACGTTAAGTATGATGAATCAGAACAAGTGGAATGAGAGTGTATTGAGTCACACCGATTGCATGTTTAAAACTGACCACATGTTCACAAAGCTGTTTAATTACTTCTGAAGCATTTCTCACCAATTAACGATAAATAAAAATTGCGATAAAGAGGAATTCCTTTACTGTTTATAAACCGAGTATTTCGTGTTTTATCCGAAGCGAGTGTAAACACGGTTGGCTTTCACAGGGCAAGCCAGCCGAACGACAGTTAAAGCATTTTTTTCCGTGTTTGTACTTCGGGGGTAGCAATTTGGCGGTTTCACCCCATAAACTTGAGTTACTACAGCTAAAAAAAAATTAATGCCCACTATTGTGGCAGCCGCACAAGGCTGTAAAGTTGCAACCAGCTGGTCGGTGGACCGTCGACGACCCTTCGTTATCGGTTGAAACGAGTTTTCCGGCGAGATGCGAATTTTTCCGCGGAGGACATTATCGCGAGCGTTGAACGCGACGATTTGTCACGACACTCTTCCGGACAGACGATCTGAAAAGATCATTTTTCATAACGGGAAGCCACGAGGGGTGGGCGATAATGGTAAAATCGAATGGCGACTAGTACGCGGAACAGAGAGAGCAACGATTCCTGATCGAAACAGTGTGATCTTCGTTTTTTTTTTTCTTTGTCACAGGATCAGAAAGTTTTCCCCGGAATCATCAGTCACCGTGAATCATAATTTCAGAGGCTCCACTGCGGCCGACAACCGTAAATAATCGTTTTCTGTTAGGCGATGTGACTGCCGGCGCGTCTCGAGTCCATTCTTCCGGGAAGTTTTAATTAAAATCCTAAAGGAGCAATTAAGTGAAGGACACTCGCAATTCTCGTTGCAGTTGTGGATCTACGTTTAGAATCGCGGCGACTCGAAAAGAATTCAAAGTTCAAGCCGCGTGAACTTGCGCGAACGAGGAAACTTTCGTCGCGCGAAATCGAGAAATCTTCCACGGTTGCTCCGTGATAATAAGAAAAATAATTGAGCAATTAGGAGCACGGAGGTGATCGCCGGGCAGACCTCCCCCCATCTGATAACAAAAGTTCGCGTTATTACCGCGACGGTTTCTATTTCAGCCGCAATTTTGTCATCGTCGTGAGTAACCTTTTACAATTTCCACTTGAGAAATGTCTCAAAACCGTGGTATTGGCGACGTGATTCTTCGAACAATATTTCTAATTGAATAGCTCCTTGTACAAACATAACCCATACACTCGAAATAAAATCTGGTTTTATTTTACCCTTAATCCTTTCGGTCACGAATTATTTATTCTTGGAAAAAAATCATGGCTTTGCTAAGCAGTTCATTGAAAATATAAATGTTTAGTATATTACTAAAATTTAGTATGTCCTTCTATCAGGACAACTAGTAAAATTTTTTATTCTTTGGGAAAAATGAAGTTGAAACGTACTCTTTACGTGAGCCACGAATTTCCAAGGAAATTTGAAGAAAATATATTAATACCGTTTGCAACTGCTGCAAAATAACTATGACAGTCACACGACACTTGACCGGAGCACAGGGAATGATATCACAGAGTCATAAATGAAAACGTTGTGAATTTCCTGTTTTGGTGCTGATTATCCCGGGAGCAAAGCGTTTCAAATCTCTCATAAATGTAGGAATAACCGTTCATAGAATCTCTTGCGCTCGTGGGACGATTCGTAGCCGAACGGTCGACCGTGGATACAGACCTAATTTCGTACAGTCGATACAGTCGTGCAAGAGACATGAGATGTGGCCACGTGTAGTTTGTATTTATGAAGGGAAGAATAAAATTGCCAATCTTCTCGATTTTCTTCGAGTATAGTCGGCAGGGAATTCAATTGGAACATATGATTAAAAAGAAACGAGAAAAGTGTAGTGTAACTATAACGAGTGGATCAAGTCTGAATATTATCAGAACGCTGCAACGGATTTTCGAAAAATAAGTAGAATGGAAACATGAAATTATACAAATTAGTTGAATTAGTTCGAAACATTAGAACTGAACTGTGTTTGAAGTAAACCAGTAGAATAGGACTGTCTTATGAAACAGATATACAATTTCTTCAATATATAGTTAGTCAAAAATAATTTAGGGTCAGTTCCGATTTACAAGGAAAGGGGATAATAAAGTTCGGGAGTAGTTCATAACAGAGGAAATATATGTCAAATGGAAATGAACGTATGTGCTATCTAAGGAAACGTAAGCTGAGATAATATTTGTTTCTAGCACACGAACCGCCATTTGATAAACAGCGTAGCAAGAACCGGAGCTATTTCCAGCCATGTTAATATGTGCGCTGAGAGAGAATAGGATTGGAGATTCATTCTCACCTGGAAACAATTAAAATATCATCGTAGAAACAGAACTACGAGCTGGTACACTAAATTAATAAGTTATCCAACAAACTGACAAATAATAGAAATTCGTACATAATAAAAATTACTATAAAAATACACCAAGACTCGGCTACAGTGGAATGCTCAGACATTTGTCTGACGAACAGGCCAAAACTACAGACACATTTATAATAACGCCGATTATTGAAATGTAGTATTTTTTACAGCACCAGCAACATTTCTTTGTACTGTAACGAGAATTTTGTTACACGCAGAGGGAAATGAAATGGAAGCCCGTACACGCGCTCGAAGTAACCGGAATTCGATATCCAGCTTTTGGCAGCCTTGATGCATTCAATTTTTATAACCAGCACTCGCGAATTTATCGTATCAGGTTGACCACCCACATTGCATCGAACGGTCAAACTTTTCGTAGCCAGCAGAACCGCAAATCAAACGCACGGACTTTCAGCGAGAACGAAATCGACCATCGTGCACAGTGAACGCTCGTCGAAACATAAAATGATATTATCAGTAGAAGATTTTTTTTAGTTCCCTCTGCGCGCTTCTCATTAAATTAATTAGATTTCCAATTATACTCGACAACAATGAGCTTTCTGCAATTTAAGCAATTAGTCCTGTGCTCGACCGCGAACACACTGTCCTCATAGTTTGTATAGTTTAGCTATTTTCCGTGTCGATAACAATTTTCATACTTTCATGAATTCTATTGCATCATTTTCATGAAAATTTATAAATATTGTTAGAAATAATGAGTATTTTATTAGAAATATTGAGCAGCGAATTGGAGAGGAAGTTTCCGATTCAACGAATAGAATCAGCTGATACGAGCCAAATTAACCCTGAACAAGAGTGCGAATAAAACCAGCTCAAGAGAGTCAAACTAACCGCAGACAGGAGTGCGACCTATAGGCGCTTCGGATGCCCCAGGGATGCTACACCCCGTGAGTAAGCCCCTGAGGGACCTCCGATCGGAGGAGTACCAATTTTATTGCAGAAAATAAATTTTAAGAATTTTCAAGACTGAAAATTCCGATGGATTCCAATTAGGACATTAGAAATAATAATTGACGGTGTTCGTTGAATAAACAGTGGATGGATAGAATTTCTGAAGGTGGGCCAAGGTGGCTCTGGATGATTCCTGGCCATGCCCTAGTCCCGAAGCTCAACCGCTCCTGGCGGAACCCCCGGCCCGACTGACTGGCAGGCTGAGCGCTCTCGTCGAGCTCCGATGGCACGTGCGCAATGATGCGAAACTCGCCCTACCTCTACTAATTTCGCTTGATTTTGATCGAACTAATTATTGATAAATTTATTATTTCGGGATGTTTAATGGTTGTAACAGTCCCTTTTGGTAACGACCAAATATAAACACAAAATATTTGTCATCTAAAATGCACAACACTACTAAATGCAGTAAACTCGTGTTAAAACTCATTACAACGATTATGAACATTAATAAAAGTGATTGAGTACCACATCCACGGTTTCTAAACAATTAGTAACTGGTATCGGTAGCATTAATCGACGCGACGAATAAAATAAGTCTCGCTTCTGACGCACGTATAGAATTCGCATGGCAGTGAATGTGTTGAAGCACGAAACGTAATTAACATAAATTTTTCCCCAGAAATTATACGAACATCGTGAAGTAACATTCGAGTGTGCTGAAAGTCTTCGAAACGTGGAAAACTACTTGCAGCATGCACTTAGATTTAACGGTTGCAATAACAGTCGAGCGTTCTGCAACTTTAGGCTGCTCACCTAAGGCGCACGACAGCGTCTCATATTCTCAATTGCGCTGAAATTGCGCCACGCGTTTTCCATGCCTCGCCGTCTCATGAATAATGGAATTTCTGCTATCGCGTACCAGAGTCCGCAACAAAATCACTTTTTCAACGCTCGAACGCCACGATAACAACCCGAAATTAATGTCCAACACGAAAGATCGGATACCTGGCAACGTCGACAGCGTCGAAACTTTGTTCTACGCTGACATAATCGTACCGCAGAAACGCACAGACTCTGTTATTAATGCATGCGGGAAACGCTATACGAAAATCAGACGATGAAATCAATCCCTTTCCTACGCTAATAAAAATTATTACCACGACTGTTGTAATAATTCAACGTCTTCTTTGTAGTCGCGTCCTTCGAACAATTTGACATTGGTACTTCTAGATAAAAGATAACCATTCTGTCCAAAATTAAACTCCAACCGAGTTGAATACATTATAGAATATTTATTATTGTCGTGACAGTTTATGTTTCGCTTCAACTATAGTCGTGTACGATTTCATTTGTAATCATTTCAAGATCGAATGAAGGTCTGTGTAATATAAATAAAAAAATGTTGGTAGCTTGTTCTCGTCGAACAAGAGCGTTGCACCTTCGAATTTATTTTTAAAGGTTCCCCGGTCGGTTCGTGGACAGGCTGGGGAGAAAGATAAAGAAGGAAAGACGAAACGTGCAATTACACGCGAGCTTGTGGCCCGTTCCCGGAGAAAATTGCCTCGTAAACCAGCCTTATCGCTCAAATATAGCGTTCGTTGCGTAAAGGATAATATTCACTTAGGCTATCGCGCAGGTAAAAATTGAACACTTTCGTTGGCGAGGTCCACGGCGACGGGTCCTCGAACCGTTCTTGAGTTTCTCGTTACTTGGCACGCGGGGTGCACACGCTCGTTTTCTTCCGAGCAAGAAGTCCCCTTCTACCTTTAGCCTGTCACAGAGCTCGCTCATTACTGCCACTTAACTTCCCTCATAATTTTTATCGTTGCGCCAAGTATACCAAAAGAAAGGCTCCATTACCCGACGGTAACGACCTAACAATAATGTAGCCGTAAAATGATACTGTGCTTAGAACGACAAACACGGGAACTGCATGCGGCACGATCGCATAAACCACTATTCCCTTATGGTCGCGCGGATAGCTGGTCGAAACGTTCGACACAATCAAACTTTGTCAATTTAACAGAATCGAAGTTTACTCACAATTTAATTAATATAAAATTCACGTCCGAACGAACCGTATACAAATGTAAATAATTTATGTATTTCTAAAGTACACAGTGACAAATTAGTTCTGATTTATTTGTTATTTTAGCACTGTTCAAAATATCTTTATATTTGTACCGAGGCTTTTATAAACTTACATTATTTTCTTATTTCCGCTCCAACGTTTTACGTTCTGCTTGTCCAACCAGATACAATCTCATTTCACTGGCTATAAAAGGAGCATGCACCATTCTACACATTGAATTGAATAGAATTCATGGGTTACTTAGAAGATTAGATGCGCGTGTCATTCTATTTGACTAACAGTGTACACATCTCATCCCACGTCCTCTGACAGTATAATGTATTGTGTGCTACTTGTTTCACCTCCAGAACAAATCAATCTGCTTGTCAGGTGTGTCTCTGTATGTGCCTAGATTAGCGGAGGATACGCAGAATACGCAGCATGTGCGACCCATTCTTCTTGCCCGATTACATATCGGATCAATCCACTTGTTAATGTATAATACATCATTGTCTTACTGTAGTTATTTCTTTAATGTCTATTTGATCAGTGTGCCACTGGTCCCAGCTGCGCATTTACAAATCGGTCGTAACATTAGAGTTATATGTGCTTAAATCTCCAAGACGAATTGTTGGCAGTGACAAATTCTAAGACAGTGACGACGTTCGAAAACTGCACAAACTATAGACATTGTGTTCGAATGTTTGCCGGAAATTTTACTTCTTCATTTATTTCAACAACTGCAACAGCTTTTCGGAGGATTTAAAATGTCACAGAGAGGTGCAGTAGATTTCCTGAATTTTACATGAACAAAATTATCGAGTCGTGACAGACATGCAATCGGTTGCAATATATCTATATCTCTGTTTATATATTAATAAAGTACAGAATTGTGTCCAATCAATTTTTTAAATCATGACTGCAAGTGGCATCTTTCCAATCACAGTTATCTGCATTTCTAATGATCCAATCCTGGATCATTAAAATTAAAACATATTTGACTTCTTTATCAAACTGATATGCATACAGCCAATCAAAAGTTTACACGTCGACAGATGACAATTTGACAAAATTATCGAACGTTTCGAGCAATGAAATTAAAAATGAAATTCCGGATAAAAGATAGCAATGATTCGATACACGTCTATATCAGAAGACATAAACAAGTTATTGGACATTCATGAAGAATTGTGTCTCTTTCCACAGCCGAAACTGTATTCCTGCTGTCACAGTAACTTCTCGAAACATTTCTCCGAGCTGATCTCCATTTAAAAAAAGGTCAACAAAGAGGAGTCGATGGTTTTTAGAGCAGTATTCCAAAGTCAAGCTGTCGAAGTTCCTATCATAAGTGATGGTGGTCTGAGTCCCTGGATAGATCTTTATCCCTGTGCGTTTTCTTCGGCCGCCGGTAGGTAGTATTTTTGATAACCTTTCAGAGAAACTATTCCAGCGTCACACCTCCAGCAGCCGTGCGCTTTTATTCGGGCGGATTCGCGCATGCAAATGTCGGGCGGCGAATCGAGGGATATTGGAAGAGACCTTGATAGCGACGGCGACGGTCAAAATCCTCGCGGGCGATGAAATTAGGTTTTCAAATTTTAAAGCGGATATCCCAGTGCCCTCGTTCCGCCGCGCCACCGGTCTTACGTAAACTCGAGCGCGATATCGACGGAAAAAACCTTTCAAGGAAACTCCTGGATACCGTGCACGAAAATACCCGGATATATCAAGGGATATATTGGAACGGGGCAAGAGCCTGGGCCCTTGTCCCGAACGAGGTCAGACCCGTGTTCCCAAGTTCCGAAACAAGCTGCTTTTTACTCGTTACCCGGCCAATCAGATATCGCGATCGAATTTGCCCCGATACCATAAATTCCAGACACTCGATTCGTGTTCACGGTTTTGCCGAAGCTCCGTAGAATTTTTGCGTCGCTCGCCTGGCTGCTGACGGCGACGTTCTACTTCACTGAAAAGATATTATTCATTCATCACGATCTCATTTGAATTGACACTCGACATTCTGACTGTTGGTTCGTGTCGAAATTCTATGGAACGATCAGTAGAATTTTAATGACCCGCGTCTGCTTTGTGGCAGGTCCATTCTACTTAGCAGGAATGATATTTTGCTTTCGCAATCGAGCACGGGATTTCTCAATGCAAATATATGCCACGTAATGCAAGATAGAAATATTTACGAGGTTTTCATGTTCCTTGCCCGACTGCTGGCAATCTCGTTCTATTTAGATTGAAAGATATTCTTTTGTAACCAACCACGAGATTTTTGAAAATATATGGTCGTGAAGAGGAGCATAGAAATATTTACAATTCTTTTTAGAGACCTTGCCTGGCTACTGACAGGCTTATTTTACTTAAATTGGAAGATTCTCTATTGTTAAATAGTACAGAACATTTCGACGTAAATAAATGAAACGACGTGAGTGAATTCGAAACTGTAAAATAATGTTTTTTTAGTTTATTTTATAAATCGGCATTTTTTCGAGTTGTCGCAGTGGAAAACGTACTTGATTTTCAATTCATTTTCTTGAATAGAGTCACCACTTTTCCGCCAGCAGTACTGGTTAAACAAGCTCGGCATTCAGACGAGTAGCAATCGATGTTTCGTCATCGTCAACAAATCCATGAACCGAGTGGTACAAACCGCGACAGCACCGCGAATTGGCGCAAAGGGATGCGTTGCAATTGCGAGAGTCCAATAAAATTGTGTTTCGTAGGGAACCCCAAACTTCACTTCTGAAAACCAATAATAAAACTGATGGTCGCATGGAATACCACTTCGGACAAATTTGAGGCTCGATAGTCTAGTATTCCGCTCGCGAACGTAAAAAATTATTGTACATCTATAAAATATAAAAAATTAATTTTTTCCAAATCATTCAACAGCAGTAGAAATCTCGGACAATTATTCTGCAAAAACTACTAGGAGAGAATAATTGACAGACAGAAAAAAAAAAATTTTTGTATCTAAATCCAGTTTGTTACAATTCAGGTAAACAATCTTAAGATTGCAAATATTCGTAAAATACGATAGTTCGTTTTCTCATACGCAATTGAGAATCGTGTACGTAAAGTCGTTGGGCGTTAAAATTTTAATAAAACACGCGAAGAAAAATGTGTAGTGTTGCAGTTCCCAGGGGAAAATGGAAAGCGAAGCTGAGGCTACAATCAAGCATCGGTTTAGGGTAACAGCGAACAAAAGGTGCGCGAGACACGCGAGCGTGCCGGTAGATGACAAGCGTTGCCATTGGTCAGGTGTGGCCAGGTGAGGCCGGGTGTATCTACCTCGGAGAATACGATAGAAATCGGGCCCGGAAAATAGATTAGGCGTGTTTTTACGTAGTTACTTACGAGAGGCCCGCGGCGACCAAGCTGTGGCGGTTTCGGGAACTCGTGCCGGAAGCCCTGCGCTATGCCGATAAATTTTCGCCATAGAGGCTGGAAGATAAGGGCGTTCTTAACCAGCTGAACGGCACCGTGTAATCGCACGTGATTCCTCGAGAAAACGTAGACCTTTTTTCCCCGGGAATCCTTTGCCCTCCGATAATCGTCTTCGATATATCTGGCCGGCCACGAACTCGACGTCCATTTTTTTCTCTTTGTCTCTGTACTCATTTATCGCGGTTGCAGTTTTCAGTTTCAATCAAAATATAACATCTTAAAGTCGACGATTAACATTCGACATGTCACGCGAATCGATACTGACAGTTTCTATAATCCTCTACTAATCCATCAACATTGGCTTTGCCACTGATCTATTGTCACAGTTGCGGTGATCAATAATCCCAAACGTGAATCTTGTATGTTTCCCCTGTGTGCTTGACGTTATCATCTGGTCAATGGAAATTTAATCTTTGATTGCAATTAGTTTGAACTGGCGCAACATTACTCTGTCAGCTTCAGGAATATTAATTTCGGCCAGAATTTTGGCGATTCTCGCCATTGTACGACGACGTAGGGCTGTCTGACGTTTATTACCATGTCGTTTCGTGTCTTATGCAGGTTACCAGGGCGTCAGATAAGTCTAATTAAACGAGACATTACTAACACGAGCTCGTTCCCTTTACGCGTACCTTAAACGTAATCGCCTCTTTGTTATCGCACGTTTATTATGCGGACAGTATCGTAAAGGATGGCGGGAGAACCATGACTCTACTAAAGAGAAAATAGGTGAAGTATTTCGTCATTGAAGTTTCAACGACCAAATTCAGTGAATCGTGTTTACAACCCTTTCTTTCATACTCAACAACCCCACAGAATTCCTATACAAAGCGGATCCATTGCCAATGGCAGTTTGAAATGGAATTCTGTTTATACGAATCGATTTGGTCAGAAAATCCGGCTTAGGATAGTTATTGTCTATGAATGAAAAGAAAAATGTTTTTCATTCACCTGTGTTGTGTCCATTGATTTAATTGTTAGGTTGTGCATAATTGGGGATTACACAAGATTTAGATTTTTAAGTCTGTACGATAATACACCTGTGTATGTTCTATTCATTGGGAGAATGCGTCTGACCACTATCGACTGTTACTACTTCTGGTCACTGTTCGAAGTGTGTTCCTATACCAATCATTGTGCATTATGAAACGTGTCTATCAAATCTACATGATGTAGGAATATTCTATGTCAAACCGCTCAGCTGTTTAAATCATTCAACGGCCCGCCGTGTTAATGCGTCGTCAAGACGACGACATATTCAGACGGAACACGGTTCGACAGTTGTGAACGCACGAAACTAAACGATTAAAATAAAGTTCTCATTCTTTTTGGGATACTACAATGATAACACGTCTTATCATTTTTTAGGCGACTTTGACAGAACTTAAATAATTTGAGGGTGCCAGTATCTGTCATCACCACCGGAGATATTCAATAATAGTCAGATGCTAAATGGTCTCTTGATATATGCATAGGAGAGGGAGATTCTTAAATCACTTTGAAAACGAAATTGCTTTCCAAGAAAACGTCAATCTAGATTTTCTTCCTGGTTGTTCCTCCCGTTGTAAGACACTCTGAGTAATGGTTCAACTTAGGACATATTAATCATATTACATTTCTCGGTTCCCAAACTGGTTATGAAGAGGGAAGATAAGTTCATTGATGACTGGGCATACCCGGGAAGATTAATTCATTTGAGGTGACTTTCCAATATCTGGAAAATTATCTGTCTCCCCTGTGGCCCAGTTACTTACTACACTAGCACAGACGTTCTCAAAAAGGATCAGAATCCTTGAAAAATGGAATCCCGATGTCCTGCATAGTAGATGATTTTCTGACATTCTAATGTAATGACGCTTTCTCATTTATCTGAGTTCCACGTTCGTGGCAGCAGCAGTGCCTTTAGAAGAGGTCTTCTCAATTTGATCCAATCAATTTAAACAGTTGCACATAATTATTTCTAGAGCGATGAAAATTGTTTCCAACTTCGGTAAAAAGCATTATTTCGACGATGGGATAAACGTATTAGGATTAAGTCATTCCCGTGGATGTCGGTCAGACATATCTCAAAATCTATGAGAGAGGCTTGTCCGCCACGGAATCGCGTGTTTGTTGGTACGATTCCTCTAATACATCTCGTATGCCTGGACTACGGGCAGATAGGCGTAGTTGTCGAGGCTGTCAACCCTGAACAGCCAGTAATCGAGTTCCATTCCATTTGCTTCCTGACGGTTTTCGACGCCTCAGCTAGTGATTATCCTTCGTTCTGAGATCGACGTGACCAACTGTGGCATCGAAATTAAACGTCGCTGGTTGCGACCGACGAATAATATTTTTCTCCTCCTCTCTATCGATACTGAAGCTCGCCGAGCGGACTCTGCCAAAAAAAATTTTAATATCATCCGCGACGAGTGCTTGCGATTGATTCGTTTCATAACCGAGAAAGCTTGTCAGAAACTCAAATTTCACTTAAAAACTGTCCAATGATTTTCATGAATCTTTCATTGATTCGATATATAGAAAAGTAATAAAAAAGAAATGATAAACGTCCAAGTAGTTTTAATCAGTGCTGTGAAATAAAATAAAATTGTAGGATATTAAGTACTCCAGCAGAATACTTTTTAACCGCCGTTCGGAAGAGTTTGTCTCCAGTCAAGTGGTGCAAGTAAATGCATAACGCGACGGTTGTAATTCCCATCGAACGCGTCGATTTCCCATGGATCCTCCGGTCATTAGCAAATCGTCGGGGAAACGGTATCGGTTCCCGGACAGAAACTTGGATAGTGAAGGGCCCGTCCGGAGACGTCCATGGATTTAGTTGGCGAAGCCTGGAACAGCCATCGAATATCGATACGGCCGCGATTAATTCCCATTAGGAAGTTGCCCCTCGCAGACGTCGTCGGGATTTCTTGGAAGTTTCCCGCAAACCGGCGAACGAGAGATCCGTTTGTCGCCGGTGAATGGCACGAACTACCTGAAGCTATCATCGCCTCCAATATACTTAGTTATCACCTAGAGACGATCCCCGTCGGCAAACTGTCGCTTCCCGGCAAAACAAAAGGGGAGGCCCGTCGAGGGGCGACAATGTTCCCTAATGTCGATGGTTTGCGAGCCACTCACGGAAAATAATGCCGGCCGGCTTTTACTCTTCCGGGCCATCGCCGCTTACGATCCTGCCAGCCGTTGTTACGCAGTATTTATTGCGTTCGGTTTTATTAGCCTGTAAATCGTGTCGATATTGCCTCCGCCCACGATCCCTCGGCTCATTTCCTGTTTGCCAGACTGCGACGTGTTCGCCGGACCACCGCCGAGATGCCGGATTCCACGATACTTTGCTAAATCAAGACCCTAATCACTCAACTGATTTCGGTTTCCGTATATCTGCTTTGCCGCAAATCGGTCGTTAGTTCCTCGGGATTGCGGCGGAAGTTTTTCGGCTCTCCGGAAATTGGAATAACCCTTCACGGTGTCCCATTAATTGCTCCATGGATGGGAATTGTAGCTGAAAGTTTCCCCGATTCGACGTACTGGAATGTTTCTTGAGTAGGTATTCATTGTCATCGTTACTCTTGTGAAACCCTTGACACCTTCTTCGCTCGAAATGTGTCCTTTAAATTGGGGTAGCCATTGAGTCATTAGCAACCGACAAGCATTGGGGACTCTGCGAGGAAGTGTTCGCGACAGGTTAGCCATTAAATCAAAATTTATGGGTTTGTAACTGTTCTATGATCCTATCGAGCTTTCAGAAGCTTTGTATCCGAAGGCAATATCTAGCGACACAAGTTATTTCAACTCCTTGGATTCTTTCTGTTTTTAATCGTTTCAGTGGGTCGACACTAATATATCGGTATTCTTAAATTTTTTTTCAATCGTTTTCCGGTTTCACGCTGCAGCCACTAATTTCTGTCCCAAATGCACGAAATCCGCAGTACGCTAATTGCCATAAATTATGATAATCGCTGCAGAAATCCTTCAAGGCGAAAATACTGCGAGAATTCCATTCTTCGAAATAAAAACGTGAAGGAAGGGACCATTAAAGGCTGAGTAATTCGCGTTAAATTAAGGTAGCGCTGATCCGGAACGCGAGGACGTGACCGTCAGATTTTTGAAATACAACTTCCATGACATTTAACACCCACTTCCGTGCTCCTCATCTTGAGTTAAGAGCTCTCCATGGTAGATTAAAAATAGGGGCCGTCCGAGTTATCGCCGCCGCTTGGCAGAAAGCCAATCTGGCAATTAATTTGGAGACGGACAAGGGGTAATTCCCTCGAACGTGCAACATCTGTTTCGACTGAAATTATGTTCAGCAACTTGGCCCGAAACTTTCCGCGCCGGGCGCCATGCAATTGTGTGGCCGCACGTGTTCAAGCACGCGTGTAAGTTAATCTTGCGCGCAATGATATGTGTCGGTCATCTATCGATCTGCCTCCGCCACGGACCCCTCGCGATCTGGTCATCATTGGCGGTTTGCTGTAATAGCATTGTAAGATATAGATCGATCTAATTACAATGCGTGTTAGCCACAGCACAATTTTCGATATAATGCAATGCGGTCCGGAACGCACGATATTGTTGACGTTGACGCGAAGCAATTAGTGTCTGACAAATCACGACATATTCTACTTACTCTTATATTCAATGCAATTCGTAGTATTCACTTAAAATCGAATTTCTTACAGCATTCTTTGTTGACTAGACTTTATAAATTTGTAATAAAACTGAATAGGAGCAATTTAAATACTCAGTAACAAATTGCACGTCTGACCGTAATGGTACAATATCGCACGACATAGTTTCAGATCATTTGTAATATTTTGCATATTATCTTCTCGACCACATACTGTAGAGAACGTCAGATGAAAATACATCCCAGAATTCAATATTACATTCCCCCAAAAATCGTCCAACTGTGAGACGACAATTTTGATGAAACCTGATGCGGAGGGGGGACGTACGGAAATATTCATCATATACTTTCCCAGCCTCCTTCCCCGCATTAAAGTGATGCAAATGCAGTAGAAACTCGAGATGCTAAATGTGCTAGCTAGCATAAGCATAGAACTAACAGCGATACGGCTCTCGGAACCACATAAGCTTCTTGGATCCGCTCTAAATGAACGTGAAACGGAGATAGTATTCTCTGATCGCGTTCGCGAGCCGATCGGGCTATGTTCCGCGTGAATTAAACGGTTAATATTCAAGAACAGGTGCATTCAGCCGAAATTGTGAAGTTCACCAGACAGTTGGGAACGAGGAAACCCTTCGAGGGTCGAGAGAAAGTACAGTGGGAAAGCGAGTCAATCTTTTCGTAAAGCAATTTCCTCTCTGGCGGGAGATTTAATATGCGGAAGTGCTGTTTCGCGTCGTTGCGAATCGATACCACCGGTGGCAGTATAATACTCGTGCAACACCGTTGCTCCGTATTTTTCTGCCGTGTTGGTCCGCGAGTACCTAGCCGAGACAAACCAGGGAACAAATTACCGATAGCACTTAAACCTTTCACGCGCAATTAACCGTGCCGAGAAGAATCACAGCGCCGGGAAGAAAGGACCGTGAAACGAACAAAGAATATTTCGAATTTCTGCCCCGCGGTGTGCGGCGCTTCGAGGTTAATCGTCAGACTAGAAAATGTTAAGTCGAGCAACGATGCGAATTGCATTCTACCTTTAATAGTCGCAGTCGCGACTACGACGCCGGATATCTAATTTTCAGATGGGTGTATTGGAACGTTTCTTCGAAGGAGTAATTATTTTTAATGATCCTGAGGACGCATTACTAGAATTGGAGCAACTATTATTACAGAATTATGCTGTCTACTGGCTGGCCATTAGGAGACTGTTCCAACGAACACGATAAAAAGTGTAATCTACCTGTAAGCAACTAGCTGCAATGCAAAACATGCCAGTCAATTTAATTCATGCAAGTATATCCTCTTCTTTGTCTGGCCACTGCAAGAACATTTCACTTCATAGTTGAATAGTTAATCCGTTGTTATAGGTAATTATTATCGAGCAAGGTGAATATATTCTACCTAACTTATTTCTGAGAGGGTCTAAATGTGTTTTCGTAACCATTGCCAGACTACAGCACGTCTATTCTACTTGAAACTCAAGACTTTCTCCTGTAATGTCTTTAGAAACTATAATAGACTTACCACAACTTGGTTAATTCGATTCTGAATGTACGTAAACAATTTTCTCGTGCCGTGCCCGAGTAGAACGCGAACGTTCTACTTAAGTAGAAAATATCTAGATCAATTTCCGTACAATTGCCTGACCACAACGAGACTATTCTACTGAATTGAGACTTTACCGTTCACGTACGCCATGTACATCATGAAACCCGGTGTGCTCGCATAAAATAATGCACTCCGTTGGAGGAAATAGTCAAATTGCAATTTATCATTCTACATCAACTGCGTCGGCAGAAACGCGGCGAGACGTCTGTCAGAAAATTCACGGCACCCGACATGCACGAGTATTTCGCCGTAGAATTCCTTGACGTCTGCAACTGAGTATTTCCATTTTCCTCGAGAGGAATAAATTGACGGCCGGAATACGTGTCGATTAACCGAGAATCGATACCGAATCCTCCCTGTCGGATGCAAAGAACGAGACACTCCAGATGCTAAAGGAAAATGGGAGTTTCCTCTCGATGCACGACGACGACGACGACGACGAGGCGGCGGCGGCGAGGCAGACATTTCGAAAAATACTTTCGACGACGAATCAAGGAAAGGAGAGGAGCGTGCCTGATGCAATAAAGACGCGGGGGTAAATTCGGCTCTAATCCGAGCGAGCGGAGGATCGTTTGAGCAAGAAGTTTCATTAGATAAATCGGAAACTCGACTCGGAACGGTTAGAGGCGATCCCCGACGCTCTACCGTATAGTTTTGCTCTTAGATTTCGCAGCAATTCCGCGAGGCTGCACAATCCAGTGCTATAATTGGATACCTACCGGCTGTTCGCGCATCCGGTTCCATCTATTCTCAGAGTTTCGTGAGGACTCAGTCCCTCTCTCTCTGTCTCTTTGCTGTCTCAAATGAAATAAGTGGGGATCGTTTGACAACGGAACGGCAGCGGCAATTATTAGTATTTCGTGCTGGCCTTCTAATTATCCAATCTCTCGCCGGCTCTAAATTGCGGCTCCGCAATTCACCAGGCTCCCTTTCGCGCGTCTTCAGTGTCCTTTCTCTAGTTTCAATCGACTAAACTCTTAAACATTCTGCTATACAATGCCAATTATTCGATGCAGCCAAAAAAATTATTTCGCATAAAGTAATCCTCCGCGACTACAAATTTGGAAACGTTGTCTGACCATGACAAGGATATTCTACTGGAATCAACGTCTACTGATATTCTTCCTTAAAAGTATTTTGGACGTGTTATAATTTCTTAATTGAATGCTGTCTTTCTATCTTTCTTAATTGAATGCAGTCTGACCATGACAAGGATATTCTACTTGAAACAACGTCTACTGCTATTCTTCCTTAAAAGTATTTTGAACGTGATATAATTTCTTAATTGAATGCTGTCTTTCTAATAATATCGACCAGTCGATTTTCCTCCAAATTATACCGTAACATCCTGCTCGGCATTGTTCGACGGTCGGAACGATAAAGTTTGATTGACCATAATTTCAAGTCCCATTCGCCGAAGTAATAATATTTTACGGTTCACCGGCGACAATCGAAACTTGCGGAGCCGTCTTCGGGATGGCACTGCTCCGCTGACAATGAAGTGGCTGCCAATTATATTTTCCACGATCGCTACATAATCGAAAAAGTTAACTACAGTTTCCACGGGCGGGGCTGATGAATTTACGAGAAGAGGCCATTACCTTCCCGACGTTTTCATTCCTCGCCTCGCGGTCATCGTAATTGCTCTTTTATCGCTTTCGGAGGAGTTGCCAGCGGCCGAGTCTCGAGAGCGCGGAGTATGCCGTTTTTATTCGCGGTGCCGTCACGGACAAAAAAAAACGACAATCAAATCGTCCGCGGGATATTCGTGCGGGAACCGGCTTTTGGGAGAAGTGGACGAGAAGTAAGAAACGGTGAAAAACAATGAGAGCCACAAAGAGGGATTCATTGCGAGAGAATATCATGAAGAGTCGAGAACGTTCACGCGAGAGATTCAATGTTCTCTCTAGAACGAAATTAACGTTTGCGGTTCTGGGAGTACTAGTTCTTTAACTACGATTTAAACAATCTTTTCACAGGATCTGATGTGTAATTAACAGGCTGAATAAATGATCGCGGTTGAAATATCGGCGAAAGTTCGCGACCATTTTGCCGGAGATTCTACTAGCTTCTGCAAATCAAATATTTGCGCTGTTGCCGTAAAATAATGTCCCGCGTCCTATAATATTGAAAATTAAATGTTGTCTGATCATTGCAGGATATTTTCACTGGCCAGATTATTCCAATTCGATCCAGGATACTGTGTCCCCTTTGGTAAGTGCACACCAGAAAAGATAATATTGTACTCGGATCAATATCATGTTCTCTGGTGTCTGACTATTGTGGGAACACACTACTGAACGTAATAACGCTCGTATCACAATGCTATGTTTGGAGTATGACACGTGCAGCAATAGTCTGCCGAATGGCCCGTTACGTTTATTACAAGGTTAAGCTCACTGTTGGCTGACTAGTGTCTGGAATATTCTACTGAACGTAATATATTCTAGCACCATGGATTAAACTGTCGAATTTAGTACTTGTCATATAATAGTCGGAGTGATAATCCAATCTGCACGAGAGGTAGACTACGAACTCGTGTACTTTGAGTTCATACCGATAACAGCATAATATTTGACGATCATAAAACGGGAAATGTAGAACACTACGTTGTAGCACCATATTCGACAATTACGCAATATTATTATGATGTTTCATTGATGTGTACAGCACTGGAAGGAAATCTTGTGATAACAGTATCAACAATGAGAATAATTACACTATACTGGTACATGATTTCCGTTTGCAGTTCTACGGTATTGTCATGAATTTCATTGATGTGTGCAATAATGACGGAATTCGTACCTAAAACAATACTCAAGAATGTAAATACATTCACTACCAAATACAAGCCCTACGCAATCTCATAGAATCAGAATCACGTAATTAATCGAATCGAAACTGGGAGGTTAAAATTTGTCATTATACAGCCAATGTTTATGCAAAAGAAAAATTGTCTAGATCAATCGCAAAGAACTGATACCGGACAGACAATTCTATCCACAGTATCACGCACCTCGTCCTCACGACACCACAATTCCAAACACCATGAAATCCAGCAAAAAGTTGTTCGATCGCGTAAGTGTCGGCACGCACGACGCTCGCACCAAGTAGCCTAGTTTCCGTGTCCACGTGGCCGTCGCGCGTCGCAAGATTAGCGGACAGGTGGGATCATTAATCAAAGTATCTCCCGGCGGATCGAGGATCGTGATCCTGGTCGACTTTCCGCGGCGAGAAACGATCAAGAAAATCCTTCCGGGGTCTGTCCGCGAGGCTCGTCGCGTCCCGCTTGTGAAATTATGATCGACGATGTAAACCGTCGGCGGCGGAAACGAACGTTGCGCGACACTCGGAGTTGCGGGAACGAAAGAAGGAAAGGGCGGCGAGGAAAAGGGATAGAAGGCGCGAAACAGCGGGGGTGGACGAAAGTGTAGGAACGGTAGAGTAGTAGGGAAAGAAGGGGCGAGGGACGTCGAAGTGGCAGTGCGGGGGAGGGGGGCGGTTGATACGTTTCAGGAGGGTAGTGTTGATGCAGTCGCAGAGCCAGTCAGTGGCTGCCACGGCACAGAGGCGGGCGCGTGCTCCCGTTCGACCGGTTCGCTAACACGATGACCAGAAATCGCGGAACCATGACAGAAAAGTATCTCCGATCGCGACGAAATTAAATCAATATGTACTGTACATATTCCTCTACACACCATGTGCGGCGCTCTTCGATATCTCTTCAACTACTTCACTAACAAAAAGTAAATCGAAACTCTGTAGTATCGCGTATCGATCTCGTCCGACCAGAGACAGTGAAAACGAACCTTGTAAAATGGATGAAATGTGATCGATAGCCAATTTGCTGGGTGTCCCTGCTGATTTGGCAAGGCGACTCGAGCTCCGAAACGGCAGTTTCGGTCGCGTGTCTCCGACTAACTGTGCCGGAAGAAATGTATAAGAAGAATCAAACAGGTGGACGGAAAATCGAAATGGTTTCGCGATCCCTGAACGTACCCCGCTTCGTCTCGTTGGACATCGTTTGAGAATAGTCGAAGTGGAGTAAGCATCGATTATATCGTTGTTCAGTATGTACGTGATCGTTCGATCCACGAGTGTCTCGCTACGAGTATCACGTGCTCCTGCGGATAAATGGCTGGGATTGGGACAGACAGCGGCATAATTTCATGGGAGATTACGCTCGGCAGGTGACACTACGTGAAAACCACTTTGTGAGATTGCTCGTGGAATGCGACGTCTCCGACTTGACGGGCGAAATGCTCCTCGAAAATATCGCGGACGTTCCGCTAGGATCGCTCGGTGTTTCCGGAATTCGCGTCATTGAAATTCCACGGTTAATTTTTTCGGTATTCGTCCGACACGGTCCTGACGAGAGATTGAAGCTCGGTAGCGATTTTAAGCTAATACCTCGCCGAGAAGTGTGATCACGCTAAACGAAACCGCACGCCCCCGAGATGAAAGCGATAAAGTACGGAAAGCTATTAATTTCGTCGAAGCAACGTTACTGAAGGCGCGCCGCGCCGGAATTTACTGGAGAAATTTGTTAATTAAAAATTTTAATCGGCTTCTAAACGCGAAGAAAGCGGCCACGGTACCCCGATATTACCACGCGTAATTAACGTTTCCGGTGGAGATTTTAGAAAAATCAATCGCCCGTAAACGTGTGACATCGTGAGAGCCGAAACGCTTGGCAACACGGCTCATTAGGAGCTTGAGTTGCTGGAGGAAAATGTATTTGATGTCGAACCTCGGTTTTGATCGTGTAATTGGTGCACGAAAAATTCGACCAGCTACATCTCTCGGAAAGTGTAGGGGAATGTTTAACGCGATGATTTTTTATAATCATTGCAACGCGTTTAACTATGTTTTATTAAATGTACAACGAAAGAAAATTGCAATTGTCCAAATTTGTAAATTTATAGTGAATTTCAATAGTATACAACACGGAAGTACAAAAATATAAAGTTTTTTGCAACCTGAATTGTCAATTTTTGCTTAACGTTATCTAACTAATTTTTACATGAATTACTTTTCAAGATTTGTTAGCGTTTGCTGTGTCTGACTAAGACCGGGTTATTCTACTTAAATATTTCAGAACCAGACTAGATCTATTAGGCTTTACCGTAACGACAGCGTTGCATTACCGACTACAGGCCACTGAGCAACAGCTGGGGCTGTCTGTCCAGTGCAAACCTATTCTACTTAATTATCGCGTATAATCAATCCCAGGAGGTCAGGATCTGGCCACTATAGGAGCATTCTACATTGCATCTAGGATCCTCTGTTGATTTTGAGGTCACCTTACTGAACGATCACGTATGATCAATCAAACAGTAGCAATTTTGCTGTTATATGTGAATCACCTAAATCCATACATCATTTGAACCGTAAATCAACCTAATTAAACCCCAAAATTTAATTTCAACGATTTCTACGTACCTGCTCTTCGAAACTGGCATTCAAGCATCTTTTATTCTCCAATTATATAGAAATCAACTATAGCGGTAAAAATGTTAAAAATGAAAAAATTCAAGTAGGAACACAGGGAATTCATATTCCGAGATAAAAGTGTTCGTTTCACTCTGAAATTGGCTATCGCCAGTCGGGATTCCTGTGTAAGAGTATTCTACGTAAAATTCTGAATTTACTGGCATACCGGATTGAAAAGCACTTTGTTTCAGGAAGTGAATAACACCAATGGTCGCTAACCGCACACGATACTACCTGCACAGTTCGTTTCCATAGTGTAAAATCGTTTCTAAATGTCGATTACATACTTCCCCATTCACTTAACCGAATGCACTCTCAATTATCCAAAGCATTCACTCGATATCTCCTCTGTGAAACAAAATAACATGGGATCGAATCTCGATGCCTTTGATCGAGAGGTAAGCTCCGTAGAATTGAAAAAAATTTCATTCCAGTTGGCCACTGGAGAGTCATTTGTATTCGTTAAATATTTAATATTTCAATGTTCCATATGTTCACGCGTCTGACCCGTGCAGAAATAATCTACTGCCTTGACATTTCTACGAAAGAAGCACTTAATTTTCGTAGACAATGATACTTTCCTTATGAATCGATTCGATAACGCAAACGTCCACTTCCTTTGGACAGCCTGACCTATTTTAGACTATGCCACTGAATCATTGAAATTCAAATAATGAAATAAAAGAAACCAAGCAATTAATTTCAAGCCGACTGTGTGTGAATAGTGCTGACACTGTCTGATTAATGCAACTACTTTCTACTTAATTACTACTCCATTACGGAAAATCGATATAGTCCCGTTTCTACACCTGAATGGATTGGAAATTCGTACACCCTACCAAGCAGTTAAACTGGAAATGTCTATAACGTATTCTAGGCACTGACTGAATCGAGAATATTCCACTTAATGAGTCTTCCAGTAGTGATATAAGTCTGTGCATTGATCTTCAGTTGCCTTAGTCAACCGAAAGTCCCAACTTAGTCGTCAAACGAAACAAAAGATGGAAATTTGAGAGGCTGGTATGGCCAAGGCAGGATTAATCTACTTAAAAACAATCTATAATGTATACTCCCATACATTCAACTGCTAGAACGTGGATTAAAAATATTCTCATTACCAGTTCATTGTGTAAAAGATAGACTTCTTAATCTTGATCTTAAATAATTAAAAATTGCCTGATCAAAATTCGATTGAACTCAGCGAGCCAAGAAATCACATCAGGAAAATCCTGAATACTAATAAATGTAATTTACTAGTTACAAGTTGCTAATAGCATGGCACCACGAAGTCTCACGAGACTAAATGCGCATTCCAACATTGTCTGACCATACAAGCTAATTCTACTTATTGACCAACTCCATCGAAAACTCTCTCTCCACAAGCACAGCATCCTATCGTCTTGTGCCGGCAATCTACCGGCAAAACTACAATCATAGTTCGCGGAGCTCATGCATAATTCTGCGTAGAATAGCACGGGAACTCGAAACAGAGTGATCGCGTCGCGTTGATCGATCCGTGTAGTTCGAACATCGACGGAATCGTCGATTCTGCGGGTGACGAAGCGCAACAGGTAACACGGAGCACAGAGATTGTCAAGGCGTTGGTCATGGTGTCACGGTTGTCGGATTCGGGAAAAAATGCGTTTCACTATCCAAAAATCCGCGAACAATTTGGCGTGGACGCGACGTCGCAACGGTGTGAAGGGTCTCGCGAGAGGAGACGTGCGAATAGGGAAAGAGAGAAGAGGAGAAGGAGAGAGAGAGAGAGAGAGAGAGAGAGAGAGAAGTTGTACGGAGCGCAACAGGTTACAGCACGTAACAAATCGCCGCGGTGCGCAACGAGCAACGAAACACACCGACGAACACCGTGTTTCTGGCGAGATTCCGCGGCGAAGACACAGTTGCACGGAGGACGCCTTCAAGTTTTTAATTAGCTCGCGGCCGGCCGTTATCGACGCGAACCCCGCGACGCGTTGAATCACAAGCAATTTAAACTTCCCAACAAGGCCCCGGTACCAGCTGCCCAAGTTTCGCCGAAGGCACCCCGAGATTATCCAATCACAGAATTCCGATAGGTTCGCGCCGCTTCCGTGTGCCCATTGTAATCGACGCGCTTTGATCTCGCCACCGAACCGATAAAAGGATCGCCGGATTGCTCCGAGCAACGCGGTACCGTCGTCGAAAACGTCGCCGATTTTTAACACTGGGTTTACGTAGCTTTAAAAGCGACTATTTATAAAAATGACAATAATTTGTCTATCCAAATTTTAGCCATTCTTTCTAATATATATCCAAGGAAATGAATTTGATCAATCTCAGTACATATTCATTTTGTTTAATTTGATAATGCTACCGTGTGCCTGTTAAAAATTGTTATGACGTTAATTACCTTCGTTGAATAGTTGTGCAATCGAAGCGAATGTAAACAAGATACCCCGCGACAAAAATTTTTAACAAGCTCCCGGAATAATAGGGCACAGTCACGGAAACCGTCAAGTGTCAAATAACAAACGCACGGTGTACTGTGCGGTGTTTGCGATTCAGTTAATCAGCCGAATTTTTCGTAGCGCGACCGGCTGATCGGTGAATTTCGATTGTCAACCGGAGCTTCGCGTTCAAGAGCGCATTGAATGGCGTTGATTACACAGCACGACTGAACCACCGGACATTCGTGGTGTCGGTTTTGGGATAGTTGTAGTGTCGAATGATTTTCCGACTTCCGTTGATTTCCCGGTTATTTTACTGCTACTTTTGCAACTTCGCAGCTTCGCCGATCTCTCACATTAATCGAGTACTTGTTAATTAGTACTTGAACACCTGCTTCGTGTCTGTAATTTTGCAGTGACCCTCGTATTTATTCACGGAAGCAAGAAATCGAAAATTTTGAGTTCGAGTTGAATATCACGATTGAATTTCAAAGGAAAGAATAACCGAAGTAAATATATAATTATGGACTAATTATTGCAGTCCGTTCTGGTCGGCGACATATGTGAACGAATGTGTGAGCAGTACAGGAATTTAAATTTTCCGTGATGTTTAATTAGTTTGATGTTTTCATACTCGAAACATTCGGTGCACAGTTTTTCACTGCGAGCATAAAGAAGTGTAGAATGCTAGGCAGTTCGGAAATTTTGTTAGAGACATAGCTGCTCAGTTATATGAAAGTTAATTGAGAGGAACTTACTAATTACGTATCTGACTACAACGAGATTATCAAAATAATGTGGACGATCCAATAGTGATAATAATTCTGGAATATAGAGGCAAATAATATACTACATAATTCTCAAATATTTTCAAATAAAAATGATTAAAAAATTCAATGAAGAAAATCAGTGTATTCTATCAAAGCTGTAATTTAAGTTCCGTTCCACTTTAAATCAGATTGAACCAAGGCTTATTTAAAAATAAGCCGAGACCCACTTAATTCAGGCTGAACAGAGATGTAAAGCGATTTGAAGTTCAATGCATACCGAAATTTCTTAAAAGTCCTCACAGTAAGTGTATTTTAATCCGAGCATGAAAAAAAGCGATTCGACTGTTTGTAACGATATTGCACAATTTTCGGCGAAGAAACATCGAAGTATCCACGGAAGAGTATTCCCGACTGCAAACCTTCATTCTCTTTCGAGCGCTGATTGCATGGATCGAGCCATATAACGACCGCCATCAGCAGTAAAAGCGGATCGGGTTCCGCGTCGACCTTTCCCTAAAGCGAGGCCGATTCCTCGTGGATCGAACGATCGTGCGAGCCGAGCCATCAAACCGCCATCAACCGGTAATCAATATTCAGTCCGCAGAAAGCCGGAGTGCGAGTCCGAGGCCCGCAAACAAGAGAGAAAACCAGAGCTAACTGTGGTGTAGAGAAAGGCATCGCAAATCCGTTGTGGACGCGAGCGTATCGCGTTGTCAGCCTGCAATGCGACGGGCCGAGGTCCGTACCCGTCGAGGATCGTCCCACGGAATCTCTGTCCATCGAGACACCGTTGACCTAACGTCGTTAACGTGGGTGGTGTAACGATATTTGCACGAGGCGGCCGGGTAACCGCAGCGTAAACGGCTCCAACGATGAAGTCATGAAGCTTCTGCTGGTGTTGCTGCTCGGCGTGGTGTGCTCGGCCAGTTACGAGCCCCGGATCCCGTGGCCGTCGGACCTGTCCCGATTCAAGGCCCATGTAGCGACCATTTTCGAGCAATCATCCTACTTTCCTAGATCTCAGCGGAAGTTCTACTCCCACGAGGACGAGATCGTAGAGAACGATGAGAGGACTCATCCACGATCTCGTCAGAGTCTCTTCCGGTACGAGAATCCGGAAACCCATCATGCAATTCGTCATGGACGACGTCAGTTCCGATCCATGGATCTGAACACTCACTCGCAAGTCACCTGGCCTGTGAAGAAGGAAGCTGTCGTTGAAGGTGATCTCGTGCTAGGTGGACTCATGATGGTTCACGAGAGGGAGGACACAGTTACCTGCGGACCCGTCATGCCTCAAGGTGGTGTTCAAGCCCTCGAGGCCATGCTTTACACCCTGGATAAGCTGAACGAGGGGGAGGGCATTGTGCCAGGTGTCAAGATTGGCGCGCACATTCTCGACGACTGCGATAAGGACACCTACGGACTGGAGATGGCAGTGGATTTCATAAAGGGTGAGTACCGGATCAGCTTGCCCGAAGCTTACTTTGTGCGATGGGTGATGTTGGGTGAGTTGTTCGGATAGAATGAAAAAGATGAGCAGAAGGGAGAAGGATGGCCGACGTCAATATTGGTCGGTTGTGATTATGGGCTGGATAGGATAGGTGGATGATGCGAGACGAGGGTGTTTCAGGGATTTGATGGGGAACTTTTGAAATTATTATTATTATTATTTATTTTAAACGGACCAAAGTCCTTTTATACAAATGTATGCAGTATTATATAATATGACAGAAAAGAATCTTAATCTAAAATTCACATAATTATGGACAGCGCGAAACTAAGCAAATATAGGTACTATTAACGAATGGTACAGCGCAATTTCATTTTGAATGCCTGTGAAATCGTTGGTTGAATAGGGATTCTGTATGATTTGTGGCGTAATTGTAGGTGGGATTGAGGATTCTTTAGATGCTTTGCGGAAGTCACCTGCTGAAATGTTGCTTCAATACTTTGCGTCTGTTGTGTGTTGAACTTCACATAAACATACGTCACTTAATGCATGCTTTTCACTATTTTTGAAAATTGTAACTTAGGACATTTCGTTGAGATACTTGCTCATTTTTGTCATAAGTGCATAACGAACGAATTCTATTTTCTGTATTTAAAATTACGATTCCACGGTGAACGGAACCTTCAGTTTCTACCAGCATTTGCCTGATTCGTTTCGGCGAAAATGCAACGATCGCTTCGCTATCAACCGCGGCGGTATCACGTGACAGGCAGAATTGGGGCGTCGGTTCTTGCACCGTAATAGGGGAAGATGCGGCGTCGGAGTTGCAACATTAAGCATCGTAACGATTTTCTTGAATCGTTAGCTCGGTTACTTCTTGCCGCGACGGCGACAATAAAGAATGAACAAGTCGCGCGAAAGGGGTATATGCGGTACCAGCGCGAGTACAACGCTTTCACCCAGTTGGAACCTGTCCCGATAATTATCGCGGCCATTAGTGATTCGCAGGTGGAATCGTGTAGTCCGACGAACACGCCCATTTGTGGGGAAATCGAAATAGAGGGAGGGCGAAGGTGAAAAAGCTTCGGTGTAATATTTCACTCGGTCCTCCACCAACTTCCTCCCGTTCCTTTTCTTTAAAGAGAAAAGCGAACACTATGTTGACAAAGCGACCAGACACGGAAAAAGCGATTGAAAATTCCTGCTGACATTATTCCATCCCTATATAGCAGAAATTCGCGCGAAATAATAAAACAAAATTTTATATACACACACAGCTTGCAATTAACGCTCTTTGTGCTTTTATACAAGTACTTTCCATAAACTATTTTATGCTACTCTACTGTTTGCATTTCATAATGCAAATGTTTAAAAATTTAGTAAAATTATTTTGGTTATAAATATAAGTCTGCGATCTATTAATTAAAAATATATAAAGACAGCTTTATTTTATATCAAAATGCTAGTGCAATATCCGTATAAAAATCAAACTGTTAGACCCCTAATGAACCACAAATTAAACCAACAATTTTTCAATGTTCCCCGATGCAGTGAACACATAGGGTACAATAAATATTTGTTTAGCACCGTACATGACAGGAATAACATATTTTTAATATTTTGTAAGTCTCGTGGATGTTCCCCTTCGTTCTAGATCGGAATAGAGAAATATTATTTCTCCCCTGATATTTTGATTAGCGGGCTCAAGGTGGTCCGACTCCTACGGAGTCACTCTACTTGATCCCGCAGTAACATCATGGCAATGAGTAGACAATATTTTCTCTACTCCTGATATTAATATATCTCGCGGTCTACTGTTTTCATTTCCCGTATTTCTGTGGGGACGTCCGACTTGTACGAGGATATACTACTTAATTTGGAGAAAATATTACCGCGCTATGTACGCGGTACAGTCCTTCCATTTGTAACGTTGTGTGATGTATAAGTCTGCTTACGTACCCGATGTCTGCAATGTTGCCTCTCGAACAATTGTATGCTAGTTGCCACGGGGAGAAGTATTACCGCTTTAATTTACAGTACGTCTTCGTTTACTGCTGCTTCATTTATATTCATTGTGTAGTCTGATTTATTCCAAGATACTCCACTTTGTTGCATATACAACTGGAATTCTCTACGTTACATACCCGTTGCCGAAATTGTTCATAATTAAGAGACTGTAAATGTTTCTGCAATTGCATTAATGTTGTATAAAAATTTGAAATAATATTAACATTCTACATAGAATACCAAGTCGAAAATATGCAATAAAATGTTTCCACGCGAGCCTTCATTTCCGAGATAATCGACTTTGAAAGTTTGCCTGGGTGGCCTGCGGTAATATTTCCAAGAAGCAGAAACAGTTGTTCCTGGACAGACACGGTAGCCGATTCAATGGCACGCGTGCTCGACAATTGTTTAAACTCGACTATGGTGCAAACGAAATGTCGCATCGATGCCATACTTTCCCTATTCCATATCACTTTATTTTACAATCGTGACATATTATTCTATCTTGATTGCATACTGTCATTTACACAAGTGCAGAAAAATAAAATATTTGAAACTTTTATTTCCCTCATTCACAAAGCGCATTAATTAAAACTCGTCCCCTAAACTAAAGCTTAATTAACGTAAAATGTAACTCAGGAGTATTCGAAGTAGATTAATTCAAATAGACAACAATTTTATGAAATTTTAAACTTTAGTAAATATGAATGCATTAGAGAAATGCAGAAATAAGCATGCGTGTCACAAGTGTTACCCTAAATGGTCATATAGGACACATGTACATGGACAGGTGTGCTAGTCACGGTATTGATTAAAGCGACCCGAACTTTCTTAGTTAACCAATAATTAACTAAGCGCGACCGGACGCAATAAACGACACGTGTGTCTGAATTTTGTGGGAAAGTGTCCAGCGGTAAATTGTTGCAAATAAATCAATGTAGCGGCCAGTCTATAAATAATTGGCCATTGTCGATGGTCAGTTAGGCACCGTTATTATAGCTCATCAACCCACGACGATAATGGCAAGCGTCGTCGTCGGACTCGCGAAAGTCTGCAAATAATTTATGCCGCGACAGGCTGACACGCGAGCTCGATTGTGTGTCGTATAAGCAATTTTCGTGTCACTGTCGTTGCCAGCCCCTTTTGTATGCATTAATCGAATTTCCGGTATCCGTTCAACGCCGCTTTTAATCGCGTCGCAGCCGTAATTGCCAAATTGCAGTTGCCTCGCTTTCTTCGACAATCTTCGAAACAAAACCGGCCACTTTTATCCATCTTACAGACGTTCTATCATCGACGAGGTACACCATGATTCCTCGCGGATTTAATCTATCAAATCCCTCGATTTTTCTCTCGTCTCTCGACGCCACAAATTCGCTACATCGGTAGTTTGTAGGTTAAGCGCTTATCGATCGACGGTGCCCCTCGCATCCTGTTTTTCTACATCCCTGCGCGAGTCTTATTCCCCACGATCCTGAATTTTAATCTCGTTTTCTGGTCCAGCTTCCTGATCACCCAGTATCGCTGTTCTTCATTTTTCATTCACAATGACTGAAATTATAAAAATCTTTCGATCGTAAATTTCTGAATGAACTTCTTTATTGAAGCACATGTTGCAAGAAAAATTAGACAAAGTTTGAATCGATAAATTTGAATCTTGAGATTATTACAAAGCAATATACATCAGGCAATATACAACAATTATATTGTTGTGTTACAACGTTTGAAAATACGATGTATAATTTTATTCATGTACGTGGAATTTAATAATAAACAGAGGAATGACATAATTCCCATTTTCTTGCGGGATTATACAATTTTTTTCTGTGCCTTGGCTTACCTCTATTTTTGTTGAACTGTGGATACAGTTGCAAGGGATTGTATGGATGGGGTGAGTAAGAAAACGTAAGGGTGAAGTGCTGCACAAGGATGTTTTCTTCTCGACTTTTCTCTGTTTCGATTTGTTGCCGAAAACACGAGAGGATTACGTAGACCAAGTAGAACATTGGATTAAGTAGAATATACTTAAATAGGTCAGACAATGATTAGAAATTCTTAGAACTGTTTTCGTCTGAAGGAATATTTTATTCAATGTTATTAAAACATTTCAGTGCAAGTGTTTATTGCCAAAAAATCAACGCGTCCAATAGATTTTCACAGCATCTAAATATTAATGGTCACCTGTTTCAGACAATTTGCATAATTTCAATGCTCGTTGGTGCTGAATAAATCTAATTTAAATATGAATTTATGAATTAAGTGAACGTCGCTACACAAATATGATAGAGTGAGCCATAAATCCAAAATTAAGGAGCAACATTTTACGAAAATTAGAATAAAAAATATTGAGACACCGTAATTTATGGCATAATATAACAATACATTAATTTCATTGGACATAGTTAATCATACCACGGCAAAGACTAACTAGAACGTGCGAAAAACACCATTGAAAATTTGTATAAAATTCAATAGCGTGAAAGAGACTTCACTCAAAGCAATGAACTGTCTTGTGACTGGAACTGAATGGTCTGATAGGTTCCAACAATAAAATTACCGCTCCTTGTCTCGAGTATCGCACAAATGGACGTGGGCCGTCATATGGATATTCCGCTTGGCTGTAACGTTGCTCTTGGCGTACTCGCCAAATTACTTTACCGCAGATGTTGAATATTTAAGCAGAGCTTTGTGCCGGCGGTTGCACAATTTCTTTAAAATTCCTTCGCGTGCTGGAATTTAAATAAAAATTTAACATCCTCCTTTCATCGCCTTTTCGGATCTAGAATTTTAGCATGCATTCGTTTAACTCCGGACCGTTTCTTGAAAAATTAAACCGATCTGTCGAGCGTCTGACAAATCGTGACCATTTGCACAAAACTTTTCACTGGGCGCGAACATGACTGCGAAAATTTATACACAGAAAAACAGATTCAATGTTTCCATGTTGCACATGCGAAACGTACACGCGACACAATTTTTTATCCATCTAACTCCTCAACTTTTGTTGCAGAAACATTTTTGAAGCTTTGACAACATTCTAGCACTATTTCCAATTTCATTTGAAAAGAATTGTTCTTCGACAAAAATTTGTGTTTCTCTTATTACCTCTCTGGAACATTTTAAACATTTAGACTGGATGAAAAAACAATAAGCTGTTACAAACTGTTAATGAAGAAACAAGCAACACAATAATGCCGAGGATAAAGATTACAAATTTTAAGCTTGCTTTTATTGAATGCATAACATAGACAAAAGGAGGAAAAGAAATAACGGAGAATGAATTTAAATCCATTACAGTTTCAATCCAATCCTTTCGAGCTTTTTCGTAACTCTTTCAATTATATGAAAATTGAGTTTATATAAACAATTAAGTATATACAAAATACTTTAATCATTATTAGTTCATAGGTGTCATGGAATCGTTCAGTGATGAGAACGATAAGAATAATTTAATCTATTCAAATCTCCGAGTCTTATTTTCATTGCTCCTACACCCGGCAAGACGAATAGCTGTCGTTATTATTTCAGCGACGCGGATCAATCTCTCACTCGGATCTCCTCAAACAATAACAAAATTCCCGATTTAATACCGTTATTCGGCCAAATAAACACGAACAGGAGAAACAGTGCGTGTTTTGCTTTCCATACCTTGATGCTCGGGAGCAGATATTGAGTTTCGTGATTTCGAAAATACCGTCTCCGAAATTCATCAGCCGATTTTCGCTCCGACAGAACAACTTTTAGGAATTTATTAAACACCCAAGAATTGAAAATGTTTCTCGAAGGAAAATCCTTCATTGCGATTGAGAAACGAGAAAAAGCATTTCGAAAAAACTCCGTTAAAAGACGCGAGATCTTATTAAACACCCGTATGCAAATTTTAATATTTAACGAAGCCGGCAGAAGAAAATCAGATTTAAGAAAATCCGTTTAACCATGAAAATGTTTGAACGTCGTCGGTTTTCTGAATTTTCACGTCGGGCTTGTTTGGTAGAACTTGTGAAACGTCGGTCTATTAAAATATGTAAAACCCCTATTTTACACATTTTCGAATACTTTGCCCTTTTAAGTACTGCCACGGAAGCAATTAAAATTTGAAAAGCGGCGAGACGAGGAAGAGAAAGCTTCTGCGGGAGCTTTATGCTTTTTATTTCTGCGTCGCGTTCAATGATCGAGCCAAGATATTTCCGCACCGGGCGTAATACTGTCAGACCGCTCGTCGTTTTTCACTTCGGTTGCGTATCGAAGACGTTAATGTAGTCTTTGATGGGAATATCAGTTACCAGCTCGAAAAGTTTTCCGTGCGGTGGCATGATAAGGCTTCTATGGACTTTGCTATTGACGCAAGTAGAGAGTCGAGGATACTCGCAAGGAGACTGTATAAATTAGAGAAGTATTAATGTTCCAAGGTTTAATGCCTATCAACAGCAAACAGTTTCGCGTAATCTTCTCGTGCAAACTGTGGCAAAACGATTTTGTGTTTCATCCACGAAGCACAGCTACAGATTTCTTCGAGGACGCTCAACTTTCAACGAGGTCGTTCACGATAATATTCTACTTGAATACAAAACCGAGTTTTACATAAATCACAAAATGTGGTGGCCTCACTGTACTTGAATGAATAAAACACTAACTTAAATGATTCAAAAATTGCTTTTAAACAAAAATGAACGTTGGATTCTAAAATACAAGTATTCTAAATCACCGTGTACTTCTTTCTGTTCTCACAGCATGAACATAAACATAGATACACGAAATCAGCCAGGCAATAGACAATGCACCGCCCGTTTTGATGCACAGGCAAAGGATAATACGATTACCGAAACTCCTCTCTGTTTTGCCGCTCTGAATCGCCAAGAAATTCTCTGCAGCAAAAGTAAAAATTTCCTCGCGTAGAGAAAATTGTATACCAACCGAGAGAAAACAGCTGCGAGAACATAAAAGCCTGTGAAGCAGAAATCTAGCCAACAGGCAGAATTTCTTTCTCTTGAAAACAGCGTTCTGCCCATTCGCTGTCGGTCTCGGTATTCCCGACGATATTTATTTACAGTGAAACATTGGGATACGGGTCGACTCATCAAATTTCAACCCGATGCCTGGTAAAAAGTAAATTCGATATAATTACACGTAACACAATGGCTGACAGCATCGCGTGTTTACCAATATTCCCTACGCTAGAATTTTACGATAGTATTTCTGTGCGTCATTTATTTGTTTTCTTTATATTGCAAAAGAACACGGTGCAAAATTAAATTACATATTGACGTTATAAAAACAATTTCTAAAGCAAACGATGGTAAGGAGGCTAGCTTGTTTGTCATTCTTCTTTCTATTACAATTCTGAATGAATATTGATTGCTCGGGAAACGCAATTTTCACATTGAAACGGTCGACAACTGGTGGATAAACTCCTTGGCAAGATTCAAAAGGAGTGGGCACACTGTTCGAAGTGGACGAGGTCCGCCAAACATTTGTCATGGATAATGCGCCGCCGTCCAATGAGAACCGCAAGAGCGTCGGAGTTATGGTGCCTCCGTTGGACATGGGAAACTTTCCAGGGCACCATTGTTTCAACACAGAATCCATTACGAGTGTACATAACACTGTTGAAGAGCCACTGGTAAATGAATCATTGAGATATTACGCAATATTATATTTCGGACCGTGAGCGACGCAACAATCCCTTAGATTAATAGGAACTCTTACCACTGTCTGGCGCTTGCTGGAACATTCCATTTAGACCATTATATTCCAAAACTGCCTAAAGACCCTTCCTTGCGAAAGCATGACTGGACATTTGTGCAAATCTCTATTCTCCATACGTCAATTTAAATCAGCTATGCTGCACTATTCAGATGAATTTTAGTTCTCGAACATACACTACTGTGCAAAAGAAAGAAGCACCCAGTATTTCATTGATTTAAATCACAGGATTCTCAGAACTATTCAATCAACCAGCGGAATCCATTTTCAAAACTTACTGTGTTATTTGATTTTATACGCTTTTCTATTAAATATGTTCTTCTTTCTTTTGCACAGCAGTGTATTCGTGTATAGAAAGAATGAAGAGTTTTCATTTGATATTTTTAAATACAGAGTTAAGGTAGTACTATGTTACCGTAAGAAAGAGTACCTATGTCTGACCAATCCAGGAGAGTTCTACTTATCCTGTTTCGTACGTCATCAGGAGGGATTATGTTATTAAATATGTGGAACAATTTCGTGCGGTTGGGTTGCTGAAATGGGACGCAGTGCGCTGATTTAAAACGCTGTGCGTCGCCCGTAAAAACTGAAAAACCGTCGTGATAGGCGGTCGGGCTGCGAGTCACTGAGGCTGACAGCGGCGGGAACTCGTGCGTGAAACTGTCGCCAGAAGTTTGGCAGTTTCGCATTCGATTACGTTAGCGTACGAACCGAACCACCGCTCGGAAGAGTAACTCACGGCGAAGTTTTCCTCCCGAGATACCGCCTCGCTATAAATAGCGAGGCTGATCGCAGCTGTTGATAGCAGTCGGCCGAAAGAACTGGAATTATCCTTACGCGCAAGCAATTACCGGCAGCTATCGATAACCGGTCGACATTAGCTGCACGGCCTCTGACGTTTATAAATTCCCGGCGTTGCTACAGCCTTCCATAATATTTCATTGTCTCCGTGGTTTCTTATCGGGACGCCGTAAACCCGAGCGCCGCGACGCCCTCCCCGCAGCGGCTCGACGAAACGCGAACCTCGCGTAACACGTGCGAGAGCATTTTCGCAATTATTCCCGGACTTGATTTGGCAGGTTTACGGCGTCGGGGCGGTTACACCCACTTTCACTGGCAATTCCACCTACCATCGAAAGTTGTGGCATGATTTTATGGGGTCTGGTTGGTGGTCAGATGAGATCGAGTGGATTCGTACTGCGGTGGTCAGACGATGGATATTTATACGGTGTCTGGAGAGTTTGCTGCACGCTAATGTTTACGAGAACACTGTTTAAATTCATTTTATAACTTTCTGCTTTTCTAAAAGATTTATTTTATTGACGATAGAGAAAGCTCTCTTTAAGAGGTAGTATTATATTGAATATAAAATAAAGACTTGTTTGAAACAGTTGGTAATATTGAATATAAAACACGTTGTGTTAATGTCCATTGAGGATTATATGGATTAAAGGAGTCCAGAGCTGCAACATTCGTTTATAGAGCATCATATGTAGAAGGTCGAAAAAATTCCGGGATTTATTGAGTCATGAAAACTACACTGTCATCGGTAGTCTCGTACAATAAAGCAGCGAGTGTATACCGACTATATTGATCGAATGCAGCTCGTAAACCTTCGAGATTCGAATTCCAGTCGGCATCGATAGCCGCAAAAATTATTGACACAGGTAATTGGTAAGCCTGTGGTGCAGCCGTTTTTAAACACGACTCGTCCATATGTCACATTCTCGATACCCGGTGTAAATTGGAATTTCTTTGGACATGGTCGCGCATATCGCATTGAACGTGGGGCCGGTTGTCATCGAATCGAATAAAATCGAATCGATTTCACGCATCCGCGAAAATACGACGGACCAATAAGCCGCTGATTTATCTGTGAAATCTTTCATCTTTTATGAACCGCTATTGACACCTACTTTATGTACACCTAATGTCACGCGAGCCGCTATTATTTATTACCGTAATCGCTCTTTGTCCCATAGAATGAGATTCGATTTGTAATCGGATCAAATTATCTTATTAGGTAGTTTCACATTTTTATTTATCCCCAACCAGAGCTAATTTATAGTCGCCAATGAAACTCACGCGTTAATTCCGAACATCCGCCACACTATAAATTAAATAACAATTAGATTCACTGAGGAATTAATCGTTTCGACGGATTATCAGTTCGTTTTAGTTACAATTAGATCAAATCACAATATGTTGTAATTAATGATAGGAAAATCGCTTCGTTAGCTCTCCGTGAATAAATTTTTAGGTCAGTTTAAATGAATGGTTTCCAATTTACCATTCATTTATGCTAATGTTATTCTTATTGTAGAATAAAAATTAAAATGCATCCACTAGATCGATCACTTATGAATGAAATGAACCAATTACATATTACATAATTAAGGAATTACAAAGATCGAAATGTTCGTTTCGTTTTCCAATAATTTAAAGTGGAGTGGATGGCTTGAATAGAAGCATGAGATATTAATCAATATCTCAACGAAGCCAGTTTGCTGAGAGAGTTAGGTTCGTGATTGTAAGAAGACTAACCAGGAAAATCAACCAAGAACAGGAAAAACGGTCAAGGATCCTGGTGTTCCTTTATTGAGACGTTGATTGCAGCAATTTCTCCCGCGGCGGATATTTGATCGCATACATTTCGTGACCCACATTGAACTTCGTGAAAGGGATGAATATTGGCAAAGGTAGAGATCGGGAATGACAAACGACTCGCTCAACACCGTAACAGTTCCATTGCCATGGAAAACTTTCCTAACACCTCTTTCAGTCGATCGTTCACACAATTTACCAACACCAAAGAGACAAACATTCCACGGGAAAAGCTCTTTGCATTAAATGAAAAATTCAGCATCCAACCCTCAATTATAAAACTATACACAATTAAATTCACTATGGAATTTTTCAACAGATTTGATAGCTTCGCTTTTATTTCGACTCATATTGCATTGTGTGCAACTGCGTTTTCATTTTTTGATACCGTTTGCAAAGGCAATTCTGTGAAATATTTTTCAACCGCTTGTTTACTACTGGATTTTATAAATTTATTGTATACACTATTTAACACTCTTATAAGCCGTGGAAATTTCACTTTTATTTGGAGTTATTTTCATTAAATATATTCATGAATTATTCATTGTTCATGTTGAATTCAATTTTTCAAGGATCTCACGATTTACACAAAATATTATCCTCAATAATTTCCAAGAAGAAAAAATGAGGAATTTGAAAGTTTGAAGAACCTTTAAAAATTAAAGAACGTCCAACTCCTGAATGCCTTTAAAAATTAGACCATTTCACTTGTCAGAAGAACAGCCATAGAGCATCAACGTTGCTAAAAATGCCCCAAATTGTCAGCATAATGAACGTCCGGGGATTCCACAAAATTCTCCACGAATGAATAGAATTTCCCAGCGTCCCTTTCAAAAAGGAAGATATCTTCATCGAGGCGGACGAGTTAATTTGTCAAAGGAGTGAAACTGTCTGGTCAGTAGAATCTTTTTCTCCAGTAATATAAAGATTCCAGCCAAGAACGCGTACCAAACCGAGTCGCAAAATTACACAAAAGTTGTGCCTAACCAGCACACTTTTCCCTACAGTGACACCGAAGATTAAATAAACTCAGCATCCAACCAGGCTTACCAACCTGACAAAAAACCCTCGTCAGGTTGACCCAACTCCTGGTTTCTAATGTTCGCTGCGAAAATGCAAGAAAATTCACCCTGAAGACAGGGACCATCGTTGCCGTTTTTTTTTCTCGTTTTGGTTCAAGTGAGAAACGATTCTTCTTACAACCCTTTCTTTTCTCTGTAATTTATACAGAGTAATTTATTATCGCTGACAAGTTTAGCTTCCACTGATGTTGGTGTTTTCAGCGGGTTTTCAAAGAACTCGTTTCATTTGCTAATCCTTCCATGAACTATTGTTCTGATGCTGGACGATTACGAATTTACGGAAACTGTGGCTAGTTAGACTTTTATTATATCCGTTTCCCAAAAACAAAAGGTTCCAGTACGAAACTGTTGAATGAAACTGCACTTTGGATGTTTCACTTTATTTCGTGAAATGAAAATGATTTAAACAAAAGTCTTCAGTGAAACGTTACTATTTGAGAATATTAACAGTGTGTCTGACCATAACTCAACTTTTCTACTTAGAATCTCATTCTGATTATTGTGATGTCTTCAAAAATACAAAACAATTCTTTAACGATTTCAAACAGTACAATCAATTCACAAAATAATATTTTCAGACTCTTCTTCACGAAGTCTTACCATTTCTCATTTTGTACTGCTTCATAAATACGTCTTTTAATTCTTTCCAGCAGTATCAGTCACTTGAATATTATTCTCCAGACTCTTTTCCATTGTGTCAGATCATTCCTCGGCTTTTCTACTTCAAAAGCAAACACACTCATTTTATTTCTTAAAGCTGACAGTCCAGACAATTGTAATTCAGCTTGTAGCAGTACGGGTTTTTAATTTTCCGCGTGACATCTGATAACAATAAATACGAACGGAATCTACTGTTTGCAAAGAATCCGTAGAATCGATAGGAATGAAAAGACGTACGGTTTCGGCGCATTCCGACGTAGAATCGTTCGAGTTTGAGGATCCCATGAGCTCATAGGAGAAATTCTACCGATGGCGAATGAAAATATCGTGATCCACGAAGACGGTGAAAATCAGGATTCCAGTCAGACGAGGCGAAAGTTCGTAAAACCGAGAGCGTGAGAGTGAGAGAGAGAGAGAGATAGTGATGGAGAGTGATGCGGCAGAGACGATCCAAGTGTTATCTGGCCCTTTTTAAAACGACCGACAGAAAGTAGAATCCCACCATTCCTCGGAGATTTCGTTTGCAGGCTTTACAACACGGTGAAAAGGGATCGTGTTCGCTGCGTGAATGTATTCCACGCGCGATCCATTATCACGTGACCGTTTGAATAGATCCCATGTATCTGGCGAGGCAACATTTTCAGAACGATATCGTCAAAGCGACGCCGGAGCCGCTCCCGAGACCGCTATAAAATATTTAATAAGATTCCATCGGCGTGAAACTCGATTCCCTTGTGGCGCACCAGTAGTCGAATGAATCGAACCACCTTTTCTACCACAGAAATCAGGTATTCGAGAAACTCTGCTCCGGAATTAAAGTTCTAAATATTGTCGATGCTGTCTGAGCCATCAGCATGACATCACGACCTTTCAAATAAGAATTAAAAATATTTTATGAGACTGCAGAATGTTTTCTTCATCACAAGTAAAAGGTCCGGCGAGATATTTTCGATGGCACTGTGAAATCGATATCTCTGTCTGCTTTAAAATAATTTCTTCGTCAAAGAAACACCATTTTGAGGAAGAAAAAGAACTCTCTTTACCCAGGATATAAAATTATTCATAAATCAGTAGAAAAACGTTAGCACAGTTTCGAATGTATAAAATTATAGAAACGAACGTGCAAAAAGTAACCTCGTTGTAAAGTTCGCGGCAAGTGAAGATGCTTTCAAGATACGACGAGCACCTTTGCTTTTTTTAAATGGAATAATATGCTTCCTTCTTTACGGTGTGATAAAAACTCCAGAGACGTTGTACGAGGATGTGGTATCATAAAAGTCCATCAGACCGTAAAGAGGAAACGCATTATTTCGTTTAAAAAAGGCCAGGGGCGGCACGAAGTTACAAAGCCTATAAATGAATCTTACCTACTCTACTGGCCGAAAGTATGCTGTCGCGATGGGATCATGTCACACATTAGCCTTTCATTACAACAATATAATTGTTAAAAATTATACTCCAATTACATAAAGTGCAATTAAAAAAGAATAATTTTAAAAATATCAGAATTGAAGCGTCAGTTAATGTTTCAGTCCTTTTTCCATTCAAAGTTTGCTTACTTTAACGTGGATGGCACCAATAAAATATTGGCTTAAGAATTGCTAACTTTATCATCGTAAAGGGTAGTGCACATAAAATCGAAAACATAAAATGGTACTTCATAACGCAAAGCTTTTATAAGCGATAAATTGGACAGTCTGACAGCCACGAGATCGCTTTTACAAAAATAAATGCTCTGTCTAACTGCGGTTATCTGTTTCTACTTGGCATGAAAATTCGCAGTGCATCATAGCGTCAGCTACCCGTTTACCACAGATCCGCCCGTTTTCCTCAATGTTTGCATTTACCTCATTAGTACTCAGTCAATTTAGTATATCTCGCAATTACCTCAAACTATTGCGTAAAACAAATAACGCAACAGTCACTTCAGTATTGGATTACTTACGCATAAACAGGAATGATTATTTACACAACGGCAGGATTAACTGGCTCGCACGCGTCGCCTTTAGCGAGATATGTACCTAGCAGTCTAATTTGAACGTAGCAAAATGCATTTGGTAATAAATATGTTGCTGCGTGAACTAGAATCATAAAAATCAAAGAAAACATTTTATTTCTTTAATAATATGATGATAAATAATAAATCTTTAATAATATGATAAGTTTTAATTATTCTCGTTAATATAAAAAGTCGTTATTATAATTTAATTCTATCCAAAAACGAATACGTCTCTGAGACTCCTCAAAGTTCATTTAAACCACTGGAACCGTACTGTACATGCTATTAAAATAAAATTCCGTGAAATCAGCAATTTTCGCTGGCTCGGGATCCGAGTATTCCCTCAAGAGAAAAATCCATTGGCTGCAACAGAACGATCCAGGATCCGAGGAAATCGAGTGAGCCTAGATCGCGCGGAAGATCTGACCCAGTAGCCTGCTCATTGAACAGAACGTTTTCTTCGTGAAGAGCGAAAAAGGTCCCCAGGTCCTTGGCTCGTGAACAGCTCCTGAAATACGCTCCAGACTGCCGAAGGACACTCAAAACCGATATACCGACGGGAGCCTTTGGCCCATTTACACGCTCCTAGCCCCGGGGTTGCTAGCTAAGGGGTAGTAACAACCCTCTGTTATTCCAGCCGAAGAAAAACGCGATTAACAGAACCCTGGAAATGATTTCACAGACCGCGAGACAACGTGCTTCCCTAAAAAGAAATTGCCATTTTTTATTCACCCTCTAAAGTAAGAATCTATAAAAATCTTTGGCAAGAGATTTGCAAAACGGACGTTCTAAAACTGATATGGTGTTTAATATTTGACCACTCTCGTCTATTATTCACGGGAGAAAAGCCGCGAACGGATTCGGGGAAGAAATTGGCTCGATAACGTGGCCGTCGGCGATTCGATTCGTATCAGACTCGGTCCTGCGATTTGTCTGGGCTGATCGATCGCGTTCGAATGATTTAAAAGCGACGGGACCGCGCTGCGACTTTGTTCAACTGTAAGCGGGATCATTGTGGAATTTTTTAATTTTCTGTGGAGCGGGCACAGCCGTGCGACCAAGACGAAGAATGTTGAGAATTTTATTGTAGTTCGCTGGAGTGGCGTCAGTACGCCGGAAAGGGACAAAGGGTCTGTGTATAAGGTATCTCTGCAATGTTGGTTGTTAATAGAACTAACTGAACCAAAGAACGCTCCAATGAATTTGGGTTTTCTAAATGCAGTCGTCTTGCAGGAGTCCTGTTTGTTATTTTCTGCCTTGAAAGCAATGGTTACAGAAGTTTTTTTCCTTTTTTTTTTAGAAAATGGAAGGCTGAATTAAAAAGTTTCCATTACAGTTTTAACGTATGAAGTTTGAGATATTCTAGTTCCTTTTGTTTGACAAAATGGCGGCGGTATGGTCGACATTATCATTGAAGGTTTTGGACGAACCTCTCTACGGTGGGCTAAGTGACTTTCGTAGTTTTCGTTCATCTTACTCGAAATTTTGAGTGGCTACTCTCTTCTATTTAATCTGCAGAAGTACTCGAGATACTTTTCAAAATATGGAGTTTCGGTGAAACGGCGCGGCGGGCATTTGATTATATAACTTCTTCGAATGTTTAATTTCTAACCGCTACCTCCTTGGAAAAAGGTGGCCTGCCCTCTTGAAAACTAATCGATGAAAATCGAAGTTATGCACAAACTTTGTGAGCTTTTGAAATTCATTCATTCATTCATGTATTTCATGAAATTTCTTGAATTGTGTATTCAGTAGTATTAGCTTTAAATGCACAAGCATTCGCGGTCTATTTATGTGAATTAATTCATCGTTTATATTCGCGAACAGTACAGTAATTTGCTTATTGCGTTAAATTATTACAGCCTAGTATTTTGATCCTCTTAAATCTGTTGTTCGAATAATAATAAAATTTAATCCTGATATTTGATTAATAATTAGATTTGATCCAATTGTGAAAATAATATAAATGCTTTGCTATGATGTATAAATATTTCAAAAGAATTAAATAAATCTAATTCAATAAGATGGAGTTTTGTCAACAATCTAACGCAAACAGGAGCAACAAATACTATTTTCAGCTAGAAGGTTTACATGCAATAGATTCTCGTCAAGCCAAAGATCCCCTTTAAAATATTCTAGCTCAGAAAAATGTTGGAAGCCCGACGTAATATATTGTTATCCGTTTTCCAAATAGATGGCAGTAGCGCGGGCGTTGTACATTTCCATCGTTATCCTTCAGCATCCAATACATTCAACTGCAATTCCTGGCGTCCGCGATAATCGAACGTCGTAAACTCGGCAAAACGACGTGTCGAGAAAGTATAGCGATTTAGTCGTTTCTAGATAACATTTCATTCGCCAAGAAACTTGAATTACCGACACTAGGAAATTTAAATTCGTGTCTGGTGTGCACGAACGCACGTGTAATATCAAGGCCGAATTATACTGCTGCTTCTACCGAGATAATTAATCCGACTTGATTGCATGGATTCTGGGTTTCGGAATTATCAAGTAAATTGTCCTAGGTAATTGACTGACGACGCACGTAATGTTTCCCTTCGATCCTGATGAACTAGTTAATATGTTCGTGACGATTCTGTAGAACTTAACAGGAATTCTATCTCTCCATTAATTGCGGAATTAAAATCCATACAAGTCTTTCTTGTCGCTGTTTCTCAACTATGAGACAAGAAAACTTTGTATGGAATTTAATTTTATAAAAAGTGTATCATCAATAATTGTAATCCAGTAATAAGATTTGCCAGTAGAATATCCCATCCCTAGGCACACCTAATATATATTCAATTGTAAGACCCGAGTGGAATAGACCTGTACTAGACAGTTCAATAAGACCGGAGCTCATGAGACTTTCAGTAGAATACTCCTATATTAGGGGAACACGTTAGGAGATAGGGTAAGGAATTAAGTAGAATAGCCCTGCTGTGCTGAGCCACACAATGCTTAGATTTGTAAGGGACTTAGTAAGATCTACCTGTAATAGTCTAACTAGTCAAAGCTCTGAATGATTCATATGGAATTCAGTAGAATATCCCGGCATTGATCAGACATAGAAAAATCTGTAGTGGAAAGGATTTCTGTAAGATAGCTATACAATAATATTAGACTCGTGTGTGTTATTAAAAATGCATGAAAAATGTATATATAACAGCCAGGTTATATAGAAAATATTTTCACAATACTACGCGATAAATTAGTTTACACCCTCGTTACTCCGTTATCCAGAACATTTTCATATCTTTCCTTTATTTCACATCATTTCCCATTCTTTACTTTTATTTCTTCACTCCTTTCACATCATTTCACTTTATTTTCCTTCCATTTCGCAGTAGCTGTTCGCAGATACACTACCGTATCTTATCTTCTAGATTTAAAGTGTAATTTTCATGGGGACTCATCGATCACACGAGGATGCGAGTCCTCAAGGTAATTTAATTCAATTTAACTGCGCCGTTCCATTATACTGCAACTCTTTAATGTCTTTCACTCGTAGCATTTCTTTGTTCAAGCCCGTTTGTTTAAACTTACAATGGAAATATTGAACGTTACTTCGGAAACTACCTATCACCTCATTTTCCAAAATGCGAAACGAGCTCGAATACCCGACGTTACCAATATTCCGTCGACGGAAATCCGTCGGAACAACGGGGATACTAGGATTGAATTTATCCCGGGTAAGATTCGGCAGGGTGGCAGCATGAATTATCGTTAAGCAGAAATTTATATTCGCGGTTTGGAATACCGTAGCTGCACGTGCCACGGACGCGACCGCGAAACGCCGAAGGATAGCTTCTGTCCGTATTTCGTCCGATTGCATCGCAAATATCACGTGGTCGTCGGCTCACGGTTCACGAATTTATTTAATAGTAACGGCTCATACATCACGTTGTCATCTTTCTGTATCTCGGAAGCCGCTGGCACGCATTCATCGTCGGCCAAACGCCGGTCAGTCGTAAATACCGGATACAAATGCACGGAAATTGCCATGGTTTCGCCGTCACGTATGAATAACCGACATTTGTCAGCGGTTCGCGCGCGTTTCAGCTGTTTGCCAGGTTCGTCCGGTTGGGATTACACAGTCCGCGGTGGGACAGCGCAACTTTGTTGCGATTAATCAGTGACGGTCGTCTTCAAGTTCTATGTCTACAACAGAAACTTTCCGCGATGTTTGTTTCAATCGTTAGACTAGCTTCAGCGTTTATTTCTGCGTGTCAGCTGCAAATGAACCCTTCGCACTCGACTGTCCCTTCCGAGGCGAAAATAAGGACTATGTTCGAGACTCTGGGAAAATTGAAAGGAACATCGGCTACCTGATCGTTTGTCAAACCGGACGATCCTATCGGCAACGTCGCAGGAATGTATGTACTTAGCCAGCTTATGGATTATCGATGTCACGCCGTCGGATCTGACACGCAGTCTAACTGCATGTGATTTATATCGAGCAAAAATTGGCTAGTTAGATGTTTTTCTAGCTGATCTGTTCCGTAATGAGGTTGGATAATGGTCACGCGACGCGATGGCTCGCAATTCGGATCTTGATGAAATGTTGCGGCTGTCAGGAATTGTCTCGTTAATGTAACATTTTTACTGCACGTGATTTACTGTACAGATCGATGAAAAATTTGTGAAGAAAATGACATTAAACAGAATTCTATATTCTTTGTTTATTCCTTCGGGATTATGTATGTTCAACGAAGATGTTTGGAGTTTACGTTCTTTTGTGATAGAACCAACGAAACAGGGAAAAATGTTCCAAAGGATTTGCAATGGCTAAAAAGGAGCCTTCGTTACAAAGGATTAAGTAGAATGCTTCCGTGCTAGTCAGGCGAGGCATGGTTTAAAAAATCCAGTGAAGAATTTTGCGTAAAAGCCTTGGCATTTTCGTAACAGGAACCTTCGTTACAAAGGATTAGGTAGTGTAATGTACGACTAGGCACCCTTGTACACACATTCTCCCTTTTGCGTTACCAGATCAGCAATTTCAAGCCATAAAACTATTAAAAATCAAAACCCACAGTGCATGTCTGGAAGTCTAATTATAAATATATGTCGACAGTGAAAAGGATTAAGTAGGACATAGTATAACTACATTCGCACATTTCCTGCGGAAAGTTCAACGTAAGGAGATAATTCTCTGCCAACAGCTTTCGTTAAGACGGATTAAGTGAAATATCCTTCCACTAGTCAGACCCAGTTACTTATTCATACGGATACGCGGGCTGCGAGATTATAAATAATAATTTACGTTTCCTGACAACTCGTGAATGATGGTACGCGGCTTGAAACTTGCAGCAATCAGAAAATGTAAACCACCAAAGTCTACAGGAAATAGTACAACCACACATAAGTCAGCCGCAGATTATTTTCCACAATATCTTTAAAAACTGAACGAAATTAAAATTGAAATTTGGTTGAAATCAGTAGATTCAGGTTGAATAGTATTTAAGTAGAGCAAGACGCTGGAAGGCAGACCACAAAGCGGAAAAGTTCGCCGATCAATATACGTCCCCCTAAATTAGCATCGTGACTTTCACTCGTTACTCTCCCGAGAAATATTTAATGACACTATCAGGCTTCATTATTAAAGACAGCGGGATACAAGCTGCGCCGGTCGACATTATGGTGGCGGAGCCAACAAAAGCAACAAGTACCAAGGGCTTTCATAAATTCCTGCCCTGACAAAAAACCTCGCCCGATAACAAAGGGGGAAGATTAGCCGAGCCGTTTGGGAAATCAGCATCAAATTTCTCGCCGGAGTATCGACCGAATTTTTCACCGACCACGGTTTCCGCTATCACGACAATCCAGACCCGGGCAAATACTTCTTGTTTCACCGAAAAAAAACGACGCCCCGCGATAAATTCCGCTCCATGCGGAACTATTCTACTGAAAAATGGCAGAGTCCGTCTGACTGGGAAAAAGAACCTTCGAAAAACCGTGTTCCGCGTGCTCAAAATTAAAAGCCGCTGCTTTTAATCTGCACCGGTGCAGTATAATAAGTACGTCCACAGTTTTCGCATGATCCATTTACATAAATATTCCCCGGATTATTATACTGCGACATTCTAACTTTTATTTACCGTTTTCAACATTTTCCATAATTTTTTGTCGGACTATCCTACTCCTATTTAGATCTTTAATCTATTGTGATATCGCATTTTCAATAACTTAGTCATCGTTTACAATAAATAATTGCTCGGTAGAGTGTAGACCTGTGTAGTTAGCGTTGAAATAAATAAAGTTGATGAACTAACTGTTCTGCTAGATTCACATAAATATTAGATTTTGTATTCGACGAGAGCGTGTTAAATTATGCGGTCCATGAATTTTTATGTCATGCTTCTGTAAACGAGCAGATCCGTAGAATTGTATGTTTTATTACAACTCCGGCGAGTCTTTTAAGTAATTGAAAAGTGTCTGGGGACGGGAAGGCCATTCTTCGGATGCAAATTAAACAATAATTTCACAGTGCCGCATTCTCTCAGGTAACATTGTTGCTTAGAAAAAGGCGTGCCTCGGGAGAAGGCAATAATTCTCTCCGAAAGCTACCTCGCCGAATACGTACTCCTTTCTGATTTCTTTTATGTCATCCTGACCCCATCTCCTCCCCACCTGTGCTATCGTTAATAAAATATTCCAGCTTGTTTCACGTTCAAGCCAGCATACCATTGTTCTCTGTGTGCGCGCAATATTTATACGATTCCCTTTGTACAGTTCGCAACATTTTTCGGTGAAATTCACAGTGAAACCACTTGGCGAAATAAATGCATGTTTATTCTTCGTTTCTGCACGCTGCCTGTTTATTCGAACGTAAAGCACGTCCAAGAAAACCACGGTTCACTATAGCCCTCCACCTGAAGAAATATAAACTCGGCTGTAAGAATGTTATTCAATGACCACCAGCCAGCTGCTTTGTGGCAAATAAATTGTTGCTGTAACGCCGATTGCTCGGAATACTAATGCATCGTAACAGCGGAGAAGCTGTTACAAGTTACCGCGGTGGAAGCGTTAATCCAGATAAATGTACAGAAGCTTTTCACAAAGAAATTTTGGAGCAGGAAACATTTAAAACACAAAAACGCGTCTACATTGACAAATATTCAGCGCTGCCACAGTTCACTTCATCGTGACTAATGAAATTATTAAAATCACTTCGATAAATTCACGATGTTGTGTGAAAACGATCATTGTTTAAACGAAAGCTTTGGTACACTGTAAAATTATATGCGAGGTAAACTTTTGAAGACCTATCGACGCCGGTCACTATGAATACGTTAATGAGAGTATAAATGATATTAGCGAGAACTTTTCACCCTCTCGATTCTATCTGCCTCATCTTATCTGAAAGATGGTCGCATCGAGGCACAAGTTTCCACAAAGCAATTCGTTTCTAATCCACTCAGGGACTGATTGAAAACAAGCCTGGGTTACGCGGGCTTAAGGGTGGATAACTTTCGAGGTGGAAACTGCTCGAAAAGAGTCTGAAGAATCCGCGGTCCTGGTCGGTAAAAGTATCAAACCGTGGGCACTCAGCGTCTCGCGAGTATCATCGACTCGCGATCTCCAGAGACTTCGTTCGGAAACTACGTGCCGGCGCACAAGCGCGTTGATAACGAGGAAACTACCCCCGGTTAGGTGAAATAACAGACACGCCGGCACAGTATCGCGGCGTAATAAAGAACAGTGATTCTCCTGGCAGACATTAAAACTAGCACGCGATCGTTCGTGGATCACGAAACTGTATTGTTCGGGGCCACGCGGAAATTCATTCACCAATATTACGTTCTTCGTCGAAGTATTCCGGCAGGGATCACGGAAAATAAGCTATGTCCGGATGGGATCGTTACTGGGAAATGAGAACTTAATCACCCGATACTCCCGCATTCGACTGGGTTACGAGACCACCGGATTTTAACTGTAAAATAAGAACTTTATGGTGTTTAATTATCTCTGGAGAACGCGCACTATCTTCCGGTAATAAAATCTCTGGTTTCCTCGGTTTATTTGACGAATTACAGCTCGTAGAACCGAAATGAAATGGCGCAGACGACTCATCCTGCTGTGTCTGACCAGTGCCGGATTTATACTACTTGTAGTTTTCTTTCCCTGTAATTTTTTCCAATAGTATTTCCGCCTTTGGTGTTCTGATGTTCACCAGACTATATCACTTACTGCATATTTTAATTATAGATGCAGTTATAAAAATGTGTCTGGTAAAACGATTTGATATCCATTATTTTTGTCACTTCAAACACAGAGCTCCTAAAAATATAATTAGCGAAGAAGAACAAATGTTTCGGTCATGCATGAAAGTACTACTTAACTTTTCTCCGGAAAGAGCAAAACGATTACTGACAACTTCATTCCGGGATAAACAAAGATTTAGACGATGTGCAAGTTTAAATAGTGGAAGAGGGATTCGCCTGTCTGATGTCCGACCTGCGCAAGAACTTTCCACTTAGCGGCTGTTCTTAGCGGTATAAGTTCCTGCCCGAACAATTGCTCGAAAGTTCGCAACATTCCTGCCGTTTGATAACCTGATTTTCCAAATAGTATCACTAATATATTGTATCATCAGTCCGGCAAATGATTAATGTCTGATCTTCTCAAGGTCTTTCTACTTAATAAACTGTATTATCAGCTACACGAGACCTCATTAAATAATTATCCGGGGCGAACGCATTAATTATTTCTGTTGAATTAAATAAGTAAATCACCTTCTAGACAGTACCGGTGGCACGGGACAGATTTACTACGACTACGAGCGCAGATCTGTGTCAGATCGTCCTATATAACCGTGATCTCCATTAAGACAGTTTCATGAAGCAATTACTCGAAATTCAGTATTAATTGAGTCTCATAGATCTACTAAGAACGGCAACTCAGAAGCAGTCGCTGTTGCAGAAAACAGTCGGTGGTGTAGACACCGTCGTCAAGAGTGATTGCGTTCGCAGACACGTGAGCCTAACATACGTCTGACTTGTGCTTGCGACTTCTACTTCAGCGAGTTCTATAAGGTATTAATGGATCTACCAGTTTCTAGAAATCGTGAAATAAATTGATCCAATCTCACGCTCTTTTATATTATGTTCAGCCAACAGAAATAAAGTTCAATTTTCAGACGCTTCGTAGCTGAGACCTAAATTTGTCAAGGCACTCCTAAGAATAATAAAGGGTGTTAAACGCGAGCACAGTGCTCCGAGCAAGCCGTATTATTGCGTCCTATTACGACAACGGTATAAAATCGGGGGAATAACGAATTCAGGCCGATAAAAGAAGGGGGTTCGAAGTCGGATTCGCAAGGGAGACCCGTATCGCGACCATTAGTTCCATTCGGCTGTCTGCGAGCGTCGAAAAGTGGCTCCTTTAGTCGCCTAAGAAACGGCATGTCCCGTATATCGCCCGGAGAAAGCTACGTCGCCGTCCCCGCCAACGTCGGCTTTCTTTTACGAGCTTGAAGAATATCGAAACCCCGAACGAATCCCGTCCCCCCATCTACGAAGGGAAATGTGACCCGTAAAGCCCACTCGATGAAACTTCATTCTCGTAGCCATGAAATTTCCATCAGGGTCAACATCACGCACGTACGCATTCCGAACAGGGGAAATTTATCTTGAGCACGCACTCTGAATAACTGCGAGTATATAGAACTGTTCCCAGGGCCGAGGGACAGCCTTCCCTTCTTCCTGCACTTCTAAAAAATTTTACGAGCCTCACTTTTCTCTGGAAGTCCTACGCATGAGAATAATGTAGTCGGCAATAAAATACACAGTATGGTTGTGATATTGAGGTATTGCGTTGGTTGGACTGTGTGTTGTTGATTTATTTGAGACCTCTGGAAATTTATAGGGCACGGGACGTACAAGTTAACGGTGTATCTTTGAAGAGATCGGCCATTAAGAGTTTTGTTTTCAGATTATTTAGCAACTGTGGCAATTTTGTTCGATTCTCTGTGACAGAGAAATAAATGACAACAGATCAAGATTACAGATGAATAAAAAAGATGATTTATCTCGTGTTACCTGGTTAAAAGTTAATGGGTTTTTTCGGTGAGGTGTCGCGAGGATCTCATTTGACTCTTACTGCTGTCAGAGAGGATGTTTGCTCTTGGGCACCTTTGGACTAAAAGGATATTGAGAAACCCATTAGCAGGGTAGTATCTGATGTCTACCATAGGCGGGGATATTCTACTGAAATATTATATCCGACCGAGGTAATTCACAAGGGGATCGTTTCGTCTAAATGCACATTTTTAAACTGATTCTTGAAATTTTATGGAAATACGTATTCTAGAGCCAAAAATATTATCTGCATCATGCATGAAGTTATGTATTGTAGCATCACATGCACTGTATAGTTACCACGTATCAAAAAGTATTTTGGCTTCTCCATTTATGAATAGAATCAGTCGACACTTCACATCTTCTTGACTGTCATTTTCAAAACTTGCCAACTAAAAAAAACAATGTTCAGGAATAAAATAACCACTGTATCATTTATGAAAACATTCTCAATCGTTAACCCTTAATTATCAAAGGGTACATAAATAATATTGGCGATAAATAAAGTGTTAATAAAAGAAGTAAGGTAATTTTCGAGGTAGCAAGAAAAGTAGCTTTATAAATCACTCGTGCGCTCTGTAACGTAGCTAAAGCAATAAAAAGCGTCACAAATTAGAGAGAAATGAACACCTAAATTCTTTACCTCGAGTAATGCGGTAATGGTCCTGATTGCGGGAGCGTCGGGTTCGTTTTCCGCGGAAATTACTTGAGGAACGTGACGCATCCGACTGAGAACGTGACGGTGAAGTCTCCCGCTTCAGGTTCGCTCCGTTTAATTGGGGGCGAGAGATTCGACAGTTGCATAACATTAATACACGGGAACGGTAATATCGCTTTGGACTTAGACGACGTAGAGAGAACATCGACGCGAGATTCAGAGTGTATTCGGCGAACTTCGACGAGCCAGAACGCCATTTAAAAGCCTTTATATATCGGCGTGCACACATCCTCTTACTTCCGCAGGCTTAAAGCTCCGTATTAAAGCCCTCCCTGTTGCTTTCAACAAGTTCGAAGACATAGCGCAGTACTGATCCTCGCATCGCTGGACACTTTGACGAATACCGTGCCCATACTTAAGACCATCTTTATGGACCCAGCCGGATGATATTGCGTCCTACAAAATAGTTTCGCGATAATTAGATCGGCAAATACGTTTCGCGATCGCGACTCTAACTCGACGATTCTCGTTACGATTCACCGTACACCGAAGGAATTTCAAGCATTTGTTGAGAATTCGAATTAATTAATTTTAGTGAATCAGTTTTCTCGGGTCTCGGACAAACGCTTTGTCAACTTTTTGTTACGAGAAAGAATAAGCAGAACATGTACCTGTAGGTATCTATTTACATATTTTAATGTGTTGGTGTCAATCGATCGTCGGTGACCAGTTGATCGTCTGCTGCTGATTGTCATTACGAACCGACGATCGATTTGGTATTAACAACCGATATTCGATTGTAAAATAACAGTCTTTAACGAATTGCATTATGTAATGAACCGTCATTGAATAAACAAGCATTTAAATAAACCTCCTACATACTCAATGAATTAAATTAATTTCTTGGGTGTGGCTGAATAATGCCAGTGTTCCGTCGCGTAGGAACCATACACGTGGATTTCTTTCGGTTAATATTTATGGTCCATTCGTGCCTAAAGACCTTCATAGATGATTAAACAATCCAGGATCATTCGACGACCAGTCGAGGCATCTGGCCTAATGTTTAGTCTTTCTACACTCTTGAAAATACAAGGTATCATAAATTTAGTCCTTCCGAGGGACCTCCGCGACCGTTAAGTACGGTGTCGAATTACCGAGACCGTCGTCGCCCGAGTTTAGGTGTCGCCCCACTCCTCCTTCCCAGGGCCTCATTCAGAGCTACAGGAAGGAGGTTCTAACTGTCAAAAGTGTGCTGATTGGGAAATGAAACTTTCTGCAGGAACCAATCAGTGCATCTTATTTCCTGCTCGAGAAGTCTGACGAACATCGCGTTGAAACCGCGTCCGTCAGTTGAGTTTACGCTCTAACGCCGCGCTGCGACACTCTCCAGTCCTCGGGTAGACAAGACAACGCACGAGCCGTTGTCTTGTCAATCATTCTTAACACTAGAACTACCGGACCAGTCAAAATGACTGATGCGAATTCTTTTCGATTAGAAATATTAAAAGTATAAATATGTTTTTTTAAGAATTTTTTTTAGTGAACTTCTCTATTGAAGTACATATTTAAATATCGCCTGTACGAAATCTAAATAAATGCCATATTGTCATTATTAGAAGGCAACGTATGCCAACTGCGTTTAGTGCTCGGTAGTTCTAGTGTTAATATTTGTAACTTGCATCGTGATAATTCGTTGTCCAACGATCAGAACATCCGACTAACGGGATCGCATCAGTCAAGATCCCTCGCGTACGGAATCGCATCATTCCATCATCTGCGCGCGTATAAGGCAGGACCTGCTAGACCAGTCTTACTGATGAGTCCACTAGCAAGTCCAGGACGAAACGCTTCATTTCAACGTATTTCATTGTCATGCGAATCGATTATTGTCTTTTGCGTCCTTTATATCATCCAATCATTCGAACTACTTGCACAAGATTAATTTGGCGGGCACAGTCTAGCGAATTAACAGCCAGAATATATAGTCCAGGATCCACCGACCATTTTTACAAGTTATTACTATCAAGCTAATATTCCGTGAGTAGCTTCATTTTGATGAGACGCCCAACTTTTTCTCTTGTGGTACCTCGATTGTGGTAGCTAACAGGGGTAGCAGGGATAAAATATGTCGATTTGACGATTCTCCAAAATTTATTACTAGTACTCAATGTTTTGATATAATTCTGAGGTCCCCGTATAATTAAAGAAATGCTGAAATTTAAATCTGACACTTCGAATAGCGGAATGCTTGAACGAAGTATACAAAGAAGGGGTGAGAGTTAAATCTGATTATAAAGTGGCGCAATGGATAACGGCCGTAAAGTCAACAGATTGCAATATCGTGTTGCCATAAGGTCCCGTTAAATGCTCCATTTCCGAAGATAATTGGACGTCGGGTTTTACTGGGAGTTACTCGGTCAGCTTAATGGGCCAGTTAAGCTGGTAACTACGTTGTCTCGCCTTAGCGATGTAAATCTGTCTCATTACGATAATCGTGTAGCAGTCAGCGACGTTGCAGACGTACATATTCGTCACGGCGACGCGTTCGTAATGAAATCAACGCTCTCGGACATCGACCGGCGAGGAGATGCACAGTGACGCAGTGACGACGTCTATTAGAGGCTGATCAATTTAAGGATGCGAGATCCGCCGCGCGATTTTCGGTGATAAATCAACCAGGCCACGCCCGGTCTCTGTCCGTCGGGAAACCTACAGGTATTCCGTGCCCGCCATAATGAATCATCTAACAAATATCCTGTCCGGCTTCTGTTCGAGACTGTTGTGCTACGCCAATACTAAACTCGTGAACGGAACGAATGTGTGCCCGTCGACTTCGTATCCTAGGTGTAGTTTCGCAACGGTGTTTCGGATTTAATTCGCATTCGACACGCGACTGTAATTCGTACGTGTGTAATTAACGAATGGCCGGCCGTACAGAAAATGAACGAACTCCAGAGACGAACATTTTCGAATTATCTTGTCCGCAGTTTCGCAATCTCGTTCGAAAAATTTCGTAGATAATTTTAAAATTACACTTCATTCAAAAAATTTGTGAAAGTATCTCTGTTCGTTAAATTTAACTAGCTATTTATCGTTACCATTAGATTTTCCATCGTTAAAGGTATGATTGCGTGGCCTGAAGATAAGTCAACCAACGGCGGAAATTACGAGATAATTCGTGGCCGTGTGTCGTGCAACCGTGCAACAACAGAGTGGCATCTTGTCTAGGCGACTCAAGTTCGCGACTGGCTCGAAATAATTTCTGAGCAACGATCCCCTAGGCAGCCACGTGGTAAAGCTGTTGCATATTCAGTTTCCGGTTTCGCGGATTACACGAACGTTATACGATATCCACTCTGCTCTGCAAACGGCTTATGGAACGACGCTGGCAATTAACTTAATGTGGACTTGTGGGTACAACTTGGTCGCTTCGACACTGTCGTTCGTAACCTTAACTTCATTAGTTTCGGTGGCGGCTAAGGACATTACTCTGCTTGTCGAGGTCCCCGCTAATGCCAGTTACACCGTGTCAAATGAGCGACACTCGGATAACGGGTCACGATTAATCACGCGGCGTACGATTACCGCGAAGGTAACGACAACTTTGATTGCTGTAATTCGACACGGTTTTGTTAATTTCTAAATTGTAAATTGACCGCTTCCGATGTAATTGAACATCGTTAGATAAATCATACACTGGTTCCGTTGACGTAATATTACGTTACCTAATGTAAGGTAGAATTATATAATATTAAATGGTTTAATGAAACATTGATTAACGACGTAATGATGTAATTGTTAAGTTGGTTGATGGATTATGGACTGACATCGTTGGCAGAGTATTACATCATTTGATAAATCATAAGTTCATAGCATTAACATCATATTATATTGTTTTTTTTTTTTATTAAATTCTCGTTTGACAATGCAACGGATTGATGGATTGTGCATCCATACCTTGTCGACGAAATATTACGTCATTTAATAAGATATAAGTTCATTAATTTTTTTTTGGAATATACGAATGACTAAAGCATAATAATATTCTGAAGAATAGTAATAATAATATTCTGACATAGTGGTAGAGATATACCTGTCAAAGGCTGTGAAAGGAAATGCAGCACTTTCATGTGCAAATAATAAATATTCAAAAACATGATGACGCTGTCGCCAAAGGTACTCAATCAAGCGGATCAACATGATCACTGCAAGCATTATTTGCATGCACGTTCAAAATGGAAAATATCGAATGTGTATTAACAGTCCGACGGTGGAACTGGGTCGCTGGAGAATTAATACTTTGCATGCGAAACAAATGATTAAAAAATGAAATTTTAGAGATCGAAACGCAATACCGCGAAATAAATTAGATTCATTTAATCAATCGAATTTTTCCAGTAATACAAAATAACAATCGAACAAATCATTAGAGGTGCCGTCTATCAATAAAAACAAAAATCGTACAAAATGAATAATAATTTGATAATACTATTGCGTGCAACTATCACCGTCCCGGTGATCCAAACAGAATAAAATGGTCGCGAATAATTAGCCAATCGTTGAATAACGAATAATAATGACACCGTGTTTTGACTAATTGAATCTACGAGCGAGGAATTGCTAATTCGGGTAATTTGTCAGCACGTCACCAATTAATCATCGAATTTTACGAGCTTTTGTGGATTCATGCGTTGTCTCGTGGCAAATTCATGATTTCAAATTACGCAGACGTCACGATGAACGCTGACTAGATTCTACGATCGGAATGGAGCCGAGTTTATGGTACAGACGTGACCCGCCGGGTTCGTTTTCGAATAGTAGGTTTGCAGACCGAGGAAATTGACTTGTCAAGGTCGCATCCCCCACTATAGAACGCTTACACATGATCTTGACAGTCGAGATTAACCTCGGTGCATCGGGAGAGGCGAATTCGAAATCCGCAACTCGAACTTTCGCGTGTTCGATAGCATTTCTCGGTCTCAAACCGAAAGGAACTTCGTTGATGCTCGATCCTCTAAACTAGGCACCGTCAACCGGATCTAGGACTAATTATCCTAACCGCAAACGGATGCAAACTCTCTTCAGTCGCTATTGCCGGTATGCAATTAGCGCTATTATCCTTCCTATATCACGGAAAAGCATTTTGGTAAAGCCTCGGTACAATTTTCACTGAAATACTCGCTAACGAAATATTCAAACATCAACCACCGCTAAAAAGTTTAACAAAAGCCCCTTGAGAGGTCTGTATTAAGTTTATAGCATGTTATGTTTATTCCTATTCATTACGAGGAGAATAAACTTTTTCATAAATCCTTACGAGCTTGTTTTAACGTTCATTTTGTGCCATTACGTATATTTTAACCTGCAGGTTTCTGATTTTCCCTCATCACGAAATAATTGCGGATTCTTTTGATTTGTGTTGTATTTCACATTGATGCTTTTAAATTACGACGTGGATTGCGCATTCGTGGATTTTACAGAATTTCCAGCACGTTCTAGTGAGGGCGAAGTTATTTTTAAAATTGTAGAAACGGCGAAACATTGATGAACCACAGTAAATATGAAAAATTCATCGCAGCTGGCGACTATATCGCAGATATTAATTAGATATTAACTAGACTGAAATATTCCCAGGAAATCTCCACGAGAGTCCACTTAATCCAATAATACCCGTGAAATCTCTGACCACTATAGGGGACCAATAATTAAATCGGGCCAATACAGAAATAATGATTTAATCCGATTCGCCGATCAAGAAAATTTAACAAGTTATCGACGAATCTGGTCGATTTGATGTTCCTCTTATTAAGCGTTGTTACATCTGCTGCAATTCTGTATTATCAGGATCTTTGTGGACTCGTCTCGTCCATGTACAATACGTTTAAAACCCATTACACTCTACACATTTGAGGGAATTGTAAAACAATTGTATTATTCCGCTCGTACAAAAGTCTGCAGTTCTAAGGGTTCCAGTTTCAATTAAAAAAGTTTATTCACTACTCTGTTACATGAAGTTTAGTTTTACAATCGGAAACTCCAATACATTTTTGAGCTTTGCTTTTTTGCCGTTTGATTACGGCAATAGTTCTGCAATTCAAAAAATTCAACGAGTACATTCTTTGGACACTCCTCGAGGCAGTAAGAACGATACATTTTCACTTTTATCGTAAGATGAAAATACACAATAAACTCTAAATAATTATAATTATTTTTACGGACGTATTCAATCCCAACGAACAAAATCTAGTAAAGAAACTTGCCAGACGCATTTATTAAGCTTTTCTGCAACCTACAACTGAAACTTTCTCTCTCTCTCTCTCTCTCTTTCTCTTCGCTCTGAACTATAAAATAAACTCTTTATTGACACACTCGGAGCTTTCTAACTCACGGAGTGCTCTCGGAGCACAAAGCGAAGCGTTTCAATAAACCGAACTGCGATGCAGCTCGATAAAATAGGATAACTTAGTCCGATTGCGAAGTAAACCAAAATCCAGTTTACAGGTTCTCAAAGTTCCCCGGCCAGCTAATATTCAATACCTTAACGGTAGGAAGTAGTAACAGGTGTTACGAGGATTTCACCGTAGGCTAGCCACTCTCCGCGGAATCCTGGAACGTATCCATTGGTGGTTATGCAGATATCTAGCGATTTTATTGGCAAGTAGTACGTGTGCAGGAATACGTACGCTTTGTGCGAGGTATTGAACGTCGGATACGAGATTCGCGGATCGTAACACGGCTGGTACGGGTGCTACGTACACCCGTCGATTTGCATCGATTCGATTCGATTCGATCCGGACCTCCGATCCGATTTAAAGTCTCGTCACAATGGCGCGGGGCCGAGCGGGAACGAGAAACCGATGTTCTTAAATGGTTACGAGGCGCGTTCCACCGATAGGGAGATTTAATTTAGTTTCGCGGGCTCGTTCGAAGGCACGGGGGCGTGAAAATAAATGTTGCCTGACCAGGGAAGTTTTTCAATAAAAGTTCCTGTCGGCTCAAGTTACGCGACTCCGAACCCGTCGAACGTTCCCAACTGGATTTACGGGGCCCTGAATTCACCCGACGACCGAATATTCTTTGCATCGCGCATCGATCTTGTATTGACTTCGACAGGGACATTCTAATTTTCCGAGGGAAGCTGATGTCGCGATGCTGGAACTCTCGTGATTTATGTTTCTTCTCGTGGCAAGTAGTTATTGAATATTCGTGATTCTTCTGTGGTCACTGTTGTATCAATGTTTTGCTAATTCATACTACTTCAGAAACCTTCCAACAAATAATTCCCGCTATAGTTTCCCGTTATAGTTGTAACATGATATTTGGTCCCCTCAGGGTTTCAAATTCATTTACCAATCCTCTTCCTCTTTCCACTCTCACCATCGTCTTTTCAGCGGAACCTACTGTTTATGGTGGGTTCCGAACCTCCTTTTGCCAACAACACGTGAAAAACACCCCGGGTGGGTAACTTTCCGGTTTTTTACCAGACGGTCACCCATCCTAGTGCAGTTCACGTTCCACATTGTTTAACTTCGGCGATCTAACGAGAACCATTTTTTCATTTTAAAGTCTCTTTAGTTACATAACAGTATCTTACAAAGTATAAATAATAACATCAGTCTTATATATTTTTGTACTTTAACATCTGTTCTTGTAGCCCCTATCACAGTGATTTATCTACTTACTATGTCTATTTGTATGTCTCGTTACATTATATAGTAAATATATATATATAAGTTTTCTATCTCTATGTCATAAAATCGGAATTTGTACTTCATCTGTTGGCCCTTAATTGCACTTAGATGCTCTTGCATCTAACGAGAACCGGTGCTTTGGACGGGACTACGGTTGTTGGCAACAAGAAACTATACGTTCCAGCCGAAAGTCGACAGTGATATCATTAGTTGGAACCAGAATATGTATGAAACCATTCTTTGAAGCAAGCTGTCCGAATTCAACGAAATTCTATCGACGCTTTTGTCCCCCTGGGGAAGAAACTCGAATAAGAATAAAAACGATTAGGATAGAGAATAACCGTGCTCGAGATGATAGAATGGGAGCCAGGTCCCTTACTTCTGTAATAGGATCCTCTCTCTCGAGGTAATCGTCTTTGTTCTCTGACCCCGAGCTGGTCGGAAAGCTCTGTCTCTGTCGTGGAACGTTCTCCCTCTCTCTCTTGTTCTATCTCGTGGACGTGCTCGACGGTCTGCGCTTTTGCCTAAGTAAATCGAAGGTCCAGCACGAGGAAGTCTTGCGAGATATACTCTCTGGACAGTAGCGTAGATCGACGGCCAGCTTGACCGAGGACCGAAAAAAAAAATTTTAATGGCTCTCGATCCGAGAAGCAGAGCTTTGAGACGAAAATCAAACACGAGAGCGAACGAGGAGTAACTTACGCCGCACCGGATTAATTTTTCACGAGGACGCCATTGAAAGGTTTCGAAAGCTCCGAAGGGCCCCTCGAAATGCCATGGCCTGTTGAACGTGTTAATTGGTTTACTGTGCTGATGGTCATTGTGCAGATATTACTACCATTTCATCCGATGCTACTACATTTCCTCAGAAAAATGGTCAGATCATTTTTTCTGGACGAATTGTTCTCGTTATTTGTACAATACAATCTTCTTCATCTACTACAAGAAGCATTTTATCCACAGCTCCATTGAGAATTGAACCCAGCATGGTTTCAGTGTAACTAAGAAAAATCTATCCTCGGGTTACCTTTCGATGTCTTCACTTTTCAGATTTCTTCAAGTAAGATTCCCCTTTGACTGGACTTCTTTCACTCGAGTAGTAATACGCAAACAACTTGTTCGACTAGACTTTATTTGCGTTTTCCATACAATCCTTTGCTGATTCAATTTTACAAGCGGAGTCCATTGTTTCGTCTTCCATTGTGAAGTTACGAATGACGGTTATTTAAAAAGTAATGCCTATAAAAAGGTTTTACTTTGTTATACGTTGTACAATTAAGCAGAAAATACACAGTAACATTTTTATGCGTTCACAATTAAATTCGCGATGTTTAAGACAGTGGAAGATTCTAAAGAACTAAACGAACCATTGTGCACGCCATGTTTCAGCGATTAAAATTCTTGAGGGAGTAAAATCTGTTTCCAAGTGACTGATATTTAGAAAATTCTATATTTCTAAATCCTAGTCACGGAAAAATTGGAAAAAGTGTGAAAATTAAAGAGACACTAGCAGGGAAATAATTCTGAAAGAAATTTTACAATAATGTAAACGGTTTGCTATAGATCCAGGAAGGAGTACGCGCGAAGTCAAATGAAGATTCAATTGTTAGTTCCGGTAACGTCTAAGCGAAGATGATCCCTGATGACCCGTGAACACACAGAACTCGCATCGAGCTTCCAGACTGCTCACCGCATGCCGCAATCTCCCGGTTACGTTGGGCATTAACTCGACACGCGATCAGCTAATGCGAAAATGGACTATAAGGTATCGATTCGAATGCCGCCAGCAAGCAATTACGTGTCTGCTAGACAAGTTTCGTGTTAAATCTGTAATACCCCGTACGAAATTAACGGTAATGAACTCGTAATTTGTCATGCGATAAAGTTCAATGAATCTGAGGACAGGAAAATAGTAAGTCTCCCGTTAACGAGGTTTCTTTCTCCAGATGCGGAATACTTCGTTAGGAATTACAATTCCGGACTGATCAACCCCATCGGCACGATTTACTTTCACCATTTCATTCATCACTTTTATCAACTTCTGTCATTTACAAGATATTTATTCTGAATTATATTGCACATCTATCAACTATAACAGATAAGCAGAAGAGAAGGTATAATCGAATACTCTGCAACATTGTTGAACTTTCTTAAAAATTGCTGTAAGTGTTTTCGGCCAATCCAATACGTCGGGCCACGTGTCGAAACTTCTGTTTCGCTGACGCTAATCGAATAAGCGTAATTCCCTCAAGTAGTTTCGCCCCAGCCCGCAAAGTAAAAAGCACTGCAACAACGTTGCTCGGGGAGTCGGGCGCACGGGCGTTCATCGATTTTAATCATCCTCACAATTCATCCTCGGGGCAAACGTAAATTTCAATAACCGGAATTCGAGCGGTAAATCATCCGGGGACAAAGAGTGTGTCACTGTACGAATCGGCTACACAAGGCAGTCGGCCAAGAGTGGCCAGCAGTGTAGCAATAAAATTCAAATGGGCAGCATTTTCGAACTCGAAGATGAATGCTGTCTATAAATCTCCGGTTGCATTATGACGACAGCGCTATTCGACACAGACTGGTCGAATTAGACAAAAGGGGCGCAATTCTTTTCAATTATGATCGGAAGTGGTGACCGCAAGAATTGCGTGTCGATGATTCGATTTGGAAAGGATCTACAAAAATTCTGCAATCGCGTAAATGATAAATTGAAAGAGGAAAAGCGAAGAGCTGATAGGAAAAAGATTAACAGAATTACAAAAATTGGGAAAATAAAAGGAAGAAGAATTAAGACAAGAAAAGTGCGAAAATATGAGATAATTTAGTGAAAGAAAAAGAAAAGAGGAATTGAGGGAGGAGATTTGAGAGAGAGGGAGAAAAAAAGGTGAAAGAAATTAATGGAAGAAATAGGGAGAGAGAAGACCACAGTTAAAGAGGAATTGAAATAGAAGGAAGGAAACCAGAAGAGAGAGAGAGGAAGCGTTACCGAAAGCGACAATTCTACTAGGTAGTACCGCTGCAGTCCGGATTGCAGCTGCAACTGCAACCATGACAATTCTCCGTGCCAACATAATTATACGCGATGCACAAGTTGCACAAGTTGCACAAGTTACTCGATAAGTCATCCGCAAACAGCAAAATATCTCTGCACGCGTTTGCATATGAGTTGGTGCAACGGATAAACCCGAAGATATATTAAGGTTACAATATTACTTTGACACGGGTTGGTGGTTCCTTGTAATTATATCTTGCTATCAGAAGTGGTGAACATAACTTTTTCCTCGGTGATTCGTTATTTTACGAGCTACAGGCTGACAAAGTATATTTTGTGAAAATGGTGGGATAAAAGCCAATTTAATCATGAAGGAACTGAAAGTCTTCGCTCATTTTATCGTAATGGATCGAGTTTCGTCCCACGAGATCTCGCGTTAACGTAAAAGCACTGGTATTATAAAGAAGAATTCGAAAATGAATATTTGTTAGCAGTGTCTGACTTGTACGAAGTTGTACTACTTACTCGATCTTTGAGCTGAAAAAAGCTCGTGGAATAATTATTTAATAATTTTCATAGGTTCAGAAATATAGTAATTCTTTATAGGAACATTCTACTAATCTAGTTGCTTAACCCTCATCCGTCCCTCATTTCACTAACTGAATCAGTCCTTCGGTGTCAAATTGACACACTGGTAAAAGATAGCTTACATAACAAGGTAAACATTTATTTTTCGACATTTGTTTTATTCGAAAACTCATGATTTAACATTTACATCTTAGGTTTTTCGGTTATGTGATTCGCATTTAAAACATTAAAGGCACGAAGTTTCGGGCTTTACGTATACAAATAATAGAACAGTATAACTTATTGCGGGGAAATTGTGTCAAATTGACACAAGGGACGGATGAGGGTTAAAAATAAGGACATCATATATATTTTTGTCTATTCGAATACCTCGGGAGTATCGTACCAAATGAACCACCGTCTGCCCAATACAGAAACATTCTACTGAAAGTCCACTTTCTCTCTGGACGAGTATACAAACTCCATTCTGAAGATACAACGACAGGAAATTGCACAGGACTAACACAAGTAAATGCGTAAGATGCATTCCAACAATGCATCACCGTGCACAATAAGGCGTCCCCGCATTTTACTAGATGAAAGCCTCGGAAATCACACACGCAAACGGTTGGTACTCGAATACATTCCTCGTGCACGTTGCGGTTCATCGCGACGGCGCACAATAGCATTAAAACACCGAATAAAAGGTGATCTAACCAAGCTTGTCGCGCACAAAGCCCGCTGTATCGCAAATTAAATCTGCTAGAATGCATTTCACGGGTGAATACATTTAATGCGGGGCGGAGGGGCAACGAATAGCATCGAATTGAATCCAGGCGCGAATACTGGACCGTCCTCCTCCCTTTTCATTTCTTTCTGCTCCACTATTTTCTTCCCCTAACCACTCCCCCTCTGTCCCTCTCGTTTCCTGTGACCGATGATAACCTAGAGCCGAAAATTGGGTTGCAGCAGCAGGTTCGGCACCCTTTTATCTGCGCATATTCCGGTCGACGTCGAAATTGCACTTCCCAATCCTCGAATTTGTTTGTGCTCAGTGAACTCGCGATCATTCTAACCCATCCACCCCAACGTTTTTTTCTACAGAGCATAACGATCGAAAAGCTTTCACGGATCATCCCCATTTTCCTTCACCCAGTCCACCGGCGGGTGCAACGGCTACAACATCGATAGCCGTTCGTAATCTCTTATTGTTACACCCCAGGCCGTTCCGCTCCACCACGCCACCGATTCAACGCGCCGAGACTACTGTTGCGATCCTCTCTTTTCGCCGGATTCCGCTTAGCCAAAGTACAGCCGGAGTTATTGCGTTCGATCGGCCCGCGGGCTCTGCCTCGATTTAACTTTTCCACTTAATTTTCGTTCGCGGGGGGTGTTCGAACTTGCCGCGCGCGGAATTCCCGGCTACGGTTCTGTCCTCGTCGAGAGCCGGCTGCATCTGCTTCGCTGCGCTCCAGTCGCGGACGAGAGATCGAATCTGGAAGATCCGAGCAGTTGGAATCCGGGTCTCTTTGCAACATTTAGTTCGCGCATCGATTGCATCTCGAAGAAACAATTGTGGTATCGGGAATATTCGGGCACCCGGTATAGTTTTAAAAAATAGACTTTAAGTAGACTCTAGAGGTACACTCTAGGACACTCACGCAGGGAAAGCCGGAAAAGAGCTATAAAAAGGGAAAGCGACGTCGACCAGCGTTGACCATATTTGGGCATGGTGAAAACTGCGGAAGGGGAAAACGTGGGGAAAACCGAGTTTTTGCTAGGCGAAGGATGAGTTGGGGGAATCAGTCGTTGTCTGGAAGTCGTGTAGTTGAAGTCGTGTAGTTTACTAATCGCTAGTTTAGATCAACAGTTAGTTTTTAATCGCGCAACTATTATACATTTAAGTCTCTTTCTTTCTTTTCTTTAAATAAATAAAATATATATTATATGTGTTTCCCACACAATTTTGTCCATAATGCTTGTGGACTCCTTTTTTTATTTGAAAATAATTCTATTCTACAGTCTATACAATAGAAAACATTATTGCAAGAACCCTTATAGAATATAGTCGTCTTTGTTAAGAGAGTAATCTCTGTATGCATGTGTAGGAGGGACGCCGAAGCGGCCCGAGCGTTGCCGATCCAGTCCGAGAATGGTTCGTGTGCAGTCACAAAGAGAGTACGCGTGGAAAAGTATCCCCGCGACTGTATAAAGAGCGTACTACACTAAAATACTGTTATATATTGTTTTTATACATCGATAGTTGTTTTATACAATAAATATCATTGTTCTATATTATCCAGAAGGTATCGTTTTACTGTCCAGTTTGGTGTCGTTCGGTTTTACCTCGCAACAGTCTTAACAAAAATTTCCAAACAGGAAACAAGAATCCTGTAAGTCGTTGTAGGAGCACCATTTAAATTATTGTAGGGAAATATTGCACAAGGCACTTCGTGAGTTAAATCTGAAGAAATCCAAGCAACCAGCGCAGACAAAAATGTCGTGCTTTTTAAATGAAACAATGCTGTGGAACAATGAGGGTAAAATTTACTTAGCCCAGAAATTATCCCGCGACGATTGGCCGGGAGGAAGGCGTCCATTAACGGAGCCGTGTACGGCGACTGGTGGAGTGAGGGCTGAAACAGTTGCGCGCACGGAGTTACACAGATACGTTGGTAATAGGATTCCTCGAGAAAAAGAGGGACACCGACTGGCGTAATCGGCTTTGGATTTTCAGGGACGAGCGCGTCGCGAGTTGTACGCGCTGCATTAATCTGGCCGGTATCTTCGGGAAGCGTAACGCGTCGAGTTACGCAGCGTTCTCCACTTTTACCTTTCGAGAAACTGTATACTGTATATCGAATCACGGTCCTCGTCTCCGTCCTCGCTCGACACCGATGTTCCCTCGTGCCCGTCGATTCGCGAAGGTTCGATTTACATCTGTTACGCACCGCGAGATGAATTCCGTCTTACGCTCTCGTTCACCGGATACATCCAACGGTGCACACAACCGGTGCATTGCGACACGCCAAGAGCTAGTAAGCCGATTCTCGTGTTGGCTCTTACGATTTTCATTATGCGAGTCGACTCGAGATTACCGGATGGTTAATGTCTCCGAAACATGAGCGGAAACTAGATTGCCAACTCCCTTGAAAAAAGCTAATCAAAAACGAAATACAGACCGGGATTGAATTGTTATAAATGGAAATAAAAATGTATATGGTGCTGTGGGTTTGACAAGGTATACGATTTAAAATTTTCAGAATTTTTGTCAAGGAAAACACTTTGAGATCACGACATTAAAATTATGAAAATTGTCCGACGAAGAATAGAATGATAACATATGTTACTAAAAAATTTTGTAATCCTCTGATGTACTTCCGACTGCGTGTACATTGGAAAAATTATCTGACTTTACGGGCATTATAGTACGTAAGTCACTTACTGTTAAATTTGTGCTAAATGTGGCAACGTAGGCGTTCGAATATTGTGAGGTATTGTGCCGGGAGAGTTATATGCGCCATAATTGAATAAAAGATTATTATACGCGCGGGAATAAATGGCGAGCGTGTAATAAAGTTCTGTGTGGAGGATGTTCCCGAGCTGCGGTACCATTAAGTCTTGATTAATACGTTCGAACGGTAATCCGTTTTCGAGGCAATTGTATATGATTACTCGCAGAGTGCGTGTGCTTTATGATACCGGTTGTTTAGCATGTCTGAACACGGCTTGCTTATTCCACTTATTAAAAGGCGGTTCAATGAATGCCAGTGGCCTGAAATACTCGGTCATTTATATGTTCGCGATACTATCGAGTTTTATCATCGTACTGGTCCTCTAAACTTTACCTTAATTAAATGGTTCTAAAATTGTATATTTGCCAGAAAGATCCACAACAACATTATTGCATTAATGTTCCTTGCAGAATGAATGGACATGTAAAGATCAACAAGCAGAAAAGTACAGCGCTCTAATAATGTGGTGCCCAAGGTGGTTCGGAACCCACCTTAATAAACTGTAAGTCCCGTCACGAAGTAACTTTAGCAAAGAGTTGAGAGCGACTTAAAATAAATTATAAAACAAGTACAGCGCCCACCATCGCTCTGGCACTCGCAAATAAATAAATGTTTCATTCAATTAGTTTGAACGCCTCCGCGTCTGTTCGAACTACCGGAGGACGGAAGAGTTACCGACGTACATAAAATATCATTATATGCTCGAAACCGTGTTTCAACGGACGGTACGTATTGCGTCATAATTCCGCGAAGCCAGTTGCATCGTGGTGCGCCGTTCGCCGATCGGAGGGATGGGAAACTTTTATATTCCAACGGGGCTGCGTTGAAAGAGAAGTGATTCCCGACGAATGAATGCAACGAACAGAAACGTTCGAGATGCCTCGATAAAGCGGTCCATTAAACTCGTTGCAATCTGACGTAACGAAACGTCGAAGGAACACGTGGTTAACTCGCCGCGCGGTTCATCAGGCTGCATTATATTCGAATGCAATCGCGCGCCTCTGCAAGCTCCTCGCTACCGAGGAATCGTTCGAAATTATACAATTTAACGCGACGTAACGAGGGACGTGCTCCTGATGTGCATATTACACTCAAATCGAATTGATTAAAATATTTATTTATCATAATGATAATAATTAGACCGTGGATATTTGTGTCTTACAAAGAAACTTACAAACCAACAGCATTTTTATTTTACTTTTACTAGAGACATTGTTTTATTTGTGAGACTATTCGTTATTATAAAATATTTACCCTTATAGAATCCATCTTGCGTAATTATAAAATGTAAAAAAATGCACTTCAATTTGTATAATGTCCACATAAATATAAAATGAAATAGTCCCTGAATAAATAGGTATTGCCATTGTCTTTAAAGGCGAATGACATAAGCTCGCAAAGTAGATGAAGTAATTTTGGAAATACTTTGCATAATGCAGCGTCGCTGTTCGGCGCTGTCCCAAAGGAGATATGGTAATCTTTAGGCGGCCAGGCATCCTTTTCAGGTATTAACGCGCGAGCATACAATGAAGCTATCGCGTTCGTGGGCGTCGCACACCTGACGCCAAAGTTGTGGCATCTTATCGCGTTGGAATCAATACTAATGTCTTTATCGAAAACTACAGAACCGGAACTTCAACCGCGAATGATACGGCGACAATGGCGTCGCTCGAACAATACGAAATTTCTATCTTCTCTTTTCCAAGTTCATTCTCGACAGATTTATTTTCAAATACTCGACGAGACGAAAATTCACCGATTATTCGCTTCTGCTTTATAATCCGTTTTCCCCAAATAGTTAATCTCTGAAAATACGAGCGAATCCCGATGCAAAAAAAACCGTTTCTCGTTTCACTGGTATTTAGTTTTCCGAGGATTAAAACACTCCGCGGACAACCAATGAAAAATGGGGACCGCAAACCGTTGGTAAACAGCAAAGGTTTTAATGTAATTTTTTAAATGAATAGTTTCGGGCAGGGCTGACTCGTGCAGGGATAATTCTACTTAATCGCGTTGTGCGTTGGAGAACTTCTAATAGACTTCCGGGAACTTCCGGATCTTCTTGTAGGGTATAGTTAAATTCACCTTGTCAATGTCTGATCAGTGAAGTTCGTACTACTTAACCCCTGAACCGACTGAATACTTCAGTAATGAGAAGATAATTTTGGAAACTGATATCTGGATGGTAATTCCGCGATTTGTACAGAAAATTTCGCAAATGACTTACTGACTCCTTTTTAATTTTCTGCTGGCATTAATTTTTTTTATACTTTACGACGAAAGAAAGACAGAAATTCCTAAAACCCAAAGAATTTTAATATCATATATCTAGACGTTCTAGTTATACTCAAAGCAGTGACCGCACGAAGTAACAAATAGCGCAGTGAAAGCCGCAGAAAAGAAAAATGCGCTCCAAAGTGCTAAAATTTCCTTTCACCCTTTACAGTCACCATCAATATCACCCTCCCTTATCGTCTACTGAAAACGTCCCCTCTGAAAAACGAATCCGCTATCTAGACGTTAATCAGAGCTTTTGGCTGGCTGACGAAGCTCGCTATGTTTACGGAATTGCAAATATAAGTGCAAAGAAGATTTATCGTTGTAATTCCGGCTGAAATAAATACTAGTAAACACCGTTGAAATTTTTTACTACCTCGAAAAATCCGCAAAATATATTCCCCGTAGCGTGATGTCCAAGAATGGACGGATTTATGGCAAAAAGAGACAAGGTGGAAGGCAAAGTCTAAACAACCGATAGAAATTCGAAATGGAAGCTCCATGCGTTCCCATAAAAAAAATGGGACGGGCGAATTTGGATAAAAAAATTGATGAAACAAGAACCGAAGCGTTAAAATATAAATGATAAATTTTTCTAATGAATTCACCGTTCCAAATCCCGATGCTCCCATACTTTTGCTGAAAGTCAATCGGCGCCATCAAGCTGGACAACCTGGGAACGTTGAATTCTTCCCGATTGTTTAATTCCGGTTTAATTTCGGTCATAGATAGGGCTGACAGTGACTGCTGGCCCGAAAAATATATGGATCGCCGAGTCGCATCGTCCTCGCGGGATGAAAAGCGTTTCTCCCTCGGACACTTGCATTTTCCCGGAATATTTTCCGAGCACGGTGTCTCGGGGAAATCAATCTGCATACGCTGCATCCTCAGTCTTCTACACACAACGGTTCTGATCCTCGTGGCGAACGCGAACGTATCCCTGGGCACGTTCTTCTCCTTTAAATCTTCGTTCCTTTTCTTGGCCAAAGTCTCGCGCCGCGGGGAATAATTTAAAAGGATCCCGAGTGCTGGCAAGTGTTCCGACGAAGAATCGTGGGACTAATACGGTTCATTACTCAACTACGCGGGGAGGCTCATCAACGGTAGAGCTTCCCCTCGACGGAGATTGGTACTTACCCGGGGTGTTAATTCTGGGGTGAATTAATGCACGAAAAATGCAAAATTCTAGTACGTTGTGCCGCGAATCGCTAAACACAGTGGAACACCACTGAGTAATATTTAATTGCGGGAAAGCATTTCGTTCTTAGCGCTGGTCAATTATAAGAAGTTTTGGTAAACTGGTTTTGGTACCAGACTGTTATTATTAGTCATGCATCTATAAGAACAATGAACCGAATGAAATGAATTATTTAATTCTTGTTCCCTGTAATTGACTATTGTAGGATTATTCTATGTCATGCCAAACCACTCAGCTGTTTAAAAACATTCAACGGCCCACCGTATGTTGATGCGTTGTCAAGAGGACGGCAAATTCAGACGGTACACAGTTCGACAGTTGTAAACGCATAAAACGAAACGATTAAATTAAAGTTCTCATTCTTTTTTGGGTATTACACTAGGAAAGTTTTTATTTCGATCCGCGGTGTCTCATTTATTAAAAATCGAATCAACTGATTTTACCTCACTTTACTTTACCTGAAAATTACGCTCCAGTAGGTTAATTACGGCGAATGGAAATATAAATTTAGGTTAGGGTAACCCGTCAGCCTTGCTTCGCTCGCGAAGACGTGCCAGATGTTCTCAACACTGAACTTCTTCGAGCCCCTTCGCTCTTCCAATTAATCTTCGAAGTCAAAGTAGCAAAATTGCCACAATGCCCCGCCGAATCCATCAGCGTGCATGTACCGACGTTTCTTCTTGCCCCGAATCGATACGCAGCTCCATATTAATGAAGCCGCGGGTGCACAATGGCATACTCCCAATCTCAAACTATGATTCAACATTGAATAACGCATAATGATATACAAATTCGGTCGCCGGTTAATCATCGTTTACCCGTCGGTCGTATAAATGCGACCGCGTTCCGACTCATTCATTAATAAAGAGGCTGCCGCTAATAAAGGGTCCCCGCGCGTGCCAATATTTATCGTCGAACGTGTCAATGCCACGTGACAATGATTAATGAGATTCAACGCGATGTTTCGAACGATCGTGTGAACAAAACCGTTTCGTAACCGGTGCCATTATTACGGAACCGGTGCACACGCACGCACACGGTGTGTTCCGGCTTACAGGATCATTCAATGAAACGATAGTGTTTGCACGAGGTCAGCGTTAAAACGCGACGGGCACAGATCCAGCCGGCCACTTCTAGGCTCCATCCAAGGACCGCTGAATATTCATAAAACGCCAGCGTCACGACGCATATATAATTAAAGAGTAATCGCTGCGAGCCGGCAGTCGGGCACAGTTATTAAATTTAGCTTATTAGCGTGTTCGCCTACCCCGTCGGCAAACAGCTGACACTGTCCCATAAACTCTCATCGAAAGTTTCCTAGGCCTTCCGCCTGTTTTTACAGTTCGACGCCAGGCTAATTCGGAAGTTTTTATTCACTTCGGCAACCAGTGTCGGCGGGACAACATTTAATAGATAACTGAAGAATTAATGAAAAGATTTAATTATTTCAGGGGGTGAATATTTCTTTTTTCTTTTAATTCTACTAACAGTTGATACAGTCTTCGTTGATAAGAACAGCATTGTGTGGAAACTATTTTTCTATAAAAGATCTAGGAAAATAGCTGAATTTTCAAGGGTCGATCTCACCCCTTTAAAATGGACCGTCGCAGCTAGAAAAATCGCGTTACACATATATACCTACATATACGCTCTACATCCCCAAAGTTTCATACTTTCTGAATTTCTTCGTTTATATCATTCCTTGTTACCAATAAAAAATACTGCACCCTCTGCAGAAACACAATAGCTAAATATAAAAATCATAGTTGGTATTGACTTTATACTGTACAGAAATAAAAATGTGAGAGAGAAACAGTACAGTATTTTTTCATCGAATATTTGTAATTGTTACGTACAATAACATTTTTATACGACGGGAATAGTGGAAAATTTTATTCCCAACTGCATCAACGATAATAGACAATGGGAATACAGATACACAACAAGATTCATACGGTTCCAGTTAGGAGAGCGCGCAGTCTCTCTCGCAGTGATGAAAATTGGCGACAACAATAAACTATCACAAGCCTCTGTTCCACCGGAAATCAAAAAGAGAAAAAGCAATTACAACGTGCTATATGCCCTCCGCGCATCCCCACAGAAACCATTCAAATCGGTTGGTATTGTGTGACGCACAACTTTCATGCGAACAAAAAAAAGAACGGGACAGTCCAGTGCAGAATCATTTGCTCGTTCCGAAAAATGTTTTCTAATTCCACGGTAGATGTAATCGAAATGGTACTTGCGGAACCGGAAAATTTCACGTGTGATTGCAGACACGGTAGATAAAGCTGCGACGCCCTTTTATGGGCGAAACGCGACGATGTGGAACTGGTAGGAAGTTGCAAGCCGGTCCGTTTGTTGCAGTAATCGAAGTAAAAGATATTTGAAGATCGGTGGAGGTGTCGTTAAAATTGCACCCGGCGGTCCACTTGGACGCGTTTTCGCACATTGTTGGGAACAGGAACATTTATTGAGAGAAGGTAAATCTTCCGGAAGAACGGGACCGTTGGGTGCACGCCTCATCGACCAACTCGGAAATTCATTGTCTTTGGCTCGGTGCAACAATGTTTGGAGCACCCGAGTATGAGATAAAAGGGGCTAGAACACCCAACATAAAATATCCGTGGCGCTGTTGAGCGAGAGAACGGAACTGAATATTTCTTAAACTGTAGGAGACATCTGTGGCCTAAAGCTACGTCCACACCGAAGCAACATTGAGCGAATTTTTCTCGCCTTTTTATTGCTTTCTGCTTTATTTACCGAATAGTAGAAGAATACAACAAGAGGCAACAAGTTGCTCGATGCTGCTTCGGTATGGACACAACTTAAGGGACTGCATGTCTGCTGAATTTGTTGAAACTAGCTTCTATTAAAAATTAACTCTTTTCTTTTGCATTGGACACTTTGAAGTTTCATTTTGCATAAAGATGCGCAGTGCGATTGCAACAAAATTTAATTAATTTTCTCAAAGAAATTGATTCAAAGGAAATTCTTAAGCGATTCATGCAAAGCAAAACTTTTCAGAGGGTTTTCTTAAGAATTTAATGTGATAGCATTTTTTCGTTTGTCCTTTTTTATGAATATGAATGATATCACTCGTTTTAGAATAACTCCAAAAGAATCTTTTAACTGACAGTCACAATCTTTCTTAACAAAAATTTTTAAAAATATAAAATAGCATTTTTTAATAAGATAAACGACACGTACAATATTGGAACAGATTTTAATATTCACAGTTGGACTTCTATTTGGTGAATTCGTTTTTTATAAAATTCAAGAAAAACCATAAAATTTCGTGGCAACGCGAAACGCATGAATGTACAATATAATATCATACGAATTTATATACACCGGCACAAAAATTTATGCATCAAAAGATGTCACATTTCAGCAGATAAAAATCTGGGCTTTGGAATGGCAATTTTAAAAAATATGTCACTGAAGGGGTCGACGGATATAAAAATAACTAAAACAATCAAAAATAAATTGGATTTACATATTTGTATATTTAATTGACATGCAGGAATGCACGACCGATGCTACATAGTTTGTAGAATAATTTTCACAAATTACGTACATGGAGAATACGTCATAGCATAATGTCAGGAATAAAAATGATCGAACAGAAATTCGACAAAAACATTTGCACACTAAATTCACATCTAATAAATACCTTAACGATTCTACATAATTTGCACAATAATATCCGCGAATTGCGCACGTGTAAAAGTTATAAAACTCATAAATTGAGATCATCATAGCGTGAAACGTCATTAAACAAAAACATGGGCACGTATAACAAAAATGAAACATCTGGCTCGTCGGTCAAATTTATGGGGCCAACTTTTAACGCAATGCGGTGGGCAGTATGAAAACGAATGGTGAATTGCGAGCAGCGAGAGAATGAATTTCATACTGCACGAGCATTGAATGCGCTCTTTTCATTATTGGACCATCTCACCGGATTGTTTTTTTAGGGATTTCGGCGATTTTCAAGCAACAAGTAACTACGAAAATATTTTCCGCGTGCGAATAAATTTCGTCAAATATTTGCCCGGTTTTAATGACGGCACGTAATCGAAGGTTGCGAGTGGAACATTGCGAAGACGCAGGAAGGATGGTAAACATTATTCCTATTTTATTAAAAGTATTAATTTTTAACTAAATTATAATTAGCACAATGAAAAGTACAGAACAAAAACTTAGAAATGCATCGCGAATTTAATTTACTCTAAAATGCACCGTGAACGTGTGCAAACAGCCGCACATTTTCTATATCAATTTATAAACCGAGGTTTAAATGACACGTATTGTTTTGTTAACCACAGTATTGTGCAGCTTTGCTGGTTTATCTCGTTCTTTTCCACAAACCAGCTCGCCTGTCTGGCTATAGTGTTTCTATTCATTTCATCCATTCACGTCAATGATAATACAGTTCGGATTAGACAACAATAGAACCAACCAGATCCCCGCTTTTTACACGACGTTTCTCATTCGTAAATATGCGTGCTAGGATGCATTATTAAATAGTATGACCTCATTTCTCTTGTCAGAGTGTGTACACTGCTAATCAAAATTGTTTAATGGCTTTGTGGATTTATTACAGCTGGTGTATCATTACTCGTTAATTGCACATGTTCTCACCTTGATGTATGCAAGTATAAGAAGTTACTTTTTTTAATGGTGGTGACCTGATTTGTCCTATCAGGGTGTGTAACATGCTGATCGAAATTATCTGATCACTTCGTGTTTACATAAAAATAGGGGAACTCATTTTTAATCTAATCTCTCTCATCTTTAAGCTCCGACTTAATCAATAAAAAAGAGGTGTACAAATATTCCATAAAACTTTTTCTTTGACACTACAATAATAATAAAACATTTGAACATTATTCTCACATTAAATAATGCTGAATCAATATTTCCATACCATGGCGAAAATACTACAGGAACTTCGTAAAATGACGTTGCGTAAATTTGTGAAATCAACAATCTGGCTAGCCAACGCGGCGGAATAAAAAATAAATGAATATAAACGATTGAATCGAATCAATTAAAAATCCCATCACGTCAAACGGTGTTGGTTTTATCATTGTAAATATATGAATTAATAAAACGATGTCGTTCGAGCGAGAATGGCTGAATCATTTCGTCCTGTCGACAAGAAATCACCGACGCAGACACAATTGGGGTCTATTAAACATACCGCGTGAACGAGCGAGCGACGATAATCGATGAAATCCGGACAAATTATTGAATAAACGAGAAACGGGTTGCGCGCAGGAGAAAATCAACGGCATTTGTGCTGAACGACTATTGGCGATTATTTTGCATTCATGATTCTTCTTTTATTTTGTACCCTTTTTTTATTCTTTTGGTTGGCAATGAAAGTCTTAGCATTTTACGGATCCTGTAAATTGCCATTTCTCGCTGGGGAATTTGTCCGCGAATGCTCTCTAATTTTCGACACGCTTTAAACGTTTCCCGGGAGGTTCGCATAAATAGAGACACGTCGTCGCATCGTGCACAGGTGTGCAAGCTATTGCGCTGCAAACAAGCTTTTCACGCTTTCCGTATAGAAATGCGGTTTGACTGAAGTTTGAGATGAATCTGAACGAAAGAACCATTGAAAAAGACTGTCGTCTAGTCTCACAAACGACACAAATTGTCAAATTGGAGTATTCGCGAATATTCTTAAGGAAAATCTATGTTCTTTAAAAAACTACACAAATTTCATGGAACACATTTTAAACGAACCTTCAGAAAATCATCAATTAGAAGAAAAATAAATAGAAACGATATAGAGAAGAATTAGGAAGTTTGTAATAAGACTTTCAAATAAGAAATATTTTTTGTTGATTTATTAGAGCAAATGAAGGCAGATTCGAGAATAAAAAGTAATTTAGTTTTAAACTCGACGAATAATGAATAGAATGTCTGTTGAAGCTGCTCGAGACAGCGGTTCTTCGAGTGCTGGACAAGAGGAGTTGCACACGTTCTTGTTTGGCATACTTGCTGCAATCAAGACTCTCGAGTATAGCGGTCCGTAACTTCAATAAACTTTCTATATTTTATAATCTGCACCGCTGGTACTTTTCTCCTAATTTCTATACACAGTCGGCGTACTCGATTTAATCCGACAACAGAACTGCTGAAGATTTTCGTTGGAAAATCTCAGGAAAAATCAGCATTTTCACTGGAACAAATAATTCAATTACGTACATAACGAAAAATTAGTATCTGTCTTTCATTTTTCCCCAGAATTGAAATTAAAATTTATAGAATAAACTTGTTGATAAACAAGCGTGTCTCGGCGAGGCTAACTCAATTATTCGCACGAGGAAAGAGAGAAAGAGCACTGAAAAATTGTATTTAGTCGGTGCAGAACCACTGAGGGAATATTGATCTGCTTGTTGCGAGGCGTTAATTACCGCGGCTGTAATTAGGGATTACCATTTACCTTGCTGCGTGTAATTAGAAACTTCTGGTTGACATTAATTATCAATGTAAGCTCGGAGTGGCAATGTTGTTCTACGGCCGGAAATATCATGCGAAGCCGTTGACCCTGCTGCGTTGAAGCCTGCAACAAATATGCAGATGTTTTGTAATTGTAACCATGCCGAATTTCATAACTACGAGCTATGTGTACTAACCACAAGCTGGCTGTAACGAATACGCGTGGACACGGACCAGAGACGAATTAATTATACGCGATCTACTCTATCGTACACGCAAAAACGCACGTAAACTATACACATCGTAAAACACACGTAGGTTGTCTTCAAAATAATCACAACTTCAAAATTCAAAGACGAGTTCCACAATAAAAATAACAAACCTATGTAAAATACATAAAAATTCCATACAAACGCAGCATCCCAAGAAAATCCCGACTTCTTCTATCCCCTTAATCGTTTCTTAAGCGTCTGGAGAGAGAGAAGTATCCTGAGCCCACATTCAATCATTCTGCAACATTATTCACCCTCGAGCATCCTTGAAACTTCGTTTCACTCTTTTGAAGACACAAATACATGTCTTCGAAAGACGCTGTCCATGTCGAGCAGTCTCCTCGAGTCGTGTGCCGTTCCCCCACCCTCCGTTAGCTACGAATTACACAGCGTCCGTTGTTTCGTCACCATCCATTTGAATGGGGTGCCCCCTCTTTCCCAGCTGAGCCCCCATTTTGTAGGAGCCTTACCAAAAAGGGACCAGATTCCCAGTCCTCAACCATCATGACCGCGACCTGGTCACGATGTTAGTGTGCGTGTCCAGCGAGTCCTTCGACATTATATTTCTCAGTGAGAACTCATTGCAAATATTTTATTTTTAACACATTACCGACCGGTGATTATTGCATATTTTTGAAAAATGTATGGTACATGGCTAAATTTTCATTTAGCATTTAGTATGAACTAACTAAATCACCCTCAATAACGTCGTCTAATAGTTTCATGTAAGATTGCAATGTCAAAGAAAATTTCTATGCTTTTTTTTGGTACAGCAGAATTATTGAAAATCCTATTAATAGGCTTCCGGTCGGTAAAGTGTTAAAATTTATTAATCCACTTAATTTGCTTTGATTTTACTTATTGGAAAGTCATTAAATAAATTTATTTCGGACTATGCATTATTATAATTCCGGTCGTTTAAGAATTTTTTACATTTTACATAGATTTTATAAAAGAAATAAATTTTTACACTGACTCAAATGAAGAAGGGAACAATTCCTTTCGAAACGATTTAAAAATTGCTTGTTAAAATTGCAATAGACCGTATAGTTATCTCAACCTTGGCACAGAAGCTGGAAGTCGGGATTCCTTTGAAAGGTGCAAACGATCGTTCCGCATTGATTACTCATTTGACTAGGTGCCCTCGGCGGTCTGCCCTCGAGCGAATTTGTAATCAAGCAACGTATTACACGGTGAATCGCGATCCAAGACCAACAACAGTTCGAATAATTATTCCCGCCGCACAACGAAGTTGGTAATTGTTTTAGATAATGTCGTCTCCCCAGTCCAAAGTGCACTATCAGAGTCTCAGAAATCCCTTAAGGGGTTAAACGAAATCTGTCGCATAGTGGTCGAAACCTTGATCGAGGTAAACCTAACCCACGACCACAAACCTCAACTTCTTGTACGCGTCGAGCTTCAACAGGGACACGCTCGACCCAGAGTTCATCCTCTAACAGCATGATCCAAGACTTCGGAAGCGTGCTTGAAGTCGAGACTGGTATAGAGAAATATTAATTGTAACGTCAAATAGAAAATCTTTTTATAGAAACTCTCGCTATTAAAGTACACAAACGTCTAATTTTTTCGAAAATTAAAATGCAATGATTACAGTGCAAAATTTTATGCATTTCTACAGCATACAGTTTTCAGAAAGTTGCAATCCGTGAAATAGAATTTCATTCCATTTTTAATTTATCGAAACCGTTGACGGGGAAGAAAAATCTCATTTAATTGCAAATTCCAGTATATTTTTCTGTAAAATCGCGAATTGTTAAAAATATCTGTTGTTCATTAATAATTAATATTACAGTAGAAATTTTTATGAAATGAAAAATTATGAGATTTTATTCTCCCGTGATTTTTGAGTTGCTTTTATGTCGTTAACTTTGTTCTATGTCGTTTAAACGCAATTGTCTAATTCGTTTTAATTTATAGAGAGATCGCTATGACTCCCAAGGTAGTCCTCGCACTTTAAAGCATGACCCTTTTGGGGCAGTACATCAATTTATCTCTCTCCCTCTCTCTCTGTGTAAATATTTATGTTACAGCTTTACCATCCAAAATTGCACGTTAACATGTTAACTGGCACATTGGTATTCATGAGATCTTCACAGGACAGAAACACCTCTTTTACGTTCTAAAGGACTATTATAACATTAACGATGTTAGCACTCATGAATCCTAGCAAAATTTATCTAACGATAAAGATTAATCATCAACTCTAGCTTTGCTGTGTCGGGGTTAAAGAGATTTTAATAGGGCAATCCGGTTTTATAAAAGTTAACCATTAAACTCGTGTACTGGTCATACAGCGTAGCCCTTAAGTGTTCCTTCAAAATGTATACTTTTCAGAAAATGTAATGTTTCAATTAAATTATATCTAATATTCATCTCTGTAAAATTTCATCGAAATAAAACTAGAATACGAGTTTAAAACTTTTAAAAATTCGTTCAGGAATCAGTGAGAGTCTATTCCGGGAATATTTGGAAGTCGTCGGGCTTACAGGGGAAGCCAATGAGAATTTCGACTTCCGCGGGATTTCCATTGTCTATGCACGAAGGTCCTTTCGGGTTTGGGCTTGCCACCGCATCTCCTTTGTACGAACGCGTTGCAATCCACTCCGTTCCCCATCGCGATCGTGCTCTCGGTATCTTGCCAAGAAGGTACATGGAATTCGGCCAAAGGCATTCCGAGCCACAGAAACAGCCATATCTGGCAGATGCGACACGACGATCGGAAAGTGCAATGCAGCCGTGAATTTCACAGTAGCGAGACTCAAACGACCGTATAAGTTACGAAAGATTTGGAGGCGCAGCTGCGCTCAGCATCGAACCCTCGAAGCTTAACAGACCACCTTGACAATCTATGAATGTGCTGTGTTCTCAAGAATTTTTTTTAAAGCATATTTAACCAGTAAAAAATTCCAGGTTTTTCACAGTGACATTAGGAGTACTCTTAACTTTATTCTTCATTTTGTTTCGGAACAAAATATTTAAAAATGACCGAGTTATCCGAAGTTATATCACACGATGTAGCTCTCGTTTTGTGTCGATGTCGGTCTATTGTGTTTCTCTTTGTAACCTGTTGCTACTGGTGACGTGCCATTGTGGTTTTCTAGGATTCGTTCGATTGTGTTCGGTGAAGTAATGTTACGATCTGTTACTACCTGGTAGAATTTTATGAATGAATTGTTGATTTTTCTTTATGTTGAATTGAATTTTTAGAAATTGTATTTGAGACGAATTCTAAGCAAGAAATTAGAGAGAACAAAATTGATAGGACTGAATTTCCATAGAAACGCGTGGTTTAATTATTAGATACAAGATGAGAGATACAAGCTAAGCATCGTAATGTAGGCGATGTAATCTACAAGTGGCAATTTACAGTTTATGAGATACAAGGTACAAGCTAGAAATTATAACGTGCAACCTGAAAAGATTTACGATACAAGATATAATATAGAAGATAAAGGCTACTTTTCGATAAAAGCCTAACTGCAAGATACAGAATACAATGTGGAAGAAATAATTCATAACTTTTAAAGGCTACAAGCTTCAATTTTCAAGTTGTAATCTAAAAATTGTGGAATATGAGGGATATAAAGTAGAAAATCCAAGTGTTAATTAGAATCGAAATTTTAAAACGAAGGCGCTTCCTATGCCTAATAATTTCATTGGATGAATCTTGAGAAATTCATCGTGAAAATCCGTGGAAAATCTCATGATCCTGACCTCGTTTAGGACGGACATTCTATCGCACCTGTGCCGAGGATATAGCACAATCGCTGAACCATTGGATCAATCGCGATCCATTTGTCTTCCGACAGTAACCCCTGAGATTATTGATTCGTCAGCAGATTTCACGAGCCGGCAGCACAATTACCAAAGCTTTCTCTCTCTCTCTCTCTCTCGCTCGCTCTCGTGACTTTTCGCCTGATACGTTTGCACAGTGGGCTGCTCCCGGTAAACTTTTTACGAGTTCGAGAAATCGCGTGATGAAAACTAGAAGGGATTCCCGGAAAACCGTGTTTATTAATTAGGTAGCGAATCAAATCAGTATGCGTGCATGTAGGTCGAGCACCCTTCAACAAAAGTAGAAGGATTATTCCGACGGTCTATCCGCCATTGTTAAGGTGCGATCCCATTTGAAATATCAAATTTTTTATGCTATATATGGTAGAAACATGAGTCGTAGACTGTAATTCGTAAAATCTACAGCTTCGTGCATTCGTAATACACATATTCGTTTGTGTATTATGAACGTATGTATTCAAAGAATAATGAAATGAATAATTCCATATAGTCGAACATGGCTTCATTCTATTACCACTTTACTGAAACTGTTCCTGGAAGAAATAAAGTTCAATTAGACTCCAGTTTCTTCGAATTTGCATACAAATATGTGAATTTGCATGAAGTTCCGCAGTCCGCAGTCTATTAACAAGTTAAGAGAATCAAATGAAGATTTCATTAAACCTTGACAGGCCTTCTTTCCCACTGGCAAGTCTCACACATTCAAATGAGTCCTAAAATTAAAGCCTAAGATAGAACGAATGGTATTCTTAATTTTATAAATATATGTTCTGGTATCAACCTTTTAATAATGTTGTAATAAACCACAAAAAAAATTAAAGAGACCAGCTAAAAATTACTATAATTGCATCTAGAAGAACTTACAACACGTTATAAATTGTTTCGAAATTAGAAAAGAAATCCTACTAGTGTTGAAACCCATTGAACATCCAATAAGCAATGCATTACGGAATTCTCCGGTTTCATGGCGAAATAAAGATGTCACGCGAAATAATTACAAGACCGTGACCACCGTGCTTCGCATAAACAACGATTCATCCTGAAACCCTCTTTCACCGTACAGAACAATTGGAAAACAAAGTGGAAAATTCTCGATGCCGAGTAACAATTCGAAATTTACGATGGTGTCTCCGCGGTTGCACCGTGAAATCCGCAAATACCAATATTCAAGCCAGTGATTGTCTTTCTGCGGACAAAAGAATTTCCACGGACCGTATACTCGTATATATATATGTACATCCCTCCACGATTCCCCTGGTACGTTTTCGCCATTTATTAAATCGCGTTACCCTCGACATTGCAGCAGTCAACGGGATGACAGAAACGATTCGAGCCGTTGTTGCAAGAAGAAAAACGATCGTTCAATTTAAGTGTAACGAAGCGGCAGACGACGAAGCTGAAAACGCGCGCGTACACCAGCTCTGATAACAAATAATTCGAGGAACGATCTACCCTCTCTCGCAACATGTTCGCCGTATCTCCGCTCCACTCCGCACATCGTCAAACTTCGTATTGTTCGGTGTCAGATCGACGATACAGCTTCCGACGATCGAACCATCCGAACTTTCGCAAACCGTATTCCATTTTCTGCAGCGGATCGATGCGATCTTTGTTCCTCTGCCGAGCGTCAGAGATACGATTCTGTTGTTCCCTGAAACATCGGCACGAAAACCACGATTTATTATCCGTTATGGATCCTCTCTTGACGTACGCGACGGAATGATATACGTATTTTTCCCCAACACCCCAGGCCATTTCTTCTTTCTCTTGACGCCACCCTTGTCCCTCTACACGAACAGAAAATGAGAAGACATGGCTGGGCTTGGACACTTCCAGACTACCTCCGTCTACTTTGTTTCAACCAGGATCTGCTGTGTCGCAGAATTTTTCTGGAACTCTTTACTTTTGTCTACACACAGGAAATTATTCATTTCTTGAGTGAAGGAACTTCTTCTTAACCCCTTGCCTTACTTTCTCTTTTACAGTTACAGTGGTTAGAACATCCTGAAAAATGTCGTAGAATGTTAATTATAAAATTATTAGACGTTGATTACAAACGAATCGAATTTTATTTCATTTAAAAAGAAGCGCGTAACATTCATATTTGTTAGACTTTGTTAAAAACAGTCATCACGAGTGCTAGCTCCTCAAAATAGGGCAAGGGGTTAATAAGAACAGCTACTTTTATTTATTAATAAGCAAACGACAATAGTTAATTTTAGACTTCATATACTTGGATTTTTGCCGTACTTACCATTTATTTTTAAAACAATCGTACATCATGTGTGAGCAGATCGTTGTAGAGGTAATCTTTAATCTTAAAGTTTATGTTGGTTCAGTAGGAAAACAATTTTTCTATGTTATTATAGACGTTTCATATTGTTCTTTGTTTGAGACACGGTTTCCCAAATAACATGCTGTAAATCGACAAGCAATTTCAAACATAGGAAGGGAACGATACTCGTGACTTTACCTGGAAAATCGACAACAATGTTAAGCCCAGAGGTGGGATCGTCCCCACGATTCTACCTGGAAAATGGGCCACCACCTAAATAAGGACAGTTCAGCTGTTTCACGAACGTTCAATGGTTCGCAGCTTGTTGTGTCGCGATAGTGTTGGTGGAATCTTTCGAGGACAGTTCTGGTGTTTCTCGTGCAGTGACACGCTCTGATTTTTACCGAAACGGAAGTGCTTGTTACGAATTTTCCACTGTATTGGTGCAGTTTCGCCATTACATTGAAGTTTCCTTATTTGCGAGAATTGCTGCAGACTAGTCGAGCTCTCCATGCAGACGACTCTTAAGGTACGTTACAGAAAAACTTTTTTAACTTTGAACAGAATGACTGTGCCATAAAATTCTAACATGTTCTCCAAGTATTGGTAACAAGGTCCTGAAGATTCGAATTTTTCTATTTGGTAACTTTGTTTTAAAACATTCTCAAAATTGAATCATTTTTTTCGTCGAATCGTATAAAGTTACATACAGTGAAGTTGAACATGCGTGGTCCCATGAGTGAAAGTCTAATCCAATTATCTTTCTTTCTTTTTATTCCAAAGAAAATATTAACCCATAGCACTCGGCTGTCCCCTCTGAGGCACCACTGAAAATTGCTGTACCATTCTTCAAAATATTGTTTACATTATTAAATATATAAGTATAAGGTAATGTAGCAATTTCATATCCATAAAATTGCAAAAATCATAAGGTGTGGAAATATTCTAGATCGGAAGAAATGTTTAATTTTCCAGTTAAAATAGCTCGGAGTGCAAAGGGTTAAAATTTTACGATGGGCGAAACTAACTCCTTTGCCAACTAAATTAATTTTCAAAGCAATCCCGTTTTTTTTACCGAGGATCAAGCAAATTGTAAAAATCGGGTGTTCTCATTTGCGAAATAGAAACATCAGACGTCACGAAACATTTTTCAAATCCCTCTAACGATGCAAACGTGTTAAGTATTGCGGTAAATAGCAGCTTTCAGCAATTTTCATTTCGAGAATCTCGACTATTGGATAATTGCGAGTGAAACCTGAAAACCGTCCAGCGTCGACGTAAAAGCAAGATTCGAAGCGGGACGAGTATACTCGGCGCGTATTTCCCGTTCGATGTAAGTATGGATACGTTACACGGTCAGGAAATTACAATTTTTCCGCACGCAATTAAAACTTGCTGCTCGTTTTCGGAAAACAATTTACAACCCGGTCCCGCAGCGGGAATGTCTAACGAGGCGGGAATGCCGGTTCGCACGCGCGTTTTCCCAGGGAAAAAAATAAACAGTCAAATAAACGGCAGAATCAAGCACCTGGGGGAATTTTCCAGGGAATGTAAACGAAGAGCGAAATGCGGGGAACGGTAACAGTGTTTGAGATATAATATCATCGACAAGGAAATAGTGTTTGCGATGTGATATGCGCGCCGCAGACTGTCACGACAACTGACACTGGCAATTTAGAACCCCGGAAGCAATATTTACGTTTCGAGAGGAAACCAAGGCTCTGCGTGCTACTTAGAGACGTTCTGCCGAGATCTCCGAGAGAGCCGAGAGCAACAGCGGTATCACATTAGCGTACAAACGTCTGCAATCGCGCGGAAGTGGATTGCTTCTTCAAGGCAATCTGAGTCGGTCGAAACTGCTCGATATTTAGACATTTTTTACACCGATGTTAACTAACTTATGAATTAAAAATTCAGTGAGTTTGTTTGTCATTCCTTGGGGAATGTAAACAAATTTTTTTGTGCGCCTAATTCAAAAAATCGAGCTTTTATTTTCTATTTAAACGGAATTTTTACTTTAAAAAAAATACTTTATATTGTTGAAACATTTGTTCATAAGTGTGCAAAGTTTGGATTCGGTAGAGACAATAGTTTTGGTTTAAAAAATTCTCGAAGGTAGACTAGGTTACCATTTTATAGAAACACGCGTGTTTAAAGACTTCTGCCAAAGTTTCTGAGAGTGTTTAAAATAAAAAGATTGGAAAAGACAAATCATCAAAATTGGTTCTATTGTCTAAAATACAACTCCAAACTTCGGGCCACAGTGTACTCGCCGTTTCTTGGAGGCACTATAAATTCGATGTATTTTGATCCTATTATACGAAATTCATAATCTATCGCATTAACTAAGCTGCATATATACGTAGATAGAGTACGATCTCTCTCCTTTCGTATATCGATTGCATTAGAAGTGCGTTAATGATCCTCGTCGATAAAGCCAGTAAATCCTTATTAAATCGGGATCTGCGATTCATAGCAGAAACTAGGAAATCAATCCTGCTGCATCCTATTCCAACAGTCTCACGATACTTACTATCCCGGCCTGATTGATAATACGATCGTCCATTGAGTGATATTGAATTGTTATAATACGGCCAAGTGTTGAAATTAATATTAGTAGGAGGGAGTAAGCCGGAGTGTCAGGACTAAGCGAATTGAGATCATTAGTCCAATTATTGGATTACTGGTGCATCCATCAATATTTCAATACTAATGAAACTATTAAACACTTTGAACTGTTGCAAGGTTTCGACCTTATGGTCTTTTGGGGGCCCTTATTGATATAGACTAGTACGATTTTCGCCACATTTAATATTCAGAAATTTCAAACAGCAAACGGAGCTTGAAATGTTGGAGAGCACACACCAAACCCAGAATTCTAAAATGTCTTCAAATGATCTGAATATTCACAGCGTTACAAAAGTCTCTATTTCCTCACTCAACCGAGTCTGCTATAATATTCCCAACATTTCAAACGATCTAAATTTTCTATTTACCTTCCATGTCCTCGGTTATCGTTCTTGTTTAAGCACTGACCAAAATTTTCCACGGTATGTAATAATCTCTAAATCTTTATACAAAATGTGAACTGATAGAAAATTATACACAAAATTAAAAAATACTTTCCTTTTATTTTGAACACAAAATGGAATAAAATACTCGATCAAAACCAATTTTCTGTTTCAATAACAAATTTGCTGGGTGTAAAAATGTTTTAAAATCATTAGCGTGCAACGTGTGGTTATAAATAAAACTCACTGTGGTTGGGTCATTTTAATGAAAGTGGTACAACAAAGTTATCCCTTCAGGATACGAGTTAATATTGTTTTACCCCATGTGTTACTGTTATCCTCCGTAACAAGATATAGTGTAATATTTCCACGCAGACGTTTGCTTACTCGTTTCCGGATAAACTAGGTGGCCTAGCTGAATTAGCAAGAGTTACTGGCGACCAGGCTATCGGCCGCTGCCTCTAAATTAATTTGTACCAAGATATATGTATACTCGAAAAGGGTTGGTCCTGTGTCGTCGGCTGTAATGCCTCCTACTAGCTTCATCTGTCTTGCAACGACGTGCATGTATCTCGGGGGCTGGTATTATATACGCTGAGGATCTTGTATATTGACACAACACACGACTCTGTGATCTCCTAGCTAAATAGAATTGTATTAAACACACTGAAATAGACCACAGTTACAATAAACAATTTGAATGTGAAAATCAAGTAGAAACTGTCGAAATTCAGTCGATACTTGAGGCCAGAAGCAAGAGCTTTAAAAGTAGAAGCTTTAAGTACCAGCATAAAATAGAAGCATTAAATAGAAGCTTTAAATAGAAGCTTTAAATAGAATCTTTAACTATAAAATTTAACTAGAAGCTTTCAATTGAATCATTTGGTAAAAGCTCGAAACGGAAACAAGAAAATTAAAATACAGGCTAGAGCAGTGCTAGTGAATTGCAACACTGACCGTAGCGCAAACACAAAACCATACGGTCGTAAGTTTATCCACCAGTTCGTTCCCAGGCGTATGGTCGTCACAGGCCACCGCTGGAAAATTTCCCTGGAGCTTTCGCCAAAAAGGCGACACTTCAATTTTCAATTGTCAATATCTCAGAACCGATGGTCCGTTCTGACCTTTAAACTGCTGGCGACCAGCTAGGCCGGAGTCTCAACTGGCAAATCGCATGACACGGAATTTACGATCTGTATTTGCATGAGCAATGCTCCGCAACCTCTCGAAAACATTTTATCGCTCAGAGCGTTTAGAGCGGCTGGAAAAATTGCTCCCTCCGACACGACGCTCTATTTCCCGCAACATCGATGTTATAAATTCGATGTGGCTCGCCTACTTATGCCTGAAATTACGACCCCAACTTTCTCGAATGCGATATGAAACACGAGCAAAATTTAAAATGTTATTCTAATATTCTCGATACACTTTTTATGTGAAAATAATTCTGCCTGAAATGTGCATTTTATTAATTAGCATTTATTAGTTAGAAACAGACACGAATATTTGTTTGACTAGTACAAGTCGACAAAATTTATTTAAAAAGTGTGTAAATTGTTATCTAGTTAGCGTCTAGGTCCACCACGATAGATTTGCAGCACGTAAATTAATTTTTTATTGCAGCGTCTGATTAACGGTTGACCTATTCTACTTGGGAAAGTAGAATAGAGTATATAAAAGTATATAGAGAGCTTCGGGACGCCGAATTACAATGAAAATTCTCTAAATTGATGCTATAATATTGAGTCGTATCGACAGGGAGAAATGTCGTCTAAACCGAGCCGTTTAACCATAACAACACGTATTAATTATCGCTATGTAGTATTTGTCACATCCACGGCGCTTTAATAGCACAGTTCAGTTCTGCTCTATAACCCGGCTCTATTCACATTCTGGGTTTATGAATCATGCATTCCTGTCCCAGGCATCGCGGTGGCCACGCTAGAGCGCAATCGTATAATGATGATTCATGTTGCGATAGAGCACGGGATGCGTCTTTGTAGGTATGTGCGAGGTCGTGTTGTCAGCTTATATCGTAGTTCGAATAATTCACGATTGCCGGGGCGCGAGATTAAGATGAAAGGACACCGGGGTTTACCGGGCGCTGATTGTCAAGCCGAAAGTGCCGCATGATCAGATCACCTAACGAGAACCCCCTTCGCGTCCTCGGGAGATTACGCTATCCTGTACGGAGCGAGATCTCTGCCACGAAATTCCGCGAAGATTAAAATTCCTTTTTAGCTGAGAGATATCCCGGATTCTCTTGTCGGAGATAAATTGCTCGCAGTACTGTAGCATTATTAAATTCATTTTGGGGCGGTCGAGCGAGGGACTGTTGCCAGACGAATGCAATAAAAATCGTTATAATAAAACTAGACAGAATTTATTTAAAAAATATATAAATCGTTGCCCAGATAGTGTATACGTGCACCACGTTAAATGATTTGAAACGAAAAGCGTCTAGATTAAATTTTTACTGAAACGTCTGATCAATGGTACACCTACTCCACTTTAAAAAGTTGCGATATTATATTTACATTTTTAAAATTGATTTGTCTGAACAGACCTAGTCTCCTTAGGAAAATTTTGTATGCATGACGAGAACGTGTTTTCAATAATCAGTCTGTCTAATCACCGACCTATTCTACTCGTATTCAACTTTCTTTACTCAGATACTATCTTATATATGAGTTCTTGCAAAGTCTGCACGAATGCAGAGTGTGTTGCAAGTGTTCGTAAATAACAACTACGAAAGTTGATAAAAGCTTGATAACTATAGCAACAATGTGACATTGTAAATTGCATTCAGGAAAGTTCGAGCAGTTAGGGAAACGTCTCGCACATTCCGCTTGCCTCCGAACCATCCTGACAATGCTAATTGCCTGTAGAAGAAACTTCAACAGTTACCAAACAAGCATTAAAGATAGGATGCAATGTATATCAGCAGTAACGATGCTTTCGACATTTTTTGATCTTGAGTTCTGATATCGTCACAGTGTTTCAAAAGATCTGAACTCCTGCAGCAACTGCCGTTGCGTTCCTCAAACCAATATTCCCCTTCTGATTACCCTCTGGTAACGTAATTAAGACCGAGAGATACTGACAGTCTTCCTCAAGTTCCCATCTGCATTATTTAATCAGAAAGTGTAGTTTATATTTGCACGAATTTCATCACAGCGAATAGGTTTACATTTCATTCGACATTAATTTGTCACCTAAATATAAAATGTGTATCTTATTTACTACAATCGTGGTACAGATGAGCTTTCAATCTAAAAATTTACAAATGAACAAGATAGAAAAGAATAAAAATTCTAGCAACACTTAACGAGTACTTTATTGACGAAACATCTTTTCATCGAGTATGTAGACCTAACTCAAAGGAAAATTGCAAAAGCTCCTTTCTCTCCTTTAATATCTGTTCACCAACGGCCCAAATGCAGAGCATTTAGCGAGGTATTAAACGCACCTCGTTTCGAGATTTAACTAGGCGAATCTGGCCGAGTTTTCCGGTATGTAATTTGTCGTTTAACTTGGCCAAAAGACACTTCGCTCGAGCTTTCTCACTTCGCTCATTAATTCGCGAATCGGAAAGGTGTTTCAGCGTTTCGTAGTGAAAAGCAAATCCCGCGCTCGCAGAAACCACCTCGTGAGGTTTTTGTGAAGACGTCCAAGTAGCTCTCGACTTCACGCAAACGCGTCTTGTCACTCGGACCTGGTTTTTCGCGTGAATTGCCGCGTGTTACATTTAGAGATCACGGTCGCGAAACGCGGAATTATGAAATATTCTGGAGATGGGTCGCAATCCCCGTGGAATCGTGAAAAATCTGCTGCACTCGCGAACAATCTCGCAACGAAACCCGGATTCCCCGTACACGAGAATTGTTCCATGGCACTTTCTACATGTTGCATTCCCTTCGCGTAGAAAGTCTATTACGTGATAATGTAAGTATTATGTATACGTGCAATGCTGCGTGGAAAGGTTGCGCCGCAGACAACGAAAACACATTGCAATGGGAATATGTTTCTACCTCGCCTCGTAAAATCTTGAAAATGTGTCGTACACAATATTGTTCTGGAATATTGATCATTAACACTAGAACTGCCGAGCACTAAACGCAGTTGACATACATTGCCTTCTAATAATGACAATATGGCATTTATTTAGATTTCGTACAGGCGATATTTAAATATGTACTTCAATAGAGAAGTTCACTAAAAAAATTTTTCAAAAAAACATATTTATACTTTTAATATTTCGAATCGAAAAGAATTCGCATCAGTCATTTTGACTGGTCCGGTAGTTCTAGTGTTAAACTGATATTTAACTTCCCGATTCATAGGGATGTTATTGTAATTACAGTTTTTAATGAATATTCAAGTATGGGAATGTTTCTCTTTTTTCTTTCAGCCTCGAGTAATATACAACTACTTTGGCAATAAACGAACAGTTTAATTACCAAGCACGAGAAGTGACGAAATGAACATATTTGTCTCTGAAAATTTTTCATAAAAAATATCTGGCGGGCTAATATGAATATGTTGCAATTGTTTCATTACGAACTGAATGCAGTTATTATATTGCGATATAAATGAAAATTTTAATCAATTTAATTGATACATGCGGTTGTGAAAACATTTTTTCTTGTTCTGTTGCCTTGATTGAATTTCATTTAATGAATTGAACACTAAAAATACAACAATTGTTACGTGTTTTAAAGAATGATTTTTCTATGGAACGTATTGTGTAACATTTATACAATATCGTATGTGGATTAAATCGACCATTGATGCAACGAAATTAATTATGCCTGGAAAATCCATATGAATTAATATTTTACTGACACGTCTGCCTAATGATTGATTTATTCTGCTTAGAAAAATTACAATACTGCATTTATTATATTTATTATAGAAAAATTTCACTAATATTTCTTCACCTAAACGTTTTTAAAATAAAAATCTTTCGAATCAATTTACAAGCATGTAATACATGAAAATCAACAGTCTGTTAACGATCTCCTCGTACTCGTTCCCTAAAAAATACTGAGAATAGTTCGAGGCTACTCGAAACGGTATTTTAACCGATATTGTCCTTCAGTGTGCAAAAATAAATTTTTACGTAAATCTATGGTGTCCCGCCACTCGCCTTGGCTGCAGTGCACACAATGTAATTTCAAGTTGGAAGCCTCCCGAACTATCTACCTGCATTATATGGTCCTTATATATCTCAATGTCTTCTTTGGTTTCGCGGGTATTCCCGTGAGAAGAGATTTCCAAGTAGTTACCTCGTAAGACGGCTGAAAAGTAGATTATGTTAATCCCGCCCCGTCCGGGAACTCGATTACCTCTCGCTACGCCCTCAAACCCGACGCTTTGAGCTCCGATGTTATTATTATCTGCGGTGCGATTACCGTGAGCGATAGGGCTGGATTGCGTAACGACGTCAGTTGCGTAACCCCGTCGGTGTGGATCACATAATCGGCAAGCACGACTCCTGCGAGACGACTATAGGAACCTCTGATTCAGGATCAATTCCAGCAACGATTCGTTTCACTTGAAATGTAATTTTAGCTCCTTCGAAATTTCGCTAATACAACAAATTTTTTCCTCATTTCATTCGTAACATCCTAATAGACTTTTAAAAGTATTACAATCGATATAAATAATCGCAGCAAGTAGAAACAGTCGGTAACGGTCAGACGTACGTCCTACGATACAGTACAAGTGATCGATAGATCGCAAATATCAAAAACAAAGTAGCATGTACAGAAAGAGCATATTCTGAACGTATTCTGTCATACATAGTCAGCGCATGACATGACTTATGATGTTTGATAAATGATTACTGGAAAATTTATTATTTTACGGAACTGCTGCATTGATGCACGACGATAATGTATTTTTAGGAACCGTTTGGCCCCGGATGTACGGTGAGCAGAGAACAATATACGGGCATCGTATAGATGAAACTGATAAAAGAATATTATCGGGGTAATCGCTCACGCAATCATTTAATTTAACCTTTATGCACCGGCTCTAATGGATAAATAAGAACTGTGAGGAGAACATTAAGACCATTCCGAGAACGTTAAGCCGAGCAAACGAGCTGCAACTGAATCGATCCCGAAATTCACTCGTCGGCGAAATAAAATGCTAATCAGATCTGGCCCCCGGGGGAGAAAAGAGTTTTAATGACGTTATGCGATACCTATGGAAATGCAATTTACGAGAGGATGTTCGAGATTCGTGCCGGACGCTATAAAAGACTTGAATTTATTAGCTTTTTGCCCCTGCACGTTCGTTGCAGATTGAAATCTCGATGGTTTGCATCACATTCGTTTATATTTAGCAATTCTCCGCGATATTGTGTTTATTCCACGCGTCTGGAAAGTCGGTTTTATGCCTCGTTCAACTTTCAGACGCTTTAAACCGTTACTGCCTAAAGGGATCGGGATGTTAGAACAATCGTAAAACAATAAACTGTGTTTATTTTCACGACTTCCCTTCTCGAAATTGTGAATTTCGAGGCTGAACGACTGTGTTTGAACAGTAACGTATACGGTCAAATAAACCAACGAAAGCTCTACCTCAAAAGTTTTCATTCGCCAAGAATTTTGCCAACTGTGAGTAACTCAAAATAAATAAAGTCGGTCGTAGCATATTTTCCTAGAAATCATGGCCTAAGATACGTAAGGGAATGGTCAAACTTCTGAAAAAAGTGTTCATATGTTTCTATTTAGAAATACTGAACTTTATTTAATTTACTGAGGAATCAGGAAATCATGTATATTAATTTTTTTATTTATTTACTAGTTTATTATATAATGATGACATACATACACTCATCAATCGATGACATAGAATAAAAATGGTATAAATTGATTTTTAGTGCCATGCCTGACCAATGGTAAATCTGTTCTACTTAGAAAATGTTATTTTCAGACTTTCCTACTCTCTCGCGTGTTTAATTTCGATTATGCGAACTTCTAATTCATCGAACAGCCTGCTCAGCGTCGTGAGAATAACGCAGATGTCACAACGTTGTTTTAATGACGAATGCAACTTTATGCTAGGCAAATGGCACTCTCGGAACGTGAACAATTGCACGAACTCGGCTTAAAGTGTTCTCAAGGAATCTGAAGGGTTTCTATGTCGGTTAAGTAGTGTTATTTGAAAACCTAGTTCAAGGTATGCCGCGTCCGCAACCTTAGATTCTCAATGTACAGGGTGTCCTAAAACTCTTCACTAATATTCTTAAATTTATATCCTAAAAATACAATTGCATTTCTCGAGTAAACTTTCAAATTATAATTATTCCACTTTCCTAAAGCAATTAGGCGTTTCGCGTTCAAGAAATATTTTCACTGAAAACAAATTCCCTTGAATATTCTCAATTTCACGCGTCAATAAACCTGCAAACAATCAGTGTGATATTTTCAACGTTGCTTTGAAATAATCGGCTGGCCTTTCCCAACCGCGTCACGAAAGTGCACTCGAAGTCCCTGCATCAGAACGCGGAAAGTAATTAAATTATAACAGTTACATTAAACGCTTGAAATTCTGTGATTCGACCGATTCAGCGACGACGTAAGGACTCGCCGGATAAAAATAAACGGGGAGAAACTGGGACAATCGCTTCGCCTTTCGCCGAGCGAGTAATTTCGTTTCGCGTTAACAAGTGACGGCGTAAAAAAAAAGAGAGGCAGCAAAGAGCGCCTCTAAAAGGATTATTTAAAGTTCAGCCCGGGCAACTTCGATACTCCCGAACTTCATAATCGCTCGTTAAAGGAATTTAATCCCGGTTTCCTCGCCTGGGATACATTTTTCCTGGCAAATTTCCCGCAGCGACGACGGTGTTAAAGCGTTTCCACGCAGATACGTATCAACGCTAAACGGGAAGAAGATCGCGGATAACAGCGTACGGATAACTTACCGGTGGAGCAAGCTCATTACTGGGCCTAGCTAATTAACGCGTAAAGTTCCGACTCATTATCCTACCCCGCGATTTCGCGGAAAAGAGTTACCGAATACAGTCCAGGCGAAGCGTGCTGATACCGTTGCAGGGAAATTCGACTTTCGCGCGCGGTAATCAGTGGTTTTTCGCGATAAAGCGAATTGATTGCGCTGGTTTTGGGAGACGTATGTCCGAAAGGATCCCTTTCAACGGCAAATAAGGGCTGACAGGGCCGAAAACGACGTTAAGGCGCTCTAACGATGAAACTCGAGCGCGTTTAATTAAAGGCGCTTTATGACCTCGAAACTGATACCAGCAAAACACGACGCAACATCTTCTGCCCCTCGCTATTTCGTAATAAATGCATAAATTGCTTGAAAAAATTTGTTCCACACTCGTTTCAATTTGGCCTCGTAAAAAAAAGCTGTCCCCTTTATAACGAGCTCTACAATGATGATCTACGACTTTCTCTCTCAGATTTATGGTAATTTAAATAAAGAGTGTACCGCCGTTTACCCTCGCGTAATTGAGTGATGTATTGTTAGAATGCGAGATGAAATTGTTCTGTATAAAGTTTGGTTATTTGAAAACGGTTGTAAAATTTAATTAAATGAAAACATAGTGTGGCGAGGAGTATCATGCGAAGCACCTGCGTCTCGACCACTTTTATATCGCAATTATTGTTTCAATTCCAAAATGATACTGTTAACTAGACTCGGATCAAAATGGTAATGGAACCTGCTGTAGAGTTTTTCCGTATATTCAGAACATTTGTGTCATTCTAATCAGAGAAATTGATCTCTCGCGACTGCCTCATTAATTTCTACCACCTTCTTTCTACCGGTTCATTTTATTTCGCTTGATGTTTCTCTTTTATTCGCGCTATTCGCACGTCCGCCATTTCCAATGAGTTACCTCGATTAAATATCGATCGCACTGCGAAAGACCATTAAACTATTCCGAAATTCAATCATTAAAATTTAATCTGGATTTTAGTAAATAGAGCTGGCAACTTGCTCATCGGAACTTAATGGAAACCGAATCATCTAGAGGCCAGTGACGTGTCGTATTAATCGACTAATGAGAATTAATGACCCGTTAATTGACAAAGCGCGCGCTAGCTTGCGACAGTGCCCGATCATTTGTTCGGGGAATAATTTTCGTTTAATAATCGACGGCAAATTTGCGAACTGGAGATCACTGATCTCGTCCAATCTCACGTTCCACTTATTAATAATTGCTATAAACTGTTCACTATCTCTCAGCTTTGAAGATTGAACTTCTCCAAATTTTTTAAAATCATAATTTTTAATTTGTTCGATCTTTAATGTTGTTCACCGCGTTTTAAAATTGTGTATACACTTTCGCGAGGCACTGGATAACTTTTTAAAAATTCCATAAGATGGTACAACTAGCAAATTTCATATTTCTCCCCAACTTTCACGTTTTTAATAAGCATATATAATACAATTTATTTTATATTACTCAAAAAAAAAATCGCCAGCCACGTTCAGTCCCTTTCGTGCCAGAGGCATGAAAAAAATCTCCGGGAAGTTTCCCGGAACAAAAAACAAGACTGACAAAACTTCATAAATTGTCGGCGAGCGCGCTAGCTTCCGAAACTGGAGATCGCGGTCGAAAGAAACGGCAGGCAGCAGATAATAACTGCAGCTGACGTCTCATCCCCGTAGAATCTAGAATTTTGAATTAACCGAAAGGGACTCGTCGCCGTGGCGAGAACCGTTCTCAATTTATTCCTGCTGCGGCTGTAGAAGCACTTCTAGAATCGCGGGAATCGGAAATTAAGGAGCGGACCGATACCAATAAAATCGAGAGGATACGATCTACCGGTGGATATCGATCCTGTGGCACCTGCGATGATCGATAATCTCGCCCGGCGTTGTGCCCGATGCACCAAAACTCCAAGAATATAGAGTGAATTCATTGATCGTATGTGTTCACACTATTTCAATTTAAATTGCATATGAATTATTTATAGAAACTTTCTATACAAACAAAAATATATAAATTGTGTCTACTGGTTGTACACATTCAATACGATAGATAAATTGGAACGAGAAGCACGCAAATTAATTTTTAACTGAAGTGTCTGATCAACGGTTGACTTACTCTACTTAGAAATATTACGATTTTATATTTACACTTTGTTAGTATAAGTAGAGTCTCGAGGGTGGGCGAATTACAATGAAAATTATACAGATTGATGTTCTAATAGCGAGTCTGATCTTTGACAGACCTATTCTCCTTAAAAAATTTAGGAAAAATAAAATATTGCACCTGGATACAATAACTAAAGAACCCGTGTCTTCAGTGATCCGCTTATGTAATTATCAACCTTTGTGTGCGCCCACCCACTTGTCTGAGCAATTATAGACCTGTTCGACTAACAATTGCACTGTTCCGAGAAAGGGTGAAAATATAGTATTAGTATTTGATTAAAAAGAAGAAACTGAAAGAAAGGAACAAAAATTCTGTCCGGCATGGCTCTATATAAATCAATCTGAAAGTCCAAGTCGCAGAATAAAGCGGGACCGTAAATACTCTCTCACTGACGGATCGCGCCCGTTCCGTGATTTAATTAGATCCACAATTGCCTTGATTCGGTGTCGTCCGCGTAACCAGAGCGCTCTGCTCTAAATTCCGAAAAAACTAATCAAGATCCTTTCACGAGTCGTTGGGGAGCCGATGGCTCGGTGTGTGGCCGTCGAGCTCGTTTACAAAGCACCGTTGCGGATGGATATTGTGTGTCCGACGGTAGGTGTGACCGGAGGAACAATAGAAACAAGCCGGGGCCAGCTTTTCGAGAGATAGATCGGCCTGCATTCGATCAGGGACCAGTCGACCAGTTCCGTTCAATCTCGCATGTCCCGGCCGCTCGACGCTCGACTTTATTTTCACGGATCCTCGAGCACGGTAATACTAGTTCCTTATGGCTCCGAGGAGCCGTCACGGTTCGCCGGTCACCGAGGTGCGGCGCCATACAGCTCTGGAATCGAGAACGAAAGAAACAGACCGCTCAAAGGAGATAACCGCGGTGCGAGTTGCCGAGAATGATCAAGAGACCATTCACTGTGTAGTGCGAGTCGAGGAATTCAACGTAGTCTCGCTCTGATTTTTCAACTGTTAAATTAAAGAAGCTCAACCTTTTTTCAAAAGTTTTACTAAATGCAACGCGCCTTCTCGACGAAATCTTAACCCCTCGCCGTACATTGACGAGCCAGAATCGCGACGAAGGTTTTTAACAAATATATTCAATTCTTGATCGAAATGTTTTAATAACTAAGATTTTAATTTCTTCTCGGCGCCATGGTTCGATCATTATGTTACATTACTGTAATTTTTATACAATTGCTTATTCCTCAGCGATATACATCGGTGGTTCAATGATCGAACCATGGCGCCGAGAAGAAATTAAAATCTTAGTTTTTAACAAAGTCTAACAAATATGAATGTTACGCGTTTCGTTTCAGATGAAATAAAACTTGATTCGTTTTTAATCAATATTTAAGCATTATAATAAATATATCCATACAAGAAATTTATATTCTCTTTCCCCTTCTATGATATTTTTGTGCAGAAACGTTCTAATCACTGTAACTGTGAAAGAAAAGGTACGGCAAGGGGTTGAAATATGACCATGCAGGTCTCTGAACTTTAAAAACGATAGAACATAAAAATTGTTCGTAATAATTGCAAGACATAGAAACCGTATAGGCATTTATTTCTCTCTCCGTGACCTAACAAATCGCTATGCACGTGCTCTATTACTCCTCACCGTGCCGACTACGTGCTCGAGTGTTCCTTGGCTGGAACTATGGCTATCCACGCCGCAATTATTTTGCGTAACAACACCGCCACTCCTGCATTAACGTTTCCAGTTATTTCCGAGCAGTTTGTAATATTCCATGCATTAACTGTGACGGAATCGAGTCTCTACAGCGTTTGATTTTAGCGCGTTTAAAAAAAAAGAAGTGTTACGCTCTCGACATGCAAATGTCCCTCCGGAAATGACTGCAAATTGACACGCCTGGTAACGAGTCGTTTTCCGAACGCGTCGCTGTTGGAATATCCAATTTTGGAACGTTCAACTAACGACTTCGTTCGCGCTATACACTTAGCGAACCGTGAAAACACCGTTCATGACATTTTGGTTTTGTAATTATTCAATCAGTTTGTGTGCATTAATCGCCACACGATATGCCAAGAGAATTCGACGATTCTTAATTATGAAATATTCTCCGCCGATACAGGTTTGCGAAGTAATAACAAAAATTATTTTCTTTGATACCCGGTATAGTTTTCTGCAGGATCATCAGTGTTGTAAAAGGTTAAACGATGTTAAGAGGCCGTGGGGAGTGGTCTGACCACAGACGGTCCGTTTCTACTTAGGAGAAGAGAAAACAAATGGTAGAACTTTAAAGAGATGAGCCAAATCTGATGATAAAATAATTCAGCGTAAACATACTTTATCCTCCGCCTTGCTCGGTAACGAAGTTGACGTGTCAATATTTTCAGAAGTATCAGAAAGCCCATGGTTCTGACTTTCCACTGCTGACATTGTCACAAACATAGACAGCGAATTAAATTGAATTAGAAAATGGAAAACCCTCACGTATTTAGAACGCAACTGTAATTTCATTAAGGCAGTATTTTCCTGCGGGTCGTACAGGGTTAGTATATCAAGGCTATTAAGTTATACGGTAATTAATTATAGTGTGGAATGGGAAATTTACAAGAGAAAGCCATAATGGTACAACTTCATAATTAATTATTATTTGTTTGCCGTATTAGAGTGTATGTCCGACCAAACTTTGATATATTCTCCTTGATATCGTGATAGCAGCTACTGTACATAATGTTTTAAACCTGATTTACCTCGATGAAACAGAATTTGAATATTCAATTAAATTTATTACTTTCAATCGATTAATTTTCACTACTATAACTAAACTAGAAGTTTGTTGTCAAATAACAGTCATGTATGCGCAGACTCTCTTTGCGTACACCTTAGATGTGGTTAGAGGAGCCCGCAACTTTCATCCTATACCATCTCTAGTTTGATTACAAACGATCCCTTCGCTTTCGGAAATCCTAGTGGTGGTCTGACCATACGGGATCCATTTCCCTTTACCTTCTTACCCGTGAAAATTCAGTTCATCACAGTCGACCATATGCGCCTGTTCCTTATACTATATATTCTCCTCTTGTGCACACGTGGTTCGATCCCCCTTTTTCCTCTACAGTTGTCTGCCCAGGACCATTTTCACTTTTTGTTATTTTTCATAAAGCACGCGAATGCTGGTGTACGAAAATTTTTGCAAGTATATCAGATGAATTATGAATGTGCTTTTCATTTTTGGATCAGTGTCAATCTGGTTCAAGAGGCAATGAACCTTTCCTATTGAAAATTAGAATTTTCATTACGAAAAATTCATATTTCATTAATATCAACAATCAACATGTTATCCAAAATTCCCAAGTTTGTTCCTGGCCCTCTAAAATCTTCCCGTATCATTATCAACTACAAACTCCAACACACAATCGCTACAAGACAAAATCCTCTCGTAACATCACACCATCAGCACACCAGGATCCACTTTCCCCGGAACGTTTCCCTCACGGTCGGCGCAAACAAATTGCGGCACCGAAGGTCATAATTCGTCGACGAGTCATTCTGTCCGCCCTTAAATGAAACTGGACGCGTATCGGCGTCCAGTCGCTCGTAGTTCATAAAGCGAAAAGAGATCCCCAAAGGCTCGGCAGCTACAAAGCTTCCCTCGCCGCGTTTTCTCGAAGCCCGGTTCGCCTCGGCGCCTCTTTCACGAGCTGCTGGGCGGTCCGGGAACGAATTACAGGATGGGAAAAATGAGCGAAACGAGAGGGCAAGCTGACACGAAAGAACGAGATAGAACAAGAGTGAACGAGATAGAACAAGAGTGAGAGAGGAAAAGAAAAGAAGAAAGATTCGGCAGAGAGAGAGGTACCTGCAGGTTCGTAGCGCGCGCCGTACATCAAGCCGGTGTGCAGAGACGAATTACGCGATCTCTCATCGAGAGAAAGCAGTCCGCCGGGAAATATCGTTCGGCTTTTTCTTCTATATATAGAGCCGCGAGAAACCTCCGACGAAGAAAAAGTAGCCGGTGGAGGCCGCCGGGAAGTGCCACGGAATGCGAGCCCCGACGGAGATTCATAGTCCCGAGTGGAAACCGTCTTACCGACCCGCATGCTAAGCCTTTCTCAAACATTTGCACGGTCTGTGTGGAGAGGCGACAGCTAGTTTCTTGTACAAATATCTCGACGATCCACGGGCCTCGCGTGTTCGACGCGTCTCGGCGAAACCGGAGTCGAAATGACTGCGAGAAAGAGGAGAAAGAACCGGCTCGGATTTCAGTATCCGATAGAAAGGTTGCGCGATCAGCTAATTTTCTTTTTACACGGATAGCTCGGGGAATAGGGACCGGCCCCGTGGCCCGGGAACTCGATAAGAAGCTCCGTGAATAAATCGAGACCGATATCGATCTATACGCGGCGACATAGTTCTTCTTGGACGGACCTCACAGTCCCCGCAAAAGTTAATTCGCGAAATCGGAAAATCGCAGTGTGAACACCTCTTAAGCTGCAGTAAATTTTGATGATGTGTCGCGTAGACATATTATTATTATTATTATTATTATTATTTATTTTCAACGGACCGAAGTCCTTTTATACAAATTTATGCAGTATTATATAATATGACAGAAAAGAATCTTAATCTTAAGTCTTAATCGAAAATTCATATAATTATGGACAGCGCGAAACTAAGCAAATATAGGTACTATTAACGAATAGTACAGCGCAATTTCATTTTGAATGCCTGTAACGTGCCATTGAAAAAATCAATATTATTATAAAATGTGTTTGAGCTAGCAATAATGCGATTTAAAGGATTTATTGCTCCATATGAGGATTTGGATTTCATTGTTTGAAATCCTGCTCTATTTCTCAAAACACGTTCAGGTACATAGAAATTAATTTGCCTCAGGACTGCGGGACAATCTATATTATTATTTATCAAATTAAAGATAAAGCTCAGGTCAGACACTGTTCTACGATCAGATAATGTTTCAAGGTTGACAGTGTTTGATATTTTAGAGTAATTATGATCAAAGATTGATATTATTGTATTAAAGTTGGCATTATGATTGGAATAAAGATTTAAAAAGATTAGAGATGGGAATGCGCCCGTCGATTGAATAACGCGGCAAGTTCAATTGGAAGAAAGACATAGAACGATCATTGTTATTAAAATAAAGGAGTTGCGTTGTCAATGTTCTCGTGATGTCGAAAGACGTTATATGTTATTAATAGTGTTTGGTTAAAATGTTCATTCAATAAATATATATATATATATAATGCTGCATATTTATTAAACGTTTAACAACGTAGAGCTGAGTATCTCAACAAATTTTCCATACCTAAAAATGTTAATTTATAAAATACGTAAGGACAAACCGTATTTATTTGTAAAAGCAGTAAGGACACACGGATTCTTCTTGCGATACCGAGATCGTAATTCTATGACTGTACTGTTATTTCAGATTCTTTGTTATTACAAATTCCGTCATATATAGGGTTGTACACACATACAATACACGCATCAATCGTATAAATAGAAAGATATTATTTATCGATATGGCGTCTTGGAAAAACTTCTTGATTTTCGCGGATCGCTTATGGGGTTGGTAAGTGTTACGAAAATATAAAAAATTGAATATCAACTCGGTAAGAAATGATTTAAATTGACACACAAGGGATGGATAATCGAAATTCTAATCTCTCCTCGCACAATGGGACCAGTCACTTTCGAAATTGTTCCAGCACGTCGAAACGACATTCCCCCGACGTGTCCCGGCCGAGTCCCCGAGCGGAATCACGCTGGGAACTTCATCTCATTAATCAGAAATGTGGAAAGTGTCCGCAACAGTCTAAGAGAAGTTTATCAAAAAATAGTGTGCGGCCCGTGACGAGAATATATTGCCGGTCCGGAAGTCGCGTTTAACCTTACGGGAGAAACTTACGACTGTGCAGATATCCAAGTTGTTCCTTTCCCTCTAACTCGCGGAGCTGGGTGGCAAGTCAGTGAGTGACAGGCTGCGAAATTTCAAGAAACTTTCCGCGAAAGTTTCGCGTTATCCGTTTGCGGGTTGTGCTCGTGTTCCACATTCTTTAACAGTGTAGACAAAGGTTAGCGTTCGGCCCGGGCCGTGTGTGTTCCCGAATTAACGAGGTTCGCGGTGAGATTAAGGCTGAACGAAAGTTTTCAACGTTCCCTCTAATAATCCAAACCTCTCTCCCCTCAACTCGGAATTAATTCATCGCCGTGAACGGCTCTGACCTTCGTCGCTATACGCAGCCTTAAGGTTTCCCTTTCCTTCGTGTTCCCAGATAATCCTCGGCAAATCGCCTGGCTCAAAACTCGAGCTGAACCCGCCGGCGTCGGAACTCCCGGCGAATTGTCGATTAATTTTTACTGCGATCTTTCGCGTTCCTTATTGACCTCGTTGAATTCCACTTAAACCAGCTTCCCGGTTCTCAAACTTCGTCGTAACACTGATCTAATCCCCGGAGACGCAACGCGGGTCCCACGGGTTAAATATTTTAGACACGTTTCCATCCTGCTGGATCTCTCACGAATTTTTCTGGAGACAATATATATTTGAAACATATGTGAAGACTAAATACAAGTCTTGCCTGTTTCATTTGTATAAACGATCAGAGCTATTAATAATTCGCTTCATGCACAATAATTTAATTTAGATCGAATAAATTGATATTCAACAATCAACGATTCTCCGAGAATCGGAAATGTGTGTAAATACCTTTGCAATACACTGTGGAGCAAAATACTGTTAAAAAGCTGCAAAGTGTATCAAAGCATACATTAAGATACATTTACAATGTTGCAGGATTGTGAAAATTCATTCAGAAAGCAGAAAAATAAATTGACGTAGATTCACAACGCAGCGAAATAATATATACGTAGAAATATAAATTGAAGTGTATGTACATAATTGTAAAATATGCCAAGATATATTCATTCAGTCCTAGGATATACATTTTAATGTAATATCTATCTTCTATATAAATAAAAATTAAATGCTGTTCGTTGGTAAGCGCATTACTTGAGAAAAAATGTTCGTAATAGTCCGAATAAGGTTTTTAAGGAAAGAAAAATTGGAAAAGATGACCGGAAAAATGAAAAATTCGGGATAAATAAAAGTGCTTTTTTCTATGGGATTTTTCAATGAACTCAAGACCATAACTCACGATTCGAACGATGGATATGCGTAATTAAAACGATCACAAAGAAATTTAATGAAATTTGGACAGGACGTCTGTCGGGTCAGCTAGCATTGAATATATTATACAGTGTTAAACTGAATATATTATACTGTATTATATTGAATATATACAGTTAGAATGATGCAAGTTCATGGAAATTAATTGATAATGTGAGCAAAACCGAGTGTATCGCGAAGCCTGCAGCAAAAATCCTGCGGGTGCCACTAATTTCCGGATGAAGAAACCTTCCGCAGCGGCCGTCAGTTTTCAACGCCACGAACCTGTTACACATAATTCGCGCGTTGTTAACAGCAACGCGGCAGAATTGCCAGCAGTCTCGTGTGTAGATCGTAGCCATGGGCGAATTTTCGAGAATAGCTAACACGGCCACGTAATTTCCCCGGTCGAATGGACATGGTAAACGAATCACGCTGCAACCGGTGCGAACGCGCGAAACTTCAACGTAACGTCATAAATTACGAAGGAGGTTTAACGTTCTTCCATCCACGATTTGCTTCCGCATCATAGTGCGGATAGCTGCCGCGAATATATGTATAAGCCGACGGGGGTCCGATTCAACAGGTGCTACTGTAACATGCTAAACTATGAAGACTCGAGAGCGAACCGGTGTGTGCGAGAGCGTGCATACGTCGAATAAACCGCTGAAATAGATCCACGTTAATATCGGAACGGGATTAAATTGCTGAAAAGCTTCGACAGGATGTCGTAAGTGTACTTAAAAAATTCCCCTTGGCCACAAAGGCCACCCTGCTACCGAACACTGAGAATTAAATTGTTCGACCCTTTTCTAGACTCTTTATTCAGTTTCAACCTTTTGATTTTTAAAACGTTCTTTGAAGAACGTAGGGTAAGGACGATTTAGTGATTTGGATGTAAATTGTGATAGACTTTTTGTTTTTGGAATGATGCATTATTTATCAGTTTGAGTGCTGTCAGACTAAAAATTGAACGTTTGTGTTTAATTCCACTGTACTAGATCTGATTCAGATGAGTCAATCGTGAGAATATTGTATCGTAGCATAATATTAATTTTTACATTTTTGCTTCCTGAAATATATTGTTGAGGTTAGATGAAATTAAAGGGTTAACAAGACCGTTTTGAAGATACAGATGAAATTTAATTTAAAATTCCACAAAACTACAAATTAAAGCACCAAAATACAAATGAATATTGTACAAACGAAAATGTAATAGCATTAGTTCGAGGCACAGTTATTTTCAAGCACAGAGATTCTCGATGCCGAGTCGGAATGCTAATTCCGTTAGCCACGAGCCTTTCAGCGGCGCCATTAATCTTGCTTCCGTATTCCGTCGCTCGTCCGTGGCAGTAATCTGGTGACGTTCGTCGATTAAGTATAAACAAGTGTCGGTCGGATGTCAAAGCGGATGAAGACCTCCGAAATAAAACCGTCGGCTATGGGAATCAATTAACTCGGACATCGCTGATGAAATGTTTGCACGCCGTCGCCGATACTCGTTGATACTCGGTTTGAAACGAGGGGCTCTCGTTTCGCTGAAACAGCGTCAACATTACCATAAACTGATTAATCGATCCGAAATAACGGACGCAATAACGAAACAATTTGCACCGGGCATAAATCAAACTCATTACCATATTAATTTGAGCCGCGCAACGAAATCGTATCCGGCATCGATGGGGCACGTCGAACGCCAGACGAGAGCGGCTTTATTACTACCGCGCGCAACACTCTGCATTTTTGATGCGCTTAACTAATTAATTTCCTCATCCTACTCTTCCTCCTGCCACTGAAAAACCCTTTCGACGGTTAACGGATATTGGCTCCGATAGAAACGCTTCGGTATTCCACGTGAGAACGACATCGCAGTGTCGTGCGTGAAATACATGCTGGACCGGAAATCGTAGTACAGTCGGGCAGGGGGTGATTCTAGATAAAATAGTAAAAAAATAATTTAGTGTATCAGTTTTTTTTTGGTATAACATTTTCTAGAAAATCGAGTTTGAAAATGCAGCGAATACACATTCTGTTGTATAGGAATCGTCTGACGTGTCTGATCATGATCAACCAATTCTACTTCCTGCATATACTGTGTCTGAAGAACGTGGATCTAGCAAAACTTTAAACTCGATTTTCTTGGAAACGTTAGTACATTTTTTGTCCCTCAGCCCACCCTTTATAGTGCCACGATTCTCGAGAAAAATGTTTCATTAATCATATTACCTCGATCCCGAATGTTCCAGAAAACTCGAATTGCGCTAACAGTGATTAACCTTGTGCCCGCCGGTGAATACAGATGAGTAACGGCACTATTCGGTAAGAAATTAATTTTTTTGCTGACGCTCTCGGAAGAGTAGATTTTTCAGTGATTAAAGGGTTTCTTTGATAGTAAGGTTTCAATTCGGTTCACGTTTTTATTCGGAGTGAATTTGTCTGTAATCGTGCTTTATTAGCTTTTCATATAGCTACGATACATTCGTTTCTGTTCTTAATAGAAATTCAAAATAAAATTTCAATATACAATTCTGATTTCGGAATTGCATTAATTTAGCTTAATGGAAATATATAAACATCTGGAGTCTACTAATAATTTGTTGGCACCGTTCCACGAGCAATCCAAGCGCCCTCGTAAAAAGATAAATAATGGAACTGGTAACAAGAAGTGTACTGTGTTTCGTAACACGTGGGCTTAATTTCTGAGACGTACTACTGCCACACGAAATTATCCAACGATGGAACTAACTGCAGCATAAATGAAAATAACAAACATGGAATTCCAACGATTGATGGTCGATTAAACAGGCGACAAGGCGAAAATAAAAAGTTTGCAAATTTGTGTACTATCGAAATAAAAATATTACTAAAAAATACACTCGACGAATATTGAAATACGGCACGCTGATACGAAAATACGTCTCTAATAGAATAAACATGGTATATAAATAACGAAGACATATATTTACAATAAACAGAATATAGTAAACAAATATTACTTTCACGCTCTCGGTAGAATTTTTCATAAATGTTTCAAAACCTACGTTACATAACTTTTCATTTCAATGAATCGTTTTATATTCCATATTTATAAAACACTTTTTGAAATTTGTTTCGGGTGGCCCCTTTTGATTATGAATTGTAATTAAGTCATTTTTAAAGGAAAAATATTTCTGATATTCTGAATGAAGAGTCTCTCATTTAATGCTGCCACGAATAAAGCATCAACCTCTATATATTTTGGGAGAGTACCGAGGCGAAAATATAAAGCCGAAGAAATGCGATATTCCAGAAGGAAAGCGTATCCCCTTCTCAATCTTTTGTTAAATATCTTTGAACGGACAGGCTCCAATTAAATTACTTCGTGAAAAGCCGGTCATCTTGCTCGTTCTCCCTCATTATGAAAATTCCCAGCGTTATGCAGATTGGTTCATTACAGTCCCAAATCAGGTAATACATTAAACATTCCTCAAGCCTCGCAAATCCGACCAGCGTTCGTGTATTGAACGAAGGGGACGTTGAAAAATCTTGCTACCACATCAAACAAAATTATTCGTGCTTGCTCAAGAAATTCAATTTCAAGGAAAACTCATTTAAGTACCTCGACACGTTGAATTTAGTAATAACAAGTATCTGAAACATTAATCAAAAAGTTACGGTCGACGTATGCATGAAAATGTAACTAATTTACATCTACCGGCGTTCATTTGTTTTTTAATGTGCTTTATTAAAATTCCATGATGCCCGACGAGTTTCAATCAATTTTTTAATAACCATAAAATTTTAATTAATCATTTAATAAATCGTCCTGGATAACGTGATCTCGTAGTTTTAAATGAGATTATTATTTAATAGCAGATTTTTATGCTCTCCTTTATTAAAACGTGAGATTCGATATAGGGTCGGTAATATCGATACGTCACTGTAGATCATTTTTATTTTGCAATTATGCAAAATCCATTAAGTAGGAAACCTTAAAAAAATGTCTGCATTATTATCGGCACGAGGTGTCAATCGGTCGAAACAATTTATTTGCCGCGCTCCGGTTTTTATGAACAAATGTAAATTGATTGAACGAAGTAGCCACTGGCACGTAAAATATGAAGTCACGTTTTGCAGTCCGGCGAAGCACAAACGAAGCGTAAAATTGTAACCCGGGCCCGTCGAAAAATTACCGTCGAAGGAGTCATCGAAAATTCCGTCACGCGATGCAGAACCGATACTGCCCACATTCTCATTTCCGATCGTCCCGGAAAGATACACGAAACCCTGGAATTGAGTTTCCCGATTCGACGAACTTCTTGGCGAAACCGGTGACCGAAACTTCCATCGATACTTGTAAAATACACGAAGAGATTATATTCAAATGTTCGTCTCGACGAAACCAGGAAATAAAGAGTTCCTTTGGACTGACGATTAGTTTTCTCTTCTTCCGATAACGTGGTCTTCATTTCACTTTTTCGTACAATGAAAACTTGTACTTCGAAGATTTTTCATTATTTCTAGCTACCGGGAACTCCATAGACTTTTTAATGACTGTGTTGTATCAAAAAGAAGTCCAATAATATTTCTTTTAAATATTTCTTCTGAAAACTTTCATAGAATTCTAGATTTTTAGCAGTCGTATTGGAAGCAGAAACAACGTTTACGCTGCACTTGTTTTATTAAATTAATAATTATTGTCTGACCACAGGCAGACCAATTCCACTCACGCTTTAATGTCTTATGTGTTTTCGGCTTTTGTACGTACCTGGTTATGTAATCTCATTCAATTTTGCATACTGAACCTGTTGCATTAGCTTTGTGCACTTGTATGACCATGTACGAAAGTTCATCCCTTGCTTCCATACGTTTCATTTATTACCGCTATACGGAGAACATTTCCTGCAGTTTCATATTTTACCCTTCCGATATATGTAATGTCCGGCGGCAAAAAGTTCACTTCCACTTATTACATTTTACAGAATGATTAATAACACAGTTACATTGTTTGCAGGTGTATGATCCTCCTCAGGGATGAAAAAGTATTTGAGAATTTGTATCACAATTTTAGAAACAGCCTGTGCACGTCTGATTAAAGACAACTTGCATCACTGTGTGATGAAATTCTTTTTAAAATACATATTTACCAAATGTATAAAAATTTGTAGCTCTATGAAGCGCCAGATGTTTTGCCACTGCTTTTCAATATGAACGAAGCTAACATCAACACGTTTACGTTTGTGTTCCAGGTTCAATAAGCAATATTGACGGCGCCGAGTATCACTGCAATAAAACTGCAGTGCGAAAGGTCATCAGCGGAGTCGTCGGTGCCGCCAGCTCCGTCACATCCATCCAAGTAGCGAACCTTCTGCGACTTTTCCGAATACCTCAGGTACGTGCTGAGAATCTTGGATACCTTCCACGGCGTTTCTCGATTCGTCTACTTTCCAATCTTACACACGGTGATTCGGAAATCGCGTCAACACATTTTCGAAAAGCGTCCAGATTTCGAAATCCAAAGAATTCTTGAGTAATCTAATTCTCAGGTGCACTTCTACCACGTATTGTACGATATCTGATTGTCCTGTACTACTGAAATCAAACTATAAAATATCTAAGCGCCTGAAACAAGTACAATGACACAATAATTGTAACTCTAAATGATTGTACTTCAACAATTGATCATTTTAACCTTTCACTGCATGATTTTTTTCATTGTGGTGAATCAATTGAAAGAAGATCAGTTTTTGTGTTTTATTTAAGGGAAAAATATTGAAAAAAAATTAAAACAACATATTCAGAATATAACATAAATAAAGTAAGAAAAACATTATTAGTTTACTACATTCCAAATTTGTTAACTGTATCAGATATGATACAGTATGCAGCGAAGTGTTAAGGTACAATATGCAGTAGAAAGTTTTTTTTATTTAACGTAGATTCACTCCATTCAATTACGAGTTATTTATTCTGTACATGTCTTCGTCAATATTACCTCCAGAATTTTCCAATCCCCAGTACCATATGGTTTATTGTTTCGGTAAATATAAAATATAGGACGCGGTAGAAAAGCGTTTCCGTTTAATTTTGATGTACCTCAATCAATTTCGAGTATCACATGAATATACCATCTCTCATTCCCGACCATAGAGTACAAGAGAAATTCTTTTTATAGCCCGGTATCTTAAGTGAAGATCAAATGATCAGCGGAGCTTATCTCAGCCAGCGATCCTAGTAAATTTACCAGCACGAAGATACTTCGGACGATAAATCGTTCTTGATTCACGAGTCACCGGAGCCCGGTGGAGGGGCTAATAATCAAGGTAATACGTACCGGTGGTTCCGCGAGAGATTCATCATTTCGCGTGATCACGTCCGACCATCCAGGGGGCTGCGATTTAATCAAAAAGTTTCATATAAAGCGGCGGAACCGCATCTCTCTTCGGAAGGAAGGAACCGATCTCTGCCACCGAAAGTCGCGTTTTCCGAAAGAATGGGAATACTAAGCAGCGAACTGTGAACACTTCCCGTTCCCGCGGAAACCTCGGCCTCGAATCGTTCGACTGCGAAATCGTCTTTCTTGGCTGGAGCGATTCTTATCCTCTCGAAATCTCGATTCAATATATCGAGAGCGAGAGATGATGGAATTTTTAATTTCGCCCACCGAACGAGCTCTCGACCGAGACGACAACAAGAGCTCGATAGAACGATTACACGAAATGTCGCGCCTTGTTCGGGCCTCGGGCCCGATCGATAACGTTCGCCGCAAATGTGCCAGCCGTCTCGCTAATTGCGTCAACTATGAGAAAACCGAAACGTGCCTGGAGCAGAGATTCAAAGACGCACCACTCGCACGTGATCTCGGACAAATGGACGTTTAATGACTGGTCTGGGTTGGAAGACGCGCTGCGACCACGTTGGCCAGTGATAGCTTGTAATTGGGAGTTCCCCAGTGACTATGGTTGACATTTTCTATTTTAGTTTTCTTGGCAGATTATTTTTCCAAAGGATACATTGGATAGAAATTGTAATTTCGGCGCACAGGTTCGATCCTATGTTACTATTTTCTTAAGCAGTTTTACAAATTAATAATTCAACGTTTCGGTCTAGGTTAAGACCATCTTCAAGAATATAATTGCGTCTGTAAAAATTAATATGAGAATATATATTTCCGTGTTAGGGGCACACAGTGGGTCAGTGGATAGAGCGCGCGACTGCGACCAGGCAGTCTCGAGTTCGAATCCCCGCGCCCGGGCACCTCTTGAATTAATTCAATGTGCTTTTTCAAAAACTGTGGTGCCCAAGGTGGTTCGGAACCCACCTTAATAAAAAGTAGGTCCCGCTGAAATAGGCGATAGGGAGAGCTGGTTTAAAGGTGGAAGTGTGGAACGGGATTTGAAACCCTGAGGGGACCAAATATCCAAGACATAGTATATATTTCCGTGTTAAAAAGGAAAAAGAGAACAAAAGAGAAAAATACAGAACAAAGAAACCAATGGTTTGTTGGTGCAAACTTACTTGCTTAGTAACAAATTTAATTTAAATTTAATATTTCAAACACTTGTTGACCATGTGCCAGCATGATACATAGTAAGGTGAATTACAAACGTTATGGTATGAACAAGGTTCTTTGTTTGAGGAGACGACAAATCAGATGACAAAGATCAAACCATTGGTCGATCGATATTTGACGGTTAATTCGAATCGAGAAAGACGTTTCCAAACATAACATTTGACCACAGTAAAGATAACTTTAAGCCTGTGGTAGTAAATTAATTAATATTCAATATGCTTTTTATGTGGTTTAAGCCGCATTTCGATTTTATATTGGTTAGAAAGATCTTTCTACAAATACTACTTTTTTAACATAGGATCGAACCTGTGCGCCGAAATTACAATTTCTATTTAAAATTGGCGATCGAGATAAAAGAAAACATTTATGATAGATTGGATGTCTGACCACAATTGTATCTATTTCACTGATTCACAGTCTGTGTCAGTGCTGACAGACACACATTATCGAATTTGGGAAATGACAGTGAGTATAGTTGGCATTTTTTGTTTCAGTTCGTTTGGAAGCGTTTTTATTGAATAAGTAAAAACGATGTCTGACCATAATCGTACTTGTTTCACTTGCTGACAGACTAGTTCAATGTATAACAAATGTTTAATGTTCTCGGCGCTACGGTTCGATCAATTACTACTGAGATACTTTCTCAGTAGTGTGGTATCGGGAATATTCGGGCACCCGGTATAGTTTTAAGAAATAGACTTTAAGTAGACTCTAGAGGTACACTTTAGGACACTCACGCAGGGAAGGCCGGAAAAGGGCCATAAAAAGGGAAAGCGACGTCGACCAGCGTTGGGTTGCAAGCGACGATGAGCCTTCGGCTCATCGACGATGCCCATGCCCATATTTGGGCATGGTGAATACTGCGGAAGGGGAAAGCGTGGAAAAACCGAGTTTTTCTAGGCGAAGGATGAGTTGGGGTCAGTCGTTGTCTGAAAGTCGAGTAGTTAAAGTCGTGTAGTTGAAGTCTTGTAGTTTACTAATCGCTAGTTTAGATTAACAGTTAGTTTTTAATCGCGTAACTATTATACATTTAAGTCTGTTTCTTTCTTTTCTTTAAATAAATAATATATATATATATTATATGTGTTACCACAGTAGTAATTGATTGAACATTTGTTATTAACAATAATACGATCGATATAAGAGACGTATATATAGTTCAATGTATATTGCCAAAGAAATTATTTCAACTGCATATATGAACACTGTTGTGAGACTATGTGGGCACCATATCGATCATGAAAATTTTAGTATAGAATTTTATTCTTCTTTGTCACTAATATATATGTATTTCATGTTTGTTAAACTTGACAGAATTGGGAAGGTAAACTAACAGCATGAAAGGCAATTGCATTATCGTTTTGATGAAATGGTCGTGAATAAAACACGAAATTGTTAGAGAAATAATGATATTTGCAGTAGTTAAAGTGCGTTCATAATCTACTCATTGCACAGTCAGAGGTTTTCGCTACAAGCATGCGAGAGCGCAGGGGTTAATTGACTCTTTGAGTGCTGGTGCAGGGAGCCTTTGAATATTTTTAATGTAATTGCATAGTGTCTGAGGGCCGTGGATACATTGTCTGTCGGGCGAGTTTGAAGGTGAACAAGTAAATTTTCGCCAGACAAAGAGAATTTCATCGAGTTAAATAGCACTGGTTGGGAATTGTTAGTCAAAGGATGTCTGCCTTGTATGTAGTCAGACATTCGTTAGGAATCGCACGATGCGAGTGGAATATTGGATGAAAAGAGCAAATAAGATTTTATGTAGTCACGTAGACTGTAGATTCGGATGAACTGGATAGGACGGCGGACTGGAACGAAGAAAACGAGAGAAACAAATGAAGTGTTCCAGGGAAAAAAGGAAACGTCTGCTTACGGTGCGACTACAAAGAAACGTGAACTACAAGTTGAAAGAAAACGAAAAATATTCTTAGAATCCACACACATACAGTCTAGTTACAAGTAACAAACAAACAAATTTATTAAAATAATTTATACAAATTGTATAAAATATGATCTACCAAGTCCGGTTCAACTTCAGAAGTTTTGCCGAGCAATTAGAGGAACTAGATTACTCGGAGAGCCGAGTTAGAAGGGTCCTTCCGTACTTTCGGGTCGATCATTTCTATGCATTCCTGACGCATAATAATGCGCAAAGGCGGCTCGGACGCTCAGTTGGAATAAAAAATGCGACCGGGCGCCCGTAGATTCGCAAGCAGGATTGCAAGACACGCGGTAATTCTACATCAAAAGAGTTCTCGGCAGAGGGAATTCCCAAGTGGGGCATTGAAGGGCTGACAGAGCGTGAGAGAATGACGAGGACGGGGACAACAAAGACAGGCGCGAAACGTTCGCGAGATGACTTCTTACGCCGCCGCGAATTTTCATTTCACGGTGAGATTCTTTGATTCGCCGCGACTATCGCAAATATATATTCGCTCCAGTTCACCTGCCCGACGATAAGCAGCGCCGATGCTGTTCTTCACCTTGATACCATCCGGATTGTTGTTGTACACAGTAGAACACAGTTACGCGCGCTATCACGTAGCATGAGAACTATAATTGCATTCCGCGGGCGTCGTGATTAGTTGTAATAGAAAAGGAACGTAATGAACAATTATGTTTTCTCATTTTTTGAACCTCCATAACGTAGGCGGACATTTAATTAAAATATTTGCTACTATGTTCCTCGCATTATTTTCACAGAGATATTAAAGCGAATACTTACTTTAGATAATTTGTTGCTAATATATCATCATCTCCAAGTACAATTCTTAGACTGAACTACTTGTTTCGGTGTTTGAATATATTTTAATTCGTTTACAGTAGTGCAGGTCAACCATATATCAGACGACACTGATTAAAGTGTATTTCTAGAGTGGCCTTTGGATTTTTTTATTGAAAAATCGAACTAGTGCACACACTTACATCAATTGTAGTTTAAAATTCAATACTCTACTACCCCAGCTACCGTAGACTCACGTGTTCCCGAAGTTAGGGGATTGCTAAAGATAGTTTCTCTCCGCTAGCTAGCAACTTTAAAACGTCGTCGTCTGCATTCGTGTCGAGCATTTCTACGGGCGAGGCTCGCGCACTATAATGTTATCAGGGAGACTCATCCCTTTGTCGACCGTAACGCGAACAACAGAGCATCCTGTACACGGCGCGGTATTTTCAGGCCGTTTGATTTCTGCTTTGTCCCCGGCAAGAGAACGTGGTAGCAGGTTTTCGGCTTACACGGCCTGGTTCGTTTTTTTTTATGCATGTAATCCCCTACTAGCCGGCAGCGGACGGATAAAAAGAGTGGCTAAACAAAAGAAGGCATCGCGAACGGGGCCGCACAAGTCGCGCGCGTGTGCACCTTCTGCTCTTGTTTTGCAACTCGTCGCTGACAGAAAACAGACCTGAACCAAGAGGCTCGCATTCTTCCGATTGAGGGAGTTAATAGGAAATTATACGAACCGCGGTATGTTATTTCATGGTTCCTTTCTCTTTCTTTGTCGGGTCGCGTATTGTCAACGTTGGGGCGTTTGACGGTGGCTTTCAATGAAGCTCATGTTCCGGAGGATGATAGCACTCTCGTTTCGCTTGGCAACGACTGAGCCGTGTATCTAGAGTTTATGGGAACGTAGAAATTTCTGAAATGTGTTGTATCAGTGACTAAGATCCACGAGGAAACATTTTATTTTTACAATTTCACCCAGATGGAAGTGTATAGTATAATGAACCAGCGATTTTCTAACTGCAGGGATATCGAGCACGTTGGCAAGCGCATAATGTACCGTTTAGTGAACGTATAAGTGTCGTCACTCCAGAAACGGAACTGCTACCGGAACAGGAAACTGCCGGACATTTCCGAGGTGATTCCACTTGTGGAATCTTAAAATTACGCATCGTCGACGACGGAAAACTAGAGAGAATCCTCGTGTCTGAGATTAAGTGGGGCGGAAACAACTGGAGACTCATCAGTCCGTCGTGTCGCGACGTCCTCGCTAAGAATCTTTGCTGCTTCCGTCGCTGTAGATTGATCCCAATCTACTTTTAAATCTTACTGCTATCTACTACCGACTCTCGACATTATCTACCTTCGGTTTCCACTTCTGTCTACTTTCAGTTTCAATTTCCTTCGCCTTTAGTTCTCATTTCGTCCCACTTTCCTTACCGATTTTGATCTACCCTCGTCTACAGTCGCAGTCTACTTACAATTCCGATTTCGGAATACCTTCGCCTCTAATTTCAGGGCGATTGCAATTTAGGTCACCGCGAGATCTACTTTCGGTTTCGGATCCAATTGGTTTATCGGCCCTGACGAACAGGTTCGCATTAGTCCTCGTTTTACGTATTTTTTAATGGTTCGGAGTTCTCTGATCTACTTTCAATTCTTACTTTTATATACGTTGAAGTTCGATCTACATTCTTGTTGTAAATGTTTAGAATCTAAGTTATGTACAATACAAACATTTTATGTATAGATTGACAATGAATAAATAAAGCCAATGTAATGAATAAGCATATCTGCGTACATTTATTGAACCTCTAATGTCCTCACCAATGTCCGACTAGTCGTAGAATTGTACTACTGAATTTTATGCCACCTCCTTCGATATCATATCTTCCTGATACAAAGTTCAAGTTTCTTAATTTTTCGACCATCTGACTTGTCGTTGAGTTGTACTACTGAATTTTCGGAAATTTTTGGCCGTATGATTTATGGTTAACTTGAACTACTTCCCAGTTTTCAAAGATTTTCGAAATTTTTCGCAAATTGAACAGTAGTGCAAGTCAACCATAAATCACACGGCCGAAAATTTTCAAGCGTATGACTTGTCGTTGAGTTGTACTACTGAATTTTCGAAATTTTTCGGCTTCTGATTTATGGTTGACATGAACTACTTCCCAGTTTTCAAAAATTTTCGAAATTTTTCTCAAATTGAACAGTAGTACGAGTCAACCATAAATCAGACGGTCGAAAATTTTCAGAAATTCAACGACAAGTCAGACAGCCGAAAATTTTCTGAAATGTTAATGTAATTGTCCTATCAATACTCATGTTCAGGATGTGGAAAAAAGAACACATAAACTGTTGTAACAAATGTTCTTTATTTTTCACCAAAAGAATTATAAATATTAAACGTGTATCGTTGTGAAAAGAGAAGAAGGTGACTGGAATGAGGACGCCTCGTTCTCTGTAATTTTCGTCTGTAACAGAAATATTGGTTAGAGCGATCGCACATACTATGGCAGCGTGTAACGTCAAACGTAAACATAGGGACTACGGGAACCTTGGAGGTGCGGATAAGCGGACCTACGTTCATTATTATTATTAGTAGTAGTCGCGGAGCTAATCTTCTCATCACAGCAAAACGTATACAATATAGAACAAAACAGAAGACGACAGAGAATATTCAGAAGAGTATACAACCTAAGACCTATACACTATAGAATCTAAAAAGACAATATAGAATATAGAACAAAATAGAAAACAATATGGAAGACTATACAACCTAAGATCTATAGACTATAGAATCTAAAAAGACAGTATAGAATATAGAACAAAATAGAAGACAATATGGAAGACTATACAACCTAAGACCTATAGACTATAGAATCTAAAAAGACAATATAGAATATAGAACAGAATAGAAGACAATATGGAAGGCTATACAAACTAAGACCTATAGACTATAGAATCTAAAAAGACAATATAGAATATAGAACAAAATAGAAGACAATATGGAAGGCTATACAAACTAAGACCTATAGACTATTAATTCTAAGAAGACAATATAGAATATTCAGTTCTTGCTAATATGCTTAACTCGCTGAACTATTGGTAACATAGGTCATGGCACCGACATCGTACGCGGGCTCTTAGAGCCCCCCGAGGCCCAGACAGAAAAGTCCATAAGATGCATTGTCTATACTGATCTGAAGGCTGTGTTCTCCAAACTATTTCGACGTTTGATACATTGCACATACCGAACCGTGATAGATGACACGTTCGAAAACTTCTCAATCTATACTTTTATCAGCTCGACTGCCGGGGCTTAGATCCGTTTTATCGGATGTTATGTCGCAGTTGTAATATCGTGTCAATATTTTCACCTGGCAGACAATGTTTCCGGGAAATAAGCTCGAAGATAAGCGAGCGTTTTATTGGATATCGCGAACAGCGATAATTCGACGGTATCGATGGGAAATTGCATTCGAATCCTGACAAGATACTACGGTGATTTTTTATTCGAACGAAATACTTCTCGTTGCATCGCGAAATGAGATTCTCCTGTCCACTTTGTATTAAACGATGAATTAACAATCTGTCTTACTTATATCACAGATTACAGTTTATTAAAGCACCTTGATAACAAAGTTTGCTGTTGCATAATAAATATTAGAGGTATGCATAAAAGATACGTCTCCAAGTGAAGTTTGAAATATTATCTAATTGATTCTCTCCGAGTTTCTGTAACTTTGATATTTATTATAATTAAATTACTCATATTACTTTGATACTTACTTTATTACACTGATCGGTACATTTTCATGAACGTAAAACGATATTATGAAATGCATTAAACAATGTTAATGCAAAACAATGAACTATTGTAATTGTATGAACAGTTGTGCATACATTTCTTCGAAAAACAAACGGAAACGTTAATTATCCAAGTAACTAGACGAGTGGCGGAAGCGCAAAAGCATGCTCACAAAAATTCAGTAAACAATGTTGATTTCAACTTACGCTGACAAGTAGAAAGCAGTGAAGCAAGGGGAATGGCTCAGCCTGTAGTCAGACACACGCAAAAGTTGAGTTAAGCCGGGTGTCCCGTAATTAAACAGACCTCTGCCTCCACTGATAAGGATTTCAGTACATCAGAAGGAAAGTTAAACCTTTGTTGCTCGTTCAACAAGGGTCGAAAGCTCCAGTTCAAATTAAGCAACAATTTCTATCGTGTTCTTAACTTCGAAATCTCTCGGAGGAAGAACACATACCCATCATCAAAATTAAACAATCGTGTCCTCAGCTTTGTAAAATCCTTCACTAGAAAAAGCGAAAGCTTGAAAGTCTCACGCTGGAAGGAAAAAAAAGCTGTCTCTCCTCGAAGTTTCTATGTCGGAAGGTACACAAAATTCCTATCGTCGAGCTCAAACAAAATCTCCGTCGTGATTCTCTGCGAAATCTCTCGGCGAGAAAACACGAATCTCAACGCGAGTTTCCATCATCGAGAGAATGATCCCGCGTCCAAGGCGTAATTTGTAGCGAAGCACTTCGAAGATTGAGGATTCGCCGTTCTGGCAAAGAAGTTGCACGGCGAGGCAGTGAAGTGACTTTAATTTCCTGCGAACGAAGCCACCGGTTCACGATGAAGAAGCAGACGCGCGCCGCGGCATTGTGTCTCAGGGATTGGCCCACGGAAACTCGCTCACGGAATCAATTTGAAGATTCGACGAACCATTCGATCAAGTGGGGTTTTGTGCTGGACGCGTGGCTCGCATCGCGTTAAAACCGATGGGACGGCCACGTGAACAAGACCACCGGTGCACCGAAAAACAGTGGGGCACCTGTCATCGTCTAAAGTAACCGGAAATTACGGGAAACTCGCCGACGTGCTCGAGAAACGAGCTCGAAGTCCACTTCTCTACGGGGTGGCTCGTCCACAGCGAAACAGCGAAATGCCTCTGTTTATTTTTCTTGCACCTTCTCGGATTTTATGAACTTAACACTTTCATCAAAAATCAGAATAACTTAATCATTCTCACAATTTTTGCCACATTTAATTACCTACAGCGACTATCTTAATCGATTTTGATGAAACTATCTGATAAGATTAGCGCTACCATGAAGAATGTACATGGAGTAATATTTTGTTTCTCAGGGACCATTATGAAAAATAAAGATAGAGGTAATTAGATGTTCAATATTGGATTAGACACCCAGTATATTGATGTGCCGGGCTAGTTCCCCTTTAATGATACAGACCTTAAAGTGGAAACACGAATTAAATGTTTGACCCGAATAATTGCGATTTATTTCTGAGTGGTTGCGCCAACCGTAATGTAATTAGCAGCCTCTTGCGTAATTGAAATAATTTAGTTAATCTTGCACAGCTTGAATGCTGGTATTCTCTGTATATATCGAATATTAAATAATCTGATGAGGAATCTTAACAAAATTTCAATTCACATTGTCACTTATCATTTCCAAATTTTTATTGATAACTAACTGTATCCCCGCGACTTTGTCCATGTGCAATAACAAAACCTGGTTGATTATTAACGTAATTAAATTTCCACTCACCAAGGTGGTCTCAGATAGAGATTGAAATTTTATTTTTAGACAAACGAATTTAACGAAATTAAGGAAAATTGCACTCCCCTTACTGAGCGTCCCCTCCTGGAGGGGTAAAAACTATTGATATGCCTATACCTGAGCCGCTTGACGGCACGTTCACACTTGAATGTTAACACTTTACCGACCGGAAGCCTATTAATAGGATTTTCAATAATTCTACTGTACCAAAAAAAAGCATAGAAATTTTCTTCGACATTGCAATCTTAAATGAAACTATTAGACGACGTTATTGAGGGTGACTTAGTTAGTTCATACTAAATGCTAAATGAAAATTTAGCCATGTACCATGCACTTTTCAAAAATATGCGATAACCACCGGTCGGTAATGTGTTAAATAATAGAAATTAATTCGTGGAAACAAATTAAGTACAAAGTTCAGCACAAACTAAGCCGAAAGTTCAGCACAAATTAAGCCGAAAGTTCAGTACAAATTAATCGCAAAGTTCATCCCACACTGAGTAGAAAGTTCAGTCGAAATTAATCTTCGCTAACAGATCCGCTGACCCAATCGTGCACCCGGTCCGTGCAATGCAATCGACTCGAAAAAATAAATTACGATCATGAATCTGAACTTCCGAACGCCTACTTCTAAGTTTATTTAATAAGATGAACTGCTTTGATTCTGTCCGATTTTTCCGGTCGTTTACTGACCAAAGCAGAGCTGGGCGAAGACGCAACCGAGTACTCTAGAACCTTGAAAATCGGAAATTCATGAACGGTTGTCGCGAGAGCGAGTTCGGGGACTGCTAATATTTCAGGTTTAACGACAACGAAAAGACGAATGCTCTCGAAAGTATTAAGGCTCGGTCACAGAGCTGTTACCACGCATTGGGAGAGCCCGGCTAGCTTTGGGTTCATCGGGTTACCAGGATATTGGCGGTTCCGATGAATCGATACGCGAACCGAACGTCTGCCGCGCGAAATTTACGAGACTTTTCGAAGTGGCGAACGTCGGAAGATGTATGATCGGGAAAGGCGAACGGTTAGGTCGTTAGCATATTCCGTGCATCGAACCCGCTTCCACGAACCAGCCGAGCCCGCAGACATTGCCTTTTCTTTCCCCGGGAGGACGGGATTTCTTTTATCCCGGCTGATTTGATGTATTTGTCGAGCGTGACTGCCAGCTTCGGAAATTCTCGCGGAATTGTCACCCTCCTCCCCACCCCCAGCCCCGCCATTGTACGCCAATGCGCGTGAATTATCGACCATGCACTCGCAATTCTCTTAAAGGCGATACCTCTTACACCGTCTCGTAATTTGAAGGGTCGATCTTGTTAATTATTCCATTTTATCGATCGTAATGAATTAATAAAAACTGTATGCTATCGGCGCACAGGTACGATCATAATCAAATGGGAATTTGGTAAAAATGTTTAGAGACGTGTAAATTTAAAATTGAGTTCCATGTTGACTCAGACAGCAACTGAACCAAACGACTGTTAAGAGAGAACCATCTCTTGAAGATGATTCATATCAGGATCGAAACGTTGGGAATAATTTGATTTTTGCAAAATTGCTTTGTTTTTCATTATGATCGAACCTGTGCGCCGATAGCATGCAGTTTTTATTTTTATTTATTCGATCTTGTGATGGAAAAATTTTTTGTTATCTCTATATTTGTATGAACAAGTTTTCGATCCTTTAACCTTGATAAATAAATCATAGTGAGGTAAGGAGCACATTTCTTAATTATTTTATTGTATGGTTGCCCATCAACATTTTTGACAACTTCCTTCTAAACGTTCAGTTATAAAACAGAAATGTGAATTTTTATACGTCATCCATTCGATTTGAAGTTATGATCGTTCACCTTCAACGATCTCCCAATGCACGTCCCAGTTCATCTTTTTTGATAACTTTCGCATCATGCACCGTGTAAATTTTTGTACTGTTATTGCTCCTTCGGGTCCACAACACTCCACGGATCAACATATAATTTATGACGAAGTCCCGACGGTGGCCAAAGTTTTTATTTCCTGCCTATCAGTTTTATGTTCGATCTTTCTATGGAATTGCATAAAAATCCGTTCGTGCTGTTCCAACCGACAATGCAGATAATCCGGAATCGATCGATAAGAGCCAAGCCAATATCTTGATAACCCAATGAGCCCACGGAAACCGGAAGGATCTCGATGAACGAGTCGATACCGAAGGCCTTGTAATATTTTTCAAGGTCCGACTTCTCTTCGTAAGGAGGATCGAGATCGAGCGAGCATTCGCATGTATCACCCCCGGCGTAACTCATAACAAACGACCGCGATATACATCGGCTCCCGAATTCCGTAAATCCGAACACCGCCCTGGGGATGCTTCGCGTTTCCACCGGAAAATATGGAACCGATGCTCGCTCGGCCGAGAAATGGTGAAAAATCGTCGGAAAATTTTATGTAATTCTATGCACTCTCCCGCCGCTCGATGCATTTAATCGGACCCAGTTTTTAGCGTATCGGGCATGCAAATTACGTCGACGAATTAATACGCGCAAAAAGCTCTGCGCCGGTGTTCTTAATCCTTGGAAATCTTTGTTTTTCCAAGTGGCGCGGAAATAAAAGTAGAATTCATTAATGTGCGGAGTAGAAATTGATTTAATCATAATATTTTTTGTCGCATACTCGTTCGTTTATACCGTATAAATTCCGTGGAAAATACTGTTTTCATCGATCACGGGTCAAGGAAATATATAATTGGTGCATTCAGTACATATCTCTTGAAACAACGAAATTAACAACAAAATTAAATCACAGCTGAAAGAAATATATAAGTGGCTGCCTTTTGGTGAACCAACTAAATAAAAAAAAATCAACGAGAAAAATAATCTAACCACCAAATTCAGCCTGGTAGCCCGGATCGAACGTTTTCAGAAAATCTGATCGGTCATCGAGATTTACTTCGGCAATTCGCTGGTTGTCAGGGGAAGATCCAAGGGATCCAGGCGCAGCTGATAGATCTCGTTAAAGGGGACACGTACGATTCTGGTCGTAAAGTTTCAATGGCTTGGGAGAAACTCTGATAAAGAGAGAGAAGGAGAGAGCCACTATGAAAAGAGAGAAGGGCCTCTGATTCGGACCGAAACCTGATTGGAATCTCGTAGTAAAATAAGTTCGTTCGGATTAACCGTGGTACGCGAAGCGTGACGCACGGATGCACGAACGCGACCGTTTCAATTAAGATGCAAAACGGCCGAGTTTTTGCGTAATTCCGCGGAGATAAGCAGCGGATTCCGCAGCGACACACACGCGACGCAAAAAACTACGAGCACGCCCGGTATTCCGGTATTTTTCCAGGATCGTTGCGGGACAAAAGCAGAAGGTTGTACCGGCAACGTAGACGAAGAAAAAGTCGTTGCAGTCGAGTGCACGCACGGAGAACGGTGCAACAGAGCCAGCATCCGACTTTCCGTCTCATCAATCACCGGTGTAAGACGATGTCGGTGGATTTCGCGGTTACCAGTCCTTGGCATTGTTCTCTTTATCATCACCGGGTTTTCGAGACTCGCATGAGAACCATATTAATCAATCTCACCGACGACTCCTGATTTACGTGACCAACCCTTCTGGTAGGGCTTTTTGCGAATCGTGGTCTCCTGGAAATGCATTCTCCTGAAAAGGGCCCCGGACGTATTCACCCTGCCACGGATTCCGCATCACTCGCGAATTACTCAAGTTCAAAAACAAATGCATAACATTTTATGCATAAATCCATTAATCTTCAAGAATATCCGGTATAACTAGACTGCGGATTTTTATTATTTTAATAAAAATTGTTTGGACCAATTCCTATGAACGGGAGCCAAATAGAAAGTTCATCGTTGTAATAATTTTAATAAGGGACTTGGTGATCTGAAACTTTTTTACTTTGTCTCTTGTTTAAAATTGCACCCACTCATTTTTACCATAAATTCGTAAAATTAAATAGAGACATAAATTGCATAGGAATGCATAAGTTCGAAAAGAATTAATGAAAGAGGAAAATGACAGAGAGGGGAAAAGTGAAATATATGGGACGAGTCGTTCGAGTATCCAGTTACACCGTTCGGCTCTCGAGACATAAAAAGCGAATCGAAATCAAAATTCCAAGTCTTTTATCACTTTCCCCGTAGTTACAGAGCTCTCGCGATCCAATTCGAGCTTCTGGAAAATCTACCTGAGCTCCGACACTGATATTTCACGATCTAACTGCGACGTTTCCTCCGGGTTCCAGCAGGTTTCCGTTGCGTACCAGCTAGTTCATTTTCCGGTTCGTTGTTCGTAACACTAAAATACTTCCGACTATGCTAATAGCTTGATTGCATCGACGAACTATACGGCATTGCGTGCGAATCTCATTCGTACATTTTTTTCGCGCGTTTCGTTCCAGCTGTGCGTCGAAAACGTCGGGAACAATTGGAAAAAAATAAAAAAAAGAGAGAGTCCTCTATATGCACGCGAATTATCAAACAATTCGAACGCTTTTTGCTTTCAACTTTTCCGTGAACAACACTGTTAGTCATTGATGCTTTCGACAGCTTTCGTCCTTTTGCTGTTGTTAAGACCAAATAAATTAAAGATTTTCGAGATTTCATTGTACTTCGAATTGTTTGGAGTCTTCATTGAATAAATGCATTTCTAGAATTTTTCACTGATCAGGTAGAAAACATTTTAATGAAGTTCTTCCAATAGTGCAGAGCTATATATTGAAATAATTAAATTTATTTATTATTAAAAATGAATTTAATTCGATTGAAGTACTTTATCTTGTCGACTGGAATAAATATTCCATGTGACTTGTCGTATCGCATCGTTGGATCACGGCGTATGTAGACGCGGAAATAAACTAGAGTCTTGATAAGCCACTCGAGAAATTTTGTTATCGTAGAAAAGTCGCTTCTTTCTCGATACCGAACACTCGACAGTTCCAGATCGCAGAAACACGAAAGTACTAAGCTTGAAAAAGACTCCTCGAGGATTTGCGAAGGAGAAAGTTGGCTCGGATAAAATATAAATCTGAAGTGGAGACAACGCGGATTTAATTTCGGATCGTTATTTCCGACAGCTCGAAGACTCTGTTCGTTTCGGTGGACGCGGGAGAGTTCATAAACCAACGAGTCGAAAGCTTCCGACTTGAAAGTTGCCCAAGTGCCGTTTATCAGCTCGTAGAGCTAGCGGAACGAGAGACGATTGTCATCGGTGAGCGAATTATTATTCGCCGACGCGCAGCGTAAATTAATTTCAAAATTTCCTGAGAACGCAAGAAAAATTCTCGCACCTCTCAAGCACCGTGATAGCAATTTCAAAAAACTTTTGACTTTTCGCGAAAGAATTACTAGCAGATTGTCGGATGAATAACATAAAAATTTGATCGGTCCTCTCTGAAAACTTTTTAAAAATCGCTCATAAACTATCGATAAAATTCATACCTAAAATATTTCCCAACTGTGGAAGCAGTTTCGCAAGATTGATCGCATCTGTAGAAGAAAACGATTTTCCCATTATTGGAGCCGAAAAGAAACGATCAAATTACGTATTCGTATAAAAAGATCATTTGTTAGATACGAGGAAAGAGGACGTGAAAATTGTGATAACAGAGAGAAACCATTTTTCAGAGGTGTATGATAAGTTGATAATAGGTTGAGTAAATTAAAAGTGTGTTTGATAAAAGTTTTCAAGTTATGTGGTTCAATCTTGAGAAAGTTATTCTGGCATGATCAATGACGTGCCTGACTGTATGTTTCATTGTCAGTGAAGAATGATCCGGGATTTGCCTTCGAGATAAATCGTCGGGACTATAGATCCCGGTGTCGTAAAGCAGCGCGAACCGAAATTTTATGCGGGATAAAGCGTCGAACGATGGATCGTTGGGGTCGCGAAGAAACTGCCGGTTAGAAGACAAAAAGAAGGAACGCAAGGTGTAGCCGCCGTGCACGCTTCACCTTTTGCCAGAGACTTAAGGAAATCCGTGACTGCCAAGAATTTATCGGCTGCCCTGTTCCGCCGCCCTCCACGGTATGTGAGAAAGAGGTCAGCCCAAGGATGACGCAAACTTCCGCCTTTGGTGGATTTAAGTTTCTTATTAAACTCACGCGTTTGACCTGCAGCCGCCGCCGCCGCCGCTCAACTTCTCCAACAAACTTAGCCTACTGTGTACAGGAGAACTCCCGCCCGTGCGCATCACCGTTTACGACGAGGATTACCTTGGAAGGTAACTGCTTAAAAACTTCCGCCTGCTTATTCCCCAAACTTCCAATTGAATCGTTTTAATTACTGTGGCGTAGAAGAACCGCCCTGTCCGACAGACCCGGCTAATAAATGCTAAACGGGCCCTCTGTGCTGTCTATCAGTCTTAAGTAGAATTTTCCAGTCACTGGTCAGACGATGAAAGTTCCCTTACAACAATCAAGCTATGTGGAACATTTTTATCCTATTAAATTGATCCACAAATAATTTCTGCTTTCATTTTTGAAACCTCGTCTTAAGTAGAATGTTCCAGTCACTGGTCAGACGTTCAAAGTTCCCTTACAACAATCAAGCTTTCTGGAACATTTTTATTCTATTAGATTGACTCACAAATAATTTCTACTTTCATTTTTAAACCTAGTCTTAAGTAGAATGTTCCAGTCACTGGTCAGACGTTGAAAGTTCCCTTACAACAATCAAGCTTTCTGGAACATTTTTATCCTATTAGATTGACCCACAAATAATTTCTGCTTTCATTTTTTAAACCTCTATCGATAAAAAATATTTAAGAATTAACAGTTTATAATTAATAATTGTTCTCCTATTCGACTTACAATACAGAATACAATAATACAATAAGTTAGTAATTCGAGCCGTGATGGAATGTACGAAGAGGAAACAGTGATTAAGTAGAAAGGGTTCGCTATAGTCAGACAGGGTCCTTAAACAAATTGAATTCGTGTCTCTCCGTGTCGCAGTGAAGACCATAATCTTATTGAAGCCATATTTGAATTCACAGCAGTCAGGTAGAATTTCACTGCAATTTACCAGGCATGCATCGAATAGACATATCTCCAGGTATTTTCTTTAAGTGGAATACTACAGATCCTGATCAGACGTTGATCCGTGAATACGAATGAAACTTGTACAAGTTTCATGGAGGCAATGCGACCTCCAGGAATGTAATAGCCGACTGTAACGTAACAGCCGAGGCGAGAGTTCGAATTAAGTAGAATGTATCTGTGTTTGGTCAGACGGTGGAATCTGAACCCAACTATCGATTAAATTTGCATGGAATCTTCGAAGACAATACGCGAATCAGCAGTTGTAGCGTTGCTGGGATGTACGAATAGCAAACTATGCTTCAGTAGAATGTCCTTGGCTTTGGTGGGTCATGTTTAATAAACGAGTCGAACAGAAAATTGGCAACAGAAGTGTATCGAAAGTTTTCACGAGAGGTTAACAGTATTTCATAACAGAGCTAAAATTAAAGGGAAGTAGAATAGACTACAATAAGTCGGACAACTCATAAATTGGAATATAGAAATTGATGTGAATCGCAAAATCATGCTACAACCGTGCTGCAAAATAGCAACAGGAACAACCACTGATTATATCAAACACCTAGTGCCTTCGAAGCTACACTACGAAATATAATTAGAATTATTCGATACGCCGTGTATTGAGAACGCTCGAACAATGATCATTTAATTTAGCTAATGATGCTTACCCGTGTAATGAAATTATTCTGTATTTGGCAACGTATACTATGGATAGCATAACCACAGATACATACATCCTGCGAGAATAATAAATGCCGCAAACCATGCGCTGCGAGCTTCAGTTTCGAAATTGTACGAGCTATCGTGATAATCAAATACTAACTCATCACGGTAGCCAAATCTTGATACTGCCAAACGTGATTAACCGAAACATGAAATTTGTTAAGGTACTTGCACAGCGTCGAGAGAGAGCTTCGACAATTCTATATTATAATTAGAACGATTAAATTTATGGACTTAGTCAAATGGTAAACAATTCGTCAAAAGAATGTTTATGTTAATGTCTTTAGCTCGTGAATACATACTCTCCGAGCTTCGTCAAGATCTTAATTCACTGCAATGAAGGATGAAAAAGAAACAGCCTCGTAATTAAACCGCTTAGAGACCCATTGAAACTCTAGAATATGATGTAGCACTTAAAAACGAAATGCGAAAGCGAACATCGTGTTCCAAGTAATCCAAAGTTCAACTAAATCCAATCGAAAGCCATCTATTTCCCAGATAAATACAATTGATGTAATAAAAGTAATTTGTGACTGGAGCATGTCCATGGATCAAATGGATTCGGTTTCCAGTAAGATTCAATGAGATCCACGACGCGAGCGCAACCATAAATTCAACCTAATACCGAAAAGATGAATTCAAATTCTCAACGAGCTGCAATTTTATGCGGTCGAGTTCTCTGTTTTCGCCCACTTTAAAGTTTCAATATCGAAAAGTAAAAGCAATTCTACTCGGTTGAAACTAACGTTCAGCCACGGACTTGAAAGATCTTATTTGCCGGGAGGTTCAATTTATAGTCCGACTTCAGCGTTTCCAATTCAAACCAGATAAGAGGACAAGCTGATTGCGTTAATGATGTCGCCATTACAGTTTTACGGTTCTTCTTATATCCCTGCTCGCCGCGGAGAGAAACCACTTACGGTAATTGGTGCTTCGCTCTTTCTTCCAGGATCAAAAACTTTCTGGGAAGGGGGAGAAACTATAAACTACCGTGACGACGTACAACCACTTATTGCTATTGCGCCCGACTAATCTGTACTGTTGCGCAACCGGTGTCCTGGATCCTTTTATCGTCTCTCTTTAACACTCTTTAACCACGGCTCCTTTGTCTTTTTAAAACTATCAACGTCGAACAGAACTAATGGAAACTCCTTGCTAACTGTAGCTTTTGCTCTCTCGACTTCCGTGAGTTTCCTTGCTTCAAAATGAGTCTACTCAATTTCATTTACGACTGGATTTTATGCATTTATGGCAAAAATGAGTAGGTACAATTTGAAGCAGAAATTTAATTTAAAATATCTCACACAATACTCAAATGTCTAGCAATTCTTAAATGTCTCCGAGTCACCCCTCGACTGCTAAGGGTTAAGAGAACAAACAAATTTTTATTTAACTTAAATATCCGAAATCTATGACAATGCCCTCTTTCATTCCAATATAAATTTCGCAATTCATCCTCGCAGCCTTTTTAAAATTATCAACGTCGTAGAGAACTGATGGAAATGCAACGTTTTCTAGACTTCCTTGTCCTCTCATAAGACCGCAAGACGCGTCCACTCAATTTTCTTTACGACAATATCTTCTGCTCCATTCACATGAATAAGTTTACGACAGTCTCTCCTTACTTTCTCGTTAAATATTTACATACTATTTTATCAGAGATACGCATCGCTTCGTTAGCATACTGCATATCGGAAATACAATTCCGTTTCCTTAATAAAATATCGAGATATCGTGGTAACAAAGTAACAACCGCATATCACGGGAACATCGTGTCGAGTTTAATAATGCTCGTGATTACATCGAATTAAAACAATTTTCACAATCCGGGTTACAAGAAGCGAAGTCAAAGAGAAGCTTGTTTACGAAAGGCTGTACCGGGCTCAAAGCTGAAAACTAAAAAGCTCATTAAACTTTATGAAACATGTTACGCTAGTAAATTTTAAATAGCCCGGCGTGTTATAAATCCGGTGGAATTCGCAGTGTAATCAAGAGTTTGCGGAGCGTATATTAGCCGAGACAATAGCAGCCGGGAATTTGGCAAACAATTTAATGTACAAATTTAATAAGTGCCGGATAAACACATCAACTCGCAAGGTGTTCGATTAAATATTTTGGACCACCTTCTCCGTGTTGAAGTCGAGTTCTCTCTCGGTCTGGGTTTTATTAAATTTTTACTCCCAACAAGACGCGTCTATTTGACCGTAAATTTCGTAACAACCCCAATACCGTGATTATTCGGGCTGTTTTTTTAACACAGTTATATTAAAAACAAATTGAATTTACGGTATCGAGAAATGATTCGATTACAGTCAATGGATTAATACGAAATCACTCTTGCACAAAATGTTAAGTCGCGAATTGTGGGTTCGCAACCTTTTCGGATCTGACCCGCCAAATTAATATTGGGCCAGTAGTTCAAGAAATTTAGATGTGTGTGAAAGACGCCGGAGACAATAATTGATTCGCGTGACAATAGATTGCGTTAAGAGAAGCGTTTCGTCCCGGACCTGCTAGTGGACTCATCAGTAAGGCTGATCTAGCAGGTCCTGCCTTATACGCGCGCAGATGTGAATAATCCTAATCCGGATTGAATCGATACAATAAAACTGACGATCGCGGATCTAATGTAAGATGCGATCCCGGTTGACGCGTGTCCTGATCGCTGGACAATTAACTGTCGTAAGTCGAATTTGAAGGTAACGCGAATGACTGACAACACAACGGCTGTGCGTTGTACTTGTCTACCCGAGGACTGGAGAGTGTCGCGGCGTTCGAGAGTAAAACTGAACTGTATGAGCTCGACTTCCAGTCCTAACGCGATGCTAGTTGGGCTTCTCTATGAAGAAAGAAGATGCACTGATTGGTTCCTGCAGAAAGTTGCATTTCCCAATCAGTACACTTTTGACTGTTAGGACCTCCTTCCCGTAGCTCTGAAGGAGGCTTTCGGGAAGGAGGAGTGGGGCGATACCTGACTCGGTCGACGACGCGTCTTAGTAATTTGACACGGTACGGTTAACGGTCGCGGGTGATCCTTCCAAGGGACGCGATTTATGGCACGCTGCCCCCAAAGATGCATAAAAAACCAAACATTGAGCAGATGCCCCGACTGGTCACCGAATGTCTCTTGTTTTGCTTGATTCTCCATGACGGTCCTTAGGCACGAACGAACCATAAATATTAACCTTAAGAAATCTACGTTTTTTGGTTCCTACGCGACGGAACATACTCCCCCACGTTGATCGATTCGGTCGATCAATATGAATTCGCTTGCGCGTTTAGGTATGCGTGTGGGTTACATTAACGAATGACACCGCATGGATGTGCTCTGTCTGTATTCCGAAGAATTACGCGTTGATAACGTTCTGCTGAAATCAGTAAGGTATGATATACACATTAAAGAATCACCAATCAGGAAATGTTCGGAAATAAATACTGGTTGATCGTTTTTTGGCTCTGACGAGAGAGAGACGTACGATGACAGGAATTTAAAAACTGTTTCAACGTAATAATGAATGTGCTGATTGTTCATGCGTGAACAAGTCTTTGCCGAAGACACGTTTGTTGTGGTCTTGGAAGATTTGACGGTCGGTTCTAATAATTACGAGATTTAAGTTATAGTGAAATGTCACGAGATTTTTAGGCATGAGAAGTTGGCGCAATTTCTTGTCTGTCGATAGAACCTAGCATTGTTGCGTCAGTTCGTTGTTTGCGATGATGTCGTATCGTTATTCGAAATTTGTACCGTTCTCCGAATAAATTATTTCGTTAGGGTACTGTTAAGCGACGAATCGTTTGTGAGCAGCGATGAAGGTCTCGGTGATTAGATAGCTAGATCTGTTTATGTGATCTAGTAGTGTACGCGAGGGATCTTGACTGATGCGATCCCGTACGCGAAGGATCTCGACTGATGTGATCCGGTTTTGTGACGTAACTTGTCCTGCTGGGAGGACAAGGTAAGGATTTCTCAGAGTTCGATTGAGATATGCATACTTCTCGTATGAGAAAGGGTGTCTCGTATGGTCGCAGGTAGTACCGTTATTCGAATGACTGTGCCGAAGTTATATGAAAGAATCGCGTGAAAAACAGCGATAAAGATCTCGGTTATCCGGTTGCTGAATACGTTTAGGTGAACGGCCTTGTTTGTGAAAACAGGTACACACCGACGCGTGAGTCTAATTTTGGGCCCGATTTCTGAAGCGTTGTTTGTTCTGGAAAAACGGACCGCAATAAATCGCGCGGTGGTTCATGAATGGCCGACCCTTGTAGACGGGTGCCGCAGGTAAGATCATAAGGTTGATCGTCCCTGTAATCTGATGCGTGGTCGAATGATTCGACATGTGAGTCGATGTGAAGATTTGACGCGTAGTTTGACGCGATTGGCGCGACTTGACGCGACTTGACGCGACCTGACGCGATTTGACGTGATTTGACGCGATTGACGCGTAGATTTGACGTGTAGATTTGACGTGTAGATTTGACGCGTAGATTTGACGCGTAGATTTGATGCGATTTGACGCGCAGACTTGACGCGTAGATTTGACGCGAATTGTCTGCCGATTGAATGTATCGCCGAGATTGAATGTGGATGCCAGAAATAGTAATTGAATTTTGATTTGATTGAATGTCAGTTTCCGTTGTAAGTCGGCTATGTGGTTCGCGACGAAAGGTTTCACGTCGAGGATTGTATGTTTGACCAACTCAGAACAGTAGAATTGATCAGGAAATTTTGGTTGTCCGTGTAATGTAATGATTAGAGAGGCTTGTGAGACGATTGCCTTGATGCGTGTGGATCTGTGATGACGATCCGTATTGACTTGTCTTGACTGCAGCTCAAGAAGTCGTGATTTGCTCCGCTTGCATGTGGTGCATATAAGCGGGGTGGCATTTTAACCGAAACACTGAACTGAGCCGCTAGATCGAGTGCTGCGAAGTGATGTTCAATGTCGCGTGTTCGAAAGCTTAAACTGAACGAACTCGTTCCGAGTGCTTGTTATGCCTGAGAAAAAGGATGTTTCCTTTTGGGCGCACGGATGCACGATCCGTGCTGACTCGTCCTGGATGTGCACAGGAAGTCGTAATGTGCTTTGCTTGACCTTGGATCGAATCAAGAAGCGTGGCACTGAAATAAGAACTGGACTGATCCAACGTAGCAGATTGACTACTTGGGAATTAAATTGATATTTAATCCGCGAAAGTTTGAGCTGAACTGAGTTGGATTATCCTGAGTGTTTATAGTATTCGGTCTGTGATTTCGCGGAGCTATCGGAATCAATAAGATACTTGTCGGAAGGGTGACAGTTTATGATGACGTGATGCTGTAGGTAGAAACCTGGCGATTGGATAGTTTCTAACTGTTTTATGTGCTGCGGCGTGAGACATACTGTTGTTAGATCGGTACCGTTGCTTCGATTGTAACTCGTGTTTGACTTTCCGTTCGAATGATGGAAACCGGTTGATTTGAATATTCGGTAACGTTCTACTTTGCTGTACCGGAAGAATGTCAGGGTTGATCGCGATTTGATCATCGCGAATTAATCGTTTTTAGTTTACGTTTGCGAGTCTGTACGATAGTAGTGACGATGACTTCCGTTTCGATAGTATTATTCGGTTTGTACGAGCGCGTGTTTCGGATATTTCGCGTTCGTCACCGTTGTATACGATTTGCTCTGATGTGATGCGTTGCGACGATATTTCAAGAAATCCGAAGCGTTAGACATACGCGTGTTTGCTAACGGTTGTTCCCGTGTTTGCGTACCCTTGCGAAGGTGATAACGATGAATTCGTTTCGAGAATATTGTGATTTTGTAAAAACGTCTTGGTGCTCGTGACCGACGACGGCTCGCGGTCGGTCTCTAGGTTCGTGCGTCGCGTTTCTGGATTAATTGATTGATCGCGATGCTCGTGAGAAAATCATTCGCGGTGTATCTCGATGATCGGCTGAGGAATCGTAATGATCGGATATGCGATCGCGTGTAGTGAGTTGGATTGTTCATCGAATCCAATGAAGTATCCGGCATGGCGGATGCATTTACTGATAGCGCGTTGTGACGTGAGACAAGAGCGCGATGGTTGTCGTAGTCTATCCTCGATCGCGTATTCGGCCTTTCGGAAAACTGACACTCGTAAATACATGATTGTGATGTTGGACGTCGAAAGTCTAGTGTATGTATGTCGTAAGCATAGAATGCGTCTTTCTGGCAATAGACTTTATGATGTTGTGGGTGTACGTGGACAGCGTGAACGAGTCGTTCGTGATTCTCGCATTTGTTCTTTGAAGTTCAACCTAATGTTGCAACAATTGAGCCGTGTCCGCGATTACGTCGTTGTATGAAACGGTCGCGGTTTTCGCGTTTGGTATCGTTCGTTCTTGTCGAATTCTTCGTAACGTTCGAATTCGGGTTTGACTGTCGTTGAGGATTGGTACGAATCGAAATCGTTCGAATTCGAATTCTTTCCTCCAACGTTCGATGCGTTCGCGAAGTTTGATTCGTTTTTGTCGCGTCGTAGAATTATGAAACTCTTAGCGGTTATTCGCGACGATCGTTATTTGCCACTTGAAACACGTAATTAGTGTATAAATGTGCGAATGCGTATTCGTTTTGTTCGCGTTAGCTATTGTGTTTCTCGTAATGAATAAGACTGTGATAAGTTGTCAATTCGACGGTCCTGATTGGTAAATTCAATAACGTGTCTACCTTGTACTGATGTGGTTCGAATGTGAATGATTTTGATTGGCTGTTGCCTTCGAATGAGTCCTGCGTTTGACTGCTGCTTCGAATGCCTTCACGGCGATGATGGATCTTAGCGCGGCTAAGGCTAGTTGCTTCCCTTAACGTTGTTGGGTGGACTGCTGGATGCTGCAGGCCACTGTATAAATATCCTTGGACACGATTGTTTTGTACACAATTGTCTTGTACACGATTGTCTTATGCACGAACTGCACTCCCTAGATCACTGGATCCGGCTCGAAGGACCATTATGTTAAGTCGCGAATTGTGGGTTCGCAACCTTTTCGGATCTGACCCGCCAAATTAATATTGGGCCAGTAGTTCAAGAAATTTAGATGTGTGTGAAAGACGCCGGAGACAATAATTGATTCGCGTGACAATAGATTGCGTTAAGAGAAGCGTTTCGTCCCGGACCTGCTAGTGGACTCATCAGTAAGGCTGATCTAGCAGGTCCTGCCTTATACGCGCGCAGATGTGAATAATCCTAATCCGGATTGAATCGATACAATAAAACTGACGATCGCGGATCTAATGTAAGATGCGATCCCGGTTGACGCGTGTCCTGATCGCTGGACAATTAACTGTCGTAAGTCGAATTTGAAGGTAACGCGAATGACTGACAACACAACGGCTGTGCGTTGTACTTGTCTACCCGAGGACTGGAGAGTGTCGCGGCGTTCGAGAGTAAAACTGAACTGTATGAGCTCGACTTCCAGTCCTAACGCGATGCTAGTTGGGCTTCTCTATGAAGAAAGAAGATGCACTGATTGGTTCCTGCAGAAAGTTGCATTTCCCAATCAGTACACTTTTGACTGTTAGGACCTCCTTCCCGTAGCTCTGAAGGAGGCTTTCGGGAAGGAGGAGTGGGGCGATACCTGACTCGGTCGACGACGCGTCTTAGTAATTTGACACGGTACGGTTAACGGTCGCGGGTGATCCTTCCAAGGGACGCGATTTATGGCACGCTGCCCCCAAAGATGCATAAAAAACCAAACATTGAGCAGATGCCCCGACTGGTCACCGAATGTCTCTTGTGTTCCGTCGCGTAGGAACCAAAAAAACGTAGATTTCTTAAGGTTAATATTTATGGTTCGTTCGTGCCTAAAGACCGTCATGGAGAATCAAGCAAAACAAGAGACATTCGGCAACCAGTCGGGGCATCTGCTCAATGTTTGGTTTTTTATGCATCTTTAGGGGCAGCGTGCCATAAATCGCGTCCCTTGGAAGGATCACCCGCGACCGTTAACCGTACCGTGTCAAATTACTAAGACGCGTCGTCGACCGAGTCAGGTATCGCCCCACTCCTCCTTCCCGAAAGCCTCCTTCAGAGCTACGGGAAGGAGGTCCTAACAGTCAAAGGTGTACTGATTGGGAAATGCAACTTTCTGCAGGAACCAATCAGTGCATCTTCTTTCTTCATAGAGAAGCCCAACTAGCATCGCGTTAGGACTGGAAGTCGAGCTCATACAGTTCAGTTTTATTCTCGAACGCCGCGACACTTTCCAGTCCTCGGGTAGACAAGTACAACGCACAGCCGTTGTCTTGTCAGTCATTCGCGTTACCTTCAAACTCGACTTACGACAGTTAATTGTCCAGCGATCAGGACACGCGTCAACCGGGATCGCATCTTACATTAGATCCGCGATCGTCAGTTTTATTGTATCGATTCAATCCGGATTAGGAGTATTCACATCTGCGCGCGTATAAGGCAGGACCTGCTAGATCAGCCTTACTGATGAGTCCACTAGCAGGTCCGGGACGAAACGCTTCTCTTAACGCAATCTATTGTCACGCGAATCAATTATTGTCTCCGGCGTCTTTCACACATCTAAATTTCTTGAACTACTGGCCCAAGATTAATTTGGCGGGTCAGATCAAAAAAGGTTGCGAACCCACAATTCGCGACTTAACATAATGGTCCTTCGAGCCGGATACAGTGATCTAGGGAGTGCAGTTCGTGCATAAGACAATCGTGTACAAGACAATTGTGTACAAAACAATCGTGTTCAAGGATACTTAAACAGTGGCCTGCAGCATCCAGCAGTCCACCCAACGACGTTAAGGGAAGCAACTAGCCTTAGCCGCGCTAAGATCCATCATCGCCGTGAAGGCATTCGAAGCAGCAGTCAAACGCAGGACTCATTCGAAGGCAACAGCCAGTCAAAATCATTCACATTCGAACCACATCAGTACAAGGTAGACACGTTATTGAATTTACCAATCAGGACCGTCGAATTGACAACTTATCACAGTCTTATTCATTACGAGAAACACAATAGCTAACGCGAACAAAACGAATACGCATTCGCACATTTATACACTAATTACGTGTTTCAAGTGGCAAATAACGATCGTCGCGAATAACCGCTAAGAGTTTCATAATTCTACGACGCGACAAAAACGAATCAAACTTCGCGAACGCATCGAACGTTGGAGGAAAGAATTCGAATTCGAACGATTTCGATTCGTACCAATCCTCAACGACAGTCAAACCCGAATTCGAACGTTACGAAGAATTCGACAAGAACGAACGATACCAAACGCGAAAACCGCGACCGTTTCATACAACGACGTAATCGCGGACACGGCTCAATTGTTGCAACATTAGGTTGAACTTCAAAGAACAAATGCGAGAATCACGAACGACTCGCTCACGCTGTCCACGTACACCCACAACATCATAAAGTCTATTGCTAGAAAGACGCATTCTATGCTTACGACATACACACACTAGACTTTCGACGTCCACATCACAATCATGTATTTACGAGTGTCAGTTTTCCGAAAGGCCGAATACGCGATCGAGGATAGACTACGACAACCATCGCGCTCTTGTCTCACGTCACAACGCGCTATCAGTAAATGCATCCGCCATGCCGGATACTTCATTGGATTCGATGAACAATCCAACTCACTACACGCGATCGCATATCCGATCATTACGATTCCTCAGCCGATCATCGAGATACACCGCGAATGATTTTCTCACGAGCATCGCGATCAATCAATTAATCCAGAAACGCGACGCACGAACCTAGAGACCGACCGCGAGCCGTCGTCGGGCGAGCACCAAGACGTTTTTACAAAATCACAATATTCTCGAAACGAATTCATCGTTATCACCTTCGCAAGGGTACGCAAACACGGGAACAACCGTTAGCAAACACGCGTATGTCTAACGCTTCGGATTTCTTGAAATATCGTCGCAACGCATCACATCAGAGCAAATCGTATACAACGGTGACGAACGCGAAATATCCGAAACACGCGCTCGTACAAACCGAATAATACTATCGAAACGGAAGTCATCGTCACTACTATCGTACAGACTCGCAAACGTAAACTAAAAACGATTAATTCGCGATGATCAAATCGCGAGCAACCCTGACATTCTTCCGGTACAGCAAAGTAGAACGTTACCGAATATTCAAATCAACCGGTTTCCATCATTCGAACGGAAAGTCAAACACGAGTTACAATCGAAGCAACGGTACCGATCTAACAACAGTATGTCTCACGCCGCAGCACATAAAACACTTAGAAACTATCCAATCGCCGGGTTTCTACCTACAGCATCACGTCATCATAAACTGTCACCCTTCCGACAAGTGTCTTATTGATTCCGATAGCTCCGCGAAATCACAGACCGCATACTATAAACACTCAGGAGAATCCAACTCAGTTCAGCTCAAACTTTCGCGGATTAAATATCAATTTAATTCCCAAGTAGTCAATCTGCTACGTTGGATCAGTCCAGTTCTTATTTCAGTGCCACGCTTCTTGATTCGATCCAAGGTCAAGCAAAGCACATTACGACTTCCTGTGCACATCCAGGACGAGTCAGCACGGATCGTGAATCCGTGCGCCCCAAAGGAAACATCCTTTTTCTCAGGCATAACAAGCACTCGGAACGAGTTCGTTCAGTTTAAGCTTTCGAACACGCGACATTGAACATCGCTTCGCAGCACTCGATCTAGCGGCTCAGTTCAGTGTTTCGGTTAAAATGCCACCCCGCTTATATGCACCACATGCAAGCGGAGCAAATCACGACTTCTTGAGCTGCAGTCAAGACAAGTCAATACGGATCGTCATCACAGATCCACACGCATCAAGGCAATCGTCTCACAAGCCTCTCTAATCATTACATTACACGGACAACCAAAATTTACTGATCAACTCTACTGTTCTGAGTTGGTCAAACATACAATCCTCGACGTGAAACCTTTCGTCGCGAACCACATAGCCGACTTACAACGGAAACTGACATTCAATCAAATCAAAATTCAATTACTATTTCTGGCATCCACATTCAATCTCGGCGATACATTCAATCGGCAGACAAGTCTACGCGTCGAATCGCGTCAAGTCTGCGCGTCAAATCGCATCAAGTCTGCACGTCAATTGCGTCAAATCTACGCGTCAAGTCTACGCGTCAAATCGCGTCAAGTCTGCGCGTCAAATCGCATCAAGTCTGCACGTCAATTGCGTCAAATCTACGCGTCAAGTCTGCGCGTCAAATCGCATCAAGTCTGCACGTCAATTGCGTCAAATCTACGCGTCAAGTCTGCGCGTCAAATCGCATCAAATCTACGCGTCAAATCTACGCGTCAAATCTACGCGTCAAACCTACACGTCAAATCTACGCGTCAAATCTACACGTCAAATCTACGCGTCAATCGCGTCAATCGCGTCAAATCGCGTCAGGTCGCGTCAGGTCGCGTCAAGTCGCGTCAATCACGTCAAATCGCGTCAGGTCGCGTCAAGTCGCGTCAAGTCGCGCCAATCGCGTCAAACCTACGCGTCAAATCTTCACATCGACTCACATGTCGAATCATTCGACCACGCATCAGATTACAGGGACGATCAACCTTATGATCTTACCTGCGGCACCCGTCTACAAGGGTCGGCCATTCATGAACCACCGCGCGGTTTATTGTGGTCCGTTTTTCCAGAACAAACAACGCTTCAGAAATCGGGCCCAAAATTAGACTCACGCGTCGGTGTGTACCTGTTTCACAAACAAGGTCGTTCACCTAAACGTATTCAGCAACCGGATAACCGAGATCTTTATCGCTGTTTTTCACGCGATTCTTTCATATAACTTCGGCACAGTCATTCGAATACCGGTACTACCTGCGACCATACGAGACACCCTTTCTCATACGAGAAGTATGCATATCTCAATCGAACTTTGAGAAATCCTTACCTTGTCCTCCCAGCAGGACAAGTTACGTCACAAAACCGGATCACATCAGTCAAGATCCTTCGCGTACGGGATCGCACCAGTCAAGATCCCTCGCGTACACTACTAGATCACATAAACAGATCTAGCTATCTAATCACCGAGACCTTCATCGCTGCTCACAAACGATTCGTCGCTTAACAGTACCCTAACGAAATAATTTATTCGGAGAACGGTACGAATTTCGAATAACGATACGACATCATCGCAAACAACGAACTGACGCAACAATGCTAGGTTCTATCGACAGACAAGAAATTGCGCCAATTTCTCATGCCTAAAAATTTCGTGACATTTCACTATAACTTAAATCTCGTAATTATTAGAACCGACCGTCAAATCTTCCAAGACCACAACAAACGTGTCTTCGGCAAAGACTTGTTCACGCATGAACAATCAGCACATTCATTATTACGTTGAAACAGTTTTTAAATTCCTGTCATCGTACGTCTCTCTCTCGTCAGAGCCAAAAAACGATCAACCAGTATTTATTTCCGAACATTTCCTGATTGGTGATTCTTTAATGTGTATATCATACCTTACTGATTTCAGCAGAACGTTATCAACGCGTAATTCTTCGGAATACAGACAGAGCACATCCATGCGGTGTCATTCGTTAATGTAACCCACACGCATACCTAAACGCGCAAGCGAATTCATATTGATCGACCGAATCGATCAACGTGGGGGAGTATGTTCCGTCGCGTAGGAACCAAAAAAACGTAGATTTCTTAAGGTTAATATTTATGGTTCGTTCGTGCCTAAAGACCGTCATGGAGAATCAAGCAAAACAAGAGACATTCGGCAACCAGTCGGGGCATCTGCTCAATGTTTGGTTTTTTATGCATCTTTAGGGGCAGCGTGCCATAAATCGCGTCCCTTGGAAGGATCACCCGCGACCGTTAACCGTACCGTGTCAAATTACTAAGACGCGTCGTCGACCGAGTCAGGTATCGCCCCACTCCTCCTTCCCGAAAGCCTCCTTCAGAGCTACGGGAAGGAGGTCCTAACAGTCAAAAGTGTACTGATTGGGAAATGCAACTTTCTGCAGGAACCAATCAGTGCATCTTCTTTCTTCATAGAGAAGCCCAACTAGCATCGCGTTAGGACTGGAAGTCGAGCTCATACAGTTCAGTTTTATTCTCGAACGCCGCGACACTTTCCAGTCCTCGGGTAGACAAGTACAACGCACAGCCGTTGTCTTGTCAGTCATTCGCGTTACCTTCAAACTCGACTTACGACAGTTAATTGTCCAGCGATCAGGACACGCGTCAACCGGGATCGCATCTTACATTAGATCCGCGATCGTCAGTTTTATTGTATCGATTCAATCCGGATTAGGAGTATTCACATCTGCGCGCGTATAAGGCAGGACCTGCTAGATCAGCCTTACTGATGAGTCCACTAGCAGGTCCGGGACGAAACGCTTCTCTTAACGCAATCTATTGTCACGCGAATCAATTATTGTCTCCGGCGTCTTTCACACATCTAAATTTCTTGAACTACTGGCCCAAGATTAATTTGGCGGGTCAGATCAAAAAAGGTTGCGAACCCACAATTCGCGACTTAACATCTTGTTTTGCTTGATTCTCCATGACGGTCCTTAGGCACGAACGAACCATAAATATTAACCTTAAGAAATCTACGTTTTTTGGTTCCTACGCGACGGAACACAAAATGTTCCAAAATTAATGTGTACACCAAGATTACTTTAATATCTTTGTAATTAGTGTTTTCATTCAATAATTTTAGTTATTATAAATTACTAGACTGCGGATCTTTGTGCAAAATAATAACTGTTTGTATCAATCGTAAGAAACATAAGCCAAATAAAATCTATAATAATAAAATAATACATGGACATTTATAAAATCTTGTAATGCTTTTACTTTTTAAATCACATCTACTCAATTTTGCTATAAATGTATAGATCCGCAGACTACAAATTATATTTTCCAGTAGTCCCACTTTCTATAAACTACCTCAAAGAATTTGTTTACGTATTTGTGCATCGATTTTTCTGATCATTCCAGTGATAAAGTAAAAGCAGTGCATTATTAATATTGTTATTACGAATACCAGAGGTATTGACTACATCAAGTGTATCTACTTCGATCAACGTTCACCTCGCAGCATTCAACGACACTGGTGGCTGTAGAGTAGGATATGTTGTAGGTGTAACGTGGCATAATTCAGTAGATCGATGGGTACTATGGCTGTGAAATGCTATTATTGTTCAATGAATTGCTGGCTTGATGAGACTGTCCTGGACGCAGACTGCATGTTATCACGTCTCGAATGCCCGCTGCAAATAACCCGTACCTCGAGCGGTATAGGGATCATAATTGCTTCAACGATAACGTGTTCTAACTTCTCCCAATAGATCAACGCAGTACAAATAGCGACGCAACACCCATTCAGTGTGGTGTAAGTAGAAATAGCCAGCAGCGATCAGACGTATTAGCCACATCATTAGAAATTAGTTTCCAAAACTCATTGTGTGGTGAACTAGCTTAATTGTAACTCGTTAAGTAGAAATATCGAGGTGTGATCAGACACTTTAACTAGTTGGACAATTTTGGTATGCTTTCAAACACTATTCTCTAAACAAGACACTCTCGTTCATTAAAATATTTTTACACCTTCACCATGTACTCTTACATGTAAAATATTAAGTAGAGATAGCCAGCAGCGGTCAGACGTATTAGCTACCTCATTAGAAATTAGTTTCCAAAACTCATTGTGTGGTGAACTAGCTTAATTGTAACTCGTTAAGTAGAAATATCGAGGTGTGATCAGACACTTTAACTAGTTGGACAATTTTGGTATGCTTTCAAACACAATTCTCTAAACAAGACACTCTCGTTCATTAAAATATTTTTACACCTTCATCAATTTACTCTTATGTGTAAAATATTAAGTAGAGATAGCCAGCAGCGGTCAGACGTATTAGCCACATCATGAGAAATTAGTTTCCAAAACTCATTTTGTGGTGAACTAGCTTAATTGTAACTCGTTAAGTAGAAATATCGAGGTATTATCAGACACTTTAACTAGTTGGACAATTTTTGTATGCTTTCAAATACTGTTCTCTAAACAAGAGACTCTAGTTCATTAAAATATTTCTATACCTTTATCAATTTACTCTTATGTGTAAAATATTAAGTAGAAATAGTCACTTGTGGTCAGACGAAATATTTTCACATCTTTATAATACGCTTTCTAATCTTCGTTTGTGTTAATCGTTTATCTTTTACAGGCCGTATCACTTGAACAATATACTTTAAAAAAAACTGCGGGTACGCACCGAATATATTACTCAGAGTAAACTCGATGGCCGCATAAAAAGGATTAAGTGAATGCGGGAATTGCGAGGATAGTAACGCGGTGAAGTTGGCGGACTTTAAATCGGCCATTCGTTTCCGTGGGCCTTAATCCTAATCGACGAACGCGGTCCCGCGATTATCTCGTACAAGGGAGGCTCTAATTTTTCTAACGTCACGTGGCATCGTGTGCTCGGCATGTCTCGCGAAACTGTTTGCCCTTTCCAGAGTGTCAGGGCTTCCCGCAGAACGGTCCATTGATCACCGCACTCTTTTTTCTCTATTGAAACCCCCAGGATCGATTCTGCTTTCTCCCGTGGCACGCAACAAAATGGAAGTAAAATTACCCACCGTGAACGCGAATTCACGTCGCATCGACACACACCGCATCGGGTCAATTTCGCGGTACCATTCACCCTTGCGGGGATTGACAGACAAAACGATATCCGGCTTCCACTGCAAATATTAACAATTTGCGGTGTTTCACAGGAACGAAAACGAAACGATATTTCGCCCCTGTCTCTCGGCACCGGTCTTCTATATTTTTCATTGCTAATTGCAGACGGGTCGAAACCGTCGAATACTTCCGCTGAATTTCGTTGCTAGTGTATCAAGCGACGTACAGAGAATTCGAAATATTTTCGTACTATGTGTGGAAAAAATGGAAGATTGCAGAAAATGCGAGATATTAATGCCTCGCTTTTTTCAATCGAACTTGATAACGGAGAATTAGAAATAAAACCAAATTGATATGATCATTACTCGTCCCTTTCATCTCGCAATACAGTACTACTCGTCTGCCGTAAAATGTAAATATACAAAAAGATACGTAAAGATTAGACTGCAGATGTTTATGCAAAATAAAAATTGTTTGCATTAATTGTAAAACAAGAACCAAATAGAAATTACTTTCTTCTTTTAAGTATCTTATTAAGCTGAAATTAATACACTGATGTCCTTAAATCTTTTTAATTCGTCTACTGCTTTAAATTGTACTTTTCGTTATAAATGCATTAAATCCGTAGTCTACTATAACTGTATACACACGAACGTCACTTCCGAAAAGTAATAAGAACTATTTGGAAAATAAGTGACAGTAAATTCTGAGTGATTTGCTATGCACCGAGCGAGACTCTCAGATGTCCATTCGCAAGTAAAAACAGGCGTCAAAGCTATCTTCCCGAGCGGACACGAAGCATTAGTTTCTAAAAACTATCGTTTCGTGATCGCTCGAGAGAGTGATGGCGCCGTGGCTCGTCTATTTCGCTTTTATCGGGGTATCCGAGGCGAGCCTGCAATTTCGCGCGGTTTGGACGCAGCCGGTCCGTTTCAATTAACGATAACGTCGTTCCGTCTCCTCACAAAGAGATTCGCAATTTCGCAGCGACCTCGGGATACGTCGCTCGGTAAAAATGCAAACATCCCGACACTGGGACCGTCCTGTCCGCGATCCTCTCGCGATTAGTTTCGAACACGCTCCAACGTCGATGGGAAAGTATACAGATTATGAACTCGCGTCGGAAAATTCCCCCGGAAAATCCGCCAGACGTTGAAACGCTCCATTTGGCAACAGCTTGAATATTCCGCAAAAGAAAAATTAAATTAACCGAACACGTGTGCCGTAGAATGTTAGCAGATTCTCGTAAAATTGGTTAATCGCGTCCTGAATTTCTTGGAAGATTGTAGAACTTTACGCATTTTTCGTGCATAAAAGTCTCCGAGAAAAATATAAGCAGATTTCAACCATAAAATTATGTCCAAGATTTCGACTAAGGTATTTAGGGTGACCCACCCCTGTTAACTATTTTTATTTTGTTCTTGCATTTATGTATCCGTTTGATTTTGTTCCTTTCGCTGTGTGGCAAGTGCATTCGATTATTCTAGCTGCCATTACCGTTCAACAAAGGCTGTGCTCGAGTAACCATAATGAAGAGACGAGGGTAGGTTCTTGGGTTTCATGGTGGCTTATATGTTGGGCTGAGTACTAGAGGGTAACTTCGCAAAGTTTGATCCATATCGGTCATAGGGTTTCCGAGCTAATAGGGAAAACATATACATAGCTGTTCTACTTAAACTATCACAAAGTGTCAGGGTAGTGAACCCAAGAGAAAGGTCTCGCACTTGCAAAGGGCTGTTTCACGAAATTTAATGTAAATGAACAAACGCTCTCGCAGGTGACGGCAATCTCAATAGAGGATAATTTTCTATCATATTATAATGTTAGCCACTCATTTGTAACAGAATCCTCATAATATTTTACGAAATAACATTATCCCTGCTGTTTGTTTAAATTGTCGATATTGTAACAGTTGTGTCCACGTACCACCGGCATGGGACCAACACGTGGTTTCTTGACTCTTAAGAATTTAAATTAGTACATTTTTCTAAGCATACGCAATATTGAAGATTTACATTCTTGAAAATGGTCTAAACTTAGACCGAAACGTTGAATTAAATTTCATGTAATATTTTGCAAATTTGCTTATTGTCTCCAATTGATCGAACCAGTGCGCCAATAACATTAATTGTAGTGTCGATATTGTAATCAACAAAATGTTTTTTAGTCATGACATATGTAATCTATTAACAGTAGAAAATTATATTGCGTCTATTATTTGACTGTAAATTGTCAATATTAGAATCGCTAAAATATTTTTATAAAATGATGTAAGTACTGTAGGAAGGAGATTATTTTTCGTCATTTTGCGAACGAGGATTTGCCACGATCGAGCGATTCCGGATGCTCGCCCGATGTTTTTCGCGAGCGGTAATGAAGAGAAGCGTTCGAGCGAGCCGAGTTTGCCAGCGTGTTTGTTGGAGGAAGATCGTCGGTTCGTTGGTGGTATTCTTGCGGGTCCACGAACAGTGTCCATGGAAGATGAGTTTATGTAGCGAGAAACGAGTCCGCGTTATCTTCAGCCGCGGTGCGAGCCAGGCTCTGGCTTCTCCACGGGACATTGCACGCCATTTTATCCATCGTGCTTTATGTTTTACCAGCTGGCAAATTCCCCCGGGAACGAGGAATATGTTTATCAAACTTCCTCAGACCTAACCGTGTCCTTAACCATCGGTCTTTTCTCTCACTTGGTCGAAAAACGGGTTCATCAAAAATCCTCTCTTAATCAACATTCAATTTTTCCAATATATTTTGCGAACTACTACTAACTCGTTTTCATCTTCCAATACTTTTACTTACCAAGGAAACGTTGCCAAGAGCAAATGTTTCAATTGATCATACAATATTTTATTATTATTTGATTCATCTTTACCAAGATTACAAATAAAATAATTCAGCTCGAAGATAATACTGTACTTTAAACATTTTTTGATTCCCTTCTACTGTCACATAAACGATTATTATAAACTTACTTTGCCTCTGTAAATTTATATCAGGACTTAGAAATGCACATTAAATTGTAATAAAAGAAAAATACATGATTGAAATTTGTTTCTCGTGAATAATGGCGAAATAAAATCTTGCACTCAATATTTGTGGTATCAAATCAGCATACCACAGTATTGGACCGTTTCAGTTTCAATAATCTTTTAAACAAAACAAAGGTGGACACAATCAATTCCGCGCAAAACTGCTGCAGTTAATTAAAAAGGGAATGGTAAAGCCATAATTGCGCCGGTAAATTGACTCGGTTACAGATGTAATCTTCGAAATGGCACAGCCACATGCTCGCACGAGAGCACGGTTTCTGTGATTAATCAACATTGTCCAATCAAACTAGAGGAATTCCATATTTGTGACACAAGCTGGCACTCCATCGATGAACGATGGTTCAGTTTATTGATGACAGAAAGAACGTTCTCGCTACAATGAATCATGTTGATATCTGTTACTAACGTTCGTGAATGAATCCAGGAATCGAGGACCATTTTCATTCTTCGCTGTCCCCTTTTGTCGACTGTGGAGCAAGGGGAGGTTAGAACAATCAAAGCTTGGTAATGAATTCACGGACGAGGGAGTGATCCTGAATTCGTGGGATTTTCGGTATTAATGGTATTGCTATATTAATGTCACTTCGGAGGATAACGACGCGACGTGCTGCGTAAATGATCCTTTGGACCGAGACAATTAATCAGCCGCTCCATCTCGGCACTTAAATGAGACGCATTCGAAATCCTGGACACACAGCAAATCGAAAATGAATTATACCCTCCCGAAATTGCAAAATGTTGACTTGATTCTTAATCAATCTAGTGAAAGCATTTATGTTGCATCTCTTTCTAACTGTTATTTTAATTATTATTATTTGCTCAATATATTTTTTTTTACTAATATTTACTTTGTTAATTTTAACGAAGTTAATATATTACTTTATATATTGTTTCATTTCAATAATAAACCCATCAAGCGAGCTTCCCGGAAGCATAACTCAAGAAAGAAGGGAGGCTCATTAAAAAGCCCCAAATTAAATTTCTATAAGACTTAAATCCACACCCTTAACCGCGCATTAAAAACTTCCCGAGCGGCTTAATCTTCCGGAAGGAGCCCACTTAAGCGCGAGACAGCGGAAGATGAATTCGATTAGGGCGAAATAATTTTTAACTTGATCGTATTCCCCATTTGTATTTGCATTTCATGGAAATTCACGAGGATGAACGTAACTGCGTCATCTAATTGGAAGTTTTCGTCCGTATGGGATCACTTCTGACGATCCCATAACGAGAAACTGGTTTCGAAGTAGATCGGTAAACTAGTCCGCCACTGATATTTGAACTTACTCCCAGCGAGTTGTTCTGCCGAGTAGATAAGACTACCGGGCGAGAAAGTAGTCGAGGGTCTACGATAATTGAAAGTGCGCGATAAGGGCAAGGTTTATCTACAATTTTCTACGGCGATAACTTTTCGAAGATAGTCGCAGGACACCTTCGAACGCTATATCAGCCCACACTGATTAAAAAACCTTATTACCATCTTAAATTTCCCTGTAGAACCCTTGCTCGACCTTTTCTACTGCACAGAATTGGAAGCTGGCCTTCGGCATGGCGTAAAACTTTCAGCTTAATCAGTTTCGCGACTTATGGTATGGTCACGAACCGTACACTCCACACCCGCAATTAAGAACCAGGAACTGTTACGGAATTTTTACTGATTTTCTTTGTCGATATTGAAACTGTTCAAAATCCAATTAACCCCTTGCCCTAATATTTTCTTCACGGTTACAGTGATTAAAACATCTTCATCCCCAAAAATGTAGTAATTCTTAAATATTGATAACAAACGAATCAAATTTTATTTCATCTAAAAACAAACGCGTAACATTCACATTTGTTAGACTTTCTTGAAATCTTCATCACGAGTCTGACTCGTTAAAATACAGCAAGGGATCAATAGGTTTTTTTAATATTTATGTATACAATATTAAATTCATCGATAAATACTGTACACTAACCAATACTTAGCAAGTATTCTGGATTTATTGACTATAATAGACGAGTTTGGAGAAAATTCGTGAACGTTGTAGACTGATTAAAAAATTTGTTTCGAATAGATAATAATTTTGGACTGACAGGTATCGTTAACTTTGATTTCAGGTGTCGTTCTTCTCGACGAGCCCGGAGTTGTCGAACAAGCAACGGTTCGAGTACTTCTCGCGCACTATACCGAGCGATCACTATCAAGTGAAAGCGATGGTGGACATCGTGAAGAAAATGAAATGGAGTTACGTATCAATCATATACGAGGAAAGCAATTACGGCATAAAGGTGAGCAAATATTAAATTTCTAGAGTATTATCGTGCATAAATGTTCAGAAACCAAGAAAAAACCTGTCGAACAAGTGTGAAGCAAAGAAATTAATAATCTAAGTACTCTGGATAATTTTATAATGTTTTTTACACAATCGTTTCACGCCAATTATTCTTATTAAACAATTGTTAATTGTTTCTACATCCACACACAATATAAACAGTGCGAAGGAATTCGCGTCTAAACTGAAAATACACATACATCACAAAATATTAATTTATTTGTCAAACATTAACGGGGGTAAACATTCCAAAAGCCACGTGAACGGGTTAGTCAAGTGTGAAACAAAGAAATTAATAATTTGAATACCTGGCTATGCGAAATAAATTAATTGAAGCGTCAGTCCGTACTCTCCGGATAATTCGACCGATTTTATCAATCATTCGTATGATTGTTCTTCGTCCATAATTAAGGCAAATAACATCGAACCACCCCTAAGTAATTATAACGTGTGTACAACGAACGAGTAAACAGCTGGCGATACAATTAACGCGGATTCTTTATCAGTTCGTTAAATATTACAATCACCAACGAAACGGTTCTTTCAAAGCACATTATTGGGGAAACGTGTACATAGCACTCGACCAACTGGGACAGACACTTCAAATATAAAAGAGCCACGCAATGTAGCTAACGCAACAGCTTCGACAGCTCGTTAAATACAGCATCGGCGGAATATTTGTAACAAAAACTAATTAAAACAAATGTCGGAAGCTGAATAAAAATCAAACATGCGCTTCGACAAGGAACAACGAAAATTCCGAGCATCCTGATCAACCCGATATTTATGACTGCTGATTTCACGTATTTATGGCGAAAATGTAGATCGAAGGCGAGACGGTAAAAATATGTAAAGAATCGAAAAAAAAACACTATTTTAGAGCTTCTTTATCTGGCAATAGATCATCTATTTTATACGGTTGAATGTATGTATGTATACGTATTAACAAACAACCCTATATATAGTAAAATTTATAAAAGTAGAAAATCGAAAATGACAACAGAATTGTAAAATTACGATCGCCAACGAATTAGAAAAAGAAGACAGATCGAAACGAACGCGGCCGTGACAAACATGTCTGTCAACGATTCCTTATAATAAATACGGCTATTCCTTACAATTTTATGGATCGGCCTCTCGAAACTAAAAAATAGTGCGCGGGGACGTTTTGTAAATCAGAAGCAATAACAGATCCCGATCTGTTCGAGGGATTGATGCATTTTTGGCAAGGATTTCGTCGTTCCCGCCGGGCAGAAGCAAATCCGGGATTTTAATGTAAATTGTTGATCGACCGATAAGCGTGTAATGATCGGTCGATGTATATTCGCGATTATCGGGTAGAAAAGGGCAGCGAATTACCCGCATGCGTTAATAGATCGATATACGTGTAAAAACGCGGTCTGGTTCGTGTGAATTTCGCAACGGACGATCGATCCCGCCGCAGGAGAGCCCTCAAACAATGCATTTCGCCGCACAATGCGATGGACAGCGCAGCCAGCAACGCCCGGAAAATTCGCAGGCCACCGACAGATTTTATCAGAACCCCCGTGACATTAATTTGCTTTTAAATAAATAGACCTACCGCGCCTCGGAACTTTTATTCGAAGCTCGACTTTCTGCAGTCGGCAGGAGTTTCGATACCAATTTTTTTGCCCATTCAAAATGATCGTCGGGCTACGGGGAAAAATCGAATTACGTTCGCGCATTTTTGCTCCCGCATAATGTGAAACCTTCTCTGGTTTCATGGCAATTTTTATGTGGTTTTTTTTTATATGAATAGAATGCCGTTTTTATTTATTTATAAATTTCTTGGAATACAGTTTATTTAATGGAAGAGGTAATTATTTATCTTCTCGTGTTTCATTCCTATAGAAAATTTTTAACTTGCATAAGAATATGCAGTCTGATTATCAGGACCTCATTAAAATTATTAAAGAAACAGGTTATTCTTATTTTACCCAAAAATGCAGCATAAAATAACTGCAAATATGAAAACCAGAATGTTTATACTACGTGTTTCACAACTGAGAATTTGATATACGAAACTACAGCTCTCCAATTGGACCTTTGTATAATAAAACAGTGACCTGGAACGTTTCTAAACGATCGCGATATAGAAGATAAAAATGCTTCAAGACTCCATTTCTCCGATTCGCGAGCATATTAAGGACTATGGGTCGCAAACTATAGCGTCCTGAACGAAGGGAATCGTCCGAATCGAGTCGAGAGCTCCCTACGATTTGAATCCGATAACAAACTCTCACGGAACTCGGAAAAATGTGATCGTAATAGTGTTTGAACAAGATCCAGCAGTTCCATGAATAGGACCATTGATCCCTATAGAAAGGTCCCAAGCTCAAAGAGGATCGAAATCAATGCCGAGTGCGTGTACTTGCAGCTGATGGAAAGGCCATAGAATGCCGGAATCAAAGACCGCTAAGGACTTCTGGTACTATTAGGAAACGCCCTTGTATCATACGCAATCTATCGCGCACAGTTCGTCCGCTTGGGAAATCTATGGCTTAAAAACGAATGACAGTATCTGAGGGTGAAACCTGCCAGAACCTCGAGAAATTATAACCTGACTGCTGAAATATCTGCGACTGTGAATTTACGAAGGAAAACTACGGGCGTCAAATGAATACAACAGAGGCTCGCATGATCGATAAGAATGAAATGTTACCGTGACGCTACGAGTGCGATTACGTCCACGATTTTTACTCGAACACGTTCTCTTGAAACGCGGTCTCGTAACTTTTTGGCCAATTTTTTATGTTAATAAACTTTTTAAAGCAGGCTTTGCATATATTGTGGTATATTCTCGTACGTTTCAGGAAACTATAGTGTTCTAGAAGAGAAGAATAATTACAAGACAACGAAGAGAATTCGCGGTCTCGTAACTTTTTGGCCAATTTTTTACATTAATTAACTTTTTAAAGCAGGCTTTGCATATATTGTGGTATGTTCTAGTACGTTTCAGAAAACTATAGTGTTCTAGAAGAGAAGAATAATTACAAGACAACGAAGAGAATTCGCGGTCTCGTAACTTTTTGGCCAATTTTTTACGTTAATTAACTTTTTAAAGCAGACTTTGCATATATTGTGGTATATTCTAGTACGTTTCAGAAAACTATAGTGTTCTAGAAGAGAAGAATAATTACAAGACAACGAAGAGAATTCGCGGTCTCGTAACTTTTTGGCCAATTTTTTACGTTAATTAACTTTTTAAAGCAGGCTTTGCATATATTGTGGTATGTTCTAGTACGTTTCAGGAAACTATAGTGTTCTAGAAGAGAAGAAAAATTACAAGACAACGAAGAGAATTCAAATTCCAGCACTATTCTCTTTAGCGTTTCCATTGCATTGTTATGTTCCGAAACGAGGAACAATCATCTGTACGCAACACCTAATTCCCTTTCATAGTCAGCCCCAAAAATATCATCTCGGTAGCGCGAAGCTGTGCGTCGGTAACGCGAGAATTTTTCATCAAACGGGATCATTTGCATTAGTTTACATTAAAATACACGCACCGTGTACAACGCGACAGTCGCTCGACCGCAATTTATAAAACACCTCAACACTGACAGCCGCAACGTCGCTCGTCCGACCCAGGCTTCGCATAATCAAATAACTCCGGAACCACGCAACTCATCAGGTTCTTTCTCTTTCTGACCGCAAGCATGACCACCAGAGGGCTGCACTCGTTTGTAACTTCTTGTTCCCAGCGAACCTAACTCTTCGCATCGACTAACTACTCCACCGGCATGCTAATCGCTGATAATGAACACCGCTGCCGCATTTTCGGGAACTATTCCTACGAGAAATTATGCGAATCTCAATTTTCTCGCTAGAAATTCGAAGGAGGAATTGAAGCTACGTGTTGAGAAAGTAGATCTTTGCGAATGCTGGTTTTTTAATAATTGCAACAATTTAATTTGTTCGAGGTTCTCCGATAAACTACAAATGAATTTCAGAAAGTTTTTAAACGATTTTTCGAACGGTCCCAATATTTTGTTATTTGGAATAAACATTACAGAGTTAATACAATTCAATGCACTTTCATTTTATAGTGGATGTAAATTAATTTTGCTGAAATCAACAATACCAGAATAATTATTATCGTTACCTGACTGGTGAAAGGATCATTTCGGATGGTTAATCGATAAACGCTGCACGTTCCAGGAAAGATTTTCCAGGCATTATTTAAACAAAATTAACGTCACCGGTGGTTTCGGTGTCGTATTAATTCGTTAATATTGAAATCAGAATTACCGTTTCAGCCGGTAATCTGTACGGAAACGTTGAATCGTTCATTTACGCTCGTCCAAGGTAGCAATTACGTCGCACGCGCTCGTTAATTCTTGTCGTCGATCGCAGTCTAATGAAACATGTATTTCAATTTGTTTCAATCATTTTTCGAGTACTTCTTCGATTCGATTTCCGTGGAATTAGCGGCTTTCCGGTCGTTCTATTGTTTTTACCTCGGCTTACGGTCACGTTTAATTGACGACGCGAACTGTTCTCATTTTATATACGGTCTAATTAGAGAAGTGGAAAGGAGAACCGCTCACTTTGCGAATTGGAGGCCGCCAACTTTCTGGAATGCACAATGATCACCAACCGAATGGAGATTATTGTACACGCAAGTGGTGAATGAAAAAATTGTGGGCTTTGTCATTGTCTGTTCTGATTTTAAAAAAAAACAGACTGCGGATTTTCTGCATTTATAACAAAAATTGGTACGTACAATATAAAGCAGCGATTTAAAAAAATGTGAACATCATCAACGTATTAGTTCCAGTTCGATAGAATAATTGAAAGAAAATTTAATTTAGCTTCTATGGCTTGGAATCGACAGACATTTTTTATTTTGCATAAAGACTTTAAGTCTAATAATAAATCTTAAGAGTGCTGTATTTGTGGGTGAACTTTGAGATGTAATAAATCTTATGTATGTAATATTCTTATTTAGCCATCAGAGAAAATATAGGCGATCGGTAGATATCAATTCTGTTTATCTTATAGGATGCAATGAGTGATAAAGAAGTTCTGATCACTGGATCTGCGAAATAAATCATGAGACAAGGGGTTAAACATCAATTTGTCACTTCGCGAGCATCCCTCCACCAATTAATAATAATTACCAATTATTCCCCGCTCGTTTACAATCTCCCCAATAGAACGGTCTGATTGGATTATCCCAACGTCGTAATTCTTTTCTGACGTGGGTCGCGAAGTAGTCCGTTGTTCTCGCCAGGAATCACCGTACGAAACCGAAAATAATGAAGAAAATCCCATGAGGGATTACGGCAAACAAGAAATAATATCACTATCCTGCTGGCCGGATAACGAGATAATTATGGAAGAAGTAAGAATAATGTCGTCGATAAACAGTGCCGCATCCGAGTTATTAATTGCTCGAGCGCGCTCCAGCTTTCGGGATGAGAATAAAGGATACGTAACTGGCCTGGAAACATCCGGACGTCTCTTCCGGATGTCAACATAATCATGGAAGATACATTTTCAGCTTCCCAAAGCCATTTGAAATAACTCTTTCCTTTACGGAAATATTCTCCGAGGTTTCGTTGGAGAGTTATTAAGGAAAAACGCGGACCAATTATAGCGCAGCTACAGCAGAAGGATTCCGGCTCGTCCAATGCCAACGCTGCGCTCAACGGGACCTGTCGCAGAGGCGGAGTCCATCCGCTCTAGTTGCACTCTAATTGGTTCGCGTTTTTCGTTAATAACTTCTTAACGATGCCACGGAAAAGATTTTCGCAAAGGAAAAGGTTTTATGAAATCGCCTCGGGAATCAACCCCTTCGAGGAAGTAGATTTTTCGCACACCCTGTATACACCGGATCGGTGTAAATGCGTAGGAACACTTTTCCGGGAAATAGGTTCGGACGCGTGTCATATTGGTAGAACGCGGAAACCGAGCCATCCGTTATTGCTTCCCCCCAACACGTGGACGCGGCATTTTATATGAAATTTGATCTTTTGTTGGTAGCAGCTCGCGTTATCCCCGAGCAATTTGCTTCGTTATTCGTGGAATTAAACGGGCAAAGAGAGATAGAGAGATGGAGAGATATTATTGCGACGACGTTGCATTCGATTATTATTATTCGTTATTCTATTAAAATCGGCGTACAATAACCCGCGTGGCGGGAACATTATGGCGATCGTTGCGGTGGCGGTTTCGATCTTTTTTTTCCAATAATCCGAGCGTAATTTTCAATATTCGCATTTGCCGTTTCGCTCGCCCGATCAGCTGCAACCGAAATTCGCTGAATTTTGCCGCGGACTCTCCGATAATATTTATTTTATTCGACGTATCACGGAACCTTTTTTGCGTGGAAATACTACTTTCGCGTGTCGTCACGCGTCGACGGAAATTCAAAGGGGCTATAGTGTAGTCACGGTTTTTGTTCGAACGGTTTCGAGCGCGAGTCGCGCGTACTGTGATTTTTATTCTGCAAAAAGACGAGTGTAAATATTCCGGTACTTTTTTATTTCGTTGCTTCGTAGGTATCTGAAACAGACTGAACATTTGTTAGTAAAAAACCATAAAAATAGTGAATATTTTAGTTTCCAGGGTTGATCCGACTCAATTCCAACATCGTTCAGTGTTCATTCCTCTTTCACAATAGGAGTGATAATCGGTAAATATTTTTGTAAGAGATTTCATTAAACCGCACATTAGGTGTAAAATATTTTTTCGAGAGTTACTACTCACTAAAGTAGTAAACTCATTCTGAAATACTGTCACCCCTTCGATAGAAACGATAACCTATAAAATAGCATAAAATGTTAAACACTAATACAAACATTAATTCATACCATCTAAAATGATTTACTTCCTAAAATGTTGAACTAACTGTGTTTCTCACCCTCAAGAGTTGTGATCCACCCCTTCGACATATATAATGATCGTTACATCCAATACATTGAAACCTTTCTAATGTGCATTAAATATTTTATAATATATAGAAATAAATACATTCTCACCCTCGAGAGTTGTGAACCACCCCTTCGACATAAATAATGATCAATAAATCCAATACATTGAAACCTTTCTAACGTGCATTAAATATTTTATAATATATAGACTTAAATACATTCTCACCCTCAAGAATTGTGATCCACCCCTTCGACATAAATAATGATCAATACATCCAATACATTGAAACCTTTCTAATGTGCATTAAATATTTTATAATATATAGAAATAAATACATTCTCACCCTCAAGAGTTGTGATCCACCCCTTCGACATAAATAATGATCAATAAATCCAATACATTGAAACCTTTCTAATGTGCATTAAATATTTTATAATATATAGAAATAAATACATTCTCACCCTCAAGAGTTGTGATCCACCCCTTCGACATAAATAATGATCAATAAATCCAATACATTGAAACCTTTCTAACGTGCATTAAATATTTTATAATATATTGAATTAAATACATTTCTCACCCTCAAGAGTTGTGATCCACCCCTTCGACATAAATAATGATCGTTACATCCAATACATTGAAACCTTTCTAATGTGCATTAAATATTTTATAATATATTGAATGAAATACATTTCTCACCCTCAAGAGTTGTGATCCACCCCTTCGACATAAATAATGATCGTTACATCCAATACATTGAAACCTTTCTAATGTGCATTAAATATTTTATAATATATTGAATTAAATAAATTTCTCACCCCAAACGTCCATAATTATATCCACCTTCCAGCACGACGCCACGAAAAAGAAGAATGTTCGCAAGAAATAATTATGAGCTGAGGTCGTTTCGTTATGTTTGTGTCCTGTAGCCGAATTCCAGCAGTCACGTGTGAATAGACACGGTCGATCCGTCGGTTAACGAGCCGCTGAGATTTCATTGGGGGTTGTCAAACAGTTTTCAGTTGCGGACACGTTAAATCGCGTGCACGTAGACGGTTTCACGACATTTTGCGTTCGGTCGGATGATGAAGAGAACGGAGAATGCACGAGAGTGCAAGCAACCGGGTAGAGAAACAGGAGGAAACGAGACATAGAGGGGAGCGAGAAGGATGGAGAAAACGGGCGTACACCTAATTAGCTTCTTCTCGAAATACGCGGCTACATAACGACCGACCTTGCATGGCCCATATTACCGTCACGCCAGCTGTAGGACGGATGCCGTTTTCTATGCATGCGAGATTCCTTGAAATAGATGATAACTCTGCGCCACTTTCTCACGTGAGCGTGAATATTAATTCATCGAGAGGTATTCTTAACGACGGAATTACCCATCCTTTCATTTAATTAGCTTGGCGAGAATCGTTGCGCGAGTGACTCTGTTGACTTTAATGAAACCAGGATAGATATTCAATATTTTTTTTTAGCGATCGTCGTTTGTATGTAGAAGGTCGAAAGAGTCCACAAAATTGCAGCACTGTGAACGCAGCTTTCTGAATAATGCAGTAACGCGCTTTCGAAACATCTGAACGCCGAATTCTAAGTGATAGACTCGATGTATGAAATTTAAACTGGCACGAATTTCAAGAAAATTATTTCACGGTGTTTTATATTCGCACATTGAATAAAGCGCACGAATTTGAGAACACTTGAGAAAATTGAAGGAGTACAGCGGTTACAGTACCGGACTGCAGAGTATACTTACACAGGCAAAATTTCTTTACAAACTTGGGACGTAAGAGTCCTTATATTGGAGGATCTTGAGATAGTACTTACAGACAACGTTGCTAGTCCTTCGGAGGAGTATATCTCCATCAGTTTCCATCAGCCGGTGAATAAAAGAAGAAGCGAATTTTATGTGGAATATCTGAAACGCTTGATATACCGGGGGAAAAGGTGAAAATGTTCAACGCGTGGTACCGTCTATTACGCTTGTTCTTTTCCGCGAGTTGTTCATCGTAATATTGCGACTAAAGGTTTCTTTCTACTCTTCCAGTTATTGTGTATGTATATCTTTATACACTTATGAACGAAAACGTTTCAGTTAATCAAACATTAAATGCATTCATAATTTATTTTCAACACGTGGAACATTTTAGTCGACGAAATAAATTATTCATTTACACTGGTTTTTAAAAAATTGTCTATGAAAATCGACATTTGCATAAAGACCTGCTTGGTACGAGTGTGATATTATTATAGTCTCGTTTAACATAAACAATTTTTTCTTCCGAAAGAATGTACAGTTAATAAATAAAATACAAGAAATTATTGGAAGCACTTTTTTAAAGACTTAGTCTTGCACTGTTTTGTAAATGAAAAGATTAAACGTTGGAGCGAAAGTTTCCCTTGAAATTCCATCCAACACAGCCCGAGAAATTTCTGTTAATGGCCTGCCAAGATTTGCCAGGTAACACCGAACTCAAACACGACGGCAGACGAATAGTTTGAGCAAAGCCGACAACTTCAATTGAAGGATGCGTACCATGTAACGCGGAAGACGTCCATCTCCCGCAACAATGACAGACTGAAAGACGAAAGATTCTAGGATGATAATAAATATTCAACAGGCCTGGGTCGCTACTCTGCTACGCTTCCCTCAACCTGCCATTTTCCCTCCGATATTCCGTGGAAAGTCTTGTGAACGTTGGGGCCAACCTTAGCAGTGTCAACAGGAATGTATAAATGCTTCTTGTAAAAATGGAATCGCCGATGACGTTGCTCCAACAAGTATCATTCTAGCGAACCTCGCGATTCTGTGTTATCGATATTTGAAACAGATTCATAAATGAGAAATTAGTATTAATCAAACCAGTGATGACTAAAATTTATAAAGGCAATAGCAGAGTTACAGAAGTGAAATTACGGATATTCATGTGGTTGAATAGTTTATGAAATGTTCGATATCGATTCAAAAATCAGAGAATAAAGGAAACGCGAAATGTCCAAAAATTAATATCAAGAATAATTAAAATGCCATTAAGAATCTTGTACAATTTACAAAGTCAACTTCGCCACGACCAATGCAAATTTTAAATAATAAAATGCAGAAGGAGATCCTAGCTTGCTCAAAAATCAGAATCCAAGAGAGAACAAGAAAGTCGTAGTCTGTTGAATAATTAAAATGCCATTGAGAATCTTATAGAACTTGCAAAATCAACTTCGCCCCGACCGATTCAAATTTTCAAACTAACAAAAAGCTCCCAGTAAATCTAAACATAACTATCGGAGGGGAAACAAGAAAATCGAGATCCGTTTTCAACTTGAAATAAGTACAAATAGTGGTTGATAAGTAATCTGTCGTGGCTGTTAAAAAAAAACTGCGGATCTTTATGCATTTATGGCATTTAAAAATTTTCGAAAAATGCTGGAATGGAAAATTCGATAGAATTTCGTGAGATTTTTGTTTATTCCAGATCTACAAAGGCTGCTACCACTGAAAATAAGATTTTATTCAATTCCACTTTCTTAAAATGTACTTACGAAAATTAGAATTGCATAAACATCCGCAGTCTACCGATAAGTATTCAGAAAGACGAGATTTGCTTCCTAGTCTCGGACGGCAGTTTCTCAGACAATTTTATATTTCAACGCCCCACGGTCGCTGTAATGGACGCTTGTAATGGGGCGAAATTGGCGTTCACAGGTAAATTGAATTTTAACACGACCCGTAAAAGTGGCCCGTCGACATTCTGCCCGCTCGAGAGTGAAAACGACCACGACGAGGCTGCGAACACGGCGAATATTCAAGTTCGGAGGCCAAGGTACGCGGCGACTTGTAATTTATCGCGACTCGTCACGTGCACTCCGTTCGCGGAACAATGGACAGGTGTACGGGCAACTAGCGCCATTGACCCAGATTCTGGTGAACACGTTCCTCCACCTAGACGAGGACACGTTTTTACTTTTTTCCACCTCAGTCCCAATTCAACTTTAACCCCTCTAGCTCCTTAAAGTTCGAAAAAATTAACTGACAACCTTTATACTTTTTTTACCAAACTTGAAAGTCAATTTTTAACATAATCCATGAAGTAATTGAAAGTTTATTAGAATCCAAGAGCTCTGAGCAAATTAAAATTTGAAGTAAAAATCTATTTTCGGAAAAGAAATTGAAAATAATGTAACATCTTTAAATTCTTTTTATGTCTTATCTTTCATAAATTTTTTGTCTGGTCATGATATTAAGGTTTAATAAGTTGCTTTTTTTTATTATAGTAAACTGGTTACTGCACGCAGTATTGCATTTTTATAAATTGACCCGCGCACTGACATATGCATACCACGATAGAACACACTTTTCCACAGTTCGATTTCGCCCGGGTTTCCCTGCGGTATCCATGGAATTTTTCGCATTGTATTCCTTCGTAGGCAACCATGAGGATAGGAGATTGCTTTCCGGGACCTGATTTATGCGTGTCAACCCGTTGTTCCTTTGACCCCATCCGAGGGAAGGCGTCTTGAACGGATGGCTAGGAGTCGTACAATTTCTCGATAGCAATCAGAGGGAAATATTGGTTTGTTCGGTCGCGATGTCTTTATTACCATCTCGATCGGAAGAATATATAACACGCCCGGCGAAGTGTAAATAACGCTGCCCACGCGACAGTAGCACAGCAAATTTATCTTTTTGTGCGACGAGTACGAAGGGAAACATGTGCCAACTCCCACAATGGACAAACTCAAACAATGAAGGTACGTTGTTCGGTAAATTTTCTATTGTTAAATCGAATGTGGGAGTCCATTATACAATTTGAAATGTCCATTAAAAGAGCACTGATACATTGTTCTCATCTTGTTGAAATTATTACAGAAGGTTGGCTCCTGTCTCTCACGTAGACTATTTTTATTTCACAATGTGTAGCATAGTAAAAACCATTGAATTATCAGTTGCTCAATTTTCAACATTCACAATTATCCACAATTTTTGCAATGTGTAGCATAATTAAAAGCATTGAATGATCAGTTGCTCAATTTTTAACGTTCCCAATTATCCACGATTGTTGCAATGTGTAGCATAATGAAAAGCATTGAATTATCAGTTGCTCAATTTTTAACGTTCACAATTATCCACGACTTTTGCAATGTGTAGCATAATAAAAACATTGAATTATAAGTTGCTCAATTTTCAACGTTCACAATTATCCACGACTTTTGCAATGTGTAGCATAATAAAAGCATTGAATTATAAGTTGCTCAATTTTCAACATTCACAATTATCCACAATTTTTGCAATGTGTAACATAATGAAAAGCATTGAATGATCAGTTGCTCAATTTTTAACGTTCCCAATTATCCACGATGTTTGCAATGTGTAACATAATGAAAAGCATTGAATTATCAGTTGCTCAATTTTTAACGTTCACAATTATCCACAATTTTTGCAATGTGTAACATAATGAAAAGCAATGAATGATCGTTACTCAATTTTTAACGTTCCCAATTATCCACAATTTTTGTGATGTGTAGCATAATGAAAAGCATTGAATTATCAGTAGCACAATTTACGGAATTCCGAATTATCCATGATTTGCCAATACTCCCACCAACCAAAAACGGAAGAAAAGACTCGGAACGCAACATTTCTACGAGTAGTCAGAGTAATTCGAGCTGTGTTCAGTGGTTCAGCCATAGAATATCCTCGCGAAGGCAACTTCATAATTCCAGTATCGCGCCTAGAACGACGCAATTAGCGTGCCATCATTTTCATCCGACTAGCGTTCGGACGAGACGGTGCCATAATTTCCCGACGTTGGATGCGGCGGACCGCTCGCCGGAGGGTTTAATGAAAAGAGCAGAAAGTTCGCGGCAATTGGTATAACGAAGTCAGTGAAAACACAGGGAAGGAAGGGGGGACGCTGTAAGGAGAAGAGGAAAATGAAAATTAGATGCAAATTGAAAACTATAGACCGCGATTTTACCTTTGGAAACGCCCTGGTGAGTTTCCAGAACGGCGAATTCAATGGAAAGAAAAAAAAAGAGAGTGTGTCAAGAGAAGCGAAGAGAAGAAAAGATGGTTCTTATTGCCGGTTCCAAGGACGCGTGGATCGTCTGGCGCGGATGCATTAACGCGTAATGACACCATGATTCGCAGCATTGAAGTTCAGAAACGAATAACTTCCATCCGTGCGTTTAAGTACTCGTGTAACGCCGTCCACGATGAAGATGAAAGCCATTAGGGCCGCGGCGAAAAGAGGCTGTCGGATGTAACGTAAGAAATTTCACGTCCGCGTACTCACTGCAACGCTGCATGAAATACTTACAGCGCAACACCGCCAAGACTTAAACATCGTCCCTAATTTTCTACGTGCTCGCAGACCTGCTTCCATTCTGTGTCCTAGCACAATTAAGTTGTTCTTCTTCGGCGAATTATTGTTGCACGCTTGTACGTTTCCCTCCACGAGATTAGAACGCGCGGAACTGCAATGTCTGCAATTCTGGAATTCGTTAGTAACATTGCTATTCTTTCTTCGCGGAAGAACCCTTTTTTGGGTTGTTTTCAAACAAAAAGGTACCTCCAAAAATTAACTAATAGACTGCGGATTTTATCCATGTGTAATCAAAATGTATAGACTCATTAAAAAATAGTACAAATAAATACATGTCCGTATAACTTGTGTGTGTCGCAACTAATGCAGACAACTTTGATTTTTCACAAAATCTGATCATTAAAAATGAGGTTCAGATAAAGAGTTGATAGATGATTAGAAAATTGTCTTTTTTTTAATATGTTCAACAGGTTATGCATAAAACTCGCTGTCTCTTGACTGACAATTTTATGCAATAAAAGCAAAATCTATAAAGCTGTAAATAATTGACGATAACAGCTGACTAATTTCGGTCGCCAAGGTTCTCGTCGAGCCCTCCGAGTAAACAATGCCTAGGGCAGCATAAATTCTCAAATTCGTGTATGTGTGGTTCGCGAAAGTTCCAAACGGGGCTGTGCCAAATTTTCCCGGAGCTTGACCGCTCGCAACGGCCGCAAGGAATTCCATTTGGACATAATTGACGTTCTCGCGGGAACTGCGCCCATTAAGAATGCAACACGTCCGCTAATACGTTTGCAGAAACGGTTTCACGCGTCCCTGCGCCCATACAGGAACAGCAGTAACGGCAATAGAGTAACGGGCAAGTTGTTGTTTAGTGCTGCAGTTCCGCCGTGGCAAATATTAAGACGTCAAACGCCGATCTTCCGGGCCGAAAAACGTCTCGACGAGTCACGTTCCCACAATAATGTCGCAGCTAGTTCTCATTAATCTTTCCGCGGCCGTTTTTTCGAGGCAGAGCTTTTTGCCGTGCCGCCGCCGGCTATAAACGGAATCGCTGAAACCATTCCGCGCGGCGGCGGACTGCAAACATTTTATGAGGGGAAATGAGGAAATCGCGAAATCGTTGCGCATCAAAGAGAAGACGCTGGAGCAAGAAAGGCCCCGTAGCTATTTGCCGAGGATTTTTCAACCTTGGAGAACTTGGAGAGCTTCAATTTGTTGCAAAGAGTCCAGAACAATGAGAGACAAAAGATTCCTTTTTTCATCCGTGCGAGCTACTTGCTAAGTGACCTTTTACCTCGATGAATCAGAGCTGGGAACATCAATTTTTTCAATCTCCGAAAAATGGGAGACAACACATTCTAACTTACTTGATCAATATTTTATTAACCCGGTACGACGAGTGGAATAGGATCTGTCTTAGTCAGACAAGTAGAATAGCTGGTGTATGATCGGACAAGTAGTGTAAGCCAATTTATGGGAAGTCAAGTAGAATAAATTCTTCTTCTGACAAATCCTGAAACAATGAATAAATAACGACCTAACCCTGTAACGACGAGTAGAATGGGATCTGTTTTAGTCAGACAAGTAGAATAGTATGGTCGGGCAAGTAGTATGAGCCCATTTAAGGAAAGTCAAGTAGAATAAATTTTTCTTCTGAAAAATCCTGAAACAACGAATAAATAACGACCTAACCTGGTGACGACGAGTAGAATAGGATCTGTCTTAGTCAGACAAGTAGAATAGCTGGTGTATGGTCGGACAAGTAGTGTAAGCCAATTTATGGGAAGTCAAGTAGAATAAATTCTTCTTGTGACAAAGCCTGAAACAACGAATAAATAACGACCTAACCCGGTAACGACGAGTAGAATGGGATCTGTTTTAGTCAGACAAGTAGAATAGTATGGTCGGGCAAGTAGTATGAGCCCATTTCAGGGAAGTCAAGTAGAATACATTCTTCTTCTGAAAAATCCTGAAATAACGAATAAACAAACTCTCCGTTTTATTTCCATTCCTGGCTAATCCGAGTGAAAGAACAAGATTTAATATCTGCCCCAGTTAGAAAGCGTAAATAATTTATAATTCTACACGAAGGTGTAGAATTTGCTAGGAGTGTGCTCTAACCTTGATAGAACATACTCGAAGCGGTTATGAGTAGTTCGACGTCGACCTTCGACCTTGAATCCCTTTCTGTATACGTGATCACATGCTCCGAGAATGATGCATGCGAATAAGCTCTTTTATGTATGGCATGCTTTAATATAATGCTTATCTCGCATCGCCAGCGAGCGTGTGCATTATCGTCGTCGGAAACTGATTTAACGTGTATATATATAGGTATATGTGAATACATAGGGTGGACCACGTGAATCATATTAACCGACCATGTTCTAAACCCTTTTTCAATCTCTATAATCACCTTAATCCCTTTGACGTGATCTACCTTGTAAAATCGTAATCATATATCACAAACTTACCAACAATTTACTATGTAATAAAATGTTCTGATGTACATCTACAAATCCGAGATATTCGTTTCTTACCTAGCACGTATTACATTTCGTACAATTACATGATTAAAAAGCAAGCAAACAATTTACTATATTATATATATTATTTAACGTATATCTAAATGCCTGAGATATTTATTTAACAACTTGGAATTACTGTGTTTTGTACGACCATACATATTACAAAGTAAACAAACAATTTACTACACTTTCTCAACACGCTCAGAGGCCTAAGATATTTTAACGTATGCAACTAATATATGCCTAAGATATTTTATTCCTTCAGCATATTACACTGAAAATTATAAAAACGTACATAAATACCGAAAACACTTGTGCGATTATATTTATCAGGCTCACCCTGTATATTCAGGAAAAAGATAGATCGTCAGAAATCCGTTTCGCGCGTGTGTTTTCTACACGCTTGTAATAAATAATGACTGAAGTTCAGTATCGCATTGGAATGATGCATGGTGCATCCCGTTGTATAATGACTTTTGTTTATTTGATTAAAGGGCCTCTGCTGTTCTCGTGGAATTTATGCAGTCGAGTTCGAAGTTCAGTAAATTTTGATACAAATTTCAAAGCGTTCAATATACAATTACCGAAATTGCGCCAATAAAGTGCTGCAGTATTTTTCTAAAATTTCTTTCGACGTAGATTAGCAATCTGCTTAGAAATCTGAATAAATTCTGTTACTTTCACCAAAATAAAGTAGTCAATTTTTTACAGACCCACTGTTAAAGAACACCATCGGCCAACAACGCGACATTTAACAGAGATTACGTTTTAAGCGAAGCTTCTCGTTCCGTTTTACTCGACGGAATAATTTCCGAATGATGGTTCGCATCATCTTGACCAACGGACATGCTTCCCGTCCGATCCCGGACCGCCTAACTTTTTAAAACGGATTCAACTTTTACGACCGGCGTCGTCACGAGGGCCGTATAACTGGGATCGGTCTTAAAAAAAATTAAATGCGAAAGAACTACAAGTCATTTCGGATTATGTCTTTCTCTCTCCCGTTCGTAATAAGAGTTCGACGGCGAAATTAATTTCTCGACGCGGTGAAACTGGTGTGTCCGACGTCTGGGAACAGACATTAACTGATATCTAGGAGGCGTATGATCAACGCGCGGCGATCTATCGAGGAATCAAGATCAGACACATATAATTAACAATAAACGCGGCCGCGGAAGGCCGACGCACATATTGCGGCCACTTAGCATAAACGGAAATCGATAACATGCCTGTGTGTGGTCTCGCATAAATTAAATACGCTTTGGAAAATATTAAACCCAGTGTCGATCAGCGAAGTGCTGGATTTTTACGGTCATTCTTTGTCCATTAGCCTGCGACTTAAATTCTCACGAGAAAACTGATTGTTAATTAATGAATTATTTATTAGCTTCTAAAAAACTTATGAATTTATTTGTTGATTCAAAAAAGCGTTTAGAACAATCTAAAGAAAGGAAACGAGCATAATTAAAAATGCATCTAAAGGTTCGTCTGGTAAAAATCGTTCAAAACGATCACTAAGGGGCGATCAAACAATATTTAATTTTTTTTCATCACATAAATAGAAAGAATTAAAAATTCGTATTTGAAAAGCGTTTGATCGCCACCAGTTGGAAAGAGGAATTGGTTCCTAAAATTCTTTGTCCTTTGCACGATTGCAATCCCTCGGAAAGGACTCTCCCTCGGGGTCATGTTTAACCACGTATTTTTCCATTAAGGACCTCCGGCTCGCCCACTCCGATTCGCATTGTGTTCTTTGAGGCACAAGCTCATCTTCTCCGGGCGAAGTTGTCTTAAAACAACCACGATACAGATCGATACGAAATGAGAGGGAGAGAAGGAGGGAGGACTAGACGTAATTTCGGGGCTATCCTTTTGGTTGCAGGCCTTTGAGGTGCTGGAGGATCTGCTCGGAGAGAACGACATATGTATCGCCATCAAGGAGAAGTTGGTGAAAGACTCCGGCGTCGCGGAAGAGACGGCTTACGACAATATCGTTTTGAAACTGCTGACGAAACCGAGGGCCAAGGGTGAGTGGAGAAAGCGTGACAGTCGTAAGGAACAGTCCTTCGCGTCCATTCAGCATAAATTTCTTTCTGCTATCGGGAAATTGCCGCGCGAATTCCTGTCGAACACTACTGGGGTCAGAAATCGTCGAGATTTCAATGAAAAAATCTCAGTTTATAAAGGTTATAAAATTTCTACTTTAGTTTTACAGCCAAAGGTGTTTCAGTTACTGAAAATTGGAATTTTCATAAAGATTTACAGTCGCGTAGTTGAACTGTGGATTTTTATACTTTTATGGTAATTGAAAATATTGTTTAAGAAAATGAAGTTTAATAATGTGCACAAAGTGTGAAATATGAAAATCTACATCATCGGTCTCGGGGAATCAAAGATACGAGGTTCTAGTGATATAGGACAGCCTTTGGTCAGACAAGTAAAATACAAGGGCCATTGGCAGGCCGTAAGAAAATTAGATCAAAATAAAATAAAATCTGCGGTCGAATAAGTAGAACAACAACGTTTATAGTCGGACAAGCAGTCATCTATAGTCAAAAACAGTTTAAAAAAATAGAATAGGAGCTGGTCTATTTTCCACAGCATAATTTCGTAGACTTTCTGGATCAAGCACGATCTCTCGAAACGATCGGGAAGGAGTAGGATATTCAAGTGTTCTCCCAATCGCGGTTCTGTCCGCACGAATCTCGAACTTAAGACAAGTCGATGAAATTTCCGAGTTTCTGGTTTTATCTGACAATCTGTCGGCTCGAGCGAGTTCCACCGACTTCGATAATGCGACGACCGAAACGGCAAATATACTGAGTGTTTCCGAAATCGCGCTCCCGACTAGAAGAGAGTTGCTCGTTCCTCTAACATGTCCGTTCAATGCAAACAGTTTCTACTTACTGCATGGAGAACTGTACGTCAATTATTTTGTGAAAGGATTGTTGCCAAAAAAAGAGATACCACATTCATGTATTCACAAAAGATTCTTACAATGTTCGGTGCGACGCTAACGACAAATTGTCTTCCCTCGGCTCTCTTAGTTCTGTTTAAAGAGAATGCGGATTTTTCTACTGCAGCTTTGTTGTCATGGGAACCAAGATAAACGGAGCGTCATTAGCTGTGCCAAACGCAAACGTCTACGTTCTACGCCTTTTACTGTTACCCGTGCTTGTTAGCGATACAGTCCGCGGATGTTTAAGTTTTGTAGACAAATCTCGAGGGAAAAGGGACGAGTTACATTTCGCTACACGTAGAATTTACTTTCGTGGAACTTACCATTATTTTGAAATCATTTCAAGCCATGCCAAATTGAATTTCTATCTTTAATCTTTAATCTAAAATTTTATTATCATCAGTTTTCACCTCTAAAAAATTTAAATTAATGCAAACCATTTTTATTTGGCATGAATTTATTATCTAAATGAATTTAAAAGCTCAGGAAAGTATTTTCAACGGAAGACAATTCGTCGTTAGGGTCGCAGCCAACAATGTAACTATCCATTGTGAATAAATAAATCTGGAATCTCTTTCTGCAACAATCCTTTCTCAAAATAAGTAATGTGACACACAGTTTCTCCTCGCAGTAAGAAGAAAGTGTCTGCATTGAACGGACACGTCTGGTTTCATTTAATAATAATAGAGTCGTTCGAGAATCGTCCGCTTAACCCTTCGCTGCATACTGTATCATATTTGATACAGTTAACAAATCTGGTATATAGTAAACTAAGAATGTGTTTGCTTACTATTCTAAATTATTTTCTAATATACTTTTATATTAGTAATATAATATATAATATAATATAATATATAATAATAAATAGAAAATAGTAATAATAAATACTATTCTAAATTTTTTGCAATATTTTTCCCTTAAATAGAACACAAAACCTTCTTTCAATTTTTTCTTCCCAATTAACAAAATCATGCAGTGAAGGGTTAATATAATCGCTTCGATTTTAAGGGGATTGTTGCCCTAAACGCGAAGAGATCGACATTCCATGGAGACCGTAACGCATCCGAGCCGTTTCAGCATCGCTATACTTTATCGCCGCCGGCGAACGACGGTAGTATAAAACGTCTGGCGAGTTCCACCTGTGGACAAGGCAGATCCAGAGCCACGGACATGTTTAAACGGCTCGATAAAGCGGATTGTTTCCCGGTTTCTATTTCCAGCGGACGGATAACGATTCCTCGGGGAACGTGCCAGTTCCGATCGATCGATCCTCCGGCGACAGCGATTTGTCATGTAAATACAGTGACAAACCGCGCGACGGCAAGTTACCGGTCGCGGGCGTTCCGGGATTTATGTGTGAAAATTTTCGGCGACTCGAAAAATCCTCTCTTTAAGGGAACCGATCCCGTTGAAAAATGTCCTATCTGCTGGCATGTCATCCCGAGGCTCCCGAAACGATTTATCCGTCGATGGGTAACGACTGCTCACGGATATGCGCTCACTGTTTTTCACGCCGTCCTGACAACTGTCTATTAAATCTGGCTTTAGACTTCCTATACGTCAGTGTCATCCCCAATTTCCGGGAGCGAGCGATACCGACCGGAATCATTCCGCGATCATATTTTTTCGGCACGCGTATCCTTCCCAACCCCCTGCATCTGACGGACGCGCCACTACCATAATTAATCGAAGGGAGCCTGTTGGATTGTTTGGACTCCGTCAACCTCGCGAACGATTTATACTCTTTGTTTTACTTCTTAACCACACGAAATTTACAATGCTCCGCAATACGAGTGCGCGGATTTGCAGACTTGATAATTCTTCGTGATACCCTAAGCTGATGCCAGTCACTTCATGCTCAAGATTATTTAAACGAGGGAACAGATTGTTTATTTGTAAGAATATTAATCCTATATTTTCAAATGCTAATGTAAAGGGTACTTACAGATTTTTCAGAAGCCTCTGTTTCTCCGACGGACAAGACACTATTCAACAGTTTAAAGTTTTGATCACCAATGTTTCGACATAAGACGTCGGTTAAATTGCTTTATTTTCTGAGCCTTTCGAATTTCTTTTCACGACTGTTTTTTTTTTGGTAAATACATAAATCTCGAATTTCTTGAAATTGTGACGTTTTTTCGTGCAGCCATAGATTTGTGTGCATAAACTGCCCCCAATTGTGCGTCCTCGAGTACAGACTCGTTCACTATCCAGAAATTGAAGCTTCCACTTCAAAACTTTAACAGTAATTTTCTTTGTCATAAAGAATTTTGCATTATTATTCGCAGTTCGTCGTTGTCTTTCGTGAACGAACACATATTTGCAAGTGGAGTGGCTCACGAAAGTATTCGAACGCTTACATTTACAAATTTGAATGAATAAAATAAGATGTGTTAAACAAATCTGTATAAAACAATTTGGTATCTATAGTAAGAGGGAAGTGTCAAGATTACGTCAGTATTACTGTATTAGTTTAGTACATCTTATTTTATTCATTCGTAAATGTAAACGTTCGAATACTATCGTGAGCCACTGTATGTGCGAGAAGCGACACAAATGTCGGACGATAGTAATCCGACGGTAAGTCACAGTAATGGTACGGAAAAGTGTCGAAGATGATTGTTATGGTCATTGCAGACCCCTAGGATCGCAAACATCGATGTCTTCGAAAATCTATAAAGTTTCCGATGTTCATGCATACAAAGTTGGAATTATAATAATAAGAACGGACGACGCCAGTTAGGATTTAACGGCGAGTATTCCGTTCAAAGTGGTTGGCGTTGTGCTAAAGGTACGAAATCGTTCGACAAAATATTTCCTCCCGTCGCGATATAAAACAGGAAGGTCCCTGCCAATCTTTCTTGCGGAAAATCTGTCCAGGCTTTGTAGTCCCTATAAACTAGAAAGAACAGTATTTTACAGTACATTTTTGTATCGTCGGAACGGCGAAACTGCACGAATAGTACCACATAAAAATTGACACTGGCGACCGAATGAAAAATGTAAGCTCTATCGGCCAATAAAAGAATCACAATTAATAACGTACTAGGGAACTTTATTCTTGGCCAGGATAAAATATCCCTGTTATTCACGGTAGAAGCTCAGCTCTTTGTTCCGGCGTATATCAAATCCCGTGCCGGGACGTATTTCAACGGATATTAAATATTTCCCAGTCGATTATACTCTGTCTCTTGCCCGTAGGATCGACCGTAACCAGCGTATGCTATTCTACACGAAATATCTCGGCACATAAATCCCTGCCAAACAATATGAAAAACGGAAGTTCCCACTTCCACTTCGCGTGACTTAAGCGGATTTCCAAGTGACCCGGGGATCTATTTTTTTAAGAAAGCGAACGACTGAACCGAAAACTTTTCACTGGCGCTTCACTGTGCAGACCTTTTGTTTAAAAACATCTTTTTTTATACTCCACTATATGGAAATTTTATACTATGTTATATTGAATGCATTTGAATCGGTGTTCTTTAAAAAAAATCAAAACGTGGACGTATTTTTTAAAATGTATAATTATAATCAAGATAATTAGAGCTTGTTCATCCTGTAGAGGATCGAGAGTCACTATTAGGAATGGGTAGTACTCTTAAAATAAAACTATTCTTTATTTCACGACGCGAGAGGAGCTGTTCACTTCACGAAATCAAAAGACCCCGCACTAATCATATGGAAAATCTATCCCGGTTAAATCAGTTGGATTTTTTTATATGTTGTAGCTTATGATCTACTGAACAAAAGATGTAATTGGCACAAAGTTCAATAATGGACAGTTATCGAGTTATAATCAGTCAAACATCACAAATTCGAGCTGCCGAATACTCAAATCTCGGGAAGTATTTATTTTTTTGAAAAATGTTGGAAACAACAATAGTACGATTTCATAAAATCTGTTAGGTGGTGTCATTATTTTTTTTAAATTTTGAATGATCTTGAAAAAGTCTGTGAACAGAAATTTTTCAAAAATATCTTTGCGTGTCACAGCAGAGATAAGGAACCCATGGTTCGTCACTCCCGTAGTATTTTTTCACTCCAAACCCTCTGTCCGTGGTCCGTGTGAAAATCGAAGGAGCGGGGGTGCTGCAAGCGTGTTAATACATTACCGACCGGTTATTATTGTATAATTTTGAAATATCTATGGTACATGGCTAAACACTTTTTACTGAAACCTTCAATAGCAACAGCAATTTTCGTTGTGAACCAACAAGTCACCCGCATTAACCTCATATAATAGTTTCATTTAAGATTGTAATGTAAAAGAAAATTTCTGTGCTTTTTTTTGGTGCAGCACAATTATTGAAAATCCTATTAATAGGCTTTCGGTGGGTAATGTGTTAAGTAAATATACTTCCCGAGATTTGAGTATTCGGCAGCACGAATTTGTCATATTTCACTGATTATAACTCGATAACTGTCCATTATTGAACTTTGTGCCAATTACATCTTTTGTTCAGTAGATCATAAGCTACAACATATAAAAAATCCAACTGATTTAACCAGGATAGATTTTCCATATGATTAGTGCGGTGTCCTTTAATCAATCTTGGACTGATGCTGAAAGCAAATCCGTTAGCACTACAAAAGATTAAAAAGTTAGAAACGATTCTGAGATCGTTTCCTCGGTACTTCGTAATCTCTGTTTATTAATGCGATTCTGTGATCATTGATTCATTTTCGACAACGAACAATAAGTTCATTGTGCTGGTAGATTATTGATAATCCAACAGTGTTCTTCGTACGTTTCTACAGAGTCCCGTAATTCTCGAACCGTTAATTATTATCGAAGACGGTGAACAGAGCCTCGAAGTTGCTAGAGGAGTCGCAGTTAATAGGTCTCGGCTTGCTATTCGACGGAGTCTAGTGTTACTTCAGAAGCGATCAGGTCAATTTACGTCTACCATCCGTGATGACTCGGCGCCATCGGCCATTGACACAGCGATCCGCCATTACTGCTCGTACTCATCGGTTCATCGACTGCTTTCGACAATCCCGAGACCCGTGTACGTTACGTCAAGAGAAAACGAACGGGAACAGAGGGAGAATAATCATTCGTTGAATAATATTCTCGTACTGCTAGGATGATATTGAAATGTACTTTTTATTGGACGTACGACTCGAGAGGACTTCCGGCCCTTCGTCATCAATCTAGAAAGCGATAAAGCTTCATCGAAAGCCGGCTATAAAACGGCTGGCTGTACTTCTCGCGGGGTTAATCCTACGGGAATCTAGATTACACAGAACTTTAACAAGAGACGGGCACACCGGTTACAATGGTACCGAAGGCTGTCCTATAAGCACCGGCGTTTTTAAGATTAATTGTTACTTCTGCAACAATGGCGCGAATTAACGATCTGCTGTACAGATCAGATTTTAATGAAACTTCGTACCTCACGCCCTTACACTCGATGCAGTATCCATCTTTTTCATTGTTGCATAATTTTTCGCAGACTCACGAGACAATCTTATATTTAACCCATAGCAGTAAAAATTGCTGTACTATTATTTAAATAATTGTTTACACTATCAGATATGTCGGTATCTAACCAATTACTACACATTTAAGTATTGTATGTGGTATTATATCAATTTCATATTTATCAAATTTAAAAAATCGTAGAGAATGGAAATATTGTAGGTCAGAGGAAACGTTTAATTTTCGAGTTAAAATAGCTCCGAGTGCGAAGGGTTAATATTATATTCAGGGACGAAACTTTCTTATTTCTAATAATTTTTTTTTTATGAAACTGTTAGCAAGATATCAATGACATTTCTCTGATTAAAATGAGCCCGAACATGATATATTTTGGATCGCACGTACCTGTTTAATCCACGATGCAGTGCAACCTCGATTATCCAAACTAATCAGTGGAACGTGTTTGTAGGTCCGTTTGTTGTTGGCGAGATTGTTCAGAAATGCGCAAGTCTCTTTCACAAATATCTCGGCGTAACTGTATATCCGATGAAACGTGGACGTACAATTAATTCCGTGGGTCTTATTGCGTACAGGCTGCATCATATTCGGCTCGGATCAAGAAGTTGCCGGAGTTATGAGGGCCGTGAGACGTTGCAATGCAACCGGAACTTTCTCGTGGATCGGCAGCGACGGCTGGAGCGCCAGGGGTTTAGTCAGTAATGGTAACGAGCCGGAAGTCGAAGGTACCCTATCGGTTCAACCTCAGGCCAATCCTGTCAGGGGTTTCGAGGAGTACTTCCTGAATCTGACCGTCGAGAACAACCGAAGGAATCCGTGGTTTGTCGGTGAGCGAATGACTGAAACACGCGAGCTTCATTAAACTTTAGATAGCTACGGAACTTCGGAGGCTCGCAGTCGCGCGTCGAAGGGCCGACATGTCGCTAAACTTAACACCCACTTTATCGCGAGTTTCCTTCAGCAAAATATTACTTTGTAAACGCGACGCCACCTTTCAGCCGTATTCCTAAGACCGTACTCCTCGGTGGCGAGTAATTGCGAGAATCTTGATAGCTTCTTATCGAGGCTTCATTAATCCTGCAGACGGGGAGCGAAGGTAGTAAGCTGCTTATCTGTAAACCATTTATTTTGGATACTTTTTCAAGGGAATGGTATCTTCGGTAAAGTAAAACTAATGTTCCTCGATCCTCATGGTGGATGAGTTATTTCTTTAGCATTTCTCGAATTATTTATTTACCTATGCACTGTATGATATCGGCGCTACAGGTTCGATCAGAGATACAGAAATTAGCAATTTTGCAGTATTATAATTTCAACGTTTCGGTTCGGTTTTGAACCATCATCGAGAAAAGTCCGTGTCTGTGAACATTATTACTTTTCACAGAACATACATTAATTTTCACAGACGCGGACTTTTCTTGATGATGGTTCAAAACCGAACCGAAACGTTGAAATTAACAATGTAATCAACAAATTTGAAATTATGTATATGTCAAATACGTTGTTTTCCTATTGATCCTAATGTACATGTCAAATACGCTGTATTTATATTAACCCAAATATAAAACTTCATAATCCCCAAAAGGGAGTTACATTAAGCTCAATAATAAAAAAAAAAGTTGAAATTATAATACTGCAAAATTGCTAATTTCTGTATCTTTGATCGAACGTGTAGCGCCGATGTCATATAGTGCATATACAAAATTTACGATCGTTAAAACTGGAGATTATTATTTGTTTACCGCTTATGAAACATTATATCTTTATAAAGTTCTCGAAGGGATTTTATTCGAACGAGATGAAAGACAACTGCATCCAAAATAACAAATAACTTTTAGAATTCTGGGAAGACCATTTCAAATGCCGGTATCCAAACGCATCCAGAACACCGTACAACCAGAGATACACAGAACCCTGTACAACAAAGGAGCGTTTAACGAAACAGAACACTGTATTCGAGGACCAGCTGCAGTTCGTCTCCGACGCGGTTATGGCGTTCGCCTATGCATTCAAGTAACAAGCTAAACTCTGGAAATCTATAAATCTTCGATTATTTGCTTTCTACCAGTACAAATCAACATAAGACTATCTTGCTTCGCTGTGTTATAGACAAACATAATGAAAACAGGGGAACATGGTAAGCACACTAATCTTCTTTTCGCTTTCAGAGACATGCACAAGGATCTTTGCAACGGGAAGCCAGGATTATGCGAAGCCATGAAACCGACCAAAGGAACCGAGCTGCTGAAGTATCTTCAAAAAGTGGATTTCGAAGGTGACGCATTTTGAAACAGAAAAAATATTTTCGCTGTTATATCGAAATATACAGGGTGTCTCAAAATTCCTTCAACGTCCGGAAATGGAAGGTTTCTGAGATTATTTGAAGCAACATTTTCCTTTGAAAAAATGGCGTCCGTGGCTTTAATACGAAGTTATTAACGAAAAACACCGACCAATCAGAACGCGACCTAGACGCGTGTTAGCACAGTCGGCCCGGCGCGCCGCTGTCAATGGGCCTATTGTGCTAACACGCGTCTAGGTCGCGCTCTGATTGGTCGGTGTTTTTCGTTAATAACTCCTTAACAAAGCCGTGGACGCCATTTTTGCAAAGGAAAATGTTGCTTCAAATGAACTCAAGAACCTTCAATTTCCGGAATGTGAAGGAATTGTGAGACACCCTGTATATTATAAAAATTTATTTATTTAACCGCCTCGTAATATGTTCCGAAATTTTTTAAATATTTCTACTATTCTCGTTACAAGTGCGTTAAAGTATTATAAGATCTACAAGAAATTTCGCCTTGATCGCGTGATCGCGAGGGTCTCAAACCCTGCGATCGACCATGAAAAAACTGAGGACCTTCTGACAATCCAATACCCACTTCATTTATTCTTGGACACTTTCCAATTTAATCCGAGTCCGGTCCGGAACGGTCTCCGGAAACAAAGAAGACCGCGAAAAGGGCTAGAGATGATAGAGGAGTCGCGCGTGTCCCCGTGTGCATTTCAAGGTTTGCTTCAAGGTCTGAGCGGGGACAAGTTCAAATTCGACAAGAACGGGGACGGGCCCGCCCGATACAACATCATCCACTTCAAACAGACCAAGCCGGGCAAATACAAATGGGTCCATGTCGGCGAGTACCTCGAGGACAAGCTAACCCTGAACCAATCCGGTGAGCATTGGCTAGCAATCATCTGTCCTGTCCTGTCTCTTCTATCTTTTTTTTTTCTCGTTCCTTCTTCGACCGGTTCGCCCCGCCGAAATCGAATTCGCAGTCCCTGTTTGCCAGCTACTTGAATATTCCTTGCAGAAATCCAATTTAAACTTGGACACCCTCTGCCACCCGAAAGCGTGTGCTCGCTACCCTGCGAAGTCGGCCAGGCAAAGAAGTACGTGGAGGGCGAGAGATGCTGCTGGCACTGCTTCAACTGTACCCAATATCAGGTTCGTGATCGTTCCACTTAACTTACCCGAAATATTTCTCACCCGAGCATCGAGCGCTCGTGAAAAATCATTCGGATGTCACTCGAGAGACAGAGGGGTGAGGCTGTTATGATGAATCGAGTCCGGACAATAGACAGGGTGTGTCAACAGGAAGGAGAACACAAAAGGATCCCCTCGCACGTGCGAAGAAAAGGGAAACGGAGGTGAAGTCGCGTTATCCGAGAAAGTTAATATTAGGTTGTTGCATATGAAATGTCCGATCTTTTGCGATGACATTAAACAAACGGAATTTTCTACCGAATGTATTCTATCTACAAATTAGGTAAATCATTTCTTATGAAAGTGTCTTCATAATTTCATTAATTGTGAAATCAAACATCTAGAACCGCGGTACGTTTAGTGTTAAGAATTATCTCAAAGGTTTATATATATATACTAGGGGGCTCCGCCCCCTACTCGCTTCGCTCGCCAACCCCCGCGGCGCCTCGCTCTCTCTCCCCCTCTCTCTCCCGCTCTCTCTCACTGTCTCTCTCTCTCTCTCTCTCTCTGAAAAATACACACTGTCACGTCGCTCAATTTTCGGTTCTCCTTCGGAAGACAACCCGCTCTTCAATTTTCGGTTCCCCTTCGGAAGGCAATCCACTGTTCAATTTTCGGTTCCCTTTCAGAAGGCAACCCGCTCGTCAATTTTCGGTTCTCCTTCGGAAGACAACCCGCTCTTCAATTTTCGGTTCCCCTTCGGAAGGCCACCCACTGTTCAATTTTCGGTTCCCCTTCTGAAGGCAACCCGCTCGTCAATTTCAGTTCCCCTTCGAAAGGCAACCCGCTCTTCACTTTTCGGTTCCCCTTCGGAAGGCAACCCGCTCTTCAATTTTCAGTTCCCCTTAGAAAGGCAACCCGCTTGTTAATTTTCGATTCCCCTTCGGAAGGCAACCCGCTCTTCAATTTTCAGTTCCCCTTAGAAAGGCAACCCGCTTGTCAATTTTCGGTTCCCCTTCGGAAGGCAACCCGCTCGACGGTTTAGCGTGACAGAACTATTTTATATAATATATATATATATACATATATATATACATATATATATACATATATATCCTTTAATGTTCCCCTACGGGTTACAATTTCTTACATCTCCTCCTTCGCCTTTCTTTCCACGTTTTCTTATCGCTAAACTTATCCTATTCTTACATTTACTTAACCTTACTTACATCTAAAATAGAGAGATAGAGAAACTGCTATGTACAAAAAGCTCAAAGGTTTATATGATAACGGCATTTCTTGATCGAAACCTTTTATAAAAGTCGCATTCTAAAATCGAAGATTTCATAGGAATCGTTGATGTTCAAACTACTCCGTGAACAAGAAATTAAATAGAAGATCACAGTGAAGTTAGAGAATACTGTAATTAGGAAAACGTAGAACCTACAGTTTAAGGTGGGTTCCGAACAACCTTGGCACCATAGTTTAAATGGCACATGGAATATTTTCCAGAGGTGCCGGCGTCGGGGATCGAACCACAGAGTCCGTAGGCGCGCGTTCTAACTACTGAGCCACTGCGCGCACTTATAACCGTAGTTTAATAACCATAGCAGTTGAAAAAACGACGTAAAATAATGAAACAAGAAGAGGAAAACGTAGAACAGATTAAACAAGAAAATTAAAATCTTAGTTATTAAAACATTTACGATCGAGAATTAAATATATTTATAAATCTAAGCTATCGGAAATTTCTGCGAGATATCTGAAGTGTTCTCTTCTCCAATCTCCCGCTGTGCATGCTTTCAAGAAAACTGAATCGCAGGAAGATCACAAGGAAAAGGCAATTCTCGTTTCATCTTTCGATATCTATACACCGGAGCTTTCCAACATCCTTTGTCCTCCTTTTTATACTTTCCAACTGAGCATACCTGCACCGAGACCGTCTTGTCCGAGGGAACGGAAGTGGCTTTGATCCGCGACGGCGGATTTCCGAAACAAATTTCCTCTTTGAACGTTTTTGCCCTGCGGGACGAGCAAAGTGCGGTACACCGAGTCGAGGTACCGATCAAATTTGATTGTTCGTTAAACAGATACGACACCCCAAGGACGAGACACAGTGCATCCCGTGTCGTCAAGGTACTGTGCCCGACGAGACGCATTCCACTTGCCGGGACATCCCTGAGGAGTTCCTGAGACCTGAGAGCGGATGGGCGATTGGCGCCATGTCCTTCTCCGCCTCTGGGATTCTGGTAAATACACAATGCTTCCACGGATACCGAGGACAACCACTGTAACCGGTGTCAATTTTAAATGGACCTCGAAGAAGCAACCACACATTTCATCGAACATTGAACACTGGAATTATCGAACCATGTTCAAATCATTGTACAACTCCTTGGAAAGATGTCGTAAAATATTTAAATAATTCAGATTTTTCATTCCTTCCGATCCAGACCGTAACTACGTACTGGTTAATACAGTGGTGGCTCAAGTCAAGTGGAGGCCCCAAGCGGTAAAAATTTTAGGGCCCACGTACTCAAGTTAGAAATAGAAGTTGCAAGAAAACTCTCCTAAACTTATTATAAAAAAAAAGAAAAGTAATGAAAGTATTTCATACCATTACACATTACATCAATTTCTTTGATATTCGGGGCCCTATGGTATCCCGAGGCCCTAAGCGACCGCTTAGTCCGCTTACCGTTGGATCCGCTACTGGGTTAATAAAGAACTTGATTTTCTTGTTTCGATCAGTAGAAAGCCTGAACTCATATCCCATGACCATGACAGATATTTTTCAAAACGTATTCTACACAAAAATATATATAACTCATGTTATTTTGATTATTTATACATCAAAAAAATCACGCACGTACGTCAAATGCCAGTAAATACATGTGAAAAATCCCAATGCAGAAGGTTCACAATAGTTCAAATCTACAATTAATGCATTGGCACACTGAATCGATCAATTGGATTTTTTTTTTATAGTTTGTGTAACAAGGACCTATGTAAATCATGTATGTCTTTAATTGCGATGTTAAGCAATTTTCTCATGTGTCTATTTTGTAGATTCAGTAATTTATTGCAAGTAAAAGCAGTAGTGGTGTAGAACATGTTAAATCTATTAACGACATTTTTTTTATAAAACCCAATTGATCGAACCAGTGCGCCAATAACATTAATTGTAGTTTTGAACAATTGTCGATCGAGATACAGAAAACTGTTCACAATAGTTATCCTGAAAAACTTTCTAAACTCGACCACGAAAGCCAGAACACTTCCTTAGGAAATCTTGAGTTTGACATGTTGGAAAACAATTAAATAATTAACACTCCGCCAGATAACATTCTGCGTGTGTGGCGTGTTCCTGAAGCACAACGACACACCAGTGGTCCGAGCCTCGGGTCGTGAACTATCCTACGTCCTCTTGTGCGGCATCCTGCTCTGCTATCTCGTTACGTTCGCGCTGGTTTTGAGACCGACGGACATCGTTTGCGGTATCCAAAGGTAAGAAGTTAAAGGGCGCGCGGTGTCCAGTTTCCAAGGCGATTTTTCTTCGGCCGAGAATCGGTCCCCGGATAGTTTGAAAAATCCAATTCCCTCGCGGGAACGAAACGCGCCCCGGTGCCGAGGGATATTAACTCGGAATGCAATACATGATCGATCGAAGTAAAGCTGATAAAGTCGAGAGACGAAATTTCATCGGGAAGTGAATTACGAGAGATTCAATTACGGGGAATCAGAAGAAGAATATAAAGTGGAGCACGGAATCCATTAGGAGTGAAGTTGCACCTGCCCCCTGGTCTCTTAAACGTCCCTGGGCTACGGTGCCTCGGAGGATACAGTCGGGATTATTATTAACATTAACGTATTCACAAATAATATTCAATCTGTTGCTCGACACCGCGGGATCCATTGGAACGAAGCTTGAATCACCATTTCGAATCGAAGTTAAAAAGAAATTTACAATTAATGTATTTTATTTACAATTCATATTTTTCCTCAAGGTTCTTTAAAAATTTTCGAGAAATTTACAAAGTGACGCTTTATAACAGAATTCATGTTTTTGTTAAGAGTGTTGTAAATATTTCATTGAGTTATACGAACGTTATCAAGTAAAGAGTCTCTTCTTTCTGAGTTCTTTCACTTTAACACGACGCTGCTTGACATTCTTTCGAGATTTAATGGACCCCAGCCGAACTTCCGTGCCTCCCACCATAAAGATTCGTTTTTATCAGTAATAAAAACTTGTGGCAGATTTATCGTCTACCAGGGATCCAGATCGGATGATTCTCGGGGTTTCGATAAATCTTAATATTTCACGAAAAAATCGTACGTCTCCCCTAAGCCGGACCCTTGTCCCCTAGACCACTCATCACGTTATTCGACAGATTCGCCGCCGGTTTCTGTTTCACCGTGGTGTACGCAGCCCTCCTAACGAAGACAAATCGAATATCGAGGATCTTCAACGCGAGCAAACACAGCGCCAAGAGGCCATCGTTCATATCACCGCGATCGCAGCTGATCATCTGCTCCGGTTTGGTCTTCGTGCAGATCTTAATTAATGGAGTTTGGATTATAATCGATCCGGCGAGGGCGATGCATCATTACCCGACCAGGGAAGACAACCTGCTCGTCTGCAACAGTTACGTGGATGCCAGCTACATGATCGCCTTCGCTTATCCCATCATGCTGATCGTCGTCTGCACGGTCTACGCGGTTCTAACTAGGAAGATACCGGAGGCTTTCAATGAGAGCAAACATATCGGTCAGTCTGACAATCTATTGTCCTTTCTTTAAAGTTCACTCTTGCTTAAAGTTCCTTACTTTTATCCTGAACTATTCTTTATCCTTCTCAATTAATCAGCTCTTCAAGTATCACAAGCTTCAAACTTGATGGTCATTGTACACCATTGAGAATTTCGTTTGCCTAAAATTGTGAAAATTCTGAATTAATTCAAAGATGATACATAAAAATGTTTGAAAATTAATTTTTAAGCTCACTATTATTTCTTCTGAGACTCTATTGTGTCCTTTCTTTAAAGTTCACTCTAGCTAAATGTTCGCTGCTTTTATCCTGAACTATTCTTTATCCTTCTCAATTAATCAGCTCTTCAAGTATCTCAAGCTTCAAACTGTCATTATACACCATTGAAAATTTCGTTTTCCTAAAATCGTGAACATTCTGAATTAATTCCAAGATGATACATAAAAATGTTTGAAAATTAATTGTTAAGCTCACCATTAGTTCTTCCGAGACTCTTACTATCACCAACATCCTTTAAACAACAATATAAGACTTCCGCTAATTCTCCATAATTTTGAATCGTTAGTTCCACAAGATGAGCTCTGTTCTTTCATGTCCGTTCACTTTACACCATCAGTCGTAACAAACAATTCTCACTACCATCTCTCCAACAGGAGCATAATTTATGCAGAGCCCTTGAAAAAATAATCAAAAGCAGAATTTCCTCGTCGGGAATATTCCCGTATTCTTTCTCGACGCGAACCCTTTCCCGTCCTGTCGAGAATTCCATCAATTCCATTTTCCTTCTTCATTCTCCCGTAATTTCGTCTTCTTCCTCATTTCCTTTCCAATTTTTCCTCTTTTGCCGAGTCTTCAAACGTTCTCCATATTCTTCTTCCTTCTCACGTGTCATACCGGGAGTGATCAATAGTCTACCGAACCCTTCTGCAAAATAATAATGCTCTGCATCAATTTTAGAAACTGGTGGCAAACAAAAATTTCTTTCTGTAGTTAATACGTTATTTTATATTACAGTAGAAACATTAAAAGAATTTGGAAATATTTTTGTATTATTTTCTCTATCAATTATATATCGTTCGTTGCAATTCAAGTAGAAAATCTTTATTTTCCATAAAGATCCGCTGTCTATACAAGAGTGATACAATTTTTCACCAGGCTTAGAAATTAATTTTTATTGTGACATTCCCGAATAGAATTATATCAAAATGTTTATAATGCTTTTTCCATTTAGGTTTCACAATGTATACCACCTGCGTGATATGGTTGGCGTTCGTGCCACTGTATTTCGGTACCGGCAGCAACGTCGCCCTCAGGATCACCTCGATGTCAGTGACTATCAGCCTGTCAGCGTCTGTGACTATAGCGTGTTTGTTCAGTCCGAAGGTAATTTCACTAGAATTCAATCTGCGGTGGCTGGTACCTTCTGTAAAACAAGATCCACTTTTTTTCTTTTTGTTCGGACAGTTGTACATTATCCTGATCCGACCTGAGAGGAACGTTCGCCAGAGCATGATGCCGGCCAAATACAGCACGACCAAAAGCTCGGCGGTGACGGCGACAAATGTCTCGAGCATGATAGCGCCCGTGACGCTGACAGGTGCCACGTGCGATCAGAATAAAGCTGTCAAGAAGCACATTATCAGCACCATTGACTGCTGGACGCAAAGCGAATGTGAGTGACTATCGGCTGACTCTCGAAATTGTTCTCTGATGCGCCTGCATTATTGTCTGTCAATGCTCGATTCGAACCAAGCGTTTCTTTTCATTTTCTTTCTGCATCTCCGTGCATTCTAAATTTTTATCATTTTTGGATGCATCTCGCCAATCGATCAATAAAAAATAATATTTATCTTGAGCCAATTTAAATATTCGTAAATACATTTTTGTACTTTTTAGAAACATTTCTATTCGATTAGTGCTAATTTGTAGTAATTCTACGAGATCCGAATGTTGAAGAAATATTACACTCGCACTAATTCCGCAGCACAGTAGCGTGGACGCGTACGCTGGAAATAATACCATGATCACGAGAGACTGCGGGGTAGCAGGGTTGAAACAGTATAACTAGCCCGATTTTATTAAAAAGTTGGAGAAAAAAGGATTATACGAATCGCGTTATGAAACGCTGCCTTAATATCTTTAATCTACCGGGATCGTAAATATCGTGGCTAACTGGGCAATTATATTTTTCCGTATTAAAGCTTTAAAACCGCGGTAATACGGGCAACGGATAAAATAATAGAAAAATAATATAATACCGGCGGGGATCGTAACTTCCCCTCGCCCGAAGCGTTTAAAATCGCGGCGGATTTTTATTTTTCAAGCGACACCGGTTAAAATATTTCCGCGGCGAACTCGGTTTCGGACGGTACGGAGAAATAAAAAACTGTACATTTATACAAGAACCGCGAGGGTTGCTTCTATTTTAACAATATTCGTTAACAGCGTTTAACGAGACTAACGAGCTCTGCGAAGAAAACGCTACTGAAACCGTGTTTCCCCGGCCGTTATGCTATCCAGCCTGTTTCGAGCTCTTCTCTTCACGCGGCTGGCAACCGCAATTTTTAATTAAGCGTTTCGACAAAAAAAATCTGGAGAGAGAGGAGAGGACGATTTTTGAGCGGCTGATACACACAAGATCGCCGACGGCGAAACATCCGCGGCAAAGAGCTTCCTCTCCTTGCTAGAAACTCCTTTAAATAAACTAATCCGTGGTCTTCACGATTTATTAAGACTAGAAAGACTGAAACTTAGTATATACCTATATTGCCCAGAAGCAGTCAAAATGACTACATTGTGAAAGAATAACTAATGTGTAAAGAAATTTGTTTAAAATTAATTTTTAATATTTTTTATATTATTTACAGTTATATAACAAGTTATTAGTAAATATTAACAATAAAAAGAATTTGTTAGAACAACTTGTTAGAACAAGTATCACTGCATAAAGATTCGAATAACAAGTACTACTTTAGCTTATTGAGCAACTGCAACTTATCAAGTATACGCCCAAATAGATAATTTATCATGTACTTGTATGTTATCATGTGACGGTAATCGAAAAAAATGAAAATTGTTATTTCAATGCAGAGCCGAACTGGTCATATAAGAAATTTACTCAATTCAATAATAAAAGTCATTTGATTATTTAAAATTTCCCAAACTGTCAAAATGACTTCCTTGGGCAATCTAGTGTCAAGAGAGACTCGCTGGCCGAAGCTCTTGATGTTAATCTTCCTAGACGAGAGTTTAATCTACGAAGAAACAAAGTGTTCTATCTAGTTGCATTAAAATTCAAATTTGATGAAAAAGCAACCATTCTAAAGCTTGAGATATCTACTTTTTGTGATGTATACCATTTTTAACAAAATGGGTATTTGCGAAATATGTCCTTTATTTTTCATTAGTTTTCTATGGGACTTTCACTAACACATTCATGGCAATTTTCTAATGAAAATGATATTTACTTGTGTAATGAGCGATGAAAATTTTGGACGCAAAGAAGGATAGCGTAGCGGAAAGAAGTCGTAGCGCCCTTCGTTTTCTTTCCCGGGGCATTTATCGATAAACCACTGTGCATAGAAATTAACAGGAGGATGATTGTTGTTCTACAATTACGAATTTTTTGCTGGCAGATTACGAGCTGGAGGTGAAAGACCAGAAAAACGGCAAACCAGCGCCAACGGTGATCTCGCGACTGACGCAAACCTCGAGCAACGACCTCGAACAAAGCGGAACTGTGGGTAACAAAGACGCGAAGGAGAATCCCACATCGACGACCAAAGAGAACGCGAACACAACGAAGCAAATAAACAATAACGCGAGGATAGGCAACGGGCCGGTGAGCCAAGCCGACGTCTCCTTATAGCAGCAACCCTCCCCGGAGTCCGCTATTTTAAACCTGAAACCAATCTCGAAGAAGCCCGTAGTTGTTTAAACATAACGTTTTGTAAATACGACTGACTGTACATCGAGGCGGCGATACGAGAAAGAGAGAGAGAGAGAAAAAGTGTTTCGATTGTCCTCTGAAGCACAAACGCATTATTTTAGCTTTACCGGAAGTGTGCGGGGAGGTCTGTGAATTATTAGACTCGAGTTCGAAAAATCAAGGGTCTAACCGTTCGGAGCTGTTCTTGAGAAGTTGCGCCATGTTTGCGATATTATTTGCAATCACGCAGATGGTCCATGCTTGCGCAAGGTAGGAGCGTTTTTTGAAATACCTGAAACAGAAAAATCTTAGTTTGCAGAAAAATCCACAGTCTACTCGTAACAATTCTTTTTCCTGTTCTACTCAATTAACTAGAAATTGTAATTTCTGCGCACAGGTTCGATCCTATGTTACTATTTTCCTAAGCAATTTTACAAATTAATAATTCGACGTTTCGGTCTAGGTTAAGATCATCTTCAAGAATATAATTGCATCTGTAAAAATTAATATGAGAATATATATTTCCGTGTTAAAAAGCAAACAGAGAACAAAAGAGAAAAATTCAGAACAAAGAATTCACTTACTATGTATCATGCCGGCACATATGGTCAACAAGTGTTTGAAATATTAAATCTAAATTAAATTTGTTACTAAGCAAGTAAGTTTGCAACAACAAACCATTGGTTTCTTTGTTCTGTCTTTTTCTCTTTTGTTCTCTGTTTGCTTTTTAACACGGAAATATATATTCTCATATTTGTGAATTATTAATTTTGTAAAACTGCATAGGAAAATAGTAACATAGGATCGAACCTGTGCGCCGAAATTACAATTTCTATTTAAAATTGGCGATCGAGATAAAAGAAAACATGTACTCAATTAACATTTAAAAAAAAACATGTATGGAAAATGTATCCTGCTACCATGTGCAAGCGAGGTGTTCATGGTGTTCAAATGCAATAAAGATTTTTGAAAATTGTAATCGACAACGCGAAACCATAGAAATCCACTACGGAAAGAAAACAAGCTCACAAATGCATGGTACTGATAATTCTTTTCGAAGTACACTTTTTTACGAGACAACATAATATAGTTTACCGTTTGTAATCAGTGCACCAAAGAACTGTCCAAATTATACTAAATAATCTTCGATATACTTTTTCCGGTAACACTAGGGAGCTGTGAACTATATTCAGTCTAATGATTTGCACACCTCTTGTGTTATCGTATGTCATGTGTACTATAGAAAAGTATTACTCAATTCGGTGGAGGTGTTGCGTTAATTAAGGTGAAATTACAACGTGAATCTTCGTACTTCCTGTATTCATTAGCCTGCAGGTGTTCATGCGAATTCAGTGTGTTCCAAGCCAGTCTGCAAGAATATCAATCGGATAGACGTTCATTTTTTTATCGATTTCATTCTGAACACGAAGATATTCAACATTTATTTCGGCGTTTTCGACATATCATTGTATACGATAACTATTTATTCAAATGGAAGACTATTATAAAAAAAGAAATGGTGATACAGTCTCTCTCTGTAAAGTATTTCAATGAACCACAAACACAAAGATTTTTAAAACAAGGAAAATTATGGTTCGTTTAAGTACTTCCGAGTGCGACTGTATAAACATTTTTAATTGTCAAAAATATTAAGAACGTCTGGTTCTCTTTTTACAGGGCTATGTTTATGCAGAACTTTTACATGGTCTTTTCAACGCGTTCAATTTAATCTGATATGTTTTGTTTAAATCGGACTATTTATTTTAATACGATTGTGTACATTTATATGTTTCATTATATATTATATGTTTTATGTATGTTCATATGGTTTCTGACACGTGTTCCACCATGTGAAAAGAGATCCAGACGAACCGTACAATTTTGATCTGTGTTCAGACGAACAATAAAGCATTTCGTTGTGTTCCTCGTTCAAGTGAATTGTTATTTAGCCGAACAACCATAAATCGCCCATCGTAAGAGCTATGTTCGCAATTAATTCCGGTCGAAACCAATAAACACACGAGACCATATTGTCGCTAAGTATCGGACAACACGCACCGTTCGCCAAAGGTGACGCATAACCATCGACTTTAATTAATTATTAACTCGCATGTTAAGAACTGCTCTGGTTTCCTCTGTGATCATAGCATAATACGTGGAATTAATCACGTGGATTGCGTATAAATCTCTTTTGTACATACGCCGACCATTTTCACGGTGCACGTCAACGCGACTCGCTAATTAATAGACAAACACGAGACGAGATACTGTAAATAAAATAGTCGAAGTGGTTTGTGTGTTGTAATGATACGAACGAGAACACGAAAGGAAGAAACGAAACGAGAACATTGAAAGTTAGCCAGATCGTTGCCAAATGCGAATAATTGCGCCGAATGATATGAACAAAAAGGAAAATCAAAACGAGGCGATTCACCGATATCTGTAATTTTTGTAAAAAAAAAGAGAAAAAACAATTTGAAATGTGAGACAAAACGATAATCCTATTTAACGAGATTTTTTCTGTACATAATGACTATGTCTCTGTAAATATATATGTAATACGAGATCCTAGAAAATAAGACACTTCAAGAGGAAAGTTTAAAAACAAAATATACGTATTATTCGATACTAACTATAAAACTCGCTTCAAACGATTTCGACTACACGATCGTAGTAGACTAATTAGGGAATCTTTTTTCCTTCTTTTCGACTCCTCTCTGCAGACTATAGGAATTGCTAAACGTAGAACTTAATAAATGCGGCGCGTGTTCCGAATGTTTTCTCGTAAAACTATAATCGCTCTAATTTTAATAGTTGAAATTTATATGAGAACGAAGAAAGAACGATTCATTGTTCTGTAGCGTCTGTTGTACATAGGTGTGCGAACAAGTGTAAATTCTTGCGTAGAAGTCGTGACTATAAGCACAAACGATACACATATCCCACTCTATCCTACGCGTAGACACTGCGAGGTTTCATTTGTAGCGATAGTCACTGGAAAATGTTCAATATCCTCGAGATTATTATTCATTCGTAGACAGCGTCTAGCGTCGTTGCGACTATACAGGATGATTCCGAAGCAATGTTAAAAATCTACGAGTACGAGAATAATATATGTACAAACTTTTAGATCGTGAAATTTGACAATTTCCTTGAAATTAATTCCCGAATGTTAGATTGGAGACTAGACTAGAAACATTTCTGAAACAATATCGATTATATTTGATGACGTAGAATCATCCTGTGTATTTGAGTGTAGAAAATTGTCATTCTTCGATTTGTAGGGATCGTGCCAGACTTTGGGTACAAATGAGCCCGGTATCCATTGTTTGGCTTTCTCAAGGTTTGATTTTCCGTTCCGATTAACATTTTCAACGACTAAATGTAAAGCTTGGACGTTAAGCATTTTAGAGATCTGCGGCCATTCATTTGATTGTTCACGACGATATTGGCAAGACGGAATACACTCTCAACTATAACTTGACCGTTTCCAAACGATAATCCTAATACGACCGGGTGTGTAAATATTATTTAAGGTGGCAATTTGTAAATATATATCTGCGTAATATACAGCGAGTCACGAAATGAGATAAAACAACGTTTAGTTCATACGGAACCAATTTAGTCGTAACAATCGACAGTGTTAAGAGTGCGGAGAAGATACCGGTGCACCGATAAATTATTTAAAAGAATCAAATGATGCAATGCAATGACAATGTCAAGAACTTTAAAAAAAAAAACACGTTCAAAACTGTTACGGTCTAAGCATATTTTAAATACGTACGAGCGCTAAGGTAGGAACACAAGTATAAGTGGACATTACGATGTATTCATTAAAGGGGACAACAATGAATGAAAAAAAAAGTAAAAATAAAATCTATTGTAAGAGTAACCGAGTAACTGCTATTATTGATCCTCGCGAAATCCTTTCAAGAAACCCCATAGAATAATCGAGAACTACTAGATGTTTATTTCAGAGACTGTAAAAATCAGTTTACTCCGCCAAGACGACATCAAATTCCATGTAAACTGCGAAACGTCATTAACTTTTATTAAACATTCTGCTATACAATCCAACGTTCAAATATTACATGCTAAAGGGGACTTCGTAGTTAATACACTTTATTCATTTACATTGTACAACACAATAAAATATTACAGTATAATAAACACTTAACTGTACGTTTAGTCTAATTGGACCTCCAATACGTTCTGATTTCATTTTTACTTTCTCAATGAATTGATTGACTGTGTGTATGAATATCTTCAATCGAAACTCACAGAAAATTCTTGAACGACTAACAACAATGATGCAAGAAAAAGCAAATTACATTACAATAAATTTATATACAGTATTCTCTCTTTATAGTTACACCATCGGAACCAGCAACGAGTGTATAAAGAGCAGCAGCGAGAGGATACTGTAAAAGGAATTGTTTTTCGTTATTCGAACGTATTGCAGCGATTAAAAGTCATCTGGACTTGTTAGTCCAGATTAGCTTTAATTAGTCAGTCTGATTCCTCGATGATTCCACTGCACAAAGGATAAAAGATATCCTGCTACAGATCATCTCTATCGTCCTTATTCATGCCGCGACGAGGTGCATGTTCTACAATAAGCGTGAGACATGTTTCAGGAGGCGTTTTATTTCTCAAAAAGTACAAAAAATTACAGTGAGAATGATGCGCCGTTCGTCATCATTGTCGTGCCAGGCAGAGACAGAGAGATGATCCGACCAAGTTTCCGATTTGCCACAAGGTTTCACCTGAACAGGTACACTTCTCATTTCAGATCATCGTTCAGCTCGTGATGTTTTACCGGGTTAGTGGATCCTGAAAATCCCGATTAGGCAATATCATTTACGATTCGCGTGCCATCGAAACATTCGTGGGACTGAGGGAACACGCAATCAATCTATCCAATCTACCTAATGATTTCGATACCCTAAGATATCATTTTTTAAATTCTTTCAAATTTAGTAACACATTGCCTAATATAACTTGAATAAAAATGGATTTACTTGAACGAGTCCAGTGCTAATAGAAGTGACTGTAAACCTAGTTAATTGTACCAACAAGTATCCTGGCTCGCAGAAACAAGGAGATGCATTCAAGGGTGCGGAAGGATAGAAAAAGCCTCGCTAAAATGAATTATATGTTTATTCTGATTCTGCTTTGACGTTCGACTTGACATTCCTCGTTCGCTAAGCAACGACGTTCGTATACCGTCACGCTCTCCTAAGCATATAACCTTCCTTTCCTTTCCTTTTCTCCTCTAATCCTTTTCCTCGATCTGACTAGTTGCATTTTGTTCTCCCACTCTCTCGCGGCTAAATATATCGGTTTCTTTGGAAAAAGAGAATGGAAGAAAGAACGGTTCGACGCAAACGACGAAGAAAGGATCGATACCCTTTTAGCCGCGAGTGTGTGCGATTTGCGAATGTATACAGGGTGTCCCGAGTGAACAGGTCTCGCCCAAACTGTATGCAATATTATCCGACTATTAGACTCTCGTAGAATATTATAAAATTCGGGTGTTTATTTATAAAAGTCATGGCCGTTTTTAAATTTTCCCGGAAACGTCTCGTGAAAATCTTGTAAAAAATTAACGACCAGGCAATTTTTTCCCAACGTTTTAATACAACGATATCGATTGAAAATCAAATATTATGACAAATGCAGGTTTGCAACTTTGTTTTCCCTAGGAACATAATCTATCAAATCAACTTCGTGCACTCGAACATTAATTAGAGTCGGGCAGTATTTGAAGAATCTTCTATTCCTATATTTGAGGGAAGACTCGGTCGAAATCGAATTTACCCAGTTCCGAGGATTCTTACGAATTTTTTTATTTCTTTGGCTACTTCCTAACGATGAAAGTCTATTCTACGCGAAATAAAGATAAAAAAGAAGAATAAAATTTTTTTACGAGACTCTTTGCTTGGATTTCGTGATTGGTCAAGTAACGAGAAATGTTCTCCCAATGAATTCTCCGATAAAAAATTTTATTCTGCATTTTCCCCACCATTTTGCCTTTTAGAATCATCAACATGTATACTTTTATCACTGGTTCATCATCCTATATCATCCCCTTCTTCATTCATCTTTAACACACAACACAAACAATATAATGTTAAAAACAATTTGTAGATTCCGTGTAACAAAACGATGAAACAAAGGCAACAGTGATCTATAATTCTCTGGTACATCAATTGTATACACAGGATTTCGGAATGAAAACATTTCCCTTGGGTTAACAGTGATACTTCTCGATTGTGTTAACCATTATCGATCGCAGTTTACATTAATTTAGGACTGCAAGGATTTTAAGTATCAGTGTGCTGTTTGTGATCCTGTTATCAATAGGACACATTTCATGGGGATAGAAGATAACTGAGCTTATGTCTTCCAGTACTTACCACTGCTTTTCATACCTTTGATCTTTAGTTGCTTCTTCTTTAGATCTGGAGGAATCGATAAGGCTTCTCTACTAGATTCACTTCCCCCTGCACCAGAATTACCTCCAGGCATATCAGCCTCCTGCACCCCACTCGCAATGATTTGTGCTATCTTCTTCTTAATATTGGCAATCTACCAAAAAATTACAAACCCATAAGGAAAACGCTACCACGTTCCTCTATACCCATCCACAAAATACTCACATCTCTCTGTATTCTTTCTTTGTGATTCGTTGCTTTCTGCTTCTCCAGATTAGCTCTGGTAACTTGATCTTCAATACACGCCAACACTGTGTCGCAAGCCTGACCCCAAGCAGCTAATGTTTCGGCCACTACATTGGTATCAGCTGGTCTCACGTCTCTTCCCAAACCAGCATAATCTACCTCTAACTGTGAATTCTTTTGATCTAGCTTGCCGTGTATGATGTCGGCATAAATCGCTTCGATTATTAAATCCTCTAAGTCTCTAACATTCTTTATATCTAACTCCTCGAGGAGCACAGAGTATGGTATACATCTGGACTTTGTGGCTAGTGTTACGATAGTTAAGTGCTGCAGCTTCTTCTTCTGCGTGGGAGTTAGCTCCAGAACCTTGTCTTTGTTTTCTAAGTATTCTTTGTAGGTACCGTAAGCGAATAAGTTCAGCGTATTCCAGTATTGAACGTAGGGCCCAGTCTCTAGCTCTTTGATATTGGGCATATCTAACAACTCCCCGAACACATTAACACCTGGCGTTTCTACAGCTTGCTTTATTAGTTCTATGGCAGCTGCCCCCTTTGCAGTTTTCGCGAGCAGTACAAACTGCTCCAAGGGGTTGTTAGCAGACTTTTGTGGTTCCGTGGTTGTGCCGCTAGTCATATTGGTCCTGTTGAATAGAGACGAACTAATAAGAAAGGCTCTCTGCTAGCAATTATCGAGAGAAATTTATAATACGTTTAGTATAAAAATAACTTATTAAAACGTGAAACAAACATACGAGAGAAGGTACCCAGTGACAAAACCGACTTTTCTTAATGTTTCATCGGTTATCTATTGGAAAATAGTTGTTGAACTTTAATATTGTATATTTTACAGGCTAACCATTTAAAATCGTACAGAAAGTGAAAAAATCAGCAGGACACTAGGGGATATCCTTCTTTTTAAATCACTATATATAGGTTAGAGAAATGACTAGACAAAATAGGAACGCATCGAATAATTTTCCGCACCGTAAATTTATTATTATATAATTGCGACTTACTTCGTTCGATGTTTACAAATATGAAATATCTTTTTCCACCGAATATGCCTTCAGGTGTGCACAACTATGCGAATCGTGAAGTAATGCGAATACAACGGTGTAAGTTCTGCCACAAGAAAGGAATGATACCCTTATCAACCCTGGTACTACGGTTCACTGATCTTCGTAGAACAAAACAGGGTATATCGGCAAAGCATGGCTCGAGAACATTGTTGAAAGAAAACACTCTGGGGCCAAAGATGTATTTTCCTTGAATCGATAAGGTTCTTCGCAGTTCTTTGTGAAGTTCTCGGCGAATGTTGCCGGTACTGGAATGCACCATGCATCGATGAATTCTAGAGACGAAACTCGAACGTTTCTACGTTGTCAAGGCCACGCAACATATATGGAGTGATATGGAGACATCAACGGCAAGGATTATGACAGTACTTTCGTTTCTGTATATAGTCTGTAGTTTCTGAACGCGTTAAAAGGAACAACTTCAATGGGTTGAGACTGTTTGACAGAAGAGAGGGGAATGTGTGTTCGTGCGCGAATGCGAACGGTTTATGTTAATAGTATTTCCAAATGATCGTGCCGTTTGATGGGAAACAGTGAACGGAAATATTTCAAGATTGCAGTTCGTCGGACGAGATTGCGCTTGAAAATTCCGCGGAAACGGATAGTATAAGATGAAGCCTTTAATCGAGTTCGAGGAATGTTTGCGAGACACGCCAAAGTTTCGGTGAGAATTAGTTTAACTCTCGAGCTCTCTCTCTAACGTCGTACATCAGTCGTTTTATTCCGTTGCGCTATGCACACCTTGTTTACTATGATTGAGCTTGTTGAATGCACCACGTTCCTTCGCGAATCGATGCCTCGGAACTTTATGTTTTAATACCTGTACCCTTTCCTCCTACAGATCGTGCATCGAGGAAGTGGAGACGAACGTTGATCTACTAGAACAAAAGCTAGACAAGGTATAGCTGCAAACAGGTTGCACTATCTTTCTACGCAACGCTTATCAAATTTATCGATACATTTCTCCGCGGGCTGGGTTGGGTTATAAATCGAACGATGCGTTTACTTCGATCGGTTAATTAATCGCCACGGTTTCAAATTGAAACAATTGTGAAAATCAAGATTGATTTAATCGATCGGTGAAATTGGTTTTTAATTATTGATAATAAATATTAATTGCTGATACAAAATATTTCTCGCTAATCGTTTATTAAGTATCGTCCAACCCTGTCTGAATGTTCAATTGTCACATTTGTCTATTTCACGTCTTTTTGTAGGTATTGAAAAATTGTAGCCAAATGATTGACACTGGGAAACTTTTTATAGGACAGCAAAGGTAAGCTAAAAAAGTTGTTGGAATTTCAAACGAACGGAAATGATTAATTTGGTTGAACGAACTGAGTAACTAAAAAAATATGTTAATTGTTTCAAATGGTTTTGCTCCGCATTCGATGGGGGAAGGGAGATTCTGAGCAATGAGGAAATCAGGAAACATGTATGAATTACTGCCTCTGTTAGGAGTGACTCATACTTGTGGCCTCTGTTCTACACAATGATGAGTGATACCGCTTGCAATTCTTGGAATATGAAAAACGTTCATTCAGTTTTTTTTATCTAATTATGAATTCTGAATATTCATGTATTTTTTTAACTGTTTTGAAACATATGCAACGTCTTGGAATATACAGTGTGCTCCTAAAGTATCTTAAATATTTCTCTCATTGTTAAAGTGTACTAAAATTATTATTATAGAAAATATCGTATATTTCGAGGACATTAATGAACTTTAAATAGAATTATATATTTTATAAAGCAAGTCAATGACCTACAATACCGCAAGTTTCGTGTGACCTTAAGTATGAAAAATCTAAGAAATTCATTTTATAGTTCGTAGACGTTAATTTTGAATTTTTCGTACTAGAGGTCATTACGTCATAGGTCACTGAATTGCTCGTAATCTTCATAATTACGCAACGACGATAAAAAATATTTGAAATATCGAAAAGTACGAGATTGAGAAAAAGTTTTTCCTCGGACATTTTTTCGTATCCTCAAAGATAAGAAAGATATTTGAAACGATCGAGTTATGTAGGTCACTCTGTGAATTTTTTTTCTACTATTTTTAACAACCATATTTTTTTGTAGTCAATTCTCCAATAGTCTCTGGGAGTTATCACTCTACTTTAACGATGATTCCGAGATAATGGCCTTCCTAAACAAATTAATCCATGCTTTACAAGAAATGAACAAGTTTCATACTATTTTATTAGATCAAGCATCTAGGACTGTGATTAAAGATCTTAATTCATTTATAAAGAGGTAAGATCGGCTCAGAATGTATACCTTAATCGAACTAGATGTTACACATATTATTCAGATGTACATGTAATAATTTTCATAATTTAACAGTGACATCAAAAGGGTGAAAGAGTCGCGTCACTACTTCGAGAAAATCTCTGCCGACTTGGACATAGCTTTAAACAAAAACTCGCAAGTCCCAAAGAATAGACCGGCCGAGTACGAAGAAACTTCCAATATTTTATCAGCCACCCGATCATGCTTCCGGCACACAGCTCTAGATTACATTCATTCGTTGACGATGATACAGGCACGCAGACGGCACGAGATACTGGGCACATTACTTAATTACATGAACGCCTGTATTACGTTCTACCACCAAGGTAGCGATTTGGCGCAAGACTTGGATCCGTTTTTGAAAGATCTTGGAGAGGACTTAATTAAAATGAGAGCCGACTCGGTGAAGCTCGAGAAAGAAATGGAGAACCGACATATTTATGTTACGAACAGAGACTTAATACCCTCTCTAGCACCTGGTAATCCTAGAATGGAAGGCTACCTGTTCAAACGCACCACCAATGCATTCAAAACGTGGAACAGAAGATGGTTCTGCTTGAAAGACCAACAGCTCGTGTACAGAAAAAGAACTGGTGACAGTGACTACACAGTCATGGAGGAAGATCTTCGTCTTTGTACTGTGAAACCAGTGGTAGACTGTGATAGAAGAAACTGCTTCGGTGTGCTGAGCCCTGCAAAGTAACTTATCTTCCATAATCTTGAATATACTCGTTCACTTTTGCTCTGTTTAAACCCGAAAATAATTTACAGAAGTCACATTCTGCAAGCGGACAGCGAGGAAGCGTATTTAGCATGGGTAACTGCCGTGCAGCAAGCAATAGGTGCTGCTATTCAAAGAGAATTACAATTACAGACGATTAGGGGATCGAGCAGACAGTCAAAACCTAAATCATGGTAATCGAAACTGCACTAGGTCTATTGCAATCGATAGAATACATGTAGAATAGACAATTTATATATAATGTATCATAGTCTATATATATATAATTTACAATGCTCATTATTCGCAGCAGGATCTGGGAACAAATCCTGAAGATTCCTGGAAACGATATCTGCTGTGATTGTGGCGGTGCTAATCCGAGGTGGGCCAGTATCAACCTTGGAATCACATTGTGCATAGGCGAGTCAATTTTACTATACTGAAAATGCAGGAGTCACCGTGACTATTTCAAATTCCGCGTAAATTACTGACGATGACTACCAATTTACTGTGATCCTCCTTGATACAAGAAATGTATTAGATTGTTGCATATGAAATGTCCGACTTTAGACCTTATAGAAATTGTCACGTATTAAGCGACTCACTCTGCTTTTAATTAAGTAGGTAATTAAATTACCTACAGTAAGCATTATTAAGGTATCCCTCAAATTCTCAGAGTGCTCCGGAGTGCACAGAAGTTTAGGCGTCCACTATAGCAAAGTGCGTTCGCTCACGCTAGACGATTGGGTACCGGAAGTATTAAAAGTGATGGCAGAGCTCGGGAACACTGTGGTGAACAATATCTACGAAGCCCTGCCGATTCCTCCCGACATGGTCAGAGCCACGCCAAAGTGTGCCGGGTATGTAGCAAGCGTGATCAATGTTAGAGAAGTTGTAAATATAAATTCGGATCTGTTTTCTGTCAACAGCAACATACGTGAAGCGTGGATAAGAGCGAAGTACGTGGACCGTAAATTCGTAAAGCCGTTCAGCAACATGATTTCATCCGGACTGAATACGACTCACGACAAGATGCACTTTAGAAAATGGAGCGTCCGCAAACTGCGTCGCAGGCCGCGAAGCTGCGACAAGATTGGTAATATGGAAAAGACAACAACGCTGTCTTCGGTGAAAGAAGGCCAGCACTCGACGAGTTCAGACGACAGCAAGCACACGTCGATAGAGAGCTTGAGTTCCATGGACAAGGCGAAGAAGATTGAACGAAGTTCCTTAAGCTCCGATGATAGTATGAATCTAGATCTGAAGAATGAATCTACCCTACATGGAAAGCTACTAGTGCGACCCCGCAGCGAGATAAGAGAAACCGTTGCGAAAACTGTCGATAGCAATACAGAGTCGAGCGTCGAGAACGAGCCTAAACTCGACTCCTCGGAAGTAGCTGACAATACGATATCCAACTCGGAGACTAGTTTATCGTTGAAAAGCGAAGTGTCCTTAACCGCCGAGATTTCCGACGTCAAAGACGTCATAGAGAATAAGGATGTCGGGACCGAGAAGCAGTGTACAAAGAGGATAGAGTCGGATGTGCTGATGTTCGGTTGCGATCTACCAAAGCCATCGATCGATAATAGCTTAGAGTTAAGTTCGGATCAGGACTCCACCGTCGGCGAGGACGAAGAGTTCACCGACGAAGAGGACATCGAGAATTTGCATCCCGACATGCTGCTCTACAAAGCCGCAACTGCGCACAATCTTCCCGTGATGTGCGCAGCTTTTGCGACTGGTGCTGATAAGTCCTGGTCAAATGTCAATGATAAAGGACGCAACGCTCTGCATCAGGCTATTATAAGCGTAAGCATTGCCCCCTCTCACGCGTTCCTCTAGTTATATTTTTGGCTGCCAGGATAAACGCCGCATATCACAATTTCAAAAAAGGATTTACCAGAAAAAAAGTTATGAAAATAGATTCGGAAGGCTTAAAAGCATAATTGAACGGCGATATCTCGAAAGGGAAAGTATGTGACATGCGACGTTCTTCTTGACAACCACAGATGTAGTGTTGAAGAAATAAATGAATTTTCAGCTGTCTTCGATCAGTCCTTTAAACTCTATTTGTATTTGGTTTCAGGGATCTGTGATGTCTTGCGAATATCTCATTCTTAATGGAGCCCGCATAAATTGCCAAGATACCGACGGGAAAACTGCGCTATATTTGGCCACCGAGTTAGGTATGTAAAACAATCAAATTACGAAGCATATATTATTCGCCTTTGTGATAGATTAGTGTATTCTTCCGCTGTCATTTTAGGTCATACTGCCCAAGTCTGTTTACTCCTGAAGCATCGTGCGAACCAGCACATCGAAGATGAAAGTGGTGTGAAACCTCTGTCACTAGCTGTGAAAGAAGCTAACGCAGACATTGTTACTCTGTACGTATACAGACTGTTTAAATACTCATAGTAGAAATATAGGAGTGATCGAACTTCGTTACGAAATTGATTTTCGATTTCAGATTACGTCTCGGTCTCCTGAACGAGGAGATGAAAAATTCTGAGATCGGTATCAGCGGCGACGAGACGTTCAACGACGTCGTTCGCGATTTCAGCCAACTGGCATGCTCTCACCCTGAACGATTACAACGACGAAACGAAAGTAATCACGCGGCGCAGCCACCCGAATGAGGTTTAAGAACATGCAAGTCTTATTTGCAGAATGTAAAAAGCTTGCTACAACGCAAAGAGAAGAAGGAGAGGAGCGCATCGAGAATGTCGTCTTTCAGTTCCTTGCAGGGTAACAAAGTTGATTAACGAGGTGAGCATACGGGAATACGGGGATTGTGAAGTTCCACGGTATAATAATCGAAAGAAAGAGAGATAGACAACTGAGGATCATTGAAAAATGTAATTTTATATCTCACTGATTTCCCTTTTTGTATTTACATTCGAACGAACCAAGAGACTTTCAAGATTCTTTGCCAGAAACACAAGGGAATATGTAAATTATATTTTGCTTACTCATGATATAATGCTATCCAGTGATAAACTGTTCAGATCGAGGATGTCTCTTCCTTCCTCCCCCAACCCTGTACTCCCCCGAAATTTGCAAGAAATAAAACGAGACGCGAGATTTTATATTTCAAAGAAATATCCTTTCCACGATACAACGGAATTTTGAGACTCTGAAAGTTTTGCACGTGCGAAAGAATGTAGACTATTATTAGCGGGTACTTGTACAACGTTTATGTGATACGAGAAGAACGTGACAAAGTAGCGTTAACTCTGTTAATACGAGAAGTTTTACTATTTAACCAACACGTTTTCAACATGATAGTATGGTCTAGCAAGATGTCTTTGAAAGAACAACAATTTTATACGTATATCTGTTTTTTATATACTTAATATTATCCAGTAGTGTATATATGGCTGGCACTAAAAGTAATTGTTTCAGTTCTATTTTTTCTCCATTGGGTTGGTGCACGTGAAGCTTTCTGCACTGTAATAAATACACTGCAGCAGATGTTTATGCATTTACGCCAAATCTGAATGTGCATAACGCAAATTCCGTAGAAGGTCGACTTTGTTTTCGATATGGAAAGTTTCGATAGGAAAAATAATCAAATTAGTCGCACAAGCATAGAATTTTAAATGGCCTACTAGTAATACATTACGAAGAAGTAGGAAACATCAATGTGATCATGTATAATAAATTTTTAATGTGTGTTTACGTACTGATTTAAGAGAGAAAAAAAGAGTATTTTACGTGCAACAATCCAATAATTGTAGCCACACGACATTGTGTAATTAGTATCGAACTATGATATTATTGATACATAGAGTTTATGTAGTTGATCTAGACGTTACATTTCTGAATAGCTATAACGCAGAACCCATTGAATTACCAAAATAGATTAAAGACGATTCTGTAAGTAGTTACTGATTAATATAGAATTTGTTGCCAAAAATGTGAAACGTTTGTACATACAAACTTAGAGATCTGATTACTATTCGATGTTGTATACTTGAGCAAATACTTTATTTCCGTGGGTCGTCCCGGATCCACAAGAGCGCATAATTTAATGGAGTGTATAAGAATCTTTCTATTCGCGAATTTTGAATCGATCAAAATTTTTGATTTATTACGTAGACGTATAACAGTGTGCAAATTACGAGACAAAGCTTTTGTGAACAAACATTGATTCGTTTCAGTGTGATCGTCACATGAAACATATTTTTTATTTTTGAGGGCAATGAATCAATGAGCGAATAATATTGTAATGATAAAATTAAACATGAATTTTGGACGATGATTAGTTTTGTGATATGCACATCGTTATACCCTTTTTCTCATGACAACGAATAAGTTAGGTATCATTTACTTCCACTATAATATTATACATTGTTTTAACAGTATTGCTGAAAGTCGTAATGTAATGCATGACTTTTGATGCATAGCGAAAGGAAAAGTTCGAAATCGACGGAAAAAAATAGATAGTTAAGTAGAGGCTTTATCAATAGTTGCGAAACAGCGTACAAAATCGAATCATTGGCACATCTACATACGATTGAATATATTTTTTATTGTTCGACATATTGCCGTATTCTTATCGAATCTGGTATTCGATTTGATAAAAATCCGTTTCTTTTATGAAGGAGATCACACAACTCGACTGCACAATAAATACCAGATACTCGTCGCACAGATTGCGACAAACTGTATTTCAGTTTTAATACATATTGCGTAGTATATGTTATGTTGTTCATAGAGATTCGTAATTTTCCAATAACTCTAGAAGAATCATGGTGTTTGGTAATAATCCCTGGACTGTTACAAAATCATTTTTCTCCAGTTGAAAGGCGAATTTTTAAAGAATCGATGCTTTATATTTGTACTTATATTTAGTCCTTATTTTTCTACACGTTTTTTACGCAAAACGAACAGGAAAAAATATACGAACAGGAAGATAATACACTAAGCAAATCTTTTTGATTCGAGCGAGAAGCGTCTTCCACGAATATAGTTTGCTCTTGTAGAATCTCGTCTATTCGATGATTTTTCCGACGAGCAATATTTTCTACGCGAAATTCAATTGATCCTGATGAGAATCAACGGTACTGTCTACTTACGAAATATTGTTACGATATTCCTCATTTGCGTATACACGAGTTGGACGAGTGCTATTGTTTCACTGTTACGATCCATTACATTGAAAATGCGAACAAATAATGTACAATACTGTAAACAGACTTCATAAAGCAAGAATTATGCAAGCGAACCGTGTTGTGTTAATTTATCCATCATTTCACTAAACTGCATTCATACTGTCCCAGTCTAAACCAATTCTAAACAACATCTACTATTGTTTCACTAAAATTTACATTGCTGCTCGAAAGCAAAACATCAGGAGAATTGTAAACAAATTTTACTGACACTAAATGTAATTCAACGCGAGCCTACTCTCGAAATTTAATTATTAAATTTAACATTCTCTAATAAGATAAACGTGGTACAAAATATTCTGCATTTTAATTGCAGTGACAGTGTACCAATAATTCAAATAAAAATTGCCAATGTTACGGTATTTAAAATTCTTGTTACTCATTTGGAACTTACTATTTTTTTTTTATGTGAAGGGGCCACCGATAGGACAATCTGAAATCGCCTGGTTCACTGGTCGAAGATGGTGGACATCGATCCGTCGGATCGACAAGGGACTTGCGCAACGAATTATTTGTCGTGAGAACGATGAAAATACGGCGCAATTCATGAACCGTAGATCGATAAATTATCTGAGGGAACGCATATGCATACGCACAATTTACGCGTTACTCTTGCTCGGTTGCGTAAATTAATCCAAACGGGTCAATACCCTATCGCTGCAGTTATCAGTTTACTTACATACATACACGTACGCACAGGAACTATCCGGGCTAATTTATCAGAGATTTTTCTATCTTTCTACGAGAGTGTTACTCGTTGTCTTACTAGCATTTGTTTACGACCGAAGGAATCTGTCAGATACATACATGGATGACGCGAGAAACAGATTTTTTCACGTCGACACAATCATAAACATCCATACTAGCAGAATAAAATGCTTTTCTGTAAGCTCTAATAACGTTCCACTAATAATTAGAGGAAGCTCCCTTTTACCGAACAATTAAAATATTTCAAGTAAATGAAAACCTATAATACTTTATCTTTTCTATTCTGAACTATTTGTAAATTAACAATATTAGAATCATTTCCGTAATAATGAATTTCAATTAATAATATAATTTGGTTGTATTAATTGCACTGCTATTCAAGCTTCTAAATCACACTAAAATATAGAAACTAATAGTACGCGTCAACTAAATAAATTCCTTACAGAAAGTATACTTACAGAAAAGAAACGATGCTTGATACTAATTATAATCCTCCAGTGTTCGATAAAAATAAGATAAATCCCAGGAAAAGTGGCTGGAAATTTTCAACAGTTGTACTTACGTGTCAGCGTAATCATTCTCGGGGCACGCGATGATTTTCTGTCGAGTCGGCGAACTTTTTCGCGGTCCACTGAAAGAAAAGCTCTCGGTCAGCCATCGCGGTTCGATCATTGGCGTGTCACTAGCGGAAAAGCTCGTTGATCATCGATCGTCGATCCTGGATTGGCTCGATCCGTGCCACAGCTGATAAGAAAACCGCATTACCATTGGCCGGGACCTGCCATTCCGATAAAAGCCGTTGTTTGTCAGCGGCTAACGTCGATCTTTTTGCACCGGGATGCCTGTTGCACGCGTCGATCTTTCCGACACTCATTGATCCGTCACGTGCAAACATCGTTTCCCACACTCCGTTCCCCCTGTTTACTATTCGACGTACGCACCCGAACACAAACACACAGTAGCAAAATATTCCTTTCGTCCTTTGAACCCGACTAATTTAATTTAATCCAATTGCTGATCTTGTTTGCGTTGCAAATATTATTTCCTCGTACTCGGACGCGTTCAAAGAAATTCTTACGCCGGTGCCTGCCGGTTTACGTCAGAACCAGCGTCTACGTTTCGATAATGCGATTTCCTTGTTTATCTTACTCGGCATCCTGCACGATTGCAATTTCTATCGATCTTTCACGTGCTAGGTTTGTTTTCGTCGAACGTCGATCTCTTTTGCTTCGCACGCGGATCATTTTCGCGAGTGTTCACCGGTGAAAGGTGATTTCCAGTGTACGGACGCATTTTCGCGGGGAACTTGTGGGTAGGTCAGGCACAGCGAAATTCGTACTACATTTCATTTTCTTTCATCTATTTAACTGATTCGTTGTCGTTTCAAATCTTCACGGTTTACTCACAAGCCACGGTTACCCGCAAGCCTATTAATAAGATTTTCAATAATTGTGCAGTACCAAAAGAATGCATAGAAATTTTCTTTTATATTGCGATCTCTAATGAAACTATTTGATGACTTCATTGAAGGTGACTTGTTAGTTCACAATGAAAATTGCTGTTGCTGTTGAAGGTCTTATTAAAAAGTGTTTACCCATGTACTATAGATTTTTAAAAATTATGCAGAAATCGCCGGTCGGTAATGTGTTAAGAATTTAAATTAGTACATTTTCCTAAGCAAGTGAGTTTATACATTTGTTTTTCGTTTTTAATACCTCAGTGTTTTCTGCTTGTTCGGGAAGGCGTTTGCCTAACCATGTATTAATTAATTGATAAATTCTTACAGACGCAATACGGAAAATTTACATTCTTGAAAATGGTCGAAATTTAGTCCGAAACGTTGAATTAAATTTCATGTGATATTTTGCAACTTTGCTTATTGTCTCCAATTGATCGAACCAGTGCATCAATAACATTAATTGTAGTTTTGAACAATTGTCGATCGAGATACAGAGAACTGTTATTTAACTGAATTATTAGAAATTCAATCAATTCGAAAAGATCGACGTGCTGTATCAAATTGGAATGATAGTTCTGTCGTATTTTAAAGAAAACATTTGAATCGATTTATGAAAATATATGTTTAATATTATTTAATGATATCATCTCAAAGAGAACCTGTCCATTCCTGTTTCTGTACAAACAACATTACCTGCTTGTTTATAATGTGAAAGAACTTGTTTGATATTATTTAATAATATCATCTCGAAGATAACTTGTCCATTCCTGTTTCTGTACAAACAAAATTACGTGCTTGTTTATAATGTGGAAGAACTTGTTTGATATTATTTAATAATATCATCTCGAAGATAACCTGTCCATTCCTGTTTCTGTACAAACAAAATTACCTGCTTGTTTATAATGTGGAAGAACTTCCCCTACAACCTAATATTTTCAAGTTCTCCGATTGATCGAAGAAAGAACGAGATGTCTATTCGACTATTCTTCTGAAAAGTTCGTTTCAGAGGAAGTCGGTGTTATAAAACACTGCGAAAGCCGGATAGGGGTAGTTTCGTGCGGCAGTTTCTCGGTAGACAGTCGAAGCGAAATGTCTCTCTCTCTCCCTTTAATTTCCGTTGAGTATTCGAAGCGAGGAGAGGAGAGAGGAGAGAGGAGAGGAGTGGCCCCGTATACATATTTTTGGCACCACCCTCCAGTGCCGCGGATCACGGGTGAGGGCAGTAATCGAATAATTAACGAGCAACTCGCCGCTCGTTCGTGTCTGTCAGTAAAATTAGCGCAGCTGCGCGCGGAATGGCATACGCAATCACGAGACACGACGATCGTTCGAAATAGGAGCCTCTTCTAGGCGTCGTAGACTGCCTGCCGCCGTTACTTGCGCATAGATAGAATCGTCTGTATTAGAAGCGAGGCCTCTTTCGGCCAGAATCGGACCGTGAATTTCCCAGTTAATTAATTACACCGACAGACGGTTCGTTCCTCATCGCCCTTTGAGCCTCTGACACCGGCAAAACATCGCAAAACCGAAAAAATCAAACGATTCCACCATTTAGAACTGTCCCGAGATGTCCGAATAATTGATTCGACTCTCTTATCACCGCTGAAAATTCCTGGACCGCGATGTTTTTCATTTATTCCTTTAACAATCGCGACACGGCGATGTCGCGCGATTCTTTTCGGTGTTATTCATTACTCGTTTGAGCAGAAATTACCTCGCCGAACGATGCCACGCGTTTCTCGCGCATGAACCTTCACTACTCGTGATAATTCGTATCCATTGAACACTAGCTGACTCGACAGACGTTGTCCTGTACAAATTTCCTTTCTAATTGTCTCGAATTTTTTTCCTGAAAACTTTTCCAGGACCATAACGAACAAAACAAGAAACGAATCACTTCTTTTTCCTTTTCTCTCTCTGTTCATATACTGTTACTATTAATCATATGTTCGTATTATAATATCTGTATTTCTACAAGAAACCTATTCTGTTTTGTAATCTTCATACTCTGTATTGTATGTAGTGTATTTCTGTTTTGTAATTATGTTGTAATAAATCTCTTATGAGATTTTCATCGTTCGAATCTTGAGTTATGGTCATGAGTTCATACAAAAATCCCATAGAAAAGAGCATTTTCATTTTTTCCTGAATTTTTCATTTTTCCAATTTTTCTTTCCCTAAAAACCTTATTCGGACTATTACGAACATTTATTGAAAAAAATTAGCCAAATCGGTCCAGCCGTTCGCACGTGATGTCGTGACCAACGAACAGCATTTCATTTTTATTACATAGATTCTTTGAATTCCATAACAGTGTACGCAAGGATTGATATCAATGCCGAAGGAATGAAAAATATTCGTATTTAACACTAAACCTACCATCACCGGTCAAAATGGCCGTTTCCAGATTTTTTATCTCACAATTATTGAAATAATGAAAATTATTTCATAAGAGATGAATGTACAGATGGGTCTAGTAGAGCACGTATTACAAAGGAAGCAGTACAAAGTCTAAATAAAATCGAACATCCTTTAAACATATTATATTGTCACAACGGCACCAGATGAAATTGCCTCTCCCTGTGATATTACGAAGATATCGCAGAGATCGAGAGAAGTTGCCTGTCAGATCGATATTGCGGTATCCTGACAACGAGGTTGTTGATAAGAAGAAAAGAGAGATCAGATCCTCTCGAGCCATTGAAATGAGAACACACAATTATCTGCTGTTAACTGTTAACTGTTGTATATTTAATAAATATTTGCTATTGTTTATAATAATGTGTTCATCGACAGTGTCGAAGCCTCCGCAACAATATTATCATTTATAAGCGAACATCTACCAGTTACTTTTAAGGCTCGGTAGGTTTAGTGTTAATAAACATTGGTTCTTAGACCTGGAACGACGAGTTGAACTCGATCGTTGACGAAGAGGGGGTTACAGAGCCGAAGAATAGAGCACGAATCACCGCTCGGTGAGGTCAACACGGTCTTCGAATTGTAATTAATGAGGCTGCGATCCGATCCAGATGTTTACACACACGGAGAAGCCCGGATAGCCTGTTGCTCTCGCTAGACTAATTTCTTTCCAATAAATTAGCGTTGGATCAAGGGTGTTTTACATTACCGCGTGACGTTCGGCCGACATCGAACAGATGGCAACAGATGTTCTTCTCACGTGGAATGCTCGCTATGCTGAGATCACCGCGAATGATTTTAATGAGGATCAATCGATAGCTATTGGGTTAACGGCTGGGAAGCGCAAAATTGCTAGATCGAATCTGGCCGGCAGCGATGATGCGAATCGCAAGCGTGCATAGCTGACGACGAGTGTCCTCGCCGAAATACTGAACACGATTCATCTCCTTCGGGGACATCGATAGAAGGCTTTCATTAAAAACGAGACTTTCATACCTTTTGTTTTTCTTCGAGCACGATCCTTCCAGATCCTTTGATGTTTCTGTTGATTGCAGGACACAGGAATCGAATAAAAATTGTTCTCTTCTTTTAATTGTTCTATTCAGCTCTTTTTTCCTTCCAAAGAAGACGATTGGCTATTCCCAACAATTTGAGTGATTGCTTCAATAATAGTTCGAACATAGTCCAACTTTTAAAATTCCTAAAATCTACAAAAATTTGCCACACGCTGTAATTTTGTATACATTATACCTATATAAGTACAGCATACTCATAAATGATTATTATGTTAAGTACAAAGACACAATAGTGTAATATATTTGGATATAATATCTGTGTGGTCGCTAATGACCTAGTTGTTGATGCGACCTGTATAAATAAATAAATAAAAAAAAAATCCATATTGTCCTTCAATATTTTTAACCTGTCCACTGTTTTGAATTGTACGCACCGATTTTTCTGATAAATTCATCAAATCCACAGTCTGTTGATTGGCCGGGGCGCATCCGCGTCTGAAACGAATGGAAATTTTCAAAGATTAATTAACGAAATTAATTCAGCAACATACGAAGCAGAAAAATGTACAAACTTCGCAGAAAAACTGATGGTAATAACGTGATAGAAACTAGAACATAATCGATCCCCGTCGTCGATGGTTCAATCAGCATGGTAAATGACAAAATGGCGGCGGTCTCAAGTGGCTCACAGTTCGCCATGTTATCTCACGTTTTGTCTGCGCAACGGGAGTTGCACTTTGCATCCAATTAATCCGAACGACAATATATCAATCTATTGGGATGCGCATATACGGGAATAATGAACAAACGAACGTTTGATGAGTAGAGTTCGGTCAGAGCAAAATCACAGGTGGATGGGAGGGCGGTCATCGTCGCGGACGTGTCATCATAATCATTGTCGCGCGTCCGTCCCCTCGATTTCTGAGAAACCTGGCCTAAATACGAGAGGCCCTAAAAACGCCTAAAAATAGTTTCGTAAGACGGTTGCGTCCGGGGACTCTGGATGCTGTAAATCTGTTCGCTTCTTCCCTTTCTCCTCGGGTAATTCGCTTTCGCGACGCTTCTAACGAGAATCGGATTTGTACGCTCGCGAACCCTCCCCCTTTCCCGTCCTTCTGCTTTTCGACTTCCTGCGGAACCTACCTTCGTTACTGTGATCTTCATCCAAAGAGAGATGTTTACTCGATCATCCACAAAAGCCGATATTCAAATACAGTGCTGCCTTTCGTTCCACTAACACTAGAACTACCGGACAAGTCAAAATGATTAATGCGAATTTTTTTCGATTAGAAATATTAAAAGTATAAATGTGTTTTTTTGAGAATTTTTTTTAGTAAACTTCTTTATTGAAGTACATATTTAAATATCCCGTGTACGAAATCTAAATAAATGCCATATTGTCATTATTAGAAGGCAATGTATGCAAACTGCGTTTAGTGTTCGGTTCTTCTACGGTTACCGTGATTAGAACTTCTTTATCGATCATAATCTCTTAGAAAAAGAACAAAATCTATCTGTTTTATTTCGGTCTAAAGGAAATTAATAATATTTCACGTCTATTAATAATAATCCCGGCTCTGACACGATATTATACCGCAAAGGGTTAAAAAGTGTGCTCTCGTTGATTTCGTAGAGCATTGTATTCGAGTTAATTCAAGCTCTTAATTCTCTAGGAGATTATATTTAAGTCTGTCCATGTTCTCTAGTGTTAGATACATAGTAAATATTTGTATTTTGGTGGACGACAGATCTTCTTGAATTTCGTAAGCCGTTGTACGCGGGCGATTAGCAGAGTAAGCAGGCGGACACTAATTCTGTCGATCGCGCAGACGACGCGACGACTTCTCGGTTCATTCTAATTTTCTACGCAGCCGTTCGTCGATTCGGTGGACGAATATTTACACACTTGGCGTTATATCGAGAACGCGAACTGTCCACGTGGATAAATATATATCTTCACGCCCACCTTGAGTTTTTCGTCCCACGGGAACCGACTGGGAGAGATTTACCACTAGAATCGTCGAACCATCCAAATACGAGCCAGAAATTAATTTAATTATACTTAAAGAATACGGAAATTTTGTTGCATTAATCGATCATTGAGAGTAAACAATCAATTCCAATTTCAGCCCTGAAAATATACATTTTTTCTCTTCCGTAGTACATGTTCTTCGACAAAATGAAATTCCAGAATTCCAGATCACCATTTCATCTTCCTTTTATCAAATAATCATTTCACTCGTGCATTACGTGATTGAAATTACCATAGTGTCCAGTGCAAGTAGAAACAGCGAGTAATAGGCAGACATGTGACAAATGCATCTGAATGGATGTTATCCAAGTCTATCAATTATTTAAAAAAAAAAACGAAGCTTCGCAGAAGACTAGCTTACAGACAAGAATTTTTACAAAAGTATCAAAACGTATCTACAATTTGTAAAAATTCATACACAAGTATCAGGCCAGACTGAAACAGAATAAAAATAGAAATAATCAGAATAAAAGTAAAAATAGCAAAATTGAATTTTTTATGTTACAATATGGAAGCGAGGCACTGTAATTTACTTTCAAGCAGTATTTCGACAGGAATTTCGTCGAGAGTTATACTAACCAATAGCTGCGAGTATTCGATTACGCTACCGGTCGCCGAGTTCGCTCGTTTACGGCGTTTTGAGTCTGCCGCGGGACGGTTTCGGTTTTTATTGTTGGTTTCGGGTAGCTATGTAGTAAGCCAAAACCGGCAGCGAAATAAAAGGATCCGAGGGGATCCGTGGCCCATGGCCAATCGCAATTGTGCTCGTGCTAAAACTTTTTGCCGGAGCCGTGATTTACGACATGAATTCAAACCGAGAAGGGGCCCGGCAGCTCCTCGCGAACACTATAATTCATATTTACTTTCGGTACCGTAAAAAAAACAAATTACACCGTGAACGGTCCACGTCGGCCTTCTTCTACGGACTAAATCATGGTCGTTTCTGGCTTGAGAAATCATGGAACACCGGTTATCACTGCGAGTCCATCCTGTGCTCTCTATAATCGACCACCGACAAAATGGTCCCTCGTTGGAATCTCTGCGTTGCCATAAACTACCGTTTAACAACGTTCGAATCATAAATTCATTCTTTTCTATAATTGCTACTAACTTTTAAAAGCGATTCAACTTCGAGCGCTCGTCGCACGTTTATTTAACACTAGATTGCCCAGGGAAGTCATTTTGACTGCTTTTTGATTTCAATTAGAAAAACAATTATGTATATAATGACACAATTTCTTAGAATTTTGTGACTTTTTCTACAACATATAAATGCGTTTATTAATAATTGTAGTTACCTCCCCCCTCCTTCATTTCCGGTATATATGTGTGTGTGTGTTATACCTACAGTGACTCCCACTAATATTCGGACACTCTTAAAAAGACGATAACTTTCTTAATATTGTACTATACGATTTGAATCTTTTTGGGAAGCGAGAGCAATTAGTTTGCTACAGGATATGAAAAAAATTTTTGTCAAAATTGCAATGAATCGGAATTGTAGAAAAAATATTGAAAGTTACATTTTCCAACTTTTTTATGTGGGCCTTTATTGAAAATTTAAAAACTACGTTTTGTAGATCTGTGTCAATTACATGCACTGCGAAAGTTTCATCGAAATCGGTTGATGGCGAAAAAAACGACAGGCATTGAAAGTAAAATGTAACTTTTAATACTCTTTCTACAATTCCGATTCATTGCAATTTTTGAAAAAAAATTTTTTCACATCCTGTAGCAAACTAATTGCTCTAGCTTCCCAAAAAGGTTCAAATCGTATAGTACAATATTAAAAAAGTTATCGTCTTTTTAAGAGTGTCCGAATATTAATGGGTGTCACTGTACATACTAAGTTTCAGTCTTTCTAGTGTTAAATTGATTAATTGCTTTCCACACAGTGAAGAAAATACATGGAAGAAATATTTCTTGAGGGAACTATAAAAATTATATTGGCAACAACAATTTAATGCGTTGACTTTACTTGAAGACGTTCTGGAAGGATTTTCCACTGTTCATAACACATTTGAACAACAAGAGAGACTATTCTATTATCCAAAAAAAAAATTGTCCATCAACATTATTGATCCACCAAATCGATTGAATCAAAGTTCTAGCGTAGTTCGAGGATGTTCCTCGTACGGCCACTGTAACCGGAGAGGGAACCTCAGGAAACGAGAGATCATTATACAGAAAAGGGGTAAAAAGTCGCAGGTAACGATACTCGGGAAAATAAGCAAAAAGATAGACGATCGGAAAGATCGAATACATAGTGTGATAATAAGAGTTTTACGTTCTACGTACGAAATTACAGCCCTTCGGACATTTAAAATCCAGGTTCGATGAGTTATACTGTTGCTCGAGGATGATGTTACGTCATCATCTTCCTCTATTCTGAAAATTGATATCGGAAGGCGATGATCAGGATCGATGGGATCATCGCGCACCTGCTCTGCGGTTTCGCTCCAATTTCCACTCATCTATCGATACGTAGTGTATCGCTTTATTGCGCGTTTACGACCGCGATTTGCTTGATCAGAAGCAACCAGCGTGGGAAATCGCGGTTATGCTTTCTGGAACAAATTATTGCGCGATATACATTGTAAAACGACACTGCGAGCATTCCCAGCTGTCCCCGAATTTTTATGTGTTCCTTGTCCAACCTCTTCAACGTCCTCCTCTTCTTTAGATCCTCTTTAGATTCTTTTGATGAACTGCTGTAAACTTGTGTTGTCCAACATTAAGTTACGTGTAAGTGAATAAAGAACCTCGCACTAATCATATGGAAAATCTATCCCTGTAAAATCAATTGGATTTTTCATATGTTGTAGCCAGTGGCGCACCCAAGGTGGGGGGGGGGTCCAGGGGACCAAGTCCCCCCCCCCAAGAAAAAGGAAACAAAACACTGGAAAATTAGCTAAACCGTAGAATAACTGCTTCCTTTCCGATTTCGATGATATTTGGATATGTTGTATGTAAAACTAAACATTGGGAACAACTTTTCCCTAAATATATAAGTAAATATTTGTGGCTACCGTTGACAGATATTTTTGCTAAAAAAGAGAAAAGGTCATTTTGTTCAACTCGTTCCCCCCAAGATTAAATCCTGGGTGCGTCACTGGTTGTAGTTTATGATCTACTGAACAAAAGATGTAATAGACACAAAGCTCAATAATGGACAGTTGTCGAGTTATAATCAGTGAATTATGACAAATTCGAGCTGCCGAATACTCGAATCTTGGGAAGTATTTATTTTTTGGAAAAACGTTTGAAACAAAAATAGTAGGGTTTCACAAAATCTGTTAGGTGATGTCATTATTTTTGAATTTTGAATACCCTTGAAAAGGTCTGTGAACAGAAATCTTTCACAAAAATCTTTGCTTGTCACAGCAGGGATAAAGACCCCACGGTGTGTGTGGATTAATAAAAAAATGATCTTATTATGTATTACTCATTTCATCCCGAGATTTAAGCATTCGGCAGCTCGAATTTTTGATGTTCCACTGATTATAACTCGATAACTGTCAATTATTGAGTTTTGTGCCCATTACATCTTTTGTTCAGTAGTGTAACATGATATTTGGTCCCCTCAGGGTTTTAAATTCATTTACCAATCTCCTTCCCCCTCTTTACATTCTCACTATCGCCTTTTTCAGTGGGACCTACTGTTTATGGTGGGTTCCGAACCACCTACATCTTTTGTTGATCATAAGCTACAACATATGAAAAATCCAATTGATTTTACAGGGATAGTTTTTCCATGTGGATTAGTGCGGGGTTCTTTAATCTTGTTATTTTTATAATACCTTTTGATGGCCGGTAGGTTTGTTAAAGTGTTTGATTGAATCCGTAGTGGCTCGATTCTAACACAATTAGCTTGGCACCGTATGTGGGACGTACCTATGGATCTTCCGACCGGGAGATTCCCTCGACTGTTGATCTTCGTGATCGTCTGACCTCAAGGAAGTTACATCGCGCGAGCCGAAGAAAACGCGATATTGCTTCGGTCGCAAAGCAAATAGGTCAAACACTTACGTACGGAATCGCACGATTTCTGACCTAGACCAATACGTAAAATTAGATCAGCTCCAGTGAAGTACGATAACGGTCACCACTCTGCACCGAGGCCGGGCATCGGCGAAGTCATTCATGACTACGATCATCGCAGTAACCACACTATCCGTGCGTCGTAGAATCGGTTTCGTGGAAAACGTCGTCGACGGAGTCCTTGGTCGAACCGTGGCACAACCCGACGAGGAAAATAAAATGATAATACGATATTATTGGCCGGCCATTAACGACGAACAATTGATTGGGTCAGCATGACGTTTTCGGCGTATTGTGCGCAGCTACGCGCGATAAACAAATTCCTCGGTCGTTCAGGCGATTGACGATTGATTGGAATAACGTAATGGAAGCGTAACTGTTGCAACTTCAAAGCACCGGCCTGGACTATGCGGCCTCAAACGCGATCACGCACACGTAACTGACCACAGAATCTTCGGAAGATGAATGAAAATGTCGATGACCGGTGGGAATGAAATTCCCACGAACCAGGATGAAAATGCTGGAGGTGAAACGCGAACGTCTTTTCTTGTTCATTAATGAAATTCTCTTTTGGAAGTTATCCATTCGGAATGATAATCGAAATAGTACTAGTAAAATTGTGGAAGAGACTCCTTTCCAAAAATAGACGAATAAGTTTAACATCAACAATTCAACTAAATTCATCCTAATTGTGTAACTTGATATTTGGTCCTCTCAGAGTTTCAAATTCATTTACCAATCTTCTTCCCCCTCTTTCCACTCTCACTATCGCCTTTTTCAGCGGGATCTACTGTTTATGGTGGGTTCCGAACCACCTTTTGCCAACAACACGTGAAAAAAAATTGGGTGGGTCACTTTCCGGTTTTTTACCAGACGGTCACCCATCCAAGTGCCATTCACGTTCCACATTGTTTAACTTCGGTGATCTAATGAGAACCGGTGCTTTCAATGGGACTACGGTTGTTGGCTAAATTCATCCTAATTAATGTCCGAATTTCCTGAAGAATGCGGGAGATTGTGAACGGTTACCTTTAACAAACGTTGGTATGTTTCATTGTGAAAATTCTGCAGGGAAGTGCGAGTAAGAAGAACTTCCTGATCAGGCCACTTTTGCTTCCAGTGTCCCGAGAATAGCGCAGGGCGGTCCGCCACGAGTACAGAGGCGGTCGTGTCAGTGTAAATACTTTTTGTCATATTGTTAGCACTCTCAGCAGAGAGAGAGAGAGAGTGAGAGAGAGGTGTCTTTTCAGTCATTCAGAGAAGGGACAGAGAGGCACACGGTCAGAATAAACCGCGAGCGTCGTCAGTCAGCGCGCAGATTACATCAGCCACGCGACGGTCCACGCAAAACCTAGATTCACCAAACCCTGTCTAATTGCATGATTCGAAATGAGCAGATAGCGCACGTTCGTCGGCTGGCCACCGCCAACCTCTACGTTGGCTACGGTTACTATAGTTTTTCAGGCCTTCCGCCAAGCGACTGGTTCATCGTTCCCCGTTTCACAGCCAATAATTTAGTTCTTGTACCATCCGCGAGTCCACGAGGCTCTCCCCCTTCGTCGGAACAACCATTGGTAGCGCTCGGATCACTTTACTTCAACCACCATTTCCACAGACTGTGTAATCTGCACTTTCGCAGAAAAATGGCGCGGAATAAATGATACCGGTTTGCCACTTACAGTTTCACCGACTTCCGATGTCTCGGCGAATAGAAATCATTTCATTGTACGTTGCGCGAGAAGCAAACCGTAAGATTTCTGACAACCAACATGTAACGAAAAATATATATAATTTTATTTTGATTCCCCTCAGGGTTACAATTCTTAAACATAACTTCCCTTTCTTCCGTTTCGCTCCCTTTCAAGCCGCTCTTAGCCCTTCATCTAACTTACAAGGGGACATATTCAGTTGATACAAACCGATTTTGAGGAAACTTATGTGAGATATAGTTCTTTGAAAAATATTTGAAACGTGTTTTTTTTATCGGCAACCACCCACTCTGAAGGGGTGAAAACAAAGTTGGGGGTCAAAACCATATTTAAAACGTAGTTTTTCAATTTTCAATATAGGCCCACATAAAAAAGTTGTAAAATGCAACTTTTAGTATTTTTTCTAGAATTCCGATCAATTGTAATTTTTTACCAAATTTATTTTCATATCCTGTAGCAAACTAATGGCTCTAGCTTCCTAAAAATGTTCAAATCGTGTAGTACAATAATAAAAAGTTATCGTCTATTTAAGAGTGTCCGAATATTTGTGGGAGCCACTGTATATATATATGAGAGAGAGATTGATTGATTGGCCTTTATTAGCTTTCACACAGCTATTCGCATACATTTAGTGGTATTATTATCCTAATAATAGCTTACTAACGTAATTAATACTAACTTACTAACTAACTTACTTAACACTGACTTAATATTAGTTTCCACCTACTATATATTCTTTGAGTTTTCTTTTATAGTGTTCTATACTCTTGCTACTCTTTATTTCTAAAGGTAATTCATTATACATTCTTATCCCGTTATAGAACAAACTTTTTTTTTTGAGAGAAAGAGAGAGAGAGAGAGAGAGAGATAATTGTATTTACAAAAGCTAATGTAACGAAAAATAAATCATGTCATTGTTGCATACGTTGTGCGAGGAGCGAACCGTAATTAGCTTCTTCATGAAAAAATTGTGTTATAAGCAATATGTAAAAAAAGGAAAAATTTTCACGTTTGTCCCTGGCCTCTGTAGTGGCCATCCAAGCCCTCTAAAGGTTAAGTGGTGGAAACGCATAATCGGGCATGATTTCGGCAGGTGGTAGCCGAGAGATGCAGTGGACGATTCACTCGTGTTGCATCTCGCATCGGACATGGAAACGAGCGGTAATAATTCAATGGAATGATGGATAGAGCATGAAAAATCCGTCGTCTGGCTGCCAGGCGATTTGTGCGTCTAGACGAGTCCTCGTGAGCGCGTCGTGGCGCGTCGCGACGCTACACTGTTGCCTCTTTCTCTCTCTCTCTTTCTCCAACACTCTGTTGATTCAGCGTAACCGATTTAGCCTAACCCACGCGATGGACACGCACACACCGTCCTCTCGGCCGCCAATATACGCATAAATTTCACGGACAGACGAAACATCCACGGGACGAGATGAAAAATCACACGTAGCCGGCACACAGCAAAGGACGCGGATTGGAGATCGGCGAACAAGCCAGGGATTTCGTCGCTGGCGATCGAGGATCTTCAACGGTGTCAGAGATCTCCCGAGGCTTTCGCTCTCTCGCTCCGGTCCACTTTTAACCCTTCGAGGACATCGATGCATTGCCGGCTACTGTAATGTTATGATATCTTGATGATTTCGATTTTCTGATATTATCATCCTTAACTATTCGGAAATCAATTAGGATGCCCTCTTTTTTCCTTCCAAAGAAGACGCTTGGCTATCCCTAACAATTTGAGTGATTGCTTCAATAATAGTTCGAACATAGTCCAACTTTTAAAATTCCTAAAATCTACAAAAATTTTCCACACGTTGTAATTTTCTATACATTATACTTATGTAAGTACAGAACACACATAAATTAGGTTAAGTACAAAGACACAATAGTGTAATATTATGATATAATATATGCGGTCGCTAATGACCTAGTTGTTGATGCGACCTGTATAAATAAATAAATTAAAAAAAAAAATTCTAGTCTATAAGTTATTCTTGTAATGTTAGCATGCACAGTAGGAAATTATGATATTTTTCGATGTATAAAATATTTAACTTGAATTTTCAGTATACTCTTCACATTTAGCGCGCAGTAACTTCTATTTCAAAACTTCGCGCTCGTTGAGGCACGACTTCCCGACGTCCGATAGCTTTAAAACTTTGGATATATCATTTTTTCATGAAAAGGAACAATATTGGGAGAAGGCGTGTCCAAAATTTCATGGTCGAAAAATAAGGACCACCCTAATGCACAGCCATGTGCATGCTGCTAATAATCCCATGTGGGGTTTCATAGCTTAATAATAATAAAAAAACTATTCGGAATAAGGTTTGCGCGGATTCAAAATTTTATTGAACGAAGTAGTTATTAGTCCAGTCGGTAGGTCGAAAAAAAGGCGTCTACCTGGAAAGTATTCCGAACTTAATGAAATTTTGACACGATTTAGGGTCTGTTTATACTGGTATATTTCCGACCGGATATATCAGACCGGACAGATATTTTTCAATGGATTTTAATGGAATCATGTACACCTACTGTAGGTCTACATACTTCCATTAAAATCCATTGAAGAATATCTGTCCGGTCTGATATATCCGGCCGGAAATATACCAGTATAAACAGACCCTTAGAGGTACTCTGGGGTGTCGAATCTCAGTTTTCGACCTCGAGGACCCTGTGCTAACTTGGGGAGGGCGAAAAGACCACGATTTTTATTACCTTGTTTTGGTTTTTCGCCTATTACACAAAAACTGTGGGTCCTAAGAACTTTTGTTTTCCATTTTTGGAAAGAGCATTAATTTTCCAGGTAAAAGTACCTGGCGACTGGACTATATCGTTGATTTTGATAACCCTTTTCGACACATACACGCTAGAAAATTTGAATTTTGATCCACTAGGGGGTAGTCTTTGGTTTCCAGGATTGCAAGGGTGCGAGACACAAGGTTTCTCATTTTCCGATAATAATGTAAAGATGGGGTTTTCTAGAGAAAAGATCAATCTAGGACGCGATCGCCCTCGAAAGTCCTATTTTTACGTTTACAAGGCGTAATTTTCATTATTCGGAAGCATAAAGCTGCCATTCTTATAAAGTTGCGACAGGTACATGGTTCCGAATAATGCAAATTAAAATTGAATTTTGTCGAGGGAAGGCTGCACAGAGCGCGACGTCCGAGATCTATGAAGGAGGTGCGAGGACCGGATTCGGCGGCGCCAGGTCGCTCGGCGATGAATAAAAAGCTCGCGGATACGATGCAGGCATTATTTCCAGCGTCGCGGAATCGTTTATAAAAAAAGAAAGCCCGAGGGAAACAGGGATCCGATGGCGCCGCGACAACTCACGTCGACAGCTTTAGGATTGGCGGATGCGTGAGAATGAGAAGGTGTCGGCACGCTTGCCGATATCTCCTCTTGCCGTGGAGACGCCGGCGTCGGCGTCGACGTCGTTCAATCCGGATCGCGTCGTTAGGCCACCGCCTTGAGTCGGGAAGGCGCCGGCGTCTTCGTTTGACTAGGTAAATATGCGTAAATTCAGCAGCGATGCTTATAGCCAGCGACGCGGTGTAAACCGTCTCCCCTTCTTCGACTTTTAATCAGGGATCGAAATAAACACTTATCTCGCGTTTTTAAAATAATCCTGTTCGAGGTAAACACCTATCTCTCGTCTTTAAAATAATCCCGTTCGAAATAAACAGCTGTCACTCGTTTTTAAAATAGTTCTGCACGGATTTGTACGCTTTCCTCAACCCCTTGCCATATAATATCGGGAGAGATGGTGGGAATGGTGTTACACACGTTCCTTTTGAATGAAACTTGAATTTTTCAGCTAGATACTATCGAGCGGTCAGTCAAAGATTTTTCATAATTAAATTTTCCAAAAGCTGCAACCCACTTTTCGACATGAACATAGTTCAGATCACGTGGTCTCACGATTTTGGAGAAATCAAATTCTAGATTTCTACTCCGTGCTTTGATATGTAGGTTAGAAGTAAGCTTATGATAGTTTTAAGTTTAATTAAGTTAAGTTAAGTTAAGGTGATATGGAAAGCGGCGAATGAGAAGGGAAGTAGATATAAGGATTCGTAACCCCAAGGGGAATCAATAAAAGTTATATATACTCCGTACTTTGATTGTTGGATGGTGAGACTAGGGTCCATCTTGACCCAGAATCACAAACGTTCCGTCGATATTGTAAACTTTAAATCGCTTCAGGCTTGAGGTCTGAGACCTGTTGATTGAAGTCTATTAAAAGAAATTGTTGAAATTTGAAGGGGTTGCGTATAGTTACGATGCGAACTGTAGCCGGCGCCGCGACCCCGCCGTTCTTTGACCACCGGCTCGAACAGGCGTCGATCAGTCAGGCTTAATGACAGTCATTGCTTTGGCACGAGTCGCGGGGAACCGAGACGAGAGAAAGAGAAGCTCTCTCCCTCTCTTTCTTGATGGAAGAGAAGCTAGCGCCGAAATAGCGTTGGCCCATACCTGGAAGGCGGGACGATCACTCCTTTTAGAAGCACGCGAATCCATCGTCTACCTTTGCTTGTCCGTCACCCTGCTGAGATAATGATTATCGCGGGGAAGACGTCAGTAGCCGAGAGGGATGATGCTGGCTAGTTTTATGATTTCACTGTTTTTGCCAGTGGAACGGTGATTCCAACCACTCTTTGCCACGAGTAAATAGAACTCCTTGCAATACTCAGACGGGGAATTATTACTTAAGATTGATCTGTGCGTTCATTAATAAGTACTATTCTTTTTGCCTTGTGAACTATACCGCGAAGCGTAACTGCAAGTAACATGAACTTGTACGATCTCCGAGAAAATTACAGAAAATTTGATCGACCTCGAACAATATAGTTACGTCATACGTCATACGTTACACGTCATTCGTTATTCGTCATTCGTTATACGTCATACGTCATACGTCATACGTTATTCGTTATTCGTTATTCGTTATTCGTTATCCGTTATTCGTTATTCGTTATCCGTTATTCCTTATCCGTTATCCGTTATTCGTTATTCGTTATTCGTGATTCGTTATCCGTTATTCTTTATTCGTCATCCGTTATTCGTTATTCGTTATTCGTTATCGTTATCGTTATTCGTTATTCGTTATTCTTTATTCGTCATCCGTTATTCGTTATTCGTTATTCGTTATTCGTTATCGTTATCGTTATCGTTATTCGTTATTCGTTATTCGTTATTCGTTATTCGTTATTTGTTATTCGTTATTCGTTATTCGTTATTCGTTATTCGTTATTCGTTATTCGTTATACGTTATACGTTATACGTTATACGTTATACGTTATACGTTATACTTGTCGAAATGGCTCCCATCTCCTAGCTCGCAGAAATTCGACGACGTGTTCCCTGGTTATGGTAGACAGTCAAGCCTGACATAAATGTCTGCATAGTTTTACTATCGCTTTATGGCGCGTAAAATGATCGTTCGATAGATGCCGAAGACTCGATAGCGACGTTATACGACACCTGATCATTCAATTAATTTCGTAGGCAAGGTGCCATAGACTGGTTCACTGACGCAGACAACCCTCTATCCGACTGCCTAGACGGTAATATAAATTTACGATAACAGTCGCTGTCATAAAACTTCGAACGTGCACGATTGATTTTCTGTCGAGGCTGCAGTTTATCCAACAGCCCGCTTTTCGGTCTCTGCCATTGTATTAACTATCGCGGAAGCAAGATGCTACACTTCATACTTACGATTACTGAGTATTGATTACTAGGCTGCGGATCTGTATGCATTCACGACGAAAATGGACACGTACAATGTAAACGAATTAAGAAGATTTAAGTACATCAGTGTATTAATTTCAGATTAACAAGACAATTACAAGAAGAAAGAAAATTTGGCTATCATGTCGTGCAATCAGTGCAAACATTTTTGATTTTTATAAAGATCCGCAGTCTATTGATTACACACTCTTTGTTTCGTGACATCGCAAGCTTCTCTCTCAATCTATTATGAAATTGATGATTTCGGCGCCAGGTTCGTTCATTTATAGAGTTGTTGTTCTTTTGTTGTTCTATATAAATGATCGAACCTGGCGCCGAAATCATTAATTTCATAATATACTAGCTGCCCCGAATTTGTGAAAAGCTATTGGAAATGTGTAAACGAAGTATAAATGAGAAAAAAACGTATTTCTGAGTGATCATTGTATCTATTAACAATTATGACCATGGATATTCAATTTAAGAAGGACTACATTTAGAAGATGATTTTTGCAGTTTGTCCGAATTTTCCGACTTTCCTTTGTAATTGTCTCGAATTTCTTTTCCTGCAAATTTGTCCAGGACCATAACGAACAAAACAAAAAACGAATAACGCATATCAATTGTCGGAATCGTGAGTTATGCTCTTGAATTCATATAAAAATCCCATAGAAAAAAGCATTTTCATTTTTTCCCGAATTTTTCATTTTTCCGGGCCACTTTTCCAATTTTTCTTTCCCTAAAAACCTGATTCGGACTACAACGAACATAAAAAAGAAAAATTAGCCAAATCGGTCCAGCCGTTCTCACGTGATGTCGTGACCAACGAACAGCATTTCATTTTTATTATATAGATATAGACATAGATATAGATTCAAATTTCGATCGAAAAGAAATTCACCATCTCTCTCAATCGGCGTGTATTATGAATCGGGGAGGCTAGCAGGCTGCAGAGGCCACACAGTCTGTGTTTCGGCTATTCGAATGGCCCCGGTGTCCCCGACGGGGACACGACGTCTCGAGAAATCGCAGTCTGGTTCATTCGGTGCGTTACACAACGCGTCGCTTACGGTAGACGTAGACGGAGCGAATCAGTCGGTGTCGGGTCTGCCAGCACCTAATCTACCGCGAATAGATCCGCCAGACGTGTACGGGCCAGGACGACAATGGCATCGGGTGGCGAACGTGCCGGGTACGAGCACAAGAGTTAGAGTAAGAGTGGCTAGCGAACGCCAAGAAAACCGTGGGACGCACCTGTGCGACGACCCAACGTCCCATCACGGACGCAAATAAACGGCGTCGCGCCGTCTGCTGTTCAGCCGACACTTTGCTACGACCGGATGGCCAAAGGCGACCCGATCCGACCCACCGGCTACACGTTACCCTAACTCATTGCCTGCTCGCAGCATCATCGGCACCTAGATCCAACCCGACCAACGCGAGATCTCTCGTCACACGATAATTAGTCCAATTCGCTGATTCCCACCGATCCGATTACCCAACCCTGGAAATTGTTTTGTACGAATGGTCACGCATGCAACACTCGTACCAATGAAATGGATGGCTCTTATTCGCTGGAAACATGAGGAGATTCGGGATTTACCGTAGGCTGACACTGACTCGCGAATCAGACGCTCGAACGACTGCATAATCGGAAGGCGTATACGATGATTAGACATTTACACTTCTGTGCGAAAGAAAGAAGCATCCAGCCATATTTAATAGGAAAGCGTAAAAAAATCAAATAAGAACACAGTCAGAGGTATTCAATTATCGATCGCAATGTTTTGATAACTAGATGTAATTTCTTATCGGCGCACAGGTTCGATCATAAGTTACAAACTATGTAATTTTATAATAAATGCTTATTCCTCAGTGATATACATCGGAGGTTCACTAAGTGTGAACCAATTTCATGCTAGTATATTGTTGCAGGATGAAAAAGCTTGAAAAAGTATTACACTGATTAATTAAATAGTTCTGAGAATACATGTGTTAAATCTAATCATTGTAATCTTATTTTAGCTTCTTTCTTTTGAACAGTAGTGTATCCGTGACTGTCCGGAAAACGTCGCGTGTCACAATTTAAAAAAAATTGAGTTTATGCATTCATTGAAGTTTATAGTATAGTCAAAATCATGAAGATAAATTCAAAAATGCGGCGTTCTTCCTGACAACTACAGATATAAAATTGCAGTTTGCTGATACATTAACGTAACAATGATCAACAACGATCCTACTATGACTCGTAGCCTATCGCTGTCATATTAAAATGTACACGCTACAAAAATTCCGAACCACGATCCGTCCACCACCGTGTTAAACAGGATCCTCTTCGAGCAATAAATTTCGCTGAGAGTCCTTGGAGACAGGCGGGTAAAAATTCGCTATTCCACCGATCCCGCAGAAAATCGATCCACGTTCGACACGCGTGCACTGTCAGTTACAAGCAAGTGTCATCACTATTACGAGCTGCCGAATTCAACTCGATGACCGCACGCAGCCGTTCCCTTGCATCAGCCCATTGCTCAAATCCCAACACATGGGGATGGGCTTGTGGTCATAGTGCGCAGATTCATCGTCGGAGAATCTTTGTTCGGCCGCTGTCGATCTTTTCGACTTCGTGCTATCCTCGTGTCCGTTTATCGGCAATTTATCAAAGTTTCTTCTCTCTTCTTTTTCCCTCTTTTTTTCCCATGTTGTTGCTCTTTTTTCTTTTCGAGAAGTAGCGAGCGAGAGAGGAGAGACGGAGAGAGAGAATCGTGGCACACGCACTGGCTTGCCGACGTCTAATTAATGACCGCGTGTCGAAATTAATCACTTGTTATCTAACAAGATATCGGGGCACCGTTTTGTGCGTAGTACCACTGTTACCCCGATTGCCTTTTCTCGTGAAAGCCGCGTGCGTCATCACCGGATGACTGTTTACTGTCGATTTGACGGCTCGGAATATTTGGTTTGGTGCCCGGTAATTTTCTGTTAGCCGCAGTCATCGAGACACTGCCTCCGCTCGAATGATTTAAGCCCTCGAGCCGAGGCCAGTCCGGGGAACAATGTAACTCTTCACTGTATTATTTATTGTGTGTATAGAATGTATGTAATTATGATTGAAGGGACGTCACCGGTTTCGAGCCGATGATATCGTAAACTTCAGTCCTTGACCCGTACGTCATTAATACGCTCGACTATACATTAGTTAGTTTAAAAGCTAAATGACACACGACTTCCGAGAAAACTGAAAATGCATTTTCTTCATTCCAAGAAGGCTTCTCCGACGATCGAGATTTGTGGGTGCTGCGTTCTCGATTATACTTGATGTTTTACGATTTTTCCGCGTGCACTTCTCGGAAGGGACTAAGGACCCAGGCCGTACATGTCTTAGGTTGGAATTGGATCTCCGTTTCCTGATACTTTTTCCTCAAACAAGGCAGATTCCTTCAACTTTATCTTCGCTCTAATCTTCACTTATCTGACGAATAAATATTACAGATCTAACGAGGGAACATATTCAGTTGATACAAGCCGATTTTGATGAAACTTATGTGAGATATAGTTCTTTGAAAAATATTTGACACGTGTTTTTTTTATCGGCAACCATCCACTCTGAAGGGGTGAAAACAACCCTCAAAGTTCCCTCAAAGTTCAAGCTGTTTTAGGAATTTTATGCAATCCTGTCCTGTTCTTTAGTTATTCTGAATGTAATTTATCTCCTAAATCTGAAAGTCTCCTGTTGCAGTTGTCTCCTGCAATTATATCATTTCAAAATTCATTTGACGAGTTGCTCAGGCTTTCCATTCAGAAATCCAGACTCAGTTTAACGAAGACGATAACAATGATAGGTAGTATTTATGACTATGCAAGAGATTGCATCATCACCGGTAGTTTCCACTCTCGCTGGAACGCTTCCTCCCTTGACCTAACTCGGCAGAACGCAGAGGAGTTCTCCTTAATCGCGCACAGATCGCGGTTCTTCTTTTTCGGGGAACGTCTACGATCTTCGTGGATGATATGGCGTCATTAGGGACTCACGATAACCGACTGACGTAAAATTCCTAGTACCGAGTGCGAGTACGTGATCTTCAGCATGGAGTCCCTTCGTCATTCACTCTCGCCGATGATCCCTTCTGTTGACGATCAAACTTCATTTCCTACAACATTCTCCGCTTGCTTATTTGTTTAGTTCCCTATTTCTGTGGTTGTAACGAAAAAATTTTAGTTCATGTATTAACACTTGGCATGCGGGCAACATACTTTTACGTTTTTCGCAGTCTGTCACTGGAGCGCGGGTCACGTAAAAATACGTATTTAGTAGATTTGTGGTGGATAGCAGGTATTGTATAATTACATCGTGTGACGTTGTATGTGTGTTGTTTGCATTGCTGGGCAACGTTTCGCATTTTTTATTCCCTTAAGTTTCGAATTTTTTATTCCCACAAGTTGGCGGAGAAGTATACCCGCATGCAAAGTGTTAACACTTTACCTACCGGAAGCCTATTAATAGGATTCTCAATAATTGTGCTGTATCAATAGAAAGCGTAGAAATTTTCTTTTACATTGCAATCTTAAATGAAATTATTAGATGACGTTATTGAAGATGACTTGTTAGTTCACAATGAAAATTGCTGTTACTATTGAAGGTTCCATTAAAAAGTTTTTAGCCATGTACCAGATTTTTCAAAATTATGCAATAATCACCGGTCGGTAAGTAATGTGTTAATTGAGATTTAGAGCTCTTTACGAAAACAAATTCGAAAGGAGAGATAATTTATTGCAACTTTACCAATATCCGGTGTGAAGAATTAGTGATCAAAACTTTAAACGATTACAATCACAGATTTGTTGTACGAATCAGTCGAATAATTGTAAATATTTATCGAACCCTGTAAAATTGTTGACCACAATACTGTTTTTATGAGCACAATTACAGTCTCTACACCAACTTCTCAAATCTCCGTCGAATTTCGCAGCGTCGCGCGCAGTTTTCTCGTAGGCGGTAAACGAAATAGTAAACGACATATTTTCAGTGGTGCCGATCAGTAACTCAAGCACCGGCATTGAAAATAAGTAGCGTAATATTCCGTTGGCAGATTGCCTGCCGCCGACTAAATGTACCATGTAAATCAAACGTTACCGTCTCCTCAACACGCCGGCTTTTCCCTATTTATATTCTAGGGGAGGTCTGGCCTTAGCGCGCTCTTTTTTTGAGTTTGCGTAGGTTGATTTCTAATCGCAGAATCCCCCATTAGCTGAATCGGAAATAAAAGAAGGAACAAAAACGTAGCGCAACCCTCTGCCAATTACCGAAAAGAACGGCGAAACTAAAAATAACCGAGGTAATTTCAATCGATACGGTAGACATAAGAAAACCAATAACGCTGGATCGAAAGCACAAGCGATTTATCGAAGCTATGCATAAATCGAGCGAATAGTCTGCTGATTTCCTCGTTACTTTCGTAGATTCATCATTTTCGAGCCGACTAGAGACGCTCTGGCATTGAGGCGCGAGCAAGGCCGCTAATTCGCCGCGTAATGACTTTCGCTCGATTCGTAATCGATTTCGCCTGCCTCGATAATATTACAGAATCGAACCGGGTTTCTCGCTAATTCGGCGCGATTGTTACGTTCTTTGGATTCCACATTGAAAATTTTCCACGGCGCAGCACCGGCCCGTAAACGCCGAAACGCTTCCTCGAGCGGATTCGAATAACGCTTTGTCATCTGACGGCTGGTGAATTTTGCACCCCCGGGTGTCGCCGAAATCTTATAGATCGCACGATCCAACATTGCCGGCGGTTGTTCGATGATTACTCGATCGGATTCAATAAAGGGGTAGACTCGTTTCTAGAATAACAAGAGTGCGGGACGCACGTTCTCATTTCTCGATAATGCAAAGATGGAGATTTTCTAGAAAAAAGATCCTCTAGGGCGCCTCGAAACTCCTATTTTTACGTACAATTGCAATCCTGAAAACGAGAATCTACCCCCATAAGCTATATCTCTATATATAAAAATGATGTCCTGACTTATTCACCTATCAACGCCCAGGATACACCCTTGGACTTAGAAAGCTGAAATTTTGCACAGAGGTTTCCTTTTTGATCTATACAAGGGATAAGAAAGGATATTTCGAAATTCAACCCCTAAGGGGGTGAAAAGGGGTTGCAACGTTTGTATGGGGAATATTTTGTTCGCGGTCCGATTTGCTTGAAACTTGGTCTTAATGCTCATTGATACAATCGTAGGGGTGAATGGGGGGTTAAAAGGTTTTATGGAGAAACAATATTTTTCGAGGGCATTAAACAGTTTCCTGTGCGAGCGAAGCAGCGGGAAAAAGCTAGTTTAAGTATATTTAGCTTTAGAAAATTGCTTGTTTCAGCAGTTCTCAATTCGAATTCAAGAAAAATCTGCATAAACGTCTACATACAGATCACACACCGGCAGTCTACTGAATCAGGTTTCAGCAGGGGGTAGTCCACGTGTTGGCGGAGCGTGATTCATGTATTCCCTATCGGTTACAAACGCTGCCGCGCCGGGCCGCGTGGCTGTTGGAAATGTTTATCGGAGGAATTCGTCGTCGGCCACCTTACCCCCGTGTGTCCTCCGAGGCTTCGAGATATCACGGTATTGCGGAACCGCCTAATCGAAACTCGATATCCCGGTGAAGCGCAGTTTCTCGCGTAAAAATATGCGAGCAAGAAATTTCGCCCGTTTTACGTTTCGCTGGTGATGCAATCCGGTTGACATAGAAAGCTGCCTAAAAAGAAAAACAGTCAAGCGGGAGCGATCGTTCAAAGAAAGACAGAGGGAGAAGGGGTGGAGGCGGAGAAGGGAGAATGGTTGAATCGGGTATCAAGAATTTATCGCGTGGCGATTTACCCTCCCCCCGTGTCTTCATACTGAATCCTAAAAACAATTCGTGGAGACGGTTGAAGAAGAGAGAAACGACACAGACGAAGCTGTAACAGGTGTCTTACATGATCAAATAGATCGATGTGATTATTTCAATTAAATGAATTAAATGATGGCGTTTACTTCTCCTGAAAATTAGAGGATGTATCGGTGACTGGTACATTCCATTCATACAACTACAAGTTTCGTCTATTAGCTTAGTGTCGGGTTGGCTAGGCTAATCTAGAGGGTTCATTTTAGGGATTTTCCTGGAAGGTATGTGACAGACGACAGGTAAGACAGATGATACGGAGAGTGGTATACGTGCCGTTTCGCACGTCGACTGGCAGACTAAAGAAACAACAGCCATAATTAAGTGGGAAGAGCAACAATTGCGCCCTGTTATTTCTATGGACAATCTGATACGTCCTGTTACGAACACGTCATGTAAGTTATTAATACGATTGGTTCTTGTAACCAATACAGACGTCATGATGGACATGAACAAGAAAAATATTAGGTCGTCTCATCGTTAACCCTTGTCCGTCCCTAGAGTCAACTTCCCCGAAATAAGTTATACTGTTTTGTTATTCGAAGGTAGCTCGAGAAACTTCGTCATATTTATTTTTTAATGCAGTACACAACCGAGAAAACTAAGATGCAAATGTTAACTTGTCAATTAGGTTATTTCATCGATCTTTAACTACAAAAAAAGTTAATTTAAATGTCAATTACAATTATATGTCACATATTTGTAACTGTGGCCATGATCTCGATCGACAAATTGTTAATAACATATGTTTTCAGTGCACCGGTTCGATCAAATACTACTACTTAAGCAATGTTGCAAATTGACACAAAAATATTCAACGTTTCGGTCAACTATTTAGACCATTTTCAAGAAAAAAGAGTTTTCGTATAATTGCGTCTGTAAAAATTATTAAATTAGTATACTTCTGTGTTCTTCAAACTCTAACGTCTGTTTCCTCATTCTGTACATTGCAAGCATGGAATTAACATGTGTCTTAAAGTTTTAAAATGTTTAAAATAGTTTATTCACGTAACAAGTATGTGGTCTTTTGTACTTAAAACATTTGGAATTATTGGTTCTTGTGTTGAACATAATGTATACTAATTTAATCATTTTTACAGACGCAACCATACGAAAAATCTTTTTTCTTGAAAATGGTTTAAATAGGTGACCGAAACGTTGAAAATTTTTGTGTCAATTTGCAAAATTGCTTAAGTAGTAGTATTTAATCGAACCATTGCGCTGAAAACATGAATATATGTTATATACGTATTTGTTTAGCAAAAGAATCCTGAGTAATGATCGCTGCACCTTGGGATCAGCGAAACCAGTGAGAGAGAGAGAGAGAGAGAGAGAGAGAGAGAGAGAGAGAGAGAGAGCGAAGGAAAAATGTTTTTGCTCCGTTTCGCGCGGCGTGGAATCCGGACAAGACGATCGGAGCAAGTCAATGAGAGACGATAGATGGATCATGTTCCCGGGCTGGCATGAGGCGATCGGACACGTCTACCATTGGCCGAGATGGTGACGTGCCCCCGACAAGCCCCAGCCTCACTGACTCACGTGCGTTTTATCTGTCGTCGAACTAACAAATGCCCGTGGGCGGCGATGCTCTCAGGGCAGCGGTAAACAACGCTACCAATCTTCGTGGTTTCGATCACCGCAACCGGCTGATGTTTACTTGGAATCGATTGTTCCACTTCGAAGCCAGAGCCTCGATCGGGCCAGGACACGAGGGGAATATCAATACGGTCTAGTCGAGGTACTAGAGAACTCAGATCAGCCGTACAGATAACAATGGATCGCCGGTCCTCACCGGTTTCTGGGAAAATACCGCCCAGGATTGGTCAACGACGATTTTACTGGTGGCCGACGCGACGGTGAATGGGACACGAAGATCGGAGATCAGATTTTGGATCCTTGGACCGATTAGGGGATGCTTCGGGTTAATGGCAATTAATAGACTGCGGATCTTTATGCGAAATACAAAATTATCTACATCGATACAAACCAAATTGAATATTGTTTCTTCCCTTAACTACTTTGATAGGGAAATCATATATTGATATCTTCGATTTTTCAAATGTTTCAGCAATTTTGAATTTCATCCACTCAATTTTACGCAACTAGCAATGAATAACAACATATATTCATGTTTTCCGCGCACTGGTTCGATCAAATACTACTACTTAAGCAATTTTGCAAAATAACACAAAAATTTCAACGTTTCGGTCAACTATTTAGACCATTTTCAAAAAAAAAGATTTTTCGTATGATTGCGTCTGTAAAAATGATTAAATTAGTATACATTATGTTCAACACAAGAACCAATAATTCCAAATGTTTTAAGTACAAAAGACCACATACTTGCTAAGTGAATAAACTATTTTAAACATTTTAAAACTTTATGACACATGTTGATTCCATGCTTTTTGAGTTAATTTGCAAAATTGTTTAAGTAGTAGTATTTGATCGAACCAGTGCGCTGAAAACATGAATATATGTTATTAACAATTTGTCGATCGAGACCATGGAAACAGTTGCAATGAATAACCTTGCGAAACGGATGGCAGACTTGAGCTTCGTTTTGATCCTTGACACTGGAACTGTGGAAACTGTTAGAACTATAGGATCCAGATTTGTTTTTAATACTGAAGAACGGATACAGGTTGCTGACATTAAACGAAGTCTCGAGTGGACTTTGCACGAGCGAAAGCTTATCTTCCGATAAGACGGGCAATATTTCGATCGACTACGACTAGTGGAATTCATTTGTTTTGATAGAATGAGTCTTGGTTTTTAGATACCCGTGGGGAATGTTTGCGTGAACAAGAATGACTTGTGTTACTCTATCGAAATACTCTGGGTTACGATGTAAAAAGAAGTATTGCACCTTGTTCTGTAATTTATTTAATGAAACAGAGATTGAGAAGCAGATTCGACCACAGTTTAAGAGACAAGTAGCTCTAGCTAAAATTTTGTCCATCTGGTAATTGCTAGTCTGATTACATTTATCCGGTGATTGTAACCCGGTTTGGACCTGACTTAGCGAGTTCTACCCGGAGTCCATTTTCATGCATCTGGGTAGGTCAGTATGAAAACTACTGGCACAAGATAATTGTGGTCCATTGATGATGCACGTTACTTACGGAACTATGACTTGTCATGCACCAAGAGTGCCTCTATAGTCTTTGATAGAGCGAGACAAACGTTACAGAACGCATAACCATTCACCTAGCTGATAGCCATTTTAACGGACGCGGAATCGTGTCGGTTGCTCGCCATAATTGCATTGGCAGTACCTAACGGTACAACTATGGATACTCTATACACTTTTCATGGAATAATTAGTTCCCTATAATGATATCGATAAGACGAATAAAATAATTCCTAGAAATATGTTTATCGTGCCGTAAACGTTACAAGTATACCGTGACAAACTCTTTGAACTGCTTGTGCAGCGTAATGCTGACGACGCCACCACCTATTTGTAATAACAACGTGACTAATGCGACTGTTTCTAAATATTTCCCGGCTTCAATAAACCATTTACATAGTGCGTGAGAGTATGCAAACATAACACGTTATTTTTACGAATGGCGCCAATGCAAACAACGATAAATAATATGTAACTCGATACGATAATTGAACTTGAACCCCTGTATAAACATTTTGCTCGAGTTTGCTTTAGAATATTTACACCGACACAGAACGTTGATTACAATCGAGTGCTTCGAGCAACTCTTATAATGTTTACTAACTAATAATCTTATGCAACCACTGGCGAATAAACAATGAGCGGTGATGCACGATTCGAGTTCGACGAGAGTGACGCCAGTTTAATTCTTGAAAATCTTAACGATTCTAACTCCTCGCAAAGAATTCTCGAAGACAGTTAAAAATTAAAGAAACTTTGTAACAACCGGAGCAGACCGGCGCATCGACAAAAGGATTCACAAAATCATTTCCAACCAAAGGTCTCGAGAAAACGGAAGAAATAGGGCCAACAACCGCAAGAACTTTGTCAAACGATTCGGCAGTCGTTGAACGGCGACGCGTCGCAAGTTCCTCGAAACGGCGCAAAAAATAAAAACGTGCAAAACGCCGGTCGAACAGTAAAGCAGGACCGCCGCCTAGAAACTAATCTGTGCAACAATAACAAAAAAACCGAAAGGAAGAAGAAGCTTCTCCTCCGGAAAGGGTTAATACTTAATATTCCCTCCCCTCTCGCACCTCCTCTCCCTCCTCTTCGTTCTTAAACACTCTCCCGCCACTAGAAGCACAGCCTATATAAACTGCGGGCCGCTCGGTCCTCCTCTCATTCTCTATACGAATCGTCGTCTATGTATAAAGTCGGAAGAAGCCCGCCTAAACTCCGAATCCGTGTTACACGAGAGCCCGCCAAGTTGATTGGAGCACGCGTGGAGAATCGATCACTCGTTAATCATCTACAATTCGTCGAATAAATCATTAATAACAAAAAAAAGAAGAAACCGGCCAGCGAAAGTTCTCTCGTGAGTCCGCCGGAAGAACAGGAGGAGGAAAAAGAGAAGAACAAGAGGAAGAAAAAGAAAGAAGAGACGGTTCTGTGATCGAGATCGCACTCTTCGATCCACCTGGAAACGAGCGTCGATCCGTGAAATTGGAAGAGAGATCGAAGACTCGAAGAGATCGTCTCGCGGAGGTTCGCGTCGCGTCTTTGACTCGAAAATAACAAGAAAAGAGGAAGAAGAGGAAAGAGGCGAGAAGGGAGCAAGAAACTCTCGAGGAAACGACGACGGTCCTTACACCTTTCTGTCGTCCTAGCGACACAGACTGTTACCAGAGAATCCCGGTTCCCGAGGAGATCCCATTGGCAGAATGAGATCGGTATTGTTCAAGTTGGTGGTGACGGTAGTGGCGGTCCTGTGTCTGACGACCTTCGCGCTCGGCGCTGCGGTGCGATCGGAGGTAAGCGATGTTTATCGTAATCGATCGGTTTGGGGGTGGTATGTTGCGGATTTAATGATTTACTCGATCACTGAAACAAGAGACCGCTGGTTACTATCATTTACGTATATGCCACAGAGAACATTAAGGTAGACATGCTGACTAAAACTTTAATTCTTCCAAGGAGCTTTCACTAGATTCTGCTCACTCAAGATTCTCTTGAACATAGCTCGCGTTTGTTGATTGTTTCTCGGTCCAACAGTACCCACAACGCAAAGCTCCGTTCAAGAGTGACAAATCAGAAAAGTCATCCGTCTATCACTTATACTTGAGACAATAAATAATAGTTTCAGTCACGTGCTATTCGAATGTAAAAAATGAACGAATTGTTTTATTTCTGTGAGTTCTTGTAGCTCTTTCTTGTCGTCTTTCTTTTTCTTCTGCTTGGCGGAGATCGTAATTGATAGGGCTTGCCGGGGATACCGGTCTGCGGGAGCTTCCTTATTCTACTGAATTATTGTCCCATTCTACTGATTTCTATAAGGGTTTATGGGATCGCGAGGACACTCTGTTTTCTAGGGATTTGAAAGACCTGCAAGTTTATAACTGCAGAATAAAGAAGCTGAAATGTGAAGTTATTAGTCGCGCTGCGTGTGAAATCTTTACGGAATTTTGTAGAACATGAAAATACAGATTCGATATAGCAAGCGATGACTGTAGAAACGAATCAAGTAACAGAAATATTATCGTTTATCACGCACTCACATTCTTCCAACTGTACTTGAAATGTATTATCTATCTTTTGTGGATTCTGATCTTTATACATGTACGAACATGTTCGTACGTGATGAATTTGTCAACAGAAATTGTTGATAATAAGCGAACAATTGCATAGAAACAGTCGCTTCTTTTATTCATAATTTCGAATAAAATTAGCGGTTCGTCATTTCGCTTGTATTATTCATTTTCTAACAATTATTATTCATGTACTCGTTAATTCTTAGCTGGCAGCCGCATTATGTTTAAAAGATTCAAAACCTCGACAATTTGGCAGAATTATGAAGGGTTTTATCACTCGGCTTGCCGCAACTTTCTTATTCTACTGAAACAATTTTTCCAGCTCTGTTGCGGCCGTATCAGTTGAAACATTATTCAAATTTATTATTTATTCCATTATTCAAACACGTTTATATTTTTCTACGTTTTTCACATTCCTGTAAAATTACTATACTCCTATCTGGAATGATCCAATCGAAGCATCGAGCTACATGTTCTACAATTTTCATTTTTGAAACATCGATTCAGCTAGTCGGAGCTTACTTAATAAACATCATTTTTTAAAACGGACCTGTTGCGTTACTATGTACGATAAAATCTGTTGTTCCCTATCTCGCCGACTCAGAATAATCAGTGTATTGTTTACAAAAGAGTTGAGAGATCTTTAAACAGTCTGAAATTTTCCAAACGAGAAATAATAGCACTGACCCTTACTGCGTCGAAGAGATTGAGCATTTAACGCGTGGAAGATAATCGCTCAAATTTCGCCATAAGCTTGGTTATCAGTTACGCACGTTCGTGCTCCACTATTCCAAACAAACAGAGAAATCGTATCTTCCACTCGGGCCTGAAAGAAAAACATTCCATGAATTACGAAATAATCGAATTCCGAATATCGAGTGGACTTCCGTCGATTCGAGTGAAAGTCCGCTAGGCAACGCCTATAGATAATTTCAGTTAGCAGCCCTTACCCCTCCGTTCATGATTGAATGACAAAAAAAACCGCTTACTCGTTAAAGTCACGATTGTGCTTACTCGACGAAATATTATCCTTACCGACGAAGTCATTTCACTTTCATCGAAACACGCGATTCCGATTAGATTCTTGTAACGCGAGCGTCTACGATGAAAGACGTATTTGTACATCACCCCTTTCCAATACTAACTTCAGCTGCACAATAACAGACAGCATATATCGAATCATAATAAACAAATAATCGAACGAATATGAGGAGATCGTGTACTCCGAATTTCATAGGCTCTTAACAAAATTTTATTTATTTGTTATCAACATGGCGATGTGTAATTGTTATTCTAATTACTATCTGTGGAGCAACACTGATGATTCTACTAAATCGTGATCACGAAATATACACGTGAAAAATAAAATAAAAGTTGCCAGTACAAATGAAAGAGAACTCATATTCCACGTGGTTGTTTGCAGGAGTTCGGGGAACAGCTACGGCGCATTGTTCACGACATGAATCCTGACAGGCTAAGGACTCAGAGGGCCACTATGAGCCAAGCTGACGACAGACCGCAGAGGAATTGCTATGATACGCCGTGCGGATGGCACACTTACCATCCTGGTACTCGTCAACTTTCGTCGAAATTCATGCCAAACACGTAAGTAACATTTGAAACATGATCACAAAATTATTACAAGATGCGAAACAATTTTTCCTACGTGGGAAACGAGTAAAACAATTGCAAAAACTGGGTCATCAAAAATAGAGCCGGTCTGAGCGGAGCAGAATTCTAATTTTTATAAAATAAGCTATCGAAACAAGTGCACGATCATCGTGAGGAAAGATCAAGATCATTTTGTTAAAGTGGATAGAAGCTAAATGAGCAGATTTGAATAACAAAAAGCAGAGTCGTCGGCAAATCGCGTACGATCACAATTGTTCCAATTTTTCTGGAAGACGTATAAACATCGAGCTAGGCAGAAAATTTGTTGAATATTCCCCGATGATATGAAGACTCCCCGAAAAGTGTAAAGTATTTACGATTCCCGTTTCATGTGCACTACTTATCATGAATAAGCAAGGGCAAGCCGATAAAGCTCGATCTTTATGAATGAACTGGCCTGTACGCTATAACCCCACCAAGTAAAAAAGAGGCAGCGAATGTTTTATCGTTTGGCTTAGTTTACGATGGATCTTTAATCTCCTTCGCTCATTTCCATTCAAATCCGTTCATTAATTTTTTGTCGCTTCAACGCACCCACCGTGGTTCACCGTGCTAAACGGTATGACGGTAACCGGTGACCTCTGTAACAATTAACATATATAACTAAACTGAAATTGAATTAGTTAAAAAATCTTTTAAATTTAAGATGTCAATATTTCCTCTATCATATATAATACTTCTCCTCTTTAAATTGAAATAACATTCAATTTAAATTCTATGTATATCTTGCAATCGATGTAGACAATTTTTATTTTGCATCTTTTCGCAGGTCTTTTATACAGACCTTTGTCCACAGTCTATACATAATTAACAGTCTATTGATTTTCTAAGCTTTGTTTCTTGTTCTAACAATTTCCAAATAGGTATTCAACTTTCCATATGAATTAGTGGTTAAGTGACTCAGTGCTGTAGCTTAACCATTTCTTTCAAGATTATCAATTAATATTTTCCAACGAAGTATACATACCAAACCAAGTTGAAAAGAATTACAAATTACCTGCGGCCAATCCCAACGTCCTCCGATCGGAAGTGCCCAAAGAACTGCGCTACAGTTGTGTAGAGGAATCGTTGAAATTCCAAGGCCAGCCGAGGTCCCTTAAAAAAGAATTTCTTCTGTTATTTTACAGGTGCCGATGCGCCGACGAGACTTACAAGTGTGTACGTACCGGCGAGAACGTGTCGATGAGCGCGTACGTTTACCACTGTCGTCAGAATACGACGGCGGATGACATCGAGGGCGAGCCGTACGACATGGACTCGGCGGATTACGTTAGTTAAAACCCGCGCGCTTTCGAACGCTTGAAAACGAGCATGCGCATTTACCTGATTCACGCGACATCTTCACCAGCCCCCAGTCGTTCTGTCGCCGTCGACCACACACCGTGCCCACTGATTCTCATTTTTCCTCCCAGGATCCTCCGCGAACCGCTTTCCGCTTCCTGTTTCTCCCGAGCCCGTTCCCGAAAAAGATGGCGGCCCCTCCTACGAGCTTCATCAGCAGACTCCTATCACAGCGGCGATTTGGGGCAAACAATGCACGGACTCGCGTGTACATACGTCGTCCTTCGTGCGAAAACAAACAAGTACACCCGACCCCGTGTTTCTCTTTATACTTTACATGTACACAGTATTTGAATGGGACGATCTTCGAAGCTTCGTACGTTCGAATTTCCCGCGCGCGCCACCGTCGCTTCAAACTCGACCGCGCGAATTCGTGTCTCAAATAATTTATCGAATCCTCTGTTCTCGACAGGGACAACAGCAGTTCAATTAACCCTCGTAAGATCTTTCAAAATGCACAAAATGATTTGTCGTTAATAGTAATAATCTATAGAGTACAGAGTTGACACATTTATAACAAAAATTACTATGAAATACAATTCAAAATAGCAAAGAGATATGGATATTTTCAACTGTCCCAGATGATTCGAAAAGGAAATGTAGCTACGTAGCTTCTGTTCCTTGTAATCAATGTAGATTCTTTTTATTTCACACGATAGATTCGCAGTCTTTACACTCTTATACATTGAACGGATACGTCAAATTACATTAGAGTAGTAGAAAAATGAGTAAATTTATAGCAGGAGTGTACGAGGGTTGAGATATTGATAGAATTGGTAATTGATTCGAAGAAATATCGAAAGAGCCTGACGAGTTTTAGGCACCGGCGCCTCGTGCCACGAGTGCGAGACTTCCAAGATGGATTATTATCACAGAAGATGATAGTTTCTGATATATGTTGGTATAATTCCGTCCCTAGTGTTACTATTGATAGTTTTAACGCAGTTTTAGCGAGGAAAATTTGAATAATTGGTGGTTTTACCTTGATTACGTGTGGAGTTGTAACTTTGCGCAACTCGGCGAAACCAGCTACACCCGCGGAAGCGATCGAAACTGTTTTGCCTTTGCCCTGATTGGCTGACGAATTCGCTGCTGTCTCGCGATTGGTGCGCCGCGAGATGGCGGGGAGAAAAATACGACGATGGAAACCTATATTCTATTATGTACTATCCGTAGTTGTAAAGATAGCAACCGGAAGGAATGCGGGTCTGATTGATTATTAGATTAATTTTGCTATTGATCGAAACGATGTCGGCGAATCAAATGTATAAACTGGTCGCCTTCTTTACAGCCACGAACAGCATTGAAATTATGCACGACGAAAAATCCATTCTATGTAACGGTTACGTTTCAAACGTAATCACATAGCGACTGACATACTAATTTCTTTTTTTTTTTTAAGTACTATTTATAATAATGCCGAGATTCGTCTCTTGAAATCTTTTCGCATCTAAATTGGTTTATTGAAAGCAATCGTTAACCACTTTCAATTGTCAATTCTAAACCATTTTCTTCGACGCTTGACTTAATTGTTAAGCGATTTGAAAATACTTGGAGGCGGGTCTGAAAGAATTCAAATTTCTATCGAGATAAGAATTTAACTCTGCATATACATATAAGCGTATCGCTAAGATTATGGCTTCTAAATGTAATTACTAGACGATGGAGATGCAAAGACTTTTCTTACTTTGTTTGTAACTTAATTAATATACGTGCAATCTTAACACAAATCAATTCTATGGAAATACGGATCGTCATGACCATCCGCAGTCTAGTAATTACAGTTTGAATTATCACCTGATCTTTCTTCTTTCTAAGACACAACATCGCATAAATCTAATAAATTCATGGTCACTGTGAGAACGTGGTCTCGAATTATTTTTAAATTCGCGCACGACGCAATTTAAAAATAACGATTCCTTTTGTCGACGTTCATCGGTGAATGGCAATTGAATTAAATCTTAAGTTTATTTATATACCTTAGAGCTACTCAAGGTGGTGTAAAACTAGCAAGATTAGTTACAGTATTTCGATAAGCACAATTCTTTGATTTTGTACTTAACCGGGGAAAATTCTGTCGAACCATTTTGCACAACACAATGGACTAGTAACGTATAACTATAATTAATATTTTCTCGTTACGCAAAGTCATACATGAATTACTATTGAAAGACCAAAGAGGTCCATGCTCAAATTTAAACGAACCTGTTTCGCGTTTCATAGATACGTTACACCGTCTTGCGATTGCTTTTCAATAATTTCGACACTATTTTGTAAGGGTAGAACATCGATACAATAGAGAATTAATATCGAAAAGATTGTCTACACGTTTCAAATTAGCGAAGTTAGATTCGACAACAAAATATACTTAATTACAACGAAGAACTCTTACTCTGCAGTTATGCAATAGATAGTTTGGATTATACAATAATAATTTATATGTGACGCGTAATTAATAGATTGCAGATATTTACGCGTACATTATTTCTATTTATTTTATCAAGAGTATATTGTACCAAATTAACACAGTTGACTAAAAATTTCTTGTCAAAGTAAAACGACGATCGAACACGTAAAATCTGCAGTCTAATAATTGAAATGAAATATTATAAAAACGTGTAGAATAAAGTACAGGCAATGTATTCGTACGCAGTATTTCACTATATAGAGCGGTTACGGTTTAGTTGAAAGGAGAAAGTGCTCCATTTGCGATTAATTTACGAAATCCGGATGAAAAATGAGTTTTTCATGAAGAAAGCAACCGGGACACCATCATTGCGGTCTTGACTTACAAAACTTGATGCTCTTCTTGGTCTCATCATTCAAACTGAGCAAAGTTCCTCGACTTGGTTCCTTGGTTGAGCAGTGGTTTCCTCTTGAATCTAAAATTGAATTGAATTAGTATATGCTCTCCATTGTCATTAAAAAATTGGAACTCACTTTGATCCTGTAATGGCACACTGTAGAACTTCATTAAAATACTTTGATATATAGTTTTGAAGATTCTACGATAGAAAATTTTGATCAGGTCGGAGAAGGACCACAATGTATTATTACAGGGTGTAGTACAGGCGAAATTGAATTACACCTGTAGTATCGAAAGGAGTCGTCGCTCTACGGGATATGCTTTCTTCACGAAGAGTTTCACTTACATATACGTTTACACTATTTACATTAATATTATTTACAATGTTATGCTACAACACTTAATATTTAATACACAGGAAGGGTAAATTATATCTATACTTGTACAATGATTATCAATGTTATAATTTTTAATAAAACTAAGTAATGTTGTAGGAAAGATCGTGTTGTACTTTCAACTCCGTAACTCACACCCCACGATCCCCAGATTAATTCATATTTTGTACTGTTGTGCTTCTGGCCTGAAAATTCAAAGCAATATAGAAAAGAATGATACAACAGTGGTAATATTAATTGTTTATTAATATTAATAATGATTTGTGCAAAATATATCAACATTAAATTATTATCTCGAGTAATAAAATTGCCTGTACATTCACTTTTGATACACGGACATACACTTTTTAAAATTAGCAATTTCTTGATAAAATACACTATCATCAATAGTCACAAGTAGTCGAGCATCGGAAGACCGCGTCTCTCTTTTCTTTGTTTCTCCTTTTGATAAGATACACAGGTTTCAAATGTACAACTGCAGTGTATATTGCATAACTGAGCGGCACAGTGATCGAGTGAACGCGTAGGTGTGTTTGTGTCTGTGTTTTTGTGCACGTATAGATGATACACGGGCGTACACGTGTACATGTAACAGCATCTTCTCAAAATTATTCGCAAAAACAGAGACGTCAAGGCTCCAACGAAATCTGTATAATTAGGATAAGAATGTACACAGCAGCTCGATGCTTACATTATTATCCGTCAGTGTGTTTGAAACCTTATAGTTTGCCTGAATGTCTGAAGCGTTGTGGTTGAATCGGTGCAAAAAGCTGATTCGTGTTTCCGGATTTGTGGCAACGACTGCGCGCAGTCTGAATGTTACAAAGGAGTGTTACTTTCTTCCATTACCACGCACGAACTTCCTGTCCAGTTTTAACAACATTCTCTTTCACGCACAGGATCAACGAACAGAAAATTTAACATTGACAAAAGATATATATCCACAATATAAAAGAACTGTATTTTTTGTCAGATTTGTATGTATCTATATATACATATACGGCGTATGTATATATATGTATATATATATCATTTATAGCGATATACAAATAAAAGTGAATCAGTAAAAAATATATACCTAAGATAATAAGAGTAACATAAAAATTAGAACTCGCGCCATGTACCCTCGTGCGTGGTGAATCAATGCCTTGTACCAATTAAACATCGCACATTTGATGTTGTCAACACCTTTGCACTGTACAGGAACACCGCTACAATATTTAACATTTTACAATTTTTCTTTTTCATCGTTTTACCAAGTAGCCTAAAGATCAGGTAAAAAATAAGGCCTAGCGTTTTGTTCTCGTCTTTTCTATGTGTATATACGTATATATATATGCACTCGCTTCGATAGCACATTCATACATACGTGTACATACACACACACACACACATATATATATATGTACAAGTATGTATCCACACATACAATTCGTGTATAGCAAACCTTTTTTTTCCGTTGGAGAGAGATTTGAATTAGTCCGCGATAAAATAAGAGAAGTAAGTTATTAAAAACTTCTAAACGAAAACTGTTTTGTACATACAGTGCTTCGGATAACAATTTCATTTGTTATTCTCCATTGCCAGAAAAAAACCACAAAGACTATTTATGCTATCCTGTACAGAAAAGACTTCTTAAAATTTTTATTGTTTCAACAAGTTATACAATTTTCAATAAGTTGCTCTGATTCGTGGTTAAACATGCCATTCGATTATCTGTTCAAACTCTTTCCTGTTTTCGCTATGAATAAAAAATTTTCAATTGACAACGAAATCTAATACTTTTAGGGAGAATCTCGGAAATGTATAAAAATAAAATATCTGATGAAATAAAACTGAGTGTGTCTGCGATCTGCACTTATACACAATAATTACTTTAAGATAGTATATAATATCCTGTCTAAATTGTTTAAGATTACATAAAGTATCAAAAGTTTTCTTCTAACTTTACTCTCTTATGTAAAATCCTACTTGAAGTATGCGTACCTAGTATGATGGTAAATGAGTCGTTGTAGAAAAAGAAACGTTACGTTTAAACATCTTATATTACCTGATCACAAGCTTATATCCGATACAACTGGAAATATCGCGTGCGTCTATCGTTTCTTAACGTTCAATCCGCGAATTTCATTATTTATAACTATAGTGAATCTTTGTAAATCTGTATATAAATAGCAATTTAACGAGTCAGCGATATTTCCACTGGCATCGTATTATTTATCGTACCTGTACAATTAAAGAACCGAACGTTATTTTGTCGCAGTCGAATGCAATGAGTGTGTAAGAAAGAATGATGATTCTTTCGTGACCACTACACTAACGATCATCGTCCACGGTGGTCTCCATCGGCAAAACAAGATGTTCTATAATGGATCGTGAACGCGAAAGACGGGGCCAAGAATCAGTCTCATTTTTGCCCTGGATTCGCGAATTGTCTCTTATCTAATTATTAACAAAAAAGTTTCCACGAGTACGAGATGATCGAAACGAGCTCTCAGTAGTAATCATATATTCTCAAAGGATAGTAAAGAAATTATAAGGGATGTAAGATTATACACATGGTTCTGTCAGAAGGTCGGGTTGCAAACGTTCGACTCGATAACGATTGTATTGTCGGTACGGTGATCTAGTTTGGTCATTGTCTGTGATCACTCGTGTCTTGTGAGGGATTAAGTTCTCGTAACGACCCATTAACCAGTCTTGACATAACCGGTGTTGTATGTCCGCCACGTTTTTCGACGCCCAAGACGCCAGCCACTGGTGAAACTTTGAGTTCAAGTGTTTCGTCACAGCTGGATGACACTATTGGGAAAAACAAAACGGTACGTTGAAAAATATTTCTGTTCATCTAGAATAATACACTATATTTTATCACCATTTATAATTAGAAAGATAAGAGAATGAACTTTACCTCTCTGGCACGACTGAACGAGTTCCGTTTGTAAAGGAATGCTTCCTTGCTAGCAACGTAAAGCATTTGGTAACTTTTGGGATTGAATCTGCACTGAGTTTCATCGGAGTTAATAATGTCAGATGTATCCCCAGAATCTGCTAATCTTAAGCCTGCGGGTCGTTTTAGAATTGCATCCACAGGATCAAGTGCTTTGTCTTTATCAGATGATCTGGAACAGGAAAGTAATGATTAGTGAAAAACATTTTTTAAGTGAAGATAAAGACTGTGTGAATCAATACATTGATAAATACTTACTCTGCACCCTTATCAGGATTATTGGCGTTAGATATAGACACTGACATCATTCGTGCAGCCCTTTTCCTCCACTGTCTTACATTACGATATAGAAATACAGGCTTACGTCCTGCCAAGATTCTGCCTAAAGAACTCCAACCATTCCCATCCATCTACAACAATCGTTTCACGTTATTCTTTCTAAAAGGAAAGGATTTGAATTTGCAGGTACAAAATATTCATAACATTATCCGCCAAACTACAATGTAAAATTAGTACTATATATAATATACTTAATGTAAAAATCTTATAATGGCACAACTTTTTATAAATTTGTTTACAGCATTGTGCAAATATTTTGTTTTATGCTTTTAAGCATCATTTCATGTTCCTTTTCTGCAAGTAATACAAATTAATCGAATTTAAAATGATAAAATCCAGAAGAATTACGAAAATAAACAATACAGTGTAAAAGAAATATTTTTCTCTTCTATGTAGAAAGAAAACCAAGTATTCGTTGGAACGTAATATAAGTTAAAATAAAAATGGGAGTACTAATATTTATTCATTTCTGTGTCTACTATTATTACTTCTTTTTTTTATTCTACTTTCCATTGTGTAATTTCAATTCATCACATCAATGAAGTTGCACTCTATAAATGAAATTTACTAATAATTAATTTGGAATTACTTGGATAGGTCAGAAGGATATGTTCCATGAATCAACATAAAATTATTATTGTTTATGTAGAGGTAATTCTCTGTGTAAAAAGCAAGAATATTTCAGACGACAATTCCAACAAAACTGGCTGTATATTGCTTTACTATTTTTGTGCTACATTATCGGTATTATATGAATAATTCACAAATAACAATAATTAAATAATCATAGAAAATTGTATTCAACTGTAGCATCGATACCGATAATGCTGAACAATAATAAAACAATGGTCGCATCACATTAATGAAATTAATGCAAAGCACAAGATGAAATAATTCTGTTGCATTCAATTTATGATATGTGTGCACTTCCTACATGACCAATGAACATACGAGTATGAAAAGCATAAAAAAAGAGAAAAAGTATCAACATAACTCTTGTGAAATCGTTTAATAATATGAAGCTGCGGTCTTGACTATTCTTCAAGTATAGATGTGTTAGAAAAGAGATATATTACTCTCAATACCCAAACAAACGTGATAAAAATATTGAAACAATATAATAAGCAGAACAAATCAGAAAGCGAAATAATAAAATATCTAGAACGAAAAGAAATAAAATCAGATGAGGATAAACATAAAATTTAACAACATCTGAATTAAATGCTTATGATCGTCAAATATTTAAATGTAACAATAATAAAAAAATATTCTCTGTTCACTTTCTTGTTCTTTGTTGTTCTTTCCTTTTTTTCTTGTAAACAGCACAGGCAAAGAACTTTTATTTATTTTGTTTTCTTTTTCTTTAATAAAAAATGGAGAATCAAAGTAATAAATTTAGTGGTACAAAATGATGTTAGACAATAATGTTTAAAAGCATTGTTCATGTATTTCAATATCTCTCTTCTATACAATATTATTGTTATCTATCATTATATGTATATTTGTTTCATATACAGATTACAGTTACAAAATATATATATATATATGTATGTGTATATATATATATATATATATATATATGTCTTATATATATATAGAGTTTAAAATTCACTGCGTAAAGTGAAAACGGAGATATGAGCTTATAACAATCACATAAAATCTGTCTGCACATTCGACCTCATAGTGTCTCAGGTGAAACTATATTACAAATTGTCACAGTAAACGTTTAAATCAGATGATCTGTGGCAACAATTACACATATGCATATGTATATCGTTAAATTAATGAAACTTTTGTGCCACGTTATCTAATAAAAACGTATTCGACTGTTTAAACGAACGAAAAATATATATAAATTACACGTACGGTGGTACGTATAGAACTCTCTCTCTCTCTCTCTCTCTTTCTGTTTCTATGTATATCTATATATAGCGCTTAAAATTCCGTAATGCAGAGCTTTGTGAGAAAAATGCATGTTTACATTTTGTACAAAATACGATGGTGTTATCTTTTTCTCAATGGAGGAAACAACATTGCGAAAACACTGGTATCCGAAAATCCACTCTAGTCACAAAAAATGTACGTAATATATATATATATATATATATATATATATATATATATATATACTATACAAAACACTATAACGAAGAGAAACTAAGAAACGGAGTATCTGTTGCCTAAAAAAATATTTAAAAAAACATGTATCTCGACGTCAAACAGTAAAATTAGCAAGACATTACCAATGACTCATTAAAAAGAACTCCTAATGCAATTTGTTAAACGTGACAAAGGTTTTGTTTAAAAAAAAAACAACACATTTTCATGAAATCGACAAGCTCACAAATCGTCGAGACCTAAAACAAGCAATGAGTGATCTTTTCTATAAAAATTACGACGCCGAAACCAAGGCAGATACACCAGCTAACTTTTTTAATTAGTAACAATTCTTATCACTGAAAATCATTGATACCTCCTCCAGAATAGTATTCCGTAGCATTCCCTCAAGGGAGGAATATAAAATTACACAAATGAAAATTCATTTAGGGATACCGGAAAAGACCTTGTGCAAAAGCAACAGCATTAAAACGAAAGTGAGCTGAAACCGTGAAACCTTTGGCAAATATTCGAACTATCTCCCGTAAGATATCGACGTTTTATACTGTTACGTGCGACAAACAAAGCTGCGAATGAAGTAAAAGGTACAAATGACTCTCTATTTACATGCTACAGTGTATAACCTTTGCTTCGCTACTTATTACATTAATATATACACAGCAAAGTGTTATAATACATGATTCACAATGGTGTAACAGTTTGAGCCAGGAACACGCTTGATCCACGCCATGATACAGTATTTCCAGTTCTAGTTGTCACCGGTTACATTCTTTTAAACCAGTGAACTTGGTCCTGAGAATGTAACAGAGAATATTGCACTAATATTTATACCCCAAGTCTAATCAATTCAATTCGATCGAAACTCACGAATGACCATTTCAAGAAATGGCCTCTAACACCTAAGGTCTAGACGATTTAACACAGTGACTGCCCGTAGCAAAATTATTTATGTAATTTTAGAAGTTAATGTTTGCACTGATACATTGAGCGTCGAGTTGTTAATATATTAAAAAACATTTGTTAATGTTTTGTGTGATTAAATCAGTCACTTTGATTTTATAGTATTTTTGTAGCTGCTAGATTGGTCGTCAACGTGTTAAATGTTCTGTTAACATACCCTAATTGAAAGATAACGATCTTATCGGATATCCATGAGAAAGTATGTCTCATCTGTTTGGATGTGCTCGAAATGCATTGAGAATGATTTTGTGCCATGGTAATTATGCATCCTCTTTTCACATTTGTTGTTTTCCAATGAGAAATTTTGTTGAGTTAAGGAAAGATGAACGATCGTAATGGCTGGAACTACTGCATGGACAGAATGTGGCGTGGATGTAATATGTGCTCGCTAGCCGATATCCATATTACATTTCCAAAGGCTTCACTAACGATCCGAATATGACAGTGAATAGTAGAATTTTACAAGTTCGTGATGTACACTACCAGTCGACCTATGTTTGCGTATCAAAAAACATATGTACAAATTTATATCAAATATTTACATTCCTTTTTTAAATTCTATCTGATTTATAAATTCTAGGAATTACGATCTTATCTAGTTATAATTAATAAGTGTGATGAAAATGAAAGAAACATTAAGAATTGACCGATATCAAATATTACGTTCGTTTTAAACTAATATAATTCTTCCCTCTTTTTACAATTCATTATGGCACTACTCGTATGACTTCATTTGTGTATGCCGTGTCCCCTCTCCTGTTCTGTTTGTACATTTTTTTCGATCCGTGTTACACGTTTTTCTTGTCTTTACTAGTTCATCCCACAACTACACCTTCTAGTTTTAGCTTTAGCCTCTGTTCTTCTAATGAAACGCGCGAGGTGGGCAAGTACGGAGACAGTACGTTAATGGACAATAGATTAATGTACACATAAAATTTTCCTTGTTCTCACTTCGTTGACCCGACTAATTCACTTCACGCCGATCATGTTTTCAACATGAAAGCAAGTCATTTTCAATGAATCTTGAATTTCTACATTTTCTTTTGTAAGCTTTGGAAGCTTCTGTGATTCCTTGTATATCATCATGTATAAAATCATTTTTGGAAACATAAATATAGAACAAACAAAAAACTTCCTCGAATAACCGCGAGATAAATAAATATTAAAATTAAGATAAAATTTAAATAGACCAAAGAAAAAGCAAAAATAAATATATAGAACTTTCTTTTACCGTCAGTTCAAACAACGTGCGTTCACCATCGAAACGTTTTTTCTTTTTTTTTTATTAAATATCCTAAAAGCGTAACGATAAAAACTCCGAATAAAAGAAAACATCACCACATCGAAAAGAAAAATTCTGATGAATGATTACACGGACCAACAAGTCAACCTAGAAGCTGTTCACATCGTAAAAAAAAAACGATGAAGCAAAGCAATTACAGAAAATCGACGATTGATACAGCAACAGCGGTAACATGTTTGCGAATGCTCTTGACAATCTTCAGTGTTGGAGATTTGAAAGAATTACTACTCAGATATCGTTGTCCTATTATAAGTCGATATTTAAAATATAGAAATATAATTTATAATTTGTCATATAACGTCTAATGGTGTAGCAAACACACCAAAAGTGTGAGCGAATATATTATATAGAATAAAGAATGGGGGATTTCGTTTGTGTAGTGCACTATTTTGCGAGAATTTTCACTTAATTTACAGCACCACGTTGGACGCACTGAGATGGAAATCATGTACTTCTCTTATCTCCTTAAATATTACGAAAATAAATATATATGACCTTCAGTTTTTCATTTTCTGCGATTAAAAGAATATTAGTTCATTCTGTTTATATGTATACAAACTTTTGCGATCTCTATGCAACGACAAGTATGTGAACCAGTTCTCTGACTCCATTCGCATAATAAAGCGTTGGTGATAGCAGATCGTGACCACGTAGCTTCCTCGTATTAGCAAACAACCGAGAGAGATATACACACATATATACACACATATATATATATATACATAGACACACGTGTGTATATATATAGATATAAGTATATGTATAAATATATATACACACATATATACATATGTATATGTATATATGCATGCTGCAACATTGTTTGATTCCTAAAATATTCTTCTATTTTGTTTGTTTGTAAGGAAGTCAACAAAGATATTTTTGAAGACTAATTCTCTGGAATAGTACCTGACTGCGATTTAAAACGTTCACGCACGAATACCTCCCTCCGTATCGAATAACGATCACATGAAATAATACAGAGAAGAAAGTTTTGATAAGAAACTTTCGTTCTTTGGAACATTTAGTTGTACACTGAATGACAACAGTACAACTCCAATCACAGACATCAAATTACGAATGAACGTAAACTTCAACGTTGGCAATGATTTATGAAAAGGGATGTGGATCCTATACCTTCTTGCTAATGTCAGTGTTCTTGCGCTTTCTGCCCCTCCCCCCCCTTGCTGCCTGGTCGTTACTCACAGGATGATTGGTTGTCGGCTCATTGTCTGTTAAGGTGGGGGTGTCTTTCGGACTAGTCTGACCAGCTGGAGCAGAAAACCTCTCAACATACGTAGACCATTTTTCAGATACTGTAACTCCTTCCCTTTCTCTTTCCCTACAACTGTTGTCCATCGCCTCATCACCTTCCGTATCCAATAATTCCATTGTCATTTTACAGTCCTTCTTATACTGTAACAGCAAAAGATTACACCTTCGCAACACGCATCTATGCAACAATATTCTTTTAAAATCTTAGGTACGTGCAACGTGCTTGCTGCTAACTTGAAAATTTTTATTTCTATTTTATAAATCGAAACAACATAGAAAGTTAGAAGGAAACACGGAAATGTGTATTCGATTTTTCGCATTTATTAATATATTCGCATATATAATTAGATTAAATTTGAAAAAAAATATTATATACTTACTATGTATATTTTAAAACAATTCTCGTCTGCCATGGCTTTCTCAGCTTTACGTTGATACGCCATTTCTGCACCAAGTCTCATGTACGCGGTAGCACATAAACCACCCGCACCATTGCTTTCTTTTGGTTGTCGTTGTTCTCGTTGGAACAGTTCCATGCATTGTTGGCATATAGGATCCGAAACTAAATGCTGCAACTGAATATTTCATAGTTTCCGTGTAAAGATCAACGTACCCCAAGCAAAACATACTTCTGCACAAGATCAAAACTATACAAATGTATACTCACTTGTCTCACAGCGTAAGTTACAACTTTGTCTAACGTGAAGGCAATATACGCGTGAATACCGAACATTTCCCGTAAGGTATCTTCGTACGCCGTGCTCTCCATATTGCCGTCTAGGACATTTTTAACCATATCCAAAAATGCAGGATAGTAATCCTCTATTTCAATTTCATCTGTGTCAGATTTATTACATTAATTTATAAATACACGAAATATTATATCAGAGAAGAACCCTCCATAACGCAATAAACATTGGTCCCCTGAGACCAAAAATATACTCTAATTCTTTGTACTAGTTTGGTGTATTAAATAAAAATAATCTTACTATTATTACGATCGCGTTATGGAGTATTCTACTGTACTCGTACACATAAAGGCACAGTGTATCACTTACTTTTGGGTTTTAATCTTAAAGCAACAGCCGTGCTCTCTTTTCGCTGCTGTTTGTACCGCGATTCCTCCTCAGCAAGAGCGACAGCCCTCTCGTACATTTTTGTCAATCTTTCACAGAGGATATGATGTAACCTCAAGAAAAGGTACCAATTGTTACTGCCCATGAAGAGCGTGTACGCTTCATCAGGATCATTCGACAAGGCATGGATAGGTAATTTAATGTCTGGTTCGGTTTTAATCGACGTGGAAGACGGAAGCGGAGATACCGGCGCCTTATTCCTATTCGCTTGGAGGCCACCACCCAACGGCGAAACGTTCATCGTCACTGATTGAGAATTGCTACACGCTGCCACGTTCAAGTCATCTTTTTCATCTGTTACAATAATACGAGTCGCATGCCATCATTTTGTTATACAAACATAGTTAAGCTTAATACTACAAGCTCCAAAGTGGCTCATTTTGAATTCCTTATAAAAATTACAAAAATACAACAAATGAATTTGTTTGAAAATTTTCCGCAAAAGCATCATCACAATTTTAGTAACAGTAAAACAAACAACCTGGAATTAACCATTTTGACTTGTCCGATACGTTCCATATTTTAATCCTCGAACAAAAGATACACAGAAAAATAAGAGAAAAACTTACCATCTTCGTCTCTTTCATCGTCGCTGAGTTCTTGACGCGGATGAAAGAAAAGATCAGGTATAAAATGCTTCAATAAAAGCTTTATTCGTTGCTTGTCTTCTTTGTGGATGGCCGTCTGACGCTTCACGTGATGAATTAGAAGATTAGCTGCATCGTCCAGGACAGATTTGTCCTTATAGGGTAGCACGAGGTGTGGACCACTGTTGTTTTGCCCGTCTCCGGTACCATCGTCCACCTGCTCGTGTCTCTCGTCGTACAGTGTCTCGATTTCGTTAAATAAACTTTTGGACCTCAACGCTTTCACGTCGCTCTGCTTGAAATTGATCCCCTGATGGTCCAGGGATTTCAGGTAGTATTTCTCGTTCTGTTCTCTCCAGATTTTGTTAAAACCTTTTTGCGCCTCCCGCCATTCCTCCTCTTTACTTTTTAGTCGTCGGAGAACCACAGGTACTGCCACTACGGGATTCCTCTTAAGGCCTTCTATGATATCGGCAGCCTTGTCGCCGTATATCCTCTTCAGGGCTCTTTGATGAATCGTAGGAGAACAACCACCAAGGCAATCGTCGAGCTTGAACTTTTGCAGCTCCTCCTGACTCATTCTACTCATTTTCTTGTGAACACCCTCGAGAACCCTGATTGTGGACGCATTTGTTTCTATTACGCCATCCAGTTCGAATCTCTCGTCCTCGCAACGGTATATGAATTCTTCGTATTGGGTTTTCCTATATAAATTGCATTAACAAATTATGTAAACCATCCATTGATCGTGGATGCAAGCGTGTACTGTAGAGTGGTCCTTATTTGTCGAATTTCGATTTTTTTCTGGACTCACCCTCCTAAATTTGACATAAGCGAAATCATCAACATTAAAGTGTTAGACTCGTTTTTCCAGGATTTCAAGGGTTTGGGATGCGCCTTCTCATTTCTCGATAACTAAGATGGGGTTAGATAAAAGGTCAATCTAGGATTCGATCGCCCTCGAAAGTCCTATTTTTACGTTTACGAGGCATAAGTTGCATTATTAGGAAGCATACAGTTGAGCATGTTTTGCCGAATAATGCAAATTACGCCTCGTAAACGTAAAAATAAGACCTTTGAGGTCGATTGTGGCCTAGATTGACCTTTTATCTAACGCTTTGATTACTGAAAAATCCGATCTTTAAGGGCTGATAGAAACAAACCCGTGTCAAATATTTCTCCGAGAACTACCTCACATACAAGCTTAATTCTAAGTCACAATTTAGAGGGGTTAGACCAACAAAATCTTAAACAAACATTTTGCACATCTATAGTAAAGGGCCACCCTAGTACGCAGAGTGTTCTCGCATATGAAAAGAGGGAAAAGTGGTACTATATTTTTTGTGAGCGAATACGAATGCTGAACACCCTGCAAACGACAACAGAAACACAAACCTCGATGTTACAAATGTACTGTCTTCGGACCAAGTTGGAAACGACACCCATGTATCGTTGAGAACCTCTTTACACAACTGCGTTCTTCCTGTACACTTTGGTTGAACGTAAGACTTTGGTAACGCGCAATACGACGCCCCTAGACGTTTGCATGCCGTATAGTCGATCTCCATGGCCAGATCACCTTGAGGACGGTCTTGGTGACTCCTTACAACGTTATTTGGTAGCGCTTCGACATTCATGTTGCTGGACGCATTGGTCGTAGCGGTGGTAGAAGACTCGGGCAAATGACCCAGGAAATCTTTGAACCAACGCAGAAGCTCAGGAAAACGACCAAGAAATGGCGTGACAAGCTGTACCAATTCAGACTTGGAAACTATTTCTTGGTTAAACAGGACCAGGCACCTCAGAAAATTGTCGTAAACTTCTTGGGACCTTAATGCTTTCCGAACCTAGAAAGTACATTCACATTCCAAGATATCCAGCATTTAACACCATACAAACTGGTTTAAATATATAGAAAAACTGTTTTATATCGAACTCAAATGTTTTAGAGCCAAGGTCTTGTCTTTTAAGGTTTTTTTTCTATATATTTCCTTTTCTTGAAATGATTTTTCGACTACCAAAATGTAAAATGAAGTAGAAATACTTTGAAACGGGAACTACCAACCTTGTCGAAGAACGCGTAGTCGTTCAGACTGCCATATTTCCCAGCCTCTGCTATGGTAACGCATTCGCGCATGGACGACACTTTATGTTTCTTCAGGGGAGGTGGACCGTGTTGTATGTGATGAGAATTGCCGGCCGTTACAGAAGGCAAGAACGATGGACTCCTCTTCAACTGTCCCGTGTTGTGCACGAATTTCTGGACACTGTTGATGTCCCTCACGCCGGACCTGTCCCGTTCTCGTTCACGATCCCTATGGTCGCGACTTTCACGTTCCACTGTGCCAGTGCCGCTAGACTCTCGAAGTTCTCGAGATATGTTACCCGAGTTGTTGTAGGGTGCCTTGGGGCCCATAGGCTTCTTCACGATTGTGGTGTGATCGTTAACAGTAGCAGTCTTGTTACTCTGAAACATAACAGACTAATACCAATCAGAGTTCGCCGGTATAGAAGTAATATTCAGAAAAATGTAAATCACGGGCATTACTTGTTCTGTGTCACTCACCAGTGAGCTCTGCTGATTGGTGGCGTCCGGCAAAAATTGACCAAACTCGGCGAGCAGGTCCTCCTGGTTCTCGAACAGTTTGGCAACTTGACTGTAAACCTCTGCTTCCGTCAAGTGCTTCGCACCACCCGCTCCACCGGACCCACTCGTGCCACCCATGTGCCCAGATTCTTTTAAGTTACGTTGCTCTTTCTGGTAAGTGTGCAAAATTTCTAGGAATCGTTTGTATTTGTCCGGCTGGCCTTGGAAACGGTTCTAAAGTATCGAAAAAGTTTTCCAAGATAAGATAAATGTTCTATACATATATTATATCATTGGTTTATTCTCTTGGTTGAATACAAACCTTGATTTTATTAACATAATTGATTGCATGGTTGAATTCAACTGGCTGGCTCTGTTGCGTCTGCCCACTGGTGGGTATACCATCTTGGGCCTGACTTAAAGCTTGGCTTACAGCCTGAGCTTGTGCTGCGCTAACATGTGAATTGTTGTACGTCTGCACTGGTGGAGGCGATGGCGCATGCACTGTTAAGCTGCTGTTGGAATTATTGTTTAAAAGGTGGGGATGGTGTATGTTCCCAGACCTAGTTTAAGGAATGATCGTGTTTATTAATTTTCAGTGACACAACCAAAGGAAACAGCTCACAGAATATCAATGATTTACCCGTGCATTATCTGCAAAACTGGAGGAGCTTTCGCTGGTTGTGTTGGTGGACTCGCTACAGGAGGCGAGCCAACATTGACCGTGCAATGCTGCGACAGGGTAGGAGTGGGACTCGGTATACTGACGGATACTTGAAATGCGTATCCTTGCTCATTCGCTTGCACCTCTATTTTGTATCCAGGTGGAAGAAACGTGTTGAAACCAACGATAAGCTCTGGGTGTCCTTTGAATAAATGACTCACTCGTGTTATAACTCCTGGCGTGTCTATGCTCTGGGACTTAAATTCTTTCATAATATCCAAGAAGTCATTATACACCTACAATCAAATAAATAATACAGTTATGGGAACTGGTCGAAACTCTGCAGACATAAAATCTCTATTTTTAGTATCATTTGAAATGTACCTGTGGCTGATCGTTAAATTTGTACTTCACTTGATCTAAGTAAGACAACGCGTCCTCTACTTTTAATCTCTGAAATTGCTGGGACCCACTACCACCACCTAGACTAGAGCCCGGCGGGGTAGAAGCTAGTGGCATTACATTGCCAGAGTGGACCTACAAACGGAATAATAAAATTTCTATGAAATTCCGTTTACAAGACGATTGAAGAATTATTATAATACAGTGGCTGAAATAGCAGGAACGATAGAGATAATTATTTAAACAATGAATCTTATCATTATTCCAGTCACTGTACACCAAGCCGCTTAGATACTATTTCCGTGAAAGTATCTTCACATGAATAATCCATAAAGGCGTCAGAAAATCGAAAAGTTTTCAATATTCATAAATTATTATCATATCACATGTTACTCGAATATGAACCTTGTGCCTTATTGTTGGCTGTTGCTGGCTATGAACTTGACTTTGTGTTCCTGGTGCAGGTTGTTGAGAACCCATACTATGGTTACTCCCACCACCTATCCCACTATGCAACCCTCCACCAGTATTTACATTGCTACTGCTACACGTAGAACTAAGTCCTGCAGATCCACTTCCCTGGAAAAAACATACACAACAATTTGCAAAAATATCCACGACACGAACAAAGCGTTCACGAACCATTAAAATACTAAGCTCGACACACGACATCGACCATAAATTTTGCGACACAAAAAAACACAACGGGTGACGCGTTAATAAGCTACGTGATTTCGGACAACGGTATTAAAACACTTGCGTGTCTGTTTAAACAATCTCGCATTAAACAGTGGGAATTACATTACGAAATCGAATTTACTAACGCGCCAATTACAAAAGCATACCGTGCGGACGTATAATTCGGCGAGCCGCTTTTAAGCGGATTAATTTCATTCGCCGCTGCATCGGTTCTCCGCATTTGTATTCCGCGAGGAACAATTATACACACATGTAAAAAAAAAAATAGAAAAATTAACCCTCTCCTTACTAAAGACAACTATAGTCACCGCTTAGCGCTTGAGCGCCGCTACGTGCTGACTATAGTCCCCGCCAAAACGTTGTGTTCGAACTTTGGTGGAGTTTGCTGTAAGGAAAGGGTTAAAAATACGGAAAAAAATTAAAAAATCGATATTACAATATCGAACAATAGAACAAAAATTCTAGCTAGTTTCTGTTAATCTTGTGACTAGAAGCACAGTAACGCACCTTAATGGGGGACGGAGCCGAGGTGGGCACAACAATTGCTCCAGGGTATTGCTGTTGAGCTTGGGCACTTCCGAATTGTATACTTCCCGGCATTTCTTTCGAAGTAACTGATCGAACTGCTTGGCCAGGTACAACAACGCCTATTCCACTGCTTGAATGATACTCCAAACCACCTCCTCCGCCACCTAAGCCACTTCCTGCACTCACTGACGAGTGCTTTAATGTTGCTGCTGCTGGTGATGCTACCTCGTCCAGCCCGCGAACGCGTTTCATCGCAGATCACATTGGAAATGCTACGAATCGAGAGACAATTGTCCTGTACACATATATTTCTTCTATTCAACCCCCTCCCCCCCCCCCCCCCAATTATTCGGAATAAATCGGCCTTAAACCCATAGATAACATGCTTAACATTAAGTACCAGACATTGAAAGTATCCTATTTACAATATCTGATAAATAGACTGCGGATTTTGATGCATTTATATAAGTGTATAAGCGCACGTGAATTCGTAAGTATAACTGACTTTCGAACTAACAACTTCAAAACAATCGTTTCAATAGTCGAAACAAATTTGAAAAATTGTTTTTGGGCTATCGCTGGCCAAAATCAGAATCAGATCGGTTGAAAGAATAGATTAAGTATTATCGCTTTTTCTTCACGTTCGGATTTGAATTTTGTGGAGTCATCAAATTACTCAAAAGTGATCGTTCTCGAGTGTAATCATCGAAAAATTAGTACTGAAATAAATGAAAGAAAACCTTTCGGTACGAGACTCTCGAAACAGTAATTTAAAGTGTTTTAATAAACAATAACATTATTTCCGGTGACTTGAGAAATATTTCTCGAAAGTTGTTGCGTTTAAATACTTTAATTTTGAAATTTTTCTATAAGAACGAATTCTTCTTCGTAATATAGTCGAAAGTTTAAAGTAATGTTAGTTTTATAGAAATAAAACAACAAAAGTTCGACGATTTGACTGAAATAATCGTCTGCTACGATGCCGTAAGCTGCGCGATATCGTTGTAGGTATGTTTGGCGCGCCACAGGCAAACGGAAGAGCTCGTACAGCTTCGAAAGTGTTCGGTATTGTTTCGTTTATGGCGATAAAATGACGCGACGCATCCGTGCCGCAAAAGCCAAGGCACACGCAAACGAACTCGTGCGCAATTCAGAATTATCCGGCAAAAATTCAATCCGATTCCATTATAGGAATCGACTTAATTCGAAGAGTCGTATTTAAAAGTTTGAATGCGCCGCGCTTCGTATGACAGAAGTCGGACGAAACCGAAGCTCCGCGAGCACTTTCCCGTAACTTCGTGCGTAGAAGAAACTTCTCGTCCGCAGATACGTAAAAGTGATCAGAAAATCGACCATAAGGTGAACGTTTATTATTCTTCTCGTAAAAGAATGTGAACCAATTAAAGATTGTTGTTCTTCTGGTTAGATTACTATCGATTGCGACGATATTAAATGTGTTTATACTCCACGTAATTAATTCTCCACGTCTGCATATTAATTCGATTAAACGTTACAGTATTTTCGATCGCGACTCTGTTCGGAATGTTCAAATAGTGTCCGATCACATTTTCTCGCTTGATTTTCAAGTTAAAAATAATTGAATTACTCATACCTGCGACTGCTATATATATTGCATAATATTAAATCGTTATTGTGCACGTGGTTGTATTTTCAAATTAATATAGATGTGAAACCTTGCTGTAACAAATAAACTGTAGGGAAAATCAAAAAGATATCTTGTTAAACCTTGGATTCGATGATCTTTAGGTGATATAACCTCACATCAAAGATGCTCCATACTAATGTAAGTATAATATGGATAAAAGAATAGAGAAATGTCAGAAATCTCTTTCGAGGAAAATCGAGCATAGTTAGCAGTAGCTTATGCACACATAAAACTTCCATATTTTCATTACTACGGTTGCTTATTGTTCTTATACATTTCCTACTTTGCCATGCTGTCGCATGCATCCATTTATGTATTTGAAATTTTCATCATTATGCAATTGAATAAGAGAAATTATAAGATGTAAGATTATGTACTATAAATAAATATAAATGTATACCGTAGACCCACACAAAATAAATGTACATTTTAAATATATATTATTTATCAATGATCTGATTTTGCTTGTACACACGTTTCATTAATATTATGCATCGTTTGTGTCCATAAGCTGATCAATCCATTTTATATGCATAAATAAATGTAGTTCTAACCAGAATATACTCCTGCTGTATTCATATTTGTACTTGAATATTGTCGGATATCCTACACTAATTTTACACATGTTTATACACGTGTATAATATTTTCTCACATGTAATCCAGAAGATACAAAGATATAACAAATGGAAATCATACTTTCAAAGTCTACACAGTAATATAAGCTTTATATAAAAATAATTTATAACCTATTGCTTCTGTAGCTATATAATATGTGTCCATATAATAGTTTATCGTGACCTTGCACACAAATATAGTGCCACCAACTTAGAAAGAAAAATGCAAAACAGATATTTGATTGGTGAAGATGAAATGTAAGATTCTTCTATCGTGACACAGACATTATTTAATTTGCGATTACTATATAGGACTAAAAGAAGATGAAGATTTCCTGCAACGTATCCGTGCTACTTTCCAAGATCCAGTCCTAATTCGAGTTCCATTATTTTCTAAGAAACGTATGCTACGCCAACTCGAAAGTACTTGAATATTAGAAACACGCATTGCGAAGATGGACCACAGAATAAGAAAGCTGCCTCTTGTATATACTAATTACTTCAGAAATGTTGATTAAAATTAAAAAGAAATTGACTTGTCTTATCCTGCTTAATAAAAAGTAGAAGTGTTTTCTTAAAGTTCTATGTACTAGTACAACTTTCATCCTCGTGTTTCGAAAGAGCAAGGCTGATGCTCCTGTTTGAAAGAAATAAGGGGAAAGTGCAAAAGTTTCGATGGAATCTCAATACATCTTGCGATCGTCATTATTTCCTGAAAGCAATAGACAATCATCTTGTTCAGACATTATATGTTCTCAGTAATGAGAATAATCAGTTCTTACGTGTTAGCTTGCTCGAGTGATTTTATTGTAAAAGGACATTGAAGATATCTTTAACTATGCCATATAAACTTCAAACATTACGAATATTATAAAAAAAAACACTTGTGACTTGTTTGAAAAAGTTGCTGTACAGATCTCGGCCTATGAAAGATGGTTTTTAAATGAAAATAATACCAATTTTTCGAATGCTTGAAAATCCATGTCTGTACCCCAAGCCAGAGTATAATAAGCCTTACATTTCAAAGTTGCAGTATCATTTTAGAGTTATTAGTAAATATGAAAGGCACACAATTTCATTATATAAAAGAGAGATCTTGTGCAGAGCATTATTGTTTCTCAAAATAAGAAATAAATTACACTTAATATCAATTCTTTTGTTGCTACATTAAAACTGAGGCACTTTGAAAAAAAAAGTCATTTCGCTATTGTAAGTAGAAAAAAGTTGTAAAACGTATGAAATGTCATTTTTTGAAGAAAAAAAATAGAGATGAATTTAAGACACACTGGCTTTGGGATTTGAGACTCTCTCTCTCTATCTCTATCTCTATCTCTCTGTTCACTGAATAAAAAATAACAGTGGTTTCCAACTGCCATAAAAATCAATAGGAACCATATAATCGACGAGATAAATGATTTTGAACGAGTGAAAATCCATGGGAAACTTTAGCACTCAGCCAAACAGAAGAAAAAAAAAGTTACATCAAGCCTTCAGGTCGAAATATATCCTATTCAATAGAATCTATATGGGTCTCGTTGATCAAAAGGAAATAGATGTTTGTATGCAGCAGCCTAGTGCAAGATGTGTACATACCAATTTCCATCTGAAAAGAAGTTGAACGTCCTTGCATCAGGGTGATATCGAGAGAAGAGGTGTCCAGGAGCAAGTGGTCGAGGTGAAATGGTGAATCGCCGATGAAAGTTGTGCCCTTCGGTGTCGAAGATAGGTCGGTTGTCGGTATTTCTTTCTTGGTAAAATTTCGATCGCGGTGTCGGGCCTCGCGAGGGGATTTCGCTGGGGCAGAGGGACGAAATAGAGCCGGTAAAGCCAGCTGCACGGACGCGCACACAGGCCGTCCCGTGAAGTCGTCGAAGCGAGGTTTGTCAGTGTTGCACGTTTCCAAACACTTCCCGGCCCTCGACGTTACGCAATATTCCACGTAAATACATAACACATTTTCCCGTGAGCTCCAGTGAAAATAATCGTCCTGCGGTGTTCCTTCTACAAAGGAACCACCTCGAGGTACACCTCTCGGCACTCGCACCACCTCGCCCGCTCTAAATCGGTCCTATTTCGCGGCGGGTCCGAACTGACTTTCTGCACAAAAGCTTCGGCTCCGTTGTTTTTTCACGACCAAAAAATCGACGAAGCCTTAACGGGCCGGTCGGCCTGTGCTCGCGACAGGAATTCACTATGCTCTCTCTTTCCCCGGGTCTCGTTCTCAGTGCCGTCGGAATCTCGTCGTGTGTGTAAACAAACTTAATAAAATGCACATTTTCGCGAGTATCTCGAATGGATTACCGCACTTTTTCCAACGGGAAAAAAGGTAAATGCAAAAGGCATACTCGCACTCTCGAGGTACAAGGCAAACTATTGGATTTTGTATGGCAAACAAGGAACTGACTGGTCGTATAGCGGGATGAGGAAGGTGGAGGGGATCGCGCAGGACCGTATTCATCCGCTAAGCGTCTCTGTTACCAACCACTCGGGTACCTCCTGCAAAGCGTATACTCGTATATACGTGACACGAACAGGCCCTCGCCGAGCAGGAGACTTGTCTCTCAATCGGAACTTTCATTAAAAATTGTGCATCGATTATTTGCCACGGGTCTCTACTTCCACACGAAACGTTACGCAGAGGCTTCTAACCAAACTTAGATCGGCCGGAATCACTCGGAATGTAAATCGCTACGGGGGCAATCGTTCGTAAACGTATTAACATGATAATTACGCACGCGTGAGCCTGTCGGAATTGTATTTTTTTCTGCCGCTTGTCGCGAGACCACGCTCCCCAACGAGACGATCGTTGACAACACTTTGCACGTTAGAATTTCGAAAAACCACGAATATCCATTATTTATTTGACCATTGTACTCTTCTCATTTTTCGTTTCGTTTTGTTTTTTTTTACGTATGCACGCGTTATCGTAATAACTCGTGGTGGTCGTTACGCGAACGAGCGAACATTCTGAAAAACGTTCTATCTATCGATACAAATAGCACAAGTCTTGAATAACACGCCGTCAAACGTTCGTTCGAACGATCTCGCACCAGAGTATTTCGTTAAGTCATGTTTTAATAGTAATACACCGATAAATTAACTTATGAAGCTACACACAAGTTCGGTAGTTCTGCTCGCTGGTACACTATCGTAGTTCTCACAGCATATGGAATTTTAATTACGCCATAGTAGACGGCGATTTGACACGGTCCGAGCGAGACGCATGGAAATCCATGCGAACTTGAATAACAGCGCGAAACATTTTCTGCGAACACTGTGTGAAACGAAAAAAAACTCGAAAACCCGACACACGACAGCCAGTCAGCATGATACATATAGAAAATCGTGTGCAATACTATTTCGGCGTGTTGTTTTTCACGAAACCAGTCACATTTCGTTTGCTTCGGAACGGTCTCGGTGCTTTTCACTCGAGAAAAGGCTACGGTGTCGCGGGGAATCGCGCGAGGAAACTACAGTGCCAGACATCTTCCGAAGAAAGTCGTCGCATCGCGTCGATGAAATTGAAGAATCGCGTGGCACCTAATCTGTCGGTTGTTGGTACGGCCCTGGAAATTGTGGCGGCTTCGCCGCCAAGAGGCGCGCGCAGTCCACGAAATATCCAAGCGTTTCCCCGCGGCCGACATGTTCGCGCGGCCAACAGCTGTTCCGAAAGGCGAGCGAACTCCCCATCGTAATCTGGGTCATGGAAACTGCGCAAAATGGGTTGCACTTGCACCGAGAACGCGCATTTCTTCAAAAACCAGAGGATCGTCTTCGGAAATTCGTCTGATCCTATGGACGGAACTAGCACGCGATACGTTGCTCTCCACACTATAAATTGCCATTCGAAATATGCAACCTCCTGCGAGCAGCCGTTGCATATCTGTCAACGTGCTTGACTGGTTCCCGAGCAGAGAGCCGCGCGTCGATTGGCCGAGGATTTTCGGGCATCGACCTACGCGCGACGCTCGAATCGGGGAGTGCAACCCATTCGTCAAATTTCTATTCTTTCGAATACACCGATTCCCTTCGTACAATTTCAATGTCTATTCGAATAATACGGAAATCCATAGTACCCCACACTCCCATATAACCCATACCAAAACACTGCTTCGTAATCCTGTATATATACAGTTTGTTCGTGGCACACACTTTTCATCAGAATAACGTTTTTATAAATCGACCAGACAGTAATAAAAATTTAAAAAATGTACGTTGTCGATTCATACAAGTTACATACATTTTCACAATTTTTAATCTTTTATGTGAAAAGCTACTTCTACTATTTTTTTCGTAATTCAAACTAAATGCAATCTTCATTACACATCAACTAGTAAACTAATCCAATTAGCTTGGCAGGAAAACTGAAGTCGTTTGGTCCATTTAGAAAAATATTATTCTGATTTAAGGTATGTGCTATCAATTACGAGACAATGTATTTCATGTGGCAGTAAATAAACAATCTATAAAATCTTGGCCATAGAAGATGTGTATATTATCTAATGTCTACGGTTAAGATAGATGCATTACAGACAGCAATCTTATTTTATTTTCTTGTAATAGAATGTAGCAGATTCACATTTTGTTTGCTTAAGTATTTATTTCACACTGAAAAGGATTTTCTTGTTATACTTTGTAAAGAGTCCGTCTGAACAATTTAAAATTATTGTTTAGGTTTAGAGGCTCTTTCTCCCTGTACTTTAGCAATACAACCAGCTGGAATAGTGGCCAGAGGAACTTGTATTTAGCAGTTAGATCACCATAGCGTCTGCCATAATATCTTTATCGTGCTGCTTTGATTTGCGTAAAAACTTTCCATGATTTCCCAAGATTGTTCGATGAAATTGTAGTATTTACCAAGGAGGTAAATCTTGTATCATTTCCTTTAATTGTCTATATTGCTTCTCAAAATCCATTCCTCTGCACAAAATTTATATTTTTGCTTGAGTTAAAACTTTAAGAATTGGAATTTAAGTATTGAAATATCATGTGTACAGTAATGTATGAATTCTATACATGATTAATAGACTGCGGATCTTTATGTATCTATGGAAATTTTCAAGAAATGCTGGAGTATAAAATTCGATAGAATTCAGTACTATTCTTATTTGTTTTGGATCTACAAAGAGTGTTCCCATTACAAATAGGATATTATTTCATTGCACTCTATAAAAACTGGAAATTACATAAATATCCGCAGTCTAATGATTAATATTCAATTGGAATTTTTATAAAACTTGGATTGTACAATGTGTTATCTTTCCATAAGGCCTACAAATTTACAAATAGGTCTATTTCCCTTATTTATAGTTCAAGTTTCATTGTGAGACTACCATGTACATGTCTATCCGAGAGTACAACTTTCGCTAAATCTCGAGAGTATTTCTTACAAATGGATATTGCGTTTGATAATGAAATTGCAAAATTCTCGAAGTTGCTCAGTCGAGACACAATGCGGGAGTTAATCTCGAGAGAATCTCTCGAATGGACACGTAGAAATACCTTAATACAAATAATATTGAGGTACTTAAATGGAACTTTACCTGAAATATAATATTTTAACGGTGTAAAATTTAAGGCAGTTAGTTATTCAAACACTGAACTATACAAATAGTCTCAGACTCAACATGTATGCGTACATATTATAGAAAGCTTGTACCTATACACACAATATTTCATCGAGTATACCCTGTTCTTTTATTAACCGTTTGAGTATGTACTGATTACTGATGAACGCGATCGCGCTCCTATGCTCTGCTGTTATACCAAAAATGCGAAGAGCGCCATCGTGCTCTTCACTTACGCAGCGCCGATTTCCATCTCACACTTTTGGCGGGGAACACGAGAAAAAATCAAACGATTCGAAATGACATCTGTCGTTTCTTTCTCGATATTTTTTAGCAAAATTTCATTCAATTTTTTTCATAATGTACGATTGTATTCGTAGTTTTATTAATGTTTGTTTTTGGCAGGATTCTAAAACGCAATACGTATTCGTTGAACGTTTGCTCAAACGATAGTGCTGCATCGAGCGGACCAGAACCTAACTCATCTCCTCTCTGACGTATGTAAATTCATACACGACACCACGTGATCGATCTGTTATTTTCTTTTAACTTTTATAAATTCTTTTAGAAATTCTATGTATTGTTCACAGTTATACCAGGAATTCAAATATTATAAGAATCTTGAAATATGAATAAAATATGAATAAATGATTAACTTTTAAGAATAGCAAAACTAAACAAAGGAAACGTTCAAAGGTTATTCTTGAAATTCTTTGCTTGTACTTTTATATCATACAAATAAAGAATAAAATAATTTTCAATACACGACAGTCTCGTTTATTTAACAAAGAATATAACATGTAATTGTACTATCACGATCGTGTCTGTACACTTCGTGTAATAACATAATAAATGTTATCTCTTGCGATGTATTAAACTTGTTTGCGTATTTATTTCATAGATACTTCCATGCTACATAAACCAGTTATCGAGATGATCCACACGTAGAAAAGATTGCAGTGAGATGTACTTTATGGAATAAAAATTGATTACTGTATTCTGTTGATGAAAGTAGTAACCTCAGAATGTTTAAAAAAGTGATTGTTGGCATATCTGGTGGAGTTGATAGTGCTGTAGCAGCATTTATGTTAAAAAATAAAGGTAATTAGAAAATGTAAGATCTAGCAGTATACGTTGATCAATAATATTTTCCAAATATTAATCATAGAATTCTCAAAGGCTTCAATGTTACTGGAGTGTTTATGAAAAATTGGGACATTGCCGACGAAACTGGGAGGTGTACCACAGAGGAAGACTATGAGCATGCACAATGGGTGTGTGATAAATTGAAAATACCTCTTTTACAAGTCAACTTTGTAAAAGAATATTGGAACAATGTCTTCAGGTATTTCTTCTATTTGTAAAGTCTATGTATTCATTCGTATATTTATTCAGGAATTAATCTTTTAACCCCTGTGTCATTATTTATAGTTACTTAATAGAACAGTATCAGAATGGTTTCACTCCTAATCCGGATATCTTATGCAATAAACACATTAAATTTGATAAATTTTTCCAATTTGCACGTGCCGAACTTCAAGCTGATGCTATTGCCACTGGACATTATGTCAGAACAAGTTTCGGTCCTTTCCTCGAGAATTTCAAGCCTAATACAAGTATATATTTTCTAAATGTAATACAATTATATTCGCATATTTTTTATGCACCGTCACGTTTAATACTTTTCAGATGTTCGATTACTTTCGGCAGAAGACAGAGGTAAGGATCAAACGTTTTTTCTGAGTCAGGTACCTCAAGAGTCATTACGATACTCTATGTTTCCACTTGGAAACTATTTGAAATGCAATGTTAAACAAATTGCCCAAGAGGTTGGACTGGATTTAGTTGCTTCCAAGAAAGAAAGCATGGGTATATGTTTCGTGGGAAAACGAAATTTTCAAGACTTCATATCAGAGGTATATACATATGTATAATGACTTCAGTTATGTATTTCTGTTACATAAATTTGTTGTAAGAAAAATCAGCTTCAATGTTTCCAATCTTGATCAAAAAACTAACAGTACTTTACAATTGTAACCATTGTATTCTAATGTTAAGGTAATCTTGTACTTGTAGTATATACCAGACAAGCCAGGAGATTTTGTAAACATAGATACTGGAAATGTGATTGGAAAACATATGGGTTTTCATCATTGGACAATTGGGCAAAGAACAAGAATTGCAAATGGTTCTGACGCGATGTTTGTATATAAGAAGAATGTGGAAACTAATACTATATACGTAGTATGTAGAAATAATTGAAGAGAAGTCGTCAATAAATTCAATGGGATTACGATTATTTATTAATGTTTGTAGGCACCAGGGACAAATCATCCAGCATTGTATTCAGATCTAGTGAAGACTGCTGTTCCTCATTGGATATCCGAAGAGCCAAAGGAATTCAATGAGCAGTTTAGGATATTCAATTGTGATTTTCGATTCCAGCATAGAGACTCTGTAGTACCCTGTACAGTTCATAAAACTTTAACCAATGAATTAATAATTAGACTTAGCCAGCCTTTGAGAGCTATCACAGAGGGACAGGTATTTTTCATTTTGTACATTAATCTAAAAAAACTTTCAAACCAAATAATATTTTCGCTTTTACTCGAATTTTTCATTGTGATTTCAGTTTGCAATTTTATACAACGGGGAAGAATGTCTAGGCAGTGCCTCGATTAAGTACCCTGGAGTGTCATATTTTTCCCTTGGTCGACAACTAAAAGAGAAACATTGGCAATACGCTCACGTGAGAGAAAGGAATACGCAAACTGCTGTATAACGTTGTATAGTAATATACTGTAAAATACGATTTGCTTTTATCTATGTTCGTAAAAAATAAAATATCGAAAGTGCAAATACGCATAAAATTCAATTAACTCCAACTGTTTTACCTTATACATTTTTCAATTCGTCGATGAAAAACAGAAGATCAGCAACATGAAATCAGAACTATATGAATTTTATTTCTTGCTTTCAAGTATTTGGTCGAAACGCGACGTCATTACAGAAAGAAGGAAATAAAATTGTTTTACAAACTTCATTTCGAGAATATTAGAGATTTCAATATTGCAATCTCTTCTAACATGATGACTCCAGAGGATGATCTTTATGGCTGCAACATAGTGTACTGGAATATCCTAGGAAATCATGAAGAATGTATTAGTAGAAGAAAATTACACGCTAACAGTAAGATATTCTGGCATTTTGTTTATAAGTAGACTATGAATCTTTATGCAAAATAAGTATGTTCTGCATTAATTGCGGGAAGCAGGAACAAAATCAAAATTGATTTCATCCCTGAATGACTTTATTACATTCCAAACAACATTACGATATTCTTAAATGTTCTAATTCTTTACTATTTTATACTTCACCCAATCAATCCCTTCATGGATAAAGATCTGCAGTCTACTCATCAGATATTAACAAATCAGTAAAGTCAGTTAATTATCTCTTGTCATACCTTCTACGATTTCCTACTTTCTCAGCTGTCCTCTATTTTACAGCAGTCTTTCAATGGATGTTTCATTGTACCTAGCAATAGCTAGTAGATAACGATGTAAACTGCATTATATTATAAACAATCTAGTAAACGAAGCTTCCTACAGGAGATTAGGTAGTGGCACCTTAGTTCCCTCGTCCCTGTGTTTAGTTCTAGATCCTCGGCAACTTACTATTCCCGTACAACGCGTGAGTCATTGAAAAGACGGGCCTGGTTTTGGGCGGGTCGGTCTGACCGGTTGGGTCCTGGATCATCGGCAAAAGGGTTGCGCCGCGTGTGTCGACAGGAACGGTCGTTCGGGGTTCTTACGTTTTGTAACAGCAATCCGGTGCTGGCGATGAGAAAAGACGTTAATAACGTCGGGGGGTCACGTGTAGAATGTAAAACAGCGCGTCGCGTTATTGAACGATAACTGCAAGTTATTAGGGTCGATTGACGAGTAACTGGACGTAAGGAGCGCGTAAAATGGCCCTCGCGGTGTGCGTGCACGTACAGAGAGCCTCCGCCTCGATTGTTGTTACCACCGCCATTGGCGTTGACCGCCGACATACGTTACATATGGAAATTGCTCCCCGTACAAATGTCGCTGGGACTAATTTGCCCCGTACGCGCAATGTTACATTAACATTCGTGCCGTGATCGCCGCTCGTACAATAGCTCCAGCGCCCAGCCGCTTGTTCTTCTTTGCGGGCGCAGTGTCACCATTGAGGAATCGGTGCTCGGCTACAGACACACGATCCCGCGTTGTCTCTTCGTCATCGGCCAGTACGATCTTTGATCTCGTATCGATCGCGAGGTGGGACCGCGGCCGGTTGGTTTCTCGGCGATGTAAAATCTGCGTACAGTGATATCGGATCCTGACAAAACAACTTGTGCGATCGAACCATGAAGTAGAGGGACCGAACTTTAGAGGACCGGGACTTGCGTTTCAGAAAAGATGAGGGGCGGAAGCAGCTTGAGCCAATACAACGACGACGACTTCTTCAGCGGAGGACCCTGTCCGTCCTGTCGTCTGGCCATCAACAAGGAGACCGGACGCTTGAAGTCGGTATCCGTGGATTCCAGGCATTTTCTCAGTTCTCCAGTCAAATCTCGCAAAGTGTTCTGTTACGTCGGATTGTCCAGGTGGTGCATGGGAGGCAACGACACTTGGCGGTTTCGCGTGAAACTGATGCTGTTGATACCAGCCGTTCTACTGCCGATCACCATCATCTTCATCGCTCTGTCGCGGTCCCAGGTGATCGGAAAGGCACCCTATCATCGGACCTACCTGATCCACGCTACGGGACGCAGGCCCGACGAGAGGACCGAGGAAACATTGCCGCGTAAGTCCGTTGTCGTCGTCGCGATTCGTAAAATGAACTTGACTTTAACGACGTCCGGCCTGTTCGCTACTCAAGGATCCGTTTAGAGCAAAGTGCGTGCGCGTGGCCGTGATTTGACGGACAGTTACGCTGGAAGGATCGCGGGAAACCATTAATGCATAATAAAGGAATTAACCACCCGTTGACTCGTAATCGCTCTGAATTCGCGGTACGCGTGTGTGCAACCTGACATGAATTCGAAATTAACCGTACGATCGCGGTTCTTGTGTCGGACACGTTCTTTCGATTATTGATGCAACTGTTCATGAGTTTAATTCCCTATTGCAATGAAACTTTTCTTCGATCTCGCTAACGTTAATACTCGGACTTGTCTTGATCCAATGTTGAAAACGATTCATCCGATTCCTCGTTTTCTAGAAGCTAATTTAGATTGTTGTTTATGTTAGATTTGATACAAATTAACGCCATAGGTGCCGAAAATTGCAGTGTCCCGTTTTTGGTGGCTTATAAAAATCACAATGAATGAATTTAACAAGCGATCAATTTTGTTATTTATAATTTGAACACTTAGCATGATATTAGAAGAGCTTGCCACTGTTCTATGACAATATATTATTCCACATTTTACAATGACATGCATAGTGTTTGATAGAATAGTATAACTGTAAAGGCTCTTGATGAAATAAGTGCCGGTCGCGAATGTGTGAATCGTTTCCCACAAGGAAATCTGAAATGGGTCAAATTTTGATCCGTCCTATAGTCACAGTGTTAATCAGCGCCGCTTTTAACACGGTCACTATGACAGGGTTGCAGATGGTTGTACGTTCGCTATAGAGCGCAAAGTGTTCTGAAATTGATGCGCCGATATCTCTGGGCCATCCTCTGACATTTCCGACGAGACCGATACAGTTACGAAAATGCACACAACGCGTACTCGCTGTAACGTTACCACTTCCGGCCATTTAAATTCCAGTGGAACGGTATTTGCATGAAACGGAGATGAGCTGGCTGACAAGTGCTTTAATTGTTTCGTAATTTGAATCAGCGAATTCTTTTCGGCGGGATTTCTGGCGAGAGTAAATATTCATCTCCGCGAGGGTAGAAGCAAACGGTGAACCGAAAGAAACGAGGAAATTCGCTCGATGATCGATTAGAGGCGCGATTATGCGGCTAATGCTGGTTTCTGTTGGCAGCGACCAGCCATACCGAGACTGAACGAGCCGGAGAGGAAGAAGAAGACGAGAGAATCCTGATATCTGGGATGAAAACTAGCTACGTGCCAGTAGAAACAGTCCTTCCGCCGCAGCAGCTGCAACGACGCAAGAGAGAACTCGACGGGGTACATTATCCGCGAGGAAATTGAAAGCGACACCACTTTAGATACACTCTAGTCGCTCGATATAGTGTTCTTCTCGTTTCCCGATCAACCTTCTCGTTCCTTTTCACCGAAAAACGTCTGTCTTAGCTGATCAGCTATGAACCGGTATAAAACGCGTCACCATGTCGTTTCCTCGGTGGGCATGAAATGATTCTTTGTAAAAGATATGTCCAAATCGAGTCACCCTAACAAGTGTTCTAATAGATCGCCGTAGGGGAACGAAATCACGCGTGAATATAATTATAATTTAAAATGGTGCGGAGCAGTGGCAAATGAGAAGGAATATAATTCAAGAGAAGAAAGCATATAACTCTGTAAATCAAACTTAAATTTTGTTCTTTCGGAGTCCGAATTATTTCTCGGTCCTATTAATTATCCATCGAATTAGAGACATTTCTTAACGGGTGTTTCATAATGACATACGGGCGATATGCCTCGGAAGAAAAACGAGACAGTTCGGGCAACGAGTGTCGTGTGCGCAGTAACGTTAATTAGCGTTAATCAACATCAAATTAGTGTTACTGGTGCACTGGTAGAAATATCGATCGTCCCACTGCCAATCCTCTCGTTTCGTACAAGGACAATTAAACTTGACTTATCTTCTTTCCTCCTACTGGAAGGAGTGTTTCTAAATGAGAGGAAATAACGTTTCCCAATATAAATCAATTTCAACGGCACTCGTGTCTCACGGCTCGTTACTCGATTTTCTAGTCGACACTTTATACGTTTAATAAGATAAAGTCGGACGCTCCCATAGAAAATGTTAAAAAAATTGTCTGCAGGCGCAGTCGGCCGACTACGTCACTGGGAAAATAGATAACTGGAGCGCGGATGAAAATTCGGACAACTTTCTGGACGATTATTATCCCGAGGTAGACAACGACAGGATAAAGGAAAACTCGGAGATAAAGAGCAACGACTATCGAAAGTTAGTGTGGCTATTGCATACTTAGTCTAGACTATATGATATTCCCTTGACCCAGTCTCCATTGTTGTTAGCATTCAATAAACTTCGATTGAAAGATCACTGAATCTTGTGTCGACGTCATTCTAATGCGACACGCTTTCCATTCGGAGCGCAATAAAACGGCAATAAAAAGTCACACGTCAATTTTTATCGTACCGATGCAAAGGGGACACTTCAATCTTCGAATCCACAATGTTTCGAATCGCGAACAAAATTTTCTATACAACCTACATTGATTTTACACAGATTTTAAGAAAATATTGACGTTATCTCTTCAGCTATGGGGAGCATGTCTGCGACAACCATAAGAACGAGGAGGAGGTTCGCTCGAGACCATTCAATGGGAAGTACGACGACAACGAGGAGCAGTCGCAGGATGAGTCTGACGAGGGTGAACAGGGTGGCAGGCACTCGATCTCGATCGAAGATCCAGACTCGAGTTTGCCGATCATGGGTGAGCAAGACGAAACAGGGCCAAATTTTCATACGTTCTGGAAGGGCGAAGGGGACTCCTGGAACATCAGGGACGCTCAAGGTACGCTTGGCACGCTGTCCCTCTAGCCGACCTAGCGTAATTTCTGCTCACACGCTTTTTAAGAAACAGATGTTCGCCGCAGCAAAAATCATGCTCACGTACATGGACAGGACCGCCGATCCCTGCGAGGATTTCTATCAGTACGCCTGCGGTAACTGGGCCAGGCACAATCCCATACCGAAGGACAAGGCGGCCTACGACACCTTCGAAATGATCAGGGAGTCCTTGGACACCGTTCTCAAAGAGCTGCTCGAGGGCCCTATACCATCCGAGTTAGAAGCGAACCCTGACGACGCGACCGTCAAGGCCAAGTATTTGTTCCAGAGCTGCATGAATTACGGTAACTACAGTGGGTGGAGTTACAGGGGGAGTTTGGTATCGCGTCTTTCGAATTTAGCCAGCCGAGTATTCGGGTCCCATGGAAATCACCGACACAGATTTCTCCGACATGGTTTTCGCCGACTCCAGATTTGACCGACAATAGCTTTGGCCGACAACGCTTTTAACCGACAACGAATTTGATCGACAACGATTTTGACCGACAACGAATTTGATCCATAATGACTTGAGACACAGTATGATAATACTGTATGATAATACATACTGTGGTCGTGTTAAGATGTTGTGGATCAAATTCGTTGTCGGTCAAAATCGTTGTCGATGAAATTCGTTGCCGGTTAAAGGCGTTGTCGGCCAAAGCTATTGTTGGTTAAATCTGGAGTCGGTGAAATGTTGTCGGCGAAAACCGTGTCGGAGAAATCTGTGTCGGTGATTTCCATGGGACCCGAGTATTTTGTAGTTGAGTTTTACGTGTTTGATGACGGTCATCGAAACGTTCTAACGCGCGAAATGTGGCTAGAGATCTTGGAGCAACGCATGGAACGGCCGCTTGTAGAGCTCCTGGATGAACTCGGTGGTTGGCCGATCTTGAGACCCAACTGGGATCCAGAGAAATTCGACTGGTTGCTTCTGGTTGCTCAGCTGAGGCTCTACAACAACGATATCCTGATCTCAGAATGGGTTGCGCCAGATGTCAAGAACAGCGACGAATATATAATACAGGTAAGACGTTAGACGTAAGAACGTTAGACGTTTCTCGAACAAGAATTTTGCGTTGTAGTTCGATCAGACGTCGCTGGGACTTCCAACGAGGGATTACTTTCTTCAGCCGTCGAACATGATCTATCTGAAGGCGTACAAGAATTACCTGATCAAAATCGCGACTCTGCTGGGCGCGTCTTTGCAGAACGCTACCATCGATGCCGACGAACTGATCGAATTCGAAACGAAATTGGCCAAGGTAGATTTATTCTATTCGCTAGTGACATGCAAATCGAATGGATTTCATTAACTTTTTAGATCACATCCTCTCCGGATGAGAGGGGGAACGTCTCGCAACTCTATCGGAGAATGAGCATCGGCGCGCTGAGGAACCTGGTCCCTCAAATCAATTGGCACCGGTATTTGACGATTGTTTTAGCACGGCCAATGAACGCTACCGAACCAGTTGTCGTTTACGCGTTGCAATACATCCAGGATTTGGTGAACCTCTTGTCGAAAACTAGTCCAAGGTACTCTGACAGGGATGAAATCAAATTTTCTTGAGAAATGTCCCGCTTAATCATTCTATTCGCAGGACCATCGCGAATTATCTACTGTGGCGATTCGTCAGACACAGGGTGAACAACTTGGACGACCGATTTCAGGAAGCCAAACAGAAATTTTATTACATCCTATTCGGCAGAGAACAGGCGCCCTCGAGATGGAAAACCTGCGTTGGTCAGGTGAATTCGAACATGGGCATGGCCGTCGGGTCGATGTTCGTCAGGAAGTACTTCGACGAGAAGAGCAAGAACGACGTGAGTAGACTATTTATGAATTTTATTGAACTAAGAAATTAATTATCTGATTTTCCTTTGGCACAGACATTGTCAATGACTAGAGAGATCCAAAGAGCATTCAGAGAACTGCTGAACGAGACCACCTGGATCGACGACGAGACGAAAGAGTTGGCCACCGAGAAAGTGAACGCGATGCTGCTGCGAATCGGCTATCCTGACTTCATTTTACAGCCGAAGTTGTTGAACAAGCGTTACAAGGATGTAAGCCTGGACGGTCGATTTTCCGTTTCCCGAATGGAGATTAGATTATCGCGATAAATGGCCGATGTTGTGCAAACATGGCTAATGGTATGATACTTTAGGTCGTTATCCGTTCGGACAAGTACTTCGAGAACACTCTGAATATTCTGCAACATCTGACCAGGGTGGGACAAGATCGCCTTGGCAGCCCCGTGAACAAAACCCTATGGAACACCGCGCCGGCCGTCGTCAACGCTTATTATAGTCGAAGCAAGAATAGGATAAGTCAGTTTGAGTTTCTCTATGGATAAATTGGTGGTCCTCAAATTTTGTCGACTCACGAAACCCATGCGATCAGAAATCTTGTGGAATTACCAGAAGAAACATTGTTACGTTATCGAAATGGTACAGAAATGAGGAACACAGTTTGAAGACCACTGGGATAGACAAAAGTAGAGGGAGGTAGTTACAAAACAGAGAGAGAGGGTTCAATGAAAAGTTCTTCTGCAACATTGTCTGCACATTGATAAATCGTATTGCTTTGATTGCAACAGAGCCTGTCGCTTTTGTCTGCTTAAGAGCAAGACCACGTAGCGTTTTAGTTGAAGAAAGCAATGTTAATTATCTGACGTTAAGCCTGATAAGCTCTGTTTGCGGAATCATTCATTTACCAAAGAGGATCGATACTTCGACGTTCCACGGTGAAAGCATTATCGATGATTACTGCAAGATATGATTAACGAATTGTAGTGAAATCGACATTGCAAAGTCTGCTTCCTCGTTCTTATCTTAATAATCGATAAAACAGATTTTATCGAGTTTGATTTTATGAACTTTGAAGAGCGGCGTTCTTTTCATACGATCCTCCCGTTCTCGTCTGCAAAATTTCACATTGTGCTCAAGGCTCGACTAATTACGAACTAATTTCCACCCTCAGTGTTCCCAGCCGGCATACTACAGCCGCCATTTTATCACAGATACTTTCCCCGGAGCCTGAATTTCGGCGGGATCGGTGTGGTGATCGGCCACGAGATCACTCACGGTTTCGACGATAAGGGTCGTCTGTTCGATAAGGACGGCAATCTGCATCGTTGGTGGAAGGACGAGGCTATTTACGGTTTTCACCAGCGAGCTCGGTGTCTTATCGGTAATGGACACGTTCCCTCTCACTTTTTCAACCTCCATTCGCGAGTTCGAAACCACGTTTAATCTTTCAGACCAATACAGCCGTTACATCGTCAGCGAAGTTGGGATGCAGATTGATGGAATCAATACACAAGGAGAGAACATCGCGGATAATGGCGGCATTAAGCAAGCTTTCCGCGTGAGTTTCTAAGAGCTTTGTTCCTATCAATCTGAACCTGGCAGGCTGATACCGGAAGCCTCGGAGGAAGATCTCGCGTACTTCCATTGATATCAAAATGTTCTGCACTAAGACTTGGTACAGTAATGTCCGACTGTACGTCGTTTCTCGATTCTGTGTTGCGACTTAGAGATAAAATACATGGCATTGTTTACACTACTACGCGACCGAGGTAGCAGTTAAAGCTTCAGCACGAGTTAAAGTCGGACATTACTATAACTTCATTTCCTTTTAGTGGCTTCTCTCAGACCTAGAGAAAAGATGGTTACGGTTAAATTAGGCTGTAGACAAAACCCTCACCCTTTAAAAATGATCTTTCCAGACCTACAAAAGAGCTCTCTACCTTGACTTGGTATCCTGAATACAACTCTAAATTTGGTCTCCTCAGGCATACGAGAGATGGCTGCGCCAAAACGGGGACGCGGACGAAACCCTTCCGGGATTGAACGCGACCGGAAAGCAGCTGTTCTTCCTGAATTTCGCGCAGGTGTGGTGCGGCTCGATGAGACCGGAAGCGACCAGGAACAAACTGAAGACCACTGTACACTCCCCTGGAAAGTTCCGTGTGATCGGCACCCTGTCCAACTCTGAGGACTTCTCGGAGGTGTTCAACTGCCCACTTGGCGCGCCGATGAACCCTGTTAAAAAATGTTCCGTCTGGTGACAAGCCGAGAAACTCGTCGGTCAAGGATCGACACGAGTCTTCGCTTCGTTCAGAGTGAACACGAGGGAGATTAGTATCGCGTTGCCTCTTAGATCGTGCTGGTCGAACACGGGTGCGGGACTGTTGAATTTAATCCTGCAGTAGCGCAGTTGCGACACTCAAAGATTCTCTTGTGATCCTCTTTGGAAAATTTAACCTGACGTCTTACAATCTGAATTCAAAAATCTTGTATTCTCTTTGGAAAATATTTTAGAATTAGTATCATCCAATCTGGAAGTCCTTCAATTCTCTTTTACACAGAATTATTAATCAGAAGTTTGAACAATGTTTGATCGCGCATTTTGAAATCTGTTAGACGAGCCCAAACATAAAAATTGGAAAAGTGGTCTTTACATGAATTTTTGTTTTCGCTACAGCAGGGTCGATCTTTGTTTCCCCGACACAGCAGGCGTTTTAAGTAATGCTCACGCTTAGTAAGGGTAGTAGATTCTCTAGAGCAATCGCTTCGCGTTGATCTTCAACCGCGACTGAAATATCTCTTCGCTAGAGAGTAACAAGATGGCAGAACCGTGGGGGACGACATAAATCCCGAGCCGCCATCGAACGAACGCTACGGTGACCGATTAGGGGAACTGTAACTAACAAAATACTCCGTGTAGTTTTCTCAAACTAAAACAAAACCGTTAAAAGAAGATAGAAGAAAATAACGAAAAGAATAACGATAGTTCGGCTTGCTGGACCCGAGTATCGTGCAAAGTACAGGTAGATGAAACAGCTGCGCTGTTTCCGAGAAATGAAAATTGTAAGACACCAAAGACAATAATAATTTCAGACAGTCATAAAAATCTTTACAATCTATTTCCCTGTATATCCACACACTACTACATGTATTGAAATTCTTTTCGTCGTTTTATAACTTATGCGTCGCACCTCTTCTCTCCTCGCGGAATCGTGTGAGCCTTTCGCGATCATTCGTCGCATCCAACGTACATCATACATACTATGGATTAGAAACGTTCACGTCCGTAAGAATGCTGGGTAAAGTAAAAATTCGTCAACATTCAGCCTGGCACACCTATCTTTGCAGATCTCCACCGACGCACACGCGAAAATCGTTCGTCGTTTACCCATTTCATTTTCTTTTCCATCCCTCATTTTCTTGTTTTCACACGCACACACACACACTCTCTCTCTCTAGCCTTAGTTTCATTCCATTATTTTGTTTTTTGTCTGTTTTATACAAATTCTGCAGTCTCGCTTACGACAATAAATAGAACAATCGTTGAACGTCGCGGGTACAGGGTACTCGAATAAAAAAGTGTCGGAAAAGTCTCTCGCCGGGGTAGAAAATACAAGAAAGAAACGTGTTTATCGGTCGTAAATGCGATATCGATCGACTATCATCTTCGTCGCCTTGTACTATGGTACTCTATAATGACATTAAAATACTTCAGTCGAGGCAGCTTAAGTGCGCTTCAATCAATAAAACTTTCTTTCGATTCGTTATTGACTGGTCGACGTCTCGATCGGCTACCGAGAGACACACATACATGCATACACACCCGCAATCGTCCGTGTTTCACGTGGATATTGTTTATTTAAGTATTCCGGTATCCGGGTACCATCCAGTGAAACATCAGATTCCTGGGTTGCTTGGGAAAGTCGTATTTAATTAATCTACAAGTGAGGATCTTCTCGGAGCTGTTCTACAAATGAAAAGTAAGTCAATTCAATGCTAGATTACCTCGATAAATTAATAATTAAGAAAGTCATGCAAGAAATTAAAATTGTAAAATGATATCTCTGTCTGAATACATGAACACCTATTCGAAACAATTATTCCAACATTAAAACAAAGGATTCACGATTAAGATACAACTAAAGGGAAATGTTTATTTTGTGTATTTAACCAGGTGTTCGGATACCGGAATAGATAGTGAACACGCAGACAGAAGGGTAGAAGGTTTCACCAAATTGTACAATCTTATCTTTACAATTTATTTACGTATTGCCATTCGTATCGAGTAATTGAGTGTAACGAGTAGTAAAAATAAAATCGTACGTGTACATCGCGTGATCAATTATTCAGTATAAAGCAGATTCGACCGTGGAAGATATCGTCGATCTTTGAACAAGGATCTCTTCGTTCTCGTCGTGTCGATATTAAAAATCGTGCGTTCACAAAAAGTCTTTATACAAAAGTCCGTTTAGATATTACGAGAAAGCTCGATTCGTTCTCGGGTGTTTCGTTTCTTTTTTTTTTCTTGGTGATCGTACAGAGGTATGCTTCATACTAATTAATTCTCGTTAGCGTTTGGGGCCGACGGCCGTATCGGTTACAAGACTCGCGGCTGTGAGTTGTACTGGTAAATCAGGAATTTTCTGGATAATTATCTTGCCCTTACAATACACGAGGGTAATCGTACAATGAAACGTACAATCCGGTACGATTATGAATGCTCTTCTAAATGAAACGCTCTATCGAGGTCTAGTTCTCGAGATGCACAAGCCAAGTCGTCATCCTTCGAGTACGATTGAAACCAAAAGAAAGTCAAAACGAATTGTTTCTCATTCTTCGTCTCTCCGTTTCTGTAATCCTTTTATTCTTCACCTCGTTTCTCAATCTGCATTGTGCACCCTGCGTTAAAGAAAGCACGCTTCGCCCCCCCCCGCCCCGTCTTTCGAAAACCGTTTTTTGTTCGTTTCCTCCTTTTCTTTCTTCTCGTTTTAATTTTAATGCAGATTGCGTATATATAATTATTTATATATAGACATTCTCGGAGTGATATTAAATACCACGTGAAATTCGATGGCCTTATGTCCTATTATGTATAGCCATTACAAATTATACGAGAGTTTAGATTCCTTTACCTTCTATGACGTTTTATCAAAATTGGCCTATTAAATATATAAATATATGTTTCGCGTGTGCTACTTCCATCCGCCCGATCCCAACTCAAGCGGAATCATATATGTATATATATTTATAATTATATATATATATACCTTAGAGCTCCTGTTCAACTCCTATTACCACCGTATTACGTATACGTATTGCGTTTAACAAATATATCTTCACTTATGCAGAAACTGGTACTCCAGAATGTCCTCTTCATCTGGAAAACAGAAAACAGACGTTCTTTTATGTCTCGTTCGTTCAGACGCCGGCTCCTCTTAGCCAAGCCGGAAGAACGCTATCTTAATCTCAAGGCGAGGCGACGCAAAGTTTCCATTTCTTCATCATTAAATCCAACGAATCATCTCCGATAGGAAATACTGACTTCGATACCATCTTCAACAATTAAATATTATCCCAATTTTTGTCATAGTAAAAATGGCAGCATGAGCCTTCTTAGGCCTACTTCCAAATTTCATAATTATCAAGCAAACTTATTTCGAATAAAATTGAACATACAATCAGATTTGATTGCTTTCGATTTAATTCTTTAAGAAAGTCAAATTGTACACTGTACAAGAATTCATTCAAGTGCAAGTACATCAAATGATCTGTTTCATGTCTCCATTCTCTGTCAGTATTTTCCTGTGAGAATAGATGCACATTAAGAACATAGTTCAGAACGATCGTAAACGCGTGTTGCGTCGTCTCGCCTCGCTAGGAATGATTCAACGATTATCATAACAAGACTGGCCAGGTGAGGGGATCTGCATGTACAGGTACAAAACTACATGTTCGCCTTGTGTATGATTTATGCAAGAGCATTGTACAGGCTATTCTCAAATACACACGAGTGTTCTCTATGCTACTAAAGATTCCGTGGACGCATTCGCATTTGTACAGACACGGATGCTCGTATAATGCTGTGTGATTCGTTTAAACAAGCAGTCAGAGGTGCAAGAATATGTTGGAAACTGGCATCGATGATGCATTCGCAGTGTGTCTCGGTCGGCTGTGTGAGAATACAGTGAACGGTATCAACTGAACATAATCTTGTCAAGGGAATAGATACTCTTACTTGAAATCAAATCCAGAAACAAGAAACTCGACGGTCTTTCAAAAAAAAGAGCAAAGGGTGTCTTTTAATTTATCTCAAAAGATAACGATTCCACAAAAACAATGAGCTCACGTTCGTTTCAAATGTATATTCAAGCTGTGTACAATTATTTGATAAGACAATTCGCCTTGCAGAAAATATACCAAATATCTCTCGGCTCAAAATTTTATCTTCTCCAAAGCGAAGCATCTTATCGAAAAATGTTCTATTCACAATTTCTATAATTCTATAATTCATATGTGGAATCATTGGTTCTTTCTTTGAACTAATCGACACCTTGATTAATTTCGACAGAATCTGTGTCAATGGCGGATATTAGATTACAGATTACCCTCTAATAATAATCGGATGAAAGAAAGATACAGAAAGAAAACAAGGGGCGAGCGATTGGCTCGCTCGACCCAGGCAAAATAAAATACACTCACAGATATTGTCTCTGCTATTGTTGTCCAAATCGCTAGTCTGTGTGTGACTCTCCTCGTGCATACGCAGTTCTGCATCGACCGTCAGCGCAGCACAAGGCATAAAAATGACTCGATTACGTCTTTGACACGGTGTGATCCACATGCGCACAACGTAAGTTGCAAAGGAAATTTGAGTCGTTTTTTTTTGTATTATCGGTTGTTGTTGTTGTTTTTGTATTGTTAGACAGAAAGCAGCCAGGTCCTTTTAGAGCAGCACAATTAAATAGAAAAATAAAATAAACGAAATTCCTAGTATATCTGCGATCCACAAAACTTGCGCGACTTCTGTTCCTTCGAATTCTTTCCTTTTTTTTCTCGATCGATTCGTAAGATAGATCATTTTGCTTCGAGCTCAAGTATTGTGTTTCTCAGACATACTGTACACAACCTGTCTGCAACATAAAGTATGTATATATTTTACAGAATAATATATAATGGTTGGTATCATAGCGATAAATTGATAAAACAGTTTGCGTAACTACTTCTTCTTAGATTATCGAATTACATAATAACGACGATCGAAACGAAAACATTTTGTCGGAACGAACGATTCGAAGTTATCGGGTGCGCAATTTTCCAATGGAACTTTCAATGTACATCTGTGCATCGATGCGAGCCGAAGAAGAACCGTTTTGCAATGTGTATAGTTCAATATTCATTAGATTCTACGGGGTCGGTATAAAAATGTATTCGTTATTTAATTAAAGAAGCTGCCAAGCAGACGCGGAACGTCTACGATGGATTTTACTTTGGAAAATTGCACAAAAATTTGCGTGTTCAAACATGGTTGTACGTTATACACATATAAAACGATATTGATAATATCCACTAGATTATACACATTGTAAATATTTAAAAAAAATAGAAGACCAACGAGAATCATTATTTGTGTCGGTATAAAAAGCTAGAGCGAGAAAACCCTGTAGCAGAAAGAAACAACATTGAAATACTGTTGCATCATAATGCTTTTGAACGCGTTAAAACCATATTTGAAGGAATCTTATATAGTTCGTCTTTTCTCTTCACACGCGAATTTGAATAACTTTCTGGCGGATTTTGTTGTTTATCTATATATTTATAAAAAAGAAGAAAACAAGGGAAGAACGTCATTTCGATATAACAAGGTACGCTAAATAAAAAAAGAAAAGTTCGTACCACAAACGCAACGGCAAGACGCAATTAAAAATGTGTGTGACGAAGTTCGTTGAAATTAAATAAGCTTATGTGAAGATGCAGAAGATACTCGGTAATTAAGAATAAGATGACAATGAATGAACGTAAACGATAAGAAATGCATACACCTGGGAAAGCGTCTATATAAATTATGTGTGTCGCAAGTATTCATTTCTTTCTTTCATTGTTTCAGTACTTTCTCTAACACTCATAAGATGGCACATTTAATATGAGCATAAATTGTTCTATTTACATATTGTCGAGCCTGTGATTCAGTACCACATAACATAATTGTAAACAATTTCTCTCGTCCAAATAATAACGTGAAACGGTAGGAATACAATTTAAAAAAAGGTCCATCACGCACGGACTATATAATCAGCTTAAATGATTCACCGATAATCGCTCAATATACAATAGTTATTGTGTATCGCATATTAGTTTCTCTTTGTACATACAGAAATCGTTGTTTATTCCGTTTCTGTGTTCTGCGTTCGTTGGCAGCGGCTTATTATATGAAAAGAAATAACGCGCGTTCCACGAGAAGCAATGATCAGTGAATCATTTAACATTATTTTTTTTGTGTAAACAATATCCTCTCGATTTTAAAGAAATAGCTGCCCCATTGTCGTAGACAATCCTAGAACGCAAGCAATGGAAAAATATTAATAAAAATACGTACCTTTTGTTCAATCATTTCTTAATAAAATAATTATAATTTACATGCATTATGTATATATGTATATATATATATTTATATATAATATATGTATATATATTCAGCAAATTATTCGCGCTGTCTCGTTACTTAAAAGAAAGATTCTTCGACGTAATCCGTGTTATTTACATGACCATGCTTGTGCTCTACTTTCATTGTGCGTTCGTGCTTTACATCAACAATTACAACCACAATAATATATATATGTATAATGAAGCGTGCATTATAGTGTGTTTATCATAATAAACCATTATATGGAATTAAATACTGATCTCTTTTTTTTCTGTTTTCAATCGTTCAGAATCTTTTAGCTAGTTCCATTATTGCTGTATACTAAAAGTTCAACCACGGCAGTTGCATGTCTCATGCAAAAGAAGAGATTTACTCGACTTCACAGCAATGTGCAATTCAACGATCTATTGGCGTTCGATTTTGCTTAAACATTCGGCTTTGCATAGAGGTACAGTTATAAATATGGGCTTCGTTACGAAATGCTATGCCCCGTAAACAAGGAGCACGCGACTGGAAATAATCTTCTCAAATTTATACTCGTGAAACGATCAAAGTAACGGTAAAAGATCAAACCGGGATTGAAAGAAGAACAGCTACAGAGACAGAGATCTAATGAGAGATCTAATCAGAGAGTTCGAAATTGAAATATACTGTCTTTATTACGACATAAAAAATGCCTGTTTTACTCTTTGTTGAATATTCAAAACGTTACGGTTCGATGCAACTTTTCTTGACTATGATCAGCATTACGAATTCACGTTTTACATGCAAACATCTGAACGAACATAAAGAACGAACTTTTAAGAATATCGATTACTGTAAGGATACATAGTACGAGATGGAATGCAAAGTGTTGAAACGACACGTAGAAACAAACTGTTAATAGATCTCAAGTACGAATTACATAAACCTGAAAAGTAAATCAACTAGGGCAGCGAATAAATACTTTGAAATATTACCTACAGTAAACAGAGAACATGCACTAACGAAACACAATAATTTTTGCTGTTGGTGTTACTGGAAAAAGAGAATAGATAGAAGGTATTATTAATCCTCGGACGTAGGAGAATCTTCTAATAACAAAAAAACCAAAAGGTAACAATATTTGTTCTAAGGTGGTAAATACTGTCCTAGAAAAGTACATTTTCCCAAGTTCCTATTTTCCACAATTTCAGTCACCTATATATTTAAAAAAAAATAGAACTACAAGTAAAAAGATTTAAAAACTCTGGTCCAAAAATGTAGAATCAGTACTTTACTAAACGAAAAGGGTTGCACAAAATATAACAACTACATGTACAATGTATGAAAAACATTAGCGACCTTAAAGTGTCGGAAAACATGAGCTTGAAAAGAAGATCCTCTTCGTTACAATATTTATCCCTTCAAATCAAACTTTCTAATGACTAACATAAACAATGATCAATTTAAGCTGGCAACTGGAAATGAAGAAGTTCGATGAAACTTATGGTGGCAAACCTGGGTCAGAATCGACCCGTCGTCTGAGGACCAAGAATAAAGATTGAATTCTAAAGACTTTTTCATTGAACGTTTTCAAAGTATTCATTCAAGTTCGATTGTATGTCTTGCCTCCAAATTTATAACTCATCTATTTACAACACCGGCATCTACATAACATCAACAAAGAATTCACAAGGATTTCCCATCGCAATGCGAAATGACTGTCTACTACCAGATAAGTCTTGTTGGTTCTGTTGATTCCCTGAACCAGTTCCTGTCTGCACAGACTGTTCAGAACCACTGGAACGACTGCGACTACCATTCGATCGTTTTCCATTCGAACCGTTCCCATTGCCAGAGTTCTTACTCGGCATTGTTGGCACCGATGGGATATGCAATTCGGACTCGGACGCCGAAGAACAAGACTTCAAGTCATGGATTGGTTCTTTGCAAATGTGTTCGCTACCTGCACTACTACCCCCTGTTGAAACACATCGTTTTGAACATTCATCCTGTGTCCTTAAAGTACCAGGCTTGGGCAAATCTTATTCAAAATACAGACAAAACAATTTTAAATTATCATTTATATTAACATTTACACTACTTTACAGTTTTTATTTTACTTCACCCTGTTGATTCTAAGGTGGTTGTCTCGTGCAAACAGGTCAAAAAATTCATTTCCTTTTTCATTAATTTTAAACCTTAATTTATTAGGTTCAGAGTCGAGACAACCCCGCAATCAATTATTTTTATTCGTGGAGTAACGTGTAAAAAATTACCAAGGAAAACGAATACTAACACGAAACAAATACGATTTTAAGGGGGTAGACTCTCGTTTCCAGGATTGCAAGGGTATGGAATGCGCCCTTTCATTTTTCGATAATACAAAGTCAGATAGAAGATCAATGTAGGCCACGATGCCCTCAAAAGTCCTATTTTTATATTAAAAAAACGTAATTTGCATTATTCGGAACCATAAAGCTGCGACAGCTATATGCTGCCGAACAATGAAAATTACGCCTCATAAATATAAAAATGGGACTTTTGAGAACTATTGTGGCCTAGATTGATCTTTTATTTAGCGCTTTTGACTATTAAAAATTCCAACTTTGCATTATCAAGAAATGAGAAGGCGCATCTCGCACCCTTGCAATTGTGGGAACGAGTATACCCCCTGAAGACAACACCAGGCGAAATAAGATAATATTTTTAAATGCCCATGCCTGCAAAATACTAATGTAAATCTCACCTGAGCCACTGTGAACACTCTCTTCTCGATGATAACCATAGACAGTCGGTTCATTAGTGAAATTAAATGGCATTGGACTATAACCAGTTGCAGAATGAGGTGCATACGTTCCTGAATAAGGCATGTCCCAGGCATTTGGCGGCGGTAATGGTCCAACGGTATCGCAGTCTAATTTCATGCTGCTCATGGCTGAACACAAGTCACCGAAAATGTAATAACATTGTTCGGAGAATGTTATCTTGTTCACTGTATGCCTAATGAAGCCAGCTTTCAGCATGAGGGATGCGTATTTTCTGGCATCGCGACGATCAATGAACCCTTCCACGTGGGTATTAAGCCAATCCACCACGTCTGCGCCAATAAACGCATTTGGTATTGTTATTTTAAGCCACATACGTTCACGGATTTCTAACCCTGAGTCAGGTCGAGCCATTGCTCTTACTACTGTGGGCATGTCAGTATTGACTGTGAGGTGAAGCTCTTCTAGTGGTCCTAAGGAAAAGTTATTATTTACTCTTCTATTATTTGCAACATCTTTCTTTCAGACCTATATTATTGTTCTTGTTGAAAGAATAATTACTTTCTGTGTCTGGTAGAGTGCTCGCAAGACTGCTCGATGTCGATGTCAGAGTTGTGGCACTTGGAGGGCGTGGAGGGAAACCTTCACCCCTTATGGCAGCTGTGTGTGCCACCCAAGCACCAGGATCTATAGGTCGTACAGGTTCTGTACGTGGTATTGTGAAGTATCCTTTTGGATTAGGATCCCAACACTTTGCTACTACTAGTTTGATTGGTCTGAAAGATTCATAGACCCGTGTTATTTTATCAAATACCTACAAAATTTAAAGCATCATTAGAGCACACATACCCTGGTTTTTGAACCACTTCGCGCAGTACCCTAACTGCCTCGTCATTAGACATGTTCTCGAAGTTAATATCGTTTACTTGAAGAATCATGTCGCCCGGTTCTATTCGACCATCTAAAGCAACAGCTCCCCTGTGCATACCAAAATTAACATGTTAAAGTTAATTACTTCTACATGTAATTATAGTATATTTTTTGTGCACTCTGTACTAATGTAATTTATGATACAGAGCCTGCTTTTTTTTAAAATGTAAGTGTGGATAAATTGAAACATACCCTTTCATTATGGAACCAACATAGATACCCCCGTCACCACCCTTGTTACTTTGACCAACAATACTAATCCCAAGGAAGTTTACAGTGTCCATATTTAATGAAACTGTTATAATATTTAAGGACATTGTACTGTCTGTGATACTGCTAAAGGATGATGTTCTCGACATAGGTAGTAATCTGTGACGCCGTCTTCTTTGTGGTCTACGTCGATCTAACATTGAAATGCAAAAATTAATTCTAGAGCCTGATTCTATACCTTTCGAATAAAAGAGAAACATTTCCGAGCTTCGGTATAAATTTACCTAATGTAGCTCTGTCGACTGTACTACTCATATTAGTGTGTCTGCCTGTTGTCGATGTTATACGGCTACTTGCATCGTCATCTGACTCTAAAAATGTGGTTGTCTCTAAATCTGAACTTAAAATAGAAGCAGTCTCATAACCATGGCCTGATCTGTGTTTCGAATGACCATTTATACGAAGTCCTGGGTTAGTAAACAAATGAGAATAATGTTTAGATAACAGTGATTTTTTATGATGATCGATTCTAACAAAAGTATTATAGAGAAGAGAATAAATAGCAATGACTAGAGTCTTTACTAATTAAAGACAGATTAATCAAGATAACATACCATTGTACTTGTTTTTGTATTTGTCAATGTACTTGTCTGAATGGTGTCTTGAACTTTTATGTAAATGATGCCCTTGCCGACTACTTATAATACTTTCAGTTTCAGTTAGAGTGTCGTCGTGAGAAAGTGGTGGTGGACCACGATTTGTGTGACCAGGTGTCACATGATCGACACGATCATGCTTTGCCTCGCTGTGTGCCACTGAATCTGTGCACTGAGACGCACCATCTGACACATTGCTGCCCTCAGCAGACACCAACTGATGGTAAATATATTTGTTTCTTTAATTACAATTTATCCAGTTCTGGAGTAATCAACCCTTTAACTGTTTCACCCTGACAACACTTAATTATCTCTGTTGGAATCGATGATAAAAGAAAATGTCTAAGACATTGGAAGGTCATAAATGTTTCTCTAAATGAAATATTGTATTCTGAACTCCATAGTATAAGAAAACATTTGTGTGGGTATATATATACATTGTGCACAGTCAAAGGGTTAATACTTCCTTAAAAGTAATTAATTTATTAAGGTTTCTGTATTCTACAGTACTCTATTGTATTGTTTACATACTGCAAGTTTTGTGGATACATATATAATCACAAAACTTGTGTAGATTTTTATAAATATCCATACTATTTATAATCTCTTTAAAATCAATATCTTTAAAGTTTATGCTTTAAAGCTTAGTTCTAGATCCATTTCATACATTTATAAATTGCATGTATTACATAATTTTCATAAATTTCAGAATAATTCGTAAGAACTTGAATTGAAAATCTTACCCAGGAGACAACCCGTCCATTGAAACAGGGGAGGTGAGCATCATCATCAACAATTTCTTCTTTTACAACTCTGTCAAGAAAAAAAAAAACATTTTATTGCATCAAGTCAATCGTAAAACCATAATCAATTTTAGAGAATAATTTACTACATGTGCATAGATTAATAAACAGTGAACATCATATAACAGAAAAATGTAATGTTCAATTCCAATTTGGTTTTGTAATTAAACAACTTATTTAAGTCTTAAGAACTTCAATATGCGATTTCATAGAAAATCTAAGAAACATGAATGCTGAAAAAATATTAGAAAATGTACAGAACAATTTTTTCAGTGCTCAAACAAAAATCCTTTTGTTCGACTACACCCAGGTCACCCCAGTGAATCATAATAGACAAATTTGAATTTAACCGCGATTCGATTGTCCCTTATTTTTCTATACGAATTGTTAAATTTTTATCAAATCATATCGAATTATTATACAATTAATTTATTGGATTACGAGAATACTGGAGCATGTCATTACATTTCGAAAGAAACGTTGCGAATAAGGAACGCTCAGGTCAAAAACAAAAGAGTCCCATTTCGCAGACAATATACAATGAATATTGACAATAGATACAATGTATATACAGGTCAAGAGTCAAATCAATTGATCCTTCTAAAGAAATAATGAATTAATTTAGTTCTTTGTTTATGAAATAAATTCCAACAGAATTATAGACAAATATTCGTCGGAATAATCAAATGTTAATGATAAAGACAACAAAAAAATTGTTAACAGATCCCAACATTTTTACGAGAAAGTCATCCTGAATGTGCAGCGAGCGTTTAATGTTGAGTGCGTATAGTCACCTTTAGTAAAGAAAGGTTTAAAACGCTTCACATATATCGGGATTTAAATGGACCGAGTGTAGAATGTGAATCGACTGTCGGGAAATGGTACGCGGAGCAGAGAGACGGCAGATAATTGTCAAAATGTGACTGTCGGACACTTTGTGACTCCCTTTGTGGTCCTAGCAATTTTCGATCCACTTAGTCCGCATTTATTTTACCATTTCCGGATGTCATCGCACGATTTAATTCCATTTAAACATTTCGAAATTTAATCAACGAAACAAAACATTTTCGCCGATATATCCGGGTGGATGTATTGAAACGCGACTTATTATAAATAGACTGCGTTTATGACAAAAACGAAATGAAATAGAAACCTGTGAAAAAGAAATGAACGCGTATGTAGCTCAATTTTGATGTTACATAAAAATCCGGAGTCTAATTATAAGACTGCGGATCTTTATACATTTATAGCAAAAGTGAGTATATGAAATTCGAAATTGTTGGCCAATTTAAAAAATTGAAGATGTAAATATATAATTTCTCCTCTATTAATATCATTATGTGGGAAGAAGTAACATTCAATTTAATTTTTATCTACTGCAATCGATGCAGACAATTTTTATTTTCCATAAGATCCGCAGTCTACTAATTACAAACCATAAATTTGTACTATTCCGCATAGAATCCCATATAATAAAACCCCCATCCGCATTCCCCATATAATAAAACAAGTCATCCGCCTGGCACAAGCTGCCCAACCCCTCGTGTTTTTATTGAAAAGAAAAAACAATAACACATATGTAATTTTCGTATAAAAAGGTATCGATTCGAAAACAAGTTTGAAATTTCAAACAAAACTATATACAAATCGCTAACTACATTGACATAACCGTGCGTCTCTGTTCGAGCGTAGAGGTTGCTGCTCCAAAGCTAAACACAGCAGCTGTTTATCTTAATTCCACAGCTCGCAAATTACAAAACGTGCGTGGGAGACGAAAGGAAACCCGAATGATGTATCGACTGTATACAGTGACGATGGTAGGAAAAATATCGGAAGCGACAAGGATCGATTGAAAATAAGGAAAAATTGTTGGTAGGCTCGGCGGCTAGCTGAAAATATGATGTCGAATCGGACTGAACGTAGGACCGCAAAGGGTTAAATCGCGGGGCATTGACTCATCCCGAAGATGAAAGATAAGGTAGCCAGGATGGTGACAATCGTAGACTCCCATACATAGAACGAGTACGCGAGCCTCGTTTGCGTGGGCAGACACGCGTTAATCGTTGATCGACTACTCACCCGAAATCATCGTCCATTGATTTGAAGAAGTACTTGTAATTCGGCCGATTCAAGACATTTTTGAAGTCGGCCAGAGTGACCCTCTCCGGTGATATGGTGAGCTTCACCAGGTACGGGGTCTCCTCGTCGTCGATGTGATAGATGATCTTCGTCTCTTCCATCGTCTCGGGATCCTGTTATTACGCGTGCATTTGCGAAACGGGGGGAAACAAAAAAAAAATAACTGATCGCACCGAAGGCCCCTCACTAACTATGAAACAATTCTCTTGAACCAATATGGCGCGTCACAGTTCGAGCCAAAGCCCTCGCGCGTACGAAGACCGTTCGCTCATGTAGCCCGTATTCGCAGCTTACGCGAACACGGCTGCGTGCAACATTATCGAGAACGCGTGCAACCAGTTACGAGGAAGCCATTGACATTATTCGAGGCAGTCCCGCGCGACGCGTACACGGTGCAATCGACGAGATGAATTAAACGTCAACATTCTCGCCGACATTACACACACTCGCGGCGGATCGCCCGATGTACTCGACAGTACGCTCGACAATTCGAAGCGAACGCAGATAGAAAGACGATCCGCGGAATGAATTTTACACCCTCCCGGCCATTCGACGAATCCTTCGACAGATGGCGTCGAAACACCGCTGTTCAATATGGCGAGGGTTTCGGGCTTAGACCATAGACCATATATACTTATAGACACAGGCAGAGAGTATACTCTCTGATAGTATAGGACAGTATAGTATGCACTGATCTAGTATGTGTATTGGAAGACCAAGGAAGACTGAGAGTTCAGCTCGGCAAAGACCTGGTACAGTGTGACGTCACAAGATAAATCTTAAGATAATTTAAAAATGGCTGACACGACAGACGAGCAGAACTCATATATTGACATTTAAAATTTTTAAAATTTTTCAACAATTTTGGATTTCATCTACTCAAGTTTTTTCTAATCAAATGTTATGCGTGTTTAGAGTTGGTCAATTTCAAATCTTTTTGCCGGGTAAGAATGTCCGCCATGTTTGTATGTAATACCGTCGCACGCCGTTTACCGAGCGGTGGCACTGCAAGAGCACGGACATTTTTACCTTTCAAACACGCATTTTAAATCATTGACCGCGTAGCATTGTCAAGCGTAGATTTTTGGCATTTTCTCGTCAAAATTTACAGAATTACATAAGAAAGAGGCAACAATTTCTCGTTTCCGGAGGTAAAGTGTAACCGTATTTAATTTTCATTGATTTAAATTTATTCTCGAACCGTGTTGCATTCTCGCGACAATTTGCTATTGTGTCGTGATGACCAAACCTATTTAAATTCGTTTCGTGTTATAGACATCAAGTTTATTTAATTTTGGTTCACATTAATTTTGTTCCTCCATTCAAATTGAATTGTTTATTTGCTATTAATTCTGATTGTTTGTCCATTCTTTCTGTTACAGATTCCGCGGGAAAGAAATCCATCGATCGAAAGCATCGATGCTACTATCTATGTATTCGAGAATCGAAATCAAGACGCAACGTCATGTTGTACATTCTTCAAAGAGGGAACGACTTGACCGTAAGTACCAATTGTCTTCTCAATTATACTGTGTTATTTATCATCTTTTTTCAAATAATGAATGAACAAATAATAAATATTCAACTAGAGTCATTTATATCTTATGAATTCGGATTTTCTGTTGTGTCGTGACGAACAGTTGTATTTGATTCGTGTCGTGCAATACAAATCGAGGTTACTTAATTTCCAATCAAATTCATTTTGGTTTTATATTCAAATTGAATTATTTATTTGTTATTAATTTTGATTTAGTCTCTGCCTGTTTGTCGATTGAAATTAATGAATTTGTTGTTTGTTACAGAATCCGAGGAAAATGAATCCATCGATCTAAAGAATATATTATTGGTAGCCGAGATCGATACTATCGAAGCTATTGGAGAATCGAAATCAAGACCCGACGTCATGTCATACATTGTTCAAGCAAGAGAAGAAGCGAACGTGAGTATCAATTGTCTTTTTAATTATACTGTGTTATTTATCATTTTTTTCAAACAATTAATGAACAAATAATAAATATTCAACTGGAATTATATATATCTTATATGAATTCGGATTTCCTATTGTATCGTGGCGAACAATTGTACTTGAATTCGTGTCGTGCGATAGAAATCGAGGTTACTTAAGAAGTGAGAGGGGGAAACCTATATTTAAGAAATTTAATAAACAATAGAAGATGGATTCACTTGATTTCTGTTGCACGATAATGCGCACAGAACAAATACGTGTAAATAAATAAGATATGAGAGGATGAAACAAAAAAAAACGGTACTCTCCAAGTAACGGTTTTCATTGTGTCGTATACTTGTACACTTTTTGCGTCTCGTTGTTCATTTTCGAAATTTGAATGACTACTATCGCGGTTCCATTTAGTGTCGCGCGAAATGAAACGAAAGTACACGGGAGTTTTTCGTTCTTAATCAAAGGAATTAGCGATGAGAGAGAATGCACTGCTCGCGTTGTTTTCCGATGTTCTTTGTACATTTTTGTAGAGTAGCGTTGCGCAAAAATGGTTTACTCGCGCGTTGCTTGAAATATATCAAGTGGACCAGTATTCTGCATATTTCTTTTTTTTTTATTTTTTTTTTGGTGTTTACCAAGTTTTCAGTTTCTTTCAGATATTTCTTCCCGTCTTGGTGGAGTGGTAAGGAAATGAAATCACAGCCATGAACATTCCACATCGAGTTGTGCATGAAAATTAAAGGCAAACCGCTCTTCACTTTTCGGTTCCCCTTCAGGAGGCAACCCGCTCTTCACTTTTCGGTTCCCCTTCAGGAGGCAACCCGTTGTTCAATTTTCGATTCCCCTTCGGAAGGCAACCCGCTCTTCAATTTTCGGTCCCCCTTCAGGAGGCAACCCGCTCCTCAATTTTTGGTTCCCCTTCGGGAGACAACCCGCTCTTCAATTTTCAGTTCCCCTTCGGAAGGCAACCCGCTCGGCGTTTTAGCGTGACAGAACTATTTTGTATAATATAGAAAAGATAGAAAAGATAGAAAAGAAAGATAATATATACAATACATTTAATATTATATTATTATAATATAATTGATATATAGTATCATGTAATATACCATATGGGTGGGGTGGGTCTCACTCGCAGCAACCTTCACGTGGTAAATTTTTCGAACTTTTTCTCTTAGACCTTATATGATTCTATTTCGTAGTTAATAATTTTATCGAGACAATTTTATTCGATCTGCCGATGTAATTCTATTGTTTTTGCATGCGCTCTCGTGTTCCTTTTGAATCAGTGCCTCTACGATATGGTTCCACCTGGTTAGCCCCTTGTCCTACAATTTATTCTATGGTTTCAGTGATTAGAACTTTGTTTGTAGAATTGAATGCTATTTCTTCCCTTATAACGATTTTGAATTTCTTCTTCTGAATCCGCAGTCTAAATTTTTCAATTTCTCGCTGATTTCTAATGTTTTCAATAATCGATAATCGTTGGATACCGACCAATTGCGATAATCGAATCGCGAGACAAGCGCGCGCAGGTTTCGTGCACGGCCATATTCCTTCCTCGGCGCTTGACAGAGATTAGACGTACAATTCAATACTAGACATTACTCAGTTTGTTTAAATAAATATATCAAGTGTCCTAATCAGGCAGTTGCAGAGAACGGAAGTCGAGCTTATAAGACATCGGGAAATGAAGTTCCAGGTCCGATCAGATTTTATAAACTAATTTTTGAATAAATACAGTAATGATTCCGTTTCGTGGCAGCCAATCCCCACGTGGTGAGACTTGCGCAATCGATGTTATTTACGATGTTGAAAAACATTTTAATCGTGGATCACATTAATCACGAAACAAAATAAGATTCAACATGCAATTCACAATTTTGCCTAAAATTTCAGAAAAGTCAATAATGATCCTCGTTTTTTTCGTAATTTGCTAACTCTCAGTAGAACAGGGCAAACCTAGTCGAGGGTAATTAAAGATCAATCGGTTAGTAAAATAAATAAATAACAATATATTTTCTTGAACGCGTTGTAATACATGTTTTTGTAATGTCATCTTCGTTGCGACGAGTCCATCCAACGTTGAAATGTAATACTTCTTGGAATTAATATCGTTACGCGTGGTTAACAGGTTAACTGCAGGAAGACAGTAGGTGCATTTAAATTACAAATCGTTATCACACGTATTATCCCCGTGGATATGTTCGTGTGGATGGCACACGCCTAAGATAGGCTACGCAATTTCCTTAAACGAAATAAATTACGCGAACCGGTTCTATCGGTAATCATCTATTGTTTTATAGTAATTAAATGTACAGTCGGCTCAATGGCGTATACATATATAGGAATTTCGTGATTCCGCGTGAACAGAAATAGATGCACAAGTGTGTACGATGCTTAGTGATTTTATTTCGTTATATCGTTCATGTAATTATGCCATTTGTGCTCCCAAAGAGACAGTGCAGCTTGTTTTTGTTCATCATCCAGACTGCTGTAGACGAGAGAATTGATTGCGAGTTGTTTCAGCGATTTTAAATCCGCGTGCTCGGACATGATCGCCATAAAAGCTTCGTAGAAGTCGTAGCTCAAACCACTGGCTCCCCAAAATCCTGGGTCGTCGTTAGAGATCACCACTGGGTATCCTTCGGCGAATAACCGTCTGGCTGCGTGGTTCCTCAAGTCGCCGACTAGTTTTAAAACTTGATTCGAAATGGGGTTCACTTCTATGGCGATGTCCATCCGCTTCGTCATTTCGAGGAGGAAGGGATGACTAGCTAGTGCGTACCTGATAAAATTGTTTTTAGTAATTTTTAATGTGGAGAATGTCTTTTTAACAACTATCGAATCAGTTAATTTTTCTCGGTTTTTAAACGTTATAATATATCGGGCATTGTTTCAGAATTCATTTAATTCGAATTAATAGAGTGTTTATAACACGTCCAAAATATTTTATTTTAACATCCAGAATTCGAGAGCACTGATCACAATTCTTAAGAGAACTGTAACAGTTCTCTGTATGATGATTAATCAGTTTATAATTAACTATTCACTGAAATCATGAATTCTCGTTAACGAAGTACTTATATAATCAATCATCGAACACGCGATCGCTGTACATTCGCTCCTTTTTAGTAAGCTACAGAGCTATTCGATTCATAGAATGCTAGAGTGCTTAGAAAATTCTCAGAGATAAAATCAATCGAATACTAAAATAGAAATTAAAGTAGACAAGTTGTGTGATTCAATTTCTATTTTATTAAGATGGACCGTTCATTTTTCGGCTGACTAAAAATTAATTTTGAGTCCGACCGTCGCTGAACCTCGCGTTCTAATATCATTCAAAGATATAATCCACAGATTGATCAATCATAATTATTATATGCTACTCACCCATGGCCAATGCGTTTCGTGTTCAACAAAATGGCGTCAACAAGATTCTCATCCGTGGACGAACCAAACCAATTAGTTTCACCCGCATGAAAGAAGAATTTCGTATCCTGCGCAACTTTCTCGAGAATGTTTGAGAAATACTCTAGCGTTTTGCCTTTGTCCTCTTGTCCAACTAAATCGAAACCTGCTATAAAGTTCGGATACTGATCCTGCAACTCTTTTAGTGTCTTGATGTATTCTTCTGCCTGTTCGAGATTGGCTAATCTGTGAGGCGCGTAGATCAGTTTCACTCCAACGAAGTCTGGATGATCCTTTTTAAATCTGTGTGAACGAAGGATTACATATTTGTCCATGATTCAGAAAGTATGCTCAAGGTTTCGAACAATTGGGTGAATAATTCTTTTTTGATTTCGGACAGCGATATCTCTTCAAACCTATACCTAAACTGATAAGGAAACGTTCGATGGGTCCCTTATCTAACACAATTCTTAAAAGTAGAAATTCTTGTTTATTCCTATCGTTTCATCAGCTGGAAAGATCTATTTACTTTCTTTTCGTTAGTGACTGCACAAATTTCGAAATACGACTTGTTATACTATCACGAAATTTGTTACAACTATCAACAGCTTCATATAAAGAAATTGCGAATACTAGCCTTTCAGAAACATTCTTGAAAATTCCAACTGTATCCTTCGGTGTGTACTTAGTCCCATCAAAATCGTACAAAGTAGGCAAAGTAGATCGTATCTCCAAGTAAATCACATTATCCTCATAAAGTTGTTGTAGAGCTATCATAAAATGCTGTTCGCAAACAGGCTTGAAAGTGACCAACGGATAAACGAAGTTAAAAATGTCAGAGAATTTCGTCCAGGCCTTATCAAGGTCCGAATAAGTCTCCTCCGGGTTTGCGCATTGCATAGACAAGTTCTCTCTAATCTTCTTATTCACCTCTGAAGCGCGTAACGGATGTTGACGCACCTTCTCCAGCAACTCCCATTCGCACTCTTTGTCTGGTTTCTTGAAAAATTTTAATTTGAAGGTGTCGTTCGTTTGACAGAGGTATAAATCGTCGCGAAAAGTGACATTGTGGTACATGTAATCGATTGTGGTCATGGCTGAGTCGTGAGCATGCAAAACTGCGCCTTTCGGCATTTTACGGATCAATTTGAACACTTTAGATTCCTCGATGTCCTTCTTCGCCTCTATAAAGTTTCGGCTTGGAGCAAACTTCTTCGGGTTCTTGAAGCCTAAATTAGCAAAAATATAGACTCGCAGGATATACGAACAATTGAAGTAAAGTGAACTTAACAGCTTAGCTACTGGAAGCTTATAAAAAGCTTGTTTAATTATTGCGCAATAGCTGTGACAGAAGTTCAATAATTTCTATACCGAATACACTATCCAACAAATATCAACTTCATTTTCTGTTGAACGGTGACGTCATTGTCAAAAGAAATTACTACATCACACCATTCGAAGTAATTTGAATTTCAATCGCCTTTGGAAAAAAGTTAGTTACAAAGTATTATTAGACTGTTCTATTCGAAGTCACTTTTATACCTCTTTGTGCTAATTTAAGCAATAATTCTACACCGTCTACAGGTATAAGTATACCTTTGCATCGAAAATCAGTATTCGTCCACAGAAAGTTGAATCTATTTTATACATCCAAAAATGAATTTCTCTGGGAAGCTCAAAACTACTGTACGTACAGTAAATCGTACTCTGTACTTTAATGAGTGTTCCATCAATCTCATTGATACTTTTCATTCATAAAACTACGATTATACAGATCCACTCCGTCGAAGCTACTTGCTATACAAGTTAAACGTCAAATGCCTTCTTCAAACAGTGCTTTCTTCAAGGTGCTCAACTCGTTCTCAACGGGTTTGAGTGAAAAACGCTTCCAAAATAGACTTGAACGCCGTCAATGAATCACGCCCTAAAAATTCCTCTCGCAGCTGGAGCGACTCGCCGCGAAAATTAAAATTTACTTCGATGAGAGAGCTCTTTGTTCGCTGTTAATCATGCTAACAATGGCTGGATTCAAGTAGATCACGTGGATCAAAACAAGTTTTCACACGAGCGTAATTTCCTTCGGCATTGCTTAGAGATTATACAAAAGAAAAACGCACCGGCCTCTAGTTCATTCCGCTTCTCTTTCATTAGGATCTCGTTGGCGGCTCGCTCGAGGTCATTCAAGGTTAGTTGGCTGCCTAACATGAATCGTTGCTCGTACTCCAGTATCTGTTCGCGGAGCGTTTTGTAATTGATCCGCGGCATCGCGAGATTCGTGCCGGCCAGACAGCAGATTGCCAGCGAAAAAGTCACCAGCTTCATGATCAGCATTCCTTGGTCTTCGGTACTGAATCACCGGCTGCTCGAGATCGCGATCCGATCGTCTCGACAGTTCGCGTCAGACTGACTGATCGCTTCCATCGAGAGCTGTGTACTTTCTCACAGACGTTGGATAGACGCGTTCACTCACTATCTGCGCCGATGATCCTCGGCAGCGATCGCCTCTCTACGTGCCTAATTTTGAGCCAGCAAAGCTGATTACGTTGTTCCGTGTATTCCATTGTCCGAAAAGTGGATAACAAAAGATATCGAAGAATAGAGGCTCTCTCAGAATCCTCTGGCGTTCCCGCAGTGTTTCCTATGTCAAAGAGAAGGTGAACCGCGCCTGTTCGTGCGACCAGATAGTTACAATTTTAAAATAGTTGATCAGTTGCGACACTCGTCGAAGTTTATACAGCAGAGCAAGTCCAATGAGGTTTTTTCAGATATAGCTTCATTGACAGCGTCGTTCCGGAAGTTTGTTTTTAATTGATAGCGTCCCGTTAACGACGCCGATCGAATGATAAGCCGGTCTCCTTCCATATATCGTTGACCTGGGGAAATAACATTGTCAGTTGTTTGGTTAGATATGCATCTTGAAAGGGAATTATGATTTTGCGATTACCGAAGAGACTTGGTCTTTCGTGTCATCCTTCTGCAATGGACATATTGCGTAACAGTAATCTAGATTTACTCTTCATTGTCTTAAAATTGTAGTCGAAGTTTTCTTTGTGGTTCGTAATTGCAGGATGTGAGTCCTGAAATTGCAGGAACTCGGCGGGTTTACGTATATCGTCAAAATGTCGCGAAAGGTGTTGCGTGTTTCCGGTGGTTAAATTAGCAGGTAATAATTCCGTGTTATTTCTGATGCGGTTATCAAAGAATATACATAAAATGAATCACTTACGCGGACAGATCTAATGATATATTTGCACCGGTGTTCAGAAATCGTGTTTGTTAATCCATGTAATTGAAAGTCACGATAACATCGCACCTGTGTGTTTTTTAATTATCACTCTGTGTTCGAACCGTTTTTCTGCATGCGAGGGTGCGACGTACTTGCGCGAGGTGTATCTACTTGGACAATTTACAATATTTAAAGTAATATCGTTATTTTAAATTAATTTATTGTTGAAAATAAATTACATAAAACAGAACAACTTAGTTTTTAAACGATGATAGAGAAATGTAGAACTCTGCGAAAAAAATTGTTTATTTTGCAGTGCTGACAAATTATTTGTTACAGAAACGCAACTGCTCGAACGTAACAAATTGTAATTCGTCGGACAGAATATAAAAACGCTCGTAACAACGGTAATAAATTATCGTAATCGAGTCTCACTTTAGCTACACGGGTGACACATCAACAATTATATTCGCGATCGACTCATTAGAAAACACCTACCGATCGAAATCTTCTAAACTCGGTTTGCCGAAGAGGAAACTGTTGCGTACAGGCAAATTCTTGATTTCCGTATGAAACGGTCTATAGAGATCGTTTCCGGAAATCTTGATCCCTGTGCTGGCAGTACTTAATCTAAGGCACTTTCTGCTACAAGCACCTTCTGTTTACATAACCGCACAGCTGTTCGCCGTTTCAAGTACACGTAAACGCGGCCTCTTGATCTCGCTCGATCATTCGATCAACCTATACAGTACCAAATCATTCCATAAATTTTCGCAAGCCCCCCAATGGAGACGTTTCAAGCTTCTACTAATCTATTAACTAATGCTCGAGACCTTAGCGGATACGAAATATTAACGCTTTACCTATTGGCAGTCGTAATCCTCGAATGTTGAAAGTAAATAAATCATATATTTGAAAATTTGTATGTCAACGATATTGGCAATTAATGAATTCATTATACAAGTATACAGTGAATGTTGAAATACGAGTGAACACATTTCTCTCTTCGTAAGAGAATAATAAAAATCAAGTACAGAATAATTAAAGAAAACACAAAGTACTTTTTAGAAAGTATCGTTGACACTTCTATTATATATGTGTAATAAAAAGATTAACAATGTTCACCAACATTTTGAGCAATTAATTAGTGGCAAGTAACAGTCGTGTTAAGTTTTCTACAATGTGCAGAATAGAAAACAATCAAAGAATGTGACCACAGTATATATTTTCTGTGCGCAGTCTCTGTATAATAAATGCTTTAAATTGCACGTGACTCATGACTTATGCATGCGATTGTGTTTAATGCAGTTATCAAAAATTTATGGAATGTTCCGATATAGAACCTAGATTGTTGAGATTTATCTCGAGCAGATATTTTCTTCGAAACGCCGATAACGTGGCAAGTGAATTATAAAAAAAGGTTCCTAAATTCAACGAACATGCGCGAACCATTGACCGATGATTCCCGACAACCTAAATTGTTTATTCAAATACACTTATCGGTTAAGTATACGTCGAATACTTGCTTCATACCACGCATACAAAATTCTTTTCGATTTTAGTGGTACGAATATACACTGACTGCTTGAAAAAATAGTCATATTTATAATAAAAGTACCACTATTAGACACTTAACGATTAATAGCTGCACCCATCGAAGTAATACTAAGAATAAATAATTATTAATTTAGAAATGATCCTTAAAGTTACTTAAGTAATCAAATATGCTTCGGTAGTGGATCTCACATTCGTGTATGTGTGTGTAATGATATTTATTGTCTTACGTTGTTTTATGGAGATGAACGTTTGCATGATAAACGGTTATATTCAGAGCTAAATCTACGATGAATCACGTTTTTTTCCAATCAAATTGTCTGTTATGTCTGGTGGTCCAGCCATTGTTTGATTTGAATCAGTTAAACTAACTACAAGCTTCCCAATGTCCTCCTTTGAAGAAATAGTTGCATTGGAACAAGCCAGGATCAACGAGGCTCGTATCAATGCTTTAATTCAGGATAATCAGGAAGATTTTTATTCTGAAGTAAACTACTTCAATAAACTTCAGCAGGAAGCAATGAATGTATCCTCCTGGACTAATTCTGGGATAATAAATAAAGGAGACTAATAAATATAAATAAAAAAAGAAATCTTCGATTTTGTTAATTACTATCAGTGACTGGACCAACTGACGTGCCCGCCAATATTACAACAATATTCCTTATCAAGTCTATATTAATGAAAATTCATCCTTTCGATATTACAATTGGACCATACTTTTCCGTATGAAATGAATCATTCCCGTGAAAATATCGCTCTTCAAGGTCGCATAAATAATTGAATCGGAAAGTCTTAACCGTTACGCGACACGATAATACTTTATCGTCTCGATTACGGAAATGAAACGTCGATGTTTGATAAAAGAATAGTTTCTTTTTTTTATTGCGCCCGACTAGTATGAACCTCGTCAACGGGGAAATGAGGAGAATGCGAGAGACCAGCGTCCCAGAGTCTAATCGAGTTGGACTACCCGCTACTTTTCGTCCATAGAAAAAATATACTCCATGTTAATTCCCGTGTGAAGGAGGTTCGTATCGCGTCGACGCGCAACAATGCTAAGTACTACTATTAGCCCCGTATCGTCGAACACAGGATATGTAAACGCAAGTTTTCTTCTCGATCGAATGGACTTCGACGTCGATTCGTCGCGATTCGCGACAAGCTTTTACGCTTGTCCAACGGTTTCGCTTTATCCGTTTGCGCGGAACAGCGCCGCGATTAAAAAATATATATCCGACTAATGTATGAAATTGCGTTAAGTAAGGTCCTAGTGGTCCTTTATCAAAAATTTAGTCCGAGAACCAATCGTTCGCGAGCTATACCAAAAATCTACGGGGTAGGTTCCTTTGTCTGCTACGGATAGACTACGAGGTGTGATCGAAAAGAAACCGGAATTTTTTCCATGCGAAACTGTAAGATAAAGTTTGATGAAATTGCTGATCGCTTCTCTGTGTTCTCGTGCATCAGTTTGTCAAATTTCAAAGGTCTCTGCCAACTGGTTGAGGTATTGCAAAACTAATAGAATCGTTGTATTAACCCAAAAGAGAACTATACGGGAATGTAAGTTAAGTTTAGTTTGGCTGACTGATAGAAACTCTTCGAATTTAGTCTCGTTTCGTTCGTACTTCTGCTAAATGCACTTAGCTCGAATTAAATAATCTCCCGATAAAAATTGGCAGTCTGATACACAAGGGCAAGTGACCAGCGAAGCCATAAAATTTTCTGTGATACGATCGCAAGGAAACTAACAGAGTCCGTATTCTTTTTGATATTGCACCTCTTCGGTTCCCTGTTTCGTTTTTTGTCAAACGTTTTCTTATCAAATCGTCCTATCGATGATCCCTGAGTAAAAAAGCGTCAATGCGTAGAACATTGAGAAGAAAGAAATTCCTATCTAAATCGTTGTGCCACTGTTCTGCTGTTTCAGTGTGTCCGCGGCGTTCACTTCCGGTCGAAGCCCGGCGACGACTGCGTTGAAAAATTCGGTGTAAGCCCTTCTCCTCTCTTGAAACTGAACTTCTGTTGTCGCGTCGCGACGCTAAATCTCGCGATTACAAAAAATAACTCCTCGGTAGATCCCGAGTCAGTGGTTTTTGGCGATCTCGTTGGATCGTTTCGCGGTCGTCGCGTACACAGGACCGGCATTTCGGGGGCTTGAAGCGGAATCGAACGCGAGTTATGGTCACGTTTAGGTCAACGAACATGAGCGTCACCGGTCGCCGCTCGTCGAGAATGATTTACTTACAAGGTGAGCGTGACAATGACTGTGAATACGGTTAAGAAGCTTTCAGAGACTTGTCCGCGTGGGCTAGTGTCAGGGAGCCCACGAGAGACACCAGAGTACGGTCCAACCAGGTTATGGGGTTTGGGTAGAGCAGTCCACCTTCGTAGAATCCTAGATGGCCTCCATGAGCCAGTTCTATGTATATTGTGTTCGGATGTTTTTCTGGAACAAAGGAATCGTTGTTAATCCCCATCAATTTCACATATTTGTTAGTATTTCTGAGTAAAGATATGTGCACGCTATTTGCACAAACTTGGCTTAAGATGTAAATGGAGAACAAACAAACTACTTTCACATATCTTATCATTATCGTAATTATGGGCTACAGCCGCGAAACATGGATATAAATAGACTATTTTTTGAAGGCCTAGAACGAATGGTATTTGCGATGCAAATATTACAGAAAAATTGTAAAGTACTTCAAGGTGGATAGCATGATCGACGTGACCGACGTGTAAAGTTTCTCTGGTAACGGAACCTCGACAATGACCTACATCCGGCAAGGTCCATCAAGGTCAGTTCCTCCGACACAACCATAATGATCTCTGGCGGTGAATTTGAATGATCACTTACTGGCATGCTCCTTCATAGGCTCCAGCAATTTTTCAGGTACAATCGGGTCGTCCAACGCGTTGATAAACACCATAGGTGTCGTAATGTTGTCGAGGTAAAAAATAGAGCTACTCCATTTGTACATTTCCGACACGGATCTGAAATTGTGCACCTGTTTCGTAAACAATAAGAGTTAATCTACGTGCTCGCTTTCCGGACGGTTTGTATAAAAAAGAATAATCTCACAGAGAAAAATAGTGGATTTCTCAATGGAAGTATGTGTTCTTCTTTGCCAATTTGAAGTGAACTTTACCTTTCTCGTATACGCTTCGTCAAGTTCCGGCAGCGTCGCCGCGGAAACGATGTCACGTTCGTTCAAGTTATACTTCTGCTTAACTTCCTCGGATAGTAATACGTGCTTATGCTTAAGGATAATACTTTTCACCGACTCCGACATTATGTAGAGGTAAAAGCGTCGGAAGTTTTGCCAGTTGAGTAGGAACTTCGTACCTCTGCACAAAAACCAAACATACATTTTTATCTAATTTTGAATGGGCGATTCGGTTACAGAGAAAACATTCAGTCTTTTCTAATTGCTTTAACGTGTTCACTGTTCAGACTCGAAAGAGCACAGTTTTCAAAGAAACTGCACACTTATATTTTATGCAACATCATCATGACTGCAGAGTGCTATGCGAATCCCTGTTTTCACACTTCAGCTCATAGAAATTAGAATAAAAGAGCTCTCGATCCGTCAATTCGAAATTCTCTTTTCACAAAAATCGAGTAAACGAATGATTAATTGGAACATACGCATTCCTTCGGATTTCATCAATCTGCACGCGACAAATGCTCACAGATCAGCAGTCTAATGACCCACATACGTGTCAGTGAACTGTGAACGTATTGATAACCGAACAGTCACAAAAATGATGATATTAACATCCTGAGTATAACACGTTCGCAAATTTCACATAGTACAAATTGAACGATTTTACAATCTCGAGAACAACAAAAAAATCTGTGCTCGATGGGTTAAAAGTGAAACAGACATCACAATATTCACTGATTCTTCATATGTTAGCACTGTTCTACTATAGTCAGTGCTAAATCAAGAATGCTGGGAGTCCAGCAGCAGTTCCCAAACAAAATGTCGATCGCGAACGTTTTAATCTTGCTCTGAGCTTCGTCTTTGCCCTCAAACAGAGTGATCGGGATTATTTAGGGGAATATTTTTGCTGAAACAATATTTTACTTACTCGAGGGCGTTGTATCCCTGACAAATAGATATACCACCGATTATGTTCGACAATTTGTTCGAGCTTCGTTCGCCTAAATACTTGGTCACCAGGTTGCCACCCAAGCTGAACCCGATGCACACGATCTTCGTGCTCGGATGTTTCTCAATCAGGCTCTGCAGCATCACGTGATAGTCCTCGGTGTGTCCTACAGAAAGTTCATTACAGATTCAATTAACGCACCCCCGCTATCGGCGGGCGACGAGGCCCTTGAATATTTAACCCTCGCTCGACCCTCATTATCCAAACTTAATTTGGTCTTCAGTGTCGAGTTGACGCAGTGGTGTGAAATTAATCTAATGAAAACGGGGACAGCGAAATTTACAACTTCCAATGAAACTACGAGAACGTCTTAGCCAGGAAAATTGTGTAGGCAGACGCTTGTCAGTTGTTGCTGGCTGGGTGAATATTCAATTTGTTAATCTATGCAAGATTTCTATGCAAGATTTCTTAATATTATTTTCCATTGAAGTACTAGTCGTTACTATAAAACTATAGTTGTAACATGATATTTCGTCCCCTCAGGGTTTCAAATTCAGTTTATGGTGGGTTCCGAACCACCTTTATAAAACTATATAAATCAGTTACATTTCAAGCGGATCAAGTACGATAAAATCGCTGGTCAGCTCACGCGAATCAATACAAAACTTCTTAACATTAATAGTAATGGCCATTACGAGAAAGCAATAGAAATCAGTAACATTCGATGCGGATAATTTTAATAAAATCGTTGGTCAGCTCACGAGCATAATAAAATCGTTAGAGAACACTGTCCAGCCAGAACGAACCGTGACACCATACAAGAAAATGTGTCAAATCGACAAGAGGAACGGATGAGAGTTAATGTAGCCCGAGGGGTCCGCGACGGCAAATTGGACTAGAAAGTAGTAGCTAGTGACATCAGCGAAGGTTAAACATCGAAATGATTATTCGTAGATAGGACGTTCACCTACCGTACGTAAAAATTCGTGGTGCCGTGACCTTTACGCTGGGAAGGGCCCCAACGTGATTGAGTACAGCGCATCGATACCCATGGCACTGGACAAAGTGCACAAACGTTCTGATGTAAACGCTCTCGGAGCTGTTGCAGATACCGGGACAAATGGCGATGGTAACATCGTCTGCGATAACAGAAAACTATGTTGCAGAACGTTCAATACCGCGGTTGCATAAGGAAAACATCATTCACTCTATTCACTAAAGAACGGATGCAATGATCGTGAAATATGTACGAACATATTTCACGCAAACCATCGCCAGGTTGCTATGTTAGTACATGAATAATCTTCAATTTGCTGTTTGGAGAGTGCGAACGTTTTAACGAAATACTTTTTTGAATAATTGCTAACACTTTCGCCACTAGAAGCCTGCTAATAGGCTTTTTAATGCTATGGTTATAACTTTCTCTGAAGTAATAATCTTAAATGAAATCACCAGATTTATATAATTCTACTAGGATATAACCATTGTAGAACATGTAAATTTGTTAATTTTGTTCATAATAATATTTCTAAGTAATTTTCATTGGTAACATTTATTTTACGTCTTCCAGCTAAGACTTTCTTGGCCTATCGAATGCAATATATTTATTCGAGAAAGCTGATTAAAACTTTTGCACTCGTCCATTGCAATAAGTGGCACATCAACTGAACGAACTGCAATATGCGCGTTCAATCATGGTCCCGGTAAGAGAACTGACCTTCATAGTCGTTGGTCAGCGGCTGATATAGATCATAGGTGAGAGTAGTATCATCCGGAAGTCCAATGTAGACCCGTTCACCAATCGGCCAAGGGCAACGAACGCGACCGATAATACTGTGGATTATGGTCTGCACGTGACCACTAAAACCCCATAATCTTGTAGGTTTGTATCTGAAACATGGAAGTTAGGATACGCTTAAGTAGAATGTTCTTCGACACCGCATCATGAGACCAGTATATATTAATGTTTATAGTGTTTATTTAATTGGTCCTTGTAAAGGATAACAAAACAATTGGTTCTTGTGTGTCTCTGCGTATTGTTATTATTTTCTGCGGTATAGTGTCAGCTTATAATGTGTAAGGTAAACATTATACCGTCGTATTCCTGACATGTGAGTCATGTTCTACGCGTTGTGTACGTTCTTATCTATTATAGACGGGGTGTCTTTAATGTCTGACCTTGTGTGACCCTGACAATCATAACACCAGGCACTACGCCATTTTCGAAGTTGCATTCCATTAACCACAATTACTATTTCGCTAAAAATTCAATGTCGACTGGCTTATTTCGATGCATTATGCAAACAGTTTACGTCCGTATCATTATGGATTTATGGTTTATAAAAATTTTCGACAGAATTTAGTACGATTTTTATTTATTTTGGACCTATACAAACGTTATTACCAATGAAAATAAGATTTTATTTGGTCTATAAAAGTGGAAAATTGCATAAACATCCGCAGTCTAATGATTACTATTGCACTTTTCACCGTCGCGTCGTGAAATGATGGTTTAACGTTTCCACAGTTCTCCGAATTGTTGTTATTCTTCGTTGACAGTAACGGTTAGCACGAAGTCCATTATTCACAATTTTTGCCATTCTTCACTGCTATTCCTGCCTATCTTTCAATCATAAGTCAACACGATTAAAGATGAGACAATCCGTATAAGAATAGAGCAAACCACTACAAAAATATATGCGCAAGACTGAAATTGAATTGGTTACGCCAGTTAATCGTCAAACTCATCTTTCTAAAAATAATGTTCCAATAAAAACAGTTGAAATTGAAGTTCACTACTGGCATTATGCAATAATTTAACAAGGTGCACTCACGCTATCGTTTATAGGTACTTGACCATTCTCATTTGATTCACTTTATTAATAGAAGGTAAACCATTTCGGAGAGTAGTGTCTACAATAAAATGAGTCAAAATTTGCAATGTTCAATGAAATCGATAATATGCAAACGGTAATATAGGACAGGTATGCTAAATTTGGATCAGTTTGTAGGCTGCATAACAGTCATTTTTGGAAAGAGAAATATTTGCGATGCAGTTGGTATTGATTGACTATGAATTATTAAAATACGGAGTTTGCTACGTGCACGCTATGCGCCTAGCCTATTCCCAACGAATTAACATTTTTAAACACTTACATCTATTTTTGCGGTATAGACGCTTCTGAAACGAAAGCAGCCTTCAAATCTACATTTAAAATTTTTTAAAAATAGCATTTATGCTTTGCAAAACTCGTTGACAGGAAGTATATTAAGCAAATGGATATTATTGAATTTGTGAAGAGGTCAATACGATTTTCATATAAAATGTTTAATTACGCCGCTATTAGAAAATTTATTAGACAATCTCCAGCTACGAATTACAGCTTCTATAAACCGTGAAATGATCACCGTACATAATTAACCGACCATAAGTTGCAAACCAGACCCAATCTAGTCTAAGATATTAAATCCTGCGGTCTCGTAAAAACAAAGTCAATCACCCTCGACATCTCTTCAACATTAGAAAACAGCGTAGTCGCATGCAAATGGCCCGACACACTTCCTAGTCCAGCAATTAGCTTTTTAGTGGTGTGGTCTGGTTCCAGAGGTACGGTGGCATCCATTGTACCTCGAAACGTGGATTCGTCGCGCGAAAGTGTGTCTCTTCTTTCGCAGAAGTTCTATAATTTTTGCGTCGTTAACCGTGGCCGTTCCGTCGCGGAATAGCAACACCGTCGGCAACGGATTATTAAACCACATTATTGCAGACCCGCAAACGGTCGCCAGTGGATCAGTGGAGCATAGGAATCCGAATCACCGGGCATTACCCGGTGAGACACGCGTGAAACGCACTTTTGCGACGTCGCACAAAAGGAGAAATCGGTCGTTTCCACTTTTTCCATGCCCAATGCTTCTTCGGGGCGTGGACCGTCTAAAACCTTTTCCATTTTTCCAACCATCGAACGGTAGAACACCAGACGACTACATCATGTCCATCACTTTACAACTTACGGAGAAAAAGCCTGAGTCTATAGAATAATTTTTCGAAACATTATGTAGGTGGAAGAATTCGGTCACAATTTTTGCACCCCGGTGATAGTTTCCAGACTTCTCTGTTTTTCAACTGGTTTAATTCATATTATAACAGAGGCCGCCTGATTTATGAGTTTTCTCTGCGAATATGCCACTGTTCTGCTTATTTTATGCGTCCTAATCACGGGTTCTCGAGTTCTACAAGTAAAACGTGTATAAAATATGAAGATTGACTTACTGTCTAAAGAAACGCATTCGAAACAAGTTTCCGTCAATTTCTCTCGTCAGAATATGTTAACACTGAAACATAGTTTGTCGAGAGCCATCGGAGGTTACATTTGGACTCATAGTCTCGCGATGTCGAGGACTTCCGGTCTTCCGGATCATGGCGACGAATCGCATTGCGAAATATTCTATTACAGAATCAGAATTGAGCTGAGTCTTGCATAATTTTTGTTCAGATTTTACTATAACTTCGTGCAACCGGAATGGAAGTATGTCGCAGGAAGTTTTTATTTAAGTTGATAATTGTGATCGAGGTTCTTTTTATAGGAACTTTAATTCTAGACAAAATGAATAGAATTACAATCTGACCCAGAAGAATTTCGAAGCTTCTTCAGCATAGTGATTCAGACAGCTATAAACACGTTTCTAGTAAAAGCTGCCAATATCTTCGCCAAACTTTGCAACAGGTTGGATAAGTTATCCTCTTAGAAAGCTGTATTTCACGAAAGTAGGATGCACAGAAGACTGCATCGTTAATCGCTATTGCATACAATCGGTTTATCAGTCGGAAAATTGTGCATCATCAGAAAATTTGCCACGTGCACCGCGAATGCTTGCTCGTTGCAAATAGTAACAAATTCAACATGTATCCTAATCGATCTCAGTTCCACAGTTAGCGGAAATAGTTACAGCCCGCTGCAGGTTCGGGAATTTTGCAACATTCTCGTGCTCCGATTACCGTGCTAGAAATTTGTCCCCTCGAGTTTGCTGGTATATCCTCTTTGATCGAAAGCCCGGGAAAGTTCGCGACATTCGAATTTTATATTACCGCTAGTTTCGCTCGCGCATCGATACGCGGTCGATATTCGGCCTGAATTTTTCACAAAACTCATTTCTCTACTGCCACCGCGAAATTACTCCGTATATGCGCGTCCAATTTTCCCGTTCCATTCTCGCAATTAATTAAAACGCTCGCGCATCGTTATCACGATGTTGAAACTTCATTAACCAGCAAAAACGTACACTAATTGACCGTGTAAGCGTATTCGATCCGGGAAACCGCGAAACATGCGATTGAAATAGTTCGAAACACAGGAAATAAATAGATAGTTATATAAAACGAGGTTTCTCAAGATTTTATTGCAAAAGCATTCAAAGATAGGAGTGAAAAGTAAAATGATGATGGTCACACTATTTTCACCTTGTTAGCATTACTTAGAATGTCTGTTAGAACGTAAATCATTTTGTTTCACATAAAGGTGCATAATTTCACACATAATTTCTATTGCTTGAAAATATATTTTCGCAGAAGTATCTGCTGTTTTCCATTCCCACTATTTTTCATTTGTACAAGGCAACAAAGTCGAGCTGCTCGCTCATCGGAAAAGTCCGGTGGAAAAGTCGAGCTAGCACGATGAATAATATATTTTATAATGTTATGGATCGAGTGAAATTCGCTGGCGTGCACGGCTCGTTGCTCGAAGAAGGTGAAACTTGTTGGTGTTCGCGAGTTGTCAATCAATTTATTTAACACTTGGAATTTGTTATAGAAAAGAAAAAACTTCGCACAAAGCGAGCTTGGCAAAATCACGCCAATCAGTCTGAAATTAGCAAATCCTGTTCTTATCTCGGTAGTAAAGCTTCCTCGGCTAGTATTACGTGCGATGCAAAAATCTCGTCTAGGTTTAATAACGCTACAGCGAGCAACAGTCATGGCCAGGCCGTAATCGATCACAAGTGGACATTCGGCTTGTTTTCCTTTTTCCACTGCGTTCTGATAATGGCTCGCGTGCCGCTCGTTGTTGGCAAAGTGTAGTTATTTTCCACGAAGAGGAAACGATCTATCGAAGACTAAATAATATCACTCTTCTCGCGACTAGTTTTGCGAACGGAAATAGAACGTTGTAGAAAAAAAAAGACGTTAAAAAAAACGCGATTAAAATACGAGCATCATTTTTCGCGGATGGTTCGCGAACTAGGCGACACTATTGGCTTGCGAACTAACAAACTGAAATTTCATTTTACATTCTTACATTCATTAGACATATCAAATTCGTCGCGTTTCATTCGTGCTTGCAAATGAAATTTCATTAAATCAAAGGAATTCTTACAAATGATTTTACAATATTTCGTTACTCGTGTCTTGGCTCGAGGGGGAAACAGATTTCAGTTTGAGAACGGTTGTAGAACGACCCGGCAACGATAAAAGGAAATGTTGACGATAAAGCTTGATTCGACAGTGTATAATTGCTGGGAGGAACGATGCGTGCCGGTAGTGATTGATTTTTTGCTCTGCTTGGCAGACATTTTGTGCAGAACGATTGGAGGTTGTGATACGCAATCGTTCCCGAATTGATAAGGTTACCGAGCAAGAACTCTGCCGAACGATTTTGTTGTAACACGGATAATTACGAGGAGGAATTTCATTCTTCGGGCGGAAGTAAAAGCGAAAGCAACGAGATTGCTAGGAAACACGTTCACTCGATAGACTGCAGGAAGTCTTTCTATGGACATGCACCAGCTGAATGATCGTCAGTTATTATTCAATAGCGATTCGCGCGGCATTAAAACAGACCCGGCCCAAAACGAATCATCGCATCCCGGACAAATTCCCGCGGAATTATTGTAGCAGCTAACTCTTCAATTGTTATCGTTTCATTAGTCATTTATCGGTCTCGAGTGTCATTATCTTTAGACATCTCGATACTGCAGTACAAATAGATGGTGCCTTTGAAATCGATTGAATTCCTAACACAAGTGCGTTTCATTTCAAATGACAACGTAATTTGATATCGTTTGTTTCCGTTTCATAAGTGAAATTATATTCTTAGCTCCTTATTTATATTCTAGTTGACTCCAATAATAATTTGATGAACATTCTTATGAAGACACGTGGAAGTAAAGTCTTTCCAAAGTTTTGTTTGATTTAGGAAGATACACACTGCAATTGGCAGCTTCATTTTATTTTTGCAATACTCCATAACTCGTTTTCACTCGTCTCTCGTATGCTTCTGTGAAAAAAAACGTGTTTGTATTGGTCGTCTGGGACACGACGTTTCAAACATATCAATGCATTAATCATTTTTTTTTATTTCTTCTTTTTTGAAGTTAAAAATATTTTGCTGAAGTTACGTTTCGTAAACTAAAAGTAAAAAAAACAAGTAGAATTTATAAAAAAATTCATAGCTAACAATATTTTCGAAAAATAAACGAATAAAGCGTCTTGTCGTTTTACTACGAATTATCAAAATGATTCAGTGAAGTTCCGTGAATTGAACATGAAAAAAACCAAGAAAATATAATGATAAAGCCTCTTATCATTTTACCTAAAGTTATAAAAAAAGATTGAGTAATATGTTCAAGTAATGAAACAATTTTTATTAATGTGTTATGTTATCAGAAAATTACTTCAATGTCAGGAGATAATTGAACAATTTCGTGAGCATCCAATTTTCATATTTTCGAGCTTCATCACTTCGCGAAGAAACGATTTCATTAATTCACGTGTTTACATATTTTTTACGTAAAAAAAATAGATTTGTAACTTCTGCTAACGTCTTTTGTCCTACATTATTATTGGAGTAGATTAAAAAGCTTCAATGAAAGATAGCATATCTTCGAATTAATAATTATTTAAACATATTTACGCACTTGTTACATACTATGAAACGATATCATACGGTTCGGAAGGGTCTATAGAACACTTGCACAACAATTGCAGTTAAATTACAAAACGTTTACACAAGAATTTATAAAAGATTCTTTGTCTCGTTATGCAATATACATTTATTGTGCTGGACGCTCGGTTTTTCCATCTAACACTTTTTACAAAGTACAGTAAAAAAAGTTTATTTAACAACACACAACTTCCTAAGCCTCCTCGATAATTCAAGGATAATTGTATCGGCCATTGTTAGAATTATCTAAATAACTGTTGCACCTCAATGTGCTCCAATTAAGTACTGCTCAAAAAGACGCGTATCGGTAAATGGTTCGCTGCATTAGAAGATAACGTATTAGTCATCTGCCGATAACCATGATGCAGTCAAACCAAAGCGGTTGTCTGGTGAGGTCACAGCTAATCGGAGAAAATTATTATGCCGTCCCCGAAATGACGGAACATCGATGACTATATCAGTTGGCAATCGCGATCGTTTCCTTGAATCGGTAATTGTATCGTAATTAGCCGTTTTACATCTTTGATATTACAAATTGCGTACGTGAGATAGCTTTTTAAATTCACTGGATAAACGCACGGGAAAATTTGTGGCGACCACGTGACTGCCAGTCGAGGATCACCGATTAGTATGACTAATTAAGTTCTACTATAGACTGATCGAGAAAACCTATTTTCGCGCGGCAGATGTCTGCCCGGACTATTTATAACATGAATTAGAACCGATATTTGTAAAAAAAACAGCATAGATTATATTTCTCTATAAATTACAGCTAAAAAATGATTTTAAATATACGTTTATCGCGAATTTCGAGGATTCGAATGTTCCTGAAAAGTTCACACGTTCGAGGCCTTTCTAATGACATCATTTGAAAGACTGTCACGGGGGTCATTGCCTATTAATGAAAACTAGATCACACCGGTGCCGGACCATCCTCAGAGAGTTTACTCCTTTTACCTGGTAAAAGGTTTCAGCGCGTTCCGCGAATTCTCTATGTTATTGATCGGCGAAACAAAGCCGGAGACCCTAAACACAGCTAGCACTATGATAAATCAGAATCCCCAGGCGGTGATGCAGTGTGAAGCATCGTTGCATCTACATGAGTAATCTCTGGCGTCCCAGGTGTCGACCTAACCTCACTTTTCATGGTTTTCGATGCGATCTTGAAGAGTGGGAATTCGCGAGGATTCGATGGTCACCCGGGATTTGATGAACGGGATAGTATGATTGTTTGTCGAACTTACGGCTCGGCGATGACCGGTGCGATTTTGAGGATGGTCGTGAGGAAGGTTTGGTCCTTGCAAAGGATCAGTGGCCGTTGCGGTGAACTGTTTACGTTCAGTATTCTGAACAGGATGCACAGGATCACGGCGAATACGGCGAGCAGTGCCGTAGACATATTTCCCAGTTGTCGATGGACGAGTCAGTAGTAAAATAACGTTGTCTCCCGGTTGTCACGGGTCTACGATGGTAGACGTTCGAAAACTGATGAACAATGCCGAAGAACTGGTCCAATGTGTACTCGAGGATCGCGAAAGAGGTCCGGTTTACTTGTCGCCGTGGCTTGCCGACGATCCACTCGTGACGAAGACTGTGCGCGACTGTTTCGCGTGTGTTTTACCGGCACTTCTTGACGGTCGATTTGCGCGTGCCTATCAATAGTTAGGTTCGCGGAACCTCCATCTGTCCGCACCGCTCGAAATTTCAATACCAACAGCTAGAAAGAGAGATCGACGGGACGACAGAGATGGAAAGAGAGAAACTGATGGGGAAAAGACGCGCACGATCAGTGGTGAGACTTTTAGACGATCTTATTCGTATTCGGTTTCTTCCTCGTTTAGGATACAGGTGACTCCATGACAGCCGAGACTCGAATACGGGACACGAACACGCGGCACTCGCACTTACCAGTTTTCCGAATACACCGCCTTTCGTTACCCTCTCCTTCGACACTGTCAATTCTAATCGGCTCGAGACAACCGGGAGCTGACATGTAGGCATCTTGCTGGCAATGCGAACGGTCAAAGTCAGTGGGTTTGCTGGGAGAGATAAAAAGTGCTTACGGTAACTTCAGGTGGCGGGAATAAAATAAAAATTGTCTGCTTGTTTTGCAAAGGGTAGGGACAGAATAACAATTTTAGAGTATATTTCTATAAATATAGTTTTTGATACTTCAAGTACACGCTGTTTTTCTGTTATATTTTTTGAACAAATATTATTTTGTTCTTCTGGCAGATACAGGGTTAAGAAAATATTATATTTGGAACTTTTAATCCTAATGAGTATTGGCATTTTTAAACTGCCAGTTCATAAGTTATGCACTATATTTGATAGTTATCTCGTTGACTTATTGTTAAATAAGTAATATTGTATAATGTATTCAGCTATTTGAATTGACATTTTAAATGAAATATTCAAAATGATTTGTTGAAGGCAAATATTGATAATAAGTCGGTTAGTTTTGTCATAAATTATTCATAATATCCGCAGTGTAATTGTAATTATTCGTATATTCGAAGTAAGAAACTATTCGTTGTTAATGGCAAAGGCAAATGAGATAATAAAACGCGTACACAGATAAAACTGAAATTTTAAAAAACAAATTGGAAGTGGATATTGACATAAGGGTTAAAGAAGGTTTCGATCGTCCTCAATTATTGTAGAAATGCTTTGTCATCTTACCTAAACTGTTTTATAATTTTCGATGCATTTTTCCTGTTGTTTAGAAACGTTGTTACTACGCTAATCATATCTACCATTGTCAACGAATATTTACTGCCAAGGATGGTATATGAATTACAAACACCGCTTAAATACTTAGTCTTTAATAATTGTATAGCGAACATTTAAAGTGGCATATTTTGCCCTTCCGATATCGAGTATTAAATCACTCGAGATATAGTCATTTTTCAAGTGTATCAGTCTTTATCATTTTACTGTTGTCGTGCAGCGGATAATTCTCGAACAAATTTCAAATAGAAACTTCAAAACTTTTTAAAAATGTAATTTTATTTAATACTTAGGATTTTATTTATTTTTTGCAACGGTCTACAACCTTATCTGAGCCTTATCTTTAAGATAAACAAGGTAACTGGTCTGGAGAATTTGCTGTAGAATAATTTAATGCCGGGTGAACTAAGGTTCGTATCTTTAAGGTCAAGGTTGAAACCCTCAGAAAAAATAAAAAAGCAATGTTTTTAATCTTATAATCTTCTTTCCTTTCTTATATTACTATTTACCTCATCGAATTCGATGGAAATATTAGCTTGACGCAGTACACGTGGAACATTTCGAAATTTGGCACGGGTGAGTGTTTTTAAGACCTCGCGGATACTACACGTAAAGAAACATATGTATAGGTAGCATCATCGTGTCGATGACCTACAATTTCAGGCCAAACATTTTGAAGAATGTCCGAGGGCGTTGTTCGACTCTGGATCGTTAAATCGTACTCTCGCAATCGATAACTCGTCGGCAAAACGCAGTTTCTTTCTCGGATCGATACGGAACGTTTCAATTGTTAATTTTATGGAGCAACATCCAAGAGGTCATCGCTCGTGCGTATCGCTATCAATGTTTCTTCTACATTTTACGTTATTTTACGTTGCTCAAAATGTTTTCATTCGTCGCAAAAATATTACGAACTCGCGTTTCCGTTTCTAACACGACACTTCCGGTGAAATCGGTAAAGGTTGATCGTAGCGATCGACAGCGACAGTTTCCTGGTTTATCGTAATTGTATTACGCCCTAATAATGGAAGGGTTTGCAGTGAAACCGGGACTTCGAACTTTAATTCAATTTCAACGTAAGTATACCGTGTTACAACATCTATTCTCGCGTCCACGGTTGCTCACAAGTATGTCGACTGTTGCAATTTTGAATAACGCTGTGATATACAAAATATAAATTAATGTATCATCATTAAAATAAACATCATATTTAATAAATGAATAATGAACGCGCGTTTAAATTCCCGCCTTGTCATGAGAAAGAAATTGAAATTATTGATGTAACTTACAATTGTGGCAACCATTATCGATTCTATCGTCAATGGTAGCAACCATTTGAATACAAGTGCGTTGGCACGAGAATCCATTTCGTTTTTCTCGTCCTATATAAGTCAGTCGTATATAAGCTAAACGTATAAAACGACTAATCTTCTTTCACAAATCGAGTCGGAATAAGATTTCCGATATTAAGTAAAGTGGCATGCGAGGAAAGAATAAAAAGAAAGGTTCAAAAGCAAACGGTAAAAATGGGAAAAATGGTAAAAACGGTAAAAACAATGACGGTGGTAAGATCAAGGGAGCGAAAAAGTCAAGAAAAACTGGAGGAAGAGCAAAATTCAGTATGGACATATTTAACGAAGAGGCTATGGAAAATGCGTACTACACTTGCCATAATATAATGGACGTGCTGAAGTGTAGAGGATTTCCGTGGCCAGAGGCCCAGAAGAAGAAGAAAAAGAAAGGAAGGAAGTAAATGTAATTGCTAATATAGTTGAAATGCTGATAGAAGAAGGTACTGCAAAATATATATATATATATTTCAATAGACTTAATGAAATTTCAAACAGTATTCAAAAATTTATAAATTATGTCTTATAAAACTGTATAACTCCTATCTTACATACACAGAGCTGTGTAATATTTATGAACAAACAACGGCTAATCATCTTCTTTCTCCATTGTTCTAACAACATGTTCACAGTACTCCTCCGTATCAAAATCCGTGTGACTGATCATGTATGGTCCATTGAACACACAGTGCACTGTCACAGTCTCTGAATACTGTAGACCAGGTAGCAGCTGAATAAAATGAAACATTATGAATGAATATATTTCGTTACTTTGTACTCCCCTATGAAAGAAGGTTCAATAATTAATTTATACTAACTTTTGGCGTGAGCAAGAAATACTGAGAACTGTTTTGTTTGCCAGTCATCTTCACAAGTAAGTTAAAAACTCGTCGCTCGTTCACTGCGTCCATACCCTGATTAATTTCGTCGACACATCGGAAAGGTACTCTCGAAAGTTCCTGTAGTGAAATCATATAAATAGCAGTGGTCACAGCCCTTTCACCCCCACTTTGGTGGTGTCTCGTTAATTCTTGCAATTGGTCGGTGTCCCTGAATTTCACTCGGATTTTCAGGCCATACTGATCGAAGTCCATCTACGAGCGAAACATTAGTCTCCTTACAAGTTCTTTATTAATATGTGCGTGGTCTGGTTCCATTCCGCGATGACTTACAGCGTTTTCAGCTGCTGCTAGTACGACTTCACCGGCGCAGCCCATCGCTGAGAAATACGAGCTGAAGTTCGTATTTATTTGATCTACGATTCTCGACAAAGGAGTCAGCCATTCCTCTCGTAACTGGTCTATTTGTCTCGATTTTACTTCCATCTCGCGTGTCTTCGTCTGAATGAACTCTTTTAAGTAGTTTATTTCCTTTTTCACATTGTCGTAGTCGCGTAACACCTAACACAGATAAATAATACTTACTTATTTAGAACAATAATACTTTTGAAATATAATTTTAAGATTTAAGAAAAACTGGAAACTGTGGCAGCTAGTGCGAGAAGGATAGGAATCACGATACTCACAGATTCACCATCCATATTATTTGCCATACAAAAGACTTTTGCTTGTGCTATGTTCAGCTCGTTGTTGATCTCGTCCATAGTTGGTGGTAATTTACTAAAAACTTTGTTTATCGGTGCAAACGCCTCATCGGATGGACTAAGGCCATTAGTGGTTTCTAATGCGTCCTTGTACATTTTCTGCACTTCGTTCTTCATGGGTTGCATTTCTATACTGAGTTGTCTCACATTTTCCACTGCTACTTTCAGGTTGTCCCTCTGATCCTGAGACTCGTGTACTTTCGAAAGTAAGGTACGGTTTTGTAGCTTTAATGCCAATTCGACTTCTTCGCTCGTTATAATGGATTTTAAGCATTCCTCTCGTTCATTATTGTATGTTTTATAAAGTTGTAATTGTTTATATAAGATCACCTGAATGATGAGGACAAGTATTATGAGATGAACAAGTTTATTTCAAATTACTGGAACTAAGGTAAAACCTTTATTTCTTTCGTAGTAGATTCCTTAATTTTTTCAATGCTGGTTCGTTCATTTTGCAAATCCGCGATCTTCTTTTCCACCATAGATATTCGAGATTTTATAGCGTGTATTTGTTGAAGATTTTGCTGGTGTTTGTTTCTACTGGCTCTGTGATTATCCAGTTCCTTATTATGTTCGCAAATCTTTTCTTCAATTTCCTTCATTTTGTTGCAAATTGTGTTTTTGTTTTCTTTCAACATTTTCAATCTGGAAAAAATTAATCATAAGTTGTAAATGGTCACAATTACACTTTAATCGATCTATTGCAGTATAACACCAACTTTTCTTCAATCTTTAATAATTTTGACTTGTCTAGCACAACAGATAACATTCCCGTACTATGTACTGATTGTATTCCAATAGATTTTTGCCCTGTGTACTTGGACGTGCGTACTGAATATATATTTGAACCTAGAAAATAAAAATTATATTAAATCAGAAATATTTAACTTTCGTTCAAAGCAATGAAGAAAACATATTTTCCACTTACGACTAAAATAGCGACGAATGTTATGAGGTATATTATCAACATTGTCTTCGACAGCATTAGTTCCTACTGGGATGTTGTTTAAATTGAACATATTTACTAAATATTTCATGATCGTGCTCGGTGCTTCAATCAGCGATACCAGGTAATGAGTAAAACCGTATTGTGTAATATTCGCTAAAGGTACATATGGTTCCATCGAAACGTGTCTATTAGGGTCAGAATGTGCAACATTCACCTGCAATTTCTGCTCATCTCGTAGATGATGTAACAACAAATTCATATCCCGTTTATTCTCACAAACAAATGCAATAAGATCACGGAATGGTATAATACATTCTAAATATTTCGCATAAACTGCGTCTTTCACGTTTAAATTGAGCAATATCGGTTCGTGTACTATTCCAGAGAATTTATCACTATTTTGTCTCAACCATTGTACCGCTTTGTATGTATCAATACTACTTCCCTTTAAAAGCTGGAGTCGGTTAGCTTCAATATTAAGGAGTTGCAATTCTGTCTCTTGAGCTGCGGGTTATAATTAAATGTAGTTTATAGTAAAATATAATTGTTATAGACATAAACAATGTACCTCTTATTCCAAAGTTCATCCCCTCGTCTTCCCTCTTCAAATCCGAAATTTGATTTGATAGAACACTAATTTTACTCCTTTGTGCTTCTATCTTTCTCAAGGTGTCCTCTCGTTGTCTTTTTACAGTCTCCTCTGAAAAGTGTAAAATTATACAGGGCGTCCCTTCTAACTTAAGCATTTCAAACATCTCTTTTATCTTTCGTGATATGAAATAACGTAAAAAACATAGTAACCAGATCCAATATCATTCAGTAAGAGAGTCAAATCACTATCCAACTTAGTTTTTAATTGTTGTTCAACCTCAATGTCGGCATCACGAGCTTCCTCAGTCTGAATTCTCTGCCGGCAAGTAATTTCGCATTCCTTCACTTTATTTTCATATTCCACAATAACATTCATTATTTTTTTAAGCTTGTTGTTTTTAGTACTGAGTGTATTGTTCTGCAATTAAATTATAGTTCAGATAGTTCTTAAAATTATCGAACTGAATATTTTTAAAAACTCACATGAGTGGCTATGGAATTCTGAAGTATTTTTATTTCCGATTTCAATTTTTCTATCAGTTCGTTCATTGGTTTCATTTCAGCCTCTAAACTGGTCACTTGTTCTGCTGCAGTCTCCTTTTTCTTTTTCATCTGCAAAGCGTATTTAGCATTAAATATTATAAAGTAATTAATTGTTTTTTTACTATTTTTACCTTGAGCAATTCTCGTCGCTTTTGGTCGTATAATAACCATGCTTTTTTTTGTTTTAGAGACACGATCTTTTTCTTTATCAATTTCCTTTCCTTAACACCACTAACCACTTCTTTCAAGCTATCGTGTATCTGAGTTTTTGCTTCTAGTAACTTGGTTTTGCTTGCCATTTCAGATTCAAAATTTTTATGAAGTGCTCTATATTCGATCAATTTTTTGTGACGTTCTAACATTATAGGATCACAGACTGATCTCTCCGTATTCTGTAACAGCTCCTGTGTATTCATTTTTGAGAAGTCTTGTACTTTGTCTTGAGGAAGAAATTGGCAAAGATTATCTATCTGGAAAATAAAATAAGGCACATAGAGTTTCTAATTGGATAAATTATAGTTAAATCTAGAATAATACCTGGATATTCAAGGTACTTGTTAAGTCTTGTATTTCTTTTATGTTCGAGGGTCTTTCATTGAGAAACCAGGAAGACTTTCCTTGTATATTAAATATTCTGGTAATAACAATATCTTTGTTCCTCTCATTTTTGAGATGAAGTTCTATTTTCGCTTGTTCACAACCAGCTTTCACGTAATCCGCAACATGAACAGCACGGCCAATTGTACTTGGCTTGCCCCCCAAGCCAAGAATAATGGCACAAACAATTGTTGACTTCCCGGTGCCATTAGGTCCAATGATTACATTCAAATTCCTGCCAGGCTTTACAGCCACTTTATGATAAGTCCTGCAAATTAAATATTCATTATTAAACCGTACAATAAAATTTAACAAAGATTAATCAGCTTTTCATTCATGTTCTAATTTAATAAAGTCTTTAGCAGAGGAAAAACATGTTTCCTTTATCACAATTTTCATAAATCAATCCCCGAACAAACGAAATTGTAATAATTATCTATTGCCAAACAATTAATACAAGTATTTAATTGCTGTACTTACACAAAGTTTTCCAAGTAAATGTAAGTGATGATTCCTTTATCGATATCGCTTTCGCTCATGTTGTTTTGTTTTGTCTACGTTACTTTTGAATGCCGTGAAGAATAAGTAATTATCGTTAGGAACACCTATTCTAGGGTATTTATCAGTGTTATCAATCTCTGTGTGGGAAAAAATTTTTTTTTTGCGGTAACACTGATAAACATACATATGTACACTCTGATATGTATCAGCCTAACGCTTCAGTTTTGCTATGATTCCACGTTTTTTTCCTTTTTTTTATTAATAGATCCGAGTGGATTCAAGCCCTTTATATTTTTGTTGTTATAATTCTACGTTGATAGTCCTGACCATGCGCCATCTCGTCTACCTACCTGAACTAAAATTGGCTCTAGACTTGCTCTAGACCATATCAGTCAAGAAAGTCTTTTTGTGACAGAAAAATACATTTTTGCTCTACTTTGGACTTATTTTTCGGCTGTTGCAATTTCGAATAACGCTGATATCCAGTTTTACCGAAGTTCATCCAGAGACCTCTAGTCATTTGTTATCTCTAGATTGCACGAGAGTTTGGCAACGACAAATAACATAACCTACAAAAACACAACGTGTACACAGAGTAGCCAGATAAAGACTTGTCTCCCTAGTTTCTATGATGCTATTTCCCCACGTTTTCGCTAAGGCACGATCACGTGATGTATTTCGTCTCTGTCGTGCACGTGTTACAATGTCACGTGCGTAATTCTGCACTCGCAAAGAGAGGGTAATGAATTTTCTCTGAACTGGCGACTCTGCATGGCATGTATAGTGCAGTGATGGATATTGATTGGATGATTGTTTCACGCACGCGCGTCCAGAGGCAGTAACGTATCTATATTCTGGAGAAACTAATGGGGCACTATTATTGGCGGGAAAACACCGGAAGTCTCCAGGACGGGACGACCAGACAAGCATGCCACGAAATTTTTGTTAGCTATTATTAATATTTAATTGGTATACATATATGTACATTCTATACATTTATTTTTCAAAATCATATAACAAATTTTGCAAGATTATGCGAAATGACCCCCTTTTAATTACTTTACTGATGCTCAAATTGACGCGCGTGCGCGAGAAACCCGCCCAATATGATTGGAAGTCTTTGCATTTGAATGAATTTTAGATAAAATGTAATTAATAGACTGCGGATTTATTTATGACGAAAATAGGTAAGCACAATTTGAAGCAGTGCACATACTAAAAAGATTTAAATACATTAGCGTATTGGTTTAGACTTCATCAAATAATTAAAAGAAGAAAGATATTTTATTTGATGAAGATTTCTTTATTTTGTATCAAGATCCGCCGTATAGTAATTACTAAAAAAAAAAGCTGAGACATGTACTATTACCTTGATTATTTAAAAATAACGTACCTTTTTTTTTGAAACTGCGATATTAATAAATTGTTGCATTAGATGAGTGCACGAAGTCGTCAAAGGGTTTTCTGTAAACAGATTATATTAAGTATTTTGTTAAAAGTATAAAATAGAAGGGTAAAATGTAAGCGTGTGCAAAGATTCAAAAACTTTTGGCAAAGTGTGGAGAAGAGAATAATTTATTATTATTACGATTACTTTGTTAAAAAAGTTTTGCATTTTGCAGCGAAGTAATAATGATCACAACGTTAAAAGTTCATCGTAACTGTTGCACTTACCTCGAATTTGCTAAAAGCAGAAGTTATTTTATTTATTTTACTGCGTGTCTGTCATTTAACTATTTACATGAATTTTTAAGATGTAAATCAATTTGTGTGACATGAAGAATCGTTTTTCTATAGACGCAGCACGTTATTACGTTGTTAGAGTCACTGACGGTTACGTCGTGTTATACGCGATTTACTGGAAATGAAAAATGATAAGCTATGATATCACCAAGGAAAAACTCTATATCTAGTAACAACACTAGGCAATAGGAAGTTGATAAAACAAGCTGCATTTGACGCAGGCTGACGTCAAGCGTGCAATGATGGTGATACAGAAAATAATGATAGTTTAGTTTAGTCGTATTTTTAACACAACCCCGCAAGAATATTCGCAAACAGCAAATATTATCGTAACCCAGATTGTCGGCATTTTATTTGTAAGACTAAACAAATCGTGCAATTAAATGCGAAGCTACTGAATGGTACAAGGATTTATTAATAACGACTCCTCATTATTTAATAATAATGTTGATTATACACTTCGAAATCTCTATTCATTTATTAGAAATAAAATAAATTATTGAATTTTCTCCGTCATTAGGATGAAAATCTGTTTCACCAATTAACATAATTTTAACACAAAAGAAAATCGTCAAGATGATCTGCACATATTTTATTATTACGTTACATAAAATTCACAACAACAAACAGCTATCACAACTATCAAACCAAATAGTTACGAAACAGCATAAGCAGGCTTATAAAGAAGTGATAAACTCAACAACAAAAAGTATCGTATCAAAAGACACTATACACAATTAAGATAAAGTTGCCGCCGCTGCAGATATGCGAAATGACCATCAAATTATGCAAAGTGTTCCACTATTTCTGGACACATACAATCCAATTAGGCTCGGAAAAAAGGCAAAGTATAATGGTGTTGCAAAATGATTATAGATCATTGATATTATTCTCTTGCTACCCTGAATGTCAGGGTACTTGCGCAGTCTTAAACGTTCAGTGATCGTAAATGGTGCGTACGAGAATTGTAGATCACCGTATTGAGAATAGCAAGAACGTCGCAAAGTGAAAAAGAAAAAGCAACAATTTCATGTTAAAAATGCTGGGCTCAGTGAGACGAAACCTAACGGCTGTGTACCACAAAATCCGGAAATTTCTTTATGTCTCGAACTTCGTATCGCTGATGAGTCCGTACATTTTCCTCGTGTCCGTTCTCGGATACTTCCCCTACGACACCAACCTGTCATCGACTAAGCTTGCCAAGATGAGTTTCATTAGATCTGTAATAAAGATAATATTCATTACGTTTCTATGTCCATTCATGATCAGTAAAATGGAGCTTGTACAGAGGATATGGAAAGACTCTTATTTCACGATGCATATCATTAGTATCTACGTTATCGGCATCGCCTGTCTCTGGACAATCTTCGCATCATCCCGATCGAAAATGCATCTGTTTCGAATGATTTCGACTGCCTCCCGAATGATATCACGTGAAGCATTTTGCAGCACGGCTAAATCGTCGTTCCTGATCGTCATTGTGAAATTATTCTTGTTTATATTAAGCATTGTTAACGTAGAACATCAACTATCGAAGGCAGTTATCAGCGGGATAGGTTGCTACATATTCATCGTGATTATGTTGACGACTACACTGTTCACAAATTGTTTGAACGTGTTGAGCCTGTGTTTTCGGAAAATTAACACGTCTCTGGAGAAATTTAAGACTAGTCTAGCCACTGATGAACCTCATCTTCTCAGAAGGGTCTATCATTCACAGAAGAATCTCACGTTGCTCTTAGAGCTGAAGATGCTTAGAAGACAGCATTTAGAGTTCAGCAGGATCATCAATGCGATAAATGAAACTTTCGGTTTGGAGATCATCATGATCGTCGCATTGATCGTTACGGATGTGACTTTTAATTTATACTTGTATTTGGAACAAAACACTGTCGATGGTAAGATCCTGAAGCTGTGGTCGTATAAAATCATGCCTATCATTTATAATAGTCTGATATTGATTGATCTGACTTTGGTCTCTGAGAAGATGAAGGACCAGGTGAAAAATATTGGCTCCAATATTCATCAGATTCTAGTTGTCACTTTCGACGAACAAATTTCCACGGAGGTAAGATGAAACAGAATTCGGATGGGAACATTTTCCAGATACACAATCGATACCATTTTTGTCTCTATTTTCCGAAACGTAGTTGGAGCTATTCTCCATTCAAGTTCTTCAAGAAAATCACACGATCACAGTAAAAGGGCTAGTGCTAGACGTGACTCTCCTGACAAAGGTAAATTACATCAAGTCTTTGCTCAAGCCAGAGGAGAGAATCCTCTTACACTCTCTATTTACAGGTAGTGGGGGTCATCACGACTTATTTGTTGATACTGATACAATTCCTTCTCATGAAAACTTGTTGAAGAAACTATTGTGGAAACAAACTATCGCTTCGAAATCAATTACAGAATTATACGCACTAGAGTTCGAAGGACATCGTCTATGCAAGGATACTGTCAGTGTGTGATAGTGATGGGCACCATCGACTAAATTCAACTATCGACTAATTACTATTTAGTTGCTACATACTATCGAATATTTAAATTGAATGAAATTTTGTTTTAGTGGTTACGTCTAGATTTCGGGCTATAGTACGTGCCTACGTCCATACGTCTCATCTCTCACATATTATTATTTATCCTGCAATATAAAGGCAAAGTGTTAATGAACTTTTTAGAAAAATATCTGTTATTGACAGATATAATTATAAAATACTACTTTCTCTTCAGGTTGTGATTAAAACTTTATTTCCATAAGTGTAATATATAAGTATTGTTATTTAATAACTGTATAATACTTCTAGTATAATAATTGTTATTTATGCTTATTGAACGAATTATTCGATAGCGCTAATGAGTGAATGTATTTGATAGTAAATCTGATAAAATCTATTAAAAACTCCCGCCCGTTAAAATTCATCCAATAGCTCGACGACTGATTCACTCAACTGAATTAGTCGATAGTTTAAAAAAATCAGTCGACTGAAAATAGTAATTGGTTACCAGTGATGCCAGAAAGGGACAAAACGGACCCTCGGTACTCTCCTCCTTTTCCCCTTCCACTATCCTATTCCATCGCCATCTAACGTCCCCCACACTAAGCCGTAGACACGCTGCGCGTGCACATATTACTCTGGTCATCGGAGAGGGGGTACATCATTTCACCGTGATTCCCCTCATCTGGCATCACTGTTGGCTACTATCGATTTAGTCGATAGTTTCATTCGATGGTGCCCATCACTAGTGTATGATTTTTGTTTTTATTTATTTTACATCGCTCTTAACTCTTTGCTAAGGTTACTTTGCGACGGGACGTGCAGTTTATTAAGATGGGTTCCGAACCACTTTGGCCACCACAGTATTAGATTGTTTGTGATATTAAATAAAATACATTTTTAATGGAATTGCCTATGTAAATTTTTATCGTTCCATCACAATTTTATTTTTTAACGCAGTCGTTAGGATTATTAATGTTGTTATCGCTACGAGGAATAATGATTCCCTTAATTTCGAGATGGAGGATTGAGCTACTATATTCCTTTCTAAACGAATGAGAAACTCAGCTATGAAAAATGCTATGTCGTAAGACGTTGTACACAATTAAGATAATAGCGTGGCCATTGCAAGTATGCAATTTGTCCATCAAATTATACAAAGTGTTTCTCCATTGTCAAGCGCATACAGATCAATCGCACTTGTACATCAACAATATTATTCTTTCGGTTACCTTCAATGTCAAACACGTGTTTACTGTTTAGTATTAGACGTTCGATGGTCGCAAACGGTGCAGATCGAAACCTGTAGTCTGCCGTGAAGCGAGCTTCCACGCAGAACAAATATAATAAAAATGTTACATTCGCTAAGACGACATCTGAACGTTTCGTACTACAAAATCCGAAAATCGTTATACGTCTCGGACTTCGCAACGCTGATACGGCCATACATCTCCGCCTTGTCCGCTTTCGGATACTTCCCCTACGATACCAAACTGTCTTCGACTAAGCTTGTTAAGACGAGATTCATTGGATCTGTAATAAAGATGATCAACCTTACGTTTCTATGTTCATTCATAATCTGTAACACGACGCTTAAACAGAGGACATGGAAAGAATTTTATATCACGATACATTTGGTTTGCATCCACACCTTCGGCCTCGTCTGCCACTGGGTAATCTTCGTCTCATCCCGACCGAAACTGCATCTGCTTCGAATGGTTTCGACTGTATCTCGCGTATTATCACCTGAAGAATACTGCACCACTGCTAAATGGATGTACGCTATCGATGTTGTGAAAATCTGCCTGTTCACAAGCATCATGTTTGACTTGGGAGATGAACTATGGATTTGCATTGCCAATATAGTAGCTTGCTACGTATTCACTGTGATTATTTCGTTCACTACACTGTTCACAAATTGTTTGTACGTGTTGAGCCTGTGTTTACGGAAAATTAACACGTCACTGGAGAAATTGAAGACTAGTCTAGCCACTGACGAACCTCATCTTCTCAGAAGAGTGTATCATTCTCAGAAGAATTCCACGTTGCTCTTAGAGCTGAAGATGCTTAGAAGGCAGCATCTGGAGTACAGTAGGACCATCGACGCGATGAATGAATCTTTCGGTTTGGAGATCAACGTTATCATTGCGTTGAGTGTCATGGATGTTACTTCTAATTTATACATGTTTTTGGCACAAAATACTGAAAACGGGAAGATCGTGAATCTGTGGTCGATTGAAATTTTGTATGTCGTTAGTACCAGTCTGATATTGATTGCGCTGGCTGTGGTCTCCGAGAAGATAAAGTGTCAGGTGAAAAATATTGGCACCAATATTCATCGGATGCTAGTTATCACTTTTGACGAACAAATTTCCTCGGAGGTAAGATGAAACGGATTTTGGAGAGGAACAGCCATTTTAGAGATAGGTAATCGATACTGTTTTTGTTTCTATTTTCCGAAACGTAGTTGGAGCTATTCTCCATGCAAGTTCTTCAACAAAATCGCACGATCACAGTAAAAGGGCTAGTGATTGACGCGACTCTCCTGACAAAGGTAAATTACGTCAAGCCTGCCCTAGTAGCACAAAATATTGTATACACATTCGTATAATATTAAAAAGAGATTCAATCTTTTTTAATATTCAAATATACATACAATATTTATTTTATAATAAGTAACAAATATTTCTTTTTAAACTTGGAGGAAATATCTATTTCATGTTAAGAGAAAAATATTTTTTTCTAAATATTAAATGAATCTTTATTTCATATTAGAAGTAGAATATTTTGTTCCTAATATACAAACAAGATTTATTTCATATTATTTTATTTAATATTTATAATGTAATATTTAAATAATATTATTTATTTTATTAAATATTAGAAATACAATATTTCTTCCTAATATACTGATAATGTTTATTCTTGTACATGTATACAATATTCAGATCCAATATTTTTCTCATATGAAAAAGTGTGGCTTAAAAAATATTTTTCCAATATTTGAAAAAAAATATCTATCTAATATTTTTGTGCTACTAGGGTGTGTTCAAGATAAGATCCTCTATACCCTTCATTTGCAGATAGTGGGGGTCGTCACGACTTATTTGTTGATACTGACACAATTCCTCGTGAGGAAAACGTGCTGAAGAAACTCTGTGTAAAGAAACGAAATCAATTACGAAATTATACGGACTAGAAACATCTCGTCCCACTAAACGCGTTCGATAACATCGTCGATGCAAGTATACTGTCTGTGTTTAATGTTAAATAAAATACATTTTTCTTGGGATTATCTAACTAAATTATCACTGTCCCAAGAAAATTTTATTTTTGAACGCAGTCATTAGGATTATTAATGTTGTCATAAGTACAAAGAAAAATTGTTCCCTTAAATAATAGCTACAACAATTAAGATAATGCCGTGGACAAATCAGATATGCGGAGTGCGAAGTGTCCATGAAATTAACGAAAGTGTTTCTCTATTGAAGCGCATACAGATCAATCGGACTTGTTCAACAGGGTAAAGTGTAGTGGTGTCGCAAAATGATCGTGCATTACCAATATTATACTCTTGCTAACTTCAATACCAAATACGTGGTTAGTCTTCTACGTTCGATGGACGCGAACGGTGCAAATCGAAAACTGTCGTCTCTCGTTGAAACAAGCTTCTACACCACGAAGAACAAATTGAAAAATGTTTGACTCGCTAAGAAGAAACCTGAAGGTTTCGTACTACAAAATTCGAAAATCGCTGTACATCTCGGACTTCGTAACGTTGATAAGGCCATACACCTTCATCGTCTCTGCTCTTGGATTCTTCCCCTACGATACCAAACTGTCTTCGATAAAGCTTGCCAAGATGAGTTTCATTGGGTCTACAATAAAGATGATAAACATTACGCTTCTATGCCCCTTCATACTTTTCAAGATGCAGCTTACGGAATGGTCCTGGAAAGAATCTTACATTGCGTTGCATTTCATTGGTATCTACAGCTTTGGTATCGTCGGTCTCTGGGCAAGTTTCGTGTCATCCCGATCGAAAATGCATCTACTTCGAATGGTTTCGACTGCATCTCGAGTGTTATCACCAGAAGAATTTTGCCGCACGGCTAAATGGATGTTTGCTATCGATATGCTGAAAGTCTTTCTGTATTTTAATAACATTTTTGACTTTAGCGGTGAGTCATGGGCGATCCTATTCAGTTGGCTAAGCTTTTACATATTCTTCGTGGCTCTAGTGATGACTACACTGTTTGTCAATTGTTTGTACGTGTTGAATCTGTGTTTTCGGAAGATTAACAAGTCTCTAGAGAAATTGAAGACGAGTCTAGCTACCGACGAACCTCATCTACTCAGAAGGGTGTATCATTCCAAGAAGAATCCTGCGTTGCTCTCCGAACTGAAGACGCTTAGAAGACAGCACATGGAGTTCAGTAGTATCATCGATACATCCAATGAGACTTTTGGTTTGGAGATCATCGTCAACATCTCGTTTACTGTCATGGATATCACTTTTAATTTGTACTCTTATTTGCTGCATAATACTGTGGATGGCAAGATTGTGCATCTTTGGTCGATGGAGCTCGAGTATCTCACTTTTAATTGTATAAGTTTGATTGTGCTGGTTGTGGTATGCCAGATGGTGAAGGACCAGGTGAAAAATATTGGCTTCAATATTCATCGGATCCTTGTTAATAGTTTCGACGAGCAAATTTCCACAGAGGTAAGACGGGACAGATTTTGGAGGAGAACAATTATTTTCGTTTTGTTGTTATTTCAATAATGCAACAATCACTACCATTTTTGTCTTTATTTTTGAAACGTAGTTGGAGCTATTCTCCATGCAAGTTCTTCAGCAAAATTACACGATTACAGCAAAAGGGCTAGTGCTAGATGTGACTCTCCTGACAAAGGTAAATCACATGAAACCTTCATTATAGAAATGATCCTCTTACACCCTTCATTTACAGATAGTGGGGATCGTCGCGACTTACCTGCTGATACTGATACAATTCCTTTTCATGAAAACTTGCTGAAGAAACTCTGTGAAAATAGACTGTATCGCTTCGAAATCAAGTACAAAGCTGTACGCATTATTGACATCTCATCGCATTAACAGCGTTCGATAACATTGTCTATGCAAGTGTACTTTGCAGTATCATTGCAGTACAGGTACTATCCGTATGCATTCGTAACCCCTTGCTGTGCTTTAACGAGTCAGACTCGTGATGACGATTTTAACAAAGTCTAAAATATATGAATGCTGTGATACCCTACAAAAAATATAAATTTTCTTTTCTCTTCTACCACAATTTTGATATCCGCGATGCTGACTTGGGTCGGGAAGATTGCGATAAAATTAATCATTTTCAGTGGGAGTTGTTTCATCTTCTTCTTCTTCTATATAATAAAAGTGAAATGCTGTTCGTTGGTCACGACATCACGTGAGAACGGCTGGACCGATTTGGCTAATTTAAAAAAAAAAATGTTTGGGATTTTTGTATGTGAACTCAATACCATGATTCGAACGATGGATATGCGTAATTCTTTTTTTGTTTTGTTCGTTATAGTCCTGGAAAAGTTTTCAGGAAAAAAATTCGAGCCATTGGCGTACTTCCTTAAATTGAATATCCATGGCCACAATCGTTAATAGATACAATGATCATTCAGAAATACGTTTTTTTCTCATTTTTACTTTCTTTACACATCTTCAACAGCTTTTCACAAATTCACAAAACGATCACAAACAAATTTATTGAAATTTGGACAGGACAATGTCTGTCGGATCAGCTAGTTTTAAAAAAAATCCACTTTGCTTGGAATTGTCTATTTAAATTTTCACTACGAAGACAAACGTTCCCTTAAAACGTCGACATGATATACTGCGAAGTAGTATACACTATTTTTCCTGCTAAAATGGCGGTACGACCGCAATGATAAATGCGACCATGAAAAATGTCATGTCCAAAGATGCTGTAATGTATAATGAAGATAATGTCGTGGCAATTGCAGATATGCATTGCAGTGTCCATCAAATTACGGAAAGTGTTTCTCCATTGTCAAACGCATGCAGCTTTATTAGACACGTTGAAAAGGTTGAAGTGTCGCGGCGTCAATATTATACCCTTGCTACGTTTAGTATCAAATACGTGCTTAGTTTTAGACGTTCGATGGTCGCAAACGGTGCAAATCGAAACCTGTAGTGTTCTGTTAAAACGAGCTTCAACACCACGAAGTGAGAGATCGAAGATATACATTTTAATTAAAGAGACCAAATAGAAAAATGTTCGACACACTGAGAAGATACTTGAAGGTTTCGTACCACAAAATCCGGAAATTTCTTTATGTCTCGGACTTCGTAACGTTGATATGGCCATACGTCGCCATCGTCTCCACTTTCGGATACTTCCCCTACAATACCGACCTGTCTTCGTACAAGCTTGACAAGTTGAATTTCATTTGGTCCATGTTAATGATGATAAACATTACGCTTCTATGTCCATACATCGTCTACAAGATGAATTTTTTAGACATGCTATGGATAAAATCTTATGTCACGTTACATTACATGAGTATCTACAGCTTCGGCCTTGTCTGTCTCTGGACAAGCTTCGTGTCATCCCGATCGAAACTGCATCTGCTTCGAATGGTTTCGTCTGCATCCCGCGTGTTATCACCCGACGAATTCTGCAGCACGGCGAAATGGATGTTCACTATCGACATTATAAAAATCTGTCTATTCACTACGTACATTTCTGACTTTCAAGAAGAACTTTGGTGGCTCATATCTACCTCGATAAGCTTTTATGTGTTCTTGATGGCCATGGTGATGCTTACACTGTTTATGAACTGTATATACGTGTTGAACCTGTGTTTTCGGAAGATTAACGAGTCTCTAGAGAAATTGAAGACGAGTCTAGCTACAGACGAACCTCATCTTCTCAGAAGAGTGTATCATTCCCAGAAGAATCCTGCGTTGCTCTCAGAACTGAAGACGCTTAGGAGACAGCACATAGAGTTCAGTAGTATCATCGATGCGTCGAATGAGACTTTCGGTTTGGAAGTCATCGTTATCATCGCGTTGACCATCATGGATATCACTTTTAATTTGTACTCTTATTTGCTTCATAATACTGTGGATGGCAAGATTGTGCATCTGTGGTCGATGAGCATCGAGTATCTAACTTATAATTGTGTGATACTGATTGCGCTGGCTGTGGTCTGCGAAATGGTGAAGAATCAGATGAAGAATATTGGATTCAATATTCACCGGATCCTTGTTATCACTTTCGACGAAGAAATGTGCACCGAGGTAAGATGCAACAGAGTTTTGGGTGGTGCGTGTTTTGGGAATTATAAATAAACGAACGGCTGCATAGAAACGTTTGAAAGTTTTACTATATTTAGATAACTATAATTAATGTTATTGGCGCACTGGTTCGATCAATTGGAGACAATACGCAAATTTGCAAAATATTACATGAAATTTAATTCAACGTTTCAGTCTAAATGTAGACCATTTTCAAGAATGTAAATTTTCCGTATTGCGTCTGTAAGAATTTATCAATTAATTAATATATGGTTAGGCAAACGCCTTCCCGAATAAGCAGAAAAGTAGTTTTGAACAATTGTCGATCGAGATACAGAGAACTGTTGTATTTAGATAACCTTCTGAAAAATGTGTATAAAAATGTTGAAACTCGAAAGTTCATTTTTCAATAAGTTGTTACAATTTGTTCTGAAGGAAAGAATAAGCCCACATGCTTTAGGAGAAAATCTGCTAAGCAGAGGTGTGCGGGATCTCGAAATGATTCGGGATTCTGAAATTCACATGCTAAATGTGAATTAATACTGAATTTAATACTGAAATTCACGACAATGTACGTTCTTCTTGAAAATTCCTGACTAATAAGATATGTAATCTTCGAGAACACTTGTAATTATTAATTAATCTTATAATTATTGGAAGTATGGAAAGACTTCAAAATGTCGGTAATCACAGATATTTTCAGGAGTCCCGAAATTCTTGGGAATAAAATATCCGGGATTCCCGAGAATTTTCGGGATTTCGTCTCGATCCCGAGAAAAATTCCCATCCCGACCGGGATCCCGCACACCCCTGCTGCTAAGTCAATTTTTATTTTTATTTTCGGAAAACACAGTTGGAGCTATTCTCCATGCAAGTTCTTCAGCAAAACAACACGATCACAGCAAAAGGGTTAGCGTTAGACGTGACTCTCCTGACGAAGGTAAATCACATGAAGCCTTCATTGAAGAAAAGATCCTCTATACCATTGATTTACAGATAGCAGGGATCATCACGACTTACCTGCTGATACTACTACAATTCCTCCTGATGGAACCCTGCTGAAGAAACTCTGTGAAAACAGACTGTATCGCTTCGGAATCAATTACAGAACTATACCTCCACACTAGAGTCATTTCATCCCACTAAAAGCGTTCGATAACATCGTCGCTGTCTGCTCGAACATGAATTTCGCGTTACTTATTCAAACGTTCATCACATAATGACTGAACGTGCTTGCGCCTGTTTTAAAAGAAAATGTCTGTTGGCATGTACAGTGAATCAGTCGCAGGACCTGTTCTTCGAGGAAAAGAACTGTAACACGCGTAACACCTTGAAACGCTTTTCAACCACAATTTAATCTACAATGTTTGTGAGCACTATTAGGCTGGAGAGCACGAAGAGACGTAGGCCATGGCGACCATGTCAAGCGACGGACATCGTGTCGTTGATGTACCCTAACATCCTGTTATCTCTGTGCCTTGGATTTTTTCCGTTCAAGTACAAGTCTGGAGCGTTCGTGTTCTCGAAAACTCGATTCGTTGTCTCATTGATTATGCAGATGATTTACATATGCGGCATATTTTTATCGCTTTACGACGTGACTGTGAACATGCACAACACGGTGGAGGTAATGGACGTGAACATTTTCTTCATGTTGGAAGGATTCATGGTCCTGGTGGTGTACACCTTGTCGTACCAAAGATTCATTTTGCTGGGCAAACTGACGAAACTGTCCCGAATGCTGTCGCAGCAGGATTTCCACGACATGGCGAAGTTTGTGCACACGAAGGACATAATTGGTCTGATTGGCATTCTAGCACATATACCGAACTGTATCTTTGGATGGAAACTCGTCACCGTGTCCTCTTGCACGATCATGTACGTGGTATTAGTGTACTTCGCCATGGACATGAACTACGTGAACTGTGTGTACGTGATCAGAGCCTGCTTCATCAAGATCAATGAGCATCTGAAGAAGTTGAACGTACAGCCGCAATCATCGTTATCGAGAGTGTCTTCGCAACGAGGAGAAAGCTTTCTGTTGCTGCTGAAGCTGAAACACTATGAAAAACTGCATGAGGACACCAGCGATTTCATTCTGTACTTGAACAAAGCGTTTCTCCTACGAATCATTATTGCTGCGGTTATCACGTTTACCGTGGTCACGTTCAATCTGTACTTCGCCATTTTGTGGTACATTGCCAAAGTTGGGATTATACGACACACAGGGTTCTGGTACATTCCATATCTTGGAGCAGCGTTTTACTACATGTTAAAGTTCTCCATGATGGTTTGGCTCTGCGAATCTGCCATGAATCGGGATTTGGAAATTGGCACTACGATCCACGAGAGTCTCAATACCTGCACCGACGAGACGATTAGACGCGAGGTAATTGATGATTACTAGGGATCGTCATGCATTTGTGGAATTGGGAAGTTGCGAAATGATTTTTGAATTTCTTTTTTTTCAATTATTTATAATTAGACGGTGGATGTTTATGCAATTTTCACGTTTTATAGACAAAGTTTAAGAAAGTGGGACTAAATAAGATCCCATATTACCTATTTTATCTATAACATTGTCCAACAACAAAAATGTTTCTATATAACTGTTGGGTGGATCTTATAGAGTTTTCCGCGCTGATTCCGAATCTGGCCTTAATTTTTCTCCTACACGCACAGTTTTTGAGAAACTTGAGTTTTAAAAAAAGACATTTTTCGACTTTGAACTAGAGCTAGACTCGTCTTCAATTTCTCAAAAATTGTGCGTGTAGGAGAAAAATTAAGACCAGATTCGGAATCAGCACGGAAAACTCTATAAGATCCACCCAACAGTTATATGGAAACATGAAAAAAGTTGAAATGTGTTGGACAGTGTAAGAAATGAAAATCATACTAAATTCTGTCGAATTTCATACTCTAGCATGTTTTGAAAATTTTTAGAAGGCATAAATGCATAAAGATCCTCAGTCTATTTATAATTGCATATACGTATAAAACTACACTTTTTATACAACATTTATGGAGTCTGATAACGACAGTATTTAATGAACTTAATTTGAGTAGTATCCAGTGAGCAGGAAAAGATTCAACGATTACAACAGTTGTCATGTTCTAGTTGAGGTATTTCGCTCTGCAAATATTGCATCGGGAAAACGCGTTCACCGCAAAAGCAATTGTGATGAATGGAAAACTGTTGACGCAGGTAAGACGAAATCATTACTGAGGAAGTAATGCCAGAATATTGATTGATTCTGTGAAGTAATAAAACCACAGCTAATTAATCTGTACGTCCACATTCGTTTGTAGATCATATCCGGAATTGCAATGTACATTTTGATACTTTTCCAATTCTTATTAAACTACGTCACCTGCAGCTAAGGATAACGATCACGGTAAACAATTGTCAAGTGATTCTTGAATTTGGTGTTAAGTGATTTTAGAAAACAGTGTATAATATAGTGATGTAAATACATGTCACGATATAAAGGAGAAAATTATTCTCGTACGTAACTGCCTCCCAAGATTATCCATCTAAACTTTGTTCTCCATATTTTTTATTTCAGTAGCTTGCCAAACGGTGTAATAGAATTATTATATAACCTTTATTGTTCCCCTAAGGGTTATAATTTAATACACCTCCTCCTTCGCCTTTCTTTTCATTTTATTTGCCGCTAAGCACTTAACTCTACTTATCTTAACTTAAATTAACTTACATTCCTAACTTATCCTAGGCTTACATTAACTTAAACATTACTTACAGCTAAAGATAGAGAGAGAGAGAGAAACGGCTACATAAAAAAGCGGTGCAATAGAATTGCTGTGTACATAATTACGAAATGTTCTTCGATAGCATCACCTGTAATAGTTCGCAAGTGCATTTCATTTTCACGTTGCATTCTGATATAATAATAGTTTTTTCCGAGTTACGTTAGTATACCTCAGTATTCGGGACACTGTTCGCTCGAGCTGGTGGTAGAAAAGCAATTCAAGTCTTTATCACTTTGTCTCATAGTGTCTGTGTTCTAGTAACTAACTGAATCAGATCTGAATCGGAAACAAAGAAACGTGTACTGCCGCATAGAATCCGTATTATTTTTGTAAAAAAGCAGCTAGGGCCATTTCAAATAGTCCGTGTTACCGAAGAATTAAAAATTATTGAGCAATGCTCAGTCATTCGTCGAGAACCGAAAATTCCGAGAGCCACAAGGAATGGCTGCCGTGTCGTGCGTGGGACTTCGAATCCCTGATGTATCCCAGCCTGTTTTGCATGAAGTTACTTGGACTTTTTCCTTACAAATATAAAAATGGCGAGTACGTGATCTCCACGACACGACTAGCTTTCGCCACGCTCTTCGCCTGTTTCCATTTGGCTTGCCTAATCTACATCTTGTACTCGGTCAACTTCTTCGACTCGAATGAAACCATCCTGGAGACGACGACCATGAATTTCTTTGCCTTGTTGGACGGATCTATACCAGTGTTAATGTTCCTCACCTCCAACTCGAGATTGCTCATGTTGCAAAGATTGACCAAACTTTCGCGGATTTTGTCGCCGCAGAATTTCGACGACATGGCAAAATTTCTACACCTTACGCACATTCTGAACTTGTTTTACCACGTATTATACATATCGCTAATTCACCGAGACATGCGGCCTATCTCTTTAACACGACGTTACGTTTCCTTGGTGATTGGTTTGGCGTCATCCGCGGGAGTGTTGTTCTACTTGAACTGCGTGTGCGTTTTGGGAGCATGCTTCAAGAAAGTCGACGAAAGTCTGAAACGGTTGAGAGCGTCATCGACGAATGACCAATCAGAATTAACAGAGGAGCATGAGTCACGTATAGAGGATGCCATGTTGTTGAGGAAGGTGAAGTATTACGAAGATGTGCACAACGAAATTAGCGACGCTGTCGATCACCTGAATAAAACATCTCGCTCGATCAACATTAGTTTTACGGCTGCCACGTTTGTTTTGGTTACGTTTGATCTTTATACGTTCATGCAGATCACCGCTACTGGTGCACCGTCTATCAACGTCTATTGGCAGTACGAGTACTTTGTGTATGTATTCTTAAGGTTGGCGAGGTTCGTGCTGCTGGTTTGTGCCTGCGAGACTGCGATGGATCATGCGACGGAAATCAATACCACGATTTATGATCTTGCTAATCACTGTAGAAACGACACCGTCAAGCGTGAGGTAATTGGTAATCGTGATTAGACTGAAGATCTCTATGCAAATCATTATTTAGTCACGAAATAAATGTCCAGCTAGTATGTCTTGCAAGTGGAACTAATTTTATTTTCTATAAAAATCCAAAAAACGATTAACAATTACACTGTTGCAGTTAAGGTATTTTGCTCTGCAAGTTGTGCATCGAGATAATGCAATCTCCACGAGTGCTTTTAAGATCAATGGAAAGCTCTTCTCGCAGGTCCGTTATCACATTATTGGATCAGTCATAATGTATGCTTACAGATACAGACTGTAACCACAGTGATTTATTTTCAGGTTCTCAATGGAATTGCAATGTACATGATGATACTCTATCAATTTTTAATGAGCTCGAACTGCACTAACTAATTTCCTAATGTATTCTAGTTTGTGTGGCCGTTTCACTTGATCGATATCGATTATCGTGCATATTTATGGAGCTGTTCTATTTTCTAGTTGCAATTAGGGATTGAACTGTTCTGACATTGTTACAGTTCCATTTTTCATCCCTTTATTATCAGAAACTCATTAAATGAACGGCGTAGTAACAAATAAACATCTAGATCTCAATAAGAAATTGTTGTTCTATTGACCTCAACTGCCATTTCATTTCCACGTTACACTACGACATGCATTTTGCACATGATCATTATAAGACATTGCGCGTCGCTGCAAATGTATTATCGAAGTTCCTGCTAACCATTTAGTTTCGGAGGCACCCTCGCTCAAGCTAGTGGTAGAAAAGCAGTGTAGAGAAATGTGAAGTGTCTTTGTCGCTTATAAACAATATATTGTATCGAACCGTGAGAAAGAAACTTGCAGTATTACATACTATTGCGTTTAACTAATAAATTAAAAATTATTGAGCAATGGTCACACATTCGACGATAATTGAAACGCCTATGGGCCACAAGCGATGGCTACCGTGTCGCGCATGGGACTTCGAATCCCTGATGTATCCCACCGTATTCTGCTCGAAGCTGTTTGGATATTTTCCGTACAAACATAAAATGGACGAGTACGTGATTTCCAAGATACGACTCGCTCATGCAGCGTTCGTAATCTGTTTCCCATTGGCTTTCCAAATCTTCATGTTTTACTCGATCAATTTGTCAGACGAGAATAGCAACATCATGGGAACGCTGTCAGAGAACTTCTTCATTTTGTTGGACGGTTCTGTGCCAATAGCGATGTTCTTGACATCGTACTCGAGATCGGTCATGTTCCAAAGGGTGTCCAAAGTTTCGCGTATATTATCACCGCAGGATTTCAACGACATGGCGAAATCGCAACATCTGATACATATTCTATACTTCATTTACTGCTCGTGGTGTATGTTGATCTTTATTTTGGACAAGCAAACTGGATCTATAGTTCGACGTTGCATCTCTTTTTTTATTGCGGCAGTATCGTTCGAGGCAATGTTGCTTTACCTGAACTGTGTACACGTTTTGGGAGCATGTTTTAAGAAAGTCAACGAAAGTCTGAAACGGTTGACTGAATCGGAAATGACGGAGGAGTATCTGTCGCGTAGACAAGGTGCCATGTTGTTGATGAAAGTGAAATATTATGAAAATGTCCACGAACAAATCAGCGACGCTGTCGAGCATCTGAATAAATCGTCTCGCACGATTAACATTAGTTTTATTGCTAGCACATTTGTTTTGGTCACGTTCAGTGTGTATATCCCTATACATTGGATCACTCTTGTAGGTCTCTCGTGTGTAAAAAATTATTGGTTTATCGAGTGCTGTGCATATGGGACCCTTAGGTTGACGCAGTTCGCGTTGCTGGTTTGGGTCTGCGAGACTGCGATGGATCATGCGACGGAAATCAATACCACGATTCATGATCTTGCTAATCACTGTAGGAACGACACCGTCAAGCGTGAGGTAATTGGTAATCGTGATTAGACTGAAGATCTCTATGCAAATCATTATTGAGTCACGAAATAAATGTCCAGCTAGTATGTCTTGCAAGTGAAACTAATTTTATTTTCTATAAAAATCCAAAAAACGATTAACAATTACACTGTTGCAGTTAAGGTATTTTGCTCTGCAAGTTGTGCATCGAGATAATGCAATCACCACGAGTGCTTTTAAGATCAATGGGAAGCTCTTCTCGCAGGTCCGTTATCACATTATTGGATCAGTCATAATGTATGCTTACAGATACAGACCCTAACCACAGTGATTTATTTTCAGGTTCTCAATGGAATTGCAATGTACATTATGATACTCGGCCAATTTTTAATGAGCTCGAACTGCACTAACTAATTTCCTAATGTATTCTATTTTGTGTGGCCGTTTCACTTGATCGATATCGATGATCGTGCATATTTATGGAGCTGTTCTATTTTCTAGTTGCAATTAGGGGCTGAACTGTTCTGACATTGTTACAGTTCCATTTTTCATCCCTTTCTTATCAGAAACTCATTAAATGAGCAGCGTAGTAACAAATAAACATCTAGATCTCAATAGGAAATTGCTGTTTTATTGTCCTCAATTGCCATTTCATTTCCACGTTACATTATGACATTCACCGTGCAGATGATCATTATAAGAAATTATATGTCACTGGAAGTGTTGGTCATTATCGAAGTACCTACTAACCATTTAGTTTCCGAAGCACGTTCGCTCTAGCCGGGTGTAGAAGAGTAATGTAGAGAAATGTGAAGTGTGTCACTTGTAATCAATAAATTATCGAACTGTGAGAAAGAAAAACTATTCAACAATGATCAGTGAATCCACGAGAATCGAAAAGCCAAAAGGATTCAAGCGATGGCTACCGTGTTACGCGTGGGACTTCGAATCCCTGATGTATCCCAGCGTGTTTTGCTCGAAGTTGTTCGGATTTTTTCCGTACAAGTATAAGAATAAGAACTACGAGATTTCCAAGATACGACTCGCAGTCACAGCGTTCTTGGGCTGTGTCCAATTGGCTTTACAAATCTACGTGTTGTATTCGGTCAACTTCTCAAACACGAATAACTCTATCTTTGAAACATTACCCGAGAACTTCTTCCCCTTGTTGGAAGGATCTATACCAATTTTGATGGTCCTGACATCCTACTCGAGGTTGTACATGCTCCAAAGCGTGACCAAGGTTTCGCGGATTTTATCATCGCAAGATTTCAACGATATGGCGAAATTTCTACACTTGTCGTACATTCTGCAGTTCCTTTGTCACCTGCTATGTATACCGATATATCTCGCGATCAAGCAAAATGTACCTTTTCTACGACGTAACGTTAACGTGATAATCGATATGGCGTCTTCTGGAGGATGCTTATTCTACTGTAGCTGCACTTTGGTTTTGGGTGCTTGCTTCAAGAAAGTCAACGAAAGTCTGGAACGGTTGACAGAACCTTCGACGAACGACCAAATGGAATTGACAGAGGAGCACGAGTCACGTATACAGGGTGCCATGTTGTTGAGGAAGGTGAAATATTATGAAGATTTGCACGACGAAATTAGCGACGCTGTCGAGCAACTGAATAAATCGTCTCGCTCGATTAACATTACTGTTACGGCTGCCACGTTTGTTTTGGTGACGTTTGATCTGTACTCGTATATGCTTAGGATCTTCTCGAAAGGTGAAATGTCTGGCAACCTCTATTCGCAGTATGAATACTTTTTGTATGTATTCTTAAGGTTGTCGAGATTCACGCTGCTGGTTTGGGTCTGCGAGACTGCGATGGGACATGCGACGGAAATCAATACCACGATTCATGATCTTGCTAATTCCTGCAGGGACGACACCGTCAAGCGTGAGGTAACTGGTAATTGTAATTGGACTGAGAATTTCCATTGAAATAATTATTTAGAAACGAAATAAATGCCCAGCTTCCATATGTTGCAAGTCAGACAATTTTTATTTTCCATAAAAATCGGCAATGTACCGATAAGTATTCATTGAGAGATTAATGATTACAATGTTGCAGTTGAGGTATTTTGCTCTGCAACTTGTGCATCGAGATAATGCAATCACCACGTGTGCTTTTAAGATGAATGGGAAGCTTCTGTCGCAGGTACGATGATTTTGGGTCTTTTCAGATACAGACTATAACCACAGTGATTTATTTTCAGGTTCTGAATGGAATTGCAATGTACATTATGATACTCTTTCAATTTGTGATGACCTCCAATTGCCCCAAGTATTAGTGGTCGACGAACTTCCCTAAGTTTATGCTCTTTTGAGTGATAAGTTCACTTGATCGATGATTTGAATATCACTGTTGATGCAATTATTATTTGCAAATTCAAAGTTTTCATGATGTTCCAAAATTTCGAAACAGAAAAATGGAATTCCGTTTGGCAGTTCGATGATAAAGAATATTCATGAGTTGTTGCACTTTCCAATTGCAATCAAGGATTAAATTGCTCTGTCATTGTTGCAGTTCGATGTTTTATGCACCTGATGCAAACGCGCAATATCCGCATTGTCGAACTGATAAACATCGAAACAGAAAGTGGCAGATGTATTAGTTTTCAGCTATCTCAAAGAAGAAGTGACATTAAACTTCCACAATGAAATTACAAAATATTGCCAACATCGCCTTTATTCGCGATCAACTCGAAAATAAAACGTCGATGCATTAATCCAAGTTAACGTTACATTACGACAATGAATTTCAGATCTTTATTTTCGAAATGCAGGCGTTTGCGAATAGTGTGGACGGTAATATGTCAGTTCTTCAATTGCGTTCACTTGAACCAGCTGCAACAAAGCCTCGCATCGCATAAAGTTTGTGTTACTGTTGAAGGATAAAATTGCACAAACATGACCAGATATCCAACGAGAATTGCAAATTTACTGAACTCCGTTGTATGGCCAGCATGGCCTGTCAAAGACATGCGGTCTCTGATGTATTTCAACATCACCTGTTCGTCAATCACTGGATTATTTCCTTTCAAGTATAATTCACAAACATACCAATTTTCGAAGACCCGATTCGCTGTCTCAACGATCTTGACGTTCGCGTATGTAGTCTTTATGGGGCACACAGCATACATAATAAATTCTATGAACACCTTTCGCAGCCGATTGAGATCCGTTCACTCGTACCTCTTCCTTTTGGCAGCAGCTATGTCGATTTTCGTGACGTATGCTACGGCACACAGAAGACTGAATGTGCTTCAGAAGATGTTGAAACTCACGCGCATTTTAACGCGCCAGGACTTCAACGATTTGGCGAGGTTTATTTATACGAATGATCTCATTGTCATCCTCTACTTTACTATGATTTTGCTGTTTCATGCAACTGAATGGAGCACTTTCTCGCTACAACATTTCGGGAGCATATACGTGGCAGCGGTGTTGGTTGCAGGACACATGTTCAACGTAAATTGTGTGCGAGTTCTAGGCGGTTGTTGCAGGAAAGTTAATGAACGTTTGAAGCAGTTGAACACACCGTTAATGAATCATCGTCCAAAATTCTTACGAATGAACTCTCTGTTGTATGGGCGGAACACCCTGTTGTTGATGCACGTAAAACACTGTGAAGAACTGCACCAGGAAATCAGCGACACCGTCGAGGTGCTGAATTATGCGTTTCGTGAGAGGATTATAATTTTTATTACATCCATTTTTATTACCACCACGTTTAATCTGTATTTTACCATGCAATGGATGACGAAGAATGATATACCAGGTTTGAGTGACTTAGCAGAACGTTTCATGTCTTTTCTGATGATCATCTATACGGCAATAAAATTGTTTCTGTTGATTTACGTTTGCGAGACGGCGACCAACGAAGCGAGGGAAATTACTACCACCGTTCACGAAGTCGCTGACGATTGCACCGATTCCACTGTCAGGCGTGAGGTAATTGGTAATTGTAATTATTCTGTGGATCTATGTGCGAATTTCTATTCCTGTAGATATATTTTTGTTCTCTTAGTTTAAAAGAAAATCCTATTAAAAGCCCTCTCGTTAATTGTTCATTTTATAAACACGCAAAGATCCGCAATCTTATCGTTACAGTGTTATAGTAATCATTTGCAGAGAGATTAATTGTTACATTATTTCAGTTGATGTATTTTGCACGACAAATTCAGCATCGAGACATTAAATTCTCTGCAAGCGCGTTTACTGTAAATGCGAAGCTTCTCTCGGAGGTAAGACAATCTCCTTGTCAAACCAGAAAATTATTTACAATTGATGGTAGAAGTTGCATGGTATGTGAAATCATTATTTTGCTGATGAATTGTATTTGCAGCTTTTAGGTGCAATTTTGATGTATACCATGATTCTGTTCCAATTCATACTTGACGACAATTGTCCTGGCGAACTGTCTCCATGATCAACACTGTTTCACATAGAGCTTTTGATAGTCCATTTACACGCTTGGTTTTTGTGTGAACGTGATCAATATAAGTAAAGCATAAATTAGAGTGAACAGTCCACGACTCACAATAGCAGCGTTTCCATTTACGTATTGTGTGCATCAACCTCTCAGACTCGAATGACTTCATCATGGAAGTAAGGTCCGAGAACTGACATGCTTTGATGAGCGAATCTATACCAATCTCGATGAACCTGTCATTCTACTCGAGATTGTTAATGTTCCACATCGTGTGGAATCTTCCGCTGAGGTAGATGCTGCACTTTCTTTTGTACGTGCAATTCATTTGTTGCTCTTTCCAATTGCAATAAAGGATTAAATTGCCCTGTCATTGTTGCAGTTCGATCTTTTATGCACCCGTCGCAAACGCGCAAGATCCTCATTGTCGAACGGATAAACATCTAAACAGAAAATGGCAGTTTCATTAGTTTTCAATTATCTGCAGCAAGAAGTGACACGTGAAACTGACATTAAACTTCCGCAATGAAATTACACAATATTTCCAACATCGCTTTTATTCGCGATTAACTCGAAAATAAACCGTCGATTCATTAATCCAAGTCTGCGTTACATTACGACAATGAATTTCAGATCTTTATTTTATAAAACGCCGGCGTTCACTGGTCAGTTCTTCAATTGCGTTCACTTGAACCAGCTGCTACAAAGAAATTGCTTCGCGTCGCATAAAATTTGTGTTACTGTTGAACGATAAAATTGCAAAAGCATGTCAAGATATCCAACGAGAATGGCAAATTCAGAGAACTACGATATGTGGCCTCCGTGGCCTGTCAAAAACGTGCGGTCGGTGATGTATTTCAACATCACTTGTTCATCTATCGCTGGATTATTTCCTTTCAAATATAATTCACGGACATACCAATTTTCGAAGAACCAATTCGCTGTCTCAACGATCTTGACGTTCGCGTATGTAGCTTTGATAGGCTACATACCATACACATTAAGTTCTATGAACATATTTCACAACCGATTGAGGTACGTTCACTTGAATATTCACTTTTCCGCGGTATTAATCGCAATTTTTGCGACGTATGCTACGACACTCAGGAGACTGCTTGTGCTTCAAAAGATGTTGAAACTCACGCGCATTTTAGCGCGACAGGACTTCAACGACTTGGCGAAGTTTGTTCACACGAAGGACATCATTTTCATCCTCTACAATGCTATCTTTATCGTATATTATGTAATTGATTGGACATATCCGCTAGCACGTATCGGGTCTACGTACGTAGGGGGTGTCGCGATTACAGGAGAAATGTTCTACGTAAATTGTGTGCGAATTCTAGGCGCTTGTTTCAAGAAAGTTAATGATCGTTTGAAGCAGTTGAACACACCCTTAATGAACCATCGTCCAGAATTGTTGCGAACGAACTCACTGGTGTATGGGCAGAACACCTTGATGTTGATGCACGTGAAACACTGTGAAGAACTGCACCAGGAAATCAGCGACACCGTCGAGGTGCTGAATTATGCGTTTCGCGAGACGATTATAATTTTTATGACAACCTCTCTTTATACGATCACGTTAAATCTGTATTTTGTCGTGCAATGGATGTCATTGAATGATTCCCCAGGTTTTAGTAACCTCGCAGAGCGCTGCCTGTCTTTTGTGTTCGCGATGTATACAACAGTAAAATTGATTCTGTTGATCTACGTTTGCGAGACGTCGACCAACGAAGCGAGGGAAATTACTACCACTGTTCACGAAGTCGCTGCCGATTGCACCGATTCCACTGTCAGGCGTGAGGTAATTGGTAATTGTAATTATTCTGTGGATCTATACATATTTTTGTTCTCGTAGTTTAAAAGAAAATCCTATTAAAAGCCCTCTCGTTAATTGAACATTTTATAAACACGCAAAGATCCGCAATCCTATCGTTACAGTGTTATAGTAATCATTTGCAGAGAGATTAACTGTTACATTATTTCAGTTGATGTATTTTGCACGACAAATTCAGCATCGGGACATTAAATTCTCTGCAAGCGCGTTTACCGTAAATGGGAAGCTTCTGACGCAAGTAAGACAATCTCATTGTCAAGCCAGTATTAATAGTATCAATTATTTTATAATTGATGTTGGAAGTTGGATGGTACGTGAAGTTATTATTTGCTCATGAATTCTATTTGCAGCTTTTAGGCGCAGTATTGATGTACACCATGATATTGTTCCAATTTATACTTAGCGACAATTGCTCCAGCGAACTATGATCAGTCCCTTCTCGCGAGTTTGTAGAACTTTTGATAGATCATTTACACGTTTGGTTTTGTGTGAACGTGATCAATACGAGTAAAGCATAAAATAAGACACGTTTGCAGTACCATAGTTTATCAATTCACTGTCACAACTCATGAAATCCGCAGCGTAGTAACAAATAAACATCTAGATATGAAAAGAAAATTGCTGTTTTATTGTTCTTAACTGCTCGCGAGTCCCATTTCATTACCACGTTACATTATGATATTCATTTTTCACATGATCATTAGAAGAGATTATACGTCACTGCAAATGTAGTTCATTATCGAAGTACCTGCTAAACGTGTAACCATTTAGTTTATTAGAAGAGGAACGTAGAGCAATGTAAAAAGTGTTTGTCACTTGTAAAAACATAAATTATCGCGCCGTGAGAAGTACTACATACAATCGTGAGTAACTAATAAAATTCAAAATTATTGATCAATGTAGTTCACCTGTAATTGTTTTTGGCTCGAATAATCGATATGCAACATGGTACCCAGGTAGCACCCGGACGTCCGAAGTACGTCCAATGGACGTATGGATGTAAATTGAACGTACATCGGACATCCAATGGACGTCTGTGCTATCTGGGTATAATAAACGACAACCACGTGCTTGTGGTGGTTAGAAATGTTCTAGCTTAATCGTAACACACGGTACTCAAATAAAACTCATGTTTCCTTGTCGAATTGTTTTTTGAGTGCAATCTAGAATGCTAATATTTTTGCAGTTTCTAGGATCTTTTCCAATTCATATTTTACGTCATTTGCACTGAAAAACAGTTCCCATGATCAACATTGTTCTTGAGGGCTTTTAATAGTTTATAGTTGATAAATGAAGTTTGAACGTGGAGTTTAAGTTACTGTTTTCTAAACCGGTCTGAAGCAATCAGTATTGGGCAACGGAATGAGAGTTGCAGTACCCACAACTTCCCGTACTTTCGATGGTTATCGATCAATCTTGACGATGACCCCGACTGAATTTGCCTTTCCATGTGAGAGAACGTGTAAGCTCGCGATAACGAGTTTTTGGCACATTAAAACTCCCGATAAGGCTCGATTCTAAACGTACGAAAAATTTATCTGCATCATACGAGTCCGGCTTTCTGATATGTGTCCCTCTTCTTCAAAAACGCGACGCAACTTTTTTTTAGAATACGACGCGTTATCGCATCGACAGCGTTACCAACGGCAATGCGTCACGATAAAGGATCACATTACCTCTGGAAACAGAGTCTTTTAATTTCCTTCCATCCGGCCTGGATAAATTACTGCTACCCGAGTTGCTTGCCGACGTCACGATCCGCTTGCGAAATCAGTAAATCGCGGTAGCTTTGCCTGATTCGACGGTTTCTGCGAGACCCTTTTTTTGTTTTAGGACCTGGGAGAACCGGTAGAACCCATGTACATCCTTGAAGATGTACCGGGGGTGCCGTAAACTCCCAGGTCCAGGGGTCGCAGATGACTTTGCGCTCCTTTCTTCCTCATCTAACGGATGATCTCTTTCCCGCGACCCGGTTTCCGCATACAGCAGGGAAAGAGATTCATCTGATTCCATTCCTGTTCTTGGCCCTTTGGTTTCTGCGAGACCCTATCGAATATTAGACGATACTTTTTATTAGCTGACATAGCTGACGAATCGATGACGTTGGAGACATTAGAAGAGTAGGAGGCAAAATGAGGGGAAGGAGAAAAAAAGAAAATCGGATTCTGGAAGGTAGCAGGAATGATAGGACAAGACGATGGACTCTGGAAAGATGGAGACGTGGGTAGAAGAAAATAAAAATGTGAGAAAGGTGGAAAGAAGACTAAGAAAAGGACAAGGGAGGGAGAGGAGGGACGTGTATGTGTGTTTGAGAGAGAGAAAGAGTATGTGAATGAAAAGAAAAAATATATACTTACATATTTTGTACAGAAATAAAGAGTAATTGTAATTGTAAAGTGTTTATATTGTAAAGGGAACAGGATCTCCTTGTAACCCGTAAAAAGGATCAAGTAATAAACATACGTACATACGATTTGATGACGTCTCGTGGTTGGAGACAGAGAATCACACCATTGGAGACGCTGTGGGATGGTGGGAATGAAGATGAAGCGCTATCAAAGTCCAAATGGGATGGTAATCCCTTAATTGCTCGTTTACTTTAGTATCTGCTGCGTTCTCGGTGTCTTCTTGCGACACAATCGTGTTTTCCTTTCTTTAATCCTTCTATGGCAGATATTTTGCGCAACTCATTGTTGGGACCATTCTTTGCTCACCAATTTTTCTAAACAAATATTTAAAAATTCGTTTAATTCTTCGATAGAAATTCATTCAATTTACACACCGGAACTGAAGTAATTAACGCCAACCGTACCGGATACAAAATGTATCGGGTATATGTATATTGTTTTATAAAAATTACAAGATTGAATTTAATTAGAGTCTCTCAATTTTTATAATTATACGTGATTAAATAAAGAAATTTATTGAATAATTTCTAGGTGGTTCGGAACCCACCATAAACAGTAGGTCCCGCTGAAAAGGCGATGGTGAGAGTGGAAAGAGGGGGAAGAGGGATTGGTAAATGAATTTGAAACCCTGAGGGGACCAAATATCATGTTACATATTGAATAATTTCTAATGGAAGCATTCTTATGTGGAAGTGGTCATTTGACCACTTTGTGAGTCAATCAAATATTGAATGTATGAAAATATGGTAACCCTCATTCTCTACTAGTCAGGTCAAATCACTAGCTGTTATATCCAATAAAAAGATTATTGGTTTAAAATAGTAAGGTTCAAAGATGTGCGAATGAAAATGGTTTGAATAAATGTAGGCTGTCATGAAATGATGACTCATGTTGGAGTCGAAGGTTTTCAATTCACGAATTGAAATATGTGCTATTTGGACGGTTTTCAAGTATCGGTCGTAAATCAGGTCTTAAGGGGTTAACGAGGGACTTGAGCGTGTTGTTTCCGACAGTGGGATTCAGGCCGATTCGAGAGACGAATTGAATGTTAATCGGACACACGCGTTGCTCGCTGATAGCAAGTATAGCAAACGGAGATTGATCGTCGCGAGGATGGGTGGGGAAATGTCATTTTCATTCGGTATGTGGCGCGTGCACACGGGGTGGAGTCGATCCATTCTCCTCAAGGTTAATACCAAGAGAGATTACAAGCGGAGGTGGCTTTCAGGCTAAATACTATCACGCATCGGGAGGTATTAATACCGCGTATCGCGTTCGAACAATTCGTGACGACATTGTTGTTGTTCCACTCGGCGATTCAGTAGGATTGGCCGGCTGGAATGGGGCGGGTTAATTGTTCCTGTTGTGACAGATATGGAAAGATATTTCAGGTAATAAAAGAACGCTGACTGTGGCCCCGTAACGAGGAGAAAAGGTCATTGGTATTTTTACGGGCAATGAATTCACCTATTTTTGCGGAGCTTTGTTTTTTTTCACGAGTTTACTGACTGCGAGGAACGATCAACAGGCGAAATCTTCCTTCGAAAAACGTGGTAAAAATGAGGCTATTTATGAAATTCATTTGTCGGGGCCTAAGAAACCCCACTTTATAATTTATGTGTTATTAGATTTTACCTTGCGAAGGTTATAATGCCTCTCTACTTAACTTTACAATAAATTTGTTAAAAATTCTTCGTTTTTCAATGAGAATTCCAATAGGCCTGAACCTGTTAACTGAAGAATTTCTTCCTTCACTGAAGAATCTCTTCTTACAATAAATCAATATAGTACAATATTTTTGGGCTACCCTATATATATATACTAATACCTCTATTGGTTTCTTTACAATCTCTTATGGAATGTTCTAAGTAAAATGTGAAATGCGTTCTACTTACAGAATGACTATTACAATTAATTATTACAAGGAATTGTTGAAATCATTTTTCCGTCGATCGTCGTTGCATGAATCGCATGTTTGATTATTATCAGAAAAATCGTACATCTGCGCAATTTTCTGATGAAAGTATTGCAACATTCGCTTCAATATCATACGGATTCGATATTTTTTAGCATAGCAGCCTACGTCAATTAGTTTCGCAAGCTCCGGTCGGATTACACACTGACGCTGCGTGGTCTTCACTAATTTCCGATAGTTCGAAGAGAAGAATTTTACCAGCTCGTGCATTGCATTCGAACGAAACGAACGAACAAGTTAAACAATGAGACCATCCGCCTCTAATCTTCCGCCGATTCCGCCTCAATTTCGAAACAGAAGATCCCCTCCGTTCGATAAACAATGGAGGATGATGAAAGATGGAAACAATTTTAGCAGAATAATACATTGCAGATAATATGTGCTGCAAAAAAACATTCGATTATGCGCCTTTGTCGCTGCAGGCTTTTGTTACGCACGGTTCGAGAGGAAAACGATTTTCAAGAAGTTGGAACAATCTTTTAAAACTTTTACAATGAATAATACTGGAAAAATATTACGTAGAGAAACGGTTTGCGAACTCTTCGATCCTCATTAACGAGAGTCAGTATAGATCAGTGAAACCATCAAGATGAAACATCAGCGTACTGCAGCATCATTGAGAGCAACATCTCTAATCGATCACGAAAGAAATCGCTCTCTGAGTCTGCTCGGAACGATCGCAAAAAATCAACAAAAGAAACTCGCTGGAGGCGGAGTCTCGATCAATCATTTTCGCTCCGATCGTACTCACGGAGGAATCTAGAATCGAACCGCTAGAGAAAAGTAAAAGGGTTGTCGGTAATTCGTTAAACAAACACTAAGAAATATTCTAGGAATTAGATTTAACACTACATCACCACTTCCACATAGTTTATTTTTCAGTGATGCTTCCATCAGAAATTATTCAATAAATTTCTCCATTCGAGCACGTATTATTATAAAAATTCTGAACAATCGAAATAATTTCAGTCATGTAATTTTTATAAAACAATTTGTACCCGGTACTGTTAACCCCTTGCGTACAATTTTCTTTACAATTACAGTGATTAAAACGTCTTCATCCCGGAAAATGTCGTAGAAGGTAAAAGAAAATTTATATTTTGAGTATAGCTACATTTATTTTAATACTTAAATACTGATTACAAACGGAATCAAAGTTTATTTCATTAAAAAACAATCCATAACATTCATATTTATTAGACTTTGTTATAATGTTCATGACGAGTCTGACTCGTTAAAATATGACAAGGGGTTGAAGACCACGTCAAACCAATATGCTATCGGATCGAGTTTGCTAGACAAAAGCGGAAGGGTTTGGCGGTGGTTGGAGTCCGTGGGGGAAACATTAGCGTGAAATTGAACCTCTGTTGACCTAATCACGTTTTCCAACGACGGTGCTCACCTCTCTTTTGTCTAATTCTGGCGGTAAACAGGCGACCGATCGTCGTGTAGGCGATCACGCGACTGCGCGAGTCATCGCGCGCGCCGAGGCGCCGTTAGTTATGACCCATACGCAGTTGTTCAGTGTTGCGCCAACAGCCGCGCGGTGAACGTTTCGGAGGACAGGTTTCGCGGCTTCTAGATCCTCGATCCTCTATTCCACGTCTCACAACCGTTGGATCGACGTGTTCTGTCGCGAAAAACCCGTGCGTTTCCGCTTCGGGCTGCAGGTATACGTGGAACGAAGACGTTGACATTCGGTAGTGAACTCTGAATAATTTGCCACTGTGTTCGGACTCTCCTGATTCCGAGAAGAAATTGTCAGAAGTGTTAAATGACAGTGATTTATGTTAAATGACAGTGATTCGTGGAAATTGCTGACATCATTGGGATGGCTTCATCCCTTAATATTGGAGAAAGATTACAGAGACAGTGATGAATTCCAAGTGAATAAGGAAAGAAACTGTCAGGAGTGTCAACACTGAATCTTGGAAGTTGTTACATATTCGGAGCAGCTTCATCCCTTACGATTTCGACAGAAGGAAACAGTGGTATGTGATTCTGTCCGATTTATCACGATTTGGACTTCTGTGATCGAGAAGGAAACTGTCCGAAGTGACGAGCAACCAAATACCGTTGAGTCCTCGAAGGAGTTGCAACACTTGGGGTAGTTTCATCCCTTAAAATTGGAAGAAGATTACAGAGTGTTAAATCTCGAGCGATTTATCAGTGGGAACGAAACTGTCAGCCGTGTTTACACTGAATTCTACAAATTATTGACATTTGTGGTGGTCGCACCCCCTGAAATTCCGAAAGAAGATTACGAAGACGGTGTTGTGTAATTCTGTGTAATTGATCACGATTTGGACGTTTGGATTGAGAAAGAAGGAGGTTGCCAAAGAATCGATTAGATAAATGTCATCGAATCCTGGAATCCAACGGTACATTTAGTTCTTTGGAAAACCGGTGTGCAGGAACTTGACGTTCCATTGATAACCCGGCTCGGTGTGTGATGTTCGTACTACATGCAGTTGAACCAGCTCGTAGGTGTGACTGCAGGCTCGCCACACATTCTTGAGTCTTTGATGGGCTGCCTTGGTTGAGAATAGGCGGAAAGCAGAATAGGCGGGAGACCTCGAGCTCCGTTTCCACGCGATGAAGTGAGTATCCACGTTGTTTTTAATTGCGCCCGCGGCAGCGCGGGAATGTTGACTTTCGCGCGGTTCCGAGGCTAGACGCGGTTCTATTTTTGTGCAACGATTGTTTGGTCCCAGCACAGAAGAGGAGGCTAACGAGAATTTATCGCTCCGCAGATTGGGCTATTAGACAGTCACAGACGGATGACGATCGTTTCCTCCTCGGGCTTCATAGTGTGATAGACGCGCATGTTTGACCGTGTCTACCGACTTTTGGCTCTTCTCGTTGAAATCAGCATCAGAAATTTGTAGAACTGATGAATTGACTTTTCATGAATAGAACTTGTTAACACATTGTTTGCGGGCGGCTTCTTTATCAATCAAATAATGCTTAAAGGTTAAATTCTTCTCAATCGAAATTAAGATATATAATAAATTTAATGATATAGGCGCCAGGTTCGATCATTTATAGAAAAAACAACAAATGGGCAATTATTAAATCATGTTTCTAACGTTTCGATCCCGATGGATCTTTTACAAAGAGACCTTTTTGCGTCTGAAAAATATATATAACAAAGTTAAAATATAAACAATATTTTTGAAGAGCATGTAACGGAAAAAGAAACCAAAAATAGTCCACATACATGTTGTATCAAAAGTGGACAAAACATTTGGAACAAATATTGAGAGTTACACGAAAACCAACTTTCGAACCTGGCGCCGATATTATTAAATTTATTATATACAAATAATGCTTAACGTGAAACGATAAATAATATAATTATGATTTACCTACTATGTGTCTGTCAACGACTGGCGCCTAATTTTTACTGTGCTACGCGTTTTAAGCGTCTCCCGATCTCTACCAACAGTATGCAAAAGGCGCTTTTAAACATCTCTAACAAACAGTGTGTCAAGCAATAACTAGGCTGCGGATTGAAATTGATTGGGTGAAATATAAAACTGAAAAAGATTTTAAAAATTCAAGAATGCTGTGATGTTGTTTTTAATGTTACAAAGTCGTCAAAAGATGATATCAATTTTTATATTATTCCTGCCACATTCAATGCAAAACATTTTTATTTCACATAAAAGTCTATCAATAACGTGACAATTATGACAATATTTTTAGACGAGTATCGTTACCTATATTAGTAGATAATTTACGTTATATGTAACTAAGTAATTTCGTGAAGTAACTGTGTATATTATTTACTGATACTACAAAATTGTATATAAGTCAATTACATGACGTAACAAGTTCTAAAGTTAAAAAACTGCTTCGTACATCGTTTGTATGTACACTTAAAAAACTGTATTTCCAAAGAGTGGTACATCCGCATAAAATTTCGCCAGTGAAAGAATTGAGAAATCCCTCGCACACGTAAATTCGAAAACGTCGAGTCTGCGTTCTATTGAGGCCGAGGCTGCCGGCCACGTAAAACGAATTTGTGTTGGCTCCAGATAGACCGCAAAACAAGAATGTTTATCGAGTCCGCAGATGATCGATAAGATCCCGGGGAACCGTGTTGAACAAAGACGTTTCAAGTGCAAGATAGCCCGTGTCTTTTTCGCGGGCAAACATTTTCGCCTGATAGCTAAGACGCGTGGCTGCAGTTCGCTGAATGCCTGTGGATGCGGTTCACTCGGCGAGATTAGTTCCCTATCTGCCACTCAAACAAGATTCCGTGTGCTTCGAAAAGATACGAAAATACTCGGCTGATTTGTTGGTTATCAGTAGACTGCGGATGTTTATGGAATTTTCAATTTTTGCAGGCAAATTTTGAGAAAGTCGAATCGTGTAAAATATTATTTTCAGTGGTATTAGTCTTTGTAGATCTATAACATAGAAAACTATGTGTGTACGTATATATGTATAATTTCAGCATTTTTTCAAAATCTTTTTAAGCCATAAATGTATAAAGATCCGCAGTCTAGTTATCAGAAAAGCATTATTATTTCGACTCGACTCGTATCTCCTCTTCCTGATTTTTTTTTTTGTTAATATATCCATTTAATTACATTTTTGTTAATAGATTCATTGTTTGAGACAGACTTTCACCGGTTGTTTATTATTGTCTCCATCACACCGGAGACCGATAATGATTTCAGAGTTTTACTACTCGTGCCTGTCATCCGCGCGTACTCGTGTGTTAGGCGATATTGTGCTAACATTCACACCGGCGAACAAAAATATTTGCTCGTTTATTATGTCCACACTCGATCAGGGAAAAAGAAGACGAAGACAGTGGCATTGTTGGATTGTCCGAGCATTGTTATTCAGCTACACGTGCAGGCAATTGTGTAAAAATTTAAACATCCACGCGTGTCTTTTTCACTTAAAATTCATTGACCGCCAATAATTGTTTTGGACAGCAGACATTTTACATTTTATCTCGCTTGCGACGAAGGTTATGGTCGAATGCCTCGTGTTATTGTTAGTATAAGTGGTTCTTTGCTGAAATCATTAACATATTTCCTGGCGTATAATTGTCTTAACTACACGTGCGCCGAATCTCTGCCGTTTGATTTTGTTTATGCTGGAGAGGAACGTCGGAATTCTTTTCACAAGACAGGAAAATTCTTTGACACATTAAAAAATATATACATTTTTTTCTTCACGTTTGGTCCACTTTTAGAAAAATTATTCTCGAATGATTCGACGATTGTTTTACGCTTATTGTCAAAAATTGACTTTCTGTTGCGGGGGTGGCTCTCGAGGGTAGATTAAAATTCTACCCGTGAGAAAAACATTTTTTCTTGATCATTTTTCTCCATCAGTTTACACGTCCCTGCGCGGCCCCTTCTCCCGCTTCTTTTCCGTTGCAAATCGTTTCTGTCTGTCTACTACAATCGACCGACCTTGCCTCCACGATAGTCATTGTCACGGCGCACACCGGCTAGATCCGAGTCAACTGCAGTTGTGCAGTGAATGATTTGCGAAAAAACTTGTTTGCTCGAGCGAACTGCTCCTCGTCGTGTGTCTGTTTCCACGGGAACCTTCTCTGTCGTTGACATCGCGTTTCTCCTTTACGAATGTGTCGAGTTTTGTCTTTTCGATTCCGCTTCTCTCTCTCTCTCGATCCTCTAATTTCGTTTCTTCGTTTCCTTTTTCGCCCCGAGGCAACTTGTCGTGTCATTCCGTAATACGATCCTGCCGTCGTGATGTTTTAATGAAATCCGGTAATTATCAATTTCAGAGCCGTGCCTCGTAACAGCGAAATAAATTATGTATCGGCGAGCCGAGCGCCAAACAGGAAAACATTTCAATGTCTTTTTTTCGTAGTCTTGTTCCACTGATTCCGCGTGTTTCTGTGCGCAATTGATTCTTGTCGATATTCATTTTAAAAAATTCACCTATACAATATTTTATATTACGAACAACAATCGAATCTCATTGTAAAATCATGGATGAAAACATTTTATTCGTCACACTGTAGATCTTCCGTATAGCCGTCATGGTATCCGTATTGGCTCGCGATCGCGTTTGGGTCGATTGTGACTAAATTTCTGCGATGTCAATTTTGTTTGCCTCGTGTACTCGCGTTACGTGTTCGTAAGCATTTATAATGGAAAAGTCTGGATGAAAGGTGAATGTTTCATTAGCTGTACAAATTCATTCGAGGTTCCCACAATTAATCAACGTAAATCCGGTGTGTCGGAGATTCGTGAATTATTTGTGAAACGAGACATGAACACAGGAAGTGATGGTCATTATTTTGGACTCTATAATATGTCTCCATTGTTCGCAGCAGTGGCGCGTTACCCTATGGGCAACTTGTGCAAATTCCCGGGACCCCAAGCAAAAGGGAGCCCCGGACACAAACCAAGATCCAAATCCTACATTTTTTCCTGGGGGGGGGGGGGGCTCGAAATTCTACTTCTCCCAAGGTTTCAACTAGTTATAATGCGCTACTGGTTCGCAGTCAAGAAATTCACGGAGAGAGAGTTGTGAACTAGCAATGAAAATTCGAAGAGCGTACTTTCCGAGATTTGACCCTATTTTTTTTCTACGCGAAGGTCTAGCAACAGCAAAATAAAAAAGGTAAAATAGGTCAATCGTCTCGTCTGGTAGTTCTAGCGTTAATCAACGTCACCGAGGAGAATTACGGTTGTCGAGGCTCTGTGCGGGATAAAACAATTTCCTCGTCGGTCAAGGTCTCGGGTGGTTGGAGACCGTGTGTTCACAGTGCTAGAAATTGTTTCCTTTGGTCGCGGGTATTCCCGTCCATGTCCGTTGACGTGCACGGCAACCGCCACACAGATTAAATCGGATCTGGGTTGCGAGACGAGATGGATGAGTCAGTTCTGGGCGGTTGGAATGCTGGTTCCAGCCTCCAGATTCCTGTAGCTTGTCTGCAAATTCGCTCGCCTTATCTGCCACCGAGTTCCGTTGAATCCGTGTCGTTACGTCATCGTCACGGATTTTCCGACGGGAGTTGTTTGTACGCGCGTTTTGCATAAATCCCTCGATCTGCGACGCTGTTACCTCGCGATACGGTTCCGCGATCAAAGATCTCTTTCATTACGTGGCCACTATGCAATTCGATCGGCCGTTCCGCTCCGGCGACAATTCGTCGTGGGCGCGGACTCGTATTGCCCCGAGGGCCGCTATTCGCCCCAGGAGCGAACGGAGCCATGCCCACCGCGTGGTGCAACTTCTCAATTTTCTATAGCTCCAAAAAATACGTTGGTTCGGAACCCACCATAAACAGTAGCTCCCGCTGAAAAGGCGATAGTGAGGAATGGTAAGAGGGGGAAGAGATTGGTAAATGAATTTGAAACCCTGAGGTGACCAAATATCATGTTACTACTATAGCTCCAAAATTGGTTACTCATCGAACTTTTAACCCTTCACTGCACGACTTCTTTGACACATTGGTCGTCCAGCGTAATTCGGCTAAGTTTCCCGCGGGCTTAAATTCGACCGTCGGTACGCAGAACGGTATAATGTGTTTTTAACCCTTTGCACTCGAAGCTATTTTAACTCGAAAATTAAACATTTCTTCTGACGTACAATATTTCCATTCTCTATGATTTTTTAAATTTGATAAATATGAAATTGATATAATACCTCATACAATACTTAAATGTGTAGTAATTGGTTAGATACCGACATATCTGATAGTGTAAACAATTATTTAAATAATAGTACAGCAATTTTTAGTGGCGCCTCAGAGGCGCCACTCGAGTGCTAGGGGTTAATATTTTTAATTTGTATATCCTATATATATATATATATATATTTTATATTGATTCCCCTCAGGGTTACAATTCTTATACATAACTCCCCTTTCTTCCGTTTCGTTCCCTTTCACGCCGCTCTTAGCCTATCCTTAATCTAACTTAATCTATCCTTAATTACCATACATTAACTTAACTTTAAACTTAACCTTATACTTAAAATTAACTTATATAATTAAATACGCATACATATACACATATATACATGTCGTCGCAGGCCGACTCCTTGTCCGATGTGACATTCTAAGAAAATGCGTCAACGAGCTCACGGATGCTGTAGAATCAACCTTAACACGTCTCTTCCCGTCAAATCTCTTATTGATTCTGTCGTTATCAAAAGACTACTCTCGTTGACAACGCAAATCAATCAATATCTCATTGATATTGTCATGTTTTCATATACATACACTGTAGCCATCAGGAACGTGTCCATTCTACCACCCGTGGTCACGTTCAACAAGGACCTAAACCATTTTCCTAAAGGACCTTGTCTCGCATTTCTTCAAAAATAAAACAAACGTAACAGTAACACAAATTTATGAATTATAATCAATAAAACAAACATGACAATAATAATAATAATACAAATGTACAAATCATTGCCTATGTCGGCACGCCCCGACATACATATACATATGTATATCCTATATATAATAACCTATATTTAATTAACTCAAACAAGAAGAGCGTCACCCATATTTGGGTGACAGGGCCCCCACAGAAGCCTACCCGTCACACAGATATGGGTGACGTGGCGACGAACGTGTTAATTGGCATGAAAAAATTAAAAGAAGATCAATTTTTGTGTTTCATTCAAGGGAAAAATATTGAAAGGAATTAAAACAACATTTTCAGAAAAATAAATAAACATAGTAAGAAAACACATTCTCAGTTTACTATATACCAGATTTGTTTAACTGTATCAGATACGATACACCATGCAGCGAAGGGTTAACCTTGGGCGATTTTAACCCTTATGTAGTCAACCAAAATGTATAGATTATTTAAAATTCTGTATTTAACATGTTTGCACAAGTTCTCATTATAAGACTACAAATTAATATATTAGCGAGTAAAGAATGGACATTCAGAGACACTTTGTAATATTTTTTTACAAGAACATTAACAAATTGTTGAAAGAAATACAGTAAACGGGTACCCGGTTGCGCCTATACAAGGGTTAATTATCTTCAGTACCGAACAAGCCTCAATATTGATTACTTATCGAGCGATTACCGTGTCAACAGATTCGTATCTCTTTCTCTGATATCGCTCGCTGTAAAACATATCTGCCAGAGTAGTACGGCGTGCTCCCAGGGGTAAAGAGCGCAAGTTGTTTACGTTTGATCCATGATCTATACGATCGGTAGGAGGATGACTTCCCCGGGCTTCGGATGAACGAGGGCGTGATCGCAGCGTTCAGTGACTCACCCGTTGATGACGCCCGCGCTAATGACGGAGCTATTTTTCGACGAAGAATCCCCACCGCCAGGGAGACGCTCTCGTGCCCGGAAATGACTCGGATATGCTACCGTGCAGGCGCCAACAAAGACGATGTACGTCGTCGAGTTTAATTCGGATCGCGCAGTTCCGCAGTGCGTCGTTTCTCGCGATCCTAAACGCACGACGCACTAAATGCGACGAGTCCGTGTAGTCCAACATGGTTAGAAAAGCATTTCACCTCGGACCGTGACGGATTAGACTAATTCACTATCCAGAAATTGTGTTCGCCGTGCGCCTAAGAAGTTTTTACTTCAATAACACGTTGGAATCGTTGATGCAATTGAGAATAATTTCTTCAAAATTCGACCAAATGCGAAAAAGAAATTCAATATATTTCTAATGTGTCATTGTTTTAAACAATATTACTTCTTTGTTTCCCTTTCTCATAAGAAGAACAACCCCGTTGTTCTTCTCGAGCGTAAACTCAACCCAGCGGTAGTTGTTCAGTGCGCGTGTTATAAAGACAATTATACGATAGCAAATATGTTAATGATTTCAGCAAAGTACCATTTATGCTAACAATAAACACGAGGCATTCGACCACAACTATCGCTAGCGAGATAATATTTAAAATGTGTGCCATTCGAAAAGCATGCATACTAGTAATATTCTTTTATATAGATGTTAACAGAAATGGTATTCTAGATATTGCCACAACACCCGGAAATTTGCATTCGCACGAAGAGTGGCAGTCTGATGAAGGAACGCGAGCGCAGTAGAATGAGACAGCACTGTCAGACTGGAAAACGATTACGAGATTACCTTCACACGTGTGTATACCGGGTTTTCGTTACGAGCTTATGCTGCATCGGTGACACGATTCATTTCCTCTAGATCAGGGTTGTGTATGACGATCAAGAATTACGAATATTGAATTACGATGCCCCAGAACGTCTGATTATAATCGACATTTTCCACTGTTGCTTCCGCAGGCGCTACGGAACGACACGTGTGGCTGTTTCTCGAGAACGTGTACATATTTTTCCCGACGATGATTCTCTGTTTTCCACGTGTCGTTGTCGTTGCGTCTGTTTGTCTACTTAACCGACTTTGAAATTTGAACTAGCGAAACTGACTCCTCGGGAAACGGATTATCGTCTCGCAGTTCGAGTGACTTGCTATATCCGGTTTGTTTAGTGGTCTACACACATGCAGGTGTTGTGAGTCTAGTTATCTATGGTGCGCAGTACGCGGCGCATTGCGAACGATAAACTAATAAATCTGCTCGGCGAACATTTTTCGCAACGTTGAACGGCTGCGGTTGCGAACGTTGACGAAACCGAGGGATTTAGCAGGTCGCTCGGAACGCGTTGCTTTGATGTTCCCGCGCCGGAAACGATTTCGGCCGGGTGAAAGCGAACGGATGGTTTTGATGGGTGCGCGATCCAGTTTGTTTTCGATAAATAGACCGGCATTTTTCGAGTCTCTCGAACGAACGAGTCGCAATTTCACGTTTCGTTGAAACATCCATGTCTACACGTCAGCGGCAAACTTGGTAAACAAACGTGGGATTTATCATAAAGACCGTGTACGTTCATTTCGTAAGTTCTGAATGTTCGAGACAAAACAACGAAAATTCTGGACGTGTCATGGGCATTAATTGATTCATTAGTTAAAATTAGACGTCCAAGAAAGGATGACACTATCTTCATCTGGGTTGATGAAACATGTCTCTGAAGCGTAAACACCTAACGTGCGAAAAAACATCATTATTTCGCAGAGTCTATTGAATATTAACTGTGAAAACATTCGAAGAATTTCAAAATACTATACAAAATACAATGATGATATTTCCAATATTATTTAGATTCTGCCTATTACGTAGTTTTTCACTCATCTTCTTCACAAATTATAAATTTGTTTTTTCTTTTCCCTTGTTTACACACATTGATATGTTTACTTAGTTTGTATTAAGACATGGTAGACACCATGATAAAAATGGATATTTTTTGTTTCTTTTTACAAAATTACTTATTTGTGTTTATATTTTATACAGCGGTGTTACATTTAAAACTGTATTTCGAATATGTTTCAACAGCGTGGTTTCAAAATTGCCGCGTTGCACTTCACCTTCCACCATTGATCGATATCGATCTACCAATCACTGAACATCATCTATATATATGCCAGAGCCTTCTTGCCTTTGAAACAGCACGTGTTTCAGTTACATATCTGCCACCATGGTTTAAAGTTGGTTTTCGTGTAACTCTCAATATTTGTTCTAAATGTTTTGTCCACTTTTGATACAACATGTATGTGGACTATTTTTGGTTTCTTTTTCCGTTACACGGTCTTCAAAAATATTGATTATATTTTAATTTTGTTATATATATTTTTCAGACGCAAAAAGGTCTCTTTGAAATAGATCCACATCGGGATCGAAACGTTAGAAACATGATTTAATAATTGCACATTTGTTGTTTTTTCTATAAATGATCGAACCTGGCGCCGATATCATTAAATTTATTATATAATAAAAATTCATTTCAAAATACTGTTGTACATTGTTTCAAAGCAGACATTTGTATTTTGTATAAAAGTCATCGTGTAGGTGTCCGTGAATCCGAGATCTTCCTGAATAAGTCGTTGACAATCCAGTTAGGGGATGTTCCAGCCCGTTGACAAATTGGATGTCAACCGTGCGCGAAGTATCGACCGGCTATCGTTTAGATTAGATTAGTAGCCGAGCAATCTTGCTGTCGTTCGGCTGTTGTTTGCATCATCGGATGACACGTCCTTCAACCCTTATCTAATTGACGGTGTGACGTTGACCGTGAATGACGTAGTAAAACGGATCGTTTCGCGACGCCCACGCAGAATGTGTTCGGATGGCGCAACATTTACCGGGTCGTAGATCTGGTTTCTATATGTGTGCCACTGCGGACGCTATAATAGCGTATTATCTGTGCTCGGACGCCACTTTCGTCATGATTAGTGGCTCGCGTGTCAGGGACGTCGGACACGTTTTCGCTGGCTGATTACAAGCACGCCGAACGCACGCACTTTTTATAGCCCCGTCGCGTTCATTATAGTTGCCGGCTACGCACGAGATTGTTCATTAACGCGACGCGACGGGCCGCGAAACGATCATCGTTAAATTGCCACGACTGCGGTCTTTTTCCCCTCTGGTTCCCGGTAATTATTGCCGGCTTCATTATCCCGGCTAGAAACGAGACCATTGTTCCGGAATGGGCTCGCTCGGTTCGAGGATGGCTGATTAGCGGTCGCGGGTTTCGTCACTCTCGTGATACTTGCGAATTGTTCGTTCATCCTGAACCCCTTTTAGATTCTCTCATAGCTACTGCCGCAAAAACTTCTGTTCTCCTTTTTCTAACCCTGCTACGTCTTTCCGAATGAGAATCTAACAATGAGACTGTTGCGAAATGTACTTTCCTAAAGTGCAAAATTATATGTGGACGCACTGCTCGTAAAGTCTTGTACATTATTGGATGAAATGTTACACCAGTATCTTTTGTGCAACTATTTCTGAACTTTGCACATCCGAGTTGGCAATTACTATGTCAGAGATGGTATACGTATATTGTTTATGGCAACCGAAATAGATGGAACTCACGGGAATCGTACAACGAAGGAACGGATATAAAATATTCCCTGACGTGTTTGTTTTAAATGTAGAACCGGCGTAGATTGCCCCGTGGGGCACTGCTGTGGCTCCATCTAGAACAATGGAACCACGCCTATTTCTGAATGTATGATGAATTTCGGTGCTTTTATTGTAGATGCAAGTTGCTGTTCCGTCAGGAAATTTTTCTTGATGTAACTAATGATATAGAAAACCATCTATTATTCAGTCTGGTTATGAAGTGACCCAGTAGGCGTGGCTCCGTTGCTGTCGATTTTCACGGAACCATGACTATCTGAGCCTACGACTGAATTACACCCATTTAACACTTTACCGACCGGAAGCCTATTGATAGGATTTTCAATAATTCTGCTGTATCAAAAAAAGCATAGAAATTTTCTTTGACATTTGAAATCTTAAATGAAACTATTAGACGACGTTATTGAGGGTGACTTAGTTAGTTCATACTAAATGCTAAATGAAAATTTGGCCATGTTCCATACATTTTTCAAAAATATGCAATAATCACCGGTCGGTAATGTGTTAAATATTATTATTATTTAATCATCTTTTTACTTTTGCATAAAGTGTCCCTCTGGTGAGCGTGGTCTCTTTGCCCCCAATTTTGATGAAGCCAGAAGTTACTGTAGGATGACATCGAAGAAGCTGAACGTCTTCAAATCTGAATTTCCACAAAAATCTATTTATCTTTTATTTCACCGTATGTAGATCTCGAATTAGGTTGTTTCTCGACTTCGATGAAGCCTTTCTTTAAGCAGTGGCGGATCTAACAGTAAGCGGACTAAGCAGCCGCGTGGGGCCCCAACACACCATAGGGCCCCGAATTTTAAATAAATTTATTTAATGTCTAACGGTATGAAATGTTTCATTACTTTTCTTTTTTATTAATAAGTTTATGAGAGCTTTCTTGCAAACTTCTATTTCTCTAACTTAAGTTTGAGGGCCCCAACATTTTTATCGCTTGGGGCCTCCACTTGACTTGAGCCGCCACTGTCTGTAAGGACAGCGGGGAAATGCATTTTACGCACACCCTATTTCCAATGATGGTCGAGGGAGTAGTGTGGGGCAGTGGCGCACCCATGGGGGGAGCCAGGGGGCCAAGCCCCCTCTCCCCCGAAGAAAAAGTTTATCTTAACATCCGTTTCCGATGATTTTTGGATATGTTATACGTAAAACTAAACATTTTGAACAACTTTTCTCTATATATAAGTAAATAAGTGTGGCTATCGTTAACAGATATTTTTGCTAAAAAGAAATGTCATTTTGTTCAACTCGTCCCCCCCCCCCAAGATTAAATCCTGGGTGCGCCACTGGTGTGGGGCTCATCCATCCGAATTAAAACTAAGGATAGGATATATCCACTAAAATCTCGCTGCGAGGACAATTTCTTCGGCTTCTGACCACACCTGTTCTTGGCTTTAATGATTTCGATGAAGTCTGGACAGTACATATAACATAAGTATATGTAATGAACATAATTATTGTATATATTGTAAACACATTTAAGTTAATCAATTTTAAGAAATGGGTCGAAGAACTGATCGCGATGAATAAGTAATGCGAATAGCGATTCGTTCATTGAGATATATCTTCGACAAAATGAGGCGAGAGGAAGGGACACCATCGTCATCTGGTGCCCCTGGACCTGGGAGTTTACGGCACCCCCGGTACCTTTTCGAGAAGGTACATGGGTTCTACCGGTTCTCCCAGGTCCTTAAACAAAACTACTACCGAGCACTTTATTCGTTGTGATATATTCCAAAATGTTCGCTATCATTCTAAAAATCATTGGTTGTCCCCAATCGGTGGACCGGGGTTCGAATCCCATCGGGGTAAGAAATTATTTTTCTCCGTTCATTCTCAGTTTAAATTTTCGCGCTCGACTTTCCACTTCTGTTGCATCGACACGTCACATATCCGTCCCGTCAGAAAATTGTTACCCTCAGCAAAGAAGTTTCACTTAAAAAAAAAAGAGCGGTCTTCTCGAAGAGTTGGTTCGCGGTAGGTGTCTTCTATTCATCCGTCGATCCCGTTAGTTACGCGGCTCGGAGCGACGGAGTTTTCCGCGTCGCGTGCCAAATATTTCTCTCTTTGGTTGCATCAGACCGTTTCGGGATCGTGGTTCGCCATAATCGAGCACGCCGAGCGGTGCACGGACGTTTACCTCGTTTCCGTCCCGGCTTCTCGCTCGAGCGATCCGCATTTTCGCGCGACCCAACACAACGCAACGGGCTGATACACAACAAAGAAAGTACCGACGCCGACGCCCCGAAGACAGCGTCGCGAACAGACGCCATTCCAAGCGACGACGTAGACACATGCACACCAAGCAGGTCGATGACATCCACCCACCTGCAACGCGGGAAGTATACGCCTGGCTTGGCCTTGACACCTCGCGGTCGGTCGATCCGCCTGGCACGCGCGACTATGCGCTTGCTAATTCCAATTCGCGAGCGTTTTTGCGCGGTTCCGATACCGTTCAAGGTTCACATACTCGAACCCCTACAGACATTATCGATTGATCGTTCGTAAGCTGCATTATTGTGATCGTGATATGTACACTGCGGATTTTATGCATTTAAGCTAAAAATGATCAGGTCTTATTTTTGACAGTAAAATAATTCGAAGAATTTGAACGTACTACTAGATTATTATTTTTACTCTGTTAAAATTATTCAGCAAGAAATTAAATATTTATTTCACCCCAGCTTGTTGCGTTTCAGGTAGAAAGTTTTTATTTCGTATAAAGATCCGCAGTCTAGTGATATGCATTATATGTATACCTATTGAAGAAATCGTTAGATTGCGAATCTTTATGCAAAAATGTTCGAGATATTTATGCAAAACGGTCCGCATCAAGAAACAGGAGTCTAATTAGTTTCTTTTATTAATTATGTTAACGAGCCGCAGGTGTTCGAAGTTCTCGACTATGCTCGGAATCCTGAACATTCCGAAATTTTTCGAGAATCCGTCTGGATCCTGAATTAACTGCGGGAGCTGATTAACGTAGAGCATCATTGAGATCATTATTATTCGCAATAGAACGGTGGAGTTGCCTACGCAGCAGACGAATTTCGGGCGCCGCGCCGCTTCGCAATAAAGCTTCTAATTATATTTACACGCCTGAAATTAGCGGCACGACACGGGTTGGCCGAACTCAAGGATATTTTTCGCGAACGATCGGAAATATCTCTCGCGCCTCTCGTGTGTGTAACGATGACGCATTGGCACACTGTAGAAGTTCTTCAAGTCCGGACGCATAAAATCTTTTTCGAGATATTTCATGTTTCTTACCATCCGCACTGGTAATGTTAAGTATCGCTGAAACGATGAAAAGGAGTATACTTCCTAGCACATGTCTTTTTCAAACTTTCGTGTATAATTTTGAACAGTAATGTAGTCTAAGAAACGAGCAAATTTTTGGTCACCTCTTGTTGCCTTCTTTTTATACTGGATAAAAGAAAATTTGCTTCAGTGTGGATATAGTTTAATATTGAAGTTTGTCATAACACACAATTATGAATCTCTATTTAATTTTTCGATCGTATGAGTACGTTCCATACGTAAACAGTTCAATTTAAGATGATCTATGCACAGCCTGATTTATTACTCGAATCAGGACATCGATGATGACCTAATCCAGCACAGCAGCTAAATAACTCAGAGGCTGTGCTGCAGGTTACGTTTATCACTAGTGTTTCCACTTATCTGAATCAGCTTCGTGGCTTATTGTTAAGTAGCTTTTGTCCTATTGTCTTTCTTTATTTTCCGAGACTTTCGAGACAACTTTTATCGGAACCTTTGCCACTATTCGTTTGTTTTCACTCTCGAAATGTTTCAATTATTGTCGAACACGTTAAACGTGGAGTTCATGTTGTTTCACATTCCATTTAGGCAGCGTATAAACACAGTAGAAACTGTGTGGATGCGTGCTTCATTGTTTGGAAACATTCCACGTGCGAACAGTTCAGTCTAAAACGATCTACACGAAACACGTTTTATTATAAAATCCACTAAAGATTTTATGTAGCACTGTAACCAATTGTAACCAATCGTACCTGACCGTTCTGTTATCCGAAACAAACACGTCTTCCGAAGTGGTAAAACATTTACTGCATCAATTGCAGCAAACCGGAGAAGCCAAATGGAATTCTCTTAATAATTGCGATAGGTTCAAAATAGAATATTGTCGTCGTTAAATTCTTTTAAGATTTGTCGAAAATGCAGAAAATTTTCATTTACCAGCTTCCCCAGCTTGGATCTTCACTTTTGTCTAAACTGTTCCAGTAAAAGAAGAAGAAGAAGAATTTTCTTTATTTCAGCCGTACAGCTAAGAAATGTGACTTGGTTTACATTAACCTACCTGTACAAATCTATCTTATTTCCCGCATTCGGTCCATACATTCTGTCATTCTTTTTTTTGTCTCACTCATTCCTATCCTGTCCTACTCTTTTAGGATCCCAATTATCACTAACCTACTTATTTACTTACTTATTGCATCCTTCTCTATTCCCTAACTTTTGTATTTTTGTTAGTTTAGTATATTCTTTGGTATATTTATGCTCTCTTTGTCCTCAACTTCTCAACTGTTCCAGTATAATCTATGTATTCTTTGGTATATTTATGCTCTCTTTGTCTTCAACTTCTCAACTGTTCCAGGATAATAATAAATGTTTAATGTTCTCGGCGCTACGGTTCGATCAATTATTACTTAGAAAATCAAAAAACAAATTTGAAGATTATCAAATAATCATCGACGTTTCGATTCTAGTTTGAAATTTTAAACACCATAGCGTAAATCTTAGGTATGAAACTCCTAAGATACATGAATACTAGGCAACATTACTAATGATTTTTTTTTTGAATTAACAATAATACGATCGATATAAGTGACATATGTTCCAGTATAATCTATGAAAATCGTATTATTTTAACCCTTTGCACTCGGAGCTATTTTAACTGGAAAATTAAACATTTCTTCCGATCTAGAATATTTCCATACCTTATGATTTTTGCAATTTTATGGATATGAAATTGGTACATTACCTTATACAGTACCTAAATGTTTAGTAATTGATTAGATACCGATATATTTAGTAATGTAAACAATATTTTGAAGAATGGTACAGCAATTTTTAGTGGTGTCTCAGAGGGGACAGCGGAGTGCAAAAGGTTAAAAAATCGATACTGTCGAGTCCTGGAGATTGACATAGGCGAATGGCTTCCATAGTAGACGGAAAGATCTATGATCCAACGATCGTCTCGTCGCGACACGTTCCCGTACCTGCGCGAGTACATGCGGCAGCGTATTTTCACCGTTCCCTGGCAGCGTTGTATGTTAGCGGCGCGCGCTAGGTAGATATAATCGGCCCATCGCATCGAGTAGCACGTGATGCTAGCATGAATATGAAACTTGTTTACAGGTCGGAGCGGCTCGATCGCCGCTGCAATTCCGTGAAATAAGTTGCAATTGTGCCGAGGACCTTGACTTCATTGCCGCGGACTCGCACCTCGGTGCGTGCTCGTCGATCGCCATTCGAAACCAGTAAACAACCGGATTAACGGTCCACAGTCACAGATCGGGTCAGGAGACATCTAATTAGTTTTTAACCCTTTGAACTATGCAATGGATTCGACATCTTGCATCTATTCAATAATGCATCTCGAGTCGATTGGAAAACACCGAGCGATTTCGATCTTTTCCTACATTGCCGCGTGGTGCAAATTAACCGACTGTCGTTCATTTAGTAAATTTCAACGTTCGCGTTCTAACCTCGCCCGTTATGCAATGTTTCGCTCGTATTCGATGATTAGACAACGAATCTTGTCCTTTTTGTGACAAAAAGTTGAAGGTGCAACTTCAAATAGTGAAAAGATTAAATTTGAAATAGAAAATTGAATTTTAGCTCGTTCCAGGTTGTTGAAATTCGGGCAGAACATTTTTATGTTGCACGAAGATCTGTCTATTGACAGTTGAAGGAGCAGCTTCAAATACTACTAAAAGTATTAACCCTTTGCACTCGGAGCTATTTTAACTGGAAAATTAAACATTTCTTCCGATCTAGAATATTTGCATACCTTATGATTTTTGCAATTTTATGGATACGAAATTGGTACATTACCTTATACAGTACCTAAATGTTTAGTAATTGATTAGATACCGATATATTTAATAATGTAAACAATATTTTGAAGAATGGTACAGCAATTTTTAGTGGTGCCTCAGAGGGGACAGCCGAGTGCTAAGGGTTAAATTTTAAATAGAAAATAGATTTTTATCTCGTTCCAGTTTGTTGAATTCAGGCAGAACATTTTTATGTTGCACGATACAGTGGTATCATGCCGGTATGAAAATATAACATCGTGTAAATAGTTGTTGCTAGTCTGTCTATGGATATTCTCCTGTAGTTAAAATTCACTCTGAAGAGAAACGCTAAACCGTTGTTGTTTCTCCCAGGAACGTTTTCCAAGGCGACGCTCTCTTTGTTTAGGGAAGTTTGCGAAGGAGGCCACCGAATTAGACCCTGGCTCGTGCGAAAAGGAACGTTTTCGCGTGCGAGTGTTAATTAGTGGTAATTAATCGGATAATGGTTGGCAGGCGGTCCCCTGAGATCGACGGCGAAGTCTCATTAACGAAGCAAACCTTAACTTTCGATTGTTAGGCGTTTTAGGAGCGTCCGTGGGAGCTGAATTTCTGCTCCGTTCTCGAGGATACCTTCGGCGACGATCCTTGGACGTTCGGATTACGTGTCGTTTTTACGTCGCGACCGATTCCTTGCATTCCACGGGAGTTATTAAGCGGAATGCGTTGACACATTTAGACACAGCCTTTTGTGTTTAGCGTCGCACGAGTCGAAGACACGCCGACGATATTCCATGTCCGATCCAATCTATCGGATCTGGATTGTTCTAGCTGTGTAATTATATGGTAAACCCCGAGCATTTTAAACACCGATGAATATTCACAGTCAGCTGCGGAACGTCAATGTTAAAGAAATACTTACTGTGCTTATGAATAAACAATTATTTTCGATAACGTCGTTATCTCATTTCGAGAATGTCAGAGTCGTTTGTCGCGCGGCTTGATACGTTGATCAAAAAGTGGACAGGACGAGACACATTAATGGGCGGCTGTAACCATTTTATTTACTGTCAGGCTTCCCGGAACAAAGCCGATTTTTTAACATAATTTACTCGATTTATTTTTATCATTTATTTCCATATCAAATTTTAAACAGCCTCGGGACAATTAGTGACAACTACGTTGTACCTAGCGCTAGCATTGAGCATGTCAATTCATATGACGATAACACAACGTTAATGAATTTGAGGCTAGTGGCAACTGTACTATTAAACAAATTAATTTCCAGCAAGTAGCCGGTCGCGACACCCGTTTCGCACACCAGTTTCGCTAACGGTACAGCTCGCGATTCGATCGCGGAGATATCTGCACGCGTCGAAGACATTTTCGATTGACCGTAAAAAATGTGACGTACCGTAACGAGCCTCGTACCGTAAATCACGCTCCGTGAACACCTATTCAGCCCAGGTGTGCGTCACGTTCGGGAAAAAATGGTCGCGTGCAAAAGGGTTAATCGGCAGTGTCACAATAACATATCATGCGCCGAGGAAATTTACGATTCGCGCGAGAAACAAGATAAGACAACACTGCGCGCGCAAAACACCGTTTCAATCTCATCTCCGTTTCGCGTTATCTGCCCGCGTGGGTGGCCCAGATCGATACGCTGCAGCGCGAGCATTAACGCACCAGTATATTTCGCAGGTGTTCCCCTTTTCCGAACAGCTGTCTAGCTGTCTACTGATAAAAAGCCCCTGTTCACGGTTTCGAGGGCTCTGTTAAACCCGTTTGCCCAGGAGTCGTTCGCAGAAACGAGTCCGAAGGGACATTTCGCCGAAAAATTCCATAAATGGTCCCCCACTGCTGTTTCAAACCTGTTCGATCCTCCGGTACTGCCAGAGAGGGGTAACTTTATCCCCTTCATTCGTGCTCCCTGTCATCAATCAATCACAGTGTTCTCTAAAAATTATTTAAATATTTCTATGTTCAATACCTAGGTCTGGGACCACTCTAGTGCAAGGTTACGAAGGTTTCTTAATTTTCTAGCATAACTTATTATATATTTGTAGCGACACGCTTTCGTTTCTATATAATTATTGAGCACAAAAGGTATTGTCCACCTAAATAAATGCAATAATCTCCTTGAGACCAAGTTTCAAATAAAAATCGATGTTGACCTCGGAGGATTAGGTAGAAAAATACGTGACATAAAATTAACATATGAAAAATTGAATAGACCATGATTACAATAAAACCGTCTGATAGTGTTCGAAAGAAAAAATATTTTCCTATCGGTATCGGGGAATCTCTAGTAGTATATTTACTTGCAACGACAGTGAATGGATTCTTCGCGTTACGTCTGGACCAATTAGATATTATTTATAGGAAAGAGGAAGAGGAAAAACTTGTTGGTGAATGCAATTTTAATTACGCTGGTCGTCGGTGTGCAACACGCGGTCCCGATGACTAGCGAAGTGGAGAGTCGTTTTTTCACAATACGTTCAATTATGTTCAATTAATTTGTGGCGCTTCCAACGAGATCCACCGAAGAACTGAATGACTCACGAGCAAGCAGTCGTTCTTATCAGCTTGTTGCTCGTTAGGCAAACCCTGTTTTCTACGATCGTTTTTGTTTTCGCCAAAAAGTCGTGTATTAACGTCAAGAACTCGTGACGAAAGACACGCGTCAGCCGTGCATTAAGTCGCAGTCGAACGTAGTAAGACTCGTGTGAACAACATTGTGAAAACGGATGGCAATGACGCGTTAGTGCTCGCGGAACGATTACGTTGATTCATGCAACAAAGTAATTCAGTTGTTTTCAAGCTTCCGACGTCTTGGCGCGCGATCATTAAAACTTTCGAGCTCTAGCTCGTCGATATCGTCACTCGTGGCGTTTGCGATTCCGCGAATGATTAACACGCTGATCGCTGTTTGAGATCGGGGACACTTCAACCCCTTGAATTAGCTACTTTGTTCGTGACTAGCTGTCCACGGTGAATTATTGTTAACAATCTGCGGCACGAGGCAGACATTTGTATTCGTTGACCGTGCGAAGGACAATAAAAGATGAATGTTGATAACAACCATTCAAAAATGTTAGGAACTCAAAATTACTGCTGACAATCTGAGGCACGAGGCAGACATTTATATTCGTTGAAGAACAATGAAAGATGAATTGATAGTAACCATTCAAAAATGTTAGGAAGATTGCTGAACAATGTTGATAATATCAGTTAACCGGAACCAGGAAAGACTCTCGTCTAGGATATTTTATGAAATTATTAATTTGTGTATCAACCGTTTCTTGAACCTTGTTAATCATCACTATACTTGCGGATCTTTATGCAAAATAAAAACTGTCTATCCGAATGTTTAATAGAATGACAATAATATAACAGTAGCACTAAATTCGTTTAATGTTTTTGCTGTTTTAGATCACATCCACCAACTTTTGTCATAAATGCATAAAATCCGCAGTCTATTACACTGCTGCTGTTCCGCATGTTTTTCAAGGGAGATAATCGACTAGCCAGTGACACAAAAGAATGTTCCACTAATTGTACAAGACAGTTAGTTGACTCATTTGCAGTGTCATGTTCACTTTTGTTTTGCGAACAACTATCTATGCAACTATCTATCTCGTCTGTCAACAGTGATGTCGAATTTACACAATTTCAATGTCGCGAAGACGTCCTGAATATCGTAGCTAGTTTTTATTCTTACTAATATTCTGACGTCTTTTCCCTGAGAAGCTCGAGGAGGTAACCAGACCAGAGAATATAATTATTTATTAATATATGTACGTGTATTGAAAGTGTTGCAAAAAACAAGAGCAAAAGTTGTTATTCTACAAGCTAGTAGAAAATTCACTTGCATTTGAAATACCACTTAAATAATCCATAACACAGCTTCCATTCGCGATTCATACAGTTGCGAAGTCTGCGAAACAGCGGGATAAAATCAATTTGGATAATAGAAGGGACACGAACGAAGGCAGACACGAAAATTATTTTGGCAGAATTCCTGGCGAATTCGGGGAGGCTTCGTAGAAACAAGGGTGGACCCAGGCTGTTTACCAATCATTGACAGTGTCAACCGATCAGTGAGCTCACGGATGTACGACTCGCATACTTTGTTAACCGGTAAAGTCTGTTTTTTTCTCCGGTCTCGGCAAACATCGGTGCTCCTCGCGCGTTTTCCTTTCAGGCTCCATTATCGTCGGAGAGACTGGTTCGTCGCGGATCGATTTATCGTCGTTAACCTTGGACACTCGCGGCGTCGCGTTTTCGTCGAGGATTCGAAGCACCGTCGCTACCATCAAGAATTTCGAGATTATTGACAGTGTCTCGTCCCGTTTGGTTGAAAACTGGCTGAGCAAATTCGGATAGCGCCTGCGTCGTTTTCGATTCGTTGTCTCTCTCTCTCTCTCTCTTGACTCTCTCGATTGACGCAGACCGCCGGGGGCGATCGAAGCAGCTCCGTGACTGCCAGGTTCCCATAAAACCAAATTTGAAAATTTTATGTTGCTTTTGCGGATCTTTGTGCAAAATGAATTATTCATGTACAGTAGACATTTATTATCTGAGTTATTGCGTTTCCATTTTGAAAGAATCAGGGACGAAATTAATTGTATAAATTACAATCTGAAGCAGAATAAATAAATGGATTGGTCGAATACAAACTTGTACAAACATTACAAGAATTGAATATTGTTATGCTGACTTGTTGAAATTATTAGGAGCGGAAATGCATCGCCAAACCATTGTTTCAGACCATTTTTATTTCGCGAGAAGATCCGCAGTCTATTGTTGATCGTAGTTGGGAAATTATGTGAATCGCGAGAAACTAGGGGATGATAAACGAGAGTGCAATAACTGAACTTCGGTATTCTGGATGCTGCAGAGGAGTAACGCGATGACAGTGGGTTGAAAAATAGTGTTAGTCATGACGAGATAGGTGACGATAGTTGAGCGTACAACAGTTGAACTTTGGTTGTTTTGAGGTCACGAATGAGTAAAATAGTGAAAGTTGGAGAGCACTGTTAGTCATGAGGTACTAGAGGATGATGGAGGGTGCGACAGTCGAATTTCCATAGTTACTATTACACTGCGAATTTTTATGCGTTTACAGCAAAATTAAGTAGATGAAATTGAAAATTGTAGGAAAATTACTTACAATCGATGCAGACAATTTTATTTTGGGTAAATATTTACAACAGGTCCACGTCCTCCGATTTTGATGAAAAAATATGTTATGCAGCAACACATTTTGAACAACTTTTTCCTTTTCTAATATGGGGGGGGGGGGGGTGCTTTTAGTTTTCGAGATATTTCAATTTTTGTCTGTATTGAATTTTTCGTATTTCTACACGCTCCACGGCAACGTAAGCCTGTCCCGGTGTGGCGTTTGTTTAAGTTTTGACGCTGTAGAGATGAGGGAGAAACCAGGGGGGGCAGAAGGAGCTGGCTTGACACCACACACACTCATCCACTCAGTGCTTAATACACACCCAGTGTTTCTAAATTATATTCTAGATTTTTACGTATTTTGACGTGCTGATTACGAATATGATAGTGAAAATTGGATTAGGTTAGGTTAGGCTGGGTTAGGTTATTAGCAATAATAAATAATAACCTAACCTAACCCAACCTAATCCAACTTTCACTATTATATTCCTAATCAGCACATCAAAATACGTAAAAATCTAGAGTATAATTTAGAAACACTGGGTGTGTATTAAGCACTGAGTGGGTGGGTGTGTGTGGTGTCAGGCCGGCTCCTTCCGCCCCCCTGGTTTCTCCCTCATCTCTACAGCGTCAAAACGTAAACAAACGCCGCACCGGGACAGGCTTACGTTGCCGTGGAGCGTGTAGAAATACGAAAAATTCAGTACGGACAAAAATTGAAATATCTCGAAAACTAAAAGCGTCCCCCCTATATTGGAAACGGAAAAAAGTTGTTCACAATGGCGAAATCTATAACATATTTAAATTTCATCAAAATCAGAAGACGTGGACCTGTTGTAAATATTTACCGTAGATCAAATACAAAACAGTAAAAACCCTTAAAGATTTTAATTGTTGTATTCTTCCCAGCTTGTTGCAATGATTATGCAGAGAATTTTAATTTTCAAAAATTTATTAAAGAAATAGGTACCGTTAATCGCAAGGAATTAAGGAATGAGAAAAAAGATAAGTAAGACAATGAAAATTGTTTGGGAAACGGTCTTGTTTCTGAAGGGAGGTGTTCATACTCTTTCAGCAGAGTTGACAGCACGTTATCCATTAACCCTTAGCACTCGAGTGGCGCCTCTGAGGCGACTCTAAAAATTGCTGTACTATTATTTAAATCATTGTTTACACTATCAGATATGTCGGTATCTAACCAATTACTACACATTTAAGTATTGTATGAGGTATTATATCAATTTAATATTTATCATATTTAAAAAATCATAGAGATTGGAAATATTGTAGGTCAGAAGAAACGTTTAATTTTCGAGTTAAAATAGCTCCGAGTGCAGAGGGTTAGTTCGTGTGAGGTAGATAAGCCAAGGGAAGCTGAAGGCAGCCCAGGGCTGGTTGGGCAGATCAATCGGAGCATCTTAGCGAAGAAAAGAGATTTCTTCATTGAGAAATCGACGGGGTTATTTTCATACGGACGACGACTGTTCATCGTTATCGATTAGTGTACACACTGCTGCCGAGGCAAACAAGTGTCATAGTGACGTCAATCGCGAGTGACAACAGGCCGTTTCGTGCGTACTTTTATCAGCCCGATTGAATGTAGTATAGCGTGTACACATGTAGAAGCATACGTGCATGACCGTAGTAACACCTTGCAAAAGCCTTTCGGTGGTAAACTACGTCACTCGACGCGATGCATTTTAACGGTCCGCAGGACTATGCCATTATCTAGTTAATGCATTGTTACTCGATCGAGGTGAACCACGTCCGGTTCGATGACTCCGCTCCCGGATCGATCGTAAGTAGACGCTCATCGATCCTCATCGATCCTGTTTCGCCTACCTTTCTTTCATTACCCGCTGCAAAAAGTGTTCGATAATAATCGCGAGTTTCACCGTTGAAAAAAAAAAATAACACGCGTGTTCGGAACCGTAAAATAGCATTCTGTGTACGGAGTGATCCACGAATTAATTGTGATGTTTTACCTGTTTTTACAATACAATTACGATACAAGGTGTATCGGATATAGATTGTTTTATAAAAAAAATTATAAGACTGAAAACCGTTTGTTTATATGTTTCACAATTTTTGTAATAATACGTGCTCGAATAAAGAAATTTACTGAATAATTTCAATAATTACAAAATAAAGAGTTTACAGTTAGTGTTAATAGTATAATGAGACAGTGTTCGATGGTATTAGTTTTAAAAAAATATTTTTTAAAAAGATTTTTACGTACGACTTTTTAAATATACATTTTCAACGTTCGAACGTATTAATATTTTCTTCGTACATTGTGAATTTTATCTCGCGACTCGATCGCGAATAAAAACTTTTTGCACAACTATGTGAACAGTTTGAGTGACAGTCGTTTGCCGCGTTCGATCGATTGGTTTTTCTGCGATTAAAATACGTTTTTTCCGATCGTATCGACGCACGCTCAAGGCGCGCTCTGTCTCAATATCGAAATGGTAATTAAGCGTTCGTGATCGAGAGTCGGTCAATCGATATGCGACGGTGTCGAAGTTCATCGCGATCGATAATTTCACTTTGTTGTTACGTATTAGCAGTGCATGTATCCGTATGTTCAAACCACTGTTTACGCGATCACGCGAGTTTCGATTAGAGCAATCGGAGCAGAGAATTTTAGAAATCGCTTGACTCGATTGCGCTTTCGTGAATGAGCATTGGTGATCGGGGTCACTGATCACTTGACTCAAGGGGCTCGGTTTCTTGTTAACTAAGATCTGTTTTTTTTTCTTCTTTTCGATAAGAAGAATATCGCATTGGAATTGTTTCATTAAACTTTGTGACCTCGTTGGTTCGGAAATTTTTAATTCGATTTAAAGTTTGAGTATTGGTCACAAAAGAACAGAAGTTTATTTTGTCTGATTCTACGTCTCATAATGAGCGTAGAAAAGAAAATTGAAACCGACTACTGAAGGGTTGATGTAACATTTCGTCTGATGTACAAGTTTTTATGATTTCTATGTCTCATAATGAACCTAGAAAAATTTTATCTTATGTAACGATCTGGTTATTATACGGGACGAAAGAAAATTGAAACCGTGCACTGAAGGGTTGATAAATTTGTCAACGTCATTGTGACGGCTGTTGTATTCAATTCCATATCGAGCACAAACTTTGTAGCAGTGGGCGGTTCCGCGAGGTTACGTTTTACACGGAGGTCTAACAATAGCCGGATCCTTCAATAAAAAGAGTCGGACTGGGACGATAGAGGACACGCGATGCGGAAAAGGGTTGTAACACAACCCATGCACCATAAAAGGCACCCCGTGATCCAGAAGAACCGTCCGACCACCCGCTAGAATATTTATTGGCCGTCCCACTGTCGTGCAACCCCCGCAGTGACGCAAACCTCCTTGGAACGGTCGACCGGCTCGTAATTGGATTAGCGATTAAATTGAAACGCGCCCGCTCCCGTGGTACTGATTGCCATTATCGTGTCATTGTGTCCGTGACGATATCGGGCTCGGTCAACAGCGTGGAACCGACCAATCTAAACGTTTTTGACGCGATCGAAACGATAAAAAGAGTCCGTCGTCTCCCACGTCGATCGGAAACGGTGCCGCTTTGCGAACAATTCCGAAATCGTTCTCGCAACAGCGATATATCGTCGATTATCTCTGGCAATAAATTCGCGTGCGACAATCGGTGCGTTTCCCGAGGATAACATTTGATAACGCGATTACGTGGCGCACGCAGTGTCGCCAGGGGAGGAGGCATGGAATCGAGGAGAAAAGGTTACGTAGCGTCGTAGAAGGGGAAGGTAATAATCGATCTCAATTTCGTGCAACAGTTTCAATTTAATGGAGATTATTTTCTAATTAGTTTGTAATTTAATAGCTCGCCTTTTCCCCCTTGTTAGCGAGCTGTTTGAACAGTTGGACAAATAGTTGACGTTTGCTGAATTTTGGAAAAGACGACCAGAGTTTTGTCGAACGTGGAATCATCACGATTGGCAATGTAATCGAGCATGTAGATTCGGCTTTTTTGCGTTATCAGTCAGCTGAAAGGCCAGTCGATATTTCTTGGTCAACGGAACATAGAAGGTTTTGCACTTTGCACTCGGAGCTATTTTAACTGGATAATTAAATATTTCTTCCGATCTAGAATATTTCCATACCTTATGATTTTTGCAATTTTATGAATATGAAATTGGTACATTACCTTACACAGTACCTAAATGTTTAGTAATTGATTAGATACGGATATATTTAATAATGTGAACAATATTTTGAAGAATGGTACTATTAGATTATCTACTTAATAGATTGTCTACGTTCCGGAATTTTGCTCGGAAATTTGTAAACTTCAGCTTTCATTTATCTCTCTCTGACAGCTCTCTTCAGTCCGGGTATTCTTGGTAACCTCGTAAGGGCGGCGATGCTTCGCAGAATGCTTTGCACACAGACTGGATCGTCGATGACGTCGATGTTTCGCCGAAAATACGCAATTCCTCTTTTTCTTCTTTATTTCGATCGTTCAATTGGTTTTTAATTTTGGAGTAATAATTCTTGCTTCGATTTAGGGGCTGCATTTCGATGTAAAATTAATTTGTCTTTGATTCGGATAAAATTTCATAATTTCCAATTCTGGACAGGCTATTTGTAATTGTTATTATTATTATTTATTATAGACGGACTGAAGCCCTTTTACATAAGTGTTTACAATATCAAAGAAACGAATTTTTATATAGCTTCTCATTTTTAGAAAACGTGGCAGTTAATGTCGCGGAATGACGAAAGAATTGTTGGAAAATTGCGTGAGGTGATCGGGAAACACCTCGATGGTTTCCGGGTAAATGTTCTGGCAGGTCTGCGCGCGTTTCCAATTTTTTGTTTCTCGGTTTCTTGGTTCAATTAACTGGCGGCGTATCGCCGCCACGGGTCGCATGCTAATCTTCTTAATGAACGCATTTATCTATTCGGTCGCATACGCGTGCACGTGTCTTGTGCGCGCGGCCAGTGGCGTCGGAATGTTTTCCTCTTCCACGCAGATCTGTTTTCGCCTCGGGAATTAGAAATAGAAATGCCGACCTCGAACGACAGGACTCGACTACGCCTCTCCTCTCGCTTTTTTTTATTCTCAACTGATCCACAATTGAACGCTATTCCCAGCGTTGTCATTGCTAAAATAAAGCCTGGCTCTGCTTCTTTTGGGAAACTAGGCGAACCGGTGCTATACAGGGATTTGTCAGTTTTCACAGAACTGCCTTCTTGCCGGACGAAGATCGAGCTCAGACTTCAAAAGGCACTCATTGTTCAACCAGCCGAATTACGTAGATCGTATATTTGGTCCTCCCATAAATCACGTTGTGTGTCACATTAACTTTAAGCTGAAATAATAACTAGACTGCGGATTTTCCTGTAAGATAAAACTTAAAACAACGTCTGCATTAACCCTCAAACGTCCCTCATTTCGCGAACTAAATCTGTCCCTCGGTGTCAAATTGACACAGTGATAAAAAAACGATAAAATAAGAAGTCAAACAGTTACTTTTCGATATTTTTTTTTTCATTCTGATCGATGTGTTAACATTCACATGTTAGGTTTTTGCGGTTATATGTTTCGCATTAAAAAGATATAAGTCACCAAGTTTTGGACAAATTTACTTACAAATTACCGTACGGTATAACTTATTTCAGGAAAACTGTGTCAAATTGACACGAGGGACGGATGAGGGTTAATTAAAATCTTCTGCATAAAATCCGACGTTAATCCGTCGTTGTAAGAAACGATTAGAAAAATTGAAGAATATTTTAATATTGTCTTTAATGCAATAAAGTTATCAAGGGATGAAATCAATTTTTATTTTACTCCCGCTTCCCACAATCAATGTAGAACATTCTTATTGTGCATAAAGATCCGTAGTCTATTCATTATGAACTATGTGAACACGTAAGATAAGATGATTTGATACTCTGGCCTCTTTAATAGCGACACAGGTTTTAATTCGTGCTGCAGAAGGAATCTATCGAAGGTTAAAAATCAGCGCTAATTAAAATATCGCATCCATTGGACAGATGTCTCGAGAGCACATACGATTACGAGCAATTGAGCATTTTTCCAATTGGATGCATGTGATCATCGTGAGCTCTCTCGCTCAGATAATACAACTCGGTACATATCTTCTCATCGCGCGCGATGTTTGCCACTGTCGATCGGTTTGAACGGAAAATCTAGAGCAAATACGTTTACGTTTGGAATTACGCGGCATCGGCAGATAAGCGTCATCAGGCGATGTTGTGTCTGTCGCGGATGGGATCGGTCGATAATTCTTTTAATAATATTTTCTTCGCGGTGGACTGTCGCGAAGAGGGGTCGCGGGGAGAGAATAAGAGGAAGAGAGACAGCTTCTGGCATTCGACAAAGGTTAATCGAATTATTTCCACCGGTTGCCAAGCCTCCCATAATGTTTTATTCATCGGTGATAAAACGGGTCATGGGTCGAGCCGGTTTAATTCCTCGACAACAATAAACTGCGATCACTTTGGGAAGCGATGCTCCTCGGTCGCTGCTGCGCCATTTGTCGCCCACCTCGAAACGGTGAGTCGATACTCTTCGCTCGACCCTCCATAATCGACCCTGACCTCGCGCAACAACGATCAGAACGTCTACGAAATCTTTCCATTAATCTTAGAAACATCGTCAACTATCTCGCTCGACACAGTCATCAAATATTTGGAATACTTCCGATTAGATTGCAGCCTCGAATTCGTACAGCAAACTTGGACTTTGATAACAACAAATAGCGTTTCACTTTTATTTTAATCGCACGACATTCCCCAGTCTGCGAAATCAACTCGTCTCTTCTAATTTTTACTGAAAACACATTCTCTGATGCAACCAACAAATTGTTTAGTCACCAGAGTAAATTCTCTTCTTCTAATTTTTACAAAATTCTCGATTATTCGTGGAATTAGTTTTTTATTTGGAATTAATCGGACATGAAATGTTTTGATAAATTTTGATACCGCTGTGAAGTAGGTCACTGGATGCCATAAATTATGCGGAGCGCATGGTACGCGGGAGTTAAGAGCGCGCCATTTTTATCTCGGATTATACCCATGAGTTTTAGTGACGCTATAAAATGCGTTCCCTGGTACAATTATTTAGAGTACTGGAGATATAAAAACCAAATGTGTGTTATTATACTCTGGAAAATATTTGCACGGATAACGTAACCCCGTAAAAATACTTCTTCAAGCATGGGAACCAAGTGTGCGCCATTTTGTTCCCTGAACTGTATAGATCCAATGCAGAATATCTGTTCCTCTTTGAAGATTGAAACTGCATTATCGTCTTGTAGTCGAGTCTCCATCGATGTTTATCATTTTGTTAACATTCACTGTGCCATGTGCGGCTGGGAATAGACCATTTTTTCTCTGGGATCATTATCTCGCAGTCTTTTTATATACAGAGCAAACGGTACATAGCTTTTTTCTGCACTTCACGAGCGTGTCTCGAAGATCAAAATCCGAAGTTTACCATTTTCATAAGATCATTTGGGAAGTTTACTGGACATGTGGGAATTATGAGTGAGTCAGCTTCTCCAGACGAATTTTTAACTACTGTATAGGAAATTTCTCTCGCTACGTAAAAACGCACAATTTTGTACGATTTTTTTTTGAAGCTGAAATCCAAAGTTTATCGTGTTCATTGCGCTCCGGGTATTTCCGTGATCAACGTCTGCTTCATCTGTATTCCCTGCCACTGTACTGCCGACTGTCATAATGGTAATGAAGACGGACGAGGTGTGAGCGACTCGAGAGTACACGCGTACCGTTGTGGAAGTGGTAAACTTCAGGTCTTGACCTGGAAGACATTAATGCATTGGCGTGGATGCATGCAGTCGATGTGCTTGCAACGCAGATTACATTCCGGACTTGTAATTACTAACTACAATTGCGTTTTCCTTTTTCTTAAAAAATTAATACAACGTAACCGTCTGCATAAAATTAAGCAACAACTTGCCTCTCTAATTATATATATTTTATAATATTAGCATTTTAAATAGCATGCACCAAAGTCCCAAGAAATATTTCAATTTTTTTATTGATCCTGTAACTGGAGAATCAACATTTATTAGTCACTGCTATTTGAATCTTTCGTACTTTTAACTAAATTATGAGCTTCATTTCTTCTTTATTTAATATTTAATAGAAATGTGTATGAGCTGGCTGGATTTAGAATTTGCAAGTTTATTTGATCGTTTATTTATACGAATTCTGTTTTCTTTGATCTGTAAAAATTCGTAGTTGTTTTTTATTCGTACCTATGTGCATAGAATCGATTATCCTTTCACTTCTGTATAATCGAAAGGAATCGATCTTTCGCCGAAAGTGATACCCGTATCCGTCGGCTGAAATTTAAGTAGTTCCCAGTATCAGCGAATTAATTCGTCCACTTCAAGTTTCCTATTAATTATTCAGCGCACGCAAACGTGTCGGCTATCCGAACGATAACGTCATTCAGTGACGCACAATGTGGAAGAACCGGCGTCAGTTTCGAGTTTACCGTACGCAGGTGTAGCACGTGGAACGCATAAACCAGTCGCGGATCCTGGGAATAATCTTTCACTTCTTGTTTTAATGTTAGCGCTTTAGAAACTCTATTACCTTTCGACGAGTTGTCTCCTCATAAAATATTCTTCCGTCGTTGTTGTGAGTAACGGTCCAGACGCTTACACTAAACGTCAACATTACTCAACCTCGATCGACGTGAACGGGAAAATTAATGACGTGGAATGCATCATTTCCAATACTTCGAATGAATCGGAAGGTCTTAACAATAAATGACGTACGCAGAACTTTTGGTTAGATTGACTTTTGATAAGCGACGTCTGGATATTGTGCCACGGTTTTATTCACATGCGTTTTCTGAGTTCGATGACGCTAATCCTTCATGCTCCTGATAAATTTTTCATGCTAGTGAACCATGAGCAATACCATTCCTATGGTATTGAAATTGTTCTAAGGAACAATATTATTCTCTTCGATTGTTAGTTTCTAATATATAAATAAAGACAGAAAAGTTATTAATAATAATAATACTAATTGCTTTATTTTCAGCATTACAGCTAAGAAAATGTGACTTGGTTTACATTAACCTATTTATACAAAACTATATTATTTCACACATTCGTTCCATACCTTCTCTCATTCATTTCTATACCTCACACATTCCTATCCTGTACTACTCTTTTAGTATCCTAATTATCACTAACCCGCTTAATTCTATACTTATTGCTTTCCTTAATTTTTGCATTTTTTGTTTGGCATTCTCTTTGGTTTATTTATGCTCTCTTTCCTCTTTGTTTCCTCAACTTCTCCAACCACTCTTCAACCTTTCTATCTTTTTTCCCGCTCACTACATCCTCGAGCCTGATCATTTCCCCCATTATCCTGCAATCCCTTGTCAAATGCTCTAGGTTTCCATACTTGTCCCCACATAGGTTGCATCCTCGTGCCTCTTCCTCCAGCCAGTATCTGTTCCAATTCAGAAAAGTTATTATACATCAGTATATGTGAAAACAGATTATCGGGATTCCCGAAAAAGTAGGGATTTTTTTCAAAAATCTTTGCATCGAAATGTTCTCCATCACGAATTCTTTCAAGACTGTCATATATCACATTCTCGAAAAGATCAATTTCATTCAATTAACATACTAATTGTTCCACCCCAAAAAATCCAAGTCTTGAATAGTGTACGAATATTATTGCGAGTGATTGTACATATGAAACGCAGCAAATATTGCAATAAAACTGTCTATACAGATTTCCGCTTTCTAGCTACATGCACAAATCTGTTTTTGCGGATCAGAAGCTGCATAAACATCGGTTATCAGCGAGTTGGCACGATCAAAACAAAATTCCTGACCAATGAGACTGCGTGGAATCGATAGATTCCAGGAACGGCGATAATCTTGCAAAGTACACGCGATCATATGCATCATAGATCCGTTCCGTGAATGATCTATTACTCACGCGGAGAGGGATTACGGGAATCCGCGGGCGAAACGGGTGAGTCGCGTGCTAGATTGAAAATAAATACGGATCCGAAAACTGGCGTGTTGGTTCGGCTTCGTAAATGGCGCAGTTCATTCGCCCACGGTGTGTACGCGGGTTGAAAAGTCAAATGTGCGTCGTCGCCGATGCCACCGTCCATGGCTAAGAATAGCACGTGGCGATCGTTGCTTCTTGTCACCTTCGTCGACGTCGTTCGCGGCTCGTGCTCCCGTTCACGTTGTAAACAAATGTCGTCACTGGCAGATAGTCGCCCATCCTTCTTCCTCCACATTACTATATGTATAGTTTCGCTCATCTGGCCAAAATCTCGTCCTCACCTCTTGCGCATCGCTTTCAACGCGGTCCTCACGACTCAATCACTAAACTGCGAATTTGTACTCATTTATGAAGAAATTGGCTAGGTGAAATAGAAAACAGTTATTTTCAACGTAAAAGGACTATTAACCCCCGGACAACGGACGATTTTTATAGTTATATAATTGACAATGCTTAAGACCGTTCACAGCTCTACCTAATAATTTTTATAAATTTATTTTGACGATATCTCGTGCAGACACATTATTCTTTCGATGTCCTCAATGTACCAGTTATTCAGTTAGTTTAATCGCCACAAATTGAGTACTTAACCCTTGACTGTATGATTTTTTTAATTGGTATGAAAAAATTGAAACAAGTTTTTGTGTGTTATTTAAGGGAATAATATTGAAAAAAAGTAAAACAACATTTTTAAAAAATAAACGTAGTAAGAAAACACATTTTGAGTTTACTATATACCAAATTTTTTAACTGTATCAGATACGATACACTATGCAGCGAAGGGTTAAATGACAATTTAAATGTTCCCTGTCAAGAATGACTCCGGCACAGCGCTCGGAGGGACGACGTGAATTTTTATTTAACCACAACTTCTTGCAATCGATACGAAATATATTTATTTTGCATAAAGATCCGTTTAGATTAATTTTGACTCTGTTAGTGTCTTAGTAATGTAGTTTTGTCTACGGACAGTCTTGGAAAGCAAACAGATATGATCCTTTTACTGTTTTAGCGACACGTGCCCCACCTGTCCAAACTGCCGATCCTACTGGGGGCACGATCCGCTGTTAAATTTATCATCGCTGTTCAGCGACGGATTACATACGCGGCATATTGTTGCTATTTATACGCGTGCCTATGCATTGCTCGCCGTATCGGCTACCTCAGGATTCTATTATCAGCGTCGCTTGACTCACAAAAGGAACCGGAATTTTCTCATCTCCCGCGCGGTAAGGAGATTCATGCTTTCCCTGATCAGCCACGGCCGAGTCGCGTTTAGTATCGTCGCAGTTACTGTGACCTCCGCATTCCTGTCGTTTACACGTAAAATTTTCATCAGAAATATATGGAAAATATACTGTGTCAACCATTTATGACGTTTACAAATTTCTGAAATACTAGAAAATGTTTCTATCAATTCTGCTGTGTTAATGCGAAGTATAATAAAATGTTGAAGGCCAAAATATGGAAAACATGTGAATGTTGGAGTGTATGGGTGCGTTATTAATGTTCGTCTCGGTGAAACGATGGAGTCTGTGTTCTCTCGATGGCATCGCGGTCTAATTATGGTAATATCGGTACGATACCATGTTTAGGCACAGACGAGCATCTGTTTTGATACCGAACGGTTGCGACGTATCCAGACTGCGTTTCTCGTGCGTTCTGGCGAGAGAACAGTATCTCTTGGCCGGCTATTAGAGGTTTATACGCCACGAGTTGTAGCGCGAGGCATAATGCCATCATCGAGACTAGATAATCTAAATCACATCCGCAAAAACTGAATCGAGATCAAAGAGACGTAACCTACACTTCTAGGACGAGGAAACTGCCTCCAAAAATTATTCCTTTCCGGAAATATGAAGGCCAAGTACGAGTACTTTAATTGCAGACGAATCTGTAATGATTAGATTCCGGATGTTAAAACAGTGAACATGTTGAAAGACTTTAAGAGTGTTGATATATTGTTTTCAGCACATTAAAGCGTCTTGCATTTGATGCACAAACGTTTTATTTTGCATAAAAATCCGGAGTCTAGTATTGATATATTATTCTGAAGAAATTTCTTTCAAATTCAATCCAAAAACATTGGAGAATAAGAAGTTGCTTAACTCTAACCTAACATTCCTCTTGTTTCTGTTTCAGGAGAAGAAGAAAGTGAAAGATGCTGAAAATCGCATCAATCGTGGGCCTGATGGTTCTGATGTACATCACGAGGGTCTCCGCTGCGAATCAGTGTCTGACGATGCGCGATGGTAGGTCCTACCAACTTAGCTACCAGTTTAATCTCTGAGAAGACTGACCTGGTTGATCGATTCAACAGAAGATCTTTTTATCTCGACTAAAATATCATTTCTCTTTTCCAGAGATCATGTACAAGAGGACAACGCATTTGAGCAATCAGGTGGTGCACATCAACTTCGAGGTCTCGAGGAGAGTGACCCAGAGGTTGTCGTCGCAGATCCTGAGGATCTTCTTGACAGAGGTGCTGGGATACAGGAATGTCAACGTCGTTGAGAACGATGATAAATTCAACTGGGAAGATACAATTCGCACACTGGCCAATGCAACTTACGCGATTATGCTTGACAAGCCTCGCTCGGAAGACATGTAATGGCACTAACGTTTCGTTATTTTACTATTATTGTCATTTATTGTTATCACATTGTGCTGCTGCTCAGTCTCTTGTATATCGTGTCTGTAAACAGCTAGCTACATTCACTTGCGCAGATGTTTAGGAACAGCGATAATGTTGCGGAGTTATCTGACTTTTGCGATTGCTTCATATAAATAGGTGGTTAGAACGATAACGATATCGATAGAAAGCTAACGTCGCCGATGTCTGCAGAAAGTAGAAACGGTTAGCAATAGACAGACAAGCGTTGAAACACGATTTTCTCGTTTGTTTTCGAGACGATTTCAGTACTTTAAACGATCGTTTCCTTTTCGATTTTATTATGGTTATACAATCGCGGAACCGCAACAGTTTAATAAAAAAAACCTCGAACTCTATTGTGGTCACTTAACGGATCGCAGGACTCTTTCATGACGATTCGATTTATGTAACTGAATCATCTCGCGATCGGCTTGTGCGCGGAGCAGAACGTTTAAAATTCTCTATTTTTCTTCAAATTTAATATATATATACTACAACTGCTTCAGCTTTCGAACTATAGTTTATTACAATTCTTTCATTGAAATCGAACACTATCAATTGTTCATGATCAATGTAATGAAATATGGCTTGACCACTGTGTGATCACTGAATTTTACATTTCTAACTAGATTCCCATTTTCTCTGTATTTAAAATAAATCTATTCCAACTCAGTTTTCACAGAGATCAGCTGCCTCTGCATATTCGTTAGAAATCATGTTCACTGATTGAAAATGCTCCAGCAATTTTTAACGAATTGTTTCTCATTGATCAGAGCAATCCAGCCTCTGATAAATCTGGAAACATGGATTCCATCGTACGAAGACCCAAAATACATGCTGTCCACTTACACCGACGTGAAGGACTTAGGATGGATAGCTCCTCCAGGACATTTCGCCTGGCTGGTTCCAGAGCAGCTTTCCAGGCCAGGAGAGATCTGGACGACGTTCACCAAACCCGAAACTGCAGCTCGTTTCGACGTCGACGAAGGAACGTTGTCCCTGATCAGGAACTACGTGGTGAACTCGAACACTGGGGGGTATTACTGCAATGAAACCTATTGTCAGCAAGGAATGTACATTCCTGAACGGTGTCAGGGTCGCCAATCCTGCGCTCTCTTGATTACCAGTCATCCCGACGTCACCGGCTTCGTCAAGAATGACATCGACGAGATGAAGCTTTACGTGAGAGTCATCTGGGTCGGACCTAACCTGCAACATCTGACCGAGACTTTGACCAGTGACTATGTGGACCGGGAACAGAAATCGATGACACCCTCTGGCAGCAGGTATGACGAAATACTCTCCAACTCCTTCTGCTCCATTTGACAAACAACTGTCTGCATGGACCTGCTTATTATTGTCTCTGCAATCGTTAGAAGTGTGTTACACCAATAGTTCCTCATTTTATCGTGTCCCTTCTTGTAGAAGATGGGAGTGGAATAACTAAGTTATTTTGGATCAGAAGTATGAAATGAATTTGACTCCCCGTACATTTTCAGAGAGTGATACTTTGAAGAGAATCGAAGCGTAGATTTCCCACGCGATCGTTAGAATAATCAAGTTATTTTGGATCAAAAGTATGAAATGCATTTGGTACCCCGTACATTTTCAGAGAGTGACGCTTTGAAGAAAATCGAAGCGTAGATTTCCCTCTCGATCGTCCTTGATCGGTCGCAGCGAATTCGATTTCGATTTTCCTCGAGCCACGACTGCGACACATGACTCTACCGCACCACTGTTTCTTATGTAGAAATGCGATGTATCAGTAAACCGGTTGCATAACGCTTACAAGACCGATAAGGGACATGAATATCGGGAAACGCGGCTGCGAAGGCATTCACGGATGAGTGTATGAATTTCTGCGTGGTCTACTTGACACGAGGATGAAAGGTTGCGTTCGATAATCGTGTAGATAACTGTTCAAAGTCAAATTCCGGAAGACGTTCTCATTCGGAACGCAACCTTGCGTCAGCCTTACATCACGCTACCCACATCGCAATTGGATTTTCCTAACCAATGATTCAGAAATGGTTTACAGGAGTCGCTCGTATTCTCCAAACATTCTTTCATAGCGTTTTTTTTTTTATTATCGCTCCTCTCCCGAAAATACCGGGCGTCTGGTCGTCGTTTATTTCGGGTCTCGTTCTCAACCACGATGTTTTCCAGGTCTCTGGTGCTCCTGCACTGGACTCCGAGCAGTCTCGTTCCAAATGCTACGAATTTCGCGACGATCGCATTCCCGCGATGTGGCACGCAGCTGCCGTCGGGCATCAGCTGTCGCTACGCACCGAACCACCTGACGAAACTGGTCTGGTCGTATCTGGAGATCGTTGCAAAATCGGCCTACGAGGTGATCAACTCTGTCCAATTCTCTGCGGAGGTGTACGAGGATCTGATCAATCGGTACAACAGACAAATCGCGATCATGAGCGAAGAGGATATTGCCTGCGGTTGGCTCAGGGACAACATAGACGACATTATAGAAAAGTGGCTACCATCCAAAGAACAGAACAAGATCTACGTTGGTGGGATCTTCCCGATAAAAGGAACCTTCTACTCTGGTAGCTCGATCTTAATCGCCGCTAACATGGCCAAGAAAGCCATCAACGACAACACCACCGTCCTCGCTAATTACGTGATGTCTATGCTAGTGAACGATGGACAATGCAAGTCGGACATGGTGCTCAAGTCCTTTATAGACTTCATGATCAACAAAAATTATCAGCGGATGGTCGGAGTACTTGGTCCAGCTTGTTCAGAGACTGTAGAGCCCCTGATCGGTGTCTCGAAACATTACAAGACTGTCGTGATTAGTTACAGTGCCGAGGGGTCTACGTTTAACGATAGATCAAAATATCCCTACTTCTTCAGGACGATTGGAGAGAATAAACAGTACAAGTATGTTTATCTGGAGCTGTTCAGGCAACTCAACTGGAAACGGGTGGCTGCCTTGACTGAAGATGGACAAAAGTACACGGAGTACATCTCGTATATGGAGGACATACTGAGAACCAAGGGGATCACGTTCGTTTCCAACTTCAAGTTCCCGAGGGAACGAGAGGTGGGAGTTATGACGAAGGTAGGCAGGTTTTCGAAAATGATCATTCAGAAAAATAATGTCTCTGCTAAAGTAAACGTAGTCCTTGGACACGATGATGAGTCATCATTGAATGATTCGGTTTGCAGTATCTGCAAGATCTGAAGGACAAGAGGGCGAAGATCATCATCGCTGACGTGAACGATCAGGTAGCCAGGCAGGTGATGTGCGAGGCATCTAAGCTCAAGATGACAGCTGAACAGGTATTTCATCAGTTTTTGTATTTCTCTAGAAACATTACGATTTTTCTACACAACAAATGTTTGAACGAATTGTTTCTGATCCAAGGGTTACGTATGGTTCCTGCCCTTATGGCTACGTCCCCAATGGTACGACACGGACCACTACAACGAGTCCGGCGAGAATGTTTCGTGTACCACCTTACAGATGAGCAAAGCGATCAATGGCTATCTTGGAATCTCTCACGCGTATTTCGGTCAGGATGACGCTATCATGCAAGAGAATATCACGGTTCGTGAATGGCGTAATCATTACGAGGCAAAATGTAGAGCGCAAGGTATTACACCCTCGAATTACGCTGGCTACGCTTACGATGCGATGTGGACTTACGCTTACGCGGTGGATCAGCTGCTCAAAGAGAAAGAGTCTTACGTCTTCGAACTTCACAGTCAGGAGACTATCGATCGGTTGACTGCGATCATTAGCGACATGGACTTCTATGGAGTGAGTGGAAGATTTTTCTGTATTCTTAAAAATGATCCTGTAATGTATTCAGTGGCGCACCCAAGATTTAATCTTGGGGGCGGGGGACGAGTTGAACAAAATGACCTTTTTTTTTTAGCAAAAATATCTGTCAACGATAGCCACAAATATTTACTTATATATATACATATATATATATTTTATATATATATGTATATATATATATATTTTATATATATATGTGTATATATATATATATATATATATATATATATATTTTATTATTATATATAATATAATATAATATATATTACATATAGATACGGATACAGTAGATACAGATAGATACAGAACATATAGAACATAATATAATAAATATATATATATATATCAGTCAAAATGTTTACTTTTACATATAGCATATCCAAAAATCATCGAAATCGGAGAGGAAGGAGCTATTCTACGGTTTAGCTCATTTTTCAGTGTATTGTTTTCTTTTTCTTGGGGGGAGGGGTGGGACTTGGCCCCCTGCCCCCCCCCCCTACTGGGTGCGCCACTGAATGTATTCTATATTTTGATCACTTGCTCCAGGTGTCAGGTAGGATCAATTTCCTAGGCGGTCCATCGAGGTACTCGGTGATCAACGTCGTTCAATACATCAACAACGAGACTCGACTGGTCGGTAACTTCTATCCGAACATCTCCGATGACAAGCAGATAGTGGGTGGTAGACTGGACCTAAATGAATCTGCTATAGTCTGGTTGTCCAATGAGATACCCGTCGATGGTTCAGTAACACCCCAACGGTGTGTAATAGCAGGCTTCGCGGATTTCCTGAACGTTTCCTGCGAGGTAGCTTTCGCGATCATGAACATATTAGGCATCGGTGTGTTGGCCATGGTAGTTATCATCGGCTTCATCATCATCAAGAGAAAGTAAGATCCTTCGACAAAGTTTGAGTAATGTTCTTTAAATGAAGATAGACTCGAATCACGATCGAAAAATTGTAATTGTGCCCAGGTACGAGGAGAAGGTGAAGTACCACGAGATGTACATGAAATCTCTTGGCCTGGACCTTATCCAAGCGGATGGTCCAGACTTGGACAAGTGGGAGATTCCTCGAGACAGAGTGTTGATCAACAGAAAGTTAGGAGAGGGTGCTTTCGGCACGGTTTACGGTGGCGAAGCTTTCTTCCATGAAAAGGGTTGGCTGGCTGTGGCGGTGAAGACTTTGAAGGTTGGTAGCTCCACCGACGAGAAGCTGGACTTCCTCAGCGAGGTGGAAGTGATGAAGAGGTTCGAGCACAAAAACATCATCAAGCTGCTCGGTGTCTGCATAAAAGGTGAACCAGTGCTGACCGTGATGGAGTTCATGCTTTACGGAGACTTGAAGACTTACCTGCTCGCTCGGAGACACCTTGTGAACGATCAAAGTTACGAGGACTCCGATGAGATCTCGAGTAAAAAGCTGACTGCGATGGCTCTCGACGTGGCTAGGGCACTCAGCTACCTGGCGCAGTTGAAGTACGTCCACAGGTAGGCCTTCGATGAAACTAGAAGATATTCAACATGAACTTTAAGAATGGAGAGTCTCATATCTCGTCTTTATTTCCAGGGACGTGGCTTCTCGTAATTGTTTGGTGAACGCCCAACGCATGGTGAAACTCGGGGACTTTGGTATGACGAGGCCCATGTACGAGCATGATTATTACAAGTTTAATCGTAAAGGTACGAGATCAAGTTAGTTAATTACTCTTGCTAACTCGGAGGCGACTGACACCTTCGATTTCAGGAATGCTGCCAGTAAGATGGATGGCACCGGAGTCGTTAGGGCTCGGAGTCTTCACTCCAGCCTCGGACGTCTGGTCGTACGGTGTCCTACTCTACGAGATTATCACATTCGGTAGTTTCCCGTTCCAGGGGATGAGCAACAACGAAGTATTGACTCATGTGAAGGCTGGAAACTCGTTAGTCGTTCCAAAGGGAGTCAAAGTACAGCTGTAAGCATCCGCGACATTCTAGCACAGGCTTGACGCTTATTGATTAGTAACTTGGCTACCTAGCACGTAATATAGCGAGGCATGGAAAACAGGTCACCTGAATAACTCGGTTGCTATCGGTGATGTGAAAAATGTGTCAGAGGAAACTTGCCTGGTTTCGAGGGTGGCATAATCTCGCGTTAATAGATTTTCCGTAGGTTCGAAGGTAGATTCAGTTTTTCAAAATGGGATGATATATTTTTCTACGAATTACCTAATAGGGCATTTTAACGCGATAGAAAATATTTTATTTTGAGAAGACCTTGAGAAGAGTAGTTTATAACGTGAATCATTTTAGGGAGAGCTTGATATACTCTTGCTGGAGGACTGAGCACCACAAGAGGCCAACAGCTCCCGAGATCGTGGACTTCCTGGCGACGAATCCTCGGATTATATCGCCCTGTTTGGACGTTCCTCTAGCGAGCGTGCAGCTCGAGCTAGCTGGTCAGTTGGACATGCAATTAACGGAGAACAACCGGAAGTTCTCGTTATCCTGGCCCCCTCGACAGAACAGTCGTTCGTCGACATCAGCGTCTAGCCCGATGGAGATTCCAAACCCTCCTCTGCTAGACATAACCTGTCAGGAGGAGAAGAATCAGGAATGTCTGTTAGGCGACGTGGTTTGCGACGTAGAAAGTTCGAAGCCGCTGTTGGCGCATTCGAACCAATCGGGACCAGCGATATGCCTTCAGAATTTCAAGCGCAACGAAAACGAAAGTCCCAGGTACGTGAACGTTCAGCCTGGAATGACACTCGACCAGGCTACAACGAGCCATAGCGCCGGAACCATTCCGAATGGGGAGAGGAACAACAAACTGATGGAGAACAGAAAGTCGGAGGACGTGTCGATTCTTTGACAGCACAGGCAACGGGCGATTTCGAGACAGAAATCGATGGTCTACCTTCGCAAACGCGCCGAAGGCATATTTGGAAAATATGCCAAACGGCCGTACAGGAAGAGCAGCGTTTAGTATAACGGCTGGTTCCCGGTGGTCGACGAAAATCGCTTCCGGAAAGCACGGCGATGCCTCGATATATGAAAGAGATGTGCACGATATTTCTTCAAAATTTTATCCTCACTACTGTGAACTCTTTTCAGAATTATTTGTTTCTTTCACCAACACGTTCGTCACATTTTTCTGATTAAGACGATGTCAAACACGATACAATTCGGATCATATTGACTTGTTTCATTCACGATGTAGGTAACATTCCGGTCCTGGAGTTCTCGCATATATCGAGGCATTACTGTACTCCCAGATCGGAGACTTCGCACGTATTGTGAAGAGAAATCAAGGTCCTCGGAGCTCCTGGGAAATATTTATCATGATTCTTAGATAGTAGCGCAAGGTGTACTGCCGAAAGTAGGAAGCCTAAGTTTTAAGGAGATTTCCAGTAGTTGAAAAACACAATTCCGTTTCCAATCTAGTAACTTATCCGAAGAATTTGGTAAAAAGATTTCGTCGAGATGTAAATTGCAAGAAAACATTTCTTGTGGTTGCTCTGATTCGTTTAATCAATTCTACAAATCGCGATAAATATTTTCTAACGCTCCAGCCATGCAGTCTTCCTTTCTACAACGTTCTGGACAAGGAACAAGGTGGTAGCACACCAGACAGAAATGAACAGATGAAGAATCAAACGCTGCTTCACGAGATTAATATACGTTGTCAATTTATCGAGAAGTCGCGACATCCAGTATAGAAAATGTACCCATACTGCAATCACCGGTGCGAATTTCCTTGAGGAAGCAGAGAATGGTGGAACTGATTTCGTACATTTTCGCTCAATCCATTTTTGAGACTGATACATGTAGGGTGCTTAAGGTTTGAATGATTGATGGCCCGATGGTGATGGAGGGACTATCTGCAAAATATTCTTCTACTTAAAGTAATATCTAAGTAAATTAACGCTGGAACTATCGTGCACTAGGTTTAAAATCATTTTTATCGAGTACTTGAACGAATCAATCAAAGTCGTACAATAATTCGAAATCCTTAATCTACGATTGCATTCGCGTCATCGTGTTATAGCGAGGCGAATTAATCGTGAGACAATATTTCATTAAAAGGAACAATCAAAGTCCGGTCGTTCTAGTGTTAAATGATTTTCGTTTGTGTGAACTTACTCTGCAGCTCGTATAGAATTAGCATATCCAATTGAAGAATAATTAAGAAAGGGAAAATAACATTGCATTAACATTTTCCAAGTACAAAAGTTTCCATTACCACCGTGCCGCCGTGAAAATGGCCGCTTCCGTTGAATGTTCCGCATTTAAGCATACAAGAGTGCGATTTCCTTCAATCCCGAATCAAAACAGCGTCGAAACCGATTTTTCGTAGCCCCAGAATCACGTGACCATGCTTGTACAAGCAATTACGAGAGAGACATCGGTGAATATGGGGAATTAATCGAGCACCGAAGTTCCCGTAACCATGACATTTATTAGAATTGTATTTTACGCGAGCACTTAGGTGCCCACGGGAGGGACTGAACTTCCTGAAGACAAAGTTGAAGAGGGACCGACTCGTCCCACGCGAGTTCCAAGTATATTTTTTTACCCTTTTACGCTAACTATTCAGCGACTTGACAGAGTGACTGGGTCGCTCTAAAAATTACAATGGCGTGTCAAATTTCTCGGTCGAATAGATATTTCACTTTCTATTCATCATATATTTTGTTATTCAAACAATTTGATTGTCAATGAATGAAGTGTCTATTTGGTTAGAACAATTTGCACGTCAGTGTAAGACACGATCCTCGCTAGAATCATTAGTACACTGCGGATAATCGTAGCAAATAATTACAAAAAGCAATCAAAAACAAGAAAATGTATCTTCAAATTTCTCGGATCATTCTTGTTTCCTCATACATTCATTTCTTCCATAAACGCATAGAATCCGCAGTCTGATTATAGAAACGCAACGAAAACGGTTGCCAATCGCAGTGATCGCATCCAGCGATCATTCATTAATTGATCTAAGTCGATGCGTTAATTCGTAAGGATATATTTATGTGTAAATAGAAATACAGAGTCTCCGTCGCTGCGTGGTTCAATCGGGAAGGAATTTATTTTGATTTATGAAGTCTGAACCGTGGCAAGAGATTGTCTAATGCAATAACATTCTTCGTCCTGTACAAACGAATGAAAGTATAGAATCATGACGTATCGGGCTGGCCAGTTTACTTAATCAGGTCTTTGAACAGTTGCAGTTTAGCTAACCGTTCGTATCAATGTATTTCGCGGTGCTAATCAATGAGAGAACCATATCAGAGTTCTGTGAAAATTTGTTAATAATTTCAGAGTCTAGCAAGGTTGGCCCCAATACGGTCTCGCGTGAACAGGTTGCCTGAAGTTTCCTAAAAATGGCCGTAAGACTAATTCATTTTCTCCTGTTCCTTTTAGGCATACTTTTATCACCCGTTACACTATGACGGCCTCATTACAATTTTCATTTACAGTAACATAAATCGACAGGACATAGAAATAGATAAATCCTCGAGCATTTTTGTTTACTTCAGTTTTCGAAAGTTTCACTGTGAAAATTTGTTCAATTCGAATTTTTCATTTGGAATCGATGTGTGCTAAGACTGGAGTACTCGACAATTCTTGTTAATTTATTGATACATGCTTGAACTTGAATGCATCTTTCCGTTCGTTCGCAGTGTATGTTCCTAAGGGGTGAATGGTAAGTCAGGAACCAGATAGATTAATTTAGTATCGATATCATGCGACTCTATTCGTTACACGAGACGACTGAAGGAAACGATTATCCGCGAGGACCGACCGAAAGTATTTTTAATTTTCATTTGAATTCCAATCCAGCCGAGTTTCGTTACAGTGCTGGTCAAAAGTATGGGACCATCCGATTTACTCTTTTCTAAATAGTGAAATCCTGAATTAACAATGTTTCGTAGTCTCTCTCTATGAAATGTTCCAATGCCTTTTTGCCGAAACAATCAGTATCGTATCGAGTGCATTATTCAGTTATTCAAACATCTAGATCTTTTGGGAAACTATTTTTAAAAAGAGTGATCCTTGTATTAATTCTAATCTACACTCCTGTCATACTTACAAATTGGTAATTAAAGAATAGAAATTTTATTTTTATTAGATCTAGCTATTATACGATAATATTTGAATGCTAAATTAAATATTGTATATATATTTATATACTATTTGAATAAATGTTGGAAAAAGGAGATGGAGAAATTGTGGGATGATTATATGGACAGCTCTGGAAGTCAAATTGGAAAACAATTGTCCCACTTAAATTTAAAAAATTCGAAAATATAAGAATAATCATTTGATTTACATTATTAAATTCTCTACATTAGAAAAAATTAGTAGGTACCATTTTTAAATCGCCTGCATCCAAGTCTGAATAAGTGTTCGGTGACTTATGGACAGGAGTGTAGGTCGAAAAATGATAATAAAATAAATTGATGTGAGAGAAGTACTATTTTTCTAGTATAAAATCATATAAATAGATAAGTCCCATGCACATGATCGGTAGTGTGAGTCGTGCATAATGGAAGATCGTTAAGTGACTATCATTTAATGTAAAGAAACGCAAGATTTCGCGTATTGCATCACATCGATCGGCGACACGCTTATGGTAGTACTTAGCTCCTTTTTTTTCTACGTCGGATGTAGTTAGTTGATAAGAAAGTCTCCTGTATTTTTTTAACAAATACGCTGCACCGTCAGGGACAGTACAATCTTTCCTAGTAGCTTTACTCGCAATCACTATTACAACAGAGTGTATATATATATATGTATATTGTGTATGTATATATCGCGAAACTATTTATTCTCGAATTGTACAGTTGTAATTTTATATTCGTTACGGGTGAAACATTATGTAGCTGTAATGTTATACGCTGTTCTTGTACAGATATCGTTACTCCTTGATAAAATATTTATTATGCCTTCACGATCCAAATTACAGAAAAATTATTCCCCGTCTGTTCATTCGTTAATCCTCTTCGATCTTTAATCTCACCTTTTTAGACACTTAAAATAGGTGATAGGACTGGAGGCACAGAATAACGTTTAATCCATGAACATTCGCACGCAATAATTTATTGAACACAATACACTGATAAATCTCTGGTGTCTAAGCAAAAGAAAGGCAGCTTATTTAATCGAACATTTCATATATTTACATAGATCCGTATTATATACAAAATTGTGGTTTTTTTTTTATTACTGTGGTCTTCGCTGCCGTTTATTAAAGTATTGCAAGCTGCGTGACGATTATAACCAGTGGAACAAATAAGCCCGAGGTGATTTTCCGAGCTCCATTTTGGTACCAGTGAAAAAACAGTGCTGGAAACGATCGGAAGACTCCTTTAATCGACGGAATTAATCGCTACATTTCGTACGTTGCTGCGTTTGCTGAAGAATGCGTTGCTGAAGATAATATTTATGAACTCACCAGTGTCTTCGCGATTCGTGATCCATCCAACAACTGGTTCCATTTCGTTCTGCCTTTTCAGCCATTGATTTAAGGGTTCGAAGTACCTCAATATAGCTCCAGCGTCCAGTCTATTCGTTCTGCCCCTTGTCATTTGTCTCACGACGTCTTTCCACGATCTGGACGAACCCATTGACAACACGTCGCTAAAACAATTAACAGAACACATTCTAAAACTTGTAATTCATAGAATCATTAGCTTTCGCTATTTTTGTACCCACGATAGCAGTCTGCCTGCCTCTCGAGATCTATAAAAGTCGCAGGTGTACAAATCGCCGGTGTGACCTGCTATTTCGCACAACGATTCGTACAATTGGAATTGCAGTACTATACCAACGAAGTATCTGAAAGAAACGCAGCGTCGTGAATCAATTCTAGAGGCACGAAGCATTATCTTCAGACGATTATTTAGTCATTCTTTTAATTAATCTGTGAATAGCAAGTTTACACTATCACCATTTTGTAACCAAAGAATTTCATTATTGGAATCTTGCTGTTTTTCGACTTTAGTTCAGACTCGAACAAAATTGATTACAGGGGTTTAGTGATTAATTAGTGATCTCAAATGGAAAGAAGATATTTGAGTTTCCTTTTTCATACTTAGCGTAAAGTGCATCTGCGGGAACATGGTATTTAGAGCCCGGATCAAAGTCTCTTTCCGATCTGGGTACAGGTGGCACAATTCCTTGGTACTGTAATCTTAATTCCCACCAACTGTTCGTCATATCGGCGACACCGTCGCTGAACACTCGCCATCTCCACTTTAAACATTAAAGTAAAACGTTTACAAGACCTTGATGAGAACAGTGTATTCAAAATCTCATTGAAACAAGTAAAACCTCGTCAACGATGTACGCGAACGGCATGTAGGCAACTTTGCGGAGGGCCATTAGCATTAGGAAGTTGATATTGCTGCCATAATCGTCAGTGGAGTTATTGTGAAGCCCGAGTTTACTTAAATGTTGAGGGGTGAAGACGGAGAGCCCGATGGCGTCACTCACTGCCTCGAAAAACCCTAAATTGATAAATTGTGCTTCCATATTAGTTCATCTGTTGACACTGAATAATTTTGTTAGTGTGTCAGATTTACATTTACTGATTTCAATGTAGACCTGTTCATCGCACTTCAAATTGATTACCTGGAATGGCTTCGTTACGGAATAACAATGGCTGGTCCCTGTACTGTAAATAATACTGCAAACGCGCGATCTCATGGTGAGTCGATAACAGATCATCCATGGTAACCCTGGTGCATTGTTTTATCCTGAAAATGTCCTGGATGTATTTTCCGAAATAATGAAACAGAGCACATTAGTACCTATAATCTATTCTGTTGCAAAAATCCCATGCACTCGAGGTACACTTGACCTCCCTGTCTATGGGTTTCTCGAACATGGAGAACCTCCAGAATTCAGGTGGCATGGGTTTCATCCCCAAAGATGTGAAGAACTCCTCTGCTATTTGGAACATCCTTAAACATTTTCAGTTTACAAGATCCATTCAAACGAGTGTTGGTATTCCACAAGATTACCTTAAAGGTGTGAATCCTTGAATCATCATGTCCAGAGAAACGTCGAGCTTCCGGCTTGCTGGGAAGGGCTGAAGGACGTCGAAGATGTCCTCCCAATTCTGGGCCCACATGTTCCCCAAAACGTGCGCCGGAAGTGGGCCATCTCTTCTGATTTTGTCGCCGTATCTTTCGTACAATTTGGTCCTGACGTACGTGAAGAGGTTCTTGTAGAGGTGCATGATGGCTGACATGATGTCTGCTGTGTTCTGGTGGAAGTGCTCGTCCTCGAAGAGCTCTCTCATTTGGTCCCCAGCATTCTCGAAGCCTGGAAATCATGGATTCAATGTTGCTCTGAATGGGTATCATAACCAGTAGATTTGAAACATTTATACACAGAAATGGGTGGGATAAACAATACAAAGCTAAAACGCATTTGACAACTACTCGTGCGTCCTGATAAATCTTGCGTTTGCTCCTCTAAAAATATAAACTGACAAACTCTTGTCTACCGTTTAACCTAGCTGCTTGATTGGCAAGCTGAATGTATCTCATGTATTTGTTCTTCAGTTGAGGTCCAGTTGCTTCGTGCCAAGCGTGCCAATAATACAACAGCTCGTCGTAGTCCTTCGATCGAGCCATTATTGTATTGACATCTGAAGAATATTTAACGATTAATTATTTAATTGCACTTCTTCTGACAAGGAATCTCATTTTTAGGGAAAATGGTGTTGCAAACCGTGGTCCAAAGTCAAGTCACAATTTGCACCGACAGTCCTGTAGGGGCACATTCTCGTTCTCGTGTATATCTCCTTCATCTCCGCGATTAGGCTGTGTATCTGCAATTGATTTTCTTTGTTATTATTACTTCTTTGCTCGATCGATAGAAAAATCGTTTACCTCGTTGAATTTATCGTCGGTGAGAGAATTCCGACCTTTGACAGCGATCATCTTGAGCTCCCTTCTCGCCAGAGGATCAGGGATTCGGCTCCATGCGAAGCCGATAGCCTTCTTCCAGGATATCCTGTCGAATTTCAATTTCAACGCCTGTTCCTCCAACTAAAATCAAACGGAATGCGATTTATTCAGTAAAATATCTACGAACAGGTATACAATTGTTCAATACTAGGTTTACGTCAAATGACGAGTTCTAATATTTTCCGATTGTAAAGATGCTTCCTCAAGGAATTACTTACCAAATTGAATTCTTTGACTGTATATTATTGGAAAAATGATCAAATATTTGGATAGACACATTCTTGTTATGTTTATAAAATAATGTGAGATAGTTATTTCTAGTAAGTATGTTGTATTGTCACGATGTTAGAGGTTCTACTCGATGCTGCGGAGGACTCGAGTTCGAATCCTCTCCTCAAGTCAAAAAAAATTTCATTTCTAGTTATTTCTAGAACTCCGTAAACCTGATGTTAAAAAACATTACCATCCTCTTCCGATTGATTTCAGTGACATTGGTAGCGAAGTTCCATTGCGCAGTCATCACTCTCGTGCACATCGTGGATGCCTCGCTGTCGTACTCCCTCAAAAACTGGAGCGCGTCTCCCAGGTTCACGTTCATACCCTTAAAGATCATAAAAGTTGCTACTACTAGCCTAGATAGCACGCACGTGGTTTTTCTAATTAGAATTTCAAATCCAACATCGAGCTAACATCTCCCGAAGACTGAACGTTCCCTCGAGCGTGTCGGACAAGTAGGCTCGTATCAAACCGTATCATCTACCGAATACCGTTAACGCCGATCGAGGAGACAGTAATCGTTCATACTCGGTTTCTTACCTCCAAATACTTCTGAAAGCTTCCCCTGACGAGGGAACAAATCGTTATCGCTAGGACGAATTTCCCCGCGGTCGTCATGTCGACTGCTTTCGAAGAGGACTCGGAAATCGGTCAAACGCAACGAGAAAGCCGACGAACTTTCCCGAGATCGGCTTTATTTGTCATCGAAACTCGACTGCAGGATGTTCACGCAACGGGGCATTGGCTAATCCCTTCGCGCACTATCGACGATGCTGTTTGAATCATTTTAACAGGTCGCCCAGCGGTGATTGTTTCACAATTTTCGAAAGTCGGCGGTCCATGGTTCAGAACTGTTTAATGGATCCCACAACTGCAACCAACAAATATTAATAACATCGTACCAAACGAACTTCCCTTTAGCTCAGCAAAATTATAGAAAATTTCTATTAACGAGTAAATCAAGTGTCAATATCTAAAGAAGAATTTTAAGCTTCTTTTTGGTACTGCACAATTACAGAAAATCCTATTGACAGGCTACTAGTTTCGACAAGATATAAACTCTAAAAGAAATCTATGCAAAATAGATATTATATTAACTGCTTTTTACACAGAAGCTGCACAAACATCTATTTCTTTCTTAAGCAATTCTAGCGAGTTGAAAGTAGTGCGACTGTATTTTTATTAAACGTTTGAACTAATCATTGTTTTGACAAAAGCGTAATATCCGAGGTCTGATGAGGACACTGTAAATTTCTTCACAAATCCGTGTTGAATCTTAAAGAATCAAATTCGCGTCGCGACTTTCGTATCGAGATTACAACCTGTCGTTCCACATATTACGAGAGCACGGTTCGATTGTTAGAGACTTCTTTGTCACTGATGAGGGATCACTGGATGGATGGGAGTGTCCCGATCGGATTTTCGACTGTCACTGGGGATTCGGTAGCCGATCGAACATCCGCCGCGTCGATGTTGTCGTCGCGGTAAAACTGAATCGCCGTAGAAAAGAGAAACATGGTCTTCCGGGACGGATATTCCACGGGCGAAAAGAGGAAGGGACAGGCATCGCCGGTGCGTGAAGCGTGACCACCCAACACACACCGCGGCACACGCCAAAAACCTTCCATCTTCGACTTCGTTTGTATTTCTTAACGCGCTCATTGCCGCCACTATGAATATAGATCATCAGAGGAAAGGAATCCTGTTTACGAAAGCAAATTGTGTATATGCGCTGCTCGAGAGGATGGTAACTGGGTCAGCTTGGGGTTGCGGAAACAGGCAAGATGGCGGATCGGGTCACTGGACGAAGCAGGTTGCCCATCGCAAGGTGCAACTTCGCTATTCTTCTTCCAAATTTTTCCATCAATTTTTATTAGAAACTGTTCACTTATTTTTTGAGGACGTGGCTAGACACAGTTCTTCCATTCTTTTCTAGATTATAAAGCATTCTCCATTTTTATTCTCGATCATCAAACATTCAAGCATGTGTTTCCACATTAGACTTTTTTTTTAGAATTTTTCTTGAATTCGTAAATGGATATATTCTTCTTCTTTTACTAGATAGAATTCTCCATTGTTTATCCTTTTAAAAATAGCAATTAACTTTTTACAATTACATATCCTTTCTAGAATAACATCCGTGTTCTTTACAACGAGATATTTTACGCACGCAGAATGTTTAAAATTAATTATTAGGTCCTGTTCTCGATGAATTCATAAATTACCAGATCCTAAATTCTTTCTCCTATTGGATACAATTTTCCAAGTTTATAACAATGCACAACTTAATTACCGTTCTTAAAACAGCATTGCGAACTTTTTTAAAATAAGATACTTTATCATGAATTGTTCGGTTGTTTTCTGAATGGAAATGATTGGGCATCACATCGTTTCTCGTAAAACTATATTTTTCGATAGTGGTTTTACATAATCTGTAGCGCACGGAAAGTACGAGTACCATGGAAAGTGTACGATTGTTTCGTTCGTCTTCGAGACAAGCACCGTAACTCCAATTACTCGGTGGCGTAACCAGCGCCGGTACCAAGCCGCGTAATTTTCTTTTACAGATATAATTGCGTCCTCGCGAAGACTTGTGCGACGGCTGGAAACGATTTCGGATGCCGTCAGTCGGATCATATGAAAATCATCATGCTGTGAACGGAGGAATCGGGTACACCGTGTCCGACATTCTCCTTTGCCTGAAACAAAAATCACGTGAAACATTTAGGAAACAAACGAGCAACATCGTTCTTTGAATTTACCTCATAAGCGCGAGTTCAGACTGGTTTGCTTTGCTGTAAATATGTTTCAATGACGCCTGGTATAATATTTTCTCGACATATTTGCGTCGTTCGAGAAGCTTGTACTTCTTCTGCAAGCCCTGCACTTCTTCTTGCAGTTTCACGAACTCGAAAATTTCTGGTACCTGCAAATTTGCAATTGGTAAATTATTTAGCAACTTGCTTCTTGAATTTTCAATGATCTTATTGTATTAAAAAGGGGCTTGAAAATCTCCTTTAAAATAATCATCTTAGTAGAATTCTTTGCTAAATATTAATTCCCTGAATTCCTTAAATGTTTTTACTGTCTTCAATTTGATCTACTCACTTTTGTCATAAATTTATTTATTCGTTACGAAAAAGGTTCCTCGTGACAACTTGTTCGTTAACCAGTGAAGTTATTGAACCGATAGAAACTGTGATTACTCACGAAGTGGCAATCCATATAATTGACCAGATTGTTCAGTTCAGTCTCAAGTTCTGCCACGTCCTTTTCCACGTGTTCGTGCTCCACATGCAGTTCGCGAATCTGTTTATCCCTCTCGGAAGTTTCCTTCTTCAACCCGTTCAAAGACCGCAGCAGGTCGCTCAGCTTCTGCTTATGCTGAGTTAGCTTCAGATGATAGTGTCCTGCGCAACAATTGTACGAGGCTGAATAATCTAATTAAACTATATCGGATTGCCTTTACATCGAACACTAAAACGACGATTAACGCACAGTTAAAATTTCAAAATATATCTGATGAACTACAATAGTTTCCCTTAGATTGCGGATCTTTATGCAAAATGAAAATGTTCTTCGTCAATTGCAAGACGCAGGAGTCATATAAAAATGTCTTCCTATCTTCAACAATTTTAATAAATTGAAGATAACGTATGGTCGTTGTTAAATCGTCTTAATTCACTGTATTTCTTTCAACAATTTGTTAATGTCCCTTCAGAAATATTTCAAAATTTTTCTGAATGTGCATTCTTTACTCGCAAATATATTAATTTATAGTCTTATACTGCGAATTTGTGTAAATATGTTAACTACAAAAGGTTTCAAATAATACATTCTGGTTGACTACATAAGGATTAAATTACATCAACCTATTTTTGTCACAAACATAACAATATTTTTCATATTAACATAAGGGTTAAATTCATCCACCCATGTTTGTCACAAACATAACAATATTTTTCATATTAACATAAGGGTTAAATTCATCCACCTATGTTTGTCATAAACATAACAATATTTTTCATATTAACATAAGGGTTAAATTCATCCACCCATTTTTGTCACGAATGCATTAAATCCGCAGTCTAATTTCCCTTCATCGAATGTTTAAGATTGTCGGGTGAGTGGTTATTGCGTGAATGGCTCGGCACCTGCGATCTTCTTCATGTCGAGCATGTAGATCGTCTTTTCCTCGATCATCCTTACGTAATCCTTGTTCTGTATGTTCAATTGTTCGAAGTCAACGGCGCGTAGCGCCTCTCCGAGCTCCTCCCTCTGGACCAGCTGGTGTCTAGTCTTTGTGATCAGCATCCTATGAGTCGCGCTCTTCAGCCTCAGTCTCCCTATTATCGTGTTCGCCGATCTAAGCCACTCTTCGATGTACCTTCGCGAGAGAGTCGACAGGTGAGCTACAAGTTTCGCCTACATGACGATGCACCTCGATGCGTGTGTGATCACCTGGTAACTCTCTCGGCTGGGATTTTCCCGGTGATAGGGTCTACGCCTTTTATCACTACGTTCTCTTCGAACTCCTGCTTCGCCTCTTGCACCTCGCTTATGCGAATCTCCAGCTCCTCGATCTCCGCCCTCATCATCATTGTTCTCTTCTGCACTATCAACTTCAGCTCCTCCAAACTCTTCGCCATGTGGTCCACCTCCTTCCTCGCCATCACCATACGGTGCGCTAGCGTTATTCTGATCAGGTTGGATCACACGTAAGTTAAAAGCAAACAGGTAAAAGCCTGAATATTAACCCTTTGCACTCGGAGCTGTTTCAACTGAAAAATCAAACGTTTCTTCTGACCAAGAATATTTCCATTCTCTATGATTTTTTAAATTTTACTGATATGAGATTGATATAACACCTCATTCAATACTTAAATGTTTAGTAATTGGTTAGATACCGACATATCTAATAATGTAAACAATATTTTAAGTAATAGTACAGCAATTATTAGTGACGCCTCAGAGGCGCCACTCGAGTGCTAAGGGTTAACACTAGAAAGACTGATGAAATACCTATATTGCCTAAAAGCAGTCATAATGACTGCATTGTGAAAGAATGACTAATGTGTAAAGAAATTTACAATTATATAACAAGTTATTAGTAAATATTAACAATAAAAAAGTTTGTTAGAATAACTTGTTAGAACAAGTATCACTGCATAAAGATTCGAATAACAAGTACTACTTTAGCTTCTTGAGCAACTGCAACTTATCAAGTATACGCCCAAATCGACAATTTATCATGTACTTGTATTTTATCATGTAACGGTAATCGAAAACAAACTGAAAACTGTTATTTCAATGCAGAGCCGAACTGGTCATATAAGAAATTTACTCAATTCAATAATAAGAGTCATTTGATTATTTAAAATTTCCCAAGCAGTCACAATAACTGCTTTTGGGCAATATAGGTATAACACACATATATATATATACCGGAAATGAAGGAGGGGGGAGGTAACTACAATTATTAATAAACGCATTTATATGTTGTACAGAAAGTCACAAAATTCTAAGAAATTGTGTCATTATATACATAATTGTTTTTCTAATTGAAATTAAAAAGCACTCAAAATGACTTTCTTGGGCAATCTACTGTTAAAGCCAAGAACAGGTGTGGTTAGGAAATTGAAAAAAAGGTAAAAGCGTGAATAATAATAAATGCCTTCTATCCTTCATGAAATAGAGAGACTCTATAAGTGAAAATACTGTTCAAACTTCTTACATTGTGTAACATAGCTAACGTTTTCAAAATCATTGTATTATTCAAATTTGATAGACATTTTTGACCATCTTTGAAAACGAGAATACTTCGAATTGATCCACAGTCTAGTTAATGTTATAAAATAAATTTTTTAATTGTCAGTTTCAACGAACGGAGTCGTTGAAAATTTTTAAAAGTGGTTTAAAAATGGTTGGGTTGTGAACTACAAAGGTGAACCTTGTTCAATTCGATTATTTTCCATCGAGACTCTCAGTAGTGGCTAACTTTGAGCTATCGATGGGTTTCCATGTAGGGAACACACTCTGAGCCGTTGTTTTAGTATCGGAACCCGCGCTGATTATGCTTGGCGTGCTGACAGGACTGCTAAGTGTTCTGTGCCTTAGCACTTCCGGTATAGTCAGCACACTGTCCCGGAAGCTCATGCGAGATGAACGCATCGACATCATGCGCGTTACTTTTCTTGCGTGCCTCGTCCTCTCCAGAAGTTGCGTTATGCCTTCACGAAATATTGTCCTTGCTTACTCTTAGAATTATGCAAGCATGTTCTAGGTCGTAGAAAAATCGTCTTGGAAATATTTCACAAAGAAATTAGGCTCGAGAAAAATTGTCTGATATTCACAGTAGCGCAGGACGAGCGAGAAAATTACCCTTCATTACTTCCGGATCAACCCGCGAGATGAACCGTTCGTAAACGTCGTTCTCCAAACTCAGCAACCAAATCTTCTGCAGATTATCATCCTGCATCTGCAGCAATTCTTCCATAGTCATGGCTAGAATCGAAGATACATTGAGTCACTTCGAAACGTGAAATACAGTGGAATCGATACTGACAATCGTATTCTATGTCCTCTTCCTGTTTCTGGGTCATTCGTGACGCAACGCTGAATATACTCCCTCGCATCGACATGGGAGCCATTTTTCACTATTTGGGAACTACAGAAATGCAACTAATTATATTCGAAACCCGAGCACATTTAAACAACAATATCAGAATATCACGTACTTCTTCTATCGGAAAGAGAAACAAAGATTTGTGAAATCGTGTGCACTTCAATATTGATCTTGTTGTATATCAATTTAGAATTTCTTAGTTAAAAATCTACAAAAGCATGCAGCAAATTGTTAGTTTAGAGAACAGCATAACCAGGTTATGTTCGCGAATGATGTTTCGCTAAATTCAGACGACTGAGCAATCATTAGGTGAGTCATTTCACAGTCTCGTGATTTATTCGGTTATGTACAAAGTGTAAGAAATGTTCGTGGCACGTGAGGAGAGTAACATTGCAATAGTGTGACCAAACACTCGTCTACGATTCCTCGGATTCGTCCAGCAGAGATTCTCTTTCGATTTCCACGTCGTTGACGTACAAAGTGTACGTTAGTCCAATCTCTTTTTTGCCAGAGCTCTGCGATCGAATCGAGGCTGGAATTTCTCCTATCGCGAAAAGAATTTCCGCGCCATCGTCGGTGAAATCGTTCTAGAAAATGACGACTCGAATTAGCATTCACGGTAACTGTTAAGGGAAAAACAGTGTCTTACCTCGGTCTCGATCTGGTCGCCGTTTACCCAGACATTCTGCGATTGTTTATCTGTTAAAAATACCACAGTGTTAATACTCGATGTACAATTCTCAATTTCTCAATGAGTTGTGGAAATCGAGTTGATCAGTTCTAAGAATGTGCTGAAGAAGAATGATAATTAATCTTTATCTATTTTATTTTATCTTTATGAAATTCAAACTTGTAGGAAAATTTTAAAACTTGAAGATGTATATACATATATGATTTCTCATCTATTAAAATTATTAAGGGAACAAATAATATTTCATTAATATCCACAAAGATTTTATGCATTTATATAAAAAATGAGTAGGTTTAATTTAAAACAATGAAAACATTAGAAGATTCTAAAAGTACTGTTCTATTATATTTCCAACCTATTAACCATATTGAGAAAGAAAATAAATTTCTATTTCACTCCAGCCTGTTATAATTCAAGTAGAACATTTTAATTTTGCATAAAGATCGGCTGTATAATTATTACCTAGCACAATTCTGTATTCCTCGTTTCCGACATTGGCCAGCCAGGTCTCCAAAATTTTCGACTGCGATTGAACAAAGTTCCTGTAGCTCTTCCCATTCACCCACAGGGTGTACGAATATCTCAAGCCTGTTTCCAACAAATTTGTTTGAAACGGAGTACGGTTTTAGCGGACGTTGAACAGCCTCACCTGGAATCGGGTCGACTCTGATCACGAATTTGTTGTCGTTGAACATAAAGACTTCATCGCCGACGAGTTGAAACATCCAGTCTCTGTGAAGCAACTCTTTGCCGTCCACTCGAATCACTCGGCGACCTGTCGCTGTACCGTGCTCGAATTCTATCACATGATTGCCGTCGCTTAGGGGAACGTTCCACTTGGCTGTTGGCTCGTCGTCCACTGTCTCCAAATTGTGCAGACTCCTGGATCATCGATTTTGATTTTAGAAAAGAACGTCACAGAGCGACTTCCTTATAAAACGTACCACTGTCACATTCAGAATATCAATTTCTATAAAGGATAGTTCAATTCAGTCAGAGTACTACAGTATTTATTACCACAATTATTATAAAACAATTGATATGGAATAGAACAAACATCGAAATAATAAGAACACCATGCATTCACATTGGGCAACGATTCCATTCATGACCCATAGGTTTGAAATACAGGACACCGTATTAATAATTCCCATTATTGATCAAACGTTTAATTGTTTCTCATGCACGCTACGATCTCTCCACGTACAATTGCAACATTTACAAAACAGAAGTACTAAAGAATAAATCACCATATACAGAATAGAATCGTTCACAATTTGTGCAAAATTTTATGAATTTTGTTTACTCCGTTCGACTCACTTCAACAGAATAGCAGCCATCATACTTTACTACTTGTTCCACCTGCACCTGAACTGGCTTGCTTATTGATCGAATTCACCAGGGAAATTATTCGAATCGATAGCCTAACCACCTGACGTCCCAGCACGACGCAATCATGTTACAACAATATTATTTATCGCAAGTCTGCTTGAATTAAAACTTGGAACGAAATATTTCTATTTGCCAATTTATTCAACTTGATACATTTCATAACATAAGATAATTCATAACATAAAATTCAATAATTTTACAACAATATTATTCATCGCATTGTCCTTGAATTAATGTTCCTGTTTGCCACTTTATTCAACTTGATACATTTCATAACATAAAATCAATAATTTTACAACAATATTATTCATGGCATTCTCCCTGAATTAATGTTCCTGTTTGCCACTTTATTCAACTTGATACATTTCTAATATAAAATTGACGAGTATAAAACATATTAGAATGATTATAAATCTGAAGAATTATTCATCGTTGGCTGGCAACAATTGACCCGAGCATGGCCCGAATCCGATTCTATATCCGTCGCCGACACAGTAACCTGGAAAACGACAACCGTTTCAAGAACTATCGATGAGACTGAGTGAAAAACGAAACTAGTGAGAGGGTACCTCGAATGATCACCAAGTCGCCATCTTGCAGAAACTTCCGGGTGGTGCCGTCTTTTAACGGGATGTTTTTATGCTTCCAAGACAGCTCGAGCATGGAACCATAAGAATCTGGCGACTGGAGGCGTAAGCAGAAACATTACAAATTAGCACGACATTGTTAGCGAAATTAATGTCGGTCTGTCAACGGATAAATGTTGGGGACGCACCTCGCCACTTATCGTACCGGAAGCCATTAAGTCACCTGGATTGATATTGCATCCGGTTACGGTATGGTGAGCTAATTGCTGCTGGGGTGTCCAGTACTGGTATTTGTAGTTGCTGCGACAGATCGTGGTAGCGGAACTTCGTAGCGCTGTACCAGGAAAAAACATAGTCATTTTATCCGTCGAAATAGTTACACGAATTCTATATGAATAAACATTGGTCTCACGTTTGATGGCAACCTCCAATTTGATGTCGAAGTTACAGGATTCACTGTGCTGTAAATATGGGAAGGGTTTTGGATCTTGAGGAACATTTGGCACCTTGAAGGCTTCCAACGCTTCCATGGTGACCACCCATGGGGATATGGTAGTCCCCAAATTCTTCGCTCCGAAGGGACCCAGTGGAACGTATTCCCACTTCTGTATATCCCTCGCTGGGACATTTTAATAACAAAAGAATCATCCCGTTAATCAGAGTTCCATTCACATTTTCACTTGGTGGTCTACTGTGCTTAAAAATATTATTTTTTAACGAAACTTTAAGGACAATTGTTCAGTCGTTGGGAAAGTAATTTCGATTCTCTCGTAGAGATAGCATTTCATTTCAAATAAAGTTCCTAAGAAGTAAAAATTCCACGAATATGGGATCATTCAGTAGAACCTCTTTCTACCAACCACCATAGCTTTCTCTTTTAATATCATCCTGTTCGCTCATTACCGCTCCAGTCGTTCATGGTGACCATTCCAAAAATATGATCGTATGCTTTAGACGCTGGGACAGTATCCCCTAAGTTGGTAGGCGGTCCTCCAACAAAGAAAGCGACTTCTAATTCAAAGTCCATCAACCTGGAGGGCCCGAAAACTGGGTCTGCACCTTCCACCGGAAGTGTCTGTCCACGAGGTCGTTTGATTGGTGTACCGGAGACAACGACAGAGCTTGCCCTCCCATGATAAGCGACAGGTAGATGCTTCCTACAATTTGAACCCCGTTTAAACTCTTAATAATCGCGTTGCTGGTTAAGAAAAAAATTACCAATTTGGCATCAGAGCGTTTTCTTTTCCACGGAACATGATGCCCACGTTGGTAGCATGATGGATCGAAGAGTAGAAATCTGTGTAGTCGCCGATTCTCGCTGGCAAGTGCATTGTCGCCTCTCTCTGAAGGACGAACGCTCTGCGCAATGAGGGTAGTGTTTGTAGAAAATTGATTAATCATTTATTCAGCATTTTTTTCGAATAATTGTTTTACTTTGAACGGATGTTCGGTTCCTGCAAGGTTTCATTACTGGCTGATAATAAGTTCTGGAGTTTGGCTCTGGCTTCTAACCAGCTGGGTCTTCCCAAAGCCATGAAGTCGTTGAGGCAATCACGGCGGAAGACATCTTGCTTGGTTATCAGCAGTGGTCCATCGAAGAGGTCAGAGATAACGGATAAGTCCAATATCTGGTTGCCAATTGCTACGCCTATTCTCTTTTGCGGCTGGAAGAGATCTCTGCATTAGCGTCAGTCGATAGCATAGTTTGAAACATGGCACTTATTGATTTTCCCACTGGGAAACTCGAATATCGTGGAAAATTAAAGCGTTCGAGGCACAGTGAATAGTTCTTATTAAAATATCAGAAGTCTAGCCAAATTTAGACTATAAATCGAGAAATTCTATTTAGTAGTTATTCAAATTCAGCTAATAAACACTGTGAAGATTTATAATACCCGCCATTTCTCTCCTGGTTACTGATAACAGATGGCGATTTGTTTGGTACAATTCCACGTGCCTCGTCAGCTTTGGTATTTAGTTAGTATTATTGTATATTTTCCGTATCGTTACTCGTTTTCTTCATTTCAAATAGTGAGATAGACATTTACTCGTAATGCGAGTGTTACGGTGGTATTCGAGAGATCTATAGATCATGATATGGATGATAACTACGCGACTATCTAGGTACATGTTTATGGCATGTACGATAATGCTTACTCACGTTATTCGCCGTCGAAAAGACACCATACGGCAGATTCTCGATGGGGAAATCGCAGTCTGGAGAATACTCGACGAACGACTTCATGATCAAACTGGTTTCGATCGACTGAGCTAAGTCGCCGACTAAAATGTATTTTGCTAGCACGAGTGATAATTCCGCGGAGGCTTGTCAAGGCCGACTGGCCGCTATGAGATAATTTATACACCTGTTTACGGACGAGCCCCCAGTCCAACTCGTTTTGAATTATTCCCACTGTTCACTAGGAGCGCCGGGTGTTGATAATTAATTAGACTGGCTCGTGATTGAAAAACAGCTTCGAGATTTTTTATAGATAGCAACGAAGGTAATACAGTAACGTACTCACTTGGAATATCTAGATCATCATCTTATCACTTGTACATTGTTAATTCTTTGCTAAAAGTTTTTCACAGAACTAAATCTTCTGCTCTGATGTTTATTTATTTATTTATTTATTTTTAACTCTTTGTTGAGGTTATTTCGCGACGGGATCTACAGTTTATTAACCCTTAGCACTCGAGTGGTGACTCTGAGTCACGGCTAAAAATTGGAGTACTATAATTCAAAATATCGTTAACATTATTAAATATGTTGAGATCTAACCAATTATTAAACATTTATTATATGAGGTATTGTATGGAATTATTTTAGATAGGAAGACATATTTAATTTTCGAAGTAAAATAGCTTCGAGTGCAAAGGGTTAGAATCGTGAGTTATGGTCTTGAGTTCATACAAAAATCTCATAGAAAAAAACACTCAATTTTTCCCGAATTTTTCATTTTTCTGGGCAACTTTTCCAATTTTTCTTTCCCTAAAAACTTGATTCGGACTACAACGAACATTAAAAAAAAAAATTAGCCAAATCGGTCCAGCCATTTTCACGTGATGTCGTGACCAACAAACAGCATTTCATTTTTATTATATAGAAGATTAGGGAAGATAGAGTTGGGACACAAGTGGTAATCCTCTATCTGGATTCTCGTGACGAAGGAGTCGTTTGGGTACATTGAATCTCTCCATGAAATTTCACGTAACATGTATTGACAATTCGGGATAACAGCAGTTTATTAGACATTGATATACAGTGGATAATAAAGTCAATTAGGTTGATAGGTGGTGGTACTCGTCGTACAACAAGATCACGAGGCGCCAGCAAACATCGCTACAGTTATTTCCTCACATACTCCAATTCTCTCTTTCTCTGTATTTATTAATTTTTCGCTTCTCGTCGCCGGTCTATATCGTTACGCACACGTGGCACATACATATACAGATTTTTATATATATATATAATTAATTCTCTCACCTATGTATATATATAAATGTACTTTTTTCTTTCTTTTTTCTCCGGATTTTTCTCTCGGTTACGTACAATGTATAACGATAACTGGCCCTCGACGATCGCGGGGCACACTATAATTGTTTTTTTTTTTTTTTTAAACAACTCTCATCGTTCTGGAAGACTTTTGGGACTTTGTTGTCGTTCTCCTTGCTCCGTTACCAACTTAGACTAATAATTAACGATAATGAGGTCAGGGTCGCTCACCCCGGGCCGTTCTCGATAAATCACACGGAAAGGAATTGACCAATGCGGATTACGCTTGTGCCGATTTCGTCGATATACTGGCGAACGTAACAAATCATTTCTAACAAACGGTGCATGTGCGTTTACGGTGCAGTGTGCGATTAACAGCTTAATAAAGGTGCAACTAACGTTAAACGTGCAGTCGAAGTAACAGAGTGCATAACGATACGTTAAACTGTGCAGTGAACAAAAATTGTACGCAACAACAATGTCGCAACAATCGAATACGCATGAGCAATGTATATTCGATTCTTACGAGCACGACGACTGCAAATTTTTATGCAATTTCACTCGTTAGTTTCCATCGTTTTAATAAGAACTTGTACATTAAACAGAAATTACTTAACAGGCTGGTTTCTTCATTCTGACAAGTCTGTTTTTCCTCAATGTTAAATCATTCTATTTTAATAATAAAATTCATATTTGTCTTAGTAAAACGAATTTTTACATTAGATAGTTAGTGTCACGAAGTAGACTTCATATAAAAATAAATAAATCAGACAAGTCTCGAATCATTTGTTGTCAGATAATTCAGCCCTGTAGCAATAAGAAAATTACTGAATCGTTTGGTGGTAAATGCATAAAATTCGCAGTCCGACGGCAACAAATAGTATTTACAAACGTTCGAGCCGGGTCTCGGAAGAAATGGGCACAAGAACAATGTACAAAACCGTCTTGAGCATCGGCACTGTCATGGCGGCCGTGCATATATCACGCATAATATTCGCGAACGACGTCGGATCCCTAAATAACTCGAAGGGCTCGAAGATCTCTACTGGAGACTGGCTTGTCGTTCATTCCCATCACCGTACAACTATATCATTTCTTTCTTTCGACACACTCTTGCTGTGACATGTTGCGTAGACAAAGAAACTCGTAACGCCGATAAAATTGTGGACAATCAACAACAACGGTTCGATAGAGCATCTCTTGCAGGTATCGGTATTATGGTCAGATGGATATCTCTTGAATTCTTCTTCGTTTCAAAAATATCTTTCATCCCCCCACCCCGTGCTTTATTGTCTAAGGAATCTCTTTCACTTTTTCGAGCTCGACTTTCGTTCCCTTGCCGTCACCCCATGAATCGTTAACATGCAATTTATCAGCTAATAATTACGTATGTGATCGAACTGCGAGTGTCTATTAATTTTTTCATTTTCAATTTATATATTACTCGCTGAAAAAATGTTCACCATGTTTTTTCCATTTCCCGAAACGTCTGTAAAGGAATAAACATTCGCAGTTTGTAATCTCTGAATTTTCGTAATAATTTCTGGTTCTCGTGTGATTCTTTCGGTTTCTCGTTTCTGGCTTCGGTTCTTTCGAGTGGTCGATAGTCGACGGGAGAAGGAAACGATAAATTCGTCGATTTTTAGTAGAATAGATACATTTACGCACCTCCACACGCTTTACATCTAGACAGTTTCTCGTAATTCACGACTCATCTTTCTGTTTACATTTGTTTACTCGATGGCTAGTGATTCGAAAGCTATAATAGAGACGATCGGTACTCGAGCGTTCTCGTTTCATTCATTACCTCGAACAGATTGAAATTTCTTCGTCGTTTCTCTCTCTCTGGAAATATTTCACGGGCGAAAATATTGTAAAACTTCCGTTAGAATAAGGAGAAAACGAACTAACTAACGAACGAACTCGCCTGTTCGTGAGTGAATGGAGGCCTACGCGGTGACGAAGTTGTCCTAACAGTGTCGTAGAATAGGAAAACGCGTGACAGACTATCTGAAAAGTAACACTACCAAATCGTAAAGAAGAGAAGGAGATTGAACTTCTGGGACCGGTTTTTGCAATGAGTACGAAGATAATCGACGAACTAAATGACAACCGTTCGCGCGAATACTTGAAAAAGCATGTACTTTCATGGGTTTGTGTTTTGTATCTTTAAAATCTCAACACTAAATATATATATATATATATTTTTATATATATATAATATACGCTTTGTTCTTTATATATATTTATAGTTTTTTTTGTTATTAAATACATTTATACTTTTTTTTGTATAGTAATGGATGCGGGCCATTTTCCTTGTACCGTCGCAAACGATCAATAAGTAACAAATCCATTTAGTCTTTTCAACAAAATAACTCGCAGCATCGGCTGATAATAAATCTCTATGCGAAAACAAAAATTAATCGCTATCCCTATCGTAACAATCCCCGTAGCGTACCGTTCCAAGTAAAAATATTTTGTACCTGTATATCTCGTTTGTTAACACTTGATCATTCAATTATTTTCGCAAATATTTATTCCACGATCAATCAAGAAATTTCTTTTTAAATCTTTCTCCGAAATCGATCAAGTGTCAAGTGGCTTTCGCACACCGAGTCGAGCAGAAACGAACAGATAGAAAATCGTGTGTCGAATGTTTAACAATGATTTTGAAAGAAAATTGTTTGCTGCTCGCTCTTGCCTGTCGATTTGCTTTCTTTCTTTCTCTCTCTCTCTCTCTCTCTCTCTTTCGCCTTCTCGATCGTTAAACGAAGATCAACCGGAAACTGAACACGACCTATCGAAGCTTGACTATTTTACTATTGCTTCGGTCCACGACAATACCCGTCGTACTCTACGTCCCACTTCTGTTTCATCTTTGTTCTAGTGACAACAGTACAGCTGTGAGGAATGAAGGCTAGTAACATTTACGGCCGGAAGCGTCGCTAGAGTTCTGTAAACCCGACTCCTTCGTTTCATGGATATGCTGTGTGCTTACAAATCTAGAGAACTTACACGCTATGAGTATCCTTCGATCAGTAGCTTTCGCTTTTTTAATACGTTGAAGAAGCGTTTATTCGTACTACGAACGACGATTTGCTGACCGACTCTCTCCCCCAAACGCCATCTTCGATTCGCACGATTTAACACTAAACCTATCACCACCGATCAAAGTGACCGGTTCCAGATTTTTTATTTTCCAATTATTGAAATAATAAGAATAATTTCATAAGAAATGATTGTATCGATATCTGTGATAGAGCACGTATTACAATAGGAGCCGCACAATGTCTAAATAAAATCAACCTTGCCATTTTTAGAAGGGAAGGTGTTCCACTTACTTTTAACCCTTTGCACTCCGAATTATTTTCCAATTTTGTTGCCAATAATTCCTTACTGTTTTAAGTGTTTTATTCGAAATTTACTTGAGAGGATAGTTCCTGGATTGATACTTATTTTAAATAATTTTGTTTACTAATTTATATTTGTTTTTAAATAAATAATTGAAGAATCAAATACTTATTTTAAATAGTTTTGTTTACTAATTTATATTTGTGTTTAAATAAGTAATTGAAGACTCAAATACATAACAAACTCGATTTATTTACATTTGTCTTTCGCTAATGTCGAGTGTGACTCAACTCTAAAGGAGTGCAAAGGGTTAAGGCTCGGTAGGTCTAGCGTTAAACATTGCCAAAACGATCGAAACTTTCGGAGAAACATCGCGTCTCTGTTAGCCTGGAAACGGTATTAAGTCGTTGAACAGTTAAGTGTTTAGTCGAAAATATATTCTCGTTGAAAAACGTCAGAAATCTTCCTATCCGGAGAACTGTTCAAATATCTTTCAAAAAATTCAATTAGTGCCAATGTATATTCGATGTATTCGCCCAGGAACCGGTAAACTGTATTAACGGTTCGAGGTGTGTCGGAGAGAGCCAGCGCGCGTCTGCCACTTAAATTAGCTAACCATGATCGCGAATTTTCTGTTTTTGGCCACCGGAAGTTTTGTACACACGTAATGGAACGCGACGCGGTTTCTCCTCTTCACCGATATGAGATTTCTTCTATTATGTATACATATACCAGGAGGATTGACTTGGCGTCGCGACACCGCGGCTGATTATGCTACTAATTAGAGCAGGCAGGTTTCTTACAGGTCGTGGCCTAACCGGTCCATCTCGGACAGCAGGAAGTCGACGTCCTTTTCCGTTACCGCGGCGCTCGAGATGATATTCCTGAAGAAGTTCGGTCGACGATCGTCTGGCTGGTAGCCGACCATCAGAGTACCGGATTGCATCATGCGACTCTTCAGGATCGGACAGATCTGTCGAAAAATGTTTATTCAAGTCCATCATTACGTAAAAAGATCCTAAAGAATCAATTTCAATTTTTGAAGCCGATTAAAATCTTTCGAAGGATTCATCTGTAGGATCCTATCAGCTAGGATCTTAAGCCTTTCAAGATCATTCTTCAGGAATGACAAATGTTTAGAAAGTGTTGCGGATAGAACTAACACGTTCGTCTCCACGTTAATTAAATATAGGTTATTATACATTATATAGGATATACAACATAAAAATATTAAACACACATTATACCGTTCTGCGTACCGACAGACAGTCGAATTTGGGCCCGCGGGAAACTTAGCCGAATTACGCTGGGCGACGAACGTGTTAAGAGCGTTCACTAGGGCTGTTTTCACCCCTTCAAAGTGTATGGTTGCCGATAAAAAAACACGTGTTAAATATTTTTCGAAGAACTATATCTCACATAAGTTTCATCCAAATCGGGTTGTATCAACTGAATATGTTCCCTTGTAAGATTATGACTCGCATAGTGCAAGGGAAGACATAAGGTCATCCCCTAGACCACAGACGTCACAGGGCTAGGTACCTGAGCTTAAAAAATGAGCATTCATACACGCGAAGACACAAGGTCATCCCAGGACCTGTAGGCAAGTGGCAAAACCGACGGAGTTGGTATCGCCATTATAATAGAAATACTAGGGAAGGGGAGCCTCAGCATAATACCTAGACGAGGCCCCCACGATTCATTCTTGAACCAGTGCTCGCCGTAGGCAGGATAAAACTCATACCCTCATACTTCACAGAAAGAGTGCTAAATATTTTGAAATCAAACGAGTCTCACATCGGCTATGATCTTGATCCTCTCAGGACCATGCGGCATATTCCTGACGCGCGTCGGCAGGTACCAGAAGCAACAATTCACCATTTCCGGTTCGAGTATCAGGTAATATTTGTCCGGCATTTGCTTGATTTTCCTAACCATGTATTCCGTCAGTTCCATCAGTCGGTCCATGTGTTTCTCGAAACCTTCTGTGCCCTGTAACGATGTTAAACAATCTCTAAATCGCGTGTACTTAATTTCATATCTTCGATCTGATTGTGTGTAATGCAAAGGACCCCGCACTAATCATATGGAAAATCTATCTCGGTTATACCAGTTGGATTTTTTATATGTTGTAGCTTATGATCTACTGAAGAAAAGATGTAATGGGCACAAAGTTCAATAATGGAATGTTATCGAGTTATAATCAGTGAAATATGACAAATTCATGCTGCCGAATACTCAAATCTCGGAAAGTATATTTACTTAACACATTACGCACTGAAAGTCTGTTAATAGGATTTTCAATAATTGTGCTGCACCAAAAAAAGCACAGAAATTTTCTTTTACATTATAATCTTAATTGAAACTATTATATGAGGTTAATGAGGGTGACTTGTTGGTTCACAACGAAAATTGCTGTTGCTATTGAAGGTTTCATTAAAAAGTGTTTAGCTATGTACCATAGATATTTCCAAATTATACAATAATAACCGGTCTCTTATAAGGTACTCCTTATCTCTGCTGACTTTTTTCTGACTCTCTTCAGACTTTTTCCAGATCATTCAAAATTCAAAAAAAATAATGACACCACCTAACAGATTTTGTAAAACCGTACTATTTTTGTTTCAAACATTTTTCCAAAAAATAAATACTTCCCAAGATTCGAGTATTCGGCAGCTCGAATTTGTCATAATTCACTGATTATAACTCGATAACTGTCCATTATTGAACTTTGTGCCCATTACATCTTTTCTTGAGTAGATCATAAGCTACAACATATAAAAAATCCAACTGATTTAACCGGGATAGATTTTTTTTCTTTATTTGAAATCCGAACCACCCGGCCTTCGAATGAAGGATTATTCATAAATTATATTTCTACTATATTTATGAATATAGCATTCATTGATTATTTATAAAGATAGAGTAAATGCATCGCTGCTGGAAACGTCTGTGAATTGATGAAATTCACGATTTTTTCCTCTAAAAATAATATTTCATTCGTGGAATTTCAATGTTATGACGTTTCGAATAAACCGGAATGGATTGCGTCGAGTTGATTGGATCCACGGGCGTTTACCTTGGCGCGCCATTGCAGCCACAGCTTGAAGATGTCATTGTGACGTCCGCATTGAATCACCTTATCGCCGGTGTCGTACTTAACGTCATAGAGCTTGTCCGTCATGAACAAATACTCGGCGGACATTTGGTTGCAGCTAATCAGCAGGCCCTGGCAACATAAAGCGGTATGATGGGCCGCGAACGAGAGATGAGAACGAGGGAAAGGGAAACGAACCACCGTGTCTGGGGTACGCGTTTTTCAATTCCTGTGGAACAATGCGCGTTTCGAGGCATGTTCGGGGAAACTTTCTGATTGACAGCCGCGAACAAACGGAACCCGGCTGGGTCGATATGGTACTCAACTCATGCGCAGGAGGAGGGAAACCGAGGGATATTGAATTTACAAAATGGCGGACGGGAGTACGGAAACCTGGACGCCATTGTTGACTCACGGTGCCGTGCACTGTTCCCGGTAAAACTTTCTCTTGGCAGCCGTCATTCGGTAACGACCAATTTTTCTGTCTCTGCTAAAAACTCTCGAATAAACGAACAAACTATACGGTTGAATGCATGTATGTATACGTATTAGCAGACAACCTTATATATAGAAAAATTTATATTGCTTAGTTTCGCGCTGTCCATAATTATGTAAATTTTAGATTAAGACTTAAGATTAAGATTCTTTTCTGTCATACTATATAAACTGCATACATTCGTATAAAAGGACTTCGGTTCGTTTAAAATAAATAATAATAATAATAAAAGTAGAAAATCAAAAATAACAACAGAGTTGTAAAATTACAATCGGCAACGAATTAAAAAAAGAAGACAGATCGAAACGAACGCGCCCATGCGTTCCGAAACAAACACGTCTGTCAATGATTCCTTATAATAAATACGGCTATTCCTTACAAAAAAAAGTATAGCAGCCTGAAGATGTATCTACATATTCCAAGAAAGTTTGTTTGCATACTATTAAAAAATCTCTAGAAAAAAAATTCAGAAAGATCATTTGGCCACTGTTGGGGAATCGGAACGATTTTATAAAACTGGTGGATGGTTCTGTAGAAAGAAATTCATGAAGATCACTTTCGCCGCTGTTCGAGGTCCAGAAAACTGTTCATCGAATAGACTGCGAGATGGTTTGTTTTTAGTTCGTTGAACGGGTTCAGCAAGGCGGCTAGGAGCGAGAGTAAACGATTTTTCCAAGGGTGTGAGGATAACGATATCAAGAACGACGAAAGAATAGGATCTCCCCCGAAACGTTTCGCGGCAGCCGGTGCACGGAATTTTAATATCCGAGGGGGAAGTCCTGCGCCAGCAATAACCACGCAGGCGTCGTCGGGAGGGACAGACCCTCCCGCAAGCCGTCGTACGCTCGGCAACATATGTTATCTCTTAGTTTAATTAAATTCCTGCAGTGCTGCGTTCCGACGTGTACGTCTACCCCTCGGAATGCAGCCACTGTTGTGTCATCACCCTTACGGGCGCGCTGGAATTTCGCTGCAGAATCCTTGCGTTGTCGATCCTCGCGAATGCATAACACGCGTGGAACAGATGAATCGCGGTGAACACTGTTGGTCAATAACTATTCACCCCGGCACCAATTATGTCACATGCATTCTTGCGACCCCCTTGCGAATATTCGAACGTATTAATTCCGTAATTTTCTAATTAACACTGTTTAACAATACTTTAACCTTCAGTTACTCGCACTCCATTTTCTACGTAACTGTTTACGTGGAACATTATATGGTTGCAACATAATTAAATTTTTACTGAATAAAATAACTACGTCGATGCAAAATAAATATTTGATACTGAAGTCGACACCTTTGTTTATACTTGAAACACTGAATTTAAATAATCTCTAGTTTTAACGATCGTAAATTTTGTATATGCACTATATGATATCGGCGCTACAGGTTCGTTCAAAGATACAGAAATTAGCAATTTTGCAGTATTATAATTTCAATGTATCGATTCGGTTTTGAACCATCATCAAAAAAAGTTCGCGTCTATATCATATAGTGCATGTACTGAATTTAAAGTTTGGAGACTGTAAGTATCAGATGCGAGTAATTAAAAGTTAAATAAGTGTTGGTCGAGACTGCAGAGATGCGTTAAAATTAGATTATATAATAAATCTACTGTTTTGAATGTACAGGATGATCGCAAACTCAGAAAGGGTTGATTCTACATAAAAATAAGTCGAAACAGAAACACGTGAAATAATGTTATTGAAAGAATAATTAAAGACTTACATCCTCCTTGAAGTGGATTGTCGAGCACTGCAGCAGGGCTCCCATGAGTTTGTGGGGGTTCCAGGTCACGGAGTCAGCCCTACGAACATTGAAACACCATAAAAAATGCTTGGAAGTTCTCGGATATTTTTTCCGCCATTGTTAGACCAGATTCCCTGTTCACCCATTTGATCAGTAACCTGTCGAAAAGCGACCGAAGCTGGCTGAAAAAGCCGATCGAGCCCAGCTGGTCGTCAAACGTTTATCCAGTCCCACGGGGACCAATAGGGGATAAAATATGAGTTATCTTCCCTTCGAACCATGGGGGTCCATCAACTCGAGAGAACAGCTATTAATATAGCCACGGGATTGGATTTAACCCTCCGCCCCTGGACACACCCTTGCGGTAAAAACTCTTAACCCTTCTTAATCCTTCTTCACAGAGAAGCTGTGCACTACTTGACACCAATTTGCGTTGCACTCGAACCGATCAACAAGTGCTGCATATCATTAACCCCATCATACTTCGTGTGCATCAAACATCCCCAAATTTTTACAATTTGATTGAAATTAATTCAACCCTTGTTACTTCGAACCCTTTCTATTGATTCACCCCTTCTTCATCCGTCGTGTTCTCCGTTTCGATCAGTCAGAAATTGATACAACGATAAAAATCAATGTTCTTAAAATATTTATTATACTCAGTTCGCAGTCCTTTCTCATAATTAGACTGATTGTATAGACTTAAAAATTTATACACAACGTTTTATACACTTTACAAAATATTATTTGTACATTACTTTTTAAATTTGTACTTTACATACAAAATTTTATACACTTATTATAAAATCATTAGTAGAAGAAAAGACAATTTTTTCAAACAATTTTTATGTTGCACAATGATTAGACTGAGGATTAGGATATTGTCTCTTGCAATGAATGCAAAGAATTTTTATTTTTCATAAAGATCCGTAGTGTGATAATGAATGGATCACGTTTCTTAGCTTTTGCTTGCACGCAAGCATCAGTCGAGCTTGCAGAGGAAACGCGTACGACACCCAGACGAGCGTATCATTGCGAACACGTCATTTGCCAGTTTTCTAGAGAGCAGACAACCAGCTGTCCGCTTTATGACAAACGTTATCGACACTCGGCAACTGACACATATATCGCGACACTGTCTCTCCAGTCTGTTGACTGCGGATGATGCGGAGGGCACTCGAGGCGGCCCCGGGAAAAGAGATTCGTGTCGGCGACAGGCGTTTGCCATTAGTCACTTCTCTGCATCCTCTTCAGCGTCCGAGTTCACCGTGTTCCACAGTATTTACTTTGGAGAGCTTATGCTGTTGAACACGTTTCAAGCATTTCGCCAAGTTCCCGCTACCCCATATTTGTTAAACCGTGAGATTATCCGACGGATTTGCCAGTTTCGTACGTTCCGTACGAATTATCCCGGATTCTCCCAGAAGCTATTTAGTCATGAATAGTTTTCAACGATTGTGGACAGCAGGAGTTAAATAACAATTAAAATCATCCGTTAAAAACACAGTAGCTTAACCGAATCCGAAGCAACGTTTTATCGCGAGGCAGTATAGGTGGATTGAAAGAGGGTGTACTGATTTTCTATTAGTTAAAGAAGCCGGTGTTAAGAGTATGCATAATGTTTGGAGAGAAAGCTCGAGTGATTAATGCGATTCGCAGCTGGGGCTGGCGCGTGCAGCACCCCTGCGTTCACTCTTAAATTCGTCCTAGGTGCCAACCCCAAAAGCCGCACAATATATATTACGGGGGTTGCTAATTATCCTCATCCCCTCTTCAGAAGCGTGGATATCCGTGGACGGGAAAAGAGCTGACTTTAAAAACGTCATGCCTGCGCCAGACTCTGCATTAACGTTCAAATATAAACACACGTCGACAGTTTCGAAAAGTGAATTCTTAGCTCCACAAAATTGATCAATTCACGGTGATCAAGTTAATATCCTTTCACCCACAGAATGATTCAGAAAATATAATTTTAAAACTAGATATTAAAACATTGAAATTAGCTACCGTAACTTCAAATAATCTACTATACTATGAAACAGCAGAATTAATTAATCTTAGGGGCTATATCTTTCTCAATATAATAATGCTGAATAGCATTAATAGATTAAACAACAAGTGTAATTTTAAATAATTTAATGCTTCATATAATTAATATAAGCTTAAAATTCATTTGATTGGAAAATGGAAGAGATTCGGAGAGGGTGCGAACAGATCATGGATTCCCTCCCACGTAGGGATATTGGGCAATGAAATGGCGGACGATGCGGCTAACGAGGCCTCCAGAGAAATACCTACAAACAGCTCCTCTTCTTACAAAGATTTAAATAAACAAATTAAAAGAGAAATCAGGGATAAAAGGAACTGTTACGTATGCGGCCGCGACCGTTGGTGACTTTCGGCCCTTCTGGAGATATGCATTCCTCATTCGCTGTCCAGTCGTTAGTATCTTACGACGATATACCTTTACCGCTCGAAGTGTATCAGAATTCAATTTATAAGTTACGAGTCAGCGGAACCACAACCCTATCCTAAAAAGTCCTCCTGTAACCGACAGTGGCAACCCGGTGGTGAAACAGACATCGGCTAGTCCTTGTGTACCTTAACCCTTAGCACTCGATAAAAATTGCTGTACTATTATTTAAATAATTGTTTACACTATCAGATATGTCGGTATCTAATCAATTACTACACATTTAAGTATAGTATGAGGAATTATATCAATTTCATATTTATCAAATTTAAAAAATCATAGAGAATGGAAATATTGTAGGTCAGAAGAAACTTTTAATTTTCGAGTTAAAATAGCTCCGAGTGCAAAGGGTTAATTGTGGCGCCCGGGGGTGAAATAGACACCGGCTAGTCCACTCCCTTGTTCCACATGTGAGGCGCCCCGGTGGTGAAATAGACATCGGCTAGTCCTCGATGTACCCTTTCTACCTATACCAAAAACTCTCCAAAAACCTAAACCCCCTCGGTTTCCGCAAGCTGCCGAACCTCTGCTCGTAACAAGCATTAAAAGATTAAACAACAAGTGTAATTTTATATAACTTAATGCTTCATATAATTTGTGAAATACAAGCTTAAAATTCATTCGATTGAAAAATGGAAGAGATTCGAAGAGGGCGCGAATATACGAAAAATCGAGATCCCAACACAGTGCAGCAATTTCAACCCGTAAGTCGATCAATCTGCTGCACGAAGGACGAAAAAGTTCTCGACGGTACAAGAGGCTGTCGGGTGTCAATGTCAATCCACTACACTGCCATTAAACTCATTTCCTCTCGGAACCAATCCTGACGAATGCAAACGGGGTTGGGGGTGGAAGAATACACGCGGCGCAGAGGCCTAGACGAAGAGGATGCACCTTCAAAGGAGGACCTCCCGAGCATTCTGCGTACAATGCTGAAGACAAGGACACATTCAACTTCACTTCCGACTGCAGACCTTGCTCGTTCCGGGGGTGGACCTTTTATGCGTAATCATTTCTGACTTTGTCGCGACGACAGAATCACGGTTCCTTCTTTCTCTTTCTCTCCCGGGGTTCGTTGTCTGGGGGAGAGCAGGAGGTGGAGTAGGCAGACAGCAGAGAAGACAGACAACGAGAGAATGAGGGAAGCAGTTCCCTTTGTACGAGTTTAATCCGGCATTGTCGAGGCACGGTCTTTTATTTCAGGCCCGCGGAACGCTCGGCACGATGCGGCGGCGGCGTCGATATAGAAGAGAGGAGAGTTCTGTTCTGCAAATGCGCTCCAGGGAACTGATCCAGCTGTTGCTCGTCCTTCGGACTTTTCGTTTGCCATTTTAATCAAGACCTTCAGGAAGGAAGTCCTGGCGCGGGTACAGTCCGTGCCAACAGGGTACGACAATCGACGCGCGTGTATGGTCGATAGTAGGAGAATGACGAAGAGGTGAAGGGGCCAGACCGAAGGTTCTCGAGCCCTCAAATGCTCCCGCGAGGACTCCGGAATTTTTCATCCACGAAACTTTTATTCAGATATTAGGCTGCCTTTCGTTCAACTGTTTTTTTCTTATTGAGCCACTGAAACCTATTGTAGGTTTATTTCGGCTTTAACAAAGATACACTAGTTTTACATCAACACGCTTCACACTTAGTGAACCACCGATGTATATCGCTGAGTATAAGCATTTTTAATAAAAAAATACAGTATGTAACACAATGATCGAACCGTGGCGCCGATAAGAAATTACAATCCGAGTTATCTTAAAACATTTACGATCGATAATTGAATACCTCTACACTAGTTTTACAGTTTGAGTACATTTACAATATGACTAACCACTAGAGATGCAGATCACATTCGTTTAAAAACTGAAAGACAAATTCACAGGCTTTGACATTTGGTTCTGCAAAGAAGAGGTCCGCTTTTAGTGGTAAGAAAAACTTAATTTTACGTAATTTATTTACAAGTTTAATTCTTTGGGAGTCATATAAACAGCACTGCCATGACACATGATCCAAGTTCTCGGAGACTGAGTTACACTTAAAGCTAGGATCATCGATAATATTTACACGATGCAGAGAGGCAGCTAGGTTATAATGATTGGCCCTGATATGATTTACAGTGGAAATAAAGCTGTTTTTAAAAAAGACATTTTGAGTAAACCAGGGAGATTGATTAGGGTTAAAGAATTTTTGAAAATAATGAGTGCCCTTGAAGGAGCCTTGCTCAGTGATTTCAGAGCGAGTGTTGAAGTTACCTTTTAGCTTGAAATAACAGGTAAAATCAGTGAAAGGAACTTGAAATATGTCCATTACATTAGCAGATGTAGCAGATTTTGCAAGGGAGTCAGCGTCTTCGTTTCCATACACGCCGATGTGAGAGGGAATCCAGAAAAATTCGATAGTTTGGGAGTTATCCTGACAGAATTTCACATATTTCTTCTTAATATCCAAAATGAAGGGATTTGTTTTGATCGAGAGGCTAGTGGAGTTTAAACTGAGCAAGGCATTCAAAGAATCTGTAAAAACAACAAACGAGCGATTTCTATGCTGAAGAGCGATATCCGTTGCATCACACAACTCGTTCAACTGTTATTAACACATTACCTACCGAAAGCCTATTAATAGGATTTTCAATAATTGTGCTGCACCAAAAAAAAAGCACAGAAATTTTCTTTTACATTACAATCTTAAATGAAACTATTATATGAGGTTAATGAGGGTGACTTGTTGGTTCACAACGAAAATTGCTGTTGCTATTGAAGGTTTCATTAAAAAGTGTTTAGCCATGTACCATAGATATTTCAAAATTATAAAATAATAACCGGTCGGTAATGTGTTAATAGACTGCGGATCTGTATGCATGAAGGGATGAAGATGTACTTCCTCTATTTACTCATAAAATGCATATAAAAATTGAGGAAGAACATACTATTGTAGCAAACGTTGATAAAAAGTGATCTGTTAGTGAGTATGCTGGTTGATGATTGTAACAGTTTGACTGGATAAAAGGCTTGTTCATCAACTCGAATAATTCCTTCCTGAATCAACTGCGCTAGCTTCGATTAAAATGTTCATTTTGTTCATTTTCCTTATTAATGAATTCTTCTTACCAAAAACAATAACGCGGGGGCCATAAAAAGTATTCGAATTCGTGGTTCACCAGGTCCGAATAGAGAAGGTAACAAAGACAGTCGCGTTGAATGAATGCTCGCCTGGGCGACAAAAGTCCTCCGCGTTTATCCACTCCAATCAGTCTTTTCTGATCCGACGTTGTTTCAACGACGATTATTAATCACGCCGCGAGGGCACGAATAAATTCCACCAAGCAGAAAAGTTGACACATTGATAGCTGGCCGTGTCTGGCTGGTCGCTTTTCAAGAGGAAATGATTTTCTTGGTAGGCCTCGTGCCAGTTTTTGCGGGTCAGGGACTGTCCGCAGTTCTGAATGGGGGTAGCAGATGCGCCCGGATGCAAATCGTGGATTAATCTCGCCAACCCCATCTGAGCTACGGGCTGATCGGGGCTACCCCTGACCCCCATTGCAAACCCAGAGGGTGAGAAGACCGGTCGGGGCGTGTATGCGAAAGCTCGCATGTGTCTGGGACAGGAGTCACTCCTTTCGCAACCCCTCGATTCCACGGATTACAACACCGTTCGCGAATCGCCTGCAGGTATCACGACTCCATCCCTTCCGGTTGTCTAGCTGGCAATGAGCATTCAATGAACATCGCTGATTTTTAGTAACATTCAGACGTCATTTAACAGAGAATGACTTTCGATCTCAATAGAAAATTGAATCGAAGAATTGTTCAGTATTCTGGAAGTAATATCTTAGTGATCTCAATTGGTAGAATAATTTTAAATTATTTAACACTAGAAAGTGAAACTTAATATATACCTATATTGCTCAAAAGCAGTCACAAGGACTGCGTTATGAAAGAATAACTAATGTGTAAAGAAATTTGTTTAAAATTAATTTTTAATATTTTTTATATTATTCACAGTTATATAACAAGTTATTAGTAAATATTAACAATAAAAAAAATTTGTTAGAACAACTTGTTAGAACAAGTATCACTGCATAAAGATTCGAATAACAAGTACTACTTTAGCTTATTGAGCAACTGCAACTTATCAAGTATACGCCCAAATCGACAATTTATCATGTATTCGTATGTTATAATGTGACGGTAATCGAAAAAATGAAAACTTTTATTTCAATACAGAGCCGAACTGGTCATATAAGAAATTTACTCAATTCAACAATAAGAGTCATTTGATTATTTAAAATTTCCCAAGCAGTCAAAATGACTGCTTTTGGGCAATATAGGTATAACACACATACATATATACCGGAAATGAAGGAGGGGGGAGGTAACTACAATTATTAATAAACGCATTTATATGTTGTACAAAAAGTCACAAAATTCTAAGAAATAGTGTCATTATATACATAATTGTTTTTCTAATTGAAATTAAAAAGTAGTCAAAATGACTTCCTTGGGCAATCTAGTGTCAAACGACAGAGTGTTCTTGCTGAAAGTATAATTTAAAAAAATGAAGTAACCTGAGAGAGTTGAACTATGAACTTCCCTCCACGAGCTAGAAATTGATACGTCTTTCTGATGGCAGTATGCTCGCGAATGATGCTCGGATCGAGGGCATCGGCTCATTCTGATGCAAAGTAATTTTTCCAAACTCCATTGGAACGACCTATCGATTTTACCGCGTTAAGGCTTCCGAACCTTTTTCCCTGAGTGACTCCATCAAACTAAGCCTCAATAAACTATAAAGCGCGAGGATTAGGGCACCCCTGCGTAGAACACATGTGGAGGTATCTCCAGTGAGTCGAGAGAAGAGGGTTCCGGACGTATCTCGTCGAGTTTATAAACAATTAGAACTCACCGTTCGATGCCAGTCAGTCTAGGATGCCTGTATTTTCTCGAGAGAAGCAGTCCACCACCCCAAGCCGCCTGTAAACGTTGAAAAAGAGAGAAGCTTGGTTAAGCGTTGACTTGTAAAGCCCGGATACAGTGAATTTCACCCTCCCCCGTTTACCCCGTGGAATTGCCTCTGGCCGAGGCGCGCGACGTTTCTCACGTTTATTATTAACGTTAAGGCTCTTACGCGTTTGGCATTTATCGTTCGAACGACGAACCGATTTGAATAAGCTGTCTGGCTAAGTGGAAATCTCTGTTGTCCCTTCGTAGCTTCGACACATGTTACCCACCTCCGTCTTGCCCTTTAATAGTTACTGTACACTTCTAAGTACTCGTATCACGGTCATTAAGATCTCTAAAATTTTGTCAACCCCTCAATTGGTTCGCGAGAACCAAAAAAGTGGCTCAAAAAGTTGATATCAAACAATATCTTAATATGAAAAAAGGGATAACAAGGGTTGCAAAATATATGAATGCCTTTCATCAAATTTTTAGAATTAAATCTCTATATATAAAAATGATGTTCTGACTTATTCACCTATCAACGCCCAGGCTAAACCCTTGGATCTAGAAAGCTGAAATTTTGCACAGAGGTTTCCTTTATGATCTAAGGGATAAGAAAGGATATTTCGAAATTCAACTCCAAAGGGGGTGAAAAGGGGTTGCAACGTTTGTATGAGGAATATTTTTTTCGCGATCCGATTTGCTTGAAACTTTGTCTTATTGCTCTTTGATATAATTAATCGAACACGTATTTCGGCATTTTAAAAAATTCAACCCCTAAGGGGGTGAAAAGAGATTGCAACGTTTGTATGAGGAATATTTTGTTCGCGATCCGATTTGCTTGAAACTTGGTCTTATTGCTCTTTGATATAATTAATCAAACACGTATTTCGGGTTATTATGGAGAATCAATATCAATTTCCGAGGGCGTTAAACGGTTCCTTGTGCGAGCGAAGCCGCGGGCAAAAGCTACTCTTAGAATAATTATCCAGAATCAAAATCTTTTTAATTAATGAAATTTTAATTTGTCCGAGCATGGCACTTGGACACGAGGAATGGTACGTCAAGATGTAGGAACGTTTTTAGGTGGAATAAATATCCAAAGGTTGAGTAATTAAAAGAGTTTCCTCACGTCGATGTGAAGCCAGAGCTTATGCCTGTCGCAGATGTCAGCTATTTCCATGATGGGATCGAAAGCGCCGATTACAGTTGTTCCCGCAGTAGCGTTCACGAAGAAGGGGATGTGTCCTCTCGCCTTGCGTTCCATAATCAGCTCCTCCAGCTTCGAAGGGATCATGCGACCTCGGTCGTCGCTTGGAACCATCACACAGTTGTCCGTTCCCAGTCCACAAACGGCGGCACAAGATTTCACGGAATAATGGCACTATCGAGTAAAATCAAAGAACAATTACTGCCTCTCTTATAATTTTTACTGTCTCCTTTCAATGACAAAAATCGCGAACGTCATGGAAATGTGCATGATACCTCCTAGAAGTTAGCCCTCCACTTGTTGAATTAAATAATTTCATCAGTTGTGCTGAATTGTGCTATATTGTGCTCGAATATTACAACTACAATATAAAAAATAAGATGAAAAATTGTGCTAAGATTGTGCTAAAGTATTACTTGAAAAAAATAATAAATAAAGAAGTTATAGTGAATAATCGTTTTGCACATTTAATTAACGTTCAATTTAATTAATTAAAATTAACGTTTAATTTTATTAATTTTATTCGAACACAATTCAGATATATGATTATATGCTGTTTGGATGAATATTACTTACTGAAACGTTAATTAAATGTCCAAAACGATTATTCACTATAACTTGTTTATTTATTATTTTTTTCAAGTAATACTTTAGCACAATCTTAGCACAACCTAGCACAACTTAGCACAATCGAGAAAATTGAAAAAAAAAACGAAAAGTGGGGGGCTACTCAAAAAATCGTTTTTCTCAATTTTTCATCTTATTTTTTATATTATAATTGTAATATTCGAGCACAATATAGCACAATTCAGCACAACTGATGAAAGTATTTAATTCAACAAGTGGGGGGCTAATTTCTAGGAGACGTGCATGATGGACCACGAAAGTGCGCTGCTGCTCAAGTAGATTCAGCCGTACCTGGTCAGACGTGAACATAACGAGCTGTCCTCCAATGGCCGAGAGTCCCCGTTCTTTGTAAGCAGGGAACATCTTGTGTCTGGCAGCGAGGAAGGCGTATAGATTGCTGATGGATCCTCCAGGAGCTAGAATAGAATCGCCGCCGCCCCAGCCAATCAGCTCCCTCATTTTCTGCAGCACGACGTGCTCCATCAGAATGAACACAGGCGCGATCTCGTAAGTGAACATGTTGGTGTTCGCCGTCGCAGTCAACCATTCGCCGGCCATCGAAACGAGATCGAGACCGCAGGACAGTTGGTTGAAGAAACGAGGGTGACCTGTAATCATCAGACAAATCGACAAACCCCTAAAAAAAAAGTACCATAAACACCGTATAAAAAATTCAATCGAGCTCGATTCCGAAACCAGAATGGAGAACACATTGTTAATGATTTATTCCGGTGTATATACAGTGACTCCCACTAATATTCGGACACTCTTAAATAGACGATAACTTTTTTTATTATTGTACTATACGATTTGAACTTTTGTGGGAAGCTAGAGCAATAAGTTTGCTACAGTTACAGTAACAATTGAACGGAATTGTAGAAAAAACACTAAAAGTTGTATTTTACAACTTTTTTATGTGAGAATATATTGAAAATTTAAAAACTACGTTTTGTAGATCTGTGTTAATTATATGCACTATGAAAGTTTCATCGAATTCGGTTGATGCTGAAATAAACGACAGGCATTGAAAGATGTAAGAATCCTTAGATTTACTGCAGTTATAGGCCGAAAATCGTGAAAATCTGCTATTTTTACCATCTTCAAACATTTCTAGCTCATTGCAACGTCGCCCAATTTTAACAAAAATTTTCAGAATATGATTCATTGTCACAGATCTACAAAACACAATTCTTAAATTTTCAATATAAGCCCACATAAAGTTTTTAAATTTTCAATATATGCTCACATAAAAAAGTTGTGAAATGCAACTTTTAGTATTTTTTTCTACAATTCCGATTAATTGCTATTTTTGACAAAATTTTGTTTCACATCCTGTAGCAAACCAATCGCTCTAGCTTCCCGAAAAAGTTCAAATCGTATAGTACAATAATAAAAAAAGTTATCGTCTTTTTAAGAGTGTCCGAATATTAGTGGTAGTCACTGTATATAAATGGTGGGACCGTGCTAATTGTATCGCGACAGTGATTGTTCGAGGCCTGTTGCCAGCGGCTCGGGGGTAATTAATAATGCTGACGTGGCACGTGTCCAAGAATTATAGACCGTGCTCGTGGTCCCGACACTGAAGATGGACGTTAAAGGCACGCAGACTGAAAGCAACGGGAAGAGAGCTTTAAGCCGCTCGCTGAGTACGTTGTCATCCGCTCTGCTGAACATCGCGCTAGGATCAGGGTTAATGCTTCTGTTCGATGGGAGCTTGCCTTCTGATGCAACTAGGGGGACCAGCGAACGGGATTCTGGGAGTGCGTCGCTATTTTCAACAGCCTTCGCAGTTTGCATTCACGAGTCTCGAGCATTCATTTCAACTGAAACACGCTCAATTTGGAAATGACCGTTTCAGGCTGTGTTCAAAATTGGAGTACCATTGATTCTTTTCACTTACTTATTATTTAAGAACTTTAATGAATTTTTTTTTTAACTTCCCGATTCATAGGGAAGTTACTGTAATTTTTTTTATATTGTTTATTTATAAAGGTCGCATTAACATCAAGGTCACTAGCGACCACTTTGGCATATAATTATAAGTATAATGTTTTGTTACCGCAATAATACATGAGTGTAAGTATAATTAAATTTTGTAGTATAGGTCTACATTTTTGAGGAAGGTAAGAACATTTGCAATTGTATTTTGGTCGTGGAGGCATTCACTCAGGGTACTTGACAAATTACAAAGGTGTGTACTGTCTAGACTGCGAATCTTTATACAAGATAAAGATTGTACGCATTAATAGCAAGATACAGGAACCAAATAGGAATTTATTTTTCTCTTTAGTGGTTTTATGAAGTTGTAAGGAATGTGTTGATACTCTTATATTCTTGTAATCTCTTTATTGTTTGAAATTACGGCCACTCATTTTTGTCTAAATGCATAAAATCCGCAGCGACATTACTAATTTCGCGTACTGTTTGTTTACCACGTTTTTATTTTCCTATTATTGTTGCGTCACAGAGACTCGACTACTTGCGGTATACCTTGAAAGACCGATTAATTTACAAACACCGCGCTTCGAAAATTTCAAAGACGACAAGTGGGCATACACTCATAAATCACACAAAGGAAGCTTCTTGACAGTTTCCCACTCCTCAACCTGAAGTCGTTCCGACACACTCGCGTCCAATTAACAAACGCTACATTTCCCCACCTAAATCTACCCTTAACCATTCACGAAAAAACTGAGGTGAGAATCGCAGTACTATTTTAATCGTGGTCGTAGTAACTTCTCGTTCGGTGTCGCGATTTCGGAAAGTATGTTGCATAGTGCTGACAGTGAAAATATGTGTAAACTTTACACTTATTTATCTTTAACGAAATAGTAAGTAAACAATGCAAGCTTCCACCTTAATTTTATTATTGTATTTTGGTTGTCATACGATAATTTTTTAATACAAAATTAAATATATACGTATACTATTTGAATAAATGTTGGTAAAAAGAGATTCAAGTTAAAGTTTAGAAAATATGGGATATTTTGGCCAGTTTAATTAATTTTCACATGTGCCTAGTAAGCTAATATTTTTGGCAAATTTTACGCAATTTTCAAAAAACGTTAGAAGCTTTTGGACGTGGTCTTATAGTTAGAAAATTTATGTTTTCAATGATACTGGATTTCCGCAAGGCTCCATCCATCGCCCCCTTCGAACCTCTGTCCCATCGTTCTCTAAAATAACGTAGATCCCTTGATCCCGAGAATTGATGGATTCACTCCATTGAATATCCGGCCGCGAAAGACCTTTTCCCCCGGGTGCTCGATAACCACGCAACCTTTGATAACCTACGTCGGATTCTTGAAAACTCTACTACCTACCACGAGACCACTATTCTCTTAAAATGTTGCTTCTCGCGGCGCGAGTGACGCGAACGAGTGTTTTCGGGAGTGGTGTGCCTAGACGGTTTAATCTCACGGCATTACTTAGTGATTGACGTATGACGCCGTTCTTGCGAGGGCTAAATGCTCCCCTTGGCCCATCTGGAGCTAGTTCCCGAGGATTTTCCGATGAAGGAAGTCGGCACACCCTGGAAGGTACGTGAAATTCCTTACCAGAATATTAAAAACAAATTGAGATTTTTCGAAATGACAAACACATGTTCGCAAACCTTCGTGTATGAACCATTTTCATCCTGAATGTTCAAGCTTCAATTTATTATTTGTTGGATCTAGTAAATTTACATTTTTGTAGATTGTTTCTATTTTAAATGATGAAATGTTCTATCTTGAGAAATAAAATGTTAATATTTGAACAACTTTAACCGTTAGCATTCGAGTGGTGATTCATAGTCAACATTAAAAATTGCTGCACCATTATTCACAGTATTGTTCGCATTATTAAATATATTTTATATAATTTAAATATTGTATGAGTTATTATATCAATTTCATATCAACAAAACGAAAAAATCATATGGAATGGAATTATTCAAGGTCATAAGAAATGTTTAATTTTCAAGTTAAAATAGCTCTGACTGCAAAGGGTTAATACAATAATTAGACAGCGGATCTTTATGCAAAATAAAAATGTTCTACCTAAATTACAACGAACTGGAGTGAAGTAAATACTTTCTCTCTTAATATATTTAATAGGTTAGAAATAATATTACAGTATCTTTAAAATCATCTAACATTCTTGCCGTTTCATATTACACTTACTAATTTCTGTCATAAATGTATAAAATCCGCAGTCTACAGATAACGTTCTTGCTAAAAGCAAAAAGTTCCTCGGATCGTTTCCGACACCTGGCTACATCATCTTTAGCTGTCCAGGGGGGAGGGGTGTAATCAGCCCGAAGGACCGACATAAAAGTCCACCCCTAAACGCGATATCGGGCAGCGGTATCGGAACCGTTTGTCGCAGTGTTATTCGCAATTATTTTGGTCTGTGGATCGTGGCACGCGTCCGGTCCGGGGTGCGCAACAAGACATCCACCCCCTCAGTCTTTCTTTCTCCTTTCTGTTCTTTCCGTCGGGGTCGTGGTTCAGCCAAGGGTAGAGGAGGGTCGATGGTCCGAAGCGCCCGCATTTTGCGCGTCACACGCGTCGCTGCGCGACTAGATTGTTTGCAGAGGCTCTCAAACCGACGGACCACGGAAAACAAACTGTTCCGAGCAACCAGCGCGATCTAAGCCTATCTACCGCGCGAAAAAATACCGAACGGATCTAGTGGACTTCCAAAATTGTCCAAACCTACCCATCAGCGAAAATGAATAGGTGTAATTTAAAATAGCAAAAATATTAGAACAGTTTAAACATACTAATTTATTATTCTCAACCTGCTAAATATAATAGGGAAGAAAATCAATTTCTATTTCACTCCAGTTTGGTGCAATTCAGCTAACATTTTATTTCGCGTAAAGATCCGCAGTTTATTGATCAGCATGGACAATCGAAGTTCTAGTGGTCATCGTGCACGAGCGACGAGATAGATCATAACTATTTCTGATCTGTACGCAAACTAAAAACATACTGCTTCGATTGTAAGAAGCAACAGTTAAATAAAAATTAATTTCACCCCTTAATAGTCTTTCTACGTTGAACACAACAGAACGATATTCTTAGATTTTTTATACTTTTCACAGTTTTATATTTCTTCCAGTTAACTTCTCCATAAATGCATACAAATGTTCCGCATCGATTGTGGGAAGCAGCAGTTAAATAAAAATTCATTTCATCCCTTAATAGTCTTTCTACGTTGAAGATTACATACATGAAACATATTATAGATATGAAATTGATATGATATCTCATAAAATACTTAAATGTTCGGTAATTGATTAGATACGAACATGTTTAATAATGCAAACAACATTTTGAATAATGGTATAGCAATGTTTAGTGGTCACTTTCACCATTCGAGTGTTAAGGGTTAATAGAATCGTCGGTGAAGACAGTTCGAGCGACGTAGATCGTCCGTGGAAACGAAATCCTCCGCGATTCATTGGATTTAACAACCGAAACTCTATTTGCGTCATTGCTCCGCGGTAGTGGGAAAGAATCTAAGGGGATCCAGCTGGAAAATCCTCGCAGCTCCGCGCAGAATTAACATACCCTTAAATCTGCATAATTCGCCAACCAGTCCGGCTTATCTCGATCCGCGCGCGCTGCACTCGTGTTTGTTTTTCCTATCTGCCTCGAAAACGGCCGACCATTGTCGTAACCTATCTTTCATCCGGCCACAAAGCTCTTAAAGCATTATACTGTGCACGAGAATAATTGATCCCCCCCTCACCGAAAGTTTAATCAAACTTTTTAAACCTCTGTGCATCACGGGTCCTCGTAAAATTCCCTTGCCCTTTATTTCACTTCCGCGCGCATTCAGGCATAAACTTTTGGCAACGGCAGTCTGTTTGTACCTGGGGTTTAAAAAATCATTTCCAACAAAAGTTTCACCAATCAAATTTACTACGTATTTCCTCTGCTAACTCGACAATCATTTAAAATGTAGCAACGATTTTTTCATAGTATTTCTATTCACAGAAGCGCTCCAAAAAAGTTTCGAAAGTTATAGAAATCTTACTTGGCATATCAATTTTTGTTATGAACAACGAAGACATTATTAATTTGTATTTAGAACTGGACATTGATATTGTGCATCCACGAGAAAAATTGGAGCTACAAAAGATTGAAAACATAGAAAGTTTATCAATGGTTCGTGTAAAATTTTCATAATCTTTTTGTCTTGCAATGAACGTGTTTTAATTGAAGTGGAACCTCGAGCAGAGGCTGGTCGTCCGGCTGGTGCAATAATTTCACCTCGCAATTAACGTGTATTAATTGAAGTAGAACGTCGAGGCTCGTAAGTCTTCTAGAATAGATTTCACGATTTGTTTCTCTGACTGGGCTGCCCTCGCGAGCGATTACAACGTCGGAGGGTATCATTTTCCGACTAATTTGCCGTTTTCCCCGAGCGGAAAAGAGAAAGGGGCCGAGGAACCTGCTCGGCACAGGCCACGATAATATATTACGGTGCTCGGGATTTGTATGAAGAGAAGTGTGTAACCCTGGCTTAATGCTAATGCCGCGCAATCAATCATATCGCTCGCCAGTAAGAAAAACATTCGGTATGTAACAGCGGTGGTCTTGGATCGAGACTTAAGCGTTATTAGAGAACGTGATGTTCGATCATTCATCTTGGACGTTCCGAAAGAACGCGATCATATTTTAGAACGATCGTCCGATGGATTACTCTGGATTTTCGTCCTGAACTTTCATCCTGAATTTTTATCCTGAATCCTCAGGCTTCATTTTATTATCTACTAGCTGACCCGACAGACGTTGTCCTGTCCAAATTTCAATAAATTTGTTTGAGATCGTTCTAATTACGCATATCCATTGTTCAAATCGTGAGTTATCGTGTTGAGTTTATGCAAAAATCCCATAGAAAAAATCACTTCCATTTTTCCCAGAATTTTCCATTTTTCCAGGCAACTTTTCCAATTTTTCTTTCCCTAAAAACCTTAAGACGTCAATAATGCTACTTCCTATTGAAATATTGATTAGAAGCTGCGACATTCGTTATTTTGTTGTATTAAAATATGATTCAGAAATCACTTTTAGTTTTTCCCGAATTTTCTATTTTCCGGGCAACTTTTCCAATTTTTTTTTTCACTAAAAACCTGATTCGGACTACATCGAACATTAAAAAAACAAATTATCCAAATCGGTCCAGCCGTTCTCACGTGATGTCGTGACCAACGAACAGCATTTCATTTTTATTATATTTAAGATTGGATCTAGCAAATTTCCATTTTTGTAGATTGTTTCATCAAATTCATCAATCAAACAGGGGGTAAAATTTCATTCTGAGAAAGTAAATATTAGATGCCATTGGATTTTTAAACTTTTTTAACATACAGTCACCACTAAAAATTACTGTACCATTATTCACAATATTGTTTACACTATTAATCATAATAATTAAAAAATCGACAGGCATCGATGAATTTTGGCAATGACAGAGGCATTAAAAAATTGTTGAGACATTAGAGAATTGTTAATCACGGATAATGTGTTCGCCAGAGACAAGTAATTTTTTACACGTTGTCCATTGGCAAGGAGTTATCGAGACAGTGATTTCTAACTATCGGATTCCGGTCGTTTTAATGCCGATCGCGTGACGTAACAGCCTGCACATTCCGTGACGAAACGATTTCTGCATTCCACGGCTAGCTATCGATACCAATTTAAATTCCTTCGGTGGGTGTACTCGATGGTTTTCGTGCCGAAAGTTCGCGAAGGGTTTCGCCCTATGGGGGAGCGGTGCGGAGCATCCCCGTCGCCCCTATTTACTATTTCCCTCGACCCTACCGAGGGAAAATCGTGTAGAAATGGCTCTTAATTACACCGATCCTATTGAATTCGCCACCCTGTGCAGCGGTGCCACGTGCGCTCGCGTTACAACGTTGTTTTTTGTTGGCGGCCACCGCTTGCTCTCTTTTTCATCGAGCAACGACGATTCCGGAAAAACTGCACGCGAAAAAGTACGTTGACCCCATTCTCGATTTATCTCGGCCTTCTATACTGTAACTTAAAGTGTCCGAATTTTCAACCCCTACTCAATTTAAATATTTCTTACAGCTTGCTGACTTGAAATTATTGAAGTGAATAATGCTTCTTTTTGGATTACTTTTTTTATCCGACCTCATTTTCAATCTTTTCATTTTGTAACTTGATCCATTAAATCCTTTTTCTTATTCTGACATTGTAAATCGTTTTCAATATTTAGTTGAGTCGAAGCTGGGTGTTCCGTCCCGTCGGAACAGAAAACGTGAAATTCTTTCGGACATATTTATGGTACGTTCGTGACTAAGAATCTTCCTCTAAGATTAAGTCAAGTAGGGTCATTCGACGACCATTCGAAAACATCGCCAGATGTTTGGGTTTTCTTAAAGGACAATGTACCATAAATTGGTCCCTTCGAACGACTAGCCGCGTCCGTCCAGAGTAGAGTCACATTACATTGTTGCACCTCCTTCCCAAGGCTCCTTCAGAGCTACGAGAAGGAGGTCTAAACATTCTTGAGGTTGCTGATTGGTTCGTACAACTTTCGGCAGAACCAATCAGTACATGTTTTTCTTCATCGCGTTCGGACAAGAAGTCGAACTCCGACAGTTCCTTCTTAGCTTTCGGACAAGCGTCATTTGAATCCGCGAATATACAAGTACAACGCACCGGCCGTTGTACTTGTCAATCATTGAGTATACTTCTAAAGACTTCCAGTGCAGCAGTCAATTGTCCAGCGATCAGGACACGCGTCAAACCGGGATCGCATCTTTCATTAGATCCGCGAGCATCAGTTTGATTATATCGATTCAATCCGGATTAGGATTATTCAACTCTGCGCGCGTATAAGGCAGGACCTGCTAGATCAGCCTTACTGATGAGTCCACTAGCAGGTCCGGGACGAAACGCTTCTTTAACGTAATTCATTGTCACGCGAATCAATCATGTCTTTTGCGTCTTTCACACATCTAAATTTCTTGAACTACTGACCCAAGATTAACTTGGCGGGTCCAGATCCGGAACAGTCGCGAAACCCACGTACGCGATAAAACACTGGGGAAGTGAACAGTGTATTTTTTATTAGGAATTATATTGTTCTTTCTCGAGAACTGTGTCGGAGATTATCAACCATATTTTCAATTAATCTCAGTCTTCTATCTTGTAAATTGAAATCTTTTATGTTTTATCTAGTTTCGATGTAAATATTTTTAATATTGTGAGTGAGTCAATGGAAATATTGAAACCTCAAAAAATGTAAGATTAGGATTTAACGTCCACCATTTATAATAATTTCATTTAATAATTGTAAGCTGTAATTTATATTACATGTATATGATATTGTATACTTATGTTACATCTATATGTATAAATTGTATACCATATAAACTAAACAGGCTTTACGGCATTAATAAATAAATAAATAAATAAAATATTAAAGTGACTTTATTAAGATTTATATTATTCTGTGAACTATAATTTCGATCAAATATTTCCCGTTGTCAGGAAGTTCGAGACGCATTATAGATGTTGCTCTCCAGAAGTTCCGATGTTATTTAATAATCTCGGAACAAGGGCGGTGGCTGGAAGTTCCTCCTCCAGCATCGGAATTAATTTAAGTTTCCGCGGAGAGTTCACTGGCGCGCGATTAATTATTTTTCCATATGCACACGTGCCAAAAGAACGATGCAGTAGTATTTCCTCCCATTTAACCCAACTTTTCCAGGTCGATTGATCTGGAGCATCTTTATTCCCAATATCTGTAAGACGCTTCCCAAAGGAAGACAATGCTTTCTCCGTGATTTTAGGTCACGGAGAGCCTCAATCTATTGAAATTCACCGTTGCGTGAGCCTTTCTATCGGGAACACGTCGATCTTACATAAAGAAGGATCGATCATCGGTGTCAGTAACGCGGACACGATCAATCAAAATTCCTGCGGGTGTCTTCGACTATCGATATGAACGCAAAATTTTCGCATTTCACACCGAAAGCCTTTATAAAAATGTCTTCCTGCATTTTTAGCCGCCAAAAAGACTGAATTTATTCGTTAGAAATACACGAATTAATTTTATAAATATTTATATTGCCCTGTAAAGAATAATTTTGATTACACAATTCCAAAGATTGTCACATGACGCAATACTGATCTTGAAAATGGTCTAATTTTTGCAAATTTGCTTATTGTCTCAAATTGATCGAACCAGTGCGTCAATAACATTAATTGTAGTATTGTCACATAACTCTCAAACTGAATTTAACAAATAGAATATCTAAGTAAATTTCGAGTGAACTAAAACAGAATAATTTCTTTTTGTCAGAACTGTTCCAACGTATAATTTTGATTAAATTCCCATTTGTGATTTCAAGAATTTCCATTTAAATTCGTATCCCTAACGAGATCGACCGAAACAAGAAAACTGAACTACTCTATAGGGTAGAAAAACCTATTAACTAACAATGTTCACTTATCAGAAGTCATTCGGTATTATTTACGAGAAATGCATCGAGGGCTGCAGAGTACGGTCGCTGCCATGAAAAGTTAGTGATCGTGAAATACCGGGGGGCATGGTCGCTGGTAAGAACGTTTAGCAAAAAATGGGACCGCTTATTCAACACCGTGCGGCACAGCTATCTTTCACCGGGTATCTCCTCTTTTTTATTACGGCATAGTTCACGTGGCCGTCGTCGCTCGGTTTCTTATCGAGCATCCCCTCGAAAATATTTTCGAGCGTATCTGCAATCAATTGATTCGCGGGAAGGGTGGGGACAGCAGAAGCTGCTTTCACGGTTTTGCGAGAGACGGTTCGAGAGAGAAAGAGGAAGAGAGTGAGAGAGAAAGAGAGAGAGATCTCGGCCCGATACTCTCTAGGTTCCGTGGTATATAATCTAATAACGAGTTTTCGTCGGCGGCGTATATCATGCACGCGGCCTTCGACAGAGGGTGGTCGTCTGCATCGCAGCCAGCCAGACAGGCCTGATTTCTGGCCTAAGTGGTTAGCCCTCCTCCATTGTGCATTAGCATCTATTCAAGCTGGTAATCGAATCCTACCGACATAACGAACTTTCGCGGGGGATTTGCGGTTGACTTTCGCCGCACCGTGGTCCGTGATACTTCGGTCTTGACAGCCGGCCGATAGATTAGCATCTACGCGCGAAATTTCGATCACTGTTACCGAAACAGTGCTCAAATAGTGTTACTCTTGGTGAAAAATAAGCAGAATAAATTTCAGCAGCCTTTCAGATCAATTTCAAACCAAGAAAATGGACTGGCTCGTTTCCGATCAGTAGACTGAGGGTCTTTTTGCAAAACAAACATTTTCTGCATCTGCACAATATGATATCGGCGCTACAGGTTCGATCAAAGATACAGAACTTAGCAATTTTGCAGTATTATAATTTCAACGTTTTGGTTCGGTTTTGAACCATCATCAAGAAAAGTCCGCGTCTGTGAAAATTAATGTAATAGAATTTGTTACTCATTAAACTGACTATTTAATAGTTATGACAAATAGGTAGTTATACATACTTGCTAATTGTGAGAAAACAGAATGAAAATCAAAGTAAATGAAATGGTATCTGTCAATAAGAAGGTTTGAACTGTACTAAACTGTAACTGTTGTGGCAAAGTCAAGTTTTCTGCATCACTTGCAAACGATGGATTCCTATATCCAATCTAGAGATGCAATCCTATAAATATATATTTTTAAATTTATAAAAGTAGAAAATCGAAAATGACAACTGAAAAAGAAAACAGATCGAAATGATCGCACCCGTGAAAAACACGTCTGTCAACGATTGTTTGTAATAAATACGGCTATTCCTTACAAATTTAACACCTTGAAAATACTATATCTTCAGTCTTCAATTATCTTAATCTTTCTCCTGTTTTTAAATTGCACCAACACATTTTTATTATAAATTCATAATATCCGCAGTCTACTGATCAGTTACCTAGAATATTTATCAAAGTCAACCCTTTGCACTCTGAGCTATTTTAACTTGAATATTAAACATTTCTTCCGACCCAGAATAATTCCATTGTGTATATTTTTTCATTTGATGAAATTGATATAATACTTAAATGTTTAGTAGTTGATTACATAGCAACATTTAATAATGTAGATGTACACAATATTTTGAATAAAGGTAAAGAAATTTATGGGTATATTAAAGATCTTAGAATTCGTTTTTCGATACTGATATATTGCTATGGTCGTTATTAATATTTCTATGATCTCTATCTTGAGCATAACGTGGGCAACGCGCACAGAGGTTATCTTCCAGTTCTCTTTTTGGTTAGCAGCATCCCCTTATTCATTTATCACGAGGCAATGTGTATATTCTAGGGGTTGAAGCGGACGGAAAGACTGGAAGTGTCTCTAGTCACCTTATCTCCGCCCTCTAGAGCGTATGCTAAATTGAATATGAAATTATGTGGCTTATCACCCCCGTAGGCACAGGGAAACAAGATAAAACAGCGCTAAGCAATCCCCTGTTAAAAATCATCCCCGCGTTTTTCGTCCATTCTTCCGATGTTCACACGTTATGCGTTCATGACAAAAAATAGGTCGATGGAATGCAACACAATGAATCATTTAAAAAATATTTTGAGACACTTTTGCACTACTTTCAACTGCTTCAAATTAGCAAAACTAAATGTTTATATAGATTCTATAATTCTCTAGCAATTTTTATTTCAAGCACCAGTTAGACAAAAATCCATTTCACCCCTTAGTAGTCTTTTTACGGTGAATACAACATAAAGATATTTTTAGATTTTTTATATTCTTCATTGTTTTATGTTTCATTCAGTTAATTTCTTCATAAATACTTAAAAATGGATATCTATTTCTAACAGTGAATTGTATTCACACCCCAACACCTCGAAATTATTTCAACCATTAAAATAGAGTTAACAAAAATTTTTAATGATTTCGGCGCCCAGGTTCGATCAGTTGTTACTACTACACTATTTGCAAAATATCACAAAATCTATTTTTCGACGTATCGATCTCCTTTTAGATCATTATTAACCCTTTGCACTCGGAGCTATTTTAACTCGAAAATTAAATGTTTCTTCTGACGTATAATATTTCCATTCTCTATGATTTTTTAAATTTGATAAATATGAAATTGATATAATACCTCATATAATACTTAAATGTGTAGTAATTGGTTAGATACCGACATATCTGATAGTGTAAACAATCATTTAAATAATAGTACAGCAATTTTTAGTGGCGCCTCAGAGGCGCCACTCGAGTGCTAAGGGTTAAAATTAAATAGAGTAGAGGGATTAGTTGTTACTCACCAGTCTTCACTTGATACTTCAAAGTGGTGGAGCAATCGATAAGCAGTTGCTGAAGAGTCAGACCAGAGTCTGGGATCTCGAGATCCAGCAACCGCATCATGTCAGAGGGATGCTGAAAGTCGAGGACCTTCGCGTTTCGATCGTTCGTCGACTTGATGAAATCGAGCAGGATATCCACCACCTTCATCAGGAACTCCCTGGTCGCTGGGAAACCTTCGGCATTGTGTGGCAGGATGTCTGGGAGCAGAAACACAGACAATCGAAGCAAATCATGTGAATCCGAGCCTCGTGCTTCTCTTTCACAGGCAAAATCAATATTCTAATCAAATCGCAACCAAAGAACCGAACCCATAGTTCATTGAAAGCGGAATTAGACTCGGATCACTCTTCAACCACACTGGTTTCATCATTCTTGCATTTCAGTGATCCGAACGTCGTTATATTTATTAGACTGCGAAAATTTATTTTATTTGCTCCGTTAGACAAGACTTTGTTCAACAATTTTTTAAATATATCGTATATTCATAAAAATAAGTGACACAACTCTAAACATATTTCTATAAAAAGTATAATACTGAACATATAAATTGTGGTGTACTTTGTTACCGATATACATGACAATTAACCCATTATCTAAGTAACAACAAATTATTTTACAGTATACAACACAAAAATTGGCAATTTTAGGTAATTTTCAAATTCCATTTTTTTACTTATGTCACTTTTCTTATGAATAAACAATATTATTCAAGGTATTTCTTATAGATAGTATTTTTATTGCTCTTCATGTAAGAAGTTCAATTTATTCAATTGAATCCTCGGAAATTGTTCACGGAATTGGCATAAACTTTTGCAGTCGACTGTAGTATTATTTCGTGTAGAGATTCAGATAAAGTATGATAGTAGTCAGAATGTTCAACAAAGAGTCTCGACGGTGTGCAATCGTTAGATCAATTTTAAAAGCGGGACAGGTCGCGCAAACGTAATCGTCTAGGATGACTCTCTAATTGTTATAATCAAGTGAAATCTCTTCTGCTACATTGACATTGATTGATTTGATACCGTTTTATCGAGCGCCTCTTTGCCCAGCGCTCCCGTCGCGTCGTATCGACCTACCGTCGGCTCTCTCTCCGACGTCCTCGTAGAAAACGGAACTTATTAGAATGATTTCACCTCATCAAACAATTGAAAGTATAGACCTATATTGACACACTCTCACTTGTTTGGTGGGATGACACCATCTCACTTCGTCGTCCTCTTCTTCTCACTAATATTCCATCTTCGGCTTCCTCCTCGACGATCCTTAACTCTTATTGCGTCGTAAACATGCACTTGCAGAATTGTTGCACAACTAACACGTATCAACTAATCATAGTTTCCTTACAGTATTTTCACTATTAACACTAAACCTACCGAGCCTTAAAACTAACTAATACATGTTCCCTCATAGAAATGACAAGATTGATTTCATTTAAACATTGTGCAGCCCTTATTGTAACGACAAGATTGATTTCATTTAAACTTTGTGCAGCCCTTATTGTAATGTGTACTGTACAAAAGATATCTATACAACCATCCCTTATAAAATCATTTTTATTATTTCAATAATTGGAAAGTAAAAATCTCGAACGGGTCATTTCGAACAGTGGTGGTAGGTTTAGTGTTAATCATATACACTTTTTAAAAAATATACATGTGTTTGAAACGATTGCTTCAAATAATAAATTAACTTTTTGGTGCGAAGATGTTGAGTCAATGGCAATGACTTTTGGACAATTATGTAGTTTTAATCAGCAAGTCAATTATCCTATTTTGTGCAAATACGTTGAAGTACTTTGTTAAGAATATTTTTGTCGTGTCGACGAAACGGAACGGCAGAGCTCCATAATTTAAGATATTTATGACAGCGATTGTTTATGGGAATTGAAGTGGAACAATAATTTTGCAGAGGCACTGTAGCTATTTCGGAAGTTCCCCAATGAAGGCAACATAAACTGCAGCGGGGCATTTCAATGTTCTCTTGGTAAATCCTTGGTAGATTGAACTGTCTTTCTGTCGCATGGTAACCATAAAGTATCCCGCTGTATAAACCACCCTTCGTTTCCCGTTGCATTAAGGAGATCCCATGGATAAACAGATACGAACGACTCGGCCGCCCATGCTTTAAAGTCGGAACTTTCCCGAGTGATCATAACAATGGAGATTGAACAATCTGGTAAACAATTCTTCAACGAGATCACCATTTATTTTTTATGGCCCCCACAATACCTTCAAAATATTTCGTCATAACTCTGAAGAAGAACGTGCACAAAATGAATTCTCTAGTAAAAAGAATTCTCTGAACTTGTTACATAAAAATTCTCTAACACTTACTGATTGTTTTGGTCAATTTAATAAGAAAGATATCTCAATAAAAGTTTAAATAGCATTAATAGTGGACGAGATTATCAACTCTACTATCACAATCTCTTCAAGGTACTATTCGAGAGAAAGCATTCTAGCTTCTTTTCGACCAAGTGACTGAACATTCAATTTTTAGTAGGTATTGAAAGTGAATGCAAGAGAAATGATCAGCTCGAACCGCGTTATTCTATGGAGAAAGAAAGGAATCGTGAGTGACAGAGGGAAAAGAGGGCTGTATCTTTCAATAATCACGCGAATGGGAGTCAAATGGAAAAAGAAGGGAGTCCCGGAGCCTTATGGTGAATCGGCCTGAGCCAATGGTTAGACAAGGGAAATCCCTGGCTTGCAGGGTCCGTGCTCGAGCTAATCCGGCTCCATCAATCTAACGTCGAAAGGCCGACAGACTCTCCTTCTTCCGAGGTTTATGTCACTTTCCATCGAGAAGAGAGGCCGGTTCGTAAATACGTTCGAGATCCGGATAATCGACAACGTTTTCCACGCAAGTATCGTTGCACTTGAACGGCTAACGGAGCCTCGATCGTGTAGAAATTCGATACGGACGCGTAGCATGCGATCTCGTGCAACTCGGTTACAGGTTCGAGCTTAACGTAGAAACTCGTTTTGGCACCAGATGCACCGGACCCTCGGCTCCAGGCTTTAATCAAAGCGCCTTCTAGGGGCTGTTACACGCGGCAATTAGTTCTGGCGATATATAAGCGGGATTGCCGGGTTAATTTATCGTAATGAGCGCGGAGATGCGTATCGTGATTTCCTACGAAAACGTTTCGCAACCTCAATTCGGCTCGAAATAAATTAAATAATAGCTTAAACGTTTCTCGAGATTATATTCAACCCTTAATTGGCTCGATAACTCACGATACGTCTTGATATCTGTGGGAGGATTTAAATATACTTTTAAATGTGTAACTCAAAGATCGTTTATTCAAACGTCATTTAATAAGAATACAAATGTAATGAAACAAATCCAATACAAAAGAACATCTTTACAGAACGATGATAATCAGAAGAGTGAAGTTACGCGTGTTTAATAAATCAATAGTTTTGTCGCCAGGAAATGATTCGTTATTATCTTTTTAAAACATCTTTGATTTATGTATATTGGGTGATTAAAAACAAAATGGAGCAAATCAATCCACAATATTTTTTAAAGATGTGTTCAAACTAATTTATAAGACGAAGCACTTTAAACTGAAGAAGACTGAAGAAGACAATCGATCAGTTTAATTTTGAATATTTATTTAATAGAGTTTAATAGTAGAGAACGTTTGTAACAATATTCAATAAATGTTGGAGGTAAGCAGAGGGTTAATCTGTTGTGTGGTTACCAGTGGTTACCTCGTCTTCACGGTTGTTTGTTGGAAATGTTCAATAGATGCGAATGAAGAGATTAACGGATCCGCGTTGCAGCAAGGTTGTTTTAAAATTGATTCTCGACTATGAAAAGTACCTTATCGGTATCCGACACTTCCCGTACAGCAAACAGTGCCGTGGCAAGCAAACCCTTCCGCCCTTTCTGCGGCGTGTAATCTGTCCTCAGCCACTCACCGACTACGAGCCTCTTCAGGCCAATTCTAAATCCGCCATTATTATGCACCCTTCCCGGAGCCTCGGAAAATCAGGACAATATTGTGACTCCAGGATTTCATCCTCGAGAAGCCAACGGCGCTCCTGAATTTAGGGGACGCCTTCGATATTGCTGCTAATTTATATGTATTCTCCGCGAACGTGAAAAACGGGGAATTTGGATCAAGTAGTTACGGTCGGTTAGTGGTCAGACATGCGAGGGATCGAGAAGAAGCACTACTGTGTATTTTACAAATGATGTTTCTGGTGAAGCTTAGTTAACTATACGATGAACTTAGTTATGTTGATTATCATAGGGCATAATGTATAAACAAATACATGTAAGTTGTCCAATATTGTCATATTTTGTATAATATTGGCAGTAGAAAGTAGACGTGAAAATTAAGAGATTAGAGTCAAGTAGATACGGACGGTTAGTGGTCAGACATGCGTCGGATCGAGAAGAAGCACTACTGTCTGTTTTACAAATGATGTTTCTGGTGAAGCTTAGTTAACTATACGATGAACTTAGTTATGTTGATTCTCATAGGGCATAATGTATAAACAAATATATCTAAGTTGTCCAATATTGTCATACTTTGTATAATATTGGCAGTAGAAAGTAGACGTGAAAATTAAGAGATTAGAGTCAAGTAGATACGGACGGTTAGTGGTCAGACATGCGTCGGATCGAGAAGAAGCACTACTGTCTATTTTACAAATGATGTTTCTGGTGAAGCTTAGTTAACTATACGATGAACTTAGTTATGTTGATTCTCATAGGGCATAATGTATAAACAAATACATGTAAGTTGTCCAATATTGTCATATTTTGTATAATATTGGCAGTAGAAAGTAGACGTGAATATTAAGAGATTAGATTCAAGTAGATACGGATAATTAATGGTCAGACATGCGTCGGGTCGAAAAGAAGCACTGCTGTCTATTTTACAAATGATGTTTCTGGTGAAGCTTAGTTAACTATTCGGTCAATTTAGTTATGTTGATTCTCATTAAACACAATGTATAAACATATTTATATAAGTTGTCAAATTGTGAACTAGCGTTTCAAAGATGAAACGCCATGAAGATTAAGGGATTAGATTCAAGTAGATATGGATAGTGGTCAGACATATGGAATGAAAAGGCCGAGCTCTACTCACTATCTAAATGATTACTTTTTGATAGCGATTTCACGGAAAAATGAATATCCGTAGTCTAAACTATACAATCGGTTAAGATTGTATTTGCATTAATTTTCGGAGTAGAAACTAATAAATGTAGTCGACATTAATCGAAGAATTCTAAAGTAGTTATTGTTGACTAAAGAAGTTTCTATAACTTGTTTAATAGTGAAACGGAATTTGTTGCTATTAGTTTAACAGGAACGTGCAGACACAAAGATTAATCATGAGACCAAATAAAATGATGTACCTTGCTCGGATCTAATTTCTAACACATTCTACTAATTCCACATTGGATCGAACAAATTTTTTCTATGGGACATGCTTCAGATACAATGTTGACGATGTTATTCGAACTTACCCGAATACTTCAGGTCGCAATGCTCCCTGGAGAGCGAGTACGTGTTCTCGGAACTCATTAGTCTGGTGGGTGAGTGTGTCCTGGCGAAATTCTGAAATTCACAATGAATATCTGTCCTTCGAGCAGATTGGAAACCTCGGTGAAACATTCATCGTACGTATTACTGACATTCGACATCGTTTACTATTAATTTAAAAGGGAAACCTGTTAGAGAGAAAGAGACAGAGAAAGAGAAAGAGTCAGAGACAGAGAGAGAGAGAGAGAGAGAGAGAGAGAGAGAGAGAGAGAGAGAAGAAGAGACAGAGAGAAAGTATAACAAGCATTTCTTTTCCAGGCAGACGAGACAAATTACTGAATATAAAACAAGACACTTTTGGATCGAGCCCTAAATAATCACTGCACTGCTGATTTTATGCATTTACAGCAAAAGTGAGTGGGTGCAATTTAAAACAGTAGAAATATTACAATGATTTAAGAGTGCTAATATATTCTTCTCAACTTGTTACAATTATTAAAGTAAGAATCAACTGTTTATGCGGCTCCAGTCACTTGGAAGTGGTGCGAGCAATTTTTATTTTGCATAAAGATCCGCAGTCTAATAATCACAAGTGACTAAAATTTACAGTACCACCGTTACAAAACATCAAAATTATTTTTGATTGTAATTAGATTCGAGCTGTTTACAGAAATTCTCAATTTTGTATATAAATGTAGAGTACTGTGAAAAATTTTGCAGCATCGACAACTGGTATAGATATTAACTTTCGAATATTGTTTATCCCACAATTGACAGTAAGCTTGATGAGGTAATTTCAACAGAATTGACGTTAACGAAGGTGTGACAATGAAGGGCTCGATCGAACGCATCGGCAAGGCAACCTAATAGAAAGAAGAACAAAGGGAAACAAGATGAATGAACGTGCAGCGAGATGGGAACGCCTTACATATAAGTATTCCTTGATCGCTGTGATTTTAGTGCCGATCATTTGCACATTGTCCATGTCTCTGCTTGTGCCCCTCGCCTCAGTCCCTACAACAATCAACAACAGTGTCCGCTTCAGTGTTTCGCGCTGCTTTCGATATTTCTCAGCGTTCAGAGCGTTCAGAGATAAAAATTGCACAAACTGCGAAGAAGCGAGAGTAACGCCGAAGGAGCACGGGCAGGCCGAGCGACCAAAGAAACATGGACAGAGAGCATTTTCGTGGTAGACTCTTCTAATGAATAGAATAAAACAGAGCGTTTCCTCGTTACTGGAAAGAAAAAGGATGAAGATCGACGAATGGCCGCTCTGAACCGATCGAGAGCCGGTCCTTGGAGCCAAGAAATTAAGCGAAAGATCGTCGTGAAGACAGACCAGGCACTATAGATCACTTGACTAAATTATACAAAAAAAGCAGTAGAGAAAAATCGTTTGGAAATTTTTGTTCGATTAATGACAAATCGTGCTTTCTCCAAGCGATCACTAGTAGAGGTAAACAGTTGTGATATATTTAGAAGCGTGATGTTAATTCGAGCAGTATTGGACGTTCATTAAACAGATCGTTCGAGTCGAGAATAATGCGGCGAGAATGAGCTGTGCGTGAAAGCGATTAATTACTAAGTGAGAACGTGACGAAAGCAGTGACTTCGGCGGCTTGGGAAATAATTAGAGGATCACCTAAACGTAGCGATTCTAATTTTGAAGTGTACGTGATATAGAGAATTAGGCGATTCAAGACACAAATTTTTCAACCCCGTCGTTAGTTCTCAGACACCAAAATTTTACACTTTGCAATCACCGATCTAGTTGCCTCAGCTCGAGGCTCTTTATTTTCCAATTATGACACTCTTCAACCCTTTACAAATCAAATTACAGAATCATCAAGAACATTTTACACTTAACAGCCCCTCAATCAAATAGTCTCACCCCAAGAGCCAGTATTATTTATTCTTCTACACTTTCCAACCCTTTCAAAAACTGAACAGACTGTATCTTTCTTATCAAATCCAAACTGGAAAATCTCCTTTCGCACTGAACAACCCCTTAGTCGTCTGTCAAGATCCTCGAACAATTTCCCAAGCACGAAAACAATTTGCACCCCTCGGGTGGGCAAGAATGCAGCGAGAACCGCGTCTCGCGGACGTACAGCCGCGAGGGGATGCACTTGGCCAAATAAAAACCGCGGCTGACAGAGAAAAAGGATGCAATTAGGGGATGCGGGGGGCGAGATGCGAGAGACTCACCAAATCCGTTCTCCTGTTGGGTTCTGGTGCGTCGTCGAGGGTCGACGGAAGCGGCGTCGCTTTCGCGGACGGGGGTCGAAGCTGTCCAAAGCGGTGGAAGGACTTAAGGGTTGGATCGTCGGCAGACTGGTGAAGCGACGACGGGCTTCGGGGTGGTTTCCAAGGGACTGCTTCCAGTCGAAAACGCCTGGACGACTCTCGAGCCTCGGCGTGACTCGGCCTGCCTCGAGTCTGCCTGACCCAGTTTCATCTCGTACAACCCACGCAGCCACCCCCTCGAAGCGGGGGTGGTTTTGTGTGCGGGGGCGGAGCGACCAATGTATAGCCGGACCTTGCACGAGGGTGGCTCAGTGGGCGTCGACTATTCCCGACCAATCCGACCGAGGGATTCAACCCTGACGTCAGAGGGTGGATGACGTATCGCTCGTCGCTCACCCTTATCACTTCCTCGCCCTCGAGATACGACGGCGGAGAGAGCGCTCTGTGTGCGGTTTTCGCGTCGGATACCTACGCCGCGCCGTCTCTTTTATATGTTTACGAATGTACTCTAACTTGGAACCGATGGGCTTGCACAGCCTAGACTCTAGAGGTATACTTAGCCGCGAAATCTCCGGCACGCTTGGCCGTTCGCCGAGATACAAGCCCACGGAATTATAAAGGGTGGCTCTCTCTGACACACCGGCCGCACCACCCCGCTGATATCGACAGTCGCATGAAATCCCTTTTTTCGGTGCTTCTTTACCTTTCCCCAAGGCTGCTTTCATCTGGGAGATTGGAATTGTCTGTTACAGATTTTGGGGCAGGAAGGAGTGGGATTTGTGGCTACTCTTGCACAAGATTGTTCAATTTATTCGGGAATGTTACGGATTTAATTGAAATTGCTGCAACTACATGAGTTCTCTTGCAAAACATTCTATAATTTATTCTTTCATTCGGAAATGTTACAGGTTTGTTCGCTTTTGAAAATTGGTCAGATTTTGCAAGAAATTATTCGAGTTAGTCTTCTATTCGGGCATGTTGGAGAATGATTTTTGAAGATGATCTGTTGAGTTCAGGGAATTCTTCTTTCTCTTTTCCGATGCTCAATTCCTCTGGCAGCTGGAAATTATCTGTCCCACATTTTTCATCTTCGAATCGCAGGGATTATAAAAGTCCTCCTGCAGGAAATCGATTAATAATATCGTTGGGTTTACCAATTGGCTCCGTGCCATCGTGGCAATTGTACAAAAAATTCGTTATCTCTATAAATTCCTAAATTACATTCAAAAGCTTAGATAAAATATACATGCGCAATTTTTACAGTAAATTTAATATTAGTCATTTAAAAACATCATTTGATTTATAGATTGTTGAAGTTAATATAAAACTATAGGGAGTAGCTTACGAAACATCCCCTTCGATGTTCTTATTTAATATATGGTAGAGCATTTATCCAAGCGCTCGTAATGAACGTAAAGAGAAATTACATTGGCAAGCGATAGGAGAGAAATGGAAACAAATAATCCTGCGAATAAACCTCGGGCCAAAGAGCTTCATTAACTGCACGGTTAATGAAATGAAATTACATTAAATTACAAACTTAGCTGAATGTTCGACGATGCTTGAAACGAACATTAAAATACAATCTTCTCATTGCTTGATTTATGGCTCCGTTCGCGGGAAAACAATATTTCCATCGTTAAATAATGTTAAGCGCGAGGCGAGTTGCAGGGTTTTAACCCTTTGCACTCGGAACTATTTTAACTCGAAAATTAAACGTTTCCTCCGACCTACAATATTTCCATTCTCTATGATTTTTTAAATTAGATAAATATGAAATTGATATAATACCTCATACAATACTTAAATGTGTAGTAATTGGTTAGATACCGACATATCTGATAGTGTAAACAATTATTTAACACTAGAACTACCGGACAAGTCAGAATGACTGGTGCGAACTGTTTTCGATTCGAAATATTAAAAGTATAAATGTGTTTTTCCGAGAAATTTCTTCAGTCAACTTCTCTGTTGGAGTACATATTTACATAAAACTTGCACGAAATCGAAATAAATGTTATATTGTCGTTATTACAAGGCAATGTTTGCCAACTGCGTTTAGTGCTCGGTAGTTCTAGTGTTAAATAATAGTACAGCAATTTTTAGTGGCGCCTCGGAGGCGCCACTCGAGTGCTAAGGGTTAAAATCAGCCATCATATTTTATAAGAAGATGAACATTGCTCGAGACGAAGTAGTTTCAGAATCACATAAAAGCCAATTACAGGCTGAGGAACTCGCTCTACCAATCCCTGGTTACCGCGAAATCCCGGAAAGCCACCACCAAGCAGCAATTAACCAGAATCCGAACGAACTCGGGACCATTTCCTCAAGGTACCCAGATTTCCGTGTTCTCTCGCCGCGCGTTTTACAATATTCTCGGCGAGTCCGAAGGAGTCTATCGCGTTCCATCAAGAAGAATTTAAATGCACCTCTCCTCGGGAATGGTCTGATACCCCTCATAAACTTGCACCTTCATAAAAATTCCGCGCGCATGCTTTCCCTCGTTTCGCACCGAATCAACAGATGCACTCGAACAGCGGACCTAACACGGAGCTAACGGTTTTTCCACGGGGCGGAAAAACAGCGTAGGAGTACCAAGAGAGCAAAGGAAGAGTGAGAGAGGGAGAGAGATAGAGAGCGAAGAGATGGAAGGGTAAAAATCCAATTGCTGGATCCTCTCGCGGAAAATGTCGCGACGCACGCGTACTCCCGTGAAACACCGTGAAAAGCTTGTGGACACGGTAGACAGAGATCGAGGGATGGAGGACACGAGGAGAGAACGACGAACAGAAGAGGAAGAGGAAGAACACAAGGAACAGGGGGGCAGGCGGGGTAGGAAGGACAAAATGGACGGCAGCCAATCGGATCGTCGGGCAAAATGGCCGACGGTGAATTTAATCAATACTTCCTCCGTCCTTCGGATGAGGGTGGAGGACAGGGCGAGACCCAGAAAGTGCCAGGGACGTAACAACCCGTTGCCGAGAGTCCACGTAATCGCGTCATCGAGGTCGATACACCCTCTCTCTGTTCGTCTCCTCGGTTCGCTCGTTCTTCAAGGGACACCCGGTACGTCGTTGTGTCGAACACGAGTTTCATCCTCCCTTAACGACGTTTCGTTGTTTCGAGCGGACCCGAGTGCCGAGCACTCCGCAAAAAGCCTCCATTTCGAATGGAACCGACCCTTTGTCACGCTTCTTTGCCGCCGGTGATTTCGCCAACGATGATCATGCGATTTCACAGGCTTTCCCGGCGAATTCCCCGATGCTCGTCAAACGGAAAATTATTTTCTCTGCACGGGATTTTGGTGGATCGACCTCAAACGTGCTGAACGATTTACCCGGGGACAGGGGTGTTAAGAATCGAGGTTGAACGGAGAATAATTTGGATGTTTACACTATTCGCAATTATTGGAAATAAATTCTTTGTGGAGGATTTTAGTGAAAATCGTCAAACAGTGGAGGTTTCAACGATTTTCAAGTTTTGCGAAGTTCGATGATGTGTATTAAAGAATTTTATATTGTATTCTTGATCGTCGAACTTTAAATGGCGGCTATCGGAGGACTTGGATGATCTTCAACTTTTGGAAACAGTTTCGTCGAGATCGTTGTTGAAGATCAAATAACGTAGATCGCACGGTGCATTCAATTTTCAATTAATGGAAATATAATCAAGTAGAAAATTACTTTTAATGTATGTCAATGTTTACACTGAATTTTTTGAAGATCGCACTGTGCATTCAATTTTCAATCAATGAAAATGTAATCAAGTAGAAAATTACTTTTAATGTATGTCAATGTTTACACTGAATTTTTTGAAGATAGATATGATTCAGAAGATTCAGAAAGACGATTGCTTTCTTGGTAAATAATTTTGATTTGATTGATAAAGATGATACAAAAATTGTAAGCACTTTAATTGCACGTTATCGAGTGTATGGTACTATAATCCGAGGGATATACGTAATCTAGTGATGATAGATGGGACCAAAGTCTTTTTACCACAATGCAGAGTCGGAATTTCCATGTGTCTCCATTATCATTAGAAATCGGGAGTTTCACGATAATAGCAAGCACTATCATCTCCAGTCAATACGTCATGGAATTTTGATTAAGATTCTCGAGGTAATAGAGATTCGACAAATAGTTGGCTTCTTATGGTTCTCCAGGAATTTGTGGTGCATGTTAATGCACGACAATTAATTATGTATATTGTCGAACATATGAAGGTTCTCCACTATCAACTATCATTTCTCATGTTCTTCGAGATATGGAAGATAAAGATTAAAAAAGCAATTGAGCTAATCAATAGTAACGAGACCATTCCGATGAGTTGGATCGTATCAGCTACCAACCATCAATATTCGTGTACAGTCTGCACAAAAATTGCCAGACTTTTCCCACGAAATCATTTTACAAAGCTCTGCTCGTTCTAATAATTTAGACGTTCTTTATCTCCAATATAACTTATTAATATTTTCTATTGCTTAAATAGGAAATAAAAGTCTTAAATATTTTTGGGTTCCACTTTTAGATGCACATTCGCTACATTTACTATCGAATTAAATATATCTGTTCTAATAATTTTTTTAATTAATTTCGTTAAATCTTGTTGTCTGAAAATATAATCTCTATTTATAAATAATTATTTACTATCTATAAATACTATATATAATTTAATTACGTTAATAATCAACCATAATTTGTTATTGCACCCGGACAAAGTCGCGAGTACAGCTAGTTATTAAATATTTTCTATGGACCATTGAATTGAACATATTTAACACATTACCGACCGGTGATTATTGCATAATTTTGGAAAATCTATGGTGCATGGCTAAACACTTCTTAATGAACTCTTCATTAGCAACAGCAATTTTCATAGTGAACTAACAAGTCAGCCTCAATAACGTCATATAATAATTTCATTTAAGATTGCAATGTGAAAGAAAATTTCTATGCTTTCTTTTGGTACAGCACAATTATTGAAAATCCTATTAATAGGCTTTCGGTTGGTCAAGCGTTAAAATAAACTTCGTATGTTGCAACGGATGCACAAACTTTTCATATTGACATTCCAAATAGCAGGTATGAATTCTTAATTATTTTGCAGTCGCAGAAAAATCTGACTTGTTAACACATTACCGACTGGTGATTATTGCATATTTTTGAAAAATGTATGGTACATGGCTAAATTTTCATTTAGCATTTAGTATGAACTAACTAAGTCACCCTCAATAACGTCGTCTAATAGTTTCATTTAAGATTGCAATGTCAAAGAAAATTTCTATGCTTTTTTTTTGGTACAGCAGAATTATTAAAAATCCTATTAACCCTTAGCACTCGGCTGTCTCCTCTGAGGCACCACTAAAAATTGCTGTACCATTCTTCAAAATATTGTTTACATAATAATGTAATCGTAAAATATATCGGTATCTAATCAATTACTAAACATTTAGGTACTGTATAAGGTAATATACCAATTTCATATCCATAAAATTGAAAAATCATAAGGTATAGAAATATTCTAGATCGGAAGAAATGTTTAATTTTCCAGTTAAAATAGCTCGGAGTGCAAAGGGTTAATAGGCTTCCGGTCGGTAAAGTGTTAAGATAACTGGAGAAGTTTCAATTGAAAAATTCATTTGTGTACAGGAATGAGTGATGCAGCAGTTACTTTCAGATGAACGGTGGATAATATTTGTAGCAAGATCATGCGGACGAGAGTTTTCTTTCAGCAATAGATGAGGAATCGATCTCGCAAGATGGTAGCCGGGGTTCGCACGCTGACGCCGCTCGCCAGGAAAACTTTAAATTGAAACGGTGTAGACGGAGGCGTCGTGGAAAGAATACGCCACCGCCTCGGGATAAATTTCTTAGCGGCACCGTCGTCTGGCGGGACCAGATGTAAATTACCCGCGCCCAACTTTCTTTCTTCGCCGCTTCCTCGGAAGCGTCTCCGAACACCATCCACCCTTTTGTCTCCGCGAAAGATTGCAGCCACGGCCGATCGAACGGACAAAGTACGCGTCCGGTTATTGATAAGACGCAGCTCCGCGTCGCCGTGGGCTTATTGATTGTTTATTTGTCGCAGAATCTCGACACAAAGAGAAATACACCCGGGACGAATCCAATTCCGATCACGTCTTCTTTTTAACGCACGTACCGCCAACCCTGGAACGATTTACCCGGGAAATTGATGAGTTTCAGATACCCGGAGACAATAAACTATTTTATTGCCACAATACAAATGCGTTTTGCATAAATTTTACCGTCCACAGTGGAAACGGAACACTCGATTTCACAAACAGGTCTGAGAATAGACTACGGATTTTATATTTGTTAATTTAAAAACAGCTTGGTTCGGAACCCACCGTAATAAAAAATAGAGTGTTGGTAAAAGGTGAGAAGTGTGGAACGGGATTTGAAACCCTGAGGGGACCAAATATCCATTACATACAATTTAAAAACAGCTTTAAAAATTGTTAAAACGATCATTTACAGCTCACTGGAAGATGTTTAGGTGAGAAAGCATCGAGATAAATTCTTCCTTGTCTTAATAAATAAATTTCTATTTCAATTTCAGTTTTATGCAACCAGTGCAGCACTTTTATATTTTCAAACTTATTTCCATTCATAAAGATCCATAAATTTCAATCTGCATATCGTTCGGATTTCCAATGAATAATCACAATTTCCATTTCTTCCTTCGCTGGATGGGTTTGAATGAAACACTGGAAAAGTTGAATGAAGTTCGTAATCTCACAAACGTTAAAAAGCGAGTACAACAGCAGTACAAATGAACTGAAGAGTGTTCAAGTATCAGCCTCTTGAATCAATATAATTTGGTCGAAGTACAATCTCTATAGATCGCAGAAGCTAGAAACTGTTATCGATAGAATCCTCTGCTGATTTTGTTTAATCTCAAGACGTAGTTGAAAACGCTGTATAATGACTACTATCGACTGGCAGAAGCTATCGATAAATTATTGATTACATAGCAAATTAACATATTTACACAAAGGTCGTCCACCGAAGGTAATCCGTTCGTTACAGAAACTTTATCGATAAGCGACGTCGATAAGCCACGATAATCGGAGACGACAGTGAGACGCAAAAACGATAATGTGAAATCTTACAGCACTTCAGGTTAAATAATGGCTACTTTGTTTCGTGGATAATGTTTCCTGGAAAGCAGCTGTTGCAATTGATTGATGGTGCTTGCACTATGTTCAATCGAGACAGGAAGTGGAGTAACTTTTTGTTAAGGTTATCTAAATGTCTACAATATAGTTTTCTTTTTTATACACTGTTTTAATGTTCAGGAATTTATTCGAACATCTGATATGTCAACACCACTGTCGACGAATTAATTCTTTTTTGAAATTCAGAGAGTAATTGTTGAATGCATCAAAATTAAATTAATTATTAATGGAGATCTTCCCAGAATTATTTCCGTTCATTATTTTGCATGATAAAGATAAAATTTTTTCTCGATCGCACTTGAAATATATAATAAATTTATGATTTCGGTGCATGGTTCGATCAATAAACAACAACAAATTTATAAAGTGTTGTCTAATTTACTATTCAAATTTGCCGCCATATATGATTTCGAAATTCCATTGATCGATATCGATCAACCAATCATAGAACGCTCTTGTCCTATAATACACGTGAGTTGTCACTGCTCAGTTCTCACATGGTTCAGTTACTTATTCACCATCATGGGTTAAACTTCGCTGTCTTCGTAACTCATTAATTATTCTTCTTTTAATTTCTATTTTGTCGCAACAAGTATGTGCTTTCTTTTCCGTTCTTTTTTTGTTCTTTTTGGCTGTGTCCCAATATTTTGTTCAACTATTATTATATTTATTTGGGTTTTTCAGACGCAAAAATGTCTCTCTTGATAATGATCCACATTGGGATCGAAACGTTGAGGATGTGCTAATTATTTGCAAATTTGTTGTTGTTTATTGATCGAACCATGCGCCGAAATCATGAATTTATTATATATTATTTTGCATTCTTTGTTCGCAGAATCCTGGAAATCCTCGGCTAGAATCGACCTTCCCGTCGACATCGCATTTTCATTCTGTCATTTCGCGAAAATTTCGCGCAATCTCGTGACATTTACTTTCGAAAATACCGAGGCTACCAGAGAAAATAAAAAAAAAACGAGCGCATATCCGTCGGCAGACAAATGCGAACGCGAAATTCGCAAGGTTTTCAATCTAGGTTACACGAAATTCGTTTCCGGAGATAAACGAGCTCGTTGTCTAGCCCCATGAATATTCGCGATCACGCGTAACCCTTCCGCGTATGCACGGGAATGCGGAGGATGCACGCGGTTGCTATCGATCGGTCTCGAGGTTCAATCGTTGGTTTCTGGTCGGATTCTGCGTCCTTTTGTCTTTCACGAATTACTCGGCTGCTTCTGCTAATTACAAATCGTCTCGGTAACAAAATCGTCAGCATCAAACACATACACATTCAAATGGAATGAATTTAGGGGATGCAAAATAATTTGGAACATATACAATTTCAGATTGTCCAATCACAAACAACGATCCACATCATTGGTTAAACCGTATTCAATTTATACACGTCCAAATTGTGATAAGGGATGAAATTGGGAAAATTAATTAATTTCTATTAATGTTTAAACACAGTCAGTCGTGGTATATCGTGTTCTTATTTTGTAATTATTCTGCTTGCTTGAATTCATGTAAGATACAAATTTAAATTGTGATCGGGGATGTCAATTTAACCCTTCACTGCATGATTTTTTAAATCGAGATGAAAAAATTGAAAGAAGGTGATTTTCTGTGTTTTATTCAAGGGAAAAATATTGAAAAAAATTAAAACAAGATTTTCAGAAAACTAAACATAGTAAAAAAACACATTAGTAGTTTAATATATACCAGATTTGTTAACTGTGTCAGATATGATACACTATGCAGCGAAGGGTTAAGGGATGAAAGTGCGAAAATTACTTTAATAATTCCACAGGATTTTTAAAATGTATATAGACATATTTCACACTCAAGTGCACATTTAGTACAATCTTTAAAATCATTCTTCGTTCGGATTCTCACATTACGATTTCCCGAATCAGCTTCGATTAAAGTGAACATCCGATCCGATGTCGATCGGTGCCTCGATACGAAGCACACAGGTTGTTGGTACCACACGAATTAACAGATTACTATTACGCAAGAATCCTGATTAAAAACGAAGGTCGATCGATCGCGGGACGATCGCCACGAGCAAAACAAAAAGGCTTGCAGATTGCTATCGTTTATTACGCTTCGTCGATACGTCTATATGTAATCTGACTGTGTCAGTTGATACAGCCAATGATAGTTAATGCGACACACGCTGTCTGTAATCAGACAGTCGAGGCACAGTCGCGGCGCGTAGCCCGTACGTCTCCCGTTCATTTTGTACAATCAACTCAAAGCGGTCAGATCGGAAGTGCTATTCCGAACAATAAATCCGGACAAAAGGTAACAGTCAACATTCAACCATTCTGTAACAACGTTCGAACGCTCTCTGCCTCTTTCATGGCGAAAATAAAAGACCAATCCCGGAGACACTTCGACTTATGGGGCCAATCGAGCTGGCCTCTTTGTCAATCGTCTGAACGAGGAAACTGTGAGTCGTGTGCATACAATCGAATGCTTGTTAATTAAATACTAGCACATATACAACTCTTGCGCACAATTCTAATAAATTTTATTTAATCGAAACCGAGTGCTTAAAAAATCTCTAATAAAATTTGTGAATGAAGCTTCTCTTGTCCACAGTCTGGAATAAGTACTAACCAATAAAATTCAGTGCACACTTCATCCTTTAATCGCACAAAAACTAACGTCTTGAAAAGCATAAACATTCAATAAATTCTAGTAAATCATCTTTTATTAATTCGGAACCGAGTGCTTAAATAAATCTCTAATAAAATTTGTGAATGAAGCTTCTCTTGTCCACAGTCTGGAATAAGTACTAACCAATAAAATTCAGTGCACACTTCATCCTTTAATCGCACAAAAACTAACGTCTTGAAAAGCATAAACATTCAATAAATTCTAGTAAATCATCTTTTATTAATTCGGAACCGAGTGCTTAAATAAATCTCTAATAAAATTTGTGAATTAAGCATCTCTTGTCCAAAGCCTTCTACAAGTACTAACTAATAAAATTCAGTGCACACTTCATCCTTTACTCGCACAAAAACTAACGTCTTGAAAACCATAAAAATTCAATAAATTCTAGTAAATTATCTTTTATTAATTCGGAACCGAGTGCTTAAATAAATCTCTAATAAAATTTGTGAATGAAGCTTCTCTTGTCCACAGTCTGGAATAAATACTAACCAATAAAATTCAGTGCACACTTAATCCTTTATTCGCACAGAAACCAACATCTCGAGAAGTCATTGATACTTTTACTTGTCTCTGTGCACACGTCCCATAGTTCTTGTTCGCATAAAGACGCTCGCTATCGATACACCGGTCGAGGATTTTTCCCGGTTTGGTGAGCAACTGGTGCATCGCGCGAACGCCTCCGCTTGTAATTTATGTGCGTGCAGCTGCCGTTTTAATTAAAACGCTGGTCGAAAGCGGATCAAGCAATAAAACACCGCATCAGGCAACTGTATTCGTCCGCGAGTTCTCCCGTAAACTTCGCCCCCGGAAATCGGATTTCTGATTCGTTTTCGTCCCCGTGATTTCATACCGCAGAAACGTAAATCCACCTTTGCTCTGTGAAAGAACAAAGAGGAGAACATTGCCGGTAGCGGACGCATTGTGACCGGAAACCAAATAAAAATAGACTTCCGGGAGAGCTACAGGCCCGACGACAATTAGCGGAATTTATAGCGGAGTTTAGGAGGTCTGTACGCCTCGTTCCACAAGCAAACTCGAAGCAGAGGCCAGTTATCGACACACGGCTCCCGAAACCGATAACGGATACCAAGATCCTGGTATTACTCTCGCTCCGCGTGCCAACCGAGGCTCACGGATACACCGTGTCCCATAAGACAGGGTGAATACAGTGATCGTGGTACTCTAAGGTGAAAAATGAAGACGAAGTGTTTAGTAATACTGTCTTCTAGGTGGCTCAGCTCTTGAGAAAATCGCAGGGAAAGTTTTGAGGTGTGAGGAAGTGTTTTTGTGCATTTTCGAAATATCCTTTCTAAAGAATAAGAGAAAGAATTGTGAGAAAAATGTTTGCTTCGGTTTTCCAACTTTCAATAACTTGGTTCAGTATCGTTGTACACAGAATAAGAAAAGGGATCGCTTGATTTACCAAAAACGATTTTTTTGCTTGAACCCTTTGTCTTAATATTTTCCTTACAGTTTTAAATTTACAAATTTACATTACTTGTATGGCTAAATTGATTCTAAAGCTTAAATATCGATTACAAACGAATCCAATTATATTTCATCAAGAAAGAAACGTGGTACATTTACATGGCTATGCGAATAGTATAATTCACAAAGACATCCCTTTTTCCAAAATTGTAACCAACGTATTTAGCGCTAACGGACATTACTGTTATACTCACTTGTATAATCCTTAAGCTATGGACTAGACAGTGTGCCAATAACATTAATTGTGGTTTTGAACAATTGTCAATCGAGATACAGAGAACTGTTACAATGGAAGGCGCAAAACCACAATAAACAAAAGTTTTTATGCGTCGGTGACAGAGATATTTGGCCTTGAAAATATGAAAATTTAGACCGAAACGTTGAATTAAATTTCATGTGATATTTTGCAAATTTGCTTATTGTCTCCAATTGGTCGAACCAGTGCGCCAATAACATTAATTGTAGTTTTACACTCACTTGTATTATTAGAAAATTCTTATTGTATTATTCCTGTATTCCACATTACTGTATTTACTTATATTATTCGTGTAAAGCAAAATAAACCCAGTAGAGTTTCAAAATGCTCAAAATAAAAAAAAAGTTAGGACGCGTTATGCCACATGATTTTTCAACTTGCCCACTTCTGAGACTCATTGAAAACCAATTCTACGGTAGATCGAAAAGGGAATTCGATTTTCATTGAACACCGTTCATCGAGGCCACCCAGTAGATGGAAGGGTAGAGGGCAGTCGAACGCGAGGAATGTCCCGATTGCCATAACCAATCCCTCCGATGGGTCCTCGGCGAACTATCGGAACTCGGAGTTCCTCGTTCGGTCTGGTATTGATTAGCCATCACTTTCAGATGACGCCTCTACCTCGGTGGGTGTTGCTGGCGTCGCTGTTGGCCGGCGTCGGGGCGCATCCCGTCGAGCACGCATGCGTTCGTCTCTGCGCTGCTCAGAAGATGATCACTGGTGCGGCGAGAAGCTGCCACGACTACCGGAGGTTCGTCCTTCAGTCGAGCGGAGGCCGGTTGCCGTCACAGCAGCAGCTCTTCAGCCTCTGTCTGATTCCGTGCGGTGAACCTGGCTCCGCTAACAGTCCGCAATACGACAGCTCGGTGACCTGTCGCGTCTTCAGACAATCCCTGATCAGAGACCATGGTTGCCACTGTGACTGGAAGCCTGGCAGGTACCTTGAAGAGAAACGGAACTTCTACGAGACTCTGCTCCAGGATGTTGATCATCATTCGTTGAGGAGATCCTTCTCGCTGAACGTTCTGGAGAAAGGAGACCAGGCATCGGCGGATCCTCTGGATGATTGGAAGAGTACTCCTCTGGAGGATAAAATGAATTTCGCTGGTGACAACGAAGTGGATCGTCTGGGGATCCGCGAGAGATTCGACCCCGATGGGACCTCCGACTTGAATCCTGATAGTCCCGATGCGTCAGACTCCGCAGACTCGCCTGTTGACTGGGATTTGTGGTGCATGGCCCAGTGTGACAATGGCCACGGTGGTACCGCCTGCAACTGTGACCTCATCCCCTAAAGAGGACGAAGATGGACGCAGAACTCGCAGGCTGGACACGAATTAACATATCTCATAGATTAGCCCGCTAGCGTAAGTCTTATTGGTAACACGTTTTATTTCTCTGTCTTCCGCGTATCGGTGATCCTCGTCGGTCCTGGAAAACGTGTCGATCAACTTACTACTATGTCGGCGATAATGCTCGTTAATGATCCTGTCGATTATTCCGCGACTCGTGTGTATCGATGACAGGGATCAATTGGAAATTTTTCGTTCCTCGAGATGGATTATCTGTTAGACGCTTAATCGCTTTTAGGCTTAAGAGTTCTCTCTACGCTAGGTCCGGTTCACGCGCTCCGAGCTTCAGGAAAAGCTTATCGAAGGCGCGGCATCTTGTTAGGTGATTTAGCGGAGCTCGTTCGATAAGATGCCGTTCAATCCGTTCCGGAATTTCGTTTCCGCGTTGAGGCGTGTGAACGGGACAACGACGTGCGATGTGTGTATTATGCAATAAATTGATATTTATACGGGAAACGCGACGCGACGTTGAACGTGCGTCGACGTGGTCTGCGTCCAGTTCCTTGATCCCTGAGATGTCGCGCATGGCTTCTCAGAATTTCATACCGGAAACACCAACCTATCCGTAAACGAATTTTTAATTCGTTTTTCAGTTAAAGATTATTTGGGAACGTTTTCTTCTTCCCTCATTTTTATGTTCTCCATAAAATTTCTTTGTGATACGAGTAGACTGTGGATCTTTATACTACATGGACATTGTCTTCATCAACTGCGGATTTTTTCTTTCGTTAATAATGAAGGAATCACCAACCAATTCGTAAATGAATTTTTAAGCTCATTTGGATACGTTTTCTTCCCACATTTTTATCTTCTTCACAAAATTTCTTTCTGTTACGAGTAGACTGTGGATCTTTATGCAACATGGACATTGTCTTCATCAACTGCAGATTTGTTTCTTTCGTTAATAATGAAGAAAACATTAACCAATCTGTAAATTAATTTTTAACATGTTGTTCAGTTAAAGATTATTTGGGAACGTTTTCTTCTTCCCTCATTTTTATATTCTCCATAAAATTTCTTTGTGATACGAGTAGACTGTGGATCTTTATGCAACATGGACATTGTCTTCATCAACTGCAGATTTGTTTCTTTCGTTAATAATGAAGAAAACATTAACCAATCTGTAAATTAATTTTGAATACGTTTTTCAGTTAAAGATTATTTGGAAACGTTTTCTTCTTCCCTCTTTTTTATATTCTCCATAAAATTTCTTTGTGATACGAGTAGACTGTGGATCTTTATGCAACATGGACATCAACTGCAGATTTTTTCTTTCGTTAATAATGAAGAAAGCACCAACCAATTCGTAAACGAATTTTTAAGCTCATTTGGAAACGTTTTCTTCCCACATTTTTATCTTCTTCACAAAATTTCTTTGTGTTACGAGTAGACTGTGGAACTTTATGCAACATGAAAGTTGTCTTCGTTAATCATTTTAGTAACTTGAACATTGCACGCAGATATTCTGGAATACTTTTTGCGTTTGAAATTCCACTTACTCAAACGTAAAATCAGTCTGGTAATACTTGATTACTTTTTTAACTAGAATTGTATTATCATTGAACAAGTTTGAAACTAAGTTTGCGGCTGAATTGATTTAACTACGAAAAAACGCGATGCCTCAGTGGTTGAAACTGTACTGTATCATACTAGGCTAGATTTCACATGACTCCCCACGATGTACTTAAAAGTTAGGCTACGGATGTCGATGCACTTAAAAGTTAGGCTACGGATGTCGATGCACGATGGAACGAAGTTTTACATTTGTACGTACAACGAAGTAGAAACAATGAAAATCGTAATGTCGAGCAAATGTCTATTGTAAATTATTGTATGAGCGTGCGCAGTCGCATGGACATCCGTGGATGTTGATTAAACAAACCGTACGATTAAGATTAATATTAAGGAGAACAAAATCCATGTCTTCCATTTGGTAGGTTATTTGCTGCGCGTGCAACACGCGACTAGGGCAACAATGCGAGTACTAGTTATTGTTTAAGCGATTAGTTGGACACTGACGATCGCGACGAGGGGATTGATGTGATTCGGTGAACGAGAGTGTGGTCGGTCATGGTCCTCGCGCGATGGCTGCGTTCGTTTATTTCTAGTGTGCCGTTCAAAAAAAGTTGTGACGCGACAATAAGACGTAGATTGTAGAATGCCTGCGCGATGTAACCACGTTTCTCGCTCACTTTTGACTGTGCATCCGTCTGAACGAAGCTTCTTCGATGGGTATCATCCCCCATTGATTTCGACAACATATACAGATATACATAAAATAACAGGGGAATCGAAAACGGAGACTGCATCGAAATCACCACTGAAACTTGTCAAAAGTGCGCGAAAGACTCAAGCAGATTATTATCAGGGCTATAGTATCTAAGTGCTTTGTAAATATTTCTACGTGTAATTATATTGTATCGAGGAGTCGAGGCGGGGTGACAGTTTCTAAGCTTACGGATAAATCTATGGAATTTAATCATTGTTATCTTGACAATGTATCATTCTACTTGTATGTGTAAGGAGCGTGTGCGTTGTTTGCTGGTGAACACGTTCATAATCTAGCCTTCACCAGAAAATTGATATGCTGATGTCTTTGTTGATATTGTAAACTTTGTACTATTTACGTTAATGATTGTAAATTGTGTACATAATTCGTATAACATGATACGAGCAACCGATGCTAACTTTATGTTTTGTCATACAGTAAATAAACGGATGTCGTACGTAATCAATTGTGTTGGCGCGCTTTCATTGGATCGATACCAAGGTCGATTATAAATTGTAGAACATAGAAATGATAGATGTACCAGTAATTTATGATAACAGAGTGTATGAACTGTGTACTTAATAAACCATATTTTTATTAATGCATCGTGTTATGTGCAGCTGCAATCGCATCGGATCGTTGTACTTTCCACACAGAAGATAAGTGCAGTTTATTTGTCGCTTCATTAATTATTATATATTGACAGAATTTAATTGATTTGCAATTTTGAAGTAATGAAATCAATAATGCCATTGTACTTTCGCAATGTTGGTATGGCATGAATCTCGTACTGTGACTGTTAGAGGAAAGTCTTCAATTACAAGAGGGAGTTACATAAAAATTGATTTCCTCTCTTAATAATTTCAATAGGGTATAAATTATGCACAAACAAGTAGATAGAAATAATATTTTTAAATGAATTTATGGTTGAAAAGTTATAGTAAGATTGAGAGACTAGTCTCCCCCCTTGCCCTTCCGTGACGCTGTCTCCTCACCCTTATCTCTTCGCTCAGCGTTTAAAATGTTCCGTCGCGAGTGGAATAACGGCTGCTTTCGTTATTGCAAAATTATACCGATTTTCGCTCAACGTTTCACGTTTTTTTTACATAGGAAAACTGCTCTCCCCTTACTTAGTGTCCCTCGTTGTAGGGGTAAAAACTTAGGACCAAAAAGGGGACGGGGACGAGGTATCACCGAATTTACGCCCTTCTATACCCCGGGACATGCCTTTACCTGAACCGCTAGACGGCGCGGTATGGCTTACGGTTGCCAGTCCATCGTCTGCAGTTGTCTGCGATCTATCGGTCCAATTAATTACCGGTCTACGCGAGTGAATATTTAGTCGCCCGTTAGCTGCGCGACACGACACAGGGATAAGTTGTGATTGTGTACACCGGCAAGCGTTTTGACGCATCAGATTCCAGTGAACAGTGAGTGCAGTAAAGAGTATTTAATATCCACTATTATTTCAAAACCTATTCCTTTCCATAACATTTTACAGTCACGTTACCTCAGAACAAAATATGTTAGTTAAGCTTGTTCATTTTTCATTTGATTTTTGTATCAACGCGAATAATATTGTTTCGAGTCTTGAGCTACTATTGTTCTATCACTTTCCCCAATGTCTACGTAACCATCGTGTGATAATTGTGTTCCTTTCTGTTTCTAGCACTTCAGTACGCAGAAAGTTACAATACTTACGTCACCGCAATCCTGCTAGACACCTTCTCTTCATCTCGTCGAGACGCATTTAACATTTATTTTATTTTTTTCTTATTAATTAATATAGATTAATAATTATTGTATTAATATAGATTAATGTAATCGTTTGGTGATAAATAAAGAATATTGGTTACAACTATTAATGTGTACTTTCTTCCCTACCCTGTACATGAATATCCCATAGTAGAATTAAATTAACAAATTTTCGGGCGTCTGGCTCGACGTTGACTTGTACTACTCAATTTCATGCCACCTCCTTTGGTATCATATTTTCCTAATACAAAACTCTATTTTCGAGATTTCCGAAATTTTTCAAAAAATTTTCGGCCGTCTGACTTGTCGTTGAGTTGTACTACTGATTTCCGAAAATTTTCGGCCGTCTGATTTATGGTTGACTTGTACTACTGTTCAATTTGCGAAAAATTTCGAAAATTTTCGAAAACTGAGAAGTAGTACAAGTCAACCATAAATCAGACGACCGAAAATTTTCGAAAATTCAGTAGTACAACTCAACGACAAGTCAGACGCTCGAAAATTTTTGGCCGTCTGATTTATGGTTGACTTGTACTACTGTTCAATTTGCAAGAAATTTCGAAAATTTTCGAAAAGTGGGAAGTAGTACAAGTCAACCATAAATCAGACGACCCAAAATTTTCGAAAATTCAGTAGTACAACTCAACGACAAGTCAGACGCTCGAAAATTTTCGGCCGTCTGATTTATGGTTGACTTGTACTACTGTTCAATTTGCAAGAAATTTCGAAAATTTTCGAAAACTGGGAAGTAGTACAAGTCAACCATAAATCAGACGGCCGAAAATTTTCGAAAATTCAGTAGTACAACTCAACGACAAGTCAGACGCTCGAAAATTTTCGGCCGTCTGATTTATGGTTGACTTGTACTACTTCTTAATTTGCGAAAATTTTCGAAAATTTTGGAAAACTGGGAAGTAGTACAAGTCAACCATAAATCAGACGGCCGAAAATTTTCGGAAATCAGTAGTACAAGTCAGCGACAAGTCAGGCGGCCGAAAATTTCCAAAAATTTCGAAAAGTAGTACAAGCCAACGATAAGTCAGACGGCCGAAAATTTTCGGAAATCAGTAGTACAACTAAATGAGAAATCAGGTGGATGGGAATAATTGGTGATTCAATAAATATATTCGCAGATATGCTTTCTTATTACATTATCTTTATTTATTCATTGTAGATGTACATTAAATGTTTGTATTGTACATGAGCATAACTTATATTATAAACATTTATAACAAGAATGTTGACTGGCTTCGATACACTGATAATGCTGCAAAATTGTTGAGAGGTTACGTGTAAATAATTATATATGAGGACGGTGGAAGGAATATATTTAAGAATAAGAAGGCGTTGTCGGAGGTCCTATATGACATTATTTGTAAGATACTGGAAGTAGGAACTTTATTAGAACTTATATTAAATGAGAACTGTACCTTGAGAGAAAGCGCCAAGATTCGAAGAAAGAGTGGAGAGATCCGAGGGAAGAGTGATAGTAAAAGAATGCTTCAGGAAAAGAGAAAAGTTATGGGAGATAACAAAAAGTAGCACAGAGAGAACGGAGTATCTGAACGACAAGGGATACAGTCAAGCGGGGATAGAAAAAGAAAGAGGAGAAGGAAAAAAATACGATACAAATTTTGAAGGATAGGGATAGGTAAATTCAGGGACAGTGGCAATATAATAAAAATAATGAACTCTAGGTTCTGTGAAAGATATAAACATACATACGAAGCGCGGGTGGCAAGGTCCCTACAGGAGAAAGGCGAAAGAAACAGCCAGAGCCTGATGGCGAGAGTATGATGCGGAATATAGAATGGAATAAATACTAGAAAAAGAAGGAAGAGAGAATGTACATGACATGCGAGAAACACCTGGGGAAACTGAAGCATCTGACAGAAGACTGTGAAGGTATAGAATGAATTAATTTAAGTATAGAAAAGATAGTACAAAATAAAAGAGTGAGCCACAGCAGAAGACTCTGGTTCGAAGTGTGATACCCGATGTGTACTTACCAAGAGAGATGGCCACGAGAAGTGTTCAAACGATATACCATTGTCCCAATTACCTGTCACCAGGCAACGCAAAGCGTTGTGGTGAACTCGGGTATGTTGACTGCAGAGAGGACACTGTAGACTGAACAGGTAGACGAGTGAACAGGTCTCAATAAACCACCCCTCTCAATATATCGAAATCCCCGCTCAATATATGCAAGATCATATTAACACTAAATCTACCAACACTAGTGAAAATGACCGGTTCCAGATCTTTTGTTACTTTTGTTACACTTATTGAAATAATCACAATTATTTGATAAGAAATTATTGTATAGATGTCTTTAATAGAGCGCGAATTACAATAAGAGCCGCACAAAGCCTAAATCAAATTAATCTTGTCATTTTTATAAGGGAGCATATTCCAGTTACTTTTGAGACTCGATAGGTTTAGTGTTAATTCCACTTTTAATATTTTAACACTAAACTTACCGACCATTAAAAGTAACCGATGCGTACAGTATTATAAAAATAGTAAATATAATTTTTACTATAATATATACTGGAGTTAAAAAATATATCAATAAATTCCCATGAAAACATCTTTACAATTTCAATAATTGTCAAATAAATACTCTAAAATGTCGTTTTACCTCTCGTGGTAGGTTTAGTGGTAAACCTTATAAATCAACACCAAAACATCGTTTGACACATTCGGTGGAGAATGTAACATTTGACGGTAATGAATATGGTTATGCCACATCTCGTCGGTGACTGTGGTAGAGATACGAGTTCCAGGGTGTTGTCACAGATGACGCCAGTTACATTCGTCTAACAATTGAACGTTTCGTCGATACGTTTCGCTGAATAGAGATTTCATGAAGCTATTAAACCTAAATGCTCCTATCACAATGTTCAATCATTTACCTTTAATTTTATCCCTTCAACGTTCCAAACCTCCTACAGGAATGGATTGAAAACTGGCTCAATCCTTTAACCGAGTTTCATAGATTTTTCAATATGACTCCCTAATTCTTTTTCAACCTAAATGCCTCGATCACAAAGTACCATCATTTACGTTTAATTTAAGTCCTCAAACGTTCTATAATTCCCACAATAATGTACTCTAAAACACACTCAACGAGTTTGTTCAAACTCGAGTCAATTAGATCTAGCATCAAAAAGATTATCTCACGATCGTATACCGAATGTGATCGAGCGATATTTATTACTCATTAAACATATTATAACTAGACCAGGGATCTTCATGCATTTATGACTTATGAAAATTTTCAAAAAAGAGTAGAATATAAAATCCCACAGAATTTAGAACAATTCTTATTTATTTCAGATCTGCAAAGGCTACTACCCCTGAAAATAAGACTCCATTTTATTGCACTTTCTTAAAATTCGTCTACAACTACTGAAAATTGCATAAACATCCGCAGTCTAATTATAAAAAATAACTTTTACAAGCAAGTAGTTACAAAGATCTCTGTCGTTCAGTTATGTCCTGCTTCAGACACCCTTTTCCTTGATGGATCGAGATTTCTCTAGGGACAAAAGTCAATCAGAACTACCTCTCATTTAATTACCGTTCCTGATAGCTTGTCACGTGTAACAATGCCGCACCACGTACAGAGAATCGTGGTCGGGTTCTTATAAAAGCCGATCCATCTTCCAGAGACAACAGAACAAGTTCATCCTTTCCTTGGAGAAGACATCTCAGCTTCAGGTATCTCATCCGAGTCACATACTTCATAGAAATATTCCTTGTAAAATTACTTTCATTATTCGCGTCTTTCCTCTTTGTGAATCTGCAAAGAACGTCCAGCATTATCGTTTACTATAAAGAATTCTCACATTTCGAGGGATCGATTCAATGTTAGACGAGCTTCCTGACGAGTACAGTTGCGAATAATGCGACCCGTCTGTCTTTGACGGCGACATTTGTCTTTAGCTGTTTCCCCGAGTATAAAAGCTCGAGACTTTTGCCTTGTTTGCAACATTCTTTCATCAACTACCGCACAAGTCTCTACGTACCTTGTAAGTAAGTCGGTCACGTTCATAGTAAACTCTCGAGCTCCCTTTGTGCCGAAGTCTAGAGACATAGGAATTGTTCGTATTTTTTGTCACGCTGTTTCATTCGTGTATAATCATTGCCATTCGTATATCGTTCCAAGCAAACCAAAATCATCAAAATGGTGTCCACCCGTATTGTCTTCGCAATCCTCGCCATCCTGGTTGTACTCTCCGTCGCTGTCGACGCAGCGTACAGGAAGCCACCATTCAATGGCAGTATTTTCGGCAAGCGATCCATCGCTGAAACAAGTAAGTATCTAATTTTGATTAACCGTTCAGAAATTTTGTAAGCTCCGCTGCAATTATTTCGATTTTAATCAGACGTTCCACACGCATTGTACTAATTTGTAATATGCTAGTTCATACCTTGTTCACTGTTTCCACAGTATGAAATTTTACGAGACGCTTTTAGACCTCTATCAAAATATTTTAAGATGGGTTCATATGTTTCGTGCAATGTTCTAAAATTTTAATTACAATTACGTCTCTATCAATAATTTCTTCATATCGTTTTCGTTGTTTCAAATTTTATGAAGTACTACTACTCTGTTTAATTATTGTAGGATGTACTCGTCTGTTTTACAGTCTTTTTATTGTCTAATTATTAAAAAGAATTATTAAAGTTTCTATTAAAGCATTTTAATATTATTTTTGACAACGATTCTGTCACTCACGGTTCTGTACTGTGATTTACAATTTTGTTTGTCAGTGTACTAATTTGCTGAATCTTTCTGCAGATTACGAGATAACCAACCGAGTCTTGTCATCGATCTGCGAGACCGTAGTTGAAACATGCAATGCGTGGGAAGCTCGCCAACTCACCAACTGAGGATACTAAACCCACCAGACTCACTTCGTATATTATCAATGCTGCTTATCCGCCTTATCAACGTTTAATAATATGTCAACCGAGCTTCGCAAGTTTCTTACTTATCGATTAGGTGTTCTGAGGCTCGTCGCATCGTCCAAATCACTTGTCCTTACGAAAACGCTCGTCTGAGGCTTCGATTAATCAATTCTAAACTGTACGAATCTCATTAAATAAAATGCAAGGATTTTCTAAAATCAATTGACCACATTATTTACTATGAAACAGTTTTAACCAATTCCCTCCTCACATAAGGATTCTTTAATGTTTACAATTAGTTTTAAGTCGATTTATTTTCAGTATTATTGTTTCACTTTATTTTGTAACATCGCAAACAAGACTGTTCCGTAGTTTTTAAGAATTTGTAATTCACATGGTTAAACCAAAAAATCATTTCCAGTAAAGTAATGCAATAATTTCTTTTGAGATCAGAATTATACAGAAGATTTTTTTGATAAATATTTTAATAGCAATTTTAATCGTAAACTAAAAAAATCATTTCTAGTGAAGCAATCTCTATCTCTATATATAATAAAATCGCGTCTGCCTGTCTGTTTGTGACATTTTCAGTAAAATACATTAAAAAATTATTCTTATCTACTGATAACTATCGTAATAAATATATTTTCTCTAATCATTTTTTTAAATTAACTTCGTTAAATCTTGTTGTCTAAAAATAAAATCTCTATCTCTATCTGAGACCACCTTGGCGATTGGAAATTTAACTACGTTAATAATCATCCAGGATTTGTTATTGCACGTGGACAAAGTCGCGGGAACAGTTAACGCGCAATAATTTCTTTTAAGATTAGATTTAAAAAGATTTCTTTTGAACCTGTAGAAAAATTCTTAGACGTTTCTCTTTAAGCTCCCGATTAATTTTACATTCAACGGAATGGTAACATTTTATGTTAAACTTATTAGAACGTATAAAGATATATAGTTAATGTGAAAAGTAAGCGATTTTCGCAGAGGAATTCTCGAAATAAAATCATTTTCGTAGCGAGCAGAAGTTCAATGAAACTTCTTTCGATATCTGAAATGCAGATCGAACAGTTTGATATGGAAGGCACGTTTCATTCACTTACTCGGATAAGGGTTATAATGCTTGCAGCACGTAACCCAAAAACCATTTCGTAACAAACGAGGGGGTACAACAATTGTCACTTTCATCAAAATTTACACTTAATAAATTATATACCATCACCTTTGACAAAATTACTGTGTCGAGGCTCTCAAAAGATTCGTTGAAAACTCAGAAATTTTTATACTAACAAGCACATGAATATCAAATCAATCATTCGATCAATACTAATTATCAACTGTTAACTTAATCACATCTACTGTCAGCTATTTCATCGAAATCATTCAAAACGATTCTAAAACTCGCCGGACAAAAATTTCCCAACGACGCCCGCTCAACGACAAATTAATTCCGAAAAATGGGGGAGCGAACAAGCCCCCGATTCAAAGGATGGACACGAGTGAAATACTTAATTAATCGGCGATTCGATGATAAATAGGAAACAGAGGCAGGATGCGGCGTCAGTGTAGCGCGAGCAAACAGGAAGGTGAGTAGAGCACACGAGCTGAGAAACCGTGTTTCAATTTTCTTTGATTTACATTATCTGGCTTCCTTTACACGCGTAACCTGTACCCAAGTATGCACGCAATAAAAGAAGAAACACTTCAGAATATTCCACACTTATCTTTATACATCATCGAACATTCACATGGAAATTCACGTGAATAAAATAAATAAAAGATCCTCGTAAAATATTTTCAAAAATGTCTATCATGTTAAAAATTTGTATATGTCGATTGGATAATATTCTTCTCCACACACACACACAGATAATATTCTTTCTACGATATACACACCCAAAGAAATAAACCGGAATAATTCTCACTGATGCATTTTTACAATAATCGTAAATTAAAAATATTAGAATCATTTCTACTATCAGTTTGACGATTGATAAAAAAAAATTGTAACGTCTAGCCTAATTTTCTCGGTATTTGAGTTGTTCTTCACGCTAACTGATATTTGTTACCTAATAAAAACGACAAGATTGATTTTATTTAAACTTTGTGCGGCTCAATCATTTCTTACGAAATTATTTTTATCATTTGAATAATAGTAAAGTAAAAAATCTGGAGCCGGATTGTGGCCGAGTTGGCGAGTTTTCGTTGTTTTTAAAGGCGTTTATGCTGATCATATCACGAATGCCCGTGCAAACATCCGGAATATTTAAATGCGTCCGGGCTTCCACGTTTGAGCTCCATCGCCCACGATCTTCAAGCATTCTGTCCACTCTTCGCTATAATGGAAGAAGTCCTATGAAAATCGCGCAGTTCACCCCATACAGTCGTGGGACGCGTGTCAGTCGCGAGTTTGCCCGCTGTCGATCGTAGATCTTATCTCCCGCGGGGATGGCGATGGTCCATCGAGCCGATCTAACCGTCGGTTAAACCTAAAAACGTTGCGTTCGCTGTTTCTTTTTGGAAACGAATGCTCGGGACACTGAACGGTGGTTCAATTGGTTGCAGATCTAATTCGGAGAGGAACATGTTGTTTCTACGGTCTTCTATGTGCGGACGGAGCTTCTTCGTCAGCGGTGAGTCCATTTTCCATTTTTATTCGTTTGTTCATAGCTGTGATCGTTTGATTAAGATTTTTGGTGGCGATCGGTGTCCTCTTGAAAATTATTTGTACGCCGGGGAGAGACAGTGAAATTATTTTCTATCAGCACTGATAGAAATCATATATTTCGTTAATTAAAATAACTCATCTTCCCATAATTATAAAAGTGGTCCGAGTCCTATACTTCTTGTTTCGAGACATTTAAAGGAAAAGGATATTAAGTTCATTAAATGAATTCGGGTCATGCAACAGTTCATTTTTGACAATATTGAAAACATTATATTAAATTTATTTTGTTTAAAATAATGTGATGTGAAACAACTGATAAACTTTTTTAAATTCTGACTTAGACCACTTTTTAAATTTTGTGATTATTAGAGTGCGGATCTTTATGCAAAATAGAAATATTTTACGACGACTGTGGCCAGCCATAAAAATTCACTTCATCCCTTAATAAATTTTTTAATCTTTTACTATTTTACCACGTTTTTTTTATATTTCAACCAGCCAGTTTCTTCATAAGTGCATAAAAGTCCGCAGTCTAGTAATTATAATTATTTATGTCGGCTTTCCAAGCACATATTTTTCCGGACAGAATAGCTGCGCGTAAAGTGAATGAGTAACTTCATCTGTTTGTATTTGTTTTTAAGAAGAGCTTGACGAGAAAGATATTTGATTTTCCACGAATTATGTTCCAGTGGTTCTAGTCGGGACATTCGCGATGCTGATTTCGCAAAACGCTACCAAAGCCGACGAAGTGCCGGCGTTCTTTTTGAAAATTGCGAAGAACATACCTCGCGTGGGTCGGAGCGACGGCTACGAGGACCTGCTCCTGAAGTCTCAGAAGAATATAGCTAAACACGAGGGCCACGCTGGATCACAGGTGCTTCTAATTGATACAAATTATACAGAAACGTTTTTAGAAACATTGTAAAATTAAAATGAATTTTTGCTAGCCTGAAGTTTGGTCACCTTACGGTAACGAGGATCCTTTCTCTGGGCCAATAAAGAGGCGCATGGACTATCCACCGGTTGACGGTAAACAATTTGGATATTTTAAATATTTTACATCGATCGATATCTCGCAAACAAATTCAATAAAATTGGTACGTTAATCAAATTTTCCCCATCACAATGTAATCATTAACCGTAACTCTCTCCACAAGTAACATGTAAGATACATTCGATTGTAAATCATGTGGCTGCTAATGACGTAGCTGTTAATGTGACCACATTAAAATAAACCATAAATAAATAAGCTTTTTCAAGATTATTCTAATGTTACAGATGCTCAGACTTGGCAAGATTTTCCGCTGCGAATAGGAGGCTCGCTGAAACTATGGCGAACTTTGGCAGGCTACTCTGACCAAGCGGATGAGTAAGTTGACAAAACAAATTATTATAAATTAAGACCCACAATATCATATTAGAATTTCTAATTTTTCGATGAGGACATTCTTGCTGACGTTTCATAAAAAGACGCGTTAACATTTGATAGAATATTACAACTATGAATGGAGAATATATTAAACATGTCTGATAGTGTAAATTTTGCAAACAATTTGCAAATGAATCATTTGAATGATTTTTTGATCGAATATTAGGAAGTCGTCAGATCGGTGTAGCTTGAAAGTTTATACAATTCTTGACAAATAGAACTATATTCTCTATTTTTAACGAACGTAAATTTTGTATATGCTCTATATGATATCGGCGCTACAGGTTCGATCACAAATACAAAAATTAGCAAATTTTGCAAATAAACACCTAATCTTCATAACTATTAAATAGTCAGTTTAATAAATAACAAATTTTATTACCTTAATTTTCACAGACGCGGACTTTTCTTGAAAATGGTTCAAAACAGAACCGAAACGTTGAAATTATAATTCTGCAAAATTGCTAATTTTTGTATTTGTGATCGAACCTGTAGCGCCGATATCATAAAGAGCATATACAAATGGAACCTTTGAACAATAACTTGAAAATGATGCGAGCGGTAAAGTAACGTTCATCTTTGATTTTTGCAGCATCGACAACGAGATATGGAAGCGAAGCAAGAGGACGGGTAACGAGGCCATGGATTCGCAGGGCAATTAACATAAACTGAGCGTCGCTGCGCGGCCACGTTCGAGAATATACTTGTACTCTATTTCCGGTGTAAGGTGTTGGGAAAAATATCGAGAACAATAAACATGTAAATACGAGACGCGTTCCTTTTTTTCGTGTGTATTCGGTCTCCCCTCTGTATCCTCGCATTAAACACATGTCTCGCAACACACCGGATAATTTCTCTCTAATTTCGAATAATGGAAACCGTTCGTCTTGTTCCGAGTTCGAGCAGGTGCAGTGTCGCATATGTTTCGGTAATTTTCTTATAAGCTATGAATTTTGAAAATAAAAACACGAAGTAAACGTAGGGGCTTCCTTGTGCATCGAGACAGAAATGGCTTGGGGCCTCTTTCTACCCACTGCTCTCCTCCTTACGATTTAATACTATTAACACTAGAACTACCGAGCACTAAACGCAGTTGGCATACATTGCCTTCTAATAATGACAATATGGCATTTATTTAGATTTCGTACAGGCGATATTTAAGTATGTACTTCAATAGAGAAGTTCACTAAAAAAATTTCTCAAAAAAACATATTTATACTTTTAATATTTCTAATCGAAAAGAATTCGCATAAGTCATTTTGACTGGTCCGATAGTTCTAGTGTTAAATAAAATTTTCGTTGAACCTAAAAAAAGCTTGAGCTTGACATTTAAGGTCAAGAATTATCGATCTAAATATGTAGAATACGTCTATGGGAACCAAGATCAAACATTTCTTTACAATCTGTACACAGACTCTTTCTTCTTCAATTAACATTAATTATCCGACCTCGATTTCTACCAATCTTTTCCAAACCAAGACTAAATGTTTCTTTACAATCTCTACATAGACTCTTTCTTTTTTAATTAATATTAATTATCCGATCTCGATTTCTACCAATTACCAGGCGTATACCCTAGCATTCGATTCAACGGATTGTTTTATGAATTTTGAAAATTGACCTGTGTCCCTGGCAGCTGATTTCAACAATATTTGTGAGAATGACTGCTCACCTGCTAACAGGGGGTTGCAGAGAGCACATGTCGCGAGGAACGGACTAGGGTGTCCGATGTCAGCCTTCAGAAGAGCCGCGCTATCACGAAATTGCAGTTCCCCAATTGCAGCGGCCTGTCATGTGGAAGATAATTTTCCTAGATGTTGGTCGGCGTGTGTATGCGTACGCACGCCATGACTGCCGTGTCTTGCATAATTGCTGATTATCGATCCCGGGTAGCATGCGAAAAAAATGTGACGCGAAAGGGGTCATATAATAATGCGATCGTGCATCGAATGTTTCGCCTGGACGGAGCACCCCTTTTCTTCGGACAAGTGCCTTGGTAACTGGTGACTAAATAAACCGCGGCTGGGTAGTCCACTTTCACCATAGTGTCCTCCTAAAAATTTAATAAACAAAATGCACAATATATTAAAAGTTTTACGAAAAGTTTGAAAATTCCTACGTGGACACATTTTAAACCTTACTCGAACTACCCCTTTAACCCTCATCCGTCCCTCGTGTCAATGATACACAGTTTTCCTAAAATAAGTTATACCGTTCCGTTATTTGCAAGTAAATTCGTCCGAAACTTGGTGACTTTTATTTTTTAATGCGAAACATAATCGCGAAAATCTAAAATGTAAATATTAACTCATAAATTTGAATGAAAGAAATATTGAAAAGTAACTGTTTGACTTGTTATATTATCGATTTTTTTTTTATCACTGTGTCAATTTGACACCGAGGGATTCAGTTCGTGAAATGAGGGATGGACGAGGGTTAAAATCGAATCAATTTCAAATTTGGCAATTTTCCTACGTTTTTCAAATTGTTATAAAATTGTATAAACTTATGTTGCGGATTGACGTAGTTCCTGAACTTACCGTTCCAATCAGAAGAACGTTTTCGATCGGTAACATTGAACCACGAAGAGAAGCAGCGAGACTGACTCTGTGTGGTCGTTCTTCGCAAGATGACGCTAGCAGGTCACGGCCGAAGTTAGCTTTGGTAGTATCGCAGCAAGCTGGCGCTGCGAGTGTCTCTGAGCACCGATCCACTCCCCATCCCCATCGGTGGCTGAACAATAAATTGTTGTAATCACAATAATCCCCGCGTTTAAATCAATGCTTTGTGTTTACACGGAAGCAGCCCGTGTAACCGGCAATTTTAATTCATTACAGGTTTACCGTGGCGGCGTTGGCCGCCGCCATCGAATCAAATTCCCAGGTGAACAATGGGAGACGATTCCGGTTTCACTAAACGTTCGTCCCAGAAACGAAGCGTCATCGATAGACATCGGCTTTCTAAACATCGGCTAATTACTCCGGGGGGGGATCCGCAACGAACGCGTAATCCTCGGGAAGCATTCGCAGCCGCTTGTAATTAAAAGCCTCTGGGCTCCGGGGCCGACCCATACATCTCGCCCGTAAACTTTCCAAATAATTATACCGAGTATTATTTAATTCATGTAATGACTACCGTGGCGTACCCCGGTGCCGTAACACCGACGCCGAATCGTTCGTAGCGTCTCGCTCTTCAGATCAGACTATTCCGTGTAGCGTCGTTCAAACTATTTCGATAATTTATAGAAGTGGAGTAGAAGAATTCAACAATGTAAAATACACGTCACTCTACCGAACATGAAAATCGATCAGCATGATTTTCTTTCTCAAAAACCACGATGCAGTTCTTCTTGAAAATTTTAGAACACATTGTGTCATACTTGAAGAAGGTGCACCAATTTTTCCATCGAGATCGATGCAGTATAAATGGATGTATGAACGGTCATTTAAGGTCTCGTTATCGAAGATGCACATTGAACAGTACAATCTTTTTTTTTCAAAAACCACGAGCAGATCTTCTCGAAAATTTTCGGATACATTGTGTCATACTTGAAGAACATGTACCAAGATTTCTGTTGAGATCGATGTACTATAAATGGATGTGTGAACATTGGTGCAAGGTCTCGTTACCAAAAAAGATGTAAATCGAACAGTCCAATTTTTTTTATAAACCATGATGTAGTTCTTCTCGAAAATTTTGGGACACATTGTGTCATACTTGAAGAAGATGTACCAATTTTTCCATCGAGATCGATGCAGTATAGATGGATGTATGAACGTTCATTTAAGGTCTCGTTACCAAAGATGCAGATCGATCGGTACAATTTTTTGTTCATAAACCATGGTGTAGTTCTTCTCGAAAATTTTAGGAAACATTGTGTCATACTTGAAGAACATGTACCAATTTTTCCATCGAGATCGATGCAGCATAGATGGATGTATGAACGGTCATTTAAGGTCTCGTTGTCGAAGATGTAAATCGAACAGTCCAATTTTTTTTCATAAACCACGATGCAGTTCTTTTCGAAAACTTTAGGAAACATTGTGTCATACTTGAAGAACATGCACCAATTTTTCTGTTAAGATCGATTAAGTATAAATAAATGATGAACGTTAAAGCGTGTCACCAAAATTCTATTGAACATTGTAGGAAATAATATGTATAATGACACAGTGTGTAATTTCAACAACGAAGAGGGCATGTCATTTTTACAGTTAATACGACCTATGCCTGCCATGGTGTTCCTGTACTAACGTAAGTGTTGAAGAGGAGTGATCACGCAGTGGTAGCATCGTTATGTAGGACTGATTCATTGAGGTATTTCGCGGCGATTTTTCGCGTTGGTTTCGCGCTTTCCGTGTAACCCCCTCGGGTAACGGGGGCGCAAATGGCTCCAGAAGAGCGTTGTTTCCTGAAGACGTGTCGAGGAGAGCCCGTTGCTGTTAAGGCAGGAACGTGGAGCCCTCGGCTCGTCTGCTCGAGGATCGGCTGGCTGGTTTGCACGTAGCAATTTACGGAAACCGCACGTAACGCGCGTTCTCTCCGTGCGGCTGAGGAGGCGGAGAGAAAAAGAGAATGAGCGGGAGAGAGGCAGAGAAAGAGAGACAGACACAAGCGAGCGTTTCCACGGAGTGTTACGTAACGGATCGACGCTAGATCGCCGGCCAGAGTAACTGTATTTTCGAAGAAGAAGCCTCCTCTTCGTGGCCGCGGCAAAATCACCGAGCAGAAACTTTGCCTCCGGGACGATGGCGGTTTCGTCTCTCTGTTTCTCTCTCTCTCTCTCTCTGTTTTGCCATTTTTGCGCGAGGATCGCCGAGGGGAACGTAGGTTCGAGGAAAAATCCTTTGTCATCTCGACGATCACCGTAATGACACAGTGGTCCCGGTGGGACTCCTTTTTATCGGATGATTTTAGGATCATTTTTACTACCGGACTCTACAGAGAATGATTAAGTCGATGGAGCAGAAGTCGTTGGTATTCCTTCAGCCTCGTATACTTTAGCTTCTCTGGAAATCTAGCCATTAATCCGAAGAAACGCGATTTTTGCGTATTTTTTCTATGAAGAAATTAAAAGAGCTTTTGTTTCAATGTGAAAAGTTTCTGCCGCAGGATCTACAAAAGAATGGCTCCTTAAAAAATTATAAGGGGACCATTTTAATTATCATCATTCTTAGAAAATTGATAAGACTGAATTTTAATATCTTAACTGTCCATTAAAAAATCATTCTAACTACTTGAAAATTAAATAATATCTGTGATAAGTGGTAATTACTGATTTGTAAAGAGTTTAATACGTTAAATGGTATAAAAACTGTTTAATAGCTTGTGATATGTCTCTTTGATTTTTGTTGATTTTAAAGTGATTAGAGATTGATTTGCTAGACCTCCGCGACTCTAGAGGATGTGTTTTTAATAAAGATTACGATACTATGATGTTAATAATAGATGCAAGAAGTCGGAGAACAGACGAGCGTATAAAAATGACAGTGAAGATGTTTAACAAATTTCTTCTGCGCCGTGCCGTTACATTTTACTGTTCCACCTGGTTCGACGAGGTCCGAACAGGTTCGTTTTCATTGTTTTTAAACGGTCGGTACACGGCCGCCGCTGAAACGACAAGTATTCTATTTTCAATTACATTTTATAATCGATTCAAACGACTGTTAATTACAGTGCCACCGTCAGGATGCACTTTTTCTGCAGTTTTCAGTGTTAGACGAAGTCGGACGAATTTGCATGACCACGCGTACACAGCGTAATCGATGAAACGCATTATGCCGATATTTTTTCGCGTGCAGGTTGATATTAAATCGTCGTAAAAATAACATTCCTGGAATCGTCAATTATCGTGATATCTTTCCGAGAGCGCACTGAAACGTGATCAACGGGGCATCCGGCTAAGCTGCAGCTAAATTTATACAGTTATGGGGCTCGCTCGGATCCGCTAATGAAAGAAATGTTAACGTAATAATGAAATATGGATGACGGGGAGCATTGCAAAAAACGATGCACTATAATTTTCAGCTGGATTTGTTTGGACAATCTGTCCATTATTTTCCGAAGGTGCATATAACTACATCATTATTCCAGTTATAATAACCTACTTTTATCAACTGGCTACTTCTGAGTACTGTTCTCTTCCAGGAAGTTAGTTTTGCACAACTTTTACACCGGTCTACATCGATACACTATATCGCCATCGACAGTGGATGGCATAAGCAATATTGTAGGCACAACATGATAGTTACCCTGGCTGCAGAAAGTATGTACTCCGATAATTGATATTACAGCGGTCTCAATCAATTTTGTATGCATTCTTTTCTTACTGAAAATGTTGTAAATTGTACCGTCTCTTGATTGCAAAATTATTTTCAATACTGAATCCACCATAGTCTTGTAGATTGAAGTTTTACAATGCCCCACTAAATTTGGCATACGATTTTTTTTGACAGTCCGTTTGACAAACTAATTTAGCATTTTGTTAAATTGTGAAGACACTTGTGTGACGCGCAGCTATGATGAACTCTATTAACCTTTAACACTAGAACTACCGGACAAGTCAGAATGACTGGTGCGAACTGTTTTCGATTCGAAATATTAAAAGTATAAATGTGTTTTTCCGAGAAATGTCTTTAGTCAACTTCTCTATTGGAGTACATATTTAAATAAAACTTGCACGAAATCGAAATAAATGTTCTATTGTCGTTATTATAAGGCAATGTTTGCCAACTGCGTTTAGTGCTCGGTAGTTCTAGTGTTAATAAAGCTTACTGATACGAGATACTAATTCAATCAAAAACGTAATCAGGACTATAAAAAAACCCCTCGAAATACCATTTGTAAGCGGCAGCCAAAATCTGGAATACTCTGTGCGATATAATAAGCCGATTTATGTACAAATCATCTGGAAAGAAAATATTATGTTTTTAGTGGAAAAATGCCGACAGTGTCTAAGGGTTAAACTCTATATTTCTTAATGAAACTCTAGGAACACATTCCAAGGATCTACCACTCTTACTTTAACCCTACCAAAAAATTTTCGGAGCGGATCTAAAAGTCCAATCGATCGCTAAAGAAATTCCCCGCACATTCCTCAGGAAAAGGCGGTTACTTCGCCGAGTAGGATCGCGGTATCAGCGCAACCGGGTGCGGGAAATGGAAGACGGGGCTCGGCGAAAAGAACAGGAAGAACGTCGAGGCGGAAGTTGCATGGGCACCGGCGAACAATGCGCTTGTCCCGCGAGCGGTCGTTTAATAACCCTGATTTGCCGTTTATACGGGAGGTCATGGAGAACGGAGGAAGGAGGAGAGTAAACCATGCTGAGGGGGAGGAAGAGGAGGATGACGAGGAGGTGTAGGAGGGGGTCTGGCGGCTGGTGGTGATGATGGGATGAGAGGGTGAGCATCGGGATCGCGCGCAACAACCGTACATAATCACGTAATGCGGTTATCATGCCAATTGCGTAAATATTTGAGCCAATTTGTGGCATGCAACGGACTCTCTCTCTCTCTCCCTCCCCCTCTCTCTCTCTCTCTCTCGACCCGTGCTTCACGAGACCGCCGGCCGATCGGCGACCTATTACGACCAACTTGTTGGTAGCTGGTGTTTGCGATCCTCTGAATAGAGTCCCCACACCACCCCTCCGCACGCCGCCCTTATTCTTTCTCGCCGGTAATTCAGCCACGGCGCGTCGTCGCCAAACATTTCAACCCACTGCCCTCTCCCATTGTCGAAACGATACTGTCAGAGAGAAAGACTCGTGTGTCCCGGCGACATTCGCATGCACCGTCGGCATGGGAGCGAATCGATTGCACCATAGTACGTCCAACGGCGCACCAGTCGAAGAAGAAGTCTCGAGAAGAATCGAGGGGACAGCATTACTAGAAGAATTACTAGAAGAATTACTAGCGTGGGGCAAAAATATTCGAAAATCCAACATTCTTTCGATTTCTAGTTACAATAAAATATATTTCAACACGTAACTATAGGTGCAAAGTACGTTAGATTTTATCACAAGGACAAAGGTAAGCCATGGTATACTGGGCTTGGGTTGTCAAGAGATTTTTTAGTTTTTGTTAATAGATGTCGTGCCAACCACTACAACTTAAACGGATCATTAGCAAGGGTTAACTTTATAACCAACAGTGCTTGCCAATGCGGAGCAGAAGTCCAGGACCTGAATCATGTTATACGGCAATACCCAGATTATGAAAATGAACGTAGCACACTAGAACCACAGCTTCTCAAAGGCAAATACTGTTTCCCCCTTTGCATTAATTCTTTCTTATGTAAACCTGATATAGAAGGGCTGAAAATAATTTATAATTTTCTCAAACAATGTTCTGTAAACATTTGAAAAAGAGAAACAATGTAACACCGACTCAATGTAAGCCAATGTGTAATCTTACTGTACTTGCTATATAAATCATTTGGTTTAAAGCAATATTAATAAATAAAATATTTCAACACGTATTAGGATACAAATAAATTGTAAGGAATTGCCGTATTTATTATAAGCAATTGTTGACAGACGTATTAGTCACGGGGGCGTTCGTTTCGATCTGTCTTCTTTTTTTAATTCGTTGGCGATCGTAATTTTACAATTCTGTTGTTATTTTCGATTTTCTACTTTTTTAAATTTCAATATATATCGGGTTGTCTGCTAATACGTATACATACATACATTCAACCGTATAAAATATATGTTTCACCCCTTTTATTAAAAATTGCTCAGCAATACCATTAACCGAGACCGAGTCCTAAACCGTAATCCGATGGAAATTTTTATGATCAACTTCTAGACGTAAAAAAGCGATCGAGAGGAAGAGAGAGAGAGAGAGAGAGAGAGAGAGGGGGTGTTCAGGTTCAGAAAAACGTTCCCGCCCGGTTCGGAACAAGGCTGAGGAATTAGACGACGACGAGGAGAGAGGCGCCTCTCTCCGAGAGGCAGCAAGCTTTTTTCACAGGGTAATTCGCTGGCAGTAAATGCAGGGGCCTGTTCCTGGTTCCTGCTCCGTTTCACCCTGAAGAGAACCGTGGGCTTTCACTCTGATGTACGTATATTCTGTGGGTGTGTGGAGAGAGAGAGAGAGAGAGAGAGAGAGGAGCCTCTAGCCGTGTCTCTCTGTCCGTGTGCCGCCTTCTCATCCCCGCAGGTAGAATAGACGGTCGGCCACGGATCAATTAGGCCGAGTGTACAAGTGTAGGACCTCGTAAACCTGCGGGACCTGCCGACGACTGGACTCGACTTCCCTCGGGATATCGTGTGAAAAAAAAAGAAGTCAAATCCGCGCCGGCCAACCGGCAAAAAGCCGTCGACGACCGCACGGTTCGCGGGAGGGAACGGTCTTCCTGGAATGAAATCAATTGCGGTCGAAGTCCACCGAGCATCAAATTTTCCATCGATCATCTCTGAAACTGATGATCTCTACCCCTCCGATTCGATCGAGATCGGCGATGTTCGAGTGGTTGGATTTTGAAGACTTCAACTCTCGGTGGATGGACGTAATGTCGTTCACAAATTGTTGTTCTTCCTTCATATTTTATGCATTCGAACACTACCCCTTACCATAACGAGTGAGATTTGTGTTGGAGATTTTAACAAAGTCTAACAACTATGAATGTTATGTCCTCCCGATGAAATAAAATTTGATGCGTTTGTAATCGATATTCAAGCATTAAAGTGAACATAGCTGTACAAGAAATATAAGTTTTCTTTTCTCTTTTTTTTTTATTTTAGAAAATCTCATATGAGATTTATTTCAACATAATTGAAATAGAGAATACAATACAGAGAAAATAAAAATATATAAAACAGAATAGGATACTGAAGATGCATGAATATTATAATAAAGACATATGAGTGGTAGAAAGGGTATAAACCAAACACTTAACTTTAAGGTCGCAGCTCTTAAAAAATGATAACATGTAATGATAGGCTTGGATATTCGGTTTGGCTATTAACATTGAGTCATCTATTGGAAGTTGGAAGTTAATTTTACGGAGTTCATTAATTAATGTGAGCCTTTCCTCGTTGTACAAGTTACACTCGTGGTTCAGCGATTCGTCCCCCTCCCTGCAACTACACTTAGGATCATCAATCAAGCCAATGCTTCTTTCCTCTTCTACGATATTTTTGTGGATAAAGACGTTTTAATCACTGTGACTGTGAAGAATATATTACGGCAAGGGGTTAAGGGTTGAAAGTTTCCATAAAACCGTGAAACTTTCTCAGACTGTTCTTTTGAAGGGTACATGTTCCGTGAGGCAGGGAGGGGGGAGTGGTTGCAGCATCGAAATAATGTTTCTCCGAGACAGACTTCCATCGCTACGCGTCCTCCCCCATCCAATCACGGTGCACAATGCGGGAGACGGTTTGTTGAAGAGGGTTGAAAGGTTATCACGTAGCGCGGAGACGCGGAGACGTCGCTTCCTCCGGTTCGAGTCGTCTTTTCTGCCGTTCAGAAGCGTGTGAAAAGGTGGGTACGAGAATGGGGAGCAGAAAAAGTGGCGAGAAGTCGAGGAGCCTGGAACAGAGGCGCCTTGTCATGCCGTGTAATGACGGCGAAGGCAACGCGACGCCCTGCTCGAAGAGGAACAGAAACTCGACGAGAGAACACAGCCCGTTCGAAAAAGGAGAGGGGAACCAGAGACAGATAGAACGATGAAAGAGAGAGAGACAGAGCTGGGCAAAACAAAAAGAGATGGAGAAAAAAAAACAATTACCATCCTTTATCTTCCTACGAACGTGGAGAAAGAACGTCTCACCAGGTAGTACCGAGATATTCGAACGAAATAAAAGACAGTCCTCTCTCGCTACCGTCCCCCGTATCTATTCCCTTCTTTCCTTCGAATCAATGTCGGCCATTAAAGTGTCGACGAAAACGAAGCTACCGTGCCGATATTATCGAGCGACGGTAATTAATCCACCAATGAGATTCGTTCCTCGGGGTTTTCGACTGGCCCATCAGTTAGGAGAATGGGAAACGTCATCGTCGGCACCGTTTCCTGTTGCAGAGAGAACGAACAAATTTGAAGATGCCCAGTCCGGCTCAGATCTATTATCTTCGGGAACGAAGGAAAGCACTTCAATCTTGTTAGTACATGCCGAGACGCGGTTCGTTAATTTGGTGAAGGGTCTGGATTTAAGATGCAACCCTCCAACCCCGTGGTTAACGTTCATTGTTCGCGAATTAATCCTTGATCGTTCTGTTCCTCCTGTTAATTGGTCGTAGTTTCTACTGCTTTTTAATTAGCACGAGCCCTGCGGCTTGTTTCGCTATTTTCCTATGTGCTCCTCAAAGATAATTGCTAAAAAGATTTTAGGATAAATACTTCATCCGTTTGCCAATGTAGTTTTCTACTATTTTCGCTTTGGAAAAATTATTTCTATATTTCAAATATTCATAGAACACAGGAATCTTATGATATCTTTGAAAAGCAAATGTCCAGAAAATTTTCAAACAAAATATCACTTTAGCTAGCTTAGGTGTCTTACGTCCGAAAAAGAAAACGCAATGTGAATAAAGGAGAATTGTAGAAGGTGGAAAGAACGTTTCAATTTACACGGCGAGCTATGGAAAGAGGAGTTGGTTTACCGGCTAGAGCGTGCGGTATAATACAAGAATGTTGTTCAAAGTATCTAGATAGCTACTCGGCCGTGTCGATAATAAAAATATCGCCCTAAAACAAATTGCTCTCGGACGGTTTACTGACTTCGCCCTCCTCATCTGCATGTCGGCGCTCTCTCGCACGTTCACGGCATAACCGACCGGCCTTCTCTATCCTATTCGCCGGCCATTTCACTGCAAGTCATTCCGGAATAATTTATAACCCGAAGGATCGGCCGAGCCGGGCCCGGCTAACGAAACTAAACGCCGTGCTAATTTCATTTAACGCCCGTATCTGCCGCGCCCGCCGCGGGGGGTTGTTTATCGAGTGTCCCTTTGCACCCCTTTCACACTCCTTCCGCACCCCTTTGCACCTTTTATCCCCCTCTACGTCGACTCGCAAAGAGTAGTCCGAGGCCCTCTCACGATATTTCTCCGGGAAACTAGAAGTTCTTTATTCGTTTTTGGGCGGAGTGCTTAGTGCCACTTCTCACGTGAGAACACCGTAAGGGGCCAAAAGGGGGGTACAAGGGGCGAAAGGGGACTGCTCTCACGGAGCAACGAAGTTACCCGTGGGTCTCTCTCGATCGTGGCTCCTTTCGCCACGGCAATGAAAACGAACTCGATGGCCTCGTTAATGTCCGGTTTTATCGGTTCGGGGCCGAGCGTAAATTCCGCGAAACGACGATTCCTCGTTCTTTATCGCGGCTGAAACACCGTCCCATGGCGGAAACGCCGCGGCATTAACACACCCCCTGGCCACGACCCCATTGGAAATTACGACGATACCGCGGCTACATTAAGAAATTCGTTCGGCTTCTGACTAGTGCTCGATCCTACGCTGAATTACGAGCCAATTTCTAGCACGCTCCCCGCATCTATTTAACACGTTCAACGGCGACCGGCCACCAAAGTTCGACTCAATCGAAACAGTTCGTTTAATGATCCCGGGAACTGATAGGGGTTAATTAATCTTGCGATCCTACTGGGAACAGATCATTCACCTATTTCGCTTACTCGATGGAGCCTAATCGATTTTTCTTAGATTTTTTTGCCAAAATACTTGAATCGAAATTTGAATTTTCCTATCTAAAATATGTCACAACTTTGTAGTTTTGCAAAATAGATTGAAGTGAAATGTAACCTGAATATGAACAACATTCCTAATTGATAAACCACCTTCCGTTTTTTTTATACTTTTCTGCGAAAATACTTGGACAGGACTCTAAATTTTCCTGTTTAAAATATGCCACAACTTTGTAGTTTTGCATCATCTCAATGTGAACAACATTCCTGATCGATATACAATTTGGAACTATTCTGTGTGCTTGCTGTTATTTACTGGGCAATGAAGTTCTCAGCTCCACTGTAATCTAGTTAATTTCGGCAGTAATAAATCCTAATGATTGATTGCCTATAATGATCATTCTTAAACAATACAATGTTGCCGGAGTTACCGGTGACCAGCATGGTGTTTCAACGTGATAATTAATATTAACACTTTAACAACCCCTTACACAACATTTGTGTGATAGCCGGAACAACCTTTTATGTGTAAGACATGTAAAATACCATTACATGTAGGTGATTGCTTTGATAATTATCATACAAAGGAAAAATATTCAATAAAGTTCTTTATTAATAATAATTCAATAAAGTTCTTTAAAATTAATTCTTCAAAAATACTGCCGGTCCCTGGCGACGTTTGACTGCGTAGACGGGCGGTCGTTAAAGTGTTAATAGACTGCGGATCTTTATGCAAAATAAAAATTGAAAACGTAGGAGCCAAATAGAAATGTTACTCTTTCTTTAATGATCTTAAACAATTGAAACAAGTTCACCCATACCTTAAATTCTTTTACTATACCCACTGCTTTAATTGCACTTATTAATTTTTGTCCTAAATGCATAAAATCCGCAGTCTAAAAACTTTTATGAATTGATATTCATGTGGAGCTGAGCAATTTGAAAAAAAGCAACAATTTAACAGGCTAAGCTGTATTTACAGCATTTTTAGAACACACTGGTTCATTCACCGAAATCAAGAGTACACCAACAAACCCGAGGATCCTCTACAAGTCGGAGAATCATCTACAAGTCCCTCGGCAAGCACAGGTCCGTTATGCGAGCGACGCGTCTCGGCGGGTAAGGATATAATTTTCTCGGGGCTTCAAAATCATTAACTCTAGCAAACGGTGCGACGTCTCAGGACCCCTAACAACGCGCCGCTACGAAAGAAAAAGAGTTCCTGCCGGTCCGTAGAGGAGGCGTGAAACGTTGGCGCCTGGCGCTCGGCCCAGGAAAAGGGTTCGACAATTCCTAAACGAGGAAAGACCAGCCTCGAAAAAAAGGAGGGAGAGACTGTGACTACGAAAACTGGACTGTTTGGTTGCTCGTCGAACATCTCGCGAAGATCCCTGTCTTTTCGGGTGATCGATCAGTCGTGGAACTCCGAGACAAATCGAGTTTGAAAGACCGGAGGAAAGTAGATTAGGCAAGGTCCTTGGGGTAGCATGGTGGCCATTGTTCAGAGGTGAGCTCGATGCTACCGTGACACGTAACTATTTAAACGGTGGACTCGTGGCTTCAAGGTTGACCCTCTAGAGAAGGCTTACAGTGATGTTTAAATATTCCGTTAACCCGTTGCTGTACTTTGACGAGTCAGGCTCGTGATGAAAGTTTTCAACAAAGTCTCACTATTATCGAATGTTACCCGTTTCATTTTAGATGAAATAAAATTTGATTCGTTTGCAATCAATATTTAAGCATTCAAATAAATGTAGCCATACAAAAAATATACATTTTCTTTTCCCTTCTACGACATTTTTGTGCAGTAAGATGTTCTAATTATGCACAGTGATATGAACACATACAGTTACACGGTGAAATGTAAATTTGTGCAGTATTGCATAAAGATGTTCTAATCACTCTGACTGTAAGAGAAATGGTACGGCAAGGGGTTAACGAAACTTTACTGGAAACGACGAACAATCCTTAAAATCTGATATTACCAAATTCACTTTAAAAAACAACCACGAAAACGATTCAACATTGCACACTTATTTCACTCAAGCGAAAATTATGTAATTTATATATTTAGTTACAAGGAAGTTCCTTAGCTTTTTGACAAGCTATTTAAAACTGTCGAAAGTGCAATGAGAGTCATCGCAAAAATTAAGTTTTAAACGTTAGTTTAAAAAAAAGTAAGTTTTAAAAGTTAGTTACTTACGGATGGTGACGCCATTAGGTACCCTATGTAACGTCATGTGGTCCGTTCGATGAATTTTTGATGTACTCAACACACGTGCACTGAAGTATGTATATAAACTTTTAGATTATCACAGTCATTTACGAATCATAATACCATTATGTACACACTCTATTTATTTGTATGGTGATGCAATTCCGGCGCGTGACGTCGCATGGTCTTTTTAACACGTTTGTCGCCACGTCACCCATATCTGGGTGACGGGTATGCTTCCGTGGGGGCCCCGTCACCCAAATATGGGTGACGCTCTTCTTGTTCGAGTTAATTAAATATAGGTTATTATACATTATATAGGATATACAACATAATACCGACAGTCGAATTTGGGCCCGCGGGAAACTTAGCCGAATTACGCTGGCCCACGAACGTGTTACAATGGATTTTTCATGCACTCGACACACGCGCACCGAAGAAGTAAATTTTTAGATTGTTACAGTCACGACTACGTAACGCGCACTAACATCCGGAGGTGTGTTACAGTTGTGTTACGGAGACATTACTGACAGTCGATTTTGATTCATTGACCGGATGGAGCGGAGACGGGACGCCCGGAGGGAAACCATAATAAGAGAGGACACCAGCCCGAAGTATCACTACGCTCGAGATCTCGGAAGCAATTATAACCAAGACCCTAAATACCCGGACCGGCGAGCGGTGGGGTCTTTGTCTTTCTGGCGTACCTGTAGCCGGCTTGTTTCACAAACGAGGTTAGGTCGGAACTACAAAGGTCGGCTCGGGTGAGGACCCACCTCATTTCTACAGAAAGGACACCGACTGACCCGCGCGCCGCGGTGGCCTCGTCCTACGTAGCCCTTCGACGAACACACGTTTTTTGCATCAAATATTTACACATTTTTAGTGGGTGCTAAACCCATTGAAGCCGTTTCGCCGGGTTACACCGATACTATCATCACCGATTAACCGGTCGAACCTAAAGGAAAACCCCACCGCGATAATCGTTCGGCTGTGATTTTCCACGAACGGTTTCCCTTCTTTTTTTTTGTAGGAGATACCTGTCTGCGAGTCGTTGTGTTTCCCTTTTCTTTCTTCTTTTTTTCGAACTGCCACGCGACAATCGCGCCGTGTCGCCTGTTTACAGGCAGGATTGTAAATCAGACTGGTCCTGGCGCACTCCCAGATGACAGGGGACCTGAATGGCCCCGGCAAATTGGAAACGGATTTGCTACCGAATTCTTCGGCGGCTGTCGTGCCACCGGAAGTGCCGGATCGCGAGCAAAAACTGCTATTGTCACTCCAGTGGGTCGTCAGAGAGTTTCTGAAAGTTAGAGCAATTGTTTTACTACATAACGAGGAAAATAAATTTTGGGAAATATCGGAATACCGGTATATTTGCATATATTTACCGTTAATAATTTCGGTTTATTCCAATGTACATATAATAATGAATGTTGATGCAAATCTTAGAAAATATTATGTTATAAATATGTTTATAGTCACTTAATTGGGAGGTATATCTGGGAGGTCTTTGGCTTAATGTTTTATGACGGTCACGGTAGACACGACGTCGGTGGATCGTTTACCTGAATTAAGACTCGCGATTGTCTTTCGCACGGAGGGTTTTACGACGGCACGTATTTATATTATGGATACTTAACTAATTTAGGTGACTATGATTCTTGAGGGTTCTGGGGTAATTTGCACGCAGTTTGTTTTTGTATGGAGCTTTGCATTGGGAAAACCCAAACAATACCGGTATTTATTACGGTTTCGACAGAGTATCGATTATAGCCGACATTAATGATTTCGGTTCTCAATAACGGTATGCAAATTTTACTTGTACATATTTAGTTCCTGCTTACAAACCACACGGATCTACAAAATGTATTTATTGAATATTTTGTATAGGCTTGCATGAACGAGTTGTAAATAACGTAAAACAATATACTAGCTGAGCACAGTTGTAGATGACAGAAATAAGAGTTCAGCAATAAAAAAAACTATCGAATGACCTTGCCGGAGCCAACGCAGCACAAATAAAAGCTGACAAATTAATAACACGATTATCCAACTATTCCGTTTCGGAGCGTAGTCAAAGGTCGTTTACCACCCCTCGGTCGGCCTCGAGTCGAAACTGAAGCGATCCGAGCGAAGGGGAATGTAGACCAACGACAATAATCAGCGGTCATAAGTCAGCTTCGAGGCAGCCCCGGTCCACGAAACCCTCAGCAGAAAAGAAGAATCTGCTGGCTGATGTTTCCGTGCTAACCTCCGAGTCGCCTGAGGGTTCGCGTGATCCCCGACGTATCCTAGGCGGACTACAGTCAACCCCTCGACGAGGCCTTCTTTTTCAAGGAAGATCGAGGACGCCCGAGGATCCAACGGGGGCCCGATCCTGAAATCCGGGACACGCGAGCCTCGCGGGAAATTCCTTGGTCTTCTCTCTAGTCGGCTTCTCTACTTCTTGGTAAACCGACGAGTCGCCCAAGGCGCACATCCTTCTCGATGTGCCTGGTCCGTGCCGATCCGAGACCTCTTTTTTATTTATCGAAGGCCCCACTGATCCTACCCGAACCTCGATCCACAATTACGTAACTAATCAACACAATTTCGCACAATTTTTAGCAAAAATCCAAGCCGATCTACCGCAAAACGTCGTTCGTTGATCTCGAAAATGGACTGGGAGTCTCCTCGGTCAAAGTAAACAATTTACAGTTAATTTATCGTTGGATCAGGTCTCGTATTAAATTTGATAATTTTCTGTAGAACACTTATTCAGTTTACATAACTCAGATCATGGTAATTTAGCTAGTCAGCTTCTGATGGTTCATTTAAATCATCAATATTTACAAAATTTACAAACCGCTGCTAAAATGAATTTACACAAAAACTATCTTTTCAGGATTAATATTATTATTATTATTATTATTATTATTATTATTATTATTTATTTTAAACGGACCGAAGTCCTTTTGTACAAATGTATTTAGTTTATATAGTATGACAGAAAAGAATCTTAATCTTAAGTCTTAATCTAAAATATACATAATAATGTACAGCGCGAAACTAAACAAATATAGGTACTATTAACGAATAGTATGTACAGCGCAATTTCGTTTTGAATGCATGTAACGTGCCATTGAAAAAATCAATATTATTATAAAATGTGTTTGAGCTAGCAATAATGCGATTTAAAGGATTTATTGCTCCATATGAGGATATGGATTTCATTGTTTGAAATCCTGCTCTAGTTCTCAAAACACGTTCAGGTACATAGAAATTAATTTGCCTCAGGAGTGCGGGACAATCTATATTATTATTTATCAAATTAAAGATAAAGCTCAGGTCGAAAACTGTTGTACGATCAGATAATGTTTCAAGGTTGACTGTGTTCGAAATTTTAGAGTAATTATGATCAAAGAGTGACATTGGATTGTTTGTCTTATATGCACAAAACCTGAGGAATTTATGCTGCACCCATATTAACCAGACTGCGGACTTTTGTACAAAATAATAATTGTGTGAACCAATTGCAAGATTCTTCTGCTTGATCTACCCATTTTTATCATAAATATATAAATTAATTTAATCGTTTTTGGATAGTATGATATGCTCCTCTGTTTTAAGAAATGGAGATTATTGCAACCGTCGTGTTCCTGTTGCAGAATTTCTGCATCTTCGCCAGCAAGCGTTTCTCACATGGCTCCGTAATCAATCTTTTCGTCGAGCGAGACACGCGGATCATAAAATTAAACGCTGCGATTACACTAGCCTAATCGAGATCACGTAGATCGCGCAATTAAGCGAGGCGCAAGATGAATTGAGTAATTACATTCGCATTACAAGAGCCGGTCGCGTCCCTCGGCGTATCAGATCTTCGAGAGTCGGGCTTCATCCCCCCCAAAGAGGGGTATAATTATCATTCTTCAGATGCGTATTCAGGATTCCACGGAAAAAATTCTTCTAATATTTTAGCTTATCTCGCCAGCCTCCCTTGACTTGCTCCGCCAGTTTTATCGCATTAACTGGACCAGCGACTGTAAATTACAATACTGCCGAATGACGTTCGCCAATAATTCAAGCTGATGTCTTAATATTAATCTTTCAACTGAATCGTGCGGCTTTTTTGTCCAGAAAATTATGTGTTCAAAGCGGAATCAGTAGACCCAGGAATTTACGCAATTATCACAAAAATGAGTAAGTGCAATTTGAAACAGTAAAACATTAGAAGAATTTTAAAGTACTATCACTTCCAACCTCTTAAATTAAGAAAAAAAATCAATTTATATTTCCCCGTCTTAGATATAAAGAATGAAGCCAGACAATGTACTGTATAGTGTTTCTTTATAGTGCTTCTATCGTGTTTTCGATTGAACACAGAATTGGACGAAGCATCGATCCAGGATATCTCGCGGAGCAATGATCGAGGAACGTGCGAGGATAAAAAATAAAGGTTGTCGCGTTGATGCCGCGTTACCGGCGGGGATGCATTAATTCCAGCTTTGCGGGACGTTTTCAACGACCAGTTTTTGTTCGAATAAAATCTGGCCGGTCAGCGGACGTATCATGGTGACGAATGAACGCGTTATTCTCGCGGCGAAAGGATTCGACGGTCTCTCTCTCCTCTGAGTGGCGCCAGAGGAAAAGGTGCTCTCTGGAAGGTGCTCTCGTGCTTCTTCAGGCCTGGAAGCGTCGTCCTATGGTTTTCGAAGGGGGCACGAGGTAAAAGAAGAAGTTCCAGGGCAGAGGCACTGGCGCCGCATGCGGCAGCCTCAAAGGGATCCTCCGCACGCCCATCTGTCTCCGCCCCGCCCCTATTCCCGCGCACCATATACATCATGTACGACCACGATGTGCCCAACTGACCAGCGGGACTAGGTTCGACATCGTGTCAGGCCACGTCACACATCACCACCATACACTGTCCCCCAGAAAGTGACCAACCACGTGCTTGCTCCCCTTGTAATCGGGGGTACCATAGAACCGTGACTTTGACCGACTCAGCACCATGGGACACCGACGAACCAGTCGCACCCGAGTGACAATAATGGGACCAGACCCATGTCGACTAATTTTCGGACACTTGACAGTACCCAAATGATAGTTCTGCTCGAACCAATCCTCCACATGGTTAGAAACTGGTGAAGAATGGTAGTAGAGCTGTTAGGATTTTGGACGAAAAATTAACACTCGATCCAGGCAGACTGTTTCTAGTGCTATGTTATTTTATCTTGTAACTAGCTTCTCCCCGCGGCTTCGCTCGCACAGGAAACTGTTTAATTCCCTCGAAAATTTATATTGTTTCTCCATAAAACCTTTTAACCCCCCATTCACCCCTACGATTGTATCAATGAGCATTAAGACGAAGTATGATGTAAATCAGACCACGAACAATATATTCCTCATACAAACGTTGTAACCCCTTTTCACCCCCTTAGGGGTTGCATTTCGAAATATCCTTTCTTATCCCTTGTATAGATCATAAAGGAAACCTCTGTGCAAAATTTCAGCTTTCTAGGTCCAAGGGTTTTGCCTGGGCGTTGATAGGTGAATAAGTCAGGACATCATTTTTATATAATAGAGATTACTGAAGGAAATATTTAAGACAGACTTTAAGTAGGTGTAGATAGGCCTTGCACCATGGGACACCGCAGAACTAGGTGTATTCGGGTGACAATAAGGGGACCATGTCGACTAATTTCGGGACACTTGGCAGTACCCAAATGATAGGTCTGCTCAAACCAACCCTCCACATGGTTAGACACCGGCGAAGAATGGTAGCAGGGCTGTTAGAATTTTGGACGAAAACAATCGAACGCAGACACTTCTGAAATATTACTTGAAACACTGTTTTGTTATTTTATTTTATAATTGAATTAGTAGCTAGAGCAATGTTGGATGTGAGATTCCCTTTTTTTTCATTTAATCGGCCTCCTCCCACAGCATCCCTCCAGGATTTGTTTCTGAGACATTACAAATCTTTTCTAATTCCAATGTAACATGTGAGATTCCCTTAAGATCTATTTCAGTTGTTATCGTTCTCCTGTGAAATTTGCACTTTATTTCATCCAAAGTTGTTTCAGTCTACAGTTCAATAATAAATGAAAAATTGTTGGCTGGAGCAACAATAGATGTAAGATTTTTGTAAGATTTATTTTAGCTTTTGTTCTCCCATCAAATCCTGTTCTCCTGTTAAATTTGTACTTTACAGCAGCCCACGCTGTTCCAGCGAATTTAATAATTAAATGAAGAATTTAATAATTCAAGACGGGCTTCGAGTAGGTGTCGATAGGCCGGTTTCCGGCTGCTTGTGATAATTAATCGACTTTTAAGTGGCCCATTAAGGGTGCACCACCTGCCGTTAGGAATCTAGCAGCCACGTGACAACGATTTTCGCACGATCATCGTGCGACGATCAATCGAGTTTCAGAGTCTCTCGCGCCGCTGTCCTCTCGGCTCCGTCTGATAGACTAGGTTTTACAGCTTACTTAACAGCATGGGGCAACGGTGTTTAGTCTCTTGACTAATGAACCTGCGGGATCCAAGCACCCGGCAGATTGCCTGGCTTTCGCTTAAACTCCCGTGGAAAGGGTCAACCCGCACAAGTTGAGGAAGATGGATGCTGGGTACGTTACCGGTCCGAAAATGTTCATGGAAAAGAAATGATAAAAACCGAGGCCTACGAGTGTCTGGATCCGTGGCTTAATCTGAGCCTAATTCATAACACGTAATCAATTAATTCCACTGACAATGCTGGTAGATATTTGTCTTCTTCAAGGTACATAAGTGGACTGCGGATTTTATGTGTTCGTCACAAAACGGAGTAGATGGGTTTAAAATGAAAAGGGATTAAAAGAATTTAAATAATTCTTCTATTTCTTAAATTTTTTGAATGTCTTCCGCAATTCCATTTCAGGTGTTCAATGGCTTCTTCTATTTCTTAAATTGTTTGAACGTCTTCTACAGTTCCATTTTAGGTATTCAATGGCTTCTTCTATTTTTTAAATGTTTTGAATGTCTTCTACAGTTCATTTTAGGTGTTCAGTGGTTTCTTCTATATCTTGAATTTTTTGAATGTCTTCTACAGTTCCATTTTAGGTGTTCAATGGCTTCTTCTATTTCTAAAATTTTTTAACGTCTTCTACAGTTCCATTTTAGGTGTTCAATGACTTTTTCTATTTCTTAAATTTTTTTAATGTCTTCTACAGTTCCATTTTAGGTGTTAAATGGCTTCTTCTATTTCTTAAATTTTTTGAACGTCTTCTACAGTTCCATTTTAGGTGTTCAATGGCTTCTTCTATTTTTTAAATGTTTTGAATGTCTTCTACAGTTCCATTTAACGTGTTCAATGGCTTCTTCTATTTCTTAAATTTTTTGAACGTCTTCTACAGTTTCATTTTAAGTGTTCAATGGCTACTTAGCTTTGAGAAGGTCCCATCGGTGAAGGGGATGACTGTTTAGCCGTGTCGCATTTTCGAGTCTTTTCGGTCTCTTCGGCTTGATTGATTGGACAGTAACTAATGAGGCTCGGCTAATTGCTCGTGGTAATATTCGCCAGCAAAAACCAGTCAAAGCACACATAGGCTGACCCGTGACTTCCCTAAGATCACAGGACTCCCCAAGCCGCTTCCTGGCCACGACCTTCCGCCTGATCTTCTTCGTGCTTACCGCTAATTATTTTGGCTACCCTCTCATCGGCTCTCTCTCTCTCTCTCTCTCTCTCTCTCTCTCTCTCTGTCTCACCTAACTGATTCTCCTTTGTTCCATCGGGACGATTTATGTCTCCGCGAACCGATCCGCTGTATCATTGATCCGATCGTTCATCGGTTTGCATACAACCCTTGTTCCATTTCAGGTAGCCCAAGCTCGTTTGGAGGATGTTCGAACGCGGCCGGTGTTTTCGAAATCAATTCATGGTAATACAGTCGTTGCTAGATCGACGAGATCAGACTCGACTTTCATTAGATCACTTATAAGTGCCGGGCCCCCCGGGTGCCTCGCCGGAATAATAAACGCCGACAAAATTGGACTCGCCCATCGACTCCTAGAAATCCCTTCTGGCACCAGACTAGACCTCGCAGGGGCCAATTATGTTACAGAGCTGGGGGAGGCAGAGATTCTGGTTAGGAGCCGATGGATTAACCCTCGAAACGTCGAATTCCTCGCGAGGGATCTTCGCGCTTCCTCACACGCTCCCCCCAAAATGCATATACCAGAATGGTTTTATTCTAACAAATAAGTGTATCAAATAAATCTCTAAGGAAGCACTTCTAACTCATCGATGATTGCAAGAAGAAGTATCTGAAGAGGGTGAAATATAATACCTATACTATACAAGAGTTATTATTTTGTAATATGTTTCCCTCTCAGCTTACCCTTCATTATCACATATTTTCTACCGAATTTGCATCAGGGGATTGGATGCCCAAGGTAGTACGGAGATGGCGTTTTCGTAATAAACACATCTGCGTTTGTTTAAATTATTCTTATCTCGACAGGTTTCTCAGATATCGCCGAAACGCTCTTGTGGAACAGTATAATAAAATTAAACAGGTTGATAGAGCTACTGATGGAAACGTAGAACTAAATGATTTCCTAGTGTAGGTATCTATTTAAATATTTTAATGTGTTGGTGTCAATCGATCGTCGGTGACCAGCTGATCGTCTGCTGCTGGCCGTCATTACGAACCGACGATCGATTTGCTATTAACAACCGATATTAGATTGTAAAATAACAGTCTATAACATTTAAAATACATTTGTTATTGTTGTTAAGTAATGTCATGATTCAAAGTGCATTTAAGATACGAATAATAGAAGATATAGCAACAGTTGGCCTAACATTTTCGAAATGTCTATTCTTGGTATAGAATTACTTTTCGGACTTCTGTCTAAGAAATAACCTAGTATACCGAAATGGTAGCCGGCATTTAAAATTACAGTCTTTAACCCTTTGGTTACCCTGGACGAGATATCTCGCCGCTCCACCTAGACACTATAGACAAATATATTTTATAAGTAACTATATCCTGATTTGTAAAAGGGAGAAATGAATGAAATCTTGATTAATTTGTTGAAATATTTTATTTACTTTCTACATGATAAACTTCAAAACATGATGTTACACACAGAGGTACGTCACACTTCTGACAAAAATACCTTGTTATCTTTTTATACTCCGTTGTCTTGGGTACAAAATGACCGAACAGAACAGAAAATATTTCATCTATAACGTCAAACCACTGGTGCTAGGTGGCGAGATATCTCGTCAAAAGCGTTTATCGGGAAGTATCGGGGCGCGAGATATCTCGTCCAGGGTAACCAAAGGGTTAACGAATAGCATAATGTATTGAACCGTTAACGAATAAACAATCATTTAAATAAACCTCCTATACTAGCAAGTTTGGAAGTGAAGGGGAGCAGTTTGGATCGCAGAGGGTTGAACAGAATAAGGTCGTAGAATAACAGGTGCTCAAAGTTACCTCTGCATCCCCGTATCCTTTGTACGATCGCGAACGGGTACACGAAATCAGGCCGGAGAACTGGTAGAAATCGCGCGAGGTTTCTTCTCGAGAAGAAGGAGAAGAAGAAGAAGAAGAAGAAGAAGAAGAAGCGGGGCGATGGCGTGACGGCCGAAGGCCGGTGAAGCAGATGCATGGCAACGAGTTGACATCGAGCGCTGCAGGCTAGCGTGGCTAGCGAGTCTGAGCCCTCCTCGTGGCTCCGGACACGCACATGCGAGGAGAGCGCGTACCCCGGCTTCGACTTCGGCCAGCAGCGTGCGGTTCTCTTGGAAAAAAGGGAACGGCGAGGAGAAGCGAGAGAGCTAGAGGCTCGGTCGTGCGCGAGCGCGTGCACGCACGGTTTAGGCACGCACACGACCTGATTGTTGCCGTTCTTGCCTATACACGGCTGCGCGTTCTGTTCCGTCGGGGAAGAGAGTACCCTCCTCCGCTATACGACACATGGAATAGTAATGAAGGACAGAGAGATACGAGGCGGGTCTTCCTCGCAACGTAGGGAGCCGGACTCAGTGCGGCGTCACGCAAGAACGCGGCCAGCTGACGGTCTCTCTCGACGTAGGGTTAGCAGAGGCGGATTTTACCCCGCGAAACCATTCGAGACTCTCTCTCTTTCTCTCCTCGACGAAATCCGCCTTCGAGCCTATGGTGGCTGTCTGTGCTCGCGAGAGTTGCCACGGGAATTAGGCAGATCGATTTTTATTCATTTCCTTATCGGCGCAAAGGTTCGATCATAATGTTACATACTTTAATTTTTTTTATAAATGCTTATTCCTCAGTGATATACATCGGTGGTTCACTAAGTGTGAACCGATCCTTTTATGGGTGACATCACATAAGTTAGAAATTACCCGCGAACTGTATGCAACAAGATATTAGCATCAAAATCGGTTAACATTTAGTGAACCACCGATGTATATCACTGAGGAATAAGTGTTTGTAAAAAGATTAAAGTATGTAACATAATGATCGAACCTGTGCGCCGATAAGAAATTACAACCTGAGTTATCAAAAATACATTTACGATCGATAATTGAATACCCGATTTTTATTCACTTTCGGTAAGGTCCTCTTTCAGCAGCTATTATTGAACCGGTTTTGTGCATTTAAAGACGGAATAGGTGAGACACGAATTTACGACGGCGTGTCAATTTTTATTTTGTTGTTTCATTAATTTTTTGTGGGGTTCGTACACGATGGCAAAGTGCTCGAAAAATTCGTCTAATTTATCCGATTTAGGAAATCGTGGGGTGATACATTGTAAAAAATTTTTCGATGCCTCACACAATGTTAGGCCCCTTCCACAAGTGCTTGACCGTGTCTCTCTTCACTGGTGGCCGCATGCTACTCGCTCTTTTCCTGCCATTGTCTCTCAAACTTTTGTGCGTGGCCACCGAACCACCTTCTTGCCGAGTCATCCAGACACTGGCATCGCATGGAACCTATTCAGCATCCTTGTTGAATGATATTGCTGGTAGCCATGGGGATACGTAACCTTTCAATATCTGGTCATTGATGGGGAGACAAAGATTTTTGTATTGTATCAATGAAAGATTGAAAGCCGCTCTAGGATATTGCTTAATGATTGATCAGTCTTTTGCGGAATTTCGTGAAGGAATTAGCTGGTTGAAATATAAAATAGTAGAAGATTAGAAATATCGAGAGATATTGTAATATTGTACAATTTTTATGTAATTCTTGCTTCCCACGAACGCAGTTTATTAATCAATACGCTTGTATTAACAATAAGCCTACCACTACCGGTGAAATTACCGGTTTCATTGATGGAATATACGTTTGAGCAGAGTACTTAATTTGTGATACAAATATATTTATTACAATGAACTATGTAACGGTGCGTTTAATACGATAATATATATGAGACACGTGTTTACTCTTTGATGGTCCGCACAAGAAGAAGGTACGTAGCCGTACCAGAGGCGAATCATGCGTGCGAAATAATATACCACGTGATTGCGTAAGAGTAACGCTATTACAATAGATGTCGCGATTAGTTCGGTTCCAACATTTATATTGTTCAATTACTAAAATTATGAAGTTGCTTATAAATATAAATAAACGGAGCCTCGTTAGTGTCGAAGGGGGTGGGTACACGAGAATATCGATTTCGAAACAGCTAGATTGCCATAATCTCGAGTTCAGGAATAAATCCCGGTGAATGAAACGACTCCGATCTAGCGACTCGATCGAATCGATCATGCACCCTCGTAGAGAGCCACCCCGCACACAATTCCTCGAAAACCAATTTTTCCAGGCTAATTTCGGATCGCCACTGCCTTTGCGGAAGAGCCATTAGATTGAGAAAGGTGGTCCCCACTGTCACTCATCTACGGCGGGTCTCCCGTAAGATCGCCTCTGTAATTATACAGAACCGTTTCCTACTCTGTCTCCTACCCTTCCATTCCGTAGCCTCTCGTCCTTTTTTCACCCTCCCCGCCGCCGTTACTTCCAGTTGTATTTTTTCCTCTCTTTCTCTCACCGAATACGTGGAAAAGGAAAAGAGACCAGCTCTTAAGGTGGTCGCCCGTACGATGAATGGAACCGCTGAAACAAAAGGATGCCGCGTTTCATCGGCTGCGTCAAAAGTGACGATCCCGTGGGAAGGGGAAAAGAGGGCTAAAGGACTACACCGTGAAGGGTGTGGCGAGCCCTTCAATGAGAGGTTACCGGTACCGGCGGATGTTGCTCCTTCTCCACGATCGAGTTTCCACCGATCCCTAGAAACGCTAAATCTTCCCCATTATCGATCTCGAAATCGACCATTCGCAAACGGGAAAATATGTATTACAGCGAATTGCATTATTCAAACGCCCCGGGAACGTAGTTTTTCACTTTTCAAAGAATACATCCACCCTTGTATCGGCAGAGACTCCATTGGTAATTAATTTCGCTTGAATGTTTTAGGTCAAGCATAGGAAATTGCAGCATAACGGGAACGTGTTTCTCGTCCGTTAGCCTTTAAACAATAAATTAACGACGTGCATTGTTAAGTGGTGTTGGACGAGAGACGTCTGTACACGCTGCATTTGTTTAGAGATGGTTCAAGAATTATTCATTCGACTTATTATGGCGTTCGTGGATATATTAGAATTCAGCCGTTCGAACGATTGTCTTCCAACGCGCGAGACAAAGGGTCGAAGGGGAGGAGAGGGCAAAATGAAGAGAACTCGTCTTCGGAACGATTTCTCATCCGGCCCCATGGCTTTTTACAGCACAATTTTGCATTCCTCGCATCGAAAGGGGGAAAAGTTTACCGGTAGTTCCCCGATGGAAAGTAGAATATAAACAGCAGCCGCGTGGAAACTCGCGGACGAATTGCACCGGTGCGCGCCGCGGCGAAGTAGCAATTCCGTGTGCCTCGGTTCTCGTTTCCCGGGCCCCCAATGAAGCCGGCGTAAAAATATTTCTAAATTACACCGCGAAGTAACACTTTTATCGTCCCGGTGTAATTGCGCTCGCATCTCGAGGGACTTTCTCTCGACTCTAGATTTCGTAGTTACCCAGCTTCTGACGCAACGGCGATTCGTAAAATATTTTTTATCTATTCAAAATTCTGTAACTAGGAATTATAAAACTGTAATTGGTGTACAAATATTTTGGTAAAAATTTTAAGCCTTTAATACGGCTCTTAGCTTCCAAATTCCATTTCCGAGTGAGAGCTAATTTTATTCTTTATTACTCTGTAATTAAATCATATACTATACTTTACTAAAATGATTTCGGCGCATGGTTCGATCATAAATGGCGCTGGAATCATAAATTTATTATATATTTCAAATGCGATCGAGAAAAAATTTTACCTTTGCTTTACTTTAGTAGTTGATAAAAATTATTAAATCTCGTTCTACCTACTTAATTCTACGATTACCAATATGGAAAATTAAAAGTGGCCCGAATTTTTGATAAAGCTAATTTTTTAACACAATCTTAGTTTAAAATTGACCCTCCCAGTGGTGAACAATGAGAGAAACGGGCGGGTTACCAAATCGTGCTGGCGTGGACAGATCCGCGGTCACTCGAAATTAGCCAACCGACCAGTAACGTATAAACATCGACTTTTCCCGAGAAACGTTTTCCGGCGGGTTCCATTTACATTACTAATGGCACGTCTCGGGCCCGTACACGCGGAATTGCGGGGAAACGAGCGACTTTAGGGGATAGGCTGATCTTAGAGAGCTCCTCGGCGCGACGCCCGGAGCAGTGACAAGCAGTCCGATCATAATTTTCGTTCTTTACTGCCCGGCAGTAAAAGCCGGGGCCAGTATGGGTGGGCGTTGCCCGCAAACAATGTGTTTGACCGTGTTCCGTGCTCAGTATTACCCGGGCGTCCGAAATCGTTTCCTATATTTAGGACCGTGTCCCACCCACCCGCCAAGCACACGTAAGAAGAACAAAAGAATCGTCGTATCAATCCAACACATTACATTAAATTGTACCTAGAAGATCCTTGTGCGAAATAAACATTTTCTGCATCATTTTCAAGTACCAGGAGATAAATCAATTTTTTCCTTCTTCAACATTTACGGTTCTAACCCTTTGCAGTCGAGGGGTAACTCAGAGTCAACACCAAGTATTGTACGAAGTATTATATCAATTTCATATCCCTATAATTTTAAAAACATCATATACAATGTAATTATTCTAGGTAGAAGATATGTTTAATTTTCAAGTTGAAATACCTTCGACTTTGCAAAGGGTTAATATTTTTAATTCATGGTTATTGAGACTGTAAAGATGCGTGAGAACTGTTTCTATAAATTTTGGATAAATACATTCCTTTTACAAAGTAAGATAGTCGCTTTTAGTGAAAATTATAAATACACAGATATCATCATACAATTTAGTATTTTTAATGATACATAAATATTGGAGCTTTCCAAAATCAATACTTAATATCTTTAATTGTGTGCAATTCGAACGATCGTGATTACAAATTCATCATTTAACAAACAAAGTTTTTTCTTACGGGTTCGCATATCTTCCGAAGATATCTGAACGATAACGACAGACAGAAGGTGTCAGGTTGCACCGCGAGCATTTTTACACGAAACAGCAGGTGTAGCAATAGTTTGACGCATCGACCGATAAATGAAGGAAGCGTGATCGGACAACGACCGCCAACAAAGCGAAGACTAATGGATATCCATCGTGAACCTGATCGGTAACAAATAACGTATCTGTATGAATTCGTATTTCTCCTATATTTTTCTGCAGAGCTACCTGGCGCATGCAGGCGTACGGACAGCATGCGGGTATGAAATTATAGATCAGGTGCACCAGATCGCAGGAACATCCGGCCTCATTAGAATTTCAGTTCCAGTTTAATTCAACGACGTAGGCAGCTTTGCGCCGCATCCCGCGGCGGGAAAAACAAAAGGTGCCGATTAAAGGTAGAGCACGCGAGAAAACGGGAGAATGCTTATCGGACGATGATTTCCCAGAGGGATCAACTATTCTGTCGAGAATGAGGATTTTGAACGGAATGCAATAATTTATATATTTTTAATTTCCTTCAAGAAACAAATTCTAGTTTGTTGTTGTCATAGTCATAGATGATTTTCAAAAGAATCAAGTATTTCGAAAAATTCCAAATGAACAAACATAATTCATCTTGACGAATATGCACACGTATTATAATAAACATAACTTTCCTTTTCCTTCCAGAAAATGATGAACCAAGTTCTACTCACTGCAATCATGAATTAAATCGTAGTTTAAGGGGTAGTTTTATTAAAAGAAAATGAAACGCTGTGAGAATAATTCTCGTGCAAAATAAAAACTTTCGAGTTTCTTTCTCGCTGCAATAATTTTACACTTTTTAAATCATTCAATTGTTCGATTGTTCGAAATTGCAGCTACTTATTTCTTCCACATAAATGTGGATCGTGCTGTATCTTTTACGAATCAGTATACAGATACTCTTCGAGTATCGATCCGACGATCTCGGGCAATTAGCGTAGCGGCGTTTAACCCATTTTTCATTGAGTCTTGAGTCGCCCCCGCAGGTAAGCAAGTCGTCGTCCCCAGCCCACCAGTTGCCGGCGTAGTTACACCGAAAACCCGAGCTCTCCGCCACAATCTCTTCATTCCCATTCAACGTTGTCTCCCACTATCCCCATCAAAAAACAAGGTAAAAGGCGTGCTGATGAGGTCTCCAATTATCCGTCGATTCTTACGAAGAGACGAACGTTGAACGGCAGGAGGTGAGAGTGGGAGTACTTGCGAGGGAGTATAGAAGAGAGAGAGAGAGGAAAAAAGGGTGGGGGAGAGGAGAGGGAGAGAGAGAGAGGGAAGGAGAGGGAGAGATCTTTTTAAAGTAGAAAGTTTCATGGTGGACGGGAGGACCTATCGGCTTTAGGAAAGTTCTGCGGTGGCTGGTCACAGTCAGCGGTGAAGCAGCAACGTCGACGCGAGTCCTCTCGTCGCCTAATTGAATGGCATTTTATTTAGCACAGTTCCCCGCACTCTGGATAGCCGCCATTTACCTCAATTACGTAATTCACCGTACACAACCGACCGCGCGCAGCTACCTACCATGGGCATTGCATGGTGATGGCCATACCGATGCCCGATGGTGGCGGCGGCGGCGTCGGTGGTGGTGGTGGTGGTGATGGTGGTGGTTGGTGGTGGTGGTGGTCAACTGATGACACGTGTTTGCGCTACCGCCGCCGTGCAATTAGCCCCCCAATGTAATTTCGCGCTGTAAGAGCGTGCCACGCTCTTTTGGCCTAGTGCCGTACCTGAGGGCGCTCAGGTACCCCCGTATTACCAAGAGGGAAGTGATTTTCTCCGGGAGACGTAGAAAAATTCGATTTTAAGTACTACACCGCCGGCAGTACACCGGTTTATTTTTGCATCCGGTTTCATCCGTCGGGGCACGCTGCCGTTCCACGGGGCCCGGTGTCCTCGAGCCTCTGACCCACTGATAAAAATCATGCCGGACCTCATAAAGCCCTCTTTAACACTTTTAACGCGCACCGTCCTCCAGAGGTGAGGCACGTGGTTATTTGTTCGGAATCGAACCAGAATCTCTGCGCTAATTTATCCCTCGCAGTTGGGATCTGCACAATGCGACGAGGATAGAAAAGTGATTACAACTAGTATCGCCACAATTGTTTTATTCTTATTATATAAATTAATTTGGCTTCGTAAAATTTCCGAGTGCTTCGTCTCCCAGAGATCTGCGGTATTCTGAATAAATGCTAATTTATTCGCTGTGCCGAATTTAGAAATTTTCGAATTTCATTTGGATTTATTAAAAATTGTCCCTCGGTGTCAAATTGACACAGTGATAAAAATAAACGATAAAAGAACAAGTCAAACAGTTACTTTTCGATGTTTTTTTTGCATTCAAATTGATGAGTCAACATTCACATGTTAGGTTTTTGCGGTTATACATATATTTCGCATTTAAAAAGTAAAAGTCACCAAGTTTTGGACAAATTTACTTACAAATTACCGAAAGGTATAATTTATTTCAGGAACACTGTATCAAATTGACACGAGGGACGGATGAGGGTTGAAACATATTTCAGAATTAAATATTCAGTGTATCGAGTTTGGTTGCAATCTGTAAACTCCGTGAAATGCAAAGTCTAATAAATTCAATATTTTAATTTTCTGATCTTTTTGATGAAATGCGGCTAATTGATTTTAAAATCTGCTAGCATGAATTGCAAAATAAATAAATGGGGATGCAATTCCATCATTCGGGAATGCATAGTAGAGGAATCGGAGATAAGTTAGGATCGGTCTTGAGTCTAGACAAAGGATGGAACAACGTTGTTTACATGGAAACTAATTCCCGATGCGCATCTATTGTCCGTCGTCGTGCAATTAATCTCACGTGGCTAGACGACAGTATCGGGGATAAATATTCGTGTAATTGAAGTATCGAGTAGGTGTGCGCCGGTGGAACGTGATGCAATGTTAATGAACGGGGTATTATCCCGGTAACTAGTATCATTGGAGACGATACCCGTGGCCGAGCCGGTAATCGTGCTCGGCGACTGATTAGGCGTAATTATCATTCGGCCGAAGAAATGTCCCCGCTGATTTCTGTCTCGCGAACAGCTCTCTGCTCCCGATTCCTCGTGAATTTCACTCTCTCGCTCTCTCTCTCTCTCTCTCTCTCTCTCTCTTCTTACCTCTCTCTTTCTTTCTGCTCCGAAGGCAATGCTCCTCGTTAATTAAAATCATCGTTTGTCAATTACGCGGTTGGGTAAATTTATGATTCGCCGGCTAGTTGAGCAGGAGTAAACAACCAGCTAAGGGAAGAGAACGACGAAGAGGAAACGGCGATCGAGAGAGAATCACATAAAACGGAGAAAAAAAAATCGAGTGAATTCTGGGAAGACGATTAGGAGCGATCAGATAAAGCGAGAGGCGGCGGCCAGGAGCATGTCGTTTCCCAGTCGAGTTCCATCCGACTTTCGACTTAATTAGGCGTTTCTGTCGCTCTGATTTTGCCAGTTTTAAACCGGCCGCGTAACCGAAGCCAATAACGCGAATCCGACCACCGTCCGTCGATGACAATGCTTCGCTTGTTAAATATTCGAAGGTAGCGCGAAAATTGCAATTCCGCCGATACACGTAGTGCGCCGAAATTCGCACTCCAGGGATCCATAGAAATTGAAAAATAAAAAAAGGGAGAAATGTTTTCTATTATTCGGAAATTCTAGCTACAGCAGATCTGCGCGCGAAAGATCGTTTAACACTAGAATTGCCGACCACTGTACACATGTACGTGAATTTCGAAAGTAGAAATAGATACACTAAGATTGTATTGCAATTATTTCGTTCAGTAATAATTAAACAAATGTTGACTTAAATCTTTTTTTAACACGTTGCTTTACTGTTACTTGAAATACTAGCTTCAAGGGAACGCTGTGTGTTAATTACCGATTCGAGAATGTAGTGTTGTATGTATAACTCATCACGATAACCAAATCACTAGAACTAACCCTTAGACTTTGTCTCTTCCGCGTCATACTTTCGACAATGCATCTTTCTTACTCCCTTCCACATATTCCTCTCCAAAATAGGTTATTGTAGAGCTGTCGAAACAGATGTAGGTTACTTTTACGCTTGCGAATTCTTGACCAACAAGTTACACTTAGCAAGTAAGTGGTCTTTTGTACTTAAAACATTTTGAATTATTAGTTATTATGTTGAACATAATATATACTAATTTAATAATTTTTACAGACGCAATTATACGATAAATCTTTTTTCTTGAAAATGGTCTAAATATGTGACCGAAACGTTGAAAATTTTTGTGTTAATTTGCAAAATTGCTTAAGTAGTAGTATTTGATCGAACCAGTGCGCTGAAAGCACGAATATATGTTATCAACAAAGTTACAGTTTGTACTTTACTCCACTACCGTTCGCTTTCTTAAATAAAACTTGTTTTCAATTTATAAAAAGCGTTGCACTTGATTTCTAAACACGGAATCCAACAGTAGTTCCACTCTGTAGAATGGAAGATCGCAGCCTTGTTCGCGGAACGACCGCGAAATTTCGAGTCTCCCCGCTCGCATGATCAGAGGGGTCACGAAGTATGCGAGTGCAGAAGCGATTTGCCGTAGTCCGTGAAATTGCCCGGGGAAAATTTGCATCGGATTAATTGTATATTGGTAGACAAAGGCGGCTCGTGGGCGAGCAGCCAGGCTTCAGATTGCTCGCGAAAGAGATCCCGATTCTATTCCGCGCCTTCACCTGTCTCTGCCGTGCACAGCTCGCCGATAGGATCAGCGAAAAGACCTGTCGCGTTGCGAAATTCCCTCGGCGTGTACCACCAGTGTATTTTTTCTCTCTCTTTCTCCATCGGCGGTGCTACCGGCTTCTATAGCCTCTGCCCCGAGCAGAAATTGGCTCGATAAAAAATTCTATTACCTATAATGCGACCTCTCGCGAGATTGGCATCTTTTTCGAAGAAAATTTGGGTCACAGCTCGCGTTACACCTATTCGCGGTATGCAATTTTCGATGTACCTTGAGAATAGGCTCTCCGGCGAGAGGAATGCCCGACTTTGTAGGATCAAAGGAACAGCGGTTTTATGGGATTTTTATGCATCGAGCCTCGATCGGTTTGATAAATTATTCACGCGCTCGATCTAGAGCATATCTTTACTCCGAATTAAAAAAGAGGAGCGACAACGTTGTCTTCATTTGAATAGAAATGGTCTCGACGCTCCGGGGGACGTTTAATTGCTATTTCCAGTAAGTTGAGAATGTGGATTTTCGACAATGTTTACGTGGGTTCAAGTTGAATAGTTCAGTGTTGAATTTTATATGAGGTTCTAACAATTAACGAAAGAAATGAAATTCCTAGGTAGCCTTTGTTTCTTGTTACAGATTCAGGTAATGTGTAGTTTGCGGAAAAATCCACGGTCTAGCGACGAACGCGTTGCGAGGAGGAGATTGATGGAGGAGCTTGCGAGACCCTTACAGGGAAAAATATCTCCCCGAAGAATGAGTACGAGGGATTAGCGGCGGCGACGTTGCGTGCACCTACATGAGAACGGAAAAACGTGTCGTACGAGCTGCTCCACCTCCGTCTGCCAGCGGTCCACTCCTTTCGCGGTGGGTTAATGGGCGGAGCCAAGGACGTCGTCTGTTGTCAAACTGTCACGGCGACGTTCGAACGTCTTTTATTACGATGCATGTTCTTAATTCCTTATTTGTATGCGAGCGACTCGAGTAAGTGGCGTTTTCTTCGAACCGTGGCCTAGCCGAACAAAAACATGACGAAAAGCGCATTCTTGCATTTCGCGGCCTCGAGCCAATTCCCTTCGCAACGAACGCTCGAACCGCGCTCCGAGGGACCTCGGAAACAGAAATTCTCTGCAATGCAAGCACGAAAATTCACAGGTAAAAATGAATTTTCAACATCCCCAGATTTCCCGAAAAAGAAAAAGGTAGATTTCCTTCGAGAAGAACACCGTGCTCGAAAATTCTTTAAAATATACAATGTGACGATATTAAACAGAAAAGAGAATACGATACTTGATCGCAGTGCTTGAAGACAGTTCGAGGTGGGTTTCACAGAGGGTAGAGAGTCGGAGCATCGGGAATTTCGGAGCGCAACAAACGTTCCAGGGCTGCACTCGCGTTCCAGATGTCACCGAGCCCTGAACCCTCGATTCCCGTCGAATCTCGCGGTCGATAGAGGAGGCCCGTGGTCTCGAGGATGGGCGAAACTGCGCGCTCCATGCATAGAAGCAAACCGGGAGCGTGGCCTCTGGGTTTCTTGCCGAGCTATACCCCCGACGAAGTCTGTGTCGGGAGTAGTGGCGGCTAGGTGCGCGCACGACGAACGAAAAGAGACCTCGGACAGGTAGAGAGACACCTCCGCGAACGCCGTTGCCCGAGGGCGTTGGGCATCGGTGGGTGTGGCACGTGACCGGCTCCGCCTGCTCGTCCACCATAATGGCCTCCGCGCAGCCAACGCGCTCGCTTGACGTCAGCTCGTCGCGGTGGGGGGAGGGGAACTGAGCCAATAGCGATCGGCGGTAACGGGCGATCGGGGCGTGGCCTTGAGTGGCGCCACCGCGGCGACTTTCGGAAACGGTGCACCGGGCTCCGGGGAGAGGCTCTGGCTTCATTATGTATCATTATACCGGTCCGCGCCGCGCGGTGTGCACTGCAGTTACTGGGCCAGGCGCGCGTGTGTGCTTTTCTCTCTTCTTCGTCGTGGTCGTCGTCTTCTTCTTCTCCTCTTCTTCTTCTTCTTCCTCTTCTTCCTCCCTACGCGGATCCGTAGCGCGCGGTACCGTCGCGGCCGTCGTCGTTTCTCTCGTCGACACCACGTCCGGGCGACGCGCGAGGATGCTCCACGGCGAGTAATCACCGGGACCCGCGTGGAAAACGCATTTGCTGGCTGGTCGAGCGAGAGCGTGTGTGCGCGCGCGCGCACGCCAGTGTCATCATCATCGTCGGCGACGTATACAATTAAATCAGGAGAGCGGAGTAGCGGTGTCGCGCGAGTGTGCTGTCACGGGAGAGCAGCGGGGTCGGCAGATTACCGGTTCCCGTCGGAGAAGCTGGACCGACGACCCGTTTCCACCCGGGACCCGACGTCCTTCCGGTCGGACTCGTGACCGCGGGTTTTGATTTTTCGGTCAGTGCCGCGATCGAAACGCGGTGCTAGTGGTGATCCAAAGATCCTCGACGTAACGCCGCGACGCGACGTGACGTGACGTTCAACCATCATCGTCGAGGCCGTCGCGCAGTGAAACGATCCAGCATGAACTCGTAACTCGGTCTAGAGTATATCGAGTAGTGGCAACCGAGAACCTAGATCCACCAGCCGTGTGTGTGTTTCACTCTGGATCATCGCGGGTGAAAGATAGTGTATTTGTGAAGACACCCTCCCCTCGAAATCAAACTCGAACTCGCTCCTCGGGTACCTTAGTTGGATAACGAAACGTGACTGTTCGCACAGTGACAATAATCTGAAGCATCGTGGTGGCACAGTGAGACGCGAGTGTGGACAGAGTAAACGCGTTCGATGCACCGAACCGCCGTAGGATCATCGAGATCCCCGAGGTGGTAGGCGAGATCGACTCCAAAGTGGTGGTCGACTTTGGTAACCCATAGAGGCCCCAAGATTCGTGCGCCGTACGGTGTCCGCTTGTCGGCGGCGGCGACGACGTCGTCGGCGAGTTTGTCCGCTCGAACCGTGGGCTGTGGCGGCGGCATCGACGTCGTTAAGGTGGAGCGTCCGGGCAGCACGACGACGCTCAACTTCACGGACCTGGGGAGCCCATTCGGGGCGGGCGACCCCTGTCCGTCTAGTACCCCGACCCCGAACAGCATGTCGGGAGGCGGTGGACCATCCGCTGGCGGTGGCAACGGCGGTGGAGGCGGCGCTGGCGCCGGCGGCGGCGGTTCCGACATGGAACAGCATCTTCATCACACCGGTCTCGGTTCGGTGACACCTGGACCACCTGGTGGTAACGGCGGGGACAGCACCGCGTCCAGCACCCCTGTCTCCCAAAGCGGCAAGTCCGCGTTCATCGAGCTACAGCACAACAACCTGTACAACCCGGCGAGTTTGCGTGGCGGTTACCCCGGTGGACACAATGTGCCCGGTGCCCATCAGTTCTCGCATCAGGTCGGCGCGCTCGGACACCAAACGTCCGGACCCGGTAGCGGGAACCAACAACACGCAGAGGCAGGATTCCCCAGTCCTAGGTCCGCGCTAGCCGGATATCCGTTCGCGCCCATGCACCAGCACAACGCCTACGGATATCACCTGGGATCGTACGCGCCCCAATGCCCCTCGCCGCCCAAGGACGGTGAGTACCCCAACTGTATGTATTCGCAGCCTTTTTTATTCCTACTTTTATAATAGACGATAGTTAACCCAGATCGACCGTCCTTGTTCCCTGGAAACCGCTGGATCACCGCTTCCGTTACTACCGAGCCGATTTCGTAACGAACCTTCTCGTTTGCCGGACTCTGACGCGCGTCGAATACCACCAGTTGGCACAAACCTGAAAACGTCCAGAGACTGTGTCCTCCTAATCTCTGTCCCGAAACTGTCCGTTTACCTTCGAAAAGCCAGCAACTTAACAGCCCTTTGTTAGCGTCCTTTCATCGTGAATCCTTCCATCAGTGCATATGTCTGTGCTTGAGGACTGTCCTTGACGTTTCGGATCAAGCACAGATACTCCGAAATGATCGAACTTTGCTCCAACACCGTCCGAAATGATCCAAGATCCTCGCTGCCAACTCCTGTTCCCGACGATACCATGAATCGATAGGTTGAACACGCACGGGTGTTTCACGCGTGAACGGAGGCTGTGTTCAAGCGATTTCACGGGACCTGGACCCGTTGAAGAGCACACGGGACAGATTAGCGTACCGTTCTCCGACGGGTCTTCCACCCTCGGAACGTTGGATGCTCAGAGGTATCCTCTTGAAACCGCGTTTTGTTCGGAATGTCTTGCACGCGTGTTTTTAGACAGCGGATTTGCGGCTATTCACCGTGTGCTCTTCGGGTATAAGTTAGAAATAAGTGTAGCGAGTAGAGCATACCGTCGTGCCAGCTCTTAGTATGCTTAGCGTGTGCTGATTCCTTCAGAGTTCTTCGAAAATTGTTGAGCTGATTTGTCCGTCACACAGATGCAATTTTTAGTTGTTGAGGTGTTCGTTTCTCGATAGAGTTTGTGTTAGAAGTTTTTGCAATTTGATATTGTTAGCAGCTGGATTGTTGATGTTACGAAATAAGGTGTATGAGAGATGATCAGTGGAGATTAGCAGTCGCTGGAAAAGAGTGCAGCTGAATTTACTCCGGTTGTCCAGCATAGGGGTTTAATCTGTCGTCACAATCGCGCCGAAGATGTGACGTAAAATGGCAGGAGGTTTAATGTGGGCTTCGAAAAACACACGTTCTCAATATATAGAAATAAGTTATTTGTAGAATATGTCCGTAGTGCCGTTTGCGCCAAATGTTAAATGTGTTTTAAAGTTTGTATATACAAGATGAATTATAATGTAGTTCAAAACACTTCTTCTTCTGTATTCATCTCCTTACAATGATAAAAATCCATATTGCTACCCCTTCGCAGTGCTAAAAGTCTCCACTTCAGTGAACCATGATAATTCCAGAGATCAGATATTCGCCTGTGTCTTGTACGCTAAATGTATAAAGTTCACTGATCGAGCAACCGCGAATTAAACGGTAGCAAGCTTCGATAATCATCGTCGGGTACCATTAACATTTTAGTTGAATAAACAGCAAAGAATTCCGTACCACGAACCTGCTCTAACCTCGCGCACACTTGACAGTGCTAAGATTCTTCGCTGCAGTGAATGTACCAATTCCACAAAGTCCAAGCATCGGTTCGCATTCTTCTCGTGAAATGTAACAAATTCGCTGATCGAGTGACGGGAAATTGGACGGTAGCTAATAGTCATCATTACAGCCGACACCTTTAATTAATAAATAGCAAAGAATTCTGAACCGTAAACCTGCTTCAACGCGGCTGAGTGCCTACATTTCAGAATTCAGACATTCTACTTCCTGAAAGTATCAAGTTTAGTGATTGAGTGACATGAAATTAATAAGTGCTAAAATCCCAACAGTGTCGAGAATCTTGCTAAATTTGCACGTTAGTAAACATTAAACCTCAACAGTGTTAATAACCTTCAGTGAACGAACTAATTCTGACAAATGTAGGTATCGCAAGTTCGATTAAAAAATTATCTTGTAGCAGTGTCAAAATGAAGATCAGTTTCGTCAGGTCCAAGAAGTCCACTAAAACCCCAACAATGCTAATAATATACATCTCAGTGAGTTAGACTGTGCCAGTTCATCAATTCGCATTTGTTTCTCTGAAAATACGAAGTCTGCCAATCGATTAATATAAAAATGATCGGGTCTCAAAATGCAGATCGCTTTCTCAGATCCAACACGTCCACTAAAATGCTACTAATGTCCACGTCAATAAATGGGACTGTGCCAGTTCATCAATTCGCATTTGTTTCTCTGAAAATACGAAGCCTGCCAATCGATTAATATAAAAATGATCGGGTCTCAAAATGCAGATCGCTTTTCTCAGATCCAACACGTCCACTAAAATGCTACTAATGTCCACGTCAATAAATGGGACTGTGCCAGTTCATCAATTAGCATTTTTTTTCTGTGAACGTAAAAAGTCAATCGTGTCCCATATCCTCTCAGGTCCAAGTCTTCTAAAATCCCGCCAAAGCCAACTCGAGTGAGTGATTGCGTGGGTTTAGCAAAAGTCGAAGCATCAATTCGCATTTGTTTCGGTGGAAGTAGGAAGCTGGCTAATCGAATAAGAGAAACGGGCCGGTAGCGGGTGTCAGAATGCAGATCGTTTCTCCGGGGGCCGAAAGCGAGCGGTCCCCGAGGTGTCCCGTCGGGCCATTCGTCACAGGCAGGCGCCAAATCGTAGTCGTAAACCTGTATGCTGATTCGGCCGCGGCGAGAAGAGGAGCGCGTCCCGAAAAAAGGGAACGAAAACGGAAGAGCTCGGGAATCTAGAGTAGCAGGTAGCGGTGCGGTCGTCGGCCCGCCGCGCCGCGCCGCGCCGCGCGCCGGATGGGCACAATAACGCCGAGCAGAGAGCGGAATAAGATATACGACTAGGAAAGAGAATCCTCTTGGGACCCCGAAAAAGTCCCGCAAAGCGGCTAACGAACGAAACAAAAAGCCTCCGGGGGCTGAATGGGAATAGTCGCGGGCTCTGGTCGGGCTTCGCGCCGCGTTCTCGAGGAGAGGCGCTTCTGGATATATTCAGAGACCGTCCAGAGATACGCAACTGTTCTTTTCTCTCAGCCGCCGCCGCCTTCTCCTCCTCCTCTTCTTCTTCTTCTTCTTCATCGTCGTCGTCGTCGTCTTCCTCCTTTTTCGCCACGCTGTCGCCCATCTGGAATCGCATTAGCGCGACTCGATCGCGACTTTTCTGCCGAGCGCGTGAAATCGCCAGTCAGCTAATTGCGTTTCTCGTTAACGGTCACCTTCTGTTTTGTGTCGCCGGCTTCCTGGTCGATGTGGATTATCGATCGACTAACCGTGACCAGCCGATTGATCGAGAATGTTTGTACACGGGGAATCTCGTTCATGCGCCCACTTCTTCTCCGGAGTCCGTCGAGTTCATTCTTCTAGGCTAGAGAGAGCTACTGTGTTCTCCCGATCGAGAACATTCAATAAGAAATGAATTTGTTCCTCGAAGGCTTTCGTTCCTGCTTCTTGTTCTCGGCGGAAGGTTGTAGCCCATTGTTGGCCACAGAAAGACGATCGAAGGAGAAGCTATTTGGACAATGAACAGTGCTCGACCTTCTGTCTCTCCCACCGCACGAAAGTAGACAAGGAAATCTAGTTTCTCAACTGCGAGATAAAACTCTACCTTATTTCATGATTTTTTTAAGTATAAGGCCGAGGATTTTTATTTAGGTGCTTCGGCCGTAATAGCGATTTCAGTCGTGATCCAGCAAGACACTCCCAGGATTGTTTTTAAACTCCCTTCTGGTACAGGAGAATTATTGCGTATCCTGTTAACCTTTCTAACTGTAATTTATTCGATTGATTGTCTAGATTTTCTGTAAACGACGATCATATAAAAATAGAATAAAAATAGAATTATTCCAAGGCAAAGGGTTAACAGGTTTCCGGATAGATGAAGTGATTTTAATTTTATATTATCCTCATAGTGTCAATATTAATTGTCTTGTTGGTTTCCGAGTGCAAACTCTTCGTGAAGCTGTCAATTTCTTTAATTTTATATTATCCACATAGTGTCAATATTAATTGGTTTTTTATATTCACTATATGATATCAGCGCTACAGGTTCGATCACAAATACAAAAATTAGCAATTTTGCAGAATTATAATTTCGACGTTTCGGTTCTGTTTTGAACCATTATCAAGAAAAGTATAGTGCATATACAAAATTTACAATCGTTAAAAATAGAGAATATTAATTGCTTTGTTGGTTTCCGAGTGCAAACTCTTCGTGAAGCTATCAATTTCGTTCCGGCGAAGTAAAGCGATCATCCAGTCGCCATTTTGCTGGCGGCAAAGTGTCAAATGGTCTTAGCTGAAGTTAAAGTGTGCGCTCATGCGATTTGTGATGAAAAAATTGGCGAGTTCACCGGTTAAACGAATTACCGAGCATCTGCGTGTAAATTTGAACCGTGTATTACCTCGTTAAGCGCGCAGAATGTGAATCACTCGTCCTTAGTAGGCGTCTCTGGACATTCCAACTATTGTTACATTAATTTTAATTGCATCGCATTCAATTCTGAAATGTTTTCAAACTCTAATCAACGATCCTTTCCCACCGTGTCTCGCGAACGAAGTCGTCGCTGATTATCAACTCGAAACGTTTGCGCGTGAAACGGCGCTGCGAGGAACGCGATTAATCGAAAGCGTTGAGGTGCAGTACGACGAACAAGGCTAGGGAAATTATACAGTTCACAAAAATTAATAAAAATAACGAGGAGGTCGCGGAATAGAGTAAAACACTGTGAATTAACATGAGGCCGACGTATTTAACTCGCGGTGAAATTGCACGTAAGGGGGAGAAGAATGTCTGCGAAAGGGGTTGCGAGCATTAATTAGGAGAGTTCGTTGAAACGGCAATTACGTCCGTCGATGTCCACGGTTGGCGAATTCTCGATTCTTTTCTTCCCTCGAAGCCAAACTTCGATTTTCCGTTGACAGAATTTCACCTTTCATTCTCCATCTCTAAGACTGCAATCTCCATTTTTTCGTTTACCCTCATCTAACCCTCAGTCGGTGAAAACATTCGAAAAGATTTCAGAAGAAATTCTCCCACAGAGACAGACAGTATATAATTTTATATGGAAAACAATAGAATTCATTGTTATAATGTTATTCAATATACATTACTGTTTCTGGTGTTTAATATACGCTTAAATAATTCGTTCAGGCAATCATACTTATGATTTTGACCACCCATTTTCTGTCAGGGATAGTATCTCTTGATCGCTTGATAACAGTTGCATTCTAAAATCGGACAATTCATATGTCTATTACATATAATGCACCCAGCGAATTCTCGATCGCCTGTGGAAGAATCCTCGCGTACTCGACGAGGATCATGGGATTCGTTCTTGCTTCAACCCCCGGAACCCTTTCTCAACCCCCATCGCATCGGTAAATTAATAATAACCGGCGTTCTTCGATGTTTCCACCTGCGACCGGGCTCCCCGTACAACGTTTCTACATTATGAAAGGCCCGATGACGACGTCCACCCCCGTTCGAGCACGGCTGAAACCGCAAGTGCGCCGGTTATAGATAATCTTGGACCTTGTCGAAATTACTAGGAAACGAATAATTCCGGATGAACCGGAAAAAAGGGTTCATCCCCCGGATACTCTCGGGGACGTGTGTATCCCCGACGGAATCATGTAACGATCGTGTCTCCGCACCAGTAATTTTCTTCTATTTTGTTTTGTCGCTTAGTTTTTTTTCTCTCTCTCTCTTTCTTTCTCTTTCTGTTTCTCGTCCTATAAGCTCGCGATTGGAAAAGTTACGAATGCACGAGCATCGGGAAATAATACCGGTGATCGTCGAACTGAGCATTCGCGCACGCGCGAACCACGAAGGGTTGCGATCGTAATGATCGTGTGTTTTTCCTTTTTTTTTTTTATTCTTTCCTTCGGCCGGCGCGTTCGAGGAAAGAGGCCGCGCGCTCGCGCACGCTGCCAGATTATAGGTCATTTTCTCTCGTTAGGATAACAATTTCTTCGTGCTCGGTTTTCATAAACCATTAGACGCGCGCGACGAGTAAGAACGTCCCCGCGAGAAAACCGGATCGCTAGAAAATTTCGCTCGAGGGTTCCCGGAGAAACGCGACATTGTGGCGAAACACCTCGATCCCCGCTGTCTTCCGAATGATCGAAGCGTGATTGTCCTCGGTGATCGATGAACACGTGCGACACCGGCGACCATTCTCTCAGATTCGTTGCCGTACGAGTTTCCGAGATTTTGTTCACTTCAGTGACAGACTCTGAGACTGTTTATTGATTTAGGAAAGTGGGAATAGGTTCTTTATTATTCTTTTTTCTACGTATGTTAAAAATTGTTGCTGTGCGAAACATTATAGGAATAGAATTCCGTTGTTATCGCCACGCACGAGGACTCGACAATTCGTATCTCATTTATATTTTTACATTTTAACGAGACATATCATTCGACACGAGCAGTGACGAGTGCAATACATGGCGAATCTACACCTACGAGGGTTCAATGACGGGAGTAGTTATTTTGACACGTGTGAAATGATAGAATTTGTTATTACGTTCAATTTTTAGTTTCCTATGAGCGGTTCTTTTATATTTTTGCTTCGCGTTCGAATGTTATCTGTCACTTAAAGCACACATGTGTCCATAATTATGGAAATTGGTCTTATTCAAAATTTAAAAAAAAATAAGTTTATCAGTTACTTCATATCGCATATATTGTCAAAAACGAACCGTTAGATAGTGCTTGTTGTTTCAACATTATATGAAATTGGTTTAGTTTGCACACGTCACCAGAACAATGAATTATTGTTTATCGATGGGAGTCGCGAGCGCGCAGTGTTTAACCTCGCGAGAACAAACGAGAACGATATCGGGCACGAGATTCGTTTGGTCAGCGCGGTTAATTCGTGTTTATCGTGTTTCGATTGTACTTAGTGTCGTTAATAATTAATTATTACACGGGAACTCGTTTGCTCGCGCGACACAAGAATCTGACAAACGTCAGATCGGTACAGCGTGTTCTGTGTATAACGTTGCTGTCCTGTAGTGTCGGCATACACGCTGATGGCGGCGATTGGTTTAATTAAATAATAAATATCGTTTTGGAATCACGATCGGGCTAATTACCAAGGAGCACGCTATTGTTTGCACATCCTCCGTGGGGCATCGGCAGCCGACGCTCGTTTGTTCGTGACTGTTCGATCTGAAAGACGTTCTTCTAATTCGCGATGTTCGAATTGTTTTCCAGATATGCAATTTAAATATTAAAAATTTAATTGTGTCAGCACCGTCGGAAAATATGCGGACGATTAATTATTTGACGATTGCGATTAGAAAGAATAATCGTAAGAAATTGTTTTTAATGAATACTAACCGATCCAAATGTTTTTTCCATTTTGAGGAAATGATCCGAAGGTTCACTTACTTTCTAATATAAAACAATGACATAAAACAATAGCTTTAGATAAGAATGCAACGTATAGATGCACATTACACCCTGCATCCTAGCATTCACAATCATCAACAGACCGCGGATCTTAATGCAAAATAAAAATTGCCTGTACGAGTTGTAAGAAACATTCTTAACCCTTTGCACTCGGAGCTATTTTAACTGGAAAATTAAACATTTCTTCCGATCTAGAATATTTCCATACCTTATGATTTTTGCAATTTTATGGATATGAAATTGGTACATTACCTTATACAGTACCTAAATGTTTAGTAATTGATTAGATACCGATATATTTAATAATGTAAACAATATTTTGAAGAATGATACAGCAATTTTTAGTGGTGCCTCAGAGGGGACAGCCGAGTGCTAAGGGTTAATAAGCAAAAAATAATACATTGACGTTCTGAAATGTTTTAAATCTTCGGTCTATCTGAAATTGCACCATTTCATTGTCGTCATAAATTCATCGAATCCGCAGTCTAATCATCAACGACAGTCTCTCCGGTGAAATCTATGTAACAATCGCCTACCGAATTCATTTCGGAACATGTATACGTCTAATTCATGCGTGAATCAAAATGCAGCAAAGGGGCCGGCGTTCAAGTATGGCGCGGAGTTCCGCGATGGAGTTCTTCGGGTTCCCGCGAGGTACAGCGGGGCGGGAAAACAAGAGCTAGTCGAATGGTTTATCGTCGATGATCGAAGCTAGGACCGGTGCCTCGGTGCACTTTGCGTGACGAGCCGGGCCGGGCCTGGCCGAGCCGCAGCGCCGTTCGAACCCTACTTTTCTCATTGTCAGCTGGGGGACGAACGAATTCCCAGGATCCGGTTGAGTGGCAGCCGCACGATATCTGCGGATGTATCTACGCCGGAGAAAACACGACTTCCGTGTAAATCCTCGTAGCCAGAGGAGAGCTCGTCATCGTCGCCGCCATCATCCGAAAGGTCCAGCCTCGACCGTCGTCGAAGCCATTCCACGGGGCCGGTGTTCCTAATCCTTGTGAAAACAACCGTTTAATACCTAATCCATCACCCTGACCTGGCCTCCGGGGAACCGGGGCCGCATTGTCTTTGAACCGTTCCGGATTAATTCGGCCGCTGGTTAGCTGGCAGGTCGGTGACTAATGTAGAACTCGGTAGAAGTGCAAGGCACCTTCGCTAATTGGATTCTGGTTCAGAGGTTTGCCGGATGAATCCTTGCGGACGGTTAACCACCCCGTCGACGGGACAACGAGAATTCGGTCTGAATACAGCGATGTTAATGGCTGGATCATTTGTCCTGAACCGCCATGCGCCAATTCCGGAGCAATAAGAGGGTGGCCGTTGCAAACAAGGTTCACTTTGTCTATACAGAATTTTATGGCGACCCGTTTTAAATGTCTCTGCCACTACTTTGTAATTTCAATGATGACAGTACTTTAGCTAATGTCAGCCCGAACGAAAATTGTTTAACGAGCCAGTCATAATTCAGGAGAATTGTTTGTCTTTCTTCCTGCGAGTACAATGACATCTCGGTAATAGCCAATCTATCATTGAAGTCTCTCGGGTCTCCTAGTTCTGAAGGTGGTACTTTGGACAGCGGAAGCTTCCGAGGATCTCTTCTGCGTATTATTCAATTCAATTCTCCTGCGAATTTTTTCAGATCGACGTTAATTCTCCTTGAACTCGATAATTTTAACTACTGCTGGAAATGTAGAATTTAAAGGGATTACAACTCGGGGTGAAAATGACCACGAACTCCGGGGTTAAGCAACGGACTGAAAGTTTCTTCGGGGTCCGTATTTGCACAACGGAGCGGCGTTTCAGCGCGTTCGGCGATGTAGGTCATAAAATTGCTACTTCTAGGACCGATTATTCCCTGGAAGCAATTGAATCGGCGCGGAACATGACTGACTCGGAGGACAGACCGCGGCCTGCTAGAAAAAGGAGTCGGGAACGCACCGGCGTTCGCAAATGACCCGTGTGAATTACGGTAAAGTAGTAGTTTCACGCGGCGGAGCAGTTTTCAGCGGCTGCTTTGCATACTGTTGCAGCGCTAACGACTATAACCTTTCGCGTCGGTGAAAAAATGTATCGTAAAACGCGCGGCGCGGCTTCCATCGGCGATTTTTCCTTGCCGGTTTCTACACCTCTCTTTCTCTCTCTCTCTCTCTCTCTCTCTCTCTCTCTCTCTCTCTCTCTCTCTCTCTCTCTCTCTCCCTGTCGTCGTTCGTTGCATCAGAGTCAGTGATTAGCCGACTTGGTCTTCGTGATCGATGCGAACGGTAAATATATTGTGATCCGCGATAAGATGCCAATTCCCGTCGATCCAACGCGACGTAATTCGCCGTCGTTGCTTCTGATTTGCCCGCCAGCTTTACAACTATGTTTCCTTAATTAGCAGTTGCGCGCCAGTGTTGTTCTTACGGTACGTGACCAATTTAAGAAAGAATATTCGTTCTTCTGCTTCGTGGGCGGCGTTCGAGAGCAATTTTCTTGCTTTACAGCGCTCGAAGTGTTCCATATGATACCGTGGCTTACGAGCGACACAGCGAATTGCATCACGGTCTTCGAACCACGATAAACAAGTAGCCATACACTGGACATTTATCGCGTCCGGTCGACGGGAAACATGGTCGCGCGACAAAATGCTGGAACAATACCTGCCTAATCGGCCAAGCTAATATATTCGACGATACCGGTCCCTGCTAACGGGGGAAATCCATTCACTGTCCCGCAAACCAGTCGCCAACGATCAGCTTCTAGTTTCCACGCGAGCTCTACTTTCCGACCACGACACCCCTAATCTTCCTGCTCGGCTACAATATTTTTAGTTAGCTTTTTTCGTTCCCTCTCTCTCTCTCTCTCTCTCTCTCTCTCTCTCTCTCTCTCTCTGCACTCTTATGTCTGAACCAAGTGTTCAACCTGGCTTTGAACCTGGATCTTCAATTTTTAGTACTCTTGGATGATTGTGATGTCATTTTTTAGTGGAACTTTAATGATATTCAATTTAGAGGCTTACTTTTATTTTCTACAACCCTAATGGAATCTTTTTTAGTGGATCTAAGGATTAGTATTGGCACGGAAGTGTTCGACGATTTCAACCCTTAAATCTAAATCTTCATCATCCAACCCTGAAAGTTCGTAACATTTTGATTCCAGGGGATGTATGTCCTAGAGATTATTTCAAACTATTTAATGTTACATATTAATATATGTACATGCTTTTAGCAACATCGACCCCTAATGTTCGAAATTCAGTCTCAAACTCTAAACTCATAAAATTGTTAACTGTTTCAAGAAATCTGTTCCTCATATTGACATCTCTATTGTTATTTTCTAGCGAATTGTGCGCATCATCGATTCCTAAGTGTCTAGTTCAAATTTACTAGATCTACTCATACCTAAATCTACATCCTCAACTTCGGAATAATATCGTTAGAAATTTCTGCTGTCAATTTCGAGCAGATGCTTGATATGTTAAAATCCAGCTGCCCAAATCTTCTAAATTTCAAAGAGATTTATTCGCATCTTTTGCGAACCAAATGTTTAACGGATGGAAAGTGTTCATGAACGTTAATATCAGGGTCCTAAATCATGATCCTCGGTGTCATTTTGCGATCGATCTGGGCGACTCGTTGATCCACGGGTCAGCCGTCCACGCCCCGGGGCGCTGGTGACACGGGTAGCAATAAATCATGAGAATCATAACGTGTACGCACGTATGCATGTCCGGTCAGCTCACCATAAATTACGTTAATTAATAGTCACGCTTATTATCACGCAGGGAAAGGTACCGCGGTGGCAGAGGCAGCCCGGTGTTACGTTACGCGGATAATTCCGAGTTTCGTCGTCGACATCTCACTCGTCTCATGCTTCAACTCTCTCCTCTCTCTCTCCTCTCTCTCTCTCTCTCTCTCTCTCTCCTCCCCACTCTCTGTCCTATCCCTCTATCATGTCGCCGAGCCCCCATGTCGATTTATGGTGAATTTTCTCGCGTTTCCTTGAAAATAACAACGGTCGACCGACAGGGAAAATGACAAGGCAGCATGTTTGGATTTCTAAATGACTGTGTTGCGTTCAAGGATTCACACCGCGGCGCATTACGCTACATTGTAATTAGGGTATAAACATAATGGCGCGATCGCAACCGACGATAGCGTCGCCGGCTGGCACGATGGCGTCCATTTAGCCAGCGCGTAATTATTTTAAGATTAATTTATAACAATTCTCCTTTCTTTCCTTTTTTCGTCTCGAATTAATTACGTTATAGTTAGCGCTCCGATATATTGTTCGCCGCGATACCGATCGCGGAGATTAATGATCGTTTAGCACCTCGGGATGGCTACCGAATTCTCACCATTGCCTGGCGGTGCTTTATCATCGCTTGATTCGATTAGGTGCACAATAGAAGGTCGGGTAACATTCATGAAATTCATATTTCTTTGAGAAATTACCGGTGCTACTTTTATCCATGGAACAGTTACCTTTATCGTTTGCGAACTGTTAGTACTATAGGTTTTATCTTTTACACTGACGGAAGCTCTCAGTTCGTTTCTTTAGAATCTTTAGATACGAGGATCTTTGATAAGCATTGATTCAAGAGGTACGAAAGTAAAGAGTTCACTCTTGAAAATGAGCACAGACTCTACACGATTCTCTTACACGAAGTTACAGAATTTGAAACATCGACAATTTTAGTTTAGTAATTGGCAGTTTTATTAATCGACATCTTTAGCAGCCGACAACTTTCAAATCGTTTTAATGAATAATGCGAGACTAATGAACAGCAAATTTATTCTTCGACACTGCTTCCAGCTATCTATGATTAATGTTCGTTACATAATTTAATCATTTAAGTGAAGTTGTGCCAGACGTGTAATTAACATGTTACTAAACTGGTATCAAACTCAAGTTTAGAACGTGTTCTCTAGATTTTAGTTGAAGAGACTGTGGATATAGTTTTAGGAAGTGAATATAGTGAGAATGCGGTATAAGTATAAATGTGAAAGACAATCTATGTTATGTTATTGTCATAGACTAAACGTGAGGAGAGAGAGTGATGAGCGTATGGAAGGAGACTCTGATGTCAACCGCCGAAGAGTGTTGTTGTGCTAGAGCGAGAGTAGAGATACGAGAGAGTGAGTGAGATAGAAAGAGCGATTAAAGTATATGCGAGAGCACATGGTGCAAATAATTATTTCATTTGTATTACGGTGTTCGTACATGTTAACTTCTTTGCCTCAGTAAAGTATATAATATCTTCTTGCAAATCCACGCGAATTTATTGTGTTAAATCCACAGAGACTAACGGAAGCGTATTGGAACAGAAAATTATGTCAAGTTGTCAGTTAGGTTGTGAACTAGGCTTTTACTAGTACGGCAGGGATAGCATTTTAACGATTTATCGTTATCTTCATTGAGAAGTGACTCGATGAAAATGTTTCGAATGTCCGTGTCTGAGCTAGGAATTGTTATCGATTCCGTTTGTTCCGTCGGATCATCGGGCAGGTTTCAGTTGGATTTCTCTTTAGTTCGTACGCCAGCAGTGACGAGGACTCTGAAAGTTGATGTTAGGGTGGTGCATGTTCGCAGACCTCTCGCCGTTGGGCGACAAGGGCGGCAGCCTCGTCGACGAGCTCGGCGGCGGTGGCGGCGGTTCCTTGAGGAACGGTAAAGGCAAGAAGATGAGGAAACCACGGACGATCTACAGCAGCCTGCAGTTGCAACAACTCAACAGGCGGTTCCAGAGGACGCAGTACCTGGCGCTACCGGAGAGAGCGGAGTTGGCGGCGAGCCTTGGACTGACGCAGACGCAGGTAAGCGTCTTTTTTCAATCCCATACCGAATGCATCGACGTCGATAGATCCGACAGACGTAATCCTATTGATCTGACATATACGGATACAATGAGCGAAATATTTTCATACCGTTGCCGATCGAACGCCAGGCAGGGTAAACAACTCGGAAAACCGACGGCAAATAGCCGGCTGTCTCTCCGCGTCTGTCAGAGTTACATGTTTTACGAATCCTGCGAGCAATTAATTTACAATTATGATGCAGCAGCTTCGCAGTCGGAAGACGCTGGATGAATACGCTGTCTATCTTTAGCGTCGTCCGTAGTGTTACATTTCGCACAATTTCGAAAGGAAAATTGTAATTATTGTTCTATTCAGGTTCAATTGTTTGAAAATTCAGAGAAGAATATTTTTACAAATCCTATTAGTACAAAAATTCTAAGAATTCAAAATAGGGGTGGTTCTTCCTTCAAAGCAGTATAAAATAGTCATCCCTTACGAATCTAAATCACAAACTCCAACTTCGTGACTGTTAAATAAACATAGCTACAGTAGATCGCGAATGGACGTAACGAGCGGATGTACAAAAATTGCCATGACACCGGAATAGTCATCCCTTACGAATCTAAATCACATACTCCAACTTCGTGACTGTTAGATAAACATAGCAACACTAGATCGGGCTTTAGACGGCGTTACCGAAAGGACGTAACGAGCGGAAATACAAAAATAAAAACGTGGTAAAATTGGCATGACACCGGGATTCGGAAAGCGATTACGTCAGTCGACTGTATGAGCTCCAAAAGCGAACTATGTATGCGGTGCGTGCTATATACACAGCGAAGTAAACGTACAGACGAGCATAGTTAATGTGAAATATAACCCAGTTTATTCCATAACCACTTAAGTGTCTTGTTTAATGCATAACAGTGACTAAAAATCGGCCGACACAGAGCGTTTTCTTGTGGCTGACTTAGATTCGCCTAACTCACCTTCCAGAGTCTGCAATGTCGGCGAAATTCCGCATTGTCTCGCGTCACCCCTAGCGATTCTATGGTGTCCCGTTTCACGGGCGAGTCTGTTGTAACAGGAGCTCCAGTGGACGGCATCTGTCAGCATTATCGGCACAAATGACTTTACTAAATCACCGATCCGCCACGCCCTGGACATCGGAGATAGGGTTGCGACACTGTCCAGCGCCGTGGGGAACGTTAACGAGACGATCATAAATATTCGCGTTAGAGTTTTTCAGGATTTCGTGCACGCGCGCGGACATCGGAAGGCTTTCCGCTAATTATCTCGGGAGGTTGGTTTCCAATTAACGATTTATTAGGACGCGCGGAAGGGGCGAGTTCTGGTCAAAAGCTAATTGGGGCTGGCCTTCTCGGAGCCATGAATTTCTCGCGAATAGTCCCACGGTTTCCAATTAACGATTTATAAGACTGTAATAGCGGCTCCAGGCTAATTGGAGCGAACCTCTCGCGGGTCTCTTCGTATGGCGCCGATTTAACCGAGACCGGATGATCCGGGCCAATTAAGATGCTCCGTTCAATTATTCGCGGTTGCGGAAAACCTGCGATACGCTCCCGAAACCGCTCGCTTATGATCCCTCGGAACCTAACTGAAAACCTTCGTGTAGTATTAATTTCATCCTGTTGTAAACCGAGTTGCTTCTGTTCGCGTTTCAATTACATGTTCCAATCATCAACTACTTGAGATAAACTAATCCTAACTCACCGACAATCTCCTTCGTGAAATTCAATTAAAAACGAAAGTCTGTTTCCAAGTCAAATTAACTGAGGATTGAACTAACCACCGAAACATTAAAATCTAAACGCGACCAACTGGATAAATGGACGTACCAGCAAATCCACAGAATTCCAACAAAACCGTGGAGAAGAAAAATTTGTATGCAAAATAGAAAATGGTTGAATCACTGAGAGAGCATGCGAGGGTTAAGAGAGTTTCAGTTTTGTTGGAGATTTTTATCTGCTGGAAGTTTGTTGTTGGTGGAACGGTGTGTATTGTGGAGAGCAGTTTCGTCGATGGTAATATACAGTTTTCAAAATCGCCGTCACCAGTCATTACAGATGGTTATTTTGCAAACAACCTGACGCGTTGCCGCGATTACTCATCAGGCTGCGTCGCGCTCGATTCCCTCGACCGGGGGCGGGGGCAGAGAGGGAACATAACTCCCGCGGTGCTCAGGCTAATGAAATTATCCGGTCCGGGACCCCCTGCGACGACATCATCGAGCACGACAGCCAGTTATCCCGTGATTACGCGATACGCAGTTGCGTATCACGGCGTGCGTACCTATGAGAAAACCTTTAGCCTTTTGACGTGCTCGGGATAGGGGTCGCGCGCGCGCGCGCTCAGACCAAATCAATCTTCTCTGTATTCTTTCGTTCATTCTTCCTCTCGCCATTTCGCAGCGTTTTGTCGGGCTAATGGCCGGGGCAACGCCGAATTATTAATTCTCCATTGACGGAATACAAATGCACTTAGTAATCGCAAACAATATTTTGAAAAAGGCACAACATTATTAGTACGCAGGAAAATACAGGGTTTGAAAAACGTATCTTTAGGTATCAAATTATACAACGAAATATTCTCATGAATAATTCAAAAAAATGCAGACTTCTGCAGCTGTCAGAACGGAATTAAAAATTAAAAATTGTAAGCTATTGCGCCACACGGTATATTGTCTCGTCAGGTCCGACGCCGGAAAAAGATGTTTAAATAAAGTACATTCATTCTTATCGCATTTACCGTTTTTATCTCGGCCATCTCGTACAATATGGAACTCGAGCCTTCGAACTATCTAGAAATAATAGTTAATAATACCATCGCATAAAATAGTTCTGGAGAAACCCAATAGAAAAATAGCTATTCCAAAGTAACTTGTCTCTCGATGAAAAACTTAAGCAGAAGTTCACCAGAGTGATCCATAGAATAATTCTAGGAAAGTCCGTGGGCGCTCGGCCGAAGCTTCCAGAGACGGTGTGCTTCTAATCTGGAGACGTCGGAGGGTAGTTCCTGCAGGAAGTGGAGAAATCAACTTCCCGAGAGCGGCGTTGACTTTTTGCCGGTAGCCGGGGGCCTGGTAGCGCGAGTGGCCGCGGCAGTAAAGCTCGCGGCCGTGCGCGTCCCAGCAGGGTGCACCGTGCATAATCTGTAATCGGCCAATCAAGGCGTCCGAGCAAGCGCCTGTGCCTGCACTGTTGGCCCGGCTACCGTCGCATCGGGTTTCTTGTCATCGCCAGCAACATGGCGCCTCGAGCCTTCACTCTCTTCCATCTTCCCTTGGTCTCCTCCTCCCGTGTCCACCATCGGCTTCTCTCTCTCTCTCTCTCTCCTCTCCCTCCTTTTCCCATCTTTGCGTTATGAAAACGACGAAGAGGAGAAGAAAAGCAGGGGGAGTAAAGCAAGCAAGCAAGAAAGAAAGAAAGGTGGAGAGAAGTTGGTAGGGCAGAGAGACCGAAAGGAAACGAGGGAAAGAGAGCGGGGGCCACGAGCGATCCGAGGGAAGTGAGGCCACGCATCTCTTTTTCTTCGGGGCTTCAATTTGAGGACGTGGTAGCTTATAGTGTTCGTGCCGCCGCTGTACGCGAACGTGTGCACGAGAAAGAGAGAGAGAGAGAAGAAGGATCGGACAAGAAAGACAGGGCGTACTTGTACACGCGAACGTCGCACACAGAGCCACAGGGTTTTGCACGTACGAAGGGGATAGGCACATAGACGCGGGCGGCGGCGGCTGCACATAGGTGCACCGGCGCGGCTGTCTGCGTTCCTGCCACGTACCTTGGGCGTGGTGGTTCCTTTTTCTTCGTCTTCGCCAACGAACGCGGCCCCGATCTCTCCTCATTGGCCCCGGGAATGCCAACGCGTCGAAACGAGATTCGAAAGTCGCGGAGGGAAGCTGCACACACGCGAAGTGAATCCGAAATCCGTGGATCCTCGGACATCGATCGAACCGGGGAAACGTGTAACTCTCGCCAGTAACACCACGGGGAAGTTGATGTCGGTGTGGGCGACTTCGTTAGAGCATAGATCCTGTACCGTCTGTCGGAAGACAGCCCCCCTTATCCCGATTATTTATTATTGAAACGGTGGAAAGAACCAACGCCGACCTGTCTCTCGGTGAACGATCGCACACGTCCCAACCCCGCGTCCCACACCACCCGTTCACTCTCTATCATCGATCTGTTCACTCCTACGCCTGGGAATAAGATAATACTGTCACTCAAAGGGCAACGTGTAACGCGATCGATCGAACAGCGACGCCTCGCGCCACGCTCATCCGCATTCTGATGCCCCAGACCAGGCGAAACCGCCTCGGCTCCCGCGGATCGAACGACTCCAACCTGTGCTACCCAACGGATTGTTTCAAGAGTTCTGCTGTTACGATGCGATTTTAATTCGCTCGACTTCGAATGAAGTACGCTTTTGATCCGCTGGCAGCTCGTTCGTGCAGGATTATTGCGAAACGTTTGGTTGGCGTGTGCAGTTCTTCGTTTCAATTTACCTTTTATTGTACTTTGCTAATTCATTTTTGCTGCAGTTCGACCGTAGCGTCGTCCTCGTCGATACGTCTTTAACCTTTCAGACCCCATTCATCGCCTAGCTCTACATCTAGGGTCAGACAGTGTAGGGTTTACACGTACCCAGTCGAATCAAACGAGTGGAAACTAGAGCGGAATTGAATATTTGAGTATTAGGAAGTCCAGAATGAAATTACGGGGGGTGAAATGCCATCTTGGATCGATCTCTATGCTCCTGATCCTCATCCGCCGCGTTTCAACCCTTACACACTCGAACCAGGCGAAATTGAACGGTTCTGTACAAGGAAGTAGTCCGTCGCGCTTCCAATTCAGTCATTTCGTTCTACTGTGTAAGGGCTGAACAGCGACACATGAGCATCAGGAGCTACTAGAACCGGCGAAGATGGCGGTGCTTCTGTAAAGAGCATGATCTCGGCTGAATTCGATTTTCGAGCTAAAATTTCCAGGGGATCTCCTTATTCGTAAATATTCAGCGTTACTGCTTCTTTGTACTTAAATGTTAAGTTTTAAATAGATCATTTCTCTATTCATCTATTCTCCCACGAAACATTACATTCCGCTTTCACTTTGTTCTTCCAATTTCTCAATACGAGGATCGAGCAACTGTCAGAGTCTCTAGAAGCTATCGCAATTAATTCAAGATGGCGCAGCTTCCTCTAAAGCACGATCCTTCATCTTCTCAAGTCAAAAACAACAGAAAACGTTTATTGTACTCAAATATTCAGTTTTACCTCGAGTTCTACCGTATCATTTGACTGTCCAAGGGTTGAAGACTCGCCAAACGAGGTTCCGAAGCTAGTACAATTAATTCATAATGGCGCAGCTCCTCCAGCAACCTTACTTCTGTCGCCAAAACGAAAAAGATCGAAGATTTTCTTATTTCTGTCGCTCCGTCCGACCAGATAGACCTTTCAGACTTGAAAGGCGAAGATTGGAAGTTGGTAGACCGATCCGAGATGAACGCAGCTTTCCCTGGATAGCGATCCCAGCTAGTTTGAAAATGAGGACGACGAAGTCAATTCCAGGAATCGCCGGGTTCGCTCTTTTCTCTACTCCGAGAAGTAACGCTTGTCTAAAAGCGGTTTCCCGGTCTTGATTTTCGTTTTTCACCGCCTCTCGCGAGTCTTCGACGTTCACGCGTGTGTATCACGAACCACGGCACCGTGTGCACGCCCGTATCTACACGCACTCATGCATGGACGATAGTTATCTACGCGTTAATCTACGTCGCGGCCAACGTTTTCGCGATGACGACGCTCTCGGTTTTCCGTAGATCGAGCACGATCCATCGCGTGCCTCATCGGCCGGAGACCTTGATCGCGATTCCTGCGTGATACCAGCTACTTATTAGTCGCGTTTCACAGACCGACGAAGATGTTTCGATAAAAACCGTAGAAAAAGTAGTCCCGAAGACAATGTTTCTTTTTTTTTCTTCTTCTTGTACCGTGGTTCGTGCCCGACGTGATCTTCGAGACCCGAGAGTTTTGACGTCAAACGAGACCTCGATGGAACGCCAAGGCTCCGACACCGAGACCTCGAAAGTTTAACCTTTCATCCCAGAGTTGGCAACACTGAAACTAGCGTTCTCGCACATATTATTGCCGCACAATATTCCGGAACAATCAGCCGCGCCATATTACTTGGCAATGCTCGCTCGATCGAGAGATTCATTCTAATTATTCACCGTATAAGACTTTTTCGCAAGCGAATATCGGCGAACGAAAGAGGATCGTTAATCAACAAAGTTGCAAGAATATAATCTTCTCGAATCGTCCGCTACAATATTTAACACACGCAAAAGTGACAGCTGGTACGATTTCCCAGGTAGCAAAATTCTCAGCATTTTAGCTACCCAGCAGTTTAGCCACCCAAGCAGTTCAGCTACCTAAGCAGTCGAGCTGTCGGAATATTTCAGCTACCTGGAAGTGTAACTACCTTTTCGACAGACTTGTTTCCATCGAAACTGGAACGAATCGCCACTGGCTAGCAAGCAGTTCGTTAGGCACCGGTCGCAACATGTAGAAAGAACCGTGCAGCAAACACGAGGAACAATGCGAGTGACATTCCCGTGGCACACCACTTTCACGCGTCGCTCGCCTAGCCCAGCTATAGAGCGGCGTTCTCCAAATGATTCATACACGGTCCGGCGGAATCATCAATTATGTTCGAGCCATTGTTCTACGGGCGCATAACCGGGCCCTGTATCTAATACATCTAACCTACAAAACTGCCACCTCTGGTCTCGAGTTCGGATCTGATAAAATGCTCGGTGCTAACTGGGCGGTCGATCGAAAAATTCACACCCCTAACGTAGTTTCCACCCCTTTTAGGACGAGGAGGAGAGTGGGAGGTTAGTAGCGATCGTGGCGATACTGGAAATCATTAATTAGCCGATTCATTGTTGCTGTGGCGAGAAACCGACTCAGTTATCCGGTCCATCTGGATTCAGGACCACGGCGAAGGTAGCACACCGACGCTGGCATGCTTGCCCGAGACGCTAGTGATAGGCAGATAAATGGACGCAGATAAATGAGCGGAAGGCGAGGGAAAGGTGGAGGGACAAGTACGCACACGGTTGTTCGCGGTTCGACGTCTGCCGACACGCAGTTTCGCAAGTGATCCGGTGTTACGTATTGCACGCTGCCCGGGAAAAGGGAAACAGTCTGTCCGATTTTTTGCGCCCCCGTTTGCAACGGTCCCAGGCCCGCTATGTCATGGTTTCGTATGGGAGAATTTAGTCCGAGACTGGAAAACCGTTCTTGGACTGTGCGACTGCTCTCTGATCGATCTCTCGAAGCTGTATGTTCGAAGGATTATTCTTTGATCACGCTGGATGGAGTTGCAGACTCGAGACATTAACGCTCGACGTCCTTGTAGCAGTTTCATTCCCCAAACGAATTGGGAGTTGTTGATTGATCATTGAAAAATTATGAAATACGTACGCCACTTTGTATATTAACGTTCTGTGTCTTGTAGCAGTTTCATTCCCCAAACGAATTGGGAGTTGTTGATTTATTAACACATTACCGACCGGTGATTATTGCATATTTTTGAAAAATGTACGGTACATGGCTAAATTTTCATTTAGCATTTAGTATGAACTAACTAAGTCACCCTCAATAACGTCGTCTAATAGTTTCATTTAAAATTGCAATGTCAAAGAAAATTTCTATGCTTTTGTTTTTGGTACAGCAGACTCTACCATAAATTATAGAATACATAACGCGTTGAGTTTTAGAGTGTAGTCTTAGCGTGTAGAGTATTTAAAAACCTCCAAAGAGAAATAATACGAATCCTCCAGCAGTCCCACCACCAAGATCTCTCTGATCGGAGTGGGATCCTCTGGAAGCCTGAAAATCCGAGACTAGACGGTCCACATCAAAGCACAACAGTAGAGTGTGCTCGATAGGAAGCAGTTCACGATCGAAGTAGACCGATTAGTCCTTTTTTTCGTTCCTCCTTTCTCTTCGGCTCCTCTTCGTCGGCAGCCGACTAACCGGCATCGAACGAGCTTATCACGCCGTTATCTCATCGGCTCGTCGCTCGGTTCGTGCGTGTCAAGATAGCAACGTGTCCAACCATCGGCCAGCTTAGGCCAAGCTTCTCTCTGTCTCTCTTTCTCTCGCTGGCGAATGCATCCGAGCTCGATGGTTGAATATACTCTCGGCTTGTATTATCGACACGGGCAATAAAAGTAATAGAAGTTCGACCGACACGTCGCTATCGGCTCGTATCTGTCCACCGGCTACAAATGGGAAAGTTTCGAGGCACGCGAGCCACGCCACGGCTTATTATATTCCGTGGACGTTCGTGATCGCCCACGCGGACTTCGTCCTTGTGTATTTTCGTATGTAACCCCACGATCCTCGTAAATCCTGCACGATATTATTTAATTCAATTTTATTCCGTCCCCGGGATACGCTTGTTACAGACTTGACATGAGAGGCGGATTCGTGAGGGTGGCTCCGCACTTCCTTTCTTTCATTTCCTGTAGGGATGTGCTGTGATCCTGCTAAATTATGCAGACTACTATATGTATAGACTTATTCTAGTGGAAATATTAAAAAATGTTTTTATGCCGTGCGAAACTGCCACGATATCAATCAATTTTACCTTGAGAGAATGGTTGGAGTGACGTGTAAGGGTTGATTCTCTTGGAAATGCTAGTGCAGCCTTCCAAAATTAGAAAAAAATACAAAATAACGAGACAAATTTTAATTTTTTGTAGGAAATCAACCACCAAATATTATTTTTTAAACAGTCCTCTGACAGCCTCAATTTTCACCAAAATAATTTCATCTTGTTTAAGAAATAAAATTTAGGAGTTGATTTCCGTAAAGAAGATGAAATTATGTGATAAAAAATTGAGGCTGTTGAACAACTGTTCGAAAAATAAAACACATCGTTCAATTTTCTAAATCAGGATGAAATTTATCTTTCAAACGGCTCAATTTTATACAAACAAGACTTGAACTTTATGTGAACACGATCAAATAAAATAGAAATTACGAACTCCAGGAAAAGTGACAATAAAATGCACGATAGTACTAATGGATGAAAGTATTAGTTGTACAAGCTAGAGGTGAAGTGTTTGATGGCTTGGAACGTAGTTTCAGAGTTCGAATCAGTTCGCAGTAGTAGCTACGTAGAAATCCTTTTCATCTTGTTCGGGAGGTTTTATTGCAGGACGTCCGATGACGCGAAGATAAAACTTTCCCTCAGATTCGACGAGAGTTGTGTCGTACACGATGCAACGCGCCGGAGGATTGATGTTTCCGTTGTCTAATGGCCTGCGTTGTCGCTATAATCATACGTCTTCGGGTTCAATGTGTACTTTCCTTCACCTAGATACAGCGACGCTTGTGCTCGATCAACGTTCGACATGAATATTTTGTGAGAACACACGAGTCTATATTTTCAGCCCGCGTTTTCTTTCGTCAGCCTTGACATGGTAACACCCTCGTGCCGAAATAGCTGCCATTTTTCTTCACAATTAATTTCATTAGCCCCAAACCAAAATACACAATTCCATCGATTCATCAATTAATCCCGTATATTCTTCTGAACAATCCTTGGATCCTTCTATTCCCACTTTTGCCATTCGAGAATATACAATTTTGGATCTCCGTATCAATTCGTCTGCATTAACTTTAAATGTTTCGCGGTGAAATAGTTGCCATTTTTTATTGAAAACTCGCCCCACCGTCTACAGATTAAAACACACAATTTTATCGATCCATAAATCACGATGAAATATTTCTTCTTCTAATAACCTCTGTGTCAGTTAACGCGTTCTCCGTGCTAAAACAGCTTTGTCATTTTTATTGAAAATTTATTCTGCCGTTCGTAGATTAAAATGTCATCGATCTCATTGATGTTAAGTGGAAATATTTTTTCATACGATCCGTCGACGCCAGTGTTATTCGGACTCGTTCAACCTGGCGTTTCGACTCGCGGGTTTCGCGTTCATTATTAGTCACTTTCGTTCGACGTCCTCGTTAATATTTGACGCGTTCGGTCGGCATTTTTTTGCGATCGCTGCGGAAACCCATTTAGCCGTTCGCCGATAAAAACGCGAATCCAGTAATACTAGTTTTTCCGCAGCGCTACGAAACTTGCATCGGCACACAGTGTGTTTCGCCTGCCATTTCACGCGTGTCATGTATACGCTCGGCCGTAATTATGTCGCGCACTTCGTTCTCCCGCGAGTGAAAAATACTGGACTGATAGTATGTAATGAATCGCGGAACAAAGCCCTCGTTCACATCGATTCTTTATTTCGCGTTCGACTCGCGTATACTTGAAATAATTGGTTGTTTTTCCCCGCTTCCTTCTATTCCGACTTTTATCAATCATTTTCTTTCTTGTGTGTATAAACCCTCGTCGTTTCTTTTTATGTCGACCGAAGTAGATTCTATACAATTACTTAAATCAGCTGAATAGATAAATGAAGTCGAGATCCTGTTTGAAACAATATTCAAGCATTAGTGTCATAGAACCTGCGGTTTCTGGCAGTCTAGGAATTCATGAAGTTAGTTGGCTCGAAATCGAATAAGCACAATCAAACAATTAATTGCTCTCTTTTGTTAACACGTTGAAATGTATCAAATTCCCGCGACACTTCTAACATTATTTTAATTCCTTTGCTGAATTCTATTTCCGTAGAAATTCGGAGCTAATCATTATGTTTGAATCTAATCCAGACGAAAGTAAAATTTCTCTGAATAATCGTCGACAAAGGAAATGTCTTAATTGTTTCTGAAACGAATTCAATCAATTCGCATGCAAATTATCGACGTGTTTTATAAAAGTTCTGGATATACATAATTGTGTTGGTCCCGAGATGATCGGGACTGGGGACAATTATTCCAATTTTCCCGGGGACACGTACGAATCGGTCCGAGGCGTGTCTCACCTCTCGTTACATGGTTTCCAAGAACAGATCCTCGGGGTTGTTCGGCAGCCTCGTGAATATCGTGCAAAAAGGAGCCTTCGGTGGACGCGGATCGACTCGGAGAAATCATGGAGTACACGCCACGTGAGAACCAATAAAAAAAGCCCCCTCGTCGGACCCCGTTCCTCCTCCCCATCCCTCTCGTGAATGGGGTCCGAGGAGATAGCGGTGGTGGCGCCCCCTTAGTCCCTCCGACAACACGGTGGCGGTGTTTTCGCGTGGTTCGTACGCGAGGAATCGCGGCGGCCCGGTGTTTCTGCAAACATCGAACTCGTCTGCCGGTAATTATTGGTATTTGAGGCACTGTGGGAGGTCCCGCGAGGCACGCCAGGCTCTTTCGATGCACGTACATGCACGAGCCGCTGCGTGAAAATAATTATCGGCCTTCTCTCCGCTTCTTCAAGAGCCGGCCAACAGAATGGAGTGAAAGAGAGGAGAGGCACCGCGAGAGGGGGACGACATCCTTCGATAAAGGAAAGACGGGACCCGCTCCGGTGCCTTTCCTTTTTCTTCCTCCCTTTTCCTTTCTCCTGTTTGGAAAACTCTGGACTCCCTCCCTCCGCTTTTTATTCGCGTGCGCCGCGCCGTCGGGAGACTTTCTTGCAATTAGACGATTCCGCGAACGACTCGGCCGAATGCGTCTTAATCTAAATCAGCGTATTAGTCGAATGTTCTTCCAGCTGGTATTTATTCACTGAATATTATCGATGATGATTTTATAGAATCTTTACAAAATTTTGCATGAAACACTGTTTCCCTCTGCCAATAAAATATTATAGTTATATATGTATGTAGTAAAATATTTTTTTATTGGTAGAAAAAGGATTAGTAAACATTACGAATTTGTCCTGAAATTAGCAAAGATTATCTATGATTTATGACTACTTTAACACGTCAAATATAATGGCTAATTTCTATACAATGTATATATTCATAATGGTTACAGTGACGTATTTCTCAGAATCTATTGTGACTCTTTGTTACACCGTGGACATTCATGAAAAATCGCAATATAAAAATTCGATGCTCGCAGAATCCCCGTTATCAGCCAAAAATTAAGTTACATGATATTCGACAGCTTCGTATCAAACGAAATATACATCGCATAAAGACTACTGAAAGAACAAAGTAGATGGTAATCCGACGGTGCTTCATGAATTTTAATCCTCGCGGTAATGAAAAAACAATACGTGACGCAAATGCTCGCTTCGATTTTCCATATTGCATGTAATAACGTGCGGAATGACGTTCGAAATGTTAACCGTCAAGATGAAGAATATTTATACGACTGGCAGTCAAGCGAAAACCGAAATTACACGGCAACAATTCCGGAGGAACTGAAGACTGGGTGACCGGGTGTTTCACGCGAAAATGGTTTGGAATAGACGGTTCCCTCTGGACAAAGTTAAAAATCCGGTCGCTGCTCGGGTCCGTGGGTCCCCTGGGTGGAGAACCACGGCGGAGTCGAGAAGAATTCGCGCAAAACAGGCTCGAGGGGTTTCGACCGGCAGAAGCGCGCCCTCTCCGTTCCTCCCTCGTGCGAGGAATCCCTGCACCGAGCCCGGGAACGAAACCCTCCTCCTCCCGTTCCCCGCCTCCTTCTTCAGAGATCTTTCAGGAAGATCACCGGCGGCGCAATGCGTTTCGTTTTGCGGCGCGCGCTTGCACCTGACCAACTTTATGGCAACGGGGCGCGAGTCTACTACTCGCGGTATCAAGCAACAACAACGATGATCCCTCGGGTTGCCATATAGTTCTGACAGCAGCTCGGCGAAACCGAGAAGGGAAGAGGGAGGGAGAGAGAGAGAGAGAGAGTAGAGAGAAGCAGAATTAGTGGCCAACACAGAGAAAGAGAGAGAGAGAGAGAGAGAGAGAGAGGCCAGTGTTGGTGAACGTTAAAGAAAGCGAAGGATAGAGAGCGTGTACCTCATGGTCGGAATGGGTCAGCCATGGCAGAGCCAGGTTAGGGTACACACACACATTATTTCAATGTTGGCAGTAATGCCTGTTATTAAGCGATGATAATGATTGGTATTATCGCGGGTTGGGAGCAGGACTGGTAGCAGCGGATATAAATCATCCTTACTTCCTTCTTGCTGGCAGTGGCCTGGGCTCTCCGCGAGAGAGCTCACCTCCATGCCAAGAAGCTGTAAATAACCTGGCGAGTTGCAGCGGTGTTGCTTCGCCGCCAGGAGGTAAAGGAAAGGCTTCCTCCGACGCGACCGCCATATGCCCGAGACCGTTTTACCGGTGTGTTGGTGGATATCGGTCTTGGTTAGATAGGTACCTCGTAGTTAGGCACCGACGTTCTCTTCCTACCGTGCTACCCTGCGCCCAGGACTTTCCCTAGGCGATCTGACAGGGCAGAGACTTCCTCTACTCGATTCCACGGCCCGTATTACGCATCTCGTTAGCGCCGTGCAAGCGTTAACAGCACGCAATCCGCCAACGCTCCGACGACTATCGTGTCCTCCAGATCCTACTGGACGCGAGACCGGACAACATCCGCGGGGATGATTCACGGTTCCCACGGGTCCCTTCTATCTACCGTACGAATACCCGTTTCGTCTTGGAAAACGCTAATTCAAGACGGACACCATTCTACGCTGCAATTATTCTCGCCTGGAAAAGGAACACTTCGGCCCAGAACGTGGACATATACTTCCAATATGTTTCACAAAATTTTAACATCCCTTTATGATCAGCATGTCAAGCGTCACACTAAATCATCTACAGCTCCGTTATTTGCTCGAATGGGATCATCAAATTCTGGGAGCATATTCTAAAAGTATTGTACTTTCAATATATCCTAAATAAATTTCAGAACCCGTCATACTAGACCACCCTCTAACCTACAAACTCTCTTTATGATCAGCCTGTGCTGCGTCGCAGTGAATGACCTGTAGCTATGTTATTTTCCCGAATAGCATCATGACATTTTGGGAGTGTTTTCTTAACACATTACCGACCGGTGATTATTGCATAATTTTGAAAAATCTATGGTACATGGCTAAACTCTTTTTAATAGAATCTTCAATAGCAACAGCAATTTCTATTGTGAACTAACAAGTCACCCTCAATAACGTCATCTGACAGTTTCACATTTAGGATTGCAATGCAAAACAAAATATCTATGCTTTCTTTTGATACAGCACAATTATTGAAAAATCCTATTAATAGGCTTCCGGTAGGTAAAGTGTCAAAATTCTTCCAAAAATAATAGGGGAGGATTGAGGAGCTGGAAGATCCTAGAAACCAGAGTAGATCGTAGGGAAACCTGTCAGCCCTCGGTACAGACGTTACCTATAGGTGTACCCGGCGGCTCACCCGTCGCTGGCAACCTCCTTTCCCAAAGGCTGTTCCTCGTCGACTGGTTGTCTTTCTCGCTCGGTCATAAATCATCGTTCGGCGCCGACGATCGAATTCACGATACCCACGTCCTCCCTCGATTCCTAGAACGACGCGCAACGACCCGACCGCTGTTTCATCAACAGCAGTCGAGTCCACCTTCACGGGTTTCACCTACGCGTGTGCGTGACACGAGGATAGGATCCACACTCTCGATAGTAGTGAGAGCCCGAACTCTCCTCGGTGTCTAGGCTATACGTTTAGGCTACGCGAAACTCGAACGGGGTCTCGTGCGCACACGTTGCCTAACGGTGTAAGGTCGAAGGGGTGCAGGGGGCCTCAGTCACGCCCACGCGTATCTCGATCTAATAAATCCAACATTTCGCCGGTAAATCCGAGCCCTATCCCGTGGCAGTCGCGCATCTGCGGGAAAGGTTCTGGATACGGGCATTCGGGGAACAGGAACACCCAGAAATCTTCTATCGCGGAAAAGATTCCGCTAGGCGACCTCTCGCTTGTGCGAAATCAAAATTGTTTCAACAAAAGTGGTTCAAAATTCGATTACAAGATGTGACGCATATATCAAACAACACGGCAAGTTAATATAAGCGTGGTAACAAATGACTAATAAATTTTCATTAATTATTTCTTTCTAGCTCTGCTCATAGGATAGGTGAAACACAATTGATTCAGAACTATTCTCCAGTTCCATAGAAGTCGTACGCGTATATGTAGCAACTAGGCGAACGCAGCAGGTTAATATGTGGGGGGCACAGTGATCCCGAGGATTCGCGAGAGGAATTAAGTGGCGTGAACGGTTGTCAGGCTCGAGATAAGTTCCTCTTGGTCTTAATTAAAGAGCAAGGCAAGCTTGAAGTTGAATATTCATGTTAACAAGATTTACATACTCGGAGTCAGTGCTCTAAAATGAATATAAAATCCCTGTACTTACCGGACGGTTTCCACATCCGCGTTTGATCACAAACCACTAAATACCGGTAAGCTACTAATTTTCTCCTTGCAATACTACCCACTCAAATAATAATGCTCCCTCCAATGCACAGTGTAGGTAGTCGCAAATACAACGTCCCTCTCTCTCTCTCTCTCATTTGGAGTTTAATGAATAAAATATTCGTCCTCGATACTTGTCGATGTTCTTGAACCTTGTTGAAATTAATATCTTCTAGACTGGCTCAAACAAAAATGATGTCGAGTCGTATTCAAGGGGCGCAAGGGGTTAGATATGAAGAGTTAGGGTTACTTGCAGAGGCTTAAATAGCTAGACTATAGACAGCCGGCAGCCATTTCGCGAGCGGAGGTTAATTGGCCACGCACGTCTCCGAGGAGACATCGCATCGCCGGAAGAAAGCGCGAGAGGGGAACGGATCTCGTGACGCGAAAACTATAATTTGCGGAGATTTCTTTCTCCCCGAAGCTCCGCGACCTACGGTGCCCGAACCTCGGCCACGTCTCGGGCTACCTCTTCAGCTCTCCCAGCCGAACGGATTCCGCGAAACCGGACAGGGAGAAAGAGAACCGGTGAGAGAGAGAGAAAGAGAGGGATACTCTCGCGAGGACTCGCGCGCGTTTTGCGATCCGGTAACGAGGCGTCCCAGTTCGAAAACTCTCGCGATTCGCACGCGAACTAGCTACGGAGATATCAGCGTTACAACGGCTTCTTGGAAAACCGTGAAACGGTAAGAAACTGCCTAGAGATCTGGCGGGGGAGAGGAATGACGATCCGGTGGGAATATCCTGGGGAGGTGCCGACGCTCAAATTATGAAGAAACTCGGTCTCCAGGGGTCCAAGCCGACGCGCAACCATGAAATCTTATGTCTTCTTGCGGCTCCAATGTTGAAAATGTGCCAATTATTTGCCTAATTACAAACTAGTTTAATTTTCCTGAAATACTTTCACGGGTCTATGCGTCGCGTTATAAAAATCACAAGGATTTATTTATTCAGATTTTTACCGATTTTTGGTGGAATGACTGCCTAAAGAAAATAATGAAGATTGAGAACAAATAATGTCTTCATTATAGTAACTAGGATAGGGTAGGACCAAATAATATCTTCATTATAGTAAACTTCCGTCTAAAATGCAGTGATCAAAAAGCGGTACGAAATAAATACAGCAAATCTGCCTTCAGCATATCAAATTTAAAGTTACGGTACTCAACGCTAGATGTACAAGCTATGCACATCGTTCGTAATTTCCTGTTAACCGCGTTCGCACGTTTTGTCAAGTTCTGGAGAACAAAATGCTGTGAAAGTTAAGTCAAGACTGTCTCGATGCGTGAAAGACAAGACACATCGACGTGATAAAATATTTATAAGTAGAACGTTTCAACTGCGTAGAAGTCTGCGAACTCTAGTTGTTGGATAATTGAGGTTCTACTTCGATGCACAGGGGTTTAGTCGATTCTGATCAATTAATAATCGAATCCAAAGCTGTCGGCTAGAACGCGAACGTTTCTGAATCACTGAGAACTTATTCAAATCATTAAGAAAATTTTCATTGAATTGCACACTAATTTTGATTGGGTGTCCAAATTAAATGGTAGGTCTTACAATGAATCTGCGAGTTTATCTTTTTAGGTACCTTCACGAGCAGTGGGAGTATCTCATTTACAGCTCACAGTAGAAACTGTAGATTTTTTCCTTAACCCTGATCCGTCCCTCGTGTCAATTTGACACAGTTTTCCTGAAATAAGTTATACCGATAGCGCCGATATCATTTAGCGCATGTACAAAATTTATGATCGTTAAAAATAGAGAATATAAGTTATACCGTTCGGTAATTTGTAAGTAAATTTGTCCAAAACTTGGTGACTTTTATCTTTTTAAATGCGAAACATATAACCGCAAAAATCTAACATGTGAATGTTGACTCATCAATTTGAATGAAAAAAAAACATCGAAAAGTAACTGTTTGACTTGATCTTTTATCGTTTCTTTTTATCACTGTGTCAATTTGACACCGAGGGACAGATTCAGTTCGCGAAATGAGGGACGGATGTGGTTTAATGTCGTGAATGAAAATAATTTCTGTAAACCGTGTTCCAAGAGCGACACTGAGAGACCAGTGGAACAGCGACTCGGGTGGTGTTCTAAAGTGACAACGGGTCCTCGTAGAGGTCCTGCCGATGGGGTTAGCGAACTCCGGGTGAGCCCGGGCAAAAACCGGGGAATTTGCAAAAATGAACAATTATAGGAATCCAGAGTAGTCGTCCTGGGTGCCCCTTCCCGTCCTCCGTTGTCCTCTTCCGTTCCCGTAGCGTCTTCCTCCCTCTTCGGCGTCTCGAATCCCGCGGTTCGGTGGAGGGAGGACGTGTATGCGCGGGTCGTTTGAAGTGGCACCGTCCCCGCGCTTTTGCTTTCTCGGTTTCTTACCGTCGCCTTCTTCTTCTTCTTCTTCGTCCTGCCCGTCTCTCTGCCTCGCGCACCGCGACAGCCTTACACAGCTCTCGGTCAGCCCTTTCGGTATTCGTTTGTTTCATGGCGGCTCCCTTCGTGTCTCCCGTCCTTCTTCCTTCCTTCTCCTTCCCTCCCCGAACCCGTGCCCGTCGACTCGGCTTGATCCCCCAAGGCTCTATCTTACTCTCTCTCCCTCTTTCTGTCTTTCACTTTCTCTCACTCTCCAGGATCCTCCTCAGCCCTTCTACCTATATTGCTTCGGGACCCTATGTACCGCATAGTTGCGGCATTGCTCCGGGCTGGGCCTCGTTTTACAACCTTGTCCCGGCTTCGTGGGGAGGTACGGACCTCCATAGGTGCTCACCTACTTCCCAACAATGGGGATACCCAGGGTGAACATATTTTTCGAAGACCTCGTGCTCGACCTGTTCATGGTTGTATTATAGATGCTCTTCGAGACCCCTTCCGCTTCGATTTTCTAGCAAAACACTATCCAAATCTCGAGATTCTCCAGATACATAGTTTAGACCTCGGGTTAATTCTTTTGTTGGAGGTCTCAATTTTCAAGTTTGAGGTTTATACCACTAGACGTTCCTGGAGACCCGAGTGGATTTAACTCTTCACGAGTCAGTCACACGAGGAGATTTCTTCGCTACAGGTCTCAACGTTTATGTCATAGACCTACAACAAGATCCCTAACGAGAGAATTATCCAGCCCTATACGATATAATGGAATTAATAATGGGTCTGCAGGGTTCCAGAGTTGCAGGTAAAGACTTAATAATTGTATATTGTTCAGCAACCCCTATTACTCTGTGTAGGTATTTATTAATCATAGCGGAACTACTGGTTGCACAGTAAATGGTAGATAAAACTTGTTTCAATGGGGGTACTTATAGAAATCCTGATGTTTTCAACTCATTGTGTGCTTGGTACTTCTAATTGTTGACTGACCAGTCTTTAACACGCCCACACCCCGAAAACGAATATCCTAAACAATTTATTGAAATACGATCAAACTAATTTTTCCCACTTTCTTAGTTATACTTAATCATGATACACATATTCAGAGACTTCGTGCCTGTCTTCTGGTAAATTCAATATTTCATAAAGCAGGTGCTCCGTATAAACCACCTTAATAGCGACGGAAGGCAGCGAAACAAATGACGATAATGAATACGTTCAGCCGGATTGCTAATCAAATTTGTGTCAAACGGGGCGAATCAAGCATCACTCAAGCAACAAAATGTAAAAAGCCTAGAAAGGTGGCTAATTTAAAGCCGTACATTGTTCAACCCTTATTACACGGACGTGTTCCGAAGCATAAAGTCCGAACTCATTAAAAGCAACGAGGCACCAAGTTGTAATCCCGTTAGCCACCGATCAAGATTAAGCTCACCAATTTTTCCGCCCTTGTCGAGCATCGTCTGCAACAAAAATATCGGCCGGATGGCTCGAGGATGCTCGTTTCAGCTCGGCGATCAGTTTCTCGATCGGCCACCGGCCGGTGTGATACGCGATCCCGGTAATAAAGACGTCTCGTTTTAATGGGGTGGATTTTTTCGCGAGAAATATTTGCAATCGCAGCTGTCCTCGCGACCGCGAGCGAACGAGCGAGTGAGCGAGCTAGCAAGCAGCTGCGACCCATTATGTAATCCCGCGGGTTACGTGGCGGTTTTATCCTCGGTTGTGAGAATTTCCGTGAGGCGAGGCACGACCTTGATTGACAAGCTATATCGATTCAATTTATCAGCCTAGGCATGCCGTTTTCTTTCGTCGCCGTGGCGCGCCGCACAGGTAAGAAATAAATTAAGTCGAATACCTGAGGAGAAGCCGCGCGCCCGCGCGCGCGCGTGTCTCTCTTTCGCCTCGCGCCGCGGCAATTTATTCGGTTTCCATTCGGCGGGGAATACGATCCGCGATAGACTCATCGGCGGAACCTCTCTTCCGGGCGAAATGACGTTAATTGAACGAGAAAAAAAAAACAAAAACACGGATCCGTCCAGAAAGGGGTAAAAAAGGGGAACACACGAGGGAAAGAACCGCATCTGCGGAACAAAAGATCAGGATCAAGTCGTACGCCGACACACGGTACGTCTTCATTCCCTTTTTTCCCCACCAGGGTTTTTCTGCCATCCGAGGGGAACGTGTAACGCAACATGTACGTCGTTAAGTTCACTTACTATTCACCGGCTTTCATTACCATTACCAAGTTTCCTTAACTCGACGTAGTTTCAATTTTTCACTGGTTCCGAGCGTAGCCTCTGCTATAGGCTTCGGAGCGCAGTCCTTGCCGAGAATCAAGACGTGTATAGGCCGTCTATAAATGTCCAAAAGGCTCGCTCTGTCGTTCGAGGCTGACGTCGTTTTCAATGGGATATCGGAAGCTTGGATGTGTCACATAATCGACTAGGATGCACCGAATCCCATGAATGATTCACGATTTTTGAAGCACAAAGGCTTTCTGCGAAGTGTCTACATTTCTGATCTACCGTAAATAGGAATCGATTTGTAGTGTCCACGCGAAGATTGTTTGCCGCAATCTCTCGCAAATTGATCATCGTAATTGCTAACTGATTTGAACCCTCGAGCGAATTACATTTTCTTTAACACCCTCGAGAACTCTGTCATAGTTTCAATTTACCTTCGAATTGAGGAAATGAGAAAGTCTACGAACGGTTCAATAATATTTTTCAATCTACTTTCATAATTGAGGAAGCAAGTTGAGGAAATTGTTCTACAAAGAAAATATACGTATTTTAAAAAAAATCTCGTCCACAAAGAGTGGATGATATTTTTCAATCTACTTTCAAATTGAGGAAGCAAGGAAATTGTCTGCAAAGAAGATCTTCCAAAGAAGAAAAATTCGAAGATCAAAGCCACATCTTGCCACGTCTTCAAAGAAAATCCTCTTATAAATTATATTCTACCCTGAATACAACGTAGAGCGAAGTCAGATTTAATTGACACACAATCCGCTCAACAATCGCTGCTATATTTACCTCTCACAGCTTCTCACAGTTTCTCAACACAGAGTTAAATATAACTCGCTCAATCTTCGCCGTGTCAAGCCTCCGTTCAGTTGAATTGAAAACAAGAATCAGCATGCGAATTATGAATATTAAAGTATGAAAGTGGAAGACAAGTTTCGCAGCGAAGGTAGTCCACGTTTTACCTTCCACAATAAAATCCACTGGAAAATTGATTCAGCTGTGGAAACGCGTATCGAACGGTGTCGCGGCTGATAAAACCAGACTGATAAAAACTAAAAGAACGATCGTGAAATGATTGTTATTACGCTTCCATATTGGTGATCGACAGATAGCGAATTTTATGCATTTATGGAAGAAACGTATCGAGCGAAGTGATTACAAAACTAATGTTGATATATTATTTTCCAGTTGTACACAATTTTTGATGTAAAAACTTCCAAATTATTGCTGAGCGTTGAATGAGTCTGATTCGTCACGCTACGAGGTGAAACGCCATTCGGGTAAATGCAAAGTAGCATTGATTTTTTGTTGTTGTGATACCTCTTATGAAACTCAGTAGAATTTAAGTAGTTGGATCTTTTTAAAGAATAAAGAAAATTCATATCCTGCATAAAGATCCACAGTCTAGCGATCAACATTCTATTGCCCCACGATAACCGTAATCGATGCTAGATCAATTTTTTTTTGAAAACTCAGTTTACGATTCAGAAGTGGTAGCCAGAAATCGAGACGCGTGGATTCCAGAGGTGATGACAAATGCATCTGGCGGCGCATTCAAGCGTCAGCGGGCCCGGGCATCGATTATTCATTCGATACATTGTAAAAATCGAACAGATCGCGGATCGAGCTCGGCAAAGACACACGTGGGGGCACCGTGGAAGCCGAACGGACAACCGAACGACCGCTTCATTTTGTATTCAGGCAGCGCATGCGCCAGTTGTCACCGCTGACACATCGTTCGTCAATCCGTTTCTGCACACAAAGCTGCGCAAGAATAAAAAGGACAAGCCTGCATCGCTCTCTGCACCCCGGGGAACGACTCAATCGGCATCGATCGCTCGATCCGCTGCCTCTTCTTACCTCACCGCGCCGTAGATCCTGCGATTTGTCCGATATTCCTCGCAATAATCGTGCTCGACGCGTACCACAGATTTTTCTATAAAGTCGGACATTAGACTTGAACATTTAATTTCTTCGCGAATAATAGAATTACGCCTGTTAATCTTCGTAGATCCACCAAACTTCTCTCTCAATAACCGAACAGATTCATTATTTTTTATACAAATTTTAAACATTTCTACCCGTACATTTTTTCATTATAATATGAAAAAAAATACTCAACTGACTTGTAAAATCTCCAAAGAACCAAGATAAAATGTAATAAGCTGTTCAAGACCTATGTATAGTTCTATTTCGACAACCCTGTATAATTGACTTACATTCCTACAGCTATTATAGCAGTTGAACAAATCCTACAGAAGTTCTTGCAGGGTAGCATGATTACAGAATACAAATCAGCAAAATAAGTACCTACCCAGCGATGCCAAGTGAAGTCGAGTCCACGGAAAGGGTTACAATTTAGACGAGTACGCATTCGGCAATATTGCCCTAATTGCTCCCCATCAGGACTCCGCCCTATTTAGAAGGCGATTCTCGGGCTGTGCCGTGGATTATTACGGCTGAAAGTCCTGTAAAAAAGAGTGATTTTAATGCGCTGTCAAAATCAGGGGTCTTCGGGTGCCCGACGATGGTATCTCGAGCAGCTGCCAGCGACTCTGTTCGCATTCGTCGTTTCTTGAGGACGCGGACCGAACCCCGTTGAGCTCGCGGTTTTTTCTGGCCTGGCTCTCTAGCTCTCATTTGCCGTTTCATGAAAGATGTAACGCCGTTGATGCGCGCCTACTATCTCTCTAAGTAAGAAGGTGGAGGTCGGAGTGGATCGCCTTGGAGCCGGAGAAGCGCCCCGCCCACCGTCTCGTCTTTGCTCCGAGCCCTTTGCGTTTCGTACTCTTCCTCCAAAACCGTAGGATCCGGCACCGGTGCGTTTTAAGCCGGCCTCACACGCGGAAAAAATCTGGCCAGCACTGCGGATCCCTTCGCGCCGCTGATGAAGATATTCGGCTCTCTGGAATTCACAGCCTACGAGAAAATTAATCTCTGCCCCGCGTCCTCCTCGCCCCGATGCCTCGGCTACGAGATGGATCTCGTTTAGTAAAATTGGCTGATAGCCTTTGGAAATCTTGCGTAGCCCGTTAATCACCGAATTTTTATTTCTAAATGCTTCATCGAAATGATTCATATTTATTTTAACGTGTACATCACTGTTTGAGGATGTACCATTTACAAAGTTAATTATTTGTTTGTGCATCTATTGCTGTTTTTAGTAGCATCAACAGTAAAAAAGAAAAATACTTAGAAAGTACATCAACGATCGCCAAGCAATAACCTTCACCGATTATGCTACTTTATCATATTCTGTCCCTTCTGGAACAATTTATGACTTGCTGCATGACTACTTGTGTTAAACATGCGGCTCGGAATGAAACGTTTAAGGCATGAATTACGTTATCGTTGCTTTCTAACCGCGATTTTTATTCCAGATACTTGGGAAATGTTCAAGTAGCATGTATTTTACGACGGGGATATTTTTTTAACCCTTATCCTGCCATTAGACTATTTTATTTACAAGTTTTCTAGAAATTTTGGTGATTTTAAGAAACGTTTTCTCTTACCGGGTATCGTTCAGTCAGCAACAAAGGTTAAGAAGTTACGGCAATCATTTGCTTCTTTAGGATCTTAAGTGATAAATGTCAAATACAGTAAACTGTCTAAAAGTCACGCAATTTGCTTTGTTAAAAATATTTAGAATTTATAGGTTTAATTTCTGCCAGAAAAAATTGTAAAATCTCTCGATTACGAAAGAATTACATTAAATTAAAAGAGTCCTGCAAAGAGTTAATGCTCGTAGATCGCATATAGTGGAAACAATCGATGTTGGAATAAAGAAAAGTTGCGGCGGCTTAAAAATAGGTGGAAAGGATCCAGTTTGAAGGGCATAGATCTCGGATCGGCGTGACCGCGTCGAATCGCCGCGTCCATTTCGCGTTTCGATCGGCGTCGCGTAACCGAAAGGGCCGGAAAATTATTCAGAATTAAATGTTCTCGCGGTCGGGCGTCTTTTTGCACGCGACCATTACGGTCGGCCAGTGTTGCAACGACGAAATTAACGATCCGTGAAACCGATCGGGCGATCTCGATGCCCGCAACCGTCCCGGTAAACGCGGCGTTACGATTATCCTTTTCTTTAGTTTCCACTCGTCGTTCTCCCGTGACTTTATTGTCGACGATTATTAACGACACGGTTATTTAATCACACGGAATGGCCGCGCTCTAATTGAATTTGCGTGCGCCGCGACATAAATCCTGAATTTTCGCCGGTCGACAGGGGGAGCTTTACAAGCGAACGACTCGATTAGTTAAATTATAAAAAAGAAAGCACTCGTGTAATTTACGGGGACTCGGGCTACCGGAGATTCGAGTACGTTTAAATTAGGCTTACGTGTTCCAGAAAGAGAGAGGTAGGTCTTTCGGGTTCTGTTCTATGCCTGCTCTCGAGGGGTAACACGATAGCGGGACGATTTACAAAGAGGATCGATCGACAAAGGGCATCTGATAGGCTCTCTCCGCAGGGATTTTGCTTTGAATGGATCACCGGGTCGGATCGTGGTGTACTTTACGCGCTCCTGAACGCCGAGCACTATGATACACGGGGTGTAAGCCTGCGAACCCTTAAGCCTGACTTACACGCGACACTTTCGGCCCGTTTGCAATCGAATCTCGTCTTAGCGACGCGTTTAATAGATTTAAATCATTTCTTTCTTACCTTAGTGTATAATGCTAGACTGCGGATCTTTATACATTTAGAGGAAAATTGAGCAGATGAAATTCAAGAATGTTGTAAAATTTTTAAAATTTAAGATCTCAATATATGATTTTTCCTGTATTAAAATCATTAAGCGAAGAAATAACATTCAAATTGATTTCTATTCCTTGCAAACGATGCAGACAATTTTTATTTTGCATAAAGATCCGCAGTATAATAATCATACTATCCGTTTGTTCAATCATTTAGTTCACTTCAATTTTGTACATCTTGTTTCTTTGGAATATATTTGGCTTGTTTCACATCTTTCTTTTTAGGGGTGAGCGGGAAAATACCCACTAAAAACCTTAACCACACCCGGGACGGCTAGTAAGACGCCTCTCTATTAATTTTTCTTCGGGTTATATGGAGATCCGTGGTCTAGTTATCCGCAATTCTCACGAATCTCTTAAACCGGGTCTAATCACTTTTGTTCTTTGCCATAGGCTTGTTTCACGTCTGCACTCCAATCATTCATCTATAGTTTGCAACAATCTACTTCTCGTAAATATATTTTTTTGTGCGTTAGATTAAAGCAAAGATTTGATGCATTTACGACGAAAATACAGATCTATATGCATTTTTAAAGAATAGTTACTTGCCAGCGTGTTCGCACCTTCAGAAGTTTTGAAAGTCTCTTCTTTGCATCAGCAAAGAGGGACACAGCCTTGTTCGCAAGTGTGCAGAAACGTCTGCGGCTCTCGAAAAAGGGGTACTGTGTCGTCGAGACGGTGTACCCGTGGCTCCGTCGATGTTGGACAGGTAGGAGCAATGTAAATCGAGCCGTTGATAGCAGAATAATAGCGTTCTCAACGTCACGGGAACAGTCACTTGAACTTCATCGAGCGATAAGCTGGGCGCTATAGTCCGGCCACTTCCGTGACAGAAACGTCGAAAAAGCTGTTTCATCGGACCTGCTACGTGTCTCTTGCAAGCCTGACGGAGGCAGAGGAAGAGCTATAGTTCCTCTATCCACGATGTCAACGATGGAGGATGACGTCGACGGTTCTAGTCCCGATTACGTGGGTCAATCAAGAGTTTGCTAGCCGCGAGACTATACAGGTTGTACGCGCGAACCAATCCGGCAATTTAAATCGCAAACTTTTCCTTTGCCTCTGCCTAGAGAACTGTCCCGACCACGATTACTTTAACCCACCCACCTTCGTTTTGCATCCTCCCTTTTTTAGGAGGGAAGGGGTTGTCAGATCGATAACAAACGAAGCCGACGATTAGAAGTTTCTTTCATTACAAAACCCTTCGTTCTTGCGGCGACGTGAGCAACTACTGCGAAACGAGGGCCCAGGATTCTTTGTTATTATTAACTCATAGCCGTACTAGGTCGATACACCTACCACTTCAGAATTAAATGCCTAGCTTTCCGGTTGCGAACATACCAAGAGTGACATCAATTCGTAACGTATCGGCGAACATTCTTCGAGGGGTCATCGCGGAACCTCGGTTTTCAACCCTTAATCGCCGAGGTGGTATCGCTCAGTCATCGCGATCGCGTTTTTAAACGTGCACCCCCTCGGAATTGTCAGTGCAAGATTTACGGCCCAGAGTGTTAGGGGGTGTCGGTTCCGGGATTTCCACCCCCTGTTAATTAAAACGCCTTCATTCCAAAAAATGTCGTACAAGAGAAAAGAAAATTCAATCGTATAAATATTAATTACAAACGAACCAAATAGTAGATAGATTTTGTTAAAATCTTCAACACGAGCCTGGCTCGATAAAATACGTCACGGGATTAGGCCCGTATCGTAACGCAAATGATTTATATGCAAAAGAAAAGTAGTCCAAGTCGATTGTAAGAAGCACCAAATTTCTATATACCTATTTTTTAACATAAACGAATAAAACCATGGGACTCGTAAGTATTACACTGCCCAGCCCTTCACAGTATGAAAGACGTATGAAATAAAGCGTCGCGTCGGTACCGTTGGTTGTTTTAGCGTGCGCACGTAGCAAATTGGCTCGTTGCAGAAATTTTCTTGTTCGAATAAGTGGAATTGGCATACCTCTGAGCCGGCTCATCAGCGAAGGGATAAGCATGACAGGAAGTAGAGGCGGTTTTATTTCTTGTGAGAAATTGATGTGCACCGACCATTTTTTCCAGCGAACGGCTACGGATAGAGTATTTCTTTTTTACAGTTTCGTCTAGTTACTCGTCGATTTTCCTATTGTTGTGCTGCCGTTCATTGATTTCTTTTTAACTCGGCACCTTTACGCTGCCAATCATCAGCGCACGGCATCCGCGAAGGGTTAGAAGAGCGTAGTGTGAAATTAAGTCGGAGCATAGCGGAAGGGTTTTAAAGCGATGTGTCGTCTATAGACGGTGTTCTCCATCGAGTCTTTCAAGTTCTTTTTCCCAAGAATTTAACTTCGATCCTTTCCGACCAGTATACTTTTATGAACAATGAAAATTGTTTAAATTTTCAACCCCTGCTTCGAAAGCACCTACTCATCACCCAGTAACATTAAAATTATTAATGGGAAAATGAATTTGTGTTTAACTTCTGTAGCCTGCGATTGATGCTGATATTATTTTGCATAATGATCCGCAGTCTATTGATCAACCAGAAACATAAGAATCTAAAACAGTCTTGCTACTGGTCAACAGAACTATTAAAGAAATTTTTAACAGAAATTTAAAGTGGTTACCGTGGTACATGAGTTAATATAAGGGTTGAAGTGTTGAAGAAATTGTGTATCCTCAGTTTCTTTGAATTTTAAGTACTGACCCCGTGAAAGGGTGTCCGGACAGTAGTGTCCGAGGCTCGTCGTCCAACTTTGTGTATAAAAAGTTAATTAGAACTGTCTCTATTTGCATTCGCCGGCGAAACTAGTTCGGGTCCGAGCTTCTGCACGGTTCGCGGAACCCATAACTCTGCCGAAAGGAGCGTGGCGCCCCTTCCGGTCCCATTAGCCCGGTTTCCCAGAAACCGCGTGGCCGTTTTCGGGCACCGTGGCTTCACGGTTCAGGACACCTCGTCTGATCTCTGAACCGAGGGGTAGGGAGACTTCTAGACCTGGAGAAATAGCAGGAAGTCGGTTTCGGATTCGCCTCGATCGACCGTCCAAGAAAGGCGATTTCGCTGTTGGCGTGTATATACTAAGCGTATAAAAGAGAGAGAGAGAGAGATAGAGAGGGAGAGAGAGGACAAGGTGATTTCGTGATGAAAAATTTTCGTGTGCTTGCTTCCGGATCTGCTTGTCGGGGCTGTCGAGAGCGAACGAACGAGCGAATGAGCGAGCACGAGCACTGACGCAGGGCCCCTGTCATTATTTCCCACAGCCGCCGTATGTTTCTACGGTTCCGCTAGGCTAATCCCGAGACTCGGACAGAGAGAACGATAGAATAGCCGAGGTGTCCGTTGGCGGAACCAGGATAGGAGAAACCGAGGGAGAAAGAAGCCACTGCGAGAGGAAGGAAGGATTCCTCGAGGGGCCCCGCGTACAACCTGTCGTGTCCGCCTTGACAAAACAGTGAAATTGCCTTGGGGGATAACGGCGGCGGCAACCACGGTCAAGAAGAGCAAATTCTTCTTTATCAAACGGAGAAAGAAACTGTCCAGAGGTTTCGTGAAACCGCTGATAGACCGTTTCTCACGAGTACCGACGCCACGTTTTGTCAGAACACGTACTCTCGATGCTAGAACCCGATGCTTATGAACCAGTCGAACAATCTTATTCGATACCTGCTCATTCAATACCCTTTCAACCAAAATTACCGCTTCAACAACGAGGCTGTAACGAGCGAGGTCCTTCTGTACTTCACAAAGCTTGCTCACTGAATGCTTTTACCATAACTAAACATTTTTTATCAAACGCTGAAGCGATTTGTTTTTCCACTTCCCCCACTGTATTATCACAACTCCAATTCGTGGTGGGGATCACTAGTATACTACGAACGGGGTTTCGTGCTATAAACGTGAATACAATGTGTGAGTGAGGTTCTATTGTAATACTTCATGCATTTACCCCAAATAGATTCTTTATCAAACGGAGAAACAGCGCTACGTTGAGTCAGCTCTCGAGTAGAACATTTTCGATTCTAGCTCTCGATGCTTATGGACTTGAACCAGTCGAAGAACTCAATCTTCTCGTACACTTTACTCGCGAAACTTGCTCACTGAATACATTTACCCAAGTTCCAACTATACAACGTTCAGGGGTTGTGCGTTCGTTGATGCTCGTAGCTATTTTCTAACTGTTGCGCTCTGTCATGTTTATTTTCGATTGTTTTCTTCTTATGGTCTCGCTCAGTGGTCAGACTTGAAAGAAGACTACCCAGGGAGGTAGAAAATATATCACAACCTTATACGAACGTTCCACCGTTCACTCTTTTATAGTAATTTATGGTAATTTCTATATGGCAAACTTTCGAACACCTTAACAATTCAAAAACCTCGAATCAGGGTCTGGGTTATGTGTATAGTTCGTGCAAAGTAGAGCCTCATTGCAAGTTTAGTGCTTGACTCGACAGCACAAGGATTTGAATGTTTTACCAGCGTTTATGAAGAAATTCTAAAAGATTAGAAAAAATCAGGAGTGCTGCAATGTTGTTTTTAATACAACAATATCGTTAAGGGGTGAAATCAGTTTATATTCCACTCCTGCTCCTCACAATCAATGCAGAACACTTTTATTTAGCATAAAGATTCGCAGTCTAAAATAAAGCGACAATGGATCACGATCGTTCGAACCCCAAAAGATCGGAAGAGACTCCTTTCTCTCTGAATTTCCAGAAAATTGTAGTCAAAGACTTCTCACAGCCTTGTAAACTCACACACGTCCCAGAGGCTTACACAGTTTTTACGACTTCTTACAACTTCCCGTCGCTTCTTTAGAAGAAGGTATCCGTTCTTTGTGATCTAAGTAATGTGCCCGTAATTCATCTTCTCGGCAAAATTCCTCGAGCATGATCGTGCAGCGTGGCGCAGCGAATGGAAAGTCAAATAAAGAGAAGGCTCGCCGAAAAGGGGGTGGTTCCGCCCTTGCAGCGTTCGCCGATTCGCGTCCCGCGGTATTAGATTACCGCCGCCATAAATATTCATAGTGTGGCTGGAACCAAGGTGTAGGTGAGCCCTGGCAGAAGGTGAAGTTGGGATCCTCCGTTGGCGAGAGAGACCGGGACCGTTTGCGGAAAAGAGAGAATCGGATGGATGAATAAGATAAGCGTATAAGGACGAACGCGCGTCGAGCGAAATGGGGGATGGGTGCAGGGCTGAAGGGAGGAGAAGGGTGGCGAACAACAAGAAGAAGAAGAAGAAGGAGGATCGTGGGGAACAATGAGCGAAAGAGAGGGAGATAGACGGCGGAGGGCGGGGAGGAAATGAGAGACAAAAAGAGAGAACGAGCGAGCAATATTAACGGGAAGTTTAATCGTCGGCTGGTCCGGGCTGTCAGCTCGGACGCACGCCGGGTCAGTCGGGCCCCTGAGGTCAATTAGTGCTGTTCAACACTCTCCTCTCGTTCTGACCCCCAAAAACAAAAGCAACTTCGTTGCGGCTCGTTTGGTTTGGCCGTCTTATTAAAAAATGTCTCGGGGTTCCAGTACTTCTTCGCCACTTAAATTCCTCTTGTGCTCTCTTAGCCAAATACAAACTCCCCCACGTCAGGAATAGTATTATAACGTGCAGTATATTCATAAAATAATAGAGGCCACCACCTTCATTTTAATTCTTCCAAATGTAACTGGAGTATTTTTGCGAATTTATAGCTGTATCATTTTTATTTTCAATTTTATTCATTGGACATTATGTATGTCTTGTATCTCTAGACTTTATTAAATTTTCTCAATAAAAATAAAAATGTTTCTTGAAATTTCCTCTCGATGGAACAAAATTCCCACGATATTTTATGTCGACTCTTGCGACCAAGAAATAACCGCACTTGTTTGCCCCTTCTATGGACTATTGGGTTTGATAATTTTATAATTTGATCGCGCCGTAGCAGGCAACAGGCTGCCACTCAAAAGATTCCGCCGCGAAAAGCATTATTCTAATATAGAAGAGGAATTCGCTGAGTAATTCAGAAAATATTGTCAGATAGCTCGCGCGGACTTTTCTTTTTCAATTACCGTCCAGTCTCCCCGCTAAACGACTATCCGGTGGATTGAAAGCTGAGAGGTAAAGGCAATCTTGATGCAGCCTGATGGAAAACCGAACGCGAGACGCGCAGCAATTACGTCCGAGGCTGAACTATCGCGTTAATTGCGTTCACGCCTCACGAGCATCTTTTCCTCGGTTTCTTGTTCCTACGGTATGGCACACCCTCGCTAGCTGGACCCAGATCGCGACAAATGGCGGAACCATAAATCCTCGAACGCCATTTTTCCCACGACTATTCTCGTAATTTCCTTCCCCACGAGGGATTTCGATTTCAACTTCTCTGAGGGTTCAATAAATTATTTTTCATTTAAAAATCAATACGCACATGTTGTAGACATCTGGAAATGGAAAGACTTCAGATTTCAGTTTCTCAGAGAATTCTCTGAGGATTGAAAAATGATTTTTCATTTTAAAATTAATATGCAACTCAAAGCTGTTTCACTAAGATATCTCAGGTGAATATAGTCTACAATAGGAAGCAAAATGGCTTCGTCTACCTGATCAGGAAAAAAGAGGATCAGCATGACGCAATCCATTAACGAGAAGTCAACGGGGTTCCAAATTTTTTCTACACCTTTCCCGGTCTTCCGGTTACAAACGAGGGATCGCCACGGAGCAATCGATCGACCAGCATGCGGTGGATCGACAGAACGAGGGAATAATGGGAAATCTCGCGGGTGAAAAAGAAAAGGTGGGAGTGGTAGCTAACCCAATTACACCTGGAAAGTGGCTGCAGCTTGATTCGTTTGTTCACCATACTAGGCTCTCTTTTTCTCGAATACCAAGAATTATGGTAATGTTTGCTTATTCCCTCGCCCGCTACTGTACTATCAATTTTTAATTATCATTAAGATCCGACTGATACACGCGCTGCTTCGATTAAAGACGGTCCGTCGTTAGAACAGGATCATAAATTGTGTATCGCCGAGACGTTACTTCATTCCGAATACTTATTAAGTGTAAAAACTCTTTTTTATTGAATAGATTACACGATCGTTTAAATTTTGTATGTATAATGTATCTATTTGAGTTATTAAATGCGACCGGTCGGAAGGAACTGTCAGCCATGATTGCAAATTACAGATCAGCTTTTACCAATTGAGATTTATCGGTGGTAGTTAACGTGAAATATTATTATATATTTCATGAATAAAAATGAACAGGAATGAAAAATAACGACCAATATTTTCAGGACTTCGTTAATGAATTGCAAATCCATTCAAAGTAGCTACTAAATAGATTTCGAAGGATGCATTCGTTCGAAACAAAGTGCAAATTCATTTAAACTAGCTGCCAGCAAGATTTCGTATAATTTTCGCGCGATTATACAAAATACGAAGTGAATATCGATAGGAAGCGGACAATAGACCGTTGGTTTCGCGGGTAGAGTTGGCTGCGCGAGGATCGCTCGTATGGTTACCTGGGCGGTCCTCGCGTCACCCAAACCCACTCGCCAGGAAACGCTTCTCTCCCCTTGGCCTCCATGGCAAATCGATGGATCGCGGCGCATCTTTCCGCGGGAAGAAAAGTCCCTCGCGGAACGTCCGTGTAACTGGCACTTGCACGTCGGTGTTGCATCGGTGTACACGTAACCACTGCAACTGCACACATGTTGCGGCACCTTCGTGGCCTTCGGGCGTCATTCACTCGCCGCCGGTTGCCATCCACTTTCATTATACGTGTGCGAGCCCGCGCGAGCGCACGCCTTTAATTACATTTTTGCTACGCAACTGGCTGGAGAGAGAGAGAGAGAGAGAGAGAGAGAGAGGGAGAGAGAGAGAGAGAAAAAGAAAGACAGGAGAAAAGGACGGAGAGAGATCGAGAGAGAGAAAGAGGAAAGGTCCTGAGAATCGGCGACCTAGGAGAAAGAAGGTTTGCCAGTGTAATCGCGTTATCATTGGAAAAATCGACGGAGTAATTTATCATGGGAATAAGCGAGCACAGAGAACTCGGCGATTAGACGCCAAATTTGAGATTAACAGGCGAACGGTTTCGAGTGACGAGGTCGTCGCGAATCGGAGAGCATGCGGCTGTCTTAGCCCCGCGGAAGGCCAGTTATCTTCTCTCGGGCTTGTGACGCAAACAGATTTCCCGAGACACTCATACAGCAGTTAACGCATTCCCCGTCATTAATAATCGTTCGCACGGGGGCTGCGTTGTGTTAAACGCTCGTTAAGCCCGGCTAGAAGCCTTTAAAGAAACCGTCGAATTAATTCATGTAATTTACAATCCTAGCGTGCCACCAGCACGCAACTCTTTACCGGCGGGCGACGATGCGTCGGAAGAGTTATAATCATTAAGGATTTTCGCATTTTTGCCACCGTTTACCGCTCCTCCGTGTACACGTGTGTACGCGTATCCTCGCGTTACAACGTCGGGAAACGCCGACGTCCGCCGTAATACGATTAGCTGCCGTATCGGAGCCGAACGGACCAGAAACCGGAGAGTTTACGACACTGACGTAATAAGTTGCGTTAATTGATCCGCACCGGCTTTCCGCGACCACTGAACAAAGTGCAGGCGTAACGCGATGAAACGCTAATTAATGTTGCGTTCGCCGTTGCCAGCTATGGCGGTGTCTGGGGACCAACTTTTGCGAGATTTATCGCCTCGCTTCGCGGGACAAGCTGTTCAAAATGGTAACGCGTTAATCGCCGTGTTAGGCCGTCGAATCTTAAAGGGATAGAGTGATTAGCGGATCGCGGCTCGTTATGCAAAATATTTGAAATTGTCCGCGGCATTCGCGACAAATAAATAACATTAACAGACCAACAATTATCACTAGACTGCGGATCTGCAAGATAAAAAATGTTCGCATTGATTGCAGTAGACACAGGAGACAAAGAGAAGTTTGTATTCTTCGTTTTAAATTGTACGTGCCCATTTTTGTCATCAATGCGTAAAAACCGTAGTCTAATTATCACGTAGATTCAATGGTAGATACTAGAGAAACATTTTCGTATCCTCGATATTTTAAAACACCATTATCAAACCAACACACCGGAAGACTAATCCAGCAGGTGTCCCTGATACATACTTCTCGCCGGTTCATCGGCCGATTCCTCGCTCTGTAATCGTTAAAACGCGAATCGATGCAGCTCGAAGCTAAATATCCGAGCACACTGTTCCACAAACCGGAATAACTTTACCGAACCAACACAGCGCGGCGCGATCCTAATCGCATTATACAGCGCGCATACTTTGTCCCCGACGTTTCCTCTTCACCCTCTTCCCGGGACAAGTGGAAACAGTCGGACAAGTATCGAACTCTTTATCAACCGGTTAAAGGATCGACCATAAATAATTAATAAACCTGGTCGGTTCTGGTTCCGCGTGCGCGTTCGCTTTCCCCGCGGTGGCCACACGCGAACGTAACTCGATTTTACGCGATTTCAAGGCCAACCCCCCTTAGCGCTGCTCTCCATGGTACCGAACGCGATCTCTCGGGCCGAACCGCGAGCGATTGTGGCTGCTCCATTGATTGCTGTTTACATGCGGCCGTAAACAAGCCATTATGTAATCCCCCGTGAGTACACTCTCATACATAATTTACAAGCGCGCCACTGTCCTCGTCTCCCTCTGTCTCAGTATCCTCCCCGAGCCCCTCTCGCCGTTCTGTTTCGAGGATGAGCACAATGTGGCGTGCATCGGTGCCTCCTCGATACCCGATCGTTTGTCTTACCCTCGAGAACCGTGCCATCGACTCCGTGGGTCACGTGGTTGCGCGGGTGTCGTCAGTTCGTTGCGTGACTCGCCATTTTATTCTTTTTTTATCGGCTATTTTCAAGAGGGAAAGTCTAATCGTCCGCACGACTTAATTTTCCAGCGAATCGTTTGCGTCAAGTGGACCAGGTCGGGCTCCATTTTAACCCCTGGAAAAGTCCTGAATGCAAAGATGGTACGGAAGGTAGTGCTTGAAAAATGGAAGAGGATGTTCTTCGGGATTCGATTCTCTGTCAATCCGTTTGTAATATTGTAGATCAAGTTATACGCTATTTGGGTGCACAACGTGTGCAACTACGAGAAAAATCATGCGTCCTAACAAACAAAATAGATGTTTCATATCAGAATCTTTTAGTTGATAAATTGTCTAACATTGTTGTTCTTCACAAATACGAGCAACATCGTAGCCCTTGGATCTCTTAACGAACAAGATGTTCGATGTTAGGAACAATACGTTGACAAATTGTCGTATATTCATTTCTCAGCTTGAAGAACGAAACTGTTTCATGGGTTTCACGGTCTCGCGGGTGTCGCCATGGCAGTCCCTCGCGTGACTCGCTATTTTTCTTTATCTTTTTTCCTTTTTTTTTTTGTACACCGGCTATTTTCAGCGCGGGAAAGCTGGCATCCGCTTCATGCTTTCTACGATTCCACTGGGTCATTATAACTATGCACGGTGTGTCCAACGACGAGCTCGACCGGGGATAATTTAGACTTTCCTCGGCAGGCGATGGGAGCTGAAAAACTGGACCTGGCCACTGCCATGCTAGAAACGGACGTCTAATCGCGATAGTGATTGAATTATCGATGCCGAGTCAGAGTCTGTCGGTTGCGAGCGGTAATGCATAAAAATTCGGTGCATCAGCGGAGTAAATGACACTCGATTCGTAAGATGCGCGGTCGTCCGTAATAGTTCCAGCTGAGGAAAGAGTCCTGACTAGAGCTGCCGATTAACGAGATCATTAGGCAGTTAATTAATCACACGTCTTCATTATGCAGAACTGGTTTAAGTAAAAATCATTTCGTCCTTATAGATTTTACAGTTTCGAAACCGTGCTGCTAAAGTATTGCTCTTTTAAACGAGATCCAAAGACTTCTTTCAACGCGTCGCTATGTTTTCATTTTTTAATATTATTCCGAATATATTTTCTAATTTTATTTATTCTAATTCATGCAATCGCATGAGCATGGTTTAAAGGAATATTCTAGTCTCGTGATGGATGACTCAGGTTGTCAGATGTTCACAATCGTCAGCAATACATTTGTATTTTCAAACCACTGTTGAAAATAGTTATTACTTTCTGGAAAAATTTTAGCACATTCCACGATCGTTATTTAATGCGTTTATATTTTTTAGCTGCAACGTCTAAGCACAAGTTCAATATCTTTGAAAATTGTAGCTGCAGCGTTTTCATCTAGCTGGAATTGCAGATGGCAGGTTAAAAATGCGAGTGGTTAGGCAGTTAGGGGAAGGTGAGGGGAAGATAGGGGATGGTTCGACGTATGACAGCACCGAGCAGCTCGCGAGAGAAATATGGTTCGTAGCCGTGGAGGCACGCGGTTCCGAGCGGCACCGTTTGACCGGCGATCTGTTTCAGTGAAAAGTGGTAAGGGGCCCCGGCTCGCGCGGTCCCGAGGTGCTGCCCACCTGACGTCACGCACCTGTTCTCTCTCTTTCTCTCTTTCTCGAGCGGCCGAGCCGCGAGTCCTGAGAACTCTGGGGCCTCGGCTCTCCGGGCCCATTATAAGGCACCGTAGGTTTTCTCTCATCGCGTCGCCTCGCGTTGCGGCGATTTCATGCCGCGAGATTCGCGCCTCGTACGAGTCGCGGCGCCTCCTTTCGTCCCACTTTTTACCCCTGTCGTCGATCAATCAGAGTCAACGCACGAACTTTCGAACTTCCTGCCTCTTTCTTTCCACAAACACGCTGGACCGTTCCGCCTGCGGTTGCGCTATTAATTAACCGAAAAAGGTGCTCGGAAATGAAGCAGTCCGTTTTCTTCGGCTCATTCTTCGCACTTACTTTTACTCCAAAACTGAGGACTTTCGTCGTTTTAGTAATTCACTAATTCTCATGAATTACAAGTACTTTTTATATGTATTTCTTGACTGTTAGAAGCTAGGAGGTTCAAAATCAAAAAGAGAACGTCTCATTGCTGCCATCCTAGCTCAGATTTGAAGACTTGGTAACTAAGGATTGGTAGTAATAGTTTCATTTTCATTAATTAGTCAAAAAGAGGATTTGTTATCGGTGCTAGACTAGATCAAGTTTAGATACTTTCTGAAGTGAAGTTTACCTCTTATCTCAGGATCTAGAGATTAATCGTCTCTTCGAAGCCGCGAAACCGAACGGAGCTCGCCCCCCAGGCTCCGTCGGACTTACCCCCCGATCGCCCATTAAAATCGGCCAACAATAGGAATCAGATACAACGATTTTCTTCTCGAAGTCCGAAGCCGGTGATTAACTCGTAGCCGGCAGCGCCGGCGTCCCTCTAAACCGTCAACTCATTAGCTTCCTGCTACACAATGGTGTGTAATTACTATTCCACACGACTTCTTCCATCCATCGCCGATCTATCTCCGGCTAGCATGCAACGCAAGTCCACCGATTCTTCATTCTTTCGAGTGCAGCGCAGCGCTACATCCTTGACACATTACCTAAACGTCGGTTCTTCTCACCACCCTTCCACGCAACGGAACCAACCGATCCACGACAACCGAGAAAAACAGCTCTGCAGGACTCGAACCGCGAGAACAGAAACACCTTGGAATCCTCTTCCTCGAGTTCACCGTTCTACGAAGTCCTCTGCTCTCTCGCGAATTGTTTCTCGGGCTGAAAAACAAAAATAAAAGAAAAAGACGACAGACGGCGAGGCCGTTCATAGGATGACGACATCGGCATTTCGAGCAAACGACAGAAACGAAGGCAACAATAACGTGGAACGAGAGGTGGCGGGTTACGTAAGGCCGCGTCGCTGCGGATGCGACGCGTCAGGGGCTCCCTCGAGCGTGGCAGTCCATCTTGCCTCCGCGCTCCGACCTGCCACCAAGGTAGCCGGGCTTCCATCTTGACGACGACAGAAACGCTCCGCTAGAATTTTCCTCGTGGTCCCCGACTCCTGGTGTTCCATCCTCTTTGTTCAGTCTTCTCGTCTTCCGCCATTCCTCGCCGATTCCTCAGACCCCTGTATCCTCTTTTCGCCCTTCAGCGAACTGAACTGCCGTCAAGGTAGCAAGCTTTCATCTTGGCAGCATCGCTCCACTAGAATTTTCTTCGCCTCCTCCTTCATCCTCATCGTTTCCCGGAGCACCCCATGTCCTCTTATATTAGGTTGTTGCTTATGAAATGTTCGATTTTTAACAGTGACATTAAACAAACGCAATTTTGTGTACCCAATGCATTCTATCTACAAATATTAAGTTTCTTGATTGTATTACTTGATTACATTATCATTCACGTCCTTCATTTACAAGATTGTTATCTTGATTTTGTAATTCTTTTTTACCATCAACGACTAGTACGTTAATTAATCATCACGTTTTCACCAAAAATCACATAATGCTGTCGTCAATAAGTTATTTTTCATACATATATGTAACAGGATTTCTTAATCGAAACGTTTTCCAAGAGTTGCATTTTAAAATCAGACATTCGATATGCAACAATCTAATAGTTATGTCTTGACGACATCAGAATTTTTCTCTTGGCTTGTGGATCCTCGTGCCACATTCTCCTCCTTCGTGCTCTCTGGTTCTCATGTTCCTCTTTTCGCCCACTTCATTTCAGACCTTGACATCATCAATACCTTAGCCCTCCATGTCCTTTCATTGTTTTCCTCCAATCTACTACCAAGGTAGAAATTTCTCACGTTGACGAGGACAAAGTAGCCACTAGAATTTTCCTCTGAGATTCTTCCTTCCCCATCTTCTATCTCCTACTGGTCTTTCTTCGTTTCCCAGCATTCGTGGCTGGTCCCCAGGTCCCCGAAGTCCTTTTTTCGCCCTTCCCATCGCCGCCCATGGGGAAAGGGCGCCCGCAGTCGCGGAGTCTTTCCAGTTACGCGAAAAATGCGGCTTTACGATGCTACCATGGTATTCGAGCGATCCATCGGACGCTCGCCGCGGCCGTAGTCATTACGACAAGCACCTATAGAACTCTCCGTTCACCTGCCTCCCCGACCCCACCTATCCCAGAAGCCACTCGTTCCCTGATCCATGGATCCGGAGAGGCGCAACACACGCATGCAACCGGCATCTGGCCGCACAATCGTCGCACGGTTTCCACGTCTGACGATCGCTATGCCTATATCTACTTCATTGCTACACATCGTGGATACACGTAGCAGGATCTTAAATACAGTCATTTACCCTGCTGGACAAAGATCATGGGGAACCGATCGGCGGAATCGAAAGATCGATGGTGTATAGCGGACACGCGGATTTCAGGTTGGGAATTAGTAACACGCAATGTATAAATTGTTTTCATTAATTGCGGGACACAGGAGTCAATGATAATATCAAATTCTTCTCATTCTTCAATTTTATATGCAACAATTCCGCAGTCTACACGTCGATCTGGCCCTGATCTGAGATCCAATCTTGTGATGCATGATTAGTGGATTGCAGATTTTTATGCAAAATAAAAATTGTGTAAATTGCACAGAACAGGAAACAAATAAAAATTTAAATTCTTTCTTTAATGATTTTAATTAGCTGAATCTGGTTAGAATTTTGACAGGACAAGGGCCATCAGCTTCGATAGATTATATATTTAGTAGACTGCGGATTTTTATGAAAAATAAAAATTTTGTAAATTGTACAAAACAGGCAACAAATAAAAATTTAATTTCTTTCTTTAATGATTTTAATCAGCTGAATCTGGTTAGAATTTTGACAGAACAAGGGCCATCAGCTTCGATAGATTATATATTTAGTAGACTGCAGATTTTTATGCAAAATAAAAATTGTGTAAATTGTACAAAGCAGGAGCCAAATGGATACTTAATATTTCTTTGATGATTTTAATCGACTGAATCTGTATTAAATGTACGAAAATTCACCGTTAAAAATATGGGAGGACTCGATTACAAATTCTGTAGTACCATCGTTCGTCGTCCGAGTTGTCAGGACAATGGTCGTTCGCTCCGATAGAGGATTTCTGGTTGGCAAGTCTCCCCTTCGGAGCATCAGGGTTTCGAGTGACCCCGCGCCCCAAATAGAATTGCAGCCTGGTTACTTTATAAATGGCCGGAACTGGCGTTTTATAGGCGAAATATTTTATCGCGGTGAACGGTGCTCGGCGCGCAATTCCAAGCAATTATGCCGGGCGGCGCTTCCATTTGATCACGGCGCGTATTAAACGCACCGCGCGCGCGTAAGCGGGAGCCGCGAGCTGCGACAAAAGGGGAGAAAAGAGGCGAAAGGGAGAGAAACGGGTAATAGCGATCACCAAAGAGAGAGGAATAGAGAAAGAGAGAGAGAGAGAGAGAGAGAGAGAGAGAGAGAGAGAGAGAGAGAGAGAGCACTCTCGCGGAACCACCTGTAGCTGCTTGGTACTCGGTGCCCTTTCACGGTTGTTCCCCAGGAAACGCGACGTCGGCGTCGTTTATAATAAATGTGCTGTTTCGCGCGATAAAACATTCCGCCGTGCTAGCGGTTCGACGAGATGGTAACGATTCGATCGATATTGAACGATTGCCCACAGGTGGACCAATAAATAATCTCTTGTTCTTCGGGTCACACTCCATGTTCGGAAACTGTGCAACGTTCCGCCATAATTTCTATCGATAAACAACTACTTATTTGGAGCTCGCGACACTTGTAACAGCAATCCTTAGCCGACTTTTATGGTGTCGTAATTTCGTTTAACGCAAACTATATGGGTTCGCTGAATAATGCGTGTTTAAATTATTTTGGTGTGTGTACGATCACGATCTTATGCGAAGACAGAAGTACGTTCTTAAGTTACAATCAACAAGTAAATTGTACGGAGACAAATGAAACTGAAAGCGAACATACCAAATCGAACACAGCGATCACTTCTTAAAATCTGCATTTTTAATTTTGTTTTTGAATATGCCCGATCGTTTCAAACACTCTTCATTCTCCCAGTTTGAAACCCGCGTCATAAAAATGTGATATAACGAGTTCGAAAAGCACACGAATAAAAACCTACAGATGCACAATGAAATAATACAATATGAAACTGCCAAGGATATAATAATGCGAAATGTTGTTAGCAGACGGACGTTCCAGGGCGGCCGATATTAATTACGTCGAGCCAATAATTTTTTTTATTTCTCCGATCTGTACATCTTGATCTGTCATCGGAACACGATCGTAATGATAAAACCCGTAGAAACCCGACCGGGTACTGTGCAATTGAAACAGGTGCGCAGCGCCAGGCTAGCAAGCAAACGAGCGAACGTCGACGCCATTAAGATGTCCGCTGGAAGATAGAAAATTGGAGGAAGCTCTCTGTCCTCGGATGGTGGCGATTTAATTCGGAATTAGAGGAGGCAGAGTCTGGCGGAGAAAAATCGTCCGGTTTTTCACGCGGCAAAGAAGCTCGGCTCTCAGAATAATTGTGATTGAGGAACGTGCAGCAATGCGGCAGCATTATGTGCGGTATGAATTCCGCGGCGGTTGGACGCCGGGAGCGCTCAGAATTCATCGAATGATAGAAAGCCAGAAGAAACGCGCAGCTCGCCGGGGTCGTTTCAGGGAAGATATAGAATACTAGACGTGACGCACAGCGTCAATGACTCTTTATGACTTCCGGTGCATTGGAATTGCTGCTCGGACGATCAAAATTAACGATTACCCTCAAAAATCACTGATAAAAAGTAGCTAATGAAAGTTCCTCGTGTGTCTTCGAACCAGACATTATCGCATAATCTCTACAATATGAAAGCAAGCTTTTCGTGATTATAGTTTTGTTATAATACACACCATTGAAGAATAGTGTTTCTTAAAGCATCGGATTTCGCAGAAATACATTTTGCAACATGAACAGAAGAAAATATGTTATTGTATACACGCACAGAATATTACTTTTTTGGTGGGAGTCCTTGAGGATCCTTTAGAAATCCAGCGTGGAGAAACAAGAAACTGAGAAACCATGAATAATTTAGATACTGGAAATCGATGAATGGGTTCATGAATGACTGGGTTACATAAAAGATCTTTTTACGGAAATACATTTCATAATATGAATAGAATTATATCTGGAAACACTAGATTTAACAGAACCAGTCTTTGGGTCCTTTAAATTAAAATTATTGAGAATTAAAAATCTGAATAGATAAATTCACGTTATTTCTGAGAATGTAAAATGGTAAAAAGTGAAATAGATCCGATTGGGAGAGGTCCCAAGATTCGTGGATCAGCTAGCCGTAGACCCGGATGACTTCCGGCGCGCGCAGGGGTCGTCGGATGCGCCGGTGCATTTTCGCTGACGTTCGTTGCGCAATCAACTGCGTATCGTCGTGGGCATCGTCATCTACGACGGAGGAACGTGCGCGTTGTGGAGAAGACGAGACAGAGAGGGCAGAAAGAAGGATAGAGATCGCCTAAGTGGGGATTCTGTTGCGTAATCCCTTCTTCTTGGAGGAGGTCGGATCGCCGCGGATCCACAAAGCGAAAGAGCGCGAGCATGAGAGAAAGAGAGAGAGGGAAAGAGAGAAGCAGAAAAGTTCCAGAGAGAAGGCGAACACGGAGGAGGGACCACGTGATCGTGTGGTATCCATCGTTTCGCAGAAATCTGACAATTCGTCGACGGTTTATTTAGCCGCGACGGAGAAGAGCCGTCGGCGTCGAGGTTTTTCGCCTTGGCGAGGGAACGTTCCCTTTGTACCGCGGTCGAAGCGGGAATTCCACCGGGCAGATGGATTTTAATTGAATCGAAAGAATCGCCGAGGAATCCGCTGATTCATTCGCCGTAGTGGCGCTCGGAGCAGCCTGGCTCGCAGCGAAACGATTCATTCAAATTCGCGAAAACCGTAATGGCAGCCTTCCCGATCGTCTGCTCCGGCGATCTTTGTTACACGTGGCTCGTTTTTTCCGAACCGATACCGCGCCGCCGGCGATACGCTCGCCTGCCACCTTTTTGCACGGGATTCTTTTTGCGCTGGAAAAACACATTCGTGTAGGCGAGCAGAATGAAAATTCAAGACCTGCCTTTTGCATTAGCTCCGTTCGCGATCATTTTTCGGGCCACCTTCCTCCAAATGTAATGCAATGTCATGTGATGAACAAATCTTTATAGTTCGATCGATCTTAAATCATTAAGTTATACAAGTGGTTCCAACATTTTGGTCATCCTCATTGAAATAGAGTAGACATATACAATTTCAGATGGCAATAAATGTACAAGCAATTATTTAAAGTAACTGCACGTTCATTGCCAAAGAAGATACACATGTACATTTTCTTAAAACAACTGTTTGTTAGCTGAAATTCCAAGGGAAGAACAGACAAGCACAAAATACGCGTGCAGACTGTACGACACATTCGAGAAAGGAGCAATAAATATCTGAAAGAGAAATATATATTAACAAACGCTGGACAGGTTGAAGGGTTAAGTCCTGGAAAGTATCGGGTTGCAAACGGTCTCGAGTTTGTTTGCCCGTGCTTCCGATAATTCGTGGAGCCAATTAAAATATTCGCAAGCTCGGGGATCAATGAAGAGCCGAATTCGATTCCCGGTGAAAGATTTACAGTGTGGACGATCGGGGTGATTCTCGATTAGCGGTCCGAGTCTTTACGAGCAGCACGCGATTCTATTACGGTATCGAAAGAGTAGTGGAAGAAGAAGAAGAAGAAGAGGAAGAAGGAGAAAGAAACGCGGCTCGGTTATATTAGGTCGCGTACGCTAGACAAAAGAAGGATCCACGAGTGGAAAGAGACGGGTGGAAAAAACGAGAAGTAAAGGGTGATAGGTGTAGGGGAAGGAGAGCCGGTGCCTCGGCAGCATCCAGGAGGAAACGGCGATCGATTAATCGTCGCGATAGCCAACGGTTTAATTAGCCGGTGAACGCGATTTATGCCGGCCTGTCGCGGCCAGATACGAAATTTCCGTTTTATCCGTGCCGGCTAGAAAGGATCCCTAGTGATCCCTTGCCTAGGATCAAGCTTCCACGAAATCATCCAGGAAGAGGATGCTTCCACTCCTCGACGTGTTCCGCCGGTGTTCCCTTCATTTGCATAATTTCGTTTATCTGTCCGTTGTCTGTTGCAACGTCGATCCCCTCCCCCCGCGAGGTTCATTAAAAGAGAAATCGGATATAGCAAAGTTGCAATCGACTTTCCACTTCGAAAACCGCCGCGATTATTATTGAAACCACCATTGGCCACTGGCGAACAACACGGCCTGTGTTTATCGTTCCGCATTAATTACACGCGACTTTAATCAGCGTGAAATTAAACGTGCAACGGGGGAACGCGCCGGAAGCCGCTACTGTTTAGCACACTTTTCTCTGTCCGAGGAACCTTGAAATCGAACTGCTCAATAATTAAATTATTTATTTATAAAGCCGAAACGCGTTGTCGCACGAGCCTAACCGTTTACCTAGAGCTCATACTTTTACCTAGGATTCTGACAGTTCCGTCACGTGATCGGGGCGTGGCGGAAGTTGGGGAAAAACTTTGTGGAGGGAGAAGGTAGAGTGAGGACAAAAGTCTGAATCTGGCGAATCCTAGGACAATCTGTTCGCGGAACCTTGAAATCGAACTGCTCAATCGATGATTGAATGGTTTCTCGGTTAGGTTTGTCACAGTTTGATAGATCGTAATGCGTATTAAATTTTTGATATCGGAACACGTGTGCGACGCGTCTTCGTCTCATTAAATCACGTTTAATTATCGACACGACCGGTATAAAATAATTCGATCGGTTCGCGGACAGCACATGAATAATTAAACGAACAACTATGTTGCACTGAGAGAAAAAAGAAGGACGACTACGGGCAACGGCGGGAAAAAAGCCGGAATGCCGGTCATTAATTATAATGCAGTGATTAATCGGGATTGACGAAGATTGCGCCATGCGCGACAAGCGTTTCGCTTTGGTTCGCCGCGGATGCGTTCCCGCATTAATTCGCAGATACGTGGAATCGCGGCTCCGTCGCCTCGATATCGCGTCCTCTCGATTTATGCGAGCCGCCGATCACTATACACATAACCATCGCATGCAACCGTCTCTCCAAATGTAGCGAGACCAGTACGGTGGAAAACGTGCGATTTTTCTTGTTGGAATTAACGTTCGAGCGGAAACTCTGTAAATGGATTAGTGATTTACATTTTCGAGGTGCTTGCTCGTCTTTTCTGCTTAGGTGAATTCAAGAGCGTAATAGCCGTCGTCTGTTTATCTCGGGAATAACGTGATTTGAAACGATGCACTAAAATACCAAGGGTTAATTAAATGTCACAACTGGTATTTAAATGAGACATCGCGTATGGCACGTTTATAAATCAATTTTACACAGTCCAATTTTGATCGAATAACATGCAGTTTTTGTAAAGTTGATAATGTTAATGGCGGTTCGCGTTGAATATTCAACGGCTCAACTCTATTTCCATGGTATACAAACGGCACGCATAGTTCTTCGAAACTTTTCGAAAAGTTGCGGAACTCCGCGCGCTGCACTTCGACGATTCAAAAATAGGCGCTATAGCATCAGTTGCGAGTGAATCATTCATGCAATTTCTGAGGCAGGATTGCATAACATTAGAAGTATTTTTATAGACATGGAAATAGACATGGAGCGCATACGAAATTAAAGAGGCGCGTTGAAAAGCGAAAAAAAATATTCGTATTTTCCGGTTAGGTTTAATTTAATCATTAAAATGTAAGCGTCCGAGAAGAGTTGATCTCCAAGCGCGAGTAGATCCTTTATGCAGCCATTAAAGCAGTATTACACAACGTAAGCGTCATTTCCAGAGAAAAATCTGTATCGACGAGTTTCTTATGCTGCTCGAACAATAGCGATCAAAAATTTTTCCAGACTGATTCAGCCAGCAGCATACACTCCTAAAAAAATTCACCTGAAAACCTGTAGGCGATTTGTTCACGATTTCGAGACAGGTTCTGAACGATCGATCAAATGCAGAGGAAAAATCTGGATCGATTAAATTTGTCAACAGATTCTCGAAAGATTTCCAAAGACACAGGTGCGGAAGGATCACAACGAAACGAATCGCGCGCGCGTGCGCAGCGGTAAGAGCATGATTGCGCAACATAAGCGGCATTCCTCGTGAAAAATCGGGCCCGATCTCGCGATCGCGATCCGTATTTTTTCGATCGTGCGGCAGGCGCGCAATTTGCGGGGCCTCGCGTAGGCAGCCTATGGAAAAAAGCGGGCATTACACGCGTAGAAGGCGAGCAGAGATTCGAGATAAGGGTAGCAAGAGGTGAAACGCATAAATAACGGCGCGGGGCCCCGGCAGATATCGATCGTTTTCGACGGGAACCGATTGGGTACGCGGGTCGATTGAGCGGCACTGATCCTGGCCAATCCTGGCGCGCAACACTCCGTATAAATCAGAACGGGCGTCCGGGAGCCTGTGTGTCGGTGTCTTTTTCCAGAATGCAGCGGATTTCTGCGTTGCAACCGCCTCGCCGCCTCGCCGCCGCGCCGTTGCACCAAGCGATGCTGCCTCGAGAGAGGTCGCGCATAAATATTCAGCCTCGACAAGCCCGGTACACATGTACAACGTCTAGAACCTGGCTCGCCAGAAGATCACCGGCAGCCGCCTCTCTTACCTATCGTACCTCTTGCGAACTCCTGCGCTTCTATGCCGACCAGCCACGTGTGCGGATGCACTTGTATGCACCGAGGGTTCCGCTCCGATCGATACCGGCCGTTATGCGCGTGCATTTTTCCACCGATTCGACCGATCGACCACGATCCTCCTTTCAACATTCGATTCTCATCCACTCACCATGCCGACGGGATTTTCTGCTGGCCTCAAAATTGTAGAAAAAGAGATGTCCTGTATAAAGTATTTTGAAATTCGTCTAATGTTTTCAATGTTTTAACTCTTAGCACTCGAGTGGCGCCTCTGAGGCGCCACTAGAAATTCCTGTACTATTATTTAAATAATTGTTTACACTATCAGATATGTCGGTATCTTACCAATTACCGCACATTTAAGTATTGTATGAGGTATTATATCAATTTCATATTTATCAAATTTAAAAAATCATAGAGAATAGAAATATTGTAGATTAGAAGAAACGTTTAATTTTCGAGTTAAAATAGCTCCGAGTGCAAAGGGTTAAATTACAACTACTCATTTTTGTCATGGATGCATACTAACGGCTGTCTAGCGATAAAAGTATCGGTAGAAAAATTTTACGAGAAGCTCGGATTGGAAGTGACAATATTATTCCTCATAGTTTGTATATTCATAAGAGTGTATGATTGATACAAGCCGAATAAAAAGTGTGTTGCCGCGAAGCGGGCAAGATTGATGACTCTGTTTATTGATTTCCGTTTGAGAGAAGTCGTCTATCGTGGGGCATCATAAAAGTATTACGTCGGAAGCCCGAGCGCGAGATGTACGATCGGTTTTTCAAGAATCCTGCGCGCGGTGCTTACATAATTCGCGGCAATGCGAGCCGCTACTTTGGCACGTACTAGATCACCGGAGCACGACGTTCTGATTTATATCCGCGAATCGATTCGATATCGGCGGCGCACAATCGACTCGGGCTCGTGTTCTAATCAGCGATACACACGGGACCATATTAGATCGGTATCGCGACGCCGGCGTGCAATTTACACGTTTCCCGCACCACTATTCCCTGCCTCTCTCTCTCTCTCTTTCTCTTTCTCTCTTTTCTCCTATGCTCTATGCTATCTTCTGTCACAGTCTCTCTTCCCTCCCCACTCCGACAACTCACCGGCGATTCTTGTCCTTTATATAATTTGTACTGGCTAATGATCTATTCACTGCCCCAGGCGCTATTAGTAAACCGACAAACATTCGCGAACTTTTACAAATCGCTTTATAAACGATTTTTCCCTATCGAACGTAAATCGGAATACATATACATGATCGAGACGGAACAAAACGAGAAGAAGAAAGCTCGAAGCAAAACCATATCACCGGATAGATATTGCAAATTATGCTTCGAAACGAATTCAGAAAATATTTCAAACTCTACTATCTGTTCAATAAATATTTTCTTACGCGATGTCGAATATTGTAATAGAAAAAGAACTGTTTTATAGAAACAGAGATCGACACCGATCTAAAAACCTGAAAGACTTCTTGCTCGGATCGGTCTCGACGCCAGACTCTTTCAGATACAAATAAATTATTGATTGACGTTAACTAGAGCATCTATAAAAACTTATATTTAATAACCAGTTGCTGTCTCGCTGCAAGAACCTTTACTTTTCTTCGTTTACGTACTAGTTTCCGCGTCGTGCAGGACTTTCACAAAATTTGCAGTTATTCTAAAACTGTTAATTCATAGAATAGCCCGGAGAATCTATTAGGCTGCTTCGCATGAAATGTCCGATTTTAGAATGCAAATTTTATGATCCGTTTCGATCAAGAAACGTTGCTATGGCCTGCAGGTTTATTGCATGTATGTAGTCTGCCGATTTTATCGTAGTAAAAGACGAGTGTAATATCAAACAGCGGGGAAATTAAAAGAATTCAGATAGCAATACATTCCTCGCAACTTAATCAAATCTCTAGAGAAGAATAAACTCCTATTTGGATCCTAGATCTTACAATTAACACAAACGATTTTTATTTTACATAAAGATCCGCAGTGTCATTTTACTTTCAAGTCAAGATTTCAATGTCAATCTTTAGCTCTTCTTTTTATAGGAGTGAAAAACATTAACAGAGATGACAGTCTTGTAATCGAGGAATGATAACGATTATACTTTTACATTCTTCGTTTGACAAGTTTACTAGGTCAAAAGTAATATATTAATACTATTCAATTATTGTAAACTGCGTCACATGGCTGCATTTTTACCGTAAACGCATAAAATTCGCAGTTTATTCATCACGATGGTGCTTGTTTTGGCGAACAAGATCGATTAAAAATCGGACAATTCATGTGCAGTAGCTTGATGGTTCTGTGTGTCGGTAGGACCTCAATACAGGTTTCTGTGTAAATAGATTCGCTCGTAAACTGATACAGATGTAAACGTCGTCTAATAAAACGTTCGAGAGAGAAAGAGGGTACTGAAACAGTGGGGTATTCGGTTAATAGGAGAGCTGCAGAGCGCGAGAAACCGTCGAAAAACGGAAAAAAGGGAAAAGTTACGTATTCTCGTAGCCCGATGTAGAAGGAGCCACTTCGTATGCAACCGCCTAATAATATACCTTTTACTTTCCGCGGCGGTGCGTATGACCGGTATCAGCAGCGTTCCAGAAACCAGAATAAGAGCATCGCGAGAAATTATCGGCTAACCGTACCACTCTGACGTAATTATCGCTTCTAAAGCCGCGTTAATCGCGGGACGTGCTCGGAAAGGCTGCGACGACAAACAAGCTTTTTCCGCGACGGTTTACGAGCTGGATTGCTGCAGAACGAAATCTACAATCCGAGGACGCTCTGCGTCCAATTATTTCTGAATCACTCGCTAACTGTGTTAGAACATGTACCAAATATCGAGTGAAGATTGCCAATTTTTGGAAAACTATTGAGGTCCTGAAAGACGTTTGTTTCAGAAGAATTTGTCATCAACCCACGAGAAAAACCATAATTATTGTACCCACCGTTATAGAATAAATGCACGCTCTCCCCAAAATTGTTAACGAGCCAGTGTCCTAACCAAGACAGCAAAAATTCGTGATTTCGATGAAGGATGAATCCGCACGATTTCGCGAAAAGGAAAAAGGAAAATCAAGTGTCTGGCCACCTCGGTGGTCAATTCGCAAGCCGAGAATAGCCGAACGATGATTAATTCCTGAAGAACGCATCGAGACCGCAAAGGTCTGCCATAAATTCTTCACTAGTTTTTAATGCGTTCTGTTCACCGGAGTCCCCGAACTATCTTCGCGGTAGTTCGTGTTATATGAAAGCCGCGTGACTGCTACGCGTTCGATATAACGTCATCGAGCAACGAATCGATACACTTCCGTCACTATAGCCCCTTCGGCCAGCTTGTCGGAAGCTCTTGATGGAAAAAAAAATAATAAAAATAGATCACCTTGCGGGCAAGAGCTCTCTATTTAGCGACGACCAATCCTTATCGCGATGCTCTCGTGACCAGTCGCGTGGAGAACGATCCAGAGATTCAAAGATTATAGCGTGGAAGATTTTCCAGTGGTAATCTTTGACGTCTTTGTGAAAATCCGCCATTGTGATCTTCTTCCGCCTGGTGAAAGCCACTTTCGACCAGCTTGATCTGCTCACGTGAAAGCTTTCTTCGGTTTTAGAAGAGCCATACATTTGGCTGCATTTGGGTACATGTTGGAAACCGTTGGATTGTTTTAGAGATCCATGATTTACTGAGAATTTATTTTCGTAGATTTTTCAGCATGTTTACTGATGAATAAAAGTTATACCGTTATGTTATTTTTAAATAACGTCCGAAACTAGATGACTTTTATTTTTCAATGCGAAACATGTAACCGCAAAAACCTAAGATGTAAACGTTAACTCATCAATTTGAATGAAAAAAACATCGACAAACGGTTTGACTCGTTATTTTATCGATTTCTTTTATCGCTGTGTCAATTTGACACCGAGGGACAGATTCAGTTCGTGAAATGACGGGATTCGATTATCTGCGAATTAGCAGTTAATCGAATACAACATATTGCATCAAAGAACGAACATAATGTATACATAAAATTAAATATAAAAAATAGATCCTCCTCAAGAATTAGCAGAGAATCGAATTCGAGAAATTGCATCAAAGAAGAGTGAGGGCATGAATCTCAATCAGCAGGCGACTCGCCGCAAAATTCCAGTAGCCTAAACCAGTAGATTTATTCGAAAGAATGACGACGAGGAAAAAGAATAGCGGAGAATTGTTGTGCTCGAGCGAGAAGGTAAATCCGTTGGAGGGAGGATTTCACCGTTTCAAGTCCCGAGCGGTGACCGTGCGAGATTGAGTTATAAAACGACTGAACGGCGGATCAGCGTTGCATTTAGCAGGAAATAAATGTGTGCAAATTGCTTCGCGACTCGTTTCGCGTGAACGTGAAACGCGGCTCGCTTTGGGACGGCCAGGAAGGTAACGGAGCCGCGTATTATGGAGATCGGACGTATCACGAGCAGCAGTTTAACGAGCAGTTAACGGGTGCCCGGTTAATTACTCGCTGCCAATAATGTAGCAAGTTACGTTTCAGATTAACGACTCAATAAGATCGACGAGACATCCAGCGACTATCGAACGGCACATTTCGATAGAGTTCTCCCTTCACTGTCTCTCTCTCTTTCTCTGTGAGAGGATCCTTGGTACCAGATGTAACAATCGAATTCGATTCCTGTTAATCCGTAATCGGGAGATACCGATGACAGCTTGCTTCCTGCCAGCCGCAACCGCTTGCGTAACGCTGACAATGGTATTGGTAACGGAAGCGCGAAGGGACAGATATACACGTAGCGAGCCTTGCGTTATACCTTCCAACACACTCATGCTGATTGCAGGCCTGGACGCGAAACAGGATCTCTTGCGAGAATACCTTGGGCTCGTTGTTACAAAATAAAACCGCATAAATTGACATATTAATGGCCGCCACGAGCTTTGTTCAGAGGAACAAGCGCCATTCAACGAGAACTGCCAATAAATCGACCTACTTTTTTCTAGAACACTAGTGAAGCGTCTTTGAGCGAACGACTTCCAACGAATCGATCGCTCGAAGATTTGCCAATTCGAAGATCCTCTATCGCGCTCCTTGTTGGACAGTGTGGAGGTACCTGCAAGGTTAAGTTGCGCGAATCTGTTTGTTTCGATTATGTGTACAATGTTATTTATTCGAACAGTTGTCTCTCTTGAATAAACTTGGTTTATAGCTCGAACAGAACGATTGGAAAAATTCTTGTTCTGTTGAAAATATCCTTTGAACTAGAAAGTACTAAAAGTAATAAATTTATTCTATGATTATGATATTATCTGTGATTATTATTGTACGAAGAGTAAGAATAGAAAGTCTGTTGAATTGTTAGTGGTATTTTCGTGTAGCTATAGAGATTCGTGCGGCCATGTAAAGCCGTTAGCGGCGTCCTTTTTGTCTGAAGGAAGAGAAACGCGGTATTTTCGAGAGGCGTGCGGACAGGGATCGATTTTCGTCACCTAATAACGATGGTTTTTGCACATTCGCACCCTAATAGAAAATTAGTATCGTCTTACTGAGGCAGTTTTTGGAAGCGGCGAGCCCGCAGGACTGCGTCTAAACACGAAAAGCGGATAGCAGTATATAACGTGTATAGGTATATGGGATGTGCTGAGGTACGCCCACGACGGTCCTGCCAGTGTTTCTCAATACACCTGAATACAAACTCGCATTTATGCTACTCGAGCTAACGCAAACTCTCCAGCATTCCCTACAACTCAACCCTTTCCAGCAATCACGAACTCTCAACATTAACACGTTAAACTAATTTACGTTCTCAAAACCTTACCAAAATAAAAATAGTCTCTACATTAATTTTCACTGTGAAAATATCTTAAAAGACAGTCGCGTAAAAGATATAATCCATGTTCGACTCAGCACTCGAAGAGGAAGGGAAACACCGTAAATCATCAACGAATGTCTTAACGAATTCCAATGAAATTACTAATTAATGATAATAAAAATTCTCGAGCACATACGTAGACGAAGAACAATGTATAAGAAGTAGTTTTTCAGGGCAGCAATTTTCTGCAGCTTATAAAAGCAAGAGAAGATTGTATTTTTGTAGAACGTCCGAGGGCTCATTAATATTTCCGTGGCCAGCTGACCGTGTCGCCGAAAGTAAAATTAAATAACAGTGAATGCAACGATTAGGCGAGTGAATGGATGGCCGAGTGCTCGCGCGGAGTGTTAAGTACCACTGTCCGCCGGTGGATTTCCGATGGAGGGGGTCGGCTTGATGCACAGCCTGATTTTTGGCAAGGAGGAACCTCCTCCTTCGTCATCGGTACGAGTTTTAATGCGTTTTACGGCCCCGGCTAAAAACCCATTAAGAACCCGTCGGCGGATGAGAGGACAAATGCCCCCTTCTCCAAGGACGTGCTGAAAATGATTTCCTCTCCCTTTTTTGCAACAATGAAAGTTCTCGAGCACCGGTTGTTTTTCGAAAAGTTCGAAACCTGTCTCGAACTCCGACACACATAGAGACGTGCGCAAATAAATTAAAAAAAAAAAAAAGAAAAGTCGATAGGGTGTGTTAATCGCGAACGAATTAATTCCTGTCAAGGAATTTGACGAGCAGCCATCCGAGCGACACGGTGAAATTAAACAAGGATCCCGCGAGCGAACGAGAACGTAATTTATCGAGGACGAAAGTAGATCGACGACGCAACGATTATTCGGCAACAGTTGGCGACCAGCAACTGGCTGTGCCGGCTGGTGCCCGCACTTTTCGTCCTTCTTGAACCATCATGGGAATGGTTGCGTGCCCAACCTTCGCCACGCACACGACACGAGCCCTCCGAGTCGTTGTGCCCCGGCAAATACCGGAATTTATGGCAAGGATGAAACGAATATCTCGAGTATCGAGCCAGCAACATCTATTTCGTTGTCGCGTATGAAATGTCCGACTTCAGAATGCAAATATCGTGAAGCTTTTCCATAAAGGCATCTACATATGATTCAATTTCACTTTTGTTTACTTCTATTTCATGTAGTGAACTAATTGCTCTGGATTCTCCAAAAAATGCAAATCTTAATATCGTCCAATACTAAAAAAAGTTGTTGTCTTTTTAAAAGAGTGTAAACAAGATAAGATAAACTCATCACAATTTCCATAATTCAGAATTAATGAGCCTACTTGTAGAACATGCTATTTTATCAAAAGCACTGCAAACTACGTACAAATAAACCGAGCGGTGGATGGGAAACAATTTTTCTAATCGCGTCCATAGATAATAAATCAAGAAAACAATGCACAATGTAACAACTGCGAATCGTTGGTATCAAATGTTTTCAGGGGATTACGTGAAGTGTCGTATTACAAGTGTGTCAAAATGTCTCACAGTCCCGAGACAATAAGCTCGAACACGATATGTTCATCGAATTAATCGAGGTTTCTCGTGCGCACCCATGCGACGTCCTTCAATCACGGTTAGGTCTCAATTCTGCGGTGCGTGAGGCTGATCGTGAGAATGAGATTGTTTCGATCGGGCGAAATTGATTTCATTGAAATGCAAACACGGCGCGCTCGACTCGTGCAACGATGCGCTGGTATCAAACAGCAAAAATTTTTCTCCTCTCGCGAACACGTAGTCCCGCGTCGATCCAGATACGTGGGCAGCTCCTCGCGTAGGAAGTGCGTGTTACCCACGCATATGACACGCATAATATACTCCTGCGTTGCTCGGGAAGATAGATTCGCGACTGTTTTTCGCTCGTCTCCCTCGAAACGACCGCCCTCCGTAACTCGTCAACATTATTTTTCAACTACCGAACACGCTGGGAGCGCAAATACTCTGACGATTCTCGGATATGTTTAACAATCTAGGCTAGTAATTGTGGTTTCGTTCAATATTACACAAACTTGAGTTATCTTAGCATTGCAAAATCAAATTTCTTGAATTTACCAGTAAAAAAGGAATATTAGATTGTCATAAATGGATTTTAATTCAATTACTTGCCATTTATAACTGATAGAATTATTTGAAAAATTAGAAAAATTCTGAATGGTAGATATATTTTTCTGCGAGTTTTATGATCTAATAATCATCTCTTTTTTTGAGAAAGATCCAGCCTCGGACGATGCTCCAAAATAAATTTGATCTTGCAAAAATGAGAAGCCTACACTGGGACACGAGTCCCAGAGACTATAATCAAAAGCTCACGGAAACGGAGTAAACATTACCTGGCCAAACTTTTCTCTCTCTCCCTCTGGGACGAAAGATGATTGATTCTCCGGTGATACGGAAACGTTCGCTGTTGGAAGATTGATTATATCTGCTCGGGAAGTGCGGAGTTAATATACATAATCGTCGCAATTTGCATATGTTCAGTGAGCGACTCAATCGCGGCTCTACTTATTAATTTGTTGTGTCTGAGATTAACAGATGGGAATCTTGGGTAATCCCGTGCCCGATTCGTCTCTTTCCCGTGAATCATTCTTATTGTCATGATAATCGACGCGGCTTTGGGAAAACGTAACCAGTAGACGTCGGATTCTAGATCTGAATGATTTAGCGATCACGCGCGATCATCGTATATCTACAATGGCCGGCAATGAATATGTTAATCAAGTTGTTTCAATGTATCATTTAGTTCGCGATTGTTTACAACATTAAGACGCGCATATTGAGAAAAATACTCCTGTGCTCTTCTTCATCCCTAAAGTATGAATTATAAAATAGTTTTCATCGTATCGACACCACATAGCAAAATCATTTAGACAACAATTTCTTTCTAATAAACCGAGGAGTTAATACCGAATAGACAACGCGTCGAATTTGATTTTAGCGCAGCAAATTTTACAACGCGGCGAATCAGGTCTTAGAGCAACCCCTATTCACCGAAGTAACTCGGAGTCGCCGGATGATAACGATCCGCGGATTCCCATCGAATCCGTGGCAATGATAGGGATCCCGGGCAGTTTTTGCTAGCGGAAAAAAATGGAAGAGAGACCGCCACCGTTCTCGGCGAGTGTGTCGGATGCTGTCGTCGTTCATTACGGGCAAATCCGCGCTTTCTGGCTCGCCGGTACACGTTGGCCGCGTCCACACCGGGCGTTTCTCTACACGCGTACCGGTGTCCGTGTACCGTAAACAAGTTTTATCCATCCGCCGGGGTAAAATAAATAAATGGCGCTCGTGATGCAGTCCGGGGCCCGGTTGCCTTCCTCTCGAGCGGCGCATACCGGGTGTTCACATCCGTGAAAACAGGCTTCGTAAATATGCACGTTTTATGCATCAATACCGTGCGCTCGCCCATTGCTCCTTCTCCCGTTCCCCGTCGTAACTCCCCTCTCTCTCTCTCTCTCTCTCTTTCTCGACTTTTCTATCTCTCTCTCTCTCTCTCTCTCTTTCTCTTTTTCCTTGTCCGTTCAGTGCGGAGGGGTTGCGGGAACATGATGCGTACCAGGGTGGGAAGGGATTGGGCAACGGGTCATGTATAATTCACGAGGTACACGAGCTAGCTTCGAATCGATGAATCCTAGCACTAGTTCCTTGAAATAATTGCGCGAAAATGGAACGACTTGTCTTACCTGAGTCTGCCGGTTTTTCTTTACGACAGCAATGAAAAGCGTTTTACCTCTGATCGGTTTGTCCGATAGCCACTCGTTTTTACATTGACGCCGGTGAAACGCGTTCTTCCACTGATCTGACTGGCTTCGCTTGATGGATAGTTGGATCTGTGGAAAATCATTATTAACTTAGTTGAATAGGAATAGTGATTACTATAGAAATTATGTTTATGCACCCTTGCATTCGTTCCTCCGGATGCGAATCACTTTCTGCTTTTCACACACTGCGAAAAACCGTTTCTATCGCAAGATTTATTTCTCTATAATACGACATGCTAACATAACTTGTTGATTTAAACTGTGCAACAGAAGTGGGTAAACTGTTATCTCGAGATCTTTTATGCAATCATTTCTGAGGAATGTGTGAAAATTAATGCACATCTTCTTTTATCAGATTGTCCCTCGGTCGCGTAAATTTCCATTCATATGTCCGAAAGAAGGAACACAAAAAGGTGTAATCGCGATCATTGATCTTCTATGAATAATTCCATAACTTCTAAATCGGGGAAAATGTACGAACATATAAAACATTCATAATACACACAACATACACTGATTGCAATCATATTTTTTTGATCCGGAGATGCAGAGGCAGATGCATGCAGAACGAACTGACATAGAAGAATAATAATGTCTTGCGTATTTCATAATTTCTTGTACACACAAATGCCAGCAGAGTGATTTAATCCACGTTGACACTGAATCTCAGTTCTCAGTCGCTGATAGTTGGCCAGAAATCGACCCAGTTTTCCAAATAAAAGTATCGCGGTTCCGGATATTCGTGTTCTCCGGATCGCAACCCGATAATAATTATTTAACCGAGTCTCTCATTATTGTGGCGCCAGTATCTCGCTCTACTTGTCCCCTGTTCCCCGGTTTTTTTTTCACGTTACCCACCTCCGATAACTATTCATAAGCGAAATTATGGTGGATGACGTTATATCAGTTTCGTGGTAACCGTGTTTCTGTCAAAGTGTCGACAAGCCACTTAAAACGGTCTCTCGCTCTCTCGCTCTCTCGGCCACGCAAAACGCGAGACTAAACTAGATATTAATGCGGAGTCGTTGCACGTCGAGGGGGAGTGGACCATTATGAATTACTCGGCCATGTATATGTATGAGTAGCATCGATGCATATTCATAAAATAATCTCTTGACCCCGCGAGATCGGAGGCAGATTGCGGGGCCGTGGCGCGGCGGCGTGCGAAGAGGAATCGCGCTGCCATAACCGGGACCACGCTCCGAATCTTCGATCTCTCGCACCTCAACTCCAGAATCTACTCCAAACAAACACGGACGAAAATCATCAAAACTGAGACCGAAGTCATAGAACCATTACTTTCCTAAGATTAATATTACGAAACCACAGTTGAATCCGGCTTCATCAATTAATAACGAAATAACTGAACCAGAGAATAGTAAAAAGTACTATCAGATTATTATTTATAGCTTCCATACGTTGTTAAAAATAACTAATTCGTATTTAACACGTGCGAGCTGAAATCTAAAGCAGAATATGTTGATTCCACACGAGTACTCGCGGAATGAATACTAGTGGAAATTTTTCTGTCACGTAGATATTGAAATAAAGATTGACAAGGAGGGCCAGGCTTCGTGAGAATGCAACGAAACGACAAAATCGGGCGCAAAGTAACTCGAACTCGTCGGAACAAGACTTTTCCTCGTTCGAAGCCGGCACAAATCGCTTTTCTTAACTCAATTACAATGCCGGTGGCTTTAATGACGCTCGTAATTACAGCGGCAATGTCAAAGTTAATTAAAGTTGTCGGATCGCTATCGCGGTTTCATGCCGAGTCCGTTCAGCGCGATTCTTAAGCGGCGCAGACTTCGCGCGAACTTCCCTCGGGACGTCGCGAAAAAAGGAGGAAAGCTGCGAATGGCACCGTTGTACCCTCGCCGATTCCCTTTTCGGTGTTCGAGCTTGATCCGCGATGAAGATTTATGTGCGTGCTTGAAAGGGAACCGATGAAAGTCGCCGCGGATTCGCTCGGCGAGCGAATTCAAACGACGATCGCGATTGCCCGATTTTTTTTAGCGAAATTATTTAAGCGTCTTGATCGTTTATATTATTTTCTAGAAGAAACAAAAACGGATTCACACTTACCAGATTGTCTCTTCACTCTAGCTTCCCCTTCTACGAGGCTTATGTCGGCCGTGCGTCACACTGTCACGTGACTGATCCGGTACTGGCAGAGACGGTAACTTTTTCCCTCTGACTCTGCTTGTACTCGTTTCAAGTGGCAAATCAATCACACAAATAATATTTCACTTATTTAATATATACTATTAGCTCAAGGAAGGCACGTCTTTACTTGTCGAATGACGCACCGAGACTGAGAGTCGCAGACGAAGAAACCGTTGCGTATTTATTGAGCTTATCGGTCGTTCTCATAACACAAAAACTATTTGCCGCAGGTACGCGGGGACCCTCTCCTTTGTATTAAAAAACAGGTGTGAATGAAACAGAAAGAAAAGATATGTTTTGCATAGACGCAGAACATATTATTTTGATGAAAAGAATAATTTCAAAATAACGAGATAGAAAAAGATGAAGTAGAATTTTGTTTACACATTTTGTCTATTGCCACGGTTTTTCTCTGTTGGTGAATTCTGACAATTTGCTTACGTAAAAATAACTTAGGATTTTCGTGACAGGTTTTCGTCATTTTTAATATTGAAAAGGAGATGACAATCTCGTAAAATGTTAAAGAAATCAGGGATCTGTAGTCGATGTTTAAGGAAGTATGATCCGAAGACACAATGTAACAAACACAGCACGCCAATGGTTGGAAATCAAATTGCCGCTGCTTCTTTCATTCACTCGCGTCCGATCCGCATTAATATTAAACATTACCGAGAAAGGGAAACACGCAAAGCGCGTCAAAGAAATATATCACTGAGATCGAAGTTCACGTGTGACGTTCATTCCCTCGGAAAAATCGATATTTGTTTATTTATTCATCAACGAGCACACTGTAGAAACTAGAAATGTGAACAAAATATACTACGTACACGTGTGTACATTTCTCTCGCGATCAGAAGTGTCAGTCTTCTGTCATCCTTCGTCTCATCTTGGAAATTAGTGGTCGTTTTACGAAAGTGAAACGCTTGTTGAAACTCACGTTGATTCTGATGACAGTGGCGGCAATGATGTTCAGACATCAATTCTTCCGGGAAAGGTTTTTCGAAGAACACAAACCACGTTACGTTACACAATTGCCTAGTTACGTAGATACTAAACGAAAAAAACCATCTTGTTCGAGATGATTTTTTCAATCGTCAGACTTGTGTGTGATGAACAAAGATAATCATCTAAACATTACACTATTTCTGTCTTATCGAAAGTTGCCCATTAGTGAAAACACAAGATTCTGAACAATATCAAATTTTTTGACATAATTTTATTTCGCTTTCTATTGTATTATAGGAGATTACGATCCATGGAGATCTAATCGTTTTATGAGGTACAGTAAATCCGCAAATACTCTCCAACAGCCGTATTCTGAACGGACAGCGTTTGCATAGAAAGATACTATTTTTTGATTTATGACTGCGTATTCAATAGAGAGCTGAACATAGAGAAGGACAGAATTAAATATGAAAAGTGTCGCCGGCACAGCGTTGACAGGCAGTGTAGTGAGTGGGCACTGGACAACGTTTACGTAGACGACCCTGGACAGTATTTAAGGTTTTACTGTACTGCGAAGAAAATCGTGAAGCAATGGGTTAAAGAGGCCGATTTTCGCCGATTATTTGGGATCGAGTGCGTCGCGATGATATCGGTTCAATGGTGAATCAGTGGCCGAAGAAAGACAGAGCCGATCCCTGCGGATTCCTCGGCTCGTTTGCGTGGCAGGACGGTATCAATGAACGAGAATCGGGCTGCCGCGCGAGCGCGAAACGAGCGACGGTCGGCACGATTTTAATCGACAGGTCGTAACGAGGCGGCCTCATTAGCCGGCTGCCCCTTACGACTTTGATAATTGCCAGCGCGCAACCGGCCGCGCGGAATACATCTCGTCAGATCGACCGCATCTCACCGGATGCGGAAAGGAGATCTCGGACACCAGGACCCTGCAGTTGCACTCGTTGCAGTCGCATCGACCGTCTTCGTCGATTATTCTCAAGCCTGCACACTGTTTGCGCGCGAAACTGTATGTTGCAATTAATTGAACGGCGATTAGCCGCCGTTAATTATCACATATCTGCGAGAGTGGTAGAGAACATCTTAACAAATCAGAACTATGTCTGACGTTATTATTATTTTGTGTCTTATCTGCTCGAGATCTTACATAAACCTTGAGGCTATATGTTTTATCAACGCGTATTCATATTAATTCACAATTCCATGATCTATAAATATATGGCTGCCGAGGATAAAGAAAAACTTGTTACTCGAGATAAATATACATACGAGCGTAATTACCCTGTAAGGTATTTTGAAACTACTGGAACATCTTGGAAAGAGACAACTCGCAATTAGAAGAACAATGTTGAAAAGTAAACGTGCTTTTTTTGTCATTCCCAGCTTGTTATTAGATGACACGAGAATGAGAAGCGACGCTATTTTCGTCAATTAATTATCATTCCGGAAATATTGTACACATTTTAATCATACCCTCTCATAAAAAGTAGGAGAAAAAGACAGGAGAAAAATGAAGATCCTTTTGCTGTTATCATCGACATGCAAAAATGAATTATAAAAATTCAAACACTGTATACAGACCTACGGTGCGTCATAAAAATAAGTAGGCTCGAAACTATCAGCTCGCGAGATTAATCGACAGTTTCTAGACAGCTCTCCCTGTAGCATTCCGGACAGATCCCCTAACCACTTTCTCGTCGGCGCTTCTTTGCACGCGACTACACGTGTTCCTCGACTAGTCTATCAATTCTCGAAATCGGAGAACACTTTCTCCAGGCAATTACCCGTTGCCCGACAGAAAATTCACGTTAACACCGACGAATGCCACTTGAACAAGGGAAGCGCGAAAGCAACAGAAGAAACAAGAAAACGGTCCACGGTTTTTCTACGTGGTTCTCGGTAGGACGGCGAAGAAGAAGTAGAAGGGTTGGAAAGCCGAAGGGTTTTACGTTCGTTGGACGCTGCTCGTTTTCAGCGCGCGGCGCGCATGGAAATCCAGGGTTTTACAGCTCGCTGCCGGTCGCTAAGTTACGGGGGAAGCTTTATGGTTTCTGCGGGCCTCTATGGAGACTACGGTGCCGCCCATTCCGCTGTTCCAGGACTGTTCGACGAGGAAGACACCTGATCGCCCGTTAGAACAGGCCCGAGCGGGTGCAGCTCGTGAAAAGTGGCCTGGAAACGAGCGGACTCGGTGCATCCGCCGCACGCTGGAATTAACGAGCCACGGACGTGCTCGGGAATTATATCTTCGGGGTGCGTTTTTTTCCCCTCAGCTACTTAACCACCGAGGGAATGGGACGTGGGCTGAATCTGGACGGGCCGGGAACCTCTACCCCGTAGGCGGCCCACATTTTTCCGCGAACGACACTCTCCAGAGGAACTGGCCGCCTCTTCGGCTTCTGATCGCTGCTCGGACATTTTGCTCTGCTCCGAGGAATTCTCTTCAAAAAGTCAAGGAAACATCGTCAGACCTAAATATTCCAACACCGAGAGAAATTATTACCGATCGAAGCGTCTCTAGAAACATTGCAAAATTTTTTTCGAAAATGAAACCTCCGTCGATACGAAGATTCAAGTCTTCCCCATTCAACGACACCGAAAACATTGATGTATACGATTTTTTTTAGTAGTTTCATTACTTACCAAGCGACAGGTGTACAACAAACTTCATACTGACATATTGGCTTTACAATACCGAACTTGGTCCTCGGTTTTGGTCCATAGAACGGTTAAAAAAAATCGTGCATCAATGTTTTTGAGCTCATTATGAAGGGAATTTCGAGTCTAAGGTAGTAGCAATCACGGGAAAATTTTTTGAAAGTTTTCACAGAGGTTTCAATTTATAAGATTTTTGAGGAAAAATGAGTTCAGTTTTTCACGTGGTACATCGTGTAAAAATATCTTAGGGGAAAATGACTAATGGTATGCGAAAGTGGAATCTTCGAGGTTTAAAGTGAGTCGAATTTAATTGCTGTATGATTGCTTTTTACGAAATTACAAGAGGTTAAGTTAAATAATAGTAATTAAAGAATTAATACACGAGCAGGAATAATTAGACGACGATTGTTTCTCGTGTACGTTGTTGAACGGAGAAGCAGATCGTGTAGAGAACGATGGAGGAAACATGAACGATACGCCATAGTCGAGCGTCATCGAGGACTGGCTCGCTCCGACGGTATTGGACGAGGATCGATTGCCGGTAGGGCGAGAGCTGGTCGAGGGGGTTCCTCAAATGCGGGGCTGCGTTAAAAGCACGCTTAATTTCACCGTGACACGGAGGTATCGCGTTCCGGCCAATCGGAGCATGGAACGATCAGCCTGGAAAAAGGAGAACGCGATGACTGGAGCTGTATGGTGTTCCAGGAGGCATCGATGGGTCGAAACCTTCACGGTTTGAGGCACACGATCACATTGGCTCCGACCCATGCCGATGCCCGTGACTCCGATAGCCAACTGCTTTTTATTCAATTCGTTATTCTGCACCGGTCAAAACAATTTTATACATACGGAACCCTCAAATTTTTCCCCTCTGTCCCCTATAACCCCTCTGCCCAAATTCGTCTGTAACATGTATGCAATCGTGCAAATATAAAAGAATTTAACGTTACACATTATTTTTCATACTCGTCCTCTACAATTTCCTAAATTTACTATTGAGTAAATACAAGGGTTGTCTTCCAAATATAGTACAACAGTATTGTCTCTAGGGGTAGCAAACCCCCTCGTACTACACCTAAAACATCTAAAGAAACACCCTCACCCTATAAATCCACAATTCATATACCAAATGTTGTCAAATTAATTCGTGACTCTCGTAGTTAATTATAACATTACTTTAAATTCGAGTAATTCACTTAGTTTTTTCTCTTTCGTTTCTCGACTTGCTTAACAATCAACTTTTCGTATCTTTTACTGCTTCATATTTCCCCCAGACAATTTCTTCATAAATGCATAGAAATTCGCAGTCTAGTTACTTATGAAATTGTGATATTATTGGTGAACATGGTTGATGGAACATGGACATTGATGGAGACAGTTTTAACCGTCATCCACACGGGTAATTTTTTGTACTATTCTAAATGAATTTGAAATAGGTACCCGGGTACCGCGTCGTGTGGATGAGGGTTAGAGGGTACAACGTATTTCAGTTGTCTGCAAATAAGGAACGCGACCGTGATCGAATACAAAGTGCCCACGAGGTCCCACAAACTCCTCCCTCTGGAGCGTGTTCACCAAACAGCGAGGTAGTGCACGGGGCGTCTAATTGTTTATGGAGGGACAGAGAGCGGCGATAAATAAGCGAAAGCAAACGCGGGATCGCGCGCGACTACGGTCACAGCCCGCCGATCCAATTACGGGAGACAATAAATTCTATCCATCGAGTGTGCGGCGAGGAACGGATACGCACGCTCACACGGTCCCGGGAGCGCAGACGAATGGCCAGGGTGGCAGAACGAATTTAATGCCACGTCGTCGGACACGCTGGCCGCTTTCCCCCGGCAGTAGTAGAGACATAGAGAGAAACAGGGGGAGAAAGAGTGGGAGAGCGAGAGAGAGAGAGAGAGAGAGAGAGGGAGAGAGAGACAGGAGAGCTTCGTTGAACAGTTTCGAAGGTAGGCAGGTCCTACCCTTCCGGACACGACAGACGACCAACGGAACGGACCTAGGGCGCATTGATGCGTACGAAAAAGCGCGCGCATGTCCGCTCCGGCCGTCGCGCCGCGAGCCGAACGGACCGGAGCGGAATGGAGCGGAGTGAAGCGGAGAGCTGCGAGAGCTGCGGCGAAGCCGGCCAACCGGCGTCGTCGTGCGGGGGCATTAGGGAAATATTCAAATGGACCTGCGAGGCCCATTGTTATTCTAGCGTGAAAACGGCCGACGTTGTTACCTTTTATTAGTGTAATTTGTCCTATTAACCACCGTTTCCCAGCCACCACCTTGTAACGGCTTTCCGCGGCCTGGAATCAGATGCTCGCCCCGCGTCGCCCATTTAATTGTTTCCTGGCCGATGCCGACCGGGAAAATCGTCGCATCGCCACTGACACAACACTCGAGGATCGTCCAGTTACCATAATCTGCCTCGTTCGCTTGCGTTCGCGAACACAACCAGGCCCACGCCTCGATGAAAGTTCGCCACGGTGAGTGACTCACCGATTGAGATTAATGAACGTGCGCCTTATAGGCGCCGGGAAAACGACGCTCCTTAAGGTCGATCGTTGTTGCATTGTCTTGCGCGAAAATCCCCGCTTTCCGAGCCGCCTTAGTCGAGGGAATACGAGGAGTTCAGGAAATTCTGATTAACGTTCGCATCGCGCTCCGTACCCACGGGAGAATCCGCTTTTTAGGATGCGCGCGTTCACTTTGGTTCTACTAAAATTATTTTCGAGAATGCAATAGCCGTTTCTCATCCGTGGATTTCAAAGGACAAAATTTTTATTGCGACACTTTCGTGCAGTGTAGTATGGTTTGGAATTATCTTCTATTTTTTGGAATGTTTGAAAATGTTTTTAAGATGGCGGGAAAGTGAAGTAGAGACGCGATGGGCGAATAATATCGTTCTTCTTGTTACTGATCGATAGACTGCGGATTTTATGCATTTATTTAAAAACGAGTAGATCACGATTGAAGATTCTGTTGAAAGTCTTTGTTTGTTCAAAAATCATCGAATTAGAAATGTGAAATAATTTGTTGTTGTTTAGATACTGGGTTAATTGTCATGTATAAATAGACTGCTGATTTTGACACATTTATGAAGAAATTGACTGGGTGAGATATAAGATTGAATATTCTGTCGAAAGTCTTCGTTCGTTCAAAAATCACCGAATTAGAAATGTGAAATAATTTGTTGTTATTTAGATACTGGGTTAATTATCATGTATAAATAAACTGCTAATTTTGACACATTTATGAAGAAATTGGCTGGGTGACATACAAGATTGAATATTCTGCTGAAAGTCTTCGTTCGTTCAAAACTCACGGACTTAGAAATGTGAAATAATTTGTTGTTATTTAGATACTGGGTTAATTGTCATGTATAAATAGACTGCTGATTTTGACACATTTATGAAGAAATTGACTGGGTGAGATATAAAACAGTAAAAGATTCGAAAAATTTAAGAATATTGTTATGATTTATTCAATGGAAAAGATCTGCTAAGGGATGAAACAAAATGTTACCTAACTCCTAGTGCTCAAAATCGGTGCAAAACATTCTTATTTTGCACAGAGTACACGACAATTTATTATTGTACTTTTTTCTACACTTTCCTATAGAATGAACGACATGTTGATAGTCGTACGAGGGTGTCTGCGAAGGGTTTAAAGAAAGGTTTTAAGGAAACCTGCGTGCAGGTTCGTTGTCACGGCTCGGTCGGTTGGAAATGTCGCGTCGCGGAATCGTCGTAGCACGGTGGTTTCAGTCGCCGTGAATCATTAGTGTCTCTGGCTCTCGTCGTGAAAAAGATCGCCTTGGTGGCTTGTAGGCAGGGTCCCTCTATTCGGTACTCCGCTTCAGGAGTTAGGCACCGGGAAGATCGCGTATCTCCGGCACCTCGCGCTGTCTCACGCGAGAGCATTGTTTCACGTTTAGCGGCAAGGTGAGGTTACGCAATGCCCTGCGCCGTGGAGGCGCAACAAGGAGACGAGGACGAACGAGGAGAAGAAGGAAGAAGAGGTGGAGGAACGAGAGGCAGCAAAGATCGTATCGCCGCGGTACGATCACCGTGGCTAACTATGATGCGCCGTGTACGTGGATTCACGTGCACCCGCGGGTTTAGGACAACAGCCTTTCCCTTTCTCCGCGCCTTTTTTCGCAACGGGATCCACGCGTGGGACGGAAGCCAAGGGCCGATCGAAGTGGCGTTCGAATCGCGACAGAGCCCTTCGTCAACCCTGCGGACTTCGCTTTCAAGAGATTTCGAGACTTTAGAACTGACAATTCAGCAAGTTCATCATACTCAGTCTCAATTAAAGGTATTGAAGTCTTTGGAAAGTTTCAGAACACTCTTTTATTGATAAAGGTAAAATTTTTTCTCGATCGCACTTGAAATATATAATAAATTTATGATTTCGGCGCATGGTTCGATCAATAAACAACAACAAATTTGCAAATAATTAGCACATCCTCAACGTTTCGATCCCAATGTGGATCATTATCAAGAGAGACATTTTTGCGTCTGAATCTGCATCTTTTATTGGTAACAAATAGCTGAAAAGGGGAGAATGTTGTCGGACTTAATGTAGTGATAAATTGTTGAAAAATCGGCATTAGAAATCGGCCGTGTTTCGTCAGCACACGGGGCAGGGTAATATTTCATTTTCCTCGGAGCCCGGTTCGGTCGCCCTCCATCTCTCATTTGCCCCATTGTTTTCATCGTGTAGGCTCAATAGAATCAGCAAACAATTTATTACGCCTACACCTGGGGCGCATCTATACCCTTATCAACGATCTCTCGTTGCTCCTTGCGAGCGATTGCTCCTTCATGTCGAGCCTCCGACGAGCGAAACAGCCTTCGCAAAACGCTGACTCCGGGCAACAACGGGAGAGTCCCTTCTCTCGCGTGAGCTCGCAACGAGTGCGTGCGTGCGTAAAGACCGCGCGTGTAGGTGCAGCCCGCTCTCGTGGTTCTGTCCGTTATGCGAACGGTGTAAAAACTGTGGAAGGCGGAAGAGAGACGGCCGCTCGAAAAAATCGGCTCGGCCACGTTGTCGGGAAATTCAATTAGCCATTTTTTCGTCAAAATATTCAGCCGTGTTCCCTCCATACATGTAACACTGAACTTTTTGTTACCACTTTCTAGCAAAACGTTTCCCGAAACGTCGCTGGCTTCGAGGAATTGGAAAATGTTAAAATGTTACTTCAAAAAAAGTGTCTAAAAACTTCGTAACGCAAAATGGTGATCGTTGAGACAGTCGTGACAAAAATGAGTAGATGAATACATACATTGCTGGCCATCAATCACAATTATTAAAAGAAGAAATCAATTTTTAAATCTGCAGTCTACTTGTAGGTGAGCCACAAAATAATTTGTTCATTATCGAAAATCAATGTCTTGGTGGTACGTTCAGTAAAATAAAGTTTGTTGGGATTTGAATGATGACTTTTATGAATTGATGATGGGGGTGCGCCTTTTATGTACACACTTTTAATAACATATTGTCTTACTGAATCAATGAACTAAAAAACATCAGAAACTGAAGGAAGAAAGAAGAACATTGTAAACTAGTTACCCCTGAACATCCTAGTAAATGAAGTACTCAGACTGGAAGAGTAACATGGTTCTTAATTTTTCTCAGATTAGGAAGACATTAAACAAATTCTGACTTGTGGGTCCGAGCAGAAGGGTTAACAGCGACACAGTGGAGCAATGGCTGCCGAAGGCACTTCGCGGAATAATACTTCGCTCTTAGCTGAAGTGCATCGGCTCGAAAGTCCGCTTTGCCGGAAAATGGATCGCTCCGCTCGAAAACCGGGGCGATCCATCTTCCCGTTTCCCGAGTCCGATGACAAAGTGAACAGCCCTAAATCTGAAGCAGCGGTAAACTTCGAGCCGGCGAAACGGTACGGCTCGGTGTACATCGTGCATGCATGCACGGCTACATAAGTGTTCATGCACACGGCAGCAGATTTCTGGGGCGATAAAATCCTGCGAGCGAGGAAGTCATGTCCCGTAACTATCTGGATGTACGGTCTCGCGGTTTTCGTGTGCGCACCCACTCGAAGGACTTCTTCGAAGAGGAAGACGAGCACAGGCCGAGGCTCTAAGCCCCCGAGTTAGAGCCTCGTAGCCGAGGAGGACGACATTTTCCACGAGAACGAGCCGCGCCTTGCTAACCTGGCCGAGTAAAAGCGTAAAATTACCGGCTAAAATTACCCTCTCCATCTCCTCTCTTCCCTCCTGCCCCCCTGTCTGCTCTCTTTTCCTCCTCTATGGCCGTCCCTGTCCTTTCTTCAATATCCAGCCCGCGCGGAAACCGCTCGAAAATTGCATGTACCCGCTATACGCCGAAGAGTACTTCGGCTAATGTCGAAACGTCTTGCGGATCTCGCTGAAAGGATTCTACTTTGTTAAAACTTCCAACGAGAGCTGTGATTTTCGTGGAACTTAGTATTAGAAATAATGTTATCTTCCTCTTCTTCTTCGTGCACCTATTAAACGGTCTGATCAATTCAACGTAATTTTGTTACCGCTTAAAAGATTCCCATGTGTGATAAAAATATAAACGTTTGAAGAAAATCGCAAGGCACATTTCCAAAGTTTTTCGACATTATCAGAGTAGAAGAGTGATGCTAGTTCCTTGCAATGAATGCAGACAACTTTTGTTTTGCATGAGGACTGCTCGCAAGGTCTACCGATCAGTTACTTCTCCCCATAACTTCGAGTGCGCAGTTCAGCGAACGCTGGCAGAACAAATAGACGTGTTCCCAGCGATTCTCAAAGAATTTCGGCAAAAACCGTGAACAAAACTGTCTTCATACTCGAGTCGTCTCGGGCTTGCTGTTCGACGGAGCATCGTCGTCGTTTTTCCGCGAGCGTGGAGGTTCCTGGGCACACCGCAACATCTTCTGTCCGTTCCTCATGGTAAAAACGTCGGTATCGTGGCTAGAAGAGCCGGCGCCGTTGAAAGCTGCGGCTTCCACGGTGTGTATACGTTGAGGAACATCCTGCGCGATGGAAAGTGCATGCGCGTGGTGCACGTGCATAATTTACCGTTCCGGCGCGGCACGTCCGTCCGTCCGTGTTGCTCCGGCGTCCGTGCCTTTGCAGAAATCCCCGGCACGAAACTGGAATAGGTCGGTGATAAATTTTCGTTTAACGAGCCGAGCGGATTTTTCTTCGGTCCCCTCACCGCGGGAGCATCGATCAGATATCATCAAAATTCATAAGGCCGGGGCCCGGTTGAACGTCGGGGCCCCCCCGATAATCGCGCCCGATAAGAATCGAGAGCTCGGGCCGCGTCGCTCGCGTTTCTGGCCAGGAATCCCGGCCGAAGAAAACGAACCACGGTATTTAATTCACGGCGATCTTATCTCCCGACACTCCAAAGATCACCGCTCCGCGAACGCTGCCGGGGGAAGAGGATCGAGAGAGCCGCGTCCTCGAATCGGGTTACTGTACCGTCGCACCACCGCTTCGATCAAATGGAAATTTCCCTGATCCGATCGATTACGCCGTTAATGATCGACCGGGAAATCCCCGGCTTCCATAGATTGTCCGCTGGTTCGACCAACCAGCCGATGTCTTCTTCCTCTTCTGCGTCACTGTTCCAGCTTAGAATAATACTACGCTACACGAGAGCCCACTTCATCATACCACCGAGGTCCCTCGTAGTCTCTCTCTCTCTCTCTCCCTCTCTTGCTCGAGAATCCTCGTCAACCTGACTCCTCGTTTATTTACTACTGTAAACACGAGTTATGAAGTCCAGTTTTTGCCGCGGAGACTGCTCGCGCGGATGAATACATTATGCCGGTGAGCTGCCGCTTGATGAAAACGCTTCGGAGCTGCACGCAGAGTCTGCAGAAGCTCCGAGGATCGTTTTCGCGCGGGTTTTGTTGGTTTGTTAGTTTGCCGACGGGATTCGTTTGCGAAAAGCTAGGCCTAGGGTATCGCGATAGGTAGACATCTACTGAAAACTCGGCGTTTTATGTCTTTGGAACGCGATGCGAAATGTAACTGTCCACTCGACTTGATTTTCCGCAAAATTTCTCGATCGATCATACCTGCCGTAGCGCACCTACCAAGCAGCACTTAGCACCTCGACGGCATTAGCAAGGCAAACATCTGCAGTCCTGTTGAATACACCGCGTGACGTGGATCGGGTAGCAGTTGCATTGATCGAGGTGGCTAGTTCAGTGCAAGCAACCAGGGCGAGGAAAACATCCGAGGCATTTCAATTTCTCTGTATCGCGACGCTGTGCAGTACGTAACGAGCGTGTGTTCCTGATAAAAGAAAATGGAGAGCTGGGGACCGCTGTCGCCGGCTCGTTTATCAGCTGCCGTTTGTCCCGATATCTCAATCGGCTTTCTTTTTCCTCGGTATCTGGGAAACGGTTCGTCGTCGGACGTGTTCACAAACGAAGTGGTCGGGTTGCGGCACGCGGCTCGGTGCGGCGCGGCGGTTTGTTCGAGCTGTTGTTCAGAAAGCAGGGTGCTCGGGCCAGGCCGATATACGCATATGGATGGGGCTAGGTCATTCGCCACCATAGGCCGAGCACTGTACATGGCGCACGGTGCTCCCAGGTTCCCGATTTCCGTAAAAGTCCAGAAACGCTTCTCGCAGACCATCGGAGCGCGAACCGTGCTCCGCGTGCTTCAAATGGCCTTTTACTGTTTCCACGAACGAGAAAATGACGCGAAGGCCCAACCGACCGGTCGACCTATCCGCCTGTCTGAATTGCTTGTAGAAGAGTGTCGTTTACATCTTAATCCCCCATCGTACCCGCCTCCTCCCCCTCGGAAAGCTCCAGAGACGTTAGGACAACCTGAACGAGCCAGGTGCGATTCGAGGCGCGAAACGACCGCGAGACAGTCCCGCGCTGGTATCTTGATCCTATCGCTGGTATACCTATGCGTTTAGGGACACCACCGTCTGCTGAACGCGGTCTGCACCTCGAGATATTTACTGCAATGCTCGCCGGCTCTGATAGCCACCTTGCTGGCGGTCCTACCTTCCGAGGTGCTAATAAATGATACCAGCCTCGTGGGAAACGCGGATAGGATTTGACACCTTCCGGACACCGTTAAAACGACAGAATCATCTTTTTATACAAAGACTTTAACCTTGATGAGTGTGCTGGTCTCTAGAGACGTAGCTTTTAACACCAGCGAAACGCTTCAGACGAACCCGAATACGCTTGAGTTTATAAAATTCCTGTTCAACTTTGTGGCGGAACACCCTCCATTCAAACGATGTCAAAAAATCGCAAATACATCTTTGTGAGCTCGTTGCAAAGGAAGACTCTAATCTTCAAAACCGTAGTGGTTACAATCGCGAGAAAAAAATGTTTGCACTTTTAAACTACACAAACCTCAAGAGTATTTGTTCCTCCAAACACTCTTTCCTCAAGCAGCAATAAAATGACGGCAAAAATCGTAGATCAATTTTTCTGAGCCCATTGTAACAGGAAAGCTTCGATTCATCAATCTATGGTGATTTTGATCGCGACAAAAATTGTCTGTACTTATGGTACACGTGAAGCAAACCTTAAGACTGAAGCTCTCCAGCTGTCTGAAAATATGCTAAGAAACTTGAAATCATTTTTCTATATAATTCTTGTTTCCAGTGGTAACAATTCTTGATTCCTCCGAAGTGTAAACGCAAGAAATTTCATACAGGATGATTTCCGCATGGTGATTTTTCGAAAAAGCTGAGTCAGCCAAATGTGGCATGTCAGTCGAACGAGATTGAACCCGTGGGATAGATAAGGATGCGTTCCGGGGCCGAGGTGTCCGTAGAACAAAGGGTATCCATGTTTTTGTCGGCGGAACAGGTGGATCCGCGGCGGGCTGGTAGCAGCGGCAGAGCGGAGGCTCATTTTTCTATGTACGACTGCAATTTAAACGTAGTCAGAACGCGAATGTAAACGTGACCGTGGCTTAGTGGGACGCTGACCACGGCGTAGGAACGACCCAGGGGACGAGGATCTACACCTCGATGAGCACAGCACGACATTCTCCTTGCCCCTTGCCTCCCGGTTCCCGGTGGTCTCTCGTTTTCTTCCTCCGCTACCAAGAAGACGGTCCCTTCTCTTTCTGTCGCTCCCTCACTCTTTCTCTCTCTCTCCCACCTTCTGCTCCCCCTCTGTACTCCTCCAACCCCCCCGTTCCATGGTCTCTCTCTCTCTCTCTCTCTCTCTTTCTCTCTCTTTCTCTCTCTCTTGTCCTGTCTCCGCTCATCGTCCTCGAGCGCGTCCACCACGATTGTCCGGTAAACCATGGTGCGAACCGCTCACCGTGACGAAGGTATCCACCTACAAACGAGGACTTATTTCGAGAGCAGGCTCGTGGAAACTCGCGAATACGGACATGGGAATCGGAGGACTCGGTTCGGACTCGGTTCCTCTGTCGATTATGACAATGCTCTCGGGTCGGGAACACCATGGGACACGAGCGATCCGAGCAACTCTCTCGACGGCCTCCAATAGTGGCCATCTTGACGTCCTCGCGAAAGAACTTTGCATTTATGAATATATTTCAATATTTTAATGCTCCAGCTACCCCACAACCTGGCCACGGGGTTAGATCTCTCGGCGAAGGAAACGTCCGCGAATCGGTACCTGTCGTTCGCCGTATTCTCAAACAATTTTTTAATGTTTCATAGAAAATGTTGCAAGCGAATTTTATAGTTCAGATATTTTATACTTTCAATCGACAGATCATATTTTAGTTGTAGTGTCACATTTTGAAAAATTAAATGTATAACAGAAGTTAAAAAATAGCAATTGCTCAGTTTTTAATGTCAGGAACGTGCCAGGATTTGAATGTTTGTTTTGTCTTACTTTGTAGAAACGATTTTGATTGTACTCTGTGCACGAGCAACGAAATATTTTCAGACACTTTTTGTCGATGCTTCTTCGTTTTTAGAGTTCTCGAGTCCCCAGGTGTTCCAGATCCCTATAAGATCGCTATCACCGCAGAACCTTGAACTACAAACGAGCCAGTGCACTGGTCATTCTCCGATTTTCCCAGATATGGAATCAAGTTCATGAATTTCTTGGAGAGGTATCAATGCACTATTGCATTAATTCATGAGGACGCCACGTAACAGAGTGCATCATAATTTCTAAAACGTACAGAAGGGGACGGTGTTGTGACTCAAGCAAGATCAGTCCAAATCAGTTCTCTGAACGGTAGTAACTTCAGTATTAATATCGATTCAAAAAGTATCTTTTAGAGAAATTCTACTGTACAGATTGGCTACATGTCTATCGATGAATTTTTTCATCAATGTTCAAAGCACTGGTCTTTGACCAATCCAAATTATTCGTACAGACGTTGGTGCAATTGTTTCTTACAGAATTTTCAAGATCCAACATTTAACATAGTGCTTTTTATTGTTTCGAATATTTTCGTTCTGACACGAATCAAAGTGGAGAGTTTCTGATAAATTGTAGTGTATCGATTGCATGATACAATGCATTTCAATGCACAATGATGAGCCTTGAGCCATTAACGAGTCGGTACAGTTGTAACACATCGATTTCCCAGGATCAAGAGCGAGTTCGTGAATTCCTGGGAGGTATCAAAGTGCTGCATTAATTCAGCGTTGCGCGTTGATCTTTCTGTTCGATGCACGGTTGCATTCGACGTCGGAGAGTTTTGAGCGACAGCGCTCAGCAGGTGAAAGTCTCGGAAACACGGTATAATCGGGATCTCATTTGGCGAAACGGCAGCCCTGACGCCGGATATTATTCTTTTACCACGATCTAACGAGGTTCAGCGAGCAAGGAGGTATGCATGTGTGCATACACGGAGGAGGATGGCGCGAAGCGATGCGAGGCATGCTGGAAGTCAGGATCAGTTCCTATGCATACGATTGCACGCGGATGAATAGGGCCTTTGTGTCTTGCGAACGACAGCCACCGCGATATACAATAACGGTTCCCGAACATTTCTCACGTAACGCAGGATCTGCCTCGCATCGCGAGAGAGATGCGGTTCAACGTTTGCACCGATCTGCATCTGCATTTTATCGGGACGGCCCGCGTAAACGAGTAACGGGAACCCCGTTCGGCCTCCTGTCTTCTTCAACTTTGCCCGAGGTCTTCATTTTCTCGAACGGTAGCTGTCAAAAACTAGCGAGCGTTCAAGGTGCACGTTTCTTGATAATGTGCACACTGTTTTCCAATGAAAAACTTGAAAATTAAACATTTCTTCCGATCTAGATTCATTTCATTGTACATGAGTTTTTCATTTTATTTAATTAATTGGGAAAGTAGCCTAGGCTCAACGAATGATGTTAGCCTTACCTATCGCTCACAGACCTAACAAATTAATTCAATGGAACAAAAATTTAACTCAGTCCTATCTGGGGCTCTCTCTATCCGAATGTCTAAGTATCCAAACAATAATTATTCCTCAATCATTTTGTTGAAGTAATCCATGAAATTTCTAGCAGTTTTCCGACTATGTGATTACAGAGATGACGCGTTGAGGATTGAAAGTGTGTAATAATTTCGAGAAGTGCTCGTCAAAGCAGAGTATCGATGAACAGCGTAGCCAGCACGAGCGACTGGAGAGAAGAACGGAAAAAAGAGAGAAGGCCGGGTAGAGAATGCATCGGTACGCGATGATGTAACGGCGTTATGAATATGTACAAAATAACAAATGGTCCCGGGGACAAAGGAACGGTGACAGGGTACGCGTGTGTACCGTTTTGCCGCTCGCTCGTATTCCGCCTGTCACCGTTCTGTCAGCTACGTGATCGTGTTGTAAAACAGTGTTTCGATTTCAACCATTTTTCGCCTGCCACGGATGGAGCGCAGCCAGCCGAGCGAACGGATCCGCGGGGACGAGCAATAATGCACGAACGATAATCGCGGTTTCCGATTAAGATTCCACCGGCCGACAAACAAACGACGGGCACGCGCTCTATTGTGATCGCATGGGAGCAACTAAATGCTTCTCGCGTTCCTGATTAAACAGAAAATGAGACCGCAGAAAGACCGCCGATCCCTATCTTCTCCGCGATCTGCTCGAAAACAGGAAACCGTTGCTGATGAAACAGGAATAATTCGTCCTTTTTCTTTCGGATTTGGCGACAGGAATGTTGACGAAGCACAGGTGACGGACCAAGGGTGGTAGTTGCTACAGAGTACATCATTTTTCGATCGGCAATCCTTTTATTAAATTATTCACCTGCACTTTCAAGGTAGACGATACAATTGTATCTCGAAGAAATGAGTTTTCAGGATTAATGATCGAATATGAAAATACTTCCGTCAGCTAAAATCGAACTGGGAGTCAACTATGAGTCTAAGGAACAGGTTTTATAAAGAAATTTGACAGAACATATGTCTATATTTAACATAGAGCTTGCTGTCGCAATTTTCGAGACTTCACCGCGCTGTCTAAATTGTACGGGAATAAACTGCAGGTTTTATGCATTTAAAAATGGACAGTTCAAACACTGTTGTATGCAGAAGCACTAAGATGCTCTTTCCAACCCACTGAAATTGTTAAGAAAAGGGATGTATCTGTATACATAGTTTCCGTGCTGTGTAACGAATTGAGACAATTTTTATTTTGCATCAAAACCCGCAGTCTCTTCACGAGCAGTGTTCCTTGACCAGTCTGCAACTCCAACGAGTCCGAAGTGGTATTCTTAGGGATAACGGACTACCCGGTTCCTCGATGTTGCTAGCTCCCTCGGTTCTCCGAGCGATATTTCATCGTTCCTTGCCAGAAAACTATATGCATGTAGCTCGTTTCGTCTACGAAACGAAGAAGGGAGAGGCATAAGCGCAGCGATGAATAACAAAGCGCGATGGGGCCGTTGCACCACTGGGGAATTTCGTTGTTGTTAAGGTGGCACTGCGCATCACCGATGCCAGGCAGGAAGTGGGAATCGCCGAAGCAGCGAGGGGGCCGGTGCGGGGGAGAGACGAGGGGGAACCGAGGGGGGAACCGACGTTGCATTGTGGGAGTGAGCGGGCGAGCGAAATAAAAAAAAAAGAGGCATTATAGCATTATGCGAACGAACGGGGCCCTAGTGACGCATTTACACGGCTGTTATTATCCCCCCCACCCTCGAGACCGGCAGGGAACGTAGGTATCTACGATACCTGCTGACATGCTCGACTAGGCGACTGCAGGCTCGGAAAATGCGACATATGTTCGTCTGTACATCTCTGAATACGTTTATAGACAGTCGTTTGGTTCCCGTAGCTTCAATCCTTTGCCAATTATCGTTTAGCCGGCGATACACACTGCAACTATAACGTTTCAACTCTTTGTTCTTCGTACCTGCTACTTACTGCGATGACATTCATGGTCGAAATATCCAATAGTAGTAATGCCAGTATTGGTTTTATTCATCTTGGAACGTAGTGAGTTAGTAAACGAAGTCAGACTGAATAAAAACCATAAATAATTGCAGCTTTTACTTAGTTCTTCACTTCGACAATTAATGAATTTTCTGGCTAATGTTGATCCTGGTGGAAGGATTTAGGTCCTACAATGCACCTCAATGTCATCTACCCCTGACTGATTGGGTGGAGTGTCATTGGTACCCTACGAATCTTCTACAAAAGATATATTTTCTGCGGAAAATTCATTAAATCGATACACCTATGGAATTTCTTCAATACAAAATTCAGATTATCCACCCCTGGCTTCAACCACTGTAATCAACCCCCCGTAGACCAAGCTTGAGCCGATCTTTGAAGTCCGAGGGGGATCGCGAAGCAGTCCAGCGTCTGTCCGATCAATCGGGCTAGGATTGCGAAGGGTTCTCGGGGGACAAAGGTCAATTAAAAACGGTCCCGTTTCATCCCCCGTGTTCTCGCCGAATTCGTATCGTTTCGCGTGGGTGTTGGTCTCACCTCTCGATCGATCGGGTGTGCCCGGTGCTGGCGCTGATTGCTGCCCGTTGAAAAACCCTTCGGCGATTTGTACGGTCGTCGTCCGGTACCGATGACGGATTAGTTTGTTACGGCTTTCGGCATACAGGAGGGCGCAGGTAGGCCGTGCCGATACGCGTGATTATTTATTGTGCGGACAGATTGGATCATTCAGAACACGCCGACGGGGGTCCACTGTGTTACCGTGTATAAGCGTGTACGTGTACCGTGTAGGTGTGTATGCGACGGGGATCGAGCCGCCGCCGCCGCGGGAATATAACTCGATCCAGCGAGCGATACGCCCGGCTGCGATATAACCTCCAATTTTGTGTCAGCGACGATCTGCACGCGCGGCGGGTGGCTGACTGGCCCACGGGGAGCTGGCACGATGATTGGCGAAATAATTCGCGGCTGGATTTCCGAACATAATTCGTGACCGCGTTGCGCAACCGGAGAAACGCGTGGCTACCCGCCGACATCGGATTAAGACTACCGGGCTGAGCCACGCCGATCCTGCTGCCCGGTTAGGCGAGTCCATTTGGCGATCGGATTAGTCAGTAACGGGGTGAAATGCCTGTCAACATTCATCCGAAGACTTGCGACTGATAAACTGACTGTTTGCAGACGTCTTTATGCATTTATGGCTTATGAAAATGTTCAAACAAGGCTGGAATATAAAATGCGATTGAGTTTTGTACCATTTCAATTTGTCTTGAATCTACAAAGGCTGTTTCCATTAAAAATATGGTTTTGTTTCATTCCACATACTTAAAATTTCTTGATAAAACTTCGAGAATGCAGAAACATCCGCTGTCTAATTGTGTGAGTCATTTTTTGAGGGTTGAAGGGGGTTGGAGGACGTTCATAGTTGTGGATGTTTAAGGATATTCTTGAATTAATATTTAATGATGAAAGTTAATAGATAATCGGGTCATTCGACCGATACACTGAATATTGGGGATGTTTATAGGGGTTGAAAGGGGTTGGAGAAGGTTGAGAGTGGACGTTAATGGCCACGCACACTCCTGCGATGTTCAATGATAAAAGTGAAGGCAATTAAGGATCGTTTGATGAAAAATCTCGCACCAGGGAGAAATTCATTATAATTTCTACACCCCTAACGAAGTTCAGATAGTGTATTCATATGCTCTTTGCGGAGGAAGTTACAGAAATAATTTTTGAATGTGTTTACGCTACTGAACAATGAGCAATTAGTGTTTATGGGCGAGCTATTAGAGTACATAGCGATAGCCGGCGTGATCCTAGCGTAGGTAAATTGGCTGGCCGATGCGTTTTATTCGGAAAACAAAGTAATTATATGAAGATAACGATCACGAACGGTGCGGTTGGACGTGGCAAGTGTTAAAAGCGCGGGACAATATCGCGGTGGCTAGCTTATCAATGCTGGCAAAATTATAGTGTTTGTGCATTACGATTATTTGAAACAACCCGCTAATGGAATAGACAACCTTCACGCCGAGTCTGTCAAAAACTGTTAGTTCGGATAATCTATGTGTATGGGTTTCTTAACGAAGCAATATTACGCTAATATTATTCCGGGTACCGTGTTAAATGTTCTCAACGAGAGTGTCATAGCGAAGAAAGAATTAACATCCTGTTCGTTTTCGGTGGTGCGGTTCACTCGAAATTGTTTGAATCTGATTTCTTTTATAAATCCGGATTAAACGGTTCGAATCTCACGGAATAATTTTACGAATTTTCCGACGGAGGATCGGATGCACACTTCTCCCGAAGCACTTCTCCGTTTTCACGATATCAAACGCCTCGAAACCTTCCGAAACTTTTATCGTTCATGCCCCGAGCTATGGTAACTAGGTTGTAACTACAGTTAACAGAGCCGCGGTGAGCCGCCGCTGGTGCTATCGGCCGGTATTATCAAGTCAAGGACTACATTTTTGCAAGCGCCAATTATGGTATCCACGGATAGCATATATCATTCGATAAAACTGGTAACGAATATCGGTCAGAAGTAAGAACGGGTAGGCTAGGACTGCTCGAGCTGATCCTCTTCCTGCGATAGAGAACGTAGACGCTTGTCGGACGGAAAGTGCACAGTAGAAACGGATCGTCTATGACCAGACACATTGTTCTACGAAAAACGAAACCTGTAATCTTCAAACTTCAGCGCTAAACACGGCCAGATAACCGACCTAATCGGTAAGCCAGTCAAGTGTCTACAGGCTACAAGTTCGTACATCGTTCGTAACAGGAGAGTCTTCCCGTAGACATCACTGAAATTAACATTTAAAAGGAATGTGTTACCGCGTTACAAAGAAGTCTCCTCTATTTCAAATTTAATTGATGCCAAACATAAGTAGAAAATTTATGATCAGACGACAACTATAATGCAGACAAAAATCCTGCAGTGAATTCGGACTGCCTTGAGTCAGACTCGAAGAATGGTTCACCGCTCAAGACCATCGACTGAATTCTTCGAAATTAATTGACTCTTAGAAATCGGTCATTGACTACAACCGCATGACTACACTGCATCTCCTCTAAACACAGCTATTTGATCGCGAAGAATAAATCGATTGAAGAGATCGCTGTAAGATCATCCGGGAAAAATCAATCGCTCGTGATCTGTTCCCAGGATCGTGTCTCGCGTCGCCTGATCGTTCGGCGAGGCAGCTGGGCCACGTAGACCCGATTCGGTGGGAGCATTTTCATTTAGACGTAGATTATTCCTAGATGCCTCTCATAAATATTAAACAGGCCGCGCTCTCGGATTCACGCAGGCGAAACGGCGTGCTTTTTACTCCTGAAACCTTGTCCGGGCTGCTGTACCCCTTTCCCGGTGTTCTGGACGTCCCTTCACCCTCCGGCGGCGATCTGTCGCTCATTGAGTATGCATCGTCGATATCGACGACGAAGCGACGGGTCTGCGCCGCTTCGGTTCGCCGTGGGCGACGTCGGAAGCCGTCGAGCGGACATCTTGAACAGGGTTCGAGTTTGTTCAATGATGTTCGAACGACGAAGTTTGTCCGTTTTTTTTTCGCCGGTTGTCGCGAGAAAGGTTTGCGCCACCACCGGCTGGCAAGCGCGCGAATTTTGCACCCGACGGCCATTCAAAGTCCCCCAACTTAGGCCACGTATTCACTATGCCGGGACAAGAGATAGCAGCTTGCCACCGTCCCAGTGGCCGTCGGCGTTATGCTTGGTTCAAGCGCAAAACCTCTTCTTCTTCTTCTTCTTCTTCTTCTTCTTCTTCTTCTTCGTCTTCTTCCTCGGCCTCCGTCGAGCGTTCCTTCAGCTTCGTGTACTTATGTATTCCGTCGCGAGGCGGTGCTGACTCGTCACGCGCATTTGCATACATTTCGAACCGCGGACCGTGCGTTTTTTGCCGGAATTCTTCTTGCCGGCTGCCGACCGGCCGCGATGTCCCTCTTCGTACAGCTAGGCCGATTGCGATCATCGAACGGCAGAATTACTGCTTTGATCGGACAACTCGGCCAACAGAGAACTTTTGGGACCTGAAGATCTTTGGTACCTCAAATTTTGCTTGGTCTGGTTCTGTAGAGAGTGGTTAGGTTTTCGGGCTTCAGGCGAGTGCAATTATATAGTTGTATCTACGATTTTGTATTCAGGAATAAAGTATTTACAAGCACGCAAACGATAAGTTTGTGGGTTCATCAACTGTCGAGTACCCAAGAAAATTTGTGTCGTAACGTTCCGTGTGTTCGATCTAAAACGTCTTTAACAAACAACTGTTTTAACTTGCTTATCTATTGTCTCATTTAACCTGTATAATTTACTGGAGGAGACAGCAAACGAGAATTGAGAAACATGTTTATTCTAGCGTAAGAAACTTTTTGAAAGTAAAGTGATAGAAAATTTATAAAACCGTAAGAAAACACAGTATTAGAGGAACTCGAGAGTGACTAATTTCGTGAATAATGTATTATTTACATACCGTTTATCTGTACCGATAAAACCGAAATAACTGTATCGGTTCGGCTTCTAACAAGAATGTCAAATATAACCGTGGTTGAACCCTAGAATCATTCCGTACAAGAAGTTGTCTCCTACAACTTCAGCAACGAAAATATCCAGGGAATCCTGGTGGTAATCGTCAATCTACATTTTTGCGCTCGTGATTTTCGCTCGTAGATCCCGGTGGGCATCGATCACTTCACTCTAGTGATAAGTACCCGTCTGATCTGGGGGCACAGGCAAGAATCTGCACCTGCTTGTCCGACAAGGGGACGCCGACGCTTCGCGTCCGAAAAAAGGCACGCGAGCTTGTCCGCGCGAGCAAAAGCTGCGGGTCGCGCGGGCCACGCGCGTTGTATGCTGGGTTGTAAATATCAATAAACAAAAGAGCGGTGGCGCTCTCGGGTCCCGACGACCGGCGAAATAAACCAGCAGGGGACGGGGGCCTTAACGCTGGGCCCTTTGTCGGGCGCCATCTACGCGGCCGCTTTGGTTTTTCAGCAAGCAATTAGACAGAGATTTATTTGCGCCGGCACGCCGCGCCGCTGGACGCGCGCGCACTCGTGCACTCGCCAATGAGGACTGTTTCTCTCTCGTGTAACAGCAACATACTTTTCGGCCGATACCGTACGCGCACCGCGGCCATTTTATACGGCACACGTTACACGAACATTCCCCGTTCCTCTGCGGGCCCGCTTCGACGGACCAAACGTGAAACAATGCCGAGCCCGCTGACGTTTCTTCTCTCGAAGCCGCGGTTTTAATGAACTCGTTTTGACGTGACGATTTCGTTCCCTCTCTCTCCCTTCTGTTTCAGTCTCGTTCTATTCTTTCAGCGTAGCATCAGCTCCCTCGTAGTTTTCTTCAATTCCTTGCGCTCCTAGGAACCAGTCTTGACATCCACTTTTAAAATAGTTTTTGTAAAAATATTTAGCAATTTTTTGGGGGGAAAGTAGTGTATCATCAGCATCAGGATTTTCCACACATGTTTATGGATATTTGAAATACATCTACGATTTTTTTAATGCAAAAATAGTTAAGAACACAAAAGTTATATATTTTTCCATAGAGGACACTTTGATGCTGGGTCGACGGCTGCTGTTTATTAATCAGTATGATCGTAGTTATGATCTGACCAAAAAGGAATGAAGGATCTTAATTATTTACAGACTGACGGTTCTTTTAATTCAATCACTTAAACAGGATGAAAAACTAACAAAGAATCTAATCACTGTAACCGTAAAATAACCTGTAGTGCAAGGGGTCAATGGGGTCGCCTAAGGGAAAATAGTTGAACTCATTCCGATCGCAAAGGGTTGAAGAATAGTTTCTTGCGAGGCTGCGCGGCGGTTTTAATGAACTCGTTCTGACGTGACAATTTTGTTCCCTTCTCTCCAGCTTCTCTTGAATTCTGTTGCACTCTTTCAGTTTAGGATAGTTTTCCTTAGCTGTAGGGATCTAGTCAGCACCTCGCCCCGCCTCAGTTAATTAAAGTAACCGTACGGTTCCTGATTGACGCCCCAGGCGTAAAAAGCCGTGGACGCGCGAACGCGTCACCCGCCGGACCAAAGACGATTACACAACCGCCGGAACACGCCGGGGTTGACGAGGAGGACCTGTTCGTCCTCCTGACAGCCATCAAACCGTTGACGCGCCACTTGAACCGGACCATAGTAACCGTACAACACGGTCGTCGATTAATTAACAGGAGCAGCGAGTGGCTCCGGCTTCTCATTTCTTGTAAAAGTTTAGCAGCACTTCTGTTGAAACTCCCGGAGACTTTTAGTGTAGCACAGAGTGACGAATGATGAAATTGACAGGGTCTCGCCGGTACCTTTCCGAGTCTTGTAATGATGTAATGGAAAGTGGAACATTTTCGACCTAGCAGGAGACTAATAAATTGTTTCATATTCCTTGGACCTAGCAGTGAATCGTTTCATATTCCTTCAGAATTTCAGCAAAGGTGGAATAAGTATTTCTGAGTCATTTTGATCCTGCAAGTGGATTTATTCCAGCGTTGCTCGCTGAAGCTCCTTTACCATTTCAATGATGATATATTGGAGTATCTAAAGTAGTCATTTGTTAGAAGGTAGCTAAAATTTATCTGGATCCTATTTAATCAATATTCTAGACTAATACACTCTGAATCAATAATTCACAAAATCCAAGAATTCTCCAGTGCAGAAAGGCGAAACAAGCCAGTAGTTTCTGATCAGAATAGAAATGGACTTGCCCCAATCCTTTTTCCCAAAGTGCTAAGTCCTTCAGACCCAGGGACTCGATCAGGGAAACGCATTTGTACCCAGCACCTCGAGACCACGTAAAACAGTGGACTAACAATAGGTTTGGCGTATTCCGGCATCCGACGGAAAAGGAAACAGCCGTAGGTTGCGTAATCCCTCGATGATAGCGTGTTCGAGAGTGTCGTTCCTTTATCAGAGGCTGATGTACATTATGCGAGCGTTATCGTCGTGACAGTGTTCGAAACCGCTGACGATATTCATGTATGTGTATCAGACAAATGTAGGTCTGGGAATATGTTTCTAGAAAAAACGTCACTCGCGTCCAACTCGGACAGACCTGGACAACCACTGCTAGGTTAGCTACCCCAAGTCGAACAGCTTTCGTACCTCCTGAATCCTCCTTCGAATTCTCGAAGTCACGATCGGCAATAAAATAAAAATGATCGTTCACACTTCCCTTAGAAATTCAACGAGCCGAGAGCTTCCTCTTCCTAAAGCCGTTTTCCGAGGAAGGGTTCGAGAGCGTCGTGTACGCTCAGCTCGCGCAAAACACGAGCGTGTTCCTCATCCGACGTTTCTCTTGGCACAGGCGCTCGCCTCTATGAGGCAGGGTTACGTAAGATTGAGCAGCCCGTCACGTGCACACGGCGTACGTATAGATCGCGAGGACACAAAAAAATACCGCATGTGCAATCCTAACAGCGGCACACGCGCATTAGTATCCGCTGCAGGCCGTGCCCGGCGTTCTATGCAGCGTGTAGGCAGGGACAGGCAAAAGAAACGACAGTTACGAAACTCTGGCAGTTCCTCCATTTTTTCCTCCTTCGTTGCGTTTCCTCTTCCACTCCCTAAGAAGACGACCTGTGGACTCACCCTTAAAGTATTCTCGGAGACTGCAGCAACTTTGCTGGGCCTGGAAAGCATCTGCTCGGAGGCTGATCCTGAGACTCTGCTTCGAATATTGGATTCTGTGTTATCTTGGCTTGGTCAAGATGATTGATCTTCAAATCCTGAGATTGTGGTGTGGTAGAATAGGTTCTGATCGGCACAGAACTTTCATCAATAAAATCGTTTCCGCTGTACGACTATCGAGATTAGCTTCTAAAAATCTGATGTGACCGAACAGTGTATGACCAACACCGGGACACGTTCAAGAGTCTATTCGCTGTCGCAAATTTCCCCAGGTCGAAAGAACGCGATCCCCGGGCTGTGGCACTCAATTTGCTTAATTTCTGCAAAAGTGGCCTAGTTACCCGGTTGCTAGGGGCGTCGCCGCAGCGATGTATCACAGATTGGCAACGTGAACGGTGCTGGGATATACTCGTGCTACAATGTATCTTCCTCGCGATCGAAGGTGACTGCGCGGCCGGGATTGCCGTTCGAGGAAAATATATATGCCAAAGGAAGACGCGTGTATCATTACGCGTGTACTCGCAGAAAATGTCTATCAGGCCTGTAATTATCGGATATTTGACGGAAGGAAGGACAGACGCGGAGACAGTGGAAATTGCCGGCTTCCCACGTCTCTCGGACCAACGTTAAACAGTACATCAACCCGGCTCTCCTTCTTCTTCTTCTTCTTGTTCTACCTCTTCCTCTTGTCCCTTTTTTCTCTCTCTTCGTCAATATTTTTTCCTCCTCCCCTCGCCGTGTATTTCGCGTTGCAATAGCTACCGACAACTCGCGAAACGAGTTCCAAGCTGACCCGTTCTTTCGATTTTTGTTGCAGGTGAAAATCTGGTTCCAGAACAGAAGAAGTAAGTACAAGAAGATGATGAAGGCGGCGCAGCAGGGCGGAGGTGGAGGCGGAGGACAACACGGCAGCCTTCTAGCCGGTGGAACCGCTCTACCTGGAGGACCATCCCCTCAACCGGGCCAACCCGGAAGTCTCATGCAAGGAGGTTCGCTATCTTTCTCATTTTCTTAGATGTAAATTGCTGGCTCCACCTCCGGCTGACTTTTAGCGCAACGTAATACCGTGGCTCAGCTACCTGACCAGCTAACTTGAATTTCTATGGTCAATCTTGATCCTCATCCTCTTACTCCTCATTGTGTCACTATAGTAAATCCTGATGCAAGGGTTGCTAATATTATGCCAGTTCGGACAATTATGATCTCTTCTGAACACCCTCGTTTTAACGGACATTGACTTCGGCGACCGTAACATCGCAGAGAATTGAAGACTCTGTCTTATTAATTTATGAACGGAGACATTTTGTTGACAATAATCCACGTACAACTGTTTTCGACCGCTAATGAGCCATCAAGTTGCATCGCTATTAGAAAAACGTGAATTCGTTGAACTTTTCTATAATCGTCGGAGTTACTTTGCTAAATAGTAAACGCTGAGCGTTTCATGCGAATTACAAAGTTAAATGATAGTCCCACGTTGAAAGGTTAATTCGATTCTAATATCTGTATTTATCATTTCTGTTTCATTATTTTCCATGCAGATACTTTCTTATCGAACGTTACAATGTTTCTCGAATCGTATGCTCTTATGATTAGACCGCGGATTTTATACATTTATGACAAGATCTTTAATCGAACACAGTGAAAGGATTAAAACAATTTATACATTATGAATAAAGATTGTCTAATTATTAATGAGTTAGACCACCCACATTTTGTTTAAAATTCCGGGACGATCCGCCGGAGGCAGACCGTAGCACAGGAGCGAAATATTAGCATAACTCAATCTTAGGAATAATAAGAAGTTTCCACTGGCGACACGGGCTACCAGAAAACGCGCGCGGCGGTCAGACCAGGTTCGCAAGCTTATAATTACGGCGTATCGGCGAGATCAATGGGACGTCGGACACGCTTCCGATACGGTTTAAATCACGTTGAAAATATTCAACGCGCCGGTCGATACAGTGTCCGATTCGAACGAATTTCACGCGACCAACGTCGAGAATACAACGGGCTAAAAGCTTTCGATAGCGAGCGAGAGAGGCGCTCTGTTATCTCTAGCGACACAAGCGAAACCGACGAATCCAGTCGGAAGATATAAATCAATTGAGCAGATCGAATCGTAACGCCATCGGCGCAGAACCGTTCGACAACCTTGCCGATCCACATCTCTTGACTCACTTTATGATACGACTGGTTGCGTCGGTGCGTGTAACAAGTCATCGACGCGTGGCGGGCACCGAGAGCTTCCTTGTCACAGCCACCGCTGAAACATATTTAAAACGAGAACCGGAATGCCTTTGAAAAATGCCCGGACCCATTTATACTTCATTGAAGAAACAACCTCTCGAGGAAATGCGAAAACCTTTAGCCGAACGCATTTCCTCGAGTATCAGAGCCTTCTGAAGGCGTGTGTACCGAGCACGAGAAGTGACAGGTTCACCAAAATATTGTATAAATTAATTTACGCCACTTAGGCATTTCTCTCTTCTCCCAACAATTTCAAAATATCACAAATTACTCCTCCAATTTTACATTTCTTCTACATATTTCTCTCATAAAATCCGCAGTCTAGTTATACCATTACTTCGATTCCTCAGAACTGTTTCAATCGGAATACATATAAAAGTTTATTTTACTGGTGAGAACACTGACAAAGGTTTAATCAGAAGGGTTTTCGGTCTGGTTGCAGGAGGCGGAAGTTCGGTGTCGGGAAGTCCGACGACGGGCTACCTCGGCGGCATGGGCGGTGGTGCAGGGGGTCACACCCCCGGCAGTTCGAGCCCCGGAAGCGAGATGTCGCCCCAGCACAACGAGAGCCCACCCGCACCCTCCTGGCCGGGTGAGATGAAGCACCATCCGCATCCGCACGCGCCACCACACACCCACCACCACCCCCACACGCCTGGACACCATCCACCGCCGCCACCACCACCGCCGCATCACGCAGGGTACATGCCACAGTACTCCTGGTACCAGGCGGATCCCAATCCTGGACTACTCACGTAAGTACTGGACCTAAGTTCTCATTAATCACAACCTTGATCCACCCTTAAAAATTTAATGGAGGAACATCTGAGGATAATCAGTTTAGAAATTGTCAAAATCAAAAATATTGTAGAAACAATGTGACATTCCCTAGAACCACTGTCTCTAACCCCTTTAGCTAGCTCTGACCAGTTAATATATTATAAAAAACAAAGAAAATTTCAGAAAAAGTATTGCGACATCTAGAGACACCTTATCCCTTGCAGAATCCAATAAAATCGAAGGACCATCGTTTCAACACCTAGAGACACCTTCTTCATTTCTTAAAGCTAGTTCTAACCAGTTAATACATTGTTAAAACCAAAAATATTGTAGGAACAATATGATACCTCCTAGAGCCACTGTCTCTAACCCCTTTAGCTAGCTCTGACCAGTTTATATATTGTAAAAAACGAAGAAAATCCCAGAATAAGTGTTGCGAACTCTAGAGACACCTCTATCCCTTGCAGAATCCAAAAAAATCGAAGGACCATCGTTTCAACCCCTAGAGACACCTTCTTCATTTCTTAAAGCTAGCCTTAACCAATTAATACATTGTTAAAACTAAAAATATTGTAGGAACAATGTGATACCCCCTAGAGTCACTGTTTCCAACCCCTTTAACCAGCCCTGCTCATTTAATATATCATGAAAAACCACGAAAATCCCAGAGACACCCTTTTCACATTCTGTGGTGAGCTTCGATCAATTTCTGGAAACAGTATTTCCACCTTCAATGACATCTTATCCGTTGATTTAAGCTTGATGAGTACAGTTCTAACACCCTGTTCGTTTTGTGATGTTGCAGGGTGTGGCCGGCGGTTTAACGAAGACGTCCTTCGAGCAGTGTTCAAGAGGAACCGCTTGTTCTACGCGCGGGTTCGGCGCCACCGCGCCAGCATCCCCAAAGTGTGAATACGTATAGCACCAGTCGCGATGGGATTCGCGTTCGATGTTAATATTGTTTCCGTTCCGTTGTCCGCGCGGGAGGTTTTGCTTATCCGTGCGCGGCCCTCCCCGTCCGTCGAGAAAAGTGGACAAAGATCCCCGACACCGGTGCACGTCGTGGCGCATTTCCGCTAGGGAACTTCTAGTAATTTAGTCCTCGCGCGAGCGCACCCTGAACCGGAAGGAGGACACTCTCTCCGACGAACAAGCTTCAGTGAGACTAGAATCGTGTTATTCGAGTGACCGCAAGAAAAAAAAATGAAAAACTCTTCGTCGAAGATGCACAAGAGATGTTCGTGGACGTTCGTGAAACGAATCGACCGACGGACGTCGCCGGAAGTCGCTGTGAACCACATGCCAGCGAACCGTAAGAACCAATGAAAAACCCAGGGTACCTCTTTCGTTAGAAACTCGTCGAGCTCGATGATCGAGTGTACGCGAGGGTAAGCCGGGTAGTCAAAGGATCGATCGATCCGCCGATTATCCCCAGAATTTATTCGAGATTACACGCTCTCGACACTCGACGTTAAATGTCAGGATAGCGACCGATCTCTGCCTCTCTTTCTCCCCCTCTCTCTCTCTCTCTCTCTCTCTCTTTCTCTCTCTTTCTCTCTCTTTCTCTCTCTTTCTCTGTCTAGAACAATTATCCTCGCTCGGACAATGGATATATTCGCCACCTCTGTCGAGGCCACCGCCGCGATTTCTGCCTCCTCGCGTCACGTTGATCTCCTTACGGTAAATGTCAATCGCCCGGTGACGTTAGATCAGTCGATCCCTTTGTGACAGTTGGCCAACCTGACCCACTTCGTGCTGGATCGAACCACGGTCTCGGAGAACGGAAAGGGTAACGGAAAAGAGGTCTAGGGGGACGGACAGGGATACAAACGGGAGGCAGAAGAGGGGAACAAACAGAGAGAGAGAGAGAGGGAAGCAGGGAACACGTTGCATAAACTCGTTGAGCAGTCGTTCCTCAAGGCGGTTGGAAGTAATGAAACCCTAATGACATTTTCGTGAGTCAAACGATCTCGGCAATCACCGGTGTAATCACTGGTCCCTCCTTTCCGGATGAAGCAACCCGCCGGGGACCTCCTCCGAAAAGGAGCGCAGAGAGAGCGAGAGAGAGAGAGAGAGAACCCGCGCGCGGTTTCGTCGAATACGCGGCGAAAAAATCGCCGGCTCGGACCACGCGTGTCGACAGTATCCGCGTGGTCATTAAATTCATGAGAGAGCCGAATGTCGGGCACAACCGAGCCTAATTTCCAGTTCTCCCGAACGATCATCACCGATATTAACCCCGTTAAAAAATTGAGCAATTTGAATTCAGCAAGCTCGATCGCGTAAACCTCCGCCGGCCTGTTTCGGGAAAAAAAGAGATGCAAGATGAAGTGCGTGCCCTCGCGGCTATTTTCTCGATACGAATCGTCTAACTGTCTGGAAAACAAAGATGACTGAAAAGAACGAATGATTTCATTCATGAATCATTCTCTAAATACAGTATCCAATTGTCTAAATTATAGTATTATCACATCACTCGCCAGAAGCCTATCAATAGACATTTATAAAAAAATATGAGTAGGCATAATTTAAAACAGTCAAAACATTAGAAGAATTTCAAAATACTGTCCAATTATTTTCAACCTATGAAACACATTACGAAAGAAAATCAATTTTCATTTCACTCGAGTTCGCTGCAATTCAAGTAGAAAATTTTTATTTTGCATGGACATGCGCTGTCTCTATCTTTTAAAAAAAATAATCCCAGCAGAAACGAGTAAATTGTGGACCTTGTCAGTTCATGATCAAAATCCGAAATCGATCTGCTAAGTAGTTGTCAGTGAGTGATGTCTTAAGAGGATCGAGGAAGGTTCAACGACACGAAGTTGAATAAGACGCAGCAATTGTCAGGTTTAATTGATGTGCGGCAAAACTCGGGACTGTAGAGGCATTGGGCTTCTGGTAACGAGTTTCGAAACGATTTTTCTTGGCTGTCCGTCTCGATAGAGCTCACCGGCGCGGCGCGGCGTTCGCATCACCCGAGGGGACCGAGAAAACGTTTCAGGTTGGCGCGTTGTTTTTACTGTTTTCCGTCGGCCATGCTGGCCAACCTTTGCCATCTTGCATCTCTCGCGAGCAATAGCTAGCTTTCAAAGAGCCACGGAACCACGAAACCGCAAAAAAAGACGGTTGTGGTTTGCGACCACGGGAAACTGGGAGGGCCGGTGAGCCCCACCGCTGACCCAAATCCTCTGGCGTGTCGGTGCAACAATGGTCGTCTCATGAGAACGCGGTCTCGCACGGTCCCTTTACTTCCTGATTTTGCCTTCTTTTTCGCCTCCGGAGACGCGGCTGTCCGACCAACCAACGAGGATTCGCGAAACTAGCAAACCGAGACCGGTGACCGTTGCTGTTTCTCTTCGAACGAGCCTCAAATTTTCTTATCAATCTATTTCAATTAAAAGCATGGGAAAAAGATCGATACATGGCTACCAAAAGTTAAGAGACTCAGCTGTTCGAACTAATGGAGAAGTTCTCACTATCCGGATATCCGAGCATCCGAATTATAACTTGAGATCCGGATCCGATTTATCCGAAATGTGATATCGGGATATCCGGGTAGCAGGAGGCTTAGTCCTTCTATTCCGATGGGAAGTTTAATCCAGATTTCTAGTTATAATGAGTCATCCGGAATGCTCGAAAATATCCGGATAGTAAAAGAGGTGTAAGCTGGGTCGTAATAAAATGGTTTTCAATCCTCTTTGAAGCTGAAATGCTTGCGAAACATTAGAAATTTCCACTAGGACACAGCCTACAACCAAAAGCCTCAACAGTGAGAATTGTCTGGAATGCCTGATTGCTAAAGTCTCCTTTCACGAATCCTTGTGGGAAAGGACAGTTTTAAGGCCCGGTGCAGATTAGTCAATTTACCTGTGGTTTGAAAAGCATATTGGAATTCTCGCTCTTTAATTGTCAGGTTGCGTGATGGATTTACATTTGCTGTGCTCGTGGGCTAGGAGGTGTCGTCTAAGGAGTACCCTAGTCTATAACATCGAATGATGAGATTGTGGAATACCACTGAAAGGGTGAAGAACAAGTAACATCCGCCATAGTTCCTTCATTTTAATCTATTCTTTGGGCTTGAGGACTGTAAAACTCACTTCACTCTCTTGTAAGTGCTAGGAATCTCACTGTTAGGTATTTTCATCGCTGATATCGATCATTTGAACCCATTCACAGGGAATGGCTGGAAAGACAGGCAACGATAGCTCGCTTCACTATGCTGTTTCCAGTTTTCGCGCGCCTGTCACCGGCATTGTTTGGCTATAATTTCTTAAAATCATTAAGCTTCAGAAAATCAGCGACAATTTTATTATCCACCAGTAATTTTTTCATAATTTTTTACAGCTAGAATGTCAATTTTTATTGTGAATGAGAATTCAGTCTGCTCATAACGAATGAATCAACTAGAATGTCCTCAGTGCAGCTAGACTGCCAATTTTCCTTTCGTATAAAAATTCAGTCTGCTCATAACGAATGAAATCAACTAGAATGTCCTCAGTGCAGCTAGACTGCCAATTTTCCTTTCGTATAAAAATTCAGTCTGCTCATAAAGAATTAAATGATCTGGAATTTCCTCAGTCCAAACTAGCCTACCAATTTGAATTTCGAATACAAATTCCGTCTACTTACAACGAATGAATTTAACTAGAACTTTGAGAGTCAATAAATCCATCAAAAATCTGCATGGGGATTTAAGACGTTAAAAGTAGTCGCTCTCGCGGAGGCATTAACCGAGAGTACAAACCCAGTATCGCGTATGAACGAATGTAAGTTTATGATGAAGTTGCGATAAACGATGAGTGCAGTCAGATGTCATACATTCTTGATACATGAAGTATCAAGAAGTACAAGATTTACTAGCCGACCAACTGGTGACCAACTTTCGTTGCTGCTCTTTTATCTTTTATCGCAGCTCCAGCAAAGAGAGAAGGAGAGAAAACAGTGAGAAAGAAAGAGCAAGAAAGAGAGATGAATCGTGCGACAGCTGCGTCGAAAATCGATGTCGTTCGCACGGCGTCAATCAAAATTCCTCGGCGTTGATTCCCTCTCTTCGGATGCGGTATAGCGAGCTTGCGGGGAACGCGTCTCAGCCGGACGACGACGACAATGATTCCTCCGTGTATACTAATAAGTGCCGTTAGATTCGACCGCAAAGCTACGAGGCGCGGAACATGCCTCGCGAAAAAACGCGGACAGAAAGACGACGAGAGAAAGAGACAGCGAGCGAGACCGAGTGTGAGAGAGAAAGAGCGTGCTAGAGATAGAGAGACGGGTTCTTGCGTTTAGATTCGGTGCAATAAAGAGGCGTGTGCGTGTGTAATTTAAGACGAAGCTCCCTCAGTTCCTAAATTGCGCGTGGAGAGCGAGTAAATTGCGAGAACGGCGTGAAACGAATGGAAGCCGGCGCGCGGAGAGTGTGTTTGCGGTTTCTGCTCGCGCCGGGCACCGTTACCATTTTCCGTGGACACTTTTACCTCGTGGACTCTAGCGGATCGATCGGGGAACGGCTCCCGAAAATGGTGGAGGCTCGACTCGCCAGCAGAAACACCGGAAGATTTTCACGAAGACGGAAACCGCCGTGAAAATTCGACTTCTCGGCGACGTCGTTGCGTTTTCGTCGAAACTTATCGGTTGCAAACGGGACGATTATCTCGAAGTCGATCGACAATGAGAACTCGATTCTTTTCCAAGTGTTGTCGAGCTTTCGTCCGAAACTTACGCCGCGGACTTCACGCGAGGCATAGAGTCGACACGTACCACATGTACACACAGAGACACAGACACACCGACAAGCGAATCGACACGGAAGATTATAAGAGAAAATTGAAAAAAATTGACAGAGTCCGTAGAAAGTTATTAGCGTTACTAGCCTCGGCGCAAGCCGCGGGGATCGATCCAGACAACGTGGACAACCGCGATCGATCCCCGATTCCGTGTAAATATTGCACCGGGGCCCCTCCCCCATCCCCCAAACCCCCCTCTCAAAGCCCCCATTCTAGCATGTAAGTCGTAAATGAAACAAATCTGTGTAAAATACGATATTGTGATAAGAGTGTAAAGAAAACTGTTCGAGCGAGAGCGCGAGAGAAAGAGAAAGAGAGAGAGAGAGAGAGAGCGCGCGCGAGAGAGAGAGAGAGAGAAGCCAGAAATCGTCTATATACATATAGGTTAACAACACGGCAGACCCCAATTTATCAATTTTATCGAGTACCCTTGTACGAATATAGATATTATGGACTAAGATACCTTAATTATGATTACTATTGTATAAAATATGAATAATAACTAATTAATTCAATTTACACGGCGACCATCTCATTCCACCCTTCCCTAAACGATCTTCAAACTTTCAGGTGGCTCACTCAGGGATTCAAGAACGTATAATCTTTTACATTTACAAGATTCATTTTATAAAAGATAATTTTTGCAACTTACCAATTTTTAAGTAATCGGGTGGCTCAAGCAACAGTTTCTTTCACACAAGAATACTTATTCACAAGCTCCGAAGAACATGTGCAAAATTTTGCAACAGACTGGCATCGTTGTATAAATTTCTGATGTTCTTGTATAAAAGAAAATGTCTACTTGCGAACAGTGAAACTGTCGGACTGTGAATTTTTCAAACATATGTGCAACATCGTAGCCTAACTGGGAAGAACGTTTCTTGTAAAGAAAATTTTCATTGGCGAACCGAGCGAAACTGTCATCGTTGTGAAACACGGAGACCAAAGAAGCGGATGAACTCTTTTGAGTTTGATACCGGTCCTCGATGCTACTGGGAGGTGCAACATAAACGCATGTCGTCGACATGTTCCACGAATCGGCGTGTTTCCGAAGCGAGCCGGTCAATTATTCAATCATTTGAGAGGAGCGTCCACCGAACGGACTCGCCAGTGTCCTGATGGTAGGTTCGAGTTCCTTTTTTTTTCCTTTTCTCTTTGTTCACCGGCAGCGGACACCACCTGCCGTTCTAGAGCCGGCGCGTACGCATGCTCTACTTTTATGGATAACTGTACTCCTATCTCGCTTAAAGCGATGCCACCGACTATCCCACGTCTTGCTGGCTGTCTACCTGGTGTCTTGGAAAAGCCACGGCCGCGGGAAAACTCGGGGAATACGTCACGACATCGTTCAACGCTATATTACTTTTCATAATTGTAATGTGCTAGTTCAACTTTAAATGTTGAACGATGTACGAAAGATGTGCGAATTAACTCGCGACTTCGTCTTCATACATTTTTTTATCTTTATAGTTACACCAGTTTATAGGGGACCGATCAACCCAGTAAAAAGTTTAATACGTTCGTAAACAATTTAAACAAGCGTATGGATTGGAAAAATTTCTGAGATCCGATTGAAATTTTTTCTACAAAGTACGGGTGGTCTTCCTCGTTGAATGTTCAATGTTTCACAGAATCTCGTGAAGTTTGAATTAAAGTATAGGTCTCCCTCGTTACTTGTATCAACTCGTGATAGTCAAAAATCAATTTTGTAACGTAGAAATACGATAAAACTGTAAAAAGAAGAGTTGCGACGCTTTTATATTCAGACCATCAAACTGCTTCTGCCTCAAACATTATAATTGGTGGAGGGGATCGTTTTGGACAAGTATAGAGAAGAGGTTTATCACCATAGAGCCTTTTTTAATCTGCACAGTCATCAGCGGAGAATTGTAGTCCGGCAATTCTCCAAAGTCAATAAAATTCATCTCGAAAGGATCTTCTACAGTGTCATCGATTCGAATGGAGTGCCGGTGGCTCGGCTAATTCGACGACGGATCGTCATACGCGCGGATTGGCTCCGCATTAGGGTCCACTTTAGTCGTAATAACCGTGACGGTGGTTAATAAGGCGATTATCTATCAGCTCGATTAAATCGTTCGTTTATCCGGATATTGATTTTTCGCGAGACAAAGGCCACTCGTCCCGACAAAAGCCGGCCATGTTGATCGTGCGCTCCGTCGTTCGCTACGCGCGACTACGCTTGCTCGTCCGTGCGGGACCATCGCATCGCATCGCATCGGTAGAACCAGAGGCAGAAAAAGGTGCACCGATGCACCGATGAATGCAGCGTGCGCGCCTCGGCCGCGGTTTCCAAACGTAAACTTATACTCGGTGGAAGGGAAATAAAAAAGGGGGAAGGGGAGCAAACGCCGGTAGCTACGGGCACGGGGCTCTGGAAGAGGAAGAGAGAGAGAGAGAGAGAGAGAGACAGGAGAGAAGAGGAGAGAAGAAGAGAGAGAGACCACCGTGGCACGACAATGCAGCGGCATGAAGTCTCACAAGACGCACGGGAAACCTTCTTGCAATGGGGGACAAAAACTTATAATGGACACAATGGTCGAATGGATCTCGGGATGCAAGGCGCCGGTATTCGTTCCCTGCCTTAGAAAAGATTCTGTCGAGTGGGATGTTTGCTGGTTTTCCTTTTCCTCGGAGCATGCCTCTATCCGAACGTTGCATCAACCACGTTTAGAAACTCGTGCGCGCCGCTGCTACGCGACTGGTCAAGATCTCTTATCCTCGAGTAATGAAGTGCAACCACTGTTCCGCGGATTTATCGTCGCTGTTTAGTCCTTCTTAGCTGGTCGGAATACACTCGGGACTGTCAACAGCAAATAAAACGTCGCTGGCTCTCACTTAATAATCCCACAAGCGCTAACTCAATTGTGAAACACGGGGGGGGGGGGGGGAGAAGATTGATGATGGGAAAATCATTCTGTGTCGAGACTGAATTTATCAACAATTAATCCTGCAGGTCCGAAGACGCATTCTTAAATGACTGTATAATGTAGTGTTCAGAATGTAGGCAGTATAAATTAGAAAGAGAAATATGCAGAAACGAATAAACTAGGATTAGGATAGAAAACAACTGAAAGAAAGGCGCAAGTTAAAAATTTTTTGGTATGGTCTTTCCCATGAAACTAATGCCAAAATAATGTACAAATTACTTTGACAAAGCTTTTGGCAGTCAACAATTGAGGTTCTATGTATCTCATAGCAAGTTACACTAGCTCTCATAAATCAACAAATTCCTTTTATTTTACTAGACACATATTCGACTATTGATGACAGAAAAACTCGAAAGGAGTTCCAACTCCAAGAAGAATATAAATGAGAAATTAATTTTGCGAGTCCCAGATTATTCCAACCCTCGTATCACTGTACTGCAATGCCAGTATGAAATATAGTCGATTTTATCAGTGCACAGATGCATCATACAAGGTGAAGAGTGGCGCGCATTAAGGTGTTTCTGCACGCTACGTTTAAACTATCGGTTTGCATTAAATTGAAGAGGATCAAGCCACTCGAACGTATTCAACTGAAGCTAATATTAATCCGCGAGTTTCTTGTAGCTTCGAAAGCAAATTGCAAATGAACAGCGAATAAAAAATATCGAACAATTCCGTCGCGATTAGAGCACACAGGGTAGATCGGACTGAGCCAGCATGATCAGGTCTAGCGAGTCTGCGATGCGTCGCGTGTATGCCACATTATGCAAAGAACTTCAACAGCCGGTATCTGACGTTCGATCTTTTCGCAGCGTCTCCTCGAAACTATCAACGGGTCTCTAAGCAACCAGCGACGCGTAATTGAGGTGTCGATCGTGCAACAACAAACGAGCCACGATTAAAACTGCGACAACAGCGACGCAACGCACCGCGGCCGCGAACACTTGCGGATAAAGATACAAGAAAAAAGTAATTAATTAGGAAAGGGTTTTATCTGTCATCGAACTTCATTACGCCACTGAAAAAGAATGTAGGATCGTTGATCATTAACCGCCGCTTCCGTCTAATCAAATCCGTGTCAGATCGTGTTCCAGACAAATCTCCGGGCCTCGTATAAAGCCTCGTTTAATTCAAGTTCTCTCAACATCCCCTATTCTATTAACCATTCCTGGTCCCTCTTCCCCTGGCACCGTCGCCCTTCTGCAACCTCCCATTCTCTCTCTCTCTCTCTCTCTCTCTCTCTCTCTCTCTCTTCCTTTCTCTCTGCATTCTTCCCTCTCTATCTTTTTCCTTCTCGCTCCACCTCGCCTCTTTAATTGCGTTCCCGAAGATGAGATCCGAATCTACGCGCGGAGAACAAACAGGAGGCGAGCAGAAAATTAAACTATTAAAGTGCTCGAGAAACTTAAGTATCGCGAGCCACGATCATCTTTTAGCTGGGGCCCCGAACCACAGGCGAGGAGAAGAACGCGCGGACTTCGTGTAGTTTCCCGTTTATCGGGGCCGCTGATCGTGCCACGACCCGGCCACGGGGTTGCTCGACTTCAACCAATTACCATTTAACCCACATCGGTCCTGACGGCCGCAAACCAAATTTTGTGGCTTTCTACGGTATCCTAGATACACTGGCGTCACACCATTTCACTGCCCACTATGTCGCTTTCCAATTATTCTTTTTATCCAGAGTCCACTTTCCAAAGTTTTCTACGTTTCACTTTCTATGACATCTTAGATACACAGGTAATGATTGTTATAATCCTCTTTTGAAAATCTACATCGACCGTTACGTCTAGAAACAGAGTATTTTCAAAGAATAAAATCTCTACGAATTCTCATTCTTCGTAAATTTGTTTTTCAGCCTGTGCAATTTTAATACAAAAGAGATCTTTTAATATCTGTATATATGATTCAACTTTATAAAGAATTTTTAAGACCATCGGGAAACGCAAGAGCCGGATAAAATTTCGAGAGAAAGGGTACGTAATTAATAGACTGTGGATTTTAATGTAAAATAAAACGTGTCTGAATCGATTCCAAGAAATAGAAACTAATTCGAATGTTGTTTCTTCCCTTAATGATTTTAATAGAGGAGATCTTTTAGAGGACATCTTCAATTTTGAAAATTTTCCAACAATTTTGTATTTCATCTACTAATGTTTGCTATAAATGCATAAAGATCCGCAGTCTAGTAATTAGCAACGATTAACAGTTAATACGACCGGTATAAAAGAGAAATATGGGCACCTCGAGGCAGCACGGTCGTATTCATGAATTCATAGACGAGAACACGCTGAGTAGAACAGGAAAGGGAATTAGTATCGTGCAGGGGTCAGGAAGACCGAGGCTCGGCCTCGTAAGACGTCGGACGATATCGAATAAACAAACGAACGAGTGGGAGGCGGAGGAAGTGGCGGATATTAAGGTCTTCGTGACGGAACTTGCCTCGTATTATAGCGAGCTAAGTGAGGAGGTCTCCTCGTCTGGTCGAACTAATTCTATTACTCCGTCCCTTCCTTCCACCACCATAGACGACATCTCTTCTTGAGGATCATCGTTAGACGGGGACTCTAACTCTTTCGGACGCTAGATTGTCTTTGGGACGACACAGTTCCGTGACGTACGGTGACAAGTGGATGATAAATGTGTCCTTCGGTTCAATCGTCGCCCTGGAACCGACCGAAGGGACTGGAAATTGCGTTGTCCACTCGAGAAATTCGGGACGGTCGTGCACTGCGCATGAGCGGGAGTCACGTGACATAGGGAGGAGCGTAGACTAGAAACGTGGCGCTGCGCTATTGGCTGTTAACGTTTTTTGGGATTTTCGGTGCTCAGATATTTTTACGGAATTTGTTAATAAGGTAGGGATTTTTAGAGCTAAAGGGACAGTTTTTACTACTAAAATTGGAATCCTTTGTTGCGAACCAACAAGAATGCGTTAATTAATTCCTTTCAGTAAAAGCTAGTTCGATTCTAAAGCTTGGAAATTTTTGGTAGCGATTCGTGGACAGTAACGAATCCTTTCGGTCAGGTTCGAGTTCGACGATCCTGGGGCGGTGAGTTCGAAAACGAGGGAAAAAGGGAGGGCGCGATGGCAGGCAGAAAAAGAGGAAAAGTTAGGGGAGGTAAAGTTAGGTGGAAGAAGCAAGAGGTGGTCAGGTTGGGGTGCCAATTTGCGATTCCACGCAGCAAGAAGGGCGTGGCGGTCTCGCGCATGGGGTGGCTCGCTCGTTTGCGCGACATTGTCGGGCAACCCTAACCTTCTGGCCGCCCCTGCCATCTTTCTCTCAACGACCCTCGCGCGTTAATCCCGTAATTCTCTTATGTGGATGAAAACCAATGAATTCGTCCTTGAAGACCGAGAGAAAACGACGTTTAGGGTCGGTTGCCGGTTGCTTTTGCGATTGTAGGTATTAAAGCGAACCTGATTGGCTCGGCGAAGGTGGTAAAAGGATGGGGTGAGGTCTCGCAGAACCTTGCGGCTCTCCAAAGGCGAAAATATTGATATTCTGCATCGCATGATCCCCAAAATAATAATCTTTACAGTAGTGATCAAGAAAAATTGCAGAAGGAATGATTTTCAATCGCGTTGCGCAGGTATTGACAGGGCAACAAGGTCGGACAAAATTTATCTGCTTAGTTAAACAATAAAAAATATTTTAAGAAAGAAAACAATATCTGAAAGTTTTATTTTTCCTAAAAATCCAGTCTAATAACCACTTTAGCAAGAATTGTTACCTAACTTTAAAAAATAATATAATAAATTATCATAAGAATGGGAACTCTATTTTTAATCTTACCTCGTATATGTTAGAAGCAATTTTGAAGGTTTTCTACACAAAGGAGTCTCGAAAGCACACAGGCTCTTGCGGCTAGGACGAAAACAAGTCTTTCAAGCGTAGGCCATAGAAATGCATTTTTTTATGATTCACCCCCGGTGCACGGCAGTATCGAAACACCCTGTATAATGGCTTAAATGTCGAATTGTCGCAACGCCTTCTGGACATCCAGCTGGCGAACTTGCACGGCGCAGAGGCACAAAGGTCGAAAGGAAACGAACGGAGAACTCCGCCCAGCGGATCGTTTGTCTCACAAGGGTTGAAGCCACGTGGCGGAAAGACGCACACGAGTCGGATGAATTAAGCATTGGGTCTGGGGCCGACTTGGCTCGATCTACCAAGACCCAACGTCCCTTGCACTGTATTTTGCAAAAGGACGCGCCGCGCATAAAAATTTCAGCGGAACCGTCCGACATTTTACAATGTTCTACTCCTGATGTCTGGGGCGCAAGAAAAAAAAACAGTGGGAAAATGTAGAATGGAACAGTGGGTGTAGAATACTTAGTGGCTTTAATATTTAGTAGCCAGCAACTGGTTTAAGGGTGGTTGTAGAATTATGGAAGGTAGATTAGTTCGGAGGGATGAAGGGGCGTGAGTTTAGCAGACTTGTAATCTTTGGACTGCCGATTCGAAACAGTAGAAAGATTGAAATGTGTATTATTTTCAAATTCCTAAAATTATTATAGAAAGAGTGAAACCTATCTCTTGAAATAGATACAAACACTTTCAGTCGGGATATTGAAATGAAATAAGCAAATTCGAAAGTAAGAAATCGAGCTGGATGTAACAGGAAAAATTGATTATAAATTAATGAAGTAACTTTTGCTGGAGAAAATGTAATGAGACTTCGCGTTGTTAACCACTGAACCGGTTAACGGAGGCTCGCCGCAGAATCAATATTAAAATGAGCATTTTCAGAAATCAAGAAGTGCCGCGTTGTAAAAAGCACGCTCGTAAAAAAAACGAGGAAAAATGATTATTACGCAAGGAAATCGCCACCGCGTCGCAAAAAAAAAACAGATAAAATAAGAATGATAGACGAATCGGCATAACGCGGCGAGTATATCGGATAAATTGGTTTTTATTGGTCCCCAGTGTCCACGGCGACGAGTTATGCGCATGGTGATCATTAAGGTGATTAAGAAATCACGTGCCATTAACGCTCATTAAGGAGAGCCTGGGCTAATCCCGTCGTATCGAAGCCCCGGCGTGCTTATTTCCAGCAAGTACACCATCTTCATAAGCTTTTTCATTTTTCCATCCTCGTAAACCGCTCGCACTATAAAATCGCCGTCTTACTCGATCATTTATCTCGGGCAATAATCTATCCTCGAATGTTGGCCTCAACGATGGCGCTCGTAGATCACCTCGTCGGCCATGCTGTCTCCACAATCTGAAAAACAAAGGAACGCGCGAATAGTTTTAGTAATGGAAATGGTATTCCATTTATCTTTCAGGACAGAAGGACCGATACATTTCAAGCACAGTTAATATTTATGTTTCGGACAATTAAGAGCCTCTGTTTGCGCTGATAATATTTATGAAGAGGTGAACGGACGGCGGAATTTTCTTTAATAAATTGCTTATTTATTCACTGTTTAGACAATCGTCCACTGTTCCATATTCATTAGTGTAACTGCTCACTTGGTAATATGTGTCGAAGGGAAATTCGGGAAAAAACGAGAAAATGTTATGCAACTCTTAAGCTGACAGATAGCAAAGGAGGTCGTGCATAGGAATTTTGAAATATAGAAAGTTCCTTGCGTTCACTATTAACAGAGTGCTATTAGTGAAATAAACATATGGGAGAATCAGCTCTTTGTTTCTATTGAATAAATAACAAAACATTTAAGTATTGCATAAGATACGATATCAATTTCATATCCATAAAATAAAAAAAAATCCAATATTTGAGTTAAAATACCTCCGACTGCAGAGTGTTAATTTTCTGCAAAGATAATGGTGAGCGTAACCATAACGGCGGAGCCATAAGCAACACGTGTAAGTGGTTCAGCGTTCCTTCACGAAGCGAGGGAACGGTAATCGCGGAGGCGCGTTCTCCGGTTCCGTTTCGGGAAAAAGTCAAGTGCGTGGAGCGGATCTGTCGACGTCTTCCTTTCTTCGTGACGTTAAGAAGGGTTAAGGGGATTAGGTCTGCGGAGACGGGGCTTCCAGAGGACACGAGTCCTCTCGGTGAAAGGGAAGAAGGACTTGTCGGGGCCTACCTGTCGGGCAAAGCCGCGCAAAAATAAACAGATTTAGTGGAAGGTCTATCCGGGCAAGGACGGTAGTCGTAAAGCCGGGAGAATTTAAAGCCCATTGGACAGCGGGCGCGCGTCCGACCCTCTGACCCATTCTCTCTCTCTCTCTCTCTCTCTCTCTCTCTCTCTCTCTCTCTCTCTCTCTCTCTCTCTCTCTCTCTCACTCTCACTCTCTCTCTCTCTTTCACTCTCTTTCTCACTTTTCGTCCCAGAGTGGGGTCACCTCGGGAAGCCCTCACCAGACCAGCCCTGGTGACACTAATCTGACGTTAACGGGCCCGCGGTGATCTTAGATGTTATCGGGCCGCCACTGGCAGCGCCGGGCCCTAAAATGAGGACGAAATTGAAGCCGATAGATAACGACGGGAACTGCTGGCTGACACTGCCGCCGGACAATTTGCCCGAGGGAACCGATCAATTGAATAAATCGAATTGTACAGATTGACCGAGGTCGATTGGTCGAGCTCTCTGTTTGCTCTTTGTTTCTCAAGTCCAACTAAAGTTTTTTACTTCATCGTTGCCAGACGTTCGATGCATTATTCGTGAGAACCGGAGGGATGATTTTTCGTGCTTGACGTTTTTTTCGGGACCCTCGAACTTATAAGTTTTAATGGGATTTAATAACCACGGCGAACGGTCAATCATACATGTTTACGCTCACATTTGTCTCCTCCGTGGCCAGCAGGAACAAAGAAGTTCGTAAATTATTTTAGCTTTCGGAGCTTTCGGAAACTTTTCTGCGGAGTCGATGACCACTCGATTACCCTCCGTTACTTTTATTTGTAGCAGGCTATTGAAGGAAAGTTCTATGTTACCTTCAATTAAAGTAATAAATTCGGTAGACACTTTTTACAACGAATTTACTTGAAGAGATTGAATTTTTGTAGCAATGAATTTTGATAAAGAAAGTTGTGCTATTTATTCCTGTAGGTAATAGACTCGCGTTTAATGTGACTATTAATACTGTAATAGTCACTTGGAATCGTTTCCATCCAGATATTTTATCGAGTCCCAATAAAAAAGTAGATTAAGAAATATATAAATGAAAGCAGAATTATGAAGGCGTGTTCCTCGAATCTGAAGAAAGTGCAAATAGTTGAAAAGCGACGCAGAGTCCGTCGGAGCGGGCAATTTACGCAGTTTGTAACAGATAAATAAGGATAATTTGTCTATTAGAGCAACCGTTTTCTAAATAGAGGCACGTCACGTACGATCGGTATCGTCGTTGCAGTGGTTCTTAATGAAAACAGATTAAATGCCGGGATTTTTCAGTGCGTTCTCGATGCGTTTACCCTCTTAACGAGATACGTCCGAGATAATTAGACGATCCCGGTGTAATAACCTGGCGAATCTTGTTCCCTCTTCTTCGTTATTGACAATCGGCGCGTTCTGCACGTGGGGAATAGTTATCAGTTACCCGGGATTCCGGGGAATCACCTCTTCGTGACCGTGCACTTAAACGCTCGCCATTAGTGTTATAGCGATTGCTGTTATTAGAAGCGACGCTTTAGGAGTATGTATATGGCTGTTGCTTCCTGCGGTTTGCGAGTGTACGACGGGCTTTCTACCACGGCTATCCGGATCGATGGAACGTCTCTCGGATTTGTTTGGTTTTCCTCTTACGAGGCCGCCTCTCGCACTTATGGCTTTATTACGACTCACCCGGTGATCGTTCCGTACCTCGAAATTGGAAATCTGGTTCATTAATCTGCTTCCCGGCCATTCAGAAACGTTTATTGCTCCGGGAATCGAGGCATTGTTTGCTCTTGACCGAGAACAAGATCCACGGAACCAATCGACTCATTGATCCTCGCTCGATCACGTTGCGCAAGCGAGATCACCCCGATGATCCTTTGATCCTTTCAATTCACTATTCAATATTCCTTGGCGAGCCTTCAGTTTTCGAATTCAATCGTAATTTCATTGAGTACGTGTTGAAGAGTATATAAATTACGTCAACTAAGGATCCTTGGAGCTACAGTTTAAAGACGTTAGAAGGACCCTTTTGTGGATGTGAACGAAGCTTCCTCAGGAGTAGTGGCGTCCACCTGTCGACCGGCATTGGAAAATAATTTGAGTATTTCGGTTGGTTTGTCGCACGAGCAAGAAGAGAGAGAGAGAGGGAGGGAGAGAGAGAGAGAGATGTAATAGCCTCTTAAAGGATGAGAGAGCCAGGCCTGACCGTTGCAGCAGGCGCGACTCCATGGTCAGGTATAAGCCGATGGGATTCTGGGATTCATTAGTGTAATTAACGGGCCCTCATTAAGCGTATTATGGAATGAACAGGTCGGCGTCCTTGCTAGCGAGCCTCCGCATCGGATAGCTTTCTGCAAACGGAACCACACGTCAATTACATTCGAGTCGCGTGCTGCACTCTGGCTCCGCTGTGTGTGCGTTCCGTTTGTCTTCCACCACCGTCAGGACCCACCTTTATCAGGGGAAAGAGTGGTTCACGCACTGTTTTGCGGTAATTAACCCTTTCGGCCCGAAATTCATTGCGACGACATGCTCCTAATTAATTTCCGTTGGTAATTACTTCAGGTGAACGTTCAACCCTACGCCGGATTGTTCAACAGTCTAATTAAGATCGAAAGTACCCTGCGCGAAAGAAATATGTACGTGGAGATGGACCCTATCCAGAATTTTCAACAGAAATTGTTTCAATCGTGGGACTAGGGAACCGAATTGTTTCATCCCTTAAATGATGTCTTAGAATTATTTAGAAGCATGATTCTCAGTCATGGCTTCCAGATGTTGATCTACCCTATTTTGAACGACTATTTGAAATAATTAATTTTGCAATCGGAGCTATTTTAACTCAAAAATGAAATATTTCTTTCGATCTAGAGTTATTCCATTGTATACGACCTTTTTCATTTTATGGATATGAAATTATTATAATACCTCAGATAACACTTAAATGTAGCAATTGATTAGATACCAACATGTTTAATCGTGTAAACAATACTGTGAATAATGGTACAGCAATTTTCAGTGGCGACTCTAAATTTTCCCCTAAAATTAGCTGATGCATATACAACTAAATAAGTGTAACAAAAGCAGTGTCCTGCTACAAAGTGAATTATGAATGTATGATACAAAATAAAAAATTTCTGCCACTGCTTAAATACCTGTAAACTATGCGACGTACATAGAATCTCGAAGATCATTTTGACACAGCGAAATGGATGATCAGTTTTAACAGCGTGACAACAGAGTGGGACCCCTGTATTGAAACGCTGTGCCGCAAATTCCTTTATCGCAGCCAGCTAATGAGTCGTAAGTCGGGTCCCCCCTGGCCGGCAAATTCGAAAATAACAGCTATAGCGGGTTGTAAAATAAAACGCGCGATGCGTGCGCCCGACAAAGGTTGAAGGGCGCCGCGCAACAGGGGTTGACGCGTGCCACCCGAGCCCTGAAATCGGAGGCGATGATAGGTTGAAACGGTGATCCGACGTCGTTGTGCCTCCGACTGTTTCGTTATCGGGGCGGCACGAGGGATCCCCCCGTTCAACGCCCCTTAATTTTTCATCTTACTTTATTCGAACGTTAAACTCGTTCCCCGAGATACCCATCTATGTGTACATAGCGCACTCGGCGCTCTTATCGGCCTCTTCAACTCAAGCGGGTGCTCGAGAATACAGTTCCTTCACGGCACGAAGTTGAAGCAGCTGAAGATAAAGGTGTCTGAACCGCACACCTATTGGAAACATACGGCCTGCAGGTACTTCGACTTCAACGTGCCCGCAGTGCAATCTAGCAAAAATGCCGCATTACCAAATCGATTTATTTCGCAAACCAAAAGAAACTTAATAAAGAAATACATATTCATTTTTTGTATTAAAACATATTAGTACGTATTAGAACGTATTATTTAATTTTATACAAAATAAAGTGATGTACTGAGTTCGACTAATGAACAGCTCACATGTAGGTTCGTAGTTTGATTGAACCTAGATTGGCTGAGTAAAAGTAGTTTATAAAAGTCTCACAATATTTGAGTTAAATAGGCTTTTGATGTAATAGCGAACATTAGCTGCAGTAGCCAATGGCACAGCGTGACGTGTCAGAGGGGGTCACCATAGACCTTCCAATCTGGTCGCATGAATTACGCGTGCGTGTGTGGTCCTGACATTGGTTGGCCAAGCAGTACAAATGCCATATTGTTTCCTGTGGAGTTGTTCACCGTATAATTTAGGTTACATTCCCAAGCAATGAATTTAAAAAGCCAGCCCCAAATGATTGATCCTCTAACGTACAATATGAAATCAAACTTATAACGAAATACATAGATTCAACTATGTATAGAGTTACTAAAAGATTTCAGATAGATTCTTAGATATATTCCAAATAGAATTCATTAGATACAACTGTTATTTATTTGGTCTAAATCGAAATAGATTTGAACATCAACTTAAAAAAAGTTAAACAGATCTAAGCCTGAACCTACCCTAAACAGAAGAAAGCAATGCAAACCACGTCGAATCGTGCCAAAGAAATGCAACGAATGTTTTATTCGCCAGTAGAGAGAAATTTCTGTCTCGAGAGGGTCCACTGGGCGTGTCATCGGAGAGGGTGACGAGGGGGTGTCGGAATATTTTATAAATTAACGTGAATGCGATCGACGATATCCGGTTACACCGGAAGCACCCGGTACACACGGTCGACTTACTGCCGGGGGTTGCGACTGTGAGCCAAAGGGGAGAAAAAAAAAGTTTCGGGGGGGCGAGCACCGATTCCTCCCACATTGTAAAGTGCCCCCAACACCGGTCGGCTTTTTCAACGCGAGCTTTTTTCTTTTCTTTCACTTTTTTACCCTCCTTTCTGCCGCGACCCGATCGCGATTGTGTCCGAGACACCGGGGGCGTGAACTCGCCGATGCCGGCACTGGCCTCGAGGCGGTTTTCGCATGAGGACCGTTGGGACCCGCGAACTATACAGCTGGCGACGCGCGAATCGCTCAAGAATTCGCAGGAGAGACCTTTTTTTAAATGAAACACACAACAAAATATGTCACAAACTCCCGTTTCCTTTTTCTATATTTAAATTAGAGCGCAATAAACAACAGTGAATGTGTATACATTCCACAAAATTATCCCCTTGTAGTGCATTATCATTAGACTGCAGATTTGATGCATTTATGACAAAAATGGATACGCACAATTTAAAGCAGTGGACATGTCAAAAATATTTAAGGACATCAATGCGTTAGTTTCATCTTAACACTCTACCGACCGGAAGCCTATTACATAATTGGATGTTCAATAATTCTGCTGTACCAAGAAAAAAGCATAGAAATTTTCTTTGACATTGCAATCTTAAATAAAACTATTCGACGACGTTATTGAGGGTGACTTAGTTAGTTCATACTAAATGCTAAATGAAAACGTAGCCATGTACCATATATTTTTCAAAAATATGCGATAATCACCGGTCGGTAATGTGTTAATAAGATAATTGAAAGAAGAATACAATTTTTATTTGGCTCCTGTGTCCTGCGATCAATGCAAAACATATTTTATTTTGCATCGTGTGGTCCGTTTCATAATGTTATTCCTGAAGTGTGTGCCATGAATTATACCATTAGACAGTAGACAAAATGAAAATGATGAAGGCTGTATTTTGAATACTTGAATCGAAGAAGCCGCCAAAGTTCCCGAGGCCGTTGCAGTAGCATTCCAACGATGGTGGCTCGATTCTGTTGAGGAGTATGATGCACGCACGGAGGCTATCGTGAAGAGACAATGGCCGAAAGGCGGATTGCGTGGCCGGCACGAAAAGCCCCGTGGCAGCCTTGAAAGACCTCGTGAGTTTGTTCGCCAACGTGGGATAAAGGTGAGATAGTCGTGCCGGGAGCGGATGCACGAATTCCTCCCTTGCCGTTCCCGTCTGTTCCCTTATCCGTCGACACGAAAAATGCTCGCGAAATTCTTGTTGCGCACGTGTCCACGGCGAACAGAACTCGATCGGCGGCGTTAAGTAACCGAGCGTCCTTGTAGTCGATGGGTTTCGCGGGAAAATATCCGCTCGTTCCCGGGAAAACCGTCTCCGTGATTTCATCTCTGTTACGCAACCATCAAGGAACGTTCCTCATTTTTCCCTCTCTCTCTCTCTCCCTCTCTCCCGCCGTCTTTTCGCTGGTCGGAAGCGTGTACGAGCGTTTGTGTGCTAATGCGATTACCCGTGGGGCACCATTATAATTGATTCCTTACTGTATCGGGCAGGGACTAAAGGACAAACCCGGCTGACAATGATGGATTAGAATTCCAGGACTAATGAAGTAATTACTTCGATTCCGCGAGAGCTTCCCGGAGATATAAATTATCGGTGATTGATACTTTCGACGTGTTTACAGCCAATAGACGCCCCTGCCCCCCGTCCATGGGGCCCCGTTGTTGCGACGTTGTTCCACGCGGTGAAATATCCTACGAGTAAAAAAGTAATTATAACTCTTTGTCTGTTCGAAATACCTTAGTTGAAACCTGCTGGAAAAATTCCTCGATACTTATGTGCCAAAGCTGTGTTGACATTCTCGACGTAACTGTTACCGTTCATTTGTTAGAAATTACGTAAGGTGCTCGTGTTGTAATTTTCTCATTCTCCAATGTTATAAGGCCATTTCTCGTTGGGCAAAAATTATTAAAATCATCAGATCTATGGTATTTTCATACTTTTCGCTTGAACCTTTGCGATTTTATCTTCCGCAATTTATAACAAATAGAAACCAAGTTTGATCTGAACAATGGGAATGAAAATCTGAACATGGCTTTCAGTTGGAAGTGTCAGAAAGCATCCTCACCAAGTTTCTTCGGGGTATCTTTAATATGCAAAAAGTTTCAGGCGAGCGCAACTCACTTTTCGACTGCCTCGCGTATTAGGCGCACGTTCGCGGATCAAGCGTCGCGTTTCACCTGTGCGAATAGTAGGCGACCTGGGCCGTAGATATCGATTGTGTGGCTTCAATGGGGAAGCGGGACAAGGAGCGTTACTGCTCGATCACCCAGTATAATCGCGTGGTGTGACCATCAGTTGCGTGGGTTTGCGTCTTTACAGGCTGCTTCCGACCTTCGTAACAATTAGCCGCAATTAAAGTCGTCGCGGCAAAGGCCGTACGCCGGTTGTCTTAATTTCTGAATGAACTTCCTGACAGCCAGTTTCGATCGATACACACTCGAACCTCGATCGGTGAACCGTGTGCATCGTGCAGCACACGGAATTTCCTGCAGAGTGTGCCTGTTCCTGTGTGTTGCACCACGCTGCTCGAAATAGTTAGGGGATTGACAGACCGCGATTACTTTATCGAGTGGGGCTGCGTGGCACTTGAAAAATTCAACGCGCCAACTCTGTTCGACGATTGCCGACGCTTGAAAACCTTGAAAACTGTACGGCACGGCACTTTCCTTTAATACTGCTCATTTTGTTGATCTGATATCGAGTAATTGCCATTGTTCTACCGCCGTGAGCTTCGCGCGGTATGCACTCGCGATTGTTTCATGGCTTCTGGTAATATATAATTTCTGGTTCGAGAGTTTCGTTGTATGAACCAAGCCGGTTCCACCAATCATCCCCAGCAATGTAACGCAATCGTTCCTTTTGAAATTGTTACTTAAAAGATGGTTTTCAAGATGCTTTTATATGTATATTACCATTAAACCTACAGTCACCAGTCGATATGACGGACTCCAGAGTTTTTATTTTACCCTTATTGAATTTATAGGGATGCTTTATTTAGTACAATAACCATCCCCTTTTTTACGAGGGTTAACCTTACAGAACCACAATCAGGAGCCAATAAAAAGGCCTTTCTTTTTCTTTAATTATTAAAGCGGTTGAAAATAAAGTACTGATATTCCTAAATTCTGTTAATTAAATGGGTGACTGGAAGAAGGGCCCATGTCAGAATTTAAAAATTTGTTCTTCCGTTTCAAATTGAATATACCCAATTTTGTCATAAACAAATAAAATCCATTTTTCCTCAGAGTCAGTACGATGCACCGAAATGCTTGAACAGCATTTACCAAAGTGCTGTAAAAAGCTAACAGAATGTTCATGAATTTCAGGTTCACACGAGGCAGCTGTGAATCGGTCGAATGTTTTCGCGCATCTTTGAGTCGCATTTTGATGGGACAGGAACGCGACATCACGCCCCGTGCACCCCGCGGCGTAAACCTTACAACCCCCTCTCCATGGGGTTCCGTCGGAGCATACTCTTTCCCGTGCAATGGATACGCACGGGGTAATCCCCGTCCATTGGGAACCGGTAAACATCGGCTATTGAGCCGAGGCATCCGCCCTTCGGCAAATCTCCGGGCACGTTTAACGCGATCATTTCGAAAATCGGATTTAGCCCCATTGTACCCACTTAAGGGGATGACACCGATCTCTTGCCCTTCGACGGGCACAGCTACTTTCGTTCGCCGATGCATACCGCAACAGGATCCTGTGGGACATTCCTGTGGACCGGCCCCGGGAACATATGGCCGGCCGCATACACTCTGACAGGCCTGGATTTCTCAACCGTAATTGCCGGCCGACGAATGCACGAATTTATTCGGTTATTCAGTTGCGCGGAATTGAACGTACAGAGACGACGGCGTGGCGATACCGTGAATCGCGCGAGGCAAAAGAGTAATTATCGGTATGATTGAAAGAAATTAGCGTTTCGCTGAATTGTAGCGTAATTGAGACGGTATTGTTGAAATCGATGCCAGAAGAGGTAAAATAGTCTTTTCCTTATTCTTACGTCATGTCGCTATTATGCTCGCGTGAAAGAAACGTACCTGTTCTTCAAAATGTGTCCCTTTGTGGCTAGACATTTTCTGTCCGGTATTATATTAAGTGGACTTCTTTATCGGATACTTGATCACACCTTCGCGAGTGAATTTATTTATTCGAGTATTCATTTCGTTATATAGTCTGGGAGCAGAAGCTTGAATCAAGTAGAAATGATTTCTCTACATTAAGAACTTACAAAGTTTCGAATTGAAGAAATATTTAACACAGTTTGTTAGACCCTGTTCAATGCCGAATTTTAAACAAAAATTAGAAAAATACAAATAAGAAGGTACTGGAGCTGAATAAAAATTTGCTGAGGAAACATACAAATGCTTTGTTTCACAGACTACTGAGACACTCTTTCAGTTCAGTAAATAATTCTCAAAAATGGTCAGTCACCCCGTTAGTACCAGAATACCCCAAAAATGGTACGCATCTATTTTCAGAGACTTTACCATAGACGTCCATCGTGTCTCTTTCTTCTGGTTCCAGCGAACGAGAAGAGTTTCCCGATTAGCAAAATGCGTATTATGGACAAGCGGTCCACGCGAAAATGTAAAAGGCCAATTCGTGGCATTCTTCGGGCCCGTCGTCCCGCGAACGACAAGGACTATCTAGCTCACGATCCAATGGACTGTGAACACTGTGACATGGACCAAGCGGATTTTCGGACAGCCAGGAACAGCGTTCCTTACAAAAGCCCACAAAAAGACCGCAAAAAGGCTGCGACTATGGGTAAGGGGATGGAGCGAAATGGCCCCTATGGGTTGATTTGGAATCGTTGATCGGGAACATCGCTTCTGACAGGTCTGGAAAGAGGTGAACAGAATGGATAACAGTTTTGGTAAACAGCCATTCAGCCTTTGTTGTGGACAATGGTTCTGCCCTGTTACTTTTGTTCATTTTTATCTTGAACATACAAACAAATACTGCTTGAAGAATATTTATTCTTTCACGGACGTATAAGTTCCTGGCTGTATAATTATATTTGTTTTCATTGCCAATTTAGTGCGTAACATGTGCCAATTAATAAAACACAAGGTATATACGACTAACAATATTCTTATAAATAGACAACGGATTTTATTCATTTGTATAAAAAATGAGTAGCTGTAATTTACGACAGTAAAAACATTAGAAGAATTCTAAAATATTTTTGTATTATGTTTTATCAATTATGTAAATATGTTAAGAAAAATAATAAATCTTTATAACAAATGTTTAATGTTCTCGGCGCTACAGTTCGATCAATTATTACTTAAAAAATCAACGCATTGCAAATACATCTTGAAAAGGATTCAAACTAGAATCGAAACGTCGATGATTATTTGATAATCTGCAAAATTGTTTTTTGATTTTTTAAGTAATAATTGATCGAACCGTAGCGCCGAGAACATTAAACAATTGTTATTAACAATAATACAATCGATGTAAGTGACAAATCAATCTTTATTTCATTCAAGTTCGTTGGAATTCAGGTAAAAAATTGTTATTTTGCATAAAAATCTGCAGTCTACTTATAAATAAAGGATCCTTCTAGTAAAGGATTTTCGAAAATCTTTTGTAAGTTGATAAAAATGGTAGGATGCACGGTGCGCGAAATTGAGAGATATATGGAGCAGTCAACGGACAGTAAAGGGCATCTCCAGGGTCTCACGGGCTCCATTCACAGTGTCGCAGAAAAAGGGAGAGGTAGCTACGAGATTAGCGGGGGTTCGGACTTAGCCCACCCCGTGGATGGATAGGGGGGTTTTCAGCATTAGCGATTATACGCACCGCGGAGTCCATACATCGGGTGTCTCCGTGTGGAACTAAACAGACAAAATGGCCACGCTCTCTGGCTCACCCTCGATTCCGTTTTCCTTTTACGAGGCACGCCGGTCCTCTCTGTCCTTCCTTCCTCCCGTTCCCCGGCCTCTCTTTTTTACCTCGAAGGTATTACCATGACAGGGAAGAGGCGAGTCACGAGATTTTCGAAAGTGCTCTCGCCTCTTTGCCGAAGCGCGCCGCGAGCATCCTCGTGGATCGCGTTTGGAAAGCGTTGCGATACCATTATCGACTGTCTATTACTCTCTCGCGAGCCTCGATACTGTTGAAACACGTTATTCGAAAAACAGTAGATCCTGAATGTACAACTGTTTCAGAACCGTGAATTTTTCGTAGAAGTACAGAATGTTTGTAGTTAGTGAATATATTGCATTGGTTGTTGGTAATTCATTGAAGAAGATGAACACCTCAATTGTATGGTGGTTTGATCAATCTTAGTTGGATCTAGCTTCGTATGGTCACAGCTTTCCATTTTCAAAGAAGAGACTCATTCATTTATTTGACCATCACATTTTACAACTACACAGATCGAGGATCAATAATAATCTCTGACATTAATATAAGTAATCTCTCACATGAATATTTTACAACTATGTCGATTAAAAATGAAGAAATTAATTAAATTGGGAACACGAGAGACAGATCGATGTTTAAAAATAATCTCTGATCTTCTCATGATTTGAAAGTAAATTGGACAGACTAAAATGATTTGCTACTTACAATTGAAGGAAGTGTCAAATTCATGTTTCTGTGTTTGTTCTGTTCGCGTTTTGAAGTTAGATATTGTGGAACGGGGTCTCGCGTAATAGTTCTGGTTGGGAATGAAAATTTGTGGGACAATTGGCTGATACGATGAAAATTGTAGGACTGGTCAAGATGGCGTATTTCGTTGTACGGCCGCGGTAAGATCGAAAGCGTTCTCGTCTTTCCGTCTTCCGAGCCGAAAAGACCTGAAGGCGAAGTCCCTCGGTCGATCCGTTTAGCCATCAGAGGAGTAGTAGGTACTCGTCTCTGGTCGCCGTCGGCCTCTGATTGTCCTTTATTGGGTTAAATTGAACTTCCTTCTCGTGATACGCGGCTCGCATCAACTCACTCGCTCTGAGTAGTTGCTTAGCTCTTAAACATCTGTGTAGGTACGGGGTGTTCTTCAAGTATCTCGATTTATCTTCGACTCACCATTACCTCTTTCGAAACGTCAAAATCGAAAACGACCTATCCAAATCACCACTTACAACCACCCATCACCACCCGCAACAACAACCAAAGTCTAACTAAAATTTCAATCAACTCCTACACTTAGCCTCTTCGGAGATTCTGATCAGTCCTTAATCAAACATTACACAGAAATCAAACTCTTTGAAATTCATTAATAATTATGAAATATTCTCCAAGATTATTAATCGATTTATACTGAAATTTTCGGATGTCCCGTGAAGCTGCTGATCGGTTTTGCGAACGATCCGTGTCGAAGGGACACCCCGTAGATTGCTATGCGGCCGAGTCATGCGAGCTTAAGAGTTAAGAGTTTGGGTTTGCGCTGCGCAACAATTCGCGAGGGGGCGAACCGCGACTCAGGAATTCAGAGCGGGTAAATACGGTGGGCGTCTTATTCTTACGTGCGGAGAACGCGAATCCCGCGACCTGTGAACCACGCTTAATATCGCGCTATCGCGTCAAAGGCGTCGCTTCACTTGCCCATCCGCGGGCAGGTTTAACGACGTTAACAATGCCAGCACTTTAGTCGAAACTGGCCCGGCTCCACGTTCCTGTTTCGGTGGACACGATCGCAACCAGTCATGTCGATTAGTCCCGGTCCATCGATTTCAAACATCGACTCGTCCACAGAAATGTTGTCCCTAAACTTCGATCCTTGGCACACTTTCCTGCACTTCCTTTTCGTTTAGCGTTCAACTATTGTGGCTGCTTCTGTGCCAAGTTTAGCCTGTTTATTTCAGTGAATCTTCATTCGATTTGAAAATAAGAGTATCTCAAATTTGATTATTGTGGATAGGCAATCAATCGTCATATATTCATTGGAGAAATTAATTTTAACCACGCCCGGTCTCTGTTTTTAAAATGAATTCAATGAAAATTTGTAACGAGTACATGTTCTTTTCAATGTAACACAGTCAGTAAGGGATGATATCAATTTCTATTTTATTCCTGCTTCCCACAATCAATGCAGGACATTCTTATTTTAAACTTTCGAATTCTATCTAAGCTCTAGTTGAAAATTCTCATTACCAACGAAATTCTCCAGTGTTACCAAAATAATGTGAAATACAGCTAAAACAATAATAAATCGAATGATAGTGAGTTTCATCAATAAATTTCATGTGAATGTTCCATGGAAGAATTGTTTGCAGGACAAGGGAAACGTAAATGCGTCGAACGTCCGACCGATGGTTGAGAATCCCTGCTTGAGGGAATCGTACTGATAAGAATGAATTATGCAGATGAATGTTGCGGCGATGTCGCCGATGTATCAAACCGCCTCAACTAGCTCATTCTCCTTCGTTATCTATTCGTTGACGAGCCCGACGTGCGCGACGTGATCGTGGACCAGAAATCCGGACTGTTCCCATGTTCCACTTATAGCATTTGGTCCAATCGCACGCGTCTGACTTTAGACGATGTCTGATAGCCCCAGAATCAACACCCATCCCGATCCTGCTGACGCCAACATCCCTATCAAACCGGACGACTATCCGCAAATAGAAATCGCGGATCCGCACCATGAATCAAACGCCTCGTACACCATACTGCGTATCAACTACGAAGTCGCGCAGTTGCGAAAGCTGAAACACATCTGATCTAATTACATCTTCATTGTAGTTGTTTGGTAAAATTTATAGAATATGACGAGGAAGATGGAAGTTCAAGATTATGAATTAATTTATTCATCGTTCTTTTTTTTTTAAGGAATGAATAGTGCTGTGTTTCTACTGGACTCTAGACTCCAAGGACTTGTTTTTACCACCTAGGTTCGTATGTATCTTCATTGTAGCCGTTGGATCAAGATTATAGAGTATCACAGATTGATGAAGTAGACGAGGAAGATGTAAGTTCATGTTGGAAATTAATTTATTCATCGTTTTTCGAAGGGATGGGTAGTGCTGAGTTTTTACTGGAGATTGCAAGGACTTGTTTTTACCATCTGGTTTCTTCTGTATCTTCGTTGTAGTAACACACTGGAGGATTATCAGGTAGTGAAGTGGAAAAGTGAGACAGGATTTCCTAATCTAAATGAATTCACTAGTTGTTGCTAGAAGAATGCTGACTATTAAATCATTATTAAAATCCTACTGAAAACCTGTATCGCAGAAAATCCTCTAACCACATCGTATGTTCCTGAAACATTATAATCCACCAAAAATGTATACATATCATCAACGTCCTCTATGATTCAACTTCGGAGCACCTGCCGCTGTCACATAACCCACATCCAACCCTGTCGAGCACCCCCTCGAGTCCATCGATCTATTATTTACCCGGGAACGTCTCCAACAATTTCCCTCGAGGCAAATCCCTCCGAACCCGACTCTCGTCACTGTGACGCCCATCAACCATACCCAAAGTACCCAGCAGTGGTTCGACGAGTGGTTGATTCGAATCCGGACAAGTTGGTAACGATCTTCAAACAAGCGAACGCGTCAATGTCCGGCGAAACAGGTGGAACAGGAATCTACACAGGTAGAGGAGGGTGTCGGAGGTAACGCGAAGGTGACGATAGATCATTAGGCAGTTGACTCGGTTTAAGCAACGGTGGCTAATTACCCTGGCGAGAGTTAATAACCTAGCGAAAGGAGGAGAAGCCAAGGAGAGGTCACCGGCACGGTGTACGTGGTCGGAAAGTATTCGACCTTGTGCTGTACCCGATGGAAGTATCATTCCTGGTTGATATCAATGGTGTCCCCTTCAAAGTACTGTCCGTTAGAAGGCACAACTTTCTTCCAGCGATCCTCCCACTTACGGAAACACTCCTTAAAATCGTCTTTAGATCAGGACTGTACGGAGGCTTTCGAAGTTACAAAATGCCGTGTTTCATCAGAAAATTCTGTACAATTTGCGACGAATGAGCAGGTGCGTCGTCATGGTGAAGCATCCAATCACCACTTTTCCACAATTCTGGTCTCTTCATGCTTACAAAACTGCGTATCGTTTTCAAACGACGGCATGCAGAGATTTGTTGCATGGACAGGAACACTTATTACAAGGTCGCCTCTAATAGAATATACGTTATCCGCCTTAGCCCACTTAGGAACGAAGGTACAAGGAAAGGTCTACTTTCCGGGCAGACCACGCATGTGGCCTAGCAGAGAGACCGTCGATATTCGATTGTCGGCGTTACAAAAGTTCCACCGCGGGACAAGAGGCCGAAGAGATGGGCGACGGTGTGGCGAGGAGGGCGGGTGACTTAATGATGCCGCATCCGGGAGTCGCCAGGACATTGTACCGCGCAAAAAAGGATCTTATAACGCGTTCACAGCTGGACCCGCATTCTACGTTCCCCGCGCCGAGAATGGGAGACCCCGATCCATTAACGACCCGACGCAAACATTAATAATCCGCAGCTTCGCCGAGCCAAGCAGAGCCGAACCGAGCTGAGCAGCGCGGACGCGAGCTCTGCAAGGTGGCAGCCTTGGCCAGGTGACGTAATAGTGGCCGATCTTACCTGAAGGCTTCCTGGAGCCTTTCTTCCCTGCTACCGTTCCAATCTGGATGACAGTCTTCGTCTTCTCGGTTCATCTTGTCGCGTAACTTTGACATGCAAAGTTAGAGACTTCTGTCGAAGGAGACTTAGGAGGTCCTCGATCACTTCCTTGCTATTGTTCTAATCGAGCTAGGTGCTAGGTCTTCTACCTCTGTCCTATCTTTCTTCTTCCATCTCAAGCAAATTTCCTGTCCCGAACTGTGTTCTAAACAATTCATATATTGCTTAGAGACTCAAGTGATCTGGGTTAGGTCTGGGTAAGGCTAATTGATCTAGGCACTGCTCTTCTATTAGATTTGTAATTCTTCAAACCACAAATGTCTACTACTTCCGAAAAAATATGTTCCTCAATTCCTTTTCACTCTAGGTCAAAATATATAGATGCTAGTTGTCAGGCCCTGGGGCACCTGAAATAAAATTTCGTGAAGTGGGGTTAAGAAAATCATGAGGTACCTAATAAATATGGAAACTCGTTTCCCTAATATTCCCGAGTGATTAAAACGAAGTTGGTCCAAAGGGGCTAACTAAGGGACCCAATAAAATTCTCCGGTTTGATGAATGAAGGTTGGAAAGCGACAACTAATTTGATTTCCTGAAGGTATTAACGTGGTCGCCGGATTCTTGGGGGATCCCGTGACGAAACCGAGTCGAAGTTATGGGGATCGCAGGGCAGGGAAACGAGGAAAAGAGGAGCGCGAGGGTCCAAAAGGGAGAGGAAAGAAGAGAAGGACGCAGCGGCGGCGGCGGCGGCGGCTGCGGACTATCTTGGAGGCGAGATTGTGTGTTAATGTATGGCTGGCATTCGGACGACAACCGTGACAAATTGCTTTATTAGGTTGGCAGCCCGGGAGCCTTTCCACTCGCGGCTCGCACCTCAGGGCCGCTGCTCATCGTGATTGTACGCTCTATTCTCCTCCGCCTCTGTTTCTTCTTCGCCGGCGTCGTCCTCCTCTTTCAACGCGCGCCGGAAGACAACGTAACTCGCGGCTGGATGAATGGATGAGCGAGAATGCTCGCCGCGGGAGGCCGATGCTTTTTTGAAATCGAACCGAATCGCCTCACCTCGTCTCTCAACCCTGGACACTCTGGATCATCGATTTTCGAGCCGGTGATTCCTACCGGTGATGCTTAGACGTTCTCGATATATGAACTTCCTTTCTCGGTTTACTAGGCGGTTTTCTATTGATGATCTATTCCGATTTCCTGCTGCCACGGTGTCTTTAAGAGGAGGAGTTTTATTAGGGTCGAGGATGAAAAATTGTGTGATCCACAGTGAAAATAAATTAAGAATATTGGACTTAAGAGACGGAGATCCGAAAAGAAATTTTTACTCCAGCTGTCTGCAAACAAGAGTCAAGTTTATCAATTTTCGTTTCCTCGAAACCGCTAAATTTTAGCACGCAGTCTCCTGTCATAGATCCTTCGAGAGTCACCCAACAGAAGAACTCATGGACTCTTCGAGTGTCACCAAACAGAACAGCAAGATTTATAAATGTAGAATATTTTATAATTTTTCAAAGAGTCAAAATAAAATTTTCACACTCTTTCTATAGACCCTGGAAGTGTTTCGAGCTCAAAGAGGCGCGGAGACAGTCGGTGTTGTCGCACAGAGAGCGCAGCGTGTCCGTCGAAAATAGGACAATACTACTTCGCCTGGATCCAGGGTACAACGGCCGATTATTACGGTGTTTTTGCGAGTCGAGGGCCTGGAACGAGTCGGTGGATGGATTCTGTGCTTCCTCCGTGGTCGCGAAAGCTGCGGAGGTTCTGCAGGTTCTTGCTACCGACGAGAAGCAGCGGTCCCGAGGTGCGGGACACCCGGTGATTGATGGATCCTCTCTCCGAGCGGTCGTCCGGCGAATCAGACGTGGCTGGTCTTCCCTAACGTTCCGTTCCTCCCTTCTTCAGTTGCTTCGCGTTCTTCTCCATGTACGCCTTCGCATCCGATGAGGCGACCGGCTTTCTAATCAAGAATTATTGGTCACACTCGGCTCCCACCGCTCGGCGAGATGGGAGAGACAGATCCATCCTGTTTGTTAAGATCACACGAATTTTATTTAAATTTTACTTCATCCTGTCATGATATTGTTACATTAAAAACAACATTGCAACGTTCTCAAATTTTTCTAATCTGTTATTGTTTCATACCTTGTCCAGCTGATTTCTTCATCAGTGTATCAATATCCCCTGCATTTTTCAAATGTCAGCAAGTACGGTAATTGCATACATTCAGTCAAGTCCTTCTGCAAATATGTTCGATAACAGTTGACTGAGAGAAAATGCAATAAGATCGATTTTTTGAAAAACTGGTAACGCGATGGTATCACGCGAAAATGCAGTGCAAGCTGGAGATTCGCGGAATCAGCCGGTACGCCGAGATCCCGTGTAATACAATGTGCCCGAACGTATAATTTCCCATCGGACATTGTATCGACGGGGCCCGATCGTTTCCACTAGATTCGGAATTCGCCGCATGAAGATATTAAACATGTTACCGAGCACGCGGGCACGCCTCGGTAATTCAATTCCCGGAATCTCTGCGTAGCCTTTATCGGGGCCTCGAAGAGATGATTGCGCCCCGAAATCACTGTGCTCTCCACCCGGAGACCAGAGCTCTCTCTCTCTCTCTCTCTCTCTCTCTCTCTCTCTTTCGTGCGCGGTTTTCTTCTTGTAAAACGCTTAAAGGTACCGTACGAGCGTAATCGAGTTTCAGACACGCCGCACGTCCACGCACCGAACTCGCGGACACCATTAACCACGGTCCAGCTGCGATGTAATGTTGAAATTGTTCGGGAATTTTGTTACTTAGTAGCCAAGCGGGATGAGATGGAAATTGATCGCTGGACGAGACCCGGTAAAAATCCCGGAGGGATTTTATTGCGCAAGAATTGATCGGGAGTTCAGGGGAATCCCATTTACCGAGTTCCGAAAATCGATTTTCTTCTGCCTGGACCATCAGCAGCACGCGTTCAGAATGTATCCTCAAAGTTTCAAACGGAAATTTGGAGTACGTGTGTAGATATCTGCGAAATTGTAACGCATTGATAGATGTGTACCTAATGCGAACGACAAAGTGTGCTTAAAAAATCATTGGACAAATTAACTTGACATGTATGTTAAGAAATAGTAAACGACACGAGCTGTATTTTCAAGTACATCGAAATTTGAGTAACATGAGTACGATGAAGAAATGTGGCTTGTAATCGTAACATTTCTTTAAAATATGATACTCTAAATGGATAACAATGTGTTACATTAAAGAATAAATGCTGGATGATTAAATTGTTATCCTAAGATATTTTATATGCAACTATTTCCAAGAGAGTTGTAGAGTATGAGAGTCAGAAATAACAGATAACGATGTAGGTATTTCGGCTTATCCAAAGAATTGTAGCTGACGAGTTTTGATTTCGTCAGGCGGGGTATAGCGTATAATTTTATTGGCGCAACGAGGGTCAACAGGGTAGCAAAGTTTCGACCAGCAGATGTCCGGATTCGGTGTGTTCTAATGTACCTATAGACGATTTAATTGTCGAATCTCAGCCCGGTTGACCCTCATCGGCCAGGGTCTTATTCTTTTTCGGTCTGTTCCTTCACGAGGACAACGAGGTTCGCCAATTTGTCGTGGTTCCCTCGGCCTGTACGAGGCCTCTTCGAGCTCCCGTCCACACGTGCAAACTTGTCCGCGTGTGCGCGCGACACACGCGGTGCGTGTGCACACGGGGCCCCGCGTGTTTGTGTGTCGTGGGGTTAATTGAATCAAGCAGCACGCAACCAGCTCTGTATACACTGCCGGGTCATCCGAGGTCAAATCGGTAATGGGCTGACCCTTAATTCACCATGTGGTCGGCCACCGAACGCCGATACATCGAGTCGCTCTTCGTTCCTTGGACATGCGAGTATCCTAGATTACCGGTGACCTTGAACTCAAGAGACCAAGCGGGACGACAAAGCGGATCCACGCCAACTTCGCCGACACGAAAACCCACCCTCGTCGAACGACTACGTTCAATTCGATTTCCTTCTTATTCGATTTTCCTCTGAGCACCCGTTTATGTTCGTTTATTGCTCGAAGACACTTCCCACTTAGAGAAACAAGCCTTTCATTTCGATTTATTTTACGAATCATTATACAGAGAGATTCAAACTTCTTTATCATTAATAATTTCTCAGATGCAGCTCGTTTATATTAATATCTTTTTTATTTGACATGCACATTATTTCTAATGCACATTCATTGGAGAACACATAAATTATGAATAGACTACGGATCTTTATGCAAAATAAAACTTATGTGCATCGATTGCGAGGGATAGGAACGACAACTTAATTAATAGTTATTTTAATAGCACACTTGGAAAAGACAATGACTGAATCATCACCCTGAAGAACAAAAGGGGGTTAACTAAATCACCGGCGGGTTGCAAGTTACATAATGTATAGTAAGTCGACAGGCGGATTTAGAGTCCGCGCCACGTGTCTCGGTTCCTCAATCAGGCTAAAGAGCCGGCCGTAGAGCATTTAACGTGGAACGCGGCAAATTACAGGCCAGTTTGATTTAAATATGTGTAGTTATATACGCGCGTATATAAATTGTTTCGAATTAGCGGGTTAACAACCGTGTCCAGTGTCATTAACTATGTGAACGTTCTTTCGCGGGGTGGTTGTGTACGGGCGAGAAACACGTGGGTGTTAAGCAGATCAGAAAGTCGTTGGATGGATCGATAAGCTTAAATCGCTCTCTCGTGTTCCGTCTGCAATTTGCGAAAGGACCTCTTAATTCGATGTGGTTTTCTGAGCCCCGGTGAAGCCTGAGCGAGCGAGCCGCTCGGCTTGGCACGAACAACGTGTAAATATGTAACGAGTTCATTAGGCTGCTGGTCCGCGGCGAACTTTCGTGCCCGCCATAACGACGATCGCACCGCTAATTACGGTTTCACCGAATTTCCTCGATTAACGACCGACGGCCCTGACTGGCTCTCGACCCACGATGCCGGACATCGACGCCTTAACGACGAACTGCCTCCCGTAATGGAACTGATTAATCGGCCTGCTTACCCTCGACCGTAACCTAGAATTATATTTCGCGAAACGAGCGGTCGTCTACCTTCCACTTAGCCACGGGATCAGAGAAACGGACTCGCGAATACGCTAATTAACCCCCGCGTATATACAGGTTAGCCCAGTCGACGGATACCGTTTTCTTCTGGAAATATCTGTAACGGAGAAGACCAATTTTTATGAAATTTTCGGCATATAATAATCTCTATAAATCCACAACACACATTTCTCAAATTTACGTTGCAAGCCCAGATAAAAAGATTGTGAACGCAACATCTACTATGTTATTCACGATTCAGAGCAAACGAAATTTTGGCAGAGAAACTCAAATAGTTGGTAGGACCAAGATTTGTCACAGTTACTTTTCAAGGTTGCATCTATTTCGGCACCGATTCTCGTGTCTATGAATTCAAAAATGGTAGCGCGTGTCGGTACTGCGCCACACAAATCCCGGCTCGAAGAAGACGTTTATTCATCCCGATCCGTCAGCGCCGCGAGTAGACGGATTTAATTGATTCGACCTCGCGGCTACCTACGTGTGCACCGAATACGACGACGTCCATCCGTCCGTTCGAGGGGATCAAAAGGGACTTTCTTTCGCCTGGTAATTGTCTAATTTACGTGCAGGGTCGGCCGTGAACGAGGGAAGAAAAGGAGCCCTACGAGAAGGACTGGATTTATCGACCCGTAGACAATCGCATCTCGCGCAATCAGCATCGTGTTTTCCTCCCCCCTTGCCCGTTCCCTTTTATGCAACGTTAACGCCCAACAAATGGACCTCTCGACTTCTATCGCGTCAACGCATTTGATAAGAGGCGAGGTCACCCGGTTACCAGTCAACAGATGCGGCCAATTGGTTCGTCTAATACCGTTCCGCTGAAACCGACCGCTGACTCGCGTGGAAACCTGCTACCAGTTCAAACCTCCATTTTATCCTCAGCCTCCTTCATAATCGTGCCCATCTTTACAGGAATTAAAAATTTTTCTATGTCAATTCCAAGAAACTAGCAACACCAGAAATTTCTTTTCGTTTTTAACAACTTCAAAAAGCTGAATATATTGTTACCTTTAAATTCTTTTAATTTGTAATAAACGCTCCTGTATCTTGCAATTAATGCAGACATTTTTAGTTTACTTACAATTTATAAATAACACTATTCTGAACCCTGTATGGGCACATTTATTTTCTGAATTTCCAAAGACTTGAAAAATTCTAGGATACGTATTCAACGTATCTACTTTAATTCTCAATAAAAACAGAAATTTTACGGATCAAATTCGGGAAAATGAGTCTCCCTCCTTTCCTGAAGAAAGGATCCAAAAGTGAAATCGTCGCCCATCCCTGTGTGCCCACGCAGGGGCTAATTAGATTTAAGTTTCAGTTTGGAGTTCCAATAATTTTAACTGAAACTAGTATAATGGACTTTCTAGACAAAAAATCAGATGTACGTCAGCCGGTCGTGAACGAGATGGCAAACCGTCACCGCGCACCAATTCGCTATTGCCATTCGTTAGATAGAGCTCTTTTAATTCGCGTCCCTTTCCGACAATACGCACTCGGCTACGCGTGCATTAACGTGTATGTACGTAATCCTGTTCAACGACGATCCTTAAGTGTAACTTAACTTAACGCGTAATGCACCCTACGATATTAGAGGAGGGGAGGCGCGTTACACAGAAACGGTTCCCGTGTGTGCGCGTGTGCGTGCAAGCGAATGCGCTCGTCCTTTTCCGATGCACGGCCGGGCACGCCGTGCGCGCATGCATTTACCGAGCCCTTCGCTTTTGCACTTCAACCGACTGCCTCTCGCAACAGCACTCTCCCCATCGTGGTATTCCCTCACCCCCTGGACCCCTCATCAAACCCCCTCGTGCCCTGATTGAATCTACTCCGCGCGGCTTTTATTTCGCGCCGTGGAAACCCGAGCCAATCCGTTCCCGTTCCACGAACTGCGGCGCGCCAAAAGTCACGTTTTGTTGCTGAACCGAAATTTTTATTAATTAGATCCTCGAATCCAGTCGCATTGCTCATCTACAGATCATGACCACCGAATCGCTCGTGACGTTTCGTACTTGATGTCACACAGTTTCAATCAGAATAAGGTTTTTATTAACGGACAAAAACGATTTCAGTTTTGGGAAAATAGTGTTTTGATTCATGTGAGCATAGATTTCACCCTCAAAATAAAGTTTTATATGCAATTGAAATTGAAACAGTTCTGAGGTTAATTATGTATGCATTCCTGAATAGATCCTTTCAAAAATAGTGTCCTTATGGATCAATCTTGTGGAAACGAAAGCTCTACACTTTCTCCTTGTTAAAAATTTTTGTAGAAGCCCAGTACGAATTCGTTGACTTCAGACAGACTGTCTGACTATTTTTAAGTAGAATAAGTGTCTGCTAGGGTGCAAAGCCCAGCGTCTCGCGAATTCCTCGAGCTTCGAGACGAGTCAGCTTCGCCCCGGAGCATTCAGGGTCCTCCGACGAATCGCGGAGTCGGCAATCGGCCGAAGTTTTGATGTCACAAGTTTCTCCGAGACGAGAGTGGTTGTTAAAAGGAGTGTCGCAACCGTTGCCTACCAGCCGACAGAGCTCGACTGCGCAACGCAGACGTCTTTCCATAATCTCTCGAATATACGGACGCGTTATTGCGTGCTCGATGTACTCGTGGAATTTTCAGGGTTTTACGTGTGCTGAGAAATTGTACGCTGTAAATCGCGTGTAGTTACTCGTTCGATGAAACGTAGCCCTTCTTTCAGAATCGACACGATTTAATCCTTAAATTAACCCCTAGCACAGCTATGTTGAAGCAAAATTTTCAAATCGCCTTTGTAGAGTATGTTTACCATTTATTCTGAAAGTAATTTTACCATTTCAGTCGAAAATATTGGCAATTTCCCAGCTGCAACAATTCGAGTTTAAGGGATGAAACTACCTTCTAAAGATCTAAAACAGCAAATGCTGTCCTTAACGATACCCTAATCGAGACTGATGTATATTATTTTATATTAACTCTAGAAAGACTGAAACTTAGTATATACCTATATTGTCCAAAAGCAGTTAAAATGACTGCATTGTGAAAGAATAACTAATGTATAAAGAAATTTGTTTAAAATTAATTTTTAACATTTTTTATATTATTTACAGTTATATAACAAGTTATTAGTAAATATTAACAATAAAAAAAATTTGTTAGAACAACTTGTTAGAACAAGTATCACTGCATAAAGATTCGAATAACAAGTACTACTTTAGCTTATTGAGCAACTGCAACTTATCAAGTATACGCTTAAATCGACAATTTATCATGTATTTGTATGTTGTCATGTGACGGTAATCGAAAAAAAAATGAAAACTGTTATTTCAATACAGAGCCGAACTGGTCATATAAGAAATTTACTCAATTCAGTAATAAGAGTCATTTGATTATTTAAAATTTCCCAAGCAGTCAAAATGACTGCTTCTGGGCAATATAGGTATTACACACATATATATACCGGAAATGAAGAAGGGGGGAGGTAACTACAATTATTTATAAACGCATTTATATGTTGTACAAAAAGTCACAAAATTCTAAGAAAGTGTATCATTATATACATAATTGTTTTTCTAATTGAAATTAAAAAGCAGTCAAAATGACTGCCTTGGGCAATCTAGTGTTAATAACAGGGTTGAAATTATTCTGGGTTGAAATAGTATTTCTATCACTTCTTAAAAATCAATGATAATAATCTACTTCCACCACAATTTAAGTGAAAAATTATTAGAGGAACTAAAAAGAGCTTACGTGCTAAACTAAAAAGGAAGACTGCATCTTCACCAACCCTTTGGCAAACAAATTCGTCGGTCGACTGACTCCGAATGGCGGAACACGCTCTATGAATCATCTCGCGACCCGTGAAAGCAGCCGCAAGCTCTAGATGCGTTACTATAGAAGTCAAATTGCGAATCAAGCGCGTTTACACGACGGTCCACTCGTCGGGGTGAGCGATTTTACGCGAGCGAGTTACCCGGGCGGAATCGGGCGTCCTTTCCCCACGGAATTCGTCGTCGCGGAAACCGAACGATGACTGGTGACATAGTCATCGTTCGGGGCCCCATCTTTCTCGGTCCCATTCAGTCTCCCGGAACTATGCGAACGCATTTCGCGGTTGAACGCGTGCACGTAATCGCACGTGCGTGCGAATCGGCGCGCGGCGCTCTCCCGCTGATCGTCCAGCGCCTTTCTTCCTACTTCGCCGGATTCGGATTCAATTACCATATTCATTAGAAAACGTTTTGCAAGATGATCGTTAGCGAAGGTATCGAGCCGAGCTCCGAGTGCTCGAAAGACCGACCGTACGTCAGTGCTCCGATGATTAATTGCTGCGTTGACTCCGCGAGTCGACGGACCCACGATTCTACCGTTCGGAGGAGAAACGGACGCTTGTGTCCGATTTTTTCGACGAATCCTTGGTCTTGTTCTCGGTTAACCGACTTTCCAGTTGACTCAAACCGAGCCAAGTATTGTTCAAAGATTTACAACATCACAAAAGAGTTTCAAATCAATGGTCACCAGTGACGAGAAAACAATTTTGATGGTACTTTGATTTTGTAAAATATGGAGATCACTGTTAAGCTCAAGATGTCAGGTGATCAGTGATCGTGATAATCAAAGATTCACAGGAACCCGCAGTCTATATATAAATATTGATAACAAATTGCTTTCATGTAAATCAATAAAAAATATTTTAGGAAATGGTCTATGAATACGAAGAGGCAATGGAGGAAAGTTACGTGGCTTCGTTATTAAAGACGTTCAAGAAAAATATCGCTGACGGTTTCTTTAATTTTCTAATATTAGACTGTAGTAACGAAAAGATCTACGAAGGAATGTGGAAGGATTGAGCAGGATTGTCGTGACCAATGCGGAGAATGGCGCTTTCAGGGCCTCGAGGGTATTAATGAACTTTTCGTGAAAAGGAAACGTGCCCGTTCGACGGAGGCCGCGCGGCAAATGGGATTTCTGCTTAAGGAGTCGGAACTTGGCGAGATTCGTCACGAAAACGTCCCACGCCGACCGCAATTTCTCCATCAGATGATCCTCCCGACCCATAAAATCCTCCGCGAGCATATCGTATTAGGCTAATGTACGTAAGCTTCGGTCCGGGGGAGAGAGACACGCAGGGAGCCGAGCAGAGAGAGCGACTAGACGAGAAGAGGGTGAGCTTTGATTGGTCCATTGAGGACACGTGCTGGCAACCCCGACGTGGGCCAGCCCTCTGGCTGTGCATCTCGTTACGAACTCATTCAGGAACTCCAACGTTGCCAATGACGGAATCAAGTGGGATTGTTAACGGGGGCACCGTAGGTGGCTGGGACAGAGAGAAGGCGATAGAGATCAGAACCTAATGACAATGACGACATAATCAGATGGGATAATTCACTTTATACGATCGCCACGAGCCTCGGCGAATCTCGCCGTGCCTCCGTCGGGCTTATCCAAGGAAACGTTTCATCCTGAGACCCTTTGATCCCAGAGAAACATCGTGGAACGATCGTTGAACTAGCGCAATAATCCCTGAACAAGTTTTGTGACTCGGAGATTAAATCTTGTACACCGTGGAAGAACAAAGGGAAGGATGAAATAGATGTGAGAAAAATAGAAACAAAGGGAGCCTGGAGAAAGGGGGACCTAATGAAAATGACACGATATAATCGGATGAGATAATTCGCTTTACATTAGGCGCACAAATGAATTGGTAGTGTTATCTTACTTAGCCAATAGAACGATATTTTTTACTTGAATCATTAGTGAATGAACACGTAAGAAAGGTTGTTCGTGGGTAATTAGATCCTGAGACCGTTCGATCCCAGTGAAATGGGGGTTGCGGACCGAGCCCCGAATATGTTCTGTGGCCCGAAGTGGATCCAGAAGACCGAGATTAGACCGTGTACACCGCCGGTAGACAAAAGGGAGGAGGGAATAGAAGTGAGAAAAATAGAAGCGAAGGCGAAGACGGAGAAGGAGAGAGTGGTTCGGGGGTTCGTTCGTCGTCGGCGTTCCCATGTGTTCCTACGAAGTCGATCAACCTGGTTTGTTCGAGCGAGCATGTGGGCCAACAATGCCCACTTCGGGAGCAACCGCGACGCACTTCACTTCGTCCATTATTCCGTTCACGTTTCCATGTGGCCGGGGTGCCGCCGGTATTCCCCGTCGTCGTCGTCGCAGCGAGCGTTGCCAACAACATCGTTCCAGAGCTACCAGGCCTACACGGTACACGAAGGGTTCTCCACCGCACCGGCCACTGTTGAAAGACCCTGGAGAGCACTTCTCGAAATTCGCTACGCGGCAAGTAGCGTCGAGTCGCATGGCGCTACCTGCGTCCTCAAGCGGTGATGAAGTCGAGGGAAACCCTTCACTCGGATACAAGGAACGGGGTTGGGTGACCAAATTTTTGGTCCCTGACCAGACCCATCTCCACGGCCGATCCTTTCATCGTGATTAAAATTGCAAGCTCGACAGAGTGTTGTTTAATCGTCCAAACGACGACTCTATCCGCGCGCTATCCATCCTGAGCTCCATCAAGATGAAATCTTCGGTGTTGTCATTAGTGGGACCGAAATGTTCCTGCAAGAATCTGGGACCTTTCCCAATCGGCAGCCTGAAATTTGCCAGGAAGCTGACGCGTTACCTACCAGAGGATCAATCAAGATTTAAGAGTCCATGCTGGACAGAGTGTTGTTTAAATGACGACTCTATTCAACGTTCTGCACTTTCCATCATGGTACGATAAAATAGTCTTCAGGGGCTCCTTCAAATTAGAATGCGGTACTTTTTTCAATTGATAGCTTACAAATGATTCCACCTTGTGAGCATTAAGGATGGGGTTTCCAAAGATGGGGTTTCTTAATAATCCTCCTCAAAAGTCCTATTTTCATTTTTAAGAGTCGTAATTTGCAATATTTGGAAACGAGTCTACCTCTTCAAATGTTAATTTTACGAGACTCGCAGGTTTCCCCAGTGTCTAGGAGATTTTCCCATGGACGGAATCCTCTAGGAAGATCAGTGGGGTAGTCAAAGGTTGGATCGAGAGTTAGGCTCCCTAGGAACAGCGACGGCCACTCGTCCTCGTCTAGAACGCACGTATTTTCTGATCCGACAGTTACATTCTTAGCCGCCTGGTCTGAACCCTCGGGTCTAGGCTCTCCTTTAGGTCGGTTAGAGGTGCGGGTACGGATGTGAAAGAGAAACGTACGTATGTACATTCGTCGGTAGCCGAACGAAGGGTGAAACAATAAGCGACGAACGACAATGAGGATTTAAGTGGCGACCTCAATGATATCAACTGCACGCTGGAATAGAATTCAATTGAATTGAAGGAACAGCAAGGGGAGTCCTCCTCCTCCCTCCCGCCACTGCCCTCCTGTCGTTCTGTCTCTCCTCCGGACAACGTTTTGTAAGCACTTCATCAACGTGTTTGGTACTTTCCACGTAACGATTCGACGTCGAGACTTTGTCTTGCGTTGCACGACTCATTGAGCCCGATTATTGGTATTGAGCACTTCTTCCGATCCATGAGAATCGCTCGTACACGTTTCTCCCGATGCTCGCGGTGTCATACGATGGATGGACAACAGTCTTCCAATTTGCAATCCTGACGGTTGACTTCTAACCTTTATCCCGGGTGATCTGTTCGAAGCTTCTTCTCTCGTTGATCCATGGGAATCCGAGGTTACCAGTGGAGCTGCGACGACGCTCCACCGTCGACTTCTCGACGTTCGATTCCCGGTTTCGTTATACAACGGCTCATTAAGAACTCAGCTACCAGCAATCCTTCTCCAGGCCATTTCTTTTCGGAATATTAACCGCCGCTCTCCTCGATACATGGGAATCGCCGGAGCGTTCCTAGCGTCGGTCCGTGACGCAACCGCATCATCTACATAATTAATAGAACCGCTGATGCGTCTACGTGTAGCTACAAACAAGGCTGTCTTGTAGTTAATACGTCGTGCCGAGCGATCGAACGCGATTATAATTTCATCGCTGGAACCCGCGTGCGCTTTATCGGCTCGTATAAAAGCGATACCTGCCGAGTGTTCGCTCATTAGGCGAACACACGCGAAAACAAAACAGGAGTCATCGCGGGAACGTCGACCCTCGCCATCTTTACAGCATGAACACCATAAAATCCCCGTATCTTCATACTTTCGACTATCAGATTCACATCATTTCAACTGAAAAGCTATCAAGGCTGCAGACGTTCTAGAGTCCTTGAGGACAACAAGCTTCTTATCTATCCATTAGCATTATAGTTATTTAACCCTCATCCGTCCCTCATTTCGCGAACTGAATCTGTCCCTCGGTGTTAAATTGACACATTAATAAAGAAAAACAATAAAATAACAAGTCAAACAGTTACTTTCCGATGTTTTTTTCATTCAAATTGATGATTTAAGATTCATATGTTAGTTTTTTGCGGTTATATGTTTCGCATTAAAAAAATAAAAGTTACCAAGTTTTGGACAAATTTACTTACAAATTACCTGTATAACTTATTTCGGGAAAATGTGTCAAATTGACCCTAGGGACGGATGAGGGTTAAAATAATTTTCTAGGTAGTCAGATATAATTATTAATATTAATGAATTTTACGAATTTATCTTGGGACCTCCAAAGGACCTCTCCGAATGTCCTCTTCTTCAACCCACAGTGCTAGCAAGACTATCGACCACATCGGTGGCGCCATCTCTCAAGACAATGGGGAACCAGACCCACATGAATAGCAACGACCGGCACACAGCCTTCGAGACCGCCATAAGATCCCCTATAAAATCCCTTATTACTGCTACAGCATCTAAAACGCTGCATATATGCATCATGTTACGATTTCCCGTGCTTCATGAATAATCAAACTATTTAATCAGATCATCAACTCTGTTCACGGGTGTCCGACTTATCTGAGATTTGCCTGCGGGTCGTACGATCCATCGAGGCCTCCGCTAACGAAGTGTGTCTCTGTTAATTGGGTCCTCGACTTTAAGCTTAATTTAGTCTCTCCCAGACAACGGACTTCGCGTAGATTGCCGGCAATAAGCTTCGTTAAATCTGTCTTTTTGCGGGATTGAAATAGGCTTGGAGATTTATGGGCTCGCTGATAGACGCTGGGAGACGGAACGGTTTCGAACACGGTTCTTCAAGGAAAGTTTCAGAGCAGTATGGTAAAATACACATAATCGGTAACGAAACTGCCGATTCTAGAGAGCCCTCGCAACAATGGACCCGCGAAAATTGCAACAATCGGGTTAAGTTCTTCCTCATTCGACGTTCTCACCCGACCACTCTCCCACAGATTACCGTTTGTTCAGAAGCCCGACAACTTTCTCAAAGAAAAGTGGCTATATACGGCTGCCCGGCGAAGAAAGTGTGGAAAACGGAGTCGGAAGGTTGGCAATCTCAAAAAACGGAGATTACGTCTTCCACATTAATACGATTAGCCCTTGTGCAGCCAACCAGGTACCCATTTACTGCATTTCTTTCAACAACTTATTAATGTTCCTTTTAAAGTATTAAAAAATCTCTCTGAATATCCATTCTTTATAGTCTTAGAATGAGAATCTGTGCAAATGTGTTAAATATAAAATATGGAGTAAATCTACCCCTGCTTCAACAGCAGAAAAGCAAGTCCAGTGAAACTAGGTATAGGAGAGTTATAATTAACCCTTAGCAACCTATGAAGCACAGCACAATCAATGATTGAAATACTGACCGAAGCTAAACCTAAGCAGTGTCCGATTCTAGAGGGTGTGAGGATGAATTAAAAATTATTATGGAGGAATCAAAATGAAAGTGTAGCAGGGAGAAAATTAGCAGAAATACAAGTCCGGTGAACTACGTATAGGAGAATTATAATTAGAGTTTAGCAAACTTATGAAGCACAGTTCGGTTAATAATTAAAATACTGTGACAGAAGCTGAACCTGAACGGTGTGCACGAATTAAAAATTATTATGGAGGGAATAAAATGAATATAAAACAGGGAGATGCATATGACGTAGCTTCACCAATCGGAGCAGCATTCGGTCATCTCGACAAAATCCTGGTTCCCAACGTGTCTCCAGTTTTCCCAAGCGAGGCCCATAAAAGTCGAAATCCACATGCCTGGTGCTATTTCATTTTCGCGGTAGTCGAACCTCTCCTGGTAAAGGTTACCAGCAGGTTGCCCGAAGAATGTCAGCCTGTTCGTTTCACCGTGGTCGTCGTCGCGAGTTACGCGCGTGCACACGAGCGAGTCGAAGCGAGTTCGCCGCCGCCGCTCGGCGAGAGGCAGCTTAGAGAAGGCGACGTCTGTTTAAGTCGTCCCACGGGCACCTACGATCCTGTTGGAAAGGACCAATGACCGATCGGGGGCCCGTGGAAGGAGCCAATCGTGGTATAGGAACGCACGGTATCCAGGACTCCTGGTAAAAACCATCAAACGAAGCCGCCGGCATTCACGGAAAGCACCGACCCCTGCTGCACCCTCTCTCAGACCGTGTCCACCTTGCGTCCTTCCTGCCGCATCGACCGCATTTTTTCGGCTCGCATCGATCGTGCCGTTCACCGTTCGCGAAAAAGATCGTCGAGGGAAAGGAAAGTTATCGCGAAACGCCTCGCGAGCCTCGCCAAGCCAGTCGGGTTTCACGGAGACCGGGAAAATCTCTCCGCGCCGCGGAAAACCTCTCTTCCCCCGATCAAATTTCCCCCGATACACCTCGATACTTTACTGTAATTTCTTGTAAGATTGTGACAATTATACCAACTGGTTTTTCACTAGTCCTCACAGATTCAGTGGGTACGAACTCTCAAAACATTCCGAATGTATGAAATAACTGTGCGAAAGTGGCTGCAGTTTGCTCGGAAAGAACTAATTGTATGATGTAGAACATTTTATAATAATATTCCTTTACTTTGCTAACAAGTACATAAAGCCACTGTCGTTTTTCAAATACATATTCTGTTTTATCAGGAGCTTTATTAGAAGTTAAGTGAAATTGAACTTCTCCTGATAATTCGAATAAGTCGAAAATAATGTGATAATGTATTCACAGTTTTGTATTTTCCCTATTCATTTTTGTCATAAATGTATCAAATCGCATTTCATCAGGTATTGAACTGTGTATTTCTGAGGCTAGAAGTTCAAACATGTTCTTGCAATGCCTATTATAGTCCGAATGACACCTTTGTCAATGAAACTTACAATCATCAAAGAAAATTCTTTAGAACGCACAAAATGATTGAACTTTAAGAACGAACATGGGGTGAAGAGACGAGCTTGTTTGAAATAAACATGGAGGGAGAAAATACAGGATGTCTTAACACGTAGTTTTATAGAGCAACGATTTCTTTTCGAGAAATCGAAACCACCCGTACTCGACGATATTTCACAGTTCCAGACCGGGAGCGGTTTTGGCGTGATCGCGATTGCCTTTCGTGCGTCGGCCTATGCAAATGTCTTCGTGAGACCGTTCCATGCGGACGGCTCCTTAATACATGGAGGAAAGTTGGATTTATTTCTCTTGAACTGGCAGAAAGTCTACTGGCAGAGGTATAAAATGTTTATCGTTTGGTTTACTAGACGTCGTGAATTTCGGAATAGCGATCAGTGTCGATAAACCCGGGAGCAACAATGTTTGCGGTGCAGAAATTCTGAAAGTTTACCTTTCACTTTCGATTTTCATTATCCCGGAAAACGCTGAAACGTTCTCATTTCTTGAGAGAAAATCATCTGTCCTCGGAAGGGACGTTGAGTGATCTTCAGCTAGCCCTGGGAGCCAAAATGCAGACATTTCCATAAATTTCCATTTTATAGCCTGACTTACGAAGTTGAGAACTAAATTATGACTACGGTTCATCATCTCTTTGTAGTCGCCTAGAGGAAGTATCACGGTGTTGCTTTCACAGCGTGATGTTAAAGCGAAAATGTTGAAGATGAAAGATTGCGTTGTTTAAAAAGGAATTGGAAGATTTTCTCATTGCATCCTTAGATCATTCTAAGCGAACTGTACAAGTGAAATAAAATAATAAATTTAAAATTGATCCTTGCAGAGTCGAGAAATAAAAATCTTTACCCATTCCTTTCTCTAAATGTTTGAACAGTTACTACGTCAAACAATGGTTACTTGTATGAACGTATATTATACAATATATGTATATGAATGCCTTAAAAGTTCACGTAAATGTTTACCTGTAATTCCAGTAACATGAACAGGTTTATCGTACCCCTATAACTAACTAATACCTGTCGAAGTTACTAAGAGAAAAACAATAAAAACTATTCCCAACGATAACTCCTCACTTAGCCCAACAGTTGCAACACAAAAGTCGATCGCCTCAACATCAGTAAACGTAGGAAGTTACAGCTCTGCGACGGTACATGTTAAAAATAAGCCGATTTGCCGTGAATCAGTGAAGTTTCTAAAAAGTGTGGCGATCGTATGAAGTCCGGCAGCCCGGTCACGGTTTATCATGTGAATTCTGAATTGTTATGTAAGAATGCGCAGCTTGGCTTGTTCTTGCCGGGTGGACTGCATTCTTGCCGTCGCGTCCATCGCGTCGTTTACCGGAAAAAGCTCCCTGAAATGAAGACAAGAGCCACGCGGTACGGTGAGGGTTAATGTATTATTCGTCGCGTCGCTTTCGGGCCCGGCTTTTTTCCTGGGATTCCTGATTTCCCCGAAGATCCTTCCCGTTAACGCAATTAACGCGATTCGACGCGAATTTCATCCGCGAATTCGATCCTCGTTCATGGAACACCAGGAGACACCACCGGGTTCGTCCCGACGCTAGGTTCCCATGACAATTGGACTCTGGAAACGGAAATGTGAATTATGGTCAAAACCCTGGGGTTTCAGCGATCGACATGGTGTCTTTGATCTTCGCGGCCTAGGCATCTCCGGAGCCGGTCCACCGGACTGTCATTACAGGAAAACAAGTCAGGCTTTAATGCTAGGGTCTCTGCGGCTGGTTCGATTCCGAAAATCCCGGCTTCTCCACCGGCGAAACGGGTCTTTTTAAATTGGCTTTCAGCCTCTCCGAGATCGGAATTTAATCTGTCCTAAACGGACCCATTTGTTTGTACGATCGTACTCAACAATTGGTTAAATGAAACGCAGTTACCCAGACACGTTCCAAGACGCTATGCTAATGGCTGCTAACTACCGCGCCCGTAAATCATCCATCACCTTTTTTTTTTTTATTATCACCAACTGTTTTCCAAGTAAGTAAAAACCGATACAATCTCGAGAGCATCAATAATACTTCCCAAACACTGTTATTTCGGAACGAAATGCCAGGAAGCCGTCGCGAACCTGAACTTTATTGCTACCTGACTACAAACAATAGCATATTATTCGTTCGTGCACCTAATAATTTAATTCACTAACAAGGAGGCTTCCGAGGTGTCACAGTTTTAGTTCTCGCTGGCAGGTTTATGGTGCGGGTGGAAATACTAATCACGATGCTAGACTGCTTTCTAAACGTAGCTCGACCATTTTTTGAACCTGTACATGATTTATGCTAATATAATAACGCGAGCGAGAGAAATTCGTTTTACACAACTTTGCATCCACAGTGCGACAAACGATACTTATAAATATATGCATTTATGGCAGAAATTTCAAGCTGTAAAAACATTTACAGAAATTAGAACATGTAGAAAAATTCAAGAGTCAGCGAAATGATATGAAAACTAAATAAATACCTAAGCAGCTCCTATATCTTGCGAAGAAACAAAAGAGTCTAACATTAATTTAACAACGTGAAAATTCAACAGTGAAAATCACAGTGTAATAATTGATGAATTGGAAAAGAATGTAGACTATGACTTGAACGGGTTTCTGGAAGATCGATAGAAGCGATTGAAATGCAGTAACGCGACAACAAGTGGATTGGATCGCGTCGGACAAAAAAATCCCGGCAAGAAGCTCGATCATGCACGGTTCGGTTTCGACGGTGACGATCGAGCGGATCGAGCGGGACGAGTTAATTTTTGCTTTTCCGTGCTCGAAATTGCTGTCCGATAATTCCGGAGGAATCGGGGCTCGCCGCGGCATTCACTTAGCGCCACTTACACTCCGCGGCTTAATTGCATAGATCAATTAGCCTGTCCTTGCCGTTAATTTCGCTCGGAATTAGCCGGCGGCGAGACTAATGCTTTCGCGCTATCCAGAACAATGCGTAACGATAATCAGCGCGTCGGTTCGAGGCTCTGTAAACGTCTTAATTCGAGGCACAACCAGGAGCAATAAAAAGGCGGCGAATTGTGACGGACTGTTTTTTGTCGGGCCCGGTATTATTAACGCTTTACAGACGGTTGGTCGTGGATTTATGCAAAACCGATGCGTTCCGAATCAACGGTGGAACATATTTACTCGTAGACGAGAACTTCTCGTTTATGTCTGTGCTCGAAGAAAACGCCGCGGAGTCATTCCGACTCGAAGCATCTCTTTGAATATCGCCGATAAGTTTTCCGTCATTAGACGTACCGATGAATAATGCATTTATTCCCGAGCGAGGATGCAAATAGATTCGGCATTTGCATTCTCGGTCGCGTGCCTTGCCAGTTGTGTCCAACTTACTGGACAACTGTAATTATTTTATATAATGATGTAAACTTCCTTGGAAGTAAAGATCAAGTTCGCGTGCCACAAAAAGTGGTAGCTGGCGACCACGCTGGCATAAATATGCATTCGGCTGAAACCTTTCTGTCAATACCATTTATTATTGGCCGTGGATTTTGTGCGTTTCTTGCGAAAATTAGTAGGTGCTGTTCGAAGCACCGGTATCGATGTATTCGTTCAATCTTTACTTCTGTTTCTCGGCACTTGACGCAACATTTAATTACGCACAAAAATCTGCAGTCTAATTCGCAATCTGCAATCTTGACGCATAATAAAAATTTTCTTGAAAAATTGATTTCATCCCTTAATGATCTTCCATTACTTTCTTCAATTTCTCTAATCGTTCACTGTTTCATATTTCGCCCCGCCAATTTCTTCATAAGTGCATAGAAGATCCACAGTCTAATCATAACTTTGTTTGAGAAATGTGTGTAAAAAAGTATCTACAATATTTACGTCACAAATGCTCGATCATGAAGCTCTGCATCGAACGCAAATAGTCGTACAACTGTAGGCAATATGTATCAGAAATAAGTATACCATTTGCAGTCTATGTATAGACTGGACCTCGTACGGTTACGGCAGAAATGATCCGACAGTGTATGGAAAACAGAGCAATGCATCAACTAATGATTAAAATAATGCGAACTTCTTTGAAAACGAAGAGCGACTTCACGCCACTAATAGCTCCAATAAAAATGGTAATACCTCGCCGCACTCGCGCAAATACCTCGCCTAAGCTTTCTGTCAGTGCTGTCCGCAAAATATATAGAATTAGCGCACGCGAACTCGCGGATACCGATCGGCCATTTATTTCCCGCTAGTCTAGCAGCCCCATCTGGCGATGTTCGAAAGATGAGACAATTGTTTCGAAAAAATCTATAATTTCCCGTAATATCCGTAAAGTCGAAAGAGCCCGAGGATCGATGATCGTTAAATGGCTTACCAATGGGAATGCGAGGATCATGCTCGCAGGAGGCACTCGAGCATAGTGCGCGACCGCGCAACATTGTTCGAACCAGCAACGGCAGCGGCGCGTTAGTGTAATTAAGATAAGGTATAACGAACTTCTAATTGACTCTCATCGACAAAATGTGGGCATAAAGTGACTGCCGAGCAGATTAGAAAAGTAGCACGTTTACGCCGCTTATTTAGCTAATTATTGCGCGTTGTGTAATAGCCGGTTCTAGAGCTGCCGTGACGATGCACCGCCTATTACGGCTTCTGTGCTGCGCGAAACTCTTCGGTAAATATTATCAATCGGATCGATGGATCCAGAACGGAAGCCACCCGGTGTGTCGCAAATTACAGACGCTTCCTGGCCTCACGGTCCTAATCGTTTATTATCGATATACATATGTATACGCGCATATCGATCGATATAACGCATGACGTGTATACGCACGTCTTCGCACCCTTTTTTAACTGTGATAGGACATTATGTAGGTGAGAAATATAGATGAGAAAACCAACACGCGAACCGCATTCTTACGTAGCGACGCCATCTTGGATCGCTGGTTATACACGGCGAGAATCATTATGGAAAAACTATGAGACCCCGAATAATTTATTCTTAGACAGAGGATTTCATTTATGACGAAAATCTGTAAAATTTTGCAATTGGTAAAATGTTGTAGAGAACATTTCAACGGTGCTTTTTCTACAAAAATCATCCTGTTGCAGTAACAATGTTTCCTCCAAAATAGTTGCAGAATTGATTCTGTATTAACGATTAAACTCGAACCATCCATTATCATTCTCCACTTTAATTCCAATTGCGATTTACTTCCACTCTCATTTCAAACAGACACGTCGAATTACAACACAGCAATGGACAAACAACAAACTTCACAGTATCTACAGCAGACAATGTGTGAATTTTGTTTGGAAGAACGTATATGAACATTGGAAATGTTGGATTTGTGTTGTACAGTTTCACGAACTTCGCGTTTTACCGTCGGCAAACGAACGAAGCGCACGAGAGTGTTTTCGAAGCGGTGTGGGCAAATAATATTTTCGAGACGCAGAAGACGTTGGAACGTTCGCAGATTTGACGGATGCGCCAGAAGGAAAAAAAAACCTTTCTGTCTACTTCGTACGAAACGCGCACAGTAGCCAGTGTCTGTATGTACTGCCATTAATTAACTCCACCGTCTACATAGCTACTGTTTTGAGAATGAGGAGCGACCCCTGCGCTGTATCGTCGGCCTACAACATCCGCCCTGAATTAATTGAATATATACGGCTCGCGTTTACACGCGATACGGCCCTGCCTCCACCAAGTTGACTAATACGGCCTCCTCCTGCACCAACTCCCGTGAAAAATGAAAAATGCATTTAGAATCGCGGCTTCGCCATTCCCGTGGAACCGTCGCGTTCACTAGAGATTCTTAGAAACGGATTCCACAATTATTAGAAAATTTCCAGCACCCTCTGGGAAGCGTTTCGCTTTGCACAAAATGAAAATGCTCAGCGAAAATTATTCTGAAAGAAACTATAATCGGAGTCTTCATAGTAGTCGCTTCCTTTATAATATTATCGTAATTCGTCTTCGGAATTCTGTGGAGCACGCTATGGGATCTGACCATGAGGGGAAACTATAGGGGTAGTGCTCAATGTTCTTCATAGTTGTGTTAACGTGGAAACAAATTATTCTGCAAGGGGTTCTTGACGATTAGTTAGTCATCAAACCCCTCCTCTAATCGAAAAGTGTATTCATTCATTTATTATATTTATTATTCATATGTTCATTTAGATTCCCAAATTCTTTTAATGTGCATGATCAATGAATTTTAGTATCAATTAAAAATTGAACGATTACTGAAATGATTACAAAAATTCTAGAAGCCACAATGGAGATGGTGGATCAATAAATATCATCCTGAGTTGTGCAATAAAAATTGTGAAGATATTACTCTTGCTAAATTCCTAGGCAGTACTACATATTTTCTAAAAATATGATCGGAAATATTCTGGGGACTAGAACGTGTGTGATGGGTCAATGACTGTGCAGAATAGTCACGACTTCTGAATTCAGTTTTTTATGCAACGTCTGCGAACTGCCATTAGATAGTCGTGTAATGGCGTTTTAAGAGTTTCGTTGGAAATCTAATCGTTAAACTCGAAGATCAGAATGGTCTGGTATGGTTTTACGACCGGTCGAGTCACACCTTCGACAGTTTTCCAGCGTTGGCCGTGCATCGAGTGGTCGAATCACGACGATTTCACGTTTACGTTCCGAACAACCGGTATACAGAACAACCGGAAACGAGGGCAGCACCATTATCGGGCCGGAGGTTGCACGAGCTAGCCGAAGTTTCATCGCCGCGGAGTTCCAGGTACAGCAATATGTTGTTTTATGGAGCAATCATCGGCGCGGTAATAATCATTAAATCCGTTGGCCGAAGCTGCCGGACTCACGGTCACTCGAACAAGCTCGTCGTTAGACCGGGATTTGATTCGTTGGTCTCGTTGCTGTAACGACGATAAATGGTAACGAGAGACATCGGTACTCGCAGAAATACTTTTATATTTTATTCCGCTTCGAAAGAAAAGAAGCGCGGAAAAATCGATGTCGCATCACGCTTAATAACGACTAATTGAAAAAATATCCGGGAATGCTTTTTAATTGGGACCTGTTCGCGATGAAATTATATGTAATTTCTACTGAAAGTCTAATACATAACTAGACCTGCAGAAATGATCAAATCATACTTTACAGGCAGGAATAACCTCAGATCTGTGATTCCAGGTTGTTATTAATACATACTTGGTGGACAGCTGGTAATAATATTGTATTAGTAGTATATAAACTGCGGATTTCATGCATTTATGACGAAATTAAATTTGTAATATTCTCGAAGGGGAAAGTATGCTAGTTTTTTAGAGTCTCGCCTTAGAAGCAGATTTTCAGTATAAAAACATCTCGCACACACTTTGCACATCGCGCAGCACGTTTACGACGATAGCAAGGTGAAAAAAAAATTCCTCCTCCAATCTGGAAATGATTTACACTCGAGGCGTCAGCGAAGACTGGCCAGGAAAGCTTTTTCTCCGTTCTTCCGGTGAGACCGGTCGAAAAATATCGCGATCAGCCGCCGCCGCCGCGACGTGGTTAGTTAGTCGTTTATACGGCGGCCATAATTGCGGTTTATTGTCTCAATAAATATATACGACACACGCCGGTTTGTGTCCATGGTAAAAGGCGAGCCTGATAGAGGATCCTTCCCGGGATTTGAAATCAAGCCGCTCCCGTAACCAGCGTATAAGGGCGAGTTTTATGGGTCTGCTTAATATGGTTTATGGTGTTTTCTCCTGCTTATGTCGGGCCCGCTACGGAACCGGAAGACGGCTAATGATCTGGCGGCGCCTTCGAGAGACGAGGATCAAATAACGATCTGGCATCGGTAAAAACAATTCATTAGTAGGCGATATTGTCCCGACAAGAAAAAAAAGACGTAAATACGAAGATGGGGAATAAAATGTGGCCGAAAAAGGCAGCGAAAGCAATTCCTAACAGGATATAAATAATAATAAACCCTTTTTGCGAATTTACTGTTAGCTCGGCATGGCTGGTTCGCACGCGGTGGTTGCGGCACATAATTAAATGAAACGTTTACCGCAATTTTACGAGCATGATTTATTTTGTTCTTGTTTTACACATCGCGATAATATTTTATTTTAATCAGTGTGAATTCCTTCAAATGAAATAAATTTCTTCGTGATCTATTTCATTTAAAACAATCGTCCTATCATTTCCCGAGGAAACTATCGAAATGCTTGAGAAATAAATGATCGAAGATGCAGATCCGATAAAATCTTCCTCGAACGACGGCATCGTGTAGGAACCGGCGTAGACCCCCGCAAAACACGGACCATTAGAAAGGATTCAAGCCGTGAGTCTTGGCCGAGGAACCAGGACGGGATTCAACGGTGACACACGACGGGACAATACCCCGGGCTCGATTACCCAGGAGTACCGTTAATCATCCTAATAGCGGGGGACAATAATGTCAGATACGATCTGCGCTCGGCGTAGACTCGTGACAGGTCTCCTCCACGTTCCGGCCCACGTTCGGCCCGAGCTCTGGCGCGGGATATGCCAAATACGAAATGATATCGTGCGATACTCGTGTGGCCGATTCGCGTGGACCGTGAATGGGTGTCGTACAAAGAGAGAGAGAGAGAGAGAGAGAGAGAGAGAGAGAGAGGGAGAGAGAGAGAGAGAGAGAGAGAGAGAGAGAGAGAGAGAGAGGGTGGATGGAGGGAGAGAGATACGCAATCACGAGAGGCGCCTGAATTCCGATTGTACGTTGCCTTCTAATTGAGTCATCGTGTCATTAGCGATGTAATAATCGCGCGCCGCGGGTACAAACGATCGGTCTTTCTCTGTCGGCCGTTGTTCCGTCGTCCGACACCAACAGAGAGTGCATGTGCATCTGCGTGGACGCATGTGCATCGCCTACGACACAACCGATCGTCGCTGTACACCCGTAGATCGTATAGATCGATGCCCAATTAAGCTCAATTACCGACACGGATAATCGGCCACCGTCGGTGAAAGAATGATTATTCCGCGAATGGCCGGTTAGAATATCGACCTTGACTGGTTTCGCAAGATCGATTGTCACGATAAGAAGGGGCTGAATTATCCGACGAGCGGCCACGGCATGATGAAAAAGGATCGGGGAAGACACCCGGCTGGCAAATGTCTATCATCCTTCTGGAAACTGGAAATCGAATCCAAATGGATCGAGCTGGCCGGTTTTCCAGACTTTGGAGTTCGATATAACAACTTGACTATCCTCGTCTACATGTTTAGGGTAAAATTAACTCGATATGATCTAGGTAGTGATTTCTATTCACCTTAACGATTGTAGATCAAATAATGACCATACATTTAGCAGATAAAATTAATTTGGACGTTTTGAATCAGATCGACTAGTCTATGAGAACTGTATTTTTAAGCCAATGGAATTGAAAAAGTTCTAGTAACATTCTGAGAGTATAACAAAAATATAAACAAAGTTTCATGGGTGTTCATTTCACTTGTTTCTTTTTGTTGGATTAGAGAGCCGGAGAATCCGATCCAGAGAATAATCTCGATCATCAGAAATAGAATCGTGTGACGTCGTTATAATGTGCATTCGTCGAGGCCTATTTCGCTGGAATCCGAGCGATGGGGAGCATTTTCGGAGCGAGTTACCGGAACATCGCGTGCTGCCGAAATATTCTGGAAATATGCTAATTACCAGTTAGTCAGTTTCTTGTGGCATTGCGCCGGTTTCTACGATCGCTGGTGTGCCCTCACTCCCCTTCACCCCGCTATACTGCTTCGCCCTGTCGTCCTCGTCCCCTCTTTCTGCTACTTCGTCCTGGTTTCCAGCGATATTTCTGTCGTTTCGCAGACTCGATCGTCTTTTCGTCGAGCATGCGACGATTTGACGCCGTTTACCTTCGACTTTCCCCCACCAAACGCCTCTCGAAATCGACTTACCTCCGATAACATCAACCCAGTCATTTCGAAACCACGAGGCGTTGCTAATAATTGCTGAACTTTTATTTCTGAATTTATTATTGCTAGGTTGCGACCGACCTTCGGTCGACGTTTTTGCAAACGTGATCTTAATTAAGGAGGCGTGTGTCGTTGGGTCACTCTTACGGCTTTGTTCCCCGTGAACGAGCATTTAATGCTGACTTTTTTCGTTTCTTCATGTTTCCTACACTTCGTCACTGTTAGTGTGCCTGTATTTCGAGTATGATTGTCATATTACACTACCAAAGGAGCAATGGTGGGGAGTGTGTTGATGAAGTAAAATATTACAATCAGTAGATCAGTATATTATTTGAACACTCTAAAATTTGCACATTCACACAACACCCCTTTCAATGAAAATGTAAATTAATCTTCGAAACGATACGAGAGCGAAGTTTTAAAGGACGAACCTAGTCATATAAAACATTTATAGAATAGGTGATCTATTTAAATAACATCTCTAAGAGATCACCTATTTCCTAGTGATTCATTCTTTCAGACAGTCCCGACTGCATGCACCACTTAAAACACTTCGTGTTCATCCTCAGTAGTCACTTTCTAGCACAATTCCCGGTTCAGACGGTTTCTAATTCTACAAAACAAATATTTGCTGGCAGAATGGCTATCTCGAACCGTTCATCAAAATTCTCTGCTGTAAGCAGCTTGCAACACACAACAACCTAGCATTACCGGCAAAAGGATCATCAATTACTCGTTGAAGGAGTTCCAACCGGGTATCCCCTTCAAAATTTATTCGATGACATTCTCGGCATCGACGCCAGGCGAATCACACTTCGCGAACGACTTACGATTCCGTGGAATGACAATGTTATTACAATGGGAAACAGTTGGGAGACTGGGTTCCATCAATCACCGGTGTACGTAGCCCAAGGATATTCCCGATGGAAATCTTCAAGTCGACGTCCACGTATCCGAAGTAACCTGGAAGTCGTTAGGATAATGCGGCGCTAAGCGTCGTTCCTGTATCTTCGTTCATAATCTGGCAAATTGTCGAAGCTGAACGGTACGCTCTGACCATTCCCACCGAGCCGTCCACAGGCATTTTAATACCGATCGATAAACCGGGTTGCATCCCCTATTTTTTCCCCCCGCGCCGACTTCCAAGATCACAATTATCGATCCAATTTTTTCGTTTGCCCTGGATGCCGATAGAACTCTGACAAGCGAGCACAGTCGTGCTTCCCCGCTCGCGCCCAGTTTCTGCCGATCACGCCGCGCCGGGCAAGAAAACCAGAGATCCTTCATTCCGATTTACAGGTCGATAATTTGGCGGCTCGCGCGGCTCTTCTGGGAAAACCGCGGAGACTCGACCGCTTTCACTCGACGAGCCATTTACGATTGGTTCAAGGTTCTCGTTCTCTTTTTTCCACCGGTGCCTGGGTCGCCGGCTCTGCACCTGCAACTGAAAAGAATACGGAAACGTGATTACCGGTCGACATGTGTTTTCCCAATAACCGAGTGCTGTCGCTCGACCACACGAGCCACCGAAGCAGACTCGATCCTTCGTGATTTCAGCATTTTGCCGATTATTAATAATCGCGACTCTTGTGAACATTTCTCCAGAGCGGAGCTGCATGCAAAATAAAAATTGTCTGCAGGAAACGACAACTACGGAGAAGCTTTTTTTCTGACATTGGAACTACGAAATATAATAAACATTTCTCAAGAAAATATTGATATTCTAAAGTGATAAAAAAAGAAATATACCTTGTCTTACAATCGACTTGGACAATTTTTATTTTACATGGAGATCCGCGGTGTAATGATTGATGTTGAAAAATTGATTAAAACGTTCGCAATTGTCAGCTCCTGATTTTTGAAACACTATTAAATCAACGGCGACAGCTTAAGCATTCATGCTGCTATGGTTGTATATTTTTAAATTTATTCAAAGCCTTCTGTTATTACAGATAATTATCAATTTCATGAAAGTGTCAGGAAACTCTTGCCAACATACCTGTTCTCGTTGCCTCGACATGATATACTAGATTTCATCTCGAAATAATTACTGTTCCTGTGTTAACACTAGCCCTATCGTGCACTAAAAGTGACTGGTACGCGTTACCTTATAAAAATGTGCAGACTAATTTTATTTTAAAGTTCGCGTGATTTCTATGATAATAGGTGCTCGAATAAAAAAAAGTGTATTCAATAATCCCCCATAGAAAGACCATTCCAGTGGTTCTAAAATAAAATACGCGATGAATGGATAGGTTAGTGGCAGGTTCGCCATTAAATCCCGGATAAACTGAACAGTAATGAACGTGTTAGTCTTGTACCTTTATTTTGAATAAAAATGGTTAATGAGCGAAGGAGGTTGACACGGTGCATCGTTTTAACTATTTTTCGCTGGCACGTCGTTCCTCAAGTCGTCGACTGTGTACACAGGCGAAAAATAAAATTAATTGGTCGTGAACTTACAAACAAGCCCCCTAATCGGTTTCTTATATCGTGTCCGTGGAACACGCTCGCCCCCCTGCCGCACTTGCGGAAAATAAAGTACAAGGGGGTTTGAGGAAAAACGCGCGCCGCGTCCCGATAACATTGGTTTGCATTGGAAAGGTAGGTGGCAGGTGATGTGGCACGCGATCTGAAAATTACGGTCACCATCGATCAATACACGCAAGAATCAACGAAGGCGTACCGAGGAACTGCATCAATGGCTGCGTTCCCCCCTTTTCTTCTCACCCCATAAAGAAACTCTGCCGCGATCATTTTCAACACGGTTCCCTTCTCGAATAATCGTGGAAAGAGCTACGATCGACCAGGAAAATTTGTTGGTTCTTTCAGCGGATCGTGACGGCCGCGAAGCGTTGATTAATACGACTAACGATCTTGTAGCTAATTAATAATTAACGATATCAGCGCGATAGATTGCGGATCAATCCTCGGTCGGGATGGGGCACGCGAGAAACGCATTGTCACGTGATTGTTAATCCGTACGACAGGATCACGCGATACCGGAGAAATCTGTCGGTCTGTTTAACAAGTTTTTTGTATTTATAATTTAAGCGAGATCCCGGCGAGATCGACAACTTCTCCTCCGAACGAGATTAAATAATGCGAGAGCAATTATCAACGTGTTTTCACGTTGTCCGGGGAGAGAAATCGGGATCTATGATACTACACACACAACGACGGACATTTCATTGAACCGCGCCTTTTTCTTCGTTTCCCTTTAAATAAAATAGACGAGCCCCGGTTCCGTTCGTACGGAATCGCTAATTATCTGTAATCGACGGATCCGTAGCATCGACAATCCCAACGAGTTTCTTGGTCTTCAAGGAGCTCCTCCACTTCCCACGTCTTCGAACTGTACCCCGTAATTTCTTCTACTCGAAAGGAATTGCGAAACGCTTTGTTCGGTATTGACAGAAGAGAAGGGTATTGCGCGCAGCACGGTTAAGCAGTAACACAGAAGAATGTAATTAGAGTTCTCGGCATATCGATGCCCGATAACCCGATTATTAGGACAGAGGCAGAGGCTGCGAAGTGAAAATACAACCATAGATCGAGACAGTTTCTTCGATCGACTATTGAGACTGATAAGCCCGCTGAATTGCGAATTCAAACCCCACAGCTTATCGCGAATTTCTATCGCATTTCGCACGGTTTCCTAGCGATACCAAGATGGCGGACATACTTATAGATTAGATCGTTGATAGTAAATTAATAACTGGCGGATCTATGTGAAAGTAGAAAAATGTTTAATAATTTTGTGGCAGACATGGCTTGGTTCAAAGAAATCCTCAATTATCAGTTTTCTTTTACCCATTCCTAATTTCCTTTGTACACAATTTGAAGCTAGACAACTAGAATTTAGATGGAGCGATTGTGAACCTGGATGAAAATGGTTCGTCACACCCGAATCGATGATTTAACGTTCACCTCGAAAACGCAACAGCTTAATCCCTTCAATGTTGATTAATATTCAATTGGCAAATGAAAATCAATTACTTACATCTAAAAACATTAAATAATTATTGATCCAATGATGAAGGATGTAAAAATGACGATTTTCTGTATCATCTCTTTTCCAATTTAAAACTCGTGCCGCGCAATTATCAACAATTCCAGGCAAGTGGCGGCCGCGCGCGCACGGTTACGTTATTTGTGCATTATTGAGATGACTATCATTACCGAGAAGGGAATTATCAACAATGTAGCCTAATATATTCCGAGGCAGACATTGTGTTAAGTATTCGACGGTATCGCGCAGCTTCACGAAGAAATTTCAGATCAACGAATAACCAGGTAGAGCTGTGTACTCAGCCGAAGTGCAAAGATGCAAGACGAAAATCGGGTCGATCCATCAAACCGGAGGAATGTGGTAGCCCGTGGTTACCAGACATTTCCCAGCGGACTATTGATGATGGAAACTATTAATACCAGGCTGACATACTATGTCTAAAGATACCCGAGCCCGATAGGCACCGTTGCCACCCCCGGCCTCTCTCATTTGTATTCGCGATAGCGGTTTGCTTATCACGATGCTTCACGTGGCGTTCTCATCCTAAAACGAAGGCAATGCTAAGTATAGTGAAGGTGTACCCTTCGTGGTGAGCATTGGAAGGGCGAAGGAGGCGATGACGGAGCGACGAAAGAAGAAGAAGAGGAAGAGGAGGTGGAGAACGTTGCTGAAAAAGCGTAGAAAAAAGAACAAGCTAGAGAAGGAGGAGAAAAAGACGGTGGAGAAGAGAGGGAAGAAGGAGGAGGAGAAAGAAGAAGAAGAAGACGACGAAGAAGAAGAAGAAGAAGAAGAAGAAGAAATGCCTGACGCCGATCGAAGAGACGGAGCCCCACCTCTTGCGAGAACGATGCCGTGCCGGGACAGGCCCGTCGAATGTTAAGGAGACGTGGGGAGCGAACATAACCTCACCTAACCTAACTTCACCTCCACTCTCGGAGGCCGCCGTGCGGCCGGCGATCCCGCGTATGATTTCCAGTCGAGCTCTCATTGGTCGACTGGTCGGTGCGCGGTTACCGCCTTCGCCATTAAATAAAACCTTGCGAGAAGAGAGCGATATTAAAAAACGAAGGGTCTCAGGCCCTCCTCGATACGTTCCCGACCTTGCCCCGGCACTCTCCCCGCACCAACACGTTGATTCCAATACGCTGCGACGTGTCCGTTCATCCTGATGTGCACCCCATCAATCTCGCCCGAAAATCTATCCGCAATTTTTCTGCGCGATCCACATTGCTCCTTTAAAATATTTCACCTCTTGCCCCTTGCGATATCTTCTACAGACACGCCCATCGGAATCTATGCGACGCCAAAAGTACCCGACAGAAAAGCGAAAACTGTTTATCCATATATTTCATGCATTTTCTAATTTTTCCTGCCTTCAGTTTGTACCAAGAGTATCTCAAGAGTGCTTCTGTAAACATTCAAACTAACAACAGAGGAATCACAAATTGCAGAAGCCCTAAAAGTCTATCAAATGGATCAATAGGAAGCGAAATCTATGAGATCTATCAAAAATGATTACGCTACGTTCTGAACATGATCGAGTTAAAACAGCTCTGAAAGCGGCTGTACAGTCCCGTCGGCCGTCGACAGTATCAGGTTTCAGAAAAGTAAACCTAGTTAACCGAGCGGCTCCGTTTAAAAAAGTCCGTGGCCTCGTGTCTCCGATATGCAAAAATGGGCTGCTTCCCAGGCCTGATTGCGATAGTTAACGAGAGCGTCACGATGCCCCCATCCGATCCCGAAGACAGCTGGCTGGCTGGTAGAGAGGGTTCAATTTTCTGGCCGACAGATTCGCGAATCCGCGTCGCCAATGCGCTCCCCCGATCTAAGCCTCACCCTCCTCCGCTCCTCTCTGTCGAGCATCTCTCTTTCCCCAGCGGGCCAGACTCTCTCCAGCTTTCTCCTCTTGCCCCGTAATTGATATTATTATGGGCCGGTGAGGCCCTCCCATTACGTTATAAATGTTACACGGGTCGATTACCGCTCTTTGTTCCGGACATACTTACAATGTCCGCGAACAATGCTGGACCCTCTTCCTCCTCCTCCACCGTCTCCTCTTTCGCCTCCTTCCTTCAGCCCGGTGCATCGTACGTCGAACGACGGAGACGACGACGAAGAGTTAACCCTCGATTTAACCTACCAGCAGATAGAAAGATAAGAGAGGATCCCGCGTTTCTCCGGGCTCGACAGTCTATCTCTGGCCACCCTGATGTCAAATTATTCTAGGTCAGTCGAAACCTTGTCAGCTCCTATCGAGTGGATTAGGATTTTCTCTTGGCGAGATGATAAATCATTTACAACTAAAATTAAATGTTACTATCTTGCTCTTAGTCAGCTTCGAAATTCACAGAATTCTCTATGGAGAATCCATTTCCACTGGTACGACGAATTCGATCCGGCGGATCGCGACGATGATCGATACCGATTACGTTCCACGTGGCCCGCTCCCATCCGCCATTTTGAGCTGGATCCAAGGCAGGACTCTTGCTCCGACTCCTCTATTTTTCGTGGTCCGTTCGTCGCCCTAATCATTGTTATTACGAGCCGGTCGCCCGTTCGCACACGTGCTTTTTTCTCCTTGATTCGTTCATCCCCTGCATCCCTGCCTCCCTGTGATCCTCTACGAGCTCGCGATAGATTTCGGTCAGGCCAATTACATTTTTTCCCCGACCGTGGAAGGAATAAAACTATGATACGTATCGGTATCGCGCCGTTCCCCACCTGCCTCGTATATATCGGCGTTTCAAAAGAACCAACTCTCCCACCCCTGTAGCCACGTATACGTCCGACGTGGAAAAAAAAAAGATGAAGAAATTCGTAGGCGCGACAGACACGTTCGATCCTAATAATCGTTCATCCAGCTCATTATCCCGTGACCCGACCGGTGGAAACTTTTAATCTTCCGGTGGATAATGCTTCGACGCTCGCGAGCCAGACGCGGAAGATCTCTCTCTTCGTAATAGATCTCGCTTCTTCTACGGGGTGGACGTTCGATCGCAATTTACAGACGCTTCGGATATACTTAACACTTGGTTGCTCGGCAGTTATCTACCGGAAATTGGATTTTTAACCTCCGCTGCAAGAATCTTGCCGATCAGCGCGAGCGCGACACTCCCGCGACGGTGTCTGATCAATTCTAAATGTATTGTGTCAAGGAAATCCCTAAAATGATTTTCCGTTGTAAAAATGTGTGAACGTTTAAAGTTCACTAAAATAATCTTGGATCTTTCAAATCGTGTTTTCTGAAATTACGAAATGATTCTGCACGGGGATGCCAGCATGTTCCGACCAGACTCGTGGATAATTAAAAAGAGACGATTTTCGAGATGGGTAGGATCTCGAAGACGGAGCACACATTAGAAAGAAAGCGTATCGAGCCCGAAATCGTTCAGGGTCACTCGTGGCGATACTCGTAAAACGCGAGAAGCGAGTTGCAAAAAGTCGAAACGGAGCTTTCACCCGGCGCTCACGAAATTGACCGCGCAATCCGCCGATTCCGAGCACTTCTGGGTAGAACGAGGGGCGGGCGTGTCGGCGAGTCGACGCCGACTTTCTTGCAAAACGCAATTCCGCCTGCAAGAAAGTGGAGCGTGGTCGTTGTATAATGTATTCACGCGATTCTCTGCTGCTCCTTTTTCCTCGCCCCTCCGGTACCCTCCCGCGACCAACGAGAGAAAGAGAAACAAAAAGAGAGACAGGAGAGAAAGAGAGGGCGAACCGAGGGATCGTTAAAAATACTCGATGCGCGCGGCTGCGACGGCGACGGCCGATGTTTCGGCTTTCCGCGAAGTGCATTCGAGGATGAACAACCGACACTCCGGTCGCGTAAAAACGCGGAGGGAAAAAAGGCGAACGAGCGGCGCAGTTATGTCACTATTAAAAACGCATTAATCCCGGATTCGCCTTGGATCGGGCCCGCTTCGGGCTCGGCGGACGACGACCGTGCCGATTTAAAACGCCCGGTTTCCCGGCCACGGCGCGCACCGCGCGGCGATTTCACGCGTCGCACGGGCATTATCGCGCCAGCACGTTTTTACCCCCGGAAATCCTTGCTGGATGTTCGCCGAGGGATGTATCGGATCATCGTTCAAGTTTTTTCAGAGATTCGCGTTTCTAACCGAGGAAAATCTGCGAGCCAACGTGAGAAAATTCTCTCCTATCGCGGCGTTCATCCCCCATTTCCAATCTATTTGCAGTCTTTGGGGCTAGGGGTGGTACGAAAAATTTCAATGAAACCAGGTCGATCGTTGTGGCAGAAAATATTTTTACCTTCGTCTTGTTGCTTTGAAATGTAGAAGAGGGAGACGTAAAGTGTATGTTTATATTTCAAAATTTTCCTATTGCAATTATTGAAATTGTAATGACGTCACGTAAATTCCACGATTGAAGCTGACATTGTAAAATAATATCTTGTTATTTTTATAAGACAGTACGTTAGATGGTTATAATATTACGTGTTGATTTTCGATTATTTGATTGATATCGTTATTGAGATAGTAGTAGACAATTCTGGGATTGTAAAGCCAGCGATACAATGGAATTATATAAACTATAAAATAAAAGTGTTCCTGGTAAACAGTACACGAAGTATAATCTATGTGACGTACGATTTTAGCACAGCGAATAGTTTCAAATTGTTTACTTCACAATCATTGAAGTTATAAAGATGGATTCGTGGGAAATGATTTATGAATTTCCTTACTCGGACGGGTACTCTCACAAGTAGCTCAGATTGTGTATAAAAAATAATACGATTAAACACTGAAATTACTAAACCGAACAACAGCGTTCGTTGAAAAGATTGAGATGATTGGTAAGCGAATGATCGGAATGAATTATTCGTGAAGAGTATGCGAATCTAGGGACGCAAAGCCTGGAAGGAATGCGAAAAGGGGAATCGATGACTGATATTAAAGAACGACGGGTTCCGATAACCCCTTCGCAGGCAGGATCGGCGAATGGATGCAATATTCTGAACGTTATTGACGGATAAGAGAACGAGACGAGCACGGCATCGTGTCTCTGTACTCGAAAAGCAACGGCGATGCAACGTTGCGGGGAGGCTGGAAGCTTCTAAAGTACTCGCTGCCGCCGCTAATGGCACTTCTCCAGCCAACGAGGGGGAGATTTTAAGCTCGTTTCGCGGAAAAACTGTTGATTTTCCACGAACGAGGAATTACTTTTTCCCGCGCCCGTATTCTTCCCCAGGCTTCTCGTTCCGTATCGCATCCGAATCGATATCGAGAGGGTGGATATTCGAATCGAGAGGCATGCAGGGAGACGCTGGAAAAAGAAATCGTCTACGGGAGCATTGTGCTGCACTCGCCAGCAAGAGATACTCGATGGTACCTGTTATTAATTTGCGACTGAAAGCGAACGCCATTTTGTTTCGAATGACACGTTTGAAGAAAAGAATTTATTGAACTCGTCTGCTGTTGATATCAAAATATTATAAATTCAACGACGAGTACCTACTGTGCATATTAAATTTATTGCAGAAATTCAACCCAAGGTATGAATCAGATTTTAGGAAGAAATATAAAACTGGGGGCCACATTACCACCCCCTCCTCTACCTTCGACCTCGCATAACCTTCATCCGGCCTTCTTCTTTTATTCGCATAACCCTCTCCTTCCACGTATACGGCTTTCATACCAAAACCATCTGTTCTACGAGAAATCTGGAAGGGAAAGGTCACGCCGAAAGCGGTGAGTAGCAGAGCGTTTGTCCCCCGTCCCGTTTATTAATTATTTTTCGTGAACTTATAATGCGTCGCGAGGACCGTGGTCGCATACATAATGCACACACGACCGCGACGTAGGCGAAAAGTCTCGACGGGGACGGCCCCCGGGTGGCGATAGGATATTGTAATATACGTCGGCATCGATTAACATAATATCTCTGCTCCTTTCGTATTCAAAATGGGCCACCGCCACGGCCGGATAATGGTACTCTCGATCCGTGTTTATACTAATGCTAGGTTCCCCGGGACGAGCTCTAAGATCATAATGAGCCTTCGATCGAATTAGGAAGGCGGGTGACTCTCTCTCCCGTTACTCTGTCGCTCCCTCTGCGCTTATGACCCCCTTCCTTCCTCTTCTGCGTCCCGCCACATGTAGCTGTCTCGTCGCTCTTTTTCGGGAATCCCGGTGTAGTTTTCACGGGACCACATAACGACGAAGACGCCGCGACGTGTATGGTAACGCGGTGGACAACCCTCGGCGCCTTCCTCTCCCCTTGGCCCCACAACGGCCCCCTTGTTTCTCGACTGATATTAAAAACGGTTCAGCGAAGCGACCCTCCGATATTAGACCAGCCATCGTGCATGATTTTCTAATTGGTCCAAAAAAATAAGCGCCCGACGCCGTCTCCTGTCTGCCGGATTAGACTCTCCTCTTTTTCGGGTGCATCGCATGGCGGAGGAAATGTTCGGTCAGGCACAAGTGTCCGGTGAATCTCATTGATTGATCAAATATATTGACAGCCTCTTTTAGTTGATTCTGGTGTTACGACTCTAGAGGATGAAAGATTATCTTCTCCAGACTCAGGGGTAGCTAATAAGTAGACTGCGGATTTAATGTATTTATAATAAAAACGAGTAGTTGAAATTTAAAACAGTAGACAGATTTAGACAATTTTACGGTCTTCGTTTGTTGCAGCTGATACAGACAAGTTTTATTTTGCATAAAGTTCCACAATCTGCTAATAAGTAAAAGCAATAATTGTTAGCATCTAACACTTTAAGAAGAAAAGGCCACAAGTAGAAAGGGTAGGTTATATGAACATGAGATTTTGAGAATGTGGAAAGAAGAACGTTCAGAAGACCAAATTAGCAAGGAAAGCATACGGACCAGAAAACGTAAGCGAACGGAGAGAGACCGTCACACGAGCATAATAAGAGCACGAGTAAACGTCGTAACAGAAGCCAATAAAACTAGAAAAAAGGAGGTTAATGAGTGTCGAATGCAGATTACACGAGGAACCATTGAACTCGAGGCAGATCTGTAAATCAGCTTCCCGAGGAGCAGGCGAGAGCTCATGAATATTTATCTGGGTCAGACTTGACCGACTTGACGATTAAAACCTTCCGTCGCTTCGTTAGAGCCCTGCAAATGCTAACCCTTTTTAGCTTGCCCGCTGATTGGACGTCTTTGAGAACTCCGGGTTTCTTGCGGCGCTGACAATTGGCGTTTGGACGAAATTCAACGGACATTTTGCTGTCTATCCGGATGAAGAGAATCATCGGTAGGATCGTACGGTGAGGGTGGTGAAAGGGTGGATTTTCAAAGTCCGATTCCTAGTTTCTTGGCAGATTGTCTATTTGGTAAGGTGGCTGGAAGACACAGTCGAAACGCGTATCCTCTCACGAAAATTGCGTAGTGGCTGTCTTCGAGTTCGAGCGGATTACAGGGGTGGCAGAGTTGAATGAAGGGTGTAGGAGGGCTCGGCTACTGAGGGATCGTTGTTGCCATGGCGACACCAACCCCGTCCTCCGGCAGTTCACCATTTCCCCGTGCGCCAGAGCGATCCCTCCGACCTCCGGGGAAGGCGCGATCCATATCTGCTAACGGCAAGTCGCGTTTCAATGGCCATTTTGTGTTCGGATGCGAGAGGAGAGGTGTTCCCTCTTCATCCTCGTGTACCAACTGCCACTATCTACTTAAATATTGATCCCGCGAGCAAGATGTTCGAAATCCGAGGGCCTGTAATCCGTCCTAGCGCCTCCTTAACGCATCCTCCCTTTTTCAGCCCTGGAATCCATTAAATCGACTGCCTCCATTCATTTTCACATATACTTTCAACTATACTTTCACTGTGCGATCTCCTAAATGTACAATTTTATTATTCACATTTTCTTTTAATGGGTGACGTGTCAGACGTCATTTTCTACTTGACTTTTCTAGGACCGTTTTTAAACAGAAGTAGTCATTCTGAATGCTTCAAATATACACTTTATGTTAATGAGAGCATAAGAAGTTTTTATAAAACGAAGAATTAGTCTAAAAATATTGTTGTCCATGTGAAGTGCAATAAGATACGACACAACTTATGCGACAGAGCTTCTGTCTACTTCAACAATCACTTTGGGAAGGAATTGTGCAAGATCGTGTAGGATTAGGGCTTGCGGATGTTCGCGTTGCGTCAAATAATTTTTTAAGTGTTTTCTAGTTAAGCATTTTGTTCGCAAAGGACTCGCTAAACGAGCACAAGGTTCGAGCGTACGTGTGAGTGGCTCGCTACTTGTTTCGTTGCTATTATTATCAGTAATTGGATGTTTCGTTGCTATTATTACTATCAGCAATCGGACGTTGTTATCCGGTACGCATAAACAAATATGAAAGAGGCAGTAGATTGTGTTATAAGCACACGGGTAGGTTAAATTACGATCGTAAAAGTCTGTAATGATAACCCTTTAACAAGGGACGAAGATAGTTAGTTTACATCGAAGGTTCACCCTTTAATAAAGCCCATTCAAGAGCAGTGCGAAAAGTTCGTGATTCCGCTTGGCGGTGGCGGAATGTCATACATTACATCGTGGAGCGGTGTCATTTTCGTTACATTGACATTAAGCTTCGCCACATTGTTGGGAAACATCGCGCCGCCCGTTGCGTTCGGATAATGGACATATCGAAGAGAGGCAGAAAGATAATTCACGAGCACGCCGGCCCCAGCAGTTTTTGAAACAAAGAGCGGTGGAAACGCCGGTTACAAACAATGTTGCATGCGACTTGTCAGTTACGTGCCCCTGCGTTTACGTAATCATGAAAAACCTCGGTTCTGTCGGAGAGTTTACTTTACACGGCAGTAATAAATATGTCGTTGCGACGCAGTCTCGACGAGCGAGTTTCCTACGCGGAATTACTAGCATTATCTTCGCCGACGATTCTGTAAAATAATGCACACGGCGCATGAACCCGGCCGCCAAAATTGTGCTCCCTGGAAAAACACGAAAATATTCCCAGACAAGATATACCGTGCGAAACATATTTCTTTTCGCCAGGAAGATACTAGTCTGTGGTATTGCAACGATTTCACACTGAACCTAACAGATATCTTTATTCGAATATCAATTATTATTAGAAAAATTATTTTTATCTAGGCCCTAAACTCACAGGCAAATAATTCAATTGTTCAACCCCTTTAGACCTTTGAGACTTCGGTCTAAGATCTAGATATGCAGAAGAAATATTTTTAATATAAATGAGGAATAATAAATAAATAGTTGACTGATTCCCCTCGGTGAATACGAGGATCTGGAAATACGATGTCTGTGGAAGACAAAAGGGGTCTGCAGGAAACTGTGCTCCATGAAATGCATTTTTAAATTTAAGAAAAATGTCGAACGGGGTTCGATAGCGGAAGACAATTCTTTCCAAGGGATTAGACACGAGGTCTCCGCGTTAGGCGAAGTGCTTTCGACGGCATTCCTAGGGCCCTCAAACTCACCCTACACGGTAACCCGGCGCCCTCTCGACGATGCATAGGGGTGCACTGTCGCGACACTTGCGCATTGGTCCTCGAGCAGCCGATTTAAGAGTCACGGTCCTCGAGCCGATTATAACGTTAAGAGGAAACAGTGGTCTGGATCGGTAATTAAACAGCGAGGGAAGGAACAGGCCAGAAACACTCGAGTTACAGAACCGCGCGGCGCAATGTACATATCGCGATACAAATCGTATCGTCGTGGAAGAGAACCCATAAAAAAGTTTGCACCAGTGTATGAGCGATGATCTGGTCCCTTGACTCCGTAACTGTGTGATTAGCATACGTGTAACCAATCCGATCTACTTCCGCCGCGCAAAAACGCTCGACTTCTAATTAATCTATCTGCGTCGGGGAAAACGAAAGTTAAAAAGTAAGTTGAGAGGTCCTTATCGCTTCTGCGTTACACTGTAGAATAGTAAGATTGTTTGCAAATTGCCTGCCATTTTGAGATTTCGAGGTAACCAAGGCAACCGAACGAAAGCCAATACAAAGCGGCCTTAAACTAATCATGGAAGACTCGAAAAGGCTGCACAAGTTTGGAAAGTTGATGGTCGATTAATCACGATCGGAGGGCGGCTATCCTCGGCGAAGAATTCAAAATGGAGGCGCGGCGTGTGTGTGCCCCCTCGCAGGCTTCCCCTCTCGGGGGACGTACATATCTGCGGTCTCGTAATTATTTTTTTCGCGAAATCTGGGGATCTCGATCAGGCGATTCGGCGTCCCCTCGGCGATCGGCGATTCGTCGAGGGTGCGAGCGAAAAGGGCGTACATACATATCGTTTCGGGGGTCTGCGTGGCGTAGACCCATTTGCGATGCAGGTAACACACACAGGCCCCCCTCGAGGTATCTCGGGAGGTTCGTCGGATCGCTTCCTGTACGTGTGAACGCGTGTGTCCGCGTCACTCCGCTTCATTCCGCTCCGCGCCGCGACGATGACGACGACGACGACGACGACGACCACGACGGGGCTGGCGTATCTGTGGTGGACGATGTGCACATGCAGACACCGGGCAAAACCTATCTGCCATGCACGATCGCTCGGTTCACTCGGTTGCATATAAGCCGAGCCGAGACGCGCAGCACGTCATTACGCGAGCGGCCAGAAAGCAAAAAGACGATAGCCTCGCGGCCGGCCAATCGGCGCTCGCGTGCTAATGAATCTGAACCGACCCGACCAATGGCGGGACCCCGTACGCTCCCGGTGAACCCGGTGTAACCCTCGTGGCGATGCCGAAGCCGCCACAGGAATACCCCGGGTGTGGTGGTGGTGCGCGCCCCGACTCGATCAGAAATCCTCCTCTCTTTTTCTGCGATCGAAATCGCAAAAGCGCAGGGCCTCTTTCTGCACGCTGCGCCGCACAACCGCGCCAGGGATTTTTCGAAATTTTCAATGGTTATTACGCAACCTATCCCCGGCAACCTTCATTTAGAGGATCTACAAGCCGGCGATCTAACCCTCCAGCGGGGAAACCTGCTGTCCCCTTTCGAGATCAAAAACATTGGGTGTCTCGATACCTCGCGCCATAATTGATACCACGCGAAATTTTAAAGTTATATCGTACATTTAATTAACAAGTATCATTTAATAAGAATTACGGGAATTATTTTGGCTGTTGGAAAGCATTCAACATGGCCAGGTAATGTATCGTTTTCATTTTTCTCTGTGTTCAACCAATTGCTGAATAAGATTCTAATTGGCTCGAATGTTTTTTTTTTTAGTATGACGCTGGTCTCGTGGATGAGTTGTATGTTTCGAATGTATCTAACGTTCATTAGCGAACGATTTATTCAATCATGATAGTATTCAAGAAATGGAAATGCCAGGCGATCAAGAAAGAACTCTGCGAGAATAATTTGACGAGCAGTGTACCGTTGGAATATCGTTGCACAGAAAAAGTCGACGGATTGTTACACAATCATGGTTTTACGATACCAGTGACCCGTGCGAGACATTACGCACGTGCCAGAAGTTCGAGGATAATTCAAGAGGCTTGCATTTGATTTTGATCTTGAGACGATGCTTTTTATAATAAATATTGATTTAATTTCTCTGTGAGAATTGCTTTATTAGAGACAGTTCTTTCGGTTCGGTGAGCTGAACGTTGATTCGAAACAGATGTCACCTTTTATTGACTATCGAGGGGTGGTTCAACCCTTCCACGAACACCCTCGTGGCTTCCCCACGAACCTGTTCAACTTCAACTTTTCATGTGAGAAATAAATTGTGTCTCAACGATCGTACCATAATATTGCACAATATACCGAAGAATAAAATGGAATATTTTCCGTCTAAAAGCATTTCATCTACAGTTGTTCAATTTTTCCATCGAGGAACAAGGAGGCACGCAACTCCCCGCAATTAGTTGCAGTGCATTGCACAATTCTTACATAATGATCGTTCATGCCAGTCACCGTATTTAATAAGACATTCCGTCGTTTTTTCGAGCGTCTTCGATTTTCATTCCGATCTTCGGGCGATCCGAATCGGTTAATTATTCCGCGGCTGCTTCATTATAATCCTGAATCAAACTCCGCAAAAAATACAAGACAGAGAAGAACAACTCGGTTGCGCGCAGGGGGGATCCAGTCCCAAAAACGAGCCTGCAATTAGCCGTGAAAAAACTGCAGCCTGGTCCAAATCCTTTGGCCAAAAAATCGATCGATTTTTTCCGGCGCTGGTAATCCAGTTTCTCCTCCTAAACTATCGGTTACAAAGTATCAAAGAAGAACCGGCTTCGTATATTTAAGCACGCAAGAAGAGATTCGATTCGACGTTGACCGGATCCACGTGCATGTACACTGGAAATACGAAGGTTGGCGAGCGTGTATGCGTGTTGCTGGGCGTGTGTGCGCGTCCTTTCTCGCCGCGGAAAATATAATGATGGCGAGCGGAGAGCTGCGAGCGTTCGTTCGTTCGTTCGTTCGTTCGTTCGTTCGTTCGGGACTCGCGTTGGAAACCGGCGATAAGGAGGGAGTGTCTACTGCCGCCATAATGATAGCCCTGAGCGGCTCTCTGACTCCGGTACACGCTGCACCGAGCCGAGCTGTGTGCACGTTGCACCAAAGCCGACTATATGCGGTCTACGCGCTGTGTGCACATGCACCGGAGCCGAGCGGCGCACGGCATGCAGGCACGCATGCACGCGTGCATTGCACGCACTTTACGTGTCGCCGGCATAGAACCCGCACGGGAGGAGGCGAACAATGAGCGAGTTTCTTGCCGGGGAGAGCACACCTCCGAGAACTCGGATACCCTGCTCCTAGATAGATAGATCCGAACCCACTCCGAGGACGCTTCATCCTCCTGGGAATTCTGAAACATCGGGAACTGAAATGGTTTTCAAAAGACCTGTTTCGAATTGCACCTGAAGAAGTAGTCGGAAATTGACTGAGAATTTTATGCATTTATGATGAGATTAGAGAGGTAAACTTTCAAAGGATTTGAGATTTGATTCCTGTGTCGTGCAATCGTTGAAGACAATTTTGATTCAATACAAAAATAGGAATCTGCAATCTAGGCATGAAGTGAAACATGGGTGTGAAAAAAATGGGTGGACGTAAATTAAACCTGAAGAAGCATTGAGACGATTTAATAAGGTCCACGTGTAATCTCCAATTTATTAAAATTGTTACTGATCCACAAAAAAGATCCACAACAAAATTCTTTGAATTTATAATGTTCACAGAAATTTCAGCATTAAAATTGTATAAGCAATGGAACGATCGTTGAAGATTCCCCCTGAAGAGAAGCGAACATTTCCATTAGAAGCTAGAGACAAGTATTCGTCGTCTTGCCGCGTTCCCACACATCGTCCTTCAATTGCCATCAACTTCTTTGCGTACCCGCATCTGATAAAACTTTAGCAGGCCCGAGGAGTCTGCTATTCGATTGAAACGTACTTCAGCGCATTCCGCAGGATTCCTCGCCGAAGAATCAATTGAAACGGACAGAATTCCCTCTGTTCCCATTCACAGAACGTTCACTCGCATTCCGCCACACTTTTGCCACTCCTAATGGGAAAGGGGGTGCAACATCCGAATAGAGAACGCCGGAGAATTCCCCCTTGAAGGATGCTTCACTTCGCGAAGTATAGCAATGCTTCCTGGCTTCTCGCAATCTGTTCTTTCGATACTAACTAAGCCCTAACCGGTCTACCGACGTTTTTACTAGTGCGATCAGGATTTCGTGGGATCCGGACGAACCGAGCGATTCCGTAATCTTCAAGAAAACCGAGGATTCCTCTGTGGATCTTTCAGACCGATTATCGACGGTGATTATACTCTATTAATCTCGAGATACAGGACGGAGAAGTTAGCGGTTCTTAACGAGCATTGATATTTTCACGAAATTGATACTCGCATCCGTCGAATCTTGATGAAAAAGAAAACTGCATTCCCATAACAACAACAAAAGTTTTCTTCTTTCTTTTTTCTTTTTTCGAGGGGAATTGGGAAATGTTCCGAGGCCAAGAAATGATCGGTTCTCAAACGGCAATTATCGTCTAACTCTGAATATCGATTGCTGCGTCTTTGACCGCGAAGTTTCGTCAAACTTGGCTGCGATCCAGCCACTGACACAGTTCCAGACAAAATACACATCTCGGAAAGAGTGAATAAATATTATAATCCCGTACGTAAAGAACACCCGGTTGCGCAAACAAGTATTTGTTAAATAACACAGTTACCTCGAGGTCCGTGTTCCATACAGGTGGCCAGTCACGTGGTGTGACCGCCATATTCTTCTGCATCTCGGCGGCCGTCGCGCAGCGCACTATCGGGTTCCCTCGTGCTTCGGCCATGAAAATCAACAGATTCGACATGTACAATTCACCGAGGAGTCACTTCAAAGTGTCAACTATGAAAAACGTAAGACAGTCCACAGGACCGTGTGTCCACGGATGTTTCAGGAGCCTCGTAACGGAACACCGAAACTAGCACAGTCCTCGAAGTAGAAAATTTCCATCACAATGGGATGATGTGTTTCGTCACTCGTGTGTCCAGGTGATCGAGGAGGTATCGGAACGAAGATAGCAGACGAGTCGGCCATTTTTCTCGCGGCGACATCACTGTCATCGGCTGGTTTTCCCGTGGCGGCGCGGGTCGTTGATAAAGGGAGCGTTTTTGCACTGTTCAGGTTGAAGGAAGTCGGGCACGAAGAGGAAACACTTTGCTGTGCCGGGAGCATGTGACAATCCGCTCGCATCGAGGACCGAGGAGAGACTCTATAAGGTGGTTTCCATCCCCCAATAGCGGCTGGCGCGCTGGCGGACCCGACGCTGCAATCATTCCCCGTAATGATTGTCATTACCGGGAACGGGAGGGCGAGCGAGCGGGTGGACGAACGGGGCAGAGGGATTGGCCTGCATTGCGATTGCGTTTCTGTCTGGTCCCATTGGCCGACAAACTGCGACTACGGACGAGTCTCTCTCTGTGTTCCGGTAGACTGCGACCTCAGCCCCCAGTTCCAGACGTAATTTCGCCTTTTGGTATTTCTTTTCCGAACCCCCGGTGTAAAAAACGGTTTTCGGAATCGATTTCGTGATCCCCGGGGTACCAATTCGCGCGAAACCCCGTTGCCTTGTTGTTTAATGGCCACCGGTGTGTACGTGTGTCTGTGTGTGCGCGCCACGGCCGCAGCAAACTCGATAAATAGAGATCTCTTGGGGATCGTAATGATGTAGCACGACGAGACCGATCGCGAACATCGGACGCACTCGTGGAATACCGACGAATGATTGTACGTTCCCGAACACTTTTGGAAACTCACCCTCTCTCAGCTGGGAATCGCGCGCTTGTTTCGCCTTATTGGCTCTTAGCGCCTTCGGGAAAATATTTTACGCCTCGTTAGGAGACCGTCACCTAGTCCAATTGGTTCGTTATTATTTGCTTGGCTTTATTGCCATGTCTAGGGATAACATTTATTTTGCACAAAAGTCTGTAGTGCAGTACAGTATACTGTCCACAGTCTGTTGCGTCAATGTTGGAAGAATGCTTCAGAAATTTTTTGCTTTTTAATCCAGAACAAAATATACAACCCCTTTTATCAAAAAATATGAAGACCAAAGTCTGAACCAGAAATGTTACGATGAATTTTTCTTGAATACTTTTATATGATCGAGACTCCCTTTGCAAAATGCACAGAATCCTTTCCTGCATTGTGTATACGAGCATATTACAATGTATAAATGCAATGAAGGATATACATAATTTTTGTCTAAATCATTCCATACATAGTTTTGAAAAGTGCGACCGGATGCAACGAGATGAAAGCCTGAAAATCAGTTGCGGAGTTAAAAGTCAGCGTTCCAGGTACTTTTATTGAAATCATTACGTCATCCAGATCGTAATAAAGCGTCGATCGACGAGCCGCAACGCGGCTACCCGTGCTGCCAGTGTATCGGTTCGAGGGGTTTTAAAGTGTTAGTGAAAAGAATGGATTTTGCAGCGAGAAGCTTTGGGAGAGGACATCAAAGCACCAGATATCACGGTGGGGCCTTTCATGGCTGCCATTATCGCGTTACTTCCGCGTGGCCGAACGTCATTTGCCTCACACCCCCGTGATGATTTGAGGGCAACCAAGCCACCGACCCAACCCCTCGTGGCTTGTTGGGGCCATTATGTTACTGCACCGCAGCGGATCTACATTCGAGTCGAATGGTACCGATGCAGATTTCTCTGTCGGCGGACATACAGGATAAAACACGCGCGGCAAATATTTATTAAACCCTGTTTTAATAATTCCCATGAATTAATTACAGAGACGCACCCTAAAAGGCAACGTCAATTAACTATCTTTACAGTTTTTTTTATATTCTACTGCGAAAACGTGAGATTAATGCTTAAAAGGAATTTTCTTAACACGTTTTCTATCGACAATTATTTCAAATTAGTTGTTATTTCATTTGATTTGCTGAAACTTCACGAAGGTCTATCACTTGACTGTATATTTCCATTGAATCACTTTCAAGAATGAAAGTTCCTTATACGAATAATTCCGTAGTTGGAATGAATCCTTGCTACTCGATCCTTCAATGGATCAAACTCTAAACTCCACAGTCCCGAAAAACTGCCTGGAATGTCACGGAAGTCCGCACTAATTGCGAAGAATAAAAGCTTCTCATGGGAACAATGGAGGCGAGTATCTCCTTAATTAACCGGTCGCCATTACGTCGCGGACGGTAGATCGAAATAAAAGATTTCCAAACACTTCCCGTCTCAAAAACGTTTCCGACGAGACCAGACTAAAGCGATCCGGAATGAAGCGGCATTAAGATCCTCTCGTAAAAATCGTCTCGCGAATCATCCGCATTCACCCTCTCTATCCGCCGCGCCGTGAAGAAAACATTCGGAAACCGCGACGGTCCGCACGCGACTTCAAAGCCCGTTGCATTCCCGGAGTGCACTCTTGATGACGTCGACGGTGATCTCGAGTGCACGGTTGCCAGGAAATCGGTTCGCGAGGCCGCCTCGTCGCGCGCCGGTCCCATAGAAATTCGCGAGGAAGAAATGGCGAGCTTCGGTCGAAGATCTCACGGTCGATTATCTTTACGGAGCGACATTACCGAACCATTAGGCGTCGCGGCGTCGTCAGCGAGGCCCGATGACGGTCTCTGACGTCGACAGAGCCTCGAATTCGCGCATAGGCGTGCGGGGGGCGGGAAATGAAAGGGGGGAAATGGCTGGTCTCCCTTCGTCTAAGAGCATTCGCCCCAATCCTGGTTTGTCTCCTCGTTCCTCCGCCACCTCCGACGGCCAACCGCCTCTCGCCTCCTGCATTAAGCACTTCGCAACGACAATTTGCGATACATTTGCAACTGCGCGACTTCATATTCCATCCTCCGCTTCGCCCGCCCGCGGAAAATCGCGCGGCGAAAGCCACCTGACTGCTCCCGGAACACCGTGAGAGTGTTATAGCCAGCCCCGACCATAAGTCCGACAACGACTCACGATGTTTCCGATCGAACGATCCCGCACGCTTTTTGCTGCCTTCTGCGGATCCGACGCGTCATGGCTCTTTAATCGACCGACACTCGCGGCTTTGCTAGACTGTTGACTTAACGGGGCTTTATAATATGCATAACTGGTTCAGAGAATCCATTTCTTTTTTTGCACACGCCGGGAGTACTGTATTTTGTAAATATGAACACAAAATGTCAAGGAATTGTAGGTCTGAAACACGTCGACATATTGTTTTCAATTTATTCAGATCGTTAACACTAGAACTACCGGACAAGTCAAAATGACTAATGCGAATTTTTTTTCGATTAGAAATATTAAAAGTATAAATATGTTTTTTTCAGAAATTTTTTTAGTAAACTTCTCCATTGAAGTACATATTTAAATTGTACGAAATCTAAATAAACGCCATATTATCATTATTAGAAGGCAATGTATGCCAACTGCTTTTAGTGCTCGGTAGTTCTACTGTTAAAAGAATTTGAATCTGTCTACTGATTCTAAAATGTAACGGTGTGTCATTCCCAAAAAAGTTTCTCTTTCGAGGCGAACGTTCGCAGAAGTTCGACGAGGCGTGAAAAGTGTTGGCTCCTAGACAACCAGCGAAACAATTAATTTCTAATAAAGCGATTTTAAGTCGGTGTTATTAAGAAACTTTATCAGCGGTTGGATTACAGAACTCGTTTCCACAGCGCCTAGCCGCGAGCCCACGAAAGCGGTAATTTAAGCAACGAAATGCGTCTGCGGATGGTTAATTAGGATCGTAACTTTCCAAGTAATCTGGAGTCGCATTTCACGGTGTACCGATGTGCCGCGCACGAAGTCGATTTATCAGCGGGGCCAACGGTTGTCATGGGGATGCGACCCGCCCCCTTAAACCAGCTCGCAACCCCCATGCAAACCGCGCGCATGGAGTCACGGGACTGGCTCGCAGAAGTTAACAAAACGAGTATTGCCGAAAAAAAAGAAGGAGAAAAACATAATTTCCCGCCAATTAGGCCGCTTCGAAACCGACCGAAGGGAAAAACGATTTTCTGCCTGTTCACGTCGGTACGATGAATACACCCGAGTCATTCTATTAAAAATCTCGAGGGAGCATTAGGGAAACTCTTTCCGAAAGAACGACTTCTCACGAAAGTCAACAATCATCTGCCGTTGGGATCTGTGTTCGCACGAGGATTTCCCGAGATAAGGATCTGGGGCGGATCTATCGGTCTGAAAATCCGAGTGAGGAGAAAAATGATCGACTTTCCTTTCTTTCTCAAGATTTTCATCTTATTAACTAAACCACACCATCTGTGCACTTTTAATTTTCAACTTTCTTAAATAAAATCGTTAGAAAAAGAAAGAACGTTTTGCTTAACTTTTGTATCTTGCAATTGACACCAAAAATTGTTATTTTCCATATATATCCGCAGTCTCCTCAATCGGAATGGGACGTCGGAGCTGAAGGGTTAAATTCTACAAACGCTATCACGCTCAAGGAACGTGTACGTGGAAGTGGTTGAGTAAAAGTCGATTAAAAAACGATTAAACGTGGAACTTCCGTTGAATTCGGAGCGAGGGGTTAATTCGTGGAGTGGCCGGTAAATGATCAAGTTGATCAAGGGCTGCGGGGGTGGCGGCGGATGATTCGGATTTAATAACTCTTTCGCGAGAGCGATTCATCGAACTCCTCGAGGAACGTTCCCGTTCGGCTAACTGTCCATAATTGCGGCACAATGGCAGCCACGGGCCGAGACTAATTGCCGGCTCGGTCGGATATTCCCGCCATTTTTGGCACGTAGGATCCGTCGCCCACGCGAGGAAGTCCCATACGTCTCTCTGCACGGGTCCTCTTTTTCCCTCCATGGCACACACCAGCAGCTCTCTCCCACGGCTCCGTGAAAGGTATCCGCGAGCGGCACTCCTACTTAATTGTTGTTTATATCAAGCAATTTTTTTCAAGCCTCGACGGCCTGGCGAGGAGTTGGGTGCATACGTGTGTGCACAGCACATTAAAGGAGGAGTCCCTCGGAGTTGCACTTTTCTGGATGCTTTTGTCGCGGTACGCCGCATTTTTAACCTCTGAACCGGCCGCTGACGAACGCCGCCTCTCTTTGCGACTCGACGTTTGCAAACGGCACTTCTGTAATTTCACAGAACGCGAATGGAGTGTGTTTTCCTTTCCCCGCGACGCGACGATCCTCTCTCGCCCTTTGTCCGCCTCTCTCTTTCTGCCTTTCGCGTTGTGTTCCGCGGCTCTTACGCATTTGGCTCCTCGAACGAACGTTTATTTTATGTCCCTTTTAAACCGTGCTCACGAACACCACCGGGTGGGGGATAAAGAGCGAGACGGATTGGGGAAATTTGTTCTTCATAATGCGAGCAGATCCAGTTTCTTGGATTCCGCATCGCCACCGTGAAATTACACGGCCAGGCTGGACGCGAGTTTTTCTGACTCCGCTCGCTATGGATTTTGGAATTTTTGCTGCACAGGTGCAACAGGGCAAAGTGAATTTCTCTTCATTAGTACGGCGTTACAGCTGTTCAAAATATTTTCGCATTCTTTCACGCTTTCGTAGCGTCGCAATGTGTTTAACAGCGAAATGTCAAACACGATTTTATAATCGTGTGATCGATGTATGCAGTGCGAAGACAATGAACGATTTTTTTCGCGTTGTTCGTTCTAATTGGTCACAGTATTTTATAATTTCCAGTTTCAATGAATATCTCGACGATCGAAGAATTATTTGCGGTGGCTGTGCACCGTGACCAGCAATTTGTCGTTTGAAAATGAAAAGCAAATAAGGTAATTGAAAATTAACGTCTTTATTGAACTTCGAGAGTTAATGATACGAAGGCAATAATAATTTTCTACAAGTAAATCTAGTGATTTACCTTCGAGATTTTGTCATATTTAATAACTGCTCGCGGAACAGATAATTGCGGGAGATAAAGAATAAAAACAAGTAATCCCGCAACCGGTCTTTCACGTTTCAACATTAAATTCCGAGAAACCTACAAACCTTTTGAGTATTTATTAATGTAACTCCCACGTAAATCTCTTTGGTCTTCCTACTGTTTCACCTTTCAGCTACTCATTTGTACCATAACTATTTTAGCTTCTATACAGTTCGAGATTTTGGATAAGAGAAGAAGTATTTTCTAAGTAGCTCCTGTACTTTGCAGATATACATAGAAAATTTTGATCTCGTATTCAGATCTGCAGTCTAATGATGATAGTCCCTAGAAAAATTTGGTTCGACGCTTGAAGCGCACCCGCCTAATAAATACGTCAGATATCAAGTTTCAGGACTTAAAGTCACACAAACAGAAGCGTGTTTCTCTTGAGAAGATGGTGCCACCGAACACAGGTGAGAAGAACCCCCTGCTGTGTGTTGTCGGCTACCCGACTACCTACCATTCCTCTGGTGAGGTCCGCCTAAGGCCTCGCATTCATCATCGAGGACCACCTCCGGTGACACTCGTCGCCTCGACATTAACACTAGATTCAACGTTTCAGATCCATCCTCCTGAATACCCAAGAGCCATAAAAGAACAATGACCGACGGTGCTCTCGATACCAGTACACAATACACTCCTGTAAAAACTTTCCATCTAATTAGCGCGACGAATAACGTTTAATAACTTCTTGCTCAGGCCCTGATAATTGATCCATAGATACGACATGAATCCAAGATCAGCATCTTTTCATTTTCTTGTTAATTAAACCAATAATCCATATCGTTATCCAAACCTGAAATATAAGTTGACAGGTTCCACGTTTAACATCAATCAAACTTCACTCACTTAATAATTTTTACATGACAGCATTTGCTAAAACTAAAATTGACCATTTAATAACCATAGAGTACAGGGTGTCCCAAAACTACCCTAGGAGCCGAAAATGGGAGGTTCCTTGGGTCATTTGAAGCGACATTTTCCTTTGCAAAAATGTTATCCGCGACTTTGTTTAGGAGTTATTAACGAAAAATACGGACCAATCAGAGCGCGACCTAGACGCGAGTTTGCAAAATCGGCTCGGCGCGCCAACTGTCCATTGGCCGACTGTGCCAATTCACGTTTAGGTCGCGCTCTGATTGGTCTATGTTTTTCGTTAATAACTCCTAAACAAAGTCGCGGATAACATTTTTGTAAAGGAAAATGTCGCTTCTTATGACCCAAGGAACCTCCCATTTTCGGCTCCTAGGGTAGTTTTGGGACACCCTGTATATTAAACTGTACTAAGATGCTTCACAAAAATGAATCAAGCACACATATCAATATCCTCAGCACGTGAGCATAATATTCTAAAGGATTAAAATGAATTCGTGTTTAATAAGCGAGACTAATCGTACAATGACCCTGTCAATCGCTAGAAAAAGTCTGCCGGAGGTGTCAGATCGAATCCACCGTCGTCATCTCTTTCACGCTAAATCGCAATTAACGATCGATTATCGACCAGTTTGGGCATTCAGGCGGAATACGGGACCCAATCGAGAAACGTTTCTTTAATCAGCGTGTCGAATGGCGTTCAATAACACCGTCGCATCGTCGATTCGGCTAAAAAACCGGTCGGCGACATCGCGCGTTGCCGCAGAGGCAGAGATTGATGCCGGACAACGTTGTTAATTCTTCGTTTTGCCCGCGGTATCGTGTACCGTCCCGTGTACGAACATATACGCGTAATTTCTAATATGCATAAATAAGATTGATGGGCACCACGTGCACGCCGGAATTTCGATGGGACTTCCGCACATGGGAATCGAGCAGCTCGCGCGCGCGTCCTTTGCGCAGTGTGCCCCAACAGGAGCTCCTGCAGCGACGCCGGGAGGTGGAAATTAATCCTTCTTCCAGGATTTTTCATTGTCGACACCGACCGTCTCGCTCGCGAACCTAATAATTACGATCTACCGATCGCCTCGACCTCGCCTGGCGAAACGACAGCCGATCTCGACTATTTCTTCGTTTTCACCGATGGTTCGTGTCCCGCAAGGATACTCGCGCAGGATAATGGCGCAGGATGCTGTAATTTTTGACGACTTTCCCTCCGGTGGACGTCCGTTTTCTTCAGGCTAATTAAATACGCTGTAAATCGTTGAGACCGGCGGTCCTTCGTGATGGATTATTGCTCTGAGGTCTCAATTATTCGCTGCGGCCGCTCGCCTTTGATTCATAATTGCGTTATCGGATTTTAAAAGATGTTTGTGAAACCACAAATCAACGATTAAAAAATTCTTGATAAATATTGTTCAAAAGCTACGGCAATTTTATTCGTGACTTAAAACATTTTTAGAATTAATATACTGTAATCATTTCTACTGAAATTATTCTTTAAAATTCTTTATAGTCCCCTGCAAATGCTCATTCGATTCCCCATAATATTCTAAAAAGAACAACAGTTTGGTGGAAAAAGAGGAGGTCCTAAGTACAATCGAGGTAACAAGAACGCTGGGATGGTTTCGGCGGCGCAGGAATTCGACAGTGGCCACATTAATCGTGTCCGGCAACAACGCAGCGCGAATTTATTAGCCACTTTGATCTTCCAGTGGCGGGAGCAGCCATTTCCTGTAGCTCGGGGCGCAATTCCGATCGCAAAACGCGCAGATTGAAAACAGGCCGTGCCGGTAATAAGCGCAATTACAAATTTAACGCGTCCAGCCGACGGCCGTGGAATCGGGGGTCCCTTTCCGTGCGGAATCCCCCGAGAGAGAGAGATCTATACGCAAATCAACTGGGACGAATCGCGGAAGAATCGAGCCTCCCGTCGCGGTATCGCTCGGGAAAAAATGCTTGGAAAAGATAAAAACGTAGAGACGAAGAGAGAGAACAAAGTAGACGCGGGAACAGATGAAGACGAGAGAGAGAGAGAGAGAGAATGAGAGAGGACAGAAGGTAGACACCCGTAGGTAGCCCAGGATGCTCGAGGAACAAAAGGACCACGGCTTAGTTCCGCATGGACCTTTCACGAGTGCACGGTGACGCTCGTTCTTCATCTCGTTCTTCGTCTCGTCTCTTTCTCTCTTGTTCGTGATTCTCTCTCCTTCTTTGCCTCGAACTCTCCTCGACTTCCGCCGCGAGCCATACGCTCTCTGCCCGCAAAGAGATACGCCGATGACGATGATTAATCGACGCGCCTTTGTCTCGCGATAATGAGATTTTCGTTTGCGCAATGCGTCCACCTGTGAGACCCTTTCAGCGGGAATCATCTCCGCATCATCTCTTTCCTCTGAATCCGCGGGTCCGCCATTTGCCACCGCGCCGCGGCGCATTCCGCTCGAGAAAGACGACGCAGGATGCACGCTGATAAATCGGCTGCGATCTGATGCATTAGACTAATACGTTCTACTGTCACGTTGCACGCCACTGTTTGCGGATTCAGCTATGTTTAGTGGGCTGCTCGATTCGTCGCGCCGCGGTATCAAACCTCTGCTACTTTGTTGTCGGTGAGTGATGGAGTTGTTCTTTTATTTGAGGAGGAATTCTCGCGGGAGCTTGAGCAATTCTTACCGCAAATTATCCTGGTGTGATATTTTAACCATCTGTTTAGTTCTACATAATTTTTGTTTTATGTGAAACGCATGTTTTAAGTGGACACGTGAGATACACCGAATACATTACGGAGTACATCAACAAAATCAGTCGATAAACATTGGAGCGTCACCGTCGCAATATATTCTCTAAAAATATACAGATCGACGTCAAAAGGCCGCGAACAAGAAAGACGTCGCGGTCGAAAAAAGCTAATCGGGAATCGGCGACGAGGTGGTCCGAGATCGAGACGATTATTGCAAAATAGTCCTCGCGGGAAAGATTCTAATTTCCAATGGGACCGTGTCGGACGTTGGTTGGCCGAGGGCCGGTTCTCTTCTTCTATTTGCATTTAAACGGCTCGACACGGTTGACAAATGAGGCCGATATTATCGGACAATCGATCGGCCGGCTTAAGGAATCGCTTTGCTCGCGCCGGCGAATCTCTTAACTTCGCGAGCCCCGTTTCAGGAAAGGGCCGGGAAAGAAGAGAACAATCGGACCTGCGACATGCCTCTACAAGCGGACTCCGTGTTCTTCGTGTCCTCCCTGTTCCCTCCCGTGTTTTTCGATCTCTTTCTTCGTTCCCTTCGCTCTCTCTCTATCTCTCCTCTTTTTTCTCGTTTTCTTCTTCTTCTTTTGCTGCTGCTGCTCCTCCGACTCCTACTCGATGCTCTCTCCCCAGTTTCGTGCGATTCGACCCGTGTCTATGGGAACGAATGAAACGCACGCTTTTGTGAGAAACCGAGCGAAGTGTGGCTCGTGGAATTATTCCTCAAGCTTTTATTATAGCAATCGGCGGTGACTATTTCTCCTAGTGACAAAAATTCTACCGATAAAACCGTTAAAATTCTAACCCCGGAAAATGAGATCAGTGCATATAAATAATTATAAATATCAACAATATGAAAAATTAACCCTCATCCGTCCCTCATTTCACCAACTGAATCTGTCCCTCAGTGTCAAATTGACATTGACACGAAATAAACAAAATTTCAATGTTTTTTGCGTCAAGTTGATGAGTTAACATTTACATCTAATTTTTTTCGGTTGTGTTCCGCATTAAAAAGATTAAAGTCATACGATGGTTCGGGAAAATTTATCTACAAATAACAGAACAGTATAACTTATTTCGGGAAAACTGTATCTAATTGACACGAGGAACGGATGAGGGTTAAAGGGATAAATTTGTGGCGAAGTGAATGAAACTTATCCTCGACATACAATGTGAAATACATATAAAATGAAATGAAGAAGAATTAATGTTGAGCAAATATCGAGGAGAAAAATTAAATGGAGGGATGATGAGGTCAATAAGGGGAAGGGCACGAATGTCATTATCGGTCAAGGGCAGGAGGTTTCTGAACCCCTTGGGAATCGGATCGAGTAATGTTTGGGTGGCGTATGTCGCAGAGGAAACTCCGCACGGGCAATTACAATATTTCCTACGTTGTGAAAGAGGATGGGCTTGGCTGACACTCTGACAGCCCGTAGTCAAATGTTCCACGCTCCCTTGCGTCCTCATCTATGTCGCCATTGTATCTGTATACGCGCGTTTGCTGGCCCAACAGTGTCTTCTCCTTTTCGAGGTACACGTGTCACGGTTTAGGATCCTTTCACTCGATCCGTGGTCTTCGAGCTCCCCGTTCTTTCATTCCATTTTTAACGAACGTTAATCCTATGATTAATCGACGCTCAGGAAATGTTTAAGTGAAATCCAATCTACTATGGGTTCTCGTTTAATTCCAATTTATTTGAATACTCGTTAAAAAACTATAAACCAAACTGGATCTTTTTTGGGGGAATGTTCCGTTTTCAGATAGAATGTTATTTTCATGAACGAATGCAATTAGGTTCATCGAAACCTTTGTGCCCTCAATCATCCACATTAAATGACCAGGAAATATTGGACGCAGAAAGAGACGCAGCCATTGATGAATATAGCTCCCTATAAAAATAATAAATTATCGCCTCCAGAGGGGGTCCATTCTTCAAAGCGATGCCGACATTGTGCTTCTCGTGCACACGGCTACTGTTAATTACGTTGTGCCGGTACTGTGAGTACCGCTGCGTGGAATATCATGATTATTATACTCCGGTTCGAACATTCAACTCAATTATTCTTCCAGCTACAGATCACGTAATTCGCTCTAGCGAATATATTAACACCTAGCCAGCCCATTTCGACGCTATCTCTGTGAAATTTCATTTTGCTCATTTCTAAATCTCAAACACCGTAAAATTAACTCTAATTCTAAGAAATTACAGTCAGACCTCGCGAATTCCATTAGACAAACGACGCAAGTAAAGGCACTCCTTGCTCCCTCCAATTTTTTCAGGGAAAAATTTCAATCTTGAGCAAACGCTATTCACAAACATTCCCAATAAATTCTTTTCGGTCGATGTTAGGCATTTTGCAAATAAAATTTGATTTCAATAAGAACGACGAAGGAGTAACTAACTTGATCACAACAAAATAGAATTCATTAATTATTTTCGTATGTATTATTTTGAATAGCTGAGAAGGGCGAACATTGCCTTCAGTGAATCAGTCCAATAACTCTCGAGACTCTAACCTGAAAGAACAGTAATCGCAGTACGAAGCCAGTGACTAATGTTCTCAGTAAAAATGTGAATTTTTCGAGAAACAGTGGTTCAGCACAAAGCCGGCCATAAACAGTATCTCCTGCGATCTAGACGTTAGCTAATCCCGATTTTCGAAAGAAGCAGGGTCGGTTCGCGGGGAAGAAAGTGACCTCGAGGCAACCGGTCGTGTCAGCCGAGAAAACGTAACGATAATCCGATTCTAGAAATAGGAAAAGTCGAAAGCGTGACACCAGATCCTGTTGCCCGTCGTTTGTCTCCGCCACTTGCCTCCCCGAGCCATTGTCTTCCTCTATGCAAAACTTGGAGAACCATGGAGGGTCGATGGCTATGCAGATTTTGACCTGCGAGCGTTGCGAATCTCTGTTTCCATAGAACAGACCTGTCGCACCCTCATTGTCGCTGTTCTCATTCCTGCAACCGTAAAAAACCAAATCTCGCAGTAGACTGGTTGTTTTCGAAAAACCTTTTATTCCAAAAAACAGGCCGATCCTCGCGCCCATAGGATCTCCTCAAGGCCGTAGTTTTTTTCTCGCCGGTTTACGCCACGGACCAGAAGAAATCAAGAAACCTTGCGTAACTGTCTTCATACGTGGCACGCACGCGGTTCTCTTTTACGCGCGCGCGAGCGAGCCGCAAAACAACGCCACGGGTTCCGCGCTAAAAACTCGAAAGACAGGGTTCGAGGATGGGCTATGCCTTTCGGGGATCGGATGGTATGAGTTCTGGTTAAACGGCACCGTGTCCTTCCCATAATGAAATTATTCAACCGGCGATACGTGCAGAATATATTGCCAGTGAGGTCTGCATTAGTGCCGGCTGGCTAGAATACGATTCCTCACAGTGATCCTCGATTAAGATAATCCGTTGTATTATTTCCAGCTGATTAAAATGATGAAGAATAGAAACAATTGTCTCCTGTATCTTAGACTGAACACAGACAATTTTTATTTTGCATAAAAATCCACAGTCTAATGATCAGCTTCATAAAAGGTAGATATATTGTACTGGTATAACATAAAAAAATCGATTTGTGCCTGGACCGATAAAACCATCAATGTATGAAGGCATCGAACGCGTTAAGAACAAGATGCTGAAAAGTTATGGTAATGCGGTGCACATCGATTACTTCGAAATCTTGCTAACACTCCATTTGTTCGGGGAACCAGGCTTGAACGAGTCTCGGCGGTGAATAAATAAATAATTTTCGGGGAACGACTGTGGAGAAGCTAGGTTTTGCGGGTGTCGGGTGTAGTGTCCGACGATGGTGTAGTATAGTCGGTGGAAAAGATGAAGTTGACGGGAAGAAGGGGATAGGGAGAAGGAATAGGAACTGGCAACGGCGGCGGCTCGATTGATTGCGGTGCAAGAAGTCAGGCCTTGCCTTCCCACCGATGGTACGGGTGGACAGATGGACGCTTGGTTACGTGCTACAGGTGCTGGGTACAGCTCGTCCTCTTCCCTGATCCCGCAGGAACGCGAGCTCCGCGATATCCTCGTGCTGCTCCTATCGGTACCGCCAAAGCAGGGGAAAGGGACGTCACCGCTTTTTCTACGTCCCACATTCCGGCCACGTCGGGCATCGCCGAGGATTTTGCTTTCCGTCACTCTTTCGTGGTTTGATCGACATGTCGATACGCGCTCGTATCGCTTCTTCGCGTCCAAAACACATCTCCATCGAGATACATCGGGCGGATCGATTCCGATTTCCGAAAGAAATCTTTCGTTTCCATTCGGGTGGTGACTCTATAAGGTTCTTGCGGCGGTGGACACTTTATTTTCGGATGCCTCGGGACACATTGTCCTTCGCCTGATATAATTGTTAGCGAACTGTGTTTTAGAATGGCTTAGGAAATACTGATCTTCATTTATTTTATTAATTCCTAGAGGACTTTATTTTGAGATGCCTTGAGAAATGTTACCCTTTATTTATTTTAATTCCTGGAGATCATTATTTTAGGATGCCTTGAGGTATCATCATGTTCTACATATGTTTCAATTGTCAGAGGACTTTATTGTAAGATGCCTTGAGAAATGTTGAACTTCAGATCATCTCAACACGGAAAGGACGCGAAGCCTAAAACTGAACCACGCCAAAACCCGAACCTTATCCTCCATCCTGAGTCCACTGGTCCCTCAGCTAGCGGTTCCCAGAAGGGTCCGCCGACCAAGGGTTAAACACCGATGCCTCCGCAACACAGAGAGGACCTGTACCATGATGAGTCTCGTCAGGGGGTGAAGTTCAGGACATCCGCGAGCCATCCGAGATGAATTGCGGAACGGCGCATCGCGATCGTGTTGCAGCTACAAAGTAGGAGAGAACCCGAAAGAGGACGAAGCTGCGCGGCGGGACAACGGGAAAGAAAGAAGAAGGCGAGCAGCAGAGCGAGATATAAAGGTATTCAGGGTGGCGAAGGTAGCGGCGGCGGCGGCGGCCACATCAAAGCGTCCACCGACTGCCGGGCTTTGGCTTCGACTTTCCGCGCGTGTTCCCGCGTGCGTGTGCGTGCACTCATGCACGCGCTCGGCGTCTCTCCTTTTCTCTCTTCCTCTCCTCACCTCTCGTTCTATTTCGCGAGAGATCCAAGGGCTTCGACGGAGCTTCGATTCCGGTCGAACCGGTGCGCTCGGTAGCCGCGTGCGTGCGATTCCACGCACCTGTGTCTGTGCGTATGTCCCCAACAGGCCGTGCATCCTCCCGTGTGTGTCCCCGTTGCCCGCTACATGGAAAGGATAATGTCGCAGCATCCTTCCGAACACCGTGGAACGACCGTGTCGCCGCGTCTCCACGCCACCGTACCCGGGGAACGTCCCCTTTTTTCCCTCGGTGCTCGTAGACCAGAAAGAAGAAGACCGGGGAGAGCATGAACCGACTTAGGCCGTGGTCACACCAGCAAGGAGGATGCAGTTTTCGACTGACGACAGGGTACCTGGAACAATTTGTTCGTCGCCGGAAACTATGAAGAAGTGACACATCCGATAGAAAAGTCTTCAGGGACGAATTCCGTTTGCTGACTTCGCGAAATCCCTTTTTCTTTTGCTTCGACCCTTTCCTAGTCCATGTACAGCCAGACATTAACTTCTGTGTCAATAGTTACTTATTGGACTGATTTACATTACGAGCAAAGGCACATATGGGAATGTAATCGAGTTATAGAATGTTTTAACAAATTTTGAAATAGAAGAGAGAAAACTTCTGAGGAGACAGACTTTTATGAAGGTTCTGTGAAGACATAGCTTTGCTCTCACAAACATTTCTATCAATTTGAAAGAGATGAAAACAATTATTACATTGGATGCTCGATGTTCGAGCGTTCTGATGCAACGCAAATTCAACCGACGGTCAAAAGCGAATTAAAGAGAGACAACACACGGTTAGAGAACGTGCTGTTTTTGCAGACTCTTCGCGAAGCTTCTCGGTAGACCTTGTGGCAACGGGGACAGTCTCAACGCTCGTGTGACCACGGCCTTATCCCCGGCCGGATGTCCAGGAAGGAAGGTTTCCAGGTGAAACAGGATAAATCCGGTGAAAATATTCCTGGTATTTTGGCCGACCGTTCCGCGGTTCTCTTATCACCGAAAAATCGTTGAAATTACGCGCAATCGCGGCCATTCCCGTCGGCCGAATATCGAGCATCGACAGGTGGAAAAATCACCGCTCGTTTTGGATTCGAAAATATTTTTCCGGGCCAATTGCTCGGTCGTCTACGCTGATCAGGAACTACGCCGACTATGGCTGAGCGTCGAACCACGTCTAATTTGAATTTCACCAGAATTGAAAGGCTCACCGTTCTGGCGTCCCGCGCTACGTGTCAAAAAGATTACGGTAAAGCGGGCTGGGTAGTCGTAACAATAGTAATTCACCGTAATAACTCATCCGCGTATAGAAACACTTCGAATAATGGTAACCGTGGCCGCGTCGGTTGCCGGGAATCCTAGAATTTCCATGGCACTTAGAACAGCCGCGGTGTTAGGCGGCCATTCCACGCAGTAGTGACGATTAATGACGGGGTAAGTGCACGAGATTGCCTTCGCTCCTTCATTTGCAAGACAAATCTTAACCGTTCCGCTACCATTTCGCGAAAATAGTCGGTGGAAATAGAAATTTAACTGATCGGGCCCGAGGTCGGCTGTTAACCCCAACTCGCTAACTGGATGATATCACACCGACTCATCCTGTCGATCCCCGAACTGATTGCTGGGGGATTTACCGCCGATTCGATAGGAAACAGCTGGGATCGTGTTCTGGCAATTTTTTGTTGCAACATCTGATGACTTCATTAACTAGTAAATGGACTCGAACAAACATTTAATAACTTCTGAAAACAAGATCGCTTGAGTTGTTGTTTCAAGTATGTTGTATAGTGTAATGTTTCAAGTGGAACTTATAGAAAATCTCCATAACTCTGTCGACGCATCTGAAACCGCATGGACACATGCATTCGCACGAAGAGACAAGTTGTCTTGTTTCCCGCAGCAGCAGCAGCAGAAGGCGAGTTTATAAATTCAGTCGGGCAACAACACACTGGGTCGCGCGCCTATCGTTAATTTACCGAAACGAGGAGAAAGGATGGCGGAGGAGGGAAGAGGAAAAAAGGATTGGGGGGGTTTGGGGAGAGGTAAGCGGATAGAGATTGACGAAGAGGACGAGGAGGACGCGATCCTGACCACCACGCTGGTTGGGTTACTCCCGATCGTAAAGTAACCGAGGCGCAGAAACCCGACGAAACGTGCAATTGAAGCGTCGAGCGAGCGTGATTACCGTCATCAGCGAAGTTCAAATACCGGTGTAAACGCTTCGCACTTTCGACTCGCTTGGATATGCGATTGTGCGAGATCGTGAGCGGCTCTACACTTTGATCGGGGGGGACCCGTATTACGAGGAATCGTTCGCGGCCCCGTGTCAGGGGGGTTAAAAGAAGAGAAATTGAAATCGTTCCGAGTTGTAAAATCATTTGCCGCGCTCGCTCGCGGACCGATAACACCCGGGAACATCGATTGGACAGACAAGTACCCCGTGGGCACCATAACGCGCTCGAAAACCCGACGAAACATCCCTGCAACACACATACAGAAACGAATGTAATAGTCTGTGGGACCTTAATCCATGGGAACTGGCATCGTTGTTCTCACTATGAAAATTTGAAAATCCGCGATCGCATGCCGCACCCCGAACACGCGTTCTCGGTCTGTAACGTGTTACTTTAACAAGGATAACGTAATGGATCCGTTAAGAGCGTGGCGATCAACTTAAATGCCGCGCGAAATTACTCGAGTTAATTTTTCAGTTACTCGGCCAGTAATAGCGGCACGATAAGTAATAACGGTAGACGCGCGAAAGAACCGTTCATTTGCTAAATAGACGGCATTATTGTTTTTACCGCATTTTTCGCTTTCATCCCTTTTAATCAATATCCGTCGGCTAGCAATTTAATGTGTATACATATTTATACGCCGCTACGGTGGTCGTTTCAGCGGTTCGTTCACGTTCGAAGCTCTCGACGGTCTCATTCGTTTTTGTTAATTATGACTCGAACATTTTATTGTTAAATTGATTGCGATTAAGTTTTTCAGTGAGGCATCACGGAAGGAAATACCTGCTTGAGACACTACGTCTGCCATCTCCCGGTCCGGAGACTAACTTTGCGTGTGGACGTGGCATGTGGCACGCTCTGGGGGCTTGCATTCGAAACACTTTGTGCAGGACGATGGGGAAAATATTGACCAGGAAGGATCCTCGTCCTTTGGAACTCTTTGTTAAGCTTTTGTACATTGAAATAGTATAAATTTCGACAGCCAATATGTATAATAACAAACATTGATGACATCATGTTTGTACTAAGGAATTTTTTGACTGACAAATTGAAATTGTATCTCATCCTGGTTTGTTATAATAAATTTGTATAAACATCTGCAGTAACATGACTGTACAAGAAATGCCTCTACAAGAAAGATTGTTTTTTCAATTACTTATCTTCAATAGCATAGTTGTGTAAATGGTCCCCTAAAATGATGTTAACGGTTGGTTTGAACTAATCGGATTTTAACACCGACAGACCAGTTGTTGATCGCAAATTCGCAGCTCCGAGCGATCGTCTCAAATATCCACGTACGACTATCCGCACCGATCTCGTCGGAGCGATTCACACGGGGCACGCAATTAACGTCCACGAGCTACTTAATAATATAACGGTCAATTTGTCACGATTAGCTACCGTAATGATAGCTCCCACGGATAATTTATTGTTAATTATTCCCCGTACGGTTGTCGGTGTATATTCCCGGGCACGTCCATCAGGCGCCGACAACTAAATTGACAATTAATGGAAATATTGCACGCGCCCGTAATCATTGGAAAAATGATCTCGGCGTCGCGGCACCGCTAAAGCCTCGGCTGTACTTAAACTCCCCCTTCTTCACCGGCACATCGTAACAACAACTCTGCCTGATATTATGTAGTAATTAGGTTATCTCTGTCGATCGTCGGTAGCAATTTGCTGGCGGGCGTTAATTGTAGTCAAATTCAGTAACTTTCGAATGGGAGAAAAAAAGAAGAGAAGTGAACAAGAACCACACGGCTGTTAATCGGCGCGGCGGATTCCATCAACTTCCAAGCGAGTGCGGGACAGTTTGTCGACTAGCGAAAACAGTTTAGCAACAAGATTAGCAACGATCGATCTAATCTCTTAACCAGCTCAGCGGTGTTAATCATTCAATCACCGAGCGTTACCGTTTCTGTCGTTGGCGTTCGTCGTAAATTATACAACCGGTGCGGTATAATGTGCTGAAAATGTAACACCGCGTTAAATGGATAAATACGTAATTAAAAAAAAACTGATAAAATATGCCAGCCAGTCTGAGAGTGTTGATTCTATTACGCCGATCTCCATCGTGGCGATGTAGGCTCCAGCACGGATTCTTTCTATCCTCGAAAGGATTTTCAACGCGGCACGGCGGTTCACCTTGAGGGGCATCGTTCATGCGAATCTCTCGCGGTGCAGCATCCCCCGCTCACTATGCCGCGCGTCACGAGGTCCGAAAAAAGGCCCAGGAACTGGCATTACACGAGGTGCGCATAAAGTTCCATGAATTATCGCGTGGCTCGCCGTGCCCCGGGAACGGCGCGGCGCACGGGACTTACGTGTTCGGGGAAGCAATGCTCCTGGTATGGCCGCAAGATGGGCTAGAGTTGCCGATCTAACCTATACTTACCGTCACTGAGATAATCTAGCGCTGGTCTAACCCACTGTAATCCGAGCGCCGGCACAGTCGTGTCGGGGACTTCGGGATCCTCTCTTCCTAGTCCTCGCTAACTGTGCTTCTAGCACGTTTGCTAGTCGCAAAAATTTTCGTGACTCTCCGGCTGGCACGCCGGTTACCAAACCCTCCGCTTCGGCTTCCCGGTGCAAATCTTTCTTTAAAGATCTCCGAGACCAAACTCGATCCGCTAGCTATAGCAGGTCTTTGCTGGTTTGGATGCGGTTAGAGGACTTGGCAATTTGGATGGCTGAGTTTTGGATAACGGAGGTGTTGCTCCTCTAGCTATCCTCGTCAGGGTGTCGATGTTCCTCTACATCTTATCAATTGTTATAATTAGACTGCAGATTGTTTCCATTTTTGAAACAATGAAGAGACTATAATGAGTCAATATTTATATTTGTTTTACATAAAACTCCGCAGTCTAGTTACAATTATTAAAACATAGATTCGAGACCCTCTATTATTCCGTGAACATTGTTCCAACATTTCCTAAGCTTTTATACCGAACACTGATAGCCAGCCTTGATAAAGCTAGCAGCAACGCATGCGAATCGTCAGAGTAATTATACTAAAATGGCGTAGCTTATACAATCATATTTCACGGAATTACACAGCCCGCATTAACAAGCTGCGACAACATTGTGCGAATTGATAGTGTACATGTTCGATTGCAACATCTATGAGAATTGAGTAAAATCGACGCGAACGAAGGTTGATTTTTATTGAAATGATTGTGGGATTGGCGTGTGCACTTTTCGGACACCCTGTAGAGGTCTGACAGTGACCTGAACGGGGTCCGTGGTCCGTGGGTGGTGTGGTATCTTATGGGTGAGGAGGGCTCAGCCAATGGGAACGGGACGTGGGTGGTTGTAGTGGCCTGAGTTTTCACAACCGGCTTACCTTTGCGTGGGTGTAGGTTGCACGGCTTGCAGGATGCACCATCTTTCAAAATGGTGGCCGTGCCCCCCCGAGTCTCCTTGTTTCTTTCCATTCGATATGGCCGTCGTTTCTCAAATCCTCAACGGTACAAAATACAAATGCAACATTCCTCTCTGCCGCGCAATGTATTATAGCAACGAGAGTGTAACGTTCTGGGAACGGGAATCGCTTCCGAGAAGCAATATCGTATCAAGGTGCTTGTCTCGCGTTCGCCAACGAGGCCTGTCCGCGAACGATAAAAATAAAAAAGCGGAATCCGTCCGTAAACGTAGCCGAACACAGCCAACCGATATCGTTTCAAGGAAACAGCGTTATTACACCGGCATCGATTATTGATTTTTCTACTGGGGAAGTGAAAATTACAACTGCGACGCGAGCCCGTCGCGTATGGTAATGGGATTGGCATGTAACAACAGTTACGAGCCGCGTAGAGTGCACACGATCGATCATATTGTTCCCATCTGCGTCTCGGAAAACGTGTGCGCGCTTCAACGACGAGGGGAAAACACTGATCTTGTCTCTATAAAAACAAACCGACCGTATCTACGAGGCAATACCGCCAGGCTCAAGTTGATCAAAAAATTACATTACCGCCGCGACAATTTACATACTCATTCCCGTGTACAACTATTTTTTCCCGTTGCTGTATACTACAATATCTACGTTTAATTTGCATCTCGATGCTAACGAGCGCAAATAAATTAAACTCGCTACACCCAGTTTCGTACGAGATCTATTATAAATATTAGGCGTACCAGGGCTTCGCAAATTTCTTGTTTATGTAAGGACAATGTTATCTGCCTCGTTAAAACAAACTGTCTTTTTAGCTTGACGTGATTTCTCGTGTTTATAGTGGACTTTTATGCAATGTAACATTGCCTGCATTAATTACAAGATACAGAAGCTACGTAGACATTCATTGATTTATTTATTTTACCGAATTGCAAATGATACAGTTTCTCAATCCATCAAATATGCGGCTACTTTCAATTTAAAATAAATAAATCGCGAGTGCTACCAATTATTTCGTACATCTAATAATTTATTTGAATTATTCTTGATATTTTTTAGGAGACTTGTAGCAAATACCGTGTTCATTAAATGTCACAATGCATACACTGATTTCGATGGGTTTTGGTATGGAATTATTGTAATTGGATAGCGTATCGATGCATCGTGGGTGCGTTTTCTGTAACAGGGCACCCCAATCGATTATCCCGAACGCCTGGAAAAACGGATAAATCATCGAGCAGGGGGATGGTGGTTCAAGTGAATAACTAGACCGCGGTAATTAAATGAGATCATCCCGGACGAGCGTCGTTGCGTGGCCACCCCGCAGCAAAATACTCCGCTATGGTTCGGAACTGGTTTCCAGGAATTTTTTTCGGTTATTAATTGTACCTTATACGTATCACAGGTAGGCAAAGAAATGGGGCTCGGAATAGATAGATAGATTCGCTATCTAGTGCGATCATGATGTAATAGGTACGCGGTGCAGTGTGTAATGGGCGTGTCAAGATTAAAACCGGATCGCCGCCATGCTAGCTTTTGCGGCCTAAATTTTTTGCCGTGTGTGTTCATCGCGTTTTCCGTAACTACACCGTTATAATATTACCCGGAAGGATAGCGAGAAAAATATCGCAATCGGGTAGAAATAATACATCGAGCCATGTTTGTAATCGGCTTAAGAAAACAATCAACGTAATCGAGCCGGAACCGGACAAAACATAATCTGATTAATCCAAGATTCGTGCCCGGTAAATTGTAATCGATGGCGGATAGTACTATTTACATTCGAACCAATTTTCTTGTCAGGTTCGATACCCGATGTAATTGAAACTATCAAGAGACAAATAAGCGAGTTTATAATAATATGATTGATGCATAGACTACATAAAATTTTTGTTCAAGAGATGATAAATTATGTATTTCATACAGTCCATTAATTCGTGCAGCATCTAAAGTAATTCGAAGTTGGTATAATGTATTTAATGGAGTTGGATTTAGGAGACTTTGGCAGTGATTAAGCAGCGTGATTGATCGATGAAGACGCGGAATAGGGGATAGACACAATTTATTGTCACGATATAAAATAGTGCTATTAATGTAACGCATTTATGCGACATTCCGGGCTGCAGAGATTAGGCCAAGGCGTTGTTGATCGCGTATTCCCAGGGCCGCGAACGAACGAGGAGTTGATGGCTCGAAGCCCCTAAAACAGAACGAGCAGCGTCAATAAATTTCTAACGGTGCAATTCCGGCGGGCATAACCACAGAGGCCGAGCATGATCTCGACGTGCGCTGAATGGCCACAGGAGAGTGGTAGCGCGTGCACGCGATTTTCACGCGTACACACGGACGAAAAATGGAGCCGCTTCTAATTTTCAATTCCATATTTTACCGTTGGATTATCAGGCCTGCACGGGGAATTATAATTTATCTAATCTCGATCTCGAGCGGGACACGCTTGCAGCACGGCGTTTGCACCGTCGAGAGAACACGTTCCCGCGCCATTTCTATGTTAGGCGAGTTGGAAACCAAACTCGCGGGACTCCTCCGCGATTAGGATCGCTCGAGGTGGTCGTGACTGACGGCACTATCGATGGAACGTCCTGTAGAAGGCTGCCGACACTTCGGCTGTTCCCAGGCAAGGTCCTCGCCATGTCGGTTCCTTGGAAACAATTACGCCTGCTGGCTTATAATAACGAGCCGTTCTTCTGGAATCGTAGGTACATTCGTATACGTGTTTATACACCAACACACCGAACGGCTTTCCTCGCGAGCATGTGCACCGGACCAAGCGCGCTACGAAGATGGATAGGCTCGTAAATCTATTGGCAGAGCGCATTCCCTCGTTTTCGCATCCTACTTTTTCCTTTTTGCCCTCTCCGGCCGACCCTTCGGGGCCTACCCCCCACCCTCTCGTTTCGAGATTTATCGCCTAACGCCAAAATGCCGGGGGCACGTCTAACATGGCCCCGAATGAAGTTGGTTTACCTCCTTCGATGACTCCCGGGACATTCCGATCGCTAGCCTCCAAGATTCGATCGGGAAAAATCGATCAGCATCCGTGCGATCTATCTTCCTCGATTAGAAATCCTCATTCGGCTATTTATGAATTCTTGCAGACCAACTCCACTGAAAAATAGTATCGCTTGATACTCAACCCTTATCGTAACCTTGTCCCTTGAGGAATGAACCTGTTCAATATTTCACAAAAATTCCTCGTTTCTCTATTTCGCGAATGGAGACATTTGGAAGATAAATAATATCAGTGAAGAAGTGGTATTTCGTGTATGCACGTACATATGGAGAGACTTCTGCCTGGAATATCTCGAATAACCAATAGGATATATTGAAGACCAGGTCCTGGAGTGGCGCGAGGGCACAAGGCAAACAACTATAGCGTACATACAATTACGGTAATGGTGGATGCTTTCCAGTTGTTTAAGAACGAAAGAATTATTAGAATCGAGCCGTTTCAATGGCGAGTCCCTCTACCAATGTACGCGGACTGTCACTCAAGCGCCAATTTACGTATCCCAACCGTTTTTCGCAAAATATTGGCTGTCACTCTTCCTGGGGAAGACCCTGTCTATGGTTGTTTTGAAAACGTTTACGCGATCAATACTATCAAATTCACCGTGTGCGGAGAAGGCGATTTTCAACGTTTCTGGCAATAGTCTGTCCGCTAGATGGAGGTTCAAGACGTTATTGCTCTTGTCAGATAGGCATAATGGTCTTAAAACAGTATTTAGGCAGTTTCGAATCAATATAAACGAATAATCTAACTAATCTTGTAATTTTTATACAACGATCTACAATCTGCATATACATACCAGTCACATTTTGTGCTTCGTACGATTGCTGTGCAAGTTTGCTTTTTATTAATTAATTTAATTCTCTATTCCTTAAAAGATTAAAAATAAATTCTAATGAAAGGAGATAAGCGACCGAGTAATGTTGCACACCCTGTATGTTAAGAGCCGTTCGGCTAGAACAGCTAAAAAGACGTCGAAGAGGATGACGCGACGCCATGTTGCGCAGAGATATCGTCCGCTGCGAAAGAAATCCATACAGCACGCGGCTCGAAATTTTCTTACGCAGGATCCGTAATAACCCAATAAATCAGGGTAGCCAGGCGGTGCAATTACGTCCCGCGGTTGAAGCTCGCAGGAACCCAACCCTTCTCGTAAATATTGCCCTGCGCGACGGCGCAGCATCTTTTCTGGTCTGCTGTTTCTTTTCTGTCCGCCTTTTTTCTCGCTGGTCTCACGACCCCGAGAGCGCAACCAGAGAGGATCGTCTCTCCTTGTAGCCCGTGTACCCCGTGTGCCCCCATGATGCACCGGGGTTGTCGATGATGTCTGTCTGCAACGTCTCCTCTCCCCCACAAACCCCTCCAGCCCCGATTTCCGAATCGGTGCCTCGAATCTTTCTTTCGTTTCTTATTTTTCGCTGTTCGCCAGCCGCTGTCGGGGGGCGCATAGTGCAACCATGGGAACCATCGGGCGAGAGTTAGACTTTGGGGGGTTTAATTGCCACCGAGCGATCTGTTAATTCCTAAGTGTCAGCTCGAGGAAGCGGCCGAGCTGAAAAAAACGCACGAAGGCATGCAACAAAAGAGAACGTCTCTCGGGCGAGAGCTTGTTTCTTCTGCGTGTTCGAGAGCACGACGCGAGAGAACGTTGTCCGATGAATCGCGAAAATTTACGATCCGGTGCCTAGATAGAGCTCCATCGTCTCCTGTCCCGCGCGGAAAATGCAATAAATATCGCGGTGTTATCTGCCGCAACCTGTTACCGCGCAAGTAAATGAAGATCGACAACGTAGCATGTGCACTCGCGCGCGCGCGTCTCTACGGCCGACGCTATAGCGTCCGCTAAGTGACCAAAATTACAGAGTCATTACATTGCATTGTGACATTTATTGCCCACGGATAATACCGTGTCATTTAACTGCCAATACCGCCGTGTGTCTTCTTTAGCATCTTAATACGTTGGCTAATGATTTATCGCAAGCAAACGAACGTCGACCAGCGGAAACGGTGGTCACCGGAGACGACATTGTCAAACAGAACAGTAGCAAACCTCCTTTGACAGCGACAGACAAAACTTCTGTACATACACACCCTTATAGGGTGGTTAGTACATATGTATACACGATAAACACGCACGCACACTGTATACGTTCAAAAAATTTGGATCAGCACTCAGATTATGTAATTCTTTTATGAAAGTAAACTGAGCTCTAGGTGAATCGTTTATAATGTGATTTAATTTAATTGTGAATTATTGTAGCCACGATTGCATAGCTGCTTCCAGCTGAAATGCATAAAGTATGGTTTCAATGGGTTAAGTATCCGCTTCGAGGAAAAAGAATCAGCAATCGATGTGTATGAAAAATTTACAGTTAAATCCTCCAATCGTCCCCGTTCCATCCATCATCGACGAGAGATTGGTTCGCCCGATCATTTTTTCAAGTTTTTACGTTTTCTCGACCGAGGCCCGTTTCCTTCCGATGTTTACTCGGCTAAAGTCCTCGCGACTTGTCGTTCAATCAAACGCGATCGCTAAAAGCACGTACCACGGCCGATCAAGCTGGCCTGGAACCGCGGTCTGCGTACGGCTGTTGCCGTTGCACGCAGCAAATAAAACGAGCGGCAGTCGACATCGAAATTATACGTATAGATGGCATTGATGTATGGCCGAGCGGGTTTTGATAGACCGGACGGCCCTCGCAGCCGAGTATAATCGCGCCGCAGCGCATCGTTTTCTCGCCGTCCGCGTCCCTCCATTTTGAGTCTGGGCCTTGGTAACCTCGCCGTCACGGCCGCAAAGGTAGCTGATTATTGCCGCTCTGCTATATTCTATCAGGCCCGTACAGAAATTCCAGTCCTTCTTCGATGGCGTTGTTGTCATCCCCCCGGGATTCCTACCAACCCCTATATTGGACCATCCACTCGAACAAGATAAAAGATCCACTTCGAATCCAGGAACATAAAGATTCTAAAATTCTAAGAGTGTACGATTTTGGGAAAGAGAGATTCTTAGCTGATCAGCTCCTGACATCAGCCACTTTTTGAAATATTTTTAAGTATTTATGAAAATATCAAATCCTGACAATTTTCGCATAAAAGATAGATCAGCCCGAAAGGGTTAACTCGAAGAGTCCTGATCATAGTGTAAAGTGAAATCTCAGCAGTGAAAAATTGCGAAAATGCGTGGATCTCATGAGGAGGGAATTTTCAGTTTTTCCGAGATTGAAGGCTGTAGATTAAGGGTTTTTTGCTGTAGCAAACTCGAAATCAGCAACAAGGTAGGCACGTTCATGTGGCGTGCCTATCGCAGGTAACGCTGCAACGGGCAAGTCTGTGGACGGAACCTCGGCCCCGGGATATAAATCTTCCGCCGACAGATGCGCCGCCCTCAACGTTCGCCATCGACCAACCAACCGACCAGAATTTCCGAGGGTAACGCCCTGAAAAACCAGACTCGCCTTGGATGCCAGCTGCATTTGCATGTCATTTCGTAAGCGATTACACCCACCCAAATACCGCGGTGCATTCGAGAAACGCGAGAATCCCATTCACTTGCGTAGATCTTGCGACGCCTATCTCTTGATAACCTAGAGGGCTAGGAACGCCGAAGCTTCAATCAAGAACATGTTGTACTAGGACTACCAAAAACTTGAAATGACCCATTTAAGATCTCTTCTTTACCAAATTCGTCACTGCAACTATGTAACTAAGTGAATCTCAATGAAATCTACTTTGATCACTCAGAGCTTCCAATATCAAAATGAATCACCCGAACGGAGGCCTTCGGTATATGTAGTTCGAGGTAGAATTTTCCCAACTGCAGTAACAAGTCCGAGAGTTGGCATTTCGGTATCTTGATCTCGGAGAATGATCGCGGATTCCATAGCGTTCTGGGGCTCGATGGTGGATAGAGGCTCGTGGAAGTCATGGAACTCCTCAAGCCGCGGAATCGCGTGTGAGCGACGCATTCATAAGTCCACAGGGAAGGAAAAGTTCGCCGTGTATACATGCATAACATACATATGTATAATAGAATGGCGTGCGTATTGCACGGGGGGTACTCTCGCGCATAACGCGGGCAGACATCTCTCCCGATAATATTTTTTTTCTGCCGGTGGAATACACACACGCGTTCCCGGAGCTGTCACGAATGCGAATGCAGCGAAGGCTGAGCCCAACCTTAGGGGATTCGCGAATCACGCAACGCGACTTCTCGTTCCGACGTTAATCTCATCTCGCGCCTGAGATAATTTCATTAGTCTCATTACGAGGGACATACACGCTGTATGAATTTCATTTGGACTCGCGAAAGGAAACGAGAGAGATTCCCCCTTGCACAGTTGCAACGGGATCCTCTTCCTTTCGATTCTCTTCTTCCGCTCTCTTTCCCTTTATCTCTCTCTCTCTCTCTTCGCAGATCTGATTATCATCGAATTTTATTGTATATCTGCGCATCGAATATCCTCCCTCGTGACCGACGAGTCGTGTCAATATCAGCGATCATTTTATTCGATAATGGCAGACCTGTTTTCTCGGCCAGATGCCTTCAATCCTGCCATTGTGCGACGGCGCGACCCTCCATGAATATTCAAGAGGCGAACGAGTCCGATCGCTCTTTCTCGGGAACGCTTTATAACTTATGTTCACTGTCCGATTTTTCATTATACCCGGCTGACCAAGATAAAACGCGGGCGTGCGGCTTCCTCGCATCTTCGAAGTCATAATTCTCCTCTCTCCCGGATCGGTGACGGTTACTTTGATGCTGATTTATTCGTGCTGCTACATTTTTATCTTCACAAAACTTGTTTTTATTTTCATTTGTTATTCATGCTGCTTGTCACCTGTTCGGTTAGCCTCCGGATCAGGACCGTCGGGTCTACTCTGACCCTGCGAATAAGCGTTGATGGTCGGTCGACAATGTCGAGAACGTTGCGTACAGACTTTGCATATAAATAATTTGGAATTAAAGGATTAATCATTGTACCAGTGAGTAGTGTTCTATGAGATCGACAGTATTTGGATTGATCGCAAGAATCTGTCTTTTAGAACAATCTTTTGTTCTCAAATCTTTTCAGAATTAGGGTTCAGAACTAGGATGGTTTATGCGACGTTGTAGAATTTGGTAACACTAGAAATCTTAAGTGGAATAGTTGTAAGAATGACAAATAAGGTGTCTGTACAGATCCCTCTTCGATTTTTGCAGTCTTGAGTATTAGGGTTGCTCAGATAATTTTAAATAATTAAAAAAAAAAAAACTTTGGTTCCCAAGGTGGTTCGGAACCCACCTTAAACTGTAGGTCCCGTCGTTTAATAACCATAGCAGTTGAAAAAGTGACGTAAAATAATCAAAACAAGGGTTGCTCAGATAAAAGGATCTGCCGTTGCAATTCAGAGGCTCAGATAGTGTAAACGGTGAATGCAACGTAGCCGAATTTTTGCAAAGGCGATTTCCGTTTTCCATGGCCGGCACGAGGTTCGTAGGGTGTCGGATCGCATTCGGTTGCGGAATTTTCGTGCGGCGCGCGATCGTTCGGCGGGAGCTTAAGGTCCAGCGTCGGGCTTGGAGGTCGTGCATCACAAGAGTCTGGCAGGATAATAGCTCCCTCCTTCGAGGAGTCTTATTGCCGGACCATGCGCCAAGTGATTGATAGGCACCGAACTATAGAGCGGGGCAACGTGATATTTCGAAAGCCTACACACGCGGCTTGGGAAGCAAAGTTGGGGCCTCGCAACGCGTAGAGTCGCTGCAACCGCATGCGGACATTCACATGAGAAATCAACCATGTTCCAGCTTGAGAGCAATTTTCTTAGGGTCTCCTAGTTCCTTAATGGAAAAACCTATCTCGACAACCTTTTGTCTCCAGAAATGAAACGGACTCGAGTCCATAAGAAAACTACTCTCCCCGATTCTTCAAACTAACCAGTTTCGCGACTTCCTAGCGATGTAACGCGGACCGTCGTACGTGAAAAATGAAAAGTTAATGGCACTGTCGTGTGTAGAATCGCAAGAATGCGTCCGAGGTGGGCTCGTTACCGTGAAATCGAAGAGTACGAGTCCGAACACGCATAATATCGTAAGGTGAACGTCGATTCGACAGCTGCCGGCTTATTTCGTTCGGCGCGCCAGGTGGAGCCACGGAACAGACTGCGTGTGCACGGTGTCCACCGCGCATATCATTATGAAAATTGTATTCAAGAGGTGTAACCCGCGAAAGCAATGACGAATTACATATGTGCGAATCGAACACGCGACGGCCTCACGCGTGATTCAATGACGAAGAGTCAGTGTTCGACACTGCCTCCTCCCGAGACCACAGAGGAAGACTGCCATTCCACGCTATTCATAGGGGGCAGAGAAACAAAACCAGTGGCAAATGATATTCCAGTGTTAAATTTTTCCCGAGTGTCCTAATCTAGCCCATAACCACCCCCATAGCTCGTTGAAAAATTGTTTTAAAGGGATGAAGCGTCCCATTCGTGATAGACGAAGCCGAATGTTGACGTTCGGGAGGTTTCGAAGCGTGTCTGTGTCGACTAGACATCGCTGTTGGTCTGGCACGCGTATCGACCAGGTAGGTGTAGACTCTAAGGCTAGAAGCTGCCGCCGGAAACCATTCTTCCAGCAACCGCCCTCTCGGTATCCTTTCCGGTGCGGAGACTGTAAATCTTTTCCAGCACGCCAACCGACACACGAGGTCCGCCCGAGTCCTCGAAACTGCCCTATTTTCATCGCGCTATCGTTCCTTTCGCCCTTCCTTCCCCGGGCCGCTTCTAGATCGCACTCGGCGATCAGTGAAAGGTTAGCATATACGGCGAAGAACTACGCCCTTCGAAGGAAAGCGGGGGTGTACTCGTCGGTGCACGGTAAACTATACCGTGGTTAGATTGTTTCAGCCGGCCGGTTATGAATATATTATTCGGTTTCGCTTTCGCTTCGATGGATCAGCTAATATTAGGTATCGCGTACCACGAAGGGTGTTTTCTAATTGCACATGACACCCGGCCGCAACGTTTCCTTTAAGTCGATCACGGAAGAACGCCGCTCTGATTAGCTAGCTCGCACGTAACGCCTGGGAACTCGGGGTATGGCCTAATTAGGTCTTTCATGGTGACAAAACGCATTGTACGAATTATCAAATTGAACAGGGTCCATAGAACGTGCTTGGTCCATTGCTCCACGCGGAGCTGAGAACCTCATACGTGCGAACAGGTGGAGTAATATAGAAGCAAGAAAACATTGATAGAATTTTGCCACTTTTACTGTCAGCACAACACGAAGATGACGATTTATTTGATCAGTATACTATAAAACCAGTCCGCGAAGTTATACATTATACACGTGTCGTGCGTGGGATGCGACGATAACCGAACTGGTTCTAATCTCCGGCAATACGACCGAGAAATACGACATCGTCGCATTGCACGTGATGCCAATTTAGATACAGCCATTTGCATGTTCCGAAACATTTCTAACAAATACTGTTTTGCGGAAATATTTTATCTACACATGTTCTACACATGTGACGTTCAAGGGTTACAGACTAGTAAGTGTAGTAAGTAGACAGCGAATCTTTATGAAAAATAAAAATTGTTTTACATCGTATATGAAACAAAGGAACGACATAACTGCAGATGTACTTTGTTCTCGTCGCGTTGATCTGGGTCAGTGTGGGACATCTAATCAGGACGCAGTCCAAGACGCAACGCGATCTAACCGTGACACGTTCTTGTTCGCGAAGTGAGCCTAAGGCTGTGTAGAGTACACTCGCGAAAATTTATCACTAACGGTTTTCCCTTGGATCTTGTTGCGGGTCGACCTGTTTCGAGCGTGATTGCATCAGGTCCGATCTGCGGTCACGGGAATAGCATCAACCCTTCACAGTGTATTAGTCGCATGCCTTGCGGTTGTGCGGGCCCCGCGAGAAAGCATACAGGCAGAGAAAACCCGAAACGTGCTCTCGGATCGATCCGTTTCTGACGCCAGACGCCACATAATGGAGCTCTGTCTCTCTCGCCTGTGCGAAGAGATACACGTTCCTCTCGAAGAGAACAGAGATCCCGGCGCCCTTTGTCTCCCGTTTCTTTCGGGTTTTACGTGGACGTTTCGGTCGCGGTGCCTCGCGGTGGCTCTCGCGCGTCTCTGGCCCGGAGGGCCCCCGAAAACCTAACCTCAAAACGCACGCGGATAATTGGGGATAATGTCGGGGTTGCCGGGGCCCCGTAATTGCACGAGGCCAGGCCCTTTCGAGGCTTCCCTTCCTTCTCCCCCTTGAAAGCCCCATCGTCCCCCTTTCGCCCGTTCTTCCCCCTTCGCCGCCACAGCCGCGCAGTTCCTCGTTCTTCTTCGGCACGCTGTTTGGGCCCTCGCGCTAGCTGTCTGTCCGTCCATCCGTCCCGTCCAGCTCTCTACGTCCGTCTGTCGACCGCTTTCGCAGAACCCGATAGTACCTAATTCGTCGGTTTGTTTCGTGCTGCCGTGTTATTACGCGGTCCTGGCCCCGTGTAGCCGGCTTATGCGATCCGATGCCTCCTCGGCCACGTTCCACCGCGAAACACGGCCGGCTGTGACCTCGAAACTGGACCTCTGAGACACGTTTCGGGGATCCAACCTCCAGAGCCTATATCCTTGCTACTATCCAACACTCTATCTTCACTGTAACCGAGCTACATGTCCGATCACATCCTCTAATGGAGTCTTATTCTACTGTGTAATGACCTACGCAAGAACTACGTATCTCTGATATTCCCAAGAAACATATCTTGATTGCAACATACTGGGTTACGGCGATCATGATTCAGAAGCTACATATCCAATGAACTAGTCCAAAGAGTATTGTTCTATAAGGACATGGATGAGGACTACGTATCTCTGCCATTCCCAAGAACCTCATCTTTGTTGTAACAAACTGAGGTATAGAAATCATCTGATATCGCTGTTAGAAGGCCTCTGTAATTTTATAAGACTACAAAATCACCTTCTTTCTTTCGTAAACATATATCTTTCCTACCACTAATTGTGAGCACCCGCTGCACATTGTAATACAATATCTAACGAAGTAGTCATAACCAATAAAAGGTCTTACTTCGTAAAAATTCACACTGTCTATAAATTTTTCAATCAGATAAACTTGTGCAGCAACGAAAACAAGGTTAATTCATATTGTAAGATTGATAGTTACCAGTCTACCTGACCCGAATAACACAGTCGTTACATTGAAATGTTACACGACTGCGAGGTGCAGATCTATCCGCAGTTTTGTCGCGATTAGAGCACCGTTGCAAGATTACACTCAACAACCTCGAATTACGTTGTCCCCATCATGATCAAGTTTAATACAATTATCCAATCCACGGACAAGACCAGGGTAAACATTAACCCTCTGTGCTCTCACGCGGACCTATTACCTACACGTCTATAACGCGCACTGATAGCCAGTGAAAAGTTTGCACCGCTTATTATACTGACCGAGAAAAAAGTTTGGAAAAGCAAACGTGGGAATCACGGAAGTGTCATGTAAAGAAAAAAAGGACAAATCGAACGGTGAAAGCTAACGTCCATGATAAAGCCGAGATTCGCAGAAGTTTCAAAGACGAAACCGAAGGAATGTGGTGTGAGGTAGTCGTTGAAAAAAGAATTCGAAAAAGGAAACATGTGAGCGGTGAAAGTAAAAAATCCAGAGAAAAGGTAAAATGAAATTGCGAAGGTAAACGACCGTGGAAAAGGGAGATCTGTAGCAGTGTCGAGGTCGGAAGAGAGAGACCCCCGTGCCAGTAGCCGTCGCTCCGGCGATCCTCGGCGTTTCCTAAGCAGGCAATGTTACAAATTAGCAGATAATCAATTAGTCCGAAACTTCTGGCGTGCTTGAGCAAACAAATGACAGAACTGGACGCGCGGCTCGTAAAATATTTGGTAATTAAAGGCCGCTGAGAACGCGGGGGCGGGGTCCGGACCTGCTCTAGCGTCGGATCGTCGTTCCCGTGAACAGAGACAGTTGTAAGTACCGCCGGTAAAAAGCCCGTGAAGATTCGTTTCAACGAGACAAACAAAGCGTGCCGCACGAATCTGCATATAGATAGAATCCTCGGTGTAATAGAGATGTTGGAACGAATTGTGTTAGAATCTCTAGAATGGTACAGGCGCACCCGGCAAGACCGAGCCACATGGTTATTCACCGGTTCGATCGTTTCGGATATTGAGCAATAGGTATTGTGATCGATGAGATCGGGATCGTTGTTGAAACGGGACACATCGGCACATTCGGGCTATCATTATCCGCATCTGCCGCGGCTGTCTCGCAAGATACAGAAGAAGCTGTAATTACCGTCTGAAACGGTGTGTATTCCTCCATTCTTGCGACCCTGTCTTTGTTTCCGCGGCTCGGGGGTCATCGTATTGTCGTTAGTGACTCTTGCCGGCCGCTCTAACTCGAAGGTAGCCATTTAGATGTCTGGGGGCGACTTATGTCCGTAGGAACTCGTCGGTTTCCTCCAGAATTATTTAGCGTTCCGTCTGATTTCGAGGAAGCGCATCAACGGTCTCTAGCGGAGCCCTTTCCCCGTCATTTTTTCGACATCGACATCCAGAATACACAAAAACAACCAACCCCAACTTTGCGTTCTTCTTCTACGCGTGATAAAAATCGGGATGCACGGCTATCGGATGGAAGATGTCTACCGTCGGACGGCGGACGTTTCGCAATGGCGGAGTTTCGAGGCACTTCGAAGAAAAGCCGATGCGGGTCAGGCAATTTTATAAAAGAAGCGTCCTTGTGGATGGCCAAGGCCACATTTCAAAGGCACAATGAAATCAAAAGGTGGAAGGAACGGCTCTCGCCTGCGGGAACATCGAAACCCGTGGACGGGTTCTGGTACATCGATCGTGAACGGGAGTCCGTTCGATAACTAGGAGGATCTTATCTCCGGGGCTCCCAGTTTCGACGGTCCTCGTACCTCGAACTCTTAAAAGGTGTACCCTCGAGGGACGATCGTGCTTTGAGGGCGCCGCATCGCGCCAACCACGCCTCCTCCACCGTTATTTACCTCCGTCCTTTTCGCCCTTGCGGTTTTATTGCCTCCGTCTCCCCCTTTTTCAGCGTTGGTCCAGCAAGCCCGGGAGCGATAGATATCCCCGGCATCAATAAGGATCCGACGGCTCCGACAATTCCGTTCCCTAAGCGAGAAACCGCGGAAACCTAACCGTTCCTCCAGTTTCTGGACTCGCGAAACCTCGATGCGGTTTTGGTTCCATCAGTTCTCGAACCGGTCGCATTCTCTGTGTCCTCAAAAGCAAACAGAGTTCTTCTTTTGCCGAAGACGAGACTTTTTGTCCGGCGGGAAATAAAGAAACAAGTTTTTTTTAAGCACCGAAGTGAACAGCGTGCTACGCCCGCGCAAGCATGTTGTTTCCAAGGGGTATAAATCTCCCGTGACAGTGATGTCCGTGCCCGAGGCACCGTGGAGGTGCAGAAGAATTTGTCTGCGGCATGAAACGGCCCGGGGAGAAAGGTAGTGGCGTAGTAATTAGATGGTAGGAAATAGATAAATGGAGCAGCACCACCGGATTTTATGAAAGCTCGCGATTCGACTGACACCAGGCTACAGGTAGCATCGTAGTTACAGGATGGGCGATCACCGCAGTCTCACAACGTACGACAAGAAAGACGACAAGGCAATGATTCACATTGAGGATTGCTTCACTCCGAAACATCACGGTACGCGGTCACCAAAATGGCGGCTGTTGTGCACGCGTTTCTTCAAGAACGATCACATACAGCCGGAAAACTGACATAACTACGAAGACACTTCGTCGAAGACACATCGAGAGGGAACACACGGACGGCCGCACAGGTGCACACCGATCGTTATGTCACTTGTCTTTCAAGGGAAGGGCGAGAGATCCAAGATATATCTACAGACTTCGGGGAAACCGTGGATCCAAGGTCGGCAAAATGGCGACCAGATAAATGCGCGCGGGTTGATCGATCCGGTGACGAACCGGCACGCGTCTCTCTCACCTTCGAATTCGACGGGGTAACACTTCGAGCATGGCAGCCGCGATGACAAAACGGAACGAATCACTCAAAGCCGATTTCAAAGTCAGCCAGAGGAGCGGAGAGCACACGAGAGACAGGCAGGTGTAACGCGCAGCGGCAGTAGACACCAACTGATCTCACATAACAACGGCCGATAAAATTGTTGCGTTTCCACCAAAAATTATCCTCTTTTTTTCCCTCGCGGTATAAAAAGTACAAAATTGTGGTAATTTAGCCCCCACCGCTGCCGCATGGCTGCGGCGGCGATGCTCTCCGCTCGCTGCCCACGGGGAGGAGAGAGGCGAAACGAGCGCACAGGAACAAAAGAGAGAGAGAGAGAGAGAGGCGAGGAGAGGCGAGAGAGACCGAGGGCAGGACGAGGATAGAAAATGTTAGAGGGGCGGAGAGAGGAGAGGAAAGCGAAACGGGGGCCTTTTGCCCGTGAATACGCCGCACTAACAACACGGGACAATTACGGTTCAATATAGCTGACGTTAATAGCGATAGCAGGGGCGGCTTCACACGCTCGGCCGTGTTCATCTTTTCCCTTATTCGCGGAAGAAGTGTATACTCTACTGAAATTATTCTGGCCGAGTTTGTACCGTGAACCGTGGCCAGGATACACCGCATATGCCGGACGAAAACGTGTTACGTGCGAGCGTTTTGACGTGCGCGAACCGGTAGCATCCATTCGGCCGAAGAGTAATTGCCCGTGCGGCACGTATGTGTAATTGCAACGAACGGCGAACGATGACACTGTTATCGCGTGCACGTCGAGGGCCCGATGCCCGAAGAAACTATTCAGCCAGCCTGAATGGACACCGGCTACTTCTCGACAATATCGTCTTTTCCACAGACGACGGACGGTAACTTCGAAAGATACACGGGATCGCGAATTTCGCCGACGTTCGAGACGCATCGAACAGGGCCGCGTTCGATTTCGCAAGTACGGATACTCGAGAGTCGGCCAGCGTGCTGCTGGCCGCCTCGTGTGAACTCGCCCAGTGCTTAAAGCCACTGAGAAGGGGCATACTATGAAATTAGTATAATCACGATCAAAATTACTCGCACCGGGCTATACTGGAACCACCAACCGCCGGTCAAATCGCCCGCCCCGCCATCGCCAATCAGCGATCGCGAGTCCGCGGCCATCTTGCGCGATGCAGCCTGCGCGTCGGTAGCCACGAATTACCACAAAAGTGGATAATCCCTGTTCGCGAGCTGTACACCAGACTGGCGAGCACTTTTCGTCGGTCTCGGTGCCCTTCGCTCCAAGGAACGGAGATGAAGATGTCTCGCTACAACCATTTCCTGACAAGGGGACTAAATCCAGCGCGATTCTCTAAGGCCCTCAGAACGAACTCAAGCGGGTCAAGATCAGTTATTCTCACATAAATGATAATCCTTTGCATTAAGTTCCCTTTGTGTCCTCGCACTTACGTGTTCACCGGAAGGGACAGAGATGAAGATGTCCCACTGAAACGACATCCTGACAACGATACACGTCCCAACGAAGTTCCCTAACGCCGTGCATCGAAAGACAAGCTTGCTCGGGTCAAGATCAGATTTATCATTCACAATAGGAGAGATTTCATTCCTTGTAAATGATAATCATCCCTTTGTGCCCTCGTACTTAACATCGGGAACGCCGCGTTGTTCTGTCGCGTTCAGGGAACGCTTTCCTTTCCGTGTTCAGCGCACGGGAAAAAAAAGAAACGACACGCAAGGGGAGACCGCGAAACGTAATCGCGCTTCGAAGTCTCTCACGCAGGCTGGTACAAGGTTGTCGTCTTCCATTTACGGTACAGCCGTGCACTGTGTAATTATAAGAACAAAATATTTAGACTGTTCTAACTCGCCGTTCCAAGGCTGCGTGCACGGCTCCGCGGTAATGACAATGTTCGCATGGATCCGTCCCGGAGCGCTAAACAAACCTCGTTGGCCATCTCCCCTGCCGCCGATTCTTCTCCCTCAAATTAGTTAATGACTCTAATGACTCTAATGCGCCTGTAATTTACCGGGAGCCGTTAGCAGAACCGCGGAGAGGTGGGGGGGGGGGGGGAGAGTGATAATCAGATAGTTTAAATAGTGTCTCGCATTTTCGCTGATTGCCTCATCATAAACTAATTAGCAGCATCTGATAAGCTGAAGCATTTTTCTCGGTGTCGTTCGCGTTTGCGTACACGGACACCCGACAATGTAGCATTCGCGCTCGTCTCCCGGTGCACACGCCTCAACCACTTGGGGTTTCCGTAGCGCCGTGTTACGTTTCGTTAAGTTGCGTCACGTGGACTGGTCCCCTGATCATAGTTGTTAATTATATCGGGGCATGGAGAGGTGACGGCTGCGCCTCTCGCATTAAAACCGTGGATATAGAGGCATAACGGGCCGCACTCGTGGCATCACGTATCGTCGAAGAAATATCACTCGACACGGTCGTTGCCGCCGACACGAAAGAGGAAGCTACTTCGGATCCTCGACACGGATGTTGCCCACCGGATATCAACAAATCATCGGCATCGAGAGCAGTTTTAAATTTCTAATCGACCGCGATACGATGCGAAAACGATCCCGCCGAGAGTCCCGTCGGAATCACAGAACACGCGAATTACCGTTGACCGATCGAGATTTGCATTGCTAAAACGAGATAAGAAGAAAGCGGCGGATAGGGAGGAGGGCGTAGCATAGGAGATCCCTGCCAGTCCTTCCGCCGTTTTCGAGGCATATACTATCTGTTACACCCGGGGCACGAATACGAATTAGGACCGAGTCGCAACAGGATCGAGCCCGACCGATTTCGAGTATGCTGGCGCCTTGGGCAACGATAAGTTGCTGTAGCGGGTCTAGCCACTGCTCTGCCCTCTGTAATTATACCGTATACAACCGAGAGCGCTGGCTCCGCTGGCTTGCTCTTTCTTTCTGCGTTACTTTCTCCTTCGTTTTCCACCGTTCCTCTTCTTCAACGATGCTTCTTATTGTTCAACGTGTGTTTCGCCGACCATGGTCCCGCCGGGGGCGAAGGTTGCGCTCAGGCAGCCGTCTTACAAACTCCCTCTTCAGCCTCCTGCCTGTTCCGTTTGCTTTATCCAACTCGACGCATTCCTTCATTATTTAACGCTTCTTCTTCAAGTTTGTCATGCTTTCAATGAAAACAGCAACGTAATACTCTGGTCATGCAACACAGTCCGTAATTGGCCTCATCGACGTAAACCCTAAATGGCTCGATGAAACTTCTTGAAACCCTTACATACGATGTATATCAAAATGTGAAAAGAACGTTGTTACTTTATGATCTTTTCCTGCGGTATTATTGCTATCTCAATAGTCTTCCCCATTGATATTTGATCCGTGGTGATCGATACTTGCACATGGCCCATTGTCCACGCGAACTCCGCAGCTTGCAGGACACAAAGGGCACAATGTGGACACATTTTGCTACCCTTCTTTCACAATCCGGAACTGTTTGGCAATACAGGCTGCGTGTAACCAGTCGGCATAATTGATGACTTCTGGCGTGTACCATCGACACGCGTATTGTCGATCGGGCACTGTCACTGTACCCGTCGCAAGACAACCGTGTTATTTGCATCTCGGACGCCCAGGGCCAGAGATATCCCGTTGTGGATATTTGAAACGAGGATAATTGGTTCCAGATCGGCGCGACGTTTGGTTCGCGCGATTGCCTCGGTGCGTATCTGCCGATACGCATCTGGAACGGCGTTCCGTAATTTCGCCTCGCGGTTTAATATTCAGGAAAAAACCAGACCGCCGGTGCGCGGCGGTCGCTCGCCGACGGAGGAGCGGTTTCTGCGACAAGTTCTCCTTTCCCTTCGCTTTCCATCCGCATATTTATCTTATGAATTACGACCAGTGCCTCCTTCTTCTGCTGCTAGAAGAATCGTCGGGTTCAATTCTCGACCACAAAAGCAAATATCGAAGGTGGTAAACAACTTCGGCTGCTTTCACCGAATAAAACACTGTTTGCCTGATTCCTCTTGCCGCAGCCACGATAAATTCTAGTGATCGTAGTTACGCGTCGTGACTCATGCCGACGGGACATCACCCAGGAAAACACGAACCACAGACACGTTTGTTACGGACAATGTTTACGCGCGTAGCTCGACGAGCAAGAGCTCATTTATACATATGAATACAGGATGCACAGGATACCTCGCATCCACACGTGCACACGAGCCCATCCAATCGCAGCGAACCCGTACACCTCTATTTTCCGGCTACGCACGCTCGCTGACTGCGAGATTTATGATTTGTTACGTAACGACGTCTCTGGCAAATTTAGCTGCACCATACGCGATCCGTATAATCATTTCGCAGACCAGTGAACGCACGCTGCTCCAAAACATCCGATACTAGATAATGGACGTCGCTGAAAACGGTGATGTAGTGCTCGAACGCACGAATCTAGAAATACCCTCGATAATAATTAATCAGAGTGAAATTTATTTACACTGTGAATTAGTGTAATTGTTTTACTTCTATTTCTTGGACATAGATAGTTCTACATAAAAATCCGCAGTCTAGCAATGACCATGTTAAGAGAGAAAGGTTTCGATAAAAGGGTCGCGAATTAATTCATGTACAATATAATCATCTTCACGAGCCATGTCCACGAAATTCAACGGTTTCATTGAAAAATGTGCATGCGCGTGTAGCGAATCGCTATTGTCGGCTAATAACGTGTCATATTCCTCTGCGTTTATGTGTTTCTTAAGCGGATGCGTCCAGCTGCTTTTAGAAGATTCGCATTGCGATTTGTACAATGCGGCATTGTCGGGCCTGCTTTCAACGGAAGAAGGAAAGGTTGTGACCACCAATTCCATATAATATGCAAACAGTACGTCCATCATGAGGAACAACACACGAGAATGCTTCGATCGCCGAAGGCTTGCGTGTCGGACAGCCGGCCGATCAGACCTGAAGTGTTAGGAGCAGGCGTGATACCGCTTTTTGCGGGTTAACCGACGACGATACCACGGCATGTTAACGGTCATGCGATACAGTAGGTCACGCATGCAAAAAAACAATGTACGCGTGCGTGTGTGCGCTGTATTTTTGCATTCGGACGTGCCAGAATAAAGAAAATGCCAAACGAAATGGCTTAAAAATTCTGACCGCGACGAACGTCCTTCAGAGCTAACGATTGCACTTCGTTGCACAGTTGGCAATCAACGCACACGACTTACAATATCAACTTTTAGAAACGAGTAAACTATTTCTACACGTCTGTGCACCATCCATAATATTTGGGACCAAAGGCCCATCCCCCCGTCTGAATCAATTCGCGATTCGTTGGAAAGTTTAGGTTGATTGCGGTGAACGAGGCGGAAGGGTGCTAAGGTAATCCACTTTGGCCGTCACACCTCTTGCTAGACATTGATTTCACATTATCCTGAGCAGCAACGTCGACCGATTGGTTCTCTCGGTGTCCATGTTCGAGACCCTTTCCCGCAAACGTGCTCCTGTAGACGCGCGTGTCCACAAAACCGACGTGTCGGCGTTTGTGTTTGTGTTTGTACGAGGGGGGACCAAGCTTTAACGCTCGGCAGGGTGTAGCACGCAAAGTCGAGGGCGGCGGCAACCGCAATATTAGATTAATGGCGGATGTACTTCACTTTCAGGTGCAATATCGCCTTTCGGCCCGGACTTCGCCGTAAATCCTACTTTTCCGTGCGGCGCCGACCACTTTGTCGCGCAAATATCTCTTCGACCAGTTACCGTATCACGTAACACTAATTAACCGAAGCGTGGTACTAATTTCCAATTGTTTAAGAATTCGATTCGAGGAATAATTTTAAAAGTAGTCTCTCGCTTTATCTGCGATCGAAGATTCTGATACGCGCAGATGCTTCGCAAAATTTTAAGAGATCCACTGCGTAGCGATCTGCGACGTATCGTCGCGTACCATAAAGAATCATAAATCAGCGTGCAAAAAGTAGAAAGTTATAGCCACCGAGACGTCGAGGCAACGTCTTTGCTTGAACAAGCGGCAGCACCGGGATGGCCTCGAGGGCTGAACGAGGTAGAGGAGCAGAATGGGAGATCCCGAGCCTTGATCGTGATAAGATGCAGCGGCGTCGTCGGTTGACAAAGGGTCGTAGGAACGCCCCTTCAGATCCGACGTGCAACCGCTTGCGGGGGCGTACATATTAAAATTGGACCCCCACCTCTGACCCTCTATCAACCATTCGCCGAACTTGTTTATTACTGGCACGTACAATCACGTTACCAGAAAATATGGTCCCTTTTACTGAAATCCTCGTCTGTTTACACTCGTGTCTCGCATTCTTGTGCACCTACACTATACCCATGAAACACCACACTCGCAAGATAATTGGCAGCAGGCTCTAGAGCCTGCTAAGTATAATTAAATTCGATCTTATGTTTGGAAATCTTTCCTGCTTCTAGTATTTTGTATAAGCATATTTGCATTCTTGTACAAAATGCTCATTTACTATACTTTCTATCCTTGAACAGCAACCTATCTAGTACATTTTGCATCCTTGCACAAAATACTTTCACTTACTTCATTACGAATCCTTGAACAAAAGTATACATTCTTGCCGTTTTGCATTCTTGCACAGTAATTATTGATTACTGTGCAAAGAAGTTGAATAGTTAACTTCTTGGAACCTCTTCTGTTTCTACTATGTTATGTTCTGCTATTGCAACACTCATTAACACACGAGATACACGCACACACTTCAAATAAACAATTGACTCTGTTTTCTCAGTAAATATTCTGAATAGCTTCATTCATAATTGCATACTCTCATGCATTAACAATGCATTGAATGCTAAGACTGCACAATTGCAGTTAATTTGTACAAATTGTACCATAATTCCTTGTACTTGTTTACCGGCGTTACAATAGTTATTCATACTTGCAAAATAGTTGTCTATGTACCGAACTAAAATATTTCTCATAGTGTTATGTAAACAAATATTAAGGAAAATATTATTTGCAACAATGGGCATTATATCCCCACAATTCGCGTAATTACACCATGTGCAATTATATTATGTTAACACGTTATCTGATTAAGTTCGAACTAATGTATGTTGTATTAAAATATGCCAATTATTTCCTCTACACGAGCATCTCTTGAGAGCATTCTATACTTCAAAAAAAAATAAGAATGTCTACCGGAAGACTTTCCTTAAGCCCCACCCAATGATACGTAAGTATTTCGTTCATTAAATAGCAGAAAAGATAAAAATTCTTCTCGAGAGTCATTAACAAACACATACATCACAAAACATGACAATTACCGGTCATTTCAATTGTTCTCTCCGTATCCTATAATTATGATACGAGCTATCACGTGTTCTAGCAGTCGTTACATTGTTGAATTACATAGTCACGATTAAATGAAGAAAAATTCAACGTAAAAATTTTCATACCAAATAGTAAAACCGCGCGTTCATCTTTCATTTAGGCCTCTTGGAAATGAAGAAGAGTCAAAATTCTCTGGGAATTTCTTAGTCTTCTGCACGGCCAAAACTTTCCCTGTTCATCCGTCCTTCTTCGTGGAGGCAGTTCACAACTATACCGACTTGAAATTGCAACGAAACTGCATCTGCTGCTGCCCTCTGCACCCCCTTCTCTCAAACCACAGACGAGATATACCTCTTTATCGTCCCACCCGGCGGAAAATTACAAAAAAAACGCAATTACAAAATACAAAAAAAGCCCATATGTATTTATGTACTCTTCCTGATACACATTTGACAGTGCTCTACTTTCGGCCACTTTACAAATGAATAGCAAGAAGAGCCTAATTGTTAGCCTACCCGTCCGAACCTCTAATCTTCTACAGTTGTATACTATGTATCGTACAGAACCAGCAGTCTCTTCAGGATGCAGTACGGCAATTCATTTATCGCAACCCTAAAAGTTGGGATTGTCTACCACGTGCATATTGGAAAACTTCTATTATTACAATTATCTGACATTACAGAAACCAGTGTTGCAGGGCGCAGTGAACACTAAATTCCGTCGACAAAGTTACTGCACTAAACGTAAAGATACCCCGTCTTTTACCTTACGGGCCGACGAGGCGTTCGATACGTTGTACATACACATCGTGTACGTCTACTATCGCGATCGAGCCACTACGTTGTGGGGGTTAGCCCAAAAAATATACATACTGGTGAAACGCAGTGGTACGTTCCATGCATTTAGCGCTCACACGCCATTAAATGGCTAAAGGCACACGTCGCTACGTTCAGATAAACTACAGTGTTTTCCGCTATCGTAAGTCACGGCCAATACCATGGCTTGCACTGCATTAGATGCTAATACAATGCTCACCATGATATTGTCGTGCATACCGCCACAGGTGACGTAACTTAATACGTCTTCTTTTTGTGTACGGTATTGTCGAACGACAGCGGAAACATTTCTGGAACGGCAAACGAGTCGTGTGTCGTGGTACACCGCGGGGGGTTGAACGTAGAAACGTGCAACGTGATTTTGCGCCAACTGCTTACGGCAACTTGGCCTCAGAACGTACCACTACGTTTCGTCTCTACGTAGTGGTCCGGTGGACACATGCTCCACATTTTGACAGTATGAAAAGCTCTAAAGTTATCATTTTATATCTAAAGTGCTTCTGAACTTTAATGGTCGAATGCTCCTTGCGCGACTGGTTCTGCAATGTCAGACATTTACACTAATACGACGACGCGATTCTACTTAATAAATCTTATTAAATAAATTAAATATTAAAGATTTTTTACGCGTTTTCCAAAATGCATGTAAGCGTAATCCCGCCTTAAAACAACGCGCTGGTATTTTTCGCAACACTAAGATAATCGCGACAGCAATTTCTCGCAACGCTAATTTCTCACGCCGATATGATGTTTCACGGTCTATTAATTAATTCGCGGCATGCAGTAAAATGGCAAAATTGTGGAGAGGGCCGGTTTCTCCACAATCTCTCTTTGCAATGATCAAAAACGGTGAGTAAATAAATTCTGTTACCACAACGCTAATTCACAACCCGTTGTAATTTTCTCGCAACACTACTCAAAATCGCGGATACCTACACCGCACCGGGCAGCCGTTTCGACTGCGATCACGTTTTCAATGATCGTTGGTCCAATGGTTGCAGCTGGAGCATGGGCGTCTGAAATACGAATGACTCGAACGCTAACACGATACTTTTGCTACGCAACGCTAATTCAATGAACAGAGGATTCAAGAAACTACTTTACATTTTCCGCAAAACAACTATATGAATATCAAACTGTTATAAAATTGTTATATCTTAAATATTGCTTTAAGCAGCAATCGAAATGAGAAAGGAAATCGCTACATTTCATTCGCAACACTATAGTCTAAACAAGTTACATTGTACTTTATAGAAATCGCGTTTATTCCGCAACACTAACTTTAATCTCTGTTCAAAATAGACTAATACAACACACGTGGTCTTGTTCGCAACGCTACTGGAAATCGCGGACGTGCCCATCTCCGCTGATCGTTGGGGCGGCGAGGCCTGCCCATGTATACAACTAACTACTTATACTACTAAAGACTACTACTATTTTTACAGACAAGTACAGTGAAATGATTGTAACGAAATGACCTCGCATCCGAAGATGCGAGGCCATTGTAGTTGCCCTCTTGAGTCGACTGTTTGTCGGGGCCTCTTCGGCATATAGCCTCTTCTTTTTCTTCGGCGGACCGCCAAACATCTGAAACCTTACACGTGCTCGCAGAGTGAAAACGATCAACGACTTCCGAGAGCAAAGACAAGTCTCGAAAGAAGCCTATCGCTCCTCTGGTGCAATCGAGCCGGTATCGCAACGTTTCGAAAACCCTATTTCCGCGCGCGTTCGCGTCCGCGTCCGCGGGAAGCTAAGAAATTAGCACGAAGCATCGAGCACGAATGATCAAATCGAACGCATGCCTCGTTCGATTTAGCTTCGAGACGAAACTTCGAGGCCCTACCAGTGACTGGCTACCGTGCGAATCGCGGCCTACCCGAAAGAAAAACGGTAGCCAGCCCCGGACTCTACCTATTTAGAATTAGCAATCACACCGAGAAGGTAAGTTACCTACGCTACCTAGCCCTATATTTAAAAAATGGCAAAAAACTAGCACTCCAACACATTCACAACACGATCTCCATACATACGCCAGGGTGCAATAACCTGACACCTAGAGAGAACGTCCCGGGACGCCTCCGACACCCTAACGTTCAAACCACAAGCACACACGTTAAAGGTACATACCAGTTTTCCTGAAATCGACTGACAATGGTAGTGATCATTGCGACATGAATCAATAAATCGAATAATAGTTGAATCAAATTACGTGTAATTTTGTATATTACTCGTTGTTTTTAATGAATTGAAAGAACTACTTCACATATTCCATGAAGATCCATGTAGCATGTCACAGATCAACAGGAATATGTGCTACTGAATATAGTTTATAAACCGACGCAATTCCACTACCTATCAACACACACACACAAGTGGAATATACGTCGTGCACGTAATACACTAACTATTACCAGTCGCCACACAAATTATTAAAACAATATTCCATGCCCGTTGCTCTCACCCTCCCGAGTAGCGCCTGGGCACGCGAAAGGATTTGAGCAACGGACAGGGAATCTTAATATCCTGAAAATCCTAGCTAAAAAATCAGTTAAATTTTGTACGAGCTAATATTCTTCTTTTTTTACAAAATGATTCTATTCAAATATTTAATTAAAAGATGGATAATGGATCTTTATTATCATAATTGGTAATAGAAAGGATAATGGAAGTATATTTTTTCTAATAAAAATATTTAAAAACCCTCGGACGACCCTTGAGACAAAGCATAACTTCAAAATATTTCGGACAAAGAAAAAAGATACTTTATGAAATGTAAAGTACTATTAAATGTAACGTAGCTTAATTTGCTTCGTCTAAAGAATCTATTCGTCGCGAATCGTCTTTTTGCACGTGATTTCTAACGCTTCCGAGCATTTTAAACTAATTCCAAGATACAAACGATTATATTGAAGATGAAGAGTGACTCTAGTAATTGTGCTCCAAGTTACGGAAGATTTTTATCTTCTCGGAAATTGGAGACTCAATTATTGAAATTATTTATATTTATAAAAAAAACGCGACATACAAAAAGATCCTACCTAGCTAAGAAATAACAGATTACTACCCGCGGAAAACGCCTGGCGTTTTCCACGGTCACTGTACATGTCAAAATATCAAATGTAATAAAAATGACTTGCTTTTTCACTCACTACTTGTTGAAGGAAGAGAAAACTGCATTACAGACCGCAACTAGCAATAATCGCACCTCGCCTCGGTAGAGCCTCATTGGTTACGATATCGCCACTGCGCAAAGCGTTACAGACCTGGAATCAAAATAGATGCATGATATTAAAAAATTGATTCGTACTATAGCAACAAAGATTAATTGTAAAGATAGTTCGGTACTTACATTCTTTCCCCCTTGAAGAAAGTACCACACGTTGTTTTCGATCTCAGCTGTAGATGACCTCTTTAAGCATCAAGTTAGGCAGTAACAGGTATCCAGGTTTCCAGGTAAGTAACAGGTATCCAGTAAGTACTCTGAAACAAAAAGAATAATTTCATTTAATTTCAGTCGACCGACCGTCGGAGACTATTAAAGTTAAATATTTATTAATTTTTCGTTAGTTTGAAAAGATGATGTTGAAGAACACTCATCCTCGCGCACACTCCTGCTCGAAGAAAGCACGACACGCTGCGTTTCCATTTCGTCTATCGACGCAGCTCTGTAATAAAAATAACAAATTCAATTAATATCAATCGACCAATCGTTAAAGAATAAATTCGAATTAATATAAAATAAATAATTCAAGTTGAATATAAAACGAAAAAAATAATTTGAACCAAAATTAAATGAATTTGTTTTCTATTGAACGACACAAGAGTAAATATCGCGAGAAGGCAGTACGATTCACCAATTTTAAATCAATAAAAAATAAATAATACGCTTGAACACAGTATTAATTAGAATAAAAATTATAATAAATAATCTTTATATCTATCGAATGATAAAATACTGAAACCGTACGCACCACGTAAAGGTCCTCGTGATTCATCGTATACGTATTTCATCCAGTGTCACCAGATCGAGGAAATCGAGGGGTTACAATTTACCCCCTTTCTGATAATCAGATTAATACGTGACCAGTCCACGGACTTAGTGGGGGATGTTGGAGTATGTTCATTTGGGATCGCGAAGGAATTGCGACCCGCGAGGGGCGGCGCGGCGCGAAGGGGAAAGGAGTTCGCGAAACGTAGAACGCAGTTCCTTTCGATACAAAACATTACGTCACGTTCCGAGAGCTGCTCCTTTAACTTACCCTAGTCACCCTCTTTGTTGATAAGTTAGTGGGATAGTTCACAGAACGGCATACTTGCGTATCAATAAACATTGTGACCAGGTAGCTTAGAAAGACAGTTCTTTGCACGTGACGTCATATATTGTTTCTAACGGTATTCATGGTGCAACGCAGATATGAACAATTAAATAATATTCACCCTCGCGCCCTCTTCTACTTGAAGAAAGCAGAAGACATGACGTTGCGTCTTGATTTCGATTCTCGAAAGCTTCATTGGTATCGATCTGAACTGACAAAATATGATCTTTTGATCGATTGAACCTTCTCCCTCCAACCCTGAACCGAAACAACGAATTCGTTAATTTCAATCGTAAACAGCCAGAAAATAATTCGAAATTTATAATAATTAAATAATTCAACTTGAATATAAAGCCAAAATTAGTTTCAACGGTTAAGAAACTATATTTCCATAGCACGAAACGACTTTAGAAGGACATACATAATTTAGGTTGAATATTTATTAATAGTTTACAAATTCTTTGAACAAGAATGATTAACAACACAGTATTATTGAAAACACAACGAATACTTACGCTCACGTCTTCCTCTGTTCGAAGAATGTACGGCACGACGTTGCGTCTTTATTTCAATTGTTGAATCGGATCGATAGTATCGATCTAGGCTGACAATATGTTTTTTCGATTGATTGAACCTTTTCCCTCCAACTCTGAACCGAAACAACGAATTCGTTAATTTCAATCGTAAACAGCCAGAAAATAATTCGAAATTAATAATAATTAAATAATTCAACTTGAATATAAAGCCAAAATTAGTTTCAACGGTTAAGAAACTAGATTTCCATAGCACGAAACGACTTTAAATACAATTGGCCGTTACGACACAAGAGAAACTCGGAATTAATAGGAAATACGTAATTCAGGTTGAATATTTATTAATTGTTCATTAATTGTCTGAAAAGATTAACAATGACACAGTTTAATTGAAAAGATAATTGGTACTCACGCACACATCTTCTCCATCTTCAAGAAAGTACGACATGACGTTCGTCTCGCTTTCAATTATCGAAAGCATCGATCTATGCTACCAAGATGCTCTTTTGATCGATTGATTCTTTTGCCGCGGATTCTATAACAGAAAAAGTACATTCATTAATTACAATTGACAAACAGTTAGAAGCTAAATCAGAATTAATTATAAATAAACAATTCAATTGGAATATAAAATCAAAATTAATTTGTACAGAATTTAAACGAACTCGAAGAGAGCGAAAACACAACCACCGACAACATATTGTTAAAGGCTGCTCGATCCTTGGAACATTTATGTATAAAAATAAAGTGTAAGGATATAATATTAAGAGTTTAGAAGTTATTCGAGAAAGATGATTTTGACAATAAAATTTGTTATTTATTTATTAACTTGTTAGCCATTTGAATTTGATCGTTTTCGTGTACAATTTAGTCCAGCGTTTATCGTTCGTGAGCATAGAGGGCGTAAGAAAACCAGTCGTGATTGGTGAGACACGAAACCCCATATGGTGATTGGTCTACTGTTGTACCTTGTTTATGCTAGTGGTCACCATTCGTATTTACCGCCTTCGTAAATACGTAGTTACATAGGTGATTTCAATGTTTCAAATCAAATTTGAATAATTTTGTTCATACTTTTCAAAAATCCTATGGAAATGTTCCCTCAAAGTTCTCAGAAAAGGTACTGGATGTTCTGCGACGAAAATGACTTAACAACGCTACGTGAGAGAACAAACGCTGAGTTTATTGAAAGGCATGGGGCAAACATGACTGTAAGTAGATCCCTCATTTTTGTCAAGCTGCAATGCTTATTTTGCACATTTCATTCTAATATTGTTTACCGCTTTCTATTATATTTCTCACATTTGGCTGCTATCTCGTTTCGTTACTATACAATATTATAGGTTATATGCTCTTCTCTGCGCTAAAGTGCAACTATCGATACATTCGCTTACTGCTATAATATTGCCTTATGTTTAGTTAATCAATGCGTTCCAAGTGATTTATTATGATTAGTTCTTTGCTAATGCCAATTAGTTCTTTCATTATAACATAAACAATGTATTTACAAGGCAGAGGAAAGGGAAGAACATTTTCTATCGTCCACAGAGGAACGTACTTTGCTGCGTTTTTATGAGTTACAATTAAGGGATTTCTGTCGGCGGTTCAGTCCACCTATGCCAAGGGCTACTATAGCGACCGCACTACACTATTTCAAAAGATTCTACCTCAGAAATAGTGTCATGGACTATCATCCGAAAGAGATATTGGTCACATGCGTCTACTTGGCTTGTAAAGTAATTATAAATTAATCTCTACCAGCACGTGCATATGAACTCGTGTTTTTAAAGGGTATATTTTAGGTAGAGGAATTCAATGTTTCCATATGTCAGTTTGTCGCTAACATTAAGGGTGATCGGGAAAAGGCATCTGATATTATACTTAATAATGAACTGCTTCTGATGCAACAGTTGAATTACAACTTAACAGTACACAATCCCTTCAGACCTGTAGAGGGATTGATGATCGATATCAAGGTACATAGTTGAAGATGTTCAAACTCATCTGGCAATTGGGTCATTCAACTTGCACACTTTTAGACAAGGTACACATCCTTGGAGAATCCAGAAAGGCTCAGACCATATATAGATGAATTTCTGGAAAGGGTATTTTTGACCGATAGCGTGTTGCTCTATGCTCCAAGCCAAGTTGCATTGGCAGCCACACTGCATGCGGCATCCAGAGCATCTGCAAACCTGGATAATTATGTGACCGACATATTATTCTCCAAGGAGCACTTGGGTTGTATAATTGAAGCAGTAAGAAGTAAATATAAACATAGATATTATAAGTACCTAGAAATAGTACTAGATTAAGTTACAACATGAAACGTGTATTCTAGAAATAAGGTCTATGGCTAAATGCGTAGAACCTCCTTCAAGGGATATAGTAAGGGCTTTGGAAAAGAAATTGGAAAAATGTCGAAATCAGGAAAATAATCCTGACAGTGATATGTAAGTACAGATCTATGTAGAGTAATTTCTGCTTTAATGCAGTGTCCTAAAGGAGTTAAGAGACTTTTAGTGGTAAATAAAATAATTTGGCTATCTATGGTGCTATTATAGTTATAAACAAAGGATGCAAGAAATGTTGGATGAGGAGGACCTGCAGGACAATGAAAAGTATGCTAAAATAATGCAGGATCAAGCTGCCCATGATGAAAAGATCTTGGGAGTTAGCAAAGTCTTGTCTCCTCCAGCTCAGTAATAAATACACGTCCTGTTTTGTACAAGAAAATATCGTAACAAACTTTATGAATATCATTTTTCTACCCAATTTCAATGTACATATTTAATAAATAATTTATTAGTTTGTTTTCTATAGTAGTTTACAAGAAAGAGGATACGATATTATTTATTAATATTATTTAGAGATAAAGATGCGTTTGTTCAGTTTTTCCTGTGCAAACGGAGAGACTGCGATAGAAAGAATGAACTATATACTGTGTATATTATGCCTCCTTACAATAAATGCGAGTACAAAATAATTTCCTAAGTAACTAACATTACCGACGAATATTCGATCCCTACGAGTTTCGTTTTTCGAGCGTAATATGTACGAACGGCGCCACAACTGGCGCGATTTTCGAATCGTTTCAATCCCATCACTTCTCCACATAGCAGAAAGTATTAAAAATTTTCAATTTCTGAAAACTCCATAAATTACAATACATTTCACTACAATCTAAAGTGTTTAGTAGTAACTATCACACGTGATTCCAGTTTTTAGTTATTCAGTCGCGCACTATAATCGACGATGGCCAGAAACACTTTTGATTTATGAGTCCGGATGTCGAAAGTCTAATCTTTGACTCAAATGATACGGTGGATTATTTGGGGGGATGCTTTGAAAAATTGAAGATTGTTGTCCCATTGACAAATTGCTCGGTAATGGTTGGACTATTGGTAATGCAGGTGGCAGAGGGACTGTCGTCAAATGTTGAGGAAAAATTGGTGTGCCTGGTTGTGGTTGTCCCGGATAGTTGAAAAACCTATAGAAAATTTCAAGTAATAAGTAGAAGTGGTAGAAGCACCTGGAAAAGTGGATGAATGTTATAGTTACCATAAACGGTCCCCGACAAAAATTGGTCGAGGTGCTGGGATCCCTAAACTGGAGTAATACTGTTGCGCAAGCAACTCCACGTCGTTTGTGTACTTCCTTTTCCACTTTGTACGTCTGTTTTGGAACCATATCTTAATCTGCGAATGAAACAAATTGCTTGATGAGTAAAACTGTTCTATGAGAATATAATCAATAACTAATCTATGTGAAATGGTAGAAAAAGGGGTTGTCCAGAAACTGTTGTATTAATTGAGTGTTACTTGCAAGAATATAATTAATAGCATTAATTATATGATCTAAGACGTACACAGAGAATATTTTAGCTTGGAGGTAGTATGGATATATGACTAATTTTTGTATGAAAGTTTCAAGAGTCTAGCATGCACTTCCACAACTTCATATCTAAATTGTACAATGCATAGATGAATAATTCAGCTCTACAACAGTTACAATTGGATCAAAATGATCTGCATTTGACATGCAATGGTTAGTTGTAGTGAACATTAATTGGGGAAAGCGAACGAGAATGATAGAACATGCGAGATAAGAATGAGATAGTATAAATGTTCCAGACAAACGCGATATCAAAAGAAAATACAGCGATTAACATCGTGTGTACAAAATTCGTTGAATATTAAGTAGCAAAAGATGAGGATCAGATAAGGTAGGTCGCGTATAACATTGATTTAGAAATCTGACGTTTAGATATCAAAAATATTTGCCCCGGGTGAGGATCGAACTCACGACCTTAAGATTATGAGACTTACGCGCTGCCTACTGCGCTACCGAGGCACTTGCAAAGCTCTGTACTAAAGTTTCTGAACCGATCGCTTGCGAAATCATTTGTTTCATGTTGCAAAAGGCTTGCGACACCGAAATTACTCCGAATCTTTTCATCTGACACTAAAGACTCCAAAAAAAAAAAAAAATCTGTTGAGTGATTTAGATTGGAGTATTTCGTGTGAAAGTGTACCAAGTCAAAAAAAGTAAACACATGATGGGACGCGGGAAAAAATGAACTTCGAATTTTCGGAGGACAGACCGGATCCGTGGTAATATATCCTAATTAAAAAATCGACGCCTCTTCGGTCCGACGCCTGGCCGCATCCGTCGTCCGGGACGTTTGGTTCTTATGGCATGCTGGAGGATCGGAGAAACACCAAGAAGAAGGGGACTCCCGGAGCTGGCTCGTTAACTACGAGAAATATTGTGACAGTTATGTCTGCGGGACGACACGTCTCCTTCTTCCCTCTGATCCGTCGTCTGATCGTCCTCCCTTTCGCCGTGATCGCGAAGATAATTATCTGCCTCGTTCGCGGTGCCGCGCGATATTTCTACGGTTCTGGCAATTATTGCGACTCGCAACACTGCTAGCCAGCCGATCGCGACCATGCTCAACGGGAAAATATCCAGTCCGTTATCGTAAATTAATTAGTTTAGAGCCCAGACTACCCTCGGAGCCAGTCCGCTACAAAGTGAACGGGAAAACTTATGTAACTGGCTCAATCTACCTGACAACTTTGTGTAGTTAACACGAGATTACTTAAACCTATCCACTGAGCCCGCCATGTCCTCGACTCGGTGTAATATTAGAAACCGCCGAGAGCCGCTCAAAAACTGAGAAAACCTGAACTGGACTCGTATATCTGTCTATTATACTTTGCTAATCGCGAACAGGACCTTTAGAAATCTTTGTGACCGTCGCTTGCAAGAAAAACTTAATTGTAGCCTATATCGGGACATGAAAATTTTCGGAGTAAATTCACATGTATGGAAATAGCCCGCGAAGCTCCGCCATCGGCAAAAACACGTTTCCAAGCAGAACGCGATCCTCGCGAGGGAAGATTAATTAAACATTTCTACGAAAGGAAGACGCGAGCGTTTTGCTCTCTTATCTCGGGGCAGTGCGCGAGAAGAAAGGGCGTAGAAGTGCTAATTGGTCCTAAAGGGCGATCTTCCCCCATGGCGCCATGACCCGGCGCCTGCACATATGGTGACCTTCGTTCTCATAACTAACTCAGGGGTCGGTTGATTCGACGGAACTTGGTCTGGGGACAGGGGACTTAAACTATTTCAGGTGGCGAGGCCTGCGGAAGTCGCAGCGAGCGGACGTTATCGCGATTTATTGTACACGGTGCGGTCTCGTTCGACTTCCGCGAGGAACGTGTTTCCTTTTAATCATCGTAAGATCTCGCCTAGTCTATGTTCCCTCTATTAAGACGCGCACAGGATGTCGAGTGAATCATGACACGTTTGATTAACTTGTATCGCACACGACACCCATGCGCGACAACAGCTATTTTTCTCTCCGGCCTGACAGCGTAGTACTCGTCAGCTTTCAACGGCGTGTTCGTACGATGACTAACGATCGCGCGAATTATGCAATGTATACCTGAGTCTCGGTGAGCTTCAAGCTCTTGCTGAGCTGCAATCTCTTCGACACGCTCAGGTATTTGTTCCTCTCGAATTCCGCCTCCAACGACTTAATCTGCGCGGCTGTGAACGCCGTGCGGGGCCTCTTCTTCCTTTCGTCATCGCTAATCACGCTGCCACTTTTTTCCTGACCATCTCTATCCACACCTGTCGTGGAGTTGGCACCGCTGCTGCTGGTACATGCTTCTGCAATGCGCGAAAGATGAGTCCTCAGACGCGTCGAACGAATTTTATTATCGCAAGAGTATACAGCGACAATGAAACAGTGAACCAATTAACCCCTCGCAAGGTGGATACTTTTGACGATTTTATTGAACCAAATATAGAGAAAATCAAAATTTCGTACTCCTGTATGTAAATGTACGCAAATCCGAGGGTCAACCATGTTGTAGGAGGATGGATTGTGTACGAGATGAGTGGAAACATTTCCCCGATCCTTCAAAAGGCTAAATTGACGGAGAGCATTTAAAGCGGGACAAGATGCGCGGCTTTACGACGCGGATGGCATCGCTGTGTCGCAAGTATCTTCCCTTTTTTTGGTCCCCGAAGTAGCAGACATATATCTAGCGGCGTGGTGCCACGGTTTTTCGTCGGATGACGAATGGGCAGATAATTAGAAGATGATCCCCGCTGCTTAGAGCGCGGTCCTGTTACCAGTCGACTAAAAGAGACCCCGAAGACATTCCTCATGGGCGAGGCGCGACGTCTTGTACGACCGGCTTGTACACCCCGGGATAAATATAAATATAAACAACTTCGACGGGCAAAAAGTCCCGAGATTGATGATGAGGAAAATTTCGTGGGGGTAATTGGGCCTCGCGCGGCTCTAAAGGAGTTCACTGTTGTCACCGGCACCCCGCTCGATCTCGTTTAAAAGCAATTAAAACGAAAACAGCACCCCGGTCAAGGTGTATGAAACACAGCTCGCAGCTAATGGCTTCATTTGTTTCCGATCGAAGACGATTGGCTATGTTCAGGGACATTACAAGCTCCGATTTAATTTGATTCGATCACTTCTGTTATCCGAGTTTTCGGGACTCATCGTCTTCGTTATCAAGAATTAGAAGATGGAACAACTGTACAGGAGATAATGGAGATTATAAAATCGAACCTGTCTATTCAGATGATTTCAATCAAACCCGAAGACAATCGGTTATTTTAGCACCGATGGTTCGTCGCCTAAAGCTTCCTTGTTCCCGGGTAGAATGGATTTCGGCGAGCGACCCTCGCAGTTGGAAGGGCAATAAATATCCCGATAAAAGTATTTGCGGCGCGGTTACAGGGGCCGCGGAGTGTCGTTTACCGGCTACTAATTGTCAGATGGCGACGTAATTGTCGCGTTTCTCGCGCGTTTTTCGTGACTTCCCTTCGGCTCGTACAACCGAGTCGTCGGCTAAAACCGTACCGCCTCTAATTCACTCGGCGTGCACGCTTGTGTACGTGGAAAGTCAGGATAGATTCCAACTCGGAAGCCTAAATATCAGTACACGCGGATAATAATATCAAATTGTTCTACAAATTGCCACTGTCCACGTCCCGTCGGCAGTAAAGCGATCAGGGACCACATAAATTACAGTAGCGAATTATGGATGAAAAATCCATCCCCATTGATCCTAACGAAAAACCCTGTGGAATTTCGAATAAACATCCACCCAAGGGGTGTTCTGGAGAATTTAAACAATTTTTAAATATCGTATAACTCGAATGCACGTCCATTTCAAGACTACAAGACTCCGTGAACGAGAAGGGAAAAGTAATGTTGGAGGATCCACGACGCATTCTTTACCGGAAGCGGCCGGAAGAGGAAAATATTTTCGGAGGGCGACCGTTCTTCTCTCGCGGCTCATTTGTCGTCGACTTTCTGACTCGGTTGCATTGACGAACGAGCTCCGCGAAGAAGAAAGAAAGGGTTAGGCGAAACGCGGAGCAAAAAGAGGATTCAACAGCGGGACGGGGCACCGTGGAGCAAAGCCGAAATAGAACACCACGCCCTCTAGTTTACCTAATTGCCGCGAGCCACGGTGAACTTGTCTCCTAATTATTCGGTGATGAATGGCGTGAGCACGAGTAGAAATGCGCGATAAAGCGTGGCTAATTTTCATTCGTTCGCCGGTGCACGGGCTCTCACGCTGGCCAGCCAACCGGCGGGATAATTAATTCGTGCGCGAGCCGCCTCGATTGGTCAAACGGTGCCCGAGCTGAGATAAATGGCCGGGCCTTTTGTTATCATCTAGGGTACCGGTTCCTCGGAATCGACGATCGAGAGGAGACTTCAACGGAACAGTCCCGTGAAACGGATTTCGATCTTGACGCATAAACTAAGATTATTTTCTAATTTCAAGCTTGCATCTGCTATGGTTAATGGCTTCAGCAGAAACTTCAATCGTAAACCAACACCCTCAATAACGTAGTCCAGAAATTTCTTTTGGGCTTATTGTGTAAGATTTTTTGAAAAGCCTATTAGATGAAGGGTACCGTTCCCCCGGAATCGACGATTCGGTGGAGACTTCAATGAAACAGGAGAAGCTGATTGCAGGATTTTAAAGAAGCGACGCGGATGGATGTGCGAATTTGTATTAGACGCGATCAACGCGATCATGCAGACAACATACGGCCCATTAGATATAAGAAAGACGAACCCGTTCGAAAGGGGAGCAACTTTCGGACGATTTTACTCGTCCGCGAGGCTGCTCTCACGAAGATTTACGCATCGCGTTGACGGCTTTGTAGTTGGACGCGACGTCCCACATATCTCAGACTCAACCCGGGCACGCCGCGCAAACGAGAATTGTCCTTTCCTTAGATCTCGGATTTATCGCGGCGACCATTATGCTGTGTAAATCACGCGTGCCGTGGGTCCTTGGTAGAAATTAGTCGTCGGGAATCTTAAATCCTTCCGACGAAACGGGATTAAGTTGCCCCGCGCGATCTTCTATACTAACTCATAAGTAGCGAAATGCACTCGCGTTTACAAATCAGGGACTTTGGGGCACTTTGTTGCTAATTTAATCACTGGACAAGCGTAGTTTATCGTCCATCTAACTTACAAAATGGAAAGCGAAAGACTATTTATCTAAATAAAGCTTTTCGTGTAATCGCATTCTCAAATTCTTCGAATGTCTCCACAGTTTGTATTTCACCAATCCGCAGTCTGAACATTCCGTAGTTAGCTAAGAATTGTTTTGAATTGTAGTATAGCAAATATTATTGGTGCCTCAGTTAAAAGAAAAGACAAAGTTTATCATAGCAATGATTTTCGTAACATTTTCATAGCTCGTAGACTAATCAAATTGTTTCAATGACTAATTTGGATCTCAAAGTATTGTAAAAAAGATGTACGATGCACAAAATTTAGTAGTCGTTGCTGACTGACTCGATATTGTAGTGTAAGGGAAGAAAGAATTGTTTGCCAGTAAAGATCAGCGATCGAAGACCAAGATCGACTGCGTCGAAGTGCGAGATGTCACCGAATGGGCATGGTCGAGGTTGTCTTTTTTCATTCTGTGCTAGGTACCGAGGGAAGGCACATTTTGCTGCATTTCCATGGCAGAATTAGCAGGAGACAGATAAATAGTGGACGAGAAGCAGGAACACTGAGTGGGCGTGGACCCTGCAGGAAGTAATGGATCAAACTCACGGGCAACGGTCCTCCGCGCAAACTTACGAATTCGTTACCACACGAGGGAGCCGGGTGGATTTTGTAACAATTACTCCCTTTCACGCTAGTAACAATATCCGAATTAAGTGGGAACAATTACTCTTTATTACACACTATGTAATAATCACGGGTTTCGCGGACTCGAAGCGATCTCGAGCTCCCTGTTGGCGCATTCGTCACGAGATAAGCATCGTTTCCGGTTCTGCGATGCGTTATAATCATCCTTTTAAATACTAATAAATTCTCGTGATTGTTGGTCTTGATTGTGCATTCGTTTAAAACGCGATGAAAGGATCTGCGAAGGCTTTAAATGGCCGAGCAGACGTTTCGACGGTGCTGGATTGAGATACTTTCATTAATTAAATGATTTTGCAAATTGTAAATACAAAAGAGATAAGTGCAATTCGATACTTAGTGGCTGTATTTGTTTCTTTTATAAATAACTTCAATATTTGGTTTGATGGAGCCGAAAGTGTCCCCTTGCCTTTATCCTCGAGTTCCAGGCTATGTACCTTTGTTAGCGAAATAATTCGATAAAACAAACACAGGTGTCGAACACCTGAATACTTCAAGTCCTGTCTTTTGTATCATAATAAATACAAAATTGAACACTCTCGCACGCTTCGAACAATCTCTTTAATTAATATCTACACCATTTTTTAATGGATTCGCTGGAAAATCTCATTGCCACTTACCGTAGCACATTTCGGGCTCGGGCGACGTGGAGCAGACCATATCGGAATCATCGAATTCGATATCCTCGACCATAATCATGGATGAATCCGGCGCCACCAGCTTCCGACCATCCGAATCGTTCGCTACTTAAAACAGTCAACGCAACTTTGAACTAATTTATACTTAGCAATTAAAAACACACTCTTTCGAATCTACTTACACTCATGACCATGCAAATACAATTCGGTTTGCATGGGTACACGTCTTTCATCTTCCGTCGTCTTCTTGGTCGGCGCTAAAAGGCTTTCGATACTGAACGAGCACACTTTCGAGTTTTCTATTAACTCTGTCGAATCCCTTGCGGATTCTGAAGCTTTACAACGTTCTTCCGACATCCTAGATGATCCTCTTCTATCGTGTATCATTCACCAATCTTCTAATTACTATGCTTGAAAAGTTCTCCGTGATAGAAGCGCGCAATCATTAGGAACGCCCCATCGACGTTCTCATGATAGTTCTCTCGGTTCTTTCACACACTATACAGTTCGCTCACTATGATCATCACTATGGAAGCCACAAGCACACGAACTTTTACAAAAATTCGGTGACACGTTCGAGTGTGGTCATTGGGAACCTAATGATCTCCGATTTAACCGATACAAGGCATTCATAGACACCCTGTGGACCGTTCGCGGGATTAGAGTTGAAACCAGCGACTGTTTGTCGGGGTTGCTCACGATGTCCAACAATATTTTTTTTTGGCAGCCAAGTCAAATTCTTCGTTCTTCGAGGCGGTGTCGAAAAGCCACGTGCTCCCGACGTCATCCGCGTTTCGGCCAATCGGCGACCGTCCGGGGCGGTTCTTGGCAAGCACGTGCGTTTCTGGAAGGAGCCCCTAATGATCTCGTACAGTGCGACGGTAGCAGTCACTAAACGGTGGTAATGAGGTATCCATAAATTTCTGTCACCGCCATGAAACGCTATTTAATAATTGTCTTGACAGAAGGCGGGCGCGGATTCGAAATCAATTTTCAATCTGTTGCACGTGCAACGTATAAAACTCGTCGACTTCCGGGGCATCCTGTTACTCGAATCATGGCGCACGATCAGCCGAACGTGTAACATTCTTGATAATCGGCTGATCTCGTTACCCGTACAGATGTTCGAACGAATACGCGCGAGATTGTGTTACAAAGGATTCACGAATATCGGCGGATATTTCTGACATTCGTCTAGAACAAGACGAGCAAGATGAAAAACTGAATAGCCCGGATGTATTATTAGATCTTAGCCAACGGTTCGCGTCGTTTGGATTATTCCTATGAATTCATATAAAACGGTGAAGCGCGACAAGTTTGTCAGGTCGAACGCGGCCGGGTCCGACAATCAGCCGTAAGTTTAATGAGATTATTAGGCGCACAATCGCCTGTATTAACGCGACGATGATGGGGATGACAGAGTGATACAAGAACTGTTGACAGATGTGGAACTTGGCTACGATTATGCGAACCAGCGGGAATACACTGCAGAAATTTGTATCAAACAAACGGCGGCCAAGTCGCGATTCTTCCGTATAAATCAGACCCGGGTAACGTTCGCCCGGTGACAATTCCTCGCCGGACAGGATCTAATTAAAATTGATTTACGCGCGTCTCGGTTGATTCATGGCAATCCCTCTGTTTTTAACCGAATCGTAAATATGAGCTGTCGAAGGAACCGTTGTGAAACGACGTTCGATCCTGCACTCTTCGGTGCAACGAACAGAGTTGTCGAAAGGACTCGAAGTAGGTGTGTCCCTGGGATCACGTTACCCAGACGACACTCCTATCGCAGGTTCTGCGATATGTTATATTGCCAGAAAGCCGAGACCCTTGGTGGAACAAGTCGGCCAAAATGTTTGTCAATTTCACGCTTAATTGGTGCAGCGATCGACAGGTCTCTCTGCCCTGGTAAATTATCGGTTCCTCTGGACGTGTCAACCGCAAAACAAGCCGATGCAGACGCATTTCCCCTTGGCGGTGGTTCCCCCTCGCCTTGAACATATTTTTGGAGTCGCGTTTCGTCAGACGAAAAATCTCGAACCGCGATTCGGTGTTCGCGCCGTTGTAATAATTCGTCCCGTGTCATCTTACTTCGGTAGCGTGACTTCAGCCGGAAGATCTAATTTAACATGTACTTACCAATTCGAGCTTCATGTTGAGAATCTAAATAGATGTTTAAAAGTGACAGGATTTCGATAAGTATTTTTGTACACGTTGGTTTTAATCTCTACTGTGCTTTTCAGTAGCTTGATGTTAGACAAAGTTAAACATTGTGCAAATCATACGATTGAAGAAAGGAGTTAATATTTGAAAATGAGCGCTTGTAAAGAGATCGAATCAATTTCGAAGTACTCGTTATTTGCAATGCACTTGTTTCTATTTCTGCAGGGTGACGAAGGAGAAACGACTGACTGTACAGAGTTTGTCTTTTGTATATCTTTATTTATATATTAACAGAATAAAGGCCCTCTAAGTAGTGCATCTTGCCTTTGATCATACAATAAAACTTAATATAGTTGCTATGTTTAACGCGTATTCGTGTTACCATCCGAAAATGCGTAGTTGCGTAATTTGTTAGAAGAGAACAATGATAGAATTTTTTCGAAGAGAATCTTCAAACGTAAATTAAATTGGTCTGAAATATTGTGACACTCACACTATCGTTATAAGGATATATGCGTAGCAATTGCAACGCGACTGGACAGCTGCGTCTGGTCTGTCTATCGTTTGCGATTAAGAATAAATAATCTAAATAGAACTGTATTATTGGGGGTGGAGCACCAAATGTCAAGAGAATATTTCACGTGTAAATAAAACATTTCTTTTTTTCAGCTTTACCGTGATCATATCGTGGAAATATTCGATTTACGGTGCAAAGAATCGGGAGAGAAGGTGTAAAAGATTAACAAAATAAATTTTTTTTAATTAAACCTGTTGGACATTCTAGTTAATGAGCCAACTGAACCCACTGGGATCTTGGAAAGCTCGATGATAGAAGCTACATTTGTTGCGTCGAATTACCGTTCCATGTGTTATTCTCATCATTATCATCCCCACCTGAATGAAGTCTATGTATATTCCCCTCCGTTTTGATGGTTGTCCCCCCTTGATCACCCAAATATCTTCTGACCAAACTAAATACCACAAATAACATTGTAATGAGTCGTGCGTTCGACTGTTAAAGAATCTCCTTCGTAAATGTGAAGACCTACCCGGACGAGTTGGCAACGTTTTGAAGGTTCGGTATCATAGTTCCATCGGAACTATTCGCCGTGTCATTGCTGTCGGGGTTCCGTGGTCTCGGCGTATTTCGACGATTACCTCCCGAGAAATAACCCATCACATAATTATAAACACCCAGAATAGGAGCGAATAAGGACCACATAATCCGTGACAAAAATCCAACATCCTGGGACGATGACACGGTCGCAGTGACGTCGGACTGAAACCATTAAACCAAATGAATATATGTTCAAGGGAGAGTCAAAATCAAAATATTTCTTTGAATCGTTAAAATTACATTTTTCATTGGCAGGATCAAAATAACAGCTGTGGGGACCAATTCCAGTTCTAACAGTGTTTTATCGTCTTCCTCAGCGGTTAGGTCTCTTCTGGGGAACGAGATCGACATCGAGAACTGATGGAAAGGCAAATCAATGTTCTGGACAATATAGTTACGTAAATCACGCAAGGAATTCGACGATTCGAATTGGCCCATATGAGGATTACCCGAAGGCAGTCTGAACTGAATTCGAGTCACGGTTGCATTGCTTACAACCGACGCGACTGGTTTCGACGGTTCTTGGTCCGGTTGTTTCTGCATCTGTTGCTGCATTTAACAAACATGTATCTTGTCCAAAGACGGAAATGCGAATTTAGTATTTCGAAAGAAAGTGAAGTAAAGGGGTGCACCAACCTGCATGTCTCGTTCTTTTTGTTTTCTTTCTAATTTGTCCTGAGCGATTTGTTGTCTAACTTTCTCCCTAGCCGCCGCATCTACCGCTTTCTCTCTTAACCTTTCCTCACGAGCCTGTTTCATTTCTAGGTCCTTGCGACGCTCTAATTCCCGCAGTTTTTCCTTTCTTTCTTCATCTTTAAGTAGGTTTTTGTGTTGCACTTCCATCACCCGTTGTACTTTCTTTGTAGTATCCTAAAAATACGAGATATTTTAATGATTTTTTCACAACATTGGATGACCTTGAAAACAAAGGACTCTATACCTCTCCTGTTAACTTTTTGGTACATGTTTCCTGTGGTTCGCTGCTTGCTGAAGGAGCATTGTTTGGTTTGTCAACAGGAGATGGTTCTACCTTTGCATTTTCTACCGGTACGCTATTACTCTCATTTTCTACTGTTGTTGTAGTTGTCTCTACAGCGGATTCTGCTTCTACTGTTGTTTGCTTCAAGGACGAATCCGCATTTGAATTTATTGTGCTATCACTTTCAATAGGTTTAGAACTTGTACTAAGATTACTTATAACACTGCCACTGGCAGTGGCTTTTTTCTCTGCATCTATTAAGCTAGATGACAAAGAAGTATTATTTTTCCCTGATTTTGTTAAAACCGAATCAATCTTTGACAGTAAATCATTGGCTGTTGTCGTGCCAGCAACAATCTCCAATGGTGCCCCATTTGTGCCAATAAAGAATATAGATGGTACAGGTACCAATTGATCTTACAAAAATTATTCAGGAAAATCATTCAGTGGTAAATTTCAGTGATTATATGAAACAATTATAAACAAAGGATACAAATCTGAGCAAAAAGCCTATAGGTTTCAGACCCACTCTCCAAACGAATCGCTACGAAGTCGTCCTGTTCCAATCTAGTAGAAACTTCTGTGGCATTAATTGCTGCAGCAACTTCCACTGATGTGTCATCCTTGCCTAAAACACAAGTACGTTGCAATACGACTTGAGAAAGGAACAAATGTCGAGATTTGATACAATATGAAACGGGATTGCATAAAGTTCACCTCGGTCGACGCCAAAATTTGTTTTTTATTATGTAGAAACATACATTGCCAGGCTGAACAATAGCCTAACCTAACATTATAAATACACACCTTCCACAAAAACGACGAAAATCGCTTTCCTGGATTTCGATGTTGCTACAGCCTCGTTGATGTTACCTTCGAACCACTTCATTTTTTCCTCGGAAAACTTACGAATATTTATATTCTGTTCTAATATCAATTGATAATGACGTAATGAAAAAGCAGTTTAATCACTAGAAATTTTCTGTGGAACTTGACGTTTCAAAATCTGCTCAAGGTTCGGATAGGTAACATTTGGACTGTATCGGTGGCACGGGTCAAGGAACTGAACAGTACAGTTTCGTTTTATTTCATTCAGCGTACAAAAAAAAAAGTGCGTGCGGTAGACGTTATCGTCCACGGTTCTACCTAAAACCGCGAGTTTAATTAATACAAAAGGCAGATCAGAATTATGCGTATATATCTTATATTCGTTTTAAACCAATAGCGTCAAATTTCGTTGTTAAATCGATGGTGCTCGGGCGCGTTGTAAGTCTGCCTTTAAGTTCTAAGGGCAAACAAGGATCAACGGAAATGAACCATTTTAGCGAGGTTAGTGCGTAAATAAGTACTGCGAGTGAGGAGTGGAAGTTGGTTGAAATTCGGCCTGAATTAATTATTGCCCGTTGTCGAATAATAACGTGGCTAAACAATGGCACAATTAGTACAAAAAGGTAAGCTTTCTTTATACAATTCATCATTTATTATAGCGAAGTCGGGAAACTAAGACGAGGTCGGTGCATCAAGCCGTTCCGTTGGCCACACTGTTTGTATCGCCATGTTCATCGTTTTCCCTTGGACTGACCAACAGGAACGAACCGTTTTAGTGAGGTTAGAGTGCGAAGTACGAATTCAAATTACGCAGTGTGAATCGATTGTTGCTTATCGCCAGAAAGTATTGTTGACAAACGATGGCACAGTTAGTGCAGAAAGGTAAGCATCGTTTATTTAATATATTAGATATTTAAATTCAATTTCAATAAAGAGAACGGTATTCTGTTGGTCAGCCTGTCTGTGTTCCTCGTTCCCGCTGTTCTGACATAAGCAACAGTGGAACGAAATGTGGTAATGGCGAGTGCGTCTGTTCCGCATATTTGATGTTGTGATAAAGTTGGGCGTACGCGTCCGTCTTATCAGTTGTGACAAAGTATATTGCTTCGATTATGTTCACTTGATTCTCTCTGGCGCGCTTAGTTTCTAAGCGAGGATCGTCGACGCTAACGAGATTACAGTGTCCAGTGCACCATGTCGTGATTCATTATCGGAATATGGAAGAACGGGACTGATAATAGAAGATAATCGTATTATACGAGAAAAATTCCAGTGCTCGTACGCTCCGCAGTACCTGCGTTCTATTCCGCAGTAAGTTGCCACTAGCTACTTCGAAAACATTTCCGTAACCTGTTATTAATCAATACGAATAGGTAAACGAGTGACGCGATAATATGAAATCGGAGCGAGCATGAAGGTAACTGTGTGCTTCGACAACGTTCGAGTGGTGGTTCCATGCGGGGATGGAACCCTACTGGTCAGAGACTTGATGCACGAGGCTATCCTGAGGTATAAAAAGGCCACAGGGAAAAATGATAATGGACTAACAATCAACAGCCTGTCCTCCCTAACAGGAGGTGGCCTGCTCGATCCAGACGATAGGTTATGTGATGTAGCCGATGACAGAGAGCAGATTGTTGCACACTTTGTGAGTACAGACACAACGCATGCTGGCGGTGATGGGGCAAGTTCTGTTGGGACCAACAGCCCAGATTTCTTCCATTCGGATGGCAAAGAGTTAGCATATGCAATAGACACACATTCCTCTATACCTAGCAGTAGTATTAAAAGAGAGAGCACTAAAAGATTGTCGATGCACGCACTGTCGACTAGAGAACCTTGTTTAGCCACGTATTCTGCTCAATCCCTTCCCAGAGAATCTCGCCGCAGAGAACCACTGGGACAAGATGCCAAAGCGTTGTTCGATTATGCGAATGCGAACATAGATCTTGTGGATCAAAGTGAGATCCGAGAGATCGTGATAAAAAACGAGGCAGGTCCGCTGGGACTTCACGTGGTGCCATGTTACGACCTTTTGGGCAACGATCAGGGACTCCGGGTGGAAGGTATCGAGCCCAATGGCAGAATTGCTAGAGATGGACAGATCGACTTGCACGACAAAATCATTAAAATAAATGGCCACAATTTATTGCACATACCGTTCTCCAAAGTGCAAGAAATTTTCCGGACTTGCATGACCGAGCCTTGTCTTAAAATATCGGTGGTGAAGCACAAACAGCCACGTAACCACGATAAATCGTTGCACAAGAGTCATGGCAATACGAGTGGTGGCTCGGAGAAAACTGAAACGGACGAGAACGTGAAGAAAATTCAATGCAGCAACTATAATCTGTTGCAGACCGCAAATACGCGGAAGATCGGGCGCATGATCGAGATCGAATTAACGAAAGGCAGCAACGGGCTGGGTTTCAGCGTGACGACGCGCGATAATCCTGCAGGGGGTCATTGTCCTATATACATTAAAAATATCCTACCAAAAGGTGCTGCAGTGGAAGATGGTAGGTTAAGGCCTGGCGACAGGCTGCTGGAAGTAAACAAGAAAGAAATGACAGGGAAAAGCCAGGCGGAAGTGGTCTCGGTCCTTAGAAGCATTTCGCCAGGTGGTAAGGTGAGAATGGTGGTCTCTCGTCAGGAAGAAATTTCCTCCAACGCTCCCGAAACTCATTCGACTGCTACGTCCACCATCCAAACGACCGAGACCACCACGGACAATGCGAAATATTGGAGCAGCTTGAACATATCGCCAATAAAAAAGAACGCGGAGGTGCACGAGAGCAAGGTCAGTAGTCGCAGCTACGACAAGTGTGCGTTCAAGCCCGTGAAATCCTCGGAAGACGTCGTACTATCACCTCGCAAGAATCGCATGATCCTGACCTTGGACATCCCGGTGCACGATTCGGAGAAAGCAGGTCTGGGCGTGAGCGTGAAAGGGAAAACGACCAACACGGACGAGAACACGAACATGGATCTAGGAATCTTTATAAAAAGCGTGCTTCATGGAGGCGCAGCCTCTCGAGACGGTCGATTAAGAACCAACGACCAGTTGCTCAATGTGAATGGTGTGTCCTTGCTGGGCTTATCGAATTCCGATGCGATGGAGACCCTCCGAAGGGCGATGCTCAATACAAATAGTTCTGTAACGGGTGTAATTACTCTGACCATAGCGAGGAGGATATCCTCCTACGAAGCGAACGAGAAAAATCTTCCGGAAAACCTGTCTTATCACTGTAAATTAGAATCCGCGAACAGCGTATACATATCGGACAACACGAAGGCGAACGAGGGTAGGGTGAAGGAGAAGAACAACCTGAACTCGCAGTCGGACATTTTAGACAATGGAGGGCTGTTGTCTTGTGTGACCGCGTCCCCGTGGAACCCGGTCATAGACAGATTAACGGAACAATATAATAAGAACAGTCTGAGAAACGAGAGCTACTGTATCGCGACGAATAAAACGTGGATAGAACCCATCAGCAACGTGAAGAAGATCACCGTGGGTGGACGAGAGGACCGCGCGGAACCAGTATTGTTGGAGGACTCCAACGACGCCCAGTGCAATGATCCGAAGAGGAACGCCGACGATAAGGACAGACAGTACTCCGGGGATCCAACTTACGATAGTCAGCTGTCGTTGGAGGAGTGCAGCTCGTCCTCTAACAAATTCTCTAGGGACGCTCTTGGCAGGCAGAGTATGTCCGAGAAACGGCATGCTGCTCTAGACGCCAAGAACACGGATACTTACAAAAGAAATAAGAAGTTGCGCGAGGGCCGCGAGAGTAAGAATCCAGATCAGGCGAATCAAAAGTCATCGAACCAATCAGCCGAGTCCGAGGACCAGGCGAGGCACTCGAGTAAGGACAGCTTCGAGAGAAACAAAAGCAAAGGCATCAGCGAAGGAAGCACCAGTGATAGCAACCTGAAACGATACGAAAAGTCCGTGGACCCGGCCCAGTCCGAGTACGTTTACACCATCCCCGGGTGCAACAATAAGTTCACTTCCCCGAGGAAACATTGGTTGGTGGACGACGTTCAGGGCGAGATCACCAGTAGCAATAACTATAAGGACGATCGCGAGGGTTTCCCTAATAGTCGGGGGGACGTGAAACAGGCTTCACTCAATTCAGCTTTAGATGATCGATACAAGCGCTCTAGAAAAAAAGGTGGCATCCGGTCGATGCTCCGGTTAGGGAAGAATAGGAAATCGCTCAATTTCGGTGACAGTATAGACGCTCGGCACGAATCCAGTAACTATTGCAGCGGAACAATCAATTATATCGCATAATAATTAAGGAAACGGTGAGAAAGAGAAGAGAAAAAAGATAGAGAAAGGTATTTATAACGTAGCCGCGGAACACCGACGGTTATACATAAAAAAACGTACTTGTACATCTAGAAACACACTATCATACACGAACCATACACACTGACATTCAAACAAAAAACATACACACACAAACATGTTTTTAATACACATCGCACGCTGCGTACTTAAAGTATATACACGCGTATACATGTATGATTTGTTCCAAAGTGCCTTATATCGTTGAAGAAAGCAAAAGTAATCGATTCTGTATATAATATACATATACAATTTTTGTACTCGTCCTCAATTCGTACCGATCATGTATCTATTTCGACAATAAATCGAGAACGTGCACTCAATGAACTCCAGTGTGTTGAATGAATTCGGAAATGGGGGATAATTCGCTCGATTTTCGAAACAAGGTATTTATGCTGCCCTTGATCAGCTTCGACGTTCATAATTCGATTCTGCGATTAAACTGAACGACATCCGATGCAAACAGTGTGGAAATCGGCCCGAAAATATATCACAGTAGGTATTTTTGTTAGGCGAACGAGGCGTGAATGTTGCGATGCGATAAATCTAATCTGTCTTTACTGTTTTAGCATTTCAGTTAACACCAAATCAGCTGCTGTACCAGCAGAAACGTTTCAGAGGCAAAATCAATTTGAAAAAACCAAAAATATATTATAAGAAGGCGATCATGAATCAGCTTCTCATGCCGTTTTTTGAAAATCCCACGCCAAATAAGACCATTGAGAGTTTGTGCGCTAAAGCGATGGCTCCGAAGACATACGAGCTTGGACCGTACGAGAAAATTTTAGCCAGGGAGGCCCGCAATTGGTTCGACAAATCGAGAATGGTCGCCTGCGTGCACGCGAACAGCATCAGCATGATCGATCTGTTCGAAGTACGGGTTCCTCTGCAGAGAGCTAACATGTATTTCAAATCTTACTCGCCTAAACTCATTCGCGCTGCGCTGGAGGGCACGAGTTACGAAGAAAAGTTCGCTCCACTAGTCTGCATACAAACTAAGTACATATTCTGCCCTGAAATAAACGTGGTTGCTTTGGAGAAAATACTAAAAAGATGCCCGCAAATCTACACGATCGGTAAGTGGCTCAGAAAAATGGTTGAGGCATAATACGCTATAAAAATCAATTTTGTTTATTTGATTGAAACTGTATAGGATTTCTGCAAAAATGATAGACATTCTCGAAAATTTAAAAAATTCAGATGATTTCTATCTCTCAAGATTATACACATTCAGAAATTAAAAAATAGTAATCATAACGAATTGTATAAACTTTCTGTGTATACGTGTAAACGATCAGGTTGCGAACGATTAGGAATTCGATATATTATTTTGCGGGACCTGATAGTTGAAAGAATATGTTGGAACCTGATTGTTTATTTCAGGGGGAATTTTAGAGGGCGAGGTTCTGAGTTATCATGACTTCCTGAAGTTCGGGCAAATGGACATAACAACCGCACAGTTGGGTTTGGTTCAAGTATTACAGAACGCGGGTGGCGTTCACCTAAATCGGCAGCTCACACATCATCAGACAACACTGGTATCACGACTGAAACAGATCGGTACAAACGGGTCAGCTACAAACGAGGACAAAAAATCGGTGCCTGTATAATTGCAGAACTATCTGTATCAATAATTTATTATACATTTGTCATTCACACGAAGCTTTAAGTAAAATACAATTTATTTACCCGAGTCCTTAAGCTAGGAACGGTCGAGTAATTGAATTCGTTAGAAGTTCGAGGTATCCGCATCGTTTCATTTTTTATTCAATTTTGTAACTTTTTCGAATTACTTCATCGATTCCACGAAGGACGGTTCCGCGATAAGGTTGAGCAAAGCAGCGTATAACGCATACGTGTAACTTATCGGTATCAAGTTCTTTTTTATCAGTTATCGAACTCGTCATTAAACAGCCGTCAAAGGCTTCCGCGGCGCTTTGATCGACGATTTCATTCGAATACGCAAGCACTTCGTTAGGGGAGTATACAAAATTTTCGTCGACGTTTCTTCGGATCGTGTACATTGTTATTGTGCGTCGCCGCGGTAACTGTATCTTTTGATGGTGCCCCTCAGTGACAGTAATTGCAACGAGGATGACACTTGACTCCATTTTCCCCGCATCTACAGCCTCCGGATGTGTCCCCTTTACCCTGCGAATGCGAGAAAAGCGATCAATAAAGAAATGAGACAATCAACTATATGCCAGTGCACTTTCTTCGTTTTTAAGGGACCTTACAAATTAGTAGTTTATTTTCGAATTTATATATCGTTTTAACGAATTAATGGACTTACTCCTGGTCCCCAACGAGGACCTCTCGTTACCCAGCATATCTCAGTTTTGCACATTGAGCATCGTAGCCAGTCGCATCCCCATTTTTTCATTAACACAACTGCACATGTTGGACAAGCGAGTGCTTCGCCCCTATCCACCATTTCCTCGAGCATCGCAGCGGTTCTTCTCGATTCCTGATCGGTTTCTTTGGACAGTCTTAGCTCCAGCTGGTACTGCTTGCAATTCTTACCAGCGTGTATTACCTAGGAGGTGAGAATTAATTAACGATTGTCATCTGAGAGCGCAGATAAGAATCGCGGTATCGCGAACGAAACGGGTCTTCGTGCTCTCCTTTCTGACCTGACAGGTGAGACAATTGTTTGCGTCACACACAGGACAAAGGAAGTTATTCACGTCGTCGTCGTAGATGCACCAACCAGGACAATCAGGCGTTTTACAGTGGAACGCGTTGTTCCCAGCATTGTTCTCCGCTTGGGCAATCGACTTCGCCAGATGCTGTTGGTAAACCTCTTGTTCAACAAGCTAAACAGACGTATGAATTGTGAATCAGGGGCTGTTCCCATTCTTTGCTTAGTCATCGCCAATTTTCTCCACTAATTGCAAGAGCCTGGAGTCAAATCTAAATTTGTATCATCCCTTACCACATGTAAGATTGAAAGTACTATAAAGACATGCTATTGAAGCGATATAGATTTTTGTTTGTTGTGTCCACATTTTGAACTATTGACTCCTAGTTCTGGCGTTAATAATATTAAATAGTGGTTTTAATAATGAACTCACAGCTTTGATTTCACGTTCCTGAAGAGTTGACTCGCAAGTGTATTCCGAATCTCTGTAAGGACATTTCACTTCTGCTTCTTCGCAGTATCTAATCGTATTGACAATACATGACCTAAGCGAAAATACACGAGGTTCAAACTCCATTCTACTAATTTTTACTTTCTCAAAAAATTTGTTTAAGACTTGAGTACCTGCAAAACATGTGTAAGCAGTCTCTCAATATCACGCCCTCGCGTGGACCGTATGTAACGAAGCATACGGGACATTCGATTGGCTCTGAGTTCGGTATAACATCGCAGTTCTCTAATGAGATCAATTCTTCGTATCGTTCCATCTTCACCTCCTCTGGCGTATTCCTTTCCTCTGTCTCCTGCACACAATTAGTTTGTTACAATAAATACTTCGTACAAAGAGATTATTTAACAACATTGCTACCTGAGGTTCTTCGACTACTTCGTGATCTTCTTCCACAGGCTCCAGCACTTCTGTAGACGTAGTTTCTTCTTCGTTTGTTACATTTGTCACCCTCTCTGCGTCGTCAGGTTTCTCTACGGGCGTCAGCTTCTCGGGTTTCAGCTCTGCAACACCATGAAAAATAGCAGACACCATTACGACCCAATAATTCTGTGAAGTACCATTTACGGTGAGCACAATTTAAGAGGATATAACGAGCGAGAATGTTTACCTGGCGCTACGAGGTACAAAAATACAGGGGACCCATCAACAGCCTGCAGCTCATTAAGCGTGGCAGCATCACGGTCGGCCAGGTTCTTGCCGATGATCCATCGCTGCACGTTCGTCGGTATCTCGAATTCGGCGTGTACCTTTGCCTTCAGCTCGGCCACCGTCATCCGGCTGGGCAACTGTTATCATATCTCGGTTTAGCAAAGCATCTAATATCGTCTTATGGATGGCAAGCGGGTGCCTTGATTTGAGTAGCTACCGCTATTTACCTGAAGGGGTATCGGTCCCTGGTGAGCGAGTTTGTCCTCGATGTACATATTGACTTTAATCAACTGATCTTTGAGACGGGCTGATCGTTGCCGAATCACGGAACAGTGAATCTTGAGCCTGGCCAGTTCCTTCGCAAGGCCAGCCGCCTGTTGATGATGTCCGGACGCGATCGCCGCCTCCAACTTCCTGAGTAATCGGTTTATAGCGAGCGTGTTCATGTTTTTCTCCGCTGAATTGTCCTCTGTAACAAACGGCCGAGCGTGAGCATGGTTAATAGGGAAAAACGAGGGACAAAAAGAGAGAGAGAGAGACTCGCAAGACATAAATTTAGTCAGATGATTCAGCCACGGTACATTCACACCATCCCCTAATCACAATCTCGAGTTACCTTCCTCGCCAACCGCGAGCTTCTCCTCGTTCGTGTTTAATTTTCTTCCAGCCAGCGGAGACGCGATTGCCGTTCCGTGAACATTATCGGCCTTTCTCACTTCATTGATCCTCGGGGAGCTGGTGCGCTGCCTCGGGGACACCGGGACATGAGCATTCGCGTAAATCGACTGCTCCATCACGTTCGCGTAAGTGTTCTCGTTGCTCGCGGTCCTGGTAGTCTTGGTGGCCTCGATCTCAGCGAAATCGCGCGGCCGTATCAACTGGAAGGTGTTCTTTGTCAGTCCGGAACCGCCCAGGTTTCGACCGGATGTTTTATAAACGACGTTCTCCTGCTTCCAGCCGGAGGTAGACGGCTGATCCGTAGATGTAGACCGTTGCTCCGCAGACGTAGACGGCTGGTTCAACCGGCGTACGTTGCCGCTGGTCTGCACCGAGCACGAGACCTTTTGTTTCTCCATCTCGTACTCGTTCTGCAGCGCGATGTTCTCGACCTTTGTAACCGCGGATACAAAGTAGGTGGTCTTGTCTGGTGCAGCAGGTGTTTCTCTCTCTTTCAGCCTCTCGAGTCCATCATCCTTTCGCGCTACCATTCTCGTCGGCTTCGGCCGTTTCGGTAACGAGTGTTTCATTTCCTTCAACATCTCCTTCAGGTCTACCGTAATTGGATGCTCTACGGTGTTCAGTATCGGCGACCTGTTCTTCCCCGATTTCGGGGAAATCTTTAGATCTGTCGATCGGACGACGTCGTTCTCCAACGGAATCGATTTTTCTTGCACTGCTGTCTTCGTCTTGGCATCTTTTTCCGCCTCCACCAGAATGTCGAGCACTTTCGACACCTTGCTAGATATCCCAGCTTCTTCCACATGATCTTTGTTTCTCTGGTTAACGGCAGACGCGTTCTCGCGAGCCAATCGACGGTCCACGAACTTCAACTCCTTCATACGCAGCTGCTTGTCGATCTCGTCGAAAATGTCCGAGAACTCTTTCTGTACCCCGTCGAACTGACGCCTGTCAATCCTGCGAGGTTCCTCGAAAATGCTCGTCGGGTTTACCTTTCCCCGGTCGCGGGAAAACAACCCTCCACCCACGTCTTCTACCGTTGGCTTTGTCTCTTTCGTTTCGCCGACGACTTCCTGCTTTGATCGAATTTTTCCCTCCATTACAGCCGCTGCGCTATCCTTCTGTGGAATCGCCGGTTCGTTCATTCGATTTGCGGCGAGTTGGCTTTGCAGAAACGATATTCTGCTGGAGGTCTCCGTGGCCAGTCGATCGTTCTGCTCCTTGGCCGAGGAGCATCCTTTGCTACTCGGGATCCTCGCGGCTGCATCCTCGAATTTACTCTTACCGGCTTTCTGCTGTTGGGGAAAGTACCTGGAAATATCTTTCTCGAACTGACTACCTTGTACTTGCGGCGTGAACCTGGGATGCTCCCTCCAATCCGTCGCTTCGTCAACGCGTCTCGCGTTTCTCACCACCTCCCTCTCGATCTTAGCTCCCTGATCTTTGGCACCCTTCGCAAAGAAATTTGCATTCACCGTCACCTTGGTGATGTTGCTGATAGCATTGAACTTCGAAATGAGCGCCCTTGTGCCTCTTCTAGGCGACGAGTTCTCCATAGCAGACGTCACGATATCCTGAACAATCTCTTCGTTCACATCCCTCTTTTCGAACGCGTCTGCGAACCTCGACGACTTCAGCAACATCGACGCTCTAGCTCTAGCTTGCTCCTCTTGCACGATTGCAGCAGCTTCTTTGTCCAGCTCGCTGATGTTCGTCAGGATCGACAGACCGGACTTCCGTTTAGCATCTCTCTTCCTGTCGTCCGACTGTCCTCGATGGAAGAAGCTCAATCTGGACAAAGAAGCATCCATGGAGTAGCTCGCCGAGGATCCCATGCTCGACGATGCAGAGTCCTCTTTTATTTCGATCGCGGAGGCCGTCGGCCCCCGAAGAACGTCTCCTCGGCGGGACGGCCCGGAATCCCGGGAATGCTCGAAGACGCTGCGTTTGTACCAAGGTCGTGGCATGGCTGCGTTCAGAGTGCCGAAGGCAGGGACAACGACCGGGGTGTCCTGAAGAATGCCAGTCTCTTGCGTGCCCGGGTCTTTCTTCTCTTTCGGGCTGTGCCCGACGTCTTTCTTCGACAACAGCACGCCTCCCTGAAGAACCAGCGTGTCGTTGCTGATGGCTTGCTCGTCCTCGGCGTCCCCTCGCGCCTCTACGTCCATTCCTCCATCAGTAACCTGGGTCTCTCTCTTCCCTCCAACTGGATCACTATCCAAAATCCTTTCTGGCGGTTTCGGCGCTCGTCTCTTCCTTCTGTTACTACTCCTAGGTGCATCCACCTCTGCAACCTTGACCGCTGGAGGGTTCGGCGCTCTTCTCTTGCCCTTCACATGCACCCTTCTTCTCGTAGAACTAGCACTGGAACTGGCCCTCCTATCATCCAACCTTCTCAACGATCCGAGCAGCTTTTTTTCAGGATAAGGAAGATTCCCACAAGACGTGAATGTGGCGGAGGGTTGCAGAGAGTACCTGGCAGTGATGTCTCTCCTGTGAGAGTGCGCGTTCGTTGGCAGAGTGCAGGCAACGTCCGCTACGTCGTTCTCTTTGTTTCCAACGGTGACCTTGGAAGCTCCAGCTGCGAACGGGCCAACTTCTGCAGCCTGACCCAAGATGTCTAGCGATAACCCATCGCACCTGCCCAATGTGCCCGTGTGGAAGGCGAAGCTGCGCACTGTGGTGGTGCTGTAGAAGGTATCTACGCTCTCCACGCTCGACGAGACGCTCTGTTGTTGCCCGTTGTCATTGTCTCGGCACTTGTCGGTCGTCTTGCGCCGTTTCTCGACGGTGTTCTCCCGGTTGCTGGATCGCTTGAACCACTTGAACAGGGAGAACCTCGCGGTGCCACGGTCTTCCACCGGGCGCAATACGTGGTTTATGGTCGCTTCCGGCGCGACGACGTCCGCGACTCTTCCGTCTCGGTCGCTGATCCGTACGCCATTGGGGAATGTGTTCGCCTCGATGCTGCATGCGGCTCGCTGTACCATTCTTACTCACCGCATATCCCCTTCGCGGCTCCGCCCCACCTCTCATCCGTGGCTCTGCATAGTTCTTTATTTAGATTCGGTCGAACGCGGCTTTTAACTTCCTTCCAGCTACTCTCTCTCGCGGCTATAGGTGAACTCGAACTCGTGGAACCTTCGAGGAATCTTGTAGCATTGACGCGGCACGAGCATCCGGTTCGCTCGCACCTAGTTTCACTTCGGTTTCCTTCGTTCCTGTCTTCACCCTTCAACGCCCCCGCAATTGTTCTCTCTGTCTAGTTCTGGCTTCAGATGTCTTGCTAGGTTCTCTTGCTCTGTCCACCTGTCCACGGTTCTAGTTTCACGTTTAGCCGCCGCCGCTGCCACCGTCTTCTTCGTGTCAGTCGATTCAATTCATGATGACTGCCAGACACCCAGCTAAACTTCTCCGCCGCTACCTCCCTTCCGATTCGACGGTGTTGCTGGTATCCGCCACAACGGCGACGATGCCGTTGTTCCCCGCGCTCGCGGAGAATGTATCGCGGAACCGTAAATCGACTGACGAATTTCGCTGCGAAACCGACCGCGGGGACGCTCCGACGAAACCCACGACAAAGATACTCGCCGGCGCACTATTATTAGACGGGCCTTCTCCTGCCGTCGGTTATTTTCAAGTCCACTCTCGCTGTCTGCGCCGCGCTGTCCGAAATCAAAACAGAGGAGCACGGGATACGCGCGCGACTTTCGATCGAGGGACACTCGGCCACGAGAATATTAACCCATCGCACTCTACCATTTAAACTGTGTATTTTGTCCATCTCGAAAATCCAACAACCTGGTCGTATTGGAAAGAACTTTGATATTTATTAATCGGACTGTGTAATGAAACGACATCGTATTAGCATAGTTTCTTCAATTATTGAATTTCTTGTGATTCACGAATCGAAATCACAATATTGTCGATTTACGTTTTCGTGAACATGAATACTATATTATTACCAGACTGCGGATCTTTATAAATTGATTCTATCTCTTAATGATATTGATACAGTAAAAACATTACAATGATCTTAAATTTTTCTAATCTTTAACTGTTTTACATTTCATGAAGATCCGCAGTGTAATTATTACCAACATAGTTTTATAATAATACTATTAAACTTACACTATTTCATCCACAAAACTAATTAATGCTTTGTGTACTCATTTATTACAGGTTTCTGCCTTGGAGTAACATCATCTCTGTCTGAAATATCTTGAATCAGATCCCTTATTATGGAAGGAATTTTCATCTTGCTTGGAGATACTTCTCCATGAGATTGCTTCTAGGACGACTCGTTCATAACGATCCGTTATGTCCCTTTTATAAAAGTAAGTAACTTGATAGTCTAACTAATAATTACAAAGATATTAAGGGAAGGTAACGAACAGTGCACTTTACTGTTCTCCAAGATGTGCTTGTTCAGATGGAGTAAAAAGAGATCTCTGATAACAAGAATTCGGGAAACATTTCGAGAATTTATTAGAAATTCTACTTTTATTAGGTGCAAATGCATTTGTACGAAAAAAAGCGATCTTCCTGAATAGTTCTATCATCTTCGAGATATTTACGATGCCCCTTTCACGCCACCTCTTCCCTACACCGAATCCGCGATACCGTACCGCAAGTAATGTCCAACGCGAATATTTAATAGACTGGCCCGCGGATTTACGAGTCCGAATAGCTTAAACCGTCCGATTTACATCGTTGCGGAGATTTGTACTACAGTATGTGCAAACGTTGCCCGCCCACGGTATTATTTTGGGATTTGACTAATCCCGTGAGAGGGCATGGACCAGCGAAGTGATGACCAGAGTCTCGTTTCGGGGGCTAGGCGACGCGCCACTGTACTGTCGACACTTATTTACGAGCGGCTCGATCTCGTTTCGAAAAATATCGTGATCGGCTGTCACTCGGTGTTCGGACGCCATACTGTCAGGGCACACCACCCGCACAGCGCTCTCTCGCTCCCCTAAGCGAACCGATTTCACTTTCAATTCGTCGGGGCTAGGCGTGCCGACATTTTCTGAAAATAACGCGCACTCTGCACCATCCAGCGATATTTTCCATCACAATCACTAAAAATAAACGAAACATCGGATGCGACGCTCGCGGCACCGAGCGGTTTCGTCGCTTTAAATAAAACATTCGACACGTTCGCCCGACCTTTGCACTTCAACTGACCCCCCGGAACTGCACCTGCAATTGCACCCGGACCGCCGTAATCCGTCGTTTCCTTTTTTACCGACGATTCGACATCCCATAGACCCCATTCAAGAGGTACTTTGTACACCTCTGAAAATCTCGATATTTAGTATTCTTTTAAAAAATACTCTTTCAGAAATATATGAAATAAGAAAATTAATCTTTCACCTCCAGTTCGTGCCTTCAAATCTGCTAGATTAAAAATAATCGTATATATGAGAAATACCTTCAAAAAGATGATTAAATAAAGAGTAGTCCTAAGCATGATTGTGGAAAATGTCGGTCGTCCGAGAGTTAGAATTTCACGTCCTAGAGCTTGTTACAAACAGTTACGGATTAATCGGATCACAACCCGAAGTCCAGTAGATAGTATGTAATATTTCCGTGGACGTCTATACATATAACAGATGAGCACCATGTGTTATTTCGCAGTAACGTAATTCGAAGTAATGGTCAGCCATTACCATCAGTGGCGAAGCACTCTTGTTCTAACAACTTCGAGCTCTATCAAATATTCAAATTTGACCGTAAAGCTTTGGGAATACGGTTTCCAAGACACAAGGGTCTCTCGTGAAACCAGCCGAGCTCTTAACCCTTGGCGATCCCTCCTCGCCTCGAACCTCCCCTGTCGTGTGCTCGCCATTAACAGAAATTTTTTGGTGATAACGCGAGGGTTTTAGGCGTGGTCCGCGGCTGTTTGGAAATTAACCGAGCGAGTATTTTTAATTACATTTAGCCGGCGGAAGAAAGCCGGCGAGAGGGAGCCAACTCCTGCAAACTTCAACTACACCACTAAGTACGAGGTCTGGGTCCAAGAGTGCCTACGAAAGCTGAAGCGCGGCTTCTGTGAACGCAACAAGGAACACGCGCGTTTACGAGCCTAGATCATCCACAATGCCGTCTAAATCACTCCTAAAGGGATCTCTCTGCGCGACGCAGCCGGAGTTTGAAGAAGAAGCACAGAGTTCTGTGTATCTCCGTGTTTCATTTAATTAAGGGGCATCATTCAGCGCTGCAACGGTGTGTTGCACCCGCTCGTCGAGTCTTCAGACGTTCTGCACGCGTTTTTTTCATTGCGTTACGAATTGCACTCGTGCGACCTTGCATTATACCAGCGTGCACCCGCCGACCGTCGTCACGACCCTTCATAACGCTTTTTCGCCCTTTTATACGGCTTTATTTTGGAGGGCTGAATAATACACGAGGAAGAGCACGATACCGAATCCCCCGACGTTCCTCGTGTCAATTTGACACGTTTTTTAATTGATTCCGAGTACATCGTAGATTCCTCGCATTATTTTATTGGCTGTGAACGCTGGATGTATACTTTTGTTTCATACTCGTTGCACCTCAGCTATTTCCAATGCTGGACTATATTTTTAATGGTTTGCATAATCTACAGAAATCAAATGATTTTATATGGATCGTTCTGAGATTAAATCAGAGGTGCAAGTGATCGTAGAATTTGTCGATTTTTTATGATTCATTATCTCTTAATAAATTTACATCAAATTATACCGAATTAATGTTTTCATGTATTTATGCCGCGGATTTATCGAATATGCCAATGATTTGTGCAATTAATTTTCACAGATACAGTAAATAGATTCGAATAATAAGAAAGAATCTTAGGTTTGCAGTTTCATTCACTGGGAATAGTATACACAAAGCATGCACAGTGCAAATCAATAAAAAAATAAAGTGGAATGATTTTTCGCAACCAGCCATGCAGAAAGTCCAAGTTTTTACTGAAAAATATTGGAATCGTTGTAAGAAATATTTCTAGAAATTCCGTATCACAAGGAGCCCCGTCGATGCGGAAACCAGTTCTATTCTCGCGCATAGTTGTTCACATGTTCGCGGCGCTTTCGAATTAGATCGCAAATGATCTTCCACGTTCTACTGATTCTACTTACCATGTTCAAATGATTTTTTGCATACAGCAAAAAAAAAATAATTCTCAGAATCATAAATTAAAGTTGTGGACTCGTGAGACCTCTTGGTGACAGTTGTGATTTTCTGCTAACTCTAAGCACCGGTCACAAGAAGACGAAAGCAACTATTAGAAAATGAAGTTTACCATGTTATATTTATAATTAATTCTCTCTCAAGTAACACGAGTCCCCCTAACGCTAACGGGACCATAAAAATGCTCATCTATTCTCGATTTCGTTCGATTATACCGAGACGGTCAGGAGGTATCTCCGTCGCCAAATAAACTCTGTATAAGTGCATCTTCGAGTGTTAGTCTACAGAGCAGTGCCGAGGGTGTACGTTCACGTCCGAACGACGCCGCGAAGCTGGGTCTGCGTGGTCTTAGCTCACTTTTATTGTCGGAAGCCGAACTGGAGCGCAAGAGTCTACGGCGTGGCCTGTTCTCTGACCCTCTCTTTCTCTTCGGTTGGCCACCCCCTTGCTCCGGAGTTTATTTCGCGAATCCACCCACCGCCCTGCCTTGGCTCGAGCGCCATATCGCGTCCTGAATACAAATCGGGATGTTTCCTTTCGCGAGTTTCCGAAGACTTTTAGGACGCGATCATTACCATTAATGAAGAAGTCAACGTTGCGGCCGTCGCTTCCCCCTAGGCTTCTTCTTCCTATCTCCTTTTACCGCATGGTTTTCATCGCGTACTTCGGTTGATGGTCTCCCCTGCCCGTTTCCAATGGCACGAATTCCGAGGGCTCTTTACGCGCCGCAGAATCTCTTCTTTCGCGTGTAACTCAGTCGGGAGGGAAGTTTTCGAGGCCGATCGTAATGCATGATTATTCCCTCCGGTGCCGGGCCACCGGCACATCCGCGATTTACAATTTTTATGCCGGACTCCCTACGGAGCGCTACAAGTCGCAGCATCCCCGTTGCACAGCCAACGGGTCCGAATGTCGTTGAACTTTCGCGGTAAGGTCGTGGGGGTTGCTGCTGCTACTGCTATTGCTGCTACTGGTTCTGCCGGTGCTGGTGCGGCGCCGTGCCGTTGCTTAAAATTTAGTTACTCCGTTGGATCCGGCCCGATGTTTTATTCAGCTACGTGCAGGCCCGCCGCGTCGCCCACGGACAGAGATATAAATTAATCGGGATTCGGGACAATTTTTGCCCAGGCCGCGGCAAAAAGTTTTCCGGTATGTAAAGCGGAATGTCGATCGCGACGGGACGACGTCGCTTCATTTAAACCCGCCTCGACCTCCTCGCGACCGTCTTAAATTAAAATTGAAGCCGCGAGCCGAAGGATCACCGAACCCCCAGGTTCTTAGAGCTGTTTGTAAGTGTGTTTGCGTTAATGGTTATTAGATGGGTTTAATTGCTCCGCTTCGACTTCGTTTACTTGCTTCGCTTTGACTCCGGCTCTGTTGATTTCCGTTTAATATTTGTGACAACCCTTTGGGGTAGCCCAATATCCCTGTTCATACAAACATCGTATATTTACGTCTTCCAGATTTTTTATTAACAAGCTGCAGCAGGTTTTGCAGATTAACATATATATATATATATATATATATATATATATATATATATATAAATAATGACAGGATGTATTAAAAATCAATGACAGTATAAGTCTTGTAGGTTCTCACGTCAACGTGACTGCTTAGATCGTACTTCATTTAAGATAATTTAATAATCAATAATGAGAATTAGTTTGCTTTTTATTTGTTACTTGAAAATTTTTGAGAAACGTGACCCAAAAATGGAATTAGATGACTTTCTCGCAAAGAGAGGAGTTTGTTTAAAAGGATGGATAAGTTGTACGAAGATGACGCGATCCATTCTTGGGCCATTCAAAATGGCCGAAGCCAGGGCGAGGCTCGCCGGATTCGCGAAATAATCGGCGAAACGCGCGTGCCAAATTACATTCGCCGGTAAACTCGTTTCGCAGCGACGAAATAAATTATGAAGCGGTGCCCTCTCGTTCGTTTGTTCGACGGGAAATTCGATTTCTGTCGTCGTTCACCGTTGTCACATCCGGTCGCGCGGCGGTCATTGCGAAACCGAAGCGGATTTAACCGGACCGGTTGCCCTCGGTCCCGGTTGACGCACGGAAAACTTTTGCCGAAGTCTGTTTAATATTATTGAGAAAATTTAATGGGGCTCGTTGAAACCAACCTCATTTACTCTGCAGATTTATTTTAATGTTAGAAACGGTGTAATATCAGGATTCGCGCGAGATCCGGCTCTCGTAAAACTTTCATCGGAAAGCGTCTTTTGCGATTTTCTAGTAGCCTTTAATAAATTACTCGTCTCGACAACGTTTGGAATTACGCGAGCGCAGCTCCGAGGGTTGATTTTTAATTTGAAATTATATTAGCGTTTAAATGAATTAAAAATGAGCGTTTAAATAATATCATAGTCACCGAAAATAAAAATGGTTTTTAATTTGATCCAATGATATAAAATATGGAAAAAACGAATCGGGTCGTCAGCTTAAAATTTAATTTCGAATATTTTTATTCTGTAATATTATAAATGCAGGAACAAGAGTACTTTTTGAAAAATTAATATAAATTGGTAGCATGTCACTATCGGGGAGATTAATAATAAAATTCAACCCATTAAACGCACGAAATATTCGATTTCTGTAATCTTTTATGTATTTAAAATGATAAATGAATATTTCATCGAATTTTTATATTAAAACATAATGTCCATATTTAATATCCAGCCGAGGTAATTTGTTCTTGGTATTGAAACTGGATACTGAATTAACATCTGCAATCTATTCGTTGCAAATTGCTGTGTGCGTTTCACCCATCAGATACAGTCCTCTTGAACTTCTCGAAGATACCGATACCAGAGAGCAATAGGTAGCATAACTCACACGTGTTGCTTTTATAGCAAACTAACACTCGAGCACACCTACGGAAACTCGGATTCTTGGAGTTAATATCTTTAAACGTGCTGCAGTGATAAAGTTTAAACGTCCGTCGGCTTCGTGTAATTGAGTGTGCGAACTGAACTATGAATAGTAAATTGTTCTATTTAATAATCCATCTTATCACTAAACTAAACTTCATTCAACATTGTTTCGCTTTCTGGTTTCCTTAAAAGGAGAGGACAGTGCATCTTGGAAGAGTCAGTTTTTCTGATAATGTTAAAACAGGGAGGTATTTTAAAGAGGGATGTTACTTTTCTGACGAAAGTAAATGGTAAGGTACTTTGAAGGCAGCGAAATTATTTTTTGGTAAGAAAATAGTAAGCTCCTTTGCGGAGAGACCACGTGTACTTAGCAGCGGATATTGCAGAAGCGGGTTGCCGTACGTATGGACACGGGTAGTAAGCCGGCGAATAATCTCGCGTGAAACGGATAACTTCGGGGAAGACAATCTAACTATCTTGCTCACGTACGGAACAACGGTGTAACTAAGGAGATAGCCAAAGGGTTCGAGGCCCAGCAAGCGAGCCCTAGTCCGTCTGCGGTGTACTTTCCCTCACGTATCGCAGCCGCTCCTTCTGCTCCACCACAGAGATGAACAGATCGTGCTGGTTACACGGCTTCCCTTTCCGCTGCTTTTCAACTACACTCCCAAGGGAAAACCCTGCTGTGAGGCGTAATGCTGGTTAGAGGCGTCGATTGAATCTTAACGTTTTACCTAGTCGAGCTTATTTAACCGGACCTCAAAGGTCCAGGCTGGTTTTTGCGCGAGCTTGTTTTCCGTTTCTCGGTTTCGCTCGACCGTGGATCTTTACGAAAATATACTGTTCATATTATTTATCTCATACTTTCGTAAAGATTTTTGATAAGCTACTTTGTGGTCCGCATACACTGTGGATTAGCGTGATTTTGTCAAATTGAATGGAGTATCTTTACGTGCGCTAGGTTTCTTTCGAAATGTTTTAATCTCTTCTGGCAAGGGGAAGAGATTTGTCGTTTCTTTTTAAAAAAAATATGTTCTATCAAAGGAGGTGGACAGCTTTCGGCGCACTGCAACAGAGCCTACAACTAACAAGGAGACTTAGGAGGGTTTAACCGTAAACCACGCGCAGTACACCGAGCCAAAAGCTTATTCGGGTCAGCTTCAATTTCGCTTCTAGGAGAATCAGTAGAATTATGGTCGAAAGCCTTGACTAGTCGAGTTTCATAAGCACACGTGCACGCTTAATGAAGTCCGTGAGTGTTCGAGTGAAAAGTCAAGGCCACTCTAACTCTGTTCCCGCAGTTACGAGGAACTTGCAGCTAGGATATTCATTCTCGATAACGAATCAGAACGCACAGAGACTTCTATTTCATAAGCGTCCGAAGTTCTTCACGAAGACCAAAAAAGTACTCGTTATAATCAGAATTATTAGGCTGTCCGAAAAGTTTGTTTCGTTTTTGATTAACGGCACGCGCAATGCAAATTCAACCAAGTTTTTAAAGAAAACAGATCGCGTGGCGATGTAAAAGGTATGAAACGTTAACGACCAGATGATCGCGTTATTTAGCAACATTAAGCATACACATTGCGAAAGAATCTGCTCGGACAAAATAGTATTTGCACACGGTTTTCCTTTTTGCTGGTGGAATTTTTGTTTGCCAGCGGGCAGCAGGAGGAGTGAAACAAATTCGCCGGCGATACGAATAATTCACAGTAATTCGAGAAATTTCGCAAGTCCAGACGGGAGCGCAGTAAATTTCGGGCTCGCGAGGCATCGAATCAGTTTCCTGCTAATTCGGTGCCCGTTTCGGATCCCTTCCCCATCGAATCGGACGGTCCGATCGGGCATGAAATTGATATCCAGTAAATCTTCCTCTTCAATTTCAAAACACGCTTTAATGCGCTTTGCGTTCCGCACCGGGATTCGGCTGGGGCCCGATCTTCAGGATGCATTAACTGAAACGTGGCGCGACCGCCCCGACAGAAGGGTGGATGGTCATTTATCAGGAACAATAGCAAAACGATTCTGATAATCGTCGGAAGATACACCGCGAGGGGGATAGTGTGCGTGGCGGGTTTAACACCGAGAACGGAGTCCGGGCTGAGGGCAAATGTAATCGGGCTTATCGTTGCTGTTTGTTCTATTTATTGACGAAACCGTCCGTCTACTATTCCACCGTTCTCCACGGCCCGATAACGATACTCGACACGTCACGGATAATAATCAGGACCGAAAAGCGCGGCACACCCTATTTACGCCGGCACGACCGGCATTCCGCGTCTGTTCGACTCGCGAATATTCGTCTGTCCTCGAATTAATTGTTGCCCCGGATGCTTGTTAAAATCCAGCCGTTTCCTCCCCTCTACTGTCGTCTCCTCGCCACCGCGCCAACCTCGTGAATCTGTAATGAAACGAATTTAGTATCGAGCCCAGTCGTTTTTCGCGATCACTCGAATACCGGCCGTCCGAGGCCGGCCGAGCGTTTATTAATAAAACGCGGGATTCATTTATCATCCATTAATTAGCGTAAATGTTAAATGAACGCGCACTCCGACGCGCCGTTTTGCTCGAAAGTTAACAATTCGAACAATTCTTGATCATTTTCGAGCGGCCCCACCGCGCCGACCCCACGTCGCCTCCACGTTCATTTCCGGTTTTATCTTCGGACGTGCTTTCAATCGGGTGATAATAAATTCGATGACAAGAGAACTGCATGTACGATGCATAAACAATCGGAATTTTAGCAGCTCGTGGTTGCTATGCGTGCTAGCACTTTCTGCTGTGCGCCCTGTGTAGCGGAACAGGTCGAAAATTTGATAAATGGCATTCATATATTTTCTACTCTATTTCATTTCTTTTCGAACGGTACTTTAAAAAGTAAAAGGTAACAAGATAAACAGTTGCTCGACGTTGCTACTGTGTCGACATAGCTTAAGGTGTCCTAAAGACAATTCCGAACTTCAAACATTATTGATCGAACTCCATGTTTAGACTAGATCTCTCTCTCTAAACCTCTCATAATTAATTAATCTGCAAGACATTTGGCGAAGGGATTTACAAAGCAGTCGCTTCGACGTTTCTTCGTATTTATTCAAAGGTTCCATTGTCCGTTACACCGCGGCTGGCGAACGATAAATTATTCGACTAACAGGCCAATAAAATGTCCACGATCCAGCGTGTTTGTTCCGAGCGGAAGAGCTGGCAGAAAATTATGAAATTTATTATCCTCGAATATACGGCTGTCACGTTTCAGCTGTGCCGAAGCATCCCCGACGAAAGAAACGCCGGCAATCGCATTAGACGCGCGCAAGCCACGAGCCTGGGGACACTAATACGCATAGTTAAACGCGAGCAAACGCACATGCGACCGGTGTTAAATAACACGCCCCGCGCCGTGGGGAAAACCCTGCCGCGCCGCTGGAAAACCGGGGGAGAAACCCGGAAAAGAACGTGAATGTGGACGGCGCGCGGGTCCGCGGGCGCGAATTTTTATACGTCGGATTTTATGTTTCGTTGAACGTTTGTTTGCACGGTCCCTCCGGCTCGCCGAGAAACATTTTATGGTCCGTGTATCCGCAATCCGGGTATTACGCAAGTATGGCGCCCGCTTAGTCGATCCCCGGCTGCGCTTTTCTTCGTTTCCCGGTTCTTCAGACCTCTGGGCTAACGGCGTACTGCGGTCCACGTTCTTACGCTCCACCATATATATTATCGGTCTACCGTGGACGCACCTGATTTTAGTCGAACACCATGGGAAATTAATTGTCACGGCGTACACTGATCCTAGTGCTAGCGAATTTTCCATTCGCTTTGTCCTGGTCACGTAGTGAAATAGTATAATTTCATCTACCTCCACAAACAGTTGCATTATTAATGCATTAAATAATTATTCATTTGTGGGTCCAATGGGTCGTTAAACTTCACACCTGTATTGATTACTTTGTCCTGTCTTTTAACTCTTTAATGAAACTTTGTGCACTGTGAAAATGATTAGTATAAATTAATACTTTATATGATAAGCTGTCATTGTGGGATTGCGAGTGCGTGCCGTAGGACCACGTAGGACCCAAGTGGTCTCCATTTATGGTAGGGCCTCTCGAGCCAGGTAGAGCGAGGGACAAGATGACACGATGCAGGCCTGTGCCTGGTTTGTCTCCATTGACAGTTTAGTTTTAAGGGTGTGAACGAAAGAGAGAGGGAGAATAAAGACGAGGGAGTAAGGACTGTTTTTGGAAAATACGCAGTCAGTGTGATTTGAGCAGCGAGAGACTGCAGTCGTGGATGTCGAGACGTAGAATAGTTGCGTAGACCAGTTACTTTTTAGCATAATTGTACTTTTAATAAATAGAATTAAAACACACACACGGCTTGTCGCCAAAAACTTCCAATCCGACATCATTAAAAACGCTTGTATAAAATTTGGATGTATTTTTATCTACGATAGGAGAACTGGACAGCTGTTGATACACGCGTAAGCTCCAATTCCGAAGGTGTTTGTATGTCGGTCTATAGACCCGGACGTAACCAACACCTAACCCAAAGCTACCTAAGACTTAACCAGTATCTAACCGATACCTAACCCAAGTCCAACAAAGATCTGACCAAAACCAGAACAAGCCTAACCAATGGTTTAATCTCTCATGGGATTGCTGGTTTCCGATCGACCTCCAGACACTCAGCGTTTTCTGTTTCCGCGAGAAGCGAATCACCTTCTATCGTGTTATCGTTTCGGATTGCTTAGTATCTCTACCTGCATCCCCAACGTGTACTTTCTACCCTCTAATGCATGAGATTCAGAATTTCAGAGCTTGACACACATCTGGAAAGACGATGGTAAGACAGTAATTTTGATAAAGAGAATAAGCAAATTGTATGCATCATCATTTACTCGTGTCACTTCAGAGAAGCTCGTAATCGTAAATAAACTGCAAGCACTACTTTCTAAAACTATCCCAAACGAGAGGAACATTAATCATTTTTCTGGTGGTATGAAACACTTTTTTAAAAATACTTTAGAGGAAGCAAGTAATACATTCCAAATATTTCAGTCGACTTGCGGAGTCACCCCATTCCCTAATCTCCATTATCTGCCATAACGCAAGCTTATCTGAAAGTGTCAAGGATACGAATCCCGAGTAAGGGTGTCCGTATTCCAGGAACCCTACATTTTCCCCAAAATCCTCGAGGGTAACTCTGCAAAATCAGATCCGGAATGCTTTGAAGATTCGGAAAATTCCAACAAAACCCACCGTTGATCTGTCACATCGCATATACAGATTAATGTTGGCAATATCGCTAAAATATTGACGGAAGTCTGGAAAGTGTCAAGCGACTCGAGCAGTGGCTCACACGAAGCGACACCTAAGAATGAAGGGATCTGTCGTAAGCGATACCTAGAAATTTTTCCCGGTTTCCATGTGTAGACTGATGGGTCCCCATAGTGGCGACCTTGAGCCTCGAGCTAAGTCTTCGTCCCCCCCCCCTTCGTGGCGTCGCGGTGCGGTATCGCAAGAGAGCCGGCGAAGTACGTCATACTTCTCCTGCGGATCGGTTATATAGCGTCGTTGTCTTTACGCAGACAGTAAGTTATCGTAGGAGCTTATGGCAACGGTGTATCGGTCGCGGTGGAACGGTCCCGAGAAAAATTCGAGTTGTTACGCGCCGCGGCGCCTCGAGGTGGCTGGAACGACGCGAGGCGTCCTGACGGATATCTCGGTTGGCATTAAAGTATCCCGGGTGAAATACGAACGGCGTGTCTCCCTTCTGTCCCGTCGCAAACGACACGGTATAACGACGGGAATAAATTGCCATTCCCGTAATCGAAGTATCCTCCAATATTAATAGGAACAAAATCCGAAAGCCGCCGATAAATTATTGCGAACGGATCGCCCGCAAGATAGGATAAAATCGTTCGACTATTATATTAACCCAACAGCTATTTATCAGCTGTACACATCAGGGGGGTTTTCCGATTATGAACTTCCCAAAAATCGACTTTTGTTTCTTGCTAATTTGTAGACTTTTTTACGGGAATTTTGTTACTCGTTTTCGTCATAAATGCATAAAATCCGCGACTACTAATGAATAGAAATGAAGAATCGGTTTACAGGTCTTTATCACATAGACTTTTGATGTGTAAACAATATTTTTTCTGTAATAACCTCTTTCGAAAGATGTGAAATATGTTTCCCAATGTAGAATTGCACAAAATAAGTACAAGTTCATGATGAAAGGAAATACTGCCTCGTGAAAGACGCGTTTTTAAAATTTACGAATGATTGATTGCGTCCAATTGATTTCTATATTTAATACAATCGATAGACCACAGACAACGGTCACGGTTGTCTGTTACAGGGGATCTCGGGATCCATATCATTACGGCGATAGGATATTTCGTGGATATCTAAATTTGCCGGGATACATCGATTAAACTCTTGACCGGAAAGCTTAACGTTGTCGGGGATTAGCGAGCCAGGGAGCTTGTAAATTACGCGGTCTCGCGGCGATGGTTAAAACGTTGCCGAAATAACGGCGCCCCGTCATTAACCGGAATATTGTCAAATGTGGTACATCCACGTTGTCGGCCGAGGTATTAGAGTAATCGATGCGATCTGCGGGGGATCAGGAAAAATCAAAAAAAAATGGGAAATTCGAAAGGACCAGAACAACAGCCAATTTCGAACCTAACTGACGTTATTAAAATCCAATTAATCTGAAACACTTATTACAGTCGAATTCATAGATACCTACTCAATCGTCATTGCCCAGTTCCAAATAATCCACTAATAAAATAATCACTCAACCAGCGTCTCTTCAACATTATTGTTAATTCCTCAGCAAATGTTTCGAGTACTATAGCGAGCAAATTCAAGATGAAAAACGTATTCGAGCATCGCCGCGTGATTGAAGTATAAATAATGTAACGATAAATCAATATTCGCTCTTTGCGCAGTATTTAAATAATTATTTTCCGTTCTTTTAATTTGACCATCGGCGAACGTGTGCACGTACATACGTATGTGCACACACGGTCGTTAAAAAACATTTGATTACTTGTTTGACCGGCGTTTGCCTTTTTTCCGCGAAACATGGGAAACGGTTATTTGAGTTTCCATATTGGTAGAATTAATAAATCTGATCGAAGCGAAATGGTAGAGCAACTTTGTCGAGCCAATGACAAACCCTGCGAGTGTGTACATTATTATTGAATGAGATTCAGCATCGTGAATCGTTTACTCTTCCAACTTTTTGCAAATTCGAGCAGCCGTACGGTAAATCGTTAAACACAATTCCCTCCGGAACTTTGTTCAAACGATAATGTTTCTTGTTTCGGATTATCCTGTTGTCGTCTAAGAAGGAGTGGAAGGAGTTAGTCGGGATGCAAGGAAACGCAACGAAGGTTTACGGCGATGCAGAAAGCGGACAAGTCGCAATTACCGGTCGCAAAAACCGATAAAGAGATAAATATACAGATACCGAGGAAACGAACAATTGTACTGGATCTGCAGAAAAAGAGTTGAACGTCTCTTTCTCCTCTCCTCTCTTTTACTCCCTCCCTCACCAGGGAGAAGGACAAACGACGCAAGAGCTTAATTGAATCCGCCACGTCCACTCAGTTGATTAATTCAGATCGATCACCGCAACTCGATACAATTATTTCATGTCGAGGCGCTGGAAGGGACAGCGTGCACGTACGGGCTGACCGCTTCTAATAATCATTCGCGATCCGACGTGGCATCTCGCATGCAAAACGATCGGTTTCGCGTGCAGGATGCCCGCGGATACACGCGGATTTACGCCGACTCGTCAACTCGCGTGTGGTCGCGCTCGCTGCCCGATCTAGATGCAGCTGATACTATCCTTATACCTCAGCTATTATTCCCATAGTGCTCGCCAGTTCCCATTATCGCTTTTCATCTTGCCTCGCAGCAGGCCTTCAACTATTACAGGATTTCGTTCGTGTCCCAGTCTCTTCAAACAATTTTTTTCGGGTAATTATGACAGGGTTGATGCGTGTATTGTATGTGTGTACAACCATAATAGTAGAATCATAGAATTACGATCGCCGTATCGCAAGAAAAAAGATCAGATCTAAACGAACGTCGCGACAAGAAACACGTCTGTCAAAACGAACGGTTATATTATAAATTACCACTTTTTAGCCCTCTTTTGCGCACGTTTCTGCTTGTAACTTTTGATCGAATGGACTTTTTCGAATGCGGTTTGCTCTAAAACATTCCAGCGACAGACACACACACAGAGAGAGAGAGCACGTTTCTGCTTATAACTTTTCACCGGATCTACTTTTTCGAATGCGGTTTGCTCTAAAACCTTCTAGAGACAAAGACAGAGATAGATAGAGAGAGAGAGAGAGAGAGAGAGAGAACTACAGAGTCACGCGATAAGCGAAATGGAATTGAACGAAGTAGATTATTACAAACAAGTTCAGCACGTATATGCTTTTAAAAAAGACTGCCACAGCAACACGTGGCGGGGGAAAGCTAGTTATAAATAAATGCAGCTTTTTCGACTTCACATATGTTGTCAAGGACAGCGAATTCCATCATTTTAAACGAATTTTAGTTGGGAAGGGTCTCCATCTGCCCCCCGCCATAAAACACGTTTTCTGTCAATTTAAAAGGGGAGAATTCGCTGTAAAGAGTGTCCGCAGGTTCTCGTAAATATGTCGAAAACAATACCCTGTAATTAATTGTATTAATTCGTGAGGTAGACAGAGAATCTTAAGGTATATAGCTGCAGCCAGAGCAGATCGCTCGAGCGATCGTTTCGCCCGAAAAATCAGCGTCGAGCAGCCGTTGTGGAAGCTCGCGGTTCTCCAGAAAGACAAATAGAAAGCGTTCGTTCCTCTTCATCATCTCGAAACTGATCCGCCGCGTATCGACCGGTTGGCGAGACCTTCCCCGTCTCGGGACGGGTCCTTGCATAATCCGATTCGTGAAGCGTTCCCATTTGTTTATTCCCTTCCTGGATGGTATGGCGGATCGAACGAGATAGATGGACTTACGAGTGTTTGGCTTCGAGATTGAGGTCGGCCGAGGCAGCCGTTGAAAAAAGCTCCGGGAACGAAAGACAGAAATACAGAAAGGGAAAGGATTGCTGCCAGGAGCAGAAAATGGTCGGAGGGGGTAGGGAGGATGAAGAGACGCAGAATCTGGAAAGAGAAGAAGATGCGGGGGCGGGATAGAAACGCGCCTTTTTGTCCACCTAGAGCGGCGGCCGTTCGGCCACCTTCCAATAACGCAATCGGCTGGGATCGATTTTCAATCCAATCATCAGAGAATGCAACGTGTAAACCGTGGTGGAAAGTGCAATATACTTTCATGAGTACCCACCTATGATCAGCCGGGACGGGGAAGCAATGCGGATAGTACGTTGGTTATGCGGGAGGGTTGGAACGCTTGAAAATCGAATACTCGAACAAACCCTTGTACCGGCTGCGGGAACCCAGCATAAACTCATAATCCCACATCTTTCCCTTCCCTTCTCTCGTCTATCCCGTTGTCCCCTTTGTTTGTTCCGGTTCCTCCTCCCTGTCTTTCTTTACTTTCCAGTTTCATAAGCTCGGTCTAAATATCTGAGCGTTCTTCATGAGCCGCTTACTGTCTTATTTAACTCGGCTCCGGCGAATTCTTTCCACCGTTTCGTTGCATATGTCGCCTGAATTATTTCGTATTGCTTGCTTGGTCGTCGAGTGCGCCCGGATCGCTGCTGGTCTGCGTATTCGATGGCGCAGTCTTCCAGTTCTAGCGAATTTAATTTTCATCGCGACGGTTCCTAATTTTTCGGAGAAACTCCGACGATCCTGGAATTAAGGAAAGACATTCCATTTGTGTTCCTCTTCTTCTTAAATTAGGGGTGTAGAATCAAGTCAACAGACCGATGTTCATTAAGACCGTGCGAATCGAAATAAAAATTTTTGCTGAGCTTCAGATTGGAATACTGCCATTGAACGCAATTTCTTTCGCGGGTTAAAATGAATAAATAAAAGTGCTTCTCGTTCCCTCCGTGAAATCGTTTCCATTTTCGAGAGTGACGCGCGGAAGCTTGCCGAGATCGAGGGATCGATACGATTTGACGCGCGCCGGTAATAGAACGACTTCGGGGGTCATATTCCCCTCGCGTGAACGTTCTTCCTGGATGTGGGAATTGTGGAAGTTTGTGCGTGCGACGGGGAGATCTCGGTTACGCGTTTCCCGTCGCGTCTCGTCCTCGAAACCGTGGGTAAAAGTTGGCTGCACGCTGGTAACGCGATACCGAAACGATCCTCCATCCCGGAGATTTTCCTTCTTTCCAGGATCGCGGGAATCATTCCCTCGGAATCGGTGAATCGACGGGGGAACCGCCCGGGGCTCCGACGGGTCGAGGCAGATTTATTTCATGAAATCTTTTTCGCCGCGGTGCACGGGTTCAAAAGGATCTCGTTCGGTTCAAAAGGTGGAAATCGCTCGTACCAGTCATTCGGTCTCTCCCCGTTGGATACCGAAATTACGCCGTGATGTCTGGCCCTGTACGCACAGCACGGAGTGCTTGTCCGTGTGCTAGACTGCATTAGGTTTCGCCTCTCTCAGCGCGCCTCGTTCCACGATTTATTTCTTTTTCGCTTTTGTCGCTCGCCGGAAGTGTTTGACAATTAGGGTTTATCGCGGGAATTTCAGCCCCGCGTTGAATGATTGATGACGAAGAAATGCTTTCGCCGGAATTGTACTCTGCGCAGCTAATTCGGGCTTCCGTTTTTCACTACCCAAAAATACTCCATTCTCGAAAATTGCCTGCATTCGAATTGTGATAATTCCGTAAAAAATGATTCTACAATAACGAACTTACACTTGTTTTAAAGTTCAAAGCCTCTAGTTTCATACACCATCGTTCATTTTATACTAAGATCTTTTTCACAACGTAGCGGGCTAGAAACTGAAGACACAGTTTTTCTCGAAAATGCCTCACATTCAGACGACTGTGAAAACTTTGAGAAATTTTCTGCGGGATTGCAGCTACCATAGATTTAAAGATTGAAGCTTCCTCTTTACAAAGACACCTTAAAAATTGATGTACGATTTTTTAAAGTGGTTTTATAAAGCTTTGAAAGAGTGGTGGCGCTGATGAAAATTGTCAGTAGAAAAGGACAGCCATGGTCAGACCAGGCTAATTACACTTGGACGCGTTCGTGCCCACCTTATCGAAGCCTTTGAGAATCGTCTGCTGATTATTTAAACTCGGAATTGGTATTATACAGGAGAGGTATGACAAAGGGGTGTCGCCACTTCATCAGAATTCTATTCCGAAGATCGTGTGGAAAAAAGCTCGAGGCTGAAGTCGACTCGGAGCATTAGGTATGCGACGAAAAGCCCAGTTGGTCGATGGTGGGTGGTTGGGGGTCGTCTTTAGAGTGGGTACACACGCCACCCGTCGAAATTCCCTGGGATAATGAAAGAGAGGGTCGCGGAGACAGCCGGAGCGAGAATAAAGTATGGATTGCTTTTAACGGGTTCACGAAGAATGGAGGCGATAGATAGAATAGAGCCAAGCCGAGATAGTGGCCTACGGAGCGGGGGTATAGGTTCCTCGAATGGGTAGAATGGTAACACAAGGAAGAGTAGCATCCACGTACGGCCACAAACATCGAAAGATACCGGCCACGGATTGTTGCACACAGACATGAACCCCTTTGCACAATGAGAGAGAGAGAGAGAGGGAGAGAGAGAGAGAGTGAAAGGTTGCATTGGTGCCGGGGGTAGTGGTTCACCAACTGCTGGCTGCAGTCTCGATAAAACATTCAGTTCGAAAAATGCTGTTCCATAAAAATTCCATTCACTATTATGCCTCGCAATCTTCGGTTGGATATCGGTTATTGCTACCAGCAGCCATATCGCGGCCAGATTTACCTACGGATGCTTATAATGCCGGCGTCTCGCGCTGATTTGCTACTTGAACTTTTCGAACCGTTTCACACGCTCAAGCCGCACCATTTCACGACGTATCCGTCGACTGCACCCTAATAACTTCGATCAACATCATATACACACGTTCCTATTTGAAATAACGAGCGGCATGTCGCGGTGCACATTTATTAATAATATTGCTGCATCGACCCGATATATCGGTCTTTACACCCAGATGCCAGGGAATTACAGAAAAATCGTGGTAACCTCCCGATGCCGTAATGAGCAGCGGCATCAAAGGCTCTCCAAATTACGGGTTAGCCGGGTCGCGATTAAATGCACAGCCGAATAGTCTCCGAGCTCTCGTATTTATGGGTTAATTGCTGTTATTGTTTCCGCCCGCTCAACTACGCACGATGCGCGTGTGTCGACACCGCGCCGCTTTAACTCTTATTCGATGCCTGACGTTGCTGTTGATATCATTTTGCTATGGAGGTCCATATTTCGAGTCGAGTGGATCAATTTCAATACATTTTTATTCAATGTTTCCAATTTTCTTCAGGATGTCCCATTTAAAGTCTTATAATCGGAACGAATATTGACGTTGACTTGGTGTCGTTCTAAGGGAAGATGATATTATAATAATTCTAGGAGCACGAATGAATAAATTTGAACTCGACAAAAATGTTGATTCCGTGGAATGAATGAAATTAGATTCTGCATTAGTTCCGATGGCCAGGGCCGGAGAGCATTGCAATCGCAAAGCCGGTCTCAAAGAAACTCGCGGCGCACTATCGGAGCGCAAAATCCCGAAGTCGGGAAGGACACGGGGATTCCATTCCCGGGATTATGAACAAGATTTTCTGCATACATAAGTTCCCCAATCCCCAGCAGAAATCAACAATGCTCTCCCTTCTGGTGCATCCCCCGTCCAATCTTGAAGCGTATCGAGGAATCTCGATAATGGTTCCCGAATGGAAAGGAAAACATTTCGGTCGGCTGATGCGGCTTACAGTCGCGGCCCCCTGTTGAGCCCGAGCCCTTCAATGTTTCTCCGTCGTTGTGTAAAGGTATCGGCCTGCGTGTTCCGCGATAGGCAGATGCCGAGGGATAGATATCGCGTTGCATGATCCGTCCAGAAGGAACGACGCCGTAAAAAGCACATAAAACCGCCGTGGCGAAGAATACGCCTTCTACGGGGAGCCCAGGACCTTAAAGCTTTGCCTCCGGAGAGCTGGAAGGGGCGTCGACGGTATCCTGCGGAACCCAGACGGCATCGGGGACAAACATAATAGTGCCTGGCACATACTGGAATTTTCATTTTTCCGGTCGACCTCGCGGAAGATCATAACCCCGTCGCGCAACTGACGCATCCCCCAAAGAGGGTGAGCGAACAAGCTGCGACGACGACGCACGTCTACGGCGTCACCGAAAATGCACGGCTGACCGACGCCGTTCCTCGTATATTACCGGCAACCTTTCCTATCGTTAAACGTTCGACCTCTTCCGTGAACCCAATGAAAGACTCGACCCGTGTATGTAATCTCTGCGAACAGGGCTGACGCGGTCGAAAGGAGTCATTGATGCGCGTCATCTTCCCGAGGTGCGAGGTAGCTGGTGTTTGAGCTCGAGCAAGTTTTGTGCGTTAAGATAAATAACGGATGAAGTGGTGTGGGGTTGTTCGGAAGTTATAAGTTACTGTAGCACATTGCCTGAGTTTAGACGCGACGTTGAGACTGGTGGCGCCATCATGGAGGGGTTCCTTCGTGAATTCAGAAATTTTGTTTAGCTGCTGGGAATGGTGTTGATTCTTCAAATTCCGAAACATAGATGTTTTACGTGGTTCATAAGTATATTATTAATATTCAGGCTGTTCCAAAAATGTTTTCCCGGACAGAATAATATTTATGCAATGCCGAAAGCGCCACACCGAAGGAACGAATTGATCTTACTGTTTGGGCAGCGGACCGTGCATTTCTGGCTTATTTGCGTCGCGATAATGACAAATTTCTGCATCACGTACCATAACCATCGATTACATTTCTTCGTGGCGTTGGCCGCGCCGCATGGACAACTCCGAAACTGATGCCCCAATCGTATCACAATTACCAAGCAGAATTCAGGCATATCAATTGACCGGAGTGCCAGCAGCTAAACGCGTATAAACAATTCATCGTCACGGCCGATCGAGCCAATTGACAGATCGTTTAATCCTTCCATTAATGGTCACCGGCCGATTCATTGGAGCCGTTCGTATTTTTGATTGCTGTATTTTCGATCGGAATCATGCGGATCGCCACAATGGTACTTTCGAAATAATCGGCGCGCTCGACCGTCTCTACAATTTGTTCCGCATCAAAGGAGAACGCGGCATAACACTTTTTACCTCCCCCCTCTCGCTATACAACTCCTACAGCGCACCTTTGATTAATAACCCCACGGAAATTTGACGCTGCGACGGGAGCTACGACCCCCATTCACTCGATGCCTCGATGTCTTAAGTGTAATCAATTTCCCGTCGTCGGCCTGCGGAGGACGGCGTGTAATTTTTTACCAAACCAACGATCCACCCTCGACGATCACCTTTCCTTCCGTGACACCTGTGTCCGTCTCGCGATTACATTATGAAACCACCTCGAAAAAGAGATTAATCTCCGATCGGGATTTCCCTTCTCGTTCCCGGCTTTACGCGGTCCCACAATCGACCAAACACCGATTCCACATCGTAAAAAGTCATACTCATTACGGGTGGTTTCTTGTCGCACCTTCCACGGCTTCATTATTATAAAAAACCAGACGAGAGTATCAATTATTTTGAACATATGAAAGTTATTAATAGAAGAATAATATTATATCTACCTCTTGTATGTTCTACTTGATGTACAAGCTTTTCAATTTGCGTAAAGCTCCTTTGGCTTTGCAAGATTAATTTCGAGAATGGTTTTGAGTGGTTTTCCATTCGGGAAAGTTATAATAAAAATTAGGAGATTTTGAAGATGAGTTTCGTCCAACTAAATAGGTAATTTGCGAGAGTATGCACGGCAGTGGTGCACGTTTCCGTCTCGATTTCCGGGCGTCCGGAAGAAAAGCTCGCGCGCTGGAAGACAGCTTCTAAAAACATTGAATTATCCTCGCTGCATGCGACGAACTTCTAAAAAGCGTTCGCTCCGGATAGGAAAAAAGCCGCTTCCGCCTCGTTAGAACACCGAGGAAAATAATGCTTTTCATCCGGCAGCGCGAGCATATGGCCGACGTCCTCGATCGTTTGTCCGCTCGTGCGTGCAAACCGGTCACGGAACGCCGGGAATGGAATTAAAGGCGAGGAGGCTGCGAATTGGAAACCAGACTGCCGACGGAGAGTCTGAAACTGGGGCTCCTGTTTAAGCGAAAGAACCGGAAATCCGGTCGAATGTCATTTTATTTTTATCCTCTCTCGCTCGCGGCCGCGTCCCGCCGTGCGATTCACTATTACAAATGAAATTTAATATCACACTTTCGGCCCTTCAGCTGCATATTAAAAGCGAAAAATGAACACCGCGAAAAATCTGTGCTCTCTTTATATTTCGTGTCGCTGTTAACTGCCACAAAGAACATCCCCGGCGCATTTACCTTCCTATTTTCCGGCGCACGGAATAGTTCACTCGCTGCGTAATTAGATGTGGAAATGGTCTTTCCAATTTTCCGGTCGGGTCAAAGTTTTATGAAAAATTTATTACGAAATATTCGTCTTTATTCTTCGCACATGTGCTTGTGAATTGCATAATGTTGTTGTGGCAATCCCGTGGAAATATACAGGCTGCCGAAAGTGATATTTGTGACACTTTCCTTTGTAACAACGTCCCCATTGGCTTTCTTAAGAAGTTATTAAAAAAACACTGAGCGTAGCGTTGATTTAAGTAATTTCTTTAGGATTTAAGAAATTGATTTAATTAAAACTCACAGCTTGAATTTATTATCCCAAGAAGCTTAGCCAAGAAATATTAGCCGTGTAAATAGTAAAATAATTTAAATAATCGCAAACTGAAGAATTGGTGAATGTTTTAAAAAGTGATTGGAGATTGCAAATTGAAAATACTGGGGCGGGACAGCGCGAGAACGGAAATTCGATGCTTAAAATTCAATATCCTCTTGAATTTTCAATGAAACAGCGGACTACGGGGTTTAGTGTAAATATTCTTTGCCACGGTTGGGCATTTATCTCGCATCGCAAATTACAGCGGGTTATTACGGGATCCGAGGTCACGGAGCCCGGAGTCCAGTGGAAAAAGCCGGTGCGTGGTCAGACGCGCAGTTTACGACACTTGCGCGGGACACTCGATTTCTGCCGCATTTAAAGCGTTATTAATGTCGTTTCTGAGGACGGGAATTTATCTTTATAACTGTCCACCGACGGCAGGATTAGTAACCTTCACTTTTTCTTGGTTATTTTAGCTTTAAGTGGACCCTTCGCAAATACGTATTAATGGGAAAATTATACGGGAGTTATCTCGCTCAGTGACGCGACCTACCCCCGCCTTCTGATCCAGAGGGTTCAGAAGCTGAAATGGAAGCCTCTACTCTGCGATTATCGTTTTATGAAAACGGAAAAACCATTCTACTCGAGCTAGGACAAATCCGGTACGAATGTGAAAAAATTATCAAAAGTGCTTCATTCACACTGTTACAATCCCGTGAAAAAGAATTCTACAACAATAAATCTGAACTCGTTTCATAGCTGGAAGCTTCTACTTTTGTAACCTGTCAAACATGTCTCCATTTTTTTTAGATAAGTTTTAAATTGAGAACATTTTCGAGAATAAACCGGGACTTCAGATTCCCATCCGGGACATCGTCCAAAAATATTTTCCAAGGAAACGAACGATGGGTTGCAAAAATAGAGACTTCACGGTTTAAAACGAGTTCAAGTTTATTCTTGTAGGATCCTTTTTCACGGAATTGTAACAATTTGGAAACAGAGACATTGTCGAAACTGCGGGTTCTACAATCTTTCGAATGGCCGGGCTAATTGAGTAAGTGTCGGATGACAGTCCGCGAGTCGCGCGGGGTATTTATGCGACGGAGTATGAGCGGTGGAATCTCGACATCGTCGCCGAATGAAAAAGGTATTAGGTCTTGGCAGAAGGAGCGCGAGTCAGGTTTTTACCCGGGCAATTTCAACATCTACGCGCGACGAAAGTCGGTCGAGCAGTAAATCACAAAGATATGATTTTTTTTTCCCCGCTACCGGCGGCGGAAGACGAGTATCCGACCGGAAGGGGCGAGAAAGGCCCTGCTTACTCAGCGACGGTGGCCGCGGCGCTAGGTGAGCGCGTTTCTCTAAAAACCGGAATAGCGTTTCACCGTGAAAATCGAGACAAAAGATTTGTTTAATGGCTGAAGGAGGAAGTCACGTTTTTGAGGTCGAAAGAGATTGGGGTTTCCTCGAAAAACCCGATCCAGATATTTGGACGTCCGTGGCTCGCGCCTCGACCCATTTATTCAAAAAATATTGCCTTCACATTTTTCTACAATATTAGTTTATGAGGCAGAAGGGTGATGTGGAACGTTTCTGCTATCTTCAAGGTATTGATCGGTTGTATAATTTTTGATCAAAAATTTATATCTGCTTCACATTTTCGTACATTCGTAACTTATAACGGTAACTTGGAATGTTACTTCTCTCTGGAATCTTCAAGGTTTTGATCGGATGTATCATTTCTGGTTTTATTATTATTCATAACTTGATCGAGATATTTGAAGCCCCGTGGATCTCGTTCCGTTTCTTAAATAATTGACGTTACCTTCAAATCTTTCTACAATATTAATTTATGAGGAAGTAAGGTGATTTGAAATGTTACGGTTTTACTCGACTATACCGTGAATACATAAATCTGTGGATTTTGTGGGGTAGTGAAGATTATTACCGTCTGGGTAATTTACCGGTGGATTCTGATGAGAATGGACCTGAGGGCACTATAAATTATAGGAAACACATCATAAACCCACCACTAACCATTACACTGCAAGCAGATAACCGGAGTTATCGCGTGAGAAAGACTTTTACGAGCCACTGAAACTGCAACATTCAATTCTGGGATAGGTTCGGCGTGTTTAGAATAATTTTGAAACGAACGAGAAAAGTTTTGGGTTCGATAGAAACAGACATACAAGTGTCTTTCTCTTTTAAATAATTTTTAATATGTTCAAGATGGTATATTACTAATTCCTAAATTCTTCTAACCTCTGCATCATGCACAAAATACAGGAATGTCTCTTTCCCAATTTTACCATAAAATGCAGCAACTGAAAATAATCTTCTATGTTGTTTGAACTAGGATGTAGCGGAATCCATCAGCGATTCCCAAATTGACGAACGTGGTACAAGGTGTTGCCAGGTAGCCAGATGACAGCGATCGCAGTTAGGTGATTTCGGAGGCACGGGGTCGCATGTTGGTGGGTGTAGCCAGGCCCTCGGGGTAGCAAAACATTTCGCGAGTGTACGTAGCGGCGTGTGATCGTCGCTCGGAATGAATGACATTAAATTTAACGCTGCCAATTTGTCGGAGCGCGCACGCACCGTCGAATCCCGGCGTGTGCGCGCACGTGGCGCATTTCCGCATGCATCGGCGAGCCGTGGCGCCGGGAGAGCACACACCGACGGAACGGTGACGCATACACGGAAACACGGAAACCTCAGATACGCTCGCGAGCGCGAAGCACGGCTCCCCGTGCAAACACGTAGGTATCATTTGAGGGGGCATTCGATGTGCTGCATAATATATGGACTGCGGCATGACGCCGTCGTAATTGATTGTAGCGCCCTGCGGTTTGGCACCCGCTGGTCGGAAGCGTTCGCAATTACTACAATGGAATCGCGCAAAGTTAATGGTAAAATATTCATTTCCGGCCTAGTATAATTCCCCGGGTTCGGCGCGTTCCTCCAACGCAGAATCCATTCCCGGCCGCTTGTTCTCGTGACCGGAGGACTTCCTCCGCGAAAATCCCGGGCCGGAAGTGAAACGTGCGCGCGCGTAGCGACCATGTGCTTCCTTGAATTTTGATGGGTCGATTACCCATCGTATGCTATTATAACGTGACCCCGTGCCCCAGTAATTCCACCGTTCTCTACCCACGGCGATCTTTGCGAAATGAGGGGAAAAAATTTCTGCTAGATCCCCAGGGATCTACGACACTTTGCTGATGAACACGGAAATCGTTCGGAAAAGGGTGAGAGGGAATTGTGCATATCAAGTAGGGTAGAAACGATGTTAATTATTAGGTCACAGTCGTTTATGCAAGCATAGGTTTTACGCTTCAATTTATAGACGCTGGAAAGGATGAAAAATTAGTTCGTACTGCCGGGGGCTCATTCTGAGGAATATAAAAATGTAATTGGACTTTTTAAAAAAGTGTTCAAGCCGCCTTTGGTACCAAAGTTCATTTTCTGGTGGGAGAGATAGTAACGGTATTAAGAATTGGGTTACAGTTCTTCGTGTGGTCATAGATTTTCATGCTTCAATTTACGGACACTCGACGGGAACAAAAATTCCTTCATTCTGCAAGAGGTTTCTTCCATTTCGAGGAATATGGAAATGTAGATGTACTTTGTTTTAAAGTGCTCCTTCTGTACTCGATAGTATCGATAATTGGGTTACATGTAGACGTCATGGAAAATTAAGATGAACAGATACGGTAAAAAGTTTGATCGAAACGCCCGAGCGTTTGTCACGCGCGTCTGTTAATGGCCGTCCATTTCACCGGCAGTGAAAGTTGAAATTTCACAGGACAAACTTGGAAATATTGTTAAAACACGTTAATGCACCGTACAGCTTGTTACGGGAGGTTTCAAAATGTTTCGACCTCCGCGGAGTAGAGTGCATAGATGTTAAACAAAAATGTAATATCGAAAATTTCGAGATTGAGTTTAAATTTGCACTGCGTCCCCCGAATATTTTCAATTAATTTCTGCTTCGCCGGTACAACGAAGGCACATCCACCACCTAGGTAAAACAATCTGAACACTGGATAGAAAATGAAAGATCTATGCCGCATATTCGTTCGGGTAAAATCAAACATTGTTCCTCTCTCAATGAATAAACACTCGTCAAAATAATTGCTATCGCACGTTCGCACTCTTTCCGTACGTCGTTTATTATTTCGAATGAAATCGTGCCTGGCCCGACACGTGGGAGCATGATCATTAAACTAATATACGCAAAGTATACGCGACGCGTCATGTCACTTTGAAAAATGCTCGGATTTCGTGTCCCGGTCGCTAATAATTTTCACGCGTCTCTATCATCAGCGTGTCACAGAACATGATGCGCAACATTAGTCATTCTATTCGCCAGCCCTCTTTCGCCGGGGACAGAAATTGCTCGTAGATGGTAGATCGTAGATCATGATATTTCGTATATTCACCACTGAAATGATTTTCGAATACCCTTATCGTTAGATATTTCACTCACTCTCCCTAATTCCTTGACAACTATTTCCTGAAAGCACCTCTAAAATTACCCCCTCTAGAATCAACCCCTGGCAAAGCCTGAATGTTATTCTACATGATCTAGAAAATTAGAGGAAATACATAAAAGACAAATGGTAGTGATTTTTGCATTTCACCAGCACAGCACTATTATTTCGCTTCTTTGCTTCTTGATTTCTCAGAATGAATCCCAGAATTTGTTTTTCCGAGATTTCACTCAGGGAATATACGAATTTCCAATTTCCCGGAGGAGAATTAATTTGTTGGCGGGTTTCTCAAACAATTGTGGGTCCGTGAAAGCCGTCAAGAGTAATTGTTTGACAGGGTGTGCAACGGTAATCTTCGCGTATCCGTGAAATAAGGGTCGTTAATTTTGCGCTACGTGATTGAGATTTAATGGCTGCGATCGGCCGACGTGTACCCGGGTGCCGGGCGGGTGTTAACGGCGAAATTAGGACGGTTGTAAATAACGAAATATCTGACGTCGTTACGGTAATAAATAAGAGAATATACCGGTGACTGTCGGCAAATAAAAAGAAATATTTGATACAACGTCGCTGTTGGTGCCGGTGCCGCTGCGAACCGAACTGTAATCCGCGTGCGCGCGTTCCTCGCATGATACACGGCGGGCCGGGGCATCATCGTAGCGCCGTTTCAAATTTTAAGCCGAGCCTCGATTCAGTGTCAACCAATTACCAGCGGCGAATTGACATTAATCCGTAGTTTAATGCGCGGATCAATTTTCGGGCCGGTGTGCAGCTGCGCGGATTCTTCGGGGACGTGTGTTTCATTGATGTTTGCCGCGCGGCAAATAAATGTTCTTCGACGTGTGCAAATAGCTCCCAATTTATGCGAAAATGTTTGCCCGCACCGAATTTCCGATCCTTCCGAATCCCCCTAAAAAAGAATCAGGATTTGATTAGGAACTATCGGCGAAATAATCTGATCTTACCCGATTCCAATGACGACCGCGTCTACTTAATTAACACTTTGCTTAATCCCGGCTATTTCGTTACAAAATGTGCGAAAATTCAGATGCTATTTTATATATGTTATGTTTCTTTCTTAGATATTTCAGCTACTTTTCAGTGGGAATTTGAATGAATGCCTCGTGCCGCGACTACCTAAATTGTCTTGCCGAAGCACATTAGTGAAGGCGCTTTGTGAATTTGTTACTGAAGAAGCGAAGTCTCGGAGATTCCATGGGAACTTCGTAAACAAATGATAATTTCATCAGTTTCGTTAGAAATAAAACTTTGACGTTGCTTGCTTACTTTGGCAGATAATCTACATTGTCGTGAATGTTTGTTTTCAAAGAGAATGTTTACTCTGCCAGGACGAGAGATTGGGGTAATTAAAAGTTGAGACATTGTGATATTAACGTGTCTTATAAATTCGTAACGAACTACTATTTTCGAGAAAGGTTGCTGCATATTCCACCAATTATGCTTGCTTACAACGTTACGAGATCATTAAATTAAAAATAGTTAATTAGAGACTCAACTACGTGTTTACTTGTTCATACAGTGTTATGAACTGGCTGAAAGTTTCGAGATTCTGCAGTCAAAGCAGCACAAGTCGTCTACACTAGTGAGACGAGCTAGTTAGGGGAAGATATAGACAACAAAGAGTTCTATCACGAAATCGAGAAGTCTCGCTAGCAAGTATCGTGGCAGTGGTTTACCGCAGCACTGATCAGCCGCGCCAGTTAGGGCGCGAAACAACGCGGCAAGCCGGAAGCGGAGCCGCGGGGCTGACTTATTAGGACGAAACTTGAAAATCGCGAAGTAGCTAGGGCACGTCGCGGCGCAGCTTACGCGGAATGACTTTACGAGACGGCGACGACAGCGTCGTCGGCGTTCAACGTTATGTAAAGTTGGCTGATTTATGCGCGACAGAGTTGGCCCACGAGGCAACACGAAGGATTCCGACGTAAGTTTAAACGCTTCTGTCGCGGCGGCTCCTCGTCGAACGAATAGTTCCCGGTGAAGTTTCGAGAGGCGTTATGGCCGCGTGCACCTGCAGCCGTGCCACGCGAGAGCGGGGATTTCGAATCTTGATTAATGCGCCCCTGAATCCCGCACCTCCAATCCTAGACCCGCAGAAAAATAGTCCCAATCCGGAACGAGTCCGATTCACTGGATCAATCGCGAATCCAATTCGCGAAATCTGCCCGACGATTGTTTTAAACGGCGCAGTAGCTTCGGAATTAAATTTTACGAGTGAACGAAAAAAACACTGAATGGAAGAATACACAAATATTAGTTGCCGAATAATTTTTGTTTTCTAAATTTTTTCAAATTTTGTGAGAACTGCAAATTTAATTTGATTCAACGTTGGTTAGTGTGTGTACACTTTATCTACTCTAAAAATTGTCATTTGAATCTCGTGGAAATTTATTTGAAACGAGGTGTAATTTCTTGATGAATGTTATACAGTAACGTTAGCTTTACATGCGCAAATGTCCACAATGTAATAACGGTTTTCGTGTTAGTTAGGTTCGAAAATGTCCATCGCCGGTCAAACGCGGATCGAGTGAGTGTGGCTGGCCAAAGTTAAACAGCGATCGCGAGCAAAGGGGTTAAAAACCGAGCGCTCGTTGCCTCACCGCGAAATTTAATATCGCCTATCGCGCTATTACTAAACATCGTCTCTGGCCGTGTTCAAAAATACCGTTCGCATCGTCGCTTTTCTGCGTGAAATGCGGCAACGGCCTGAAAACAAGGTTCCCGGCGCGCGGCGGCGCGGCGGATTAAACGCGTGTTTGATTTCGAAATTGTGGTCAAACGAGCAGTCGTTCCTCTGTAACTCGCCCCGGTTAATGGTGCCCGGTGCATTATTTAAGCATCGATAATTCAAACAAAATGACAGTATATTTGCGAGGCGTGGCGCGCATCAATCGGCCCGGAAAATTGATATCGTTAGCGAGAGAGATGCCGCGCCGATCCAATGGGAAACAAGCCCATAGATGAACTCTTCGCAAGCGTTAGCCTACCAGATAATACTGCGGGCACACAAATTCCCTGTGTCGAGTGCCGTACTCGAAACTGCACCAGAATTAGAGATCATCCATCCCCGAGGATTCTTGGTTATTCATCATCGGTTATTCTTCGTGGAAAATGTACGCGCAGTATCCTCGCAGAATCTAAAGTATGGTAGATCCTGTCTAGGAACATGCTCTCGCGAATATTATCTTGGAACGCGATGCTGGTCCCATTATTTTTATACTTGACAGGCTATCTTTTCAGTGACGATCGAACTTTGGAACGAATATTGCTTTCCTTCCTCAAAAGTCATTTTATAAATTTTCTAACAATTTTTGGTTTTTATAGTTTAACTCTTTGATGTAGGATTTTCTATAGGGATTGATTTGATTTTAATAATTTCATAGAAGATGAATTTATTGTTATTTAGTGCTTAAATATTGGCATCGATAGAACAGAATTCAATTTCGATTTGAAGGAATGGATTTATGCTTTACAGATATTAGTAATGATTACAGTCTATTTTGTTGAGGAATTTATTTCAGGTATTTAAAATTTGAGGATGACATTTTTCTAGCGAAAGGTGTTAGACTTCTGTAAGAAATATTGTTTGGTTTCTGCGCTGATCTCAAGATAAATTGCACTCCAACAGTTTATGATACCTGCGAATTATCGAAATTCATCGCCTCTAACTCATGTAGGTAAGCTTTGTCAAAATCGAAATCCATTCAATTATCTAGACCATAGTCTCTCAGTACGTAATCCGACTTAATCTACATATTACGTGTATTTCAATCCGCGATGTATTTCAATCACTCTTAAACCTTGATGAGCGCACCATTTAGAAAGGTAAATGTTACTGTCGATGAATGCTCTGCTCACCATCAAATAACAGAAAGGAGAACATTATTTTAAAACCTATCAGCTAATTGTGTGTTATCAATTCAATTTGCGAATGAAATTCAGCGTGCATACAATTTTATCCAAAATAACGAAATTTGCGATAGATTGTATTTAATTCTGCAAATAGTGCAGTTTTGCTGGGCTTCGCAAATATTTTATGCACTGTGATTTATTTATAAATCCTGTTAAAATTTGTGGAAACCCTTTCAACCGTAAAAACCAAATCTGCAAAATTGATATGACAAAAAGCAGCTACAAATAACTCCTGTAATCACGAGTGTGTGCACAATTAATTTCCTTTTTTTTAATAAAACATATGTCTAGTCGATTTTCTAGTAAACAAAAATATATTGTTTGCGATGCATTTTATCGCGCGTACATTTGCCGAAGGACGATTTAAATGCATATATTTAGTAATCGCTCGAACGTGTCATATTTTGTAAAACGCGTGTTGTACGACAAACCGTGGTGCTTTCCAAAAATAGTGTCGATCAATACTGTTATCGATTAATTCTGCTGTCAATAAAATCTGGTTTCGGTGAATTCTTGTCAAAATGGTGTCGAGCGAGGGGCGTGCGTCGGTAATTTCAATGTAACCGGTCCATGGTCGTGCGGAATGAACGGGATAGGTTCCCTAGGCGTGCTGCGGCTATGACACATTATGCGTCCTGTGACATCAACAGGGCCGCCTTGTCAGAGTCTATTTTACGAGCGTGCCCTACCGTTTTCGTCGACTGTACATCGCATCGTTGAATTACTTGGGTCACCGGACAACGTATGCGCTTCTTGTCTCCTGCCAAGCCAATCTCCAACCGAGTCTCGTCCCAGTTTTTTCTCTGTTTCTTCTTCTCCCTGGCATCCCGAAGGAAGTCAGCCGATTCTCTCTCTATCCTCCACCGTATTCGGCTCCTTCTCCTTCCTCCAGGCCTCTCTGGTCCGTTGCCTGGTAATTGGATCTCTCGATAGACCGAACATTTCGGCTAATGAACTGTAATCGCATTTCAATTTGATCAACCCGCCGTTCCCTATCTCGTCGCCCACGGACACGGCATTCCACCTGATCGCCGAAACATTTCGATTATTCGATCGGATACGTGGGTTATTTTTCACTCGACGGGGACAGCGTTTCTCGAGATCGCCGGTTGTCTCGTCCCTGGACCAGTTCACCACGATCCCGAACATCGTTAGACGTTTAATCCGTCGAAATCGGTTCGACAAAATTAGTGTGGACGTCTTAGGTGCGACCTGTTCCAAATTTTTTATTGTGCAATTATTGAAGTAATAACAATGATTTTATAAGAAATTTCTCTATAGGAATCACACAAAGCCTAAAAAAAATGAATCTTGTCATTTTCACTCTGGAGCATGAGAGACAAGACTAATTCTGAAAATTTTTCACCAAGAGAAGGGGGATTTTAGGAAAGCTGTGGATCTCAGGCAGGGAAAGGATAAAGGGAAAAGTTCAGCAGGCTCCGCATTAGCCGAAATGCTTCAACACCACGTTCCAAAAAGAAATTAATCAAATCAAGCAATTCAGAATTCTACACAGAGAACAGTTTGCACCTGAGATTCTCCGGGAAAAGGATGAATTGTTTATGAATAAACATCCAGTAGCCGGTATAACGATACTTGCTCTTTAATCCGGCGATTAAACCCATCTCATCCCCGGAACCAGCCCGCTCGAGGGGCTGGGTTGGCGAATTTGGTGGCGAGAACATTTTTCAGCGATGGTGGCGCGAACAAGTGTAAATAAAATATAATGAAAATAAACAAAACGAATTACCCTGGGAATCACGGATGGCGAAAGGTGTGGTTGTCGAACAGTAGATGAGGAAAGCGCGATACACCCAGCCGGATGACGCGGAGCACAAAAAAGCAGCTCGGTCAATATTGTTTTCCGCGGCAGAATTTTAACGCACCACGAAATCCTCGTTACCGTTGACAGGATTCTGCCGGTGGGTTGCGCTCTTTGTAACGCGATGTAACGGAGACTGATGCCCATCGCTACCATCGGAGCTAGTCGACATCGAGGGTTGAGGTGGAACCATCCCCTTGAACCCTGTCGACCGGTACGACCACCCCCGAAACCACCCACCCTTTGTGCTCGGGCATTCAACGGTGCTCGCCAGCCAGAGCTTGCTGTTATTCGAATGAAAATTTGTTTGAACACAGTCGCGAATCAATTTTTCGGCTAATCTTCGAATAAAGAGCTAGTGCGCACCTGCGAGCGAATAACCGGCGTCTGTGTCAATTAAAATTCGCTCGTTTCACCAGCAGAGCTGCCAGACACTATGCCTCGTACACCTGTGCAGCTCGCATACTAATTTTTATAGGTGTACACCAAAATTAGCAGATTCTTTGTGTTCGCATAATATTAGAGTGGTCTGACCATGGTTGTCTTTTTCTACTGACCATTTTCGTTAGCGACAGCCCTCATTCAAAGCTCAATAAAATGACATAGAAAAATCGCAGATCAATTATCAGGATGTCGTTGTAAAGAGAAAGTTTTAGTATTTAAATCCATGGTAGTTTCAATCCCGATAAAATTTTCCAACGGTTTTAGAGATGTCTTGATTCCGTAGCATTTTCCTGATAAACCGTGTGCTTTAGTTTTCCACCTGCAACGTTCAGCTCAAAAATCGTGGACATTGCAAATGATGGGTAACGAAAGTAGAGGCTTCAAGCTTTCATACGAGCACTGGTACATTGTCGTACGACTTTTTTTAGGGAATCATAACAGTTCGAATATTGACAATTTTGCAAGAATCTAGTCGGTACATTTTGGAGCCATTGTGTTTCCTATCACGGGGAATTCTATGGTGTAAAAATTCCGCGAATATGGTACTCAGATTTTATTCGTCATTTGGCAGGAAGTTTTGTCGACTCAGTCGCCAAGCGGGATCCCACCCGTTCCCTTGACGGCCGTCAAACTCTCTCTCTCTCTTTCTCTCTCTTTCGTAGAGCGTTTGATAGCGCGGAGAGACTGGGAACAAGGGGCTTCCCAGTTTCGATTGTGGACGTCCAGAGGCCAGGACTTTGTTGAACGCTGCCTGGTAATCTCTGGGCTTCCTGTCGGCGCGTTCTGAAACGATGAAGTGCGAATTTCCGCGCGTAGCGCGGGCTTGGCCGATTCTATGGCGAATGACGGCGCCGAGGGACGCATGGTGAAATTTGTTCGGGTGTTTTTTAGCGGGCGGCCTCCGCCGAGGTGGAAAAAAGGGAGACAGAAATTTTTGTAAAATGTACTTCGGTGATGAAACAATTCGCTCGAGGCTCCCTTTGCCATCAGGTGAACTGGCAAAATTGTACAATTCTGCGCTGCCGGTATTAATCGGTTCGGGCTGACAGCGAGCCGGACGACGGATTGTTGGTCGCCAAACGGAGTTTCAAGTTTTTTTTTATTAATAGCTCGCCGGATTTTTAGTGGCGACGGTAAAGCGCTTTTCGAAAAAAATTTCTTTTAAAAATCTGAGGGATCTTTCCAGCTTAACGATCACGAGGCAATTTAATGATTTGTTAAAGGGAAGCTATCGACTATAGTGATTTGAAATTCGGCACGTTTGTTAACTAATATTCGAAGAATGTGATCAAATATTTTTAAGCAGTAATAATCATTTCATTATAGAAAATGTAAAATGTTTTGTAACCTGCGTGAATGGGTCTCATAAACTGAAACGAATAAGATATATTTAACAGTAAAAAAAAGAACATCAATCAAAAGAAAAATCTGTTAGACCTCCATGTTGCAGAATGCAAATTTAGCGAACTATGCGTTTATTGTAGTTCATGGAATAATTGGAGGTGTATTGAATATGTCAGTCAAGTTTCAAATTGTTTGGTTGATTGGTTTTTCAGATATTATGTTCGCCAGGATGGTAGTTTCATGTACTGTTTTAGAGGGTATAACAAGTAATTACGATTAATTGGCTATTCCAGGACCATGAAGGTGATATATACTACGTGTATATAATATATCTAGAGAGGTGTCTATACCAGAAGGGTACTACGTGGCACATTGATGAAATACTCAGCCTCTACCATAAGCGCTGACTTTACCATAACGTTGGGATTCAGCTGTCAAGCTTCGCTAATATATTTTTACGACATTAACACCAAACCCCAGACAGTTTTCTTTATCGTACAGCTATAAAAATTATATAGACAGGTAACTTTTGCTATCACAAATTCTTTCCTGAAAAAGCAACTTTTAAAATACTGCTTTAAATTACACATGCACATTTTTATCATAAATGCATAAAATCCTCAATCTACGTCTTACTTCCCTAAAAAAGGAAAAACAAGTCGTTTGGCCCAATCTTAAAAAAAGCTGTTGTCTTTTTACGAGTGTCCAAATATTACTACGCGTCACCGGGAGAACCGATTAACAATATCCAGCTGTGTGTGCGCGTATAAAAATCCGCCGCATATAAAAATCACTGGCCACTAAAAAATACAAGGATCCATAAAGTCACTTAATCCGGGAGTCATAAAAGTTGGCTGCGTAAGTGTCGGTGGAGGGCTTAGCGGGTCTGCGCGTCTCTTTAGAACCTCCTCACCCCCGAAACAAGTGAAACATGGTACTCTCAGCGAGGCAGCGTGGGGTGGTTCGCAGCTTAATCCCGAATTCCGCGAAGTTCCGTGGAATCTTGATGCTACGGGGGCGTCCGGAGCAGCTACTTGCGCCGATCTAGCGGCGACAAATCGCCGGTAGAACGTTAATAACCGATAAAGTTGGTGCGCCATGTGCCGGTCATAATTCACGGACGGTGTATCGGAGTTACATCGACGCCTCGCGATTCGACGGGTTGCGTCCGGGTTTGTTCGGCAAATATTTGCGATTTTTCTCCGTGGTGCGATCTACGATTCGATCGGAGCGCAAAGACCATTAATGACTGGCAACAGCCAAAATTGAAATAATGACCCATCGGACTGTTTGCTTCACCGAGTTTGTTGAATGAGCTGACGGGCTGTGTATCTAACAGTAGATACACGACACGTTGTGTGTGTTACGATGGCTATAAATCTCCTATTGCTTGTCCTGGTATTAACGAGTATGGTCACAGTAACGGGTTTTAAAACTATCTACCCCTTACCGTGCTATCCCTTAATAGTACTAGAGAGTGTTCCACTTAACCCTCATGCGTTCCTCAGGGTGAAAATTCACCCATTCAATATTTTCACATACTGTAACATTATTCATTCTTTTATGTCTACGTCGTGAAACGTATTTTTTTAACATGTGACGTTATAAATGAAACATAATGTGTTGATTTAACGTGTAAAATAAAAATGGGCGAATTGTTATCCTAGTCTCTTTTATGTAGCTATTTTTGGGGAGCGTAGGAGGGCTAAGTGTGAGCCCCAGAATATCTTCTGTAATTTTGACAAAGGAAACGATTTTTAACAAAAATTTTTAATGATTTCGGCGCCCAGGTTCGATCACTACTACACCTTTTAGATCATTTGAAACGATTTTTGTTACGTGTAATTTCAGCGGTATCACTAGTCAGTATCCCACGGGATTGTTTTTTGAAATGTCGTTTTTCTCCTAATCGATGTTTTTTTTCAAATAACGTAGCTATGTCTAATAAGCGAAGCTCATGAGTGAATACATTCAATTATGTACTATGCGACGTGACCTGCAACTGGCCTTGAGCCGTAGAAATCATCGTGATGCCAAGTTCGTTGAGCCGGAAGGAGTTAATGGCAAAGCGATGAATGCAGTGATTGATCCTGTGTTAGCCTTGTTTGTCGAGGTCTCGCCTTCGAGCTTCGCTTGCCCTATAGATCGTGGTCCGATTTCCGTCTGGCTCGAGGAATGACGGGTAAAAGGGGGCGGCCGTCGGCACGGGGGGTGGGCAACGGAATAAAAAAGAGAATATTACGGGAGCCAACGTGGAATCGAGCCGCGCCATAAAACCGCCGTTACTTCCATATAAGCCAAGCACGACCGGCTCCTAACGCGGATCGATGAATAGAAATCACCCACGTTTCGCGCACACGTACCGCTCGAGGACGATGTCGCGCGACACGCGTGCAGAATATGGGAACCCATAAGGCGGCGTCGCGCAACCGACCGGGACCTAACCGGGCTCTCTGTGCTTACACGCGTAGACGTTGCTGGATCGGATGATTTATCCAAGCATCCTCGTGACGGTTATGAAGCCAATTTCGTCAGGGTAATACGATGCGAGTTTAGTTGCCATCGACGCGGGGGTGCCGGAACGACTTTTCTCGTAATTTCGGTTCGCGAGCGTGGCCCGATGTGTTATGGGGTGACTCGGGATCAGGATGTTCCGGAGTGCCTTTTTTAAAATTAATAAACTGCGGATCCTCCTGCGAGCCCACATTTTCCTAAATCCTTCCGGTAAATGACACGGTAAGTGAAACATTTATTTCACCAGCAGGAGGACCCGTGGCGGCAGCTTGTGCGCAGAATGTACTTGAGGGACTGTGACATAGTAACATACAAGACTGAGAGTCAAGCATTCAGCTTACAATAATCGTCTCTCGAATGTTAATGGCAGTAAGTAATTCTGCTCGGGGCTGGACAGCAGTGTAATCAATGATGGCACAGTGACACGGAGTGAAACAGAAGACCGAGAGTTAATCATTTCAGCTTACAGTGATCGGCTCTCGAGCGCTAATGGCAGTAAGTAACTTTACTCGCGAGCAGGCGATCGATTAATGACACGGTGACCGCTGCTGTAATACACGATGCTATAAAACCCGCAAAGGTCAGTATAATCACTGGGAACTTCGTTTTCTGATGAAGTAATCCCGTGGCCGAAGCGCGGTTCCCGTCACCGGAGCAATAAGCTCTAAATATTATTGCGCAACGACGAGGCGAAAGAAAAAAAAAATAAGAATCCGCCATCTCTCCCGCGTTTTCTCCGAGCGACTTCTATCCACCCGTTTCCCGTTTATTTCCCCGGGAACTCGTTAGGTATTAAGGCAGAGCCGACCGTTTCCCTTCCTTTATGCTCTGTTAAGGCATAAAAGAACTGCCGTAAAACGAGGTATCGTAAATACAATCGAGTAAGCAGCATCCAGGAGAGCGGGCCACCTTGCGTATCTGAGCATTGCCCGTGCGTTATGCCGGTTTTATGTGCGCGGACGATCCTGAGTCCTGCGTATCGGATACGCCGCAAGGATTTCTTCGGGAGATCTACGAGCAACCACGCGATACTTGCTATCCGCCTTCTCTCTCACGTTCTCGATCTTACGCTTCCTCTTGGATTTCGCGATACTTTCCGCAGCTTAATTGCCGTATACGTCTTCATGAAGCCGGCGTCGAGAAAGTGTACTTTATTGCCCGAGATGAGCAAACGGAGGGAAGTATCAATGAATCGGAATTTCCCACGGATCCTTCCTCGATCTTCCTTCCCGAACAAAGCTGCCCCGATTTCTTCCTGTATACGGTGTTCACTGAAATAAACGACGGGGCTTCTGGTCTGACAATAACAGCAATTTTTGCGGTAAACGAATTACGACTGGGTTCAATTTGTTCAGGAGATCAAGTACACGCTCTTGGGCCGGTGCAATCCGCTGGGATGGACACTGGCCACGTCCAGGGTGGGCCCGTGTTAGGCCACGCTCAAAGTAGACCCAATTTACTACAACGTCTGTCCTGGACGCATCTTTAGAACAATATAGGTATTTCATAAATTTCATGATATCGGCGCCAGGTTCGATCTTTTATAGAAAAAACAATAAACGTGCAATTATTAAATCATGTTTCTAACGTTTCGATCCCGATGTGGATCTTTTTCAAAGAGACATTTTTGCGTCTGAAAAATATATAGAAAAATATAATATGATCAATATTTTTGAAAAACCGTGTAATTTCAACAGAATAAGAAAACAGAAATAGTACACATACATGTTGTAGCAAAAATGTCTCTTTGAAAAAGATCCACATCGGGATCGAAACGTTAGAAACATGATTTAATAATTGCACATTTGTTGTTTTTTCTATAAATGATCGAACCTGGCGCCGATATCATCAAATTTATTATATGTCTTAATTTCGATCGAGAAGAATTTGTCGTTTAATATAGGTATTGATTGGTATCTGAAATTAGGTCTAAACTAGGAATATTCATTGTGGCACACTGATGTTAGGTTCAAGTTAGTCTTAGACCACGCCCAAGTTAGTGTCTAAGTCACACGCCTGCATACTGAGCCCATGCTAAGTTTAACGTGAACATTCAGACTCGAACAGAATTTTTTTAGAGATCAATCTAAGGTGTTTCTCAAAATTTCTTTACACCAGATCTTATCATTTCCCCCGTTACACCAAAGATCCGTAAGTATCCTTTTCTTTCGCAATTGTGCCTGCGATTTTTTTTTAGACAGTCTAATAGTTTGATCTTGAGATTTTTGTTTTCAAAAGTTTGCTAGAGCTACTTTGCTCTCTATACTGTCAGCATGAGGAATTGGTGCTTTTTCTCGATAGTTTGGTTTAGCGTTAGCTATCTTGTTTGTAACGTAGAACAAGAAAATTTTCAAAAAACTTGTTAAGTTTTTATAGCTATCGTACTAGCTGCATCATGATTGCAATTGTGCCTGCGATAAGTGGCCGGATACTTACGAACGGATGGATGTGGCTGATGTAACGGGGGGCAAAGAACTCGGTTGCACTCGAAGTTGTTGAACTTTTCTGACCGTGGCTGTGTCGTGCTGGCACGGTTAGGAAACTCTCGAAGTCTGGAGCCGCGTTTCTCGTCGACGGGTGGTGGGGATGCCGTTGAACTTGCATCGGGGTAACATGAAACTGCAGTATCTCACGCGAGATAAAACAAAAGGAGCGCGGAAAGTATCAATGAATCGGTATTTCTTTGGTAGCTCTTCGATCTTTCTACGTGATCGAAGGGTATTCGATTGGTTGGCGGGGCAGTCGCTCCCTCTCTGTCTCTTTCTCTCTCGTTCTACACCGAAACCGGCTGTGTACCGTCTGTTATTGAGTATGCGGCTGTGGTCGTGTGTCTTTTTGCGGCGGCATCGTACGTCCGTATGCCGGCAATAAAAAGGGAACCGGAAGACGTGGATAGAGTGTAGAAGTGGTGAACGACAATACTTCCCTGCGGTCGCCTTGCTCCCACCTGAACACCCGAGTAGTCTCGATGTCTGATACCACGGCGACGGAGTCATAGAAAAACTTTTTTACCCTCGGTGGCCCGGGGATCGCTCGATCGCGACGATCCAAGTAACAACGCACGAAACTTACTTATTTCCTGGCTCCTCGAGACCTCGGTAAATAACTCCGGCACCTATCAAAAACATATCGGCGGCGTTTCCGCCGAGGATCGAGCCCCCCTCCCCTCCGCAGAAACCCCGAAAAACAATATCACGGAAAAAGGAAATTTATCGGAGGCCCTCGCCACCACTCGCAACACCGCGTCGGAAAATATTTGATCGGCCGCTTGATCGAGAATAAACTTGGCACTGTTGCCCGGCGAAATGCGAATTGATGCTGCACCCTCTGTACTCTCGATGTTATTTCGTTTAAGAGCTGCTCTAGTGTGTGCCTTTCGAAAATCGATTTTTTTTCTGTTCTCCTGAAGAACGGAGTTTTGAAAATACTAGATTTTCATGCGAAATAAAACGCAAGGACCTGAATACAACACATTTTTCCATTACGCTGTAATATCCCGAGGTGTAACACATCGTTCACCAGAGAGCAGTGATGCAAACGCAGTGGTGAATGGTAACCTACATCGTGTTCTATTTTTTCTCTTCCTCGAACCGAGTATAGTCACGTCACAAAGTGCAATCACTGGCCAGGATCATAAAGAAGATGTCTCTACACTGAAAAACCAATCGATAATGTAAAATAACTTTTTCCCACGGCGACGCGTCGTTTTCGCGATAATCCAGTTACGTAGTTTATGGGACACGCTTTCGAAGGTATAGCACGTCTGACCGATACTGGATATATACGCTGCTTACAATAAATTTTAATCGAGTTGTAATATAATCCGTTTTTCATTGACCTTTCTACTGTACATCATACCAATTTGGAATCATTGTGGAGCACGAATAATGCCTGCCAGTTTTGCGCGGGTTATAAATATACCGGCGAATGTAATTAATAATAAAATACAACACTTCCGAAAACAATACCCACCGTTCGTTCCGCAAATTTACTAGAACGCTAAAAAATTACGCAATCGAACCGGCCGTTTTTCCGCGTTGCAATTTTCGCGCACACCTAACACTACAAATCAAAATGCATATTTCAGTGATAACCGTGTTTCCCTCGGCGATTAATTTGCTGCTTTTTATGGGACAGTGTCGCGACGGACTAATTGCCCCTCGAAACTTTACTCTGCCTCGTTGCTGGGAATGATTCGGTTTGTTTTCCGGATAATAAAATATTAACGAAAGTTCGTGCAGGTCTTGAGCGATGATCGCATCCGTTCCATGACCGTCACGTGCCGGCGACAACAGCCCCTCCTCGGACCGCGAGCAAAATGCAAATCTTATCGCGGCTTTCCAAAGGGGAATGAGGCGGGGGTGCGGCTGATACGCGGCCGGAAGTTACGTTTGATATCTACGCCCGACGAACCCGCCTGTCCGACTCATCCCCGCTCTGGGTTTTATCTTGCCGAGAGGATACTGGACGCGCTGCGATAAATACCCACTCGATATAATGGATGGTGAACGCGTCCACCAATAGGCACAGAGGAATATAAATCCTATTTGTTCCGTGGATGGCTCTCATACGCCTACTCGCGAATTCGTTTCGTTGTAATAGATATTATTCGTTAATCGCGGCTCGAGCAAACCAAAGCTCCTGAACAGCTGAAATAACCGTCAACATCGTACCGCATACACTGGTTCCATGAGAGCGTGTACTGCTACGAAGAACATTTTAAATTATAGAGCTACAGTAGATACTGTCAGTAGTAGTCAGACATTCGTTGGAAGAGAGATAACTGTTGTAAAATTGAATTCAACAACTTGAATTTGTTTGACCTGTTCAAGAGTTTAGTCGAGCAATTAGTTGAGTGATTTTATGCATTTATAGAAAAAATGAGTGGGTAAAATTTAAAACAATGAAGATGTAGATACATTATTTTCAACTGTATACAATGTTTAAAGGACGGAAGATATTTCTGTCTGGTTCCTGTTTCGAACAATCGATGAGAAAAATTTTACTTTCCCATAAAAATCCGCAGTCTATTAATCAACTCAGCTTAAGTACAATATTAAAACTAAAAAAGAAAAGAACTGATTAGTAAATGGATACCAAACCCCGTGGCGAAAGCTTTATAAAACGCGAGCAGGTTTTCAGTGGTATTTATTCGTCGTTCGCATTACGTTTATTTATTCTTCAGATTACAGCGAGTGGTATCGCGAGAGCCACCCAGCGCCTCGTATTTTCGTTAATAAAATAACCAGGGTAGATAAGCGACCAACGATGACGCAGCAAATATGTTAACGTCCCGGCGGCCGATTAATCGCGATACCGGTAACAAACGCGCCAGTACCACCCCCGCGGACCACCTGGTCGGGGCAGCCTTCAATTATTTCGAATTAATCCAGATCGATCGGATAAAAATGTAACCAGGCCCGATTCCAGTAAATTTCGAATCAATCCTCGGCTCCGTGTTTGCAGCCGTTCTCGGTTACACGGCCGAATACCACGGGCCATTGAGTTTTCCATACGATCCCTCGACAGGGGCTGCTACCCCTCGCGAAATCCTTTCGAAATCGTGCGGTAAGTGATCCCCTGATCCACCCGTCGCGCACCAGACCTATAACTCTGCCAGCACGACTTGGCCGGCTTCCATTCGCGGAAACCACCCCCCGCGACCCACCACCACCATAGAACACACGGGGGGACGGGGGGTCGTGAACTTCGGCTGGTTAGTGTTATGTTTTGACTAGACGCCACGGCTTATGGTCCCAGCCCCCACCCCCGCCCCTCACACTTCAGCTTCCGTTACGGGCCATTTACTATGAATTGTGTAATTAGACTTGTACACCTCCACGTGGAATAACGATCACGCGAAACTTTTGCGGAACATCCTTCTTTCTATTGAAAATATAAAAGTATATAGGGTGAGCGGTACAGACAGGCATTCTATTTCGAGAAGCAAGTAAAGATAGTTAATAACATTTTCTCAATTGACGGTTCGTTTTTGAGAAAATGAAATTCGTATTCGGAAATTTAGATTAAATTGATCATGAATAGACCCGCGTCATACTGTTAAGATATTATTAACGTAACATTGGTAACATGGTTACAGCAATTTGTACGTACGATTGCAACATCCGGAGATCTGGTTTTGATTCAACGTCATTGCCAAAAAAGAAATGGCAATATAAAAAATTATGAACATGTCAATCTAAACTGAAACTTCGAATATAGATATATCAGTTTGATATAAGTGTCTCGTCTGTTTCCTCGCGTTTCTGTCCCGACGTGAACCTTAAGACGCTATTAACGCCGCCAGTATTGGTAACACGGTTACAAAAGTTATGTAATAGACACCACTCTGACGTTCGGAAATCTACTTTCGCTCCGTTCGCAGCCATAGTTTGCTGCTGTCACGAGTTGATAGCGATAACGGTTAATGTATAACGAGTGGCGAAACGCGATTACAACCGAAACAATATCGCAAACATTTTTTAATAGGTATTTGCGAACCATTGACGTCATAGATGTTTGCTTTGATCTTTAAACTATTTTGAACGGTATGCATTTAAATAAAATGCAATTAGCAGGGAAATTTCATTAGCGCGAGGCTGTAAACGCTCGGAACGTAATTCGCATATCAATGTAATTTGATTATACAATTAAAAGAGATGAAGAAGAGTATGTGGTTGATATAATCGGGTTAAGATCTCCGTCATATTCCTCTTGCAACCTATTTTAGTGACACTGTTTTCATTATTCCTCGAAGATCGTTGAAATTTCCGAGGCAGTTCGCGATTATTATTGTTAAACCTCTTAGGGAGCTTAAAATGAATAACTGACAATTTCCAAGGCTGAGAATGCATTTCGATTTTATCGGCAATATAAAAATTCTACTATTCCGTGTATTTTCATTGTAGCTAGCATCCACTGCATGAATTCTCCTAAAATAAGAAACCCCATTGGCAGGTGTATTTCTGTCACCACTGGATCGCGATTCATATATCCAAGCCGGAAGTGTTCGCATATCAATTTCGAACTCTCATAAAATCAATCCTGACAGCGCACAAGACTGTTGCTTATATCGAAATATGAAGTTGACTGAAATATTCTTCATAAAGTTAGTTATTGCAAGAAAGGATTTTCAGATTCACCATTGCGTTTAAATAAATCGATATTCGTTACTCTTGTTCGTCGCTTCTTCATAGTATAGTTTTTCATTTCCTTGAATAAATTTTTTATGAATATCCTGTGTAAAAAATTAAGGAAAACAAGCTTGCACAAGATGATAAAAATTCAGTCGAGTAGAAGTGTTTACCAATGAGTGATCATAAAATTAAGTAGAAAGGGAACGTTGTATCCAGCCCACTATTTTCTCTACAATTTTCCGAGTTGTTCGCGTGAGCTTCCTGCGTACACGTCCGATTTGAGAGAGAGCTTTTCAATTTTCTAGAACACGAGACGAGGGATGAAACAACGCCCAGCCCCATGAAGTTTGTACCAACTATAATGCGCACTCGGCGACGATATTACGTCTTGGCTAGACGGTTCGCTTATGATTCCGGACAGCCGTGTCTTGCGTGACGTTACGTCTGTTCCACTGCTGCCCCATTAAACCCGCTCCTAGCATTACGATTTTTTAATCGATTCGTGGAAACGAAGACGCGGAATAGATTGTAACCGTTTCCATTATATACATGGCTCCTGTACTGTCACGCTCCATAATTTTCGCATTTCGCTGTTCACGATCAATCGCGTAACGCTTAGTAGCTCGTTCAAGCTTTGTTCGTTGCTCCTTTGAGGTCTAAAAGTAATAATTCTCCGCTCGAATCCCAGAATCGAGACATTTTCTTTATAACAGAAATTCTGCCGTTTACCTCTGTGTGTTTTGCCAGAATAATAGGGACCTGCTAAGTCGTATTATAAATAAAGAGGATTTAACGGCACAAAGTACTAAACATTGTCTCTTGTGAGATCGCTAAATTGAACAGTTTTATTCCTGTCGGAGCTCGTAAAAGATCTTGGCTAGCAATAAAACAAAACGTTCAATATTTAAGTACACTTTCGGGTTATTTTCGATTTTCCCGTGGAAATAAAATCTATCGGTGCTCCCTCTAAATTTATTTATAAAAATAACGCCCCAGTTTATTTCCTCGCTAAAGTTACTATGTAGAGGAAAAATTCAATTTTAATTCCTTGAAAAGAAATAATAAAGAACTTCTAATTATTGTATAAAGAAAATCTTACGGGGTTAATGTTTTATAACCGTGTTCTAGTTTTCTTGGGAAATGGTTACCGTTTGAAACAAGGTATTTCTGCTTCTCTGTGGACCAGATATAAAATTTTAACGCGTCAGAGATTCTTGTTCAATTTCGGCAGCGTATAAACTTGAGGCCGGCCATTGTTTTTCGCGAGAGCGGCGTGCAATAAGAATGGATTTTGGCAGAGCTTGCAACACGACGCGCGCGCTCGGTGGTAAATTATCCTGTACACAGAGCGTATTGGCGATTACGCATTCATAGAAATACGACACCAGCCATTGCGGGGCTGTGCGTAATACAAGTTGCGTCAAGTTACCCCTCCCGACAAATTAACTCCGCACACGCTATGAAATTACCGATTTTAACATTAATTATCTGATGATCTAATCCACCTAGTTGCGAACAATCTAGTCGTAATTACCGAACGGGATTTCAATTAACTCGTCCGTGTCAAAGCGTTGTTGCGAATCGCCCCTCCTGAGAAACGTGACCCGTTGCACTTTGCCGTATCGGAAAATCGGTTCAGCTTGAATTGTGCGATCGATATCGTTAGTGGCACGTGAAAAAATAACGAGTGTCAACTGATGCAACAGATCGAACACAACTCACCTGCTCGCTGCAAGTTTCTTACCGACTTGCGTTAAATCTAGCGTTAAATAAATTCTCTTGGTAATACTATTCTTGTTGAACAAGTCAATTCTGGAACGTTCTAGATTTCATTTTTTTTCGTCGAAGAAAACCGGAGACTTGATTGAATTTTAATGAAGTTTTATCATGAATTCAATCTACAATCCTTCTTCAAGCGATGGAAACATTGTAAATCTGCATAGGGATGAGGATCGAGATCTACGTCGATGCACCATTTCTCCTTCATCGATTTCTAAGCAATTTTTATGTATATCTGTTCTGAGAAAAATTATTCCGATGAATATGTCTCGGTTAAGCGCGCATCTTCATCCAGCAGATTCTGTGAACAATTTTTGTCCGGAAAGTGTGTTTATCAGGGAAGAAAGTATTGTAATTATTATTATTATTTATTTTAAACGGACCGAAGTCCTTTTATACAAATGTATAATATACAATTATAAATATACAATTTATTTCAATTACATCTCGTCAAAAAATTACAGACTTAGATTTATTTCAGTTATCAATATAGGTAATTCCGACGAATTTTAATTTAACAAAAAACATTTCTCACGTCTTGCAATAAACTGAGTGGTCCAACTTGTCAAAAGGAAACAAATCCAAGTCGTGTGGCTCGGTATTAAAAGAATCATCCACCTTTCAAAAGTGTCCGAATATTACTGTGATTCACAGTACATGTCAAGACGATTAAAAGGCCTTAACTCACCAAGTGAAATCGTATCGTAATCTTTTTCCCAGATGGTTTTATATGGCTTTAAAACCTGATTCTCGGTTCGGATGTCAAAGCTTGAAGTTAATCGAGACATGGTTGGCGCGAAAGTACGTTCTCCAACAATTTTATTATCGTCACTGTCTGCAGCCAGTATGGCACGAGCACGTACACGGGTCTAATTTGAATCGTGGCCGAAATGGTGGGTGGATTTTACGAGGAAGGTAGGTTCGTCTGGCTGTCGTCTTGGCCGTTCGTTCATCCACCATGTTACAGTTTATGGTATCGCCTTTACGACGCCAGCATCTGGCCTACGTGACACCTTCGACGTTCTCTAACCGTTAAATCAACGGCTCGTAGACCGTGTTCAGGTATTCCTCTGGAAGATGCTGGCCAAGATTCACGAGACCAAAATTTTCCCCACGTCTCAAAACACTGACAAATAAATTCTGCCCGACCGGGTGCATGCTGGTCTCCTCGGAGCTCCTTCGTTGCAATGTATCATAGCATACCAGCGTATAAGTCAAAAAGAAAAATTCGTTTCAGGATTGCTTCGTCTTAATCTCTTTATTAAATAAATTTGAGGCGTACGAGAACAAAAATTTCCAGCGAAGAACAAGACGTTGTATATGCAGGGAGTATTTAAAATTTACATGTAAATTCTCTTCGATCAATATTTTGAAGTGCCTCGAGCACGCTATAAAGATTGAAAAGAAAAACCTGTTCTCGATACGACTTCATTTTAACCTATTTGTTGGAAGGTTTGTAGTGCGCAAAAATAAATATTGCGAACCAACAACAAGACGTGGAAGTTTTATTCAGGGAGCAGTAGATGAGTAAACTCTATCCGATCGATTGCATACTGGTCGTGTCAGTATTGTTAAATGCATCGAGCACACCGATATAAAAGTGAAAAGAACTTCGTTTAAATTTCTTTGTTAAACAGTTTTGCACTTATTACGAGTCAGGGAGGAAGCATTATTGATTCAAAGATTATTTGAAATTAACAAATTCCATGTGATCGATGCATACTGGTCGACACAGAATTTCGAACTGGATCATATACACCATCAGAAAAATTGAAGGAAGAATTTGTTCTCGACACAAATTCATTTTAATCTGCTTTTTAAACCGATTTGTAACAGGCAAAAATGAATGCAACGTTCCGCAGCAAAGGAATTGAGGTTTAATTTCAAAGTTATTTAAAATTATCAAATTCCATCCGATCGATTGCACATCGGCTGATTCAGCATTTCGAATTGCATCGAACACATTGACAAAATGAAAATGAAAAATTTATTCAATGCTACCTTATATAAATCTCTTTATTAAAACAATTTTCATCAGAAATAAATAGCGCAAGCTGAAGACGTTGAGGTTTAATTCAGAGAATATTCTCGCAAATTTTACCTGATGGATTCCATATTATATAAATATTAGATAACTCTCCTTTCATTACCACGATATTATAAATTCATCCTTCCGGTGGTTTATCAAAAATACATAACAGGAGATATGGCTAAATATAATAAACTCGCTCTCGGTACAATTTAGAAAATCAATCGACATTTATTTGATCAATTTTAACGGGACATCAACCATGATTATTACATACCAATCTAGCCCTCGACAAACCGTTATTAATTCGCCATTTCAAAATTTCAATTTCTCTCGAAGTTAACAGTGACCAGCTCCATCATACTTAATGATTTCACGATAACTCGCTAATCCATTAAATTAACGTTTGTACTAGCAAAATTGCTAGAACACGGTCCTCTTATATTACATTCGGTCAGGCGAAATTAATCAACCCTCGAGCAAAGTGCATACGACCGCATGAAATTAAATTTGATTTAAGTGAAACATATGACGTTCCACGTATCAAAATAAAATCCAAATTCCGACATACTTGAACTACAAGAAAGTTAAGAGAATTACACGAAGGTTCTAATCATTGCAAGAGGTTAAAACGAATTATTTTTAATATATCTGACTTTGATAAGCATTGCTGCTGAAAACTAACGCGGCAAAAATACTGTAAAACAAAATAAAGATATACAAAACTCGCAGCTCGATATAGTGTACTCCAGTGCCTAACTTCGCGTCTACTTGGCGGGTATCTCGAGGCCCGAAGCGGCCCGAAAAATCCGACTGTCCGCCGTCATCCCTCGGCGTTCGAGGCTCATAATTCTTTCTTGTATTCCTCGACAGGGCTGCGGTAAAGCTAAGTCCGGCGCACGCATGAATTCATGTGAAAATGCGCGATAAGAATCGCCTGGTTTCTCCTCCCTTTCGTTTTGGTCCGTCGGCGAGCAGACGTGATTTTTCACGCGAGCGGAACGGCCACAGTAGTAAAAGCGTTCCTTGGTCAGACGTCGGTGGTTAGTTTTATGGAGAGATATCGTTAGGTGTGTTCGACGGGGGGCACGTTTCTCTTTTTGCACGGGAAGTATGACGGTCGCGATTGCTATCGTTTCCACGATGGAAATTATGCCAGGAGAATAGGTTGAACGGTGTTTAATTAATACGATTGGACCGCGGATGTTACGCGATTGTTGAACATTGTTCCGTCCCGTCGGAACAGAAAACGTGAAATTCTTTCGGACATATTTATGGTACGTTCGTGACTAAGAATCTTCCTCTAAGATTAAGTCAAGTAGGGTCATTCGACGACCATTCGAAAACATCGCCAGATGTTTGGGTTTTCTTAAAGGACAATGTACCATAAATTGGTCCCTTCGAACGACTAGCCGCGTCCGTCCAGAGTAGAGTCACATTACATTGTTGCACCTCCTTCCCAAGGCTCCTTCAGAGCTACGAGAAGGAGGTCTAAACATTCTTGAGGTTGCTGATTGGTTCGTACAACTTTCGGCCAGAACCAATCAGTACATGTTTTTCTTCATCGCGTTCGGACAAGAAGTCGAACTCCGACAGTTCCTTCTTAGCTTTCGGACGAGCCTATTTGAATCCGCGAATATACAAGTACAACGCACCGGCCGTTGTACTTGTCTATCATTAAGTGTATTTCCAAAGACTTCCAGTGCATCAGTTAATTGTCCAGCGATCAGGACACGTGTCAAACCGGGATCGCATCAGTCAAGATCCCTCGCGAGCGAAATAACATCTTTCATTAGATCCGCGAGCGTCAGTTTATTATATCGAATCAATCCGGATTAGGATTATTCACATTTGCGCGCGTATAAGGCAGGACCTGCTAGATCAGCCTTACTGATGAGTCCACTAGCAGGTCCGGGACGAAACGCTTCTTTTAACGTAATTCATTGTCACGCGTATCAATTATTGTCTTTTGCGTCTTTCACACATCTAAATTTCTTGAACTACTGGCCCAAGATTAATTTGGCGGGTCCAGATCCGGAACAGTCGCGAAACCCACACACGCGACAAAAACATGGTCCTTCGAGCCGGATCAGTGACCTAGGAAGTGCAGTTCGTGCAAAAGACATTCGTGCAAAAGACATTAGTGCAAAGACAATAGTGTACAAACATTCGTGTACCGGACAATCATACAGTGGTCTGCAGCATTCGGCAGTCCACCCAACACGTTAAAGGAATCAACGTCCCTTAGCCGTGCTAGCATCCGTCGGCACTGAGAAGTCTTTCGAAGGCAACAGCCTATCATATTCGCTCACATCAGAGACACATCAGTACAAGGTAGACACGTTATTTTGAATTTACCAATCAGGATCATTCAATTGGCAATTTCCCACGTTCATACGCGTTACGAGACACACAATAGCTAACGCGAACGAAACGAATACACATTCGCACATTTATACACTAACGACGTGTTTTCAAGTCGCAAATAACGATCGTCGCGAATCACCGCGAAGAGTTCATGATTCTACGACGCGACAAAAACGAATCAAACTTCGCGAACGCATCGAACGTTTGAGGAAAGAATTCGAATTCGAACGGTTTCGATTCGTACCAATCCTCAACGACATTCAAACCCGATTTCGAACGTAACGAAGAATTCGACGAAAACGATACCGCACACGAAGCCGCGACCGTTGCAAACAATGACGTAATCGCGGACGCGACTCATTACATTCAACGTCAATCCCAAATGCGAGAATCGCGATCGACTCGCCCGCGCTGTACACGTTCATTAACAGCTTCATAAAGTCCATCTTCTTAGAAACACACATTTCTAAGCTTGCTACACACACACATTGGATTAACGACATCCAACAATCTATGATTGTCAGTTTCTGAAAAGGCCGAATTCGCGATCGAATCATTTACAACCAACGAGTAAAGGGTATAGCCGGATAAGATGGTCAAAAATGCCCTTGAACCGAATTTTATCGACGATGCGTCATTCGATAGGGCACCAAGAAAAAACATACTGTGAAAAGTTTCAACCCTGTATCTCGATCGGGAGGGTAGTTATGGGGTAAAATCGAAAAATCAGTTTTTGGCCTTTTTTACCTAGTTAATGATGTCCAGAAATTCTGAAAAAAATCTGACACATGTCAAGTACCCAAATTCATACTTTGCAATTGGTTTCAGATTTTTAAATTGAAAATCCTGCTTGTAAAAAATCAAAAACCTCAAAAAAATCGAAAAAATGCAGATTTTACATGGAAGTTCTGAATTGGCCAACTTTATATTTTTACAGTAGCGATATATTGTTACAGGTATTGTTCATGAATTTTTTCAGATTTTTTGGTTTGGTGCGTTGTTGTTAAAAAAAATAAAAACCGATTTTTTCGACGTTTTTTCCGCGAAGAACTAAGCTAACCTTAAAATTATTACGTTCTATTTATTCTGTAAGTCTATCAGACACTTATAAACCTAGAACATTTCTCAAAAATAATTAAACAATGAAATCGGCTTGATTAGTATTTTTACTGTCAGTGTATTACATCTAAAAATATTAACCACATTCCCAACAGCTCGGTTGGCTCAGCGCGTTGATCGTTCGACTGTTGTCCTGCTTATACTAGGTTCACGCCCGGCATACGTATAATTTTTTTTTTACTTGATCAATTCTTTTTTTTATGTCTAACTGTATAATAATCAATGGTATTTTTGTAGATTTCTTTCAGAAGCAATATTTAAATATTTAAGACATATGTTAAGGTAAAATTCGCAAAAAAAATTTTGGAGTAATTGTTATTATCATCAATTTTTAGTTATGCGTCTTCTTAATTCTGGTAGTATTATATATTTTCTGCAGTAAATCTATACGTATCCTCGAGTTTTAAATAATCCGTTATAGGGAAAATCTATTGTAATCTATTCTTTCGAAGCATTCGTTTTTAGTACCTCGTCTTTAGTGCGGAACGGCAATTATTGTGTATGAATCACCATTGTGTAAAACTATATTTCGACGGACAAAGTGTCCGTGTTTTATTATCTTGTACCTTTACGCTGTCCGTTTACGTTTATCTTTACGTTTACGTTCATCTTTTCTTTTCTCTCCTTGCTTTCTGACTCTGTCGATCACGACCAACAGGTAACGGATTACTAGGGTTGTTGTTACCTGTTAATTCTTTATCGGTCGCGGGTGTAGTTGGGGAGGGGTACGGTTTTAAAACTGAACTTACCCCTTCCAGACCGGGGTATGGAAAAAGTCCGAAATGTGAAAATTGTGTGAGTATTATCAGCATGGCAAGTGTAGAAGTCGTTGATGCCAAAACCTCGTGTGTTAGGTGTGTTAAATGTAACATTTTGGTTCGAAAATTACACAGTACAAAAAAAAAGATAAATACAGTTATAGAATCAATAAGGTGGTCTAGAATTTTAAATAAAGAGATATATTTTTTAAATATTTAAATACTGCTTCTAAAAGAAATCTACAAAAATACCATTGATTATTATACAGTTAGACATAAAAAAAAGAATTGATCAAGTAAAAAAAAAATTATACGTATGCCGGGCGTGAACCTAGTATAAGCAGGACAACAGTCGAACGATCAACGCGCTGAGCCAACCGAGCTGTTGGGAATGTGGTTAATATTTTTAGATGTAATACACTGACAGTAAAAATACTAATCAAGCCGATTTCATTGTTTAATTATTTTTGAGAAATGTTCAAGGTTTATAAGTGTCTGATAGACTTACAGAATAAATAGAACGTAATAATTTTAAGGTTAGCTTAGTTCTTCGCGGAAAAAACGTCGAAAAAATCGGTTTTTATTTTTTTTAACAACAACGCACCAAACCAAAAAATCTGAAAAAATTCATGAACAATACCTGTAACAATATATCGCTACTGTAAAAATATAAAGTTGGCCAATTCAGAACTTCCATGTAAAATCTGCATTTTTTCGATTTTTTTGAGGTTTTTGATTTTTTACAAGCAGGATTTTCAATTTAAAAATCTGAAACCAATTGCAAAGTATGAATTTGGGTACTTGACATGTGTCAGATTTTTTTCAGAATTTCTGGACATCATTAACTAGGTAAAAAAGGCCAAAAACTGATTTTTCGATTTTACCTCATAACTACCCTCCCGATCGAGATACAGGGTTGAAACTTTGCACAGTATGTTTTTTCTTGGTGCCCTATCGAATGACGCATCGTCGATAAAATTCGGTTCAAGGGCATTTTTGACCATCTTATCCGGCTATACCCTTTACAAAGCCACGTAGGCTCAGCGAATGGAAACATACGACACCATCGCACTTGTTTTACATTACACTTCGCAATTATCAAATGCAACCGCTATACTGGACAATTCGTCGGAATCTACAAACGATACCAATCATTACACGTTTTCGCATATTCGATCATTGCAATCTTTCTGCCGATCATGAAAGACGTCGCGAACGATCTCCTCACGAGCGTCGCGAACGATCTAACTACCAATACGCGCAAACACGGGAACAACCGTTATCAAACACGCATATGTCTAATGCTTCGGATATATTGAAATATCGTCGCAACGCATCACATCAGCCCAAATCGTCTACAACGGTGACGAACGCGAAATATCCGAACACGCGCTCGTACAAACCGAGTAATACACTCGAAACAGAAGTCATCGTGATACTATCATACAGACATGCAAACGTAAACGAACAACGATCAATTCGCGATGATCAATTCGCGAGCAATTCTGACTTTTTCCCGGTACAGCAAAGCAGAACGTTACCGAATATTCAGATCATCTGATTTACATTCTCGAACGGAAATTCGAACGCGATTTAAAATCGAAGCAACGGTGCTCTGGAACCCAATATAATGTCTCGCGCCGGGGCACAATAAAACAGGTAGAAACTGTCCACGCGCCGGGTTTTCTACCTGTCGCATAACGCCGTCATAAACTTTGACCGTCGAACAAGCATCCGCACGGTTTTCAAACAACCAGCCGCACGGTTTCCAACAAGATCCGCAAAGTCGATCTTTAAACTCATTACCAAAAGACCTCATGTCAGGACTGGAAGTCGAGATCGCAACGTTTGAATTTACGCCTCAAACGTCGTGACGATAACCAGTTCTACATGTAGTCACACATTCCTCTTGACTCAAAAAGGGCCGCCTTCTTTTCCAAAAGAAACACCCTTTTTCTCAGGCATAACAAGCACTCGGAACGAGTTCGTTCAGTTCGTTTCAAACCTTCGAACACGCACAATCGACCATTGCTTCGAAACATTCGATCTAGCGGCTCAGTTCAGTGTTTCGGTTAAAATGCCACTCCACTTATATGCAACACAGACAAACAAAGAATTCGATCTACCTCGCCTGGAGGGTGGAAGTCAAGTTCACGACAAGTTCAGTTCGTTCGTAACGTGCTAACGAGTGATACTCACCACACCTCCTCCGAGTGCGTTTCAATACGGATCGTCATCACAGATCCACATGCATCAAGGCAATCGGTGACATTACACCAATGTCCAAATCGAGGCACAACCCCTCTCGCATACATAGAGGGACCTCACAAAGAACACCTTCTCGATTAACGGAGAAATTCGAACAACCTCGCTAAGGATTGGAAGTCGAGTTCACAACCGTTTGAATTTACGCCTCAAACAATGTGATACTATCCAATCCTCGAGTAAACAATTACAACGCACAGTCGTTGCATTCTTGATCATTCGAACGACCTATAAGACCTTTACGCGACAACACGCGAAAGACGAAATCAAACGGCAACGATCAAGCTGCATTACATCGCGTTATCAAATGCACGCGTACGTTCTCGACAAAATATCGAAAGGGATCAGCAACCCATCGTGCGTCCCGAAGACCGCACATATTGTCTTTTCGCATTAACACAAAATCAGCCAAATTCGAAGGCGATTCACAATCACGGAACTACAATCGAGTTCAAATCGCATCGCGAAACTCAAGGACGTGAACGAATCGAACATCACACTCATAATGTGAACTAAAGAGCACACGGTACCTTTCATACATGCAGACAACGGACCGGCTCAGTTCAAATTACATTCATTTGCTTTACGCGAAACATCGCGTCGCGCTCTTGAGTAAAATCACTCTCGCGCACTTGAAATCGCATGGCGCCGTCTCACAAGCCACAGTATCTCCAACGATGACAATTCACGGACAAAACAGTTCTTTCGATCGACTCGAACATGTTTTTGAACCGTCTAAACAAGCAACTCTCTATCGTCAAATCTTACGTGCAAACGCGTGGCCAACATACAACGGAAACTGACAGTCAAGCAATCCACAGTCAATCGAATTGACATTTATTAAATCGAATATTCAATCTCGACGACACATTCGATCGGTAGACAATCATGTGAAGTCTACGCATCAAGTCGAACACGTCAGACTTACGCGTTCAATCCAAACAACGAACCACGCGTCAAATCATTCGACTATACCTCGAACTTCGGAACGATCAACCTTCATTCTTACCTGCGGCACCCGCTAAAGGGTCGGCTATTCATAAACCACCGCGTGGATCATTACGGTCCTTTTTTCGTGCACATACAATAACGTCAAAATCGGACTCGAAGTGAGATTCACGCTGCGGTTTTACCTGGTCACAACAAAGACTGTTTACCTAAGCTTTACTAGCGACTTGACTACCGAGGTATTAACGATAACCGTTCAGAATCTTATTCGGACAACCATTACGAAGTTCGTCGGTACAAGGAACGAACTAACGGAACAATGTCGGGTAAAGAAACCTCGTGACACTTTATCAACAACCTATTTCGGATTTGTTAGACACAAACATCACATCTCTAAAAACACCGCGACAAACGTGTCGTCGGAAAGAATTGTTCACGTATGAACAATTCTACACACTCGTTATTCAAACCAAACCGTCTTTGAATTTACGTATATTCGTATGTCTCTATTGCCAAATCCAGACGATCTCTCCGTCTTCATTTTGACCATTATTTCCTGATTGGTGGTTCTATTAACGTGCATAACCTTTACTGATTTCAGCATCACATTATACGTACAATCGACCTACACTGCAGCATACGAGCAGTGACCATTCAAACCGACAACGACGTTTGCAAGCGAAACGTCGCGATATCGTAATCTTTAAAATGTCGATAGAGCACAACCTTGCAGTGCAAAACGTTAACGTAAATTACGTATGAACCTCAACGCATAAACAAATCTATTATTGATCGATCGGATCGATCAACGAGGGGGAGCATGTTCCGTCCCGTCGGAACAGAAAACGTGAAATTCTTTCGGACATATTTATGGTACGTTCGTGACTAAGAATCTTCCTCTAAGATTAAGTCAAGTAGGGTCATTCGACGACCATTCGAAAACATCGCCAGATGTTTGGGTTTTCTTAAAGGACAATGTACCATAAATTGGTCCCTTCGAACGACTAGCCGCGTCCGTCCAGAGTAGAGTCACATTACATTGTTGCACCTCCTTCCCAAGGCTCCTTCAGAGCTACGAGAAGGAGGTCTAAACATTCTTGAGGTTGCTGATTGGTTCGTACAACTTTCGGCCAGAACCAATCAGTACATGTTTTTCTTCATCGCGTTCGGACAAGAAGTCGAACTCCGACAGTTCCTTCTTAGCTTTCGGACGAGCCTATTTGAATCCGCGAATATACAAGTACAACGCACCGGCCGTTGTACTTGTCTATCATTAAGTGTATTTCCAAAGACTTCCAGTGCATCAGTTAATTGTCCAGCGATCAGGACACGTGTCAAACCGGGATCGCATCAGTCAAGATCCCTCGCGAGCGAAATAACATCTTTCATTAGATCCGCGAGCGTCAGTTTATTATATCGAATCAATCCGGATTAGGATTATTCACATTTGCGCGCGTATAAGGCAGGACCTGCTAGATCAGCCTTACTGATGAGTCCACTAGCAGGTCCGGGACGAAACGCTTCTTTTAACGTAATTCATTGTCACGCGTATCAATTATTGTCTTTTGCGTCTTTCACACATCTAAATTTCTTGAACTACTGGCCCAAGATTAATTTGGCGGGTCCAGATCCGGAACAGTCGCGAAACCCACACACGCGACAAAACAAACATGCTCTGCAGAATATGTATTTGTAGAACACGCGCTGTAATAAACGATTACATGGTCTCTTAGTTCTCCGAATTCAGTGCGAACATTAACGGAGACAATAAGCTGCTGTTTCGCACGCGTTTATGAATATCTCATTATAGCAATGCGCGTTTGTGTAAATGTTGTTGGTCCAATTATTTCGTGCGCGGTTTAATGTCCCGTGGTAAAAGTCGGAAGGGCAATATACGTTTAAATCTAATGTTAACGGCGCTTGTACGAATGCGTCGGTTAATTATGTACAGAGCGGCGGGAATGATTTGCGAATATTTTTCGGACAGTTTAACCAAACCGGTTGAAAATACTCGTACCGAAAGGGGCTCCTTCGAGGGCCACGCAGCTCCAGATCCTTTCACCATTCTTCGTCCCTATTCCATTCTCTGTTCGGCTCTGCCCTCTTCAATTGCTGTTCCCCATCTCTTCACATTCCTTCGAGCATCATCGTTCAAAGATCCGGGATCCGTGTATAGAAAATTCCGATGCTTCTGTGAACCGCTAAAGGGTTCCTCTGAAAAGCACACTTCTCAGTCTGAATAGTATTTACGTGCAAATAGTATCTAATAATTTTCCGAAGCAATCGGGCCCGAAGAGAAACGTCTTTGTCGAATGAAGATGCCGGTGAACGAAGAATACGTTACTGTTTACTCGTTTACGGAGAATAAAAATGTTCTGTAATGATTGCGGAAGCAGGAGTAAAGTAAAAATTGATTTCATCCCTGGACGATCTTGTTGTATTAAAAACATTATAATAGTCTTAAATTATTCGCATCTTTTCCTATTTTATATTTCACTCAGCTAATTTCTTCATAAAAAAATCCGCAGTCTATTAATCAAATACAAATATCGACTCTCTGAATTATTTGTCAACTCGTCGTGACTAATCGAGCCAGTGCCCCCAATCAAGTGGAACCTCTTTAACATTTAATATCACGTTGCGCCTGGCTCAGCAGTCGGTCGGCAGCGGCGCAGCTGCGTGTACAATGCTGCACTAATTCGCTTAAATTTACACGCGGCAGCTTTATCAATGGCCCTGTAATTATACTAATAACCGATCCGAGCCAAATTAATATTACTCCTATCAGATTTACAAAGCGCAACCCGTGGGCCTCGAATCCTCTGCAGTGAATCATAATGAGTCGTTTGGCTCCGGTCGATTCGGTGTTCTCGAGCTTCTGCTCATCAGACGGGATTGATCGCAGGCGCGGTGATAGACGATCAATCGATCCCAAGAAACGTTTCTCCGTGGGTACCCTTATCCTTGAAATATTTGTCACGCATGCATCGTTAAACCCGGAGACATAGTGCGCGCGGCTGTTGAATAATTTGTCGCCGTACGAGTCACTACGGCTGTGGCCGCTTCCTGCCGCGATCGATCGATCCTTCCGCGTCGGAGAAAAGGGATCGACGGGTACACGTGTCACCGGCGGATAAAGGACATGCCTCGAGTCAAGTGACCACGTCCGGAATTCGCCATTGTTTCTTTGTCCCGGGCTCTTAACGCGTTTACTGTTCGCCGGAGGAACACCGGACCCTCTCCCTCCCCGCTTCTTTGTTTTGCTTATAAGGGAATTTAGCGAATGAAGTCTGCGAGAGAGGAGAGAGCTGTTCATTTGCTTTGAGCCAATGTCTTCGCTCTGCTTCTCACGGTCCATTTAAGTGATAATGCATTACACTCTGGATTGGCAAGATTAAATGTTAATAATGCCGGTGTTCAGACGCAAGAACTGCTGGAACTCGGGAGTAGCAAAGTGAACGAGGGGCGAGTAGATTAAGGTAATTTATTGGATACTGCAAAGTTACTATGAATTGCGTTAAGGTTGCTTGTAAGGCTGTTCAAGGGACTCGGAAAAGTGCAAAGTGGGTGCAATACCTTCGAAACCATTGATCGATGCCTTCTCCTCACTTGCTGACTCTTTTCTTCGTATTTCAATACAGACGAATCGAGTCATTACAAATCATTAAAGATACTATACTTCTTAACAGGAACAAAATATATACGGCCACAACGGAGCAATAAAATTAGTAGTATTTTCAAAATGAACGAATTATACAATGTCTGCAGAAAATGTGCAAAGCCGTACCAGTTTACATTTTTAATGCAATAATAACGAAAAATGTCTTTCTGTTAATGTATATCGAATAAAAATGAATGGAATATGCAATCGCATGGTATTAAGTCGCGAAGCTCGGTGGCAATGGAAGTTTTTATAAATTATCGTGTAGAAATAAAATAGGACGGAGGTCTTATCCCCGCTCAGTGGAGCTTTGTTCAGCGAAAAATAAACACATAATGAGATTTGATTAAAGCATCCGGATTATTCTGGTCGGCACACAACCGTGTGTACTATAAATCGATTGAGTCCGTATTCTGCTTATCACAAACTTGTCAGCGGCATCTGTGCTCTTCGCTCGACGCGTGCATTTCGTCTATTTAACATTCAAAACGATGCGATAATCCAATACAGATGGAAATGACGAATAATACCTTCTAACAGTACGCTTATTTTATAATAATATCCTTCCAAATTAAGTCACGAGTATTTTGACACTCTTGTTTAATTCCCAAAAGAACTGTAATGGCACATTATGATCAGACGCATTTGTGCTAAGTAGAACAGATCAGCAATGGTCAGGTACTCGGCTATGTTCACGTGGGAAATCAAGCAAATGACGCGACCGATTTTGACACGCTTTTAGTATGACACACTGCTCAACGAGACGTTCGATACACATGCTTCACACTCACGAATGTTGATTCGCAAGAAGTGAACAGAATTTTTTCAACGGGTGAAAAGCTCGATCGAAGCCTTCAGAGAAACGTAAAAATTCTTTGAGTGTCACAATACGTCGGTGTCGGCTGTCGAAAAGCTCGGCAAGGCATCGAATTCGGTGACGCAGAACGTTCAGCCCGGAGGAAGCAATTTTAATCCATTTTTTTTCCCGTGACTGTTTGCGCGGGGCTTCGTCGGCGGGCGCGCGATAACGGGCGATCAGATACTTCCAAGCAACGATGTACATCGTTGTTCACCGAAATCCCGTTTAAGCTTAATTTTGTTTCACCAACCAGCGCACGATAATCCGTTCCAGATTTAGGATATCCTTCTTGCAGCAGCCAACTGGTCAACATTAATCCCTAACTACGCTATAATTTACAGTGGGGCCAACGAGTTTCTCGGGGCGAGCGCGAGGAGGCTTCGTTTAATCGGGGGCGAGCGAAACGCGCGGAATGTAACGCCGCCCCTGGGGAAGATTTATAGAAAAGCCGTTGGCTCGATTTCTCAGCTTCGACAGACACATTCTGCTCGCCCTAAGAACCCGGCCCCTGCTCCACGCCCCCCGCGCAAATCATTTGGCCCTGTCCTTCGACCTTGCCGAGTCCGTGTCCCGAGACTTAAGTCAGATCGATGATGCTCATGATTCCGAGGACTCTCCCTCGCCCTTGGGGGGACGAGCAGGGAACGGCAGTTCCTTCGAGCGTTTTGAAAAGAGCCGAGGCACTCGAACAGATCCTAGGATTTCTCTGCTGCTCTTCAGCCCCCCCCCCCCGCTGACACTCGAGCCCCACGTCTAACTGTCTATCAAGCCTTCTTTTTCGCCGCTCCCTATCTGTTTCTGTTCGCTTCTGCTGGCTCGCCTAGCGAGAATTGGGGATTTGCGGTTTACCAGCAGCGTCGCGAGTGCCAGACGCAAAAAACAAATGAACGAGCCACGAACGGGGGGCCAACGAGCGGGTGGGAATAGGGGGTACAGGCCGCTGCCCGGATCTCGAAGCTCCTATCACCGTCTCACTTCTTTCTTTTCTCTTTCCCTGTTTTTCTCTCTCTCTCCCTCTCGTTTTCTTTTCTTTTCTTTCCTCGTGGTTTTTTGTGCTTCTTTACCCCGGCTCGTTTCTTCCCCACTCACCCGAACTCGCCAGGTTCGCTGCCTCCGAGAAGAAACACCTTTCTTCTATTTCTGTTTCAACTTCGACTCGAACCCCCTCCGGGAGGCCCCTCGCCGGCTGTGTTTCCGCGAGTTATCGCCCCCGGCCGATAAATTCAGAAACGTAAACAACCGGCGCGATTTTCGGCACTGATTATTTTCATTTTCTACCTGCCCACGGGTTATGTTCCGTCCCGTCGGAATAGAAATCATGGAGTTCTTTCGGACATATTTATGGTGCGTTCGTGACTAAGAATCTTCCTCGAAGATTAAGTAAATTAGGGTCATTCGAAGACCATTCGAAACATCGCCAGATGTTTAATTTTTCTTAAAGAACAATGCACCATAGAATTGTCCAAACTTTTCAAATGTAATGAAAAATCCCTAGAAAATTAGATTAATATGTCTGAAAGAAACCAAGTATAGAAAGTTAAAATGAATTATGTATTAAGCTGTTTCTCGGTATAATTATCAAAACTACTATTAACGTGCGACCAAAGGCTATTTGCACAGTGTCGCAACGACGCGGATAAATGATTATAAATCGGCGGAGAGGTGTTTTCCTAAAGTTAATAATTGTGAAATGAAAAACGTGGTCGTCGAACAGCGAAGCGATCGATCTCGATAGGAATATAGGGTTCGCCGCAGCTGGGCTCGTTTCAACACGGTTGATAGAGGGACCTTTTGTTCTTGAATGAAAAGAGTATGGTAACGATGATGCACTTTTGATAGAGTGGCTCTAGAAATCGCAATAAATCGGACGGGAACAAATGAAATGACGCCCTGTGGATAGAGTGGTTGGGGCCCATCAATAGGCAAATATTTCCGTGTATCTGATCGATTGTCCTGCGGCGGACCGTCGAAAGGAAATTAAACAGGGCCAATATTAAAAACACGTCGATCAATCTGATCGCGTGTCGCGTTCCCGGCGTTCCAAGCAGCAGGAACAATCAGACTGACAGAACCGCAACGGGACGTGGGATATTTCTATTGATTTTCGAACAAACAGAGGCATGCATGCGCGCGCGTTGACCACGCGCCGATAAACCGCGGTTTTGGATTAACAGCCGTCCCACCGATTCCACTGCGTGGATTAAGAAGACGGATTCGGTTCATAACGCACGATCCATTTATCTTTTCATCCCCTCGAACATTTAGGAAACATTAGACCATCATTGTTCGCGGTTCTTTTATTCTACCACTCCATTATTTAACCTTAGGAGTCGTTAGAGTTAACTACCTTATTAATTAACTACCTATCAACCTTAAGATTACTAGGGATGGAGTTGAAACGACAGCTTGAGAGTTAATTACTTTCTGTAAAAATTCTCGGTAGAAAATAGCAGAAAGATTCCTCTTAGAAAGATGGTAAAATGAAATTTCCGAGTTCCTGAGTGTTTAATGTATCACTCACGCGATCATAGGAGGTTGATGCTTTTAAAAAAGAGTTACTGAAAAACGAAGTTTCAGGTGTCGCGACACAACATGGTGGAATAGATTAGTTCCGAAATTAAGTTCCGAGCCGAGTTCAGATGCAAAGGACTAGACTCGGTGTCTCTAATTTAATTCACGCTGTTACGAAGTCTAAAACTTTGGGAGTGGCTTATGGAATGCACTTTATGTTACCGTTTTGTCGTACCCGCTCGAAATTCAGAGAAACGTGCGAAGAATAACTGGCAGACATCTGTGAATCGGTGACTCTCTTCATTGCTTCCTTATTAATACTTTACGACATCGTTTATCCAACTTTCGCAATAGTCTACATTCGTCGTGTCAGGCTAGTTCTAAAACCATCATCCATTAATTAATTCTCGAGTTCTTCTTGCATCTGTCGTGCACACAAACAAGCAGAGTACTTTTCAAATTAATAACCTTAACAAACAGTTACAAGCGACGTTAAATAAATATTTAAAAAAAATACTCTTCAAATTAGCGTCCTCGTTATTTTCAAACAATTCCACAAAGAAAACGTTGTAGGGTATAGAAAAAGTTTCCAAAATTTTATTCTTCTATACACGTCTTCTGTATCCTTTAACTATCGCCCGAAAAAATTTTTCGTGTTACGTACAATTTTATCAGAAAAAGGGGGCTGGTAAACGAACGTTGGGAGAACGTAACGCATAAAAAATTAGTGGAACGACAAGCAGAGTTATCAGAGGGGTCCGCGTTTCAGGTATCGCGCGAGGAAACGGATGGCGGTCATAGCTTCCCGTGGGGTAGATCATAAAAATGGAGACGCTCGTAAAATCGACGGAGTGCAGCGCCGGCATTCATGAGATCCCGGGCCGCGCTCGGTTGCCCGTCCTTTTAGACGGACGGACCGGAAAGCAACATCGATAAATAGGAAACGGTTTTTCGCAAGCAGCGCGGCCGGTTGCGAAATCGGCGACGTGAAATCGCAAGCCCGATTCCCTCGTGCAGGGCCGAGTGCGATGGCTCTCGCGTGCCAGCTTTCGGGCGACGGCCCGACTCAAGATTATCGATTCGACGCCGTTTTCTCGAATACAAACGACAGCCACTTAGTCTTCTATCTCTTACGTAATTCCTGGCGGTGCTTTTATTAGGTTATTACTATGATTTGTCACTTCTTACATGGTTCCGTTCGCGGAACGACGCTCGAACTGCGCCACCCCTACGTCTCTCGGTTTTTGGCAACTGTCGCCATTCCAGAACGATATCAAGCGCGACCGCGATGCTACGGCATAATGATCGGGGGCCGACTTATGCAATCGCTGCTCCGAGTGGGCCCTAGCCGATCGATACTGCGCGAACTTTCGTGTTACACGATTTATTGATCAGCGAGGTTTGTCTAATACACAGTATGGCCGTTAATCTGAAAATTTAGACGAAAATGTTCGAAATATTCGAACATTTGTCCTCGTTTTAATTTTGATAATGGCAACTTTTTCCCAGTCCCTTCGCTGTGTCCCTTCAGCTCATTTTACTCGTCATCTTTTTTCTTTCAGGGTTTCGGAGCCACTAAAGGACGGGAGAATATTATCGGTCTCCTAGGAGCCCTTTGTCGAAGTGTCTCTGGGAAACGAAGGCACGATATTGCACAATTTTAGTGCACATTTATGGCAAGTATTTGTGTAAAAATTTAAAAGCAATATTATTCTTTTAAAGGCTGTTTTGGAGATTTAGGAAAATTTCGTTTTACTAATTGCAACATTCTGCAATCCAGCAGGTATTTATTTCTTTCTTTTATGAAGCTGTAGAAAGTTTTCAAAATTTTTTATGGTTTCAATTTACAGCCATTCACTTTTTCCATAAATTCATGAAAGCCGCAGTTCACTAACGAAGACATTTAGCTTTTTGGATAGAAGTAACAGGAGCTGTTATCAATATAGTCTCTCGGGAGACTTAGTCAAGAGTCTCAAGGGATAAGGGTTAATTAGTCAGACCAAAGGAGTAAGTAAATTGAGCCAACGAGTATCCCGATATATCCTTGTTAGCGGTTTCAGAATAAAGAGTGAGAGATTTATAATATTTCATCGATGGAATATGGCTCGTCGAACTTCTCGGTTTCTTCCGGCGCATTAATCCGTCGATGAATTAGTACGGTGTAACGATCGGAAGTTCGCCAAGAGGTAAACGCATTTTGACAGAAATAATTCATCGGCCGGGGAACTTTTAAGTGGCATGATTTGTTCATTAAGGACGAAGCTTCCGTCCCGGAATAATTAGTTCTCTATGTAAATTCTGACCATCAATTTCCCGTTAAATAAAAGAGGAGGATCTTATCCATCTCGAAAAACTCTTCCCCGAAGGAACTTCTGCAATCTCGAAATAATTCGTCTCTTAACAATAAGAAAATTCCCAAACCGCTGCTTTAAAAAACTAGACAAATTATGAAATTTGGTAGATTATTTCTTTATATTTATCAAATAAAATCTCGGAGAAAAGTTTAACAAGTGATTAATCTTATTTGGGATTTTTCTTCGGCGTTACCGCTACTTTTGCAAAATAAAAACTCGGAGAAGGCGTGATCAAATAATTAATCGTATTTCCGATTTGTCCCCGGCGGTATTGCTATTTCCGCAAAACGACAGACGCGGAGCGTTTTAAATTGAAACGACGCTGGAATTTTATTAAATAATTAGCGGGAATGCAGGAGAATATTTTATATTAAAATTTCCTGGTAATCCTATCAAACAATTAGCGACGATTACATCTCGTCGGCGATATAACGCTTGGCTCTCGAAACTCGGGAACGGTACGCGATGTAACGGGAATAAATCGGCGTGCTCGTCACGAGGCATTTAATTCGGCCGATCTTCGTTCATCTCACTGATGTACATATGTATGTATGCGGAACGACTTCATATTTCAGCGAGACGGAATCACGCCGCTAATTTTCCTCGATTGCCGGGCAGAAGTTTCAATAAAAACAGAGGGAAAATCCAGGGGAAGCGGTCATTAGCGGGCACGCATGTATCATTCATAACTCCGAGGCGGGAACGAGTGGCGCGACAATTAGCCGGCTCCTGGTGCACGATCTGGTAGCTGGTTAACGAATCCCAGCACGTAGGGAGCCCGAGCAGGTTTTAAGCTCCACGTGAGACGCTAACCGCGACGATCTAATTATGCAATTTAAATTTGAATCAGCGCCGCTGATGCTGGGGACCAGCGCCGAGAGCATCGTCTGCGAGGACAACTGGGACTCGGCTACTTTGGCCAAACTTTTCAATTTTTGTTTAAGAGGTACTCGAATCGCGACGCTCGCCAAATTGAATGATCCGTTCACCGCAATCAAAAGCTCTACCAAAATCACATTTTATATCTCCTTATTCTGAAAACTTTTCGTTATTCTTCGAAGACGGTACTATTTTACAGCACGCATAGATTTTTGTCGAACTTTAGCGACGGAGATGTCATAAGATTTCCATGGTAATATGTACTTGAAAAAATTTCTGATTTTATGAATTGTAGGAAATGTAACATCCCTGATTTTGTCAAAAATTTGTGTATTTTTATTCGTCATATTTTCAGATTGAGAAGGATTACTTTCGGTTTAATTAGACAGGATGAAAAAGCGTCTTTTAGGATGCATATAATATATATATAATGCATACGACATTTGAATTTTGAAAGTGATAGATCCACCGCAACCTTCTCCAGCGGATCCCTTCGTGAACGATCCGTCCATCTCTATTTTGTTCCGTATTTTCGCTTTAATTAGATTTGCAAAACGGAATTCGCGCGTAATCACGATGAATTTTACATGAGAGTGTGTGGCAGACCTTACTTAAAGTATCTGCATACAAATTTTTCGCAACTACTTGCAACTGCGGAAGTTGCAGCAACCTATTCGAGTCAGTGGGTGGAAGTCTTTACTTAAAGAATGAAAAAATATGGATTGACAAAAGTATTTTTCTCAAGAGGTTAAAATGTACATTACGTTTAGTTGAATAATTTCAGGTAAAGATGTGACCCTTCTAAGACGTATTTTTTCGAATTCCGAAATACTAATAATTTTAGTGTCGTCGTTCAGTTCACAGATAATAGAATCGGTGACCGAAATCCTCGTAATTTTTGGTTGGACTTTTAGTTCGCATTTTCGACGGTTTCGGAGAGCCCAGTGCGACGCCCTTATTATTATACGGTCCTCTGCGAATTTGCATTATTGAGTTCCACCCGGACCGGTGAATTTCTAACGGGTATCGATTATTCTTTGAAACGCTCGCCAAGGCCAGCTGTCTCCTTAGTAACCAGTCATTTCGTGGATCCTCCGCGGAACGGCGTTTATCGGGAAATTAGTGATTTCATTCCCGGATATAATTATTTCTCGATACGTACGTTCGATTTTTCGGCCGGACTATGCACTCTCGTTGCGTTCATTAGTACGGCTTGTTGTATTGTTCCGTGAGGTTTTTTCTTGAATATTCACGAGCCATTCGCGAATCGAGAGGATATCCGTGATTCTTGATGGGGGGGACCAGGAATAGTTTCTTTTGTTTCTCTTTTCTTTTCGTTTTAATGAAACCGTGGATAGGAAGTCCTCCCTCGGAATGCTCCGATATTCTGTTGCCGATACTATTTTTGCTCTGATTGTTAACGGGACACTTGGGAAAATTATCCCCCGCGAGACGTGGTTATTTTTAAGGGACCGATTTTCTGGGAACACTTATCCGAGCATTCCTAACAAGCTGCTCTTGTCAATTGTCACAACTTGCTTCTAGATAGGAGGCTTTTTAACGTTGATGCCGAGGATGATTTAAGTGGACCGATGCGAGTGATTATCGGAAAGGCATGGAGAGCGAATCGGTCCTTCAATCCGGCTACGGAATATTGAATTGCGTGGGTAAAAACTGCTAGAACGTCATTACAAGGAAAATGGTATTGAAAATATAAACGTCACAGTATTTAAAACAAACGATTATTTTGTTATTGTGCTTGATCGAGCGTTAAACGAACTGTGTTGATTTTATTCGTTATTATCGGGCTGATGAGAAATAAATAGGAGGGCTATAGGGGTCGTCGATTTCACCGTGTCGATATTGCAAAAAACTTTTGTTCTTCGTCGATCGTATTTGTTGATGAGGCTATTTGCGTAGCGACAGTAATCATTCATTTTCATCGTATAAATCTATCGTCGACGCGAAAAGTATTAAAAAATGCATGAAAAATGTTTTAGAAAAACATTTTAATGGTTTCGAATCGTTTGGTAAAAATATCGCAGAAAACCGAGTCGTGAAAATTTTTCTATTCTTTTTGATAAATGTTTATAGCATTGAAAAAAGTAGTTCCGACTGTCTTTCGACTTCACAGGTGGTTCTATAGTATAAATACGGCAACAGTTAAATAACTTACCACTTGCGAGTTAAGTTCTCCATTAAATAAGCTCTCGTTGAAACACACGTAAATTCGCATTAAATTCATACACCGTGCGGATGTACAGTCCAACCCTTTGCACTCGAAGCTATTTCAACTTCTGAACTCAGAAATTTCTGCCGACCCGGAACATTTTACAAACAAATGAGTGAGTTTACTCATTCGGTGTGCTCAAATTTACTTTGTTTCATTAAACATAAATAAATTTAGTAATGTGAAGGCCGTTCAGAATTAGTATTATATAATTAAACTGCAGTGAAATTTCTATTTCACTCGAGTTTGTTGCAATTTAGGTAGAAAATTGCTATTTTGCATACAGTTCCATCTGTCTACATATAATTAAAGTAATATTTCATAAGGTTTCAGGTCTGTCTTCGACGAATAATATTTATTTCTAAGAAAGTTTCGATGTTTAAGGTTGCTTAAAAAATTGTGCACTTGGTATGGAGAAAGCTGATAGTGAAATTCGGAGATTCGCACAAACAGCAGCAACTTATTCCAGAGTTCAGCAATTTGCTTAGTTCCGGTCGAACAAAATAATCCGGGAGCGACACGGCGGGGCTGGTATCGTCGATTCAGGCTCCGAAATTGCATTCTACAGGTCGTGGCTCGTACCAGCCTGGGTACACTCGGACCGGTCCGAAAAGGATCCATTTAACTTGAAAATCACTCGGAAACGCGACGGCGCGGCGCGTCCCGCGAGTGAAACTTTTATCATTGTTTTCCCATCGAGGGATCGCTTGTGACACAGTATCCACGTGGCTTGGGCTAACGTAGCGGGGCAAAAGGTGATAATCTGGTCCTTTGATCCTCGGCTCAATGGGAACTCCGCAGTGTAACGTGACTCGTCATGTACGGGGTAATCCTCTCCCCTGGTATTTCTCTCTAAAATCCTATCTCACGGTCACGTAACAGCGGATCCGAGTTTGGTCTAACAGAGACAGTTAATTTCACGCTGATTAGGAAGCTAGTCTGACGGTGGATGGGAATAGAGGGGGTGCTCTATGGGACAGGATTTGAGAGAGAGAGAGAGAAGAGGGTGGTCGGAGAGGATGACCAGTCAAGACGAGGGAGTTTTGAGCGTAACTGTACGCGAAACGGATACGTGTTCGTCCGTGAAATGACCATTAGGTCCAGCTGGCCGATAGATCCACGCAGAATTCCGGAACAGCCGGGCTAGATAGACAGCAAGCTAAGCATGTAACATATGCGCGAAGCAAGTGCACGCTGCGCGTCCGTCTGCATACGAATTTTGGGGACGGGGTACCATACTCGAATCGCTCTATCGACTTCGCGCCCGCAAAACCTCGGTGAAACGTTCCCTGCCTTTTCACTGCGAATTCCAGGCACCCAATGAAACGCGTTCTCTTGGTACGTCCTAATGTAAAATGCTCGTCTGGACTGAAGAAAGTAGTGTGATGACTAGACTGCGGATCTTTATGCAAAATAAAAATGTTCGACCTAAATAGCAACTAAGTGGAGTGAAAAAGAAATTGATTTTCTTTCTTAATATGTATAATAGGTTGAAAATAATGTAGTAGTACGTTTAAATTCTTCTAATATTTTTCCTGTCTTAAATTGCACCTGTTCATTTTGAAATTGTTGTAAGATACCGCAAAATAGCTTTAATCTTGAATATCAGAGTCAACAAAAATTCAAAAAAAAAACACGGGTCAAAATTTTATCGTTCTAAATCTTGCTTAGGTCGTGTCAAACGTTTAGGAATCAGAAATTGTCAAGGCCTAAAGAAATTGCGTGGCATAAATAGTTTGTTAATGGACGTTAACGACGGCAACAATGGCTGCCACATCGTAAGAGTTAACAGGAGTTTTGATGCAGCTTGGTCCCACGGATAAAAATGGAATCTGGGCCACGAGAGGACGTAGAACAGCAGGATTCGGTTTTCAGACGTTTCCGGTGTCGTACGTGCGGACCGTGCACGGCTCACATGAATTACTACGTCAGCCGACGAGCATGTCGTGTTCATTCAGGAAATATGAAGGGTCTGGTACGAGGACGCGAACACGCCGCCGGGAAAATAGCTTTAAAGGGAAAAATGGCGACGTCCGAGCGGCCAGGCTTGGACACGCCGAACTGGATAATCAACGTACGTGCTCCAACATGGTTAGGATCCTGTCGCTCTGGATCCTCGTCCTTTAGAGCACCGTGTTTCGAATAAGTCGACTGTGAATGAACTCGAAATTTTGAGTCGGAACTCTAAAAAAGATACAGATCATAAAATATTCCATCCGGGATTATTTTAAAAGGTGAATTTCCGGCTTTCAAAACCCCTGAACTTGTTTTTCAAATGTATACTTCGTTATGAAATAGAGTGAGAAATTGAAGTTTGCTTTCGCTCGAAAACTTTTATAAGTATGTCAAAAAATTTTGCGGTGTTAAAAATATTTTTTTTCACATTCGTTTCAACGCGTGAGAGGATGTCTACTCTTTGCAATGAGGTATCAAAAATGGATGTGTGATTTTTTTCACCGTTTTATTGCAATTTGAAGTTTGACGGATTTGCGAGAAGTAGAATTGGTTGGTCATGGTCAGATACGATGGACGATTCAACAGAAAATGCTTTAATTATCATTGTTGGCAACGTTAATTGTTATCACGTAGAATTCCTTCATAACTAAAAGGTTTATATATTCAAACGTTGCTGTAGGACTAAATAAATTGTTTTCGAGGCTCAAACCACTACAGACTTAACTTATGAAGCCTTCCTCTTAGAAAGAGCCCATAAATCTAGCTGCACGATTTTTTCTACTCGTCTTATTGCACCTTGAATGAATAATGTACCACGAGCAATAGAATTGAAATGAGCGTAGATGGATTAGTGCCCATCTGTCTTCGCAAGAATTGGAACAGATATTTAATCCCAATTTTTAATGAATATTCGACAAACTGGAATCGACAGTTGTCACTTAATATCATCCGTTTTCTATCAAGATTATTCCAGGATCCGAACAAAATGAAACAATAATTGAAATGTTAAGATAATTCCAAATATTATATCACATCCGAAAGATTTCCAATGGTTCTGCGAATCTCGGTAAAATGGGACGCGGTTCTCGCGGGGGATTAATTGGGTGGAAGAATTAATCTGATTCGTGGATCAGCATTAATCACAACTACGTTCGATGATTAATTTTTCACTGAATTCGTTCGCGCGGCTCCATAAACCGGCACCTGTTGGGTTGGGAGAGGGAAAAAGAGAAATCACGACAAATTTGCGACTGCGTCGATTAAGAATAACACAGGGAGAGATCGATAGTTGACGGTGGAGCGAGTGACAATGAAGGGAGCTTCAGTTGGTGGTGCGGATGGCACGTGTCGGCGAAACGAACTACAGTTACGGGAAATCAATTATTCCGTCGTTGTCCGCTTCAATCTTTATTAGCCCGATCTTGAATTCCGAATCGGTCATCGCGTGGACGCGAGACAATCAGGAGATGGACGAGTTTTATGAGGTACTTGGTCGAGTTCGTTAAACGAGTTGCATCGCGGCTTCTTATCCGTCCCGTTTCACCTTTCGGTTTCCCAGCGGGAACGAGACAAGGGCCGCGTTATCCTTCGAAAAGGGCCGGGCTTAAATCCGACAACACTTCCGATGCTGATTCCTTTCATCCCCTTAAAAGGCGAGGTTACGACTGCAGGCGTCTCGGATCGGCTGCGGAGCGACAACCAGCGTCGACGACACCTCGTCAAACCAGATCGCAGATAGGATCTGCTGAAAGCGTCCTCGTCCACGACGCTAAACCGGCGGCAAAGCCATCGAAATGAAAAAAATTAAGGCACACAAAGCTGTCCTGATATTAATTGATTTCTACGGGAGACAGCGGGCACTCGGAGCTGCGAAACATTTGCATTAGGACGCCTTCTTTCTGTAAGAGATTTTCCTGTTGCGTGTTGATTCTTTCAGATGACGGATAAAGAAGCTGTTTTACTTTAGAGGATAAGTTATTGCTTGCGTAAAGCCCTGGAATACAAGAAACAGCTGCGAACGTTTCAGTAGTTCATTTTTAACACTCCATCCATAACGTCGTTTGCGTTCTGTGCGCGAAAAGTCACGCTTTAGTTAGTCGTGAACATCAACGACCCAGCATGCAGACAAATAAAAATATGGTTGCAATAAGAGGATTACTTTCGGCTTATTTAAAAATTTGTTTGAATCGTGCGGCAGATTGGAATCGAGGGCGCTTTTTTATTCAAAAATATTTTCACCGCTGGAATCACCATCAATGATTACTCGATACGTGATCTACGATTTTTCTCACCGCTTTATCGCACATTTCCGTAAAGGCGCGATCCTAGTGAAACGCGCGTAAACGTTGTAGGGGTTGAAAAGGAACCGGAACATTAATTACAGCAGTCTCGAGGAGCAGAGATTTCTCCGAATAATAATCGCGTAAAAAGTATACCGTTCCTCCGGTCTAAAGGTCGTGAGAAAGTTTCGTCTGGAACAAGCCAATGACTCGTTCCAGGAGGCATAAACGTTTAGGGTGGGGAGAGGGTGGCTGTTGAACGGCCGTGAAAGGGACGAAGACGGAAACGAGACGGGACGCCGCGCCGCGCCGGCACGTTGAAGCCGGCGACGCTTGTTGTACGCCGGGATGAAACGTGCAGATCCCTTGGCACAGTTCCGGCTTACACGTTTGACAGCTGAGGAAATTATATTTCTCAACTGCCATTTAAGTTTGCGCGCCGCTTCGTTCATCAGGTCGAATAGGCAACCGGCATCCCCCTGGTGGATTGCTCTCCTCCCACCACCCTCGCTAACCCCTACCTCCGTAGTCCTCTTTCCGTTTCAACAGCCACTGTCCTTTTCATTCGTATTCCCCGCGTCTACGTTTCCGTTATCCTCCAACGGAATCCCCGGCAATCCAACTTCGTGGCTTAATCCCTTGATGGTAACACGATCTAGATCCAACCAGCTCACTTTACCGCGCGATCCTCGCTGACATTCGGCCGCGGTCTTACTGACACTCCTACGATGTACTGTGTGCCTGTCAGAAATGACAGAGATTCACCTGACACACCTGTTCCGACGAACTATTTATCAAACGCATCTAATGTATTCTTCGCAATCTCCGGTTTAACCCCTTAAGTGATCCACGAAAATTAAAAACCTGGATCAAAGAGTCGGTATTATTGTCAAATAAGACATTATTTTTAAATGATTTAAATGTCATTTATTACATTTTTTATAACATATTGTATACATATTAAATGTCCAAGTTTTAAGTGCCTTTTGAGTGCAGATTCTCATATTTCTAATTTACATGTATTGAGATTGTGAACAAATTAATTTTCTTGGGTATACATAATGTTATAAAAAATGGCTTCAAATGTATAAATTAATGTAAAATAGTTACTTGTGATGTTCTATAAACGTAGTGTTAAAATTTCGTGTGCGACAACGTAATAAACAAAAATGTGATATCCCAGGCCACAGACGACCGAGCCAAACGGCAGCAATATGGAAACATATTCGAAATTAGTAGCCAGGTCTATGTACAACATAAGCTGTGGAACTTGAGGGACTTCCCTCAGTGAAACTTTGATAGTTCGCCTAGTCAGGTTCTATGACTTCCCCCGACAGATCTTGGTAGACGTTACGCGTCGACTGCAAGTTCCGTACAAACAGAATTCGACACAGGCAGGGAGACAAAAGCTTGCACGAGTGATCCCACCTGTAGACAACAGTATTCCCGCGCTATAAGCTCGTCTTTATCGTAAAGTTTCGCTCTCTGTCCGCGTCATTACTCTCTTCTCGCCCTCGGTACTTTCCCTCTCGACAAAAGAAGAAGAGCCCCGTAGTCCTTCGAGTAGCGAGCTTATGCGAGAGAACCAGGGAGTAGTCCTGCGCATTGGAATCGCGAGGCAGATCCTGTTTATCGAGTCGCTTGAAAATTTTCGGATGAAAGCAGTTGTCTCCCGCTCTCGCGTGTATGAAAAGGGTGCTCGTCCGCCGAGAACAGTAGCTGCGTCGGACAAAAGGCAATTCATTAACGTTGTAATCAGGTTTCCGGTGGACGGGAGCCGCCGGGCATATCGTCTGTTTAAATTGAAGTACTATCCCGATACATACAATGACGCGTTTATATAGATGTACAACCTGTGCCACGCATAATAGTCCACAATACAACGCACTTTAATGCTCAAAGCTCTCACAGGGACGCTTACTTTTCGCATGTGTGATTTATATCACTCCCGAGTTCGATCTTTCTTCTTCTATACAGGTCCTGATTTTTTTAATTTGGCTCGAAGCTTCTTTTAAATAGTATATGTTGTGATTGCAACCAATAAAATGCGTAAATGCTAAGCAGAGTTAAATAAGAAAATTGTTCTGAATAATTTTAGTAGATTGAAAATAATGTAACAGTGTTCTTAAAGTATTATCACATTTTAACCTTTTCGTGTTTCACTATTTTGTACCAGAGGCGCATAAAATCCGCCCTCTACTTACGTCTTTTCCAAAAATATTACAGAGTAGCGACGGGTAACAAAGAAAATACAACTGCGATGAAATGACCACCGTAATTTCTGTCAGACTAAAAATTCTGAAGTTGGGCAGACTTTCCAGTAGACAGTACGAATATTATCAGACATTTTTGCACGGTGGAGAATGGAAGATCGCCAGCGAATGGTCTGAAAAATAGAAAAGACGAATTAAAGTCTCGCTGGCAAATTCCAAAATTTTATTCCAGCGTGGCTCTTGATGTGCGTATCGCAGAAACAATTTTTCTGGCGGGTTTTTGCGCGGAACTGAACCACCGCGTCGGGCTCTGTGTACGAGCTGATGCGTCCCGAGGCTTTCCGGCTCTCTGATGCGTAAAAACAATAAAAGGTAACAAAACATATGGTTTCAACCGGATGTCGAATTGACCGCTCGCGAAAAAGCTGACGGGCTAATGCAACAGGGTGTCCGAGAGAGACATTTAAAATTCGTCGCGCCATTAAAGCCGGTATTTTCATGCAGAGGAGAGTTTCGAATTTTGGCGAGCTCTCCGACAAGAATGAAGATCGCGTAATCGCGACCAAGTGACGACTGATAAATATATTTTAATAACTAACAAACTAGTGATGTTGGTGCGCATCGAGTCGCCTTCAATTAATATTTAATTTCATTCAAAATTAATGAACCGATGATTCGAGCTCTCGATACTTCTTTCAGTCTCTTAAAATGATTTCGAAAAGGGAGAAACTTTATCCGTTCTGTGATAAACGTATAACATCCACAGTCTAATAACGAGTATTATCTCTTATTAGCATCTCTGTTGAAATTATGGCGCGATTGGCAGGTTGCACGATCCACTCGTCGGAGATCTTCACAGCCGAACAGATCGACAAAATTGTTTCGAACCGAGGGATGGTCAGTCGCGTTTGTTTCTTTGCGCGGTCCCTGGTCGCACGACCGGTTTGTTAATTGCGGAGCGGTTCTCGCACGGCCGCGCGTCGTTTGTCCCCGCGGCCATTCATCGCGCGTTTAATTCGGAACAATGTTTACGCGGTCGGCGCACGTTGCATCAGATAAAAACGAATCACGTCCGCCCCGTCGCGTCGCGACGCCGTCGGTGTGGTCGCCGCAAAAATTCCCGGCGCACCTCCTTATATACGGCAGGGAAAACAATTACAGGGAGGCGACGAAAAGAGACAAAAGGGAGGCGAAACAAGCCCGGAGGAAGGGTGCACAGTGGAGGGGTAGGGGGGGTGGCAGAAATGGAGGAAGAAAGAGGATCTGAACATAGATAGTGAAGGGTGGATACAAGGATAGAAAGAAGGGGCTAGAAATAGAGAGGGAGAGAGGAGGAAAGAGGGTAGCAGGAGGTGAGAACGAAGAGGGGGCCAGCGGCAGTAATTTCGCGGAGAAGAAAGCTCGCGCGAGGGACGCATTAACCCTGACTGTGCAACCCTTCGTACAACCCCGGCCCAGTAAACCCTTTTTCCTGGGCGCGCGCAACGAGAAGCTGCGTGCCACGACATAACGGCCCGTAAAACGTAATGGTTAACGAAATTACGACCCTAATACGGCCACACACGGTGAACATTAAACACCGCGGCCGACCATCCCGACCAGACGAGACAAGCCCTTTGCGAGAAGCGATCGAGAGGCCCACGATCGAGCCTGAGATTCATAAAGTGCTCGTTCCCAGACCACCTTCCTGGTCGAGAGAGGAATATACTCCCGTATATTTTTCCAGAAGTCGCTGCCTTTTTATCGCTCCCCCAGGCTTTCTGATGGAGAGCTTCTCCCTTTCTCTCTATCTCTCTTTGTTACACTTTCTCGCTGGGACTTTTTCTATTTTTCTGTCTTGAGCCACCGCGCACGTTGCGTTTTATTCTCCGCTAAGGGCGGGCCGTGTAACTCTCAAGTTCAGGGTCGTAAGTTACTCTTGTAACAGCGAGTGACACGAGGGATGCGTGAGTGCTCGCTGGCTTTCGGTTTCGCAGTACGTGGCTGGCTCTTTTTGATGGCTTTTGGATGCCGACTTTCGAGCTCGAGTGCTACGAACATCCCTCTCCGAAGAGCTTCTTCTGTGGAACATATATCCTGTTGAAATATGTCCCTGTAACATGTCATAGATCCTGCTCCTTTGAACTACCTGAAAAAAATTGCCAGTTTGCGTGATGCTCCACAGTCCATCGTACTCGAGCGTACCGAATAACCTTTCAACATCTGAATAATAACCGTGTCAGTTGACAATCATAATAATTGCAAATTAAACAATTTCCAATAAATCTAGTGTTAATTAAATTCTTCTGATGTTTAAGATTATGATCCGGCAGTCAAAATGAAACATTGGAATAACTCCTTAAAACGAAAATGGAAGTATCACTGGAATGGAAGAAGGATGTATGCGAGTTTCACACCGCGAGTGCGTTCATAATTTTTCAAAGTGTCGTAGGTGGCTCGAGTGTCGGTTACGAGCGGCGTATCATTTGCACCGTGAAAAAAAGCGGGGCCCGTGAACTATGAAAGGGTGAAATTGTCGTTGCCGCGGCGGCTAGTGTCCCGAAAATTTAAGCAGAAGCCGCAGAGCGGCACGGAACCGGCGAAATTGAAGTGGCGCATGGAAATAGCGGAGACACCCCGTGACAGAGACGCATACACGATGATGGGGGTGGGTGTGTGTGTGGGGCGACGGGGGTCTCGCGTCGCGTGAGTGCTTCAGCCCTATAGAGAACCGGCCTGAAACCGTTTCCCGATCGATCGTGAAACCGTCGGCGTCGTACTACTTGGTACCGGGAATCTATTTTATCAATTTTTACATTCGCCACGCGTTTCATCGCCGAACCGGCTCCCAATTGCGCCGGTTCATTTGCATGATTAATCATTCGACGTCGCGCCCTGGTACCGGATCGGTTGAATGAGCGACGACGAAACCGTTCGCAGTGGAAACCACCTCCTCTATGCAATAAATCTACCCCATCGCTTCGAGGATCCGGTTTAATCGGCTGCCAAAAGTGTTTGGATAAAGAAACCTTTGCGAGAACCCAGTTTTAGTTGGATTTAATCCCCCTACATTTCACTAGAATATTTTTCTCGAGACAATGAACGAACATCGCTGTGTTTTCATAAAATATTTAAGGGCCCCACAGTTTTCTAGCCGTCAAACAACTCCTTTTTTCTCTGCACTGGACTTGCATCGACATTACATACATAATAAATTGAAACACGATATGAAAAGTCAATATAAATTCAGAGCGTGCAATAAAATATAAAATTCAATGCGATCCTATATATTTTTCTGTCTGCTGAATGACAATTTTGTTCTTCAAATTGGATTCTATTTGCATTCGTATTTTACGCAAGCAAACATCCTAAGAGATTTGAAAAGTCTATATACAGAAAATGCAGAATATTATTTTATAATCAAGAATCTTCGATTCCAAGAGGAATAAAAATGTTTTTGACCCAAGAAGAAATTTAAGAATGTTCCTAATAATTGTGTTCGACCGCATGCGTTCGTGATAAATATTCAAACGAAATTTTTCCTGGGAAAACTACCGGGCAGGGGGGCTTTTTCATACATTTTTCAGTGTATGTACATGTTCTACGTGGCCGCCGTAGAATCCCTTAAAAGTGTGGAATATTCATTCGCTGGTGACAGTACGCTCGAAAAAATCGAGTTTGAATATTTCCATTTTGTGCGAGTGCACTTCCAGAACGACGGCTGAGAAAATCGTGATCGTAGAACCTTCTTCCTTTTAATAATAGCTTCCTAATACCTGAATCTACAGCGTAGAACCTCTGCAACCCCATCAAACGCTCAAACATAGTGGCGCAAATCTCCCGCAAAGATTTTCCGACACGCTCGCGAACGTTCGCGCGAATTACCGTGAAAGTTGATTACATATTTCGCAGGTCGCGATCGCTCGTGGAGTCTCGGCATTTGTTTCCCCGCTAATTCCCCGTTCGCCTCGGTCTTGTACACCTGAAATTCTCCCGATGAATATTCACGGTGCTCTACAAATGATCTCCGCCCTTCATAAAGTTGAAGTAAACACTCGTGTACCGCACAAAGGCTCCATTTGCACGTGGAACCCATGCGCGCGAACCATGGCGCTGGGAACGATACCACGGCAGGCGAGCTGGAACGGGGTTTATGGCTTTTTAACGACGATCGTTCAGCAGACGATCCCTCCTTGGGTGCGTTGATACCGGCAGTTGCACTCGAGCGTGCTTGAACGCGCGCTTTACACGCGGATGTTTTCGGCCAGCAGTCTACTCAACGAACCGCTTGTTAACCGTGATACGTTACACCGAACGGTGTACGAGAACTCGAAAATACCGCGATCCCAGTTTCAGAACAGTTCGAGCAGATCTCGGTTAGGTGGTGTCCGCAGAGTTCTCGAAAATTTCGGGATTCTCAAATGGATAGAAAATTCTCGAAAATCCCGATGTATTCGAGAACCCTGATACGCCCGAGGGAATCAAGTATATACTCGAGGACTTCACGATTTTTTTTGAGATCTCGATATGCCTAGGATCCTGAAATTTTCGAGAACCCTATATGCATCAGGAATCCTGAAAATTATAAGAACTCCAAGCTCACTAGGAATTCCAAAATTTTCGATATACTTCCGATCTAGAATATTTCCATACCTTATGATTTTTGCAATTTTATGGATATGAAATAGGTACATTACCTTATACAGTACCTAAATGTTTATTAATTGATTAGATACCGATATATTTAATAATGTAAACAATATGTTGAAGAATGGTACAGCAATTTTTAGTGGTGCTTCAGAGGGGACAGCCGAGTTCTAAGGGTTAAAATCCCTTTATTCCTAGAATCCCCATATGCTTAGGATCCCGATATATTCTAGAACCCTATATAGGTACCTTGGAATCCAAAAAATTTCGAGAACCCTAATATCCCTACGAATTCCAAAAATTTCGAGAACTCTAATGTCCCTAAGAATTCCGAAATTTTCGTGAATCCTAAATTCTCAGTAATGCCAATATCTCCGAGAATCCCAAAATTTTCAAGATCCCGATAGTGTGCACGGTGGAATTTCGGAATCGCGCCAAAGATCTTGCTAGCCCGCCCCAAATTCGCTAGGGAAACACACAACGAAGGGAATGAACCAGTCGGCAAGGGACCTTCATGTTTAAGGAGGAACGGTCTGTAGACGTTTGCTCGGCATCGCTCGTTTCTTGCTCGGGAATAGAGAGACACTCGCCGGATTGAATTTTAAAAAGCCATTTTGCATGTGTGTCACAGAGCAGAAACAGATATATATTCCGGAATGCGAATTTGAATATTTTTCGTGCTTTCCCGCGTTTCCCTTTGTACGACGCGGAGCCGGCGAGGACAAACTGCGCCAACGGGTTATTACAAAGAAACAGACAGTTTCAATGTTTCGTGGGATGCCGAGTGTTTGACGCTTTGGCTAGGAACGGTTGGCTGCGAGAATCGTGGAGTTCAGTGTTTTGCGCTCTGTGGTATTGTGGTTGGTTAAAGCTAGCATCAAATTTATTCGTAGGTCGTGAGTTGTTTTTGAGATTGCTGAAAGGGAAGCGGAATCTTGATGTTTGGGTAGCTGCGAAATTTAGTCCTTGCGCCGGCAACTTTTAAAGCTGCCAAATAAAGTGGAAAATCGGGAATGTCTATCACTAAAGAATATACAATATAATTATTAATTATACGAGTTCCAATTATGCGCGTTCGTGAATCTAGTCCATACAGAAATACAGCAAATTATATACTAAAAGTTACCCTCATATAGTTGTAGCAGTCTGTGGTTAATTCAACATGTGGTTACCAATGCGGTAATTCGGGTTAAACTACGAGGTTCGCGGTACTAACCAGGTGGGTTACCGCAGATTTTTCTTCGAGAATTCATTAATATAAAATTGTAGAATTGTTGAACAGTGGACTATTAGAAACTATTAAAAGGGTGGTTGTTCGGGGTCGAGTCACTTTCAAAGTTAGTAGAATTGTTGAATCCTTCTCTAGATAGTCATTGGGAATACTCTTGCCCTTCTCTAAGGGATTGAGGAAGTTAAAGGACTCCATCTTAGAATTAGATATCCAAAGGCCCACGGATAGGTCAATTCTAAAGTTCTTCAGAAATTCAAAGGTATCAGTATTCCCAAAAGGATGCAGATCTCTGAAATAAAAAAGGGAGAATTCAGTATTTGTATCTTCAGCACGAAGGACGAGAATTTCACAAGGATTCATGGGATTCCGAAAAGTTATAATACTTTAAGGGTTCTTAGGAATGAATGCAATGGGAAGAAGAAAGTATGAAAAGGTTGTTAGGACTGCAAAGTTGAAGTATTCCCAAGGGCTATCTTAGAAGTACCAACTAAATAAAAATTTCCGAAGGATCTTCTGCACACAAGAGTGTACTCAGTATTCTGAAAGAATCCTTTCGTATTCAAGCTGCCAATATTCTGAAGAATATATCCGTAAACCTGGAATAGTAGAAATGCAAGGTTGTAGGTCTATTCCCAAGGGATTTCAGAAACATGTAACACGTTTCCAGTATTTTCAGGATGTCCTGGAAGAATGCAAAGTTCAACCGTATTTTAAGAATGCGAATAGCTGGTGTTCGAAAAATTATAGGATTGCAAGACGTCAATATTTCCCGAGGATTTCACGAATGCAGGTCTCCTCGTAGGGTAGTTGGAATGCAAAGGGCCAGAAACAACGTTGCTTAGAATAAAACTTGTCCTATACACAGGGAAACAGTTTTGTCTCGACAGTTCGTGTCTGGAATAAGGATGTTTCGAGGGTTTGTGTGAGAGAGTGGGTTCCGGGCCACGCTTATCGAGTCGACAATTCCGTCGGTGAGATGCACGACGGCGACGTCGCCGTAATGAGTCCGTGGAAGGGACAAATGATTTAATTGACCCGTTACGGGACGGAACAATTTTCGCTGGAACGTCGGGGAACAACGGGGGCTCTTTCACGCTGGATTCTTTGAGGATAACTCGGCCACCGCGTCATAGAACGCACCCTCAAGACCACGGGAATTGTTTTGGCTGTGAGTTCCCGGTTAAATGCTCACTCAACCCACATTCAGTAACTCCGCGAAGTAATTGCTACTCCGAGCTGTCAAGGTCCTAAAGCGTTTCACGAAGTACCTGAGGAACTGTTGTTCAAGTACTCGGGGGGACAAAGGGAGATTGTTTATTGTGGAACGCTGACATTATTGTCGTTTTGCTGGATGGAGGCTGCTGAGGCGTCGCTTGGCCACCACCGAGGAGGGCAAAGGCAATTAAAAGAATGAGAAAATTAATGTGTATTTGTTTCGTTCGTTGAAATAAATTAGAAACGCGGCAGCATTTCGCGGCACGGATGAATTATGCGAGCCGTTTAACAGTTTTCTACCCGCGTTGCTCGTTCGCCCGTGCACATACAATCGCGACACACCTTTTCCTTACGATATTACTTTTTCCCTCTCTCTCTCTCTTTTTCTCTCTCTTCCTCTGTCTCTCTATCCGGTGTAACGACGTCGTTGTAAAATGCAATTGCGTCTTTACTTTAAATTGAGCCATACATCCTTCTCCCCGGTAAATTAGTTCTTCACATCGGTCCGGGTATGGCAACGTCGCGGATGAATGTACCAGGAATGAATATTCCACGAACTACTTGAAAACTTTCTAATAAAGTATCAGAGTTTTTTCATTACCTCAGCGATGACGTGCCGCCACGGATCACCGTTTAGAAATTCTTCATTTGAAATACTGTTTCGTTATTCTGTCTGTAGAACTTCGATTACGCGCGAGCGTCGTTTCTCCTTCGAAATGAAACTGCAATCGGTGGGCGAACGCGATATTGAAGTTATCGCCTCGTATTAATAGCATTGTTCTACAAACGCGAAGGTAAAAGTGCAATCGTACGCTATGAATAATTTTCGGAAAATGAAAATGAGGTCGCAATTGCGTAGCGTTCGTTGCTGGCAGAAATATCAAAATAATCGCAAAATTGTCCAACGCAATTATTTACAGCGAATTAAAATCGCCCCGGCAATTTAATTGTTGTGTATACCGGTTCTGCGAGTCGACAAATTGCACGGTGAAACGTCGAAATAAGCCTCGCATGATCAGCTACAATTTTATACACTATTGCACGAGCGTACTCCGAAAAAAAACTAAACACGATGAATTGTACGAGGCAAACGTTCTTATCCAACGCTTTTATTACTGGTCTGTACTGCGTTTCATGTTAGTAAAAAGTAGGAACACGTAAGGTTTGAGAACGGTACGCTTTAATTGGCTCGCTACTGCTGAGGCTCTGTGTATCCAATTAATATAGAAATTGTAGATTAGTTCGCTGGACAAATTGCATTCATCGATAAATATCTTTGAAGTCTCATTTATTTTAGAATTGTGCATTGAATTTCCAAGTTACAGACTTTTAGGACAGTTCCGCCACAGTGCGAAGCGGTGATGTTTCGTCCAGTGATTACCATTCATGTACTGAAATTAATGTTCCCGATTAATTAACTTTACGCGCTGTGAATTATAAAGACGATACAGGCGACGATATAATTAATATTGCGAATTTCATTATTACATTCATACTTTGAGTCATTAACAATTCCTGCACAAACAACTGCTACAATTGAATTATAATTATTCGCTCTATAGGGATAATAATAATAAATATTAGTGGGCGAGTCTGGCGTAACCGATTTTAATTATTGGAATTTATCGTGCTAGTTCTCCGTTGGCTCCTGGCTGATTGAATTTTTCGCGTGTCTGATCACTGACTGACCTATTCCACTTGAAGCCTGATTGTAACTCCTGTTTAACTCGTACGTGTTAAATGAAAATACTCATACGAAATGTTTTTAACTCTCATAGGAACGGGTTGCAAAAAATCTAGATATATAATTAATTGAAAAAATAAATTCACTGGGTGAGGTAGTCATTTAATAAAAAAATATGAATCACGAAAAATGATTCTGCTTCTTCGTACCCGTGGGCGACTGATAGAAATCTTGAATTACAACCGGGAACCGCGAGATTCTGTTCAATAATGCAGCCGTCTATCGTGTCAACGGATTCGCCGCGAAGGAAAACCCATCTCGCCGCGAGAATTGAAAAACTCCGCGATGTAACATACCCTTTATTTCACGAGGAATAACGCGAGCCACTGCTAGGAAGGCATGTGCGTGTGAGGGCACATGTGTGTGTGTGTGTGTGTTGGTGATCGCGCGTGCAACGAATGCCAGGCCGGAACGAGCGTGTTTTCCTGCACGCGTACACCTCCCTGCGTTTTATGGTTTATTAGCCGTCGCGAGTTTGTCCGTGTCGTAACCTTTCCACCGGCAATCCGTACTGCTCTTTTTATGGCTCGCCGCGATACCGTCAACCGTAGAATATTCCTTTCTTCTTCGTTCTTTCGTTTCCGTCGGCTGCTGAACCGCCTGTCGCAGATATTACAAAGGGTAGCTCCGCGAGCCTAAATAAGGCAAAGATTGACAGCCATGAAATTTATGCTAAACCGAATTATTCTTTCTTAGAGGGGCGAGTCAGCTGACTCAAATAAAACGAAGATTGACAGCAATCAAGTTCCATTTGCTTTTAAATTATCTGTTCTTAAGGGATAGTTCGATAGCGCTAAGTAAAACAAAAATTGACAGTCTGTTGATGATTAATAATGAAGAGTAATACGATTTCGTTAGAAATTTAATTTTCAAATTATTTATTCTTAACGGTTGGTTCAACAGACCGAAATAAGCCAATAGTGAACGGCAATGCGGTGTTCTCGGAGGCTTCATTTTCCAATTATTAATTCTAGATCGGTGAGTCTATAATAGGAAAACAGTACGAGTAACCCAATTTCGTCAGAAATTTAATTTTCAAATTATTTATTCTCAACGGTTGGTTCAACAGACCGAAATGAGGCAAAAGTGAACGGTAATGCGGTGTTCTCAGAGGCTTCATTTTTCAATTATTAAATCTAGATCGACGAGTCTAAATAAGGAAAACAGTACGAGTAACTCGATTTTGATATAAATTTAATTTTCAAATTAATTATTCATAATAGATGATTCAACAGATCCAAATGAGACAAAGTTTGACAGTAAATTTATGACAGCGACGAAGTTCCTATTATTTTTGAATTATGAATTCTTAGGGGAATGAATACTTATTTTTTCATGCAGTAATTACAAATGCAAATACTGTTCTAACGCACTACGAACACAACGCAGAGGAAACAAATTCCAAAATCAAGCAGCGCAAAAAAAGAGTATCAGAAAATTACGGAAAACCGTGTGTAATATTTTCCTGATTGCAAATTATGTTCGATGCGCGCAAGTTTTTGTGATATTTTCGCTCGATCGGTGTTAACATCGGACACAAATGGATCGGGTCTCGCGACTGTAGTTTTTCGCGGTCGACGCGACGCGGAATATTTTTCTGTTTCTTTTACAAATGTAGATGCGATTTATCGGGGGAACGACTGCTTCGATGGGCGTTTACTTTATCGAGAATAGCGTGAAAAATATTTCCGCACATCAAAGGACTGCTCGTTCGAACGGTTTCCAGAGCGTGGCCAAGCGACGCGCACTCGATAGGAAAGTTTCCTGACGGGAAATATCGAATATCGTAACGTTCCCCTCGATTCTGCGCCTCGGCGCGACGATAAAGCAAAACCAAATACGATTTAAATAAGGTAAAGAGATAGACAGGCTTTCTTACGGGTCTCGAGAACGTTTACAGTGAATTCGTCGACGACAATCGAGAATACATTGTCGCATCTTTCTTTCGATATCGTTTTAATCTCGAGTAATTAACATTCCGTCTGCTCGTGCACAGGGGTTGGGGTGTTCAACGGGCAATTTCGGAATAAAATAACATCTACTAAGATTGTTGACTTTCCTGAAAGCTTCACGAGATGAAGGAAACGTAGTTACCGCCGGGGGGAAATTCTGGAGTTGCTGGAATTGTATGAAAGGGGAGGAAATTGAATGAACGTCAATTACACGATACACGGGCTTCCTCTGGAATTTTTGGTCAGACTGTAATAGCTCGTTCCTGCAACGAAAATATTAAAAGAATAGGAACTGTAAACGGTGCAAGAGAAACTAATATTTTCGAAGCTGGAAAATGTAATCTTGAAGTCGCATTATTCATAAATTTCGGGATATCTGCGTAATTTCGAAAATTCAGCCGTATTTTTCCGTTCTTTATTAATGTTTATGAGGGACAATATCTCGTTTATTTAAAGTGAACCTACGACATGTAACCGCGTTGTTTATGTAACGAGACGATAGGTACGTTCTAGCCACGCTCTACTTGGTTAATACTAAAATAGAAATAGTCTACTAAGTCTTGATAATGTTCAGATTAATTTTATTAGAGGTGTTCGTTAAGGCGAACAATTTTCCTGGAAGTTTACAGGGTGTACAAAGTAAAAGCAGGATTTTCAATTGTTTAAAATGTCTGTGAAATAAACTGTTTGTTCGCGAAAGGCAAGGGTAGTTGTATAAATATTTGCGGTTCGGTAGTGGAACTGTTCGGAATGCGGGCTAAAACTATTTATTCCGATAACGTACTCGGTCACGCAAATTTACCAACTAAAAGGTTCGACGTGAAATATCGGATCTAGTATCGAGCCGATAACGTACTTTCCTTCGTTTCGATCGGAAGACTGTGTGTTGGTTGATCGGCTAACGTGGTTTCAGGTTATACGGTTATACCAAAGCCGGGACCATTTGACTGGTCACCGGGGAGAGTGGACAAACGTCGATCGAGCGTGGAAAACGCACTGGCGCAGGATAAAAGCCGCGAAACATTCGAAAGTGCGATGCATTAAAAGGTAAAACCGATAGGCGTGGATTCTCTGAAAGCCGACGGAGCTTTTACCGGAACGCCCGTTCAGTCCGTTCGGACCGTGTACATCGAGTGCTCTTCAATGTTGGAAATTAGGCACGCGGGAACCCTTAAACCGCATCGCGTTGCTTTCACATTCGTAACATTTGTTAAGCGATTCACAGTGATATTCTCCCTTCACATCGCATCAAGTTATAAAAATAAAAATAACAGTTTATTATTTCTTATTCAGAGAAAAATGATCTGATCAAATCCTGATCAATTTGGAATCAATTTAATTAACAAATGTAAATATACTACATTTTCAGAACTGCTGAACATGAATTTTCTGTTGGAATATTTCGTCTTGCAAAATACAGAAGATAATAGTACAGCGGAAGATTAATGTCCGGAATTGTTAATTTTAATGTCACGAAATGGAATACCAAAGTGGTTACACGCGGCGTTTTATCGTGCAGATACATATTTAAACGATACAGCCTCGTCTTTTGCAATGAATAATTATGTTCGCAAGAATATAGCAAGAGAAACGTGAGTGAGATGGTTCCGTAGAGATAAGTTCGAGAGACACGTGGTGTCCGTGAAGCCATAGATCGTACCATGAAGCCATCTAACAGAAAGAATAGATGCTATCATTGTCTGCCAACAGAGACGAATGTCTCTTTTTGCAATAGGTATTCAGTCCGTCGGAAGATTTGTCGATTTTTATACGATTACGTTCGAGTAAGTTATGGGTCCAAGTCATTCTACATTTAACTAGATTAGAATCTCAACACGCGACACATAAACATAAATTAATTAATAGTACAGAAGATAAAATACACTTACCTGATCACAGCATTGTCAATGATTAACTCGACAACATGGAGCCGCTTTATCTAAATAAAATATCCAAATGAAGATATTTCTTAAATTGATCATTAAAATGATTAATTTTTCAAATTTAATTTAACTTTCGGTCTAAATCTTCAAATATCTAAATACCAACTATTTACAGCAAAAATTTGTACTTAACGTATTGAACAAAATATATGTTCAATCTGGAAAGATTCGAATCGATCGTCCCCAAACTCGGAACAAACGTCAACCATTCTTGCAATGTGGAAACAACGAAAAATACCACATTCAAAGCTGCATCACAATTTATTCGACCATGTATCTTCAATTGATTACACGGTCCGCAGGCTATCCGAGCTTTCACGAGGACCATTCACGAGCAGGATCGCAGGATCGAGGAAGGACTAGGTTGGCAGGTGTATAGTACACTTCGATTCGCAACGACGACATTGTTTTTCCTGGGGCTAGAGGATGCGCAGGCATTAAATTGAATATCTTCCGGTCAGATTTCCCCTGGGGCCGGGAGATCTCGTATCTTTGGTTACGGGTCGATAAATTTCGGATCGCGCGTTCCTATTTAAAACGGACCTGGGTGCCGCGAGGCGGAACGCTCTTATCGACCGGGTGGATAAAAAGGATACCGATTTGCATGGAAACAAAGAGGGACGCCGATAAGCGGAACACCGGGTAGCCTGATCGTGCGAGTCTTCCGTTTTTCTTGAAAAAACATTGTTCTCGCATCCTGATCACCGTCCAGCTGACGAGTCCGAAGGAACCGGAACTTTCGACTTTATGCTCGTTCGCATCGACGGTTCGCGGCGGGGCCGAAGAGTCTGGCGAGGATGTAACAGGTGGCACATTCCCTCTCGCTCCGCTCGACGACGTGCGATTTCGCGCCGCACCGTCATTATTGACGCTGCCACCCTCGTTGCCATCCCCGCGCAGAAGGGAGCGTGCCCACCACCCTACCATCCACGCTCTTAAAATCCTCTCCAGAGGAATCCCCGTTTCCGCTCGATCGTGGCCGTGGCACCACGTAACCGCTCTTCTCGCCCCCGCGATTCCGCTCGCAATAAAGCTTCCCCCGGAACAACCGCTCCACGGAATAGAAAACCGCCCGAACCAAATGCATTCGCTCGGCCGCGAGAACGTCGTTACCATCGTCGAACGCGATACCCCGTTCCATTTGACTTCGAAATGTAATATCCGTGCCAGCGTTACTTCGCTGGAACATTGTCCGGGGTATTTTTTTAAGTGGTCCTGGCTCATACGGGATAATACAGTGCGGAACTGATTTTTTAGAGTGTCCTTTAATGGATTTTGTAACGGGAATTTTTAACTATTACACGAGGATACGAATTTATATGTCTGACCTATTAATGGTTGAGTCGTTCTACTTGAAATTTCGTGCGGCCGTTCTGTAGCAATGTGTAGAGGCATTTCGCAGGATAATTTATGTTAGTCGTTTGTCAAGTCCTCGAGAATTCCATTTTGCGACTGTCCGACGTAGGAGCGACGGGTTCCACTCGAGACTTAAAGCTTTCCCTTCTATGACTTTCTTCGGGTAATATTAAAATCGTATTTTTACATGTTCCTGTGATAGTACTTCTTTGATTGCTCCCGGATGGAATTTTTCTTTTGTCTGAGAATTGATTGATCTATTCTACTTAAATTCTGATTTTGGAACTAGTTCAAATTTTTCGTAATAAAATTCAAACAGATGGTTTTATGTGAAAAACAGGATGTCCAGGAATGTATTGTACGCCCAACCATTGATATTTTATATTTGAACTGTGAATTATTTCTCTACGATACGAAATCAACGAAATAAACGGAGAGAATCGAGTGAAGCTTATTTGTAACACTGTTCGTGTTCGAAATAGTTGAGTATGAATTTCGACAGGTACGCTTGCAATTCATTACGGCTTAGCCGACGCGTTTGTTCGTAGTATACTGTTTCCACTTCTAGCAAGTCGAAACACTGTGGAATTGCACAAATGATGGCACGAAATTTTTAAAATTTAAATATTCCCGTTGTCCGATTGCTTCCACATTTTTTCACCAAGATTCACAATTTAGGGGGATGAGACCAGAAAAAATCAAAGTCGAAAAATAAAGGCTACTCTAGAGGACAGTGTGTTAGTGGGTGAAGTAGGGATATAAAGAGGATTGGTTTTTGCCGGCAAGGGGTGGAAAGGAAGTGCGAAGGGACGCGATTCGTTTCAGGTGACCTCGGTGGTTGGTGGTCAATTAGTATTCCGCGGCTGACCGTGTCGCAGGACGAGAATCGGCGCGAGCGTTCTTGAACGAGACGGCGCGACGCGGGGCGTTTCAAACACCCTGGAAACATAATTCCACGGCGTCCGCTGTTTACCGACGACGTCAGACGCTGAAATATTCATGAAATAAACTCTCGTCGGATCGCGTCGCCCTTTTCCTTGTCCCTGGCTCGATGGTCTCTATTGTCTACCCTGTGTTACACGCGCTCATTTTCCCCGTCTTTGTTCCACCTTTCGTGCAACACTTGACTCACTTGCGTTCACCCACACTCGCACGAAACCCGTGCACAACCACACACGTGCATCCCCTTGGTTGGTTCTCGCGCCACCACCAACCCCAGTCTTCATTTTACAGGAGATTTCATGGTCCGCGCTCCACCCTTCACGGGATTCCCTTTCATCCCTCCATCGCGTATCAATGGACACGACTCGATTACCACTCACGCGAATATTGCATCGCTTTCGAGCAGGTTTTCGGTTAATGGAACCTACTGGGCGCGGCCTCAATGCGAGAATTATGTCGATCCATTTTTTAATCCGCCCGAAAATCCCATTAATCATTCGGCGCGAAAGGACCGAAATCGAACCGACCAGGGACTCCCGAACTTCTCCGAACGGTTTTCCAATTTTCTGCGACGCGAACTTTCGAACATTTACGGTCGAATGTCATTTACAGTGATTTCTACTCTCTGGAGAACGGTGGACTGGTCAATTCTTTGAAAACAGAGTGTCCGATCAATTACAGTTACAATTTTCTTTTGAATTCGTTTTGAATCGATCCACTGACGAGGTAATATAAATTCTCCATTACAGAAGAGAATTTTCCGAAATGATTGTGTCGGTCTAATTTCTGGGATGTTCCACTTGACACCGATTTATTTCGTTTGTAATAAATTCACTTTAAATTAATTTTCCGATGAAGCGAACTAAATCTGAAGGGTACTTGTTTCCTGAAACAAGTTTTTTCTCACCGATGGTTGACCTATTCTACTGGATGCTCATTTCCTCTTAATTTCATGCGGGTTAACGGTTTCACGAAATTAGAATGGAGATTAAACATTGTACGTGTTTTTCTTATCCAAATGACGTATATTTTCCTTCTGCAATTTTTCATTAAAGTTCCATGGTTCGTTTCACGTCGACAGAAGCTTTTACACTCGTGACTCCGTCACGCATTCGCTCACAATCACACGCAAGAAAAGCACATCGTCGAGTGACATCTTCTCTCCTTAGAAAAAGCTCGTAGTTCACTCGTGTCTATTCGTTGATCTACCTGTCTGGTTTTTTGGGAGACTGGATAGAGGGAACAAAGTGATCTTTAGACTGCGGGTCTTCTTGCAAAATAAATAATTCGTCTTTCTCATCTGTTTTCAATCATTCTAGACAGTTGACAGCAACATATTAATACTCTTAAATGTTTTTCAACCTCTCACATTACAGCTATTCAATGTTGTAAACGCATCAAATCCGCAGTCTAGTGATCTTACATATCTAAATCATTCTCGAATCACAACGCGTTGTCTTTCGGCATTTATACCAGTGTATTTACAAAATTACATATATATTTATATATAGAATACCGCTGCAAATGAGTATCACGTGTGTTTCTATGCGCAGGTGTGTGTTAGTGTGTGTACGTGTACAAATTCGTGTCCGTGTATCCAGTGTTTCGTGTATCCTTAAGCAATTAGACTTCGTACGCTATGTAGGAAACTTTCTAAACGTTACAATTCAAATGTTTCTGTTCCTTTCGGTCTCTTTCATCGTTCGTTTCTTATTTTTTTTTGTCGTCGATTTTGCGTTTTTTAATAAATCCTAAAATCTACGCGGTAGGATCACGCCCATCGAGCGGGCTACGCGTGTTCGCCGAGCAGCTCCTCCATTTTGGCAACGTTTCATCGTCTGGCACACCACTTCTCTTTTTCGACGCTATCGGTTCCAACCGACCGGAATATCCGCGGAATCTTTCGTACAAAATTGGCAGGAATCGTTTGTTTTCGATTTTCTGGACGCGATTCGCCGCACATCCCGATTCACGAGCTCCGAAATCCTGTATCGAGATCACGCAACCGTGTCGCAAACAATTTATTCACTCGTGAACATCGACGCTTGTGAATCGCTCTCCGAACCTCGGAACTGGTCGCACAGATATGATTTGCTGCGATCCTAACTCAGACCAACCAGAAAAATGATCGACAAGCAGGAACGTCAATGAATAACTCCTGCAACGCTCATAAAAATAATTTTAATAGCCACTCAAAATTACGATACAAATTATATGATAAATTCATTCGCGGAATATGTCCGATCAATGACTGAGATGTATTACTTGAATCCTTCTTCATTTTCAAATTACATAAAGTGTTCCCTCGTGGAATATGTCTGATCAATGACTGTGATGTTCCACTTGAAACCTATTTCTACGTCCCCAAATTATAGCATAAATTTATTCATTTTTTAATCATGGAATGGTATGTACACTAAGTATACTTGAAGCATCTTAAATTTAATAGCAGCAAAATAGAGACATTGTGTTACAGAGTTTTTGTACATTTTCTTTGGATCCTAAAGTATGGTGTTTGATATTCGCCTCGCGTTTCTAAACGACACGAACGCCTTCGGTTTCGTACTTTTGATTTGCTGTTTTCGTTCCGTAGATCGTTCTAATTTCAATAAGACATTCTCGAATTGTTCCGGGAAGGGAGTTCGCGCGGCGGGCATCGTCGAAAATATAGTTTATAAAGAACTATCACCCTTCAGCGCGAACTTCCAGCTCGGAGCTGCTGGTCTGAGTTAGACGATCCCATTCTACTTCAGTAAACCGCGCGCTAGTCGCTCTCCATTGGAGTACATCCACCCATTCATGCGGCTGAAAGAGTGAATACAGTACCCACGGTTAAACTGAATTTTCCATTCCTCTTCCATTCCCATTCGCGGCGCGCGAGACACGTTTATTTTTCGACTTTTCGTCGCCCCTGGTAAAAGCGGAGGGAATATTCGGGATCGCTCGGACGTTCGATCGCGATCCTTCTTCCCTGGGGATACGCGAGCGCGCAAGAAATCGAAGAATTCCAGAATGGCTCCGGGATTCCCAGCTAACCGTGCGATTCGCTCGATCAGCACAGAGCTAGACAGAGAGAGAGAGAGAGAGATAGATAGAGAGAGGGAGAGAGGGAGTGAGAGGGTGAAAGAGAGACAGAGATAGACGCGTAATTAGCGCGCGCACTCGCTCGACGATTAGGCGGTTTATCCGGGCCGGTAATTAACGTCGGCATCGTTAGCGCGTTAGTCTCGTTTGCCCTCCTCCCCTTTGCACTGCCAAATAGAGGGGTTGAAAGGGCCGTGTGTGCGACTCCGTCCGCCTCGGGATAGACGAGCGAGGGTCCGCTCGTCGTACAGATTAAAAATAATAACCGGTGACCCCTCTCGTGACGCTAAGTGCTCCATTCTCCTTGGAAAACGCCCGCGATGTGGCAAGAGCTAATTTACACCTGTCCTCGCCTGTAAACACTTTCTATCGCAAATTCGTTCAGATTTTTCGCGAACATCGGTGTCTCTACAAACTTCTCGTGTCCTTGACTAGTGCCAGAGGATCTTCATACACGTACACTACCGACCAAGAGCTTGGCTACATCTACTAGGATTTAATTTTTGTCAAATAAAAAAAAAATATTAAAAGTATTTCACACATTAGTACATGTACCCTAACTTCTGACCGGTCGTGTATACATCCTTCTCAACCGTATCAGGAGTGGACATACAGTAGACATTCGGAAATAATATTAAACCTTCGCTGCATAGTTTTCCTGAAAACTAAAATGTTGTTTTAATTTTCTCTAATATTTTCCCTCAAATAAAACACAAGAACTGACCTCCTTTCAATTTTTTCATCCCGATTAAAAAAAATCATGCAGTGAAGGGTTAATAAGTAGAATTTTATTCTACAAGAAAAACGCATTCCGGGAATTGTTCCGAACCCCTCGACAGTAGCGTCCGATAGACGGTAAAGAAGCTTTGATAACGCTCGGTATCGCGAGAAATCATAAGTTCGGAACTCGAAACAAAATAGAAGTCGCAAATCATTGGGTCGTGCACGGCTGGTACGGGAGTCGCCGGACACGCGAGTTACAACTGGGTCCAAGTACGTTCTAACCGGACAGTGAACATGTTAAAACTCGGAAGAAGAACATCAGATAACCGGGTAGGAGGTAACTTCTGGTTTCTCGGTGGCCAGGTCCAAGAAAGCTTTCCAGCGGAGCAATAAATCGCGGTGAGGAGGGTTCAAGCGGGTCCGACGCGGCGGGTTCGCAAGAATGCGTACTGTGGGTCGGCCCGGGGGGAGGGAAAAAGAAGGACGTCGAGTCTGGGTTCGGTAATTTCACGGTGTCACGCGAGCACGCGTGCTCGTACGAGAAGAATTCATGGTTGCGGGCTTCCGTGTCTCCGGCTTGTTTCTTGCGGTATGTTCTCTTCGTCGGTTTCCGTGTCCCTCGAAGAGTTTATAGAGCCCGGCGCAACTTTCTCCGGTTCATGCAAAAACTGTTCGATCAGTAGACGCCGCCGGTTAGCTTCTCGGGCGTGTATCGTTTAGGAGAGCAGGGAATGCAACGAGAGACAGGGTCGATACTCGGAGATCGCTCAGTGGGTTGAATTTCAGTGCTGGCAGGCCGTGTCCCGTCCATTAATCCTTCCGCCTTGAAGAAACGCAGAGACAGAAACTCTTCCGGGCCACTTGACGTCGAAATTGCGCTAATTCCGATGATTTACCGCTGCCGGGGAAACCGGCCTGTCAGAAAAGACAGATACAAATACACAAGACCGTTCTAATTCGCGAGGAGCACGCGAGGACGCGTGCGTGGCCGACGCGGCATTCATGAAGCCTCTCTTGTCTGCTCCACCCCTCGCATCCACCTCGCCACGGTTCTGTTTGTTTCCTCGGCCCGTTGTATTCTTCCTTAATTTATCTTCCAGTAACAACCATGACTTCGCCCCCGCCTCCATCGTGGAACTTCTCCGAAGAAAAATCTCGGCCTCTCTCTCTCTCTCTCTCTCTCTCTCTCTCTCTCTCTCTCTCTCTCTCTCCTCAGCTGGCCAAATAGAGCCCTGACGTAGCCAGAGCCCGCGAACGAAAACGGTCTTTCTTGCGTGCTCGAGGGAAACGAAAACGGATCAAGTGGGCACGTACTCGACTCTCCTTAACCCGGACTATCGTCTGATCAAACTCATTCCGTGGCTCGTTCGAGGTCTATGTACTCCAACGCTGAGGGAAGGGTCCTTGTGATCCACCGGTCCTTTGTGTGCCAACCAGATAGATGTGTACCCTCGGCAAAGGATCGCTGATCGTCGAAGTATGATCCTCGTACGACTCCGCTTCTCCCGACCGATCCGATGCCGATCTACGGAACACGGTGTATCGAGGTTGCCCAGATCGTGTGTCATCCCGTGAGTCGATGTGTATCTTCGAAGGGACCGGAGATGTCCGAGTGCGATCGTCCAGTTAGCCAGAGCTGCTTGAGCGCACGCTGCTCATCGAGCCCTGTCCCTTAGCCGGGATGTGTGCAAACAGCGATCCCAACGATCCTCTTGATACACCAAGCTGCACCAGAACGGTGTATCCTTGGCAAAGGTAAGCCGATCACGGAAGTATGATGGATAAATTGGACAGTCCGACCCAATTCATTCCTTCGCCTGTCGAGCTATAAGCTGATGACGTGCCGGGGATAATCCTGATTTCTCGCTGCACGTGCACCCTACCAATAAATCTATATTTACTGCCACCATCATCGTGCCGACTACCTCTGAACCCGGTCCGTCATCCCTTTAACTCTAGTCGGAGGTTCATCGCGCCATTGTTTGTGAATGGGATCGGGATTCCTCTGATCTTCGCGTCTCCTTTCAACGTGCCGACGAACCCGGCACTGTTTTCTGATGTTCCATACATGTGCCCAGTATCTTGTCAGTGTCTATTAGCTGGTTTAGCAACCGAACAGCTTAGGATTCCTCTGATCTCCGTGTCCCCTATAGACACGATGACTAAACAGGCCCACTTTTCCCGCGTACCTCCGTGCCCCGTTCGTCATTTCATTAGCAGGTGGTAGCTCTGCGATCCCTTTTGAATTCTGGATAAATTATTTTCCGATGATACACGCTTCGATACCTCCTCAAAATTTATTTGACGAATCGGCAAGTGGACCTTGGTAATTATAGATTTTTCTGATTTTTCTGCTTTCTTTGAACGAGGTAGCAAAGTTACAATTAGTTTCTAATATCTTGGACCAATTCTTATCGAATCTATGACTTGGTTCGAGAAGAGGATAGGGTATAGCCATGATTCTCCGGATTCCTCGTGTTTCTTTCAAACGTGCCAACAGAACTGGATCAATTTTCAGACGTTCACCCGCAATCTCATCAAGCAAATTGGCTAGTTCGCCTCACCTCCGCATCAAATTAGGTAATCCTCTGATCTCCGACGTTTCCTTTACAGACATCCAAACTGGAACAATCTTCGAACGCTTCCGGGCTAATCTCTCGTCAAGTCCATCTCCTGGTTCAGCTGCAGTACTTGTATCAATGTAAGAAACGCTTTTCCAGAACCGTGGCAACTGAGTTTGATGTTCCTCGATCTATTCATCTGATCACTTGATCGGTTCCCCCGTGAATCTTGGTAGCGGGTGGGCGGCTTACAGGCCCCGTCTTCGATGACAAAGAGTCCTCAAATTTCTGATCGACACATTCTGAGAAGACGCTAGATCAGGATAATTAGAATCATGCTGGACTATGCCAGCGGATCGATCGTCCCGAATGTTCTCGGGGCTGTCCCCTGTCATCTGATCACCGGATCGGTTCGCTGGTGAATCTCGGTACAGGTTGATAGTGTGTGGGCGGCCCGCAGGCCCCGTCTAGGTTGACAGGGCCGGGACGCGTGGCGCGCGGCATAGAATCCTCGATTTTCTGATCGACACATTCCGCGGCCGCGAAGACGCTTCCACGGCATCCGGATAATCCTCGGTAGGATCGTCTCGCGGCCAGATGCCTCCGGTCGGTGGTAGACACGCGCCGGATACGGTGCTCGGGCGAATAGCTTTTGCTCGCGGCGCTGCCAGTGGCATTCGTGCTGTTGGTGGTGATGCCGTTGCTGTTGCGTCGCTCGTTGTCGGCCAGCGGGGAACAATGGGTCGCGACGGCTAGGTCGCCAGGTTCTGCAACACATAATGACACGCAATGATGAACGATGCCTGGCTGGTGCGCGCTGGGTCTCGTTAAAACGGTTAAAACGCCTAGTGCGTGAACACGCGAATTCACCGGCTCGTGTTTGTCTGGCTGTGTGTGTGCGTACGTGTTTGTCTTTTGTATGTACGTGTCTGTGTGTCTGTCCGTCGAGTTCTTGTTTTCTATTTTTTATTTGCCGCTTTGTTGTCCGCTCGCTCTCCCACCCATGTTCTCTGTCTCTATCTACCTCGCTCTATCTCGCTCTATTTTTGTTCTTTTTGTATTATTTGCCCCGAGTCAGCTTCCGCGCATTGTCCGGGAATTAAAGGGACGTCCAACGGGATGGACAAAGAGAAATCGGCCTCTAATTCCGCGCGACAATGTCCGTTAACGAGAAACGAAGAATTTCTATCGACGAAACATCATCCCACTCTCCCTCTCCGACGCCGACGACCCAGCCACACTCGAACTCACTAATTTTCCCATCCGTCGTTGAGTGGAAATTCATTGACGAACCGTGGGGAACGCTCGCTCGAGAAAGGTGGCCAACGGGATTGACGGAATGAGGACGATTCGTTGAGTAACGAGCGAAAAAATAGGGGACTTCCGGGGATTAACCGCGTGCGAGCTCATCAACTCGATTGCGAGAATTTTCGTTCAGCTGCGAAGACTGAGGGGATATAATAGTCCCGACTATTACTGACCACTCAAGGTCTCTCTCACCCTCCGAGAATCAACTTTATTGTCCGGTGGATTCTAACGAATTGGGGGTAGGTGTTGGTTCACTTTGCTCTGCCAAAAATGCTAATCATCCCTCAACTGCTCTTGCACAGAATTCGCAATATTTAATGATGAAGTCTAACACAGTGATGAGGATTGATGTTCACAGGTTCTGAACATCCAAAAATGCTAATCACTTCTCAACTGCTAACACACAGAATGTATAATCACGTTATGGAAATTTGTAATGATATGCAGAACATTGTTCGACCGTTTCAGCAAAATAGTCAATCGGGGTCTACACTCTAAACACGGTATTGTCATATTTGCTAACAACACACAGCATCGAATCAAAGTACAAACACCGTCGGTTAGAATACACATTGGTGTACAATAGTTGTGTAACTCTCATCAAAATACGTGTACAATCGTCTACTCAATTAATACTTCCTATTGACATTTAAACAATTAAACAATGGAAATATGTAACGCAACCCAATATACGAACGACAATAGGTTGTTCGTTTCTCTCGGAGCTAATTAAAGGATTGAATTATAAATCACCGTCTGAACACTGGTCATTCATGATTCATTTATGCATTTACGCTGCGATAAAGTAATTATTAGGTTGCGAATGTTTGGTCATTGTTCCGCGAGGTACGAAGTTAACTGTAATCTTCTCGAGTTATTGAATGACTCTTCCAATCATGCTTTCTTAACGAGTAGTCCAGGAGTTGTTTTATCGAATCGACCAGTTAATTTGTTGTTCACGCTCTTGTGCGTCCGCGAAAAATTTTGCTCTTTTGTTTCCTACTTTTTCAATGCAATTTTTCATTCTTCTGTCCTACTACCTTTGATTGTCTTCCACAATATCCAATGTATCTTAATAATTCGGGGCAGGATTTTGAAACAAATTTAACTCTCTTTAAATAAATGAAGAAGAATCGTGTTAAGTAAAATATTAAAATGTTAAGTAAGCATTTCGCGAATGATTAAAAATGTTTATCGCGAATGATTAAAAATAACTAAAACGTTTATGGAAATTTGCAGCACGTCGAAATACAATGTCTCGCGCATCACCGTGCCAATTCGAGGAAGCACTGTATAAAAATTCGCAGACGTCCGGGGGCCGATGGTACACCGACGCTAATACAGGCGAACAGACATCAAACAATTTTAACTCGGTTTACGATCGAAAAGCCATCGAGCAGACGTTTTCGCGAAAAATAAAATTCAGCCAACATCCCGGCGTTCCATGGAATTCATTTAGGCGATGATCGAGCGAGTCGAAACGAGCAGAGGCGCATAAAAATTCCTGTCGTCGTGAAAAAAAAAAGATCGATCGAAAGAAGGGATACGTCTGCTCGTCGACTAATTTTACAGCGGCGCCATGGTACAAATGAAAAACGGACATCCTATAAATCGTGCATGGTCGCGTGCGTCCGGATACGGAGATCTCCGTAGCCGATCGCAATTTGCGCGATCTCCGATATTGCTGCCGGCTCGTTTCGCGTCGTGAGATATTAACGCCGCTGGAACCGACCTCCTCCCACTCTCTCTCTCTCTCTCTCTCCTCTCTCTCCTCTCTCTCCTCTCTCACCCTTCCTCTTCCACAGTTAGCTACCCCGCGTTGCTCCTCACCAATCTAGATCCCCCTTGGCCATAGTTCGACATCTACCCCTTCGGTTATATCGAGTCCGTCTCCGGTGTTCCCGAATTAACCGTAGCAAACCGATCTGCGGTGGGTCAAAGTTCTACCGTGGACTGTACGCAATCAGCTGCTAATTGGGAAATGATTGGAGCCACCTACGCCGATACCATCGGGCCTCTAACTATCCTCCGGACGGCCGAATAACCCGTGGCCCTCCTATAAATGCCCCCATAAATGCCAAAACGTACGCACACCGTCGTGATATCCACGCCGCAATCGACCCACCAGCCACGCACAACTCCTGCGTGCGCGCGTATGTGTTCTCGAGTAGCATTGTGCTGCTTTGCTCCACGTCAAACGCCACGTTCGTATGTTTAATAATTCGATAGACTGATTTTATTTTGATCCACGCACTGTTTGTGTAGTTTTACACGCGCCGCGGTATAATATTTGCTTGTCCCGAGTGAAACGCGCGGCCCGCTATTCCGTATTTTGAGGGATTATGAGTCACGTGCGATCCAGATGATAAAATACAGCGGAACCGCGTCTGTCAACACACGGCCACGCGAGTCTTCTGTGTGAACGATCGCTATGTTTGTTTTAAACGGATAAACTTTCGGGTCCCGGCTGCAAGTGTGATGTGCGAGCTGCGGATTTTCGACGGTTATTGCTGTAACAACGCGAATGCAAAATACAAATAAACGATTCGACGAGACTCGATCATCCCGGTCATCTTTATTCATTATTTGATGGTTCTTTTTAAGAGCCGTTTAATTTATTTGCCGAGCCATTCGTTCCTGACTTTTTCGGAATATTACTTGATATTTAATACTGTTAAACATTGTCAATTTCTGCCGTATCATGTTATAGTTGGTACGCACTAGAAACACGAGCTCACGTTTAAATCACAATTTATTCTGTTAGAGTGTGCAAAAATTTGTTTAATTTGGTTCTTTTCTCTCTGTGAAAAATAACTCGGCGTAATACACATTGTTTTAAACTGCTATGCTACGCAGAATTCCATTCTACTTGGTTCTACGTTCAAAAACAAGTAAAAGATACAAACACTTTTAATGTCCGGAATACTCGACTTGGCAAAAATTGCCTCCCGAATTAGTATTTCCAAGTAGAAACGGTTAGCCATGGTCAGACGCCTTAGCCACTTTCCAAGTTAATCCTCCCGGGAAAGTGGGCTCGCGTAAAAAATTTTCTTCTACGTTTTTCACTTATTATCTCACGCAGAATTACCTCTCGCTACCGCGCCGCTGTCATAGAACGCTTTGTGTAATAAATAAAACACAATTAAAGAATGTAAAACTGCAAATATTTCGTTTCTTTAATATAATGAATTGGTGCGTTAAAGGTGATAGAACTGATGACAATTAGGAATGAATGAAATGTAAATAAACATTCACAATTATTCTAATATTTTTAATACACAGTGGCCGTTACTGAATTAATACCAATTTCCAATTACTGCAATATGCGAAAATGAGGACATGTCCAGTTCGTGTTTACCGTGAAAAATTTCCAGCCGCTGAAATAAGTTTCCGCGGTGGAGTATATTTTATAAAATAGTGCATGAAAATGCGAATTTGCATAACGAAAGCGAGTCGGACGCCCCGCAGCATTTAAATTTCAAAGAGCCGCGGTAAGTAGCCGCAAGTGATCCTTGTGCCTCGGATATGGCTTCGGTTTTATTGGCGTAATAATTCCTCCACACCCTGGAGGCAACAATAGAAGATTATCATCTTTCACATACACAGCAGGATGATAAACATAGGTTCGACTCGAAGTCAAGCGTTTAATTTCCGAACGACGGGGGATGTGTTGTTTTCTGCTTTGAAGGGTGGAGGAACGTTTGTAGTATCCAACGCGGACAAATTGGTTTGATAATACCGGCTGGTGACAAACTCCTTTACCGATACCACGAAAATGGTGTCCATCAAAATTTCCCACTTCACAGGCTTGGTCTCTCGCAAGCGCTGTACCTTGCTCCCCTTTATATTCACGCAAGCCGACGCGGCTCTCCCTTTACCCCCGCGGCCGGGGTGTAATTTCATGAAAGATCAGAGGCGGCGAATTAAAGAAATTCCTTTGACCGTGGACTGGCAAAGGGCCGCCGCCCGGAATACCTAATCGGCATAAATATTTACCGTCGCGAGATATCCCGTCCCTCGCAATTTTTCCTCCGGCCGGATAAATGTTTTATGAGGCCGCTAATCAAACGAAAGGACTCACCCTTTCCTTCCCGATGAGAAGGGGAGCGAGAGGAAGAGAGAGGAGGGGAGTATCGGGCCATCACGAGCTTCGAAATCGTTTAAAGATACCCCGCGGCGTTCGTGAAAATTTCAGGCTATCCTCCCACATCCACAGGCACAGCACATATTCGACTCATGAATTCGTGACGAGCCTGTCCGCGCACCCCGTTAAAACCGGCTCGGCGAACCGACGGCAAGAAAACGAAGGGGGAATATGCCTTTTCAGCCAGACACGATGCTCACTTTTCCTACGCATGTTTCAATCTCGTGCCCGAGAAGAATCCGACCAACTTTTTGAATTTTAATGCTATCTCTGTTATTCAGTTAGCCGGGCTTTGTGTTTTCAAGATACAGCTGCTTTGTTTAAATACAATGGCCGACTGACGGCTATTTCATTGGCTACCGCATTTATTGCAACATTCGTAAGAAAGTTTTATTTTACCAATATACAGTTGCGATAAGAAATTCGCAATTGTATTAGCTACTACATTTACTAAATTTTTTAAAAAATTTGGAAATTTGTTCCACTTTATCAAAATACGATATTAGAAATTGTACAATGTTATTTACTAGCATATTTATTGTACAGGGGGTATTAACCCTTTGCACTCCGAGCTATATTAACTGGAAAATTAAACATTTCTTCCGATCTAGAATATTTCCATACCTTATGATTTTTGCAATTTTATGGATATGAAATTGGTACATTACCTTATACAGTACCTAAATGTTTAGTAATTGATTAGATACCGATATATTTAATAATGTAAACAATATTTTGAATGAATGATAATATTTTGAATAAATTTAGTTAATTGGTACAGCAATTTTTAGTGGTGCCTCAGAGGGGACAGCCGAGTGCTAAGGGTTAACAGTAATAGGAGATAGATATTTGTAATAGGAGATTATTGTTTTTAAAGTTGCAAAATATGAAAGAGAACCTTATGTCCATTGTTACACATAAGAATAATATACAGGGTGTCCCAAAACTACCCTAGGAGCCGAAAATGGGAGGTTCTTTGGGTCATTTTAAGCGACATTTTCCTTAGCAAAAATGTTATCCGCGGCATTGTTTAGGAGTTATTAACGAAAAACACGAACCAATCAGAGCGCGACTTAGACGCGAGTTGGCACAGATGGCCAATGGACAGTTGGCGCGCCGAGCCGATTTTGCCAACTCGCGTCTAGGTCGCGCTCTGATTGGTCCGTGTTTTTCGTTAATAACTCTTAAACAAAGCCGCGGATAACATTTTTGCAAAGGAAAATGTCGCTTAAAATGACCCAAGGAACCTCCCATTTTCGGCTCCTAGGGTAGTTTTGGGACACCCTGTATATTCCTGTGTTAGGATTTGTTAACGCAGCTCACCGTTACTCCGGCGGATTAGACGATGTACCTGTAAAGGACGGCATAGTCACGGTATAGTACAATCACCGCGATCCGACAATTTCCACCCCGACAGATGGTCAACATGTGCGACAGACCCATCGAAGCGACGAGCGGACATACACTTATAAATCACGCCATTGACGACCGAAATAAATACGAAAAAAATTTCTCGTCGATCTAAAGTCCTTCAGACACACTCGCGTCCAATTAAGCACGGTTACATTTCCCCACCTAAATCCACCCGTCATCCTTCACGAAACAACCGAGGTGACAATCGCAGAACTATTTTGATCGCGGTCGGAGTAACTTCTTCTCGTTCGCTGTCACGATTCCGGAAAGTGTATTGTGTAGTGCTCAGTGGTTGTTTAGAGAGAGTGAGTGAGTGAGTGAGAGGGAGAGAGAGAGAAGTTTGGTGTTTTGTGATACACAGTTATTAACACGTATTCGCGAAAATGCCAGTATCCTGTGGATTTGATTGAGAAACAGAATATTCTGAAAAATTTGTAAGTAATTATCTATTACAATTTATATAATGTTTTAATGGCCATTACGTTTTTACACAACGTGTACAATTTTTTACAACATGAAAGAGATAAATCTCACTGCATTAAAATACGATCACGGTTAACTGACTGCAATTTTATTGGCTATTGTATCAGCTGTATATTTTTTTAAAGAATTTCTAGTTACATTTTATTGTATTAAAACGAATTTTGCTGAAAATATGGCAATGTTTTAACATTGTATATCTTTTAAAAAAAGTGGGTGATATGTTTCACTTTATTGGAACGTAGTGGTAACAATAGCAAATGCACTGTCTGTTTTATGCAACAAATGCGTGTTAGCTCCCGGCTAGTTTCAAAATTTCATTACCGGGAGATGTACTGTATTTCAAATACTGCAACGAAAACAAAATTAATAGCTTCGCGGATTCGCTCAATATTTCAAACCACTCGAAATTTTAGTGACAATTTTGCTGACTGGGGACGATACTATAAATATCTTTACTGCAGTGGAAAAGTTTTCATTCTATTGAACATTAACAAAGACTTCTCATTTGAATTTAATTCTCGAAGTAAAGAGATAATACCGAATTCATTGACAAAGATTTTTAAAGAAATATAAAATTGACCCATGGCTGAGGCTTTCTACTTTCACCGCTTCTCATAACAATGTATGCTTTCCATCAAGAGTTCTGAATCTTTTACTCATCAACGTTTATTTTTTATGCAATCCTAAATAGTTTAACTAATCACATAATCATAAAATACATTAAACTGCTTTGAGGGATGTGAACAGTTTAGCGTGATCCAAGTATTCAACTAATAAATATTCAATTTTAATCGCTTTTCTACAAGTTGATGAGCTTTGGATAAAGTTGAAAGTGCTACAATAAAAAAAGAACAAATGTTCTCGCAAACGTTATCCTAGCAAAGTCCTTCGGAGCGTAGCGATTTATTCTGTTTAAGAATTACGAATTTCCATTCGGATGCAGGGCGTGTACGTCCCTGTAAAAAAGGAAACACTCAAAGATCACCCCTTTTTCACCCTGATGGATGAGAGTGCACCCTCGAGGGGAGAGCGATAGCGGCTGATCATCGTCTGCCGGTTCCCCGGATGGAAAGGAGAACACCGTAAAACTAATTGCGGCCGACTTGCACCAAGCTTCCGACCCCTCGTCCCCATCTCCTTCATTCCATCCCTACCGTTTCCACTCCTGTGTCGTCGTTTCTGTGAACCGACCACCCTTAATAGCGTGCGGTTATTACAGAGGAACGACAGGCAAGCGCGATTATACGCAACCCTTTTCCGTTCTTCGCTATCAACCCCCGTTCGTTCCTAATTTTCACCTATTTTCTTCGCGATGGAACTTCGTTTAAAGAATTCATCCAACCCCCGGGGTCGAGCTAGAGAACCGGTGTTTTTTTTTAACCCCGATCAAACTAATTTTACGGTTTATCGAGAAGAGGATTTTAATGAGAATTCTGAAATCTCTCCGCGCCGTTCTTATTTAATATTTGGCTAACTAGAAGGGTCAAGCGAACAGTATTTACCCTCGAGTTTTAATCTTGCGACGTTTCTTGGCTACGAGTGTACACAGGGTATCTCAAAAGAACCGGTGTAATGAAAAGATGGCGGGACCTTGCCGGACGGACCAATAAAATCGTGATACGCTTCGCAGGCACACGGGATTTTAAATATTTAGACAGTCTGCACACGTGGCGAGTTTATTAAATTTCTTGGCCCTTTATTAATTTCATAAATTAGATACTCTTCTGAAATAAATTTTAATAGGGAATCGAAACTCTGAGATCATATGTGAAACTTTAAATTAAACTCTACCGTATACATAATGATATAGAAGGTAAAACCGGACGTACGTATCTAATTTCATGTACTATGTTAATCGTCTGTTCACGTTAAGTTATTATATTAATAATTCTCCGATATTTTAACCCTTTGCACTCGGAGCTATTTCAACTCGAAAATTAAACGTTTCTTCTGACCTACAATATTTCCATTCTCTATGATTTTTTAAATTTGATAAATATGAAATTGATATAATACCTCATACAATACTTAAATGTGTAGTAATTGGTTAGATACCGACATATCTGATAGTGTAAACAATTATTTAAATAATAGTACAGCAATTTTTGTTGGCGCCTCAGAGGCGCCACTCGAGTGCTAAGGGTTAATACATTAAAAGAAAAACCTCGGACGAAAATATTGATGATTAGTTGCAAGCTATCTTTGCTGAAGGGTTGAAGTAGATTAATGTGTCCAGTGTCAGAGATGGCAATCACGGTCTCAGAATAATCCCGGAGGTCCTCTGAACGAGGTCCGTCATCAGTTTCTGAGGATCGAAAGAGCAGAAGAGCACGAGGCCTTCTGAAAAAATGATGAAATCGTTCGGAGTCGAGACGCTGCCTTTCCAAGTTTCGAGGATTCCATTAAAATACATCGACCACTCTAAGATATTGCGGCGTTAAATTTGACACAAGTTTCTGCCCCGCGCGGCCATGAATCACCGTGCCGCAATCATTTTAGCCGCGCGCGGCGAGCTTCTTTTGTCTCCGGCGCGCCTCGCCTCGCCTCGCGTGTTTTCTTCGCTTCCTCCCCCGGAGGAATAAAAATGGTATTCGGTAAATCTTGCAGGATGATTCGTGTATTTCCCCGGGATGGGATGGATTATACTTGGAATCGCAGTTCAAAAAGTCTGGAGCACACAACGAAATGTCTCCCGCCGTATTTTTCCATGCCTGATGCCCGTCGATTCGTCATCTTTTTGCAGATTTTTTCCTAATGTCGTGCTTCCTCCCACCATTATCCTACTGTCCTACCCGGTTTTAGATGATTAAAAAAATTCTGCACCCGTCCAGCATGCTATTTATTCGACTGTCCCGTCGATTTTAAATCGAGATAATTTTGTATTTTTTTAAAAAAAAAGTACAGTAACGAATCTCAACGCATTTTTAAGCTCCGAAGCTCTACTACTTTCACTATGCATCGTCTGTTTCTGTCATTCGTTTCATTCGTTTGAAATATCGGCAATTTTTCGGGAGTCGGAAATTTTTAATACTTATTGGGTTACATTGAATTTTGCAGTCGGACGAAATGTAATTAATAATATTTTGTAGAAAATAAAAATTTGCTGGTTGTTTAATTAAAACTTTTCCAGACTCTCGACTGTGTGTATTTCAGGGGAATTGTAACATTTGTTTGTGCGACTTTTTAATTAAATTTTGTATTCTTTATAGTTCTACATCGAATTTATACCTTTTACAGAAATTCTGTGACATGCTTCTGAGCCGATTCGTGTAATGAAAAGATATTCTTTATCCACAAACTTGTTAACAAATGTGTTTATGCAATTATAGTATTTATATCAAATTTATTCACGAATTTATGACGAAAACGAGTAGATAAAGTACAAAAGAAACATTAAGAGAATCCATAAACACTGATAGAACCAATTAAACAGATTAAAAGAAGAAACAAATTCAATTTAATTTCCTCGTGACTGCTGTATATTCATTATTCGCGAAAAGATCCGCAGTTCATTAATTAGAAGATAATCGAGGAAGACGAGAATCACTGAAACAAACGCCGGTAAATCCAACTATGAGATTCGGAGTGCTTACAATACACGATCGCAGTTAAATCGTGCAATTATGAATCCCTCAAATTCGCGAGTCCGGTTTAAAATCCGTATCGATAGAATGCGGGAGCCGGTGTTCGACGAGCGGATTTCGCGTTCGGGATCGATCGAAACGAAATGGCGAAGAATGCCGGCCACGGAATGCGGCGTAATCGCGCGGAATGCGGAAGTTTGTTTATCCGCGAGCCAGACGGAACTTCCCGAAAAAATAATTAGTCGAGCGGGACGGGCAACCGACGCGTGTCAGAACGTTCAAGTTAATTTCGCGGATAATCGTTCGGGCAATTTGGCGAGTGTTCGAGGCGGCAAGTAACCCCCGAATTCCGCGTAAATCGCGGCAAAGAAGTCGGCAACTGGCCACCGTCGAGAAGAGAGAAGTTGCGGAACCGCGCAATTACCGAGCGAGCCAGACGTCCCGGAACTTTAAGCCTGCCTCTAACGAATACCGAGAGAAATTTTAACTAGGTGTCCGCCGAGAGTTAGCGACAAGAGATTCAGATCAGAATGGAAACACTTTTTCGTCGCGGGAATTTTTCCTGTGAACGGGAACTTTACAATAAAATGTCACGGGCGAGAAGTGTTTTCAGAGAGATAGGATTAAAGGATACCGAAAGGCTTGTCGCAGGACTCGTGGAAAACGCCGGCTAAAAAGGAAACTTTTGCGAGATTGAACGGAACGGCTACTTCGTCGGACTTCTTGATGGATCGTGTCATCCCAGGAGACAAATTTATTAGCCCTCTGGAAGAGATCGCGCTGTCTACCAAAAGATAAGCACGGATATGTTCTTAATCATACGAAATTGTGACCTAACCATCTTTGGAAATATTGCTCAGTTGTTAATCGATGATTTTTAACCCTCACGTGTACCTTAGGTTCGGAAATTTTCTATTTTCCACATTATAGAATGTAGGATTTTTTATTCCTTACAATTGTAACAAATATAATCGTTAAATAAGTATTTTTGCAGTCGAATTAAAGTTTAAAACGGTAACGAATGAAATGTATAGTGGAAACATTGCTGCAACTATTTCTAAAGTTTGTACGAGGGTGAAATCACATCATTAAAATTTCGCAAGAAAGCAGAATGCTAAAGCAGCAATCTCTGAGGTTATTGTATAATTCCCACATAAAAATATCTAAAGAATCCTCAATCGAGAAACTATTGGAAATTGTGAATTTCTCTTCCACAATACAGTCTATTAGAATTTCATAGCGTCCCAGCTGACTGCTCGCGTGTCGTTCAGTATAAAATGAAATTTTAATTAACTCTCAGGTTGTTGCATAATGTCAACATTTTTGGTGATATTCTCAAACAGTAAGAATTTGAAAATACAGCAAATATTCGTCACGCAGGAAAATTAATAAGTTTAATTAAGTGTAGTATGCAATTAATTTCTGAGCGGAGTTTGAAAACAAATTTAATGATATATTTATTGTGCTCCGAGGATAAGTCTACGAGAGAAAAATTGTGAGGAAAATAATAGAAACTAAAACGATATCTGAAATCGTGTATAAAAGTTTTCCATACACGTGCAGAGTGTATCAATTAATTCCGATTTGTTCTAGTTATATTTACCCTACTATCTTTACATTATTGTCATTTTAATGTTCTTTGCGCTCGTTGTTTTCCTCCAGCTTTGTTTTGTTATGTGTAATTAACGTGATATTGCAACTGTTTGTTGTTAACGAATTCGTATAAATGAGCCTGTGCTTGAAAGCTGAAAATTACTTTTGTAATGAAGGAACGGTGAAACAAATTTGTTGAGCATTCTTTTAACAATTAGGATTTATGCAAAATTACCTTTTCTGTATCAATTAGAAGTAGCGAGAGCCAAATAAAGAATTAATTTTCTTCCTAAAATCATTTTAATAAATACAAAATAATATATCTACACTCTTAAATTCTTATTTATAAATGAATATCATCCATAGTCTAATTGTAATAATCTCAGAATTCGAATAGATTCTGTCTAAATATAATCAGCTATAATGGAAAATAATTTGAGCTAAAAATTATGTTAACAATTGTCACAAGGCTCGATTGACACGAATATTTATTTTAAATGTTTTCTATGTTCGTCAACAACGTTACAGGTTTATCAGTATTCGCATTTCCTTTCACGTCAAGAATGTTTGTCAGCAATATGTTTAATGACACCACTATTATATATCATCTGCGCGCAGTTACTCAAATGTCACGCAGAATCCCGACCATACAGTTTCCATTGCATTTATTATTCATATGGTATCCGTAAATACGATCGTATCTCCCATTTCCTACGCTGATCGATTTTATTGACAATGAAATAGAGATGGATGCCTCATTTGCGTTGCTGCCCATACAAAATCCGTAAATCCATCAATTCTTCATATCTCCGTGAAGAATTCATGTTCGACGCTGTGACAGATCATAACAGTTCAATCCATGCAACCAGCCGCGTTTCCAATGCACTTCTCTGCATTTGTCGTTCGTAAAAATACTACACGTTTTTTCGATTGCACATGGACGTCCACTTTCCAATGTAATTACATGGACTTTCTACATACAAATTAACTTCATAGACTTTAAAGTCAAATCTCCACTCCAAAAGAATTCCAGTAAAACCTAATTCAAGAATAACAACTTCCTCCATTGAACCACTAAATAAATTCGGAAGTTCGGCGTACTATCCATAGACTGATTTCAAAAATTTAATCCAGTTAAATAAATCATTAGACTGCGGATATTTATTCATTTACAGTACTTGCGTATTTTTAGAATATAAAATTAAACATTTATAGCATCAAATATTATCGACACTTCGCTCTGTGCTTTTCGTAAGACACTGTTTAATTAATAAATTGATCTCGTTCCTGATCCTGCTAACAATTGAAATTCGCAGAAACACCCAGAGTCTATAAATTACATAAAAATTCAAATAAAACGTGTACGATATTTTCACGTGTCCATTTACCATAATTTTCATGAAAGGTTTGGTCTTCACTCGCCTCCACCGAAGTATCCACTATTTGTCAATTTTCATCGAAGATTCTACGCATACTTCGTGGACGATCGATCGCCTTTGTCTCACATCTATCCATTAATAAGCATTATTCCGGGGGAAGATCAAACATCTAATGCACCTGGTAAACCTTCGCGCGCGGTCTGTAATCCCCGAGCTATGTTCCCTCATTAAACGCGAATTAATAAACAATGTTTCTAGCCGGAAGGCATGATGGAAGTTCAATGAAACCGGCAGTAAGAACGATCAGAGAAGGGTAGCCTTGTAGGGTGCAGAAACGCGGGCGCACGCCACGGCCAAGTGCGGTTCGTTTCCGGCACAACGGCGATATCAATTTGGCCAATTAAATGCAGCCCGTTTGTAGCGGGTAAACGCGTTATCTGCGCGATTATATCCGTTACCAGCTCCCCTTCCTCTCACGTCCTGGCTGCTCGTCGAGATGCCACGCCAGGAACACGCAGCCGCGACACCAGCCGCGGTATCTACGAGCCTCGAGGAACCGTGTTAGAGGTGAGCACAGTTGGCACTACAATCTCATATCCTGCCCGTAGACTAGCTTCACCAAATGAAACCTCAGCGACCCGCGGTCCGCAAATATCGCGGCGAAAGATCGGGCCCAATGTCGACCCGACTTTAACAGAACGTCTCTGACATGTCATGTATATGCATGCTCCGGGTTTATTTTCGACGCAAGTTTTCCAGCTTCGGATTTCTTTTTTCTCAAAGAGAAAACAGAACAGTCGCAGCAAGTTTTTATTGGGGCTTTATTCCGTGAACCTTGCGGAGTAGGGGACATGTTTTTTTGTTTGGGTGGTCTTGCACAATGGTAGCGTTCTGGTCGCGCGTTTCGTTATTTTCTAGACAAATCTCTCTGCGCTGTTGCGGATATTTTTTAGTTTCCTTCTGCCCGGTGATTTTGTGAGATAAAACATGCTGTGGTACTCTCCGAGGTCCACTTGATTGGCAGCTAATGAAAAGTTTTCTCTGGAAAATTGTAGAGGTGTCGCAATAGCTATGAATAAATTTTTGCTGGGTCATGGGGGACCTCAGGACAAGATTCAGGATTAATTATGATTTGGGTTATCAGTTTCATTTCGACGTCGAGCTCTCGTCTGGATCGTGAATTTTGAAGAAAAAGGAGATATAAAGAGACCGAACGGGACGATTTTAATTGGGGCTTATTGAAAGTATGTGCATATATATAGTATGTGCGTAAGTAGAACGTAGAAAGTATGTGCATAACACTGAACGCATAAAAGCTGTTCCGCAAAAATTATTTTTGTAACACGGGAATGAAAAATTCATTTCATTGTTTAACAGTTCGATCGAGGTTGAACGAAAAGACGAGTGGATTTCACGATGAATACATCGTTTAACCTCTAGACCTCGCGGAGATTTCTGTCTATTCAAGTTCGCTTAAAAGGATTTGTAAAAATTAAATTTCGATTGAAGCGTATTTCCTTCGCGAATATTTTACGAGATTGGAAATAAGAGTAAACGAGGGCTCTCGTCCGTCAGGATATGTTTTCTATGTTAATCTTTTCTGTAGATTTACATATACTATAAATGCATAAACTCCGCAGTCTACGCATTGAAATTCCATCTTTCGTTTGCCCCGACCGTTCGGGCTGATTACAAATGTATGAAATCTTCGCACGTTGCATCCATACGCAATTCGTGTCCTTTGTATTAGCTGTTATATCACAGACGATAATTATTCGCGTTATTAACCGCCCCGCTGAAAAAAAAACAATTCTTCCAAACGGGCAGCATCGAACGTGAAACACTGAAGGATATTCCTCTTTGAACCTGAAACCTTTTTACACTGAAATAATCTATGTCAGCAATCGTATCTCCCAGTGTTTGCATTCCCTTTCGATAACTATGCCTCTCGCCGTACACCTCTCGACCGAGCATTTCTCCCGGAGTGGTACACGAGCTCGAACCAAGGTAAAAAAAATTAATTCGTTAATGTACCTCGCCGAGTCGAAAGTTCAAAATGAAATACTATCAATCTTAGTTAAAGTTTCCGTCCCGCCGTGTATTACGAATTTGCATGTGCAATAAATGCATAAAATCTGTTCTCTATTTATAACTTTCATAAATCACTTTTGATCCCGCGCTCCCATAAAACTTTCTCCCCCTCCCCTCCGTCCCGGTTTCTTTTCCTAGAAACAGCGAGCGACTGGCATGGCAGCGGGGCGGCGATCATTCAATCTGATAACCCCGAAGATCGCGCGTCGTCTGCATAATGCATTATCTGTTCGAATAAATCCAACGGTTCGGGACATTCGTTTCTTACGGCGAGTTCCCGGCGTGCAACGGCGATTAGAGACCGAGAGAGAGAGAGAGAGAGAGAGAGAGAGAGAAAGAGAGAGAGGATTCGTTAAGGAGGCAATATCACGTTCCGCTGATTGCAACATTATTCCGTGGCCTGCACGCCGCAGCGGACGGAACGAGCAATTTTCTTCGGGATTCTTGAAGGTCCGATTCCGCATCCATCAACGTCCTCGACGACCGTCCGAGCCGGCACGCGGCCACCAACTAGAGCGTATTCGACGATTGCGTGTCCTCCCGCAATTCCTCGGCACCGCGCGACTGACGAACGACTGCACAATTACAGCCGCTGCCGGGCACGCGTGGACGCGATAATTAAAAACAAACTGTCGCTCGCTCTCTCAGTCGATTCTCCGACGGCCCCCGTTACTGCCACCGATTTCACGATCACTTCGTAGAATAACAGGGGGAAAAAATAGAACGGAACGGACGGAATGAGCGCGAACGAAACAGACAAAACGGAGAACGCACGCGACCCTATCTCGTTTACCGTGGAAACGCTCGAATATCACGTAAATCGGCGGCGTTTACCAAGAAATCCGACGAAAAAACTGCTGCCATGATAGAGGGAGTATTGTGCTGATAATTCTTTATGATACGACACTTTTTTAGAGGCGCATTCTTGTGTAATTGTACAGGGTTGGTCGATATTTCTAGTAATAGTGGATTGGAAGAGAATAGAAATCAGTACCATGAATTTTAGACCACCTTGTATAGTCCTCTTCAAGTCGAACAGTTTCATTTGAACTGTGTTTTTCAACTTTACGTATGATAAATGGTGTAAATGTCGGAAATTCTTCGTTAGAACACTAGGAAATAATCTGGAAAATTAGAAGTTTTAATGTATAACTTTACCGAAAATGTCCAGTGGAAAATCTGGTTTATGATCGGACAAGGAAGACAAGGGGTCAGAGAGGCAAAATAATACGGTCTATGACTAGCCAAGTAGAATTATGGTGGCTTTTGGCGAGACAAGTATTATAGAACGGCTCGGTTTCTATGAGAGCGAGTAGAATACGATAAACTTTGACCAGACAAGTGGAATAAGACCCACTTTATTCGTATCAAATACTAAAGGGCAGGTTTTACGGATTTCTCGTAGAACGAGATAGGCTTTGACCAAGCGAGTGAAACAGAACTGTATTAATCAGACTAAGTTAAATGTGACAGTGTGTGCTCCGACAGATAGAATAGTTCAAAGTGTGATTGGACCGGTAGAATAGGTCAAAATGTGATCAGACTAATACCATATATGATCCAACAAGTAGAATAGGTCAAGGGAGTATCAAGCAAGTAGAATAGGTCGAGCAGCGATCAGACAGGTGAAATAGGGGAAAATTTCTTTCATTCGATGAGAGAATTCTTGTGGTAAAAATGATACACGTTAATAATTTTCACAAGTATCAGTAGAATGCAAATGTTATTCAGCATTACCTAATACATAAATTTTTAATTTTTATAAAGATCTAATTTAGAGGAATTCTTAGAACAATTTTATGTACATTCGCTCGAGAAATTTCCAGGTGTTACAAATGCATCAGATAAATATACCATATTGCCTCAACGACCAAAAGACAATTGCAAATGTTCTTACCTTCTTCAAAAATGTAGACCTATACTACAAAATTTCATTATACTTACACTCATGTATTATTGCAGTAACAAAACATTGTACTTATAATTATATACCAAAGTGGTCGCTAATGACCTTGATGTTAATGCGACCTTTATAAATAAACAATATATAAAAAAATATACCATACCGATTCTTTTGGGAGGAAATTTAATTTCTCGTTCTGGACGAATTTCGTCGCTCCCTGTAGCAGCAGTTACACAACGGTGCATTTCGAACAGTGACGAAATAAAATCGCATGAAAGGGCCACGCCGCACGAAAAAAGCCCTGAAATTGATACATTTGGACGGGAGTCATTGTAGTCGAACGTGAAATATCCGCGACGCCGATAGAATCCAATAATATGCAATTTCAAGTTCGAGAGCAACTCCATCGCCGCGGATCGATACGACGCAGGCCGTCCAGGATCGGTCGGTGTTCCCGTTCCGTTCCGATCCGCCGACTCACGGCGTAAAAACCTGCAACAAGCCGGCCGGAGAAAGTATGCGCCCGTGGAAGACGAGAGGTAGACCGTTAAGTTCGATAATCAATTTTTATGCCGGCCCGTTTAGTAATCTCGTTACGCGGCCGCGAAACTTCGTCTCGGATACGTCTCGAGAGCTGCTTCACACTTTACCTGCCATTTTCTAATAGCCCTTTCGTAATCGACGATCAACAGTTGTTTACAAATATAAAGTTTCCTTATCCTATTTCAAACTTGGCTAACACTACACCTACCACTATCGGTCATATGACCAGTTTTATATTTTTTATTTCACAATTATTGGAATTATAAAGTTGCTTACATGTAAATTGATTCGATAAATTTCTTCATACGCGTAATCTAAATAAATAGAGCCGTGTAATTTCTATATGTTAAATATTTTAATCGCTTTTAGTGCTCGATGGGTTCGGTATTAAATTTTTACGTAATTTTTAAGAAAATTGTAACAGATCGCGTTCTGAGGGAACGGCATACATTTGATGATCAAGAAGCAAATAATGTAAACGTGCTGCATCAAGACGCCGCTGTTTAACCTCCGGAAGCTTCCGCTCTCTCTTGGTTATTTTATTCCGACAGAGTCTCCGAAGACACACGAACACTTTTCTTGGTAGAATTTTCCGGGAGCTCGCCAGATTGATAGCGGAACACGGAGGATACGTCGCTCGATGCAGGTGAAAAAAGATCGTGCGCGTCCCGAATATCGATATTCCCCGGTACGAGACCTCCTTCGCCTCGGCATATGCCCGAACGGCCACGATAACGACGATGTCCGCGTCTTGGCCGCGTGCCTGAATCTTCCGCTGAAATTCTCGAGTAAACGAAATGCGCGCAGGGAGAAATGAATACGAATCGACGGAATTTTTCGGGCGAAAAAGAACGACCGAGACCGAATTACACGGTGTGAGCATTAGCGAGTCCGCCTGTTTGATTTCCTCCGTTTGCCTTTCCTTAAACGAGACTAAAAAAAACCGAGAAATATCGAACATATTTCAATATAGAGCCAATCTCTCGTTTAGATAATATTATAAGCTGCTGATTGATTCCTGGAGAGATTGCAGTCAAATATAAACATTTACCTTTTTCTAAAACATTAATCGTATTTTATGATTGGAAATTGTTTCAAAAGGTAGAACGATTGAAAACGTATTGGTAAATAAAAATATAATTTCTGATATTAATTGAAGTCCATAAAATCTTTTAGTTATGAAAAATTTGCTTTTTCTGGGAAAACTCGGTAAACCAGAAATTTTGTGTTAAAATGAAAGTTTGTTTAAATTGACCGTATATTTCTCAAGTCTGTGTCTGAATCTAATGCTGAACTTTTCTACTTGGAACGACTCTCGAAGATTTATCGAATAATTTGAATTCGCTCGAGTGTCTGGCACTATTAAACTCAGTGACAATAATCAGTGAAAACAGCCAACCGTGGTCAGACACGACCGATTTAGCGCAGTTCAAGCACACGATACCGATTTATTCGGAAACGCAGTTCAAAGCAGTTGCGACAGACCTTTGTCCAGATATTTTTTCCTGCACAATCATCCCCTTTTTATTTCCGCCGTCAGTTCGATACCCGGCACAAGAGTTCAATCGTTCGTTCATATTTTTTTCATATAGCCTGTCAAAACGGCGATTTCGAAATGTTTGTCCCATCGATCAATATAAAAGTGTTACAGAATCCGGGCTTGTAAAATAGATTTTGAAATCCGGGGAAATGATGTGAAACGTTTGTTAAATTTGACTACGTTATTCGCAATTTACGATGTGGCACAGCAAATTCCGTTCTCTCGACAGAAATTCTATTACTCAAAAATTGTAGTTGATTTGAAAAAGTGTTGGAGACGAACATTGCAGGGTACAGAAGAGTATAGAAATTATTTTTTTAAACCTCACCCAAAGCCACCAGTAGCGTTTGATTGTACATTATTAATTTGATTTCAAGGAAGTGGACAAAACAAAAAACCAACGACCAGCATAAAAGTTAATTATTTTATTTTTATCCATTGTCGCGCCGCATTATGTGCCGTGTCCGATTACGTTGATATTGTTCGACGAATCGTGGAATAGTTTCGAGCAATTAAACATCGTAATAATATAATTGGCCGACCTGTAATTCTCCATCTCTGAGGTGGCTCGGTCGGTGAACAGCGGCGTCGACGTCGCACAATCGCCGACGTAGAATCGACGGAGCAATTTATATGCTGCACCCCTAAAGGGACCGCACCGCAAAGGGTTGCAACGTGTCTTTTGATCGAGCAAAGCTGATCGAGCCATCGAACCGGTCAGCTGAACGGTATTGAGCCGCGTGCTGGAATGTAACACGGGAATATTGCTTCCGGACGGAAGCTGGAAAACCGCTTCGAGATAAGAACGCGTTAATGAATTCTGTGCCAGCAATACGCGCGAGCATCGCGTATATTTTAATATTAATTCGAGACCCGGCTGACTCTGCTTCCCGAGCGTTCACTCCCCACCGATACGCCCCGTGTGTCGTCGATGGAGAGCGTATGTTAGCGTAATCATCCGAGCAAAGGGCGGAACACGCGAGGACCGCACAAAGGGTCGTAACGCCGTGTCCTTTTCACGAGGAACATTGATCAAAGCGAGGGGGAAACACCATTTTCCTGGAATAAATTAATTCCAGGAATATTCGCCTCTCGAACTATTATCTCAAGGCCTGGACACTTTTTCAGGCAACTTTCACGGCGAGTTCAAACAGTTTCCGCATCGAAGCAAGACAGAATCGACAGTTTTTCCTTGACCTCATATTTACCATTCGATGAAATGAATATTGTACGATCAATAGCTTCGGAAAAATTTAATCCAACGGTTTTTTTTTGTGCGTTGTTCATATTTTACTGCAATATTTGTTGCTTTGAATATATTTTTAGCCGTTATTGAATATTACTACGAAAATAGAGTACGGAAAATATATTAAAAATTAAAAAGGAGAATATTTCGCCTGTAGAACGGCGCTGTCTATTGTCTGAATTAATCAAGCGTTAACGCGTCTGTTGTTCTGCAAGTAGAACAGAACCGTATTTAGGCAAACAAGTCGTACAAATGAAATGGAAATGGTTTACGAGGTAAGCTTCATCCAGATCAAGTGGAATTAACCGGCCTCTGGTCTGACAAGTGTTAACGAGTCTGTTGTTTCGCAGATAAGTACAATAGAACTGTATTTGGTTGAACGAGTAGAACAGAGCTTGCTATGGCCAAGCACGTAGAACAAGGTGGTTTCTAAGTAGGTAGATTAAACGGAAATGATGTACAGGGTATCCCAGAAATATCGTCCAACCTTGATACGGGCGGTTCCTGAGGTCAAGTAGAATGAGTCTGTGTATGGCCAGACAGTTGAAACAAGATAACTCGTAATGAAATAAGAAAAATAGCAAAACAGGAATTAATATCAAGTTAACTAAAACTGATCTAGTTCAACGAATCCAGATTGGTTCAGATGGCATAGTATTAGACCGTCTGTGGTCAAATACTGGACATAAGCTTTCCCTTAACCGAATAAGTAACAAGCTTTATTTAGGTCAACCAGGATCAGACAAGCTTTAATCGGACACAGAGATTAGGACAGCTTCAGCCGGATTAAATGGAATACTCCAGTTTAGAATTACTCAAATAGAATACAATAGGATAATCTATAATTACGCGAGTAGAATCGTGACAATCTATAGCCAAACAAACATAATGGAGACTAGCTGCCAACAGACAAGTAGAATACGGATGGCACGTAGCCAGAAGAGTGGAATAGGACGACCGGTGATCAGACAAGTTGATTCTCTTGCCGTACGAACCTACATATGTCTGAATCGTGTAATGGAATCTTATCATTAGACTCGAGATCTCTATGTAAATTTCATCTTGACGATGTTGTAAAATCAAGAGTAAGAGAAGTATTCCTATCGTTGATTACAATATGTTTCCCTACAAAAATAAACTAAAAATATTAGTGAGCGTTTGCAAGTTCCAATTATATAATACTGTTCGGTTCTAATCGTGATCTAATCGCTTATTAATCATTTCCCATTATTTTAAAGCGGTAAGAATTCTCTACATTTCGGAGAACCTTTGATCCGTGTATCACGCCTTTCAGTATCACCGTCATGGGCGCGGCAGCAGCCCGCGCGCGCGTTTCAGTATTAATTTAACCGTGGGCCTTGCGGGCATGGGCTAGCTTGTAAACCCGTGTTCGTCGATAGAGAGAACCAGTAGCGTAATCTTTCAAGCAACGGCCGGAGAACGCTAGGACCGCACAAAGGGCCGCAACACGATGTCCTTTTCCCGAGGAACGCTGATCAAAGCAGGGGGAGAGGGTTGACAGTGGAGTATGAGGGTTTCTGGGGGGCGGGGGAATGTGGACGGGGGTTGGAGCGACACGGAGAGGGTGAGTTACGGAAGCACGGGGAAAGATATCGGGGCACGAGGCACGAAGCGTAATACGGAAATTTCGCTTCCGGCCAGAGGCGTGCGTGGAACGCGCGCGCGACCGCGACATACCGCACAAAAAGAACCGTGCGCCACACGGCAAAAGGGCCATCGGGATTGGTTGTGCTGGAATTGTCATCAAGGGATTCACCCCGCGGCGCTAAAATATTTCCACCGGCTGATTTCTACCCCGACTCGTACCATTCTGGCCGCGTTCTATCCCTTTTCTCCTGGGCTTCCCTTTATATCCCGCCTAGTTTATTGCTGTAGCAGTCCTCTCACCCCTTCCCTGGCACCACACCACCGCGTTATCAACCACTCGTGAACCACTGACGCTGCGATTTCTGAGCTTCCGATACCCTACTGCCGAGCGTAACGCGTGCGTGCCTGCGTAGCCGTTCCGCGATCCCGTTTCTTCGGGTTATTTGCCTGCCAACCTTCGATAAAATTGTTTTAGCTCGCGCCGAGCCACGAATCCGCTTTTAGAGTTTTACTGCGCTCGCAGGCTGCCGATATTTATGCAAATTCCGCTTAAAAAAAGCAGTAATTGTCCCAGTTTCTAGAATGAACCTGGATTTTATCCAGAAGAAGAACTGAAATTGACTTCAGGGTGAGAAAAAATAATTCATATCAAGCCACGATAGCTTTAATAGACTGCTCCATTATCTTCTGCTAATTTGCAAAATCCGTGTTATTTTAACCTGTGCAACGAACGAATCCCAAAATACTAAACGGATAAGAGAGTCTCGATATAAAATGTTCCAAAGAAAATCCTATTTTCATAAAGTCTATCTCGTCCGAGCATCACGTTCCATCAAGAAACTCGATCCCCGCCAACATTTCTTCTCAGTTTCACTCAAACTCTCCGCGATACCCGGTATCGGAACAACGAAGACGTATTACGAATATAAATCAGCGTGCGCTTTCCCAACGGGGTTGCCGGGTAATTATACGATTGCTCGGTCCCCACGGAGTACGCTGATAATTTCCACCGTCTCGAATCAAACTTCTCAATGAAAGTTTTCGCCCGTCTGCGGTCCATTGTGCGGGTCACGCCGGTCCTGCGGCCCAACTTTCCCCGAGTTAATTAATTATCTCGTTCATAACACGGGATCGCTCGATCGGGATCAGCGACGCGTGTCGCGATTCCTGTCGCAGATTCGAGGCCGAAATCGTTGTGATCCCTACAACTTGAAGCGGATTCAGACTCGAGGACGATGAGGGTTGTCGGACACCAGGTGATTAAGTCATTCATCTTGTTTCTGTAGCAGGTGTCTAAAGTTAAGTGAACTGCGAAGTCTTTATGCAAAATAGCTACAGGAACTTCGCCAAATCAATTTTCGTTGCATAAAATCGACAGTCTAGAGTTATTAACCGTTTGCAGTCGGAGCTATTTTAACTTGAGACTTGAACATCTCCACCGACCTAAAACAATTGCATTGTACGCGATCTTTTTCATTTTATTTTTATTTTTTTCACTTTCATTTTGTCAGACACCTTGTGGAACGTCTACAGAGTAAGTTTGAAGGCAATTGGAGGTGGGTGCTGAAAGGAACTCTTACCGAGATTGATATAATACACCATACCATTTTATTGTTTAAACAATACTGTGAATAATGATACAGCAATTTTTAGTGGTGACTGCGAGTCTCTCCTCGACTGCTAAGGGTTAATCCTCAACCGCTCCTCAGAAATAGTTGCATAAAAGATTCTATGATACTTTTTCTTCTTTTACTTCTTACCCATTTTTTCTTCACACTTTCTACTAATAAACTTTGCTTCATTTATCACATCACATTTTAGAATGATACGTCTCACAGCCGAAATAAAGAGGGACCAATCATTTGATAGTAAGTAAAAATAGTAAATAGGTGAATTTTCACCCGGAGGAACGTATGAGGATTAAAATAAAAATAAATTGTTCATTTACTAGATTGTGTTCGGACAAGTTGAACAGGATACGCTTAGATCGAGCAATTAGGACAGCGTGGTCTATTCGCAGAGAAGTTTAACAGAGATAGCCTGTGGCAAGGTATGATTTAATCTAGCCAAGTAGAATAAGACAGCCTGAGGTCAGGCGAGTAGATTAGAGCCACTGTAGTTAAACTAACTTGAATGCAACAGTCAGATCACACGGACAAGTTTGATTCACATAATAGTGCATTGTCAGAAAGTATATCAGGAGTAGGGTAGTAGAACATAGACGACCTGATGAGAAAAGTGATGTAAACACATTTCATTGCTAGAATCATCTTGATCTATTATTACTATACTGCGAACTTTATGCATTTGTGACAAAAATAATTAGGTCAAACATAGAACTGTGAAGGTATTGAAAGAACACACATAATTGTAGCATCGTAAATTCATCACCACCCTCGCCGAGGCCAGACTTAAGTTTTAGGATTTACGATTGTCCCTAGAGCGCGTGATTTTTAGGAACCGAGCGCGAGACCTGCGTGGGCCATAAAAGGGAAAGCGTTTGGGTCTTTTTGGGAAACCTAGAGGGGATGGAATGGCCGACTGAAAATTACCGACGAGGGAGGGCAGAGTTGTTTTGCACGTCGAAGCGAGCGGTACGAATTGTGACCAGTCGAAGCTGTACTTATTTATTTAACGCGTGTATTTGTTTTCTTTAAGTTTCCATTAAAATTGTTTTATTCCTAATCTCGAACTTATTAAATCCCACATAATTATAGGCACGTTTTCATATCATTGAAATTAGTAACACAAGAAATAGGAATTTGATTTTAATGTATCAAATAGATTAGGACTATCTTTTGGCAGACAAGTGAAGCCTGTCAATTTGATAAGAAGAAACTAGTTAATTAAGAAGAAACGAAAGTCGATTTAATTAATAGCGACCGAATGCGGAGGGCTTTGAATAGACGGGGAGAACAATCCAGTTATTAGTCAGACAAACGGATATATAAGTATACACAGGACGAAATCGGTGTGATCCCGATGACTCGATTCAGATGGGAGCGCGGGGACAACGACGCGTTGCGGCGCGTGCGTAATTACAGTTCGTCCAACTAGTTTCGCCGGCAATTCCGTCGGCAATCGGCTGTGACGTAGGTCGCTAGGAGGGCGGTTCCGCTGGCCGGTGGCTCGCAACACGCGTGAAATTCGTTTCGATTTGCGACGCGGACCGCTCGAACGCGTTCCGACTTTTTTCCTACCGCCCCACATCCACGCTCGCGTCCCCTCCCTCTTCGAATTCAAGTGTTTCATCGGAGAATAATGCGCCTGGGAATCGAATATTTCTGTATTAAAAATCTGCGAGCAAGTTTTTGCATGTCAATTTCTGTGCTCCGGTTCTGAGAACTGTGTGGGGGAAGTCGATGGGAAAATTTCGAAGAATGTCCGTATCGTTAATTAACGACAGGCCGGAGTGATCCTTGAATCGACTGGCTTCCCCTGCCCGGCCGATGAGGTTCGTTTTAAATTCATTCCGACGAGTGGCACTCGACGTTAAAGCCCGCGAAATACGATGTATTTAATGTTACGGCTGAAAGTTGAGCGTTGTCGCGGCGACAGCTGCGTTGCTTCGGGACGAGTAACGAGGGAACAGATTGCCGGCTTAATTAACACTCTGGCCGCCTCCCTCCCTTCCTACCACCCCCCGACTCCTCCCCACCGTCGTGCCTTTGCCATCCTTCCTATTCCTTCTCCTCGCCTGCCATTGCACTCCCCCTTTCCCCGCGGAAACTCCGAAATTGCGAATTATGCAAGAAGTACAGAAAAGTGGCCGGGTCCTTTTTCTCCCGCGGAGTTTCTTATTACGTCGTTCCGTTGCTTTATCAAGAATTTAAACCTCCATTCCGCCAACACCCGCGTTGGAAGCGCCGTGATACACCGACCACTTTGCGATCCCCGAGAAAGAATAAATAAAAGCGCTGATGAAACGTTCTTGTAAGTGGAGAATGCTCCTCGAGATTATTCTCGGGACCGTCGGGGAACAGACCGCGAACGGCCGGTCGCTTCCAACGAACTGCGAACTCGGGATTATTCTAATCAGAACAATGCAAACAACCGCTGATTTTTCTCCGTGATACACTGATTTTCTGTTCGCTCGCAGAATAACAATGCGAGTTTCTACACGATTTATCCTACTCGTTAATGAAGTGTTGAGTGCTGTGTAAACAGGTATTTTGCATTCTGATTTGAAAAGCTGTCCATTTATTTTTCTACGATCCTCGTACAAATGGATTGGAAATTTTGTATTCAGCTGATTGAATAGTGTGAAATTGTTAGAATAAAATTGTCTGCATTAATTGCAAGACCCGGAAACCATTTTGGAAACATTGCTTTCGTAATTATTCTATTGGGGAAATTCCCACTCTTTAATTCTTGTAATTTTTTGAATATTTAAGGCTGTCATTTTTGATAAGACACACTTTTGTTATAAATTCATGAAATATCCAGTATACGATCTATACGAAATCGAAATTTTGAAAGCAACACCACAATGATCTTTTACGAAAAAATAGAGTGGATACTTAAAAGAAGTTCCAACACATACAATTTCCTTATTCTTAATAACCCGAGTGAATAGTCCGCTCATGCTCCGAACGGATTTTATTTACGGCTAGTAGGTGTGCGTCGGCCGTAATAAAACTCAAAGTTTAACGAAGCCCAATAAATGTTTTACCGCCTGCTTCATAACCAGATTAAGTTTTCACCAGGACATATAAAATCCCGAATAAGTTTCCGTCACAGAAAATCTCGAAAAACAGAAGTGCATCTAAAAGCTAATGACAAGTTTCGCAGCTTCAGAAAATCGCATACATCGAAAAGTTTTAACGAACTGAATCCCGGTGGATAACGGAAGAGAAGAGCGAATCGAAGCAACAGTAAAATAATGAATTAAAGTTACCAACTGTGGGACATTACAATTAAAACAAGTCCTTCAGAAGTGTTTCAATTCGCAAGAGAAAAATCGGTGAGCAGTAGCGAGAAGCATTCGCTTCGGCGAGCAACAGTGAAAAAGATTGAAAAATTCGCAGATCTGATTCGGACGGTTCGGTGTCCTTATCGAGACTCGGAGAAAAGGAATGAAAAATCATGGAATGGGGAATAACAAATTTCCAGGATAGTTTCAAGTAGCCAGGGCCGTTTTGTAGCCCGAAAAAAAGAAGGGAACGAATCCGAAACGAGCCACTCTGAAACGGTCGGTCCACGTGGCAGGTCTGGTTGTCTGGCTACGCCGTATCGTTCTTGCTTCCTCTTTTCCAGCGTTGCACCCCTTTCCACCGTTGCATCAGCCGTTCTCTGCCTCTATTTTGCAATACGTGCACGGGGCGCTCTGCACGTCAGCAGTAGCAGCTCCCGCCGGATGCAAGAACCCTTCCCCTTCTTCGTTTCCTCGTTCCCCTGCGCGCAGCCAGGCTGCCACCCTACAACCACCCTCTATACACTCCATACGGTCTCGACCTCGATGCAGCTGCAGTCACGGGCGCCGCCGCCGCTGCAGCTGCTGCCAGATCCTACGTAGATCGGCTTGATGCTGGGCTGCTGGCACCGATGCTGTTACTGGGCTCGTTTGGAACTCTCGTCAGGCGAAAACGAAATTGTCCGGTAGCGCTCGTACCCGTCGTTTTATCAGCCGCCTATGGACGCTTCAACGGCGACCGGCTACGTCGTTTCACCAGACTGTATTTTTACGGAAAGGCTTCACGATGCACCGGAAAAATCAGCTATCCCGCGACACCCCTCTGATAGCCGTGTTTATAAACAAGAACGACCATCGACCCGGAATTGCCTGGACGAGCACCGTACGTGACTCGCCCATTCTCAGGATTTCATTGCCACACAGATCAACGAAGAATCCTCTACGCAAACGTTCAGTAGAAACGTTACATATAATTTTCTTGTACGTGGGAACAGTTTTGTATTTCACCTATTCATTTTTGTCATCAATGCATAGAATCCCGTAATCTACTTTCAACAAACAGTTCAATTTGTCGTTTGATAGTTTTAGGAGATTGACAATATTGTTGAATGTTTCTATTGTTTTCACTTTTGTCCATTTTTGTGCTAAGTGCATGTAATCTGTGCCTCGCTGGTGCAGAACTTCGTCTCGGATCTTTACACACGAGTAGTATCAGTTGACAAAGGCCAGACGAGTGGTGCGAGTCAACAATCTTCGGTCAAGTGGTATGAATCGACAATGGCCGGTCGAGTAGTATGGGTTGTACCTCGTCTGGCAAGTAGACATTTCTCGTAGACTACTTTTTGTGTACAGGAAATTTATTGTTATACTTTTTGTTAATTACTGGAAGACGAATCGTATTTTACGTAGAAAAGAAGTGAAAATAGGCGGACATTCAACCTGGGCATTAGAGGTAATTGTTGATCTGATACCTTCCGTTGTTTTTACAATTTGACAATAGCAATTCTTCTACTAAAATATTGTATTTAGACTCTGAATAAAATTTATCGGTTTATTTTGCTCAAGTCGGTCACTGCAAAAATAAAATACAAATGCTAATGAATGCTTTTCTAAGAAGTCGCTGTATCATTTATCTGTGATTTCCATGTAGTACGAATGAACTGTCAGTTTTAATTTCATTCGCGGTAGAAACACGCCAAAACAGTAACACAAGGGTGCAATAGAAAACCGAGCAGGCTCACTCGTTGAAAACAGGAAGATAAAAATCTTTTTATGATCAAGTACGAGGTTGCTCGCTTCGTTCACAATAACAACGCGCTGCCGCCAGCGCAGCATATTATTTTTTTATTTCTATGGCAACGCTGTGCCCGGGAAAAATGTGTCACAAGGGACGGCTGAGGATTAACATTGGGAAGAGGATTACATTTCCCACATTTTTCGCACTCAGTTTTGTATTTTCAATCTCGACCAAACGTCGACGTTGGGACCTTTGAGCAGCGGAACGCGCACGATTGTACAATTAGATATCGCAAAGTGTAGAGAATGGTCCCGAAGTAAACCTCAAAGACATTCGACGAGTCATTAAAGGAACTGCGGGATCGTATCTGTTGCCATAAACGAAACCGTGTCCCTTTAGTATAACGAGGTAAATCTCGTTACCGGGGAACGATATGATTGAATAAAGTCAGTCGATCTGGCATTAATACGATCTCCATGAATTGTCCTCTTTCTCCAATTCCCTCGACTAATCCCCGCCCCCTGGTAGAGGCCATTACTGTGTCCAGATAGCGTAATAAGCAAAAATTATCCTTAAGATTACGCGGAACGAATACCGACGCGATCTAATTACCGAGCCACGAAACCTTAATGTCGAGTACATTAGGGAGAGGAAAGCAGACCGAAGAGAGATAGACAGAGCAAGAACGTGGGATGTGTATCAGTCGAGGAATGCTGAACACGGGACGAGTAAAAACACATCTTAATACCAGGCACAGACTTAAGATCACTACAGATATTGCATTTTATGGGCTTTTCTGTGTAAACCTAGGGGGCTCTTAGAACTACGTACAATTTTGTTGTTATGCCCCATGTAGCATCCCCCATACCAATAGTTCGCGGATTTAGGCGCATTAGCAAGAACTGAATAATTAATATCGTATAAAGTCCTGTTGTATTCGATATTGTATATGCATTGTAGTGATGAATAAATCCGAATAGTTCCAATACTACCAATAATTTCCGTAGTCCCAATACTCCTAATAATTCCCGTAGTTACAATATTCTTAATAGTCCCCGTAGTCTCAATACCCCAATAGTCACCGTATTCCCAATACTCCCAATAGTCCCCGTATTCACAATGACTACATTTGACGTTACACGATACGTAGTAAGTATAGACACTTTAGCCAATACTTCTGTTACAGACGAAAACGCTGTGGAACAAGACGTCCCCATTCCACTCGGATCCAATCGGCTGCTTATTTGAACTTACCAAAATCCTCAGAGGAACGTTCATCGACTAAATAGTTTAATAGTCTAATATTGAAAATTCAACGATGCATGTTTAATATTGTAATTCTTTTGGTAACAAATAAAGACTACTATTTACAACAGTTAATATATTTTCTCTTTTCCCCACTCTGTACACAAATATTCGATAGCAGAATTAGATAACCATTTTCGAAAATTTTTCGAAATTTTCGACTGTCTGACTTGTCGTTGAGTTGCACTACTGATTTTCGAAAATTTTCGGCCGTCTGATTTATGGTTGACTTGTACTACTTCTCAATTTGCTAAAATTTTCAAAAATTTTCGAAAACTGGGAAGTAGTACAACTCAAAGACAAGTCAGACGCTCGAAAATTTTCGGCCGTCTGATTTATGGTTGACTTGTACTACTTCTCAATTTGCTAAAATTTTCAAAAATTTTCGAAAACTGGGAAGTAGTACAACTCAACGACAAGTCAGACGCTCGAAAATTTTCGGCCGTCTGATTTATGGTTGACTTGTACTACTTCTCAATTTGCTAAAATTTTCGAAAATTTTCGAAAACTGGGAAGTAGTACAAGTCAATCATAAATCAGACGGCTGAAAATTTTCGGAAATTCAGTAGTACAACTCAACGACAAGCCAGACAGCCGAAAATTTTGCAATTTCATAAAGTTCCGCGATTTTTATAATATCAAATCTGTACAGTAACTCTACGACAAGTCGGACGTACGGGAAAAGTTGATGGGTCAATAAATGCATACGCAGACATACATTTAGTATAATGTCTTTATTTATTCTTTAGAGATTCATACATAAAGAGTTATTATTGTACATCTACATTTATCACGCTGTAAGACTAGCATACTCATACAGGCATACACCTTTTGCGTTGTGACATCATGGAGATCACTAGCCAATGCTGTCATTTCAATAGAGTTCGATGTCGCATTAGGCGATTTTCTAGAGTCGGAAAAATCCGAACCGTAGACAAAAATGCATTGCAAGCAACGTCTGTGCTGATGTTGAGTCTGTGTGCCGGTGTTCCGGGATCTAATCGAGTTCAAGGCCATTTACCCGGAGCATTCCCCGCCAGTTTCCTCGGGGATCTCGGTCAACGTTGTAGACGAGGTTTTGGGGAGAAGACTGGAGAGAACGGAGTGGCGAGGCGCGAGGATAATGGAGTTCTCAAGTTCCCGTAAACGGGGGGACAAAACCGTAACGGCGGAAGTTCGGGGCAACGGTATCGTTTCAAAGGGACGGTATCGATAAGAACAGTTTATAACGAGTATCGAACGAGACCAGACTAATTAACCTGCTGTGGGATAGGGGCGGGGGTTAAGGTTACCACCGATTGAGAGGAAACGCGAATCATAGGACCAACCGTCGAGCCCCGCGGTTTTAATCACCGCGAGGCCATGTCCCGAAACTGCTGCCGTCGTGCAAAACGAATTTTGCCAGGAATTTTCAAATAAAATCAAACCGACGGAACATTGCGGTAACGCTTAGCGGTTGCTTCGGTGTAAATCGGATTTTTGCGTAATCGATGAATGAAACAGAAAGTGTATCAGCTATTTTTCATGGCAACTCGGTGAAACAGTCTTCCAATTGATATTGGTGCGAAATGGTTAACCAATATTACAAAATAAAATTCAAGTCTAATTCTCAAGCTACTCGTAAAATTTTCAGTAGAATAACGTTACCTAAAATGTGGGTCCAGTTGGTAGCTTCTGGTAACTGCTGGAACGAGAAATAGACGACCTGTTGTAGGGAGAAGCTTGTAATATACATTCTTGCAACCTCCCATTGTCCTCTTTGTCCCGAGTTCTTTTTCGAGGAAACGAGTGGCGCACGTAAATTCTCACTCAAGTAGAAACAGACAGCAGAGGTCAGACATTACATAGGTACTTTCCATTCCATGTACTGAATGATCGGGTATCGTGTGGAGAATTCATTGTCACACCTTGTATTAATTTCGGACAGTAAATATTAACCAGCAATCTTAAGTAGAAACAGAAGTAACTAGTCAGACATCCCAGTGACTCCTGAAAATAATTTCTTGAAAGACTAAGCTTTGCACGAAAACTGAATTTTGACAATTTTCAGTTACCTTGGTAATACAGATTCACCTACGGTTGGTAAATAACCATAGATCTAATAATATAAAAAATGATACGCTTCACAATGGATGAAAATCTGTTGGCTGTCGCGTCGGTAGAGGAAGCTGTGGGTAACAAAGTAACCAGGGAAGAACGATCGTGCATGATCGGCTCGCCGTGAGATGCTTCTTAGAGGAATACGAGGTGAAAGCGTGAATACTGGTTTAATAATTCCTCACGGTGGTATAGTAATTCTATTTGCCGCATTTGTCTTGGCCGCGTCGACGATGAATTCCGGTGGAATTTCGCGAAACAACCGTTGAACAAAAGGAGCGTGCACCGGGTGCTTTCATCAGCTCTCGCGAGCACGCTTTCGTATCGCGCGCACACTACCCGCGAGTGCCGAGCCCCGACTAAGAATATTTCATAACTAGCGTCGGTGAATTGCGGTAATGGGTTCGTACAATCCCGGTATTTTACTATTTATCCGGGCCTCCGTAATATTATCAAATTACACGAGTTCGCGCGGCAGGATACCGTATAATCAATTTTAATCTTGGCGCGGGCTCCTTGAATGGGTTCGCGATCTCTTTTTTTTTGCACGTCCCCCTTACACCCGCTAGCAAACCATCTCTCGTTCTTTTGTCCGGAACGGATTCCGGATGCTCGCATTAAGAGCCCGCGGCGTAACTTCTCGAAGCGAAGTTGGGAAATTGTTTCATTCCGTCTTGCGAAATGCTTCCGCGAGTAATAAAATTCGTATTAGATATGACTTTCGAAAGATTCAGCTGCTACCGAATTTTTGGTTGTAACTTACCAGTCGCTATTAAGTGATTCGGGTTGATAGTGGCGTTGCAAGGTTCACTGTGCCCTCGGCATGAAAGAATAAGTGTGATGTATGCTGTTCATAATACCGTTTGCTTCCGCGACTAATTAAATAGGAGGAACACGCTAACTCTGTGTTCATACGAATTTTTATTAGACTGGAAACAATGGATTCTGGAAAACTGCAGCTTACCGAATGAAAGCTCCTAGCAGTATTTACTCCGTCGACCTTATTCTATTTTCATTATTTCGCGTTACACGCAATTTTCTCTCATCGTTCTATACGGGCCGTTACTGACGTTGCTATAGCGTTAATATTAGTCTTTATACGAAGTTCTGTAATGTAGGAAAAAAATTCAAAATTTTTACGATTGATTTTATACATACTCGTACTCACTGTAAGGAGAAAGGGACAACAATGGTCAGACACGTCAGAGGAATCCAATTAAATAATGTGCACAGCGAGGAATATTTGAATTTAATTTTCTTCTACATCAAAGTAAATTAAATTTTACCGTCCCTTATACAACACTCCATCACATTCTATAGGATCTATATTTGATTAAAGATTTATTGCTGGCTCTATGTTGAGACTAGACTTTTGTGTAGACTAATAAATGATGCAGTGCAGATGATGATTTAGAATTTATTTATGCAATGTGAAAAGATTAAAATCGACGAATTAAAAGAATTTAAGAATGTGTTATTTTCAGTAAACTGGTCATTAAAGAAACAAAGAAACTTTAACAAATGGAACACTATTTCGGAAATGATAATCAAGTTCTCAGGGCTGTCACTTCACCTTAAAGCTCTCTGAGTTTTAACTAGAGCCGTATTCCTCGAAATCCCAGCAGCCAAATAAACCACGCTTCGCACCGGCCGCAGATTGATTTAGCGCGGCGCTCCCGCCCCCAGTTTGCCACAGTTTTTCCAGCTCAGCAGGCCATAACTTTGGAATAAAATCACGAAATTAACGATTTTACCTGGGAAAGGAACTCTCGGTCTTGGGAGGGCCACGAGAAATTCAGCGAGCGTGTCCCATTCACTGAATAAAATCAAAACTTCACGACCCCGCTAGAGAAAGAAGGCGAGACTCTCCGCGCTGGGTTCCCGACCAGTATGAAACGCGATTTCACCGGGATTGGCCATGTTACAAAACGATATTCAATTCCGTCCGTGCGTTTAGCCCGCGCCTACGAGTCTGGGCTTAGGACCGAAAGATCCGCGATTGTCTCGAGGAATATCGAACAGTTGCCCCATCAGGCAACGGCTCCGGCGTGTAACAGCTGCTGTATTCTGGATCAGCGAATAAAAAGGCGTCGGGACTTCGGTGGGGTTCGAGGACAGACCAAAATGGAGGAAAGAGGGACGGTCGGTGAAAAAAAAGAAGGAGCAGAACCGGTAGAAGGAAAGAATGGAAGAAAGGGGGAAGAGAACTGTCGAGAGGCCTCGACGCTGAGAAAACATCGACGCTGCATTTACGTGGAGAATATTCCTGGGTAACCGTGCATCTCTAGGAAGCGTATGCAGTCAGACGAAGGGGGTGAGTCTAAAGGACGAAGAGCGAGAGAAACAGGGGCGGGATACGATACCGGTCTACGGCAGCTTGCTGGCAGCTATATCAGGTTACGCTCTAGCGCCCATCCACCCGTCCAACCACCCATCCGACGAACCTACCACCTCGTCCAACCCCCGCACCGACTCACTCTTTCGCCACCCGCACCCTCCCGCCTTTCCCACGTCTCTCTCGTTTTCTATTTACAAGCCTCTCTCTCGCTCACGTCTGCGAGCCACGTGACTCTCTCTCAACCTTTTATGTCACCGAGCCTCGACATTATCACGGAACACTACATGCTAGCAACATTCCTCGCGCCGTACCCTCGATCGCCCGCAACCACCGTCCCCGGTCCAACGCCAGACTTCCAGAATGCCACAATTAGCTGAGCAAAATTTATTTTCATATCCACAGAAACGAACTCGCAGTTCTCGTTAACATTAGAACTACCGAGCACTAAACGCAGTTGGTATACATTGCCTTCTAATAACGACAATATAGCATTTATTTAGATTTCGTACACGGGATATTTAAATATGTACTTCAATAGAGAAGTTTACTAAAAAAAAAAATTTCTCGGGCGCGCAGTGGGTCAGTGGATAGAGCGCGCGACTGCAACTAGGCGGTCGCGAGTTCGAATCCCACGCCCGGCACCTCTGGAAATATTCAATGTGCTATTTTAAAAAACTGTGGTGCCCAAGGTCAAAACTCTACAGCGTCAAAACGTAAACAAACGCCGCACCGGGACAGGCTTACGTTGCCGTGGAGCGTGTAGAAATACGAAAAATTCAATACAGACAAAAATTGAAATATCTCAAAAATCGGAGGACGTGGACCTGTTGTAAATATTTACCATCTTTTTTTATACGAATATGAAATTGATATAATACCTCATGAAATACTTAAACGTATAGTAATGGATTAGATAGAAACATATTTAATAATGTAAACAATACTTTGAATAATGGTACAACAATTTTTAATGGTGATTCTGAGTCACCACTCGAGTGCTAAGGGTTAATCGAAAGAAATCCACGTGTATGGTTCCTACGCGACGGGACAGTTCTATGCATTTATACATTTAAATTCTAAGCATTTCAAAAATATATTGTTTGTACTGTTCACTACAGTGTGCCCAAATGGGACAGAATTTGGTTTTCTAGTATGCATATGTATTTTGTCGATAATATCTTTTTGCTCTGTACAGAATTGGTGAAGTTTTTACCTGTTCTATATTCGGTACAATGATGGTAGAAACCGTAGCGGAAACAGTACCGGCTGAAAGCAAATGGTACGTTCTAGACTTCACCGTAAGTAGAAACAGCCAGCAATGATCAGACACGCAAAACGAGGACACTCGGAATTGGTTTCCTGTCGTGGTAGAATCGAAAGAGGTAGCAATTCTACAAACTGAGTTGACATCGTGCGGTATACATGTTCGATCTAAAAAATTTAATTCAAGGAAATTGCTTGGGAAATTTCGATAGGTATTTGCTTTGCGACCAGGTCTGGGTTTCAACTGATATTAACATAAATTGGGCAATGCAAATAGCTGGTACGTTTAATCCAAACATTTCTATTTCTTTTAGACTATGTTAGTGTTCCTTGTGTGTGTGTGTGCTCTCTCAATTCATAAATATACTATGAGTAGACTTTATGCGTTCATGAAAAAATGAGTTGGTAAAATTTGAAACAGCGAATGGATTGCAGTTTTTAACCCTCATACGCTCCTCAAAAATACCTGCATAAAGGAGACTAGGATAACAATTCACCCATTTTTGTTTTACACCTTTAATCAAGACATTATGATTTATTTATATCGTCTCATTTTAAAGAAAAACATCTCACGTCTTAGACATAAAAGGATGAATAATTTTACAGTATGTTAAAATATTGAATTGGTGAATTTTCACCCTGAGGAACGTATGAGGGTTAAACGATGGAAAATGTTTATACTAGACTCCTACTTCTCACAATCAATTTGACGAAGAAAATCTTTATGCAAAATAATAATTCTTTGCATATATTGCAAGACACAGCAACCAGTTATCTTATTAAGCTGAAACTGATATACTGATGTCTATAAATCTTTTTAATATGTAGCTTTATATTGTACGTACCCATTTTTATCATAAACGTATAAAATCCGCAGTCTAGTGAAGGGAGACGCTTTCTCGATGAATTTTTTCCCAGGAGTGTCCAAGAAGAAATTGCTGGTGCTTGCAATTGATCTCGCGTAAAGGTGCGCGCATGCCGTCTCCCAGCGACCCGAGTCTCCAAGATTTTAGTAAGCCCTAAGTGCCCGAAGATTAGCAGTCTATTCATTAACGTCCACTTGCGAGAGCCAGCCGCGTAAATTAGAATACATTGCAACGAAGTGGCTCTCGGTGGGCCAAAGACGGGCTTGCCGCTTTGATCATCGACTGCCACAGTAGGGCAAAGGTGAATCGATAGTGTCCACAATCGTCTTTTGAAGTCCGAAGGCGGGCAAAGCTGCCAAGTGAAGTCTCGTGTAACGGACAGCTGTCTCACAGAAGTTTACCGTCGTCGAGCATCCACAAAAGAGAACGGGACTCTTATTCCAGTTTCATAAAGGTTCAACCGGGGACGAACTTTCCGCCGTAACTTCCGAGCCCCACAACTCCGAATACTCCGCCGATTTTTAACAATTCCCTGTTTTTACTTGTAGATCGGACCCTGAATATAGAAAAGAAAATCTTTCCGGGACGAATACCGACCTCATTATGCCAAGAACCGCCGCTTGTACGAACAGGTTTCTAAAATGAAAATTCACAGGGTCTAGAGAGACCGAGAGAGATAGTCAGAGAGAAAGACAGAGATCCCTAGACCGACGTCAGTGAACTTCGGAATTGGCCTCCCATGATTTCTTCCTTCGTCCGGAGTTATTACCCGAGCAATTCCGATAAAACGGCGAACTTTCTGATTGATAATCCCAAACCGCAGAGGAGCACGTGGCGCGGCCAACGTCGCCAAAGTCCCTCCGACCGATTCACATTCGGAAATCCGACTTTTTGGCGGGCATGTGTCGATCCAAGATCGCCAGATGCCGTGGATTGATCCATCTCCTTTCAGCTTTACTTCCCTTTCGATTTTCTATAGCCTCAATTCCGAAGTCGTGGAAGAAGATTCCGAAGAATATTTTTCCGATAGATCACGAGAATTTTTACTCCCGCAGAACTGCTAATTTACAAACTGTACTTAACTGTACTTACTACCGCGTATTGGCGGGAGAGAAATCTTACATCGTTCTGACTCTACACATTTTAAAGGGTGGAAGTTCTACTTGGAAACTGAAGTTAACATTTTAAAAATAAAAACGATTCGATCGATATTTAAAAATTATTCTTAAAATTTTAATTTCAACTTACTTTTATATGTGAATAATTTTTAAAGAAAACTTCAGGGTGTCAGAGGACATATCTCCCTTTAAAACAAGCCCAATTACAAAGAAATTACAAAATCGTTAATTTTTGGAAAATTTCAATTCAGTCATGACTCAGTCTCCAAAAAATAATTGTTATAATACCTCAGAAACATATACAAAGAAACGAAGTATTTCAGTATGACAAATTCGTGACCGAGGAGTGTCAAAGAATGGTAGAAATGAATGTTTGAAGGGGATGTATGAGGTGTTAACGGTGATGCTTCGAAGAAAGGGAAAAGTCTCTAGGGCAAACGTCCGGGATAATTGACCAGCGAAAAGTCACATCACGGTTAAGAGGTTAATGATCAATTATACAGGGCAGCGTGCCGGTTCTCGCGCGTGGTCGTGCCCTCGCGACTCGTTAGGGAAGACAGGTGGCATCCACGCTGTCGGGCTTTGCACGCGAATCAACTAGAAATCACCCGATCCGCGGACAGATTCACACAGGCCAGCACAATTTCGAGGTAACCCCGGGACAGCTGTGCGGGATGTCCGTCAGTCGTGTCACGAATATGATCCTCGGGATGCCCGTCGAGTCGGATTTGTCCCTCCGCCTTCTAATTAATTAATGCATTAATTTACCCTCCTCGATCCACTCCTCCCCTTCCCTAAACACCCCACCACGACGTCACAGTACCGTTCAACCACATCGCTTTGGGGTTAATCAACGGAAATACAAAGAACGGCGAACGAACGAGTCCAATTTCGCTAATGTACTCATTTTTTTTAGGATTTCGCCGAGCTTTGGGTTTATTATACGAACGCCTGCGGGTTTTGCTGTTTCTTTGCTTTTCTTCCTTCACCCTTACTCTCTCTCTCTCTCCGTCCCTCTCCTTCTTTCTTTATTTTTTTTTCTCGTTTTCTTCTTTTTTTCTTGTTAATGGTGGACTGAAAGAAACGCGAACGCGGAGCAGAACTCGATGAGATTCCAGCCGAATGGGCGAAATACGAGGCGAGGTTTGGCGACCAAATTTTCAAAACGGAAAAGACCAACATTGTTGTTCGCCGGTTCGGGGATGCTCAAAGCGGACGGAGTGGAATTGTATAGTGCCCGGAGAGATTTATTTTCGATATTTAGTTACTCCGGGATTATTTAGTAGGATGTACGGATTTTTTAAATGGAAAATATCGAGTACAGCCAGGCTTCGAAAATCACTGGATTCTTTGAACCGAGACTGTGAGTTATTTTAAACGATGGTTCTCACGAAAGAATTATTTATTTCCTTAACACGAACTAGTTTTTGGTATTGGCAATGTAAAAACACGCGACCGAGAAAATATGATACCTAAAAAATACCCACAAAAGGAAACTAATAGAAAATTCGCCTGTACAGCAAACATTAATCAAGAACATTGATCGAACCTTGCGCGGAAATTATAAATTTATTATATATTTCAAGTGCGATCGAAAAAAAATTTACCTTTATCATGGATGGCGAAACATTTATAAACAACCAAACTTTTTTTGCGTCAATGTCAAGGATGCTTGGTATGGAAACAGTTGGTATTCTCAAGGACTGGTCGGACACAAAATTGTCTACTCCCCCTTTTATTGCTCGAACCTTGCACCGAAATTATTTTATTATACATTTCAAGTGCGATCGAAAAAAAATGTTACCTTTATTAATCAAGAAGTGCCTAATTTATGTCGATCTCGAGTTCTGGCGATGTACGCGGTGCGGCTAAAGAAATTTTTACTTCAAAAGAGTCACCGAAAAGCGTATTAATAGCGTTAAGTTGCGAAAATAAGGGGCAAGTGAAACATTTCAGAATTCTTCGGAGAATAATTCACTCGGTGCTTATCCCGACGAATATACAAATCGGCGATCACAAAGAGAAAAAAAAAGGTACGGCAATTTGATTCGAAACTGCAGTGCTCAGACAGTTCGCAAGGCACGTGAATGCTCGGCTTTTCTGCAGAGAAATTGATTTCCGGTGGTAAAGCCTGAAATTCATCGGTATGGAGAGGTAACGAAACGGGTGACTCTTATGCGAGGGAACGCGCAATTAAGCCCGGGCTTAAATAATACGGGTAGGGTAACGGGAAGAATGAAATTGGAAGTAGGTCGTCCAGTTCGAGTGGTGGAAAAAAGAATCGCGTTCATCTGTGGTAAAGGAAGGAGAAGCCGGATCCGGAGCGACCCTGTTTCGTTTCCTGGTACGGGGATCGGGTCGAAACGATAGGCGAGTACGACGACGACGACGACGACGAGGCGACGTGCCGCTAGAAAAACGAATGCAAATGGAGAAACGCTTTCGAACGAGCCACGTCGATCCGATTACCGCGCGACCCGTGGACGGGTGTCACCGACCATTAGCGGGAACTCGAATTTCAAATCCCGTTTCCGTGATTACCGCGACGGAAACGAGTCCGTGAAAGAGAGGAAACGGAGAAGGCGAAAGGGAGAAGGCGCAAGGGAAAAGGGTTGACGGGAGAAGCACCGATCAAGCTGGCGATCGTCACGAGATCCTCGCACGTCGCATTCTTTGTCGTCCACCGACGTCACCAATCTACGTACACCTCCCCGATTTCTGTACCGATTAGGTTAATTAGAAAATTGTCAATATAAGAAATTCCACAGTTTCAATTTTGCTCCTTGCTGAGAATACTTACGCTTGAAGAGCGTAGGAACAACCCCTTAATAGTTAACTTTAACCCTCATAGTTCCTCAGGGTGAAAATTCACCCATTCAATATTTCCACATACTGTAAAATTAATCATCCCTTTCTGTCTACGTTGTGAGTTGTATTTCTTTAAAATGTGACGCTGTAAATGATACATGATATGCTGATTTAACGTGTAAAATAAAATTGTTATCCTAGCCACTTTTATGCAGCTATTTTTGAGGAGCTTATGAGGGTTAATAATGATCTGTCCAATGATTGGACACCATCAGGAAGGAATTTACACAATTCCAATTTTGCTCCTTGCTGAGAACACGTCCGCTTGAAAAGCGTATGAACACCCTTTGAATAGTTAACTTTCATAATGATCTGTCCAATGATTGAGCACCATAAGGAAGGAATTTTCACGCTTGGAACGCGCTAAAGTTAAACTCACAATGGAGTTCATGGAATAATTACAGAAAGGTTTTGTTCGATCCGCGAGACAAGGGTAGTTAAGCAACGGGCACTAATAAATAAACAGGTTATAAATCTCCTTTATCTCACTTTACCGATCCCTTCCTCGTTTCGTTCCTTTTCATGACCCCTTTTATGCATTGAATGCGAAAACGCTACATAAAGATGTTATCAACGTTTCAAGATACGATTGTGAGATTCGTTTTGTATTATACCAGAACCACTGCTACCTCGTTCTTTCAGTGAAGCGACTTTCGTGTTACAAAATATTATTTTCCGTAGTCTAAATATTCCTGCTGGCAGGAAGATCTCTGGACTTCGACTTCTCTCCACTTCTTCGTGTTTTCAATTCTTTGATATTCGAAAGGGTATTATGTCTCTTCGCGTGCGCGTAGACATAACTTCGCTCGGCATGGAGTTATTTCAAATACTAGAATTTACAAAGTATACATTGGAAATAGTCGTTCATCGAAAATAGATTGAAAAGTGAAATAAATTACAGTTAACGAAAAATAATCCAAAGAAAAATGGTTTCGCTGAGGAAATAGAATACGTGATAATTTGAAATAACGTGTAACCAAATAAGATAATTAATTTGCACAATTCCCAAGTGTGATAGGCACTCAGTAGATTGTGCTCGCTACGAGTCAGACTCGATACCGTACGGCGAGTGGTTAATCACAGTAAAATCGCTGACACGGAGGATAAATAATTGTTGTAAGTGTGCTTCCATAAATCTCCGTCGAATTTCCATGGACATTTACGAGTGTGCTTGTAACGTTTTCTTCCGATTCACTGCAGCAACTCGTTTAATCCGCTCGCTGATCCTGCCAACACGGACGCCATCTCTCTCATTGTGTAAATATAAACTGTTTAAACGAAATCGGAGCTTTCGGGGTCTTCAGAACGCAAACAAACTCGAATGATGAATCCTCTCGTGTGAAAAGCTTCCCGCGGATAAAACCGTTCTCCCGCTTAAGGGGTTAATTCGAGCACCCTCCGGGGTGAATATCCTTCGTGACCAAGTGTCGTTCAACGACTGAGCACAAATGTACACTGCATTCGAACTACGCCGCCTTTCTCTTTCCCCGTCCGATCATTACCGTTCATCGATCCGACTGACAATTTGTAAGCCTAACAAATTCGAAAAAAACATTCGAGAAATATTCACGATTTTTCCAATGAATCGAATGAACCTCCTTCTGAATTACACGCTCGGGAAGATCCAATTAAAAAAGTGCTCACACATATGTATTATGCAGTAGATATACCCCACACACGGCGGTAGGCGAAATTTTATATCGAGTGCCACGTTTTTGCGCGAAATTACTACCGTCCGACCGACGTGACCGACATTTTCGGAAATACCCGGAAGTGCGGCTCTTCCGACCGTCAATGTGATCTATCGCCATTTGTATTTTATTATAGCGCTCTCTTTTAACTCTTTCGCCGGCTTGACACTGTGACAGGTTCGCCTGTAATCCGAATGAACTGTTTTGAATAAAATAATAGCTCGCGGCTGGCTGCTGGCAACAGGATAAAATCTTCACAACTGTTTGTTCGAACAAAGAATTCTGCAATCCATGTTTATCTTTTGGATTTTAAAACGCGTCATATTATCTTATCGATTGAAGATAGTTACCTCATTTTGTGTCTCTCGCTTTTAAAGTATCTTCTTTAGTAAATTAACGCCAGAGCACGTACACTGAAAAATGATCTAACCTATTTATACTTGTGTCATTACGTTGCATTTGTGTAGGATAAAGAACACGTTAGTTGAATTACGAGGTTATAAATAAATATAATTTAACGGTAAAATTACGCTGAATAAATACCTTGGCCAGAAATGGTCTCGAACAGTTCGCTTTGAGAATCGCGAATCTAGCCGGGCGTGAGAATTCGACGTCACCGGATATAAAAGTTTTATCAATTATTCCGGAGGAAAGTCGATTCGGAGAGACCGGGAGCAGTGTTTACGCGGCGGCGGCGGCGGCGTATCTGTTTTCTCTCGTCGGAAGATCAGGGAAATTCGCTTGGTTTCCCAAGCAAAAATGGAAGACGTTATTTTTCTACAGAAGACAGAGGGGCAAGGAGAATTACGTAACGCGCGTGGTTGAAAGCAACGAAACAATGGCGCCGGCTACCCGGTTCTCCGGCCGGGTGCATTTCCGGTGGCGATTCAACGTTGAAAATCCACGTCTACGCCGTCAAATCCCATCACGGGGAGGGCATAAATTTCTCCGGGGGTGGTTGTAACCCTGGCGCACGGCCCACCCTTTTCAACCACCGGGTGCCGCGTGCAGCCCTATAGATACCTTCTCGCAATGTCATGACTCGCTTGTGTCCCCGCAACCGTGTCACCCGGACCAGAGATCGGACATTTATGATTCCGTTCGTTCCTCATCACGAACGGCAAACGCACGGTCACCGTTCCGGCCGACGCACACGTACACGCGTGACAGGTCGACCCACTCGCCGGCCGATGTATAATACAATGCCTTCCATATGCATTACACTAGTGGCCAATAAAATTCCACTGCCGCTCGACAATACACTCGAAACTTTCCATCGGATAGGATACAGCCTCGCCAAATGACTCGTCGGGCCAGCTTCATTTACCGAGTCCATCATTTTCATTCTCCAAAACCCATTCTAATGCATTTCCCATCGGAAAACAGTGTGCATATATTCAACAAACACGCAGCTGAAATACTCATTCCCTAGACAAGTCACTCTATCTCGATGATAGCGATATCAACCCAGCTATTCAATATAAGATACACACTACCACTTAAAAGAAGCCGGACACATGCGAAATCTGTAATAACAACGCATAAAAGTTACTTAACCGCGCGTCACGAAGATCTCAAACAAAATCTAACAAATATGAATGTCGCGCCTTTCTTTCTAAAAAACATTTCTTTCAATGCTTAAATATTGATTCGAAATAAATCTAATTTTATTTCAGTTAGGCCGTTTGTCCACGGAGCATCGCGTCATAGACGCGTACGCGACCAAAGATCGATTGCTGTACGTTTGAGTGCTGCAACCAATGTAAAATAATTGACGTTTGTCCAGGAAGCGTGATCGTCGTAATAACCGTAATCCTACGCTACGCGTACGATTCTATGACGCGACGCTCTGTGGACAAACGGCCTACCTGAAATAAAATTAGATTTGCTCTATATGATATCGGCGCTACAGGTTCGATCACAAATACAAAAATTAGTAATTTTGCAGAATTATAATTTCGACGTTTCGGTTCTGTTTTGAACCATTTTCAAGAAAAGTCCGTGTCTGTGAAAATATTAATGTAATAAAATTTGTTTCATCAAACTGGCTATTTAATAGTTATGAAAATTAGGTGTTTATACATACATGCTAATTGTGAAAAAAAAAACAGAAAATTATAATTCTGCAAAATTGCTAATTTTTGTATTTGTGATCGAACCTGTATTGCCGATATCATATAGAGCATATGCAAAATTTACGATCGTTAAAAATACAGAATAAAATTGGATTTATTTCGAATCAATATTTAACCATTGAAATAAATGTAGCCGTACAAAAACTGCAAATTTCCTTTTCTCTTCCCTGACATTTTTGGCGATACAAACGTTCTAATCGCTGTAACTCTAAACAAAATGATACGGCAAGGAGTTGAGGATTTTTAGAACAGCACGATGCTTCATTTTTTCTCGACTCTTGCACTTGATGTCGATGATCGTCCAATCGGTACACACACTCGGGGTCGGGAAGTTCGGCGCGGAACTCTCGCTAATTATCCCAAACACGGAAAGTAGCGTTGGTCAGAATCCCGACTAAAATCCTCTGCTCCTCAATCAACAGTGATTAAACCTTTCCCAATGAAGTTTGCTCTCGTGCTTCTAAGGCCAGCGCAGTGTTTCCCTTGGCAGTCTCCAGTCGGGTACCGAGGGCAGAGAGATCGAGCTGAATGGATAGAGTATGTTTGTGTGTGTGTGTGAGAGAGAGAGAGAGAGAGAGAGAGAGAGAGAGAGAGAGAGAGAGAGAGAGAGAGAGAGCTGTAGGGCCGGACCGCTCGATGCCATTATCGTCCAACGTTAGATTTTCTGGTCGAGCACCGGTGCCCTGTATATCCGGGGCTCGCCTAACCGAATATGCATCCGCGTCCATCAAGCGTACAGAGAGATAGCGTTAACAAGCTGTATATAAGCGATGGCGCAGAGACCGATCTGCTCGTCGACATCAAAGAGAGTCCTCCCCTCGTGTTTCCTGCCACGGATCTCCCCGAGGCCCGTCGGGACCTAGCCGGCACGAAATCAGGCTCCGCAGCGAGTACTCGTGCCCCACGGGCATCGTCGTCGGCGACGTCGTCGTCGCCGACTCGACGAGGTCGACGTCTACGTAGAGTTCCACTTCACGTGGCTGAATGGCTGGTGAGTATCGAAGGTGGGTCACCGGTAACGCGGTCGAAAGGTTTCATCGGAGCCTGGGGCCAATGTTTCTGACCGCCAATCAGTCGGTTGGCCGATGATCACGGCTCGGCTTCGTGCCACGTCAGTGAAAATCGCTACCAATCCTGCCAACGAATCAAAGGGCGGAAGGGTAGGAAGTTTCCAAGTTGTGGTTATTGCGACTGATCGATCGACCCCGACCGGTAACTCTGTGTAGCTTATGGAGAGCAGTAAGCTGCAACGCCGTTCTCTCCCTCTCACCAGTCAACCCTTTCTCTCCGTCCGTTACTTGCCGCTCTTAACCTCTCTCGCGGCTCGAAATTCCCAACCCTCTTCGCCATCATCCCTCTCTTTCTCCTTCGGTCTTTTCGCCCCGTAGGGACAATAGGAACACCCGGGAGAATATCAGAGGATAGAAGGCACTGGTTCCCTACCAGGCTGCGATGCAGCCCACCCGTCGATTGGCCAGTGGTGAGAGAGCACTTCCTGTTAGCCTCGACCCTCGTCCGCAACCAGCCGCAGGCCGCAAGCCTTGGCTCCTGCGAGCCGTAACCTCTAACCTCACGCTGTTCGGCCTGACCTCCTGCCGACAGCGTAATTGTTTAGAAACCCCTTGATCTGTAATTTCAGCGCCCGGCCGCCTCTCTACACGAAACATCGTTAACACGGTTTCGTCCTCCTCTATCTATCTTTCTACCTGTCCTTCACTCGCACCTTCTACCCTCTCCCCTCGCCATCCCTTTTCACCCTCTTACTCTGCTCATCCTGCACTCCTTCAACTTTCTATTTCAACCCCTAAGGCTACATCCGCGATCTCCCGAGCCTCGTCTTACTTTCTCCTGTAGGCTGTGATCTGTGTTCTGTACAGGATACCCCAAAAATGTACGGTATAGTTTCTATAAACGCGACAGCCTCGGGGATTTGGTCGCATCTATCGTGCTGGCGACGCAAATGTCCGCATCTCTTTCTTTTTTATACGGTGACTGCGACTCTCCGCGTCGCGTTAGGTAGTGGTTCACACCGATATACCGAACTGAGATCATATTACTAAGTTGGGGGGGATATTCTTAGTCGCATCTATTGTGTAGAAATTGTCGCGGCTATACAAGATATACTGTACTTCCTTAACACTAAACCTACCGAGCACTAAGCGGTCACAATGCTGGAAAAAATGACAAGTCTCTATCCATTTAGATACTGTGCAATTTTTATTACAATAAATGGATAAAGATCGAATCAATTTCCATCTTGGCATCTTCATAATTTTAATAATTGTGAAAAGAAATTGATCGAATCAATTTCCATCTAAGCAACTTCATAACCAGCATGGTAGTATTATGTTAACCCTTCGCTGCATAGTGTATCATATCTGATATAGTTAACAAATCTGGTATATAGTAAACTAAAAATGTGTTTTCTTACTATATTTATTTATCTGAAAATGTTGTTTTAATTTTATGAAACATTTTTCCCTTAACACTAGAACTACCGGACAAGTCAGAATGACTGGTGCGAACTGTTTTCGATTCGAAATATTAAAAGTATAAATGTGTTTTTCCGAGAAATTTCTTTAGTCAAGTTCTCTGTTGGAGTACATAATTATTTAAATAAAACTTGCACGCAATCGAAATAAATGTTATATTGTCGTTATTACAAGACAATGTTTGCCAACTGCGTTTAGTGCTCGGTAGTTCTAGTGTTAAATAAAACACAAAAACTAACCTTCTTTCGATTTTTTCATCGCAATTAAAAAAATCATGCAGTGAAGGGTTAAACGGACAGATTTCTCGAGTAGTTTCTGGAGGATAATTGCTCAACAAAGCCGTGGAGAACATTTTCGCAAGGGACAAAGTTGCTTATAATGATCTCGGGAATCACCCCTTTTAAGGAAGTACATGTTTAGGACAGCCTGTATACGTACTCTCTCCGCTATAGACTGTGGAGCCTCGACTTTCTCCGTTCAACGTGACCAGTCGATAGACCGCGCATGCACCCCGTCTGGCATCTGCGGTCGCGTCGCGGACAACGACCGCCGGAAAGTTTGTGTGCACGCCGCGCCACGTGAAAAACCAATGAATCGTCGCGCGAAAGGCTCCGGCTTAATTGTGCAAGCCTCGGCGAGCACCAGTTGCCCGGCGAACCACGGGGGATGGGGCGCTCCGATTCGAACTGTTTTGCTTGGCTACACGAATACCAGACCTTGTACGGCTTGTTCGAACTTCCGCCACGCTCCGCGTTCTTGCATCTACAGCGAGACAGTTTGCTCTTGCGTAAGTTTCCGACCAATCCCCGCACTGGTTCGATTACTCTTCGCGACAGGTGAACAAAATTATTTTTTCACGGTTTTCAGGTTACCTCGTGTTTTAACACTAAACCTACCACTGTTTTTATATTTTTCGTCTTACAATTATCGAAATTACGAAGTCACTTACGTGGAAATTAATTCACGTAATGTTATTGAAATTGCACGAAATCTAAATGAATAGAGCCTTGTCATTTTTGTAAATTAAAACAGTTGAATCGCTTTTAACACTCGGTCGGTTTGGTGTTACTTGTTAGAGGATTAGTCGGCTTTTTTTACAGCTTATAGTTTCATTAAAAATATTGGTGACAATTATTGATATTTCAAGTCTGTCTTCGCAAATATATTCGTTATAGAAAATTATATGAGCTTTCATTGGCTTGTATAAACGAGGTTCTACTGTGAACGCATCAAATTCGTAAAAGTTACTGGTGATTATTTAATTTGCCTCCAACGTGGACTCTTTTTCGAGAAGATTAACGCTTTACCTACCGGAAGACTTGAAATACATTTTTTAATGACCTCGCTGCGTCTCAAAGAAGCCCTTCTTTTACATGAAAATCTCAAACGAGATTATCAGATCAGGTTGCTCGAGAGAACTTTCCTGCTTCGCGAATAAAACTGCCATCGTTGTGGAGAAAATTATTATGAAAGTTTCCATTATTGATCGTTGAAATCGATAAGCCTATTAAATCACTACAATTAAATTAGTTTCTGAAAAAACCTTTCTGACTAACAAATCCAATCTTTATCCTATAGAGTACCCTAACAGTACTATGAACGACAGTAACCTTGGAGCAGATATTATTCTATTGCACCTATGGCATTCGAACTTAGGCAATAGCCTTCCAAAGATCTCTTAACCCTTCGCTTACTACTCTAAATTATGTTTACTTTTATGAAAATATTGTTTTCATTTTTTCAAATATTGTTCCCTTAAATAAAACACAAAAACTGACTTCCTTCCAGTTTTTTCATCCCAATTAAAAAAATCATGCAGTGAAGGGTTGAGGTACGTGTCCATCTGAGAGCAAAACTATCGCAAGTTACTCTCGAGACTCAAATTTGACAGTGTACAAGGTATTGAAAGGACTATCGGAGAGCTAAAAGAGACTACGTACTCTTTGATTGATACTCTCGAGAGCAACTATCGTCAGAAACTCTCAGATGGACACGTACCCTGTCAAAACTCTCACTTTTTTTTTTTAAACCCAGGTTGTAAAAATTCATATTGTAATTTCTACTCACGATTTCCTCGAGCTTCGAGCATCCTTTCCTCGCGGTGCACGCGAGCGCGACGATCACACCCCCGCCGAACATCAGCAGCAGGAACACGGCTAGTTTCCATCCGTGATCCCTCTGTGGGATCAGTTTCTTAGCTGTGGGCAGCCTGGCGACCTCCGTCGTGGAGACACCGAAGCGAGACGCCTTCACCAGTATGCTCCTGAGCCTCCTGGTCGCCTTCTCGCACGCCATCTTCGTAGGGTTGCTCTTCGAGGTGGACCTCGACTTAACGTGCACGTGATCCATGATAATCCTTACTCGATCACGAAAGACAAACACTGGTACGAAGACATAACAACTGGCAAAAGAATAAAGTCCACTCCTCCTCCCTCTCGGTGGTCCTACACACTATCACTGGCGATTGTTCGCGAGCGTCAGTCACGAGAGATGCTCTCTTCCTCCATTTGTATGAATCATGGGGCACCGAGGGTCTAAACTGTTTCTTTCTCTCTCTGTACTTTGTGGCAAGTGTTTTCGTCGGTGAAACGTGAAGAACGGTTTCCGTAGGTGATCTCTCAGCCACTTCGGCCACCGCTGAGGATAGCTCGTTCGGGGAACCGTCGAAACTGTCCCCCAGGAATGCGCAGTGTACCAATTCCCAGCGCTGGAACGTCGTCGACGGCTTTACCGCTCCCGTAGATGGACTCTCCGGCAGGGTTTTATGAGATTATACCGGCCGATCCCGCGGTATCGCGCGGTTCTCTTCGCTCACCCGGGCTCGCCACCCGTCCCCCATAAGCCGCGGACGAGTCGTTATATTTTTATGCGCACGACGTGGGAGCACGCGAAACGGACGTTCGTCGGTCGAATGAGAATATCGGACCAGATAAAAGGAAATGAGCGACGAACGAAACCGTCTAAGTGTACGCGTCTCTATCGTCGACGTTCGTTCGAGGTTTCTTCAGAGTCACCCACACGCGCTTTTCTGGCTATCGAACTTGTACGAAGCCCCAGCCAAGCTCGATACTATCTCGATCTAGCTGCTGGTCCCGAAATAACAACTCCCGATATATTCTTTCTCGAGCTTCGTCTCCAGACTCGCATGGATCGATCGAGATTGGAATCGATAAATAATCGAGTTACTCTTCCCGCGATTTTCGAGTGTCGATTTTGGTTTCCGAGTTACCACGGTGGTGTTCTTGTACAGGTTACGGGGCTTCCGAACTGTCGATGCTCGTTTTCTCGAGGATATCTTTTGTTTCCTTATTTCCAGGACTCGATAATCGGACTCTATTATCGTTTTTACGGAACGGCCGGCTATTTTCTCTTATTCCCCCTCGGTGATTCGCGGGATGCTGCACTAATGGACCGGCGATTTCGCTCATCAGCGTGGCTCGTGTTGCTTCTTTCCGTCCCACCTGAAAATAAAAACACCCGTCAGAGGATCGTAACCGTGGATCGTGAAACGGGAACTTAATTGCCGGACTATCCGGATCAACGAGGGTCGAGCGTAACTTGAGTAATGAGACCCACAGACATAAATCTGTTCTATGGACATCTTAGAACCATCGTTAGGCAACATTTATTCTTAGTCGAACCGGCTTAATGATAGCTCTCCGATCGCCAACTAGAATTCCTCTAATGGGAAACTGAGAACGCCTGACCGCCGGCATCGAGTGCTATTGATTAATTGTTTACCTGAACTTCTGAAACACGTGAAATATGCTCTGCTCTCCGAAATACGATTGCCCACAATATAACGTTAGTAACTGAACGAGATACTACCAAGTTCAAAATTGTTGTAGAATTTACAACATTGAAGATGTTAATATATGATTTCTTTCCTCTATTCAAATCATTGTGGGAAGAAATAACATTCAATTCAGTTTCTATTTCTTGCAATGGATTTAGACAATATTTATTTTGCATAAAGATCCGCAGTCTAATCATCACTAAACTAGATTATTATGTAAAATTAATATTGTCTGCGTTAGTTACAACATTTAATTTATTTAGACTTTGCGCGGTAGTTATTTACATGTGCTCTAATAAAGATTAAATCATTTCTTACGAAAGCATGTTTAGAATTTGTATACTTTTGAATAATCTATGGAACATGGTTAAGCACTTTCTAATAAAATCTGTTAACCTTTAGCAGCAACAGACTGACAAGTGAACTGACAAGTCACCCTCAGTAACGTCATCTAATAGTTTTATATGAAATTGTACTGTAGAAGAAAATTTCTATGGTTTCTTTTGGTACAGCATAATTATTGAAAATCCTATTAATAGGCTTTTTATTTTGAACTAACAAGTCACCTTCAGTAACGTCGTCTAATAGTTTCATATAAGATTGCACTGTAAATGAAAATTTCTATGGTTCCTTTTGCTACAGCATAATTATTAAAAATACTATTAATAGGCTTTTCATTGTAAACTAACAAGTCACCCTCAGTAACGTCATCTAATATTTTTATATGAAATTGTACTGTAGAAGAAAATTTCTATGATTTCTTTTGGTACAGCATAATTATTGCAAATCCTATTAATAGGCTTTTTATTTTGACCTAACAAGTCACCTTCAGTAACGTCGTCTAATAGTTTCATATAAGATTGCACTGTAAATGAAAATTTCTATGGTTCCTTTTGGTACAGCATAATTATTGAAATTCCTGTTAATAGGCTTCCGATAAGTAAATTGTTAATATTAGTGAATGCACGTACGATTCTATTGGCTAACGAGCAGCCAATGGTCAGTCGGGGCCGGAAGAGCGGCGGGGATGACGAGGCGATTATAACGAGCCCGTCAAAGCGTGATTACAAAGGGAGAATATGGTGTTTCAGGTAATTGCCGCAACGTTACACCATCTCTCTCTCTCTTAATTGCACGGTACAATGGCAGAAGATCGTTTCGGGGCGATGGATGAAAGTAATCAAGGATCGATGGAACAGACAGACGATCAATCTTCAGGGGTAAAGTTTCCACTCGGCAGCATGGTAAGCCCGGCCGATATAGACGTAGGACGATCTTATTTCTGTCGATTCGAAATCGAACGTACGCGGCGGATCCCGAAGCGGGATGGATTTTGAGTGCATTAAAGATGGAGGCAATATCGAGGATAGGATTATCTTCGGACGACGGACGATATCACGATGAAAATACTCTAGTCGCAGTCGAACGGAAACGAACGGCTTGTCGCAGGTCCATGTCCGAGGATTAAGCGAGAATTACCTTGGATTCCCGGTTCTCGAATTCCGTGCACTTAATCCTGTTTCTGTCGGTCTACCTACAGCCGCTGCTTGAATGCCATTTTCTTTTCTCTAATTCTTCCCTGGTTAATCTTAAATCCCTCTGTTAATTACGTCACCTGCCGAGAGGCAAAGAGAGAGAGAGAGAGAGAGAGAGAGAGCGAGAGAGCTGAGAGGAAAACCAGCACCGCGCGCATGCTAATCCATGTCTCTTATTGTTTCCTTCGTATTTCCCGAGGAGTAAATAACGAGGCGACAGAGTTGGTACAGTGATTCACGGGTTTGTTTCGCCGTGCACTTCAGACAATAAACGCGTTTAAAATTTTCTTGGCTCCGCTCTCCTCGCTTCCCGGTTTCTCATATCAGCGAACGCCCGCCGCGCCAAACCGACCGTCATTTGTTTCGCTTATTTCTAGACGGAGAGACGAAATGGCCAGACACAATTTAGAGAAATAAATACGACGATTCGGAGAGTGAACTCTAGAGAGAGAGAGAGAGAGAGAGAGAGAGAGAGAGAGAGAGAGAGAGAGAGAGAGAGAGAGAGAGAGAGAGAGAGAGAGAGAGAGAGGTCCCGGTCGGATCTGCTAGCATTCAGAAGTTTTCGTTTCTTATTCGATGGAGAGAACTTGGATTGGATTTAGCGAGGGATCGGGAACTTCCAAAGCGAGGCGCGTTCCAAACAGTTCTTTGAATTTTTAAACAAATAAAACGCACGATGCGTGAGAACAAGAAAGTCACGATCGGATCTTCGGGAAAATATAAATTTTCACGCTCGCGATTCCAAGAGACCGGAGTCGAACTTCAGTTCTCGTTTTACTTCAAATGATATTAGAAGTTCGATAACCATCTGACACGCCAGAGAAACAATCGCGATTATTATTCGATTCGAGAAAGAAAAATCTGACTAGAGTCTGAAAAGATTATCGAACTTTCTCCAGTGGAAAATTGAAACTGCTCGAACTTTAAGAATACGAAATTTCAGAAGAGCCGCTGCAAATTCGCGAGGATTAAAACAATCGCGCGGGGCAGATAGAAGAAAATGGCAGGAGGAGGCGTGTACCGTTACAACCGTTATTAAATTCCGCCGGCGGAATCGCGAGAAGAGAATCGTAGATTGCCGGATATCCGGGTCCGTGTTAAATATTAATACAAGGCGGTAGTATCAGGCGCATAAAAGTCTCCGTGCGATTCCGGGGAAAGGTGTAGACTTTTGTTAAAGGTTGAACGGGCCGTGCGGGAACGCGGGTCTAATCAAAGACTTTAAGCGTCCTAATCCGGCGTAAAAGAAAATTATGTAACGGCTATTGTTCCGGCGGCCGATCGGCTGGATTACGAACGTTATCGCGTTCTCGCGAGCAGCGGTACGAACTTTTCCACGGGAGTCCGGGCCCCCCGTCGCTGGGTGTTCGTATCTAAATCACTTGCCGCTAACGATAATCTCGATCCAAGGAACGTAAGCTTAATCGTGCCGAGCTAATTCTCGCTCGAAACTCCCCAGACTGCAATAGTCGTAACATTCGCATGGAAGCCCATGTATGAGAACGTGCCAAGAAAGCTCCGCCGTTTTGAGACCCCCGCCATCCGACTCGGAACTCGAAAGTACTTTCCTTTTAATCGTCAGTGTGTGTAACTTCGGGTTAAAAGCATGTTAAAGGCTCAGCCAATCCGCGACGGCTTACGTCTTTGCCGTTTCTCAAAAGATTCGAGCTCCTCGGGGTTGCTTCTCCTCTTCCTTCCTCCCCGTTTCTACGGGGGTTGGTCGGTAGGCTAATTAGCGCGATCTAATGCAGACACTGTGATTCGGATAGTATTCTCCCGGCAGTAATTCCAGCGGCCCGGTTTTGCTAATCTTCCAGAATTAATCACCGCTGATGTAAGCCCCCAGTCGCAACCCTCTTCGACGCCACACATGCTCGCACCTGCACACACACACACGAGTTTCTTGTACGCGCGACTCACACCAGCCGAAAGAGGCAGCCTTAAATCTCGCATAGCGCGCAACCCTGCCCTGGCATTGTGTCAAAGGGAGGAGCAACGAACCAAGTTTTGCTTGTAAACGCGAAGAACCGTCGTAATTTCCGCGGAGTTCGGCGATATTCGCGCGGCGATAATTGGCTGTGTTTCGAAATTTCATTCGTGGGATACGTCCGACTGCTGGGATATTTAGTGGGAACTCTCGCGACGGAAAAACGTGGTCTAATCTCTTCTTCTATACAGGGTGTCCCAAAACTACCCTAGGAGCCGAAAATGGGAGGTTCCTTGAGTCATTTGAAGCGACATTTTCCTTTACAAAAATTACGTCCGCAGCTTTGTTTAGGAGTTATTCACGAAAAACACGGACCAATCAGAGCGCGACCTAGACGCGAGTTGGCAAAATCGGCTCGGCGCGCCAACTGTCCATTGGCCGACTGTGCCAACTCGCGTTTAGGTCGCGCTCTGATTGGTCTGTGTTTTTCGTTAATAACTCCTAAACAAAGTCGCGGATAACATTTTTGTAAAGGAAAATGTCGCTTCAAATGACCCAAGGAACCTCCCATTTTCGGCTTCTAGGGTAGTTTTGGGACACCCTGTATATAAAAATGATGTCCTGACTTATTCACCTATCAACGCCCAGGCTAAACCCTTGGTCCTAGAAAGCTGAAATTTTGCACAGAGGATTCCTTTATGATCTATACAAGGGATAAGAAAGGATATTTCGAAATTCAACCCCTATGAGGGTGAAAAGGGGTTGCAACGTTTGTATAAGAAATATTTTATTTAGTAGTATATAAAGAGGTACTATAAGTATAAACCAAATAGCCTTAACCCTTAGATACGTGGTGGTTTTCCAAGAATCAACTCCTTATAAATTAAATTCAAACTTACATTCGACAAATGGGGTAAAATGGTGTGAATAAACCTAAAAATCGGTATGGGTGTCGTTATTGAGGTTTAGGGACATTAATTACGAAAATGGCATCAATTTTGAAGTCTAAAATGGAGACGTGACATAAAATTAAAACTCTATAGGGGTGAATGGGAGGTTAAAAGGTTTTATGGAGAAACAATATCAATTTTCGAGGGCATTAAACAGTTTCCTGTGCGAGCGAAGCCGCAGAGCAAAAGCTGGTGTACAATAATCGGTAAGCTGAAATACTGTTACGGACGTCAGTTTCTTTCACGAAGTTGCAACAATTTTTGAACAGAGATCTAGGGTCTTATTCTTCTACTATTATTCTCACAATCCTTATGCGAACAAATCATATATTAAGAGTTATCTTGTATATGATCGCAACATTCTTATATTTCATTTCCTAAAAAATTGTAAAGTACGAATTTAATTTAATTTAATATTGTCTATGTATGTATGAATATGTATTTACTGTAATTTACATTTGTACAGCAGATATAGATCTCAGTTGAGATCTGAAATGCTTAATAAAAAAAAAAAATAGTCGCAACATTAAACCTCCCGTATTATAACAAACACATTAATATTATCGGTCCACTGGTTCGATCAATTGTTATTTTAACCCTCATCTATCCTTCATTTCACGAACTGAATCTGTCCCTCGGTGTCAAATTGACACAGTGATTTAAAATATCGATAAAATAACAAGTCAAACAGTTACTGATCAATGTTTTTTTCATTCAAGTTGATGAGTTAACATTTACATCTTAGGTTTTTGCGGCTATATGTTTCGCATTCAAAAAATGAAAGTCACCAAGTTTCCGACAAATTTACTTACAAATAACAGAACAATATAACTTATTTCGGGAAAACTGTGTCAAGTTCTTAAATTCTCAAATTGACACGAGGGACGGATGAGGGTTAAAAACACTGTTTGCAAATTACCACATTAATTTCAACTTTTCGATCTTACTTTAAATCAGTTTCAAGAAATAATTGCGTCTGCAATTATTAAACGTTATTATATTTTACTGCGCGTTAATCTAGAATGAGGAAAACTAATATCTACTTGCTTAGTGAAAAAGAAAAATTCTTAACTTCATAGAATTATTGAAACACGTGTTGATGCCAAACCGGTACATAAGACAATCATCCCTCCCATCTCCCGTATTATCTCTCGAATAAATAATTTTGCTAAACATTGTAACGTCATCACAGCATATTTACACTGGATGAAAAAAATAATGAAATGCGTAATTCTGTGCTAGCGTAATAGCGAACGGTTCGGTGGATTTTTGTCGCGTCATAATTCTAATTCCGAATTTGTCCGGGGCTGATTGGCCACGTTGGCAATCGCGAGCCGGATCGAGAAATTCGCCGGCGTTGTTAACAAGATCGTCGTCTCCGTCCGTCGGTAATTCAATTCCAAGATGTCCGCTCGTTTCGAGGAAGTTCGAGCGCCGGGTCCCGGACCATTGGGGACGCGGGGTAGTAAGCTAACTAAACCTGAAAAGATGCTTTTTGCCGGCGGTATTAGCCGTCGATGTTGACCGTCGCGGGTTCTTCGGTCGTGACTCCTGGGATCTGCTCGTATTTTCCAGCAGGAGGATCGGTGCACCTTTATTGGATAAAACTCGATGAAGAACTACGGTGCCGAAGCCATCGACCGATCCCCGTAGCCCCCGAAGAAAATGAGATACCTTAATAAGGCGCCATCCCCGAGTGTAATTACGCGTTCCAACTTCCTTCGCTATTTTCGTGCTGCCAGTAATTAGAATACCGATAGCTTCAACGAACATAGCCCTTCCTCCACCGTGTTCCCCAACCTCCGCGCAACGGCACGCTCTCTCCTCTTTTTACTTCAGGCAGGAATGCGTTCGGGATTCAACGGGCGCGGGCGCCTCTCGCCGTAGAACTTGGGCGACATCCGGCGGTGAAGGAGCACCGTCGGAAGAATCGAAAGCTGGCCATTGTGCTCATCGGAATATCTCTAATTTATCCTCCCGTTACCCCTCAGGCCGCAGCCAGATGAGAATTAATTACGCGGATGATCGCGGGCACTTGAGAGGCACCGCCTTCAAAGCGTTTCGTCGACGTAATATTGCGCAATCCCGAGGATTCGGGCTAGCTCGGTTACCGATTCACGAGGATTCTCCATTAACTGTGACAAAATGTGAGGGAACAGTACATCCTCGCGTAAATGAACCCGATTCATTCACCCCGGGTATGTAATAGTAATCGATGATTGCTTATTGTCGCTGTACAATGGGTATCGGAACTTAGCGAACATTACGTCAGAGGGAATTGTCAGAGTCTAGTCCACGATGTTGATCAAAGCGAGCAAACAGGAATTTTAATGCAAGCTGCGCGATTGTTTCGTTAATTGACTTGTGCATTGCAGTAGTTATCGAAAACAAACTTGATAGACAATTATTAATTGTTTGTTATGAATTTGATTGAAAGTATCAGGTTATGCAGGTTTTAAAAAAATTACGATAGCCAATGTACATGGTAAGTGATACAGTGTATGATGTGAAAAGATATGTTTAATTTTAATGCAAGCTGCGCGATTGTTTCGTTAATTGACTTGCATTGCGGTATTTATCGAAAACAAACTTGATAGACAATTATTAATTGTTTGTTATGAATTTGATTGAAAATATCAGGTTATACACGTTTTAAAACAATTAAGATAACCAATGTACATGGTAAGTGATACAGTGTATGATGTGAAAAGATATGTTTAATTTTAATGCCAGCAGCGCGATTGTTTCGTTAATTGACATGCATTGCGGTATTTATCAAAATCAAACTTGATAGAGAATTATTAATTGTTTGTTATGAAATGCAATCCGGAGACACAAGAAACTATAATTCATAATTGATTACTGTAATATATTCGATTGAGAGTATCAGGTTATGCAGGTTTTAAAAAAATTATGATAGCCAATGTACATGGTAAGTGATACAGTGTATGATGAGAAAAATATATTTTTTGTAATGTTAGTACTATTCAGGATAGATTATATGAATTATAAATACAATGAAGTTAGAGTTACTAATGGGTGTGGTTGATAGGGGAGTCAATACTGTTTCAAATGGATTTTGTTTCATTCCGATGGCTCAATCCGTTCTCGAGATATAAGCGATCAAAGTTTGCGCGTAAATATGAATGGGGAGAGCCCATTCATAAATAAGTGTGTAGTAATAGGAAAAACTGACCTGCCTCAACTAACGTTGAGTAGAGGTAGGTCAGTACCACCGTGCGAGAGAGAGAACGCAAATGTCAAAAAATTACTTTGTTTTTACACGACGATATCTCGGGAACTAAATGTCGCATTGTAACGAAACAAACGTCATTCTCAAGAGCAGGCTCCCGGCTTTCCACCAAGCACAGTTTCACTAAAAATAATGTTAATAACTGCAGAGTTAAACCAACTTAAAAATCACCAAACTTTAATACGATTTTTTCGTCTATTTCACGAAGTTCAATGATTTGATCTTGTTCAATATAGTTTGTTTAACACTGATTCACACATTTTGGTATAAAATATTGTTCATAAGAATTTTATTAACTATTCGAGGAACTTATTAACAATGAGAACCGAAGTTCTAGCATGTAATAGAGTGAAATTTATTTGTACATGTTTCTTATGTGACAAATATGAACCAGCTCAAGTTTCTAACTGTCAGTGATGATTAAACAATTTATCTTTATGTTAAGTAAAAATTGTCTGCATCAATTGTAAGAAATAGACATTAAATAAAATGGTGTTTCCTCATTTAATAATTTTTATGAAGTGAAATTTACGTGACAAAATTCTTCGAATATCTTTACATTTTTTACTATAAATTTATTAAAAAATGTTAATATAAATATACTTTAAAATTGGTTATACCTATGATTATTGATTCAACCGGTACAGGAGCATGTATAAATCAAAAGTTTTCACTCCAATAACTCACTTGGACACAGAATTAATTTTAATGACAAGAACGTTAAATAATCCTGATTTCTCTTGAATGTTGCAACTCGGAAACGGTACTCACCATGTAACAGTCCCTGCTTTTCGTCGAATACTTTCTGCGTCCCGGTAACAATTCACGCGTTTCACAAAATCAGAACGATGGCACGGAGATAACCAAAACTATTTGTGTTCACTTCGACTTTCACGCACATTATGAAGCCACGGTCGAACTCGTGCGACCGACCGTTACCGAAGATTATTCCCGAACGGGATTGGCCCGGCCGAAGACGCACTACATACCGTCAATTAAACCATTACACAACCTCTGTAAGTACGCGCAGTAAAGAAAAAAAGGTTCAAGCACCCAAATTCTATCGAATTTAATCAGAGGTAACACAATAAATGAAAAGTGGTTCAGAACAAACCATAAACAGTAGGTCCCACTGAAAAAGGCGATAGTGAGGAATGGAAAGAGGGCGAAGAAGATTGGTAAATGAATTGGAAACCCTGAGGGGACCAAATATCATGTTACATACACAACAAATTAAAAATCAATACTACTTCCCATTAATTACTCTCCACCAAAACAAAATTATCGGACTCATTCAGTGCCGAGCAATTGTGTACACGATGCACCTAAAGAAACTTTTTCTTTCTTTCTATTTATTTAATGTCGCTCTCAACTCTTTGCTAAGGTTACTTCGCGACTGGACCTACAGTTTATCAAGGTAGGTTCCGAACCACCTTGTGCACCACAATATTAGATGGCACATGGAATATTTCCAGTGGTGCCGACGGCCCTAAAGAAGCTTCCACTTCAAAAATGACGCACAACAAAACGCACCAGTTGATTCCTATACTTCTCTGAAAGATCAGCACAGCACCATCGAAAATCCGCACGAAAAGAGAACTAGTAGAAAGTTTGTCCGCAAGGCAAACATTAATCAAGACGTGCCTAATTTATGTCGATCTCGAGTTCCGGCAACAGGGAGCGGAACACGACCAGCTCATCTCGAAGTAGGTGATTCGTAGAACAAACTTTGACAATTTCATGATTCCCAGGTGGGTCGCGTGATCCGTCATCGCCGGCGCACTCAAGATCGCGCATAATGCCGTGGCAATCACATTTAAAAGTAAAACCGTAGAAAAATACTGTCGGGATAAAGCGGGTGCTCGACAACGATACGGATCCTTGGATCTTCATCGGGTGGCGTTGCTTCGAGCTTCGTTACGCAATCATAAAGGGGGAAGTTACGAAACCGTCATTACGTAAAATTTTACATCGCCGCTTACTTCTCGGTAAAACGATTCCCGTCGAAGGTGCCACGTCTACGACTCGTTCACAGTCGCGCGAATTTCCACGGGTTTTCCTCGGTTCGTTCGCCGCGCCGGCCGCTTTCGTTCTTCATTTATTCAGCCGACTCTGAAGCAGATATCGTGAAAGTTTCAGGCAGCCTGTAACATCACGGCTCGAAACAATAGCCATGTGTGCACACGGACAGCGAGGCACACACGCCAGGCCTCGCATTCATGGTTGGAAGTTCATTCCCTATTTTTCCTCGCCGACAGCATCGAAGTCGCTCGCGTCTTTATCCGATCGGACGGGGAAGAGTTTACTTCGCCTCGTAATTCCAATCCCTCTGTACCCGTTCCCACCCCTCTGTGTAGCCTCTCGCACGTACCACGCTCACCCATCCGCCCATAAGGCGAGCGGCCCGACGTTCTGCGTCGTTTTTCCCCGCCGCTGTCACGATGAATAAATAAAAATCGGCTCGGGAATCTGCCGGAGTAATTTATCGACGCGCTATCGGCTTCCCGATCTGAGGGCCGCACTCGAGAAAATCGAGGACATTTCGCCAGTGCATCAAGAATGCACACCCGGAATCGGAACGGCTCGGCGACGCCGAGAAGGTCGGAAAGACAGAGTGCTCGATGGAAGCGTCCGTCTAACGGGAGCATGGTCATTGATTTAGTACACCGGTGGTGCCTGGGAAATCTCTCTCTCCCCCGGAAAGAATTTTGTAATCGGCTAACCGTCGGCATTCTGTGAATTCTGTGCGTTCAAATGACGGAATTTGGATTTTCTCTTCTACTCTGGAAGTTACAATTTTTGAAATCGGCCAGGAAAGATCCGCTATCAGGGAAACTCCGCGGTCAGGAAAACTTCACGGTCAGGAAAACTCCGCGGTCAGAAAAACTCCGCTGTCAGGAAAACTCCGCTGTCAGGAAAACTCCGCTGTCAGGAAAACTCTGCTGTCAGGAAAACTCCGCTGTCAGGAAAACTCCGCTGTCAGGAAAACTCTGCTGTCAGGAAAACTTCACGGTCAGGAAAAATCCGCGGGCAGGAAAAATCCGCGGGCAGGAAAACTCCGCGGTCAGGAAAAATCCGCGGGCAGGAAAACTCCGCGGTCAGGAAAACTCCGCCATCAGAAAAACTCCGCGGTCAAGAAAACTCCGCGGTCAAGAAAACTCCGCGGTCAAGAAAACTCCGCGGTCAAGAAAACTCCGCGGTCAGGAAAAATCCGCGGGCAGAAAAGCTCCACGGGCACGAAAACTGGGCTTTCAGAACAGCTCCTCGCTCAGAAAAACTTCACAACCAGCAGAGTAAACGAGAAAATTGGTGAAGTTCGGCGAAACGACGTCGACAAAATGTTTACCAGTGTCGTCTCGTCGAGCAACATGTCACGCGAAAGACGCGGCAGAAATTGAACGGCAATTTCTTCAACTCGGACAAATTTTCATTAAACTCGCATAAACATCAGACACCATCATTAGAAACTTGACTCGAATTTAATGAAGCTTAAAATCTTGAGTTTAAGTTAAAACTTCCGAGCTTAATCGCACGTGAAGAAGTTAATAACTCTACAATCTCCTACGATGCCGTGACCTAATTGATCCTCAACAATCTTCACGTCTATCCATTCTGGGAGCGGAGACTGCTTTCACAAAGGATTAACTGTTGGTTCTCTATCTTTCAAATTCGCAAACACGGGTACAGTCTAATGGATATTAAATTGTAATGAAATCGTTCTTTCCGCTTCTGTTGCATCTACAAAATACTTTGATTATTCGAATAAAAAATGTAGAAAGTGTATTAAAAATTGTTTCTATACTCAATACCTAACCCCTTATTATATTAACCCCTTAATACCTAATAATTATATTAATACCTTTAATTAAGACATGAACAAATGTAATACCCATATTTTACTTATTTTAAGTAAACAGTTATGATGTATTGATAATACCGACTTTTTGGACCACTTTCTTGATTCTCGCGGATTATTTACGAGGTTAGCAATGTGTGTTAATACAAGATAAAAATAATGGACCTAGTTCCGCTGGAATGGTACGCATATAACAATTGTTCGTATTGTCTTAATCGTTGTCGAAATATTTATAGACGTCGTTGTAATTGCATTGTTTGCGAGCAGCCTCGATCTAGTTGTACAATTAAACGTTCTAAATGAAACATAGCAGAGACTGTTGGATTTCAGCCGGATATCGTCGCCGAATTCTCTCCTCTTAGCTTTCCTGGCACCCTCTCACGGTGTCACTTTCTCCTCGAGGATTATTAATGCCTCGTCCCGGGGATGCCGCGTCGGGAAGCCAAGAAAATTATATCGTTTCCTCGTTACCAGGCTTGTTCCCGTCTTAGAGTAGGTCCACGGACGAAACCGTGTCGAGCCCATTCATAAGGATTTGACAGGCGGGAATTACGTGTACTTAAATACGTTCGAAAATTCGAAGGGTGAATGGCGTCTGGACGATCGAGGGGTTTGAGAAAGAGAAATTTGTCCGGCACCACGTGGCCTCTCATTGATATATCGTCCCGTTACGCGCGGTCACGGGACTACGAGGGCTTAATGTGATTTACAGGAGGGGGACAGAAGTTCCTCGCGATGGACCGTATGTTTCGAAAGCCCCGGAGAATTATTGGATACGTGACGCCGCGAGTTACCTTAAGCATTTCCGCCGATGAAAGTGTTGGGAATCGATAAGACTTCGTCCCCCGTCGAATGATAACGTATGCTTGTCGCGTGTCGTAATCGAATAAACGGTGTTTCCCGTTTGTCTCGCGCGTCCCCGTATCTTTCTCACTTTCGATAATGGGAGATAACGTGTCAGCCAAGCTATTGGCCCGGTAGATCGAACCCTCTGATCAACGACCTCGATCGTGTACCCCTTTCACCTCGATTTCTCTCCAACGAAAGCAATCCCATTTCTGGTATTTTATACGTCGAAGAGTTCGAACAAATACGCAATAAATATTACAACGTTCCTATCCGTAACCATTTACATATGTTCGCGCGTAATGTTGCTCGAAGAGAACAGCCTCTGTGGAAATATGAAAATCATGACATGCTGAAATTAATTCACAGTGATGTATAATTTACCAATTCATTTAATGCGCCACTTTGTTCTGCCATGTTGAATACGAATATTATTGCAGCTTGATTAATTTAATATTGTAATGCTTTCAGATGCACAATATAATTCTCTCATCAGGGACGGGCTCGCCCGGTTTCATAAGTTATGTTTTTTACAATTCGAAAAGGTAACTATGCAAAATTTAGTGGCACTGATCAAAGGGTTTGTGAATCTGTGGAAAATACACGTGCGTCGATTGTAATGGACGTTTAAATAATTAATCCGACAATTTCGATGAAATATATTGATCGTGCGGAATGTAGAAATTCCTTGAAAGAATTTTATATGGACGATTACTAGATTAAACGCAGCAGTAGATTAGGTCGACCGATGGGTCAGACAGAAGAACGAATGAAAGAAGTTTACGTGAACGTCGGATATTTTCTGAAGAGTCACGTAATTTTATCAGCCTCGAACCAATCTAGTGGACTACAATTAAATGTAGCAGTAGAATTAGCCCTCCAGCAGCCAGGCAATAATGCAAAAGTGGCTCCAACTTTACGCGAGCTTTAATAGTTTCGAAATCCCCTTGGGTATCTTTATGAGACTGAAGAAGCTAATCAATAGATTTCAATCAACTTTATCTGTAGATTTCAATCGAACCTATCTGTAGATTTGGTCGTCCAACAGCCAGACTATAGACGATCTCTTTCTCCTTAAGCCTGATACAATAGACTGTCGGCTGTCCTGATACTGCTTATGGAGGGCCTCGATTATGCTATCTCTATATAGACATCGATTCCATGAGTCTCCATTATCCGGACAGGTAAACAGAGACTCGGGTACTTATCATATCGGAACAGTTCCGTGTTTCCATGCAGGATCGTCGTCTCACTCAATCCAATACTCTGATTTATTGAATGTTATGCGAGAGGGTGCGTACAAGATTCTGATTAATCGTTCCAAATTTTCATAGTAGATGCTCCCTTCAAATAACGTAACCCACATACTAAAATATTTCTAAAATTTATCAATATTGATATTAACCATTAAATTTGGACTCATTGTAAATACACGTAACCGTGATTGGATCGAAGTCACTTGCCATTAAACACAGTCATTCATCTCCTGCAATCTGGTGCAATAAAATGATCAATGGATCTAGATAAAACTCCATTAGAAATATACATTAAAATAATTGATGAACAAACGCATTAAAAAGAACGGAAGATTGTCATCTGTTCAAATTCGCCTACTCAGTCAAAAGTATAATTCCGTGCTTTATTAATAAATAACTAGAAATACCGACTTCGAATTCGAGATGACCGAATGTTGAATAACCCAAGCAGATTATCACGCGTAGCGGCACTTTACCGAAAATAGTATATCAAGCAGCCTGCATAGTATAACGAATTAACGTTTCATAAGCTCAGCAGAAATTGGCCAATCGCAAAACCGATTTAGCAGCTCAATCCATCTTCTAGATAAATTACCGCCTCGAATAAGCGTCAGCTCTTTCTAAAATTTAGAAAGATTATAACGCGAATTGCAGCTCATGAATGAAGCTGCTGGTCGGTCGATTCGATCGCGAGGTGGACCGTGGTTTTGCGTAAACAGCTCCGGGCGCGGTTATTTTTCATCAAGTGACGCACTCGAATGCGACAGGGACCGGAAACCGGTGGTCAGACAACCGGAAAGGCGTTATTAAAAGGGCGTGCAGGGACGGACGCAGGACAAAAACCCGGGTAGATTCGTAACAGATGCTTGCGAAACGATATCGAACGGCGACACCAGCATCTGGCATCTCGGTGTTCAAAGGTCGAGCGGATCTTTCCCTTAAAACGATCGCCAGCCGCCCTTCGTTGACGGGCTCACGCGCGACCAAGCCCTTTTTGTTGCTCCTCGATTCCCACGGGATCCTTTCGTCGCGCTGAATTTTCGCATCGGCGGCGCAGAAATTTCCCCTCCTCTTCCGCCAACCTTTTCCACCAGTTAGACATTTTCTCTCGACGACTCTCTCTCTCTCTCTCCCTCTATCGTGCGGCCGTGCAATTTTCCACGGACCGAGTGAAACGCGTTTCCGAACGGACAGGTAAACATTTGCGCACCTAGTCCAAGGCTACGCGATAAAACATTTTCACCGCAATTGTTAATGCGTTCGACAGCCATGTCCCGATGATGTGAGCCAATTTATTCCCTGCGGTTTCAACGTTACGAATTTTCCGTGAAATTTTAATCGGTCATTCGCGGACGCTCGCGCCGAGATATTACCGAATGAAATCTGCACTTTGCTGATAAGAAAATGAGGGATTTATTTCGAAACGTTACTGACAGACATTGTGCAACAATGGTATATCGGTGCGCACCAGTGTAGATATTCCACGATGAATGTGGAACAGCCAGCGCAATAAAGAATAACTCACCTTTAATGGATCGAATGGAAATCCGATGTTCAGTATAGAAATGAATCGCGTTATCGGAACTGCGCTCGCTAATCTTTTCGAACCATTTTCGAAACAGATTTCAAAGTTTTAATCATGTTATTCGTCTTTGGTTGTCGCGCATGGAACGGTCGATTTTTTACAGCTACGTTGAACAAACAAATAGAACAGTGATTATAACATTGGACAGAATTTAGTACAATTTTAATATATTTTACATCACCAAAAGCTAACTACGAAAAATTGAACATCCGCAGTAGGGTGGTCCTTATTTTTCGACCGTGAAATTTTGGACACGCCTATCCCCAATATTGTTCCTTTTCATGAACAAATGATATATCCAAAGTTTTAAAGCTATCGAACGTCGGGATGTCGTGCCTCATCGAGCGCGAAGTTTTGAAATAGAAGTAACTGCGCGCTAAATGTGAAGAGTATACTGAAAATTCAAGTTAAATATTTTATACCTACATAAATATCATAATTTCTTACGTGCATTCAAGTACAAGTGTACTTTGTACGAATTCAAATTATTTCACATTAATTACCGTGTCTAATTGCTGTCCGCCACCTTCCCGCTAACAAGTCCGTTTTCGCTCAAATCTCGTGTTTCGGGTTAACAGTGTCAAAATCCTATCACAATCTTTCATGAATTCTGCAGACGGTTAGAGACCCCTGCAGCAATACTAAAAACTTAAAGAAAAATATTTTTTTCTTTTTTTTTCCCTATAAAATTTCTCATGTTTTTGTCAACTTTAACGTCAATGAGGCACGCCTTTCCCTTATCCGATCAACTGTATCTTTTGCAGGAATTATTTTCTTACCAAATGACACAATTTTTGGGGGAGGCGTGAAAAAAATCTCGCAAAACAATTTTCACCAAGTATAACTAAGGACCACCCTAATCCGCAGTCTACTAATATTTCTTGACCAAACGCTTCGACACATTTGCATTCTAAAATGTGACATGTCATGCGCGACAATCAAATTGCTTGAAACGAAAGAGTATATTTCCAATCGTTAAAATGCTTCACTAAAAACGTTTTGTGATTAATGGAGAATGCTTTCGACGCGGCACATCCGTTTTTCGTATCTTCGAAACGATATACGCAGCAAAAAGCACGCGAAATTCTCCATCATTGTGATTTAGAACTAGATAGTGGAACGATGCGAAATAAAAGAAACGAAGGAATAAAAATCTCTGTTTCTGAACTCGACGACGGATACAATTTTTGCCTGCGTTTAAAATCTATTTCATTTCGCGGAGCACTACTGGCTGTTCCTCGAGCCATCGTTTTTCACGCAGCCTGTTTTTTATCCGGCCGGCTGTCGGAAGGAGCGTCGTTACCTCGACGATCGGGGGGATATTTTCGAAATATACGGATCGCACTTTTGCCGTCCGTGCAGATTTTTCGGCCCATTTTACCGCGTCCGACGAGCACGCTCGAGCTATCCCGTAACTTCGTATATTTCCTTTCGAATTGAACGCCCGCGCCGGCAAATAAACGACGGTCCCCGAAAGTTCGGGCTTTTTTCCCCCGACCGGAAACGTTAATTTCACCGGGAATACGTGACGAGAGACAGAGTCCTCGCGCGAACGGTTTTCGTTCACTATAAATTTCGCTGTTTCGACGCGGGGGTTGAATCCGAATGCGACCGGACGGACGCATCAAGAACGAGAAGTTTTAATTGTACGTTTCGATGATCGTGGCGGCGACGCCTTATCGTGCCAGATCCCCGCGGATAATGAACCCTATTTACATAAAATACTCGTTAGTCTTGCAAGCCCGCCGCCCGCTCAGCATTTTGATAACAATGTGGTCGATTATCGAGCATGGCTCGGAGCTTCCTGCCTCCCGAGATGTTCGAGACGCTTCAAGAACCTCCGCACATCTGCGACATCTCGCTGCACAGCCGGGAAAAATTCCACGCGTGTAGAACGACACGGACACGTTCGATTTACGAAGCAACTGCACCTCCGAGTAATAATTAAACTCTAAGCCTTTTAAATTCGCTCTTCGATAATACTTGTATTATATTATTTTTCAATTTCCTTTGTAGTTGAATTTTTGTTGATTTTATTCTATGTATTCTTGTATTATAATATTTTATGTAATCGTTTATGAGCTTGTGAAGCTTCTAGCGAAGTAATCCCCGTTTTGTTGATTTTATCCCATCCTGTTCGTACTTTACTGGATAAGTTAAGACATGCTTAATGTTCTTTACAGATTATTACTGCATGTGGCACTCGGTTCTAATTAGATGTACGAGCATATTTATTCTTTGAACCGTTTCTCTCAAGCTGCTCTATGTGTGATTTTTAAACATGTACTCCGACATATCCCCGCTCGATTGGATAATGCTCTTTGCAAAGGATTAGTTGCAAAGTTACATTAAGCTTGTTTATAGCAGCATCATAGAATTAAGTTCTTATAAAGTTAGCGTGGCAGGGTGTGATTTATTTCAAGCCACTTTTCTGCGGACTCTGTGGACTCCGTGGTACCTATCAATTCAACCGCTTTTACGCTCATAACTTTCTTAATATTTCATGTGGAATTACAATGAGGTAGACGGTTGCCACATAATTATGAAGTTAACTCTTCCCTTCGCGCTTTTGTTACGAGGGCAATGCGTCTCTTCAGTGATTATTAGACGCTGTTCCAGTCTTTACATTGAAAATTATCGCCTGTACAACAAGTTAACCGGAGAAAGTACAGACGAAGTTCAATATATTTTTCCAGTAAACCACAACGATTGTTTAAAATGCGAGAAGAAGTAGAAAACGATAAAAATTTCGCAATAATAAAGTTTGAATCTTGAATGCAAACTGCTAGAAGCAAATTCGATAATATTGTTCCATGGGTTTCTTCAATCTTAGATTGGAATCATGAAATTCTTCGTCCAAACTTTTCAACCCGGGCAAGTTTGAGACAAATTTTCGCTAGTGGAACAGTAGTCACCCTCTTCTTAAACTCTCTTCCCCTCAAGTTATCCATTTCTCCGTTTCAACTTCCAAGCCGGACAATATTTTTACGGTCGGAGGGGAACATAAAGAATTTCGAATTCGGTCGGCGTCTCCGAGAATACAATTCAAATATATTCGACGGGAGCGAATTTTTATTCACTCGATCGAAGGAATGGAGTGTAACAGTCCTTACAGCTTATTTACATCCTCCCCCGACGAAGGTATTCCACCCTCTGCGATATTAAATTGAATATTCTAATCTTTTCATTGTTACTTGATTTAATCTCGTCTTCATCGTTACTGTACCATTCATTAAATAATAATTAAAATATAATTTTAAAAAATGGGGTGATAAATACAAGTGAGAAATAATTCTCAGAGAATCATATATGAACAATCACTCGCAAGTGCTCTCCGGTGGTGCCTGTCTGACCATAACTCAGCTTTTCTACTTAACCCTTAGCACTCGAGTGGCGCCTCTGAGGCGCCACTAAAAATTGCTGTACTATTATTTAAATAATTGTTTACACTATCAGATATGTCGGTATCTAACCAATTACTACACATTTAAGTATTGTATGAGGTATCATATCAATTTCATATTTATCAAATTTAAAAAATCATAGAGAATGGAAATATTGTAGGTCAGAAGAAACGTTTAATATTTTCGAGTTAAAATAGCTCCGAGTGCAAAGGGTTAAAACAGACATCGATGGCTCTATCGTCTGTGTTCATCGAACTTACTGTTCTCTAACAGCCAGTTTAATTATGCGAAACGTGAAAGCTCTCTATATCACCAATATTAAACGTTCTTAATTAGACAATTTTACTCCACTAATTTCCTTCAAGAACAATTAACGTCTCCGCCTTCAAAAAATATATTCGTCACTTTAACATAAAAGCCATATATTTAATTGACCACTTGATTAATTTTTCATTGAATGCGTCTGACTTTTAATACAAGCTACACCCATGAAATATTTTTCGAATGTCATTCTGAAATGTAAGAATTTAATAAGACACCTGTGGACAGGCCACCCTATTCATTGTTGTCGTAAACGGATAAAATCCGTATTCGAATAATAAATTATTGATTGGGTAACTCCGACTTGCAGAAGACATCTAGTCGAACGATCGTCGCGTAGAAGACGGTGGTGGGAGATCCGTGGCAGCAGATTTGCCTGCCGTCATCGACGAGAGCGTCGATCGAGGATCTCGCGGGTGCTCCATCCTTATCTCTGGATCAATGAAACATCAGCGACGTCTCGTTCCGCATTGTCAGGCGCAGACGAGCAGGGTGCATCGTCGGGTTCTGAGAGAACGGTGGCCGGAAAAACAGAAGGGGGTGGGTAGGAGACGGGTCGCGGAAACGACCCGTAGTAGGAGGACAGAGAGAAGAGGGTTGGAGGGTTTATATATCGGCGCGAGACACAGGGGTTGAGGGCGAAGGTAGGCGGACGGAGGGTGAGAAAGCGTGCTCAACACGTGTTTCTCTTATCGCGTTCATTTCGAAGCGTGGAGTGCAGCCCCTCCGACACCATCAGCTCGGCGTGCTCGTCGCGCCATCAGGAACACACGCCACACACACACACACAAGCGTGCGACGCCCTGATTTATTTCGCTCCTCAATAATTCTCTTTTTATTTTCTCCGTCGCTCGCCGCTGGCTGGCCCGCAGCTACCTTTTGATCTATGGCACCCCCGCGACGCCGATTCATTTTTATTTACGATCCGATCCGATGCCCTCCTGTCCTGTCTCGTGTCCGACCGTTAGGAAGCCGCTTGAAAACCCGCCTCCATCGCGCGGGTCATTATCGATGTATCGGGTTCGCCGCGTATGAAGTATGCGCGTCCGTTCTTTTGCGCCCGTAACGCACGCGGCGTCGCGAATTTATCTGATACGCCGATCGCTTTTTACGCCGACAAGCCGAAATCTCGTGGCAAATTTTTTCCAACCCTTGACTATGTCAATGATTCTGCGACCTGGTTGCAGATATTTATGCATTTCTATTGACGATTACTTGAGCGCACCGTGGAAAAAATTCGATTAAATTCTATTCAACACTTTACCTACCGCAAGTCTATTAATACGATTCTCAATAATTGTGCTGTATCAAAAGAAAGCATAGAAATATTCTTTTACATTGCAATTTTAAATGAAATTATTAGATGACTTGTCAGTTCACAATGAAAATTGATGTTACTATTGAAAGTTCCATTAAAAAGTTTTTAGCCATGTACCAGATTTTTCAAAATTATGCAAGAATCACCGGTCGGTAATGTGTTGAAATAGAAATTGCAAGACACAAGATACAAAACGACGAATTTTAGCGAGTCGGAAGTGATAGAGCAGTAGTTTCACATTCTTTAAATGTTCTTACCGTTTCACGTTGAATGTACTAACTTTCGACAGGACTGCATTAAATCCGCAGTGTACTTATCAATATGGAGTGAATGTAATACTACCAGATAACTCGTTCGGAAACCATTATTATACAATTAATTTAGCAAATAATCAATTCAGTTACATTTGTTCAGACCAGTTTGAAATTCCGGCCACAACTAAAGATATAACATTAATTAATTACAGATACCATTGTATATTCCGAACAGATTTGTGTAAATGAAATATAGGATGTACCGATGTTTTACTATGAATAACGATAAAAATTCCGCAAACGCAACTGTGATAGCTTCGGTATTTATCTAAACCGTTTTATTAAAAATACAAAGGCGACGTATTTGTTAGATCTGCGATGATTTGTTATGATCGCAACCACGATAGTGTATCTAAATCTACGATTCAAGTCGATTCTGCATCGCAAACATTTGCTGTAAGTAGAAACGTCGAGCAATGATCAGACATTCATGTCCATAAATAATCGAATTTGAAATACCTACAACTGTAATTATCCCTCATCCGTCCCTCATTTCATGAACTGAATCTACCCCTTTCAAATTGATACAGTGATACAAAATAAAAAATATTTCGATGCATTTTAGTCAAATTCACGATTTAACATTACATCTTAGGTTTTTCGATAATGTGTTCCGTATCAACCCTTCGCTGCATACTGTATCATATCTGATACACTTAACAAATCTGGTATATAGTAAACTAAGAATGTGTTTTTCTGACTATTCTAAATTATGTTTATTTTTCTGAAAATGTAGTTTTAATTTTGTTAAAATATTTTTCCCTTAAATAAAACACAAAAACTGACTGTTTTTCAATTTTTTCATCGCAATTAAAAAAATCATGCAGTGCAGGATTAAAAAAATAAAAGTCGGACAAAGTTTCGGGAAAATATGCCTACAAATAACAGAACAGTATAATTTATTTCGGGAAAACTGTGTCACATTGACACGTGGTATGGACGAGGGTTAAGACCTACAAGACTCGGCTCTTTCTGAAGACAGAAAATACATTGTAGTTGACAATTTACAAGAAGATATCAGTTTAGCAAACTTTCTCGAACACTGTCTCGGAGTTGTTTTGTGCCGCGGCTAGACAGGTGTCAACGAAACGCGACCCGGTGAGACAGTCCAGAGAGAAGCGGACAAAGAAGTTCTGAACGAAGGCGACATTCATCGAACAGGATTCGTCCGCGTCGAATTAGCCGGCGACAGTGATTCAATTTAATCGGCGCGCCGTCCTAGCAGCAGCAGCAGCAACGCCGACAAGCCAGCACATGGTTTTATCGTTAGTTTTCTGACCGGTCAATTAAGTTATATGCGCAGACGACTTGGGAACACCGGAGACGGATAGTGGGTTTTTGTTACGCGATTACGATCTGGACTCGCGTGAGCTGTGGTAGTTAAGATCGCCGAATCGACTTGGCTGAACCAATTCCTTCGCGTTCATCATCGACGAACTTGTTCAGAGATCAACTTTTCGCAGATTAAAAAATGTTTCTCACGTGCACGTAACCAGTGGCCATCGGATTTTATTTACGACAATCATGAATAGATTAAATATAAAACGGAAAAGACTAAAAATTTTATTCTATTTTTCGCTGCTGTTTTACGAGTAATTAAAATCACCTTGTCCTGAATATTCACAATCACTTAATGCACCTAGCAATTTGAAGTTATTTGAAGCCAAGAGAGATTGAAATTGATTACGCTATGCACACGTAACCAGTGGCCATCGGATTTTATTTACGACAATCATGAATAGATTAAATATAAAACGGAAAAGATTTTAAAAATTTTATTCTATTTTCCGCTGCTGTTTTACAAGTAATTAAAATCACATTGTCCTGTGTATTTATAATCACTTAATGCTCCTAGCAGTTTGAAGTTATTTGAAGCCAAGAGAGATTAAAATTGATTACGCTATGTACACGTAACCAGTGGCCATCGGATTTTATTTATGACAATCATGAATAGATTAAATATAAAACATAAAAGATTTTAAAAATTTTATTCTATTTTTCGCTGCTGTTTTACGAGTAATTAAACTCACCGTGTCCTGAATATTTATAATCACTTAATGCACCTAGCAATTTGAAGTTGTTAAAAGCCAAGAGAGATTAAAATTGATTACGCTATGCACACGTAATATGCACAACTTATAAATTTGTAATTATATATTAAATGCAGACCGATTTAGTAACATAAAATGTCAGACATTAAAAATTTTGATTGCTGATTAATTCTGATTAATCTAGCGAGACCAAATAAACAGTAACATCGCAAAAACTCGGTCTATTCTGTTCAGCACGAGACGTCGTCCAATTTTTAAATAGATATCGTATCAAGATGTTAGCGAAGGTCGACCATACCGTTCGGTACAGGTTTGCTGCAGGCTATTTTCGAAACTGCCGGCTAATACATCCTGCGCTTCCCTAGAATTGAAACGAATATCCAACGGAGATCGATTCGCGGAACAGAAACGCCGGCGACGCTCTCTTTAAACGGCAAAGCTGAATTCGTAACAGGCGCGCATCGATAAAATTCGTCGCGTTATTTACGAGGTTTTTATTACACCTATGAAACGTGTATCGTATATCCCGCAGCGGCGCGAGCGCCGGTTCGAAAAGCATTCCGTAATTGATTAAATTCCAAACGAAAAATACAAGAACGCCAGAGGCAGCGGGGTACGAAAAAAAAAATATTTAAAAAATGTCGATCAAGAGGATCGACGCGTGGCGTTTTTTGGATACCGGGTACGTGTGCGAAAGCGACGCTCGCAGAAACGAGCGGGGCGCGGAGAGAGTTGGGAAAGCACATTCGGCACCGTTTATTTTTATTCAATATATCCCGCCGCCGGCAACGATGGCCGAATCAGGAATGACCGATCTATCTCGTTCGATCCCCGTTCTCTTTCTCTCTCTCTCTCTCTCTCTCTCTCTGTTCCATGGAAAAAATACCTGGCACCATTCGGTCACGGGCAAATAGAAATAAGAGGGGCGACCGATGGTGTCGAGACAACGCTTGTTAAAGAGCTCGCGATACGGGACGACGCGACGACGCCGACTGCTGCGTTGTTTCGATTGACGACGACCCAGTCTGAAACGATCCATACACGCCGGTAATACTTCTCCACCCGCCTCTGCATACGGCCCGCTCCCGATCCCTTTTATTACAACATTGAAAAATGTCGTGATCCATTTTATGCGTGCAACAGTATTCGTTCTAATTTTCACCGAGACGCGTGCTTTCCCTCTCGCGAAACGAGGGAATTTTCGACCATCGATCGACTTATGTCCTCACGTTTGCGCGCGTTCTTTCCTAGCGAATTTATTAAATATCGCGTTAAATTCGTGAAATATGTTTTGCAGAATTTTTCCACTACCTCCAGAACAGGATAAAACTGAATTTATTTCAGCCTGTTTCTTTTGTTTGTAATTAGACTTCGAGTGTTTTCTGCAAAATTTAAATATCCTATCGTAATTGCAACGTACTGGAGTAAAATTATACTTGATGTATTTTTCTAATTGGTTGGAAATAATATAACAGTGATTTTAAATTATTTTGGTTTTTCTCGTGTTTTGATCATCTGAAAAATCCAGTCTAGTTGTCGTGCACGTATTGTTAAATAAATGCATTCTTACTCACGAATTAAAAATCTGTGAATATTTCGTTTAAATATATATTTTACAGAATAATGTATCTCATGTGAAATTAGATGCTTCTCTATCTGATTAAAACAGATATTGTTCACGATCAACCTTGCTATCTTACGTTCACAGTGTTAAAAAAGTGTAAACCCGATAGTATGAAAGAATAATGTAAGGAGCCATGTTACAAAGATATTGAAAATTGTCGAAGAAAACGAAGTCGAGGTTCAAATATGCCTGATTATTCCCAAGTGGGAACCTCAATTTATAGGCTAAGTAGATTCAACCGGTCCGACGATATTTTCCGAAGAATTATTCTGTCACGCGACGAGACACAGATATTTCAGAACTACTTCGAGCGAGAGTTTTGCAACAATAATTCCATAAATCGTTGCGTACCGTTATAAACTCACCGGGTATTAAAACGATTGAATTCTCACGAGAAATAATCCATTTAGCCTGTCGTACAGCGAAGCATAATCGAATAAAGAAACAAAAATACAGTGCTGGATGAAAAAGTGCAGAATACGGTAACGCTACACCAGAGAAGCTGGATTTCCAGACTGCAGTTAAAAAACATTTCCCGGTGTACGTAAAATAAATTTCCGAACTGTGTTTTGGAAAAGTTCTCGAAACCTGCTGCAGGGGATATCGCAAAAAATACCAATGAAATTTTTACGGAGACGCAAAATTGGATTGTCCCTTTTTGACAAATTTTTGTCGACGTTCCTGTCTAGTGAATAAAAAACGATATGATAAAAACCGAATCTCCGTTGCGTTGAAATATTTACTTCTGGGAATGTAACACATTTCCGAGAAAAATAAATGTATCTCGACTGGTCCTGGAGATGTGTGATTTTCTTAGAAGAGTATAGCGGCGAGAGAGCTAAAGAGTAATTAATTTAGAATCTCGTAGAGAGCGGAAGATGGGAAGCTTGAATGAAATTAAAGGTACCGTGTCTTCTTTCAAAATAGTGTTTAACAGGAGCCATCATGGTTTCGACCATTTTCCTCGACGGAGGGGGGAGCTTCTCATTAATACACGACCGTACAATACCGAATTGTGCAATTAGCACTGTTTACTCGTCTTTAAAAAAATCAACGCACGCCCCGCCGATTTGCGGCTGCGTGCTTTTTATCCGCAGCACACTCCCTAATTTCCGGCGGATAATTACGATGAAAGGCAGCAAGCTAATGGGAACGTTTTAACCATAGAAACGTATTTTTACTATTTAACGTTGAAGGGCTCCCCGAAACACCGGAGGCGATTCACGACCTTAGAAAGAAAGAGGAAATGAGAAAGGAAAGAGCGTACCTAGAGGATTCATATTAACGAGTTACCTTCAGACGAAACTCGCGAGAGGTATCCACCGCTTTTCGTCTTTATTAAGCGCGACGCGTCGAAAGCGGCCCGGAGAGCCGGAACACGCCAGCGTTTCAAAATGAACGCGATAAGAGGAACACGTGTTGAACATGATTTCTCACCCTCTTCGAATCATCCTCCCGTCTCCCTTTGTCCCTGATTCGCTGCCCCTTCTGCCTCCCCACCGGTGATCTCAATGTATAAATCCTCCCCCGTCCAACACTCTTTGAGATTCGCTGCTCCCTTTTTGCTCCATTTCCCGCCGTCTTCGGCCGTTTCTTCCCTCGATCACGATGACCCTGTATTTTCGGAGAGTCTTCCCCTGCTAAACGAAAAAAATCGCTGTCTTTTTCCCCGCCGGAAACGGATTTCAGCTCTCAAGTATCGACACCGACCTCTTGAAAATTGCATACGGCTGTGGGGTGTTATTATGCATATATAAAGTTATTATATATGTATATATAAAGTTATTAATATAACTTTAATATAGAATTTTTGATTGTAGGTAGAGTATATATGTGTCACCCCCAAAAATAAACTTTGTGTAAACTGGGGTGAGCCAAAGTATATGTTATTATATATGTATATATAAAGTTATTAATATAACTTTAATATAGAATTTTTGATTGCAGGTAGAGTATATGTGTGCAACCCCCAAAAATAAATTTTGTGTTAACTAGGGTGAGCCAAAGTAAATGTTATTATATATGTATATTGATATAAAGTTATTAATATAATTTTAATATAGAATTTTTGATTGTAGGTAGAGTATATGTGTGTCACCACCAAATATAAATTTTGTGTTAACTGGGATGAGCCAAAGTAGGGACATTTGAATTGATAAACACTGATTACTCTAGACTTCGGATTTTATGCATTTGTCACAACATTGAGCAGATAAAATTTATTAATACTACTAACGACAGAAAGACTTTTCCAGTTTCTAGTTCTTGATATTGATGAAGAAAATTATTTTGCTAGTCAGCGGATCTTTATGCAAAATAATAATTTTGTTCATACGATATGTTATCGTGGAGAATAATTTTGATGACCAGCAAATTCAGGCATATCACTATATTTTTCAGTACTCCTGTATTATCAGTAAATCGATAGCGCACAAGCTGGGAAATGCGGGAAATGCAACCGTCAAGCATACAGTGCATCGAGGAAATATTTAAACTGCATTATGCACAGAAATAAAACGAACAGTGCATCTATTTCTATGTACTTAACATATGGCACAACGATAATTAGCAAACATGGTCAGCAAATAATTTTGGGGGCAAAATATGACGGAAAAAATATATTTCACTCTATAAAACCATAGAATGTTGTATCTGATTACTACACTGCGGATTTATTTCTTGCGAACGGTGGAAACAACTTTTTGCATAATGATCCGCAGTAATTAAATTTAATTATATTTTCAAAATTTCTACAAACCACGAACTCACAAAAATCAGCAGTAATTAATGGTTTGCGAACCATTATCCTGTAACAAGGGCTTATTTGAGAGAATATTACTGTTCCTATATTATGAATCACCATTAAACAATCTCTGAACCATTTTCATTTAGGTTTCCCACTGAAACGAAGAACTAGAATTAAAAGAACACAGTGTTCCCGAGTACGAAAAGTAATAACAATTATAATTCGACTGTGTTAATTATTTTAAAGCATCAAACTACACATTACCGTTGGAAAAAAAAGAAAAGTGATACGCTCTAAAACTCGAAGCATCCCCGCATATTCGATGTTTTCATCTAAAAATTAATGTGGAACAGCGTTTCCAGCGTAAATACAGAAAGAATTGATTTCCGATTGAAAGTTTCTCGTTACGTGGCCGGACTGACTTTAGTTACATCAGACATAAAGGAACCGCGAAAGGCTCTGTGCGCATTAGATTTCAATTAGAAAATTACACGTGCCCGATGGAAGGTACGAATAGCTAACAGCCCAGCCAGAAATGCGGGGTATTCGGCGAGCGTGTAAAAGTTATACGCGGGAACCGTGAAGGGGGGATGGGTGGTGTGTAGAAAAGGGGTTGGTGCAGAAAAGAGAGGGGGTGGTGGCAGGAAAGGGTTGAAGCAGATCGGAAAACAGCGAGGCGTTCGAGGAAGGGGTCACGGACCTTCGGATCGTTCTCAAACTTTGCCGGTGCTCGTCAAATACGTTCCGAGACTGCGGCGTCTAACTTGACTAATTGGCTTCCTGTTGGAACTGAATAATAATTGAATAATGGAATATTGAGAGCGCGAGGCTACGGTTCCAGGAACGTGATTCCCGCACGCCACCGGGAAATCGCGAAACGATCACGCGCTTACATCGAAAGTCTGCTCGAAAATGCGATTAATCCTAATCTCATCAATTCATTTTGCTCAAACACTTTTAGCCGGACGCGGCACCTACACGTTGCACAAACAATTGAAATTTACTTGATTTTTATGAAATTTTCAGAATATGTATGATTGATACCGATCTATAACACGTATTTTGTTGAAGGCCCTTTTGGAATTTATTTAAGAAACAATTAAAAAAAAATAATCTACTGTTATTTAGTAGGTACATTCCGTTGCTTTATATTTTTCGAGCCCGTATATAAATGATACATTGTATCTATGCTGTCCGCGTCATGGGACCCTAAACTCTCACTTGTTTCTGAGATCGGCATCTGGTTTTTCAAGAGCGCTCCTCACTTCTGTCTAGATTATCGAACAGTAAATACGTGCCTCACAACGTGCCTTCAGAGATATATATTATTTGAATAAATTCTATTTCATATCTTTATAAAGTCTGGTTTATTAGAATATACCCATATTCCAACAGGCCCATATACAAAACTGTAAAACAACAACTGCTAGTATTTTTCTGAAATTTTTTGAAAATTTCATTTCGTATAATCAATTTCTAACTTATCAAAAGAAATTCAAGTCGCGTGATTTAATGTTAAAAAGAAGTCTTTTTAAGGTACACTGTACATGAAATTTTCTATGGCTGTTCTTGTGGCTCGTCCCTTGTAAATTTAAAATTGGATAACTGGCCATTGTTAACACAAATTGCCCTTCTATAGGTATCTCGATCGAGACCAGCGACGTGATTATAGAGAAACGTAGACGCTATTAGAAGGATGGGGTTAGTATTCAGCGGTCGTGATTATAGAGGAACCTGTACTGCAATTTCGATTATGGAGAAAACGAGGTAGCAGGCTATGGTTGTGATTATAGAAAGAATGGAATTCTGTGATCGATTCATTGACAGCTTCGAACTATTGACGCAGGTGGAGGAAGGCCTTGTACTTCTGCTCATAATCGTTGCGACTATGACTAAAATATACGTGACATTATTTACAGGAAAAAACAATTTCCGTTTTCGCAATTTTTGTGAAAAATTTCTCATTACAATTTAACGCATGTATTTGCAAAATCCACAATTTACATAATACCTGGCCAACCCAGTTTCGCAGTTCTCCATTAAAGAATCTAGCTACAAATAAAAATCTACAACTCTATTAATTTTTCTATGTGTTCGGTCTCCTAGTAAATGAAAAATTCCTGCGGCGCTCGGCAATATCGCGATATAAAATACGTAAAAATAATACAATATAAAATTCGGAATGTACTTTGAAATAATTGTCTCTCGAACATAGTTCGGGAGAGAAAGAAATTGCAGCGGCCGTGAAACGTGCCAAAAATTTCCGCGACGCTATTCCAGCCGGTGCGTTTCGGTTTTGCCATTAGCGGAGAAAATCGCTCGCATTTTTGGGGAGGGGATCTCGCGATTCCGTGCACGTACACGAAAAATAAATTCATGTAGCTGTCGGCTGTCCTGCTCCGTCGTCGTCGTCGTCACCACTAGAAAACGATGCGACTGGCACGGTGGGTTTCTGATTCGCCGGCGAAAAGTTGCCACGAGTTTTCGCGGTTACGTGTGCGAATGGATCGCGTAATGGCCAGGGTTCGACGAGCCGCCATTAACGCCGAGTAATCCTGAATCGGCAATCAGGGATTGAAAACCGTAATCGACGGTCTGGCCGTCGACGTTTGACGGACAAGGAACGTTTTCGCTGAGCCCACGGAAAAAAAAAGCGAGACTTCCGTGCCCTCTGGGAGGTAACATCAAGGGGAGAACGTGCTAAAGGGAAAGTTTCCGAACCCTCCGTTAACCGTATTTTTTTACCTAACTATGGGACCTTGTTAGCGTGCCCGTGTACTTTCTTGGCAATCTGATTATGATTTGTCTCCGGTCCTTCGCGCGAATCTTTAGAACAATGTCTTCCATTAACGTTTAAGCGGATTTCGTTCTTCTGGATTGCGTTCTGCTCGAAATAATTGGAGGATTAAGTTAACTAATTTCTTCGCAGCGACGTCTAACATTGCCCGTTCGCGATTAGTCGGCAAACTTTTTGTAGAAACTCGTATTTTCATAAACAGATTCCAACCTCGTCAGATAAAAAAAAGTAATGCGATACCAACCTTCCCCGTGGTTATTAAAGCTGGAAATATCGACTGCTTCATATTTACGTACGAAAATTTGAATAACAATTTTAATGAAGCTTCCGCGTTATCATATTTAACAATATTCACTGGAGAATCCTTGTATTCGTAATAATTCCGAGCCAAGTAATTTTAATGCACAAAAACAGCCGCAGTGCAGTCGCGATGTTTCTTATTGTTGGACGATGATTCTTTACGAACAAACGCGTCGAAAGTCAGGGGAGAATATATTCATATCATTCTTTGTTTCTTGGGTAATCTCCTTTGAATATTCATGCATTTCGACTTACATAAGTGGAAACGGTGCGCAATGAACAGACACAGCCCCGCCAACCCATTTAGCGGAACAACCCAATAAATTTTCAAAGTTAATTCCCTAAGAAAGCGAACGATGAAAAATTTTGTTCCGGACTTCCGGCTAATTTTTCGTCCATTGGAAAATTTCATAAAGTATTGTTTGTACGTAGTTAAAGAATTACCGAGCTCTTGCACGTTGAAAATTTGAAAATTTACTTTGTTTAGTAATAATTAATATTCCCGTGCACAGGATTACAAAGTTTGATAATGTAATTATTTAACATAACGACCCGGAATTTTGGATCCGTTTGAATGCTTGGAAACGAGTTAATGACTATATATACTTCATTGAAATGCGTTTATTATTACACAATTCCCATTGGACAACGGTATACCGAAATCAGCCACAATACTCGCGCGAAAAACATAGTCCTGTTTTATTCCACAAATGCAAATATACAAACTGGCAACCGCAAAACCGACAATGAAACTTTAATTTTACAAATGACCATCATACACAGTCGACTAAAGAAATGCAATTTACTACATGACTGGCTATAAATAATTTACTGAAACAGATTGACCTTTACTTACAGTATTCAGGCCATCAAGAGAGATAGGAACGTACAATTAAACAAATCGTCCGATAGAGAGTCTCGATAATACTTAAACAAATAGATTGAAGAATGAACGTTTTCGTTAACTATACTATCGTGCAAGTACGACTTATTGAACGAGTCGCAACAGAGAAACAGGAATATGAAATCATTTTTAATGTTGTAAATGTACTCCTTTGTTTCGGATACAACAATTACATTCGTTAAAACATTTTATGCAAGAAGAATAGGGTGTAAACAAATGCTTAAAATAATTACTCGCAAGAAGAGGAAAAATCCACAAAGAAGAAAGACTAATTGCTGTACACGCTTCTCTTAGTTTCATAAAAGTGGAGCGTCAGGAGACAAATAAAAGGTTAGCACCGGTACTAGTTAAATAATAAATTACGAATGATAAATTTAAACATTTTACCCGACATTGTAAAATTCCCACAACGCTCAATGATACAAAGAAAATTATTTTACGTACGACAAATTGCATACAATAATATTTTCTAACAATGCAGTCTTCTCTGTAATTGTCCCAGATTCCCGAACCAATTTTTACAGTCGAAAAGTTAGCAACGTTACAGATGTAAAATGTACACGATGTTAACTTTGAACGTTTTACTATTGACGGAATGTCGGTCGGTTAAAAAATGTTACAACGATCCGAATAAGTGGTTGCGGTGCGAGTTCCGAATCGTAACTTTTAATTTTTTCTAAAGTTACTCTACCGTGCGCGGTCCCGCGTTATCGTTGTGAAGCAGAATTCGTTTATGATTCACTAACTATGGTCGTTTTTCCACTCGCACCGCGTCCAGCATATTCCTCTGACCTTCCCCAAACCGATTACCACACATTCTGATCAACGTAACATTTTTTTCGCCGTTATAAAAATTCGCTTCTCACTGGCCACTTAAAATTACCCTCGTATAACCTTCTTTTTACTGACAAAAACACTGTAATCTGTCACAGGGGAGAATTTATATTTTTTATGGAGACTTGCATCTATTTTAGAAAAGCGGAATTTATATATTTTAACTTGGACTGTGAATGTTACGATTTTTGTACGATTAAAGAAACGTAATATAATAATAGTTCTATAAAATAATATTTCTGTAATTTTACGAATTCGAATGTTACTTCCTCGTTTTCAATTCAATATATAACGAAATACGTTTAATGAATTCATACAAAGGCACAGTTTCAGTAATTACAAACTAAAGGACACAACATCTGATAACGAAAGCTACACGGTGGACAAACGAATGGATGCTAATTAATGTTGTCCTACAGAAGTACTTTTACGACTGCAGTACACATAAAATGAAAAGTTTCATAAACAATTTTGATCCGGCCGACATGTCCAGTTTCAAAACTTACCGCTGAAAATCATCAGGTAAATGCAACATCGTTTGTGTCTCTAAAAATCACGGAGCGAAAAGTTTTCAGGTGCATCTGGCATTTTTCTCAGAAAAAGTGACGAGGAAAGAACGAGCAGTGGTTACTGGATAGAACGTTCAATAGAAAATGATGACTGCTTGGGAAAATCGTGAGTTTTCCTTAGAGCACGAGGGGATCGCGTTCGAGGTGGTTAATATCGGCACGTGACTGCGAATAATTTTCGCCGGCGTCACCGGCAAAAAGATCGCAACGCCGCGTCACGTTCGCTCCCGTATGAGATATTGCTGATCACTCGACGATCGAGCTATCGAGGATCGTTTCAATTTCCCGTGCGTCGGCCTCTTGTTCTCCGTCTCTTCGGCTCCCGGCGAATCATGACGGACGGGCCGACCCGGCCCGGCCCGAGAATAAGAGAGAACGAGAGAGAAAGAGAGAGAAGGCGAGCTGCACCATTTTTCTTCGACGCGAAATTACTTCTCGGTCCTTAGCAAACGTCGAGTCATTGTTATCGCGCCGGCCGAATGACGTGACGGCCCTGCCTTTCTCTCGAAGAGCGGGAGAGAGAAAGAGAGAGAGAGCAAGATAGAGAGAAAATCGAGGCGAACGTTTCCCGATCTTCGATTCCGTTTTATCGTTCCACCCTTAGTCGCGAAATAGAGCAAATAAAACCCTCCGATCCGATTTATCCGAGCCAGCAGCGTGGTCTGACCATGAACGTCGCATTCTACTTCGAGCGACCACTTTATTCGGTTTTTCCGCGTCGAACCGAACGCGGTCGCATTCATTTTTTAGAAACGACTCGAGTCAAGTGAACGTCCGACCGACATCCTCCTCAATCATTCATCCGACCCGTCGACCGCAAGAGACGAGTGAGACACACACGCGAATCCCCGAAAACCGACGACTACACAAAATTACCAGCATCTAGTAGTCCATGAAAAATCCTTTGTGACCGACTAATCGCGTTTATCAGCAGGATACGTCGGATACGGCTCGATAGAATAACATCGATAATCGAATACCGAGCTTCTAAAATACGATCGAAATTCGCCGGAATCCGATTCGTCGAACTCGGGGAAGGTTCGCGAGAGTGTATGCTCGACGATATTTCAAACCCGTCTCTGTGTGCCTCCGTGAACGAATCCGTGGGGCTGCGGCTTCGAATATTAAACCTGTACGTACCAGCAAGCACGATGACACTCGAAGAACATCCTCTCTTTCGACCTCAGACCTCGGTTGCCCTTTGAGAACGCTCTTCCGCTGGGTAGAACGGAATTCAATAACAGCTCCTCCTTTCCTCTTGCCGGTGGAGAGAGCAGTGGCGCGGCCGAGTCTTGTTTCTCGCGCCGGAAGCTTTTCCTAGGTAACCAGAACCAAATCAAGCACAACAGCACAAAAGCACAAGTCGAAGGCTGACAGAGGACCCGCCGAAGGAATCGAACCGAATCGCCTCGTGTTACCGGCGATCGACGACCGGTCGTTCCACCCGACACGTCTCCGAAGGCGTCGCGACGCTCACTGCGGAGACTCCGCTGCGTACCCGCCCTTATAGCATCGTGTTGCGCTCGGCACCGCGACTCCCCCCTCTCTCTCTATCCGACTCACTCCCTCCTGGCAGGTTTCCGCTCCCCCACCCGCTTTACCCAGTCCCGTTCTCTCACTCCACACCCTTCGTTTTGACCCTCTGCGCCGTACCGCGAACCTCGCAACCCCTTCCCGACCAGGCAGACGACCCGCCGCCACGCTACCCCGTCACAGCGCCGCTCTACCCGCCTTGCAGGATAACGCAAGCGTTCTGGAATAAACGTTCAAAAGACCAGCCGATGCGTTCTTCGAGTGTGCTTCGACACCTCGTGCGCGGAAATTGAACTGCTTCGCCGAACGAGTCCGAAACTGTTCCCACCGCTCGCGTACCCGCGGTACTCGATCGTGCGCACCGTTATACAGTGCGTGGATAAAACCGTTTTTGAAATCACGTTACTCGAAAATAATAGATAATAGAATGATGATAATATTTATTTGACCTAAGCTTGAAAACTTCAGCAGAATTAAAGTTGTTGGAAAATACCGTTTTCGAAATTACGTTACTCGAAAATAATAGATAATAGAATGATGATAATATTTAGGTGACCTAAGCTTGAAAACTTCACCAGAATTAAAGTTGTTGGAAAAAACCGTTTTTGAAATCACGTTACTCGAAAATAATAGATAATAGAATGATGATAATATTTAGGTGACCTAAACTTGAAAACTTCAGCAGAATTAAACTTGTGGAAAAAACCGTTTTTGAAATCACGTTACTCGAAAATAATAGATAATAGAATGATGATAATATTTAGGTGACCGAAGTTTGAAAACTTCAGCAGAATTGAACTTGTGAAAAAAATTGTTTGACACAAGGAGAATATTAATACGGTGTGGCACGTTATTTTTTTTTAGGGTCGGCGGTCGGGAAATTTGGAATACAAATTAAATTGGACCATAAATGGAACCATATATGTTTTCTTCCCCGGTTTTTTGACGGTATTTATTGAAACGAATTCAACGGCCTACATAAAAGGTCATTTCCTTATACTGTAGCCCGTTTTAGCCTCGTCTGCAATATTTATATCTGCAAAGTATGCGAATATTATTTTGATTTACTGTATTCGTTATTAAGATTTAGTAGTGTTGCCGACATAAAAAAATGGTTAATAATATATCGACGTAATTTCATCGGGCGAAATGAGATTAAACAATTTATAAATCATTTTGTAATGATTCAACAACACTGCTAAAGTTCCAGTATGTGGAGAGCAGTATTCTGCGCATCTCCAGGAAGAATTTCAAGTAAATATATTCATCCGTTCGAGAGTTATGATCTACACCGTTGTTAAAAATATAGTTCCGAGATAAACGACTTTAAAGTTTGAAACGATAGCTCTTAAAGCTTATGACTTGTGTTACATCCGGTCCTATATATCTTCCGCAGTTATGTGAATATTTACATTAAGCTCTTTTAACAGTGTGCACGAAAACCAAGCTTTCGAAATGAACAATGTAAAATATCGATTTTGCGAAGTACTAATACTACTGCAATATTGTAACCGTATAAAGGGTTGGAGAGAGCGGTTGTGGGCTTTTATAATTTGTGGTTAATTAGTAGACTGCGGGTTTGATGAATTTATGACAGAAGTATAAGCAGACGAAATTTAAAACAGTAGAATGATTAAAAAGATTAATTTCTGTTTTAACAATTGATGAATTGTATAAGTTATAAATGCTGCATAAAAATCTGCAATCAATTAATTAGTATTGATATCAAATTACTTCTGTTTCGAAAGGTAGGCAGATCGAATTTACAGTTCGTGCTTAATTAATAGCACGAATAATAATGTAACAATTCTCATTTTAAGGTGCTTAATTGGACTTAATTTATAATTCATAGCTAATTAATATCACGTAGATCATTGGAAACGTTTCTCGCTTACGGGCCACACTGTTAAAGAGTACCGACCCCCGTTAAAGAGTATCATTCATCATACTAATTGATTAATATCGACAATAACGCTGCACAAATATTCCACCCATTTTTACAATAAAAAACGTGGTAAAATGTCTAATTAGGAATCATTAAATTTCCTCGAACCCGAGATTCCAGTATTTATGGTAGCAAAAGTTATTTCAGTTATTAAAATTGCGAAAAAGACACCTACCTGGAGCTCACGAAGAGTAACTATTATCAGCCCTGAACAATCGTCTTGAAGTACGGCGAGGTTATCTCTGTCGTGATTAGCTGCCGTTCTAAGAAGGGTAAGAGAGCGTTGAAGAATATTTTAGAAAATGAGCCACCGGAAAGGAAGCGAGCTGGTTTCAGAAGCTTCCGAGAGATCTGTCACCGGAACACCTTCCGTGAAAGTCTCACGGAACTCATGCTCATAGAGGGAAAGGGGATCAAGAGGGTCAGTGGAGCACTCGGTGTCTCGTAACAGCCGCGTCATCTTTTTAAACGATACTGGCTCCTCTGAAATTTCTTTTGGCTCCCGTACCGGAACGAAATAAAAGAGAGACGACGGACGGGACGAAGGAGATACAGGGAAAAGAATGACGAGAACGAGCCAGAACCCCATCCTCCCAGCAACCCCGTGTTCGAAACAAGGAACGAGAGTGGAGGAGGGAACGGTTCAAGACGTTGCTGGGAGAAATGTTTTTTTTTTCTTCTCTCGAGCCGTGACCCTTGGGCTTTCCTCCTCCGCAGTCTGATGAGTCTGAATGTCACGAACCGTTTGCCCTCGAGCAACCCCGGCGATGGATAAATTAATGATGCTGGGACTCCACCACCGACAGCGCGACATACGTCTACGTCAGGTCGACGCGTACGCACTGTTATATACCTTCCAACTGCGTGACGGCGAGTTGCGCCGTGCGTGTCGACCCTTCACAGACTGGAAACACCTTTGAGGAGAACAGTCCTCGAAACGCAAGAAGAATTCAATTCACCCCCGAATCCCTTCAGTATTATCCCGGCAGACGAGAATTCTTCCGGAACAACCCACCGAACAACGATCACGGAATTTTCTTTCCGTTTACCTCGAAATTTACTCCTTTGTTTTCCCCGACTCCGCTGATTCATAATTCGCTGTTTTCTCTTTGTCAATGCGCCGACGCAATCTGAATTCGAAGCGGCCCCTTTGAGGCTTTTTGCGAGACGGTAATGGCAGAGGATGCTTGGAGAATGGTAAATGCAGAAGCAAACTATTTTGGTTTGTGCAGTTTCGTTTTTCGGCGTATTAGGGTCGGTCCTGTGGTGGTTCGATCGCACGTCTGACCACTGGTTGGTTATTCTACTTGGAATTCCGGTTGGAACGCAGTGCGTCGTTTTAGGCGTATTTCATATAAACTGCGGATTTTTATGCAAAGCAAAAATTGTTCCAGTCTGTTGTATGAGACTGAAGTAAAATAAAAATATCTTTCGATGACCTTACAAAATCGAAAATAATTATTTCATGCAATTTAATCAAGTGGTTGTTGCACATCAAATATCTAATATTCGAATGCTATTATTATAAATCATTTTGATCAAGAAATACTACTAATAACCCGACAATTTATGAATAAAACATGTGACTTTTTTCATCATTATCCTACGAAGCTTATTAAAAAAGGGTAACAAACCTCCGGAAGGGATGAAAGGGGGAAGCAACGTTCCCGCGAAGTCGCAGCCCTTAAAAGGAAGTATCAGTATCGTCGATACCTGGAAAAATCTGGAACTCACCCCTGCGTGTTCACCCTCGCAGGCATCCGAAGGAATCTCCCTCGAGCTGTCAGGATTGAAACGAAGTGTAACGAGGTTGGTAACAAACATCTCATTTATTCGACAACTGGCGCGCTCGTGCGCGGTACATGATGGCGTCGGACAGGTTAAAGAAATCCACGAAAACGGTGGTTGTCCGCACATACAGAAACCGGTAGCAGCAACAGCAAACAGCGAGCAGCTCGTTAAATCTTCAGCGACGAGGACCGGCCCGTCGTAAACGGCGGAGCGATTTCTCGACGCGTGCATCGTCGGCTAAAATATTTACCGAACGCGAAACGGTGCGGACTCTGTTCTTGGATAAATTTATTACAGCTAATATTCCGAATGCGCTTCTCCGTCTCGAGGGGGGGGGGGGGGGGGTTAGAAAAAAAGGAAGACAGTGAATTATTGTCTTATCGCACGCACAATATCCGTGTCCGCGCGAGCACGACGATTTACTAGCGATCGAGCGTGGCCCGTTTGTAGTTTGTAGAAACATGTATACTTTATTTAACCACTTCGCTCTCATGGACGTGTTATGACGCGACGTCGATACCGTTCATATAAGATCACAGACGCGTTATCACGCAACGCAATGCCGCTTCCGCGGTGCCACGGACGTGTAAACACGCAACGCTATGCCGTTCGTGCGATGCTACACACGACATATCTCGCGTGTTTCTTTATTAGATTAAGTCCTTTAATTCGAAAAATTATTAATTCTGGGAATGGTATAGTTAAAGAAAAACATTGATTTCAGGATTCAGGATTCAGGAAGAAAAATTCAAAAATGGAAAGAGGAGAACTGTTTTCCGATATACCGGATGACTGTAGTACACCGCTATGTATGTCGGTATAACTAAAAACTTGTGCTTCAAAGTTTGTTGTAGAACTGGGAATATTCCATTTTCTTTTAGTAATTAAATTTTTCCATCTTTCCGACAATGGAACGTTATCGTCACTTATACTACTTTCGCTATCACTATCGCTGTTACTTACGATACGATTTCTAATTCTCCGCATGATGGTCTACTACCGTGAACAATTAAACAGGAACTAACTGAAACGACATAGAAATAAGCGGTGTCCTCAGACGGAGCAAAGACAAGCCCGCGTGTTTTCACGTCCGTGGCATCGCACGAACGGCATTGCGTCGCGTGTTTACACGTCCGTGGCACCGCGGAAGCGGCATTGCGTCGCGTGATAACGCGTCTGTCACCTTATACGAACGGTAGCGACGTCGCGTCATAACACGTCCGTGAGAGCGAAGTGGTTAAGCATTTTCAAGTTTCGTGCGTAATGTACTCATTTTTTTGGATACTACACGTTTCCAAATTATAAAATTCCGTAATACGCAGTCTGCGCCGGATGAGCGCACCACTCTTGCTCGCTTGAAAGCCTCGATCGTCGTGCTCGCCGCTGGTCCCTGTGTCCCACGTCGCGCAAAACCGTTTTCTCGAACAACGGCAAGCTCGTATTCGGTGTGTAACGTCGCAGCGACTCGAAGTATAATCTCTATCAAAGTATGAAAAAGTTGAGCCGGTCGGAGGAAATCGCTTCGAAAAAGGAAAGAGCCGCTCTTACCAGTCTTACAGCTAATGCGCGAATATTTAATCACCGTGTGGCACCGTCACCCGTTGAACAAAAGAGCCGAACCGTTCCGTGCGCTGATACTTTTAACAGTGTTTCGTTGAATGGCTTAATACTTAAGGCACTTGCGCGCGATGTCCGCTTTCCTTGGTAGCGGTAACGATAATCCTGGACGAGTTAGCGAACGACTCGCGAAAAAAGATAATTCGCCAAGCAGATCGCATGAAATATATCGTCGACGAACAAGTGGCCCGTGTGTTTCGAAAAGAATTTTCCGTTCTCTTTATCTCGCTATGTCGCACTCACTCTCTCACACACTCTGTTGCTCTCTCTCTCTCTCTTTCCTCTCTCTCTTGTTCGCTCTCCGATCGTTTCCCGCTTAATCGTGTTCAGTAGCAGCCTACACCACCGAATAATCCTCGACCAGTATCTCGCCGAAGTGAGTTATCACGTAATCGTGGTAATACATCATTATGCAAAGTGGCTGTCCGATAATGAGACTCGCCCATACCACGATATTGCCGCATCTGGCTCCCCACTGCTGCTCCACCTTCTTACTGAGAATCGATAACGGTATCTGGAAAATCGGTTCGAAAGTTTCCACATGATGACACGCTCGACCGATTAATTATTCATTTCGAATGCATTTTTCAAACGGCAATGTCTCTCTAATTGCCTGATAGAGTCGCGGAGACGATGAACGATTAGAGGACACCAGGGTGGCCAATTGTGTCACAAAGTAGATTATCATGGCGGAGTTAGTGAAGCCTCACTTGCCAGATAATTAATGAATGTTTCAAGTGACTGCTAGTGTTAATCATGGTTGAATTAAATGTTCAGTAGCCTCACAGCGACGCTATAATATCTGGGAGACTGGCTGGCAATCAATTCAATCGATTCATTCGACGACAGAGATTGAAAGTAGGTACGTTAGAAACACAATTATGAATAATATGTTCAGCGAAAAGTTGGAGTAATTATTCTGCCAGAAGAGAGACACTGCTGTGGTTAGGCATCGAATCATATCTAAATGTAAATAGTTCTAATATATCAGATAAATATAATAAATTTATGATTTCGGCGCATGTTTCGATCAATGAACAACAACAAATTTGCAAATAATTAGCACATCCTCAACGTTTCGATCCCAATGTGGATCATTATCAAGAGAGACATTTTTTTGGGTTTTGTTCCAATATTTTGTTTCAACTATTATTATTTTTATTTGGTTTTTTCAGACGCAAAAATGTCTCTCTTGATAATGATCCACATTGGGATCGAAACGTTAAGGATGTAATAACTATTTGCAAATTTGTTGTTGTTTATTGATCTAACCATGCGCCGAAATCATAAATTTATTATATATTTCAAGTGCGATCGAGAAAAAATTTTACTTTTATACGAGATAAAATTGCTCATTAATGCGGAAATTAATCCTTTGAATGAATTAGTGGTTATATCTTGAATAAAAACTATTTATCTTTTGTGTTGTGATTTATCCACTCATTCTTGTCAGAAATGCATGAAATCCACACAATCTACTCATTAAATTCCTATTGTCATTTCTAATTTAGATATAATTCAGTCTTGTTGATTTAATAACGAAACGAGGCAAAAGAAATTAAGCAGTTGAAAGAAAGATAGGTTTACCTGTCCCATCATGCCCATGAACGCCCATGTCTTGAAGGTCTTGAGAGGCACGCTGACCAGGTACTCATGGAAAAATGCACTAATGAAGAACACCGTAACAGAGGCTGTGGACCTCCCATAACCCATCTCGATGATCGGAATATAAAGATGCCTGAAACATAAGATCAAGTTAGAGCAATTAAAACCGCGAATCCATTGATGCGCGTACAATTGACGATGTGAATAAAAAGTTTCCAGGATCTCGTTAGCCGAGAACGTGGTTTCTAAGGACATCCACAGGACTATTACCCATGCAGAATACCATTACAGCGTTGTACCACAAAGGAGCACATGATCCCGGCCAACTTGGGGGTAGAGTACAGATAAGAATGGCGTCGCGTTTAAGGATCAACGGTAGGAGAATCGCCTCGAAAAATTAAAGCAATAGCCGTGGAAGTTTCCCGGAATAGCGACACTATGGGTTGTCGGCTTGCAACGGCGACGGTGGAGAGCCAGCAAGAGATCGTTAGCCGGCTGGTTATCAGAGTGGCGTCGCCTTTGAAAAAAGAAAAGGAAACGGCGGCGAGTGAAAAAACATGCGTAAAGAACCGAAATGGAAGGGCCACGGAAGAAAATTCAAAGGTGGATATAGTCGTCGCCGAAGAATTCCCCGTCGTTCCGGAGGTCTCTCCCTTCTTTGTATCCGCTATCAACGCGCGGAATTTGCAGATTAGAAACTATCTAGAAGGTGAAGAAACGCGAGACCATCAAACGTTATTCGAATAAGTAGAACGGGTCAGCAATAAATCTGACAATGGCAACTAGCAAGACAATCTTCTCAAGCATTTTTCAATTTCTGTTTAATTTGAAAACCTCCACCTCCTTCAAATCTTTTAATTCTCCTACTTCAAACGTTATACGAATAAGTAGAACGAATCAGCAATAAATCTGACAATGGCAACTAGCAAGACAATCTTCTCAAGCATTTTTCAATTTCTGTTTAATTTGAAAACCTCCACCTCCTTCAAATCTTTTAATCCTCCTGCATCAAACGTTCTAGGAATAAGTAGAACAAGTCAGCAACGAATGAGACAAGCTTGTTAGTAATGCGATCCTCTTAGATATGTTTCAATTTATTTTGAATTATAAAGCTTCAGCGTCATTTGGGAATTGTAATCCTCTTATTTGAAAGATCGTTGGAATAAGTAGAATAAGCCAGTAGTGATTCGGAATAAGCCAGTAGGTCGGTTACTAATCTTTAAAATTATTTCGAATTAAAAACCTTCTGGCTGCTTTGCAGCTTTCAATGTCAAAAGTAATTAGAATTAGTAAAATAACTGAGCAATCACACAAGAAACTTCTCGGTTATTTTTCCATTGATTTTAAAAATGAATGATCAAAACATTATTTTAATTCGTGTCTTCATTCGAAACTTTTCAATCTTGCAAGATGAATGTAAATACTTCAAGATCCATAAATATTGTATTATAAATTCAGGTAAACGTGGATGCTCGAGCAAGCAGGAAAAGATTGATCAGACAAGCGAATCGCGAGGTAATCGTCGCTGTGGAACCGGGAAGAAGCGATAGCTCGCAGCGGCGGTGGCGTCTGATAGGAAGCGGCCGTAGAGATCGGCCGCGAAATAGATCCTTTCTGTTTCATTTCCAGCGTTCCCGGGGATCCTGCCTCGCGGAATAGATGCGTCGGAATATCTTCCAGTTATAGAGGCATTATAAGTGCCGCGGGGAATAAACAGCTTTAAGTGCGCGCACCGCGATGCGTATCGGCTTTTCCCATTACAATCCTGAAAAGACGTCGTCTTCGTCGACAGCCCCGCTGCCTCCCCGTCGCTTCCGTCGCCAGCAACGTCTATGTTCCCGTCATCGTCGTCTCCGCCGTCTGCGTCCCCGTCGTCGTCATCGTCGTCGTCGCCGCCGTCTGTGCAGCTTTTCCATTTTCACCTCAACCCGCTCATCCTGGAGCGGCGCGCGGTCGCATGGCTGCGTGCCAGTTGCAGCTTGCAATTGCAGGCTGCATATCTCGGGCGAGACGGCGGATAGAGGGAGGGAAAAAAAGGAGACGGCAGGCCTAAAGGAGAGGGCGCAGGTGTAGCCGGAAGCGGGGGCGGAACAGGAGAGGAAGTAGTGAAATTCGAGACGAGAACGCTACCGAAGCCGTCGCGACGCGTCGTCGTTGCCCGCGGCAAAGCCGATTACTGTTTTTGCCGGGTTAATTATTCGGAATCTGGTTAATTGCGAGTTGATGAGAGCTCGCTGCGTCTATCCCCCCGGGGGCGGACCAAAGTGATTCGAACAAGGTCGATACGCGCACCTAATCGGGAATCCTTCTTCCCTGTTTTGACGCGTTCTCCTACACTCACCGGACCGATATTTCTTGCCGCCTGACGGTGAATTATGGCTCCTCCGGTATCGGTCTCGCGAGAACCCTTCGATCCGAAACCACCCACACACCTCTCTCTCTCTCTCTCTCTCTCTCTCTCTCTCTTCTGGCACACACCGGAACACCCCATCGCCAATGGCGCAATAACAACTTTCCGCGAGTAGTTACTTTTTTTTCGGGGATTTAAAAAGTTCCCTATCGCGGAAAAACCAGGCTCGCACCGAGCTATAGCGAGTGAGAGGGATCGGGGGTTGTTAGCGGCACGCGCACCTGCCAGAGCAAACCCCCCGGACACCGGAAAAACCCTGCACGGAAAGTTCGACGGAAGTTCGGCGATTGTATTGAGCGGGTATGCATAATCCAATGTAACGATGACAGCGGATGACGCATGGCTGCAAAAAACCCACCGGCAACAAGCTTGCGCTTATCTTCGGAGCTGCTCCGGAGATTTTCCAGCTGGACCGACGAATATTGGGCACTCCGCCTTGGAATTTCATTTGAATCCTTTTGCGACGACGCTCGGCGACGCGACGGCCACCGACCCGACACTACATTTTATTATGATTGTCTCGCGCTTTCGGGATCGTTGATATACTCTCGGTAATATCGTGATTTTATGGCGAATGAACGCAATCGTGAATATTAAAGTGCATGGCTTAATAGACAGCGGAGAAGGTGGAAAATATTCGTAATTTCAATTTGTGATGAATAATGCTATATTATTTGCGGTTACGATATTGAAGACAGTTTCATAGAAAATAAACTCGACTCCAAGTAGTACAAGTCAATAATACACGAAGCTTTGACGATTCCAGTAATTATTTCCTGAAAGCCTCAACAGATATATTTTCTAAAAATGATTCTAAGTAGAAGGAATCAACGATATGTGACACACTGAAAATGTAAATGAATCATTTCGAAAAAAAGTACACATTGTAAAATTTCCCAGAAAATCAATGTTGCTTATAAACCTTAATAAACGGAATTATTTCGGAAAAGTCTCCACCAGAATATATTCGAGATATAATAAATCATACTTGCAAAGCCATTATGTAGAAGTAACGAGCCTTGTATAGACACTAACACCTATTTAAGAGCTCTCGAAGCGCTGAAAGGTCAAAGGACTTTTAAAACCAACGGCTGAGCTTGAAATTTACAGGCGAAGGGGCTCTCGGGGCGGAATTTTGTCAAAAATCTGTAGAACGTGAATCTCTCGAGGATCCTGGCAGACAGCCGGTTCAATGCCTGGAACATCCCCGTCGCACGGGACGAGTGTTCCCTTTCAAACAAATTCGTAAGTCATTCTCAGACGTTCGGATCGCGGATTGAAGCGCAGGAGCGCGAAAGTACGGAAAGAATCTCTGGCCGCGTTGAATGGGCGCGGGATCCGGCGTCAATGAACGAATGAAGACAGGAAGGAGGTGTGCGGTGAAATGTAGAAAAAGGACGAAATAAAAAAACCTGTAGGGAAGAAAAGGGAGAGAAGAAGAGAGAAAGAGAGAGATGGTAGAAGAGATGGAAGTTGGTACCCAGCCGCGAGGTCGTACTTTTGATCGAGCTTCTTTCCGCCTAAGCGGCTAAACTTCGTTAACGAGTGTGCCCCGCTTTAAGGAGATTTAATTACATTTTTCGCGAGAACCCGGCTCCTGTCTACCCTCCGAAAAGGAAGAGAAATTTCCGTGAATCCGAGACTTTCCCCGCCGCCTTCTCGCATCCCCTCGACCGCCGCCCCTTTTAACCCTGTGGAAACTGCTGCGCGGCTAATTGTTTTAGCTTCTACCCCCTTCTCCCTCTCCTCTACACGCATATATATATTATATATATATATATATATATATATGTGTGTGTGTGTGTACATAGGACTGCTGCCACTCTAAGTACTACTTTTAATGTCCGTGTAACTGGAAAGGGTGTCGGGCCGAGCGGCTCGTGTTTGAAAACTATTCCGCAGCGGAACGGAACCGCCGCCTGGTCCACGAAGATCTTCTGTTCCGCCGTTTATTTCGGGAAATTAATTCGCGCGCGCGTTTATGAACAGCCGGCCCTCGACAACGCCTTTAATTAATTCCCCGCCCGACTCCGATGGATCCAACGGAGGATATTTATTCCGATTTTAAATTCCGCGTCCATCGGACCAGCCGCTTCCGGTTTTGTCGCCGGTGATCGACGGGATCGATGCACACCCCTGCCAGAGACAGTCGGCCCATCAAACTTTGCCGGAATAATTTGTCCATGCAAATAGGAAAAGTTCGCCGTAATTAAGATCGTCGGATTCTTCGAGGTTTTTTTTACCTCGGGCGCATCGATCGGGTGTTAAACAACAGGATCTATAGCGTACGATATGCTTGCATTCTGGTTGTTACACAATGTGTCCGATAAATACAATTATAAATCGTATTATCAGAGTAGAGAATTAAGACATCTGCATTTGCAATGAGTCACAATTGAATTATTAAAAAGATATTTCCAATTCCGGCTGAATGAAGTTATGTTAAAATCCAATTAAATCATTCGCATTTCCTGCTAGATTGCGACAACCTGCTACATTTTAGTATGACATGATGTTTCATTAATAAATGTTTGATTAATTCGCATTAAATAAATGCAATAATAATATGACAACACAAAAGAGTGCCAGCTGCAAGGAAAGTAGAGTACAGAAGTATATTAAATGGTACAGTGAATGGAAATTTGAAAGTTTCATAAATATGTGATGATAAAGAATCTCTCGCCCACAGCATTGCACGAAGCGAATTCTTTCAAAGAACTCAATCGACTCTTTGATCACTAAAATGTTAGTTGAGAAAGAAAAATTAACCAAACGAAACCAATTTCGAAAGAACATGATTAACAAAATAATTAATGCCCGGGGAATAAAAGAATTTCAATGCGATTCGCGATACGAGGATATATGAATTAAATAACAAATTTTTAAAAAAGAGCTCAATTTTAGCGGAATTTACGCTAGTGCTGGTTCGACCGTAAACACGTTCGAAATAAACGCACAGCATTCGCAGCGTTTATTAGTTTATGTTGCACAGTGGATACGATTAATAAAGCTGGTTATTAATGATGATAATAATGATCGAGCTTACCGCACGGCCCATCGATGCACCGGCATGTTCCACGTCCTCCAGAAAGTGTCGATGTTATTTGCATTCCACCAGTCGCAGTAGAAATTTCGATCGGCGAAATGCAGCAGCTCACCGAGCAGATTAAAGAACGAATGGAATATCAAGTAGAAGAAGCACAGCCAGACGAGGTGGTTCGGTATCTGTAACAACGAAGTGAGGAAAATCGCGATGTTAAAACAGCAATTCAATCTTGTTAATCAATTAAAAATAACATCACGCGAGCTTCGACATCGTCCTTGCTGGTCGAAGCCAATTGTATTAAAGCGCAGAGGCACCTTTGATCCGAGGGTCTTAAAATATAGAGGAATCTACGTATTATTCACGAGAACAGAGATACTGAATTATTTAATTCAATTATTTCACGATATTATAATGCTCCTTCCCGTATCTGATCATAAATGTTTCAATCAGGATCTCGCTTTAAAATTCATTGCGATCCATATTTACGAGACCGAGCGAGCAGATGGAAATTCAAGAAAAGGTCACTGGGGAATTTTTAACAAAATTTCCGAGAGCGCAAAGTCGATTATAAAATCACTAAAACTTTCGACTCTCTATCGAGAGATCTCGACGGAATTTACTATTAACATCAAGCCGAATTATTATCATCTCAACTTCGAACAAAGCTACCACATTTACCTGTCGATATTTTCACATCATTCAACGGCTTTCGTTGTTTGGTTGCACAGATTTCCAGTTCCCATTACACGCCGCCAGCAAAAACTCGTTAATTGGCTCATTTTTTCCAATTCCCCATGGGAGAATAGACTGTCAAAGTCTGACCATTTAACTTCCAGAGTATTCGGAGCCGGGGATCATAGATAACAATCTAATTTCGCAGGACGTCGGATCGTTTCTTTCACGAGTATAATCAGCGCTCGCGCGCAACTTAATGAACTTTTCTCTTTCATTCTTATTACCGTTCGCGAATGGTTTTTTGCGGGGACCGCTGTCGATTAATGTTGGATCACGCGGGCTAGCGTAACGCACACGTCAAGGTAGCACAACCCTCACGGCTATGGGTATTAATATTTTACTTTCTTTTTGTCTTGCATCCTTCATTCGGGGGGCTCGTTAAACCGACGCGAATTCGCGTCCCTCTCTCTTTCGCTGTTCCATTGCCGGTTCGCCCCGAGGCAGCCGCGCAATTTCGCATAATTCTTAACCTCTGTTAGCATACCGTTGGGGGCGAGTGACGAGGGGCGGGAGGGGGCGGGTTGGTAGCACGACGGAGGAAGGAACGGGAAGAAGAAAGGAAATATGATGGTGGATGGAAGGTGCCAGCAGGAACATCAAAGCCCTCTCGTATTGTATAATGTATAAAATGGGAACGAAATGCTGAGTACGATGCAGTAATAATGAAATAGACTTCTCGTTGTTCCGTGTGTCATCGGACACTTCAACTGGCAGTCGCAGGGACAGAAACGTATCGATGTTACGCGATGACGTAAATTGTAAAGTAAAACGAGCTCTTATTCGTACCCGAGATGAAACGGGAAGCACGCTGTGTGTCACGATGAGTATTCACGCTCGGTTCGAACAAAGCCTCGTCATTTGTAAAATATACTATACGTGGCAAACGTGTCTATAAATTTACGCAATTAAAACAAGATTAATGGTTCTGCTCCCTTCAAAAGCGACCTATCAGTAGAAATTAAACATATTCTGAAAGAGTTACAGAGTTCTAAAACTGTAAATAAATTAGAAACAGTCAAAACTAATAAATCAGTTGTTGAAAGTATTATTCTTCTTGCGACGAAGGGTCTAAAAATATTCAACGAAGAGTCCCTGTGATAATTAATTAAAAAACATTATTACAATGATTCAGTTACTTTGATTTTATGGAATTTTTAGGGGATGATTGTTCGACAGTTAACGTGTTACTCATAGTCTACACATAATGGCGTCGGTCCGCTTCAGATCACGTTTTACAAAACAAAGCGTACCTCGATCGCATAATGGAAAACGCAACAAACAAATTGCCAGTCTAGAACGTCCACGTCGCCTCAATAAAATCGCGAAATCCGTGCGATTTTATCACAATGGCTCGTTTCGTTCGATTCCCCGTGTAAACTCCGTGTACAATTCCCGTAAACCAATAACGCCGCAAACGGAATTCATAACGTGTAATTAGTTCGAAGAACTGGAAGGGATAACTGAGCCGAATAATGTATCATAATACACAAAAGGTGGAGCGACTAACATTCAAACACAAAAGCCCAAATCCGCTTGCAAACGGAATCGCGAACCCCGAAGAAACGGAGATCGCGCATTATTTACGCGCGGCGTCGTGGCCGGGACCAACAATTCCGCGATTGCGTCCGGTTCCAGAGGAAAGTTCGCCCCGAAAATTGCTCGTGAATAACTGTGCGTCGTTTGTGCGACACTGAGCGCGAGAGACACAGAGATGGAAGAAGGAAGAGAGAGAGAGGGAGAGAGAGAAAGAGAGGTAGCAGAAACGGTGAAAGGCAATCGCGTCGAGGAAAGATCAGACGGATTCTTGCAGTTGTCGTGGAGTTGGCCGGTCGCAGCGGCCCGGCCGTTTAGCCAAGGAAGAATTTTGAAGTTATTTCGTTTTCGAATGTCTTCTCTAATTCCCCCGGGAGCGTCGCGGCCGCTTCCGGGAGGCCCTCTGCCCGCTCCAAAGGACTTAATAATGTTGCCAGGCACAAAGGTCAAGTCTCTCCTGCCGGCAGGCATTCGCGGCACTTTTATAGAACGACGATGGAAGGGGCGAGAGGACACCCTTCACCGAGCTGTCTCCACCCCATCTCTCTCTCTCCCTCTCTCTTTCTCCAGAGCACCCCTTTCGGACCACCCCGCCGATCCGCGTAGCCCGCAAAAACTTACCTCGACGTTTTAATTTCGTTTAACCCCGGTATGTTGGCCGGCTCGCCAGAGGAAGCGAATCGGTCGGGTAAGGGGGATGAAACCATGGTGAAAACCGTTTGAGACACGCCGATGATACCACAAAGGAAAAAGCGCCGGCATAAACTTTGAACCCCGCCTCCCTTTTCTTGGCCACAGGCTATCTCAGAACGAGACCGCTTTCATCCCCCTCGACTACCGACTACGCCACGCCGGATGAGTCTTGCTCCGGTGATATGTGACACCGTGCAAAGATACGAGGGGAATTTGAATTCTCTCGGCTCGTTTCACACCCCTACACGTTTCTTATTAATCGCTATCTTTTTCTAAAGAGCTTCCCTTACGCCGCTGTCTCCGACGAGATTATAATCGCTGGAACAACGTTGCGGGCAATTCTGATGTCCCCAGGAATCTAGGGGTGTGAATCGTTTTAACACATTACCGACCGGTGATTATTGCATATTTTTGAAAAATGTATGCTACATGGCTAAATTTTCATTTAGCATTTAGTATGAACTAACTAAGTCACCCTCAATAACGTCGTCTAATAGTTTCATTTAACATTGCAATGTCAAAGAAAGTTTCTATGCACTTTTTTGGTACAGCAGAATTATTAAAAATCCTATTAATAGGCTTCCAGTCGGTAAAGTGTTAAAAAGTCATAGTTCGTGCTTCATTATTAGGTCGCGGATCTTTATGCTTAATACAAATTTAACGATTGCGAGGAACCACCTAGGGATTCTTTTCCATTTAACAATTGTTAAACTGCGAATCTTTGTGTAAAATAAAATTTTTCTCCATCAATTACAAGATGCAGGAGCCAAGTATAATTTTCTTTCCTTAATCATATTAATACGTTGAAATCAGTACACCGACCGATTAGTTTTTTTCAATCTCTACACTGTTTCAAATTTCACCCACCCATTTTTGCCACAAATGTATACGATCCGCAGTCTAATAATTATACTAGATGAAAACCAGATGATATATTCCATTCCAAATAATTTATTCGGATTAATCGTACTCGTGTTCGAAGCTAGTAGAGCTCCTGCTACTAATGGTGGGAAACGTGCAATCCTAGGCAGACGAAATGAGAAATGACAGGTTCGGAAACATATAATAAATTGTTAGCAGCTGTTGCGGAAGATCGATGGCGCAGATTTTCGGGCGACGTTGGAAAGATCGAGCGATTGAAAAGCGACTCCCATCGGGGGGCGGATTTTATTCTGTGCGTTTTAATAAACCGCGTCAAACTTTTCAGAACAGTTCCGACTCGTTCGCAGCGATAACAATAAAAAACTTTTCCTGTCGCGTCTGAGCGTATGAGGGTACGGGGAGAGGACGAATTGAAACTCCCGTCAATTTTCTTTCGATCATGGCCCGACCATGAATTTCCCTGTATCGTCAACAGGAGAGACAAATTGCGTATGCTCTCGCAATTCGCCGCTCGCGCGATGGGTTTTAAGTTCTGTTCTCGATGTACAATATATACACAGGGTGTCCAATTTAAAATTTCTCACACAATTATTTCCCACTCTGTTTCACTCTGTGTCAGACGGACATGTCACGGTCTATGTACACTAAATTTTGAACGGTACTGAATGATACCTTAAATCACCTTGAAAGGCGAAAGCGTTAATTATTAGATCCAGAAAAATGTTAACCCGTAACCACTGTGACCCTATTTTAGTTACATAGTTACATGGTCAAATTGACCCATCAACAGTGGTCACGGGTTAATACACTTTTACACAAAATTGCTCTATCGATTGAAGGTGCAGAAGGCAGGTCCTTCCATTTAAAGAAATCATGGTGAGCTTGAAATTTCTTTGAAGATTACACCACAATATTTCCTCCGCTATACTAATGCAACTTCTGTATATTATTTTTTTATTGTTACAAGTAACGGGGCTATTCAAGCTAGACAAAGTTGTTGCTTCACCCCGTATATCGTAACGCCCTATCTAAAAGCAATGACGATGTTAAAGCTTCTCGTCGCAATATCCCATCCTGTAGTCGCGTCGCGACTATACATAGGGTACTTTCCCGTCAATTTTTCTCTCGTTCCTGATTGTTATTCTTACATCCCACTGTTCATACGATAACAGCTACTTCCTAGATTACACGGGGGCGCACAAGCTTCGCTGCAGTAAATACTACGAGCGACGTGCTCCAGGGAGACTCGCTCGGCACAGGAGAGAACCGGAGTGAGAGAAAGAGAGAGAGAGAAACGGAAACGAAGAAAAGGGAATAAGGAAAAAGGGCTGGAGTAGAACGAGTGAGCGCGTGGCGGCACACGATCGGCAAGGGAAAGAAAATGGAAAATATCGATTAGCAACATAATATAATGCTAACCGGATAGACGAACTTACGCGAATCGGTCGACACGACGTTTCCGGGCCCGGGCTTTTTACACGATCCGGTAACGATAGCACGGATCCCGTGTCCATATTACATTCAGCTATCGGTAAGTACATATCGGAAATTCAATGGTCCCCCTTTGCCCTCGGCCCTCCTCGAACCGTCCGCGTCTTCGTATTCCTGAATCCAATATGCCTGCATTATTGATAGAAATCGATCGATGCTACTCGGTATATATGCATGAAGCACACATTACAGCTGTGCGGCGTTCTATGGGACAGTGCGAGATCGGCGAACCGATGGCTTGGTGCGAGCAAAAATCACGGGGCTGTCTTAAGGCAGGTGCACTCAAGGTTGCCGAGGATTTTTACGGTTCATGGTGGACTGAAAATCGCTAGAGAGGGACCAAATGAATGAAGATATCGAACATTCAAAATTTAAAATGGGAGACTTGATAATTTGGTGAAAATTGAAAACCCTTTAACGTCTATTTGTTCAAGAAAAATGTTATCAACGTAAGTATACGCGAGATTGTCCAATAAGTAGAAATGGTAGGAATTGGTAAGACAGGTTGGTAAAATAATAAAAGAGAGACCAAATGAATGAAGACATCGAAGATTGAATGACATTCATGAGATTCCCCATTAAGTAGAAATGGTAGAAATTGATCAGGCACGTCGGTCAAGTCTATGCAGTGAAAGCAATCGAATGTCAAAAATAGACTTTTTCCTACTTACATGTTTCAGAATCGGTTACTAGACTGCGGATCACTGCAGAATAAAATAAACTTTAAAAGTTATAATTTTTCCTTGATATCGCAGGGGATTAAGAGAATCGTGTCAAGAGTTCCCAAAGCAAAAGTGTTGCGATGTCAGTGTGCTCGACATTTCCTAGGAAAAATAGCGAGTGCAAAGTTAATAGAACAGTGGAGCACCCTCGGCAGCACGAGCGATGCAAAAGCAGACTTCAACTTTGTCGTCTTTCCACTCTAAAAGAACAGAGAAAGAGAGCGAGGGGGTGGGAGAGAGAGAGAGAGAGAGAGAGAGAGAGAGAGAGAGAGAGAGAGAGAGAGAGAGAGTGCCGTCGAAACGGTATTCGCTCGCAAGGAAGTATTATTTCGCGAATCGAGCAACGGCGTGTTCACCTGGAGGCGTGGTTCGATCTTCGACGACGTTCCTGACTGCGTGTAACGCGAAAATGCGTTTTCAATGAGCGTCGCCGGATAATACAGAGACGCCGTTGTAAATCCGTCGGGGAACGCTTTAGTTTCGCATCGGAGAACGAGGCGACAACGGCAGCCCGGCCATTTGAATGTCGGTCCGAAAGTTCCGCGGAATCTATGAATTCATGATTCAACTTTCGCCGGGGTGTACAGGCTGGTCGTCGTTGACGTCGCCACACGTGAGTTATACGCCGTCGGAAACGGCAGCTTGTAAAGGAGTTACCCTGTAACGCCGTTTCTATCAATAAACGAGCCGTTCGAATCCGAATCTCCTCGCAGCCTTCCGACGTTCTTTCCGCCGGGAACGACCCGCGGAGAAGAATTATTTCCAGCGATACAGGAAGCCGAAGACAGCGGGTATAGTTCTCTAAGGTCGTTTTTCCTAGCCGGGTTCCCGGCGAAGAAACCTCACGAATCGAGTCGCGTGGGCACTTAATAGTTACGATGAAATTTACCGTCATCCTTCGACGTTTTAAGGGCTGTGTTCTCGAGGGATCTATGGGCCGAGGTCCTCTCGGGTTCGAGACCGAGAACCTGTCTTCTAAGGGTCGGTCAAGAGACACTCCGAGGTCTTTAGTGCGCTTTAAGGGCCGCGAGAGATTCTCCTGGGCGGCGCGAGTGTTGGACGAGACTCTCCCGGCTCTACGAGGATCACCTCTTCCTGCTGAATTAAGTCTCACTTTGGCATCTGCAGGATCGCCCGAGGGCATCTACCAGCTCCCTTACTGGGCCAGAATCTTTGGGAGTTTGTACGAGTTCTTCTAGGATTTTCTATTGTCTCCGGGATAATTATTTTCTGGAGCGCTGTTCAGAGTTCTCTTGACTTATCTGCGGGACTATCTGGTCTTGGAGTGTCATAATTAAAGGTATAGAGCCTCTATGGATCATTCGCGACGCTGTAGTCATTCGAAACAGCTGTCTCCTAAATACAGAAAATTTTAGTTTCAGTTCTTTAAGTACTTCTACTTAAATTCGTTCATCCGACGTTCTGAAGTCTGGATGACCCAGTAAAAAATCCTCGACTCTTAAATCTCCCAACGTTCGAGTGAGGATTTTTAGGATCCCCTGTGGCTTGTTCAAGATTCTCTACGGGTCAGTCAAAGGTTCTCTAGATACCTGAAAGTTCAATTGAAGTTCTCTAGACTCACTTAAAAGCTTCTTGAATCTCCTAATACGATCTCAGCGATCTCTAAAATATTTTATAGTCCATTTAAGATTCCTTGGCCTACTCTAACTGACTCGAGGATCACAAATGAATTTCGACCAATCTACTAATTCTATAGTGTTAATTTTGTACCGAACAGACAAACAGACAAGAAAGCGATCTAATAAAAACGTGGTAGAAATATCTTAGAGCACAAATAGAAAACCGTAAAACGTTGTACGGTAAGGATACACGTGCCTTATTTCGTTACTACTAGGATTCAGAGAGTGTGGCGGGACCTAACCGCGGTATAATTACTACTTTCAATGCCAGGGGTCGTTCCACGATATCAAGAGATCGGGAGGGCACGCCGCTTGTAAACTGTTCGCGACAAAGCCCAGTTGCCGAAATGGTCGGTGTAACCATGGCCTTAGTGCGCGCGATCAAGTTTGAGATCTGGATCCCTCGATTATCGTTCGCCGGCTCGAAGGGTCCCGCTCGCTCGCTTGCTTGTTAACATCGTTACGTGGATTTTATCGGATTTCGAGGCCGAGGTATAACCGCGTTGTCCCCATAAACGGCGACGTAAACTCCGAAAACACGGCGTGGTAATTTGACACGTAACATTTGCGGCCGCCATTAAACCTCCCGATACTCGGCCGCCAATGCTTTCGATGCGTTAATTAAAATTTTCAGTTGGCGCGTTTACAGCATGCGCGCATTAAATCTGCGGATGGAGGGGAAGAACACTATATCCGGTGTAAACCGGGGATAGATGGAACGAAACGGGGCGATGAAAAAGGACGGTTCGTCAAAGGGCTCCCGGCGTGTCCATCAACGGCAAAAATGGCAAAATTCGTGTATCCGCGGCGCGTCCGCTAACACGAAACAATATTTGCGTATTAAAAATCGGCACCGGAGGAAACCAGGAGTCGCGTTAATGGAAAGGTAATCAGAAGAATGGCTTTCCGGCTCTCTACGTCCGCTACGCTCAACTCCCACCCTCGTAATGTGAAAGCCACATTCACGCCGAGAACAAGTGTCGCGCAAACAAGCAGCACGCCACCCCCACCCCGATAATGAACGGAAGACTTTTAATTTGCTGTCGAGGCAGATACGCGAATTCGAGCGCGCGGATTATTTCCGCGTGTCCTTGCCGACCTCGCTAAAATATAATCGGAATACTCGCCGGTTAATGCGATGCCACCACTTCGGATCTCACTCGTCTTCCAAGTAAAAGCAATCGCAATTACTGTCACTCGAAAATATCTCACAATTTAAGACGGAGGGACTTTCTAAAAATATACTACATTAACTTCTTTCTGATATTTCCAGGACTAGTTTACTATCTGATGCAGGAAGAGCGAGAATTTTAGAAAAACTGCAATTTGTTCAGTCATGCAATCTGTTCCTGTTAATTACAAGTTTCCACGTTTTAACAAAATTACACTATTTTACATAGTGTATGCAGACTCTTTTGACTGGCTACAAGATTCACCCGGTCGATCAAGGTAATTAGGTTATGGATATTTCTGTGACGAAACTGTAGTTCTCCAGGAAAAGGAGATAGAATCGCGTCTATATTTGGATTTTCGATATGGTGAATTGTAGGCGAAGCAGGAAACAGCGAATTTTACAGTTCGAGAAGGTTAGTGAAAAATTTAGTATAATATAATTAGTACACTGCGGGTTTCGTGTACTTATAGCATATAGACTTCTCTAAAATTCAATGTACCTTGAAATTTTAATAAGATCGCCGTGTTATTTAGAATTGAATGGAACATGCAGATTGTACATTGATTCCCAAATTGGTGCATGGGGTCTAGTACTTATCGCATGGAAAATTTCCAAATACATAAACTTCCTATTCCTCCAAATAATAATCGTATAGTAAACCAGAATAACATTTAGACAATTCGGAGAGCACTATTATGATAAAATCTGTATGTGTCCGGCGATTTTTAATTACGGTAGCGGTCTTGAATATCGAGAAATTCGGATGTTCCTTGCGGTTCGGGGCGCGAAATAATCGAGTCGATCTCGGCGATGTGGACCGGAGGAGGGTGTATTCGGCGAACCGGGCGTCGGACGTCGGTAATTAATGACGCGATAGGTCCAATTAACCGGCGGCCGGGAAAAATTTGTTAACGAAGCCCGGCGGAGCGTGGGCTTTTGGCCGGCGCGCGGTGCTTTAATCGGGAACCGGTGGCGAGACGCGGCCTCGAAAACCCGCGCTATTATTATACACGCTCCAGGAGGACGATTCGCGGCAGTCGCTTTCGGGATGGAAGTCATATAATTGAATTCGGTTCACCGAGTCCGGTTCACTGATCGAAACACTACGGCTGGCTAGTTCCGATCCGGACTAACGAGAGAATAACGAGCACGAATAACGACGCCCGAGTGAAATCGGCCTCGATGGACGCTGGTCTCGACCGACTCGAACACAGTATGACCTAGGTGCTTACAAACACTCTGATCACGGTGCCTCGCGAGGCTCCCGAAATTTCTGATTGGACACCGTTTTAGGCGCGTCGATCTCTAATCCATTATCGCCAGCGAAACATTATCGTGCTGCAGTGGCTAATCAAATACTATTTATATAATAGCAAAATTATTGTATGTGATTGTCACACGAATAGATTTATTTATTAAAAACTAGCTGACCGGACAGACGTTGTCCTGTCCAAATTTCAATAAATTTGTTTGAGCTCGTTATAATTACGCATATCCATTGTTCAAATCGTCAGTTATGGTCTTGAGTTTATACAAAAATCCCATAGAAAAAGTACTTCCATTTTTCCCCGAATTTTCCATGTTTCCAGACAATTTTTCCAATTTTTCTTTCCCTAAAAGCCTTAGGACGTCAATAATGCAACTTCCTATTGAAATATTGATTAAAAGCTGCGACATTCGTTTTTTTTATTGCATTAAAATATGATTCAGAAATCACTTTTAGTTTTTCCCGAATTTTATATTTTTCCGAGCAACTTTTCCAATTTGTTTTACGCTAAAAACCTGATTCGGACTACAACGAACACTTAAAAAAAATGATCCAAATCGGTCCAGCCGTTCTCACGTGATGTCGTGACCAACGTACAGCATTTCATTTTTATTATATAGAAGATACCAGGTTATTTTTAAGATTGTAACCATGCAACCACGAGGAACTGTTCAACAAATTTATTTCCAGCGTTGAAATTAGCTCAGCATTTTCGGCACAGAATACTCTCACGGCGCAATAATTGCCAGTTTCGAGGTCGTCACGTAACCAAGCCGCACGGAGAGGAAAACAATTAATTCCGAGCTTCTTCGTAAATCCGTGCGAAGGCATAACACGACGAGCACTATACTCGTCGCCGTCGTCTACGATCCTGGGACAGAAAATCCGGTGTCGGCGTTCCTCGAGGCAAGATCGCGGTTGCTCTTCCAATCTCATAAGTCACGCGACGAGAAGGATTGCTCATTCTCGGGACGTGCTCCCTTTGTGCCCTTCTGTTTCCCGGGCTTCGCCGCCGAGAGGGGAAAAATAATTGTTTGTCGATCGAGGGGAAAAATCGCGCGAACGAAAAGAGCCTGGAGGAGGACTAGAAGCGATGTTCCTGGATCTTTGAGATCTCGGAGATCTCCGAGGTCTTCTGCGGACCCTTCACCAGCGCGGTATGGCCTTTATTTTCGTTTACACCGCAAATAACTGCAAGGGTGGTCGGATAGGGCAATCCCCGTGACCGTCCCCGGTTAATTGCGGTTCTTATATAGGAAACGGTGAACTTCGAAGACGGAGGGTTGGCTGCCGTTCGGAAGAAAGAGGGCGTACGACGGTTCTGGAAGGGCGAAGGAGAAACGGAGGGACGGTGAAAAGCCGGGGAACTGCAATGTAGGACGAGACTTTAATCTTGTCGTAATGGGGAAACGCAATTTTCCTGCAGTCCGCTGCCAACGAGGTCGTTTCCTTAGATCGATCTGCTTTATACGAGCGCGTCCTTTCGCCTCCGTCCACTCGTCCCTCGTTTCGGAATCTCTTTGACGCGCTTGCTCGCGGGCACACCGTCGACGAAAAAGAACCAGGTAGGTGAGAGAAGACGCGAGCCGAGCCTGCGGAGAGGGAGATTCGCGTCTTCCTTTGCTCTTTTAGAGCCTCTTCGCGAGAGATGCTCCCGTCCCGCTGCCTCACGGAACTTGTTCACGCGTCTCGCATTTCTGAACGTCGTCGACTAATAAAGGAGGACACGGGAGCATCCCTTCATACCCGTTGAGACATCGCTGCTTATTGGCCAAGGCGGTAGTCGACAGCTTGCTAATCCTAAATTCTCGTGACTTGTTTTTCCAATTTTTTTAGTCGATTGTCACCTGCTCTTTGAGAGAAATTCACAATTTGATTAAACATACACTTGAAGAGAATGAAATAATCGTTGGAAACAAGAACACCCCTTTAAACCGATGGCTAAGCTGTGAATTAGAATGCTCTCTAGCTATAGGGGTGAAACAACCCCTTAAAAATTTTTTTCTCGCCCAACCCATATGAAATTAAAATTTGCTACTCCGAGATACACGGCTAAGGATAGTGCCCCCTAAGTTACAGCTCTGGAAAATTTAATGAATCGAGCTGCATATCCTGGAAATCTTGTCTGTCCTATATGGACGAAAAGATCACTACAGGACTGTGTACCGAGATCCGCAAAGCAAATAGCTGACCCAATTTGTATAACATATGGGTTTACTAGCCCCTAAGATATTATGTATTTCCGGATAATCAAATGGATCGAGCTGGACTAAGCCTCGATGTATAAGGGATGGATAAGCCTGAGGATCTAGTAGCTCAAATGGTCTCATAATCAGCTGAATCAATTTCTATAACGTAAGGATTCACTAATTCCTAAGACATTATACAGGGTGGCAATCGTAGTACCACCACACCTTGATTATTTTCTGAAATCTATTATAACTGAGGCTAAACTGATTCAATTTATGAGAGTTACATTATGTCTTTTCTGAAAATTCAGCGAAGATTGTATGATCCATCTCACAGTGTTTAGGGATCTCTAGTGGTCCAAACTTTTCGATCAGGAAGTATAATAGATCAACATGGTCTAAGATCTTAAGATCTGCTACCTCAAGCAATCTACCTCCACAATTTGCTAATCCAAGCCACGTAGCAGGTTCTCATCGATCTACGATCCATTAAACTTGCATGTCTTCATCGTTTGTTGTCTCAAGTCACCAGACACGTGTCCTCATCGGAACATCAAAGCGGGAAGACAGAATCTAAAGAAGCGAAGAGATTGTTGAAGATAAGGTCTGCTAACAAGTCTACCGTCCAGCTAACGAGTCTACTGGCAAGTCTAGGTCACGTAACTCTCCAATCTTCTTTTTCTCCATCTACTATACATGCAGATTGTCCACCAAAAAAATTCAGCACCGAATCAAACAATCAGATCCATTCACAAAACTAGGCAAAGGATTTATCCTACCAGTGGCATGGGAATCGCGAAGAAGTGACCTAAACTTTTCAAGTTTCAAACTTTCAAACAATTTTTTCCTTACATTTTAACAACACTTCAAAACTTAAGAATGTAAAATATTATTCATCATTCTGAAGACAAAATTCTAAAATTGAAGGTAAAACATCAAAAGGCAGTTTATATGTTAGAGTTTTGTAAATTCTATAAATTAGAATTTCCATTTCCTTTAAATAGTATTACCATAGACTGATGCAAATAATTTTTTTATCATAAAAAGTCCCACAGTTTTGGAACAAGCAGTACATAATATCCCCTCGCTCATCTCTTTACGCTGACAGACTTCGATCACTCTGAGCTTGTTAGTCTCTCACTTTGTTGTCTCTTTCCTTTTCTAGTCTCGGTTTTATGTTTTTTTTTTAAGCTATATTATACTCACAGCAAGCTTCAACAGACGCTCCGAAGCCTTCGCGACGTCCATGTTCTGAAAAAATAAACGAGAATCGATTATTAATCCGAGCAGGGAGGCACACGAACGGTAAATACAGCCGGAATGGAAGTTGGATGATCGTGGGCAGGGGCGGGTTCGATAAAACAGGGGTGCAAAACGAAAGTTTCTAATTGGACGCGAGCCCGCGGAATATGTAGCGTGAATTCGCCAGTTCGCGCGGAAATTTTCACGCAGTGATTACGGTGAACAACGGAGGCCGGTAATTAAAAAATGCAGATAATTAACAGCTAACTTCTCGTGAATTCGAGTATGTTTTGACGCGCATTGAAAATCGCGTTCTTCTCACTTTCAATCAGTGTTTGCTAGAATAGAAAAAGGGGACCGAGTACGATGTAATGATAATGTAATAATGGATTCATTATTTAAAATGACTCTAAGTGTTAGAATAAAAATATTCTATTGTCAGCTGTTGAAAACCTTCGCGGAATATAATCCATGTGGTATAAAAGAAAATTGTAATTTGTGCAAAAAATGTTCTGGTTGTTTTTTTTTCAGCACAAGCATGGCACTAAATACAAGAATAAATATTCGAAACTAGTAGGGGTGCACTGGAATACATTCATGGTAATTCATTTAAAATATATGAGATGACAGGCGCAACACATTTCGTGACAAGTGATGGAATTTAGAAGTGTAACGGAATGACTAAATAATAATGATTCTAGCTATCTACGTATTTTTACCATAAAAATGATGAAATATTAATGTCACGACTACCAATCTGATCGCCCAAAGTTGAATTCATTGATACGACAAAAATAAACATATCATGTGTGGGTATGTGTGTGTAGCTGCAAATAATTTCTACTTCTGCTTGTCACATTAGGTTCTACCCGGGACATCTGTCAAGTGCAGACTAGATGTTACTCTCATTAATATCTAATGAGACATATATATCAATGTTAGCATCTTAAAATATTCGATGACATGTTAAGTGGGATGCAATAAAGTATTTACTAGAATATTCAAAATAATACCGTCATACGCTAAGTGACAGGATCTTCAGAGATGATCAATAATTACAGCGTATTAATAGCGGAAAGGTACGAAAGGGGCGTAATTCAATAAATCATGTGTCAATGGACTGATAGTATTCGCCGGATTTGCAATTAGATATGTGAATAAGAAGCTTAGGATTTTATTAATAGATAATCCAGTACCTATGTAATTCAAGATCTACAAAAATGATACTGATGAATGATTTTGTCAATTCAATGCCCAACATATCTGTCATCAGAACGTCTACATTTTAAAAAGTCGCATTCTTATTTTGAGGAAAACAAGCTAGCAAGAAATTAAGATTAGAAAATTAATATTGCAGATTATATTGCCACGGAAATATTGTTGCAGATAAAGGTCCAGTTAAAACCCACGATGTGCGAATGCAGTAAAATATTGCTAAATAGTTTCCAAAATAATTTTCTTGGATATGAATTGAAATAAAACAAGAGATAGAATGAGAATAGCAGGCAGCGTGAATGCAATAAAATCCTGGTTCCGTGGGAACTATTGTATGATAGAAGTTCGAAGTCGCTAAAGACTGAGAGATTAGCAGCAATTCGAATGGCGGCGCATGCTTCAATTGGAATAACTGCGGTTCCCGGAAAGTATCCTCTTATTCCCCCATGCTCGAGAACGTCGAAGGAGCTTTCCAGCAATGGCATTGATATTTCGTGCGGTGTACTAATTGAATACAGGGGAAGGCAGCCAACCCTCCGGCGTTCCGCTTAAGTGGCGGTTGTCGAGGTCTCTCCGAATGGCACAACACGGGAACCCACGTTGCGTATATACCGGGCTTACAAATAAATACCTAAAGAGCCTCCTGTCGATTTCAACACGCCATTTCCACGCGCATAACCAGACACGTGTGCGCACACGCGACCGCATCTTCGATCTTCGACGACCACCGCTACCCACCAAAATTTAACAAATTGAAATGATATACACCGCCAGCCACATACTAACTACCGCATAACTCTACCCGTTTCCCAAGTTTCCATACTCACGCTGAAGCTACGTCACACTTTCGAGCTTCAAATTATTTCAGTTTCACTTATTTCACTCGTAGAAGATATATATATTATCTTTTCCATAATCTTTTTTTAACCCGCATCCGTCCCTCGTGTCGATTTGACACAGTTTTCCCAGAAATAAGTTACACTGTTCTGGTATTTGTAGGTAAATTTTCCCGAAACTTTGTATGACTTTTGTTTTTTTAATGCGGCACATAAGCGAAAAACTCAAGATGTAAATGTTAACTCATCAATTTGACTAAAGAAACATTTAAATTTTGTTTGTTTTGTGTCACTGTGTCAATTTTACACCGAGGGACAGATTCAGTTCGTGAAATGAGGGACGGGTGAGGGTTAAAGGGTCTAAAATAATTCGAATATTTTGAATGATTTAAAATTCATGAAATTTACAGTCGAGTTATTAATAACAGTTAGTTACTTGATAAATGCAGTATTCACCTTACTCTATAATTTAGCTAATTTCCGCCGTAATAATTATGCTGCATCTGCTCTTCAATCATTTTTATCTAATAATCAACCTCCACGAGCTCCACAAAAATATTTGCACGAAAGACACGTAGCGTAACATTCCATCCATTTTCCACTGACACTGCGTTCATGATTTCAAATTAGAAAATGACAGTTTGTTGCTGAAACCGTGAGGTCGAAATTCACGTATGATTTCATATTTTAAGGAACTGGCAGGATCATTTTGCAGTATGTAGAAATAAAGTGTGGAGGAAAGTTCATCTTGATTATTAAATACATTACAGTTGTTCGAAGTGAAAACGAATAGAATTTTGCAGTGTGAATATTTGGTTGAATCGGAGTAGCGCGTTCAGCAGTCGAGTTTTGTTTAACGATACACTTTTCCGGCGAGGTTTTCATTCAAGTCCGCGAGTTCATAGATTGAAATAAACATACGGGGAATGGCTCGTTAATACTGTTCCAAGCGACAAAATCACGCGATGTCCGCGTTGCTCGCCGACGCCAATTATCCTTATTCGTGAAACTTTTATTCCCGGGGATACGGACGGTTGCATTAAATCGTCAAAGCGATCTGTAAAACATCTGGTAACGGTGTCCGTGTGCGTTTCGACGAGCGAGGGACCCAAACCCCAAATTAGAATATCATATTCTCCGTTTATAACGAACGCGCATCAACCACTGTAATTGCGGATTCCGCGATGCGTGTAATTGTACATAATTAAAAAATATATATATATATATGTAACGTGTACAGTGCGCGTACGCGGAATTATCGGTCTACGGACTAATGTATGGGATTCTGCTCGTTTTGTATTCCGAACGATTACATCGGGAAATTTGCTCTTCGATTTTCCCGGAGAAAATTCGAATGCGACTGCACTTTTTCACGCGTTACACCGTTCAAATTACAGACCGACGGAATCCTCGTTAACGTTGGTCACCGACTATTTTTCGAATTTTTCAGAATTTCATAATTTCACGTTCTCTCGACAATTGCCGCTTTAATTAACACGTGTCTGGCATGAATATTCCCGCTGCAGATTTTCCAAATCGAACCTGTAAGGAAACTGAAATTTTCATTGATTCTGTTAGCTGAATATCGTAAAGTGATTTTCCTGATAAAATATCCCACTATCTTTCTCAATGGTCATCGTTCATCATGCAAATTTAAATGTTTACAAATTATACCAAAAAATTATAGGGAATATTTATATAATTCTAAACCAGTTCCGAATTTCCTAAACCAGTACCAATTTCTGCAAGCAACAATTTTGAGAACTAACACCAAAAAATGTACATTTTTTTTTACCTCTGCAAATGAAACCATTCGCTTCCTGTCTCGTTAAATCGCTGTGCGCATATTCTGCGGGCGAGGGCAGATGAATAGCGCAAAAACTCGCCTAATATTAAGAAAGGAGGATCCCGGGCAACAAAATGGACGAATAAAAAGGGTGGTACGGAGCACGAGTCCCGGCGGGCTGCGTTTAAAACAGCTCACGTAGGTGACACGCTGCACCGAGATCATTCTTCGTCTTTCCTTTTCTTTCGTCTCTGGCTGCGGACGTGAGACGTTGCACAATGATCGATCGTCCGGTCGGATCAAAGGCCAGAAACCTTCGCCGATGCCTTGAGGGGCTTCACAAAGGGTTATAATAAGCCGTCTCGGGGCGAAAACGCGGCCACTCGAGTTCGAGGGATTGGTAACTCGAACCATCGACACCGTTGTCTATGCCGCTGAAACTGGATACTGTCAGTCGGATAAATTCGCGTGAATATCACTGCCCGTGTCGTCGATAGCCGATCAAGGTCATCGTCCTTTGACGCTATTTTGCGATTCAGCCGATCCTGCACAGGCTCTACTTTGTAATTCAACACAAACGTCTCCCTTTCGAATCCAGATTTCTCTAGTTTGACCACCCTTTTTTTTATAATGCCCTGGGAGGGTTTTTCTTCCTTCCTATATTTTTGACTCGGAGAGGATCGGCAAGCCCCATTCATTGACTCACTTGCCAATCCTTTTCCGAGAGGGCCACTACATGTTCTTGGCTTTTAGTTTGACCACCCTAAATCACGAGACTCCAACCAAACAATTTTACGTCGCTCTCTTAGCAAAGAGTTGATAGCGACGTAAAATAAATTTAAAATAAAAACGTCATGAGACTTGGTGACGAAATGACGTGTACAAAATTTGGAAGGAATTAGTTTAAAAATTTTAACAATGTCATTTTTTAAATACTTGATTAGAATTAATCATTTTTGATCATTTCAGATATTATTCAATAAACTGACAAAAAATTTCACGTCCACCCTCCGTGGTGGATGATCCGGTTTCCTGTTGATCACGCCTCGCATACGGTACGATGAGCATTGGAGGCGCGAGGCGTAGAAGGGAGAGCAACCTTGGACTGCTCAGTTCTCGCTGGCATGATCGCGTGGCGCTAAGAGTGGGGCAGAAGTACCAAGTCGTCGCGCGTCGATGAGCATCGGAAATACGAGGTGTGGAGGGAAGAGCAACCTTGCATTGGCGAGTTCCCGCTGGCATAATCGCGCGGCGCTAAGAGGGGGGCAGAAAGAGTTCCGTGGAGACATGAGAAACGACTGGAAGCAGTCCTGGTCGTGGTGCCGCGATTCAGGGGATTGTCGCGCGATCGTTTCCTTCTTTCGACGTGTCGGCGTCGTTTCAATTAGCGGCTGGAGATTTACGGCTCCGCATCTACGAACACCTTCTTGTCGTATCCCCGAGATACTTGGAACTCAGTGGACTCGAATTGAATTCCAAGCAAGGCTAACAATGCCAGGGGGTGCAGCCGGCCCGAACCCGTGTTATGTCTGCCCTTCATCTCCGTCACTCGCGACAGGAAAAATTACGTGTAATTTCGAAGGAGGGTTCGTCGCGAGGCACATCTGATGTCGGTGCTCTCTCCCTTATTTTTCGTCGAATCAATTCTCGTCGCTCTTATCATTTATTAAACGTCATAACAGACGCACACGTCCCTTTCACCCCCTTCGTTCCATCGAACGCAGTCGTGGGGGATTCGTAATACTCGGTTGCTGTACCAGCGACAACCTGGCCGATTCATTTTTGAAGAACGTGAAAACCCTGGCCGAGGTAATTGAATGCCCGCCGCTGTGTAAACAGAAGTAATAGCGTCTGCTGTACAGCCGCGTTTTAGAAAGAGCTCGGAGAGTTTATGGCCTCGCAGCACTCGGCTACTAGAGGGAAAGCGGTTAAACGATATATCAATTGCCTCCGGAAGCGAGTTAACGCTCCGCGGAAATTCTTCCGCGGAATTAACACGTTCGTCGACGCAGGTTTCTTATTATCATTTCAGGAAGCCTGTTAATAGACTGTTTTGTGACCGTGTCGCATCTGGGAAAAGCTTGACAATTTTCTGTTAGACGATTATCCGACAAACAAGCTGTTGTATAATTTTTTCACAATTTCTCAGATTTTAGAAATCGTTTTTAACACCCTGTGAATTGACTATCGTCCGTGGGCGTTTTTATCTACCAACGATCTCCATGACAAGCTTCCCCTGGGTAGGTGAAAGATTTATCTGGGGTTGTCTGACAAATTCTGTACCATATTACTGACAGATCGGTCACTGCTGATCGAACACGTATAAGATACAAACACGAACTGTGTCTAATCGTAGTGGTTCGAATAGTTATCATATATTATACAGACACTCTCCTTGCAGCAAAATTGTTGTTAATCGACTTCTTTAAAAACCATATTAATAAAACCTTTCTAAAAGTTTTCTACAAAGTGTTCTACAATCATTTTTGTAGTGAACCTTTTGCATTCTTTGAGACAATTTAATACAATTGTTTAAAACAATTCTTCCTAGTATTACTTTCTGGAAATTGTCTTTTTATGAAAGGAACTTCGCGTACAAAAATGACCTTACAGATCGAAGGTGATCGAAGAATTCTCATTTGTAGCCATCAAAGAGCTGTCGAGGTAAGGGCTAGTCACGCAATCCACGGCTGTCCATTTCCCCAGGTAAAAAAATATTCATGTTAACGACCGAATAAACAGAAGACCAATTTCCTGGGTGTCGAATCGAGGTGACAAGGTAAGACACATTTTCCCCATCGTGTCGTGAACGAAAATTATCAAGGAACGCCCTTTTTCCCCGGTGGACGTTCGTTCATAATATTCCCTGGGCCCTGTCACCCGGCCAGAAGTATCGACTTTTCGAGCGGGGAAAGGGTTGAAATATTTTCACCTGTCGTATTTTCGATCGACCTGCCCTATTGCACCCGGATAAAGCCGAACGAACATCCGACACACTGAACATTCCATTCCGACGACATCGCCACCGAGAACCACTCGGATTGAAAGGAAGATGCACTGGCCGCAAAAAAGTTCCGAAGCAAAATGCCCGGTTTCAGAGATTCCGTGTAATAACACGGTTCCCTTTTTTGTCTCCCAAACTCTGCGGATGCTTCTAGTCACGAATCTGGTTTATCGTTCCTCCTTTCTTTACGCTGGAGCTTTTTCGGTTGCAAAATTCGATAGACAAATTTGTCTATCGAAATTCGATGGTTAGTTTAATCTTTAATACGACTATGAAAATTCGACGAGATTGACAATGTTCGTGTAATGAATTGTTTACACGTGGGATATATGTCGAAAGTTCACTCGTGCGTTTTATATGCACGAAGATTTTATTGGTCTTTATTGAAACTTTTATTTTCCTGGCCCATGCACTTTTCCGCGGTTACGAGGGCATAAAGATCTGCAGTATTGTGACCATTGTTTCTATCTAATCTGATTCGGCACGCTCAATGGACATGCAAGAACGATGAGAATTTATAACGTTGATATTTCTAGATATTTCTAGACATGAGAGGGTTATTAGTAGTATCAATTCTTACTCATCAGAAATCTCTATGAGCGAGTGATACTAAATGATGAGGTACGTCATTTCAGATATCAATAAAAAATTGTTCTCGTACAATTTTTGAGAAATCCTTGATCACACACACTTCAAAAAGAATCTTGAACTTATTTAACAAAAATATGATTCATTTTAAAATGATTTCATTCAGCTAATATCTCGTCGATGTTAATGGCCAAGAATTTTCCACATCGAATAGAATTCCTCAGATTCGCCGAGATCGGAAAAGGAGAGTCTAAATTTTTGTTTCACAGGCATTTGCTTAAACAACTTTCCCCGTAGAAGGAGCCAGCTCTCGCCCAAATCTCCGCAGTTCATCTGCACCCGAAACGGCCGAAAGATCCGTCGGGAAAAAAGCCGGAGAAAATATTCAACGAGACGTTCGTCTTTCATCGAGGCAGCCGCCCCGGCTATTGCCAAACTTTTCCCCGATGGCGTGCTAACAAAAACGTTTCGGGCGCAGCTTAAAGGAGTCGAACAATGTTCCTTCTCCTGGTAACCGAGTGCTCGTTGACCCATGCGTTCCGCTGTCTCCGGAGGAGATCTCGTACAATGCTGGTAGAGGGAGCGGCAAAAAAAAAAAGGAAAGAATAGTAGTAGAAGCGAAAATGACAGACAGGGAAAATAGGAGAGGGTTTACGAGCATTCACGATGGGAAATCGATACGATATTTCATCCGTTTCGCCGTCAACGGCCCCGAAGGTGCGAGCAGCCAAGTTGCAGAGACTGAACCAACCCCTACCCGCGCGCAACCCCTCGTCCCACGTTCACCCGCGCTCATACCCTCTAACACCCTTGAAAATCCTTTAAACGTTCATCCCTTTAAGGAGTAGCACGTCGTCGAGCCGATAAGCCCGACGCTCGATGCAACCCCGGCGTCACCTTTCGATCGGTCGATTGCCCTACAGTGTGAAGTCATCCGTGTGGTGGAACGCCGTGAAAGATAGGCGAAACGTGCCGTCGCCCATTTGCATTTCACCGGCGGCGGGAGCAAATTTTCGACGATCTATAATCTGTGTTAGTATCGCCGTTCTCTCGACTCGGTTAACCGGCCGACCCGGTCCCCCGTGTATCCGGTGGCACGACAATCGTGCTGGTCCCCTAAGAAATTGAAACTCTTTTACAACAGCTCTTACAACGCTACTAGTTTACATACGGTCGGAGATAAAATTAAGTGGACACACTTTAAAAATTATAACTTCTTCCAATTTTAAGCGAACGTATTTAGTTTTTTTTTTAGAGGGGATGTTAGAAGGAGTAAACAAAGAATTTTTTACAGAAAATTGTGCTTCGTCACAGGGAAAACACGTCTAAGGATATTTTGATAAAATATTGTTGCAACCCTTCGTGATATTTCCGTGAAAATATTAAACGAAGGTAATCGAAATTGAATTTTCATCTTAAACGCAATGATTGGGATTTATAAAAGAAATTATAACATCTATGAAAAAGTATTGCAACACATTTCACGGCGAAACAAAACGAGAATTGTTTGCCGAAAAAACGAAGTGCGTTAATTGCAAGGATATCGGTTAGAATTACGACTAGACATTCGGAGAGATTGTTTTGTTTTTCGCATTGAAACCTGCATGAGACTGGTATTGCGTTTCACGAGTTATTTGAAACTTTCAATCTACATAATTAATTTCATTTCTGCAGCTAACGAGATGCGGAAACAATAAATTACCTAAATATAGGTACATACATTTGTTTATATCGTATGCGTTCCGTATTCCCGTATAATTTGAAATGTTCTAATGAGAGTCTCGGAAACAGAGAAGAGCTAATTATAATCGCCTCTTGGAAATTAGCATCGTTTATCTGGATCTTTGTCTGTTGTCATTCGGGGGTATAAATTGTATTATTAATTAATACAACATAGAAATCAATACCATGCGTATGAGAAAATAGAAAGTCGGAACCGACGGATTAAACAAAACAGACTAATTGGATTATCTACCTTTGTTCAATGCTGCACATGAATAGCCATTAACATCAAAAGTTTAAAATTCAAGTGGGTACCTTGATCTTTCTGCAATAAATTTTGTATTAAATTCTTAATATCTTTAGAATAATTATTCCGCCTCACTTTCAAGATACACGACTATGTTATAATTTCGTAATACTATCATAACTATTTATTTAATTACAAGAAATAAAATTAAGTTCAGCATCGTTCCCGCTCTAATAATAAATGTCTTCGACTCCATCATAAAGTAAAGAAGCCTGCATTTAACTTTAACCCATAAAGACTGTCCTATAAAAATTTTATCTTGCATAATTGGTAGACCAGCAATTTTTTAAACAATGTTTCACAGTGTATTTGTTCCACGCTTCGGGAATGATTACAAGATTAAGCTGCGTCACGAAACAGAAAGATCTTCATTTCCCTCGCAACAATCCAATATTCTATTGACCGTGGAGTACACGCAAAGCGTTCGACTATTTTACAGGCTACGCTGTGCTCATAAACCCTTTGAAAAGTCGACGCGGGAATCGATAAGCCGACGCCGCACACGATACCTGTCGACGCCTTTCGATCGGTCGATTGCCCAGCGACAGAGGCGCGTACGCGCAACGGAATCCACCGGAAGATGGAGGCCTCGTTAACACCTAGCCGATGGAGAATTAATTAATAAACAAGTGGCGAGAATGAGAAGGGGTGGCAACAAAAAGCGAGACTCCCGGTGACAAGGTAAGAAGAGGGGAAGATGAAGACGAAGAAGAAGAGCCACAGACACTATGTCTGGAAAATAACGGGGATATATTAATACTTACATAATGGATCGATTTCTGCAGATCTGTTATTGGAACTATATCGAGTATCCTCGGAATTTTTATTCATATCAATATATTTCTTACTCTCAAAACTAAACATTCTAATGAAAGGAACCGGTCACATTCTAACCTTAATAAAGTAAATGATTTTTATGAATCACTGGTGGTATGATTAATCTACAAATATTTTCCACTGTGTACCGAATAGTCACTTCTTCTACTGTTCACAGAAAAGAGGAAGACAAAGAAGAAGAAGGGCGAAATTGAGGAAGAAGAGCCACGCGGGAAATAATGTAGCGATCAATACTGATTAAGTGGTGCGTCGGTGGCGCAACGAGCGCATTATCGTGCGATCGGGAATAATGAATTTAACACCTGGCCGATGGAGAATTAATTAATGAACAAGTGGGGAGAAGGAGGAGAAGAGACGGGGAGGAAAATCGACGAAGAAAGGAACGAAACACGCGGTGAAAAAGTAAGAAGAATTGAAAGAAAAAGTAGAGGAGAGACGAACAATATCGAAATAGGGGAAGAAGAGCCACGCGGGAAATAAAGTAGCGATCAAGACTGATTAAGTGGTGCATCACGAGCTGCAGCGAGTGCATTATCACGCGTGTAGTCGTTCCACCGATCGGGAAGAATGAATTGAAAAGAAAATGGGGAAGAAGAGCCGCTGACACCAGCGAGCGATCGCTGTTAATCAAACCCCGGTGGTCGGTTGCTCTCCAGTTAATTAATGATAACAAGTTGCCGTCGATGCCACCGATATACCGTAAGTTCGAATTACTACCCGATCCTGTTTTGTAATCTCGATCCGACGTCAATGGTAGCCGAAGGTAAATTTGCATTGTTAATTGGAAAGCGGTGGCCCGTGGAAATTAAAAATGGACGTCAAGCGGAAGTTCGATAATAAGGGGACGATTTCTTTGTACAATTAGATGGAAAGTTCCAGCGGGACGTTCATTAAAACTCGACGCGTTGGCGGCCATAATTTTTACACTGTCATCGCAATTTCCATTGTCCGGACAAGTTTCGCGATGTTTGTCGATAGATGCAAATGAGTGCATTATAGAATACAGCTCTTAATAACAGCTACTCTTTGGTTCTCGACTCCGCGGAAATCATCCCCTTTCATTTTATGTTCGATGTTTGCGACATTTGCGAAATTGTGTCCCGCGCAGAATTTACTAAATTACTGAAATTCGCAGCACTTGGCTGATGCAAATTAATGCAAACGTAGAATTGAATCGGTTCGTCGAAGAAATATAAATTAATTCATACATTAAATACTTACGAATATGTAAAAATGTGAATTTTAATTAGAAGCGAAGTTACTCGACTGCTTGTATTTTGATTACTCGTACAAGAGACTTAAGCGTTTCATTAACAGTTTATGTTATACATGTATGTTTCGGTAGTAACAATTAATAATTTTTCTTCCAACTGTTGAGTATACATGTGAATTCTGTAAACACCGATGCGGTTAAGTTTGTTGACTTAACGAGCGTGTCTGCGGCTCCGTCAATTCACCGAGTGATTTCAAACTTTCGGTCAACAGTACACAAGAACACAGCTGCAACTCCATCTATTAGTGTACATCACCGGACTGTATTGAGTAGTTTGCTAATTACTAAAGTGGGTTTAATATTTACCCGTTGGTCAAGCATAATTTTTGGTAGTCAATGGTAAATGCTAGACTACTGTAAACATTCGATCGAGCCATATGAAAGTTTGTTGGGGACAAAATTATTCAAGCTCTCATTGCCCCAAGTAGATAACGAGTCCAATCATTTTTCTGTGCGCAGAAAAATTCGTCGACTAAACCAAACACTGATGCCCGTGAGGATTAAATAAGAGCCTGCTATATTAACCCTTTGCACTCGGATTTTAAGTCGAAAATTAAACGTTTCTTCTGACCTACAATATTTCCATTCTCTATGATTTTTTAAATTTAATAAATATGAAATTGATATAATACCTCATACAATACATAAATGTGTAGTAATTTGTTAGATACCGACATATCTGATAGTGTAAACAATTATTTAAATAACAGTACAGCAATTTTTAGTGGCGCCTCAGAGGCGCCACTCGAATGCTAAGGGTTAACCATTTTAAACATTTTTACTGGTTGAAAGTATATATAATCTGTTTATCTTTTTAAAAAGATATTTTCGAACAAATCCTGCTTACTCTTAGTCTAGTCTAGTCTTGCTGTTCTTACTCTCCAAGAATCCTTGAAATAGTTCAAAATCGAAGAATAACAAAATGACAAAAGAATCGAAATCAGTGGACAAGTAACAGACTTCGAAGTGAAAGCATGTTTCACGAGTCGAAGGAGCCAGCCTCGCCGGCTATCAGACTTCAAACTAGAAAAAACTGTTTAAATTACACTGTTCACGCAGAAAGAAAGGTAGTTGGGAGTCATGCAGTGTTCTTTGTGCCGGCTTCTAACGAAGAAACACTATCCAGGGTAACCGGAGTGCCCAGCTTATGCAAAAGCGCTAGAGGGGGTGTGTCTGTCCGGGAGAGAGCTTGGGATAAAACTAAGAAGAAAGAGAGAGAGAGAGAGAGAGAGAGAGAGAGAGAGAGAGAGCGGATAAGGAGGGAAGGGAACAATGTAATTAGAATGCGACAAGCAGCGGAACGGCGCGGCGCGACGCGGCGGTACGGTTATCAATTCCCGCGGAGCCGCGCGATGAAATCGCGGCGGATGAAAGCAATATCCTCGGAATCGATTTCTTGGCTGTCGACGGCCGCGTTCGGCTTCTCGCGACAGTGATAGACTATCGCGCAGTGGATCGAAAGACGGAGACATTTTACTCCCCCACCCCCGCAGCAAACCAGCCAGCTGGCCAGCAGGCCGATCGAGAACGTGACTGTCGTCTCTGCCATCGTGATTCGCAATTATCGAATCCAATTTGTCCGTCAGAAAGGCGAGGGAGAAACGCGGGGTGGGGGAGATGGCGGCACCACGGGGCGAGAAAACGTAGAAAAAGGGTGAGAACCGGCCGATCGAAGATAGAGAAAATGACGAGGTGGGCGACGTGGAAATGGATAGAGAAAGAGCCCGCGCCACCCCGGAATTAACTCCCTCGCGCGCACCTTGCACGGTAATTACTTTACGTTCGATCGATGTCGCGATTTCGAGAGCTCGATGGCCAGGGAATGACTACCGGCCGGCACAATAATCATCGGACGACGACTCGTCTAACGGTGATTCACTGTTTCGTCCGCGATCCACGGATTTAGATCCACGCCAGGGGATTAGAGTTGTAATCCCGTGTGCGATGGAGGTCGAACGTCTTTCATCATTTATTTTGAGGGGACCATTTTTTTGTAATAATAACCGGTGTTACTTCATTCAGATCTTATAGCATTTTTGTGATGACAGGTACTTGAATGAAGAATCAATGTTGCAATTTTGCCAAATAGAAAATTGTAATATATAATAAATTTATGATTTCGGCGCGTTAATGTCAAGGATGCTTCGTATGGAAATCGTTGGTATTCTTAAGGACTGGTCGGACACAAAATTAGCGCCGAAATCATAAATTTATTATATATTTCAAGTGCGATCGAGAAAATAAAATTTTACCTTTAGAAAATTGTAATTTTGAGAAACGTTTCCAAAGTTCGACGAGTTCTTATTTTTTCAGGTTTCATCAAATTCAGCACCGTTCTCTTTAACATAATCACTGAACAGATTGTATGCAACTAAAAAATACTTAATAATTAAGCATAGTACGAAAGAAATTAAATCTTTATTATTGTTTTCCATAAAGATCCGCTGTCTAATAATCATCATTAGAGGGTATCATGAGATTCAAGGAACATCCCTTGTATTTTTATAAGTATGCAGTATTCACAGATGAATTTCATAACATGTAAAAACTTTTTTGCAACAAAGTATCTTGCAAAATTTCAAGCATAACCCAGATCATTTATGGAGGTGCTGTAACGTTCAGAACGCGCTTTGATTTCGGCTCGTGGTAATGCTTCCCTTCACCGCGCGAACGGGCCCCTAAATGGAAGCGCAACCCTAAACATTCAGAACCGGACACTTGGTCGTGGAACTTCGTAACAACAAGACCCGTCCAACAGCGAAGACAGAACTTGCGCATCCGATTAGATAGTTCGTCTCCCATCCCCTCATTCGGCGACCCTCCATCAAATTTCCTTGTTCCGTCGCACGGCTTTCAAGCAATCCCCACCTTCTCTGTCGTCGGTCTCTCGTCAGCCGATTATTAAGCGTTTCCATAGCGTCGAATCGACGGGAGATCGACGTAAGTGGCGAGATTCACGGGACTGGAAAGGATTTCGCGGCCGCCCGAAGACAGACACCCCCGTTCACGATTTTCAACCGCGGACAAATTGCTGCCGGTGAATCGTTCGACGAGATTCGCCCGATTCGGGAACCGACTCCGAGAAAATATTGATATGAGAATGGGGAATCGAGTGGGAACGATCTATCACTCGAACATGTTACTCGGTAATAATGTGTCGGGCGATTTGTGCGACTTGAATTGTGCGTTGTTCCCCAGTACAATGATTTTTATAGCCTGACTTGCAAAAATTGTTACTTCTGTCTTTCTAGAATTGCAAATTTATAGTTGTGCTAATTTAATATACAACGATTTTCAATGATACTCATTGATTTCTTTGATTCGACTACGATGCAATATGAATTTTATGAATTTACAAAAATGAGTTGGTGAAATTAAAACCGTAAAAATATTAAAAGAATTTAAAGATACGTATTATCTTCAATCTATTAAACGAAAAAAATAAAAATTTTATTTCACCCCAGTTTGTTACAATTCAGCTAGAAAGTTTCTATATATTTTGTCCAATAATAATTCTAAAGAAGACCGTTTAAATATTTGGTTACGAAGAGATATTGTGAAATGGAATGATCCAAAAACTGAATTAAAGCCTGGTCTTGCCCACTCAATTAAGATCGATATTGTCTGACCACGGTCGACCTGTTCTACTGACGTCGCAGAGGTACCGGAATAATTGAAAAACTGAGGTTTCCTTAAACGAAATGGAGAGTGGTCGGGCTTAACCATCGGTTCAAAACCGTCCCGTCGAAATTCCCAAGCTGTTCGCGCACTGACCGAACACGGATACCGAACTGCATTACAGGACGATCTATGGATATGGGCGGTAAACCGCGGACGTCCGGCGCGGATCAACCGTGGTTAAAACTGTCCGCGTAAAAGGATCCATTTAAATCTACGAAGTGAACACGGTCGGGAAATTTCTGCCAGCGGTGCCGGTCGACAGCGGAACTGTTCCCTCGTTAATGGACAACCTAAAGCCACCGGTGAATTTTTTCAATTAGTATCACCGGATTAAAGCGAATGAACGTTGGATGATCGCGGGCCTGTGATCTGTATCGAAAAACTCGACCCGAGCGGTTTGAAATGAAAACTAACAGAGAGACAAAAAGGTGAAAGAGCAGAAAACAGTGAGGGAAAGCCTGAGAGAGAGAGAGAGAGAGAGAGAGAGAGAGAGAGAGAGAGAGAGAGAGATAAAGAGCGACGGAAAACGTCAGCAGGTTCGTTTCTCGGGGCGTTCGTGTTGTCTTCAACCGCAATTGCCGCTCGCGCAACGGCAATTTCCACTGCGTGCACACGAAATTGCCGTCGACTCATTACGTGCACGGGATCACGTTGTCTTTATCGCGTCGCTCTCGCCCTTTCGTGCTCCGCCGCTGATGGAAAACAATTTCGCGACATTAGAACCTCGTCTAAATTAGCGCGGTCCGTGGAAGGACAGCCGCGAACTTCGCGGGAACTCGTCCATCGCTTCCATACGACTCGCTCGCTGGAAGTAATTCGACGATTTCGATCCAACATCGAATAACTCGGCAACAAGTAGATCGCTCTCCATCGACGCGGATAAACGAGCTTAATTGCGAACCCGCGATCTCGAGCCTCGTTGTCTCGAGCGACGACAATTCAAACTCGAAAATATACTTCGAGACGCTCTAACCTCCGATACAATCGGCGTTATCGAAATGCCATCCCATTAGCACGCTTGTTAATTGAGTGCTTGCCCGTAGTAAGTAGTTCAGGTCGGTAATGAATCAGGCTGGTCAGCCAATATCAAGATATTTAAGTTACATATAAATATTTCATAAACTTTGATCAAATATATGGAAAACATAGAAATAAAATAAAAATTGTGGACCTGAATTGCAACAAAGTAAAGTGAAATAGACATTAATTTTTTGTTTTAATAAGTTAACGAGTAAACGATTGAATACTGCAACGAATAAATTAACTTAATATATAGGGTTAAAGTATGAATGATGTGTGTGTATTGTATGTATGGACGTGTGTGTATTAACAGACAACCCTATGTATAGTTAAATTTATAAAATAGAGAATCGGAACAGAAGAATTCTAAAATTGTAATTGCCAACGAATTGTAAAAAGAAGATTAGATCGAAACGAGCTCCCGCGACAAACACGTCTGTCAACGATTGGTTATCCGTGTGTCTTGTTTTATAAATAAATACGGCTCTTATTCCTTACAAATAAGACTAGACCATTAATCGTTTCTCAAGCTAAAATGAATCTTAAATCCATAGATAAATACCGAGATAATAAGATTTTTATAGAAATGGTTTCATTGGTTCAACTTTGCTCCTTCTTTTGTGTAGATCGTCGATCAAAGAAGAAATTTAAAAATCATTTCGATCGTTCTAGTTTCGTCTCAGGTTCAAAGCGGCGTTCTTCTAGAGGAGACAACCAAGTCCGCAGATAATTCCTGCTCGCAGTCATAAGTCCATGCATTTCGCGAGTATCTCCCCGTTTTCCACATATTCGTCTGTCACCCTCCATTGGACATTCATTTTTATCGTTCACGCTCGAGAAGCGTTATTCAGAGAGCGGGCGCTCGGTCCAGCAACAGATGCGATCGCCTCGACGTCGTTCTCGAAAGTTGCGTCCCTTCCAAATTGTCCGGGCTTATCCCGAATATTTACTGTCCCACGCTGATTATACGAACGGGTGTCGCGATACGGTGTAACACGGGTGCCTTCGGATATCCCGCGAGACGTGTTACGCTGGCTAACAAATGATCAGGGCCCGTCAAAAAAAGAAGAATAGGGTGCTAGATGGGTCGCTTAACAGCTTGCAAGATAAAAAAGTAATGGCTCGTCAGGGCTATTATTGTGTGTCGTGTGTGGCCACACATCATTAGACGTAGGTGACGGTGGGAAGAGGCTGCTGGGAGTGTGTTGGAGATTCTGTCCGAGGCAGCCTGGCCCCTGTTGGCCATATATTCGTGCGTATCGTGGCTCGAGTCAGGGAATTAGGAGAAAGATTGATCGCACCTATTTGCCGAAACCAAATTACACTTCTCTGTAACACCGGCCCTGCTCTCCTTCTCTCTCTCTCTCCCTCTCCATCTCTATCTTAGAAGCCATTTTAGCGAACGATCGCCAGCCTCCGACTTATTTACGAGCACCGCTATAAATAATTAGCCCCCTTTAATAACGGCCGCGCGATCCATCGATGTATCGAACCGGCCCGATCGGTTATTATTTATTTGCCCCAGGCCCGAGTGAAAGGGATAAACGGATGATGCACGAGCAATCCCCGGTCACGATGCCACACCGGACTACCTTGGATAGGAAAGTGGAAAATTGTTTTCGATGATGTACGGTGGCGGTCGGTTCATGAGGCGTAATGAAATTTCCGTGGCGGGATTTCATACGGCGCTCTCGAGGAGCAACGGCTAAATGAAACACTTACGCTGAACGGGACCAGCGAGTTCTTCACCGACGGCACCATCCACTGCTGGAACAACGACAGGACCACTTGGCAGCCAACCACCACCTCCAGAATGCGTTTAATCAAGAATCTGCGGAAACGAAACAAAAATTGTTGTCAGTGCCCGACGGGGATATTAAATTCGGAATTAACCCGACGACGGAGAATACAGCATCCGAGCATTGTGCGTCAGCTACTGTGCCAGGAGAATTTGTTCTTCTCACTTTTAAAACCTCTGAGATGATACTTTTCTATTCCTGAACATCCGAGTTCACGGTATAGAAATTTTATACGGCTAATTTTAGCGATTATAGAATCTGTGAGGATGAAACATCAATGGGATATTAAATTCGATATTAATCCTGTGGTATCGTTTCGTCGACCGCGTGAACATTGAAAATGACTTCCGTTACAAAGCGAAGAATTTATACGCTTGATACCGTGCCAGGAATTTATCTTTCCAATTTTAAAAACGCTCGGATGATACTTAGAATCTTCCTACTTGTGAATATTTAAATTTCCAGTACAAAATAAAATTTTATACAGCTAATTAGGAAATACAGAATCCGTGAAAAGGAAAATAAAATTCGCCGTCCACGAGACAGTGATATTAAACTCGGAATTAATCCTGTGGTACACTTTCGTCGACCACGTGGAAATTGGAAATCTGTTACAAAGCGAAGAATTTATTTTTTCAACTGAAAAAGTTCTAAAATCGTAATCATTGAATATTCAGGTACGTTAATATGCAATGCTGCGATTCTATAATTCTACAATGTGAAGAATTAATTTTTCGACTGAAAAAGCCACTGAAACAATACATGTTATTTGATCATTCAATATCCAGGTCGTTTGAGCGTTTGATAATGTGTAAATCTACTGTACAAAGAAATCTAATTCTGGTAACTAATAAAAAACTGCAATTTTCGCATGGATTAATAGAAATTGATGATTCAGTGCGTATAGAGTTACAGATCAATATCGAATTACGCTAGTTTACACAACAATACCGATGAAACCAATGTAGTAACTAACAATTAGAAGATTTAGGTGAACAAATCTAAATTGATGATGATGTTACACACATATCTGCGGATTCAATAACCGCGGTAATAATCTGTTTATTCCAGGCTCACCCTGACGAACAATAACGAATATCTTTACGCGTAAAGATTCGAGGACAGCAACGAGTTTTAATTTTCTGCATTTCGTCGAACCTTTTTCGAGTAGTTGTTTTTTTCTGGGATGCAGCGTGTTGCATACGAATTGAAATTCAGGGACTAATACATCTAGATGAAAATTGTGTATCATGGTCGGTAGTTGCGTGTTGATTCACAAAGTGCACTCCATATTCTCGACGAACGTATTACATTTTGTTAATAAAATTTACCGGTAGTATGTACTTCGGAGTGAATTGAACTAGGCTGTTCCATTTAAAAAGCTGCATATAAAGACTACTTCAGAGATCCACATGTCTGACTATACCGTTCGCGAATGAAAATTATGAGTGGAAGTCTGCAGTTGCATACTAAATTAAAGCGCGAGCGAGCAAGCGCACGATACACTGTTTCGAAGCTCCGTAATGGACACTTGTTCCGACAATGAAGTTCGCCGAAAGTTGATGAGCAAGTAAATTAAAACAAACAAAGTCTAATCTTCTTAATTGTATCTAATTAAATGTCTCGCGAAGACCGAGCTTTTTTTCAACGAGAATCTCAGGCATTTTCAGAAGTTTCAGACTCTTACATTAAAAATGCTAATGGCCTTAAGCTCTGCTTGCATGAAAACAAACCAAAATATATCGCGCGAAGTTAATATTACTTTCGCCGACAACGTTGCTTAAAAATTCTACAACTTTTCTTCATCAAACTCCTCTTACAAATTTTCCAGGAGGATAGGTTGCATTTCATAAAACAGTTAAAGGTAAATAGTAATTAACTCTGCGAGATTTCTTTACGACACTACTTCTTCTGCAAATTTCATAATGGTGGATTTCACAAAACAGTTTAAAAAAAGGATTACACGTTTAACAAACTAGATGATTATTGACAAAAGAAGAGAGATAGCAATAGCGTCAGAGTTCTCGAAACTCGAAAGCCATATTTCACGAAACTGAACAGCAGAAAATGAAGTCACAATGCGCCGTTGCATCATAATAAAGAAGCAATGCCAAACTTCGCGCGATGCCGGGATAAATCAAAACGAAATTCTTGGTGCCGTAATTTCGTGAATGGAGACTCCAATATATCACGGTTAATACTCGTGGCTGAAAAATCGCGGCCGGCTGCGATTTTTTCCGAAAAACTTCGGCCAAGAGGAAAAATCCGTAAACACGCGTTCGGCGGGATATGACGTTTCTCTTCCAGCGCAATTTGTTCCCGGGGATTTTCGAAGCGAACAACTGCCGGTGGCAAGAAATGTCGGCCAGACAGACACGATGCACTTTCCGACAAACCCAGGGCTGCATGCATCGCGAAAATACGTCCGCGTAGACGGAAGAAAGTGTTCCATGAAAATCTCCGGGATTCCGGATACAATCGGAAGTACCAGGCCGGAAGCACAGAAAGGAATACATCACTGTGCCCTCTGCACCCTCCGTTGCCACCCTAACTCACCCCTGCGCCGACCGAGTCCATCCAAACGTACCCTCCTCTATTTTCCCAACAATAGCCCACTTAAATCTAATTTCGCGAACACTCCGGCTCGCCAACTTTGCCTCGCTCCCCCGTCTTCCTTCGAATGGAGCTGCGTGCGACCGAAACCGAGCGAAAAAGGAAAGAACCTTCTAGGAAGTGCTACGATGCGTACGTGCACGCGGTAACCGTTCCAGTAAACGATTTGATTTTTTAGACTGCCTTCAACCCCTTGCAATTTAAGTCCCAGATTTCTGATTCTGAGTCAACGTTTCGTTTGATTCTTTAAATCTATGACAAGGCGAATTTCCAAAAGAGATCTACAGAGCAATTATTAATTAATTGTAAACTCAAGCATTATTTTACACTGTCCAATTTAGAAAGTATCATGAATGCACAAGGAACCGTGTTCAATTTATTCCTTTCGTTCTATTTCCCAAGAGCAAGTAGAATAGGTCAACGATGGTCAGACGTGTTTTAAAATCTTGTTTAATCCCTATCCCTTTGCGTAACGAACAATTTCGCTACAATTTTCTGATGAAAACTAACGTCTCATTTTGTGCAAAATGTTGTTCTTTCTTTTTAACTAAGATAAGATGCTCATCGATAAGATACTCACTAGAGGGTAATTCTTTTGTTTTTCTGAGTAACTACATACACCAGATTTTTGAAGTTCGCTGTACATTCGAGGGGTAATGCGATAAAACAAATACGATAGCCTCCACCGATCGGATCAATCGATAAATCGATAAGACACTCATTAGAGGGTAGTTTTATCGTCTTATTGGTGTTTACCTTTTCCGAATCCGTTGCGTCCGTGGAAAATTCAGCTCGTAGCACAGTGTGGGCGCCAGTATGTAGTAGTAAAGATCACGGAGATTCAAGTTGTCCGGATATTGCACCAAGGCCGTGGAAACTCCGTCGACGTCGTGCTTCGAGTCGTCGACCTCGGTGCCGTTTTGTTTCATGCTAGAAGCTGCAACCGAGAGGAATCGTATCCGCATTAGAACCAGGAAAAAACAAATTACAGCGATGAATCACACGCGACTGGCATGCAACAGGAATTTCACGAAACCCTGGCGCCCTGGCCCCACCCCTTCTCCGATCGTCTCTCTCCCGTCCGGAGGAGGTGAATAGTGGAGAAAGGAGGGGGAGTGGCAGAAAGGAAACAAAAATCGAAAAAGCGAAAGCCGAGACGGAGTTTGATGAAAAGGTACCCGAGAAGTTACTTGGCTCGAGAGTCACTCCTTAACGTCTCCGGGGAGACGTGCCGCGATACAGTTTCATCTTTCCGGGGGCAAAGGGGGTTGGGAAACGAGGACAAGTATTTAAACTTCGATCCTTCGCGCGATAGAACTTCAGATTGCTCTGTGGCGATAAAAATTATTACTTCCGGGTCGTTCAAACGTCGGCCACAGCCTCTCGATGACTCTGCGGATTCGACACATCCCTTGCTTAGGGCTGCCGTAAATAAACTGAGGGACATTCGTTTCTCGTATTTTTTGACGATTTTCTAGGTACTGCAATTTTATATGTTCAGTATTCTTGATTTTTATTGCTTCAGGATGATGTGAAAGAGTAATAATGTTTATCAGCCCTCTGCACCGGAAAGATTCATCAGATTGGAAAATAAATTTTCTTGTAATGTCGAACAATTCTTGTATATAATTGTGAGGTAATTGGCTACTATAATTCGTCAGTTAAATAATGTAATAAATGAACTTCATATATTTTTACTTAAGGGGTTAATATTATCTACAGATTAGAAAACCTTGTCTGGGTCTTTCAAGGGCGGCATGTTTTTAAGCCTGTCAATAAATTGGCTCGAAGCCATTCCAAACAGTCAGCGCAACCGAACCGTGAGTAAAATAAGAACAACAATTTACATTATTTTTCACCTGTTGAACGAGTCAATTCAAAACGCCACCGACGAGCGTTCACGTGCCAATGAACACCGCTCGATCAAATACCGCATATTAAAAAATTCCTGTGCGCATCCGTGCCCCATTACCGGAAACGCGTGGAATCCTCGCGATCTCGCGGTTTCTCCCGCCACCGGATCATCTTCCACCGAAAGTGCATTAAGCAACCCCGCGAACGAACGCGGCGGGTACAAGGAATTCCGTGCTCGGTATTGAGAACCGACAGAAAAACGCACAAAGGGGTTGGCATTATCGACGGGACATATACTGAGTGGCCTAGTACGAAGTAAATCCTCTTTGTCAACGCGAATATTCTTTAATACACTGACGATTGGAGTTTCAGTTAGAGAGAAAAATATACATTTTCTGTCAGCCTCCTCCATCATTTTCAAAAAAAAAATATAATTGAGGGGAGTGAAAGTGAAAGATTCATTCTTCATAACGACACTAAGTAGGGTATTGTACAATGTTTCTCCACGAAGTTATACTAGGTTAAAGTTCGACAATTTTTCATCCCCTATTTCGTGATCTTTTAATTTTCGTCGTGAATGCTATTAATTATGCTACAACGATCGCTTCCAGCCAGAACTTGGAAAACCGGTGTTATAAACCTGTAGCTTAGAACTATGAAGTATTTGCCACGTGTAATCGAACACCCTATACGAATGCAGCATCGGAAGTCGAGAAGAGGAAGCACAGAGTCGAAGTAGTGGGAGTGTGAGAGGTGAAGGGACGCACAGGCTGACAAACGAAAAAGAGGAAGCAGGAATTTAATTTGAACGAATTCTTCAGCACTTATTACGAGAGGGGAAGGGGAGGGGGGCATGGAACGTCGCCAGGCGTCGCTGGAGCGTCCGTCGTCGTCTCGACGACTGGGCTCGAGCCGAAGTGAGCTTTCCTCGACGTCGATTTCTGCCGGTCGCAAACTGTTTCGGCGGGCCTCGGAATCGGCGTCGCGATGACTCAAGCGGATCGGCCTGTTTCCAACGGAGCCCCCGGTAACAGCCGGCGCGCAACGGAGCTTATTTGAATTCTAGATTGGATTATCCGTCGGATTTGGATAAATGAGGGGATTCTATCAGTTACCTGCTCGCTCCGGCGACGGATTAGATGCATAGACGAGAGAATCGGGTCCCGGTGCCGAATAACCGAGAGCGCGGCAAGCCCCGTGCCGATCACTGAAATCCTGAGCACTTCCTCCGGAATGCTCGTTTCGGGGGCGGGGGGGCTCTGGCTCACCATGAAGTATTGCCGGTCCATTGTGAATGTGGTTCGCCGAACTATCTTTTGGTTTCTGAACTTCCGACGCCGGGATGAGTGAAAAGTTCCGGCAGCACGCGCACGTTCGTTGCGTGTACCGTTTATTCGCTGGGATTGGTTTGCGAAGTTATTCGCAGGTAATTGATTCCGGTAAATCCCGGAATTAATAGTAATTCGCGGCAATTAAATAATTTCCGTCGAACAGAAATATGTCGATGTACAGCCATCGAGAAGTTGCTTATGGCCGAGTGTAACTATTGTTCGAATAATTAGTTGAACATGAGTTCTTATAATACCAACCACCGCCGTGTCCGGAGCTGAATTTGTCGACAGCGGAGAGCTGTAGCCCGCGAGAGAGAGAGAGTTTTGTGTAGTTTTGATAGGCAGCTGCTATTGTGCAGTTTGTAATTTAACCTTCATTCGTTCACGTAAGAATTCAGGTGCATTAACGGTGTCGGCAGCTGCATTATAGTAATTTGTCAAGTTCCGAGATAGTATCAGAATTTGTTAATGAGAATTGGCATGTGTAATAATAGAGTTAAAATAACAACCACGTCAGCGCGTTTAAATAATTTAACACTCAGGAAAGCTTGGCAATAATACAGGGTTTATTTCCGTGGTTCCGTATTTAGTATTGCAGGAAAAGATCTCGTTTCTAGCATCAGAATTTTTAGTTTATGAATACACGTGTAATAAAAAGAACAGAGAGAGGTACCTTTACGGTAGTACATAAGTCAAACTCCTGAGAAACGAGGGATATAAAGAAGGGATAAGCGGACCCGTCAAAAAGCAAAATACCCAGAAGCATTACTTTATTTTTAAGCCATTTAACTATTTCTATAGCGTGGAAAGGATTCGATTGAAAAGTATTCATCTCTGAAGCGAACCAAAGGTAGTAAATTACTCTGCGCGAGCGAATCAATCGTGAAAAAGTATTCAACGCTGACTGTATACAATATTTTTATTTCAAACCTTTGAAAAAGTAATGCCCGTAAAAAATGGATCTCGGAAAGATTTATTTCATTTTGTCACACGATTCGAAAACGTTTTTTAACGAATTTTAGAAGTTAATATAATATTTCAAATATTCTGTATGAAATAATAAAGTACATATAATTGAAAAGAAAAACAATTTCAGCCCCTTCTAAATACTCACAGCCCTTCGAGACCCCTTTAAAAAATAAAGGAGAAAGTACTTCCACGCCAGGATCGTAAGTCAAACCTTAGAAAAGCGATGGGCATAAAGAAAGGATAAGCGGTGCCGTCAAAGAGCGGAATCCGGAAAAGTTGGCACCCGTGTCGGAGGGTACAGTGACTTCAAAAAGTATCGGTACACTGAAAATTATCAATATTTGAACTTTAAGGTTCAAATCAATTTACACACATTTCATAGTTTCAACCCCCTTGCTTTTGCATTCTGCATCCAGCGTGTTCTTCTAAACTATTTTTACAGGTTAAGAAGCATGCTATCTTTAAAAAATATTGCACATTCGAACAGGTCTAAAAATATTGGAAAACTTTTTTCATATAACATGTACTACTTCATATAACATGCTACATAGGAATTTCTGCGGAATCAAGGAGACCATCACATAATGTGAAATCAGTAGAAAGGGACCGCCAGAGTCAGACACGCGTTTGGTCAAACTAGAACAAACTACATAAATTCTAGTATGGAATTCAGAATAAAGTAGTTTCCTCTTAGAAGAGGAAACGAACCATTTTTAATGAAATCAAAACCGTTTGAAAATGGAGAATTTTTTAGGAGTCGACGTGCCGGTACTTTTTGGAGCCACTGTAGTTTCGAGATGGATGAAGCCAGGCGTGGGCGGCAAAGGGCTGTTGCGGGGGCAGGTTTCGCTCACGGAGCAAGTAATTTCTATTTTTTTCAATCTTCGCCCGGGGTGTCTGGGGGATCGACGTAATTTCGCCTTTGTGCCAGAGGCCGGCGGTGGCACGCGGAGGGTTCATATATATTGTAACGAGTCTCTGGCACCGGGAGGAAAGACGATACGAGGTGAACCGGCGCGTGGACGGGTGTCGGGGGCGGTTCGTCGAAGAATAGAGGGCAAAGGCGAAAGGGGAGGATCGAGCGCAGTTCGCTAGCCGAACGAGAAATCTCACAAATTAAGCTTGAGCTGTACAAGAGACGAAGCTTTGCAGGGCGATAGGATTGGCTGCAATCTTCGACAAGGCAATCCGGCGGACTCGTAAATTTCCTGGGAACAGTGCGAACCGAGCCTAACAGACCCCGAACTGTCTCGATACCAGTTGGCCACAATTTCCCGACGACATGGAGATCTAATTCTAGCAATTTATTTGCCCGATAAACTGAAGGTGTTTTCATCGGATTCTCGAAACGCTCGTGATTCATTAGTCGACGCCCGGGACGTTTCCAATCCTGATCGCGTTGTTTGCAGAACACTTTCTGTACCAAGTCCGCGTACGCAATCCTCCTATCAATTGATTTAAACAATTATTGAAACCAGTGTTGATTGGAAACGTCTTTCTTACTCCTACGACGACGACTACGTCCGCCCAGGAATTAGATTTCTCGTTCTTGCCCTATCCTCGGTCCCATCCTCTTCCTCACCTCGAGCAACTGTGTTTCTCGCCGAGTAATCCTTTATCTTTCAATTAGTGCTGACTTTGCTCCTGGAATTCATTTTCACACCCCCTTTTTCGTGTGTTCCCTCTCTTTCCTTCAGTTTTTTACTCTGGTTCAATTCAAAGTACTGAATCTTTTCAATATTCTCAAGCTAGTAATAGTAATCATTGCTCACAATGTATTAATTCCAAAAAATGTGTTCTTCTGTAAGACTCTGTTTCTACAGAAATTTTATGCTCGAGTCTTCAATCAGAATCTCTAACATTGAAACAGTATTTAATTTATACAATTATTTTTAAAAATGTCTCACAAATTCTGCAATCTACCTTGACACTTTACAGAACCACCCTGGTACAAACCATAAAATAAAACCTCCTTTCAATAAAAAGATGTATACAATTCCTCATTGAATAAATGCATATAAAAATAAGAATTACAAAGATGAATTTATAGAACAGAATATGAAAGGAATATTACCATCGATTAAAAAGGTGCAATATAAAATGGAGATCTCACTCCTCAAGTACTGAAGGATGCAAAGGAACATCGATGCATGAATAAACAAAACCACGCTTAATTTGTAGAAATACTAAGAATGGGTATGCAATGCCTCGAGGAATAAATCCATATACAAGGAAAAAGATTATATTAATATTTTTCGAGGCAGAATACAAAATAAAGTTTTGCTATTTTTATCAGGAATAAGAACGTATAGAGAGCGAGCATTAATTCGCGGATAAATGAGAATGAAGTTGAATGCAGGGGTAATATATCCGGGGCATCCCAGCGGAAAAAATAGAAGTTGCACGTTCCATGAGAGACACGCTACCCTCTTGATCCCGGTCGCATCCATCTCGAAACTACCCTCGTGCTCGAGAGGGGTGCGAACTTGTCGGGTTCCTGGTCTTTGCCGAGGCTGCGGAGCTCGTGATACCGGCACGTAAGAAGATTTCCGACGCGTAGGTGCTTCCGCGAACTTGGAGTATGAAAGGTTGGACGTCAACGGAGTAATAAATTAGAGGGAAATTCATCCGACAGTGGCATTAGACTCTCTACCCGCCGCTCTCTATCTTGCTTTCTCTCTCTCTCTCTCTCTCTCTCTCTCTCTCTCTCTCTCTTCTCTCTCTCTCTCTCTCTCTCTCTCTCTCTCTCACCCCGCGGCTATGATATATGACATCGCGTTTAACATCGTACTAATATTTGAAACCGTAAATGATGGGGATTTTGAGAAACGTCAGCGAAACTGCGAGACGGACGAGGCGAGCGTGAGCGGACGCGGCGCGGCCGTCGTCGCGGAACAAATTTCCAGAACGTTCGACGATTATTGTGCAATATTCCCGAACCAATCAATTTTTGCATGCTCTCGATTATTTTCGCGTTAAATTAGAAATAATTCTGTTAAACATATTTCGAGGCAGTTATGTTGCTTCATGTGTGTTGACAACGTTTAGTTACCACAACAATCATTGCGCAATATTCCCGAAGCAATCAATTTTTGCAAGCTCCCGATTATTTTCGCCATAAATCAGAAATAATTCTATCAAAGATTTCTAACCAACATAAAATCGTAAAGCGGCTTACACTACATAAAGAGCATATTGAATGTTGATTAACTTAATACCACAGGCTTAAATTATTTACTGTGGTCAAATGGTGTGTTTAGAAATGTCTTTCGCGGTTTGAATTAACCGCCACATATCGATCGACCAATGGCTTGATCTTTGACATCTGATTTGTCGTCTCCTCAAACAAAGAACCTTGGTCATATCATAACGTTTGTAATTCACCTTACTATGTATCATGCCGACACATGGTCAACAAGTGTTTTGAAATGTTAAATTTAAATTAAATTTGTTACTAGGCAAGTAAGTTTGTACTAGCAAACCATTGGTTTCTGTATTTTTCTCTTTTGTTTCTCTTTTTGCTTTTTAACACGGAAATATATATTCTCATATTAATTTTTACAGACGCAATTATATTCGTGAAGATGGTCTTAATCTAGACCGAAACGTTGAATTATTAATTTGTAAAACTGCTTAGGAAAATAGTAACATAGGATCGAACCTGTGCGCCGAAATTGCAATTTCTATTTAAAATTGGCGATCGAGATAAAAGAAAACATCTATCAAAGATATTTCGAGGTAGTTAATTTGCCTCAAGCGTTATGGGTGTGTTAACGAATTCTAGTGACTACAACAATTGTTGTGCATCATTTCTAAATTAATCAATGTTCAAGCTCTCGATTATATTCGCGTGAAATCAGAAATAATTTTGCGAGGTGTCGAACAGCTGGCTCGGTTTAAGCGCCGAGGGTGTGTCGACAACGTCCAGTTTTACTTTACATACTTTTCCATTAAAATCCGCGGTGCTCCTGAATTATTCACCGCTGTTAGGCCAAAAATTTCCAAAACATCAAGCACGATCATCCCTCGGAGCATAGCACGAAAAAATATTTCCACCAGGAACGGCAAGACGTTTGCCAGGATCTCGGAGAGTCGAATGGCAGCGCGGCACGCGAAACCATAACCGTGAGGCACGTCTGCCGAATAATAGTTGGCCCGTTCCAGTCTTAGGTCATGTCTTCACGTGAGTGCAATTTAAAAGGCAGCTGGGACTGATATTGCTGAATGGGATCGAAAATGATGTCTTTAATCCCACCATTTCAGAACGCTGGGTATTATTTTGAAACTGATAAAATTATTCGGAGAAGAAATAAATCTTTCTTGGACTTCGTCGTCTTATAATCGACGAAGAAAATTTTTTATATTTCATAAAGATCGATCATTGTCTCTGAACGTTTACGGGACACTCAAGAACATCTTCAATTTTAAAATAAAACTTCTGCACCTATTTATCTATTATTTCTCCGTGTCAATGAGAATAAATGTTGACTACAATTCGAATCGAACGGGACGGTTAAGTTTCTATATATCGAGGACCAACACTTATAAGTTCTGCTCTCGAGAATGGATGCCAGAGCTACCTTGGGATTGCTCTCGGCTAGAGATTTCCTCTAGAGATCTCACATCGAGATTTCCTCTCTCAACATATATTCTCGTTCTCAAGTCGACGCGCGGCATTATTTTCATACGGTGTTCATTTTCGTGGAATCGGCAGAAACGTTCGTGACCGGTCCCGAACCGAGAGGACTTTCTCTATTTGCTAAGAGAGACATTAAAGGAAATTGCTTATTGAAAGTAACGCGACTGAGTTTGAACCCCGATTTACCGTACGGTCGATACGCCGACACGAAACACCACGAAAATGCTTCGAGGAATGGAGGACTATGCGTGACTAATTTCCGCAACAAAGAAGTCAACGTCGTCGCCGTCGTTCGATGCAATAATACGTTGCGCTTTTTCGGAAACCACGGAAATTACATAGCAGATCCCACGGATAGAATTATTTCGGATCATGAACCGACATTAGGAAACCTATTCCCATCAATCAAACTAACGTATCGATCCGATCGATCACGAACTCGCGTACATGTTCCAGATAGTGCAATCCAGAGTCCGCAATCGAGCCATGTAAATTATGGTTATCACTAAACTGCAGATTCTATGCATTCAAAAAAAATGATTAGACTGTCAAGCTGGAGATGGAAAATGTATCTCAAGAGTTTAACTAATCCAGTATTTAATTTACAGTAGATTTTATGCACTCATGAAGATTATTATTGTATTTGTATTTATGCATTTATACATTCTTAAAACACAAGAAAAAAGGAGTAACAAACTAAACAAATTGATGGTAGTAGTTAATATTTCTCGATCGTAAATTTTTATAATATATAATTAATATATGTTCTCGGCGCACAGATTTGATCAATGATAAACAAAACAAAGCAAATTTGCAATAATTAAACTTTACTCGACGTTTCGATCCGGGTTTGGATCATCTTCAAGAGCATTGCGTCTGTAAATATATACTAAAATAATGTCCTGGTATTTCACAAGATGAACAATGTTGTGAACAATGAACATTCACAAGATGAACTGTAGGTACAATAATCTTTTCAAAAGAACCATACTTGCTATGTATAAAGAAAAGTTTTAAGTGTGTAATTCACTGACTGAGTTCCATGCTGGTCTAAATTGAACTGTGGCAAAGACCGTTAAGAGAGAGCAAACACAAAAACATTGGAACGACGCGTATTGACGTTCAACCAATCAGACACTATGATCGACAAGTTCTCAATCGATGCTAGGAAACGTCGAGTAAAGTTTAATTATTGCAAATTTGCTTTGTTTCGTTTATCATTGATCGAATCTGTGCGCCGAGAACATATATTAATTATATATAAACAAATTGAATTTGTTCCTCGCCCTGAATATTATAAAATAATCCCTGAAGTTGTGATTTTTTTCTAAAATGTTTTTCACGTTATGTAGCAAACCAATTGTTCCAACATCTCAAAGAAAAATCCAGGTCGTACGGTGCAATATTAAAAAAGTATTTCTAGAAGTGTCCGAATATTAATGAGAGTGACTGCAGGTAAAAATGTGTGCGCCGTGGTGCACTATCGTGTTTCGTGGGTGCCGGTGCAATTATTTATCCGCGACACGACGCGACGGATTTCGCGCGACAGTTTCGAGCAGTAAATTGTTAATTATTCGGTACGGGCAGATATTAGTCTCCGATCTCTTGTGTTCCGGTACCGTGGAAGCTTTCGCTCATTCAAGAGTTGAAACCATGCCTCGTCTCGGTCAACGGGAACCGGGAATCTCCGGCCGTTTGAATGACTACATTATCCCGCCTCGCGATACTTACGGTTCGACCATCCCTCAACATCTGTTCCCGGGGACTTCCGGGAAAGGTATCAGCTCCCGCGATGCACCATTCGCATGCATACCCCATTATGTCTTCCTCCCGCATTATCTTGGCATTGATTAACGAGCCCCGACCGTGAACAAGAACTCAGGAAACGAGGGGCCCTCTGATACGACGAAATGGACTCGAACCGAATTTGCAAACAGCCACCGTTGGCGGCTGTGTGTACCCAGCAGTCTATGCAGTGTCATCGAGCGCTTAGGATTCTCCGTCGGTTTTCCAACCCACGGAATTAAAGTAGAATAAGAGGAATGTTGAGGACACCAAGATACATTGCCGCGACCCGCGTTTCTCCGGCCGGGAATTAAAGCGGAACAAGAGAAACGCTAAAAATATTAAGACACACCGCCACAATCCACTCGCGAAAATTTCAGCATGAAAGAACAAACAATTTGTTAAACAAACGCGACCGCGGGTCCTCGGAAAATGCGACCTGTGCCAGAATGTTCGAAATCTATTGGTCTACTCTTTTCTACTTTCTTTAACGCGAGATTATACTTTGAAAATCGGTACGAATCCTAGGATGGAGAAATTGTTGGTGTCCAAATGATGAAAAATTAATTTCGAAGTTATGAACACAATTTTTTGGTCTATGTGCAGATTTTGAAATGTGTGCTTCAAGAGTGTAAACTATGAAAAATTAATTTTTGTGTCTGTACATATAAAATTCCGACACTAAGTATTTTCGAATGTATATTTCTAAAGGCGGGTAAACTATGAAAAATTGATGTACGTGTCTGTAAAGTTCGAAGATTGGGAGCAATTGTGTGACTTGTAGAGTCCGAGAGTGCCGCATGATTTTTCTCGGAGTGCTTTCAACACCTCTCGAGGCTCCTTTAAAGCGACTCCAAGGAACCATAGGCGTTGTAACAGATTTCCAGTGCACGAGAGAGGGCCATAACGCGTCAAAATGATACATACGGTCCTCGTACTGCTCGTTCCTCGAGAGACCCCAGAAAGGGGAGCACACAGTTGAAGACGTTGGGGCGTAGAGATAGGAAGAGAAAGGGGTTAATATTCAACACGGTGAGTTTATCGGAGAAAAGGTCACCGGTATAATTTGACTTCACCGGGTCTGAATAGTCGATATACCAGCGGGCCAGTATCCAATACTCGGAAACAGAGGCGAGGCTGATCGGGAGTTTAAATTGGGTGGAAATTATTCGTCTCTTCCACTGTGGCTACGTGTTCATGGGGAACAGAGGGGATGGGGGTGTGTTCAACCGTTGCGGTCACCCCGAACACTGTATATGCACTTTCAGAAGCGGACGAATACCTTCGACTACTGATCGAACCGCATCATTATCTTCTACATAATTAGGACTAATCAAGAATACGATTCTCTCCAAACAAATCTCGGTAAAATTTTAGAGGAAAAATATTACAAACACAATTTTAAATAATCTTTCTTCTACAATTCTAGCTTTCTAAGCTATCAAGATTTCCCAAACTCTTCATGTTTCCAGACTTTATACAGTTTCGAATCATCAGGATTTTTAAAACTTGTGATTACTTGCTTTCAAGGACTTTTATGCTCTCTGAATTTCATCAAGTTCTGAAATTTGAAGGGATTTCCCAATACTTCAATTTTTCGTTTAAAACTATCAAGAATATTTAACCGTGCAACTCCTCTCTCGGTGTTATAAACGTTCCGATATTTCCTAAATTTTCTGAAATTCATAAACGTTGAAGATTCTCCTAATTTTATAAGGGACTCTCGACGTTCAGATCTCTCCAAATTATTAAATTTGCCTTTCTGTTTGTATTTCATTCGAGACAACCAAGCATCAAAAATTTGCTAGCCTTCCTAAAGTAATTGAAACGGTGAATGGCGATTTTGTTGGTATTTTTGAAAAGCTCGCCAGCTCCGAGTACAAAACTAGTAATTTTAAATCCTATCACTACTTCGGCCAGAGGGAAGCGGATTTAGACTACCTGTACATGTATGTACGTATGGAGAGGTCGGGTATATTCGTGTCAGAGTCCAGAACGCGTGACGAATATTTACGGTCTGCCTTCTCGTCCAGCTAGAATAAATTTATTAAACGCCCCCCGGTGTATCGATAAATCGAGCCCGACTCCAAGGAGAATCGGTGCCGGACTCGTTCTGTTACGCTGTTCGCCTTTCGGATTAATTGGTGACAGCCTGGAGGAACTGCCGCGATAGTCGATGGAAAATATTTTATGTAGGATCCTCGAGCTTCTTCTAAATATATACGAGAAAGCTGATCAAACATTTACTGGGACCAGTTTTATTAAGTCATGAAAGTGTGTTCGGTGCGAGACAAGTGCAGAAACTTCGTTTTATGTTGAATCAATTATACAGTTACGCGCATGCCATAGAACTCTGAGATTGGCGGAAGTTTACCCTGCTCTAGATCAATTATTTATATTACGACGAGTGCATGGAATTAGATTCAATCAGCTACAGTGATATCACTTTCTCATTTCTCAAATCTCATCGAGATTCATATTTTTAATGAAACATTAACATCAATTTTCACTTCACAATTACAGTAAGTCACAGTAATATTCGGACACTTTGAAATGGACGATAACTTTTTTAATAACAGATCATACGACTTAAACATTTTTTTTGTGATATTAGAACAATTCATTTACTAGAAGACTTGTAAGAAATTTTGGAAAAAATTGCAATTGAATTACACGGAAACAAACACCAAAAAATTCTGCGATGAATAATAATTTGTATCTAACTACAATCGTTCTAACATCTCAAAAAATTATTTGTTTTTGAAGGATGTCCGAATATTTTTGTATTCACTGTATGCAATTCAACTGGACGGTTCGTTCGGCTAACAGAAAATGTTGCTAAATCTTCCAGAGGCTGTCGTGGTGTCCCGCGGCTACAAAAGTCACCGCGAATCCTTTCCTCTGGGTATTTAACTCGCTATTTCACTTTGAATATTCTTTCAGTGAAAAAAACCGCAGATTCATCGTAAAAATTTATAAAAATTGTGTTCATGTCACTGAAAACACCGGCAAACTAGCGTGCCGTGTCCGCGCGCTTTTCAGGGCTCGCGTGAAATTAGAGAACGAAGCGTTCAAGCACGAAACGATGTAAAGGGAACGCGTAATGCGTGTAGATCGAAAATATTCGCTTGGCCGTTACACTCGTTTGGGAAATAACGCGCGTTCGCTTGCGATAAATCGACGTGATCGAAACGGAGCTGAAACGAACCGGCGCGGCCCGAGCGCGAATAAGTATTCCGACATTTACGCTGTTGCCGTAAAATAGAAAAAATACGGATATGCTAACGAAATCTTCCCAATAAAACAATATTTATCGCCTCTGCCTCGCATCGACACAGTTCGTACAGTACAATTTAAATCACTAGTTTCTACGAATTCGGTACATAAAGCTTGGTGAAAACTGACTTTCATTCTATGAATTCGATGAAAATGGTTTCACACACTCCACGGACGATCATTCAATTAAACTCTGCCTCAAAATGTGCATGCATAAAAACTTGTAACTATAATGGTCATAATAAGACTGCGAATTTTTAAGCACAATTAAGTGATCTTCGATCAGTAGTATCTTTCAATCAATTTGTTATTGATTACCCAATAAAATAATCCGCTTAACATATCAGAAAAAATATGTTTGGTTGTCCACTTAATTTTGTCCCGTTTCGACACTGTTACCAAAAAATTGAATATTACCACAAAATTAATCATGAACGAACTCCAATCCACAAGTTCTTTAAAATTTTCAAAATTCTACAGTAACAATAATTTCCAGCATAAACGACACGAAGAAATATAGTTTAACTACCTCCATCGGGATTATTATTTAATATAGAGACGTGTTAAGGATCTCTTAATGGATTTCTAGTAGGTCAAGGATCAAATCAACGTTTGGCCTTGAACGGCAGTGCGTCTAAAAGGCTGCTGAACAAAGGATTAATATTGCTTACCGACCGCGTACCAATTCCCACCGTTAATCATTAGAGGAAGTAAATAGTAGCGCAAATCCAGATTGTCGAAATGCATATGGACGACAATGTATGCTTGGACGTGCGCGCGCGCGGCAAACATGGCCGAGCCGCATTGTCGTAATGGGCCACGCGGCGTTCTGTCGGTAGAAATGGAGTATTAACGTAGAAACGTACTTACACTGCAAATTGTTGTACGACAGAGACTGGCGTCGCATTCTGCCCTGGCTCGTTGCCTTTCTTCGACTGCTCAGGCGACACCACATGTTCACTTGGACGTACGACCAGAGCTTCAGGAACAGGACCGCGTACAGCATACACACGAACATTGCGCCGACTGCAACAACCGGGAATTAATTCCGTGTGAGTATGGGTACGATGCGTATGTGTATATACCGTTGCAAACTATTGTGGCAGCTTGTCCTTCGAGACTAACGTCTGCTTCCTATCTGTCGCGAACCTACAGAGCTCGCGATAATCTCTCGTCAAAGTGTATCTGTTTTGATCACGAATGGCTGATAACGAGGTTCGCAACGAGAATGACGCCTTGATCTCGACCTAATGGGCACCGACCTACGCCAACGATGCCCCCTCCCAAAGCTCTTATCTTTGGAAAATAACCTCACTCTTCCGGGTCATTTTGTTTGCATCAGGACTCGAGCGGCCCGTTTTTACTTCGTTTACTTTCGACCTTTCTCGATCACAAACACGATGTCGCGTTCAGGTCAGCTAAGTTCATGATTTTGTAATTTCGTTTCAAGATGTTTTCACAGTCCCCTTTTTTCGGGGGGGAACCTAGATAACGACTGCGCTTTCTGCTCTCTAATTCAGCCGCAAGGCACCGTAAACTCGAGCTCTTGGTTAATTGTATTAGGTATGGACAGAAATAGTAGCAGTAAACACGTTTATTGCATCGCATTAATGTTAACTATCCAGCTGTCATGCTCTCCATTCGGGGGAGAACGCGCAGTTGACGCCACCGTAATTTTTACTTTCATTTTTTCCAATTTTATTTGTATGTTGCACTGTACTGTTTGCTGACAAGGAAATCTATGTATTCAATAACCTGGAAATATTTTATCTTAATTTTTTGAGAATTTATAGAATCCAATATCACTAACCTCCGTTTGTTTTAAAACTTTAAATTTTCTATGTCCTAAAAATATTTTATCGAAGTGTAGAATTATTTGTCTAGATTAAAAATTAATTTCTATAATGTGATCTTCATTTTTGTAGACTGTGTAACGTCAACGAAAAGGTCGATCACGCTTTCGAGCCATTTTCCGACGTAATCTGTGAACGTCCGACGGAACCTGCAAGATCACAAATGACGGAGGGCTCGAACTTTCCCGGGCTTGACGAGGCTAACTATATGTTTGGAATTGAAACCATAACTGGATATCTCTAACCAATCACTTAAACTTCGTAAATTTCGTTTCGGTAATGCACGAGCTAGTTAAGCCTCGTTAAACTCGGATTAATCCGTTCCCGGCGAGTATTCGTGTACATTACAGTTTTCTAACTACCGAAGTTCATCTAGTTAGCAAGACAAGTGTATCCCGTAGTTCCCCGAGTCTCGCAACATCTCTCAAGGCTACTGATCAGGTGCCTCGAACATATATCCTGATAATAGCCATCGCGTATACAATGCGTACCGAAGTTTGCCAGAGGATTCTATTCACCAGTGGGAACAAGAGAAGTGTGCTGGTGGGTAGACATGACGATGATGTACGACCACGGCTCCCGTGAATATGTGTGTTCCGAAGAATACGATGAAATATGCCCGTCAGGATGCGTTCACCAAAGTTGCATTTTAATCTCGCCGGGAATAATTATGACAGACAGGTTCACTTGCAGAAATTTTTACGAAAGTCATACTGTACTTCCTATTTTCATTTTCAATTTGAAGATGTATACTGCGGAACTTGAAACACGGCTATACCGGGTGAACTGAACAGATGAAAATGTTGAGACTGGCCACCATCTTCACTTGCAGACAGCAACATTTCCATCAATCAAACTTTTAAGAAACTTTCTATTTTAATTCTTAACTTTGTGGGGTATTCTACGAAAGTTGAACCATGACTCCTTTCATTTTTATACAATTTAAACTTTTAGTAGACTTGCTATTTTAATTCACAATTTTGTAGCTGGAATACATATGATTTTTTAAAAACTCCCTGGGAAGCTTTCTGGAGGTACAGTAACAGCTCCCCGCCATTATACTAAATTAAAATATTGACAATGTTTAAAATGTATTATTTATATCTCGCTGCCCGAACTTTTTTGTTTACTCTACACATATTACGAGTGGACAATTGCAATAATATAAAAGCAAACAGCCGGCAACTCTTTATCTGATCCGCGCAAACTGTTTATAAACACGTTTGGCAGCGACACACGTACACCCGCCGGGATTATAAATGCAAATGCAATTACCATGTAATTCCTGTGGCCGTCATCGACAGGGTTTCATCACGGTGCGCCGAAAATTCGTGAGCCAGGAGGAAACGCACACAGAAAAAAAAAAGAAATCCTTTCAGCCGTAAAATCCGCAGACATATTTTCGCGACAATAACATGAAAGAAATAATTTCCTCACGCACGGCTATAAAACCTCCTTGGTCCACAAAGGCAGTAAAAAGTCTGGCGACCCTACATCCATATCAGTAAAACCCTAACATAGTGGCCCCCGTTAAAAGTTACGATCGCATGCCGAAAAAATCGACAAACAGGGCCGAATGAAGAAAACCGAGGAGGGAGAAAAAGAGAGAGAGAGGAAGAGAACAAACGGAGCTTCGTTGGGAAAGCGTATTTCTCGCGGGTTCAATTAAACAAATTCCGCGGGGCTCGGTGTTCGTTATCCGCGGCCCCGTATTCCTTCCGGGTAAATGAAAAACACCGAAAGAAAAGGGTGGAGAGGCGAGATGGAGAGCGGCATGCTGATGCACGCCGGCCGAGCACATTTTAATCATCGCAATTTCGCACGCCTCCGGGAACGTGACAGCGGATACGTCCGCATAAATGAAAACGGGGGCGGCGTGTTACGCGGTACGTGTCCGAACCCGGCAATTAAAGGGTTTATAAAACACGATACTAAGCATTCGCGCGAGAGAGCAACCTCCGTCCGGCCCGCAGGGGAATTAATTTTTTTCCACGAGCCAAGCACCGGCTCGTAATGATTAAGGGACTGCCTTTGAATGGCTGAAAAATTACAGAAATTCAACATTTTTTTTATGTGTAAAATTACATTTCCTTAAAAAATCAATATACACATCTTATCATACTTTGTTTAAATAGTATTTGCTGAAAAATTGAACTATATATCTGAAACCTGGCAGTAATATTCATTAACCGTTCAAAGGATCATTCACAGGATTTTTTATCAATTTTTAGAAACTTTATCAGAGGAACTTCGGCGTCGAAATTTTTTCTTGAAACAAATCATAAGAAATCTGAGTAAGTTCAATCCTGTTTTTGTTATACATCAGTCGCGTTAATGGTTCGGTGGATTTTCCAGGCTTCGTTATCCTGGCCGGATAATTCGCGCGACAACAAGCTTCTTTCCCAGCCGAGCGTTTCGTCGGACCGAAGCCTGTTTAATTATCCCCACGGTATTTGCATCGCGATCTTAAGAATGTCAGTTATTATTATGCGCCGCTGGTTACGGCCGCCGGCTAATGGCGCACCACGGTGACGAACCCAAGCTCTGCATAACCCCCATATTTCCCGATATTTCCATCGAATCCGACCGACTTCTTCCGCCCTGGATTGCTCGTATCTTAATTAAATCGTGACTGCCATCCTGGCGTGCCGAGATTCCGGCGATCGACGGACCTACACACGTCCCTGATTAGCGAAACAAAATTTTGGGCAACCGAGCTATTAATAATATCCCAAAATTACTACAAGGCTCATCTCGCGATAGTGCTTGGATGGTATCTGTGGTTTTGGTTCAACTGGAAATATTCATGCAGATCTTTATGGAAAATAAAAATAATCGGCATCGAGGCTGCTCATTATTTATAAAGAAGGAAATATTTTGATACCAAATTATATCGAATAACAGAACAGGCTACCAAAGAAACGACTTCAAACTGTTTTAGAAACACAATAGTAATTATGCATGCACGTAATAAAATCCCTACAAAGAATGAAATACCATTTTCAATATCATCACCGTCTGTTACCGCTGTTGCAAAATATTTTCGCAAACCTGCAAGTCTCCTTGCGATTATTACCCCGCAGTAATTTCCTCTGTTGCAATATTGAAACCCAAAGTCAACAAAAAGGGAAGATGCATTTCCTGCCTACGACCGAGAAATTATTAGTTCAATTGCGTTTGCCCTAAACACTTTGTGGAACTCGTGCGGCGTTCATAATTTCGAGAGACGATTCCAATAAATATTCATCCAAACGACTCTTTTATTTGCATGTAAATAACGCCGGTAAACGTTTCCGTCGAACGAAATAAGATCGCGTCGTGTGGCAGGTAACGTGAACGTTGAGCGAATGTTTAATTAATTAGGAAAATGCGTGATACGTTCCGGTGGCTTAATTCCTACGAGCGTGTTAAATTTTCTCTCGCTGTGTCGAACGGCTCGTCGGGTACTGATATGAAAATGTCGAATTCGTTAGAACTTCGCCGAACAAACGGTAAATGTAAAATGATCCGTTTGAATGTATGAACGGGGAAAACGTTACAGCCGACGTCGTTGTAATGATATCGTTTTACCCGGCGAGGCTCGTAACGCGGCAGTTTTGTATTGAAGAACAATAGCAACCGGGGAGAAACGTATTTTCCCCGGAATCAGCGTGTATCAGTGCCAGGTTTTTAAACGGAATGGGAACATAACAGTTTCCGAGTACTTTTTCAATTATCTGCTGGGACGACGACGGTATAAGGAAAAGAGTTTCCAAGAGAAATATTATCGAAGTGACTGCACGGCTCGGCGAAACTTTTCAGTGGAATAGAATTTTAATTGCCGCGACAGAGTAATGAATCTTCGTGATTTTAGCCGGCTGTGATTCTTTGTGTCAGAGAGTATCTAGAAGTTTGAATTATACTGTTAGTTCGATGGTGATATTGATTTTAGACGCCCGAGGAGATTGTCTGATCACTGGTCGATTATTCTACTTGCGTTGGCAGAGATCATGCTTGCGATCCGTTTCACAGCGTGCTAAATTTTTAAATACTTCAGAAATAAGTAGTATGAGTTTCTTCGTTACCGATGCGATTAATTTTGGATAGTTAATTTCATGAATTCTTAAAAAATTATATTAAAGAATTCACGATAAAATAGTATAGCGTGTACGAAATGGTCCGACACAGAAAGATAAGTAAATATTACAAGGGATGCATAATAAAATCTTCAATATATTCAGGTAGCGTACCATTACAAGGAGTAATATCGTGCTACGGTCAGACGTTCCAGAAAAAGTATACTTTCTGCCTGCTACACATCCAACGAATTCCTTAAACCGGTTTCTTCGTAAATACACATGAAATATTATAAATGAAAAATCATAATGTGTGATTTTCATTTCCAGTTTAACAAAACTGTGGTCAATTTTCCTACATTTAGAATTGTGAAAAATTGCATCAAGACTAAAACGAATTGAGTCATAGCGATTAGAGTCGCCTAGGATCCCTGAAGAATGATCGCAAGGGTCTGGTATCTTCATTGGCGCGTCCCCCATGTCTCTGCTTCGTGTTTACCCTGATTCCGATCTGGAACGATCCCCATGATCTCGACGCGATCAGATAAGACGGACATACTTAGGAACAGAGGATCCCTGTGTTCGGCTGGCGGAATTGTGCAGTCCTTGCGCGGGATAGATTCATTTCCAACGTGCACTGTAGCGACCTATAGCGAGGCGCATACACGCGTCACGGCATTTGGTAATTATCTAGCCTCCCCCCTACCCCCGTGCAGGTATACTGCGTACATACATTATGCACAGGGCTTACTCGAACTCTCGTGCGAGCGATAATCTCGAAACGGTATGAGCGACAAACAGGGACGCAGATGTACTTCCTCTCGCTCCAGATAGGCTTCACGCGATCGAGGCCGCTTGTTCATTTCACAGTTTCTTTCGGAATTTCCTTCCAGACCACATTAACATCGGATTGATCCTACCAGATAAGCCGGAACGAAAATGTTAATCCGAGGTCCGATTTACAATTGGCCTCCTTTACTCGAGGCTGATCCCTTATGATGAAAGGGATTAATCTTCCTGAGGCGGGACCACTGGAAAATTCATGCCTATTTCCCTGATCGCTTTTTAATTGAACACCGTGAACAGATGTTGGTCAAGGATGCTTTGGCGAGAAGAGATCCCTGCGATAATTACTCTGTTGAAATGAGATTTGCCGTGAGATTTCGCGGAACAAACGCTGTACGCCTTGTACGTGCCATAAGTGCCAGCAACATACTCATGGCGAGATTTATTACGCTTTCTTACAAAGATCAGTTCACTGGTGAGGGTTAATTAGTTGCCTAGGAACTGCCTTATTGCGGTCACAGATTTGCTGTAAATAAACCTGCTTCTAAAAACATAAAATGGCAAACTAATGTGTTAAGTAAACAGAGGAAGCTCGTTCTCCCAGAGAAGATTTGTCACCACCATAAAATGTAGCCCTCGTATCAAAGTAAATTTTATTTGAAAAGTAAATAAGGAAATTCGGAAATAATTGCGTGCGAAACTCCACGCGGGATACCCTGTGTATAGAATTCTATCTATTTTAACAAGAGTGGGAAATAACCCTCTGGCAGGGGTATATTAATGTGACCCCAGCCGCGAATTTCAGCAGCCAATAAAATCTTGACCTTTCACGTAAAAATGAAACATTAATGAGAGTTACCATTCCAGATCGAGGGGTTGGATAAACACGATTCGAAAGGGATGGCAGATTACGCGGATTCGTGTGTACTTCGGCTACCCTTCCTGGCGGGGTTGTTTTACACGGATGGTCATTAATGAACGATAAAGATCAACCCAGTGATACTTGTTACAAGGTCTCTCGCTATCCCATTATCGCGGCATCATCTGCGGGTTGGCAAACTGCATCCAGACCGAATTCGATGCATTAATTATAATTCTTTCGAATAATTTAAAGCAGGAATCGTTAAAGCGCCGCGTTGGTATATATTTTATGAACGTTCGTCTGGACGCGAGGGACTGGAACGAAATTTATGTTAGCGCTGATGCCGTGCCGGAGAAAGTTGATTAGCGGCCGGACGCAAATTAAACGTGCTCACGAACGGACCGACACCTTGGAGACTAGTTTATCGTTGGTATCGCTCTATAGAATTATTTATACTGGTTTATTTTTTATTTTTCTCAACGTTTGATTAACACCAATTTGCGGTGAGTTTCTCTCGACCGTGGGAAATTATTATCGTGTATTTGAGCAATATGAATTCTAGCAATGTTATAAGTCGAGGTTCATAGAACCTAAGTATTTTTCCTTTCTGCAAGAAACGGGCGGTAAATATTTACAACAGGTCCACGTCCTCCGATTTTGATGAAATTTAAATATGTTATGCAGCAACACATTTTGAACAACTTTTTCCTTATCCAATATAGGGGGGACGCTTTTAGTTTACGAGATATTTCAATTTTTGTCTGTATTGAATTTTTCGTATTTCTACACGCTCCACGTAACGTAAGCCTGTCCCGGTGTGGCGTTTGTTTACGTTTTGACGCTGTAGAGATGATAAACAAACATGGGGGGCGGAAGGAGCCGGCTTGACACCGCACACACCCACCCACTTAGTGCTTAATACACACCCAGTGTTTCTAAATTATACTCTAGATTTTTACGCATTTTGACGTGCTGATTACGAATATGATAGTGAAAATTCGATTAGGTTAGGTTAGGTTAGGTTAGGTTATTATTTATTATTGCCAATAACCTAACCTAACCTAATCCAATTTTCACTAATACATTCCTAATCAGCACATCAAAATACGTGAAAATCTAGAGTATAATTTAGAAACACTGGGTGTGTATTAAGCACTGAGTGGGTGTGTGTGTGTGTGTGTGTGTGGCGTTAGGCCGGCTCCTTCCGCCCCCCTGCTTTCTCCCTCATCTCTACAGCGTCAAAACGTAAACAAACGCCGCACCGGGACAGGCTTACGTTGCCGTGGAGCGTGTAGAAATACGAAAAATTATATAGACATAATACTAATACAGACAAAAATTGAAATATCTCGAAAACTAAAAGCGTCCCCCCTATATTGGAAAAGGAAAAAGTTGTTCAAAATATCGAAATCTATAACATATTTAAATTTCATCAAAATCGGAAGACGTGGGCCTGTTGTAAATATTTACCAAACGGGCTAGTAAAAGGTTAGTGACTCGGATGATAGGAACAAGGAAACCAGACGCTCGAATGAATTTATCAGAGCCACTAATACAAAATGTCTCACGTTCACATTGACAGAAATCAGATCGTCGTCGTCGAATCCTGTCACGCGGACAAACGCTGACAGTTTTTTAGGGGCTGTCATGTCAAGGCAATTAAATTGTCAAAAATTGTTCTCGAAAGACGTCACAGCAGATTTATGTCGGCAAATAACATGTCCGCAAGATTTGAACTCGACAGAATTCTATGTACATCCGGAGTAAATATACTACGGACGCGTATCGACTGTCAAACAATGGACAATTACAAACCAGCCCCGAAGACAGAGGGGTAAGACTATTTATATGCAAACGCGGTCTTTCGCCCGACCCGAAAGCGTGTCAATGATTTTATTACCCGTTTCCGATTCAGCTGTCCGCGGTAGATAAACCCGTCCGAAGATATATTGCCCGTTGGAAAACAATTTTTCCGAAAATTTTTTCGAAGACACCGTCGTATTTCATTGCCAACAGGGGCGACGGTCGCGGTTGGGGTTGGGGTTGTTGTGTGCGGTAATAAAAAAAAAAAAAGAACTGGTACGAGGGGAAACGAAACAAAACTCACGATAACCGTACAGAATTATTCCGCTGATTTCGACGGCACGTTCGCGATGAAACGACCGGGGGCCGCATTGTGCAACGGGGGTTGCAACAATGGCGGAAGTTCCACCGGTGAAAATAGTTTCTCCATTTTCTTCGGCCGCTCGCCGGGCTGAGGAATTGCCAGTTTTCACCTCGGACCCCATTGTCGCACGGTACACTTCGAGATCCGCAACTCTCGATCTCCGCCATCCCATTTTCCAGCCCCACCGATTCCCACCCTCGTCCTTTCACCCCCAGCCTCGTGCCACGACGATTCCACCCGCGATCCTTCTTCCCCCTACCATTTTCTCTCCCTTCCTTTTACCGTCTATTTCTCTCTCCCTTTCTCTTCTCTCTATTTGTCTCGCTGTCTCCTTTCCACGGTGTTTCTTCGTATCTGTGTCCTCGTTCCGATCGACCTGATACCAGAAAAAGCAGACTGATGCATTTTGATCAGGATCCATTTCCGCGTGCCGCCTTCAACGGAAGAGACTCGAGACTCTCTTTCGCCCACCCGTTCAGGAAACGTGTCATCGAGAACCTCCTCTCTTTTGAGACGCTCCCATACCCACGCGACTTAGTTTCTTCATCTTTTATGGGTTCCCATACAAACACAAGCGGCCGCTCTGTCTCCGTGCTTCCTCCGAGGGATACCAACATCCTACTCCACGCGACGTTCCTTTATTAAATTACCATTCGGGGTGGGGAATGGGTTTCTAGGATATTAGGTGGCCGCCGATGATGATGACTGTTTGACGAGAGGGCGGACGGAACTCCCCGGACAATTGGTGATCCGTCATGCTGTAACGTGATGCAGGAATTCGACAATCAGAAGGTCAATTTAATCACGAATAGCTTCCGCACAACATGGCACATTAACAAACAGACTATGGATTTTAGAACGAAATTGGGAAAGTGGAATGCAAAGTAGTGGAAACGTCCCATTAGGATTCATAAAAAACTTTCAAATCGTTTCAAATCTGTTGAACATATTAAGAGAGTATATGTGTAATATATACATAAATTGTATGAAGGATAAGAGAATGTAGAGATTTCATTTTTTTTAAAAATGCTCCTCGGAAAAGAGGGAAATAAAGTTGTGGAAGCTTTAAAAGAGGTTGACCTCGAAAAGAAATATTCCACTCGAACAGTTTAGAAAGTACATGCTGGATTTTGCATTTTGGTGAAGTTCCCTGGCTTTGGAGGTAACATGGCAGAGGTCCAAACTAAAATTTAAAGAACCCATCGTAGGATACACACGCAAAAATCGTTGCAATGAATTTTAAAACACCTGAAAATTGTGTCGTCTACCCCTCCACCCGACAGTATACTTTTAAACAAATATTAATTAAGTCGACGGGAGAGTGATTTGTAGAGGCATTCCATTAGTTAATGAATATTCAAGAAAAATGTAAAAGCAGTACGATGTAGCAATTTGTCTGCCAGTGGTATACGTCTGTCACTGGCCAGACACTCGATTTATATCACGCAGCCGCGTTCAATATTATAATAGGTGAACGCCGGTACTTAACCACGGCAAGCAAAATAACGAATATAAATTCCTTCGGTATTTTTTAATTACTTCCACCGGTATAATTTGGACGGTCAGATTTACGGCCGATTTTTTCCATTAAACATAAAAGCTCATCCATTCCGAAAGTGCGCCTGGACATGGGCTGCAGCGCTGATACGGAAATACATCGGAGTGCAATTAATTAAAATACAAATTTCGGGCTCAATTTCATATTCTAAATATTGTTGCGCATGAAATATACGCCCCGTATCGACCTGTCCCTTTCCCCAGGAACGTCGTTCGACAAATCACGTCGCTGGCACCGTTCGTCAAATGTGTCGAACCAGCTCGGCTCGATTGACAAAAATCGCCTCTGTAACAGTCGTTAACGAAACAAGACTGAATCCGCATCACTAACTGTCTTAATAATAAAGACTGCCGTCGCAGATTGAACTAAAAAATTTTCTAATGTAAAGAATTTGATATGGTACAACGTTATCTATAAATTCATTCATACCAGCTAAATATGACATCACAATTTCCTGCTCCTACAAACTTATCTTAATATTGAAGACCTTTCAAATACCCAATCTCGAACTCAGTCAGATGTTAAATGGAGGTTACAGTAACAAGTAGCGAAGCACTATCGATACCTGAGTACTGAAAAATTGTTTTGAAAAGTTTCACGCACAGAAAAGAATTCATGAAGAAGTGAAAATGATGACGAAGCAAGGAGCAGGAACATAAACTACTAACGAGGCAGTACTGTGAAATAATGTGTTCGTGATACCAGACGGGTAAGTAAAGTCTTGTACGAGACCTGGAATTGCCACGCAATTAACAGTGAAACTACATTTGCGACAGGACAAGTGAAGGGGTAGTACCGTAATGTCGACTGTCGTTTCAACGCAAAAACGTTCGGTTGCAGCGTCGTGGTCGGCACGGTCACGACGTAAATTAATCGTTTCATCGAAAACATTAGAACTAACTGCGTTTTCGCGGAACAGTGTAACGCGTCTACGTCGAACACGGGCTACAATCTTGTTTCGCCTCGCGTGCACGTCGCGTTTTGCCTCGACGACGGTACAACGGAGGTGTGTAGGGTGCAGCATGTGGCCAACGCACCTGAGCGACGCCCTCGAGGTATAAATCGAGTATGTTCCATAATATAAAAAGAAGACGAAAAAACGCAGAAGGAATAGCAACGGTCCACGGAGGAAACGGGGCGGGGCTAAAAAAAGCAACGCGAAACGGAATCTGAAAAGAACCGCGTACGTACGCATCGCGGCGGTATATTCTCGATACGATCGTAATCAGAAACGGCGACTGCATTTCCAATTCCACGTATTCGCCACCACTACACCGACGGAATTCCTAAGTCGGGCGACGGCTCGTCGTTATCGTCGTTAAAATTTCCGCGATACGTATCCGTTGAATTCTGATGAACCCGACCGAGTGGAACGTGGACGAGCAACTGATCGGAGAAACCGTAATTGAATGATATTAACGAATAAATAGAACATCGATATTCCGTTACGGCACCGCTCTCCGCGTTCCGACGAAACTTTTCCTGACCACATTACCCGATCGTCGCATGACTTCCATTTGTTGTTTCTGGACCGCGAACATTTTGCTAAATAATTTTCCAGCCCGATTGCGGCAAACTGCAGCGGAGGACTGTATTGTTTTCTCTCGCAACACGTTGCGCTTACCCTATTTTACAATATTTTTAAAAATCTACGATTCGTACCTGACGGCTTCTTATTCGTTCAATTTACTAATTCGACATTAACTTTCGTAGTGTAACAACAATTTATATGCGAATATAATTGAACGATATGACGCTGTAACAAGTTCTGATACAGAAGAAAGAGAACGCTATGGACAGCAAAGGGATTCTGCATATTACCGATATAAATTATAATGACAAAAGAAATTTTCTCATTGACTATTCAAAAATAAAGGAAGCTTGATCAAAAGATACACAAGCGTGTATTCCACTTTTAACTTCTGTTTCCATTGTTACCGACTGACACACGTTCCATGAATACGACTCGTTCATTGTACACGATCGCAAAGGACCTTCCATTAAGCAAATAAATGAAAAATCCTCTATGCCGGGCAATTATTCGTCGGAGCCGCAAATTCGATAATAATTTACAAAGTCGCGGGGAACGTAATACGCCGTAAGCAGACACTCGTATTCCAGCAGTGGTTTTTTTTATCAGGCTTGTTCTCCGCATTCATCGGGGCTAGAATTTATCCTTTCAAGCTCCGCGACGAACGGAATTCTACGCGGGGGCGTGTACACGACTGAATCGAATAAACCCACGAAATTACGATTTCATAAAAATCCGTAATGTTCGGAATAAAAATGTCAAAGGCGTTTCACGGATGAAAGACGCGCGACACGGTTGCGGTTGGTCGCGAACAGTTTCCTGTGGAATTCTCTGCCTATTTATTCACGGGAAAACGAAAAGACAACGCGCGCGGAAAACAATTTTTCTTCCCCGTTTCGTCGTTGAACGTTTTCGGGCACGTCCCGTGTCGCCGTTGCTCTTTCCATTAGCGGGTCGAGTGTGATTCGGTGTCACCGATTTTTCCGTGACCGTCTACCTACACCTGAAACCGTGTTCCCACCGCTGCACCTAACGGCCGCGGTATAGTTTCGCGAGCGATCGTAATTAACAAACTTCCGCGCACTATTTTCGGGGAATTTAATTCGCTCGTAGAACCGACGGCTGCCAGCCGAATTAATTCGTACAGAAGATTCGCCTGGTCGCCGAGGAATGTAGAACCAGTTTACGCTGACAGGTTCTGCCGTGTCGCGAAATATCGAGTCGGTCGGAAGTTGCCGGTAAATGGCGGATGGATAATTATTCCATGAAACGACACCGCATTTCGGCGCGTATTACGCGGTGACGCGAACTAGCCCCGTCAAAATCACCGACCAACGTCTCGATGTGCAATGCTACTGGCCCGGCGCAACGTGACAATGGCACATCCAGCTCGCTACCAATTTCGCGTTATCGATCACCACGATCACCGATACCCGGCCCTCGGCACAGTCCCCGTCCCTCCTCGGAACGAGGAAATGCAACTTATAAAAGCGCGGTTCTATAGCTGCTGAAAATTGAAGATTACTGGCCTTATTGTTGCCCTCCCTATCGTGACAGCGTCCCACGAAACTGGGCCACTGTCACGCCCAGCTCTTTTGTTCGCCCGCTGCAAAATAAATCGCTGATTTCGAGATGCCCTCTATCAATCAATATCTAATTTGAATTACGACGTTAAATTGAAACTGGAATTTTCTTTATGGAATTATTTATATACAGCATTCTCTGTCTGTGATCTTGAATGACTATCAATAATTATAGTCACTGAATTGCTAATGGAACTTTTAAAAAATGGAGGTGACATTGACATTTCTAAAAAGAAGTACCAGAAACTTACACTGTGTATAAGACGAACATGTTATTTGTTACATGTTACTGAAACTCAAGACAGTTTCTCCCTGACCGTCTAAACAATTACATCTTAATTTTACTCAAACAAAAGGTAAAAGCACAATTTCCCGAACCGCAAGAGCACCTTGTCGATAGAAATACTAATAGAATGCAGTGTTTCAATTGTGTTTGGAATGATTATTCCATCAGCATCGTCTATTTACGATGCTCCTTTCATTCGAAGAAGCTCTTACCACTCCCGCAGCGAAAGAGTTGAATATGAAATAAAGCTGCGATTAATTCCGAGTACCGCGAATTAATTCGCAGACAGAGAGTTATTTTTTTCAATCTCGGAGCACAGTAGCACGACATCAATCTTTTATTCTTCAAGGGTCCACGAGGATCGATAAATCCGCGGGAACGACACTGCGACGCGTATTCGGAAACGTTCCGCGGGAAATATACGTATTTTGGGATCGATCGTCGTAATTCACCGAGCACGCGTAATTCCCTACTTATGTCCTGACAATTCCTTCGCTCGTTCCTTCGATTTCTACGGGGTTGGAAGCGGTTTCCACGGGCTCCCCCAGGATATTTCTGATCCTGGCACGGTATCCAGTTGGCACCGGCTTGTAATCACCTCGCGGAGTTACCGTGCGTGAAGCCGGATCTTGGCAGGCTGCGTGCATTCGTTTCACGCACGACTATGCGGCCCGTGTGTGCTCGTTCACGCGCGTGTACGTACGAATGCCGATGTCGTCTCCTTTTTTTCCCTTTCCTTTTTTTATCACCCGGCCAAGTCAATAGGCGGGCCGAAGTCCTACCCGACGGATTCTCCTTTTCCTTTTCGCGCGTTTCCGCGGGCTTCCACGTTGCAACATTCAAGTTGCCGTTTGCAACTTTCAGACCAACTTCAAGAATTTCTATTACTGATAATTCTCTCAAAACCAAAATTTCTACAAAATTATTGTATCTCGTATATAATACAATTTGTTATTTCTAAAGCTGAAATAAGTAAAGAATTCCGGCAAAATAATAATCAAATACTTCTTATTATAAAGTCTCCTATATTACAATACATAACTCTACTGTTTCTTAGTCATGTAAAATAAATTGAAATAGACGCGACAGCTAATGAAAAAGGAACGTTTACCTCCAGTCAAATTCTTCTTTGACATTACTTTTTCTCATAAGATCGTTTACAGAATATATCACCTCGACTCATGATCCTTCCAGCGTAAAACGCGCATTTCCAAGAAAAGTATAATTTCAAAAATGAGTACCGTTCAGGATTAAATGCACAGATGCAAGGGTCGGAAGTGCACAAGACAATAAACAGTTCTCGTAGAATTTCCACAAACGGAGAGCAACTTTTCTTTCGAGGATCTCGCGGTTTCTACGTACTCACGTGCCGGTAGCTCCCGACAAGAATGTAGAATACCTCGTAAAGACATATATAAAATCAAATAGTCGGTTTCTTCTTTAAAGGAGGATAGTTCTCGGCAGTTTCTTAGCCGGCGGACCACGTGCAAACGTACCGTAACAGCAACGATCGCGAGATCAACCGGGGATCGTAACGTCTCGAGTGCTCTTCGCGGGGGAAGCTTTTATTAATCGGAAAGAGTTTGATCGGTGCGCTTACTTCTTTCTCCCCGAGTATCTTCAACGATCCACCGTCCGTAGTCCCGTGCTACCAACTGCACACTGCCTCGGTGCGATGGTTCTCTTAAGAATTTCTAGTTTTCATCGAATTCGAAACTTTTAAACGCCTCTCGCTTTTGATTTCTGCAACAGATACTCCGGCCCACGAGATTTCACGATCTCCATCGTGTTCTTTCCGATGCTCGATCGGATCCGAATTAAATTTCAAGCATTCCCCGAGAGAGGGACGGAAAAAACTTGTTCGAGAATCTTGGCTGAAGGGCTCCGAAGTAAATCTTCAGATCTTTTTCGAAGCTATCGGCTATGCTAAAAGTTTATTACAGTTTTCACTACCAGGATCGGAATAAGCTCGGTTGAGGGATCGTCCTGGTCAATTAAATGGGAATAAAAAATATAGTATTACATTTCATCTTAAAATTTGATTGACAACTTAAATTTTTGCGACATATTTCGCGAGTGTGGGCAATCATGTAGCTGCCACTTGTTTTTCAGTGGAGGAGCAGAGATATTAAATTGTCCGCGGTTACCCGTGCGACCCTTATTTCTTCGGGGGTCTAGACAACGGTTAAAAATGGATCAGATTAAATCGCCGTGGAGAATGACGATCAAAGGGCGACGTGCATTCGGCGCGGTCTTAAACGTGACCACATTAGCGTGCGGCTCGCTTTGTAGATCTCCCCACGGTTTAACCTCGATCCCGGATCCGTGGACGACAATCCCCGGGCAATGCAGTTTCAGCACCGCGTTCTTGGCTAGCCAAATCCCTTTGGAAATTCAGGATGTCCTCCTGCGAGACACTTGCACTGTCATCTCTATGCGACTAGCCCGAACGTTTGTGGGAAGAAAGCATTCTGCGGAGATTCCGGCTGTGTGTGCCCGAGTTTCGAGGTGCTCAACTCTGACATTCTGAATCAACGACCACCACCCAGACCCGCTTTCTCTCTCTCCTTCTATACACATACACCCACCCGCCGCGTAGTCTGCCGTGGGTGTTCGCAGTAACGTCGATTGTATCGCGCTGATGGTAATGTTGATTAAGTTTCCAATTTTATTACCCACCCCCGGCCCCGCGGTTACCCGCTCGGCGACTGCAGCTTCGATTAAGATTTTTATGGCTGTCTCGTATTTTATGGCGTACCGGACTACGGCCTGGATCAGGGACGTGCGATCGAAATATATAAATTGGCTTCCAGCTTCTAGAATTGATCAATCTCGACTCAAATTGTATTTGAAGGTGTACAGTGTTTTAATTGTGTCCAGAGAGTGGTCCAATTCATTTTTAAAGGTGTAAAATGGTTTAATTGGGTCCAGAGAGTGGTCTAATTCATTTTTAAAGATGTATAATGTTTTAATTGGGTCCAGAGAGTGGTTCAATTCATTTTTGAAGATGTAAAATGTTTTAATTGGGTCCGGAGAGTGGTCCAATTCATTTTTAAAGATGTATAATGTTTTAATTGGGTCCAGAGAGTGGTTCAATTCATTTTTGAAGATGTAAAATGTTTTAATTGGGTCCGGAGAGTGGTCCAATTCATTTTTAAAGGTGTACAGTGTTTTAATTGCGTCCAGAGAGTGGTTAAATTCATTGTTGAAGGTCTACAGTGTTTTAATTGGGTCCAGAGAGTGGTTCAATTCATTTTTGAAGGTGTACAGTGTTTTAATTGTGTCCAGAGAGTGGTCCAATTCATTGAAGGACGTTTAGAGTCAACTTGGAATCAACTTTTATTTCAAGGTGTAAATTGTCTTTCTTTCTAGAGGATGGTCTAAGTAATGGAAACATTGGGGTTGAAAGTGCAAGATATTCGCACTTGGGAAAAAATTACTATCGACAAGATACTTTGTATAAATTTTACAGATTATTTTCCATTTATGTCTCGAATTATGTTGTATACTTGGTATCTAAGATGATTGACTTTACGAGTTCCGTAAAGTAGAAGCGGTGGGTTATAATCAGACACGTTAGCTCCCTATTTAACTTGTCTGCCACGCTGGAATATTGGACCGTGAATTTTCAAAGTACACGCGCCTTCATCAGCATACGTATTAATATATGTATATGTCAAAGAATATTCAAACTCAACTTGCCGGCAAGAAAATTTGATCCTGCATGTTACGAAATTGGGTATTCAAACTTTCTCTTGAATTTTATGAAATTCACGAGTCTGAGGATACCGCGTTTACCTTGGCTCTTGCGAAATCAACATGGTACATACCCTTATGAACCGCGAAGACTAACGCGAACACTCGGAGAAGATGATTTCCAGAAATTAGTTCAGAGTTTGAATCTTATCCGAGAATTGTTTCAGCTGTGAACGCGTTCTTCCTAAACAGGCCCTACTGTTTCCGGTGGTAAGAAGGAAACGCATCCAACGTCATCGTTGAAGGTAGCGCGCGACGCCGTTAATATTTCAGTCGGTGTTCGGTGTCCTCGGCCATTGCTGAGCAACGCGTATCGTTGTTACATCTTCCCGGGGAAACTCTCCAGCCTCCGCCGTATCCACAAAGCCGGGCATCCGGTATCAAGTCAGCCGCTTCCGACATGTTAACCGCGACGTCCCACCACCGATGCTCAGTGCCCGTGACTTCGTTCTCATTACTCGCGCGGAAACCAATTTACCATCCTAATTTCGCGCGGATTATTCGGTGTAAACGGCGGGCCGGTCCTCCTTTGTGCATTCGACTGCCACGAGCTAGTTAGCCTAACGCCGTCTGGCGAGGATCCAGTCGTTTTCCCTTCCGTCCACGGCTCTCCGCCGTCGCTATGCACGGAATTCTTGCGCCACTCCTCCCGGAATCGCCGTTACGGCCCACGGAAACGGCTCAGCAGCCGTACGCACATCCGGAGCTACGCGGACGCCGATCCAGCTCGCTTTATGGCCAAAATAAAACCAGAACGAGACACGCTCGCGAATAATGTCCGAGGAATCGTTATTTTTCTAGTGGAACGCTCAGCTTTTACTGTTTCGGCCGCCAATAAGATGTGCATTATTATACACATTTCAGAAGTCAGAGTTCGTAGCTGTTGTTAAATTGCGTGTTCCTTGAAGGGTCGAACGACGAGCGCGTGTTTTGTGTATGTATTTCCCCGAAGTCAGAGGACTGGGCGAGAGCGTTTGTTTACGTTTTTTGAGGATGCAGGTGTCTCCGAGGGGACTTACGTGTGCGTCTGTGTGCGTGTGAGCGCGTGATGATCGAGGCGTTCGAGACGCGTCTCAGTAGCTATTAGTTGTTAGCCGTTGACACATGAATGTGAACATCCTCTTTCCACGATATTTCTAATTTGTAATCCTTATATAATCCTTATATAATCCCGTTAATTGTGGTTCTATTTGAACAGCTGTACAGGGCGAGTCACATAAAACGGACCATCCGAATAACCTGCTGTTGGTGACAGGAAAAATCTGTCAGACGAAACTTCGAACTTTAAATTAGAATTACATACTATTCTATGTAAGGGCACGCAATGGGTCAGTGGATAGAGCGCGCGACTGCGACTATAATAACCGCGAAATAATATTCAATGTGTTATTTTTAAAAAACTGTGGTGCCCAAGGCTGTTCGGAACCCACCGTAATAAAAAGTAGGTCCCGCTGAAATAGGCGATAGGGAGAGTGTTGGTAAAAGGTGAGAATTGTGGAACGGGATTTGAAACCCTGAGGGGACCAAATTATCCATTACATAATAATACTTTTCTATGTACTGTCTTCAATGTCTGTTCTACTTTGCAGAATTGATTAATAAATTAAGTGACATCAATTTACGATACGATAAGCAACTGAAAAATTGATCGAAAATAAAATTCTTGCGTAGATAAGGCGCACGCCTGACTCGCAGGATAACATTCTCGGACAAAACTTTCTCCTTCCGGCTCTCGCGTCGCATCGTGTACGTTCGTCGATGCGCGTCTCTTCCGGCCGGCACCGTTTCACGCTACGTCGAGCCTCGTGCTCGTTTCGAGTCAACGAAATTGGTTGCGTACCCCTCTTATAAGCCCTGACTGTTCGATGGTGTGAGAGCTTGAATTCATCGAACCCAACCTCCGAACGATCCTTTCTCTCTCCGGTTCTTCGGCAAAAGCTCTCTTCGCTTTCGTTCTTCGACGGTGCAGCAGCAGCAGCCACCTCCATTCTCGTTCGGTTCCTTTAAGTCCCGTTTTCTTCTTGGTTCCAGTCAGCGTTCTATCCGCGACGAAGACGCCTCGACACGGCAGATCCTATCGGCCACTTCGTATTCCTGGTATTCTTTGGAATTACAAATTATGCAGCGCGAGTCGTTCGACCGACGACGGCCCCCGAGGATGAGTTCCTTCAGGAATTACAAATCACACGTCCAGACACCCCTAGGTAGCTGTGTCTACAGAGAGAGCAAGAGAGAGAGAGCGGATCTAAGAAAAGAGAAGGAAGCGCGAGAACCAGCCGAGAGGCCACTGTTGGTTTAGGCGAGAACGAATAGGGTAGGTCGGAACAAAGGACTGCCAGATCAGATTTAGGATCCGTACGAGTGGCTGCTCCGGCCGGCAACGAGAGAAGATCAGGCTTAGAACATCGGAGAACGTAAAAGGCAATCAGAGTGTTTGGACGGCCGCGTGGCAGAGGCGAGATTTGTCGGTAAATAGCCACAGCGAATCGCAGCTTTGCATAATTCCCGGAAAATAACAGATACCACTGTTTTTCAGACTCTCGATCGAAATATTCAAACTCTCGAGCACCTTCCGCTCCCAGAGAAATGTAAATTCACTGTTGGCTTCTCCATTGCACGAGGGAATGATTTTTCTTGATCCTCCTGGTTGAACGTTGGTAGACACAGGCAGGAGAACTTTGAACAAGAACATCAAACCGTACAGATTAACTTCGGGCTTTGAAGAGCGAAGATCAACTTCAGCGGAAGTTAAAGAATCAGGAAAATCAGAAAATTATGAAACTTGGTTTTAGTCGTTGTAGAGCATTCGTCTGTATTTGAAAACACTTTATCGACCCACCTATAACACTGTCATTGAAAATAAACTGATAATAAATGCATAAAATCCAGAAGCTAATGATCAATATCAGTGACGTTCGGAAAGTCCCTTTCATTAGAATTTCCTGTTCACTGTCCAACACTTCGAGCGTTCCGTTGCAATCAAACTTTGCCATATTTCTCATTACCGAAACAGCAACATCGGTTCGACTTGTTTACCGTGGAATCATTTGCGTAGAGATCGAGCGGTGTAGGTGATCAACGCGATCCCGTCGACGGCTTTCCGATCCTGATTCTCCTGCGAGTATTTGCCAGCGCTGAATTATGAATGTTACAGCATAGCGCGAAAGTTAGGCCAGGAGCTTGCAGAGGCCTGGATCGTGGCGGAACGCAGGAGCAGCGGCCCGGTTCAACCGGAAATTACGTTCGAACGAAGCCGGATGTGCGGCCAGACGGGCCGCCTTTCCGTGAATTTTGAATAACAAATCATGGACCGCCGACTAATTCGCTGAGCCCCGTTTCCGCTACCCTCGAGAGGATGGAACACCCGGAATAACTACTTCGTTATCATGCCGTAATCCACTTGGATCCAGTTGAGCAAACGAGAACACCTATCGCGAACCGGGACACCGGAGGAACCGTTTAGGACGCGGGATCTACCTGAAACCGGGTGTCACGGCCACGGGTTATTGACGCTTACACCCCCGTGGAATCCAGTTCCTACAGGAACCTCATTGAACATCCCCTCCCCGAAGATCGCGGGATTTCATTTAAATTTCATCGCGTTCTGCGATCCGACCTGTTCACCGCGTCATGCATTTTTAATTCCAATTCTCCTGATCCCAGCCACCCCGCCATCTTGCCACGGATGCTTCCAACTGTTCTCGCTGCTCAGACTTCGTCTCGGTTGCTTTTGATCAAATTATTCCTGACACTAACATTACTAACTTCTTCAAACTCCTCGACAACACGTGGCAACTCGCCTTATTAGACACTTGTACGAAGGCAACTCTTGTCTGCTCTTTCTTGCACTTTAATGGACTTAGTAGTCGAAACACGAAACAGAAGAAGCGTCAGATGAATTTCATATCGCTGGTACGTTATTTCCACACACAGCCTATTCAAATTATTATTTATTCAAATTATCGGCGAAGAGGAGCCTTTTCGAAATAATTACTACTTTCTATTTAATCAACTACATTACTTCGAATACACTTATCATTTTTAAAGAAAGATATTATGGTTTCTGTTTCTCGCGAGAGGTGCCATCCATTTTTCTGTTGCATAACAATTCGCGGTCCGTTTATCATTTACAAGGGACAGGAGCTGCACAACAACAGTTCGCGCTACAAGTTGCAATTTATTTGTAAACGAAGCACTATCTCGCGAGGAGCCGTATCGATTTTCCTACTCGGTCGGTATTAATAATTCAGATTCGATAAAAGTGCAGCACGATGCATAAATCCGACAATCGATGCGCAACAATCTAACGTATTTCCATCTGGCAGTGTCGGGATTTTGCGAGGGGGTGGGTGCATGCGCGCGGGGGGGTAGTGGGGTGGTCGTTACAACTTTATGTCAGCGACGGTGGCGGCATATCGAAGCGGTTGCGTGCGAAGTGCATACTTCGGGGCGAATTTATGGGTCGGGGGCGAAATTGAAAGGGCGTAGGTGGAGAATTATTAGAACGCAGCCGTACACATCGTTCGAGTGGCGCTTGTTCGTCGGTGTGACAGCGGCTCGTGCGAACTCGGCGCGGCAAGAATTCGCAAACAACCGGCGGGCACCGTGTAATTTCAAGTGGCACGATTGTTGCCGGTGCCGACGAGTTACCGCGACACGTCGAATAATTACGCGGACCCCCGTAATGTTGATTCCACGGAGAAAACGCCACAGTCGTGGAAACGACGAATAGCTTTGACGCGACGCAACCACGCGCAGTCCTGTTCAAAATGAACAAAAAATATCAACCATCTCGTGTTGGTGTTTGATACTATCGTAGAACTGTGACTGGCAATCTATTACAAAGGTCAGTAATTGTATTGAAATCAATAAACAAGTATTAACCCTCATCCGTCCCTCGTGACAATTTGACACAGTTTTGCCCAAAGTTATACTGTTCTGTTATTTATGTACGTGAAGCCCGAAACTTCGTGCCGTTAATTTTTTAAATACGAAACACATCACCGAATAACCTAAGATGTAAATGTTAACTCATGAGTTTTTGGATAAAAAAAATATCGAGAAATAAATGTTTACCTTGTTATTATTCACCAGTGTGTCAATTTGACAACGAGGGACAGATTCTGTTCGTGAAATGAGGGACGGATGAGGGTTAACTATGTTTATTAAGAATTATCTACGTGTTAGTGTCATCTTAAAAATACGTAATCAAAAATAAAGGTTTCTACTAAAAAGTTCAATTGTAGTCACTATAGGAGCTTCAAGATCACTTCAACGTCAAACAAATGCAATCATCATGTACTCTCTTCTATATTCTACAATTTTGGAATAATGGAATTTTATCCCGAAAACGGGTTTTACAACACCCTGTGCGAGTCACAGAGAAACACATAAAAACAATCAAGAGTGGGAGAGAGAGAGAGAGAGAGAGAGAGAGAGAGAGAGAGAGAGAGAGAGAAGAGTAACGAAAAATGCTCGCCAGATCGTCGAGTAGAAACAGCAATGATAACCTGGACAATACCTGCCTGCAAACTGAAACGAGGATCTCTTAAAAGACTATGGCGATTGTTATTTCTGGCATGATTACCATACCCGTTTCCAACCGTAGTGGAAATAATTTCAATGGAAATGAGGGAATTTTTACACCGTTACCTTTCCGGACATTACTTCCGCGCCGCGAACGGTTCTCCTCCGTTGGGGAGTTTTGTAAATCAGTTTCTGTAACGGACTTATATTCTTGAGCACCAGTAAAAATGGAGAAATGATGAGATGATGTTAGATGATTGCGATACTGCCGAGAGGGGAACGATTTGCGAGCTCTGTTTCAGACAAGTTGGTTGCTTGCATATGCAGATATTTTTAGCAGTTGAGTACAAATAAATTCAACAGCGTGAACATTGGTGTTGAGTTATTGACTTTGGAAACAATGTTGGAAAGCCCGAAACAGTGGACGCACGATCAAATGTCTGGAGGAATGCGTCTCGTACGCAGCAACCTAATACAACTCGGATGAAAACAATGAGATCCAAACGTGCCGGAAGCAGCCACTTCCCTGAATCAAGGGTGTCATCCCGTATCGTTGGCTGGCGCGTCTGCCTGGAAAATTTAATCATCGTCCTCTCCTAACGTGTCACGTTAACACGCGCAGTGTTCCAAGCAAAGACAGCGGAAAAAGGAGCCTTGCCGTTGTCGCCCTATCCCTCTCTCCGCCCTCTACCCGCGACATATTTCAGGATCGTGCCGTGAATAAAGCGTCGCGCGGTCTCTTTTCCTTGTTATCCAACGCGTTTCCGACGTCGCTGTCGCGCCATGCCACGCCATGACCCCCGCAGTTTTTCATATGTTTGAGGAATGTGTACGGGAGGGGAGGATATTGGGTACGAATAAGATAGGGTGTAGCTCGCGAAGGTAGCGATAGGGAAATTGAGAGGAAGCCAGTCCTTCCGCTTGTTCTGGAAAACAATCTCTCGCGGGAAGGGGCGAACGGCCCCGGCTTAATCTATGCAAACAACCGAGGGAAAACCTTGTAAATTTGTGGAGCCGGGGAATGAAGAAATGGAAGAGCCCCGGCTACCCGAGCCAGTATTTCACTGTTCCCAGTGTTTCTATTATTTTATTGGGTCGGGGAAAACGTAATGTCGCGGTTTCCGCCGGAACTAACGCGCCGGCCACCGTTGTAGATTCTACCCACTGATTTTAATGAAACTTTCTATGTGTGTAGATTTTATCCCGCCAATGTGATAGACACCGAGCCGGGTATTACGTTTTAATCAACGCGACCCCGGAATATTGCCGGCTCTGCTGCCAGCGCGAACAAATATTTCGAAAAAAATAAATGGAAGCGTTTAGGCCGCATTGCTCGGATTTCCGTTTAAACTTCCGGAGGAATGTGGACAACGGTTAACTTCGAATTACATAATTTCCTGAAGATCGTTATCCTCCAATGAGATTCAATTTATAAGTGCGCGCTGCGGGGATGATATACGCGCAAGAAAAACTTCTAGTTTTAAGGTTCGCGAGATAGATGCCGCGCCGCGTCGCGGCGGAAAGAAAATGCATTAAAGAAATTGCATCTTCTTAGAAAGTGAATATAACGCCGAAGTCTACAGTCGCGAATAGGCACTTCAAAGTTTAAAACGCGACACCTCGATCGTAAAAACGCGGCGAATTGTTTATGCTCTTTCAACGAGGTGGAGGGAACAATGCTACGAGAAAGTCTGTGTGTATCGGCGTGCATTATTTCACCAATCAACGGATACCTGAGAAGGAATCCACACTCCTTTTTATCTTGATGAACTAAATCCATAATTCAATTCTTAATGAACATGTTCGGCCGCCTGAACCACTGCGTGTGGGTCCAGGAAGGTCCTCTACTCTTTCTAACGTTAAAATTTGCACGACTGGGATTAATGTTGTCTCGGAGTCGATGGAACGACGAATTGTTAACAGTAGATTGCCCAAGGAAGTCATTTTGACTGCTTTTTAATTTCAATTAGAAAAACAAGTATGTATATAATGACACAATTTCTTAGAATTTTGTGACTTTTAGTACAACATATAAATGCGTTTATTAACTCTTTGCACTCCGAGCTATTTTAACTGGAAAATTAAACATTTCTTCCGATCTAGAATATTTCCATACCTTATGATTTTTGCAATTTTATGGATATGAAATTGGTACATTACCTTATACAGTACCTAAATGTTTAGTAATTGATTAGATACCGATATATTTAATAATGTAAACAATATTTTGAAGAATGGTACAGCAATTTTTAGTGGTGCCTCAGAGGGGACAGCCGAGTGCTAAGGGTTAATAATTGTAGTTACCTCCCCCCTCCTTCATTTCTGGTATATATGTGTGTTATACCTATATTGCCCAAAAGCAATCATTTTGACTGCTTGAGAAATTTTAAATAATCAAATCACTCTTATTATTGAATTGAGTAAATTTCTTATATGACCAGTTCGGCTCTGTATTGAAATAACAGTTTTCATTTTTTTTCGATTAGCGTCACATGATAACATACAAGTACATGATAAATTGTCGATTTGGGCGTATACTTGATAAGTTGCAGTTGCTCAATAAGCTAAAGTAGTACTTGTTATTCGAATCTTTATGCAGTGATACCTGTTCTAACAAATTGTTCTAACAAATTTTTTTTATTGTTAATATTTACTAATAACTTGTTATATAACTGAAAATAATATAAAAAATATTAAAAATTAATTTTGAACAAATTTCTTTACACATTAGGTATTCTTTCACAATGCAGTCATTTTTATTGCTTATGGGCAATATAGGTATACACTAAGTTTTAGTCTTTCTAGTGTTAACCGAAGGCGAATGCGAAACTACCACGAAATTGAACAACGCATACGTCGTTACCTTTTTAACAACAATATTGGAGAAAACTGAGCACCAGTGGTGAATTGTGAACAATGGACTTGTAATATCCGGTAATATTCTGTTTATCCTGTTACGAAATCATTGATTTCTCGGCGAGGAAGCGAGCGGGGCTGACCATCCGGCATCGGGATTCGTTAACATTCAGTCCCCAGGCGGCGGCCCAATATCCCCGCAACAATTCATCACAATTAAATCGCGTACCCGCTGTCGCATTAAAAACACGGGAGCCGATACACGCCGGACAAACGCGATTACCCGCGCGAAGATCGTTTTTGCCCGGCCTGATAATGAAACATTGAAAACGTCGCGTCTCGTCACGTCGACGTGATCGTGTTCGCGACCAACGCTACCCGTCACCCTAATTAAACTCGATGAAATCGCGTATCGATCGTTTCAATCCCGCATTTCCCACGACCATCTTCGCCGTGATTTTTGTTGTCCCCGAGCGTTGTTGAACGCTTTCGACAAGAAAAAAACTTCGACCGGATGTGAAGGGAACGCGCACCGGCGCGCTCCAATCGGGAACCTGAAAACGAGAATGCTTGTCCTGCGACAATATGATACCGAGTGCCACTTAACGGCGCGAGTAAACACTCGATGCCTTTTATTGCGTTTGCGGCTGCCGGCTATGCGAATGCCACAGGGAGACCGAAAGAAACAAAGACGAGAGGAACGCCGATGCTGGGAGACCAGCCGAGGGTGAAAGTGAGAGGGCGCGCAGTCGATAGCACCGTGTCACGGTTCTAACGGGTGTCGCGTTCCGAACGTCGTCGACGCAATGGAATTTGTCTAATGTTAACCGATGCTAAGGATTACAAGCTCGTGGCTCCTGGAGCTGCCGCATGCAATTTCAATACTTCACTTTATGCATGGAAGTTTAGGCATTCGTATAAACATGTGGCGAATCCAAAAGAATACAAATATTGTATTGATGACATGCAGATTAAAAAGACATTGTTGTCTCAGACTCTCTAGTTTCCGAGATATTTGCAAATATATTCGTCGACAACTTTGAGAGCCGTTTTCACTCCTTAGATATGGATAGTTGCAGATGAAAGAAGATACGTGTAAAACATTTTTAAACGAACTGCATAAATTTCATTAAAATCGACGTGTTACACTTGGCTGATTTAGACAAGATTACAACTGCTACAGAGATCTAATCATTAGACTGCGGATCTTTATGCAAGATAAAAATGTTTGCATTAGTGCGAGACACAGGCCCAATAATTTTCTTTCCTTTTTTAATTATCTGGTTAAACTGAAATCTGTGCGGGTATGTCTGTAAATCTTTTTAGCATGCCCACTGCTTTAAATTGTACTTGTCAATTGCTAACTGCACTAATCAAACCAAATCGAAACCGAACGACTAGAGCGGATACCAGTTGGAGAGTAATCGAAGAATCTACTTCCCTTCCAGGTCCAAGATCGAGATCGTCGTTGATCGCCTCGGTGACTTATAAATTGGCAACAATTAGGGCTGCGGGGATCGCGAGGAAAAATTCGCTTTACGCTGTTCCGAGGCGAGATCTTAGCAAATGGAGGAGGGAGGGAGAGGAGGTGGGAGTTTCATTAAATTTCCAGCGTCTTGAAAGCGGGCGCTCGCGGTCGTAAGTGGCAGAAGGCATCGGCGTCTTTAATTCCGGCTCAAAGGGAACGCCAATGAAACTCGTCGATAATTAGAGGGAGACGTTCCGCATTCTCGCATAGTAATCTCGGCGGGGATGAGTTTCGCAGACTTACGTAGCTCGTGAAAAAAAAAGAGCACGAGAGAAAAAGAATGGGAGAGAGAGAGAGAGACGTCAACGTCGGGGCGAGTGGCTACGCTTTCGAGTGCACACTCTCGCGTACACGCGAGTCGTTCCCCGTGTTGTAGCGTCGAGGATCTCGCTCAGAACAGACGGGGAGAGAGAGAGAGAGAGAGAGAGAGAAAGAGGGAGAGAGGTGAAAGAGAGAGAGAGCGAAGAAAGAGTCAGGAAAAACCGAAGAAAAGAAGGAAAGGAGGGCGTGCCTTTACACTCGCGGTGCAGCCACTTCACGGACTACTTTTAGGCTGCAGGCATACTCGCGCGAAACTTCAGAACTTTTAAGAGGCGTACACGAGGCCGGATATACGGACTAGTTGCCGTACGAATCGTCGTGTAACTCGAGAGAACCGGTCCGTTGACACATCTCTGAACTTCGGTGATTTGTCCGATGACGTCCTACACGGCGGACACGATCCGATAGCGAGAAACGCGGACCAGAGATCGGGTGAATGTTGACACGCTGCTGATCGATCGGAGGCATCTTCGCATTCCGTTTTTACATTTTTTGGGATTTTAAAGAAATAGTAGGTTCGTGGAAGGAGGGGTAGAATAACGGCACGAGCACTTCAAGTTTAATTGCAAACAGCAATAGTCATTTGTCCACTTTATTAAACAACCCAAATCGAAGGAACCCGTCACCACTTAAATAATCACAACTAATATAAATGAATAGAAAGGCTAGAATCCAGTCTAGTATGGAAACTAGAAGGCCTGAGAAGCGCAGGGACCTTTTAAGCGAGATTTTTAGCTCAAGCAAAGCTATAGATCGGCAAGAACTTATTTACAGCCGAAGCGAAGCTGCTGTTTTAAGTAACTCTTTTAGCAAAGATTCAGAAACGAAAAGATAGACGGCCAAAGAAGCGCAATGGCCTATTTAACCGCTCGAGTAAAGCAGGAGTGCGTACAATAAAGTCCAGAGAGCAACTGCCTCTATTCGGCAATCGGTTGTGTCCTATGAGACAGACCGGCGGGGGGAGAGGTGAAGAGGTGCCTTTCCTATACAGGGTGTCCCAAAACTACCCTAGGAGCCGAAAATGGGAGGTTCTTTGGGTCATTTGAAGCGACATTTTCCTTAGCAAAAATGTTATCCGCGGCTTTGTTTAGGAGTTATTAATGAAAAACACGAACCAATCAGAGCGCGACTTAGACGCGAGTTGGCACAGATGGTCAATGGACAGTTGGCGCGCCGAGCCGATTTTGCCAACTCGCGTCTAGGTCGCGCTCTGATTGGTCCGTGTTTTTCGTGAATAACTCCTAAACAAAGTCGCGGATAACATTTTTGTAAAGGAAAATGTCGCTTCAAATGACTCAAGCAACCTCCCATTTTCGGCTCCTAGGGTAGTTTTGGGACACCCTGTAGCAAGTCGTTATTATGGTTTTGGCAACTCCGTCACCTCTCTTTCCCTGGTCCAACAAACTAACTCGCGTGCTGTAGCGCGGGTTGCGCGCGCGATCCGCAACAGGAGACGTTCCGTATCATAGGTGACGAATATTAGGGGTGAACGAAATATACAGTGAACGGTCCGGCGAGACTCGCACGATGCCATAAAAATATATGTTTTGGCAAGTTGAGAACTCGCATTTTGTCTGTGAGCATAAGGAACCGCGGAGAATAGAAATTGAGATATAATCCGTAATGGAGTCGGCAGCATAATAAGGCGGGAGAGATGGGACGAAAATTAAGAAAACATTTTGAAAAGCTGCTTTCGTGGAAAGACTAATGAGAGTCTATTTCATTCGGTGGATTTCGAGCGTCAACCGTTTCCTCCGTGCAGGCTAGTGACCACCGAGCTGTTTAATTATCGGAAGCCTGGCACGATGCCGTTTATTTAATTCTCTGCGGCAAGGAATGCCATTAGAGCGGGGCTAATGCTAGCTTTTTCAATTTTTTAATTAACCCGTCGCGCCAGCGAAGATCGGAGTTGGAACGGGCTGCACGGCCTACGCGCCGCCGTTCGCGCTGTTTCGCCGCAGGTTTTACCCGCGCGGCAGCAGCGACCGCTGTTTGCACGGACGAATTGCCAATACGCGCTGATTAACGAGATACCGCTGATTCACACTCATTAGCGAAAATTATCAATTTTCAGGTGATTTTGATTAGTCGTTTCTCCGCGTGGCTGTCACGCGACGCCGGTTTAATTCGCGTTACCGGCTGCCGATTGGTGTAGCGCCGTATCAAAAATTCTATTTAAATGCAACATGCACGGTGACCCGCGAGATTCAATGCTGGCACACCGGCGGGCATCGGGATAGCATGCAGCTGCATGATTCATCGGTCGATCCGCGACCAGCGCATCCCCATTGTGTCTCTAGCCTGTAAAATCGATAGCCAACAAAGCCAAAGAAGACTCTTTTTTTTTTTAAATCTGATCGTTATCTTTCAATCATTACCGTTGTCCCCGCAAATTCAACGCAACCTTACCTGTAACGTGCTTAGGTTTATGCGATAAATGTACGTCAGTTTTAATATGCGTTCTATCGCCACGAAATATGTGCGTGTCTGATGGACGAAACATTTTTAGAAAACAGAAAGACGTTCGAATTGATATTAAAAGCATTTCTACGTTGTTCTTTCTTATTGTTTTTGTAAAGCGGTCGATGAAGACGGGAATTTAAAGATATCCTTGTACTATTTTCAACTCTGTAAAATTATTCAGAAGAGAAATAAACGTGTTGCAATTTTTATTTTGTATAACAATCCACAGTCCATTCGCGACTGAATTCGGGAAGGAAGATCGAGAGGAGAAACATTGTTTCGGGCTATAAAAATACATTGTCGCCTGTTTACGTTTCAATGGATAAATACGCGGACTCCACCTGTAGCTGGAACGACCGAAACAACCAATTAAACTGGGCGAGAACGGAAAAAAGTTTCTCGCGGATTCAGGTTCATCGCGAGCAGCACGCGAATCCCAATTAAGAGTGATTTTATTGGAGCGTCTTTCTGGATCGGCGCGAGCCGCGCGAGCCGCGCCGAGAACGATCGGAGAAAAGCAATTAAAGAGTAAGCACATCCGAGAATCCCGAGGACCGACGTCTTCCTAATTAAAGGATTTCGAATTAAAACATCTCCGGCGATGCGCGTGTCCTACAATTCCCGGGTCGCAGACCAAAAACAATGAGCAAAAAGTATTTGGTGTAGAAGCACTCCCGACGGATTAAACTCTTTTTAGGGAACTGGTCTGTATACATCACCATTACATCACTGTGTCATTCTATATTTCTCATTCGAAAAAAATATAACTTGGTGCAGAACTGTTCCGCATTAACTGCCATTGCATTCTGTATTATTGATTCGAACTAATAGTAACAAGTTTGTAATTCACCTTACTATGTATCATGCCGGCACATGGTCAACAAGTGTTTTGAAATGTTAAATTTAAATTAAATTTGTTACTAAGCAAGCAAGTTTGTACTAGCAAACCATTAGTTTCGGTTTCTGTATTTTTCTCTTTTTTGTTTCTCTTTTTGCTTTTTAACACGGAAATATATATTCTCATATTAATTTTTACAGACGCAATTATATTCTTGAAGATGGCCTTAACCTAGACCGAAACGTCGAATTATTAATTTGTAAAACTGCTTAGGAAAATTGTAACATAGGATCCAACCTGTGCGCCGAAATTGCAATTTCTAAATAGTAACAAGATTCGGAATTGATTCGGATATTCTACATTATCGATTCGAAATATCAGGAAGAATATTTGTACTTATTATACTTGTTCTCTGCTACCATTCGTGCATAATTGGAATTTTAAAAAATAAAAACAAAACATCTACATTTTCGATTTGAGAAAACTAGCAACAAGATACATAATCGATCAGATTTTGTCTCTGTAAAATATTCCAAGCTATCCAGATCCTTCGAGATTCTTCAGGATCCTCCGGAGGGCCCTTAGCATCTTTTACAGCCCCCCTAATGTCCTTCTGATCCCTTGTCTACCTAAGGAGGTCTCACGTAGAAAACTTTCGCAGAAAGTTTTGCGCAAATGTCTTTTATATCCTGTTCCGCGGTAATTAAGATCGATGGCCCTTTAACGCATTGCCTTCCACGCAAATTGTGCTTGGCTATATACTACCTTCCACACCTCTTCTCTGTAACCCTGTTCTTTTTCCAACTCTGAAATTAGTTTCACGAAGACACCTTATTTAGTCTTATTAATATTCTTCTTTGTCAATTTTATAGAGTGGCCTTTACTTTAACTCAATCACCAATAATCAAGTATCTAGGTGATGTCTCTAGAATACTGAATCAAATGGAAGCGTTTATAACAGACCCATAGAAACAATTGTCTCTCAAAAAAGGAATAGACTGCGGATCTTCATACAAAATAAAAATGTTTAAATAGTAACAAACCAGAGCCAAGTAAAAAGTTCTTTAAAGATTTCAATGGGTTAAAAATATTACGACGATGTTTCTAAATAAATAAATAAAATCGCAGTCTAGTAATAACAGATACAAACCGGTATGGAACTTTGGAACAAGATGGACAAGTGTTGGGATAGCAATGTCCTTCAAAAGCTGGTTTCCAAAAGTATCTAAGCAGATTGAATTTATAATAGAATCGACTCCCCCGCGAGAAAACCTCGGATCTGATCGGCGAAACGAACCGATCGCGGCAGACCTCACGTGAAGACTTCAACCCTAAAGAGCTATTCGTGGTCCGAAGTGCAAGCTGTGCTCCACGGGAGAGACATTACGCGGGCATTGTTTGCCATTCTCGATATTTCATTCGGTGGTATGGTCCGCCTCCTCCTTGGTGGCTGTGTATCGCGCGGCCCGAACCGCGGGGGATGAAATGATACGTAAAATGGCGCTTACTCAGGCTGAATCCGGAATCCTTCACGTGGATGACCACCATCGGCATCAGTACCATCACGATGAGGTTTACGACGTGGAACACCATTCCTGGCCCGTGAGCTATGATATCCTGCGGCACAAAATAGAGAGGTACAAGTTACGAGCGGAAGTTGCTTGCAGAGACCAGGGGTGGAAGCTCGAGAACGGGACGGAGGGATGATGCGTTTTCATCCCCCTCGCATGATTCGAAGCCAGGGAACGGGGGCAGAGAACCTGACCGAGCTTCTCAAAATACGAAGGCTGAAATCCAGCCGGTGGAACTACCGAAACTCGTTTATTATCCATGCGATGGCCCCGTGTATCCGGCTGCGTCTGCTGCGAAATTCAATACAAAACGAGGCGTTCTTGCCGCCTCGACTCGCTATTTAAATATCGCGCCAGCGGACGAATTAACTAATGATTTATGTACGCGCCGCGCGCGATCGGTTTTTGTTTTGGCACGGCTGGCTTCCGCGACGGTTTTCGTCCGACTGCGAAACTACCGTTAGACGCGCTAAAAGTCAACTAATAGGACGACATTTCTAACAAAAAAGAGTAAGGGAGAAAAAGAATTTTATTTCGCTCCAGCAATCTAGTAATTGCTATTCCATTTTATAAAAATAAAAAAATTTGGTACGTAGAAACCTCGATGGTTTTTGTCTCGACGACAAGGATTAGATAATTTTATGAAATTTTTTACTGGAAAATTGCGCTCGTAAGTAGTGTCAGAGTTTGATTCTGAAATCCTGGAACGAACAAATTTCATCGGGCATTTCCGGCTTGTTTTTCCGCGCGGAAATGCTCGGCTCCGATCGTATCAGAGCTGGGCGACTACGAGCAGACTGTGTACATTATTTTATCATTATGAATCACAGCCGGCGCGCGGGATAAAACGAACACAGGCTGGCGATACCGCGTATCCGGCGTGCGAAATTCGATAAAAATATAATACGCGACGCGCGCGATGTTAATTATTTAAACACGGCGTTCAGCGGGTTTAATAAAGCGTCGCGTGTCCCGGCGCGATTCCGCGATGGAAACACGCGATGCGACGAGGAAACAAACCCGTAGAAACATTTTCATTTGATATAAAATATGCTACGGCACGCCGCGGTCCGGCGACGCGGTATATTTTCCGCTGCCGTCGCGACGGTCTTAGCGCTTGCTTTGTTTAACGTTTGTCCGCGGTCGGAATGTTGAACAGTAGAAAAAAGGAGGCGGTAGGGGAACCGGGAGGGGAGGGCAGCTGTTCATTACACATTCAGTATTTACGCGGCCACGAAATTCTCAAAGCAGACGGGGACGGTGGAAATTCTGCGACGAGGATCGAGCAAAGCCGTGCTCGGAGCTCTCGCATGTGTGTCAACTGCGACGAACTTGGCTTTTGATGGACGGAGTTTCGCTCTACGTTGTCCTTTCGCGTCCCATCAAAACATCAGGATCCCTGGCTATCATATTTTCGCGCAATCTCGGCCGGATGATCCTTTTTTTTTTTAATTTTGTTGCACCGCGATTGTTCGTCTTCAGTTTTTGTGCGCGTCATTCAAGAAATTGTTAGTTTTAAATTTTACATTTGAAACCGGACCACATGCAGGCTGAAGCTTGCAAGGTACAGCTTCTCTGTGCCTTGTATAACAAAATTTGTAATTTATAGTATACATCCAGGATCTGGTAAATACTACAGGAATTTGTCCACTTTTTATTTTGTTTTCAGTAGCTTGATCAAATTGAGAAATAAAGTGCTATCACTGAAATAAGTCCAAGTATACAGGGGGCAATTAAAATGCACGATATGAATGTGCAAACTAGCGAAAAGAAGTTGCCAGTTTATTGCTCGACGCAGCCAGTTTCTATCCTTCGCGAGAAGCGTCTTCAACTACTTGCCTTACACTTGGGGGATTTCGAGACAAATTTATTAAACGTCAATATTATCAGGTATAATATTGTTTTATTAAGATCAATATTTATCCCTCATAATACACAGACAGCGGTAAGAAGCGAGTGGAGTTATTGTTCTTCCTGGAAATTAGTATGATAATGTAAACCTCTGGAACACGCTCGCGAGAAAAGTAATAACAAGGGAAAACGGGTTGATAAAGTTCTACGAACACGTAAATCTGAACATGTAAAATCCATTACAGACTCTTTTGTCGGCGGCCTGACGATGGCTAGTAACCATTTTGTTGGATAGTGAAGATGCTTTTATGGCGGTTGAAAATGGTCGCTATTCTGTCGAGATAAAAAGCACGAGCCTTCGAGGCGTTGATAAATGAAATATCTTAAGAGTTACCTCGAAACATAAATTCATTTTATGGAGTTAATAATTAAACGAACAAAATATATGTAGTGAGCTATTTCCATTTTCTACGCGAGATTCGTTAAGCTCATTTTCATGCAAAGCTACGTGAAAATTTATGCATTTTATCCCGTTAAAGTAGCACTCGGTATCTAATTCAGAATCCATGTACACATGTCGACCAGTGCTCACGGTAGATCATGCGATGGGCATGTAAACACGTCCATAGCTAATATACGCCCATAGTTAAAGTGCACTCTCTGCGACTGAATTCATATTGGCCCATAAGCTGCAACAACGTTCGCTGAAACTACGGTGTACCCATTGTACCGTATACAGCTCGTTACTGACATACAACGTCGTACAATTCGACAGACGCCGTTCGTGTGACCGGTTGCATGAAAACCAAAGTTACGTTGCAACGAACGTGTGCTCGCTTCATTTGATCGTTGCCATTTACTAGTGCCTATGACTAGCAAATTCTATATAAGAGAAATCCGCCTGCATTCTGATTGCTAATCGATCGAATATTCATGCACGCCAATGACCACTTCACTTATCTACAGGATGCATATCTGCCTGCAACGTACAGTTCCCCTATTCGTTATTCGAGCTGTATATGTATTCGACAGTTTACTCAAATAATTAACACACTTTTCAGGTAAGCACTGGCTTCATTTTTTGTTATATTTTATTCTACAACATCATAAAAAGGCCCAAGTCATCCGAGCCAATTTTAAAAAAGATTTCACAGGGTGTTCACTTACGCGTACGCCCTACTGTACACCTAAAAATTGTACGAGCCAGGCGGTATTCATATTTTTATAAAATTCAACCAACACCGCCCATCGAAGGTAAAGCTATCTCGCTTCCGGATCCGCATCTTTCGCACGCAGAACCACCCTCTGTCCGCATGCGTCACCCGCCCCGAGCCGCCCCCCTGTCTGTCGAACAGCAAGTCGAACAGAAACGATAGCGAATGCACGGACCATTCATTTCGTGCCTGTATTTCGTACCCGTTATACACGTTTCATTAAGCTGTAATCGACGTCACACGAGAGCTGGTCTGATCGCGGCCCTTGGATTGTAGATCTTTCGAATTCCACGGGACGAGCGGACGATCGACCAGTCAGTCAGCCGCCCCCTGTGTGTGTCAGCGTGACGGAGCTGAAAGGACGTTCGTCCAGTCCGCAACTAAACCGACGTCGGCCGGTACACCGGAGCAAATATTTACGAAGCGCTTGACCCAATTACGCGGGACAAAAGAATACCATGAATTTCAAGCGAGGTCCGGCAAATTGCACAACTGAAACATTCAGGCTCTCGCTGGCTGGCTTGACCGCTCGCACGCACGCCGTCCACCCGGCTCAGGACCGCGTCATTATATCCGTAGGCCCTAGCTAAACTTATCACTGACCCACCAGCCCGTATCTCTCCCCTAATCCAGCTTTTAACGTCCTACATGCCCTCTCTCTCTCCCCTCAGCCCCTCTTTTTACGAGCCTCGCCATTTTTCCCCTGTTTCTAAACACCGTACCTGACTCGCCACCCACTGTTCCACTCTTCGTCGCAGCTACGCTGTCCTCGCTGCAGTTTTTCGAGCTTAATTCTATTTTTGCAAGCTCCACAATCTTCTCTTAAACCTCACACATATACTAAAACTCACAATCTATGTAGTAGCTCACGCTTTGTTAAAACTGAACGGTTACAGCTATTTTCTGGAGCCTGTTCAATTTTTATGATCGAGGTATTTCATTGGAGCTTAATTGTATCTTTGCAAGCCCTAGAATTTTTACCAGCCTATAGTCTGAGCTATGGGGAATCCAAGGTTGGGCTAGCTATTTCATTGGAGCTTAATTGTATTTTTAATTTTTTGCCAGGGTATAGTCTGACCTTTTGAGAATCGACGGACTAAAAGAGGCCTGATGGAGCGAGCCTGGAGCGAATTGGGTATAAGTATCATCTCCATAGCGAGAGCAGGAGAGCATCGAAACGAGGCAAGCATTATAATTCCGTCCCGAAGCGCTTTGATCGAACACGGGCCGGAAAGGTATCGAGAGGAAATGGAATTCCGACTGATCGAATTAACAGGACACGTTAATCGAGACAAATGGATCTATCGGGGTAATCAGGGAAGGGTAAAAGCCGTGCCAACACTCAACCGTAAAACCGTGACATTACTTAGGACGCGTTCCGGCCGCTACTCTCGTCGTTAATAAAATGCGGCCATTTGCATTTTAATTAATAGGACGCTTCAATCTCCTTTCGTTTGCGCCTTTTTTTCCGGACTATCGTCCATTTTCTTCCACCACCCTGTCCATCTACGAGCAAGTTCACTACACCGTGGAAATCGTGCGCGCATCTCACGATCTCATATTTCAACGTGATACGCTCGCGTTCATAGGCGAAACACTGGAAATTGATACGAGATGTACGGCGGCTCGCGACGCGACGGTCTCACTCGTGTTAGTTTTCAGGATTAATTTACGATGTATTATTCATACACCGATGATTATTCCTGTCTCCGGGATTATTCATAGAACGTTGTTATTATGCGATCGTGATTAGCCGAATTATTACACGATTAGGGGCCAGTAGGAGTGGGGGATAGAGGAATCGGCGATTAATCAGGCTATGGTAATTATCAAGTTCACCAGGCCGCGGTCTGGCCTGTTTGCACCAAGAGCCAGGCAAATTGGCTGCCAGAAGAATGTAATTTCGACCGCTGATTCTACAGCGACATACTAATTACATGCTAAAATATATCGGCCGCCGCTGCTCGTACGTATGTCCCCATCGATTTTATACGGGAAAATTTAATTAAACCACCCCCGCCAACCGTTTCAAACACAAATTCGCCCGGAGACTTTTAACTGGTGTTATTTACAGACCTGTGCACCGCTACACTTCGACTGCGAAACAATGCCAGTTTGTCGACAAGATGTGCAGGGTAGATGAGATCGCTAAATAACCAGCAAGTGTTATTTAACGGTCTTCATTTTAAATAACACTGATGGTATTCATAATCACAAGGTACGATCCCGGAGACACGTATTGTTCAGGAAGACGTGGTTCTTGCAAAAATATTAGACGCGGTTTTCAACGGGTGAAAGGGGTTAGTCCAGGATCCATGATCTATTTTTACAATTGATTACTATCAAGCTGAATCGTTGTGAATAGCTTCGTTTCGATGAGACGCCCAACAATTTCCTGTACGAAAATTCTCGATTGTGGTACTAACAGGGTAAGTAAATTAAGTAATGTTTAGAAGTAAATTAAGATTGGAAATGTTAAATAAAAAAAAAAACAAGATCAGGAACAACTTATAAAAAACCAAAAAAAAAAACAAAATCATAGAAAAAATCATAGAAAAAGTTTCACTTCAAACATAATGAACGATATGGGAAATGGTGTAACTATGCCTCTTTCTTTCTCATACGCTCTCCTTCTTTGCGTCGCCAATTTTGATCGTTCATTATATTTGAAGTGAAACTTTTTCAATGATTTTATGTTTTTTTTTTTGGTTTTTTATTAGTTGTTCCTGATCTTGTTTTTTTTTTATTTAACATTTCCAATCTTAATTTGTTTCTAAACATTACTAGACTGCAAGAAGTTTCACTTCTACCGCGGGTGGTTTTCCACGCGTTTATTTTTTTTTATTATATCGATAATCGTGAAATAAAAAATTTGCGAACGGTCAATTTTTATTTCCTAGACCGTGGACTGGGTGTATGGACCATTGCAGGGAGAAAGAAGGTGGCTCGGTCTATTTTCCATAGAATCGGGGACGTAAAGTCACACAGAGATCGTTGCGGTGCTGATCGATGCTTGCCGACGCGGCGTGGTCCCCGCGGTATGGAGTCAGCGCGGGCAATGTTTACGCTGACACGATACCGCACGGCAGACGTGTATTTGCGTCGCTGCCGGGGGAATAGACGATATAACATATATAGACGTTAGCCAGAGCGTCGCTAATTCGCGTCGACGTAGAAACGAGCCAGGCTTTGCGACGTGATCGTCACGCTACGTCGATCATCAAACCCTGCCGCGCGTTTCATCGGCCGGCTAGACCATCTTTATGGCGTCGCGATAAGCGAAGAACGCTAGATTCGACGTTAAACCCATCATTATCGGGTCAGATAATGTCCGTGGCCGATATGACTGCGACCCTGTATCATCAACACAGTCAAACACACCGCTCTCACTTTATCGCTCTCTTTCTCTCGGTTTTCTCTACTGCACTACGTGACCCGAATTGACTAATTACCCCGGCTTTGTAAACCCCGCACGTTCCTGCAAATTGATATTTTTATACGCTGCAGGCGTTAAGGCGCGGTCTACAAAATTTCATTCGTTCTACCCGCTGCGACAGCCAGCAATTCTCCGCATTTCCCTCGCAGAACCTTCTGCTATTTCAACGCGTTAACGGAGAAAGACGAATTAACCGGTCCTTGGATAACCTCTCCATTCCATATTTACTTTGCAAATGAATCCGCCGTTTCATTCTACTGTGCCCGAAGTCAACAGCGCCGATACATCCGATCAATTGCATTAGCAAATTTATTTGCGTTGTGCTCGTGTAATTAATGCAATCATTGCAATTGACTTTATTCGTTATACTCGCTGCTACGTTGCCGCGACACGCGGGAACACTCGACTGGGCTATTGTCCGGATTCGGAGAAAATCAAATGATTATTATTGGTGGGGTGTTTAGAGGATAGAGGGATGTTACGCTGTTCTTCTACCAGAGATCCGAGCTGTTCAAACTTTCCGTCGTCTCATTACCGAGGAAGATTCAACAGACTAGCTATTAACGCATTCGAAGCAGCGATCCGGAACATCATTCTAATTTTCGTCGCTCGTTCTCGTTACACACGCGTCTCCGGGTTCCGAAACTGGAACGCGACGCTTTCCCGCGACGAGTAGCTATTGCATTAGGGATGTAACAACGGTTAATACGCAGAAAGAGACTTCAGGAACCGGGGTATTTCCGTCTGCAAGTGCAATAATGTACCTCAGCAACAGCGGAGAAAATCTAATCCCGGAGACGTGACAGGGCACGCGTGCTGATTCTGCCTGCCGCCGGTTCATTTTCACGCTGTTACAGTTCGAGCGAACGTTCACCGGAACCGACGAAGTCAGATATTGAATTTCTGCAACGGGGAATTCCATCGCGACAATTATCGCTCGTCTGGCTCCATCGGAATCGCTCGAGCAACTTTTCGATTGTTTTTTTTTTTTATCGCAAGGTAGAGGGAAATAAAGGAGAGCGTGAACGTTTCTCGTTAGATCGGTTCGAGTGGTGACGTGGAATCGACAGTTGCGCGATACACGGTGTAAAAGTCGCTTCCGTTTCGGCGCGGCGGTGAAGCCCCGTGCTCGTCGCTCTCGGGAAATTCGACGAGTCCTCTCCCACACCCCCTACGTTCCGTCCCTATGATCCTCCCTACTCGCCCACGGGCGCTATCCTCGTTTACCATTTTTGCCCGCGGTCGTGTAAAGTTTCAGCCAGAAACGCCATATGCTCGGGATATTATTATTAGTTTAGTTTACCCGAGACTCTTCTTGCAAGGAACAACAGGGCTGACAACAACGGCAAGCAACAACAGCAACAAAATCACGGAACACGAAGGAGTGAAAAATATTTTTCCAACTTCTCTCGGCTTTCCCTTAACACTTCCAACCGACGCGAAACGGGCACCAGACGCGCGCTGCTGAGCGGTACCTTTTTGCGCTGCGAGTACGGCCTCTCCGCCGTCGCTGCTTTGCTTGATTTACTTTTTGCGCGTCCCTGTGTCACGCGGACGTCCGACCAGCACGAATAAAAAATGTATATACATCCAAACATAACGACCGTGACGCAAGGAAGTTTTTTAATATCCGTCGTCGCCGAGCCGCGCGTAGAGCCGCGCCGCGTCGTCGCCTCCGCTAATAACGTTCCGTTTGAACGTGATATCGGAACGCCGAGGCCGTTATTGAAAGGATTACTCACCACGGACAGCCCCTTTTCGATCAGCAGACAAAGGCTCACCGGCACCGTGGAATCTGGAACAGAGAAATATCGAAATAAGTAATTCACTGATATTCTGCTACGCGACCAGCCTGAATTTTCGAACGACCGCTGCCGCTATTGTACTACTCCACAGTTGCACCCCGGATTTTTCGAAAACAGGCAGCTTCAAAAGGTCTATCGCCTAGTCATGTACCACACATTTGGGCCGATCTGGATCCAGCCTGGAATTTACCTAGATCTGCTTTGGACTGTTGCTACTCCCAGCCTGGATCCAACTTGGACTCAATCGGAGCTACAATTAGTTTAATTTGTACCCAATCTGACCTTATGATCCGGTTAAGCCTGAATCCAAGTTGGACTCGAAGTGAACTCGATTGAGATCAGAATTGGGCACAACACTAAAGTTGAATCACGTGTACTTTCAATTCAACATGTTCCTAAACTGTTGCCTTTGTTTTTACTTTACTCGGAATTAGCATGGATCCAATTTGATTGGAACGCATTGTTTTAACTGGAATTAAATCTGAATGAGAGTATCTTGGATTGCATTTGGAACTGAAGTGAACCTAGTCTGGACCAAGGGGAGTGTTAAATCGCGAGACTGTCGGTTTGCAAATGTTCCGGGTCTGTGCCCGCCAAATTAATCTTGGGCCAGTAGTTCAAATGATTGAATGATATGACGGACGCAAAAGACAATAATTGATTCGCATGACAATGAATTACGTTAAAAGAAGCGTTTCGTCCCGGACCTGCTAGTAGACTCATCAGTAAGGCTGATCTAGCAGGTCCTGCCATATACGCTAGCGCACGCGAGGGGTATCGAATAATACGACGCGGAGTTTTACGCGGTTGTCCTATGCGCTGGACAACAAACTATAGCAGTACATGTCTTTGAATGCAGACTCAATGATTGACAAGTACAACGGCCGATGCGTTGTACTTCCGTATCCGTGGATTCAAAGATGCTTGTCCGAAAGCTAAGAAGGAACTGTCGGAGTTCGACTTCTTGTCCGAACGCAATGAGGAACAACATGTACTGATTGGTTCCTGCCGTAAGTTACATTTACCAATCAGCATCCTCAAGAATGTTTAGACCTCCTTCCCGTAGCTCTGCAGGAGCCTCGACGGGTCCCGGTAATTTGACTCTACCCTTGACGGATGCGGGTGGTCGTTCGGAGGGACCAATTCTATGGTGCATTGTTCTTTAAGATAAACTAAACATCTGGCGATATTTCGAATGGTCGTCGAATGACCCTAATTTACTTAATCTTCGAGGAAGATTCTTGGTCACGAACGCACGATAAATATGTCCGAAAGAACTCCACATTTTCTATTCCGACGGGACGGAACACAATTGATATCAGATTTGGGCACAACACTAAAATTGAATCACGTGTAGTTTCAATTCAACATGTTCCTAAACTTTTGCCTCTGTTTTTACTTTATTTGGAATTAGCATGGATCCAATTTGATTGGAACGCATTGTTTTAACTGGAATTAAATGTGAATGAGAGTATCTTGGATTGCATTTGGAACTGAAGTGAACCTAGTTTGAGCCAAAGGGAGCTAATCTGAGCCTCACTTATTTCAAGAGGAAGATCACGATCAAAGCCAAGCGACCAGCTAATTACCTCCCAATTATATCTTCAGAGGACCAACTTCCCAAGTTCCTGAGTTCTTTGCAGCTATTGTCTTGACCCGGACTTGATCCAACTTAATCCCTGTTTTGCCATGCCTCCGGCTAGGAGGAAGTGACGAGGGTCTGTCACGCGTCGTCAGGTTCCCGAGGCAATCGAAAGAGAAGGGAAAGCGGATGAAACGGCGGGAGCTGCGAGAGCGCGAACCAAGGCTGCGCGGCGAGGATAAACGCTGCTGGTGATCGAGAGCCTCGGCCGAATGGTCGAGAGGGATAACAGAGCGGAAAAAAGAGGGAAGAGGGGAAAAACCGATATCGTGCTACCGGCGACGAAAGCAACTCGCCGATAAATCAGCCAAAATAGCGCTCGCTACAAAACGGAAGTTCGATTGGACCTCGTGTACCTGCGAGTTAACGCGGGGAGCCGGTTTCGTGGGAACGATAACGGCTCTTGCCTCGTCTTCGGCGATTTAGAGGAAAAAATAAAATGATCGATCTCGCTTACGCGTATCCTTCCGTTCGAGTTTTATGATCGCTCCGGGTTTACCAAGCGACTTAATGAAATTGCTTCAAATATATAACGCATCCGACTACTTTCCGCATAAAAATCCGAATGTGAGTATATCAGACAGTCTAAACAGTAAATATTCCATTTCATCGATTGTAATGAATTAATAGAAAAATGTATGCTATCGGCGCTCAGATTCGATCATAATGAAAAACAAAGCAATTTTGCAAAAATTAAATTATTCCCAACGTTTTGATCCCGGTATGAGTCATCTTCAAGAGAATTTTGCGTCTGAAAATTACCGAAAATTATATTAAGTGTTTCAAAAAAAATCAAACAAAAGGTAACTGATATACTTTTTCACCGTACTTGCTATGTGTAAAAATGTTTAGAAACGTGTAAATTAAAAATTGAGTTCCATGTTGGCTCGAACAGCAACTGAACCAAACGACTGTTAAGAGAGAACTAAACGTACAACCACTGGAACGACGTACATTACAGCCAATCGAAACGAGTGATCGACAAGTTCTACAATCAATACTTGGCGGCGAATTTGAACAGAGAGACTGCCAGTATAACTCAAACACACGTGTCATATACCATTTGTTGTTATGGTACAAAAAATTAAATATTCGATAGTTGTTGACTCAGAAATTCTAAAACACTAAGTGTTTGTTAAATGGATGAGAACTCGTTAAGTAAAGGGAAACTAAGTCTAAACAGTTTTTCAAATTAATACAATTGTTAATGATAAATGCGAGACTCTTACGGTCTACGACAATGTACAATTTATATCAATCTATTCCACAGTCTACGATGCTATTACAGTCAGAGCTAATGAATATCTACGTAGATCGAAACGTCTACAGGTGGTACGAGAGATATTTAATTAAAATTTAAGTTCCATGTCGGTGAATCATTAAAATAGTGGTATAGAAAATTTCTAAGGAATTCTACAAGATACATGCTGGCGTCGAGACTGTCTGGCTATGGACGAGCCGCGACTACTGATGTCGACCGCAGCAGATATCGTGCAAGTAGATATGGAGCGCGTATGGTCAGGCAGACACGACTGCAGAATATTAACTAGACGGTACTAATACATGTGAACACCCGCAGATGAACACGATTTAATTTATACTTCCTCCTCTTTCTGTTATAATCAGAAAATTCAATCTACTCAACAAGAGAAGTCTTTCGCCAATTCCAAATGTACGAGGTACTGTACCTGTGCTCATTGTTTCAAACATCGCAATTTTACTTTTATAAAAATGTATCTCGCGAAAAGTCTGCGGATCTTATGCGCTTCTAACAAAATTGGGTATACGCAATTTAAAACACCTGCTTGAAATGGTTAAAACAAGAAAAGCACTTCTATTTAGATTCTGATGCTCGCAAGTGAGACAGACAATTTTTCATGATTCTTTATGCTTCGTTTTATATCAATTTCCGATACCTTCGTTGATACTTGAAATTGTTGCAACAGAATTTTTGCACTGACTCCTGACTTTATGTAACAACTGTGATTAATCGTAGAAGAATAAGATCAATATTGTAGAACAGAAGTATTTCAGAAGTCAATTAGAAATTGAGGGTGGACTGCAAAAATCTTCTATACGAAATTTGAATGAAAAATAGAATCTTTGAATGATATTTTCCAGTCAAGAGACAAACGGAGTCGAGACAGAGTCGGAACATCTATAAATAGGGATTTTATTCCCCGCTCGTTCTTTTGTCATTCTTTAAACAGTTTTCGGAATCGACGGAGCCAAGACACTTCGGCAGATTACACGGGATCCGACGGCGAACGACCGGCAGCAGCATGATAGCGCAGGTATAGACGTACGATTTCATTTCGAGCGGTTCGTCCCCGTATTCTCCGAAGTATAGTTCGTCCCCAGATAAAATATGGCGAAACTTAAATAAGTTTAAGAGATGCAACCGCGCGATAGGCAAACTCGCGAAATTGGGAGCCGCGAGATCTTCGTGGAAACGGGTCGCCCGAATCGGATCCACCAAAGTTCAAAAATAAAAGCGCTCGTTACACTAAATGTATTAACGCGATCGCTTAGACCGCAACATTTCCGAACGTCGATCGTGCCGAAGACCTACGACGCTGGCAGGTTCTATTTAAGAAGACATTTATTTCCACTGGGTCTTAAAAGCCACTTCATTTGATCCTTAAGATAACCCAGCGATCTTCTTAAGAGGGGTTACCTCTTCCTAACCTTTCAGAAACATTGCAGAACGGAAATTCGATTACTCCGAGTCTTTTCAATTGTGTGCACTCAATCGTACGAAAAAACTAGTGGTAAGAAGGAAAATGTATTTTTTCAGTTTTTCCCAGCTTCAAAGCATGGAAGATGTATTATCTTTTTGTGACTCTTAGTACTAATTTCTCTATTTTATGACTGTGACCCGTCACCGCAGTAAATGAAGGGAATGAAGGTAAATCTACCATCAAAAGAAGTTCACTTCGCATAAAAATCCGCAATCCAGTAACAAAATCAATTCGGAGAACAGGATACAAGTACAAGAAGCTGAAGCAACGAAGACAGATTGCATAGAAGGATCTTCCAAGAAATGCTCCTTTCACGGGATGCATTTGAATGAACTTTCCAGATTTTTTTATTTCCAGCAAACGAGCGAAGATATTAAACGCGACTCGACTTTTCCCTAACGGCACTGTGTATATCGTAAATTGATTCGAATCCTCGAGATTGCCAGGCCGGTTCTTAGTTGGACAAGAAAGTTTCCGCCAAAAAAGGGGCAGTCGTAACGCCTCGAATCAACTTTAGCCAATCTTCTCAGCGGAAGCATTCTTCGCCGTGTAATTCTCGCGTCGCCAGAAAATGTAAAGTAGGCAATTAAGAACAAATTAGCAACAATTAGAAGCTTTTCAGTGGAAAACGCGAATACTCCAGCAACGCCTCCCTTCCCCTCCACCCCCTGGAAACTTTCTGCCGTTTTATGCGCGAGCCGACGCGACGTCAGCGTAATATCATCCGCGATCGAATTCACGCTAGAACTAGCAGGAAACGTCAAAGAAGTGACGTTTGAAAATTGAAAGAGCATATAACCGGCGGGGGGCTCGCGGAAAGGTCGCAGGAGAGAAGAAGGGTACGGTGGGGAGGGTGCAGAGACGAGTAATATTCCGGTTAAACTTCCGTCAACTTCCGATTAGTCATCTGCATAGTGATCGAAATAGTTCTCCGCCAATAAACTTATTCGTTTTATTTCGCCGGGACGAGCTGAACGGAACGGGCGTACCATATTATCTGCAAAATATTCGATGCTCGGGGAAGTCTCCATTTTTCTCGGATTTTACGTACCCTGGGACAAATGTATAATTCAACGCGAACTCCGTTACTTAATATACAATATCGGGGCCGCCGCCGCTTTGATGGATCAATAATAAATTAATACGCGATCCGAGAAATTAACGCACACGGCCGGTAGGTTTTGAAAGCTCAACATTCAACGGGAAATATATAATAATTCGCTCGGTGTCCACTTACCAAATGAAAATGATTGCGTTCAATTATTTAAAGCAAGCTGCGGGCTAGCAATATTTTATTATCAATTTGAAGCAAAACGGTGCGAAAGGTGAAGCGGGATACTCGTTCTAATTTTTGGCAAGTTCATTCGTCGGTGAATAGTAGGCTAGCAAAGACTTGACAATCGGACAGTAACTATATGTATTATAGCTTACATTGACTTCCAAATCCCGAATGGCTGGTAAAACAAAGTTGGGAAACGGCGAGTGCTAAAAAATGGCCGCGTGTACATGGTAGCGGCAACGAGGATAGATTCGCTCATCGAATGAGCCACAATGCGTATTCTTTCGTTTTCGAGCCGCTGTTCCACGCAATGTGATTCGACGTCACTGGCGTAGCAAGGTTCCATTGGCTCACCACAGGCGAATTTTTCGGCAGTGGCGCGTAACCAGACAGTTGAAGTAAAAAGAAATTCGAGCGTGGTTCATTCAACGATCGGGGAACGCCGAGGCGCGGGCGACCAGGCCGGAGAAAAGGCCACGATTGTTTTATCATGGTCCACGCGTGTTCACGTCGACTAATTACCGAGCCCTTTGAATTCGAACGCGTTTCACCGGACCGGTTTTTTTTCGAGCGAGCGTTTTTCCAGGACTGCGTCGAGAGAACACGATTCGGACGGCCGCGCTTTCATCGCGCTGAATTACACGCACGTGCGCCCCCGCACGACGATAGACAAATAGACTTGATCGACGAAGCAAACGCGTCGCGATTACAGGAACCCGAGGCAAAAAGTCCTGTCATTACACTGTCATCGATTCACGCGATAAATAACTCTACGCCCTATGCCCCACCTTGCTCCGTAAATGCCACGAGTTACGCAACACAATGTTCTTTCAGACGGCTGTGCTTCCACTAAATTCTCGGTTTCACTTCCATTCAAATCTTCCGGAACATGTTACATAGTACCGTGAAAAGTTTACTTCTCCTGTATTCGAGAACATACGATTGAATTTACAGAATTTTACTTTTCTGCCAGTGAACCGTGAACTAGCCTTTGTAGCCGGACCACTGGCAATCCTATTCTACTTCGCCTCACAAACTGTGTTTCGAAGTAGAATTAGAACGTTACTGTCGATCCTTTACATCCTCTAGTTCGTCTCATCAAAGGTCTATTTCAGGAAACCCAAGAGTGTCGGAGTTAACTGATCAGAATCGCTCCCTTTCTACTTCACCGAACAACAAACTCGTTCTCCTTTGCTGATCGTCCTACTTGATCTGACAAAATACTATTTTATTTCACTCGACTAAAAAGTAAATTCCACTTTGGCTGACCAATCGCACTGCTATTCTACTTGGTCGCTTATGAAATGCTTACTTCGGTATTTAGTCCGACTATGGGATAACCATTTTGTACTTCACGGGAGTGTAAACTGTCCTAGTCTAGTCATAATTAGACTGCGAATTTTATACGTTTATAGTAAAAATTGTGATCTCTGACGTATTAAGGTCATTAAAGAAGGGAAAATATTCGCAAGTGGCTACTATTGCTTACACTAGGTGCAAACAATTTTTATTTTGAATAGAAATCCGCAGTCTAGTTATGCCAATCATTTTTAAATCACTGCCAACCACCACTGCAGTGGACGCGTTAAGCAACTTGCTAGCATTCCGAACAATAAATTATTGAAACGTATGCATCCCAAAAACAACCACAGACTAATTTATTCGCGGTGAACGATCGATCAAGCGTTTCTTTTCCGCTTAAACGTCAGACGTTCGCGGGGATCTCGCGGCACGGGCCCCCGGGATGTATCGATAACTCAGTTAAACGTATCGGCTGGTCGGATGGCATTGACGCATCGCTATTTCAATCCCAGCGGCTTAATGAAAACGAATGATTGCTCATAATTCAGCCTGCGTCTCCTAATCCGGGGGGAAGGAGGATCCACGGGGAACGAATCGGTTTCGCCTAACGCGACCCTCGCGCGACTTCCAGCGACGCTTTCACGGAAGAAAGAAGAAAGAACGAAATCCAACTGACGGGCCCGAGCACTAATAGATATTAATGGAACCCCCTTTCGCCCGTGGAAATACGGCCGTTTTTTCTCACGAACGAAGTGCCGTCTTCGTCGCGGGATTGAATAAAAGGAGGAAACGGATGCAGAACGGGAAGAGGGCGACAGTGGCTGCAAGGTGACAAAGGGGTGCACGGTCGAAGGGAGAACGTGTTATCGAGGCTCGCTCCGGCAAAATGAATTAAATGTAAAAAATATCCTTTGATGAGCCGGCCGTCCCATAGATAAAAAGAAAGACGAGAAACGCCTATAGGAAATCGACGAGCCAGTTCCTCGAATATTTGCGTAACGCTCGCGCGTCTCGTTCCACGCCATCAGACTGCAGTATTTCTTTGATCGCACGCCGGTTCGTTTGAACTGCCTTTTTTTCTTAAGCTCCATTTTGCTACGACGTCGTCGTGCATGCTCATTTTTTTAAAAGTCCGGTTTATTTGTGCAAGCCGTACGTTGTAATGCTAAACGAAACACAGCTGAGCCCACTTAAAGCTGCTGCACAAGCTCATTTCCGCCGAACGCTTTACTTGTGCACTCGCAAGTTGTAATGCAACACGAAACACAGTTCAGCACACTCACCTACGCGCTCACATGCGTTCTCCAGTCAGCTTTATAAAGGAACATGGCGTGTCTACTGCTCTCACCATGCTTCAGAAAGCTCTAAGAGAGTTTAAACACGCTTCAGAAAATTGATCGTCCTAGTCATTCTGTTCATTTATAACAAATTTATAATAAATTTGTACGGGGAAGGAATCGATTATTGAATTAATCGTCACCCCGCTGCGCTCGACGAAAAACTAATCTCGTGAGGGCTAGTTATTGTTCTTTGGTGTTGATAGTGGTGTGAGTTGAATAAATACACTTATGATTAAGGTTTACTTAATCGAAAAAGCGCTCGTTTAATGTATTATAAACTTCTATAGTATTTACATGTCCGGCGTAGAAATTTAAGGATGATGTTCGTTTGGTGGTTGAGAAAAATCTGTCTGGTCTGCGATGCGTTGAAGGTTGGCTAGAGGGTATTTTTTTGGACAAGGAGATGATTGGTGGAAAACAGTGTTTAGGAAAGGGAAATTACAAGAGAGAGGGAAGGTAGGCGATGAGAAGGAGCGGAAGTGCAAGGATAAGATGACCTGAAGGCTTGGTGGATTGGGGAAAACCATGGTGTGAAGGCTAGGGTTACAGTTTGAAGTGATTTATGGTGGACATAGTCCTAAAAATCATGGTGGTGCGTGACAAATTGAGAATCTACAGTTTAGGCACGATTTAGATATTACAGCGAAACGACATTAAAGAAAAATAAACTGCACGTGGTTCGTCTGGTGTGCTAAAACCCGGACAAAATGTATGTTCATGAATAACAAAATTATTTTCGTATTCTGTACAGATTGGTACATATTCCCATAAAGTTTCACGTTTCTCTGTTTACCCGCTTTGTTACATGCTTTTTGATCAAGTGCTGTATGTAAATCATCAAGCTTTTCTATAGAATCGTTCTCTATTCTCGGTTGCAAAAATTTGTACACGTTCCCTAACGGTTAACAAATATTTCCGCGAAATTTTAAAACAATTTGTTCATCTGGTTAAGTTAGATCGGTGATGCTCCGCGAGCACGTTGCCACTGACCCGATTAAGTGTTGTGACGGTAACGCGGAATTGGTTACAATATCGGCGGACCCGCCCCGTTTATACGCCAGCAATTTGCACGTGCCCCTCGCGAAACACGCTTTTATTGTCGCGTTGTTGCCGTCCGCGATAAAATCAAATTTTCAGTCCGGGCCCCGCCGCCGCGCCAAAAATCCGTGAACGTCCCGCCTCGCCGCGGAGTACGCGCGGATGAATATGTTTTAATGAATAATCGCGTTTGTCGGTAAACAGCCGGAATTTGCATGCTAACGAAATAAAATTATTCGACAGAACCGGTGATCCGACTGTGCGCGATTATTTCCGCGCGACATGAAACGAGCACTTAATTACCAGATCCAATAGATACGCAAAATATTTGGTCGTGAACTGCGCCGCGGCACGGTGGACCACACACCTGAGTCTTGTTATGAGAACGCATGGTTGCCTTTTTTTTCACACGGCGTGAAAAAACAAACCTTCGGTTACCAAGAACATCACGATGGATTTGCATTTCGCGTCACTCGACTGTTCAATATGGATTCGTCTAGTTGCGCTAATCGATGCACTCGTGATAATTTTATCTAATAATTTGCATTTACATGTGCTGCGTTGTCCACTTTTTTTATCATTGTCGGTAGCAAGTTCTTTTTTACAATATGCACGTCACTGCAACGGCCGACTATCATCCTTCAAGACTGTCACGTGGAGAAGCAAATTAGGTTCGACGCGTGAACTAGAGAAGCGTGTAACAAGAGAAGAAATATTTATCTATTAATATTTGCGGATTTACATACGCTGCCAGGAGAAACAAACTGAAGGTATCGCGCGTACAGGATATTCCTACAACACACGATCCGCCACTAAACTTTTCATTGTCACACGCATATTTGTGTTAATAAACCATACACACACCATTCACGCCGTTACTGGCCTCTGTTTTCCTCGTAAATGGTAAATGCGTGGAAAAAATGGACGAGTAGAATGTTTTACTGTTTTTTTTTGTAACCAACACAATAGGGCACGTCAAAATTTTATGTTCGTAATATTTGTCGGGAAAAAACGAATCCAGCATTTCATTTTTGAAATGTATACTTCTACCGTATAGTTGAAGTTTTGCTTCGCTTAAAAAACGGCAACGAAATATTTATGCGTTTTATGTCCTGGTTATATTGTTCCGGTAGAGAATTACGAAGTCTCGAAATGAACAAAAATTTATTTCAATTTAATCGTACTGCATATTCTACCGTGCTTCACCCAATCGTGTTCCGCATAAATGTCTATGCAGTAATATGTAATAACAAAAACATTATACACCTCAAAGCATCAGAATAATTAAATTGTCAATGTCGATGTAATATGCATGTTTGCACCGTAGAATAAAGCGGTGTATTATACCAATTTGTAAATTGTGCCATTATGAATTAAATTCAGCACGTTATTGCTTCAATTTTCAAGTTTTCACGAATATCGACGTCCTAGATACAAAACGAAGTTTCAGTAGCGATGACGGCCTAACCTGCTAATTGAATAAATTTCTGTCAATCTCGCAAGCGTAGTTAACCACCTGCAATTTCATTCGGGTCCGATCTCCCAAAATTTATTTTCGTTGCATATGAATATGTTCCACAAAAGATGAGCGTCCTCTTTCTTTCGAAATTCCGAGCAGCAACAATTCCAAAAAGAAATTGTTAACATTACCTAGTGAGGTCGATCCTTTTAACACTTTACCGACCGGAAGCCTATTAATAGGATTTTTAATAATTCTGCTGTACCAAAAAAAAGCATAGAAATTTTCTTTGACATTGCAATCTTAAATGAAACTATTAGACGACGTTGTTGAGGGTGACTTAGTTAGTTCATACTAAATGTTAAATGAAAATTTAGCCATGTACCATACATTTTTCAAAAATATGCAATAATCACCGGTCGGTAACGTGTTAACACCTCGAGTGAACTAAATTTAAAAAAAGTTATTAGTTTCGAAAGGATGTTCCTGTAATTTTTGTAACCGACTGCAACAACCAATATGATAAATTCCCACGATTGTCACTATAGGGGCCAGGCGCTCTAAGGGTTGCAGGATGGTGGACGATTTACAGAAATTACGAGATCGCAAGTGCGAGAGGACAGAAAGTATCGGCGTTATAAGGACAAAATGAAGCCGGCCGGGGTCCTGGGTGTTCCTGGGGCAGAGCTCCTAATGAGTCACAGCGGTTTGCTCCCTAACGAGCCGACCGTCATATTAACGAGATCAAATTTTTCAGGGAATTCATCGGGAAGAGAACTGCGCGCCACGGACGAGTGAGATTTTTCTCTCGTGCGCGAGAGACAGAGAAGAGATGAGCAGTGGTATCCGGAGCCTCGAGGGTAATCGACCTCCACTCTTGAGCACCTCTCGGATCTCAGCCGCTAATTAAGACTTTTACTTTTTCCTTGGTAAGTCTCTTCTATCTTCTCGAGTGTCTCCAGCCGTGGAACGTTCGCGTGGGAGCCGGGGTGGCAACGACGACAACCACCGCCGCGACGCGACGCTCGGTTGCGGACGCAGCACCTCTCCTCCCTCTTCCTCTCTCGCTCTCTCTCTCTCTCTCTCTCTCTCTCTCTCTCTCTCTCTCTCTCTCTCTCTCTCTCTCTCTCTCTCTCTCTCTCTCTCTCTCTCTCTCTCTCTCTCTCTCTCTCTCTCTCTCTCCTGGGTGAAAAACCGTCGGCAGAGATCGCGACCGAGTACACAGCTGTCGAGAACGGGAGCAAAGAAGAAAATCTCCGAGGGATAAGATCAAATCCGAGCAGGTGAATTTTAATTATATTCAGACATCGAGTTGGCAACATTCCTCGGCGTCTTGAATAAAACTTTAATGAAAAAAGCCAGCTCCTTCCGCGGAATGCCGGGAAGCAACAGAATCCCATACCACCGACTAGACGATAGCGTCCTTCCGGTTAGCTTTCGGCCCCTGTGGATTTCATGATCCGGAAAGTAGAATTTCTCATAACCCCTTGATCCCGGATTTATCTTTGAATTTTCTTTTCCTAATTATACGAACGTCTACTTCGTCAAGATCTTATCCGGCCAGATGTGTTTACGATTGCCCGAGTACGGTAATTGTGGCGGTGTTATCTGTCCGGGAAATTAACCCCCCCCCCCAGCCCTAAGCTCTTCCCCTTTTTATTCTACGAATTAGGCTGCGGCTTCGTAAAATATTAATTACGGAAAATAGCATCGCGCACCGACACGAATTTTAAAAACTTACTCGGCTGTTTGCTGCAATTGTCTTGCGAGACTAATGCGTCTCGTACATAATTTAAAAAGTGGAGCGAATACTTCATTACGGCGATTAGGATATTCAAAAAATTATTACTGTGTGTCTTGTTAAAAAGAAAATGGCTCGAGCAGAAGAAAATGAGGCTTGAGTTTGTATGAAATTTGAAACATTCTGCATGTTCTGATAGTAAGAAAATTTCTCTCGAGTGGGACACGCGAAGGAAAATAAGACTTGCGTTTTTATTAAATTCAAAATATTCCGCACATTCTGTTGGAAAGGAAATTTCTCTGGGAAAGGCGAAGGGGAATACGTTTTTATTAAATTTGAGATGTTCGCCACATAAACATAAAAATCACGGAGTAAATTACTACCGTAATTAATTTAATCCGCGAATTATCTAAGTGATACAAATTTTTCGAGATTTCTCCTAATGGCCGCGTGAAATATTACCGACCTTTAGGACCGACTATCTGCGTGAATTAATTTCAAGCTTGTTGAGAAAGTGCCCAGTTTCTGAACACAACCCTTAAAAAAATTTTCGCATTTTCGCGTTGAACAATGGCGCGGACGCTTAACTCCCTCGGCGAGCATTCGTTCGCAGCGTTTCACAATTCGTAAATTACAATTTTCGACGATATCGTTAATAACATCGCGTATGTTTGAATAATTACAACTCACGGGAATATGAATCATTTCGCAGTCACATTGGCAACTATTTCAATTCGGAACTGGGCGCGCGATTTATCGGGTCGAGCCGCGGCCCGCGCGGTAAATTTACAAGGGTAGCGAATTTTGAAATTCTCGTTTCAATCGTCCGATGATTTCGCTGCTCGCAGAATCGATCGGAATCGAGAAGGGTGGTGTGGGGTGGAGATTCGAGCGTCTCCGTGGATGTGATCGTCGCCATCAGGGGCCGATATCGGAGCCGGGAGATACTAAATTGCGAGGTATAAATCTCCCCAGCGCGGTCCGCGAGCCCGAGGGCCGGGAAAAGCGGGAGCGTTAAAGTCGCGTGAGCTCGCGAGAGCCTTTCGTTCGAATGGAGCTAGCTCAGTTCGGGATCAAGGATATATGAAGAAGAATAGAGTGGAAAAAGGACCGGGAGCCTGAAGAAACGAAATACTATTACGGGCGGGGAGAGAATAGAGACCTCCGAGGTATGAAGTCGCTCATAAATGCATTTCGACCGGGAGAAAAGGACGAGTATCCCTGGCACAGATGACGATAAGAATGTTCATCACCGCTAATTATATTCGTTCATACATCGAGACTAACTGTTAAATTGTTGAAGCATGTTCAAATTTTTCCTCGCATTCTAGAAAGACTGATGAACATTGTCACAAAGTTTAACATTTGTCTGTCTACCCGTTTCGTTTAAAAAAATTCTTCGATATTGAAAGTAAATAGGTTGTGAGTATCCCTTCATTGCAGTACGGAAGTCCATTTAATCCCAGTTTCATTTGGATTCGTCTACAAAAATTTAAATTTAAACATTACGAATCCGTGAATTGTAGTACTGAGTGCCTATATAAAATCGGAGGTATTATCGGGATAGAAGTCTGCAGAATACAAATGAAATTGAATACAATGTCAGTCTTCATTTATTTTGAAGTATAAGGCAATTTAATCTCAATTTCTTGTATAAAAACAATGTAAAATTGCAATTGTCTAGCATGTCACGTTCCTTTCATTTCTAAACAGAAGTGCAGCGTTAATTGAGGATAGCAGTCGGCAAAATAAAATTGGAATGGAACAGGATGTCAGTTTCCTTTTTCGTCAAAATAGAAATGCAATTTCTCTAACCTCGTCCACAACAATGCAAATGTAGACACTAAAAATGAGTTTCACTGACGTTTGCTTCTCGACGAAAAACGACATGTTATTCAGGGATGGAAGTCACCGAAGTAAAATTGCAATTGAACAGCACGACCGTTTCAATGAAATGCAATTTTTCAAACTACAAAAATGCAAACGTAGGCACCACGAATTAGCGAGTGTTAGCGTCGGATGGTTTTGGTGCTCAGCGAGCGCTGTCAATCGTGGGAATCAACGGGGTAGAAATGATGAACCCGAGTCGCTTGATGGTAGATCGTGGTGCGGCGAAGGCACCTTGAAGTTTCCGTCCATGCCCAAATACTTTCGCAAGTAACTGTAAGTGCTCGACAGAACTCGAGATGCGAGTGGAGAGGCGAGGGGAAACGATTTCCTCCCTTTTGCACGTCGCCGCTTTCGTTTTTCCCATTGCGGGTGACGGCGTCACCGTCAACCGGAAGAGCTTCACGAGCACCCGTAAACCGCGCGGGGGCCCCGGCCGAGTGCTAATTACGAATAATTATGAGTACTAATTAAGGCTTCCCTTTGCCGCATAGCTACAAGCAAAGACGTACGTGTAATACAGAGCCGTGCTTTACCGGCGCTATTAAACGCATGCTAACACCATAGAAACGATCGGGCTTTGAAGACACGCAACGCACCCGTAGACATGAAACTTTCGATGGGCTCTCGTGCGGCAGAAACTACGAGCCGACTTCTCCTTTACGTGGAATTATGGAAATTGAGCGCAATGTAATCATTACATTACACGCGGCTACCTAGCTCCATCTCTCTCTCTCTCTCCCTCTCTCTCTCTCTCTCTCTCTCTCTCTCTCTTTCTCTCTCTCTCTCGTGGCTTGCAATTCTTCCACCATTCTTTATTTTCTTCGCAAGATGCTCTCCCCCAGTCACTTGTACCTCGCAACCAACTCGTGAGAAAGCGACTATGCTGTTTTCAAAATATTAACACTAGAACTACCTAGCACTAAACACAGTTGACAAACATTGCCTAATAATAACAACAATATAACATTTATTTCGATTTCGTGCAAGTTTTATTTAAATATGTACTCCAACAGAGAAGTTGACTAAAGAAATTTCTCGGAAAACACATTTATACTTTTAATATTTCGAATCGAAAACAGTTCGCACCAGTCATTTCTGACTTGTCCGGTAGTGCTAGTGTTAAACACTCCTCAATTTCTTTTAACCCTCGCACGCTCCCAGGGGTGAAAATTCATCCATTTACTATTGTATAAACTTAGTAAAAACGAGTCTCGAAGGATGTTCGAAAGTTCAAGTAGGGGAAAGATGAAGAGACGAAGAAAAGAGATGGAAGGTACAGGTAGGCTCGATCTAAAGCGACCCATAAGCAACACCATTTATTGCACAAATTGGGTCTACACACAAATCTACATCTTCAAAAAAACGTTATTCATTTTGTTCGACTTGTGCCTGCCAGCACCATCCGTATAAAAAGATACGATCATAAAAGTTACGAGGGGGACCCTTTGTGCAACAATTTCTAAGGGTTGGAATATTTCACGCGCGACGTCCGCCGTACGTTAATTTGTTCGGAAGATGAAAGGTAGTGGGGCGACACACGAAATTAAAGCTCATTTAAGTTTAAAGGGTGCCCTACCCTTTTTTTGGCAACGCTGAACAGGCTCCGCGGCACTTTCACTAAAGGTTGAGTCCCTGGGGCGGGTTTTCACGTGACTCGAGAACGTATGGGAATGGATGGAGGGGTATGAAGGTACACCGCCAATCCGAGTATGAATTACTTAATCCACCGCGTATGCGTGAGGCGGGCTATAATAATCGAATTAAATGCGAGATTGCGCCAGCGGAAAGCCTTTCACGCATCCGCCATCTGCCGGGCCCGGTTTAATGCCTATCGTGCTCGATGCATTCAACTAAATGCCACGCTTATCAGGAACACTTGTTAATTTCGTGTCGGATAGTCAGCTATATCCGATTGCGTCGAAACGCGAGCTATCGCTACTGCTGTATGTTCTCGCTAGAAGTATTAGAGGATTAATGTTCGAGGACCGTACTGCCCCGTTCGCCGATCTTTTATTCCGTTCGGCGGACGTTTTCGTTATTAACAACGGCCCACAACCGTGCGGATTTTGCTTAAAAAAGTTATTACCGAACACGACTGCGTATTCAATTAACATCGCGGAATAATTCAGCTTTTGATCTGTAACTGACTGGCCGGCGAAAGGCGGGTTAAAACGATTTCCTGGAAGCCACGAACCATGTTTGAAAAGCACGGTAAAAAACTCTTTTTATACGTTAAACGCAAATGTTTTCAGCAATGATAAAATCCTGTTACGCAACGCTGTTCATTCATATATTTTCGTTAACCTACCCACACTACTTGTATTTACTTGTATAGGTTTTTTTACTCCTACTCAATTTTTGTATGTTTCAGAAACGCCCTGTATGTAAATGGAGATTTACAAATGGAATGCTATGGTGATGATTTAAAATGTAAATAAAATTTCAAAAAATTGTAGGCTCTCTCGTTAACGTTCCAGACCCTGAAGTACCCTAGGAAATAAGTGTAAAGGCAGCTAAACACGATTTTGTCGTTCTAGGACGGATTTAAAGAGTATTCTAGGGGATCCATATTTTTGATCAGCCTGTACGTGTGAAATACGCTGACCACCGAGCGCGGAGGCCATTCATCGTCCGGTGGGAAGTAAAATCAGCTGCAGAAACGGCGGGTTCGGTCCGCCAATATTGGCCTTGCGGTTTTTTCGCTGTCCCTTTTCATCAAGGCTTCATTATGACCTTTTGTTCCGACCACTTCGCGCGGGGCTCGAAAATTTTAATATCCGCATCAATTACGAACGCCGTTTGGAGGATAGAAAAGTTGGCATCATTGGTCCGTGCGGGATAACGCCCAGATAGCCGACCGTTTTTTTCATCATTTTTTTCCGAATTTTTTCCCCGACTTCTATCGAGAAAGAGAGAGAGAGAGAGAGAACAGATCCTCGCGAGTTGCGATTAATTCGCGATTCGATTGAAAACAATCCCTCCGGTTTCGAATCGCGTTCGCGCATCGCTGGGGGGCAAAAGGGTTCAACTTGGAAAGTCAGAGGGCGATGGAAGAAGGGTCGAAAATTTCCGTTGAATGGCCGTAACTTTTGCCAGTGTAATAGAGCTTTCCGCGGTTCCAGCGGCGGATTTCGCCTCCGCACCGACGAAAATAAATTTCAATGACCCGTATTCGGTGCCGCGGGAGCATCGACGGCATTCATTTTCTCCTGTTACCGTAAAAATCTGCTTGAAGTGGCCCGATATCGGTGATAATTACTTGGATTTCTCACGCGCGCGCACCAGCTCACCCACGCCGACTGCACTCGATAACGCCATCGCGAATGTAGGTTAACCGTGCAGCCGCCGAATGAGTACGAACACTGGCGAGAATTATTGATTTCAAACATCAATTTGTCTTTTGTTCGTTTACTGCGTCTTCCGGTTTAATTTAAGCCGCCGCGCCGCACGGTTTCCTTTCGCTCCGCAAAGTTCCGTCGCTACAAAATAATTTTCGCCGACTACAGAGAATTATATTTAGATAACCCTGATAGTTAATAACTAGACTGCGGAGTTTATGTATTAATGACAATATAGATTATTTAAACACAAAACTGTAAGGACAAGAATTGAATGATATTATTAAATGATTTTTGACTAATTCAAATTATTAAAATAGGAAATGTATTTTTGGTTAACTTCTGTTTCGTACAGCTGACTTGGACAATTTTTATTTCGGTTTTGGAAACGTCATTTTCGAGAAAATCAGCTTTGAAACTTTGCCTTGGGTATGAATGTACCAGAAGTAGAATAGGCAGGTTATGATCAGACACGTCAATGCAATAGAAATTCTCTTTTACCACGAAATTTACTTCTTTTTCAGTTGTATAATCATCCTGTATCTATCCATTGCAGGCAGAATTTTCTACGACACAGCCCTGAAGAGGTGTCATGGCAGTTCATAAGCAGACAGCTTGTTGCACGCTTTCTCATTTACTCTTGACTCGTTGCGTCACTGCAAAACCGTCGGCATTGAGTTACAGTTTACTTTAAGTTCCGCGGAACTTGCCGCACCGAAACTTCCACAAAACCACCAAACAGACGCGTCAGTATAGGTGCCCGAGGAGTAGCGTTTCCGGCGGGAGAAAGGCAAGGGTGAAAGTCTGTTTGTTTCCCTTTGGCTTTTCCGCCAAGAAGTTTCACAGTCTCGTCCGTCGAAATGTGGTCGCGAATGCCGTTCTTATTTACAAATTAATGGCGAAAGATAACAATGTTTTCACATTAATAGCATCTTGTTATCTATCGTCTCGTCCAGACCTTCGTGTATTTTAGAAATTTGTTAAACGAAAGAACAACATAACAATTTTTATAAACCACCGGCAAGCTCCAGTTTGAATAAATCTACACTACCTAACATTCTCAAATTACTAATTAATGCTATCAAAAGTTAGGGTCTAAAAATATCATCTTACAGAAAGATCCAGTCATAAAGGTGGTGATAAAAAGACATATGTTAAATTGCGTGTTCCTTGAGGGGTCGAACGACGAGCGCGTGTTTTGTGTATGTATTTCCCCGAAGTCAGAGGACTGGGCGAGAGCGTTTGTTTACGTTTTTTGAGGATGCAGGTGTCTCCGAGGGGACTTATGTGTGCGTCTGTGTGCGTGTGAGCGCGTGACGATCGAGGCGTTCGAGACGCATCTCAGTAGCTATTGGTTGTTAGCCGTTGACACACGAGTGTAATAAAGCGTGAACATCCTCTTTCCACGATATTTCTATTTTCGTAATCCTTATATAATTCCGTTAATTGTGGTTCTATTTGAACAACGTAAAAAGTATTTTAAAAATTCGAATGTCAAGTACAATCCTCAAATTACTAAGTAATGCTAATTATCAAAAGTTAAGGTCTAAAAATTTCAACTTACACAAAGATCCAGTCTGCCGATAAAAATACATAGCAATAAATGCAACACCGAATAAAAAGTTATTAAAAACTCAAACCCGTTATAATGTGGAAGCACTTCCCTGGCCTGAACAGAAACTAAACGACGAAGGAACAATGCGTTCTGAAGTGTCCTCGACGAAACAATCGAGACAGTACCAAAAAAACGATTTGTTCTCCGAGGTGTAATGTTGAAAGACGGAGCTAACAAAGTCGCCGTAGAAGCTAATTTATGATTTCAAAGGCACGCGAAACGCGAAGTATAAAGCCCGGGCGAAATAAATATAAAAGTACAGGGGTGGGCTCGGTGAGGCGAAGCGGTCGAGCCGCGGGATGAAACTTCAACAATGGTGTCATAACGCATCCCTAACTCGATGAGACTCTCGACATCAATTCGCGTGCGGCGGGTACAGCGAAATTGCATCGGCCGGCGGTTGCGAAAAAGTGCAATTAACGTTTCGCCGGGTCCTCGTGAAAAATAGATACCTGCGAGGCTATGAATCCAGGGGTGGGTGAAGGTATGGTCGCGTCATTATGTCAAATCAACGAAACATTTTCGGGACATTAAATCGGAACGGGTGACAGTGACAATTCGTCGATGGGCCGGACGAATTTCCACTCGAGAGTTAATTAAATGATAAATGAAGAGGCAAAGTCACACCAAAATAACAGAGTGCTCAGTAAAAAATTATATGTCGCGACTGTCACACCGTAATTTTACTCGGTTTGATGGAAATTGATGTAAAGAATGAATCCCAAGGATACAAGGATGAAGAGTGCAAAAGTAACCATGACTTAAAATATAGAATGTAAATAAAATCAGTTTGATGATGAAAAAGTTGACCCTAATTTTTTAAGAGGACGATGGATTTTTATCTTATGACAAGTATTGTGACGCGTAGAATCACGGTATTCTCGCGGCATCTCTTTACATCTATACTATGATAATCTCATCGAGACCCAATTTTTGCGCTAATAACTTCAACGAGACGTAAAACGCAGATGAAGAAGAAGGAAGTGTAGTGGAAGCGCGTCCGAGTTTGTAGTGTTAGGCTAATCAACGGGTTGGGGGGTCGGATAAATCGCGGGGGCAGCCGTTAAACGAGCTGATTCGCCCTTCATGGCGTCCACGAAATAATTAATCCCCTAATCGCGGAACAGCGAGCCGCGAAGACCGTGAGATCCTGCAGGAGAGCCGTTTAAAAAGCAATCTCGGCGGCCGGGCCGTAGCAGCCGCCATGAAAATTATTACGGGAGAGCCACCGGCACGAGGCACACTGGCTAGAGGGTTGCATTCTCGCTCCATCCAGTGAGGGTGTTAAAAAGAGAGGGTGGGTCCGAGGGCGGTGGAAGTTAAGGCCATGCAGTAAGGAAAGAAGGGCCGCCACGGCGAAGATTCTAAAATATGAGAGCTATTAACCGTACTTCCCTATGAGCATTACCTTCCCTCATGTGTAAATAATGCAACCTGCCCACCCCCGACACCACCCCCACCTAGCAGCCCCGTCTAGCACTTCGCAACCAGTGCGCCCCTACCTGTGAGAGCCTGCACAGGCTGCAGCAAAAGTGATGGTCTCTGATTTCAACGGAGATGTCTTACGGTGGTGACAAATCTTCTCTAGGTGCACGTGCTGCAGCCTAGCTAAGCTAAATTTTGGAACTGGATCACCTTAAATATCTTTGAAAAACGAATCTATTACTAGTGTACCTCGAAACAGGGTAAGCTTTCTTTGAAATATCTTTTACAACGAGCTAGAGCCTGGGAAATAATTTCATGCTAAACTTCAGAACAACCCTTTCAAATTTCTCCACCCCTCATCCAATAAAGCACGTGCACGGAAAGAAAAATGAATATCAATGCTACGAAAAATTCCAAGCAATGTTCGCCGACAAATCTCCAGCAATGCAGCCGTGTAAATTGACCCGTGACAGCAGAGACCAATTTTGTCGCACCCTGTATGCGCACTGCCACACGTCCACGCGTGCAAGTTGACTGCGCAGCTGCGCAACGAGAGTTTAAACGGCGTTCACTGTGTGTAGCCGAGGCATTGAGCCACAGAATCGGGAGCAGAGGTTCTTTGCGAGCTGGCACGGGGAGAAAGTTGCCGCGGAGAAATTAATTTCGGTACCTAATCGCTGGGATAATTAGCTACCAGAGTTGACGAGTATCGGGAAATTCGAGGCGCAACTTGCCAAGGACAGTTTCTACTGGGTCACCTTGCATAAGCTACTTGTTGTGTCAGCTATGCTGGAGTTTCGGCGAGAGTCTCGCCCCCTGTTCTCTCTCTTTCTCTTCTCCCTGCCACCTTTGCTCGTTTTACGGTGTGTTTGGAACCGTTGCACCCCTAATCGAGTGAATCGACCGACAGGAGCGAATTCCGCGCTCGATTGTTGTGCAAATTAATGACGATCTACGGGAGCTCTAATAAATTACTGCCGAAAACTTTGTTGGTTCACTGCCTACGGTTAGATGACTGGAAAGGTTACTTTGCGTCAAATATTTCACCGCCCCGATGAAGCAGAAGCTTCAAATCTCTGTGGAGAAGCAATTAATAGAACATCTGTGGGAAATCTCCAGTTGGTTGATAATTAGAGTTCATGATCTTCCCCAAGATATATTTACTGCTCCACAATGATGTCAGTCAGCATCTTTTAATCATGTAACAATAATCTCTATGTCAACAAGTTTTAATACAGAATATTTATTCTGTTTCATATTTTCGATTATTTTCTTCTTATTTAATATATATTATTAAACGAGAATTTTCAACAGTTACCTACTTTCTGAATAGCGTTAACACAATAATTCAACTCAGTTCTGATAAGATAAGGACCCTAGCAACGTTGCACAATTTAATTCAGGCATACGGTTGCATTATAGTCTACAAGCCGTGTGCTAATAAAAAGGCATTAGGTAAATAACTTTTCTGCTTCATACGTTGCCTACTTTCTGAATAGCGTTGACACAATAATTTCATTAAGTGCTGATAAGATAAGCAGCCTAGCAACGTTGTATAATATGGATCAAATGAATACTGTGTGATAATAAAAAAAGTTTCCAGTAAATTCATTTTCTGTTTCATACGTAATCTTCTTTAATCCCTTGCCGTAACATTTTCTTTGACATTCAAGCATTATAATGTTTAAATATTCATTAGAAACGAATCACATTTTATTTCATCTAAAAAGAAAGGCGTAACATTCCAGTGAGACAAGGACTCGAGCAACATTCTAAAATTTAATTAAACCGCATTATATGCATTCCACAAGCAATGCACTATAATAAAAATGCATCAAGTAAGTAACTATTTTGTTTTGTACCCTGCTACTTTGTATTCTACCTTCTGAATAACTTAATTCAGTGAGAATAAGATGACTCAAGAAACCGTGAATGAAGTGCAGGGGAAATACCACGAACACGATTGTGATCCTAGATGAAACCACGGATAGCCGAATGCATCGTGCAGCAGTAAAAGGACAATGCTCGGAGAGTAGTTCCCGTCTAGCCGAAAGGATAGATAGACCGTTGAAATTTACGCGGGGCGCAACTCCGGCGTGCTAAATTTCGAGCCTTTAAAGTCGAGCTTAAACGACGCTTCAGAGGGTTCGCGCTCAGTGATAAATTTGAATTCAGCCGGACGTCCCGGGTCAGGCTTGGTTATCTACGAGCACCGCGGTGTCTTTGAACTTTCATGTTACAATAGACGCGACCCGCGTTAAATACGCCTTGGAAAATTATGAGTATCTTTGAAATTTAACACGTAACAGAGCGCGGTGGTCGTCGCGACGCTCTCGCAGTCGCGAAAGGGTCAACCCTTTCGTCGCCCGGTTATTGCGAAACGCCCTGTCATGCCGCTAATTACTTTTACATATAAATTAGTAACTTTTCGCACCCCCCCTCCTCCTCCATCGTTCTTCGCGTATATTAGCTTTTTTACAACGCGTAACTTTCCCGTTATATTTTTCCATCTCGCGGACTCGCGCTCGCTAAATGATCAAGAAAGAGACAGCGTTCCGCATTAACAGGCTGACAGGTCCGTCGGCCACATGTGTGTCATCTCGCGAAATAAAATTACTGTGTTAATCCTGGAATGTACATTTTTGTTCAAGGAATTTTAGTAGTTTTAAGGGAATTATTACTATGCTATGGTTGGTATGTCCGGGTAGAATAATCGCTTCTATTCTGCCCTTCTGCTGTCCTGAACCTTTTCAAATGTTCTGTTCGTTCTAGTAAATGTGGTTACTATACTGAAGATTTTCAGTCAAGTATTAAGACGTTAATGAAAGAAACCTACGAGCTTAATTAAATTATATACGGTTGAATGTATGTATGCATACGTATTAGCAGACAACCCTATATATAATGAAATTTAGAAAAGTAGAAAATCGAAAATAACGATATAATAATAATAAGTCAACGATTATTTATAATAAATACGGATATTCCTTACAATTAGTACGGATTCTTTGCCAGCTGAAATGGTTGAAAATGGACATTCACATAGGTAGAAATATTAATACCATAGCCCTCGTGGTGTACCTTATTAAATAAAACATTCAAACGTTCAGACTTGAGCGTAAAGAAAAATATCAAAATAAATTAAAAATAAGAGCCTTAATATCCTACAAAATTATATTGACATGGCTGTTGCAGAAAATCCTCTTGAATGATATTTGAACTGTTTTAAGGTACAGTTTGAGGTTTGAGACTCGAATCTGCATAAGCAGCGGCAGTCCTATAATATCGTTTAGAAAGTGAAAGATCGATAGACTTACAGATGATGAGCAGGATCGACGGTCGCTCGTCGTCCTCGTACTTGCCACTGAGGAAGAGGAACCATTGCAAGGGATCCACCCTTATCCCGTATCTACGAAAAAAGAAAAAAAGAAGATGCTTGTAAACACTTTGAAAGAAAAAGGACACTCCATCCGTTATTATCGCACCAGTATCCCGTCCCTCCCATCCCTCCGATATCTCTCATCCCTCTTGTCCCTCCCCCACGCCCTTTGCTCTTCCCCACGTGTCCCATCCCCGAGGCTTTATCGCCGAAGTCACGTTAAGCGAGTGGCTACGCTGCAACACGGGTCGAAGGGCAAAGGCGTCGTTATTACCGTCTGTCTTCGACGCGATACTCTTCGCCCGGAGCCCTAGAAAAAAGCACAAGGAACGAAGAAGCAAAGGGGAGCCAAATAAAAAGTCACAGGGGCCCCTTTGATCCCTTTGTTCTACGGGCAAATAATAAACGTCGCCCCGGCCTACCCCCCTCCCCCCGCCCCTCACTCTGACATGCAAACGAGCACGATGGACGGAGACGAATATCTCTGTACGCGATCCCTATACAGTTATTTTGCGGATACATGAATAAACAATATCCCCAGTTTCGACGACGGCTCATGCATCCTTTTGATCCGCCTCGAGAGGTAGTTCGTCGGCCGCTAGCCTCTGCACGAGTTTAATTCGAAGATGTCTCTTCAGATGGTCACTGTCGAAACTTGAAACACCGTTGTACTTTCATCACCGATTATCATGGTTGACATTTGATCGACCCTGTTGCATTTTACTCGATTCGATTGCAAATTGAATTTGTATATCCTGTTTCTACGCAGTGCTGTAAAATAGGCACAGGCGTCCGACGTGTGTCTGATCATGACCAACCGATTCTACTTCACGCGAGTGCTAGAACACGAGTAGCTGGCCAACTTTAATTGTCGCCAGATTGAATTTTTTAGAAATTTTCGTTTCGTGAAAATACCTTCTAGATTGAGAATAGAAGATTTCTATTTTTTGTCAGCAATGGCGGCGATCCTCACGTGCCGCTAACTCCTCGTTTAAAGCTCGATTTTCTCGTAACCGAAACGTCAGATGAGAGAATATTATTTGTCCGTTTTTCCTCATTTTTGCAAATGGAGTCGCTCCAAGCCCTTCCTGAGACCCCCTGTGGTACAGTGAGAGTTGAACGTTCCAACTATTTCGGTTGCACGAATGAAGGAATTATCACGTTGAAATATAGAATTAGTATCTCGCCAGATGCAGCATGGCAGGTCCGCGTAGACAAAGGGTCACCGTTCAGAGACTGTGCAGCAGATTTTGGTTCAGTGCGGACGGATTCGTCGTGCAGCATCGTATCAATCGGAGCCATCAGACACGTTTGTTGCACACGAGCAGCGTCCACCGAAGACAAACGAACTACATCGATGGGACGGAGGAAAAAAAAAGGAAGGGTCGGGTAACCGACACTAATGGCTTCGAGTCCAACGCGTCGACTAACGATGATAAACGAGGTTTATAGGTGAAGTAATTAAAGTATTTGAAGTGGGCGCGGTTCGACACGAAGGGAAGAATATTTATTGGGACGCAATCGTCGGCTCGTTTCATCCCTTTTTCTTCCTCTCCCTCGCTCCCCCCCCCCCCCCCCTCGTGTTAACCCTATTTCTCTCACTCTCTCTCTCTCTCTCTCATTTTTTGTCTCTCTGTGCGCTGTTTTTTTCCCTCCTGTCGGCACAAACGCAATCAGTCACGTTGACGCAGTCCACGATAATTGAAGAGCGAGCCGGAAAAATCAAACGTTTATAATTGATAGCTACTGTGCACTCCATGCGGTTGCGAGCCAAAAAGTGATTCGAAAGGGAACAGCAATCCCCTTGTATTACCGACCGGTAAATCACCAGCCACCGCCGGGGCTGCGTATATATCTATATATATCTTTTGTGTAGTTTCGCCGATTGAATTGTTAAATACTTTGAAAATCGATTCGTCGCCGCCCTGGCCGCGGGATCCCGGTTAATGCATGCTAATTCCTTTCGACAACCGCCAGATCTTACCCGACCCGATCGACAGAATCGACGGGGATTTTAATCTGCTAGAAATCTGATTATTACGAGAAAATGGAATAATGGGCCGGGACCCGATGAATTACTGAATTCGGTGCCCGCCGATCAAACGTTTGAGTTACACAATAAAGTCTGCGTGTAACAATGGCGTTAAATCTCGGGCTTGACATCTCGTACAATACCCGCGCTGGCCCCCGTGTCACGGAGTCAAGTCATTCTTCGTGAAACCGACTACGCGGCGTGTCTATACTCGATGTCTATGGCAGAAGGATTAATCCCGCGCGATACAGCCACCGGGGAAGCACAGAATTCTACTGGTGATTTATGGCACTTTGCGGAAAATTTTAAAATGCTTTTTTTCGGGAAACTTAGAAATTTCGCTGATGATAAATTCACTGTGACGTTAATGAATATTTCAGATGATGTATTACATCTCGCGGCGACGTTCTTTGACCGTTTCTTTCGACGCTCATAAAACTTTTTCCAGACCGCGGTCAAAGAAGATAATCGAGCACTCTAATTTGCTTTTAAATACCCGGGAAGCACCATCGTTTCTTTTCATAATAATGAAATTCTCCGTTTTTGCGAACCGCGCGAGATAAAACAGAATAATCGAGCACTCTAATTTGCTTTTAAATGGCCCAAGCTTACGGCAACCACGCCGGAGAAGCCGTTACATTCGCGGTGCCCTTTTTTTCGAAATGCTCCGCGGCTTTTTTCCGACGTTCAAAGCCGCGCAGCGGGCCAATCTTCTGTCAATGCGCGCAACGAAGGATCCGGCATTTTTTCCTCGCGAGTGAGAACAGTTTTTCCTGGAGCGGATTTCCCGGCTTCGGGGAAAGGGAAAAATTACGAGCCGCCGAATCCGGTGAATGAGAAGGTGTGTGTTCCCTCTTCCGAAAAGTGGAGAACGCCTTGAAAGGAACCAATCTTCGCTTTCTGCAACAGATGAAGGAAAAAACGAGCGGCTGAACGCCCCGCCGGAAGAGATCAGCCGCAGCTGCTTTCGAAAGCCGTGTACAGACAAGAGCGAGGACTAGCAATAAAAAAAAAATATCCTTCCAGCGTTTCCGCAACACCTGTGCCGGTTCCTCCAAAGCTCCAGCGTACCGCTGGTGATGGAGCGACGCTATCCGTCTCTCGATTTGCAAGTTCCTATCAAATCACGGGCCGGTTTCATCGGTCGAGTACCTAACGAACATTCGTTATCGAATATATCAATCCGTCGGTCGACAAAAGCCCGCCATCAACAAAATTTGATTCCCCACTGTCAACCCGATGGAACAACAGTACATCGTGAAAGGTTCGGGCGCGGCCGCTGCGCCGCAGAAGCGGATCCTATCTCTGACTCTAAGTCGCCCGAACGGATCCAATCAAAAAGTTCGCCTGCAGGTTGATCCAGTTTCCGGCGAGCGCGGCACCATGAACCCAAGAATAGGTTTGTAAACAAAACTTCCAATCGCCGGTCCCCGTATTTTAGGGCCGGCGAGCGGGACGGTTTATTGGATCGATCAAAAACACGGCGACTCGTGTGGCTGTTTATTTCAGATAAGCCGGATAGCACGGCGGAAAAACGACTGGATCGAGGAGGGGGTTGAAAGGGGTTTGGTTTATCGTGGGCATCGGAACTCATCGGGTCCAAGGCGCGAGTGGGAACGATATTAAATTTCTTTCGCCGACGAGAATGGCCGCTTTGATCCGGCCGCGCCCGTTAAATCCGCGCGCCGGTTCTTCCCTCAGAAGTTCGTTAATACAGCGTCACGATAAAATCCCCAATTCCAGGGAAGAAGAACGGAGATGGATGGAGGACGGACGGGCAGGGATGTCGACGCCCCCCTGAACGATGGGGAGCTCCGGGGGAGACGTGCAAGCTTCAAAACTCCAGATTGAAAGAGTTATGACGCCAATATGGAAGGTTACAGCGTAAAAACGCGGTCGCGAAAGGTTTCCCCGTTAAATATTAATAAATGGCGACGATAACGTTTATCTCGTTCCAGGCAGCCGCGGTCGAACACGTCTGCTATTGTCGCGCCGATCGTTTGAGAGTGACACGCCTCGGTGATTCGATGGTTTAAACGGTCCGGCGCTATAAATGAGCCGCCCACTGCCACCACACACATTAGTTTTCCCTTGATATGGGCTGTGAAACGCGTTTCACAAGATCTCCCCAGCTTTCCTCCTTACGCTTCTCAACTTTTCTCGCTGGAAAGACGGTCGTGGAATAATCGAACGACCTTTAACCATCCTAATGCCACGGGTCTTTGGAAAAATCCCATCGGAAATTGACGAGCGGTCGTCTTTCTTTCATTTTCTGTAAACATACCGTGTGGTAAAAAACTGTAATTGACTATTTGATCTTTATTTATTCAGTCACACAGGCTAGGACTTGCTTTCGCAATAGATCTAATTCAACGGCGTGTGCTTTAAGAAGCAGAACAAGAAAAATCGATTGTTCCAAGGTTCCACACCAGAAGACCCCCCTTGGAGCAGGCACGCGCGCTCGTCGGCGAGCACAAAGGTAAAATGATCGGTGACCTGTGATACGGGAAAGGGCCGGTCAGCGGCATCATTAATACGATTTAAAGTCGCGCGTTTCAGGGGTGTAATCCGGTGACCTGAATTTTGTCCGTGTGCCCGGGCGCGATTATCTAATGGAATTTCAAGTTCATAGTGTAATTGCCGTAATCGGATTAACAGGCACAAAGGTCCGCCGTGCGCAATCTGTCAGTCTAAATCACTTTCCGCGGTATCGTTAATCGGATCAAAGTGCTCGCGGAATGTGCACGCAACTCACCGTAAACATCCGACAACGGTATCCTCAATTAGATTCAAAAGCACACCCGCGACGACTCGTAATATAATCGACTGTCCCCCTCCCCCGTCTAATGGAAACGAGCCGACGGTTTTTTAGGGAAATTCGATTTTGGAACCCTCTGGCTGAAAAATCGACAAGGAAATGCTCCGCCACCCAGTGAAATGAGCGATGCGATTAAATGACACGTGGTAAATTTCGCGAGTAATTAATCAATTCTGTTTTTGAGCTTTAGAGTAAACTTTAACAAACCGGATAAATCTAGATTTAGAGAATTGTGTATGTGTTCGAACCATCGGCAGTGTATAAAAATATGTAAAACTTGGACAAGTGAAATTTCACTGAAAAATGTACTCGATTTTTGCGACAGGATTCATCTCCAACATTTACCTCGTAGTTAGCCTCGTTTGATTTTCGGTGGAGAATCTAAAATTTGGCGGAGGATTTTGCTGCAGGATCTTTCACTGTAGGGATAAAGATATAACAAGAGCGAATGATTCGGCGGATCGTTCCTTTGAAATAATTCAGCATCGTCGATTCTCAGCATGTTCAGTGGACTCGATCGCATGTTCGTATACGAGACACGCTGTTACCGAAGGGTATGCGACGGCGCTACGCTGTCGGCATGTCTGTACGGTCGGTCTGACGAAACTATCGCGATGCGGAAAACGTTAATGCCATTTTTCGAGCGGTAATACCGAGCAACGGCGCAGTTCCGAGGATTCGTCTGACTATAGCTGATGTAATCCGGATGAACGGTGGACGAGTTTTATTTCTCGGCATGACGTGAATCCTTGCGAAAATCACGGGGCAAAATAGAACGGGCGGAGATGAACGTGACACGATGGATTCGGCCCGTCTCTCCCGCGACGTGCCCGTCCGATATCGAATCGCTGGGAATTTCCAAAGCCGGACGCTGTAATCGTTCCTGGGAATATGAAGCTTCCGACGAAGGGTCTCGAAAATAGTCGAAACTGTGTATCGCTAACCGATACCTTTCGGTTCCGCTTCGCGTTTTTTTTTCCAAAGGTACTCCGTTGTCGCGTGTTCATTACACGTTTGTCTCAGTGTCCGGAACGGATCAGCGTGTTCATCGATGCGTTTGATGCGTCCAAAGGCGAAATCGAACCGAGCAGAACCGGCGGGGGGGGGGAGAAAAAAACGTTCTCAGAAACATCGAGAATCTTCTTAGTACCATGCCTCAGATCGTTACTCCGATTTAATCCGTGATTTATAAAAGTTTTTAAGCGGATCTGCAAGAAATTCCGCGGCTCTCGTTTCAAGTATACTTTAATACTTTCAATTTATTGGTACCCGCAGCGTCTTTGATTCCTCGCCTCGGTTTCTCGAATACCGTCTGCAAGCTCGCCACCCCCTTTCCAAACCTCCGCCGACGATCTCCACCCTCGGTAAACTCGGCACATTAAGAATTGCACGAAGCTTCGTACAGTTCTAGTTTAAGTGCATAAATTATGACCAGATCGTGAACCTTTCAAAAAGTTTCCACCAACGACGCCGCGAAAAAAGGATGGGGGGAGGGGCCAAGGAGGAGGCAGGGACGAGTGGAAACTTCGATATACCACCCTGGTTCCACCCCTTTTCTCTCTCTCTCTCTCTCTCTCTCTCTCTCTCTTCTTCTCTCTTTTCCTTTCTCTTTCCCTCTGTCTCCAAACCTTTCCACGGACTTTTATCGATGGAGCTAGAGTCTTTCGCCGAGAGTCCGATTAATTGAGCTCTCTTCCTACTTTTTTTCACTTCACCGGGAGAGAACCATCCTCCCACTTTCTTACCGGCGTGTCTCTTTCAACCCCCGCGCCATCGGCCCGACGTTTCTCCGCGTCGATTAATCTCGATCGTCGTCCCAATCGCGTTCCCTGGTTCGTCCTGTTCCCAAGATTCGTTTCTTCTTCCCTTGCGGGGCCGGCCACGATCCGTGCACCTCGTTATACGGCGAGATTCGATCCACCTTGCTGTTCTCGGAATTATGCTGCAGCCCCCCCGACGATCTTGAAATTACAATTCTTGTCGCCGTATTTGTTCCGAGGCCCCGTTCGAATTTCCATTAACCCCGCCGAACACCGGACTCGTTTTTCATTTCTTTTCTCAGATGCTGTGCAAACACGTCGACTCCTCCCCTCCGACGCGGATTGAATACTTAACCTTTCCACATTTCGCGACTCTTTATGGGATTTTTGTAATGATACGTGCGTAAACCAATTGATTTAGCTCGGTTCGTATAAAAACGCTTTATATATCTCTCGCCTCGAAATTCAGTGGTTCTTTTAACCCTTTAAATATAAATAGAACTCGACAAAAGAGCGGCTGTCAAATATTTTATTTAGAACCATCTCTCACCAAAATTTCATCAGGATTGTCAGATGTCACTTCACTCCGTTCCCCGATCCGAAAAACTCGAATTACAACCACTGTTTAATGGATGCACGGATGAAATATTCCTCTTCATTTAAGCCATTAACGAATATCAAATTTTACTTGCCAGCTCATAAACTAATATTTATTCTTTAGTAGTGCAGCCAATTTATTATGATGTCCGTAACACATCACGATATTTTATTAACGACGCGGTTAACTTATTCATCGACTGCCCGGAGCAAGTAGATACAGCTGCGGTAGTCAGACACCGCACGAACTTGCAGCGCTCGTGAAAACACGGGGTGCGCTTGTCACGTCACGACAACTGTATAGCATTATTTTATGAGAGTCTTGCAGCGCTTTCAGCTGAACTGAGCGCTGACAGATTAAGCGAGTTGTCTGTTTCCATTCTGGACACCCTGTCCGTCTCGTTCCGGGCTGATAAGAAACGATCCAGCGTAATCGACCGAGCGTCTCCCAAGATGGAACACGAACGTGTATACATATATACACGCGAACGTTCCAAAATAATAACGTGAAAGTAAGACAGAAACTCTTGCGGAAGTTTGAGAGCCGGAGAGGAATAATACACGTCGAGCAATTCCGGGTGCTGGTCACGCATGGAATCGGCTTCCCCCTCGGTTTGTTCGACGACGGTTCGAGTGACCCGCAGCCGCGTTTGTTTCAGAAAACGCTCCGAGACTACCACGAGCAATTACGTCGCGAAACTTTCCTTCGAAAGTTTTTCCACGCTTAACGAGCGTGATAAATTTCTGTTACGCGCCCCCAGGAGCCGTCGGACGCGAGCCGGGAGTTTACAACGGCGATAAAAATCTCGTTGAAATTATTCATGGTCCGAGCTTGCACCCTCCCTTTGATTCGAGGGGGTTGGAAATCGGTAGTTGTCGTCCCGCCCGCGCGGCGAGATCTTCTACGAGGAAGATCGGACATGCTGTTCATTTTCATTTTAATCGGCAACGCCGGCGCTACGACGATCTCCATAAATTCATTAACTTTTGGCCCCGTGTACACTCCATTCGCCGGACTCTCTGAATCAAACTAAATATCGAACTACCGTCTCCTATTCTTCTTTCCCCCTGCCACCATAACTCTTCCACCCCTCCGGCTGTCTTTCTTCCTGCACACTATTCAAACACGCCCTGCCCTACGTCCTACATCACTTTCCATTGTTTCATTATCCCGTACACTCCAGTGAAATACTTTTCCAGTGTGTATATCTTCTTTTTTTTTTTTAATTGTTCACGCGAATTGAAAATATGTTTTGTTTCGCGTAAACAGATTCGGAATTTTTTTGTTCGCGGAATATTGGATATAGTTTTATTTCGAAATGCTTTGTTCGGTTTGAAAATGATGCGTGCGCCACGCCATTGTATTATTTCGAGAGACAGACGACCAGACCATTTCACGAAACGTCGAATTACAAACAACATGAAAAATGAATTTGTTAGCGAAAATAAACCCTTTTGAACATCGTGAACATAGTAGCATTGATGATCGAGTTTCACTTTTGAAATGGTTTTTGAGGAAGATTTTAAATAATATCAATTAAATGATTACTATTCTTGCATGAATTTCATTATTAATTTTGATCGTCAACCTGTTCATTCGTGTCAGAATTTTCTGTTTCTCTTCACCGCGGGTTCTCGCGTCAAAGAGCCACGGTTGATAAACTTTATTTGGACACAACTCCGCGACAGAGTCGCCGTAATTACTGCTCGACGAAGACGCTGGTGTAATTGAATCAAGGACGGAATGGGCGAAATAATTAATGGAAGCTCGGAACAGTCAAATATACACCGCGGACTTTAGACACAGTGCCTAGCCATTGGTATCGACATATTAACAAACATGAATTGTATCGGGCTGACATTATTAGTGGATCTGTACGTGTACCTCCAACAATAAGCTTTATAATCCGCACAAAGGTTTAAACCGTATCACGATTCCCGCTGATAATGATGTACTTATCAGTGTAGATTAGACCGTCACGATGATTTCGATGTAGATTAGCACTGGACTATGATTCCCAATGAGTACTGGCCGTCAATAGAGATCTGTCGGGTCTATTCCGCGAACGCATTGTGTCCAGCGTGACAGTGGAATCTCATTTTTCACTATCGATCTGATTATTCCTCTCTTTGTCTCCCGGAGGGCGCGAATTTCCCGCGGAAAAATCTCTCCTGTCTTGCGAAAAACGATCCGTCCGAATCAGCAGGAAAAGTTCCAGCGCGCCGGCCAGTCAATTCTCTAATTAAATGAAATTCGTTTGTCGTTCGAACGCGCGCTCTCGGTCCCTCCGACTTCATCAAAGTTACCATTTTCCTCGGGCGAAATTCTTTCTCGTTTCTTCTTCAGGCTGCGCGATACCCCTCCTTCGTCCTACCATGCCCTATGACAGCTTGATGAAGCTGTCCTTCCTTCCATTCTCCCCCTCGCTCGCATTATTTGGGGCTCCAGCTGAAACCTTTCTTCCCTTCCGCTGCCTACACCCTTGACGAGTCGCATGATCGAGAGGTCTAACCCCTATCACCGCTGAAAAAATTCCCGTGCAAGCCGGCGAACGATCTGCTAGCGTTTCCAGCGATTGATAGAGGCATCAGTGTCAGCGCGACGCGACGCCGCCTGATAAATCGCATTGACAACCCTGCTGAATGTATGACACCTTGCGACTCCTCCTCCGTCCTTGTACCACTCTTCATCAGTAGACGAATAATTGTAATACCGTTAAAAATTCTGAATTATACAGTCTTCTCCAAAAGGCTGGTAATTCTTATCGTCTCTAAATTAACCCTTCGCTGCATAGCGTACCATATCTGATACAGTTAACAAATCTGGTATTTAACACTAGAACTACCGAGCACTAAATGCAGTTGGCAAACATTGTCTTATAATAACGACAATATAACATTTATTTCGATTTCGTGCAAGTTTTATTTAAATAATTATGTACTCCAACAGAGAACTTGACTAAAGAAATTTCTCGGAAAAACACATTTATACTTTTAATATTTCGAATCGAAAACAGTTCGCACCAGTCATTCTGACTTGTCCGGTAGTTCTAGTGTTAATAAGCAAAGAATCTGTTTTCTTACTATGATTATTTATGTTTATTTTTCTGAAAATGTTGTTTGAATTTTCTAAAATATTTTTCCCTCAAATAAAACACAAAACTAACCTTCTTTCAATCTTTTCATTCCAATTTAAACAATCATGCAGTGAAGGATTAAGTGCTACAAGTTCTGAACATGTGCATGCAATTTTTCTTTGGCCGCTGATAAGAATTCTGGAGAAATGAAGTGTGCTGTAATAAATTTGTATCACTTGTACTGCTTGACAAATACGGCAGAACAAAAGTGTTGCATAAAAACTTATTTCTTCTATGTAACGGTCTCCTGCGATTCTTCTGATGTCTCTACTGTTTTGTGTTCACGCAGTCGAGTGGCAATTACAAGAAATTGGTATTGAATAAAACTGTGTTTCCCTTCTTAGTAATTTGAATAAGTTCAGAGCGACACAAAGATGTTCTGAAATTATTCTGATGTTTTAAATTCGCACTCGAGCGACAATAATTGCACGAAGAAGGAAAAATAAAATTATCAATTCTCATAAATTGCGAGAAGACTGGATTCGCGAAGTCTCGGGTATTATCGAAGCATTGTGTCGGTTCGAGAATGACCCGACACGAACGCTCTGGGAAACCGATCACATATCGCGGCGTTTGATGTAGCGCCGCAGTGGTTTTATCAAGATTCCTCGGTATATACTCACTTTATGAAATTTTCGAGGAGCAATCGGATTCCGCCGATGCCCAGCAACAGGAAGCCCCAGTTGACGAACCCGGTGAAGTTGTCAAAGCCCGAGCTCCACGAGAACAGACTATCTCTAGGACGATGACATCTGTAAGGAGAAAAGAAGGTCCGAGTTAAAAAGAAATTCTCCACGGAGAACTGGATCGATGGGGCCCGCCAACGTCGTCGTCGCCGTCCTCTCCGCGATATAAAGGAAGAGAGGAGGCGCCGTAGAAACGTCACTGGAATAAGAATGGAACAATAAAGCCGCTTCCATATCGTACGGTTATATGCATTTCCATTTCAATTTACGATGAAACACGCGATTTATGCAACATATTGAAAACATTTGTTCGAGCTCTCCTTATTTCCCTCTCCCTTTCGCGAGACTCGCACAAGGCCGGCCCTCCACGAGTCCTTTTCCGTCTCTTTCAAACGGGAATCTGGAACACGATACATTCCACTCGAAATAACGACACCATCGACGGACAAGCGCATTAAGCATAGTGAGTACTGTAATGTTTCGCTACTAGTACCCCTGTCCGACCGCTATTTGTCTGCGATCTACACCTTAGGCTACCAGAGACCCTTAAGGAAACTGATCCTTCGAATGTACACCAGGATTTACGGACACTGCTGTGTAAATCAAATGCGAGAAATCCTGAACGAACTTTCAATCCTATAAAACTTCAATGAGAAACATTCTTCTTCCAGATTTTCAATTTTTAACACGTTTGCGTAATCTGAGAAACGTACACATTAATGAAATCAGAATAATGTGCAACAACTGTAATAATATCACATGGTCATCTGATAATTTTAATACGAAACCGGGAATCTTGAGTTTCTGGAACTTTTAAAACTCGATTTCGAAGTAGAAAATTTTGAACACAGGGCTTTCTAGCAACGAAGATTCATTTACAATATTCTAAAGGCACAGTACGTATAAAAAAGATATTTTACACAGAGCTTGCTCGCTCCGGAATAGAATTTTGAGCCTAGTGATAAATGTTAAAACGTGGGATTAAAAACCGGGATTATTATTTAAGGACGGCCGATGTATCACGAGAACTTGGAAGGTACGAGGCATCAGGTGGAAGGTTTAAAGAATTCGGCAAGAGGAAGAAGCATTTGAGATTCCGTTTGGCGTGGGCCGGGGTTGCTCGCACGGCTATTAAGTGGACAATGTTAACAATACAGAGCGCACTGCGTCTCGTGAAATTTGAATGGCGTAGACGAGAGATCGCGGCGAGTGGTGGATACAAAACCCTCTCGTCTTAGGTATCTCTCACGCAGATAATACACCGGGTGAACCTGAGTAATCGGCTTCCACGGACTAGCGGGTATCATCCCTTCGTGACTGGGTGCGCGACGAGAGCTGACAAGGACCATCGTGTAAACTTTTCAAAAGCGTTTTGTCTCGAAGCATAAAGCGTTCAAGGAGGCCCTTGTTCCTTCTCCGGATAAGACGTGCTCGCCTGAGTGTGAGAATTTAGGGAGGTGAAACAAAGCGGACTCTGCGAGCCCAGCGTCGTCGATTCCGAACACGCAAAAATACAATTCCGCGAATTATCGGGATCGACGACGTGCCTGATAAGCCGATGAAAAGTTTGTCGACCATCGATTCATAGTTTTTCAAATCAACGGCCGATCAAGAGCGATCTATGGCTTCTAAGTCGTTGTCTTAGGGGAAGCCTCGATCTCGAGTATCCGCGAAGAAGAGCGGACAACTTGAGCGGCGCTCAGTCCTTTTAAGTCTTCTGTCTCAAAGGAGTCACCGTGTAGAACAATCGTCCGGCTAAGATCAGAACTGTGCGGTCTTGTAGCGAGCGAAAGCAGGAAAAGGATTCCGGATTAAAGAGGATAGAGAGGGTTGAAGCCTTTTGTAAAATATCGCGTCGTTTGTCCCCCGTAATTACCTGACAGAAGTCCCTTATGGGTTGCGGTCTGTCTCGCAACTAGGTGCGTTTAATGTGATCGTTTAACCTCCCCGCTGTCTCGAGTAAATCCTAACTATTACTACGAATTTATGGCAGATCGTGGTAATTAATAGAGTCGCGATAAAGCCAGGGGACCCCGCCCGCAAGCGGCCCACCAGCAGGAAGAGCTATCTCACACTTCTGATACTGGGCTCGCCGGGCTGCGTGGCAGGATGCAGACGTGTCGCCGAGGAATTCCATATGCATGAGTGCTGGTGTACTGGGTGTCCGATGTGTCGCGTTCAACTTATGCAGAATACCCGGCAATAAACGCGCAAACGATCTTTCGAGCGGCTGTGTACGGACGAATGTTCCTGATGGAGTTGAGGGCGCTGTTAATGGGACACTCCCACGGCTTGCTAACTATCCGACGGTTTGTACACCGCCGTGACAAAGCGACAGGGACCCCTCGTGCTCAGAAAACTGTCATTACCGATCGAGGTGAACCAACCATCGAAATTCCACCGGGAAGCTCTTCGGCGAAACGAACATTGAGATGATGGGATTTATTGGAAGAATGCGGAACGAATATTTTCCACTCATTTTTTCATATAGAACTACCTCTCCACGGTTGTACCTAATACTGAGACACCCTGTAGACATTTTTCAGTCGTTTATCAAGAGATACGATACTATGAAAAAATATTTTACCTCGGAAATCATCACCTATAGATTTTTGCATTTATAAGGGATGATCTTATGCGGAGCCGAGTCCCATACTGTTCCCCTCAACCGCCTTCTTTAAGGAACTGGAGAGGGAGGCTAGTGAGTAAATACATTCTTTCCCTCTGATCTTAAAAGAAGGGTAGTGCTATTTCTGTGACTTTTAGACACATTGACAAGGTGTTACGAATATTTTTAACATTATGCGTGATGTACAGACGCGTCGAAGTCCTGTGATACCAGCTAATGTTCAAAATATTCGTAACACCTTGTCAATTTGTCTAAAAGTCACAGAAATAGTACTACCCTTCTTTTAAGATCAGAGGGAAAAATGTATTTACTCACTAGCCTCCCTCTCCAGTTCCTTAAAAAAGGCGGTTGATCGGAAGAGCGTGGGACTCGGCTCTGCCTAAGATGGCATGTGGCAGATACGGAACTAACTCCCTGCCCATACTCACTAAAAACAACCTCCGATCAGGGCCCAATTTTGGTCCCTTTTTGGCCCATTAGAGTGCCGAAGATGGAACGCATGTGACCCATTTTACACATTCAACAATGCGTTCCTCTTTCGACCCTCCGCCACTCCTGTTCTTTGCTCAGAAGAAATAACACTACCCCTAATGCACTATATGATATCGGCGCTACAGGTTCGATCAAAGATCCAAAAATTAGCAATTTTACAGTATTATAATTTCAACGTTTCGGTTCGGTTTTGAACTATTATCAAGAAAAGTCTGCGTTTGCTAATTGTGAGACAAAAAGAATGAAATCAAAGTACCATTTCACATACTTTGATTTCATTCTGTTTTTCTCACAATTATCAAACGCGGACTTTCCTTGATAATGGTTCAAAACCGAACCGAAACGTTGAAATTATAATACTGCAAAATTGCTAATTTTTGTATCTTTGATCGAACCTGTAGCGCCGATATCATATAATGCATTGTGACGTTGCAACTTTTGCGACGTCACTTCACCGTACTTTTCGTACACCGAGTACATTTCGCGAAGGACCAGACCAGGTAAATAACGAGCCGCGAGACCGGCACACCGAATTCAAGAGCGTTCCCCGACGAAATTCCGATTCGCAAACAAACAAAGTACTGACATCTAGCGTGTGCCGAGTACGGCAAGTTCCAGGGCCGAAGAACAGACCCGGAAACAGAACCCTGACCTCCGAAATTCCCGGAGGAAAGATGCCGAACCTACAGGAGGCGTACGACGAGAACCATGGCCAACGTTGCGAAGTCCCGTGCACGGGCAATCATATGCGACATCGAAAGGCACCCGGTTAAGCAGCCCGGAGGCGTTGAAGGGAAGGAACCCCACAGGATGCCGAGGCATCATTTCGCGTTTCCGACAGCGTCTCGTCCCGCCAAAGGAATGGGGGTTCCAGCGAGGATGGTGCCAACGATAGTCCGCGAGGCATGACCTCCCTCGACCCAGGAAGGGTCGAGAAAATTTCGCGAATACGGTCCGGGGCCCAAGGACCATCGTCGAGACGTCCCTGCTACGTACGCGTCGTACACGGTTAACGTGCGTCTTCGGGAAATTTCGGCAGAGTTCGGGTGGGGGGAACAAGAATCGATGCGTCTAGCTGTCGATAGCGAAAGATCACTGTCGCGCTAGCCGTCACGTAGGGCGAACCCCACGATTTCCGCTATCGTATTAGATCATATCTCGCGAGAGAGAACGCTTCTCGGAAGCCTGCGTCGAATACCGTGCGGAAGTATCCCGCATCTTTTCCGCCGAGCGAAAACCCGGTCTCGCGGTCGGTTCTCGGCAGTTTCTCGTGCGAGAGTGAGCGGCCGAACGAGCAGGACGTTGCCTGACCCAAAACCCTGTCAACCGGGACGAAGACGGTAAGTCGACAGAGTGATCTTTTCGCTATCCAGTAGCATCGTGTTGGCTCGATATTTGTCGCGCGAGGACGAACGATTCCCGTTCGATCCTCGACCTTTCGCGTGTGCCGAGACGCACTGCGTCTCGTGCCGTCGGCTCGTGCTTCGCGGAAGCACTTTGAGCGTTTCGAATCAAATCGAGAGTTTTCCCATTGCGAATCGAATCGGAAGTTTCCTCGGAGGAATCGCGTCTCGCGAGAATAGTCTTTTCTCTCCGTCACGATCGTCGGACATCTTGAATTCGGTGGCGGTTACCGTAGGGAAGCGAAAATCGTGCGAAATACCGTTCGTATTTAACATCTAGCGTTTCGCGAGCGTTTCACGTGCGTGGGTTATCGCGACAGTCTTGTACCGCGCCGTCCATCTGCGCTGCGCGCGATCCCGTCCGTCGGGAATTCAACTTGTATCGAGTACCGATCATCCGTACTTTCACGCGCGCTGGAGAAATTCGACAAACGCGCTGCGACCGAATTACCGTCCGCAAAACTTGTACAAAGAGCGCGGGCTCTCGGGTTACGGTCACGTGACCGTGTTCTGTAACACCTGACAAGGAAAAATAAATTTCCACTCGAGACCAAATTTGTCGCTATTTCTCGAACCCTGTGAGATCCGTCCTGCCGTAAGGGCTGTCCTCGTCCTCGCCGTGTCCGAACCTCCTGGACCCGTTACGTTCGTTCTTCGAATCGCGTATCGAAAATCCGACACTCGTGCCCGGCGTCTCCGTGCACGAGAAGTTCATCGCGTTTCGCGTGGCATCCTCGCGGTGCCTGGCGCCCGAACAAAATTCGCTACGTGGTCGGTAGGTTTTTCGCGGCCTAGCTTAGTCCCGGGCGGACCCCGTGCATACGGCTGCACGTGGCCCGGTCTCAGAGCCATAAAAGCCCGGAGTCGTTCTTTTCGGGGGTTTTCCACCCCCCGCCGAGATACGGCGTGACAGCATATACAAATTTTACGATCGTTAAAAATGGAGAATACTACCCCTAATCATCCCCCATAGAGGTGGATAGGTGACTTCAGGTCGTTTATTTCTAAAAAGAATAAAATATGTATCTCGAAATTGGAAGTGAAATTGCCTAGCATTTACGAAGACTAAAATTTCATAAAAGTGAATCAGTCATTAAAAAAGTTTCCAACAATCAGCCTGTTGATTATACCTCTGGCAAGTCTGGGGTATAGGACTAGATTATCGTGGTTATTACCGTTCCCTGCAGCGGTACCAAGAAACGTTTACTATTCGAACGCAATACAAAGCACACTGACCAGGTTCGAGGGTGCGTTCACCCTGTATTCAATCAGTTCCCGGCGGGCACATTCCTTGAATCCTCATTTTCTAGGCGCTTTACGGCGACGCCAGTCTGTAACTCTAGCCCTGATTCCATCGACGCCGTACTTGCAGCTGCAGTTTACAGCTTTACTATTCATGGTACTAGCCCGTTAAACCGGCTCGGGGTCGAGTTGCGATTATTGGCTCTCGTGCATGATGCAACGATCCATGTTTCGCGTAACCATGTTATGGGGTAGAGAGAGAGAGAGAGAGGCTGGGTCGGTTACGCGGCCGTGATTCGTTTAAAAAATTTCCATGATGTGTCTCGAAGATCCCGATGCTCGCGTTACATCGCCGCGAAACTGAATTTCTCTCCGTATAAATATTCATCCGCGAGATTGCCTTTACGTCACACGCGATTGCTTTTAATAAACTCGTCGCCAGGGGAAATGAATGCGAGTGAATTCTCGTTTTTCCTCGGAACGCGTGGCCCTCCGAATAGTTTCGAAGCCGACGCGGCGATGCGCTCGCTCTCAGACAATTTGCGCTGGAAATTGCGAGCCGATCCGTCGTCGTCGCCTCCGCCTCGAACTTTCCCCTTTGTACCGCGGATTCCGCGGCAATTAAAGTGCCGTCGAATTCTCCGCGAAGATTCGCGTCACGGAAACGCTCGGAGCCGCACAGTTGGCTAATTCAAAAAAAAAAAGAGGTCGATATAAAAATTTTTAAAATTCATTTTTGAGGTTTCAGAAACGACTTGAAAGTTTCTCCCGAAGGGTTAAGGGCAAAAAGACGCGAGTGGTCCACGGCTCGCGAAGTTCGGCTGCTCTCCGAGTGACGGTTTCTTGCCGATGGTTATCGAGCAGCTCTCGGATGTCTTACGGCTAACGGGTTACCAGGTGGAAAAACTTCCTATCCCAAGACGGGAAAGTTCCCCGGTCGAAAATCGAACGAGTCGCGCGTCATAAGCTGCTCGATTATTGATGTCGTGAACCGAGTCGGCGAACTTTTTTGCTCGTAACGTCGATAACGAGAGATACCGTGTGCGGAATAGTGCCAGTCAGATGCGAATTCCGCGAATGCAATAACGCTTCGGAGGAAGTCATTCCCGCGGTGGATCTACGTCAATCGTCGCGTCTGCTCGACGCGGGAAGGATCCATTAACTGACTAACATCAAAAGGGTCTTGGATCAATCGTGACACCTAGGAATCTGCTGTAGAATTCTAAAGCGACTAACTAGCGGTGGCTAGAGCTTTATACATTTTTTAACACTCACTTGAAAACTAGGCTCAAATTCAAGGTGTTGTACAAACTATACCTCGATTCAATCTTTTATCAACTTCTCTAGATAGCTTAGAAAATTTCTATCGCGAGTTAAGCGAGACAGACTTCAAGATTGAAGTTGCCCTGTAGAACGACCCCATAAAATTTGGTATACAATTTTTTATTGCCGTTTTATTACACTTTCAGTGAAAAGTGTGCAGCCGCATTAGAATAATCCAAGGTCCAACGCGAGGAGATTGCACGATCCACATAAAATGTTCAAGAGAAATATCATCCTCGCTTTCCAGGCCGTTTGGTAATGCCAAACCAACTGCGAGAGAAAAACAACAGCTTGGAGAAGTGAAAGTAGAAGGTTCGTCCTTTAAATTGAGCTTGGGCAGATAGTCGTTCGACTTCTTTTCGTGAAGTTACGGTAGTTATTACTAATATTGCACGTATTTTTTATCGAAGTTACTTTTTGTAAAACTGAAAATATATCAACTCGCCTATCCCCTATTTGATGACGAGAATTTTCGAGTTAACTCCAGCTGTTTTATAGAAACGGTCGACGGTGGGTCCGAATGAAAAGTGAAAATTCATTTTCACACGATCCGAAACGATTTTCGGACAAACTGCAAATGGCGTCGGGGTGGTTCGAGAGTGCCGGAGCCCCTCGCTACTTATTTTAACGCGCCGGATATCCGTGGCGTCCAGCCGGCCTCTGAAACATGTAAATAGAAGGGCGTAAAAGCTGCCGTTGGCGTTGTCGACGTTATTGTGGCTGCTAATTTGAAAATGTGGCCGGCGATCGTTGTTTTTCACGTTAGCCTGCTATCGTCCGTACAGGGAAGTCGACGCGACGGGAAAAAATCGGCCATTCCGGCCGCCGTTCCCATAACCCCCTGCGCGAAACAACGCGAGAAGGGATGGGAATAATCGGTTCACACTGGTCGCGTGAAACGAAATAAACAACGGGACGCCACGGGTTTTTTCACCGGAGCGGAACGGAATGAAATACGCTCGGCAAAAGCAATGTTTTGGCATAATTATCCGAGTGTGATACGATTCGGTCTGGTTACGTTTTTACGACGGCGCGACGCCACCGTGCGTGCCACACTCGCCATAGAATTTTGATCGCGACACACCCGCGGGCTACCGTGGAATTACCGAGGCGACATCTCGCAAATAATAATTCGCCAATACGGTTCCGCCAATAAAAATCGCCGGCAATTATGATACACTGACTCGTTTAAGCGATCAAGTATTTGCTGTATCGGAAAAATTCTTTCATAATCGACCCGGACGACTTCGGTTTTCTTTTTTTAGAAACTGGAAGGACTAGTTTATTAACACTAACAGCAGGATTGAATTTATTCAGATTTCATAGGATTTTTACTTTACGAATTTTTGAACAATTTTTAAATCGACCTTCGAAAACATTTTACTGGATCGGAATCGCAAAAAGATTGTAGAAAGCATACTTTACTGTTACTTGCTTCGTGATTGAAATGCAATTTTTTTTTTTGTACATTATTAGTTAAGCTAATCTCAGTAGATTATATTATATTTATTTGGTTTTTTCAGACGCAAAAATGTCTCTCTTGATAATGATCCACATTGGGATTGAAACGTTGAGGATGTGTTAATTATTTGCAAATTTGTTGTTGTTTATTGATCGAACCATGCGCCGAAATCATAAATTTATTATATAATCTCAGTAGATTCTGTGAAAAAAGTCGAACGGTCAAATTTTAAGCAAGTTATTCCGAATTGAATTGCGAGTTATTATTTGATCAATTAGCTGAATCAGTGTGTATATCATTGCAAGAAACTTCGAAGCTTATTTGGGAACGGCGCGAAGAGGATTTTATGAGCACGGCCGATTGCTTTATCGACGCACTTGCACTTTGTCTGATTAAATATGTGCCAGCAATTATGGCGACATAATGTTAACTTGTGTAGCGGCCGGTGCCCGACAGCAACGTAAGAGATTATCAATAATTAAATTACTTAAAATAATGAAAATTCCAATTACTGTAATTGCCTTGTCGCTGGAAATGGCAGCCAATAATTTAAAAGCTCCCGCAGGTAATGTAAACTGTCCCACTAGACAAGAGCTATTACTATATTAACTAGTAAATAATCTTTTTCATTCTTCGCGACCACGCAGAGTGAAAAATCGAAAATGAAAGAACGGGAGGAAACGAAAAATATGAGAGAACGGTGAAAAAATCAATTTATAGACAACCTTGTAAATTTCATCCGGCTGAGAACAAAGCTGCGAATAATACGATTATTTCACACTTCTGACTTATGCGCGTGATAATTCGTAGGCGATCAACGCGCATATACGTTGAATCAAGGTATCGTAAATCGACAACCGCGCCGCATTTTTGCCGGAGTTATTTGCCAGCGGTAAACTCGGCAGCGTTAATGCGAGGCTATTAAAATACTTCGTTATTCTGTCCCCCAGTCGTTAAAGTCTAATTCGAAAAACTCGTGACCCACGAACGGCATCGTTAGTTAATTACACGCTCGTTAATATTATCGATACTGATAACGGAGCCCGACGTGCTCCGCGGCCCCGCCGCGGCAATGCCCGGCCCGTGAGTAATTGTACTTCTATCTATGTAATTAATATTCGGCAGGGGTTGCGCGGCTAACGTTTTATTGCGCCGTGAATTATGCGCGCGTTTTCCACGCATTTCAATCCATACTTGACGCGTCATGAATTTCGATGCTAATGCACGACCGTTCGCGACACGCGCACGCAAACGTGTAACAGGAAAAAAAAGACACCGCCGGCCAAGAATCGAGTTACCGAGCGCGCGAACTCGGTAATGCCGGGAAATCTGCAGGCGAACCATAATTTAAAGCTAACGAGACAGTGCTAATAAACGCCGGCACTAACGCCGTTCGATGTCCAGTTACGAATGTAAGCATGAATCATAAGTGGTACGTTGAATCTAAATTAAAATCGGGGAAACGGTCGCGAATAAAGCTGATGGATTGCTGTACTAATAAGAGTTGCAGCTCCTTCGCAGTGTAAAATAAGATTACTCAAACTTTAGCATTATACCAATAGCAATTATTTGATAAAGCTTATCTCATTTGGCTACACGTATTGTTTAATTTCATCAGGCGAATAATTTTTCTTTAGATTGGTTCGTTATTAAGACTGATCCAGCAGCGGATAAAATTAACAATGTTTATTTAAAAAACGTATTAGAGAACACACGCACGAAGTTCAATTAACGATTGACAAAAAAACGCTTCCTCGTGCACAATTATTATGTTTCTTTCTCGTTCTCACCACACATAGCCATGCATTCTCATACTTAAAAATCACATTTATAATAAAACCAATTCCCATAAGTGATTTTCATACATTACACGCACGAGGACTTTATTATATTTGATATAATTGTTCATCTTCCTTCTTCAGAATAAATTATTTTTAAAACAAAATGTCATGCACAAATGAATAAAAGTATTAAAACATTACATTAGTGCTCTTATTTGACGACCCTTTGCGTATCAGAATCAAATGGAGAAAAACGTGGCGAGTGTAATAAAAATTTGCTTGATCCTATTCCCGATAATTTTTTACTGCGCTCATGTACATGGCAGTATTCGTTCGCGAATGGTGAAACGGGGGAAAATTTTATTTAGCTGATGAAAAGATTCCCAGCAGACGTAATAAATTAAAACTGTTACCTCGACAATGCTGCTTTCATCGGTTCCATTAGGTTTATAAGAACCGTGTGCGGATAACCGCCGGTGCAATTATAGTAAATCAACGAGAATTATTCTGAAGAACGGACGAAACAAGTTTAGTAAATTAAGGGATATTGCGTGATACGAGAGTGGTACGTGTTAGCCCAGTTCGAAATCACTCTGTCCACATTACGGCTGGTAATACAGTCGGCCATAAGGAACACGGTCCAACGTCCATTATCTAAACCGACGTGGCTCCATGAAAAATATATAATACCCCGTCAACATTGTCGTCTCCATTATACGGGCGGAGATTGAAAGGATGCCAGGAGATCGCGTCGTGGGGTCGCGTCGCCGCGAATTCCAAACCGAATGACTCGGCGAAACGACCCGTTCTAAACGGCGACGCGATACGTCGCGGCTTAACTGTCGCTTAGTCCGCCGGTGACCCGATAAAAGCGACAATCATCGGCTTTGAAACGATGGCGGGAGATAAGGGTGGCAAATCTTTTGTTTCCGGATTAATCCAGGAATCTACAGAGAGTCGAGCAACTCTAGTGCCTACTTGTGTCTCCCGGCTGCATACCCTTAGCAGGTCTGTCGAATTCTAAGTCCACACCCTGACTGCCAGGATACCAAGCTGCTGTACAGACTGACGAGAAAGTACCACTATTCGCGGCAGAATGCATTCATCGGAATTAATGATTTTGTCATTCCCTGCGACCAGTGATGTCAGAAAGGGACAAAACGGATCCTCGGTACTCTCCTCCTTTTCCCCTTCCACTATCCTATTCCATCGCCATCTAACGTCCCCCACACTAAGCCGTAGACACGCTGCGCGTGCACATATTACTCTGGTCATCAGAGAGGGGGTACATCATTTCACCGTGATTCCCCTCATCTGGCATCACTGCCTGTAACTGACCCCCCGTGGCCACAGTGACCTAACCCACTATAGTCACAGTGACTAATGATCAATCGGATCAGCGACCCTGTTATGATATTTCAATATTGCAGGTTTAATGATTCTTACTTTCCCGGCATCCTGTACACGCAAGAAGAAGGGCAAACAGGAGGGGTAGAAATGGCAGAAAGGGGCTGGCGGTTCATAGGACTCGCGTATCTGCCTCGCGAATCTTCCTGACACCGGAACCCTCCTGAATATTTAAACGATAGACGGATATACATATATTACCCGTGTAATGAGGAGGGAAACTTGCCTCCCCAGGAGCTACGGATCGGGAACGAAGGAAAGAGAATGAGGTGTGGCAGGAACAGCGGAGGGTAGAAGAATACCCTAAATGATTCATGAAGGAAAATTAAATGGCGCTTTAAACAGGTCTTCTTGCGAGCCCCGTTTTCGTTCACCTGGCCTTCCTATCCTCCTTCCTTTTGGCCTTTTCTTCCTCTCGTTCTTGGTACCCCGCCGTTGTTCGTGAAACGGCAGGCCAGCTCCCCTGGAATCGATTACCAACCTCCGGCCGCTTCCTTGCTCCCTGTCTATCTGTCTGTCGGTTCCGCCCGCTTGTCTGTCTGTCCTGTTTTATTGTCCCCTCTGCTTTCACCGAGTCAAGTCTCTAACTTTCAACGGCTGCACTCTCCCCCCGCGCACGATCCACTGGGTTCATCAAGAGATACTCGTTCACCTGTTGTGGGTACTCTCTCGTCGGGAAATAGAAATCCCGGTCGGACGAAGCGAACAAGGATCCCCGGAACCAGGGAACCGGCGCGAGAGCAAACGACCGCTGTTTTCCTTGTAATTCTATTTTTTCCTGTCTTACGGGACCGTGTACCTCGTCCAAGTGAACTGCGCCGACCTGGTTTTTTGTTTCAGAGCGACGACGTCAATGAATAATTAAAGAGACGAGCGGGAGGACTTGCAGCAGGACTCTCGCTGCGCCGAGGAGAAGGATCGTTCGGAGTGAGACGTTTTCGGGAGGTAACTGATATACAACACGCTTCCTGTGCAGCGTGTGCTTGCTTTTTAATAAATCATTCAATCGTCTCCGGTCGACATTATTCAACTATTTCAGGTGAACGGTTTTTTCCCCGGGGAATTTCGTGAACGGATGGCAAAATGTGATTCATGGATTTTCGGTAAAAAATGTCTGATGCTTTTACCACTAATCCTCAGGATTACCGAATTCGTTGTTGGTACACTACGGATTTTATACATTTGTGACAAAAATGGGTCGGTGGAAATATCAAACGATTTTACTAAACCTACCAGTTGTGTAGAAATAATAATTTTTGAGCTCGGTACACTCGGTAGTTTTATTGTTCAAATACACAATGCAACCTACAGTTTGCGAACGCGTCCATAAAATCGTGATGAACCTCTCTTAACTGGATTCCGCGTTCCATCCGAATTCTCGTAGACAATAGCTTAGAACAAACCGGGCAGTCATCCGCCAAAAACCACGTTCGGAAGATCAAGGAACCGCCTAGTAGCTGAATAGTTGAGTGTGCCGCAGGATGAACCGACTAAATAGAGCATCGTCTGGAAACGCTGCGCGGGAGGATGCACGAACACACCGCAGGGTAGAGGTAAACGTTGGAAACCCATTTTCGTTCCCATTACAATAATCCGGAGGACAGTGTTTCGGCAGTCGATTCCCATAATCGATTCCGACGAGTATATTTTACGAGTGAACGACTCCGGGTCCCACGAAATCGACCGCAGGCAGATGATATGGACGGTGCCCTTGTGCGGAGCAACACGGACCGTTCCCCTCAAAAACCGCAGTCGTCTTCTGGCCCAATCTGTGCGCTCATCCGAACCCCATCCGCCTCTGTAATCGCTTTCTATTGTTCTTCCGGCTGATTTCGCGCCCGCGCGAGATTCGACACCGACGCCCGCAATCTTCGCGAAGAAAAAGAACCCTGCGGTCCTCCCACGCCCCTCTCACTTCGGTCTGGATGAAAAGGGAGGAAACAAGGGAGAGCCAGAAAACGCCAGCAGGATTGACAGCACAATACCGTTAATCCTCATTCGTTTCGAAGGCGCGTCAGCCGAAAACGCTCCGCCAGAGAGACAGAGGGAGAGAGACAGAGAGAAAGAGAGAGAAAGAGAGAGCGAAAGGGAGAGCTGTCCGACGCCGCGTGACGAAGATTAAAAAGTTTTTGCCGAACTACTACGGCTACGGAACGCAAAAAATCCTCAGGACAGAGAACACCGGCAGGTAGGGATGAAGGACAACGCCGGGGAAAAAGGAGGAGCGGAAGCTGACACGCGTTCCGCAACATCCGTACCCGGATGAAAAAAATATAGATATAGCTGGACCGTCTCTAATGACGAGGCGTCGGTCTAGAAACTTTATTAGCCGCTTTTTCCCTCGTCACCGGCGACAGAGGGAAATGCTTAAGAGCTCGTGATTGCGCGAGCTTGCTACGAATTTGAAGACTAATTCTTTGGTTCGTACCCCTCTTGTTCACTGATTTCTTTTTATATATTGTTTATTTAGAAAGGTTGCATTAACATCAAGGTCATTAGCGACCACTTCGGTATATAATCATAAGTACAATGTTTTGTTACCGCAATAATACATGAGTGTAGGTATAATTAGATTTTGTAGTATAGGTCTACATTTTTGAGGAAGGTAAGAACATTTGCAATTGTCTTTTGGTCGTTGAGGCATTCACTCAGGCTTGTTGGGATGTTCAGGGCTTGTCGTTGTATCTGGAGGGCTGGGCATTCGAGAATGATGTGTTCTATAGAAATTGGTATGTTACACATGTGACAAAGAGTTGCGGGGTTTTTTTGTGATCTTATGAAGGTGTGTAATATTTGAGTGGCCGATTCTAAGTCGCGTAGAAATTACTTGGTCTCTCCTGCGGGTAATGTTAGGGGAGTTATTATTGTAAATATCTTTTCTTATTTTAAATAGTTTGGCAGGGGGAAATCTAGTCCATTTTTTATTCCAGCTATTTTGGATTCTTAGTTTGATCTCTCTAATTAAGTCATTGGGCGAGACCGGAAAATTTTGAGGTGGGGCTTTTGTGGCTTCTTTCGTAGTTGTGTCGGCCTTTTCATTTCCTGTGATTCCTATATGGGAAGGGATCCAGACAAGTACAGTATCTTTACTTTTTTGTATAGAGTCGAGATTAAATAGAATATATTTTGTACTACTGGTTCTCTGTTATCATGATTCGCCAGACAAGAAATAACACTCAGAGAGTCAGAAGAAATAAAAATTTTGCGGTAAGAAGAATTTATTGTAAGCTCTAGAGCCGATTTAATAGCAAACGCTTCGCTGTAGAAGATGGAGCATAAGTCGTGGAGGTTATATAGTATGTTTTTATCGGGAAGGATAACTGCGCAACCAGTACCTTCTTTACTTTTGGAGGCGTCGGTGAAGATGTGTGTATAATCAGGATATTTCTGGGAGATTTCATAGAAAAGAGTTTTAAAGATTTCGGGATTAGTTTGTTCCTTGGGATGGACGTTCAATGAAAGATCAATTTTAGGAGGGGGAGTTAACCAGTGAGGGGTGTCGGATATAGGAGATTTTGGTGTTATTGGCTCACTGATATATTCGGACCACTTCGTTTTTCTCGAGCACGCGTTTCCTATTTATTATTTTATACGGGAACTGTCAATCGAATTAGTGAAAATCTTCGCCCACGCTGCTAATAACAACGAGATGGGCGAACGACCAGATGGACCGCATATTAAAACCCAGAAATAGAGTCTTGCAGGGCATTCGCGCGTCGTTCAATACCGTAACGCTGGATGAGGCTGGACGATTATTTGCATTTGCAGCGGGAGGATGGTGGAGGACGTCGTCCACGAGATGATCCTCCAGTACCGCGCCTCATCTCTACAGGGTAGTCCAAAATACCGGATCTTCCGAAACTGCAAATATCCCTGACCAAACTGCAAATCGTAAAGACCTTTATCTAGGGCTTTCGCAGCGGAATGGCGAAAAAGAAAGCCCTATCCGAGTTAGACAATAAATTTTTAACTGTTTTTGAGATAGTAAGAGCCTCAATTTCAGATGACCTTACCTAAGGCTTTCGCAACAAGGTTTCTATACAAAAGCCCTACTTACGGAGCCTAAGCTCTACTTAGAGAAACTTCAACTTCCAAAATGATGAAGGATCTTTCTCCTTCAAGGTACTAACAGCTGAATATTTCAATGGTCTTACCTAATGCTTTCGCAACAAGGTGTCCAAGAAGAAAGCCCTATCTGAGAGGTGAGAACTGCTGGTGTCTCGGAAACAAAGCTCAACTTGGAAAATGACGCAGGATACATCGACTCGAATATTTCGGGATTCCCGGAATTGTGAGTCACCCAGTACACTCTACACTCCCGCATAAAACACCGTCCGAACTTATTAACGGTTCGAATATCAACCCCGCCGCCGGACGAGAACCGGTCCGGGGTCTGCTGCAATATTGGCACAATATAGATCCGCGTGCGAGAGATAGATCGCGGGAATGGACTGATAGGTGGCTAGAACAGAGAGAATAATACCGGCGCTGCGATCGATATTATAGCAGGAGAAAAAAACTGAGCAAAGAGAAATATTGCCAGAGATATTATAGTTGTCCACCCCGTGCGACGTCGCACCGTTAAATGACTGCTCGATGCCGGTCGCGTTGTGTTCCAGTGTCATGGTAATGCCGGGCCACGGGGTAATTATCATTTATCGAAGTTTATTAGCATGGCAAATTTTATTTATCAGATTTAATTCATTTTGCGGGGTCGTCGTGCTCATTCATTTGGAAAGCAGCATTATTTTATACTATTTTGGAACTTTTTCGTCGAGCAATATTTGGTTTGTTGGGAATAGGGTGCCGATTAAACTAAATCAGAGTTAAAGTTTATAAAAACAAGACTTTATTTCACGGCTCGGAACGACACGGCTTTCCTTGAAGAGGATCTGCAGCAGACAGACCTGCGAAAAATGTTCACAGCAATGCAGGCCCAAAAACCTAATGTTCAAATAGAACCACAATTAACGGGATTATATAAGGATTATATAAGGATTACGAATTAGAAATATCGTGGAAAGAGGATGTCACGCGTTCACACGCACACAGACGCACACATAAGTCCCCTCGGAGACACCTGCATCCTCAAAAAACGTAAACAAACGCTCTCGCCCAATCCTCTGACTTCGGGGAAATACATACACAAAACACGCGCTCGTTATTCGACCCTTCAAGGAACACGCAATTTAACACCTAAACTATAGAACAAGGATACAGGATCCTTGTCTACACGCTACAGCGCGCTTTCTAATTTTTACTGCTTAGCCTGGTGCGTCGGGGTTTTTCCAGGGAAGGCCTATTGGGAAATGGGTATAGAAAATTACAGAAACACTGTAGAATTAACTTTTAAAACTGTTTTAATGAACAGCGCAGAAGGACGACTTGTCTATTCGGAGAGTGGACTCGAAGTGAGGAAAGAAAATAAGAAAGTTGTAGGGGCGGAAGAGAAAATCAGTCGCCCCCTTGACTTTAAGGAAAACCCCAGCCTGCATAGTTTACGGCCCAGGCCCTTGAGTAAGACGAATACCAGACCTATGGGTCCGATGACATCTGGCTGGTCTATTGTTCTTTGTTAGAGAAACTGCAGTGTTTCTCATGAAGCTAATTTCATTTTTGAACTATGTTGCATTATCATTTCTAATAATCCAACAAGACCCTCTTACGACACATCTGGCTTGCAGCCCTTATACTATCTTCGGTTACTTCAAGGGTAGATACAAGTAGAGGCGACTTTGAAAACGTCGGTAAATCCAACATGGTTTAATTCGAGGATCAAATTGTTAGAGAATGATCCATCGTAAAAAATTGGAATTTGCTTAATAAATTTTTAAAAGAATTTACTATAACGACTTGACTCATGCAGATGTATTTCGCACACAATACGTGATAGAATAGACGCTGCGACCGCGAAATTTCGAACAGAAATGGAATAAATCCTGCGGTAGGGGTAGAAGCTGTGTGAAGGGTTCGCGAAGTGAGAAACCTTGGAATCGTTTAGAGCGGAGTCGAACGTGTGCGTGATATACACATCGTTCCCGAAGTGAACGGTGCTCGTGAAATATTCGAGGGGGTGGTTTTCATCCCTGCGGCACGTTTCTCGCCGGGGATCGTCAGGAATTAGATTGAATTTGGGAACAAATACGCGCGGGAAGGGCTCCGAATCGAAGGATCGTACAAACGAGAACTTTAAAATCAATCCGGAAGTGAAAGATCCGCACGAGCCAGACATAGCTTTCCGCGCGAATTCCCGCCGGTACCCAAAGGGGTGGATCATCCGATATTCACCGCGTCCAACGAACCTAGTATGCCTGCGCTCGCCTAATTGCAAAGTTGGCGAAAACAAGAAGTATCCGGCAAACACGGAACGAGTAAATACAGTAGGGTTCGTTTGTTTAAGAGACGCGGGAGTGGTGCCATCTCTGATTCCACGGCATAATGGACGATCCGGGGTAGCAAGAAAGCGGAGGGGCGCGAAGATGGGGAGAAGAAACAACCGAAGGTAGAAAGGTGTTCCTTTTCTGAAGAGTAAGAGCGGTGGAGGGGTTGGAGAGAAGAAAAAAGAGAGAGACCGTTGTTTGCAGGTCATTATGGCATGTCAAAGGGGGACGAAGATTTCACCGGCATTTTTTTCCCCGGGCAACCTGCCGCTAATAAAACACAGCTTGTTGGGAGGATATATTCGAGGAACGGCCAGAGAAAAAAGAACCGACGCTCCTGGCATCACACAACGTCGCCCGACAGTTTCTCGTCAGGACGCTAATTAGCGTTTGCTTGGATGAACGGACCCGAAGTTGTAATAATTATTACTTTTTACCTTTGCGCGTGCACTCGTGTCGCGTCGAGCCCGCGTAAGCTGTTATTAATGGCCTGCGGATCTTTGTACGGATTTAGACGTTTCTGACGCTACTCTTCAATGGACAATTATAGTTTTTATGTGGTCTCGTCCTGTTGGCAACGAGACGAACAATTTCGGAAAGTTTACCTCCTTGTTTCTCGATCGAGCATCTTTGTGCGACTGTGGGTGTAGGGACACTATGTATACAATACAGAGTTAATTGGAAATCGATGAATTCGTGTTTCACTTTTTATTCGCGGAATCCATTAGCGGGGAAAATAAAAGTTCACTGTCACTTCTGCTCTTTGAATTTGCATACAGTTGCATTTCCACAGGCTACTTGTATCTTTTTATGTCGAGGAACTACCCTGTTTATTTTTTGCATGCTAACATAAGTTCATTAATTAATTCTCGTATTTTAAGTTTGAACATTGAAATCGAGGAAAATTCTCGAAGTTTATTCAAGGTGCTAGACTTTAATTTTAGTAAATGTTCACCAATCCTTCATATCCTGAATTAAAATTCAGAACATATTTGTAATTAAGACGCATAGTGTTGATACAGTATTATTAATTTAGATGATATTAAATTTCAGCACACAAAGGGTTGGAAAATCAAGTCTCCGAAAAAGTTCGAGATGACTCCTCGTTGAAACATATTGTTTTCCAAATGTACGTGTCTTTAATGAACATTTCCTAATTTTTATTCGAGCAAAGTCTGCAGACCTCCTTCACTCGTATATTCCAGTCTGCGTTTGCAATGCTCTTCGGGTCTGTTTTTAAAACCGTCCTCGCGAAAAACCTTGATGGAACGGTTCCTTCTCCCCACGGTGCAACAGATCTACCGTTGTTACCCACGGTATTCATTTTTGATCGCGGACTTGATTAGACCGTGGACTTGATTAAATTTTTTCCACGGTGAATAGATATTAAAACCGGGAGACTGGCGTAACTTCATAAATCTGAACGAATGGAGTTCGTCCAGTGGTTTGTTTGCTTGAAAAACAACCCTCATGCAACCCTCTTTTTTGTTCGCAGGAGAAATATTAACGTGAGTTAGCATTTACTCCGATGGTTCTGCAGAAGGTTGTATTCTTTGATTAGCGATTCTGATTGGAGAACACGATCGCGCGCGCTTCGAATCGGATACGCTCGAAACCGGTCATGAATTTATGATACTTCATCGCGCGCGGCCCCGACGAAAGTGTTCGCTCCGATAGATCCCCTGGTATCGTGCCGATCTACCGCAGCTCCATCATCGTTCCTGCGCCGTCACTCGAATTAACATTTTAATTAAAGACACGCGAGACAGCTCGCACACGGCCAACAAACCGCGACTCGTCAGCCATTTTCCGAGTCGCGACCCAACGACTGAATCTCGCGCTCTAAGAAAGTACGAACGCGAGAACGCGTGCAAATCATCCTTTGATAACGTGCAAAAAGGATCGACGAAATGAGCATTCGTGACGTGAGTTAAAGTGCGTTTTTGATTGATGTTTTTAAGTATTCAGGAAGGAGAATTGTTGAATCTTTAGAACCTTCGCATCTATGTGATCAACAGTTGAGAATTTCACAATAAATAGCTTTAAAGCGACAGTAGTTTCATTAATAATTTCAACAAATTTTCGAATCAATATAATGTAACGTCTTCTGAGAGTATCACTTAAAAGAAAATATTGAGCTTCATTAATGTACAGCTCAGTCATTGAAAAACGTATTTAAATATAATGTTTAATTTTCCACAAATGCAAGAAACGTGGAATGGTTAGGCAAATTCCGTATCAAGAATATTCGGTGAATATATTACACATGGTCGTGGAAACGTTTTTAGAGGTTAATTTACACTGACTGAGATGGAACAGACGTTTAATTACTTCATTAATAATTCCATCGAAGAGAAAGAAAAATGAGATTTCTATTGGCCAATTGGAAAATAAAAATCTTTTAGAAATCGAGACAGATGTTGAATATAAACGAAGTAAAATAAAGAAAACACTTGAGTGTATAAATTCAATTTATATCAATCCAGAAACAGACAATACTTTCGTGAAAAATACAACGTCAAATGAAACCATGTTACTCCACATTTCTTATCGGTGCGGCATAGCATTTGCACAAAATTAATGTCGTTTAATAAATTACAAGTGACGGATATTTGAATGCAATTAGTCGATGATAAGAAAAAGACGCGATTCGAACAAGCGTGTACATAGAGTCGTCGATCGAATAATGAGCCACGGTGCTCGGTAACGTTCGTTTTAACTACTGCGGCCCGTTATCGGGTAATTCATGCGATCAACCTTGAACCTCGTGCCTGACGGGTTACGTAAGATCGTTGCAGCCCGAAGACTTGTCAGTTTCGTCGTCGATAAAACAGCCTGTCGAAAGGAAACCGCTGGTTTACGCAATAACAGCGGGAGAGTGCTCGTTAATTACGAAGTTACGTGTTTTGCCGTCCGGCGGAATTATTTTGTAATTGTCACAAAGGGAATACGCGGCGTTGTGCGTCGTTTCGCGTTGCTCAAAGCGCGTTCGCGGCACATCCGCGTCCGAGTGTGGTTTTTGAGCGTTTGATCGGTTAATTAATACAATCTATTTTCGAATCCGTCCCGCAGCGAGCTTAACGTTCGCTGTCAAACGGTTTTACACGTCCCCGCGTTCCTCCCTCTCTGCGTCAACAACTGGAACCACTATTTAGTAAAGCGATTGAAATTTTCAATCCGATACTTGTGTTCAACAGGCCTCGCAAATGTCACAGATAAAAGTATTTCAAGTTCGTTTCAGGTATCAATTACATCGAAACGTCATCGACATTCAGTATCGAGCACGTCCGCAGACAAATGTTTCCTTTTTTTTTCAGCCCTCCTCCCATCTCTCCACCGATTTTTGTCATCGAATTTCACAACGATACGCCAGATACCAATATTTCGATTAATTATTTATCGGAACAGCGAACATTTTGCAACGTTAATACTGTACAGGGAATTCCATCGATCTCAAACGAGCCTGACATATCGCTGTTTATATGGCGACGGACCCTAATCTAACAACCTGCAAATATATCTTCAAACGAGTCGGAGCATAAACCAACAACGTTATCGCCGAAACATGATAGAGCTCTGTGTACGTACAATCTCCTCTGCAAAGAAAACCACCCAGCACTATTTCAGGATTATTAACGGCCTGTAACTACACATCGGAACGACCCTAAATCCTTTTATAATCTGCGATCCACGCGATTCGCTCCTAATCGCGCGTCTCGAGAGGCTCGTGGACCACGAACGCGACGTTCATTTTATTTTTAAGCGAGCTAACCATTCTTTTCATTCAACAACCGTGATCCAGAGTTTTCTCGTACACTGTTCCACCAGCGAAATTCCCAGTTTCCGAAAACGAATTTACAACGGTCGAAGTCAAAGAGAAGTTGATTATTACCTTTCTGGAAAGTTTGTAAAATTTTAAGAGCTTTCATTGTGTCGTTTTTTAACATCGAGCTCTTTCTAATCCTTATAGTCCATCCGTTCTGTAAAAATGCTCGTCGCAGTTTTCAAAACACCGCGTTGCATACCGGCTGCAACTTTTCCCTCTATTTTCAATTTTCGCTGTTTTCGTAGCGTACGCAACCCACTTTAAAAAAAAAAATCTGCGAAAGTCGGTAGATGTTAAAGGGAAACTTCGCTCGACCTTTAAAAAAGTCATTCCTGTATTTTTGTATTATGGTGTCGTGTTTTTCGATTCAACTTCCCGGCCAGAGCGGCGGGAAAATTCTGAAAACTGTTATTACACGTTCATTATTAACCCTTTGCACTCGGTTGTCCCCTCTGAGGCACCACTACAAATTGCTATACCATTATTCAAAATATTGTTTACATTTAATCAATTATTAAACATTTAGGTATTGTATCAGGTATTATACTAATTTCATATCCATAAAATTTCAAAAATCAAAGGAAATGGAAATATTCTAGATCGGAATAAGAAGTTTAATTTTCCAGTTAAATTAGCTCCGAGTGCAAAGGGTTAAACGAAAGATAATAGAGCCGTGACACAGAATAATATTTAGGCTTACAAATTATAAGGGACGCTCATCATCCGTTATAATAGCTGTCCGCCCCACCACGATCACTCCAAACTAATGACAGTCGACTAGAGTGGGGGAGACTATCAATATCAAGTCTTTTTAGAAAAACAGGCCATAATGAAACGATGATGTGAATAGGCGAGATTCAACGCGTTTAAGCGATAGTGCTTTTAAGCTTGACCCTAAAACTTTATGAAGATATATTAGGGCGAGGTTGAAGCTCACAAATGGGTGAATGGATTACTGTAGAACGAAACAACGAACCTAATCGAGTCAGGAAATTTTTCGTAATACATCTGTATAATACATAATGCAATACATCAGCTTTTGCTGATAGCATTCGCACATAAACGCGACTCTAAATAAATAAATTTCGAACGAAAAGATGAGCAACGAAACAAGTGCTGGCAGCGAGCGTGTCGAAATGCGTTCAATGTCCCAATCAGACGGGAACTTTCGCAATCCAGTATTAATTGCTGGAAGCATAACTCGGCGAGCAAGAAGCACCGAAACACGGTAAACAGAGGCCATAATTCAGCGTAGCCGAGTCGTTTACGGTACACTCGGGCGCGATCTTATTGATCGCGGAACAGAAACAGTTCGTCTTCGTCAAGTTGAATAAAACTTTGTCTGTAACTCCGGCCAGACATTCGCCATTGTTTTTGAGCAGGAAACGTGAACGCGGAGCCCGCGTCACCGTGAACCTTCGCGCTCGCTATAAGTTTCGTGACTTCACTGTAAAGGCGCGAAACTATCGTTCAGTAGTAGACTGTGCGCGAAATAGAGGTAGCGTAGAATGAAACTCAATAATTATGCCATCGCTCTGCAAACGAATTATCTCCGGGTGCCGTGTTTTCTTGACGTGCTGTTCCGTGCCGATGTTCCGCGCTCGAAACGACGAACAGCTCGTTAAGAAAGTTTTCGTTTCCGCTACGCGCATTCTCTCTCTTTCTCTCTCACTGCATACAATTCCCAGTGTCCATCCCCGTGAATGAACTTTGCTCCATTCACTCGCGCCCGGCGTGTAGACACTAGAATAGCCGACGTCAGCGTAAATATTAGTCGTTTCCGCATGACCGATCCGTCCGACGGTTCATCGAGGAATGCGCAGTGCGCGATCGCCTACGAATTATATCTCTTTGCGATGAGCAAACGTCTCTGAATGTGATTTCGTAGGTTTTTTTGAATGCGTCATGAAATTCGCAGAATTTTCGACGGACTTTGAAACACGTTGCCGCCGCCGCAATACCACTGCTATCAGAGTTTCTGCGGTCAGCCTTGCCATAACCAAGTCCGGGGAATTGTTTGCCGTGATAGTTGTACAAACCGAAGCTCTTTCTGCGTCTAAAAATCCGCCGGACTGGAGGAACAGAGTTCACGATGATCTACAGGACGTTGCATAACTTGTGAAACGATTCTAAAGTGTCACTCGATGTGACGAGATAAGGACTCTCTGTGTACACCTTTTGTGTACACTTTCGCGTATTGGTTCAATGGATTTTGTTGCGCACACAGTGTACACAAGCAATTGGGAATGATTAGAAGCGTTTATCTTTGTTACTAATATTCCTTCATTTCTATTTACTAGGCAGAAACATCTATGTGAAATGTGTACAGTGGGTGTCAAAATTCGTGCACCATTCAAAAACGAACAAAACGGATTGAGGTTATTTTAACCCTTAGCACTCGGCTGTCCCCTCTGAGGCACCACTAAAAATTGCTGTACAATTCTTCAAAATATTGTTTACATTATTAAGTATATCGGTATCTAATCAAATACTAAACATTTAGGTACTGTATAAGGTAATGTACCAATTTCATATCCATAAAATTGTAAAAATCATAAGGTATGGAAATATTCTAGATAGGAAGAAATGTTTAATTTTCCAGTTAAAATAGCTCGGAGTGCAGAGGGTTAAATAACTTTAAAAAGAGTAATGATCCCGGAAAATATTTTACGTAGGTTCGCATGAAAACCGGCACCTCTAATCCCACCTTGTCGTACACTACCAATTCCCCTCCCCAATCCAAACAGGCTTGAATAATTAAAAAACGAGCTCTAGCGCAATCGCTCCATCGATCGTTCGTTGCAAGAGCAAGAAGAGCTGAGACCTTTGATCGCTATCCAGGATCACGTTGTTACACGCAATACCCTAAAACCGGTAGGCCAAAAAATTCGTCACTGAATGGCAAGTCGAAATAGGTCGGCCTGAAACGGCGTATCATCGCTGCCACCCAATTAAGTCAGTCGGTCAGATTCGGTGTCCGTGCGCTGTCCAACGGGGACGAATCGTCTGCATGGCCGGTTCGTTAGCTCCGGATAAAGTCGAAGGCCTGAGGACCGGGTCTTGTGAAACGAGCTATGGAAAACACGAGCGCTCCCGCCGGCTGACCTCCGCATCGATTATGACACGCGACAGAACGGCGCAGCGGATCGTGTGCTGAAACGAGAAGAGGAATGTGCACCGTCCCTGCCGGGAGGGGATTCCCGAGCATGGGTTTGCGCTCGATCCGACCATCACGGCGCATGCGTGTTCTCAGTGAAGTCTGCCAGCTGAAATCGCCTCGTCGTGTCTGGTGGGACCTGGAAATTTCGCGTCTCCGTGGTTTCCGAGTTCGTCGAATACTGTTCGATGGCCGATTCTTCGTCACGGTTCAAGTAAATCCGACTGGACCGGCTATAAAGTTGATATCTGTGGTGTCTGCATGCGCGATCGAAACACTCCATGAAGCGAGTCCATGGTTCGGGATGTACTCACGCTTTGTCTGGCTGGGATCTGCGCACCAGCATCTCGGCCTTCTGGATCTCTTCGGCCCTGGTGACGCTCTTCGTCCTCCGCAGCCTCACCTTGGTCTCGGTCTCATGGTCGGTCGTCATGTTGCACCTCGAGGAGGATCGACGAGCACCGCGCGCACTGTCCACAGTACTACCACCACACGACCACATAGACACGCACACGCTCGTGAACGCGTTGCTCGCCGAGCCGGCACTCGCCGCCTTCCTGCTCGTTAGAGAGAAAAAGAAACTGGCCCGACCAACGGACAGAGAGAGTGAACGAGAAACCAGGCGCAACACGCGAAAATCCGGTTCGCACTTTCACTATCGTGGCACGCGGATGATCCACCGATCGATCGCAGACTACCCGAAGTGGATTCGGCCCGCCCCAACCAGACAAGATCACTCCTCTTGTTCGGAGATCCTTATCGATCTCGTTTCGATTACACGCGACCGTGTTTACGATCGGACGGCCACGATCACACTACCGGCGACACCGGCGTTCTTCAACCGACTCCGTCTCGCAAGTGTTTATCTCCCAGTTTCTCCGAGATAACAACATCGTTCCCAATCGCGGCACGTTTTTGCATCGAGCACGACCCGAGTCGAGTCATCGTCGAAACACTGGATTTTCAGACCAGAGGGCGCCCTGTGATTTTCGCACTTTCTCCTTCCCGCCTGTTGCGTAACCACGGATTTAAAAATGGTGACAGTCGGATTTAGAACGCCAGTGACGGACGAGACAGAGAATCACGAGACGTCGCCCCATCATCGGATGACCCTTGCTGCGACGCGGTTTTGACTACACGTTTTAGCAGTCTTGCTAGCTAGCTCGTCTTCTCTAGCATCCTATGCTTTTTTTAATTTAATGTGTCAATTAATTTAGTGGTCAGGGGTAGGAAGATCGATTTTGATGTTTTAAATGGAATCCATCACGTTACGACTACGATTTTCTTGATATTTGTGTTGCCTTGATATTAGAAGCCAGTACAGTGATTATTTCATTCCTCCATATAGAGTTAAAATATTCATTTTGATTTCTTCAATGAAATTGTTATTCGTTGAAGTTTTGTTTTACAACAGCTCTCCAATTCTGAGGGAGCTTGTACAGTAACAATAATTGTATTCCTTGGAATGTCTTACGTAGAATGCTCTGATCTATTCACTTGCAGATGATAACCACTTTTAAGATCCTCGAGGTCAACGTGGGTCGCGTAGAAAAGTTTTGACCTTTAGCCAATTGATACTGTCGTAGAGCTTTTTACGAAATGATATTGCCAACGAAGAATTTTGCGGGTTGAAATTCACGAATACACCATGTACATGCAGACGGCGCACAGATTGATGTTTGACCGATCTAGCTGGCCAAAAGTCAATGTCCTAGAACTACCCCCAGGTAAAAAATAACAGGTTATTGGGAGAGCCAGGTAGTCCCTCGAATCAACCCCATTGTTCTTTGGTTCTCACCGCACGTGATAACTGCAATGGCCATTAATGTAAGCAAAATTTAATAAAACATAAGAAATCGAATCAATTTTGAGCAATAAAAAATTTTGAATAACTAGATCGGACAAATACCATCTGTATTCTAAGTAACCAAATACTATCTGTGCAACGGTGCTCCGCGAAGAATTAAGAAAAACTACAGAATAAACATTAAACACGTTTTGACTTTCGGCCAATTGATACTGTCGTAGAGCTTTTTACGAAATGGTATTCCAAGCGATGTATTTTGCGGGTTAAAATTCGCTAATACACCCTGTACATGCAGACGGCGGTGCTCCGCGAAGAATTAAGAAAAACTGCAGAATAAACATTTTTCACACTAGGCTTCGTTTCGAAGAAAATTGAGTATGAATATTCATACGCCATGCGTGCATAAGCATTAGCATCGACGGGATAAGGTAATTCGTGAACAGACGCGCCAGGTGTTAGCTATTCAACGGCACGCGTGCCTCACAAATTTCCAGACTCAGGTTTTCCTCGATATGAAACGTCGTATCAGAACAGTTTTATTATTGTATGGATTATTTATTCACGTAGAGCCTCTGTATTCTTTGTTACATCATACACTTTACATTGACCTTTATAAAAAGTACCACATAGTATGAAAGGTCAATGAAAACTAAGCAGAGATCGCTTCCTATCTACGTGCGCAGCACCTAATTATAGAGAACTCAACAAATAATATATAGCAGACGAAACAATCGTGGTAAACAGTGCACATTTTACGCTGGATCGATAAAACAAACACAATCACGTGTCTCATAGCGTTAGGCAGCTACAATTTAAATAATCCAAACAGAGTAAAAAATTGATAAACGCACAATATTGATTCAAGAAGTCAGGAGATTTTTAAAAAGATGTTCATAAATAAGCGCGTTCGAATAAATTCATAGGTTCCAAAGTAAACATACTATCGTATAAAAGAATTGACACACTAAAAACGAGTACAAAAGTCGTCAGTCATTAAAAATAAGTACAAAAATGAAGAAACACTATTGATTGCGTGAGTTGACACATCTAGAGCCTCTCAGAAAGAGAATGCAATATGAAGCCTCGAATGGTCATGGTCACTGTGCTAGTGACTACCATTGCCACGAATGTAGATCACACTGTTTTCAGTCCTTGGTCCGAATGAGCCGTTACTATAACTGGTATTTACAATTGTTTGCATGGATCTCGGTTTGAAGAATTATTGCAATCGGTTGTGAGTCGTTAATTTTTTCGCCCCCGGTGTATGGCGTCTCGGGCACCATGTAATTTAACCGGCTCTAGACTGTTACTCTAAACACAAACGTTCACGAACAGCGCCGCGTGATCATCGTTTCTCTTTTTTCCTGATTTTTACTGGGAGCTCTTTCTGGTTTAAAACGCGAACTTACGAGCACGATTGCTTATAATCAGAACCGAAAATCTCGGTCCTCCTGTGTTCATTTTTAGGACCGTTCGCCTAACGGACACAGTCCGCAATGAAAATGGATAATTACCGCGTATCGTAATCCGGCTTTACGGGCTAGAACTTCGTATTTTACAGTGGTAGTTACAATTTGATGGTACTTTCGCAGACCGGCCTCTAATAAAATGTAATTCCCTCGGCCAGATTTCACGAACGGACTAAGGAGACACAATGACTGGCTGCCCGAAATCATTTTCTCCTCGTTAAACGTCTACGCGCCGTCGAATTCCCGATAAAATGTGATATTCTTTATCTAAATCACACTTAGACGAAAACCTGTTCGAGAGAAGACCAGAGTTATCGTTCGACGAGAAACATCGAGATAAATACTTCCGTTTAAGTAAATAACGCTCGCGGCTCTTGAAAACTGAGACTCATCGACGTCTGCGTAATATAATCAATAGGCTTCGTGATATCTCCTCTAATTAATCCTCTCGTGTCAATATCTTTCCAATTCATTCGTCGATCGTATATCTTAATTAATTGCCTTGTACATATCGTTTCAACTATCTTGATCCCTTCTACATTTATTGTCACTGTCTTCGATTGCAGATTGACCTCATTGTTTTTCTTTCTCGTATAATCTGCTGCGTGTAATCTCGAATTTCCAAGAATTGTTTCAGACAGAAAATTCTAGTAAACATATTCGATCGGATATCTGAGCACAAAAATATTCAGCAGTAACAACGGGATTGTAGATTTTTACAGCTTCCGAAAGCCACAGAATAAAATTCAAACTTTAGTGAGACTCCTAGAATTTCCGTCTCGGTTTTAGCTTGCTGGAGCTGCAAGGAGGAAAATTCTACTCGAGTTGTAAAATATTTCCTGAAGTACGAATAAACTAGTCGAAGCATTCTACCGTCTCTAAATGTAAAACATAAACGTGCCCAGTTAAGTATACTCGCGTTCGCGACGCAGAGGAAAAGATTTGTGGGGTACAAGGATACCGAGTATCATTTCGCGAGGTTCATCCGCCTCTCGGAGTAATTATTCCCCCGAAATATCCATTAAGACTTCAGATGTCGCGAGCTTTGCTCCCCAAGTTTGCTGACTACGGGAACTTCGATTCGGTGCACCGTGGAAACCGGAAACTCCCTGGGAACGCTCGAAAGTTCCGAAGTAAATAAACCCGAGCCCAAACACGTGAGACAATTTCGCGTGTCAATTACGCGACTCTTCGGAGGGGGCCCTCGAATATTCGTGCCACGAAGAAAGACGGGGTACACGGCGTGAAGAAAAGCTAATTAAGACGACTGCGCTCCAACCGGAAGCCCGCAAAGATACTCGGGATAGGCGCGCTGAACTTGCAGGTTAACGATGCATCCTGTCATCCTCGCACGGTTAACAATTTACCCACCGGCAAATATTTCATAATTTTTAACAGTACATGGCCATAGAGACTTTTTAATAAACCCTTAATATCTTTCGTTTAGGTCAAAATAAAACCCTATTCTTTTGTAACGGTTGTTATTCGTTGATCTTTTGTATACCAGTATATGTTATCACTTATAATTAGGATTAAAAGCGAAAAAAAAGACAGGGTAGGAATGAGTGAGGCAAAGAAAATAATGAGAGAAGGTATGGACCGAATGTGTGAAATAAAATAGATTTGTACAGATAGGTTAATGTAAATCAACTTTTACTTTGTAAACGGTGAACAGGTAAAAAAAAAAACAGGATTTATCAACAGCAAAAACGCATCGTTCGTTTTAACAACTTCAGGGACCTAATTGGATAAATGATCGACTCCTGCCAAAAATTGACATTTGACATTTGTCATGAATATTCTTCAAGGTAACCAATATTTAATTGGCTGATTTGTCTGATCACGACTCGCTGAATCTACTTCCTGCAAATAGTACTGCAAACCGACGAATGTTCGAAGCTGAGAATGACAGTGACAGGTAAGTAACGTGTCAAGCTCTGTCTCCGAAGCTCGTCACGAATCATCTCTAATTGCAATATATCATTAACTATACTCGCGAATCGAAGTTACGACTCCGGATACGGTTCCAGCATCGTCGGCTAGATCTTCCAATGCAGGAAACCGAGTGTCCTAATTAACACTCGCCTCTGTCGATGAATAATTTATCGCGTCGAACGCAATGCAACGTGAAACTTTCGTAGTCGCCCATTGTCTTGCGAAGTTCACGAGACTTCGGTGTGCACTCGCTGTATCCTGACCTGATGAAGGATGATAGTTGGAAAAAGTTTGCGGAGCGTTTCTTATTCATTCGATATTGTGCTGTATTGTATTAAATTTCTCATCTTTGGACCAGTGATTTATGGCCATTTGATCTCGGTAATGAATGCGCCACACGAAAAGGCTCGATCGGAACTTGCTGCTTCGGTACAACAATCTATTGCTACAGTTGATTCATTGTTAGCGAGTAAGAATTGCTCTTGAGATTACATATTCAAGGACCGTAAAAAAAATAGCACTTCGTATCTATGGAAAGCTGAGATCCATGAAGGTCCATACTATTTAACCCTTTGCAGTCCGAGCTATTTTAACTGAAAAATTAAACATTTCTTCCGATCTAAAATATTTCCATACCTTATGATTTTTGCAATTTTATGGATATGAAATTGATACATTACCTTATACAGTACCTAAATGTTTAGTAATTGATTAGATACCGATATATTTAGTAATGTAAACAATATTTTGAAGAATGGTACAGCAATTTTTAGTGGTGCCTCAGAGGGGACAGCCGAGTGCTAAGGGTTAAATGTGAACAAATCTTTCTATTTTCCCAACAAAGATTTCCCTGATCCTCATAGAATAACCGCAAAAACCGAACACAGACCTCATGAAGCTCGCACTTTCCCAGGGAGCCGATGAATCTTCCAGCAGCCTCGCGACACCGGTGGAGGATCGAGTTAAGCGGAGTGGCTGCAGTATGCCGGAGTAGACAAAATAAACTACCGTATCAAAAGCTTGAGCGTTTCAGCCGATGTTCCGAACGAAGTATCCTCTATTTCGCGCGAACGACCGGGTTACACCATGAACCATAATCCGAGGTACACCGTATGTTTGCCGATCCAGTCTCGGCGAATTTAACCGGTTCCCGGCGTTTGAGTAGGTACGGGTACAAGAACAGCTTTCCCATGGAACCTTGGCACGTAGCGCGGTGCTGCCATAGGCGAAGACTATATTCATTCTCTGTTTCGCGTCGTTCTCCGCGGTGCGGCTTGGCCGCCGCGGCCGTGCCGCACGTTTCAGGCGGTCGTTCGAGGCGGGCACACACGAGCCGCGGGTAGTGGTGGGAAATACAGGAGGAGAAAAGCCGTGCTAGCCGTTTACGAACTCCCTTTATGGCCAACCACGGATATTACTGAGCACACCGGCAACCACGTTACTCGACGTACGTAGTTACACGTCGCCGGGATCCCCGCAGACATCTGCAGACCCGACTACCAGTTTCCGGGATTCGCAGCCCCGCTTATTCCCCATCCGGAAACCCCCTTCCGTACCCCTTTTCACCCCTTTACTGTCATTTATATCCCCTTTCGTCCACCTCTGCATCCCCCTTCAACCCTTTACTGACCACTTCGCACCCCCACTCACGGTTCTAATACATACGAGAGACGATTTTAAAAAACCCTGTCACGAAGACGACCGTAATAAAAGACAGAGAGAGACTTCTGTAAACTGTCGGACCGACGACGGAAAAAAATCTCCGTGGGATCGTTGTTGCTCTGCGCATCTTCCTCGGAACCGCGGACAGTCGATTAAACGACGGGAACGAGAGGAACAGGCTACACGTGGTTTTATATTCGCGACACGATTTTTGCTTTTAACGCCGACGAGGGGAAGTATAAAAGGCTGGCGATTCGTCTTTTGTGGCCGGTCCCGCCAAGTGCCACGCGATAAAAGACTATGGTGCAAACACAGGGTGTCCAAAAAATGTCCAAACTTGGAAGGGGCAATTCCCGAGGTAATTTTCAAGATGAGAGCACCACAAGCCTGAACAAGATTCATATTAACGTACAAAGCTTTACTGCTCTTCATGTATAATACATTTTACAATTGTAATCATTCTACTATGTTTTAATTATCATCTGAAACATATCAAAATAAAACAAGTCCGTTTAGTTCTACTTTCATAATAATAATGAGCCGTGGTCGCGAATTCTTGGGATCGCGAGGATTGGAAGGGGAAGAATCCCCGAAATTCGAGAATTGCATCGGCGGTTATCTTCAATACAAAACATTTCGTCACGCTTCGAGAACTGCCCCTTCAACTTACCTAGTCACCTTGTTTTTACCACGTTTTGTTTTTTGATACGGTAACGAGACAGTTCTCGTAACTCATTACTTGCGTATCAATAAACACAGTGACTAGGTCGGAGACTAGGCGAAGAAAATATTCATTAGGGAGACATTAGTATAATGACAGTGAAAAAAACGTGTTAATGAACAAGTATACGACGCAATAAAGACCGTTACTTGGAGAGCACCGTTTTTTTGTTTCATCCTCTCAGTACGTATCAAGATTATGTATTTCTATTTCCATTATTTTTAAAATTAATTCTGTGTTTCAGTGAATTATTTAATTAAATGTATTTCTTTCTGCACGTTTTATCGTGCAACAGAAATCAAATGAACCCATCTTCTATTGTTTATTAAATTTCATGCAAATGGCATGCAATTACCCAAAATGTCTGGTTTCCGGAGATGCACAGCAGCTGCAAAGGATTCGCTTGAACACAATATTAACTTGAAAAAATTCAAATAAATACTCTTGATTTAGTTTTGCTTCGAATATTTTAAACCTTAAAAAATAGCACCAAACATCGTCAGAAATAGCTGTGTAATTCGCATGTGTTCGTCGGAGTATGTAAAATTTCGATTTCATGCCTTCGTTCGCATTCTTACCGACGAGAATCTCCTCAGTGGCCTTCTGCTTCTCGCTCCAGCCAGAATATATCCTAGATGGTGTAAGAGAACACTAAAATATTCGAATTACACGAACCCCCTTAAGCCTGGATGTTTTTAACAGTCTCTCGTTTGTGGCGACGATCGCGCGCGATTATATGTCACACGCGTGACCCGACAGCAAGGGGTAATAGTAGAAAAGGGCGGGCCGAATGGCGACGATATAATCTAGCTCGGTATACAGACCGATCCGTAATGATCGAATGATAGCGCTCGAACTCCGATCAGCGGGGATAAATTTCAAGTGAAAGCGCCTTTGCCCGCTAAATTATCGTTATAACCTGGGCGAATGGGGGCGGTCGAACGGTGCGGTGCGCCGCGTACGTTGCCAATCTGAAATCGCTTAAATCTGCGAACACCGTGGAAACACGTTTCGTAAATTTTCGGCTGGAGAACGCCAAGTGATGTACTTTCTGCGGTGGCGTTTCGCTTGCTCGTCCTTCGAAAACAACTTACCCTCTTATTCGAATCAAAATTACAAAAAAATCGTGGCTTCTCTCAGACAAGTGTCAAGTGTGCTTAGATACTGTTCTAATTTGTTGCAGCCTCCTTCGTGCATGAGTTCTGTTTAACCCTTTGCAGTTGAAGCTTTTCTAACTTGAAAATTAAACACTTTTTCTTACTAGAATAATTTCATTCTATTATATATGATTTTGTTCATTCTATAGATATGAAATTGATATAGTACCTCATACAATATTTCAATGCTTAGTAGTTGGTTAGATACCAACATATTTAACACTAGAACTACCGGGCAAGTTCGAATGACTGGTGCGAACTGTTTTCGATTCGAAATATTCAAAGTATAAATGTGTTTTTCCGAGAAATTTCTTTAGTCAACTTCTCTGTTGGAGTACATATTTAAATAAAACTTGCACGAAATTGAAATAAATGGTATATTGTCGTTATTATAAGGCAATGTACCTATGCCAACTGCGTTTAGTGTTCGGTAGTTCTAGTGTTAATAATGTAACCAATATTGTGAATAATGGTCCAGCAATGTGATTAAAGGGAAATTAAGGGAACTTAATGTGTGTATTTCTGCCACATGAAGCTTGACTTACTTTCTCGATTGCGTGCATGAAATTGAATGTTACGTAAAACAATCTTGAAGACCGAGAAGCAAAAAGTGACATAATTCTGGCCACAGTTATAAAGTACAATCTGTCAAGCTAGTCTCAAAATTGCAGCCACATTAATTATCCCGTAATGTTTTTCGTAGAGCTTGCAACCTTTTCGGTAAAATGATTTAGTGGATTAGCTAGAATAAATGATTTATGAAGTTCTTGTACGAGTCGGCTCAGGTCGGTGCGATTAAGCGACTTATTAACTTTTTCTTTAATCTGATCTGTAGCCCATATATGGGCCACGTGTCTCGGACGTGCTAAGAATCGGTCAACGTCGAAATAAGTCTGGACTCTATCGAGTATCGAGTGCCATTCCGTCTTCCCTTCCATTCATATGTCAGCCGTCGTGGGAAAGGAGGGTCGACTGAACTTTAACGGACCAGGGAGCAGGCTTGGAAACTTTCGCAATATTGGTCGGACCATTCCCATTCTTGGATTATTGCCTTCTTGTCCTGTAAACCTCCCTTAAGCGGATTCAGTGACCGACTGTATGCGAGATTCGCACTTTGTATTCAGATACCGTCTCGTGCAGCCCCGTCGCAACCCTCCTCTCGCCACCCGCGTCGAAATACTCTCAATACCCAAAACTTGCAAGTTGATGCATCGCAATTGCCCTCGCGGAATGGTAAATAATCGTGTCAACCAGCCCCCGTCCGTCTTTTGTATAGTCGGGGGCAAAAAGATTGGCCAGCCTATTGATTTTATTAATTTTTAGATAACGTATATATAAATAAAATGTCTTATACATACATTTTCCTCTCTACACTGTTCTGTTGATTTGGTTCAGTCGGTGAAACTGAATAATGTACATTTTCAAGAAACATTAGTTTAATAAATTCTCTTCCGACGTCATGTGGAAACACAAAGAACCGTAGGTTCTGTCTTCACGTCCCTGGCTACACGAAAATTCCCCGTGAAACTCGACAGCGGAACAAAATAAAAATACGATGCGACCTTAATTTACCCGGCTCCTCCGGCTCGGCACACATTATTCATGGCTCACAAGAGTTTTAAGCGTCTAATTAGCTGAAGTAATTAGCGGGAATTCTATTAGCAGTACCAATAAATAATCCACTATATTTATAATAGCTTGCATACGGGGTGAACAGCGAGTCTTGATCACCTTCGGTCTACGGTTGCTTAATTACCGCTTCGACGATCTCTGACTTAAGGAGAGTCAAGATTGAAACTTAATGAGATGCATTTTCTGAATGCATAGGAACATCAGTACGTATGCAGATAATGTTCAAACAGTTTTGTCTGTACCTTTAAGCCAGCGGTTTCCAACCTGAGAGACGCGGAGTTTTACCAGAGGAGACGCCAAAATTGTTTAATAAAAAATTAATTCGTAGTTTTCAGTTTTTTTTGTGATAAAGGTTTGATTATTTAAGACGGTAGTTATTATATATTCATAATTATATATATTATATATATTATATATTATATATTATTATATTATATATATAGTATATTATTGTTGTTATGTGTAGTATAGTATATAAATATTATATATTATATATATAGTATATTATATATATACATAGTATACAAAAATAAGAGGTAGGCGTAGTAGCATAAAGATTGGAAATCGCTGCTTTAAGGGCGAAAACTCCAAACGTTTAAAGGAGGGGTGGGCAGGGTCAAGCCCTTCGGAGAATGGAGGAAATTCCCGATAGCCAAGATAATCTGGAACAAATGCAGGGCAAAACGCCGAGCACAGGAGGATATATCGTTCCTTGGTGAATTAACTCGGGGTGGCACGATCGCGACGTAAAATCGAACTTGTCCGCGGGTCGGCGATATTTCAAAGGGCTGAAAACCTGCCGATACAATGGCAGCGGGGGTCCCTCTTGTCCCTTCTTCGGTCAACTAAATAAATTAGACCGAGTCACGCCCAATCGGGATTCCGTGAGCGGTTTTTCACAGAAGCGTTGCGGCCCGACCGCAGAAAACGGCGCACGCCACGCGTATACATCAACCGGTTGGCCAAGTTTTTGCATTTTTTACTGGCGCACATGTTCTGCACCGACGGCGATCTAACATGCTGGACACTCGCTGGCAGGTTTACATAATTGTGTGTGCATGCACGCGCGACGACTATATCGGATAAATGGATCACCGTGCAGGATCACCGGGCTGCTTTCCCGTATTTATGAGTTTTCGATCTATTTACCAAGGGCGAAGCGTGAACCACCTCAATATCTTAGGCGACGAACGGGGTGATATTTTAGCAATCTAGGTGGACAAAATTATTGCACAAGATAATTCCAAGAACATGTATTCATGTTTTCAGCGCACTGGTTCGATTAAATACTACTACTTAAGCAATTTTGCAAATTAACACAAAAATTTTCAAGAAATAAAAAACATTTTCTAACAAATAAAATCTACTTAACGTTTAATAATACATCAAAAGTAGTTTGAATGTCAATTAATTATTTACCATAATTTCATATGGTATACAAACGGTTGAAACTTGTTGTTCTTTGAATTTCCACATTTACCGCCAAATATTGATTGGCTATATTGATCGGCCAATGGGACGATCGATGCTTTCTGATTCTGTGTTCTTCAAACTCTAACGTCTGTTTCCTCATTCTGTACATCACAAGCATGGAATCAACATGTGTCATAGAGTTTTAAAATGTTTAAATTGGTTTATTCACTTAGCAAGTACGTAATCTTTTGTACTTAAAACATTTGAAATTATTGGTTTTTGTGTTGAACATATCTTTTTTCTTGAAAATGGTCTAAATAGTTGACCGAAACGTTGAAAATTTTTGTGTTAATTTGCAAAATTGCTTAAGTAGTAGTATTTGATCGAACCAGTGCGCTGAAAACATGAATATATGTTATTAACAATTTGTCGATCGCGATCATGGAAACAGTTATAATTCCAAGACATTAACAATAGTCAGATAGTGAATCTTCATGTGGAATAGAAATGTTCTGCAGTGCAACAAATTGAAGTGAAATAGAAAATCTCCTCTCTTAACACTTTACCTTTAACAGGATTTTCAATAATTCTGCTGTACTAAAAGAAAGCATAGAAATTTTCTTTTACATTACAATCTTAAATGAAACTATTAGATGAGGTTAATGAGGGTGACTTGTTGGTTCACAATGAAAATTGCTGTTGCTATTGAAGGTTCCATTAAAAGGTGTTTAGCCATGTAAAGCCATTGACTTTTCAAAATTATACAATAATTTCGGTAATGTGTTAACATATTTAATAGATTATAACACCTAATCATTTTCGTCATAAATGCGTAAAATCTAGCAATGATGGATAGAAGTGCATCGTGCTTGCTAGTCTGTCACGTGTATCATTTTTAAGTTACATAGAGCTATAGTTGAAGGAACTCTGACTCGATTGTAACATTAAAGTTCGGGTCACCTGGTTTACGTATTTATGAGATCCCGATCTATTTACAGCGAAAGCACCCAGATATCCTAGGCGGCGAAAGGAAACGGGCCGGGCTATCCGCGGGGGATTTGACAAAATACGCGAGCGCATACAGAGCGAGCGGTTACCGCAAATCCACCGATCGAGCCGCCGCTGAGAGACCGCTTATGGCGCGAAACTATGTATAGCGAGGGGGTTGGCCGTTGAATCGTACGAGGGAAAAATCTTCTTCCGGTTTGTTTCGCCGTAGCCGCCATGGCGAATGTAAATTTTCGTGGCAAAGTCCTCCTCCGGGCCGCAGCTTCATTTACGCGCGGGCTCGACTAAAAATAAACGAACGCCGGAATGAAAATCCTCTGCGGAGTCGCGACGAGAATTTATTACGTTCAATCTATTTGTTTACGAGAATGAAAATGAGACCGCGTACGGGTTTAATCAAGTCCGCGATACCTTAATCCGACGGAACGAAGAGACTCCTTGAATGCGCAGGTTCAATATGCCCCGAGAAACACGGGGGGCACCGGCGCCCAATTTTTCGAGCGAGCACGAAACCCGCTTATTGGAAAATAACTCTTCCGTGGAATGTGCCGTGTGTACTGATAAATATTTGCACGATCCTACCGCGCCGAGTATCTTACGTCGGCTGTGCTAACAGAATTATCTGTAACTTTTTGTTTAGTCCGTAAACTATGCTTTCCGATGCGACTCCTTCCAAGTAATGGCTCTGCACGACACTCCTCTGGAAGGTATTTGTGTCTGGAATGATTCACGATCCACGAAAGTACTATGTCATATTCTTTAGCGTAATTTATCATTTGGAGTTTTAAACGGATGGAAATTTTAGAATTTCAGATGGCCCGATCATTCTTGCTGCGTTACCTTGACCTCCTGAATTTTGTATTTCAGATTAGGATTAGATTCGTGTTAGAACGATTGTCTGTATAATTCATTTTACTTGAATTTATATTTTACATCGGGATTATCAAATGCGTTATTTGTGCATATTACCACTTCCACAGATTTTTACGAGACGCCTGACGATTAAAATAAGATTGAAATATTAGTAGTATGTTTGAAAATTACGGGACTCAATCTATGCACGTATCTCTACTAAATTATACATAAAAATGTGTAACAATGTTCGCCATGAAACTGATCAAAGTTAACATACTTATATTCTCCGGGCTATTAAATTAATACGCGTCGTAAATTTAGTCATAAACTTTAACAGCTTCATGTTCCTGATCTTTTTCCTCACTTGGAAAATCCTACAAGAAATTACCATTCGGTGAACATGTGTAGGAATTCCAATTAGGAAACACGACGATGGATCACGAATATGCGAACAGCCGAATCGATGCTAGAGAAACGTTGATTATAACTTTAATGTTCGTGATTGAATCGTAAAGCAAAGTTTTAGTATTAAAACACCATTATCATAAATGCATGCAGATCTTCATTAAACCCACAGCGTTAAACTATTCATTTCTAATTTTTGACCGTATTCTCTGAGAGCAGAGAATTAAGCAGTTAATAATGGAACTAATCAATGTCGATGCCGTTGCGAGAAACGCAGACGCCGGCGTCGACGGCGAGAGAAACAATTTAGCAGACGTTTTAAATGAACGATCGATCAATCATGATTGTTAATCTATCGTTTGGGGCAAAGGAGCGGTGTACGCGGGCCTCGCGTGGCTTAAGGATCGCGCTAAGGGCCAAGGGAGGGTTGGTTCGAGTCTCCCAGCAAAGGAGGGTGCGGCTGTCTGTAGCATGATCCTCTCTAAGCCGAGGCTAAGAGGCTATTAGTTAGCTCTGCGAGCAGCGACGTAACCCCAAAGACTAACACGGTACTTACACCTTCCTGCTTCGTAGAGATCGCAAGATATTCAACCAACTAGTTCGCGGAGTATGTTTGCACGGCGTGGAAGGTGAGACCAGGCGATACTCGGCGAATAGCGCCGCCCAGGCAAGATCAACGATAAGAAATTAATATTAAAACAAACTTCACGTGTATCGATTCCAGTACCCGCCGCGAAGCAATTAGAGATACAATCTGCCGTTCCCCGGATTACGTGTAAATGAGTTCTCTACGGAACTTGGATCTCCCCCTCCAGACGAACTAATTAAAAGCAAAAAAAAAGAGAAGAAAACGGGCACCAGATGCTGGTTTCGTTCGATTTTATAATCTCATTAGTTGTTCCCTCCGCCATCTTCCCTCGCTGATACTTAATTCGCCCGGTTCAAGCTGCTTGACCTTCGAGAACGCTACTAATGGCCTGTCCCACTTACCTTTTGTTAGTTCTCTCCGTTTAATCAACTTTTCGAAAGGCGTCCCGACTCGGAACTAATGGCAGTTCTTTCTTATTCTTTCCGTGTGTTGCGAGAACGAATCTGGGTTTGTGGAATATCATTGCACAGCTGCATATGAATGCGCTATTATATCTTTAGATCCGTAGTGGCTTGTAAGTGAGTTCGTTCCTGTCAAATTTTTACAGACACTGCTATCTAATTCTCCAGCATGAACGAATTGGGGTGTCTGTAATCTGTAATAGTTTGTAAGATGCTCGATCACATTCTCAGTCTATTCGCACCCCTTCGGAATGTCCATTTGAGAATATTCCCGCGGCAAATTTGTATTAAGGGAAAAGGTTTCCTCTCGTGGGAGTATTCTAAACAGATAGCGGGTGTTGTGTATTTATAGGGCGAGATTATCTAAATGAAAAGTCAAATGGGGTTTATATTTTCGGGAGATCTGATAGGGGTTGCAGGGCACGTCTATTTGATTTCAATTTCTATAAATTAGCCGATAACAGCTGGTATTTGCATAAACGTCTGGCCGGGAAGGTTCCACGACGAGGCTCGTAAAAATGATTTTATCGGTCGGCGCGCGGAAGGGAGGGCCCAACCGAGGCCTTGCAAATTCATGTAGATGCATATCCGATGAGGATGAACGTTATTATAAATCGACGAGCTATCGAACGACATCCATTATGCAGAAGTCCGTCGCAAGCATCTAATCTTACCCTTTGACCGTTCTCCCCCGGTGTTTAACCTATATGCGACCCTTCCTGCGCCTCGCCCGGGAACCTCCGTAAAGCCGATTAGTAGTCGGAGCACGTCCGTTATTAGCCATTCCGCCGGATGCGGTCTAAAACTAGCAAAATCAAACTTGCGCCCCGCGAAACCGATCTCTCCCTGCAGCTGATTTGTGGCGCGATTCTTGCCGGGAAAATACGTTTCCCGGAAGCTCGTGTTTTTTCGTTCTTTTTCGACGCAACACGCGCGATACACTCGACAGCATTGCCAGAGACGGCGGGGTTCTTCGTTACCGTCGGCAAACAGTAATTAGCAGATTAATTTTCTTCGGTCATTTCTCACGCGAATCACATTCAATTAATTTTCCTCGGGAGTTTTGATAAGCGCGGAGCCGCAAGATTCTACAAATTTACGGGGAACTTTCGCAATTAGCGCGTTGCAACTCAAACAGAAATGTTAATTAATGCGAATCGCGGTGGCGCGGTGGCCCGCTGTAAAACACACGACCCTCCCGCACGAGTACAGAAAACTATATGGAACTTATTCGTAGAGAGAATACACTTGGAGAATCCTCTTTCGCCGTGGTTGCGCCACGAGCAAGCCGTAGATTCTCGTTGGCAAATCCAACGAGACGCGAAACTAATGCGACCGGACGATAAAGGCGAATCCTCCTGATTCGAATTCAAGCAAGCAGTCGGCGTTGCGCGTAACACCCGAGCCACCGAAATAAAGAAAAATTGACAGAAATTGGAGATAGAGAGAGAGAGAGAGAGAGAGAGAGAGAGAGAGAGAGAGAGAGAGAGAGAAAGCGCGCGCTAGGGAACGTTCGTGTTCCGTCAAAAATAAAGTCCGAATGGCGCGAAATAAAGGCCGGGAATGGGCGGCTCGCGTGCAGCTGCAAATGGATCTGCATTAATTAAATTAATGGTCAGCCGTAGCCGGTAGGAATGGCCGGTCATTGGTGCCGCGATCGTACCCATAGACCGTACAAAATGGTACAGCACCTATACGGCACGATACTCGGCTACAATATCGACCCGTGTCCGTTTGATTTTTCGGCGATACGCGGCACGCAACTCATTGTTAGGCGGAACAACGGGACGACTTGTCTCTTTCGTTTGCTCTGCCGTCAAATAGAAAGTTCCCGTCAGCCTTCTTAATTATTTTATTTACTCTTCGAACTCAAACAGGGCGAACGAACTTTGCTCTGCTCCCCTCTCAGAGCGCTGCGGCCGGAGATGGCTTCCGGGAAGAGTCCACAAGGGTCTGCGAACTGAATGGTCTATTGTCTTTGACAATATAGGCTGAAGCTTTTTCGAAATTTTACTTTTGTAAGAATGTTTATACCACCGTGTAGACGACTAAATGTATTACTTATATATTTACCTGTTATTGATTTATACGTTGCATTAGCATTTTGTTAACAAATCCATGTTACCATGAGTTTTGGTTAAATAAACAGTTTCCTACGAGTGAGCAAAGGATATTGACGTGTCAAACCTCCTTACACTTTGCTGAAAACTTTTTTATTCAAATCTCACGAATCTTGGTCTGGCGCTCGATAATAGAAGAAAGACGACAATTACATATTAGCACTTCGTTATCTCAGCTGTTTTAGAAGGTGTGAGAAAATGTTACAAAACAAAATTTTTTAGTATACAGAGGACTATGATATGGCAATAATAGTTTTGTTCTTTGTGAAAGATTTTTGGAGATTGGAAGCTTAATAATATAAGAAATATTTCACTAACTTGCTGATCACTTCAGGATTCATGTGCAACGATAAATGTATTCGACGATAATTGATCGAAACAATGAAATGAAACACACCTAGTGGAGCAATCACGACATTGACTTAACGAAGCAGCATTTACGGATCAATCATCCGCGGCGACGATTCCCAGATGCCGAGTCGCGTCGCGGAAAAAGAAGAGCAGGTGAATCGATGGAAGATTGCTGATTTTCAGCACGTACGACAGCAAATTTTCGGGCGGCGCTCTGAGCTGTGCCAGGGGTATTTGCAAAAGCACGTTTAGCGAGAATACGTGGCCGAGCTGCGCGGGGGCAAACGATGATAAGGGGCGAACAGGGCGGACGTTAAGTTTAGAAACAAGTGCGATCGTAAAAGTTGCAAACTTGAAGCTGCGCCGGCCGACGAAGCGAAAACCGAGCGAAACTGGCACTAAATATGAATCATAAAAGAAGCATAAAGATAATTGTATGCTAATAGGCGGAGCGTATGCGCCACGTCGCCCCAAACAGCTCAACATCCACCGTTATTACCTACGTAGCTGCGTTACAGCACGTATACCCTGTGCACGTTCACTGTTTCTCCGCCGTAAAGTTTCCGTGATACGACGTTGACACGATCTAATTCTGTATGATCAACTCCGCTGCGAGCACCCTTCGCCCAGCGAAAGTGCATAACCTTCCATACCTCATCTTTCTTTTATAACACCTTCAGGTCCGTCGTTCCGTCTTTACGCACTCTTCCCGCATTCATCAACCAGCATCATCCCTAAGCACACTTCAAAAATTAATTAGTTTAGTTAATGAAACAGAAGTCCGGATTTATAACCGTTTCATACCATTTTCATCCCCTTGCATCCTACGGTCGTACTTAGTGGTACACTCGTCCTATGTTAAAAAATATATAAAGGAATAGGATCATGCAATTCCTAATTTTCGAATTTTGCTTGTCGCGCTTGCTTTTGGCAAACCAGCTTTCCGCCGGCTCAATCCCAAACAGATGTATTGGCACAGCAACAAAAACTGAGAAGTTCCATTTTCACCTCCCCGCAGCCTACAGGTCCTACAACCCGACGTATTCAATTAGCGCAATAATAGATTTATAGAGCCCTAAAGGATCTCCGTGAATTATCAAAGTTTGTCGAAAATATTGGACTCGTTATTGGAGCGAGAAACGCACGCGTAGCACTCCGAGCTAATATTTTTTAATTGTGCAGCCAGGCTTCAGATTATCGGCGAATTGCTTTTGTGCGGAATAAATGAAGTTTAAATGGGTTGTTTAAAAAATACAAGAGGGAAATATTCAACAAACTTCGGGCCAACAATACGAGCGGGGATTTCCATGGCGAGTCGAGCGGTGGAAATCGGCGCGCGGCCGCTTGAACATTAATTAACCCTAAAATATTTCTTCGTTTGCGCGGGGAACGCGTTTTGTTTATACGAACAATTAATTTGGCCGTCGACGGGGCCGAGGGAAAACTCGGAAAAATTCGAGGAGTACTGGGAACGTACACCGAAGTGTAAGGGCCACTTAGATTTCCAAGCAGACGCTCGAGTCGTCCACGGGTTTTCGAAAAAGCTAAGCGGCGGAATTTATTGCCCCGAACAAAACATTTAGATATCCGCGAGCGGAGTTTGCGATCCTCTCCTGAATTCGAAGGACGGCCACGGTTCCAACCTCGCCGAAAGGAGGAGGTTCGGAGGGGCTCGAGGAAACAAGACAGTAGCCACGAGCGTGGAGGGTGGTCTTTTCACGAGGTCGTGAATTGAGAACCGGAAGACCGAGAAGAATCTACTTGACCGTGTCGCCGACTTTTAGAGTCGATCGTCCCGAGAGCTTTTACGGTCTTGACGAGAGAATACCGACGCGATGTGTAAACCATGAGCCTCTTCGACGGCTACACCCGGGCCTTTGAAATTCTCCTTTTCTTCCGGAACCGGAGCCAAGGGGATGGAAAATAGAGTAGGCGGGTACGGCCTTGAAAATCGTATCTCTTTCACGACGCCGAATCGCCCCGCCATCGGACGACACCCACAAATTCGATTCGCCATCCTCAAATTTTAAAGAACACCTTAGTTGACAAAGTCAGGCCTTTTTGTAGTCTGAATAAATATGAAGAATACCTAAAAATTTTGATTGCATTATTGTTCGCTAAAAAGTCTAATCATACAGCGACAAACTGACATCATCGCCCTCGAAGGATTAATAATTGTACATTTGATACGCGTCAACCTAATAAAGTGAATATCGACACTCGAATCGGCAGAGGGGGATTTTTAAGACGATCAAATTAATTCCCGATAGTACAGGCCCGCCGCGGCTGTAACTTCGCCGAGTAAAATTAACAGACCAATGGCGGTCGTTCCTTTGTCCAACCGCAAACGGTCGGGCGTCCCGCCGCAAGGTAGAGAAGCTACCGAATCGAATTTTGCGAAGCTTGTTACGAACCGATTTGCAGGAGTGGTCTCGTCTTTGAAGGCATCTTCGAAATACCGAAGTGAGAACCGCACGAACAATTAAAGATGAACAATGCAGCAGGAATATCGATGTCCTCTGAAACTATGCTTAAGCGAAAGCCTGGTCATCCGTGTAACGTTTCAGGTTTGAGGTCGACAGTCCTTCGGAGTTACTAGGGGGGTAGCGACTTAACTTTCCTTAGGAAGCGTAATTCGTCGAAAGATGCGAGGGATGGTCGGCAATAAAAGTGTTGCGGGGTGGGTAAAACTGGACGCTTTGTCCTCAAAGCAGAGCGGCACGTTACGTGCAACCAATAGCGAGCACGGGCCAGGTCGGGCCGAGGCTTTATAGGGGCGAACGAGGCCACTTTAATTTACGAAACTTGCTCGACATGCACGTCCAACCGGTGAACGTTGATTTACTAACGTACGGGAGGGGGGGGGGGGGGGCTAAGCGCACCGATTCGACAGGAAAACCGACCAGACATCGAGGGCGGTGTGCGCGCGTGAGCTACCTACAAAGGATACCCGGTCGCTCTGTGATCGGAAGCTGTCAATATTTGTCCGTGTCCGGTAACCGAGTAGCAAGCGATGAACCGTAACGTCATCAATTATCTCTTACATACCACTGGTAGAGGCCGATGTCAAATTTCGTCCGTTTCCCCCACCCCCTAGCCAACCGAATCGACTTGGTCGACCAGAAGCGACCAACTACCAATTCCAAAGCAGACCCTATCCTCTCTCTTTCTACTTACCTCGAGAGTGTCGGCTCGGCCAGATTTGAGTAAACCGATGGAAATTGTCTCTGGACCGCCGAGAACAATAATGATCCGGTCTAAATTCCGCTCCGCCTGGAAATTGCTCGGCCGGAATGTTGAGACCGGTGGTCGTCCTCCATCCTCGAATCGATACCCACGCCCCTATCCTACGAAACGTCGGCTACTCTCTGCTAGACGCGTACAAGCACCCGCTGACTCGCGCGAATATCCTACTCCACGGGGAATCGCGGGATGACTGGGAGGAAGCAGCGGGATATTTCGTGACGCAACGATTTCGAATGATACGAGTATCGGCCGGCCACCTGGGACTACGTTGCCCCAAGACTTAGCCGGGGATTTTCTTGTCCCGCCGCGAGTGACCGCCTCCGGACGAGTTTTAAACGCGTCCGAACAGCTCTTCACGAACATCTGCTCGGTCTCGGACAGGCAACGGGGAAATTCAGAAAATTGGGGAACTTTCGGGACAGGCAGATCGATCCGTCCGCAACACGTATTACACTGGCAGGCAAAATTCAAGGATCACGAAATTTTCCTTCGAAAATACAATGTGTTATAACTTTACGAAGGAACGTCGTAGAATATTCGTTCTGGCCTCGTTTTAAAGATTGAACCTTCTACTTTCTAGTCACCGCTCTAAAACCACGCTACGACAGTAACAAACGAACACGGGGATACATTCTAGGTTGCGTAATCCCCAAAATGAACACATTAGTAATATATATATTTACATATATTTGATCCTGTGATTTGGCGTTTATTTACAGCTGTCAAAGGTGCCTAAGTAGACGAACTAAGCCGAAGGCTAGGTCTGTATATGCTAATCGACGTTACAAAAGGTGCGCTGAACATGTGATCACGTGACTTTCGATATACCTCTATATTTTTGTAAAATTCTCGTTTTTCGGTTTTTTTTATTTCTTCCATAAATAACGTCACATTTAATTCGCTAAGGTTACTAACGCTAGAAGCCGCGCGTGAGAATGATCGAAGGGTACAATGTGTGTCGGCTTCTGTTCAACAACTGTAGGGGAGGCAGGTAACCCGACGCTCCTAGCACAGTTACACACAATCGTAGAACGTAAGCTTCGAATAATACGAAGGTGGTGGGAAGGTGAACATTGAGCGTGGTGCGATCGAAAGACGCTTTGGTTTCCTTTCGGGTGCGTATCGCGTTCATTTATGCGGCAGGTGTAGTATAGGAGAATACTCTCGAAGTGCAAGGGCTCGGGAAACCGAGTACGCCGAGTTGTTGAATACAGCAGACGAGGGTGCCATATACACGCGTCATCATACAAATACTGTACTGGCGCAGATTCGTCGTTCTCTTATCAAAACGTTCGCCCATCCGCTGGGTGAACGATGCGTCTTCGAAAATCGGCTAAATCAGGTTAATTTCTCGCATGCAGCTACACATCTCTTTCGCTAAAGCAACTCCTGCGAAACGATTGACCGCTCTCCGAGCATTTCGTTCTTATTCACCGGGTGAATGAGTACACGCGCAGAGACATTCGTATTTTCGCTGGTCCGCTCGTTGCCGTAACGCATCTCAAGGTTATTCGATTGCACTCAGAGTGGTTTGGAGATGCATCAAATGCTTGAACGAAAAACCAAACTGCTCCGTCCACAAAATAGTCCGGACAATACCAATGGGAATGTTTCGTGGAGTAACGCGTGAATGGCTGATACAATGAATGTTACAAGCGTGGTACTCGATTGCTTCCGTTTCTTTTTTTTTTTCAAGGATCTTACAACGAATCCTTTTTGTCTGGATGTTCAATCGTTCCATCGAAGGGTTCTACGCGGCGTTTAGGTAAAGAGATCGAAGCTAACGTGGAACATCAGCTATAATTTCGGTATAGACTGTGGCGGCGGCGGTACTGTCAGATTCTGAAGGTCGTCCAACGATTTTTTCGCGGCGTTCTGCAGGTCGTCCATCCCCTTTTTCGTGATGTTCGTGATATCGTCAATCTGCCGGCGCGTCGAGTGCAGCAGGTCGTCCGTCGACTTCACCGCCGAGGTCGCGATGTCTTTCACGTCCGACTGGATTCTCTCGATCACCCATTCCATCGCTTGCCGCCCCTGCAAGCCAATCGCGCAGAAACACTTTGTTACTCTCGCGGAACTTTCCCCGGCACCTGTGGATGCCGCGACTTCACGGTAATTCACAAGCTTTTATGAAATTCCGCAAGGCGAAAATACGCTCCCAGGCTCGCAAAACCGAATCCAACGTGATCAATCATTCCGCTCTCTTAACAGCAAGTGTTTCGGAAAATGTATGAACGCGACATGGCGAAACTGACACTCTACACTCGCTCTTCGATCCAGACTTTCTTCATTCTTTCTTCCCGTTCATGCTCCATTCATGAATCAGTCACTTTCGTAATGAACATCTCACAAATCCTTGCACTCTCGCACGGGATATGCTTTCGACCATCATTTAACAACGAAAGCCAGAAACATTCTTGGACTCTTGCATGGGACATCCTCTCAAAAATCCATTCGAAATGAAAATCACAAAAATCCTTGGACTTTTCGGTTCTTTCACACTAGGAAAACCTGTTATTCTCCAATTTTTTCAAAACTTCTATAAATTATAAATGAACAAAGCTACACAGTCTATCGGCACGTAATAATTTAAGCACAATCGCGGGTCAGCATACACACAGAGGGAAAAATATGAAAGGAATAATGAAGTCACTGACCTTCTTCGCGTTCTGTTCGATCGTCATCGTGAGTAGCCTCTCTAGCTGATCGATGAGCGGCACTCCCGAGATGGAAATTACAGCTTGCTGCGTTAACAGCGTCTTCCCGGAATCTTCGGGGTCCGGTTTATACCGAACTTCCTCTCCAACGGAGACATGCTTACCCAGGCTCACCTGCAATCATACAAGATAATGGGAGCACCTGTTAGAAGAATTCTCGAACGATCCTCGCTCATTGGATGCCGACGGTCCCTTATTTCAGTTACGTGTTCTCGTATCGACCGTGTTGTGCAACACACGGGGTTAGCAACCTTCAGATAGATGGTTAGCTGCCATTATCGAGATAAAACGTTTCCACGAAAGTGACGTAGAGCCTTGAATAATCGATGCAACGAAATAAGCTCGGCACCGAGCTCGCAGTGGTCCTCGTGACGGAACTAAATCGCTGCTTGCTGACCGCTTCTCTAGCATTGTCGAGCCTCGTTACCTCAGCCATCGATTGCGAAATAAAACCCCCCGTTTTGCGAACAGTCAAAAAACCCCGGCTGTTACTTCCGCTTCCATGAAAACATAAAACCGGTCGCACGGACTCGCATCGATCGGGACAATTCTTCAGCCTGACACAAAACAATAAGAACATTTCGTGGCTTTCTAATAGTCGCACGTTGAGAGGATTGTCCGACTGAAATGCATTTCGCGGATTCCTAATATTCGAGGCTATTCAAATGAGATTGCAGGTGAAATTTTATAACTCCGGATGCTGCAAACAAGCTTTTGCGACTGATTTCAGACTGCCAACAGATGCATAAAAGTATGAACAAAGCTCCAGCGTTGCACCTTTTTCCATTACCTGGAACTAAAACAAAACGTCTCTGTAAATTGTCTGACCGTGGTTGTCCCATTCCCCTAGCGTGTACTGTCGCGTAACCAGTTAATTCTACATTTGCATTTCATTGTTCTCCATTTCTCTTAACAATTTTTCCCGTGTTAGCGAGAACCTCGTGAAACCTTTCCACTGGCATGTTCTCAAAACCGAAATTTATACGAAAAACGAAAAAATCCACGGCTTCGCGGACTCGTTTAAACATTTCGGTCGCAAAGGTTAGCTAACGCGCCCCCGTACAAACTGCGCGATACAATTAAACACAGAGTGTCTCGGTAACGCGAATAAAAAGCGATAATTAAAAAGTAAGTAAATTAGCTGTTTCGCGAGCGGCGCGCGATCTCCGAGTGTGAAGTGACAAAGGGGATAATTAGAATGACGCGTGGAGCAAAAAAAACAAGCAGACAAAGACAAGAGCAAGAGAGAGAGAGAGAGAGAGAGAGAGAGAAAAGAGATCCGACGTAACTCAAAGGGTGACGAGTGGGTCGCAACAATCGCGTCCGTCTCAAGTTCGGTTTCACCGATGCTGATGAGACGAGGAGGGGCGGTTGTGTCCCGGATAATGACGATGACGCGACGCTCGCCACTCCGAAAATTGCATCATTATGAGCTGCGCGCGACTCGTCGGCCCTCGCCACGATTCAGGCAGCGTGAAGCGCTGTGTCCGCGGAGCTGGAACAATTGAATCGCGGGGGTGCAATACGTTTCACGGGGGAATTAACGCCCGGGGCGCATTGTGGATCTACCCGGGCCGAGATATAGGGACGCGCGGCAGTCCTCTCCGCCATATTGGCAATCAGTGAAGTCGACTGTGTTACACCGCGACCAACTAAAAGCCCGTTCCCGCCCTCCCCGCGCGCCGCACTTCCACCCTCGTGCACCGACATCCCCGAAATCTTGCGAGAGCCGTACCCCGACACAATCGTGGTAGCCCGAAAAATTAACGCCTCAGTTCGAGTGGCGTTCCATCAATTACGCGGACCGCGGATTAGGGAAAATGGTTTAATTCGTCGGCCCCGATCGCCGCGACACCGTGCAACGCGGACGAACGCAGTTCTTTGTTACCCGGGTATTGACGGGACCACGCGGCGCGCATCCATCACCGGGGCAAGAACTTCTGTTTGTTTCATTCCCGTTTCATTCGTTTGAAAGCACTTCTATGGTATTACGCGCCACACTGTCTCTCTCTCCCTCTCGTTCACCCGCGTATTTTTTCTCCAGTTTCTTTAATTTATTATACCGCCGTCCCCGCAGATGACTGTGACTTATTTAGGGAGGCGTACGGGGCTGGTCGGCAGTTTTACGCGGGTCCTCCACGATTTACGCCCTTCCCGGTGCGAAGTTAGAAGTAATTTCACCGTGAAAACTATGGGGCGGGTAAACGCCGTTCTTTTCACTGGAAGTAATTAGCACTTTGCCCGCCCCGTCCGGGAGCCCTTATCATTTAAGCGTCCCGGGAACACTGGATCGGTCGGCTCGAGGATGTACAGAAAACAAATGAAAGGGCGAACACGAAGAGAAAGAGAGAGAGAGAGAGAGAGAGAGAGAGAGAGAGAGAGAGAGAGAGAAGCCGACACGGCATAGACTATAATTGGCAAGACGAAAGGTCTCATTGTAGCTTTCGTAACGAGTCACGGCGAACGGGATAAGGTCGAGTTTTTAAATGTGCCAACGGGAGACGGGTCGCTTGTCGCGATTCTACAATTACAAGAGTCAAAGCGCACTCTCCTAGATTCACTCTTCAATTTACAAATTGTCCGCGACTGCTGAAGAATAAACGCGGCGAATTCGGAAACTTCTTTTTCTGTAACAATTTGGGTGACGTTGATCGAAAAAATTTTATTCGACTTAGCGGCGTCTAGTTACATCGTTCTACAATTTTTTTTTCACGAAGTTCCAACAGTTCAAAGATGAACCTCTTTTCCCAGTCGTCTTGGAGGATAACCACATGGATAATTGGAAAACATCCGACGTATTTCGTCAGTAGGAGGAGATCTCGTCGGACGATTGTTTCAGGGCGACGTAATTATCTTCGTCGTCTTACAATGGGAAGGAACAAGAGCGATGCGTCGGTACCAGGCCGACACGAGTAAAGGGAATGCAGAAAGGGTAAACGGCCGGCACGCGATTTAATCCTATCAGGAGAACGATCGATCCCTGGCCGGGCCCGGCCGGGCAGGTCCTGGCGTCAACGACGAAGTAATTAATTTTCGCTTTCTTCTCGGTCTTTTTACGGGGGCCAAGCCGACGAGTACGAAAAGTGTACATCGTCGATCCTGTCCCTACCCAGAGTCGCCGCGCGATCCTAGCACATCGGTTAATTGAAATTTTTCTCGTCAGCCCCGCGTCGGAACCGATGTTTGCCAATCCCTCGGTCCCTGTAGCAAGCACGGCGTTTGCTTTTCATTTGCCGCAGCATTGCGGCACGGTCACGTTTAGTAGCGCTGTTAGGCAGAGAGTCGTTAACGGCGATCCGAACCGCGATGTAAAACACGAAGAATGCGGCCCGAGAGATTATTACGCCGGAGTCTTCGGAATACTGATTTCCTTGTTCGGGATTGAGCCACGCTTTCGGTGAGTCAGCGGACACCTGGCTGATCGACACGTGTTAGAAATATTTGGCACGTGTTTCATGCGCTGGCACGAGTCCATAATCCCTGATCATTAATATGTCCATTGCCAGAAATTATTGTCAGCAACAGCCTTGATAATTACAACATTAAATTAAACTTTAGAGAGCCGGACTGGTCAATCCAAAGGTTGATCCTGTAAAGGATGAAGGCGATTGATCGTTGTGTAAAATATGAACGGAAGTATTGATTTTCTTGTATAGGGTCAGTGAGACTCTTGATTTCAATCAGTCAGCAGACACTAGGCTGATTGACACGTGTCAAAAATATTTGGCACGTATTTCATGCGTTGGCATACGTTCATAACCGCTGGTAATTAGCATGTTCGCTGCCAGCACTGTCGTTGATACAATTCATCTAAAGAAAAAGTACCATTTGTATTCCACTTGGAGTTAGGATGGGCCTAAGACAGCACCGGTGGACTTTTAAGGGAAAGAATGGGAATGCAAGGGTGGATTACTGCATTACCGCGGAGAATTTGGAGCATCGAAAGAACTCGAGGTCTGGCCGAAGGCACTAATGGCATTGTTAGGAAAGGAAGGTAAACTATCGCGCAAACACCGAGCGCGGCGTTCTCCAATCAAGAATTCTCGTGATTCCGTTTCATCCTTCGCCAATATAACGAGGATGGAAGAGGGATGGGAAAGCAGAAGGGGGTGAAAGAGGGGGCTGGAAACGGAAGGGTAGACCGCGCCCGGTGAAGGGTCATTGTGCGAGGCTAAAGAGCCTTCTTCAGTGTGCACTCGCGAGTAATTAGCATCGCCGCATAATTGAGAGGACTTTACCGATCTCGGGTTCTGGGGAGGCGGGGGTTAGCGGGGGGCGGCATTGTTCGGGTGCGGGTATGCAGTCGATTCAGTCGTACGATTCGACGCCCTGGAGAGGGTGCCGTGGCCGGAAGCCCAAAATCTACCACGACGTAACGTCGGAAGCTGGATCGACCTCGATAGAGTTCGGTCCTTGGGCTTTCTCTCGCCGAGCCCGGGGTAATCGGCGATTTCAGCGGATTTCGGGGAGATTGGGAATCGTGTGCTGACAAATCCGTATTAGATCGTGTAAACGGGGGGAGGGGGAGCGACGAAGAGAGACAGAGAGAGGGAGAGAAAGAGAGAGAGAGAGAGAGAGAGAGAGAGAGAGAGAGAGAGAGAGAGAGAGAGAGAGAGAGAGAGAGAGAGAGAGAGAGAGAGAGAGAGAGAGAGGGTATGTTCCCAGTCATCTGGTCCCGGTTGAATGGATACGCGCGGTTTCCTTGAGCGTTCGATTCAATTACTTGTTTCCAAGTCTGTGTACACTTCTGAGCAAACAGAGAGGCCGCGTAAGCCCGAATCGATACCCTCGGCGTCCATATGAAATATTAGGGAGCGGTGGATCTATCTCGCTCTCTGACTACCGGAATCCACGTACCGCCGAAAAACCGGATTTCCTTCCGTGTCGCTGGCCAGTGATCATTAATATCCATTCAGCGAAACTTTTCCCAGCGAGCGGACCGGATCACGTTCTCGATGGGGCGTCGCGCGGGCGACAACCGGGTCGAGGATTCCCGCGGATCAAGAGGTTCAAAAGGTGAGAGGACTCGTAAGCGCGGACGTCCCCTGGAGCTGGGTGGATTCTGACACCCTCCCCGAGGTAACCGGAAGTTACCATTTTTCATTAAGCCGCCGTACGTAGCCCGCGACTCCATATTTCAATCGGTTCAAAAAGTGCTGGCGCTGAGCTGGCGCGAAGGGTGCCGCTCGCTCCACGATGTATAAAAATGCACCCGCAAAATGCACGGCGCGGGCGCGTGCACCAACCCTCTGTGTGCGCGTGCAATTTGTTGTTTTTATGATTTACCGGGCCTGCCGCACAATAATTCAGTCGCCGGCACATCCAGTCAGCCAGCTCTGCGCCCAACCCGAACGCAACCCTCTCGAGTTCTCCATCAGCAAAGTCCACGGGGAGTCCCCGAACACGGCCAGGATACATCACCGATACACGCGTCCGTTATTAATTCTCGTCCGATGGCACCAGCCAACCCCCTCTCGTCCCCTTTCTCACCCCCGAGGTTCCAGCCGCCACCTACCCCATCCTTCTATCTATCCCGTGTGTCTCGGGTTTTCGCGCCTGCACGCACGGAAATTCGTGCCAGGACGAAGGAGGGATTGTTAGAGGGAATACACGGGTCGTCGCGGGGCTAAAATATCGTTCCGGTTTGCTTCGTGCGCGGCAACGTATTGCGGCGAGCCTGAACCGGCACCCGTTTCCACGTACCCCGGGCTTGATTGATCTATTGGCGTTCAGTTGCAAACGATTTCGGAAAACTGTGCATCAAACGCCGGGACTTTTCATTTGCAAAGAGGCCGGCGTCCTGCCGACGGCACCTACACCCGGAAAACTGCACGAAATTCATATCTCTGTTAATTATATCATCTGTACAATTAAATTCGACCCTTTTTCTAGTAGTGTTTAGCTCCAACGAACGAAATCTCAAGAAAGTCGTTCAATTTCGTAAGTATTTTGCATCCAGCTGTTTCCGGAACACCGAGAATAGCTTAGAACGAAGAAAAAATCACGCTCGTCCACAGAGGATTGGGAAATTGAACGTTCTTTTATTTCCGTCGGAAATGTTTATTCTACCCGTGTGGGAAACGAGCTCGTTGACTTTCGTTCCTATGGGTCCTCGGTCTCCGAGGAAACTATCGAAACACGAGAGAGAGAGAGAGAGAGAGAGAGAATAAAATTAGAAAGGGAATAAAAAAGTTCGAGCTGAATGAAGTGTCGAACTTTCGGTTTTACCGTTGCAATATTGCCGATCCACGCGTTGAACTACTCGGTTACATAGTTAATTTTCGAGTCGTAATTGCGTGTATTCGGAATCTGACTTAACGGCTCGTAATTCTATCAAACTTTTATGGGACAAGTTCAATCCTAAAACGACAAGTATCCCATAAAGCTGACAGACACGTTCAAGTAACTGAACGAACGTGAAAATGTTGCTAACGGTTACTAAGTAATTTTCTAACGAACTAGTGCCACGACGCAGTTTAATCCACCAGCTTCCCGCGTGAAACGGTTTTATTTTAAAAACACGACGCGAGCATTAGTTAAGCTGCACTGACACTCCACTGTCCTTTTTCCCAAAGAGAAGAGTCAACACGTAGAACGGTACATAGATAACTGAAAAAAAAAATCCGAGAACAATGTGCATATACCCCCCCACCGTTTCCTAAAACCATCTATTCCCAATCCGTAGGGGCAATTTTTTTTCGCGACATCAACGCAACATAAATCCTAATGGTCCGACCGGTGTATCGATCGCGAAACACTCGACTACAAATCATCGAATTCCAGGGGAGGCACGAGTTACAGCAAGTTTTAAATAATAACGCGATTAACTTAACGCGATCAGGCGTCACGTGTGTGGCAACGTTGCAATATGTCCGTTTGATAATCCGATAATATCCATCCGCCGGCATGGAGAACGTTCCATCGTTTTTCTGGCAGCACGTGTATCCACTGAAACTCGATTCACTGTGCGCCAGCGCCGGCATTGTTTTAAATTAACCGATCACTGTTCCCCGACGTCGTGATTTCCGCAGCGTGAAAGTCCTGGGGAACAATAATCGAAAGAGGATTCGCCATTTCATCCCATGCGTAACACTCTACCATAACGCTACTCATAGTTCTGTTTAAGAAAGTATTATGTAAAGTATGCGGCCTCCTTGTAAGTATCCCATTTTTCTTGATTCACCCTGTACATGCAATTTAAATTCCGCACACTTTCCGCGCGGCAATTTCGGTCCCGGGTTAATTTTTCGGACGAAACGTTCATCGCGTTACGAGATTATTTACGGAGCGCGAGACTTTGGAAAATGCAAAATTCCCCGAGCACCGTCGTCGCGAACATTTTTATTTTCGCCAGGTAAACCAGTCGTAGCTACAAGTCCCTGAGAACACCACTTGCCCATTTATCAGCTGTTTTGTGTGTAACTTCCCTGTTTGCCTCCATGCATCAAGGAGCGAGCGTTTACACTCGGTGCTCGGTGTGGGGGCAACCAAACGAGATACAACACGAATTCCGAAATACGTGCTCATTCCTCGAATAGCGTGTTTGATTGCATCGCATTGTATCCTATTTTTCCTCGTGGCGTTACACACCATTACGTTTGCGAAGTAGTTCTTTATCTTGGACGCATCCGAGACGTTCGAGCTTCGTGTCCCATGAAAACAAGAACCAATCTTCTTTTAAGTTTTTGTGACGCACGCGTGTAGACCGATAATTTATCTTCCTTCAGGAATTTTCATTGGATAGATCACTAACCCTGACAGGATAGTGAATTCTCAAATAATCTCTACAACTAGAAGTATCAGGTCGAGACGTGTTCTTGAAAATTTCGGGAATCTCGGAATTCATCTCAAAAATAGTAGAAATCTCGGTACATTGAAGAGCCTGAATATTTTCTAGACTCCCCAAAATTCTCGAGAATCTTGAAATATCCGAGAATCCGGCCTCTCCTAACCTTCTAATTATTTTCGGGTTCTCGCGGATCTCTAACGGTTCTGCAACGTCCGTAAAGGTATTGAGACATCTCGAGCGAGCAGCTAGTAGCGACGACGCGACACCTAATTGATAGATCGGTGGTAGGAGATAAAAATCCGGCTAGGAGAAGAACAGGCGTGGTGGAGTCTTATTAGAACACAGCTCGTTCATCCTTCGGCCGTGACGGAAGTCCCTGTCGTCGTCGCTGAAGATCCTCGACGCCCTCTTTCCTGTTGTCGTCTTTCCAATTAAGGTCAGACGGCAGCGGGAAACGCCGCGCGATATTTCCCCGCTGATCGCACCACGGTTGCGTAATCTACGGGGACGCGTTTCCGTGTTTCCTCCACGCCGTGGGCTGGAGATGAGCTTCAACTAAAATTGAACAATTCCCTGCGGGACGTCGACGCTTTCTCCTGCCTATAGCTGTCTGTTCGGCGGGGATGAGAAGGGGGTTGAGCGCGAGCGCGATAGAGGATGCCGATATACGGTTGTTCCTGTTCCACTTACTATTCCTCTACCTACGCCTCCGTTCCAATGTGTGTACGCACGCGAGCCACGCACGCGGACAAACGAATACGGGGGAACAACGTAGCCGAGAACCCGGTACCGTGGGCAATGTATTCTGCATAAGCCCGACGGAGTCAGAACCAGGTTATAACCCATCCCCGGCGAATCCCAAGGGGGAGATATCTTTTAGCAATTTACCTCCCCTCCACCTCCCCCCCAACAACCCTCGTATACCTGGCCGTGTTGCATACGTTACGCGGGATGCATACGTATCGTGCCGCTGTTGGAACGTAATGCGGTATCGTATCGTTGAACCTAAACGCATCCGGCGTGTATGCATCGAGTACAAGTTGAACATAATGGGCTTGCGGTACCTACAACCGGACCCTACGGCTGCCACCGCGCATCAGACACTCGAGAGACACAGGAATTGCAAAAATTATAGGCTCCGAGACATTGTAGACAGTCGACTAGGCTCGACGTCCCTGAACCTCGTTGCATCAAATTCTACTTGGACTAACTCGGTTGCCGATACTGTCTGTCTTCTCATAGCACGGTATACGGTATAGTTGTCTCTCCCACGAACGTGATCCAAATTGCGTCGTGTTTGTAATCGTCTCAATCAGAAAAATGTTCATAGAACAATAATTGTATCTATAAACGTGACATATGGAGTCCGAAGTTTCCGAGCCGTGCCATCAACGCCGAGAAAATTCGTTGATTTCCGCGCGTCGAGTACCAGCGGAGATTTTGATGTCCTGTTTCTGGCGACTCATCCACTATAAAAGCATGATCCGAGGGACGCATAAGTGCGGGCATTCGGCACGTCTCGACTCGATAAGTAAAAACGATCGACGAGGCTGGCGGATGGAGGAGCCACGGTTTTTCCAGGGAGCCACTTGCGGATCGTTCATCATACCGGTAATGCATCGAGCATCCCGGTTCCCCTTTGGCCGAGGATCGGGCTGATAGCGAGAGAACGATCTTTGACGCTTACAAGGAGCCAGGACCTGTGCTCCTCGTGCTTTCCTGCGGCGTTCTCGGGCCTGTCTTCCCGAGTGCCTCCAGGCGAATCCCTCCGAGGAGACCACGAAGCTATGCAACCCCCCGGTAATGCGCGCATCAATAACCTATCATATCCAACTTTCCAGATGCGGTTCGATGCGATGTTACGCCTCTCACACTCTCGGCAAGCCAAGGCGCGTCGATATCCTCGTCTAGCCTGTAGACTCGAGTAAATGTATCTGCTCCGCGAGCTGGAACGTTGAACCGGCCCCGCAATCTTTCCGGCGGATACCACCCGAGCAGAATAAAAAGCCATCCCTATGCAACGGTGGTAGCCAGTGGCGTTCGCTATTATCAGTCACGAAAACTACAAACACCGGCCGAAAGGGTCGCGAGTAATTCCACAGGTGAAATTGCATCGGCCGGTTTTCCAATTACCCTTGCTGATCTCAATTCGAATGGGATTGGGTGTATATTGATTGTTCGATTACAACGTGTACACGTATGTGCCACCCTTCGCTCATCAAATTTATTTTCACCCGGCAAATGAATTGCTAATGCAAACGTGGGAAGGCGCAATCCTTCCGGCCACACGCGTTTCATTATGCCTCTGCGCGATCAGCCACGAATTCCTTCATTATTTTCGAGAGCTTCGTTTTCTTAACAGTGAACAGTTTAGGTACCCACGAATAAGTCGTGGTCATTTTTCTAATAATTCTTCAAGAGGATTTCTTAGAATGAGCCCCAACTCGAATGGACGATCGTCTATCGGCTTTTAAATGAATGTGAAAGAAACTATTGTAGATTTAGTTTTAAATTGTGCAATTTTCGATGGGACACCCAGTACATGGCCGAGGAATTATCTTCTTTCGTTCACACCGTTCTAGCAACTCGCAGCGCGATTCAACGATCCGATGCAAAGCAGCATTTGCACGGCGAGTATCGGTCTTCAATTTATCAAGCAGTAGGAAGATAAATTGCGAATGCGGTCGAAGTACTTTGTCCGGTAATATGTGTGTAATAAAGTGCGAATGTAATGAAATAAGCGCCGACGCTCGATGGCGCAGCGCATTCGGCTGATTAAACGTCATACGTAATATTTGGTTCGAGGCTGCGAATTAAGTGCGGATCGATAGCGAGACTACTTCTGGTCAACTTGTTACCGCGGCGAGCGAACGAGGGAATAAACGAATTTATCGGTCTCGATCGATTAAATATCGCCGAGCGGTGGACGTGCGGTGTGAAAAATTGGTTTCGAGAATAATTGACCGTTCTAACCGTTTTCATAATGAAGAGGCTGTATAAAATGTTTTACGGGCCATCAAATGTACCGACGCTTCTTTAAATCGTCGAGTGTACTTACGTTTACTGTTTTGACCACCATCTCTCTGGACTGCGGGTTCACCTCGCTCCATTCGCTGGCATAGCACGGTCCGCGATGGCCGAACAACTAAAACAACGAAGAATCTTTTAAGAGGTAATATAAATTACAAGGGAACCGTTGTTAAAAGCGAAATAGTTTCTCCTCCGAGGCGGTACACCGCGCATACCGACGCGCGACAAACGCAACAATGCAATTAACGCGGTGCAGCGATTCGCACGATCCGGCAATTTTTAAAAATTAATGAATCGGCTCGAATAATTAACCCGAGCGAAGTGTCGCTGCATCTGTGTTTCCCAATAATTGATTATATGTTTCTGTGATTAATAACGCCTCAATTACCGGACCGTGAGAATCGCCACAATAGCCGGACGATACACATGTGTTTCGCAAGTAATGAATTAAACACCTCCCGCCACGAGCCGGCCATTAATTTTTGCGACACACCGCCAACGGCACGGTGAAAAAAAAAATAAACATTTACGGAACGTGACAAAATGCGTGTACCGCGGCGAGCAGCGAATTTAAAATAAATATTTCGCCGGTTTTTATTAACGTTCCCGAGCTTGGCTTGCTTTTTCTCGAGGCTGTGCTCGACAGGATTTCATAAAAACGATCTCCTCCTTTCAAGAACACCGAGGAAAGTTTATAAGAAGTTTAAGGTGAGGCGAAGTATCAAATCAAGTTTTTAATACGCTTTTAACTCGATAAAATCTTCCGCGGGAATAATATATTCATGTGAATGGTCGCCTCTGTAAATTACGTTGAACAAATATGATTCTGCATAATGTGTTTGCATTAACTGAATAATCACAGAAGGCAGTAAATAATTACAGAGGGAGGAGTGACAATATAGCGCAGCGAATATTGCAATTTTGATTGTCGAGCCCTTCGCACAAGTAGCGAATCTTTCGTTTCGAACGGTGATAATTAACGAGCAAATTGTTGATAACATAAATCTAGGGTGAATCGGCCTTTAACACATTACCGACCGGTGATTATTGCATATTTTTGAAAAATGTATGGTACATGGCTAAATTTTCATTTAGCATTTAGTATGAACTAACTAAGTCACCCTCAATAACGTCGTCTAATAGTTTCATTTAAGATTGCAATGTCAAAGAAAATTTCTATGCTTTTTTTTTGGTACACCAGAATTATTGAAAATCCTATTAATAGGCTTCCGGTCGGTAAAGTGTTAAGGTCCGTGAGACAAAGTGTGAATCCGGAAGCCCCTTATTCCGACGGAATTGGGCAATTACTCGGAAACCAGTTAACAGTTGCAGAAAGAAAGAGTATTGTCCGCGATAGATCTAATAATCTTTCGAACCTTGTATGCTTTTGTACCTAATAACAAGGTTCTGTTTTAGGATCACCTTCCAACATGAAAGGAAACGAAAACAAAGCAAGGAGTACTATTAAAGATGCAGAGTATTAACTCCTATTAAAGATCAAGAGACGACAATTACAGGTGGTTTACGACAAGGGACTGCATCGAAGGTACCCAGGCACGACAATTCCACAAACCTAAGTGGCGACGACAGGCCCAACGCCGTAGTCGAAGTACAAAAGGTCAAGTACCAGTCCCAATGCACAATAGCGATGTCCCTGCCATAAAACGCTGCCCAACGCAAGCCTCTACAGAGAAAGAGAGAAAAGAGAGAACGAGAAGGAGAGAGGTAGAAAAAAAGAGGAACACGGAGCAACTAACTGAAATCGAAACGAGCCTCCGCACTTTCCCTTCCCGTCAAGTAATTTCAAGAGTGCCTAAACGCGGAGCCGATCTCCCCTCGGCGTTCCAGTTTGCTGTGCATTCGTTATATACGGGACTGTGATTCGAGGCATTCGGGCGAGCGAGCCGGCACAACGGGAACGGCTTTGCGAAATGGCCAAGCTTATAGAAAATCCTGCGAAAGGAAGCAATTCGCCGAGCCAAAAAGGATTCGAAGCCGGGATCCTCTCCGCCCACTGGCGTTGGATTCGGAAGGAGCAGGTGGGGTTGGAAGAGGCGGAGGAGGAGGGAAAGGAGGCTCTAAGAGAGCCCGATGTGTATTCCAAAACGGAGCCGTCTAGCTGGATGATTGCCAAAGAGCGTAACACCGAGAGGAGGAAGAAGAGGGGGTCTCGCTCATTATGAAAGTTGATACTGTCGATGTCGTTGTTTTGTAATTCTCTACCTCGAGCCTGCCCATCCCCTTACTTCCTCTCTCTCTCTCTCTCTCCCTCTCTCTCTCTCTGTCTTTCTCCCTCTATCGCACCCCGTCTTCTTCTTGCTCGACGTTGTCGAAAGTTTCGAATTTCCTGCTGCACCAGTGCCACGCTGGTGTTTCTATAGATTGCTCGGTCAAACGGGCAGGGAACTGTTTTGTCTGTAAACTGGCGCCCGGGCAAAGAAAGGGATGCAAAGCTCCGCGTGCCCGTGTATGTGGATTGATTTCTTACGACCGGTCCAACTTTCGAGTAAATAAACCCGAACGGGAGCTCTGCTTTTGCCGGTGCGACGACGCACGCTTAAAACGAAAGTTGTTCGCCCATTGTCCCGCCTGATTGATTACAACGGCGGACCGATGCTCGCCTACCCCCATCTATGCTTTGATAGCGAACTTCGACCCTCGCCCCGAGAGTTATGAAACGGGAAAGTTCCGTTTCGGACTCGGATTGAGCCGACCGACCGCAACACGACACTTGTTTTAATAGCCCGGCCGGATTATGTTGAAAATAATGGAGTGAATCGATTCCACTGTGTAGCTTTCTTATATCATTAGAATCTGTCGGGCTTTCATACCCTTTCCTCGTTGCGCGAACATGGTGATTCTACATGTAAAAATGTGTCGAGAAAAGGGGATAACATTTTTTCGTTTCCGACGTCTCGATCTAGCATTATATTTAATGAATGGTAACTACGTCAGTGAATGCAGAGGACGTGATTCTTTGCGCCCCGTAATGGATTTTAATAAATTATTTTCCGGAGCCTCATAGCTTGCGGTTTCATAAATTAAGTACAGGTATTAGGGTAAGTGAAACCATTCCTTCGAGGTCGAATGAGCCGGCCGTGCAAGTTATATAAGATACCCCACTGGACGGGGATTAATGATTAACTAACATATGGTCTAGTCATAGATAGATATACGTATACTGTTTCAGGATTACGGGTGGAACAAGGGAAACCTCGACCACGAATAACATAGACTTAACTTAGACAGCAAATGTACACGTCTGGCAAAACGTGATCGATCGAATTGGTTAAACATCGATCATTGTAAGTGTTAGTGGAAAATATATTTTCATTAACGATAAAGGCAAATTAATAACGAAAATATTGAGACTGATTTAAGGAAGGGTCTCATTCTAAGTATTCTAATAGCCATCTGATAATCATTGTAGAAAATCGCAATAAATTAATTCTATAGTTAGGAAATAACGACTATGTGGGTTCACAGCGTCACAGACGATTCTGCCTTGCCATTGTTTAAAGCAAATGCGATAAATCAAGAGCAGCGAGCGACGTAGCTATGTGCCCAAAAATGAATCGTATTGCGTAAGCCTAACTCGTCTTCCGGACTTTTAGATAGCGGCAGATCGCCAATAGTCTTTTTCGCGTCCAACATACGTAAGTGCACGTGATGCTCCGAATAAATGTTGATAACAATTTAACCGCATTTCCCGCGTATTCTTGTAAGTACAATTAAAAATAAGAAACATTCATGATCCAGCGACAAGTATGAAAAACGATAGCGATATCTGTTGTAATTCCGATCCGGGAAATGCTTGGAAAAGTTTCGTCAAGGTCACGGTTTGGGGCAAGGGCGAAAAGGTCATCCCGATAAAGTAGATTGTGAATGAACAACTTTGTGACCTACCCACGAGAGCGCGTGCAATAATCGATAAGCCGTGCCGTGGATAAGGTTCCGCAAGGTTAATAATGCGAGTTTCTGCTCTGATCGACCATTGAAATCGAGTGTGTTAGCGACCTTGCCGTGATGGCAGCGCTAATGCGGCCATTACATGCACTGCAGCGAGCTTGCTGGAAGATTTGTTACTCTGACCGTAATAATGGAACTTTTCCCACGTAATCGCCGCTTAATTATGCGTAAGCCTACCGTTTCCGGACAAAGAGCAATTAGTCACAAGGAAACTGTGTCAACCATTTTACTCCGAAGTCACTGTTAGAACTCCAATATCAAAACGAGTTCAATTATTCATAATTTACACGTTCCTAGCTGCACTCTTCACTAATTGGCAGCAACATCGATACTATATAATGATAACATAAAAGACTATAGGTCAAGAATATTGGAAAAGTACCGATTATATAGTGTATAATAAGATATCATAGTAATCAGATTAAAACAGCCTCCATACAGATCAAATATTGAAATTGTTAAGTACAATGCACGTGATATGCTCAAGCCAGAGCAGTATGAATTATAAATAACCGTGTTAAATTTGTAGCTATGCTAACATATGACCAATGCCCTATACCACTCTATACAGAAAATATTTTTATAAATGAATGACAGTTGACGCAATGTGTGTATATATGCATAATTAGATTGTTCCGATCTAATTTCGCTAAATTAATTATGCTGAACGACTTTTAATCGTACGTTCTTGGTGATGTACTTCGATTGGAGAGGTTATGTTCGACACTGTATAGGGTAAATAACCTGAGTGATTTTCGGGAACTTACCGGTAATATCCAGGTTGGGAATCGCCATTCGCTGGTGACAAGCCTGTGCGAGTACAGGATACCCTCTTTGACATGTCGGTCAATTACGTCCGTACCCAAAACGCACGGGTTTACTGGATTTGGATACTTTCTGCACGCAGCCTTCACCACCGTCTCCCACGGGTGCCTGGAAAATTTAGATAAATTTGTATCTCTAGACACGTTATGACACCTAACCCGCGCTGCTTTCACATAAAGAATGAAAGATTGCAAAATATTTCCACATCCTAGCCTTGAATATTGAGTACAAATCAATTTCTGCACATGGCACTCACTCGAATGTATGATACGACGTCCAAATCTTCATATCTGTTAATTTCCTCTTTCTGTTTGACACAAAGACACCACTAAAATTTTACAAACGTTGGACATGAAAAAATAACACAACCCCAGCACAGCAAAGTCCGTCTACTGCCTACGAAACCATTGAAACCTAAGGACCGCACAAAAGAAATCCAATGAACTTTATCAGAGAGGAAATGCTTGCGTTCAGGGTTTCGGAGACACCAGCTTTTGCTCGAACGACAGTGCTGTACCGAACGGAGAAGAGTCCAATTGTTAACTGGACAACTGCGCTTCAGTCGATACTATCGAGAAATTATTTCGATTCTAATCCGCTTGGTGCATCACTGTCGCTTAAGCAGAATTTTAAGCAGCATAACGTATCTATATTATCAGGAAAAGGTGGGGCTGTGATATTGGCGGGAAAGTACCGGAACGTTTAAAATGAACTAAAGTATTTTAAGCTTTATAGAGGTTATTATTTTAATATACAGCTACTTGTATATTCAGTAAATTTGTATAATGTTCGATCTGGTTAGATGCATAATTTTTTATTTTAGTTTAAAAAATTATATTATAAATTAATATAGTATCATATAGAACCATTTCTCGATTGGTTCAACAGTTATCTTTCGTAAAGATCGTACGATAATTACTATTTTCAGCCATAACAAATCTAACAAACTTCATAATAGAAATATTTTATGCATGCTTAAAACCCTCAAAAATTGTCTGAAAAGAAATTTACATTCTGAAGACCCAATGGTAAATGTGTTTTAACGTTTTCCTCTTTTCGAACTAAATCCCCCTCTCGTCGCCCTAGAAAGAAGATTTTTTAAAAAATCGCAAGGGAAAGTTAAAATAAATGAACATTGATTAGTAAAGGATCAGAGTGCATAGACTAACACACCAAAAATATTTTGAAGTTTTCTCTGCCCTGATCTATCTCTGATGAATAAGGGTACAGGAGGTTGTGGGCCTTTATGGTTCATAATAACATTTTTGGCACGATTCAATGCATTATAAATAAGATTTGATTTTTGTGCTCTTGTTAAATAAACCACACATTGTCCTAAAATTACATCACACTCTGGCATTCCAATCATTGCGCACCCGTGCATGGTGTGAACTGCTATCCCTGTAGCAAAGTACTTTTAAAATTAAGAATAACAAAGCACCTAGTAACATAATGCATATACCTAATGCATCAGGATCTTCTAAACCAATATCTTCGCTTGATATCCTGACTAAACGTCTTGCTATATCTACAGGATCTTCTTTGATTGCCATAATCCTGGCTAGCCAATATAAAGCTGCACTTTCATGACCACCTTTTATTGATTTATGCAATGCAGAATATAAATGCTGAATATTATTATTTTGTCTATTTGACAGCATATGCGCTTGCTTAAGACTTTCTTTAATATCATTGAGGGTTATCAATGCAGCACGAGAAGAATTTGAGGCTTTAGTTTTAACTGCTAAGTCTAAACCATTTAATGCAACACGTGCATCTCCATCACATACTTCTGCTAGCCATTCAATTACTGCTTTGTTAATAATAAAATCTGGCTTTGAATGTAAGCTCGATTTACCTACTGAATTATATACATTTTTATTTTGGAGGCCGTTTATTTCTCCATAAATGGATGCAACTGCTTTACAAAGAATTTCCACTATGTTCGACACTGTCAATTTACCCAATGGAAATACACGACATCTACTTAATAAGGCAGAATTTAAGCTATAAGATGGATTCTCAGTAGTAGTGCCAATTAATGTAAGTGCTCCTGCTTCTACATGAGGTAAGAAAACATCTTGCTGGAGCTTATTGAAACGATGTATTTCGTCCATAAATATAATAGTTTGTTTACTAAATTTCGAGCCATTCTTAGCTTTCTTAACAACTTCTTTGACATCGTTAATGCCACACGATGTGGCACAGAGCCTTACAGTGTGCACTTTGTCGCCACATATTTCTTTGCTCAATCGTGATATAACATTGGCCAAAGACGACTAAAAGTAGTTAGAAGCGATAAATATCATTAAAAACGGATACTTGGTATGTATCTTACCTTTCCACATCCAGGTGGACCCCAGAATATCATGCTGGGAACATGTCCATTTGTCAACAATTTTTGTAAAACCGTATCAGAGCCAATAACTTGTTCTTGGCCAACATAATCTGCAAAGCATTCTGGTCTCATTCTTTCAGCAAGAGGAATATGATCTGTGCTCGAACTTGCTCTTTGTTGATTCATATTTGGCGCAATTGTTACAGTGTCTTTTTTCAACTTCTTTGCTAGAGTTGTCTCGGCCGTTACCTCCGGCGACAAAGGTCTCTTTGGACTTCGAAACGACTTTTCTGGAGGTTCATCGATTGCAGAAAGACATAAATCAATATGATTTCCTATGTCTTCTATTGAATACTCTTTCCTACATACTGGACACAACATAGTCAATTGTATACGTCTGTTTCTGTAATGAATTCTGTAACTTACGAAATAAAACCTAGCCTAAACACGAGGCATACGGTATGCCATATACCTAGCCTAGACTGAGCCATGTGCTTCACAAGCATGAAGCAAAAAAATATGTAGCTTGTCTGTAATTGTATAAAAATTGCGCACCAATATTTAAACATGGACGAGTTTGTGGAGGATTGTTGCAACAAATTAGATTGAATTATTGAGTTATATTAATCAAATTAAAAATATAATAGATTCTTATTCTATATATAAAAATACGAACAGCCGCTTGTTAAATTCACGATCGCTGTTTCCTCGAAATTTTTAGAATTTCTCTTTGCAATCCTGAAATATAAATATATAACTGTAACTAACTATAAACATATTCGTAACGTATCGGTCCTATAATTATAGCGAAATCAATTGACCATTTATCACTGGAAATATTGGACTGATTAAAGTGCTCTCAGTATTGAGATTACTGTAGATTAATCCTGATTAGAGGATTACTGTGATTCACAGTACAAGAAATCTGATTCAATGGTTAATTGAGTGCGTGCTAGCCATAATTTGTTACCCTGTTGACTTTTCCACACTATTTCAACATCGAAGATACCATCATCCTGTATGAGACTTTGAAATTGTCTCATCCCTCCTCCGACCCCGAAATAATAACTTTTAGCGGCAATGAATCTATTCAATAGCAACAAAAAAAGAAATTATTTACTATTGTTCGAGAAACCCAATCTAGCAATTTTAATTATATGAAATTAATTGAAAAATAAACCGAAACGATTATACTTGCCCCACGCCATTTTGTTTCAGTTTCTCTATGAAAACTTCGTACAATTTCCTGTGATTGTCAGGATTGTAAATTGTTTCGCTTGTGAAAATTAGATCGTACTTTGTACTTTCATTTTTACGATCAGGCACATTTAATTTTGTAAATGATTCCCAGTCCCCGCAAAAGAAATCACATCTTCGTAAAACATTCTCCCGATCCTCTGAATTTAGTAGAACGTTCGGAATCGTTACAGTTTTTATTACCTCGACGTTCTGCAAAATGGTTTACGTAAACCATGGGTTCTTAAAAAAGGTGATTGAAAAATTATATACGAAAAAAACGAACGTAGTCTTGGAAATGGACGACGGAATTTTTCGAAAGAGCTATGAGACCAATGATACCAGCACCACATCCCAAATCCAGCACAGTTTTGTCTTGAAAATCAACATTGTTTTCGAAAATGTAGCAACCTAGATCGTAACTACACTCCCAGATTTTTAAACCACCTTGATACAAGAATTTTTCATTAAATTCTACAATTCTTTATCACGAATAACGCAACGTTTGCATTTACTTTAATTTTAAACTAACCGCCATGTACCTTCGTATTTGGCAGGAACAAGATCAGAGTGTTGCGACTCGGCTTCTATAATATTTGCACAGTTTTCCTCTTTCAGGTCTTGCAAAGCTTTTTCAGATCGAATTAATTTTAATTTGCATCCCGGGAATACTGTGCTTTCTACGTAATCATTCGATTCAAATTCTTTTGTAACATCCGATTCCGTCACACAAACCTTCGAAGCAGGAATCCAATTAATTAACTTTTTCGTCTGAATATCACTTTCTGAAATTAGTATCCTAGGTATTCATTTTTCATTGTATGCAACACTTAAAATGTTGATTTCATTTATTAACATTCTCAAAGAACATATTTGAAACTGGCACATGCGTATAAAGTATAAACTAATGTAGCAGACACATAACCTTTGAAAACATTTTCGAATACATGTTCAAATAAATTGAATAAACTCAGGATTACCTTTCGCGTCGTTGTTTTTTGAAAATCCAAATTTGAACATCTTGATTCTGATATTTGTTCGTATATTCACGTTGTGGAAACAGCAGGAGATTGATTAAAATATTGTAGCGACAAACACCATGATTCACGATAAGTCAGAATTCTGCTAAAAATGATTTCTGGTTCACAGCGGCATCTGAACTTATTTCGATGAACTAACTTATAAACCCGCGAACGGTTCCTTCGATGGTAATTTTTGAAATCCATTCAAAATTAAAACAGAATTATTATTAATTAATGTTGTAATTGCTTTTTAATTAACAATACTAAATGTTTTAGAAATTGTTTTATTAACAATACTAAAACGATTGAATTTGTCAAGAATAGTATAATGACTTTGCAAATAATTATTGTAATAAAGAAGAAAACAATTTTCAAACATCATCGTTTCATCATCGCATGACGATTCAGCGATACAACGAAGTAGTATATTTATCATTTATTGTCTTTTGTGTTTTTAATCTAATCTCATCTTGGAATAAGTAACGTAAACGTGAAGAAACAACTAGTAATTTTAAAATCAATTTGATAACAATATCATTGAGCTCCATTATTGTTATCTTTAACGGTATACAACGACGTAATATCACTACAAAACTATTAAAAAATGATATCAACTAATTTCCTCAATTCATATAGTACTATTTAATAAATAATCTATAACCAATACAAAAAAAATTTCAATTACGGATTAATTTTGTCAAAATATCTACTTAAATGTTAAGGAAACAAACCGCTACGAGACGATACAATTTGCAAGACAATTACCACAGAAATCGTATGCAAAATTTCCTCAGAATTCGAGGAAACGTGCGGCGTGTGTCAGAGCGAGATAAAGCGTAAACAATATTAACTCGAAATTGTTATCAGCCGATCGTTAACACGGTAAACGTTGTGTGGATTAATAACAACAACAAAAGTTCATCTAACGAATTCGTACACGAGCCACGAGCAGTAGCACCGTATCATCAGCTCCGATCAAATCGCGCGATAACGCTTCATGGAACTCGAAACTTTTCTTTCCGGAAGGAAGAAGAAAACAAAGAAAAAAAAGGAAGAATAATAAATTCTGTAACGAAACGGTCGAGTAATTGTCCCCGCGGATAGTTGTGTAATGTATCAATTACCGAATGCAAGTTCATAGTGGCCATTATGGGGGCCGGTAATTATCGAATGTGTATCTTATCGTGTGCCATTTCTCATTATACCCATTATCTTTTCGATTTGTAGTCCGTCACAGATTACGGGACGATTATTCTCTTTTGGACGTCGCCGACGCGATGTCGATGTGGTCCACTAGTACCCATTTTACACGAGAAACGAAATTCGCGTGGATCGTACATTTTTTTCGCGATACAACGACCTGGTGGAGGGGAGAGGGTTAAAAGACCTAACATACTCCTTGGAGGGACTTCCCGGTTACGTTCAATTTTTCGTTTAAAAGCCGACGCCGTTTCACGATTCACGTACAGTTACACATTTAACACAAGCTGCTACGGTGCTTGTAATCATGGGATCATCGACTAATTTCGGATACATCGCCTGTGCTCTCATCTTCCTCGTGTCTTTCGGCTTCATCGTTTTATCGTTGCCCATCAGGTGGGACACTTTCAAAAACGACACAGGTAAGTAATTTGCAAAATTAATAAATCCTTCCTTCTTCGGTAGTCCGTCCAATCTTATCGAATAGATTGCGGAATTCGATGCAAAATAAACACTGCATTATTTCTTAGTTATACGAACTAGATATCCGCTTCGTTCATCAATAATTTTATTAAATCAGAATTATTTCGACAGCATTTTTAAATTATTTAAATACTTTCACTGTCTTGCGTTTGACGTACTCAATCTTGTCCTGAATGCATAAAATTCCAGTCGTAGAGTAAGCTAAGAAGAATTTTCTTATGAAAGAAGAATTTATTTGTTTATTCGTATTAAACTCTTCGCGTCACTTGATATTCTGTTGTTTCCAGGCCACGTTAGAATAATAACCAGAGAAGAATGGAAGGCCAGACCACCTGTCGAACGTGTTTTAATGGACACACCAGTACCTTATGTTGTGATCCATCACGGCGGAATCGCCAAATACTGCTCTAATCAAAAGACGTGTTCCGCGATCGTGAGACATTATCAGGATCTCCACCTTGACGATCGAGGATGGTTCGATATCGGCTACAGTTTTCTTATTGGCGAGGATGGGAATGCATACGAGGGCCGTGGATGGGATTATGTCGGCGCTCATGCTCCTGGCTACAACTCCCAAAGCATTGGAATATGCATAATGGGCGATTTCAGTGGTGTGTACCAACACTTTTGATTTGTGATTAGTTCTCCGGACTTTCATCGAATTAAACATTTGAGGATGTAGAATCAATGCAGAATAAATTTAACTGTTCGATTACCCTGAATTGTTAAAAATGTTTACGTTTTTGCATAGATTTCCTGCCGAACGAAGCAGCTCTGAAGGCTCTGAGCGGTCTCATCGATCGCGGAGTGTCTCTGGGTAAAATCAGCAGCAATTACCACGTGATAGGTCATCGTCAAGCCAGAGACACAATATGTCCTGGTAACACATTGTACACGTACGTGCAAACGAATCCACGATGGATCAAGAATCCTGTACCAAAAAATGGAACAGCGAACGCGACGCCAGTCGTTCCTGCGAATGAAACCAGCTTGAACACAATTAAAAATACTTAATGTCCACGATCATACACTTAGAACAATTACCAGCCAGTCTTAGTCAATATCTAGTTAAATACAAACGCTTTATCGCCAACATAAGTAAACATTTGCATTTATATCCTTGCGTTTTATAGGGCCATGGCGTCACGACGGCGTCCGTTTCGTTTTTCCAAAGTATTCTGTTTTGAGGCAATATGATTTTAAATAACTATTTATACTTTATCCATATGTAACATAATTTTGAAGAACGATGAAAAATGACGAAGACTTCTGTGGTTGAAATACCTTTTACAGTATTTTTGAAACATTAATGAATGAATGTTTCACATTGATCGCAACTTATTCATCGTCATTAGAGGAGAATAAGTTAAAACGAGTGGTGCAACAATTGTGCTAAAACTAGCTTGTAATTATCAATAGTAACTAATGTTCCTGAGAAACTTGTTTATTTCTAATACAAATAGTTATACACGAGCATGTGAGACGACAATAATCACGCGTACTGAAAATACACCAGTGAACACGAAAATTTCACGAATTTACTGTAATGTTATTGTAAATATTTCGTAATTAAATAAATTATTGTAAATAAAAAAGATTGTCCTGCATTACAGCCAGAGGTATTTAAATTCGAATCTAAGGGTAACTAATAGATGTCCAAAATTTCATCAGATAAAGAGAAAAAATTTTCAGTAGATGCACATTACGCGGACAGAAGTATTACGTAATAGTTGATCAAACCGACGCGTCGCGACGCTGAGAATCACGGAAATATTCGAAGCTGCATAAGAGATTTTTGTGCGCGAGTTGCCTGCTGTAAATATTGTATCTAACATAATCTGTCTTGTTGGTGGTTCTTATCATACTGTTGTCCGGGGAAATCCGAGTTGATACACTATATACTAGTAATATATCTTGGATGTATTTGATTTCTCTTATTACCAAAGTTCACGGTGTCAAAGAAGCTAGATACCACTTATAAATATCTGCTACGTAACACTTTCAATGGCAGTCTATAACAATCGGTGAAGATGAACGGTCCAATTGTTGTGTTACTCACGCTGGCGGCTCTCGAAGCAACGTTTGGAGCTGTAATACACGAAACTCCTGGTAAGAATTTGTTTATACTTCTAATTTTAATTCTTAATATATCGTTGCCCTTCAAGTCGTTAATGTGATCTTGTATTTTAATTGTAAATCAACGTTCATCTCGCTGTACTATTTTATTTTCTCTCCCAAATGTCGTTTATTCACTTTGTGAATGATGCCCTTCATTAATAAACAGCCTAAGAACATGTAGACGAGTTTACATTGTTTTTAAATCTGTATATACTTGCATCAGTAATTGCAATAGATTGAAGCTGACATAAAACTTGTTGACTAAAATTTACATTTTCTTGTTACATCGTATTACTATCGTAATCTCATTTAGGATTCGAAACGTGGTCGAAATTTTGTTACGTGGAGGCGTCAAGGCCATTTAAACATATACAAGCATGTAATTAGTATGGAGACGACCTTCTGCCTCGGCCAATTAAGCATTCTATTCTGCAAGTTTGTAGATAAAAGTGGAGAACCTGGTGTATTTGTAATTAAAATTGGCACTTTGTCTCGCTCATGTTCATATTTAGAAACATTTCTAATACCATTTCACTTTTAAAGACTCGTGATTCGGCAAAGTATTAGCACATCGCGAAAACTTAATAGTTACTGGACACGCCAGTGCCGTGACATTGTTAACATTCAAGCAGATAATCTGTTTTGGCCATGAATTGTCTACAAGATTCAATCTACGGCACTACGGAAATCATTATTTTAGTTGACGTGTTCAGATGTCGTAGCGGAAATTGTCATATATCGCTAATTGTAAATAAACTTCTGATATATTTTATGTACTAGTCCAGAATTATATTGTGCGTAGATCGTCCAAACATAATCACGAGGTCAGAATGGGGAGCCAGAGCATCTAAAAAACCAATAAGTAATCTACGAGTAGATCCGCCACCGTATGTAATAATCCATCATAGTGCGACCGATTCCTGTACGACCCAAGCGATTTGTCAAGCCAAAGTACGAAGCTTCCAGGTAATCATCTCAGCGAAACTTAAAATATACAATTACAGTAATTAAATAGAAATTCATTTATGATATTCATTTATGATTTACTGACGTTTCGGATTCCGGTTAGTTATTTTTACGAGACATAGCAGCATCCTTGATTAGTTTTTAATGTATTCATATTCATATACATATAATTTTGAACATAGAAGAAATTCGCAATGATGACTGACCACTTTTATGTTAATTTATGTATTATTGTGCATAATTTCAGAATTATCACATGAATGAAAAAGGCTGGAGCGACATCGGCTATAATTTCGTTGTTGGAGGAGATGGTAACGTGTACGAGGGAAGGGGATGGAGCAAGCATGGCGCCCATTCGCAACTTTACAACTCAAAAAGTATTGGAATCTGCCTAATTGGCAATTTTGTCGGTAAGCTCTAATACACGTTAGTTAATTTGCATTGAACAGCATTATTAACACAGTCCTAGCCATTTAAAACTGATTTTGATGTCCCAATAATAAAAATTGTTGCAGCTCACGAGCCACACGCAGCAACGGTTAATGCAACTAGGAAATTAATAGCGTACGGAGTGTCCATCGGAAAAATAAAAGATAATTACACATTATTGGGTCATCGGCAAACTGCGAGCACAACCTGTCCAGGAGACAAATTATACGAATTGATCCAAACGTGGCCACATTGGTCAGAAACCGCGTGAAAACGCATCCTTGTCATGTATTACCATATTATTTATTTAATAAATGTATCTTTTCTATCGTAACACTATACATTATTATTTTTCGTTTCTGATATATACTCATACGTAAAGTGTCACGACACCGTTCACAGCATTATCGTAGGTGTCCTCCTCAGTTCTTACACAAATGTCTATATGCGAAAAGTCCGGTGATTTTGCGTTACCGTCGCTATAGTGAGTTGTGTCTCTGGCCTGGTTGTCAAAATTAATCAAATTAATTATTAGAAAAAACAGAATTGTTTCGATATTTCAAGATAGACACCATGAAACAAGTTTTTCGAATATTGATAATTGTACCTGTAGAGGAATTTGACGCTCAAATTTTTCATTTAGCTCAGGTATGCATACTTTCGTCCCATACGGTATGCCTGAATCTAAATCCATAGAAACTGTCACAAACTCAGCGCGGCCGTCAAGAAAATCCTATAATTCACGCATGAAATATTCACGTTACACCATTTGCATACTTAAAGCCGCTAAATTGATCGTTCATTAAACATATTTCATTCTGGAACAACTATTCTAAGTATACTAGAGTACTACTCAATGCTGAAAGCCTAATAAAATTCAGGGAATTCAATACTTTTTCCATATATGAAAAAAATCAGGAAAAATGGATTCTCTCAATCCTATTAACCACTTCGCTCTCATGGACGTGTTATGACGCGACGTCGCTACCGTTCGTATAAGATCAGAGACGCGTTATCACGCGACGCAATGCCGCTTCCGCGGTGCCACGGACGTGTAAACACGCGACGCTATGCCGTTCGTGCGATGCTACACACGACATATCTCGCGTGTTTCTTTATTAGATTAAGTCCTTTAATTCGAAAAATTATTAATTCTGGGAATGGTATAGTTAAAGAAAAACATTGATTTCAGGATTCAGGATTCAGGAAGAAAAATTCAAAAATGGAAAGAGGAGAACTGTTTTCCGATATACCGGATGACTGTAGTACACCGCTATGTATGTCGGTATAACTAAAAACTTGTACTTCAAAGTTTGTTGTAGAACTGGGAATATTCCATTTTCTTTTAGTAATTAAATTTTTCCATCTTTCGGACAATGGAACGTTATCGTCACTTATACTACTTTCGCTATCACTATCGCTGTTACTTACGATACGATTTTTAATTCTCCGCATGGTGGTCTACTCCCGTGAACAATTAAACAGGAACTAACTGAAACGACATAGAAATAAGCGGTGTCCTCAGACGGAGCAAAGACAAGCCCGCGTGTTTTCACGTCCGTGGCATCGCACGAACGGCATTGCGTCGCGTGATAACGCGTCTGTGACCTTATACGAACAGTAGCGACGTCGCGTCATAACACGTCCGTGAGAGCGAAGTAGTTAAGGTTGCATACATCAACAACAGCATCAACGTATAATTGTTGTCGAACCTGTAGAGTTCTCAATTTCTTCATGTTAACATCCACGTGATCGAACTCGTCGTCACTACTAAAATCAGGAAAATAGGCGGTCATTGTCACATTCTTGTGAACGCGGCCGCTGCACTTCAAGTCTGATCTATTCAGACTTCTTTCTAAAATGAATGAACATCAAACTCGAATTAGAATGAAGAACAGTCGCGAGATACGGCAGATATCTTACCACTTGCGAGTGAAGTTGAAATGAATGTCACTAGCAACACAATTATCAACTTTTTCTCCATTTTCTCGATCAACACTGTACCAACACTGTGCAGTTCAACACTATATTGAACACTGAGGGACTTCGAAATACTGATTGCTGATTCAATTTCTTAGGTGCAACGAGACTGCTGACTTCAGCTTGTTAAATGATTCGATCAGCATTTCGAAGACAAATGTAGGACATCATGATTAAAAATCACCTTGATTATATTTTTCATAAAAGATACGTTCAGGTGAATGTTACACAAAAATTAAAAGAATTGTTTTTAAAATATACGTGCATTATCTTTCATTAATAACGAATCATTACATTTTTTAAAAATTCTTAATGTTTTACTCGTTCCGTGAGTCTCCTCATTTCTGTCGCGAATGCACTCGTTCGAAAGGTGTAAACAAAACTCTCGGTTGCATTAATTAAGCACGAATGTGAAAGCAATTGCATGTGGGAAAAATTCGCGGAACGTAATCGAAGCGTTCTGGTCAAGCGGAAAGTAATGTTTATACAGGTTTGAGCAGCATCGATTGGAAAATCACAGCGTTTCGCCGAATTAAACAAGCCGTACTTAAATCCGTCGTTCATTGATTGTAACATTTCATTAGCTCCTTCATTTCGACCGTAACACAGTGAGGACTGGCCGTACCATACTCTTCCTGAATAATAGAAACCACGTGTGTGTCCGGGACACGTGGAAAAGTACGCGTCCTCAGTCGACCGAAAGTCGTAGCCATTTCTGCTTCACCGTGAACGTTTTCGTCACAATCGCCGATATTAATTGTAGAATACGGGGAATCCATTAACGGGCCTGCGATCATGGGCCTTGCGAGAGAGGCGACGTAACGCGGACAATCTAAAAATGGTTTGTTCATCTTCAATATTTATTAGCGTCTAATCAGGCTTTTGGATCAGCCAATTTCACCTGAAAGGGAATGCTAATTAATTTTGAACGCTGCGCTCTTGTAGATCTCTTGTGATAGCTGTCCTAAAAATATATGAGCACTATAGATAGCTTTCACAAATTGTTTGGGCTTTTACTCTTGCTTCTTCATAATTATATTCGTGAATAATGAAATACTGACGACAGAAAGCGACTGTATACGTAAATGATTATTATGTATGATTAATTTTGAGCGCTGCACTGTTGTAGATTTATGTAATGGTTGTCCTACAAGTTGTTGTACATAATAAAATTTAAAAGGTGTACAGTGCACTATTGTGTACATAACTAATTATGATGTCTAGGTAATCGAATTCATTGGTATATTTTCTTAGGATGATCATGATTTATGGTAAAAGCCGGCGGAAGTAATTTCCAGTCACTTATACACATTCTTCACCACTATTATTGCTGGCGTATGAATATTTTGAACATGATGTGATGGACATGATTGTACATGTTCATTAATTATAAGCTTAATCCTTTTCATAGTAGACGTTGAAAACCACTCATTTAATATTTCCTAGTCATTAAATCGTCGTAGAAGTGTTCTCAAAAGTACTTTTAGAGACGTGTTCATCGATATGCACTATTGATGAATGGATTAAACGATGAAATTGTTTGAAAGAGATTTTTGTGAATGCAAAAGATGTATATAAAAGACTACTAATAAATAATTATAGAAATTCATGCATATGTATCTGGAGACCTTGTGTTTAAAATTGTACTCAGCCTCAACTAATTAAGACTATTATTAAATTAAATAATTTGCTTTGATTCGACGTAATTTTTGCGGTTGCTATGTCAGCGGTGAACAAGTTGGCAGGTTAAATACGTAAAAGAGGTAAATGACTAGCGAAGCAATCGCCTGCAGGCATCTAGAACCGAAAACACTCTTCAGGATTCCCCTTCGTCGGCAACATACACAGAGACGCGTGTCAGTGAACGTGCGCGCTGAACATTTACACGGGCATCGTAAAATAAGTTTATTCAATATTCATCATCGTTAAATGCACTATAAATATTTCAATATAAACCAATTCGAACAATTACTGAACTTCTAAGAAGCCGTGATTTTTTTATTATGTCAGAGCTGTACACTATTTTTTACTTGCATAAGACATAATGTAATACGAGCTTCCTGGTGTTTAAAGAATTATTCGATCGATCGTTCTGATACGTGCCCACTCATTTAAGAGGAAATAGTTCTTTTCATATTGTATGCGGTTCATTTTAGCCTTGCAGAACCACAATTCTCATGTTTATTCAGTTGAATATTTGAAACTGGATTTTTATTTCATTTCTTATTTGAAATCTCTTTCCTTGATGTGAATACTAATGTTTATACAGCAAGATTAATTTTTGGTTTACCATTTTCGTGAAGATTTGACCAGAAAGACAATATATTAATATATTTTAGATGATAAAAATTATCAAAAAATATATTAACATATTCGTTAATAGATATTATTCTCACTTGAATTCACAAAAACATCCTCGTCGGACGACTTTGGTTTAATCGTGCGCAAATACTTCCCCGGCTCGTGTTCTTTCGTATTAACATGCAATTAAACATTTCTTCATTGCGCGATTAATCCGATCTACGGGGGTTCACCAAGAGAAGGTCTACGTGGCCGGCCTCGCGCTTGTTATCCAGTCCGAGTGATGACGAAACTCAAGGATTCACCATGTTTTCATAGCCTTTCTATGATTCCCCTCCAATCATTGTTTTATGTTATTCTTACTTACAAGTACAGTCTAAAAAAATTGTGTACAGAGACCACAAATATGCATCTTCTGTCTACATGCATGAAAGTTGCATGAGTGTTATGAATGAAAGACAAGTCGTGGAACAATTTCACGATGAAGAGTTTAATCTTGTGGATGATAATCGATCTGATAAACCTATCAAAATCCACGCTAATCTATCTCAAGTAAAAGTAATGCTCGTTGCATCACACCAGATACAGCTGGAAATTTTAAAATCTGGAAATCTTCTAAGATTATTGTTGCTCAATAATTGCATTCGGTGGAAAACTTGCGGAAAGGACATCGTCACGAGCGTTTGAACTTTCAGAGACTTCGGTTTCGATCGATCACGTTGATCTTTTCTCTCGCCCTTCCCCGTTCGAGTCTCTGGAACTGGCGATCGATTATGTTTGTTTGCGCGGGCCCAGGGGAAGAACGGTACCCGTTTCTTGCTTCCTCATTCTTGTCCGATGTCCAGTTCCGATGACCCGGTGCGAGGTCTATGGAAAAAATAGAGAGCATAGGTGGCGTCGCGACGCTCGGCATCGACTTCATTCGACGCGGGACGCTTCCTCGTCGCGCAACACAGACACCGCCGTGTTTCGTTCGCTGTTCGTTCCACGTATTGTTTCGCAGCGATGCGTTCGCCCCATTGTATCACGCGAGTCGTCAGATCGCTATGATAACAGCTCCGTGAACCAAAAACCGATCAGGTAATTTTGCACCTCGACAGAAAAATTTCAACCGGCGAAACCACCGGCGAAATAAGGTCGGACGCACAACGCTCACGGTGTTCTTCATTGTTCGAAGTTTTACATGCACTCACGCTTGACCAGCACTGCCACGATTTTGAAATTCATACATCCGCTGTATATCGATCTCATTTTTTATTTAACACTCGACGTGTAACGCTTGTAACGTTGAGCATATGGACACTGATCTTGATGGCGGTTTTATCGTGTCTGATGTGAATAATGTGTAACGCCAATTTTCTTGCAGTTCTTGGAATTGGAAAATCTAGCCATTTATGTTTAAATGATTTTATCATTTATATATGTAGAAGAATATTTGCAATATGTAGTTTTTAAAGAATCTAGTATATGGGTAGCCATAAAATAACCATGAGATAGCCATCGTTGTCTACAAATGTACTTAATATTAATTATCCAAACGGAAATATTAACGCATAGAGTTTCGAAAAAATTATGAAAATTATAATTATGTAAATTATCATGTTTAGAGTCTACTCTTTAATATTTAAAATAAAAATTAGTGATGATTGGTAAAATGAATGCTATAAAAATGATATCTGTGTGTATTACACATATGTTTAACACTTTACAATTAATATGATTGTACATTCTTTTGAGAAAGTTAAAAATAAATATTAGCAAAACTGACACTCTGATTGAGTTAGTGCGACTATCATTTTTCTCGTAGATAACAGCAAATATTCTTGAAAAATGACTACCAACGTGCTTCAAAAAATTGCTTACACTGAAACGTTAACATAACGGTTCCCAGTATATCGCGTATGCAAATTACTTCGCAATACGCTTGAAATAAACATCGAACTCGATAAATTTTAGGGAAAAAAATTTATCTATTTCCTCGTAAATGACCCAATTATTCAGTTTATTTCCTCATACGAATTTCGCGACGTAAATGAAGCACGAGGACCTTCGCGTCGTAGCATCGTATCTGCGTATGACGTTATTTGTGTTACATTTGGCTTCACACGCGACCCACAACCTGGGGAATTCACCGGTTGTTTTTGCAATAGGAAAGTAAAGCCTCAGTAAAATCGCACCGGTCTGTCGCTTCGATGAATCATTGTCGATTATGCGTGCCTTAAGTGATCGCATAATCTGTCGACACGTTTTTACGGATTCGGAGTACTAGTCGTGAGAATTTCTAATCAATCGTCGCGTGCACATTAAAATTGTAAATAAAGACGTTTGTTCTAAATAAGAAGGTATACACTGTTGATTAGTAAAATTGTTTCTATAATATATTTACATCTTGATTTATTATTCTACGCCACGAGTCGACGTATTTGTGGTTTCAAAAAGTTGAATCCAATTAAATCTCCATCGTTTTGACAAGTTACAGGCGCAGATGAACCCGACACTAATAAAATCGTGGCTGCACCGCGGTGAATTCGAGAAGCTAGAGAATGTTGTACTCGATGGACGCGGGGCTCGTCTGTTAGGTGAACAGTCGCCGGATCTCAGAACTCGTGTCTTCCTGAAAGGACTCCCAAATTACTTGGTTCGTAGAAAGTCACGATATCATTGATAATCGGCGAAACGAAGTACACTTTCTTTACTTCGTTTAAAAACGTTTCTGTGGCTAGACAAAAATCGCTCAAGTGCACGGGGCGGTTGCACGTGGTTCGCTAACAGAGACGCAAAGGATCATCGCGGAGGAGCCAAAGAAGAAGTTGGCAATCGCCAAGGATCCAGCTGGGAGGCCATTGATCCACAAAGCGGTCTATCACGATCAACAGGACATCGTCGAGTGGCTCGTGCAGAATTATCCAGACACTGTGCAGCAAAGAGACAGGGTAAGTTCTAAATTCAATTGTTTAAATAAATCGTCAGTACCCATCTAATAAGGTGTACAATTAATCTTCATTAATAATTGTTCTCTAATCACACTGCACGTATTCGTGAACGCAACGAACAAATCATACGTAGCAAAACAGTGTTTTCAAAGCATTGCGGAATTCCCCTAATTATATGTCAACAGTGAAAAATATCGCACGTTATGAAGAAATAAATATCGACCACGTGTTTATCATACCGGTGATCGCGGTAAGTAGTAACATCAACAAAGTCGCCGAAGGCATTTTCATTGACCATAATCGATACACGTAATGTGAATAAAATCACAAGCGATTATTTCGAAATATTTTCTATTGTTACAGCTAAATTACAGCTAAATTATTCGATAATTTAATGTAAAAAGAGCACTAATTACGACAAATGCATTAATCTGAAGAACCATTTAACGTAACAATTGATAGAACCATCCGAAATGAAATATAGTCGTCTAATATTCAACAAAAATATAAAATAATTTAATCTAACAAAATAAGTATATTCGCTGTTAACATTGCACGTACGATATAGCACATAAACTATTCAGTATAAACAGAAGAAATGATCGAGCAGTCACAGGCGATTTCGGGTCAGACAGATCGGATCGAAGCCAGCAGAGTTAAACGAACTGCGTCCCCATTTAACCCCACGCGATCGGCTAACCCCATTGCACGTGACACAATTAACCTAAAAAACACAGAGAAAGAGGCAAAAAAAAATAGGAGAAAGGAAGACATTACAATAAACCAATCGCGATCAGTTAATAGAGTTTCGCCTACTTCCGTAACGCACGATCGTTGGAGCCGTGACGAGGATATCGTGACGAGGGCGTTTGCGCTTCTCGCGAGATACCCTAAGGTTCCTGAATAATCGAAAAGCCATTTTTCCCGACGACGACGACGGTCGCCTAAGCCCGCATCGCGTGACCATGCTAATAACAAAGTGTAAACCACCTGTTCTTCCTTCCCTGCAGTCATCCGAGTTCGTGTCCGAACGCACGCAGGTAGCAGCGCCTCGGATACGTTAAAGGGTGCTTCTCACCCCTTATCCCCCACCCATGATCTCGATTCGGCCTCCTATACATTCGCCATTCAACTGTCGTCGATATCGTTCACTCGGCTGTTACATCGAAACATTCATTACACGACCGACGCAATTTTTGCCACCCCTGTGGACACCCCAGACGGTGAATTGTTCGTAGAGACTACTTAATAAATCGCGGCAAGTAGCTATGCTATTATTTTTATTCGGGATTGTTTAATTTTGAGAGTTGGAAATTGTTTGAATAATTTTGTCTCTGGCAGTCCAGCTCCCATCCCTCCAGTTTATTGGATTGTAATGTTCTTCAATGATTCATTAGAGAGAGAGAGAGCAGAACAATTTAAGAACAGATTATTTTAATTAGGTGAAGAATCTAAGAAACATTTTTAATAATGAATTTTTAATTCTTGTCTATCATGTCTTCAGGAAGGCAGAACAGCACTACATTACTGTGCAGCCTGCAAGGATCCAGAAGCAATTTGGGATGTCCTCGTAGAAGCTGGTTGTGACGCGAGTATCAGCGATAAAAAAGGCAATCCGGCAGCTTATTATCTGGAAAATAGCTCGGAAATAGAACTACCGGACGCGGAGAGCATGCATCGTCGAAAATCCAGTAGTGCGAAAGAGCGTGAGTATCTTCATCTATCTGTACCAAATCATTATGCACGAATTAGCAAATACTCTGTTTGGTCAATAAAATTAACAGAAGTCGTTTGTTGCCTCGCAAAAATGACTCATTTCATTTATTACATAGCTGTCATCTTTGTTTCGTTCAGGAGCTATGGGAATTTTTATATTAATCATATTCATCATATTGACAAAGAAATGTAATATTGAATTTTGTCAATTTGTTGTGCAGTAGAACTATGCTAGGAGATTAGGACTGTATGTGATCAGACAATGAGAGTCAGCGATCTCCCAAGCACCAGTAGACAAACACATGGGAATTAATTGTTGCATAAAATAACCACGAGAAAATTGATATTTCTTTAACAATTTAAAATAGTTCATGATTTCGCGATCCTATCATTCAAATCTTGAAATGTCAACTGTTCTTGAAAACTTTCATGACTGCTCTTTATAAGGCCAAGTGTACCAAGAATAGGCACCCCAAGATTTATAATTCAACATTCAACAGTCCATTGGATGCAACATTGTCACAACTTGAAACTAGACGAAGATGTCTGACTTAGTTTTGCTTTAGCTGAATGTGATTAATGATTCAGAATTTAATCGAGCTCGATCACTGCCATGTATTAATCGGACGGTTCGATCGATTAGGGGCGACTCGATAAATGGATTCCCGACAACCTTGCAGAAAGCTGCGTTTCGTTCATTCCCCACCTCGCAGGAATGTAGATTCCTTGACTTATACCCTACGGATTCCACCTGTAATAACCGCTCGGAATCAATAAGAACTTAAGTTTGTAAGGCAAGGAAAACTGTCGGGGATCGATAGGATGTCATGTGATGGCCGATCAACTGAGGAATTATGAAGGAACATTCGGAAACTATAATTTTCCAAACTCCCTTTAACTATAGAACGACGTACCAGAAATCTCCACGTTTGTTCACTTCGAACAAGTTCCCCAATTACGCTTGTAATTTGCTCAGAAGATAACTTTAATAAAACTCGCAAGGAACTTTGATGAACAATCTTCCTTAGCGTCGTACATGTACATACTGAACAATGCAATTACTCTAATCAAATTTTTATACGAAAAAAATTACAATGAAAATCTTAAATGCACTAAAGTTTGCAACGAAACTGATAAAATTCTCGTAAGTTTAAACAATTTTATACACTGCATAAACACCAGTACATATATCAGATTTTGAAGGATATTTTCTGCACCTGAAAACAATTAAAAAGTAGCAGATAAATGATTCATTTGATCAAGTAATTCAAGTAACGATTCCAACAGAATTAGGATGAGTAGATTAAGTGATAAACGAATCGTGCAAAATCATTTCCACCATCGCGTGTCTCTAGGTTCACTGTTGATCTAACACTTCCATGTTTAGGTTCCTTTCTCGTACAAGGAAATTGAGGAAAATTATCGGAAACGATTATAGCTTTCCGATTATCATCACAAAAATAGCACAGTCTTTATGGTCTTTGTTGGGCATGGTCAAAGCAGAACATCGCAATTCTCCAACGATAATCGGAATGTTCTGTTGGTCATAAACATTTGCGTTTTCTTGCGCGATCCACCTGCGTTCTTATAGTATTCCGTAGTTTACAATTTAAAGGTGAATGCTTAGTCATTCGAGGAAAATTGCGAATACCAGCAAAGCTGTAGACAAGTTCACATGGTAAATCAATGATGGTTACACTACGTATCGTTATACGTAGTTAAAAATTCTTCTTCGAATATACCTTACTTACTACCCCTTCGATAGTAATAAAAGCAGATTAATTGTTTTATCGATGCTCGATGCAGACAATTCTGTTCTTTAAATGTAGATCTAACAATATGTTAAACCAGATACTTGTTTTTCTGTTTTCTAAATTTTATAATCATAGAAAAACAATATCCATAATAATTTTATAATAAATTTTATAATAAATAAAGATTATTTTATAATAAATAGGTTACAATCACACAGAATTCAATTCTTTGCATGAATGTCTAAAAGAATGATTTAAAAATGTATAGACACTCTTAGAATACTTTTTTTTAAAACGCAGACTGTATGACGTAATTTTCAGTTGTGCCTAAACGAGCGGTTTAATGACAGGAAATGTTTAGGCCAACGTTGATTAACGAAATGACCAACATGACTCTTCTCTTTCTCGGTACATTGGTCTTAGAATAGGCACGATGAAAAGTGTGTCGTCATTGGGTCGCATGAGCGGCCATCGAATTATTGAAAGTTGGGAGTTTCGTTAAATTGACAGACCTCGAAGTGGCATGAAATTGTCATACGCGGCCGGCGCGGCGTTTTACATGGCGCACGATGTCGGTGTTCGCCTCCTATAATGCACACCGGCATTTCCGCCTACATTGATTGATCTATTTACCAAGAAAGCACGACGATGTAAACGCCTCGTCGGTTCGAAACGTGTCAGTGATGTGACGAGGTCCGTGCACCCGGCCTGCTTCTAAAAAATTTATTAATCCACCGTCGATCACGCAATCCGCGGCGCAATAAATAAAACGTTACCCACTTCGACTCGCACATTCCCCGGGACTCGAAACCAGCTATTCGTGCAATATCTGCATATTTCCTGCAGTAAATAATTCGTCGCCGAGCCACGCTGTGACAATGTAATCGAACGCGTGTTTCCAACAGTGAACATCACTGTGAAATCGGATCACGTCAATCTCTTTTGATTGATATTCGATTAAATAGAAATGGCGATGTTCTTGCGGGAGAAAACCACCCCCAAGCGTGACTGAATGAAAAATTGTAATATTTCATGAGATATAAGCAGAGTTGCCGACTCTGGGTATAAGATTGTAACTTGTAGCGCCATACACATATGTATAAAATCTCAATATACAAGCCTGATAATAATAATATGTAGTATTAGGAAATAAGTTGAAAATTACCTGATTTATTTTTCATTGGAGAGTTTCTTCGTATTGCATGATTTGAGATTGTTGTTACCGACGAGATGTTTTCGAAAATTCGATTTCCCAAGCCGGTCGATATGTTTTCGTTCTACCAGCTCTGGAACAATAGGAGTATTCAGTATGAAATCGATGTTTACTGCTCGGTGGATTGCTCCGAGTATCTAAAATATTTATTGCATTGGTTTAACACGCGATGTACGGTTGCAAATCCAGCCGCTGGTAAATTCTTAACAGAACCAATCATACCGCAAGACATGGAGGCCACATCTTTATATTTCATTTATGAATCGAATTATATAGACGTCTGATTCGGTTAAATCGTAATGATTCTGTGCTTCGTCATACTTTCAAGCTCCTGACTTTTATTGAAATAACACAGAAGGACATTGCTTCATGTAGAATCGTTGTAATAGCGATTAATTCGAAGGAAAATGTTTCTTTTACAGCCTTGGACGTGAAGCCATCCAATATTAGAATATGGATCCACAACCGAGATATCGGGAAACTACAACAGGTTTTATGGGAAGGACATGGAAACAAATTGCGCAGGGAGACCAGCAACAACCCACGCGTAAAAAGGTTTCTGGAAGCTGTACCCTTTATAATGGTTTGTACTTTCCTCCAAATTTTATATCACTCCTTAAAGAATGTTTTAATCTTTTAAGAAACCAGCACGTTAATAACGACTCGATTATTATTCGAATATTAGCAACACTTATCTCTTACGAGGAACAACCTGAACAAACAAAATAATTTCGATATTGTTCTTCCACAGGGCACAGTAAAAGAGATTCATACAGCAGCAGTGAATAACGATTTGGAGGATCTCAGGAAGAAAGTAGACTCCACTTCGCCCATTGTTCTTTGTAGTAAGGACTCGAATGGTTTAAATGTCCTGCATAAGGTATTAATCTAAAGATTACAATGTTAAAAATTGCTGTAAATATTGTTAAATGAATATGAATTAATAAAATGTAATCGACACAACAGGCTGCTGGATTGGGTCTTACAGAAATGACGCGAGAAATCCTGTCGACGTATCCTTCAGTCGTGGAGGCACAGGATAACGACGGCAAGACAGCATTACATTATGCAGCTTCGGTAAAAGACGACGAATTGTACAATTTGTTAACGGAATATGGGGCTGACGAAAGCAAATTAGACAATGTAAGTGATATATTTGTAATACTTCTATTTTTGACAGTTGTTCAGTCGATTGTGGGATTTTATTAATTAATATCTTTTTCAATCAGAGATCAAAGGCTGCAGCTTTCTACAAGAACCGACCTTCGGATATAGATCAGGGGCTCTTAACAGTTATACCGGAAGCGCCTCGTGTTTCCGGGGTTTCGTACCCCAAACACTGGGACTGGAGGATTTTGGAAGCCGAAGTTCCCAGAGGAATGAAAAAGGCGGCTAGTGCAGACATTGACAGTGCTTTTGGCAGCGCTGACTCTGCGTCGAAGAAATACAGTAGATCTATGGAACAGGTATGGTCGAATTAGTTACATTAAACATTTTAAGAAAGAGCCTCTGCAATAGCTTGATAAAATGATAAAATATTTTCTCTTATCGGAATATTGTGAAATGATCAGTTTTTCGTTAAAAATAACACAGTGACGAAAGACAAATAGACAACTTTGTAGAATAACATACACGGATTTCGTTGAAAGGCTCACAAACTAAAATATATTCTGCAATACAAAATTAATGAATCGTTTCGGAACAGATAAAGCGAGCAGAAGGCGAGCAAAAAGACCAGGAAGATTCCGGAAACGCAGAAGAAGCTGACGCTGAAGAAGGTGCAGAGAAAGCAGAGGAAGCTGCAGAAGATGCAGAAACTGCAGAGGCTGCAGAAGACACAGAAAATGCTGAGGCTGTAGAAAACGCAGAAGCTGCAGAAGATGCAGAGGCTACAGAAGATGCGGAGGCTGCAGCAGACGCAGAGGCTGCAGAAGATGCAGAGGCTGCAGAGGCTGCGGAAGATGCAGAGGCCACAGAAGAAGCCGAAGAAGCAACCGAGGCAGAGGCTGCAGAAAACAACGAAGAACAACCAGAAGAGGAGACAGCGAATCCCGAGGAAGGAGAGGAAAAGTCCTCGGACGATGATGTGGTGACAGGTGTACCAGCAGAAGAAGCGGAAGAGGCCAAAGAAGAAGAAGAAGAAGAAACCAAAGGAGATGAAGATGCAGATGCAAAACCAGAGGATGCGGAACAAGAAGACGAGAATAAGGAACAAGAAGAGAGAAACGAGCCTAGCACCGGTGATTCTGGGGTCGATGATCCAGTAAACGACGAAGACCAGGTACAGTCGTCATAACACTTAAAACGAGTCAAGTTTCAGGAACCTAATCTGCTGGCACGCACACTTACAAATACACAGGGAAACGCGAACTGTGAAGTAAATAGGTACGTTATGTTGTCGGTGTATGTAAGTTAAGAGGGAACACGACTGTGACAGCAACAGTGAATTTTCTGAAATTATTCGACTGTTCGTTAACACTTCAAAAATGTTTCATAGAATATCAAACAATATAGTATATTTTAAATATGTGTTTTTATTCGACCAGTTCAGTTCGATTCATAGGAAATTATTTGAAACGTTCAAAGACTGTACAGAACTAGTATGTAAATAATTAGTTCACAGTCGTATATTCTATTTAATAATGAAAACCAATTGTTAGAGTAACGCTGTTCCTTCTTAACGAAACTGTGAAAGTAGTAGGCAACTCAACAAACTAACCAACGATTCTAATCCGATGAGTGATCGACAGTGGTAACAAGAGTGTCAGGATGTCGTTGTGAACTTAACAAATATTATGCAGTATGTTCTTTGTGACGCACAAATATATCAATAAATAAATGACTGAACAGAAGAGACCTCTGTTATGTGACTTTTGAACAGTCCCATGAATTCGTATTCGAATTTTCGAAGGGTTACACTCATTCTTTTGTTTTTCTTTCTCCGACAATTTCTTTGTAAACTAACCACACGTTCAACATTATTCTACACACATTCTTTTCTACGTTTCTTTCACCAACTTATTCTCTCAACGTACAAGTTTACAGAAACAGTTTGAATTCGACGCGCCATGACCGACCGTGGGATATTTTGCCGCGCGAAAATTCGTTTGCACAAGGTACAATAGCTTTGTCGTTTGCGCGTGGTCGTCGAGAAAAATCAAATTCAATTGGCTCTCGAACCAATTAGAGAAACTCGTTAGATCCGTCACGATCGATCGTGTGCACGCATCGGCACGCAATGTAGAGACACAGAGACGACAACGGGCGATCGATTTAGTAGATTCCGACGTGCGATTAGTATTTTCACTATTGATCGGCACGTGCGCATGGTTTTCCACCTGTACATGATCGGCAGGTGATCGCTGGAGAACACGAGGAGCTTCCGGAGACAGAGCTGAACGACGCAAGCATGTCGGCGGACCCGGAAATCGAGAAGCTGCTGGAGAACGGAAACATGGAGCAATTAGCAACGTTGGTACTCAACGGGGAAGGCAGAAGACTGGTCGGACGACACTCCGGGAACCCTGAACTCCAGGCTTTCATTGATCGAGTTCCATCCTACATGGTATTTCCCATTATCCGTCTCGTAAAAATATCTTTTTTTCTATCTCCACCTTTGACTGAGCATTGCAATCCGTTTTAGCATGCAAATCGGAGGAAAATAACTGTTTTTACCGACGACACAGTGATTATTGGATGATCTATATGCATAGTTATGACTCGTGGCTTTCAGTTTTTACGCCATTTTAATGAATATGCACTATGCACTGCGTCATACCGAGTGAACAAGAATTTCCGTCATTCTTGATTGAAAGGATTATGCGATTAATAGATTATAATGGTTGATTCGAATGGTACCGAGTAATTCAGGGACGACTGGTTGTTGTTAAGTTTGTTGTTGTTATTTGTTTTAAAAATACTAGTTGGCGTGTGTAAAATTAACTGTCATGGACATTGTATCATTACGTTTGAAATGTTTATCGTGGTTCATATATTATGAAATGCTATAAATAATTCAGATAGATTATCTGTCCGTCTACCGGACCTATTCCGTTAAATTGTAACGTTGTTTGCAAATTATTTATGTACTTTGAAGAAGGTCAATTCTATGCGAATTCATTCCATGAATAAATATGAAATGTCAGAGATTTTCTGATTCTTTCAGGGAAAAATTCACGCAGTGCACATGGCGGCAAGAGAAGGGAATCTGAGGGATTTACAAAGTGCATTGGATCGTCGCAAGTTCGCAGTTGCAAGAGACGGCTCGTCTCCGCGAGGATCCACACCGCTTCACGTTGCTGTTGTTTTTGGAAACACTACTATCATTAGGTATAAAAATGAAATTATAAATATCATCTATGAAATATGTTTTTCACTGAATCTAAAGTAGATGCTGTAACAATGGACAGACGTATAAAGACTTGAGAATATAGTTTCATTAATCATGATATGCAGTTGATTGTTAGAGTTTAGAGGGACAATCTTGTTTAGATTCTTCTCTCTGGTTATACAGTATTGGATTTCGCCATTCATTTATGTTCTACCTGCCCCAGTTAGTTTTATAAGTTTCTTTTAATAGAGCTAGCAAGCGCGAACGTTGCGGGGGGAAACCACGTTACCTTGACAAGTTCCGATCAAGTTCCATCGATTCACGTTTATTCTATTAATGTTTCACGTTTCCTCTAGGTATCTGGCAGGCAGGTTTCCAGAAACCACAAACGCGATCGATCTAGATGGCCGAACACCCTTACACTATGCGACAACACTCGCAGACAACGGCCATTACTACAACCTTCTGCTTCACTTAGGAGCCAACCCTCAGATCCAAGACAATGTGAGTACAATATTTCCAAACCTTAATTATCTGTGACACAAGACACCATCAATTAACGATTTCGATCATGCTAAACGCAAATTAAAAAGATTTAAATTGATAATTTACCACCTTCAGTTTCGAACAACTCACACTTGATTCCTATTCAATTTTTTCAAATTAACAATCTAATTATCACTATATTTATAATAGAGACTTCATATTAACCCTTTAAGGTTTTTTCATCAAGTCCTAATTTTATAACGAAGATTTTAGAAAATTAATATAATAACTAGAAACTTAAAGGATGAAACAACAAGTATTAAATGTTGAAATGTGTGTTCGGGAACCTTAAAGGGTTAAATAAAAAATATTGTTGAACCCTGTGCCAATGTTTGCGAATTTATTCTTTCTGCTCGCGTAGTTCGGACAGAAGGCTGACTATTACAAGCAAGATCAATCAGAATTCTCGCATAAATCATTGCTCCGTGCTTTTGGAGCGGACGAGAGTCTCGCTGACGAAATGTTGACCGACAAAGGTACTTCATTCAAATGTGACACCTGCGAGCACCATCGATCACATCAGATAAAACAATCCGTGCACTATCGAGACAATCACTGCATTACTTTCTTTTGATACCATGTACTCAAATTCAAATGATATTTCTAGTACAATCACGTTGCTTCTTCACTTTGATTCTGATGCGACATTGCCACACAGTCACGGAATAACATCACATTATATTAGCTCACCCTTCAAACGAGCATACAAACAGAAATGTATGAAAATCATTATGATAGATATGTCAATTTTTTTAAGAACATTGCAAACATTTAGCAATTGTGAAGAGTTTGTGCTACCTTGTCATTTCTGAAGATCCACAAATTCTTCATACACTGACGCACGTTTTATCAAAAGTAGATGTTGAAAGGAGTTTGGTGACAGTTTGAGCTAAAGGTGTCGTTCCCAGAAATGTTAGACAACTTGAGAACACACGAAATATATCATCACTTGCATAAAAAGTGACGAACTGGCAGCTTGTAAACCGAAAATGTATTCACATGCACATAGAATTGTATAGCTGCCATTCCCACTTCACTGATCCATCGGATCGTCACATTTCTGTCACTTTCCACCGACTGCAAATTATTATGTGGGCGTCTTCGAGTATTCATGACTTTTTATACTTTCACCATCGTGTCTGCGCAAACAGTGCAGAAGTGTGGTCACCTTTGGTATTAAACATTTACAATCGAACCATAGATATTAAATAATTATTTATAGAGTGGTCAATCACATGTATTACTTGTCAAAGAAGTGATTCAAATTATTCTCAGTGGAATCATCTACTGGCAGAAAATGAAACACTTTCCGATCAGCTTCTTATGCACATTCTGTACCTAACACCAACATTACTTCAGAGGTAAACTAATTGTAAGACACCATTAGACCCAAAATGTCACTGGACTCCCACGCCCCGTAATGAATCGTTGAACCATCCTGATCAGTCCCGATCAGCACCATCAACGGCATAGAAACCTGATTAACAAATCCTCGGCCTTTCACGTTTCGCTGATCGTCTCGCTCCCGGACATCCCGTGGTCCTGATGCTCGAGGCGAACAGTTCCCGGAGGCGACACTGTGTCAGCTCGCCGGGACATAAGCGAGCCGGAGACCATAGCTACCCTGGAGAGGTGTTTCCGATTGCTGGCAGGCAACAAGTACTATCCTGGTCTGAAATCAGCGGGGAACTCTGGTACACTGATCAACCGTTGCCTGAAACGGCCCGTGTTCGATCGTATCAAGCACCGTGTGACTCGCATGGACCACAACCTGTTTGATGTGATCTGGCCCGCTTTAAAGAAGCATGGCACCTCGAACGGCAGCAGCATTGTGAGTACCTCGTACTCGACTGTCAGCACCATCTCCGAAGACAACGACGCTATGTCCGTCGTGGCGCCGGACTTCGAGAGCTACACCGTCTTCATGGAGTTCTTCGACCCTCTGATCAGAGACATCCACTGCGTGACAGCGAGCGGCGAACTACCTGATCATCCTTCACCGAGATTCTTTCTGCCAGATGACGACGATAGGATAGAAACGATAGACAACATCGACGATGCAACCATAGCCGCGATAGAGACCTATGATCTCGATGTCCAAGCGAAGTACATCCAGGCTGCGACGATAGAGTGCTGCCGGAACTTAGAAAAGTATTCGTTCCCACTGACTCTAACCGTGAATCAATTAGAAGACGTAGAACGTGTGATTACGTCTGAACTAATGAGTCCGGACATCTCAGGGATTATGGCTGAAGGTAGCAGCGAAGACGAACCAGGAACCTATTTCACTCTGAACGAAATCCTGGACCAACCCAGCCCGATTAGAGCTCAATTGGCAGCCGCTGGATTATTGCTACCAATTACCGATTTTAATTTACACGACGAGAAACGATTACATGGCAGACATTGGCCTTATGGTAGAGGTGTTTACGTAGCTTCGGCGGGTGATTTAGCTGCCTGGGTGAACGTGCAGGATCATTTGAGGATCATCTGTCGAACCGGGGATAACAGACCGGGTCTGATAGGTAGAGCTTATGTGAGACTAGCGAAGATTATGGTGATACTACAAGAGGCTCTGACGTTTCGAACAGACAGGAAGTTGGGGTTCCTCAGCTCGAGACCTTACGCTGTAGGGAATACTTTGAGGTTCACTATGATGATAAGATTCCCGGAGCTGTCGAAAGAGTACGATAACCTGAAGCATTTGTGCGTGGTGCGAGGACTTAGTGTTCAAGAGACACCGAGACACGACACTGTCAAGGTCACTAACCAGCAATCCCTGAGCATCACGGAGATCCAGACACTCCAGGACTTCTCCAGGGCCGTGTCGAATATCCTGGCGTTGGAGAAGGAGGTGGCGATAAACAATTCGATGAAAATCGCGAACCTACTCGCGGGAATATTCCGGAAACGCAGCAGCTCGAAACGTTTTCAGAATTGACTGGATCGTTAATGATCATCGAGAAGGGGGGAAACGAACGTTTTTTAATACGAGATATATTTTCTTTTTTGATATTGGTATAATACGCTTACACGAGGGAACCGTCTGTGATAATTCTTGAGCCAATATACATACGTTTGACTGCCAATTGACCTAGATCATTAGCCAAAACATGATTGGGGGGAGGAGGCGTTGGAAAGATGTGCGTGAACGTTACTCTCTCTCTTTCTCTCTCTCTCTCTCTCTCTCTCTATTTCTCGTGCATCGTGTCACGATGTAGTCGAATCCGAATTATAACGTCTGAGTGGAACGCCGGATTATTAATTAGGTTAGTAAAAAAAAAGTGAGCATCATTGGTTCACGAACAATTCGTCAACGACACCATATACCGCTTACGTGAATTGATTGTATGTACGCATTCGGGGACAGAGTCCGATTCAAATTGATTGTTCCATTGTCGCTGAGCTTCGGCAGAGAGTTCCTATCAGAGCTTCTTTATGTGTCACGCACGAGTTCGATGTTCACAGAAAAAGAGATAGCGTAGCACATGTCTTTCCAACTCCATGTACCAAATCTTACAATGAATATATTTACCGATGACTATTTTGTGTACTTCCTTCTACGTGTACGGGCTGTTCTGTAACTGATGATACTGTCTACGAAAATGTAAGAATCACAATTCGAATTAGAAAGGAAAAATCTGATTCTGTAGAAAATCAAATGTAAGAAGATTATAAGTGGAGAAGATGTTCCATTTTCGAAGCAATTGTTCCTCGGGAAAAATGAAGGCCACTTTCCATGATAGAGTTTATAGTTATTTGTTCTTATATTTTTTAATCATACAGCGTCATGATCTTTCGGTTGCGATCATCAGTTACAGGATACCGTATAATATATACATGGAAAAAAATTGTTTAATGTGTGTCTCGTGTACCCTTTTCAAATCTATTTGTTAACACGTCACATCGGCGTGTGTATATGTGCTCGTACAAATTGTGTATCATCTTGTGTCGAGTGAAGCATTTCATGTGTGTATGTGTGTACACTGTTTTCAGAATGGGAAAGTTTGCACCGTCTCCTTCTGCATGCGTTTTATGTTGGTTTGATTTTGTTTATTGTTGAATATGCTTCCATGCCGACAGCTAAGAATCACTAAAATGCTTTGATATCGGTATTCGAGTGGATATTAATTAAATTAACGAATTGAAGTATGACGTATAAGTTGTTACTGATTGTATAAATCAGTATGAATATAGTTTAGTATAGATTTTATTGTTGTTTCCAGAGGAGCAGCAGCTCGAGATACCGATATTTAGAGAAGAGGAAGGTCGGTATTTGGCGTCATGTACGTAAAAGTAAATTTGATTTTGAAATTCAGCTTTTTAAACGAACTGAGGGAATGACGATGTTTTGCATTGATTGTGTTAATAGCTCTCGGCGACCCACTGCTGAAAGGATTAACGGAAGTTGCTAATGCGAGGCCGAAAGATCCAGTCACTTATCTAGCGACGTATTTATACAATTTTGCTAATAAGAGCAAGGACACTCCGGAAGACCAGGTAATTATTCGTGCTAACCTATTCGAATAATTTTAAGAAATTTATTGTCGACTTTTCGAAGTTATTAAACGAAGAAATACATGTTCATTTCTAGTTTATCAGAATTTTAATGAGTTTTGTCTGAATAATTATGCAGGAACCTAATGTTTTAATCATCCCCGATCGCGAAGAAGGGCACGTAGACGACGGAGAAAATGAAAACCCCGATGATGATGCTGGTTATCCACAGAGTCCAGGTTCCGACGTGCCAGAATCAGCTTTTAGCAACCCTAACAGAGTACTTTTACCATGAACGATTAAAGGAATCATTGAATGAAAAGAATCCTTTTTCAAACTTGTTTTCTTCCTGCAGGATGAACACGGACAGAGCGTAATTCATTTCGCGGCCATTCGGTCTTATTCGAAGGATGGCTTGTTTCATCTTCTTCAAGAAAGCCAAGTCAACATCGGATTCAGGGATGAACTGTACAGAACTGCTAGAGACGTTGCTGAATTGGCAAATATTCGTGAGAATGTTGACGAAATTGACCGTTACGTGGCTTTCTTGGCAGCAAGAGGTGAGAAATTAAAAATTAATTAACACTACCTACTGACGATTGTTTGATCATGGTTCTTACAAACTTATGATTCACAGCCGAGGATTTTGCTTTGATCAATTTCTCGTAGTAACGGTAACTTCAATGTTCTAGTTTCGTTTGTTTTTATTACTATTGCTATTTTTAGGCGAGACAGAAAAATTGGTGGAGCTGTTACTGGAAGGATACGACCACATTTTGGATGTTGAAGACGCAGGTGTGAATATAGTGGACATTGCAGCTGAACGAGAACGAGATGCAACAGTGCAATTTTTGCAGTCCATACCAAATTACGTGGTAAGATAGAAGAGCTTCAATAAAAGCATTATGCACAAAATTGTTCAATGAAACTTCTCAATGAAACGAGTTGAACAATATTGTCTGTAGACACAACGCGAAGACGTGCATCACGAAATTCGAACAGGCAATACTGAGAGAGTGAGAGAACTACTGCATAAAAATAATGGGGCCGGAAAACTGTTAGCAATGGGGAAGAATCCAATGAGCAGATGCGCCCTTCATATTGCTGTTCTTCGCGAAAACGAGGAACTGGTCGAATTCATTGCCAAAACTTATCCAGAAACTCTACGAATCGGAGATAACGTAAGTATCATAGATTTCATAAAAAGTTATAATAAAATCCATACTCATAATACTATTAGTAATCTTCATCTCGACTAAAAATCTTTTTCTTTTCTTTGCACCCACTTTTCATGTTAAACATTAGTATACACACACACACAAAAATTCTTCTTTTCCTTTTCACGTACTCGCGTCTACGAATTACCAGCGAAGTCAATAAAGATCACACGTTTTATAAAATAAATGTACTATCGTTTATTATAAACTCAGCGCATTTTAAAGGAAAAATTCGCCGTATTTCAGTTGGAGAGAACAGCCTTGCATTACGCGATGGGCCTGGAAACAGTCGAACAGTTGAGCAACATTCTGACCAAGTCGGGTGCAAAACGCATCGTCAAAGATCTGGTAGCTAATTTGATCGGTTTCTTTAATCTATGAAAGAATTCTTTAAATAACCACTGTAATTTACGTTCCAGAAATCGCGGCAACCTTCCTACTACTTCATGAATAAGTCCGAAATCGAAAGGCTTCAAGAAGAGGAGGAAAGTCTGGTCAAGTAGAATGCGACCGAAATGCTAACTCGCTTGTCGGTCGTATCGTTTAAACATACAGTCCCAATCGAACGAATATTCTAGATCGACATACATTGAGAAACAGACGTAATACGACAGCGTGCCACTTTATCCTCTGTATTATGACTATATCGTCGGATGTCGTTTCTCAAAATACGTCTGACATATAAACGAACGGTTAGAAACTACTCTCCGCAACCCCATGTAAAAAACGTGAAAAAAAAAATTAAGTAAAATAAAGAGACGATGGTTTTGTATAACGTACCCACGTCGCATAATGTATATATATAATACAGTGTTAGCGATATAGAAATAATAAATAAAGAAACAAAAAAGAAAAAGATTCAGCTTCACGTTTGCTATCCTTGCCTTTCTAGTCTCTTAACTCGTCCGCGTTAATGATCATAGATCCTCGATCATTATCTCCGTATATTGAGTGCTCGTTGATTCACGGCGTAAGAGAAAAAAAGAGATTGAGGCGAAGGTTGTAAAGCGTACAAAGTATATCTGCTACGAAATAAGATTATTTATCAGGACATCTACTACAGTCGGAGAGGCTGAACATTATACTAGTGACGCAACCCGTGCAAGGATCGTTCCGACCCCCAAGACACAGCCACGATACATGAGTCTGCAATCCGGAAACGGAACATTTAATCGTTCGCCAATGTGTCGCCATTTTTCCGGGATTCTACCTTGCCACGGCGTCGATCGATCGGACATACGTGACTGGTCTTCGAGTCCTCGAATTCTCATTTCTCTTCTCTTGACGCCCGCGCATCATTGGTAATACGTGGTACTCTTTTTACTGTTCATCTTTCCTAGCTGGTTATGAGTTCTCCTGCCGTACGATGTACTCGCATCGTCCTCTTCAGGGTCGTCGACGATTCCCTGCCAAGGCGTCGGGTTCACGTACGATGGCTTCGCCTTCTGATGAGCTGGTTGGTTAAAATCATTTTCTAAATTTTTCTTTCACACCAAATCTATGCACTCACTCACGAAAGTATTCGAACATTTGCCAGAGAAAAGTTCTGCAAGTGCAATGTCATAGAAATTATTAAAATATTAGTCTATGAAAGAAGATACTGTAAAAGGAAATGCAGAGAATTTTTACAATCCTAACTAGAAAGACCCCTTAAACTTCAGAGACCTTACTGCTTTTTAAAACGTTAAAGCTGATCGGTTACCTTGCAGTCCCACCAGAAGAACATAGCTAATTTAATAAAAAATATAAGCAACGATCGCTCCATCTGTGTTCGTGATCATTTAAGTCTTCAGAAGTGACGAAGACACTTTCATTGACATATTAGTTCTCGATAGTAGAAAAGTCGGAATATAAAGTAAAGCAGCGGAACTAACGTAAAAGTCCCTGCGTAGCAGGCTTAGGCTTGTTCCGCGCGTTCTTCCGCCATAATTCGTAAGCCTTTGTGCTCTCGTCTAACCTCTTCTTCTTTTCCTCATCAATCTGCTTCTGTTTCATCGCCTCTCTCTTCTGACGAGCTATGCGAACATCGGACACATCAATTTAACTAAAACAATGCTATATTGGCTTCTATACCTTTCTCCTCTTCCTTCTTCTTATGCTCCCACTGCCGAAGACACAGAGTCTTCATCACAACACTTTTATCCTCGAACTCTTTCAGTTTCCTCTGCATGTCCATCTCCTTCGCTACCATCTGCTTCTTCCTCTCCTCTTCTTTCCTCTTCCTCTCGGTCCACCTCAGAAAATTCTCGCGTTCGCGAGATTCTCTTTCCTCCTTCTCGCGAGCTAGCTGATCTATCTCCATTTGCTTTTTCCTCTCGACTTGGCCCTCTTCCTCTTTCTTTTGACGCGCCGCCTGCTGTTTCCTCCGCATCCATTCACTATACGGGATCTTCTTCAAGAGGTCATCGTTTGTCGATCTTGCCTCCGAGATACTGATGCTGGACAAAGAGGCTGTAGAGACTTGCACGACGCGATGTCCGTTCAGAGTGTACCTATGTGTCAGGGTTCGAATAACGAAACATACTATACTCTGTTCTCTTCAGCTTCATTTTATTCGACATATCATTTTCGCAATAACTAACACCAATTAATTATGTCCTAATATTGTTTAAAGATCATTGAAGCAGTTCGACTATGAGAAGTAACCGCTGATTAACAACAACTAAGCTAAAAATGCGGCTAAAAGTGTTTAGCTTAGCCAACTATCTATTTAGCTACTCAATAATGCCGCACGAAAGATAAATTGATTCGGCCATCGGATTAATGAAAAAATACTGAAAACAACAAACAACCGCGAATATTCGCACACAAATTCATCGAGTACCTCTGCACTTCCGGGTCGAGTAATCTGGCAGAGCAAAGTTCATCATTTCCGTCCGCTCTGCCAACAATCCTGCACCTCCTTTCAACCCTGTTGGAGGGTCTGCACGAGACTACAGACTTTGATCGCAACGGTCCGTTCTCCAAGGAGGCAACCGGCGAATTTAGCGAGTAACAACGGTACGTGTCCTGGGCTGAAATTTGGTCGCCGACGTGGTCTTCGAACGAGGTCGCTAAATCATTCTTGATGGACAACGTGGACATTATGTCGCTCATTTCCGAAGAATCGCCGCAATTACCTTCCGTCGTGGCCCCATGATCTTTGGAGCTGACCTTCACGCGAATCTGAATCTCGCGTTCCTCGTCTTCGTTGTTCAAGGTCTCGGCGTAAATCGCTGGATTAATGAATCGAACTTCCGCGCCGGATCTAGAGCTCGAAGGGATCAGACCGTTGCTGATGTCGTTCTGACTGTCGTTGAAAGTCAACGGATTCGACCGATCGGATGCAGCCAGACGCATATCACTCGAGGCGTTAACGTCCCCTCCGTTTAGCATTTGATTAAAGTTATCTCGTTTCCAATCGTACCATCTGTCAGCGTCGCTGTCAACCATTGTGTCAAGTGCTCTTAACCTTGACTCAGTAATATACGATGTGGATTAATAATCAGACAAAAGTGTGTCGAATTTTTCTAGGGGCACGTCACATATCGTTGGCTTGCGGATCGCGTTTTCCAGTTAGCTCCGAAGAGTTCGGATAGAACTCGTGGATGCGCATTCGTCCATCATCCACGCGATGTTGCACTTTTCGCTCACAAACAATGACGAATCCCCTCTTAAACGGCGACGTTTAATTGGTTTCGCTTTGTGATTTAATGAGTTATTCGCTCAATGTTGCCACGGAGCTGTTTCGCCGCAGGATTCGCGCGCAGATTTTGATATTTGCGAGGGTGTCGCCTTCAGCCGGAAGGAACACCCTCCGTTAAGCGACTTCTGGTCACGCTACACAACCAAGACTCGACAGTGGTTTACTTGATTCACCATCGACAATTTTCGCAACGAAAATAGATCACGCTCGGCGATGTACGATATTTCGAACGCGGCGGGTTTTCCGTTTGTAGCGTGCGAACATTATAAAAATAATACTCTGTCCGAACGTCCCTCTATTCTTAGGTCACCCGTGCAGCCGATAACAAATTATAGCATCGTTTATAATTATTTAGAAAATTTTTACAAGGATAAGCCTCCTCGTAAGGATAATTCTTCTTAAATCTCGACTGCACGAACTGGCTCAAACGAATGTTACCAATTTTTATAATCAGAATTCTCGACAGAAGTATTGAAAAACATCGTACAAATGAAAAATGAAATATTAAAATATATAATATTTCATGAATAAGCAATGTCTAACGAATTAGAGCATTGTACATGAAGCTAGTAATAAGAATGTACTCTAATCTATGAAACACCGTTTCAGAGAAAAATGTTTTTATTTCTTGCAGGTAGTAAGTACTGATAGTTTATTTAAGCTTAAGTCTTTATTTGTTTTTTATTTCTTTTAACTTATTATGTACCCTTATATTAACTTGTGCTTGTTCGACGTATCACTTGATTCTCGATCCAAAATGAATTGAGATCGTACAGGAATTAGCGTTCAGTTGATATGAAGTTTTTTAAGTTCGATTCGGTAGCATTGTTCTGTCTGGCGGTCATCAGATACTCCTCTGTGATTTCATCAGGTTCAACCTTATTGAAATACGTTTCTCGCTCCTGATGGACGTAATACGTGTCGTCGAAATTAAAGTGCATTCCGAGCACGATATTCAGTGCAGAAGTGTCGTATGCGTGGCAACCAGAATACCGGTATTGTGGTTTTTTGTTAAATCGACAGCCTGCCGATTGAGCTCCTATAACAGCGTATATTAATTGTTTTTACAACAATTTGTCTATTCGATGTTCTCTGAACTGAATGAATTTATTTCTAACATACGTACCAATGGGACAAATGCAATCTCTTGTTAGGGCGCACTGAACCCATGGCAACATTACTTTCTCTCTAATTTCTTTAACATTCCAAATAACTAACTGTGATGCTCTTATTAAAGGGAGAAAGAAAAAACTTTCTGCAGAAACGTGAAAATATTCATACATCTTTGGATGCGTCAAGGAGCTAATGGCGTGCCTCGTAGGCCATGTTAAAATCCCAGATTTCGGTGAAAGGTACTTTGAAATGTCTGATGAATTCAAACGCACATTCGAATCCATGTACAATATGTTTCCTAATGTGTTTAAAGCTGTCTGTGATACATAAAGAGAGTATTTCACTATTTTTTATCGATCGTGTTAATTACCATTGTGCTGGTAGACACCTCAACAAGGCACATTCGTTACCTGAATAACTAAAGGTCTATAAACATGCAGTCTATCGTCTTCGACATGTGTAGGAAACAGGCTCGTGTCAAACTGAGTCACATTACACTTTGTGGAGTTGCAAGTTGCTCTAATGTTTTGCAAAGAATCATCATTTAATCCAACGCTATAAATGACAATACTATTATTTGGCAAAAAGTGACTGACATTTCTAACAAAGCCGTAAATGTGCTGCTCGTTTCCTGGCCTTATCAGAGAGATAACAGTCACATTTTGTGACTTAAGACTATACGGTGTTGTGCTTGTTTGCCCATCCAAACCAAGCATTGCAAGATACTTAGAGTCTGTTACCAAGCGTTTCTCCTCAACATCTTTTAGATTTTCCTGACAAAATAGAACATAGACATAGTTATAAAACTCGCTAGAATAATTCGGTATTATCGGAGCAATGATTACTAACTTGGAAGTTACGTAGTTGCTTGTGAGTCTCTGTAACCAGAGTCTGAATGGAGGGTCGTTGGCTGCTGAAAGCAATGAATATAATACTGCTCCCTGCTATGCAGATAAGGAACAATAGCAGGCCCCTGGTACGCATCTCTCATCATTTAATCAGATGGTTTTTCAGGCTTTAGATGACAATCACACTGATGCTTTACGTTAGAAACATCGTACATAGGTTAGACATCTTCTATGGTATGACTAATCGTAGTACGGTTAACACTACAGTTAGAGTAAGCTTCTGACGGCGAAACACTGACAATATACATTATTTACGGTTTAATTATCAATATCACATTACACATATAATACTTCAGTTATTATAACTGATTCGATTCCGATGAAACGACACTCTTTCCGATAACAACGCACTGTCAGTGCTCTAGCAGACGCCGCATTCCTAGGAACTTTCCGACCAAATGGTAGCCCTGCATTTGCGCAACAAAACTGCATAGCAGCGATAGCTGCATTACACAACTGCATTTCCAAACCGCAATAACTTTCAAAATGCACATAGAGTATACTTATAAGCATATGTATAGAATAAATTATGCAACAGCGACTATATGTTGTGTAACACTTCTAAGTAATAAAGTATGCTAAGAATTTTTGAAAATTCATTAGAAACTTTAGGATAAGACAAAAGAGGTTTCTTTACTATATATATGTATATAATGTATATATTAAATAAAGAAATAGTCATTACCTCTTGCAATAATAAAAAGTTTATACTTTAACAAATTCCGAATTGTTTCTATACCTTACTATATATGTATACATATATGTATACTTACACCATCACAAAGCTTCTACAATAGATGTATTGTAGGCAGAAATGAACATATTCAAATTCCTCACAATTAATTAAAACTGAGTTACGCAATGGAATAGTTAAAACAATGAGTATACAGTACGTTCCTATACCTTTTCTTTGAAGATTGTTATCGAACACATATACATACAATAAAATTAGACATATATCTACAATAAATTGCGAAAACAATTTTTGTTTGCAATCACAAATTAATGTAATCATAAAGGCTACTAGCTACTCTTTTAAGTGAGAAGTAAGATAATAGCTTGATATTGAGAAACAAATAATGCGAACACCCATATATTGAAATAAACGAAACATAAAAAAATGATAGTGCCATCTACGATAAAATGTCCAAGCTGCTATCCAATTAGTACACACTGTCTACCGTTAGATTGCACATGCATGTAATTCTATGCCGAATTTATTACTCTACAATTATTGGAAATGTTTGTTTTAATAAAGAATCTCCCAAAAAATAGAAAATCATTTTCGTTATAAGAGGAAATTTAACAAAAAGGAATATTTTGCCTACTGTTTATATATGAGAAATATAGACAGCTTTGAATACTGAATTACTATTCGTCGCGAGCAACTGATTAAACAAAATTGGTCCAATAGTGTAAAAATACATTTAAATGTAACACATATTTATTACAGGAATATGAAACATGTCTTTACATATTCTTTCAGTGATTTTTCTACTTTTAATGAACGTTGAATGTGTATTTCAACAAATCCAATCTCTATGTAACTCAATGTACCCAGCATTCGATCGTATTCAATTTCTCCACAACAAAGTCAGCCATATTCTGCAATATGCACTCTAAACTGCACCAAAAACATGATGTAATAAAACGAAGTCAAAACATAATGTAAATTTTCTACTGATACGGAAGCATAGTGAATAGTAATAGACTTTACGTAATGTTAACACGCAAGCTTCGGTAGTCTGTATATGGATTACCAGTTTGTGATAACATGAAACTGTTTATAATTTGAGATTTGATTTCAAATAATGTTTGGTTGCAAGGTCCTTTCCACTTTTATCAAGTTTGTATTGTTATTATTAAGCTATGGATCTTTCAAGTCTGTGATAGCGTGATCACATTATATCTTCATATATGTACGTAACCAATTCAACTGCACACGGTTATCAAGTAAATTATATCGATCGCATAAGGTGACTAAATATATATAGTTTTTATAAAAAAAAAACAGATGCGTATCACCAAAATTCTGAACAATAAAGTACACTGCAAATTTCAATGTTGACTTTGTTGCTAATTCTTCTCCCTTGTGCACAGTGCTTATAAACAACAATTATCGTTATTTCGATGCAATAGAATGCATACGAAAATAAGTCAGAGGTGGAAAAGGTGTTGGAAGTCCATGTAAATCATAAAAACACACATTTGTTTAGTTTTTGACAATGACAACGTATTGACATCTTTTAATAATGTATTGTTGACAAACTCATGAATGTATTGTACAGAAAGCAATACTTTGGACATTTGAAGAAATATTTTATGTTGGGTAAATATTGATAGTAAGTTCATTGCTTTTCAACGTTACATATTCAGAGCATTGGATTTTTCATTTCATAAATTCAATGTTAACCAATATCAAAGTTTTCATATCGTATAATTTACTTTTATGGCATATTACAGTTAAACCTATTATCAACAGAGTGATGGGCTAAAAATGAAGCTTTACAAGTTAATAGTACATCAGAAAACCTTTAGCGAAGAAGACCTCATAATTACTCCAAAAGATCACCCAGGTATAAAGACTGGAGATGTGGTCGAAATTTATCAACCAGAGGTTGAATTTAGTCGTCTGCTGCTGCAAGTCACATGTTTTAAAGAAGACCTGCAAGGACGTGAGGCGATTAGCGTGGAGAATAATGTAGCAACAATGTTCCAATTAAGAACATTCGGAGATGTCTACATTAACGTTGTAAATCCAGATGATGTAGCTTTAGATTCTATTGAACTTACCTTCAAAGATCAATATTTGGGACGTAGTGAAATGTGGAGGCTGAAAAATAGCTTGGTAGATCATTTTACTTACTTCCAGATATAGGTACAGATATGTTAATACTTCATAGAAACTTTCATTAGGTCAATACTTGCGTGTACATGAACAAGAAAATTGAATTCTGCGGAGGTAGCATAAGATGTCAGGTGTACGAGATGTGGTCACAAGGAGACCGGGTTGCCTGTGGTGTTATAAACAATGACACTAAGGTTTTTATCTTCACATAAAAACCTTTAAATAATTATAAAGCAGTAGGTTCAAGACACTTTGCTTTTAGGTGGTATTTCGTTCTTCAACAAGCATGGTGTACCTCTTCATCCAAATGAGTTCTGAAATGTGGGACTTTGATATCCACGGTGATCTGTACTTTGAAAAAGCAGTTAACGGTTTCTTAGCTGATTTATTCCAAAAATGGAAGAAAAATGGCAGCAATCACGAAGTAACAATAGTACTGTTTTCAAGAACATTTTACAATGCCACTAGTTTGGAGGAATTTCCCAATCATATGCGGGAATGTCTACAACACGATTATAGAGGAAGATTTTACGAGGATTTTTATAGGGTGGTTGTACAAAACGAACGATTCGAAGATTGGAGCAATGTATTAGTGCAATTGCGAAAGCTGTTTACAGATTATCAAAAAATTGTTTTAGAGTACCATCAAAAGCCAGGCGATGTTATACCAAAAGCAGTAAATTCAACGGCAGCACAAGGAAATTTTTTAGAAGTCTTAAATATGTCATTAAATGGTAAAATATAATCGTGTAATTATGAAGATATTGAATTTCGATATATCATTCATAATCTGATTGTCTTGCAGTGTTTGAGAAACATTACTTAGATCGTAGTTTTGATAGAACTGGTCAATTGTCAGTGGTAATCACACCTGGTGTAGGTGTTTTCGAAGTTGATAGAGAGTTGACAAACGTTACAAAACAAAGAATTATCGATAACGGAGTCGGTAGCGACTTGGTGTGCGTCGGAGAACAACCATTACACGCAGTTCCCTTATTAAAGGTACTTCCGATATATTGGAACATTATTATTGGCATCATAATAATATTACACTATACTTTTAGTTTCACAATAAGGATACGTCTGTGAATGCACCAGACGACTACAGCATGCCACACTGGATTAATCTCAGCTTCTACTCAACGAATAAAAAGATTCCTTACTCAACGTTCATACCTCGCATAAAACTTCCTCAAAGGGTGTCAAAACAATCATCGCTAGAAAATGGAAAATTGCAATGTAAAAATAAGCTTCTACAAGAAGATCCTAGAGAATGTTTACACAATAGTTTATTCGACTATGATGCATATGATGCACAAGTGTTTCAATTACCCTCTGTTCACACTTCCAGGTACAGTATAAGTACATGTTAATATTATTCAACGTTTACTAATGAAATATTGAAGATTAACTTTTTATGTGAGTAGCCTACAACGAGTTACGACTAGAACCAAGAAGACGAGCGTTGCTAGTATGGAAACGCATAATAATGCACATATATTGAAACTTCTAAAAAGAAAAATGTCTGATCCTGACATTCATCATCCACCACCTGAATTGCATTCTACTCCGATAGTTGCAACAAGAAGTGCAGCGATTTCAATACCCCATAGAACAGACGACATCGCCAGTAGCGAATCAAATGGAGAAATTAATGGTATGCGTTCGAAATATTCATGGACGTAGAACTTCCGAAAATAATGTTTACTTTCTAGTAAATATGAATTATTTATTTTAAATTCTATAGAATCGAGAACATCGATTAAAAGCGATTTAACAGATTCAGAAATATCGCCACCCTTTAGACCAGTTGTTGGTAGTGCAGGGAGCCCAACAAACGCAATATCTCAACCAACAAGTATCATTAGACCCAGTAGGGCACTTATCAATCCTTTCGACCCTTCCCATGTTACGATAAAACTTACTAGTAACAGAAGAAGGTGGACACATATTTTTCCAAAAGGTAGAAAACGATAATTATACAGACCAGAAGGTCAACTGTGACTGCAGCTATTTAAATAAATTATACTAATGTCATAGGACCAACGGGTGTGCTAATACAACAACACCATTACCAAGCTGTGCCAGCACAAATGTGTTCACAACCTCAGTGTGATGCTTTCTCTACCGTAAGCGGATCACCAATGGAACATAACGAGATCTCCAATGCAAATCAATTCCACGATCGTTAGTACTTTATTTTGGTTACATATATCGTAAATCATTAGAAAGTGATTACACCATTTTTTGTTATAGATGCCAAAAGTAAACCACAAAAATTAAATCTGTCATTGTCGAGTAATGATAAGGGTGGCAACCCAATATCTTCCACAGGAAATAAAACTCTGACATTGTTATGGGGTGCCACTGGTGAACAGGAGTGGACACCAGCATTAACTACAGGTTTGCATATGTTCACTCGATAAGAATATTATAAGGCGGATAGATTAGCAAACAATATTATATAATTCATCCAAAATAACAATACTAGCCATGTTATTATTCACAAGTTATCATGAAACGAGTTTATAGTTTGAGGAAAGAATTTTGAAACAGTTTTCGATCACATAAGCACTGAAATTTTGCAATGCATAATATTAATTATATTTTGGTAGAGCTATTATTGCACATTAGCAAATGCGGCAAATACCAGCTCTTAAAAATTAAGTCTCCTACTGACGATTAATACTTCAAAAAAAAAAAAACTGACTAATGTATTGTGATGAACTATATTTTAAAGAATGAAAATAGTTGGTGTATACTTTAAAAGGAAGTTATTCTTGTCATGTATGTATATTGAATATATGTTTGGTACACGATCATGTAATCATCATGCATAAGAAGTATTTTCATTCTTAGATGTAATCATGTTTATTTCTCGATATCATTGATCATTTATATGAATAATGTTAAATTTATTTCCATGCTATGGTACGTCTTATTGGGATGCAACACTGGACGCATTGACGCGTGTGTGATGTACAACTATGATGTCACATTATACAGCAATCATAGGTTAGCGTCCATACGTTATTGGGGGTTGATTCGGTTATGGTACACATTTATTTTTAGGACCTTGAAATTATAGGTGTTTTGTTCTTTATTTGCTGAAGTTCTTATCAGTCTTCTGTGCATGTGTATTCTCCACCAGACACCAAAAAGTTCTAGTTGCAAAGTAGTTTGTTTACGTAGTCTGTTGGACATTACAAATAATATACAGGGTGAATCACGAGAAACAAAACGCTTAAATATCTTTAGATCGGAAATAAATATGTTTAGGTGTTTTGTTTTTAGCGATTCGTTCTGTGTACATATTATTATTGTCATTATTATTATGTGTACACCTACTTACTTGAAAGATTTTGATTCCTTTACATTTCTGTTTATTTTGTACCTCCACACTGTTTGAGATTTCCATTTTGTTTTTCACGAGGTCGTTTCTATTCTAGATCTTGCATACTTCAAACATTCTTTCATCTGCTTTATACTCCTTTCACTTTATCATACAGCTTTAATCCTTACATTTTCTTTGTTATGAATAATGTGTCTCTGTAGTATGTATTATCTCGTAGTATTAAAAACTAATAATTAGATAGTAATTTACTTCTGTATTAGCTTAGCACACGCTCCTCTCTGTGTAGACTGTAATTTGGTTGCACCAACTATGCATAAATCTGTATATACATACTTAATTCAATACTGTATTTTGTAAGTTCCATACAGTTTTTTTATGCTTCATAGTATGAACCTGTGTTGTTCATTATATTGAAGATCTATATGATTATATTACAATTAATATATTTTGCATTGCATGTTCAAGTAATTAGTAATATTAGTAGCACTTTTAATAATGCACTAATTGAATTACTTTGACACACACATATGTCCCTATTCAAAGTTATATACGGACATTTATAATATCCACTATTTCTACTAATTCAAAACTAACGTATGTATTTCTATCTTATAAATTGCATTTTAGGTGTCGATTGGAAATCACTGACAATTCCAGCATGTTTACCTATTACCACAGATTATTTCCCAGATAAAAGGAGTTTGCAAAATGATTATGTTGTCTCAGATTACAATCTCCTGCCAGATGATGTTAATACCGATTTTGCACAACAGCGGGCGATATATAAAAAGCCTTTAACAACTGCAGAGGTATTCAAAGAGCTTGTGTCGCAACGGTTAGCGCAGGTACTCGTTGCAAATAATTTTATCAGAACTCCGAACTTAAACTCTTTCGTATACATTTCAATTGTATTTACAAATGTGGGCAAACTTTTTTTCTTAAGGGTTTCCAATTGATTATCCTACCAACAAATAACAAAAATCAAAGTAATACACCTGGTAGTGCAGTCCCAACAATAAGTACTGTAATGCGCGGTCGGCAAACCGAATCAGAGCCCAAGGAAGAATATTTGTTAAGTATTGGTAGAATTTTTCATAAGATATCTTTGTTTGATAACAGTATAACTGTTACGAGATATCGGCCAAGGTAAATAATCCCCTTAAGTTGGCGATACAAATTTTATCATAATAATTAGTACGAAATTAATAGAACATATTTTTATCATTTGCATTTGCAGGCACCCCTATCCACCATTTAATATTCATTATCGTTATCGATTTCATGCACCGCATCACGATACATATGAAGTATCGTGGGTGTCTTTTACGACAGAGAAACTAGAAAATTATAATTGGAATTATCTGGATCATTATATTTGTACAAGGGGTCACACCGATTTTGCTTTAGTGGAGGTATGTATAATCGATTTGATTAAAACACATGAAAATTAAAATGAAGTTATTAAGTATTGCAATTGAAAATTTACAGGCTCTTAAGTACTGGAGATTTCGTGTATTTCTACTACCTTTGCATAATACGGTGACTCGAAAATTTTTAGAAGGATCGTCGAGATGTGATATATACACACCTCTCACCACTACAGATCAAGTTTCCCTAATGGATGGGTTCCTGCGGTTTATTGAATTGTGGCCCAACAAAATACGACGTCAAAATCCCAACAAAAACTGGGTAATTATTTTGGAATAACTATTTGATAATATAATCTAACTGTTCCACTCGTTGGAACTGGTAAATTATTACAAATTATTGGGATTTTATGTAGGTAAACAAGATTTTAAATGGATAATCCTTTTTTAGTGTCCGATAAAAGGTGCCATGACATTATTTTCTATTTAAATGATCAAATGATTTTGTTCGACAATTTATTATTATCGTAATATTACGCTACGTTATCGCACTCTGAAACTGGATGTCGCATGCCTGATGTACAATGCCTAATTAATGCAATTTATTTAAATGCTTTCGTTTTATTTTTGAGTACCGTATTTGTTATTTCGTATGTATTATTTTGATTTGATATAAAAAATTTGTTATCTTGCAAGTGCGTGTGCCAAAGTATTGTCACAGTATCACTTTTTGATATTTAGTGTGGTCCTACATGGTGCACTAGATAAGTAGGACACGTAACAAATAGTAACACGCCGTTTACTATAAGTATAAGACGAGAAGAGCACGATTTTCATTTTGTTCAGCTTTGGTGGTATTCTAGTAATACTAGAGATAACACTTTCGAGATAAATGAATTTTTATTTGACATTAACTATTTTCATTTGGTATAATTTTGTTTGGAATAATATTACCATAGAGTGAGTTGCCAATGCCGAAATTACACGATTACACGAAATATATACACATACCAGTAGGTTCAAATAGGCTAGTGGAATGTTTAGTATAGGGAGGGGTATTTAGCATGATATGTTTCAGAACCCTTCGACTCTAGGTGGTGTTCCCCCAAGAGATCCTGCCTCTCATTTGACCAGACGCAGGCACAGCACGAGCCTGATAGTCCTCACTAACCAGGTATATCCTCGCATCCTGTAGCCTCAATATGCTGAACCAGGTGTCAATGACATCACTCTACTTTAGGCTTCAAGCTACACTCTGCCTTCTTGGCAATTTAGGAATAATTTCGAACTCTCAGTGTCTTTTATTCTCTACGTCAACACCATTCAATCTGTTCCTCAAAAAAGAACATTCAACTAAAACTAGATCGAATCACTTCATTTTATAGAATTTTACAGGTGTTCACGCTATTACGAGCCAGCGTTTTTCTTGCAAATAATAAATTTACTATTTGGTATTTATTAGTTGTAAGAAAAACGCTGATTAGTAATAGCATAAACACACTGTACAATACAAGACATTCCAGACAGCTTACACAACATAATCTCACGAACGAATGCAACCATGCCTGTTATATGCCTCGAATGCGCACGGATTTAGCAAGCTTTTATGTAATGCAAATTGTTGTATAATTTATTTCTTTTATTTTTCATAATTTAATACTCCTCTCTTAATATAATATTAACGATTATATCATTACAGTTAAACAAACCAGATATACATCTTCATGATCACGAGCTTTTTCATACATTTACAGTTACCCGTACTCTTCATCATGCTTTTCAGACCAGTCTAGTTGGCAGCTCTCCCTTCAGGGAGCGACTCGGAAGCAATCGTCTACCAGAGAAACCAAGACCAAGGTTTGAACAAGCTTAAATTGACGATTTCAGCATTTGTTGCTTTGTGCAAATGTTATGGTATAGCTTGCAGTATATCTATTTTGTGATGGTGGACCATTGCAATTCTTTGATGGTTGATGGTTTTTTATTTTGCTTGTTTTGCTTGGTGCTACATGCATTCGACTGTTAAACAAAATTCCTTTTTTAATAGGTACATAGCTTCATCTTCGACCAGACAATCGCATAATTCATCTGACTTTTATCTCAGCAAAGACATCATTTTTTATACCTCTCGAAAACTATATTATACAGTATCTTCGAAAATACAGTGTCAGTTGAGTTCGTAGTAAATTAGACAATGCAATTTTGCGTATATAAAATATTATAAGTGTACCTTTTTTCAATATATGCATACAGACACACATCTTTTTACAATTTGCACATCTGCATGTTTTATCGAGGGATGGGGGATAAGAGGATCTGTTTATATGCAGTTTTGGTGCAATTGTCATGCGGTGAAATGTATGATGCCGTACACTGTGCTTAAGAATGACACAAGCTTACATTATGGTGATAATGGTACTTGTAAAACACACTATTTCTGAAAGGGATGTGATCGGGACAGAGAAAGGGCTGTACTTGTAAATGTTTGAAAAATCTTTGTACATAGTACCCTTTCTGTATCTTTCAGCTGCTTCTATCTTTCTTTTCATCATTTAGTTAATATAAGATACAGAGTATTTGTAACGGTTTGTTTCAAACTTGGGGAAAGGTATCGTCGCGGTGAATGTTCAAAATAAATGAATAATGTTTTGCAAGATACAAATGCTCTGTAGAGTAGAGAATATTGGTAGTGAGTGAGGGAGTGACGGGGTTCTCTGTACAGGAGAGGCATGTAGTGAATACCGCTGCGACTGCCCGCACGTGCCTCGACACTCCTCGCCACGTGCCAAACAGGTTGGTTTTACTTTTTTAATTTCAACTATAAAACTGAATATACGCTATGAACGGTTGGATATGTATGTACACATCACGCGTGTTTACTGCATTTTTTCTATTTTATTTATGACTATAACAGATTCTTACAAAATCTATCAATAATTTAAAGAAAATATAGTACAATAAAAATTATTATTCTCAATTTATATTGTTAGATCGCATCTAATTTTAGTATCAAGTCATATATGATTATTTATCTCAAAAACTATAAATTGTAGAGAAGGAAAAAGAATTTTTTGAATAATGTGCATACATATCATCGATACAAGATTCTGTTACAATGATGGTTTGAAATCAATGCAATGATGTGCATAAGCAAAGAAATTTGTGGCTTTTCATATGGCTTAATTTTTCAGTCACTCTACCTTCTATCTTTCTTGCACCTTTTCAACCATGCGAATATTTTGTAACTCTATTTTCCTATCGTTATCAGGTCAGGCTCTAAAGTAATGGACAGAGGTCGAATCTCACCAGCTAGTGAAGCTGTATTACCTCTCTCGCTTGAACAACAGCAAGACCATTTTGAGTCTAACGAAGACAGGTAGAATTAATGATGAACCTGTCTAACTATTAGCATACGTAATTACCCCCGTGATTAATATATTAATATTGTTGACAGTGTAAATATGGAGCTGATGAAGATAAAGAATACCGCGCCGAATAATGAAATTCTGGAAGCAATGAAACATCCGCAATCCGGAGTAGGGTTTCTCACGCAACATCCATCGCTACCAAGTCAAACATTTGTTAGCGCGGACGCTGTGCAGTGGTTGAATAATCGTATAGAAGGTGGAATGACAGTGGAAGGCGCAATTAACATTATGAATGTAAGAAAAATTCTTCTCGTACCAGTTTACATGGCCGAAGGCCGTTTACGATCGAACTTGTTCTAATTGTATCTTCTGGTTCAGGGCATGATTCAAGACAAATTGATCTGCCACGCTTCCGGTGATTTTTCCAAACCGTTCATTTTAGGATTTTATCTGTACCACGTGGTGCAGGATAAGGAAAATCAAAGGGGTAAGAAGAACTACTTTTCAAACATTGTATAAAAGCTTACAGATAATCATGTGTGCAACATTTTCATTTTGAAGCAACAGATTATTTTTCACCTACCGGTGATTTACAAAGCTTCGAGAACGAATGGGTGGAAGTAGAAATAAAGGCACCAAAGAGTTGGTGTGAACCCACTTCTATAGGAACCTTCCCAACGATATCTTCGCCAATAAATATACCCAGTTGTGATACAGTCGATGAGTCAAATGTGCCATCATTCCTCAAAGACGATTTGGATTTGATAGACTGTGTGCAAGACACAGAATGGCGAGGTAAGTTGAAGTGATACTTTATAATACACCATTATTTTATTTCTGATTTCTTACACGTTGTCTACTGTCTTGTAGCTCCACCGTACAAGCACACTCATTTAGATATTGATATAAATAATAAGAGCGACAGAATCGAATGGGGTCATTTGAGGTACCAGTCCGTCTACAAAGTGGACCATTCTTATGAGCTTGTAGTACAATGGGTAGCATCGTCTGGCAGCATAGTTGCTGACCTTGTAATAATATAATTAATCATATTCTACGTATGTACTGGGCTGAATTAATCATTAAGACTAGGTTTACAGGACGAGCTCTAATATTTCTAATTTACCATTATTGAGATTATCGTTATTTTCATGAAGAAATGTAAAATAGTCACTTTTAGTGCTCCATAAACCTAGTCTTAAGCAAAATAATTATGATTGCCTATATATTAAATGCTTAAGGCATCTAAGTGTCTTAATTCGACCCTGTCTACACACTATACGATGTGAAGGTTCACGTGGTACTGATAACAAATTTGATTTTCAAAAGATTTTCGTATGGCAACGAAAGGCTCAAACGTGTGGGATTCAAATGGTCCCTATTCCCAGTGATCTACTAGCGCTGCCATTCACTTTGAAAAGCGATCCTTTGAGAGGGCCTATATTTATATCGCTCAACACAGATTGTCTTGTGACAAATAAACAACCTCTTTTCGAAGGTTTGTTATAATATTTACACAAGATGAAGTATCACGATACTAGATTAAGATGTTCATTGCAGAATTTGGAGAAGATACCTACGCACAACGACTATTTCTGTTCCAAGAAACGATTGTACAGAGATTCGGCTTTATTCCATGCCTCATAGAGAGTACAGAAAATGATCACCAATACGTGCATATGACTGGCAACGCATTTATACTTATTCCTTCCACAACGAACACGAGGTTTCGCCCCAGAACGTCTACGAACGTCGTGAGACGAAATACAGGACAAAAAGGGTATCCAGTTCATCCTGATCAGCCTAGTCCGCACGAGGCTTACATTACGAGACATGTTAGCGGGAAAAATAAAAATGATTACAGCATGGACAGAAGGGTAAGTTAGTTTGCATGTTTTGGGAAGAAATGGAGGAACAGTTTCGTCTTTTATAGATTGGATTTCTTTGGTCATGGAATCACATGGTCAGTCGAAAATGGAAGTCGTCGTCGACGCTAGCCGGCGATGAATTATTTCAGAAGAAACTCATTCAAGATTTTAGGCATTTTTGTTCGAATGGAGATAATAGACTGAAGCACTTCTGGGAATGTTGTTGGGAAATCAAAGAAAAGTCAGGCACACGAACGTTTTAAAGCATGGAGTACTAAACAGATACTATCTCATAGGTTTACACTTTTGTTACAGCAATGAAAGAATTTATTTTTGCCATAATCGATTGTGTGTCTCTTTTATAAATTATTGAAGAAGAATTCTTTTAAATTGTAACATATATTTGTGATACAATTACGATGATTATTATTAGTACGATGATAAAGAAAGTATGTACAAATCGAAAATATTTGGTAGTATTTGAAAGAGTAGTTGTAAATGAATTAAAAAAAAAACGTTGTTTGTAATATACATTTGCGAGTTTACTTTAGTTTGCGTAAGGCACATGTTGTTTTTACGAAACTAGTAATAATAAATTTATAATTTTTGTTACTCATCTATGTATTTATATTTCGGACACGAAGTTATATTGTAGTAAGAGAAACTTTTACACGTCATATATTGTAGTAATAGAAATTTTTACACGTCTCAGTGTTAATAAACGAAACGGAATATCACAACATTTACATATTTCCACGGATGTAACGTGTTGTACGAAATTCAGATATAACTACATTTTAGTCTCAATTTAAAAAAAGAACATTGAAATGATCAATTGATAATATATTTATTCACATATACAAAATAATTATATATTTAATGCATTATATTATTAATAGTTTAATTTCTTTGAATTCCAAAACACTAGTGATTGTAACCTAATGGAACTTATTTGTAACGTGAAATTATGCAACATGTTATTTGCAGGTTTTCAAACAAAACGTGTAATTATTGTGTTGCACATTCGTAAATACTAAAGTGTAATTATATTTAAATAATCGACAATTAATGCAACTTGTATTGACAATTTGTACCTCGGTTTTAAGTAACGTATACGTACCTATTCTCTTTAAAAACCTGCTCTAGAGGGTGGTGTTGCGAAATACTTTTTATTTCTCCTCATAAATGTTCGACTGCAACAGTTACAAAAAAAACATAAAATATATGTCAAGCAATTGCTTAAATAGGAAATAAAAAAACATACCTAGAAGCAAGAGGAGTATTAAAGAAGCCGCGAGATGTACTACGTTTGAGAAGAGACTCCGTGGATGGTGTATGTCTTAATTCGGCTGTTTTATGCGTAGCAACGTTATGTAAATTATCAGGATTCACGAAATTTGCCCAATAATCTGAGGGGATTTTCAGCAAGTTTTCAACTACCTGTAACAATATTAATACGTTTTAATTTGTATTTCAAACCTTCTATCACGATGGGAAACTTACCGCAACTTGATTTCTGGTCTCTGTGAGTAAAGAATTTGGCGTCGGGTCCTGACAACTATAACCAACCAGAGTGGGTCCGAAAACTTTGGCAAGATTACTTATAGGCATTTTGCATTCCGGACTGCTCGAAACTCTTTGTAAATGTAATACGAGGAAAGCAAGAGTATCTCTGTTAGGTTGAGGTAATTCTGAAATCGCCTGATACAAGGCAGCGTCAGAATCCTGTTTATCAGTAATAGTAGTGGCGCGAACGAAGTCTGCCCATAATCCTACAGTAATTAACGGCTCCCGTAAAGACCTGGTGATAAGAGGTGTGACGATAAATGTTTTGCCTTATGTTTATTAGTTTCTGGTTAACATACCTGAGAAAATCTTTAAGGGTAGAGCATATGGTGGCTATATCGACTTCAGAAAGATTTGGAGCACCTTTGCCTTTGAGGAACTTCTCTTTCAGACATTTTACTTCTGTCGAACCACCATTTACCCTGTACAGTCCTTGTTCACCCATCCCTCTTAGTTCCACTTCATTGATACAATGAACAACCAATGACGGTACCATTGGTGGAATCATAGGAGTATAATCTGCTATGGTTCCCTAGTAAAAATGGTAATGATTATAGTATTTCCTATATTATTATATAAATTAATCTTTTGTAAGCAAAGAACTCACTGAAGTGCCACGTAAAGTAGGCGTATTTCCAGTAGGTATACATGGTAATGGTACCAAATCTTTACATTCTGTGTGAGCTGTTGCTTTACAGTCTCTGCACTTTAGAGCAACTTTACCGAAACGAATTCTGAAATGGTATTTGTTAGAAATGTCTGAGTTATTTATTTAAATTGAATTAAGGTGATATTTAATAGATATTGGTACCTTTTATCACAGGGTGTGCAAATTTCTGGCTTAATTACTGTTTTAGCTATAAAACTATGACCCCTAGCAGATTTCGTATTTAGAGTATATCCTCCTATATTCGGACTAGGTTTAAAAATACCTTCAGAGTCAGATCCCGATGTAAGGATATCAGCTTTCGGCGCAGACGGCTGTAATAAAATATTTCAAATAAGAAGTATACATATTGTATACAAAAATTCACGAGTATTCCGTGCAAAGAATTTTGACTGACCATAGCATTTACCTGTACATTATTTGTGTTAACAGGCGTTAATTTTGATTTACTACGATCACTGCTCTTGCGCCTTTTAGATGAACTGTGTAGTGAACCCTGTGGATCTACATTTTCATTCCCTGGTATAGCCTCGATTACAGAAGATGCAGTGATAGCACCTTCTTTGGGCATAACTACAGTAGTTGTAGCTACTATTCTATCAGATGAGTTTAGTTCTGCAACTTTCTGCACAGCACTACGGCGTTTCTTTAGAGAATATTCACCACTAGGTCTGTGCTCTTTCCATTCACGTTTCTTTTGACCTTGTTGAAGGAGTACACTATTATCTAAGTCATCTTCTGACTTTGAAAAGCAACTTAAGTCGCTTAATATGGAGCCAGTGGAGTCCAGCTCCGCTATAGTATTCAATCTGAAATACCAGTTGTTCAGTATCCAAAGATAAATCAATCTGTTCTTAAACAGTACACACTTACTTATCATTTTGCTGTAAATCTTTGATATGTATGTTACTATGACGCCCATTCAATGTGGTATTATTTAGGAATTGTAATTTCTCCCTGGTTTCATCGTTCAAATTTCTTCCACCGTCATTGAATAAAAGATCCCTAGCCATAGCAATTTGTTTTTCCTATAGGTAAATGAATAATTAAATCATACCACTAAACAATCATAACTAGACTATAGACTTGTATGCAAAATAATTGTTTGTATCAATGGCAAGGTACTAGAGCCAAGTAAATATTCAGTTCTTCCTCTAACAATTTTATATTTCACCTAGCTATTTTTGTTATAAATGCATAAAATCCACAGTCTAATATATCTAATATCTAATATTATCTACCAATGAGTTTCTCTGCTCCTCAACACCCCGTCTCTTTCGTTTCTCTTCGTCTAGAAGTCTCCTGGCATGACTTAATTTTCGATCTAAATCTGCTGCTTCTTGGTGAGCTTTCTCCAAAGCTGAATGGAGACGCTGACATTCTTGTATGGATGCCAGCCATTTTTGTCTCATCTCTTCTTGATTTATTGCAAATTGTAAAAATTCTAAAAAGTTGTATGCAATGCACATTAGTTTTCCATTTAAATTGTAATGCTAACATAGTAACATCAATAAAATCTTATTACTGCATTTGTTAGCGAGACATATAACTTATATACGTGCAAAAGAGCTACAGAAACAAGTGGAGATTACTTCGTTAAATATGAGTTCTGATGTCTTAAAGTTTCTATTTGAAATCTGCATTTTTTCAGCTGCATAATATACGCGATAAAATACAAAATAAGCAGCCTTAAAACATGTTAAGTACAAGGAAAGTACTCATTTTTATGATACAATTCATACACACATCTTGTTCAAGCATGTTTCTACAGATATGTGCTTACGAGCGATTACAGAGGGTAATATTAAATTCGAACCTTCGTCGCAGGCCCCATTGATGAGCACGTCCGTGCATCGCACCACTTCATCGTGACTCGCCAGCAATGACAATGATGTGGTCATCTTCGTATCGGTGTAATGTTATTCAAACAAACTTACAGTATTTTGTCATGTAAGAAAGACCACGCAACAGGTCTGCGGCAATCTTCCGTCGATTAATTCACTCCTACACCGATTACACTATTTTCAAACGTCAATTCATTCGTTCATATCGTGCGCGAACTCGTTAACACAAATCGCGCAGATCATATCCATCACAAATTACTAATTTATCCACTAAAAATTCGTCCCTAACGAACCGCCCAAGTATCGCGCCATAAAACCGTTGACATTGCACGTTGGAAAAGTAACAGCCGCTTTCTTCAGCAATTTGAATTCGACCAATCACGGAGCAGTATCAAAGTCAAGTTCTACATAACGCCGTCAGGCGTCCTCGTCATTCAACGGAAAGCTTGTGGATTTTTTTTTCTTTCTTCTTTCTCTATTCTTATGAAATTTTTCTAAATTTCATTCATTCATTGTACGTTTAGGATAACCAGAGAGTAAATGAGAGTGCTCACGCCCGGGTTTTGCCCGTGCCCATTATAGTGCTGTCCCCTACTCTAGTGCTTAGCCTGGATCAGCTCCTACATTATCTTTAGCATGGACACCGAACCACCGACGAGATACTGTATAATAGTATCACCGACTAGGTATAGGATAGACCTATCATCCAATGTATTTCAGTGGCCACGTTTGCCAGGGCCACTTGGCCCGTTTTTCTTGTCATTTCCTGTATTACCAACACGGTTTAGGGCCACAAACAGGGTCTCGTCGGTGGTGCTGGCTCTAAAATAGGCTGGCAGCACAAACGAGGTATAGGAATAAGATTCCTATATCTCGTTTGTGCTGACAGCTTTCTTAGTGGTAGCACAGACGAGTTCGATATCTGAAATTCGACATAATTCCTAAACTCGCCACTCTAAATCGTAGAGGGCACACCAAAACCTCTGATTTTTTGAACAGTCGGTATTTCAGAACATGAGACACCAAGTCCCATAAGATGACAGGTCTATCCTATACCTAGTCGGTGATAGTATCTCGTCGGTGGTAATGTCAGCATTCTATATTTATTTATTAGCTGCGGTACTAAATCTATTCACCTACGCCACTGACGCAGTTTCACGTGGTTCACGAACAAATGATCTATTTAGGTAGAGAGCGCTGAACCACCAACTGAATCTCGTCGGTGGTGGAACTTTTAGCGATGTGGTCTTTCAGGTCACTGTAAGTTCCACCGTTACCACCCCGCCCATTGCGCCCACTTAGCCTGCCGCCGAATAGCACGGGCGGTGGCAGTCTTTAACAGTATCTCGTCGGTGTAGAAGGCCATCGACGTGATCTCGTCGGTACAGATGGCCACTGAGAAGACCACTGGTTTGTCAGTAAGGTAGAAATCGACGCTGAAATGATAGAAAATTTTCGTTTGAGTCGCCAACATTCCCTTTGGGAAACATGTTTTTAATGCAAAATGAACCTATGTGCAAAATTTCAGCTCAATTCGATTTAACCGATTTTGGGAAGTTTGCCCCTAATTCCATTATCCATCCTTACAACTTTGAGTCAGGGAAGGATAACCATATAGCAGGGGTAGCAAATGTTACGGGTCCCGCGTTTCTGGGGGCCCCTTGTGTTGGTAAAAGTTGTGTTTTATTTTATTATCATACATAACCTAGGGCCTCCTCATAACATTTGCTACAGGCTGCGTGCCTTGAGTCCATTCCTACTTGGTGTCGCTGTACACTTGGCTTTCCTAGTCATCCTTCAATTAATTATTCATTGAAATTCCACTAATTAACATTCGTTGAAGTTCAATTCAGCAAATCAGACAAGAATCTGCAGAGTTCAACAATCTTTAATTTCAATTCAATGAAGTTCGTCAGAAATGCAGCTTTTCTATAGCTTCTCAATGTCCGACGAAATCATTGGCGTCCACGTCGGAGTCACATCGTTTTAACGAAGGGTCTTCCGTTTCCATACTTGGTGGCTGGCGATAAAAAGGGTTTTATACAAGTTTTGCCGCTATCGGATCCTTTTGTCGGCGACGTGTACGCGAATTTATGGCTTCGCTTCTCAGGGCGCACGATCTCTCTCGGTGAATTCCCTTTAGGATCACGCGTTGTGTGTCAATTCCTCTCTATGGTCATGACACTGTTCCTTGCATCGATTATCTCTCCATTTCATCACGCTTTTGTGTGAGCCATTTTATATTCGTTTGAACAAAGTTGGTATTAACCGACTCTAAAAATTGGATGCTGGGAAAGAGTACATATAGATAAACAATTAACGCAAATAAAAATTTTAAAAACCATAAAACTTCATATTTATTCTTTTACAAGGTCTAGTGAGTATTGGTCCCACTTGTAGTGTCTGTAATGCTGTGTAATTAAAGATCAATATATCTATATTGAATTTTTTAATACAAACTAACTTAATTTTGTTCTCGTTTCAGCAAAGTTAAAATCAAGAGCGCTAGTAGTTTCGGTATGTCTGCATCACAGACGTTCGAAACAGCTATTTTACATGTCCCGCGTGTTAGACGTCCCGACATTAATAGCATGTCCCAGAACGATCTTGATAAATTTTGCGGGCTTGTTCTTAATTACTTTGTGCATCGTTCGTTATTAAGCACGCATCAATTATGATCGAGTCGATCAGGCCTGGTGAACGGTGAGAAGATGATAGGTTCCATCGCGTAAACACATCTTGCTCCAATTACACCGGGCAAGATATGTCATCTTCGTTGAATACAGACCTTAATTAGCGTAATATTAGACTGCCGTGATTTGAAGTCGAGATGTATATCGGATAACGTCAATTTGGCATGCTTACCGATCAAGATAGCCCTCGTTAATGCATTGACAACAACCGATCGCATAAATTCACCTGAACGCAATGATCGTTCGCGCACGAGTTTAGCGTTTACGAGTGCAATGAAATTATACAGTTTAACCAATCCTAACTAATAGAAAAGTTACCTAGTCATAATATTAGATTAAACCCATATTTCCAAGTTTGATTGTTATAATGTAGTGGACATTGGTGGAAGATTCACCTGTTTCATAGAAGAATTAGATGAATTACTGAACCAGGAGACATGGGTGAACCCTGATACTTACAGTGTAGATCATAGCTATCATATGTCTCAACAGTCTGAGAAAGTTGTTATATTATACGGGCAAGTTGGATCTCCAAATTTCGCTATTCTGCACGAGTCGAAATGTTTGCTCAAATGGCCCAAATTAAAAATATTAGATTAAACCCGTGCAACGATTTGTACAATGAATCGTGTTATACATGAATGGCTTCAGAGGAATATGGGACAAATTCTTGACGAGCATTCTGCACACCTCTTTCACATCCATCGAGACATTACTGTACTCATTTCAGGCCACGATTGGATCCTCTTCGACGCTTGAACGAAAGGAAACGGCGCTCGTTTCAAAAGTGGTGCACAGAGTCGAAGCGCGCGGATCCGTCAGCAAAAAACGGAACAGCTTGATTCAGGGAATCGAGAAGTTAATGAATCGCGTGAATCCATGGTACCGAGATTCGAGCCTTAAAGCCCGCAATCAATGGTCGGTCGGTCCGGTTTCTTTATTACCGCGTCCTTGGGAGCGGGCTATTAAGTTTCGGAACGCTCGCGATTCCGTCCATATACTTTCTCCACCTTTGTCCCGGACCCGGGGATCCGAATGATCGAGTCCCCGAATGACCGGAGGTGACGAGGGAGTTAAAGACGAAGGAGGTTAGCATCAGCAGAGGATCAGAGAGCAGAACGAGTCCGGTAGGAGGACGAGCGGAGGCTGGGTAGGAAAGCAAAAAGGGAAAAAATCAGGACACGTCGGTGTTCGAGCTACCGTAAAAGCGAGCGGAGGCAGGCGAGGAGAGGGAAATCTCGCGGCTGGTCGAAAAAGGAGGGCGTTGTGATAAAGTACAGGGCAGAGAAGACACAGGGTAGAGGAACGGCGCGTATGGGGTGACGAAGGGGGACCATGAGAGCATGGTCGCGCCGGTGCGAGTTTCTTATGGCGCGCTGGGACAGAAAGATCCGCCGCAAAAAAGGACCGCCCTGGCTGCGCGGACGCGCAGAATCTGCAATTATATCGCAAAAAAGGAGCCGAGTGTCCGGGACAAACTGCTTCCTGGCCCGTAAACAATGCTGCCAAATAAGTCGCCGGGCATAAATCGTTCTTGGTCGGCCCTCTCCTCGTGGCCTTCTCGATCGCACGAGCACCCAAGAGGCCCCTACCCAATCCGCACGATAAAAAGCCAATCGATCGCTAAACTCTTTATTCCGGCCGCTCTGAAAGCACCCCGGTTAAGAGCGAACAGACGGGTGGCCGACCCGGGACTTTCGAATTTACGAGTCGGCCATGCTCTAGCACTCTAGCCGATACACAGGATGTTTCGGAAATCCTATTACACCGTGGCGATTCGCCATGCAGAAATAACTAGAAAAGAAAGAACAACGTTTTCTCGTTCGGCGTCTCCTGTTCGAGAACAAACGGATTTGAGAATCCCTGGTGTTTGTGTGCTCCAGTATTTGCATTAAGTAGAACTGGATGATCATGATCAGACGCATCAGCCAATTCCTATCTATTAGGTGTGCAGATAGTTTAAATTATACTTTCTCCACATACTCTTGTAGCTTAGTGGCTCTAAAATACTTTCGAAAGTCCATATTGCTTGTATCACGATTTCGGACACACCCTGTAGTTCCTTGCTCTCGGAGTTGAAATAGCGATCGATATCCTGTAGGATCGATCGATTCTATTAAATAAAGTCCTCGGGTGATGGTGAAGGACCATCTCGCCGAGGTCCGTCCGAGGACCATTAACGCGTTGTACCACACAGCTTTGGCTTCACGTCTGGTTTCCATGGAATTTTTATTGGATTCGCAAGGATAATTATCCTTGATACGATGCTGCGTTTTACGATATGAAAAGTTTTACGAGCACCCTGGTTGACGGTTCAGGCACCTATTCAATTCGAAATTTTCAAGTGGGAGACTGAGATGGTTTAGCGGTGGTGCCTGGTTCTGAGAGATAACAACGAGTAGGTTGATGGTGGTGTTCATTTTGTGTCAGAGTATCTGAATTGTTTTATAATTACTTGGTTCTTGGCGATTAAATTAAACGAATTGCTGACATGTTAGGGACACTTGGAGGGCTAATGTGCCTGCAACGTGTGGGCTTCAAAGATGTGTTTAAAAATTGAGTGGAACCTCGAGTAGAAGTCTTACACATATGTATGTGTAGCACATTCAACGTAGGGTTAGTAGTTTTAGCTTTGACGTATTTATATACTGTAAATTGTGTTTTGTTCTCTTTAACCCTTCGCTGCATAGTGTATCATATCTGATACAGTTAACAAATCTTATATATAGTAAACTAAGAATGTGTTTTTTAACTATATTGTATTTATATATGTTTATTTTCCTGAAAATGTGGTTCTAATGTTTTTAAATATTTTTCCCATAAATAAAACACAAAAACTGACCTTCCTTCAATTTTTTTTATCCCAATTTAAAAAATCATGCAGTGCAAGGTTAATATCCTCCTTTCATTTCTTAACAAAGTAGTTGCAAATTACTGCATTTCCACTATATTCATGTTTTCAACATATTTATATTTGTGTGAGTGGTGATACGTCGATAACAGTCAGTGTTGCAAGAAAGGATCCGTTTTGTTCATCGAATAGCCATACACAAGTTTGCAATGACCATTTCGAACCTCGTCACGATAATCCCACCTCTCCAACTCGCATTATTAGTGTACACATTTATCCATGCGCTTAATGGCAAGATTATTCCGCCATTTGTTCGATTGAAATATACATACATCGAGGTGCGCAAATCCTGTCTCGCCCTTGGGTAAGAAGGCACGTAATGAAAGGAGGAACCTAATTAATCCGGTGGTATCGCGAACATATTCGGCCTCGGTTAGGCCAGCCCTTCCCTCGCGCATCCTCTCGGCCGTGGAAGCTCGGAGCCGAGGCGTTAACGCTTTGTACTTCGTAATTATAATGGGCCGGTTAATCTGATGGGATTAATTTTTTCCCTGGGGCTAGGCTCTCGGGACTCTCTCCTCTTCTCTCCGTTCCTCTCGATTATCGGCTCTCGGCCGATGCTCGCACCTGGTTAACGCGCTAATGAATTCCCAGCATCGCGTAATTATGGGGTGAAGCGCGAAATCTCGCGCGAAACCGCGCCTCGCCCTCTCGTCACTGGCTTCACTCGCATTTCTCTCACCGGTTCTCTCCTCTCCTTCTCTACGACAGAGAGAACCTTTATCTTTCTCTCTCTCTCTCTCTTTCTCGCTCCTCTCTTCTTCTTTCGGCCCCGTTGAAAAATAATTACACCGCTCGTAAGACGATATCCGGTTACGACTTGACGCGAACTCGTTCCTCTCCGCGGCGGGCCGGGTTATCATAAATTATTGCCCACGGAAAAAGAATCCCTTTCCGCAATCGAACTTTACGATCGAGGATGCGAGCTTATTGAGACGCTGCCTTGGCTTAACAAGGATACCAGGCTGTAAAATCCTCTACACTCTCCTTTTTTCTGTATACCACGAGTCCGAGCATGATGGGAGATGAGCCGCTCTGTTAATTAAGGGCTTTTCTGTGTGATAAGCAGCCCGCGGAGATGCAACGCGGTTGAATTTTTGCCGACTTAATATATTTGGAGGTCTCCGGCGAGAGAGTCTGCTTTGGGCTAGCTGGAGCAACCTTTTTGCCGAAGTAAATTAGAATCAAAGGCGTAGTAACGAGGAGGAGGATGGTCGGACGTTCAAGTTGCTGGGTTCGAAATGATTTGATGGACTTGGAGTTTTGAAGGTGGGGAGGCTCTGGTTCCAGTACACTGATGGGCAAAAGTTTTGAGCATCGTTCAAAGAGATTATGGACTTTCTGAGACGAGCCAACAAAGATTTTCCCCATCGACAGGAACGAGATACCCGTTAATATAAATCACTCTATCGATGCATAAATTAGCATAAGCGATTTACAGTGCGCGGATTACAGTTATTTCGGCAAATTAGCGTTGCGGGCCTGGCAAGGAGTATAATTACACGCAGCTCGTTGCAACTTGTAGGAAGTAGGCATCGCGGCGAGTAAAGCAAAACAGCGTATCGCGTTACAGCTGCGAAATTTTCTACGCGATAAGGCCGCGCTGGTTTGAAGTTAATTGAAACGCTGGCCGAACTGGTCAATTAAGAGGGCCGGACTCGAATAAATCGGTGTTTAATAATAGGAAGTACGGGGCACCGTTTTCACGATCGGTATAAAATCATGACGATCGTCGTCTCGGTATCGTCGCAGATGGAAACGTGTCATTAATCAGATAAGGGTCCGGGTAACAGCCGGTACGTGTATCTCTGTAATATCCCATCAAGACCCGATCCGTCCGCGGCGAAAGACGAACCGGGGACCGCGCGGATCAAAGGGCTGATTTACGAAGGCGCGAATTAGCTCGTAATTGCCTCTAAACGGATTGCGCATTAATATATATTCAGTTGCCCTCCACGGTGCACGATTTTATCGCACGTAAATCGACCGTTACCTTGTATAACTCCACGCTCTCCACGCCCTCCTGTAATTTTTAACGACGAGCACACTCGTCGACAAAATCACGAGACAAGCACGGTCATTGTCCCAGGCTTTGTGTTGTATTTTTTTTTAATTAAACACGTGTGTACAACAGAGACATTATTTCGTAATAAACAGCTTCATTTTCGTTACACGATTAAGTAGATTTCTATATACTCTCCCAGACATACCTAGAATGATGTTTCTCTGAACTTCTGTGTACGTTGAAAATCCCTCTGCATTACTGGTTTAATTTATGAAGTATTCCATCATAATTAAGTGCACCTGTTTCACACACGACGTCGTTTAACATAAAAGCGATATACAACGCTTGCTCCTGTAATTCTCGGGGTGTTTTATAATTGTTTGCACATCGAGAAAGCTGTATGCTTCTTTCGAGAACGTCACCGAGCCTTTTTATTGTGTTTCATTATCGGCACGAAATCAGCCGTCCCTTTTGCTAATTGAAGCTCGTTAGCGTGTATCCGGTGCTCTAAAGTGTCAATTAAAATGGTGTATCGAGTAGTTTTCCTGGAAGGCTGCACATGATTACCTTGTTTGGTAGTAAAGATACTAAAATATGCGAAGTCTGTAAATGTTTGTCGAAGGTGCTTCGTATTTTTTTTTTTAAATAACAAAATGTGCAGTTCGTATAGCAAAGTGTTCGAGCATGCAAATACTCATGAACGACAGTGATGTGAAATGGTTAGATCAAGTTCACAAGAGTGGCAATGCTGAAGGAATTTATTTTAATTAAAAATCCGCTGTCCATTGATGTGTATTAGCATACGCGTTGCATAGTGGAGAGTCCTCTCATCGAGCCTCAGCTTGTAGAAGCAACGTCTTTCGCCGAACAATGATCGAAAAATCGTTGATCCCCCAGAGGATCTAAGCAGGAAGAGAAAGCGTCTCAGGATGGCTGATCCACCGCGAAGTTCGTGCGGATCGCTCCTTTAAAGGCGTCTTCCTGTTCCCGGTTTCTTTGTGGCTGGCATGCCGGCATAAAGAGTCAACTTTGCAACCGAACCGATCATAAAAGTGTTCCCGTTCTGGTATCCTTCTTCTCGTACGGAGCTAAGAGCATAAATCTCCGCGGATGAATGCAACCGGTAGGGCATAACCGCCTAACAGGGCCCCCATGAGAACAAAGTCCGGCCATTAAAACACATCGTGCCTCTACAATGTAGCCTTGGCACCCTCTCCGCGAAACAGTCCGCTAATAAAATGTTACAAATTCGTCGTGCAGGGGGTAGTTTATGGCGCGTGTGAGGCCTTCATCGTCTCGCGACGCGTTTATGTATCTCGCGGTATTATTATTCCGACGCGACGCTTTGTATAACAGCTCCTGGCCTCCGAAACGACTTCGGCCTTGGGTTTCTGCGACACTGTCGCAACTTTGAATCGATTTCATTCGGGACAGATCGAGATTCATGGCGGCTTTCCACGCACCGTTGCCGTAAGACGGATACGGTATACCCGGTGGTTAAGTGTTTCCTCCCTTTCACTCCGGGTTATCATAAATCATAATGTTATAGGCCGAGCTGCAGGACCACCGGCTTTCAAAGTATCAATTTTTGTAGTTAAAATGTTTCGAATTCAGCCGCGCGGAGGGTGGCACTAATTGGGAGCTCCTCGATCCAGGTTTATGGAGTGGAAGCACTCGTGATTTATGGTGGAGGTTGTCCGTTGAAGGGATGCATGCTTCGGGAATTTCGCTTTTGTTAAAGCGTGCGGGTTGTGAATGGTGTGAATGTTCGGTGCGAAAGGATTGAAGGAGTAAAACAGCTTTTGTGTACGGAACACGCTCTCTGAAGTCGTCGACGCCTACTTCTGTAGATAATCCATACTATTTATAATTCATTTTCATGTTCGTTTGATACTTACTTGTGCAGAGTCATCGAAAGTAGTGGTTAATATTTCTAGAATCGAAAAATGCGTCGACTCTATAAATTATTACAGGGCGCAACATAATCTAATCGTTCGTTTGAAGTACACTTTTAGTTTCGTTTTTGAGATTTTCGAGGTGCACTGGAGTTTTTGATAATGTTGAATAAGGGTTGATTCATAGGGCAGCTGGTGGTTCCCTCGTGAACGCGTGAGAAACTCCACGCAACGTCTTTTGAGGGAAAAGATCTCGCAGGTGGTGCGTGGGACGAAAGTCTAGCTAACCGACCCTTTATTTCACCGAGAAAAGCAGCGAACCCTTAAGAAACCCCAATCTCAACCCTCCTATTCCGCGGCGAATCCAGATTTCTGGAAATTCTATATCCACCGAGAGTCGTCAATGCCCCTTTGTCGGATATGGAGTGACACGCGTGGTCGCGGGGTCGCCATTGTTAAGCCTTCGAAAGGATTTCTCCTCTCCTCGATCTGATTCCACGAGAAAATGGGGTTGAAAGCTGAGCCTCTTCCTTGGGTAACCGATTATTTGGAAATATTGATCCTGTGTTTGATTCTGATCGGTCCAAATATTGATTCCCCCTGATCGGATTTTCCCGGTTTCGCAAGATCTTTAATTAATCTACCTAATCAAAGTAACGAGTCTCAGACATCTGTTTCAGGAGAACATGCACAGTTATAACTAAACATAGTAATTTTGAAGCTAAATGAATTCTTTTTCAAAATAAATTTGGCAAAGGTTTAAAGCTTTTTCTTAAAGTTCAACCCCTTGTGTTCTCTTCAAAATTTTTACGAATTTAATTCTTCTGATTCGATCATAGACTGTTGGCGAGTGGATAAAAAATATTCGCTAAAAAATTAATATAAAAAATCTACCCCTTCACGTACAGCAAACCCACGTACCACAGTAACTTTCACTCGCTCCGTTTTTGATACATCATTTTTTTCCACTGTCGGTATCATAAAAACGAGATCCGAGGAAAAGGTGGAAAAAGGTTGAATGGATCGCACGATCATTCCCCTCGCACAATAGGTTTAACCTCTTCACGAGTGTGTCCGATTTTCGGACGTTTTACGAGAAATCGGTGCACCGCGCCATGGTGTTCGGCCGTCGGAAAAAGGGAAGAAAAAATTGTCCGGTTCAATCGAACGGATGGGATAAGTCCGTTCACAAAAGCCTCATTGTATCTCGAATTTTTATAAGGATCCTCAAGACGCTCCATTGTGCGAAAATTGGGGGTTTAGGCTGGACCGGTATCGCGGAAAGGGATAGCGAAACAAGTCCCTCGGTCGTAAAAATGTGAAGAAAAAAACTTGATCTCTCGACAGCGGTGAATCGCCTACGATGGGAGATTACAGAAATTGCGTTCGTTACATCCTTTGAGTCGCGTTCGATCTGATAGGAAGTAGAAAAAATCTTTTAACCACCTCAAAAAATATATTGAACGATGTAATAATGTGCAGTACTTTAATTCATCTGTAAAATTAAAGCCTTCAAACATTGAAGCGCGTATTAACAAAAAAATATACGTAGAATAAAATAACATTCGTGTACTGGCTTCGATAAACTTCGCCGAGATCATTAAAATCGGCTCGTTGCAACGAACCGCGCCCAATTACCAAAGTATTTAAGATCCCTGTCCGTAGAAATCCTTAAAACGAAGAAACGCGATAAAATTAAAATTCCCCTCGGTTGACAATAATTGTGGATCGGTTTGCTACACGGAGGAACACACCGACCTCAGGTGAGACGTGTCCAATTTAGCTAAAACGATCCGAGTACCGTAGCACAAGTTCTCACGTCTAAATCGGGGATAAATCGGTAGCACAAACAGGCGGTGGAATCGATAATCCCGCTTGATCAGTGCTAATGGACACCGTCTGCTCCGAAACCACTGTGAATAATTCAGTCGCGGCCTGGTCCGTCGGAACGTTTACTTCCAATTAACAAGAAAAAACGACGAGGGTCCAAGAGCTTAGGACCGCTGCATTAGAAATCGATTTTCGTATGTCTTCACTGTCTCCCTTGGCGGCTAAACCTGTCCCTAAATGTCAAATAAACCCACGAACACAGTGTCTTCAATGGCCGTGTTTCTCTCGCGGGATAAAACTCGAGCTGTGGTGGTAGTAATCCTGGTTTCGATAATGATAAAATATCGAAGCCCCGCGCAGTCGGATTTGTTATGTATAAAATCTCTGGAATTTATGTTACGACTCGAAACATTGTTTAGTAGAAAAAAATACGGTCCATTATCTAGCGTCGCAGATAAGTTAGACTCACCGAAAAATACAATAGACAAATCTAGATAGGGTTAGAAGATGATTACCAGAAACCAAATCAAATTTTCCCGAGAGAACCCGAGAGCATCCTGTGCGGCGGCGGCTCGTTTACACCCCGAAGACCGTGGTTGTCGGTTCAGCATCCAAGATTCCGCTAATTTGGTGCCCGGTCTGGCGACACAGGCATCAAATTCCAATATTTACGGTATCCGAGGTATCCGGCGATTGAAATTCCTGCGGCGTTCCCTATCGGCGTCGCCGTTCCTGAATCTCAGTTTCGATAGGTAATCGGTCAGGCCAAAGAGAGAAAGCCGGACAAAGACAAAGACAAAGACAAAGAGAGAGAGAGAGAGAGAGAGAGAGAGAGAGAGAGAGAGAGAGAGAGAGAGAGAGAGAAAGAGAGGATATCCATGGGGGTCGGCGGGGATCCGTAAAAATTTACGATACTAGAAGCCGATAGGGTACGCGGCACACTTTGCCTCCGGCGGGGAGCGTGCACCGCGTATGAGCAACAGATCACAGACAGGAAATCGCGATAGCGGCCGCGGGGATTCCAGTGAGCAGCCAACTTTATAACATTTCACGAACCGGAAATGCAATATGGCCGGCGCACGTGGGCAGCCGTGGCGCGTGTGTATTATACATAGGTATACTATATGGGGATGCATCGCAAGGCGAAACCAGCGAACAGCAGCAGCAGCAACAGCAACAGCGGTCGTAGCGTAAAAGCGGCGGCCGATGTTTCGCTTCTCCTCGTGAAATGAATAAAAGATGCTGCGCCCGGCAGCATCGCTTACTCATTAACGTTCGTGCTGCACTGGCCTCGCCGGGCCTGGAATTTAAGCGGTAACGTGAGAGACCTCGAATGTTAGGGGGAGAGACGCGTGGGCGACTCGATGCTTCGGCACATAATACGAATGCATAATTCCCGACGCGTCTTTGCCGAACCGGCGGCGTACACGATCCCCTAGTTGCACGCCAGTTTCAACGTAATGGGGTCTAATGAAGCCACGGTTTCCCATATTTCGCGGGACTCGCGTGGATAATGCCCCGCTTGGGTCTGATCTTGGTCGGCTAACTTCGATGCTAATGGTCCACCTCCATTCAATTTTAAAACATAGTTTAGTGTCAATAAGGTGTACAGACGTCCATCCTAAACCTTGTACAATAAAACCTTAAATACTGTCCGGGGTCGTCTACCTAAACGTTGTTTAGTGTCTAAGTGTCTACTCACTACACTGCCGGGTAACGCTGTGCCGGATACGGCGACAATTTTCGATCACGCGATCCGTATTTCATTCTGTAGTGTTCACTACTCTATTTTCGGCTCTCTATTGAAGTCCGCTCGGCGCGGTAGACACAGACATAAATAAAAAATAAATTAAAATAAAACCACGTTTTTAAAAAACGGACTAAAATGTACATTAAAATTTTTTTTAATATTGCATTGTCATCCAGTTCTGAACTATGTTGAAAGTTTCATTCAAGTCTCTAGCTCATCGGGAAGTTAGTTTAAAATCAATTGCAAGATTTGTACCGAACAGACAGACAGACAAGAAAGAGGGCTAATAAAAACGTGGTAAAATAAAGTCATCTTTGATTTACTGTAATTGGCAAATTATATGCTCCTAAAATCCCAAGACTTTAAAATCACACATTTCCACGAACGCTTATCCACAGCAATCGTGAGACAGGAACGAGAGAGTCACGAACCAGAATCAGAAGTTCTAAAGGGCGCGAAAGCTGCTCGTTGACAGGGGTCCGCTCGAAGTTCTGGGTTAGGGGTAGATGTTTCTACCAGTGTTTCTAGAGGCAAGTTCGATGAGGGTCGTTTTTGATTGTACAGGCGAAAGGAGAACACCAACGACGACAACTGGCAGCGAGAGACGATAACGAAGAACGGGAAGCTGGGAATCAGTGAGCCTGCCAACCGGGCGGACTGTGTTCGTCAAAGAGTTTCATTCATCTGCGCGGCGAACTTCACTCGCTCGGACACGTGTGCTCCGCAGGCCGGCATTGTAAACGGGGATTTATGTCCTTTCGGCGACACTCAAGGAGCTCTTTTACGCGCTCCCTTCTCGCCCAGTGTTTTTCTCGTTTCTCCATCTGACGAACTCGGACCCCCGCTCATTTGCGACCTGTGACTTCCAGAGAACATTGGAGCTCGTTCATTCGAAGCTTTTTTCGGTTCTAGTCTTGACCCGAATGATTCAATCTTCTGTTTTTAGATATTCTGCAAGATTAAGTTCTTTCCACGCTTTAGACAGTGATGCTTTAGTTGAAACAAATAGTACAGTAATAATTCTAGTCCCATTTCAAAGTTTCAGACTTTTACGGTAATCTGTACTTTCTTCCCTTAAAAAGGTGGTGAAGGCTTTCTAATTGGTTGCGAAATAATTGCACACGTAATACCGACTTCCGAGCGAGGAAGGTTGCAGAGGAAGAAATAAATTATAGACCGCTGTCTCCGCGATAGAAAGCGTGATAAGACAGGCGAGGATCCGAGTCCATTGTCATTGGTTTCGAAGTGTGCTCTGGAAGCGAGAGAATCGAGACACGAGGCTCCAAATGTGAGACCGATCGATAAGACCACGTCAATATGCGAAGCGGAGGATCGAAAGTGTCCCTTTGTCCGGGGCTATGGTCGGCTAAAAGAGCCTCGGGATCGAGGAGCGAGTCGAAAGCGACTCGAGAATATCGGTGAAAACGTTCGGGTCCATTAAATTCGGAAGATGGTATCTGCCCTACTGTTTCTTACCACAAGTGTTCCTCCGGTGACGATTCCGATTCTCTGGATTCGACACGGCCCGGAAACTCTTCACATTCTATTGAACCGATATTCAACTCAGAACCATTCGATGACGAAATGAGTCTTGACGTCTAGTTGATTACAGAGGTCTCCCCGTCAATCTCCCTGAAAATTCATAGATTGCTTAAGAATAAGAGATCTCCACTGATTCGTATATTCTTTTCATTCAACTCCAATGTACTTTACAATTTGTTCACAGGGAGTCATTTGGTAAATTGTCTTAGCAGTATTTAACCCTCACCCTCATTTCACGAACTGAATCTGTCCCTCGGTGTCAAATATATATATATATATATATATGTTAACTCATCAATTTGACTAAAAGAACATTGAAACTTTTTTTTTATTTTGTGTCACTGTGTCGATTTGACAATATCTTATGTTTCTCGATTATTGATGTTCAGCATTAAAAAATATAAGTCACACAAAGTTTCGGGAAAATTTACCTAAAAGTAACGAAACAGTATAACTTGTTTCGAGAAAACAGTGTCAAGTTGACACGAGGGACGGATGAGGGTTAAGATTTGGACAGGTAGAAATGTTTTAGAAAATAGTAGGTTTTACATAGCAATTTTATTTTCTATATTTTTCAGTTCACTTCTTTTGAAATTATGTCTATGTCAAATACGCTGTTTTCCTATTGATCCTAATGTATATGTCAAATACGCTGTATTTATATTAACCCAAATGTAAAACTTCATAACCCCCAAAGGGGAGTTACATTAAGCACAATAATAAAAAAAAAGTTTACTTCTTTAAGATCAAGATTACTTTTGTTCTCGAGTACAATGTGAACGGATTCTGGTCTGACTCGATAATGCAAGGGGTTTAGGTATAAGAGGCTACGATTTTCGAGGTGTAGTTTTCGGTCGCCGTCGTATAGCGTCGGAAGGATTTGAATTAAGAGTCTCGTCGCGTGGGCGGACTACTTAGCGGCGACGGCTCCTGTATTTCCTGGCCAGGCCCCATCCCGCCTTTTACGGTCTAAAGAATAATGGTCGATCGTTCTGATCTTGTTCGAGCTATCTTAGATATCTCACTCCGGCGTGCCTTGTCACCAGACCCGACGGAGTTTGTTCGTTTCGCCGGGGGCGCGGGCAGCGTCGAAGTCGCGTGGGCGTCACGAACGAGTATCGAGTAGCTGGTCACGGTCGTTTATTCCGCGTTACTAGGCGCACTGCATTAAGAGTAGTTTAATAAATTCACGGCTGGACAACGAGCGACAGCTCGATGCAGCTCCTCGCCTGAGTTATAAGCTGATTTCGGCTCCTTCCTCCATGATCTGCCATTAACACGTTCCCTGCCTCGCGGGCTTTATGCGCTTCCCACGAGGCTCGTCTAATTCATTCATAGAAGCCGCCAGCGTTATTAGTGGACTGCGGTTTTATCACGAAATAGGTGGAATGTGACGCAATGAAAACACTATATTTTCAACGTATACTCTCTCTTCTAACCGTATTATATATATTAGTAACAATTATTATTATTTATTTTAGACGGATTGAAGTGTTTACAATAAAAAAAGAGAAATATAAACGAAAACTAGTATGGGAGGTGTGTTTGATGATAGATGGGGAAAAAGGATGGCGGGACAGGATGTGGGAAGTACTGGAGGTTGAAAGGGGAGGGGAGAAATGGTTGAGGAAAGTGGAGGAATGGAAAAAAGGAATAGTTGGAAAGAATGGAATGAATAAGGAGCAACCGGTAAATTGTAAATTGTAAACTTGTAAATGTAAATAGCGTCTATTGTAAATAGGTTTCTTCTCTCTCTGTCACTCTTTCTATTAGATGTAAGCATAAGCATAAGGTAGCTTGTAAGTTACAATAAGTTAGAATAACATACAAACATACATAAACAAAAACTAATGGTACAAACGATATGGTATTATCCTATAATCCTGCGTAGTTGCTTTTTAAAATTTTGTAAAGACTCAATAAAAAATCAATACGATTATTGATAGTGCTTGAGTCTGCAATAACACGATTCATTGGATTAATTAATCCATAAGTAGATCTTGTTTTAACACTTTACCTACCGGAAGCCTATTAATAGGATTTTTAATAATTGTGCTGTACCAAAAGGAAGCATAGGAATTTTCTTTTACATTGCAATCTTAAATGAAATAATTAGATGACGTTATTGAGGGTGACTTATTAGTTCACAATGAAAATTGCTGTTGCTATTGAAGGTTCCATTAAAAACTGTTTATCAAAGTATCATAGATTTTTCAAAATTGCAATAATCACCGGTCGGTAATGTGTTAAGTGTTTGAAATCCAGCTGTAGTTCTTAATACACGTTCAGGTACAATTGTTAGGTACTTGATAATGCAGTTCTCACTGTACTGTTTAATCTAGTTATTTGGAGACGATATTCATTCTTGAGGTTCGATGTTTAACGTTCAAGCTAGTTCCAATACTTTGCAGACGAACATTATTATTTTTAATGTCATTCTCTGGGACGTCATTTTAAGGCAAGGGGTTAAGAACAAAAGACGACTGTGTCTTCTCAAGGAAGATAAAAGGACAAGTATACATAGCATAGAGGACTTTGTTGAAGTCATATCTCGATCCCAGTTAAAAAGAGTCACTCTCTAACGTTACCTCAGCTTGATGCATCGACTGCATCGGGTGCATCGGACACAGTGGCCCGATATTCCGAGCTGGCTTTCCAGCCAGCAGGTGATATCATATTGATAGTTCGTAAAAAAGAGCTCTCCATGCAAGGGGCCAAGGTTGAAGAAAGGCTGGTCCATCTTCACGTCCATCAAACGCATATCGAACCACAAGGGAGAACCGATGAGGACCCATTGTTACCAGACTTTTGTGAGCCCCCTCTTTCGCTGCACTTGAGAGAAAGAAGCACAGTCCCGATTATATTCGTTAAATGGATCCTCCGAAGTGGATACGGCCACGGTGAAAAACGAAATACACGTTATTTGTTGTCTCTGAGCTCTAGTGAAAAATTATTGGGCATCTTATAATAGATTCATAGGACCACCGCTGACAGAACCGGAAAATCGGCTAACGTTCCGCTGTTTTTTCGATTTATCCTCTCCGGGACCGGCGATACATCTGGCTGACGTGAAATTAATGTGTGAAGAAACGATGTCAGGACAGATGTCGAGGTGGTAATTAGGGTTAAACGGAACATTCTGCTCGATAGCGGTAGTCCGGGAAGGCTGCGAGCTATTTTCGAACCTCGTGGATCAATACAGCCGGTGTTCAGCTGTAAATTTCGACTAATTTAAGAAAGTAGCTGTCGCCTTTGTTGTTGGAGCTCTATAGAACATTATTTTCCAATGATCCTTCTAAAAGAATATTAACAGCTATTTATGTGGGACGTGTTCTCGTCGTGGTTCTAGATCCACATTGGCCCTTTTCTAATTTAAATAATTTCACAATAACAAGTTGTGTATTGAACTTGCGATGAATGCAATTATTGTGAATTTAATTCGTTAATATATGCATGGTAAAACGAATAGTAGAATTAATATGGCTGTGTTTCGTTCACATTAATTTGCACGCATCCGTACGTACGTTTATGAATCACCGGTCCTTTGACGGCTGCCGTTCACGTTCTCCCGACAGAAAGATTTGCGGCTCCGCGATCCCTCAATCGATTCTTCAATAATGAAATTCCACGGTGACGTTATCGTGTAGGAAATGAGTTACGTGATTGTCATACATCCCGTGTACTATGGCGAGATGTCGAACGTCCTTTCGAGGTTGCTGTTGCTGCTGCTGCAGCTACCACTGCTGCTGTCTATTGTAAGCTGTCCGGACACGAACCGCTGGGAATAAGATTCGTGACGGAATTCATCGCGACTGTCATTGTTCGAAACGTTTGATCGGTAAAACAATGATGGAGGGATGTGTGGGAGCTACGTAACCAGTGGTTCTCTTCTTTTTTACGCTGCTCCGCCTTTCCTGCTTCGTGATCGCCGCTTTCTTTCATTCTCATTGTCCCGCTGTCATTAATAGGCTGTTTGTTGCCCGACGACTCTAATTTATGATGGTAATTCGTGGGCGAAATAGAAACAGATAGGCAGCGTACTATATTGTATCGATAAGTATTGTGTGAAATAAGGAATTTATTTATTTTGTCCACGCGCAATAACAAATCCTGGTTGATTATTAACGTAATTAAATTTCCAATTGCCAAGGTGGTCTCATATTCTTCCTGATACCTACCGTTGGAAAGTTGTTTAAACAGTCTAATGGAAAGTCTAATTAACACGTTCGTCGCCCAGCGTAATTCGGCTAAGTTTTCCGCGGACCCAAATTCGACTGTCGCTACGCAGAACGGTATAATGTGTTTTTAATATTTTTATGTTGTATATCCTATATAATATATAATAACCTATATTTAATTAACTCTAACAAGAAGAGCGTCACCCGGATATGGGTGACGTGGCGACGAACGTGTTAAAAAGAATAATGATGAAACGTAGTATTGCAATTTCCAGAAGAGATTCGAAAATTCTATAACTGTCGGTATTTCTAGTACACATGAAATACAACATAAAAAAAGCAGCAATGGTTGCTGCAACAGACCGCACAAGTCTCTCCTCTATTATGTTCTTCTGCGAACTCCGAGGATAGCGAGCGATCACATGTATTTCCCATGGCCGGTGTATATCATGCAATGAGCTTTCATATACGGTAGGCGGCGTCGATCGTTCTTTATGAAGAGATATATCATCAGATTCTGGTGGAGCACAGCTCGAAGTAAAACGGCCGCGTAACTTCTCTCTTTCTCTGGAGATCGCCGAAGCAAGGGAAAAACAAGATGGGGGTAGAGGACACACGGGTCGCCTCTACGGGCGAAGTCAGGGCGACGAAGGAGAGAAGAAAGAAAGAGGCAACGCCGAAGATATTTCATCACGACGACATCTGCATATTCTTCCTATATCAAGCGCCGAGTGGCGACTCGAAAACCAAAGAAAACGCACACACATCGAACCGTTCCTGGAGTGGGGTATAAAGTATCCGTGGAACGATCGTAAAGCATGTGATATCATCTTCGTGGTCGACCGCCAGTTGGGGGCTTTGTCTCTTTGTGAGTTGTGTCGTTGCATTGTCTTCCGGCCGTTCTTTATGGGCCCCGAATCTTCGGCTGTGCGCCAATAGCGCAAGAAATCGAAGGGCAGCTTCTTTCTCTGCCCCAAAGTCGCCGGGGATCGTTGCTTTCTGCGACTCCTTCGTTCCCTGCGAATTTCTAGGATTGTGGACTAGAGTCCCTGGTCCTTTTCAACTAAAATACTTGTTTTATCATGTAAGAAAATGATTGCAATACATGGCCTCTATTTTATCGACATGTATCTGTGTATAGTTTGTAGTTGTATGCGTGTTGTGGGTGACTAGCGTCTTTTGTCGAGAAGTCTGTTAGTCTTCTACTCGTAGCCATGTGAAACGCATGTATAATTATAGTGTGATAATAATACAATAATACGTTGATTTTATTATCCCGAATCTCCTGACATATCAGAATATTGATGAATTTAGAAAAAGGAGGTTATTATTCTCTAGAATAAGCTTTATTTTTGCAATTTGTGATATTTTTCACTGTTTCGTGGAATAAAATGGAGAACCAAGTTCGGGGTGTAAAGCCTTCATAAAGTTCGCTGCAAAGAACTTACTTCTGAAAAATAGAATACTGTTCGAATAGTTTCTTGATAAAAGGAGTTGGGCGTATTTCCTTTTTAAAACCCGGCGAACCCGATTCCGTGAATGCTCGATATTAAAAGTTGCCGGGGCCAGATCGATCGATTTCGAGCATCGCCTTATCGGGATCGTTTCAATAGAGTGGAGGTATCGGTGCCACGGTAAAAGCCGTGGGACGATCCGTAGAGAGAGAAAGGGTTTCGATGCTCGCGGCATTTCCTGTCGAATAATTCGCAATTCCGAGGGCGAAAACAGAGAAAGAGACAGAGAGGGAGAGCAAGGCAGTTCACCGGTTATCGAGCACCGACATCGCGGAAATTCGCATTTCAAGCGAAAATTATGCGCTCTCGAAAATGCCCGGTGTCGAAGCTGGGCGGCGCGCGTCGTCGTGGCGCGTTTGATCGGGCGGCACATTTGAAAGTTAAATTCCGAGCCGGAACGGGAATCTCTCTGGTTCGATGTGTACACGGAGCCGTGGCCGTTGCATTCGGACGCATCGGTTCGCATCGCCGTTGCATCGGGGATCGGATCGGATCGGATCGCATCCGTTCGCGAACACGTTTCCATCAATCCGCCTTGACATGCAAATAATTCCTGGAAAAAATCGACCGACCGTGCGTCCACGACGTTACAATTAATCACGTGACCGCGCCGCAGCCGCAACACCGCGTCCGGCTACCGGACTCACAATTTGTTATGGCTGACAGGGTCCACGGTCCCGAGCGCATCGACAATGCATGCTTTTTCTGCACTTCGCTGTCGCGTCGTCGACGCTCCTCCCGAGCGACAGAGAACCTGCCGTCTCCTCTCCGCGAGCTGATTTTCAAAGATCTCGTTGAATCCTCAAGGGACGCCGACCTGATGCACCGATGCCACCGGTGCACACGCGCGCATCCCTGCATCGAACCAACCCGTTTCCAATTCCAAGTCCGCCCCGACGCGACGCGGTGTCTTTTCTTTGAGCATAAATGTTTCCTCTCGGGGATCCTCTCCGACGGAAGCCTTTTTGTCGCGACCAGTTTGTGGGAGTAGAAAGTAGAATTTTGATCATGCGAGCATTATCTACTTGCAGTATAGTTAGAATTTTCTTTCTTTTGTCTTCAATACTAGAATTGGATTCAGCAAGTAACTCTTAGAAGAGTTCGTGGACCTGTTTCAGTTTAATGAATGATGTATAATGATTGATAAGATTTGATTAAAAATTCATTTAATCAATAGCACGATCTCCATCGTAGAAAATAACAGCACAGGGCAATACGAATCAGCAATCTTCCATTATTCCAACCGCCATATTCCCAGAAAGACGGCCAAGCCGTTAGGATCCGAGCACGTTCAAAAAGCCAACAATAGTTCGCCATTAAGCCAATACCGACACTATCTCTTCCGGCACAATGGGGATAAAAATAAAAAGAGGTACGCGCACAAAAGACGCATCCCTCTCTGACATTCTTCGGCAAACGAAGACGGAATAAAACCACCATAGCCTCTAGATGGGCAAATTTCTCATGCGCCTAGGCGATTCTACTCTTCCATGCAGCAAGCGAGAAGACTCGAGAGGGCAAACCGGTGGTGCATACATGTGCATCGACGTGCATCCCGGTACGTATGCAACATTGACCCGGACATGGCCCTTGGTAGCTACCGCGTAACATGCCCGGTGCATGCATACGTGGCTCTCGAATGCGGTCGGTGTGCTGGTCCGTTGAAAAATAAAAACGCGACTGCTATACATCTATAAGCATACTGGCGAGGGCGGTTCTCTGCACCGGCACGATAAAGTTCCGTGTTCACCATGGAGAAGCTCTGTACGGAACGGTTGCAGATATACGAGCACGAAACGCTCGGGATCCCTGTCACCGTGCATCCTATCTCGGAATATTATTAGGTCCGACCCATAAGCTCGTGCCGTGGATACGTTTACACTGTTCAGAATGTGCTTGAAGAGGCACGGAAGTATTTGGATAGCGAGTATCCAGAAATTCCGAAAATTAGGAAACTTTAAGAACTTTATTATCACTAGACTCATAAGTAGACTGCGAATTTTATGCATTTATGGTAAAACTGAATGGATGTAATTAGAAACAAGGGATAGATTAGAAGAATTTAACAGCTTCAATGTGATAGGCCCAGCTCATCAAAGACCTAGAATAATTTCATAGTATATGATTTTTTTAGTTTTATGGATATGCAATTGATACAATACCTCATGCAATACTTAAATGTTTAGAAATTGATTAGATACCAACATATTTAATAATGTAAACAATATTGTGTGACTAACGGTACAGCAATTTTTAAGGAACTGTATTGTTCCTGTTCATTACAATTGACGAAAATCATTCTTATTTTACATAAAAATCTGCAGTTTGCTCGTAAGTCATCGACAGGCCCGAAGCATTCAGAAACCCTTCAATCCACAACCACCAAAAATTCCTCTCCAACCATCAAAAGGTTTGAACGAGCCTTTGGAGCATGTTGTTTTTCACAATCGTCGACTTGCTATTCATAGGAAGTCTACATTTTCCGCGGCAATGGGACCGGGACCATTAATCACGTCCGATCAATACCAATAATTTAAATATTGACTCAACCCCCGGCGCGTACTCGCGCGTGTGCTAGTCTCGACCCGAGCACGTGAGCTTCGGCTCGATCAAGATTAATGCATTTATATGCATCGATAGCGCGATCGGCGCCTTAGAGAGGCGCACGCTGTGCGTGAATGCTCGCAGGGATGAAGATAAATATTTGAACTGACGAGTCAAAACTCGCGGTAACCCGCAATCAGACGTCTATTAGTTTGCGATGACTCGGACCCGTGGGTTTCGGTCTTTCTCTACCTTGCGCACCCTGCGAGTCCTTTATTTACCCCGTTCCGTTCTCCTCGTTTTCCTTTCGAAGGCTCTCGCCATCGGGTCGAGCCGGTTCATTCAAATGTAAATCACTGTCACCTACGAGGGCCCCTAGAATATCGTGTCGATCCTTCACGATCGACGCTCCCTCCACATGCAAACGAGAACGGTATTTATACTACTCCAGGGGGGGATAAAAATGGGAGACGAATCGTCGGTCCACGTGGCGACGTTCGACGCTCTCGCTTTCTTAACCGATCTCCTCTCGATCGCCTTCGTAGATCCCGTTCTGACACCGAGCTCCTCGAATTTGTCTTTGATCGATTTAGGTGCTCGTGGAAGATCGCTGATATTGAACGGCTTGGGACACGATGCAGCTCCTTGCTTCTCTTGTTGCACTCTTCGAACACTCGTCTCGAATCAGGATTTAACTGCTCAGAATTGATACACAATGAGCTGCATCCGGCCAGTATATCATGAACAATTTTTTCAAAAATGGATCGAACAACTTTTGTTCCAAGTTTACTAGAACACGTAAAAATTTCAATTGATCAAAATTCGGGGGAAATTATTATAGGTTGCGTATTTTTAAAGTTTATTTTGGAAGAACTTTTTAAAAATACGTAATTTTATACCTATACGCAACCTATAATAATTTCCCCCGAATTTTGATCAATTGAAATTTTTACGTGTTCTAGTAAACTTGGAACAAAAGTTGTTTGATCAATTTTTGAAAAAATTGTTCATGATATACTGGCCGTTTATTTTGGAAGAACTTTTTAAAACGAGTGACAAAATGATTAGAGATCGTCGCGGTTTACCAAAACTGTTGACAAAAATACAAATAACCACGGTTAAGGTGGTCGTAAATTTGACAAGAATCGTAGACAACGAGAAATCTTTAAAATATTCAACCAGATTCATAGTTCACGATTAAATTTCGCATTCAGCTACCACAAGCTTACTGTCTCTCGGCTGAAGCAGCATCCGATTGGAATCGATTAGAGGATACAAATAAAGGAGCGAACCGTCTCCTCTTCCCACGGCTCGTATAATATTGATAGATGAGCCTCAGCCTCCTCAGCGCCACGAAAAAGGGGGATCTAACGTTCGAATTTATCAAAATCATTTTGATACCTACTCCGCGCAGCATGACGTCACACGCCTCAGCGGTATTCCAGCTGATCCGTCATTAAGAAATTTGCATACGCCAATCAGTCAGTGGCGTAAGGATTAGGACGGCTGTACGGTTGCCTTTTTTTTCGAAAAAAGGATTTACATACGGTATCCCTTGCCAATGGCAAGTTGCCATACGGTCTCCGCCAGTCTTTTCATAGCTAGTGTCAAGGGGTAAGTACTCGAACGTAGGATCCTTTTCATTCTGGCGCAAACAATTTTTTTTCCTGATGCTTTGTTCATGGGACAAGTCGTTATCACTTTGCTGGAGGTTTTTTTTTCAAAGAGTTTCTTTGCTGGATAAATTAATTTAATAATATTTTCATTTGCTAATTCAGATCTTTATGGGACATAGAAATTGTATACGTTCACTGTAGAGAATATAAGTCAAAGTTCTTGTTGCCAATTGTACATCCAAGTAATATGGACGTAGTAGAGATCATTTTCTGGATTTTTATAATAGTTTCCATTACAACCGTCAAAGGAACACCGATATCTCGATGATCGGACGGTAATAGCGTTCGAAGTGGCGAGAAGGGATTAAATTAAGGTTGCCCGCGAAAAAAAGGAAGCCCGAAATCTCATGCGTGGTTTTTGCGCCGAAAGGAAAGGTGTATCATCACTCAGCGCGTGACAACCACGCTTTCCACAGCTATGAAACTGGACGTTTAATAATAAGGCAGAAATGAACTGGCAGTTTGAGGCCAGTTTCTTTCAGCGTGTATCTCTCTGGTTACCGTGCCGGCTAAGAGTTCGTTCGCGTGAACATTTTTTTCCTCGAGCCTGCCTCGTGCCTCATCCTATGACGTGACATCGCGATTACATGGGAAGAAGGGCACCATTGGTGATCACGAAAGGCCATTTCTCATGGTACCGCAGAGCCGCAGACCATCCTTAATATTATTCCAATTGTAGAAAAATCTTCTCGTGGCAGACCCTCGCAGAATTACCCTCTTCGGAACTATTAACCTTTCCGCTGTGCAACACGATTCTAAACTGATTGGATTGCAAAAATTTCCGAATTTTTTCATTGTACATTTTATCGAACTTTGTGTACACTTTTTTGGTTTAAGTTAATCGTTTGCTTGTTCCTTTTTATTTCATTCTTGAACGTATCTGTCAATATGTTTTTATCACAGAAATTTGAATAAAAATAGAGAAGGTAATTATTTTTGCTAATATTAAATTTTACGGTTCGAACATTTTTGCGAGCCACGAATATTTAAAACGGTGCCGTTTCTCGTTCCACGCAATCATTTTTCACGACCTGGTGCGGAATTCCATGTAGTTCACGTTCGCGCAAATAAATTCTATTTGTCGCGTTATCGCGAAAAATTGTTATGCAACCGCTGGTCTCGAAAAACGTCCGAAATCTCATTAGCGGATCCATGGCGCCCGTTCAGCGCCCACCGACACGATTATAATCGAATTGTAAACAGCCGACAAAACGAGCAATTCGTACGGCATCCGCTGTTACCCGCTCTCTCTTTCTCTCTCTCTATCTCTCTCCCTCTGGCCGTGGCTCGACGTTCTATAAATATTTACGCGATTTCATTCATTCGTGCCGCGTCGAAGAGGGACATGCATGTGAATGCACTCGGTTCCTCGTGGTGCATCGCGGCGGTTGCAGCGTATTACAGACCCACGCGACGGGAAGTAGCGTCGTTTAGCGAAGGACGTGTGCCGTGAACGTCGTGAAAAACTGGAGAAATAGACTGATTCCGTATTCGTCGCACGGGAATACTGGTTCGTCTTGGAGTAGGGGATAACGGAGGTCCAATGTCGTTACCGTCCTAACGCGGAACGAGTTTAACCCGTCTGCGTTCTCCATTTGAACTGTGAGAAAAGGCATTGAAATGTTGGAAATATGATTTTTGTCAGACAGCTGATCCACTGTACATCAGAGACTAATAATAATAATAATAATTGCTTTATTTTCAGCTTTACAGCTAAGAAAATGTAACGTGGTTTACATTAACCTATTTATTAGAGACTACTATGATCCTCAAAAAGTTGTCAAAATATAGACCAAGCAAAGTGCAATATTAAATTCATCTTTATGATGGTTCAAAAAATTCCTGACATTTCCCAATCAAAATGATTAAATAATTAGTCAATCAGATCTACAAAATTTATCTTGCTGATCCTTCAAGAAATTCCTAGGACATTTCCTAAGCCCTGTCTACCATCTCTGACACTGTCTACCATACAAGATCCTTTCCACCACATTCCTGCCAACTTCAATCAAGCAGCTCCTCAAGGATCGCACAATAGACAGTGATAGGGGGCTTCGGAAAAGACAGGGAGCTCATTTGGAGCTCGCGAGACAGCGAGTCGCGGCCACGTGATGGCCACAAGCTCCGCCATAAGATATTACGGGATAGATCATCTCCGCGGGCATGCCGTCATTATTTCTGCTGACCTCTGCACCTGAACGCGATCCTTTCTGCATGAGAAAAGTACGTAATTTACGGGTCTCGCGTTTCTTGAACCACTACAGGGATTTACTGCGTTGGGTGCCCGAGGTCACCCTAGCGGGGGTTCCCCTGCTGCTTATGGGGCCCCATGGGCCCCTCGCCCTTCGTACTCCCTTTATTTTCAGCGGGGATTCGAAACGGAGATTCTCCAACATCGAAAGAAACACCCAGTGTGCCAGATCTGAAATTCCAAATTTTGACTATGGAAGCCTCTGTAGCCAGAATGACGTCAGATTTCACACAGGATTTGTTATATTCCTCAATCTACTTCTAATCTATTCGATTGTACTTAACCCGCATAGTGTATTATATCCGATATAATTAACAAATCTTGTATATAGTAAACTAAGAATGTGTTTTCTTACTATTCTAACTGATGTTTATTTTTCTGAAAATATGGTTTTAATTTTTTAAAATATTTTTCCCTTAAATAAAACATAAAAACTGACCTTCTTTCAATTTTTTCATCCCAATTAAAAAATCTTACAGTGAAGGGTTAATATGTATAAATTGTTTAGAGGGTCTAAGATTGAAAGAATTAAGATCAGCTTTGTCACGTCCGCTAATTATCGTCCTGGATTATTACCTATGCCAGGAAATTGTACTTAATATGTACATTAATATGTAGAAATTGTATACAGGGTCGAACGGCTTCCAAGATCGAAAGAATTAAGATCGTAAGCTTTGTCACGTCCGCTGACTATCGTCCTGGATTCTCACCTGTGCCAGGAAATTGCTTGGGGAAAATATCGGGGCATTATCGTCGGCTGTAATCGATTCACTGAAACGAATGCCTCGACCTCGTTCAACCTGTCTTCTCCGGTTAGGTATTAGTAAATTGATCGTTACTCCTGAGCCTATCTGAGGCAGGATACCGGCTGGCACCTCGGCACAGCATCCTGTGAAATCGTGCTACCGAACCTGCTCGTAGACGACCGCTTTATTTGCCGAGATCTCGCTGTTTCTTCGAAACGCCCTCGCGGCGCACTGTGAAACCCGGAACGAAACGGGAATATCGTGCTTGAGAGGCGGGACATCGCTGTAATGAAACGAGGAATATTCCTGCCCGGTGATCTTCCCTTTCGTCTGCTGTCTCGGTTGTAATTTTTTAGTTATACTTTATTATACTGCGGCGGTCCTTTGTTCGCTTTTTATTTCTGTGGGTGGGTTTTCGGGCTGTGAAAGTACTAATGAGATTTCTTTTGGTTTGCCAAGGGTTTCTTATGGTGAACATGGAACAAGTGGAGTATTTTTGTTTTCCGGTGGAGATTTCTTTTGTTGTGCGAGGAGAAGGTTTCTTATGGTGAATACGGAACAAGTGGAGTAGTTTTGTTAATGCACATCTTGCAATGCATAAACATCCTGGTTCATGAATTTTTATTAAATTATCAGTAATGATACTGTTCCTCCTACAATATTTAGATAGACTTTAGATTTTATGCATTTATGATTACTTGATCTTGAAATTGTCTTAAACATGACGAGTACCGAGACGGAATTAACAAACTAGGAATATCTAAAAAAGACTTGTACCAATCCCGAAAACAAGAGCGAAACTTCACCCAGCCAACTCCCACATGAAATACCAACCCATCCCCAATGGCCGGCGCTATCACCATACCCTGGAGCCATAAATAACCGATCCGAAACGCCAGCGATTCCCACGATCTGCCGGTCAGCGCATCGCCATTCGACGGTCAGACACGCGTTCCCGGGAGACGTATCCGGCATTCCCCCCGGTTTGGCAAAAATTCAGACTGCGTAATCATTCGCGAGGATCACCAGCGGGGTCTAGAAGCATAACGCGAGAATGCTGTAGCGGTGCGTTCGCCTGTGAAGAAGAGGAGAGGGGAGGGTCGAGGCGGTTCCCTGGAGAAGAGGCCCTAGTGTCCCCCACCGAACGAGCCTCGGAATAAGGTAGAGGCAGTAAGGCCCCGTATCAAGTTGGGGGCAGGCGTGTGTGTGGAGGGGGGTAAAGGAGGGGAAAAGTGACGGGGGCCCTAGCCGGCAGGTGGCCTCGTCTCACGGGGCCCGTGGGCCTCGGCGATGAGGATGAGGATGAGAATCACGACGGACACGCGCGCGCCACGAGATGGAAACATAGATTACGCGGCCGTTCTCCTTACTCTTCTCTTCCTCGTTGGCATCTTCGTCTTCGTCTTCTTCTTCGCGTTCTCCCGGGGCCCACGGTATCTTCTCCTCTTTCAGCGCGCGCCCCTCTTCTGCTTCCGTTAATCTCGGCCCGCGTATCTTCTCGGCTTACAAGCCCGTGGACCCCGGCTCCACCAGGAGGACTTTATTTATTAAGACTTGCATTACAAATTGGGAGGAGTAAGAAGATATCATTGAAAAAATGTCAGTATTCGTACGCTTGCGAGAGAGCCGGTCCAAACACCGGCCAGATAAAATCGTCACTCTTTTGCGTTTCTTTTCGCTCTTTCGCGCGCGCTCACGCTACTCCTGCGAACCCCCCTTGCGTCCCCGCTCGCGAATCTTCCTCATATGGTCCTCGGTTTCGTTTTTTTCGCAATCCTTCTTCAGGATTCGTCCTTTTTTTGCACGGGTTACACGGTGTTCCGAAGTGTGTTAAGAGGGGCCATTCGTGTAACCGGTTGGACGCAGCGAATTTTTTGTTTTTCGGGAAATCGGAAGTATCGTGTGAGCTGCGCGACCTTTCGCTGATTTTTTGGAACGATGACGAAATACTCTAACAAAATTACAAATCATACAAACCACCTTGTAACACGGTAACATTAATCCTCAAAAATAGAATTCCCTTTTTTCAACAACAAAAAAAATATTCTCCACTCGCAAACACATGTAGCAAATATTCAAAGAGTTAAAGAAGCCGAAGTTCTTATAAAAAGAATTTTTTAGAATCGCGTTACGCAAGATGCATTACTCGCATCCCTAAATTCTCGCTCGCGTGCGGAAGATCGCCTCGCGAGCCTGTTACCGGCATTATTTATTAGGCCTGGAATCACGTGTCCCGCCAGCAATCGTTATTTTTCCATTACGACTCCACCGAAAAAAATCTGCTTAACTTCCGCTGTCTTTTCTGCAGTCGCTTCGCTTTTCATGCGTGGAGGATTGATGGTTTAGGAAAGCGTCGAGTAAACTGCATTCTCATAGCACATTAGCGGTTAGCGCACGGACCCTGTAATAAGTTCAGACAACTGTTGACACAGCGAAACAAATAATAATAGATACCTGCGCGATGCTGGCTGCTCGTTTGCTACCCTTTGTCGCCTGCTTTCTTCTCGCCACTTCTGACAAATGCTGGTCCACGTTTGCTCGTGAGATTTGCAAAATTTAAACAGAACAAAATTATGCAGAACAATTTTTCATATATTTTTAATTATTTGTGTCTTGGTTCAATCTCGCCCGCAAAATAGAAAATGATTTTCTCTTATAACAAATTTTTTAAAATAAAAGTTTTAATAAGTCGAAGACGATTTGACAATTTTTAAAAATTCTTTTTATGTTTTCACAACTTTTTATGTCACCTAGATCACAAATCCGTGATCTAATGATCAGAAATCTCAGAGTGGGTCAAAACAAAAAAGGAACAAGATGAGTCTTGATAATTCTCAATGAATGTAAGATTTGAAGTATGTATTTCAATTTTTTTTCTCACATCTGTTCATTGGACTGTTCGTTTACGTAACTTTCTTTTCTGTTGCTGCAAGGGTTAAAGCGCCTTCCGCGTGATTCACGCTGGTAATTCATGATCCGGTATCACGATCGTATATCTCGCGGTTTCGTGGGGGACCATAGCAGATAATGACTCGGCGAGCGCGTTCGAGCGGTATCGTTGCCGATCGTGTAACCATAATTTCGTGACTGTAAATCACGACAGGTGCCCGAGTCTTTAGAACCCTGTAATTCAAGCCGGAAGGTGTCCCCCGCTAATTTCCCCTTTTTTCAACATACTACTCGCGCATGTGTTACTTTCCACTCCCGCTTTATCGAGCCCCGAATAAGTATTTTGACGGGGATAAATTAACTACCTGGGAAATTAATTTTTGTTGCTCCGGCTTGCACAGTTGGTTGCTCGAGGAGCTAATAAGAATCACTTTTATTGTTCTTCCGATGCTAAAGATGCACGCGGAAATTTATGACCAGCTGCAATGTTCATACACCTCGTAGGAGAAATTAATACTTAACAATTAAATTAATTTTTACCACGTTACTCATCAAATGACAGGTTCTAATAATTTTAATTTACAATTGTTATGTTTGTAAAGTATCATGTATTAGAAACTATTCAATTTACAGAAATTTCGTCTGATTTTTATCATAAATGAATTAGTAAAAATGTTTGACGAAGAATCGAGGCTTCCAATAATTTGGAGCAGCAATTGAGCAACGGATCGCGAATTCCATGGAGAGTCACGTGGTCCTCCTTCGCCGGTTAAACGTATGAAAGGTTTGTTGTAGGATAATATGCATTTCCGTCGCTGACAGCGGCAATGGCGCTTATTATTGTCAATTGGATAAAGTGTCGACGCGGGTAGTTTGACGAGACAGCGTCTAGACGTGGCTGGCATCTTCAATTTCGCTGACTCTTTCACTACGTCGTTTAAGGATGATACGATACTACGTGACGTGACGTTCATACGCTCCGATATGTTTATTTCGGCTCGTCGCTGCGGAGAGACCGTGTCAGCCTCGTGAAAGGAAGAAGATCGATGCGAACGATCGAGCTGCCGCGATCCTGCCGATCTACCCGCAGAAATTATTGCGGATTCGATGCTGTCAGGATCCCCTCCAACTCTTGATCGCCGGTTAAAATAATTTCACTCGACGGTGCAGTCTCTTTCATGCTCGTTTAACGTCCTCGCAAGTTGCACGAGTCAATTATTCGAAGAGTTTGTTTTTCTTCCTTGCACTAGATAGATGTTAAAAGCTTTATCAACTTATAGAGTCATCTATATTTTTGTTCGACAATTTAATGATTGGCAGTTGGCCTACATTAATTTATAAAATTAAGGAAAAATGAACTAGTTCATAAATAATTTATTGTAAGTGGTCTATAAAATTATTAAACGAGAAGCTATATTTTTATTCAATTTCTATTCTTCACAATCGACTTAGAATCCCTGAAACAATAGCATATAAGAAACAAAATACACATTAGCGAGATTAGAGTTAAAGTTGGAAGAGGGAGGGGAGGAGGAAGATTTTCAACCCCCACTTTCAGCGAAAACGGAATAATTCCTAAATACCTCCTCGTAAAAATCGATGCATCGGAGCCACATAGCTGCGTTTAATAAAAGTCTCTATTAAACACGTTCACAGTGTAATAAAAGTTCCCAGCAACGATGGAAGCGTTCATCAATGGCTTCACGCGCGAGGAGATTTTTCATTTCCCTGTGGAAGAGCGTCTAGTCGGCCATTTTATTTTCACCCCTTTTTCCCGGCGTTCAATCCGCATCGACTCTTTGACGCGTAAGGATGATCTCAATTAAACGGGTTTATCCGAATCGACGGGGGGCTCTAACCGGTGCACGCATAGGGACAACGGTGCATCTGAATACGAAATCAGGATGCGAGTGTCGTGAGAAAGGATACATGTCCGAGAGGACTTATGAATATGATGGATCCTTCGGGGTGTGAATGCTGCGACTGACGACTTCAACCTGAGCCTTTGGCTTTGAGGGGTTGCTATCCGTTCTTCGTTACGCAGCGCATTCGGTGGAGATCCTTGGGGTGCAAGGAGTTTGTGCGATCAGGTGTTCATAAATGCCTGAAGCTACTTATGATTCTACAGTGAAGTGAATTACAAAATGTTTATGACGATACAATTGGCTCTGTGGTTTCGTTTAAATTATTGGACGACGTCGATGCAAAATACAATTCTGGTTAGAAACATAGATCACGAGTATGTATGAGTAGATGTTCATAAATAATCTACTTATAAATATAGCAAAGAGGTTCGAGGTTCTATTGAATCGTCAATTGGACAAAAAACTGAATCGTATCATTTCGGGTCTCATTTTAATCAGATAACTGCCACTAATGTGCTAGTCAAAGTTTCATAAATAAATAATTAAAAACAGAGGAGTTTTTCACCAATATATTTGATCTTATACCCATTTACAATTCTCAGTGATGGAGCTTCTAGGCTCTTAAAGGGGTGCATCCTGCAGTAATGAGGATAAATTTTTGTGATATTTAGTTGTAGCGGTACTGCTGGAAGAGTTTCGAATCTTGGTTAACGTTGCTACCAACTATCTTTCGAGGACACGGTGGACGGGTTGGAAAAGGAGCGGCGTGGCTTGAATTGATGAGCAAAAACCAACGAAATCATGACCGATTGCTCGGGCTTGAGCGGCAGCCGCGCGTCTCTCCTTTCGCCGCGGTGCGCTTGCTGCAAAGCAATTTTTTCTCGGTGTCGTCGACGCCGCCAGTCGTTAGCTGCTTTTTCCTAACTAATCTCGAAGGGTGTATCCCCACCCAGTGTTCGTGCCGCTGTATTATAATGAGGTGTGGATTGTAAATGAAGCTTAATGATGCCGACGCCGCAAGGTCATTTTTCAGCGATTCGCCCGTAAAGCCAGGGACGGTGTCCTCGCCGGAATGAGCTCGCCCTGGTGCTGTCGCGATTAATATACGGGATAGGTTTATGTATTTAATATTCGCATTCCCCGTGCGTGGCCAGCCGGCACACCTTATGCGTTTCGGATGCAACGGCGAGATCATTTCCCTCGGACACTGCTCCTCTTTTTTTAGTAATCAAAATGAGAACGTGAATTTTTGCTAGACTTTTATATGGAACCTTCGTTTTTGCCGAACCTTCGATTCCTTTCATTATAATGGACTTTTTAATTGAGCCTGCAATTTTTGTAATTTTTATGGGCCTACATTTTATTTTACTTTATACGGAATCTTTAATTGTTGTAATTTCTACAAGGCTTTCAAGTTTTATAGCTTTTTTCATAGAATGTTAAAGATTAGTTATTTTTGTTCCAAATAGAAACTAAACATGTACTTGTTTCTTCCTTCAGCCCTGAAATCATCGTTGACAACGATTGAAAATTGCGAACATCAAGTTTCGATGCATTTTAATGTTAGAAAGTCCGGAATCGTTTTAATTTTTGAAATGATAAACAATGGTGCGGTAGAGAGTTGATATAATGTGATGTTATCTGTAAATGGAGTGAAACCGATGGCGCAGTTCTTTTATTCATTCACCGCGATGATAATGAACGTCCCCAGCGTGTCCGTTACACTTGTCAAAAAATGTAAAAAGAAAAGGTGGCTGTAAACTGCAGCCAGCTGGTTCAATTGGGGTTGAAATTATTTGAATACACGAATCATTTATCAAACGTGAAATTGCCTGGACGGAACTCGTTCTTCGAGTGGGGTAATCTTCTTTTCACCGAGCACGTGACAATATTCTTCCATCACGAAACACACACACACGTGTTGTGACCAGTGCACAATGAAATACAAAACTCGGAGTTAGTTCCCTTTTGAAACGGGATATGCCGTAGTTTATGCCTTTCGTCGGGCTTTGAGATTGAAATTTATTAAATTCGAAGATAAATGGCGCGCATGTGTGCGAGAATAAAAGGGACTGAAACTTGACTTACATATATTCTCCGGTGAAATCCAGACGGTAAACAAGAATACTTAATGACTGATTTTTAAGTATCGCACTAACATTTTGCGGAGTTATTGTGAAATCTGTACACCTCAGTTGATGGCAAAATTGGCAGAATTAATAAATATAGTATATTTAACACAGTGCTCGAAATGCAAAGAAGTAATTTAATTTGTGAAGAATATCTTCTTTGAGAATAGAAATTAATCACGTCATTCATAAATAAGAAATCTCACAGAAGAGAGGGGTGAATATGGAAGGTAATATAAAAATAAAAATCGACCACAGGACAATGAAAAATGTATATACGTCAAGAAACAAAATAAAATACAATTTTTGGGGTACTCGCATAGTATCCAGTGGTTTCCGGGGTGAGATGAAAGAGTGGTTTTGAAGTGTACCAGTTTGCTTGTGTACCTCTCAATAAAACTCGCTTTCCAACCCTCAGAATCCGTTACACTTGCCGTTGATGACAAAGAGACACCTCGTTGTCCCCTCTTCGACGGTGGACGCGCCACTTGGGGTGAAGAAACGTGGCAGGGGATCTCTGTTGGTGTCTCTCGCTTCCGGACCAGTTTTCGGATCGCCTTGTTATGAAGTGTCGCCACTTAAGTATCTCATTTGTATACGAATTGCTCGGTTGCGGTTCTGGATCAGGCTGCGTGCTCCCCTCCTGCCTCGGTATCCTTCAAGCTCGAAGTACATTATGTCGTCGTTTAGGTTGACATGCGAAAAAGGGGGAGAAAACGGGCGCAACAGCCGCGGCTGTTTTTAACCAGAAGCGGAAACGAAAGAACCCGGGGGAGGGTCGCGGACCTCTGCAAAACAGATCGTTCCAATTTTTCGGGGATCGCATAACGGGGATACGCTTCTTCCATCGTAATCGTTAGCAGTAATAATCGAGGCACGACGTTGCGTCCATCATGGCGGTCGTTAAATTTGGCGGAACGATTATAAATCGAGAGAGGAAAGCACGGCTTCGAACATAGCGATGGGCCCGAGCGGACTGCGAATTGCGAATTAATGGCAGCTAAGTTACGATTATTCTAAAAAACTTATTGAAATGAATTCTTAGCTATTTTATAAATAATATTGACTGCGGACTTTAAAGCGTTTACAACGAAAATGGTAGGTCGAGTATATACATATTTAAACATACTGTTGTACTACTTTCAACTGATTGAAATTTTTCAGGAAAAAAATTAATGTCTACGTAGCTCCTGTATCTCGCAATTGATGGAGGCAATTTTCATCTTGTACAAAAATTCGCTGTCGATTATTGAATCCTCAACAGGCTGAATGATTCGAATTCTATAAAAAAGCCTGACATTTTACGTCTTCTACGAAGCAACTCTAACATGGAATCGATGCCATCGCTGTGCCCAACCCCGAGTAAAATTTGTTCGCATCCTCGGTCCTCGATCGAGCAGCTGCTCGATGATGATGTCCTCCCGGATTCTGTAATATCCGCGGAACCCTGGGAAATATTTATTCGTCGGACGGTCTGGTTCTCGGGACGGAACGGGCCGGAATACGGTTTTTGCCGTGGACCGCGGACTCATCGACGTGGAATCTATCGATTTACAATGAGCCGGACCCGTCTCTGTAGCTGGAAGCTGGCTCTCCGTAAAAACTAGTATTGGATTAACGCGCGAAGGGAGGCCGCGAGTTTTTCGGCGAACCAGACCAGTCACGAAGAAGAGATTGAAGTTTATGAAGATGTCCGGATCATGTAGACACATGTCACAGTACGTCAATCCATGCTGCTCTGAAAATCTTCCCCTTTGATCTTCCTCTTCCCGAACCGAAGTTGTCCTGTTTTCGAAGTAACAGCACGGCTCTCTGATGTCGCGTTCCTCATGAGAAGAAGTCTTGGGTTCATGAAACGATCATTTAGATGCGGATCTTCATGACATGGTTGGAGGTTGGAACTCGGGCTTCAAGACATTGGCTTTTAAAACATTTTAATTCTCATCTCCTATTCCCTACAATAAAGCAAATCTAGCAATGGTTTGTGTGGATATAGTTTTAGTGAATGAATGTGGTGAGAGTGCGGTATAAGGATGAATGCGAAAGATAATCTATGTTATGTATTTGTCATAGACTAAACGTGAGGAGAGAGTGCGATGAGCGTATGTGAGAAGAATTTGTTGTCAACCGCCGAAGAGCGTTGTTGTGGAAGTGCGAGAGTAGAGATACGAGAGAGAGAGAGAGAGAGAGAGAGAGAGAGAGAGAGAGAGAGAGAGAGAGATTGAAAGAGAGACTAAAGTATTTGCGAGAACACATGGTGCAATTTATTATTTCATTCACTTTTGCGGTGTTCTTACATGTTAAGTTTATTGACTCATTAAAATATATGTATATCTTCTTGCAAATCCACGCGAATTTATTGTGTTAAACCCACAGTTTGCACCATAGAAGAAACTGCGATGACTTCTTCGAGGGCCACCCTGTACACTTTCCAATTAGACTCCCCCAGACCTGAAAATTGCCTACGAATTCCAGTGGTGCGGTCGCACGCGCGACTATTTATCGGTGCGAAGATTGATGAGCCCTTAGAGAGCACCTTCGGCTTATTCACAGCTCGAGACGTTATCCGTCTCGTCAGCATTAAGGTCTTCATCACCGAGACTCGTCCAATTTTTTCCGTATCGATACGGACAGGTTGGCTGCAATGGCCGACGCGTCTGTGCAACAACAACCCGTGTGAAAAATAAACAAAGGCGTGTATCTCGTTAGCCGGGTTTCGACGGGGAGCTTTTATCTTACCGGGGATGCTCGACGTTATACCGTGAAATGGAGTCTCCCGTAGATGAAAACGATGTTGGATTTCAGTCCTCTTTCCATTCCGGGCTCCCCCGAGGCTCCGTCACGGGCCTCGTGATAAGTGGCTGCCGTTTGCACCGGTGGGCGCCAGAAGACTGTTCGACTTCCTTTTTACCGAAACTTCATTTGTACAAGTCATTAAGGACCTACCGGGGGTAGGACGACGAAGATCGAACTCGGACCCTCTCGGGGTTCTTCTCGTTTTGCTCCCTTTGACACTCGAGAGCCTACCATCGGCCCCCACGTAGGAGGTGAACGGTGCATTTTTTTGATTTCGAAAGGAGACGAATCCGTACGTCCTTTCCCCGAGAAAAGGGATGAAATAACACTTTTAAATGCCCCCCGAAACGGCCGGCCCAGTTAAATTGCCCCATAGAAATTTATTCGGGGATTGAATAACCCCCGGTCTCTAATTGGAGTCCGTGCCACGGACTTCGTACCTATTGTGCTTTCGGAATATATTGGCTTGATGAGAGTGTGTTGTTCTTTCGGCTGACGTAATTGTACGCTCAGCTTTCAAACTGTTTTAGATTTATATTCATGGCTCGGAAGGGTTGCGCCGCCTGCGAGGATGCTACGTGAATAGGTCCGCTCTGACTTTATGACTCCGCTACGAAAAGCTGAAAAGGATCTTCGTAAACGAGGCTGTTAACGTTATTATTATTTCAAATTTTCGAGCACTTATGGTAATTCGATAAACTGGTTCTGATGACGCATTGCGAGGAGCACTGTGCTTCCTTCAAATTATTAACTCGGAATCGTGAGATCCAACGAAGAAAATAAGAAAAAAGATTTTCAGAAACCAGCAGCATAGAAAAAACGCAACAAACAAGTGCAGAAAACGAATGATTCGAAGAAAGAAGGATTCCTCTTCCTGACAATGCACCAAACAAAATTTCCCCGAGCAATCCAACACGGTTCTCCGATGCCACAAACAAGCCTGCGTCTGAAAAACGGAATTAACAGAAAGGAATCTATTCCAGAACGATCCCGACCTAACTCGACGCCGCTTCTTATCGCAATTCACGCTCGGCGGGTCGTCGGTGACATTTCGCCTCGGTTTCTTTCTCGCGGCGAGATGCTTCGGTTGGTTCCCGAAGCGCCGCAGGAATCCGCAGGCCGGCCGTTTAAGGAGGACGATTAGTCTCGTTGTCCTAATAGGTCCCGACATGCGCAGAAGTAAAATAATTGCCGGTTGATGAATGCGAAGCGACCGCGTGGAATCCTCGCCCGGTCTTCAACGTTGTCACCCCTGATTGGCCCGGATTTACCGCGACAAAACGGCCCCGTGAGACTCGCCGACCGACAATCATCGCGAATTACCACGAATGACTACCGAGACACCCGGTATTACCGGGCCTAAATTCTCGGCAACGACCGAAGCAAATTATTCGGAATTCCCTCGGCGGAGATGCCCGCGAAGATATACAAGAGCCGCGCCGAGAGCCGCGCGTTCGACCAGCCCGATAAATGCATTTCCAGTCGCATTGTGCGATAACATACTACGCATACGTGATGCGGCTGCTTTGCCGAGGAGGTGCCGTGATTCAGCCCGAGGAGAAAGTCCCCTTCGCACTGAGATACCGTCTCCCTGCGAATTTTCGTGCTGCGGGGGTGGAATGCGATTTTCGGATCTCCGCGGTGCTGGTATTCCTTCTTTGGTTTACTTGAAATTGATGTTGTTTGAACTGGTAGTGCGTCGTCGTTCAATCTTCATGAAGAATCTTCAATCTCGATGAAGTGCTTAGGAGTTCGATCACCTTGACTATCTAAATTTTTTCAAGCATAATTAATAAGTGCAAAAATCCTGGTTCTTACAGTGATATTAACAGAACTCTTAACTTCATTCTCAATTTTTTTTCAGATAAGAATATTATAAAATGGCAGAGTTTTTTATTTTTTTGTAACTACCTGTTACTGATGAGTATCTGCCATTGGTGCCAAAAATTGGAACGTCCGAAACACTCAATTTTTTGATTCCCAAACTAGAAGATATATGTGCATCGTAGGATTTTTTTTATAAATGATTAACTGTCTGCTGGCAATTTGTACAAATGATTTAATCATTGATGCGCGATCGCAGACCGTTATATTATGGCGTGTTTGTGGAATGGTTTTCCACAGGTGATGGGATCGCGGTCATTCATCTCGGTCGAGCGGTTTCATGAGTTCTCGTTCCGTTTTAGATCGTAGAGCAGAGACCGAGACGATGTTTCTGGTGGGACGATTTTTATCAAGATCCGCTTCTGCCCCAAAAATTCCAGCGAGATTCAGCGAGTTTTTGGTTCCGAGCGATTAGGCCCGAAGATACGCGGCCGAAACAAACAAATAAGAACAAGACGGTGCGCGCCCGGGCTACCTACCTCTATTCTCTACGTTCACCATGAATCCTCTTGGTGTCCTCTTGTTTTCGTGCCGCGGCAGGTGCACACCACCGTGGAATTACTCGAATGTGACAAATATGCCAAACATCTTAGCTAGGGGAGAGATCCGTGAGCGAGGGGGATACAATACTCTTTTTCGTCGTTTCCCTTTTCTCGCCGAACCACGCCGCTCGCTCGCAGAAATCCGAGCCATTGTCTTCGCTGCGAACCGCCCTTCCAGATCGCTTTCATCTGCCCTAAGGAAGGTTTACGGGCGCAGTTAGAAATTTTATAGTTTCGCCGACATGCCTCTGTACCTAGACCCCGGATATACTGGGTGATCCCAAACTTTCTCACAATTTTCGAAAAATTTGTTTGCCACCCTCCAAAGGAATTGAGTTTTAAATTTTCGCTCGACTTCCCCCCTGAGATATCACTAAAAATTACTACAGTATAATTCGGAACAAATTTTTCATAAATTGCTACACATTCAATAGATGTTGTTAATGTTATCGATCGTAAGATTGTTAAAACAGATAAAGTATTAATGATTTCGGCGCAACGGTTCGATCAATTAAACACGATATAGCAATTTTACAAATTAATTTAAATTTTCAACGTTTCGATCCTTATGTGGATCATTTTCAAGAAAGAAGAAAAACATTCAATAGACTTTCAGAAATTATGAGCACACTGAAAAGCTACAATTCAACCACTCAAAAACTAGAAACAATATGTAGACTAGATTATGTTTGTAAATGTATGAGAAAGTAAGAAGAAATTGGGAAGCCAAGTGTAAGAAGAGGGACAATTTAGGGCAGATTGAAGCCTAGAACGAAACATCTTTCGAAGATTTCCATTTAATTTCGGCGTTCTATGAAGAGGATCAAAACGCAGCACCGATAGCTATATTTGAAGGAACATGAAATGTAACGGAATCGCGGATTATCTTCGAAGAATTCTACCCCGCTATCTGTATACTAAATTACGATTTCAGCAGGGTCCTATAACCTTCGCATTGTCACGAAACTTGAAGTTGAGTGCACTCGAATTTCAGCGGAGTCGAGAAGGCGTTCCGGTTCCTCCCATTGTCGCACTTTCAAATTGCTCGCCGCTCCATGGGACATTATGCTTCTCGATCTTCACCCTCCACCTTTTAGAACCAGTGGTTCTCCTTCGACCTCCATAAAGTGCAATTTATATGCAAATCCCTGCTGACGTTTTCAACAACTACGAAAGATGAATCCAAATTGACAAAACTTTGGAAAAATGAAGATCAAATGGCGACTAACCTTGCAAACTAAAAATGAAAAGAATATTAATACAGTGTTTCCACTACAATTTCGATTTAATTTTCAATAATTTAATGAATCAAAAATGATATCATGATGTGCTTTCAATGTTTTTTTTAATGGAGCATTGCTATATTAATTTTTTTACGTGTAATAAGAAACGTTTCGAAATCATTATTGCTATTTATACAAAATACATTCGTAGTTTGCGTTTCTGGTGAAATTGAGAATCGTTTTGGACAGAATACTCGTCGCACTCTGAATGAAAGTCATTCACGTTCGGACTCGCCTCCGGTTTTCGAGTTCATTGATGCTCGAAGTTCATTTTTGACGGATGGCCCATCTGCACCGAGTCACTTTGTTGCGTTCTCGTCGCGACCAGCAATACGTTTAACCGTGACGATCATATTGTCGAACGATTCCAAGTGAATCGACTCCCATCGTTCTTTTATTACGCTAAGTAATTGTCAAGCCCAGTGCCGGAGAATTGGCCTCTTCCATTTTGCGGCTTTTTCGGAAATGGGCGAAGGTTATTGCTGTTTTCATTCACGTCTTTTGAAAAACCTATTGGTAAGTCGAGATACCCTCTTTTGAAAGTGCTTCTGCGTTTAGAAATCGTCGGCGAGCTAGAAGCTGACCATTCTGTGCAGCTTCCGACCGGGGCACCTTGAATCATTTTTCTGCCGAAATTTTACCACAAAAATGTTGAAGCATGCCTCTGTTTCAGTTAATATTATCTTGCTTGTTTCGAGACTATGTAGGAATAAAATTGGTGCTTCATTAAATATCAACTTTGGTCCATTTTAATACATAAACCAATGCACTAACTGCTTCAACAATGCAGTAGTGGTGTGAACTATAAAACAAAATTACTAAAGTAACATTCAAAGATCACTTCTGTAACTATTTCTAGTTTAAGAAGTGGAGGTTTGCAATTTCTTTTCTACGAGTTTCTATGTAGTTTTAAAAAAATCTTTTGCATCTGGCCGTCACAATTGTCAGTGGTCCGCCATTGCGGCATCTTCGCAAGTCTCTCGTCACAGAAAGTGAAGCTCGAGGAATGCGAAATTCATTCAGAATCCTGGGAATGGGTATCAATGGTTCCTGCGAAGAGCATTTTGAACAGAGTAAAACGCTGTACACCGTCGAGTGACTTTGTAGTGGCAATTCATTCAGCATTTTCTGAAGATTTGATGCGCCCCGGTGATCCTTTGCGAGTTTCTCGAGGGTCACTTCTCCAGGAGAGGTGGACTCTCAAATGATTCGTTTTAAGCGACAAATAGAAGACTCCAAACAATCAGGTCTCTTCGGGGTTCGAGCCACGGGGCGGCCATCGTTCCGCTTCCAGTGAAACGTTTCAGCTCTGGTGGTTCGGCTCAATAAGTTTCCGATTTATCATCGATTTCCTAACTCTCAGCTCGCACTTAGGCGTTCGTTAGAATTATAGAACTAGAAAGCTAGTGGACCTCTACGTCGAATTAATCCTTTCATCAATAGGTGTAGCAGACTGAATTCGTTTTGAATGAACTTGTCTGTCTGAAACTCGTTCTAATTAATTTCGACTAAAGTGGTAAAGTAAATATCTACGCAGACTACAAACTATCACACTATAAAATTATTTTTTCTATAAATTTGCTAGGACCCTTTCAAGTATATCATTTAAAGCTTAAATTTAACTGATCAACGATTCATCATAAGTAGCCTATAAATAAATGATTAATGATAAACTTCAGATGTCTTGCTTCAAGAATCAGACTTCAATAAACATTTCATACGCTCACCTTTCAAGTATATCATTTAAAGCTTAAATTTAACTGATAAACGATTCATCATAAATAGCCTATAAATAAATGGTTAATGATAAACTTCAGATGTCTTGCTTCAAGAATCAGACTTCAATAAACATTTCATACGCTCACCTTTCAAGTATATCATTTAAATCTTTTTAACTGATAAACGATTCATCATAAATAGCCTATAAATAAATGGTTAATTATAAACTACAGATGTTTTGCTTCAAGAATCAGACTTCAATAAACATTTCATACGCTCACCGTCTATTTATCCATAGAAAATATATTTCACGTAGAGTTACTCTCGTCATTAGAAATAGAAAAGTTTTATTATGCACAAGGATCCTTAAAAGCGGGTAATCAACCTGAAAAATCCTAACGAAAAAATGGCTACCATAACTCCAACACCGCGGTTCTTTACCGAGTACGTTCGGTAGGTGTTTGTAAGTGGTACAGCTCCGCGGGGTGCGTATATCTCTTAAAGATATCACGTGGATAGAAAAAAAGAGAGGCGTCCGACGTCGCGGAGGAGGCCAACAGAGGATCCCAACGGAGAATGATAATGTTCCCTGGCGGAACAGTGTACGCGGCGTATCGCGTATTTCTCAGTTTCGCGAATTCGCAGGAGCTGGTACACCGAGAGGATCCTGCGAGGACGATTTACAGAGGTGGACGCGTGTCTTTTCGTGGGCCTTGGTCCATTGGGTAGAAGAGAGTGGAACGTCGGAGCCCACGCAATGGGCATCCATCAACGGACCAAACGGCAAAGGACTTTGTCGAGTAATGGCGACTCTACAAAAAGTTCGTGAACGAGAAAGGGGGGACAAGGGGCAAACGCGTGGACGAGAGGGGGCGAGAGACCCCGAGGGACCCGGGGGGGAGGAAGAGACCGACGGGCCCTGGGACCATTCTTAAGGGCCTCATAAAACCGGCAAAGTGCCATGCCGCCACCCACGTGCCTTCTCGAGAAGCGAGAAAATACGTCCGTGGTACGGTAAAGACGAGGCAGCTGGTGTATCGACCCTGCCAGTCTATTTGACTTTTTTAATTCCGTCGATTCGTAACCGTGGACCTCGGACCAGCCTGCCTGTCAAGAGCTGAAGATTCTTCGTCAGGACCAAACGCTGTTGTATACCCGCCTTCCTGTTTTTCACCCAAAATACTATACAAACTCGTGATTTCATCCTTCACTCATTCTCAACCTCTCTGCCTGACCACGTCATCTTTAAAATTCTGTTCTTATCATTCTAGCCCTTACAATTTTCGTGTTCTCCCAAGTATTAAGTTGGCAACTAAGTTAGCGACCTCCACATTTTCTCAGACGTCATTTCTCAAAGTCATTTAGATATATTTTTTAAGCACGAGTATTTTTTAGCAAATTAATCGCAAAATTCAGAGCTTTCCAATGATATACAGTTCAAAAGGAATGGTCACTGAATGAGGTTGTAATGATATAATAAAAGAATTACGAAACAAAAGCTCGCGAATTTAATTGCCAACCTAATACATACACATTTTAACACATTACCCACCGAAAGCCTATTAATAGGATTTTCAATAATTGTGCTGCACCAAAAAAGCACAGCAATTTTCTTTTACATTACAATCTTAAATGAAACTATTATATGAGGTTAATGAGGGTGACTTGTTGGTTCACAACGAAAATTTCTGTTGCTATTGAAGGTTTCATTAAAAAGTGTTTAGCCATGTACCATAGATATTTCAAAATTATACAATAATAACCGGTCGGTAATGTGTTAACTTGCAAACAAATCAAAAATCTGAGACCACCTTGGTGTTTGGAGATTTAATTACGTTAATAATCAACCAGCATTTGTTATTGCACGTGGACAAAGTCGTGGGTACAGGCTAGTCTTGTAAATAAAATACTAATTAACGGGGGAAGATGAATTAAGGAAGAAGCAGCTTCTCTCTTTTAATCGGGAACAGGGAAAGTAGATGCTATCGGGAGATGATAGATCATGCTACTAGTATGTCTGGGAACTTTTTAAGCATACTGTAAGTGCTGTAGCGATGGAGACAATTCTCCGAGGAACGATCACCTGGACAAGATCGTGCAATTTAGACGTTGTCAGAGCGACTCGAATCGAATCCCCTAGAAGCCGTGTAACCCACGCTGCATTTGTTCGCGTGCACGCGAATAGTTGTCGGGATGACCGGGTACACCCACGCGGCGATAATAAAGTCACGACCGATTCGCTCCTGTCGCATTGCCACGGATAAGACTTAAAATATCACCGAGGCGACGATCGCCCTGCAGAAATCCGATCCTCCCCGTTGCTTTTCCCTCTCCCGTGACCATTTACGATCTCCTTACACCCGCCCGAGAAGAGATATTACAATGTAATATGCAAAGCGCGCGCCTTCGAAGTGCCCCTCTTAAGTGATTCCTCAAATTCGCGCGCTCCGCCGAGTGCAAAGACGTGTCCGCGAATATTATCTGAATGCCTCGCTGCGTCATCGTCACTCCCACCAATGGAGTGGTCCATCATTTGTCAGGTACCGTTGCCAGCGAAATCTTAAGATTGCTGCTACCAAATAAATTTTGCGTTACACCGAACTGTAAATGATCGAGCCTTGATTAAAGATTTCTTTCCGCTACGTACGGGACTCTGGAAAGTTATACCTCAATTAAACATTGACCTTTGTGTCGAGGAATTCACTTTGATATGAATCTTTGTGTCACATGGGACTCCGGAAAGTTCGTATTCAGAAAAATGATCTTGATATCAATCTTGATGTTATATATTGAACTACGGACAGTCGACTTTTAATTAAAAAATTTTTGATGCCCAGAAAAAATGGTTCCACATAAATCTTGATGTTCTATCGAATTTTACAGGATCGATCCTCAAATAGAAATTAATTTCGTTATCAGAATAATTATTTTGACATTAATTTTGCTTAATGTTGCGTTGAACTACGGACAGTCGATTTTTGATTAAAAATTGATATTAATCCTGACGTTCCATCAAATTCTACGTAGACAGCCGTTAATTAAACATTGATATCACACGTGGAAAGATTACTTTGACATTAATCTTGACGTCAGATCGAACTCTAGACACTCGGTTACCCATTAAAAATTCATTCCACGTTCGGAGAGACCAAATTGATATTAATCTTGATGTCATATCAAATTCTAGGTAGTCGATGGTTAATTAAAAATTTACCACACGCTCGGAAAGACTGTTTCGATAATAATCTTGATGTTACATTGAATCTTCATTAATTCTACCTCCTCGGAATGAATTTGGGCGTCAAACAAAATTTGGCTAACACGCTCCACGCATCCCCAAAGGAGAATCCTTCCCTCATAAGTTCCTTTTTCAACAATTATCGCCAACAAGTCTAACCGGCAGCTGCCTCACGGCAAGAAACTCCGCAGGTTTTTGCTAAAACCGAGTTAAAAGTAGAGCAGTACACGTTCTGGTCCGTAATTTGCGTACAGAAAAAACGAGTTACAAGTTCCAGGACCAGTTACGAGCAGCCGGAGCGCGGAGGAAATCCCTGATGGAATATCCAGAGGGCTAATCGCGAGTAATTTGCCTTTTCGATGTTTCTGCATCGAAAAACGTCTACGGGCAGGATCGAGCGAGCCGTTCGAACTTTCGAAGCATGCAACAATGACGTGCCGGTGCAATTTCGTAGGCGTACGAACCTCAGAATCTCAAAACAAGAGAATGAAAGATGTAGGGGAAAAGAAGTTAAAGAGAGGTGGGGATGAAGAAAAAGGTGTACAGGGAAGAAGAGTATGTGCCCTTGCAAACAAATGGCCGGCAATTACCTGCAATTTGCCATATATACCGGCGCCGTGGCCTCCCCCTCGCGTTCAAGCTACAATAGCTCCGACGTTCCTCGTTTTCGTGGCTGTTTTCGGTGCTGAGCTTCAACCCCCGGGCCATACATCGATCGCCAGGTAATTGTCAGCGCTCAGCGCCCCGAACGCAGGTGTAACAGGGTAACGGCGAATACCTGCAGGGGGCTACATAAGTGCGTTAATTTATATATTTCGACCGGAGGGGATGACGAGGGAAAGGAACGACTGCTTCGGCTGCTGGGGTCAGCCGCGAAAATTGCCGGAAATTTATGGAAACACGATCGATCCCTCTTCTGTCATTCGCCATTGCTCAAAATTAGCTACAATGCCCACGATGACTCCCACAATGTTTCGAACAGTACATGACAGCTGGACAAAACCACAAATTTTAAATGTAAAAATTTGTTTTCAGTTGTAAAGAAATATATCCATTACCCTAGACAATAATTGAAGTCTTAATTGTAAAGACACCTCTTTCCACGATAAAATTAGAAAAATTTGTTGGTGGACAGCCAACACATTGAAGCAAAAATTCGATTTTAGTTGTGAAGAAATATATTCACTTCCCAGACAATAATTGATGTCTTATTTGTAAACACACCCCTTTCCACGATCAAATTAGAAAAATTTGTTGGTGGACAGCCTAGACATTGAAGTAAAAATTAGTTTTCATTTGTAAAGAAATATATCCATTATCCTAGACAATAATTGAAGTCTTAATTGTAAAGACACTGCTTTCCACGATCGAATTAGAAAAATTTGTTGGTAGACAGCCCAGACATTGAAGTAAAAATTCAGTGTCAGTTGTGAAGAAATAAATTCATTACCCAGACATGGTTGGTACGGCAATCTACGTATTAATGCGATAATGAACGGGCTAATTGTCCCAGGCCTGTCGACGGTCTGAATAAAAGAATCCGCTCGCGGGTACCTCGCGCTCTATCCGGCGAGTTAATGGATTACACAGTGTGGTTATCGAACAGTCGTCGAGCGTATCGAGTGTCCTGACGGGGCTTACCTGTCAGAGCGTGCATAGAAGTTGCGTGCAACGCCGGGTAATCTACGGGCCATTAGCCACGATCCTCCATAAGCGGCGCACGCGATACACGCTCGGAATATCGAGTGTCTCAGAGGGAACTCGGAGCAATCCGGACACACGAGACACTTCCTCGTGCAAACGGCGAGTCGCATCCTTTCATCACCCTTTCCTCCCCACCTCTCCGCCCCGTCTCTCTTTCGTTTTCGCCCCGAAAATTCTCGTGTACGGGTCTCTCTGTTCGGCAGAAAGACCGCGCCAGAAAAGGGGAAGAGAGCCGACACCGGAGAGGACGAGCTGCATGTGGCAGCTGTGACGGCCTCGTCACGTGGCGCACGTGCAAGTGCAACGAGACCTAAAAGAGGGACCTCGCTCTCCTCTGAAACGGGAGAACCGGACCGGAGGGAGTGAGCCTCTCTGCCTGAAATATTCTTTTTTTTTTAACGACCTGCTACACGGAGGAAGCCGTGTTGCGCAATGTCCGCGTCCACTGTGTCACTTGTAATCCTCGGGGACACTGTATCGGCCCCGGAAACGATTCGCATTCCCAATACTTCAAGGACTTCGTGATTTCGTCGGGTCTCGCACGGCTATCCAACCCTAGCTGCACCTAAATGTTTTAGCAGCAAGTTTGGCAATTGTTTATATTTTCTAGTAAATTATGCGTTCATCTTTCGCTGCTCTTCGTGGATTATTTTCATTCTATTTATCCTCAAGTGTCTTCTTTTAGAAAAGAATCCAACAGTTCCATTGTGAATAATTAATTTTGCTTTTATTATGGTTAGTAGAATCATAACTGTTTCCTGGATCACCATAGCCATTCGAAAATTCCTTGTGGCGGGATCGTTATGAGGAAGGATCGTCCGCGATTTTTCATTCTTCATTTGTTTCTGAATCGCTCGGAGGCACCGTCTTACATAACTTATTGTTAGAAGAGAGAGCGTTGATCGAGTGTGTTTTAACTGGCTATAAACGACCTCTTTTTCACTGTCAGCGGGAAGGGAACAGAATGCAGACAGAAGGGAAATCTCCTTCGTGCTTGAACCGAGTCGAGCAATTAGCGAACCGAAAAAGCTTTTGTGTCTTCGAGCGAACTCGATTAATCAGCGTATTAAATCGATGCTGGAACGTCTACTGAAATAATCAATTTTATTTGCGTTCCTTATCGGTGCGGTGAATATATTATATATTTCAACCGCGGTGCAATAAATCTTCCGGCCTGTGGTTCGCCTAAGTCAAATAATCCGCGCAGATTTCCTACGCAAGCCAGGATGTTGGTCTGCAAATATTTTTGTTGGAATTGAGAAAAGCTAACAGGATCGATATTCCGCAAAGGATATTGGCGATACGGCTTAGTCTAATCACGGATAGGATAATCCGGATAGAAAATGTCGAAGCATGGACGAGCGTCCTTCCATTCAGATAATAATTCGGGAGACAGGGTGCACACCTGGCATTATGCAAATAGTTAACGAAGAGACCTTAACCATCCTTGTAATAAATAAATTTCCTATCTTTATGTCTTCAGTTTCTAATTTTCTTAGAATGCTATATTAATGCAGAACATTTCAGACTACTTAAAAGACTCATTGTTTTAATTTTCTTTCTTATCCAAATTAATATATTCTGCATCAAATGTGACAAGTATTAACCGAACAGAAAGTTAGCATTTACCCCAATAATTTTCATAGAAAATAATATGGTAAAACAGGAAAAATATTTAAAAAATCTAAAAAGAGTATTGCACTATTTCTATAAATAAATTTCTATGTAGCCCCTGTATGTTGCAATTAATACAGACAACTTTTATTTTGCTTAATAAAAGCTTCGCAACCTAATTCGTCCAAAAACTGCATTACTAAAAATGGCAGATTCATATAATCTCGTGAAGTGATGTATTGCAGAGCCTAAGTTCCTCGCCAAACAAAAGTAAACTAAAAATGCTGTAACACCTGTTTGAGCCTCCCTTATCAGGATCAGGCTCGCCACCTAATTCTTGAACAAATCCCTCGGTAAAAATGGTGGTTCGTTATCGTGGGCCGAGCGTTATCTCCTCGAAATTCCTAACAGGTGTGCATAATCTGTCAGGGTAGGCCGCAGAATGCAATTGCGTCACGAATCCGAGCGTGGTTGTCGGACATAATTCGCGGGGAATATTCTTCGCCTCGTAATCGACTCTGCTTCGAGTGCGATGCACGAGTGCACCGATGCGCCGATGCACTCGTGCACAAGTGCATCGGGTACCGCGATCTCGCGGCGTGGAAAGCGTGCACCGCAAAGTTGCACGCGCGTGATATAATGGATCAACGCGGTCAGCCCCGCGGGGATTTACTTAATTGCAATTAATGGGATGGATATTACGGCGATGCGGGGTCACGTGAGTTAAGGGTTACTAATACGCCGACGGGATTAACGATGTTGAATTATCGTCGCCGGTGCATGCTCCTCGAATCGGATCTTTTCCATCCAGGGCCCTGATCTCGATCACTTTGATCGAGGGATAAGGAACTGTTTTTTGTTAGCCTGACGCTGATGGAACGAGATGAAAGGCTCTTCATCCGAGGATTAAGTTTGCTCCATTTTGCTCGGCTGGCCGGGGGAGAGGCTGCTCGATCCTTTTTCTAGAGCTCGCCGTCGAAGTCGAGGACTCTGCTATACTGGGTGTACCTTTAATACGATTCATAGATCTTATTTATTTTATATGTAATGGATATTTGGTCCCCTCTGGGTTTCAAATCCCGTTCCACACTTCTCACCTCTACCAACCCCACTCTCCTTATCGCTTATTTCAACGGGATCTACTTTTTATTACGGTGGGTTCCGAACCACCTTGGGCACCACAGTTTTTTAAAATAGCACATTGAATATTTCCAGAGGTGCCGAGGCGTGGGATTTGAACTCGCGACCGCCTAGTCGCAGTCGCGCGCTCTATCCACTGACCCACTGCGCGCCCTTATTTATTTTATATTATCCTGAAATTCTTCCTTTTCCTCCAGTAGTTTTATATACTATAAAAACATTCTCCATATGCAAGAAAAGCTTTCTGCTTCTAGAAGAAACTGGCTACTGGGGGTAGCCGAATTTAGACCAGCTTCTAGGTTGGACCTAATTTATAAATCATAATCAATTACCAAAAAAATTCAATTCACCACAAAGATCTTTACCAAAGGCGGAGATAGCTGCTCGAGAACAAGTTCCAAGAACAATCGACAGCCTCCACTGATTGTCAAACTCTCTGGTTCCGCATTCCAATCATCCTCCTCGTTTTTTTACGATTTCCAGAAGCCGCGAACGGTTCCGTCGAAGTTGATAGGCGAGCGACTTCAAGGGTCTTAGTTATAAATATTCTTTTACAACTTCCTATCGTCTTCCTATAAATCTCGGCGCAACGGCCTCCATGAAACGTATCCTACCACCATCTCCGCGTTTCCAGCGAGCAAGCGGCCCTATATCGCCGAGCCATTTACCCGGTGTAAACGTCCCGGTCTAAGGGCGAGGGACGCGGCAGCGGGAAGGGAGAGGTGCGACAGGCAGCCCGGCTCGCCATGGAAAGGGGCGTAAAAGGGCAGGGGGGCAAAGGGGGCGGAAAGGGAGCGCCCGCGGGTGCGGGTGTCATTGTTGATATACAACGCGGTAAGTACGCGATAAGTAGACCCCATAAATTCAGCCAATCAGACGAGCCGCCTCGCGCCGTGCCTTGACCACCCCACCTTCCCCTTTGCCAGTCCTTCGCCTCCCTTCGCCCTTTCGCTGCACGTGGCAGCCGCGTTACTTATGTGCAGGCAGCCGTGTACAGGTCGGTCCACATTACGCGCGTGCACCACCACGAACACTCCCACGCGAAACGTGCTCGCCACCAGGATTATTTATCTGCCTAGGAGGCACAGGGTGCCGCGAGAAACGCCGCCAACTCTGCCCTCGATTCCTCGCTATTTTTCGGTTCTTCGGGGCTCAGCAATTATAGTTTATCTCTCGACACGTGTGGAACTGACGTGCACGGTATTAATAATAATTTTGTCTCCACTTTGATCAACATATTCTTCGCACTTTTCTGTGTAGAATGAGCACAAACACGACACAATTCACGATTTAGTAGAACCTTGATTATCCGAACCAATGCCATCCGAATTCTCCATTAGCCAAACCTGTGAAGATTTAATCCAGCACTGTAGCTAGGCAACCGTTCTTCGATAATGATGTTTCACTGGTTAGTTCGGATAATAGACGTTCTACTATATCGTGTATTAAACGAGTAGGTATGTAAGTATACCAAAGTATACCATGTTTGGAGTCATCTGATACAGAAATATGTCATGAATACGTAAGTAAAGGTTACATGATAAAATTGTTAGAAACAAAGAAATGTTAGACACTCGTTTTACTGATTCTGATGAAGAGAATATCTCGAGAGAATTCGTGATTCCAAGCTCGATTCTTTCGTTTAAGTGGTCACACAGAAAATATTTTCTAGTACCACGCATCGCGACTCCAAATCAGAATCTAATTTCCAGTCGAACCATGTCTAAGCGGTAGCCCCAGCCATAACCTCTGTAAAACACGACTTCCTGAACCGTCGAATCATAGTCTCGACAATGTTCCTACCGGGGAATACAAGTCAGCTTGCCGTAAACAATTTATTAATGAATTGGTGACGGGTCCTGGGCCGAATACGGAATGATTCGGGACGATGATCGTCGGGGCACGCGTCTCGCCTGTATCTGTTGATTGTTGACTGTTGGCTCCTGGACATCCTGGACAGGCTGGCGTGGGATATGATGTGGGCGCCAGGAAGCAACCGTCACGCGTCAGGATCGTGAATCACGGAAACAGGAAACCTCGCCCCCGTGACTTCAATCGAAATTATTGTGGGCGAGAGGACCCGGAACTCGATGAGGCGCCAGAAACTGTCATGCCACAAAGTTTTATGCTCGACGACGTAAATCATCTTCCTTTTTTTCACAGGGGGCGAGATGAATTATGATTGCTCGGGGAGGGTTCATCTTTCAGATTTTTTTTCAGCCGAAATTATTAATAGCAGTTTTATTTAGGGACTCTGAATTATTAATTGGTGGACGAATGCGTGTTACAGGTTCGATTACTTTTTTATTTTATGGAAAGGGTGGATATATTTGTTTGTATAGTTTGTTCTGGTAAAATTTAACCCTTTGCACTCGGAGCTATTTTAACTGGAAAATTAAACATTTCTTCCGATCTAGAATATTTCCATACCTTATGATTTTTGCAATTTTATGGATATGAAATTGGTACATTACCTTATACAGTATCTAAATGTTTAGTAATTGATTAGATATCGATATATTTAATAATGTAAACAATATTTTGAAGAATGGTACAGCAATTTTTAGTGGTGCCTCAGAGGGGACAGCGGAGTGCAAAGGGTTAAAACCATTGTGACAATAGATTTTTTAATTTTCTACGGGCTATATCGTGTGATGTTCTTTTACAAATAAATTTTTTAATTGTTCGTTTGTCTTTTTATCTTGCTGGAAGACCGAATGAGGGTTAAGAAAGAAAATTTGAACGGAGTCTCGAATTGTTGCTAAATCGAAGCCCGACGTGACTTTCGGTATCACGTGGCAGTGTAATACAATATACTAATTTCTGAGGAATTTGTCGCGCGAGGGTCCAGGGTAGGGCTCCGTCCTAGAAGGGACCGAAATCGTGTCCGTGGTCAGCAACAAGCCCGAGATCAGTCGGCGAACGTCAAAGGTTGTAATCTAATATTTTTAGATGGGACTGTAACGAAGCACCACTACCGGGTGGCTGTCATGGGGTATGTTCCGGGAGCCCTGTCAGGATCGCAGGATCGAACAATGGAAACAAGAGACCACGGACAGGTTGAATTGTCTCGGGCATGGAGTGTTAATGCGACTTGGCATTGGCAGCAGCCTGGATCTCAAAGAAGAAAAACTGTCAAGAATTTTGGAAACCGTATTTTTCTTTGTCATCGCTAGTCTACGGATTTTCTGCATTTATTGGCAACATTAATAGGTTAAACACGAAATAGTGAAAATATCAGTCAGTTTATGAATTCGATTATTATTTGTCACTTGTGGAAATTATTAACAAGTCTTCATGTAGCTACATATAATTTAAAAAACGTAACATATAATAACATACAAATTGGAATTATTCATACAGATGAGTTTATCTAGACGAATGGAATAGTTTAATAAAATACATTTTGGTATTAATTGTGTAGGTCACAACTATTTTCTGATGAATCGTTGTAACGAAAAGATTACCAACTTAGGAAACATTAGCTAAACAATATCAATAATTTGTTTTCAAGACTTGTTCAATAGATGAGCATCCAATGTAGTTTTCCAGTGAATACATATTACCAAAAACCCTCAATTACGACACTCCTGCAAGATTATCTACACACTCATTCACTGTCTTAATAAATTGCCTGTAATGCGGAACAGGTTTAATTTAAAATTACTATTATACTTCTAAAAAGCAGAGAGCGTACATAACAAACAGTAATCAGCTCGATTGGCCCGCTTTTGATTCTCCATGTCCTAATTGTTTGGTCCTCGGGGAATTATGGAAGTTTGACGACGGCCGGGAAGGATCTCGAGGGGAATTCGACGGGGAACCACGCGATTAGAGCAATTTAAAATTAGTCACCGGTTTCGATTACGTCTTGAGCGTACGTAATTACGGTCCGATTGGCTTGGAAGAAGAATTTCCGGGCTGTGGGATATGCGTGGATCGTTTCTATACGGGGGAGAAAGAGGTTATCGGCGTGGCGGCGAAATTTTTCGAACAGACAGCTGCCACTTACGTTGGCGTCACGACTTTTGGAAACGTCCGACGGAGCCCCTCGGGACCGTTCTAGGGACTTCTTTTCCCACCCTGTAATTTCCGCGTTTCCTGAAAGGGGATATTTTCTAAAATTGCACATTTTGGATCACCAACCTGCAGGCGTAGTCGCGCCGCTGCGGCGCGCGAGGATCGCTTTCGATCGGAATGGCTTTTTAAACCGGTAAATTAACGAAGCCCCAACGGATCCTTTTCGGTCTCCGAAGACCTTGTTTCCATGGAAATAGACTAGGTGGACGGGCACTGGAAAAGTTTCGTCTCGAATCCAGGGCTGGAAAAGTTTTTGATCGAGATTTTACGCTTTCATCCCTCGAAATGGTAAAAGTATTTAATTATAAATAATTTTAGTCTGTAATAGATCGGAGACAGTGTCGATTAAATGTAGAATTTAAGGAATATTTATTCAACGAAATAATGTAGAATCTTTTCTTTATACTTTCACGTACAATGACCTTCATCCGTTAATATGGTAAAAGTATTTAATTACAAATAATTTTAGTCTGTAATAGATCGGAGACAGTGTCGATTAAATGTAGAATTTAAGGAATATTTATTCAACGAAATAATGTAGAATCTTTTCTTTATACTTTCACGTACAATGCCCTTCATCCCTTAAAATGTTAAAAGTATTTAATTACAAATAATTTTAGTCTGTAATAGATCGGAGACAGTGTCGATTAAATGTAGAATTTAAGGAATATTTATTCAACGAAATAATGTAGAATCTTTTCTTTATACTTTCACGTACAATGCTCTTCATCCCTTAAAATGTTAAAAGTATTTAATTACAAATAATTTTAGTCTGTAATAGATCGGAGACAGTGTCGATTAAATGTAGAATCTAAGGAATATTTATTCAACGAAACAGGGTAGAATTTTTTCTTTTTCCTTTCACATATAATGCACTTCAACTCCAAAGCATTGCACCCTTTACGGAAACCACCTCATACATTTGACCAAGGTATCCATCACAGCAACCACAATTCGCTAAAGTGCCGAAAGTGTTCGCAAACGTGTCGCCGTCGAAGTATCGAGCGATCGAATCTCCGAAACGTCGAAGCGCCAGTCGGAATATTGATTGCTGTGAAAAACGGCCCTTCCCGGTTTACCTATTTCAATATGTACGCTGACGCCTGCATTTCCTCGCGTTTCATGGTTCCCAAGCGCGTAGACGAGACATCCTTACGTATCTGCTGATTAGCTTAAAAATGATACTTTTGGCGCCTGGCTGACTGCGTCGTGGCGGACGTTCGACAACAGACGTACATCCGAAAACCGTGAGAGGGTGTCCGGAGGGGTTTGTTTAGCTTCTGTAATGAAATTCCGGTCGCGCATGAACGCAACCGGCCATTCATATGGCCGTTACTTCGTGCGCAAGTCATTCGTCAAAAGAAGACAATGACTTCCCTCCGACGACTTCGGAATTTTATTCTTCTTGAAGGTTTGTGAATGTTATCGACAGTGAATTTGTAGACACTAGGAAATTAGGGGTTGTACACTATTTTTTTTATAGAATTTTTCAAGACATTATTTTGGTTTTAGAATATGACTCAATGAAACTACTCCTTCCAAGGGAAGTTCCCTTATCCATTAAAATAATTTCTTTCGAATGACGACATTTATAATATTAATTTTGATTCGAAAGAAGGGATTATTAAGTTCTTAAAAGATTACGAGTCTACTATCCCTTCGTAATGAATAGCAGAACTTCTTCGGTAATTCTATTTCCGAACACAGAAGAATTAATCGACGACAATTTTCTACTCGATCTCTGTAAAGGTCTGTTTATCGAAATTATCGACGAAATCGCTCTCCGTATCTGTTTCCAGCCTGATTTTTGCCTTCCACGGATCAGCCACGAGCTCCTCGATAATTCTACCCTGCCCGGACAGAATGGACCGCAAAATGAACCCTTATTAACGTGCTTAATCACGCGTCCGTATCCTAATTTTCATAATGTGCCGCAAAGTTTGTATTTTAAATGGACATTCCCCGAATTCGACGCGTATTTTTAATATTCTTCACCCCGTTCTTGGTCTTCTTTACCTTGAATATTTAGAAATAGTACACTCCAATCATAAAAAGAATATCAAACAAATTACATTGATTACAAAATTACTATTTTCATTGTTCGTTTTAAATGAGTAGTTGCAATACCCAGGAATAATTAATTAATTAAATAATGTGGTGTTCACGAAGACGATAAAAACAACAGCTTCTTTAACAAACTAATAGAAATTTTCAAGAAATTATAAGAGCAAGATAAGCTCCCAGTGATTGTACACCATGCGATACCCAATCGCTCAGTTACTGTTGCATCATTAAACCCAAAGCTGGAGCACTTGAACAGACCGAAATTCCCATTCCCATTTGTAACAATAAATATTTATAACATTTTCCCGGAGTTCCGTAGAGCGAGTTGGAGGACGGTGCAGGGTCGAGGGAGGGTTTCGATCTCTCGAAAATTGAAATGGGTCGCTTTGGCCTGTCCCCGTCGCAAATTGAACGGTCCGGGAGTAGGCGTCTCCTCGCGAATCCTCGCGTTTAAACGGAATACGCGGGTGGTGGGCGTTGATTTACGTACCTCTAATCGTTAGATTTCGAGTGGAACCGTCAATTAACCGGGTTATACCTCATGTCCCTTTCCTTCCCTATCATTGGCCGACCGGTGTGTCGGTAGATCGTAGATAGTGTCAGAGGCCACGGGCTTGTTCGCAATAGCACCAACGCAACGGCGGCTACAAACGCTTGCTCGGGACATCGTGTCTCTTCTAGGAGAGTCCTGTCTAATGGGAGGTGCACAAACTACGTAATTGCTCGTGATTACAGGCCAGAGGGACCTCCTCCGAGGAGGCAGGATTCTCCTCTCTCTCACTCACGGTAGTTAAGCTGCCTTTTCCATCGGCGGACCGTAATTACCGCAAGGTGCAAACTCGGAAAATTTTTCTCGTTCCACCGACGAGTAATGCCCGGGTACCGGGGACCGTTTAATGGGCCGTGCCGAAGGGCTACGGTGTTTTCTGTGGCGTGCAGCATCCATTGGTTGGAAGTGCGTGACAGTGGGACTGACATTGTGGAATCGACCGCCTTAGAAAAGCCTTTCCGAAGTTATTAAAACGTTTTGGACGGTTGCTTCGGTGACTGATGACGATGTTATTATTGTTTTGGTGGATTAGTGCGTCTTCATTTTTACCGTGACACTGAAGAGACAGTGATTTTCGAACAGATTGTTAAATGCGACTGTCCTGGGAACTTGCGTTGGTGACTAATGACATTATCATTGTTTCCGTAAGTTTGTGTGACGCGGAGACAGTGATTTTTGAAAATGGTTTTTAGTGGACGTCTTCGTGAGTGATTAATGATATTGTCATTACTGGACTGCATAGTTTTAGGCACACTTATCTCTCACACCTTCCGTAGTATTCTGTTTTACTGTTTCTGGCTTTGAAGAAATCTCGGACAATTCCAGGACATTTATTCAAGTGTCTACTTTACTACTGTTATAGTTAAAACCGAAAATTGTGTGTGTGGAGTCCACGCGCGACAGAAGCGGAACTTCTTGTTCGTATCTTTGATTCTAGGCTAACTTGGAATAATCGATAATTATTCTGTATTATTTTATTTCATTTTATTTTATAATTGAGGATTGTCGCCGCTGTCGCACTCTACTCCTCTATAGGATCCCTCACCACGTACCCAACTATTCCCCTCATCCCACCGGAACGCTTGAAAATTGTTGCCCCTTCAGCAAAGAAGTTTCACTTCAAAAACTTAGTCTCCCCTCGTCTTCCTTATAAAGTGAAACTTCCACCTAGACATCATCGATCCAGTATTCCAGGGAAGAAAAATTGTTTAAAAAATCAGTTGATTAAAGGGTGAACGTCTCGCCAAAGGAGACAAAGCTCCTTCAATCGAGCTAACCGCCGTGCATACCTGTTCGCCCGTCAGCCTTCGGGCGCGCACCACAGCAAACCGAGTAGAACGATGGGGCGCTCTGCAAACAGAATGTAAACCGCAAACCGATGCAAATGAATACAACCTTGCAACCCCCCGGAGAAAAATAAACTTTACGATCGACGGGAGTTCGATCAGCCGTTCGGTCAATAAAACGAAAAACCTTCTATACGGTCGAACGCATGCGCCGCAAAACTGTTTCGCAGCAGTGGGCGTGCTTGAACGTGCGCGAAATCGACTGGCAAAGATATTATGCAAAAGACACGAGCTAAAAAAAAACGAACAGAAAAGGATCAACGATCCCCGTGACACCGCCGTTGTTTGCCCAATTAAACGTATCCATGGGGTCGTTTTGAGCAACGTAACTGTGACGCGAATTGCACGGCAGGTGAGGCAACGACCAAAAAACGAGAGAGAGGATGTCGTGACACGTGTGCCGTGACACGGGGATTTTTATGGTGTCACCTTTCCGTTTTCCAGCCCGAATCGCTTAGCCGCGCGCAGCCACTGTCGTAAAAGGAAAAAATATCGCCGAGATTTATGCATCCTGATTTTGTTTCGGCCCCGTAAATATGCAACGTTATGACGCGGTTTTATGGTCGATGGAGATACACCTTGGGCCTCTATGAATTTTGTATGGCGTTTTTTCTGTGCTCGGAGGCTAACTATAGCTCTTTGTTTCCTGGCTCTAATCCTTTGGAAAAAATCGTACTTCTTTCAATTTGCGAAACCAGGTGGGATATTGGACAAATTTTAATTGCTATGGGTTTCTTTATGTGGCAGAGTTAAGTTTTATTGCAGAAATTATTCGTTGAATATTCTGAACAAATTTGAGTCGTCTAAATATTATATTTAATTGCTCGAACTATTTTTGAAGTGCTATTTCTGTCGTCGAAATATTTCGAGGTAGTTTTTGATTTAACAAAAAGCAATCAGAATTGAAGTTGAAAATTATTCTCATGATTCATTTTGTATTTTACACGGTGTTTAAAGTGCAGCTTGACACTCCCTAAAAAGATTCCACAATTACTCTCGAAACAGAGTCTTGATCACAATTATTGTAAGCTTGCTTAACCATGAAACGTTTAGAAAATCCGCGATAAAATCTGATCATGTAAATTAATGTGAACGCACATTAAGATCTGGTGATGATACGTTCGAACAGTAGAAACTGAAGAGTTTGTTTCCCGATTAGGTGCATAATGGACGTCAGTACAATGGAACACCGAGGTGGTTGAACGCGTTAGATCGGCTCCGATTGTCACCTCTTTTCCGTCGAACAAGATTACCGAAATCCTCTTAGAGGTTCCTAATTCGATTCTCCGTGAATTTCAATGATTCATCACCGCTCGACAATCGGTAGAGGGTTTCCCGAGCGATTCCGATTGATTATTCTCCTCTGCGGCGGAGTACATCGAGTTTCCTCGTTAATTTCATCAGTTTAGGACCGTCATTTAACGCCGTGTCTATCTATAATCCGATCTGCATATAATATTCACTATGCCATTAATATACGATATATCATCGGCTGGTTATCGGTGTGACGCGCGGCCGTTGTCGCTTTCTTCGACGCGAAAGACATTTGAATAACAATATTCGGGCGTTAGACGGTTCACCTTTTGTGACAGGCTAACGAACTCTTATGGTAATTCGGATCCATTATGACGCGTCACAATATTGAGCAGATTTAACGATTCATTTAACCGACTTAATTCAACCGTCCCGTCGCTGCGAGATCAAACAGCGTTACACGCTCGTTTATTTATGGAATCGCACGCTCGAATCATAAGGGAATTAGCGAATGATTAATGCCGGCGTTCATTACCCCAATATTGCGAATTTCGCGATATTAATTCGCGTCACCGAAATTATTTCCATATAAAATGTATTCCATTTCTGTGCAGGACCTCTCGATATCAGCAAAGCAATTTTTGCAATTTTAACGAAATGAAGCACTCGAGTTCAATATTTTTTAGATTATTTCACAAGTGAACATATTTTTTATTAAATCACGACCACTTTCAAGGAAATTGTTTTATATGTAAAAATTACTTTCACACAAAAATCTTATTCAAAATTGGTGGACATTTTGTTAACATTATTTTTGGTATCAATTAGCAATCTGTTCTGTGTTCCACGTCGACACGTGCCACAAATAAATCGCCATCCCCGAGCAACTATTCGACACGGAAGAAATGTTTGTGGGCGGAATATAAAATATTCGCGACTGCCTTTTCCTGGCAATTTTGATATTTCAGCAATCGGTGGAGGGAGTCACGTGCACGGCACACGTTACAGATGGCACGATCTCCTTTCCCGGGACGAAACGTAAGGTCCGTTCGCCGTTTCACTGCCGCCAGATAAAATGGCTCCCCCGAGACACCGCGAATCCGACAAAGGGGCACCCGAAAAGGTTGAAACCTTAATTTATATGCGATTTCGCGGTCGTCCGCATTCTCACAAGACCCGGAGAGAAGAGACCTTCACCGTACAGGGAACTGATTTCGATGCAGCTATTTCGTGGTGGCTGCTCTAGGAGAGACCCGGACTACTCGACTTTTTTTCTGGGTCCGTGCCAGTACGCCTCCGATGCTAATAGACCTCGATTCCGGGATTATTTCGCTACGTTCGAACGAAAAAATAAGAGGATCGCTGACCCACGATAGAGAGATATGCTCGGAGCCACCCGGATCGAGGGCGAAATACCAGGAAGGCAGATGTCGGAACTCTATGTGTCCCCTATCTAGAATTTACGTCCTGCCTTCGATTTTTGTTCTAGGACCATCGGTACTCCTATATTTGCTTTGTTCCATCCGGAAATAAATAAATTTCTCGATTTCTCTTTTCTCGGGACGGTAGCCTTCATATTTTCGAATTTTTTTTTTTTTTAATTTGGAAATCTCATATGAGATTTATTGCAACATAATGCTTAGTACAGAGTATTACATAACAAAGTACAGAGTATATAGTATAGTATAACAAAAATATATTTTCGGATTTTTCTGGCACACTCGCAAGCTGTTGAATCAGTGTATCCACTTCAAGAAATCGATTTCTTTTCAATTGTTGAACACTTTAACCCTTTTTTTATTGAGCCACTGAAACCTATTGTACGTTTATTTCGGCTTTAACAAAGATACACTAGTTTTACAGTTTGAGTACATTTACAATATGACTAACCACTAGAGATGCAGATCACACTCGTTTAAAAACTGAAACATAAATTCACAGGCTTTGACATTTGGTTCTGCAAAGAAGAGGTCCGCTTTTAGTGGTAAGAAAAACTCAATTTTACGTAAATTATTTACAAGTTTAATTCTTTGGGAGTCATATAAACAGCACTGCCATAATACATGATCCAAGTCCTCAGAGGCTGAGTTACACTTACAACTGGGATCATCGATAATATTAACACGATGAAGAGAGGCAGCTAGGTTATAATGATTGGCCCTGATACGATTAACAGTGGATATAAAGCATCTTTTAAAGGTGACATCTTGAGTAAACCAGAGAGATTGACTAGGGTTAAAGAATTTTTGAAAATAATGAGTGCCCTTGAAGGAGCTTTGCTCAGTGATTGTAGAACGAGTGTTGTAGTTACCTTTTAGCTTGAAATGACAGGTAAAATCAGTGAAAGAAACTTGAGATATGTCTACTACATTAGCAGATGTAGCAGATTTTGCAAGGGAGTCAACGTCTTCGTTTCCATACACACCGATGTGGGAGGGAACACTTTAACCTTTATACGTTCCTCAGGGTGAAAATTCACCCATTCAATATTTTCACATACTGTACAATTATTCATCTATTTATGTCTACGTCGTGAGAAGTAAATTAAAAATGGGTGAATTGTTATCCTAGTCTTATTTATGCAGCTATTTTTGAACAGGGTTTGAAGGTTAAGGAACCAGTCGAAGCAGCTTTTCTGTATAGCCAGATTAGTGTACTAGATGAAATATATTTAAAGTTTTGTAAAAGTCGGTTTTTATATATGTATTTATGTATTTGTATTATATTTATATATATATTTTATACATATGTGTGAAATATGCGTGACGTCTAGGGATTAAGCAAACCTAAAAGAAAAATCTCACGTCTCCAGCTTGACACGTCCTTCAAGTCTCTATCAATTTCTAAACAGCATAGTACTACAGTCGTCAAGCTTCATAAATTTTCTATAGCCTCATTACGGTCTCTCCGCGTGAGTTCTCAGAGCCGAACAATACATAGCGCACGTTGTGTCACCTTGACGTTAAGGTCTATCTCCATCGATTGTAGAAGCAGCGTTCGTTGTCACGGCTCTGATAAGCCGATAGTGGAGGTTGTTGGCCAGTTCGATGATTGCATGGAAGCTGCATAGAGAAAACGTCTGATCAAGGTGGCCCGAGGTTCAGCTGACTCATAACAGGTGAACACGCGTGTCTTCGATCAGGCTGAGCTACAAGCTGCCAACGTACCTCGGATTGAAATTGTCCTTTCGCTATGCCACTGCCTTATAGAAGGTTCTCTCTCCAGCTTGGCCAATTGTTTCCCGACCCTTTTAACGAGCGGACGACGTCTCGAAGATGTAAGAGGACGGCTCGATGCCAGAATGGCACGTGGAAGCGTGAACGATAATCTCGTGGCGCATGGAGAACGTTCGGAGCGGTTAACGCGTGCGAGTTTAATTTTCTTTGAAGCATTCGAGGCTTGTACTTTTTAAATAGCTCCTGCTCTGCATGCAGGAATGCAATAAAACCGATTTCGAATACGGTTTAACTCAGTGGATTGATGCCGGAGTTGGAGATGTTAGAGTCGTCGAGTTCTTCTTCGTTTCTATGTCGTTTTGTTTTCGAACTGGATGAGGCGATGCAATTGGCTAGCATGAACGATGCCACGCGCCTAAGCCGCGGAGAGGATGGGGATCGAGGACGTCTAGACTGAAAGAGATAATTAGTGAATCTTTAGATATCTACTACTTCTTTCGGTAATTTTAATAAGTTGAAAATATTGTGATAACTAGGATTATATGCATCTATGAGAAAAATGAGTAGATTGAATTTGAAACAGTCGAGTATATTATTTTTAACTTATTAAAACGATTTAAGGAAGAATTACATTTTCAGTTTGCTCGCACTCCTTTTGATCAATGAAATTCTTAAATTCTTTCAATACCTGTGCAGCTTTACATCTCACCTAGCCATTTTTATAAGAAATGTCCAAATTCAAACTTGTCTCGTGTTGCTTCAAGAAATTAAAGTTAAATATAAATTGTCAATGAATTGAAACGAAATGACAAAAATAAACTGGAAAATTGGGCGAAGAGGAATGCATGCTAATGCACAAGAGATAGAACGTCGAATTTTGTCGGGAAGTTATAGTGGTTGCACAACGGAAAGTTCAAAAGTTCGACTACGAAATGTCGGGAACACTGATAAGGCACGATGCAGGAGGCACCCCATAGAGTCTGAGGTTTTCGTTTTCTTCTGGCGTGCACATTGTGCTCGCGAGTTACCAATGCAGCATGACTAGCGACGAACCCCTCGTAATGCAGGTTAATCGATGCACCGACCCGTGTAAAACACCGGCAGGATAGGCCGCGCGCGGCATGCAGTAGACGCAACGAAATGCAGTCGACGGAGAATTTCTTATGTAACCGCTTCCCTTGAACCCTCCTGTCCCTCTTACTTTCCGTTTCCGAGTTGCCGCGTACCAGTTACGCTGCATAATTTCCCTTTGTGGAACTGCATCTTGTGCCGGTTCCAAACGAATTCTCTCTGCACTTTTCCATGCAGTTCTCGCTGCAACTTGGCGTTTCTAGGCTTTCGTACTTTCCACCGAGGATTGTTCATATCAATATTAACAAACAGGCTATGGTTTTTTTTAAATAAAAAATCGAAGTCGTTCGCAATATTGTATCAACTCTGAAAAAGATAAATAAATTCTCATCATTCTCTTCGTTGTAATTCTAGTTGCAGCTTACCCAACAATTTTTTGCTTTAATATTTTATGAATGCACAATTTTTATGTAAGATAAAAATTGTCTGCATCAATTACAAGAGATAAAAGACAAATTTTCAATGAATATTTTCAACTTTCTTGCTTTCAATAAATTGTACAAAATGTCAATAATTAATTTTGACAGAAATACACTAAAAAATACTGAACAGTTTTACAAGAGTCCCTTGAAAATCGTATTCCACCGGTTCGAAACAATTTTTCCTACCAATCGATATTTCAGATTGCAGGGTGGAAATGCCTCGCAATCAATCTTGCGTGATGATAATTCAAATTCCGACTGAATTAATTCTTCCATGCAGATGCGAAGTCGGTGGTGAAAGGGTTATTAGAAATCACGACATACGGTGTACCCTGACGCCTGGAACCCCGCTCATGAATTTTAATATTTCATCGAAGCAACCCTTTTTCCAGGGAATCGTCATTAGCGCGATTCAGCGAAACCCGTCGGTCACGATGCCATTATAATTTTCGCGCATTTTAATATCTACCTAGTGGAACAGAATCGAAGGGGGATAGTAGGGTTAGTTCTAAAGAGTTCCGTGCCCTTTTTGGGCCAGATGCCCCCTGTCGTAATGACTCGCGGAAAAAAATATGTAAGGAGGGCGCAACCCGTTCTGTTGACGTTTATTGTGTCTAAACGGACGCAATGGCGGCATTAAAATTTCCTCGGTGCTCGTTCACCGTCTCTCCATTATGCGAATAGGGTTTATTAGTGCAAGTCACCGCGGGAAGACACCGAGACTCGGATAAGATAGAGGGTGAGAAAAAAAAAGAACGTGTAGAGAATACGATAGTCTCTCGCGTTCAACGATCAACCTTTTCTATTTTTTTTTCCTCTCTCTTACGTATTGATTGATGGCTTGTAAAAGGGTTCCCGGTATTTTGTTCGATGTTTAGTCATGCAGAATACTGCGCAGGACAATGTTTCGTTCGCATACGATCTTCCCCCGAGCAGTAAAAGTTCCTCCGGATCGCGGAACGGTTACAGGGGCGTTGAAAGTTTCGGCTGGTTTGGCGAACCGGCTGATGGGAATCGTGTGTGTATTTTTTCAACGTGTGTTGTTCAGACTGAAAACGGTGGGATCGCTATTATTTTTTATATCCAGAATCTGCTTTTGTTTATGCACGAAAAACTTGCCACTTTACGTTCGGTATACTGCTTACTACTATTTTTCCACAACGTTTTTGATATCGTGTTCAAGAAAGATTCTAAGATCTCATTTCGTTATGCAAATCAGGCGAACCTTGTTTCGTTATAACAAGGCCTCGTGCATAGAAAATGAAAGCTTAATAAATTGGAACATGCATTTTTACCACACCCTTTCTATTTTCGTAAGCTACGAGTATTTTTTGAACGCGTTTTACCGATATGATCATTTTATGAAAATCATCCTGGAAAATCCATCAATATTTAAACTGTTGTAACTTCGTGAAAAAAATCGTATCGTAGCGTGAAACTTTAACTATCATAACCCTGAGGGTTCCTTTTTTACAGATTTTTACATCATGTGGAGAGTACAAACTATAGTACTTTTATCTATCATTTTGCAAATTCGAAAATCTCATAGGTCCCTATGTAGATTGAATATTTTCACGACTGAGATCGTCATAGGTTTCTCACCTTTTGCTGAGACTATCTTCACAATTATTAGTTTTTGATAGTTGATAATTAATTTCAGGTTCAACCAGAAAAATGATATAAAACAACCCTTAGTTTCTTCCCCAAATGTTTCTCTAATTTCTCAGAAGAAGTCAAGTCGTTTGGTCCAATTAAAAAAAAAGTTATTCTGTTTTAAGGAGTGTACGAATATTGATGGGAGTGGCTGTATAAAAATGGTCTGGTTTCATATGTTACGGCTTGGTGGCTCAAGGCGGTAGAATTTGGAAAGGGCGACAAATACGAGGCTGCACGTGGTCGAATCGCGGCTCATAAAAATCAGCTGTGTCGATCATAAATCGAGGGTAGTTTCGTAGTACCTTTGGGGATGGACACGTCAGCCCCGGGAATCAGGCACCGACATGGAACGAGCCTGATTCACGGGTCTGTGGCGCGGCCGCCGCCGCCGCTCCGCGTCAAAACGCGATGTAAATTCGCCTTGCCTGTTGGCTTCCATAAATTGGCCTTTAACAAAGCTCGTCCTTGGTATGCGTAAAGAGAGGCAGACGCCGCGCTCACCTGCCGACAAAAACGAGAGCGAAGCTCGGCCATAATTTAATAACCGATTCGCCCTTTAGTTTTGAGACTTGACCGCGAGAGAAAGAGAATAAGACCGCGCGCCGTCGAACAAGTTTAAAGCCTCGAAACGGGCTCATAAATAAGGCCGCCCGGAATTACAATAATCCGATCCAATTAAACCCAGAATTTATAGTCGCGCAGACGCACCCCCGCGCCACCCCCGCCGCTAAACCATTTGCATTTCGAATTTCGCCGGCATAATTTCAAATTCGCTCAAGGCTGGAAACGCGGTACAGAACGATAAAAATAGAGGGACATTAGAGATTTTTTTTATCATCGAACTATGGTAGTCCATCAATGTTTACAATTTTTCTCGTTGAAAAATTCTCAGCGGAAAGGGAGATCCATAAACATTTACATACGGTTACGTTTTAAGTCCTACAAAATTCGAGAAAATAATTTTGGATATATTCAAAAGTGAATAATGAATGATAAATTCCCTGCTTTTGATGTTTCTCGTGCAATTCCTAATATGTTGCAGCGAAAAAATTACTAGAATTAATTGGAGATTGTTAACGAGTCACTAAAACGACGTTTGGAGAAAAGGCTGCCAGTCAATCATGTTTAAATATCTCGTTGTAAAATAATTCCAAGAAATTGCACGATATACACACTTCTAAACAAAGCGCTGCTTTGAGAAGGGAGTCGATCAGTTTTCCCAGAAGAGATTCCCAAATCCTGATCTCCTGCAGGTGCTAAGTAGACACGAACCCGGTAAGATAATAACTCGGGCCTGGTTGTTGCACACACCTAATTGCTAATGAATTCAATGAAACAGAGTTCGAAGGGAAATACCAATATCAGCCGCCCTTGATCGGCTGGGATCTGGACGATTACGTTCGGCGGATCGAAACCAGATCCAACAATCACGGGGCGCGCAGAAGGTGGTGTTGGCCGGTGCCAGATTCTAAGGGACCCTAAAATTTTCTGCTCGCGCATTAGCATAAATTACCGGGATCAAGGTGACCGGCCACGAAGCCCGTGATTCCGTTCGCGTAATTCTGATCGCTAATGTCATATATTCCGCCTCCGGAGGTGTTGCAAACGAGGCCGCAAGGTGGCCGACGCGCGAACAGCCTCGCGAGAACGCACCTTAATCAGCATTCATTTGGATACCGTCGATTCGTGTATTTTTAGTCTTAATGACGTCTAAACGATTGCGTATCCCTTTCAACCGTGTTGCGGCTCGGCTCACGAACATCGTGAAGGCGTCGCGTCGAATCGAAAGAATATTTTTCGGCTTGGGCTACGGGTATCAATTTCGTCCTGTTGTACAGGTGCCGGCGCGGCGTTCCTCATTATAATTCCCCCGAATTAGTGCCGCATCGGATACCACGGGACGCTTTTGATACTGACTCAGCTGGTTTCGATAATTACCGAGCGTGTCTCGTAATTTTTGGGGCCCCGCGGTATTCTCGCCGCGATTTAATCTGCCCAGAGTCTATCGACGGTAATCGGGACTCAAACTGGACCCAGCATCGTATTCATGGCTTTAATGCGCTCACGATGAATCGTGAGCATTACGAAACGTAACACGAGAGACGCTGAGGCGAGCCGCTTCTGTTTCAGGTAGAAAGTATGTATGCATCGCGAGAAGCAACAGACAACCATGCACTCTTGCGTCATGCTCTCGATCCGCCCTTTGGGGCTTCAGAAGACGGAAGTCGGGATGATTTTGTAATTAACCGACCCTCGACACGTTCGTGAGAAGTCACAGTTTTACTGGTGATGATGCGCAGTTGCGGATGAAGGGTGGTGCAAGACTTTGTTTTATGGTGATCTCATTGTATCACAATCTACAATCTAAAGACAAAAGTTTAAATTGTTTTTGTAATTGTAATTTTTATTGTAAACGAAATAGGGAGAATGGATTAAAACAGCATTTTGTTTTACTTTCTGTCAGTTTCTAAGAGTTCTTGTAGATATAATTGACTAGAAAAATTGTATGTACTGTAGGTTTGTAAAAATCAAATTTTTTGTGCATTAGCAAAGCTTTCGCATCACTTTGATCCAAAGATTATTCAAGTCGGATAATTTTAATATGTCATTCGCATTGTCAACGCTGCATTCAGTTACCGAAAATATCACCATGCATTACGAGAGACATCCCGCAGAAGTTGCAGATACGAAACTGAAATTACATATTATTTCGTCACAATTATTCCAGTTCAGGTTTCACAATTCTTGAGTCATAAAACAATTTAACCCTTCTGCGTCTGATCCTACTTGTCCGATGATGCCCGTATGCATTATGCACATTTTTTATTAATATCCTCGCATTATAAGGTGCAGTGACGAAATTGCACCCTGTTCGATGCATGAATAATTCATCTGTATCAAACGTAAACGATGCACGTATGGAGTGTCGTTTCTTAACTCGCGAAGTTTACAGTGATGCATTGCTGGCGAAGTATTTTTCATGAATCCGGTCTCTTTCGAAGTTTTTAAATCCTTCCGATCATAATCTTAATAATTTATTGTTTCTTAAACGAGGCTCGAATTTATGTGGCTCGCAAGAAATATGATTGTGCCTTGATAAGAATGATAATTGGTTTGGAGTGTTTCATAAAAGTCAGGAAGGTTTAAAAATTGATGTCGAAAATGATGGTGATTATGCTGCAAATTTTATTCATCCAAGACGTGTGTCGATGAAATAAGAAATAATACAAACATTAGAGGAATTGAAGATCATTACTATTTTCTGTGCATCAAGATTGTTAGAGATGGAAATAAATATCAACTTATTATTGACTTTCTGCTTAAAAAAACCAAAGAGAGAATACCTTTACAAGAAACAGCCCGTTATAGAATTAATTGGAACAACACGACTGAATTATACATTTACAGAAATTATACATTCTAGTAACGTGGTAACCAAACAATCGCCAACCAAAAAATCGATCGTTCATCAGCTCGGTAAAAAGCAATATCGAATGCAAATTGAGGTATTAAATTCTTCACTCCATTTTAAGTGTACACGTAACATTTAAGTCAATAAAGAGGTATCCTTGGTACTTTCAATTTGTCTTTAAAATGTCCAAGTTTTTGTGGACTGCTACAGATGTCTACTTTCTCGGACAAGTATAAATTGCTGTACATTCGAGAGGCTTGAAAGTATTCTTTAACACTTTACCGACCGGAAGCCTATTAATAGGATTTTCAATAATTCTGCTGTACCAAAAAAAAGCATAGAAATTTTCTTTGAAATTGCAATCTTAAATGAAATTATTAGTCGACGTTATTGAGGGTGACTTAGTTAGTTCATACTAAATGCTAAATGGAAATTTAGCCATGTACCATACATTTTTCAAAAATATGCAATAATCACCGGTCGGTAATGTGTTAAAATAACAAAATCTAAAAGCTACAAAATTATGAAACGTCGTTCTTAGAATTTCTAGTAGAAGTAGCATTGGCGTAGTTTTCCTTTCTGGCTTATTAACTTCTTTAATTCTTGTTGACTCTACTTCCAGAAATATAATACAAGATTATAGCGCAAACAACACTACAGATGAATTTCTATTTCGAAAGGACCTTAAACTTCGGCGAGGTTTCACGACTAGTTCCCCGGTTCGCCCAGAGTCCTCCGGTCCCGGTTTTTACTGGGTCCCTCGGGATGAACCATAAATCGTTCGGGCGTTTTTGCTGGTCACGAAAACCACGGACGAAAGTTGGCAAGACTATCGGATTTCACAACGCGGTCTCATGAATTTTATTAACCGGGCTCCGGTGGGGTTAATAGCCGCGACGATACGCCGCGTCACACTTGTTCGCAGCTACAGCGAAAGTGATCGGGGACGTTGAAAGATGCGAAGGAAAGCCGTGCAGAACCGTGAAAAATTGACGATCCGGGTTATGGCAACGGATACTTTTTCCCCGTGTCGCCATGGTTTCGCCTTTTTTCCCCTCAGGTTGCTCCGGTTCCGTTGCAAGGCCGATTGAGCCGTCAGCGAAAGCGCGATAATTCACCCGGATGGCGATCGATACGCGATCATCGCTGATAGATCTGGATCCCCAGAGGTCAGAAACGGTTCGCAAAAGGTTCGTATCTTCATCTGCCTCTTTGCGAGGCACTTGCGTCGAGTATGATCCAGCACAGATCCATGATCCGCTTCTCTACTTACTCGGAGATCGCCGGGAACGATTGCTCTGGATAATCCTTGGCTTCTCTTTGAAGGCATTAGGCTATCTGATTGCTGAAAGGTTTCCTACCTTTAGAACGTTGCTAGCCTTTTCGTAGGAGTTTCGATGTTTGTCGGGAGACCGATCTGCGCTTTCCATCCGGGGATCTTCGAGTTTGAGATGCTGGGATTGGGGAAGTCAAACTGGGAATGGTTTGCAGCAATGGGGAACGGTTTTTTCAACGCATTATCAGCCGGCGATTAAACACTAACTTTTTGGAAGTTTTTGGCCCATGGATTTTTTAATAAATCCTCCAACAGCAATGGAAACTTTAATCATGAAACGAAAACTCATCCTAAATAACGTTCATATCAACTTTATGACAATAATCCCTTGACATTCCAGTATTTCGTGCACCAAAAAATGCAACAACATCGTTCTAGTAAAATATAGATAGAATAAATTGAATCAAGCTGACAGTAACTCGTAAACCTACGGGTAAAATGTACCCAACAAAAATCATTCTCCCCAGAGAAAATAAATCAATTAAAATTGTACTACACTACAGTTTCGTCTCTCATTTTTTCCAATCTCATCGATCGATAGTCCCCTAACGCTTCCATGGGAAGTTCGAACCCAGCCAAGCGTTCGTCCGCAAGAAAATGCATTTAAATAAAAATTCACTCTTGGGGGAACTTGTGTCCAGTTCTCGTGGCTGTAATTATGCAAATATTTCACGGAGCGCCGTGTTTTCTACAAAATCGGCTTCGGGTCGCATCGACAGGACACATTGTCCCCCGGTAATCGGGGGTAATTTTAAGGAATCGAATAAAGCGACGCCCCGGCCGGCTTGAATAATTGAAACGTTTGTTTGCATATCGAACCCTTTGTTCCATCCCCACGTGGTATAATTCACTGTGGCGTCGGTGGCAGCGGTGGGTCGCCGTGGATTCGAATTCCACGGTGTCCCATGGCTCGTTTTATTTCACGCCGCTATACAGTGGTCTCGAATCGCGATTTAGCGGTTTGGAATCAGTGCAAACGATTCTTTAAAAGTTTCAGAGAAACATCATCAATGGAAAACGAAATGAACATATTAAATCGAAAACATTTAGCCGATGTATTCGTTTCAACTCTAAATATATTTTAAAGGAAGCAGAATACCTTTATTTCGCTCCTGTCTTTGACAATCGATGCAGGCAATTTTATTTTGCATACAAACTCGCAGTTTATTTATAAATAATATTAAAATTATTTGCCCTGAAATTAATTAAATTATGGACCACTGCGAGAGGCTCAGTGTAATTGCAATCAATGCAGACAATTTTTAATCTACGTAACAATTCGTAGTCTGTTTATAAATAATATTCAAAATGAAAATGAAACTCTTGAGCTGCTAAAACGATGTCGTGGACCACTGCGAGGGGCTCAGGGTATCGTTTCTGGAACTGGAGGTCCGATTTCGCTGCGCCCCCGTCTCGTTACGCTCCTGGAATAAAATGTTCCCGCAGGAGGCTCTCTCTGAAAATGGTCAGCCATTGTTCGGGGCCCCATGGACGCTGTCGATGGCTAAGGGCGACCTTAAATCTCGCGTAATGCGCCTCCTGTACACGCGAACAGAGCCCCGGCTCGCCGTGTTCCTCTTGTTAGAACCGGACAAGAGAAAAACGAGCAACGGAGAGAGGACGAGCGATGATCGCGGGATCGCCGAACGGTGGTCGGGTTCTTGATACCGGGAACACGACGAATTAATATCATAAACCTGGGCAACGTTTCTTTTTCGCTTCTGCCATCGCCGCTGTCCGTATGAATTTTAACTGTCCGACTTTGATCGGCGAGGGCGGTCCTACGTTTCTTCTTCTCTGACGATGATCCCCCGACTCGACTGCTGTAGAGTGGTTTTTTCCGAGCCTTCTTTATGCGAGATTGTTGGTTTTCAAGTGTTTTTATACTGCAACATTGAAATTAATTGATAGACTCGGTAAATGGTAAATTATGACAATCTTTGAACTCCTGTGAGTCAAGGAATCTTGTAATATTATACCTGTTCTCATTTTGCAGGGAGAAGTCCTGAATTTCATACCCGTGACTATTTTTTTTTTGTAACGTTTTTGCATAAACTTCATTTTTTAATCTGCAGTTGCTTCTTCTCCCAAAAGGTCTAAATTGAGTAGGTACGTGTGTAAAAATTCATTGGATAAGCTGGAAAGTAACAGACGAGAACCTTGAAGTAGAAGGTGTTCCATGATTAGTTTCGATCATTCGACGCTATACCATTTTGACATTGATTGCCGGGCTCTACAAAGCCCTGTGGCGCCGGTGTCTCGCGCACTCCTTTGGCATCCATATAGGAGATAAGTATCTCATCGAAATCTATCGGAAATTACCGCCTTTGGGACTACTTTGTCGATTATCATCCCCTGATTTTATGATCGCGTGTTACACTCATCGGAGCCTCAATCAAAAACTAAGTTGCACCATCTTTAATAAAGAGTGTTGGATCGCATGCTATCGCAACCCCTATGGCACCGACAATCCATGTATATTTCAAATAAAATGCATTACACAAATTAAACGGCTTTGAATATGATCCATCACACTAATTAAACAGCGTTAAAATAGCTGCATTACGTAAATTAAATCTACCCAAATCTCAAGAACCTTTGTTAATTGGCAAAGTGCAGAGATTAGATTTAATAATGCAGTAAATCTTCCAACGAAAAATACATTCTCTAGTAATGTACATTACAGAGTTAGTACAAGTTGTGTGGGTTATTTACATAGATTAAAATATTTAAACCCAACATTATACAATATTTTTAAAAAGAGTTAGAGGTTAAAGTATATTTTATCTGCAGACTTAATGACAACGACCAGACTTCGTGGCAAAGCAAATAATGAAAATGTTCAAACAGTGTTTGCTCTTATTTGTAACATAACATTTTACAATATTTGTAAAAAGAGCAAGGGGTTGAAGGATATGTTATTCGAACACGGTACCCGTGATTCTGAAAAACGTCTCCATTCATCGACAGACATAATGACAACGACCACGCTTCGTGGCGAAGCAAAAATAGACTGACACAGGGATCAACAATCAATGATGTACTAGCTGTCGGACAGGGCCGTGACAGAGACACGGAAAGGTGTCCCGTGTTGTGTGAAATAAGGGCTAAATATTTTCTACCGAATAGAATCGACGACAAGGGCACAATGACGAGGACAATGACGAACTTTTAACGCGGTCGTACGACAAGCACGTCGTACAGGCATAATCCGCGGGGTTTCCAGCGGTATCTTCGCTCGATCTTGATCCTGCCCTCGGATCTCGAGGGTCCAGATCGCTCCAGATAGACCCGACTTCTTCGCCAGCTGCTCCCTGGACGAAGTCGAGGACCCCTGAGAGAGCCCGTGTACTGCAGAAAAGAGAGAAAATCGCGAATCCCTTCCTCCAGATCCAACGATAACGTTCCCGGAGATTTAGAAGTCGAAATCGCTAGGTCAGGTGAACTGGCGCAAAACCTGCGTCTTAATTAACGATCTTCCGTCCGGCTGATTCGCATTGACACGCCGGACGTCCTCTATTTTTAGGATCAATTCGCCCTTGAAATTTTTCGAAGAATTTATCGAGCCATTAAAGAACATCGTACCTGTGTCACTCGATTTTTAAAGAGTGCACGTTACGTCGCAGAATGTTTTAATTTTCTATTTGTCCTTTTATTTTGTTATAAGTATTTTGAAATGTCTGAAATCCACTGAACTGGTTTCTGTTTCCAACAGAATTTTATTGTAACATATACACTGTCCAAATTGTGGCAGATATGGGACATGAAAAATTGATGTGGCATTTTATTCGACCGATTATACATTTTGATTAGCGAAGCTCAATAAAAAGAGCGTTTTGAGCTCTACCAAGCAATAACTTGGAGAAATCTTTCTCCGAAGAGACACTAAAATAAATTTGATCTGCCTCCCGAATCTCAGAATTGTATTTCAACATCACAGGCACTCGAATGTCCGATTCACATCGACAATGCACTTTTATACAACGTCATTAGTGTTGCACGAATGTCACAATTTCGCTAAAATTGTGCACGTGCATTCGAAGATTTTTTGAGCGTCACATAATTCAGAAAACTTGCCGAAGCACATATTTAAGCAGTTGGCAGCTCGAATGAATCTGTCGCGGCGAATAAGAATGTCCAGCAGGGAATTATTTAGAGTTCATAAAACGCTCTAATAAATGTTCAATTCATTATCTTGCGGAGATGATATACAGACAGAGAGTTGACGTGAACGAAAATAAAACTGAAGGCGCGTGCTCATTAACGCTAGCGGAGCTTGATGGCCCGTAACAAGCGGCGAAACTTTACGATTTCGTTGAAATAGCCTGTTCCCTTCTTTTTCGGGCTCCGGCCCTCGGATCGCAGGAAACGGGATCGTGAGAATCGGCGTTACATAAGCTTCGTTAGAGAGCATATTCGTTCGACCAAAAATTTTTACGGTCGGCCGTAAAGGCACGTGCCCACCTCGAAGAAGATTTAAATTTCCTGGCCGGAGGAAACTCGCTCGGGAGATCTCGCCGGTTTTATTTCGACACGTAAAAACCGCCACTAAAGTTTCAAACGTTTCGACCTCGTCTTTTTACGATGCGAACGTGCCGCCACGGTAGCGGTCTTCTTTTTAATTGTGCTCCCGAGGAAGTGACACACCCCTTACCACGAGCCCTTGTTCGCCCGATTATTCGGAATTTGTGGTATTCTGCCTCGGATCTTTTCTGTTACACTCTTAGCCGAGCTACTCGAGGTTTAAATTGGGTCGCAAACATGTTTAAATACGAGGGTCGGTTAAATAGTAGCAGGACATTTCACAAAATTTCGAGCAGATTTCTTAAAAAGTGAATTTTTAATGCGCAACAGCTTAAAAAGTGGCAGCTATGTAATTTATTTAATTTTGGTTCTTACTAAGTTGGTAAATGAAAATCAATTGTGCTTTGAAATTTTAGAAACATTGAGATGGTAGGTTTGACTAGGATCTTTAACAATTCAATTGATTCAACTAATTATGAGGTTCCAACAGTCCACTAAAGAATTACACAATCTTAAAGATAGAATATTAGCTTTGTAAGTCAACTTTAAAATGTTTCTAATTTTTATTACCAATTATATACTACAATAAGCATTTCATCTAAGAGTCTAACAGAATATACTCGTCTAAGAGTGTGTACAGTATCACTTTTTGTACACAAACGAATAATTGAAAAATTTTATTGCTAATGTGAACACGTGGGGATATTGGTCTCGTTAGCAGGCATGTGTTGGGAATGTCGAAATCCGCAATAATTAAGTCCCGAGTTTTTACTTCTGAGATTAAAGTTGAAAACAATTTACCGTCTCGCGAGCCGCGGACCTAATAACAAAGAAAAACCATTAAAAATAGTGTGATTAATGGTTTCACAACTCTGCAATTTACTTTCCTTGTTGAAAAGAATCCATAACTCAATCTTCGTCAGCAGGCCAGGTAATTACAATGGACATTTGACCCAGTGCTTAAAGTCGATATAAATTACAATTACCACCCGATGCGATGAACTGTTTTTGTCAGTCGCGACGCAGTTTAACACGGTTTTTGCTCAGCGTGCTTTCTCCTCCTTTGGCCCGAGTAATCTTCTTTAAAAATCGGTTTCTTAAATCGCGTTGCGCATTACCTACGGTGTCGTAATGTTCTATCAATCACCATCAAATCATCAGGCTACCACGACCGGGCAAAAACTTTCGGAAATTTAATAATTTACCGGGTCACGGAGAAATTCTGTGCGTACTGTGAATATACAGTATACCCTCCTATAACGCGGATCGAACGTTGCGATTTGATTTGTACTAAATTTAATTTTTATTAATACTATTAATTTTATTTGAACCAAATTTATTACTGTGAGATTCTTTTTTAGAAAATTGTAATGGTTCGAATGTTCCCAATTTTTTAAAAATTAGAAATTTAGAGCAACGCGCCTTCAATTTTTTCATTTGTTATATCATGCAGAAGAATCCAAGCTGAAAACGAATGCTAGATAGTGACAATACAGCTTCGAGCTTCGAAATGATTTAAGGTTTATTATTTTCTATATATTTCACAAAATTATAACATTCTAAACATAGGTAATCTCTGAAAACTTAGAACTGCATCGTTCAAATGCTCATTGCTGCCTCGGCATTTTGCATCTCCTAGGATAGCAATTGCAACGAATGCACGAGTTCAATTGCAGTGTGAAGGATCGAGCAAAGTTCGGGCCTGACCGATCGTTCCCAAATTAAACCATTGGTTTGACGTCGGCGAGACATGTTGCGAAAGGGAAAGTGAAAATTCGAGGGAATTGAACAGCGGCGAGGGGAGAGAGGTGAGGGCAAAAAGCCAGAAAACAAATCGTCGCGAAACGAGGCGACCCGGAGAGGTGAATTACAGCCTGGTGTGTTTTCTGATTTCCCCTTTCACTGGAGAACGCTCGAAAACGCCACGGTTCGGAATGAAAGAGCCCGGGGACCGTCCCGACCTCAGAAAACCGAGGGGCCCGATACCGAACGCGAAACGACTTCCCTGTTCGGCTACGGTTCCGCGTTTGAAATGCGAAACACGCGGATCCGAAGGCCGGGATACGCCACGCCACTTTACCAATTAGTCTCCGTACAATCCCGCTCGTTATCCCCGCGAGATATCTGATCACCGAGAGGCCTCGCGCCGGGGCCCCGTGCTGTACGTCTTTATCGTCAACGAGATCAAATTATCCGTGAAAGGGCGGACACACTCGAGTAGTTCCAGAAATGGGTCCACCAGAACGGCTACGGCCGCTTGTCGAAATCTAATACTCCCCGTGATCGCCGATGCGATCATACGTTTCTGCCGGAGCCGATTCCGCTCCGGTTTTTTATTTACCGATCCTTCGCTCCCTCGATCTTAGATAGCCAACACGTGAAATATTGCGTATGAAACCTCCGGCCACGAGGATCATGATGTTCGTCGATTTTTTCAACATCGAGCGTTCAAGCGAAACATGTGGATCTGTATTACAATTTTTCAGGCTGTTTCGTAGTGATTTAAAATTTTTCTTTCGAAATAATTAATGAACATCTCGAATTAGGATTTTGCACATTCATTTTTTACTATTCGACGTACCCGTGTGATCTTTTTCAAGTGAAAATACTCAAAACTACATAAGTATATAATAAATTGATGATATCGGCGCAAGGTTCGATCATTTATAGAAAAACGCTCTGCATTTCACGTTACCACTATTGATCGATATCGATCTACCAATCACTAAACATCATCTATATATATGCCAGAGCCTTTTTGCCTTTGAAACAGCACGAGTTTCAGTTACATATCTGCCATCATGGTTTAAAGTTGCTGTTCGTGTAACTCTTCAATATTTGTTTGAAATGTTTGTCCACTTTTGATACAACATGTACGTGTACTATTTCTGTTCTCTTTTTCCGTTACACGGTTTTCAAAAATATTGATTAATATTTCAATTTTGTCTTCTATATTTTTTTAGACGCAAAAATGTCTCTTTGAAAAAGATTCACATCGGGATCGAAACGGTAGAAACATGAATTAATTGCACATTTGTTGTTTTTTTCTATAAATAATCGAACCTGGCGCCGATATCATCAATTTATTATGTCTTAATTTCGATCGAGAAGAATTTAACTACATAAGTATGTTTTGATTCCAGTCTTCCTACTGATTCGAAACAAGTAACGAAGTTGTTTATTGAAACATTTTCTGGCTTATTCCACGACACTTGTGCAAGCAATTGCAGAAACAGAAAACTCGATTTTTCAAACTGAAAATCGGAATAAACATTCGGAATAGTAGGCTGCATGGTACGGTAACTTCTCGAGAATCTCACGCATAACAAAGTCCGAAGCGCAGAGTCTCGTGGCTAATAGACTGCTCGGACTGCTATCTCGATCGGGCGCAGGTTCAAGGAGAGACAGGCTTCAGGAGTCATTCTACGTTCGAACTAATGACTGGGCGTTCGCTTTCGTTTCTAATAAATGAACAACTGTCCGGCTCCGAGGACCGGTTTACGGTTCCTGTGGACACGGTAGTGTCGTTCAAAGTAAGGACAGGCGAACGACTTGCTAACTGGATCCGCGCGCGCGATCCTCCCCCGGAAAGGATCGACATAAACAGGCGCTGATAGAAACGATCGCTGCGCAGAATTCTGCTGGGTATAACAGTATCCAGAAGAGAGAGAGAGAGAGAGAGAGAGAGAGAGAGAGAGAGAGAGAGAGAGAAAGATAACGAAAGGTGTCTAAAGCGTACATATCTCGGGCCCCCTATTGCCCCGGTATCTTAGATCGCAATCTGAACCTCCGGTGGCGTGGGTGTCTCAATGATGTGACCGGTCACGACGCCGATGATCAGATAGCCGTGCGGTGCGACTCTGCGACAATTTCAGCTTGGCCGGTTGATATTGGCGAAACTCCCACCTCCGGCTTTCACGATGGGCCGAGCCCTAAATCCGGCGCTTTTGTAATCATCGAGGAGTTTGGAACGCGCCACAATGCTCCGCCATGGCGCACCGATTGATCTGAAACTATAACTTCCACGGTTTATTGCTGGCCGTTGGGAAATGCGCGACGGAATCGCCGCAGGAAAGTTAGGAAAGTCTGCGGACGCCAATTCGGCGATACCGATCGTGTGGCTTTATTGCGGCTGAACGAATTGTTGTATTTTAATTGTTTTACGCGCGCGTACAGTTGCCCTAGTTAACGGAGTTTTTAACCAGATCAGTATGCGGGTAGAGTCGCCAGATTAAGTTTTCTCTCCACTCTATTCTTTCCCCTTGGTTCGAGTCAATTCCCCTGATCTGACGATTCCGAGATATTTATTTTCAGTCTTCGGACGGATCTATAGACCATACATGGATCATACGTTCAAGAACGACTTCGCCAACTTCTCCACTCCGCCGAACACTCTCAATTAGTGCAAGACACATTCCCACTGATTCGCAACAAGCAAATAAATTCCCGGTAACTCGAAGTCACGAGAGCTACGCCGGACAGTAACACCGCCCATGAAACTGGCATCGCAGCATCCATCAGCGTCGTAGTAGCACAAAATAATCCTAATCGAAATTCCGCGTGGTGTGTCACGACTAAAATTACACGCCAATCAAGCCTCGATGCGAGAGCTCTCTCTCTCTCTCTCTCTCTCTCTCTCTCTCGCAAGGGCTGAAACATAAATAGAGAAACAGTGGTGGGAACAGGGGTTGCGGGGGCGAGAGAGAAGCTTAGGGGAATCCGATATTAATCGTAAACAGGAGTACGATCCGAGGGACGTGTAATTGCTCGAGTGCAATCAGAAGTGATCCAGCTGGAAGGAGGGTTCGGGTTCTGGGTCCTGGACAGGGCCCGAGAGGACGTGGAAGACACGAAACACAATGGACAGGCCGTGTGGCCTCCTGGTGGGCCCCGCGAACACCGCAGACCTTATCTGCCGGGATCTATGGGCCACGGAGGACTAGGACCCAGGGGCCCTGTTAGAAATATCGCGCCGACCGATCGGAGATAGGACCGCGATACCAGCCCCTCTTTTCACCGCGAGGAAAGACCTCTGACGTCCTCTATCCCCGCTCTTTCTCTACTTCTCTTTATTTCTCTCTCTGTTTCGTCGAGGGTTGGCCTGGCTGGAGGGGATGCCGGATTACTGGCAGCTGGTGAACCCGGACAGTTTACAATAAACCGCGTCTTGCAACAAATTCGTTCGGGCAGAGACGTCCGGGGGCGTCGACCGTGAGCCAGAGCTCATGCCAGCCTTCTCTGACGTCTTCGTCATACAATGCCAGAGAGCCAGTCGCGAGCTTTCAGCGGATCCCATTGTCGCACTTTCGATTTACATGCCACGTTTTGTTGCTGCCCCGGCGGTGGGTGGGCACCGTGACACGTTCTGCCGGTTTGCAGACGGACGGCTGTTTCTGAAAGAATGCTTCTTATTTGCAATAGTTCGACGTGGGATGACCCGGTCTTTGTTGTTTTTTTTTAACGCTTTGCGTCCACCGATTTTTAAACATTTTATATTACTAAATATTTCGGGGCACGCAGTGGGTCAGTGGACAGAGCGCGCGACTGCGACTAGCCTGTCGCGAGTTCGAATCCCGCGCCCGGCACCTCTGGAAATAATTCAATGTGCTATTTTAAAAAACTGTGGGGCCCAAGGTGGTTCGGAACCCACCGTAATAAAAAATAGGTCCCGCTGAAATAGGCGATACGAAGAGTATGCACTATATGATATTGGCGCTACAGGTTCAATTAAAAAAGGTACATAAAGTATGTATGTATACATAAAGTATGTATAACTACCTATTTGTCGTAACTATTAAATAGTCAGTTTAATAAATAACAAATTCTATTACATTAATTTTCACAGACGCGGACTTTTCTTGATGATGGTTCAAAACCGAACCGAAACGTTGAAATTATAATACTGCAAAATTGCTAATTTCTGTATCTTTGATCGAACCTATAGCGCTGATATCATATAGTGCATATACAAAATTTACGATTGTTAAAACTGGAGATTATTATTGATAGGGAGAGTGTTGGTAAAAGGTGAGAAGTGTGGAACGGAATTTGAAACCCTGAGGGGACCAAACATCCATTACATACATATCACTAAATATTTCCTTATACCGATCGTAGAGTTGATAATAACAAATATGTTACTGTTAAAAATCGGACCCTCCGCGTGTAGCAACCTAATCTTACAATCGTATTTCATAGAAAAAAATCTCCACTGTCTAGACGAGAGAAATAAGAAGAAACCTAGACGCTATCGTTCGACTATTCAGTTTTTTGTGACACGATTCTCGAATTCATCGATTATCTCGAGACCACGGCTGAAGATCCGTTTCACAGAGAGAAAGAGGGAGAAAGGAAGGGTTAGAGGGATCCTCATCAGAGAAATAATTAGATATTAACCGGTACGGACTACCGTAGGGGGTCATCGTGGAGGAGAGGCGCGAGTCATTCGCCTTAATACGCGGCCGGATCGGCTTTTGGTTCCGACCTCTAGCCGACGTTACAGGTGGATCGGACGGTCATTAGGGGCCCCACATTAATTACAGAGATCGCGTTCATCGGCGGCTAGTGTTGGTCCTTTGACATCGGGCTAGGAAACCCGTTTCATCTTTGCCGAAATATTAATTTCCAACGTTCAGCTGGTTTGGGAGACGGTGCGCCTTTAACGAGGTTAGGGATTACCGAACCTGAAGAGAACGGGGTAACGGGGGGGACGTAAATACCACCTTCTGAGGTATTATCGCCTTATTCGGCTTCTAATCATTGGCTATTATTTAGGACGACTACGTGAGCTCGTAGAAATATTATCGCCATCGATGTGTCTGTTGCCTTGTGTTCGTTTTATCGGGTGTTGTACGTGGGGGAACGGAAATCGGGGTCCTTGGGTACGTCGACTTGTTAGTGTGCTCAAGTCGTTTCGGACTTTCTCATTCATTGGTGAAGAATATTATGTTACAAGTGCGTTGACAGTACATGCTGATTGATAACACTTATACTGATTGGTAGACTGTGAAGCTTCAAGAATGTGTCTTTCCAAATTCCAGAGGAGGTAGGAAAATATCAGACACCCATTTTATTCTTTAATTTAACTATTGCGAATCCTACAGAGCTCTTGACTTTCTTACATTTTTTAAGTGAAGGCAGATCTGGCCTAATAAGAAATGGGGTAGTTACGAGACGATGTTACTTTTCTGATAAGTATCAATATTGATTGTAAGTATGACAAAGCTTCAAACTAATTTGTTTCTGCCACAAATGCATTCTTAATGCGTTCATAATAAATATGTTTGATATATTGATCTGAATTAAAATATAAGGGTGATTTTCTCGAAAGCACAGAAAACTACCTTCCCCCAAGAGACGGTCCTTTTCATAAATTCCCAGTAAAGGATTAAATACAAATTACCTAGAGCTACAAATAAAAGGACAGCTGCAACATTTCACACCCGAAGCCAACCCGTTGCCTCGCAAAATAAACGAAAACCGTTCACCCGATCTAAAACAACCTAAGTGAAGTGATTCTTGTTAAAGGCTTCGATGCCTCCGCGAGGAGACTGAATTTTTAGCGGTAGACCCCTCCAATCACGCTCACCGACGACTAATTTCCGTCGATTGGTATCGCGGGGTGAAACGTGTCGCCGCTTGAGTCGCTTGTCAATAAATTTACACGTTGCACTATCATCACCTGTCAGCGTGCGAAAAATTACTGTGATCGACGCGCGCGGTCGCTCCACTTTCGACTCACCCCTTTCGACGCATCCCCCATCATTCGAGATCGAGGATTACGGGAAGCATAATAGATTCCCGTGATCTAGAAAGCGTGGCCAGGGCGATTCGCCATTCCAGACGTGTCACAGCTTTATCGGGGGCCGGGATCGCCGAAAATTACACGGCCGGCTAATCTCGTTGCTCTCGGAGCTCTCCGATGCGCGCCAGGCCCGAGATTATGGCTGTGTTATTCTCGCGGACCGTGCGTGCCGAGCTATAACAAATCCATTACGCGAGTAATTCCACGCGCCGCGAGCACCGGCCAGCATTTATTCCTCGAAAGGCGGCGCCCGACGACGGACGCACCACCACTCATCGCGTGCGATATCTCGTTTAACTTCGCGCGTTATCGATTGCCCCGCGATACCTCTATGTAATTTCACTTTGCACGTTTGATTATGATTTACTCCGGTGCACCTTTGTCTCGCGGTTCCACCGCTCATTTCCCAGCCCGGATTTACCTGTCGCGGTTTCCGAGCGCGTTCGGATTTGACCAGTGTGGGATTGTTACATGTGGATCTATCTGACTTTTGTACGGTTTGATTTATCTTTTTTTCTTTTTATTAAGCATTTCAGATCTCAACTGAGATCTATGTCTGCTGTACAAATGTAAATTACAGTAAATACATATTCATACATACATATACATTAAATCAAATTAAATTCGTACTTTACAATTCTTTAGGAAATTAAATATAAGAAGACAAGCTTTAATGTTGGGTCGGGCATCTAACATTTTTAAGCATAAGGGTAGCTGCAATTTAATATTACACAGTTGGTGAGTTAACTTGGATCGCTGTAAATCAATGAGACTACATTGCCAGAATCTTACATTTTGTACTATACGTGACGCTATATATACAGCTCACAATCTTTTAGGAAGGAACAAATGATCTTACATATAGTGTATGTAGGTCTGTGGAGCAAAACATTACACGACATAGGAAGAAAAAAACCCCGTGATCTCAGGTTATGTATAAAAGTTCTGTGAGTGTCATGGGTAGGACATTGCCATAGGACATGATCAATATATCCTGGGTCTCATGTCCACATGAGCAACCAGGGTTATCTATCACATTGATTTTCGCTAGAGAAAAGTTAAGACTATAATGACCAGATCTAATTCTGTTTATCGTAACAATGGTTTCTCGAGATAGATTATACCCCGTGTACCAGGGCTTTCTTCTTTCGTCGTGGAAATGCTCAAAACAGTTTTTGCCTTTGTATCGGCCTTCATTAACTATATATTCATTGGTGTTAGAGAAAGCACGTGATTTGAAGACCTCCCTTGAATCAGTATGCGGTATTTTGAGAGAGCTGTCAGGATCTACATTGTTTCTGGCAATATTGGCCAACTCATCAGCTTTTTCATTACCGTGAATACCCAGATGAGACGGTATCCAATAAAATAGAATTTTATTGGAATTTGGATATTTTGTGCTGTGTTCATCAATTTTATTCCTGATACTAAGTATGTAAGGGTTAAGATTGATACTTATGGAGGGTGATTTATCTTTAGCCTTTTGAACAGATTTTAACACCGCTCGACTAAATGCAGTTACCTCGAAGCTATAACGAGTTTTCCCTTCCATTGTTTTTATAAAAATAATGAAAATGATTTACAAAATCTCACTGTGTTATAATAATGTTTCTATAAAATGCCAAAGAAATTTAACTTTCTTCATTGGTTACTACATATACAACGAGCTGCACCATCGACAAGACGTTGCATCTTGATTTCCGACTATCGTATCGTAAACATTCGAATAATCTCGAAGATATAACCGTTCTCTTAATTGACCGTTCACTTTCATTCCACTTAATTCACAAAGCCCGGTCAATTAAGGAACATTGATCGAGTATCACAAAATGAAATGGCTTGTCCGGCATAAAAATCCGAGGCGAATAAGTCGGTATTCGAGTTTCCGTGCAAAAAAAAATTACGATCAGTCGATTCCCAATCACGACCGGGGGCTATAATTATGACATCAATGCGTACTTCCGTGCACGATACAGCTACGGTTTATTAAATTTACGAAAAGCCGCGCGGCGCGGAAACTCGACGATCGCCGATCGACGATCATTATCGGGCCCGTTACCGTAGAAGGCCGAAGACAGGGACCCGTCGAATTATAATAAATCGGTGTAACGTTACAGGAGCAATTACGCCACCGTTCCAGACAAATTGGAACCCGAGACGAAAGGGCATATATGGCGTATACATACAGCCAGAAAGACGCGTTCTCAGGAACCGATTGCTTCTACCTGCTTTTCGGCGTATCTTCATTATCAACGATTACGGTTCATTATCGCATACTTTCGGGCTAAACGACGATCGGCAGGGCTGAAAGGTGTTTTCGTGGTAGCTCATGCAAATTCGATCCACGAAGAGGACACTTAGGGCAGCCCACGTCAGCGACTCGCGTGATTTGTCATGCTGCAGGACATCGGAGGATCATCGGAAGCTGACAGAGAAATCGTTGATCCTTCGAGCAAACGGCTGATTGTCGGCGAAAAGAGAATGTACTCGATAACGATCTGTCGGCGAGTCAGGGGGCGTCACACCTTGGGGGAGCAGTTTCTATAGATCCTGGACCCGGTTCACCTGCCGCGGCGGCCAGAAGAGACAATGAGACTTTGACGAAATAAAGCCAGACCGAGGTGCAGTTTTCATGGATCAAGAACAGCCACGGTCGCCCCATTGTCGGCGAACAATGAGGGCCCCGGGGAACAAGCGGGGGTGTGATGCAAGGTGCCACGAGCCACATTGTTTCACTGCAAAGTGGACAATAGGCCGGCCGATTCGCGTGACATTACAGAGACTTGTAGCCGAAAATTGCAGGTAAGGGTTGATCCTTTCACGAGAAGCCAGGGAATTGCGAAGGGGAGCGGAATTGTTCTCTTGGAAATTGCGATGCCTCTCCCGATTTCTTATGTTGATCTCTCTGTATACGGAATATAGAAAAATGCATGTTTGTATACGTTCTAAAGGTGCTTTAGATTTTATCGTAACCCTTCGCTGCATAGTGTATCATATTTGATACAGTTAGCATCTTACCACGTTTATTTATGTTTATTTTTCTGAAAATGTTGTTTCATTTTTAAAAAATATTTTTCTCTTAAATAAAACACAAAAACTGACTTTCTTTCAATTTGTTCATCCGAATTGTTGAGAGCGTTTCGCGTTATTTTCAATCTCACAAGCCTGGTAGAGAAAAAGGGACTTTGAAATAATCGGATGTCTCGTGCGTTAACCGAACAGATACTTTTATTATGGCGGTGTGAACTAGACTGATTCGACAGAGGACAATACATAGAGAGTGAGGAAACCATACACTAGATAGAAACATATACACCTTTAAGTTGAGCGAACGCAGGCGACAAGTAGATATAACGATTACGAGATTAGCGCGAAATACAAATTACAACCGGTAACGCTTCGCTCTGACACGAATTAAAAAAAAACATGCAGTGAAGGGTTAAAAATTCTTGTGCAGATTTATTTTTGGTTTGGTTGTTTGTCTGCATTTCTTTAAAACGTTGGTTATTGTGTTGTTCTGGAAATTCTAAATTGTGTTGTCCTAAAATTCACAAGTCTTTAGGTTAAGATTCATGAGGCTAATAGTTCTTTTCAGATTTTGTGTTGCAGGATATACTTGATTGGCGTATAATTTTTTTCACTTCAAATAAATCTTCTCAATAGTTTAATTAATACGATTCCATGACAAACATTGCTGCAGAAGATCAACGAGGGTTGAGGTATTGTTCGCTACACCGATGTTCCATTTTGGATCCAGTAGAATTGCGAGCGATCAGATTCGAAAGGAATCGAGGCCGTGTCGCGTTGCGTCGCCTTGAAAAAGCGAAGCGTGTGTCAGGCTCGGGAGAGGCCGGAACGGAGATAATCTTTATTAAAAATACGTCCCTTGCCCACTTTGTCCTTAATGCGAGTGTGCCACCTGTACTCGGTAAGTGGTTATACCCGCCACTTAGGACACAGATTATCTTCTCGCCGGGGACGTTCGTTCGGGTGTCGATCGTGAGGAGTCTTTACTCGTGCCGCCACGTTGTGCTACAAAACGCCTTTCTTTTTTACATCCACCAACATTTTGACACTTTCCAGACCAAAGACATCAATTTCCATTCGTTTACCAAAGAGCAAAGACTTAAAAAAATCTCCGTCCTTTTTACAAATCTCTGCAAGAATTGAAGCTGTACGTACGCAGAATCGTCCACAATAATTATAATTTAATAAAACAGCGGCCACATCAAAAAGAATTTTGTCTTGAAAATATAAAAATACCTTCGCAATTTAGCGGAAGACGTTCAAATTAATGACACCAGTCCGTGAAATCTGTTCGCCGCCGTTCACCCAGGGAGATTTCTCTTTCGCTACAATTTTCGGCTTCTTCGACGACGTTGCCCGAGTGCCGTACAATTAGACCTCGTTTAGAGGTGTTTAGGAGTCCCCTTGTCGCTGCCATTACTGTTATTATCGACTTATTACGAAGCTGCTGCATCGACACGCTCGTCTGGGTGGCTTCTCTTCAGAAATCTCGCAAGGTTGATTTCAACGAAATTTTTTAGTGGCGCTGGTCCAGCATTAATTGACGCTGATGAGAGCGAATTAAGAGGGTGCACCGAATTGCACCTCTTTCACCAGTTTGAGGGTTCCCTGATTAAAAAAAGGAAAACAGCAATCGTATATTGTTATGACAGAGAGCAATGAGAAAGTCGTAAAAAAGTGTGAGGAATATGAACCCGTAAGAAACGGCATCGTTAAGCATACACGATCTTAAAATTCGGTCCGACGTCAGCTCACGCGTTAATTCCGAAACCTGATCGCGCACTTTCTTCGAGCATTCCCACATCGGGCCGGGTTGATGCGGTGCAAAAACGGTCCTGAACCTTCAATTTCCGATATCCGTCCTCTGTCGGACGAAAATCCTCAGGGACCATACGCTCCCGTTACCTGCTTATGCATATAATTCATTTTTTCGACGCTGCCCGGGGCCTAGAAATTTCGAAAGGATCCTAACTGTTCATCATCGGCGGGAGAGCATTACCGGCCGTGATTACGAGTGAAAAATCACGGAGGTGCGAGTTGTAACCCGACTAAGAGGGGAGAGTAATTACAACGAGATTAATCTTTCTTTCGCCGACGTTCCTCGTTGCTTAACGAGCACCAAATGGATCACCGTTACACACGTGCGTTCCTCGGGATCGGTTTAGATGAAACCGTTCGGTTCGTTTCTCTGTTCTGTTCACGTGAGAGCATTCACGATTTCGAGCGTTCGGACATTTCGTCGAAAACCACTGTGGTTTCCTTTGTGCTCGATCGAATGCAAAGTGCAACAGAAGATCCGTGGCTGCTTTTGAATGGCAAATTCCCATTCAAGTCTTGTCTAATCGAAAACTATTTCTCTAACTATCCGGGAATGTTGTGTACCATGTGTTAGAAATACCAAATGATTGCCTATTACAGTGCGAACAAGTGTTACTTTTTAGGAAATTGCAGATTTATGTTTAGTGGTTCTCTGAATTGAATGGTGTGATAGATGTGTGGCTACTTTTGTATGCTATTCAAGCTTATCTAACCGAGAACTATTTTTTTGTAGGAATCATTTCGTATGTCTAACACATGGTACATGGTTTTTGAGCCCCTATTACAGCGAGTGTCGTTCTTGGTGGACGTAGGATTGCAAGTTTATTTTTCATTTTGATGGTTCTTTGAATAGAATGGTGTGTGGTTACCTTCGAATTACATTGGGATTTAAGCAACCCTCGTCCGAGTTTGTCTAACCATTTTCTCAATAATTATTTCGGGTGTCTACCACATGGCTAATATTTTCTGACTGCCTAAGGACACTGTTATTTTTCGTTTTGATTGCCTCTTCGAATGGTGTAACAGAAGGTGCATGGCTAATTTTGAATTACAATGGGGAATAAACTGGTCTTCGTTCAATCTTGTTTAAGCAACTATTTTTTTCAACATTATTTGATCTAGTTAAGTCCATGGAAAAGTTGAAGATTGAACTGTGAATCTCTATATAAAATAACATTCTTTCTTTCTGGAATAATTTTAATTCTTTTAGAGAGCCTTCCCACTATTTTAAATTTTACTTACTCTATTTTACCATAAATGCACAGAATTCACGGTCTAAGGTGCAGTGAGTGCATAGAAAATTGTGCAGATTATTGTACAGCGTAGAATCAATTTCAGTTATTTTAATAAATTATATTTTTATTCGAATTGATGAGTTGACATTTACATCTTAGGTTTTTGCGGTTATATGTTTCGCATTAAAAAAAATAAGTCACCAAGTTTCGGAAAAATTTATCTACAAATAACAGAACAGTAGAATTTATTTAGTTTAATGAACAAATTCCCTACAAATTAATTTGTACACCTAATGTTTTAAATGTACATCTCGACCAAGGTTCGCAGTGAGATTTATTTTAGACTTCGGAGGCTCACCGCGTTGAATAAAACGACGAAAATACAAATAGCCTCATCGGAACATACAATTGTAGTTGGACAAGAGTAATCCGCGATGCTTGGTCATGCCACGTGCATTTTCTACGCAGGTGGCGGGGCCCGGTAGAAATAATAAATCTCTCACAAAGATGCAGCACAAATTATGTAAAACTTGCCGAGAGATAGTCGAAGGGTACAGATGATCGACAGGTGAGGCACGGGACAATACACGAGCCCGGAAACGATTCTCTTCCTTTTCTCAATGACTAATGAAGCAGCCGGCGCGTCTCGACTTGTTCCGAGCTCCCAAGAGGTAAAAAGATCGAACGTCGAACGACAGGAACTCGGGATGGTCCCAGTGACGAAGCGAAGACAATTTGTCAGCGACAACCGAGCCCCCGAGGATCTTTCTCATTTTTCTGTCGATCCCACAAAATCCTCGATCCTCGCGATCCTACGAAAATACGCCGGTCAAGGATAACGGATCACGATCAGTGACTCCTCTCGCAGTTTCCCCGCGTACTAATGATCCCATTCATCCTCGAGAACTTTTTCGAGGCAAAAGGAAAACACCAGCCGGCCTATTCAACGGCGCGAACTTCGTTCTTCTACCTTGCTCTCGTCCTTTTTTCTTCCGTCATTGTCGATTGCCAATCCTGGCAGGTACCATTGTCCTTGGCCACGCTTCGCGGCAGACCCACCAGCATTTTTCTTTCTTCGGCAAACAATACGGTGAAACGAGGAAGAGAATTCCTGGGGATTTGCATGGCATAGTTCTTCGAACGTCACGATCGACGCTCGTTCCCCTCGAAACGCTGATCCTTCGACAGCGACTTCTGCACCCTACGAAATCATCTGAAGCGAGCTCGAGATCACGGATACTCCCCGGTGCGCCAACGGATTAACAGGTGGATACTCGAATACCTGACTTCCTGCCAAATAAACTGTTTTCCTTCGAGAAACGATTCTGAAAAAGGTGAGCAGCATTTCTCGCAGCTTGCCGTAGGAATATATTAACTTTTTCGAAGAGCGAACTCTTGTTTAACGCTTTACGTACTGACAGTTTTTTTTTTAAATCAATGGTGAACAGTTCAACATTTCTTGTAAATTGTCTGCATCGATTAGATACGGGAACTATGTACACATGTATTTTTTTCCTTGACAATTTAAATCAGTTGAGAATGAGACTATAGTAATTTTAAATTCTCTAAATGTCTACTGTTTTATATTTTATCTACTCATTTTAGTCATAAATGTAGAAAAACAGCTGTGTGGTAATACCATAAATAGAAGTACAACGAAGTAGAAAATTAAAATGATAAATGTAGAAAATCAGCAGTGTAGTAATACCATAAATAGAGGTACAACGAAATAGAAAATTTATCGGTAAATGGTTGATCTTAAAAATGGAAAGGAACAAGTATATCGGTGCAATTTTTTAATAGGAAGTTTTTCAGTATAACTTATAAAGAGGTTAAAATAAAAATAAAAAGTATTGAAGTTAAACAGAAAATGTCTGTGGCTTAAGAAGTAGGTCCACAAAAGGAACTCGTTTGTGCCATCAAAGCAAAACATTCTCGTCTCTAAAGTTAAAGCTGTCCGTGCTTTCGAATGCATTAAAGACGCATAAACGTCAACATAGTGGTTTAACGCATCCTGCAATGGGTTTGCAAGAAAGGTACAAGTTCATGCATCCGGTGAGGTCAAGCTTAAGAAAATTGCGTTCTTAAAGAACATTTATGCCGAAAATTTTTTTCGATGTTTGATATATATTCTAGTACACCAGTCGATCGCAGCCATAGAACCTCTCTCTCTCACTGTGTTCAAGACCACGAAAATTACGGAGCACAGTTATTTACGGCGTCGTACGCTAATGTAATTTATATAATTCCTGTAATAAATTACCGGAGCAACTTATACTATTTGCATACCCGGCTCTCTCGGACCAGTCGCAACAGCATCTGCCACGTCTTCATGTTTTACGACCGCAAGTCAACTTTGTATCCGTGCTTTCACCGATGCGCACCGACGTGTTTGACAAAATTATGGGCCGATTAACTTGCCAGAATGTTTGTACAGGTCACTGCAGGAAAACTCGATATTCCCGCGGGTATAATTATCGTCGCCGATTGCTAATTGCGCTGTGGCTTGTGTGCACACGTGGTCACGGTTACGTATGCCGTATTCAAGTATGATTTACTTCAAGAATCTCCACGAATGTTCTTTCAATTTCAAATTGTCAGGGGATGCTTTAACGACGGTTCGTTTTAGACATTATTTAAATGATATATATAGTAATTTTTTAGTGAGGACCCTCACGCAAAATTTTCTGTAATAAGTTAGTAAGTAAATTTTCTAAATGTACCACACAGAACCACAAAACCTCGCGAAATAAAACGGCCTGAAAGATCTGCTCGCGACGACGAGGAACCAACGAAAAAGAACAAACGGACAGAAGTCGCCCGTTGCCAAGAGATTTCCATGAGCATCCACGCGAGCCTAATTCCCGACATCAGCTAGGTCCGAGCTAATTAGGGCGCGTAAACAAACGCGGAGAGGTGCAAAGCTTACGACCGTCTGCAGCATCTTCTTGCGCCTATCCGGAGCAGGATCCGGTGCACGCGAGCAGATCGGCGGTGATCTAAGCATCCAGTTAGCCGCGAACAATCAGACTAAGTGGTATGTAGGTTCTAGCTAATGGAGGATAATCTGAGAGTGAATTCTAGCGGAGTGTTTCTCGCGTTTCAAGCAAAACAAAAAGCAGGTGGACGATAAAGGAAATAATAGAAAGGAGAGTCGACTGGGAAAGAAAGAGGGAGCAAAACGAACGACAGTGAAAGAAAGGAGGGAAGAAAGAAAGAGAGCTGGTTCTGTAAGGGGAAGGTCGAGGAAAGGGGAGAGGAAGGCGCATGTTCTCAAAGCTTTGACCGTCTACACACGTGTCGGGGCCACGCGAGTTTTAGTGGCCGCAATCATCCTTGTTCTAGGGCTGTGCCCAGCGGACAGGCTCGTTCCTTGAGCTGGGCCTCGGCTCGCGCCTGTAATTTTCACACCGTTCGCCAGTTGGGTTTGCAAATGTGCGAATGATAGCTCGGCCGGGGGAGCATCCAGCTCGGATGATTGCCGGTGGAGGGGGCTGGGGAACTGTCTTTCGTCGAACGAGGGTACGAATGCGATTTCGGGGCACCGAACGAAATGCGCCGCGCCGTTTGCATATCGGGCCCTCTGGGTGCCCCATGGGTACTTAGCGTTCGACGCCGCAATTTTGATACCCTTGTTAGTCAGTGCGAGCACCGGCTCCCTCTGTCTCTTCGCGTTCTTCTCCTGTGTCCCTTCGAAAATTCGAGCCCTCGCGGATAGGTAATGCCTGGTCCCGGTTTGAAATCACTTTGCCCTGCAATCTCATTTAATACGGTCCCAGGGATTGCTGGCTGTTAGCTAACCCTTCCTAACCGGACACTCGTTGGTTAATAAACGCGGGACCTGTGGGCGCTGTGATCAACACCGATATTGCTCGTCAATTAGGATCGGTGCCTCGCGGTGTAGATGAACGCGAACAGTCTCCAGGGAATCACTGGACGTCGAGAGTGATCGATCCTGCCGTGGGAAGCACGCGGCGGCTTTGTCGCGTACAGTCCCAGGCAAAATGGGCCTCTTCTTCAAAAACTACGATGTGCTCGTGATCTTGTGTACAGGGCGAATATTAGAGATGTTTTCAGTGGTGCACTGATTTATAGACTGACGATCTTTAAACAAACTGGGTCTTGTCGTGTTTTTCGAAAACTATGATGTGCACGTGATCTTGTGTACAGGGTGAATATTAGAGTAGACTATTTCGATGGTGCTCTGATTTATAGTCTGAGGATCTTTAAACAAACTGGGTCTTGTCATGTTTTTCGAAAACTATGATTTGCACGTGATCTTGTGTACAGGGTGAATATTAGAATAAATTATTTCGGTGGTACACTGATTTATAGACCGAGGATCTTTACGCAAAATGAAAATTGTCTGCTTCAATTGTAGCAAACAAGGGTCAAATGAAATTGTCATACTCCCTTTAATCATTTGAAAAATATAAAAATAACACGTGGACATTCTTAAATTCTTTTGATCCTCACACTGTTTTAAATTGCATTTTTGTCCCGGAGTGTAACACCTCAACAACCCTCTGATCACAGTGATCCAAGCGATGGATTGATGAATCCCCGACTTCGATTAAAGAGCCGAATCGTTTCGACATGCCGAGAAAAGTGTTCATTAGCGACAGAAACGATTTGGACGGGCGAAATCGTTCGAGGAGCGACACAAGATGTGTTTATACAAAACGAATGCAGCTTAATGTTGTGAACGGCGCGGGTTCGGCTTCGCCCCGAGCAGGTGGAGCCGAACGAATGAATGTAATTTTGATACCCTCGTTGCTAAACATTCCTGAGGTATACATCACCTGCACTCGATCTTACTGGGAACTAACACTGTCTGAATCTCTCGTAATAAATGGCTTCGAGCTCGGGAATTATATTTTGGCCTTTAATTTTATTCGGTCTATCACGTTGGGTGTCTCGGCGCGAGAGGGTTGTCGTATAAAGACGCCCGTATCGCGTCAAATTGGTGGCGATTCGGCATACGAAGTGCCTCTTTATTTTACTGCTGGAGCATCGACCACGCTGACTCGATTGAAATGCAAAAATATTTTCACGGACCGTCACTTTCAATCAGAGATTTCATTTTATTTTCGTACATCCACTGAAGTATCTGGTTGAAAAGGAAGCGTCCCGGCTGAGAAATTTGATCACGTTTTAATGCATTCGATGAAGTGTCAACGACGCTGTCTTCGTTGCAATGTAAAAATATTTAACTGACTGTCGCTTTCATTCAGAGATTTTATTTTATTTCGCTCCATCTGCAGCTGCTTCGCCTTAGCCGTCATACATTTGTGACAACGGTGATTTTGAATATTGCATAGAAAATGTAAAATTGTTTAATATTCTGCCTAGTGGACCTCGATACAAAATATATTCCACAGTTTAGAATACACGATGTACAAAAATTTATTGCTCCTTCTGCGACAGAAAAAAAATTTACATAACAAAAGAAAAAATGGAGGATTGGAATAAGAAATAATATTCATTACGCAATGGGTGAATAAAATTAAAAAATTGGGTTAATAAAACGTCTCCCACTTACAGCTAACATACACAAACAGATAAATACTGTCGAATCCACATAATTTTTCGCCGACACCAAGCCCAACGTCGGAGGTTCAGCAAAAGGAGTTCGAAAGAGGCTGTTCGAGGCCCATTAACGAGGTATCCCTCGGAAGTCGTAAGGCCTCCGACTTTCTCAACTATCAGCATTTTTCCTGGCCCCTTTCCTACGGTTTTTACCCGTCCCCCGTGTTGCATCCTTTCATCAGCGTAGCTGCACACGCCGCGCCGGCTCTCACGCGAATACACGGCCGGTTAGCAATCCGGCAGGCTTTACAGCCCGGCGACTGTCTGCCGTGGTGATTTAGGGCTCCCAGCCATGAGAATTTGCGAGAAACAACGAGGTGTAAAGAACACCGGCTCTGCCCCACGAATCTTCGCGATACTCGGGGCCCTGGACACACCGCCGCGGCACACTGTACAGTACAGTGTTAAGCACACGGGTATATGGCGGGCCCGAGTACAGGCATAAACCAAGAAACTACCTCCCATAACCGTGACTGACAATGAGCCTGCTGCCTTCGAGTGCTTGCTCCGTTTTCCTCCTCTTGTCAGCCTTTTCGCATGCTGCTGCTGCACGAATTTCGCGTTTAATGGCCTCCGTCGAACATCGACACTGGCGACTTTGATGGAAGGGGGACGGGTTTCAGCTTGGGCGAAATGAAACTCCTCTCTCTCTCTCTCTCTCTTGTCTATGCTTTTATTAACATTATACTAGGTTGCCTTGAAGATGTGATAGAAGGTGCCTGAATCAGAATTGAGTTTATTTAGATTTTGCATAATTCTTGATAGAATTTAAATTTGGATGAGGAATTTTTAAGAATTTCTTACACTATTTGTATACTACGTTGCCTTGTAGATATGATAGCAGGTTCCACATCAGAATTAAATTTATTTAGATTTTACATAATTCTTGATAGAATTTAAATTTGGATGAGGAACTTTTAAGAATTTCTTAAGTCTATTTGTATACTAGGTTACCTTACAGATATGATAGAAGGTGCCTGAATCAGAATTAAATTTATTTAGATTTTACATAATTCTTGACAGAATTTAAATTTGGATGAGAAACTTTTAAGAATTTATTAAGACTATTTGTATACTAGGTTGCCTTGTAGATGTGATAGAAGGTTCCTCAATCAGAATTAAATTTATTTAGATTTTGCATAATTCTTGATAGAATTTAAATTTGGATGAGAAACTTTTAAGAATTTTTTAAGACTATTTGTATACTAGGTTGCCTTGTAGATATGATAGAAGGTTCCTCAATCAGAATTAAATTTATTTAGATTTTACATAATTCTTGATAGCATTTAAATTTGAATGAGGAATTTTTAATAATTTGTTAAGATTATTTGTATACTAGGTTGTCTTGTAGATATGATAGAAGGTTCCTCAATCAGAATTAAATTTATTTAGATTTTGCATAATTTTTGATAGAATTTAAATTTGGATGAGAAACTTTTAAGAATTTTTTAAGACTATTTGTATACTAGGTTGCCTTGTACATGTGATAGATGGTGCCTCAATTAGAATTGAGTGATATTTAAATTTTACATCATTCTTGTTAGAATGTGGATGAGGAACTTGTAAGAATTTGTAAGAATGTTTCTCTCAATAGAGCCAGGGCGGATCCTGTGCACAACGGCGACCTAAATTTCTAAACATCTAAAACACCCGACGGATAATGCAGGAACATCTGTCGCGCATAATGACTTCGATAGAAGAACGACTATATAGGATAGCGCCGACAATCCGATGCGCTAGATGCACGGAACATGGCGTGACTATCGCACGCGACCGCACAATGGTCGCTCGTAATCTTTCCTGTCGAAAAAACCCAGGCAACACTATGCCCTCGAGCTGTCTTTACTATAATACCGACAAGAATCTTGACGGCCGACGTCCACGCGAACTATAACGGCCATAGTTCCGCGATCTTCGCCAGAAAATCGGATTCTTCTCCGAACTCGATCCGCAAGATATTATATAATCGTTGAATGACCGATGATCGGATATTTTGATTAGTTTCCTAAATTGTAATAAGTAGATGTTCTTAAATTTATTAGCATCCACCTAATTTTGCAATAAACGTATAAAATCCATAGTTCAGTAACAAGTATACATCCAGTTCGTATACTATCTTCTCCCGTTGCGATTTCTTTGAGCAAAATGCTGAAACCATCCAATTTAAATGGTTTTAAGTGGAGTAGCTTTTATTTTATTCAGCAGCGTCAACAATTTTCCACAACCGAAGACTGTACGTCGATAAACATCGGCTCTTTTTGGATTTTACGTGTTCGCAGATATTGTTTACGGTCACTTGAAGGAACACGATGCCACCAGAAATGATCTTACTGAAAGCCAGTTTGCAGAGAGTGTAAAGTACACGGGGATATAAAATTGACGACGTTCATTTTATTAAAACCGAGGACATCTGAATCCTGGAAACAAGCACTGTCGATTGAACATCGTTAAAACGTCGTTAAGGGGCCTGAAGATTAATAAGTACACCCACGAAATCTCTCCCCGGTGATTGCATAATTACGTGCTTATCGCGAAACACAGATGCGGCCGCGAGAAACGCGTTATAAAAGAGCGTATCGGCGTCACGCGGACGTTCCTTTCGCGCCGTGGCGTGGCGTGAAGTGCTCTGGTTTTAGCGAGCGCCTGGCAAATTTCTTCCAGTAAAATAAGAGATCCCTGAGCGTTTATTGGTGAATATCTTTTTTTTCCGAAACGGGGAATTCGCTACCGACCGGGCACGCCGGTCGAAATTGGACGGAATTTAGTGAGATCTCGAGACCGTTCCGGCCGAAACGGAGCAATTGGAATTCATTTGGCCCGGCCGAAATGAATTCCGAACGGCTCGATCCCGCTTTATGCCCGTCACACGTGAAATTACCACGTCCCAATTAAAGCAAACAGACAGTTAGCTCTGTTACCTAAATCTGCCAGCGATACCGATCGACATGCGGCCGGTGTCCAAGGGGTTCCGCGGGCCCGGCCTGATTTTTATTGTTCGATCGTCTAGCGAGGCCTTGTCTGCTTGTATCGAACCACCGTGACGTGTTCCCCTCGAATAGATTCCTTGTTAGCGGCCGCTGAGATGCTGTTACACGCCTCCGGGATCCTGATTTTCACGGAAGGCAAACTCCCGGTAAACTTTCTATATAACTCCTCCATCATAGCTAGACATTTTGATTAAGTAGCAAAAACGGGTTAGTGATATTCGAACTAAGATCGAAAGAATTTCAGAGCGTGTATTTCAGCTTCTTCAACTTGTTGAAAACAAAAGGAAATTTCTGCTTAGTACTAGTTGGAATTTTGACAATTTTTATTTACACTGTTTTATTCATTTTATTTACACTAAAAATTGCTGTACCATTATTCACAATATTGTTCACATTTATTAAATACTAGCTGTACCCGCGATTTTGTCCACGTGCAATAACAAATCCTGGTTGATTATTAACGTAATTAAATTTCCAATCGTCAAGGAGGTTTCAGATGGAGATAGAGATTTTATTCTTAGACTACAAAATTTAACGAAATTAATTACAAGACGATTACAAAAAATATATTTATTACGATAGTAGGTAGGAATAATTTTTTTTATGAATTTTAGTGCCATCCCGATATCTTGTATGGTTCAAATGTTATAGTAAAATACTAGATTACGATTAGTTTCCCACCTTACTCTTCCGTGACGCTGCCCCTCACCCTTGCACCTTGGGTCGAGGCAGGTACGAGGCACGCGTCGGCTCTTTGCTCAGCGGTCAAAATGTTTCGTCGTGAGTAAATTTCAGCTGATTTCGCTATTACCAAATATACCGATGTTTCGCGATATTTTCGCGTTTGTTCTACCTGGAAACGGATAGGGAAACTGCACTCCCCTTACTTAGCGTCCCCTCCTGGAGAGGGCGAGTCTTATCAGGGGACGGGGATGGGATTTTTACCCACAAAAACGCCTGAGCTGGTCAAGAAAATTTTTCGGGCGCGGACGAGGCAAACAATACATGTTGCCTCCCCCAGCCGATTCATATTTAGTTCCACTAAATCGTGGAAGTCATGAAAAATCCGAACTGTATCGTGTTTGGTTTCCTTGTAATCGGAAAAAATGTAGCGAATATACATCTAAAAGTGCAAGTCGAAAATTTTTAAGATCATTATATAATCACGTATATGGAATAGCCTGCAAAATAATCTACAATTAAAAAGAAACAAGTTCCGCAAGTTAAAAAAAAACACATTTTTCGCTAATAAAGTAAATAAGAAATTTTTTTTAATGAATTTGGGTGGAAATGTCACAAACAGGCAGACAGACACGATTTTATTATGTATAGAGAAGAGATGTTGGCATCTAATCAATTACTACACATTATTAAAAAAAACATTATCAAAGGCACTCTCACACCTGAAAGTGCACCGCAGGGAACACCGGCTGACACTCCAATTTTTATTCCCGTTTTTGTTGCAAAAACTTTCCTCAATCTGGATCACATGTTGTCACGTTTCACTTTTAAAGCGAGAAGAAAATCTCCAAAAACAGCAATTGCATTAAGCGTTTCTTCGAGGAAATAATGCGAACGAATGTAAACTTTCGCTTTGTTTCTGCAATGAGAGTGCGTTGAAAAATTTGCCGAACTCCTTGATGTTTTATTCAAGGTGCAGGCTCGAAGAAATTCGTCGACGAATTGTCGTTTTTCCCGCCGGGCCCGAAAAAAGTAGGAGGTACACCATACTCGGACAAATCAGGAACGAGATTCTGGACGAAGGTGCGGAGAGGTTCCATCGACACCTGCGCTGTATCTTTAATTCATCGGGAGGCTTGCCTCGCGAAATATGTTGCACGTGGCGCACGTCAAATCGTCGATAGATATCGATTGAAAGGCCGAAATGAGTTTTTTGTTCCGATACCGATCGGTATTCGTCCTGGCCGACGAAGAAGAATGCTTCATCGATTTAACCATTCGTTTATTTAGGGACGGCCCTGCCGGAAGGATGATGCTCGCAACTTAGTTTATTAAAAATAATTGATAACGTCCGGGGATGGTATAAAATTCCACTTTTAATTGCTAATCTCTGCACGTCTGAGCCTACAAACATTTTTAATGAAAAATTGTTTGAAGACGCGAAGAAACGTTGACTCATTTTAAATTAACCACTTCGCTCTCTTTTGAAAAATATTGTTCTGGTATAATGGTACGATTTTTAAACCTGTTAAGGATGCTGAGAAATATATGTGGGTACAATTTTAACTTTTCGAAACGTTTCATCATATAATTCAACATCGTGCAGAAGATGCTAAATCATTAAAGAGCGTTGAAGAAATGTGTACGGCTAGCAATAATAATTTAACATCAAACAGGAGATGCTAGCTCACATAAGAAGCAATGAAGAAATTTATGAGCTAACACTAGTTCAGCGTGGCATAGCAGCTGCTTCATAACATGATGCGGAGTAAAAGAAGCCAAGTTTCGAGTTAAATATTGAACAATTCCATTACTCAGCTAGCCGACTTTAAGCAGCCTAGTCCGTTACCCCGAAATCCGGCCAGCAACCAGTTTCTGGATCACTTCTATTAGCCTGCTTAGCACGTAAACACGCTTGATCTCGTTCAGACTGGTCGCGGACGGTCTCTCTCAACTAAATCGGTGAAACCATCCACGGAGCGGCGGCACCGGGCGAATTGTCGGCAATTAGGCCGTTTCTCGGGAACATAATTAACGCCGGCGGCGTTAATGAGGCCGCGGAGGTGTCGAACGCGACTGTTCCGAGTTCCGCAGAGGGTTCGACAGAGATTCGACCGACGAGAGAACACGTTCACGAGGGAAACAAGGAGCCGAAGAGGCCCTATATTCGCCGCGTGGGGCAAATAATTGGCTTCTGGGTGTATCGAGAATTTATTCTCGCCGGATAAACGTTAATTCCTGGGTGAAACAACCTGGGCCCCAGCCTCGGCCGTCCTTTTCTCCGCTTCGGATGGATCGTCGAATCTCGGGGCATCGCGTGAGACTGCTCGAAAAAGCTAACGAGCATCCGATACGTTTATTCTCCCGGCCGGATAAAGCCCTCACTGCTATCCCGGTTAATTTAGTCAACGGTTCCGCGACCGGCTTCCAACTCCCTTGTTGTCAGCGTCAAATGTTTATTCTGTTCTCCACCTTCGAACTAGCTTTGGATTAATCACCGTTCGAACTAGCCTGGCGAAACGAGCTGATCCGCAACCTACTGTACACAACAGCGTACAAGTGATTCTCTACAAAAATTGAGGGACCTGTATGCCGAGTCTGGTTGAACTTTCACTCTGTGACCAAAAAATTTCAACTTTTCTGTATGTAATATTATACAATTTGACGAAAAAATGGTAAAACTTTCAACTCCAATGCAAGGAGCGTAAGAACTAACTCATACCAAACTCAGCTCTTGCTGAAAGCTGCTAAAACGAGGTCGATCGTATTTCAAGATGCATTTCTCGAAGAAAAGAAACAGAAGTTGATATATAGTAAAAAGAAAGACTGGGGAGCGGTCGAGTTCGCAACTTTTCTTCCTTGCCGATCCGATCCGCAACAGGATACACCAATGAGTCCCGCAACAATAGCCATATTTCTCCACTCTCTTACCTCGACTGACGATCTTTCACCGTGAGAATTTACTCTTTTCGCGACGTGTGAAAACGCTGCGTGCGCGAAAGCAGCGCAGCGACTAGGCCCGTGATATTTACATTGAATACCGATTTTAAACTAGCAGGCGCGCCTCTAATTAACTCACGCCAATCGGGGACGGGCTCGAACCTGACAGAAGATTGATTAGGAAAACTCTTCTCTTTACAGTCAGCGTAACTGTAAAAGTATAACATGATTTGCAAAGCTTGGACATTTTGATAATACAGACAATAAGGAATACGAAGTTGGGAGACTATAATTCAGAAAAAATTCTAGAATGAACGATATAAAATTTATTTTATATTTTGAATAATCTTTCTTCTATATAGTAAAAATGAGATGCTGTTCGTTGGTCACGACATCGCGTGAGAACGGCTGGACTGATTTGGCTAATTTTTTTCAAAAAATGTTCGTAATAGTCCGAATAAGGTTTTTAGGGAAAGAAAAATTGGAAAAATTTCCTTGAAAAATGATAAATTCAGGAAAAAATGAAAATGCTTTTTTCTATGGGATTTTGGTATGAACTCATGACCATAACTCGAGATTTGAACGATGGATATGTGTGATTCGTTTTTTGTTTTGTTCGTTATGATCCTGGAACAGTTTTCAGGAAAAAAATTCGAGACAATTACAAAGGAAATTTGTACAGTCTGTCGAGTCAGCTACTATTCAATAAATCCAGATAATATCCAGAGTATGTAATCCTTTAATTTAATCCCAATTACCAAATTAATCGACGAACATTGACATTCACATCCCACTTCGAATCGCAATACATTACTCAGAAAACAATGCACTGCTGAAATTCAACATCCACGACAGCACGGACACTTCTGAACAAAAAGCCTGGAAATAACCCTCGAAAGTTCCAGAATGAAGAAATATAAATCCCGAAACAGAACAAAGCCATTCGTATCTGGTATCTCGGAAGAACATAATTTCTTAATCCCACCATAGAAGAGTTATTAACTGCCGGTGGTATAGTCCCATAAACGGCCCTTCAATCACGCAACGGTCTCGAACAAAACCCACTTTTCCATCGGAGCGGATGGAAGTTCGGTCTTCAGAAACCGATAAAGCAGAATCGGCTGGTCGGAAAAAATCGCTGGGAATGCTGGGACGCGAAAGCGGCTGCGCGGCGGGACATTTAAATTTCATCGCGCATTGGGGCACGGGAGTTCCGTGGGGTTTTTTCGGCGCGGTCGTCTTGCGTTGGGACAGGTTGACGTGGAACCGTCGAAAAACGCGCATAAAGCCGTACGTAGACAGCGATTCGTTTTACGGTCACGGAGGGCGTGCGGCCGCGAAAGAAATTCGCCAGCTCATGCATATACAGGGGAGGACCGCTTCAATGGTATCAATAGCCGATCGAAAAACTGGTACAATCTTGCCGCGTTCCCTGCGATCCAGGCCCCTTCCTTCATTCGGGCCCTCCCCTCTCCCGCCGTGGGCCCCGACAATCTCTGCCAAGGAGGCCTCACCTGGGCCTTTTTACGCGAGTCATTGTATTTGCGCGAGCGTGCCCGAAATATTAATCCCGACCGGGGCCCGATCGGGCCTGCCTTCAACAGTCGGCCACCTGTACCATCGAGATACGACTGTACTCGCGATACACCAATACGATCGGAAGACGCAATGACCACTCGCCAATTCGTTCGAACACGAGCCGGTGCATGCCGGTTGTCTTCTTGCGAGGCATTGGGACCATGTCTTTGAGTATTACGCTTGGGACTGGCGGCTTTTTTCAGCACTTATTGAGGACTGAATTTTTGTCGTGTGGGTCGGTCTGGAGGTTTGAAGCGATTTTTAAAGTCGAAGGTTTGAGAACAGGCTGATGTAAAAATGCCAATCTATTGTTTTGTTGAAATTATTAGATGTTTGGCTTCATCCTCCTGCAGTTGAGGCATATCATTTTTATTTTGCACTAGCTGCCCCGACAGACGTTGTCCTGTCCAAATTTCAATAAATTTGTTTGTGATCGTTTTGCGAATTTGTGAAAAGCTATTGGAAATGTTTAAACGAAGTATAAATGAGAAAAAACGTATTTCTGAGTGATCATTGTATCTATTAACAATTGTGGCCATGGATATCCAATTTAAGAAGGACTACATTTAGAAGATGATTTTTGCAGTTTTCCAAATTTTCCGACTTTCCTTTGTAATTGTCTCGAATTTCTTTTTCCTGCAAACTTTTCCAGGACCATAACGAAAAAAAAAAACAAAAAACGAATAACGCATATCAATTGTTGGAATCGTGAATTATGCTCTTGAAATCATATAAAAATCCCATAGAAAAAAGCACTTTCATTTTTTCCCGAATTTTTCATTTTTCCGGGCCACTTTTCCAATTTTTCTTTCCCTAGAAACCTTATTCGGACTATTACAAACATTTTCTTTAAAAAATTACTCAAATCGGTCCAGCGGTTCTCACGTGATGTCGTGACCAACTAACAGCATTTCATTTTTAATATATGTATAGAGAAGAAGAAGATGAAGGACCCCAGTCTGGTTATAAGACCGCCCAACTATTGAATGGAACTTTTTCGTCAGCAAAAGAAGGTTTCTTATAAAAAATTAAGCAGATATTTTAATTACAGCATAAATCTCGTTTGCTCGTAGCTAAATCCTAGATTTTAGAACGCTCGAGATATTTCGTATGGGTAGAAGAGCGTCTGGATTCGTAGGTAGAGGTCTAGGAATCTGTATTTCGCTTTCCATTCGGAGAAATGAGCAAGCACGTTATCCTCCCGCACGTATCAAAGAAGCCACCCCGGGTTGGCCGCGTTTACATGCCCGCGGTGGCTGCCTCTACTCTTCAGCTTCTCGTTTATCCTCCAAGGATCAGGCGCACCCGCGCACAGCGTGCATCAACGCCGAGATAAAAGTTCGAAAAACGAGCAGAACAACGAACCGAGGGGATTGAAGAAGGACAAGGAGACACGGCCAGACCGAAAATAGAAAGGAGATCGACGGAGGATGGTGGAAAAAGAGCGAAAGAGGAAAAGGCACCGGCTCAACTACCGTCCGCTACCGAGGCGGCGATAGTGGATCAACACGGGGCCCAATTAAGCGGCTGGGTTCAGGCCCTATCTATTCAGAAAGGGGCACACCACACGAGACTCGAAAATGTCAACCGGACGGACGTGTCGTTAGATCGTTAAAATACCGCTTGGCCGACGCACTACCGAAAACTGGAGGTCGTTCTAACGACGCACGAAATCTTGTTCTCATTCCTTTCTGCGGCTCCGGCGAACCGTTTGCTACTCGAAGACGCGTAGACCGTTCCACTGATGTTCGCGATAAGGAAATTAATTTTCCGACACTCCTCTCGGAACATCCACGCTGGCATTTCGTTCGTTACTGCACGAGCAGCGTTAGAAAATTCGTCTGTGCTGTAGAAGAATTAATTTGAGAATGGTTATAAACTTTCCACCTTTTCCCCTTTCAATTTTGTTTCCTACCCTACTCTGTCATTTTAACTGTCGCAGTGAAAGTCTACTTTAAAAGACATTTACTTGATTCGTATTGATTTTGATCAGTTTTTTATTCATTACATTGAAAATAGGTATATACATGTATACTGCTTGCAATATTGAAAAATGTCGACTCACAATGAACACAAAATGTGTTGTGGATAATTTATTATTTAACAAAATTGAGTTTATTAAGCCACTTTTGTCAGTAGAAATAAAATTAGATTGAAGCGTTTTACGATGTTCTACGTGTTAAATGGCGAGTGTAAGTTTGATAGCTGTGAAGGAAATGGTACAGCACATAATGAGAGTTAGATCAAATAAAACTGTACTACAGTACTTTCCCACATCCTGTTCGGCAATGAAGTGCCGATAGCTCATTCACAGGGCCAGTAAACACCGGGGCCGGTGGACTATCAAAGTCTATTAAAGTCGGCTCAGCTTTCATGTATAAAATATCCGGGCGTCTGGCCGTGTTGTCGAAACGGCGAGATCTTCGAAACGCTCGGTTATTTATTATGCAAAGCGCGGCCAGTTCGGTGGCTCCGGCGTGGCTCTCCTTCAAATTGAAATTCTGGATAGCCCTTTCGCGGAGCCTTTACGGTACGAGGAACTATTAGAGGGTAATGAGTTTCTCCCGAGGTAGTATCCTATCTCTATGCTTGGTGGTAGCACGGTAGTGGTCCCGACCTTATCTTAGCCGGGATCCAGTTCAGCCACTCCTTTCTCTAGTATCCTTCAGGCGTCTTTTTGATCCCTGCGATGACTCCTACCACGTAGAACCGTACATTCTGTCCCAACAATTTAAGACGACCGTTCTAGCGTGTTCGATCTCGACGGAAAGGGCCCTGGCTATCACGTAGTCTGGCCTCCGATAAATTTCGACGACGGTTTCCTTCTTCTTTTTGTCGGCGACTCGGTCATGGCTTTTGCATTAACAACGATAATCTAACCCGGGAGCGTCCCGGTCCACATCTCCAATAGCTTTTTCGTGTTACTTCCATCGTGCCGGCGCTGACTTACTAATTTCTAGGCATTCCGATCGCTCGGGGATCCCATGCTACAACGACTTCCCGATTGCGGGCCTTTCGGTGTGTTTGTTTATGCTTTTCGCGGCGAATCTCTTCCGGAATTTGATCTTGTTCGTGAGCTGGTCCACTGGCACTTTGTAGAAGCCTCTTTTATTTTAACCCTCGTCCGTCCCTCGTGTCAATTTGACACAGCTTTCCCGAAATAAGTTATATTGTTCTGTTATTTGTGCACGTAAAGCTCGAAACTTAGTGCCTTTAATTTTTTAAATGCGAAACACATAACCGAAAAACCGAAGATGTAAATGTTAACTCATCAGTTTTTGGGTAAAAAACATATCGAAAAATAAATGTTTAGCTTGTTATGTGAACTGTAATTGACCAGTTGTTCGATTTGACACAGAGGGACAGATTCGGTTCGTGAAATGAGGGACGGATGAGGGTTAACAGTTCTCTGTATCTCGATCGACAATTGTTCAAAACTACAATTAATGTGATTGGCGCACTGGTTCGATCAATTGGAGACAATATGCAAATTTGCAAAAATTACATGAAATTTAATTCGACGTTTCTGTCTAAGTTTAGACCATTTTCAAGAATTTAAATTTTCAGTATTGCGTCTGTAAGAATTTATCAATTAATTCATATATATTGTTAGGTAAATGTCTTTCCGAAAAAGCAGAAAACACTAATTTATTAACAATAGAAAACAAATGTATTAACTCACATGCTTAGAAAAATATATTAATTTAAATTCTTAAGAGTCAGGAAACCTCTTTTATTTTGATCTGAACTTCTTGGTGATTTGAAAGCATTTATATGAGGCACTTAAATTAAATGTATTTATAAAATGGTAACTAGTACACCTACAAAAGAGGGTTTTACACAAATTGGTCAGATTGCCACACAATCTCATCCTGTTTGTAAGGCCTATTTCAATTAAATATACTATTATACCATTTCAAATAAATTTAAAAATATAAGTAATACATTAATAATCTCTACCGGAGCTTCTTCACGCACAGATACGTCTCCGGTAAAGCTGTATTATGATTAGAACCGTTATGGAACATCCTGAAAGCTAGGGCAGGCTTAGAACAAGTCTGAGCCCAGCCAAAGTCCCTGTGAATCGGCTCTAATCCACACGGCGAAAAATCATCACCGCTAAGTCCTGTCCTCGGTTGACTTTTTATGCGCCACTGACTGCCCCATCGCGGTTTATCATTCAGTGTCGGCGGATTAGGCGTGTGCTGATGACAGGTGGCCAGATTGGTGAAACTTCGTGGGGATCGAATGACACACCAGTGTATACCGGTAGCGTGGAACTTGATACAGGACAGGCCGAAAGTAGCTCGTCCAAGTTAATTTAGTATACGACAAGGAATTCTATACACGATGTAGGTCCTTCCGTAGGGCAGCTCTTCGCGAGCACCAGCTGACACGGTCGTCTAACCAGCCCGGACAACCCGCCACAAGCCTCGAGAAATTCTCAATTTACCATGGAAAATAAACTTATCCTTGGTTCCGTCCTCATTCGTTCCGACGTTCCGATCTTTCCGCTTTTCTAACCCCTTTGAAGACTAATTTAACAGTAGACTCTTCTTCGTTCAAGCTTCGTTTCATACTAAACAATTAGTCAAGAAAAATCTGATAAATCAACCCTGAAGGGAATGAGTCTATATGAGAAAATAACTGGGATAGTGAGAATAGAATTTTTTCGGTTTTTTTAACAACTTTAAGGAGTAACTTGTCAAACTCTCACAAAATAAAATATTGTACGGTTTAAACTTTAAAGTAATAATACACATGTTTACTAGATTTCGTTCGTAATCTTCAGTGCAAAAGTTTTAGGGGGGTTATGGGGCTGGCCAATAAATAGACAGCGATATGAATGGTACGCGATCGAAAACCTATGCCTCTTCCGTTCATCACTCGTCCCCCGTTCCTTCCTGAAATACGCGCGGGTCGCGACCCACGGCGGTTTAATTAAAGCGTCGCGCAAAGTTAATTTATGGGAAAAGCCAGCGGCCCATGAACAGAGCAACGGAAGCCAATTAGGCCAGAACCACTTCATCGGTGCCTCCGCTTATCGGCTTCTCATTTCTTTTTTCCGTACTCTGGGCCTATCAAGGCCCGTTTGTCTGCCGCGCCGCCTTTTCTTTTGTCGTCGCCTCATTACGATCCTTGAGAATGCTGTAGAACCGCGCCGCGACGCGCAACGCCACCGATAATTAAGAGTTCTAATTACTTTCAGAAGTTCGAGCTACCGTCGTCGCTTCAACCGCTTCCCCTTTCGACGATTGCTATGCTGAAACACTGGTCCCGGTTCTGTTGGTTCTGGAAAGATGTCGAGAGTATGAGAAGGGTGTTCTATGGTGTCAGAATACTCCTTGATAATTCTTACCGAAGAAAAAAAATAATAGACAATTTATTTCGTGCCAGTTCCCTTAGAAACGAGTAGAAAAAGAATTTATTAGATGTTTATAGAAATTGAAACAATAACTTCTTTCTTACCGATCCCATATCAGGCACAAGACCAGTTCGAACCCCAAAAATTGCAGCGACCCTTGCAACCGAAATAATTATGCAGACATTCACTAGCATAGTACCCACCACTGCATAATGTATCGAAAAAACTTCAGTCCAGGTGACAAAGATCTCGTCGGGAACGAACGCAACACCACGCCTTCGCCAATCAGTGCACCCGAAAGACAATAATTCCTCGGAAATCAGTGAGCAAACCTCCACCCAAATACCTGCTTAGCCGTCCGAATCACGATACTAATTAGAAGCATCCGCGCAGTCACCTAATATCCGAGTCCCCGAAAATTCCCGATACCAGCCTCTACCTCTAATAGTTCGGAACAGGTAGCTTCTCGATCGAGCCATCCCCGTGATTCCCTAAAATAAACATTTTACGAGACCTGGGAGCGGCGTAACATGGCTGGCGGAGCAATCAGCAGCATGCAAAACGGGCCCGGGCTTGTCCGCGAAATTCGGTCGCAATTATCGCCGGTCGCAAAAAGGTCCGTGAAACGTCTTCACACCGTGCTCGGGCGCCTCTTGCCCGGCCAATTTGTCTGCATCATATAGAGTCGCTCGTAAAATAGAGCGCTCCATCCGAGAGAGTCGCTCGGAATACCAATGAGCCCCTGTAGGTTCTCGCAGGTTGCCGACAGTGGCTTCATGGGAACCAGCCATGAGCTGGTTGCCAGAGACGGTAACACGGTGCGCCGCGATTGACACACACTCGCACAAACGAGCCGAGGAGGATCGACAAGATCGGATCTCTCTCGCAGCCTCTCTCGACTCTCCTCGACCGGTCCTTTATAAATCTGAAGCCGCAGCTGGCAATTTCAGACAGTCCCTCCCTCCCTCCCTCCCTCCCTCCCTCCCTCCACCCGACAACGATCCCGTAGGCGGCAATGAGAGATGAACTGCGGAATCGTAATCGAATCGTACCTACATTGTTTCAGGTATCCTAGCATTGTGCCGGCAATCGATCCCGTAAATCTTACTCACCGACCCCACCGAGCAGTATTAAATGGAGCAGTCATGTAGCATTCTTTATCAAACCGAATGAGTTCCTTCTTTTTAGGATCGCTCGCAACAGATCGTGAGGGTACCGTTTCGTGGGCTGATCGGGCTATGATTTATCACGGGTCGGGCCTGTGCCAAACTGTCTCTCAGAAGAAATCGTGTTTGCTTGCACAGGGTGATTGTGAGCGATCGAGCAGGTTTCGTTTTCAAACCACTGAACTGCCGATTTTTATGCAAAACTAGCTGACCCGACAGACGTTGTCCTGTCCAGTTTTAATAAATTTGTTAGTGAAGCAATTTCAATTTGAATCTCGAAATTCAATTCGTTGACATCAATGTTTTTCTTATTGGGAACCAATAATACTTGTACCGTTTCAAAAATTATGATTTTTCCTGTTTGTCCGAATTTTCCTACTTTCCTTTGTGATTGTCTCGAATTTTGTTTTCTGAAAGCTTTTCCAGAACTATAACGAACAAAACGAAAAAAGAATTATGCATATCCATCGTTCGAATCGTGAGTTCTGGTCTGATTGAGTTCATTCAAAAATCTCATAGAAAAAAAACACTTTCATTTTTTCTCGAATTTTCCATTTTTCTGGGCAACTTTTTCAATTTTTCTTTCCATGAAAACCTGATTCGGACTACAACGAACATTAAAAAAAAAATTAGCCAAATCGGTCCAGCAGTTCTCACGTGATGTCGTGACCAACGAACAAGCGAGCGACACAGACATTTATTTCTATTCTCAGTAGTTTTAGTCAGTGGAAAAAATTTAACCCTTCACTGCATGATTTTTTTTTAACTGGCATGAGAAAATTGAAAGAAGGTCAGTTTTTGTGTTCTATTTAAGGGAAAAATATTGAAACAACATTTTCAGAAAAATAAACATAAAGCAACATGGTAAGATTTGTCAACTGTATCAAATATGATACACTATACAGCGAAGGGTTAAAGAATTGAAAAATATTGAAGCATTCTTTTCACTGTTCTTATTGTTGTTCGAGTATCACAATTTTTTCTGACGCAGAGCGGATTCATCAGCGAAATTTCTGCAACCGAGCGAAGAACTTCCTCCTCGAGGAGTCGTGAGAGAGCACCGGGTTCCGCGACTTCCGGGAAAGTCGTTGAATGCTCTCGCGTGTGTGCTTCATTGCGTGTACGCCCGCAAACCTTGAATTTTATACGTATTGTTTGCCTCGCGCTGTTCTGTTCGTAAAAATCACTCGGTGCCGGTACAATTTCTATAATTCCTTGTACAATCCTTCTACATAAATTAGTACACAATTTGATTAGTGATTGAGAGGAAAACTATGAAGATTAGAATTCATCCTAGAAATTTTCCTTCCACCCAATTTCCAGACTGTCAGTTTTCACCGCAATTTTCTTCGAGCATTATTAAAGTCGTTAGCTCGCCTACTGTTTTATTTAATCCCACTGTTCCTAAGTCATTATTCAATAATCCGCTCTCCCATGGCGGCCGAACACATCAGGATAGTTATCAGCGGCGTTGTCAGTCTGAAACCATGGGAGAGTTCAGTTTTTCACCGGGGAAAGTTGCTGCATTGCGATTCGCATTATCTCGACTTGGAACCGCGAGCTCTGTTATACAACTGGTTCTGTCCATTTCAGGAAATGCAATCGAGGAACGCAGTGGGTCCGCTACTTCAACTAATTCGTCTATCGTTGAAATTTCTGATCGATCTGAAGTCGATGTTCTTGTCAGGTAACATTAGTTCTTCATTAAATGCTGACGTTTAGAGTGCCTACAAGATAGTACAACTCAACTGAATGGCAACAGGAGTGTACGGGTCTTTATATGAAATAAAAAGTGTTCATAGTGATTGCAGGACATAAAATCAAATAAATATTGTATTCTTCTAATTATGCTATTAACCTGAAACTGATACATTGAGGTCCTGAAATATTTTCAAGATGTCCGCTGCTTTAAATTGTACGTGTCGAGTTTATAATAATTAATTAGTACCTGCAATTTACAAAATTTATTTCTCAAATAAGGAGGCTGTATCGTTATAACATCTGTGAAACCCATCCACTCAGAGAAAATTTGTAACTATTACGAGATTTATAACCCGAAGCAGAGTACATTTTATAGAAAATATTTTTTCGAACGTGTTATAGTTTCAGAAATAATTGCAATTTTACATCTTTTTCGAATGGGACACCCTGTACCCGTACATATCTTTCTTTTTTTGGATCGCGTTATTTACAAACGGTTTGAGTGTACTTCAATTATAAACTCTTTCCACAGCCTCGATATTTACAACAAACTTCGTGCTTCATGCTTCATCCAATCCGTAAAGTCAAGATTATTCCGCCAACCGTGGTACGATTCCCTTTCGAATTACACCGGTTTAAGATTTACGCGGACTTCATTCGCGCGGCGGCGATAGTGTTCGCACGAGGAATCGGCGCGCACCGCGCTGCATACCGTTGCGAAGTATCGCTAATTAATTCGAACCCGCGTGAGTTTGTGTGAGAGCGAGCGTACGGCGCGGGCGCGTCCAGCCGGACTTTTATTCAAGCCCGGGGAGGATTAATGACCGTCGACCGACGGCTGTGACCACATTTCACGCGTGTCTCGATAATTTCGCGGAATCCGGGCCGCGCCGATAAATCAGGCCGATGTAGATGAAGTTCGTCCATGGGAAACCAGTTCGAGCGAGGTCGAACTCGGCCACGATTTGTCATAGGACGGCGAGACCGGCCTAATTGTACCAGGGCCGTGCAATTATCCGCTGCTTACCGGCTAATTTAGTTGATTGGAACAGCATAATCCGCGTCGCTCCGCTGCAGAATCCCCTCTTTCTCCGCGTTGTGGCCAAGCAGTTTTCTGTAAAGTATACCTATATACGAATTTAATTATCCGGACCTCTGATCTCTGAGATGTTTATTGTCCGAGTGAATAATAGATATATCACATTATTTATAACTACACAGCGGATTTTATGCGTTTATGACAAAAATTAGTAATTTGATTTAATCATTTTCAATATATTGAACATATTAAGAAAGATAGTAAATTCCTGTTTCACTCCAGTTCGTTGCAGTTCAGGTAAAAAATTTTTTTTTAATTTTTTATCGAACTATATCCTGTATAAATGAAGTTGAGTGATTTTTAACAAATTTGTCAACTTTTTTGTTTTTTTTTTTCGATCCCCATAGAAATACGGTAATACTATCCCTTGAACATGTTACGTCGGTCAGGAACATTTCCGCGCATCATTATACCGTACTTCGATACACGCAGAGAACCAAGACAAATTGGATAAGCACGTGGCAACAATCTCCCGGTTGAAAGGTACCCAGAAACCGTAAACCATATTCCACAGGCACCATGGAGACCACCATGAACCGTTGGTCCCGGTAATTGTATAACGCTGGAGGTCGCGTCAGTAACAAGCGCGGCTCGTTTCTCAGATCTTCGGAATCGGAAAACTAACTGCAAACATCAGCACAGAGGATGCATTTTTTTTTCTCTCCGACGAATTATCCACATCTTTTCGCCACGTACCAGCGTATAATTAAATGTTCCGTCGTCGGTGCGTCGAGAGGCAGAACGACTTTTCTTCGTTGCCCGTATCCTTGCGAAGCAGCTCGCGATAAATCACGATTGGCAACGACGGTGCTAATTCTTAGTGAGCGTGAAATATTGCGAGATTCTTCTCCGGTTCAATCGCGAACTCTAGAAACAGCTCCTTAGTCGAAGAAATAGGGTCTACCTTCGAGAGCAACATTGATAATAATCTTAACCCCTAAGTGGAGATTCAAAATGTGCTTGAAAAATGAAGTGATTCGTTTAGAAAAAATGAAATGTGCTTGAAAACTGAAATTATAAATTAAATGATATTGAATACCATTAAATCTTTGTACAAAATAAAAATTGTCCAAGGCTTTTTAAAAAAGTTAAAGGTAAATGGAAATGTTCTTTTAATCATTTTATAAATGGAAGTTAATATAACAAATTTCACGAAATTTCTCAAACTTTTAATTTTGTATTTAACTATCTCTATCGAAATGGTAGAGGTAATGAAATTTCTAGATCCATAAATTGTTATTTTGAATACCGATTTTTAACGAGCATTCCAGTGTATGTACCTTATAAAATACTGCATCGTTATCAAAATCGACGATTGCAACCCGATAAAAACAGAAAAATTGTATGGCCCATGTTAGATCTAAAGAGAAACAAGAATCGATAAATAAACTAGATCCTTATCGGAATCTTTTGGGACATTAACGACTCGAATGCAACGCTCGGATCGCAATGCAGTTAATTTAAAGGAGAAACAGAAACTCTTGGAATGTATAGATTTTTCGGATTAGGCTGGTGCAAAGAGATTAACTGATCGACGCGGGTCAAAAGGAGAATTGCCGTGTCGCGCGAAGATAAAGTCAGCCCGCGTTTCTCGGTTACGCTGGTTGGTCAAACACAAAGGGAACAGACGTCGACGCCCGAAGTCACGTCGTCCAGAATCCGCGTGGGAGTCTGAGGAATTGTTAGATGAACTGGAGAATTGCTCACACCCACGATCTCAAAACACCCGGCGTTATAAATTGGTACAGAACGCGGGCTATGCAACCTTAAAATTGAATTCCCATTTCTCTTATGAGTCACTCCGCGCAGCCTCGACTTCGAATCGACCGCGACTTGGCATCGACCTTCTGGCTTTGGAAGTTATGCCATTGAGCACCGAGCAGTGAAGTAACACGATTTTTATGTAGTAATCACCAGACAGCGGATTTTTTATGCTAAGAACAAATTTTCTGCGTTCATCTCGAGATACAAGAGCTTCGTAGACGTTTATTTCTTTTCTGAATTATTATAATACATTGTTTAATAAAATTAGTAGAATAACATTTTTAAATTCTTTGAATGTTATGTATTTAATCCAATCGGTTTTGTTGCGAATGTCTTTTCCAAATTATTAGAGCCACTTGCATTTTACGAGTTCACATTAAAATAATGAAATTTTGTTCGCTAGTCGAGACCCCGTTTTTTGTTGTATTTGTAAAGTAGTTTATGAAGTATTAAGTCGCAAATATAGACAACATTATTATTTTCGTACTCTGAATCTAACGAGTAGATGAACTAATAAATGTGAACTTTCTCTGACTTCCAAAATTAATGTGAAATTCATTTTTGAATAAGATGTAATGATCAACATACGATAATCAAATTATTAGAGTTACAGTATGAAAAATATATAGATCATCCCTGCGATGGATAATTGTTAATTGTGTTGGTTTGCTTTGTAATTGTGATAAGTCAAATCTCTATGTAAGTAATTTTTTTTAAAAACAGAGAAGTATTGGTAACGATATTCAGAGATGAATTCATTAAAAATTATTAAGAAATGTGGGAAAATATGGCAAAAAATACTGGATTATGGAAATATTTAATTGATTGGTTAATAAGTTGAATGAATGTCTGAGATACAGACAATTTAGAGAGTATTGTTTCTGTGAGTTGAACTTCGTTAGCGCCTACCTATCTGCAACCCATCTTGCGTACTCGTGGCACCGTTTCCAACCTTCTCGAAGCGAATAAAGTAGTTCGCTTCTTTCTTACACGTTTCATCATAATGTCGTTTGAATTTTTATGCGTTTTATTAGAATTTTTTACAATTATTAAAAATTATGTCATTACTAGACTGCAGATCTTTATGCAAAGCGAGTACTTTGATTGTAATAAACAGATGTTAAATAGAAAATTCCTTTTCTTAATGACGTTAAAAAGTTAACAAAAATATCATAGTACTCTCCAAAGTGCTTTTAATACATTCACTATATTTTCTGTTATGCCTACTCATGTTTCTTATGAATGCATAAAATCCGCAATCATTACTGCGTGTCTGATCATGACAAGCCTATTCTACTTCGTGCACGTAACAATGTACGCGAGCCTAACTTTACCACGCCGATTTTCTTGAAAAAGAAATATTGTTTCCAAAACCTGTTATTCTACATTTTCGACTTACTTCTTTCTGCAAAATTAAGACCTTTTAGTTTACACCATCATTTCGGTAACACCTCGTATAAAACCCTAAATACGAGTAAGGATCTTTGCCCATGTTTCGAACATAGATGATTCTCCATAAATTAGTATTTCCTTGGAAACGATTTCTTTTGTTGATCATCCTCGATCACATATTGAATAAAACTTGCTTTATTTCAGCCTTACAACTAAGAAATGTGACTTAGTTTACATTAACTTATGTGTACAAAATCTTATTCACGCATTTGGTCCATACCTTCTCTCATTCTTTTCTTTATCTCACTCATTCCTACCTTGTCCTACTCTTTTAGTATCCTAATTATCACTAACCCACTTATTGTATCCTTCCCCATTCCATAATTTTTGCATTTTTGTTAGTTTGATATGTTCGTTGATATATTTATGCTCTCTGTTCTCTCTTTCTCCTCAACTTTTCCAACCACTCTTCAACATTTCTGTCCTTTTTCCCGCTCACTACACCCTCGCTCCTCGATCGAGCATATTGTATGCTGGGAGAGCAGAATTTTCGTGCGAAAATCGCATTAAAATTGCAGTACTATTTTGATTACGATTTCGGAAAGTGTTCGTGTGATGTTTCCTTCAAAACTAGGCTTCGGAAGACAGGCACAGTGATTCGAGCGTACTCGCGTGAGTAAATAATAGGGAGAGTTTTTCGCGCGATTGTCGGACGTCTTGGCAGCGAGCGCAACAGTTGAAAGTACGAGAGACGGTTCGCTTGGAAAAATTCCTCGCCTTCCGTTCTTTGTCCGGGAGCGCCGCCGTCACCGATACGAATATCAACGTGATTGGCGTCTGGCGGGCACGCGGATTTATCGGTGTCCCACAAAGCGCGGGAACACACCGTGTCGTTTCTCGCGCCGTTCGTCGCACGCGTTTCGCATACCTTGCCCACGCACATGAGTCAATCCCTGCTGCGGCGCGATGACGCCAACTTCTCTCTCTTACTCCGTGACACGATGTTTGAGTCATGTCCGCGTTTATCGATATTTCGTCGACTCGCGTATACACCCTAATTGCCGGCTTATCGCGGATACTGACGCGTTGCCAGCGACTTCGACGATCGCTCGTAACCCGCTCCAACACGGACACGAACATAACCCATACCGAAGAACTACTATACTTTTTTTCCTGACGGTCCCTGTTTCTTGAAAAAACCCACAGCTCCGTGTCCAACGTTTGACACGTTCACTGCCACGCGAAGTTTATGCGTTTCGTACGAGTTTCACTTTATAGTCGATCATAGGAGCGATCAGCATTGTTAAGTATAGACTAGGGATTTTTATATAAACATTTTCTTTGTCAATTGCCAGTTACAGAAACCATTGAATTTCCTTTTTATGGGGAAACTTCTTTAGTTTGGTGAAACTGTACTGAAGTGTAACTTCGAGTTTGACTAATTATGATTTTGAGTGGAATTGAAAACAGTTGAATATATTGTTGAATTCGAAATATTTTTGCTGATACGATTACAGTAAATTCTAGGTGTGGGTGGAATTTGTAACAGATACATACATGCATTTCGAATCTTGGAGCAGCGCAGTCTAGAAAAGTAAAATAGCTCGAAGACTTAACGGCCTTAGGATTGTTCAGTCTACCACGTTATTACCTTCGTGTTATCGTCCGTTACCATTAGCTTAGGAATCAGGAGAAAGCCTCATTAGCGCTTATCTGAAACACTTTCGAACCTGTTTGACCGCCTACGGAAGCATTCGTGTCTGGAACTACTCCTTTGTGCTAGCATTTTCATTTTTCGAGACTTTAAAAATACTTCGTCATTCTTGATGATGCAATAAAATACATCCTACTCAATTACAACGTTAGTCTCAATTCGAAAATTTTAGAAAATATATAGAAACTTATATACATCACATTCTGTCGAATTTTCATGATTATTGCAAACATGTTGAAATATAAAATATTGCATGCACGTTGAATTAGAGAAAATAATAAGTACGAATTATTTTTCGGTTTCTAAAATGCTCGTATGAAATTAGGTCTGGGAATGAAAGATTATATGGGTATTATGTTAATGAATCATTTATTTGATTGAGAAGCGATGGAATACGATCATTTCTAAAAACAGAAACGATTAAAGATGCTCGAAACTTACGATGTGCATGAGAATGAGCGTGGGTGACGACCTATGTTCACGCGATCGTAGTTCCCAGAATAAAGGTCGAGCATGACGCGTTCACTTGAATGAAATTCGAGCTAGTCGATGAAATCACTTTACAACAGACTGACTCATTTTACGTCGAAACAAGCAAATACTACGCATCTTGGTTTTTCTTAATGAACTACCGGATTACCTGAACAGGAACTACTGGAACTCCTGACTCAATAATCGTTAAATCTTTATAGACATTGCGATGGTTCGGTCGTAGTATTTCCGGTTACTATGAATAACGCAGGTATATTCCTTGCTTTAGCGTCAATAAGGCTAATAATCTCTTTCAGCAATTTAATTCAGGATAAAGATATTTTCAATGTGCTAAAATTATTCAAGAAATGGATATCTAGAAGAGAAAAAACATGGTCACTGCGGATTTCACCTATTTACAATAAAACTGGGTTAAGATTTAATTCAGAATAAAGATACAATTTTCAATATGCTAAAATTATTCAAGAATTAAATGGGTATCTGGAAAAAAATATGGTCATTGCTGATTCCAGCCATTTACAATAAAAATAGGTTGGAGCGATTAAAAACAGGAGAAAAATGACTATAATTGAAGAATCGAAATATTTTCAATGTGCTAAAATTATTCAAGAATGAAATGTGTATCTAGGAGAAAATATAGTCACTGCAGATTTCATTAATTCGTAATAAAAATAGATTTCATTAATTCGTAATAAGTTGGTGGAATTAAAAACAAGATAAAAATGACTATAATTGAAGAATAAAGAAATATTTTCAATGCGTTAAAATTATTCAAGAATTAAATGGATACCTGTCTTCCATCTCTTGCAACTGATGCAGGAGGTTTTTATTTTTCACGAAGATCCGTAGTGCACGATGAAGTGCATAGACCTTATTAATTTCTGTAGCGAAGATTCTACTGTGTTAGACGCGAATGCACACAAAGCCCTGCCTTACACTTTCATATTCCTGGCGGCGAGTGTCCGTAGCCTCGCCGCGGCAGGAACAAGACAACACGGATCGTACGACCGGCGCGATACCATCTAATATTCTCCGCACTTGGCCATGTTTCGACCTTTAGCCACGGCGAACAAGGTCGGGGGCCTCGCAAGCCCGTAAACCATCCTTAACATCCGTGAAAGGATTCCAACACCCACACTCGCCGGCGCAGCAGTCGGTCACCAGACGAGTCCCACATCGCGGATATAGAAGCTGGAAACCGAGGATGAGGTTGCTGGAATTATGGGACCGTGAGCCTAGCTTAAAAGGATTCCACAGGAATTGTCCAAGATACGCGCAAGATCCTGGATCGAATATCCCTATAATATCCACGGGCTTTGTTATTGTTGCTTCTTATTGCCTCGCGTTTCGATAGCATGTCACATGACGAAGAAAATAATTCCACCGTGAAATGTGTATCGTTGTTTAGGAGGATGACGTCTATGGGTTCATTTCACGGAGGACTTTGAATATTCGCGTCACGTTTTACTGAAATTTGTGGGTTGTTCTGTGTGGCATTGAAAAGTTTGGTCGGAAAGCGCTAACACCTGGCTAAAATGACAAAAATGACTTTTTCCGTTGGGCGTAGAGCGTATAGCCCTTTCTACAGCGAAGAGAATGATGTACTAAGCCTGCGCATTGCACTCGACAGACGAAGCGCGTCTTTTCTCTATCTCTATATATGAACAGATACTAGTGGGGGACAGTGGGCGCGGTGGTAGGGACGATATCCTCCTCATAGAGTCAAAAATAGCCATCCATGCCCCCTGCCTTAATAGATACTCGGTGGAAAACTCTATGGGAAATCCAGTTGAAATAGTCACGTACACCTGAAAATTGGAGGGTGGGGCTACTAATGCCGTGTTCATTTGTCACGCAGCTTTCGTGCAGTGAACTACAGCGTCTAAAAGCAAGTGCGAAGCTTAGAATTTCAAGACAATTCAATTTATTTATCTGTGTACGCGAGTAAGTACTACGCACAATAATAATTGATACGCTAAAACAAATTGAAACCTGATTTTCTGACCGAAACTTCTTTATTTAGAAGCTTGTCCAGACTAGAAAATGCCAGTTCCACATAACCTGTTCCGCTCCGAGGAGGATGAGGGAGAAGAATTCTACGGTCCTTTGGATGGGGTTAAACCCTCTGATTACCCGGAATCTTATAGAGATCTCTTGACGTTGCACTGCGTGAAGAGGATAGTCCGCACATTCTATGCGGAAGGGCATCAGATCTGCGTGAAGTGTTGGCATCGGTTAGCACCAGAGCACCAAAGACAGTTCAATGAGGACGGATGGCATAATATACGAGCAACCGCAGCCCTCGATATGGACTGCCATTGCGAAACGTGTGGAACCCGTATTATGCAGAATGGTTTGGCTGTCGATTGCTCCGAATGTATTGAGGAGTATTTTGAGATGAAAAACGAAGCATGGGAGAGGCTACGACAGGGAAAATCTGTCCCCGTAATAATACGGTGGTGAACTTAACCTGGAGCTTCGAATGCGAATAATAAATGGGTCAGGAGGAAACAGTCTACCTGGGAAATGAATGACACCCGTCATTGTATTCGCAAGAGAGACAACAGGTCATCGCCTCCCTGGAATTGGCCACCTACCTCAAGGAACAATCGGAGGCACACCAAGCAAGTGGAGGGACCCTTCGTCCGACCGAAGAGTTTTTTTTTTTATTTTAGAAAATCTCATATGAGATTTACTACAACATAATTACAAAACAGAAATACACTACATACAATACAGAGTATGGAGATTACAAAACAGAGTAGGTTTCTTGTAGAAATACAAATATTATAATACAACCATATAATCAATAGGAACAGTGTATGAACAGAGAGAAAAAAAAACTTGTACTTTAAGGCCACAGCTTTTAAAAAATGATAACATGTAACGACAGGCCCTAATATTAGGTTTGGCTATTATTACTGAGACATCCATTGGAAGCTGAAAGTCCATTTTACTGAGTTTATTAATCAATGAGAGTCTCTTCTCATTGTACAAATCACACTGCCACAAAACATGATTCAGCGACTCATCTCCATCCCCACAACTACACTCAGGATCATTAATGAAACCAATGCGTGCTAGGGAAAAAGCTAAATGGTAGTGGTCAGATCTGACCTAAGAGTTTATACTAGACTGATAATACAGAAATTGGAATGTTACAAGATCATGAAGAGGACCAGTTATGAAGAAGTAGGGTAAAACGAGCCACGCCTCTGTCATTCATTCATCGGTACAATCAGCAAGGTATTGTTTCGAACTCTGACAGAGGAAAATCGACAACGTTGCTATGAGGCACCAGCCTAACGGTTTATCTAAAGGCAATTTCCCCGGTCTTAGCAGTCTCAACAACCAGACAACGTGCGTCACGAGTTAGAATGAAGAAAGAGACGACAATGGTTATTTGATATTCGACTAGGTTATTGATCTGCCTGCAGTGACCCCATTAACATTCTATAATAACCTAACAAAAATGTTTGGACAAATTGCAGAGGAATACTAAAAGTTGTATATTGTTGTATTATATATTTGTTGAATTATAATAAGTTGTACTATTTTTGAAAGTGAAAGACAATTGTAAGCATTGTGAAAGTGAATCACAAATATCGAATTGTTTTATGAATAAACGGAAACTATAAATTTCCCTTAATGAACAGCCAGGTGCTTTATTTTCTACATGTGAATGAATTAAATAAAATATCCCTAAATATATATTTTGATCTAAATTTCAATTTGCAATTCTGCGATTCCCACGCGAAATCTGCTCGGCGCTATCGACGCCTTTACCTTGAGGTGTACATTGGTTTCAATGTTTCAATCGACGACCACAATCCACATCAATACCAAGAAAAAAGAACGTCGTGCCGAAGAAATAAAAGAGCATAACGTACAATTGCACAAGATTTTGCAAACAATCTCTTCTTCCAAAGTAGTCAACGAAGAAACGACGCGAAGAAAATGTATTACAATGTCGAGGATGTATCATGATCCTGTTCCCCCACGTTTCACAGAACAATGAAATTGAAAATTGAGTGCATGCGCTACCGTAGGCGACCAATGGTAACGTGACGAAAGCCGCCGACAAAAAGCCATTGGTACAAGGTTGCGGTCCAAGCAGATAGCCGAAGAAAAAGTCGCGAAATAAATCGAGGTTTTGCGATTCGCCGGCAGCAAATTTTCTGTTGTACTCGGCCGCGATACTTCTTCGTCCGGGATCGCGTGTTGTTCGACTCGGGTAAGTTCACGCACCACTAGCTCGCGAGACCGCAAACACGATCGTCATCCAAAAAGACGGATCGCGCGCAAAACTAAATGATCGACCGCAGACCTTACCGTTAAATGGAAGTTTCAGTTCCGCTGGACTTCATTCCCGATAAAGTGTTCTCGCCGAGAATCGCTTGCCGGAATCTCGCCGCATATTCCGCGCGGCGATTACGAAAGCCTAAAGCGTCGTTTCGATGCACTTTTATTTTAAGAGCCGCGCTTTTTGTGGTCGGCGAGAGCGCCGATCAAATTGCTGATGTGGTGGGAGGAAAAATTACTTTACTACTCGGTCATTTTTTTCATCTTTTTCTGAATTCAATTCAAACTACTGTTGTAAATATTACCGCTTCCAATAAATTTATTTCAGTATATTTTTGTAAATTTTATTATTTCGTGTCAAAATTATCCGTCCGAACAGATCAAGTGCCAATACGTATTCACTCTTGTAGAATTAAAGTATTGAACATCATCTTCACTTCTGAAAAATTAATACTGATAAAAGAATTACAGTCACCAGTTGTAAATATTGTTTCTCTCTCTCTCTCTCTCTCTCTCTCTCTCTCTCTATATATATATATATATATATATATATATATATATATATATATATATATATTACATTTTTCTAATGTTTACTAATTGCAAGAAAAACTCTGGCTATTGATTTGATAATCATGTAAAAAAAAAGAGTTGGCTGCTATTGCAATCACCATAGTCTGTCAAGGAATTGGAAGTTTCCTGTCTAACGACGATTAATCGCATAAAAGTAGAAAGCACGGCCAGTTTAGGGTAAAAACGTATAATCGTTTGGTGGTGCAGCGATGACGAAACCTCGAATTGCACAAGCGCAGCGTCACGCGAACTTTCCCAGGATCGGAATAATCTGCGAAGGGAAAACTGGTAAAGCAGAAAAATTGAAAAATTATGAGCCGCCTTCCCACCACGAGACTGGGGATAACTTCGGAGCGATTAAGAAACGCAAAGTGCCAGCACGCTGTGCTAGCCAGTAGCTAGGTGCACGAGGGGCCTTGCAGTAGCTTGCACCTGCATCCCATTGCGCCGTCGATTAGAAACACTGATGCCGGATAACTGCAAGAACGCGAAACACCGCTGCGTGACGCAAGAAACGCGAAATAATCGCGGCTGCAATCGCGATAGTGCAAGATGCGTGATCGTAAAGAGAATTTGTGTACGTGACGGTACGCTTACGGGAGTAGTAGACGTTTGCCGCAGGAATTTTCACGTTTTTTTTTTTATATTCTGTACGGACACCTCTTTGAGCACCTTCAAACATGTGGATTAATTTTATCGAGTTCTTGTCTCACCCTTCTGCGATCCGAGGATTCAGTTTCTGTGTGTAGATTTCATGATATTTTATTGCGTGACGATGAGACGAGATTCTTCGATCCTGTTGCCACAGCAGCTGGCAGTTTTTTGTCGTATGGCGACGCCATTGAATATTTTATCCTCCTGCCCGACTTGTAAAACTACATTTAGATTGTGCTTCTTTCGGTAGTAAAACACAGAATTTTCGAAATTTTTCTTATTTTCACTTGCTGTCAGGGACCTACTGTGCAGGATTCAATTGCTATAAATTTTACCGATTCTGAACTGGACGTATCAAGCGTGAGGATCATACTGTAGATGTTTATGGGAAATCAAAATCGTCTGGGTTAATTACAGGAGGCAGGACCCACTTTCAATTTCTCTAATACTTTTGTAAATAGCAAAATTAAAATAGAAGATTAGACTATTAAGTGCAACATCATTGTATATCGTCAAAAATGGTGACTATGGTAACGATCTCATTTTATTTACCTCGCAATTTGATTTGTCTTTATACGATCATAAGCAGAGTGATAATCGCTATATTAATTAGCGTAACGACGTCAGCGTCACCGACGTTAAATGAATAATTAAGGTAAGCCTGAGACTTCTCGCAGGATCGAATGAAAAATAAAAAGATTCCGAAGAAGAAGCGAAAAAATTGTCAGGCGGTCGACATTGACCGACGAGTTAACTCGTTTTTCCCGTTAAACAGGCGAGATGAAGTGATTAGGCTGTCAAGGTGATGGTTATCCGAACGAGGAGGGCGGATGGGCCTGAAGAAGGAGAATATTTGATAAAATATGGATCCCCGACCTTTGCCAATAGTCGAGGCATTTCTCGCCGGGCTGATAAGACCACCTGCGCGTCAAGGTTCTCTTCAGATAAAAATCTTGCGCTTCTCGTAGTCGGCTCGATGGCGAGCCTATAGACTATAGGCAGTGGCCACCATCCACCACAATGGTTATTGTTTCAGCACGGTATGCGAGCGGCGTTCCGTGCCGCCTATTTATGACACATTATGCGAAAGCGCACCCGATAGAGTACAAGTATTGCATTTCGTGCCATTGTGATGGCAACAATGATACACCCTGGGCCATATAGCCTGGTACCACTACATAAATCATGATTCGTGGCCCAGGTATCGATGCCCTGGCTCGCATTGGCCGGGTAGAGGTGTCGCCATGAAAATACTTCGCGCCCTACTCTTCCATTTTTTTCTTCGCTCCCGAGCATGATCCATAAAACTGGCTACGCTCATCGAGATATACCCCCTTTCTTTTATTGTATGATGATCAGACCGCAGATTTCCGCATGCAAATGTTCTTCGAACAACGCGTTCAAACTGGACACTTTTGCTTTGCGATGAGCTTCCTGTTAGGTGAAAATTGCATCGATAGTGTTACGGGTTTTTCGTTCAACATTTGGATTGGTCCATGTTGTATAGTGTGTAATTATTTAGATTTCATCCAGAATTTCATCTTACATTTTTTACCAATCTCTACACGAGTCATTTTAGTTATAAATTGATTTCGAGATAAAAGATTAAGTGTCAACAGCACAAGACTAACCCGGCACACCATAGTTAGAATAAACTTCGAATAAAAAACACAATTATTCGTTCGCGACGGTTCGAAAACATGTAATTTTTATATAAAGTATTGGTATATCTCTATAATCAACGGTTCCAGCCACTAATTAGCGGAACACTAGCATTCTTACCACCTAATATAGACTGTGAAACTCGTCAAGCTGGAATAGGAGGATCCAGCTCAATCTGGCGATCCAGTCATTAGTTGGAGATCAAACAAGCCCGGGGCTCCTTATTAAAAATTCGACGACATTCTTCGCTCGATTATTCCTGAGATTCATAATTATGCTCTCCTTATTCCGGGACGTTCCTAATTGCCGCCAGTTATACCTCCGCTGATCTTTCGGCTGTTTAATTCAAGGACTCGGGACCGCCCCTATTCAAGAACGGGAACGACAAAAACGGAGTGAAGGGAGAATAAAAGAGTATACTATTTCGTGGAAAGATGATGCACAATCACTCCAGAACCGATCTATAGACTCTGACTTTCTACACCCTTTCCTACGAAATGAAATTCTACTAGTGCAGCCGCAATTTTTATTAACAGTTTTAGAAATAAACAGCGATTTCTAAAACCCTTCTTAAAAATATGTCTTGGCAATGAAAATAGATAATCAAGATAGGATACATTAGAATGCAAACCTCACAATAATTGCAAACTAATTCATGTGTTTCTTAAGAATGACTATTTCAAAATACTTTAAGTATGTATCTTAAAAAGACGAATTGAAGGTTCGCGAATACTTTCAAAAACAATATTCGATCTTGAAGACTAAGAAGCAAGTGGATAAAAAGCCTCAGTATTCGTGTAATCTTCAAAGTTTTATTTCGAGTAACATTTTAACTGGAAAATCCGGTGAAAGGCAGTGGAGAAAGGAGGCAGCGAAAAAATGATAAAAATCGAAAGTGGCTGTTTCGCGAATATCTCCATGCTAAATAGAGAGCCGGAGGTAAAGTTGAAGGGAAAGGAGCCAGCGAGGGAAACGGCGGTGGACGCTGGCGTAAACGGCAGCGGTCATATATCGCGGTGGCGCCGGAATCGCAGGATCCGTGCCCTTGGACATTAACGTTCATTAGGCGGGTCGTTAAGCCGAAAAGGAACGGCGCGTACCGGAATTTCTGCGACTCGGAATAATATTTCTGCGGGCGGAGGCGTGCGTGTGTCGTCGTGTCGCCCCGAGCCACGACGGAAAGGGTATCCCAACGAAAAACGGTGGAAGAGAGGACGAAGGGAACGGTGGCCGACGTGGTTTATTCGCGGGAGAAGAGAAACAGAGAGAGAGAGAGAGAGAGAGAGAGAGAGAGAGCATGAAGGAGAGCAGCACGGTATGCAAATCGAGGCTTTCGGTTCGATATAGAGGCGACGTGCGCGCGATTCGAAGGGACTCGCCTCCGTTATTCGCCATATATCCTCGTAATTAAGTCGGTCCCTCTTATTAAGCACCCTGCCCTCGGCCTGCTGTATAGTATCACTGATTAAAGGACACAGCTTGTAGCGACGACCGTGTGCTCTCTTCTCCTCTCTCTCTCTCTCTCTATCTCTCTCTTCGACGCTCACATCCGGTCCGGTTTATTTCCTAAACGTCGGTTAACAGGTTCGCCAGATGAAGGAGCAGTAATTGGTGACCTGGTTGTTCGACCGTTCTTGAAAAATAGCTCGGGAATTCATGTTGCTCGACTGGTATGGGATCCTTCAGCTAGGATCAGGATGTAACGGATGTTGTAGATCGGAGTTGGAACTTGTCTTCGTTGCGTATACAGCGGTTAACACTGAACCTACCAGCACCAGTCAAATGACTGATCTCTCGATTTTTAGTTTCTAATTGATGAAATTTCGGAGATCCGTTTCGCAAAAAATGGTTGAATCTGTTAATTCAACTTCGGAATTAGACCGCGGATTTTTGTGCTCGAAGAAAGTGTGAGAGATTAGAAAATTATTACAGAACGAAGTGAATTTTTATTTAACCCTTGCTTCCCGTTATTATAAGAAACATTCAATCTTCTCTTGAAGCAATGCGTGTGAAGGAATTTTTTGAACAGGCGTGGAATAAAAATCATTTCACCAACTTTCTTGCAGAGAACGTAAGAGCTCCGACGAACAGACGAAACTTTCCCGCAAGCTCGTTTTCAGCTTGCACCAACACGAAGCAAGCCAGCAAATAAAGCAAAGCATCGGTGAAAACACAGAACGATTTCGCGCAGCGGTGCAGCGACCGTGAAACCACACGCGTTTCCGTCAAAGTGGCTTTTAAAAAACGTTTTCTCCTTCGCGATGCGTTCTTGCCCCCGTTCTTGTTTCGCCGGCCCAGTTCCTTTTTCTCTCGGCCACAGGAAGTCCTCCGTGGACAAGGAGATGCATTGTCCGTTCCGTTGGCAAGGAGCTCACGAAACACGCAGAAAATCCCGCAAGTACCGTTTCCAATCTGGGAACGTGGAAGCCGCAAGCAATCCCATCGAGAAAATACCCCGGAGGTAGAAATCCGTGGGCCACCGAATGCCCGGTGGCGTTACACGTGGGATTGCCCTGGTAATCGTCATCGTGCCCGACGGACGCGTCTTCTTATCGTGGTACATGGAAGCCGCTTGACAAATCGCCTCGTTAAGGTCGATAGTTACGCCAGTGCTCCTAGGCAAGGCGCGTGGCTGGAATGCGGCACGGCCGTGTGCTGTCGCGAGCGGCTGAAACGCGCCGCGCCGTGCACCTCGCCGTGGCCAATCGGAAAACGGGGAATGGGAACCAAGGTTCCGACGGATGACGACTCGGTGCTGTTCTCTTGAACCTGGAGAATTTTTTAGCTGTTGCGGAACGAGTCAATTTTTCCTGCGTTTTTCTTGCATTTAATTGTGGGAGAGTGTAATAGTTACTGGGAGGCAAACAAGTTCGTAAAGAAACGAGGAATATTAATGCAGCAATGAAACAATGTCCTGTTGCTGTTCAGTTCAACCTGGAAGAACAAAACAATATCAAAAACACTTTTCTATCATCTCTTTACAAAATACACAATAATAATCTTCATAAAACCTCAACGTATGTAAAACTAACGTATCCAGAACAGATCGAACAATGCTAAAATCAAAATAAATTAGATGTATCAATCTTCACAAATCTCCATGAATTTAAAATTCATTATTTAGGTATCCAGAACAAATTGAAACTAAACTGATCTGAAAATGGTACTTTCCCCTGTCCTCCTTTAATTATGTCTGACCAAATAAACGGTCAAAGAACAAGAAATAGCCGGAAGAAGAGAGAGTAATGATCTGAAAAAATGAAATGATATTTGAGGGTAGTTCTTTCGGGTTCGTCAGAGGCCGGTAGTCGTTGATTACGGGCAGGCAGGGGTGCCTGAATATTCAAGATCCCGGCTGCCTACGTCAATGGGAGTCTGCTAGGTGTAGCAAGAGCAGCAAAAGCAGCACGAGCCGCGGCTGTAGTCGAGCGGAGGCGGTGGGAGCCGTCCTCTCCATCGCGGCGAGGAGCAGCGAAATAGAAGCAAAAAGGAGAAGAACGGCGAAAAGGCACTCCGTGGAAGGGGCTGAACGCGAGAAGTGGTGGCTGACGAAGAGAAAACCATCACGATCGCGAAGAGTACGAGAGAGAGAGGAGAACCGCGACACAATCACGTCCTGCACGCGCCGTGCCCCGAGCCACTTTCAGACGCTGTTACACGAGGCACTGGGTCTCCTTCGCTCGACTTCCGCCAGTGCGAAGTACCTTTTTCTGTCGGGAACTTTGTTCCACGACCCAACCCGCCGCGAGCCTCCTCTGGGAAAAGGTGCCTCCGACTCGGCAACAGAAATTACAAACATTTCTGCCCTTTGGGTTCTGGAACTTGGGCATTTATGACATTTGTAAAATTGTAAAAGTTAAGAAAAATTAATAATCATTGATGACGTTTGCACCATCGTTTCCAAGGGATGTTTTATTCGACGAAATAAATTTTCTTATATAGCTTAAAAATTTATTTTTACTGCAACCAATTAAAAAAATCAAATTTGATCAGGATCTACCAGGTGTCAGAAAGCTACAAAAATTATTGTCATGGTAAACCTAACTGAATAGAGTCGTAAGCTTATTTTTCAATTGCAGAGTTACGGATTATTATTTTAGTAGTTATTTGAACGTGCAAATCATTCTGGGTGCACAGTGCATTATGCATGGTGCACTAGACGCACTAGACGAAATCAACCGATGAATTTTGGCCACGTTGATTTCGACATCTATAAATCACCACATGCTTCAACCAATTATTCATTCTACACTAATTTAGAAACATCATCGTTATGGAACTTGATATATTAGTACCTCCTCAATTGTAAATGTCACCGACTCGGAACTAAATCCCAGCGACTAGGAAGAGGCAGGTGCGAACTAAAGTAAATGTCATTTCTCTCAGCCTCGGCAACAGCAAATAACGCACAGTTTATTAGAGAACATATGTCATCGCCGTAATCTGAAAGTCACGGGTATAACTACGTCACACAGTTAAGAAGATAGAAATCTTCGCGTCTCGAGAAGAACTTGCCCATTTATCAATTTCCTGTTTTCTCTACACTTTCAGCTAGGAGCTGCTCTCTGCATTACCTCAAATCAACGGAGATTAATAAAACGAACCGCAAAAGGTACCTCAAAGCAAAATGGGACATCTGTTTCTTTATTTACACTGAAAACGTCCATGTCCTAACTAATTTGACTCAGAAACAACTTGAGTATCCAATTTTATGAAGTTTTCGTTACAGACCCAATTAAAATCGTTCGCGAATAATCAGAAAAATAATCGAAGAATAAATTCACATAAAGGACCACGTGTCCCACATATGCACAGTAGTCTCATGCATATTCAAAGGTTGAGCAAGTGCTCGATAAACATTTTTTAACGAACCGTAGCCAAAATAACAAGTGAAAAGGGGAGATGTGGGTAATCCGGTCCAACGAAATTCCCGATTTCGATGGAACCGCGAGATCTCGGGGGATCAGGAGCAGCAGCAGTCTCGTGTAACATTGCTTCGATCACGATCGGCGCTCGAGGCTCATGCAGGCGTCTCTGACCCATGCGCTTCCAGCGCTCGAGGCAACTCCGAAGTGTGGGAACTCCTCACCTCGGAGCCTCCCGACGACCTTTGCCGCAACCTGCAACTGCATATCTTCCTGCACCTTGAGGCCCCGGCATAGATACGGTCCCGACACGGTTCCGTTTTGTTTCTTTTCCTTCCTTTTCCCACCTCCTCCTCTTCTCGTTCGTTTTCTTTCCTGGCCCCGGCCAGCCCAAATGGAGTCCTCAGGATAACGGGTTCAAGGCGGACCATTAACTGTGACGTATTCCGGTTTACAGAAGGAACGCATTGTGCCCCGGCTGATTGCGAAGCCCCGGGGCAACCAGACCCTCAGGGGCATTCAGCTCACGCGACCATTTATCTTGTTCCTTCTTCGCGAACGTCGATGAAAAACCCGCCGATGATAAAAAGACACCGCGGCCCCCGGATCCCGAGAAAAAATGATCGCAGAGCGGATTGAGCTGTTCGAAGTAGGATAGCCTAAAATGGCCGAGCGTTACGAGCACCCGAGACCGTTCCGCTCCCTCTATCCTCTCGCAGTGGCTTTTTGCCCGCTGATTGCTGCCGGATTGATTCGGCCGATGTTAATTTGTTGGCAATGATTGCGCCGTCGCGGTGCTCCTCTTGCCAACAATTCACGAGGACTTTCCTTTCGGATGCTGAAAATGGCACCGTAGGTGTCGCTTTTTGCTCGGGGTATTAATCAGCCGACGTTTCGTTGCGTTAGGCGGTTGGCTCTTTTCGGGGATGCTGGAGAAAGAGCATCGGAGAATGATGATGTCAATTTGCGGATTTGTAAGGACTCTTTGATGGTCTGGCACTGCCAGTAAATACAGTATTAGATAGTCGTTTCTTTGCGGAGATGCTGGAAATTTTAGAACGATGTCCTCATTAGTTTGCGAATTTGTGCGGACTCTTTGATGGTCTGGCACTCTCAGGAAATGTCTCTTACGAGGATGTTAAATATAGTATTAGATGGAGGAAACTTCAGGTTATGTTGGTAGGTGTTCTCATTAGCTCGCGAATTTGTACGGATTCTATGACGGTTTGATACTAACAGTAAACGTCTCTTAATGTTCAACATTGTGTTAGACAGATGTTTCCTTGTGTAAATGTGACGTGCGAGCACGTTGGAATATGTTCTCGTTAATTTGCGAATTTGTGGGAATACTCTGATGGTTTATTGGTGGATTAGCACAGGAAGTAGATGTGTTGAACATAGTGCTAGATGGTTGTTTCTTTGTGTAGTGTTACGAATCTTAAAGTAATTGGAGGATGTTCTTATTAGTTTGTGAAATTTTAGAGACTCTTGTCGACGCATTATTATAATTCAATTTCACCACGAAAATCGTTAACCTACAAGGAAATAAAGCCGTCCTTAATGTTCAACGTTAGACAAAGCTCTGCAGGAGGGTACCGTAGCGCAAGGATTATTCGAAACGTGCTATCAAACCGTAATTATAGTGATTCTACTTCTATCCGCTACCTTCAGGATTCTTTTCCCGCAGTGGGCTTCAGTGGAGCAAAGGTCAATGTAAATTATCCGACATTTAACGAGTTTCTAGGTACTTCGGCTGCCAATTTACGTGTCCGGATCATTGTTCAAGGCCGGGTTTTGCACGTTGTTTCCATGAAACTATCTTTCGTAAGGTTTTATGCAAATTATGAGTTCCTGGTAGTCAATTGCATCATAATAATTCATATATGTTAAGGGAATTCCCGGAAAAGTGATAAAAATTCTTGGCGAACCTGTTTGCACGGTCTTTATTAAATTTATTAACATTGCTACAATGTTTCGTTGAAATTTATATACATCAGTATATTCAACTCCAATTCTAAAATTCAAAAAATGATTCAGTAAAAAATTGCCAAGATATACGAGCTTGGAAGCCAGTAACTACCAAGATACTCTTTAAGTCACGAAGTCACGCCATCTTCAATATAATAACTGACCTCTCCACCTTAATAAAAGATCAAACCAACATAAAATTAATTGCTACATCTCGAGCTCCCCTCGATTCCAATAACATTAATTTGCAACACGTTCCCACATAAAAAAACAGTCCACAATTTAAGGAGGCACGTACTCATCCATTACAATTTTTGATATTTAAATGAACGTCGGAGTTGTTCAAGTACACTGAAGAATAAAAACATGTAAAATAGCGTTGTTCCCTTCTCATGACCTTTAGCCACGAGGCTCGAAGGATCGCGCGCTGCAGCTTGACCGTGATCTTCGATCTAGATCGAACGGGTGATCCGGTTTCTGGTCCCATCGAAGGCGAAGGCTCACAATTACTATCACAATGTCGAGTCCTCGAGGGTGCGTTCGTCGTGCGACCTAAGTACAGGCTACGATCGGTTCTTCGTTCGCGGATCGTTGCGTCCTCCCGCGATTGCACCGTCACTGATTGCTGCTCGCGTTCAAGAAAGGGACCTGTAGGGCCTGCAGCTGCGTTTACATGTTCATCGGCCCTCTGTGTAAGCTGATGTTAACCTCGATCTTCTTACCCAATAACCACTGGCCACGTTGCTGTCAGGTGTTAGCGTATCAACCATTTTTTTCCGCGTCGAGTGCGTGCCTACCTTATCTTTCATTAGACGGTCCCACCTGTACTCTGTTTGATCTAGGTAAGCCTCAGACACTTTTGCAATTAAATTTTTTTTCCTTTTACAGGTTGAAACAACAAATGGTGTTTTTCATTTATAATGTCGTATTCTTAAACAGGTTCGCCATTACAGGACCATATTTTTAAACATTAAAGTATATGCGAGGACTCAATAAAATTGAATGGCCCCATTAAAAAAATTTGGAACGTCACTCGTTCATCTTCTTCGGGTTCCATTATTAAATTCACATGTCCCAAAAAAAGTATTAAAAATTGCTATTGACTTTAAAACGATTTAATCTAAAAATATTCTCACTACCACACGACTCTACAATGTAATTACCTTTTTTCGCAAGAATTCATCGAGCGTACTCCACGTGGCTGAAGGACACTACTCCCAGCCGTCATTTCATTAGAACAGTGTCAGCGTTCAACGGCATCGCGTCGAACGTAAAAGTCACTAACATAACTGGTAGCTAGCCTCAAGGCCATCAGACCATTCGAATACTCGAAGGCTGCGCGCGACCTTTAAATAGTCCAGACACCGAGTCGCCTAAACGCGTATTAACTAGACTATGACGACTACACGTTTGACTATCTAATGGTGCCAACACACCTTTTCCGATGCGCTCATCGCTCGAACACCTGTTTTCCGAAGTGTGTGACGTTCCTACGCAATCCTCCAGGTGCCACACCTGTTCACCCTAACGAAAGTCTTCGGCATGACTTTAGGAGGAATTCAATAACGTTCATTTCTAATTATCGATCACTTCTCCGACCAAACATGACGCATTTAACATTCAATTTGGGAAATCTCTGATGAAAGGTTCAATAAAGAGCGCACTGTCAGGTTGATCTTGACGAATATTGAAAAAATGTTCTTGGTAGTTTTTGAAAGAAATATCTTGTACATGATATTCTCGTGTCTGCTAGATTTTGACCCATCGGAATATATTACCGACTGTTGTCCGTTAACATTCTGCGGCATTCCAGCATGGAAAAGTTCAACGCGCACTATGGGAAAACCTCGGTATTCATGATAAATCACGAGTATCTGAAATCAACACTTAGTATTTTTCAGAAATTTAGATATTATCGCCTATAGGAACATAACTTTCCCTAAAGTGCAGAAAGGAGAATATTAACAACGCGCACGGGACATGCTTTTACGCAAACGCACGCTGTTGGACGCAAATTTACAAGCGGTGAAACCGTGATAACGATTTACTTCCTGTATTGGGAATCATTAACTACTGTACAACTGTAAACTGTTTCTGAGTCATTTAAGACAAGAAGCCTCCGTTAATGGCATCCCTATCTTGATGAAAGAGCAAATCAACAGAGAATTCAATATTGTGTACACTGTTCCGTGTGTTATCTGCTCATGTTCGTCGTAAATCCACAAAATTCTCCGTCGACTCACACCACAGGAGCAGTGCAATAACGGTGGCGGCACTTCGCGAGCAAGGAGTACTCGAACCAGTTGATGAAACGAGATCTCGAATGTCGGGTCTCCAGGAAGCAATACGGCGGCGAAATTCGGGCTCGGCGCAAGAAGAGGGACATTCCGGGGCGTCAAGTTAGAGGACATCACACCGTCCGACGAATGATCCGCCTCGATTCGAGGGAATCCGCTCTCGGTTTTTGCGGGGAGAGTTCTGCCCTGTCGGTGCCAGCCACGCTTGGGGAAGGAGGAAGGTTCGTGGTCGAAAAAAGCTGTCCTGACGGACGTTTCCCGGGGAAGGACGTCGACGATCATGGCCCGGAGGAGCCGCTCTCGGACGTTCTATCCGCGGGATTCCACGGCTTGTTCGTCTGCGAAGCAAAAAAAAAAAAATACGAACGACACGTGCGTGGCTGTCCACTCTTCCGGCGATAAGTCCCTCGTCGTCTCGAGACTCGATTTTCACGACCCTTTGACTGAACGAGTCGCCGATACCGCCAATTAAGCGCCTCCGCCGCGATCGAACGACGATTTACCGCCAGTTAAGCCTCCTTTCTCGGACAGAGTGCCACTCTACCAACTGGAAATGTTTTCATTCTGCCGGAGGTTCGCCTTGGACTACCCGCGATTAGCGCGTCGATGCCTGTGAAATTTAAAGACTCCGCCTGGGACTCGCCTGCCGCAGGATTAAGAGCGGCCAAGTTGTCGACCACGTCCCGCATCCATGCGAGATGGAGACCGTTTCTGCTACGATCTTCAGCGGAACGCATAAACTATTCCCATCCTCGGAATCTCGTTTTCTTTCAGCCTGCTCCGCTGGCTTTGGTGGCGGAACATGATGGGAGGAGGATGACGGGTTTGGTCTTTGTGACTCTATACTGACCGGGATTGTTGTAGACGACGCGGGAATACATATGATTGGACTGGAGCTCTTTTTAACCAACAGACGCAGCCTAGTGAATGCCATTTTGACTTATTTTAACACTATTCGCTTCATTGTACCAGCAGATACGACAGCGCGACAATTCTTGGAGTTCAGTTCTTTCCATAACTTTTTCATTTCAACACTGGCCGACCCTACGGACGTTGTCCCGTCCAAATTTCAATAAATTTGTTTCTGGTGGTTTCGTGAATTTGTGAAAAGCTATTGGAAATGCGTAAACAAAGTAAAAAGAGAAAAAAACGTATTTCTGAGTGATCATTGTATCTATTAACGATTTCCCGAATTTTTCATTTTACCGGGTAACTTTACCAATTTTTCTTTCCCTGAAAACCTTATTCGGACTATTGCGACCATTTTTTTAAAAAATTAGCCAAATCGACCCAGCCGTCCTCAAGTGATGCGCTTACCAACGACTAGCATTTATGTTAAATTAGGTATTTAGGATTAATCTAACAATAAGTGGGAGCGACGGTCCTAAATAAGTGGGAGTGTTAAACTTGGTATTTAGAATTTTGCTAAGAATAAGTTTCCTCTTCACCGCTATCCCTTATATCTGGCCCTCCTACACTTCGACCATCAATAAAAAAGACCGTCTTGTCGGTATACGCTGAACACGTTTTTCTACCCTAAAGTCAGTCGAACCGAAGCACTTGAGCGAGGAGCTTCATCTGTATTCTTTTTTCTGAATGAACTCTCTATACCGAGTTTTCATATTTCCTGTACTACAAATACTTGGCATTACTTTATTTCATAACCCTGTAGAAATATCAACAATTTAATTTTTATTTATATAGATCGATGAATTTCTGATTTTAAAGTAGAGCTACCTTGTCAAAGGAAACGAATGAGTGTTCAAATACTTGTTGAATCCATTGTATATCCATACGAGGTGTATATAGGTCACTCGGCAACCGCGTCAAACCCAAATCGATCTTCTTCAGCAAGTTCGTCGATCTATTCTGTGGATCGCGCAACTTTCGCAGGTTCCCGCCTCCGTGTACCGGTGCGTGAGAGGCGTCTACGCCTCGGCTCGGTCAAAACTCGGGCCTGCTTCTCTATTTATTCTCTCGTCTCCAATTAATTTGGCCGTGGAAGCGTGGCGTGGTCCCGAACGAAAACAAAGCAATCGCGCTCTGGTATCTGCGGTGGCGGGTCTGCCCGGTCGTTTAATTAGCGAGTATTGTGCAGCCGTGAGGGACCCGCGGTCGCCCTCAACTCCCTCCTCGGGCTTCGGATATCGCGTAACAAGATCTTATTCAGTGTTCGGTGCACGGGAGGGTTAATGATGCTATCGCCATACAGTGCCAAAGCGATCGCATTACAGATACTATTCCGGCGTATTCGCCGTGGACCCGCTCGCAAGGAGGCGCATACGGCGTCGATATTTCTTTAACGATCGCCGCTCTACGCGCTGATCCCACGTGGCCGCCAGCCAACTCTTTCTCCTCTTCTTGATCCCCCTCCCCCCTCCCTCCCCCCTCTCTCTCTCTCTCTCTCTCACCGTTCGATCTTTTGTTACAGACCACGGGAAGCTTGTCGTATTACCTGGTAAGGATTTCGCTGGGGACTTTCGTCGATTAATCGGCGAAAGAAACCACGAGAGCAAGCACCACCGGCCTTATGAAGATTTTATCGGACCGGCCAGCACGAGATACACCGTTCTTGAAATTGTAACGTTTGTTCCGGGGGAATTGGTACCCCTGCTGCCCCCTCGCTCTCGACCACGGTGCAATTGAATTTCAGTTGGATCGCGATCCGATCGACGCCACAATGACTCCTTGCGAATTTATCCTTATGTTCGCCCGGAAATTTCTCCGGCGATTTTACTTTCTCCTGACCCTTTAAGCCCCCGTACCTCGGGACGATTTAATTGTTCGATGCGGACTGAGACCGTTCGCGGGTTAATAAGGTGGTTATTGATGCTATCGGACTGTGTTAATTGTCGGTGACCGTGCGCGGCTGTGTTCCGATGGCGATTGTAATTGAAACAGAGTAGGGGAATCGTGTAACTGTGATCGGTTCGATGAGCGAGAGATTGTGGCTGGGATTTGTGTATGTGGGAATGCCTTTTGTCACGTGTTTTTTTTTTAAAGGTTTCATGGCTGATAGATTGACGGAATTGGTGCAGTTAATAAACGTGATATCGTTGATTAAACACAATGCGATTGTTATGAGTATTGACTGGACGTTAACACTAGAACTATCGAGCACTAAACGCAGTTGGTATACATTGCCTTCTAATAATGACAATATGGCATTTATTTAGATTTCGTACACGGGATATTTAAATATGTATTTCAATAGAGGAGTTTACTAAAAAAATTCTAAAAAAAACATATTTATACTTTCAATATTTCTAATCGAAAAAAATTCGCATGAGTCATTTTGACTTGTCCGGTAGTTCTAGTGTTAAAGACTCTGGTCACACAATTTATTTACATTTCACTACAGTGACATGTCCGAGGCTCTGTATTGCGATGCAGCGATTTATTGAGAAAATAAAATCAGGGTCGAATTTTGAGAGAGTTATTCGTTTTTAAAAAGTGTACGAATACTTTGTACACCCAGTGTATATGCATTTTGCGTAATATATAATAAATTCAGCAACGATCTACCGCCGGTGAGTGAGGATTGTTCGCGTTCCCATTGACAGTGAAAATTCTCCAACCTCCTGCGCGAGTCTCCCATCAATTCTGCAACATCGTCGACACCAAGGTCGCGCGTATCTCCTAGTTTCTTCGAGGTTTGTGGGAACTCTTTACTTCTCACGTCGCCGGCGAACGTTCCTCGTGACGCTTGGTCCCGCGCGATGGGAATCGTCTGATTGCGGCCGTCCGTATTCACTAACTTCGACATCGATATTGATCCGCATTCCGGTCTGCTTTGCATATCATCCTCCGCAGAACATCGAACCAGTTTTTACGTCGACGGTCATCGTTACGTCGGTTTAATGCAGCTTCCGGCCCGATGCTCCCACAATTTCGCATCGAGGAATCGATACGGTCCGTTCAACAGGAGAGCTCGTTCTCCATGGAAAAACTAACTGATTTCCTTGGATAAATACGGCGCCCGACGTTTCACGGATCGGCGCACTTTGAAGCGCGCTGGGAACACTAATCCGTGGCGGAAACGCTGCTATAATCCGGGGCAGGTTAGTCTCAGATCAACGGCAAAGTTTCAGTTCTGATTAAATTAATTGGAAGCTTATCTTCTGGAACAAATTACTGGAGTTCCCTCTAGCTTAAGGTTTTTCTTAAAAGCGGATTTTATGCATTCATAGTGAAACTAAGTAGGTGCAATTTCAAACAGGAGATTATTTTAAGAAAATTGAAAAGCTTCCATGTATTGATCCCAGATTATCGGAATTATTCGGTTGGAGGGAAAGTTCTGTCGTATTTTGAAGGAAGCATTTTAATCAATTTATAAAAATATATGTTTAATACTATTATCTTTCAGATAATCTGTCAATTCCTGCGTCCCAATGATTCACTATATGTTAATAATAAATGTATAATGTTCTCGGCGCTACGGTTCGATCAATTATTACTTAGAAAATCAAAAAGCAATTTTGCAAATTATCAAATAATCATCGACGTTTCGATTCTAGTTTGAATCCTTATCAAGATGTATTTGCAATGCGTCTGTCGAAACGTCGATGATTATTTGATAATCTGCAAAATTGTTTTTTGATTTTCTAAGTAATAATTGATCGAACCTTAGCGCCGAGAACATTAAACATTTATTATTAACGATAATACGATCGATATAAGTGACATATTTATTCACTATATGTGTTCTTGATTTACAAGCAAAATTACCTTATTTAAAATACGACAGAAAATTTATAAAATCAAAATTTCCCTTCACACGAGAATCGTCTCTTAATTTCCCACTGACTATACGCCATCCTCCCTAAACTCGCATAATCCCGTCAAAAGAAAACGACGGCCCGGTTTCCCCGTTAAAAACCGAAACCAGTTCGCAACCGCGCATTATGTCCGGCGGCGGGTCTCGGTGCACGAAATTCGGCCGTCCGTTCCGCTAATCGTTTAAGACATACTTAACTTAATTAGCCCTCCAATTAGCATAATGCCACGATAGTCGGCGCGTTGGGAACGCGCGATTTTTATGCCCGGGGTTCCGGTGGATCGTTGCACGGCGAAAAAAGGAGCATCTGGAGCAGGATTTGGGATCTACAGGAGATCTTTCCCGGTGGATCCGCGGCGGGCCCGACATAATTCCCGCACGGCCGAAAAGTCAGTGCCACTAAAAGTTTCGGGGCGTGGGCAATAATTTACGATGCCGCGGTGGTAACTATCCGTAAGTACCGACGAGAGCAACGCTAAATGCTCGTCCTTATGCAGAGCCCTGGACGCGTGCACCAGAGCGAAGGAGAGGCATAATACAGAGAAGACGAAGAGGAACACGAAGATACCGACCCGTCCGCCTTTACTACGCATAAATCTGCGGTCTCCGCCGACCTCGACGGACTTTACTACCATTCCACGAAAACCCACACCCCGAAATGCAACGATTCAGACTACCACCATGCAACCACCGGCGCAATGTAGGTCTCTGTGTCTTCGGGTTGCGAGGAGTACCTGTCCCCTGTATACACGAAAGGGTTTATGCGTTTATAGCGTCCTGGCGAGTAATGGAACACCGTGAAGCTGCATGCGAATTTTGCCGAGTTTTTTCCTGCGAGATAATCACTGGCAGAACTGCTTCTGGTTAATATTCGTTGACGGAAATTGCTTTCTTCAGGTGGGCTCTTTTCGTTATTTGTGACCCATTTGAAGGGTATTTTGGGTGCGTAATTGATCCTTGATGAGCACTTTGAGGTACCTCCATGAAAACTTTTCTTGTTCCAGAAAATTAAAATTGCATAATTTAAACATTCTCTTAATCTTAATCTCGTGTCTCCTAGGAGCTATTTCTGTTTAATATTTGTTGATGGAATTTATTTTGTTTGTGGCTCATTCTAGAGGTGTTTTTTATATGTAACTGGTTCTTGACGAGCACAAAGAATAATTAGAGAAATATACCTAACCTTCACTGAAACAACTGCGGTCCTGCGTTAATCGGCGCGATAAGTGGCTCGATAAATAATCGACACGGTGTAAATGTGTGACCATTTGTAAAATAAAATCGTTGCAGTTGCCGGTCCGGTCGCACATATCATGTTCGTTCGCGATATCCGGTAATAAGCAGACAACACCACGGGTTTCCCACTGTCACGGAGCAGTCCGCCCTTTTATTCAACGACCGGTACACTTTCGTTCGACGTTGACATTGCATAAGTGCCTACACGCGGCCAGCACCGTGGAATACTTAACGATCAACGAGCCAAAGAAATGGGAGGAGTCGTGCAGCGTGTAAACGCCACGAAGCCTAATTACTATATTAATTGCCTCCGCCCGAAGTTGTCTTATTGATTATGGTCTCGCTGTATCCCTGGATACTATAAAAGGTTAACCCGTATGGTCCGATCGGTGTACGAAAGATCGAATCGAAACGCGTCAGCGGTTGTAGTAATTTAAATGACGTGATTTAATATCGCGATGACGTTTATTATACCGAGGTGTAAAAATCGTTGATAACCACGAGAGAAACGTGGTTTAATGAAATTCATTTTTTACCCCTTTGCTGTTCAGAATCGTCGAAGCTTATTTAATTAACTTTCGAAGACGGATCGGTGATCGTGTACTGTACACGAGAAGAAATTTTTATTGGCGGTGTAATCGGCTGCTCGGACATTTTTGGCGAAAGAGGAAACTTATGACTGATATTCAGGTGTCCGTTCATGCTGAAAAAGGAAGAGCGATGGCGATACTGTGCCTCAATTAACTGCTGTTAATTAAAACACTTTAAAACATGCTGATAGAATTTTTACAATACTTTATCCACAAATATTGTTTGATTATTAGATTGTGGGTTTTTATGCAAAAGAAAAATTGTCTGCATTCGTTGCAAAACACTGGAGCTACGTATAAACACACATTTTTGTTTCTAACCATCTTAATGAGACAAGAATAATACAATATTTTTAGATGCAGGAATTTAAAAATGCTGGTATTATTTTCAGCCTTGTCAACATATATTAAAAAAGAAAATGACGTTTTCATTGAAGCCAGTTTGTTGCAATTCAAGTGGAATATTCTATTTTGCATGGAGATGTAAACCAACTTTGTTATAAATGCATAGAATCTGTCTGATTGTAAACGTGCACTCAGATGCAAAGGTATAAAACAAAATTTAATTGCTTGGAACTTAAAGGTTTAAATATATTCTACAGAATATAAATTTCTTCGGAGTGCTTCTCCAGTGACCGCGTTGAGGGTGAATAAAATTGGCCAATAGAGAGCCGAGGATCGTACCGACTCCGACCCGATCCAGGACCTATCTGCGAGTGTTCAGGGTCTCAGGGACTCGCGAGAACAACCTGTAATTGTACACAGCCTTCGAGAGACTCGCAATAACAGAGTCGGCGATTCCCATTGCGGAGATCGGGACGCGTGACCGGAGAGGCGAGCCGGTCTTTTCTTTTCTGGCTGGCCGGTTCGTTTCTGCCTTTCCTTCCTCGTCGATCTATCGATCCTCTTACGAACCGACAAGACGCGGCTCGTGACTTGATGACGCGACCAGGCGAGCTGATCTCCGCTTTGTCCTCTTTGCCACGCTTCTACGGCCGCGGATTTACACGCGTAACGAGCTTTTTGCCAAGAACACGATAACGCTCTACACGCGCGGAAACGTAACACGTGTGCCGACCGTTTGTCTCGAGATACGCGTCGCCAGAGCTGCGGAGTTACTGCGTCGTTGGAAACGCGTCAACTGCGATTTTGGTGGAACCTCTCTTTATAACATTTTTTAAATAATATATACCCAAAGAAATGTTTAATAATTCCTGATGGACGCATCTTTATAATTTCGACACTAAATCTACCGAGCACTAAAAGCAATTAAAATGTTTTAATTGAAAAAATGACTCTATTTATTTAGATTTTGTGCAATTTTGATCACAATATGTGCTTGGATAAAAAAGTTATCCAAGTTAGAAATTAGAATTAAAAATATTAGAACTCGTCATTGTGATGAGTACAGTGAACCCAGTGCTGAACGTAAAACTTTAATATAGAAAGCATTTCTCAATATTATGTCATACATACTTTAACTTGCTGCGCTACAGAAATCGTACACAGCAGGGCCAAATAAAAATTTAATTCTTTAATGATTGCAATTAGCTGAGTCTTTAAATTCTTTTAATCGTTTCACTGCTTTATATTGCTCTTACTTATGTTTGTCCTAAATGCATAAAATCCGCAGTTCAGTCATCATTATGGAGTTGAATATTTGAGAGACTAGATTGAAAAGTGACAATAAAATGAAGAGAACATAACTTTATTAATAAAAACCTAAATGCGCTATAAAAGTATATTAATATATTATGGAAGCATAAACTCTGCTTTTATAACAAATTTTTTACGATAACAGAAGCCTTGCAAAGTGCATCTTCGATACTCGGTTGAAACTTATGAGCATACGTTGGACTTGACCCAATTACTACTAGCACAAGATTACAAGGAACATGATGTTTATTTCATAGCCGGACATTTTTCTGTAAATCTCAATAATATCAAGAACGTTCTTGCACTACGATCGTTGCTATTACACATTTTTGACACTGGTTAATGGAACAGGAATTTCCTGGTTGATACTGACCAGTCGTAAAATTTTTCCTAGACTGCTGAGTAAGCGGTAATGATTTCTATTTCGAAAATAATCGCGGTTTCGCCTACTTATAACTCGGCAATAATGATCAACGGTAATTCTATGATAGCAATTTACGAGCAACGGCTAATGGACACTGCTCTCAGAAATACAACGAAAATCAGCACAACGGGAACCAGTTCTTGCTGATCTCTCGCGAATTGACTAAGAATTCGCGAATAGTACTTATCGCCGCTCGTGTGCGCGATATATTTGTTCTGGGCGAGACTATCGGAGACGTAAACTTTTTTCCACGATAATCGACAACGAGGAGTGTCCCCGTTATCGAACCGCGAACTTATACGACTCTAGATAACAAAAGCTAGTTCTCGTGCGACGACCGGCAAACATTGCGAGCACTTTCTACACGTGTAAGTGGACAAAGGTGCGAAATCGATCGAGAACAATATGATTGACTCCCTCCTGCGAATTCAAATCGCGACATAAATTTCATTCGTTTTGTTTTAGTACGACGGGGGTCCGTGAATGACTTCATACGGTACTTGTCCGATCAACTTTAATGGTTGAAAGGTTCTGGAAAATTACTAAACGAATATAAATTGAGATTAACAAGGGAATGGTTAATACTTTGTGGGTAAAAATTTTTAAAAATACTGTGGATCTTCATGCAACATTTTCTGTAGCAAAAAATTAATTTCTTTTCTCAAATAAATCGTTTAATAGAGTTTTCTACTAAATTTCTTCTAGCACTCTTAAATGCGAGTGCAGGAAAGATGACAAATTTGTTCACGATAATATATGGAGTATCCACACTTTCTACAATCTTTCCATTTTTCATGCGTGGCCTGAATATGTAGAGCTAAAGTACATACGTTCGGGTCATTGGTTCACGGCTCTAGACAGACAAAAAACGTGACGATCAGCGATAGCGAGTCACTTTGGCCTTATCTAAATCGAGGTTCAGAGAAAATTAACCCGGCGATGGAAAAACGTCGTGAACAGCAACGACTTCATAATTCGACGAATAAATCGCCCTCGAGATAAGGAGATACCATAACAACGATCGTTCCATATATTTTTCGAGATGGGGGCCTCCCGAACACCCCATTAGATATCCCATAACCAAACACTGCACGTAGGTCCTACAATCTCCAAGTAAAAAATATAGAAATTATATAAAAATATATTTCTTCGTAATTTTAATAAATCCAAAATGGTACAATAATATTCTTGAACGAACGCACAAATACCACTTTCTACTGCGGATTTTCTACATTTATGTCAAAAATATATTGTGAAAACATTACAAGAATATTGCATTGCTTTCAACCTGTTCAACTATTGTTATTGAAAAAAGAAATACTAGGGAATTTTCATTTCCCTTTTGTTATTTACAATACACCCAAACAATTTTCATTCTGCATAAAAATCTCGTTGAATAAAATGTCGTTCTCTTTTGCTTCCTCTCTTGAAAAAAGATGCATCGAAAGAGAGAGAGAGAGAGAGAGGGATAGAGATGCAGGGTGCACTTGGCGAATCGTGTCGTTGGGTTTACGGTCTCGTAAATAAGGGAGCGTAAAACCAATATATCCGTTTTTTATGCGGCAAACAAAACCGTGCGCGAGCGTGTAGTATAGCATGCGCGTATCTGCATACGCTCGGAGCTTCTGGGCAGCGAGCTTATAACCGCGCGAACGATCCCCGATAAGCTCGCCTAATTTATCGCCCTTTATCCCCGGGGTTAATGCACCGGGGTGCACTCGTTTTTTCGTCGATTTTGAATCGGCTACCGATTCGCGACGCGTGCTCGCTCTCTATCGGCGTGCACCGAGGGTCGTGCGTGGAAATTTTCTTACGCTGCAAGAACAACGGGGGGTCTGTGCGATAACACGCATTAGGTAAAACACTTTCCGATAACACTGAGTCATTCGGACTAGGGAAATCGACTGCTGCTGGTGATATCGAGATTGGAAAATCCCGTCTTCCTCCAGTTCGATGTGGAAATTTTCGGTTCAATTCCTTTCATAACCTCTTGTGCGATATTTAGATTGAGAAGTTTTAACCCTTATACGTTCCTCAGGGCGAAAATTCATTCATTTACTATTTCTACATACTGTAAAATGATTGTGTCCCCCTTATTTGTATTGTGAGACTATTTTTTTTTCTAAAATGTGACGTAATAAATGAAGCAAAGTTAATTAGTTTAAAGTGTGAAGCAAAAATGGGCGAGAAAGTATCATAGAATCTTTTATGCAACTATTTCTGAGGAGCGCGTGAGGTTTAAACAAATAAAACTCACCCGTTCACTAACCGAACTTAAATTATTCCAATTGCAAATCCCATTATTTGGAATTATTTGTTCCAATTCCATTTCTACATTCCAAATACCTATAACTACGTTTTTAATTTCATACGAACTACAATACTTGACTTTCAATTTCTAATTAAAAATTCTTAGTTTTTCTTGACCATTGTTCATTGCAGATTTGCATGGTTCTCGAGTGATCGCTGATCGAGACTATAAATTGCATAATTGAATGTTAGGGCTCGAGAAAGTACACAAAAAATTAATTTCGTGAAAATCAAAACACCCCATTCACGGACAGCATAACACTATCAAGATCTCCACGGCGCACATGAAGCATGTCGCCCAAAAACTTGAATCACTTTCCTCGATCGGAGAATTTCTCTGTTACTCGTTGCACAACGCAGGAATTGCATAAGCCCCGCTATAGTTTTATATACCCTGGCTGCGAGCAGTGAGGCTGGGCTTCGGCGCAGCACCTGCGATCGACGCATCGATCGCGATACAGCACGGAGGTGGTCCCCGGTGCATCGACGCGACGCATCGTCGCATAGCGGTGCATCGCGATGCATCGCGGTGCATGCGAGAGCCGATATCGCGTTGCGTCCACGTCGTTGCACGTGTTCCCCGGAGTTTCTCGAATATCCCGACGACATAAAACACCGCTGGCCGATATAAATCGGCGGTGCAACGAGATCGATCCTCGTTACCGCGTCGCGGGGTGCGTTGCACCGCTGCACATCGTTGCAACGCACCGCTGCAACCAGCGTACAGTGAGACGAATCCGTCGGCGATCAAACATCGATTCTCGTAATATTTTCGAAATAGTTTGACGTTAGTTGAGAGAGAATTAATTGTATTATGATATGGTAATCTTTATTCCTTCAAACCCCATTTGTGACCGCTGCATAAAGCCAGAGAAATAATGAATTAAATAGTTTATTGTATATAGACTACGGATATTTATGCATTTATACTGCAGAACTGTGTAGATGAATTTCAAAATTGCAGCAAAATTGAACAAATTTCTAGTAGTTAATATATAAGAAAGAATATTCTATTTGGTATCTGTCTCTTGCAATCGACGCAGACAATTTTTATTTTGCACGAAGAAGAAATTTGACTCTCGCTGTCTGGTAACGCCGGCCATATATCCGGATGTTACCGTAATTAGAAGGGATTATGCACGAGCGCGTCGTTGCGCGCGTTCCCAGGAGTTTCTCGAATATCGAGGCGACATAAAACACCGGCGGCCGATATAAATCGGCGGTGCAACGAGATCGATCCTCGTTACCGCGTCGCGGGGTGCGCTGCACCGCTGCACGCCGCTGCAACGCGTTGCACCGCTGCAGCCGGCGCCCCTTTTGTTTTTGCAATCCCGTGGATCAGATACTAGGCGTCGGTTATCACCGCGTGGTATCAGGCCCACGGCGAGGATGTAAGTATACGCGGCGCGCGTTCCTCGGCGCACAGTGTGTGTCTCAAGATAAGATATCTGGAAGGTCCGGGGCACCGATGCCTCTGTCCACCGCGCACGAGAGGATTCTCTCTCTCTCTCTCTCTCTCTCTCTCTCTCTCTCTCTCTCTCTCTCCATCTTTCTTTCTCTCTCCTCCCCCGCTCTGCCACAGCACCCCGGTTCCTCAGCCTGTCCCGATCCGCTCCGAGTGGGAGCAATAAATAACTCGGACCGATCGGTTTTTGCCGATCGAGAGCCAAGCCGTTCCACCCTGTGGCGCGCGCGCCAGAAAGACCACTCGGTCCCTGATCGTTGGATCCTCCAGCGATCCATGGACCTCGTAAAAACGAGACCGCTCTCGAGATCCCTGCGCGCTAGCACCGGTCCGAGAATAATGCCCCAGTAACGCGAGCTTGATGCCAACCTTACTTACCGCCAGCGATCCCTTTTTGTGGGTTTTAGGAATCCCCTTTTGTTTTCTGACCACACTGTGGTGGATAAGGTGGTTCCGTCTATGAGGACTTTTGCATTGCAGAATAATTCTCTACGTTCTCTGAACGAGTTTCAGAAACAATCACCTTTAACTCTGCAGTATTCATTAAAATTACTTAATTAATTTTATTTTTTAGGATTCAGCAACCCTTCTATTATAATAAAAATAGCTTTATTCTTAGTTTGCAGGACGTGCGTATGGTGATAGCTCGGTAGTCAACGTGTTAATTTCCACGATTTATATCTATCTAATCTAATCTCTATAAAATCGTGTCTGTCTGTATGGATGTATGTATGTTTGTAACGGCATCACTTGAGAACGGCTCAACGTAGAGAGCTGCGGTTTGGATCGTTAGATGCAACGTTTCTTGGAATAGGTTTAAGAGTAGAGAGCATTCGAAAAAGTCTATTGGTTCAAAAGTTGTGACGTCATTAGTGACACCATGACCACTTTTTCGCCCTCTTTTCGGCACGTTCCTGCTTATAACTTTTGATCGAATGGACTTTTTCGAATGCGGTTTGCTCTAAATCCTTCCAGAGACAGAAAGAGAGAGACGCGAAAAGCGAAATTGAATTGAACGAAATAAATTATCACAAAAACGTGTAGCACGTACATGCTTTTAAAAAGACTGCCACAGCAACGCGTGGCGGGGGAAAGCTAGTCAATAATATAATCGTATATAAACCACCCTTCCGGGGGTTGCGCAATTTATTCAATATCCACGGGGCACGCGAACCAGCAAAAATATCGCCAAGGGGTCGAGAATCGGCTCGAAGCTCAGCCCGTTACGTTAAGACATTAAAAGCAGATAACCGATTGGCCCACGATCAGCCTTGAAGCCGCATTACTCTGCTCCGAAACTCATAATCAGCGTCGATGTTATCATTCGTTAGCGTACTCGGTGCGGCGAAAAATAAACGGGACGTTCCGCGAAGTCGTCGCATCGGTGTGTACATCCGTTTGCGGCTCGCCGTCGCGTACAGAGCATTATCATCTTCCCGAAGAGAAGATGAGTTATCCGGGCAAGACATCATCGTAATTTCCGAGCGCAGATTATATAGGGTCGCCGTGGTACCGATTCCGATCTCGCGCCGCGAGACATGTTTTAACTTGCTAAACCGTACCGCGCAAACGTAATTTTCGTTGTTCCATGTGATCGCCGCAGATCCAGGGCTCGTGCGCGAAGATCATCGGAATGATGCTGCCCTCCTTCCATTTGTTCACGGGTCTGCCGCGTCCGTGGCACCTGCAAATTGCAGACTCTCCGTGCGGTCATTTTTTCAGGGAAAAGTGCGAGAGAAATGTCTGGAGAATTTTTTTAAAGAACCACGAGAGAAGCTTTTTGCTTCCGAGAACTGTAGACAGTCACTGGGACATTGATCTCAATTTATATTTATACCTAAACCCTTTTATATTGTCGTAAAACATTCGTTCTTTCGCCATTTGCTGTTGCACAATTTTTTAGCAATTTTTTGGGGGCAGTACTAGAAAAATTCTCGTAGCTTTCAAGCATTATAGTCCGGTCATTGAAACATTGTTGTATACGTTCATTCATCACTGCTTCAATTTTAATTGTCATAAAACCTGCATTCTTCAACTTTAACCATTTGCTATTGCACAATTGAAAACCCTTCCTGAACGCAGTAGATCAACCGAAACATCGTTTTATCAGTACAAGATGGAAACAAGTAGTTTCAATTATATAATCGCAATCTCTAAGTTGCAAAGGAGATTCTAAAGTGCTCCGGGAGATGCAGTAAAGTTTCTGCTCGACGAGCCATAACGTGGTGCCACCTAACTGTCAAGGAAACATCGCGGTCACGATCGCAGTTAGTCACTGAGCGTTCAGGCGTTAATCTCCGTCCGAATCCGCGGTGGTATCGGCGTCGCATACGCTCGTGATACGGGGCTGTGCATATCAGCTGCACCGAGTGCTCTAAGAGACAGGGGCTGGTTGCACAAAATGATTGGTGTATGCAAAAATTATAGCAACGTAAAAATTAATAATTAAAGCTGTGAACGATCCTCAGCATCGTCAATCACACAATTATAAAAAAGGCCCGCACTTCGAGGCCTAATCATAAATTATATTTTGTAAAACACTATACAAGCTTACTGCTCTGAACTTCATGCAACGTCGCGATAAATTATAATTATTTTAGCGAATTCGACCAAGAAATTTTAAGACTACTTAAAAGTACTGTACCTTTTATGTATGTAGATAAGAGAAATTGGTTTTTGGGTGCACACTGGGAAATACAGAGATGCTGTGGGACGGTGCGTGCGCCAAATGAAAGAAAGCTCGCGATCCCACGAAGCCACGCGATGCTTCATGCCACGTGCACGCGACCCCGCGACCTTAAAGCTGAGCACTATTTTCCGCTGCCGACAGATTCTCCTCTCGTGCTCTTTCTGCACAGCTCGCTGTCGTGTTACAGGACCGGAGATTAATATTATCTCGCGCGGTCCCGGGAGATCGTTTTAGAGTTCCTACACGTAGAGAGCCAGGGAGCAATCTTCCTCCGGCGCCGTGTCTTCGCCGCTTCCGTTGCAACCTGCGAAATTGGAGGCTGCAGGAGTCCCACAAGCGATGGAAACTTGCACCTACAACACTCCAGGCTACATAACGAATTTCCAGATTCGATTATGATTCGAATGCTGTATGGAGACAGTGTGCTCTTAAGGGAGTATTCTGGTTTTCAAAACCGCTCTTGCATGGTTTCGAGGAATTTTATCAGAGACACTATTGAACGTTCACCGTTGAAACTTTGCACAGATATTTATCGATGCTTGAAGTACATGTGTGATTTTTTTCAAGTAGAAAAAATCAAGATTACACGAGTTATATATATTTTTATAGAGTGTGTTTTGAGAGACGTGGATCTACGGTTACCACGATTATATAATTATTAATTTGAAAGAAAAGAATTAAGTCGAAACATTCTGAGTTGTATACAGTGTACAGGTTTGATTGATGTTATGACCTAACATAAATTTTTCCGTAACGTTATTAACCCGTTTGTTCCATGGCACTTGTGGCAGAATATGCTAACACGCGGAGTTCACGCGATGCACGTTCCGTTTTCTGTTTTACGAGCTTAGTTTGTTACAGCCATTAGCAAACTGTGGAATTTATGCATTTATAGCGTGCCGCGATTTTCTAATATTCAGCAGGAGTGAAAGTTCGATGAATTTTAGCGATCTCTTCATTTTACTTTAAGACTATGCTGATAGACTGTGCGAAATTCATTTTCACTTACCTTAGTAAATCATTGCATTACCAATTCATATTTATATGAAGATCCACAGTCTTGTCTAAATTACATCTCAGGCAATCTCTATATATAATAAAATCGTGTCCGTCTGTCTGTTTGTGACATTTCCGCTAAAATTCGTTAAAAAATTATTCTTATCTATTTTATTAATTAAATTCGTTATATAAAATCAAAATAATTAGTTCCGTTAAATTTTGTTGTCTAAAAATAAAATCTCTATCTCTACTGAGACCACCTTGGCGATTCGAAATTTAATTACGTCAATGATCAATCAGGATTTGTTATTGCACGTAGACAAAGTCGTGGGTACAGCTAGTCATTTAAACAATTCAATGATGAATGTATGCAGTTTTAATTTCATGTAAAGATATTTGTAAAAAGAACACCCTGTAAAGTCGAGTAACAATCATAAAAAGTGTTGTTAAATTTTCTGATATAGTAATATAATAGTAACAATTCCGATTATGGCACTGAGCATAAGACAACAAAGGTTACGAAAGTTTTGTGCAGGAAACGGGCTCCGTGTTCGCGACACGGCGTTTGCAAATAGTCCTCGCTCTAAAACGCAGTATTCTTCGGAACATTATACTGAACACCGGTGTACCAGCCACCGAAGCTTCTCGGCCATCATTAACATACCCCGCTCGCATATGCATATCGCTACTGCGCTTTGAACACGGGTACACGCGTGTCGCATGAAAGCGCGGCCGCCTCGCGACGCGTACTCGTATACGCGGAACAATAACGTTGTACAAAGAGCGATACGGTCGCAAAGCAGGCTCGACCCGATAAAAACCGACGTTTATATTTCCCGGTCTGCTCGTTGGCACGTAACGTCCGTGCTATGGAATTTGAACACGTTCCTCTCGAACACTTCTCTTTCAAAATCTATTGTGCTCCTTCGGCGAACGCTTTTGCTCAGACTTCGCTATTTCTTTAGCGATGATTCTTGCGAAATCTTCCCAACGTTCATTATCGAATTTCTTATTAAAAACGATTTTTCACTAGCTTCCTATGCAATGAACATAATTCAAGAATTTCATTTCAAAATATGTTACTAAACCTTTTTAATCGACGTCTCCCTAAAAATTAATCTTGGTCAAATCATAGACACATATTTAATCCTTCATTTGAATTTCATTTAAAAATCGCTTTATACAACACGCATCAAGACAACACATTTTATTACCCTCGTATACGTTACTAAGAAGTAAAATCATCTTCTTTGAATAATTTAGAAAATCACTTCATAAATTGGGGCGCATGCAATGACAGAAATGAATGACGTGCAAAGAAATTGTTCTAAGGTCTAGGACATTAAGATTTGAATTGGCAAAGAATTTATCCGTGGCACGTTTTATAGTTAAATAAATGATGTGACCTCATCAGTTAGACTCTTAGAACTTTGCTCGACGGTGCATCGAGAGGCATCGCGCGCAATCGTGCATCGTGTCCGACGACAAAGCGGACTCGGTCGGTTTGAAAAAATTAGCAATGTGCGATCAGGAGGAAGTGAAACAATCCGGATAAGGACAGACGAACAATGAGGAGGAGGAAGAAGGAGAAAAAGACAAGGAAGCTGTGCACGAGCGACAGCTCCGGCAGCTGGCGCGTTTAACGCGTCTGCCAATGCTTGAAACGCGTCTGGTAGCATTCTTACAAGTGCGTGAGGGGCCTCATTACGGGCCCAGAAAGTCGGTACTGCTCTCCTGTCATGGACACACCATGTCGTTCCATCGGTGACTTCTTTGCCACATCCGACTACTCCCGCTACTGCTTCCTTCTTGTCCTTTACTTCTGGCTACCAGGACACGCGATACGAGTGCAAATGGCCGATTACTGTCGCCACCTTGTTCTCAATTCTACAGGAATTTCTGCAAGATGAGCACTCCTCGATTTTATTAGCAGGATCGTTCCATGAATAAAATAATCATATTTATTCGTCTATTATTTTTGTATATATTGTAGATAATTTCAAAAATATACATAGGACACTAATGGTTCTGATTATGTTTTTGTAATCCATTTTGGAAACTGCATTTCTTAAGGGATAATGTAATAAAACAGTGAGTGTTTATTTAGAAGAAAGCAAGTTCATATGAACAACATTCACTTCAGATTTAAAATTTCTTTTTCACGAGTTCAGCAATGAAAGGAAATCTACATCCTTATTGAATTTTTGAACGGCTACGAATGAAATCATTATGAAATCGTTCGAATTGAAATTCACGTGCACCGATCAAATGACATGAGCGATGAACCTTCATAAACTCTTCAAACAGCTTCGCTTCTTCCCGAGCCAGTTCTTCTCTTTTTCAAGATCGCGCTGGTACATCGTTCGAAGGTTCGTATATCTTCCTCGTGAGAGGTTCTTAATGACTTACCCGCCAATCGACGATCCACCATTTACTTTCGCGACGTGTTCGCGCAGCCCCGCGTCGCTTTCCCTGAATAATTAATAAACGATCGCTCGTTCTGATTACTAATTACCGATTAATTAATTACCCAGGACATTTAATAAGACGACCATTACCGATGCGTCGCAGGTCGAGCCGTTTGCGTGGACTTCTTAAGACTGCGCCATTTGCAATTCTGATGGATCGGTACAGAGTTGCACTTCCAAGAACAAATTAAATATCTTTAGACCCGCAATAAAAATTCTGGTTGTAGAAGGATGCGATTTTTCGAAATAATTTAATGAACCTCTATTTTAACAAGTACCTCATTGAAGGGCACATATATCGTGCAACTTATAATAATTTATTTATTATCAAATTCATGACGATGGCATTTATGTACGATGTGTTTTATTAGATAAAATATTTTCTTCTCAAAGAAAACTGTTAAGAAGTCCATCTACTAGATAAATATAAAGCATCTTCAGGAAAAGATTTCACAATTAAAAAATTACTTCTAGTAGTACAATATATGCACTTTCAACCAAGGTTCTCGATGAAAAAATAGGTCCATTAGCTTTCCCGAGAAAAATCGCAAAAGATCACGTTTCCGTCAGACTGTTAAAGGGGGGGTCGATTAATTTCCAGGGAAAAAATGGCTAAAAATCACGTTTCGGCCGGATCGTTAACTAGACCTGAACCCATGAAAGCGTCTGCGGAACCCCATGGAAGGTGGCCATTACGGCCCCGGCCTCGATTTAACGAAGGATCCCGAATTCCAATAAATTCCGGCGACTTTCTCGCAAACGAATGCGCGGGGCCGTGCGTGATTTACTCGATTTTTAAGGGACACCATTAAATCTCGTGCAGTAAAGGCAGCACCGTGGAGCTGATCACCGATACCCTCGCGGAGAGGAACACGACATTCACTGCCTCCACGGTTAACGATATTCCCCCTTGGTCTTTTACGAGAGCCGAGAGAGCGTCTAGGCCCCGAACGACAGGGCCCTGGGTCCCAGAGGCGTGCACGCGCAATAAAGAGTAAAATTTAATTGCCAAATAATAATTAGACGAGGCGAAACTCGCGGCTCGACGTAATTTACGATACTCTAGTCTGCCTCCTACCGGCGATAATAATTTCCATAAAAATTACGAGTCCTGTGTCTCTCTCTCTCTCTCTCTTTCTCTCGCTCTTCGCCGTCTCCTTTTCTCCAGTTATTTCTCCGTCTCTCTCCCCGCGACCTGCACTTTCTTTCGCTCGCTAACGACAATATTCCCCCTTTCTTGGCTACTTAATTTGCGCTGTGCTTTATGAGAGACCCTCGCCCACGGCGGTAATCTACCCTCACCTGGAAGAACAGCGCCTGTGTGTTTCACTCTGCCAGCTCGTGTCTCTCGTCCTCCGGACGCCATCTTTCCCGTAATGGTCCTCCGGATGAGACTACGTCGAACAACTCTTTCGCCTGCGTTGTTGTTTCCCCTTCTCCCTCGTCGGCGTTGTTACGTGATATCGCAAATAATAGTGATTACACGAACGAGGGAATATCTTTCTTGCATTTATAATGTCCCCAGCCGATAGCCACCAGATGGTCGCCATCGAGAGAGTTGCGTAAGAGATGGTCTATAACTGCGCCTGCGAGACACGATAGATTGCAAATGATACCTCGGTCAGGGTGGCGACAAGCGAAATAATATATTGCGAGAGGCACATTGAAATAAAGATTACTGGAAACCGATCGTGACGATCATGCGATTTACAATGTCCTCGATTGTGACCGAGAATTATTATTATTATCTCGAGGCGCATCTGATTGGAGAAATATTCAATCTGATAATTACTGGGAACAGGAACGATTTGGACACAGCACGTGTGGGTACGTCGAGGCGTAAGCGTCTCGCACAAAGCGATTATTTGCAGAATTACAGGCGCACAAAGGCGGTCCACGAAAAAGTGTCTACATAACTTTGTCAAGCTCGGTTCGCAAAAACGGTTCTAACGCTGCAGAGTGAATGCCACTAGCGCAACAAGAAAGAAAGAAGCGCGCCGTCGTCGAAGAGAAAGCGTGAGCGGAAAAAATGTCATGCGGAAAAAATGTTGAAAAGGGAACATTGTCTGGCAAGGAACGGGAGGGTTCCACTTGACTACCCTGGCAGTCGAGTCCTTTGTGAAACCGAAGAGACCGTCGCCGGCCGTCTCCACGGTGTGCCCGGTCTTTTTTTGCGGCAGCTTAATTCTCATCGTTCGCCGTCGCTTCGGAAGAGAACTACGGATAATTTTAGCGAGTCACCGCGTGATGATACTCGTCCGTGTTTCTCACGTACTGCCTCCGATGATAGCACCACGTGGTGGTCATTAAAGCTCCGCGAAACACGCGGAATGCGAGGACAGGCTCGTCCTCCAGGAGAAAGGTAATCCTACGGATCTCTCTCTCTCTCTCTCTCTCTCTCTCTCTCTACCCTCTCTTTCTCACTCACGCTCTCTCACTGCATCGTGCTGCTTACTTAACGTGACCGGTCGTGATCGGTTTGACGCGGTTTTTAAAAACCGCCGTGACGGCCAATGCAAATTGAATGGAAGATCAAGGAGAGACTGCCTCCGGCTAATACACACTTGTTTAATATTTGCTTTGAGAAACATAGTGAATCACATCATCGATCAAAAATACTTGTAAAAGTGTATCTCTGTATTGATTTCCACAACGTAATTATTTTAACACGATTATTCCCTTGTTTGGATGAAAAATAATTAAATTTTCAGGAGTGAAGAGAATCCTGTGTGTATTTGAAGAAGAAATATATTAATCCTCAAGAGTGAAGAGTGAAGAATTTATTCAAAGTTTATCCCATTCGTTTATCAGTAATGAGTCCCAAGCTTAATTGCAAACAAATACAATCTAAAATGAAGAACAGATTAAAATTCTTACTTTATTCCTCATGGATCGTCCTCAATCGTTCCTCCATTTTTATCGACCGCACCATTTGAAACGCATAATTTTTAACCTAACCAGTGAAACATCCTATTCATAGGACACCGTGCATTCCTGCGCAATCCTGCATTCTCTCGACCTTCGTCCTTCCCCCCTGCCCCCGCAGGGACTATCACCGCGCCGGGTTTCGCAAGCCAACGATAACCAGATGCGTTTAATAATGTTTAAATTAACCACCGCGGGGTTCGTCTGTAATTGTCGAGTAAACGTCCGGCAGAGTGATGCTGGCCAAGCGTTATATTTTATAGTGATCCGCGTTCCTCGAGCGGCGTTATTAAGCAATCGTGTGCTCGTGCCGCGCGGGCCGCAAGCTTTTTTCGCAAACTAACGCCGGAGAGAACATTACACGTTCCCCGGGCCGCTTAATAGATGTTGCATATAATTATCCAATTAGAGTCTGTGTTCTCCGCGGCGTAACACCGACAAATTGTCGTTTAACACGGAGCCGGGAGGAGCGAGCGTGACGACGAGGAAACCGCGGACACGTTCGAACATCTTTGAACAGGATCGAACAGTAGTGCTCGTTCAGCTAAATCTGTTACACTTAAATTTGCACGAGCCATCCCCGCTCTTCCTCCGTTACTTGGTGCGTTAGCTTCAGATTCCAGTAGACAAGGCAAAAGGTAATTATGCAATAAATACATTTTCAAATTCAGTAATTCGTTGTTTCACCTTTTCAATCGTAGTACCAATGGACTATTTATATTTTTCTGATTGAAACGAGACCAAATACGACGTAAATCGGACTAGATTTGTGGACTCAATGTAAGTAGCATAATTAAGGACGTACGCATGATCGCTATGTACGATGTCTGTAAAACTACACTGATTTACGTCGTGTTTGGACTTGTTTTAATCGGGAGAACCTCAGCAGTCCATTGGTATCATATTTGAAAAAGCCAGATGAAATTTCTGAATTTGACACGCTTTTTGAAACGTCGATCGCAACGTGAATTGTAAAGTTAGAATTTTACTTTCAGTGAGCATTATTGTATTGTTCTCTAACCGCCATCTTGTAGACGTCACCGCGCCATGTCCTCGATAAATCGTCAGTCGCTTCTTTGACGACTGTATTACGTTTCCAGGCACAATAACCGATGATGATTGTGTGTTTGTTGCCCGTTGTACGACGGGAAACTGATGGTTAATTAATGATCGAATTTAGCGTGCTGAACGAAGCGCTGTGTTTACGAGAAAAGAGAGCTGTAAAATTAAATTGCGATTCTGTTTGAAGCAGCGGCGAGATTGTTAGTGCTAGTTGCAGTTGGATGTGCTGCCTCGCGTGATTACATTCCGAGGTGCTTTACTGACAGTAAGTATAGGAGCATCATGTGGGAAGACATTATATCCGATGGCCGGATGGCTGACGAGCAAAAGGCGGAGCTGGGTCATTTCTTACCCTGATGGAGTTTGTGATAGATGATTTGGAAACTGATATAATGTGTGCAATTGGTTCTGTCTAGGATAGACGCTTTGGAACTGATATATTCTCTAGCATGGTATGAGATCAATAGACTGTGGATTTGATGCATTTATGGCAAAAACGAGTAGATGAAATTTGCCGCAGTAGGCAAATGAAAAGAATTTGAGAACATCAATGCAGTAGTAGGTTCGGCTTACTAAAATTATAAAAAGAAGAACGAATCGTCTATTTGGATTTCAATATAATATCATTGATTAATCACATAATCCTTTGATTTCTTACAAGCTTGTCATACAATTCACGAAATCTTAATATAAAAATTTATGAAAATTTTTTACCTTTATAGCTATTTTCTGCTGGCTAAAACTCGCCGCAAGCTGTACTTTGTTACTTTCTGGAGTAGAATTATAAAATTTTGGAAAAGTGGTATTTTGTATGAACGTAAAAATAAATCGATATTTTAGATCTGCCACGTTAGGACAGAGTCGTAAATAGTTTCGAGGTGCGAAAGCTTAGAGCCGGCGACGCTAATTGATTTTAAAAGACGATAATTCCCCTCGTTCGTTCGGATCTGCTTCGAGCAGGGATTTTTCTCGGGATTTCCAGACTATCCTTGCTCGTACCCCGAGGGTCTGAGCCTCTCGTTAATTTCCATTGGATACTCGTCGAATCCTTCGGGCCCGAAAGCGGGCAAAGTAAATTTGCTTAGTCTGGTCACGCGCGCGCGCATCGCTCTTCAACGTGCGCGCATTCTGCGTCCGGCGCGGCGTGCGCTTCCACGCCGTTCCTCCGTTTACTCGTGTCATTATTACCCACGGGGGTAAACCAAATATGCACGTTGGTTAGTGGCAATGGTAGAGAAGAGAGTTAAACGAGCCACGGGGAGTGAAAAAGGAAATCCTCTTTCCTTTCGGAGCCTGACGTCAGTCACCGAGCTCCGAGCTTTGCTCAATCGTTACACGTGTCCACCAATTCGTGGAGAACGTCTCGTCAACTCTGGGAGAAGCGTGTTCATGCATTGATTTGCAAAAATGCAGTAGAAAATTTCATAAAAATCATACAACGAATATTTACTACCTATAATTTTAACTTCATATGTTGGATTATGACGCAACGTTCATTTTCAATTGTTAATACTTTATAAAATCCTACACGTATTCACATTAAAGAAAGAAATTTCTATGCAAAAAGGTTCCAGTTGAAATAAAATTTTCACTTAGAACACAAACCCACAGTAATCCCTAATGAACCAACAATTTTAACAATCGCCATCGCTACCAAATAAATTAGCTCTAAATATAAATGAATATAAAATTATCCAATAGCTATCTAAAACAGCTTTATAGCTCCTAAGCACATTTGACAAAAGATTTTAAACACAGATGGAATCGCAGGATGGTCTATAAAGAGTCGATCTCATTATACTAAATCACCGAGGGTTTAGGATGCATAAAGGGTTCAGTTTACTATTATCTGTTCGAGCGAGCTGCACGAAGTTGCGCATTAACGATTTGAACATCCATGCCTCCCGGATCTATTTTAATGGGGCGCTGCGTTGTATTGAAGTTTCGGGCCAATATAGCTGGCGATTATCTTATCTATTTAGGGTTATTCTATTCTAAATCCTGGTTGATTATCAACGTCATTAAACTCCCAATCGCCATGGTGGTCTCAGATAGAGATAGAGATTTTATTCTTAGACAACAAAATTTAACGAAATTAATTAAAAATTAATTACAAAAAATATATTTATCACGATATTAGGTAGGAATAATTTTTTAATGAATTTTAGTGGAAATGTCACAAACAAACAGACAGACTCGATTTTATTACATATAGAGATAAAGATTTGGAAATTGTATCTCCATTCCACACAACAGTGTCGCGCATTACGCACATTTACGATGGAGATTGAGTACCGAGGGAAATAAAACGAGTTTCCTTATCTTACCTTGCCGTGTTCACGACGCCGGTTTTATTAGGCAAACGATAACCCGGAGGCTCGTTGCCATCGAATAGCTTAACGAGTGTCTGAGCACACACTGCCGTACTCCGGCAGAGCACTCATTCCTTTGATTCCCATTCGAAATCTTTGAATTAACTGGCACCCGCGTTAATTTTATACCTCCTTTCTCACGCAATGTGCAGGTAGCAGCAGTCATCGTGACAATACTGTGCACGTTGTTTTATTGTTTGATAATGGGGACCCTATAAAATTATACCGTTCCATAAAGTTCGACATTGCTTGCTGCTCGTTCATGAAACATTAGTCGTTCACGCGGGGAATAAACTGTTGTTTCAGTTCATACTTATACAAAATTTTATTTGATGCAGACAATCCTTAAGAGTTACATTTGTTATTCACAATTACATATTTTCAGATATAATTATTCATTATACTTTTGAACATTCTGTATATCTGCATTTCCCATTCGTTCTAGATCCATTTTTTGCGATATAAAAGTATCTTTCATTTAATGAAGATGATAATCAGTTAAATGGTCCCAAAGCTACCATTTATTTTATGACCCACATTTTGCTGCATACAAAAATTTCCTTTCGTCAGTGGAAAGTGTAATGGTCTCAATGGACTCAATGGACCCATCCTTTATTGGCAAACGATTCTCTTTACTCTCCCAAGATCAAAGTGATACCCGAGCTGCCACTCCAGTCCGACATGACCCATTTTCGATGAAAATAAAAATTCCCCCTTGTCAGATAAAAGTTAAGCGATCTTTAGGATTACCATTAAAATACAAGATCCTCAAGTTTTTTTTTCTCCTACAGAGCCCAACTTCCTCTTCATCCGTAGAAGGTTAACATTGATACTATCATATTGACTCTACAACCCCAAAACTTTCCCCAATCCTGGAATTTCCCCAGGAAACGATTCCGTAGCATCGAGTACATCGGCAACCCCAAACACAGGGTACTATCAGCGTCAGATAACACGGGATCGGTTCAACTACGATAGTCCCGAACAATGGGGCACGTTTCGAAACAACAGCTCGGTCAAAAGTTTCCATAGATCGGCGAAATGACACTCGGCTAGGAGACCCGGTGGTTATCAAACCATAATTCAGGCTGGTGGCTATCGCTGGAGATAGACCCCGACCAAGATCAAGTTCTTCGCGAGAGCCCGCCCTGCTCTAGGACAGGAAAATCGTGCGAGGAAAATCGAGAGATGATTTCCGTGTGGATTGTGGTTCGGACAATGAACAGATGGTCGATCGTCTGCGATCGCTCAAAAATAATCTGCGGCACGCTTGGCCACGTGCCCGCGAACGTGATCGCCCGATAAAAGGAAGATCCCCGTTGCGGAATTCTATTCGTGGAAATTTATGACACGCGGGTGGTCACGGGCCGCGCCTTGTCCTCCTTCCCTCTCGCTTCTGGCGGCGAGCTCGATAAGAGGCGTCATTGTGAAAGAAAGTCTTCAGTATATCGGGTGATTCACCTGACTTTGAAAGAATGAAGGCACAAGCTTCTCACGCAGCCTAATCTTCAACGGATCAAACTTTTGCTACCAGTTATACGTCACTCCACTCGTTCCAACACGCTCATGACGAATATACCTTTCGTTTTTTGGCGGAAATTACTAATTCCCGAGATATTCGCTGATTATTTTCTTAGTAGCACATTCTGTCTATAAGACTGCGACGCAGTGGGCTGTCTCGGTTAATGCTCTGATCAATATCTAAATTCTAATAATTGATGAGATTCCGAGAATTAGGATATCGCCCGATCTGCCGCACAATCCTCGTGGATTTCATCAGTACCTCGAAGCCACTCTGAGTCTCTACTAAAAATTGCTGTACCATTCTTAAAAATATTTTTTACATTAAATATGTTGTGTCTAACCAATTACTAAACCTTTCAGTATTGTATGAGGTATTATATCAATTTCAAATAGCTCCGACTGAAAAAGTTTAAGCATCTTTCTATAAAATAAAAATTGTCAGGAGCCAAATAAACATGTCATGCCTCCTTCAATAATGTCAACAATATAAAAATAATACGTAGACATAACTGAATTCTTTTAATCCTTCCATTGTTTCAAATTTGATCTACTCATTTCTGTAATAAATGCATAAAATCTGCAGTTTACTAATGTCACAGTGTTAATGATTGAGCCGAGTTTCGAGACACCCGGTGCATCGCTAATTCTACATACATTAAGTATGGTCGTACGCCTCGTCCGGTAACCCCCTCCTCGCAGCGAGCGATAAGAGGCGCGATCGTGGAAGGAAATCGTGCCAGTCTCAGCGTACGCAGAAATCTGCCGAGTGTCTCGTGATCCGCGTTCAAGTTCCACGGCCCGGACGACCTCTCGCGACAGGGCTTCACAGGGGAGTACAGCAATTATACCGATAACTATTAACAAGGGTGGGGGGGAGGGAAGGGAACGAGGGGAAGCGCCAGAGGAGAACGCGTTTCGAGCGGTCGCCGGTCGATAACGGCCGATTAGCCGCGAACCGGCACGTGACACCCTCCACGGACTTTGAACGCCTCGTTAAGATTGTTTACGAGGAAACTTCATTAATTCGATCGGACTCGTCCGCGGTGATTTATCGCGCGGAACGTCAGCGGAACGATAAACGCCGATAATTACAGACCGGATCGGAAAATCGTGTCTCGTACGCGGCGAGACGCGCGCCCGATCGCGCCAGACGCACAGGAAAAGTCGAGCGATTTCTTCTCTTTTTCTTATCGCGATACAGAGATCGGCTGGATCGCGATTGCGCAGTATTTTCTGTTTGGATTCTGCCGACGCGATGCGGCCACTATCTCGTCTTCTGCGAATTGATTTTGCCGAGGCGTTGCGCAACTTGGCGCTTTCTGGAAACTACTAGGTTACTCCAAAAGATTCTTTCACATTGTGTAACGTTAAACGATAAATTCTACTCGATCGAAATTAAGACATATAATAAATTTCATGATATCGGCGCCAGAAAAAGCTTTGAAAAAGATCCACATCGGGATCGAAACGTTAGAAACATGATTTAATAATTGCACATTTGTTGTTTCTTCTACAAATGATCGAACCTGGCGCCGATATCATCAAATTTATTATATTGTGTAACATTGTTACACAAGCGCGTGCGAATTAATTTTTTTATTTTAAAACTGTTGATCGGAATTTTCTCTCTTGATAAATTAAATTGAATTTGCATTACGTACATTGATCACAATCAGATCTTAATTTGCACTTTTTATTTGTACATTTCTATATTTAAATTTATTCTAATTGTTGTGTTCATGTGTCTGGGTTATTTCTGCAGCTTCCACGATAATTGTTCACTCGAGCAGATTATAGACTATCGCTTCTTGCAGTTTTTAAGCCTTTCCCATCTATCACTTAAGTGTTACTTCAAGTGTCACCTTTACATTTTAATCTGTGCTGTCGCAGACGCTCATTTCTATGCAACCACTGTCATAGTGACACTCATTTCTATTCAATGTTAATGTCGTATAGTTATCTTCTTGTCTCGTTGACGACACTCCTTTTTAAGAAGTTCATTCAATTGAAAAAAAATTTATTTATACAAATACCTTAACTTTTATATTGTTAAGGTTGATGTATATGAATGTGAGTGACAAATATTAAGAAACAATGAATTGTACATTCAATTATAATATTTTCGATCAATTTTATATTGATTTTTACCGTGATTACTTACAATTTTTATCATACTTACAGTCTTTTATAATGTGGGTTATTAAGTTCAATTTTTCAGTCTAAATTTCTAGTACAAATTGCTCTTCGAAAATTGTCTTTAAAAAATTAGAAGGTGTAACAATTTTTGCTACAATCTAGTAGTAAATTATAATCTATCGACTACTATTATTCATTAAATATTTTGGAGACTACCGTATGCACAGTGGTTGCTATTATTAATCGAATAGTACTTGTGAATTTCTTGCTGGACACCTCTACTAGTATTAAAACATTGGCTTCATATTTTAAGGACAGGAACAGTCTTGATTACAATGACTAAACTACTTCGACATTGTAGAATTTTTTGCGAATGAGATTGTCCGGCAGCGAACGTGTTAATGAACGGCAAGCGGATCGATTTCTGACGAGAACGAAGCAAGTACCGTTGCGTTTCGAGAAAGAGAGTGTCGCGTCCGATTACGACAGAAACGGCAAACAAAATATTTGCGAAATTCGCGATGTCCGTAGTAGACATATGATGAAGTCGAAAGCCGATAACGCGAGTCAATGATCCCGATTCGTCGCCGAACCAGACGGTTCGAACTGGTTATCGTTTCTGGAGCACCGTTATCATCGTCCGGCAGTTCTTCGACGACTGTCAGGCGCCTCGTTACCGTCCCGCTCACCTGGCGTCCGCTTCCCAGGCTTCACAGGACGTAAATGAGCGTCGTCTAGACGGCCGTCCGAGCAAAAAGCCCCCGGATAATTGCCTGGAAAATAGGAGCGAACGACGACCATCGTCGTCGCCGTCGCCTTCGTCGTCAGCACGGAACCAAGAGCTGAATCGAAACGAATCGAATCGCGAGACCAGCGCGCAGAAATTTCCATTGACTCCCGTCCGTCGCGAAAAAAGTTTATCAATTATTAATCCACGAGACACGGACGGGTCAAGCAGTTTTTTGTTACCCCGACAAAGGCGAAGGCGAGAGGGAAAAGTCTCGAATAACACGGTCTTCGCTTGTCCAATTATTTTTGGAATTTATGGCGCGATTAGAATGCGCGATGGATATTCTCGGAGATACGTATTTGAATGGGTACCCGTTTCTGAAATTTTACAGGAGCAATTTTTTCAACTCAAACGTGAATTGCAATAATAAAAACCCACTGAAAATTACATTCTTCCATTTGGAAATTACTGTAAACTGTAAGATTTTCTTTCTCACAGTTGTTTTTATAAAAATTCTCTAAAGTTTAAAACACCTGACATTCATCTGATGTTTCGCGATCGGGTCTACTGGAAACAGAAGTTACAATCATTTCTTTTGTACCTAGGTAGATTTTAATCAGTTTCATATACTCGTATTAAATTGGGAATATACGCATATTCTGTAGTAACATTGTCATTGTATACGAAAGACCTCGAGATAGATGGAGATCAATTTTCCGCTGATACAGCACGTGGAACACCAATATGGCTGTTAGTCACGATTTCTTAATACTGACTGCGAGATTTCACAACGAGAAGTATCAAAATCCCGTTAATCAAGCAAGTATCAATTTAATAATGCAGTATTGTTCCTAATATATGAAATACATTAACATCATCTTGAAAATGCAATTTCTAACAAACCACAAAATAACCAGTAACCAAATACAGTATACTGGCACACGATGATGCTAATATTATCAGTATAGTAGCATAACCAGATATTTATGTATTGATATGCACCGTCAAATAACATCGCCGAAACCCGCAGCTGCAAGAAGAGCGGCAGAAAAACACGATTCAGAACGGTCCACAATATTCCCAGCAACAAAATGCAATATAATGGCAGCCGATGATCTCAACAGGCCTGGGGCCCGTTCCCAATGACTTCAAATGACCGAGCACTTTCTACTGGCCAGCGGGACCATTTCCCAGTGCTACTTTTGATCTCGTGTATCCTCGAATTTGCATTCGCTTTGCAACACCGTGTTATCCATTTTTCCTGAGGGCATTAACTGCACCTAACATACCCGCACACAAGGCGTTCCCATCGCAGTAGATCGCAATAATGAAATCCCGGAAACCTCTCGAGCCGTGTACTACGATCTCGTTAGAAAATTGGATAGCTCATCGGTGCGGCGAGCAATTTCTCCAGCTGTTAAGAGGGTGGCCGAGAGAAAAGGAGACACATTCCTCTAGGAAACAGTCGCGGAAGCGAACGCGTGGGAGTAGCCGCGTAGGAATAGTCGGTAGGAATATAGTCGTGCCGGATATTACGCGGTAATAAGAGTAAGAGTCACGCGAGCGGCCATGGGAAGGAAAATTTACGAGTGTGTAGATACGAGACAAGCTCATCGTTGTCGTTTTCCTCTTCCTCCGGTGTGTCGTCGTAACGTTTGCAACGCGTTGTCGTCCGCAGCTCTCTCACGGCGTCATAACAAATATAAAGCGACGCCGTATATCTGCCCGCGGAATCGGACGCAATCAGCGGATTCCGGGAACGTTATTGGCAACCGCGGGTCGCGAAACAGGAAACCATAACCTAGCACACGGAACAACGCGTTTCGTGTGTCCGTGCGGAATAGCCGCGTGACTGGCACGTCACGCTGAACGATCGGTCACCGGTCGCCAAGGACGACGTTCGATAGCTGCATTTACGCCGCGAGGATAAATTACCGACCTGTTCTACGGTCGCCAGATAAGAAATGCTTTTTACGAAAAAAATTTATGCGATGTTCAAGCTTTAGGTTCTGTGGATCTTCTGGAATGGGTATGCTGAAGTATGAACGGATCGTTTGATTTGTTAGACTTGATGCTCCTGTTGTGTGAAGTTTTATTTGATTTCACATTTTCTGGCCTGTTGAATTATTAGTTCTGCTTGAAATTCAGTTTTCAGTTGATTTACTAGGCCCGATTATCAGATCTACAGACGCACGAAGTTTACTAGAGTTCATTCCAAGTAGAATAGGTCTGACCTGGCCAGACTGACCAGTCTCTATTTTTCAGTTTCTGTTTTACTGGATTTCATTCGATTCTGAGATATTTTTATTCGCGATTGAATTGTTAATTTTACTATACTTGGCATAAATTTATGACCATGTGAAAGTAAACTCATTAAAACTTGACGTAATAGGTCTACAGATCTACAATGTTTATTTGAATTCATTCAAAGTAGAATAGGTCTGTCGCACACAGTCGGACCTATTATTCCTTAAATAAAATTAAACTCTATGTTTCTTGTTATTTAATAATCTAATGATTGTGAAGAAATAAGTGGTTATAGAATAGACTTTTGATGATACAATACAGTTTGTTTTAAATTAATTTAAGCATTTATTGGTGGATTTAAATGTGGCCGACTAATGTGTCTGACGACTACTGATCATTTCTACTGCACTGAATGAAGATGTTTTGCCACACTTGTCTATAGTTGAATTAATCTGGTTATCTCTACGAATTGTTTAGCGTTATGGTTTACTATTTTTAGTTTAAACATTTCAATATTCTCCGCATGCTTTGTTAACGAATCAGCAAGGGTAGTTTCGGGTTCATGGTATGTGTTATTTGTATTTTGATGTACGCGGCAGCCGACTGTCCGCCGGAAGTATCGTAACGACGCGTCTCCCATTCGCATACGCGTATATTGTTTCATGAGAACTGTGACGCCGCGGAAAAGGGTCATGTGAACGTGTCACGGGCATCCACCGTATACTTTCATCGCGAATCCGAGCTCGTGGGACGTTGACCGAAACGAATAAATGGCTCTGCCTCGTGAATTCAATTCGACAGTGGCCATCCAATCGAACGTTGAACACGCTTCCGGCATCGTCGAATTTCCAAAAACGGCCACTCGAACCCGACTGAAACTCAGCTTCGCCAAAGTCAAATCGATCTTGCGACAAATCCGTTTCGACACTTACAACAGAAAAATCCCCATATCGAACAAATCTTTCAACATGCTGTTAAAGAAACTGCTTAAATTCATTCCAATAATTAGACAGTGGTTTTTTTTAGACAAAATAAACATTTTCTGCCACTGTAAAACAATAAGAGGTAATTAATTTTTGTCTTTCGTTGATTATAAGAAATATAATATTGTATCAGTGAAAAAACCAATGAGAATTCTAATTCGACTTTTTAATTAAGCGAATCTCAATGCTTTATTCAAGTGGATTTTGTTTCAAACCTTCCAGAGAAAAAGGCTGATATAAATAGCTGAAAATGGCGAGTTAGAACTTTCACAAGAATTCTATCTTCGTCGCATTATCTGTTGGTGTCTTCAGAAACTCGAGATCTGCGACGTTGCAAGCGCAGGAATGTCGGCTAGGCTTACACCAGATAAAAACAATGTTAGAAACGTATCAAAACAATCCTCTGGACAAAAAAATAGTTTACGACATCCTCTTCTTCTATTTCGAAGTTCATAGCCCAAGAAACATGCATTGTGTAGCTGAAGCGCATTCCATTGCATCTTTCGATTAAAATAATGAACTTAGGGGAACAAAAACTTGGAAACAATTAAATATGTAAGAACAGACACGTGACTTCAATGATCTGCTTCTCACAATAATATTCAACAGTGTACTTTACACGAATTAAGATACAGAACTTTATTTCACTAATCAAAAAATTCGTTCTCATGTTTCGTCGTGGGTATTGGAAACGTCCTTCAAAAATACTGATGAAGACGGAGTTGCAGCGGAATTTGAAGGCCACTGACAGGGAACTATGCGCTTTATTGGTACGTGGAACGCGTCCACCCTCGAGCCAACAGAAGAACCATAGAATCGATGCGACCAACGCGCGACGTATGCAATCGGACCCATTATCCGCGAGAGCGGTCAGTATCGTCGATTATCGAGCCGCGTTCTTTCGCAATCCGCCTGGCCGGACTATCGCGACGCAGTATCCATAATAATACGTCGAAGAATTCCCCGCGTGTCTCCGGGACACCGATATATATTCCATTGGCCGGTGGTGACGGTTTTTCTCGTGTAAGCGGCCATTAACGACAAGAGGGTAGCTGGCAAGGTGAATGCTTATCGTCTCGGTGGCAAAGAACTGGTCATAAATATATTTCTCTACCGTCGCGCTCGCTAGCCCCGTGTACGTTAATTAGTGGCCTCTATTTTGATTTAAGCACACTGTTAACGAAGTTCCAGGAATGCGCGCGGACTAGCGTCGCAATGGCGGCATGGATGCGTCCTCGCGGGAGAAGTCGACACACGCCAGGCCACGTGGCTCTATGCGGCGACCCGTGTCCATCTAAGCTGTGTATCCACTGACCATGCTACTATAGTCATTCTTAAATCGATATTTCTGGGAAATACTTCGGAAAAATAATTTGGCAAATTTTTGTAACAAATTTCTGTGTGCTCCAGGTTGCTCCCCATTCTAATTCACGACAATCAAAGTAAGAATGATTTCAATAAGTTAACCCTTTGCACTCGGAGCTACTTTAACTCGAAAATTAAACGTTTCTTCTGACCTACAATATTTCCATTCTCTATGATTTTTTAAATTTGATAAATATGAAATTGATATAATACCTCATACAATACTTAAATGTGTAGTAATTGGTTAGATACCAACATATCTGATAGTGTAAAAAATTATTTAAATAATAGTACAGCAATTTTTAGTGGCGCCTCAGAGGCACCACTCGAGTGCTAAGGGTTAAAATATCAAGGTTTTTTTTATGAAGCATCTAAGATTCATAAAATTTGGTAGGACTTTTTTGTTTGGATCTGTGTCATCATTTAAGTGATAATGATCATAGTGTGTTACATGGATATGTAATAAGTTACAGTATAAGTACATACACTTCAGCTTTAGGGGAACTACTTAAAAAATTGAATAAACGTTTTCGATGTATTTAGCGACTTTGCTAACGCGATCAAATCGAGCCACCGATTTCGCCGAAGCTCGGTGGTTGTCAGGGTAGATTCCTCGATCGGGTAAGTTCGGATCTTCCGGTTTCACGACAGCGTATCCTCCTCCTTTCGACCGTGGGAGATCGCGGGATCTCCCTCGCGTTTCTTCGCGTAGCCGTACCCGCGGTTAATTGGTACCCACCAGAAGAAACACGGAGGCAAACGCTTTAATCGCCGTTATATCAGCGGAAAATAAGACTATCTCTGGCTGGCACGCCGCGGCAGGAACGAGAAGGTGCATCGACTTTTGTATCGCGTCGCGTAAGCGCATATAACGTTGCAGTAAAACGACACGGTCCCTGTTAATGCACGCGACCGCGTGTCTGCTGGACTTTTGTTCCGCGGACTGAATCATGTTTCCGCAGCGTCGGAATAAGGTGTGAAAGCCGAAGCCTGTGAACTTGATTCGTATCGGACGCTTCTGTGTACTGGGAGTGTTGCTTCTCGAGAATTATCTTGCGCATAGGAGAGCAGCCAAATTTAGAGTTGTCCTAGGCTCGCTGATGGCGTGATATTTTTCTTTCTCACGGTATATGAAGGCTCAATTTTTTAATCGAAACTGTACAGCCTTTGCATATCGAATGAAGACCATTTTATTATTTGGGAGATTGCATTGTACCTTGTAACATGTCTGAAATCGAAAAACAATTATAACTGAATATATCTTCGAAGTATGATGTTTAAACATCTTCTAAAATTTAAGATGTTCATAGTTCGTCATAGTCATCGGTTCAATAATTATTTGGGCAGCCAGCAAGAATTTATCATTTGTGACATGGTGTCGTATTTAATTTAATGGCCAGTAGGAGTAACAGTAATTTTTGTGATTTGTAAAATTATTTTAATAAATCTTGAGCAGAAGCTTCTGCGATGTTTACTGGTCAAGATTGTGAGAAAAATGGTTGTCACTACTAGTCTGCAGTTTTCCATGCAAATTCCTGTTTGAAGAGGCGAGCCAAATTTTAATAGATTACAATTGTAAATAGTTCGCCAACGATAAGACATATTTTTATTTTCCTGATACTGATGGACTTTATAATAACTTGAGCAATAACTCTGCTTTGCAAAATTATTTTAACACCAGCTGTATAATTTTTATTATCAATAGTTTCAGATTATTCTCGAGCTTCTAAAACCCTGAGCACAGAGAGTAACGATGTACTCAACCTGTGCTCTTAAAATTATTTGATGAATGTGACAGCTTGCGCAAACATTAGTGCAATTATTGACACTAATTTCGGCAAGTTTCGGATTGAACCGTGTAGAATATGCTCGAGTTCTCGGTCTCGCAGTGTTCCCCGTGTTTGCATGGTCGGTGCACAGTGTCACCGGTGTGCGTGTGCATCATGCTGTGACTTTTTCAATGTGTGAATCGGAGTGTGTCGCGGAGGATGCGCGAGGGGTCTGCCGAGCGAGCGAGGTAATGACTGGAGCTTCCTGCTGTTCACAAACTGCACGGGATGGGAGACGTCCCCCGCGCAGGATATCCGACATTTAATCTGATTTCTGGATTATACCGGCGTGGACAGGGCTGAAAGAAACACTCTCGCTCTCGTGCCTCCCCTGTCCTCCCTCTCTTTCTCCCTCTTTCTCTCTCTTCCTCCCTCTGTTCGTTTCCCGCCTTTTTGCCCACCGTTAAAAATAATACCGCCTCGTTACTCCCTTCGAACCTTATTACGGAGTCGATGATTCCAGGGGACACCGGTTATCGCGATAGGATGAGGAATTATGTGCTAATTGGACGGTAGACAGTGCTCTTCGGGGCGGATTTCTAATTGATTGCACCGGTTTAAAAATAAACCCCGGTAATGATACCACGACGTATCAATTAATCGCTGCATCACATGTCGTGCAGCAATTACTCGCTGAAAAAAAAAGTATTACCGTAAGCACGGCAATTAGTCGGAAAAAGTATCCTCGAACTGATGGAAGTGGGCATGTACTTCACAGAAAAATACTGAAGTTTCTTCACTATTGCAGTTTGAATTAGATCAGTGAAATTTCGTTACAACCAGATAATTCTAAAATTTAAAAGAAGACTCCGCCTTTTTGTAATTCGCGCAGACAATTTTTCATATTTTCCATAAAGATCCGCAGTCTAATGGTGTAATGTAGGAACAACTCGAAAATTCGAAATTCTTTTAAGAGTTGATTTCACTCTGTAAAATCGAAAAGTGACACCAACAAAATTCAAATTGTTTCACAGATGGTATGCTCGATTAGTACGCAGAGTTTCGTAATTTTTTGAATATCCTGTTGGTCTAATCACCCTCGTTAGATGCACCTAATAGCGCGACGTTCCCCAACCGATGCAAAGGGGGCCATTTCCGAAAACGGTCGAGCGCGTTTACCCACTTAACACCACCAATTTCCGGCGTACTCCCGAATCATCAGTCAAACTGTAGCAGCGATCGTTACGGAGCGGCGAACGATTAGTCTCTTTCCTAATTCCGTGGTCCTTTATTTAGCTATGCCACCCGCGCAACAGGAAGAAGAGAGAGCGTAACGTTGATGCGCCGGATGGCGAGCCAATTAACCGCGTGTTTGGAAAATGGTAGCCCCGAAGCCATCGCGTCGCGTGTTATTTTTTATTAGTATTACACACGTGCATACGTGTCCGGTTCGTGGACAGTGATAATGAAGTTACCGTGGACCCGTCACGCGACCGCGTACTTTAATAACTAACATTTCTCTAATATCGTTCTGCCGCTAAACGAGGCGGCGGCTCACGTGCCGGGCGTCAGTTACGAAACGCTGTCATTATTTTGCCGCGGACACGGGGAACGAGCAGGTGACAATTGTGCAACGAGGATTTCACGGTGCATTTTCTTGTGATGAGGAAATTACGGCGATCGTTGTCTTCAATGCCGGCCGCTAATTAACGCCCGGAACGGGAAAGTAAGAGTCGCCTGTGTTGCCGACTGTCAGGTTCAATGTGAATCGTTTTTATTTTATCGGAATTTGCTGATCAATCAGCTGTGCTAATATTTTTTTACATTATTCAAACTCGTAATACTTTCTAAACTATGGCCAGACTATAATAGTTTACAATGTACGGCAGTTGGAGACAGTACACTCGCTGACTGTAAGGCTAACAACACGCAAATATAATAAACTAGTTTTATAAAAAGCCCTACAAACTAAATTTGAAATCGTAAACTAAAAATTGTTTGCATCGATCGCAAGAAACCGAATTACTTAAAAATGATTATCATAAAATAAATGCTACTGAATATTAATCTATTAATGTTTAAGTAGTTAGACTAAAGAAACCTGAAAACTGCAATTTTGGGGAGCTGGATATCCAATACTGGCGGCACAAATATTAATTATTAATTATAATTAATACAATAACTCTTGTTGCACATGACAAAAGTCAGTGCACCGGCACGACCAGCGTGCGAAGGGTTAAATTAATTAATTAATTAAAACCTCGAGACACCAGTCAAAGGACCTGAATAATTCATAAACGAAAAAATTCCGTCGGGTTTCATTGCAACCTTCGTTTACGGTATTCCACGCTCCGGCTTACATAATCCAGTTGTGGCGCTACGCTCGCGGAATACAAAGCGGTCTCATAAGCAGGAGCAATTAAAAGATCAAGAACACGGAGCAGTCTCAAGGCAGCAGTAGCAGCACCAGCGAAATCTTTGAAGTAATGCCGGGCCGAGGCCACGCGTGCACACGACGTCAAGAGTACGTGAAAATCGCGTGTTCGTTTTCATCCGCATCGCGAACGGGGGACGAAAAGATTCGTTGCTGTAGGCCACCAACTGGAAAGGAGGGTCCGCAAACTATTGTTAACGAGAGCGCGTGGCGTAACACGAACCGGATGGAGCCGCGTTGGGGTGGCACCGGTTACTTCGATTACGCTATCCAATTTTTCTCCTTCATGACCAGGCGAGAATCACTTCAAACATTGTTTTTCATCATCGAGACATTTTCTTCTTATTTTTTTTTATAACATTATGAGGGTTTAATAATGTTTAATAATTTTTTTAATGATAGCTAGACACCCTTTATGCATCCACTTGAAAAATGAATGAAATCCTCGACTTTAAGAATATTTTTTCTTCAACCGTAAGAGTTGCTAGAATAATCTTTACTAAGAATGATTCCTTATACTCTCCCCACTATAACGATGTATTTTTTATAACATTATGGACGTTCAAACATGTTTAACCAATTTTTAAAGAGAGTAATCTATGAAGTCTAAGGAGACACCATTAGTTTATCAATTTCAAAGGAAAATCTGTATGTTTGAACATTGAGTCTGATCATGATTCTACAGTATCGTTACAGTTACAAATGATTCAGGAAATTTTGGACTTCCAAGGATATTTTTAATATATCTTTCAGCAGTAATGGGAATTTCGATCGTGAACCAACAAGCCACCCGCAGGAACGTAATCTAATAATTTCGTTCGGGATCGTTATATAAAAAAGGATCGTTTTGGTACAGCAGAATTATTGAAATTACTAACAGGTTTCCGGTAGATAAAGTATTCACAGGTTCGCGAATCGCGTAATACCGGCCCCCGGTAATTTCAATAATTAATACAGGGCAGCAGACAGTAATCGATTCCTCTTCTTCATCCTCCGGTTCCTTCCCCTCCCGTTCTTCCTGTTCTCGTTTGGTCTCCTCCGGTACGGCTGCCTGGACACGAGGATTTCATATCCAGGAATTACGAGCAATAAAACGCACCTGTTTATTCACGGCGGTGCCGATTTATTTACGATACGCGCCGCGGACCATGATTATTGGGAACGGGCCCGAAAACTGGCCGAATCCGCCGCCACGGCAACGGATTGTTCGTGGAACAAGATGCTACCCAGGGGATCGTAAAACGCGTATCGATCGCCGCGATCTTTAACCCGGTGGCATCCTTTTCGGAGAAATCAGTAATAAGCGCTTTTCTGGATCCTTTCTGTCCAGCGAAAACTGGCGTGGTCGCCGATCCCGGAAGACGTCCCCTGTATCTGTATGTAGTATAATAATCCGTGTATAGTCGCACCAGTGAAATTTGAAACGAAAGCGAGGATCAGATTTTAAGTGCCGTGGACGATTAAGAATTATTTGACAGAAGTACACGTGAGATGCTTACAAGGTAGCAGAAAAGTGTCTCGTAATAAGGTCGGTAATCTTCGAGCAACTTCCTTCGCTGCGAGCGCCATGACGTCAAGCAATTCTTGTCTTTATCTGCAAATTATTCGTTGAATTAAGGTATTGGGCCCGGCTGAATAAAGCAACTCACATGTTGCACGCAGATTCGAGATAAGGCCTTCGGGACTCCCCATCGGGCCAGCTGCCTTCTCCAGATATGATGTTGCAGTTATACATGTATGAAGGGACCAAATTCGGGTAAAATGTTTGAGATAATTAAATCAATTAATTATATAATGATGTATATTAAAATATATGTTATAATTCTATAAATATATATATAGATAGAAGTCAGTGGAAAGCGTCTGATTGTGAGTTACCATAAATGGAGTAGAAGCATAGTTATATATTTTCCGTCCAAGAAGTTGTTCATACCAGGTTTTAATAAATTTTATTTGAGAAAGTTATGAAGATTGATCTCCATTTTCGTGGTGTTATTTAAATTCGTCCCTTTGTGTCAAACAGACAAAAAGTTTTTAGCTAAAAATCGAAGTGTATATAATTAATATAAAATCGGTAATGATTTAGTAAAGATCGTTTTTATCTTCCACGTTAGAAAACGTTTTAGTAACGTCAGATGAGCAGTAATTTATTATGATCATCCCGAGCAGACTCTTAGGGAGGCTTCGAAGATTCAATTAAAATGGGGAGCAGATTTTGCAGCTGGAGGCTGACTTCTGAAGGCAAGGACGTCCTGGTAGAAAACAGGTCAGATGTTGACAAATTTATAAAAGATCTCCTGTTCGTCGATTTTCTTGCCACGCTGTCGAAAATTCCCGCGTTCAAGTCGGACAGATCGCTATGGCGACAATCCTTGCCGAGGAAGGACCTTCATCCTGACAAATGATGCAAGCTGCCGGTGTGCCAGAATAATTACGCGGCGCTGGAAACACGGGGAACCGGACGGACGAAGAAAAACACCGACGATCACGGAGCCCGGTGGCAAAGCTTGAAAAATTCAACAGAGTGTCGCGACCGACCGGCGTCAAACCGTCGTCCTCAAGAAGATCCCTTGACAAATGAACGGCGGAAAGAAAATTGAACGAGGCACCCGGCTTTGGAGTCTTCGCTTCCACCATCCGGCCAGAGGTTGGGTAAAACATACTCTTAAATATGGGGTGCTAAGTGCTGGCCATTTGTTACACAAGGGGAAAAATTTGTGAAAAAGTGCATCAATGTTCATAGGCTCTTCAGCTCCCTGTAGCTCAATTTTTGTTACAGAGGGAAACAGATTTATGTAACTTGAAAACGTATTTTTAAAATTTTCCATACAGGATCACATAAAACATTCAGTATTTCCTCTGTAATTCGGACCAATTGCAGTTTTTCAAAATTTCGATTTCACGTAATATAGTGGAGTAATTTGTTCTAATATTTAAAAAGTTATCATCCTTTTAAAAGTGTCCCAATATTACTGTGAGCTACAATTTATATATTTTGTATAAAATATCCTGACGTATAATATAGCTCAGTTATAAAGTTTCTACTGGTTTGAACTATCACTTAAATTATTGTGAAACTTTAGAATTGAAATGTACTATGAATTATTACAAGTTTCTCGCGATAAATCTTTAAGTTGAGAATCATATGATACCGGATCTGAACATACAAAAAGTTTATGATCTCTAGCATATACTTCTTAGGATGAATACAAATTCCAACACTGAATTGCAATAACCTCTTAAGCATCACTTTAAACGACACTGGACGGTTCAAGTTTTATAATTTCGAACGTAAGTAGTTCCTGCTTGGTGCGTTTTTGTTCGGTTTGTCTCGAGAAGAAATCAGGATAATAAAGGTCAGAATGAGCTATCTTGCCGACATCCATTAACTTGGAAATATGACGAAAAAAAAACTTGATAATTGATAAGTAATTACCGTCAGCCACGCCGTGATAATTAAACTCGTTCTCTTCTTATTTCGCGTATACTTGATATCTAAACTACGGCTTCCTGTTAATAATTTATCTACTGCCATTAGATTGCGTTTTTACGCAGCTGTATAGAAGGCGAATGTGCGAGATAGAAGTACAGAAAAAGTAGATCAATCATTAAGAAGTCAAATATGGATACTGAATGATTTCCTGGTACTAAACGCGACATTTGAATGATGCGATTTGACTAATCTTCGATAAACGATGAATTTTTACATTCATTAATCTTGCTATGAGAATATAGAAAATTATTTACCATCGGTTGAGTGTGCTTATTCATTTTTAAACAAAATCTCTGGACAGAGATTCATAATCTAATATCACAAATATTATCACACTTAATTGTGAAAAGTTCCTTTCAAAGTAAAATTAAAAATTAAAAGTAGAATTTCTATTAATCAGTTTTGAATATATAATAATTCTTCAATAAAAATATACAAAAGAGAGGACATGTGAACCATGTGAATCACGTGTACGCGCTCATCATTCGAAATCGCATTCACGGAATTAGATCAGCTTCTAGAGTGCCGTGAAATTCGCGGACTAACGCAATATTCTCTTCGATAAATTTTCCGAGGGCAGAGCGTGTCCTATCGAACATCACGTAGCAACGGGGCGAGGGCGATGCAGGGATAATGTTACACGAAATCGCACGAGTCCGACGAATAACCAAGTCGACTCGCATTTCCATCCAGGCTAGCAATGTCACAATTTATTTTTCGAAAGAGAAGACCCGTGGCCGCAATGGTTGCTCATCTTACTTCTGTTGCGCAAACGGCTCTGGACAGGAGCGTTGACACTGGCCAATTTTTTCAAAGTATTCGCAACCACGACAGAAAACTTGAACGTCCGTTTCTCAGAATGAATATACTCTGCACATTCCAGTACATCGAGTATGGCAAATAAATAATTAATTACATTAAAATTCATGAGAAAATAATTACATTAAAACTGGCTGCATGGAAAAGGCTTTTTTCTATTTTTGTAAATATCCCAGTTGAAATATCGACAATTCCTCGAGACGGGGAATGTTGCATTAGGGGTTGAAGCACAGCTAGCAATTTTCTCGGAAATCGGCAAGAAACTGATAGAAAAATTCATTAGGGAGGCCGTTAGGGTTGATCACTGACTTTTAAAAGACTATTAAAGAACCGCTGGAGGGCGGCGCGTTAACATAGCTCGCGGAGGTTCAATTATACTAAAGGCATCAATTTCCACTACATCAATCTTCTATTACGTCGACGGTCGAGGCTTCGGCGTGTCCACCGTGGCGGTTCGCAGGGCTAAAACCGAAATTGAGCAGGCGGTGTGGTCCTTCATTTCGGCAGCTGTCCACCAGGACAAATGACCGAGGAGAGTAGTCTCTCTCGCGGGCCTGATAACGCCGCGGCAAGCCGGTTAAAAGGAAATTAGGGTCGGCGCAATTCCGTGCGCGCGAAGGGCAACGCCACCACACCGGTGCCTCGTTTCGCCGCAAGGACGAAAGGATAATCTGCTGTCATTGAGGAGGGGTATAATGGGCCACCCGTAAACACGTCGTCGTCGTGTTTCGTCGTTCCCCGGCTTCGTTTCGTTTCGTTCTCTTCTCGTCTCTTCTCTTCTCTTCTATACTCGAGGAACGATCGCCTCGCTCACAGGATGAAGAAATTTTTCGGCGTGAACCGTGCGAAATTACGCGACGTCCTCGCGACCATAACGCGAGCCGCTTTAACGAGATGACATCCGGACGTCGTCGTCGTCGTCGTCGTCGTTCCCACCGCGGTCGTCCAGGGTCGTGCCAGCTGGCTAGATCCTAGTTTCGTCGAGACACTCCACAGAGAATATTCCCCTCAGCTGGAGCACTAGATTATGGAGTTTTATGCAAAATAAGGAACCAAGTTAAAGTTTCCTTTTTTCTTCAACGACTGCGACAACTTCGGAATAGAACATCCATATTTTAAAATTCTGTGAATCTTCTTATTCTTCCAAATTGTCAATTAATTGTTCTTTAACGTACTGTTTAAATTGTGGAGTTTTATGCCAAATAAGGAACCAAGTTAAAGTGACCTTTTTTCTTTAACGACTTCGACAAGTTCGGAATAGAACATTCATATTTTAAAATTCTGTGAATCTTCTTATTCTTCCAAATGGTCAATTAATTGTTCTTTAACTTACTGTTTCATTTACTGAAACCAAATTAATCATTTTTGGTGGAACTCTCGTTACAAATATAATTCAGAAGGATTGAAAATCGTTAGGAAACTGCGAACAGAAGTGTCTTAATATTAAAAATGTTAAACTATTGTTTGCTGCCACTGTTGCTAATTTTATTCGTGTTAGGGTCTACATTTGCGCTGGCAAGGACTGGAACAACAAGTAGAAAAATCAACTCGAAAAGATCAGGTAGCGTGCAGCGTTCTCAAGAACAGAACGATCACTCTGATGGGCATCCACTCGAGCATCACGATTCCGTACAATTACTGATTATCCACACCCCGGAATCGGGCCACACCGATTGCTCTAATCGCCGTCAACTACCTAGTATCTCAATTCACCGTGTACACCGGAATATTGATTTTTTGCTGGCCGATCCCCTTTTTTCGCGAACGTTGCCCGGTCTAACGATCGCGGATCGTAGCTACCGCCTTGGGAAACAATCGCCCCACGAAATTGGGGATCCTCGGTTGGTGGTCCGTGTGGATGATGATAGAATGCTTGTCGGGGATTCGCCGATCTGCGACTTTATTCCTGGGAATCCTAGCCAACCTAATCACTATACTACAGATTTCTATACCAGATTAAAAATTGCCTATGTCAATTCCGAGAAACAACAAATTGATTTTCATTTTCTCCTTTAACAATTTTAATAAGTCAAGACTAGTCTGACCGTTTAAAATTGTATCACGACCTTTTCTTGCAAAAATAGTAATTTGTCTAGATTATTGAACCAAAGTCGTGACATTATTAATTTCCTTCACATCTGCTATTTGTTATAACTTTTGTAATGAAGCGTGTACGAACTTTCTAGCAGACTTTGATCGCTGAACCTCGAGACACACCGTAGATTAAGTACAAACGAAAATATGAAAGCAGCGAAATAAAAGTGAAAATACACTCGCAGCTATCAGTTACGAGACCCAATAAAGAGTCCCCTTTCTTATAGAGTCCCGTACGCGAACCGGCGAATAAATTTAGCATCGTAAAACTTCGACTCGTGCAACGAACAATCAAAAGACAAGTGACGACAGATGCAAGATCACTATGGCATAACGTGGTTTAAATTTTTCGGAGACGTCGGCGACAGCCGACGGTATCGGCGGTCTCGAACCCTGCAAACAGGTGTATCGGAGAAGGTTTCCGGGGCATATCGCGTTATCGTCATTCCGCGTGGCGGCGATACAGCGCGAATATCGTCGTCGAAACGACGGTGTCACCCGTGAACTGCGGTTTTTACAGCGTCGATTAGCTTATCGCGGCCGACGTAATGGCAACGCTCGTCTGGCGACGGCGACGTGTGCAAAAATGGGCAAGGAAAGGGGACGAACGGACTTATCTGAACTTCAGCCGCGTTGTGTATAGCCGGAATGACCCCCGGCTGAATCGCGAGCCGTCATAAACCGAGCCAATTACACGAGCATTCATGGGTCTTCTTCGGGTTTTCACGATCGGCAAACTTCTGCCCGATCGGCCCACCGAAATGGCTATTTCTGTGCATGTTTAGCCGGCGAAAGCGATTTTTCCGTCTCATTTCACTATCTATACCATTTCTCCCGATGAAAAATGTTGTACAGTATAGTAAGCATGAAATATAGTAAGAGACTCCACCTCTAGCAGGTGCAAAGGCGTTTAAACAGGTATTTCTATTCAGAGTAGTCAATTTTAGACAATTTACGAGATCAAAAATGGTCAAGTTTATTGGTCAACTGTTTGAAAATATTGCATACATGTTTGAGTATATAACCGTTTGCACTCGAAGCTATTTTAACTCGAAAGTAAAACACTTCTTCGATCCTAGAATATTTTTATGCTAAATGATTTTTTTAATTTGGTGGAAACGAAATTGATATAATACTTTAATGAAGTAATTTCGGGATTCAGACGTTCGGGCACACCTTCCCGTATCGGAAATCGATACGAGTTGATATCACGCGAGCAAGGAGCACGTGTGTCGATAGAGACACGCCAGTTCTCCTTAGGATCTTTATTTGGGTTGATAAGATTAGATAGAAGCGACGAAGAAAATAAATTTGGACGATCTAGACGATTGGTTCGACAGCATTGCCGGAGGTCGTTCGTCCTCGGCGTGGTCGCGCCCGGTTGAATACCGAAACGACGTTTCCGTGCGACGTTCGACTTGGAAATTTATTCAAATCAACGACTGTCGCGAATGCCCGGGAAGGAGGAAGTTTGCTCGCTCCTATCTGACTTTTAAAAATGTCTCCGCGACGGGGAGTAGTCGATCCTACATATATGATGCGGCTGAATTTTGCAACACCTTATGCACTCGTCGCGATTTAATTTCAACCTACCACTACTGAATGACACGCTTTTATTTTACAATTGCTGAAATTTTAAAGACCGAATAAATTTCATTACTCATGCACAGATTATACCGACGCCAAATTCGAAATTTTAATCCACCACTTGAATATTAAACACTTTTTCTTAGTTCTACATAAAAATTTGAATCTTGTTCAAAATGTTATTACTTTACTCGACGATCAAGGATGGGGGTATAACTTTAAAAAAAATAATAAAACGTTATGCCAGTATTCATTTTTAAGAGGGAACTCTGTTCTATAACAGAGTGAGAAAATGAAGTTGCCTTTTTTGAAAAATTGTGAACATTCTGACTCTATCTTCTAATTTAAAAGTTTATGAAAAATTTGTTTAATATTGGGTACTTTTCACTTGCACTCTGGAGAGTTAATTTTTCTAGAAAAAAATTCTGTTTCTGTGGATTGTTAACTAACAATAGGCACGACTTTTTGGAGGCTGTCTTGGAGAAGGTGGAACAGGCCTATGGAAGAATGGAGAATACACTCTCATTTCCATCTCTGGTAATGGATTCGGGGTACCGGGGAACAGGCTTGCATTTAATAGGGTGCAGCCGTCTGACCTTATTTCAACAGATACGCCGGTATTTGATCAGTTCCTCCTTTGGTCGGTCTTATATTTGTTCGTCGTGCCGTGCGTGTGACTGTCGCGAGGCGACTTCACGAATCGTGGAAATAGCCGGCGCTGGCAGCGCGTGCGCTCGAACACGTTTTCCAGGAGGACGCCCAGCCGGGGACATGCTTCTTTTCTTCTTTTTCTTTTCCCCCCTTCACCACCTTCCTCTTTTTCTTTTTCTTCTTCTTCTTCACTTCGTCGTTTACTTAGAAGCAGATGCATTAGAAAACTCGTATGACGAGCCTTGACGCGCCGCGTGGCCTGACGAGTGGACAGCTGATGCAGCCGGAAAGCGGAAAAACGTGGTAAAAATGGTAAAAATTCCGGGAATGAGGAGGTTACCGTTCGAATCAATTTTTTTTTATGGTTACTGTATCCTCTTTCTCTACCTACTCGGTGACAGTTTTGCAACGATTGGCTGTCTGCGGTATCCGCAACATTCTAAATGGATCAATTATTTTCTATCTCTAAAAAGTTGGAGCAGCAGATCCTGTTGCCATTTTGCAAACTTCTTCTCCTGCAGGATTGCAGTAGAACTTTGTGAACGTAATCCAGAATGATTAGATATAATCGATACAGAAGGCGTTTGTTATAAAACAAAGTTGTAAGCACAATGGGAAGAGTACATACTTTTAAACCTTCTTTTTTAATATTTCCTATTCTCTTTCAGGATTATTTCTTTAGTCGATAGTCTCGGCTAGGTACTAAGTTAAATACTCACACCTAAATACTAATTTAATTTGTTGCCTTTTCAAAATCATTTCATTATTATTCATCTCACTCGTGAGCACTGGACGTTCGAACGGTTAATATATTAATTCTGTACTATTTAATGTTATTTCGTTCTAAAATAATATTCCGTGAACAATGGTACTCTAGCAATTCTCATAAAACATTGGAGGCGCAAGTCACCGAGTGAATCACTCTCCAATTCGAAATGATCGGAGCCCATTAATCCAGCGATCGTGTCGGTATCTGAAGTAATTGCAGCATCTCGTAGATTTCCATTCGAGCGAGCAAAGTGTCGCCTGATCATGAGGTTTCGCAATCGCTGTCGCGTCGAATTCCGCAAAAAAAAAAGTAAGAGAAAGAAAGAGAAGGAGTCGATCGATCAGGAACAGCGCCGAGCGTCTAGCGAACGCGTGTTTCTCTTCGTGACGAACTGATACGTGTTCGCGTACACGTATCGCGAATCGTCGAACGTATCTTCGGTGACGTTTCCTCATCTCACCTTCGGTCGAATCGCGTGATGGCGCGCGGCTAACATGTTTCCTGCGTTTATCAGCTCGTACTCGCGCGCGCCGCTCGAGCCGTGCCGTCGCGTCGTAAAAATTCGCATAACGTTAACGACCACCTATATCGGACACGTGCTGGAAAAAACGGTACGCGACACCGGGAAAAATATTTTACAGTCAAATGCGAGACATATGACGCTCGAGCGTCGCCGCTTTCCATCGCCTGCGAATTTTTATCTGCGCGTCGTTTCCTTCTTTCTTACGATTTTATTTTTCTTGCATTTTCTGGGCCAGCATTGTAGTATTTGGTAATGCGTAGGAGGGTATTTGATTAGGGAAATTTTTTAATTTTTCTGTACCGTTTTGCAGTACCGTTGAACAATGTTTTGCACCAGGTTGTAGTAAGGTTTTGGAATTTATGAACGGACTGCAAATTTTACAATCGAGTAGGATTAGTGAAAAATTTCTGTCTCTAATAAAACAGAGGTATTGTGAATTTTACAAATTTCCATATCCTATAATTACATTGGAGTTATTCCTCTCTTTCAAGTAAGACTAAAATAATATTATTCCGTATGAACGGACTACAAATTTTACAATCGAGTAGGATTAGTGAAAAATTTCTGTCTCTAATAAAACAGAGGTATTGTGAATTTTACAAATTTCCATATCCTATAATTACATTGGAGTTATTCCTCCCTTTCAAGTAAAACTAAAATAATATTATTCCGTATGAACGGACTACAAATTTTACAATCGAGTAGGATTAGTGAAAAATTTCTGTCTCTAATAAAACAGAGGTATTGTGAATTTTACAAATTTCCATATCCTATAATTACATTAGAGTTATTCCTCTCTTTCAAGTAAGACTAAAATAATATTATTTCGTAATCAATATATGGACATTAAAGTGAACGTAGATATTTGTCTAAATAAAAATGATCTTCGTCTTCTGGGAAACGATTAAAGACAAAGGATGAACTCACGCGAGAGGAGAAGATTTTTTCCGTAACGTTTCGCGGTGTGGTCAGCAACGTGCGAGATAATACTGGACGAGGCTTCGAAGTGGAGAGGAAGACAGAAGTTGAAAGGGAGCGTATAGATAAATAAGGGAGGTGATGGTCGGGACGGTCGTGTAGCTCTCCGGAATTTTTTAAATGGCTCCATCAACGCGGCCGAAGCCGGGGCCGGGCTCTTGATGGACACGAAACTTAATCTCGAAGAAGAACGCGCCGTTATCTAGGGTTGAACCTTCGCGACGTGTGGTATCTAACCCCTCCTGAGACAACATTTGAGGAAACTTAGAACCTGAGCCTTGGGCAGGTAGATATGCACACGGGCCCCGGGGACCTCTCCTCTTCTGCTCTGGGAAAGTCAAACAGTCAAACAACTACGCGCACCGAGTGTTGACTCGCGGCATACATTTGGTAGGAACACTTCCCCTTCGCCTCTCGCAAGACAAACAACCTGTCGTGATAATGATACACCGGATAACGGCAGATAAAAGTGCACGGAACACCGGGGCGGGGAATGAAAACGAAATATTGGTAGCGCTTATCCTTACGGAAGGGAGCAACAAAAACCGGGAGGGGAGGAAACGACGTGCAAGGACCTCGCTTCGGACGAGTTCGATAAGAATCATTCTACAGGAATTTTTTTATCCTGCTTTCTGATCCTTTTTTTTATCCTGAAGGGAACCCTGTTAATATACAGCCCTGCTCCGTAGAACGGTTTGCCGATCCTTTGATAAATGGTGATAATCATTAACATACGTATTTGTCTTTGCTGCGAGCTGTGTAATTATAAAAATCGACCGCTGAAAACAAACGAAGCGCTTCGTCATGGAGCTGGTGCATTAATAATTTTGTTATAGATTGTTGAACCGAAATCGAAAAGGGGAGATTACTCAATTCGATCAGTGTGTTCCTCTTCTTCGTATGAAGTCATACTTATTTGATAATGATAAGTTCATGTAAATAATTCGTATCTTACAATAACAGTCGAAAATTTTGTAAAAGCTTGAACATTTTAGGAAGTATGCGACACAATTCCTTGTAATCTTTTTCCCATAAAATTCGCTGATAGCACATAACCTTTTTTACGTATGTGTTCTCTCAGATAGCCGCAGATCTCAACATTAGTTTTGTGATTGAGGAAAGCGTACGAACCAACTTCGACTCGTACCTTGGTAATCTATGAGACCGATACAATTTTGTTCTAACACGAGATACAAATTGTTTCCAAGGAAATGTTATTTATCTCTATGCAGAAAAAAAATGTTTCATGCTCAATATGAGACACAGAAATTAGATAACAGTGAGTTTTGTCTTTTATCTATTTTAACGATGTGAAAACAGTGTAATAGTACTCTTAAATTCCTTCATTTGCAAAAACACAATACTTCAGAAACATTTAAGAAAATCGTTAAAATTATCCAAAGAAGAAATGCCTTACAACTTCCATTTCTCAAAATCAACTTTGAACATTTTTATTTTATTAAAGCTTCCCGGTGTAATGATAACATTCGAATAAAGGTGCACCGAATGAAACGTCTCTCGCAGATCCGTATGACCATGGCGCAAGGTATAATCCTCCGAAAAAGGCCGTTGGCAATCAGAATTCACTGAGGGACCATCGCACACGACCATGATCATTACACGTTCCGCGGAGCAAACGGTAAAACGTGTACTTAAAGGTTCTCCTTGGGAACCGAGGAATTGCAAAAACCGATTTCCTTAATCTCCCCGGACAGGTTCGAGCCCTTAACGCGTTCCCATGCTCGAAATTTATTAACGACCAATAAAGGCGAGGCGATTTAACCGAGGAACGAACGGTTCGATCTTTCTCGGTGGATCGTCGAATCGTCGAACTCGCAGCTCCCGTCAGAGCGACGTATTTTTCCAAGAGGGCAATCATTCCCGTTCACGAACACAGCAGCCTAAGGGCTTTCCGAGGCGATTTTCAGCGTGGGTGCACGCGAGGATCGTGAGCTACCATCTCCGGAGACAAGGAAGAAAGAGATCGAAACGGAGAAAGAGACGAGAAGAAACCAGCAGATTCATTCCCACAATTACGCAACCAGGTTCCCCCGGTGCCCCGGCCTTCGAATTCGTCCTTAATGAAGGATAATCACGTTTAATTGACCGCCCCGAGGCGTCGGTTACACCCTCCGGCCAGGATCTCTTATATACACTCTTGCCAACCGTTTCGTGAGACCATCCTGGGGGCACTGTCTCCTGCTGCCTCGCAATTAGAGCAGATAGGTCAAAGAAAACATTAACCGCGACTGCTTTCCAGCACGGCGTCATTGTAATCCACGGTTAATTGATATTTGCTCCTTTAACCCTTTGCACTCGGCTGTCCCCTCTGAGGCACCACTAAAAATTGCTGTACCATTCTTCAAAATATCGTTCACATTATTAAATATATCGGTATCTAATCAATTACTAAACATTTAGGTACTGTATAAGGTAATGTACCAATTTCATATTCATAAAATTGCAAAAATCAGAAGGTATGGAAATATTCTAGATCGGAAGAAACGTTTAATTTTCCAGTTAAAATAGCTCCGAGTGCAAAGAGTTAAATATCTGCGACCCATCCCCATTCTTCTACCACCACCTCAACACCCTTTCTCCGGAGATGTTGTAATTAGGTACAGTGATGTCTTTCGTTCCTATACGCAGAAAGAAATACTCGCGAAGGCTGCTATTAATGCATGGAGAGCTGATCTGAAAAAATTGTGGACTAGGAAACTTTTACCTTCTGTTGTGTGTGTTTGAATTTATGCATTTATGATAAAACTGGCTACGCACAATTTAAAGCAGTGGTCATATTCTAATGATTTAAGAACATCAGTATATTTGCTACAGTCTAATAGATTAATTAAAAGTTGGAGAAATTTTTTTTTGGCAGCTGTGTCTTGCAAACAATGCAAACATTTTTTATTTTGCATGAAGATCCGCAGTATGGTAATTATATTGTGTTATCGCGGTGTGTTGTTGTGTGTAATGACCTGTGTCACTAGAATAATAAAATTTTATTTATGGAATGTTGCTTATGTATTATGGAGAGATACTAATTTGTGATTTATTACTAGACAGGATAGTAAATTTGAAACAGTTAAAGAATTAGAGGAAATCAATATTTGATTTTCAGCTGCCGAAAGTCACAGCTCCCGTCGGAATGACCGAAAACGTCGGTCCTTCGTCTAATTGCGCAGAACAACTTGGCAATTTCGCGACGGGGCCGGGAAAGTCGCGGCATGTCAACGGTTTTAACTGCGATGTAAATCATGCCGATAAGTATCGCGCTGCCGTGTGCTGCCGCCACGTCGTGCAAGCAAGGTCGCGCCTCGCCGTCTCTCTTCCACCATCCCATAATTAATCATTTTCGTACGGCACGCGGTAATTCCACTTTCTTTTCTCTTTTTACCACGCTTACTCCCTGCGCCATACGCGTGGCCTTTTCCTAAACTATACCGGCACACACACGCCCAGGTACATGCACAGCACGGATCAATGTGCTCGAAGTAACTCCTCACGCTGCCAACGACTAATTAAAAATCCCGCAACGGAGTAGTTGATCGTGAGAACCGGTGCAAGTTCGGAACTAGGCTCATTTGCGTTAAGTTTAGTTTCTCAACGTTGGAAATGCCTTTGGGGAGTTGTTTGAATATCTTGAGCGATATTAAAAGGTTGACTGCCGAGTGACACGTATCCGGAAAGGTATTACAAAATCGAAGTTGCTTAATGGGACCCAGCGTGCACGTTATTATTTAGCATGTTCTTGAACCCTTATTCGTGATAAAAATTACTTTTTGGAGGTGGACAACAGCCCAATTATGATCGATGTAACAGTTAACGTGTTCAGGCCTAATGTAAAGTAAGTGATAAAAGGCTAACATAATTCTCATTTGTAAATGTTCTATGTAATATACATTTTGAGCGCATAGTAAATATTCTAGAATATATGTGGCTAGAAAAGAAAATTTAACTTATGCAATCGGTTGTGCATGTCACGTGAAATGTATTAGGATATCATTGGCACCCGTCACCTTGTCGATGTCATTGTTAAAAATTGATATTTATTCGCAACATTTAAAATACTCTTCGCAATATACCCACGGTAATTGTTTGTTACAAGGACCTTTTTCTGGTCGATCATTTATTTCTCGCTAGTTTGTTGAAGCCAGAGTTGGGCAAAAATAGTATTTAAATAAAAATTTCGAATATGGTGAGTTTAAATATATATGTCTCTTATATCGATCGTATTATTGTTAATAACAAAAGTTTAATGTTCTCGGCGCTACGGTTCGATCAATTACTACTGAGAAATCAAAGAACAATTATGCAGATTATCGAATAATCATCGACGTTTCGATTCTAGTTTGAATCCTTTTCAAGGGTTTAAGATCCACTTAGAAAAAAAACCACCTTATTCAACATTTTTATTTGGATAAAATTTTTGCCCAACTCTGGTTGAAACAGTGTGCGGCGTTTCCCAGCTGAGAAAATCCTGACGGTCGAGCTGCCAGCTTGGGAACGACTTTCTGGACATTAAGGATTGGAATTCGCGGTGGAAGTACCGTAAATACGACCGGCGTAAGTATCCTTTACGCCGGGGACACGGAACACCTGAAAAATTCGCATACTCGGATCTAGTGTCGGCGCTAATGCGGGCGATTGCCGGCTACCGCCAGGATACTCGTGTTTCACCCGTGGAAACGCGTGGGTTCAGGCTGTTCCTGCCGCGGCGTTAAGTTCGAATTTTATGGTCCGGCCCGGTAATCCGTTAGAAAGATTCGATTTCAGCTACATTTCAGCAGGGGCCATTCTGCAATGTTGCGCCGCGGAACGTTACGACCAAGCATTTCGGGTTTCATAACCGCGATCAACGAACAGACGCCGATTGGCCGAGCGACGTTTATGTAAATCTCCGCGGCTTTCTAGGGCGGTTTTGAGAACCCCGCTCGCTGATTCCCGTCGTCTAATTTGCCTCGAAATGCCGCGGATATTAAATCTTCAATAATATCCGTGGCCTCGGTGAAATTTATGCACTCGTCCTTTATGCGCGGACGTTATGTCTGCAAATGTTCCCCAGTAAAGATTTTTGCACGGCTGTTTATAGAAGCGGAAAGTTTCAATTTCTTTGCGGAATTGCGGAAAAGTGGATCATTCAAAGGAGGTCTGGTATTTAGTTAGGAATATCTACATAGTGTGTACTCAGATTTATGATCTATTTATGATCTTTTAATAGTCGGGCCAGTTAGCGGTGTCGACGAATTTACGCACTCGTTGTTTCTGCACTTGCGAATGCTCTTGCACGTAAATTTTTGTACAAATGTTTACATAAACTATAGTCAAATAGAATTGCATAATGTGAAGTCGTAAAAACTGCAGTCTGGTTATGAACTTTACAGTGTCATGCATTCACTAGAATATGAAGGCTTAAACAATTTTTTCTGGATAAATAAATCTGAAGATTGTAATCTTCCCCTTTACAAAGATTGCTTAAAACTTCATTTGATATTTTTTTACCGTTTTATAGAACAGAAATGAGGAACAAGTTGGGTCTAAGTTAGTCCTTCAAGGTGTACCTAATATTATTTTTCAGAGATGACAGCTTTCATTCAATAAATCGACCAGAAAAAATGGTAGATCAAGTTTTAAGCATTCGTTGTAAAGGGGAAGTTTCAATTTTTAAACCAAAGGTGGTTCCAATCCCGTGAAAAATTTTTCACTGTTTTTACAGACTTCCCAATTTGTAACATTTCGAACCAAAAAAGGGTTTTCAGTTTCCCAGTCGCAGTATCGCACAAAAATATCTTGGACAAAAATGAAAGATACATGGAAAAAGTAGGGGCTTCAAGCTTGAAAATGAGTTCAATTATATTGTTGTACTACTTTTGTTAACAAAATTATACCAGTTCAAATATCGTTAATTTTTCAGTTATTGCATTAGGGGTTGAAAAGCAGCGAAGAAGCATTGAAATACTTTTAGGATGCACTGTACATCACGGTTTTCGAAGGTGGCGTAGAAAACGGGCGCGTGCCACGCGATGCGTGAACGAAAACAGCGGCAATTATTAATTCGCATCGTAGACGGGGATAAATAGTGGACGGGAACGGTGTCGTGGCGAGGTGTTCATAAATAAGGCCGAAAGTATGATTCCGGTCGATAACCACCTCGGGGTAATTAAAATCCCGGGGTGGTTAGAAGACGTTCGAGACGCTCTCCGTTCTTGAGGAATGTTGGTGGGGATATTTATATGGCGCGGGACCATGAAGAAGGGTCTCGGTTTAGACGGTCGCGTGGTACTTTCAGCCTGTCCTGCTTTTATTCGCCTTATTCTTCGCCGCGTCTTCGTCCTTTCTACGCCGCGAGCAATCACCATGAATCACCGTTTAGAATCGACAAGCCGGCGGTTTCACGGGGTGTTAGTGTACCGGTCCCTTCATCATCGATTTTTGTTGACTCTGGAACCACGTGATCATTCGCTATCACATAATTGCGCCCGGGTAACGCAGTTAATCGCAGGGACATTATCACATTTCCATTAGTTTTAGCATCACTGACTTTAATGATTTTTGACCTTAATGACGTATTTCATTTTTCGCCGTTGATACTAAATTTGAATCTAATCAGATTAAATTAGAATGATTAATGAGATCTCTGCTCTACCCTTCAGGAGACATAATAATTTAAATAATAAGGATTTTCTACTTCATTTTTAACGGTATTTATTCAATTGGAAGCCAAAAATCATCTGAATGCATTAAATGCATCCGCGTATGAGTGTATAAAACAGGTCTCCGTATTCATGCATTATTTCATGAACCTCAAAAGACGGAGCCGAGGAGTCCACCGTTTAATTACTAACCAAAAAATCCAGGTCCCAATGAAAATGTCCGCTTTTTAATTAGCACGGACGCGTTCCTTTTATACTCGACTGATCGATCCAGCGAGATCCTCTTCTCGAGTATTGAATCGAGCAGTTACAATCGTTTTCTTGGACTGCAGCGCAGAATAATAATCGGCGCGCGGCGTATTATTGGAACCGGTATTGAAATAACTGACCGGCGGGCCGAGGTTCCGGTACGCGATTATACATATTTCATATTTCCATACAATTATCATTAACGGCTCGAATTAACGAGCGGCGCGCCCTCCCGAGGGAGGCAGCTGAACGTCTTCTGTCTTTCGTCTTAAGTTGTTAGGTGCTACTATCGTCCCGCGGTTCCGAGGCTTATTTAAGACTCGACGAAAGAATGTAATTCCATGGAAGCCATAATAAATAACGGATAAAGCATTTCGCGAAACTCGTTTCCTGCGCGCGTCGCGGCCTCCGAGGATTACACGGCCCTCGAGGGATTCGGTCGTCTCTTTATTTTTCGATTTCTCTTTTTTTTTCTTTATGTGTTTTTTCCAACTTTTTCTGCGACATCGGTCGAGGATAATTGAAGCCGACGGCGAAACTTCTGAGAATGTGTTTTGATAGTCACGTGAAAAATAACATACACGACGGCGTTTTTCAATTAATCTTCCGGAATTTCGTTCTGCCGCCATAATCTTGCTTGTTTCTAAATATTATACTCAATGTAATCCGAGGTTTTCGGAGGCGAGGCAGCTTTTTGCTGGTCAGGGATTCGTTCATTTGTAAATGACGTGGTGCATTATGGTCATTTCGAGGGGGCATAAGTTGGGGATGATGAGATCAAATGCGAAGCAGGATTTTTGATTTGAGTAATTTGAAATTTTCAGTTTTTCGGTAGATCATAATGGGCTTGTTTAGACAAGATTTTTATTTAGAGAATATCTGTGTCCATAATTATAAAAATGGTCTAAGTCCAAATTTATTAAAATAAAGAGTTCATCAGTTACTTCACATCACATTAATTCAATGTATAATTTTTACGAATCAAGTTCAAGTTCAATAGTAATCTTGGTAGTCGTAATAAACAATTTTAGTTGTTCAATAAAAAATGCTAATGATATAGATTTTACTAAATTGTTTAAATTCCATTTTTCGTATAGCAAATTGCTACAAGTCAAGCTTAAAATGTATAAGATAATTCAAGAGTAATTGGCATTAAAGTATGGTGTATTTCTTAAAGTAAATAAAATTTCCGTAATGTTAAAACAAAAATCAGTGATAGCGTAGAATGATATTAGTTTCAAAGAGGGTGCTAAAAGGAAGTTCCCCGAACAACTTCAACTGCGAAGGGGTGAAATACGAGTAGCTCAAAAGAACGTTTAGCGGCGTCAAATCCGACCCCGTTGGTGTTTAATTATCGAATTTCCGGTTGCGTCGTGATGTGCGACTAGTGTGGACACGCCATCGAATGCAAATCTGTGAGCAAAGTCCGGGGAAACCGGAAATAGCCGGTAGCCGAGCGTGAGGTCTTTCTAAGGCCACCTGTCCTCCGATACAGAAATCAAAAGCGGAAGTCTGCCTTCGGACAGGAAACATCGATCCGCGCCAGTAGCTTCTTATCAGTCACAGCCTTCTCCTTAGGTAGAATCATTTACAACATTTTTAAACGTAGTGTCTTAATAAATAATTCAGAAAAATATATTTCATTGACAGCAAACATTTCCTCATTGAAAAATGCAACACAGTGAATTCAATAAAGAAGTAATAAGAATTTTAACTTCAGTTACAAAAATCATATATTTATAATATGTGGAGGAGAATTCTATATGTATAGCACTAATGATCGAGATTATATTTTTGAATTTCACTTTCTAAAAGCATGAAAAGAAAACAGCGTCGCTAATGGGATGATCTACTAGTAGCCAAGTGGTACTAATTAACTTTGAACAATGAATTGATTGTGCAAAGACTAAATACAGCCGTTGGCTGAAACTTTTGATGGTCACTGTACAGGTGGACTCCTCAAAGGATCGTGCCCCAAAGCAACGAAATAAAGCGTACCAAGAATTTCGGTCTGGTTCATTAAAACATCGACAGTGATTTCGTGGGGCACATTTCGAGTGCCGACGAATTACAATTTACCAGGATGATTTCGCGAAGGATCCTTTCGAGAAAAAATGTTCGCGTTACCGTTCGCCGTGTCCTTATTAAAAAGGGCCCCGTTCTTCGCACGGGCTCTCGGCTGGTCCCGCGCGCTTACGCTTGTTAGCGTGTTCGAAACGAGAGCGGTGCGCGCGGTTAATCCGTCGAATTATTATCATTATCGTTAATCAGCCGCCGCGGCGCGTTCGATTGGTACGTTCACACGATCCGCCGATAATTTTGTATCGGTCATTAGGTTTATTGGGCCGGGTGCCCGGGGGCCGAGTTATCGATGACTTACGGCCCATAGGATCAAAGTGCAGTAATTATTCGCGGCGTGAAGGAAATAATCGGTTCCTTGATTGCTCAATTCCTCCCACCATCGTGCCAAGAGGGGAAGCCTTCTTAAATCGTTACTCATCCTCGAAAAACCGTGCCCGACCCGACCCGGCAAGCCTCGGCCCTGTCCGCTCGCGTTCCGACTTTTAATTTGCGTATTAGCGACCCTTTATACGCCCGGTAATTAGTCCCCATCAATGGGGTCATTAATATTCCCCGCAATGGACCGCCTAAATGCAATCTCGCCTGACGTCGCCGGGGACCTGGATCGCGATCGCGATCCATCGATCGATCCTCCAGCTTGACAGTCGCCGCCTTTAATCGAGGCCGCGTCGCCACGATCGGAATGGTCGCATTGTGAACAATTCGGGGATCAGCGATCGAGAACATGAACTGGAGGGTCCTGTGGATGAGAAGTTCGATGGCTGGGTTAGCTGTCAGGTGGTACAGCTGTGAGACAGGATGGAGGGAGGTTTGCTGGAAGGATTCTTTGCTTTGAAGCAGGCGTTTTTGTAAGTGAACTTGTAACGGAAGTTACGTTTTGCTCCGTTCGTTAACACTTTGTCTAGCCATGGAACTTCTAATCGTTGCATCCTGTCAGCAGACAGGTTAGTAACACTGGTTCGAATGCAGGTTTGCTACTCGTTTTATTAGATGTTCAATACTGAAGTCTTCAATTCAGCTGCTATCTCTTTGTGCTACGCGTGCCACTTTCTACGAATTTATTTGGTTTTCATCTTCGAAGTTTCATGCCACGTTTTACAATATGTACATATTTGAATGTATTTTTTATGAGCTACGCGATGCGACACGAAAATATGTGTAGTTATTTTAAAAATATTGAGAAGCTGATATTACGTGTAACAATAAATTGTGCAATGAACGATATTGCAACGAGCGAGGTTCTACTGTATTTCTGAGGAACGTGTGAGGGTTAGCTCGGACAGGATCTGCGAAGCGACCCAATATTTACCTTCAACCGACACTAGTCGCACCTGTGCGTTTACGGAACCTGACACGGAAGCGCAGCTAGCATTCCGTAACCGGAAGGGATGTTCCCCGGTGTGTTCTAACCCCCTGAAACGCATCGGGCCGAGGTTTTCTGTCGCAGGAAACGTTGATAGTTAAAAGGGGGTCGGGCCCCATCGAACCGTGACTGCCATGTGGACGAAACGAACAGTCAGGAAGAGTCAAGTTGTCGGTTTCGATGGTGTTCGAAACGTTTTGATGGTCTCGGGGTAAATTGGCCGGCGCTTTTTGCACCTCGCGGTCGATTGCCCTCGATACTTGCCGTCATCCACACGATACGGAAGTGGTAGACAGACTGTGAAAATTATTTCGTGGCCGCAGACGTGCGAGAAATTAAATTTCACGCGTATACATTATTACCTGTAATTGAATTGCAAGGAAACGTTTGAATAATGCGTTTTGGTTCAATGTAACACTAATTTGAATCGCTCATTCTCAGGAAATGATACAATCCTATTATTCACTATGAAATTAAAATGTTTGAATCGCTAGCTTTCTGCTTCTCTCGTTACTAAATGCAATATTAATGTTAATTGTTCATCTGTGTAAGGAATTATGCACACCTTCCAACCGTGTAAAACTGTTAATGAATACGCATCCGTATATTTTCTGACTAATATACGCTTCGCTTTTTTACGTTAGGTTCAATCTTATTATAATTGTTCCAGGGGTAAAATACGGGGAACATCCCTTCCGGTTACGGAGTGCTAGTTGCACTTCCTTGTCAGGTTCCGTTGCAGCACAGGTGCATCTGCTGGCGGTTGAACCAGTGCAGGAAGAAAGAGTCCAAACGCAATTTGTTACGCAGGATGGGGCTCTTTGAATTACCATACTGACTTGCGTTAACCATTATCTTGATAGAAAGTAGGTCAGGTTCGGGGATGGCTGAGGAACGCATCAATGAGGTTGCGTCGAATGAAATTGTTCTATATAACGGAAACACTTTGAACTCGATGATACTAAATCATTCAATGAAAATGATTAAGCGTCTCATTTTTATCTTTCTGCATCTACAATTCTAATTCGCGTTCAATTGTATTGAAAAGTTATACAACGTGTACGAATTGTAACAGAAGCATTATTATTTTGTTCTGAAATCATTTCTAAATGTTACATTGTAAACAACTATCTCTTCAGTCAGTGTCTTTCAATATTTCCAAAATTACATGATTTTAATGAATTACCTCAATAACATTTGTTCTTCTTATAATGTTCCTCCGAATCCTTACGAACTTTTATAATGCCAGATATTTTCCAACAAAAATTGATTCGCCCAGCAATTGACTCTTTCGAGATAAATTGGGATTAATCCGCAATTATCATAAATTTCCAAAGTTCGTTAAGACTATACGCGAACAGCCAATCAGATTATGTAAACCACAAGAAAGCTAAATAATCCATGTCGATATCCTTCGAAAAAGCAGATTCGTGCCGAAGATACTGCGAGCATATACATTTCAGTAGTAGCCAAAAAGAATCTTTCCAGCAAACCTCATCCGGATTGCGTTCCATTAAAAATCGAACGCGTTCCATATTCATGAGACGGGCCGTAGCGGGCTGAATTTTTAACATATTCATCACCGAATACGGTGTATCGCGGGCATGTGCAACGAGGATTGGGCTCATCAACGGCGGTCCGCGGAGTGCATAAATTAGGGATAAATTCGGTGTTCGCGCGGAATGAGTGATCGGGGCGCGTCGATTGCCGGAGCGGAGGCCAATTAAACGCGGATTTATTAACAAGGTGTCGAAACCGTTGTGTCAAGCAGCGGCCGACTAAGCTCTGTTCGCGGTCATTTGTAAGCAGAACGGTTTCGCAACGTGCCGAATTAATGGCGAACTCTTTTCGCCGCCTTCCATGCACGAGGGCCTCGGGCATAAATCATAATTAAATCCGAATGATCGACAATCATTTGTATCAGTTTTTGTCCGGGCGCAGCTGCGGCGTTACCGGGCCGAGCTTTCGATGCACTTTCGATCCCGGCATGGCACTGGCAGTGCACTACGGTGCAGCACGGTGCACCGCGCCGCGGTGCATCGTAAACCAGTTTCACGTGCCGCACCGCGCCGGGACGATTAAACGCACGTAACGCAGCGATTTTCAAAGAGCGGTTCCTCCCGCGGGATTCTTACATAATTTATCCGTAATCTTTCCGCGCCGATCGATTTGCACGATTCATTATATCATTTGTCATACCTCAAGGACCCGGCCAGCCGCGAGAGTATCGACCTGATGCCCGATTCCGATTCGATTATTTATCCCGTCCTTTTTATGCCCGACCGCAGCTGCCGGCATCACGTTCCGTAACGCACGGGTTATCCTTGACGTTGTTGTACTGGGTGGTTGGAAACAACATGAACAATTAACGAATGTTGCTACCTGTTGCTTAGTAGGTGGCCTGTCCGCGTTATAATTGCACGACTGTTGAAATTAGATTATGCATGTAGACTATGAAATATAGTTCCACTGCAGAAGTGACATTTTTTTAAAAATTATTCATCATCCTGTTCACGTGCTCGCAGCTATAATAATTTTTATGCGTTGCTTTTTTCGAACAGTTTACTCGGTTCTGTGGGGCAGTTACCTTATTCCCGATGATTTATGTTACAATTAAACTGGAATTTGCACTTCCAGAGACAAATTTAAAGAAACTCTTTCACTCTTCCCCTATCAATGCTCTCAGTAAACATCAAATAATACTGCATTCGATTTTATTACATATTGCACATCAATTTTTTCTCGAAATTTGTGCTCGCTATAAAAGTATAATATTTTATAGCAGTCGTAATGAGCGTAATAAAACTCTCAGTACAAGAAATAATCTTCTGAACGCGTGTACTGTTTCTGTAATTAACGTCGGTATTTATGAATTTGTGCAAACGTCCGCAACCTTGCAATTAGCGGACATGTTTTTGTAATGAAACGGTGAAAGCCTTCTTTTTACAGGGCTTCGTGTACATTTTCATGTGTATTATACTGGGCTGCTGATGTGCAAAAGTTCATATAACATAATATCAATCTCTTTTACAATACGACAGCTTTTCAAAAATAAAAATCAATGTATTTAAATAAATTCTACACTTTGTCCGTTTCAAAATTATCAATTAGTTTTCTTACAATATCATTTAATATAAGATCTTTTTTTTCGATTTATATCTTCTATTATTTTATTATCTTCTGTGTACTCAACCAAAAATTCTTGAATGTATCACTTACAGAGTTCAAGACTCTACATAACAGGAAACTAATTCACGAAACATGGAATAAAAAATTTTATACTTAGATACTAAACAAATTTTTAAATTGATTCCAAGATCACTGGATTTGTATTCACATGTAATTTCGTTCACGGCAAGAACACATCCCCGACTCTTTCATCTGCCAACATCTCTGAACAAAAACGCTCATTTCAATTTTTGCGGCACTCGCTCGATCCATATTCGCGGCGCACTTTATACAAAAATATTAATCTTAATATTTCATCCAGGCATTACTGTGGAAGCGGTCAATCTTTTTTTCGCAACACCCTGTGAACGACCGTAGCATAACGAACCAACGTTCGGTGCTCTCTTGCGAAATCACGACGCGTGCACGAACGCGTGCACCTTTTGACTTTAATCCTCCGCAAGACGAAGAGAGGAACAGAGAGAAAGAAAAGGAGAGAGAAAGAGAGAGAGAGAGAGGAAAGGTGAAGGGGGAGGACGGGGATGCAGGCCGTTTCATGTCGATCCGTTATTAACTTACGTAATCCCGTAAGGGCTTTCTTCCAGTAGCCGTTCATTAACGAAACCTGTTGCCCGAGATACGCGAAACGGACACTCGCGCATTAAACGTCGAAATCGAGCAGGCGCTCTCGCATGCCTCGTGATTTAATTCGCGGCAGATGCACCTGTAATAGCAGGAGCCAGGCTTCCTGCCCCCGGAAACTCCGGAGAGATCACCAGAAAAATTTCGAGATTCTCTTTTTTCTTTTCGACTCTTGTTCGTTCCACGCCCGTTTTTTTTCGCCTCGCATGTGGCTCGTAATCGGTGAAACTCGGGAATCTTGGGTGGCTCGTTGCGCAGGCGACGTTCGTTTGCGGTTGGTCCCGATTGATACGTGTCGTTCAATGCACTTTCATTGCCCTGCCCGAGCTTTTAATGGCCCTGTTTCGTCAATGGAAATTATTTTCTTCGACGGCCACTTGCTCGTAAACGTCCAGCGTTGGCGTTTCATGGTATAGCCATTTTTCTGAACTGTGGAGATCTTATCGTTTGATTAAACCAGGAGAAATACTCTTTCAAAATCAGAATAAGATGGCTACAGGTTGAAAATATTCAACGAAACCCTTTCGACTTTGAGACATCATTTAAAATCAATTGTGATGTTATTTTAAATTGAAATTTGGTACTGAATTTATTAATGACCTGTTGAATGGAGTAAATCTATAGAAATTCATGGGGATTGTTTTCAAGACCTGATTGCACCTCGGTTATTTATAAAAGGCCACGAATTCATTTATGCACCTAATAATGTGCATCGTGAATATCGCATTAACTCATTGTTAAAGCAGGGAGTGGAATTAACAATGTTCATAAACGAACCATGTATTTAACAAAACATATTACTTGTAACACGAACGATGTTCAATCAACGACTGACAAATTTTCCAAGCAGAACGCTCCCTCGTGCACACTCATTTCTTTATTTCGTTCAATCAATTCACTTCATACATTTTGCCTCTCATTATGTTCCTTTCTCATTCTCACCGCGCGTATCCACACAATCATAACACCAGTAGCAATATCAAATTATAATTTATTAAGAGAGGCTTCAGTCGTTTCGAACAGCTCCCTGTTACTCGTGCGTATGTGTATCTTCATGGTCGAGGAACCAGCCTGATAACAGGTTAAACGGAACGGTGTAGTTACTGGATGGAAGTTGTTCCACCGTTTTCTTCGGCTATTAGAAATAATCGAGTTATTTCCTGGCGAGACGCTCGGTAAGTTGGTAAAGCCGTGCATTGTTCGGCGACACGGAGCCGTCGAAGCTTTTATTGACGAGCGGCACTCGCGATCGGCGGCATTCTATCGCGAGCAGTACGATAACAACGAGAGCCCTGCGCGCTTCAGCACGCAGCCTGAAAGCCATAGAAAGTTATCGGAGCCCCACACGAAGCCGGGCGTTCGCGATTTATCTTCCGGCGACACGTAAACACTTATTAACGGCGCGCACTCGTTAACCAGTAAATCGAGTCCGAGGCGCGGACGAAAGTTATCGCGGCGAGCGAGAGGGGCCGCATTAGGCGAGGGATACTGTTTGCACTTACAGTGGTGCGCAAAAGTATTCGCACACCCTTTAACACAGTCCTCGTCCATTTTGTGTTTCACACGAGCTTCATCTGTTTTATTCGCACAAGCGATCAGCAATTATTTATAACTACACTGCAGATCTTTATGCATTAATGAAGAAATTAACTGCGCGAACTATAAAACACCTAAGCAGTTTTCAACGTAAAAAGATTATTAACCCCTTGCCCCATGATTTATTTTACGGTTTCAGTGATTAGAACTTTTTTTGTAGTTCGTAATTTCCTGAAAATAGAGGAAATTTATATAACTATACATTAACGAAATCAAAATTCAATTTCATCTTGATTTAAAGGAAATTAATAACATACATATTTATTAGACTTCGTTCAGAATCTTCATCTCGAGTCTGATACGTTATTCTAAGGCAAGGGGATAAGGGATAAAATGCAGAATAGTTTTATTTTACATAAAGATCCGCAGCCAATTAATAACAATTGTTGGTTACTTTGTTATTAAGTTCTCACCTTACAGTCCTCTAGTTGAAAATCGTTTATAAAAAGTCCTTTTTAATAAGTATGCGAATACTTTTGCCTGTCACTGTACTCTCGGAGAATTTCCTCTTATACCGAGATTATTACACTTGTGCAAATACTATGATAAAATGATTTACATTGAAATATTCCAGTTATATAAGTATGTGACTGTTCCTTGAGATATTAAACATATAATTTAATGTGAAATGCGTGACCCGAAGTGGTCGCTAATTACAGCCTTGCTGATGTGAGATTATAAACAAAAATTATAGTTAATTTCAGTGGTAAGACCTGTTTTCAATATTAAGCCTTCAGAATTCTGAAATATCTGAAACTTTTGGTGCGTATTTTTACGTCGAAAGTTTATTAAAACTCCTGCGCACTATATTTTTTCGACTTATAGTAACCCAGAACAAACTATGATCTTTAGTGTTTGAAATAAAGTCAAGGAGGACTGCAGAATCAACAAGAACACTTTTTAATCTAACCAGTCATAACTACCACACATTAACTCCAATCTTGTTTACTATTGCCAAGACACACGCAAAGCAAGCATGTAACAAAAAGTCTAACAAACTTATGCAACAGTCGCTTTCCCAAGACGCAGTATCTTCTCTGAATCATTCCAAACAGCAGACTCGAAGTTTGCGCTCTGTGAAAGAGAGTCCGTATCTCCCGCCATTCTTTCTTCAAATTACAACGGATTAATTAACTCTCGGGGTTACCCGAGACCGATAACGTTCGAGAATTTATTCCTTCTTCCTTTTGTCGGTCACGAACGAGTGCCGGATCATGAACCAGCGGCTCCCCTGAAAGGTTTAGATCGGCGCCCGATCTCCTTGCGTTATCGTAGCCGATAGTACTTCGAAGTTTTCCGAGAGGCGATTAGATTAGCTCTCGAGACCGCTCCAATTCGATAATTTCCGCTGGAGTCACGGCTGTGCTTTTCCTTCTTCCGTTTTTCTTCAAATGCTTCGCTCGAGCACGCCTCGCTTTTTAATTCCGAGGGGTGAGCAGAGTTTAATCATTTCCAAAAATAGTAGAATACATACAGATTGCACTTGGAAAGTTTCAGCCTGAGAGCTGAAGTTGTTATGTGGACGCATGGAACAGTGGAAAACTTTGAAACTTGTTTTCTTCGAAGCTGGTGCTTGGCAGATGGTGGACAAGATTGTGATAAAAATATGAGATTGGTCAACTTGAAATTTTAACTATATAATTAAAAATACTCAGTTTATAGTTTTGGATTAATGGAAATACGACAGGTTGAATGCTTCTTATTTAATCACCAACAATGGTTAATCAAAAATAGCTTGTCAATGAAGTAGACCTTTGGGAAATCAACTATAATTCTGTAATTTGTAAACAATTTCTACTAAAAAAATCACAAGGTACTCCCAGAAGTGAGCCCTTTTCAACAGGAAACATTTTTCTGAAATAGTTCTTGCAGTTCCTGAGAAAAAAAATTTCCAAAGAACACAGTCTTCGTCCTCCCGACATAATTCTTTAAGTTCACGGATTCATTAATTCCGTTTGAGTTTCTTTGGTAAAGAAATGTTTGAAAAATCGGTATTTTTTGGACAAATGAGGAGAAATCTCCGGTTTAAGTAATTTCACGAATCCCGTCATTTAGCAAGCGAGGAGAGGGCGGTGGGTAGAATGTTAACCGCTGAAACGAGCTGGAAAGCGCTTCGTTAGTACGTCGTATTTCACGAATACTTAATTACCCGCGGCTCGACTTCGCCGCGGATACAAATAATCGTAAAGTCGGGATATATATTAATATTATACTTGAACTATTAACGCGGCATACTTCAACCGGGCCGGACGTTTATCGTCTTCAATTTATTTTTCCCGCGGCTGGGACGCGACGATAAATTTCTGAAACTAATTCCGACGGAGGCGCACGCTTTTCCCCGTGTTTATTATCATGTTACATTTACGCCCCCATTTAGCTAGTCCTTCGTTAAAGCGGGAATAATTCTCGACGCCTCCGTCGACGCCGCGCCGCCGGATAAGCTATGGTTATTGCGCGTGGAAACGAGAGTGCAGACGTCGTCTTGGTAATTAGCGCGCGTGAATCTCGTTGACGAACCAATTCCGACAAATGAGTGACATCGGCCGTCCATTTGCGCAGTCGAAAGCCGTTTTTCATAGCGGGGAAAGGCTCATACTAGTATCCGAAGGCGAATACTTTATGCAGTTTTCTTCGGTATGAAAAGCGAGATCTATGCTTCACAAGGGAGACGGAATTGTAATTAATGACTTATAACGTCTATTAAAATTTCAATCTATGTGCCAACGTGTCATCGTCATTTTCTGTAAATCTGCGGTGGTTCTAGTCACGAGCAAAACTTCTGAACGTTTCTCCAAACTGTTCAGTTTGTAACATTTTGGATGAAAAAGACGTCATCAGTTTCCCAGTCGCTAAACTATGCAAAAATATCTTTGACAAAATTGACCGATGCACAGCGAAAGTAGAGATTTCAGGCTTCGAAATGAGTTCAGATTTATTATTGTACGATTATTTAAAAGAAAATGACGAGCGTGCAAATGTCCCCAGAAAATTGAAGATTTTGTGTTCAAATACTTGTTGGCCTATGTATCACTTTATAGCTGTGCTATCACTTCGTCTTTGATATACAACAGTCTCCTCTTAATTCTACGTAAAACCTGAAGATATTGCGACTGCTTTTCGCACACTCTAAGCTGATAATCTTGGGTCTTCGGCACAAAATTGCAGGTTTATCATTCGGGCCATTAAAAATAGCGCACACGTGCCATCGTTTCGGGAGCGTCGAAATTGTTCTGGTACCGAAACTCGGTGGCGAAGAAATCGCAGAATAAAGGAAGTTGCACCGGCCGCTGGTACGGGGGCAAGAGGGTTTATCGGCGACGACTTTTATGAGTGACTCGTATGCGCTGATAAGACTACTCGGAGGTCGCGGGAGAGAATACCTTTTAGTCTCTTTTATCGTGCTCACGCGTGCGTCAATGGCGTTGGTGGCTTCTTCCACGGAGATAATGCCGTCCTGCCGGTTCAAGAAGGCCGGAATAATCGTTTTCTGTAAGACACGAGCGTGCCCCGGCCATGCCAGCAACCCGTACACGCGATTCGCTACACGTGCTTTATGGCTTTCGATGCCGATTCACACTCGTTCCCTCGGCTACAACGTTCGCGATACGGAGCCGCGATTCCACTCGACTCGCCATTAAGCAACGTATTATTAAAGATACCGACACAGTAGATTAGGCCCCATTTACGAGGCTCCCAAAGCCGATTAAGAATTTGGAGACGTTCGTTTTGATCGTAGGTGATCTCGCCCGGATTTTGTCGGCTGCATTAAGTACTATTAAGTTTTTATCTTCTGAAACGCGCAGGTGCGGACCGGAACGATAAATATTTTTATGTCTCCCTTGTTTCTGCGCCTTCTCGGCCAAATTCTAGGAGGTTTTAGTAATTGAGGCGTCGAGGTCAAATGGTTGATAGCATAGTTGGGCTAGATTGCTGCGAGGGCCTTGATTGCTGAGGAACTGTGCTGTTTCTTCTTCCACGCTGTCTCTTTTCACTTTCCAATTTTCTAGTCAATTTTCAAGATTTTCAGAGATCTCAGACATGCTTCCAAGATTTGTATCAGCTGTGGAGCAAGGTAGCTCGTACTATGCGCGTCTCACGAGAGGGCCCGTGAAAGGAATACGGTGTTGGTTGGTCAGAATGGGAGGGGCACGCCTCTCGAGAATTATTGGTTAAAGCAGTGATACATATTACGTAGAGGAGTATGTCGTCAGAAGCCTAAACGCTAAGCGAGCGTCAATACTCGTCAATTGCTCTTGTAATGCCCCGTGAGACTTCTACTGAGACACGAACAGTAGTTTGGTGGAGCAAGCAACTAGGTAGCTTGTAGAGGACAATTTAACAAAATAGCTATGTAGAACTGATTAACAAAAGATATTGTCTGTGTCACGTCTTCAACTGGAGCACGAAACTTCCACAATCATCTATAATATCTAATACCCTCCTCAAACCATATGCAAAAGCAAAAGTGGATTAAACTTGATTAGAATCGTCTGGCAACAGCTCGCCACCTCTCTCTATCCCTGTCTATCCTTGTCGCTGGTCGAGCGTCTTGCTCTATCTGCTCTTTCTCAAGCTGCTATCAGGTCCGGCCTCTCACCTCTCACTTTCGCTCACCCCGTTATCCATCTCCGGCCGATTTTTTCTTCGAGTCCCCAGCCCGTTGCTCGCGCCCGTCCATTTTTCTCTGTCCACGGTCGGAGCCAGCTCGTGTCTGTTCGGCAGCGTACAAAAGCAAAAGCCAGCCGGCTTGCGTGCGCCGGTATCTTCGACCTTCGACCTCCGGGCTCGGCTCCTTATTTCTCCGGCGAGAGAGCGAGAGAGAACGAGAGAGATAGAGAGGGAGAGAGCTTCTCTCTCGTTCTCTGTAGAGAGGCTCGAAAAACACGGCGTTACGGGTACGGGCGCGCGTGTTATCGCGTGCGCGCAGGGGGCATCGCGGCTATCCGTCCGGCCGGGGTCACCGGCATGGGTCATCCTCATGACCCGCTCGATCCCCGGACTCCCGCTAGTGATGGGAACGTGGTTGTTCGATCGGAGGTAGGCAATCTTATTGATTCGTGCCGGATAGATAGCGGCCAGACCAGACGGGATGTTTCGTTTATCGTGCGTGATGGAAGAACAGACTCTGTCTATCCTTTCTTTGCATCTGGTGCACTCCTTGGACTTCGCTATTGCTAGACCCTACTTCAGGAGGAGGTTCACAAAGGGATTTGTTGCTTGATTACCTACTTCTTGCATATTCTCGTGTATTTTATTAGTTTAATGTTGTATGTTCTTGTGTATTCTTCTGTATACTTGTCAGTGTTGGCTCAAGTCAAGTGGAGGCCCCAAGCGGTAAAAATTTTAGGGCCCACGAACTCAAGTTAGAAATAGAAGTTGTAAGAAAACTCTCCTAAACTTATTAAAACAAAAGAAAAGTAATGAAAGTATTTCATACCGTTACACATTACATAAATTTCTTTGATATGCGGGGCCCTATGGTATCCCGGGGCCCTAAGTAACCCCTTAGTCCGCTTACCGTTCGATCCGCCACTGATACTTGTATAGTCTTGTATATTCTGGAATATTCTTGTATATTCTTGTATATTAACAGCATTGTTTTATTGTTTGATGTAGATTTACTATTTATACTGGATTTTTCCTTCTGATATGCAATCCGTTGCAGAGCTACTGCTTTGTGTCTGTTGAGCTGTTTGGTGTACCAATTGTTAAACCTACTCAAGAACTTTTATTTTGAGTTATGACTCCCCTAGCATCTCACGCATTGTTGTTATTGGCCGACAGTGACTGTATTCTTTACCTAGCCATAGATGAGCAAACAGTACACTCCCGGTTACAGATTACCCTCCGCGAAGAGACCATGACTCACATTTTTCCAGCTCAAGCAGCCCGACTCTAAATCGTCCAAGGAAAATGCGTGGAAGAAGGAAGGCAGGAAGGAAGCAAGAGGACCTCGGCTAGATAACCTACAACCTCGCGTCTCCCGCCGATAAACCGTTCGATAATAGAAGCGGCTTCGCGCTGATAAACGGCGGGAGCTGTTTACTCGTAGCCTAGTGACAGCGACGCGCTTTGATAAATGCGTCTTCATCTTTGATCTCGGGTCTTATTGCCATCTACCTGGGGCCCTCCCATGATCGATCTGTTCTCTCTCTCCGTCAGGTAAATACCGGTCTTACCAGTTTTTGGCACCGCGGCTGATTAGAAGCTAATCGAGACCCGGTAATCCGCTTACGTCACTCTTAATTCCGGCCACTCGATTCATCCATCATTAACGGACACACGCGATCCGATCTCGTGAACGATCGAATGATAGCCACGTCCGAGGAACTGAAGCAACACCGATCGTCTACGCGCCAGGGAAAAGTGAACGTACCTCGTTGCGTAATTAAATCTCTTCCTCGGACGTTTCTAATTACCAGCCGATCCGGCTCCTAGATCCCAGAACGATCCTCTTGTTCTGAGATTGATCGACGGTTAACTAGCTAAGCGCTCGAACAAGTTATTACCAGGATAAAAATGATTTAGGCTTGATTAGGCGTCGCACTGAGTCGCTGTCGTCAATCTTTTCAAGAGGCTGAAGCTGACTGAAGAGAATTATTCTTTCTCGACTACAAAATGGATTTTGGAGATTTATTTGATCGGTATAAAATGCAGCAACTTCTTTAGACTTCGCTAGTTTTTGATCAAACTCTGCAGCCTTCGCAAAAGACATCTCTGCAAAATAATTTAATAATTGCTGCAAAAGTTCTGCGTGTCACACGACAAGTGAATGGCTCCAATTTCACGGATCCAGTCGACGAATATGGCAATCTTGCATAGCACGCGTTGTCAATCTGAACACAACCACACCATTTTCTTCGCTTCTCTCTTATTTGATCAGCAATAATGATTTCGTTAACACGCGACGCCCAATTAGGCCACAGCCGTACATTACCTGTTACGCATAATTAAAGATTTTTCATAGCCTTGAAGCAACAATCATGGAGTATCATCGTCTGAGATTCAGGGTTTCCAGAGATTTCGCAGTGCTTACGTGCCCCAATATCGCAGTTCGATGCTGAAGTTATGTCGCTCATGTGGGTAATGGAATATTCACGTCCCGGCTGTGGCTTCTTAAAGACGAAATCGTCGCGACCGTAGCGAAACCAAGTGGTAATTACGAAAGTAATTCGCCCGGCGGGTTTCCATATCGAGAGAGAGAGAGCAGAACAAATGACCGAGAAATTCAATTGAAATATCCGAAAAAATACGCTGCAAATAGATTCGGATTACACTCGGTGCCGTGCTCGAGACAGATAGAATTGGTGACAGAGATTCCGGTTCCATCAACGGATTTTAAAATCGAGATTAAGAATAAAAGTGCGGTAACCGAATAAAACTTACTGGAAGTGATCAAGGTGCAGATGTTTTATAAGTGCTGCTGAGATGTTGACGTCATTTTTTACATTTTTTCCTCATTCTAGAAAACGATCACAAAAATAGATCGAGACAATGAATTTAAACAACGCTTCAGAGGAAATTTCTTAATAATCGAATTTACTTACACGCGGATCCGTTTTATTTTCTCTTCTTAATGGTTTTAAAGGTATTCATATCGCAAACCGATGACTAAAATGTAAAAACCACGCAACAAACAAAATTGTTCAATGGCTATAATTTAGCTTGATGATGGAAGAAGAATTGCAACAGAGATAAGAATAAGTTGACGTGGTCACCGGTGTCGTACACGTAGTACAAAGTATAAACTGCGAACAAAAGGTACAAAAAAGTGACTCGGGTATCCCAGAAAACGAGCACGAAGGGTTCCCTAATCACCTGAACACCTATCGTGCTCCCTAAACGAGCAACTCGAAAAACGAGCATGACAGGGCCGCCGCATGACAGAGGAGTCAGGGGGTAGATCGAACACCGTGGCTCGAGTCGACAAAAGGACGAAGAAGAGTGGGAAATCGATTGAGCAGAGAGCGGTCAGCGTCGATGCAGTGAGCGTAATCATCGAATCAGCTTGATTCTCATTGTCCGGTGCCCGGACAAAATTAATAAATCGCTGGGCCCGGGGCAATAATCGAGCGACCCATCTCGACGGCGGCGCGGCGCGGAGCGGCGTGACATTTCAGGGGAAAAAGAAAAGCGAATGTTAAAGGAACCGAGGCCGGGAGAGCGTAATCTCAATGGTCGTCGGACCGGCTGGTTGGAGCTGGTCGGGGCTGGCCGGTTGGTTTGGCCCACTGGAGCGGACACCCGGAGGAAGCACACCCGCCGGAACGTGGCACGCTTTGTAGCCGCGCGTATAGACCGGCACACGTGCAGCCACGGGTACTTGCTCGTATACCTACGAGCGAGTATATATGCAACCGAGCCATGTACAGGGTGATCTTTTCATCTCTGATTCCGCGTTTTCTCCGGGGACCTCTGCTTCAAGGTGCATGAGTTGATTTTCGAAGCCCTCAAATCCCACATTCCGCTGCTAATTTCCTTTTCTATCACATATATATTGATATATGTATGTATAACGTATGATACAGAAATTAATTTGTTCCGAGAACTATTGAAATATTATTTAGGTTTGTAAGAATGAATTGTAAGAATGATATGTATGCATGTGATATGACTGAATATGAGTCTGTATATATATATATATGTTTTTATTGATTTACATGTTATATATGTTTTTATTGATTTACGTCGCGTTAATGTTTTCTAAAATGAACGTTCTATGTTACGATTTTGTTAAAATAAAAACGACAGTCCTCTACGAGCGATTGACGAAACATCACGTTCAACTGTTTCGATTTCAAATGTATCGACGAATTAACTAACTCGTCAGTCAAAGTCTAGCTTTGGAAGAGAGAGAATCCTATAAAGATCGTTCGAAAGATATCTGCCTTTTTATTACAAAATTACTTTGCTTCCCAAAAACCAACAATATATTCTTGTTAACCCTTATACGCTCCTCAGGGTAAAAATTCACCCATTTACTATTTTCACATACTGTTCAATCAGTGATCCCTTTTCATGGCTACGTTGTGATATGTATTTCTTTAGAATGTGACGTTATTAGTGAAACAAAATTTGGTGTTTTAACGTGTAGAGAAAACGTGGGTGAATTATTATCCTATTCTCTTTTATGCAACTATTCTTGAGGATTGTATGAGGGCTAACACTAAACCTACCATCACCGGTCAGAATGGCTGATTCCAGATTTTTACGATTATACATATCTATATAAATAATTAATATCTATATAATAGACCGACCAAAGTTTTTAGGGAAAGAAAAATTGGAAAAATTGGACAGCTAGTAATAAAAATAATTTTATAAGAAATGATTGTATATCTTTAGTGGAGCACATATTACAATAAGAGCTGCACAAAGTCTAAATTAAATCAATCTTGTCATTTTTATAAGGGATCATATTACTTTTAAGGCTCAGGTTTAGTGTTAACATATCTAATTTTTGGAAATCTATGTTCCATGGCTGAACATTGTCGTGGTCGAGGTTCAAGGTCTGCGAACATAGTTGCCTTTGCTGCAAAGTACATAAATCCTTGTCAGCACACCCTCTTCCCATAATTTTCGACTGAGGCGTTCAAGGTAGTCGTCTCGCGATGGCAATGCGTTCTTGTAATAGATTGTGCATAGTTTCGTGTAGTCGTGCACACGTGCCATTAACTCTAATTCATGAGAGTGGGAAGGTATCTTCATATTCATTCATTAATTGAGCCTTCTAATTCATATTCAAAATTTTTTTAATGTAATACCATTTGCATAAAGTGATGCGTGCAGTACGATGCACCTCGTGCATGTAGAAGTAGGTAGTTCGATATAAGGAACCTGCAATTACGAAAAATCAGAGAGGACACTTCACGTCTAGATTGAAGTCTAATCTAACATTAAGTAGGTGGGAGGTAATGGCTGTTCCAACAAGCTAAGATCACTATTACCTCCGCTATCATTGCTAACTATGCCCAAGCTCTTTAGCAGTTACAAAGCTCGAGCAAGTTCAATCTTTGTAAACTCACAAGGATCTATCATATCGCATTCTCACAAGCTTTGTCAAGAACACAGCTACCCTGTATATACCTTTTTTTTCTTTAAGGACAGCGGGCAAATGATTTTACTCACACCTCCTCTCCGATAATGGTCGAGGGGGTAGTGTGGGGCTCATCCATCCGAAACAAAACTAAAGATAGGACATACCAACTAAAACCCCGCAGCCCAGGAAACAAAAGGATCCTGTACTCTTATTTCCTCTAGCCGGAGATATTGTCCTCTGACCCGCTTTTCGTATTCTGTGATGACAATTTCTTCGGCTCCTGACCACACCTGAGCTACCCTGTATACACCATTTTTTTTTGTTGTTAAGGATCTGGCTAAAACCGGGCGAACCGGTAAACACCCGGGATAACCAATGGGCCCTCTAATATCTGTTTGACCCGTAATTTACTCCCACAGGGACCTACTTTCCGCATTACTCCTGGGGGATTTCTACGGACTAATACCACTCCTGTTCTTTTATCATCTACCCTGTATATACCTGTGGTGGTAACGCGACAGGGTGATCGCACCGACGAGCAAGTGAAAAGGAAAACCAGGGGGGCTGGAGGAGTGTTACCAAAGGAAAGAGAGAGAGAGAGAGAGAGAGAAAGCCAAGCAGAAAATACGAACCGAAAGGGAACTGCGCACCACTAGCCGGAACCGTCCATGGCGCAGTCATCGCGACCATCTCTCGTGTCTATCGCATCTGCATACGTGAGTGACGGAGCCGAACTTGTCTGTGTGCTGCACGCGTGCACGTACGCATAGGCATGCACGAGATCGAGGATCGAGGGCTAGAAAGCATAGATCTTGCATACGTGGATCGAGTGGCCTGGCCCATGATGCGGCCCGAGCATACGAAGACGTACAGCTCCGCGTTAACATGGCCCGTATGTTCGGTAATCTTTATTTCTGTCCGGCACCGATCATCGTTTATCGATGCCCGCGAGTGGAAAGTAATGATCAGACCCTGGGAGATTTACTTTCATCGGACGTGCTCCACGAGGATTAGAATTCAAATGATGCCTCCGGCTGAAGCGAGCGTACCCCCGGTCAGGGTATTATTAGGTTGTTGCTGAAGAAGCGTTCATGCATCGGTTTCATTACACTCTACTCGGCGAGCTGATCGATCGTTGCGTGTTAACTCGCATTAGGCGAGCCGTAGTTTTACGGGTTTTTAGGGCCCGATAGAATCAACGCTAATTGATCCTTAGGCAACGTTGTTATGAAGAGTCTATCTCCTCTATCTTCCTGTTATTCGGATAAGCTTTCATTGTTTCTTTCGTAAATGTTTTCATATCTCGTTGAGCATCAGGAGCTTGTAGAAACATTGGTACTGTTTATTAAATTTTTAAATGTTTCATTAAAATGCACATAACGGAGTCCAACTTGAACCTGTCCTTATATGTATTATACAATTCATAAATTGTGTATGTACGTGCTAGGAAATAATGAAGCGAAGGATTTATTCATTAGGAATTCTGGAAGATAGGCGAAGGAAGTCTAATTCGAGCCTATGGTTATATTGTACAATTCGATGTAGACACGATGAAACGAAGAATTTATTCATTGAATTAAGAAGAACATTAATTCTGAAAGGTAGTAGAATATAAATGACGATTTAACCCCTCAGTTAAAAAATAAAATAATAAATTGGAGAATTGAAAGCACTTTGATGTATGAACCTAGAGGTTGGCTCTGAGAAGTGTCGTTGCCTACGAGAAGCCGAACGTGGAAAAGTGATCTCCACTTTCAGAAAGCAGTTTCAGCGGCAGTTCCAACTACTGCGTGCGCTCGCGGTGCGCCTAGCTGCTTAAAATTCACGCCTCGAAGTTCATCCTACCGTGGCACTTTTCCCAGACCTAGCTGGCATGCCTATTTGCCTCTCCTACCACGGACCGGCTATATCTTTTGGCTCTTGACGCGGACGGATTGGAGAAACACGTGATAGGATTCACGCTGTGGCGTCGTTTGTGCAGCGGAGAACCTGACAGCGTTCTCTGTGAAATTTAAGATTGAATCTCTTTTGTTGTCTGCTGGATACCCCGTGAAACAAGAGGTAACACGTCCTTAAAGGATTTAGGAGTCGATCAAAACTTGATTCCATCGCAAATTGTTTCTCGACACGTTCCGCCAACTCTTTTTACATTTTATTCTTCTCGGATAGTTGGCAACGTTTCTGGGCTGGGAATTATTCCTGGGATGTTCGTTTTTTTTTCAATTAAAATCATCCCCGTCAATTCTTCATCTTTTAATTTCTTGATCCACTTTACAAGATGTTAAGTAAATCTGATAAATTCTCATTTCATTGTTGTAATACTGATTTTGCATATATCGGTGTTGATTGATCTATCAATTATAAATATGCAATTATTGAATGAATATAGACATGATAAAATATTTCGAATAATTAAATGTATATATATTTTAATCCTGTTTTCAATTTTAATTTATTCATACACTACCTACGAGGTGTATTACTATTCGATAATAAAGTTGATTGTGTAGAGACATATTAATAACAATCAAATAATTGGGCAAAAAGGCGGAAGATTGTAGCCATCATGCAGAACAATTGAAAAGACTGAAACTCTTGCATGCAATTGGAGTGCCAATGATCTTCGATTGTAGATTGAATTTCCAGCCATTGAGTAAGGATTTTTCTTCAGAAACAGCTAAAATAGTTCCCTCGGTCGAATCGAATGCAAACGATCTGAGATTCGTGCGGAATCGAGCGATATACGATCAGTTGATCGCGAAATAACGAACGGTCCGTTCCACATCGCATCGGGCACGTGGCAGTCGACCCGGTTCCGATCTGCAACTTCGTGATCCTGGACGATTTTCTATCGCTGTACCCCGTTTCACCCCTCGCTCGGTTTTCGATTAGGCGAGTCAGCCGAGCAAATCGTCGGGTTCCGGAAGGCGAAGAGCGTGCTGTGGCGCGCCCACGATCCCTCGAATCGTACGATCGCACAGTGCTTTTTGTGCTACAGTTCGACTTCCATTATCTGAACGTCGTTTAACCTAACAATGTAGGCCGAGCATGGTTATAATAGAAACGGTGTTTACGAGATTCCATGATATCCAGCAATCCACATTTTTCACAGAAAAAGTACAAGTGGAATTTGTGTGCAGATATAAATAAATGTAATAACATCTTTGGAGGTCTAAAAAAAATTTTGATTTTATTGCTTCTTAGAAAATTGTTTCTTACAATTAACCCCTTTCCTCGTCATTTATTTCTGAGGTTTCAGACTGCAATGTACTACTAAATTCTGTCTGCTTTATAATAATCAATGTTCGAAAGTAAACAAAATTTTATTTAAAAATTTCTTGTACTGTTATAAATAGTCAAGCATGGCATTTGAAATTCATGCCATCTCCGAGTCATTTCAAGGCAATGGTCTAATACAAAAAATATCTATTTTGCATAAAGATCCGCAGTTTAATAAGCGACAAATATCGACGAAACAGATTCATCGAATTCCAAAGCACATATAAAATTACCCACACGCATTTACGATTCTAGTAGAACATTCAAATTAATGATAATATATTATTCAGAATATCACAATGTATTGAAAAACAACCTACGGCAAAATAATCTCTACCTTGAGATTCAAATTGCACTAAATAAAAAAAAAAGAAAGAAATTAATGTTAATAAAATAATGGAAGAAAGTGACGAATAATCTGGCCACGTGATTCAGGACGCTCGTAAGAGTGAGTGCGCAGACATTCGTGGGAGTGAGAGCCACGTTGGTAGTATGAAAGAGGCGTAATCGCGGAGTTTCATCGAGGCGTGCTTAATGCACGAAAATACGAGGCGACTGTAACTGACTTTTTGACTCTGCCTGGTAATCGAGATTTCATTATATCGTGGAGCAGCACGACTGCCTCCGGGCGAGGAGGCCAGTGTTTCACGCGCTCGCGTCTGACGGAGCGTCGGTAGCCGGTTGCAAAAATATCTACCCCAATCATCTCTGTGCATCGGCGGGCCCTCGTAAAAAAAATCAGACAGAGCGATCGTCGAGGCTTGGTTTCTGGAAAGCACCCTGCCGGATCCTCGGCTGCTTCCTTCCCGTCGTCACGGTGCAGAGGATTTCCGCTCCGCGGGGCCAAAAATTTCGAGTCGAAACTGGCCGCTCGAGTGACTCCTTTGTTCGGACGAAGTTATGCAAAGGAACAGCAACGGCGTGAACGAGGATGGAGTGACAGACAGTCGGACAGATAAAGAGGAACGGAGATGGACGTACAAGGAGAGAGAAAAACGAGAATGCTAGTATTCTGCAACCGATCTTTTTTTCATCGGCGAGACGCGGTGATCCATCAACGGTTTTAATGAATAATTTCACTGGGGATTTTCATGCGAAAGGAATATTGTCTGCGTTAATTAACGGATTCAAGAGCTTCGCGCACGTTGTTCTTCCTTTGTTTTTAATAATTCTAATCGACGGCGAGAAAGAACGAGCCAGTACGTAGCGCTGTACAATCGATTTTCAGATGAAAGAGACACGCGATGGTCCATCAGCGATTTCAATTAATAATTTGACTGTGGATTTTTATGCAAACGGAACACTGTCTGCGTTAATTATCAGACTCGACAGCTGTGTACACATCTATTTCGTTTTTAAATAATTCTAATCGACTGGGAGAAAGAGAGAACCGATTTCCATCAGTGATTTTAATTAATAACTTGACTGTGGATTTTTATGCGAAAGGAATATCGAGAGCTACATGTACATTTATTTCTTTATTTAAGTAATTTTAATTAGACGTATCAGAGGAATAAGAGTGGTCCATCAGCAATTTTAATTAACAATTACACTACGGATATTTAAATGTGAGAATCGTTTGCATTCGTTGTTTGATGCAAGGAACACTTAGATTTCTGAAATACTTGCATAGACTTGCTCGTTTTTCTCATAAAAACGTAAAATTCGTAGTGTGTCCACAACAAGTCAACCTGTCAAGTGTTACGAAAAGTGTAAACCCAATAAAAATTGTGAAGAGTGAACGCGTGTTTTCGGTGTCGCGATAGCTAGCGAGGAGGGGTTGGCGAAAGCAAAAAGCGGTGCGAGCCATGCGAATCATGCGAACCGCAGAGCGATTTCGGCAACGGAACGGCTTGGGTTTCGCAAGCGCGGACGCGAGCAGACGACGCACTCGACGCGGCTCGTTACCATTCGGGTTAATTGCCCGGCGGTGGTTGGGCCCGAGTGGGTGCAGCCGTGGTGTGGTTATGCCCACACAAGCACGGTGCTGACGCAGCCTCTTATGCGGTGTTGTTGCACTCGCGACTCGCTCGAACGTGCCGCAATTATTCGCCGTAGTTTCGCGTTCCGCTTAGTGTCACGGTGACGCTCCGGCTATGCCCTCCAAACGCCCGATGCATTCAGGCTCGCTCATTACCTCCGCCATTTTCTTCGGCCTTCGAACCGGCTTCCACTGGCTTGCGAATCTTCCATCCAGCTGGGCGAACGTCGTTTCGGTGATTTTCGTGAAATTCAATTTTCAGCACTAGTTTACCGAGCAGAACATTACCGTCTAGATCGATTGGTAAAACTCTATCAATTAATTTGATAGTAGTCCAAGCCTGTTCGTGGTTCACCGTTTCTGAGATCTGTTTTTAAAGGAAACACAGCTCTAAGTGCATCATAAAGAATGTTAATTTAATATCCATTTATCTGGGGTTAGGTTTAGATCGATTGGTAAAAGTCCATCAATTAATTTGATAGTTGTCCAAGCCTGTTCATGGTTCACCGTTTCTGAGATCTGTTTTTAAAGGAAACACAGCTCTAAGTGCATCATAAAGGATGTTAATTTAATATGCATTTATCTGGGGTTAGGTTTAGATCGATTGGTAAGAGTCTATCATTTGATAGTTCTTCAAGCCTGTCCATGACTGATCTTTCTGAGATCTGTTTTTGAAAGTAACATTTTGATTTGTGCATAGCAAAAAACGCTAATTTTATATGCATTTATGTAGGGTTGATATTAAAAATTATTTAAGTTGTACTATTATAACACGAATAAATTAAAATGCACTTTCAATGCACCTCAAATGGTAACTAATGGTACAAGTCTAAAGTTGATCATTTTTCAGGTCTGTCTAACCTTGCTCTAATTTCTGCACTATAACGAATGGTTTTTAGAAAATTTATGATGGCTTTGTTTGTTTCACTGAATGTACATTAGATCGTGAATCAGTTCATCTAATTAGTGGCGAAGGATCCGGACAGTTCCGATCAGTGATCTGATATTGAATATTTACGAGTTGGTAATTAAATGATGGTATTTAACTTTCGTAGAAGCTTTATCATCAAGTGTGATATTACACATTTAAGGGTGGGTAATTAGATTAAGATATTTAAATTTCATGAAAGATTGATCAGTATGTCTACGGATACATTATGCATGACTTTATATAATATAATTGCGAGGGTAGATTTGATAATAGCCTTGTTGAAACTCGCTGGACCTCGACCAATAATATTACGAATTATCTTGTCGGATATTGTTTTACAGTGTGGTTCAGCGTCGTACTTACCAGACTGCGAAGGTTCATGCAAATCCGAATGTATATGGATTAATTTACTGAAGGAGGAGTCGTAAGAGCACATCTTTATTAAACATTTTAGATTAAGGAGATAAATATATTTTAAAAATTTATGTACACTTACTGCCCGGGACGATACGCATATCCCTTTAAACAATTTATAATCAATGCACTGTACACAGTGTTTAGAAATATTCTTTGTAAACCAGAGATCGCAGATTCTTCGAAAAAATAAAAAAAAAAAACTGAAAAAACCGAATGGGAATTTACTGCTCCCTTAAACCATTTAATTAACTACACTCACCGATCCTGCTCGTAAACGCGTAAAATCTAGCGATTACAAATCACGCAGCATTTTCATTAAACTCTCGCCGCGAGTTCGCAATCACAGAGCACGTATACTCCGCGAAGCCACGGAGGTGTGAAATGAAACTTTCGACGAGGCAATATTTTAGCGAGCAAAATGTCCGGCGGGATAGTGATCGGCCGAATTGACACGTGATTGATAATCGATGAATCGTCCCGGTAGCTAGACCGTCGAAATAACAAGCGCTAACTACCAGCGTAATTCCTGCCGCGACTTGTAACCATGCTACCGTGAACCGTTCCAGTTCCAGACGCCCCCGACGCCGGTAATTACACCGAAATCGGCCAGGCGGGGTGTAATTGGCCGATTCGAATTCCGCGGCCGTGCAAAAAACGTATCAGTATGCCGGGCTAATAGCGGGCCACGCGGCCCGTAATATCGGAAGCAAGCAACGATCACCTGTACAGGCTGATCGCACCGGTTAATAACAATAATTAGCCGGTTCGGTGAGAATCATTCTCGAGCCGGGGCAATCTTCGGGCCAGACTCTCTGGACGGTGTTTTTTCGAACCACCATGGTGCACCCTGGCTATGGATCCCACCGATGACTGATTATTCCGGCGAGACGTTAACGTCGCTTCTAGGTTGCTATTACAACCAAGTTTCACGCCTTTCGCGCTGAGCGGAGAAAGAAAAAGAGAGAACAACCGTGATTCTGTGGTTTAAGCGGACCGCTTAATGACTACGGCTAATTGTCCGATGGACGACGCCCATAAACGCTACTTAATGGGAATTCGTTACAGGGAATTACAGTATCGCGGACATTGTCTGGCCCGGGCTGATTTATCGTTGATTTGAAACGACGCGGCTTGCTGTTCGTCGCACCTGTACTCGCGCTTTGCGCAATCGACACATCAGCCTCGTTAAATATTAATTTATTGTCAAGGGGAACGCTTTTTGCGCGCCGGCGTTTGCTGGAACGTGGCTGTTCCACGAGGCACGGCTGTCTGTCTTCTTTTCCTTTTTCGAGGAGGTTACTGTTTTTGATTTTTAACTTGTCTTTTAGTGTCCTGTTGGATGACGTTGTTTAAAACTTCATTATCAAGTAGCCAACAATTGTTATTCACACGAAACCTACCACGAGGGATCAACTGACCAATTCTAGATTTTTTCTTTGACAATTATTGAAATTGTAAAGGTGTTTTCATGGCAATTTATTGAATATATTTTTTGATTTGTTATTTTAATTATACTATACACATCGATCACTTTTGCTTCTATGATTAAAATAAGTAAAACGTGTGTGACTGAATTTTGGGCGGTCAAAAATAAATCTGGAATGAATCACCTGTAAATCAGTAATTGTAGGCCGATTTGTATTCAACTATTAATTAGAAGAGAACCCTTTTCTGTCACGGCATGCGTCATTTGCAAATTTCGCAGAACGTCGATTTTACATTCGAGGAAGCATGAAGTTTCTTCAGTTGGCGAAGAGGGAATGAGATATCTCGCGGTTTCACGATCGAACGATCCCGAGCCGGTCTCCTCCTTAATGGAACTGTTCGCGGACGTTGGGTCAAGCGAGGCACCGAAAACCGCAACCTCCGGTTCCCACCGGGCTCGCCGGTGTTATTAATTACGAAATATTTAGCGTTAAATTTTGTGGAACGACCGCGGCACGCTGTCCGTTTCCAATCTTTGCCGTACCCGGGGAATTTCACGGTGAAATCGTTGCACGACGACCGCAAAACCGTCGCGTCGCCCACGGCGTGCAATTGCCTCGATATCCTAGCGTCTCCCCGCGTTTCTTCTCGACAGAAGTATCGTTTCTTGAACGACTATTACGAAGACAACTTTTACTTCGATCAGAAGTACCCCGAGGGGCCCACGCAATGCAAAATGGACACTTCAGCAACCCGAGGCGAAACGATTTCTACACTTAGCCAAAAGTTCCTGGCCACTTAGATCTCTACACGTGGGATACGGTGAAATTTATTTCCGGAAATTTTGTAAGTGCTGCTGTCAAATGGTGTTCGTTAGGTATACTAGTGGAGGGAATCTTAACAGTGGAAGTAAACCCTACACGAGACTGATATATTTCCTTTGTAATAATTCATGAATTCATTCAGATTTCACAAAATCTGTTACCATAAAGAAGTACAGTAAACAATTTCTCAAGCAAATGTTTCTGCCACTTCAAGAATTGTAAAATACAAAATCTGAAACCTGGGCTGCTGGTTTAGCGTTGCATTTTACTGAGGGTGGGGGTTGCAACTTATCAGTATACTGCAAAATTTTATGTAAAATGAACACTATCGTCATCAATTATAAAAGACAGAGGTTACATTAAAATGTACTTCTTCGTTTAATAATTTTAATAAACTGCAAACTAAGTGAGCATATTCTTAATTTAACTTTCAGCTGGTTACTTTTATCATACATGCATGAAATCCGTAATCCATTGAACAAGTAGTTGCATCATGCAAAACTAGTCTAGCAAACAAGCTCCAACATCAAAGTAAAAGGAAAGTCCCTTAGATTCGTCAAAAATCGCTGACAATAGGCAGTTAGCACCGGTTCACCATAGAACAACCATTGCCTTATTGTTCCAGTCAACCGTTTTCGGTGATCGATTCTTCACCCCCTCTTTCTCCATCCACATTCTCCACCCTGCCCTAATTTTTCGAGGCGGTGCAAGGAAAACTCCGTGTGTTAATCGATATTTCATAGATCGATGGGGGGACCAGGTATCGAGCACCTGTACCGATGCATCCGCCCTTGTGTTCGATTTTTTCGTCCACCGTTTCTTTCTCCTTCGCTTTCATTCTTCTGCAGCGTGAAGTCTCCTTTAACTTTTTATTGACCGAGACATCGGGCCTCGACAATGGCCTATTCGAGGCTAAATAGATGTCGAGCTGGTTTGAAATTAATGGGAAATGTATTTCACATGAAGATAATTCTGTATGGTTCGAGATCAAAATGAAATTGAATTGTGCTTCAATCGTGAAATCTTGAAAAAATATTTTCTATGTATTCTTTCATTTTAGAATCAAATTCAAATAGTGGTTCTAAATACATCGACGTATTTCTTCCCATAAAATCGCATTTCTTCGACTTCCAGCGCAACTTTCACTCCGACCTGTGCGCTGGTGTTACCACCCGAAACACAATAGTTCGAAAAATCGAATTCCCTGCTCCAATTACCGAACTCCGAAAAAACCTGACTCCGGTGGTCGAGAGACCGTATTCGACGAGTCCCACGCACCGAGTCCCGTCCGTTTTCTAATTAAACCTCATTGTTCCTCGCGAAAACAAAAAGCCGCGTTCCGGCGGCCTAAGACCGGGTAATCGAGCGTGAAAGTAAGACAATAGGCAGAAAAACCGGCGAGGATTCGGTCGGTATCGACGAGGGCACGTTGCCTTTTCCAGCTGCCGGACGATTCGTCGGGGTGGCGGAGGGAACAGAAGTTACGAGATTCGGTTAATCGGCGCTGAAACGTTATTTAACGAGTATCCCCCGCCCCCAATCGTTGAACCGAGCCGATCGTGCGTATCCAGCGTGATGAGACAATAGGTGCCGAGGGTCTAAGACAATGCAGGTCCCTGAAAATGGACGGGCCACATGATGAATGGCCCGAAATCGCTCGTTTTCCCCGGCAAGCTCTGAAAAATCGTGCGAAGGACCAGAGCTTTACTTATACTTGCTGAGCCTCCTGTGTAGCCTGAATTTTAAATGAATTTCTCCAGTTTTACGTATACCTACTCTAACTTTGATTTTTTGTTCTATGCAACTTTGATTCTATGCAAGGAAATAGATTTATAGAGTATGCATCTTCGCAGTCCCAATCAATTTAAATGAAAAATTTTTTAATTAAGCCTCAGGTCAACATTCATAATGAATCATTACGAACATATTCTCAAGCCGCAACACTACAAATTCAAATAAAAGAAATTCGATCTCTCTATCTGTTTCTATAAATTTAAAACACCGAACTCTTTCGAAAAATCTTCTGCTGACAGATTGCAAAAACGGTGCGGACGAAATGATCATCCCCGAAGACAGGACCATCCCTAAAGAAACTATCATCCCCAGGTGGAAGGGTGATTGAAGTAAGCTGTCCATTACAGGCGGTATCGCGGCTACCACGCGGTCGTAAAATCGCAGCGTTCGAAACGTAACGCGGCCGGGGTGTAAATTATCGCCGGTGTAGATCGCGGATAGTCGATCTGGCTGTGGATCAGGAGCGTAAAATCCCGGCGGAGGGCTCATTCGTTGGTAATGCTGAAATAGGGTCCGCGATAAAATGACGAAAAATTACGAGCCGGTGCTGGCGCAAAGACGCGAGCATGTTCCGAGAGCGGGGCGGGACTATTCGGATCAATATAATATACATTCCGTCGGTGGGGAGGGGTTGAACGATTTTTTTGTTTATTTAGCGAAGCGTGGACACCGCGTTAAATATTAATGATCGGTTGAAACGTGCCAACGCCGCGTGCACGCGATCCCACCGTATCCGTATTCGTGCCCGCATCAATTACTGTATCGAGATTCGGACCATTTTGCAGCTATAACGGCGATAAGAAAACATCGTAAACCGGCCTGCATCTGTGTCCGCGTGCGACTCTTTCCTCCTCTCGTCTCTCGTCCTCTCTCCCTCCCTCTCTCCCTCCCTCTCTCTCTCTCTCTCTCTCTTTCTGTTTCTGGCAGAATCGGCTCCCCTTTCTTTTTCGTTTTCTTTCCCGGTAATGAGAATCCGTTCGACCGTGCGTTTGCGTGTTTCACAAAAACCGGGTGCCCCCTTCTATTAAAAGTTGCAAACGATCCCTGTCTAATGAGATACCGAGACGTTAATGGCCGGTTTAATTGGGTTGTTAATTTCCGAAGATGAATTCATAGGGTAAAAATGCAAAAGCTAATAGCGCCGGGTGGGAGGAGCCGCGCGGATTAAATGGGCTATTTTCGGACCCTCTCGCCGGATCGAGACCGGGACCGTGGTCCTAAACAGGCGCCGAACGACTCAACCTCACCCCCCTGCAACCCCATACAACACCATAGGATTTAGCATCTTCCCCACTGCTCCTTCTCCCAATTCTCGATTAGCTCTTGTTTCATTGATTTATGCCGCGACACAATTGAAGTCGGTGCGAGAACGAGTTATTTCGAAAATTTGTTAATCCTCGCAAGATGATCTGACGGTTTTAGATACGTCAAAATTGTATACAAGGTGTCCCGAGAAAGTGTAATGAAAGGGGTGGTTCCTGAGATGACTCTTATTGTGAGCACTTTTTCGCTTATTATTAACGCAAAAAAAAAAATGAAAGAATCACAGGGTCTAGAACGTGAGGCAGAATTAAATGGTAAAGTTTAGCATGAAACTCTGAATTAAATTGCAAGGGGTTTAATGAAACGTCTGCGAAGTACAAAAGATCCGCTGAAGAGCTCGATCACCTTCTTGAAAAATGAAGTAAACGTGACCACGGACCAAATCGCCGGAGACCCTCGCGTTAATAGAGGCCTTGCTTCTGAATCGAAGGACGTCGTATCGATCATTCGACAGTGGAAGAAAGGGGAAAAAAAGGGAACGACGAGACAAGAAAGCCCGAAGAGGGGAGGATGGCGCGAATAATTAAATCTCGATGAAGAACTCTCGGGACAGTCTCGGGGTATAAATTTATGCGACCTCGGCCCCGGGACCTGCCACCCTCATTAACGATATTCATTGGCGGTTCGTTGCCGATAATTCAGCCATTCATCAAGACGATCTAACGATCCGTTCGGTTCTTGCGGCAGCTCGGGCGAAATCGATTAAAGTGATCGACTGCGGGCGCGTCTCTGTATAGAAAATGAAAGGCAAATCCGCAGGGGTGATCATTGGATTTCGTGAGCGAACACGCGCGCCGCCGACTAATCCTCGAAACAATGCATCACCGTGTTCGGACAGAACACCTCATCAGAGAACTTCGCCCATAATGAGCGCGCCCAGAGAAGTTGATTTTTGTTCATTGTTTTTCTTTTATTACGCTCGGCCAGCAACGAATTTTAGATATTCCGGTTTAGGGGATGGAAGCTCGTTTTGTTGGGGAAGGGGTGAGTCTCGGTTGAAAAATGATCGGGATACCGTTCGCCTTCTCATTTGCCAGGGAGCTGGATTTGATTGGTTCAATCTGGACTTGTTCAATATGGATTCAATAATTTGGTATTTTCAACAAAATTGCAAAGTTTTGTTGTCAATGACTGTATCGTGTAGCAAAGATAATAATTTTCTTTCAGATAAGAATCTTCCGAGGAATTATTACATTATCATTGTAGACTGATCTAAATTAGTTTCGGTCGTGAACGCAGTTTCTTGTAGGGCTACCTTTAATTGCAAAGAGCTGCGGAAATTTATTGTCCTCCTCGCAATAGCATGTGAAAATAGTGATCCTCTGTTTCTTTAAAATGCAACTTTATTTTATACAATTATCGTATATTTGTAGTCTTGTGTGCTCGTTTGTAACTATGAATTTACAAGTGACTTCATCTGATTATGGGAAACTTTGTTTTCTTGCGGGAACGTAGCGTGACGATGGAAATCAAGAGATGTTTTACTCTTTTTAAAATTGCATTAGGGTAAAAATATTGGATACTGTGTTGTATATTTATATACTCCCGGATAATGTCTACAATGTTACTGAAACAGCGTAAGAAGTGTTTAAATTTAATGTGACCCTGATCAGCCAACCATTGAGTACTTCATTTCGCTTATCTGTACTTATTATAAATGCATAAAATGTTATTATAATTATCATAAGTCACTAAAGTTATTTTTAATTATTTATTTATTATCTGAAACCGAATATATGTACATAGAAATGGAAATTTCTTGTTTAACCCTTATACGTTCCTCAGGGTTAAGATTCACCTCATTATTTTTTTTCTTGATACCATAAAATATATGATGTGAAACACAATTATTTCTTTAAAAAGTAATTAGTAGTACCTGGCACTCAATTATTTCTGAGCGATACAGGGGTGGAGCACTCCTATTCCAAAAATCGCCACACAAAGTAGCTCAACACAATCAAGAGCAAACACAAAGCAGAACCGTATCAGAGTTATCAAGTCATCAGTCTAATCTTCTAATTTATCCCCGACAGCCCTTCAAATCACAATCAAGAAAAAAATACACCATACCCGTTTCTTCTAGCCCATATCAGCGTTCACAGTTCAAGGCACCGCTTAACGACCATCAGCCAGAAGAAAGGGTTCTCGTTCCGCGTGCAGATAAGGATGTATCCCTTAGCCGGTCATCGATCAAATCGACAGGACACACAGTGCTCATTTGATTGGTCAGTTTCGGCGCCATTTTTCTCGCCGTACGCCCCGTTCCTTTCACAAAGATCGGAAGACTTCTGTCCGGTTTCACGAGCAGGTGAATCGCAGTCGGTGGTGTCTCGACGAACCCTAAAACTCGATGGTGTTTCGCCGCGGGTTTTAGGGTTCCCCGTGTGCTCAGGGCCGCCCCAACGGGGGGCACCTGGCGCCCCGTTGCGCTGCCCCTTCCCCTAAATCGGTTTGATTATACCAGGAGACCCCTGGCTCAAAACCTTTAGATAATTACCAACCTGCAGCGTACTCCGAGAAACGGTTATGGACGGTTATTTAATTACTCTATTTAATTTCACTGATTATTCCTCCGCGACGGCTTCGAAACACCGGGAAAAATATCGAGGCAAATGGGCCTGGAATCGAGGCCGGTGGTCATCTTTGGTTTGCGCTCGTGCTGTTTCGTTCGGCTTGTTTCGTAGTCATGCTGGGATGATTAAAATTGTTTTGGTTTACACACTTGAATAAATGGAACTGGTAAGGATGGTACATTGTTTAATGGGAATTCATGAAAATTGTTTTAAAGAATATTTTATGGCATCCTGATCGAACACAAAAATAATTGGTGCCAAGAAATATAATAAACAACGATAGAAAATGGTACGTAAACACATTTTGCTCTAATGTTGTATTTTTAGGTTGACTGATACTCTTTTATTTGAACACTTCAACCTGTATGTAAAAGAATGGAAAATTGACGTATAAAAAATACCTATATGTTTGAAACAGTAATCTGACTACATACTTAAAGTTAATTAATGAAAGAAATTCCCAATTGGCTGCTACTTATAGTAATCTATGGAGACAATTTTTCATCCCAAATGGAAGAACATAATGGCCTCCAAATATTCGAAAAAGTCAGCAAACATCCTTCGAGGGCCATTTCCAGCAATCTCGACCAGATTAGATCGACCCGAGGCAGCGGTGTCTCGATCCTTTATTTCTCGTCGAACGTTTCATCTCGAGTTGTGCATCGGAGGATCGACATCCCCTCGGCGAACGAATAAATCCTTGTAATCCTCGTCATTTGTCAGAAACAACGTCCAAGCCGGGCCATGAATACATTCACGAGTGTAATTCAAAGTCGACTGGGTCCAATCTTTCTTCCGGGCCAGTTATTAACCAAAACACAGCGAGTTCCCGCAAAGACGAGAGATAGTTGGAAGCCACGGCATGGAGATTTGAGAGGGTGTGTCTCTGGCCCGGGGTCCTTGGAAATAAATTCGTCCTGTTCCCCCAGTCGTCCAGGGTGCTTTCCGAACGGTCTCTACCCGCTGCGAAAAATTTTCGGTGACTTCGCGTGACGAATTTCCATTCGTTACGACTCGCGAGCGTCGCCATTAATCCCCAACGAGCGAATATGTAGAACATTAATCAAGACGCGCGGGCAAACACTATTATAAATTGGGAAGCTGAATCGAACCGGTACGGACCTCGACAAATTCTTTTGGGCCGAAGAAGGATTGAGTCAGTCTCGATAATTACCGGCCGGGTGGGCTTTCGATTACACGTGAAATATCGTTCAATTATAATATTCATTTGCATCGGCGCTTAATTGAATTATGTCTGGCTCCGCCGGGTTGTTGTTTCGTACCCCCTAAGCAGCGGGTTCCATTTTGTGCTGCCTCATTCGAAGAAATTGATTCCTTTTTAATGATTCTTTTTGAGGAGCCACACACTGCAAGTATATAAAATATTCTCGATGTTCCTGCTCAGGCTATTAAAAAAGAAAATAGCTACATAAATACATACACTGGTAAATAGTAGAATATTAACTGGTAATGTGCGCACTATTTGTATTTATACTTTAAATTCCTTTTTAAATGTATTTTGTGAATGTATGTTCAAATGTACAAATATTTTTATTCACTGGCTTTATTCGAGATTGCTATTAATGCACGAAAGTTAGCTAATGTAAGCAATGAACTTTTAACTCGGTAAGAATATTTTAAATGTAGATTTTAGCCCCTCGAATAAATTCTTCTTGAGTAGGCCTTCATTGAAGAGCTTGCTGAAGAAGAGTATTTGGCGAAAGCAAGTTTGAACGTCCTGTATTCCCGTCCATACATCCTCCCTCGTTATGCGATTCTAGCGTCGTGGCTGAGCGCCTAAAAAGGCGTGCCTAAACAATGAAGTTTATGGGCTAAGGCCCTGCGGGAGCGGCCATTAAAACAATCGACAGTCGCGCGTACAAGGGATGCAAATGTTGGCGCGAGCACAATGGCGTTTCGGGAGAGGCCGTGGCAGTAAATACCAGTATAATTGCCAGTCTCAAAAGTTAAGGCACATTTAAGAGGCCCTTCGGCTTCTTTTCGAGTTGCCTTATATGCAAACCCACCGGCAGGGACGCGCGTGCAGATTTAGAATGTTAGTTCGAGGGCGCAGCCGGCGTCTTTTAATTTCGTACCGAATCTCATTCTGCATCATTTAATCTATTCTCGCAAAATATGTTTAATAAACTATGAAAACCGACAGACATCGTTTACTATTCATGGCAAAGCGGATTAAGCCATTTTGAATTAAGGAAAAATGTTACACTGTTGGAGGATTTTATTTATTATCGTAGATCAATTATTTTAAATCCACAGTGGTTTTAGACGCGAGGAAAATTTTGCAATGTTGTTACACACAAATAAATTTCTAACTTTTTGGATGGAAAAGGTAAATCTTCAAAATATCTTCGACAAAACGGAATGAAAATTAGTGGCTTCAGATTTAAAATCAGGCCAGGTATATAAACAGTAACAATTTCCAGAGAAACGGGAATTTGTAGTACATACTACGTTTCATTTTTTAAACACGCCCAAGCAATTCTTTCGACAACCACATTCCCACGGAATATGTTCTGCCAGGGGTAATTTACAATTAATAAATTAAAACTAATGATTGCGGTAGGGTTTGGCTCCGAGAGGCAGAGAAAAAGAAATCGTGAGTGGAAATATGAGCTTTTTAGTTTCATGGAAACGATTGCATCTGCAGGTCGTGTTCGAGCCCGAAGCCGCATAAGAAAGAGCGGAGTCACGAATCCGGAGGAAATTATGCGACGGTCATGCGCAACGCCACGCCCGCCAAATGGCCAATTCGTGTTTGCAGATTGCCTCTATCTCGGCGCCCTGTCGTGGCCCAAGATTGCAGTTTCCTCTTTCCATTAAAACGCGCGAACGGGATCGAGAGCGGCACGATATTGTGACGCGTGTACGGTTCTCGATAAGCGATCCACTAGTAAGAATTATACTGAAATTCGGTGGTTCGGTTGAGCAACCGCTTATAAGTTATTGCCGATTTGCCGTGGACAGGGAGCCACTTTTACCTTAATTGATAATTAAGGGGCGCGTGATTGTAACGCGCCGAGCTGACAAGTCACGCCCGCGGGAATACTCAATGAACATCCTTCGATACGCCGTCACCTATAAGGCTGCGTCAGCATAAATTACCATGTCCGGTTACTTCTTTATTTTCCAGCTACCCGAGGAATGTCCCGCGAGAGCCTCTGATTAATGAGTTCTACATGCAGTTTGAAACAAGGGCTAACTGTTCCGAGTATTACGGCGCCAAACATTTTTTAATCGGAGTTTTAACAGTCTGAGAATGTTGTTGTGTTATACTATTTTTGTAGAGCACCGTGGTTCGTTCTATGTATATGTGAAAGCGAGAAATTGTCCATATTTGAACTATTATCACTTCTTTAATAAATATTCCTTCGTAACGTTGATTCCTCCCATGTTAAAAATCGACGGAAGATATGAATCTACAGCTTACTTCAGCGAATGAATCACGATTTTATTTGAAAATGAATTTGTTAAACCTGGGTTAAATAAAATGTCTCTTATCTGCGAATGACATTTACGTCAGCAAGCAAACTGGATTATCACTCATAACTTCCTGCGTGCTTTTCTGCGATCTCTGTTAATATTGTAATAAAATATTTAACAGAGTTCACCACAGGATGTCCTGTGATAAATTTGGTATCAGGACATAATAATTCCCTCTATTAGAGACTGTTCGAAACTTTTCTAAAAGCAATCCAACATTAAGAATTGGATAGATTTGAAAAATAGTTCTAAAATGAACGATTAACAACTAGCATTGTCAACCAGAAACTAGAAGAACAAATGAACCATCCAAAGCACTGTGCACTTTCGTGATCACATATTAACAAGCTGCAATGAAAGTTCTATCGAAAGTAAATTTAAATTCCACTTAATTGCCTAGTAATTTAAAAAGCAACATGACATTTCCTCGTAACTTCCGGTGTCACTTCCTCAAGCATCTTCCTGGCCGTAAGTATCAGTGTTCTCGCCACGCGTCGTGTTTTTTTTCCAACGCCAGTGCAACTTTCCACGAAAGCATTTTCCGCGGGTCACGCGTTTCCTGATTTCCACATACTGCGTTTCCTTTTCCGATCATCTTCCTCTTCACTTTCACAGTCGTCCGGCTTTCTACGATTCTTTTTCCGATCGACGCTTCCTCGTCGATGGCGATCCACGATCCGGTCCACGTGCGCCGCGCCGACTCTCTCGCAGATATGAATTCTGCCTGGATGGACGCAAACGAGCGCCTAGCAGACACACGGTGCCGATTTAACGTCAGTTAAGATTAAGTCGAGTACCACTAAAGGTGCGCCGCATTAGGTATTCTCCGGCCGAAGTGGTTCGCCTTCTTGCTGCCTCGTAATCTGCATCGACGCCCCAATATGCAGCACGAGCCAAATGCGGAGCGAGCAACACCCGAGCATGATCTTTGATCCTCCGTGTGTGCGTTCAACTCGTGTCGGTTCTCCGATGACAAACAGAGTCAAATTTTTTCGGGAAATTATTTTGTTCCCGGTACACCTATGTCCATTAGAAAATTCTTTCTTCGATGAACAATTAGTCTCGAAGATGAAGAGGATCCTGGGAGTCCTATAATTGATAATGATGACTGCGGATTTTATACATTCATGATGGAAATGAATATTCTACCATTATTTTGACTTTTTGATATGACCGCATGAGAAAGTAAATAGAAAATTGAAATTGTACCTTGGACAATTTTTATTTTGCATAAATAACCGCAGTCTAACGATGAATATAAACGCATTTATTTTTGCACCAATCCAATACAATCAAAATACATACAATGGTCACTTTGACAAAACTCACTGATACAATGCAAACAACAAAGAGACTTGACCCATCAATAAACCAGTCATTTACCTGTCAAATATCAAAACCATAAAAGCGGACCAATCGCAAAGGAGCGTCCATTGATTCGAACCTTACGTGTCCAGAAAATCGAACTCTCGTAACGACGACTGCACAATACATATCGATCAGCAGATTGAATTTATAGCGGTACGCGGACGTACATATTTGAATTCGAATTCCCGCCATATATGTTCAGCGATCTATCAGCAGATCGAGGTAGCTGTTGATCCAAGGCACAGACAAAACCGTGTTCATGCGTCTCGGATGAATTCCGTGGCGTTCACGGTATCCATATAAAGCCGTGGATCGAGTCGCCGTAAAAGCCGAGATCTAGCCGCGATATAAATCGAGGGGGAGGCGATTTCGCGTGGCCCGCATGGGCACGTGACCGTAAATGAAATATCTCGCGGGCAAGAAGTCGGGGGCGAACGGGGGCGCCACGCCTTTGCCTCTGAAAGCCGGGCCCCTGCTTTCAGGAAACCCGTATCCGCGTAAAGGCCACTCGGACACGGGATTAAAAAGGACAGCCAGGGACGTCGAACGGTCGCGTATAATTTCTAGGGCACAATGGGCGTCGTGCGAAACGGAAGACGATCCAAATCTAGGTGGAATTAATTACAGAATATTATGAAGTCCAAACTAAAAATGAATTCAAAATAAAATTAACTGCATCAATTACAAAAGGAGTTGCATAAAAATTGATTCTCTCTAATTGATGTTCTTGTTGATGTATTGATGTTCTCTCCATCTTGTGTCTCACCAAAATCCACAAAATTTTCTTGCTAAGAGTGAATTTTAAGCATCAAGATCCACGTTACTCTCACCTTCACATTTCTAGCTCGTGCGTGGCTGCTGTATCTACCCATAAGTGAGCATTTGTGTGCCATAATCTTAGATTGTCAAGAATGTATCTGTAATACTATTATAAATTTTATGTTGATTCTATGTTGTGTCTCACCAAAATCCACTAATTAGTTTCCTGTTAAGAGTGGATTTTAAGCATCCAGATCGACGTTATTCTCACCTTCGCATCTCGATCTCGTGCGTGGCTGCTGTATCAACCCATAAGTGGCCCCATTCGTGTGCCATAATCCTAGCACTAATCGCCTCATCAGCACGCAATCGATCCATAAATGATTCCCGGAATGCTTGGATCGATCGCCGATTATTTCCCCTTCCCACGATCCTCCTCGGTCCGTTTCTTCCTCTGCCTCTTGATGCTCGTTCCACGTGTTCTTTTTCCTCTTTTATCAGCGCGTGTTGTTGTACGCGAACGACGTGGCAGGTACGCACGTGCGCGGTTAGCGAAGTCGGTCGTGGCGCGTTTACTTTGAAAAGTGGGATATGCAAACTATGCGCGGGGACCACGGGGCACCTCGGGGGCAAAAATTTCGCCGATTCCCTTTCTTCCTTTGTACCAGCACCGATATGGCTCCTCCGCGATAAATCGCTCTTATTTTTTACGGGTGCGCGCGAGGCCTCGTTGCGCACGCGAACGTCTTGCCCGTGGTCGTTTTTAGGTCCCCGAGAAATTGGAGCCGTGAATACGGAGAACAGAAACCGGCACCGTGAAAATATTCACGGTGCAAGCTGTATTTTTAAAGCGTTCCCGGATTTATCGCGGCATTGTCGCCTGGATCGCTTGATATTTTCAGATACTTGCTCCTTGAAAACTTATTTCGGTGGGACGGCACTTTCGGGCCTCGGAATTAAGTGGCGAACATCGGGCTATTTTTTAAACGTTTTACATTCTCGTTCAAGCTTTTATTCAGTGCTCGTTTCAGGCTGTTTACTGTCTCTCTTTTGATGATTGTGAGCTCTCAGTTCAGTTTTATTTGTATTACTTTTATTGGCCACATTGGGGACCATTTTGCATTCTCCATTTTTATACAGAGATGCACGAGATCAAAATAATTAATTTTAGACAACAAAGAATGAGAAGTTACCAGTTTTTATATTACTTTATTCTGTAATCATGCCACATTTTCAGAATCATAAATAAATTTGGTGTAGGTGGTGTGCAACATCAAATTCTTCTAATGTCTTCATAGTATTTCATTCGACCGGTCCATTTTTACTATAAATACATAAAATTCGTAGTCCCAAAATGACTGTCTTCAACATGAAGGGACCAATGTTATTTTTTCGTTCAATACGAATTATGTCATCACTGGACAGTTAATCATCCTATTCGTCAATACTTCGATGAAGTTTTCGAGTCCCGAGAACGGTAGTGTTCACGCAAGGTACCATTTTCAGTGTAGGCCATTGTTCCATTGGCAGTGAAAGTGTAAAGGCAGTTCCTCCGTGTTCCGATAAATTTTCCCACGTGAGGCGGCTACGGGGGAATGATGTCACCGGTGGCACCGGCGCCAAATGGTAATAAACACCGATCGCCTATCGGGAACCGCGAAGGCGTGCAATTTGTCGTGGCTATCTGCGCCCTCGGGTTCGGGCCTCTGTACGCCCGGATAATCAATATTGGCAGCAACCAGTCCCTGATAAGCCTGCCGGCTTCACCTACCCAGTGGCCCCACTTCCTTCCCAGAAGAAAGTGTAACGGAATGGCCTACGCCCGATAAGACGGTGCCTTTAGGGGGGTCCAAGACTCTCGAACGTGCCATAAGCACGTCCTAAAAAGGTAATCTTCTTTGACGGACGTAATCGATCGGAATATCGAACGCTGTACGCCGAGCGGTTTCGAAACTTTGGTACCGATCTGCCGACTGTACAGCTTCTTCCAGAAGCGATTCTGATAGCACGATGGGTACCATCCTTCTCGATTAGTATCGATTTAAGGTTCGCATGAATAGATAGCATCGAGTTATTCTTTTTTATCACTTGGGAATCATATGAAGGAATTGGATGAATAGGTGAAACAAGAATTTAAAAATATCTATATATTCGCGCTGTCTATAATTATGTGAATTTTAGATTAAGACTTAACATTAAGATTCTTTTCTGTCATACTATATAATACTGCATACATTTCTATAAAAGGACTTCGGTCCGTTTAAAATAAATAATAATAATAATATTACTGTCAATTTTTTAAAATTATCAAAGGCAGAAATAAATTTTTATTCTGCACCAAGATTTGCTGTCCAGTGATCGTGCCTGAAAATTGTATTATTCGTTCCTCTAGGAATTCATTTATTATTTCATTATGAAGCATTACCAGATGATACGATTGTAAATAAAGATAGAGTATATTGTTAGCTATGTGAACCTTGCACCATTTTTTGGTTCGACATACTAGAAATGTCAAAAACTAATTCACCACAGGTTTCGGGTCCTTTTAAACATATCTAAACCTTCAGGAAAATTAGCAAAAAATTTCTCCGTTCGTTCACCGTAGAAATCTAAATCACACCTACGCATGAATCTTAATCCTTTCCCAGAAAAGCCTGAACGAATGACCTTCCCATTTACGAGGCGTCAGCTGGTCGACGAAACCTGCAGGTTGTTTAGCCAGAAAATTGTATTCACTCAAAGAAATCGGCATTGCCGAGGTCGTCGGTGTACGTTCCCGAGGAGGGTCACAGGCAATCATGTTCCGGATAATTGCCCGTGAAGTTTCATTATCGACGATCTCCGGAAGGCACGGCCCGAGCCCGTTCGTGGGCCTCTAACACAGTTCGACGAACTCGCCGCCTCGTAAGATTGTCTTGAATATCGATTAGGCCGGTTCGCATGCGGCGAATAGTGCTACCGGAGGGGAAGATAAATGACCCTAGGTTACATTGTGCCGAGTTATTATTTCTTGAACATTCCCGAAGAGTTGCCGCGCGACTTTCACCGAACCAGATTTGAATTTATCGGCGGCTGTCGCGTTTTCGTTCGCGGTACCAGAACCGCCGAACTAATTATGTAATTTGGCCCGACTGGGTAATTTATCACCCCCGGTTCGCCGATAACGACCGCGACAGACGGGTGAACCCGTTGAAAACCGTTTAGGAGCATGATTTTTTGATCCCGGTGCTTTCAGCTGGATTTATTCGGTGCGAGCTGTGATATGTTTGGCGATTGATTATTTAGGAATTTGTTATCAAATTCTGATCGAAGGCGAATGAATTGTTTGTCTGTTCCGTGACATAGGTGTTTAAGTGATTATGAGCAGCATGATTGTTTAATTGGTTCAAACCATTTAGATTGTAGTTACAGTTACAGATTGTTTTTTTCAGTTTAGAATCTGTTGAGTTTAATTGATAACATTGATTTTGTAGTAGTGTCACAATTCGAGTATTTTATCTGTGAGAAAACTTTTTAGAGGTAGAATTGATTTATTTAGAATTAGAAATAATAACACAATATATTTGTTCCGAATATAAAAGAGAAGATGTATCTCAGCGTTTAAACAACACAATGTGTTCTGAATGTAGCATTTCATATCCACGAGCTCGTAAAAGCTTTGCTAGCGTCAATAAATCGTAAAACGTGTTGACGATAAAAATTTATATTCTGCCATTGTAATAACGTTGACTGAAAGGATAAAAGAAATACTCCCCACCTTGTTGAAAAAGTTGAATAAAGCAGTAAAATTAAATGAGAATATGCATTTAATAATAAGAAACATCCTGTGGTAGGTGGTCTAATGAATAATCAACTTGCTTGGCAATTATAATAAGACAACCCGACACTTTAACTAAAGAAAAACTGACTGTTAGGTCTATTAATGACTGTGCTATATTTGAAGAAACTTATAACAACTTCCTTCTGTAATAAATCATTGTGGCCCTGATGATACTTCATTTGTTTTCGAATAGAAGGATCTTGAAAATTGTCATATAAATAAAAAGAAAAATAAAATTATAGGCTGAGAGATGTTTCAGTTAGTTCTTAAGGATGGCTCGTCCATTACCGAGAAAAATAGCTACAGCTATTACAAAATTGGTTAGAACATCGTTACCAGTGTATCGTAAACTTCGAAAACTCGCTAGCTAACACATCAAACTTCATGCTCACATCCCCGACTATCGAAATCACCAGCGAAAAATCATAAAAATCCCATATATATTTTATCAGCCGCAAACCTGGTGCAACATTGGTCCACCTAATAAACATAGAAGTTCATTTCCATTTAATTTCGCTGAAACCGTGTTAAGACCGTTCGAATGACTCAATGCTCACAAAGCGAAGCTCGAAGTTCCATCCAGCTCCTCTGCTAATGAAGAATACCGTCTCTCCAAGTCGAGAGAGAGAGAGAGAGAGAGAGAGAGAGAGAGAGAGAGAGAGAGAGAGAGAGAGAGAGAGAGAGAGAGAGAGAGAAAGAGAGAGAAGGTTCCCTCGAGGCCCGAATCGAAGGTTTTAAAGTCAAGAAACGTTTTAAGGGCTCGTTTAATGTCCACGATCTCGGTTCCTCGGTGTTATTTTTTTGTCGCTCGGTTCCGGCCAGACAAAAGCAGAGAAGAGAAGAGAGTGAGAGAAGAAGAAGAGAGGGAGAGAGACTTTTACTCGCGTGGGCCCGGAGGCGAGGCACCAGTTTGGTTTTTGGCCACGGAGTGTGCCCCCATGGAGGCTTCAAGGGCCACCTGCCCTACCAGGGACCCCCTTTTACGTCCACTTTATTAGCTATTATTATACGCGTGCTTTGGCTCTGGCTCTCTCCTCTCCTCTTCCCTCTCTCTTCTTCTCCCCGCTTCTCTTCTTCCCTCTTACTCTCAGAACCGAACGAACAGGTCCCGCCCGCGCCTGTTTAGAAATATTTCACGAAACGTTTCGTGTGGCTTAGCCCGACGCACACCGAGTTCGTTAATCCTTCGACGTAGCCTAAACAATTCGGACCCACGAAACCCCATGAGAAACCCGGTCCCTTGTCTTGGAGAGATTGTTTCGCTCGCTCGGTAACCAGTTACGATTTTTGCCAGTTTGCTGGTCGAATTTTTCTGAAAGATATTTGAGCAATCTAAAAATCTTGTTACTTTCAGCTCATTGAAATTATTAAAACAAGAGAAGAATGTGTATGCAGCTCATGTATCTTGCATTCATTTGCACAATTTTCATTTTACATAAAAAGTCGCAGCGTGACCATCGAAAACTTATGTATAAACTAGAATAATACAATATTTTTGTAAATACAGCCAATAACGATACACACTCGGCTGAAAAAGAGTGGAAGACACGTGAAACAGGGATCTCTGGCTTCATCTCTCCCCATACCAATCCACAAAACGTATCCATGAACTTCGATCGTTGAACCCTGGCGTTAGCATCTTGTACAGCCGAGGAATTCTTCGGCTGGCAAGGTCCCTGGCGTTGACTTGTTCCTCTTATCAAGCGAACGGGTCCGATCAATATCAGAAAAGCGTGAAACAGGTCCAAGATGCGGCGAGGCTCCATTAAAGAGGAAAGTCTGATTGCGTCTCGAGCGGACTCGCGGAGAAAATTAGCTCATCTGTGGATTCGCCACGGACAACGTTGGCAGCTGTATGCGCGAAGCTACGGCAACACGTGGAAGCATGCAAACCGCTCCGAGACACGTTGCCGTTGCGTTATTATGATATAAGCTACGCGTGGCCTGCATTAACCATAAAACCACTGTTTCATCCGAGAGAGGCGCGTGTTCAGCCCCAGAGCATTTGTCAGAACACATGATGCCACATTACCGTCAGCGCGTGGCTCGCATGACTTCGCTACCTCCACCTCTTCTCTCTCACTCTCTCTCTCTTTCTACCCCCCTTATTCGCAGCTCGAATCATACGCGGTATCGTTAGTATATTGATTTCTATGTTCTAGCCGATACAGAGTATCTTCGAGTTAGGTCTCGATTTATTCTCATCACGATTTTCACTTGGCCTCGGAACAGCCGGGTTAGCATGGTCGTAAAATTTCATGACGATGCTATGAATTTTCACGCAATTTTGTACTTTCAAATTGAACTTTTTTAAACGAACACCTGGCCAATTTATAACTGCTGGAAAACTTGAATGAAAGTCATTTCTGAACTGAGAAAATCTCATTTTCACTGGAAAGAATTTTAATAAGGCAAAGGAAAGAATTCATTAGCTTTAGTTGCATACTAATCCTGCTTTTAGATTTATAAATACTGAAAGTTTGAGATCCGTGGATAAAATATAAATAGAACTGAGAGTATACAGATGCTCGAATGTAAATTCGTGTTTTATAAAGGGATGCTTCAGCGTCGAGCATTGAAATTAAGAATTCATAATGTCCAGTGGATCTGTTCAAGATGAATCCAATTTATACGTTGTATTCCGAGCTATAGTGGCCAACGAGGAAACGCGATAAAAGGCCATGAACGCATAAATTCCTGTTTATCGTTAGTAAAATGAGGTAGCAAACGTGAAACAGGATTACGATGTCATAAGGCTGGCCAAGCACCGCAGGAAAGTCTCGTTAGCGAATGATAAGCGAAAACGACATGCACATTACACGCGAATGCGTATATCACGTATCGATACGAGGCCGAGCTTTATAAATAGTCACCGGTTTGGAATGTTACGATTGGTCGCGGTAGAAATCAAACTCGATCGAAAAATAAAGTGTCCGCGTGGGAGGATATGTGCGAGGGATTTATTTCGATCCTTGCTACAATGTGCGTACAGTACCGTCTGAGAGTATTCGAAACGCTTCTGCATCGTTACCGTGTCCCGCATTTTATCGCGATCACTATGAAGGTATACTGGGTGAACTGAAATTTCCACTGTAATGTAAAATAAAAATTGTTTGGATTAATTGCAAGCTATAGTATCTAGACTTGATCTGCCCAAGTTGAAAATAAAGGGTGTTTCCAATTTTTCAAATGTCTTTACCGTTTTGCATTTGATAAAACAGTAAATTAAAGAATATGAAAAAATAGAGAGAGAGTAAAAATATGCTTCATTGTTCAAAAAATTGATAAGAACTTAGTGTAACTAGACTGTCCAGCCGTGACTAAATGCTGATTATTTTAGCGTAAGACTGAACAGCCGCAAGTGGTTCTAACTATAATTCAACGTCAATCCATCAAGATGGCGAGAAGCCCGAGATCATAGTCGCACATGGTCGACATCGCGAAGAATCCCCTAGCTTGGTGATCGATCAAATTCTCCAGGCCGCTCTAATTTTCTCCCACCGTTGGATCGGTCCTCGGCCATTTATTCATCCTCTTCGAGGGCTATCTATCGTGGCCGGGTGTCCCCCCATGGCAATCGTCGTAGGCCAAGTAAAGTAATGTCCGTGTCAACGGGGTCCTCGGACCTCCGGCACGCCCACGCGGGAAGTTCGAAAACATTAGCGGTCGAACTGGACCGTCCTGGGCCGTAAAACGATGTTACGTGGCGTTCGCTTCGTCTTCTTCATCCTCCTCTTCATCCCCCGGTTGCACACGTGGTCCGAAGAGTCTCCGTGACGCTTCGGGGCTATCGTCACGATTCTCTCTCTCTCTCTCTCTCTCTCGCTCTCTCTCTCTCTCTGTCCGCCCTCTTCAGCTCGTTTCTCTTCGAGAGCAGCACGAGCGCGTACTTCCTCGGTACTTACGACCGTCCCCGAGTAGTTTTATTCTGTCTGGCAGCGTGGGCGGGAGCGGGACGATGCACAGAACTTAGGGGCCATCTCCATTTGCCGATTACTCTGCCTCTCGTTCCCTCTTCGCCCTTTCTATCAGTCCACCCGTTTCATCGTACCTCTGTCCTCTTGTTCCCGTAGCCTCTACTCTCTCCTTCTTCTCTGCGGTTGCTTCAACGGTGAAGCATTCTCTCTATCTTTCTTTCCTCCTCTGCTCACGCTTTTGCCACCCTCTCTGCCATCCTCGCTCGACGATCCGATACCGCAAACTCGCCTCCGGTACCCTGTCCGCTCGATTCTCTATGTCGAAACGACCCGCTCTCCTGAAATTGAAGGCTTCGGCGCGGGGGCGACGAAGTCGGCCCCCGGTAAATCCTGTCTTTACTGAAATTACTCGCCAGGAATTTATCCCGTCGCCAGGGAAACCTGCACCCCCGCATCCCGGAGGAACTCGACATCCCTTGGATTGTGTTGCGGCACCGCACTGTTTGACAGAAATCAGGATTTAACAGTAGGGAATCGGTTTGAGTCACCTCTCAACTTTGTGTCTAACTTTTTAGCCCCTGGGTAGACTCAGATTTGTATATTTAGGCACTAATAACAATGTTGCTTCTAGTCAGCTGTGAAGTGTATGCATTAATTCTCAGTCCTGATAATTAATCATTGAAAGATTTGTTTTCAGCTTCATCACTCATCTGTATCTATATTTTTTCATCTGGAAATAGAGAAGAATCCAAACGATCGATCGATCGATCCCACAGGAGAGATATTTCCTCGATTGCAGGGGAAGATTCATTGGGATTTCCATCTTGTGACAACGCGATGTTAAGCGGCCGTCTACTCGGGGCCGGATTATAAATTTTAACTAATTCGAACCCTCGTAACCTACGCCGGATGCGTTCTTAATTTTATATGCCCGAGCCGCGGGCCTATAAATACAGCCGTATTAATATTTTAATATCCTCCGCGGGGATCGCGCATAAATTATCGGGGACGGTTGTTGCGCCGGGCGTTTACGGGCCGATTTTTACGCGCGGCATCCACGCGTCGGCACTATTTTTACGGCGCGAGCAGACGCCGACGAAATCCGCTTCGTAGAAGTGATTCTGTTCGTCGGTGTTTTTAATGGATATTTATGGGCCGATGCTTTTATTAACCTCTTGTACTCGGGCGTAGGTAAAGTGTTAGGACATTCAGACTTTACGGTCTACCTTGGAAATGTTTCTTATCTTTTCTGGGCATTTCTCAGTCATGTTCAATCAACTATTGGATCTAGAACGTGTGAAGTTCAATACTTATTTCCATTTAAAGAAATCAAGGTAACTTTGATCTCTATCACCCCCTCCCTCATTTTTTCGTGTTATTAGAAGTATCGGAAATATTAAAGGCGTGTTGAAAATAATTTCCATAATATGCATTCACTTCATCTTATAAATAATCGTGGAACCTTAATTTCGGTTGATGAAGGGCTAGAATTTAAAATGAAATTAATTGATTGTGCCACGAATGAATTTTCACAGCTAATAGAAATTCAATGCGAGATTTCATTATTGGTAAAAATGTTGTTTTTCAACGGGGCCTCGTAAATCCCGACAAGGGATAGCCTGTTAATTTGCACGGGCCCGATCGACGACGCATCGGCTGCTGTTGATCGTGCTTGACCCCGGTGTTTCGTTTCCTCTCTTTTTCCTTGGCTTTTTAATCGAGCAACATCCCCGACGTAATAACCGTTAATAAGCGCCTTCGCCGCCGTTAAGTATCGGCGCGTGGGCGACCACGGGGAGACCTGGAACAGCCCACGGCAGGTTGTTGTTGCAGTGTTTCGGATGCTTTTCGGCCAGGTGGACCGGACACCGCGAGGATTCACGGCTCCACCTTTCTTTTTCGTGAATCCGGGAGATGGGGGATCTAAATTAAGCGAACGGGTGTGGTGCAGCGAAACTGAATACCGAATATCCCAGCATTCTCTATGTCTCGCCTCTTCTGTATCTCGAATCAAAGAGATTGGTTGCAGCTATTGCTGATTTAGGCACAGTAAGACTAGTTGAACGTGTGAGTTTTTTTAAAGTGGAAATATTCAAAATTACATGAGTTGCAATCTCGTAGAGTAACTTTGTATATCTTTCAATTGCTCTGTGAGCAAAAGTTCATTCATTCGAGTCAATCGAATGAATCGACTGATATGGCGACTCTGGATTCGATGACAGTTACATTGAGAATAAAGTAAGTATCTTGTTTCTGTGCTGTTAACATTTTAAGAAGCACACTAATTTTCTTGTGTTAAAGAGGTTCTCGAACATTATATTAATTCTACAAATAACTTGACGTACGAACGAAATTGCTTATAGACAATTTATTTACAAAATTCTCAGCTGTAGACCTTCGATTTTAAAAGGACAGGAGCTGTAATCCAACAACATTGTGGATGCGCGTTATTGTTACAGCGATTTAGTATAGAGGATAAATATAAAATATAGGAGACTGTAACGAAGAGTGGGGTTTCTGGTGAGGACCACCTGCAGGTCGAACAGCAGCGGGACAAACCGCTAGCAAACCGCAGGACGCGATAATTACGCCGGGGGACTAAAAGTAAAGGCGCGTTGCGCGTCGGGGATGCCGCGGGCCACGAGTGAACCCGTCGGGGAAAAGAGAAGAAGACGGTTAGGCGAGGATTCGAAGGCGAAGACGAGGAGCGTGGACAGTCGGCGAGAGGGAAAGGGTGAGAAGGGGCCAGTGCAACACAGGAAAAAATAAATCGAAACAAAACGGCGGAGCCACATAAAAAAGCACTTAAAGGTGGAGATGTTGCGCGAGGACGAAACGCGCCCGTTCGCCGAGGAAGAGGAAGAAACTGGAGAGAAGCGAGGGGACCAACAACGCCAGAAGAAGAAGAAGAAGAGGAGGAAGAAAAGGGGAAGAGTTGCTCTGGCACGGGTGCACGAAGCGTGGCAGTGGGTGCACCGAGCACCTGCCCATTCTTGAAGAGCTGCGGCCCGGTGATTTATGGAAACGAAATGTAGGTGGAACGGGAAACAGGGGACACGGATTCCTTGCAACTTTGTTGCAAAGAGTCAGTGCGCCTCCTGCTGCAAATTTTTCGATCCCTTTTTTCAACGAATTTTAATCTTTACTACTAAACTGCTGATTTTATGGGTTCGTGACGAAAATAAGTAGACGCAATTTAAAGCAGTCGACAGATCTAAACTATTAAAGAGCATCAGTGCAGGTTATGAACGTTATTAAAGAATAAAAGAAATTTTTATTTGGCCCTTGTTCTGCATAAAGCATACCAGTGGTTCGAGAAGTATTTCAACACTATTTAAAGCCATTTTAATGCTAGAACCTTCTACTATCATAATTCATCGTTTATTTTCATCTAAGGCTTGTTTATATAAAATAATAGATAGAAAATTTAATGTTTTTTCTACGAATCTACGACTCTTGCATTACATTTTTATGTGGCATGAAGATCCGTATTCTACTTACGGAGCGCTCACTTTTGTCCCAAAATTCCCAATTTATCACGACACAAAGCAGTAATAAAGAAACCCATGAATTTACTTTACACAGTCCATAGAATGACCAGCCACTGACAAACGTACGACTTGTATGGATCAATAAAAGAAGATCGTTCCGAAAAGTGACTGCCGTGTTATTCAAACAGCTTTACGCAACAGATCCACCGTGCACAAAGAACTTTCTACAGCGAGGGATTCAATGAGTCTTCAATTTCATCGTTCACGAGGAAAGCGAATTAAGTAATAACACGGAATTTATTGTACGAGGTCCCTCCGATTATTTCACAATGGTGACTCCGGGATGGAATTGTCGCGAGTATACTTCCGTGAAAATCGTCCTCTTTTGTTCACGATGTACTCGCATTGATCGGTAACACGCTCCCTACACGCGTACTAAGAAACAACCCTGTATTTAACATTGGCGCACGCGGATGCCTTTATTATGGACCCCGGGGCCAAAAAATCGCGGAAGTTTTGGAGCGCATGCCACGGTAATCGATGCCACCTGTTCTCTCTCATATACGCTTCTTCATTTTGAAAGAAATGCAACGGGACGAGGATCGGTTAGGGTAATTTCGCGTTCGTCCAGAGCGGACGTCGTATTAACAGCCGGATCGTAAAATCTCTCCCTCAATCAAATATGCCGGCCCTAATTGCGCAATCGCGCAGTTCCCTTCATTGTGTTCGGAATTAAACAGTTTTTATATTTTACTTTAGAGTAGATTGCGATGCTCGCTGGGCTTTAAAATCACCTTGCTCTTTAATTTTCCCCGTTTAATCATTGCTCCCGCTAATTCGATCCAAACACAACCCTAATTGCACGATTGCAAAATATTTCCTGGTACTTCATTGTGCTCGGAATTGAGATTTTTATACTTACTTTTTGGATTTATCTTTGGGACAGAGTGTTCGTTAAATTTTAAGTTCCTCAGTTGAGTCGCTGAATTTAAATATTATTATGAAATTACAGTATCCATAATTAGTTACATTTTCCTTATTCAGTTTTAAGTACAATTGTAAGATATAATGATGGAAGTAATGATACTGTCTCATTCGCAACCTGCATACTATTAACAATATGTTCCAAGAACTAAAAAGAATTTCATAAATTTGTTTGATATATGTGAGTCACAACATCACAAATTTATTTTTTTTCATAACCACACGTATCAGATGTGTTTATACTGATTCTGTGTACGACGCAACAGATCATTGATACCATTAAAAGTATCAAAGTACGTTGACCCAAATGACTCGATAAAACTGATACCCAATATCAAGAACAAGATTCCAAAATTCATTAAAATAAGAACGTTCTCGAGATACTTTCTGATACATTAGCTGTACATCGATATTTTGCGAGGACAGGTTCTCGAACTGGCAAGAATGAATTTTTTCCCCTCGGTTTCATGGTACACGATAATTTTGTAAATAATGTATCCGTGAATGGGCAGCGCGGGCCCTTCGACAGAATCGGAACGGGTATACTTTATGCAGCCGAATGATGTTCCATGTAAAAAGCAACCTTTTCACGCGGTGTTTAAACAGTCAATTTGTCCTTTCCCGGTTGGTCGGTTGGAGAATCCCGTAACTTAATCCCCCATCACGCAGGAGGAGCACTCGTGCCCTAACTCAGCGGACTTAATCGCGACAGGTTGTCATTTCCACGCGACACGCGCAAATAATTGGACATGCTGATACAAAGAGAGAACGGCGATACTGGAATATGACAGTCGCTTATCAATGTTTTTATACACGGCTTTAAAAAGTTGTATTGCTGCGTTGGCTTACATACGGCATTCATTCACTCTGTACAGTGTGTTTGAAAAATTCGGACGCGAGTACTTCGAATATCATATTTTTATTATCAGCCCAATTTAATTATAGCTTCTATAACAGTAATTTATTTATCTATAGTTACACCTTCACATAAATTTTTTTTCACTTGTTTCATTATCTACGTATGGAAATATAAGGTCGTATACCAATTGCCTTTTTAACTACAGAAAATGAATTTTAAAAACTTGAGAATATTATGTTATGTATTTAAAAAATTTCTTAAAGACATTTATTTAATATTAACAGAGTAATTGTTTCTCGTGTAACGATATTTTTTAAAGACATGTATTATTTGTCTAGTATACTACAATATATAAAAATGATGAATTATAAGTTTTACGTATTCACAACCTGCGACAGAGGTAAATTTCAAAAGAAAAGTTATTATAATTATAACGAAAAATCACGAACCAGTCATTCAAACATCTCAGCATTTAATTACTAGGATCAAATACTTTTTACCAGGGGTGGTCCGTCCCATTACAAACAAAAACCCGTCCACTCTGTTATAAAAGCGTCCTCTATCTTAAGAACACAAAATCGCATGAAAAATGAGACCAATCGGCTGGCGCTAAGCTCCAAATAATTACCGTGCTTTTTAGATTATTCTTGGGCCTATCTAAAGCCTCACTTTCAAAATAGAGTACCCTCGAGATACGCCCCGTTTTATTATGATGAAAATCCATCTGGTCGAAACCTAAACTATCATCACATTAGTTAGTTCGAAATAGTGATTTACTCTCGAATATTTGATCGAAGCAAAACTCTTAGTCTTAAATTAAAGAATAAAGATCACCATAAATGTAAATATGAAGATTCAAGAATCTAAAACATTCCTGTTTTACGGTCCCATTTTGATTTCACCGAATATACATAAGTTTTAATGACCGGCAGATTAAATAAATTCTTTTCGAGAGCTAGCTGCCTTCTCATTCAGGCCTCTACTCAAGACCTAGAAGAAAAGAAGATAGTTCGAATGAGGCAATCAGCGAGGAAAGATAACGTTAGAAAGAACGAGTATTTTACTCGCGAGTCATCGGGCCCCGGGTCAGGCCCAGCGGTGCGCGCAGCAAGGTCCGACACGTTGCACTTTGACTTTTATGCCGAAATAAACGTTTTATAATGATGCGGCAGTATCTCGGGAACTCGTTCCGTCCATTAGCCGGCAATGCACCTGTACCCGGGCTCCGGGGACCGTGCGGGGGTGGATGTGGGAAAGGGTTGGATTCGACCCTCTAATTTCAGCCTCCCGAATAGACCCCAGCCTTTCTATGGTTTCAGGGTCGACAAGGTCAAGTCCCGAGTTATAATTTCTTTTCTTTTTTGAGCCGGGCCGGTGCGTAGCTCTGAATGGGGAGTGACCATCCTCCCCCGTTCTTGCGGCCAGGTAACCAACCGGGGCCCCACTCCGAGTATTATTGAAGTAAATTAGAAACCGGAAGGGCTCGAATTGGCCCTGTCGATCGAGGAAACGCGTGAACACTTGAGGATCCGTTATTTCTATTCCCGATTTTTAGCTTAATGGTCTAGCTGCGAGTGCTAAAGGAAGCTTCTTCTTCTTCTTTCCAACCCTTTGCATTAAACCCATGCTTTAACCTTCTATCTGTGTATGAGCTGCGAATACACCCCAGACTGCGATGTGTGTAAAATTAAAAAAATTTTTTGATAAATTTCACAAATACTTACGCAGACAAAGCTTTTCTTTCGTTTTGCTCTGAAAACGTAAGGGTTCAATTACCTTCTGTACACGGTTAACATTAGAATAGGAGTGCACAGAGAGAAGGTTATTTTTAACTTTCCATCACAAACTGACATGTCAGCTTGATCCATTTAAAAAATTGCTATTCGAATTTGAAGTGTGTGCCATCAACGACGAGACTGACGCTATGTTTGGTAGGTTCTGTTCGAGGTGGTGATCATGAGTGTGACTCGTGTCGAAGTGCAAGCGGTTAAGGAAGTTGAAGAGAAACGGAAGGGTCAAAGACACGAGCACTCCGGAGAAGTAATCGGCAGGTTCCCACGGCGAGTCAGGTCGAGTCACCTGTCCCTCTGGAGGTGTCGGGTCGTACCGGACTGGTCGACGAACCGCGAAATCTTTCGGTCGATACACGAAGAGAAGAAGAGGGGCAGAGCGTCGATTTATAGAAAGAGGCCGGGTATCATTACCGGGGTCCACGTACGTAGCAGGGTTCTTCGAGTTGGCTCGGCATGGCGGTCAAATTCGGCCGGTGCTCGTTCGAGAAGAGAGCCTCTAATTTGCTCTCTCGACGCGGATATTTTTATCGGTGGCCGGCGCGGCGTGTGTACGCTACGTACGCCGGCGTACATTTCACGACTTATTTGCATGCTCTTTTTCCCTCCTCTCTTCTTCTTCGTCTTCCTCTCTTTTTTTTTTCTCTCTCTCTCTCTCTCTCTCTCTCGTTATTTTCCTCTTCGGCAAGTTTCATTAACCCTTGACCCGGCCGCCCCAGCGCGGCGTGCCAGCCGGGTATAAGGAAACCGACGAGCACGTAAAATAAACCCGGCTGAATATTCATACCGGCCGGCTGTAAATATTCCGGCGACGATAAATTCTGGGCCTCGTTCGTGAATTCTTTCTCATGCGTTGTCCCCACCAGCGTACGCTATCGGGACCGTTTTCGTTTTTATATGATCCGAGCCAAGCGATTTCCCTTCCCGTTTCGTGGCAAAAATCGGCGCGCTCGTTAACAGCCGCGCCACGCCGCGACAACGAGTTATCGACGATTTTTCTTTCGACACCGCGAATGCAGATAACCGTTGCCCACGACGGTCGTTTGTCACCTGGTGGAAAGGCAACGGCGACAACCGACGACCCCATGGTGCCGACCGCGGCGAAGATACGTGTGCACTTTGCACGCGCTTCCGGCGAGAAATTTCAGATTACCATGGCGCGTGTTACTTTCGAGCTCGGTTTTCGAGAGTTCAACACGTCGTCTGCCGAACAGTGATTCCCAAGCAATTCAACAAACTTGAAGTAATTTAGATATCGTAATAGAAACTGCAGATAAACCCTTCTCTAGAGGATTTTATGCATCTATGAAAAACATTAAAGTGCTTCAAGGGTATCTATGTATTATTTTCTACTTTTTGAAATATTTTCAATTTGATGCCGAATTATTCAACATATTTATTTCTTCTAATTTATAAAAAATATAGACACGTTCTCGTGGTTCTTATAATGAAATGTAAAATAGCCATTTCTAAATTCCGTAAGGCTAGTGTTAATAAAGGAAAGAAATCTCTACTTGGTCTCAATTAATTATAATCAACTGTATTATTAATACTAAATCTACAACATCAAAAGTGACTGATGTGTATCGTATTATAAAAATAATTTCCGAAGATATACGTAGAACTGTGTGACGCACAAGTGAAGAATAGTAACGGAGATAGCCGGTTACGAAAGCCGGCCGCCAAAACCTTTAAATGGTAATGTTATTCAGAACGGTGACCTTGACAACATACTTCAAGGTCATTGAAATCGTTGACTAGCTGACACATCGCGGAGTTTACCTCTCACGAAACGAGTTCTGTGACATAGTGAGGCTTAAAACACAGTTGACGTTTACACATGGTAGCCTACAGTGATAAATTTGATTTTGACTAAATGGAGCTGCGAATTAACATAGCGAAGAATCACATAAATATCGTGCGTTGACGCCGCTAGAAGCATTTAGAAAGCGCTCAATAATCGAAGAGGGATGAGTTACATGTAATCTCGAGGAATGTAGTTGAAATTTACATCTTACCTGCCAAAACGGTGGTACGTCTTACCTGGCGGCGTTGTCCAGTTGCCGTCTGTTGAATTAATTATTTCTCGGTGAAATTTCTACGTTTGTCGGGGAGGGAAAAGAAACCGACTTTTAGCGCTAATTTGCCTACCGTGGCCTTCACGCGCACTGGCGACGATGACGGGACACACGGGTGTACGCACCGCAAAGGAGGATGAGTCGGCAGGTGCACGTAACACGGTAGTTCCTCGATGAGAAAGACCATCTGGTGACGTACCGCTCGACTCTCTCAAAATGGGATATAAAAGGATGCTAATGAGTACACGCCGCACAGTGGTGTCGAAGCGGTAAAAGAATTATTTTTGTATTGCCTGATAGTGAGGGCATCATGTGCCAAGTCCGATTTTCTAAAAAGAAATCTTTTACGGAGATACTCCTTCACTGCATTCGAGAAACGAATAAACAAATACATACATAAATATATTGCCATAAATTAAATTTATACAGATTACGGACACAGAAGATGTCCACATCTTGTTGCATTCTAAGCACAACATTTAAAAAAATTAATTAACCTACTCCTCTCAAACCTCTCATTGGAAATCGAAAAAGAATTTTTTCTTATCAATCAAGAAAAAATCTTTTACGGAGATACACGCTCTTTCACTGCATTCGATAAACGAATAAATAAATATAAGATGAACGTTTAAATAAATTAATTAACCAATCCATCTTGAGGCCGTCATTATAAGACGAAAAATAATGTGGTTTTTAACGTTCCGAAGAAAGTCAATGGACTCATAATGATTACAAATTCCCGACTATAAACGGTCAGAAGATTGCGGGAACAATTCCGGGCCTCTATTTAAATTTTTCTATCCGAGTAGTCGGCGGAGCCATAAAAGAATGGCGCCAGAACATTAAACAATCCCATAATTCGGATCCAAGTGGAAAAGGAAGCTGCTGATCAGTCGGATAACGCGGAGAACTTCATTAGAAGCCGGGACGATCGTCTGTTTACGAGCGAACGATGTAGAAAACACTTTGTTCTACGGCCTCCGAGGGCCAGCGTCGAATAGCCGTGGAACAAACGTTTGAAAAACGTCAGACTCGCCGGAGAATTTTACGGTCGCAGCTGCGAATCCCGGCTCGGGCTTGTAGGCATTTAAGCAGAATATTTGCAAATCCATTAATTCTATAATTTAAGAGCGACCCGGGAGATATATTTCAGCTGGCGTGGCCGGCTCTCCCGTAATCTGCCCAAATGTATTTTTACTAACTATCTCGCCATAAAATAACAGTTACGTTTCATGAACACGTCGATTCGACGCGAGAAGAAGAGAAAGCCCTGCGATCAAGAGTTACAGAACCACGGCTCCCAGATTTTAATTAGGCACCGACGTTCAATCAGAATGTTCGAAACCGGGTTGGACGAACAAACGACGTTGCGAATATTCACGCAGTAGAAAATGGCGGCCATCAATTTTTTGGTTTCAGAGACACCGCGGTGTTAGATGTTTAAATCGCAAGGGACCAGAGGCGCCAGATTAACTCTCCTCACTCTACGTTCCCACCTTTTCCCCTCAATTCGAGTACAACCCTTGATCTGACTCTGTAAGGGATCCAAAGTATTATAAAATGGTAATCAGACTTCGGATCGTTTAAGGAGAGTCCCTTTTATCTGTGGCGGATCAAGTGGGGACCCTAAGCGGTCAAAAATTTCGGGATCCCCCAAACAAGAGTTTGAAGAAAAGTAATCAAAATGAATGACCTTTTTTTTAGTAAACATGTCTGTAGGCAGTGCTGTTACACAATTTGACAAGCTAAACATTTCCTGATCCAACCTCGGTGCTCCCGTTTAATCCGTCACTGCCTTTTATAATAAATTAATACTGTAGTAACATGATATTTGGCCCCCTCAGGGTTTCAAATTCATTTACCAATCCCCCTCTTTCCACTCTCACCATCGCCTTTTCAGCGGGACCTACTGTTTATGGTGGGTTCCGAACCAACTTAATAAATTAATACTGTATTATTTAATATTTTCGAAATACTCTTCTGCAACTTTGCGCACAGTCCCAGAACGTCACGCGAAGGTTCGAGTATCGCGTCGAACAGTTCGAATAAGAAATTCTAATAAAGAGACTTTACGTTACGAAACATAGTGTTTCCGAGGCTACCGGATCGGTTGAAATGGCGAAGCAACGTGGTCGGTCACGACAACCGAACGGTCGGCGGCGGCTCTCGTGGCTAATAAACTTCCCAAAAATTTGCATAATACATCGCCAAACATGGTAGTCGTGACTTTCCCGCGGTTACCCCCCTGATAGTAACGCAACGTGATTTACTGGCCGGCTCTCTCGGGTCGGCGCGGCGGCAGCAACGTGTGTATTACCTTACAAAGCCCGAACACTTCTTGCGCCCATGTTTGGTGATCGATAATGCATGTTAATTATCGTACATTGTTTTAATTCCTGCGTGGCGAGCTTTATTATCGAGCGGTTTTTGATTTACGGGCCGATCGTAAAGGTGTACACCTCTCCCTCGCCCCGAGGGAATACCGTAAACCTGCTTCGCCCTTTTTGGACGAAAGTACAGTTATTAATATTTCCTTCGAACGATGTCCACTTTTCAATTTTGTTCGTATATCCTCGGGAGTAGAGCCGTCGAGACTGACGTGTATATTATAAGGCGGCTGATTTGCAACATGGTTGAAAAATGTTTCTGTCAGTATAGGTAACTGTCCCTTATCACGTTCGTTTCACGTCGAGCAGTAACTTTTACCAGGTTGCTTAACCCGTTTCGTGTTAAAAATGATCTGTTGCCCTGGGAAATTGTAGCAATGAAGATGTCACCCAACTCATGTTAATTTAATGCAGGGTGTATAATCGATGTTAAATATTTATTGAGCGACTCGGTTGACAAGGCTTCTACGTATTTAATCATTTTTACGGGCTGCTGCTACATGCGTGGCCAAAAAATTGAGACATCACTTCTACAATGTTCACTACGCGTCTGTTTCTTTTATCATTCCGCAGAAGTGTTTCTAGATTAAATAAAATTTATTACGAAAAATATACATCTTACTGTTTCGATCAAACTATTAATTATTTTGATAGTGCTAGAATAAATTGTTCTAGGAGAATATCAAAAATCTACTGAACTTGTGATTACATTGTATATGATCGCACAGGTTGAAAATGACGAAACACGAGTGGAATTTTTATTTAAGTACCACAATCTTTTGATAATATATATTTACGTACTTACTTGTGCAGTTAAATTTATAGTACGATATTAATTCCATTGCAAAAATGAATGTAACGTTGAGAAAATTAAAAATTGATTATTTTTATGCTACATGTACTATTTTAGCGATAGTCTGAATACAATAAGAAATTCTTGAACGTCGAAGAATCAGGATTGCCTACTTAAGGTTAACCATACCCTTAGTTACGGTTCTCTATGCGATTACACGTATTACTCCGGGCACGATGATAAATCTTCCCTATACCAGCAATTATAGTTCTGCCTGCTTATTCAACGAACTCCAGTCATTAGCCATCAACGTCACGATTACGCTAAGTGTTTCGCAAAGTACGAAATGCCAATCGTTTCACGTGATGGAATCTGTCCCAGAGAAAAATGTAAAACAGTTTCAAGTAACAAATGATTCACAAAACACTCGAATTCCCCAAGCGGTAACCATCAACGTTTCCCTTTGCGCAAAAACTTCTTCGAAATGACTTTTGAGAGAAATACCAACTGTAAGACACTGTACGACACTGTAAGAAATACCAACTTTAAGACACTGTAAATTATAAAAAAATTAGATATTCTTATCTGTGTCCTATAAATCGCGTTGATAATTTGTTTAAAAAATAAATTAGTAAATCCGAGTGAAATGCGAAACAGTAAAAACATTTAACGAAAATTAAAAATACTGTGTGTGTTCCATTATTTTCAAGTCACTAAAAATATTTCAGAAAGTAATAAATGGCTCCTGTATCGTGCAATTTATGCGGATAATTTTTATTTTGCATACGAATCCACTGTCCAGTAAATATAATACACAGAGCCGTCTTTTTATGCAAACACAGCGGCAGTTTTTAATCGTCGACTCTGAAGTCACACGTTTATGATGGCAGTCGAGGAGTTTTTACCATCGACTCTTTTATGTTTAATTGTGCTCTTGAAAAACATTACAGATCGTAACTGTGTTCGTCTCCAAGAAAAATCCACTATTATCGTTATCGACATTCCTCGATTCCAATAATCGAAATTAAGGTTACCGGGGTAGTTTGCATACCCATATGCACCTTAGTATTTCCATAATATCGCAGGACACCGAGAACAGATGCTGGAGGACCTCCGCGGATTTAATTACGTCCAATTAGCCAGGTCGCCGCTAAGCCGAGAATTCGAACGTCCATACTCGTTCGTTTCAACCTCTCGTTATTCTTCTTTAATATTCGCTTCTCGCCTCTCTTCTTGTCGCGCCTTCTTCTTTTTCTCGAAGTTCCTCTCTTCTCCTTGCTTTTTGATCGTACGACTTGTATCCCGCAAATTCGCTGTACAGAGACGTATCCTTTTAATCGTAGGCCCTGGACACTCGTTCTAATAGCACACTATTTATATTTCCTCATAGATCAGTCTAACCTATTTTCTTTTTGTGCAAATCTAGTTTCAAAGAACACAATAACAAGAAATAATACAATCAATGAAACTGATCTTTACAAAATGAAATTCAGGAGCATGTAACTAGAGACTTTGCCCTTTGAAACGGGCAGAACGCTGTACCATTTTTCTACGCAAAGTTACAGTAGTTCGAAGGTTTGATGCTCATTGCCCGCGGCTCTCGGGGCCATGGCACTGCTCCAAGGGGCAAATTCTGCTCGGACGTGTTCTGGACGCTATTGTGACCGTTCCTATTGGACAGAGGCCGGCCCTGTCGCCTACCCTCTCGCTTTTAGCATGATGTTCGGCGCGGCGCTCGCATCGCGTGTTCTCGGTGGCAAAACAAAACGGTATGCCAGTTAAGTAAAGGCATAATACCCGCCGTGAAACGGCATGACAGCCGGTGAGGGACCCCTTTTAAGACGGTGTCGATTAAATACGGCGGTGTAAATTCTGCCGCTGCATTTATGCACGATATTAAAGGTAAAAGTTTTAATGGCCGGCCGCGACTCGCCGAGAGCTAAATCGTCAGATTAAAGTTTTGGATCACCGCGTCGGGACCCGGCATCGATTTTTTCGCCGACCGTGTCACGACCGGTGCTTGTAAATTATCAGAGGTGTGACGGCGACCGGTGCCACCGGAAAATCTGGATTAACGCCGATCCGGTTCGATAAGCATCGGGGAAAATTGAAAAATTTTTTTAGTCTCGTTTATTCTTGTTTTATCGAGCTGTCTTCTGGGTTAAGGTCGCGTGCGAGCTCTTCTTGCAGGGTTTCATTCGAAGTGTATAGTCCTAATATTTTCCCTTATAAAAATGACAATATTGATTTTATTTAAACTTCGTGAGTAACCTATTGAAATACGTGCTCTACTAAAGATATCTATATGACCATTTCTTTTAAAATCGTTTTTAATTACAATAATTGTAAAATTAAAATTCTGATACCGGTCATGTTGACCGGTAGTGATAGGTTTAGTGTTAATCGTTGCAATTAGCCTTGTCATCTCTACAGCTACATAAAGCAGTGCTGAAAAATTGCATATGATTGATTATAGTCCGACAACACTGCTTATTAACACAATACAAAAGCTAAAAATATTCTCGACAGCATTTACTAACGTTTCACGTGGCCTCGCCGATACCTCGAATCATTCTTACACGGTTAACTATTAATTCTCTCGCCGTTCATTTGGTTAACCGCATATTATATTGCGGTCGATCCACATACGATCGATCGATCGCATTTGCGATAATAACTTCATTGCGGCCTCGGTAGCATCGATCATGGATAACGCGTATATGCGAGATCATCATAACATCCCAAGAACATCAGAATTAATGTTCATTTGGCCCGGCCTGTAAGTGGTCTCATATTTTCGGCTTCGAACGGAATTATCAGCATCGGTTTGACGTCTTAGATGCAGAAGAATTTTAATACAGAACAGTTTTTATTTATTTCATTCCTGTTTCTGGTTTCATTTCATGGTAAGTAATATGTACTTTTACATAACAGAACGACAATAATTATTCTTCGTGAATTAAAGGTTGCACAATAAATTGTCCAACTTCTATTGAAAACAGAAAACCAAGATATTGGAGCTTGGGAACTAAAAAGGTTAACGATTCGTAGGACGGTAGTCATTTTATAGCAACTCGAACAACAAAAATTTATTTTGCCTATCAAATTGCGGGATGCAGATATACGATTAGAATATCAATCTTTTAGACTCAATTGAAATAGTATGTTATTTAAGGGATGACGCAAGATCGGATCTCGCTACACAATTACATATTGAAGGGTTGCCAGCAACGACGCGTTCTCCAAAAAAGCAAATGCACAATAATGACTAGCTGGAAGCTTCTCACGGGGTAGCCGCAACATCGAATGTAAAAACGAGCACGGGGTCCCCTATGAATCGCGGATCGTGGAATCCTGGTTGGGCCGTGTGCTCTTTGAGGTTGTCCCGACGCCAGGGAAAATTAATTCGGCAAATTACGCGTCGGGGGATAAGCGTGTGCATCTCGCGGGGCCCGAGAGAGAAAGAGAAAGAAAGAGGATGAAGCTTCCACCGATTCGGGCGTGCGGTCGCGCGGGCGAAGTTGCACACGCAGCCCCTCGAACAAGCCTTTAACGATACGGAACGAAGGTTACACACGGCATAACCGTTGGTTATCCGAGTGCTCGAGTAACATTCCAAACATCCCACGAGCGGTCACGCGATATTCCCCGGGGTCCTGGAACATTCGTTCCTGTATGGCGGGCCGCATTATCCCGGAATCCGGCCAAACGAATCGTCCTTTCCCACGAAGAGAAGCGTCGTCCCTTTCGTGGCCTCCGCCGCCGAGGCGGATTTCGCGTGTGCATAACTCCCGTGGGCCGATTAATTATCAAGGCCCCCTAATTGCAGTAATAATTATGACCACGCAACCACGTGGACACCGCGGCTCTCTAATCGCGAAGGTTCGTGAGAGAACGCTCTCGACCCGCAGCGCCAAAGGTTATCAGAGCCGATAAGCGGCTGGAAATGACTCGGCTGGATCAACCAGACAGTAGTAGCGACCCGAGGACCTGGAGATAGCGGGGATCGGATGCATAGGGGACGATGCCGATGCCATAACTTCGGACACTTGCTTCGCGACTTAGAGATTTCGCTTGAAAGATTGCTGCGCGAGATTATCACTAAAACCTTTCAGCTGACTGAGCTTCAGAGTACGGCCACTTAAAAAGACGTAACCAAAGATTAATCAGATTGACATAATCGAAATTTTATTTCTATCAACGTGGATGAAATATATTTCACTTTCACCAGTCGATTAAGTGACGTAACAAAGAAGTAAATCAAATAATTTCATAAATGGGAAGTTGTGTAAATCTGACAATAAATTAACGACCAGTTAAAAATGTCTTAAAGTATTCAGAATTCTCAGCAAACCGAAGCCTGTTCTGAGAAGCTTATTTCGAAGCATACAAATGTAACCTGCAGTTGCCTCTCGATAATTATTGTGGACGCAGCATGTGTTTTTCATACGAAGTTCCAAAGCAACCCTTAACAGGCGCAGAGTCTGAGAACGCTCGAGAGAAAAAAGAATCAGGATAGTCGGGGTTGAGTTCCCTTTTCGAACAGCGTAATTCTTTGGCGAGCTGGTTTTTTTCCCCGATGACCGAACCACCATAAATAAATGTTGTTTTTACGGCAGCGAAATTGGGCAGTTAAAGTTCATTCGGGTTTTACTGGCGGCAGGGTGCATCGAAGGGCTGCCCTTTCTTCGTCAGCTGGCTCCCTGCTAGTTCAACATAAAATTTCTTGTACGATAAATATCAAAAATTGTAAAAAGAATATCGAACACTCACATTCAACCAAAAAGCTGCACTAAATATTATAAAAGAACAGAGAAAACTTTTTTCGATTGACATTGTGAATGAATTGAATGGAATTTGTATTACGAATAATTCAAAATAATTTATTTTAAATAAATTTGTCTTCTGTCCTGCTTATCAGATCTATGAAAGTCGAAGTTTGAGTAAAAACTCGCAACTGTCTGATCTCGAATGGCAAGGATTTCGTGCTGTTCGTGCAGTGGGAATCGATGCTGTCTCCTTCTGTGAAACACAGAACGAAACGAGACTACAAAATTGCCATTGGCCAGTGCACGGGGCCCAGGGTGCTTCTTGCCGGAGGTACCAATTTTTTCGTGAAGATAATACAGCACCGTAACGCATCGGGCACGCAAAAATACAGTGCACCATCACCATCATCAACGAAAACCATCCATGACGAGAACTCTGAACGTAACGTTGCCTGTGGAAATAGACAGGCTGCAATGTACCTCTATTCAACAGATGCATACCGCGCATTCTTTTCTATACTATTCGCTTTAGTTACCATAATCTTTAAATTAAAGCGATGGTATTTCCTTTTAATATACAATCCGATGGAAACACTTCATTTCAATTTCTAATTCATGTTTCGCAATTTCTCTTCGTCATTTATTCTTCATTCCGATTTTTTATGTATTCTCCGTGGATTTCTTACAATCACGCTTCATTTCAATTTTTTGTTTATTATTTGATGTGCATCCAGTCCAAAATGATCGACTATTTTATTTATAAAATGCGATATAAATCGATTAATCCTCAAATCAGAAATCTTATCACAACAGAGATTGAATAATAGGATTAATTGATAATCTGCCGATTATTGTCTCATCGATTCAAGATTTCAGCAATCTGTGTTTTGTCGAAAATCCTTCAGAATTATCATTGCTATCATTCGTCAATCAAAGCTCGAACGCGTGAACCAAAATGGCGGAGTTTCATTTCCCCGAAATCCAATTTCTCGGTGCATTCGGCAATTACGCTTGAGGTCAAACGTGCAGCATCGTTTTCTTCGATATGTAGGAAGTCCCTCGTCAAGGGAGGCCCTATTAAAAGAAATAGGCTCTGATTATACTCGGTTGGGCAGGGTTGCAGCTGCAACGCAAGAGATGGGGGCCAACAGCCGAGGACAATCCTCTTTCGTGGATGCACTTACAAAGTATAAGAGGAGCTCTCATTATCCGGCCCCGGAATTCGGATTACACGGTGCCGCACGTGAGAAAGATTATAGTGTAATCTTGTAGGGATATCGGTATCGTAATTCCCTCTCTGAGAGGAATTTATATAACATTCCAGCCGCGGTTTCTTCCTCGGAAAAATGTTCTAGAATCTGTTCCTTTCGAATACTTCGCGACAAGTTATCAACCCTTTCGCCATTGGCTAAAAGATTTACATATGGATCTCTGATACCTGATTACTTATCATGTTTAAAAACCTAGTGAGTATTACTTGGCTTTTAATTAAATGGAAATGTCGAAAATAATCTAGTAGTATTTTTAAATTATTTTAATGTGCTTAATTATGTGTATCTATATTCTATTTTCCATATTAATAGTACAAATAACTCGAAAAATTTTGTTATCTTTATATCAATTTTATTTTAATTCTTTTATTAATATTTAACAAGAGAGAAACGAAAGTTTCTATCTCATTCGTTTGGTAATATCGGCAAGAAGCGATAAACGCAGAAAAGTTCATGAATGGTTAATCTAGAAAGTTGTTTACTATTATCGAAAGCCGAATGTTACGAAACACAAAAGTTTCATGCTCGTACGTATTGCGAAATTATTCTCGCGACGTGAGTGTGGCAGCACGATTTACCCGGCCATTTTCCCTCTACCCTAAAGGTATCAATTGAAGGGTCTTGTCGTTGGTTTTACAAAATCGAGCGTCAAGTACCGAACATAAGTGTGTTATTACCGTGGATGGAGGCTCGGCCGAGGTTAGGCGGTCAGCTTATTACGTTTAAAATATTTCAGTGGTCATTTGCAAGTCAATGTTACGAGCGGTTTGCGCCTCTACCGTGAATTTTGGAACGGCTATGGACGAGGCTATTGAATATCCAGTTCTGGGCGTGATTCGACGTTTTTGCTGTGGCAAATATTTTATTATTCAATTAGTGTCTACATAAACATGTATATTCGCGTACTCTTTCACCGTCTAATCACCGATGAACCGTCCTTTCGTTTGAACAACAGTCGAACAACATATTTCGACATCTGAATGTAGAACATTCTGACAATTTTGTTATTTGTACGTAAAACATCTGAGAAATGTTCTTAAACAATTAATAAGTGTAGACATAAGTGAGGATATGAAAATATTTGAAGTGAATTTATGTGTGGTGATAATGAGAAAGAAACATAATTTGGTAGAACGAAATAAAGAAACGAGTGTGCACGAGGGAGTGTTTTGTTTGAAAAACTTGTCAGTCGTTTATGTTACACGTACTATGTTTTGTTAAATATATATGGTTCATTTGCAAACATTGATAATACCACCCGCTTATACACAACTATCTCGTTGCTCAAAAATCCCTAAGACAGCACTAATCGTTGCATTACTATCGCACTCATCTAAGCAACAAATCATCCCCGATTAAAATCTCCAAATAACAGTAGATCCTAAACTCCGGAGCCTACTTCCTCGGTTCCCACAGCCTCGAATGGTACAATGGGGGTCACCAAACACCATTACACTTCCAGCTTCGCGCCAAGCAAATAATAGTATAACCAGCTGGGGGTGGGAAGGAGAAGAAAACCGAGAAAAAGAGGAAGAGGAGAAAAAAAACTGTTTTGTCGCTAGGCGTTCAACCCGCAGAGCGGTCTCTCAACAATAACCGTGGCAAATGATTAATCGACTCATTGTACTCGGAACAATCGGTAGTCACGATCGTGGCGTGTAAACGTGCCTTTAAGTGCGGGTGGGGATGTCGAAGCGTGGCGGAGCGTGCTGCTCGCTCGCCGAGCGGACGCCTTCGTCGCCCGGAGCGAGGCGATTACCTTTCCCGGCGCATCAACCAGTTCGAGGTTTGCTTCCACGCGGGCACCGTGGAACACCTTTTTCTTCATCGGCTTCCTCCGTGCCGAGGACCTACATTCCCCCGTCATTAGCGTGCCTGGTTCGATGATAGAGCCTCGGCGATCCCTCATTTCTCAAGCCGCGTCTATCATTGCTCCGGCCCTCCGGGAAACTCGCCGAAACTTCGTGACCAAAATGTCACTTATTACATCTACGAGCACTATTCCATAAACACTTGAATTATCAATCGAAGAATATTGCTCTTCCTCGAAAGATTCCTTGATTGTTTGCTCAGATCATTCGAAGTAGCTTTTCCCTTTACGAAAATGTTCTCCGCGGCTCTGTTCAGGAGTTATTAACCAAAAACTACAGTCGACGGTTTCCTGTGCTTTGATTGGTCCGTGTATTTCGTTAACGCTAGAACTACCGAGCACTAAACGAAGTTGGCATACATTGCCTTATAATAACGACAATATACCATTTATTTCGATTTCGTGCAAGTTTTATTTAAATATGTACTGCAACAAAGAAGTTGACTAAAGAAATTTCTCGGAAAAACACATTTATACTTTTAATATTTCGAATCGAAAACAGTTCGCACCAGTCATTCTGACTGGTCCGGTAGTTCTAGTGTTAATAACTCCACAGCAAAGCCGTGGAGAACATTTTCGTAAAGGAAAATGTTACTTTCAATGCCAACATGTCACGCAAAATTAATCTAGATGGAGACATCGAAATAATTGCAATAAGAGGACAGTAAATATTTTAAAAAATCTCGAGGATTCGAGAGGAGAAAGAAATGACACTCTAGTACCCAAGATGTCGAAAAATTCGAAGCAGAAGAACACTTGCCGCCCGACCTGAAGGAAGAAAGAACCTCGCCAAGCAGTAGTAAACTTTTTACAAATTTGTCTGGAGGAACGTGGAATCGAAAGACGAAAGGGTAATTCGATTCCGCGAACTTCTTCTCTGTTCTGCAGCAGGCGCAGAGCTACGCGGAGCTCACTGTGCTACGAGTCTGGCAGCCCGAGGGCGACCATTACCCTTGTGCTAATGTACGGTCCCTTGATTTTAGTACCGCTGCCACTCGGGAACTTTACGGTCCTTCGTTTCCATTCGACTTTACGCGGCAACGTTACGGTTCGCGTCGTTGTCTTACCGGTTCGTTAGCGACAGATTCCACGTCGGCTTCTCGCCGGGTCTGTCGTCTTCGAATGAACGTCCGCCGTCCGTAAAAATGACGACGATCGTCCCCGCGAGGCCTCCTTATTCTCTCTCGGCGCCGTACGTAATGGACGAACACTTATACGATCGACTTCGGGGCCCGCGAATTTCTACAGAGTAATTGGACCCCGTGTATAATTGGCCCTCGGGATTCGGTGCGCGGGGCCGTACGATTTGCAAGCTCCGTCGGCAGATGCCCACTTTAGACGGGATAAGTAAAAATTTAAATTCACGACTGACGCCGGGCACACGTTCTGCACGCCTCCCAAATAGTTTCGCCGGAGCCGATCGATTGTATTTCTTCGGTTAAGGCGGTCCACCGCCACCACCGAGATCGACGGAAATAATTTTTCGGTTTATTTCAGCGAATTTCACGGCGACGGCTCCGCGTAAACGTCGCCCGCGATGTAAATAGCCCGGCGAATGGGCTGGAGTAAAGATAAGCCCTCGTGTGTATGGTAAACGTTCGTTTATATACACTGTGTTCAATACTGGAACAGTTGAACGTCGGGTAATTATATTTTCTGCGAGAGCGTTCTGGTATTAATTTTATTCTATGAATTAAAGAATGTGTGAGGAATGAGTGAACGATGTGCTCTCTCTCTCTCTATCATAAGAGAAGCGTTGGAAGATAGAAAATATGGACTGTGTAAGCGAAGCGGAGGTCCGCATATGTACCCCGCAATGGGAATATGTAGGTACACGAGTGGAAATATATATATATTATATATTAGCGTAATTAACATTGGATTGTACAATGTAGTTTATACTGGCTGAAACGTACACGTCTGTCCTACTCGAAGGTCTAACAGAGAAGAAGGAACGCTGCGATACAATACAAACACGCAATAGCATACACACAAGAGTGGCATGCTCATTACAATATAGTAATCAACAGATGTCGCGATTACATGTTCTTATAGGAGGATTCCTATATTTCCTACAGAATAAAATATTATTATATATTATATTAATTTCATTCTATTTGTTACTCAGCCCTCGCGAGGCGAGTGAGTAACATACTTGTTCAATTATTGGTCATGCATTTCTGAAACTTCATCAATGAAACCAACGTTGATTTTCTTATTGGACATTGTATAAATAGTTAATAATATAATTTATTCAGTATAGAGAGTGGAAATGCTTAAATAATTTTGATTTCAGAATTTTTGATATTTGACATCGATCGTGTCAACAACTTCCACAACTCCTCCCTGCCGCAAACCAGTCTGTCCTATACTTAGGACAGGGTTAGTATCACCAGCGATCAGAACTCGAAGTCGATCGATCAATCAGCGTCGCCGAAACCTCCTCAGCCAACCCATAAACCCCGAAATCAAACGACCAGCGAGATCCACAAAACACAGCCATCTACAACAATCGGGGGACGGTCGTTGGCAGCTTTGAAAAGCAGAAAAAGCGAGCAAGTCGAGGAAGCGTGATCGCACGAAGGCGGTCGCGGTTTGATTTCCGAGCGGTCGATCGCTCGGAGTGTTCTCGGGTCCGAGTAATGGCCAGGGTAACAACTCGAGTAATCTGCCTACGCAATTTTACTGGATCAGCTCGGGGCAGCGTTTGCTCGTCGGGCCGTGGTCGTGGTCGTACGTTGCACACGTTCCATTTGCACGAACTGCTCGTGGCAGCTTCGGCTTCAGCATCGAGGCTCGGACGATGCAAGTTTGTGCGTGCAAAAGTCAGCGTGAAGTCGTAACGACCGGGGGCCCGGACACGCACGTTCTGGCCCCGAGTTCTCCCACACGTGTGGCAACAGGGGAGGGGCACGAGAGGGGAGAGAAACCGGTGCCCCGGCAATTTTCAGCGCAATTTGCGCGCGAAACGGGGAAAAATCGTGACAGATAGCCAGCCGCCGAGCTGAACCGCACCATGCTGTTCGGTGAAAACATAGGTCAACCTGGACTTGGATCGTGATTGCGTAGGAAACGAGAGTGGACACGCTATGATGGATTAACGAGGGAGTCCTGGCAATGAGGCTCCGCGAGAATGTTAAATGCTGGGGCGATGGCGGAAATTGGGGCACGAGTACCAGGAAACTTCTACAAAACTGGGTGTGGTGTGAGCTGCACAGTAGAAGGGGATACCGTGTGACCACCATTTCTTCAGCAGAGGAAATGCTGTAGTGTCATCTTTTTTTCGCGAAGATGAGACACTACTGGAAAAACTCACCTTCATAAAGGACTTTAACCCATTCAAGTCCGACCCCGGAGATATCGAATACAGGAACTTAAATACTCCGACTTGACACATCACTCAAGGTCTCAACTGACGTACAGGATATATTCTATTCCGAAATACTGTAGTGTCATCTTTTTTTGCGAAGATGAGACACTACTGGAAAAACTCGCCTTCATAAAGGACTTTAACCCATTCAAGTCCGATCCCGGAGATATCGAATACAGGAACTTAAATACTCCGACTTGACGCATCACTCCAGGTCTCAACTGACGCACAGGACCTGTTCTATTCCGAAATGCTGTAGTGTCATCTAACGTGTGATCGTGTGATGCGATTCAAGTCGAAGGTGGGGACCGAGCAGTTTTGATCGTAACGCCATTAGATACCTCTTTTTTTCTAACTCTATTCACAGTTTTCTTCGGGTCACGGGGAGGGTCCTTTCTTTGATTCACTCCCCGTGAGTTTCCGACGGCCACCACTCATGATCTTGGCTGTCGCCATTAGATACCCCTAGTATTGTCACGTTGAAATTGTAACGGAATAAGCTGGCTACTGGGACAGTGTCACAAACGTACATAATTAAAATCAACAAAAAAGATTACGTCACTGCTTGACAACATAGCACTGAAAGCGTGAAACCCAACGAAACGACCGCAAACAGCAACCCTAGCGTCCGAAACCCAAAGAATCCGGTCCACAAGAGGCATCATCAGCAAGAAACTCCCCAAGGGAGCTTCCTCCGATGAGTATCAAGCATTGCCCACGAGCAATCACCAAAAGGAGCTGTGGCCCGAGCCGTCTAAGGTAACAGGAAGTGCCGGGGACACTGTAGATCGTGCTACAAGATAAGATAGTCTCTCTGTATAAGAAGAATCCCCGATGGCAGGGCTTTCAGCTCGTGACTTTGCGATCGGCGTTGCACGAGCGATTTTCAGTAAATCTTCCGGAAACGTGGCTGCTCACGTCCACTGGTCTGAACGACGAGCCTGGTCCAGCTCACAACAGGTGGTCCTGGGACGTTAGCTGCAACACTTCTGCGGTTCGATCGTGGCCGAGCACGCGGGGGGTACCTGGCGAAATTTTTCTCCATTGTCGTGATGCACCGCACGCTGCAGCGAACGGTGCAGCGAGATGCATTTTGCTGCGGCCGAAAGCGTGCTGACGCCGGGCACGCGCCTCACGCTGAGATGGTAACGGTACCTGCCCTTGTTCCAGGATCTTAACCCGGCCCTAAGCGCCCTTTCACACGAAGACACACGAATCGCGATCCATGCGTCGCACGTTCGAGCTGCGTTCACGCGTATGCATCACGGTAGTGCACGATTAAATGTACATCAGTTTAGGAGCCATCAGTTAAATTCTTGCGAGCAGCACATCTCTTTTTCTGAGGGCCACAGTCACTCCCAATAGTATTCGGACGATCTTAAAAAGACGATGACTTTGTTAATATTGGACCATACGAACAGTACACGCTCGGTGCGTCTCCGTGTGAAGGGGCCTTTAACGACCACGCCGAAAAAGCTTGTAGCTTTTTACCTGTGAACGCGCAGGTGTCGCGCGCGCTGTTAAAATTCCGCGGAAACCTCGTTGCTCGTTTTTTATTCGGTGAACTGCCGTTGTATGGAAACGGCCACGGCCGTTTTAGGAGCGGACAAGCTTACAGGTTTTTGGCGAGCAGGCCGGCATAAATCTGCCGCGAGCGCCGTACGATGACGCGGAAACGCGCCCTGCTCTCAGCCCGCTGAGATGCGACCAACGGGATACGATGAATTTTAATGGATGTTACACCGCAGACGCGGACTTTTTTTTCCCTCTGTCACTCCGAGATGACACGCCACGTGCAAAGTACCTCGTCGGTGACGGTGTGCAATTATTGGGACTCGGGGCCGCCGGAAAGAGGCGTAAACGGTTTAAGTCGAGGAGTTTTGGGATGTGTGGGCTTGTCGAGAGATTGAAGGTGTCTCTCGAGACGCGATTGTCTCCTCTGAGCCAAGTTGTGTTAATGGATTACTCAGAATTATTTCGCAGTTTCTGTAAATCTAGAACTTGCTGAGGATCTTTTAATGAAGTTTTTAGAAATGGTAATTTTTAAGGGAACTATCATGATTTTGAAAAACGATTACTTCTCGTGAAGTGCACTTTCATTGCAGAATGTGCATACTTAACACATTACCTACCGAAAGCCTATTAATAGGATTTTCAATAATTGTGCTGCACCAAAAAAAAAAGCACAGAGTGTAGTAATATCGATATTACTATGGTTCCGTGTGATGTGCGTCGAGAGTCGGATAACATGTGTGTGAATGTGCGTGAGACCGAGTGTCCGCTGTCTCGAAACAGCTTTCAATGTTATAGGTAATCAGTTGTTCTTCATTCAAAAACAGAAATTGACGTGTGTTCCGCTTATTAAATTGTTATTAATCCTACATTTCCATTACAATCTTAAATGAAACTATTAGATGAGGTTAATGAGGGTGACTTGTTGGTTCACAACGAAAATTGCTGTTGCTATTGAAGGTTTCATTAAAAAGTGTTTAGCCATGTACCATAGATATTTCAAAATTATACAATAATAACCGGTCGGTAATGTGTTAATATGTAACTAGAACAGATGAAATAAGTTTCTATTTAATTCTCGTTTATATCTTGAGAAATATGAAGTTAGGTGAATGTTCAAAATCTTTTAATGAAACCTGGCGACCCCAGTCATTATTTAAGGATAGTTCGTCTGGATAGTTTCTTGTAACAGAGAGGGGTTGAAATTCGAGAGAAACTTGTGAGCCCCTAACAGACAACCCCCATAGCGAGCCTCATGCGATGAGAGCCTCCTGACATACGGTGGTCGAGGAGGAATCCATGGGGAACGCCTCTTCGTAATAGATTGTCATCCGCAGGTGGACGCTGCGGTGTTCCCTCAGCGACAGTAAAAAGAAGCGCGTCGTTTAAACGCTGGGCGAGGTCCTCGATGATTTTCGAGTAATCTCGGGCGGTCCCAAGTAAATTAGGGCACGCGTTTAAAGATTGTTATTCTGAGAGTGGACTCTGCAACCTGGTGCAAAATCCTTTACTCCAAACATTATGCATTAGTAAAGAAAAAGAATTCACAAATTCTTCTAGTTTCCTTTACTAGAAAGTAACACGTAATTAGTAGACTGCGGATTTAATGCATTTATGACAAAAATGGGCTCGTACAATTTAAAGCGGTGGACTTGTTAAAAACATTTAAGGATATCAATGCATTAGTTTCAGCTTAGTAAGATAATTAAAAGAAGAATATAATTTTTATTTGGCTCCTGTGTCCTGCAATCAATACGAATATTCTTTATTTTGCATAAAGATCCGCAATCTAGCAAATAATTTAAAATAATCATGACTGCTTTTACTTGGTTACAATAGTAACCAAATTAGTTCAGTATTTGTAAAACACTCGGCTGAGACTGGGTCTATTTCGACCCAAAGTAAATTATTAGACTTTTTTAAAAATTAAGTTACATTAGAAATATAAAACATATTTATGGGTCTACAATAAATATCTTCTACAGTTACATATCTATTAGCTACATCATGTAAAAGTATCTTACAGGAAAATGAATAACGTTGTGCGAAAGTAGAATCGTCAAGCTTTAAAATGAGTCCAATCTCATTGCTGTACAATTATATTATACGAAGTTATCGTTACTTTTCTTGGGCGGTTTCGGAGATGGTCGGCTGTCCGAGTGTGAAAAACAATGAAAAAGACATTTCCTCCTCGACGAATAATAAACGAATAATTTGTACCTCGTCCACAAAGGATATTACACACACATTTGCCCCAAAAATGGCACCTCCTCGCACTGTAAACGTCTCGCCAGCGAAATCGGCGACATGAGAGCTCGCCGACAAAAACTGGAAACAAGATCCCCAGAAAATTGCTAAAACAGTCGATCAATTAGTGTTAATTGTAATCAATAAAAAGGTTCATAAATTACCTCCAGGATCCGCGCGGGAGGGATTGGCTGCTAAGAGCAAGGATGTTGCCGAGGAGCCAAGATTGGTCACAATTAAAGCCGTGTCCCTTAAATCACTTCCTTACGGTTTGTCGGGTCGTAACGCGGCGATCACGTTTAATTATGCGGAATAAAACTCGTCGATGTCCAATTAAAATGAAAACCCGGCGGGCTGTGGCGCGTTTCCAGTAAAATCGCCGAAAAATTTAACGACCCGCGCGACTTGTCCTTCCGGATTCTGAAACGGGGATTGTTTATAACGCTGCTGAAATTAACGGGCCGATAAACCTGCCGTTCGGTTTGATCGGCTACGAACCGAACGTTCGATAAAAAGGATACTTTATCGACAGCGTTGCAAGCCAACGAACGCGACGCCATGTTAGATATAATTCGCGAATTTCGTTTATCTTTCAAAAGCCAGCGATGCTCCCTTTTGATTTTTTTTTTCTTTGTAGCAACAACGAGCAACCTTTTAAATGCATGTATCTTGAAAGAGTTGCCGCATTTACCGAATAAAATATGAAGATGGTAGCAAAATGTCGTCCGACATGTGTAAGTGCATTTTATCTCGAAAGCTGGATCCTCCAAAAGGCGCGCGAATTTTTCGGATTCCAAGGTTGCAAAAGGCGAGCGGAACCCTTTCAGATTGCAGACCCTCGGTGATTTGAGCAGCCAGAGTTAACGACGTTGCGCAATCGGTGAGATACGGGAATATACAAAATCACCGCAGCGAGATACGCCATTAATAAAATATATAATTGATAATTACCGTGCGAGTTCAATGGTTCCGCTGCGCTCTGATTACTCATCTGTTTCGCTAAATGGTCCCCGCGATGCTCGAGTACCGAATGTAATTGCTGAGTCATAAATCTGATTTAAACGAGAACCTTATTCGGCGTATCAAGATCGAAGGGATTCGAATCATGCTTGAAAAATGAAATAATAAAATGGGTTGTTTGCAACAGTCACCGCGACGGTAACGTGCCGGTGAAATCGGGTTGAACGATGCATTTTATATCTCATTACATTTTATATTATATTCTTTGAAGAGAGTGAGTCAGTTGTATCAGGGTAAATTGTAGTTTCTCTTTCTAGTCTCTCGTGAGCCCAGTAAAATTCACATTGAATGTTGGATTTTGTTGAACTAGTAAATGTTGTTTGGTAAATTTTAACTAACTTCGTCAGGAATCCAGTCAATAGCCACGAAGAAAAGAGGCAAAGGTTGTTCAGCCGACATTTTCCAGAAACCTCAGGTGATCTTCCAGGATCTCGAGCGATCGTGTGGTGATCGTTCACGAGGACGTGGCATCAAAGTCGGCCAGTTCCATTCCGGAGGCACGTTCTCGCGGGCCGAGCAGGACTCCGGGAGAGTTTAATTGCGGCCAATTCTAGAGAGGCTCGTTCCCGAGTTGGATTCCGTAGATTTTTCGAAATCGTAGCCGAGCATGCCTCCGGCTAGGAGCGGACATGAGATCGAAACCCCATACACGTCGGGCCAGACGAAATCCTGACCAGGCGCAATTATCCAAGGACGAAAGGAGCCGGCAGGTGATCTCCCGGCCCGAGAAAGGTATTAGTAGATATCCCGATTTCTTTTGGCCTGCCTCTTGAGACGGGCAAAAAGTGTGGACTAGTAGATGCCTAGGAAGCCCTCGATGTCGGCCGACGCCTGCTCGTGCGTTCCACCTCCGCCATTTTCGGCAGGTGAAACGAAATATCGCGAAATGCCATGGGGGAAGAAAAAGGATTTGACCGTTTCGTAGTCGGTCGAGCGAGACCGGGCTCTGGATATAGTCCTGTTCAGGCTAGACTGATTTAAACCACAGATCAATGCTGCCGGCTCGTCTTTTCGTTATTGCTAGCTCCACCTTTGAGGGAATCGGTACGTGACCGAATTTCCGCCATGGTATTTTTCGCCGTTTGCGTCGACACGCTCCGGTCTCGCTGCTCGGATTAACCTTTAAGCGGTACTGTGTTTACTCAGATTATGAAGTAACGCGCTAGGACTCCGGATTTTTATACAATTACGACAGAAATGTTTTAAAAAGGTAAACGGCATTTGTAAATAAGAACAAACTTGTGATTAAATAAAACAATGAACATAGAATGGCCTGAACCAAAATAAACTGAACATCTTAATTATTTACAAAATGACGGAATTTTAAACCACGATACAGGTTTACATACTGCCTTAAAAGTCCAGCAGAGCTTGGAAACTGTTATGGCATCGATTTCGGTTCTTGTAACGATTGCAAAGAGCCTTTATTAACTGTTATTAACCCGAATGTCGAACCATATATGGTGCAGTTGATTAAACGAAAAAACAAACTGGCATACTTCAACGTTTGAATATGCATGAGGCTACTGCACCATATGTATACGTAACGGGCTTTTATAAAATATAATTAATACAAATTTTTTCTTGCTTGCTAAAGTGTATATTTCCATTATATGTGAACAAAGTCTACAACAACGAGACTTTGAAAATGTTGCGATGGAGATAATTGAAAAGTGGACTGTGTTCGTGAAGTCTGACGGACACGAAGTTGTTTGCAACCGCACAAATTGCCACAAAATGTAAAATATGTTTTAATCTGACTAGAAGAACGAAGGTTGCGCACCACAAAAAGATTGCACGAAATCACCTAAGCAATCTTCTAACATCTCACGTTACAACCTGCCTAAACAGCCCCATAACCACAAGTTCGCGCGAAAACGTGAGCAACACCGTAGCAATTCATTCGCAAACGATTCTCCAGCCGATACAATACAAAATTAGCGGTTCTCACCTTGACGGAGCAGCAGCTTTGAAATTTCTTTTTCTTCGTGCCGACCGGTGCCCGGTCGAAAAGATTGCCAAAACTACCAATTCGGAGTCATCTTCGCCGACCATAAGATCTCTACTAGTGGTGGAAGGCGATCGGCTTCGCTGAGACGTTTACGACGATGTTCTCATTCGGACAGGTGGAAAAATCGATGTTTTATTGCGTTATTTAAAGCTCTAACAGAAACGAGTCCTATTATTAACCTGCAATCAAAACATTATCTTGCATATTTTTCCAATGTCCGAAGCGTGGACGTTTTCAAAAAAATAATTCCCTTTCACTATTTATAAAACAAACAACACAATAAAACAATATCAGACGAGAAGTACCATTTACTATTAACCCTTCACTGCATAAATTTTTTAATTCGGATGAAAAATTGAAAGGTTAGTTTTTGTGTTTTATTTAAGGGAAAAATATTTGAAAAAATTAAAACATTTTCGGAAAAATAACATAATTTGGAATAGTAAGGAAACACATTCTTAGTTTACTATATACCAGATTTGTTAATTGTATCAGACATGATACGCTATGCAGCGAAGGGTTAAACGTATCATTTATATGAGCTGAACAACGAACATTTGTATAAATTTACAATAGATGTCTTGAGATATAACAGTCTTGAGAAACACATATTTAAAAAATCGTAAAAATATTGAAAGAATTCATTGATTCTACTCACTGATCAGGAGTTGTAGAGAACCATATTGGAATCTAGACATCATGTCTTCCTAGTCTACCATCTACAAAATCTACATTTACGATCGAATTGAACTGAAAAATTCTATAACTTAAAAGAAATATACGAAGTACGCCCACAAAGTGTCGCATGATTTAAAAAAAAAATGCAAATGTATCAATTCACCGAAAAATATTGAAATTCCGCCCCCAGAAGCGCGTTCCATGGCAGGTGTATCGTTGAACAATCTGTGAAACTAGTTTGAAGCTCGTTGCGTGCCCCGTTTCCAGCCGTGTTTGCAGATAGCACGAGCTCGGCGGAGCAAGACATTCGCCGATGAGATCCCGAAGGTCTTCCTAGTCTCACTCGTCCAGAAGAGGCCGGGACTTTTTCTTTGAATATTTCCGAGGCTACTCGCACCTGCCAGGCACAGCGGAGCGACGGGTCCCGGGCCCCCTCAAGGACTAGGAATAGTCTTGATTTTTTTGCGGTCACCGGCTAATTCGTTTCGCAGGCTCGTAAGTGTCACTCGAAGCGAGGGCCGATTCGTTAGTGTCCCTCGACCTCACCGGGGGGAGATCGGCAAAATGATCGACCGGCCTATCGTCTTTGGCAACTACCACTTTTTCCAACCAGCTACCGCGATCCCTCTCTTCTCGTTTTGTCTTCGACGTGTCTCGCCGCGGGTAACCGGTGACATTTCGTTTGATCGGGCCCGCAGAATCATTTCGCGAAATATCCTCTTCTGGTCGGGCCCCTGCCGGGTTCAGTTCCGCGAGGCTTAATGGCTGTGTCATTTCGAGGATTCCGTTTGGGAATCTTAATTAAGACGGACAGCGTCGAGACTGGCGCACTTGTTTTATGCGATTCGGTGAATTGTTCCACGGTATATGAGTTTTTATTGGCAATTCCATGGGACACCGAGGAATCGACGCCGGTTAATTGAAGGGAGAAACAGTGGGAGGGATGCACAAGGAAGTTGTTAAAACGCTGTCGAGACTAATCGGAGGAACCCCTGAAGATAGGAGACGTGGCCTCGCTGTCGGGGAACCGTGCCGGATTTCTTAATTGCCGAGTGTCTATTTTATTCGGTCGTTTTGTTCCTTGACATTTCTTCCTGACGGTGGTTCATTTAATTCGATGGAGAATTTTTATTCTGCGTAACGATCCGCAAGCCTAGTGATTAATATTTCCTTGTGACGATCGTAGAATTGTTAATGACACATACATCAATGTTATCGGCGCACTGGTTCGATCAGTTCTTATTTAAAAACACTTTTGCAAATTACCATATTAATTTCAACGTTTCGTTTGCTTTGTGAAAAAGAATTATTTTTAAATTCATTGAACTATTGAAACACGTGTTGATGCCAAGCCGGTACACAAGGTAATTAGGTAACAAGGCATTAATCTAGGGATTAATGCTTAACAGAGACCTGAATTGATCCACCTTTTGCGATTCTGGTACACTGTGTGCAGTGATGCAGCATTTCCTTCAGCAGAGTCGTTCTCGAGGAGTAAGGAACGACCGCTATCGAGTTTCAAGTTGCGTGTCCCGCAGGACCTCGTGGCAGAAGGACAATTTATAGCTCGTGGCCTCGAACTCTTCATCCTTGCTCATTGCTGGTCGATCATTTTTCTTCGCGGCTCGGCAGATTATCATCTCCTTGTGCCGGGTTTCTCGAAACCCGAATCGGTCACGAAGTCGAAAGACGTATGCCAGACCACGCGATGGTCAACACCCGCTGCGAGGGTGCGACGATTCCTCGACGAAGCCGACTCCCGCGGCGTCGGGACGCCTCGAGACGCCCAGAGATTTCGTGAAGAACAATTTCCTCGCCACGCGGAAATAGTCCAGCCCGCTCGCCAGGAGTTGTCGAAACCCTAGGCACGTGCCTCTATCCGGTTCCCACGTGCCGCTCCCTCGTTCCTCTTTTCTTTCACCCGTATTTTCGTACGACCGCTATCAATAGACCTCAACCTCCGCGACTTTACGTAACTGGCTACATGTGGGAACAACCAACCATTGTCATTCGCATCCCCTCTCCCCGATATTCTCCAAAGGAAATCTCGTTTCGCGATCTTTTATTCCGATGCGCTTCATGTGGACTGGTAATTTGAGAATCCGGCGAGATAACTCCTTTGAAGGACCGCTCGACGATTTATTATGGTGGCTGTCATGTGGGTAAACTGACACGCTTCTGGGGTTATTTAGTGGAGTCTTCGGTGCTCTGACTTGGGAAGAAATAGTGGTGGGGGAGGCTGAGACTCTAGTTGATACATTTTTCATTTGATTGAAAGTGCAAGGCACAGAATGCCTTGAAGTCAATGGAAATCATTTCTAACATTTCAATAAAGATTTTCCACGGTGAACAAGGAATTCGTCTTGACAAATTCGCTGAAAGCGAAGGTATTTTTAGAATCTTAGTTTAATCGTTTCCCCACCTGGAGGCTTAGTATACCGAAAGCTCGGGAAAGCTCTCATTAATTAAAGCGCGAGACGCATCGCACCGTGCCCAACACGATCGACGAAGTCAAATGACAAACGACCTGGATGAGGACGTGTATAAATGACAACTAGATTTAAGCTCGCATGCCGGGTGGAGAGAGAGAGAAAGACAGAGGGATAGAGGGAGTCGTTAACATGCTAGAATCGTAGATAGGCCGCTAATCGATGAAGCTGTACGAAAGCGAAACGGGTCCGTGGCCGTTCCTCGAGATGACCAACGATCGAGGCTGAACGTGGGTTACTTTGCATTCCGTACATCATGCTAGCACGCTCTAGAACGCATAAGGGGAACGTTCCCTCTATTAATCTCCGCAGGGTCGAGGAGTAGCCATTAATATTAAGGCGGGGTCACCCGCAGCCCCCGTATCTTCGTGAATTATCGTTCTTGGACCGTGTCGCCTTGTGCTGACTATCTTTTATCGTTACGTCCGACGTCAGTGAGGAAGGACAGTTTGATAGCGTCACGATTGCCCGCCACTTCCCGGATTATTATTTTCCAGAGCGGACGTCTGCGCTTATGATCACTGATCATTATTTCTACAACGATAAGCGCTGCCAGGACTACAATGGTTCGTACAATCTTTTGCTCCTAACAACAAGTTTGTTATCAGATATTCTAATATCAAGTAGGACATTTTTCTGGAACTTCATATTCACTGTTTTACTACTTTTTAGTGCTTTCTTTTACCAAACAACACTTTTCATATTCATTGATCTACTGATTTTTATTGTTACATTTATCTAGCGTGTTAAGGGAAAGAGATGTCGATTGCGTGAAGGTGTTTTTACAGCACTTTAAAACATTACCAAGAACGGGAATTATCATTTAAAGTAAAATTGTTAATACTAGGATGGAATGTAATTACAGAACATTTGTGATTCGCACAATAATGGAGAGTTTGAGTGTACGAGATGATTCCGAACGCTTTCTCCGCATCATGTGGAAAGTGGCTGGATCTTCGATCACCATTTATCTCAATTTCGTTCGTCTACGACTTTTTTTTGGAAGATTACGCGGTTTTAAAGATTGCGTAACTGTGTCGTAGCGGTAGCCCGCTTTCGATCGCAGATTAATTGGGTGCGCACGGTCGGAGATTAATTCTGGAATTAAGGGCGCAGCGGGGTGTGCACCACAGGACGGGATATAAATTATCACCGAAATTGCGCCAGATGGTAATGAGCACCGAGCAGAAACGCAGACGACGCGCGTGGTTTCGCCTCTGTTCGTCAACGGCGCCAAAGCAGCGGCAGTCAAATCATATTTCATGTGATGCTGCGAGCGAATGTAAAGAAACCGTCGCTCGATAAAAGAACAAATTTTAAAAGACCCCAAAATAAAACATTCCAAGTTCGATAACGATCTGGGATAAAAGGAAAAATTAACCTCGGAGACTTTACCAAATCAATAGGTCTTCATTTCAGGGGATTACTGTGTTGCAAACTTTTGTGCAAAATCAAAATTTATTACCCTACATTGCAAAGGGGTTAAATGTTTATTCTCTGATCATTTTTAATTTCACTTTTGTATCGAAAATAATGCAGTAGTACTTTTACGTTAATATAGAATGTTCAATGTTTTTGGCGCAAAGTTCGATCGTTTGTTACTTTATTCCATAAAGCAATTTTGCAAATAACCAAGTTAAATACTCGACGTTTCGATCTTTCTTTAGATCATTTTCAAGATTAATTAGAATTGCGTCTGTAAAGTATTATACAATTTTCAAAATACTTGATGAAATTCGTTATAACATATGTCATTAAGAACAATTACCCAGTACTTTTAGGTTCTTCTGATATACTCACTATGTCATAGTTCATGATTAGGTATACTAATTAATTCGTATCCCCCTCCTGCATTTAAAATACGTTCTTCAAAATAATCGAAAGTAATACGAACCAGGACTGCGAACTTGATAAAGCAATTTATACTCTCCTAATTAATCTGCAACAGAAGACGACACATATTCAACCAATAACACAGCAAGCATCCCATCATCATCACCCAAACTTTCCCCATTTTTATGCAAATCTGTTTGCGACGAATCCTGTTTCTATCGCGCTCAATTTGTTTGCGACACGGACCGACAAAAATGATTTCAATTTTCAATCACGAACGGGGAATAAATTAACATAAATTTCTCAAGCATCGACACAGGTGGTCCCCGCGGCGAATATTCGTATCAAGTGAAATTATCGAGAAGATACAGGTACACGGAGACGACGCGGATCTCGAAATTAACCAACTAATTTCCCCGGCGATCTCATTAACTCTTCCTCCCGCTCGCTCCTCGTGGCGTACAATTCATTTCCGTACACAGGGTTTATTGTGATCCGATTTTTACGGGTGTTTTACGATCCCGCGATTGAACAGCACCTGGTCACGTTCTTTCAATTAATCTCTGTTTTCGTTTGCGCTCGAAATCAGCCTTGATCACGCACACGCACACATGTAGCCGGGTCTTGTCCAGAAATCGCGATGGTCCGGCGTCGTTGAACATTCCCGAATCAAATTCTGCGATAATGAATGCAATTACGAGTTAATCTACCGGAGCCGGTATCACGGGATCGCGACCATTTGCTGACGACTTTCGCTCGTGTCCGACCGGTTCCCTTTGATTTTATCCGCGGGCCCGAGCGTAATCACTTTTGAAAAATAAGGTATCGTACGGACCGTAGATAAAATCCGAATTCACCGTGTACATCGCGGAACGCGGGCTTTCTTCATCCTCTGTAACGAGCGCAACGAGTCCTCCCTGGTCCTCCCCTTCTTCGAGTGCAACTGACAACCTGAAAAATCGACGAAGACAATACACGCGTGATCGATAATTCTCGAGTTGTGCAACGGGCAACGACGTTCATCGTGCCACGTCGCTTCGGGACGAGTTTAACATCCGAACCTTTCGGCAGAAATTCAGAACACGAATGCAGCCGGTTAATATGGGCGTCTGATAATCGATACATGTCGCTGGGATCGAGAGATTTCAATCGGGATCTTACCCGTGTCTTCTTATTTGGGCAGCGGGCTTGCTCGGTATATTTTATGGGGTTACGTTCCCTTCGGGCAATTATTGGTATTGGCTTGTTGCTGCGAGTTCTTGCTCTTATCTTGTACGCTGGTGTGTAAGCAATGCTGTCACATTCATGCATGTGTATATACTTTAAACAACAGCAACTGTGGCATCGTCATTGTTTGAAACCTTCGGACTCAATATTGACAACAACAAAATCGAATGAAACACTAAACCTACAGAGCCTCAAGAGTAATTGGCACGTGTTCCCTTATAAAAATTACAAGATTAATTTTATTTAGACTTTATACGGCTCCTATTATAATATGTGCTCTACGAAAGATATTTATACAATCAATTCTTATAAAATCATTTTGATTATTTTAATAATTGTAAAATAATAAATCTGGAACCGGTCGTTTTAACCCTCATACGTTCCTCAGGGTGAAAATTCACCCATTTACTATTTTTACATACTATAAAATGATTGATCCCTCTTTATTTGTATTGTGAGATGTATTTCTCTAAAATGTGACGTGATAAATGAAGCAAAGTGTATTAGTTTAAAGTGTGAAGCAAAAATGGGTGAGAAAGTATCATAGAATCTTTTATGCAAACACTTCTAAGGAGCGTATGAGGGTTAACCAATGGTGGTAGGTTTAATGTTAATACACTATTATTCTAGAATTAATACTCTAGCTCATCCAAATACACCTCACGTAACTGAAAAGAAAACGAATCTCTACTTTTCCAGACGCAGCATGTGCTATTAAGAACGTCGTCAGGTTGTCCTCTGTAAACGCTCTTAAATCTTCATCAAGGCGTGTCTCTTTACATTCTAGACATCCGCTGAAACGCGTATTAGATCGACGATTTAATTGCCGGCGAAGATCTCGAATCGAATAGCTCGAAGCACACTATATAAATGATAAAATCCGGGTAACAGACGATGGTAGCCAGGCATCCAGTTTCTTCTAAAGAATAATTTTAGCCTCGGGAATCCGCTTAATTGCTAGGTCAACTGTTACCGAGTTTTCTTTGATTTCCGTTCTCCAGCGGACTCGTGTCGCGCGAGTAACAGGATCACTTGGAAACTGCTCGTGGAATTCCGCGAGATGTAGTATCGTCGGCGATAGTCGATCCTGAAGAGAGGCTTGTCTGTCGGCGAGACGAAAAACGGGAATTTTCACGGTGATTGGACGCTGGCGACTCGCAAAAACCGGAAGCTCCGCTAGCCTCGATTCGTTCGGAAAGAATCACCGCACGGTTAACCTGGCCGGGCTATCCGTTAAGTCGTACCACGCGCAATCAACGAGATAATCGAGTCTAATTATCGCAATTAAGTTCCTGAACCTTCCATTACGGACCATCAAGTATGGCGGGAGTTGCCAGTCGGGAAAGGTGGACCGGGCGAAAGTATTTGCACAGATCACCCAATTTAGACGACGACCCGCGCGCCGTTTGCTGGACTTCAGAAGAATTTTGGTGTGCGTTTTAACAGCCTGTTTTATGTGTTGATTTGTACATATTTGAAAAGTGCGTTAACTACTTTTTTACGTGGCAGTTGTAGTTTTAATTATTTGTATGACTTAATCCTGATGACTACTACGTACTCAAACTTGTCCCATCTACATTTCAATTCAGCAAACTCACCAGCAATTTACCATACGCCTCCTCTGGATTATTAAATCTTAGAAACTTTTCAAGGAAATTACAATTACGGTTGAAGACGATAAATTATTTTGCGAAAGACTAAGTGCAACGAGCAACATACAAAAGCGTAACACAGCAGGAATAAGATCTCAGTGAAAAATATAAAAGATACAGCTAGAAGGGAACTCCAGACAGCTGAAATTAGCCTAATCTGATGCGATAAATTTTGATTTGGAATTAAATCTTCCCGGGTGATAAAGCTATCAACGCGTCGATCCGTTGCATTATTATGCCGATTTCCGATGGAGCCGATAACGTTTTCCGTATCGCTGGATCACGGTGCGAATATTTTTTTTCAGTCCGATATAATTTGTCGCTATCGATCTCTCGTTCTCGTACGGGAATCATTTTCAGCAAGGTATTTCTACGCCGGACTGTACTTAAGTCCCACGCAGTTTCGAAGTATCGCATTCTGACCCTGCGAGCACCGATATCCAGATTCAATAAACGATCGTTCATCGTGTACCACCGAATGTTGCCCCGTCGTTTTCGGCCGAAGACAATGGGTCGTTAAATCCGATACTTCATCAAGGGAAACGGGGTCGCGGGTTCAGCCTCGCTACCGAGGATTGGTCGAGGGTCTTGGAGGACAGGTTGCCATCCGCGTTGTCGCAGCGCATGATCATCCATAACGTGCCGCCAGAACGCTTATATCAAGCTTTAACGAGGAAAGACACCCGGCTACGAAGGTGAACAACGCCAGGATCGGTTCCAGACAATCCTTGCCGCACTTTCTTTTCTCCCATACTTCTGTTCGACATCTCCGCAACACGGTGGCGGAATTCGAAGCAACAATCTTTTCAAACCCCTCCCCTAACAACGACCTGACCAAAATTCGTTCGAAATGACTATGCAAAATTTAAGTTAAGTATTTTCATGGTTATCACGGTCTCTGCTATGTGTACCATCGATAGTACACGTTAAACTATCCAAACAGTTTGCTGGTGCACGCTGATATATTTATTTAGTGCGCTAAAGAAACATACTTCTTTTATTTATTTAATGCACTTGTTTGTAAATATTAAAAGAATTCTTAATCGTTACTACAAATACTGAATACTAAACATTTACTACTGGAAGCTTGATATCCTAATACTCCACAATTATGCTGTTCTAAAAGAAAGCTTGGAATTGTTTTCTTTCACATTATAAATATAGAATGGTTAATGTTTTCGGCGCAAGGTTCGATCGTTTGTTACTTTATTCTATACACCAAATATGCAAATTACCAAGTTCAATATGTATCGATCTTCGTTCAGATCATTTTCAAGATTAATTAGAATTGCGTCTGTAAAATATTATACAATTTTCAAAATACTTGATGAAATTAATTATATAACATGTCATTCAGAATAAATATTATAATATATAGTTTTAGAAACACGAGATAAAATGATTTAGCATATAAATATGAATAGAGAAAAAGTGATGATCAGATACGTATTCAAATAATAAAAAATTAATTTCAGCATATACGAGAAGAGAATACTCTCATCATTTACAGTCTATCTTATGTAAAATCGTTAATTGGGTTCACAGAAAATGTCAAGGTGATTTCGCAGTTTCAAAGAGAATTACTTTTCGACCATCAGGACGACGTTGTCCATTGACATGTTAGCGTTGTTGGCCACGGGGGACCGTTAATTTCCGAATGATTCGTTATACGATCGCGACAGAGCTGGGGATTCGCGACTCCTCGTCGTCGACGTGGTCGTCGTCGACGGGCCTGGCACCGCCTGACGCCAGATAAGCCTCGGATGCAAATAGAGATTTCCAGCTGCGAGAGATGGATGATGCGACCGGTGATAAATGGTCGCCACGATCTCTGTCCCGGTGACGCGGCTCTGAATTTCTTTACCGCCGCCGCGTTTTACGCCTGGCACCTACGATTTCTCTTCCTTTTTATTTATTTCGAGGCAAGAGGAGGACAAGCGAATCAGCGAGCTCGACATTTCCACCCGGCGTGCTTCGGAAATTCACTTTGCCGAGTGACTTTCGCTCGGAATTGCTGGCTGGTAAATCCGATTTTATTGGATGACGATATGGCGCCTGCGCGTCTGAAATTTTCGAAAGTTTCTAGAAGAAAGGGTATGAGAAGCTTAATCCTATTGTAATAAGAAAAATCGATGCGATTGTTCCAAAAAATTGATGTTTGCTTTTTTGCAGTTCCTTCGACATTAAATAAAAATGCTACAATTTCGAACATCCTTCAATAAAGATTAGAGATTTAATCAAATTCGAAACATAGGCTTCGTCAGTAAATAACACAGTTGAAGATTAATACACCGATGGCAGAGAATATTGAGGAATGAAATAGAGTTCTCTGAACGGTAATTATAGAAATTACCAATCTGTTCGTCTGGGAGCCCTAATTGGTTAAGTGTGCTTCCGGGGAAAAGAAGGATCCGGGTCCGGGTCCATTTGCCTCGATTATATAATAAATTATAGGTCGAAATCTTTCCTTCGTAACAATTACTGATTCCAGTTCTCCACCACTAACAGCTAAATAATATATCTTGTTGGTCATAAAGAACAAATCTACAAGTTTCTTTAACAAGAGGTAATTTGAAAATTATTGATAAACTGAAAGCAAATGTTTAGGAACAGTAATCCAGTGAACAAAGTCTCGCCAGGACCAGGATCCATCTAAGAAAAAGGCGTAAAACAGCACCCTTGGCCCTCGCCTTTCCAGATAGCCAGCAACACGGTTTTATCGGTACAGGGCCGTGCTAATTTGATAGTCGCCGGATATTCCAGCAATGATTCGGCTAACCAGACACCCGTGTCCTTCCTGGGAGGGCCAGCAGCTGGAGTCTCTTCGCACACCTCTTCCGTTAATTGCGTCCCGGGGCTTGTCCCGATAATACATCGAATAGCAACAAGTTTTGGGGTCCAGGGATCCCCGTCTTGGCTCCCTTCGGGTTCCCCCGATAGATAAGTGAGTGTTCCGGTGCCCTCTGAACAGAATGCTCGTTCGTCGTCGGTGCATGGGGTACGTTAATTATTTCAAGCTCGATCGCAATTACTCATACCGAGGCCCCCGGTCGTTAAAACGCGATCCGCGGGACTCTTTCACGAGTCCCCGGGGCTCGTTAGTCGGAAAATATTTCGATACGGTCCCTTTCCTGTACACCCGAAGCCGTGTACACCGCGAATTACATCGGGTCCGGTTTTGCTTCGTCGTTAAAATCTTATTTCTGCCCGTGCAACCCTTTCGTTGATTAATTTCACCGGTTCCAGGTGATACCCCGGTGTTACCTCGATCTGAATCGAGTCTTTAATTAAAACAGAGTCGAACTCGCGGGGATTCGTTACACGAAGCGACGCACAAGGCTCTCTCTCTCTCTCTCTCTCTCTCTCTCTCTCTCTCTCTCTCTCTCTCTCTTGATTAATCATCGTCGGGGAAGAGCAACGGCTCCCGTCATTGTCACGGGAGAATTATTCCTCGGGCTTTCTTCGGGCCGTCGTGAAAGGACTCGCCGAGACATCCTCGATGACGCGAGACGCGAGGATAAATTCGTTCGTATTGAGCTCGGTCATAAATTATTATCTGTTGTCGTAAAATGTTTAATGGAATAAGCCGACGCCAGGTGAGCCGCCAATCTAGAGTGACCGTTTTCGCGACCATTGTAGAACGTAACTTTTACTGTAGAAAGTCTGCGACAAATTCTACAAATTAATTTTATGAGGCATAGTAAGCTTCGTGTCTGTTCGTAGCTGTCCGTAGCACAATACAAATTGTTTTCCTATAATTATTTGAATAAGCTGATGAGAATATCTGTCTAAAATTCCAGATAGAATGCCAGGCTTTTCTGAAGACGAAAATAATTGCACGGAGAACCGCAAACGAGTCGTCGCGATGCCTACCGTGTGCGGCCGCAGGAAGCCTGAATCATGCTCGGCGGCCAACAATGGCGATTTTTCGAGAGCCACGGGCATCAAGCATCGACAGCAATTATCGGCCGACACGGAAGCACTCGTGGTACGTATTCCAGCCGTCACTCGCAACACACCTAATTAAATTAGGCGCTCGCTGATAGATTTCAATCAGGCTCGGTACCTACCGGCAGAGCCTCGGCTGTGCTCGTTTGAGCGTAAGCGTGCGGAGGTTTCGATCTACACGCCCCTAAAATTTAACGAGCTACCGTGCGTCCACTTCCAGGCTCCCGCATGTCATCCCGTCTCCATCCTCCGTGCAATTAATTAGCCCGGGCTTTCCTCGTTCTGGCCCCTACAAACGATTCTTTCCTTCTCCTTCTCTCTTTCTCCCTCGTGCTGTCTTCTTCAACATGGTCCCCCGAGTGTAATTTAATCTAGGCGGAATCGGGGTGCTGCGGGTCCACGCCGGAGGGTTGAACGGTTCCGTGCTCTCTCGGACGCAACCGTTTCCGTGGGAGGAGTGTAATTTTGTTTTCGGAGGAACGTCAAGCTCCTCCCGGGCCTCTCGCAATTTAGCTAACTTAGGAAATTGCGGTTCGCGCGGTTCGTTAATTCGAGGAAAGGCTACGCGAGCTGCCGGCATGGAAATTTCCGGCTCGGAACTTCCCTCGGTCAATTTCCATCTCTCCTCCCCCCCCCCCCGGAAACCAGGTCCGTTGTACTTTCCAGAAATTCCGCTAGCCTTTTTACCCCCTCTGATGTCCCATCGAGATCTTGCAAACGTTTTTGTACTGCCAATTATTCTGTAGCATGGTTTGTACTTGTCCTACGAGTTATTTTACATCTCTCCATGATATTTTTAAAAAACCAAACACATTATTCGTTCTTTAAAATGTTCAACTTTCTCGAAACACTAAAATCCTTAATCTGTTAATAAAAGCGGCCGAAATTACAATGCAGGTAGCAAAAAATTGACAAATTATATAATCCATAAGCCGGTATTAAGGTAAGTTATTGTACGCAATTTATTGTCTGTTTGACAGAAAAGATCCGAGACACCGTTGGATTAATCGGGCGGAGAATATTATAGCAATCTTACGAAAGTACTTCGACAGAATCTGGATGGACGTATAAACGATTTCATCACGAACAGATTAAGTATCGAAAAGGTATAGTTCTTAAGATCCGTATTTATTGCAGGGATTTCATTAATTCTTGCACGGTGTGTACCGCACCTGCTTACCAGATGTTGATTTAGGATTTACCTTGTGAAACGGAATGTCAGAATTCAGGTTCGTGGACGCGGGATTATAGGCTAGTTAAATGGTTCGGTGGAATTCGTTAATGAACACGTTCCTTAAACCCAGTTTAACCGAGGACAATATCGAACCGTATTTTCGTAATCCTGACGATGTAGTCGTTATGTTTCCCCGCCGGCCCGATTAATCTCGACTGCAAATAGCTGCACCTTGTACGGAATTCCCGCGAAAGTCGTTCCCATCCATCAGCCAATCGAATCCAAGCGCGAGGAATTGCAACCGCTGCGTCGGTCTTCTATGACGCAATAAACGCGCATCGTAAACATTTCCCTGCGAGATTCCACGTTTCTGAAAACTCCAACACTGTGATATAAAAACACAGTAATTTTTACATATTATCAAAATTTTAGTCGTTGAAATTTTACTTAGTTTCCATCTAGGCACAGTGGCAGTATGCAACAAATGCGCGTTGTAAACATTTCCCTGCGAGATTCCAATTTTCCAAAATTCCAACCCTGGTATATGAATACACAACAATTTTTACTTGTAATTAAAATTTTACTTAGTTTCCATCTAGCCACAAGCAGCATCCAACAAATACACGTTGTACACATTTCCCTGCGAAATTCCAATTTTCCAAAAATTCCAACCCTGGTATATGAATACACAGCAATTTTTTCTTATAATTAAAATTTTACTTAGTTTCCATCTAGCCACAAGCAGTATGCAACAAATACGCATGGTAAACATTTCTAAATTCGAAAACTGGAATAAATACAACTAGAAGAGTTCGGATAACTCTTCTAACTTGTAAAATGAATTTTGCTGTGCTGATTGAAGTAGTTCAAAGGAAAATGGGCTGGCGGAAAGTGAAAATCGTCGAAATATCGAGCCCTTTGTTTCGCCGATGCAGCAAGTTTGTTATCTGGACGCTTACCGGTCATCCGGCTCGTTTATCCGGCGTCGTAAAAGGTTCGCATGGATATCGTGGTTCCGGTTGTGCTCGTTCTTTCTCTTCTTTCTCCTCGCGTGGCCCAGAGCGTGCACAGAGGAGAACAGGGTCCTGGAGAGCCCGGAGAGCATGCAGCCGGTACCGTGTCACACCGAAATCCTTTTCCTCCGAGATATGATTCATTGTTATATGCTCTCGATGGACCACCCAGTGTATCATGCTCTGAAATGCTCGTCGAAGAATCTGAGATCGATACAACGAGCTGCGCCCACGCTCCTTCGCCTTCGCATTCGCTTCTCGCGCGCCGCTCTCTGATGCACTGTCAGGGGCGGATTGACCCACTGTACTCGACAGCTAATATTTTTCTACGTCGACCCGACACGATTAATAGAGTCGTGCATGTACACACCCGGTACCGAGGGTCGGCTCGCCGTCACCTTGTCATCTGACCGACACGAATTCCTTTCCCCCTCGTTTCAGAAAAATGTTTAACCCCTAAACTTTCCTAAAACATTTTTAGAAATTTAGATCAATTACTCTAGAACAATAATAAAATCACCACGTCATTTCACTTTCTCCTTTTGCGATAAATATTCCATCTTCGTATCAGGTAACAATATTAGCAATAATAGTATACTTGATAATGGTAATCATGATCTGACATATATTTTAAAGTCGCTGAAAACATGACTGCACGATTCGAAACACACAGGTGGTTACAGAAAATAGACACGACACAATTGATTTAAGATAATTAACTATGTCCGATTATAATGATCGGGTAATTCAAATATACCGAGGCCGATGGGTTTCTCTATCGATCCGCCCCTGTGCAGGGCACGCTATAGACCAGCAGGCCCACCTGGGAGCAATCGATACGAAAGATATCGGGATAATCTCACGGCGCCGGCCGAATTAGAGGTCTAGCGAGTCTTTAATTGAACCCCTGAATAATGATCATCGATCCCGTGATAGGACAATCCCGTCACGGGGGCGGCCGTCCTTCGTTTCTACTCTACTCGACTTTTCAGATTACTATCCCGACCTACGTCTGCCTACATTAACCGTTTCACAGACGGAAATCAATCTGATAGCCAGGTGAACTGCCTCGGGTCGACTTATCTCGATGAAACTGTAAATACTATTTGGATTATTAATTAATGACGTGCCGCGTGGGCGAGACCTTGATCCTCGAGCCTCTTTACCCTTCCAGATGGTAGTTTCTCTACATTTTATTTCGCCATTCTCCTTTCAGTTCATTTATTTCTGATTTTTCCTTTCTTCGCGATATTTAGGTATTCGACTAATTTCACAGAATTTATAACATTTCTCTCCATGTTCGTTTCAACGTGATCTTCCACAGGAATTAAGTAATCCTTCAATTTTGTGGAGCCATGTATTTTCCCGCATCTCTTTGATCACATGCTTCCGTAACGTAGTATTAAGCATGTAATAATTCTTCCTTTATTGATGTTACTCTTTCCTTCGCAAACATTTTTATTTATACTTTGTATCGAGATTATCGTTATTATTGTCACTTGGAATTTTTTCACCGACTAATTTTCATAAGAAACGAATGAAGGAATCCGCGCACTGTTATTAAGCCGGTGACTTTCATCTTTAAACACTTTCTACCTACAAAAAGACCGCGCCCCTCATGTTCCGCAAACGACGTATACATAATACCCTAGTTACATACATTAATTTTTGCCCATATTCTGCGATATTTTGTACGCATGCATGAGCCGAATGCTACCACCCAGGAAGAGAGTTTCGAAACGGTCTGAAACATGGGAAATGTAACAAGGTATCGACGAATGGCGAAGAAGCGCTTAAATCATTAATTAGAAGGTGCGAACAAGAGAGCAGCACGCAGGAGGGCATTCGAAATTAACCAAATTTCGAGCCGCGCTTGCGGAAAATGTGTGTAAGCGTGGTTTCGCGGTCGCCACATTCGGCAAAAAATTTGCGCCGCGTTTAATCGCGGCTGGCGAAAAAGGTTACAGGCGGCGAAGTGTCATTACGCATTAAATTAAATTTGTTTTTGCCAGCGGTTTTTGATGAGCAGCAGTTAGCCCCGCGCACGGCCAGGCCCTCTCGTCGAGTTAATCCAGCCGACGACTCGTGCTAACTAATTCATGCCAGGTTTTTTTGCGAACTTTCGCCCTGAAATTACCTCTCTGCGACCCGGAGAATGTTTGTTTCGTCGCTTGCTTTCGAGGCTCGCCGGGGAAAGCCAGCGGGATCCCAATTACCATGCGAAACCTCCCCCGTTGTGTCCTAATTTGCTATTCGTATTGCGAAATACAAAGCCCCGAAACGCTTTGTCCAGCTGTCGATGCGTCAAATTCGATTTTTTATGTTTACTTTAGTTTTTGGTAAACTTCATGTAATACTACCACCTCTTCGATTTCGAGGGACGTAGTCAAAATATTGGACGACTACAGCTGATTCTTATCCCATTAATTATTAATTAATTAGCATATCTAACCACATGTTCGAGAATTTTATCCGAATTCGCAGTTGGCGAACTCTGGTAGTACAGAACAAGAAAAATGTAAATTTCTTTTGAAGTTTAAGAGAGGACCCTCTGGAAATTAATTCAATAATATGGTACTGTCATCAACACTATCTCCAATTTCTTCATATTTCAGCTAGGGTGCGTTGTAATCTACAGAGTACTTAAAAAACTTGCTTAAAGAGGATTTTAATATGACGCCCAAATAAAAGGACATGTACCAAAAGCCGGCTCGATCAAAGAATTTCGATCCCCTTAAAAATTCCAATAACTCGAAGGATAAGCGAACGTTCGTGTACCTACATCCGCATCTGATTCGCGTTAATTAACCGCGATGCGGGTGCAATTTTCGAGGACCGTACCGTACGAAGAAGATTTCGCAAAGGATTGGTGGATCGTTCGGTAACGATGTTCGTTTCCAATTATCCAGGGGCGTTCTCCCGAACGAACGGTTCCCGTTCGCGTTATTCCCGTGGGCCTCGCGTGTTCGCTCAAAAATGATGAAAGTTACGGTGATGTAACGCAGGTAAATGCAGTTCTTAAATCCCGGATAAGAACGGTACAGTGAGGAGGAGGAGGAGGAGGAGGAGGGGGATGGGGTGAAGGCGGCGAACCGAAACAGGCAGCTGGCGAAAAGGCATTTATTGCCTGTTGCACCATTTTACGGGTTCTTAATTCCTTTGGCAGCGTTACCCCAGGATCGGCTGGGATCTGAAGGGCGCCGACAGGACTCGACAATCCTTTCGGAAATTCACACTGTCCTAAACGCCCCTGCACAATGTCGGCTCCACAGAGTTTTATACCATCGAACAGGCGGACCCCTCGTCCACAGGAAATTCCGTGTTCGAGGCGTGCGATTAAATTAGTATATCGCAGGAAGTACGAGTCTCTTCCTGCTAATGGACTTTGCTTTTTGTCTCTCGCCGAGGATGTTAATGGATTTTACCCTTGAGTCTCGAGGTTCCACCGAGGGTTGTTTCGTTGTTACGTTACTCGATCACCACTGCATTTCTTTGGTGCATTTTCAATGATATTATTTATTATTATAAATGAAAATTAGACAGTCTATGCAGTGAATAATTTCACTGCACACGACACAGGCCTGATTCACCCCTCGTATAATCAGTAAAACAAGGGAACAAACATTTACAGTAACCCTAATCGATTTTACCCTTGGGACTCGAGGTTTTACTGAGGGTTGCTTCATTTATGAAATTATTTATTCTGATTATTTTCAATAAAAATTAGATAGTCTATGCAGTGCATAATTCACTGCACACGGTACAGGCCTGATTCGCTACACGTATAATCACTATAACAAGGGTATAAACATTTATACAGTAACCCTGAACGAGCCTCACGATCAGATCGTACAAAGGCTCACGATCGACTTGGATCGTCTAGAATCGATCACGATCCGCCATCCTGGATACCATGATTCTCTCCCATGATCGTTGAAAAACACGTCTAATAGTATCATGCGCGCTTAGCCGAGTTTCTGATCCTGACAGCACGACAGCAAACAGAGAGAGACCGGTTTTTATGGACACGATTCGAGGCGAGGGTGCACGATCGATAATCGTTTAGGTCGAACTAGAAAGACGACCGGCCGATTCAGGGGAATTATGATCCAAGAACAGGGGCAAGAAACTGAATCATGTATCCGAGCTCTGTGAATTAGGGCTATAAGAATTCAATGTTCGAACATGAACATAAACTTATTGCTTTGGAGTTCGTATTGTTCGTTATGTATGAACTGGGAGCATGATGTGCTCTCCATATTGATACTCCTAATCAATTTAGCAACTTTACTGGCATTTTACTGATCTTATGAGCGAGATATATTAGCAAGCTTATACGAAAAACCATTATTTCTTATGGACAAAAGATAAGGACGTGGATTAACTACTGAACCACAAGAAGCGATGTGTTTGGCTGTAAATCTCTTTGTATTTCTTGAAATATTTATAATATAAAAACCAATTATCAAGAAATATGAAGAAATATATTATAGATAAATTATCTGGAAAAGTACTAAATAAGTAACGAGTAAACAATTTCAAATATTATGTTAAGAGTACAGTTTCCACCGGCAATGTGTCAGCTTCTTTCGGAAATTTTTTATTTATAACCTTTGTTAATGCAAACGCAGAAAAAAATTTCTTCTCTTGAAAATGATCCATATCATGGTCGGAACGTTGAGATTTTGTTAACTACAAGATTGCTTGTTTTTTTATTTTGATCGAACCTGTGCGCTGATACCACCACATATTGTTTAATTATGTTAAGACAATACAATCTAAACAGTGAATTAAAAATTTAATACGAAATATATATATTTATTACAATAATTGTCAGTAGATATAGGAATAATTTTTTAATGAATTTTAGTGGACATTTTATCCGAATATCTCTTATGGCTCAAGACTTATAACAAAATATCACCAAATTTCTCGATCCAGTCTACTGTGGACCGGTCAGCCAGGATTTGCGAGCACAGATTGCGGTCCGTGTATTTGGCCGATAAGCGGTTCGGCGAGACGTATCGATAATCGTGCTTAATTATCGCCAATTAATCTATCTTGGTGAGAAGCTGTTAAAGATACCCGCTATAATAGCCGCCGATATTTATCGTCTGATAAAGTAACGAAGCGGACTGCTAAAAAGTGTCCTCGTTTCCCGTAGAACTTGTTCAACAAGCCGACAGTCTCGAACTGCGGCGACAACGACGACGCCCGCGAGAGAAATATCTTCGAGAATTATACATCCTGGTGTCGTTCGGACCTTTATTATTGTTATTGTGGGCTGTTATCAGCACGATATCAGCCCGAAGATTGTCCCCGTTTCCTACGGAACTTGTTCCACCACGAGGCACGATGCATAAATTAAGGCGAGGAGCGCGTGCCGCGGAGCGAAATCGGTGCTTGAAAAACAAATCGCTTCGTTCATCCGGGTCATAATTAAAAAGTGATCAGAATATTCGAGAGGAAACTGGTTTGCGATAGCATATTTCACGCGAATTATTCGGCCGAAGACAGAACACGGTTTTCCTCTCTGGATCATGTTTCTCGGATTAGTGCTCGCATTTTGCCACGGATTAGAGCCCCAACTTTGAATTTTATGTGTCCGAGTGGGAAAGAATTTATAGGCCAATTAATGGTGGCGACATGGCTCTGGTGGAGTCTGGAGAATCTATTCCTTGGATTAGGTACACGTACCGCCTCGGTTTAGCGATAAGAAGTGTGCGTAGAATAAGATAGGCTGAAAGTCAAGAATCTGAATGAAGATAAAAATTGATTAGTTTCGAAATACACGGTACGAGCGAAAAACTATAACGCGGAGGAGCAAACGCCTGCATCCAGAGGTGTACAATGTCGTCGCGAGGTGCGTTTCGTGTTATCGTCGCCGTTTAATCCGCTAATCCGTGGACCACGGCAATTACCAGCGGCGGACCGGTCGTCGAATCGCAATCAGGGATTAAAAGAGAAACGCGAAGATGTCGGTGAACCTCTTAGTTGAAACACCTTGGGCCAGTCTGGATCGGCGTCGGTCGTCCAATTAACCCCGAGGCAGATAGTCTTAATCAGCGTCACGATTTCCCCGCGGTTCAACGACACCCGTCTCTACAACTTTATTTCGAATGCTTGTTCGTCGGGGGCATTCCCTCGTCATTAATTATATCCCCGGATCGGACAACGGGGGAACGAGGTTACACAATTTAAAACGCGCCGCCACGAGCGAGATAAAGCCCGTGCGAGGCCCGTGCGCGTTTCTCCCGAACGATAAAAGTGCAACGTTGATTGCTGCGCCTCCGGAGCAAACCGCGGCACAATGCGATTTCAATTTTATTGTGCCAGCTGCGCCAGATAACCGCCGTCGGCGACCGTAATTCAGCGCCGGTGTCTTTTAAGCTGTCTTCGCGGCTGAAAACTGTGTCAAATCGGACCGGATGGGACCCCTACCGAATTCAACCTGATATAGAGGTAACCCGTTGATAACGGGCACGGATTCCACCGCGCGCAAAATTGCCGGAAGTCGATTTCCAGAGCCTTATGAACTCGTTCCGACAAGGTATCGCTCGAGGTGTCGCGAGCCTAACTTTTCTTGCGCCGTCCGCCTCCAGCTAAGCATAGTCTGCACGGTCTGTGCCATTTGCTGATGGTCGAGCCAAACCAGTTGGCAGAACATGCTGTGCAGCTGGTTTCTGCGATTAAACGATTTCATTTGGATTTTTCCTTCTACGGGAAATCTGTTATTCAACTGTCCGCGATGATGACAGCAGCTGCGACGATCAGGGGTGTTCGCGTTTGATGCATTTGTGGCTGAAATGAACAAGTGAAATGTGAGATATTAGAATTACAGAAAGAATTTATTTTACACGAATTGTTTCACTAGGAGTAGTTCCATAGGAACTTTTAAAAAGAGAAATATAAACTAAATTTTGAATACTCTTGGCCCATATGTTTAATGATTAGAGGACTGAGAGAAAATGTAACTGCACAATACTATAGTTTCAATCTTTTGTGAGTGCACAGCATACAATTCTTTAATGCATTTTTGTTCTACTAATTCTGTATTTTTATGGAATGTTGTAAGAATAGTATTACGAAGAGAAATGCAAACGAAAGTTTTAATACTCTTGGCCTATATATTTAAAGATTAGAGGACTGAGAGAGAATGTAACTGCACAATACTGTACTGTTTCAATCTTCTGTGAGTACACAGCTTACAATTCTTCAATGCATTTTTGTTCTACTAATTCTGTATTTTTATGCAATGTTGTAAGAATAGTTTTACGAAGAGAAATTCAAAAGAAAGTTTTAATACTCTTGGCCCATATATTTAAAGATTAGAGGACTGGGAGAAAATGTAACTGCACAATACTGTACTGTTTCAATATTCTGTGAGTGCACAGCTTACAATTCTTCAATGCGTTTTTGTTTTATTAATACTATAGTTTTATGGAATACAGTAAGAATAGTATTATAAGAGAAATGTAAACGAAAAATTTAATACTCTTGCCGGATGTATTGGAGGGAACTGACAATGAGAGAAAATCTAACAGCAAATTGTTGGCAGTGTAATTGACTCGTCAAGCGACGGCCACACGGCGTTTCGAGCCACGTAGCCGTGCACACCGGCGACCGATACGTTTATCGCGAAAAAAGGCCATAATTCATCGTGGCGAGTGGTTGGCGTGAGTGGTACAAGCAAAATAACGTTTATCGGCGGGAGTCACACATATCCCCGCAGCGATTTCGCTGCTTCAAATCATCGGAGACGATTAATACCCATCCGCGGGGATAACAGCTGGCCTCGTGTAATGACAGCGTTACACAAACGCAACTCGACAATAAATATTGGTCGACGATACGTGGAATACACGTCTCTTACCTACAGCTACAGAAAAATGACGTTTGTCAACGTGCAGAAACTACTTCGTGAATCATATTCGAGGTATATGATTCCTGTGAAAAATATTCAAAAATGTGTATCATCGATTCTTCGAAGGTGGACGGAAAGTTTCATGATTTTGTGGTAAGTCGCCTAATCTTTTTCAAAGAAAGTGAATCATATTCGATAGTCGTATCCGCTCCAAGAATTACTATTAAATAAATACTATTAATTCGATAGAAGAAATCGATCGGTGTACATATTTCGAATTTTTAATGTTCGATCAACGAATGAAATAGTTACACTGCTGTAGTCATCCTTAATCTAATTCTTAGTATTAAAATCCTTAGTCCAGTCATCATAAGGAGACTTCAACTGAACGAATGAAGTTATTACCTTAATATGATTTTCACAAGACGACATAGAAAAATAAGTGTCTGTAGTCATCAACGTAAGAAACATTTACCTAAATCATCCGTAACATATAAAATATAAAATTTTGCATATAAATCCTCGATCTGATCATCGCCTAAGAGGTCCATAAAAATAATCGGTAATTATGCAAATTGGCGATAGCTCACCGAGTTCGATGTCCTTGAAATATGTTGCCAAGTTCATCACCTTGAACAACTTTCTACTATGCATGTTCCTGCCAGTGGGAATTACTTTTTTAAATTTGCAAAAAGGAATTCCGCAGGTAACCAGCTCTATATTTACATCGCTGTGGATGAAGATTGGGAAGTATAGATTTCTTAAGATATATACTTGATTATATTTAATGTACACTTTAATACAAATTGTGATCGTCCCTTTAGACTTCGGAAAAGCCTGCAATAAAAATATGTATTATTGTGCATTAGTGCTGCATCAACAACTATCCCTCGCCATCGAGATTCGATAAAGGAAGGGTTAAAATCGGAATGGTAAGAGGGTCGAATTGGTGATCTCTGGTTTCGCTTAATGTATGCGGCGGGGTGCTGTTGTGCACTCGTCTTCATAAATGCGTGATTGCAGAAGAAGAGACAGTGATTCCACGAAACGGACAACCCCGAAAATACAGGCTGCGAGAAGGATCGGAGCTCAGGGCGACTCGAGGATTTTCTTTCTCTGGAAGAGAGCGTTAAGGCCGCTCATTAAGATCCGACGTGCAATTTGCAACGGGGCCCTGTGCTTGTCCTTTGTATCGAATCGGCAGAGAAGCAGATTCGACGGCTAATCGCCGCGGGAGTACCGTCGCGCGGAAGCCATTTTTACGAGAAAACACGGGCCCCTGAGCATCCGCTATCCACCTGCCGAACAGGCAATAAAATGTCAGGGGGCCCAACAGTCGCCATTAGCGCGCAAGAGGAAACGCAATTAAGCCGAAGGGACGACCGGATCACCCCGGGACAATTTCGCGAGATTAATTCTGGTTGACGCATCGCGCGTATGGATCATAACTCATTTCTTCGAATTCGCCGCGTTCCATTATGACCGATGCGCAGTCGCCCGCCAGAAATATTCAGAGGACGTTTATTAATCTCACTGAAATTTACGGCGAAGGCTTCTACTACCTAACGGAGAAGCAAATTTTAATAAATATTGGCTTGTGACAATTAGTGAGCACTTTCTGTGGGTTCATTTCTTTTGCTCTTCAGGAAGAAATCTACTTCCTTTGAATAATAATTATCGATTCTTTTACGGAGGCAGTTGCAAAATAAGTTGCACTGCGTTCGTGTAACGAAATTATTGTATTCATAAACACATAATCAAAATTAAACGTGCACACTTCAGGCTTAATATCAAAATTCCGAAGCAACATTTTGATTAATAACTGTGTTTCTTTTGCTCTTCAGAAAGAAGAGATACTCCCTTTGAATAATAATTATCGATTCTTTTACGGAGGCAATTGCAAAATAAGTTGCACTGCGTTCGTTTAACGAAATTATTGTATTATAAACACAATAACACATAATCAAAATTAAACGTGTACACTTCAGGGTTAATATCAAAATTCTGAAGCAACGTTTTGATTAATAACTGTGTCGTGAAATGCTCTTTGGGTGTTGATCGAGTTCGTTAAAATTCCAAGGGGCGAGATTCGCGACTTCAACAAGCAACCGACGGTATTTATCATTCTGTGTGAAGATTTTCGTATCGCAATAGTCGCGCATCCCCCAGAATCGCGTCCCGTTTCCGTGTTTCGTTACGCCTCTGTCTGTCAGGGGCGAGTACCGTTCAATTTGTCTCCCCAGTTTCCCGGCAGTCATCTGTCGTTTTGCTTCGGTCGTTGTTCGCCGTCAATTATTTGTCCAACCGGGCGAAATTGCACCTCGCGAGTCACCGTTGGCCTTCCGAGATGAAAGGAAGCTTAATTGCTTTCAACCGTTACGCGCCGCCGCGCCGTCGTCCACGTGTCCCGCTCGTTACATTGTTGCTTTACGACAGATAAATTGCAGGTGGTTTGCCTGTGGGACGCCGTCCCCCGAGCTTTTTTAACCCGCGAAACTTTGACGCGCGCCGTGAATTCGCGATCGAGCAGCGGGTGCCAATATACAGGATGTTCGATTTCTTTTTTCGAAGCACCGAGCAGATGTGACCAGAGACACTTAGGGTAATCGAGATTTACTTTGTACACGTTTGAAGAGTAACGTAGCAATTAGACTGCAAATTTTATTACTAAAATGAATAGCGGACCTCTTCTTTGCAGAACCAAATGTCAAAGCCTGTGAATTTATCTTTCAGTTTTTAAACGATTGTGATTTGCACCTCTAGTGGTTAGTCATATTGTAAATGTACTCAAACTGTAAAACTAGTGTAGGATAAAGAGTTAGTAATTATAAACAGCCGACGAGACAGTTGGAGCATCCGAAAAACCATACGCGTTTTTCGGAACAGTTCGCCCGTTACTTGTCAGCGACGAAGGTGAGCCGCTGACAAGTAAACAGACAATGTTAGAGTGAATGACCCAGAGTGATGCTATGAGAGAGTTAGAGCTATGATGTGAGAAAGAGAGAGCAGCGTAAGGTGCGATAACCCTAAAGGTGTACGTGTGCGTGTGTGTATGATTCGCGGCCGATATAAATAGGGCAGGCCCCGTGAAAGTAAGAGAGTCGTTAATTAAGAGTAAACGAGTAAACGAGTAAAAGAGTAAACGAGTAAACGAGTAAAAGAGTAAAAGAGTAAAAAGTAAGCGAGCGTAATTAGGTTATAGTTTCCTTATTTATACAATAAAGTTATATACATATATATAGTAAAAACCCACTTCTGACACCCTATTATTTTATAATCCCACACTAGTGTATCTTTGTTAAAGCCGAAATAAACCTACAATAGGTTTCAGTGGCTCAATAAAAAAAAAAGAATTTGCGTGAACTCCAGGGTGAAACATGGCACAATAAACTACAACTAAGTTTTGTACAACCCCTGAAAATTCAAATACTTTGTATAAAGCGTTTATACTTACATAAAAAAATTCTATTAGTTCCGAAACGTCATCCGAATAATTCTGATGAATGATTTCAATCGATGGGGTGAGAAAGACCCGCATGCAATGAATTAGTTATTAAACCGTTCACGAGAACGAATGCGATGATCGTTATTATTACAGAGACATATGTTGTTTGATTTCATCCAAGAGGAGTCATGTTTTCAGGCTTCGTCTTAATTGCCTTTGTCGTCGTGTGAGGGCGTTCAGGCTTAGGGCGATGCCTGGCGGCCATGATGAAATTGCAAGGGAGCACGTTCAACACCTAAAAACTTCTTTCAATTCCATCAATCCTTTCGTTACACTTGAAATAACAAAGTGAAATAACAAATTTTTTAGGACTGGACTGCATATTTGTTTGAAACGTGTATCTGAATCATTAATCTTCCAGTGAATGACGAAACTTCTCCCTCTTCACAAAATGAAATATCAGAATATTAATTTGCATAAAAATTTGCAACGTAGCCGGTACAGTTACTTAATTATAATATATGCGTCAACATTCTAAAATGAATACGTCAGTGAAGTAGGAACTCGCATGTTTTATTCAAATTGTAGTAATAAAGTCTTTTATGTGTATGTTGGTCGGAAGCCTGTGTAGATAACCGATTCGGCGAACACAGGGACGAGCTAGATCCAACGGATCGAAACATCAATCTCGATCTCCGGACCGGAAGGACAGCGAGATAAAGCGCGGTTTCACTGTCAAGATTCCGATCGACGCTTGACAGAGCATCGTCTCGTCTCAGAGACACATTTCGAAACTCCATTAGCATCGGTGAAACGGAGTCCGGCGTTTCGCGTGAAGTGAATCGCACGTGTCATAAATATACATGCGAGATCGGAGAGGATCCATGGATCCATCCTCTCCTTTCTTTCTCCCACTGCTTTTAGCTTATCTGTTGACCGGCCACCCCAGACGGGTAGCTCGTAAGAGGGTTTCGAGTGTCTCGGGCGGCTCTGATAATTGGAAAGGGTGCGTGAGTCTGTCTGACATTTGTTTGGTCGACCATTATGTAAATAGAGCCCTGCCGAGCCCTTCAGAGGCGCCATAAACTTTTTCGGAACGTATCCTACTTGCTACGAGAACTAGACGGCTCCAAAATGTGTTTAAACATTTTTTCCTCTCTTTCAAACAATTTTTATAGTTGCCGCTTTAACTTCATAAAAATAATATGCGAATACCTGAAGTGTAATTACATCACCCCTTGCACACCTCTTTTTCACTGAAGACATTACTGTAACGAAGTAAAATAAGTATACCATGTTTGAAACAGTAAAATGTTCTTTTTCCGATTTTCGAACAATTTTCAAATGGATCGTACGAGAATGAACAATTTCCTTCAATACCTGAAGATTAATTAAGTATCACCCCCTTCTTTTTCATTGAAAAATAATAACGAATTAAAATTTTATTTGTAAAATATAAATTCCAAGGATTTCGTATACGTTCTTCTTTGGCACCCATTAAAAATGTCCAGCTTTACAAATATGAAAATATTGCATACGATAAATCGTGGCCAGGTATTTGTTAGTTATTTTTCACAAGCCGTCCACAATTTATAGTTTCTGATTTAATAGGAATCGCGGAGATTCAAAGTCTACCGACAGCATCGCCGCTAAAACGCCGGCTAAAAGCCACTTTCAACAGTGCCGCGTAATTACGTGGCCCGACAGCGTGGTTAATTTACAACAACGATTACAACGTAGCGCTCTCTTCCCTGAAAAACAATAACCGACCATCGTGCTACGGTCGGAACAATAACCTTCCACCGCGGAGCCAAGAATTTCCGTGGATTAAAAACTTCCTCCGACTGGCTCTCGCACTTTTATGCTTTTTTTTCTCTTGTAATACTGCTGACGATAATAGACCCTGTTTTTAGCTCGGGTTTATCAACAGGAAGTCGGTGTGTCTAGGAAAATCACGAAGATTTAAAGTGCGCGCCCCAGGAAGTGCCTTTATCATTTTTCAACATTATGCAAATTGCTGCGGAAATAATTTAGCCATTTCAACGTGGTCGTTGTAACACTTTTAGTAAAAACAATGCATTGATTTTATTCTGTAAAGCCTGTGGCAGAAAATATTATTTTTTCAAATGTTAAATGATTTTCTAAGTTTCTTTAACAACACGCAGTGTTACTAAATAGAGATGGATAACAAGATGAAAGAATTTATTACTACTGGTTTGCACAGGAGCCAAACAAAAAAATCTTTCTTCTTTTAATACATTTGATAACCTGGGACTATCACAATGAGGCTCTAGAAATTGTTTAATCTGTCTTCTGCTTCAAATTACACCTGCATAATTGTACTTGCATAAACTCTGCAGTCAGCCTGGCCGGAGAGGAAACTTCGGCGTCCTAACTCCTCGCAAATGAAACCCGATGTCCTCGAACTCGACCGAAGCCACCCCGTTTCGAAATCGTAGAAAGTTCTTAATTACAAAGCAGCGCGGTGTGCTCTATTTCTCGACTACCGTTCCCAGGACCGCTCGCGGGCCCCAATAAATCGCTGGCAGCGTCCGTGGCTTAATACCGTGGCAAAATCAATTTACCGTGGGTGGCTGCTATACATATCGAACTCCGCGGTGTAATTAAATTGTTACTCCGGGCGGACCGCACGCCAATCGACATGGGCGGCCACCGGACACCCACGTGACCCCTTCTTTACGATCCCTTTATTCCGTGGCGCGTCCTCTATTAATATCCCCAGGCATTAATGAGCCCGTGAAAGGATTCCGTCGCGCGTTCTTTCACTTCGTTCTCTCCTCGCGGCCTAGATCGCGTGGGCGGATGCGGATACCTCGTAGGCGCCACGGGCGACATCCGACGCGGATATCTCTCCACCCTTTATCGATAATCCCGTGCGATCACCATGATTCTCATGGACCTCCCTGTGGACTCGGTAGACCGAGGACGGTTGCTCTAATATTCAATATACTTGCGCATGCTAAGATATAATAAGATAATAAAAGATAAAGTAATAAGATATGTTAAGATATAATAACTTTTTGGCAGTATTTATTATTTTTGATAATCGTGGGGTCCTTATTACTATGGTGGTTGAACGTAGGGGAGAAAGTTACCTTCTCTCTCTGCCAGTGGGGACACAAGTCTGAATTTGGCGATTCTGGACAATCTCTTTGCACAATATGCCATAGCTGCCTCAAGTTTATGTTTACAGAATTCATTGATTCGATCTTAAGGAATTTTTTAAATTCGATTTTCGAATACATTTTTGTAGGATGCTTCAAACTTTTGAAAGTTTCAATTAAACCTGGAAGATCACGCGATTTTAATATATGCATTCGCATAGGAATTAAGAAACAGTCAGGAAATCGAATGAAAGCTAGAAGATTGCACTTAACGATTCAGATTCCAGGACACTTCGAGATCACTTTGGAAAAACCAATACATCCTGATGAGTACATCCGATTTCTTAAAAGTGAAGATTTATTCACCAAAACATACCCACTTTCCAGGTTGCCGCGCTGACTATCTTCTAATGAATATTCGAACAGACAACTTAAAAAACATGCCAGCAAGACATACGCGTGTTCCTCGCGCACGGTGGTAGTGATCTACGGGCTTGGATCCGTGAGAGGGACGCTCGGGGCTAAGGGGAAGGCAGTCGAGACGGTTGTTAATCATTCCCGATAGATGTTGCGTGATTATTTATCGGGCTGGTCTATGAATGGAAAATTGCCGCGTCTGACACCGCATTTTCGATGTCGAGGCTTCCTTTTTTTGGACGATTCTGGATTGACGAGGGTCCTGGAGCTCGCGCGCAGATCAGCCGCTGATTGTTTTCTTTGATTAAACATGCTACGATCCGGGATTAGCTGTAAAATAAAAAAACTCATAAACGACTGTGTTCTGGTAATGGAAATACGTTATGTTGTTTTATTGACGACGTCAATGAAATTATTGGCGAACCAGTACTGGACTTGAGTAGTTTTAAGGGTGGGAACATTATTTTCTTGACAGATGGATAGCAAAATTATCAATCCTATGCTTATAGCTGCATTGTTACATATTTTGTATGAGTTTTATTGACATCTATCATTTTAAAGCAACCCGTTTTGTTGAAAATAGTTATTTTTTTTTATTTTTCAAAAGATTGAAAGAAACATTCATCATTAATTGAGTTTAAGACTATGGTTTACAAGGTTTTTAAAAAGTATATGTTATAAACATTCAGACCATACTACAATTGAAAAAACATTCATCTAATGTATGTACTTCACCGTTTGTTAAATAATGTTCTTTATTCTATTCACATTACAACAGACGATTTATAAACATTCTTACTTACTTTGATAAATTCTGCGACTGATAAAATAACTTTCAAGAACCGTTTGTAAATATTTTTCTGATAACCGAATGGTCAAATCGAATACAACTAGTAATCTGTTGTTCCACAAATGGTTGCCGACACTCAGGCTGCCGTAAACCCTTCGGTAGGCAACGAAAACAATTTTCAGTTTTCACAGTATTTTCGTACACAGTCGTGCTCTTAGCTTCAACCACTCGACGCGTCTTTTCTACGAAGTTGAAACTGTAGTTCCGAAGCGGAATGGCGCCGCTTGGGGTAGGTCTTGCGAGGCTCTCAGCTCCGGTGCGGTCATTCCAGAGGTGTTTTGTTAGGCTCCGGGTATTATTTCAAAGACTCGCCACCCATAACGCGTAACAATTGCCCCTGGCTATGTCTGAGGTTACAAGTAGGATTGTGTTGCACTAGGAAGGGAAGGAAGGGCGTGCAGCCGCCGCTGCGCCGCTGTAATCTCGCGTGCCTGCGAACAATGGGAAGGAAGAACGCGTGTGCGAGCCTGAATAAATCGGAAGGGAAAGCGTAAGATTCACTTGGAGCTGTCGGCGATGGAATTCTTACAGGACACCGTCGATATGTATCATAATTAGACTGTGGATCTTCTTCTTCACTATACTGAAGTGTAACATGAATATTTCTCAACTAAATTGTTACGAACTAGAATGAAATAAAAAAGGTTCCACCTCAACTGCAACAAACTGGAGTTATATAGCAATGTTATACCTCAACTGCAACACACTGGAATGAAATAAAATTACCCTACCTCAATTACAACACACTGGAATAAAATAAAAATGTTCTACCTAGTCTGCAACAAATTCGAGTAAAATAGAAAGGTTTACCTCAATCGTAACAGACTGGAGTAAGATAAAAATTGTCCACCTCGATTGTAACAGAAAATAACATAATATAAATATTATACCGATTGTTTAAATGTGCAATTTATATGAAAATAGTTGATTTTATAATTGCTATGCATTATACCAGGTGTACAAATTAATTCCCGGTATAGTACAGCGTGAAATTGTATTAGAATATATTTCAGTCGCTTGCGAATGTATAACAAAATAACGTCGGGGTTATAAATCAATTTGTGCACGTATTGTAGCAATCAAGCCAAAGCGTCATCTTCCATTTCATCCCAAAACTCTTCCCACAGGGTCATAAATATCCAAAATTAATTTCATCCGGTACCATCCCCTTCCATGTTGTCGAATCATCGTCCCCGTATGCATTTCCTTAAGCATCCTTGATTACACATTCGCCTCGAACAACGCGAATCGTTATATCGTTAAACTGGCAAAACTGAAGTGTATGGAAAAAATAAGCCGAAGTTTTTCTGAAAGGGCCTGTCCTTCGAGGACGCAGACTGCACGCGCTAAATTCACGACAAACGTTGACCGACATTTCGGTAGGGATCGCGTGTCCAGGATGCCCGATTCGTTCCGCAGAATCTGGCGGAAGAGAGAGCCGCGGTTTGCCACAATGTATGGAGATTGTCGGTATTTCAGACGGCGATCCATCGAACGTCCTGAATCGATTTTCGCCGATCGGTCCCCTGATGTCGTTCGGTGAAACGAAATTGCGCGTACACCGCGACTGCACCTGGCGTAATTTGGTAAATATTTAGTAGAAAGTGCACGTCAGCCTGCACCCGCTCCATATTGCCGAGATCAAGATTTAAAGCGATCGAGATCGATAGACGGCAGATTTCTTTTCGTTCGTAACTGACAAAGATACCTGAAAATGGACGAGTTGATGTTTCAATACAGTTTCATTCGTTTAACGTTGCTACCAATATTAACCCTAAGCACTCGAATGGTAACTCAAACATTCTTTACATTATTAAATATATCGATATCTAATCAATTATTAAACATTTAAGTATTATACATATGAATTTCATATTTGTGGATAAAAAGGCATATAAAACAGAATTATTCTAGGTCGGAATGTTTCATTTTCGAGTTAAAATAGCTCCGAGTGCACAAAGGGTTAACGTTGGAAAAATTCTTCAAAAAGAAATCTAGAAATTCAAGGCTAGAGTTGAAGGTAAGGTGCCACGTGTTCGACGCGAGTAGAACGCGGCAAGGATAAATATTTACCGGAACGGCGGCAGGAACCGACGTAAATCCTGAACGAAAGGACGAGGCGAGATACAGATCTCGCCGCGGGTGAAACTACCTGTCCCGTTTCGTTGATACCGTCCGAAGTACGAATCCTTCAGAAAACCAGGACGGGTTTCACCTAATGCCGTGGATTAGGGTTTTAAGCAGCCTGCTCCGACTATTCACTGGATGGCACAATAAACCGCGGCTCGGCTATTCATCGGTGATATTCCTCGGCGGGACCGACGGGTATAATAATCTGTCGTAATAGGGCCGGAAGTGACGTGGATGCAGGGTGCAACGGGGATAGAACCAAATCTCTGTCGGCCCGTGAAAGAGTTGTTTTGTGTACTGTCGGCTAACACGGATCACTGTTACGCAGAAATCGATGGATAATACTTTTCTTTCAGCTGGAGAACGAGTTAGGGGATGATCGGCTGTGTCTTGCATTTAATTGGCGAGCCGAAAATTTCGGCACCTCATTGTACAGTCAAAAATGTTTGTAACTATAAAAATTGTTTTTCTAAAAACCTCTTCAATTATTTGTTAGGAACAATTTTTGTAGTAGAAGAAAAAGTTTGTACATTCGACGACCCTTTGCGCTAATGAAGATAAGTTTCCAATTAACAGAATAATATCTCCCCATTAGAAGCAGGCACTTCTCCATGTGTTAATGAGATACAATCTTTCACGCTACAGACCAAGTTCATCCGTTTATAAAATGAGAGTATTAACGTTACCAGCTACTGAGACCATCACGAGATCGCAATGAAGGTTTGTTGAACCATTTAATGGAACAAACTTGTTAAAAATGGCATTTACGAGCTCCAATGTGTACATAACGTGTGCATGGATCTATATTACATTACAGACAACAATACGATATGAAATAATATGTCTATCATTATATAAAAATTCGAAAAATATTTAAGTGACATGATATAGCAGTAGAAACTTTTGTTAACAATTTGGTATTATTGAATCCTTGCTAAAATCAGTTGGTTTCATTTTAATATTTTCGATTTTGAAGTTTTGAAGGGTTATCAATCGCACACAAAAATTTGGCGAAAATGTAAAACTTCAGAAGTTTAATTTTGGTCACGAAAGCGGGTTTCCAGCCGGTTATGCACTGGGGTGAGGACCGTGAACTGTCTCGTCGAACTTTATCTTTTGTTCCATCAGGGATTTTGACGTGTTCGAGACGGTCGGACAGCCGAAGCGAAGACAGATCATTACGTCCGTCGAAGGTCCTTCTAAAACAAAGCAATTACCTGCTGCGTCTCGACAAATCCGAGTGGACAGGGCTGAAACGCAAACTTCCGGCCAGGGGGCAGCGGCATCGAAATAATTCTCTAATAAGGACGTAATTGCTTAATTTCTGTTTTGAACGGAACGCCGGTGACTGACTGGCGTGTCTCAAAACTGCTTGTTAAAATCTCGAAACGCCTGTCCTCTCCGGGGCTTAATTAAGCAGTAGGACGTCTTCTGAAGATGTCGCGGCACGGCTGTCCACGGGAACGAGCATAATTTCGGTAGTTTTTGCGCAGCTCCCTTAACGAGAACACGAATTTATGCAAAGGGTTGTCGCGCGGCTCGGGAATTAACGGGATAATGGATTGGCTCGTAAGTAATCTTTGTGAGGATCCGCACGGTCGTTACTTATTGGCTCCTCCGCGACGTTGTTAATTGAAAAATCTGTTAATTAGCCGGCTCGTTTACTCGTGGTTAAATTGATGTCACTGATGCTTTAGCACGTTGACGCCGGACCCCGTTTCTACGGGTCCCGCGACGTTCATTCAATTTTATACTTCCGCACAAAGGAGGATCGCGACCGGTAGTAAAAATTCCCGCGATCAGGAATATATTTTAGTACTTTATTTTCGATCAATGTTGCAATTTCAACGTGTGTATGATTTTTATTTACCTGTTTTATCGTTCTGGTCTCGTCATCGTTTTGCACGATCAAGATCTCGATAGTAATCATTTGTATTTATGCAAAGATGGATCAGAAAATATTTTTTCTGCAAATATAGTCCGGTATTTAGCAGCACTGTAAGCAATAACATTCATCGCGTGGTTGAAAAATGAATTTTTCGTGTCGTGGTTCTATTAATGTATTGTTCTTTGAAATCGAAATATTAGTCATTAGTGGACTGCGGATTTTTACAATGGCACTATACTAATTTATACTTTTCCTCGTGATTTTAACCCTTAAGTGACGAAAGCTAAATAATATTTTCAAATAATATTTCCGTGCGATCCGCACACGAATGTAATTTTTGTGCTCGGCGAATGTTTCAACTTACTGTTCCTAGATCCCATTTCGTTCCACGATGGATCAATGGACAGCGAGGAGCGACCGGAATCGAATCGAATCCGAAATTGCCGCCGGCTAACTGTACGTTCTGCCGACCGGAAGGAAGTTCCACGGATCACGAACAAAGGACCACCCGAATGCCGGCGTGTAACAGCCTGTCCGTTCTCCCTTGGAATCGTTTTCCTACTGGTTCCGTGAAGCGAGACTCGGACGAATCCCGTGCTAGATCCCTTGCCCACCGACTGGCGAATTCATTTATGCCACGCTATGCTCCTATTATCTCACAATTATCCCGTGTACGACGAAACACGCCTGCTCATCGCGCGACCACCATCGCGTTAAAAAGCGGACTGGAAAACAATCGTTGCCTGAAAAGAGCGGAATCGTTACGGGGCTTAATAATAATCCATCGCGTTGTAGAAGAACGATTTAATTACGAGATACAATGGAACGCGGAGTCCTTTGTGCCCAGGAAATGGTCGAAAAATAAATCTCGGCTGAGGTAATTAATCGACAGCGTTCAAATTCACTTTATTTAACGCTATTATAAGTATGACAATTATAAGGCAAGGTGTTAGAGATTTTCTAGAGACTTTCTCGACAGACAGTATATTATTTGAATAATTTCGGAGATGTGAGGGGTTCCGAGAAACGAAAGAGGAATCGAAGGGGATTCGCATTAAAGCGAAATAGGCGAACAGTGGTTCACCCCGGGGGTGGAATAAAAGAGCAAAATTCGTCGCCGCGAGAGTTCGAGGCCTCGAAATCTCGGGGGTCGAAGATTCGAGTTTCGCGTGCGGAACGCTCGTTCACGTAACTCGTGAGTAGTGGGCGTGCATTTCAGCTCGGGAAGAGGAAACGTCGCGTCGTCTCTCTCTCTTCTGGATCGCTCCCGGCGATTCCTCGTTACGTGCCACCCGCTAGCGGTGAGATCTGAAACACGCTTTTGATCCTTCACCGAGGCAAAGAAGCGACTAACGATCCAGTAGTCGCTCGAGCGTCCGTCGGCGACGTGACTCGTTTGCAAAACCTCCAGCGGGAGCCCTTGCCCCTCTTAGGTGGCTACGATGTCACGTAAAAGTACGACAATCTCTTTCTCTCTCTCTCTCTCTCTCTCTCTCTCTCTCTCTCTCTCTCTCTCTCTCTCTCTCTTCCTCTCTCTTTCTTTCGTTCTCCTGTTCTCTTCTCTGCAGTTCAGCATCTGAATAACGCTCTAATGCCGCACCAAAAGAAGCTAATTCCTTACGATTATCCTCCGCGAGCCTGTTTTGCTGCGACGTCTACGCAAAAATCGAGGACCTTTCACTCTCCTCTGCTTGGCGTCGCAGACCAAACCTCCAGAACATTCGTGCATGATGAGAAGTTTTCTTGGCAAGATTTTTGATAAGCAAAAGTAATTTTAAAAGATAATGTTATTCCTCCCTTGTACAGAGGGCGATTTAATTATTAGAGCCATATAAAAACAATTATTTAACCATGTAATGGATAGACACTGTAATGAATAAACATATGTGCATGATCATTATTTTTTGAGAAGTTTTCCCAAGCAAGATTTTTGCTAAACAAAAGCTATTTTAGAAGATAATGTTATTCCTCCCTTGGACAGAGGGCGATTTAATTATTAGAGCCATAGAAAAACAATTGTTTAACCATGTAATGGATAGACACTGTAACGAATAAACATTTGTGTATGATCACTATTTTTTGAGAAGTTTTTCTTGGCAAGATTTTTTGCTAAACAAAAGCTGTTTTAGAAGATAATACCAATTCATCCATGTCATGAATAAACACTAATACATGTTTATTCAGTATAAAGGTAAATTCTTCTCGATCGCAATTTTAGATAATTAAACTTTAAATGTTATCGGCGCCAGGTTCGATCAATTTTAGAACAACAACATTAGAAACGTTAGAAACATGTAATAATTGCACATTTGTTGTTGTTCTAAAATTGATCGAACCTGGCGCCGATAACATTTAAAGTTTAATTTATTCAGTATGTTCCTCGCGGTTGCCACGATTTTTCAAAAGGCGTAAAATACTGAAACTTTTTATTTCAAATGCGGTTTATGGTTTGAGTAAATTGATAATTGTATCTGATACGCGCGAACCTCTTTCAGCGGCCTTAATAAAATTTAATTATGAGAAGCACCTAATTTAATGACGTTGGAACGATCCAGAGCAACGCGACAAAGGTACTAAACGAGATTCCGAAAAAGGAGTGCTCTCGCGTGTGTGACAAAGGTTTTACGAGCGCTTTAAAGTCTGTATTTAGAGAGAACAGATGCACATTTACTCTATTTAAATCTGTATTTAATTCGTCCATAAAAAATACTGTTTGAGGGAGTCACCTGCTATGATCTCGGTCTTTAGGAATGTTATAAAGGACAGGCTCCTGGCGTCCTTTTTGATTTTTAACCATCCATAACATGGTCTTTATAAAATAATATTTACAAGTAGAAAATACTTGGGTTAGGTCTGGGTTAATAATATCACCTTTGCATATGAATTTTCTTTATCATATCAGACACAAAAATCTAAACTGAAAAATCAAATTGAATCTGAAAGTATTAGACCAAAACCAGAAGCCTCTACATAAGCTTTTAGTAATTAACAAGAAAAATTCCTATTATAAATATAAATAAAATTCATTTACACATGGCATTTTAATTCTCACTATTTAATTCACTGATAATAATTATTGTCGCTTCTCAGAAAACTAGATGGAGAAGAACTCATGCTTAACTTTAGTAATCACCGGGAGAAATAAAGATCAAAGACATTGAAGCTGGGTTTTAGTAAATTACGATTACATTTCGCGATATTCGGTGAACATTTGGGGCTACCACCCACGCGTCATCGGGAAAGGCGATGATCCTGCGGACGGCTCGGTTTGTCCCAACAAATCAAAATGTCTCGTGGCGGTTCCGAGGGAAAATTTCAGACGATACTTAAAAGCCCGACGACGACATTCAAGTAGCCAGAGGAGAGACTACATCCCGTCGTCCTTTGGCAGACGTCGGTTATAGCCTACTGACCGTCGTCTCGGAAAGGACCTACAGCAGTGTGGCCACTCGAGTGTATTTACGTGTTTCGGAATGTTATTATAAGTGGAAACACTCGTAGGCACCGTGTAGACGGGGCCGGAAAGACGCCGGAGGTTCGTAATCTCGCGTAAAATGCCATACTGACGCGATACCGCCACGGACACGCTGACATAGTTGAGCACTCTATTGATTCAAGCACGCGCCGCGACTTTTTCCTGTCGATTTCCTGTCTGCCCATTTCTGGTCAAGCACTCAAGACCACGAGCCCACCTGGTACTCGAGGACTCCTTTCGCGGTTCTGGTGTCTGACGAGAAACCTCGCTGATCCGAAAATCCTGATTTCTTCAACGCCAGAACTCACGAAATTAACAACTAATTTCTTCATTCGCGATTACTGGAATTACATTCATCAGAAATTGTCGAATGAATATCTACTACTCCGTCAGCGTTAATCTACAACAATCGCATAACAATTGTTATCATTCGAAACCAACGATCATGAAACTAAAAATGTTGCACTGAATATTATAGCATTTTTGTTAAACATTTGAATATCAAACCCAGATATTTCGTCTTACTTAGAATATTTTTATTGTACGTGATTTACTTCGTTTTATGGACGAAGACAGAAGAATCGTCACTTCGTTATTTATCCTTTTAGAATATCGGTATTTCCGTCTTCTTAATATAATCGTGTGAAAACCCTGAGACTCCCATCGAGATGTTTGTAAATACCTAACACGACCCCTTATAAATCCTTCTGCGCCGTAGAAAACCCTTCCCAGTGACATAAACATTCACAAACAAGAAGAAATATCGCAGGAAAATAATGAAACGATTCCTTCGTCGGTAGAAAAACATTTCCTTATTGATTTACAAAAAGGGTCCTCCCAATTATTGCCTCCGGAGGATTCCTTCGTACATGTATGGACATAACCGGAGAGGTTCCGGGAAGCAGAACTGGTTCTTATCCAGCGGCGGAATACGAATTCACAGGGCCGATATAAAAATTCATTTTGACATTCCCAGTCCGGCCGAATCTTCGCGCGAACCGATCAAAACGCGATCCACAAACGCCGGCTAACGGATTCCGGTTGCCGATCGATAAATCACATAGAATTTTCTCGACAGTGGCCATGATTTACGAGCGAGTTAATATCGCGCGAGGAACGCCGACAACTAACTGACGGAGCACAGTAGTGCGATCGTAAAGAGGAAGTTTAATACCGGACACCTTCTTGCACCGATAAATGCTAATTAAATGGAAACACTCTTTTATGGGGACCCGTGGTATCGTAATCTCCTTAGAAATCGGATTATGGCGCCGGTCTCGCGTAAAATGGTGTTTCAAATAAAATGTGAAAATATTTCCAGGAATTATGTCTCGAACAGCGTTGGTTTATTTATCTTAGTATTATGTGAAATATTAGTTAAAATATTCATTTGACTTTATAAGTGCACGTCGTTATGCAGACTGTACAATTTCATACAAAATAGAAGGAATTATTTACCGTCGTATTAAGTGAGCTAGTATATTAAATATATTTTATTTCGAAGCATTCGCAGGCTCGTATAATGGTAAGCATTTTACTGGCGTGGTAGGCTTAGGAGTCTAGGAATGATCGTCGACGAATATTTCCGTCAACATTCCTCTTCAGGATCGTATAGATCCGACGGAAAACGGCAGATCGAAAAAATCCCTGCGTTCCGTCAACCGATCGATTTACGACTGTCCGAGTTATGGTTACGAGCGCGACGATGCCAGATGGGTTTCGGGTAGAACCGGGTTTGACGTAATGGCAGCTGTAAATTTGAGGTATTTTCTAAAACCGATCGATCATGCTTAACCGCGAGGACGTCGTGACAAACCGAAGCTGCCCAAGGACACCATTTTCCTTTGATCTCGAGTGCCAGATTTTCGAAATCTCGCCCGAAGAATTTATCTATGTCTCCTCGGTTAATACTTGGACCAATAAAAAAGGTAGTAAAAAACGTTATTAATTTTGTTTTGGCATTTGATTCTTCGGTGGCCGCCACCGACATGTAAAATATGTCTCCCTGAAATCGGTATTTAAATAATCTAAGTATCAACGTGGGTTTCCCGTTGGTTTCGGTGAATGTTGCTCGCAAGTGTGTCAAAGTAAATGACCACTAGAAAGCCAATGTTTAAACTGCTGTAATTTTGTGAAAAAAAAATCGTACTACATTCTAGACGGGCTTATTTTAAATGTTCAGTCAATTTCTTCGAAGATATTTTTACGTGGCAGGATGGCATAGTGAAGGTGACACTTTTGATAATTTTTCGATCTCAAACGTCTCTGTCAAGGTCAAAAAATTGGTTTGAGAAATTACCACGAACTTGAAGAATGAAGGCAACTGTCTCATGGTGTTATTCTATTTTGGCAAAAGTCCATGTTTCACGCAAATTCGTATACTAGAAATCTAAAATACTAACAGCTCAAGTAACATGTTTATGATCTAACATCCCTAAACGATATTTACATCTGTCATCAACTTGGTAATGAACCCAGGTCTCCATCGTTGAACTAGAACGAAATTTATTACTCTACGGTCCCAGCAAATGCTCCAGCATCCTAGTTCACGACCGAATAGCGATTGTCGTGTCACCGGGCAAAGGATCAATTCCAGCTTGCTGTGCACCCCAGGTCATCGCACTTTATCACCGAGCTACACAGATCTCTAGCCCTCTAGCCCTCTGCATATAACCCTCAGCGATGCAACTGGCTGGTAACGCTATATCCTCGTCTCCAATTACAGTGTTCAGTATCATAGAGGTTCGGATCAAAGAATGTAGTCAATTTGAAAGACCTTCCGAATTTACAAATATTCAGTAAATACTCAACTAAAGTTTCCCTGGAAAATACTAAAACTTTCTGCAATTACAATACTAATTTCTCAAGAACATTAATACATTAATTTCTTAAGAACATTAACCCCTTGCCGTATTTTGCACGAGCCCGACTCGTGATGATAAAATTTGATTCGTGTGTAATCAACATTTAAGCATTAAAACAAATGTAGCCATAAATTTTCTTTTCTCTTTTATGACATTTTTCGGGATAAAGACGTTCTAATCACCGTAACTGTAAAAGTAAGAGGTGAAGGCAAGGGGTGACAACATTCTTTAAGAATATAATAACAAGAACAAAGTTAATTTTGCGTCATCTTTTTCACATATCATTTCTACGCACCCTATACATCGATATGAAAAATCTGACTAATAGACAAAAAGGGTCTCCTTAACCCTCATCCACACGACGTGGTACCCGGGTACCTATTTCAAATTCATTTAGAATAGTAAAAAAAATTACCCGTGTGGATGAGGGTTAAATTAATCGATCCAGAGCACCGCGACTGTCCAGGACTGACGATCCTGGCTCGCAGAATTCCCGATCGTGGAAGATCCTGCGCGGGCCTGATCGCCTCGAGGACCGCCTTAACGAGGCGTCCATTGTGGCCACGTGTGCAGTTGGGCCCTGGAAGAAGCGGCTCGCAATTAGCGCTTGGGTACTCGCGGTTCGCCACTCTTCGCGGTCCAGCCCGATAAAACGTTCATAATACGATTTCGGGCCCTCGGCCCGCGACATGGGCGGTCTCTCGGGCTTGCGTCCTGGCCACGATTCGCCTCGGTTTTCGCTGCTCCGAAAAAAATGATTCGACCCGATAAGCGGCGCGAGTTAATAAATATGTCAGCCGGGGCCCGTTCGCCGCCACGTCAGATTCCTTTGCGCCTGATTATCGCCGAAAGGGAAAAGCAACGACGCCCGATCGCCCCGCGGCAATAGAAATTCGATTGGTCCGCAAACTAATTAGTCAAAACCCGGAACACACCGATGCACGCATGCTCCGCTAATTTCGAAACCACTTTTTCCCAGGCGACTTCTCTGTTAGCTCATTCTGCCGGTGCATATCTCCTTCTTACGGCGTAATCCGCTCCGATGATTTTCAGCTTAATTAGTGTTCTTAAAATCAATGTAAAAGACTGGGTGAAGACAGATGAAGAATTGTTAGCAAGGGCTTTATGCAACTAAACTTGTTCCTCTTTTCTATTCCATAGAACAGTAAAAAAGAATCATACATCAAATTTTGAGAAGTCGTTATAAAGGCAAAGCATTAATTCACTCACCAAATAGATGTGGTCAATGCTTCTACAGATGTTACAATTTGTACCTTTTTCAAGAAGAATCATGTCTCCAGTTCTCCACCAGCTGCACTGTACAAAATCATCTGAAATGAAATTTCACAATTTATCATAAAAGTAGAGGCTCTAATCTTTTGAATGTTTGTCGGTTTGTTGTGGTGCAAATGTTTAAAAAGAAAAGTAGCTAACCTAACCTTTCAAACATCGCGATTTCAAAAATTCCAGAAACACAATCTCCTCAAAAACGTAGCCGGCAATCAGAAAACTGTTACTCCACATTTCCGACTTATCTTTCTCCAAGGAATAAACCGTCCGATTGCGTTGGCCAAGCCCGGAACACTTGGCGTATCAGCAGAAGAAAAAAGTGGCTCGGTGCGTAATTGGAAGTAACGTCGAAGAAGGTTTATTTTTCGCTTATGGCCACGTCGAATTTATTTTTATGCAGTTTTAATATGGCGCCGGTCTGTGCGCCGTGCTTCGGGAGTCGGAGTCGGCGGTTCGCGTTCCCTTTTTCGCATAAACTTCTTGCTCGCCTCGGGTGGAACGTAAGCCACCGCGTTTCGCATTAAAGGAATCACGCGCGGCGATCGTCGGCGGGTTGCATCGGCTGTCACGATAATTAATACGCGTGCACCGTCGGCATTATGTAAAATTACGGTGATGCAACACAGTTTTGCAGTTATGTTCGACCAGGTGTATAGAGAGGAAGGAGGGGATCAATGACGCGGTGATTGGGTCACGATTACGAAATCGGGGCTGCATCGAGAATCGTCGCGCGACCAATCAGCGAAATCGTTACCACCGGAGGAAGGATCAAAGGAATCGATTATTTCGATTTGTCCCAACGACGACCGGCGGGCTCGCGAATTTAAATCCCAACCCCGGTGGTACATTCGATGGCGAATTCGCTTTTGATCCGAATGCACACGCGATACATGCAATTACGAACGGCGACCAGCTCGAATTCGGTTTCGCAAACGGCTCTTAAAAGGTCTATCGACGCGCGTGTGGTCCCACTCATCGCTGCCAGCGGTTTTCGCCGTTTCTGAGCGGCTATGGCCGCTTCGATCAGCTTGCTGTATCTTGTTTCGAATCTTCTTTGGTCGATTTGTTGTCCTAGATTTTGCAATCAACTCAGTTTTCATCTCCCTTGGTCCCCGATCCATTTTAATTCCATGTGAAACGTGTTTCTTAGTGTTACAATTGATAGACATGCTGAATAGGATCCTTTTTACGTGGAATGCACTGTAGCCTGGATATTTATCGTTTTGGAATAGTTTATGCAAGAGACAATCTCTATAAACTAGTAAAATCAACTCAGTTTTCACTTCCCATAGTCCTCGATCCATTTTAATTGAATCCGAAGCGTGTTTCTTATTGTTATAATTGATAGACATGCTGAATAGGATCTTTGTTAGGTGGAATGCACTGTAGCCTGTGTATTTATCGTTTTGGAATAGTTTATGCAAGAGACAATCTCTATAAACTAGTAAAATCAACTCAGTTTTCACTTCCCATAGTCCTCGATTCATTTTAATTAAATCCGAAGCGTGTTTCTTATTGTTATAATTGATAGACATGCTGAATAGGATCTTTGTTAGGTGGAATGCACTGTGGACTGGATATTTATGGCTTTGGAACATTTTATGCAAGAGACAACTTTTATAAACCTGTAAAAATTGTGGCTTTTCATCCCTTTCATTCTAATCTTTATGATTGTCAAAGTAGTGATGTAGCTGTTTCTTGCACTCGGAAAGACAATATTTATTTAGCATAAAGACCTCCAGTTATAATTTAATGAGCAGGTATGTAAATCTGAAAATCTTACGGCCTGTCTATAGATCGTACAGCATTGGCATAGTCGGTGGGATTTTGGTAAAAAGATTCCGAGGAATTCGAGCCGTGTTGGTCCGATCGCTACTATCCCATCTTGAATTCCTACGGACGAAATCGGCGTGCCATACGCTCCTCTCGCGCATATTAAGCCTTGATCTTAGGCGATAAACCTGGAATTAGGCCGATTCGAGTTTTAATCTCTTCGCCACCCAAGACGTTACACACCGCTTTACGGACGCAGCGTCCTCAGGTATCAACGATTAATAGTTCGGTTTAATCGTTAAAGGATTTGATCGGATCCATACCAGCGGGGGAATAACTTGCAGCCAGCGTCCCAACAGAAAGCTTAACGTTCCTGTAATTTTATTACGTCTCCTTCTTTCCTCGACATGCTCAAGGCTCTCTTTATTAATTCAGATGATATCGTCGGGCAACTCAAGGTTTACGCGAGTCGATTTTATGTTATCTTGTCATTAAGACAATATTGGTACCGACGAAACAGTTTTCAACATACCAATTGAACCAACAAAGCCAATTGGAAATTTTATTGAACCTTTCTCCATTAATTATTGGTAGTGGTAAGCATTTGCGATCGAATTTAGTACGTGTAATTTTATTTTGTATAACAAACCATCATCCTGTGGTAAATTATTGAAACTGCCGTTTCAATTTCTGACATTAATATTTCAGATACAGGTGTGTCAATTCTTCTTCCATGAAATGGTAAGAAAGCACAGGAATTTTATTATACTCTTTCAATGTGGAATATTTATGTTCGATGATCGATCGACATGCTTAAAAATATCCGAGCTATTTTACAGTAAACTAGGTAATTTCAAGTACCCCAGCAGGTAAATATACACTCGTTAATACAGTTTAAACGTAGCTTCATTCGAGGGTAATCGATCTTAAACGAGTTCATCCAAGTTTCAGACAGTAGGGCAAGAAGATTAAGTCCCCTCTCGACTGTCCGCCTCTATTTACTTAATTTCGAAAATAAAGTAATTACATCAGGAACGAGGCAATTACAACTCAGTCAATTACTGAACCAATTGCGAAAGTTATACCTATAATTAGTCTTGATGCTGCTAATAAATACAGTAAAATGTTCACGGGCACTCAATTCCAAAATTATAAAAATTCTTTTCGCTATAAACAGGAACTTTCTATTTGTATGATCACATTAAAATTAATGTCGGCGAAAAATATTTTTCCTTAAATGAACAAATTCCTCTACTATTTGGCAAGCTTTCGAAATCAAGTGTTCCACGGTACGATCCTCTACCCTGTGTTTCGTTTAGGAAAATAACTGTTCATTTTGATGTCCGGAACCCAAAATATAGATTGTAAGTTTCGATCAATTTCGCTCTGATTATATTATTAAAGTAGGAACAACCGTCTCTACGAGACGCGGAACGTCGCGTAGGCTAGGGAACCTTAATGACAGGTAATACAGAGCTAACGGTACGTTCTTTACGACGTCGTTGGCGTCGCCCACCCCTTTCGACCTCGCTAAAACTCCTGCCGGACTTATATTGCAAATCCCCACCGTCATTAAGCCCCGTTCGACCGGTATCGTTCACCCCAGACAGGCGTGATCGCCACGGAAGCCCCGGTGTGCTCGTCCATACTTAATATCAACCATTACTCTCTGCCGCCCATCTGCAATCGGCTCTGTCAAATATTAACCCCCATAGAACCGAGCGACCGTATATCCTTGCACGTGCATTTTCGAATTTTGTGATTATCGTTCTACACAAAATTGATGTAGCCTTTCCTCAGGCCTTACCAAATTACTTGTTATTTTTCGCTCGGATACAACTTTTTTTAAACAAGTCTAAATTGTTTGCATTAATATTCTAGATAGAGAAGCTGCATAGATATTTATTTCTCTTCTTCATAATTTAAATTGTCCAACAGTATTTCTACATACTTCTTCTCTGATTTTTGGAATCTAATCATCATCACCCACAATATGAATTTGACATGACAGTGGGGATTAACAATGGGAGATTTCATGTGCAACAATATTCGACTATGTCCAGAATTGTGTACCACCCCTCTCACGATCCCGTGGATCCGATTCCCACGATCCGGATAGGCTGTATACAAAATCCGGCGAAAAATCGCAGATCGCCAGAAAATTACGCAACAACATGCACAGAGGGATGGTTGGGCTGGCGAGGAGCGGCATTATAGCCGATCCAAATTAAGACCTACCACGGCTGCCTATTTCGCCCCGAATGTCCCGTAGAAACAGTCTCCCTCTGCCGCAATTTCGCGAAATTACAGGGTGCCCGTGGCATTGATTAGGGGGGGGACGATTAAACAATCTAGGCCTCCCTGGTAGAACTTCTGGGAGGGCCGCCGATGCCGCGCAGCCCGGTGTCTAGTCGCGAAATGCTTCCTTCCTCTGTTTTAGGGCGTCCACACAGCCCCCACCAGAGGATCATGTGCTCCCATCGTGCGCTCGGGCCCAGCCCGGGCCCGCGGAGGCAGATGATCGCCTTCGGGCCATGCGCTCGAAATGAAGCAGTTATACGACCGAACTAATAACATATTTAGGAGGGCATGCGGATCCCCCCGGTGGCGTATCCGCGACCTCCCAAGACGGCCACGCTTTCGGGACCGGCCACCTGATTTCTTCCCCTTTCTGACGTCCCGACGTGTAACGTAGATAAAGGTAGCCGGCTAGACTGCTCTCGAAACTCACGGTGATGTCTTGATATATTACGCAAAAATTCCAGCCAATGAAGTCTCACTTATAACGCACGCTGACAGCACTCTCTGGATCTCTTGCCGCTAGCTTCAAACGTCGAACAGGATAGATAGTGTTAACACTAGAAAGACTAAAACTTAGTATACATATATCTATATTGCCCAAAAGCAGTCAAAATGACTGCATTGTGAAAGAATAACTAATGTGTAAAGAAATTTGTTTAAAATTAATTTTTAATATTGTTTATATTATTTACAGTTATATAACAAGTTATTAGTAAATATTAACAATGAAAAAAAATTTGTTAGAACAACTTGTTGGAATAAGTATCACTGCATAAAGATTCGAATAACAAATAGGTACTACTTTAGCTTATTGAGCAACTGCAACTTATCAAGTATACGCCCAAATCGACAATTTATCATGTACTTGTATGTTATCACGTGACGGTAATCGAAAAAAAAAATGAAAACTGTTATTTCAATACAGAGCCGAACTGGTCATATAAGAAATTTACTCAATTCAATAATAAGAGTCATTTGATTATTTTAAATTTCCCAAGCAGTCAAAATGACTGCTTTTGGGCAATATATATAGGTATAACACACATTTATGTATATACCGGAAATGAAGGAGGGGGGAGGTAACTACAATTATTAATAAATGCATTTATATGTTGTACAAAAAGTCACAAAATTCTAAGAAATTGTGTCATTATATACATAATTGTTTTTCTAATTGAAATTAAAAAGCAGTCAAAATGACTTCCTTGGGCAATGTAGTGTTAAAACATTTTTGTTTCTAATGGTTTTTTGATTAACACGTTCACGTCGGTGCTGCAATTTATGTTTCTCTCCAAAGGGCGTCGCCGAAATAATTCCTATTATTTAACATTCAAGTTTGAGCCACCGGAGGTACACGCCGTCCGATGGCACACTCGAGCTTGAGCCACCGGTGGCACACGTTATCGTGAATGTGTTAAACCTTTGGCAACATGCCCCTCACGCTGTTCTGATTAAAATGTTACCAAACACGGCTAAATTCGCGTCGTATTGACTTGTTTAATTTGTGATAGAATAGATTCTTAATCATCCGAACTAAGCAGTGGAACACGAGATACAGTACTGGATTAAATCGTAAATGATTTGTACAATTCACCAGGCTGTATACGAATGTTGTTAATGAAGAATTTAGATATCGGTTCGTAAATATGCTTAGAATTACACCTTTTTTGGTCTCGTTTTAATCAGAAAAATTTAACAAGACTGCGGATCTTTATACAAAATAAAAAATGTTTGCAGTGATTGCAAGACACAGGAGCCAAATAATCTTTCTTATTTTAATTATCTTATTAACGTGAAACTTATACACTGGTGGCCTTAAATTTTGTAATAGGTGCACTATTTTATACGTACCCATTTTTGTCATAAATGCATAAAATCCGCGGTCTACTAATGATGAATGAGAAAATGGGGTGCAACTATTTACTTACCCAACCGATAGCACGGCCATTTGTCCTCGCCATTACCTTCGGCACTCTGCGTGAGTCTAATCTTGGCACGCTAATTAGCTCCTGCGATTCAGCTGATCCATGATTTTATAGAGTCACAGGAGGCTGTATGTATACAACGTCATCGCTCGCTTCCTTTCAGGAATGTTCTCGATGAACGATAGTGTCCTTTTGTTTCTTCTCTCGTTTATACTGCCTCTAAGCGCTAAACTTCAGATAGACATTGTAATGCATAATGCTCGGTCTCGTCGTTAGATAAAAGCACAGAGAGCGAACCAGGTTGCAGGTGGTGGTCAGTCGAGTTTCCAGTTAGTATGCGACGCGACGCGAGACGATCTCGGACCTGGGTAATTATAGGTACTAATACGGTGCTGTTGTATATTTAGCCTTGAACACTGTCGGAACGATACCGCCCCCGGCTCTTGTATCGAGTCAATTATCAATTTTCGACGGTGGATGCAATGGATTGATCCTGCGATTTGCGACTGATTGTTGTCCGTTCTGTAATCGAACAGACATTACGGTATAGTAATTGAATATGGAAATTCGTTTTAATTTGTGTGTTCAAACATGCTATTGGCAAAACGTCGGCATACTTTGTAAATAATTCATGCACACGAAGGAAAGTTGATGAGCTTGATGAGCGCCAGTTGCTTTACGTGATTCTCGCAAATTATTGAGTACAGATATCCGCGGAAATTGATAAAAATTGCACGGTACACGCAAATAGAACGTTTCTTTTTCTTCATTAAAGAGCTTCAAGGGAAAGTCACTATCAAGTTCGTCACTGACGTTCATAATATTTAAAAACAGTAAAAGGATTAAAATAACTGAATATTTCCAGCTTGTTAAAATTGTGATCTTAAAAACTGGCTTCTATTTTGTAGTCACAAACAGTTTTAATTCATCAAATAATTCAATAATTTTGTAGGTTCGTCAAGAATCAAGAAATACAAATAAAAACGAGTAGGTGCAATTTAAAACAGTAAATACATGAAAATAATTGAAGAATATTTCCGACTCGTTAAAATTGTAAAAAGAGAATGATACCAGTTTTTTCCAGACGTTTTCAAAAACAGTGTTAATTGCAGAAATGTTTCGGTAGAATTGTAGAGGGGCAATTTAAATCAGTAAATAATTAAAAATAATTAAGGAACATCGACACACTATCTTCGAATAGTGGCTTCTGTCGCTGAATGCAGAACATTTATTTCGAAATGTTGGCGCCTGAGGAGGAACAGCGTTAATTACAGAAATAACTCAATATTTCGGTAGAGAAGGGAGGAGAGACGAGGGAGAGCAGGTTGTCGGTGTGGCAGCAAAGGAATCAGTCACAGAAACGCGTCTCGTTTTTCTCTAGCCGTTTTCGGGGATAAATCCGGGGACGTGCGTGTCCGACGAGGATCGGCCACGACAATGCGTCCAGTTTCCATGGACCGAAATCCTCCACAATAGGAGAAGCGTGGAGGCGCCCTTTGTCGGCGTCCGCCTTCAAGAAGTCGCGACGTTTACGGGTCCGTCCGGACCACCAACACGTGCCAACGAACCCGAAACACGTGTTACGGACTTTCGCAAGACTGGCTCATGTCCAGACTCCCGATCGTGCCACCGTGGAGAGAGAGGTCGACGGTCAGGGACGCCATCGGTTCCTGCACTGCACAGACACCATAAGTTCCTGAGCATTTACAACCGAGGATGTACAAATTAAATCTAGGTCCTCATACTAAATTAACTATTAAATTTGTTTAATCCTTAAATGCAGTGTTTGATTGCGAAGTATCTTTCTAAAATTCTGTACAAAATTTCGCACATACCTTTAAGTATTCCAGATGAAATAATCAAAATGTTCTCAAGCACTTAAAGAAATTAGATATTTTTGTAATTGTTCTACAGTTGAATTAAATTTCATATGATATTTTACAAATTTGCTTATTGTCTACAAGTGATCGAACCAGTGCGCCAATAACATTAATTGTAGTGTTGTTGTACAACACAGTAAAGAAAGAGTTGGGAAATTTTATTTTTGTTGCAGAGGTAGGTAAGGTCCTAATACTAAATTAACTATTAAAATGGTTTAATCTTCAAGTGCAATGTTTGATTACGAAGTATCTTTCTAAAATCCTGTACAAAATTTCTCACATACCTCCAAGTATTCAAGATGAAATAATCAAAATGTCTTTAAGCACTTTAAGAACCTTGATATTTGTAATTGTCGTACAATACAGTAAAAAAGAGTTCGAAATTTTATTTTTGTTGCAGAGGTAGGTAAAGTGCAAGAACCCTGCAGCAGTGCCTCATCCGAAACTTGACGTCTTTCGACTTGAGATTCCATGGATTCTCTGGAGATCGACCTTTTTCTCGAGGAGTGTAATCGTCGCCATAACGACACGGTTTGATTCACTCCGGTTATCGATTCCCCGAACGATCTCGCCCCCTTGAGAAATTATTGGCATCATGCACGTCCGTAATAAGATCAAACTGTCGCCATCGATTCACAATTTTTTGGGGAGAAGTTCGGGGAACCGAATCTGGTTTTTATTATTCATGCGGGATTGCTGTTCGGTGTATAACCTTTAGTGAACAGTTCCATTTCCGTGAATTATTTTACATAAACACAAAAAGGAGCACGTTTCTTTCACTGACTAAAATATAGTGTATATTTTAGTATATTATTCTATGTGCTTGATTCTACTTTACAAATCAGCACACGTGATAAATGTACAAAATCTTATAAAATACAAAACATTGAAGTAACATCTATTCCTGCTTTGTAAGGTGTTCGTCAGGCCCCAGTAGAGATTTAACAAATCCTACTTCCCATATGAATACTTCGACTGAGCAAAAATGAGAGTAAATTGCCTCCTAAACTGATGGTCAAGCTAAAAAAGGAAAGCATCGCTGTCTACAGCATTTTACATGGTGTTATTACCCCTCGTTTCTGTTGCAGCCAGCACGTGCAGCCTCTGAAGAACAGCCGGCACTGAAATAAGACCAAAGAACCAGCGTTCTCACGCGACATCCGCGAAAAAATGGTTCGTTTTCTTGGATATCGACGAGTGCAATCAGCTCCGAACTATCGTGCAGTCTCGCAAGAAGTCCGGCGCGATGAAGAAGTTAAGTGCCAGGTAGGAATGAAGATATTTCAGCGGGCGCATCGTAAACAGCGTCGTAATTGGACGTGTCAATAATTTATGAAACGTTCGCCGTTATCAATCGTTGCACGGGAACCGTTCGATACGTTCGAGCGCCAGATCGTCTGATCAGATATTTTCTTTTCCTGAGGAAGTAATTAGGCGCGCACCGGTTTCATTAGCATAATAACTCTTTTACGGTCTCCGAGAGACGTGGCAGGGCATCTTTCTCTCTCTTTTACCCCTTCTGCTGCTCGGTTTCGTCCTGATTCGAATTTTTAGACGCGCTCCGTTCGCTGTGTTCACGGTGTTCACCGTGTTTGGCCCTCGCCCCAAACATTCGGAGCAGTTTCCGAGCGCTGAAGGCGAGGGGAGGTGTCGAATAAATTGAGGTCGCGTGGGGCGGACGTTTTGCCGGAATGGAGGGACCACACTCGTGTATTTCGTTCTACCCCCAGGCTCCTGGATCCCAGAAACGCAGGTTCTGTGGCCCCGGTGGCCCCGATGGCCCCTAGGGGTGGCTGGAAGAGTTGCCAAGCCTTTCGACCGTAGCCTTCCATTTCCGCTCAGGCTTTCCTGAAACGGTCCTTTTTCCCTCTGGACAGATCCTTTCCACGAAGCTACGAAAATACCTCCGTTATCCGAATTCATGGCAATACTCATGATCTTCTTGATTCGAATTTTTGTCAGGGAGACTTCAACTATTTTTATTCGACAAGGTTCTGGGTTTGATGAAACAGAAAAAAATGAAGTCATTTTTAAAAGCTAGTTTTTAACGTACAATTTATTTTTTAACTTATCTTCTGGAGGGTCTCCAGACAGATCTTCTGGAAGATAGAGTTGCTGGAGATAAAACACGGTTTTTTCCCCTCTCGGGGTTTTTCATCCCTGCAAACGGAGGTCTTCATTGATGATGTTCTCGACTCAACGCCGTCTCAAGAACAGACGGACCATGTGGTGGGTAAAATACGTCTATTTTCTTAGAGCCGGCGATAACATGGAACAAATGTTCCGGCTGTGGCACAAACTTTCGGCGAAGTTTTACGATGGCTCGCATACGTGCTGATATTTTTACAGTGTGCTCGGTAGGACTATCTGCTCGTTGAGAGTCAGCCATTGGTCTAATTAACCTATAAATTGTTCCGGAATCTTCGAACTCGCAGGAATCTGTATTCCAGTTAAAATAAATCCATGAATGCTAAAGATCCTCTAAATCTTCTGTCCAAGCATTATCAGCGTAAACAAATCATTTATACGGGAGAAATATGACATATAAAAATGGAGGTACTGGGTCTTCATGAATTTATAATTCCTTTTAATTCATCTACAAAAATGTCAAAACATTTGCTGCATTATACTTTGTTTTCTCGAAAGCATATAAATATATAATATCAAATAATACATTTGAACACGTTGACTGCTAAAACACCAATCCAATTTGCACAATTATATTACTTACAAAAATGTTAATAGTGCTTGTATCATCTGCACACAAGCTAGCAACATGTAATAGCTACTGAAGTTTCGCCATAATTGTTTATCTACGATCATAAAGACAGAATAATGGGCGAAACGTTTTAGTGCCTCTTCAGCATTTATGAATTAGCTTTGAAAAGTCCATAAACCTCGCCAAATAAACTGAGTGCATAGAACACAATCGATCGAAGAACAGGGTGCGGAACGTGACGAAGAAATACTTGTTCACGGCCATTAAAGTCAGGCACTCTGGCCCCTCGAAAAAAATCTGTTTCGACCTGCTGCGGCGGGTCGTCCCTCCTGTGCAGCACATGCTGGATTCGGAATTAGGGTGGTTCCGGTTTTTTCCATTCTTCTAGGGGAAATCCGAGCCCCGGCAATTCCGGAGCTAGACGGCGTCGTCTTTTCAGAACGTCACCGCCTTGTCTGCAACTCTTCCGACCAAGAAGGAAGGAAGTCTCTGTTGTAGCCGGCTGCTGCGGGGTAGAAGCTGCGGCAGTGTGGTCCTGCGTTCTGGCGGATGTCCGCCCCACACGATCCAGATATCGATCTTTCCCGTTGCTACCCTCGAGCTTGCCATTAACTGTCATAGATCTCACGAAACACAGACCTGTCGAGCGCATTCTTCCTCGCGTCTGCTCGTAGAAATTCATTCACCGACGCCGACCCATTGCGACTCTACCAACCCTCACACGCTCCTCAAAAATTCTTGCATAAAAGATTCTACGATACTTTCTCACCCATTTTTCCTTCACACTTTAAACTAATAAACTTTGCTTCATTTATCACGTCAATTTTAGAGAAATGCGTCTCACAACATAGACAAAGAGGGACCAATCATTTTATAGTATGTAAAAATAGTAAATGGGTGAATTTTCACCCTGAGGAACGTATGAGGGTTAAGCTGTTAGTTGTTTTCGGACGGAGTCGACAACGGGAGACTAGAATCTGCGAATAGGAGCATCCACTTTATTTTTTAATAATATTATAATATTTTCTGATACTCGGTGAGATGTTCTACTTTACGGTTTCGGCGAACAAAGGAATATTTTAGCGATGGGTCGCCATTTGCGCGAAACGGCTCCAGGTCGAGTCTAAATAATCCGTATACCTAACACGCACGGTTCACTAGATTCCGGAAGGGCCGCTAATAACCTAGCAGACAGGTCCTCGGGCAGGGACAAAAAACCGGACAACCATTAGACGAAGGAAGAGACGAATTTAGCTTATCCGAGTCTAGGATGGATGCGGTAATTTGCCGAAACTGTCCTGGAACTGTCTCGGTCCATGACGGTCCCCGAAACAGAGAGATGTTATTAGGCAAGACGTCAATCAATTTCGTCCCAATCAGACGTTTGTCCCTGGAAATGGTCGCCAGCGCCGCCCTTCTGTCTGTGTGGTCGTCCGCGACTTAATGATCCTCTAAAATATGTCATTAGGCTCAGACGTTGCCAGCTGATGTTCACGGCGATTGGGGTGGATCGCTGCCAGTATTATTCCCGGTTGACAGTAATTACACGCATGTAAGCGCCGAGGATCTCATCAGTGGAGACGTCTGGTACGGTTGGATAGCGTTGCTGTTGCAATAAACGTAATCATTGCAATTTTCTCGTACGCTCTGCCACTTCTTATTTACTTCCCTGATCAATTAGGAGAGTGCAGCGTTAGAACTGTCGATGTTTCGTTGACTCGCCACCCTGTTCCCAGGTTCATTTCAGTCCTATAACTTTTCCCACATGTCTAAGCATTAAAGTAATCACGACCATCATCCCGACACACTGCAAAACGCAGAGCTAAACCAGCAGGCGTCGATCGAATATGAAAATAAGTCGAGCCGTACAAAATCACAGGGACACGAGGTGTCCCGGCGAACAAGTTCCAACAGGACACAGTGTGGCGCGGGTCCAGCCATCAGCTCGCATAAATTTCCGGAACAACACACCGCGCCGGTCGTCCGTGTTCCTAAGTCCCTAAATCCTCGTCGTGTAATCTGCGATGCAAATTCCCTTATAATTGATTCCTCTCTTTCTACGATCGAGCGGTCGGCTACCAGTTTCTCAGGTGGTGGGGTTAGGCGAACAAGATGAGTCGGTGTAAGCCGGGTTATTCTCTGCTGGATACACCTGCCGTGTTCCCACGTGAACATCAGGTACGCTCGCGGTCGTCATCGGTACGAAAAACGACTGCCACGAGGGTTGAACACCGAGTGAACGGGGGTGGGGTGTTCACCGTGATCAGCAGTCTCGATAAAGGCGGGAGAACCATTAGATAGACATCTCTGAGAGGGGGAGCCGTTCGATATAATAAACGAACGAGAACGATCGAATCGAGCGGGACAAGTTCGAGGCCCGGTATTCAGTGTCAATCAGGGAAAGTGATTTCTAAAGGCCCGTGAAGGAACGGTGTCGTGAATAACAGCCACGGAAACTCTATACAGGCCCTGTCCGGGTTGGTGTTCCCTGTGGCTCGATTACCGTGGCTGCTTTAAATTATAAAACCAATTTCCGTCACGGGGAATGAGGTCGTCCCGGGGTCACCGTGCATAATGAGCGACGATCGAACACGGATGCCCCGGTTTTCTTCCCTTACACCCATTAGAGGGCTACGAGGATGCACTCCTTTCGCGTGGGAGGATTTCTTCTCTCTCGTTCGTTCTTTATTCTTTTTCGGCCCACGGTGATACGTGGATACTGTATTGTGGGTACGGGTCCTGAGGGTTGCCTGGCGAATGAGTGATTGAAGAATTGGGCTCCGGACAATGGTGGACTGATTGGCCCTCGTTCTGGGCTCGAGAGTATCATTGTGGATTGAGTTGCAAATATTCTTCGTTCTGACCTCTGCCATTGGCTAGATGAGAATTCGAACATTTTCTAATCTAGACAAAGATAGTCAGCTTGTAGCAAGTCTTTGTTCATAATTGATTAAGATGCAAATATCCTTCGTTCCGACCTCTTCAATTGGCTAGATGAAACTTCGAACATTTTCTAATCTAGACGAAGGTAGCAAACTTATCCTTCACGTTGTCATCATAAAAATGTGTGGATACCGTCAAATCATAAATCAAGCTCCTAATAGCGAATCTAAAGTAAAATGTCTTTACAATAACCGTATCGTAGAATATCCTGTACAAGACACTATCAAGTTGTATGTAATTTCCAAGATACGATCCGACTTTAATATAGTTCTAATCTTTTTATGTCTCGCAGTCGCATCTGCAGGTAATCGAGTTTACAATGTGGTATAGTTTAATTGTCAAGATGATCGTCGACGATAAGCGAATAATCCAACGGATAATCTAAATCCAGGCGAAGTTCGTGGCCGCGTGAGTCACGCGTTAGTCTCCTCCGTCGGCGAACCAAGATCTGCCGCGGCTAATCGAATCATCAAGTCCCAATTAATTAATCGGGCGCATTCCACGACGGATTCCGAGCACGCGCGCGCCCACGAGCCTCTCGCTGCTTTTGTTTCGTGCACGCTGACCGAATGATTCAAAGTCCTCCCAGTTCAGAAGACAAGTAGCCGGCAGTTGCACGCTCCGCTCGATGACTCAGTGACCGCAATGCCGCGCGCGCGGCGGCGGCGGCGGCGGCGGTGGCGCGGCGCAGCAGCGGCTATTAAATGGCACCGTGCTCATAAATATAAATCATATGGAATTGTTTTGTTGCTCCGCGATGCTCCTGTCGGCCACGACCCTGGGAAACAGCTGTCCGCCTAACCGAGCCCCGGTACAATGTCTCCAAATTTGGTCTCGCGAATCTACCAGCGACTATAACTCGCCTGTCCCTGCTGCGGATATCGTGTCCCACCAGGACTTTGTTCCTCGAGCTTCTTGCTCGCAATGTACTATTTATAGCGTTTGTTTATTGTTCCCCGAGAACGATTAACGCTCCTCACCTTGATACTTCTCCGCGAAGGGCTCGATCGACCAAGTCTGGAGACGGTAAAAGAAGTAGTAAACATAAATTTTAGTAGTATTTTATTTATTTTATTTTATATTCATTATTATATATGGATGTAGATAGTAAAAATAAATTTTTAGTAGGATGGATCAAGTGATCTTCCGTCTTTAATACTGTAGATTTACGAGACGCGTCAAAATGATACGTTGTAATATTTTTATATATTATGATACAAAATTACTAAAAATTTGGATGGACATTATTACATTATTTTTATAAATTATTATTAAATAGTTACTTTTAGCGATCTATAAATCTAGTATTAAGGGATAGACTAGTTTGCAAATGGAATTTCAATAAAGTTCAGACGATTCCGATAAAGTTCGCGTTTTAACTTTGAAGTCATAAATATTAATCATTGGGATTTCGAAACACGACCAGCAGGAAGTCGCGGTGGCGGCGGCGGCCACTCTTTTCCGGCGGACACGGTGGCAAAAAGTTAATTAAAACGCGATCAGCCGGTCTCATTTCGTCTGTGCGCTCATTAACAGGCCCGGCGTGTCCAATCCGATGATTAGATAGCTCTATGCCACCCGTGCCGCAATTTTCGATCGGCCATCGTGGAATAATTACGTTCAGGAGGAGACCGAGAAAAAGAAGACAGCGTCGTCGTCGTCGTCGTCGTCTGGTATCGGTCCAGGCTCATCTTCGAAATAGGCAAGTCCGAAAATTATCGATCACCGACAAAAGTCGTGTTCACGGTCCGGCGGGGAATCCCTCGATTTTTATCGTTAGGGATGCACCATGAATATTTATATGTCCCTCGACGCAGCGGCCTGGGATATTTTATGGCGCGAGATTTCGCGCGGCGATCGCCGGGACGATGCACGCCTGGGATCCTCGTCAAAATCGAGCCGATAAATTCATCTGTCTGGCGAGTCAATTATGGATAGCAGACGTATGGGGACTACCGCTCTCTGCGCACCACCGTTATTTATCGGCCAACGTTGACCTCCCTCTCGCGAGGATTTTGTCGGACGCGCGCCACGAAATGATATAATATTTTAGCGACTGCTGCTACCATTCATTCAGTCGCCCCGCTGGCTGCTAATTATGGGAGGGGCTTAGCAATCGGACCGTTGATGTCTCGGTCGGAAATACATTACGCCGTAATTACTGGACTGTGACCCTCGCGCCCTCGAAGGAATATAAATCCTTGCGCCGTTGAACGCTCGCGGTTCTGCGGATTTCGCGCGAAATTCCCTTCGCGGCTTCGAATCCGAATGTGAGAAGACACCCAATTCTTTTTTACATGGTAGCTATGCTCCTCAAAACAAAAAAGTAACGAAATATATAGAAAATTTAAAAATACGTGGTCTGTGCGATGGATTTCCAGGCCATGGATATTTTTAAACTAAAAAATTACGAGTTACTCTCGAAAGTACCTAATTTTAAATGCGACAACAATCTCCGAACAAAGTATTCCTGAGAAAAAAATTCCCAAAAACCCTTTTCTCGGCCATTTAAGGTACTAAAACGAAGTTAGGCGAAGTAATAGCAAGGTGGTACCGCGAAACAAGTGGCGCAAAAAATATTTTATAGCGCAAAGAGTTAAATTGGACGAATTTCTTGCTCCCCACACAATTTATAATAAATTATACATCGTTAAAAAACGATTATTCGGACGACCGTGAAGTGGCCAGGAAAATAGACCGACCTTGATCAGGCCCAGCTACTTAGTAATCATACAGTGGCTCCGATCTTTCTTCGATAATCACCGGTTCGCTCGTGACAGTCGACGAACAGGAGGCTAATCCTTAGATTCGCGCGATGAGAACGTAGCTACGATCAATCTAGGCCAATTTAAATTTTCTGCCGGCCTTCCTAGCCCCGTTCCAGAGGGATGATTATACGTCTCGTGCATCCCCTAGTATATGCGAGCGTCGAATTTTTATTAGCGGTGATCGTGCGGCCGACGATAGAACACCGGTTTCACGAAATCCTGGTAAAATATTTCGATTAAAATGCATATGAGGCAGAACGGCCGCCGCACTTCGTTCCGATATTAGAGCCCGAACTCGCGGGAATCGGCTGATGATAGAACCGGCTCGATTTAGCAACCCAGGAAACCATCGTGGAATATTTGAGGCGCGAGCGAACCGATTTGCTCGGCTGAAATTCCAGTTCTTTTTTCAATCCCGCGGATATTTGAATGCTCCTGCTGGCATATGAATGATTCCAAGCATGCATGTCATAGTGAAATTGGATTATTATATTCATTCATCATTATTATAACTATTATAATTGTCTGGATTATGTATCATTTTAGAAATTGACGGAATATTGAGAAGAAAGTATTTTGTATTTTATACAGTGACTACATTATAAATTTAAAGTATAGTGTCGCATCCCTATACAACTTTGCAATATTAGAATTTATTCTTGCAACACAGCGGAATTTATAATGCGCAAAATATTGTTCCGTATACTGCGGTAGATCGAGAATAAACTATTATGTATTTTATTCAGCAACCACAGTGGAAGCCCAAGGTGCCCAAAGAGAAAAATACCATTAAAAGTCATGTAACCACGAACGTACTGAAAACTCCTCCATATATTCAGCGAGCAGTTTGAAATCGCGCCGCGAAAACTCCGCAGAAACAATTTTCACATGCAGCTCGGTAATTAGAGAAAGCGTTTAACGCTTTAATTACCCGGGCAATTAACAAAATTACCCATCGCAATTTCCATTACACGGAGTGAAGTTCGCCGGGGGGCAATTGTAGCCCTTAACAGCTCTAATTGGTGAAACGGTGCGGCTTAACGAGTCCTCGATGATGGTCGACGGGAATCGGTCGCGTGTAGCCACGCGACCAAATATTTTTCGCGCGTACGCTCGCATAACCCTGCAAACAGGAAGAGAGACACGCGATTCGGAGAAGCTCCGGCCGCAGACTATTTATACGAATTCGTCATGGGAAACGTTCACCAAGGCAATGCATCAGTACGACGGCGCCAAAGTGCGCCGCCGTGCGCCAAATTAAGAAGATGTCTGCGCACGAAAATCAAATGTCAACTTTTCATAATTCGTTTCGAAATATCATTTCAACAAATTAACCCTTCGATCCAATAGAATTCTTGATTTTATCCTTACGATAAAGAATATTTTTGTGGATGAAATAAACTTGGTAAATATTTCTTTCAATTACAGCAAGCGGCTCCAAACAACTCACCACAGAAATCGTCAATAAAATCTTTCTTCTTTAATGTGAGTAGTGATAAATCATACCAGAAACGCATTGTGCGGCGTCAGGAAGGTTTGCACACTGATCCACGACCCGCGCCGCGCTCAAAGCAGCTTTCACCCCGAAGAGAGTGACGATCGTCGGTTATTATTGGCGCCAAAAGGCGCCCACGCACGTGCGTAAGTGAGTGCAAGCCGCCACGCGATGTTTGGCACTGTTCGCCTCCTCCGGCTAATTCGTTTTTCTGCGCTGGGACCGCGGCGAGAGCGTGCCCTCTCGCAAACGTACGACTTTGGCGGCCGTCCAAACGAATGAATTATAACGGAGGCCGCGGGATCTTGGCGCGGGAACACCTAAACTCCGCCGCAGAGCGTTATACATAAATTCTCGCGGCGCTTAACTTGCCCGTCTGCGATGAGTCGATTCCATGGGACCGCAACAAATCTATGGGGTGGCGGCCTCTGGGGTGGCCAACAAAAGAATCCGCTCGCAGAATTACACACCGGCTAAATTCCTGATTTATCCTCCGCTATCTCAAGAATCCGTACTCGAGGCTTTTATCCGAGCTGTAACTATTTATTTATGGGAGCGTCAACATTTTTACGAGTCGTGAAAAATTTGATATAAAAGCTTCACACCAGAACTACCAGATGAATCAAAATGACTTGCTCCTGACTTGTTCTTTGAGAAATATTGAAATTATAAATGTTTTTCTGAGAAATTCTTTCGGTGGACTTCTCAATTGAAGTACATATTTGAACAACACTGGTACGAAATTTAAATGAATGCAATTTTGTCATTATTACAAGGCAATGTATGCCAATTGCGTTTAGGGCTCGGCAGTTCTATTGTTAATAAATCACACGTGCACGAAGACAATTCAAATTAACTTCGAAGCATTCTTCAAATATTTACATCAATACTATGCAATTTAATTACAATAGGGCTTGTTATTACTGAAATATAAAAGGTTCTGTAATTCGTTACGAGCAAAATAAATTGGAACCCCGTCGAAAGAAAAGCTTGCCTCAGCTCCAGAGGTCCTATACTCACTCTTGCTGCTGAGGAATGTCCCATAAGCGATCCCCATAGGAATTGCATAACTTGTGCAATGCGTCTCGCGTCTCGCCGGGAAGCAAACAGCCAGCATCGCCGGGAGATAAGAAAACAAACAGGCAGTCTTGTGGGATATGCTCCACCTGAACACACCCCGTGCTCTGGGCAAACAGAGAAGAGAGAGAGAGAGAGAGAGCTCTTCTGGCCGCGGTTTCATAATCAGAAATTGAAAGCGACAAAATAAATAAATGCATCGATCATTAGCGGGAAACCGCGCCTAGCGCTCGCGCGAGCTGGCGCGTGGGCGAGCGAGTGAGAAAGTGAGAGAATGGAGGAGCGAGCGAGCAAGTAAGCGGGCGACAGAATGGGGAAGCCGGCGAGCAAGTAAGCGAGGAGTGAGCAAGCGGTCGGAATGGGGGAGCAAGCGAGTAAGCAAGCGGGCGAATGAGAAGCAAGCGAGTAAGGGAGCGATGGAGGAGCAAGAGAGAGAGAGAGAGAGAGAGAGAGAGAGAGAGAGAAAGAGAAAGAGAGAGCGCTCGTACGAGCCGCGTGTGGGCTCCGTCGCGTGCGTGTCCGGGGTCGAGCGTGTGCGAGCAGACGAGAGCCGTGGGACACGAATGAAGGTGGAGGAGTAGGCAGAGAGAACGAGGAAAGAGAGAAAAGTGGAGAGAGAGACGGAGAGAAGCTAAGCGGCTTTAGTCCCACGCGACGGCTCGTGGCTCCTCGTGGCCGACGCGCGTCGCGTCGCCTCGCGTTGCCTCGCGTCGCGCCGCGTCGTCGCGTCGCCTTTGTCGGGGATTGATAGCGAAAATCCGGGATAAATCAGATAGGGGATTTCTGCGCGCTGCGTGCACGCGGTTTATGATGCACGGCCCGCTTACCGGCCGATGTGATTAACTGCCCCCGATGAAAGCCGAAGGAATTGACCGTGTTGTAAATATTGTTTTCTGAAGGAATTTATTAGGTCCTGTTATAAATAGCCGCGACGCTTTTCTCTGAGAAAAGAGGGTGTGCTCGATCTGACTTATTGCGAGCGCGACATGAGCTCCTTTGATTCCTGCCAGTTTGTTTCTCTTTTTATTGAAAGGTGAAACGGTTTGGGATTACGGCGACGGAATGCGGCGGATTCGTGTTGGCTGGAGGTCGTTAATTCAGATTTATTTCGCGCATTTTATACACTGTTATCAACTATTCTGTCAATGATGTGTAATTTATGTTTTTGCTGGCCCTTTGAGGCTCTTTGGGAAATCGCTTTGGAACCCCATTTTTTTGGACCATTTTGCATTTCATGGCATGAAGATAGATGTTCGAGGCTGTAGGTATGAAGACCTCAAGCAGGTCGAGTATTATGTTTCACGATTTCTTTGTGGTATTGATGAGTGGCTGCAACAGGAATCGTTGTTAGAAAATCTAGAATAAAGGAGGAAACAATGAATAAAATACTAATGCTACAATTCAGACCGATTCATTCGAACGCGTTTAAATCTGTCGGATCGAGAGTAGACACGCGAGAGAGTCGACCAGGATGATTCGCATCCCTGTCCTGGATAGAGGCGGTTCACGCTAGAGAGACCGTTGGTTTGTACAATGGATTCCAAGCCGGTAGCCTTTGATGCTACGATGCCGACACACGATCCGCGGTCCGCGCGACCTTAATTGGCGCGTTTACCTTAACTTTCCATTTAAATCCTTTACGAGGTTAAAACGAAGCGCGGTCGCGACGCATAAACCACGCGATCCTTCTGCGGCGGTGACCTTATGGCGATTTCCCACTGTGTGCTTGTTTCTTCTCTCCTCCTCCTCTCCTTTCGCTCGAGCAAATCCACTCGGAACCGGTCCTTTGAAGAAGTCGCCGGTTTTCTCTTAACTCGTTGCAATTTCGGAATAATCTTAGTAGATTTCTGTTAGGTAACTTTTTATCAATTTAATCAATTTAATCAATTACTACACACTTAAGTATTGCATGACGAATTCTATTAACAGAATGAAGAAATAATATAGAATGGAATTATTTTAGGTCGGAAGAAATGTTTAATTTTCGAGTTAAAACAGCTTCGAGTGCAAAGGGTTAAAATATTCAATGAAATTATGAACTATAATACAAAGCTGACTTATAACTCCAAATGGAACTGTGCTAAAATAATTTTAAAGCTGTGTTCTAAGAAGTTCGAACTCCAAATACGCTAGGAACCGTGAAAAAAATCATTTTGTCCGGCCAGGCAGCGCCAAGAATAATCGAACCACTGTGTTTCGGTTGAAATTGGATCAAGGTCCAGACCAAAGGAACCTAACCCAGGGATCAAGATAAACAGAGACGTCATTAACCGGTCAATATGGAGCCGGGTCGGTCACGCTAACTTTCACAATCGCTACCAGGAAACTTGTGGCAGCAATATCTCGGTGGAACTCCATATCAGGCCGCAGCGCGGATACTCTGTTTAGAGGACTTCCGGTGCTCGCGATTTGTCGGCGCGAAGGATGATTAAGAAACGCGTGCATGCGCGGCCCGACACGGTTGTACGTAGCACGTCGACCGGCATATCTCTCCGGGAAATCGGCAATAAATCATAGCCGGTACGCGGACGCCTCTTTGTGTCACCGACCGAGAATCGTTGGTAACGTTCAAGGCTGACCGAGCCAGTATTTCCTGAGGAGATGATGCGCCCACGCTCGCACGCGCGACGCGAATCTGATTCGAAATTCTGCGCCGCGCCAGCCTGTGTGTATTGATTCAGCTGAATTAACACTTAACACGTTCGCGGAGCGGAGCAGAGCTGTGCGGCACGCACGCCGATTCGTGGAACGAATCGTTTGTGGATCGTGATTCCTCGAGGCCGACAATGTTTGGGAGTCAACCGAGGATGCCGACGCGCGAACAGGAACTTAGGCGGAATGTAAATTAAATGGAACGAGCGACGCCGATCGTTTTTCCTCTGAAGTCGAGCTGAAGTCCGCCTGATACGATCCCGCGCAATTCTGCCACCCACCGGTAAGATAAAGCCTCGAAACCGAAATTATTAGGTCAGAAATTTCAAAATACAGAATTCTGCGAATTCTGTTTGATTAAAAGATACTACTACAGTTTCCAGAAAAAATATCAGGGCACTCTGAAAAGTACAGTAACTTTTTTAATATATATACATACGACTTGGATATACGACGTTTTCTCACAATTAGCAAGTATGTATAAATACCTAATTTTCGCAACTATTAAATAGTCAGTTTAATGAATAATAAATTTTATTACTTTAATTTTCACAGACGCGGACTTTTCTTGATAATGGTTCAAAACCGAACCGAAACGATGAAATTATAATACTGCAAAATTACTAATTTTTGTATTTGTGATCGAACCTGTAGCGCCGATATCATATAGTGCATATACGACTTGAATTTTGCTTTTTTGAGATGCTGAAACTACCCTCTCACTTAAGTACATATCCGCATTTCGTCCCGACTGCAAGAAGGAGCTTAGCCACAAAACTGTGGCTAGTTAACTAATTAAAAATTATTTTCTTATATATAACAATCATTAGTTGTGACTTACATAAAAATGTTGTAGCTGCAATTTTAAGATCTTTACTGAAATACAACTATATCTCACGAAACGAGTTCAGCGACACTCCCTGTCGTAGCTGACCCGTTGGTTGTACACTACTGTTTTAAGACCAGCTCTGTCCAGGATTATAACCACGGTGCCATTAGCCCAATTTTCCCCAATTTTCCATAAAAGAAAAGAATTCCGAGATGCTCGACACGCTGCTCGAATTTCGGGTAATCGACGCAGCACTCAAGTTTAGTATCGGCTAATTCGATCGAGGCAAACAAGTCAGAGGTAAAGAGCACCTGACGGTTAGGCGAGCCGCTACGATCAATCGGACCGTCGACACCTCAGCCTCGCGATAACGTTATCACGAGATCGCGCAAATATCTGGAGCCGGTGGTATCGCGGCGTTATCAGCGCCGTCTCTCGGGCGCGTGACGTTCGCGAAAACAAGAGCGCCATTGCTTATCTGTCGCGTCGCGTTCGAAAAAGAAAACCAGGGGAAAAATGGCCCTGTATATTTCACAATCAATGAACGGGGGTCTCTCTCTCTCTCTCCCTCTGTGTCTGCGCCGAGCAGTTTCTAATTTATCCCAGCGGGTCAAATTACAGTTCCCGCGAGAGAATAAACTCGTCGCGAGGCGTGCGTCGTCGGGGGCCATTTTGCCTGGTGTGCCTTCGAAACGGACGCGTAACGATCGGTCCCGCGTAAATAAATGATTCCGTATTAACAATTGGCATTCAATGCCTTTCCCTGGCTCGTAAATCAGCCGCATTTGTTAGCGGCCGCGCTTCGGCAGCGACGTTGAAAAATGCCCACCGGTCCCAATCGGCCGGCAATATTTCAATATTAGTTTAGCCATTGTGCTCGGACCCGCTCCAAGGACCGCCGAGCACTGTTTCGAATACTCACTGCTATAGTGAGGAGCAAAAGCGGATAGGTAATCAAGACTTTCTGGACAATAAGCTGCATCGGATATGAGCACAATTATTTTGCGCTTATGTAGATAATTTTCATCAATTTTAGTTCGTTAACCATTTGTAATAAGTAAATTTATGATATAACGAAGCAGATGAAAGTTTTTAGCGAATTGTAAAAAAGAATCCTTATCAAGAATGTGTTTATCCTTCTTTTAAATAACGTATACCCAAAGTTGTATTTGATCGTAAATTAAAAATATGATAACACTAGACAAATCTAGATAAATCTGGTGTTAAGTACCATGTTGTTCAAGCGTTTCACTGCAAGTGTGTAATAATTAATAATATAAAATTCTTGGTCGAAGGGGTACTTGTGTTTTCGCGACCAAGAGCGTCAGTGAAACGAATCGTCGGCAAAAGAATGGCATCTCGCGTCCATTTTAATGAGATCCCGAGCAGGATCGGCAAAATCGACGGCGGTCTAATTGTAAGTATCGGGGAGCAGTTGCACGAATTGTGTTTCGCCTTGGATGATCCAGTGGGACGGGTCCGTTCAGGCTTGGTACACCTGTACGACAAAAACGGCGCTCGATTTTTCGGCGTCGCTATACGCCATATATGTAAAGCGTAATTGGTCATATTTTTAACATACCGACAGAAGAACGCGTCCCGTTCACGCATACCGCTCCCTCCGTTCGTCCAGCTCCACATACGAAGATCCTCTTCAATCACGCTACCAGCTTTTTGCCGGCACGACCGACCGGTTCCTTGCCAAAATTGGATTCAAATCGGGGATTAACTTCGCAGAAAGTTTGTAACTCTCTATGACGCAGAGGACTCTGCTCTCCTACCTTCCTATTATACCTTGATATGTGGGACCGCCTCGAAGAGATACGGCCCTTCGTCCACTTTTACAATGGACGCGCTCGTTAGCCATTTGTTATAAGATCCCTTCAATCTTTCGGTCCATTGTGTTAGAAACTGCGTGCGCGACGCACAATGCATCGATTCCCAAATAATAAGCAATTAAACATTTCAAAGCACAGTTTCTTTGTTGCTGTTTCGCTAAAATTGAAAATTTACTACAGTCAAACCTCGCTGCTTACATTAACAGAGACCCCTGTTCTACCCAAAACGGTGACTTCTTTGATAACTCTGAAGAACTCTGCAGATTTTCAGTGTAATCGCGTCAATATACAGAATTTGCAAAAAATTGTACTTCCCTGAAAGTGGTGATTCCTAATTTGCTCAGATTTTCTAGTTTGAACTAATTGTTTCTTTTGCGAAAATGACCATCAGCCTTTTGAAGGAAAATTTATACAGGCTGTCGCAATATTTTTGGGACACCTTGGGCGGATTTAGGAAGCGAAAGATCAAAATCACAGGGTTACCATCGATGATCAGGGATCAGCACTTTCACGAGTCATTAAATCATGCCCCGGAGGGCAAGTTTATCACGCAAGAAAAGGCGAGCGTTCGGTGCGTGGCCCGCGCGCAGTTACGAAATCGGCTCGGCCCCGCTCCGGAGCGTGCAGGATTCCGCTCACGCGTGTCGCATAAAATTATGCATCATGCATTTTTCCCCGTCGGCCGACAATGCGACCGCGCTCGTCCCCGGACGCCATTTGTGGAAAAGCCACGCAATTATCCGCCGGCAAATCTGAGCGGCAGCTGTGTACTCCAAATTTGGCGTGTCTGCCTCCTTCTCGCTCCCGCCCTTCTTCGACTCCTGTTTCTTCTTTCAATCCTGCTTCTCGCGAAGCCATTTCTTTCTTCTTCCTATCGCCTCTCCGCCGCGCATGGTCGCGACACTTGCGTGAGGTCTCGCTCTCGGCAATCTTCGTTTCATTTAAGGCGGTTGATGTCTTAATTGGACGCCCCTCGTTCACCTTGAACGAGCACAAGAGCCGTGGTAGACGCGCACCGCTCGTTTCTAATCAATGACTGGCCCAGTTTGGCCTGACGTGATCCCAGCAAGTTGCTCGGACGACGATTCGGTTCACCGGTGCACGAGAACTTAATGGAGTGTCAGGCCGTTGGCCCGTGTCCTCGAAATGCTGCTGGCCAGATTCATCGCAACACCAAAAATGGTACTTGGCGCGGAGCCATTAGCTAGCTGCCTAATGTTAGGGGTTTAACCCTCGACGGACAGGTCTGACAACCGCGACTGGCGATGATCGGCTGCATTTTTAGATTTAGTTCTCAATTTTCAGAACTGCCTCTCCTGCTGGACACCTTGATCGCTTCATTGCACCCGAGAGCCTAACGAGATAAATTATTCGCCTGAACCTGAGTAGAAGCATAGCATCTGCTGCTCGTGATATACTGGACCAAAATCGACTCGTAACGAAGAGTGTACACTATTATCGTGTTTGAAGAAAATGATTCAGCATCACGCGGAGGCTACTGTAAAAGTCAATCGAAGATAGTTCAGTCGCAGTCTCATCTCCGCGCTAACAATAATGTTCCATCGTCTATCCTCGTCTACAGCTTCGAGAAAGCAACAAAAATTCCACTGTTTGTTGTGACGCGAAGCACGAGAAATTTCTTAGCAAAGCTAAGCAAACAGCGATGATCTCGTCTCGAGGTTGACGCGATAGAACGTGTATCGCTGTTGTTAGCATCGTTCTATCCTGACTTTCAAATCCACCAGACTTTCAGCCTCGCGTTGAACAATCTCAAACCAAGATTTTTCAGGAACTTCTTCTAGCAAAATTAAATCTTCTTCGTACACGGTAAAGTATAATTCACTTTACAGTTAGTCCAATTTCAATAACTCCGCAATGGTCGCATCTTAATTCAAGTGAAATTCTTAGTGATACTAGTCGTAAATCAGAAAAACCTGGCGTTCAAGATCAGCAAAATTGATTCCACGCGTAGCGAAGTACAGTCGAGTACGGGAAGCAATTTTCGACGGGGTACGAAAGGTATTTGTTCGCACGTCAGATCGAACATCCTCGGCAACACCCGATCCGCCAAATTTTACAACGGGAGTATTCAATCGACACGACGCGGAACGATGCATCATCGTTTTCCCCGGCAAGCTAATTCGATTACCGGTTACACGTTTTCTCGTGTTCGATGATAATCAACATCACCGTAAATTGCATCCGCGGCGCGCGGCGGCCCGGCCCGAAACCCACGGAAACCGGACGAACGTCTCGCGCACGTACATCCGTACAAGCAAAACGACCAGCAAACTGATAATTAAGCAGTATATCTATATTAAACCGGGCCCGCTTATTCCCTCTGTACCTGTCTAGCTGTCCACGTTCAGAGTTAAATGTACGGTTGCGAAGCCACAGAGCACGCGGAACGCGGCTCGTCTGAAATAACTCGACCCAGACTGGGCGTCGTCGGCTGTCCAGCGCGAAATGAGCTACGGGTTGCTTCTCCCCTTTCTCTTTATCCTTTTATTTTTCAATCACAATCCCCTGTACACACCCTGGACTCTGTTGTGAACGATGCCGAACGACTGTCGCGATTCCGATCACTCTGTCCGACAATTCTGCGTTGCGATAGCAGTAGTTCATTCTTCAGATCATAAAGAATTCGTTTGCCCTATCTTCGAGAATGTTTTACGAATTTTAGCAGCTTCAACATATCTTTTATACAGTAGAACCTCGCTCGTTGCACGCAAGGGGAACATCCGTGCAGGAATCAAGGTTGTGCAAGGAGTTGCTTCTCCCCTTTCTCTTTACACTTTTATTTTTCAATCACAATCCCCTGTACACACCCTGGACTCTATTGTGAACGATGCTGAACGACTGTCGCGATTCCGATCACTCTGTCCGACAATTCTGCGTTGCGATAGCAGTAGATCATTCTTTAGATCATAAAGAATTCGTTTGCCCTATCTTCGAGAATGTTTTAAGAATTTTTGCAGCTTCAACATATCTTGTATACAGTAGAACCTCGATCGTTGCACGGAAGGGGATAATCCGTGCAGAAATGAAGGTTGTGCAACGAAAGAGATAACCAGTATTGCACCACGAACTCCAGAACCTTAAACGAGGTACTACTGTACTAACGAATCCAGCTGTTAATTGAGATAACCTAAATTTTTCAGTAGATTTTGTGAAAATGTAATTCTTTTTAACCGACTTCGAAAAAGGAGGAGGTTACTCGGTCCGATCTGTATGTGCCTTTTTTTTTTTTAAAATTTGAAAATTCGGCTTCTAGAGGCAATAAAAGAGAAACGTCTGGTGTTGGAAGGTTCGTCTAATATTCGAGAAATTCATGGCAAAGGAGGGCATCGTGATCGCTGTCCGAGGGTCCGAGACGAGTGAAACGGAATAACGAGGGGTACAGAGATGGAAGATAGCAAGAGCGAAGCAAAGAGCCAGGGACTCCCACACGTCACGTCGGTACGGAACGCGTCACGACGACAGGCGTCGGTGGTGGTGGACGCACACGACGTCCTGGTATCTGGGTAACGACCTGGACTTGGCGATCCGAACGCACACCAGGATGATCCCACGCGGATGCCGCACCGACAAGCGACGTCCCACGTTCGTTCCGGACGACCCACCCCCAATTTTTGATCTTGTTACCTCCGACGCGTTTTCTGCGCCTTCCGCGAGCACCACGAGCCCGATAAGAATTTCAATTTATCGATCCGACGAGCACAGAATGGTAATTCCGCCGTGGCCGTTCCCCCATGCACCCGATACTATCTCGCGTTTCATATTAAATATCAGATATGTCAAAATAACACCGCCCTCGACTCCGCAAAAATCTGTATAGAAGCTTGTGCATCGATTGCTGGATACAGCAGGTCTGTGGAAACGTAGATCTTTCATTTGCAATTGTAATGTATTGTCGAAAACGTGTCCTTTAATTCAGCTCCTAAAAATCTCACAACACCAATTTAGTCATTGTCATACAGAACCATGTGAAAATGAATGAAAAAATTGAATGAAGGTCAGTTTTTTGTGTTTTATTCAAGGGCAAAATACTAAAACGAATTAAAACAACATTTTCAGAAAAATAAACAGAAATAAACATAGTAAGAAAACACATTCTTAGTTTACTATATACGAGATTTGTTAAATGTATCAGATATGATACACTATGGAGCGAAGAGTTAAGAATTCAAAAAATAACTCAATATTATAAAACAAGGGGTTAAAGTTCGTCAGTTCCCTATTTAATCTCACCGACATGAACTCGCATAATTTAGTTCGCAGTAACTGACCCCGTCGATTGTTAAATTCGCGCACCCTCGTTTCGTAGGGCTGTCGCTGATTCGACGGGGTTTAATCGTGCCGCGTCCGCTTATAATTTCGCTTTTCTCCTGTTCCCGCTCTTGCCGGGCTCGTTTTGCATCTTTTTGCTCGTTTGCTCGTCCGTTTTTTCGTGTGTCGGGCTCGCGACGCGAACACGAAACGCTGCTCTCGTCGACATCGACGCGCCATCACCCGGCCCCGATAAATTTAGTCGGCCAATGTCGAGCAAGATCGGCCGTTCGACAGAACGAAGCTTAATGATCGCAAAATTTAACGCGTCTGGATCAGCCCCGACGAGATCCCCGATGTACCGAAGTGCATCTTCGAACGGACGATTTATAGCGATACGCGTTTTTATTTCGCGACACGTCGCGTCGACCCGCAGCCATCGGTGTTTATGAGCTGCCAACATAATTAACGCAGGATCTCCCTCCCCTCCCCCCAAACCCATCGGAATTCAAACGCGATTTTTATGTCACGCGTCATCGAGATTTTTCGAGATTTATGGCTCGGACGATTAGGGCGTGTCCCGAGGCCTGTGAATTTTAATCGAATTTATTCGTGACGCGAGACGTTAATTGAAAAAAACCGAGCGCATAAATACAGCGAGTATATAAACTCCGCGCAAGCCTGATCTTAGCTTTTAATTATTTTATGAGACAGTTTTATTGACGCCACCTCTTTTGCTCTTTCATTCAGGTGTAAAGTGTTTTGGAAGATGGCGATCGCTTAAAAATTTCACGGCGCAGCTTGTTATTCAAATCGTGGCGGTTTCATGTTTTTATTTGCCGCTGATTCGTTTATGGCTGGCAAGAACCAGATCTATAATTAAGGTTTTTATCAAGAATAATCGATCTTTCTGTATTTCCGAGGGCACATTGTAAGTGGAGGGTTGAGCACTGGTTATTTTTGAGGGAAAAAGGGTCTTCAGTTTCTCACCTGCTGTGTAAAAATACCTTGGAGATATATTATTAATGTTGCGTGAAAGTAGAAGCTTGAAGCTTTGAAATGAGTCCAAGTTTATCATTGTAAGCTTGTTTTTCACAAAATTACAACAGGTTAAATGTCGTAAATTTCTTGAGAATCAGAAATTAAACTTTCTGGATCCATATGTGTTTTGAGGAACGTATTTACCGTGTGAAAAAATGGTTGAGCGTAAGGAAAATATGAAACTCGGGTCACGTACGATCGATTCAGGCTCGAAAAAGGCTCGAGTAGCCATACTAATCGATCCAGGTGCCCCCTACTCCGTGGCCGACGCGATTTTTCTGCTTGCCCCGCTCCCCCTCGTTTTTGCTCGCGGTAAGTACGCGCCTCATGCTAATATCGTCGGCGTTGCTAGCTGGCACGGAGGTGTTAATGATCGACAATTCGTCCGGCGTGACCATTTTAGTCACGCGCCAGTCGTAATTTGTCCAAGCCGTTATAACTATGGCTTCCCCGGGCGACCGCGTCGTATTTCATCGCGCTCAGGGCCCCGTTGTAGGAGTTTAGCGAGACGCAAGATCAAGATCTCGCGATAGCAGCGCGTGCTGCGACGACCGCGGAGTTTCTCCAGATGAAGTCAGAGAGACAAAGCACCCGACGCGATATTTCATTCGATATTTCATGTTACACGCAGGGGCCCCTGCGGAAAGTACGCCGCGTTCGAAATCCGCGTCGATCGGTTCCTCTCGCCCCGTTGTACAAGGCACCGCATAAATCGCCGCGCCAACCAGTGCGTCATTATACGCAATTTATTTGCCTTGTCTGACACGATTACTGCCAATTATTCGCCAACTGCGAGTCGAATAAAGACCCCTATCCCTCGGACCGTACCCGTTCGTAAAACGTTTTCGGAGGTGTTCGCTGATTAATCGTGTCCCTGCTGTTTTGCATGCGCGCTTTCATTTCGACTGGCGAGAAGAGCTCGATCAAACAAAGCCAGCCTTTATTGGCATAATTAAACCGTAGATCTTTATGCAAATGCGTCGTTTCGTAAAAAGAGACGCAGGAGTCTCGATAGTGATTGGCTTCATTAAAATGATTAACACCATAATAAATGCGTTTGCTATATAATTCGAAAGAATTTAGAAAGTGTCATGAACATCACTGATGGAAGTGAAAAATCTGATCGTTATAATACTCTTATTTTATTTAATATAAACTAGTTAGCTAACATTAGATTTAATTCTTTCTTCAAATTTCTGTACGTATTAAACAGGACAGCATCTTTTACTGCAGTTTTCTCCACTTTGCTCTGAAATTTACAAAAAATACACAATAAATTGAACCTATTATGATAGCCTTTTTAAATACATGTAACCTACGTGCCTAAGGATTTTTGATTTTTATATTGTAACTAATATTTTTGTTATACCATACAATATACTCTGTACTAATACTCTGTTATGTAATACTATGTACTAAGCATTAAGTATGTAATAAATCTCATATGAGATTTCCAAATTAAAAAAAAAATTCAACCTATAATTTTTTATTTATTTTTGCACAAGAGTTTTCAGTCCCCAGTCTGAATTCAGCCAAGACTCCAGAGACTCTGCGCCAGTATCGAACAGGATGTCCTTTTTAGATAGCGCGAATATTCTGTCTCGCACACGTAGATCCCAACAGTGTGTATGTAGACCAATGCGATTCGGTCTTGTCAAGCGAACGAAATATGTTGAAAATATGTCTGGGCATATCGGTGAAAAATAAGCTGATCCGTTTATTCGAGAATTCCGTCGTCGGGGTACAGAGATAACCGGGGATCTTGCTGGATCATTCGAGTGGCTGCGAGGAAACAGACCCAGCGATCGGCGATCGGTGATCTGAACTTTCCAGGCTGCGCCCATCAGAATCCTGTGCATCCGTTACTAGATCGCGGCCGGTGGCCCGTGCAGGATTACACGCCGACAATGCGCGACGTGGCACAACGCAACGACGACGTGTAGGCTCGCGAGGTGTGGGTTTGGCCGCCTTTAAGCCGTCGTATTTGGCGATACACGGCAGAAAACAGCTGTGTGGGCAACGGCGGCCTACCCGGCGTCGAAGATCATACATATTTGGCGAAAGCGGCACCGTTGAGCCTCCATTATCCGAATTAACCGCGACGCGACGCGAAACCCCGCGGGTCACGAGCGATCTCGTATTAACCGAAGTGGAAACGAATTTGCTCCTCGTAACTAGACTGGGAAAGTTGAGTAGATGAAACTCAAAATTGTGGAAAGAATTTAAAAATTAAACATATCTGAATATATATATATGATCTCTTCTGCATTAAAATCATTAAGGAAGAATTAACATTTAATTTGCTTTCTACTTCTTGCGCACTCGATGCAGACAATTTTTATTTTGTTTATTATATCATTGGATTGAAAAAATTGGATCATTACAAATAATTTAATAAATTCGTGTGGAATTATTCTGTAGAAGATTTTCAAGCTTCCTACACAATTATTTAAAGTCCTATTGACTGGCTCTGTTTTTCTACTTACGTGGTGTTCGACCAATTTTTATTACACAAATGAATTTATTCCGATAAATTCTACATAATAAATGCAGCTGTTCAAAGGCTATATTGGACCGCTCTTTTATTGGTTCGAAGCATCGGAAGAATAATTTGAAAAATAATTATACTCGAATACTCGAAGTCTTCCTACAGAATGTTTTGAATCGGTGATGTATATGATAATACACGATGACTGCATATTCGGCACTTTTTGCATTCAATCTTGGAAAAACCATGACTCAGAGCACTCTATTAGTGCATGCTGCTTATGTTGCCGGAGTCGTGATTGATAAGTTACTTAGTCCCACATGCTCCTTACACGGCTCCTTCTGATTACCGTGATATGTCAGGTGGGAAACTGAGGACTCGTTTTTCTTTAGAAATACTATCAATTGAAGTGTTTGTAAAGCCTTGGAACATTTTATCGCGTGACTGCATCTACCATGCGTTTTTTGATTGATCCTTCGCTTCACAACGATTAAAACAATGTGATGGACAATGTTTGTGGTCGTATTATCAAACTCTGAATGAACAGTGTATCCCTCCAAGATTGCAACATTAATCCTTATTACGAAAAATAATGTGATGTACAATGTTTTTTGGTCGTTTTATCAAACTCTGAGTGAAAAGTGTATCCCTCCAAGATTACAACATTAATCCTTCTTACGGAAAATTGTACAACACTACTTTTGAAGAAGTAGATAGTAAAAATTATTTCGTTACTAAAGCTTGAGCGAGAACTATGAAATCTTAAGAACTTTGATAATAAGAGACATGCTCATACCAAAAACTGAGGAGTGAGGTAACAAAAGGATGAATAAACGGTGAATAAAAAGTGAATCTAGCATCCTCAGGTTAGGCACACGCGACGACCGGCACCGGTCCACGAAACACAGAAGAACCGTGCGACCGTTCAGTCACCAAGCCAATCACGTGCCACTTCAATTGCCTCTGACAGCGTAGCGGCGTGCACGAGCGCGACAGCCTTCGAGATTAAAGAAGATAACTTTCCATTAACCTCTTCTGCGCGGAGCACGGCGTCGAAGGCTCGCGTGACGAGTCTCGTTCTCGACCTTGTCAAATTAAATCGAGCGAGCAGGCGAGCGAACGAGCCCGACACGGTTCTCCGCCGCGGACCAACTCAAAAATATTTGCACTACGGCGTGTGTCCTCGTCCGAATGCTCTCTCCCTTCGGCTTTTCAACTTTTGTTGCTCCCCCGCAGTCGGCGAACCTCGCTCAACTTCTCTCGAGATGATGACGATGTCTCTCGAAACGTCGCCCCTGCCGAACCAACACGCGATTCCGTTCCGTGTGCGACGTCTCTCTTATCCGAACTGATGGTACTAAAATATCTTCAGTCTTCATTTTAGTTTTTGAAGGACGTCGCTCGATCACGAACGCACCCGCTGGGATCCAGGTATTTCACTCTGAAGAGGCTTACCAGTTTTATTGGTAGTCGTTTATGCATTTATAATGCAAATGAGTTGGTGCAGCTTGAGACAGTTGATATATTGAAAAAATGTTAATTGTTGTATTCAGCTTATTGAGATTGTTAAAGAAAAAAAAGGAGCTCGTAATCATAAAGCTGTGTATCATATAATTTAGTTGACATATTAATTTTGTATATCGTATAAAATTTTATATATCATATAACGAAATTATTTATAATGATTGAATTACGTCGATTGCTTGTACACTAAAAATTCTTTGATCTAAGAATACGCTTTTGATAAAGAAATGCATCCACAAATAAACAAATTTGGATTACTATACATTATTATGCATTATTATACGCCATTATTAGATGCAAATAGTGTGACGCAGACTTCGAGTTGTTTACTACCACTATGAATGGTTAGGGCAGCTGATTTTGCTCCAATTGTATATTAGTATCGACAGATTCGACAGCGCGCACGTTTCCCATGCGGGCAAGTTATCTCCACGATACTTCTGAACGTTTTACTGTGAAGGGCTCCCTATAAAGGGTCGAATCTAACACCCCGTGTGCCACGTGTCATCCGGCAGATGTACTCTAATGGTACAAGGGTCGTCTTTGATAAACTTTTATCGGAATCGACGAAATGTAACGGCGAGATGAGAGTGGCCAGATCCATACTCGAAACTTGCCACGTGTCGTTCCTTCGAAGACGAAGGGTACCGTTCCTTGTAACAGCTAGTTGACTTATCATTACGAGTACACCATAGATATTTACACAAACCTCCACTTTTCTAGAAAAACACCAGGAAAGTAGAACCGAATCTAATACGATCTCATCGATAATGATGTTATCTGATAAAAGCGAAAGTAAACAGTAGTAAATTACATTGAACCTAATATTAAATTACTTTTTCAATCATTTTACTGCTCCATAATAATTTTACTCATACTTAAGACGTACTTATTTGTGGCCAATAAGAGAAACATAGAGTTATCAAATTTTTTAACGCTCAAGTCTAACAAAAAATCTCCTTTCTCTGTCCTTTCTATAAATTCCATACTTGACATTATTCTCGTGTAAACCAGTCACTGGATAATTCATATCTTTAACCAAATAAATCAGCTGTATTAATTGGAAAGCTATTTCTACATTTATCAAAAATTCTGCAATTAAAATTAATATCGTACGAGCCATTCACCGAGCAATTAATTCAACCATCAAACAAAAAGTCGTAACAGCTTCCTCTATTTTCCCACTTTCGCCGAACTTTCAGCAATAAGAGGATCGGCAAACAGCTAAGCTGAGAGATCAGGCCAATCGATGGCTTCCAATGGAAACTTTCTCCGCGGTGCAAGAGCGAGTCTATGTTGGTCGGTGAGCTCTTAACAAGTCCCTTGTTCCTGCAACGATTAATATCCTGTAGCCCACGTGGCGCGGCCCGCGGTTCGTCCACGGACCATATTCTCTCATCTGAACGCATAAGGAAGACGAGGAACGCGGGGACGCCTAATTAGAAGTCCGTAGGCCGGTCATTCTTAGCGCCTACCCCTGTCCTTTCGATCTCGCTCATACATCTCGTTCTCCCGGCGAGCTTAAGCCCAAGTGGGCCGACCTAGACGCGTAGGCTTCGAGGAGACGTCCACGTCCTTTCCTTCTTCGTCGGATATGTCTCGGACGGCGATCATTCCTTAATAAGAGGCTGCGGCGATGAACAAGTCGCTAACCCGAAGACTGAGCGTCGGCTCAAAAGATACAGCTGTCCTCTACATGTGTAGATCAACGCCCCGAGATTTCTCATCATCAAACTCCTTAACCCTTTCCTCACAATTCAATTCTAAAATTTCTTAGATATTTATAAGTATAAACGAACAATTTGCAGGTTTCCAAGGCACCAAAACAATTAGCACTAAAATAAACACTGAAAATACAAGGCTTCACGATGTCGACTTTTTCCACCCTCTCTCAAATAAACTTTCAAACCCACAAAATTAATTGCCACACAAGTGGACAATCTCCAAATTTCCAGGACAATATTACAATAAAATAAAATCTAATGGAAGCAAAAAGAAGGGTGGTGATCATGATTTATTCGATAAAACAGCCACTGAAAATGCAATCTTCAGATTTCTAGGACAACATTACAATAAAAATATCTACAGGAAAACAAAAAGAAGGGTCGTGATCATGATTCATCTGATAAAACAAACACTGAAAATGCAAGCTCTTGAATGAAAGAAAAATAATATGTATAAGCAAATAATCTGCAGGCTTCTTCGACAGCATGGCAATAAAATCGAAGCTACTGGAAGCATGAAGGATCGTGTGAGTAACTCCACCGCATCAGGGAGCGCTCGCGACTTCCGGCGAACGTAAGAGACGTTCGATCGCGACCTCCGGTGTCGTTCGCGAGCCACCGCATTTGAACAGGTGTCCGACGGTGAGTTACGACACAAACCAAGAGAGAGAGAGAAGGAGAGGATCCATCTACAGAGAAATCTACACACGTGGAATCGGGCGGTATACGTGCTTTTCCTCGCCCTCGAGCGATTCCCGCGAAGCGAAGGCCCTCGTGACGAGCCGCGGGCTTAGCTTCGACGATGTTTGCGCACGTTTCAGACGAGTCGCGCGCGATTCAATGTTTGCCGTGCAAACGCGATTTTGTTCTGGAGGCGTCTGGGAATCCGGCCCGGGCTTTTTGCTGCTCCGTTTGCTCTCCGCCGCGCTTCTCTCGGCGACAGCCCGGAGAGACACGAGCTGGGATATTGCTTTTCCGCGCACGTGTGAAGTTTCACGGGCCTCGATGGAAAGTTACGGCACGGCCGTGGGGTCCTTACTCGCGATTGGCGCCTGCGCATAGCGTGCTGAAGGGCACTTCTCTTCCGCGGAATTAATGCGACTCGGTAATTAACTGGGTACGCCGCGTGGATGTTGAAATTTAGGTGCAGAGCCGCTAACTGTCTACGGAAATGTGCGAATCTTTGTTTGACGGTCTGCTAAAATGGTGGAAGGCAAATATGAACGCTGAAAGAAATATTTGTACATTTTATTTGTACTTGGTAAAGATATAAATATCTGTATAGCGGTGCAATTGATATAGAGAATTTTTATTTTGCATTAATTTTCACGGTCTCATAAAAAATAATGGTACACCACAACTTTTTGTGTAAATGTAGAAGGGGAATTTCAATCTTCAAGTCTACGAGGATTCATTCACGAAAAATTTATTCGTATTTTCAGAGACGCTTTAATTGGGAGCATTCTCGAGAGAAAATATGTGTTTTTATCTCTCACGTTGTGCGAGATTATCTTAGGCAAAACTGAAAGAATTAGTAGAAGTAGAAGTCTGTAATTTTAAAATGAGACCAGGATTTTATTGTCCTATTTGTTTCGACGAAATCGTCCATGTTGCAAATACTTTTTGGGTGCTCTATCAAAATCGTGCGATTAAAAAGTTGGATGTGTCTATAATTTTCTAGCGGATGCAAGAAGCGAAAAGAAAAAGCTGTAACTCTATGACTACTCTAATTGTCAGCACCTACCACGTTGAAGAAAGGGCATTCGCCGCCCCTTCCGCGAAGCCCAACGAAAAACGCGATCCCGGCGATTGCCAAAGGTAGCCGCGGTCACACGGGCGTGGACCGCTTCCCGAAAAGGAGTCCTGTTCTGAAGTTGACTCCTGGTCCAGCAGGTAGAGGACGTATCACGAATCGTGGCCGTCGGATCGATCGCGAAGAAGCGGCAGCTGCTTGCACGATCGAGTCAATATTTGATACAGTGGCTCCCGGTTGTCCCCTGACCAGTTTCGGAAGGGTGGCGGTGCTCCCACCCTTTTCTGATCGAGCAGCATCACATTGTTCCTGTGTATTGGCTTCGTCTCGGTGTGTATCGACTGTGCCGATCCACGATCAAACACCGATCCGGGATGCCGATCGAGTCCGTGGCGCTTCATTCCTCGAACGAGCCGCGAAAAAAAGGGGGAGATATTAATAAGATGACACTGTTGTTCCCGGGTAATGATTGACAGATGTTTGCCGGAGTTTTTCGCTGTTCCGATACCAACGAATGCCCCTCTCGCATCATCGAGTGGGCTCGAACCATTTAGCGTCTTCCAGGAGCCAGCTGTTAATTATCTTTTTCTGCAATTATCGCGCAGGAAGCGAGACCGAGACCCGGTTCTCGAAGAGTTCGCGAAGTGTATACTGGAGAGCAGCGATTTTTTGGGGAGTTTGTTGTGCCGATGTTCTTGTTGATCTTGTTCGAATTTTTGAATAAATTCGTGACAAGAGATTCTTAGAGTTCGGAAGGGGGCAACCATCTTTGGGGACCACTTCCATCGGCGACAGCTTCCCGACACAAGGACCCGGGCCCGCTTCGCATCTAGATTCGGTTTTTTGAGGTTCTGGCAAACCGTGGGACGCCGACGTCCATCGGGGAACGAGCCAAATATGTCCGTTGCCGAAGCCACATTTTCATCGGGTTTTTGCTAGGGGATGAATTATCGCGACGGGCTGAATGCTAATCAAGCCTCCGCCGAGGAAATCGCTCCCGCCGACCCGCGCGATCACGCGAATGCTTTGAATTGCAATCGGACCGAATGCCATATGGACTGTATGAAAATTCCAGGGAGGATTTATTCTTCGGGTGCGCTTAATTTTGGGGTGAAAAACGGTCCGGGGGAATGGGCATGGTTAAAGCTGACCTCTCGACTACCTCTGCGTCCAGAAAAATTGTGTGCTCAGAACTTCGCATGATGGGCGAGACAATAATTATTGAAAGAGAGGTTGTTCATATTGTTCTAAGTAGACTACGGATTTTTATGAACAATATAAATTGTCTGCCGTTTGTCTCTGCACATTTCCACCATCAGTATTTATTTAACACTAGAACTATCGAGCACTAAACGCAGTTGGCATACATTGCCTTATAATAACGACAATATACGTTTTATTTAAATATGTACTCCAACAGAGAAGTTGACTAAAGAAATTTCTCGGAAAAACACATTTATACTTTTAATATTTCGAATCGAAAATAGTTCGCACCAGTCATTCTGACTTGCCCGGTAGTTCTAGTGTTAAACAATCTTCTTTGGTCAAAAATGATATTATATATGTTATTATCTCTATCTCTATCTCTATCTCTATATACATATAATAAAATCGTGTCTCTCTATCTCTATCTTAGCGATTGGAAATTTACTTACGTTAATAATCAACCAGAATTTATTATTACACGTGGCCAAAGTCGCGGGTACATCTACTATCTTATACAAGTTTCTTCTATCGATCGTATTTGTCGTTAATAAAGAATGGTTAATGTTTTCGGCTTTATAAGAAGTAATAAACGATCGAACCGTGCGCCGAAAACATTAACCATTCTTTAGTATCTTATACATTGGTTATATTTGGAGAATTGAGTGGTAGTAAAATTGTTATAATTGTCAAGATGCGACAACAACAGATATTTAATAAAAACGCAACAGTTGCGTCAGCAGCATTATTGAAACAATTAATAGAACTCGATGTATGCGTCAACAACAGCGAAAGTGTCAATAGTTCAACGACGAAGTTGACTGAACCAAACAATTCATTCATGAGTTAAAAAAGAAATGTAACTTGATAGCTAAATTTGTGTACGTACTATTGTACCATTAACTTGTTACGACATACAAACACGAGTTGGAAATAATCCAATTCTGGCATCTAATGAAAAGAATCAAATTTCATTTACCAGTACAATTCATATCAACCCATCAAGCTACTAAAACACGATTAAAAAATATCCAAATAAATTTGCCAAAGGATTCAAACCTCGCCGACAAAACAGTAGTAAACAAATTTTTAATTCTTAACGAAGGAGGAACTATTCTCCAATTTTAACGATCGTAAAATTTGTATATGCACTATATGATATCGGTGCTACAGGTTCGATCACAGATACAAAAATTAGTAATTTTGCAGTATTATAATTTCAACGTTTCGGTTCGGTTTTGAACCATTATCAAGAAAAGTCCACATCTGTGAAAATTAAAGTAATCAAATTTGTTATTCATTAACCTGACTATTTAATAGCTGTGAAAAATAGGTATTTATACATACTTGCTAATTTTCACAGACGCGGACTTTTCTTGATAATGGTTCAAAACTGAACCGAAACGTTGAAATTACAATACTGCAAAATTGCTAATTTTTGTATCTGTGATCGAACCTGCAGCGCCGATATCATGAAGGAGGAACTGTCTGTTAACCAAGAAGAGCTCACTAACCCAACACCAAGGTCCCGAGTCAGCTCCCAAAGGATTGTGCTAGCTCGAAGAAGACAAAAGCCAGGATTCTTCTGTTCTTCCGCGTGTGTGGAACTGTCCTGACTCATCGTGGTAGCAGCCACGCGCTGGTATCAAGCTGGAGAGGGGATCGGAGAAGAACAAGCGGACCGCCGCTGCACGGGAATGTATTCCGAATGTTTCCCTCGTAATCGTCTGTTTGCCGTATCCGTGGAAGCTGTTCGGCCGAAGATCCATGGGCAGGAAGAGAGCGCAAGGAAGACAGACACGAAAGAAGACAGAGACAGCTGGTTGCGTTGCATGTTTGTCGTTGAATCCCGGTACGTGATTGACGGGCGTAGCAAGAGACGAGACGAGACGAGACGAGACGAGGGCCTGGCTTTCTGTGTCCAGTGACGTCCGCTGATCCGATGTTTATCTTCGGAGTACCAGAACTCCTTTCTGTTGTTCTCCCGGCGCAACGTATGACCAGGCGATCTTACGATCGTATTTCGTTGGTCGTTTTCAGGATCCATGGATCCACGGATTAGCTGAAGGGGGAACGGATCCTTCGAGATAGGGGACGCGCGATTGACATCGACGAGGCGGGATCCTTTAGCGCAGACGGGATCGCAGGACCACGATCGGAATCAGATGTAAGATCCGCGCAACATCCATCGTATCGCTCCTTTTGATGTTTCGGCTACCGTTGCTCCCGCTGACTTTTTGGTCCCGTTGCTGTGGAACGCGCCCAGGGCCTTCTCCAGCCTCGAGGGTCTCCTGCCTGCCTTTCGTCTCACGGTTTTACGCTACGATTTCGTAGGAATCTCGAGTTTGATATTTATTAGGATCCTTCCTGGGTCCCCTTGTAATCTGGTTTTTTCGACGAATTAGCGGCCAGCTAGTCGTCCGGCCCTTTTGTTACACGCGGACACTCCGTGAGCCTTTTTGCCGGACGCTCCGGGCTTTGATAGACTGCTCGCAGGATTGCGAGGCACCTCCAGCGCTGGACCAAATAATAAGACACTTTACATATTTATGCACAGGTTTTGTGTTACACAGTCAGCCTTTTGTAGATCGTGTTTGCATTCTTGAAAACGAAATTCACCCTCTTGCAGATCTAACTCACTCTTTTGCAGACCAAATTTACCATTTTGCAAATCTGTCTTGTTTAAAGCAATGTACAATTCTGTTATAAACAGAAATAAAATGTATTGAACTGATTGAATACATTTTCTGATGCAAGTTATATTATAATAAAAATCAAACAAGATCACATCAAACACTTTTGATGGTTGGTAGAAGTGTGTGGTGCAACGATTCAATAAAAAATCAATACACAAAATTCTAAAATGACATTATAACAGGCACTATAAGCACATTGAATTTGTTAGAAAAATGATCAGTAAACACAAAATGCTGCTGTTTTAGCATGATCATGATCCTGATCTTGTCCTAGGATCATTTAATAATTTCTGATGTACGAAGATTAAGAGGAAAGAGGAACGAAGAACTGGCCAGACCAAGCAGAGGGATTGTTCACGAAAAATAATTCATGGTGAGACGTGAAGAAGGAGTATGCAGAAGCGGGTGCAACGATTCTGAAAACGCGTTGCAGCAACGATCGGTGCAGGGCCCGGCGTACAGTGAACGACGTGGCGCGTACGAGAGCCAAATAAGCCGAAAGCACGCCATTAGCGTATGTAAATATCTCGTTCGGACAGGAATCAATTACCCTGGTCGTCTGCTGCAATCATTGCGCCGTTCCATGCATAGCAATGAACCGGGTAGGAGATGGCCAGCCGCAGAAAACGAGGAGCCACGGAACGAGGTGGAGCCACTTAGGGCGTAATTGCGCGTAAAGCGCCCGGCCGGTTCCGCGAACTTTGCGAAAGGTGTGAACGCGAGAATTTTAATTTGTTCGCCGTCAAATTGAACGTAAACGGCCCCGACGCACGTCACCCCTGACAATTTTCGCAAGCGTGGCCTGCGAGCCGCAGATTAATGCGTCGCGCGGTAGCGAGAATCGCTGGAACCCTTGCTGAAATGAATATTTCCCATTTTAAGGTATATTGCTGATAAATCTCTTGCGGGTAAACTAACCCTCGATTGGTATCCCGGAGTAATTTTTCGTATTGCCAGATAATTGCACGGATGAAGTTTCTTCAGCTACTCTGGAACGTTGGGACTTTGTAGCCTCGAACTGTATACTTTGAAGTACGTGGAGAAATTTTTATAGAATTTTTTAGAAGATTGTAACATATTCCAATCTGCGAAAACAGTACACCATTCGATACTTAATACGAGTCTCGATTAAAAAGGAAGATAAATGCAATCACGTAATTATTATAAAGCGATATGCATCAGGAATAATACTTTGTTCAGAATAAAGAGGAGAGAACGAAAGATTTGAGGCTTCCCTGCGAAGATCAGGGTAGAAAATGCCGTTCAATTTTCCTGTTCAGCTCGCAGAATATTTTCGTTGCATCCCTGTTCGCAGCAGCCGGTGCCCGAGAGCAGGGAATAAATAACTACGTTGCCGTTTAACAGACCGTAAATTGCGTCGCAAATTCCACGGCTCCGGTTCGAAACCAATTGCAAAGCATAATTCGCACCTGGTCCAATAAGCATCATCCTCGGCTACCGCCGTTTCCGATTCTCGACTTACGTCGTAAAACCCTTCCCTTTGTTAATCAAGATCTCGCTGGTTTGCTGATCGCCCGATGAAAAGCGATAAAAGTTTCATCTGGTGCTGATCCTTTCCGCATCGTTATATTGATCTTTGTTCACGACGAGAAGATGGAAAATCACTGCTCGATTCTGCACATTTCTTGAAAAATATTTCATTGCCTTTGATTACTGGACTACTTTGATTACTGGACTCCCATATTTGAAGTTTCCATTTACTCAGCACTCTCCACGTATAAATGGTTCAATCTAAAGTGTTAACAATATTTATTGTGTAAATAAATGAAGATTAAATCCAGCACTGTAGCTGTGTAATTCGTCCACTATTCGAACATTCACGTTTCTCTATTTAGGATGGATAATCGAGGTTCTACTGTGCAACAAAAATGAGAAGATAAAACAGTAAAAATTTAAGAACGTCTCAATACTACGCAATTTAACCCTTAGCACTCGGCTGTCCCCTCTGAGGCACCACTAAAAATTGCTGTACCATTCTTCAAAATATTGTTTACATTATTAAATATATCGGCATCTAATCAATTACAAAACATTTAGGTACTGTATAAGGTAATGTACCAATTTCATATCCATAAAATTGCAAAAATCATAAGGTACGGAAACATTCTAGATCGGAAGAAATGTTTAATTTTCTAGTTAAAATAGCTCGGAGTGCAAAGGGTTAATTAAGAGGGGGCTTACTACTTAAAAAAAACGCTATCAAAAACGAAAGAATTTATATAAAAATTCCAACGCTGTCTAAAAATCCTAATAATCAAACTATTTCGCGAATGATTTCGAAGCACCCAGGTCGGAGCTAAGTGACAGTCCCTTTTTTTGGCTTCCAGGGCCCATTACCGTCAATGAACGACCACAATGGTCCAAATAGAGTCCAACTAGTGGTCCGAATCGGCCAGTTTCTCACACAGTCCGATTCCCTCGGCCATTCGATTGTTAGCCCGAGCCCGGATCAGTCTGATGACCGCTGGCCACTGTCGCGAACGTATCCGACGAAACGTCTCCGATCCCAGACAAGACGAACAAGATCCCCATTGTCTGGCAAGCGAGTCGCTGCCGACTGGCTGCCAGCAGATTTCCACATCCTCACCCACGTGGTCGACGCACGTACAGTCGTCTAGCGCACGTGTCACCGTTTTCTAGAGCTACGGGAGCAAACAACGAAACAAGAGCATCAGATAGCTGGTCTGGCGCATAGCCGTCGCGTCGATGTGGCTTTCCTAGTGCTGCGCACTTCATAAATAACTTAGCTTTCCTGAGCCACACACGGACACACTCAGCCCACGCGGGAGTAACCAGAATAATAGAATTTGAGGGGGTGATTTGGTTCAGCCTTCATTACAAGATACCTTCACGTGAAAATTAAATGAAGATATTGCTGATTTTCATTATTACGCAATAGACAACGAATTTTTTACGCATTTATAATAAAAATGGGTGGGTGTAATTTTCTTATGACTTAATTAAATCACTAAAGAGAGAAATAAATTCCTGCTTGGTGCCTACGTCTTGCAATTAATGCAAACAATTTTCATTTTATATAAAGATCCGTAGACTGTATGATAGGTAACCTCTGAGTCTTATAACTAGACTGCGGATCTTAATGTCTTTATGATAAAAATGAGTAGGTGTAATTTAAAGCAGCAAGAACATTGGATAAATTTTAAAAATACTGACACATTAGTTTCGCAATATGTTGAACTTATTAGGAAAGGAAGAAATTTCTATTTCATTCCAGTTTGTTACAATAATGTTTAAAAAATGCTGGAATATAGCATTTGAAAGAATTTTGTACGAGTTCTATTTATTTTAGATCTTCAAAGTATGCTGCCATTTAAAATAAGATTTTATTTGATTCCACTGTAGACTCTAAATTCATTTGTTTATTAGATCTCCGATTTCATTCAAATATCGAAACTCTGGTTCTTCGATTTCGTTTCACGTGGAAGTAGAAAATCCATGGAACCGAAACCCAACGATGGCTGATAGCTGCGCCGTCCAAACAGGAAACAAGCTTGAACCAGGAAGAACCGTAGCCGTTGCATCGGTGTACGGTGCGAATTGCAATTCATCGGTTTGCACAGGTCGAGACTGCTGACATGATCTCGAAACTCGCCGACCGCGGCCCCGTCATTCCTCGAAATAAACATCGTTCACTTCCGAAGAGAGCGAAGTAATTCGAGCCCGCTTGGGTATTCCGTTTGATTATTCAGCGTCTGGCCGCGGTTAGCAGACGCTTCGTCATATTAACATTCTCGAAATACAAAACCGCCATTCAGAGAAGGGAAACATCGATAGAGACCAACCGGGGCCCCGTCTATCGCGTGCACACACGTTCGATCGGAATCGTGCTCGGAGCCAGTCCAGAGCTGCATGCTTTCGAACTGACCAGTCAGAAACTGCCGATAGCTCTTCAATTAATCGTGCAATTAATTGCCCGGCCAGCTACTCGTATCCCGGTTCGATGACCTCCCTGTGCCGGCGAGAGTTACGCGTTTTTTCGAACAGTAATTCGTTTCATTCAAATGAAGTTGAAAGAAGTGGAATCGCGATACTGTGGATCTGTATGAAAATTGTAAATAGTTTAGTAGAGAGAGGAAAATAAATTTTTGTTCATTAAATAGAAGCTTCCTTGTGGTAAACATAAATAAATGTTTCCTGGGTTCCTTATGAATCGGTTCCACTGTTCAATAATTCTCAGAATGTGGATCTTTATGCAAAATAAAAATTGACTGCAAAAAACTAGGCGTTTCATTCTTGTTTTAATGATTTCAGCAAGCTATAAATAATAGATTAATTCAGATTAATTCAGAGTGTGATTATAGAGACGATTTGCTATGGTACTAGCAATGAAAGTTGCATTCGACATGTGTATAATCAAGAAGCTGTTTTCAACGATATAAAAGGTAATGGTGAATTTTAATATATTGAAATGATAACTAATTGTATTTCATTAACACCAGGCACCACCGCTCGTAAAACCATCCTACCATCTTTACTGCTCCCTGCGAGCCTATTATAACTTGCATCACAAAGATTAACAAGGAGAATAACGAGACAATAAAAATCGATTAAAATCTATACCAATAATAAAAATTGGATAGCACGGTGAACGTTCGTGGAAACCACGAGACTCGGCAATTCTCGGACCCAGAGCATGATCTAGGAGGCGATAATTCTTAGAGCAACCAGTAACTCCCCATAGTTAGTCCAAGAAGAATTTTCCGTCTGCGTGTGAACCGTTCAACGCGGAGATGAAGCGAGCAGCAGCAGCTGCGTTATGGTAACTAAATGGCCAATTCCCGTTACAAGATATTACCAATTTGATGCCATCAGTGTCAACGGGTTCGCCGAGGTACCTGCTCGAGACAAGCGCAACAAGATGAAAACCTGCGGAGCCGACGATCGGTCGGCTACGAAATTTCGGTTGCTCCCTCTAATTATCCATCGAGCGTACGCCGAGGCGGACAGACGTTGTGCAAGACACGTGACTCGTTACAACCCGCGAATCATCGCTCTAATTCCCGTAGAACCATTGAAGCAGTTCGCGTGGGCCTCGATAAGGGCGTGCGAAACCCGTCCACGAGCACGGCAATTTAGGTTAATAACACGCGGCGAGTCGAAGCGGAGGAGGAGGAGGAGAGGCATGAAGGCGCGTGCAAGCGTGAAGGCGCGCAACGACGACGTCGTCTTCATCGTCCTCTTCGTCCTCGTTCACCGCCGCTGGTTACGATCATTGCGATTATCGTCGGTCCGCCTTGGAACAAGAGGCCACAAGGCCATACCGATTTTTGAACGAGCACTGTACCAACCGCCAATTTTCCAACTGCTGCCAGCAGCGAAAAAGTTAAGGACATACGACTAGGAGGTTGAAAGTGACTGAGAAATTTTTCAACAAATGGCTACATTCAAAAAGCGTTTAGTACTTTAGTTGTGGCATACGTTTATCTAACAACTGTCCAATAGGAGTGGCGTAGCACCCATGTTTATTTACACGTGAGCGATATGAATCAAGACTTACAGGAGTCTCAGAACAAGTTGCAATGGAAACATGGTTAGATTAAAAAAACGTTTAAACTAAATATTGTGTTACATATTTATATAGTAAATAAGAAGTTTTCTTTAAAAATGTCCAATAGAAGGGAAACCATGTTTATTCCCACGTGAGTCGCTCATTTGAATGAAAAGTCTCCGAAAAAATTGCAATGGAAACATGGTTATATAAAAAAAAAACGTTTAAACTAAATGTTGTGTCACACTTTTATATAGAAAATGCTAAATTTTCATTAAAAAATGTACAATAGAAGGACAGCCATGCTTTTTCGCACATGAGTCGTTCATTTGAATGAATAGTCTCCGAAAAGATTGCAACGAAAAATCACTAAAATTATACGTACATTGATAGGACAATAGTTGTTTAAAAAATGAGACAATGGAACGACCAGGATATTTTTCGATCATGTCGAAAGATCCATGTCCTCCGATCGGTGGCGAAATGGACCGATTTCACGGATTCAACGCGGAACACATTGTTCCGCTATTCTTAGAACGGATCAAGCTTACTTACAACGTTGTCTACATTTACATAGGTTGGCCCGTGGCACGTCGTCTGACGTACATATATCAAATCCTATCGATCTACGCCAGTCACGATCGACCATTGTTCCTTGTAAGCTCTTTTGCCCGACACTTGGTTCAGAGACCTTGCTCGCTCTATGTAATCCGGTATTTACATATTACAGTGTACCCATCCGTGTCACTGGTGAAACCTGAATCTGTGCCCTCGCCCTTTACTATCGATCAAAATTCGATTTCGTTCGATTCGTGGGAGAAGACCGTGTTGCAATCCTCGGCAGGCTTCGAGACAGCTGCACGTTACTAAAATATTGAAAGCAGCCTTAACAGTGGTTGCAGGAAAATGAAATGAAATTGTAGCTGGCAGTGGACGTTATGTTAACAATTAAACAACAAGATTACACTGGAGAAAATTTGTGTTATCACATTTCTATAAAGCTGGCATTTATTGTTCATCAATTATCCTCGTCGTCATTAAAATTTTATTAAGAGAAAGCTGATATATTTTTTAATAAAGTCATTTCATATAGTCAATCCATTATAGTCCTTTAAAAAAGAAGCAAATATATCTGTAGTTTCACAGTGTATCAATCTCAATCTTTATAAAAGCAGTTTATAAAAATAAGAATCGAAACTTGTATTCCTGCTCTCAACATTTAATATTTAAAGAATGTTCCTTAATCCCCTCTAAAGCCCGAAGAATGTAAAGGGTGAATGCCAAATAAAGTAAAATAAAGTTTCCAGCCGGCTGTTATCGCTGCAATCAATTTTTAGTCGTCTCTGTTCGGACATATTCTAATCTATTAAATCGAAAAGGACGTTGCCGTCGCAGTGATCCATCGATCGCGCGGCTGTTCGAGTCGTCAGGCTCGGTATACCGATAATCATGCTGGCCAAAAGACGTGGCCAAAAGAAACTCGGCTGGCCATTCCTGTGGCACGTGGAACGCACGAAAATGCCCGTGTTCTTTTGTTCGGCGGTTTGAAGGGCTTCGATCGCATTGGTGCTCGGTTTCGAAGGGCGAAGGGCTGTACTGCTGCACGATAAACGGCGCCTCGGAAAAAACTTCGTGGCTGATCGTGTACGTGAGACGCGAGACAAACGACTAATCTTCTTCGACGGCAGGCCCCGTTCCTCGAGGGCTGCGCGGTCCTTTGACGTTTATGGGATACGAATTAAATTCGAAATTATTCTGCCTCCTCCAGGTACACTCGTAACTGGGAAACCGGTAAAAAGCTGTCGTGGGTTTTAATCCTGTAAAAATTTATCGGGGCGACGTGATGTTCTGTAGGTAAACATTTCTTCAGAATTAAAGTTAAGATGTATGTTCTCCTATGTTGCATAGAAGTATGATAAACATCTATATTACGTTGCGACTGTCTTGTTGTTAATTATATACATGTTTTAGTATGTTGCATGTACCAATTGTGCAATAAGGTTACACATCGTTGTTAATTATATGCAATAATCCTAAGCATTTTAATCACATTGTAAACATCTCGTTGTTTATTATATATGTACTGTCTAATCTATTAAATGCAATTGTGCCATTGCATATCCAGTTGTATATAAGTATGAAACGATAATAAACATCTAAATTAGGTGGTGAATGTCTCGTAGTTTATTTATACAGTATTTATTTTTGATTGGTGTAGTAAATATTTACGTTATGGTTACATCGATATATTAAATAATATGTAGTCACAGGTATATGATTTTATTTTGATGAATTGATATTTTACATTATTTTTATTATGAATAATGTAATACTTTAAATTACGTGCTATGTGTTAGAGATGGTTCATATTTATTCTGATCATTTTTATTGCATACACTAATTGTAGATTGGAATTTCTTAGCTTTTCGTTGTATATAATTATATAATATGCATTTGTAATTACTATTCCGTTAGCGAATGAACTATATCAATTGTTAGCTTACGTGAATAGCACACAATTCATTTTTAATCGCGTGCAACTTGATGTCTGCGCTGCAACAGTGAATCTAGAGTTTAAGTAGAATAGGACAGCGGTGATCAGACTATTAGCGAGCGCGCAAGACTGATGCGTAAAGTCCGTGTCTTCGACTTCTGTGGTTATTGTACTCCCCTCAAAACAGACCCGAGACTATTATTAATTCATTGCATCATAAATTATTATAAAATTACGTAACATTATTAAAAATTTTCCAAAGTTTGAAATTTCAAAATTACACATTCTAATATGTTTAATTTACAAGTATTGAGAATGTAAGCATTCTTAAGGAAATATTCGACAAATTTATTGCATATTTATTTCTTTTTACAACTTTGAATAGACACATTCTAGTTATTTTTATAGACTAAAGTAAAATAATCGCCACTCATTAAACCTAGTATTAAGAAAGTACTTAGAGAGGAAAAAAGTGGAACTACGAAAGTTAGCGTTAGAATTAAACGTATTAGAACAGAATAGGATAAAACAAGTGCTACTTCAGATCAGTGTACAAAAAGTATCGAAGGCTTGAGCATAAAAACCTAAAACTAGAACCACGTGTAGCTCAAAAAATAATTCTAAACTAAGAAGCATCAACAAACTGCGTTCTCCCACGATCAATAATCAACTAAAACCAGCAAAGTAGCCGGAACGAAAATTCACGAGCAGGATGAATCACCATCAGCATTTCAGACGACGCACGAACGTCGAAAACAGAAGCTTCCGGCAGTGTTTCCGTGGGTGCCGATCAGCTGCGCGGTGTCACCGGATAGTATTTATCAGTAAAAGGTTGCAGAGGAGCCGCGGCGCTGTCGAGGCGAGTCACCAGTCGCGACTCGGCTCGCGGCGAGGCGCGGCGAGGCGCGGAGTCGAGCGGAGCGAAGCGTCAGGAGCGTGGGGGCTACGCAGCGAGGCATAGAGAGATGCTGAAGAAGAGAGAACGGAATCAGGATAGAACGAGACCGAGACAGACCCCCCACTTGCTGTTCGCGAGTGGCGGCGCGTGTCAACCTTGCCTTGTCCTTGAAACCACGCGACCGCGACCGTACAACGAGCCAAGTCGCTAGCGAGCGCTCGCGCGGTTCTAGGAATCAGCTGATTGGCCGACAAAAGGGGAATTCCTAGAGGCCGCCGAGGTGCAATCGGATTCTCACCGTCCTCCTCCGACGGGATGCTGAATAATTAACGATCCCATGCCGATCGCCGTGACTAAGCCCGCTCCATTTTTTTTTTCTGACCGTCTGGGCTGGGTCCAGACGTCCTGCCATTCTCTTCTACTTGTTTTCACCTTCGTTAGTCGCGCTCTTGTTGCTCTCTTTCATTGAAATTTTCATCTTCCTTCCTCCTTCGCAGCGCCACGTGCAACCGTCCGTGTAAAAACCTGGGCGAAGTCCAGATAATTGTTAACTTTCACAGAAATGAATGCGGATGTTTACGCAGATTTGCGGTTTCTGGTCGCACCTCACGGAAAAGATATTGATCAGGTGGTTATAAACCCAGAGCACTCGAGTGCAGACTCTGAATCATCACCAAAAGTTGTTACTCCATTATTCAAAGTACTGTGTACGTTATTAAATTCTTTTTATCTCATCAATTACGAAAGATTTTTACCTCCGAGCGCAAGGGGTTAATTTAAACCGTATAATAATTGGATCTTGTGTTTGTCAACGTGCGTGTACCTAGTACTACATTTTGTATGTGTCGTTTCACTGTCGTGCGTTGCGAGCGCATAAACATCCGCTGTTCACCAGTAAATAATTCTAGATAAGAGAACGATCTGTGGAACTCGATTTCCATTGGGAACATACGTCACGTTCTTCTCTTCGCTGGAAATTTCTTATCAATTTCGCTCAATAAACTCATGAATGAACTGCAGATTGTAGAACCACTTATTATTGTTTATCTTCAAGTACATAGAAATCGACCATCGCAGTAGAAAGTTAGAATAGGTGTGCAATTTTCAAAATGCATCAAATCCGGAGTGTACTCATTAAACGTTTACCTGCAAGTCCTAGCACGTGTTCGTCGGTCCGAGCAATTTGGAGCCGCACGAGAACGTGCGTTTCAACGAAATGCCGGTGAACACTTTCCTTCTCTACTTTGTCCGTTGACGGCCGATCGAGCAAACTCGGTCCAATTAACATATAAAAGCATTGGGGAGTCGGCATAACACTCGAAATTCCGGAATTTGCATACTAATTATCACTGGAACCGGGCGCGGGGATTCTTGGTCTACCATTTCGAGACAAGGATCCCGTTGAGCGATGTTTTTCGTTCGGAAGACACGGGGAAACGTGCCTCGAATGAACGTGCTCGAAAAATTCAGAAGCGGTCCGTGGTCGTCGGATGGCCGATCCTCCGAACAAAAGAGCGGTGAAACGAAGGGAGAAGAAACCGCTCGGAAACGGGGAGAAAGAGCGAATTTTTTCGCGCCATATGGAGATTCATGGTCGGGCATTGGGGCTGGCTCGCGAAAAAGCGCGCGATTTAATTAAATTACCCACTAAATTATGCGCGTCGATTATCATCCTAACGACCATTACGGCCGGCCGGCCCCGGGGTCGAGGCCTGATAGATAAAAAGAGACGACGACGGAAAAAGAAAACGACCGGTTCGCCGCGCGTCGGGGACGGTAGGGTAATTATGGGCGCGTTTCGACACGAAGAAACGTCCGTCCGGGATTGTCGTTATGGAAATCCGTACGTGAGAGGTTAGAGAGAAGAATCCCGAGTGCCAGACCTCGGTATCTCGTGAGACCTGTTTGTCAGCGGGGGACTTTACGTAACAAAAGATAACCGACTGGCGGCGCGGCACGGCGGCAGATAACTAGCAGCTCCACCGACACTTATGCAACGGTGCCCGTTCACGTTCACGCTCGCGCACCTGAGGAATCGGAAGGCTACCAACCAGATAACACGGGGCCGGAAAGGTCATCGAATCGTGGAATCGATCGGTCGAGTTTCATCCTGATAAATCGCTCGCTGCTCCGGCCACCAGTTCTTGGAAGATGAAGCGACCAGCGATGACCCAACCACCTCGGCTCATGATCAGAGACGATAGCGAGCCGCGCGAGTTGTCATTCCGCGTGTTTCGCGTGTGCCAACGCCACTTCGCCACAAATTGTACCGTCACCACTGACAGCCGCCCGAGGAGGCGGACATTATGCTAATGCTACGCGGTTTTTGCTGGATACGTCTGCGGAGAACCAGCATTGCGCCGGGACTGTTGTGTCTTCGGCAATCTGAGATTTTGCGGAGCAGCGATCGAGGTACGGGAGAAGTAGCTTGAAGGAGAAAGGGGACACTAGAACAGCTTGATAGATCCCGTTGCAGATCCAATTATTTATTAGTACAGTTAAATATTTTTTAACTGTAATGTACTCGCAATTCGAAAGCATCGATACCCCATAAAAGTAACAATTGTCTGTATTCATCGTAAAATACTGGAGCTACGTTTACAGTATTATCAAATTCTTCGAATATTTTCTTCTTATAAATACACGAATAATAACAAAATGTGATTGTTGTAATGAATACCCGTTTGCTCCATCCTTATCTTCTGAAGTAAAAATTTTGACTGTGTGTTAAAGAATAATTTGCTCAACATTTAAAGCGAGCCAATAGACGTATTATACTTCTTGTTTTTTTTACCAAAAATGTAGGCAACTTTTTGAGTGAAACATTTCTGAATTGAACAACAACTCTATGTAACTATTATACATCTAACGACACAAGACGTAGGTATGATATGCAGTTACAATTAGTCCCATAACTCACGAAGAATGAAACTTTCAATACTGCATTCTCTTGAGACTCGATCCCGAAAATTTTGCAACAAATGCTTTCACTCCTGACGCGCAATAGCAATTCTATGAAGTACCGCAGCAACACATTCGACACCTCGTTGTCGACGCCACGCGCATTCACGACTCTTGGAATTTCCAGTGAGTTCCGCTGATTTCCCGAACCGGCAACCCGTGCCTGGAAAATCACTCACGCGCGATTACGAGCGAAAGTTACTCGCGATAATTGTTTATCGCTACTCCCAGGGAGGCTAGACTCGGGAGATTAGATGCCCCGTGTCTGCTGATAATTTTGTAATCTAACTCCAGGTCTTGCTAAAGGTCCACGATTGTTGCTCGACCTTAAAGCTGTCGATTAGTATTAGTTAAATAACCAGTGACTAGCCGTATTACCGCTGGAGATTGGAAAGGGTCCAGAATTTGAGGATTCCAAGGGCCGTAGAGTGTTAGGGGATCTACCACCAGGCGGCAGCAGGCTCTTGACAGTGTTCGCGTTGGCCCAGGCAGAAGTGGGGATTGATTTTGGGCCCCTAGCTGGGAGTCAGAGCTAGGGAAGGGGACTCGGGACCGGTTCGAGGCGAGAGAACCTTCCGGACTCGCCGTTAGATGACAGCACCTCGCTGCAGGCCGAGCTGCACCTTCGCTCAGTCTGCAATCTGAACTGCAGCGGCACGGATGGGGCCTCCGGCCCGTTTAGAAGGCCTTCTAACTATGGGAAATGATAGTCTTGCCTCTATACTGAGTCATAGTACCTTAGGCTATCCATTATTCTTGGTATATTCATTTTTGGACACGGAATTTGAGCTAGCAAATACTCTTCAACAAATGCAATTTTTTCAAAGGTCCTAGAGGATTTTTTATCTACTTTTGCTGTAGACTTTAAAACGATATATGTGTTTCATTTTTTATATTATATTTCTACTCTCCAGGAACGATGTCGGTGTACCATAGTGACTTTAAAATATATCCGAAAATGTAATATACAAGGACAGATTATTAAACGTGAAACATTTTCAAGCTTTACTGCTTACTTTTTCTTCAAGTTAATATATGAAAAAAAGAAAATTGGGAGTCGTTCCTGAAGGGTTCAAAACTATGGCTTAGAACACGACTCGAAAGTTTTCTAAATTAAATTTATCATAGTAATACTTTCCCCTTTTTTGTTTTAAACTTCAAAATGACGAAAACTATTTCTAACGTAATAGTTTGAAGAAATGCATTCTTGGAACAGAAGTTAAATCTTTCACCGTGTATCTAGTAAAATGAAATAGAAATAGAAATTGAATTTACGTTTACTGATATTGAAAGGGAAACTTGACTTTTTCAAATAGAAAACTCACGATAGAGTGAAATAGAACTTTGTTAAATTTTTGTATCGAAAGATGGAAGCGAAAGTTTAGTATGATTTAATGAAGATACGATGAATGATAGTAAGGTTTAGTTGGTAGGGTCCGACAGAGTCGGACAGGACAGGTCTCCCTCGCAAAGAATAATGCCAGATATAAGTTTGAAGAAAGAGATCAATATTTATTTGATGCTCTTGCAGTGATAAGCGTCGATCTTTTCTATTCTCACAATAGAGAGGAATTATAAATTTAATTTCTCTGCACTCATATAAATATAAATAGGACAACTGTTCGCATACTCTCTCATCCATTCATGCACACACTTTGATCCGCACTCACTCGGTCCGCACACTTAACTAATTTCCTACGAACTAAAGATCCGCGTTAATTACAAAAATTCAATGAAATAAGAGAAAGAAGAAACTAGTTCCTCGTACTTTTTTTGCAAATACATAACACTCGCTCGGCGTATTTCCTCTACGTACAAGAAACAGAATGGAAGACCTCGGTGATTCTTGTTGCGTAAGGCACTTAAAATACGATATCCTTCTAAACACATGTATGTACAGGCGACGAAAATTACGGATAGAATGCAAAACTCGTGCGACAAGACGCGCTCGGAATTCAACGAAACATCGAACGAACGAAAAACAGATCGAATAAACGAACGAACGAAGGGAGGTGGTGTAGTCCGACACGATCGGACTCGCGTGTGATTTTCTCGGTTTTTACATTCTTCCGTCGACACGGCCAACTTTTCTCAACGTACGATAGAACTATGTACAAGGCACTGTATAAGGCACTGCCTCATAGGCTACTGGCCGACGTGTACGCACTCGGGGTACTCGAAACTCGCGGTTCTCGAGGGTGTCCTAGCTGGCAGGACACTCTCCGCCCTAAAACGATCCTAAATACGATAAGGAACAATATCCGTGTCCGTAAATTTTCACGGTGCTGAACGACCGATCCACGTGTCTTCAGTCAGAAACATGTACAATATATCACTCGAGACTGTCTCTCTAACACCCGCGTTTCACGATCTTTACCACGGCCGCCACGGTTTGTCCTCGACCACGCTCTTCCTCATGACGAGGGCGAGGGGCTTTTGAAGAGGTGGGCTGTAGACACGGGGGTCGAACTCCGGGTCGCTGGTGTAACCATTGGCTGGAGACGTCGCGACATCCCTGTGGCTGTTGCCGGTGTTGAACGCAGCCGATTGCTCGCGGAAGCTTGCAGGTGGTGCTTCGAAAGCGACCGGACTCGCTGCGGACGTGGACGTCGAGCCAGCCGAGGACGTTGAAGAGGATGCTGACGCCGTGCTCGCCGTTCTCTGAGGAATCGGGATCAGAGTCGGCAGAGGCGAGGTTGGAGCCGGCGAAGACGCCGGGGAGGTGACTGGTGTTGCCTTTGCTCCTGCTGGCAGGACTAGAGCAATGTCTCCGTTCGGGAGCCTGGTGGGAACCAGCTGAAGTCCGGTGCCGTTCGCGTTCGTGAAGAAGATCCCGTTCGACTGTTGGACCTGGATCCTCGGTGTCGCGTCCACCTGGGGCAAGATGTGGACCTGGAGCTGCGTGGTCGGTGGCGCCGGCTGCACGGGCTGTTGGGTCGCCGTCTGCGCGTTGGCGTTGCTAGCTTCCACTGGTCCAAGGCAGGAGGCCAAGTGGGCCATCAAACGCCTCTTCACCGATGCATCCAGACCGGGAAACCTGCCAACCTCGCCGGCGCATTCCGTAAAACCAGCCCGGAATTTGTTCAAGACGTTCGGGTCGGTTGCCGCCGCCAGGGCAACCTGTTGACGCTGGAGCGTCTCCAGGTGTTTCACCGTCATCTCCAGGATGTCCGCCTTTTCCAGCTTAGAGTGTCTCGCTGGCTGCAATCAGAAAGAATCGAACGATTATGCAACGGCTCGGGATGCACTGCCAGTGATTCACGGGGAAATGTTCTGAACGCGCGCGAACCGCTCGAAGAACGGACACTGTTCGATAGTAGAGAGTCTCGATTGTGACATGTTCGGTGTTGGGACTGAGAAGAATGTTAAGATACTTACGTCTTTTTTCATCGCATCGAGGATGAGAGTCTTCAGGTCGTTTAGACAGTTGTTGATGCGGGCTCGCCGCCGTTTCTCCATGATCGGTTTATTACTCTGTAACAGAAAATAAGTGCGAGGTCAGACACCCTGTTCGACTATACTTCAATTCGAGGTGTTTTCTTCGGGAATATTACGTGCAAGAGGTAACAGGACTCGAGGCTGAATAGTATTTCTGTTGCCTCGGTTTAATGAAAAATGGAAAAAGGTTAACTGAGAAATGAAGAAGGAAACCAGTCTAGACAAATTGATTCTTCATCGACAGTTGTACTACAACCCCTGACGAGTCGAAGAATTTTGACACCCGACCGAGGAAGACACTATTGCAGCGAGGATTCTAGAGGATGTAGGATTTCAAACGTTCTGTGATTTTTTATGAAAGTGGAGTATTATCGGAAAGTTTCAAGTATCTTCAAATTGACACTAACCCGTCGGTTTTCACCGGATCTTCTGGTGGTTGTGGTGGTGGTGGTGGTTTGCGCAGGGGGCTGTCCAGCCTCCTGGGGCACGTGTTGCGCCGGCGGCGTAGCGCCGACGGTGACACCGCCGGTCGGCATCGTGGCACCCACCCCGGTCACCATCTCGTATCACAAATATGTCTATAAAGTTGCGACGAGTTTCACGACAAATTGCGCGAACAATTTGCCGCGGCACTGCACTGGTAATCCAATTGATTGACCGTAGCACTTGGGGGTGTCTACGGCCGAGGGCCACAACAGCGTAATCCAAAAAAGAGGTGGCTGGCCGGAACTGAGAACGTGGGATAGTTTGTCTTTCGTGCCGAGAACTTAGTAAGTAGACACGCGACTTGATCGCCCGGTGTCCCTTAGCTAGATCTCGCTGACTGAACTCACTGAAATCCGACCACTCGGTACAGGCGTCAGAGCACGACTGACCGAACGAACGACGAACGTCTTCTGTCGTCCCGTCGAAGCGTGCCACCCGATGGAATGCCCGGTGGAGGCGCTGCCACGAAAGCGGTGGGGGAAACCTCGACGGTTAGGCTGGAGGGGATAGCGCGTGACGGTTTAACCTGGGCTTCCCTCCTCTACCCGAATTCCGACGGTCGGACGGCACCCGGTTGCCTTTAAGAGTCCCCACCTCGGGTATAGGAACCCCCTCCGAAAGGTCCTGTACCGGCGAGCGTGGCCGGTTGCCTCGCGCGGACCCCCACTATGCGTACCCCGAACCTCCGATCGATCGGATTTTTCAACACTGTCATCGAATCATTTTTTTCGAAAAATCCCCTTTGACCACGATTCTCCCGACGCGGCCGCTACCCACCGGGAACCACCTGAATTCCCTGACATTAACCCCGACACTCTACTCGAACTGAACTCTCGTCTGTCTAACGCTCCTCAACACTAGATCCATCAGGAGCTATTTGTTTAAAAAATCCCCGGCGGTTCACCGGGAATCACCGAAATTCCCCGATATTTTCCCCTATACTGTCGCCGAGGTGAACACTATGTGCACTCACGATGCTAGATTAGTTTTCAAAGTCCTGATATCAATCTGTACTCTGAGGCGCCACTGAATATTGACCTCATCCTCTTAATTCGGAACAATTTTAATAATAGAACTACTAGATCTCAGATTTCTTTTAGAGTTGGTAAAGTTAAAGAAATATTTTCTTGACAACATTTCATAACTGTCCAGTATATCCGTTTTCGAAATTTCTCAGATTTTAAAGTGTTAAGGGTTGAAATATCCCGAGAAAGGGGATGAAGCATCGTGGTCTTTTGAGTTTCTGGCCAAGATAGAGAATGCGTCATCCTGGAGCAATTTGATAACAGTGTTGTGGAGATCATCGAGAGCCTAGGCCGAAAATTGGGATCAGTAGTAAAGGGAAACGGCTCGCGGCGTCGAACAAAGAACAATAGCGCGCGCAGTGTTTCCCGCGAGCGGCGATTAGTCTCGTGACGCGTATCGCGCGTCGAAAGGTCATTAGAACCGGCTGGCCGGTTCGCGGTTCTCGGCTCGGCGCGGCGCGATCGTGGTGGTAATTGTAATTTCTAGACGGGCACGCACGTATGCCCCGACTACGAACGTCATCGGGGCTTATATTACGTTCTTCGAAAATAGCCGAGTGCCACCGTGTGTCGAGTGCGGACTGACGCACGCGCGCACCACTGGCACGTGCCTCCTACTCCCTCCCCACGTCTTTCGAAATTACTCTTTCTACTTGTGCGACCGATTATACGCACGCCGCGGCATTTATCTCCCGCGTACGTGCACGTATGCGAGGCATAAAATGCTGATACGTATTTCTATGGTCGTATCCGCGTAATTGATAGGCGATCGTATTGATCTAGGCTCCTGGATAGCGCTTATCGAGCAGTCGTGATTGCAACTCACGAGGCGAAGGTCTGTGGAAATCCGATGACGTCCTTGGAAAGTTCTACGTTCTGGATTGTGAAATTCAGGAGTAGCAAATGTAGTAGCATCCTGGACGTCATTGGACCAGGATACATCGCGTCACAACTCTTTGTGTTCATGAGGAATAATCTAACTGAAACATGAATTCCGAAACAGACTTTGAAGTTCGAACAACTGAAAAATTCAAAATTCAGGAGTAGCAAATCTAGTAGCATCTTGGACGTCATTGGACCAGGACACATCGCGGCTCTTCCTGTTAATGAAGGATAATCTAATAGAAACATGAATTCTGAAACAGACTTTGAAGTTCGAACAACTGAAAAATTCAGAATTCAGGGGTAATATCACGACTCCTTAGTTCTAATGAACAGCAACTAACTCCTGAGAAAGGTCGACTATCGATTCCCTGAACAGACTTCAAAGGCTGAAAAATTCGGGTTAGTAAAGTGGAGTGGCATCCGAGACATCATTGTCCGAAGAGACATTGTACGTTGTGTCCCCGTGTGATCGGGTTCCTGTCGCATTTCCTGTTCTCGGAGAGGCGTACTTCCGAAAAGAATCCGCCGTGCAGCGTTCTCCCATTGCGTGGTTATCAGCGGCTATCTTCGGTTGAGAGCACAGACGTGTCAAAGTCTCGTGGAAAGATAATCGTTGGTCCCGCGTCGATGGTTCCGGCGCCGAGCGAAGCCAGCCAAGTATTCGAGCCGGCGAACCTCCACCGCTTCGGCAAAGGGTAGGAAGCGAGCCTGAAGACGGAGAGTAACAAAAAGAGCGAGAGTGAAAAAAGAGAGGCTCGAAGAGAGGGGGAGAGAAGCAAGCCCAGGAGTTCGTAGAAGCGTGATGGGTGCGACGAGGATGTCTGCTGGTGGATCGTGCTCATGTCGTCGCGAGCGAGATATGGGAAGGGAGAAAGGTTGTGGGGATGTTAGTGAGACGAGGAAAGGGTGATGCGAGGATGAGAATGGGAGAGTAGGAGAGCGAAATCTCCTGAAGAGAGGAGAAGCCGCTCTCGAGTGCGACGCTGGCCGACTGAGCGCGGGAAAAAGATAGAAAATCGGCGGCCGCCAATCACGTGACCGAGAACCGATGCGGCGTACGACGATCGCCATCCTATTGGCCGACGCTGTCTCCCACCACCGGATCGGCTTGAGGACGAGCGTGCCGCGCGCGACGGTTGCGTGGGTGGTGGGGGCGCGATCGTCATTCGACTTTGAGCGGTCGAGCGGCGCGGCGGCTCGCGGCGCGTGGGTCGCGGCCCTCCAGGGCCACTCGATCCCGTGGAATGCGTGGGGGAGAAAAAGCGTGCGGCGTGACGGGGAGGCGGATATCTGTGACCTCCCCGGGAGAATGCATTTCGAGTGCAGCGGGCTCCGGGAAAATTCGGCGCGCCACCTACATGCGTCTTACACAATCGATTCTAATCGAAATTTTATGTTTTTTATCCCGTGTGTAGTCCATCAAAATGTATAGATTATTTACAATATTTTGTAGTCAACATGATAGCACAAATTCTCATTGTTTTAATTAATCAATATATTAGCGAGTAAAGAATGGACATTCAGAGAAATTTTTTAATATATTTTAGAGGAACGTTAACAAATTGTTGAAAGAAATATAGTAAATGGATTCTCGGTTGACTACACGAGGGTTAAATATTACAATAAACTAAAACAAAGCTGGAAATGTTTTAAAATGTTCTTAAATTGTGTTGGGGTTTTTGTTAATTAGTTCGTAGTATTTAATTTTAGAAATTCAAAGAAGAATTGGGAAATAGAGCTGCCTTGAATGAAGGATCCTTTTACTTAAATAAATTCTTGTTCTGGTTTAAGAACATGTACAATTTTGGATTGATCCGTGATTCGTTTTTTGAAATGAACCCTTCTAATGTAATTTATATATTCTTATACGTTTTCTACAGAGTTTTTCTCAGTTGAAATATTTAGTTGAACTTGACAAACTTTCCCGATGAAGGGCAGGTATCTAACGACGACGTAATTGGCTCGTCAATCGATGAAGATTGTGTAAGGGGGGATGTTCCCATATAATGTGTAAGGGAACAACAGCAGATACCTGTGACCTCCCCAGCAGAATGCATTTCGAGTGCACCGGGCCTTGGGGAAAATTGGGTTCGCGCTGTAAGTGCATCGGCTATTCCCTCGATGGGAATCGAGGGTATACTTCGGCCGCACCATGGATATTGAGAATGTAATTGGAGTGCACTAGACGCCACGCGAGAATCGAGTCGCGTTTCGAGTGCAAACGGCACTGGGAAACGCTGTCTAGATACATTCGACGGTATCGGACACTGTAGAATGTTCTTAAACCCTTGGCAATATTCATATTCGTTTTATTTTGTTTGTGAAAGCGAGTGGATTGTTAGCTGGTTTGCGAACACGAACTAGAATTTAGAAAACTTTCTGCAGATAACTAAATCTGAAAAGAAGTTTATTCAGACATCGTGTTTCGACCAAAAATAGTTAATTTTTAAAATATGATTCATTTCCTAAATTCACAGCTTCATTTTATTCTAATTACAATTACGTAGTTCTCGTATTTATCAATTTCATAATACAAAAAAGAATTATTCTACGATACAGTAACAGGATTTTAACAATACACTAATCAAAATTGAATGAAACATTTTTTCGAACATCATTATTGTCTAACATTCATATGTAATGTAGATCATTCGAAAATATGTAGAATAAAAATTTCATGCTGTTGCTTTATGAAATCGTTAAAAATAACTGTAATTAAAAATACAATTGCAAGACTATCTGTTAGTAGTTTAACTATTGAAAGTCAGCCAGGATCGAACAGCCAGCGTGCACGACCGATAGTGTGCTCCCATCTGGCGGTGAACGTGCAGACTTGTTTCCCCGCTTCTGGCACGCTCGATTTTTCGAACAGCGTCGGGAAATAGAAAGTTTCATTTATTGATTTAACTACATTCCTGTTATCAATTCTGCATTTTATCATTCACATCGAAAATCCAACTTCCACAAAGTTCCACCTGCGGAACTAGTCTAATTTTCCTATGCTCTATTAAGCAAACGTAAAATTTCAATCGACTCACTACTTTTAACATTCGCGAGTTTGCGTAATCGGCAAAACTATCGCACATTTCTCACGTGCCTCCGCGAGCGAACGTATTATAGACTCGCGGTCTCTATGAGTCACTCGGAAACGTCTAGACAGTCCATCGATAAGGATCGTAATACTTTTATAGTACACGGTGGATGCGCAAATCTCGTTATAAATTCTGCGTGTCGTATATGTAGCATTGAAAGTTATCACTGCAAACAATTATAATTAGATTGTTGGTGTTCTAGTTGAAGCAGAAGTCGCAGGCGATGCTGCTCAATCGAAATTCAACCAGTACGAATTCAAATCTCCGTGATTCTGATTAAGAAAATTATTTTGTTCACTGGAAGGTGTGCCGCGACCAAAAAATTGCGAATGAAACGTGATCGTCGCTTGCATCATAGATAAGTGAAATAAAATTTTTGTCTCTTTTATTTTTCGGAGAATAATAATATCTCCTTTTCACCTTCGATAAGAATCGCACGATGAACCACGCACCACACTCGCGTGCTTTGTTCGAAATCGGCTATCGCGGTGTTCGAATCAGCCACCGAGCAGCAGATCACGCGTTTATGACACTCGAGCGTTCTGATAAAATAGATTACGCCGCGATATCCATCGGAGCCACTTTAATTCGACGCCATTCTCGTTCCGAGAAACATTTCTCTCCGTGGTGTTGCCTCGACGTTCTTTATGCTGGCACTACCCGTAAATCATTCGCAGAAAAATTTTAACGACGATTGAGTAACCGACGCTTTATTTACAATGCTAAATACAGCTGAACCCCAATCCATTCGGTTTAAACGGAGATGCGATTTAAATCACACGGCGCTATACGCTCGTAAATTTCGCGATAAGGATGGCGGAAGATATTGTACTAAAACCGTGCTCGTTTCTTAAATTTACTGAAATTTTATTGAACTGGTCTATCGTTAATTGTTCATTGCATCTTTCACTCTTTTATTCGTTATCCAGTCGTCATTCTACGGGGAATCGATCACTCTCAGCGATCGGCGTCATGGATTTACTCGAAAATAACGTACGATGAAGTTCACACAAAAATAGACCGTGTTTAGAAACTATAATAGACAGCATCTACTTCGAAAGAGACTATGTTTAAGTCATCAATTTATCGGTTTCGGATTTGTTTATAGAATGAAAGGTTGGAATAAGAACACTTTGCATTTCTCAAATTTGTATCTCTAAAATTTTATGGTGAATCTATTAGATATTTTTCTACATTCATCCAGAAGGCTATATACATCTACTAATTACCCTAAATTTTAAAAAATTTATAAGATTAAATTTTTACAATGAACGATACTGTTCTTCCGCGAATTTCATCAATTCTAAAGGAGTGGATAGTCGCACTGTTCTCAGAAAAGGAAGAAGGCCGTCCTAATGATGGTTTATCGCCGAAAGGGCTAATCAAGGGCAGGACTTAAGATCCAGAATCCACAGGGATTTATTTAACGACTCGGAAATTAACGGTAGACGGTGCAACGAGGACGATCGTACTCCGAATGGCACAGTTCCTCGAGCATTATTAGTCCCGTCTTGGCAGTATACCTGTTTCCCCGGCTATCTATGGAGCCCATGAACCCAGTATGACTCATTAGCTTTATGGGGTGCCGGTGGATTACGTACGTCTCGGCTGGTGGCCGGAGAAAAGAGCGAGCACAGAGAGAGGAAGAGCGAGAGAGAGAGAGAGAGAGAGAGAGCGGCATCGGCTTTGCCCGCAGCAAACGAACATTAATATTCGCTCCCCTTGCGCCGAAATATCAGATTAGGGTGTCTGGCATCCACTCCCGCTTCCCGTACTTTATTATACCCCGTAGGAAAAATAAAGGAGCCATACAAAGAGCAGAAGTACCTGGACAAACCGGTGTCCGAGTCGCGGGGTAATCTGATTTCGCGAAAACCGCGGCTGTTTTCTGTAATCCTCCCTCGGCTGTGTCCGACGTTGTTTGCTTCCTCGCTCGCTGCGATCTTCCAGAGACCGTAACTGGGTTGGATAAAGAGAATTTTATAGCCGACGTGCGCGCATAGGCAATGAGAAAATTATTTCCACCGCGAACAGCAAAGCAAGTTTGTATATGCAAAAATTTTACTCGGTGAAATTTCACACTTTGGCAAGACGTTGTTGCTCCTCAAGCTTTCCGCACACTTGATACGACATTCCCAGCGTCAGGGATCTTCTCGAAAATAAGGTATCATATAGTTCACACAAAAACGTGTTTAATTCATCGGTTTCGAATTTATTTACGAAATACAGAGCCTCGGAATTTTTAAGTTTCCTCTGCTCGAATAAAATCTGTAAAATTGTACGTTGAATTTACTAGATATTTTTCTACGTCGATCCAGAAGGCTGATACATCTACTAATTATAATAAATTAAATAGTTATATGCAAACTCTTGTGCAGGGAACAATAAACATGTTTGACTTCCATAAATTTCATCAATTTTAAAGAACTGGATAGTCGCACATATTCGAAATAATAGAGGAAACAATGGAATATTAATTAGAAATTCTGCTACAACTCTCTGTGCGCTTTAGTTTATGATTGACCCCAGTGCACGAAATTGTTAGAATTCATTAATATGTGTTACGAATGCACCAAATCTGCAGTGTAATCATGAGCAGCATGAAACAAGCTATCTTTCCCATATAGGCTAGCCACGGGCTGCATTGTGCATTTAGGAGGAGGCGCACATCGCTACGGTTTCTCGTGTAGCTCTAAAAAATGGAGCAGCACGATTCCGGGTGTGCCATTCCGATGGTATCGTCCTGCCGAACGTGTTCGATTTGCGGGCCCGGGGCGAGTCATAAAAACGGCGCGCACATTATCCGTGTGTGCGTGTTGCGATCGCTGACTGACAGGCCAACAATTTCGCTCTATTATCGGTTAAGCAAACAGCGCCGGGAGGGTAGTCGGAGACCCGGCGAGCCATGCTAATCCCGTGGCATGGTACGGTTAGGTTCGACAAATAAAATCGACTTCACGGCGAATAGGCTTCCCCTTTTTCGGCCAATTAGAACCGTCCGTCCTGGGAGTCCGGACGTGTTTCCGTCGTTGTTACATTCAATAAAGGAAAGTGGCCGCGGGTCCTGCGCGGAATTGCGCATAATGACGCGCATAAAAGGGTCTCTGGAGCCCTTGCGCACAGATGGCCTGCCTTCTTCTCTACCGTTGCATATTTCGTGCAGTTCCCGTGGAACTGGTTCTCGCTCGATGATTAGAAATGCGTTTAGACTGCGCAACGCACGCACTGGTCCCGTCGTGTGCGGCAAAGTGCATCGGGGAACTCGATAATTGTCGTGAAACGATCCACCGGGTCCGATTTGCATTCGTTCCGAAGACGACCGTTGCCTTTCTGTACCTTCCAGCGAAACCGCGGCAATTTCTCTGACACGCTGAATATTTAACACTCCGGTTTACATAGTTGTCTCCGGTTCGACCGTGCCATTGCCAATGGCGTTTAATTAAAAGCAAATGTCACCGTGCCGACCAAAAATGTACCATCGCGTGTTCGCCAGAAAAACAATTTTCTGGGCTTCTCATTACCGGTCTTATTGCTTTCACCTTCTTGACTTGACGTTGCTAAAGGGTTGGTGTCGTTTGACATGCTTCGGAATAATGAGCTGGACTCGATTTTGTTATAAATTGTATCCTCTTAACTCGTTTGAACAGTCACGAGTCGACTGCTGATCTTTATACGAAATAAAATGCATTCATGACATTAGTCAAAGTTACTTAAATCTTCATGCATAATAAATATTATTAATTGGAAGAATCATAAATTGTATAAAAATGTAATTTTGATATTATTAACTTTCTGTACAAACCAAAGTCTAATTATCAGGTGCATGTTTGCTTGGAAATTAATTCACCAGAGATTGTTTTATGTATTCAATTAATTAATATCGAAGGCAAACTCCACGTTTCAAATAATTTTGTGTACCTTACGAAAAGATTATTGTGTATTTTTCATGCATGCAGTAGCTTTATATCAGGAAGAAGAAAGAGAAGACTACAGCAACCATATTTCAATCTTGTTTCAACGGACTCGCGATTGTTATTTAGAACGAATTCCGCAAAAAAATAAAATTATTGAAGCCGCACAACTCGACCTCCGCAGAACGACAATAAAGGAAAAATCTAGAAAAACCAGTAATTCACGCGAACACATAGCGAAGAATAAAATTTCCCGAAAAACCAATATAGAAAAACCTGCATTGGTCCGTATCAGCGCTCTCCGGTTTAACTTTTGCAACCGCGTTGTAACGACGATAAATTTCCCTAGCGTGTATTCCATCGAATTCTCCCCGGACACGCGAAAACGTTTCGACCGAAACGAAAATCGAGTTTCCAGCATTTTCATCGCGTAATAGTATTTTACAGGATTTGCATACACACACATACACACACGCATCGGTACCTATCCGTGCGATCCTCTCCCGAAATGTAATGAAAAATTTTATTGCCTGGAAACAAATTTAAATATAAAACTTTGTTTACGGAAGTCTGTTGCGTATTGTAAATATTACGGATGAATAAAACTGCAATTAACATCAGTCTGGAAAAAACAATTTATCTCTCGGATACATCAGTTTTTAGTGTAATATATGTATAATCTACGGCATCCGATATTTTTAATTATAATTTAATGTGTAATATATAATATCTTGATGTAGATCTTGAAAATTACTTTTAATTAATGGAATTCATGCATCGTTGTAAAATATAGTAAACAAATTCTGCTAGGATAAATTACTGTGCACACATACATCATTTTAGAAATGAAAAATTGAAGTAAGGGCAAGAACCCATCATCGACAATTTTATTTTAACATATAGATAAATTTGTTAAGCTTTGTTACATCATTTATTTTTCGAAAATTGAAGTGCTGAAACATACATATCGAGTTTATAAGGAAACATAATTTTTTACGTTTAGAAAATCTTGAAATTTCTTTTAGCTTTTAGCTGCTGAAAGGCACGCAACCCCCTAATTTTTAAGAACAGCGTATTTACAACCTGGGCGCCTTTTGCAGCACTATATTTACGGATCGCTTGTGCGTCGGGGGTGACACGGAAAAAAGTTTAGCAACTCGAGGCACCTTTACGGGTCCCGATTACAAGCGGAGTGGCCTTTTCCCCGACGCGACGCGACGGTCGAATTAAAGGCAGCTTTTTTACCGTCGTCGACGGTGAGCACGGGGGAGGAAGGGTCAAACGAAAAATTGCAGGATACCATTTTTCAGCAGCGGGACAAACGTTTTGGCTCGGCGAGTCACGGTATGATCGTGTTTACGGCGGGCAAGTAACGAGGGAGGTCGTATTTCTCCGTGTCGTCGGCGAGGATAAATCTCGAAAAATTGCAGCTGCAGCCGTTCGTCCCCGAAAACAACGGCCGAGAAAAAAAACTGTGTCCCCGCGTATATTTTTCGATGTTTCCTTTCCCGCTTTTTGCCCTCTTTGCGAAGGTGAAAGGTCGCTAGAAAAAATCGAGGGTTCAATAAATGCACATCGAAAAAAAATTCCGGCCCTCCTCGGTGCGTCAGGAAAACGTTCCGGTGCTTTTTTTCATTCTTTTTCGAAGCGCAAAACGATTGACGCCGGATTGAAAAAAATTTCCTCCCGATCCTCGATGCTGTGAAAAAATCGACCTCACTAACCGACCGCCATTTGGCGCACGAACGGGTTAAACGTTCGTTCGAATTTTAGGGTTTTCGCTTAGAAAACCTTCGTAGGACCTTTTCGTAGGGTTTCGAAACCTTACCTGCTGCAACCGGAGGGTGGTTATGGTATCTTAGTGATGGGGGTGGAAATTATTGTGAATATTAACGTTTACTTACGGGAGAGGGTTGCATTGGATGTCAGAAAATTATTAATTTTTCAGAGAACTTCAAGAAGCTTGGGAAGTGTTGCAAATGAAGTGAGGTTTTACTAGATATTACTAAATTTCTACAATTAACTAAAAAACTATTGATATAGTTTTTTAGGACAAACACTTTCATATATGAAATTCAATATTGAATGTATTAGAGAATCTCCAAAATGTTTTTACAGAAAATTTAATCAGTTAATAATCTCCTTATTACTTTACCCGTATAGAAATAATTAAAAATTGATAGAATGAAGGTTTAATCATTTTACGCAGTTACATAAATTATTGCAAGATTATTTTTATAATATTGACGATATATTGAATATATCGTCAATATATGAGTATATATTATATATGAGTCAGTATATATTTTAATTAATTATATATTGAAAATATATAATTAATTAAAATATAATTGCTATCTGTACTGATAAATAAAATTGATTCACTAAAATTATGTATGACTCAGCCTATTAGTTTTCGTACAAAAGAACGTTGCAATAAATTCTTAATTTATTGGAACGAAATTGGTTCGAAATCTGTGTTTAAGTATTACGAAATTGTTTCAGGAAGTGTAATAATGCTTTCGCCGAATTTCCGATACAACGGTAAACCGGACGGTTAAAGGTTGTATCCTTACCCCGGTGATCATTGCCTTAAACCGGATATTTGTGAAAGGGTTTCGCCTTCGGCGAACGGATCATTCAAAAGAAAAGGGTTGAGGGCGCGTGGCGATATCTTCGGTGGAATGATTATGTGCAATAATGGAGGCAGTTATACCCTTTACTGCGTATTTCTTGCGTCGACTGTCCACTGACATTATTTGTGGTCTACCGACACGACGTGCAATTAAACTCGCAGTACCATTAACAATCAATAATTAACCAGAGTACCATCTATTACAGCCTATACATTATGTAGATTCATATACATTTTTAAGAACATTCATGTACTTTCAACTATCCACATGTGCATAAATAAAATTTTATTAAATGAATCCTTTCATTATAAACTTTTATGTGCATAATGCCGACGAATATCTAAATAAATAAACAAAAGTCTACATTATCAAGGAGTATATAAGTATAATCAATGCGGCGAATAAATGCGGTAAACGTTGTCGAAGTAAATAAATAATTTCCTGGTAACAGGACACCGGTTCGAGGGTGTATTAGAGCGTTATTGTGAAGGACACAGCAGATTTCTCTCCATGGACCACGCCTAAATATTCCACAACGACCGAAACACCGTAAAGGGTATGGTCGAGCGTACCCACCCCATCCATCAACTTTACGATCACCATTTGCAAATTTTCCCCTTTACAAAGGCTTACGGCTCTGCCAAGGCCGACCGTCTGCGTTTTACGATTTAACCCTAATTAAAGAGGTAAGCGACCGTGGCCTCCGTTACTTCCAGTAAGCAAAATATTTCCTAGGACGCCTGTTGCCATTGGTCTCCGAATACCAAACGACATTTCAGAACCCTGTCAATGCGCATTGAAATGTGGCACTAAATAAGACGTAAAATCGTAACTCCACCTCCAAACGAAATACGCAACCGAAAATCTCTTTGTCGAATGACTAATAACTCTGGAACACGGTTATAATCCTCGGGCAAAATTTAACAGTGCCCGGCAACGGAAATTAACGAACATTCCGGCGAAATTCATAATTCTCGCTTTTCCGTTAAATCTCGATTTCCGTGCTAATAGGATTTCAGTCGCATTGCCAGTATCCCGGGAAATGTTACGAACAAATACATAATTCCTCGGCGAAAAAGATATAAATATTGATGGTACAGCGCAGCCAGCTTGTCGTAAAAAATTCTTGGAGATTAGTCGAGACAGGTAAAGGTCCTCGAACAACGCGTTCAACATCACGACGGCACTTTGAACACTTTCGGCTCGGGAAGATTTGGCCACCATAAAGCCGCTCGTTTGGCTCGTGGATGGGAATAAAAAGAAGGGAGCTTACCGAAGGGTAGGGCCGGCTGTCTCCATGGTAGGGGTAACCTGGCAGTCCAGGAATATACTTGGAAACCACAGAATTTTTCCTTACTACCATATTTTTTCCTGTGCCCCCTTCTCAAGGGGTTGCTGGGCCCGAGGTTCCGGTAATAAATCCATAAAAAATGCCAGTCCCGGGAAGGGTCAAGCCCGTAAGGATTGTAAAAGGGGTTGGAGGCATGCTGAAAGGGAAAATCCGTAAAGCTTAAAAATCGCGAAGATGCTGTAAACCCTTCGGGAACCAAGGGAACTTTTTAACTGCGCCTTTCGTCCCTCTTGCTCGTTCTCCAATGTCTCGCGATCGTAAAACATTCGACGAGAGGTAAAACGATCGAGGGACACCTTTTTTTACGGGGACTTCTGCTTCTTTAGGCGTCTGACAGACGCGTCTTGGAGTCTTCCAACATAGTCGTGGGGTTGTAAAAGGGTTGCGATATCTGTTCTTACCCTTTCATCAACAATCGCAGCTTAAGTCGCGGTGGCAGGGTTAAAAAGGATTGCCGTGGTTGCAATTTCTGGCGTTGATGGAACCCTTTTATTGGTGATCAGCGATCCTTTCTGCTTAACCCGCTCGAATACACCCTTTTTGTGGCGTGCTGTATTTTTCAAGGGGTTACCTCCAGGGTATGTCCAACCCCTTCTAAAAGCAAAAGGACCCAGGCACGCGACGGCACGCGTCCACGGACATTAGCCCCTAGATGGGAAATAAAGTTTCAGGTGTTTGGAAACCCTCTGTACCACTAAAACACAACGATCATAGGACATTGTTTTGTGCTTTGGGAATCCAGGTCAGATTTCTAGCTTTTTGTATGGGGAGGGAGCACTGTTACCATTGTTCTGGATTCCTTTAGGGATTTTATTACTCTTGTGGACTCTCAGGTTGGGCAGGTTAAGGGCTGCATTTTGGTGAAAAATTGTTATAACTCGTTTCCTGATTTTATTGATGTAATTAGTGGGATATGTTTCATTAAAATTTTAGATACAATTGTATTAAAGGCATTGTTTGAGATTTATTAGAAACCATAAATAGAGTTGGGCAATATTTACATGGAATATTGATAGAATGATATAATATGAAATAAAACACTGTTTTGTGAACATTGTGAAAAATGTTAAATAGCCGGACAAGGATTACAGTATTCTTTAATACTTCAAATGACGAAGACTGCAACAAAATGTCGTTGAAATTTGTTATTTTCAAACATTTGCTCGGATTTTAGAAATGTGTAAATGGAAATGGTATTTCCAAACTAAAGAAGCAAACATTAATTGCTTTCCGGTCCAGAAACCTTCGGAAACGGTACAGAAAACGCAATCGTGGTTCTTCACCGAGAGAATTGATTCTATTTCCGCCGGTTGATAGATTTTCTTATATCTCATATAAAGAATACAATGGAAACGCGCGAGTTTGCTGCCGAAAGCACTCTTCAAAAATTGCTCGAGAAGAAAGCATTTTCCGATGATTGAACAGTGCTCGCACTGCCCGGTTAAATCGTTCGCTGCCATTACCATTCGTCAATCGGTTCGTGGATTTGCCGATTCCCTTGAACAATTCGAAAGTGTTCCACAAAGGAGCTTTTGGAACAGCGAGGTTTTTCGGGTTTGCAGGCGCTCTTTTATCCGAGTGAAATTTATCGAAAGAGAATTACGGGTGCCCCGGTGTTCGCGTCATTAAATCGTCATTATCCCCGCGTAGAATTTTTCCGTGAAACGTTGCGGCACAGCGAGATACACAATTTTTTTCCACAGCATCGATTGTAAAATTCGCGAGAGCCATTTCATTTTTACAGTCCCATTCGAGCGAAAAATGCGGCCCGGAATTTCAGCGCGAAACACACTTTCACGGTGAGGTTACACGGAAATTTCTGCGCGTGTCAGTGGTTCGCTCTCTTTTTTTTTCGTTTGCTTTATTTTAACGGACACGCGAACGAAAGTGTTTTAAAATATTATCCTTTTTCCGGAGCGCAAATGGGACTTTAGAGACCGAAATAAATATAAATGCTCGCGATTCGCGCGCGCGGGACGCGACAATTTATTTCTCGTTTCGATTAAATGTTAATTGTCGTTGGTGTTCTGCGTTTCGGCGAAATTGAGCGGCGAAATCTCTGCTGGAATTAGTGGGGAAATTGCTTTGTGCATGATATGTAGTTCGCGCAACGAACTTGATACAATATTTTGAGGAAATTTAAATGTTAGGGTAGACTGCCGATCCCATTAGAAAAATAAACATAAATTATACAAATTGTCAGATATACAGTGGACCTAAAAATATTTAAACCGTGACAATTTCTTTTAAAGACGAACTTCAATAATAAATGTAATTGGAACCTGTACTTTCATCATTCCTAATTTTCTAAGATATTTTTCTGGTCGAAAATGGTACAAATTAAATCGTCTCTAAAAACGTCAAAAAATTTCAACATTATTGTAAATCTGCTTAAATCTGCAGTTTATTTAGCATTAAAATAGCGTAAGGAAGTTCACAAAGAACAGTTTGAATACCATTGAACCACATAACAGTATAAAGCGAGACTATCGAATAAATAACACAACAATTTCGACCACAAAGGATAACTGCACATTAGTGTAACAGTGTCTCAGCTTGAAACGTGCTGATTACACGCCGAATCATCGGTGCAGCTCTCACAACAGCGAATTCCTCTTTGGCCAAGCCTCTATTAGCCGGAGGCTGTTCCAAAGCGTTGTCTCGACCCGGTTCCGCCAAAGTCGCTTTTCGAAAATCAGGGATCACGCGAACAAGAAGAGGATGAGACAACGGGACACTGTTGTCCTGTGTGTCGGCGATTTTCGGAGGATGTTGTCCAAGCAGAAGAGGAACCACGGGAATATTCCGAGCATGCCGCAGGAGTATCACGTTGCGCCTCACGTCCGAACGAGTTTGCTCACCGCGTGGTCCGGTCTTGGGTCGGGCCGGATTTTTCCCCTCTCGCTGGTGCAGCCTGCTCAATTTGCACTTCATTTGCTTCAGATCGGGTTGCTCTCTTTTTTGGCACGCGCACTGCTGCGCGTTGCATGCAACGACGACGACGGGCCCGCTCACGAGGGTCGCATCACCCAGGGATCTCCCACGAGATCGCGGTCCGGATTCTTTCACAATCGGATAACCGCTTGCGATGCCTGTCCAACGTGATCAACCTCACCGGCACCGTCGACAACCATAATAAAAGAAACTGGACGGTCGTAGCCTTGATTTGATAGCTGCGCCATGTGCCAGCGACTTGCTCAGCGTGCTGCGACTAGGATTGCGACGCTCACAGAATCTTCAGGACGAGCCTTCAGACTAGAATCTAAAATTCGGCGACGATTCTTCGCTTTGAAACTTTTATTTGCATTTTCTTTCCACTTTCTATCGTTTCTGTCAACTGCATACTGTTATGATTAGACTGCGGATCTTTATGCAAAATACAAATTGTCTGCATGATTGCAAAAATTAGAAACTGAATTGAATGTTATTCTATCCCTTAATGATTTTGATAGAGAAGTCGACATCTTCATTTTTTAAATTATTCAACAATTTTCTCTTTCATCTACTCAATTTTCCTATAAATGCATACAGATCCGCAGTTTAGTTATGATTGTACTGAGCTTCACTCTTTGAAGGCAATTTTCAGCTTATTCAATTGAATCATATTAATAGAAGATGTGTGTTACAATAGAACAAGTTCATAATTTAATAAATTTTTTAAATCTAGACTTACCTCGTAAATGGCAAAAATATTTTGCTAAGAAGATGTATATTTTTTATTGTTCATAGATATTTCGTCTATCTTCGTTATTGCAGGTTGCGTAGGTTCAACGAGAATTCCACAAGAAACAAAATGAGATTTACGGCGGATTTAATCAGATACATACCCCATGGGAACCGCAGGATCGTAGATTTCTTTCAATAGTCTGTAGCTACGTTGTATCCGTCCGTGGTTTAGGATATTTCTCAATTTAGGCGGTTCGGGTGTACGTCATTCAATTAATCATCGAAACATATTTTTATTAAGGAACTTGTGTGGGCGTCCGTCGTGACGTCTGCGTAGCTCGGTTCCCATGGAACGAGCCCGTTGTCAGTGTGACCGTGATTATGTATGGAAATCCGAGCTACACAGGGATACCCCATACGTCATGGAAAGGAGCCCACACTTTCTAGACACACTTGGAAACGCGTATATAGTGACGTACACAATCTCTCTCTTTTTTTTATGTAAAGAGAGATCAGTTGATAATAGAATGTTTGTCGATATTTACAGCTCGAAAAAAAAGAATAATGGCAGTGAAAAGAGTGACGAGGTTCTTTTTCAATGTTAATCGATAGTGTAAAGTCATTATTAGACTTAACTATGCGTTCATGGGGTACGTGTTGCTGTAGTAGTACCTCATCTAATCATGTTTCCTTACCTCACGTAATCAAAATAAAAAAAAAAAAGGAGCAATTATTTCAATAATATTTCCGTCATTGTCCAACCACTCAACTGATAATGATTACTTTATCTCTAGGAAAATCCTAGACAATAATGTTGTACTTCCTAAAAGAATTCCTAAAGCCATTTGAAATAAGTTTTTCCTTTACGAAAATTTTCTCTACGGATTCGTTCACGAGTTATTCACAAAACGTACATTCATTGAAAAACAATCACTGATTGATTCGTGTTTTTCAGTAATAACTCCTGAACGAAACGGCGGAGAACATATTCGTAAAGGAAAAAGTTATTGCAACATTTTTGGGACAGCGTGTAGTTCGAATTGATAATCGCGACCAATTTATTTCAATAAGATTTTAGTCATTGTCTAACCACTCAAGCCCGGACAAGTGAAGAAAATCCTGGACAAAGTGGTTGGAACAAATGATCGCGGAATGCAAACCGAGTTCGATAGTATCTCCCGGCGTGTGTTAAGCCGAGATGCACAAGCGGCGTCGATTACACCGCGTGGGCGCAAATTACAAGCGGAGATACATCCACTGAAAGGACGTCGATTATTCCCAGCACGGGAATTTCGCAATCCTCTTGGCTGTTCTTTTTGTTTCTTCTTTTTTTTCTTTTCGTTTCGCGTGTAATAGTTCCACAGCTGGATGAGGACGCAATCGGCCGTCCGAACGTGACATTTCGACGGATCGGTGTGCCTAGGAACACCATCAGGTGAAAAAGCCAGTCCATCGTCAGAAAATAAATGATCTCCGGGACGATCTCTGCTAATTGAACGATACGCGCGCGCACCGACAGTCGAATCCTTTATCCTTTGTCGATCCTCCAGCGTGCCGTGCAAAAGGTGAGATATCGAAATGCCACGCAACAAGAGTAATACGTTACGGATCACAATGGACACGGAGTGTCTTGGATCAAAACTGAAATATCGCCGGCCTGTTCCTCGAATTCCTCAGGTGTTTGAGTGATCTTTCCCTGTTGGGAGGCAGTCGAAGACATTTAACCCGGTGAAATTATCTCTGGAGTGCATATTTTATGTATTTTATGCGTTTGCACTTGCGCAAGCATTCGGTGAACGGATTCACGAAGACAATAGTTTTGTGAGATTTATTTCTTCTCTGAAATTTCATTCCGGGTAAATATTAGATCAAAATTGGGCAACGGAGTTTATGCATCTCTGACAAGAATTAGTAAATGTAATTTAATACAGTGGAAACGCTATAAGAATATATCAATACTGTTATATTATTTTCAATCTATCAAACATATTAAATCAAGTAGAGCAAATCAGTCAGAGCATTTTTAATTTCCATAAAAAAAGATCCGCTGTTTTCTTTGGCAATATCTTTCTTATTTTTATTAAGAAAATGTAGAATTATATTTGAGTTGCAAGTGGCTCCTTTTGACACATTTATATTTGTAACTAACTTTTTACGAATCAATATAATAATAAATAGAAACGTCTATGAAAAGAGGTGAACTCCAATCTTCTAACTGGGTGTCCTCTTAATTATAATAAAATAAGATACTTAATCTCATAATTCCCAGAGAAAAGGTTAATATATATCAAATAAAAATTGTTGAATGAACGTCTTCGTTCTATAACATGTTATTCTGAAAATTTAAGTAAACTCAGTCGAGTTTGCTACTTTGCGTGCACGGTACCGTTTCTCGTCGAAAATACAATTAATATCCACTTGCAAAGCTGCTGAGACATTGCAACGATGAAAAGGAGAAAAGTGAGGGAGAGCCGGACAGAGAGAGAGAAAGAGCGAGAGAGAGAGAGGGGGAGGGAGGATGAAAGAGAGAGAAGATGGCAGAGAGGCGATTGTGTGCAATAAGAAACGCGGTCGGTCGCGCGACACGGGCTCCCTGGTTATTGTTTGAGCGACACGGTCGAGTGTTCCCCTGCAGTAAAAGTAATTCGCACGTCCTGCTATAAAGCGAACGGGCGAACAATAAACTGTTTACAGAATTAATTTTACTACTTGAATAACGACCGGCAACAAGCGTTACCGTGGCCAGGTAGAAAAAGAAAGTCCCATCCGGCATGTCCCTCGCTTCTCCAGGCGGCACGTTTAATAATTCGCGCGCACAGAAGACGCGTGCACCCTATAGAAAAGTCTTACCTGAGAATTTTCCTATTGCCTTCGAACTTGAGAACATCCGATGATGTCACTCCTCGAAATCGTTCGATGATTATCAACCCTCCAATGCATGAAGTTCCTAATCTTGTAATAACTTCATTTTTATGCTTTTACTTTAAGAATTTTATACATCTATGATTAAAATGGGTGGATATAATTTCACACCCTTAGAAGTCAAGGGGTAACTCAGTCACCGCTAAATATTGCTGTACCATTACTCACAATATTGTTTATATTTTTAATTAACTTAACAATTACCCAAGGTGACCTCAATTTAGCCACGAAAACAAAATGTTTCGAAATTTTTTTACTGATATCTATTGTGCACTCCATAGCCTGCAAGTCTTGTTATAAACTTCTTTTTGTCAGATGGCTGCAAGTAGGTGAAAAATCGTGCGTCGCGTTACAGGCAACAATCTGTATATTAAAATACGTATTTCAAACTCTATTCGATTTTTTAATACCTAGAACAATAAATAAATTACTGTTTAATATAGAAACGACCCAATATGCAGTGGATCGATGCAAATAAGATGGCAGACAGAGTGTTGATAATTCTCAGAGGAAAAAGTCAGAGAAAAGTGATTTCGATTCGTCTGGCAATTCTGACTGCGCCATAATACAAACGCCAAGGACGTGGGTACACAGTCGAATACCTGAATTTCTCTCAAGTCCCCAGTTACCGAAGCACGTTCAATAAATTACGGATATCTCTTCTGCATGATCGTCTCCGTCAGAAACGTAACCCGGTTAGCAGGTCCCACGGCAGCGTAAGCGCAGTGGCTCGGTAGGTGTCCAAATAGAAGGTACTAAAATAAATCATCCGAGGAAAGCGTCTGGTATCGTTCGTACAGATTCCGTGTAGCTGTCGGACGGTTCCAAAGGGAAAGATGGTGGTTGTCCCCTATCCGAACCTCCCTTTCAGATAAATTCAAATCCCGACGCGGCGGCTAGCGTCTCCCACGAATTAAAGAACGACCAGAACGTGTGTCCGTTCTGGAAATCCTCCTGCGGGCTCGCGCGGCGAAGAGGCGCTAGACGTTCTTTCAGGCCCGGGGGCTGAATAAAATTATTATGATAAGACCTCGATTAATTTCAGCCTGGTGGAACTCCGGTAGTCGTCGGTCCCGGCGTAAGCCAGGCCAGCCTCTTTGAATAGGCTTTCAAAGTTCAGGGGGGATACTTGTATCCCTCCCCGCCTCGCGTCCCCCTTTCTAAAAAGGAACGAGATCCTTGAATCGTGAGCCGGCCTCGAGAGGAGAGCCAGAATCGACGGTCATTAATATTGTCGGATTAAACGGCCGCGCGCATTAATCCGGCAAACGAAGACGAAATCCTATTTCACGTCTGCGAGGCGTCGGGACGCTGCGAAGCGTCGCGCGACCCGATGCTGCTTCTTCTTGTTTCGGTATGCCGGTTTCATTAGAGTGCCTCGTGACCGAGAAAACGATCAACAGGAAGCAGAAGACCGGAGACGAATGGGGTGAGAATGAATGGCGAGCAACCTTCTATCAAAGGGCTTAATTATTTTTGAATAATCGTTAATCATTCTTTCCTGCGACGCTTGCTACCGCCGTTCTTAATGGCTTCGCAGATCCGACATTTTTCGGGATTGTTTAATTACGGACAGATTTTTATTGCACAGGAAACACTGTCTGCGTTTGTTTCAATGGTAAGCTACCTGCACATTTATTTCTTTTCATGGTGTTTTGACTTCGAAGTTCTTTGAATGATTTGACCATACTTTAGAATAGCAATTATTTCTATTATCTTAGTTACACAGTTCTTCTGTTAACTCGGACGTAATGATTGAATCGTTGAAATTGTTTCCAGAAGGTCTGCAACCCCTCCAAAACCTCAATTCAAAAATATATGGCTCTAAGCACCTCCACCTGGTAAACGATTAGCTATTTCACCAGATTTTCCAATAACAATTATTTTTATTATCTTAGTTGAACTGTTCTTCTCGTAACCCAGAGGTAATGATTGTATCGTTGAAATTGTTTCCAGAAGGGCTGCAACCCCTTCAAAAACCCAATTCAAAAATATATGGCTCTAAGCATTTCCACCTGAAGAAACAGTTAGGTATTTCACTAGACATTCCAATAACAATTATTTTTATTATCTTAGTTAAACAGTTCTTCTCGTAACCCAGAGGTAATGATTGTATCGTTGCAATTGTTTCCAGAAGGGCTGCAACCCCTCCAAAACCTAAATTCAAAAATATATGGCTCTAAGCACCTCCACCTAGTAAACGGTTAGGTATTCCACCAGATATTCAAATAACAATTATTTTTATTATCCTACTTAAACAATTCTTTTGTTAACCCAGACCTAATGAAAGTATCGTTGAAATTGTTTCGACAAAGGCTGCAGCCTCTTCAACTACCCAATTCAAAAATATATGGCTCTAAGCATTTCGACCTGGTAAAAGGTTAGGATATGTGACCAGACTTTCCAATAACGATTATTTTTATTATCTTAGTTGAACAATTCTTTTCGTAACCTTGAGGTAATGATTGTATCGTTGGAATTGTTTCGACAAGGGCTGCAATCCATTCAAAAACCCAATTCAAAAATATATGGCTCTAAGTATTTCCACCTGAAGAAAAAGTCAGGTATACCACGTAACGGGTCCCTCGAAGACAAACCACTTTTATTAGACATACTTTGTCCTATCTCAAAAGTATTGTTCAAGTGGCTTGTCTTACCCTGTGAAGATGACACACCCTGTTTAATGCTGAATGATGGGCCGTCGAATTTTGTGAATTTAACAGTAAAATACGAGTAGTCCGATATGTTACAACGGGTTTCGTATCATCGCTGACGTAATATTCCCGTCGAACAGCTGCAAAATAATCGTGCATGTGTGTTCGAGACATGATCATTCCCCATACCGCCTCCGGAGGAACCCGAAGACAAGAGTTCTCTCTCTGCTATTCTTTCCACGATCCTGCGATTTACCAGAAGCGTATCGCGGAAACGCGTTTCTTCTTCGTAAATAGTTTGTGTACACGAGTATACGCGGGGTATTCTACACGACGATCGTCAAAGCACAATATCCAAGCAACACTCGGAGACATTACACGCGTTTCACACGCTTCGCGTTCGCGACGCGACGACCAAAAACGGCCGGGCTGCTTACGGAAACAGAGACGCCGGGAACTTGTCTTCTGAGATGCAGTGTTTCTCAACTGTGCACGATTCCAAAGCTTGCAGTCCGAGCCTTGTACATTCCTCTAAAAGCTTTATCTTAAGAAACAATGAATATTTATGAATGTGTAAACACTAGATTGCGGATTTTATGCATTCATGATGAAAATGAGCATTTTAAATAGCGCTCGAGTAATGACATGGTAACACCATCTATCGGGAGAATACGAAGAAAGTCTTTCCCCAACCTAATGTATTGGGGTTGTTCTCGTTATAGCTCATTACTCCCCAATCAACAAGGACATTTCTAATTGATTAACTGAACAATTAAAAAACTGGGACGCTGCTCCAGATTAGGTTCAGGCAGTGGTGTGTATTCCTGATGATCTTATTGGGGTGTTCAACTATCTCCAACATGATCTTTCTTATAACTTTAGGTTCGTTGAAGAGTATGCTCTGTCTGCTGTCTTCTGGTGTTTGCAACAGCTGATTGAATACTGCCCAATCTGGTAAATCAAATTAGGATAACTTAGTTCTCGAAATATCAACGAATTAAGGGGTTAATTTTTGTATAGAGATGAAACTTTCGAATGGTTAATTCCCGCAAAAAACAAAAATCTGAAAATGAATATATTGACGTATATTATACACCAAAAGCTTCGGAGGGGGAGGGGGAGCAAGGGTTCAATTAACTTTGATAATGTATTATTTTCTGAGGGTTGTATCTCGACAATGAATGTGTTAAGTTTTATCGAGCTAGATCATATCGAGAATAGTGGTAAAGGGATCTATGTGATCGATGAAGTTGGGAGACGCTGTGGGTCGTTCCACCCCACGGAAGTAGAAGTCGATGGCGTCGGACGATGGAGAGAGGGTGGCGCGCGTCGGGACACACATACGTATCTAATCGACGGGGCGTTATGTAAATTTTATTGCGCCGCTTTACAGTATGCCGGAACAGGAGAATATATCTCGGCGTGGAAAACGCGGCGTGGCCGAGAGTTACGGTCGTGGCGCGATCGGTTACAGGTGTGCCCGATTGCCATGTGCCCGGGCTCCGAATGGAAATTGATCGATTATGCTAACGGGCCGCGTGGACGCAACCGGCGAGAAAATAAAAGAGGAAAGTCGAGGCGATTAGAGGCCCGGTTAAGCCACAGTGGTAAACCAAATCGAGCCTCCGTGAATATTTCACCGCGCGCCAGCGTGGTAGATGGAAAAAGGACTTTCCATGGAGAACGATAAGGAAACTTTATTGGCCACGAACGCTATGACCGCGCCGATGGGGAAAACGAACTTTTACAGCCACGATGAGAATTGAGATTCAACCTGCTTTCGAATCCATTCGGCCATTTTCTCTCATTTGAATTGGTCTCGTTTTCGGATCGACTTTTTTAGAAACCTTTATTTTATTTCTTGTTTGAAGGGTATTGATTGGCTACGGGAACTGAATAATTTCAGTTCTGTGTGCTTGAAGCAGCTGAGATTCAACAATTTAATAGATTGATGAACTTTATTTTTTTGACCCATTTTCTTTTTTAAATTATATTATTTTAGGGTTGATTTAGAATTGTGATTGTTGGCAAAGAGGTATGCCTACTTTCTTGTATTTTACAATTTTTATTTTTGTTAGCAAATACTTTAACAGCATTTGTTTAATACAAGACACTTGATGTTCAAACTCATTAGATAATTATTATTTAATTTTCATGCAAAGACATTAATAGTCACTCTTTAAATGTTCAAAAATATTTGAAGGGAATTTTTCTACAATTTTGGATAGTACTGATGTCTATTAATATACACAATATTTCTACAATTTTTATATTGGCCCTATTCATATTTATGTAATAAATAGGCATGACAAAGACGGACCGAAATAAATAGTGCAAAAATTGAACAAATATAAGTTTTAATATTATGTACGTTATATTATGTTGTAACAAAATCGCTACAGTAATGCATTGTGGACTAACGTTAATACAAGTTCGTTTTATTACATGTCTGAGAAACTGAACTCGGAATAGTACCTTTTATTCCAACAATTCTATTACTACCATTGTGTATCTTCTATGGAGCACCTTAGAAAGTAGACATTAGTACTATCTACGGTCCTCTCGTCGAGCAATCTGCACGAAATGAAAGTCAATGGTCGTGATTCAGTACGCGGAGCACAATATCCAATTAGGCCGAATAGATTCTAATTTGACCCGATTGAGGCAGAGCCGCGCAATCTTTCTGTCGGCGGTGATTGAAGTTGCGACTTAGGTCGTGCAGACAGTAGCCGATTATTCTATACTGAATTCCCTTGAGGCTTAAACAGCCCAACTATGATTCAGTACTGAAGCTATTCATCAATCTCTGTTTTACTCATCATTCACATTCCCTAAAAATATCTTACAAAATAATGACTCTGAATCATCGAAACCATACACGGGGATTATAAGCGGTTACATTTCATCACCATGGATCCTCAGGGTTTAATAGAGTTTTCAACTTTCTCAAAGAGGAAGTTAGTAGGCTCGATTCAGCGAGCATTAATTAGTGAAATTTTATTTTAGAACAACTTTTAGACTGGTTGCAATATTCTGCGAGAAATAATAACGCAAAAATTTGTTATTTATTAAATTTGATATTATGAGGTATTATGTAGAAATCGAAATTAAATATTCGTTGTCTTAAGACTTAATACAATTATTATTAAAAGAATACATGTACCAATGCTGAAATACGTATTGTTGTAAGGTTTATTTTAAATAGTTCCAGGAAAATGACACCTGCCACGCCCTTTTCGTTTAAGATATTCACCTGAATTTTTCAGCAAATAGTATATCAACATCACTGAATAAGACGCCTCATTTCTTTTTTAAATCAACACAATTTTTCATACGGCAAAAATGATTAAATTTCTCCGATACTTCAACTGTTCATTGTATCCCTTATAAAGCGAAGAGTATCTCAACTTTCCCATCGTCTTACCACTGCATCCAATCGCAGCATCCCCACGCGTCTCCCTGTAACAGTTTCCTTCCAGTCAATTAGCATCTCCGTCAACGTTTGTTCGACCACCCCTCGCGCCAATATTTACTCGGTAGAATAAACAACCCCCGGCCGGTATCTGCCTTGTGCTTTTTTCGCCGACCCTTTTCCCCCGAATTACCATATTATTTCTATTAGACAGCTCGCTACCCACAATTAACGCGGACGTATCACGAAATTAACGAACCGAAACCACAGGCTCCGGGACCCCTTTTTTCCTATCGCGGACTCCGAATTGAAACCTGTTCGCTTTCCGCCGCGACGGGGTGAGAATCAGTCCCCTGTTCTCGTGGACGGAAAAAAAGCCTCGGGAGAAAAGAGAGGAAGAGAACGAGCCACTCGTATGTTGTCCGGAGGGCTCGACAAAACGTCGGTGGACTTCTTACGAAAAAGTTTTTTGCCGGCCTCACGGGGGAAGCTTCCGCTAATTAATGCGCGAGCGCCGGCGAACGGGCCCCGGCGTAGATAATTGGAATTATGTGAAAAAGGTTCTCGTAAGGATGCTGCCGAAGGGAGGGAGGCGACCGGGAGGAAGAAAGGAAGATACACTAGAAGGGACCCGTTGTCGTCACGTGACTGATGTAATTGACGATCGCGAACGGCCCGTCCGCCCGGCGGCGTAATTGAATTCACGGGCTACCAGCCTTTTTTTCTGGAATATCTTTCGCGAGAGAGACCGTTGGGCGAATTCGAAGGGCAAGGGATAATGAGAAACCTGTGCGCCACTGCCGATCCTTCGACGCGAGGGAAACCTTGCCATTCGCGTGATTAATTAACGACTCCCGGGTGACGCGCCATTTGTAACCCGCGGTCCCGACCGATCGGATCGCTGATTGGTAGACGGTTAGCGATACCTTTTTTTTTGTTGAACACGCTGGAAAAATTACTTTGTACTTGATTCGTGGAAAAAGTTCGTCGAGCTGCTTTGTAAGGGATGTGAACGATGGTAGTTTGGTGGGAAATTGAGGAGGGAGAACTGTACTTTGGTCCTTCGATTCATTTTTAATTGATTTCTTCTCTTATAGATTGAAGAATGAAGGGGAAAGTTGAATGATAGGGGTAGTTTTATATAAAATGAATTTATGTAGTTGATCAATATTAGTAGATTATCAATATCACACAATTAATAAATTTCCGACCTGCCTAATTGAAACATCGACTTTGAAGTTTCCATTACACTATTATTTAACGAAAAATAATACAATTTTATTAATTTGGGGATTACGTGTGTCTCGATTTATTTTGCCATTTTTCACTGGCCTCAATTATAAATGAAATCGTTAAAAAAGCATTTTGAAATAAATACATTACAGGAGAGATCTCCAAAACAAGGAAAGCATCGTTTACCACGAGAATAATTCGTTCAGTTAACAAGTTTCATGCTCCAAAATGCTCCATTTACTCAAGACTCTGTACGCGAGAATTTATAAGACCTCGAGAGCTTTCACTGAAAATATGCTCACGAGATGTGCTTTATTAGATTCGGTTTTCAATTAGGAATACTTTAAGACAATATAAACGTCGTCGACGAGGCAATTTATAAATGGCGAAACACAATCGTTCAACATCGGAGTAACCGTAAAACATCATTACCCTGATCTTCGTCGGCTCACCGATACGTTCAACACCGTGGCAAAAGGAAATCGATTTTAATAACGACGCAAGAAGGCACAGAAGAAAATCGATCGAGAACACGATATTACCATAAATTAATCTGAACAGGCAGCTCTGTTGAAAAAAAATGATTATCGTAAATTGATTTCGACGGTCAGACTCCGACCGGTGCAACAAACAAAAAAAGTGTTGATCCCACAATCACCGAACCGCTATACCGGAGGAAACGGCGTGTAATAACAAAATGTCCGGCGATAATCAAATTTTATGGCTGCGGCATGTAAACCTCGAAAATTGCGCACCGTTTCACCGATTCTCCTTTCGCGAAAAAAACCACGGTCACTTAATCGTGACTATATCTGTTCCGTTTTTTTTTTTTTTAATTTCTTTTCCCATTTGTTTTTACACAAGCCGTGAAAACCTTTTAATTATTGGTCCATTTGAACGGGACAGAAGCGAAATGGAAACGTCTCTCTTCTTTTAATAATTTTAATAGACTAAACATAATATGATGATGCTTCTACATTTTCAAAAAATTTCAAACGGTTTCTAATTTTTGTTGGTGCGTAGCTTCACACATTTTAAATGAATTTGAATAATTTTTGTTTCTGGTACAAATTCTTTTGGAACCTAACAAAGACTCTCTAATAAGTGTAACCAGCAGTATCAGTTTTCACCCCTGATTCATCCCTTCAATCTAACCAACGTCTTTTAAACAAAAATCCATATCAATTATTTTCCCAAGAATTTCATTACAACTTTTATAAAAATCATGCACGACCATGTTTCTTCAGTCAGCAAAGTAACAATTAAAGATACGGAAGGGCCAGTCTATGGACGGCAATTATCGCGCCCTTAACGTCAACCGCAAGAAATCGATCTCTTCGTCACCTGTCCCATCCCGTTCCGTGCACCACCTACGATCAACGACAGGCTAACGAAACGATTATGCAGATTGCTGCAAGAGGGTTGGGCCCAGGTGACGGGTCATACATCGGAGGCCGGTACACGTGGTGACACCGTAATTTGCATCCTTAAATCGTGTAATCTTCCCGTTTAAGCGTTTTTAACGATCGCCGCCCTCTCGAGTCGCGCGAGTGGCCCACGAGGAAGGGCGTCCACTCGCTACTGGGTGGTCGGCATAAATTCCCTTTTTCCCACCCGCGAATTATGCTAATACGGGGAATTACCAAGTGTATAATTGATATTTATAACCGGAGAACCGCCGGCGTTTCGCAACAGAGGACGTCGACAGAGGGATGTTCCACGTCTACTCCTTTTTGCGACTCTGTAACATCTAGACGAGTTTTCGATGGTTCACGACCACTTTGAAATTCCAATTGGCAGTTGCACCTGTTAGCTAAATTATTACGAATATTTCATTTGAATGAAAAAGGTTAATTACCAGAAACTCTGCTCACAACAACTGGAAAATAATATCTCGGCTAACGGAACATTTGTTGAACAATACTGGTAAACATATCTGAAGCAGAAATTGACTTCAAAATTGTTTACATTATTAAATATAGTGGTATAGCCTGAGGCATTATGTATATCGATTTCATATCCATCAAATGATGAAAAGTTTAATTTTCGAGTGAAAATAGCTCCGAGGGTTAACAAAATGCAACCCTCCACATCCAAGATGAAATTCAATGCAAATCAACGAAAGCGCCCTGAACAAAATATTATCCGACCACTTTTAATAACGCCAGAAGTCGAGGCTTAAACAACCCGGAACGAACGAAATCCGTAACTAAAAATCCGAGACGCGCGACTTCCAGCGTAATACAATAAGCCATTATTAAACCGGGTGCTTGGAAGCCGTGGCTGACAAAGACATTCCCGAACTCTTATCTCGACAGTCCTCCTATTATCAATCTCAGCGAGGCGGACTAAGTTCTCCGGGTGGATGCCTTCGTGTCTCGGCAGCATCCCTGTCTCGGTGTCCCGGCGGGGAAAAGAATGCTGGAACTTCAATTAAAAAGAAATACCAGAAATATCGTCGGTCCCTCTGGCAGAAGTCGAGCGATCGCGCGATCTCTACTAATCTCTATCGGAGGAATTCCAGTCATTGCGATTTCTGGAAGGGAAGACACCTTTCTGGGGAGCAGGACATGTCTTCCTAGAAGCCTGAACTACTTGATGAGTGTAACCAATAATTTTAGAGTCAGGACTTGAAATACTAACTAGCAATTGCAGTGTCAAGAAAGTTATCAACAACGCCTAATCCAGACGATATAAAACCAAGGAAAAAGAAGTGTAAGCTTAGAAAACTACCCTTAACGATGCCAGACGTGTCCAAGTGTTCCCAGGACCTTAAAAAGTTGCCCAGCAATTGCACTGTTAAGACAGTTGTTAACCCTTGAAATCTAATCCAGACGATATAAATTCAAGGAAAAAGAAGTGTAAACTTTGAAAACTACCCTTAAAGATGTCAGACGTATCCAAGTGTTCCCGTGACCCTAAAAGAACTTTCCAACAAATGCACCCATCAATTTCAGCGTCAGACCAGTCAGCAACCGTCGAAAACTCACACAGACAATATAGAATCGCGAAAAGGATGGGGGATGATGAGGAAACTGAACGAAATTTGCTGAAACTCTCCGGTCAGACGGTGTCAAGAGATAAAGCTTGTTCCCGTCGACGACCCGTTGTCGCGGGTCATCCTCGCCAGGGCCCCGTTCTCCGTAGGGCTCCATTCGGCGTAGGGTTAGTAAGGTCACCGAGTGTGGGAACGGAGCTGGGCTCGATGACGACGATGACGCCACCGGCTCGATGACGTCAGTTCCAAGACAGGAGAAAAGAAACCGCGCGAAAGAGCTCGTAAATCGAAATGCCGGCATGTGAGTCAGCCTGTTCCGGTATACACGGCAATGAGTCGTTCCGTTCATTCTCGGGCGCCCTTCTAATTAGACCAGGCTGAAAATAAACACGAGTCGTTTGCTTTTAATTGCTCCGCTAGACGTTTGCGCGCGCTCGGGTCCGGTCGGGTTCTCGCGCACGCTCGCGCACGAATGTCGTAGGAGGCACGGCGTTTAATTATGTTCCTCGGATCGCTCTCGTTTGTCCGTGTAACCACGGAACGGGACGGGGAAAAAAAGAAGCGAGTATCAATCTCGAGACCCCCGTTAATTAGCCCGTTGGACCGGCTGGCTGGGAACCGGTGGATTTCGGGACTAGATGGCAGATGGGTGTCCCACGGAAGTTAACGGGCCGAGGAAACTTTGAACGAATGATCTGTATTAATATAGAAAATTGACGGACTCTTCGAAGCCGGGACCAATTATGATATTAACTGGTTTCTACAGTTTCTATTTTTTCAAGAAATTCGTAGACGAAAATAGATCCCTCGAGAAGCGACACATGCACTATTTAACAGCACTATAAAAATTACACTTAATAAAGGTAGAAGATTACATATTTATTTTTATAAACAGAAATTGGGTACAAATGAATTTTATCTTTATTGAATCCATAGTTTTCCATACATAATTAATTTAAGCTTTACTAAGTCCTTAGAAAGACCAGTCAGAGTTGTCCGGGGGTGGAAAATCCAAATGACGGCCATACGCGTGTTTCAAAGGCTGTAATTTAACGAAGCTGTCCAAAGTTCGTTGAATTTCACGTTCTCAAAGGTCCGACAATTTTCCGAATTTAAATTTCTCCGGTACCAAAGGGCTACAAAGTCGGTGCAGCGTCATAGCCGTTGAAACGGTGCATCGCTTGCATGCATGGCTGCACAGTTGTTTAGAAAACAGACGGGCAGAGAGAGACATGCACATCGTTGCCGATGCAGCCGGCGCTAATTTAATATTCTCCTTCCTCAAAACGACAGCCGTGACAACGGGGTCCGCGTCGAGTCACGACGCAGAAACAATTCTCTCCGCGGAGTAGGACGGAGCGGCACGCGGCGGATATCTGACACTTTCGCGCCATAGTCATCGCGTCATGCTTCTCTCCTTCGCCTCTCACAGGGGACACAATGATCGTCGATCGACCGGAGGGAAAGGACGCTAAATCTTTGTCGATCACCGTCCTACAGAGATGTATTCCGCTGTAAATCACCGGGCGATTGGACGTTTTCAGGGAATTGGTACTTTCGGTCTGCAGACTCGCTGCAGGAAGGAAATTGACACTTCCGTGAGACCGTGTTTGAGCCTTTATTGGCCGTGGTCTGGATTTCAATCTACGTAGTATGCAAATGTCAGCAATCTCCATTGGAATTGTAAGGGAATAGAACAGGCACAGTAGTCAGAATTTTATTGTTATATATAAGCTCAGTCAAATATTAACCATTTGCATTCAAATTGTAACTCTAAGGCGCCAGTAAAAATTGCTATACCATTATTCAAAACAGTTTTAATATTATTTTTGTCTGTATTCTATAAATTGTAAAAAGCTCGGCCGTTATATGAGAAAACAGGTTCAATTTGCCATGCAAAATGTGAACAAGATTACATAGAATAATAAAAATGATCTGGGTTGAAAGAAATGTCTTGATTTTGGAATGAAGATAGCTTGAGTCCGAAAGGTTAACTGTATTAGGTTAGAATTCAAATTAAAATTCGAACATAATTTTCCTGCATTACGTCCCCTCTAGAGGGTGGCGAATGTATTTCTGCAGTAGCCACAATTTTATTGATATACAAGGTCAGTGAAATATTAACCGTATTCTATTAGCTTATAATTAAACTCAAAGTGCAAAGATAAAATATTTCCCTGCATTACATCCCCCCTAGAGTATGCCGAATTTATTTCTGCGGGTACTCTTACTCACGTAACATTTCCAGCCCGACAGTGTCGTTCCAAAAGTCGACTAACAACGGGGACACGATGATGGATATCGACAACACCTCGGGAACGAGCGTACATCGAGGACGCTCTTCAGCCCGGCTGTCGGGTGCGCATTTGTCAGACGAATGTTAATTTTACAAGACTACGCTGGGAGAAGATGGAACACGTGGATTCGATGCATATGGAATCAGAGAAGCGCCAACTCTCCTTTAGGAAAAGTGGAAAGGGAGACGATGGATTTCGGCAAGAGAAAAAGAATGAATTGTGCGAGCAAGAAGGAGATGAACGTTCTTCGACGGATAACAGGAGACGGAGAACTTGATGGACAGGGGGGTTTCGGGATGAGGAGGCCACGGACAGCGTGAAAAAGAGAGAGGGAGGCGCACGAACGCCTATACACTGTCGCGAGCTCGTATTAACTTTAACGAGTGACGGCCCACGCGACGGTTCGACGGGTCGAAGGTCAACCAGACGTGAGAATCTTCGTGGATTCTTCATTTCCGTAGCCTTCGGGACCATGGGCACTGTCGGGTACCATCAGGGACCAGCGGGAACCAGCGGGGACCATTGGGCACCGTGAAAGTGGAGGTTCGCGTCTTCCACACGGAGATATTTGTTCTGCGTTAGAAATTGAAATTGGAAATTGAAGGCTCCGCTGGGTCTGCTATAGATACGGTGGGCGTATTGATTCGATGGGAAACATCGATGGAAAGTTTGGCGTAACGGGGTCTACACGATTCGCTGTTTTATCACTTCGGGGAGATGGAACAGATGATAATCGGCTGCAGCGGTTGTGCGGAGAGAAAGGCGACTATTTGTGTCCCTATTCATGGGCTCGAGTATGGTACAGGTGATGAAAGTACCATTTTTGTTGGGAATGCCTCTCAGGTCATGAAGCCACACGTTCATTGGAGATATTTTTGGAATTAGAGAAAATTGTCAACGTTACAATTGAATCTTTTTAGTTCTGGAATTTGTTGAGAGAAAATTATGATTGATTAGTCTTCTTTATACGATAGACTGACCGGATGTGAACTGTGGAAGGTGACGCTGACCTCGCGGAAAGTATAGATTCGCGTAATTAGTAATTATTGCCGCGTTGGATGGCGCTGTTGTCACCCGAACAGAATTAAACGAAATTGTCTTTTTGATTTTCGAATATCCCGAGTAATTTTGTTACCATTCAGTGGTAACAATGTACGTTCAACCAGTAAATCGAATTTTTATTCTATTATTTCCCAGTGTATCTACAATTTTTAACCCAACAACAGAAATAATAAAACGTTTCATTTCGAACACGATAAAACAGAGGACTGCACTGAAACACCCATTCTTTAGAGTTTAGAGACTATTAAAAAAATGTCTGTAGCTGTTCTTCTTTTTTCCCTAAATATTTGTCGTGCTTGCCGCAGCCACTTTGCCAAACGGCAACACCACCGCGCTGGTTAAGCACGCCCTAAAAATTCCGAATCAGATTAAAAGTACATCGAGGCACATTTTCCCCTATCCTAACCGAGGCTGAATCCTCAGAAGTGGCCGGACAGAATTAAAAATCCCCTTTTCAGCAGCTGGTGCCCGCAACGAAGAGAGAGAGAGAGAGAGGGAGAGAGGGAAGTGCAGCGGGATGGTACTATCGCGAATATTCCAGCCGCCCCGTCGTCCACTTGAATATTCCATAAAATCCAGAAGAGGCGAAAGACTCTTAAAAAGAACCATAAACCACCGGCGGCTCTCCTCGATTCCGCAGGTCAAACACGCTCGTTAGGCACGGGGGTTCGGCGGCTGCCATTTTCTCTGGCGATACTCGCGGCCTCATAATTACTCGGTCCGCGGTGCTCAAAGAGCACAGGGGCGGTCCTAAGAAGCCACTGATTGCAAAGCTGTATCTTGTTATCCGTGCTAACGAGCGCACACGTGCGCCTGTTTTGTTCGTTATCGTAAAACAAAAGGAATCGCCTCAGCTCGCGCGCGCGCGTCCGCTTTCAGTGTCCGTCGCGCGGAACGGAAGCCTCTTCGACGGCTCTTCCTTTTCTCCTCTCTGTCTCAATTTTTACTTTCTTCTACCTGTTCTCTCTGTCTGCCCGATGATTACGCATATAAAAATGTAATTTCTCACGAGGCTGGACCAACGTCGACGCGTGTGGTCGACGCGCGTGTGTGGCCGGTCCCGAAATTTACGATTAAAAATCGACGACACGGACGTTCGCCGGGGTCGTAAACCCCGATGGGCTCAAGCGTACGGGCTCCTTTACAAAGCGATCGATTTGTCATTACGAAACGTTTCCACAAAGATAACCGCGCGCACGCCGACGCCAAGCCGATTCCTCCTTATTTTCTCCTCGGGCTAGCCGCCATTGATTTACGGGAGACGGCCCGGCCCGTTTAGCGAGATTGTGTAAGGTTCTTAATCATCCGGACCCGGTAACCCTTTAACCGGACTGAACAGACTTCCGGATCAACGTGTATGATTAGCCCGGTTTCTCCTTGATCCTGCCGACAAGGACCCGACTCGCAGCACACCGCCACGCTTCGTTTAGGATACGCGGTTTCTGCGTCTCGAGGTTTTGTGAGACTTGACGTTCGCTTGAAAAGTGGCTGTGGGATTGAAAGGGCTGTGTTACTGTTCTAGGAATTGGTGTATAAATTTTTGGTTACCTTATACCTGAAAGGTACACTGGTTATTTTAATGAAACTCTTGCCTTGCAATTTAATCACAAGATTTCAGATTAAAACAACCGATTCAATTTTGTCTGACACTCCAAATATGCATTGATGGAAAATAAAATTAATGCATCGGATATATATTATTTTATAAAAATTACAAGACTGTATTTACGTGCTCGAATAAAGATTGAACAATTTCCAAAGGGGAAGAGCATCTTTATAATTTCAATAATTAAAAAATAGACAATGTGAAAGCGTTCATTTGACCGATAATTACTTTAAAATCAATGTAAAATGGTCAAGTTCTCACTAAGTATGTTAGTTTGGGATAGAACGTTATAAATAATCAAGTGTGATGTCTGAGCCAGCAGAAATAACGAAATAGCTATTACCATTTTTCCTCGGCCGAGTCTTCAAAATACTCGACAGTATTACAAAAAAAAATACTACAACAAAATTTTCGCACACCTTGCAGAACATAACCGGGACGAAAGACTTTACGAATCCCGGAACCGTAACTAAAATGTACAGCCTCCAGCACGAGGTACCCTAAACGACAGCCAAACTAATCGATTGTACCGTCCGAGTGAAGCAATCCTCGCTCCCGTTCGTCGACACTACCCTCTGGGGTGGCTGCCACTGCTGCCAGTTAGTCACGCCACGAAAATTTAGACTTTTAGGTTAAAATACGGTAGTTGTTTTTTTGTTGCTACTGCTACCCTTGTTGTAAGATCCGTCGAGCCGGAAAATAAAGATTTATGTGTTTACCGGCTGCGGACAGTCGTTTCCTTCAGGGAATACGGTATTCGCGTTTCTTTCGTTTCTGGTCTCTCTATCCCGGACGTTTCTTTCCCCTTTCGTTTCGTTCTCCTGTGCATAAAGGGGTGAGCGCGGTAAAAATATAAAGTCAGCCGGTTTTATGACACCGAGGCGTTTTTAACCCTTACAGAATTTTTCCGGGCGGAAGGGTTACGCCGACGCAAGTCAAAATATTGCTTTATTGAGGTGCTACCCCTAATGTCTCGCGCGGGTAAAGGGTTCCCCGGGTGCAGAACGGGTTGACTAAGAAACTCCAGCTAAAAAAAACGCGGCCCCAGACCCAAAGGGGAACATTCTGACTTCGACGTTTTGCAGTTAACTTTAGCGTTTTACTGGAATTCCATAAACGAACGAAAGGGTTACAGTTAGGTCGTGGACCCGGGCTCGGCTTATCCGTCTTAAGGCGGATTTCGGAGTCGTAAAACATTTCGACGAGCACTTTCACCGGCATCCTAAATGTTTTTATCCCTTTTGCAATTTTTTTGTTTGCTACAAACCGTTGACTTTATCATTTTTCGCCTCGGGGGAACTAGCTAACTGCCACGGCTGCAGATCTGGGAACTCGGCCGCACCGCTAGAGCTTACGGTTTTCCAACTTCTAGCTGGGAAAAAAGTTTGAAAAAAAAAGTTGACCTTTTAACCGTAAAGTTAACAGGATTCCATGGTTGACATATTTTTTCCACTGCTGACCAACGGTACTTCCTCACCGGACCGATAACTTTCGGGATTCCTCTGCCTAGGTCGAATCAGTTTTTCTTTCAATGAACTGCCGCGGGTTGAGTGGGAGTTAATAAGGCAGTTGGATAACTTTGAGGAACTTCTACGAGTGATTGATAGTGGTGTACTTATTGGTTGACAGGTCAGCACTGGGAACTTATCAGTACGATGCTGGGAACGTGGAAGAGAAGCTTCGAGCATTCGAATAATAAGTTTCGAGGAAGTTGAAAGGCCTTGTTAATTCGAGGACTTTTTAATTCGTGGCTGAATTTACTGTCGTTTCTGTCAATTGCAATTTAAACGAGTCATTAAAATATATAAAAATTGTTCTGTATGGCGAAAGAGTAGCTAAATCAATTAAAAACAAAATTATTATATAGAACGTACCATCACTTTGAACAAATTCATAAAAGTTATTTTTTTACAGCGTTCACACGTGACTGCTGTGCCTGAAACTTTCTTTTTCATTGTGAAGTGGAGTGAAAACTTGAAGTTGCTTTGACGTTTCGAAAATTCGAACGTCCATACAGGCCGTAAAATATTAGTTCCACACTCACTGTGATTTTTTGAAGGCAAGTGTTGGCACTGATCTCTTAAAAGTCAATTTTATATTTTGCACGGAGCTTCGGGAGTTGGAGATTGGCAATGTTTCGGTTATAATTCAGCGTGTCTTTAATTTTGTGGGGTGGTATGTAAGACTTGGAAGGTGTCGGGAACACGGGAACCGCGGGCACGCGAAATACGCGGGCCACTATCGCCGGTGTATTATTTACGCGGTTTACACGTCAGCCGGGACACGACGGAAACGCCCATCGCAGAAATTACACGCGGCTACCACGGCTCGGAGCACTTTGCAAAGCGGCGAGTCTCAACCATAGAAGGAGAAAAAGAGAGAGAGAGAGAGAGAGAGAGAGAGCGGCGAGCCTGCAGAAACGCGCAGAAATCGTACGAAACGCACGAGAAAGTCGAAACGGAGACGCTGGAATAATAAGGGAAACGATTTGACGGCGCATTAAATTTCAGTTAGCTGCGAACATAAAAGTATCGTAATTTGAATCGTAAAAAAAGCGGACGAGTTTCGCGCGCCGGCTTTTTCCCTTTCGGCGTGCGGAATTTCACGATCCTCGGAGAGAGAGACCACCGTGGTAGCCGGGTGCGCGCACACTCTCGAAAGTTACAACGCAGAAATGGCGTTAAAACGCTTCCGCAAGGCCGTTCGTCACGTCACCGACGAAATTAACATCGAATTAGGCGTCCGATAGGCCCGCCGCGTTAACTATCCCACGAGCACGTGACGTAGATTAATCGATTTTCGGACGAACCGGATTTTTCGCGTCGATCACGATCCTCGACGCCCGGTATAATAGACTGGCTAGGGCAAAAAGAGAACAGAGGATACATCAGGGTCTTCTTACAATATACATCGTGCCTAAGTAAAAATTGATTGTCGATGAAAAATGTAAAGGGGCAGGCGAGCATTGAATAAATGATGAGTTACATATTTTATGAATAGACGAATATTTATTATGGGGGAGGATTAAGCAGAAACGAGAAAAATGAATGCTAATAATAATTAATTTTCAGTTTGTTTACTACACGATGTGAAAAAGAAATTTTGAGAAATGGTCGGAACTGCAGAAAATTCTTTTTTACGACATTGTCATGTGAGCCCGGATTGGAAATTTTAGAAAAAGGTCTGTATAAGTCTGTATCAGTAATATACATTCTGAAAATTTTATTATTATTTCGAATATATTACCGTGAGTGACAATTGTAACTACAGAGGTGGTTAGATTCCAACAAAACTGGTTCATGATTTTTCTCGAATCTCATTCGAGAGGAACAACAAAAAAGAGGGAAAAAGTGGGAGTGTCCCTGAAAAATGGTTCATAGAAAAAGAAGGAAGTCCGGAGTTGTCCTTGAGGGGGTCCGGGCAATTTTTAGCTTGCGTAAACGGTGATCTCGTTACCGGTATCCGCAGTTCCAGTTGTAAATTTCCCTAGAAATTGGTTTAGTGCTTTAACCCCTTTCTTGTTACAGTTACAGAAAACGGACCTCTATTTTTACAACCATCCTGGGCCTATCCATCCCCACCCGGGGTTCTGCTTCGAGACGGCACGAGATCACGGCGGTAGCTTTACCAAAGTGGATGTTACGAAGGCGAAAAATAATTTATTGCGACGAACCGTAACACGGGCGTGGGATCTGTTTCGCTTTGCTGTTACAGTTTAAATCTGCGGTCTTTGTTGCGTCCAGAATGGAGGTCGTATTCCCTAATTTACGATTCGCAGGCCGTGTTTTCTTGTTCCGTCGCCGCGACGGCGTTACAGTTTAGACGAGGTGCTCGTTGTCCAGCTCTGAGGGTCCCCGGGATAATTATTTTGGGCCTGTCGTCGAAGAGTTCTGGGAAAGTGTCGACATCGTCGGGAATGGCCGACTTGCTCGCAATTCGGTGCTCTCTTTCTCGGTCGGGCTCTATGGCCTCTCTCGGGGATACAACAGCTTTCTCGATCCTTGCTGCTCGTTTGCGCTGCCATTTTTTCGCATCCGACGCGATTTATCGATCCGATTCTAAGTATCTCGATCGAGCCAGATGCTGTAGGTCTTGGAATAATGACAAGAATTCAAAGGGGTACATGCCAGTTTAAAATTATTAGTAGAATTAACAATTTTCTATTGAAATGAAAAAAAGTTTTTCTCAGAACATTGCTGGATTATAATTGCAGCATACGGAATTTTTACAATGGTAAAATTAATAGTAATTACAGGCGTAATAAAGTTTCGCAACTGTAATAAGAGATCGTTAACCCGAATATGACAAAAGTTCGTACATTTCCAGAGCTTATAATCAACAATTAATGAAACTGTTATTCAACCTCATTTTACCATTTAATTCCATCATATAATCAAGCACGACATGAAAGAGATGAATTATTTCACTGGAAACGTCTAACAATTCCGTAACGCAGCTAACTGAATTTGTTTCAATGTTGCGCTCATCGTTCGAAAAACTTTGAATAAAGAGCTTAAAAACAAAAACGATCGCGACCAAAAGGTTGACTGTCGGCGGATAGTTTTGAGTGTATTCAAAGCGGAGCCCGGCTACGTCAAAAATTCCCTCGATTTGGAGAAAATGAAACAGTCGGGGGTAACTCGTTCCATTCCATAAAACTCAACGGTAGCGCGTTTCCCCGGCGTGGAAAGTTGAAGTGGCGTGAAACTAGAGCAGGTACAGGGCCACCCTCCGCTTAGAATAAAAGTTCAATCGGTTCCGGACGTCGTTTCGGGCCGAGGCTACCCGGTTAAAGGGAAAGGGCGACTGTCGGGAACGGTCTGGCAACAGGAAAAAGGATTTCCAACCTTGGCCTCCCTCGTCGAGAGTTTATTATTTTATGCAACTGGAGCACGCCGCCTCATTGTGTAGCGAAAATTTGTCTTTACGACGTAATTGTGGGTTAGAGTTAAAAATTTCACCCTTTTCGTGAATTATGGAAGATGGCACGAGTTTATGGGACCGCCCGGAAAGCCAGCAGTCAGAGGTTTGCTCCAGTTGTAAATAACGCTGCCGGGTAAGGGTTGATTTTTCAGTTTCTTCCTGAAGGACGAGTTACTCGACAACATTGCCCAACAAGGCCCGGAAAGACGAACGCCTTTTAACTGCGACCCATTGTTTACCTCTTTCCGGGACAATTCGACTCGACGTCGACTCGGAAACGCGATCGCATCAACAAGACCCATAACTGGACCCCTGGTCCAAGTTTCCGGAATACTGATGTTCTACCAGATGTTCGACAGTTCGCTGGAATCTATGACCATCTTGGCACTACACACATAAAAATTTTTTTAACCAACCCATTTATTTACCTACACGTGTCTGGACAACTTTTTTAGTTTTATTACCTTCGGACAATTATCCGATCCGTGTTTACGCGAGCACATGTGTTCAGACCATTTTTTAGTTTCACTTATGGAGCCCCAGACTATTTTTTTACTGTTGTTTACGTACACGTGTTCAGACAATTCTTTATTTTCACTTATGTATCTTGAGACTACTTTTTACGGTTTTTTTTACGTACGTGTGTTTAGTGAATTTTTTATTTTTAAGTAAACCAATTTGTCTAACTTCGAAAAAACATTCAAGACGTTCATTTGTATTCGATACTAAATTACCAAAGCTCATAAAAAATTTAATATACATCAGATCCACAGTTGTTAGATAAAACTTTAATATTCCTCTCAACTAAGCTCCAGAACTAATCAAACCAATCTCCCTTCGTTGGAATGAACTTCGGCCAGCAGGATTTATGTTTCACTACGTTCGTCGAATAGACCGTCACCAATTACACACGCGTAAAACTTTACAGCCATAGAAAAACTGTCACTATAAATCCGGACGTTCCCGAGATGATAGTTCCATCTTCGCGGCCTCTACCTGGGGGCCGCAGCTTGGGGAACCTGCGTAAACCGAAAACCTTATCCTCGGACCATTTTCGACCTGCTCGAGCTTGGGTCTCGCTCTGTAAACCCATAATGACACAGCCCCGATACAAATACAGAAAAATGTAATTCAGACCGACCGTTTACGTTTCTTTAAGGGGCGAGGAGAGGTGGACCGCCACGGTTTTATGGTAAAAATGGCTAGTTTCTGGAACAAATTTTTACGATTTTTGTAGCACATTTATGAGAGACCCCAGGGACAAGGCCCCATAACATTTTTGTAGGTCGTCCTCCAATTTTTCTGAATGGTATGACCTTAGAAGTCTTTTCACGTCTGTCAGGGCCAACAGCGATTATTTTAAGACCTTTTTCGGTACAGTTTTCCGCGTTATTACGGTCACCCAAATAAAACACTGCTCTCGGTGCAGCCAGTCCGAGACGTTTTTAAATAAAACACGCTCGTAATGTTATATTGGTGTCGCCTCCGAGACCCGGAACATTTTTCTGCCTCCTCTGTCTGTCGTTTTGACAGGCTAGAACCGTTGTCATCCTCGGGGGCCAGGTTGCTCTGGGATATCATAAAGTTCGTTTTTCCGGAAATACAAAAACGAGGCTACTAAGAAACACGGCTGTGTTTTCAAGCCACACTCCAGTTTTTACTATTATTAGAGCGATTTTTTTTTCCTCTGTAGCGAAGCGTGGCACGGCACGCGTTCCTCTCGTGTTCTCGTTTTCTCGATTTATTGGGCCTTGCCTCGCCGCACCGCGCCGCACCGCGCCGCGCCCCGTGCTGGTGGCCACAGAGCTTCTCTCGCAATACCAGAGCTCCAAGGAACACAGGACGGATTGATAGCGGAGAAGTGGCGCAGGATGGGAAACAGATATAATGAGACGGTGTCACGAACCCTTCTCGAAAGATACGCCTCGACTCGATTCGTGTCTACCTTGCCGGCAGGAAATCCGCGAAATTGGATAACGGAGCCTCCAAGCGGGTTCGAGACCCTCTCGTCTGCTGATTCCACAAGATAAATTCCGCTAACGAATACTCTGTCGAACCGCGACCGGTCGATACACCCTTTCCAGGATTCTGGAGGGGGTACTCGCCGATTTTTTACCCCTGTATTGTGCGTTGCTTTTCCGTTTCGGAGCCGAGTTTGTCTGATTGCGGTGCTTCGATTTTTGAAAGGTGAAATCTATTCTTAAAATATATAAATTATTGTAAATTCTTTATTTATATATGTACTCACGATTATTCACGATTTATATGAGTACTCACTGAACTTGTCTGATAACGCTGCTTCGATTTTTGAAAGGTGAAATCTATTATTAAAATATATAAATTATTGTAAATTCTTTATTTATATATGTACTCACGATTATTCACGATTTATATGAGTACTCACAGAACTTGTCTGATAATGCTGCTTCGATTTTTGAAAGGTGAAATGTGTGAATTCTTAAAATACATTAATTTTAAATTATAGACCATGTATTAAATTCTTTATTGAAGTTGTGAATGATTCGTTGTTGGCTTAGAAATAAAAATATTGGCATGATTTTTATAAGTGAAGAGTATTTTGAATTTGAAATATTTTTATAGTCATTTTAAAAATTTGTCGACAATGTTCCTTTCGACTTAAAATAGTTAACATATATCGAATAAATAAATCTCTTTACAACAAACAGCTAATTAAATGTTTAATAAATGTAGAGAATGAAATATTGATCGAACTTTAGATAAAATCGTAATATTAGCTTAACAGTACTTAACTAAAATAGTAGCGTAATGAAACTCGCCTGGAAAACTTTTTATTCCTCAGCGGGAACTTTCCAATTTCTGCCTGTTTTTTTTCTTACAGGAGGAAGCAATTTCTCCCTTAAGCGTTCATCAAACTATTTAGAACTTTACAGAAAACGAGCTCCTTTATAAATATTAGAATTTTTGTTCCCTAGAAGGGTAAATATCGCGAAAGTTTTGGCAATAAAACTTTTTGCTGGATTAATTAGCCCGATTTCTTATTAAGTTCATCGTCTTTCTCATTTTCGGTCAGGATTTCACCAGCATCGTGGGAAGAGCTGTAATTAGTCAAGATGAACCATAACTTCTTGGTATGACAGGTGAGGCTAACCCTTCATTACGATGACAGTTGTCAGTTATTATACTGATTATGCAAGAAATCCAAACATTGGCTGCGCTCAATTAAACGTTTAATTAAAAGCTAGGTACTGGGCCGAGTCCGACCTTTCCTCTCCATCAATCCCGTCGGTTGTCTCGGAAGACAAATTGCAATCTCAATCACCGGAACATCCGTAAAAATCCTGACTACTCTATTTCGAACAGTAAAGTAAAAAATTTCGGAAACTAATTGTTTCACGTGGACATATTAAAAATTATAGAAGTCACTCCTTTGTTTCACTACGAAATGAAATTCTCTGTTTTTCTAACCAATGTTTAAGCATTAAAGTAGACATAACATAAATACCAATTTTGTTCTCTGCGAAATTATTCAGGATAAACAATTTCCACTCATTCTAGCAAGAGATTAATAATTCTATTAGATTTCGAAGCTGAAAGTTCTCCGACCGCGCCGGTAGAATTTCAGGGAAATAAAACAACGATCGCAGAAATTATCGGGAGTAATAATAACTCTCCGGGTGCAGCAGGAATTCATAATGGCGCATCATGCATCGGTGCATCTTGCCCGGCGAAGCGAAAAATTTTTTCATCGGCAGTTCCACCGCGTTCCACGGGGCGAGTCGTGAATTAACGAATCGTCGAACAGAGAACCTGCCAGCTTTTCTCTGCGCGGTGTGATTCTTAATCTTCTGCAAATCAACGGGTTCAGCCCGCTCTATCATTATCAAGCTAGCCGGTCCCAATCATGCGAGCCACTTCAGGGTCTAGGGGCTCGAACACGAACGGCCGATCGCGTGTCCGTGTGTAGATCGATTCGCCATTTTCTAATCCGCATTCGAAAACTCGGGACACTATTCGTGACGCACGCATGCTACCCATTAAACCATTTCTTGGCCAGCTGGACTAGGAGACTTCGGCCGATTATATTTATTGATTGTAATCGGTTCAGCAGCTGGCCTACGGAAGGGGTGAGAATGGTTTCATTGTCCTCGCTTAAACGATTTTTAAAATTTTACTTTTTTCACTGTTTCTCCTTTTTTATTTAGGAAATCTCTGTGGAGCTAGAACAGGAAATTATTAAATATACATAACTACCTAGGGAAGGTCTGAACGCTTTTCAAATAATAAGGGTAGCGAAGCGGTAGTGCTTTTAAAATTTTTGTAATTTAACAATTTCTTTCTGGAAATCACTATGTCCTAAGTATATTAAATGTTTAATTAGTACAGGGTAGTAGACAGGTGATTTGTCTAGACTTTTGAAAAGTGATTTATTAAACTTTGTTGTTTTATTGCTACTAGGAAGATTAAATGCATAAATTAATAATAAAATGTTAAGAGATTTTTGTCATTTAATTATGAGGGCGATAAAGTATGAAAATTTGTAAGCAGATTGTAGTTTTTACTCCACCACGGTAGCTGAAATTGAATAAAACACAATAATACAAAATCTTGGACGCAGCTTAATACAAATTTAATTTTTCTTTTCAGCTGGCGCAACCATTCATTAAGGAAACGAGTCTCCGGTTAATTATTCTTGTCGTAAATCAAAAGAAATCTGAAGTTGTATAAATATCCTCAGTTTACCGAACAATTTACATTGTTAATAGCAAACATTCATCATTTAATGCATCCAGTCTGACGTATTGAATTATTCCAATACACATGCCTTTCTTCCGGCAACCACTTTATGAAAGAAACACATCGCTGGAGTTAAAGAAACCGAATTTCCATGGTAATAAAAATTCGCCGTGCATTCATCGAATTATAAACTTCGCTCCAGGGAACTGTATTTATCCTGCAGCACGGAAACGAAGATGCGTCGCTTGCGTGCACAATTAAACTGCTCTGCAGTGTTCGCCGACAAAGAGATAATTTAAAATGTTCCCCTCAATATGTATTTAAATCATCCCAATACTTATTATTATATTCAGACTGTGAATTCAAACTTTACACACGGATGAAAAGCAAATTTTTCTTTGCAATCGTACTCCACACGTTACGGATAATTTAATAATAACCGTTGCAGTCGCATAATAATTGGATATCAAGTTGTCATTCAATTCCTATTGAATAATGAAATAATTAGCATATCGATGAAATAAACATTCAGCATGTTTTATTTTTACGATTGAAAAACATTAAATAATTCATGTGTAGTATGATCGATGCGCCCTTCTCGCAGCCATTGAAACACTCTTGCGTTAGTCACAGATGAATAGTCCTTAAATCAAAATATTCCACTTAATTTATTAAATAATACTGTATACGTTTTTACATCTGGACATTCAGCCTAAATCTTACACAAACGGTAGTATACGAATTTATTGCAATATCAGTTTCATACAAAAAGTCAACTGAAGTTGAACTCTTTCTTTACAATCATACTTACAACAGTTCTCTGTATCTCGATCGACAATTGTTCGTAACTACAATAACTATATTACAATACTACAATATAACTATACTACAATAACTATAAAATACAAGCCAATAACATTAATTGTAATCAGACTTACAATTCACTCTCTCGACTGTTTTAAATTGCACGTTTCTCCCACGAATGCGTAAGATCAATAAAGAAATTTATTTAGTCGAGTAAAAACCATTGAAAACTCCCACCGCAATAAAAATCACCGGTGTGTTCGTCTTAGTCTAAACTCGGCTCGAAGGAATCGTACTTACTCGAAGGCAGGATCAAAGATGCGCCCTTTTTTCGTGCAATGAAACGCCCCCGCGCAATCCACCGACAAAGGGACAGACTAAACAGGAATCTCGGCTGGTTTTCGTAAATATCATTAACGCTCGTTCACCCTTTGGATGACAGAAGCCTTCCTAAACCGATTCCCGACGCGGTTTGCTCCTTTTATGTGAAACAGATGCACCGCGAGCCTCGACACGACAATATTCCGGCGCTTCTGGTGCGTGTTAACGTCTCGCCGGCGTCTTTTTCGAAAACCGACGCCCGACGGTTCCGTCCCGTGAAATTATGTGGAGCCCTCTGGGATCTTATTTATTGAAAACAGAAGAACGCCAATTACGTTTCCACTCGTCGCGGCGCGGGTCAAGTTTCTCGTTATTATTTCGTCGATGAGGTTCGCGCCTGTGTCACGACACATCGTCGACTTCCGTCTCTATTTTCTCGCTCTACCTCCCCCGAGACGCGTAATATAGATCGAACACATGCGTGTCGGTTGTAATCACGTCGTTCCGGGTCTAATTGTAACAGGAAACGGGTGAAACGACGCTTAGGAAAATACGAAAACGATTAACGGGCTAATCTTTCCACTGAGATTGCTGTCGAGAGCTGGAATGGACGATGGTGGCTCGCTTAGGGGATGTGATGACGCTTCATGACGCCGAACGTGGAAGCTAATGGAGTTACGTGCAGTCGTGATCTGTGGAAAAATGATTTATACAGCGAGGAATTTTTACACAGGATCTCTACCATTAGATTTTATAAACATTTTTTATGCGCTTCAAATTACATTTTAAATAAACTCGTGAAAAGTCATATAATTCAATTTTTGGTTAATGCAAACTGAAATTCAACGAGGGATCTTTATGTTGTCCGAAAAATCGCTATACATCATAGAACAAAGTGTCATAAATTTATTTTAAATGGTAAAAAATTGGCTTTCATTTTCGCTTGAGAAAACGAAATGATTTAATATTTCACACGATTTATTTTCTATTTATCAGCAATTGTAGTCTACCTACAAATCCAATGCGCGTGCACTCAATACGGTACTTTGCAGTCATTCATTTCAGATTTATTAAATGTTTCGTTACAAATTCGCTCATCCCTAATCGTTCCTTCGGAAAATCTTAGTATACTGAATGATTTCGACCAAACAATCCTTTTCATCATTCGGAAAATCCAGTTCTGCTCGAGCAACGAAACACCATCGATCGATTCACTGTTAAAAATCATTGTTGGCCGAGGACAACAGTGTGTTCTGACATCCTCGGCAAACGGCGGTTGTTGTTTACGTGTGTCTCGTTGTTTGCATCAGTTGCTGAGCAAACTGCGAGCATTTGCCCGTCGATAGTTCGAGTGGATTTGGCTCGGCAGCGCCGCGAAAGAGGTTTAGCAATCGCAAAAAGCAGGAACGGGCTCGACAGGCAGTAAAAGGCGGTGACTTGAAAGAGGTTTTCCGTGAAAGGAGTGGTCCTGAACAGCTACCTTTGTCGAATCTTTGTCGGCGGATCTTAAGGTTCGTTGGTAGGCGTCGCGCACTTCACTAGCCCCCCTCGAAAACCATTCGTGCCTCTTGTAATTGAATCGATTCGATGATCGTGAAATATTACTTCAATATTTCACCGGGCGCCTTAACGTTTCAATTATTTTCCCGATCACGCACCGGCTTTATCGCCGCCGACGATTATGGGACACCACGGTCAATTTCATTCCGACGATTAACGTGACCCCCCCTCTCCCGCCATATTACAAAGGAGTTGCATTTAAGTCTCGCCAGCATTGCAGGAATGCAAGCTGCTCGACACTAGACTACAGCGCTCTAAAAATGACCATGTTACTTTATAAACATTTTAGTGCATTTAGTTAGATTTTAGAAATTTTTATCACAATATCACTGGATTGAATAAATTCCTCACATATTTATTTTTATATATTTTCTTGCAATTCACAAAGCCGTAGATTTTATATAAAATGTAATTGTTAACCATATGTAAATTGTCCAAGCGTTGAAATTTTCCCCAATTAATTTACAGCAGAGTGAATTTTTCAAACCCGTAGAAATACATGTCATTTTATTTAAAAATGAAGTAATACACCTATACACATCGTTGCTTTCAGGAATAACAAATAAATTCGATATAATATTACCGGAGGGGAAGTAAATTTTAATGTCCGAACAAGTGAAAAATTTAATATAGGAAACATGAAAATAGCCATTTTTAAAAAAAATACCGTAGATTGAATGAACTCTGGCAGAAAATATTCGATAAAGTCCTAAAAATTAAAAAAAATATATTATTCAGGCGTGTATGAAAATTGAAAAATATTCTGGAAACGATATTACGGTAAAATATCATTAAAATGCGTAATCCTCTTGTGGTTCTACCAAATATAAAATAATACAGTGGCCATCCTTGTGCGATTAACAATCATGTATAGAACAAACCTGGACTCATTTAAAAAATTAAATCGTCTAACTTGTTGTATCATTCTTCCACATAAATTCATCACGTTTTCTTTAAAGAAATTAGTATATGTTATGAAATAAAAATTCTAATTGATTGGAATTGCAGAGTTAATACTAAAAGTTACTTTTTACAACTATGTTATGAACGCCTATATCCAAAATGTAAGAATTATAATTTATTTATATACTGTGAAAATTTTATAAAAGATTTAAATATATAGATTTTCCTGTTTTCGGAAATTCAGCTACAGAGTTTGTTAAACAAATTTCAACCGGCAGTCGTCGCTACCTGGAACGTGGCATTATTGGCTTGACCGTGACGAGTTTCGAGCAGGTTTTAACAACAATCGAGCGAGTTCGATGGGCGGAGATCCTCGGGCTCGTTCCGGCTGCGAAAAGTGCGCGAAAAGTTAATTGAAGCCGCCGCTTTTCCACGGCTTTCTCGCACAATAGCCTTATTGTCCGCTTGTCGCCGTGCTCGTGAGGGGTGTTTTATTATGGGGGCTGTGTGACACGGCCGCTCGAGACTTCGCTTACCACAGTGACCGAGTCGTCGAGTATCTTCTGGAGAAAATGCTGCGGGAATATTCATGGGGCCGCCATGAAATCGGAAGGGCGTGCTGCGAATAATTCACCGAACAAGCTTTCGTAAAAGCTGTTAAATCAAGCGGTCGATACAGCGTTTTTACGGATATCAGAGAATGAAATTGGACGGTGTCTATGCCTCGTGTTCGAGATTTATAAACTCTGACGAGTCACGGATCTTTATTAACCGGGAGGACTGCGTTTACAACGGGGGCGGGGACGGATGCACCTTTATGATCACCGAGGTCCTTTGAATTACTTTTTAATTGTAATTAGGCGACTTTATAACTCTTGCTTTACTTCCTTCTACTTTTGTTCCTTCTTTCAATGGGTTTATACTGGAGTATGAATCTTTATGCAGTACAAGAGAATGTACATGTTATAAAAAAATTGATAGCATGTTCGTTTTATCTTGATCATAAAAATTCTTCTGCTTGGTAAAAGAATATTGTCGTTCATTCTGAACTCAATCAGCTATTACGATATTATTAGCTATTATTGAACCTTTTATAATAAGTTTTAAAATAATCTACAATTAAAAAGAAATAAGTACCGCAAGTTAAGAAATACACATTTTTCGCTAATGTTTATTAATAAAATATAGTGAAACCACGCCACAAAAAGACACACATAATTCATACTTCATATTTATAATATGAAGACCAAATTTCAAGAAATACGATAAAATTTCTAACCAAAGACACGTTTGATTTGAATTATCTAGAAAAGTACTAAGTACATAACGAATAAACAATTTTAAATATTATTCCATTCTGTTTTACAATGGCAAAACATTCACGTTGGAAACCTATCAGAAAAAAACCCGTACATTTAGGTGTGCACCAGCTACAAAGCAAATTTTTGCAGTTGCACGCGAATACAAAATAAAAAAAATTTCAAACCCAGCACATCCTTTTGATTTGCGAACTCTAGAGCAACTGGACAAGCAAATAAATTTCGCAGCGCAATCCTCGCGCGGTTTTTCTCCGTCATATGGAAGTTGAACGTTCCGAAGAGAGGGTGGCGCGAGAGCGAGAGCGATCGCCATAAAATTTCTCGCGATACGATCCCGTCAGCGTGGACGAGAGGACGCGCTACCGTGATGCGATCCGTGGGACGCGGATGCAACAAAAGTGCACTCGGTTGCAGTCAAAGGCCGCGGGTCGAGCGAGTCCAATCGGCGAGCAGAGGCAGTTCTGGAAAAAGTTTCGTCCGATTCCCAGCGATCCCATCCATGGAGGAGCCGTTTCACTCGGTGGTCAATTATTTCCTGGCTACTTAAGGCATATCCTCATGTCCGGACAGTCGCGCGACCAGAGCCCCGCATAGAAATACGTCGCCGCGACGAATCGTCGATTTCACGGAGACCGATGCGGCTTTTGCGGAGTTCTCCGCCCACGAAGCCCGCGCGCTCTGTCCGGCATTTTACAATGTCCCTTCGTTAAGAAGAGGCAGCTGCGACGGCTGTACCCCTTAAAAATAGCGACGGCTTGAATTTCATTAAAATTGTTGGTCGAGGCTGACGGTGCATCGTGCGACACGTTCACGCCCGGCAATTATGAACAACCAGTGGGTGCAGCGAAATTGGACGGTATGCGGGTGCGTCACTAGCCTAATAGAACTTTACTGATTTCCTCCAAGCTTACGGGTGTCCTTTCATTGGAGACGCGGTGGGTGGGTGGGTCTTCCTCGTGTAAGTTCGACAGGATTACATTTTCTTAACAGTCACGACTGCAAGACTAATTTTCTGAGCTGTTTAACAAGTTTGTAGTACTTCAGTATGAAGTGGTTCTGCTGTGCATTTTATGCTACAAGTGTAAATCGATGTAGAAATATGCAGGGTGAGCCACCTAACTCGATCACCTCAACTTCTACATTATTCGTTGTACACAAAAATGATTTCTATAGATGTTGCATGGTATCAGAAGCGGGGGCATGCTGTGGTATACACAATTCATTGCATCAGTTTTTTAATTGGGATGAAAAAATTGAAAGAACTTTTTATGTATTATTTAAGGGCACAATATATTAAAAATTGTAAACAAGATTTCAGAAAAATAAAAATAAATACACATGGTAATAAAACACATACTTAGTTTACTATATACCAGATTTGTTAACTGCATCAGATATGATACACTATGCAGCGAAGGGTTAAGTGGAGGTGTTTAATACATCTCTCTCAATAAAAAATATTAAATATCTATACTACCGCGATGAAAACAATATTCAAATTCGTCTGCATAAACGTAATCCCAAAACCACTCACCCAATCTCGAACATTTGAAAGAAAGAAACGCGAATAAAAAAATGAAGGTACCCACAATCACACCTCGGTCCACACCCCCTAATTCCCGCGGACATCACAGAGAGACGTTCAACGAGGAAAAAATAATATTCGTCATATTTCCACGACAAGTTCGGCGATCCCTCAAGTTCAAGGCGTCCTCGCAATATATCTTCTCCCTGGAGCGGTCGCACCACGAAGCATCAAGGATCAGCAGATGACGACCGAGCTGATTAGATTCGGTCGGCTCTGAAAGGGATCCACGATGCCCGGGACCGTCACGGGTTTCGAATCGGCATTCAGCCGATTTCCGCGCACCTTGGAAACGGTGATTCCGCCGCAAGTAAACAGGAACGGCGAGAACCAAAACCAGAAGGACCGAACCAACAGGAGAGAGAGTTGGTTTTAAGCTCTTTCAGGACCCTTGGCTCTCCTCTCTCTGGTGAATTCAGTTTTGGTCGTTAGCAGATGCGATCCGCTCGTGATGCGGCCGGGTTTCCCGATTTTCCACGGTTTCCGACGGCGACCGTGCGTCTTTGTACCACATGTGATCTCGGCCTGGAGCATTGTCGGTCGACGGCCACTGGGCTTCTACCGAAAGCAAGAGAACGGCAGCCAGTTTCCGACGTTCTTCAAGGAAATTCCCTGAAAATCCGACGTTTCACCCTCGCCATTACGCGGCTTTCAAGCCACTGCGTTTTATCTGCGGCGAAAGGAGCGCGATATTTCACAGGCTTCCAGAAATCTCGCAGATAGCCTGCAACAGAAACTGCGTTCCCGGAAACGTCTCGAGAAATATGTTGTCTTTTAACTTTTGGTGGCGAAATGGTCTCCCTGGCGAAACTTGGATGCGATGCGAAGCTCAGAGAAATAGGCGACTATTATTTTTTAGTGGTCGTTATTTATACGATGGGAATGAAGACATAAAGTTGGCGTTGAACGCTGCATTTGATATACAGACTGTGAATTTTATACATATTTAATATAAATATTGCGCAAAGCATATGCTAGAAGAATTGTTAAAATCATTAATATAAGAAATACAATTTTATTGAACCAGTGTTTCTTGTAATTGAAGAAGACAATTTTTACTTTGCATAAAGATCTGCAGTCTACTTGTTGTTTATCTTGGAAACTTTTATTGCCTACTTTAAATTAAATTGTTTAAGAAAGAGCTGAAAGTTCTTGTCTCCCCGAACTACAAGCCTTCCAGAATTTAATAATCAAACACATACATCAAATTCAACATTTTATAGTATCCTGACACCAGAAATATAATGGAGAAGTATAATCAAAATTCTGAAGAATACCCCGAAGAGGAACACTCTCCAAACTTGTAATGCATATACCTCGCCGAAATTGCAGATTTGCTCGTTCCGCCACAAAACTACAGCGATTGTCCATTAAAAATTGCAGTATACCTAATCAGACAGGTGTCTCCCGGAGGCACAATCAGCAATTCGCAGAGCGGAGGTCCGTCCACCGGTAGTCCCGGCGAAATTCCAACGGGAAGAAAAGAATAGAAAAATCGCGTCCAAGGCTGTCCATAACAGAAAATCTCCATTAAAGTTTTTGCTCGTCCCGAAGAGGACGAAAGGAGGAACGAGTTCCAGGCGACGATGTAACGCTCTGCGAAAGGATTACTGAAAAATCCTTGGCGGTCAATAAAACTCTCGGCTGCGTAGTCCTTGAGGCGAGATTAGGACCACGGAATATAAAATCATGCTCGAACCTCTACGAGTCGGTCCCTCTGGCGAGGAATCGATCTTCTTCGGAGGCTGGTGTCTCGTTTAGCAACCGATCATCGTTCGCGTAAATACGTCGACGATCGTCGAGGGGCCGGTTTTACGGTCACGAAAAATTACTTTACAGTTTGCGACCGTAAAACTGTTCCTCCGGGCCAACTGGGTACCGTTCTTATGCCGTCTCTATAGCGTCCACGGCTACCTTCTGGATACGACCACATTATTAGGAATTGTCCGTGGCCATTCGTCCTCCCGTGAATGTATATCTTCTCGCCCTGGGGCGTTATGCAATTTTACTGCGACGCTCCGCGCGCTTTTTAGCAATCTACCGGGAGAAAGTTATTGCAACAAAAAGATATCCATTTTCGGTGGCCCCGCTGGCTTTGCTAGCCATGGCAAAAATGATTTGATCAATGAAATCCAGCATTGCAATTGTTCGCAGTTTCAACGTTAAAAATATTTCCATTAATAATAGAAGTAAATACATTAAACTTGTCATAGATAGAGGAAATATTAATCTAAAAATGAATATGTTTTTTTTCATAGTATATAGAATGTGTAAATTAGATTTAAGGGAGGGTTCAATTACTCGCTGGCATTCAGAATTCAGAACAATTATTTGATTATCAGAAATATTGAAAGGTGTTTCCATGAATACTTTCATACTTTTCATGATAAAAAAACAAACGAATTATTAACTTCATCAATATTTTTTTACTGTACTGTTACTAATATTTGATATATACGTCCAATCAATTCGTTCTGCAATCGGTTCATGATTTGTAATTGCTAGTATTTTTGATCATTTGAAAAAATAACTAATATAAAGACATTTCTAGCTAGAATATTTTCAGCTTCGCTAAAATTTCGTCGAACGTCTCCTCACAATTCGCTCTCCGTCCACCAAATCCGAAGAAAATACACTAAAAAAATACAGTTTAATTCTTTCCAACCATGAAGGCGGTCTAACGGGCTTAACAAACCTAATCAGCAGCGTCCCCCGTTAATTTTCCAGACGCGTGGAACCGAACGGTAACCGAATTCTGCCGAACAAAGTTGGTAATCCGTCGAAGAATTCGGTGGGCTCCTTTCGGATGCAGCGGCGGCTGCATTCGGATATCAGGGCCGAATGTAAATCGCATGGTAATTTATGCAGGCGCCACGAGGCAATTGCGCTTTGGTCACCGCGGAGCCACTGAACATCCTCCATCCCGTTTTATTTTCAGGGAAAATAGAATCACTGGTGTTATTAGCTATAATATCGGATTTATGATTTAGACGAAACGCGCGGGCAACGTGCGACGAAAAGGATATTACCACGGGAAAAGTTCTCGCGTATTCCGTGCCGTATGTTTCCTCAGGATATGGTTAACGGGTCGAGGAAAGAACGCAATTTCTTTAACGGCCGGGTTAATGCAGATTGACCCACCCCTTTATTAAAGCGCAGCCCCTACTCGTTACGAGGTTCGTTAACCGTAATCTGCCGGATTTAGAAACTTCCTCTTCGTTACTTTTTCTTTTTTATTTTCTTCGATTTTTGATCAGTGCGCTCTTAGCACCAAGAAAACGTGTCCGTTCCACAATTGATAAAAAGTAAATACTAACTGTTTCTGAGGCATCTTATCTTTTGTCAGGATCCAGTTGTGATCCCAATTGTTAACTTTCTGCAGAAAATATGAATGTAAAAATTCTTCTTTTTCACAAAGCAAGTAGATAATAGTTTTCCTCAATCTAGTTCAACATGTAGTTTAATATCATAACGTTTAATAATTTACAGACGCAATTATTTCTTGAAAATGATCTATTTAAGATCGAAACGTTTAAATTAATGTGGTAATTTTGACAAAAGTGTTTTTAAATAACAATTCATCGAACCAATGCTCCGATAACATTAATGTATTTGTTATTAACAACTCTACGATCGATATAAGGAAATAATTATTCTGCAGAAAATGTTTTAGAAAAGATATACGAACCACCACGAGTTCTGGACCTTGAACACCTTGTGACGTGAATCACTATTGGGCAATGAACGAGGTCCTACTGTACTCCATAGAAACATCTCGTCCCTTTAACCCAGCTTCTGTTGAAAAAGTTGTCTGCTGAACAAACGGACGAAGCGCTCATCACCAATATGAATTCTCAGAGTTCATCCGAGGGATGAAGAAGAAAGGCGACGACAGTGAGAAAAAACTAATATTTTTACGAGGGTGCGTCCTTCTCTTGCGCAACCTGGCCTGATCGTATATCATCGCGGCGTTAAGTAACACAGCGGAGAGATATTCGTGGGGGTTTCTTCAAGTGAAAAGACCGAGAATCGTCCGGGAAAAACTTCGGTACCGTTGAGGTGAAAAACGCAAGACTATGGTTTGTTTGGCGGACCTCCTAACGTTTCTGGCCATATTTCTGGCCATAAATACACCAGACCGTGGCCAAAATATGACAAAACGTGCTCCTCCCCGAAAACAAGAAGAGGCTCTCCCGCTGTCATGGCCGAAAACGTCCGAGGAAATCGTCTTTGGGACCTTGAGGAAATCATGGCTTCTTCTTCTGAGGAAGCACCCGGACCCCGTCACGCTGATTCCCCGGGTTTGTTTTTCAGCATCCTGAGGAACGCTTCCGAGGGACACCGGCATCGGTGGTCGGGAAATAGCCGTGAAAATGAAGATCTATTATCGAGAGATCCTGGAGTAAGCGGGGCTTCTGGAAATCTTGGGTTTGCTGATTAATACGCTTGACCAGAATGGATTACCGTGACGGAAATTCTTCGAACACTTGCGTTTGAATCACTGACACGTTGCACAGCGGTCTGTCTGCTAATCATCTAACGGTGGAAAAGTCATGAGCCATTCGAAATGAATAAATCTTTGTCATATCCCGAGCTACTGAGTCAATAACATCAACCTTCTGTAAAAATAATTAACAATTGCAGAGCAGCACGGTATGAGCCTTTATATGTATTTCATAAATCGGTAAAATTCGCACCCTCTTAATAAATTGATATTCATAACAACAAAGTGCTGGACATATCGCGCGGTGCAATAAATTTTCAATCGACATTGCGGTGTTATTTAATTGAAGCAGGAAATAAATATTTATCGATACACCTGACAAAAAATCAATTAACGTGAAAATGGATTGTGTCCTATGGTATCCAATTATTATCAGTACTTCATGTGCGATATTTATTTTGAAATATCACCACTTTATTGCGTCATGCGCCAATATATTTTATCCGCGTTTTTGCAAAAGTTCGTCTCAAATAAAAATTTCAAACAACCTAAAAAGAATGTATTGATACTAGATCGTAACATTTTGACTTAATGAAGCTGCAAACTCTATTTTCATACCGCAGAAAATTTCGAATTTTTCATTCAGTAATTCTCTCTGAAAGAATTAGGAAGCTTCGCTTGTTTTTACACGCGCCAGCTGCGGATTTTCTTGCGCAGAACCTGGACTGTTTTATAGCTTATTAATTTATGCACACGTTGTGATAATTAGTTTCTTTAATGAGACGACGAGACATGTGGAATTGAGGATATTTGTCTGGTTTTACGCCTACTGGCAAGATTTACGGCTGGAGAATGGCAGTAAATTTGATCAGGATGCCGTAGGACTTTGTTTTCGCAATCAGATACAGATTCTGTGTGACAAGTATCTTCACTTGTTATACAAGTTCAAGGCAACAGTGATGTGAAAACATTAGCCTTAATTTGCGTATTTTTAACAGAAGTTTTTACATACTTAATATTCTTTTATCCCAGAATGCACCATTTAATGTTACCCTACCATTGTTAGAAATCAGATACAGTTATTTTACGTACTTCAAACAGCAAAGTGTCCACGTTATTATTACAAATATTCGTACTTCATTTAACAGAAATTCTATCATAAACCAGCATTTTATTATTTCTGAAGAAATTGTATGGACAAAATATAAAACAGCAAATGATTAGAAAATTTCAAGAATATTGTTCTGATGTGTACAATGTCATAGATTTATTAAGGAATGAAATTAATTTTGTATTTACCTCCTACTGTCCACGATCATTGCAGAACATTTTTCAAACGATCGTAAAACCTGTACCGCTTATTCCAGTCTCGAAGCTACTATGTACAACGTCTGCCTCTCAAAATTGCAATGGGAGCCTCAAAATCATTACGTGTTTATAGAAGGCACGTGCACCTAGCTCATAATAATATATCTCCGGGCCGTTAATGGAAACCTCGACAACGCATAATCGTTACATGCCTACGCAGACGTTTAATAAAGGGATACTAAAATTTTCTCCCCGCGAAAAAATCGTTTCACGACCGCCTATAGGATGGTAAATTTTCACGCAATAACTGGTAATCGTGGTAACGACATCCGGCTGGGGGGTTTCGCCCGTATTCATTAATATCAATAAAACTGCAGCGCGTGGTTCAATCGGCCCTGGCAAAGGAAAAGGAAACGATTTTATCGATGCACCTACGTGAACCGTTTATACGATCGGTTTAATCCCTGCGGCTGTCCGCAAAATCCATCGATCGACGAAACCCATTGGTTGTTACGACCATTGAATGATCCTTATGTCCTTCTGCTTGAGATGTACTTACGTATGGGATCCCATATGACATGCTTTTATGCCGGGAACCCGTTGCGGAATATTAATTGCTAAGAGACGTCGACGAGTACAATATTGCGATTTGCATAACTGTGGACGAAACTCGGACACCATTTTAAAAAGTGATGTACGATAAAAACCGGAAATCTGGTTGAATTAAAACCTTTATTTGACTCCAAATATTTCGCTTTATATACAACGTGTAATTAAAACGTTTATTACATTAATTAAAATTTAAACATTTAGGGCATGAGAGTGAATCAATGAATATAGTTGAAAGTTTGTGATTTCAAATATGCAAAATACGTTTCAAATTGCTACTGCCCAAATGAAAATTAAAATGCAGAGTTGAAGTTTTTTTTATTGTTTCAGGTTATACGATCTGACATTCGTATGATATGATAATTATATATTTCTACATATTGATGAGTTAGCTGTGTGCATAAGGTCCTGAAGTTTAATTAAATTGTCGAAACGGTGAATTTGATTAAAAAGTGAATGTAACGAAACTTCAGCGTACAAAATATAATTAAAATACTCACTACATGAATTAAAATTGAAACGCAGAAATGAGGTGTACGCTTATAATACGATTCCCAAGTTTAATTATCATTTGTTAATAGAATATGAGCAACTCACTTGTTGGAATCTCTTTTACGACTAATAAATAGTATTTAATATAGTTCATCAGGCTCCTACTCGATCGTATGAATTAATCAGGAGAAGAAGTTTAAGGTCAACGAGATTCGAGATTAGAAGACCACTGCGGAATTTAATGCAAATTCCGAAGGAAGAATTTAAGGAAACAAACATTTCTCAATAGTTAATCTTAAACAATTGTTATCGGCGCTACGTTTTCGATCAATTTTTACATTACTATAGCTGTTTTACAATATACCCGACGTTTCGGTTCTGATTTGAACCTTTCTCAAGGGAAATTGCGTCTAGAAAGACAAAAAAACCAAAATTAAATAAACCTTTTCTATATGTACTGTGATTTCTCAATAGTGTACGAACTCTTAGTTCGAACGCACTGAAATGGAGAAAGAGAAATAGCTAAAATTTTATGGAAATCTTCAATGGAAACATAAGCACGAATAGTCAGTTTTCCGGAAGAGACGGAAGCAGTATTTCGGTTGACACGGAGACTGAACAATTTGTAAGTAAGGAACCGATACCCCTAAAGACAGTCCGCATTCACACCTCTGTCGAAGTTCCAAGAACCACCGGTTACATCCAATTACACGGGTACAAGGGAGTGAAATTGTTCGGTGCATTCTATAGCCATGGTTCTGGAACAATCGACTTCCGACCGGTTCCTTGGCTACGCTAGACAATGCGAAAGGGGTCACCGAAGAAGCCTGCGTCCGAGCTTAATCCCACAATATTTACAATCGTACTGTCTATCGAGAGCCGAAGTTGGAGCAGAAGGGTTGCTCGAGTACCGATTTATAACGTCGGTCTGCCGGGAATAATGCAATCTTTAAGGATTTAGTGGCGACCGGTATTGTTCGTCGATCCATCCCTGGCTACCTAGATTATAACGCTGCTCCTGTAGACGCACACACCCCCCTTTTCTGTTCAAAACCAATGAATTCCGCGCGCGAACGAGATTTATTGCCGACCCTGCCACGCGCAACGCTGTTTTCGTGAACACGTCCACGAGATCGTGGGCAACTTTGTGCGGTCAACGCCGGACTTTGATAGAAGCGCTGCCACCCCTTGATTTATGGTGTTTGCGGTAAGGCTCCGCGGTCGAAGGATTAAACCCCGTGGGAGTGCCGAAACGTACCGCTAACTTCCTGGTAAAACTTCGACGTCCGACGGCCGCACTCTGACGATATCCTCGTCATAGAGTAAATGTACCTATTAGTGCGGGTATTCGTTTTACTGCACTATTTTTCCCCAATAAGACTAAAAAACGTAAAAATAATTGCCCTCAATCAATTTGTACGATTTAATGAGAATGTACTCTCGCGAGGCAAACAAAATTGTCAATCATTCGCATATTTGTATAATCTGAGGGTGTGAAAAAACATTCTCTATAAAAAGTAAAAATAAAAGGACTGTTGTTGACATGATTGTACATTCTTTATATTGCTTTAAATTGCATAGTTTTATTATTACTTGGATAGCTACATCGATACAATAAAAATATAAAAAGAAACATCTCTTGTCTTTGTAATAAAATAATAAAGCTCTCAGCATTACGTGCGTTAAAGCAGCGGTTTCCAACTTCTCCAATTTCATAGTTTGTTTTTTAATCATTAAAGTGAAGGAGCTCATTATTGCGGCACACAAATCAGCAGGAATGTCCCTAATACTGCGGCGTGAATTACATGAATTACGAAAAAGAAATAGTGAACCACTTTTTTATTTACGTCTGTAATGAATATGTAAAAAATGTGGTTTGTAAATCCTCATCAGTTACATGCCTACATTTCCTTGTTTTGTTAATTGCATACAAGTCATCGACGCGTACATAATTTCTGTCCACGTTGAAAAAGTGTGCGAAGTTTGATATCAGCTACGAAGCGAAATAATAATTAAGTTGCGCACTGATTGTTTTTGCCCGTATGGTCATTTGCCGGTATTAAGTATAGCCCTCATCTCGATAGGAATTTCTCGATGGTTTTAAAACAAAATGGCTGATCATCTTCCGGCAAGTTAGCCGGAGCACGAAGCTCATCGATAAATTAACTTCCCATGTCGACGCTTACGTAGACCATCAGGAACCGGTCACGGGGGATTAATTTTGCGATTATGATAAATAAAAACTCGCCGGCAGAGAATCGTCCGTGTGACGCGTCGCCACCGGTTCCGAACAAGTAGCAGATTAATTCGCGATGACCGTGCGGTATTTCGGGACGCGTGTAATCGTACTGTTTCAAAGTGTCATGACCAAACGCGAGAAATGGTGATATAATTACCGAGACCTGCTGCAGCGTCATCAACGAGTCCTGATACATGTTGCGGGACGGGGCGAGGCTGTGTCTAAATTGAAAAACCAGAAAATGCCAATTAAAACACCATTTATAATATTTAAAATGCAGATTTTTCGCATGTGTAAAAATAGGAAGCCAACTTGTAATCTGATATTTGTTTTAATTAACAACAATATATCTGTATTAAAACTACAATTAATGTTATTCGCGTACTGGTTCGATCAATTATTCAAAACTACAATTAATGTTATCGGCGCACTGGTTCGATCAATTAGAGACAATAAGCAAATTTGCAAAAATTACATGAAATTTAATTCGACGTTTCTGTCTAAGTTTAGACCATTTTCAAGAATGTAAATTTTTAGTATTGCGTCTGTAAGAATTTAACAATTGTTTAATATATTGTTAGGCAAATGCCTTCCCGAAAAATCAAAAAACACTAATTTATTAATAATAAAAAACAAATGTATTAACTCACATGTTTAGAAAAATGTATTAATTTAAATTCTTAAGAGTCAAGAAACCACGTGTTGGTTCCATGCCGGTGGTATGTGGACTGAGTAAACCGAGACAATTTGAAACAATAACGAATCAAAGAACACTGATCCATGTATTGGCCAATCGATAATTGACGGCAAATATGAATCTTTCGAAGTATATAATATATCTGTATTATTTAGAAATGGTACTTCTCGATATGAGATGTAATAAATAGACTGCTAAAAATTAATGTGTGTCAGTAAAGGGTTCAACATGATAATAATAAAATGTTGCTATTTTAACGTGCAAACTATGGGTTCATAAGTAGCAATTCTACTAAAATTCAAAATAGTTTGTACATTGTACATTGCAACGATAACACTGGAACTGTATGTAAAAGAAAATTCGACAACAATTATAAATTAATTCATACAAATTCATATTTGTTTATACAGTCCAGTCTGTATGTAAGAAATCCACGACCTGTTGATAGAAGTTAATAAAAAATTCAATTCTATATAAATCAATAAAATGTGTAACACCTAGGGGATCCCAGATACCAAAAAATGGTTCTCTAAGCATCGTGATCGCAGCTCCGCTTTAATCTAAAATCGAAATACACGGTTTCACATTGGTATTTCTTTCAAGATTTCCTGGCGGCTTCTTCCTTCGATTCTTTCCGATCCTTCAGCTTCTTCCCCGCGGTTTCTTTTTCTTCATTTCCGAGGAGCAAAAGGCGAGCGTTCATTGTTTCGATCCCGAGCTTACCCGGGCGGAAACAAATGACCGGGCGCATAAAGTCGGTAGCAAAAAAGCATCGGGTTCCTTCGTTAAAACTAATATATGTCACCATTATTTTTAATAACGCAAAAAGGGCAAGAACCATCCACCGTCGCGTAATGGGAACTTTCTGTGGGCGCACTCCTCCCTCCTCTTCTTCGATTCCGCGCTCCGTTTCTTTTCGGTTTTTTCCCCTTAATTGTCCGGGCCCGGCAGATGGTGCCGGGCGTTCGGCTAACGAGACTCGACAGTACCGTGGATCCGGAGTCATCGTTTTACTTATCACACAAGGTGTATACATTGTTATCGTAATTAATGGGCCTACGCACGAGGAATGCGAGTTATGGGCACCCTCGAGGGTGTTTTCGCTTGCGTGACCTCGCCCAATTGAAGAGGCCTTGCCGAGAACGCTGCAAATGATGGACATAACATTTTTCTTAAGCTACAAACGTGTTCTATAACTTCAAATTGTTTATAAAGATCCACTTTTGAAGTGAAAACTCGCCCAATTCAAGAGCTCTTGCTGAGAACATTGCGAATGACGAACATGACATTTTTCTTGAGGTACGAACGTGTTCTCCAACTTCAAATTGTTCATAAAGGTTGGAACGCTATTCGGCACCCTCGAGTGTAGCCGAGCGTGTAAGAAACAGAGATACAGAATCGCCACCAAAGATTTCACTTCGGTCGTGCGGTCTTATGCGCACAGTATTGTTCTATTTATAGTCGCTGAATATTTTTAGGAACATGATAAATCAAAGAAAAAAAGGTTATTAATTTTAAAAACACATTTAAAAAATTGATGAATCGACTTGGCTGAAAGAAATGTTAAGTTTGAACATGTTTACCTCCGATGCGAAAAACGAAAGCGAGCAATACGAATTGTTCAATTAATTCTCCCTTAGAATCCCGGCAGAAAGAACGCGATCCGGTTAAAAGCGGAAAATTTATTTTCGAGCTGGCAAACATAGGATCGTTAGACGCAAAGTTATAGCCAATTAACGGGATAATTACGAATTCGGTAGATACCGTGGCGTGCACGGATCCTCGCGGACCTCCGACCACGTTGTAATCAATTTTCCCCCGACATCGGGATTGGAAATGGATTTTTAGTCGCGGTCCTACCTTTCATGGGGACAACTTTACGTCTCTATTAAGGCAGTTGCATGGTCGCCAGGGCTGTGCGTAACCCGGCTGCCCGGCTAATCTGCTTAATGGCTTTCGTGCACGACGATATTGCGTCCTCGGTTCACTGCGACTACTCACGCAATTTCCTGCATCGCCAAAGGTGCGCTTCTTGCAAGCGGTCGAGATACGGCAGCGAAAAACGCAGCGCTGGAAGACACCGTTTACGTTCGTTCGGTTTGCTTTTTTTACGAGCAGGGACACTTTATTTCGAAAAGAGAAAGAAAAATATGGTCGGGCTGTGTATGGCTGGTCTTACCGCCATTTTGTCGAACGAGGAAAGGGGCGAGGTTATTTTAGAGAGAAAAACTCGAGGTCGATCAAAATGGTTTTGCATATGAAGCAAAAAGAAGAACACGTAAAAATTGTGAAAGATATTTTTGAGAAGGATACTCGATTACACTATAATATAAAAATTGTAGTATTTTCGAGAAACAAAAATCAATTAAAAATTTACTTGTTCCTCTAACGATTTTAATTTTGTGTCTGTATCGAGTTGTATTCTTTCAATTATTTCTGTCATAAATGTGAATAACATTCACTGTCTACTGATGGTTCTGAAGGGGTTGAAAGCACCGCTCCAATTAGGAAAGGACATTGGCGAATAGCAAACAAATTCGTATACTATAAATAACTACAAAAGTACCAATCTACATGCGTTCACAGCTTCCAAAAATCTGATAAAATGAAGAAATAACTGAACTTCAAAATAAACCTTTTTATTTACACGACAATACTACTACAACCCAAAAAAATTGACAATGCGAGGTGCAAAGTAAAAGCGAGAAATTCACCGTTACAGAGCAGAAAAATATTTACACTCCGCTAAAACGTCTTCTTTCTATCTCCCTGAAAGATCTCATTACCGAAACCCATCGCGGTGACTTCGGGGGCGACTGCATCTTCCATCGATCCACTACATCACCCTTTCTAATCACGCGTCCATCTGTTTACCTTGGCCTGACGCGTCCCGATCGCCCTTAAACACCACACTTTCCGAAACAATCGCCGATAAAGATCTCGAAGGGCGTGAGGTTGCCGGACGTTGAATCTCAGTCGGTCCGGGTACCACGCATACATATTCATAACCCGAACGGTTTTATCTCTATTTCAGCCGGTAGCCGGTCGCGACAAATCAATTTTCAGTGCAAATATATTCTCGATGCGTGGATCGGGTAGCTCGTATATCCTCTCCTCGTACCCTCTTTTTGCCTCCTACTCCGAGCCCGTCCACCTTCGCTGCCTATCCATCTACGTGTGCACAGGGTCACACAAAAGTGGTGGTCGTCGATCATTTCAATCCTTTAATTACAGTGGCAATTATAATATTGAACCAACAAGATACTAACACAATTTAATGGCTATTATTATATCAGAGCTTTGAAGAATTTGTAATTTATAGACTGCGATAATTTATGCAAAATAAAAATGTTCTGCATCGTTTGTGCGAAGCAGGAGTTAAATAAAAATTCATTTCATCTCTTAATGGCATCTCATTGAAAACAAAGTAACACCATTGTTAGAGTCATCTAATAATTTATTATTTTATATTTCACCAAGCCAATTTCTACATAAATGCATAAAAATCCGCAGTCCAGTAATCTAGAATTAGTCTGCAGATTATTATGAAATAAATGTTGATCGTCAGTTACAAGCGAGAAGTTTTTAACGAACATAAATGGGCTAGAAATGAGATTCCAATTAATCCTGAAACTATCTACGAAGTTGGAACATAAAATTCGAAAATGCCTCCACCACGAAAAATTCCGTTCACCCACAAGTCATCCGCAACGGCACCCCTGAAACTTCCGAAACTCCTCGGCGAGGCATTTTTCATGCGGCCCTCTGCGGTAGCAGCGGCCAATATTCAACTGGAATCAACCGCAGCAGAATTTCCCCGCATTCTGCCTCAATCCCAAACCCTAATCTTCAATTCTCATCAAGCCACTCGTTCCGTGGAAGAGGCTGCGGAGCCAAGAAAGCCCGGCAGCCGCCGCCGGCCGAAACAAAAAGCCAGAAGTATGATACGTATTACACTAACTTTAATTCCTGCGCCGCGCTCCTCGCCATTTCCTTTTCCACCCTCACCCTCTCGAGTCGCCCTCTCCAATAATTTCATTTCCAGGGTGCAGACGAAATTCTCACCGCTCCGCGAGAACTTCCATTTAACCGAAACCATCCCCATCCCTGGTTTTAGGGGTAGCAAAATGGAGGAAAGTTCTGAGAGATGGTCCCGGCAAAAAGCGAAACTGCCGAGCGTTCTCTGGGCCCCGTGCTCGTGTATCGTAAGAAAATAAGATATACGAGACAGGCGCGGGAGGGCAACGCGGGCACGGGTTTCTCTGCGGACCCGCGAGTGCATCCTAACTCAGCTAGGTAACGTTACCTTCTACGGTGGCAGCGAAATAATTGCGACGTCGCCGCTGACAAAGAGGACACGAGCGTGGGCTTCAACCGGGGATCCTTCCTCCTTCGACGGATACAGGCTCCAGCAATATCGGTGGACGCCTCTGACGGTAGAGTAACTGTAAGAATATTGCAACAGACAAAATTGAGCAGATGAAATACAAAGTTGTTGTAAAATTTTTTAAATGGAAGATGTCGATATATGATTTCTCCTGTATTCAAATCATACGGGAAGAAATTACATTCAATTTGGTTCCTACTTCTTGCAATCATTGCAGACAATTTTTATCTTACACAGAGATCTGCAGTCTACATATTGTACAGTCTCGTAATTGACAACACACGCTTCAAATAAGTTTTTAGAAGTGGACCAAGGTGGGTCAGTGTATCTGTCGAAAATTCATTAATTTAATATAGTCTTATAATTAATATCACACACTTCAAATAAGTTTTTAGAAATAGACTAACTTAAAATTTACTCGACGACGTGTAACGACAATTGAAAGAAAGTATTAACCCTTAGCACTGGAGTGGCGCCTCGGAGGCGCCACTAAAAATTGCTGTACTATTATTTAAAAAATAGTTTACAATATCAGATATGTCAGTACCTAACCAATTATTACACATTTAACTATTGTATGAGGTATTACATCAATTTCATATTTATCAAATTTAAAAAATCATAGAGAATGGAAATATTGTAGGTCAGAAGAAACGTTTAATTTTCGAGTTAAAATAGCTCCGAGTGCAAAGGGTTAAATCAAATCTTAATCTAACGATAAAAACCGAACGATAAAATCGTTTCGTCTGTTCCCGAGAATTGTTCCTGGCGGGGCTCCACTCGTTAATTTAAAGTACTGCCCAATGTTTGGATAAAGGATACACTGCGTGGCTGAATGTTTAACGAATAATCGTGCAATAAATTGTCCGTTTAATCGTTGTTTATCGATCCAATAAATACGCGTAGGTCGAGATATACGATGGGAATGGAATGAGGTCTACGCGTGAACTTCGATCTGTGCCAGGTGCAGCGTTCCATCCGCGGGCATTATGGGGGCGTTGGACGTACAACCATGAGTTTTTGTAATGGGCCTCCCTCTCTCCCATACCTTGATGCGGGCGTATTCACGTCGAGTAATTCATACAAATTGATAAACTCCGGTACACGCGACCTCCTGGTCGGTGGCTTAACGCGTGATTTCGAAAGGAGAAGAACGAAGAAGGAAACCCGTGGCTTGATCTCTTCATCATGCGGTCTAATCCTTCAGAATTATCGAGCGATCGTATCACGCAGCTTCGGACGATTCACAAAGCCTACGTGCGCCGTTCTTTCCACCGTGGCTTCCTTAATCCTGTGGCTTTCTATGCGACGTCGAACACTTTCTTCGGAACGACGTTTATCATAGATACTTCCTACTGGACGGTCGTTGTATGAAGTCGTATCCGACGTGCGATTAATGATCAGTGAGTTGTCAATGGTGGAATCTGCGCCTATGGGGTCATTTGAGGTGTCACTGGCTTATTTCATGTCTGAAATTCCTGTGGAAACAGTTTCGTCTCATTTCAAAGATACCACCGATTTTTAATATATTTTCTGGGAGTATGCAGGTGCAATGAAGAGTCAATGAATTCTTAATGATTTTTAATCATTTACGAAGTTATCATGGCGTCGCACAGTGGGCTGCATCGAGGAGATATTTTACTAGAACTCTTGAACCATAAAATTTATTAAAAAAATTATTCCTAAATACTAATAATTATCGTAATAAATATATATATTTTGTAATAATTATATAATTCGTTGTTCAAATTTTATTGTCTTAAAATATTATGTAAAATTGTTTACTCGTTACTTATCTAAAACTTTTCCACATAAGTTAAATCCAACATGTCTTTGGTTAGAAATTTCTTCGTATTTCTTGACTTTATTTTCGCAAATAGTAATAGTTGAGTGTCAGAAACTTAGCTATTCATTAATTTGTAAAAAGTTGAAGCACTTTGAGTTGAATGCTTCTATGGAACTTTCACGGAATGGATCGTGTACAGTGGCGAAACAAGTCGGTCATAATCCAAGGGCCTCGATCAGCAAAGGGGGGTTAATCGAGCCTAGTCGTCTCGAGTGTTTTCATGGGCGATTTTCTCGTGCGAAAAGGGCACCGTAAAAATTCCACCGCCCATCTGCCGGCATTCTATTCGTCGTCCTACACTTTCCTCGGCGCGGGGTCTCTAACCGAGCCGGGATACTCTATATCAAGGGAGGATTTTTCTTGGGAGGCCGGCGCCGGGTTACGGATCAACGAGATGCAATGATAGCAAGGCTTGCGCGTAGCAGCTGTTGCCGCGTGATAGCGCAAGGAAGGGTTTAATGTACCTCGAAGCGGAGACGAGCACGTACGCTCGCCTATCCGCTTTGCAGTTTACCCCTCGCCAAGCGGCATATGGCGCACAACGATTTTTCCGTCGGGTTAATTATGCGAGACCGTCTCTCTATACGGCCAAAGGGACATCGTTCTTCGTCCCTTCCACTGCGCCAGCGTTGCACCTAGACTTCTTCTTCTTCTTCTTCTTCTTCTTCTTGCCACCGCGACGTCTGCTTTTGCCATTTTGTTTCACGCTCGGCATCCCGCTCTGCACATCTGTGCACATCGCTGCCGAGGCGAGCGGAACGCCTTGGAAATTGGTCTTCTCTGCCCCTGGCAGCCCGGGGAAAGTCGACGCAATTTCAAAGATAATGCGGTTCCTACGTGGCATCGATTTCCACCGAGCCACGGATCTGGAACAACCACGCTGATCCCTCTGGCGAGAGATCGCCGCTGACCTGAAACTAACGTGTATATTGTGCTTTGATTCTGAGGTGCAGGCGGCGCTGAACTGAACAAAAAGCGGAACATTAGTGTCACAGCGATAGCAATGATTTTACCAGACTGTATATCAGGATCAAATTCTACCAGTGTGGAAAAATTGCCTGGTCCGCTAGAACGTGTAGAAAATTCCAGCTCGGCCGGATCATTTCTTGATTTCAAAATTTTAGCAAAAAAGCTCAAGGAAGTTCAACTTTCGATGGAAGTACTCCATTGTGAGTCGGTCGATTTTACTCTGGTTGAGCTGCATTTTTGATATTTGAAAAAAATTCTGGCAAATTTGATTTACTAAGCTTTTCAATGTTCAACTCTGTCCGTGATAGTAAAAATTCGTTTGAACGCACGAAGGAGATTTTTCTGTAAAAGTTGGAAGCAGGATCGCCGGTGGACCAACCGCAGATCATTCTCCGAATCAAGTTCAATACCGGTAAGCCCGCGCAAATATTATTCCGGGCCGGTTGTCCGCGGGCTCCCTAAGCGATGATACGGCTTTTGTCGTGAAAGGATTCCCACAAAGGGCCCAATCATTCAGCCCGGAACGTAATGAATGGCCAGCATTTACATACGAAGATGGCGAGTATCTTATTACAAGGGAACCAAAAGGGGGGTGGGTTGCGCTCTCCGTTCGGTTGAACCCGCGCCGAACAATGCGCGACCGTGGTGGTCGCGAAGGTAATGCCTGGACGACGCGTTGCTGAAGACATGATTAACATCCGTTAATAAGATGGATGCGCGTGACGGCCATTGTTGCGGCCGCTGACGTTGGGTGTGATTTAGGTGCCTCGTTCCCCCGAGAGCCCTGACTCCAGTGTCTATGAGTCTTTAGTTTAGACCCGTGATCGTTTCCCCCGGGCCTTTTGTTTGCCCCTGCTCTTTTACATGTCTCGTTGACGCGCGCGCGACACCGACAACAGGTGAACAGAGGTTATTGTTGGTAAATTTCCAAGGGAAATTGAATTCACGGTGAAAGAGCCTGCGGTGATTGATCCCGCGAATGCCTGCTCGTGAAAGCTGCTTCTTTCTCGAGGGCAAGCTTCCACGAGCGAACACAACTGGAATTAAAAGAAGAAAAATTATGCTGTGTCAAGTCTGAACACAAGTTAATTGTAAATGTCGTAAATTGTGAATTTAAACGGTAACACAGTCGTCGCAAATGACCAATAATTGCAAATGTATTAATTCTCTTAATGATTGTAATCTCACTTTGAGCTTGAAAGTTTAAAGGGTTAGCAGTATCTGAAATGGATAAATTTTCTCCCAAGGTGTACACGAGAAAAGTCAGTACTAGCCAGTTTAATTAATTTTAACACACTCCACTGTGCTATATCGATGATACAATTTACCATGAAGATACATAGTATTACCAATGGAAGTACCTCAAATAGAAAATATCTAAAAGCGTGCATGAGATTAGAATGTTGTGAACTTCCCATCACATTGCGAAAAGTTACGACAGCGAATGTGGTTAAATTGACGAGCACAAATACCGATAGAATTCGTAATGAGCTCGTACAGTATCTCTCAAACACCATGAGCAGCTTGAACAGCGTGAAGAACGAGCCTTGTCGAACATGACACGTCCAACGGTGTGCCGACGACACACATGAAGGATCATTTTGTATCTGCCAGCAAGGTTTCACGCGTCCGGCCGTCTTAAACAAGAGTTTAGGTGACACCGGACGATAGCATTAATATTAATAGACTTTCGAGCAAGTATTTAGCCGATAAGAAGACAAGTTTTGCTTTTAAAAACCGGTGATTGACGCGTGGCCTAAATTGCCGAACATCCATTAAAGACGAGAGTCGATTCGAAAATTCACGATTCTCTTTTTTTTCCCGTTTCAACCAAATGGGAGGGATTTCAGTTTGAACGGTGTAAGCGTCGGTCGGGTTTTAGCGGAGTCGATAGTCGATTCTGTAAGACGAACTTTGACCCTCTGACACAGAAGAGTCTCTTGTATAACGCCGTGGTAGCTGTGTGAGTTTGTCGGTGGTCGAACAGGTTTGACGGAAAGCATTAAGTGCTAGAGGCTCGAAGTCGCCGATTAGCCACACCTCGTAAAAGCGAATGCCAATTTCGCTAATCGATGATTCGATTAACTCTCGATAAAAGCGGCGACGATCCTGTGTTCGATAAAGCTTGCAATCCCGCGACTCCGTCGACCCGGTTAGCCCGACTTGGCCCTTGCATAAAAAGAATTTTCGTTTTACATTATACTGCCACCATTGGATCGTAATATAAATTCGGTCAGCTTCAATATATTCCTTTCGTTATAAAATCGTATCAGTAATTTTGATCACAGTTATCTGCATTTGCAATAAGTTACAGCTGTATTATTAAAATTAGAATATTTCTACAATATACAAAGTGGCTGTTCAAAACCAAAAATTGTTATTAATACCGATGGTCCTTCATAGCGATGCCTTTCATTTATCTTCTATTAAAAGCAAGTTTCTATAGCACAACAGACAATAAAACTTCCGTGATAATTGCATTCCACGTTCCAAGATGCCTGGTCTCTTCTCTCAAAATCAGAGTGGGTACAATGAATCCTTTATAACAATTGCATTCCAAGACGCATCCAGTTCGGATCAAATCCAACCCACTACCAGCAGGGACCCAGCAATCGTCACCGGATTCCGAATTCTTGCGCTGATAGTCCAGCCCGGTAAAGTGGTCCTGGTAGGAGCATCTGGCCGGTGTTTCTCGTCCATCAGCGCGGCAAACGAGTTTAGGCCAGGTTCGAGGAATTTGTTCGGGACACGCGAGCACGTTTTGTCTTCGGGGCGTCGTTCGCAGGAGATCTTTTCGGTGCTGGACGCGCGTTGCATGGTGTGCCGTCTGCACCCACGTGCGTTCTCCTCCGCGAATGCGTTCTAGAGACGTTTTATGTTTTATGCGAGTTGTGCAGCTGCCCGTTACCGACACCCCCGCAACTCAATATTCAAATTAGCGGTCTTGAGTCTCTCCCTCTCTCTCTCTTTCTCTCTCTCTTTCTCTCGGTTGCTTTCACCCCCTTTCCGCGCGCGTGTGTGTCTGCGTAATGAGAAAAAAGACGTGGGCCTGCGAAATATTATCATAATGACGTCCGACCGTAGGTGTAAGACATCACTTCGGGGGGATCGGAGGGGATGGACAAGCATCTGAAAACGAAACGAAACGACGGGGAGGCGCGACGTATCAATTTCAACCTGCTAACCCCCGTATCCTTTTTAATTTCGTCTCGTGTCATTAAAAACACCGGCCCCCTCGGATAAATTGAATACCGGATTGGTTGACAAGCATCTGGATACGGGGGTTGGTCTGGTCGCACGAACGTTTCGTTTCTTGTTTTTTTCTCTTTGAGAGAAGCAGGACATTCGTGGAAGCTTATCTGGTTATTAGAGAGTTTTGCTTATCGCGGATTGCCTCGAGATCTTATGTTAGAGGCGCTGCTTTGATTCAAGTTGGAATTATGAGTAAGTATTGATGATTGTACAGTCGCTTCTCGGTTTTGACGTTGCGGTGATGCAAGAGTGATTAGGAGATTGCCAGATCTTGTTATGGTAGAGGTAATCAGTTTTTGTGTAAGTTGAATTAAAAGTCTGGAGATTCGAGAATTTTTAATGTCGACTTATACGTACTTGTTGGTTTTCTGGAGAGTCTTCTAGACTCTCGAGGCAAGTAATTTTACGTTTAAGTAATTTTAGCCTACTTTAAAGCAAGGACGAAATAAGAAGAACGAATAAAAAATCTACACAGCTCTAAGGGGTTAATCAATATAGATAAAAATCTGCAAATACCTCCATTTAGCCCTTAAAATTGAATAGCCTAACCTATATCAACTTCAGCATCTGCTATGCAGCTAAGACTTCAATCTATTCAACATCCGACAGCACGAACTTGAATCTCCCACTTCAAAAGGACAATTCCAAGACGAAAGTAATTTCCACGATTCGACGAGAAACTCTCGGCATCGATTGGATCAGACAGGGGGTGGGGGGATCGAGTTGCGCCGAAATCGTCGTTCTGTATCTGACGTGTCCTTTCGCCCCCACGAACGACCACGCTATCCCTCGAGGTAAATCCCCGAGGAAAAACGTTGAAAACGAAGGTACGCATAAAAATACGTTCCATTATTTTATAACAAAAATGTTTGCATTCATCCTTGGACAGCCGGCCATTCTTGTAACTAGATAATTAATGACGTTTGGAACCATTGCACAATTTAACAATTTTTGAAATTATATTTTATAATGTTGCAGTTGAAGCTATTAACGGAACTACAAATACATTAAAAAATAAAAAGAAGATTGCTCCGATCCGATGTTTAGAATCATTACATAATTTATCAATTTTTGAAATCATATGTTTCAATGTGCTCTTTGCGGACATGTGAATCTTTTTACCGTTCCTAATGCAGCAGCTGAAGCTATTAGCGCAGCTATAAATACATTAAGAAATAAAATGAAGATTGGTCCGATCGAAGTTGTTACGTCTTTTATCGCTGGAAGATAAACGCGCCCTAAGTCGCGCGGTTATAGCTGGGCCCCTACACGTCGGAAAAAGGGGAATCCTGTGGGCAGCTGGGACAGGCGTTTTACTAAAGCCAGACGGTTCAAGTAGGACGAAAGGACGTTTACGAGGCGCTGGCAAAGGGTGTTAGTTTTACCTGGGTGGTCCCGCGACTCTCGCAGGATTAATCGGCGACGTCCAGGGGACGCAATATATAAATTGGGCTGCCGGATCCTCCTCCCCGCCACGAGAGACGTCGCAGGCCGCTCTCGCAGGATTACAAATGCCCGGTCCTTCGGTCCTTAACATCATTGTAGATGGATATCTCTCCGTGTGGATCGGCGGACGATCGCTCCCGGTCTTTCCGTCGACTTTGATCGAGCTGCCGGGGCCACAGAATCCGTTCCGTTCGGCTTACGTTTACGACAGACGGTTCTTACAAGCGCGGAATCCCGACGCCGCATTCCGCCCGAAAATTCCGACGATTTTGAAGACCCTCCAGCCGAAAATTTATGTTCCAATTTACTAAATATATCCTCAATGCCTTCCGTATCGAGTGTCTTCCCTCAACCAAACACACGAGCAGGGATCAAGCTAATATGCTCGTTTCGAAGATGGTGTAAACTACAATTAAAATTTCTAAAGTTCGTTGACCTGCTCCGCCATGTTGGTGTGGCTACCGTCCACTGAATTATGTACAGTTCTGTTTCATTGTGTGGTCACATTGTTGAAAATAAATGACAACTCTCCAAAATCAACGAAATCTTCGTCTACAAAGGTTCAGAAATAAAGACGGACTTAAAATCGTTGTCACAGTCTTGATTAGGCTCCTAATTTTGTGAATTTAATTAAATTCATTCGAGGATTTCTGTAGTCTAAAAAATCCGTAGTCTAGATAAATAAAACGATCCAGCCAAAATTGTGTCCTCAGAAGCACACGTTGCAAAGCATTCCACTGCAGGTGACCAAACGATAATGAACACTTCGGAATTACTGTCGTGTACCAAGAATGGAAACAAAATGAAAATAAATTGCATCGAGCGGTCAGAAAGAAATTCCCGAAAGCCCGAAACGATCGGAAGCATCTCGGGCCAGTTCCCAGAGACGAATAGCAGCCGGGGTTAATTAAATAATTGCGCGTTCGGTCGTGGTCCCGGGCATCGATTCGAATCGCAGGCCGATATCGCAGCCCCATCTTCCAGTAGCTCCGCTTTTAATTTAATATCCTGCCGCGTAATTTCGTGCACATTAGACGGTTAAGGACCCGCATCAGTCTCGATTTTATCTCGCCGCGCCGTCAAAAGATCGCTCCCGGTCTTGGCCCGACTTTGATCGAGCCAGTCCGGAGCTACTGTATTCATGTGGCCCGGTGTTGCATCGCCGCGCCGGTTGCATCGCCGGAATGCAGCATCCACCAACCCGAAAACCCATTTTTAACTAATTGCCGCTCCCGCGGATTTAATCGGCCTCTTTATCAGCGAGGATCCGTGGCCTCGCGCCGGAAATGTTAATTTCGAGTAACGGTCGCGCGACGCGCACCTCCGGGCGATCGCGTCGATCTTATCGATGCTTGCGATCTTTCACCAACTACGAAAATTAGTATCTAACAGAAGAATTACTGCAAAATTTGCGCGTGAAACGCTCTTATAGATCGCACATGCTTGATAACGCAGCGTTGAACTTTTGAAGAGTCTGTTGAGAACCAGATGAGTCACGATTTCCAAAAATTCCTTAATTCTTTAAGCGAAAATATATGAAAATTCTTGAGAAAAAGTACTTCAGAAAAAGGAACCAGTAACCCATTGAATTTGCCATCTTTATTTCCAGGATAACTGAAAAACGAATGTGGCTTGTTGGCTACAAAATTTTGGCTCCTTTTATTTTCGATATTTTTACCCAAGTCACCAGGCATTTTTCTCGATCGTCGGCAGCTTATCGAACTTCGTCGATCGCTCGTTGAATAGCCGGGCAAAGACGATCGAGAGCTGATCCAGCATTCCTAGCGCGTCAGGATGTCAATCCCGCAGGAACTAAGCGCACGGAATACCGGCGCACCTTTTTGTCCCCACGAAAATTACCATCTAGTCACCATTCCCGGTGTAGCACCATCAATAACGTATCCCTGGGGTCATGCCGGGTACACTTGCCCGATGCTGCGCATCCATCTCTGCATTCCCCTTTAAAGGACTTCTTCACTCTTTGTCCATCCGTCTTCTCTTGGCTCGAGTGTCCTCCAGAGTCCGCTGATCCGCGTGGGCTCGTTCGATGATCCTGTTCCGAGTATCATCGTGTAGTTCGAAGGTAATTGTTTCTCCACTGTACTCCTTTTCTCCTGTTTCCCCGGGACTCACCTGGCCGTTTCAATTGAAGAACACGGTTTTACTTGGACTTTATTTCCTTCGACATTGCTTTTCATTTTTCTGGGAAGATGGGTTACTGCTGTCGCAGAATAATGGGCTGAGAAGTGGACGAACTGGACCATTCGAGAACATGCAGTCATTTTACGTTGACGGCTATGGTAAATACTGTTGTAAAGAGACAGCTGTGCCAATGAAATATGTCGCAGTGGTAAGGATTTGTATAAGAGAATTGATTTTTCTTCCAAATAACATCTAAATATCTCAGAAATTTAATATCATGGAATCTTTCTTATAAAATGTATATTGCAATTTTATAAAGATTGTTAATCTCGTGATAAAATACATTTTAATAGAAATTTCATTCAATAGAAATGTTTGAAACATATTAATTACAACGTTACAGCTATTTCTAATTATTAAAGTGGAATCCTTTGAATAATTTTTTAACCGAGTCTATATGATTTGTAAAGTGATAAAACGGATTGGTCAACGCGTGAACTATAGATCCGTACTTGAAACGTTCGACGTTTACGAACACCTGAACGCCTACGGTGAGAAAGAGAAATTTGCAATAATTCTGCCAAAGAGATTAGTATCTTCATGATGACAGCAAGGAGGATAACTGTAGGCAGATGCAAGCAGAGTATACATACAATGTATCAGGGATACTCGTCTAACAGGAAGCACCATTTCATCGCCTACACTAATTCCCCTGTTGCTACTCTTGTCTTCGTGAACGGGATGCTAGACGACCACGTTGGCGGAGGAATGAAGTGCTCGTACCTTGGTCAGAAATGTCTCGTCATTCTGTTACTTATTTCACTTTCACGTAATTACGAGAAAAAATTCGACGTTGCTATCCGTTCTACTCGACCTACACAATTTATCAAGTTATTTAATGAGGCTTGTACAAGGCAGCTTAAAAAATCTCACATCTAAATTATTGTAACTGGATCACAAAGTCTTGGAAATCCTTATCATTGGGAATGAAATACATTAGTTAATAAAAAAAAACATGTTGCTAGGATTAATTTCACCATTGTATTATTCGCATTGTTAACAATTCGATCAGATTAAAAATATCAGAGTTAAATTATTCCAAACAATAAATTGGTGATATCGGTTCCAGGTTCGATCATTTATAGAACAAAAAACAACAAATGTGCAATTAATTCATGTTTCTAACGTTTCGTTCCCGATGTGGATCTTTTTCAAAGAGACATTTTTGCGTCTGAAAATAGAAAACGAAATTAAGAAATAATCAATATTTTTGAAACTGTGTAACAGAAAAAGATTAAATTATTCCAACTATACTACGGAGTTTTGGAGATTCTTATCACTGGGAATGTAAGACATTGCGCAGCCTACGTTAATGAATAATCATGTTGCCAAGGTTAATTTCGCCATTGTATTCGCACTGTTAACAATTTGATTAGCGGCTATCCGTAAAAAAGCCACACACGATGATCGTTAATCCGTCGGTTAGAAGATCTTTGGAAGGCCGGGATCAGCGCGAGGGGCTATCTCGTCAGAATCCGCCAATTACGCTGGGTACGCCTAATCATCGCGACATGGGGTGATGAATCGCTTGCCTAGGTGGCTCGATACCCACGGTGTTGGCTCGTTTCTCGTCGGTGTCTATTGGAGTCGCACGCAATCGTCTCGAACCATAAAGTTGCACGGGCCGGCTCGGCGGAGGTACGACACACCGCGGGACAGCGCCAAGAAGTGTACAATGCTGTGTACCCCGTGTCCGTGGAACACGACATGCCCATGCGGTGTCCAACAAATGACGGGACCGTCGTGTGTGGTCCCACCTGCGTGGGTGTCACTCCTTTTCCCTCTTCGTTCTCTCCGGTTCTCTTCCCAGGAGAGAACGAGAGGAAAAACGAGTCGCCAACCCCCTTCCTCTTTCGGGCCCCTCTTATTCCTCGCCCCACGTGTCTCTCAGGGGCCCAGGGCCTCTATCCGCGTCGTTCCGGTGTTCCTTGACACGGGCATGGATCTCACGGGGATCTTCTCGCCTCCTGACATCCGTCTTCCTACGAAAATAGGAGAGACAGAGACAGAAAGAGAAAGAGAGAAACAGCAGATCGTCCTGCGCGTGGGCCGGCCAGAGATACACCGGCGAGGATCACGCGGACGACCTCCTTGATCTTTCTATTAAACAGGGTTCCTCGACAGCCTGCCTTGATTGCCGGCCCTGACGTCCCTCGATACTGATTGCCAGGACACGCTCCTGCGGATCGTCCCCCAGGATATTGAAGATGGAACTCGGCGCGGGATGTTATTAGAACCGGCGGAAGGTCCTGCGACTTATTAACGACAGCTTGCGCTCGCTAAGTACAGTGTTCTACAGTTCTCACTGTTACGGCTTTCGGCTGTCTACCGAACTTTTGGGAAATTAACTCCTCTAGGACACGGATAACTTGTGAAAATAATTAGAGAAGACAATTTTTATTTTATTACATCTCCCCACCAGTTTTTCATTCACAAATTGACTCCAACGATGGAAGACATCTTTCTTACGAAATAGTTTACCGAACGGGATAATAAATTTGTTACCCAGACCCAACAAAGCAGAAGGAATGAAATGCAAATGCGTTCAAAGAATTGCGTACGGTTTACAAAGCAGACCGAAACAGCCCTCCACACACCCACGAAGACAGTCATGATCCAGAAATCACGTCCGACAGAGTTGGGGTTCATTTGAATCGGAATTTTAATGCGGGACGCGTCTCCTCCGTGTCTATAGCGAGTCTTGTTCGAGCAAAGTCTGAACGATAGTGCTCCCTCGAGGACCTCAATAGCTTCTGCCATCTGCGTGTGCACGAAAATAGGAGAGCCAGGAGGGAGAATGGCACCATTCCGGCGTGGGTGTTTGAATAATCCGGTCGTAAAGTTCGCGAGTGTAGAGAAGGATTGAGCAAGCCGCGTCCTGATGATCGTTCCATTACGGGGTAACCCACGGAAACCGTGCATACGATCCGTATTAATGCGGGGACCGTTTTTCTACCCCGTGTGCCATTAAACGTGACGAAAATATTAGATTCCTGCATATAAATGGCGGTTCTAGGGTCCCAACATTTCTATAGATACACATATACGGTGCGCCCATAACTTCACCTATTCCGAGGATGCAGTTCAGGAATTTTTTTCTGGTAAAACAAGTAAGATATTTTTGTGAAACTTTACAGATATGTTTATGCATGTCCCAACAACATTCGTGAATTTTTACACATTCTTATCGCCATTTCTGTGGTAATTGTTTATTATGGAAGCAAAGGGGTATTTTCTTAAGCTATTCATACTGTACTTGAGGATTTTTTTATTGGTAAACTAAGATATTTTTATGAAACTTTACAGATATGTTTATGCATATCCCAACAACATTCGTGAATTTTTACACATTCTTATCGCCAAAACTGTGGTAATTGTTTATTATGGAAGCAAAGGGGTATTTTCTTAAGCTATTCATACTGTACTTGAGGATGCTTTTATTGGTAAACTAATTGATATCTTTTTACTAAAATTGGCAGATGTATTTATATGTATTAAAGCTTTGTTCATGAACTTTGGTATATCGTTGTCGTAAAAATTTTACTAATTACTTATCATGGAGAGATGTATTTATTAAAATAAACCAGAATATCTTCGAAATGTAATTGATCATTTTTATTATTGCGTATACTCATAATGACATGTGTGTATGCAAATGAGACGTTGGTCGACGTGCACAGGCACTTCCTTCAGGACGAAAAACAATTTCTTTTATTCATGATTTCGAAAGGAGCTCCCGGTGAAGTCATTTCCAAACGGATACCATACCGAATATCATCAGGCGAGTTCAATTTACCGTTGGTGAATTGGTGAATGTTAATTTTTCTAGAAATTTCGGATGCGAAATGCAGCTCGCTAGAATAGAAGTGTTCTCGCGAATTACGAAAACATCGATTAGCATATTGGTCCCGTATAAGGAAGAATGGGATTCCGGCCACGTAGAGGTACTTCCTGTTTCCACCTTGAGGATATTTATCTATTTCTCGAAACCCTTGCCTAAACCAACACCTAACGTACGAAAAGGGGCGCCTACGGGGACCAGTGTATCTTCCGTGCACATCTACTTGTCTAAATTCAAAACAGTATCCTCTGTCCCGTTCCCACTAAAAGCTGCCCCATCGCCGTTTACAAACTACCTGCACGTCCCGTTCGAAACCGGGACCCCTGACACTCTTTCTAATTCTTATCTCGTGACATCCTCTTCCGAAGGATCCTCCGTTACGACGCAATCGTCTTCACGCTCTCTCCCAAAAGACTTATCGACTCCTCGACTCTTACCTGGCGCAGGTGGTCCTGACGCAAGGGCTGTCTGGTCAGGTGACGAATTGGGTGTGCGACGAGCCCTTCAGTTTCAGGATTTACTCCGAAACCGTTTCAATCTACGCTCACTACACTACTCGATGAACAGATGCTGCGAACGTGTCACTTATCCTGGCACTTTGTACCCACGTGTTATCTCCAGACCCATTTCTAAGGTGTCCCATACCTTCCTCGTAGCCATTTTTGTTTTAACGCACCCCGTATCTCTCACTAGAACCGTGAAATTTCTCAACAGAATTAATAATCAAATAAAATACTTTGTAAATTCGAACTGTACACTTTGTATGCATTTTCCTCGCCCATTCCACATTGCATATTTCGTTAAAAATTAATATTTATTGCACACCTGACAGGGAAGTTAGACGACGATTAAATATGTATGGCATGAAATTAGAATTTTACTTTGCTCCGAAAGAAATGATTAATCCATGCATATTCAGGAGACCCGTTTGAAATCTTCATCACGAGCCTGACAGAAATTTATAAAAGGAGAGGGCTTCGAGTCTGTTAATTATCATGAAGCTAGTTTATCTTCCTGCAGTCTGCCTCAATAATTCACGAAGCGCTAGAGAGAAAGTGTCCTCCAATTACCAAATTAGAAGTGCACCTTCCACCGTCAGCCAGTAAATTTCCCGGATAGATTTTCATCCGAAACTGGCACGAGTTCCATCTGCTGCAATAAGTGGACACTTGAGAATTTTTTGGGGAACACGCGCCAGCAGAGACGCGTTAAAGGAAGTACCAAACTGTCCCCGGACAATGGGCCACTTAAAGCGGACGATCCACAGAGCCTGCGGTGCCTTTTCCTTCTGGCAGGAGGAAGCGTAGGATTCCACGTTGGAAACTTGCGAAATATCTCAAGTGGTCGCACATGTGTGCGCGGCCGCGCGTGTGTGTCGAGGTACTTGAAGGAGAGACTCCAGACGTCATCGGTGGCGGGCAATCAAAGATTTCCGGGTACTTGAATGCCGCGAGGCACTTCGGGAGGGCCATTATCGACTTGACGCACTCACGAGCGCCGTTTCCGATCTGTCACCGCATCCCGTGAACTCCGGTGCGCCTTCCAAAACTGTTTTCGGCTGGTTTCGGTGCCCGTCAGCAGGATGCGGGCCTGCTGCGACGATTTCTACGGGTGTCAAGTGTCTGGCCAAAAAGCGGTAACAGACCCCGAGGAACTTCCTTTTTCGGAGCTTTCACTCGGCTGCAGAAAAAGGGAGCAACCTTGCTCGGCGACGTGCGACCCGAGTGCAGTGAGTTTGCATCTCTCGCTCGGCGGTGCTCTTAACGTGCCATTCTTCTGTACAGGTTGCACAATTTATCGACACGAATATTTCTTGGTGCTGCGACACGTGTAACGTTGCCATTGGGTAAGCTCCCTTTGTTGGTTTCATCTCTCCCGCAATAATGGTTCATTTATTCAGTCATAGAAATATTTTATATTGCTTCGGATCGTTGCTTCCTGCTTTCATCTATCCCGCAATAAAGGTTTGTTTATTAACCCAGACTATTTTTTTTTGTGATTTGTCCAGTCACTGTTTTAGTCGTAGCAATTTTTATATTTTTTTAGTTCATTGGTTGCTTTTATCTCTCCCACAGTAAAGGTTTATTTATGAACTCAGACCATTTTGTTTTTATTAATTTGTTCGTCGTAGCAATTTTAACAGTTTTTCAGTTTATTCGTTTCATCTCTCTTTCAGAAAAGCGTTTTATTAAGGGTTTTTATTTTGTTGGGAGATGGTGGATGAACGTTTACCAGCACAACTACCCAATCGATCAGAATTGTTTTCGTCGAGATTCTTCGTACCATCATCCACAATTCGAATCACCCGAAGATGTGAAATGTTTCGCGAATTCGCGGAAGTTCCCCGCGAACTTCTCTCAAGTCGAAGAATCCGGGATTCCTCTACAGGAGCGTCGAACAACTTGATTAGTACGGCTAGTCAAAAAAAACGAGGAGCGTATTCCAAAACGATGATTGCAAGCGCGAAGTCATTGACTGATGAAGCCCCGGCGAGCAAAAGGCTTTAGCCGAGGATCAGCCACGTGAACTGATAAACCGTTCCCGAGCGGAACTACTGTTATCCAGCGATCACGGCGGCGCTTTTTGCCGCGGCTTTGTGATCTCGTCAGAAGCGACCGCGCGATTCCAATATCAAATAATTGATCGGGGTAGCCGCGTCTAATTTATCGCCGTTCCACGAACCGTTTCCACGACTCGCCAAGCTGCAATAAACGGAAATCCTTTCCGTTCCTTCCGCCTATCAGATATCATACCGCACGCGTAAATTACATTTATTACGCGCCAACGGAATAATCGTCCGGCACATAATTTACAGATAGAAAATTCCGCGATCCTTTCCCCCGCCGTTTCTCGTTTACGTCCTTTTTCGGTTCCGGGGAATCCTACCGGCACTTTCGTCCTGGCGATTTATTAAGTGCGGCGCGCGACGTCAAAGAAAATGGCCGCCGTTGGTCACTGGGGAAAATAAAACTTGGCACGCAGGAAAGGTATTAAACATTTTCTCATACTTTTAACTGATACAAGTATTTTCATCGTGACGAACAAAATTGAGAATTAGTGATTTTATTCTGTGATTTGATCAATGCATTTACTTTTCATAATTGTGTTATCTGGTTGATAGATATTAATTTGTGAAATAAAAATGTTCTGTGTGAGACATACAGACTACAGAGAAAGTTCTTTCATTATTTAATAATTGTATCAGATTTAAAATGAATTACAATAGAACAAGCTTGAATGTTCCTAAATGTGATTAGGAACATGATAAATCAAAATGCATTACGAAATGTTTGCTAACTGTTGTTTCAGTATTAGTACAGTAGAACATCCCTCGTTTCAAAGTTGTTTATTGCACAGCAACTCCCACCAGGTGTTCAAAGTTGTGTACCTCGTGGTGGGGACTACGAGGACCAAGTGCAGCAAAAGAATACTTTTCCAAATGGATTTCAAGAAATCCTTAATCAGAGAAGAGGCAAGAGTAAACAACCAAGATAATGAAAAATAAATTCGTGCTGCCCACGGCGAGTAACACTAAATCCACACCGAATCTCCGAAAAATACCAGAGTGAACAGAGCTGACTATCGGCGAAACAGCTTGCAGAATGTTCGCCGAAAGTTTGCGCGCCGTAATGGCCAATGCTTTCGGTGCGTAATTGCCGGCGAATTCGCCTCGGAATTCAAAAACGCATCCCGCCGGTAAGCCAGGAAGTAATCTTTATTAACGTTCCGTGTGATTGCGCGAGCCTGCCATAGGTTACGCGGCAGATTACCCTTTTAGTATCATGAACGCGGCGTGCGTCGGTATTCCCTTTCGTGGCCCTTTACGATCGATTAAGGACAATATAAAGGTCCGATTCGTCGGTGACGTGAAAGGAACCGCTCTCCACGATGCCTCTTCCGAGCACGTGAACACCAGAGAAACAGCTCGTCCCTCTCGGCGTGTACAAGCCGTTTAACTCGCGTCAAGTGCACCGAGGCTCATTTGAATATTTTATTGTTCCCGCTTTCCAATAGCCAATAGACTGGCCGGAGGGGAGCGAGACAGGGGAGGGTTAACTGCCACCTGGGAACGACAACATAAACGCGCAACCAGTTTTCGACTAGGAAGACACGTTTGTTTTCCGACGAGGCCGTAAACCAACCCGGCCCCGACCGATCCTCCGACTGATATCCGGACACCTCCAGCAGGATCAAGATGGCTGGCCACAGGTAAATATTAGCTTGTCCCAAACTGTTCTTTTCGCAAACTGTCCGAGATTTCTATAAAGCCACCTTTTCCGTGGATATCTCGAAAGTACAGTAGTGTAGATCCTCTTTTGTCCCCACGTGGCAATCACAATCCCCACCACGAGCAACGAACCAACTTCTACTGTACCGTCAATTTGTAAGCACCTCAATTCCACTTTCAATGTGTCCTTTTTTTGTGTCTCCATATTATAAGAAATGGCTGAAGCAATACAGAATGGTTAGTTCTATTTTAATTTTCTATCGAAATATACTTGAACTTACAGGCAACCTTACAAAAATTAATTTTCTGAAAAGCGAGAAGATGAACATTGAAAGGAGCAAGCAGCAAAAATCGTGAACAATACAATTAAGAAAACTGAACAAAGGATGCCGTGACAGGGTCGGGATAAATCACCGTGCGATGATCCAGCCGATGTCCTCATCGCATGGACACGCGATCCATCATTTATATTGTACTTAATCGATGGTAGAATGTCTTCGAAGGGATTCCCGGCGTATATACGCCGTGTTCGAGGAGATTAGGACGACCCCGAGTACTGCATTCCTTGTTCATGCATCGTCATTCGACCGAGTATTAACCTCCCTTGGTACCCGAGGCACACCAGCTCGCCTCTCCGTCTTGGATCTCGAGTTTCAGGCTATCCACACGGAGCGAACGAAGAAGCGTGCGGCACCTGTCGCGAGTTCGTTATTCCTCGTTGTGCTTTTAATGAAACCTCCTTCGTAAAGAGGAAATTTTATGCGTGTTTCGTGGGGCCAAGTCGAAAGCGAAGCGCCGCGAAAAGAAATCCCCGCCGCGGATTGGCTCTCTCAAACGAACCGATTGACAGGCTTTCGCCTGCCAAGAACGTTCACTCCTTCCGTTGTACAATAACGAGCATCCGATGTGTCTGTTGGCTTTCGTTTGTTCTCTTATTATTATTTTTTTTTTTTCAGAAATTGATCGCGGTGGAATATTTGCGAACGTACGGGGATCTCAAAAGAATGCCGGACAAATGAGGCGTCCACGACAGCTTCATTTAAAAAGCCATCTTTATTGAGTTCTCCGACAGTGCATTAGCCTCGCGCGCATGCAAACAAAATTTCAATGACACTCTCTCAACGGTAGACTGCGGACTTTATGCATTCATGGCGACAATGAGTAGTTGTATTTTTATTCCTATAAGAATATCATGATTTTATAATATCTTTTTGATTATTATTATTCCCGTGTTTCAACGTGGATATATTTCTGGGCTAAAACTCTTTAAAATTAGCCCTGACTGAACCAAACAATATTTTTAGGATATGCTGCGATGTATTCTTATTTATTTAATAATATTGCGATACTATACTGCTAGACTGCGGAACTTTATATAAAATAAAAATGTTCTGCATTGATTGTGGAACGCAGGAGTAAAACAAAAATTGATTTCATCCTTTAACCCTCATCCGTCCCTCATTTCGCGAACTGAATCTGTCCCTCGGTGTCAAATTGACACCGTGATAAAAAAAAAACGATAAAACAACAAGTCAAACAGTTACTTTTCGATGTTTTTTTCATTCAAATTGATGAGTTAACATTCACATGTTAGGTTTTTGCGGTTATATGTTACGTATTAAAAAAATAAAAGTAACCAAGTTTTGGACAAAACTTACAAATTACCGAACGGTATAACTTATTTCGGGAAAACTGTGTCAAATTGACACGAGAGACAGATGAGCGTTAATGACTTTATTACATTGAATTATATTTATTCGAATCGTTCACTGTTTTATATTTCACCCAGCCAATTTCTTTATAAATGCTTAAAAATCCGCAGTCTACGCACGACGCACGCGACGTTCTCTCGTATCTGAGAGGATGCTTTAGTAACTTATCCGGTGATCAAACAGTTTGTACCATAGTAACAATTTCGCGGTGCAGCAAAAGGCACCGCAGCGATTTAAAAACACCCCGGCAAGAGGAACGTCTACTTTATTCTTCCCCCCCGAAAAGAACAGCTCCACGATTGAGTCCCGAGATTAGACCACGGTGTAACAGATACGAGGATCATGCGGGGATGAACTTATGCGACTCACGAACGCAAGACGGTCAAATTTAAATGCGCCGTGGCCGGCTCTGTATCGAGAAGACGGGTCACGTCCGTCGAGAATCCTTTTTCGAGATTTCGTTCCGTCCTGGATTTGGAACGGGACGGAGATGACAGTTTGTCCCGGGGAGCTACGAGAAGAATCAGGATACATGCGCTGGCATTAATCACGCTAAAGGAAAATGGCCGCGTCGACCGTGCTGAAAGCGGTGTTTTAAATGAAAATGACGATCGTTGAACAATACTGCTCAGTGTTCGGTTCTTCGAAGCGAGAGGTTTCTTTTAAAATTGAAAATGCTACGCGTCGTGATTTATTTATACTCTTTCTGCTTCGCGCTTCCTTCATGAAAGAAAGATGGAAAAATAGGCATCAACTAGAACAATCTTATTGAACAAATTTAAATACAAGTAGATTCAAGAATTTCGTAAAAATATGACAGGGTTAAATTGAATTAATCCTAAAGGACCATTGGATAAAACCAAAGACGTGATAGAATAAAATAATATTACAAAAACGCAATATTATTAAACAAATAAAAATACAAGTAGATTCAAGAATTCCTTAAAAATATGACAGGGTTAAATTGATTTAATTTTAAATTAAGATCCCTAGCTTAAATGGTGAACACCTCAAAGAGTAAAAACAAATAACCAGACCTCGTTAGAAAAGATATATACGTGATCAAATAAAACAATATTACAAAACCGTAGTATTATTAAACAAATCAAAATACAAGTAGATTTAAGAACTCCTTAAAAAATATGACAGGGTTAAATTGATTTAATCTTAAATTAAAATCCCTAGCTTAAATGGTGAACACCTCAAAGCGTAAAACCAAATAACCAGACCTCGTTAGAAAAGATATATACGTGATCAAATAAAATAATATTATAAAACCGCAGTATTATTAAAGAAATAAAAATACAATTAGGTCCAGGAACACTCGGAAAACCCAGAACGACTAGACCCGAGTCCATTTTCTCTATCTTCCCTAGCTAAGCGCGTTTCCAGCCGATCAGAAAAATCAGAGATTAATTTTTACGTCCGGGCCAGACTGTTAACGTATCAGTAGTGCATTACACCGTCTATTTATACCGGCCGTAAAATCCCGGTCGGGCACAGGGGCGTCCAGAGAGGTTTACCTCCCAGGAATTCCTGGGGCGGCCGGCGATCCCCGTCGGACAAGGATCACCATTTGTAGATTCCCCTTTTTCCTAACATTTCTGGCACACCTCCGCACACAGTCTCGTCCGCATCATCTGATATCCATTACACGGGGTCCGAACGAGCTCGGTATTCGTCTCCGGGCGAGCAGCAAAAGGATACAGAGTACGTGTCCCCGGGTATCGTCCTGTTTTCGTGGTAACCTCGCCAACGCCTCGTCCTATTATCTGTCTCTTGCAGGACAGTGTTAGGTTACAGGCATTACCGAGGGGGCCCGGGAGATAAACGGCACTCAGGGACAAATGCTCGCTCAGAAGACGAGCGATAAACTGTGTCTTTCGAGGCTCCTCTTCCCCCCACCTCGAAGACCTTTCGAATTTCATTCCGAAGGAGTACCGTGTGCCTCCACCTGCCTTCCATTCCCGTTCACGGACGAAATGATACTAAGTGCCCGACCATTACTGTACATTTTATTCCTCTTTCCATGGTATCTCTCGCTCGCTGCTTCCCCAGTCCGAATCACTCCGAAAACGGACTCCGATCGGGGCGCAACCCGTTATCCCGATAATCGTATCGCCTGTACGTCGTAATTGGACCTCGATGGACGCGCTAATAAGCCTGACGTTTTACAAATTGTCCCTGACAACGACCGTCACCTGGTTCTATTTTATTGGGACGCTAGCAGGACCAACCACCGCGACTTTTTAATTAGCCAACCACGATTACGGGAAACGGGCGGAGCCGACCAACCATGGCGAAACGATTTCGCTACGTGGACTCGCGAATTAAGAATCAGGGACCCCGTAACGCGATGCTCTATCCAGCAACTCGATCCGGAATTTTACAGGCGTATCCTCTTCAAAGTTTCCTAATTTCTCGGCCCGAGAGATGGACGACTGGGGTGCCCAACGATTTAGGGTTATCTGTCCTGACTGTGGCTTTCGACTTTTTTTCTGGCTCGGAATTTATGCGCCTTTCGTTTGGCGAAATTCTTCTTTGCAATCGGCTAATCTATTGGGTGTGCGATTCGAGTTTGGTTCGAATCGTTTTGAGAAATTGAATGTGTTGAATCGGAATTAATAAAATATGACCAACCAAATAATGGACCAACTATTTAATCGTTGCTCACATTTTTCTAAATATCTCGAGACCTACAGCAAGTATGAAAGAGGTCCTCACGAAGGAACTTTAATGACCTTTTAAACTCCATAAAACAGTTTATAGAAATTTAAAAAAATTCTTATTCAATCGAAAACAATATCCCGTGCTGCTTCAATCTGAGGAACATCTCGTACCGTTGAAAGGGGGTTGGAACTCGATTACTTTTCATCGCGGCAATTTTTCTCCCGCATAGTCGCGGGGATACGATCGTCGATGCAGTCTCCAGCGATCCCCGACGTTCTCGTTTTAATTAAAATTTTGCAAGGGGTTACGAGGATCGATGAAAATGGCAAGGAAGTGGGACGGAGCGAAAGAGAAACAGAAAATATATGAAATGGTCCACAGGTAAAGGAGGTCACGGTGACATTCCCGGAGTTTATTTTCTGTGGTAGACAGCGGGAGAAGAATCGCAGATGTTGCGCATGCGCGGCCTGTGCTTCTCCCTCTCGTTAAGACAAAAGGGACTCTTCGCGGGTCTCTTCTTTCCCGGAGGACATACGTCTTGGACGGTGGTTGTATGCAACACGTGTTGCCCATTGGACGTCCATCTGTCGTTGACAATAGCCTTCTCGCTGACAGCCTGAAAGGCGAACCGGCGGCCGTGCCTTATATGGCGCTACACGGTAAGTTCGTACAATAAACGAAAGCCGCGCATGCAAATGAAGACCCGTGGCCAATCAGCGAGGTGAGGCCCGTGATAAGGGAGACCCTGCGTGGCAGCTGGTCAATGATGCTGCGACTTATCCCGCCAATTGATTCTTTTTCCCGCAGCGTGATCGACGAGACGATGTTTCACCTAGGCTAAGGGAAACCTCTGAGGTACCACTCTTGAAAGTTCAATAAAATGGCTGGCAAAAATCGTACGGCAATTTTTAAAGAGTCAATTCGAAGCTGATGCGTCAATTTTTATATTCATGGTAGTCTCAGGTCTGAGAAAAAATTTCTTATCCTGATAGACGTAATTTTCAAAAGGTCCACATCGCCAAGACAAAAATTGTCCGATACCTTGATCACAGTTTCCAACAAACCAAGGTCTCAAAGAGAATTTTCGAGTTTCTTTGAGCCGGACTAACCTTTTTCTCGGGACAAAGGGTGCAGCCACAGCAAAGCGTGCCTAGAATTAAAAGCGGTGATCGCCTGCGTGAAACAAAAAACGGGATCAAACGTTTCTCGTTCGCGAAGACAGGTGAAAAGGAAGCTGGATGGCGGATGTTGTGAGGACAGCAGCCGTGTCCGAGAATAGAATCGAAAGCCTTGGCCGAGAGCGTCCTATTCAGAAAACTGCGTCCCATAATCGCGGCGATATTTAACGGGATGCCGCTAAGTAATGGTCCTTTTAGAAGAAGGGAACGGCGCAATAACTTACGAATTACAAATTCAAGCGCGTTGCCGGGGCCCCGAAACCTCCGGAGCTCTCATAAGCCACGATATTTCACGAGCGAGACTGTCGGCTCCGAGGTATCGCATCACCCCTCGGGGATAAATCGCCGTCAGGAAGATCTTTCATCAACTTTAATTCTTCCGATTCTTTCTACCCGGGGCCGCGGCTCTCGAGACGATATCTCGGGAGATTAACCCTTGAACACAGAGATCGCCGAAGCGAAAATGATCCACCGAACCTGCACCCCCTCCTCCGGATCCCCCTAACCACCCCGCTTCTTCGTTCACTTTTTTCTACTCTTGCCGCGGCAATTTCGGTGATTAACTCCCGGGGTCCTGACAGGATTACGCTTCTACTTCACCGGGACCAGCGCAAAGGGATCACTCGCTGAACGGAATCATCTTAATTCTGAATTACTGCCGTGACGTCCTGGCCCCGGACGCGGATCCTTCGTGTTCTTAATTGTGTAAATTTCTGCTCGAGTAAACCCTTTTATATCAAGGATATCGGCGGAATTATGGTCCACTAAAACTGTCCACAAAAGTGTTTGTAGATTTAAGGAACTGCGGTCTTCCTTGGATTTATTGCTCCTGTTTCCGAAACGAATCTATTCAACTTTGTGGCAATTTTTATACTTTTATTTTGCGTAGGAGAAAGTGCACGAAGATTTATTGGAGATTGTATTGTCTTCACTTCACAATAAGAAATTGTTTCCGTCTCTTTCAAATTTCCATTCGTTTCAATGCATACTCTATTTTATACTTTTTATTAAGGAATTATTTTCTCGTTTTAAAACTGACCCACAATTTCGAAGTATACATTCGCGAATAAAATCTCTCCTGTTCTCTTCGAGCATCTCCGCCGCAAAAATAAACAGCTAACTCGACTGCGCGAGTTGTCGTTATAAATAAACGAGTATTAAACGCATTTGTCGAGGAAGCAAAAATAAAATATTGAAATATGTAGGAGTGCACTGGAAGCCCATTTAGCAATGCAGATGACGTCGCGAGCGAGAGCGCCGTGCGATCACGAAAGAAGAAAACATAAACGTTAATCAGTTCGTCGCCCTCTGTCACAAATGATCCGGTGCCATTATCGCAAATCCTTCGTTTTGGTAATACGAAAAGGTGGCAAAGCTTTAAAAAAAGAAACCTCTCCGGCTGGTAACACGAGCGAGTAGAGTATCAAGTGGGGCGGGGGACATAATGCCCGAAACCTCGAAGAAAATCCGGCAAAGACGCAGAAAGACTGCCGCTGGGATTATGATATACAGCGATATTGAATATGATACATGTCCGGGCGAGCAGAAGAGGTCCAAACACGTGAATCCCCTAAAAGAGAAGATTTTGTCCTGAACGGTGTCTTGTTCGGTGATGTCACGGGGGGACAATAGTTTGCCGTTCGCGTGTAAAGCGTAGCCGAGAAACAGAAGGAGCTCGAGCCAAAGACGAAACGATCGTCAGCTTTCACGGATCAGCCAGGTCGAATTTATGCCGCAGGATCGCGCAGGGCGAAAGGACGATTCCGTCGATTCCGCTGAATTTCGAGCTCCGTTACGAGAGTGGCTTACTGCGACCACGCGGATTAACGGCGTTCCTTGGCCACCTAATCTCTTCTCTGAAAAGGTATCCTCTGTTCAACCAAAACGATAGATAGCCAACGAAAATGTCTCGGAATTATCGACCGTTCTCCGGGATCCGGAGTCTCTTGACGATTTAATTTCGACTGGTTCGCCGAATTGTGCTCCTCGGGAATTGCATTCCTCCAGATTCCTACTTTTCATCTCCTTACCGAACATTAAAAATGATTGCTTCATAAAAATGACAAGATTAAGTTTACACACAGTTCTTGCGATTTTTATAATGGTGTATGTTTGATTTAAAAAATTTATCTGATCCGTATAATTTCAACGATTGGATTTGCATATCTTCATTATGAATAGACTGAGAGATATGCAAAATAAAAATTGTGTGGATCAATTACAAGGTACTGGAACGAAATATATATTCGTTTTTGCTTCTACTAATTTTGATAAATTGATGCTGACGAATCGGCGCTCTTAAATTGTTTTAATTCTCTCACTGTTTTGTATTTCACCTACATTTTCACTATAAATGCATAAAATTTTCAGTCTAGCGATGAGTGTACAAAATATTGAATTTTAACGAAAGAGTCAACCAACTGAAAGTAACGAAAATGACAGTTTCCTGGCTGAAGTTTGTCATGCGAAATCGCACTAAACTCACCCCCTATTCCGCCATATTTGGCCTTTACTGTGACTCCTACCGCCATCGCCCAGGTCTCTCTATAAGCTTGTCGTCGTTGCCAAAACCGTGCGCTTGTGGCAGAGTGACTTCTGCGCCAAGAACAATTCAGAACAATGAACTAGACAATTTATGATCCTTACACCTGATTCGGATAAAATATTTAAGAGATAGAAGCAGTTAGCAGTGTTCGGTAACATCAGAATGATGCGTCGTGATTCTGCGAACACGTCTCAGTAATTAATTATTTATTCTCATAAATAGGTTGCTGCGCACTGACGAAATTTCGCACGGAATATTGCGATATTAATATTGCATGGCACGCTCGTATCCACTCGACGCGAGAATGAAAAATAGCGATGTTCGGTGGTGAAGGAGGTGGTACAATAATAACCAGAAGAATTTCCCATTAAGACAGCAATAAACAACAGATTTGTTCGTAGCAGTAATTCAACACTCTCCGAGCAGCAGACAATCGCGAGCTTGCGGAATACAGGTGGCCAGAAAACCAGCTGAAATGAGATTTTTAATACCTTCTCTTCCAGGTATCGGCTTAAATGAATTCCTCCGCGGGTGGATTGAAATTATTCGCGGGACTCCATTGGAAAGCGGATCGGCACAACTGTAAAGGGAAACTGAGAAATGAAATTCGGTCGAAGGGAAAAATTTCTCTCTCAGTGTGCGGTTAAAAGTGTGTCTATGGACTGGCGGTAGAATCCCAATGGGTGAATTTACATGGGAAAGTAAGTCGGAAATGTGTAGGGGTGGTTTATCGTGGGGAGTTTCGTTTTAGAATAAATTGAGGTAGAATATTTGTTGCGGCCGCCATGTTGCGAATATTAAGTAGAGGAGCTGCACAATGAACGGACTATTTGATTCTACGCGGGTAGAATGGTTGATATCCATCTGATTTCTCGAATTAGATTGTTCTTAATACAGAGGGAAATAGATAAGGATTTTATTTATTACTTCATTCAATATTATCGCTGAATTATTGCAACTATTTGTGAGTCAGAAGAGTCAGCTTGTTAATTCAAAAAGCTTCTACTTTTTAAGGGATAAACTGTAAAGGGGTATACAAAAATTAATTTTTAACTCTATCAAAAAAAAAAAATCGTATCGCTAAGGTTTAGTATTAGAATTATTAATTTGATAAACAGAATTAATTAAACGAAGTTTTATTAATAGAGGCAAATGAAATTACGAGCACGAAGAAAACACACATTTGTGGTTAAATGTTAAACGTCAAGTGAGGATCACTCGAGTTAGAAAGTTGAACGATACATTAAACAAGTAACCAACGGTTATTATAAACAAACTGAAACATACTAATATTGAATTTAATCGAATCGATTATAATCGAAAAATAGATTAATTTTGTATATTTCAATAATTAACATACTGATTGCATATGGATGCGTACAATTAAACTCGCAACTGCAGCGTCGATTTCTGCAGCGATTCGCAGTTTCTAAAAAATTCGCAGACCCGTCATTTCAAATTTTCCGGAGACGATCGATGCGGGGTGGAACCATGCAATTTATGCGAGTATATAGAGCTTCACGTTGGTTGCGAGACGTGGTATCTCGTCCATCGGTCTTGCAGGGGTCGTGTGCATCGGCCACTGCACGGCGCGGCGCCGCGCATCAGTTGCAACGTGGAATGCTGTTCCAGTGTTATACCGTACCACCTGGTCTTACGAGCCGCCATATCGCTGGTGTGTACTACTACTCTTGCTCTCCCATGAGCACGTGGGAACGTAATAGCTCCGGTAAAGCGATCCTGTGGAAACGAGAGTCACGCTCGTGGTTTCGACGTTATTGCTTTCTGGAGTGGTCCCATCCCCCTACCACTCAGACAGCCGCGGATTAATTTCTTAAAATTGCGCCGCTCGCCGCGCCGCCGCTGGCAATTAATGCGACGTGATACGCGGAATACGGAATCCGCTCTTCACAATCTAACGGGGTTCGGTCATCGATTAATTAACGGTAGTGCATCCAAAAGAAAAAGAACCGTGCGAAAAATTAACTCACCTTCATCAAAATACCGATGTTGGTTTATTCTTTTGCCGTCTTATTTTTCATTAATCTTGCAGACATTCCTCGCATCGTATTTCTAATCAAGAAATTGTTGATTGGGTTAAAAACGTTTTTATCATTCAACAAGTAAATGGAGAAGATAAACTTGATTTGGAACGCTTTGCGTCTCCAATTTTCTATTTGAACAACCTAGCATTACTCAATTACTTGTTCGTCAATTTTTTTCACCGTTTCATTCAGCACGGTTACATTTCCAGTGACGTTACCGGAAGAAATCAGATTACCGCTTCGCTGTGACCAATTCCATCCAAAGCGCAGCATCAATAAATCCAGTACAAACTGTTACCCGTTTCCGTTTTCAGCTAACTAAATAAAATTGGAATTGAAACTTTTCCCCCCGATCTGCCGTTTCGGATCAAATATTTGCCGTGCAAATATTAAATTACCGAATAGAACGAGAGATCGGCAAACGGCGGCGCGATAATTCAAAATTCAAAAGGAAAAAGTCTCCGGGAGACAGGTCCGAGATTCTCTGGTAAACGCATTACGCAATGGCCTCGCAGCCATAAGCCCACGAAAACAGCGCGCGGCGGTTTCATCGAGCAAGATTGCCCGGGCACGAAAACCAATAATTGCACACGAGATTGCAGCCGCGAAGCGTATACGCGACGGATGAAGCTTTCGCGCGAGAGGATGGGAGGGGAAAAAGCGGCAAGAAGCCAAGCAATGCAACGCGAGAAAGAGAGAAAAAAGAACGAGGAGGAAAAGACGTGAAGAAGGAAAGGTAGATACAAGTAGGCGGTCGAAAACATTTGGTTTCTTGCCGTAGCACGGCGAGGGGCAATTTGCGGTGCGCTGCGAATGTTTCATTACCGTGAGGCGCTCGGACCGAGCTACCGAATTTCGAATGAGCTACCGCCTCTGCCCCTGTATACGTCTGTCAGCCGCTGAAGACTCGTAATTGAAATCCGCCGCCTTCGGGATATCTGGCTCGACTCCGCTTCTCTCTCTCTCTCACTCTCTCTCTCTCTCTCTCTCTCTCTCTCTCTCTCTCTCTCTCTCTCTCTCTCTCTCTCTCTCTCGCTCTCGCTCTCGCTCTCTGTTCCCAGACCGCAAATCGCACGAGCAAACACTTTTGTTTCGACCCGAGACCGCCCGCAATTTGCATCGTTACATTGTGCGTGCCCAGCATCGAGCGATTCGTTCATACGCGCGGCGATATCGGTCGCGCCCTTTTATCGAATCCATACTAATCCCTGAAAACCTGCACGCCGCACGTTTCCCAGGAAAAATTGGCCAAAATACAATTTTTCATATCTTCCGCAAGATGACAAACGTTGGCTGGCTGAGCTATTGGAATGTATAAACAACAGTGCACCTGTTTTATCTTTTTTATTCATGTATTCATATAGTCTAGTAATTAATAATGTCTAATTGCCACAGACATGAATTTTGCCCAGCTTCCTGCGATTCTGGTCCACTGTGTATCCATTCCAATATGGTTAATTTGTGCGAGAATGTGGGCGAAATTTGTTAAACAAGATTCTGATTTGAGTATCTAATTGACACGTTGATTGTCGAGTTAACTCCAGTCCGGATAATCGAATTAGAGGTAATTTAATTAATAGAATCGTGAATGGGAAATTAAAAGGAATTATTGTGATTACTGCAATCATTCATATAGCTCTTCTGGTGGCTCCGCGACCTGATAGATTAAATAAATGAAATCGAAGTAATTTAATTAATAGAATTGCAATTGGTAAGTTCGAATATACTACATTTAATATCAAGATTGAAAATTGTTTTTAAAATTGATATTTGAAAGTGCTTACCCACTATTATTTTCCCAAAGCTTAAACAATCCTGCAACCGACAGCACTAGCCATCGAAACACAGGATGACGATGCCATTAAACAATAACACCAACTCAATCGAGATTTGTATATATCGAAATTGCTGCTGAACTGCAATCTGAAAACCTCACGCACGTTTACGGACAAAAACCAGCCACATGAAATTACCATCTACAAACCACAATCGTTTTTCACTGGGCATCAACAAAAAGAAGAAACTCGAGCCGAATCTCCGTCATCGGAACAGATTCCATCACGTTGCCGGTCTGACTCGCGTCCGCGGTAGCCGCGATTTTACGAGTGATCGATCGGTTCGTTACTTTAATTAGCATCCAATCACCGGTCCGCTTTTTTTCCGGCTGGTCTTTTTCCCCGGTTCGGAGTGTTCGTCAATTAAACACGCGGAAGGGACAGCATAAATTTCGCTAATTAAGTATCGCCGCGTTGGCCGGGCCAGGCCCGAAAAGGCGAGTGAGACGAGCCCGAAAAAATGACTGTGCATCGGCGTAACTTGAAAAACTGCCACTGGCCGAAGAGACAGTGTACATACATATATTGTCACCGAATCCACCTGCGCGTTGGTTCCAGCTTCAGGATAATTGTACGATAAAATAACCGGAGCTTTTTTTACCGTGGCGGCCAGGCCCACACAGGAGCGCGGCCCGAGCTTCTTGTGGAAGCGGCAATTAGGGGATTGGATCCGAAAGTATGCGAGCTAATTGTGAATTGAAGCGGCCGTTGGTCCCGGGAAGACCGCCCAGGCACAGCTGTGGACGAGCATTCGTCAAATAATTGACAAATGAATTTAATTGCTGCTCCCGCTTCTTGCGAGACCCGGCCAGACTTGATGATGAAATACACGCGCCGGCGTTAATTACGAGATGATTTAAGGACGCTCCACAGCACCGGTCATTTATTTTTCGTTATTTCGCGGACATTGTGACTTTTCAGGGCGTCCTTCGTTCGTTTAAAAGTTCCCCGAGTCGGCCTTTTTTTCTGCTTCCTTTTCGGCGACCGCGTAACGAGGGAATATACCGGCGATCAAAAAGTATGGGAGCCACCGTGATTCATGAAAGGGGGTAATATTCATTTATAACGATGTATTAAAACCTGTGAACTCTGTAATTATATTGCGAATGATTTGTGATCTTTTCCTTGCTGCACCAGTTTCGCCGAACTTTTACGGAATGATCATTCTCAGCTCTGGCAGTGGGCAGGGTCTGGTCACGGACTTTTGGCAGTGAGTCCACGATTTGTTTGCGTACTGTCGTAAATTGCGCTAAGTTGGCGCAGCTGGGTGGTGTTCAGTGTCAAAACTTGGGGAGCAGCTTTCAGTGACTATATTTGTGGCGATTACGATGATTAATAAAATTATTTCTCACTTAGCTTCTAGCTTCATGTTTGTGTGTTTTAATAGGAACATGTACTTATCATACCAATTTTTGTATTTTAATGATGATGTTATGAATGTTTAAATTGATTTTTCTGAAATGGTACTTTGTGAAATGGATAAGTTTGAATAACTTCATTGTTTTAACAATGTAACATTGCATAAAATGTTCAACCCAGTTTTTGTATTTTAATGATGATGTTATGAATGTTTAAATTGATTTTTCTGAAATGGTACTTTTTGAAATGGATAAGTTTGAATAACGTCATTGTTGTAACAATGTAACATTGCATAAAATGTTCAACCCAGTTTTTCTGAAATGGATAATTTTGAGTAGAACTGGTCATCCCGTTTTTTCAGAAATGGTACTGAATAACGTCGCTGTTGCAGTGTATTCGATGAAATTGAAAAATAAGTGAATAGCGCAGCCTACCTCGTCGATTGCCATTTTCACCGTTCCAGCCATTCGACTGCCACCGAACAGGATTTATACGCAAAGAACACTTTGTATCTCTCGTTGAACCGTGTTTCAAGCCGAATTGAAAAAACACTGTCGCTATACTGTGCCGTTGCCAAATATGGCCACCGTCCCATGCCTTATCTCGGTATCGGCGGCTAATTTACTCTGACAAATACGGATCGCTCGTTTGTCGTGCGACACAACTATGGTAGTCGGGTTTCGCGCGTACCTTCGAGTCCGACCTACTTCGATGAACCGCATCAATTACTCTCGCGAGCGTTTTAGAGCGAAAGAACAAGATCGCAAGCCTCGAAAGCAACTTCGCGAAGAATTCATCGGTCGATCGGGACTCGAGAAAGATTTCTTCGAGTGCCGGTGGAATTGCTCTAATCATGGCTGAATATTGTTGAGGGCTTTAGAGTTTATTGGGTTCTTCGTTTCTCAATACATTCTCAGGGAATACTTTTTGAAATTTAAATAGCGTTAAATATCTTTCTAGAAATACATATTTACGCAGGTATATGTTTTGGAAACAGTTCTTAAAGGAAAATCATAATTTCTGGGCATTAGAAACGTTGTCAAAAAATGTATACTATAAATTTTATACTCTCTTGACAAAAATAAATGTTCTATTTATTAAATTTTTATTTTGCATAAAGATCCCCAGTCTAATAATTGTAGTTGCAATTGAAATAATTTAGTGACACAGTTCGTTGCACACTACTGATTGTTAGGAATTCTGGAGCTTATGGTAGAGATTGTGGTGACTTAAGGAGTGGGGGAATGCCTGATTTTTCCCGCATTTTTGTCCTCGTTTCGTGCAACGACCGAGGTTCCCCGGTACACCATTTCTTCGCGAAATCCTCGCTCAGAATAATCTTCGAAGAAAGTGCAAAAGAATTGATGTTTTGTAAGTCGAAAAGCAGAATAGCCCCATCCGCGACCAACCGCCCAAATATTAGACGGAGTCTTCTTTCCACCTGATTAAGGATCAGTACGTGGACGATCCGTTTCGATTCGTTTAATATTTTTTCTCCGGGGCCAGGTCCTTAAGAGACGGCGAAGAGCTTAATCGTGTCGAGGATCATGCGGGTAGAGCGCTTTTAAATATGGCGGTCCCGGTTAAGGGAACATCGTCGAAGAATTGACCAGGTGGCCAGGTGGGAGGACTTGATTGGACCAGTAAGTGTGCTCGTATTAATAATTCAGGTTCCTCCATAGTCAGTGCGCCCTTCTATGCGATTTAGTTACTCGGCCTCACGAGCGTGTCTTGATTTACAAGTGCGCTTATCGGGTAGGCGGCAGATGTACTTTTAGGTGAATCGTTTGCTCGTCTCCGAACTACTTTTTTCCCCTTTTCTTCCCCCCTCTCCCTCTCCTGCTTCTCTTTCGGGCGGTCGTAATACTCGTACATCCCGTATTTTAAGGAAGCTTCGTTAGGCCATCCACCGTTTATGGAGATCCTAATGATTCGAAAGTCGTTCGCCGAGAGACGAACGGCTTAAATTTAAATCCACCCGGGTATACGACCACTGCCAATGCGGTTCGGGGAGATAGAAGTCGTTCTCGGCCATTCCAGGCCATGATTTTCGCGCATTGATCCAGCCGAGCTGAAAAATTTCAGTATCCTCCACTCATTCGATCCCCTAACCTAACGATCTTGTATTTTCCTGTAGAAAGATCCGCGCTCCACGTACATATATGGCGGCATTATTTTCCAATTGATCTACATAACGCAGCAACCTCTAAAATAAAAGAGAGGGGAACATTTTGAGTGAAACACAAAAGTGTCTACAACTACTATGAATTAATATGAACATTTTCCATTGTTTACGTGTCTCCTGTCGATGCCTGAAGTTGTTAGCGTATGTGACGAAACACCCTGTACATCTGAGGTGTGCAAAACGTTCCACCCTCGTGGAAAAAGAGTGGCTGCAGTGTCGTAGGCAATCGCGGTGCACCGAGGCGAGAATCCGAGTCTACCTGGTGTAGAAGCGTGCGTGTCGGTGCGTGTTCGTGCGTCTCCCATGCGTCGGTCGGTTCTCTCGGTGGGGGAATCGCGAGAGAGAGGTATGGGAGGGCGTCGGGTCGGCGCGTGGGCGGCCGCAGGCAGGACGCACGTCTCGTGGAAAGAGAAAGACGGGTCTGATGGTATGCCACGGGGCCGAGAGAGCGATCGGAAAGGGGTCGCTCGGGGACCGGAGGGGCCCCAGCGAAGCGGGAGAAGAAGAGGAAGATGAAGGAGTCGGAGCAAGTGGGGAGGGGGCAGAAAACGAACATAAAGGTAAGATAAACGAGGAGGGGAGGGGACAGAAGGGAGGACGGTGGAAAAAAGGAGGAATACGAGTGTTCTTCTATATCCGCGTATGGGAAAGGAACAGGAGAGGAACAGAGGGATAGAGGACGAGCCGAGGATGGAAGAGGACCGGACGAGTCGGAGAGGCTCCGATCCTTAGCCGGTTAGGAATAAAAGGAGTTTTATATGACGCCGTGGTTTATGGCCGTGGGTTTTATCTGATCGCATTGCCACCGGTGCGGATTTCGCAATAAATTAGGCCGAGGTGTAATTAAAAGGGCACCGGTTGCAGTCGACTCGTGACCGTCGTGTAACCACTACCGAACCGGGGGGATCGTCTTCTCGTCTTTATGAGGCCACGAAATCCGCGATGTGACCTTCGTTTCGGAGATAAAGTAGACGGGGGAGAGGCTCGCCAGGCTTGTAGCGGCTAATGTCCCCCGGTTGGAACTTTCGTATTGTGCTGCTGCCGCTGTTGCTGCTGCTGTTGGACCACGGTATAAATTAGGAAATAAAAATTGTTCGCCAATGTTAGGGAATCTGGTTGCGAACAAGCGGCACCCTTGGCTTTTTATTCTTTGTTCACTCCAGCTTACCCACCCTGAAAATTTGGCCTTTGGGTCGTTAGGACCGCTATTGTGGCGCTATCATTAGGGCCGACATCTACACACAAATAATTTTGTTGTATAACGGAAAATATAATCCACTCGCAAAAGTTGCAGTGGGTGTGATTCACCTATTGACCTCGTGAACCAGTTTCCAGAGTACAGGGGTGAAACAGTGATTGTCGGGAATGGTTTCGAGCGCCGATTACAACTGTTTCTATCAACGGCTCACGGGTTGCAACAAGTCGGCGAAAAAATCGCAGCCGTGACAGCGGGCCTCCATCAAATCAGCGTCGCTCAATCATCGCGCGTAGAGGGATCATGACGCGGCGCGCGTTTCACCGTCGCTGAAATTAAGGTTAAACCCGTGGCCCGTGGCCCCGGCAAGGAGTGCCGGGCTCATCAATAAAAGTTAATGCAAAATTTCACGTGGAATAATAACTTGGTCGTTAGTAGACCCCGCGAGAAATTAATAACCTCTTACGAGGCCTGCCAGTTGTACGAGGGTGGCACGGAAAGTCGGGTGAAAGTCCCGAGGAACGGTGCAGCATTATCCCGGGTCACGGAGCGAGGAGGCTTCGAGAGGAGAGTCTCTTTTTCGAGGTTCGCCCGATAATTCAGCGGCTCGTCGAGAACGAACCGGCAAGAGAACCAACCGGGCAACGTGTAATTTCAATTCGCCGAACGAACAAATTAGTCGGCGCGGCTCGTTACCGGCTCGCGGGACCTCGCCGAATTACTCGAGCCGCTTTTTGGCACGGGTCCAGCACGCGGCGACATATTCGACCGACTGGATCGCAATTTCACTTCAAGCGTCCCTAACCAAATACTCCAACTTTTATCCACTCCGCTAGCTACGGCGCGACGACGGCTTTAAAAAGCGACCCGCTGCTGCCGCTGGATGGGACGCGGTCGAGGGCCTGTAACAGGCTGCAAACTTTCATACTTAATTGTTCGAATATTGTTTAACGCGGATATCCAGCGGAACTTTCACCCTCTCGGAATTGTTCGCTTTTTTAAACGTACTCTGCTTTCATATTTCCAAAAGCATTTCTGTATGATAGCGTACACTTTGAATCAGAACAACTTTTTATGCTTTACATTGTAAATGAAAGTCTAGCTGAAATACAAATTACTCTTGGCAGAGAAAACTGATAAAATTTCAACAAGATTGATTGAATAATTACAGAGGAAAAGTACTTGTCATAGAACTTGTAGTTCTAAACGTGGGAACATTTTTTGAAAAAGTCCCACGGTTCACATTTTAGCTAAAACCTATTAAAGGCGCCTAATAAAATTCCTTCGATGACTGGTTGCTTAAGACTTTTCTTAAAATGGCTCACACTTCAAATCAGAACAACTTTTTATCTACTTCTGACCATTCGTGCAGTTTTCAACTTAAACGATACTACCAATCCGACCGTGGGCCGAATTTCAAATAAGTCTTTAGCTAAGATACAAATTATTTCAACACGATTGATTGAATAATTACTGAGGTAAAAGAACACGTGTTTCTAACGTGGGAACATTTTTTGAAAAAGTCCCACGGTTCACATTTTAACTGAAACCTATTAAAGGTATTTAATAAAATTCCTCCATAACCGGTTGTTTAAAAGACGTGTGTTTGTGCTCGCACCGGTAAATACCGGTGAGCATCCGGTTTCTGAATCGATCGAGGGATTAGTATACAGCCGAGGCGGGATCAGCGATTTTTCGCGTCAAGCTGAAATCCTGACAACAGGAATTAACTCGTCCAAGCGGCTTCGCAGGAATCCATGTCGCAGAAGAAGTTACGATCCTAGGCGTCCCGTCGAGGTTCCCATAGGATCGAGTGGCTTCCCTCGAAATAGTTTTTTCGAACGGAGGTACATATTCTGCCCATACACCGCGAACCAGCTTCTGCTCTTCCTATCCGGCGTCGTAGTTTCCGTGACCGCAAAACGAATATCATGAGACGTCTAGGAGCACGCCCGCTCTCTCACGACTTCCTTTCCTCTATTTTCATCCTCACCGTGCCGCGTCGGTGCAAGCTCCTTTTTACTTCGTTCCTTTCTCCGAGGCTCTCTTACTTCCGAGGATTACTCCGCCATCGTGGCTGGCGATCTTTCGTCGTTTATCATCCCACCGCACCGTGACGAAGCATATTTATTTTAATTATTTATTGCCTCGCCCGCGTGCTCTAATAGGATAATATTTGTTAAACAATCCATCATCCGCTGCTACAACGTTCCATATCCGCGGGGAAACCGCGTGTCCCTAATCTCCGAGGACTTAACCTCTCGATGATCGAGTGGGAAAGCGAGAAGTTGCTACTAGACTGTTTCAGATAAAAAATTTCCTGTGGCAGTTGCAATAAGCAGTGGTTACACAGGGTGGCCCAGTCAGATTTCGCACTTAAGTATTCCAATGGAATCGGAAACAAATAAATATTTTTAGTAAGAACCTCTGAAAACATCGTTTTACACCCTCGGTTGTCGAGCGCGTCCAGGAACGAGAAGATCGTTCGTTCCAGAACAACTTTCTTCGAGACACTCTCTCCCAGGCCTCGCTTCTTCTTCTTTGGCGGAGGAAGAAGTCCATCTCTCTTAGTTTCCTACCGCCTCCTCGGTTCGAGGATCTCGCGTAGAGATAACCCTTATAAACTGGAGCATTAGTAAGGCGCGGAGCAGCTCCGTGAGAGAGTATCTCTGGATCTACACGGTGCGAGAGGGGCGCAAAGGCGTTCCACAATGAGGTCCGGTATATAAACCATATCTGCATCGCCGGCATCCTCTTCGTGGCCTCTCGGGACGTGCAGGGACCACCGCAATGTTATATCGCGCTGCCATGTAGATGAGAGCAACGCCGACCAACGTTCGAGTAACGCTCTTCGGATATATCAGCGAACAGCCATCTTGCTCGCCGTGGTTCCGCTTCTCGGTCGCTTACCGAAATCTATGTAATTATCAATCGGCTCGACTTCCACGAAAACGTTCCGCCTGGCAACCTCGTGACGGAATGAACCGGCCATTCCTTCGCGTCTGTCACGCGACCATGCGAAAAAGAGAAATTACCTTCCACCAGAGAAGTAAATAATTATCTCCACTCGGGCAGTGCCTTCTCATCCCCTCCCCCATGTCCCTCGTGTCAATTTTACACACTTTTCTTTCCTCCTTTTTCATCTAAAACCTCGTCTTATTCCGTTTCCTCATTTTTCCTGCAGTGACACATTCAACTATTTATTGTACCTTTCTGTATTTTTGTTCATTGAACATAGACTGTTAATTTGATTTTTTGTTCATGTTCGACCCTTAACTAATTTCAATGTATTTCTTCAAATAGCAACATGATCACATAAATAAGTCATGTTGATTTGTTATCACTTTACCTACCGGAAGCTTATCAATAGACTGTTCAAAAATCGTGTTGTACTAAAAGGAAGCCTTAGAAATCTTCTTTTATAAAATAATCCCGAACCAAATAATTAGATTGCATTATTAAGGGTGGATCCATTAAAAATATCCTTAGCCATGAGCCACGGACTTTCAAACGCTATGGAATAATTGCCGGCAGATAATGTGTTCACAAATTTCACGACGCCGAAATTATCCGAGCCAGTCCATTCGAGAAGACGCGGCAGCTAAAACCGCCATTACTCGCGCAAATTCGTCCGTCGCCGTTCTAATTAACAAACGCACGCTGCGCGGAACTGTGTCATAAATACCTGGCGCTCGTTGCAATAATCATTACCCCTAATTGTAAGTACCGGTGGACCAGGGCGGTCATAAAGTTCACGGGCGGTCAGAAACAATTCGAACAATGCGCCGCGGCTTAATTGACACATCTCGGGCCGGCGGAACAATAACTCGCCGCTTAATATCCCATAATTTCCATAATATCGTATAAAGCCCCGGCGCTTGTTCCGTGCCTTGGCCCGTCATCATGCTCTCACCTGGAGAGCATCGGCAATAATCCGGTGCTTGATCGCACTCGATATTTATGTGAATCGCAGCCACGTGCACCGATACTTCGGAGCTCGTAATGGATAATGGCGCGTCGATGAGCGAAGAAAAGAGGGAAGAGAAGAAGAAAGAGAAGAGAGACGACCGGGGACCCGTGTCCTCGCGAAATTCCACGCAGAAAGGACGACGATTGTGTTTATGATACGTCGGCGCTGGCACCGCTCTCTCTCTCTCTTTCTCTCTCTCTCTCTCTCTCTCTCTCTCTCTCTCCCTCTCTCTCTCTCTCTCTCTCTCTGTCGTGGAATGCGAGGGTGTTCACCGGCCACGATTAAGTTGTATCAAATCCGCGATTGAGTGCCTCGTGCGTCGCGAGTTCCACAGCCATAAACGTCCGGGCCACGGTGTTTCCCATAATCTACGGATGGTGGCCGAGAGCCCGAAGAAGCAAAAAGGAGTGCCGAGGAGACGCGCGGAGAACGGAGACGATAAAAAGACGTTGACGATGACGAGGGGATGCGGGAAACGGGATAGACTAATGGCGGATTGGAAAAGACAGAAAGAACGCGATAAAGTGTTAGCATTATGCGGGACTGCTAATCGCCAACGCTTCAATCATGCGCCGACATGATACTTTGGATGTTTGTTGAAGTACTTCCTATCGTAGTAATTAAATTTGCGAAGTTTTACGCAAAGTCTGCGTCGATTGCAAGAGACGGGAGCTGCATAGACATTTATTCGCACCGATAATTCAGCATATTTGAATACCAACTAAATTAACTTTCCAATGTGTCCGTTTAAGGATGAGAGAACACTGTCTCGTGCATATATTTTAACAAATACACCGTCTCGCAACAAAATTCTCGTTCCATAAACCAGCAGATAAAAACCGCAATTTACGCAACCTCTTGTGAACTTCCAAGAAAGCTCAGCAGTAACAAAAGAATACCAATTTTCTTCGTGGATTCCCCAACCCTCGGAACGCCGCGAAAGGTTAATGAATTGAGAGGGCACGAAGACTCTCGCGACTCCGCGTTCATAAACATCGCGAGTTTAGTGCCGCACTAACAAAACTAGATGGTAAATTCTCCCGAAAAAGACTGCTGTTCGACAGTACTTGAAAATCTTCTGCCTCCGGAGGCCAGTTAATCAGCGCTCCGTGTCGCCGGATAAATGGAGTTCCATTGTACCTGTTAATCACAGCCGGTGGGAGAAAGGTCGCAGTATTTCTAAGGCAGCGACAAATCAGGGCCGAACTACAGGGGTTATTTCGCGAAAGAGGGACCTGGGAGGAAGAAGAGTCCTCGGTCTGACGTGTTGGACAAGTGTTTGGGTGAGTATGCATATTGCTAGACATCGACGTGTGTGTGCGACGTTCGGCTGTGGCAAACGTGCTGAAAACATCGTCGATTATGACTTCTCTGAGCCACGAGTGATTGAAAGAGGTGAGCATCTCAGTTTTCATACTATGTACCCTTATTTTAATTTTTAATTCGTGGAAACCCTGTTGTATATGTATAATATAGTTTAATCGGAAAAATATACTTAGAACACAGAAATATAATATATCTGATTCTCACGTCTACTTTACCACTCTAACTACAGAAGCTCATACGTAGTGCTACTATTACATGTCTACTTTCTTGTACATATAATTCTCTACTTTCGATTATGGAACAACGAGAATTTATTGATGAATTATCCAAAACGATTGAAGGGGGTGTTCTCGTTCTAACGATTCAAAAATCAATTTCTCTCTTTTTTTTATTGTAAATACTTATGTAAAAGAGCTTCAGTTCGTCTATAATAAATAATAATAATTTCATTTCATTCTCTTCGGGTGCAAAAATTGAGCCTGTGAAATGACCAAATATCACTAGTTTACAAAATGAAATTGATTTTATTATTAACGAAATATATTAATGTTTTCGGCAAGTGGCCATGCCGGCAACGGCATTTTTTTTTTTGTTGTCACGTTGACGCCACTGCTACAGCGAAATTGTCATTGTTAGTTTTCGATTTCAGCGGTAGAAAATCCATAAGAAAAGTTACCTCTCATCAAATGTACATGATATCAATTTCATTTTGTAAACTAGTGATTTTGGTAAAACGTTTAAGGAAGATTGAAAGAGTAGAAATTGAATTGACAAGAGGGACGGGGTGTAATTTATTGGCTGACTATCATCTGTTATAGCCATCGCTCGTTAGATCCTTTCGCGCATGCACGTTGACCGTCGGAGAACAGAGAAATCCAGCGTAACCGCAGCTTTATGCGCCGTAGGCAGCGGCGCCGTCTTGTCGTAAACAACGTGAAAAGGTAAGAGGCAGTCGAAATAAGAGTCCGAATCGTCCTCCGTGGCCCCGTGATTGTCCCGCGGGACGCATAAAGTATAAACCACCCACGGCATAAAGCCGAAAGAGTTATTGTAGAGTGTCACCTCCGCACCTGGACACCTCCGGCGCGGCGCGTTGAGGACCGCGGCGACCCGTGAATTTGCCAGGGCCTCCTCCGTTCCTTCCGTTCCCCCGACCTATCCTCTCGACTCCTCTTCTTTTTCTCCATTTTCGTGTTTTGCATACTTATTAGTTCCGTTCACAGCTGTTGCTTTCGTTTTGCTCCCGCGCCGCCGTTTTGCTTCTTCATTGTCACGTCGACATCGTCGTCATCTTCTTCGTTGTCTCGTCGTTGTCGTCCTCTCGCCTTGAACTTACGTCCAAGGACCGTTTAACCCGAGCCGTGACTGGGCTCTTTATCTTCGGGATGAGGCAGGAGGACATTGTTCGCTGTCTACCGATTTTTGCGCGATCACTCATTTCCATATACACTGGTGTTCACGAGGGTTTCGGAGTTTTGATTGCGGCGGGTGATAGACTGCGGATTTTACATATTTTTGTAACGAAAATAGATGGCTGAAATTTTAACAGCAGCGAGAATATAAGAATTCAAAGATATGTTATTTACAGACTGCGGATCTTTATGTGAAATCAAAAAACTCTGCTTCGATTGCGAGAGATAGAAACTAGATTGAATGTTATCAATTGCTAATTATTTACTAAAATTATTTAGGAATGAGAATAAAGAAAAGAATTGTAAAGGGAACGGGATCTCTTTGTAACCAATAAGGGAACAAATAAATATACATACTAAAATTATTTAAGATGCGGTAATTCAGAGAATTGGAGTAAATACTGGATGGAAGACGAGGCAAGAGAATGCGACCTATGTGGGGACAAGTATGGGAATCCTAGAACATTTAACAAGGAAATGCAGGATAATGGGAGAAATGATGAGAATCGAGGATGCAGTGACCGGGAAAAAAGACAGAAATGTTGAAAAGTGGTTGAAGAAGTTGAGGAAAAACAGAGAAAAGAGAGCACAAATATATCAAAGAACATATGAAACTAACAAAAATGCAAAAGTTAATGGGGAAGGATGCAATAAGTAAGTAAATAAGTAGGTTAGTGATAATTAGGATACTAAAAAAGTAGAACAAGGTGGGAACGAGTGAGACAAAGGAAAGAATGACCGAATGCGTGAAATAAAATAGATTTGTACAGATAGGTTAATGTAAACCAAGTCACATTTCTTAGCTGCGAGGCTGAAAATTCTATTCTACTAAAATTATTTAGGAAGCGATTATACCGAAACGAACATGTACTCGTGTACCCATACTTCCATGTTTCCTCTCCCGTTCCCTTCTCCACGAGAAAAAGTTCGCTGGGAGAAAAGCGTGCATAAATCGCGGCTGCCAGGGAATTTCAATATAATATCCATTGCGTAATCGATAATCAAAATACAATCAGCGTAACGTTTCAGTTACGTTTTCGATTTTGGTCTGGACAGAGAGTAAGTCCCCCACGTCCACCATAATTATCGCGGCCAATGTGTGGATCGTTACGTGCGGTTGTCGGGCAGGTGAGACAGGCAACGTCCGAGGGAACGTGATGCAAACGCGATAAATCAAAATTCGAAATCCGGCGCGACGCGCGGATCGATAGCCAGGGATTGGCAACGTGCCAATTTTCGGCTCGGGAGTGAAAGCAAGCGGCACGGCGGCGGCGAGGTTTTACGAAGAGCCGGGGCCCGTTGCCGAGGTGCAATGATAGGTGTGATAAATGCAATTATTTACGGTCGATTAAGAGCACACGGGACCCGGAGTCGCCGCGGGTACACGTTGCTCCTTGATCGAAGGAGCAGATTCCGAAGTTGCTCGGTCTGCCCAGCCCTCGCGCGAATTTTGCTCGAGTTTTAAGCTGATTATCTGCCGCCGCATGCTCGGCCAGCTTTTAATGCAACGAGCAGCCCCCACGATACAACCGCTTCTTATTTTCTTGCTGGCCACGCTGCCGCGTTATCTTTTATTATACTCCGTTCCGCGAACATCCTCGCTGTTTGTATCCAGATCACCGGTACAATTCTTTTTATAAGGGCGAAGCGCGAGGATCTTCTTAACTGCTTTGAAAATTCTGATATTAAAGATGTTGGTAAATGAATATCAGGCTTTATTTTTCGCTTCCTCACTGCCCGAAACTTTTGGCCAGTCGTTACGTCGGTGTCGCTTGTCTTGGCAGAAGATTGCAGATCTTTACGGGTTTATAAAAGTTTCTAAGGACTTATAAAATACAAAGTTAATTCAATATTGATACCGTTTTGCTGTGGCAGAGAATCGAATTGTTGTAGGATTTTTTTTTTGGGGGGGGGGGGGGAGGATCTTCGTGGTGAACGAAAGTGGTGGTGTACTTCGTTGGGTTTGTAGGGTGGATAATGAATCAATTGTTCTTCGTATGTAGACATAGGGTATACTGATCTGATAGGTAACCCTTTCCCTATTTTTTTAGCGGATGTGATGGGGATTTCATCCTCGGCTGGGCAAGATGTTTTGCCGCATCTATCTAAAGTCAATCAAAACTTTAAATTAGATTCTAAATTAGTTTTGGACTGCAAAGTGGCCTACTAATCAGTTGACTACGTAAGTATGCGTCCCCAGGTGTGGCTGGCACATTCTTTCACGGCGTGTAAAGTTACTTCGTTAAGCGAAGTTCCTGGTGCACGAAACATTGATGGTTTAAATTATTTTTTGAAATTTCAGTGAAATTTTTTCTCGAATTTCCGGTAGGAAGTAGTAGAGGCAAAGTAATTACGAATTTTCCGAAAATAGCTTTTCGTTTAACTGTAATGTTTTTGAGAGAAAATAATAATCTCGTAGAAAATGTATGGAATTATAAAATGTCCAGCTCCATTGTTCTTTATAAACAAACATGTATTGTGTCTCTCAAACAGCTATGTGTGCGAAACTCAATTTAAAATACTCAATATGACGTAGGAGTCACCATTGTTCTTATTTAAACGATCAAAACCTGATATTGAAAATTCTGAATGGCACATAAAATTCGATTAAAAATTCTCTATTTAACTTTTCAATTTCCCCGTGTTCTTCTACGTACACGGAAACATGCTGTGCTGACAATTTCTGTGCTACAGAATTTAAATTGTTAATTTCCAAGCGCATTTAAAAATGTCAAAAAATTACGCACGACCAGACTAGCAAAAAATTAATATGTACGTGTCGACGTAGGTGAAATTGCATCACGTTGCCTGAAAATACTCCGAAAAATCGACGACCCGTGTGGACATGTTCGGTCCTCTTGTTGCTCGAAGAAAAATATTCCAGTCGCGACCCACGCACAGTGCGTAGAGAAACTCCGCGTGGCGCGAGGAACAAGAAGAAAGCAAGTCGTCGATATAAATCACGGATCTAGGCAACAGGTGTACGTATTGCTTCACGATTCCAGGTTCTTGCAGAGCCGAGACTTGGCGGGAGTTCCATCCGAACCCATCCACGTATCGCGTCCCATACTTTTCCTGAATCACCAAATATGCTTGGCTGGTGCAGCAGAAAAATATGTACATCGATATCTGTCTGGAATCGTGTAGCGGGAAGAAGCTTTCCGTCGTCGGCCATAAACATCGCTGAATCATGCCCTGACTCGCATGATCCTCGCCGATTTTTACACATCGGCCAGTTACAATTGCTATTCTTCTTCCGATCACTTCTTGCGACGTTTATCACTTTAAATCTGCTTGACGTTCACAAGCTTGGAATACAAACTACCGGGTGAGATCACGTTTCCAAATCGATTTTTCAAATTTTTTACTCAATCCTGACAACCAACAGCTTAAGGAACAACCTCAAAAAAAACTTCGTAATAATAGCCGACTTCAAGTTGCCCGGTTTCGTCGCGGCTTTAAAAAGTTCCATACTCGGACCGATTTTGTCAGTGGCCGATCCACGGAGTAGCACGATAATTTCGCTTGTTGTATGCGATTACCTTCGGCGCGGCTCACCGGGGAATTATAATTCGCCAGGCTAATGAATACTGCGGTCCGAAATCCACGGACAGAAGAACCTCCCACGAGGCTCGTTTCTGTTGCGATCGGAGGAGCGCGTACGCAAAACGAGCCACCGAATAAAGATCTCATCCGTGTCCGGCAGTCTCGCGTGCACGAAGTTCTGTTTCGTTCTCACAGGAAGAGCGAAAGAGGTGGAAACACGAAGAAGAACGAGCGCAGAGGTGGAACAAACATGAAACGCGCGACGAGCTGCGCAACCGAACGAGCCCGTGACGGTTTCAGGACCGGTCCCTGAGACAGAACGAGAGAAAGAAAGAGAGAGAGGGGGGGGGACAAGAGGACGAAAGAGAGAGAGAGAGACAGATAAACGGCCTTGGTTTCGAATAAAATGAAATTAATCTGAAGGAGCCGGCGGGGGTCGTCGGCGGCGTCTCTGTCCTAGTTCATGATAAATAAATCCGTGGGTCCGGCCCCTGCGGTGTCCCAATTAATTCGTTCTTATTCTAGCGGCCGTGTCCTCGGGAAATGCTCCCTTTGTGATATCGGCGGCGGTCACGGTGCGTTCCGATTCATTATCGCCCGTACGTGTCCACCGACGAATTTAATTAAGCCGCGGGCTATCCTGTCCCTCGGACTATAGGGCGTCTCATAAGTTCAGAGCTTGTGACGAGGGCTAAGCTGGGACGGCTGGGAGATACGGAATTGACAGGAAGATGTGTTAACCCTCTCCCCTTGGGATTTAGTTTAAGGCACATTGGCTTCGTCCTTCTCTGGTCCTATATCGAGCCAGAGTCAAATCTTGTACCAATAATCATTTTTCTGATTTTCTCCGATCACAACCACTCTTCGTAATGACTGGACTGTCGATTTCATGCATTCATGACAAAAATGGGTACCTACAACGTAAAACAATCGACATGTAAATTATTATTAATGTACTAGTAACAGATGTATTATTATACAATTTTTATTTGGCTCCTGTGTCCTGCAATCAATGCAGATATGTATGAAATTAATAAAAAGATAATTAAAGGAAGAATTCAATTTTTCTTTAGCTCCTGTGTGCAACAATCAATGCAAATATTTTTTATATTGGATATAGATCCGCAGTCTAGTTATGACTATCTATCCCATACTCCACTAGGTAGGGAAACTGTCAGAGTAGTGGAGGTGAGTATTCTTTTACATATAATAATAGCTTAATAATACTAGAAACGGTCATAGTAAAATACCTGACAGCCCCTCAACAAATCCAGAAAGCCAGACCAACAGGAATCCCATGATCATCAACCGCCTCTCCCATTCCCCACAACTTCAATCATCAAGACCACAAAAGAACAATTCCCCGTAGATCTCCGATCGAAACCATTCTCGATCAAGACAGCAGCCGCAACAGATTTTCGAAAGAGCGTATCCATCATCGGCTCTAACGTAGCCCACTTCATCAATATCTCATTTCGAGCAGTTCTATCCCTCCGAGAAACACTTCTTTCAGTCCTCGAATCGAACACCGATGAAGTTACAAGCACCTAAGCGTGCGTTGCCTCCGCGATTCCTATTTGATTTTCGGGAGAACCCTATAATCGGAAAGCGAGGAGCAGATACCTATATCCGTACGGTGTAAATCACTGGCGGCGAGAACGTCATCGATCTTCGACGCCTAATCGAGAGGGAGAGAGAGATCTTCCGGGCCGCAATCTTAGGCAAGCGCTATGAAAATCGAATGTTTCGGCGGTTCCGCGTGTAACAAACGAGTGAGCAGCGATAGAGATAAATCAAGGGGCCCGATGAAACCGTTTATAACGAACGGAGATCTATCCTGGGCAATGCGATCTCCTATACTTCTCCTAGCTATCCTATTATTACGCGGGACCTGCCAGCACTCCCACGCTGAGGGTAACATGATCGGGGTTAATCTGACCGTGACCTGTGCTATGCCAGCACCTGCGCGCGACCCAACCCAATTCCAAAACGTTCTTTTTTTTCCTCTCCCTCCCACCCTTCCTCTCGTTTCTCTTGTCCTGACAACCCACGAAGGGAGATAAGGTGGCACGATAACAGTCTCTCTATCTGAAAGACTTGACTAATGAGAATTTCGAGATCACCGAGATTACCGAGGGAAACGGTCAGCTTTTTGGGGACCCTCTTCTAGCTATTTTAGGGGACCGCTCTCTCTCTCTCTTTATCTCCCTCTCTCTCTCTCTCACCGCGCAAGCATCGTTTAATTGGGATTTAATTGGTTTTCTGTATGGGCCAAGGATTTATCGAGCCGTGCCACGGTGTCGCTGACTCGTTTGCATAGGTCGCGTGTTCGATGAACCTGCCCGGCCAGTTGAACGGTCGGTTAATTACCTTTCGTTTAATTGAGTCGAGAAAATCGGCGGGGCCACTAATTGTTGGTGTACGGTGAACCATTAACTACTGATTAACCGCGTATTTACACGGAGATGGCCGGTTACTTTCGAAATCGGGTCGGGGCGCAATCATCCCTGATTAGAGTTTAACGATTTTGGTAATTATTGTGATCAGAGATGGTTACCTGTTTTTCTAATTTACAGTGTTCCATGTAGATTAGCAAAGCTATCTATAGGAAAATAATTGAATTATACGATGTCGAAGCAAGTTCGAAAATAAAAAGGAGAAAGCGCTCCGGACCGCAAAGGGTTACTGCAGGGGTGGCCAATCTGTGGCGCATTGTATCTCTGCGCTTACTTATTCTTTTGAAGGTAGGCGTCATAACTGAATGCATTTTCATATTTTAAACACCTGAGTACTTTCAGTTCAATTTTTTTTTTTTTTAATTTGGACATCTCATATGAGATTTATTGCAACATAATGCTTAGTACAGAGTATTACATAACAAAGTACAGAGTATATAGTATAGTATAACAAAAATATTATAAGCAATAGAAAAATCAAAAATACTTAAGCACATAGGTTACATGTATTTAAAAAGGCTATTATATATAAACAAACACTAATATTGGGTTCAGCTATTAAGTTTCAGTTCAATTTATACAGTTTTTTTACTTATCAGCTCGTTGTGATCTTTTGACAGTTTACAATTGTAGGATGTGAAGAATAGAATCTTGTCTCTTGAACTGCCGTAAATTAATTTGGCTGCGTGATTGAGTACACCTTTTCCTCCCCTAAACGAAGCAGTTCCTACCCTTATCTTCCAGCCCCAACACTGAACGTAAAAAAGGAAGACAAAGTGCTCGAGTTGTATGGCGCATCTGAGCTCGAATGCGAAAAAAATTGACGGCGTGATATGTAAAAGGTTGGCCACCCCTGGTTTTGAGGATCGACGCGTTCACCGCGCATCCTCCGGAGTCATCAGTCGTGACTACACGAGTGGGACATCATCATCCGCTTCCAGTATTTTTTCCACAGGAAATCACCTGCATCGGGTCGAACCGCAAGCCTCATCCCGCATTTCTCTTTCATTCACCGTGATCCATATGGGACTCAACAAGAAAAAGAGGCCACGCAAGAAAGAAACCTCTTTTCGGCCAAAGGGCACGGGAACAACCGGAAGATGACGGGGAGGGGGCATTTCTCCGGGATCTGACAAGGCTTACACGTGAGCCTGTTCGACCATAAATCCTCGCCGAGTTCGATGGCAGTTCTGTGATTTTATAAGAGTGTATAAGCGCGCGTAAAACGAAAAGGAAAATAAAACTAGGGGGACGAGAAGACGAGGAAGCAGATAAAAAGGGAGAGAGAGAGAGAGAGAGAGAGAGGGAGAGGGACGGAAAGCGAGGGAGAGAGAATGAACGCATTATGGGAAATGTCCTATCGGGCTGGAGGCAGGTGCACCGGCTATATAAGGTTAAAAGGCCATACGAAGTCGACTCTCACTCCGGGAGTACGATAAACGCGGGCCGATTCGCTCGTGCCTCGCCCAGCTTCCATGAGAGGAGTTATTATAGACGCCTACGCTGCCGGCCACGCCGCAGGAAACCCGACACGAGGGTTTCGTTGCGACGAAAAAGGGGTATGTTTTTCGTGGATATCCACGGAAATTGGACGTGGGCTCGGCGACGAGCCGTTAGGCTGTAAATCTCTCGCTAGTCGTACAAGTGCGAGATCCCTGCTCCTTCTTTTCCATTTATGTTCAAGCCTGAAAATATTCGATAGAGTTGAGGGACTCTATAAAGTGACCTGTCCAGTGAATAAACACTTGAGTCGAACGTATTCCCTAAACAACTTGCTACAATCTTATGTAATTCAATTAGATTTCTTTACTTGTTGTTACGTATCAGATAATTGTGATATTATCAATTAATACAGTGGGAATCAATAAAATACGAAAATGTTGGTGCAAAAGTCAATTGACAAACGTCAATCTTGCATTTTATCTTGAAATGTCGTGTTAGAGACGTCATGAGCTTCAGATGCCAAATTATTTTTAATGTTTCATTATAAACTATCATATTATAGTATGATGTACAGAGAGGAATCGCTAGGTCTGGATTAGATCTTCGATTCCTCGCACTAGAATTTAAAGTTTTACTTCATTTTTACTTCAAATTATTACATTTAGAATAGTTATAAATTTTTGGTTCCCTGAGTGAAAGTTTAACCAAGTCGTCATACAGTACAGTAAGCTTAACTACATTTTTTCATAATGAACTGTACCACATATGAAGCTTTTAATTGCGTTAAAGATACAGCTGTTATCTACGAACATAAATAATTACGGGTACCAACGCAAAATGAAGAGAAACGACCAACGTAATTGTATCATTACATCTTTATCATGTTGCTATCGATGTTTCCTCTCCATATTTCTTGCATTTTAATGTTTTCCTCTACAATGTTGCATCCCACATATCTTGTTTAATTACAGAAAACTTTATCTCGAGAGGAAGAATCGTATCTTCTCGATACCCGAAGTTTGCAGCGTTCGTTCCTTCGCGATACTCCGGAAACGGTGCCGAGACGTTCCGAATCTCTTCATTAGTTTATCTGAATGGGATCGGCATAATAAAACGGTAACAAAGAAACCTGGTCGACGTCAGTCCTTATCACGCTCATAGATAAGCCGACGAATTTCGTCCGGCTGAAAGAGCGTTTTAATGTATACCGATCAGACTACATTTTCGCTTTAATCTTAACGGTACCATCATCGCCGTACGATTTCCGGTGGTCACTGGAACAGACTCCGAAAAAAACCGTGTCCCCTGCATGGCGTTAATTAACGTCTCAATTAATACAAACGACGATCGCTCGATCGTGTCGCGATGAACATAAGGATTACCTCGTAATTTCCTGCTTTCTCTCTCTCTCTCTCTTCTCTCTCAAAGAAACCGTATGAGGAAGAGAAGAAGCAGCTGAGGAGAAAGAAAGGAACGTGGAAATATATCGGCGTCGATCGGTGTACAGTAAAGAGGATTGATACAAACTAACTAAACCTGGTATCGAACGGACGTTTATCTTTAATTACGTGGTGCACGTACACCTCTCTTTCATGCAACGCGTACACAATTGTGGAACGCATTTCTTGTTAATTATGAAATAATATATAATATCAATACTTGGTTAATTATGAAATGATACATTCCTATACACACGATCCACTCAAGTAAACTCAGTCACACCAAAGCCTTACGATTTATGATAAAAACAATCTTTGTGACGACGCATGTTCATTGAATTCTCTGTAATGTTTACAACATTTATACTTATTACAATACGTTGTGCATTATGCAGAAAACGTAAAAGCTTCGGGTAATCTCTGAGGAACATGTGAAGACCACAGAGCTGGGTAAAATAAACTTCAAATAATAAATCGGTAATTTCATTTGAAATCATATGTGCACTTTTGAAAATGAATTAAGATAGCATTGTATTTTGATAGTGGAACTACTGTTTAAAATATTTTAACCCTTAGCTGTCGAGTGGCGCCTCTGCGGCACCACTAAAAATTGCTGTACTATTATTTAAATAATTGTTTACACTATCAGATATGTCAGTACCTAACCAATTACTACACATTTAAGTATTGTATGAGGCGTTATATCAATTTCATATCAGTAAAATTTAAAAAATCATAGAGAATGGAAATATTGTAGGTCAGAAGAAACGTTTAATTTTCGAGTTAAAATAGCTCCGACCGCAAAGGGTTAAATGTTTCTTCTTCCAGATTTTATTCAGCTCCGATGAGAGGACCCATTGCAAGCTGATCTGTTCAGCGAATGAACAAAAAAGGATAGAAGAGAGAGGAACATCGGCACGGGGAAATGTATCGGCGACGATCGGTGAGTATTTTAAAGCGGACCGATACAAATTAACTATACCTGCCGGTCGACCGGACGTTTACCGCTAATTACGTCGTGCACGACGATGTACACGGTAATTACGCCGGCGGCGGACCCGTTCCAACTCGGTTTTTCTTTCTCGCTCCCGTGACTAATAACTGGCGATCGAAAAATCGTGGTATCGATCCCAGCAGCCCCGTGGAATATGGCCATGGTCTCCCACGGGGAGCCATCGGACGTCACCCGCTGACCCGTACCTGTGTTCTTTTAATTGGGACCAGAACCGAATCGACGATCGCCCGCAGGTGAATCGCAACGATTTGTATCACTGGCAGATCATTACTCATCGATCCTTCTGGGGGAATTATCCGAGTCGCCATTGTGCCACGCCATAAAAGGATCCGTGTACTCCCCGCAGGAGGCTGCTGGAGTTTTCCTTCACGTTTCGGCAATTCGGCGGGAAATGAGAGGGGGTTAGGGGGTTGATCTCGTTTCGGTCTTTCTGTGATTGGAAGCGGGGAAAGCTTTTTTCTGTAATTGTGTTCTGGATTTCAAAGGTCCTAGTTTTCATCGTGTCTTTTATTGCGGAGAATGTTCTAGAATTTTCACTGTCTTTCATTAGTCCTTTCGATTTATTTCTCGTGGAAGTAATTTTGTTGTGGACAGGACAGAACTTTTGTTACGAAGAATTTCGAGGTAATATTCCAATGCATGTTTTATTGTGTTTCGAAAATGTTTGAATTCCATGAACGGCACAACGATCCACAGACCAGCGATTAATTTCATGGTTCAAGCTGACGTACAAAATGTGCAGAAGGTTTTACACGATGTTTCCAACAATAAGATTGTTGTATTCATTGTGGAAATGAATTGGTGACTTCGTAAATTTGTTGTTCATTTGCGAGGAACCAAATTCAAGCAGCAAGTCTCGTACACCAGCGTGTAAATGTAGTTTGTCAAGTAAATTTCTTAAATGAGGATCAAACGGCGACTCTAATTTAATTCTGCAAAGACTGGCGTTACTCGCCGAACAGAGACAGCTTTGCAATTACGACAAAGGCAGCGGCAGCCGGGAAACATGGTCATTCGTTTTAGATTTGGAATTTAGTAAAACGTTTCAGAGGCGGAACAGAGCGTTATCGTATGCACGGTGCGCGAGCAATTCGGTTTTTTTTCTCCTCCAATCTAATTACACAATGTTCACGTCAACGGAGCGCCGTTACGGCCGGTAATTCGTGAAAACCGTGAAGCCGTGTTTTTACAGAGTAGGCGGCAGAGGGAATAGAAGCGTGTGTGTGTGTGTGCCGACATCAATTTCGAACGATGATAGAGCCAATACTGAACGCCAGTCACATTGCCGATGTTATCTACATGTGTCATCTAGACTTCTCGCGCATCCCGCATTTATATGCGCATCATTAGCCGGTCCTGATGCCACTTGCGACGGCCGACGTTCCCACACCGCGTTTCCGCTTCCGGCGAACACGTGCGTCGAACCGATCGACCGTCAACACCTGAAAACCCTCGGACATTTGTCGCGACATCTGTATCTCCCGTTCGTGTCGATCGAGATATTGAAAGAAGGATTAGCGTCCGTGCTAGGCCGTTGCATCCTGCCGCTTTCTAGATAAGAGTTTCCACGAACGAAAATGGTTCCGACGCGACGCGACGTTCGGAATATATTCGACGGCTTAGCTGTCAGTATTTCTGTCCATCGACGTGTTGGATCAAGTATTTTGTATCCTACATTTATACTGAGGCGTCCTGAAGTTTCTGCTGAAATTAGTATTTCCAAATCGTTATTTCGTTTCTCGGTTTAGAGAAAACTGGATCCGAAATGAGCTTAACAAAGCAAAATAAAAATTACTTGCGTCGATAACACGAAACAGAAATTAAGTAATTTATTTCATCTTCTGATCAGTGTAAAAATTCTATGAAATTTATAAAATGCGCTAACTTTAATAAATAGACTGCGGATCTTTATGGGAAATAAAAATATAATACTTTGCAACAATTGTGGGCAGCAGGAGTTTAAAAAATTCACATCATCCCTTAATCAATTGTTTACATTGGAAGCATTTAGATTTTTCAAATCTTTCGCTATTTTATATTTGACAAAAATTCGCAATCTAGTAATGAAACATGGTGGTCTTTATTTCCTCACCTTTGAATAAATGTGTTCAATAAAAGAATCCAATTACAAATCACGAACCCAGCAAACATGTGAAAGTCAATTGACAATAAAATAAAATAGAAATTTACCTCTCTCGCTTAAAATCTTCCAAAGCCACATCATTAAATTTGATGTGTCCGTTATCGAGGAAATTGTATATAATCTGCGATCTATTTACAAAATGTTGAATATTGTCAGCGGAATATTATGTCTGATTGTGGTTAATGTTCCCCCGACTTCGACAGCTGTTAATTAATCTATTTTAGTCCCGGGATGGTCGGATCGAATTCGGTGGCGAGTGTAAATTCACGGTGGCTTTAACGGCATAACGGTGGTGCTGCAATAAATCCGGCTTCCCTTTTCGCACTTGTTAATTCCCCGAAGCGTTCGCCGTCTTTCGATTACATTAGGCCAGCATTAACGCCGTCGTATTTCCTACGGGCGGGCGTTAAGTAGTACAAATGAAAAGACTCATCCCCTTCTGGCATCATTCCTTCTGTATCTGCGCCGTAAACTGTGTCCGCGCGTATAAAATGGAAGAAAGAATTCAATGAAAGGTTCGCCGGGGAATGCACAAGGTCCCTTCGACTCCTCGACCCGAGAATGCACAAATTTAAATCGATACGAGAAACGTCCGAAAGTCATTAATTCTTAAGGTATCCCTCCATCTGACGATTCTTAAAATTCTTCATTTAATTTTGCTAATTTTTACTCGCTCGTTAAAATCTCCGAAATTATTCACTTTAATATTTCTTGCCTGGCTTATCAACAAATATAATAAATATTGTTTATTCAATAATCAATTCATCTAAATATATACTATTTTGGAAAAAGGGAGGGGCTGGAACGATGACAGTGTGAGAGGGTAGAAATGAAAGAATATGAGAAACGATGGGGTGGAAATAAAGAAGAGAATTGTAAAGTGAACGGGGGATCTCTTTGATATAAAGTGAAAAACATGTAAAATAAAAATGTGAAATATTAAATGTACTTCCGTTAGATGTCTTTTTACATAAATTGAAATATTCTGTTAAAATATGATTAAAACGTCTGTTGTCATTAAACAATAATAAATGTAACTGGCTGTGGAAATTATCTGCAACACAACGAAACATATTTTTATTCGACTTTGCAACTCGATGTTCCCCGAAAGTTGCAGAAAGCTTTTAGCATTCCGGGCCTCCGGAGTTATTCTTTTCGATTAAGCAACAGTTAATATCGACCCGCTGATACATTTAATTTGTCCTGCAGTTTCGAGAATACGATCGAGAGTCTTTCGATGCATCGAACGGCCATCGCCACGCTCTGGCGATTCCGTCGAAAGATTTTAGTGTTATCTATATGGTTGTATGACCGGCAAGCCGGCGAAAAATTTATAAATATTCGACGATCGGTTCTCGGTTTGCCAATCGTTTGAGCACTTCGTACTCCTGGCTGGAAGATCGATTTTATCGAATTCGGACAACCAGTCGGTTCACTGTTAATGCCGTCCTCTCCGATTTAATCGGTGACATTAACATCGCTTTCAGGTCACAATTTACACTCGTGACGACTCCATTTCTGCGAACGGACCTTCCTCGCGTCCCAGAACGTCTTTGATGAACATATTGTACAAAATAAAAATTGTTTGTAGCGATTCTAAAAACTTCGTTCTTCCTTTTCTTCAAAATTTTAACGAGTCTAGGGTCATACAACAGCCAAACAATAGTCAATAAAATAAGAAACACGCTTTGTCGTAAAACCACTTTTACCATTCAGTACTAAAGATACAAGGCTTTTACCAGCACGACAGAATTTTTTCCGAAAACCATCGTGGATTTGTGATTTCCTGTTCGAACGAACGAGCCTACTAATTGCTCGGGGCTCTAATCGGAGTGTATCTTTACTATCCCATTTGATGCGCTGAGTGAGAAATAATGGCAACCGATTGCACGCAGGTTCCCCAGACGTTTCAGATTCGGAGTCAGAACAAATTCGCCTAATAAGTGGCTGTATAGGTCGGTAATTGCACTCGGTTTTATGTCTCGTCAGTGTGTTGGTCCCGAGCAATCCTCCGCGGCTTAATACACTATCAGTGGCACCTTAGACGCGACGGATAAAGCCGTGGGGACTCTAGCCTGTATCCTCGCGACTATTAAACCTGGAAGGGGGAGAAAAAAACGCTTAATTATTTATTTACTACCGGCTGTAAAGAGAGCGGTTTAAGACGCGGGCCACGGTTTTACGATATTTACAAAGACTCGCGCTGGCACCGCCTGGACCGATAACGCGGCCGCGTCGGTGATCGATAAAGTGGCAATTATGACTTGTTAATGGAATCCAACGTCGTTAAAGCGATGCACAAACTTTCTCATTAACGGCGCGCAGCGAAGACGCCGCTTTATTGCTGAACGCGACGCGTCGCGTCGATGCGCAGCTCCGCGTCGTAAAACCCCGGACTTCGAGACGGACGAGTTCCTTATCAACGCATTCCGGATTATGATTACGATCAAAATGCAGCCGGGATGGTAGTTTAAAAGTACCGTCAGGTTCCGCGTTCATTTCTTGCAATCGATGATGTTATCTGCTAGTGTTGATTAAATGACCGCTTCTCGGTTTTTATCCAGCTATTATCGAAGTTATGAAGGCGCTTCCACGGGAAATCATCGGCTAAAAATCTCTATCGAGCATGTTTTATGGTGGAAGTCGCCTGGAGGCTGCCATTTTTAGAAAACATTGTGTGCCATTTAGTTTTAGTTCTTTCAGTAAACATATTAATACATAATCTTGATTGATAGGATGCTACGGCGGCAGTTAGGAATACCTCTTCTCTTCTGCAATTTCTAAATGTACATATTTGAGAAGACTAAGCATACTTTTATTGCTACCTTCATTCTTAAATGAAATCGGAACCATTTCCAATATCTATTATCTTTCTCAAGCTTTAAATATAAATGTTGTATGAATAAATAAATAAATGGTACCCTTATCCGCAACGATGCAGTGTCCTGGATATTCAGTATATTTTTACTAGAACCTATTTTCTTCTTGAATAAATATACAGGTCAGTTTCCAATATTAGTTTTCTTTTTCAAGTTTTAAATATCAATTGATTTTCATGTACGTTTTAATTTAACGATCATACGTTATCCAGCTTAGTGCAGCGATTCACAAAAATTGAAGCTACATACATTTCTGCTACTAAAAAGTTTGATTAAAGTTCTAACGAAATGAAAAGCTCGTTTAAAACTGAATTAAATTTTTGATACACCCAGACTCGGATTATTAAAATTTTAATAAACGCACGGAATCTCACGGTCGAGCAATCGCAAATAACTTCACGGGCATTAGCTGAAAATTCGATGTCGCTTATTCCGTGCGCAAAAATTCCTACTGCAAAAATTTCATCAAACTCTGCGAACATCGGTTACGAAGTACACAATTCAGACAACGGAACACATTGTAAGGAATGTGCACCACCGTTATCAAAACGGTTTGATAATAATAGCTCGTGTAATTGACTGCCAACGGAGTACGTGGACAAACGCAATGGAACGTGTCGAGAGGAGAATGCCTCTTCAAAGACAAAACGTAAAGAGAGAAAGAGAGACAGAGAAAAAGAGAAAAAAAACAAACAGGAAGCACGCATCTAATTATGGTTCACTCTGAACCGTGAAACGCGGTCTGGAGAGCAATCCGCCATTGAAATTCCGCGATAGCGAGCAAACCACGCCCGTCCATTAGCCGGACAAATAGCATTTTAAATAACACTTCGTATCTGGTAATTACGTTTTAATTACACGCTCATCTCCCCGGTAATATCGTTCCGTCACCGATGCTCCTCATCTTTTTTCGCCAGGCTCTTTCATTTTTTCTGCCTTTTTCCCGACCAGGTGAGTATTCACCACCTGTCGAGCGCGCTTGTTCACTATATCGTTGTCACGTTATAGTCGTTGACACGTTTAGCCAGTCGTCGTGCGTCGTCCACGTGCCCAAGATCGAACACGTCACGTTTAATTTCGTGCGTTTTAAAATCGATGACCTTGCGCGGGAACCGGGTGGGGCAGGATTGCGAAAATTATTTAACTCTTACCTGAAACAATCATTCAGAAAGAAAGTGCTTCGACAAGCACAATTTTCCTGGCAATTAAATATGCGCGATATCGCACCGAGATCTTTAAAGCGAGGTAATATTAAAAATCTTGAAAATCGTCGAAAAGATCCACATAAAATTTGGTTTGCACGACTGCAGCACAATAAAAATGTCGGAAGCTGGTCAGAAATTCATGTCACCCCTGAAGTTCTTAGCGTAGCTTCTCTAGGGTCGTGAGATGACAGTCATTGGCACGTTTAGCCAGTCGTCGTGCGTTGTCCACGTGCCCAAGATCGAACACGTCACGTTTAATTTCGTGCGTTTTAAAATCGATGACCTTGCGCGGAAACCGGGTGGGGCAGGATTGCGAAAATTATTTAACTCTTACCTGAAACAATCGTTCAGAAAGAAAGTGCCTCGACAAGCACAATTTTCCTGGCAATTAAATATGCGCGATATCGCACCGAGATGTTTAAAGTGAGATAATATTAAAAATCATGAAAATCGTCGAAAAGATCCACATAAAATTTCGTTTGCACGACTGCAGCACAATAAAAATGTCGGAAGCTGGTCAGAAATTCATGTCACCCCTGAAGTTCTTAGCGTAGCTTCTCTAGGGTCGGGAGATGACAGTCATTGGCACGTTTAGCCAGTCGTCGTGCGTCGTCCACGTGCCGACGATCGAGCGCGTCACATCCGCGCGCACGCGTCGCTTTTAGGAAGTAATATCTGAATGGCTAATTAGAGGGACAATGACGCGGAACTCGCGGAAGGCCGGAAGGAGACGAACGAGAGGAACTGGTCCCGGTCGCGGCGACCGTCTCTTCCGCATCGTAATTACACCCGAGGACTTTTCTCGTTCCGGATGTTAATTAAGATGCACAATGGCGAACGCGAACAGTTTGCGTAATTGTCGCGAAAGGACCGTCGCGCCGCCGCCAGTCTAGTTTCCTTTCCGGATGTTAATGCCTCCTCCGGGGACCGGATCGTCAGTGTTTGCCGGAGGAATTCGTTTGATGGAAATTAGCTGCAGTCGTCGACGATTCTCTGCCGAGGAACTGTGAACCGTACCAAACGAGCGAGTTATGAGGTGTAACAGCGTTGTAAACTAGGACTTGTTGATTTTAATGCCTTTCCATTGGATGATGTTCAACGGTTATTCCTATTTCTAGTTCTTTAGATAATCATGGACGATTTTGAAGGATCATTTGCTCTCTGTAATGTTTGCGCAATTTTCTTTTTTAATGTTGTACTACCAAAGCACTTGACTAATGCTTAACATTTAGAGTAAAGGGCAGGATAAGAAACCCTACAGAGAAAATCTTCTGTAGCAAATTTCAAGCCCCCTATCATAAGGGTAGTTACAGGGTGACCATGGTTTGGCTAATTTGTAATAATAATGGCTAATTATTTCTAGTCAACCAAAAATTACGAAAAAATTCGTGGACGTGTATCTTATCAGGTAGAATGTTCATGGATTTTTTCATAATCATTTCCAAGTTACCAATCGATTTTAAGATCAAATTAAAACCATGAATGACGACAATATTATTGAACGTCGAATCAAATTCTGAATAGGGTCCAACTGATCAACTATATATTCCACCAAACATTTTCCAACAATTTCAAACCTCCCTATAGTTCATCCGAGGTTTCCATAACTCATGAATGAAAGCAAAACGATGCAGCAAAATTAGAGCTGTCATTGGGCCAGCGAAACTCGATAGGGCAGGCCGTTTTCCAATGGATAGGCGTGTCTCTCTCGGTAAAAATAAAAATACGTCAGACTGGAACGCGAGGGTGAAAAAAACCGTGGCAGACATTGTTCCAGATACAGTGCACCGGTTCGTCGAATCCCGAGCGAGCATCGCCGAGGATACATTACAACGATCGGAGGCCGGGTGAAAGTTCTGCTTTTTGACGCGTTGATTGCAGGTTTTCTTTCGGTGCCGGCGCTTTTTGAGCACGTCCGCCGTGCGGGGGTCACAACGGACCCGCCTGTCTCTCTACCTCGCAGAGAACTGGAGCACCGTGAAGCGCGCGGGATCATAGTAATTATGCGGCACCATGTAGAACGGATTCCCGTGGGGCCATCCCAGCTCGCGGAGCTCTCCGAGCGCTCTGCATACAATTATTAAGCCGTCACGCGTTTAGCGCAGCTTTTGCCAGGTTCGCGCGACCGTTTTTTGGCGGCTTGCGCGGGCGTAATGAGCGGAAGACGCTCGTTCCCAGCGAGGGGCTCCCACAGGCTGAATATTCCCACCTTGCGTATATTTCATGGATTTTCGCTGCAATGTATCGCAACTATTTAATATCATGATATAGCACGAACTCTTGCGTTTAGTGATTTTTTCTTTCAAGGATAACAGTGAAATCCTAACAATTTTTTAAACAAGAATACCCAGGAAGAATACCCAGCCGACAGACCACAAACAAGTCGGATGTCTCATCTATATTAAAAGTAAATAAAGATCACATACATAAAATATGTATAAAATTATACACATATAAAATTCTTTTAAGGATAACAGTGAAATTCTAACAATTTTTTAAACAAGAATACCCAGGAAGAATACCCAGCAGACAGACCACAAACAAGCCGGGTGTCTCATCTATATTAAAAGTTAATAAAGATCACATACATAAAATATGTATAAAATTATACACATATAAAATTCTTTTAAGGAAAACAGTGAAATCCTAACAATTTTTTAAACAAGAATACCCAGCAGACAGACCACAAACAAGCCGGGTGTCTCATCTATATTAAAAGTTAATAAAGATCATATACATAAAATATGTATAAAATTATACAATATAAAATTTGTATAAAATTGTACACATACAAAATATGTATAAAATTATATACACAATATATAAAAAGGACATGATGATTGAATATGAGTTGAATCCAACACAAACAAGGTTTCAAGAGCAGCACATACGGAGAGCAACTCGAGCTCGCTAGAGCCATCCCAGAGATCCGCGAATTAATCTCCGGCGAACTCCCAAAGAATTTTCCAGCGCATTTCTCGGTGGCGTGCAGGCCCCCCGCCATAATTAACTCGATAACGATGACATTATTGCCGAGGGGGTCCACATTGGCCCGGTCTGAGCCATTAAGTTTCTCGCAGGGAGTAGCGGCGAGATCTCGAGCGAGGATCTTGGTCTCCTATTTCCCAAGCGCGAGAGTTAGTTTCCCCGCAGTTCGTCCCGTTAGTTTGCGATGGAACGGATGCAGTCTCTGGTCCAGGGTACGCGGCGTGCATGCATTTATGCATATGTCCGGCACTTCTCCGCATGGATGCAGATGCGGCACGCACGCCAGCCCGTTGCTGTTCCTTCTTCGCTCTCCGCCACCGTAATCCTTTCCCGACACTCGTAATGGCCGGAATTGTGAATTCAATTGCCTCTGAATTGGATGCAGTCGCGAAAGAGCCTGGCCGGCCGGCTTAAGGCACGTACATACGCGTGTATATGCAGCCGTGAAAGGCAGCCGCAATGTCCATGGCATCCGTCAGCCAGCCGAACGGACAAAGGAGAGGCTGCGACGACGGCGACGGTGATTGCAGCTCGAGTGGAAAGATCTTCCGAGTAGGTGACGACAAGCTGCCACAACCCTATAACTTGCAGGGAGGAAATTTGAGAGCAGCCTCGACTGGCGAACTTGCCAGTTGTCCTCCGCGATTGGGAGTTGCTCGACGCTGTGGCGAAGTTGTATGGTGTTTCGAGAGACTGCAGTTGGCTGGACGTGACCTGCCCGTTGAACGAACTCTTAACCCCTCAGGGACCATGCTTCTATCTCGTGCTCACTCTCAGGAATATTTCAAAATTGATTGCGGAAGGTCCGATTATTCACTGCGTTGTGCATTATTTTCTGCTTCCAAAAATTTCAAGTTATCTGGGAAAAATATCAAACAGCACTAACACTAGAACTACCGGACCAGTCAAAATGACTGATGCAAATTCTTTTCGATTAGAAATATTAAAAGTATAAATACGTTCTTTTGAGAAATTTTTTTAGTGAACTTCTCTGTTGAAGTACATATTTAAATATCCAGTGTACGAAATTTAAATAAATGCCATATTGTCATTATTAGAAGGCCATGTATGCCAACTGCGTTTAGTGCTCGGTAGTTCTAGTGTTAATATGATGATAACATTCTTAATTAATTGTACGACTGGAATCCTTTCTTTCAGATGTTAGTGTTAGAACATGACTTTGTGGTTTGTTTCCCAGAATTTGAAGATGGCTAAGGAAAATATCAAACAGTATAAATCATGTACAGTCAATTGCAATAAAATTCAGACACCCTTAATGCGACGATAGCATTCGTAATTGGACCATAGGACTATAATTCTTTATTTTAGATGTGGAATTGCAGAGAAAAAGTTGTTTTTTACAACGTATGTAAATAAATATGTTAATAAATAAAGCCAAAAACCCTCCATTTGTCGAAACGCCCATCATCCAAAGGAAAACGTTGCCAGAAAGAAATTAGACCAAGAAGGCCCATAACACAACATCGTAAGGGAAAAAGGAAGAAATAGAAAGCTGGAGCGTACTCGCGCAAAAGGCTTTAACGCTTTAAAAACGAACGGGTGCTCGAGTCGTTCAAGTAGTAGAGCAACGTGCACATGAAAGGTTGTACGTGAAAACGTACAATCGTTTGAGCGACATATCACAGCAATCTGGCCATGGCCTCTGATCGATACGCAACATCAACCGGGGAGTGAAATCTTCTTCATCTTCTCCTCTGCCGCAACATCATAAACTTGGTCCTGTGACAGCTTCAATATAAAATGAGGAATTATAGCAATATAAAATTCAATATAAAATGAAGAATTTAAATCCGGACAAAATTCAGGGTCGTGTGTGCTATTAGGTAGAATGTTTAAGAATTTTCTTCGTAATTATTTGTTGAGTAGAACAGAAGAATTACGTGTTCACCCTGTAACTACCCTTGCGGTAGGAGTAACGACTTGGAACTTGACACAGAGGATTTTCTTTCGGGACTTTGTCGAATGGTGTAATGAAAGATCGAGGTTTGCCTTTTTACCGAGTAGATTTTAGTTAAATTTAACCGAGCACTACGGTGGTGGCATACTCGCTTTGTTTTCGGCCACGGCGCATTTATTGTCAGCATCTCTCTGTTTCTATCGGGAGGAGATAAATTAAAAAAGATAACGCAACATAACGTAGGCACGTAGCTCTGTAAGCCGACACCGCGGGCTCATCGTTCTTTCAGAGCGGAGACGGGCGTACCGCCCACTGCGTGACAAAAAGGACGTTCTTCATTTGAGGAAACAAATACAACGGAGCCGCATTCGCAGAGAGTCTCATTTTCTGAAATATATTTTTCTACAGTTTAATAACTCGACAAAGACGCCACTTTCTACCCCGTCGGAGATTGCAACAAGCTATCCTTTGAATTTCTGAAGTAAGTTGCTCTTGGAGAGGAGTTTTACAACAAATTTGATTTCTTCCTTTCTTTCCTTTCTGTCTGCTGGGTAAGTACAATTAAGAGCCAGACTGCGAATACTTATTTTGACTTCTGTACGCTGTGGAGTAATTAAGAGAATCCGAGATGTAAAGGGATATTTATTTTGTTGGTTAAGATGAAGCTGAAGTGGAAGAGAAGTATTGTGTTTCGATGGTTTACAGTTTGTAATGGTATACAGTTTGAGGATTGCTTCCGTACTTTGTCAATTTTATCTCGAGAATTGATCAACAAACATTGTTGAATAAACATTTTAGTGTTTGAGGTAGCATCATCTTGATACATTCAAGAATTGAAGAAGTACAAGTAAGAAAGAACATGATAAATTGAAATGGAAAATGTCGGAGTAAAAAAATTGACGGAAACAAAATATGCTAACAAAAGGAATGTATACACATAGATTAAGAGTGTCGGTATAAAAATGAAAGTGATCGACATAAGAAATTTATAAAAATAAAAAATGTTGACCAACGGAATTGATAAAGCTAAAACATGTCGATAAATAGAATCTACAAAAACGAAAATAGTGGAAAACGAAAGTTGAAAACTGTGGCAGGTGATATGAAAAACTGGTGACAATAAAAAATGCTTGTACGCATCTGAGAACCACTGTTTCCTTACGTCCTTGCTTCTTGGCTCGAGATCTGCGAAGAGGCGCCGCGGGGATGTCGCTGAGCGAGCTGTCCTCTCGTCTTTCAGCCACTCCCATTTTCAGCTACCGAGTTACTGCCACTCTGTCAATCTCACCTGACATTCGCGTCTAAACCAAGATACACTCCCGACAATGAATAACCCTCGGAGGCCGTTCGCGCTGGCACCAAGAGGAAAAGTCGCATCGTTTGTATCCCACGATGTTGCGAACGCGATCAGCCTTGGAAATTAGTTCGGAGAAACTGTTGAATACATTCCCGGGGAATCATCTCCATTGCTGATGCCCTATTGTAACGCCGATATTAATGAACAGCGAGAGAGAGAGAGAGAGAGAGAGAGAGAGAGAGAGAGAGAGAGAACTCCCCGGTCGTACTAGCCCGCCAAATAAAGTATTCTAATGAAACTCCTACAAATGCTATTCTCGTTTGACAAAATATGCTGATCACTCGAACGAAACGCGCGTTTCTTTGTCAGATAGTATATATTTGCATTTGGGATTAGAGTGTACAAAGAAGCTGAAGTATACGAAGACTTTCTAGATATTATTTACATGACGGCGTTCGCAGCAAGTTTACTTTCCAAAAACTAGTTCTTGAAATTTTTAGATGTAGACACACAATTTTGTAATCCTCATTAAACGTTCTTTTAGTCAACCACGATTCAGGTTATTTTGAAGTATTCTCTGCTTTTTGGAAGATAAAATGTCCGTCGAAACTCCCAAGACCGAATCAATACAAAATGGAGATATGGAAGTATCCTAAAGCAAATACATTCGCTCCAATTTGCTCTTTAAATCTCGGATAAACGGTGGCTCTATGTGCACAGAGGCGACAGCCTCGAGTGGCCTCGTTCCAGCAAGATCCCACTAGCCCGGAGACATTGTCCACCCACGATTCTAAGCTAAAAATCTTGGGAAAAGTGTAGCGCATGGATTCCGTATTCTTTCGTTCCGGTATTAGCCGGATAATATGAAAACTGACTGTTTCTGGTGAAAATTAGAAATATTGTTTAGTACAAGTAAATAAATATAATTTAGTACAATGAATAAAACATACTGAATATAAGAAATATGTTACGGACATAATATGAGAACGAGGTGCTGCAGTCGTAGTTGAAATATTGACAATTAGTCGAGAATTTAGAAAAGAATATACACTGTATATTATTTGAGAAAATGATTATTTTGCAGATTTCAATTTCTATAAATGAATAATATTGTGGATTGTATGTAGCAAATCGGCTTTTGTCTACGAAACGCTGGTTTCCAGGCCCAGAGTGCATCTGTTCGGAGAGTGTCGCAGCCCGACTCATTTGAATAAGACAAATGAAGACATCCGGGAGACACACGGCGAGAACGATGAAGCTGATACTTGAGATTGGTCCGAGGATCACCTACGGCGTGAACCGGGCGCATCGAACCATACCGATTGATTACGATCGTTACGAAGACAATGGCTGACACGGGCTTACTCTAACGACGCAACTAACTTAGGAATCAGGGATTACCCCTGTGCCACGGTTAACAAGCACCGTAGATCGAGTTTTGTCCGATGAAAACTGATCCGGCTACTGCCCACGCCTCGCTATCTCCGACGTTTTTCAGATGGCCGTAGCGTGCGCGCGAGCACGCACAGGATTGCTGCTTTATCATGCAAATCGGGATACGAACGGATAGAAAAATGTACGGGGAAATCCCTGTTCCTATAACTCACGGTATCCGAATTTTAAAATATTCCTCGCTAGTTGAACGCTCCATTTTCCGCACGCTCTCCCCACGCAATTTGCTAAAAATCTGACGAAATTGTTTGCATACTATACGCTCGACGGAAATGTTTCGAGCTTCAAATTTAATCTGCGGACGCACACGTGTGTGAGATTTTACTGTCAGATGTGGTGATTGGTAGTAGACATTTCTGGGTTGTAGAAAAATTTCGATTTTAGAAATGCAATCTATAGAGTGCGGATTTTATGCATTTATTAATCTCTATATAATAATAAAATCGAATCTGTATGTCCGTTTGTGATATTTCCACTAAAATTCATTGAAAAATTATTCCTAAATACTATCGTAATAAATATATTTTTTTTAATCATTTTGTAATTAATTTCGGTGAATTTGGTTGTCTAAGGATAAAATCTCTATCTCTGTCTGAGACCACCTTGGCGATTGGAAATTTAATTACGTTAATAATCCACCAGGATTGTTACGGCTAGTATTAAATATATATTATTAAACAGATTTAAGGGCATCAGTGTATTATATTCGGTTTAATTGTTTTCTCTTGTGTCTTGCAACCGATGCAAATATTTTTTATTTTGCATAGAGATTCGCAGTCTAGTTAGAAAGTGCCTGCAGAAAGCATAAATATTGATTACAAACGAATCAAATGTGATTTCATCGAAAAAGGAAGAAGTTAGACTTTGTTAAAATCTTCATAGCGAGTCTGACTCGCTGAAATACGGCAAGGGGTTAAACGCTGGATGGTTTCCGGTACGGTTACCAAAGGGCAGCGTTTCCACGGTAGCGATATGAAGATATGTATATGTAATTGAGCTGGGCCACGAGATTCCGAGGCCACTCGGAACGATTCGGAATTGTGCTCCCAGGACTGCTTAGAATATTCCTAGCTGTTACAGAGCCAGAATTCCATGGATCGTGGAAGCTGCTTCCTCGCGAAAAATATAACGCGAGACTTTATTCTGACACCCGGGGAATATTTGTTTCCGCGGGCTGACTCTATTTACTCGGCCGCGAACGCCGGCGAGATATATTCGAAGTGGAAGACTCCGATAAAATTGACACTTCGCAAATGTATTTTTAAGCGGACTTCCGGCTCAATATTTTCACCGTTTTTTTTCTTCCCCATGATATTTTTATACGCGTCGCTCGGTACAATGACCAGAAATATTGTAGTTTTATATTCGATACTAAATGTCACATTTTTTAGACACAAGGTACGTAAAATACCACTGCGATTTTTTCGGGTTGAGTTATTGCAACGAGTGGACGGTAGTTTTTATATTTATCGTGAGGACCGAACGCTAAATAAAAACGTAATTCTGTTTTTAGTAATTCGAAATATTTTAAAACATATTTGGATTGATTGCAGGACCCAGGAGTCAAATAAAAATTATATAATAATAGATGTATTATTAATCCATTAATAATAATAAAAAATATTGATAATAATAAATTGATGTCCTTAAAGATTTTAAACATGTCCACTGCGTTAAATAGTACGTACCAATTCTTGTCTTAAATTGCATAAAATCCGCAGTCCAATAATGAAATACGTAAGAACGTTTTACGATGTCTTCTTTTTTAATATTTTTATAATCTCCATAATAATGTATGATACCAGCTGAGTACAAAAGGCGCTTTACAATGTACAAATATTTATCAAAACTTTTCAAGTATTGGCGCTCGCGTATGGAAACATTTATTCCGCTAAAAATCGCGATCCCTTCAGCAGATTCGCGAGAAGGGCGGAGTGCTTGAAAAATTATGGTGCCGTTGCACACGAGATGATACTCCAGGATAAAGTAATCTGAAAATGTAGAACAAATATTTTTCGTGGAAGCTTCATTTTCGAGGAAAATTAACTTTGAAGATCGCTGGAGTACGTGTGCTACTGAATACCACTTGGCCGACATGTCTGCCCCTGACTGTCTGTTTCTACTTGTTGGAAACACGGCCGCCTGTGTAGTTACTATCCGCCTCCGTTGATTCTCTCTATCTCTGTTCTCTGTGCGACAGTGTACGCCGAATTCTCGCAGCAAATGTAATACCATGTCACAATGAACGTTTCAAACTGTCGATACAACTTTTAAGTAAAACCATACCCTCGATTAATCCGTTTACGTAAGGCCGTTTCTCTTACTTTCTTCGGTAGCATCATATTTCACTGAGAATTTTGCACGTGGCAATACCGGAAACTAATTGATCACTTCTTCGATAAAATTATAGGTTCTCTCATGAAAAATGAGATTTCTATCCCATTTGTGATAATTAGTTATTTATTTATGAACATTTTTAGTGACTAATTCTTCGTACACATTAAGTTTTTAGCACAGTAATTGTATTTTTATTTGTTACCATACAACTTATGTAATTGCATGAAGTATGTCATTATTTGCAATACATTTTCCATTGTTCGTCTTCAGGAGAATGGAGGGCTCCATTCTCCATGGCATTAGTTTTATTAATCGTCTTTCTTGACTGAAGGATACAATTTAATGTGATACAACTCTTATTATCCGCCTTTCAGAAGAATTAAGTGCATCGCTTATTATATAGGGAAAAGTATTCAATTATGTACAGTTGTTGCAGCATATAAAGCTTGCGTACATATAACCATCCCTCTATTGTACCTCACTTTATCCGATATCCTACACAATGAAAGTTTTGCTTCCATCATAACAGCATAACATTGATTACTCTTCTCGAACGAAACCTATCAAACTGTCGCTGCATAAAATCAATCAAAAACCATTCTTTGCTGCTACACAAGACAACAAACGATCGGGAGATAAGTGGAAGCTAAATAACAATGCGCTTCGTCTTTTCAATAATCTCAACAAGTCGAAAATAGTATAACAAGTGACATAGAATAATGAAAGAAGTACAACTAATACACGAAGAAACATAACAATAAGTAATTTTTAAACCTGATAAAGATTGATAAGAGGGGTTGCCCGACATCCGCAACAACCATCGAGTGGAAGATTTACCGGTGCAGCCCGCACGTACTAAACAATAAAAAACTGAGTTCACCAAGTTGCGTTCGTCAACTTTCCCCTACTTTCGCGGTGGGGACGACTAGGAGGGGAGGGGGTGGGTAGTAAAGGACACATATCCGATTGTGTCCGATTGTGTCTGTAAAAAAAAAAGATCCCCATCGAAAGCATCATCCCCCGTCGTGTACCATGGTCGAACGAGAGGAGTCTGTCGGTGTGTCGTCGATTTCTGCGCAACTCCGGGGTCTTTCTCCCCTGTCCCTCGCCATCTGCTGGAAGCTGCACGAGTGAGGAGATGTATTGAACAGGCTGAATGCGCGTGCAGAGATGCGCGAGTATCCGCGAATTCCCGGCAGCACGGGGCCGCAGTCCGCACAATAAAGAAAAAAATTCCGCGGAGTTAGGGGAACAGAGAGGCGGCGAGCGTGACGGAGAGAGAGACACCGTCCTAATCCTCCTGGACGCCGAAGAGGCAGACTCGATTAATAGTCACGGCCGCGAGAGAAACGACGTCGTCCTCTTCGGAGCCTCGGGATGAGACTGGCCTCGCTCTGCTTCCGCCTGGTCCGACAGTTTTTCCGTCGAATGTCATGTAAACGCGTGGCCAGCCAGTGAACGAGCCGCTTGAACGAACGGGGGACAACAGTTGTTTCGCGGGAGCATATCGAGCCAGTGTTGTTCAGCGAGAGAGACTGCCAGGATGCGACCCAGTGCGCTTCTGTTGCTGTTCCTCTGCACCTTGTTCATCGCCTCGTCGGAGTCGAAGCTCCGACAGCAAGCGGCGGTTGTAGACGACGACGAAGACGACGAGGACGACTGGGACGACGACGACGACGACGACGATGACGACCAGACGTACCAGACGAAGCCCGAGGTCGACGACGATGGCAGGATCTACAAGAATCCCAGAAACTCACCGTCAGCCATGTGCCCGCGCGATGAGAAGCAAGCCTCGCGACTTGGACAAAAGTGTCTTCGGAAGTGCTCCACCGATGAGGACTGCAAGAGCAAGAAGAAGAAGTGCATGTGTGACGGGACCTGCGGCATGTCCTGCATCAAACCAGAAAGAGAGTGTCCGATGCTAACTCAGATCCAGCATGGAACCATGACCGTCACCAACAGACTCTTCGGGGACCGAGCTCGTTATACTTGCGATCCTGATTATTACACCGTGGGTCTCACTGAGAGGACATGCAGAGCTGATGGACAGTGGACTGGCACCACTCCTTCCTGCAAGAAGGACCCTACTTCTTTCTGCTCGCAACCGCCGAAAGTGAAAAACGCGCGGCACAACGCGCTCGCGGAACAATCGACCTTCGACCTGGACAGCGATATTCAGTACTTCTGCGAACATGGTTACACGACCAACGGGGTCAGGAAGGCCAAGTGCCTGTTGATGGAGGGCAACGCGAGCTGGTTCGGTCCGGATATCACCTGTGAGCCGCAGAAGTGCGGTCCACCGGCGGATATCGCAAACGGATGGCACGCCGGTATGTATGCGTCTGTTCAGGGTTTGTTTGTGTGATTACTGGTGGGTCAGGTTGTTTGGTTTTGGTAGTAGATCGCCAGGTGTAGAATCTAGGTCGGTTCGTCGAGCCTTCGCGTTTTGTTCTGTTGTTTTGTAACGTTCTGCGAGATATTTGTTTGTTATTTCCGGATGAGGCAGCGTGGAGTGGCGAGCGTAAATTGGTAAACGTTTGTTTAACGTTTTGTCGAGGTGTCGGGTTTAAACACCGGTCGTTTCTGGTTTGTTTCAAAGCAAACCTGCCTGTTTCATTTTATTGTCATTCTGTGAACGTTGATGGTCTGATCAAATTAAAATATTTGTACCGTGGTTCACGAGGCAGGTCTGTTTCTTGAAATTATCCGATAGCTTAAATATATTCGTTTTATTTCTAATATTTAGTTGAAGAGTTTTCTAGGAGTTCTATTCAGCGTGCACTGGAGGATTAAATTATATATTGTTAATAGGAAGTTTTCATAAATATGTTGAGTTCGTCCATTATTTTCACTCCAGGGGTTGGAAAGTCTGTTTAGAATAATGCATGCTTATTTTGATGTCGCTGTCAGACTATTTTACCCATATAAATTTAATTTTGTACGTATCAGTGATAGGATCATAAAATATTTTGAACAAAACTGATAATTAAACTGTGTTGCATGAATTTACGAAGAATTTAGGGAGTGCTCAAATGTTAGTTAATCGAACTGAACCTCTAAAGCACTGATAAACACATTCACTAAATTTATAATGTAAACTGTAAAACGCAATTTGTCTTTAATGAATACTCCCCCGAAATTCCGCTGAATAATGAAACACATAATATTACAATTATCTGTGCTTAACTATTTATGAGCGATACATTATTAATATACTCATTAGCGACCACGTACGCCAGACAATTACATAACTTAGTACAAATGAATGAATCATTACGGAATAGTGATGATTTGAATTATTCAGAGTTTTCGAGAACTCCAGTACTGCAGCGTCACGTTTATCCGATAAATAATATGCAAAGTTTTGTTTTTTAACCAGACGACAGTTTTAGATATTGTATTTGCCCTCGTTTGATACTGTATATAATAGTTGGTTATATAATATGTTTTCGACGTTCAGGGTCGTGTCTAAAATAGTCCACGAATCTTCTTTGATGGCATATCGGTTTCTCTCTCCCTTGACAACCTTGAACACCACTAATACTCTCATTCTAGATAGCTTGTACTAAATTTTAGAAGAATTATTCAGAGAATTGAAAACTGGAACGAATGTAGTATTATTCTTTTTTAAGGCGAGTGTTACACGTACGATTGCCGTGTGTCATATCACTGCGCGGATGGCAACGAATTAGTTGGCAAGGCCGAAAAGCTTTGCTTGGCAGACGGCACATGGACTCCGAAGGAATCACCACAATGCGTTCAAGTAAGCGTTGAATGAATAGTTCCGCTGGTAGACAATTGCATTATTATATTCACTCTAAAGTGGACCATTATGTAAATACATTGTAATCTGCATCAATATTTGACATTCCCAAGCTATAAAATTGTTCTACATAATAATAATGTATTATTTTAACATTTTTCAATAATTGCTTGCGTCTATAATGCAAGTCGTCATGTTTATACGATGAATCATATATGGGCAATGTTTCTCATATTTTATTTATTGCATCAGACTGTTTAATATCGACGATACAATTAAAATTTATATTAATTATACTGTACTCGTGTTGTCTCTTTAGTAATTCAGTACATTCAAGAGATTTATTAGATGAATAATACACTTTATCTCTTAATGTAAATTATCAAATTTCAATATTAACCATTAACTACGCAATTAAACTTATGCTGTTAATTATTTAATGTGTATTGATCTAACAATTTCAAAATTTACAGAAACTTTACAAATTGATAATAACGAGTAGATTCCGGATTTTATGTACTTATAACAAAAATGAACAAGTGCAATTTAAAACAGTGAAATTATTAAAAGACTTTAAGAGTGTTTGATATATTATTTTCACCAGATTAAAATTATTAATGAAGAATGTAAATTTATATTTAGCTCCTGCGTCTTGCAATTGATAGACAAACTTTATATTTCACATAATAAAGGAGTCTAATAATGAGCATTGAATACACTAATTGAGGGATTACATTTTTACGATCTATTCTGTAAGGTCACTTAAGTGTTGAGGAATGAGTTCGTCAATATCTTACGAAATAGAATTGATTATGAGTTGTCTTAACATCCCCCAAAAAGATGTCACCCCCTTTCCGTGGATCCGAGCGTGGAAACGTTTTCCTTGTTCAGGTTACCACGGTGCAATGCCCTATACCAGAGAGCCCTGCAAAAGGACAGGCGTTCTACACCTCGTATGCATACAATGCCATCGTGCATTACAAATGCGACTATGGCTACACGGTGGTAGGCGCAGGCACGAGACGCTGCGGCGCCGACAGAAAATGGTCTGGAAAGATGCCCAGTTGCCAGGAAATTAATTGCGGTTCACCTGGCGTTCTCTATAACGGCTGGATTGAGAATATCGAGGATGGTAAGTTGGAAGATTAAAAAAATTCTTCGTTATATTATAAATAAATCGCGTCATATAAAAATAAACCGCTATATAAATCCTCTTACAGCGATAGCATTTTGTACGCGACGATACCGGGTAATCTATTCATCCTGATCGCGAAATTGTTAGAGTGTTGATTAATTGATCCTCCGGATTTCCATCAATTTTATTTCTCTAATTTTTATCCGAAAAATTCGGTACAGTAGAATATCTATAACGACGAATGAAAGTAGATGAACGCATGTTACATAGCTATCGATAATAATAGATGAAAATCATTTCAACCCTCGTCTTATTTTTCTAACCTAACTTGCCCCTTGATGTTGAATTGGCGCAAGTAAAACAATCAATACGATGCAGAGAGGAATAATTAATGTTCTAAAATTCTTCTTTCAAAGTGGAAAATGGAGATTCATATTTGAAGCATCACTGTTGTACTATTTTACAGATCTCAGCATAATTTTCTGGAAGACTTTTTAATATTTTTAGCCACCCTTGAATACTAGAATGTGAACTTAACAGTAGTTCATTGATATTTTATTTTTCTCAAACTGCGCCATTCGCCTCTTCCAAAAATTTGCTAAATTTAGACACAAGGATTGCAGAAGCGATCGGATAATTTCCCGATGGAGAGTTCGAAGCGGCCATCCTGCTAATTCCGCGGAATTCTTTCGGCGACAGGTACGGGTCTTGGCGCGAGCATAATTTACCGGTGCAACGACCACATGAAGCTCGAGGGAAATGCCTCGTCCGTCTGCCTGGTCGACGGAAAATGGCGTTATCCGTTGCCGCAGTGTCTGGCCCCGTGTGTGGTGCCGCAAATTGAAAACGGCAACATCACGGTGGCGAGCCACGAGAAGGATGATCACATCAACAACGTCACCGTCGTGGAGCATGGAGAGCGATTGCTGGTTTCCTGCGTGAAGAACTACGAGTTCGCGGCGAATTTCACACCAGTTGTTTGCAACAATGGCACCTGGTCGATAGTGCCAAGTTGCTCGCCAGCCAGGTGCAAGGTGATGCCAAAACCTCCGAAGAATGGTATGGTGATAGCACCGAAGACGGATCATGGGATGAGGGCAGCTTTCAAGTGCAAGGATGGATTTCAACTTGTTGGAGGAGGGCCCAATAATGACTCCATGTCGGTACAGTGTCAATACGGGAACTGGACAGGGGACATTCCTCACTGCATTCAAGTATTTTGCCCATTCCCCGGAAGCATTGAGAACGGCAAGGTCTTCCTAGTTGGGAATATGGGGGTCTACGATTATAGACCCTATGTGAAGAAGGTTGTAAACAACAAGCAGATCATGTACGATTGTGATAAGGGATATGTGTTGGATGAGGGACCCGTGGGGGCTACCTGCATTGGAGGCAAGTGGAGCCCTAAGGAGCTGCCCAAGTGTATACCTGGCCAGCATCCTAGGCTGCGCTGGAGCAGAAGAAGAAGGTCCATCAGTGATGAGGATCTCACCATGAGATACAGGTAAGGTTCAGAATATTATTCCTAATAGTGAACACAAAAGGACCCAACATGCTTCAAAAACAAATCGCTCGTCTGTATGCAACACTATTTATCGTGTGAATTAATAAAAAAGATTCTTTTAAAATACCTAAAAATATAAAACACAAATTTCCTCAGTGATTTATTAATGAACTCAATCATCTCAATCAATCAAAGGACGAGAATATTGTTTCCAATAGTAAATACAGTAGAACACAGCATGCTTCAACTGCAAATAGCTCGCCCATATGCAACACTATTCATTGTACGAATTAAGAAAAATGGACGTAGTTCTTTTAAAGTACCTAAAACTGTAAAACACAAATTACCTCAATCATCTGAATCAAACTTTTTCCAATCTTTCGCGTCCCAGCACTGCTACTAAATCACACAGAATAGTCCATCATCGAACACCATAATAAGAAACCACACGTTTATCTTCCCCAGAAAATTCATCGAGTTCTTCCGCAAGATCGGCAAGAAGCTGCTGCGACTCGAGCTGAACAAGGGCAAGGACCACGGGAAACACAAGTCGGAGAAACCGACCAACTCCACGCAGCACCACGACAACTCGACAGACTCTTCCTGGAAAAAGCACGCGAGCCACGCGAACCGAACCAAGCTGCGCGAGGAGAAGATGATCGACTTCCTGGAGATCGCCTACAGGAAGCTGCAACGCATCGACGCTAGACAATCAAACAATTCCGCGAACGGCAGCATGCACGATCTCCTGAACGCCATGAGCAAGAACTTCTTCCACGTGGACCTCTCCGAAGCTCGTCGCAACAACTCGAAAGGTTGTTCGGACTTCGAAGTGCGAAATCAACGTGAGTTCATCAAACTGAAGCACAAATTCGAGAAGATCATGCGGTTCTACAACAAATCGACGCGCTGGAACGAGAAGGGACGCAAAGACTCTCGCAGAAAGGGCCAGGCTCACGGTGACAAGTCGAAGAAATCGAAGGAGAAGAAGAAGCACAGGAAGAATTACTACAAGGGCTTCTACGAGTTCGTGAACAGCTATGTGACTGAAAAGTTGTCGATGTTGGAGGCGAGAAACGCGACAGAGGAGCTGATCAAGAAGATGAACATTGACAAGTTCACAGTGCGGAACGGCAGCACGTTCACGGTCGGCGAGATGTACGCGTTCTTCAAACATATCATAGAGGCAAAGCTGAACAGTAGCGAGGAAACGTCAGAAACGACGACGTTAGCTACCTCGTCGTCGACTAGTACTTCGACAGTGTCCAGCACGTCGACCACGACCAGTACGACCACGTTGGCGACACCCAGGGAGATCGAGAGCCACGAGAATCGATCCACGACGGTTCCTGGGAACGAGTCCACCACGCTGGACAATGAGATCCCCAGCAAAGAGGGTGCACCGAAGCACCGAAGCAAGCGGATACGAAACGCTTCGGAGGACGTGGGTCCAACGCGTCAGAAGAGGAAACTGTTGGGCTTGAACGTCTTTTCGATGAAGAAGGACGGGTCGAGAAGAGTTCGCAGGGGTTTGAAGCGGTCGAGGAAGGCCTACGATGACGAGAAAACAAGGCAGCTCACTTTCAAAGAGCTCGAGGCGCAACAGCAGAGTCGCTCGAAGCGATTCCTGCCACTCTCCGAGCTGGATAATCAAATATTTCTAAAGAACTTGTATCTGAACGCGTACGAGGACGAGTACCGGGCGAACGTGAAACGATCGATCGACCAAGGGAATCATACTAACGAGCAACAACAACAACAACACCAGCAACCGCAGGAACAACCGGCTGTCTACAGGAGACGCAAAGGCAACCTCGGCGCGTACGAGATCAAGTGAGCGATGGGAATGTAATTGTGTTGTGATATTAACGGAATTTATTAAGTCATTTACCGATATCAATCGATTTTAGGCGAGTATACACCATATACGATAGTTATAATCGTTGTCCCAGAAAGTCGATGCGCATTGTACCACGTGTGTCGCGCTTTTTTCATGAATCAGTCTTTTTCCATGCAAGTCTCGGTGTACCCGGAAACCACGGGGTCATTAATCGACGGTTTTTTGGACGCGATGTGAGCCGGTAGCTGCTCGTCGTCTAGATCAAGAGGCGTTTGTTCGGTGTCGGTGTTGTGTATCACGATGCGGATCGAGATTTGCGACCTTTGCAGTTGCAATCGATAGGAAATGAGGGGGTTTTTTCCATGGTGGCTCGCTGTCTTCCGGATGGTTGTTATAATTGTGCGACAGGGTATTTTGTTAGTGGTGTTGCTTCGTTTCTGTTGATGCATGTACTTGGGTTTTCGAAACTTGCGGAGTGCCGATCTGAAGGCAGGTGTGTTCTAGTCACGCGAGTCGAACCTGTTGGAACTTGTGTGGGAAATCGTTTCTAAACTAATATTGGACACGTAGCTTTTTTCGTCAGCGTTTATGGTCAAGAGTTGATAACAGCTGCCAAAGTTGAGGGTTGGATATGGGGGTGTGTTTTCGAATAGGGAATTGTTCAGGGAACGTTGAGAAATTTGTTAAAATTTTGGGTTAAATTCTTTTGAAAATTTTCTGACTGTTTGTTAATACATTATCATGTAAATTCCAGTATATTAGAAATTGTTGGGATTTTCAATGTCTTTCTAAGAACTGCTGTCACGTCAGTTTCATAAATGACTTGTGCAAATCGAGTATGTTCTATTATGATTGAAATAAATCGGAGGAATGATACTGATGCGTCGCTTCCAGGTTCTAATTTCGTCACGGTTTTCTATATCCATCGATGAGACAATCTTTTCAACATGGCGCCGAGTGGGGTAAGGAGAATGACACCTAACGAATTTGATCAATCAGGACATGTCTCATGTGCGCCAGGACAATTAAGACTGAACAGCATCTTTCATGCAAATGAAAAAATTCTAGTTTCTTCAGTCTTCCTCAATGTTATGGCTACATCTGCCACGAGGATAAATTGACATCCTAATATTTCTCAAATCTAATATTGTTTTAACACGTTGACTGACACATCGAACCGATCACTAAATCTGATTGAGATTATATCAATTTTACTAAATTACGTGCTCGAATAATAAAACTTATTAATTTCTTTATATTTGAAATAAGTATGGTATTAAAAAATTGATCATTTGATCGTGGTAGGTTCAGTGTTAAATGTGTTCGCATGAATCGAATATCATTGAGAGCAATCACTATGGTTGGGGTGGTCGTTTAGCAGCCAACGTGTTAATAGGAACTCGAATATCTCTTTCAGAATCGATACAACACATTCAACTTAAAAATAAATTAATGTCTTCCTTCGTATTACATATTAGATTCGGCTGAAGGTGTTAACCAATTTTCAATATCAAAACAGTGGCCAGAACTGTAGTTAAATTAACTATAATAAGGTCTCGGAGAAAAATAATCTCTATAAGCTGCACGGATAAAATAATTTATCTTCGTAAGTATATCGATAAGTACAAATTGTTTCATACTACCAGGGTGACCTATTCAGAGAATGGAAGCTTGCATATCTGTTAATTCCTATTCACTTTAACTTTTGAGGAGCAAAATTTTGTATTTCTATAAGAACTTTCTATAAGAACAAACAATAAATAATTAAATAAAATTAAGCCAATCGACCAACGAGTAAGCATTAATCATGAATGGACAAAATGAACAACTGCTAAATAAATTAATGCAGTGTCGAATGCGTTATAAAAAAAATGATCTGATTAGATAGCTGTGAACTTACAATAGAATCACTGTGTAAATTCCAAAATCATAAAGGGGCATCCTAAATGTTATCTTTTCGTTAGGTTCATTCACTGGACAGGTCGCCCTCTACACTTTCTCTAAAAGAGAAAGAGCTTTTCTCTAAAAGAGCTTTTCTCTAAAAGAGCTTTTCTCTAAAAGAGCTTCCGGCTCGAAATCGAATCTTCAGCGCGGTAAGTTAAAACGAATGAAATCAAAAGGCCGATTCAACTGCAAAGGTGCGAGTGGAATTTTTAGAGTTAGCTGCTGCTCCATCTAGAGATGCTTGCGGCGGAGATCGTTGAAAGTACGTTTGTTTGTCACGGATTCACCTTTTCACAAACGGTAGTGTCACGCTCACGTCGCGGAACGTACATTTTAAGCGCCCTTGCGGGAAGAAAAAAAATCGTATTAGTAGACACGGCTACGTTAACGTATTTTAAGTATGTTTGTGGGAATCGCACGGAAAAACACGTTTGTCGGGTTAGTCGCCTTCTCTCGCCTCGTCGAGAATCGGACGATCCTCGTTTAGACGGTCGATTAATTAAGTTTTCACTCGAGGGCTGTGTTTGTTGAATGTTATACGCCGGTTATAATAATAGGTTTTTGTAAAACTGTTGTATCGGAAGCCGGACCGCATTGTAATCGTTGTACATACATATACGTTCGATTTTTGAAATGGAAACGCCCTTCTTCTTCGGTTCGATCGCCAAAGTGAATCGAAACGAACGAGACACGATCGTATCGATATAATTCCCGTCCTTCTCTTCGTAAAATTCATTTTTACTTGCGCATATTCTAGGCCCGGAACCCGAGCGTTCGAGCCATTTGTATCGATCGATATCGATCGACCACTGCATCTCACACACGGACATACATACACGGACATCTACACAACAGACACGACGACGATCGATGACACAGTCATACACACGTGCATTTTTATGAACAGAAACACAACGCCATTGGATAAGTATCATTAGTGAATAATAAGTATTATGATACGGACAAATGGAGCGTGTACTTTCATTATCCGAACCAATATCTCCTCTCTAAAATTTATGTCTCTCCGCGAATCCGCCGCAGGATACTCAGTTTTACGCGATGCTACAGTTACAGGATTGCACGAGTTTTGAAGTTGTTTAAAAATTATTGTTAGTTAGTCGTCATGTCAGACGCGGAATTTTAGTTCATTAAACTTTTTACAGAACTGCAGTTACATGCATGCTGATATCATATTACAAACCAGTAAAATTTCGAACCTTGTATTCTACGAATTTTATCATGTTTGTAGTCCTTTCCTTAAAACAAGAATTCATTCAGTGATTCATTCATTAGTACAGTAATTAACAGGCGCTATTACAATTTTTTCTATACGCTGAATTATTGTTAAATATTTTTAATAATTAGGCATATTTAGAACGAACTCGATAATTTGCCAAATCGGTACGTTTATGGTCCACCGTTTATGTGTAAACTTTTCAGGAAATTCGTTCGAAATTTAATCGAACTGAGCAAGATATTACGCTTAATTTATACCTTCAATCTCGAAATGTTCTCGGGGCCATAAATCCACAGGTAATTAATACATAAATGGACAACGGAAATTACGTTTCCAGGCCCCGAAGGAAGGCAAAAAAATTCAATCGAAATACGATCCAACAAAGTTAATTCCGATAAAACAAGCGCGTGCTAGCACGGGCATAAACAACACGAAGGTCCGCCGAGAATCGTTGATCGCGATCGAGAAGAGTGTCCAATTAAAGCCTCGGAATCGGCCGTACATTAAACGGAAGCCATAAAACCGGGAAAGTGCGGAATTCCTTTTAACAGCAGTTTGATTTCACCTGTGCTTGCTCACCTCTCTCCTGTTCGTATAATTTCCTCAATAATTTCGATCGTATTGAAACCTTAAGAAAGTAGTTCCTCATTGTTAACATTGAAAACGCGATTCTTTGTGAACATTTCAAGGAAAATTGATTCTAAATATTCGTATAACTATTAGACTGCGGATTTTATGCATTTATAGATGAATTTTAATGTACTACTATATTATTTGCAACCTATTAAACATACTGAACAAAAAATTAAATATTTATTTCACCTCACTTCGTCGCAATTCAGGAAGAAAGTTTTGATTTTACAGAAAGATCAACAGTCTAATAATTATGATAGCTATGAAACTGAACACTTATACGTGATAGGTTATAGAAAACATCATTGCAAACTAAATATTTTTAAGAATGAATTTTTTGAGGATTGAAAATTTTATTTGATGGTGTAATACCATTCTGAATATGAATATCATTCTGAATATCATGCACAAGAAAAACGTCGCAACTCAAAATTTTTCAGTTTTTTAATATAATAATTAGATTTTATTTGTTTATCCTTGCAACCACAACTGGTTAAACTATCAAAGGACTTAGACGCGTTTCCCTGTAAAGTACTTTTTCATTTGTGTCGTTTTACATATTAAGTATGAAAAATTATTGCTTTTATATACAAGTATATAGGTATGTACCACTTAAACGAGGCGTTGGTTAAAAAGATAAGTTCACGAGCTTCCCGAGAAAACATTCGCGAAAGTTCGTTTTTTGTCAGAATGTTCACGTGCGTAGCACGATTTCTTAAAGGTGCGTGCTCGAAAACGGCGGTAGCCGGTAGAGTCGTACTGCCGATATCTCTGGATCGATGGAGCGCTGGGCGATCGGTGATTATGCTGTAACATCCGAGGTAATTAAGTCTGAAAATAAGCAGAGCCTGAAAAAGGGATCAAGGGGCGCAGCGGGGCCCGCGTAATTCGCGCGGCGGCGGCGGCGGCGGCGCCGTTCACGTAAACGTTCACTCGCGCCGTTCACCTGTCAATATCGACGGTGTCATTAATTACGGACCAATTATAATTCGTGAGCGTCGACGAGAAACCGTGTCCGATGTTATCTGGTCAACACGGCTCGTTAACACAGCCACCACCGGTTCGGGGAATCGTGTTAAATCGATTAATCCGGCCCGACAACACGCGCGTTCGTTATGATAAGGCGTCCGAGAGCCGCGCAACAGATATATACGGCCGATAATATTACCAATAAAAGTACGAGCTCGATCGCGGGATTGTTATTGGCGAGAGGGTGCGGAAGAAGACGATCACTAACGCGTAATTGGCTCTCGTTTCGCGCCAGACGAATATTCGCCGAGATCGCCTCGATTTATCTCCGAGCATCGAATTATGAGGCGCTGTTAAATTAATTTTGCTGAGAAACAGCGAAACGAGGTGGCTTCAGAGAATACTTCAACACTACACTTCTAATTTTTTTAAAAATGCCACGAGAAAAATCTCCGAGCATCGAATTATGGGGCGCTGTTAAATTCATTTTGCTGAGAAACAACGAAAAATGGTGGATTCAGAAAATAATTCAACACTATGCTTCTAATTTTTTAAAAATGCCACGAGAAAAATCTCCGAGCATCGAATTATGAGGCGCTGTTAAATTAATTTTGCTGAGAAACAGCGACACGAGGTGGCTTCAGAGAATACTTCAACACTATACTTCTAACTTTTTTAAAAATGGCACGAGAAAAATCTCCGGGCATCGAATTATGGGGCGCTGTTAAATTAATTTTGCTGAGAAACAGCGAAAAAAGGTGGCTTCAGAAAATACTTCAACACTATAGTTCTAACTTTTTAAAAAATGGCACGAGAAAAATTGATTCTGTCTAGAACGTGTTGGAAACGTCTCTGAAAGCATTTGAACATTTTCTGAATAAGAGATCGACGAGGTCTAAATTTTCAGGTGCGATAGAAACGATACTGAACTCTCTCATTTTCCTCGCGACGCTACGAGATAAAATTGAATGGCTTTACAGGTCACTTCCCAGTACCTTTGTGCACCGGTCTGCCAATCTTCATCGAGCTGCGAGTCTCTTAACGAGTGCTGCAAGCGATTTAATAGAAGTGTGACTGGGAGTCGCTGTGATTTGATAATGGACCTAGAAATGGAAAGCAACCGAGTATACTGGGTTTGTGAAAGTCTTATTCATCAGTCCACCTACTTTGAAAATACTCAGGTGATAATTATCTGGCAATTTTTACAGTTAATATGAAATATCATTTTACTTCGATGTATACACAACGTACCTGAGAAATTCATAGTCTCATAGCCTCTCTAGGTGTCTGTTATTATCATAGTTGGCTGGTAATATTTTTAGTGAATATTAAATAACGTTTCACTTTGATGTATACAATGTGATGAAAAATGCACGACGGACATGAGACGTCAAGGTGTGTCACAGAGTCCATTATTAATTCGCTAGTAATAGTATAAATATGTTTTTTGGAGAAATTTTTTTAGTAAACAAGTACATATTTAAATATCCCGTGTACGAAATCTAAATAAATGCCATATTGTCATTATTAGAAGGCAATGTATACCAACTGCGTTTAGTGCTCGGTAGTTCTAGTGTTAAACAAAATTCTACTTGAAACGTCACAGCTGCTCAAGGGTTAATTTTCATGGACGCAGATTTGACGAAGATTCATTGATAAAGGTCAGAGGCGCGAGAAAGCGTCCATGGAACGATAATAGTCTCGAAGAAGCCTCGGCCAGAAAACTCGGTAAAAATCGATAGACGCCGAGGCAATGTGCTCGACGTTCTTGAACGAAGAGAGTGCCATTAGTACGCCTGCGCTTAACGAGACTCTCGGGTAGAAGGAAAAAAAAAGAATGGACAAGGGCACGCACCACTAATTCACTTAGCCCCGGCGCGGCGCGTTTTCTCGCGGGCAGTCATTATTCCAGTTCATACGACGATGATTATGCGGTCAGTTGATACGGTGTTAAACGCGCTAACCGAGAAAGCGCGGCGATAAATGGCCACCGGGTGGCAAAGGCTTTGTCGTCCATTAGAGCCCCGTGCCGCGTCTTCCTCTGTAAACAGACCTAGGCTGTTTCAAAAGTGATGCTAACGATCAGCAAACGAACCTCAGACGGAACAGGAAGTCCCTGCCGCCGGTGTTTGATCGATTTCGTCGCGTCGCGTCGTCGTTCGACCCCTCGAACCGTTGCGTCAGGTGAATGGGCCAGGAATGTCATAAATCAGGGAAACTTTACGATCAACAGGTCGCCTATGAACTACCCGGCAATTAATCTGGGGAATCTTTCGGTGTGCTTCACCGATGGCTAATAAAGAACATCGACGTTCCTGCTACTTCATTCGGAGCCGTTACTTCTGATCTCGTAGCGTTTCTTCGGGGTTTGGACATGTTAAGTGTCGTTTTACGGGTTTCGGAAGCATCAGAGGATGCAATTGATTAATCCTTGAACGATGGCTCTGAGCTTTTCCTCGAAAATGTTCCACAATATTTCAAACTGATCCCTCTAACTCGAAGAATATTTTTAAATTGATTCTACACGGTCAAATTATTAGACACGATACACTTTCACATTTTATCATATATTTTCTAGAGTTTGAACGTGGTTTTTCGCCAATAGATTATAGCAACATCCCTAACATAACATATCATAGAGTAAGAAAAGGTCGTCCTCGAAGGATTAAATCCTTTCTTCTCAAGAATAGATTTCACTATTAATTCTATCCTAAAAGCAGGTCAAAACTATTTCAGCATCTCATACATCTGGATGATTATCAAAATTGAATTTTGCCCAGCTAGATCGTGGAAATAGCACAGTGTGAACTTTCGACGTCTCGAAATGGAACGTTCGAAATGGACATATGCAACTCACGCCACTGGGGACCTGTCAATTTCGGAGTCTTTCAATGAACTCGTTCTTGGAGTGCATAATACACTGTCGAGGATCAGCTGGAAAATTGTCGAGCCACGGAGACCATTTCCCGAGTCCGTGACGAACGCGTCTGAGGATTGGCGAGAAAATTCGCAGAGTTCGAGTGGTCCCGCGTTAGCGATCACCTGCCGATGTCAGGATCCACTTGAGACGTTGTGAGCGGATCGATCTTGCGGGAAAGACTCGTTCAGGAATCGTGAAGGGTCCCGATGACGACAATGTGAACGCAGTTGATGTCGGCAGGCCGGTGGTGTGGCAGGGCCGAGAGAGAGAGAGTAGCCGGTGATAATCTCATACAAAGAGGAGTTAAGCGGCGCGGGCTTCCTGCCAATTCACCGAGCCAAGTGTCGCCTTAGCGCAGTCAATGCCGCCACGAAATTGCTCGGTGGCTTCGCTCAATGAAACCTACTGGTATTCCGAGCGAGGATTTGCCTAGATAACCGCACGGCCCGGTCGGCGGATAGGCGTGCCAAGTTAGACGGATCATTGTACTTTCCACGAGTTCATGAATGGTACCGTTGCCCCCCTGGTAGCCTCCAAGCTACCGGCTACACCTCCAATGGATCGGAAACCCAACGAAAGGGTTTACAGGTTACCTCCGACTCGCGCCTCACTGGACAATCGACTGCCCGCTCAGGATTGTTCCGCGAACTTTCCTGGAACTCCATCCCTCCGTCTCGTTGAAACCCGCCGTTTCTGAACGTGACTTTGCCAATGGCCAAACTGCCCACTGAATGATGCTTCTGTGAATGAACTTCTCGTCAAGGGGGGCGAGTGCCGAGGTCCTACGTATTCGACCATGTTCGCTGATACTTTGTTAGGGGCCTTCGTTCACAAAGCACCACTTTTCTGACCGTGTGCCTTTCCAACTCTTCCGCAATTATTCCAGATAAAAGGGATAACGTAGGAATCGCTTCACAGCGGGCCGGAATCGCAAAAAGCTCGACGAAATTCGTGTCTCTGTTTATTCTACATCATTTAGAAGCGTTTTTTATTTCTCATACGTTCCTCAGGGTGAAAATTCACCCATTTACTATTTCTACATACTGTAAACTGATTGATCACTCTTTATCTGTGTTGCGAGACGTATTTCTCGAAAATGTGACGTGATTAATGAAGCAAAGTTTGTCAGTTTAAAGTGTGAAGCAAAAATGAATGAGAAAGTATCATAGAATCTTTCATGCAACTATTTCTGAAGAGTGTATGAGGGTTAATGTTTTTCTGATCGTGTACCTTACCAATTCTTCAGTAATTATTGGAGGATTTTTAGCAACGAGGGAATCGTTAGGAGTTAGAGTTTATAGTTCAGTTATCCATCAGAAGTCCTCAATTCACAAAAGAAGTATATTTAAAAATTATTTATTAAATATTAGACATAAGAAAATTGTTTACTTTGATTTGTAGATAATTTCTAAACTTTCTAGTCTTAGCTCTAAGAGTATATCTTGTTTCTTTTCGTTTCAGATACATATGTTACTAAAAAAGAATCTATAGTAAGATTTTATACACTGATAAAGTGCACAGTCTCCGTTAATAAAACTCATTAAGAGATACAATTTCCAGTTCAGTCCACTTGCAACTCCCACAAATGCTTTTAAATAATTGTATTTATTACGTATCCTCTTGGACTCTTAAAAGAGAGATATTGAGAAAGTTGAAAACAGTTTATAATTTTCGTTGAAACAAGTTTCCATTCGCTACCGACAGATGTTACACGCGAGCGCCCACGCTGTCGGAACTTCCGTCGTCTCTTTGCAGCCTCCAGGCTCGAATATTATTCAACTCGGCGACGCCTTTAAAAATTACAATTTTACACCGTTTTTAATGACGTTCGCGCGCGCGGTTTATTACCATTATAAATACACGATCTTTATCGACTGTATTTCGCCTACATTTCCGCCTCATTATCAGCCGAAAAGTGACGGTACTTCTATCCAAGTCGATTAATTACCCGATTCATTAAACCGTTTTCGGTCTATGGTGTACCACAAGTGTGGTTACAGTTGATTAAGCGGCTGCTAATTGAGGAAAAACCGGTATCAGCGGGTGATCATTAAACAGGAAATCCACGAGCGAGCTTCCTCGTCAGTTCTAGCCAGAATCGAGTACAATTTTGCATTGAGTAACACTGGGAAAATATTAACTTTTACACATAATGTAGTAACTTTAATGTGAACTAATAGACTCAAGATAATCATCGTGCAAAAAGGAGCAACGTAAACAAAATATTTTGAATACATATAAACATGCTTCTAAAGCTGTGTTTCTTTAAAACGAAGAAACATTTTTATAATTTACGTTATCGACTAGGTAACCAAGAATGTTCGTGCCGAAGAAAGATTGGAACATAAAAATTGTAGAACATGTTTGACGCTAGAAGCAAAATCACTCAAAAAAGAAGAAGTACAAAGGTCCTTCGGTTGTTGTAAAAATAAAATGCCGGAATAACAACTTGCCTAAACAAAGTATCACATAACCCAATTTGTGTACCGTTCACTCATTGAAACATCACGAGCATTCCAGGCTACCTAATCATTTAAACCCCTTCCTCACATAATGAATAATCCCGCCTCTGCTTGCAGCTTCGCAAAGAGCCGTCAACAAGAAAGAGACCGTGCCAATGAGAGGACACGATTCCGTGATTACAGAAAGTAGAGGGTGCAACAAAGTGGTTGAACGTTGAAGGAGGACCACCAACGGCGTTTCACCATTGAAAATCCTTTCGCTGAAACGATAGGAGGTCGCCAGATGTCTCGATACACACCTCCCCCGCGTGCTGATGGTGTCATAATCTCGGGGTTTTGCTTGCGAGCAGCTGGCTAATTTGCTAGCGAGCGGCGACGCGTGCACAGGCAACGATAAAAGTAGAAAGCGAGAAGGCGTTAAAGGGGAAGAGAGAGACTTTAATGGCCCCGCGTAACGCGGATCACAAACCCTGGCCTCTTTATGGGATAAATCGTTTTATTGTGCTGGCCGGCACCATTCAACGACCAAGCTCGAAAAGTTGCTTGGTGCTAGGTGCGAAAAGGGAAGCTGTCGTATCTGACGTTAAACGCCCTTCCGGATGGATCGGTCTTGTGAATCGAGGGTCTCGGAGTTTTCGAAGATCGTTCGGTCTGTCGAAGCTGCTACGCTGATTGGACAACTTTTGTGGGAGCTGGGAAGTGCGAGGTTACCTGATCTAACTTTAACCCATTCCGCTGGAGTGCTTCTGCTCGTTAGAGCCAACGTCTTCGGGAAAATCCTCGTTCTTCGATCTCAGTTTGCGCAACGGAAAATTAAAAAATTAATCTGTAGTCTGTGCAGTCCGCGACAGAATTTTAAATTTATTTTAGCATTGTTGAAATTAGAAAGACTCTTTCATAGGAAATGATTGAATCGATTTCTTATATAAGTCACACATATACTGTAATCTGAATCATATTTAAAAGTCATTTTTATAAAGCAACACGTGCCAGTCACTTTTCGTGGTCTGTAGCTTTAGCGTTAATTCTCATATGAAGAGAATTAAAATTATTTAAATATTTATATGAAATACTCCCGATGAAAGAGGCTTTTGAAATCGATAATGAAAAGATAGAATTATATTCAGTCCAAGCTTGGTTTCCGTTCTGAATAGTATGGAAATAATTTGGTCCACCACCGCACAGTGGAATATTTGCATGCATAGTGTAGTGAGTCATTGGATGGCGAAGAGATAAATGAGTACTACAAAAGTCTTCACTTTCAATGCATAACAACAACTACATGAGTACATAAATAAAAATAATAAAACCGGTGCACTGTTGTTCATATATTCGAATAGCAGAGGCAACCAAAATTTGTCACCCTACGAAAGATTTGAAAAATCGTATTTCGGCGAACTTCTCGAGGCAAACACTTCACCGTGCACCGTCTTAAAAATCCTCGGACACGGACACCGTTAAGAAATCGATTTTTCGAAGATTGCGAGTGGGATTCTCGCCTGGAGCGCACAAGTGTGCAAAAGGTACCGTCTGTCAATATGAAATAAAGAGCGACCGAACGTTTTCTGGGCCCGGTTCCAGTTTATTAACAGCGACAGTGGCCATCGAGCCCGAAGCCACTGAGTTCGAAGCCGGCAGCAGCTCGAACCGGAAGAGAGTGAAGGGGCGGCAGCGAAATTGCAGGACGGTTTCATTTCAGCCCTCGACGCAGATTTATCGAAGCATCGCCAAATATGGGTTTCGCACCTTGCCGAGCCGCGCGAGAAGTTACGCCTCGCCGTCCTACAAATGGCGGATTTCGCGCGTCCCTTCTCGTCCGTTTAAGGCGCGCGGTAAAGGAACGATTACACGCCGGTTAATTTCAATAACAAGGAGAGTCACACCATACGTGGTTTAAGTGAATCTCCACGGGTTCCGGGACCGGCCCCCGACAGAAACAAACCTTCGATTTCGCGGTGGCTTCCAGGTTTGGCGCGTTGCGCACCGCCACCGCCTGTAAGCCCGTTAATGGACCCGAATTATCGGCGCTATAATCTCGGTTACGCCATTAATAATTGAGCGATTTCACTCGTTAGCCTTTCGCACGGACCCACGATCAATACCTTGAACGATCGCTCCGAGATCCTCCGAACATGATCCTTCTCGAAGGTGAAATTTCATGGTAAAACTCTTGCTGTTTATTAATGCGAGCATATTTATTAAAAACGGTGTTTTGATGACGGTTATCGTGCATACTGTGTCGACTGACTTTTATTTCACTTCACCCACAATTATTTTAATTATATGTACCATATAAATCTTCGGATGGTTTAATGTAATCGCATTTATTAAAAGTGAAATTTTAATTGGTGTGTCGTAGATCATCGTGTACATTGTTGTACATTGCACATCTTGGTATTGTGAGTGTATCTATTAAAAGTGGACGTTTCGATACAATTATACTCTTGAATTCCTTAAATGTTTTTACTGTTTTCTATCGATAAAAATTGATGAATTAAATTCGAAATAGATTTAAGGATAGAATAAAATATGTAACTGAGTATTGAATACATTATAATAATAGGAAGTAAAATAAAGCAGTGTTATAAGAAAATATGAAATACATGCTCTTCCATTAAGAAGTGTTATTTGAAATTATTAAAAATCACTGTCTTCTTATAACTTACAATTTGACTAACTAATGGTGCCTCTTAATGGAAGACCCTTTACTATGTCACTCCATTCCCCAATGATCGAGGCAGATAATTTTTATTTTAATGATCCACAGTCTAATCATAACACTTACTTTCTGCCACGATGTCTGTCTCCTAAAACACGAACTGTGCTGCAAAGATCCCCAATCATTTTCGCCATCGATTGTCCCTCGACATCAAGAAACCGTTGGTCCGATAAAAGTCCAAGTCATCGAATTAACTCGAAAATAATTGACCCTCGTTTCGATGGAAGTGTGGGGCACGGCGAATTTACGGGGGCCTTTTGCATAATCAATGAAGTTGTACAACGGCAGAATTCCCCGTTAGCCGGAATGATGACTTCTGGTGGCGGAGGAGTGTGCGAAAGGGACCTTGGAATCAGAGCGAGCGAAATGATGGCTGCGAATGACGATCGCCGGAGTTAATGAAAGCCTGCGGGGACGATCGCCATGGTAATTGACGTCTTTACTCGCGCGGGTAAACGATTCGATAATTGTCGTCCGACTTTAATTCCCCATGAAACGGAGCGAATCATCGTCGATTTAATTGCGGGCTCGAAATCGGCGTGTCTCCGATACACCCGGTTGCGAAACTGCGGAACGATCGCTGTGGGCGGGTAAGTGAAATTCTCCGCCGATGAGAACCGGGCTTCGCTGTCATTAAGTTATCCTCCTCTCGTTTTATATCGCTGTTCCGTTTCATTAATTCATACCGTATTGCGATTACCTAACCGGCGATGTCCGGGCGAATTCGCGGCTGCCGATCGCCGCCATTTTTCGATGCCGGATGCGAGCAACTGTCGTTAAGTTTCAGATCTCGGACGAAATTCAAATTTTATTGACTCTTCTATGTGACTCGTTCGGATTTTACGCGAAGTTGTAAACTACTGTTGAAATTGCATTGATTATAATTCCGGAATTACGTCGAGCTTATGGAGATAATGATAATTCGGTTACTATGATTTTACGGGAATTTTAGTACGATTTGTGGCCGAATAATTAATGTCAGGAATTTCCTGCGAGAGAAAAGTTATTGTTGCAATGACTGCATAATAATTTCATATTTCTTGGTTTATGGAAACCATCAAATAATTTTTAACCTAGCAATTGTGTATCTAATTAAATTATTTCGTTATACTAGAAAGTGGTTGTCTAACAGAATGATAGAATTTTATTTGAGTGAGAAGAACATTTTATTAGAATTCTATTTAAAGCTGTATTTAGTAACTCCTTTCAGAACTTTTTCTTATATTTTATGGTTTATAAAAAGACACGTATTATAGAAGTTCTATTTAAAGCTGTATCTCGTGCACAAATAATTTCTTTAATACTTTTTCCTCGTCTTATATACTTTATAAAAAGACACCACTAGACTATTATGTATTTATGATGTCAATGAGTCGACGATAAGATTATGAAAAAAGGAAAACATGTGCATAAATATCCGGCAATTACTTTTTACGCAATCCCATTATCATCCACGATAGAGAAATATAAAGATATAAAAGCTAATAGTAACAAACATGGTAAAATTTGGTGACGTCAAAAGTCAAAATGAAAAGTAAACAGAACGAATCACGAAGCATAATACAATCAAGGATATGAACGAACCATTAACGCAAATTGCACGTCCCCTATTTGCATAATAATTAGCAACCAGATAATGCTCGACTCGTTAATTGGAAAAGTTTTCGATTGCCAACTTCTGTATGGTTATAATTAAAGGCAAATAACAACAATTTCGAATGATTCATTCCACAGAAAATATACGAGAGAGAGAGAGAGAAAACGGAATATTTGGCGACCGAATAGAGATAGGTATGTGCTCAATTACTGTATGCGAAATTAAATGTACCATCATTAGCGTTTCTACTAAATTAGTGGAATTCCATTTATCGACATACCAGAATTTAATTTAGCAGAGAATTTTCGTGTTGGATTGTAAAACTTTCAGTACTCTGTCACAAGTATGATCTTCAAAATTGAATAGAATCGTACTTCAATAAAATAATACTTCCATTCCTAGCTGCAAACATAAAAATTTTCTCTACTACAAAAAAAAATGGTGATCCAGCTTATGCTCGGCCACCCACTCGCCAACTTAGAATGCAGAAGAGAGTCTCTGACCAAAGAGAGCTCCGATAAAAGACTCCATACCTTGATCCCCACAAAAGAACCTCGTCAAACGCTGATACCGTAAGAGCTTGAAGAAAGGTCTCACCCTCTCTTCACCCTAAATTTCGCCGATTGCAATTGAGCGTTCCCACGACGTGGAGGATCCAATCGATCCGTCACGTCCTCTACCAGAGAGATCTACCAACAAAGATGCTGAAGAATCTTACGATCGGCCAGCCAACGATCTACACATGGCCGTGGCTGGATTTCACATGGCGGCGCTCATGAATCACGGGATTTGTAGATGAATTAAATTCGGAACGCGTGGACCCGTTTTCAATTCGAGACACCGTCTCCCCCGGCATGGAAACGAGCCCCGTCGGTGGTCCTAGCTCCGAGCAGTATAGCTCGAGTAGTATAGCACCGGTCATTGTGGTCCTTCGTCCCCTTCAGCCCACCCCTTTTTTCGGTTGCTTCCCATGTTGCGTGGATCTTTTTGAAACCGGATTCAAGGATGCACAGGTGGCACGGCGAGTCCGGCCATTCGGACAACCCAGAGTGGAAATGAAAAACGGCGCGTTTCTATGGGACAGATTAATCTGAACTGCCCACGAATTAAATGGAAGCTAAATCTGGATTTGATCTCTGGAAATTCACGTTTGATAGGGGATTCCCGTTTGTCAGGAGTGCATTCTATTTCAAAAGGACGATCGTCGCTCGGCCGGAACGTGATTTGTTGCAGAGCTTCTAGCAATTTTGCCTAAACAAAATAGTGCCAACGATTTTTAACACATTACCGACCGGTGATTATTGCATATTTTTGTAAAATGTATGGTACATGGCTAAATTTTCATTTAGCATTTAGTATGAACTAACTAAGTCATCCTCAATAACGTCGTCCAATAGTTTCATTTAACATTGCAATGTCAAAGAATATTTCTATACTTTTTTTTGGTACAGCAGAATTATTGAAAATCCTATTAATAGGCTTCCGATCGGTAAAGTGTTAATATCGATAATTTATTGGTCACGGGTCCTAGGTGGAATCTGGATCATCGGATATTTTTTAGGAACCCGGTGGAATTGTAATACTATATTTTATATCGTTCACAATTTTTTAAAAATTGTGGCGTTCATTACAATAATTTTGTTCAATGACTCTTACAGATTAATGTGGAAAATTTTTTTAAGTATTGAATATAGAAAATATTACTTTTACATAATGATACTCAGTCTATTTATAAGACTCAATTACCACAATTGTCATGCTTAGAAACTCACCCTAACAGGCTCCAGAGACCTCCACTTAGACCATATACCTCTGCTATCACGTGGTAAAAATTCAACCCGAAGAATGCTTTGCAGCACGTGACGTGTGAACTCGATAACTAATTGGTCACATAAAGATCAAAACTTTGCACATTCCTATCAGCCACGCACCACCACAAGGACATTAGCAGCTCCCGAATACACATCTAGACCCGAAGAATGCAAAGAAAGAAACGAAGAATCCCTCTTTCCAATCTATGCAGCAAACCTGAAGCCCTATCGAAAGCGTGCAACAGAACCAAGCAGACGCTGAAGAACGAAGATCAATTTCAGGGAATAACTCCATTATTGGCGTCCCCAATCAGCATAAGGTGGGCTAACGTTAGGAACAAATCCAGCGTCTCGTTTTCGAAGAAAAGGCTGCATCAGAAAAAAATCGGCCCTTAATTCGAATTAGATTGGATCCAATTTATTCCCAATTAAGTGAGAAGGAGGGCGTCGATTGGGGAGTTAGGAGGGGCCGAGGTGTATCTATTTCACATGGCGAAGGGAATCCCATTCGCGGGAATTGGTCACGACAGGTTCCGTACTTTGAATTGATCCACCCTGTTCCACGATAAGTATCCCTCGACCTGGGGCCCGGGGACCATTTCGGATCCGGGAGTGGCTCAATTCCCGTTTCGACGAAATTGGATGGCAGGGCAGGTGTCCGCGATTCCGCCAATGCGAAACGGACCGAGCAAAAAAGTGAAATCTCGAAACTGGAGAGAGAGAGGAAGAAATCGACCGGTCTAATCTCTCTCGAACCGGGGCTGGTCCCCTTTACCATCGAAGGACACATAATGATGTCCTTGTTGGCCGGTCCACGGCCGTCCGGAGAGCCCCGATGAACCCTAACCTAACCTAAGCAACCGGCCACAACGCGATCCTCTGTCTTTATCATCGCCCCGGATGACTGTACGTTCGGCTGGCCGGCAGAACGGTCTGAAAGACTGCGTTGTCTTAGCGAACGAACGAATCGCCCGGCACGTCACCGGCCTCGATGCTCTTCATCAGCGGATAATGATGAGTCTTGTACCTCTTCGAGACGGCTACCCGATGAATAGAACGCTTGTGAGATACTGAGGTCGCGTGAGATTTTCGCCGGCGCAACGCGAGACCAACACGATCCGGCTTTTCAAGAAATTCGGGGACCGGAAGCGCTGCAGCCGCCATGTTTTGCTGCTCTCGGCTAGTGAATTGGAGCACTCATGGTTGGCCGTGATCCCTGTTCTTGAAATTTTATTTTCCCTTGTCATTCGGTTGATCGGTTCGCATTTTTTACGATCGTGCTGCTGATCAATCGCGAACAAGTGAATTCTTTCGTTTTTGGAATTCATTGGAGTATTCTTTTAAGGGCTCGAAGATACAAGGTCCACTTTAACTTAGCCCTTGATTGATTTTCACGTTTGACTTAATGTCAGACAAAGAGATCACATTACATTTTTTAAAATTCTTGTTAACACATTACCGCCCGGTGATTATTGCATATTTTTGAAAAATGTATGGTACATGACTAACTTTTCATTGAGCATTTAGTATGAACTAACTAAGTCACCCTCAATAACGTCGTCTAATAGTTCCATTTAAGATTGCAATGTCAAAGAAAATTTCTATGCTTTTGTTTGGTACAGCAGAATTATTGAAAATTCTATTAATAGGCTTCTGGTCGGTAAAGTGTTCATTATAGAACTTTTGGTACATTGTTTGAAGCTGCTATGTTTCTGTTGAAGAATCAATGAAAAAGCACTCACCCTTATGCTGTTCAGAGAATTATTAAGTAAAACAAATCTTACCCAAAATAAAATTCTGTGAAGACGATTTTGACGAAACTACGACGCGCGACGGTCTGTCGTTGAAGAATCGATTAAAATGCCCTCAGCCTTGGACCATTCAGAAGATTATGAAATAAACAGAATTTCTTATGAACACATACGTCATTAACGGCTTCCTCATCCAGAAATAAAATTCCCCGAAGACGATTTTGAAGAAACTAAGCCGGTCTGCCGTAAAAAGACACTCCCACGCGATTACGTGTCAGAAGAAATGGATTCTCGTACGGACCAGTGCATCCGAGGTGGAAAAAATGGGGCGAATGACTCTGTCGACGCGGAGGCGTACATATTCTCCGTCCGTCGAGTCGCCAAGATCATTCGATGTTTTATAGGAGAGTTCTGTTAGCGTGGTCGAACAATCAAAGCCCCCGGCCGTAATAGATCATAATCCCGGGATCCGTGTAATAGCCAGATACGAGTTTTAGTTTTTACGATGTGACACCGAGGCTCTGGGCGGATTTTTTTTACGAGCAGACGATGGCGTATTCCGAAAAAAGAATTCCAAGCCGGGGAGAGTTCGTCCGAGCGCCGCGAGATAAAACCTTAAATTTCGGGGAACGTATCTCCCGCGGCTTCGATCGTAAAACCCTCCTCGCTATGTCGTGCCACCACAAAGCGACCGACCACGATCCTATCGGAAGTGTTAATCAAACCGGCGGACCTCTGGCGATCTGGCGAATGTATGAGAACTGTATTACGTTGCAAAATCGCGCCCGAAGACGCGACGGAGTTCTACGATCCCGATAGCCCGGCTTCGAGTCCTCGTGCGAACTCGCGAGAATTCTCTCGTAGGAATAAAAATTAATTCGAAATATTGCGCTCGTGTTACTTATGCAAATTTGGCAGACGGGTCTCTATGCGAATTGCAGAAGCTCGGAGAATTCCCGGTTAAATAAAAGTTTTACACTATGTGTATACAGTTGGAGGTTTTTTATGGATTCTTGAACCCGTGTCAATATGAGTTTTCCTGATATTTTTACTTTATTGTAATTTATGTATAATAGCTAATATTATTTCTAACCGACTGACAATTTATTTGAACTATTTTACTTACTTATTTAGAGTCCAAGCAGAAGATTAACCTTGGATCTCAAAGAACTGGTCTGACAAATACGAAAAAGAAAATGAGTGTGTAAAGACTCGAAGGCTACTGGAGCAATATTGTCCACCCCGCGCCGTCTATTCATCCCCTTCCACTGACCACCCCGATCAATTTATCAACGGAGACCGAATACGTGTCTCGATCTGCGATTAATCGAGCCCGAGTCGACGCGACATTCGAGTCCCACAGGGTCCGCGCGAAAGTGCGAAAAAACGTTAATTCGCAAGAGGGTTTCAGGGACAAAGGGGGTGGGGCCCTTGTTATTATGCGGTGGATTTAAGTCGAAAGGTATGGGCGTCAGGGTGAGAGGTTAAGGACCACGGAATAGCGAAGTGACGTAGCCCGGCCGTGTGGGAGGACATTATCTTGGCCGTCGGCCGCTTCAGCGTCAGGACGCCAGGACACGGTGCCCAGCGTGACTCCGTATTATTTGGCACGCGGGGCCCCATGACGCGGCTCCAAGTCGTTAGCCACCATTCAAAATCACTTTAAGTCGCCATCAAGTAGCCACTATTTTGTCCTCCTCCACGGACGTCCCTGTTGCCGGACCTGGAACCCCGTGTCTCTCCACCATGGTCGCGCGTCCCGGACCCATGGGTCCGCAGGAATTATAATTTGAACGACCGGCCGAAGGACGACACGAGCTGTTCGACTCGATGGACAACCTGACTTATCCCGCAGAAAAAGACGTGACCGACCAAACGAGCGTATACTTTTGTACCATTTCGCACTGGACCCAGACTCTGTTCGCGCCGATGTTAATTGGGGACGCGGTGATGGCGCTATGATGGGCTCCGTTCGGCCTTCGCCCTCTGTCTTCGGGATAGCTTCGAGCTGTGAATCAATCTGTAGAGACATCATTATTTATTGGACAAGCCTGTTGATGCTTTAATTGGTAACGTTATCACTCTGATCAGCAGACAGCAGATTTAGTACATTTGTAACAAGATTGTTTACCAATCTACACAACTTTCAAAATTATCAATAATCCTTCCTGTGGGCCCTAATTAGCAACTTAGTGTATGGAAGAGATCGTTGTTTATTGGACAAGCCTGTTGATGATTTAATTGATAACGTGATCAGTCTGATCAGCAGACAGCAAATTTAGTACATTTGTAACAAGATTGTTTACCAATCTACACAACTTTCAAAATTATCAATAATCCTTCCTGTGGACCCTAATTAGCAACGTAGTGTATGGAAGAGATCGTTGTTTATTGGACAAGCCTGTTGATGATTTAATTGGTAACGTGTGGTCACTCAGGTCAGCAGACAGCGGATTTTGTGCATTTGTAACAAGATTGCTTACCAATCTATACAAAATCATCAATATTCCTTGCCATGGACAAGAAAATCCCCAGCTCTATCAGTGATCTACTTCAAAGATAAATGACAGTGCACGCGTTCCATCACGACAAAATGCATTCCTATGACAGTCATCCCTGAGCAGCCTGCTGTGTCCTTGAGACTCCTGTGGAACCAGCATGTGGAGAATAAAGACTCCATGCGACGAATTAACCCCTCCAACCCTGAGGGGGTTGAGCGTCTGATTCGTTCATTGTGCCCATAATCCGTCGATCGTTTTTGGTCGAAGATCAAGAGGATAAGGCGAGCGATTGTAACGTATGAGGGTGAATTGTGAAGGCTAGAATCCAGCCAAACTTGAGAATCCTTAAATCTAAAATGAGGATCCTGCTGTGCATTGTGGGAAATGTCTATCCATTCTAAAATTGTATTTTTGGAGCAAGTGGTTTCGATCTGGTTTGTACAAAGCATTTTCTTTATTGTTAATTTATAGTTTTATGCCCATTGATATCCATTAGTTTGGAAGAGGATTGTGAAGAATACACGGGAAGGTTCCCTTTGATTTCTGATAACAATTATAGCTCGTCTCGCCTCTGAAAGGTTATTTCCGATCATTTCCCACCGGGAAAATAATAAAGAACACCTGGGCAGAGATTGCTCTCGGATATTGCAGAAAACGATTCGGCGAGACAGGTGTAGGCCGGACCAGAATCATTAATAACAGAGATAATTTGTTGGAAACAATCTTGGCTGGGTGCACAGGGTAATCGCCGGCCGATCGTTACGAGCACAATGATACTGCAGTGTCATTCGTTCTGTTTTATTTCGCTCGAAACGTTCGCTCCAGCTGTTTCTATTACTATTGCGTCTGGAAGGAAGACTAGGAGAGTGATACTCTGATTCTATTAGGACGTAATCATAGTTTCTAATCAGAAAACAGACATTTTATTCAGTAATGGTCTGAAGATACTCAAAATGCTGTAGACTTAATTTTTGGGAATGATATTTGTCATCAGAGACGCCCTAATTTTCTATAAATGTTATCAAACAGTTGTGATACTTTAAAATGTTAAAGTTTAAGAGGTACGTAAATGTAAATTTTTTCTTTGTTTCGAAAAGAAACTACATATCTAATACAAATTTTAACTTACTGAAAGTTTCGTTGTGGAAGAGTGTAAAAATTGAAAACGAACTCTACTGTCTGTTTTAAAATAACTACACGTATCAAACAAAAATTGTATAATAAAATATCATAGATAGACTGCAGTTATTTCAGCAAAATAAAAATTCGTCAAATCGATTCTAGGGAATAGATAGTCAATTAAAATGTATTCTTTCCATAGGAAAATATCAATCCTCAAAAAACTGTCTAACAATGAGTCATTCGTTATCATTCTCTTGCCTATACTATTTTAAAATTGTATAAATAAGAAGAGGAAAATAATGGTTTCGGGAAACGTGAAGACACATTTTATCCTGAGACTAACGTTCTGAGTCATCCCGGGCTTATCCATAGTTTGTCACAATTATTCCCAAGATCGGTTCACTTAATACAAGGTACAATGCATTCCAGTTTTACATGTCAATGTCGAAGACCCCTCATGGCGAAAGAGTAACAGGGAACAGAGGGACAAGCGTGACAGTGCATGTCGGGGACATCGACGTCAGCCACCATTGTCCAGCCTACGACAGAAACCGTCCAGGAAATCTACCCGCAGGACCTCACGCCGTGATCGAAAGCTTGTCAACCAGCTTGTCGAAGGACCAAGCGTGACCATGTCTCTCGCAGTCGACCGCACAGTGGCTGGCATGCTTGACCACTTTAGAATTGACGTAGAAACCCGCTCCCAATATATTTGAATGAATATACCCTTCCATTATCTTCCAAACGATTCATTCCTACCTCAAATATTCTTTCTTCGCCGCACGATCAAGTCACACAGTGACTAACGATCTTGGTAACAGAAACCGCCGATGAAAAAGTTATTAAATCAATTGTAACAAATCAAAGTTTAATGAAAATGGATTTTTTTTTTCAATCATCTCAAAAAGTCGAGAATGATATAACTGTATCCTTAAATTTTTCTAATGTTCTTTTATTTTTGCATTTAACCTATTAATTTTTATTATTTACGCATAAAATCCACAGTCTAATAATAACTAGAATAATTGTCTGTGTTAATTGCAAAATAAGGTAGATACATATGTATTTATTTCTCTTCTTTATAATATTAATTACTAGACTGCGGATGTTACTGCAATTTTTATGAAAGTGGGAACAAACAAAGTCTTATTATCAGTGGTAGTAGCTTGTATAGAACAGAAATTAATAAAACTCGAATTCAATTGTGTGGAATTTTATATTCTAGCAGTTTTTAAAACTTTAGAAGCCATAAATGCTTAAAGATTATACATTTATGTTTATGCAGCAGATTCCACAAACTTCTCGTACGATGTTCTCATTTACCACGATCCTAGAACTCTTCAAATTAAAATACAGTGTCCGACGTTTGTGCCTTGACTGGTTTTCCATTTAGGCGACCAGCAGGAAACAGCGTCGGTCCTAGTATAAACCCGCAAGCGTGCCGAGGGGTTTTTAAGCAAACAAGTGGCAGTCATGAAGACGTTGCGCTGAATTGTCATCGCGGGGCCCGCGTCACGTACAGGTTTCGTCGTGGAAGGCAAGGACGATGGAGTTGTTTTAGGATCTTGAAACGGCGTGGTACATCGCCGCCGAGGAAAGTGGCCGGCGATGGACTCGGTCGAGGATGGCGAAGTTTGTTTTTATTCGGACAACCGAAGAGGGGAATCCTTATCCTCGCGACTCCTTTGACGGATGGTTGTTCCACCATCGCTAGAAAAATAATTCCGGTCCCATCTCCGCGGCCTCGGCGAAGTCAAGCACTGCTTTGCCGTCCGAGCACGTTCAGTTGTCCACGGCCTCTGAGAAAATAATCGTGCTTTCCAGTATTTACGAGTATCCCTGGAACAGGATATGCCCGTGTGTACCCTTCTTCATGGAAATCCTGGGAGCACCCGCGGTCGCCAAAGTTTATTTTTCGACGCCGAAGTCGGAGAGAAGCTGCTTATGTCTCTACTCCCTGCTTCCACGATCCTTGAAAGGGAATGCTAAGTTCACCGTGTCCAGGAGATTGCAAACATGGCGGGTGCAGGGATTAGCAGTTTAAATTATTTACAAACGGTCGACATATATTCTACATCGTGTGCTTGTTCCAACTTTAACAACGGAACACTGATTCATAAGGGTTACCTAAGGGTACGTGTCCATCTGAGAGCAAAACTATTGCGAGTTATTCTCGAGACTGAAATTTGACAGTGTACACGGTATTAAGAGGGAAACAGTGACACATAAATTGAGAGTACTCTTCAAGAGGCCCTATCTGCGCTAAAAATGTTTTGAAACTAAAACTACACACTCTGTAGAAATCTCGAAAGACAGTAAATGTAGACACTAAATAGAATTTCCTTCTCTTTTAACCCCCATGCGTTCCTCACAGTTAAAATTTCACCTATTCAATATTTTCTTTTATGTCTATGTGGTGATATGTATTTCTTTAAAATGTAAATGAAACATAATGTGTTGATTTAACGTGTAAAATAAAAATGGGTGAATTGTTATCCTAGTCTCTTTTATGCAGCTATTATTGAGGAGCGTATGAGGGTTAGAAAGTTATCAGTGACAACGAGGTCCTGACATGTATAGCCGTGAGAGGATGATAAAGGAAGGGGTTGAAGAAGTCGATGCAAGCGAAGTTGATGATCGCCTTTCGTCGCAATTAATGATTGCAGGTCGCAGATCACGGACAAAGGCGACAGAGGCTTCCGTGACGAGCGATTTCGGCCGTCACCCTTAGGTTACGTGATCACGGTTGAAACCGGGGTGGCCCGTAGCTTCCTTGACGTCTACTTTACACCTGGCCGACGCGACGCCTCGGGCAGTCCTTTTATCGCAATTTAGCTCCATTGACCGGCGCGGACGCTTTGAGACCGCTAGTTCCGTGATCTGCGAAACAATTTGGCCGGTTGTTCGGCGAGGACGCGGGCCTAGCAGAAGTCGAAAGGCAAAAACTGGTGGATCGCCACACGACAATGGGTGTGTCCGGTGTTGGTCCAACTTCGGGACAACTGCGTGAATCTAATTGTGCACGGTCTCTGGAAGAACTGGGCTCTGCGTGTCGAGCCGCGTGATGTCTTCTTTGACGTCCGGTTTGCGACAATGGCCGGGTTCCCGAAGGACGTCTCGACCGTTCGGGAATTGGAAACGCGTGCCGGAACGTTCGACGAAACATTCCACGTTTGCATGGTCGTGGTCGACGATTTTCCCGACCACCTATTGGGCATACCAATACCCACCCCCGGTGATTTTCAATGGTTCGACGGACGTTGAATTTTTTCCCGAGACACTTTGTGACGATTGTGTCGCGCATTGGCGCACCGCCAACCCGGAGAGACTTTATCGTTCTCGGTTGTCGAATTTGTTTGACTTCTTGGTTTTCTCTACGAACCGTTTCCCCGTCTCGTGAATAACGGATGCGGCGACAGTTGCGCGCGACGCGTGCGAACGATGAAGAGGGTGTTGTCCTATTTGTGTAACGGGATCTTGTAAACAAAGTTTTTCCTACAAGCCTGGTATTAATAACCGGGGATTATTAATATTCTCGGGGGAGAGACTGCACTTTGAACAAGGTAAACAGGGTCGAAGACGCTGATGCGAAGATCTTGCGGTTGAAGTGTTCCACGCGAATGAGGACTTCAGGAAATTGTTCGATGCTTTGCATTCGAGCTGCTTTCCACATCAATTTTCCAGTAATTTCAACTTTTAAGGACTGAAGTTAAAGGTTGAAGATCGCTCTTTATGATAGACCCATTTAAGAAAAATTAAACGTCAATTAAACAATCGATATCTCACTTTTTCTCGTACGACCTCAGATAGACCAACCACTGATGAAGAAGAATAAAAAAATTTTTTAAATCAGGACTCACCGGGATCTCTCACCAAGATCTTCGATCATAATGAAACCATATCAAAAGGCCATGATAATCCTGTACACCATAACCCACGCCATAACAAGTTAATCCCGGCGCAACATTGTCTTCATCACCGAGTACCCTTCAGTACTCCACTTTGCCCGACGTGATTATAAGCTGATTTCCCTAAACACCTCTCGGCGCATCATGAAAGAAATCCGAAAAGCTCGTAACTAGCATGTGCCCCGCTTTTAATAAAGTATATACACCTCAACGGTATGTAAAGTGTATGGCGGACATGAGCGCCGTAGGAGGATCCCTCGGGCAAAAACTGTGCATACCTCGGCCGCGGAGCGGCCACTTAGTAGCAGCTAAGACCATCTCGCGTGGTTATCTAATAAATCGATCTGCGAAAAGGGTTGGAGGACGGAGGGAATCAAGCAGCCTGTTCCCTTTATCGTTTTCATTACGCGTAGCATGCGCTCGTAAAGCGGCAGTGGAGCACTTTACAACGGTGAACATTGAGCAAGGAGCCGGGGCGGTCGGGTCCTTATGCAAATCTACCGGCGAGGATCTTCATTCCTTTACTTTCTAGCGATTCTGCAGCGAGCTAGAACGCCGACAGATGTTCGCCGGATCGCGGACGGGCGGTGGGAGTAATCCATGTTACAGACGCTGAAAGTGCGTAACTCTCAACCCTTTACAAACGTCTCAGACAGTAAAAAGATTACTTGTGCAGTAGACTCCCATATAACGCAATGAAAAATTCTTTATAACATACGATACAGTTTCAAACAACTCTTTGTACAGTCTACAGTGTGTATACAATAAACGCTCGTTGATAGGCTACGGACTGTTTGGAAAATAAACATTTTCTACAACGATTGTAGCAAACAAGTTTCAAATAGAAATTGAATCTCGTTCATAACAATTTTAATTGGTAGAAACGAATGTACTTCTAAATGGTCTTGTATTTAATACAGGCAATTTAAAAAGCGTTTTTTCAAATCGACACGACGGTAAAACATCGATGGAAAGGTATATAATTACGTTTTTATAAATTCTTTTGGAAACGAAAGCTTGAGATATAGTGCTACAGATTCGAGGAGATAGAAATCTCTGTTTCTCGATATTAGTGATTTTTCACCGGTAAAGTGCTTTACCGTATTTTGTTGGCGAGGTTGTAAAGCAGACTTTTGGCCAGTCAGTCCGGTTCCGTTGGCGCAGTGGGCCGTTTATCGACATCTTGAGGAACGCGGGCGCCCCACGCGAGCACAGAGGCGCGGAAAGCGAGAAGCCGGTGCTATTATCGCAAGAAAAGAGCTACCGTGCGGCCGACAGCAAAGAGAGCACCAAGGATGTAGATTACAGAAGAACGACGCTATAATATGCTGCGAGCAATGGAGCGTGAAGATCGGAATAACGTTCCCCGGCCTGGCGAAAGAAGTAATGACGCAAAACGAGCAAACCGGGGCCTCCGCGGCCGATCTTCCGGCCGATCGCTCGAGATCCAATGGGCATTAACATTTCGCCCGAGAACAATATATAACGATTTTTCCCGGTAAACGTTATCCCGATTGCGGCTATGGAAGTTTTAGCCCTTTCCCTCCGACGTTTTAGGAACTCTACTGGCTGTGGGTTAACGATGAGTTGTCGATTGGGTGGCTTGAAGATTGGCTCTTTCGAGTCAATGTGTTCGTTTTGAGACAGAGAGGCAATTTGCCGTCGGTGAATGTTGATTGGAGTACGCGCTTTGTGAGGAGATTGTAGCACCAGCGTTTCTGAGCATGAAGATAATTATTTCAGTGGCTTTGAAGTTCTGCAATGGAATGTTGCACCTGTGAAACCAGATTTTTAGACGTGATACACTTATGGTGTTAACCGTTTTTTGTAATTTTATCATTGACGATGCTCGAGACCATTTACAGCTTTCATTATTCATTTTTTTTTTTTAATTATTTTGTAAGGGTGCTTCTTGTGAAAATAAAAATTGTTTGGATCTATTACAGGAAGCTGATGACAGATTAAACTCTCTTTTAAAATAATATATCGACGTACTCTTTTAGTTTCCTCAGTGTTGCAAACTGCAACTCGTTTTTGCCATAAATGGATCAAATCCACAATCTAGATATGAGCAACAGGAGTTGAATGAAAGTGTAGTTTCTTCTTCAATCGTGTTAACAAGCTGAAGGAAGTACAACCAAGTACTAAAATTCTTCTAATGTCTTTCCAATTTAGACATATTCTAAAACTTCATTTAATAATTGAAAGATGAAAATGTATTCTCTCGTTCATAAGCTTTCTCAGCATCCCAAAACCAGACTCCGGCTCAGGCACCGTGCCAAAACTATTTTCCGCTGTTCCGTAAGTTGAAGAGATCAGATTCTCCGACGTTGGGAAAAATATGTGGGGCCGCGGACCGAGTTACTTCGAAAGTAGGAGATTACAGGCAGCCCACGGAGTCCCCTGAATGCCATAATTAGTAGAAACAGCCGGTTAAAGAGTCGCCGTTTGGTCGTAACTAGAGATAAGTAGAAAGAGGAGTACTCTGGTACGGTGCACGCGCGGCTACCTCGGCTCTACCACCTGTCCCATCGTAGGCTAAGAATAGAGCAACGCAACAACGCTACAACGCGAGAACGCTGGCAAGATGCTGCACGCTGCTGCTGCTGCTGCTGGCGGGGTCATGAGCTGATCCTCATCGTCTTTTTCTCATCCTTGCGCCATCCCCTTGGGGCGAACGCCGAGCCTGCTCTTGCGTTCTTGCGCTGCTCCGGTCAGCTTTTTGCGGACCGAGCAGCTAATAACGGAAAAAATTCGAGGATAATTGCGAGCCTGGTCTTCCTCACGATGTCGCGCACGATGATACCACAGCAATCCGTGCACACTTCCTCGGATATTTCTCAGGCTACAAACATAATTGCTGGACAGCGAATCTTATCATGGCAGTATTGCAAATTGCTGTCACTATATGTATTGCTGATTTTAGACACCTAAGGTGAGGCTAAACGCGTTACAAGTTGGAGTTTCTTCAAATTTCTCTCTCTCTCTCCAATATTTATTTCTTTCTATCAATGCCTTTTTGACGTCGCAAATATCATAATAGAATAGAGACTTCAGTTTTGTAAGGAAAAGCCGTAAGGACACACGGATAACCATTCGTTTTAACAGGAGTGTTTCTTGTAGCGGCGTTCGTTTCGATATAATCTTCTTTTTCTTGCGATACGGGGCGATCGTAATTCTATGACTCTACTATTATGGTTGTACATTAGGGTGGTGCTTAGTTATACTTGGTGAAAATTTTTTTGCGAGATATTTTTCACGCCTCCCCCTAAAATTGTTTCCATTTGGTAAGAAAATAATTCCTGCAAAAGATAAATTTGATCGGATAAGGGGAAGGCGTGCCTCATTGACGTTGAAGTTGACAAAAACATGAGAAATTTTAAAGGAAAAGAAAGAAAAAAATTTTTTTTTTTAGAAGTTTTTAGTATTGCTGCAGGGGCCTCTAACCGTCTGCAGAATTCATGAGGGATTGTGACAAGATTTTTACACTGTTAACCCGAAACACGAGATTTGAGCGAAAACGGACTTGTTAGCGGGAAGGTGGCGGACAGCAATTAGACAGGCTAATTAATATGAAATAATCTTAATTCGTACAAAGTACACTTGTACTTGAATCCACGTAAGAAATTATGATATTTCTGGAGGTATAAAATATTTAACTTGAATTTTCAATATACTCTTCACATTTAGCGCGCAGTTACTTCTATTACAAAACTTCGCGCTCGATGAAGCACGACTTCCCGACGTCCGATAGCTTTAAAACTTTGGATATATCATTTTTTCATGAAAAGGAACAATATTGGGGGGAGGCGTGTCCAAAAATTTCATGGTCGAAACATAAGGACCACCCTATTGTACATACATACAATACATGCATCAACACTATAATACGTATTCCTGAAGTTTTTAAGATTCTTTTAAAACCTACAGCACTAAAAAAAAATTAGGTTAAATTCGTGGCAGGATGTCCGTTTGATTTTTCTTACGTTGAATAGAAAGTCGCGATCATCAGACACGTGTGACGCTGTTTGCGAATGAGTCAAATAAATCGGCGTCTCCGATTCACAGTACTTCCTTTCTCCGTGAACATCTTGTTTTTGCAGAAGAAAGAATTGCAGTCCTCCCACCATGCATCTCAGTGCGGTATCGGTGCTGTGCGGTGAAATTAATGTGCCGGGAGTCGTAAAAAATAGCAGTGCACAAATTCTCAGTCACGAAGGCTCGATTAAATTGATATATAAATATCGAGGACTGAGGGTATATCCTCGATCAGCACGAACGCAGCATCGTCGAACGCTTTTTCATCTTCATCGGCTCACCCAGCCGCCCACACACGGTTCCCAGAAATGAAGCCGGACTTTCCCACCTTGGTTTCTTGCCATGCCGGCGAAAGACACTCACGTGCTGGTTCTATCATTTGTATCGAACGAACGAGCCGGAACGAGAGTCGTAATGGCGATGGGATGAAAGACTGTGCGTGAGTGGGAGAGAATCTGCACGGGGATCGATTCTCATTCGATTTAGGTACAGCGTATTTGATTGCTGTGCAAATGCTGTTCGTTGATTTTTCTCTTCACTCGAGGAAAGAATCTTGTTCGTTTTAATTCGGCACCTTTTACTTGCCAGACAGCCGGCTACCTTTCTAAAACATGAAGTTCTATCAGAGTTTAAGGAAGTCATTCTATTTGCAGTTTAATGAAATGGTTAATAAAGTTTTATATAACTTCAGCTCACTTAAATTAGTATTATCATAGTAAACTGTTCGAGCCACAGTACGAAAATTATATTCTTCGACCACGTGATGAATGTGGTCGTAAATGTGAACTTCATTTTAATAAGTTAAAGTGTGGTGATAGCATAAGTGAAATACAGAACAGTGAAGGTATCCGAAGAATTTCTTGTTGAATCGTTTTCAATTTGTTAATGCTATTCGAAGAAAAAATACATTATTATCTGATTAATCTCTTCTCTATATATAATAAAATCGAGTCTGCCTGTCTGTTTGTGACACTTCGTAATAAATATATCTTTTGTAATCGTTTTTTAATTAATTTCGTTAAATTTTGTTGTCTACAAATAAAATCTCTATCTCTATCCGAGATAACCTTGGCGATTGGAAATTTAATTACGTTAATAATCAACTAGAATATATAATATATCTGATTAATATAAAAATTATTAATCAGAATGCACCTATATTTACAGAACTGAAAGATTATAATCTTGAAACAACAATAAATAGCATTTAAATATTCCATAGGAGTGTTTCCACGCATTATTGTCACCACATTGATCAACCAATCCATATATTTGTCAAACAAAGTTAGCAAAAGCTGTGTTTCCGAATAAAAGAGCCGGTCGTTTCCCTGCGCAGAGAGATTGACAGGTACAAATGCAACAACCCGATACAATAAAATGTCTACACACGTTAAGGAGGTGTAATGGCGTTTCTATTGTAACGCAAGAATGCCTCGCCATAGGTGGACCGTATCCCGACGCTAATGTAAATAAATTGTTGCGCAATCTGGTGGCAGGTCTTGACGATCGGCTGCATTGTGTCCATAAGATGAATACCGAGACAAACGTATGCCCATAATAAATCCGTGCAAATTGCAACGAGGCGTCGGCGCACAGCGGTAATTACTGACAACCTACGATACCGGGCCGATAGTCTCGCTGACAATAAATTTCGCACGTAAGAATACACGGTTATTATATCCGTTCACAATAGTGGGCGTGTGTAAACGATCGTTTACCGAGATTAATTGCGCGTTTCATTGCGGTCGACATCATCGACAATGATCCTTTGATCCATCCACCGACAAATTACACGTTTTATTTACATCCTTACGTCGAGCCGAGGAAAACCGATATTTTATTCTTGTTAACTCGGTCTGATTCTTGTTAACTCCAGCAAATACTTCAAACAAGCATATTTCATGAACAACGATTCTTTCATTGTTTCTACGTTATTCGACGACGCTCTTTTTATCATTATTATTGTAGGAAAATTGTTATACAATAGTTTCGTAATGTGACAATAATTTTAGTGACACACCTATGTTCTGATTTTACAGACTTAAAATGGGTAAAAGTGCCCAATTCAAAATTAAATTATATTTCATTCATATTTAATGTAAATCTACTATAATATAACATAAAAAATATATAGTGACAAAATTACCTAGATACCACTTTTCGTGAGAAGTTTAAAACATTTAAGCTTCTGATCTATTCGAAGAATTAATATTTCCTTTATCTTTGACCAATTTTATTTTCACTAAAAAACATTGAAGTTACAGTTTACAATGTATTTGAGTGATATATCACTCTCTATTTATTTGTACATCTCCATTATCCTAGTAAAAACTTGTAACAGTGGTTAAAACAAACAGATGTAAGCGAAAGAAACTGGAATTTAAATAATTTCCACTTTCTTCGCTGGAGCCGAACACAGCGCTGCAGAGATTAAACGAACCACTTCGCAAGAGTGCAGCGGACCATAGTAAACGGTCAAGTATGCACGACGGAATCAAATGATGCCCACTATTTTTCACAACTGCATTCAAAAAGCAGCGCGCAGCTTTATCTCTGTGGAGCGCAGAGGCGGGGTGGTTATTCATGAATGAATCCTCGTAGAAATCAGTACAAACATCAGCGCAAACTTTTGCCTACCCATTGTCGAAACCTGGCCAGGGACCACCAGGATCGCTTCCACCACGGGTCCGAGCCTTTGTTGTCACCCACTTGTCACGATCTCTCGTGTCTTCCTCTCTTTTCCATCTCTACCCCCACCAAGAAATGGCTAATGCGTCGGGGATGGTGTCGCTTATCCTGCACACCCATCTATAAGCTCAACTAACACCTTGGGTGGCGCTTCGTTTAGTGAAGATATCAACGGCAGATCTAGGAACCGAGCGCGACCCGAGTGTTTTGTCTCCTGTCACGAGGCCCTCCACTTACGAGCCTGTTATTTATATGCAAGCTCATGCTGAATCGCGATGGGACTAAGGAAAATTCAATGGGAGACAGCTTCGTCTACCGGCGACCTCAAAAAATTCGCCTAACTTTGAACGACCGTCTCGCTCGTCTCGTATTCGAATGATCTCATTATGAAAGCGGATCCCGGTACAAACAAGAAGGAAATTGAAACCATGGTGTATTTCTAATAAACGAGTGTTTCTAATAAATGAGAGAAACCATGGTTCTTTTCTATAAATAATCCTGCAGTATTGATCATCTCGCAAGAATAAAGATTTTCATGAAGTAATTTAATGAAGAAAGACAATTTCTTTCCTTAGTACAGAATGGATTTAAGTGGATGGATCAATCCTCAGTGTCCACGTCCATTTATAAACATTTTTAAAAAATGCTGCAGTATCAAATTCGACAGAATTTAGTGCGATTTTGATTTATTTTGAAACTACAAATGCTATAATCAATGAAATTATGATTTTATTTGGTCCCATTCTCTTAAAATTTGTTTGCAAAACTTGAAAATAGCATAAACATTCGCAGTCTAGCTATGAGCTTAAATATATGCATAAAATTACCAAAGATAAGTAGACTACAGATATGTATGCAAAATAAAAATTGTTCCAAACAATTGAATCACACTAAAAACTAATGGGAATTTATTTGTTTAATAGCTTCAGTAAGTTGCAAGTGTATCGATGTACTAAAATTCTTTTAACCACTTCACTGTTCCAAACTTGACAGTCTAATTGTTAGTAATAATATCAGTAGAACCCGACGAGGGCTTCAACCTTCCATTATTAATAACAGTCACGCCGAACCGTAAATACAATTGGCTATTAATACAATGTATTCATAGAAGAAAAATGCGGTCCGCTATTTCTGCGAGGTACTTCTTGAATAATCCGCTTGACTGCGTTGATCCCTTCGCTCGATCCCTCCGGCGGATTTACATCACGTGAAAATCCCTTCTTTGTGATTGCGCAATTGCGTAATGATGAAAGGGTTTAAATAATCCGTGCACCGAGCAAAGAGCGGAGACAGGACGAAGCTCCTGCGAAAGAAGAAGGCGGTTCCCGCTCCTCGTCTTCTGCTTTTCGTTCTTCTCCGAGCACCTGCCATGACTCACCGTCCGCTCCCCCGCAGAATTTCGCCGGACTACAAAGACTTAAATACCGGCCGTTTGCCGAATCCATACAGCTCCGGAGAGCTCTATTGCACTGGATTCACCGTACAAGTTCACACAAATAAAAGAAAAAAAAAAGAAGAAACGGACGGGCCACACAAAAGAGAGATAGCGCTCGTTCAATTTATAGCTCGCGCGAGTTGCAAATCTTCGGGGAGATTTCACATGGGGTCGTCCACCCTCGTGCACCGAGACTGTCTGCCATCTTTTATTCATGTCAAAACATTCTGCAAATTTTTTTTCCGCTATAAATAATTGACTATGTTATCCTTTTGATAGAAATTGTTTGCGAAAGTCCATGGTATCGTCGTATTGTATCTCTCTTATCACTGGAACCGTCGAGTTTCGGGTTAATTTTATAGTATGATAAGAAAATGGAAGAATCACAAGTGTAAATAACGACAAGGACCTTCTTTGAGCTTGATTGAAAAATGCTAGAACGCGTGAAAATAATTTTTCCACGTCATTTTAAATATTTTATTTCGTTAGTACTGAAATAATGAAGACACTCTTGCGGGTGTTAATTGTTAAATGTTTAATTGCAAAACGATGAGATAAATTTATTCACCTGTGCCCGTGTTGCAATAATGTTTTTTGGTGTAAGAAATTGGAAATACGTTTAGCCCTTTGCACTCGGAGCTATTTTAACTCGAAAATTAAACGTTTCTTCTGACCTACAATATTTCCATTCTCTATGATTTTTTAAATTTGATAAATATGAAATTGATATAATACCTCATACAATACTTAAATATGTAGTAATTGGTTAGATACCGACATATCTGATAGTGTAAACAATTATTTAAATAATAGTACAGCAATTTTTAGTGGCGCCTCAGAAGGCCACTCGAGTGCTAAGGGTTAGAGTATTATACTGGGAACCTTCAGAAAAATTGATAAAAATAATTCTTCGTCGTGTGTCCAGTCAGTAATTAAAAGAAAATTACAGTTCTTGCGGTCTGCTCAGTTTTATGGGTTGAAAATCATGGAGAGACTCAAGTCATTACAAGAGTGACAAATCTATCATTTTCGTTAATCCGATTTTCGGCGCACATTTTCAGAAAATGGACCACAGAGCGGCGCGTATTGATAGTAATGGTGTCAGGATCCTAGTTGGCCGGCGAGGTGTATAAACAGCGGGATCAATGAATAATGGTCGAATTTGGTCGGTAGATGTCCGTCGACAGGCAGGGGCAACGCAATCATGCGAGAAGCTCTCGAACAATGAACCGTCGAGGACGCGGCGAGAGGCGAGTGCCGGTAGCCGCAAGAAAAGGAAGAGCCTGTACACGGTTTCAGGAGCAAAAGCGGGAGACTGGGTACAGCTGCAGTTGTCTGACGCGGTGCTCGTGCCACGGCGATGCGCAATCGTATGCACACACGCCCCGGCGTGATTGTTCCGAGAACGGTGAGGGCCCCGTTCGAATGGCGAAGGGGAGAAAAGGCCGACGCCAAGGTGGAAGAACTCGGACGAACGCCGCACCGGGGATTCAGTGAGCAAACCGATCGGAATGTCCTGCGTGGTCTCGTTGAGAAAGCTCTCCCGAGGCTACTTGCTTTTTCTCCGATCGGGTTCAGCCGATCCGCGGAACAATGGGAACGCAAGCGTTTCTTGATCTCGCGGAGATAGGTATTTAACGCGCGAGCGACCTTTTGCCTGCTGCGATCCAGGGATCGAATTTTTCAAGGGTTATTCTGGTTTTGAACTTTCTAAAAATCAATTTTCTTGCTTTTTCTTCACTGACACTTTCTTAATTGCCTCGGTTATCAAAAACCATCGTCCACCTTTAATTTAAGCCTTCATACGTTCAAAAATTCCAACGGGAACGCGTTATAAAATCCATACGAACTTGAAAGTAAAAAAATGTAAGTTGACACTGCACGAATTCGTGTAAAATATTTACCATATTCAAACCAGGTCGAAATCTCGAAGATCCGTTAAATAGAAGTAATCAGAAATTGTTTAGAAGATGCTAACGTCCTGTAAACTGTAGAATTATGATTAGGAAGTATGAAAATGATACTTCCAAAAATTCAGACTCTTTTAAACGAATATACGCCCATTCAAAAAATAGGCGAAAATATTTTCAAACGATCATGTACTAACAGCACAAAATTATGGTCTTAAAGTATAGAAATAACATTTCCCAACAGACCAATAATTTAAATAATTCTGAAACTACTAAGCTGAAAAAAGGAAAGATCCTTTAAATATCTTTGCAGCTAGTTGGTCGTAATAGGAGAATTGAATTATCATCAAAGGAATCAACCAATTCCAAGATGAACAAACCAGAAGAGTGAACGATCAATTGAATAATCACTGAAACATCCAGGGAGCAAAGTGATTGGAACAACAGGATAAAAAGAAAAACTTGTCGCAGAGAAAATTAGCCTGGAAAAATGGCCTCCCATGAGCTAGAACAGACAGGCGATCGCTTCCTGAAGAAGAAACAGCGGCGCAGCTGCAGTGTCCAGCTAGCGATCTTTAAAGGGAAGAGTAAGAAGGACATCGTCGCAGGAAGAGAAGGAAAGACAGGATCCGTGAGCAAGAGCAATTGCAACTGTGTCGTGTCGTGCGCTCGATTGAACCAATGCACGGCGTCGTTCACCTACAGCAAAGTCAGCGCTGTAGCCTTGGAGATGTTCTCGAACGACGGCAGAGGGAATGGAGAGGAAGAGGAAGAGGGAATGAAGAGGAGGAGGACGGCGAAGTTTACGAGGAACGTGCAGAGAATGCCGTGCAACGAGGATTCTATAACCTTTGGCACGCCGCGACTCGGTGCGCCTTGCCGCTCGATTACGATCGATCGAGTTTCATCCCGGTATCGTTCGGGGAGTGGAAGATACTGTTGCAAGGTCGATCTTCTTCCTCTGCGTCGAAGAAACGCTTTGTGCTCTTCCGATGAACCATTAGGTCACGGCTAAAATTTATTCTGTTCAACTCGATCGCTGATACGATGATGCCTGCCGTTCGATAGGCGAGCTGGAAATTCATTCTCGTGGCTCGAGAGAGTGTTCAATAGACTGCTGATCTTTCTGCGGGTTCGTAATTTCATGAATTATTCTTCAAACATTGAATAGAGAGAAAAAATTTGACTATTTTTATTTAGATTGATACGTTTCTATTATGAATATGTCACAAGCTGTATGAAAAGATTGAAGCATTACATTGTATCGTCATGCCACGTCTATAATTATTGAATTTTCAATGAAATTAAATTTTTCCTGGTTCGAACATTTCGGTGACGATGCATAATTTCAAAACTAATTTCATGCATTATTCTTCAGATATCAGATATGTTTCTATTGTGAATATATCGGAAGCTGTATGAAAAGATTGGGGCAATTAGATGTATCATCATGTCACGTCGATAATTATTGAACTTTCAATGAAATTCTTATCAGCCTAGCAATGAAACACCTATTAGCCTAGCCTCGAATCAATCATGGCGCGAAGATCTAATCTCGTTGCTTCGACGATAGATCAAGGATAAATGACGACTCGAATCTTCGGAGTAGGTACGTACTTTAGTATCGTGATTGTATTCGCGTCATTCGTACTTTATTTCAATTCCACGAAGTCTGGTCTTCATCACAATATACTAACAGTGGAAGTAATTCATCATGCGCTGACATAATTATACGGGCAATTGCGTCTCTTTTAACGACTAGCCACCCAGAAAGTTTCTTTGGTAGCAAATTGAATAGCAATCAACTAGAAACCTGTTACTAGAAGGAACATGAAAGGATCGAGTTAAATGACCAGGAGATCGTCCTTTGACGTAGAAACAATTTTGTTCAGTCGCTCGAAGAGCAGAAGCATTTTCTACACTATTTTACAGCACGCTGTTTGACTTTCGAAGGTACTTCTCTGGAAAATTTCGAAAACGAGTATGATCGAGTAACATCACGCGTCGTCGATCGGGCTGGCAGAAATCGGCGATCGCTGAAGAGCTAATTAACAAAAAGCGTATCAGTCCGTGGGGAATCAAAGCGGACACACTATCCCGGCGATCACTCGAAAAGAACTAAAACGCGTTGCGTTCCGGGGAGTGCTTAAAAGCAGGTATACGCTTCATGACCCCGGGACTGGCCTCTTCAGGTTCGCCATCGAATTAACCTCCATTAGGTAATCTCATAGAGGGCCTGGGTAGGAGGTTCATTAAGACGGGTGGAGGCTAACGAAGGTAAAAGACGCTCGTGGCACCTTTTCGTGAGTGCTTGAAAAAGAAGAAATGAAAAGGGCAGCGCGAGGAGAGCGCGGCACGGCGTGGCGCGTCCTTGAGAAAGCGAGAGAAATAGAGCGAAAACGAGCGGGAGAGCTTGAGGCTACGAGAGAGCCGAGAGAACAATAAGCGCACAGGCTCTCTCTCGAGCTGCTCTCTCCCTCGTGACGGACTTCGAAGGTGGAACAGGTCGAGGCACGGGTTGATGTATACCGCTCTTGGACCGAGCCTTTGCAACGAGATGAAGTCTGATTGCACTCACCCGCGCACTCTGCATGCCCATTACAACTACTGTTAAGCGGCAGCTGGTTCGATGCATGTTTTTAACCCGGACCCTTGCCTCGGCCCCGCTGAATGATGAACAGATAGCCAAGATATTTAAGAAGATTTACGAGCTCCCGGTAAGACCCCCGGAGGCATCTAGTGTCATCTTCTTGCGCGACTGGACAACGGTCATGAGACAAATGTCGCTCGGTTTCCTTCGATTGCTTTGGCCATTCGGCCGGGGCCAATCTCGTTCTTTGCGCGCGGAGAAATTTGGCGCTGAACAGCCGGTTTTTCTTCACGGGAGAGAACGATGCCATCCGATTATGAATGATGATAAATTGGACAAATGACTCGGCAGGGTACATCGAGACGCATGGCGAATCCGCGCCGCAGCTTTTTCGCGTGATTGAGTGATCTTTCCTCTAACTCGTGCAGTGCGATTCGGTTCGGTGGTGCTTGTCTTCGGATCACTGAATTTGTTACCAAGAAGGCCTACACTTGATTGCCACAGGTTCAATCCTCTAGATGTATAACTGATCAAAAGACACCATTCGACATTTCAACTAGAAACCTTCCCAGGACACGTACCTCATTCAAAGTCTGAGTAATATAAATTAAAATCAGAAACCATTGATCTAGGCTAGAAGGAAATATTGATGGACAGTGTCGAGGGCAGCACAAAGCACCAAGAACTGCTATTGCGAAACAGATCAAGCCCCGGGTGTACCCGAGGCGCGTAATATAAGCCACGCGAGGACTTCGTCTCACGAAGGTGCTTTTCTCATTATCTCAGCGAGGGGGATCGTCCGAGTGAGGCCTTAAATCAACGTCCCTGTGACAATTAACTCGCTCGTGTGAGTGAATAGAGGTTGGCGTACACCTAGCATCGGGACGAGCGACCGAAGTGAATCACGTGTACGCCACCTGCCGGAGCGTGACCCCTTAACGCGCATACCCAGTGTCTTCTGACATTGGCGTAGATTCGAATTAATCCACGCTTTAATTAACCAATTGGTGAACCGAATGGTGAATCTATTGGTGCCGATGCTGTAAAAATTTATATCTTCAATCTCTCTCTCTCTTTCAGGTTCTGTTCCATCCTCCGACAATTCTAATCATTTAGAATAACTTTAAGAGGACCTATGGAGAGTCTGTCTGGCATGAAGACCTAATCCAGACCATGAAGATTCATGTGTAATTTATCGAGTCCTATTGATACTGATGCTGGAAGAATTTATAGCTTCAATTTTTCAGGTTCTGTTCCATCCTCATACATTTCTAATCATTTACCACGAAGAACCTAAGGAGACGGGCCTGTCTAGCATGAAAACCTAACCCAGGCCATGAAGATTCATGTATAACTTCGGGTCCTATCGGTGCTGATGCAGGAGACTTTCTATTACTATTTTCCTACTCTTTTACCATGAAGACTCTAACAGGAAGAAGCCCATTAAGACCTCACCCAGACTTACATGAGATGAAAACATCAATATTTCCTCTCTTCATGATCTCCAGCCAATTTGCAACCAGGCCGTCCATTAGCTTCATTTTAATGCAACAACCTTGATGACCATACCGTTACGTCCAAACTAGACCAGACCACGAAGAGAACAGCCGAGGTAGAAGCCTGGGAAATCGGCCAGCTAATCAACGGACTACTATGAGCTCCCTTCGACGCATCGTTCAGCTCTATCTCGAACGCGAGCGAGGTCAGAGGTCGTCGCTATAAACCCACCGATGTTATTGCCAGCGTGCAGATCTTCGTTGCAAGCCGCACGGTCACGCGCAAACGCGCGCACGTTCGCGGGAAACGCATAGAATTATAACTTACGGTACATTCGCTCACAAAGCGGTTTCAAATTATATTCCTCTTGGCTGTATCCCCTGACCGAGTGACGTTAACGCGAACAACAAACCGCGGCCATTTTATGCGGCTCCGAAACCCAGAGCTCTGCGTTTTATGCTCTTTCGGTGTTGCGTTCCCAGCTGAAACTGAAACTTACGGGGATGAGTTACCGACCTGCCGGAATTTATTGTGGATAGATATACCCGTGGCTGAGGTAGACCATAATTCGTCAGGTTGGGTGTCTGGAAAAATAAGGAATTTCAAGGGGTTCGTTCTATGGAAATCAGCAATCAAAATTTGAATAGTTGTGCAGGCTATTTAAAATTATTAGGAAGTGTCCTGATACTTCGTCATGCTATTTAACTTTTCTTTATTATTTATTGTTTTCTATTCTGTGAGAGGGCAAAAGCATTACTTTTTATACTAATATTTTATTCTTTGATTCTCTCAGCCATCACGTTGGTGACTATTTTCAAGAATAGAATATATTCTAATTGTTCATACATAGATCTTCGTGCAAAATAAAAACGTCCAGCAGCGATCGTGGACAGTAGGATTAGAATAAAAATTGATTTCATCCCCTAACAGTTTTACATCTGAAAACAGCATACCACTATTCTTAGATTTTTGAAATTTTTCACTTAACCAATTTCTTCATGAATGCATAAAAATCCGCAGTCTATTCATAAATAATCCACTACGTTATTGAATTATTCCGAACTACTGGTATACTAGTTAATTTACAGTGAACGTATACAACGAATTAGACTACCTCCATGCAATAAATTCTGAGATTGTAGACGTCACATATCTGTAACGATAGTAACGAACATGCTAACGTGTTGAAGGAGCCCCCTTCGAAAACACCTGAATCCCTCGATCAGCATCGCCAGAAGCCCGCCACTCCCCAGAACACGAAAGAAGACTCGACCCATTAGATAAACCACATTCTTATCTCGTCAGCAGCCTATCACCCAATCCTGGCTAGCATAGCTCTCGCGTTAACCCGTTTCACCTGCTTGTCCCATCAACACCGTTTTCCCGACTATCTCAATCCCGTGGTGCGTTCGCATGAGCATCGTTCGCGTTGCAGCGGCATAAGCATCGTACCGGATGATCGATCGCGGGTTCATCTTCATTACAGTGTGCGGAGGACCGGGTTGCCCTAGGTTGACCGGCTCTGCGAAAGACGTACGACGTCCCGGACGGTGAATGAACATCGGGAACGGTTAAATTGACGTGTGGGGGACCTTTAAGCCTTGCCCGTCCTTTGTCGTAGGCCACGCAGACACGTCCATCATGCTTCAGGCCAGGGACAAAAAGCTTAGAACCTCTTCGTTGCTCAGTGTGGGCTTGGAAGTCTACCAGGAGGCCGGTGTTGCGTTTCAGCCTCGTCAAGATGCGCGCCGCCGTTCACCATTAATCAACGAAGGGGAGTAAATGATTACGCCGATGGCACTCGCCTATACCGCGGCCCTAGACCCTGATTGGACGACCTGGCGATGACGGATGACGGTGTACAGAGAGATACGGTTCTCGATCTTTTCGCTACGTTGACGATAACCCGGAGGAGTCTTCCTCTCTCGATCACGGGAGATGCTCTCGCGATGATGCTCCCTATCCCATCGGTGATGGTCGAGTTATGTACCCGTTGTTAAGGGACCCTGCCCCATTACCGGGTACTTCTGTAATGACCGAGATCGCCGGGTATCGAGACTCCGATACCAATGGTGATCGATGATCGGTTAACGATCGATCCGTCCTCCCCGCTGTGGAAAGGCACGAGCAGAATGATTATAGGTGCGCGACGCTGATAAGGACTCTCGAAATTGAAGCCGACGGAATTTCTATTGAATTAACCGCGGCCTCGACACTTATCAACGATAACCAGCACCAGGAATGCGGATCAACTGTGGGAAACTTTCGCTTTCCTCCGTGCGACGATTTGATGAGGCGGGGGTGCGTTTGCCGGTCAAGGTCGTCTTTCCTGGCTTCGACGGTCCGAAAAATTGCTGAATTCATTTTCGAAGATGTTAATATTCTGCAGGATTATTCCGGATCTATATTGTTCTACAAGATAATGATAATTACGCACTCATGACAAACATGATTAGGTGCAATTTCGAATAGTCAATGGATTACAAGAGTTTAAGAAGGTTAATAGATTATTTGGAACGAAGCAAATAATTTTGATTTTGCACGAAGATTGCATCATAAAGTTTAATCAATATGTTCTATTAGGTATTATTACGTTGTGGACTTCCGTTTATATGAAATCAAGTGTTCAGAGGGACCCAAAAGTCACCAGACCATTTAAAGTTCGGATTTGTTCATAAAATATGTAATAATTATAACTAGACTGTGGATCTTTATGCATTTATGAAGAAATTGGTTGGTCGAAATATAAAACAGTAAAAGAATTAAGAAATTCAAGAATATTGTAATGTTTCTTTTAACAAAGTCGTTAAGGGATGAAATCAATTTTTATGTTATTCCTGCTTCTTACAATCAATGCGAAACATTTTCGTTTTGCATAAAGATCCGCAATATAATTGCAACATTGATGTAACACCTGTGTTAAGACAATGTGGTATGAAGTACGGAACTTGGTTCCTTATCACTATGATGATCATCCATGTTCGTAGGAATACAATTAGAGTACAGGCTGCAAAATTTGGAGGACTGTATGGAACCTGGCACTTTCTAGCAATTAAAAGAATGTTTAATACAATAAATACATAAATGTCAACTGTCTCCGCGGTACGTTCTCTCTGTAGAAGAGGTCACGGCCCACAGGCAGGTGGCCAAAAACCACGGGAACACACGGACCTCCGGATACACTCGAGAGCTGACACGCATTCAGTCACGAGCCGTTACGTAAATCTCTGGTGTATGTACCTGTTTCTCCATCTTCTTCTTCTTCTTGACCACCCCCCGTATACTCCTTTTCGTCTTCTTCTTTTTTTGCTGCATCGTGACGTGTAGCCTGTTCACCCGAGAACTTTTGGGAAATCGATGGTTTGACGTGGACCGTGACAAATCGAACGTGACAGACTTTGCAGGTATTTCTGTCGGCAGAGATAATTTCTTGCAACTTCGTAACTGTTGTTTCGGACCTTTGCTACATTGCACACCGCTGGCTCGTTTTCTGACGATTCACGAAAGTTTGTTTCATTCTCGAGCATTCAATGAAAATTCGAACAAGTTTTTTGAGAATCAAATTGGAGCGGGTAAGCTGTCTGTCAATAAAATACTGTGTAACGATTAAATAAATTCTTCGTTCTGGGACTACGTAATCTAGTATAGTACACGGATCTAGTAGATTAGCTTCAGCTTTGTAACTAACAAAAATTCTGCAAAATAAGTCCTTTTCAATATGAAAATATTGTTTTAATAAACAGTTTCAGAAATTAAATTCCGAAAAAATTGTACATCACTTGATCACTTAATGTACAATTCATAACTTTGCGATTAACAAAAATTGTGCCATAAAAAAATTAAGAGATACTCGCTAAAATACACCCTTTTGTATATTGTATAAATTATTGAACAAGCTCTTACAGATTGCTATAAAAATCCATTACTTTGTGATTAGCAAAAGCAGTACCATAAAAAAATTAAGAGATACTCTCTAAAATACAGTCTTTTGTATATCATAACAATTATTCATCAAGCTGTTACAGTTATCGAAAAAAAATTCGAAAAGTGTTGGACTACTTTGCGAATCGCGTTTGCCGCGACGAGATTGACATTAGAGAAAAATCCGTGGCCCAAGCATTACCAGGAGTGTTAAACTTTTGGGCCACCTGCCCGTGGGCCCGTGGGCCGTGACCTCTCCCAGGCTGCATTCGGTGGGGGCAGAGAGAATGTACTGTAGAGACAGTGGAAGAGACGGAGCGAGCCGGAGTCAGGAGAAAAAGAAGTGGACGTGCATCTCCGGCTGATTGACGAGCGTCGGAGTCACCGTGATCTGCCCGAAAGACCGAGCAATAAAGCACGTGCGCGCATAAACGCGAGAGAACGATCCCGAGGAACGGAACACCTGCCTCTTCTCGCATCTCCTCTCTCCTCTTATTTCTCTCTCGGTGTCAGTCCAGTTCAAAGGCTCTCTTCGTGCTCGACGGGCGAGCTGATCCGTATTTGTTCAAAGGAGGAATTAATTAACTTCGATCCGGGCCGCGAGGTATCCGATCGTTCTCGAAATCGACGGGGATCAATCCGTCCGGTTTATGAGCGTTCTTCGAAAAGTTACGAACCGTGTGTCGCACGCGACGACATTCATTGCTGCGGAGCCCGCGAGCTATTAAAGCCCGCTCGAAGCGAGAAAGTACGTTTACGGAAGAAATATCGGACCAACGCTTTCCGGATGCTCGGTTAATGTCTTGTCGAAAGTCGTGTAGCGGTTGTCTTTTCGAACCGCTTGCTGTACGTCCTTTTTTTTTATTTCGTCGTGGATCCGTGGATCTTGCGCTTTATTCACTATTTTTTTATCAGCGTTGAAGTGACGTTATTGTCAATTTTATGGTATCATTAAATTGATGTGCTTTAATTTTGGATATAATATAAAGTATGTAGAAATGCCGGTAAATCTTGTTTGACAGTTCGAAAAAAATTAATCCTGTTTATAGAGGTGATCTTGATCCGATTTTAAAATGTAATTTTTTAATTCAAATGTTTCCCTTCAGCGCTGACGATTATAACGAAGAAATATGAAAGGACTAATTCTTATGAATCTTATAATTTATATGACAAAATATTTTTGTGTATATCTCTTTAGAAATTACATACAAGTTATAAATTAAGTTAAAACATCAAAGAATAAAGTTTTAACTTCGTAAAAGTCACAAATAATTAGATAATTATAATTTTTCCAACGCCGTTTGTTTAAAATTGCTCATTATATTACGTAGAAATTATGAACAAACACAACAGAAAGCCTACATTCAATTATTGAAGCATCTGCTTGAATTACCACAGGTAACACCCAGATAACCATAAAATAACTGAAAAACATTCTCTTTAATCCAACTCCAACATCCCGAGAACCACCGAAAGGTAAAGATACCGATCTCCCCCCTCAAAGCAGCAAACGCAAACACCAGAATGTATACACAGAGGCAATCAAGATTGGATTAGTTAAATCTGAAAAATGAAAAAGACCAAAGTACAAGATGCAACTTGCTTCACCCTCTTGAACCGGTCCGCTGAAAACGTTTCTTTTCACCTATTTGCTGAAGATCTGGAAACTGGGATTCTGCGCGCGGATTTCATTTCATTAAACTATAGGCGGCAGTTTAGTGGTGATAGTATCTCGCACAGGTTATGTTTCCTGTAAATTAGGGTTGTATTTATGGCTGGAAAATTCAAATTAAGTACAAAGGTGTACGCTTAAACTGTATGTATATTACGAAGACATACATCCATGCAAAAATAGAGATGACAAGGCTGACGGTTAATTAAATTTTCAAAAGTTGTTGTTAAAAATCATTATTCAAAAAATTTTTTAAATCATCAGTAATGAGCAGACTTTATACATTTATAATAAAAATGAATAGGTCAATTATAAAACTGTAAAGACAATAAAAGAAGTTTGGGGTACAGTTGCATTATTTTCGGCTTATCAAAAGTAGGAGTTTGGTAACTCACTTGCACAGATAAAAATATTCAAAAACGCCTTTTCTAGTGACTGCAAGATTGCTGTGACGAAAAAGACGTGCCTTAAAAGATAAAAGTACAGAATCGGTGCGTGAGAAAAATTGTGACACCAGTTTCACCGATCCTAGGAGCGGGTAATCGCTTAATTACGATTAATCATCGTCGATTCCCGGTGACTACGGGGCGATTGGTAGTCGGCGGCCGCTCCAGAGGACAGGAGACTACAAGGTGGCGGGAGAAAGGGAAGAGGCGACTTTCACGGCGCACGCGCTACAGATCGCGGTGCGCGTGCCCCTCTCTCTTTCGAGGATCGAGCGCGCACCTGCGCCCGGTTGCGTGACTTTCCTCCCTTTCTTCCCTCCCAATCAGTGCGCGGTGCCGCGATTTAATGCAGGCCTTTACGATTGTCACTGCGGGCATACGCGGCCCGTCGTTACGGTCACGAGACCCTCTCTGTCCACATTTATTTATAACATATGACGCCCCGTTCGACCGTTCATTATCCGTGTATTTGCACGCGTAATCGTACGTGGGAGCCATTAACCGGGGACATTTCATTTATTTATTAACCAGCACCGATCGACCGCTCGCGATTTTTAACGATCCACGCCGCGGCCCTCCGCTGAGAATCTTTTTGCACGGAATCAACGTAGATTCAGCGATCCCGGTACACTATTTCAGACGAGGATCGTCGACTTGATTTTGTGCTCGTTTTTGTAATTCATTACCGGAGGTTTATTTAATCCTCCTGCGAAAATAAATCGATCGTGTCCGACTGGTTTATGGAAAGTCGATCGGAAAGAATAAATATTATTATTATAACGATCCTTATAAATTTTTTCACTGGTGGGCACGGGGCTTGGTAATTATATTTTGACGTTGAAGTATTTAAGAAATAAATTGCAATCATGACCAATGACTCTGCAGCATTGAATTGGTCAGCTGATTGCTACATTTTTTTCAGCATTGCGTGGCTGCTCCGTGGAAGAAAATGTTTGATTTATTTTTTATTATCTGCTCTTTCGAAGTAACTCCTTCAGACCTAATCATGTTTGCCTGGGCTATTCTCAGCTTTTATTTCTGCACTAAAAAGTTTAGAAGGTGAACTTTTTATGGAAGATTGATTCTATTTCAAGAGCTTCCTTAGATCGGCGTTAGATCGTATTCCTGTTCGAATTTTAGAACTTTTGAGGGCTCAAATTAATGCTGGTAGACCGCACATCAAGCCCGGTTAAAATTGACTCGATTTGAGAGGGATTCGTGTCAATTTTCTACATAAAGGAACCAGTAATACAAATTTTACAAAATCTCAAAATCATTCCCACCATTAAAAACAAGAATTACGTCGACCGTACGCTTGTCCTTCTATTAACAATTAATTCCTTCGAAGATATTCATCGAATTTGTTAAACATTCCGATTACACGGTTCCCGAGCCCGGCGACACTGCCACTAATTTGCCCGATGAATCCCTATCGCTCGATCGATCGCAATAAGAGCTCTTTTTCTCGGAGTCCCGTTTTCCATGTTCTTCTTGCGAGAATAAATTGCTGGTTGGATAACATCGGCACAACCACAACGGCGCGGAACGCGGGGGTCTGAGCGTGTGTAGTGCGCGGGCGTGAAAATTACGCGGAAATATGAATGGTATCACGCGGCGATATCGGCGCCGAGTAAAATTGCCAGCGGGGGAAAAAAAATCTTTTTATCTCGGTTAATTCGTGCAGTGCCCGCTGCGAGTAATTTGCGGGCCGGGACGGTAATTAATGATGGCCCTTATTAAACGTCCCCGGTGTTAACGATCGCGGCGCGGCGCGGTGCGCTCCGTTGCAACGCTGTGCAAGCGCGTTGCATCGTTTGATGCATCGCGGCAGCGTATAAGGCCGTGGACAATTACGTTTCGTTAAATTGAAATTTCGCTGCTCGTTTTCTGTCGATGCGTCCCGGAGTAGAACCGTCGCAGTCGTATTAACGGCCAGTTAATTAACTTCGCCTTATTCGAACCGGTTCGCGCCGCGCCGGAATGCGCGCTCCCGGCTTACATATAATTACACTAAAATATTATGACGCCGATAACAGCGTCGCCACGCTTTTCGGCCCCGCCAGTGACCGATCGATGATCATATTGTCACTTTCGATACACGCGAACCTTATCACTCGGTTGCGTAAAACAGCTCCTGTAAATTGCTCCTCTCACGCACCTCGTTTCGCTGTTCTCTTTTCCACCCTCTCGATGAAAGTCGAGAATGTTAAAGAGCTTAATGAGTGCACGATATATATGCACGCTTGTGCATAATTGATGAGCAGATCTCTTTACGGTCGAGAGCGAAATCGAGCGATACCGTAGGGAAATAAATCTTGTGTTTTTGTCAATCTGACAGGGCGAATTGCCTCATCGGTCTTCTGGTTTGTGAAACTGTCGAAAATGGAGAGCCCGCGGTTTTTGTCTGTGCACTCCTCAGATCATTTATAAAAATTGTTACGAGTAAGAATGTCATTTGAATGGCAAAACTGTAATAAAGTGACGAATGAAATCTTTTCAGTAAACTCAGGTCCATTTAGAATTTAAACTGAGAATTACATACGTCACATATAAATTGTAATTTTAACGTAACCAGTTTTAATCGTCAGCTTTATTTACTTACTTAGTTGCAGTGTCAAATTAAATTCTTAGATACTTATTGTAGATCGATGTCGTTGGAAAATATTCTGACAATATATTTGGGCGTCAGAGGACCGGATAATCGTACTGTATTTGCAGTTGGTCCACTAAGAAGTTCAACGTTGATGTAAATAAAAATTCACTGTCCGCTGGTAAAAACCATCGAAGATCACTGGGGAATTATTACACACAATTACACTTATGCAAGAAATTTCTTCGGACCGAAAAGGTTCGTGAAGGATTCGCCGTTTCACGCGCAGAGGACCGATAAAAAAGAAAACTTTCTCCGTCGCTGATAAGTGCGATTAAGGTTCAGCCAACCGCTTCTGGCTGTGCAGGATGGAAAAAAATGTAGGTAATATCGCGGCATCGTTTTTTGTTTCTCATTATAATCGAAAGCGATCCTTTGATCACAGGGCCCGAACGTTTTTCGGCCGCGACCGTGTCTTGTCACTTGTTTCCAGTCATCGTCCGTAAGCACCGCAATTTCACTTTTTGTTAGCCGTCGTATAGCATTGGTGCCATGGTAATTCGGGCCAGAAAAACGCGCGGCCTGATTCGCGAGCATAACTCGAATAATCGTGAAGGCGCGCGCTTCTGTCGATTATGCATCGTCAAGAAATTGGGTAATTCGCGTCTCGTTTACCCTGAAATCGGTTATTTTCGAATTGTTAGCCGTGCTCCTCCGTTCTCCTCGTATTTGGTCATCAGATAATTCGATATCATATCTAAAGGAATGAATAAATCTCAACGCACAGATCAAAGAAAATTGCTTCTGATTATAGTAGTTATTTTTCTTTTCAGAATACATGGAATTTTTAAGCTTTCGAAGTCCCAAATGAAGATGACACTCGGTGATACATCCATTTCATATCGCAGAAAAATATATATCAAAAGTCTGTATTTTCTCATCGGAGATAATGATGTGAGAGCTTCCTTTAAAACAGTCCATGTATGAAACAGGACCTTTTTTTTAAGAATTGAGAAACTGGTCGCAGCCAGCGAAAAACTCATCTCCGGGAGTAAGTCCCTTCACCTCCTAATAGTCCAGCGATACAGATACGGGGGCCTACTTTTCGTATTTCTACCCGTATCCGGTTGACGCATCTACGCTGGATCAAAAACCGGCGCTAAGGCCATATTCATGTCCAATAATGTATGAAACAGGACCTAGTGTTACGTACCTTCACAGGACAGACTACATAATTATCAACTCGCAGATCGCAACGCTCCACTTTTCATCGAAGACGTCCACAGACGAAAGACCGCCGGGAGGATAATTGCTTTGTAATTGAAACACGTAGACGCGCGTGCCAGCAAACAAGGAACGAGGGATGGTTCAGAGCGGTTAGAGAACGAAGAGAACGGAATCGCTCCTGGTTGCATCGGGTTGGTCGTTCGTATTCATCGAGCGGCTCACCTAATGAGCCAAGAGTCCCCTTTGCTCTTTGCAGGAGGCCAGAAGAAGCGGGACGAAGAAAGTGCATCGCCGCGCCGGTATCGGCGGCCTCTTATCCTGACGTAATTTCCAAGAAAATTCATTGTTCCGGAGCGGCATTCCTCTCGGGTTACGTAGATGCCCAGCTCCACCGCTTGGTGAACCGAGACCAGGACGGATTTGTACTTATCCGGCGGTTAATTAATTGCTGATTGCACCGGATCGGTTCCGTTTCGTCGCGATGTAGGCGACGACCGGTGCAGAGGGTTTTGCCCTTTAAAATGTATTTCATTTAATCCGGGATACTTCTTCCCGAGGAATGCGCACGTGGCTTGGAAGCTGAGCTGAACCCACAGGGTTTGTTCCGATTGTAGAGCCCATTAGCGGAACGAGTCCAGGACATGTTGAATCGAATTATTTTTTGCTGCTGGGCGGGGCTCTGAAATTAGATTTGCCAAATAAGGTCGCTTTGGAAAACTCTGTTTCAATAGTCAACATTCATCCACAGTTTAATCAATGATTTCTGCACGCTTTATAAAACTTGTACCACCATATTCGTGACATTTCTTTTAATCGTTACAGCTTCGCAAAAAAGCATCGTGTCACAATGAACCTGGAATTAATTCACAGTTTGAAGCATCTGCTTTCACACCCCATCATTGATCACAGTTTAATCAATGATTTCTGCAGGTTTCACGAAACTTGTACCACCATAATCGTGGCATTCACGACTTTTAATTGTTACAGCTTGAAGCATCTGCTTTCACACCCCATCATTGATTTTTCTCAGAAAACTTTTTTCAACGATACACAAGCTGCCACGTCGACACGTTCATATACACCTTCTGTTACTTAAAAATTAATTTAAAAAATGTATAAAAATAAACAATCCTGCAGTCAAGCATGCTCTAGTGCGTCGGACGCTTTCCCTCGTATTTTCACTTGTTAGTTCCGAAGTACGAGAGCAAATCGCGAACGCGATGATCACAACGTGCCGTGAAACTCGAATAAAGTAATTACACAGCGTCGGCGAGCAGAAAAAGTGGCCGGCTCGTCGGGCAAAGTAACGAGCCGCAATAAAATCGAATTTAAGGTCAATTCGTAGCGAAACTGACGCCCATGAGCGTCTCAGAATTCTTCCACGGATGCGGCCAGAGAGGTGAGGCGAGGAGAAGGAACCGCGGCACGACAAACGATTGCACGCCCGGTTGACGAAAAAGCGTCACAGGTTGTCGAGTTCCCTTCTTCTGCCGGTGCACGGTTGCTTCACCTCGACATTTCTGGTGTGACACGCCAATTGCCGATGCCAGATGTCCGACGGCCTCGTGACATTCCGTTTCAGGGCGACGATTTGACGGCGTCGGTATTTAAAAATTATCCGGCCGCCTCGACACTTTCGCGGCCGGACAATATAATTACCCGGTTTATGGTACTTAATTCGTGCCACTTAGCCGTGACTCCGTGGCTACATGATCGTCATTAAACCGAGCCAACGAAATTGCATTGACTTCTGCGACCTTGTTGATGCGTTATTATTTTAATTACATTCCTGCTGCGCGGACTGATGATTCGGTGACGTGCATTTTGGCGAAATTGTGGGTACAATTCGAATCCTTGTGGGCTGTGCGTTGTGTGTTATGAACGGGTCATTAGGATTTGATTTTGGCGTTACTGTTTGTATTAGAAAACTACCCTTGTTCACGGTGCTTCGCCCTATCATAGATTTATTCTATTAAGTTGCTAGAACAAAATTGTATTAACTTGTGGCAAGTTGTTGAAGTGGTCATAATCAGTAATTGAATAGTAAAGAATTGGTAAAATGATATTCGGTAAACTAGTTAGTACAAAAGATTATCAGTACAATGATTTGTGAAAAAGGATAATCATTAAAATGAATAATAAAAGAGATCACTAAAAATATTTGGGAAAATGGTTAAGTGACTGAAATAAGCAGTAAAATAGTTAAACGGACAATTGTTGGAATGGCTAGTGAAAGAGATAATCAGTAAAATGGTTAGTGAAAAGGGCAACCGTAAAGATGGTTAGCGAAAACGATAATCAGTAAAGTGGTAAGTAAAAAGGCTAATCGTATTCGTAAAAGAAAAAAAAATCAAAGTGCATCGAATTGAAAGGTTACCTGTTCGGCGAGAGAAGAAAAGGCGAGCCTATATTCTCAAGGGAAAAGCACTGACTGCACGAACATCGCTTTCACCGCATAAAGGACACGCGTCTCAGCAGGAGCATTCTGTCTCCCAGGAGGGAGGCAGGTGCATATGGTCCTGCGAAGCCACGTAATTAGGCTTCGATCTACCGCGTGCTGGCAGGTCAGATTTTTTCGCGTCGAAATAGACGTCTAGAGGATTTCTCCTATTTCTCTATTTTCGATTTTTCAATCCGAGGTCTATCATTATCCTCCGCGAACCGGAAGTCGGGGGATGCCGAACAGGATCCTCGATCACGGTGACTCCTGAAAAGACATGGGAGGATCAGAAGTCGGAATAACAGAAGGAGACCAGTTCGTTGTGTGGTCCCATTTAAACCAGAATCGGTCTAAACGATGTACGATTTAAAAAAAAAGCTGAAAAAAACATTCCTTTAATTAATTTTGAGAATCCATTAGGATTATAAAGATGTCAAGTACCTGGAATGATTAAAAATTTTAACTTTTTATCATTGTAATAATTTGAAAATAATCTTTTTAAATTATTCTAACGTTGTTACTCTTTTCTAACAACAATTTCATTTGAGGATCACGGTAGAGGTTCATTCGATTTTCGTTCCCCACGAAGCACCCGTTTCTTTTTTATTTGTGGAAGACATCTATATCCGAGTGGTGGATTAACGGCCGTCTTTTAATGACTGAAACCAAACAGCAGAATTTTATTATCCTGACACGTTCGAGGAGAGAACGATGAATTTAAAAGCTCCTACGCTCGGAAGGATTAGAATTTTATCGCCGGAGCACGTTTAACGTTTCGCCGAAACCCGCGTGGCTTTATTGCCAAAATTCCATGATTTGTTTCCTTGGAAAGCCAGCGGGGAGCCGGCAACGAGAGCGGGCTCGAAAACCAACGGATTGCGTGTCGGTCGATGATTTAAACTCGCCCACGTAACGAATCTATTAATTATTTATGGGCTTGCGGAATTTATTTGCCGGCCGCCGCGGGGTTCCCCTTGCCCTATGCCCTCAAGGGCCTTACTTCGAGAATGCCCGCCTGATATAACGGTGAATCCTCCTTATACTTGTGTGTACCTTCACTTTTGAAATACGAAGTTCAAGTGGCCAGCCACTATTCCCGGTTACCGTCCCACGAAAATAGCAAATTCGATCTCAAGTATTCTTTTCTAAAATTCTCTGCCGCCCAGCGATCCTCAGAACAACTTTCAGAAGATTTGGCAACGTTAAGACAATCTCAAGTGACAGTGGGCAACGTTTAAAAATTTTTTTATCAAGTTTAACACCACTTTTAATACGTTGACTGTCACACCAATGCCCAGACAATTTACACTAACAATAAGTCATACTCATATTTGTCATAAATGCATAAAATTCGCAGTCTAATCATAACTCATGAATCACAGATTCTAATAAAATTAGATTTACTTAGTAAGTTGTAGTGAAAATGAATATTCAAGTTCGGTATCAAAATTGTGTAAGTTATTCTATAACTTTCGATTGAATGACTTCCCGAAAATGAAGTTCGGCGCGTGTTAACGTTGATGACCGGCGCGACACCGTCGGCGTCGAAGATCACAAGATCACCACGATCGTTCCAGGCCGAAAGCGAGGCTTCGGGAAACCGTAATTACGAGAACGCCACCGGAAGACTAATTATCGAAGCGACGCCCTACTGTTGCAGGATGACCGTCACCTTCGGCGCGAGGTTCAAGTCGATGATTAGAAGGCGCGTCTTTCCAATTAGTTTATTCCCGCGGCGGGGCCGTCGTCTATCATTAACCGTTGCCAAAACCCCCGGAGGAAAACGCGAAAACCTGTTGGAAGACTGCTCTGTCCGATTACCTGGACGCGTGTCGAATCCTCAGAAGTTTTCTTTCTTTCCAGGCGATGCCGAAAGGGGTGGAGACTCCGAGGGACGTCGATGATCCTCGAATGACTCGGCTTCGGAATCTCCGGAGCCATATGTCTCCAATCGGCCACCTTTCGCTGAAACAATTAGTCGAATCAGGCGTGAAGACTCGCAGGGCAAGGGTAGCAAGGGGTGTGGTCGCTAGTTGCGAAATGGTCCTCCGGAAAAGACGATCTGAAGAATTGGAGCCTTCGTTTTCCAGATGCCATGGTCCACAATGGCCCAAATAATGGTCACAGGCCAGAGGCCAATTTGAAAATTTTTTTTATGCAAGCTAATTCAATATGTGAACGCCAAATAACGTACAATATGGAAGAAAAATAAGAATGAGGATTTCCAAAAAAGATTTCGAAATTTCGAATAACCCACGTCATGCTCTTACTCTGACAATGTGAAATATGGAAGAAGAATGAGAACTTCCAATAGCGTTCAGAAATTTCGAATAACCCACGTCGTCATGATTTTGCTCTGACAGCGTAAAATGTAGAAGAAGAAGAATAAATCATAACCGCATGATTTCGTTGTCAAACGGTAAGTCTAATTGCACCGGACACGACAGCGGTCCTCGCGCTCGGACCGTTCAGGCGTGGCGCGTGTTGTGACAGTGTCCATTGTCCCCGCTGACAAAATATGGCCCCCGGTTTATTTTTAATGCTCCACTAACGACGAGCCAGATAATCTCTAAAACTCATTCCGGACTTGTTTCTTCACGGGCGAGCCGTTGAATGGCGACCCGCTGCGCGTCTCGCTGCGGCCGGGCTCTCCGCTCGAATTAGAGCGTACATTCAGAGGAAAGGATTTGCTCTAATTCGCGCACAGAATCCGCATGCGGCGCGTCATTGTCCGTCATTGTGCACGACAATGGTCCGTCGAGCGTCGGAGAAATGGCCCCGGGGGCACACGGAGATGTGTCTATCGTTTTAACAACGGGGCCCTCGGAATCCTTTCGTCCGCGCTATCGTTCGCCATCCGGTTTGCAGATTCGGCGAAACCTGATCGTTCCCCACGACGACGACGGCGAACCTGCTTCAGGGTCAAATAGGAGAAAAGCACTTTCAAAAGCGCGTTCTGCGATTCAACGGACGAAATTAATCCTGGAGCAGACGCCGCTCCGCACACCGGAGACAAAAACGAGAGGGCCAGTGAAAAAGAGAGAGACACTGTACACCTTGTGCGTCCTTTTCGAGATGGATCGAATGCTCCGAGGAGTGAAAGGACCATCCTGAAAAGAAAATCGATCTTTATATTATAATGCCCCGTGCTATAGTTTTAGAACTGCATGGAAATCGCAGCTACACACCCACACTTCCGGTCCTGATGCTTCACGTGCTGCGACGTATCAAATTATTTAAATTTACATAGTCTCGAGTAGTAAACAAAGATGATTGCAAAAGATCGTGCTCCATTCGAAAATAGTACACTACAGTGGATACGTGAAATATATGTATAGTAGTGCGTCAGAAGAATCTATGAATATTTTTGCACTTTTACAAGATGGTGGATTCAATAATCAGTGAAGAAAGTTCTAGAATAATTTAATAAATGAATTAAAGTGATCCAGGTGTGCAACATGCATGTGTCAGTACATTAAATATTGAATCACAGGACATTGCAAATTGTAAAATTCGGTAGCAATGATTACATATGAAGCACTTCAATGTTCAGTAAGAATTTATTTGCACCTCACAAACGCCTATAACAAGAACATGTAAGATATGTTCGTTTGTAAATCATGTGGTCGCTAATTGCCTAGATGTTAACGTGACCACATTAAAGTAAATCATAATTAAATAAATAAATAAGGAAAGGTCTGATTATTTTGGAATAGTGTAGCATTGGACAAACAATTGAATGAGTAACTGGACAACGAAGGAATGAAGAGAGTCTCGGTCCAGGATCCAGGTCCCTGGGATCGCTATAAAACTATCGAATTGCAAATCAAATAAAAGGCCCCGCGTGCCTAATCTTCCACCTTGAAATCGTGCTGGCCCCCATCTCATTTTTAATCAAACCTGATCGCGGCCCCGTGCAGACAGATTCTCTCGGCATGTATCGAACAGGGCAGATGATTCTCCGGCGGAGGCGCATCGCGAAGGTCCATTGTACTCCAAATTGGCTTTTTATGGTGGGTTAATATAACATCGAAGACGTTTGCAATTTTTTCACCGCGGACCGACGATCACTCCGACGTTACTCCTCCTCGTGGGAAGAGAAACTGGTTTTCATTTTGGCGTCCGTGCCGTGAATTTTTGCATACCGATCGAAGTCCTTAATTACCGAACGTTGTAAACAATCATTTGCAAGTCCGGGTCTCGTGGGCATCCAGCGCTCCCGAGGAATTTATGCGATTTCTCAGAGTGGAATTTTATCTCCGATATTTATTGCAGAAATATATCTGGAGTTAAGAAATCTTCGGATGCGAAAGGTCAAGTCTTGTTAATGTTTAAAACATGGATCACAGAACGTTTTTCAAGAACCTCTTCGCGATATTAGGCAATTTTTCCAATATCCACGGTTGAAATTGTTTATATTACTGTTGCGACTTTATTTTAGAAAGTGACGGAGGTGTAACCTAATTGTTCGCAAGTAATAATCAATGAGTTCACGAAGAAATTTCTCTTATTAATAGACGTTCTAAAGTAACTCGTTTCCATATTCCTTTTCGTTCATTACAACGATTCAAAAGTACCAGTTCGGCGAGAACACATTTTCAGTAATCCTTAAAATAACTGGTCGTATCGACCGCAGATAATATACAATTTTTTTCGCGAGTAAAAAACACAAATCCCACGAATGCATGAAGATCTGCAACGACCACTTGCTCGGTCGACTGAAGTCAGGGTACCTAACAAAGGGCGACTACCACTATCGATCGCAACAATGATGCCCTTCACCGATCGGCTTCCGGTGAGGCTAATACCACGCGCCATAATAATGGTCGAGCCGGCCACTTACCATCGGAATCGCGAACATCCGATTTCCGTCTTACGTCGGGTTTACGTCATCGTGAAATGTTCAAACTCTCCCGATGACAGGCGCACGAGCAAGCCAGCGGTCTCTCTCTCTGCCATAAACGCGTTTGTTATTAAGGTATTACGGATATCGAATGTCCTTTTGGTGGCGCATCTCCCCTCTCCTTCTCTTTCTCTCTTGCGGCCGTTTTCTCGCGCATAAAGCCCCGTGGACCTACGAGCGGGGAAAAACCGAGTCCTTGTATACAATGCTGAAACGCAGGCTGCAGTTCCGCCCACTTCCGGCCGCTGAATGCATCCTCGACTCGCCTAACTACCCTTAGCAGTGAAGCCATGCGAAGCGCGGAGACGCGTCCTTTCGCCGGTACAATTTTTCTTCTTCTTATTCTTTCTTTCTTTTCTCTCTTTCTCTCTTTCGGTTTTTTCTTTTTTTGTCTCCCTCGTCTTCTCCCCGCTCATCGACCGCTTTCAGAGCAAGAGAAATGTAGTTCGAGGGTACGATTACCGGGTACTCGAGAAGGAACTCTCGAATTTCGAGAAATTACGCGCCGAGAACCGTGTTCCGTGTATTACGGGTGGTTACGTCGAGCATGATGGGGTTCCAGGCATCCCAGGTATGCAAGCAAGATGTGATTCGAGGTTCGTTTGTATACGATGGATTCCCATTACGCGAATTTCACAAGTTTGAATGCTATATTATTATGAAAGGCTATTTGCCTACCCTTTTGTGGAATTGTCTTTGTATGACAAAAAGAAGATTCCTGTACTTTGCTCAGAATGTAGCTGAAAATAAAAGGAATGTTGACGTACAGTTTTCGCATTATGTTCGTTGAACATGTTCCTCAAATCATCTCCTCTCGTTTCGCAGCTCTTTGTTGTAAATTATAGTTCATGTATTGCATCAATCACAAGTTTAAGCATTGAATGTGCAAATATTGCGAATATTAAAGTTTCAAATTTTATGTTAAATCAAGTCACTACTTGAATTAATTAAAAACACATTGTTGTGTTGTTTTATTTGTAATATAAATATCTGTATGGCGTTAAAATTATGTAACTGTACTGTGAATATAATAAAATTATGTTGAATTTCGTTCTTTCGAAATTATTAATCGGTATGGTACTAAAATGCAGATTTAGTTTTACCGAAAAATTAATTGGATCCGCATTGGAGGAAAATTTTGTTGAATTTTAATGGAAGAAGGATTTTATCGAATTTTAATTGGAGAGAAATTGGAGCCCCTTCCAATTCAATGAAATAGCAGCATTTCATATTACTACAAATTTCCGAATAGTTCATGAAGAAAATGAAATTTTATTTAATTACAATTTCTTTTTATAAAAATGCATTTAGGATAAACTAATACGTTATTATTAAACATTATTTTAGACAACATCTAAAACAGTAGAAAGATTAATCGCTATACTAAAATTGTTAATAAAACAATGAAACATTACTCAGCTCTCATATCTTACGATTAATTCTCAAAATGCTTATTGTGCAGAAGGATGTCTATTTTCCGCAGTACAACAATAATCCTCAATCTAAACTTGCTAGAATGGCGTTAAGCAGGACATTTAAGTTTCCAAAAGTGTTGGCAGTAAGTTACAATAAAGTTTACGGTTATAAACAGTGAAGTGTACTACTCGAAACTTCTTGCAGGCATTACGGAGGAACGTGTTAAGCTTTCCACCCTTTAGACTACGCAATGGGGTGTGTGGGCTCTAGTTACGACTGCACGAGGATCGTAGAAACGGGCACACCCCGCAACACCCACTTCCCTTCCAACTTGGATATGGGATACCCTAGGCAGTAAGAAGTTAAATGGACATATTATTTTCTGGAAAGGACACTCGAGACTTTTACCATAGGGAACACGTGCGGTGGGTGTGGAAAGAGACGAGGCACGTGCGGACTGCGTTGTTAGATTTTGAAAATTATGTCCGCGATAACGGAGTGCGAACAGACGTTCAATGCTGAAGTCGTTGGATTGCTTCAATGAAATCTACCGTGTGTGTTCCCTACACATTGTTACATTTGTAGAACTATAATTAAAAAAGACATAAATTAGAATTAAATAAATAACTACGACTTAATCCTGTGTGCTTGTTCAATTTCCCAAGCCTTTAAAATGGATCTAAATTGTTATTAAAGTTTCAGGTATTTCCCTTTCACCAAACAGTTTAATTTTTAATTTAATGAAATAGAGATTATTTCGTGTCCCAATGAAGATGTCAAAAATTATTTAAATTGCAAAATTTGTCTGATCAATCCACGCCCTATCTCGAACGAAAAAATTTTCTGAATTTTCCGTACTTGCAAACAAGTAGGAAGTTTGCAAGGTCAATGTGCTTTCTCAAAGGAACAAGAAGAAAGAAGAATTTTTAACATCCAGACCATTCTTTATCCTCTTGAATAACAAAACTTTCTTGGACGAACAAATTATTCTGCACTTTCGATGCTTGCAAACAAGAAGCAAAGTTCAAGAGTTCAATGGCGCATTTCCAAACGAAAACGAGACGTGTCTTCTCCTTGTTCCTTAGACCGAGTTTCTCCAGTGTCTTTTACGATCGCGGAGTCCGCTTCCATTTATAGCGAACCGAGCAATAAAACAGATTCATAAATACCAGACGACCGAGGTGAAACTGGGCTGGCCTGACGAAGTCCGGCGCGGTCCCCTTATCGTTACGGTTCGTTTTTATGCGATTCGTTGCTGCGTGATCGGGGGATTCAGGTCGAAATTCAGGACTCGCCAATTTGAAATTGATCGCACCGTTGAACGAGAACCCCCTCTTATCGCATGACTCCGAAACGTATATAAAAACGTATATTACACGATAATTGGGGAACAGTTTCGGACGCTTGCAGGTAGTACATAAATTCGGTGATATAGTAACTCGTAGCCGGTATAAAATTAAACCGCGCGTGATTGGAGTCGTAAACACTGCAAATTTGTTTCCTGTACGCGGTTTTACGGCCGGACATGCAGAAAACACGTCCATTTTGACCGTGCATCTAGATCGGTCGATAGAGCCTCCACTTATTTATGCCACGGACGATAAGCTTCCGAGGAGGTTTCTGCGTATTCGGAGGTACAATTAAATTGATAGACACACTGGCAATTTGAACAGCAAGCTGGAAAGGTGCATTTATTTCTTTATAATCTGCAATTTATGGCTCGTATGTAACCACAAGTTACTTTCACACGTTTTTGTATTTTAACTGTTTTAAAGAACCACTTTAGCATTCCGTGGCGAAATATTGACTTAGTTATTATTACTTCAAGGATCATCCCAGAAATGAGTGCTTTCCTTAAGGCATTTTAATTCATTTATCTGCTAGACTGCGGTGGCTCAAAATTTCTCAGATCGTGATTAAAGTTGTTTGATATAAATCTGTTTTATTACCTTTAAAAATGTTATGTAATGATATATCCGTTAACTCTAATAAAAAACATGATGTACACATACAGCGGTAATGTAGAAGTAATTAACTGCTGTACGACGAGATTTCATTTCACCCAGCACGTTAAAACATGACGTATTAAACGTTACACGAAACAGTAAATTACAAAACGTGCGAAATTCACGGCAATTACGTAATACCTTCAGAATCGAAGCAAAATCGTTTCTTAAGTAATTATTTTGAAATTGCTCGGTGTACTGAGAACCGACGATCGAGATTAACGATAGCAAAAAAAAAGGGACGTAAGAGATCCACGGTCGACAAACACCTCGATAATATCGTGTTTAATATCATACCCCCAAAACGTAGCCATAGACGGAAAAGATCGTTTCCACCTTTATTAAAATTCCATTACGCGAACAAGAAAAAAGATCCGCGAGACATCGACACAGAGAACGTAGTTCGTTTTTTGCGAGAAAAAGTTCAATATCTCCTGAAAATTTCAAAGGGCCGAAAACGGAGGTGCCCTGTAGCGATTTGCATACGGTCACCTTAAATCATCCCCGAGTCCGCCCCCGAGTCCCTCTCGCAATCTTTTATACGTCGTCACGCGGCGCTCCTTCGGTAATTAACTGTAAGATTGCCTCTAATCGACTTCCGCCAATAAATCAGTGGCGTTGGCTGAAAGCTGCGCGAGGTAACCCGATAAGTGCGCCGCCCTTTTCGGTTCCTGTTTGTTGTCGATCCGCTTCGGTCTCGGTGTTTCGTTACCCGGGACCACTTGCTCCCCAGAAGTCGCAAACAGGACACCCCGGGCTACTTTTCCGGAGACTCTCTTTCCCGTGTAATTTCCTGCTTTTCCTCTCGGCCATTGCCAACTGTCGCTGACACTATCCAGAGATCACCTACGGCAGCGGTTCATTAGAACTGTTCGAGCAGCACTTGCGGCTTCGTGCACCTGGTCCTGGGGTGGAGATTCGAGGGATGAAACACTGGTTGGGTTCGGATCAGAAAGGAGCCGACCTGCTAAAGTGGTGCTATTATTGAACGGGGGGAATGATATTCGGTTACTTGTGTTAATTCAACGAGCAAAGAATAGGTTTACACTGTGGATTCAAGATGTATTTTCAAGTTTTGAATGCTTTTTACTAGGCTCTATTTAAAATGTGAAACTTTCTTTAGCACTTTGCAGAAATTAAACATTTCTTCCAACCTACAATAGAATAATTTTATTCCATTTTATACATATGAAATTGATAAAAATACCTCGTACAATACTTAAATGTTTAGTATCTAATGGTTAATGTTTTCGGCGCAAGGTTCAAGGCACAATTTTGCAAATTACCAAGTTAAATACTCGACGTTTCGATCTTCGTTTAGATAATTCTCAAGATTAATTAGAATCGCGTCTGTAAAATATTATACAATTTTCAAAATACTTGATGAATTTCATTATAACATATGTTATTCAGAAAAATTCTATATTAATGTGAGATGGATGCATGTGTGCGTGTAGATAGGGAAGGCGAGCTGCTAGATGCAAGGAGCCAGGATATGTTGTGTGTAGCGGACATTGCCCCGAACATCACCTTCGCTGTTGTCGCGCGAATCAGCTGTGCGTGCGACAAAAACAACACATAAGAAGCGAAGTGTTTAGCCGAGCGCGAGGAAAAACGCGAGAACGATCCGTACCTAGGGCAAGCGGACATTGGCCCGGGCAATCAGACAAAGAAACCGAACACATAAAACAGAGCAAGCGAGCGGCGCGAGAGACAGTCGAAAAGTCGAGTCGGGTTGAAAACCAGTCGAGATAGTTGATATAAGATAGGCGCTAATTGTTAAGTTGTGGTTGATAGTCGTTATATAACAAGGTCGTAATTAATCATTAGTTAAATCAACGTATTGTGTAGTCTTTTGTAAGGTATTCGTGAATAAATACTGTGTACGTAACTATACGCATTTATTTCCTACATTTACACCAAATACGATCGATAGAAGAATATATTTAAATGTTACGTAATTGATTCGATACTAACATATTTAATAAGGTAAAATATTCCGAAAATATTCCAATTTGAAACAAATTCGGAACTATTTCGAACTCGAAAGATATTCCAGGTCAAAAGGAAATAACTTCGGCAACTTCCATTAATCCATGAAGAAATTACTTATTTAATAAATGACGAACTGTAATTCGATATTTAAAGTATGCATTTCCGTAGTAAAAGAAATTTTTCTTCTTCTAAAAAGAAAATTTTTGAGAAATATTAAACAGGTTCGACTGGGCTCAAAAAATGAATATTACTCATTTCTATGTCTCTTATATCGATCGTATTATGAACAATATTCACAAACAATTTGTATTATTATGTTCAAGCAGTTTAATAGTACATTTTGAAAATTGTACAATAAATATATATTTTTACAGACGCAATACAAATACATCTTGAAAAGGATTCAAACTAGAATCGAAACGTCGATGATTATTTGATAATCTGCAAAATTGTTTTTTGATTTTCTCAGTAATAATTGATCGAACCGTAGCGCCGAGAAAATTAAACATTTATTATTACTCATTTCTTCGATCAAGAATCATATTCATAAAATGTTCATGTTTAAATGCTCGTTCTGATTATAATTTTTATGAAATTCATTAATATCGACATTTTTGGCATTGCTAAACATTTAGAAAGTAGTGTGGATGCATTAAATACCGATACGAGACAATACATTTTTTATCAAATGAACCACTGTGGTGGGGATGGCTAGTGCGCAACGAGCGAGGTTTTACCGTATTCCGACGATCCACTTTCCATTAAATCGTCGGGATATCCGGCGTTGTCGAGCGACAGACGACAGTGGCATAGTTTGCAAAGCGTGTGCCAGCTTCCGTGACCGGAACCGCGTCGGAATTTCGCCGGTTGGCCAGTCTCTAATCCGTATCAGGCCTTTTCCAGGACTTCCACGGGATGGGAGTAGTACTGCTGGCTGCTCGCCGGGGATGATCCTAAATAAACACGCGTACGGCCACACGACCAGCACCCCCTCTACCCGACAAGAACCCCCTTCCACCGGGCAAAACCCCCTGAAAAGCAAACAGGCCAAACTACTACAATGGGGAGCCATTGTCGCGGAAGGGCGGCAGGTTCAGAAAAAGGAGAAATTCGATGGACCAAGGCGGAAAAGCTGCTACCTACAGCCGCCCTCGCTCTCTCGGCTCCCCTTTACACCCCTCTCGCCTCCTTTCCTACAACCCCCGCAACCGATGAATATGCCCTTTCAGAATACACGGTGTTATGTCACGACCTGTCTACTTTAGACTCCCGTGGGAGCACGCGAATGATGAAACGGGGCCAGAATACGGGAACGACGCGCAGCCTGCTGGGGATGATGGATGGGAATCTAGGACAAATCGATCGCCAGCGTATCTACAGGGTGATTCGGAAAGGGATTGAACGGTTCCCGACACGTACGGATACGAGGAAACATGGTGTCGCAGAACTTGCTTTTGTGGGACGGCTGTTTGTCTTGCGTGGGCGTTGCTGGAGGTACCAGCGGGAACGGTGTGTATTGAGGATTTCGGATCGCATTATGAACTGGAACAGGTTAACAATGATTTTTTCTCGTGCCTCGGTAAATGGATACTTTGATCAGTGGCGGCTCAAGACAAGGGGCCTAAACGGTATAAAATTTCGCCTCTCCCTCAAAAAAAGTTTAAAGAAAAGTAATTAAACTGAATCACCTTTTCTTTTAGCAAACGTGTGTTCATGGTAGCCAACGCTGTTATACAATTTAACAAGCTAAACATTTTCTGATCCAAACGCGGGGCTCTAAGCGACCACTTAGTCCGCTTACCGCTTAATCCGCCACTGATTTTGATAAGAAGATTTTGTATGTAGAGTTTTCATCTAGTAAAATGATTGAAGAAAGAATAAAATTCCTATTTCGACTGATTGCAACAGATGCAGAACATCTCTGCACAAAGATCCACAGTCTACAACGAAAGAAACGTCAAAGTGCCATGAACGGCTGTGAACGCCATTTCATGTTTCATAATTGTGCAAGCACCATAAACGCACGGAGTTCCGCAATCCGTTCGCGACACACAAAATCAATTAACTCATTTCTCGACGCACACGATACGCGCGGCCAATGTTGCATCGACAAGCTAATTTGCGAACGCGGTAGCAAGCCAACTACAGAACCCGACGACAAACACGATCTCTAGTGAACCATGCCGCTGTCGCCACATTGTAGCAACCGTTGATAGATCGTGATAGAAACGATCTTGAAAGCGAGTGGCTGCTGCCAATTTCACTGACGTTGATCCGAGATCAACGGTACCGATAGACGCGTGCCAAGACGGTTCCCTTTTAAGACGCTGTTTTTCCCAGCCCCTATTACTCTGAATTATGCTGCTTACCTTCGGCCGGAGATGGTTTCATCGGCCTAACGAGGGAAAAACTCTAATCAGCCGCGTGCACGCCAGAAATTACCATACGCGCAAAAACCGTAGATTTCAACGGACCGGTACGAGGTACCATTATGCAACATATATTTTCATCGTTACGGATCATTTCTCGGTTAAATGGCCGTCTACACCTGACCAGACGAGACGGCTTGAAAATAATAATAACCGCGAACATGTCCGTAGATCGTCCCATATACCCGCGCAAAACAGCCACGGATACATAACGAGACGCCATTACACGCATTCCGTCCCGCGGTTGTTATTCATTCACTGCAATTTACGATTTATACCGCTCTCGCTATCATTACGTCAACCATGGCGCATATTATTATATACCGATCTGTCGTTTACATACAGCTGTACAATTTGCCAGTCGAATTTTTCCGAATGTTCACATAAAATCGCCAGTTTATTCCTGCTCCACGTTATTTCGGCCTGTTTGTCTCTACGTGGGACTGTCGTTCCATGTAGATGGCGAAATATTATAACATATTTGTAGCTGCGAGTCCATTAATAAGCTTTTAAACAACGTTGCGCACCCAGGGACCTCGACAGAGGGGATCGATATATTCGTTAGAATGTGTGACATGCAAGAAAGTTAAATTGGAACTAGATTGCTTCACATAAATTGCTTCAGGTTAGCAGATTTTCCAATATACTTTTAACAGATCTTAAAGCAAGCAATATGTAAAGCAAGTCTATAGCACAAGTGTAACAATAAATAAAAATTAGACATTAATTGCAGTTGGAACTATCTTCACACAGACTAGATATAAATGCAATAAAATATAATATAATACGTTATTGAAAACAAATATGTTTGTAAGATGTGCTTCGTGAAGACAATAACGTTAAACGTAAAACACAATCAATTAACTTGAAGCATCAAGCGAAGAAAATAGGTGAACTAGAGCATTTTCTGAATACTTGTACAATATCTACAATAAACAGTGAACAAACCAATAAATAAGAACAAGAAGAAGTATTAGAGTGTAAAATAACAATTTACCAAGGTAATATACAGAAATGTTTGCACTGCAGACATGTGTGAGAGCTAAACGATCGATCAAAGACGCCAGAAGGCGTCATCGGGCCTGACCGTATAAAACAACGCCGTACGGTTGAATGTTGCGTTGCAAAATAATACAGTAAAACACGTTCGGAGGCCCCGCAACGTCCAAATTGGAGGGAAAGCAGAGGGAGGCAGAAAAAATATGTTGTTCGTTCAGAGGAGTATTCATTCGAGGCAAATTGAGACAGAACGTGCCTTGCAACGGGGTCAGTTCTCTGTGTCCCGACAAAAGTTTGCCATGAGAAAGTACTGGGGCTGCGGAAGCTCATCGGCTCCGACCGGTGGGATCTTATGTTTGGATAGTCTTTAACTGACTATTACACCTGAATGGAGCGTCTTAGAATGGAAAAGGGCAGCCGGGGCCCTTGATCCGACCGGCCCACTTCCTGTGGAACCCGAATGGGCAGAGCCGACGGAGCAGACCAACGGTCAATGGTAATAATGACGAATGTCCCCCACCGAAAGACAGCAAACCACGATTCGACGTTTGCGACTGGTCTTGATACTTGCGAACGTGTCCTTTTTTTTTTGCGCGACTGCTCGAGGATCTCTTCAATAATCATGAGGTTCTGCGATCGTGTTACTGATTGCTGACCCGTAGACCATGCGCAATTGTGTTGATGCACATTGTGTCTGATGCGTGTTTCGAAAACAGGATGAATTTAATACTTTCAGGTTAGTTTTTGCGTTGGAAGTAAAGTGGTCATGATCGTTGCTTCTGTGAGAATTTATTTAGTTGATTGAAGAGCTACATAGTTAGCAACATACCAGTCAGTTCAAGTCTTAGTAAATACATTTCTGTAACGAGCTACCAATAATGTTTCTAGAAACAGGAGTCAAATACAAATAATTCGAATAAGTTTGGAAAAATGTTTTGCTATTTTGTATTCCACCTGTTCATTTTTTCAATAACATACTCATACGCATAATAATATGGTTATTTATACAGGAACATTTTATTTTCATGTAACCATCACAGTTTAAGGAGAAGCTGTTGTTATATTAATCTTAAAATTTTATTGAGTGATCAATGAAATTGTGCTGTAGCTTTTGAATAATTTATTGAGATCCTCATCTGCTGATCTTTAGATTTGAAAGGTCCATTAGAAAATTGCAGGCAAGTAAAGTGTTAACGCTAAACCTAATGAGCACTAAAAGCGATTAAAATGTTTTAGTTTACAAAAATGACAAGGTTCCGTGTAAGCAATTTAATAATTTCAATAATTATAAGATGAAAAATATAAAACCGGTCATTTGACCGGCAGTGGTAGGTTCAGTGTCAAAATAGAGATCGTATGCAATCGCAATTCTGGAGCCTACGCGTTCGATAGTTTTTGAGTTATTGTTTCGGAATGGACGTGGGCGTTCGAATGATTTGTTTAAAGCTAACTTATTAGATCCACTTAGCTTCCCTCCGATTTGGCAATATGGATGCAGACGGGCGACCACCCGCCGCCGTGCCGCCTAAATGGAGGAATCATCTCGAGTGTATTTATCCACGTGATCTTCGAACAACAAACGTAGAAATCCTTAAATCCTAAATCAACCTGCCGCGAAGCCGAAACCGAAGGCAAACTGCAAACAAACGGCGGCAGTGGGAACGCGAGGGGGTTGCCCGCGGTCCAATCTGGCGAAAGTCAAATATTGGGTGTCCAAATAGAACGTGCTTCTGCGGGCCATTTGAGTCATCGCGATTTAATGGAGGCACGGTTCGCGACTAATCCTATTTTATCATCGTTTTAACCTGAAAAAATTCCTGCCGCTTCGGACCAACGAAAATCAACGAATTCCACGAAATCCTTTACCACTCTCGCCACTCTCTCGCCGGAAATGAAGAAAAACTACCGGTGAAAATTTCTTCAACATTCATTTCAGTTTTTTTTTTACTAAACTTTAACAACAATGTTCGTCAATTGTGTTTTTATAGTACGCAATAATCCCCATGAATTGAATCAAGATATTAAAAATGAAGTTGGTTGGATAAGAGAATAATTTTATATCTATTACATTATAACTATAATGTGCAGATTTTTATGAATTCACTTACTGAAACTTCCATTAAAAGTGTTATTAGTGAATAATTAAAATCTCACTGAAATGTATTCAATTTTGTACTAAACCGTATAAACCTTTTCCCTTCGATTCGAGTAAATTACAATCCCGATTTCTCAACTCTGACGTCAAGAGATCTTGAAATAGACTGCAATGTGTTGATGCAACGTTCTAAAAAATTGATTTTCCTCCCAGTCCGAAGAACTGTACATCTGTACAGGGAAACTAGTGATTATTCTAGGTTGCACCTGTGTTTACAGAGACTGGGCTATTTCTCGGTCCATCAGGATGCTCCTAGCGTCCTAGTAAAACACCGGTGTAACTCGTTCTGTGTTTCCCACCGCGGCGCACTAATTTCGAACTTGTCGTTACAAATGAAAGGGTTCGCCGAGTCTGCAACCTTCCGTGGCACAAATATTTGTTATTTCAGTAGGCGGATGTCCTTAAACGGCCGCGGGGGATGCGCCTGCTCCGAAGTGCAACGGAGTCCGGTCTCACGGAGCAGCGGCGCGCGGCGCCCGTTTGAAGTACCTCTGTTTGAACAGCGGTCATTGTCTTCTCGTTCGTCTTCTTCCTCTTCTTCTTCTTCCTCCTCCTCCACTTTCTTCTGCCTTTCTTCTCCTTCACTTCTCGTCTTCAGGCTCGCCTCCGTCCGAAGTCGCCGCCATCAAGAAGCCAGGTCGTTTCAGATAAGGGAGCCGACTTTAAAAGCTTCCCCCGGGGCCCTCGCGAAAAGCATTTTTTACGACACCTCCACGATCGACGTGTCTTTGCGCGAGCCTCCGCCGATCCCCGAGGGCCGGAGATTGTTTGAGCAACGATTTCCGGGTTTCGGGGTATTCCGAAGATGTTCTTCACTCGTTTTGCTCCCCGGCCAGACGTTAGAGTGCCGGTCAAAGGAGTATGCGAGGGCGAACGCGGCGAGATGTTAAGCTCGAAGGTGATGGAGCGAAGTTTAGGGGCCGTTCGTTTGTTGAGTAACAATGGCTATCCAGAGGCTATAGTGGTTTTACTGCTGGTTGACAGGCACATTATCTCTGCACTCGAAATCTACGCGCACGTCGCTGGTTACACTTTGAACAGACTCGTTTCGACGAGATCAGCTATGACCACTGTTGAAGTAAAACTGTTCTGTAACGAAAACTCAAGAATGCTGTTACAATGTAACGAGTGGTCTGTGATAATCGGCTGTCGAAAAGACGATTAACACATTACCGACCGGTGATTATTGCATATTTTTGAAAAATGTATGGTACATGGCTAAATTTTTTATTTAGCATTTAGTATGAACTAACTAAGTCATCCTCAACAACGTCGTCTAATAGTTTCATTTAAGATTGCAATGTCAAAGAAAATTTCTATGTTTTTTTTTTTGGTACAGCAGAATTATTGAAAATCCTATTAATAGGCTTCCGGTCGGTAAAGTGTTAAGACGCAAGTCGCGAATCAGTTCGCGGGAAGAGTCGGTTCAGGCAGGGTGTACCTGGTGCAGTTGTCTATTAGCTGGTATACAGTAATTTATTTATTGTATAATAAAGTTTTTTTTCTCAAATTACCTATTTCACTAAACTGGTTGATTCCACTGAAATCGTATCTCTTAACAACCACAGATGAGTCCCGTGATAATAACTCTAATTCATCCATCCGAAAATGCTTATAGGTAAGCAGGGATCAACCTTCGAGGCTCCTCAAAGCAAAGTATTTTTTAATTTTTCGTTTAACACACAAGTTATTGTTTCTCTTTCAATAATTTTGATTTCAGAAGTGTTTACTTCAGATTTTCATATCAATTTTTATCTAAACTGCAACCTACATCGAAGTACTCTATTTTTCTTTAAATTGGTGATGCAGCACCTCTGTGGGGAACTTTCCGCAGCTTTTTCGGACCCGAACAGCGACCGGGTTTCGGTTGTTGCAACGATCGTGAGCTGTAAAACCAGGCTAAGGGTAATGGTCGCGAAAGTATAGGGAGAGCAAGGTTTTTACGGCGGCGAAGCGTTACGCTGCGCGGCGCCGCGAGCATGGAAAAGCAAATAACGAGGAACGTTTACGAGCGGCTCCTTGCTTTTCCTGTGTGCAAGCTAGCTGCGTCGAGGGACGACGATCCTCAGTCTTCTTTCGTGCAGATAGAACGTGGAAAAGTTGAGTGAAAACTTCTGTCCAGTTTTCCTTTAGGAAGAAAATTCTAAAATACCTTCCTTCAGTTCCACTTGTTACAAAATTCTTGTTATTCCGTCGACTTTCATTCTTTAAAAATATAACTCTTTCACTTGTGAAAGTCAGTTAGACTCTAAAAGTTAAAATTATAAGTACTGCATTGTATCAATTGAATATTTTTACTTCTAAATCAATCGTATTATTTTTATAATTGTTTCCCACACGTCCAGGTTTAGCAACTATCATTTCGTTCTTCAGTTGTATATATCTAATTTGTACATGTTCATCTAAAGTTATTTTCCAATTAATTAAGCATCATAACACACAGCCCACTGAAAGCAAAAATCAGAACTAAAACCCTGCTTCATTTTACAACTAATAACACCTGCTAACACTGCTCGAACTACCATGGAATCCAATTTTACGCGTAACAAGCTCTCACACAGTTGCACAACGAAGTAACCACGAACAGCATCTAACGATTCATAAATTCCCGAACGAAATTGATATTCGAATTAAAAATCCTGAAAATCCCCGCGACTCGTGTAACGAATTTATTCATTTGTCATTCCACTGAAACATTCAAATATTCTTATTTGCATAAATATCCTCGGTCGGCTGATCAGCGTGTACAGTAACTCAGGTGCGTCGAGCGTTAAGGTGACAAGCGGCATGTTCTTCAGGTGCGCTTCGAGGTAATTACACCTGGTGGAGGACTCGCGGCGAGGAAGACAATGGGTCGCTCATCTGCATACGCCAGAAACGGGTTCAGCGTTTGACTGACGAGCGACGCCCCCTCCTAATCGTTCAATCGCTAAAAAATTCACCAAAAAGGACGCCGTGAGATAGAGGGCGCGGCGAGAAAGAGACGGAAAGAGTGAGGCAAGAGGAGCTCAGCCGAAAAAGAGTCCTGAGAAACAAACTAAGACGAGAACTGTTCGGCACCGGGCACCGCCCTAGCACTCCACCCATCCATCTACAGCTTGCATATATTTTTGGGCAGCTAGTTTTTTCCCCGAGGGAGATTTATCACGTCCCTACGCCTCTTTCGCGGGCTGCTCCATCAGCTTGCCGACGTGTGGCAGGGAATAATTGGCAGGCTCGGGGAACCGACGCGTTTACTACGGGAACGCACTTCGTAGATTGTTCGGGGAACGGTGAAACCGTCGCGAATCGGCAAAGTGGACGACCGAAATCTGCTGGTTCAGCGCCGCTCCCTGGTAAACACCATTAAACCACTTCCAGGTTCTTCTGCCACCAACAACAGGACTATCACGATTAACTTTCAATATTTTCTGCTAGAGATGTCTTTACCTTTTTTTTTTATTAAGCTATGAAACCCCACATGGGATTATTAGCAGCATGCACATGGCTGTGCATGCTAACATTACAAGGATAACTTATAGACTAGAATTTAACAATATAATGAACATTTTTGAGTACAATAGTAACACTAGAGAAATAAACAGTGGGACTTCAGGAATTTATATATATAAAATAGGGGGCAAAGAGAGGGTCCGCATAAAAAGGAATCTATTGTATAGGGTGGAAAGTAACCCTTGTTGCAAAGTTTACGAATCAATTTATTTCTATTATTATCATAAATCGGACATTACCAATATATTTGATTAGGATCCTGTATCAGACAACCACATGGACAGCTTGTGTCATCAGCAAATTTAATCCTAAAGAGGGAGGCTCTCAGTTGGTAGTGTCCAGATCGAAGTATATTAACCCAACAAATAAATTCTCTAGGGAGCCTGAGGTGGTTAAACCAAGGTTTAGATCCAGAGTGATAAAAGGATTCGAAAAGTTTTGTGCCCTTGTACCCTGCCTCTTTAAGAATATAATTTTTTGTTAGTTCTTTAGCTTGCTTTCTAAAACTATTGGAAAAGTCGGAGTAGGGGACCAGATGTCTTTACCTTGACCTGCATAATATAACATATCTGATACAGTTAACAAATCTGGTATAGAGTAAACTAAGAATGTGTTTCCTTACTATTCGAAATTACCTTTTATTTTCTGAAAATGTTGTTTTAATATTTTTAACTTCCCGATTCATAGGGAAGTTACTGTTTTAAATATTTTTCACTTAAATAAAACACAAAAACTGATCTTCTTTCAATTGTTTCATCCCAATTAAAAAAAAAAACATGCAGCGAAGGATCAAAGTAGGATAAATGCACCTATTATCGCGGGTGTACGTTTTACTGCGGTATCGTTCCCCAATCAGATTAACACACGTACAAAGAAATCTGTTGCCCGGAATATACCCGTACAATTCAACGAGAATGTATTCTCGTTGGCGAGGCGAACAAAACTAAATCGAGAAAACATTCTTCGCGAAAACATTAAAATTCTTTTAAGGGCAAAGTGCACATCAGAATTCTCGTTACATTACAAATTAGCATTCCACCAGCACAGACCGGGTCTACTTCGACCTGGAGTATCAAAATCGTCATTCAGTTACTCAGTTTTCAACGATTTAATTAAATGAACAGCTACTGCATTAGAGAAAGTGATAAGATTAATGTTCAAGAAATACCTACTTTTAGATGTGTGTTTCAAAAAATTGAGGAATTTAGCAGTCCTAACTGTCATCAATTACATATTTATGGGAATGGTTTGAGGATTGAAAACGGCGACAATCAGCAAACAACTGCAGAAGATACGGTGCACATAACTTCGTCGCAAACTTGAAAATTCTGTTAACACCAAAGTGCACGTTCTGTCCGCAATTCGCGCTCAAGAGAGTTGCTCTCAGCGGACAACCGTAAACGGCCACGTAATTTATCCGGACCATTCTCGCTGTCAAGAAAATTTGTTCGATGGGCTGGACCCTCGCCGCCGCCTCAAGGTAAGGCGTTCGAAGTTCTTGGTCCCGATCGGCGTTTACGCCAAACATGGCATAATCGCAGGGCCGTCTCCAGCGAGAAACGCGGTGTCGAGAAAATGGCAGAAATGTCACGAGAAGTGGGTCGATTATCCCGCATTCTGTACCGGCGCGGCGGCTGGCGTCAGAAACGAGTCGCTCGTGTCCCGAGTAACTTAATTAACTGTTTCCGTTTGTCTCTAACGAGAGGAACGATTCCCCGCGGCCCCGTGCTCCAGTATCGATCGCACCTTTTGTCCCGGTCGATCCAGAAACAGTGCGGCGTTTTCTGCAATTGAAATCGTGACTCGCGGACGGCTGTTTTAATTACCCACGGTGGAATTAGTATCTCTGCCCGTCTTCCTCCGGCAATCAATTTTATTTCGGTTTATGAATCGCGTTTCTCCTTTCGCAATCGGATCGCGGGACTGCATTCATCTCCCGGTTCGAGATATTGCGATATTTAAACTGAAGGTGAATCGAAAACTATAAATTTGAACGGATTAATAACAATATATTTGGGTCGTCTCATAAGCAATGCAGTTTTTTAATCCATTTCTACCATGACAAAAAATTAATATATTTTATTGTTGATCGTCAACTAACTTTGTAGAGTAGTTATTAAAAAAATACACGGTCCAATCACAGAGCGGCTATTGCAGACGGGTTCCGGATCACCGATTGGTTCCGCTAAGCGTGGCACTGGCATTGGCCGAGCCGGAATCCGTCCGTAGCTTTGATTCGTCTGCGTTTTTCGTTAAGAATAATATTTATGTTACCAAGATAGTCGCAATCTCAGTTTTCCGCTGAAACTTCACAAACTCTCCCAGGGAACAGTAATCTTTCTACATCGTTAGAATTTAAAATTAATCTTCCCCCGTTTCTGTGTTGCCCACTGCAACTCTTCTAACAATGTTTCACCGGGAATTTTAAAACGAGAACTTTGCTGAGAGCTTCCAGTTGATTCCGAAAGTTTTTTGACTGGAAGCTCGTGCAGGTTACTCGCTGAAGGAATATAAATATCCACGGTGCTACCGTGCAACTTAGTCGGTTAAAATCATGTCTGAACTATATAACATGAAAAATCAGAATAATGGGTCCTAGGATATAACGTTTCACTAATTTTTTCTTGAAACTTTAAATCAACTTATGTTTTATCCATAACATCATATTTTAAGAAAGAGATCAATTTATATTAAATTATGTAAAAATATTAAATGCATCTGCTGCTTACTGAAAAATTTATCAGCTAAAGTAATTTCTAAACTCATGAATGAAAATGTAAAACATAAAATTACACAGGATCTAGCAAAAATTGATAATAATTCGACACATTAATAATACTTAAAATTTGAAACTTCAAGCGTTAGGAATAAGGATTTTAATTGCATTAGGAGCGTGGTAATGGTGAATGATCTTGGATCCCAAACTTCCACATTTTTGCCGTGCCGTTCCGGAGGAATGCTCCGTCGAAAGACAAATAGCAGTCTGTGTAACTTACGGAAGCTTTATCCATTCGCCAAACAGGCGAGAATTAGCTAGAACAGAGTTCCAGTTGCTAAAATGTGTTCGAAACAAAGCTAGACATAGCGTTCGCTTGTGCAAACACAGTTGAACATACAGCGTTCGAATTTTCTGCTGTTTCTTCCTCTGAACCATTCTCTGAAAATTTTCTGAAATTTTTCTGTAGACCGGGGTGCTTAATTACATATCATACGATACTGACATCAACATCACAACGCAATAAGGACGTTCCGGTGTAGCACATTCGTAGCCAGTTAGGCTAAATATTTTCGTGCTGGGAGAACCGTCTCGCAAGAACTTCGAAATGAACCAATTGAAATTTGCAGAAGAATTCACACATTTTCTTTGCCGCTGGAAGGAGCCTGTCATTAACGTAATGTATTTCTTTCTTTTCGAATTGTTTAATCGAATTTCAATTGCCAATGCTTCTGCACAATTTCGTTGTTGAAGAAAGAAATAAAGTGATATTATATATTTTGTAGTTTGTTAGGGAAATATTGAAGATCGTCAGTAAATAAAGTTTGCGACAATGTGCTGTGTACGGGATCATTCTGTAAATTTGTCACGGTTCCTTTTAAATTGTATTCCAACGACAATTCTTCGCGGTAAACAATCTGTCCTCTTTCATTAACATGGAAACAATTAAATTGATGTGTTAACTTGCGATTTCTTAAGCTTCTTATTTTACAAATTAAAGACCGGGGAGCTTAATTACATATTATACAATACTGATGGTAAACATCACACGTAATTAGGACATTCCGGTGTCACTAGTCGAGCACATTCGTAGGCAGTTTGGCTAAATATTTTCGTGCCAGTAGAACCGTTTCGCAAGAATTTCGAAATGAATCACGTAAAATTTGCAGAAGAATTCGTTGAGTTTCTTTTGTTAGTCGCTGGATGAAGCCTGTTATGAACGTAACGTATTTGTTCCTTTCTGTACAAATTCGCTGATGAAAAATTAAATAAAGTGATAATATATATTCTGCAGTTTGTTAGAGAAATATTAAAGGTTGTGAGAAAATTAATTTTGCAATAATATGCTGTGGATCGTTCTGTACATGTGTTATTGTTCTTTATAATTCTGCTCCAACGAAAATTCTCTTGACGTACTGTAAAATAATTAAATTATGTGGGAGCAGTTACATATATTACAATGTTTTCATTATAATTTAAATACAAGTGTGTCGTTACTTTTCAGCTAGAATTTATAGCTAAAATGTAGATACTATTGATTACTATAGTTTGCAAAAATGTGAACAATCTAAAACATTGTTATTAAATTAAGAGAATTCGTGTAAATATTTAAAAAATACATATAAATTCGATATATTCTAAATTAATATAGTTTATGTTAAACCTCTAATATTTCCTTGACACTATTTTTTGAGCTTATATTTTGTACCAGAGATGCAAATTTTTCTAATTTTATATTCTCCTTTGAAATGGAAAGTGAAATTAGATTTAAAGATTTTGGCTGTGCAACTGTGAAATTTGAATTGACACTACGTAATCGAAGCAATTTTTAATCACTGCAGGAGGATGGAATATCAGTCCCCCCATTAACAACTCAAGAACTAGTAAGCACTATACAGAATGTGCAGCAAGTGCTTCTAGGTGTGATTCCGCCAACGCCAGATTACTCATCAGTGAAAACACCTGCGACAGGGATTGCAGTTTGCACACCCTCTGCGCCGAATATACAAAAACCCAGCCTAGATTCACCGAATACATCTCTAGCAAGGTTGTTAATGTCATGTAAATTTGTTTAAATTCACCTTGAGTTGATAATCCGCTCCAATTGTGTCTCATTCGAATGTAATGATTTTAGATATAGATCGTTAGATACTTTAATGGCTGACGATAAAGATGTCGCAAATAAAGTTGAGGAGTTCGCATCAAAAAGCAAGGAAGATATGGACATTGATGAGACTAATGGGAATGATGCCACAATCGATGAGATGAAGGTATTTATTTATAGCAAAGACAATCTTTGGTATCCTCTACGAAATTTTTCCTTGGCTGGAAAAAATTTGAAGAGTTGTTAAACATATCATTTTATTTTTTCCTGTAATGGACGGTCTACACTGTTTGTTTCAATTTGTTAACCGAGTGTTGTATCTAGATTTTTTAACCCACTTGTGTTATTAATCTATTCATATAACAATATGTATAACAGATCTGATAGAAATGAGTGAAGTTCTTTATCACTGTTTGAAATTTTTCTATTTAATTCTAAAGCATATGGGTGATAATAAACATATTTTTCATTCTTTTTTATTATTCAGATGGGCAATGTATTCTTAATGTAATTAAATATTTAATTATGTAATTTAATAATTATGCTGATTTAATCTGAATTGCTTCGATTCTTCGATCGTTGCAATGTTAATGATGTGAAATCAATTTTTTCGTGTTCACAGTTCATATCACGGTCGACTCCAGCGATTCATGTGGCCAAAATCGGCAAATCCGACACTTTCATTCGTGAGCAACAGAATGCTAAAGTCGCTGATGAAACAATGAGCAACACTTTTATCGAATCCGATGCCTCTGTCAATGAACTACAACGAATCCTGAAAAAAATTGACGAGCTGCGAGAGTGCGCCAATAACTTTGTATCGAGGATCGTTGATGTAAAAAAGGTTGACTTTACTTTATTCTTTCATTATTTTACACTCGATGACACCTACCATTCTCATTTCTGAGATGAACTCGACACCGAGTTCCATAATTCTCATACCATTTACTACAACACATTTTAGAAGAACATATTGTTATTTTATTTTATCATTTACCTATACCTTGGCGTAAAGAGAAGAACAGTATTTTAATTTTATCTTGTTATTTGGTTCTAACTTGTTATATTTATTTAAATACTTGAAACTATATCAAATACTCTAACTTGATGTGTCATTTAAAAAATGAAATTCTGAGTAAATCACAATTTTCACATTTCTGAAATGAACTCGACACTGAATTTCCTCATTCTCATACCATTCATCTCTAACTTGACGTAAAGAGAAGAATATGAATAACAGTATTTTAATTTTATCTTGTTATTTGATTCTAACTTGTTATATTTATTTAAATACTTGAAACTATATCAAATACTCTACCTTGATGTGTTCATTTAAAAAATGAAATTCTGAGTAAACCACAATTTTCAGCTAACAAGAAAAAAATTATAAATTTTAATAGGCTGAAGAATATGGAAGAGCATATACTTATTTTATTTGATATCATTCGCCTCTAACTTGATATAAAGAGAAGAATATAAATAATAGTTTATTCGGTTCTAATTTGTATATATTTATTTAAAATTGAAACTATACCGAATACTCTAACTTGATATTTAAGAATCTGAGTTGTGACAAAGCCACAGTTTTTGTTAATGAGATCCGTATTATAAATTTGAATAACTATGACAGGCAGAAGAATATGCACGATTGTCTTCCAATTTTACTATTCGCCTCCAGATCGATACTAATGAAGGAAAAACCTTTAAAATCCGCAGGATGCATATCCGCAATCAACGAAACCTGTTCGACGACTGTCTTCCATCGGAGGTTTCTCAGGAATGAGTCGGACCTCGACTTTATTAAGACCACTGCCGCCAACTAAGGTGAGAAGATCCTCGTCAGGTATCCCTGGGACACCCACGTCCTCGAAATTGAACTCGACGATTGAGAAGAGTACTAAGGTTGAAAAGAGTACGATCTGCACAAGGCGGACCATGGCGACTGGTTCGATGGTACGATCCCCGAACAGCATCGATCAACAGCCCAAGAGTAATTCGACATCCACGGCAACCGTACTTATGAAAAAATCTCCATGCACCACAAAAAATCCGAAGTACGCTCACGTGCAGAGTACTATACCGAAATCTACGACAACTAAACGGAAAGCGCAATAAACTGTCTGCAACCATGGAACAAATAAGCTACGAATTTCCGGTTTACGAAATTCATTTGCGATACCTTTTTTGTTCGATGAAGTTGCATCACCAGTGTACTCACGATCGTACGAGTACAGGTACTTTCGAAACTCGATCGGCCGGTCGGCTTGACGTGGGTGAATCGGCCGCGGGCCGTGCTCTGGTTGATGCATTTTCGTCGTTTTCTCCCCACCTCCGTTGCACTCCCGAACACCTTGCATACCTGAAGCCTTGCCTAACGGGCTGCAAGAATGGGAGCGTCGTCGTCGGCAGGCGAAAATTGTTAAGCCCACTCCGCGTTGTTTGATCGCGAGCTCTTGCGCTCGGAGCGTGGCCGCGAGCCGGCCGATTCCCCACAGAAATGGGCGTGAAGATCGATTTTCTCTTTTCCATGATTTATCGCGGCGATTTCGACCGCTGCGCTGCCTCCTAAGATTTTAAACGACTGGACACTGGCACCGCTTCTAAACGATTCATCATGCAACTTGGTTTGAGCAGGGATTTTCGGCGAACCAGAAAAAAATATACGCCATTACTAACGAGCGAACGTGTTCTGGATGGGAACGTTTCCCCCAGGTTCCACTAATCTCAAATAGTCGATCCAAGCATCGTAATTGAAAGGGAGTTTCGTTTACTCATAGTTCGTATTGATATTTTCTTTTCCATACTATTACGTCCTCGATGAGTGAACAATTTCCATATTTCTTTCTGTGTCTATACACTATACTATTATACGCTTTATAAATTTCTTGCGTCTTCCCTTTCGGTATATGATCTAACGCGTAATTGTAAATTACTCTAGCTCACTCGTGCTCTTTTGGGTATTCTTCAAACTTCGCAAAAGCAATATAAAATTTTTCATCTAGACTTTAGTTACTGTAAAAATTGATAGCTCTGTCGCATGCGAGTAATTAAAAGTGAATTGAACAAGTATCGTCGATGTTTCAGTAATTTTGTATTTGTTACAATAATGTGAGTAAATGTATTCTGATAACGAATATCGTCAGAAGCTGTAATAATTTATTATATTGAATGTCACTCTTTTATGTTCTACGTAACACAACAATATAGTTTTTGTATATATAATAAATTCTTGAAATTTTTAAAATTACAATGATGAGGACAGAAGGTACAATAAATTTCAATGAAAGTGTGTTGCAAATTTCAATTATTTCTTCAGACACAACCTCCATCAGACATACAACAACCACCATGTTTTAAATAACGGAGCGCACAGTGCGATATCGTTTCTCATTATCTGCAACACGTTCGTTCAATTGATTAAAAATTACTCCGTCTTAATTACGAGAGGGGGGGAAGCCAGAGGAAACCAGTTAACCAACGAACCCTTGCACGTCACTAAGTTACGGCGGACAAATTAACTATTAGCATCCCGGCCTCTAATTATAAAAATCGCGTAGGCGTTACTTTGGCGCCGCACGCCTTCATCAATCATCCGTCAATCTGAGAACCGGCGTTTCTTTTAGATTATCTGATCTTTGTCTAGAAAGGTAGGGCATGGTTACTAGGGAGTTGGTAATCTCTCAACTTGCAATTATCCCTTACGATCTGAACGCTTTATCTAGACTTGGATCGTGTTGAACCGGCATTTTGACAGTGGGTAGATAGTTGTAGACAGAAATTATGCTGTTCAGTCGGTTTTCTGCAGTGTAAAACCTGGAAAATTAGTATACCTTCTCATTTGAGTTCTTACCATCTGTAGACAGAGTTATTTCATTTAATACTAGCTGTATATACCCGCGAGTTTGTCCACGTGCAATAACAAATCCTGGTTGATTATTAACGTAATTAAATTTCCAATCGCCAAGGTGGTCAGATAGAAATAGAGATTTTATTTTTAGACAGCAAAATTCAACGAAATTAATTAAAAAATGATTACAAAAATATATTTCCATATTACGATAGTTATCAGTAGATAGGAATAATGTTTTAATGAATTTTAGTGGAAATGTTACAATCGGACAGACAGACTCGATTTTATTATACATATATAGAGATAGAGATTGTATTGAACTAGTCTATACTGTTAGCAACTCTTCGATTGAATTATCTCTAAGGTTTGTACAGGCTGAGTCAATGAATTCCCAAACGAAGGGACCATCATCGTAGATGTTTAAAATGGGTTGATCCCGTATAAGAACCTGAATTAGTAAATAATAATACTTCATTCTTCATATTGAGACTGAGGGTTCGATGCATTTCCAACAGAAATTAATAGATCTGAGAACAGTGAAATCATTTAACAACCACAGCACTGCAAATAAAAATTCAATACATTCGTCATAAGTTCAATTAACGTCTCCACAGGCACAAGAACTGTCATTATAGTGTGCGAAACATTAGATCCGAGACAGTGACTTTTATCCGCCGACAAAACCGTCGATTTTCCAAGAGCCCGTGCGCAGCTAACGATCTCTCCGAACCGCATTAACCATCTGATTTATAGAACTCATCTTTCGATGCCTGCACGCTTGTATAAAAGAGTGTTGCTAAACGTACGAAGCCGAGAGAGCGTAGAAGTCCCGAAACGCGGTGCGTCTCTCCCCCGAAATTCTCCACGCTTTTTCCCGTTCTGCGAGTATGTTTTTGAAAGATGCGATTCTTTTTTGCCGTGCAAATTGCCCGTTCCCGAAACGTCATCGGTAGGCCGATGCACCGTGTGCCAGGAAAAAGGTGAGCGCAGCCCGCGAATTAGCAAAAAGACACGGCTGCGAGCGTCGCAAATTCATTTCGCGAGCAAAACTGCCAGCTGGATCCTCGCTGATCACGTGTATCGACGGCAGGAAGAACGTGTCATTACGGCGACGAAAGAACTGTCTCAGTCATTAATATTGATGAACCGTGTTTTCAGTGGTAATGGCCGATGACACGATAACCCGCAGGAGGACCGGCCGAATAATTTTCATTGGTGGCTATGCGAAATTCTCATGTAAATCGCGCGAAATCCCGCGCGTCGTATAGTAATCGGCGTCGATTATCACGTTAGAAAGATCGCGTAATAACAGTGTCCACGGTCGCGCTATAGTTTGATGCGAATTCGTTCACCCCGCGGCTGCTGCACCCGCAACGGGCTGCGTCGAGCAATGCAATCGGTGCATCGTCGGTTGATGAAGAGGCGTCGCGGAATAAAGTTTCGCAGGGGTTGGGATATCTGATGCGCAGGTGAATTGCATGTCATTAAGTAAATGCACAGAGACCCGCGGAATTATTGTTGCAAAATCTATGGTAACAATCGGCTCGGTATACGAACGTGGGGGTTATTGAAGGGTTGAAAAGACGTCTTTATCATGGCATGGACACTGTCTCGTTCATTTTTTAATATCAATATGAAACGACATATTATTAGTCTGGATTAAAAATATTGTACTGTGGGAAGTTTAAAAAAATATATCAGTACATGTAAAGATTTAGAAGAACAAGTATTTCTTAAAATCCAATAAATTGTTGTCAGAACATCTGATTTACACTGATCGCAAGTGAACCTCTTGAAAGGAGAATTATATTTCCAGAATCCATCACCACATTTTCACAAAGATTCCACCCCGCATTAAAACACAATTAACTATCACACTTAATAACTAATTAAAACCCAGGGCCACATAAATCACCCCCTCCACTCCCAAAACCAAATACCATCAAGCTCGCCCAAAAACCACACACTTTTTAAGTCGCTTATCTCTATTTGCATCTATCCAATCAACTCGAGGCCCCATTCCAGAAACCTCGTAACCCGAAATTTATTTATAATTCTCACCCTATGTTCAACGATCCTCCGCACCGTCTCCCATAATTCATCCCAGACGAAAAAGAAATCGTGTTACCGGTACGGCGGGGAGGTGGGGGTTAATTTAATTCCACCGAGCAGGCTTAATTCTAACCTTCGGCTTCCTCGACCGAAGAGATCGAGACCAGTAAATCAAGAAAGACCACGGCCGTATCGATCAATTCCGCCAGCGAAAAACAAACTCATTGCGCGAAGTACCCGAAACTTACCCGCCTTCATGATCGGCGCAATCGATGGTAAGGTAATCGGCGCGCGAGTATGCGATCACGCGATCGATACCCTAACCCCAGACAGTTGGGGGGCTGCAATTTCACCACGATTCGGTCGACCGGTCCACCTTGGCACCTGTCCGAAGGCGGGATCTATGATTCTCATGCAAACTCGAACAACTTCAGGTAGCGAAACGTCTTGGATCTTAGCGTCTCGTTCATTGCAACCTTCGGGATCGGGGGACCGAATCGATGAGCAAGGAGGATGCTGCAGGCGAGAGAAAAATACACTCCTGAACAAAATTATTTGCGTTCCCTCGAACATCACGCGAAATTACTCGAGATTTGTTGCGTGGAATGTTCATTTTCCTTTAAGATATAAATAAAGTTTTTTTTAAAGTAATGATGCAACTTCAATCGTCCGTGAAAACGTCAATAAATTTTTCTCGTAAATGAAACTACCAAAGATTTGAAGATTGAAGCTCCCTCTTTACAACAACGGTTTAAAAATTTAAGTACGATTTTTTTTTACTACTTTATGCGGAAAAAATGAGGAACGTGTTCGTATCTGAAAATAACTTGTACTAGTGTAAAGTTGGCGACACACCTCTCATTCAAAGCCCAGTAAAACGTCTTTAAGAAATCGTACATCAATTTTTAAAACATCGTTGTAAAGAGGAAGCTTTAATCTTCAAATCTGTGGTAGTTTCATTTACGAGAAAAATTTATTGACGTTTTCACGGACGATTGAATTTATACTTTTTTCGACCAAAAACGAGTCCTCAGTTTCTCACCTGCCATATCATGCAAGAATATCCCAGAGAAATATAATGATGCACCATGATAGTAGAAGCATTAAGCTTTAAAATGAATGCAAGTTTATCATTGTACTATAATGTTTGACGAAGTTATCACAGTTGAAACATAGCCTATTTCTCGAGAATCGAGGATTTAGTGTTCTCGTATCCACTGCATGTAGTTTAGGAGAATTCAGACGTGCTGTCATTTTGTCCAGGAGTGTATCAAGAGAAAAAGAGAGATATGAAGAAGGTGATGGGAGCAGAGGGGGATATAGCGAAAAATGGGTGGAGAATAGAAGCAGCCAGGATACGGTAAACGCCAGTTTGGTGTATCCCGGCGTGGTCCATCCGGCCGGAAAGGCTTTGGGACGGGGGAAAGATGATTATACGTGTCTTTTTAACACAAAAGGCTCGAAAACCAACACCGTAATACGACGGGGTGGCCGGCGCCCTGTAATTCGCCGCGTCCACGCCGAAGCCTGGTTTCGTGATGAGACAACCGTCCCGAAAATTGCGATAGTCGGCCTCGAAATAAGGTGAGATTGGTTCGATCCTCTGGTCCCGTCGCGTCGCCGTTAACCAACGGGGCCCCTCCTGGCCGAGTTATTATTTGTTTTTGCCCCGGGCGACTATCACGGTACTTATCGAGTCACCGTTTGCCTCAGCTGCAACGGCGAGAGCACACCGTCACGCCCCGATCCGTTCGGGGAAGAACAAGAGGAGACCAACAGACGATCAGGCTTGTTTCTCGAAAACGCGTGGGTGCCACGCCGATCCGGACCCGGATTCTTGATCCTCGTTCCCTGGAGCATTATCGGGTGACGGATGCGACTTTTCTACTGGCCGGAATGCCTGGAAATTGCTGGATTCTTAAAAATGGAAACTGATCTATTGCTACGTATCTGCCAGACCTGACTGATCCTCATTCTTTGCGGAACAGTGTGTTTCCTCTGTTTTACTTCAGAACTTGCTTCAATATAGTCAATCTTTATTTTGTATTAATTGTGATATTATTGATGAGTGTAATTCTAGCCCGGTCATTAAATTACTATCATCATGTACCCAGATTAGGGTTGATAAAATAGTTTGTAGCATGACCTTAACCTTGCAATTCATCGTCTGCATCAAACGTCAGTTCTTAAATTTCTCCAAAAATAATAAAATATCGAAACGTAGCCAATTTATGTATCAAGTAGCATACTCATATAGTAACTGTACCGCAATAGTTACAATGTAAACCACGATCACCATCAGCACGGCATAAAAAGGGTAGCTAGAAAATAATGTAGCTCTTAAGGATGAAATAAAATCCGCGTAGAATTACATAAAAACTTGACGTGGTAATAAAATTCTCAATCCGATAATTACGGGTAACAGTACCCGGCTAGCCTAATGATTCTCGGAACCGCGATTCCAACCCTGTCGGAGGATTATGAGGGAATATGAAAGAATTCTTTCAGGCTCCATTCAATCGACCATGAGGAACCGTGATTCACCGGAGCGGTTCTCGGGGACGGGAGAAGCCCGCAAAAAAGGTTGACGAAGGCGCGAATCGAGTAAATTGTTAGGGAACCCACGGGGGCCATAGTCGAAGCCCGGCTGCAATTTTGGCCCCCGGGGGCTAGCGGCGCCTCCCGAACGATAATTGATATCACCTGCCATGTAAATATCGGTTATCGGCGTGGGCCCCGGTACCTGTCGGTGGAAAAAGGCCCGCCTGGATGAAAATTACCGAATAACCAACGGCGAGATAATTACGTGTTGGTTTTAGAAAAGGGGGAAGCACCGGTTAATTCCACACTTCGCGACCTGGACAAAAGACCCCGCTGCCTCCTGCTCCTCGCGATCTTTTTGCGATCGGTCCCCACTTCTAGGGACCCCGACCCTCAAACTCGGTTGTTACAGTCTGCGCATATTGCGGTCGGTTCAGGAATCCTTCACACGACACGGTAGTTCAGCGTTTCTGTCATTTTGCTCCCTCTGCCATTTTCTACCATAAACGAAATTAACCCTTGCACTCGTAACCATTCCAATTCCTACATCAAACATTTTAGAAACAAATTTAACAGTGTCCAAGATTTTTGAATAATGTAAAAATTAAGTCCCACATTCTTTTGTGCCAATCAGCATCATGGGACTGCGGATTTCTATGCAAAGTAATGAAAATAAGAAATGTCTGTATCGATAACAATGTACAGGAGCCCATCAGAAATTTCTTTCTTCCTCACATAATTTTGAAAAGCTGGATCTAGGTTTACTGATAAACTGATTTATTGTAACACAGGAAGAATACAAACGTTGTGTTCTCTCGGATGTACATACACACTCTGAATCAAGACGTTCTGCCTGGGTCAGTACATACACCAATTATACATAAGTACACGGCAGGTGTCAGCATAGGCAATTTGTACATATGGCAATAGTTTTGATCTTCGTTATCGACAGACTTGTCGTTATTACATTCAACACTCTCCTGCTTTAAATTGCACCTACTTGTGTTGCTTCGATCTTCCACAACTTTTAAGGGCTACAGACCAACCCGAATCATATCTTCCCAACTCACTCATCCTCAGCCATTCTTTGAATCCATCTCCTGCTTTAAATTGCGCTTACTCATGTTCAGTATAAATGTCACCTCAAAGAACGAAAAGAACAATCACCGCATCAGACTATTCTTCCAGTTTCCTCAGCCTGCTTCGATCTTCCACAACTTTTAAGGGCCACAGACCAACCCTATCGCATGAACTCCGCCAAAGCTCGATCCTCCTCGAGAGACCACCAAGCCTCGTCGGTCGAATTCGCGCAAACGAGCACCGATATTCATCGTGGTGCTAAACTATTATTTAAAGACGGTCGGGGAACACGTCGTCCATCACAGTGCTCTGCCATTTTCTGTATCTGGCCGCATTACGTGATTGCCGGCATTGAACTAATCATAGCCCCGGCGTTCTATCCGTGTCCGAAGCGGCCTCTCAACATGCTCGGATCGGACGAGATCATCTCGAGATCCTCGCGCAACCTGCGGATCCGTGCGTATCGCGATGATTTGTGTCCGTGGCCGATAGAGTAAACCGTGTGTTACGAACGCCTACCGTTCCGTTTCCACGCGGCGAAGGAACGCCTATTCATAACGCGGCGTTAACACGTCGCAATCGTCGCCATCTCCGGTGAGAGATTCAGGCTGCGTATCTCGTCCTCTCAACACCTTTCTTATCGATGCTCCCTTTTACACTCGCCTAATGACACGTTTCTCGATCACCCGGGGCCAGTAGCCGCGAACACCATCGAAACGACTCGGCGAGGAACACGTTTGTTTAGCAGCGAGATAGATTCCGTCGGCAGCCGACGGTCTTAGGCGTGAGAGACTAGACTCTGCTGCCCCGCTGTATATTTAAACCCACAAATTCTCTTTTTCTCTCGCCGGTGCTGAAACGAAATTCTGGGTTTCTCATCTGGCTTAGCTGTTTGTTTTGCTCGACCTGGTCTTCTGGGGTTGCTGCTGCGTTTCTTGCTGTGGTTACTGGCTAGTCTTATTATGGACAGAGCCAGAAAAAGTGTTAGAACCGTGGATTAAAGTCCAATTTGCCGATTTTGAGGATGCTGCGCAGTGCTTACCGCTGGGAACTATGTTTGCATATCCTGTGGTTTGGATCGTGGCGAATTGCAGTGTCGAAAAGCGCGTGATCTTCTGCTTCGAAGGGAGGAGTAGGTTGGAGCGCAGTTTTCTGTTGATTCTGCTTGATGGAGGCGTGAATGATTTTTGTTTTGATATATTGTTCCACCAAGGATCGATCGCATGACGTTATGCTCGCAACCAATTGCGTTCGCGGCTGCCTCAATTAATTATTCAAATTTCCAATCGCTATAACTTCTCCAAGTTTTCAGAGAACAAGTGTACAATCACTTTAAACAATTCATTCGACTAAAAAGTAAAATAAAAATTCCGAAACAGACTCCACTCTAACAATTTAACAAGTCTTCTCAACTCTCGATCATGATCTACAGCACGATCTACCCCTTCCACATCAGCATGTAGCACTCCACTCCTCCTTTCCCGAAGGTGTCAACGTTCACCGCTTCATCCGTAATTGTCGGCCAGGTGTTAAATTCGAAAGTGGCCGCGCGATCATCGATCCAGCGATCATCCTCGGCGTGTACGATCGGGACGCGTTTTTCGCGCGACACCCAATCACGCTGCTCAATAAATATGTAAAGCAGGCAATCCATCTGGCGGAAAAGCAAGAGCTCGGAATCGGTTTCCTCGGAGTGCGCGGGTCTCTCCGTATCGTTCGAACCGGTTGACGTTTTAATAACGCGTTGCGGCCGCGGTGGAACGATGTGGCCTGTAATTAAAGACAGGGAAGCAGAAATTTCGACAGACTGGTTGCTTTCCCGAGAAAGCCCGCGTCACGATGATTCCGTGCGATCGAGAGTGTACACCTTCGATCGAACGAAGGTGTACCGCCATGGTGCTCCCCACTCTTGATGGGACGATGGAGATCTTCTCTCTCCTCCGGGGCCCCCGAATAGATGGAAATGGTCTTCGCCACGGTGTGTCGGCTTTGATTTGGGTCGAACGAGTCGATACGAAGGCACGATAACGAAAGTGCTCGAACGGTAGTCTGTAATTAACGACGTTAAGGAAAGAATTTTTCGTTCGGCCGCGGCCCCCCGAAGGCAGCTGTGCATTGTGCGTTCACGTGAGCCTTTCCACCGTACGTGATAAGCTGCAATTAAATTGATTGGCTCGCGGAATTCAGCTGCGGCGAACGCTCGCCCCGGAATATGCATTTATGCCGGGGCAAAGGTGACCACAGTGGAAACTGAGAGCTGCGAACGCGAACCGGGGGGCTGCGGGGCACCGACCAGAGGAAACCATACTCTGCTACACGCTGCCATAGTCGGCGTACCTCCGCGTAACAAACTGTACCGCGCCAACCCCTCACTTTCTTCCGCAATTCATTTTTTACTAAAAAATTGAAGATACATTTTAACTATAAACTGCCGGCTATCGAGAACTCTCTAAAAACATTAAAAAATATTTTTCCTGGATGGAGCTGTCATAGATTTGAAGATCGATTCTTCCTCTTTACAACGAGCCCCTGAAACTTGACGTACAATTTATTCCAGCAATTTTATAAAGACGGAAGGAGGACCAGATGGATCGACCCAGCAGGGCGGGGATAATATATTCATTGCGGCCGGACATCGTTGAAATATATTATAACGCGCGTTATGTTACATCGGGAAGTGTCAAAAATCCCCTTTCAGCAAACACGCCTCCGCGCTTTGGCTCTCGGTCGCGTCCTCTCCAACAGCGTTCCCATAAAAAATTCCGAGGGCGGGAGGGGTGGGGGCGGTATTTATGGCAGCCTAATTAATTCCTATGTATTTTCGGCCACTTCTCATGCAAAACGTACCTCTCCGCGCGTGTCTTTATGGCTCTTCATGAGATATAAATGATCCGATAAAACGGTTAAGCGGCGACGAAACACACGGTCCGGCTTCGGGATTCCGTGATGCCTTTCGGACGCTATTATTATAGAAGAATAAAACTGTCGTGAGGCCGCGGGAGACACGTTATAGCCGCCACGGACCCGATCTCATGAATATTCATATCCCTGGGAAACATTCTTAGAAGCATGGACCGATTCGCTGTTTATTTTACGAAACTCGTGGGGCCCAGGAGGCGCCTCATACTCCCACCGAGCCCCTTTCGCTCTCTACCAACTACGACGATCGATATCACGATCCTGTAACTTAAAAAGCGGGACCACTAAACGAGCCAGGGTCTCGGCTCCTTATTTTTATTAAACACGTGGCCATTGCCGAAATTTCCTGGCGATATTATAGCCACCGTGGAGGACGGACATTAATCAGACGAAATTTTCGTTGCTGGTAACACGCGTCCCTGCGTGGATGTTGATTTATGTCCTTGTGTTAATGGAATGAATAAAATGGTGTTGAGTAATGTGAAGTGTGGTCGAATGTTACTGTGATTATCATTGATGTTGATGCAATATCGCATCGGGGAGCCTTTGACGACCACGTTCTGTGTACAACAAACTTAACACACATTTTCTCCCTGGTCCTTCGAGACCTTTATAATTAAATAAAATAAAAATGACCAAGGACACGAGACACAAAGGGAATGGTTTCGGTAGTGCACGTACTGTTAAAATTTCGATAGTATACGTACTGTAACAATTTCGATAGTATATGTACTGTATTAATGTCGGTAGTATATCGGTTTCGGTACAGCCATATTGGTGTGATAACAATAGCAGTGCTGTAACAATTTCGATAGTATACGTACTAAAACAATTTCGATAGTATATGTACTGTATCAATGTCGGTGGTCTATCGGTTTCGGTACAGCCATATTGGTGTGATAACAATAGCAATAGGTACTGTAACAATTTCGATAGTATACGTACTACAACAATTTCGATAGTATATGTACTACAACAATTTCGATAGTATATGTACTGTACCAATTTCGATAGTATATGTACTGTATCAATGTTGGTAGTCTATCGGTTTTGGTACAGCCATATTGGTGTGATAACAATAGCAATAGGTACTGTAACAATTTCGATAGTATACGTACTACAACAATTTCGATAGTATATGTACTGTACCAATGTCGATAGTATATGTACTGTATCAATGTCGGTAGTCTATCGGTTTCGGTACAGCCATATTGGTGTGATAACAATAGCAGTACTGTAACGATTGCGATAGTATACGTACTAAAACAATTTCGATAGTATATGTACTGTATCAATGTCGGTAGTCTATCGGTTTCGGTACAGCCATATTGGTGTGATAACAATAGCAGTACTGTAACGATTTCGATAGTATACGTACTAAAACAATTTCGATGGTACCTATATGTACTGTATCAATGTCGGTAGTCTATCGGTTTCGGCACAGCGTTATTGGTGAGATACCAGTATCAAAGCCATATCGGTAGTAAATCCCTGGAACAAAGGACAGTTTCCATACGGCCCCGGCGCATCAGAATCGCCGACATTGAGGAGCGTACGGAACCGGGAGCTGTAAATGTTCGGGCGGTTCACGGGTATCGACGAGTGTACAAACGGAGCCGACACTTACCGAACTCGCGGGGCCTTTAATCAGTCGGCGTGGCCGGGGCCCATTAGCGTATGCGTGCGTGTGCTCGTTGCGATGCACGCCGCGACTGACAACGGCCGCGGGATTCCACGTTCGCGAATATACACCTTGCAGATTGCCGATTCTCTCGGGCAGCGCGCAAAGGAAAGGCTCCGCATCCTCGGCACTGCTTGGTTCGTCGCGGATGCTCCTTATTATTCCACGTAGGCTAAGCCCGATACGTACGTGGCGCGGGTACCTTACCGTGGGAAGCGGCGTACGCCGATGGAAATGCTAATTTTATGCGATTCCCTGGCGAGCCCGCCGCCGCTCCCCGCTCGCCGAGAAACGTGGTTACGCAATAAAACCGGCAATAATTGTGAGAACGCGCGCCTCACCGCGTGTGTAGCTCGGCGTACAGGGACGCTGCGTGACACGCCGCCATCCCAGATGGACAGGTGCTTAATTTCTGACCGGCACGGCACGCCGATCGCGAATTTAAAAACCGATCGCGATTTACGCGAGACACGGCGCAAAGTCGGCTCGCGGTTCGGCTCCCGCTCAATATCGAATCGGCGAATCTACGTATAGTCATTCCCCGAGTCGTGTTGCGAACAGACACGCAGAGAGCGATGGGATTGAGTGCCTTGCAAACAGCGTAACTGAGGAAAAACTAGTCGCGGAAATGCTATAATCAGAGACTGAGTGACGTCACGGAGCTATAATGTAGTTTAACCCAGTGACGGCGCGATTCGTGCTAAAGGTGAGGATCCTATCGCGGTCCCACGGTGCGGAGCGTGACGTCACTGGTTACCCTTACAAAATAATTTTTAAAAACATTCATTTCTGCGCAAAATAAAAATTGTCTATTTTCTCTTCAAAGTACAGGAACTACGAGAAGGTTTATATGTTTCTTTTCTTCATAGTTTTAGTAAGTTCCCAGTGAGAATATTGAACTTGATCCCATCCCTACTCGTTATGCTACCCGTAGATCCGAGAGGCAGATCTACAGTAGCAAGATTGACGGGGAAGGGATCGGGGGAAATAAATTAATTATCGAGAATGAGATCGTGAGTGAAAGTTGCTCGCAATTTTTCACATCGGCGCAGTGCGGCCCAAGTTTGATCAAACTCCAGCTATTACAAAATGTACTGCGTTTTTTGAATTTAGGATTTATAATGTCATTATTGGTTGTGGATGTCTCGGCACGGTTACTATGCTTTCGGTGGAACATACTTGTTGGATCGAGGAAGAGGAAGATTGTACGCTTGTCACGGTTCTTCTGGTTGATTGCAATGCGATATGTGTGCTATGAGGAAGTCGGGGAATTGAAGGTACTATTTTCTAATGAGTTTGATTACGGATACAGCTTATGCTACTTCTAATGAAGTGAAATGTTCGTCCACTCTTCTGTATTGAATCTTTGTATTTTTAAGTGCAGTGGGGCCTTGACTATCCCAACAAGACTCAAATTTAAACAATTGATGATGATGCACCTGTATTTATTATAATTGGAATTTCTATCATTTTACTTATTCCACCAATAATATGGAAATAGGAAATTGAACCTACCACTGCCAGTTTTATATTTTTCATTTTGCAATTATTAAAATTATGAAGTTGCTTACATGAATATTGATTCCATAAATTTCTTTGTCCACATATTGTAACCAAAAATGCACAAACTATAAATAAATAGAGCCTGCCATTTTTATGACAGAGAATTGTCATTTTACTACGTTTTTATAAGCTAGAACATTTTAATCGCTTTCAGTGCTCGATAGATTTAGCGATAACAAGTCTCTGATAATATGGAAAAATTTTTTTCGTGACAGACTGCAATGGGCACCCGAAGATTAAAGTTTCCCTTCTTGAAACGTGACGTACGATTTGTTTAAAAACAAAAGATCTCTGGTTACAACAGTGGTCCGTAGATCCCACCGTTGGTTTCGCGATAATCCGCGGGGAACGGCGATTTATCGGTCCGCCGCGACGAGAAGGAGGCAAAGCGTATTTACCTGAGTTACCTGAGGTTGCAGGCGCACACCGTTTACCTGTTACCTGCGCGGAGGGACACGTGACACACGCGAGTGGCACGCGCGGCTCGCGCTCGCCTCTTCCAATGGGCAGAACCAGTTCTCCATGGAATAGAAACAACGCTCCCTCTTTCCACTCGGCTCGACTACGCTCCGTGCCACGCCGCGTGTAGCCGCGTGCAGCGGCGCGGCAGTGTGACCCGCTTGGCCCCTGGAATCGGAATCCTACGTACTTTAATTAAACGAATCCCCCTATTAATGATCGCTATCGTTCGCTTCGTTGTAAAGTAAAATGAGAGACGGCCGTAGATTATTGTAAAACACGCAAGCCACATATTGCTCGAGCGGTTCTTGTCGCTCACTGTACCGCGTAACATCAGCGTAAATCATCGATTGACTAAGGCGTTGTTGTTCAACGAACCATATGCAAATTGAATTTTTTAAATTCGATTCATTATGATCAACCCTCTACATGGATTCCATTTTTGAAATAGATCGTTCCTTGGGGAACTCGATACTGTTATCAATCTCTTCAATAATTATTATTTCTTGATCGTTTGTTATTTGCATAAATAAATTAGGTGTCCGAAAATTAAGGGGTTAAATGTACAGACCTGATATCGACAATATAACATTTCTTCTTAGAATTTAGACAGGTACGAATAATGTATAAAAATTTCAGTTATGTAAAAATTTATTAATAAAATCTGATCCATTCTAAGTACGTAATTTAAGAATGAACATCCTAAATATCCTGAAGAAACTTGCATAGTCTAATGATAATAAAGATAATTGTTTCGAAAATTCTCCGAAGCCAAAGATCGTAACGAACGAAATGAAGATGGAGAAGATGGAGAAGATGGAATCTGCCAATCGAAAAGCCCATCAAACGTCAATTATAGGAATTGATCACTGATTACTATCATTACTTCCTTTCTGCATATGCTAACAGTATCGAAGAACCAATACATCCATTTTATAATTTCCTTTCGAAAATTGTATTCAATGACAGTGGTATAGAAACCCACATCTGTATCAAATGAAGAATAATATCGGCTGATTACGGTGTCTCTAATAGACTATTTAATACCTTCATTACATATGTTGCGATCCAATTTGTGAACCGTAATATTACGAATTAGGGGAAGATCATTTACTGAAAGATAATATGCAATTGAAATGTAAAGAATAAAACAAGCATTGTACATTCTCATATCAAACTTTTGTACAATATTGTACCATCATTATAATATTTATAGTATTCATGCTTGAAATGCATTAGTAATGTAATAAAAATTACAAGATATTCATTTCCTTTTAGCTAAGGCAATTGTAAATAATTTTAAAGAGTTTGTATAAATAATAATGAAGTAAAATTAGTAAATCAGTTTAAAAATAACATTTTTAAAAAGGTATGATTTGCACAAATACAAAGGGTGTAATAATAATAAAAATGTGCATTTCTCGAGTTAAACTAATAAAGAAAAAGGAGCAAAGAAAGCAGTACAATCGCAAGAAACCCGACCCGAGTTGCAGATAACATGAAAGGAGAAAGTAAATGCTGCTGCATCAGATTTTCCGAAAACAGATTTTCCCGGTGGACCACCAGGGCCGAGCTGCATGCGGAAACAAACACTGTGGTCACCAAGTGGCCACCGAAAAGATTTTCATAAGAATGCCTCTCATTGTTCCCTCGTTTGAAGTAACACAATGGTCTCGAGGGCGCCACAATAGGATGCTTTAAAGCAGCTACAAAGAAGAAATCCTGCGTTTGGTGATTACACTTTCATAGATCGGTGCTCCGTGAAAAAAAAAGAGATTCACGTCGTAGAATTTTGGAAACAGTTGCTCGCATCTATCTGCGATCTTCTTTGCGAACAATAAACTGCGAGAGCATAGTCGGCTTATGCTATCCCGGTTTGGCTTCAAAACCGTGCACGATTTCCTTGTTTTCCTGCTTTCGTGACGCGTGGCACGCGATGGTCGGCATTCTCTAGCTCCGCCATTGTTCTTTTAATCCGAGCGGAAACTGCATAGCGGAATGGATAGTTTTTTGCCAGTCGGTCGGGACTTAGCGGACGGCTTAGAGAAATATTCCTTGGTAATATCGTTCTCTTCTTTCAATTAAAACAATCGTAATCGTTCGACGACAACAAAATAACAAGAAATTAGTATACAGTTACGAAAATAAACTGGACTTTACTACATTGAACACAATAATTTTGTTGACCATATACATATATCAGAACAATTATTATGATTTTATTCAGGAATTTTAATAAATATTAAGTGTCTTTCAAACTTTCTAAAATTGTTTCCAACGAAAAAAGTAATATTGCACTTAAAAATTCTTAATATAAATACTTATCAGTTGTTGTTCCGACTGAATACCACATCGTACGTAAACGTGCGGTTGAATAATCCATCAATTTTCCTTGAATTAGTTTTAACTTGGAAGATAATAAACGATGTCGACCACCTTGGCCATGCCAAGCGTTCACCAGTATCTTTCCGCCGTTTTACCCGACCTATTTTCATTTATATTGTTATGCTAATTAGAAATCGACCCACCAGTTGCCACGACCAAGTGTGCAATTACTTCCAGTTGTTATTACACGTTATCCTCCGCGTATTCGAGGCAAGTCCGGTAAAAATCGACAGGTTTATTGCTTAATCATCGTTACCGGTAACCATATCCTTCGGCACCGTCGGCGGAGGATCATGAAATCGGCGGAACGCGACTGCTCACGATCGAAGGTGGTGACCTCGATCGAAATTCGACCCCCGGGATTCGATAATTTGTGTAATTGCAAGATTCGAGGAAGGGGAAACTTTTTTTAAATTAATGGTTGTTCCGCAATGGTTGGCTGCCAGAGATGAATCGATGCACGGGGTCTTGGACCTTTGCCACCGGGACAATTCATCAACCGCGCATACGTGATCGAGTCCTTAATTAAACCTATGCATACAGGACAATTAGCCTCGGAAGGATACGTAGGTACGTGCCCTTGGACGAGTAATGAACAGCCCTGACGAATCTAACGAGATTTCGCTCGACAATAATTAAATCTTGCGTAAACACCGCGAATGTGCGCCGAATTCCATTTGCAATATTTCAATATTCATTAAGGCATCCTGGGCTGACGTTCTTCGAATTATCCGTGCCGTTAACAGGACGGAAATTATTCTCTTTCAGTTTCGTTAATTGATCGTTCGATTAAAGCATTACGTTTTCCAGAATCGTATAATCCACGTACATTTATTCTTGAATATTAACTGATTTTCAAGATAAATTCATTCCTGACATTTTGAATTTGATAGAATTATTTAAATTATTAGGTGAGACTGAATCAGAATATTTTCAATGACATACTACGACTCGAATAAAATTCATTAGTACATTATTAATCAAATTACAGTTCTCTTATTTTTATAAAACTTAAATGAACTACATACTGATCATGCAAGTGACATTAATACACAGCCCACAATAATATCCTAAACTAAATATCAGATATGTAACATCAAAGCAAATCAATTGGTAAATTACTAACCATGTAGAAGAACGTACATCAGCTAAGCAATATAACCTTGCAACCCCAACTAATTCTTTCAAGTAAATTACGCAAGTGTAAACTGGAAAGCAATCAATCGGTAAATAACTAAACATGACAGGCTGTTTAATCAACCGTCTAGAAGAAGCATTCTCAGCACAGTCTCGTTGTTTCTGTTCGAATTAAATGAAGTACATCCGATAAAGAATAGCACCGTGCAACCCTTAATTTTTCAAAGTAAATAACACAGGTGTAAGATCGAAGCCAATCAATAGTTAAATTATTAAACATGACAGGCTATTTAATCAAACATCTAGAGCAACCTCCGAACGGATCCTTTCAACCCTTATTCGACCGTCACTGACAATCGGATCTCGGCCGACTTCTTATCTACCGTGCGATCGTGTTTTGATGATTGCAACGACCTAATCATCGCCAATAAAACCGCACGAGTTTGGCCCGGGTCGACAGGCCCGGATTCGCCAATCAACTTATCCGGCGATCGTTTAATTGACGCCGGGCGAGAAAGTGTTAATTCGACGGCGTTAAACAGATGTCCGATCGATACGCATCTTTAATTTCGTTTCTGTTGGCCCGGTAATTGGTTCGATGAGATAAGGACGTGCCCTCGTTACGCTTCCACTGTTTGCTTCGTTAACACCAGCGTTCGGCGCCGCGCCGCGCCGCGCCGTCATTGTGTCGGCATAACAATATCGTGTGTCCGATAAGGGTAACAGCTCGCCGTTGTGTACACGCGCTGCCGCCATAACCCTCGATGGCCGGCCTAATCGAATCGCTTAATCGATAGAAAGTGTCAGGTACGAGGTGAAAGCACCGGTGCGGTGTATCGACTTTATCCTCGGGCACGCAGGTCCCGGAGGCCGGCCATTGTGTTCCCGCACGCCCACTGCGGGCATCGAAGTCTCGCGGGAGCCTAACCTTTCGCCTGTTTTAAGAAACCCGCCGCCCATTGTTCGATTTCGTGCAAAATGTCAGCGGTAGGTGGATCGTTTCTGCTCGGTTTCCCTTAAACTGTAATCTTTATTTCGGAGCGTAACGAGCCGTGCTCGTACGCTTCGAACTCCCACGTTGGATCGCGCTGCTTTCCAAGGAACAATAACGTGCGAAAACCAAACTGTACGGAATGGGGAGTAATGTCTTTACTCCAATCGTTTTAGTGATTAATGGACTACGGAGCTTTATGCGAAATAGGGAGTAATGTCTTTAATCCAATCGTTTCTGTGATTAATGGACTACAGCTCTTTATGCAAAATGTAAAAGGGTAAATTTTATTTCAGAGAGGTTACAGTCTGTGCACTTTAATAACTTTGTACCGCGGCTTTTCGAGGAACGATAACGTGCGAAAATTAAACTATACGGAACGAGGAATAACGTCTTTAATCCAATCGTTTTAGTGATTAATGGATTACAGATCTTTATGCGAAATGTAGAAAGGTAATCTTTGTTTCAGAGTGCTAACAAATTGTAGATTTTCCACAAATCCATGGATTGCATGACTTTTCGAGCAACAATAATGCGCGATAATGAAATTGTACGCGAAATAACAAATAATGTAATCCATAAGTTTTAAGCCGAGTGCAGGTTCATTGATATACGATTTTTCTTTACGAAATGATATAACAATGTTCAAATACATTCCGGGTTCCACTGTGTATTCGCTTTGATTTCTGGTTATAACAGTTTCGGTCCCCGCTTATTAATATCGCAACCCCAGCGGAGAGTCGGCGGCCAGGAATGGAACGAGCCTGCGTTGGATCGTGTTTTCGCAATAAAATTCATTCCCCGAGATTAATCGGGAATCCACTTGGTCCGAGGTAATCTCTCTGGGGGGGGGGGGGGGATTCGGGAGAGGGAAGATCCGGGGGCTCGTGGGAGTAGGTGTACGCGACCCAATTCTCTGCTCGGCGCGGTGTGTATCGGTAATTTAAGATCGATAAACCTCGATCTATCGGCGCTATCCGGTTACGACGGCGGGGATTAAAAATTATATAGGCATTCACGGTTTAAATCCCTCCTTGCCGGAGAAATAATACGGGAATCGGTGGAACACGAGAGCCTCGATCGAATATTAAGTTTCCCGGGATCGAGGCCCGAATATGTGCTTGATATTCGACGAAAAAAGTGGATTAACAATATTATGTTCCGCGACATTATACCGCGGCGGGGCCGAGAGCTCTGTCCATGGTGTTTGCCGGCAACCTTCGGGTTCCCCCGGGACCGGGTTAAGTTGAAATCCTCTTTGCGAGCTTTTTCACGGTTTTACGTTTCATAAACACGACGGTGCGGCCGGCCACGAACCGATTCGGGCGGGGGTGGAGAGACGAGGCACATACACCGGCCAGAAACGAAAGGGCTTATCATATTTTCGTGGCTACGGGACAAATCCCTAAATCTTGTTTACAAGCAAATTCCACAATACCGGGTGTAAGGGATTTAATGCGACTCGTGGCCGATCTTCGCGAAAGCCTCCTTTAAAGTGTAATTTACTGCGAAAGGATTAGTCGACGGCCACGGATCGGACATGGAAAACGCCATTGTCCAGGGACGTATGCCAAACTCGTTCCTTACGAGCTCACAAAGCGCGAATTATTCTAATGCGACGGATCGGTTGGGACTCGTGCTCTTTCGTGCCGATTCGCGAGACGCCACGTGGTTCAGAGATCGACGTTGCATGGCCGTCGTTGCCATGCTAATCGGAATTTTTTAATCCGTTTATGCAGCGAGTCGTTTTTCTGCGGTCAATCGCCGGTGTTGAGGCTCAGTCAAAAGGAACGTGTTTTATAGGATTTCTTTAAGACGATAGATCGTAAATTTTTACACGTTTATGCGCGCTTTAAATTTTAGTGGGATTCGACTCTTCTTGGTTGTTCCGTTTCGCTTGGAACAGGATGCGGAGAAGAAACTGAATTTTTGTTTCTGGAATACTAAAATCGGAGAATACGTCTTATGACGAATAAAATTATTTTTCATTTCGTTAATAGTTTGATTTTAAAGTAGTAATAATATTGAGGAGGAACCAAATAGTCAAGACGATTTTATATCCATGCGGCGCTAAATTGTAAAAATACTAATTATAACTGTAAATGTTATCCAAAAAGACTCTTATCTCACAACGAAAGGATTTCCACATCCGAGAAATCTATAAACGAGAAAAGGGGAAAGCCAGGAGGGATCTAGCCACTTAAGGCGTTTTTAAAGGGGCCCAGAATAATTTCCTCATTTTTCTCCGTGACTTAGGCAATTTATCCTTTCGATCCGGGGCCGGTCCTTTCCGGTGCACGACGACAGCCGGGTCGATGCCACCGCGACGAGACAAGCCGCGTTTCAACGCCCACCGCCGCTTAAGGAACATGCCTGATTTAGTCGCGGCAGCAGTGTCGCGATAAAGACGACGTGATTTTTCAGTCCGGGTACGTGTTGATAGGGGTTGATAGCCGCGTGTCGCGTCCTCACGTGTAAACGAACGTGCCAACGGCTGAGATACCCGGCATCAACCACCCCATTTGTCCTATTCGCCTTGAAGCGGCCCGAAACCAAGGGTTGAAGACACCACGGAGATATAAATGCACCGGAAATTGCCAGTCGTTTATCCGCCCCCGCGTCGGACACGCTCGAAAACCCTGTTAATGGAAGTGGTTCGCTGTCTACCGTCGGGATAGTCAGAAGAATAAATTACGATTTTTGTTTAACACATGATAAAGTTTCTAATACAAAATAAAAATGTTCTAACACGATTATATGGAACAAACATTTATAATGTATAATATTTGTAATGTATTTATAATGCATAATATTTGTAATGTATTTATAATGCATAATATTTGTAATGTATTTATAATGCATAATATTTGTAATGTATTTATAATGCATAATATTTGTAATGTATTTCTTCTTTTAATGTGTAGTCTGTTCATCCTTCAATCATTTTAATAAGCTGAAGATGATATAACGCTGCTCAGCAGAGAACTCCTTAAAAAATTATTCAAAAGAGATGGTGATTTTAGCCATAAACAAGTTACCTTTAGGAACGTCATTCAATCATCTAATATTTCGAAGATCCGTTTTAATTTTAATGAATGTCCTATAAACAATTTTAAGAAGAACGAGAAGCGTTCAGATGTATGAATTTTATCATTCCCACCCCTTGCCTCTTTACTTCAGTATGTCTTCTTGTGTCTGTGTCGAAGATAATGGGTAAAGAATGAATGAATGTCCTACAAACAATTTCAAGAAGGAAGATTAAGTGTCCAGACGTATGAATTTAATCATTGCCATCCCTCGTCTCGTTACATCAGTGTGTCTTCTTATATCTGTGTCGAAGATAATGGGGAATATTCTTTACACAGTTATATAATCTACATCTAGTGGGGGCGGGAGCAGATGTCGCCCGGCAAACGACGGCATAAGAAATATTTAACATACAGAACTGAAAGGGCCGCATTCCTAATTTTCAGTCTGGCCGACATCCAATCTGAGTCGTCGAGATCCACAATGCCGCTCTATTTCCTTGACGCGTATACAATCGCGTCATAGTAATCCTGTTAGGAGACGCTTCGCTGGCCAGAATACACCCCGCTGGGAGCAGAAAAAGGGGGTGCCATCTCTCAGTCGGGACCAACCAATCTCGGCCCACGTTCAAGCCAACTCGATTTATCGCAAAATAGATTCTTCCTTCGCTTCGAAGGTAACTAGCATCGAGTTGACCCGATGTAAACGAAATGAACGTGGGCTCTGTACGTGTGCGGGAGACGGATGGATATTTTTCAATGATAGGTCTGGGTTAGGTCCTGCGTGCAATTTGTATCCTGGCTTTATACATCGTCCTATAGAATATACTAAATTAATCCAATCTTGCCATTTACATTAGTCTGATTTTTATCGAAAATAAAAATTGTCAAAATTAAATGAAAGTGCATTTCTACTTCTAATAATTTTAACAAGCCATGGGTAATATATCAATATCTTTTAATTTTTCATATGTCTTTACAGCTTTGTATTTGACCAATACATTGTTGTTATAAATTCATAAAATTCGCAGTCTATTTATAAATTAGGTCTAGTGCTAAATAATACTTCTGGTGTTTTAATTGTTTTCAGTATCCCTTACTCATTTTTTACAGGAATGCATACAATCTGCAGTCATCATTAACTCAATTTTCCTATTTTTCTTAAGGCAACATCCATTTTCTTTTTCTGATACTGTAAAACGTTTCTGTTTATGTTATAATTATTTAAAATGTGGCATGATGAATGAAACATGTAGTTTTCATTCAAGTTGTAATTTGTTGTTTTAGAATGTGAACCAAAAATCTATGAAGCTGGTTACCTGGTCCCTGAAATAATTGTACGATGCAGAAATATGAAATAGCAAACCTAAAGTCATAACCACTTCAATTTCCATCCTTGAAACTCTCAACCCCCACACAAAAGATTCTCTGCCAGCTGGTACCAGACTAAAATTTCCAGAAATTATTCACACCGAAGTCCCAATTCGTTTCAAAACGTCGCCTAAAATGACACAGCGAATCCAAAACCTCGTATTCGTCGAAACGAACGTGGACGAGCCGGTTCGCGTGTCGTGGACGGTGTAGTAGGGGCTTGTTGTGTAACAACGTTCAGAATAAGTTGTACGACAAACGTCGAACGAAGGCTCGAACTAAGTGAACCGTGAATCGATGGGATCACGGTTTGCGAGCCGTCCCGTCAGGATTTCTTCTTCGTGGCGCGTTTCCCTATTGTCTGCGGAACACCTTGGACCTCATACCGGGACATTGTGCAACTGCGAGAACCAGAGAGCTAGGGGTGTGCGGATTCTTCGCTTTTCGTAGATTGAATGCGTGGGTGGCGGAGTCACACGACGGACAAGAACTCGAAATCCGGTCTAATAAGGCGTCCCGACGTTGCAGCATGCCTCGTTAAATTTCTCAACACTGCTTACTGCGGAGATATACGAGAAGTATACTTCGAGTTCGCTCAGAAAAATATTTACTTTGCCATTCTCGAACGGTCCATCATCCTGCGGTGAAAATGGTTTTCATTCCCATTTACCTTGAATGAATTCCATTTATCCCAAATAAAGAATGTTCCTCTTAATATTTTTGTACAAATTTTCACAAACGAAACAAATGTACGGAAAATGTTGACGTTAATTTCTGTTAATGAACACAGTTTCTTGCATTTTCTAATTTTGCTCACACCACGCCTGCATCGAGAGATCGAGATCTCCTAATTACTTATTCAAATCCGCTCGGAGCCTACGCTACCCGACCGACTAAAATCAATTATTACCGATTCAGATAAGCAGATTGCAGAGTGCAGGATCGTAGACCGAATTGATACGATTTCGAGCCGCAAGTTCCATTTGCTGTTACAATGAAAAATCGAGCAAAAGAGAAAGAAGTCTCATCCTCGAACAAGATCCGGCGAGGGGCCAGCTGGTTGTGTTGGAGCTGTTCCGTAACAATCATTAACAGGGCTCGGGTTAATTAGAATTTCAAATCGTCGTCGTCCGGCACCGCCATAAACAATTCGTTGTCTGGCTTCGGGGCCGTTCGGTGAACGCTAATATCCAAAATCGAAGCGTACACACGGATTCTGGTTCCGCGATCGTGGTTCCGTGTGCGTTCCTCTCCGCGTCATTTACAAGCGGGCAAGTGGCCCCGTCGTAAATCCGGCCTCGTATCGCCGGCTGGGATCGTATTTATCTAACAAATAATTATTCCCGATTATCTCGCGAGTGATGCATGCCTCGGCAAACAGAGATCAAAGATACGGCGGCCGACATCACCCGTTGGCCCTTTGTTTAACGCTTAAACCAAGCCGAAAGGCAACGGTCAACAATTTTCGCCTTTATTTACGACGTGGTGGGCGCCCGTGGACCGAAAGCACACGCGCGCGGGCGCACGCAAAACCCTCCGGGTGCGTGGGTGTTGATGCAAGGGTTAGAGCGCGCCTATTACCGAATGCTGCCTTCGGGGGGTGGACTACCCCGACGCCCGGTGCAATCAAATTTTAGAGTTATTGCCGTGTGACTGCACGTGTTCCTATTCGTGGGGTCCGAAACGAGCGGCCGGTTTCGGATAAACGTGGTTTCAACAGTCCCCGGGCCCCAAGCCTCGGCTGTCCGCCATTTCTCCTGGTGTGAACGCGATGAAATTTAGTGCCGAGAATATTAGTGATGGCGTGCAACATCACTGAACATGATTCATCGCAATAATTGCACAATCACGATCACGCTCGTGATTTTAATCCAGTGGCTCCGAATTTTTATGAGTATTTTAACAAAAACTAGCTGACCCGACAGACCTCGTCCTGTCCAAATTTCTATAAATTTGTCGATAATGTAAATTAGTCTTGAAATATCGATCAACAGCTGCGACGTTCGGTTTTTTGTTGCATTGAAATATGTATGATTCAAAAATTCGTTTAGGTGTGCAGGAAAAATTTGTCACCACAGCCCATAGGAAAGTGTTGTTCCTGGTCGATAAAAAATGGAGATCCTACAAGGATTTCCTCGATGTAGGAGGAAGCTGATTAATTGCAGCAGGAAGTGAAGCACAGAATGTTTCTTTAGGCGCAAAGGAAAAAAATGGACCTGAGCGTGTGTTAAGTTCATCAGTGGGAATTCACCCTTCTTAATGATTCACACTTCGCCCTCTCTGAGAATGAGAGATGATTAATGATCATCGAACAGTCATTGTCAACGTCCTGATGTGACAGCTGGCCTTGTTTTCACAATTGCTCGACATCCTCTATTCCTCTTGCGTGTTACTTTCGTTGAACGCTGACAGGTCTTCCAAGACTAGTATGGAAATACTTCTAATTTTGAATGTTGCAAACAATTATTGACATAGACGTATAGGTATTTTTTAAAGCATTACAGTTATTAATATATTTATAGATAATACGATTATCGGTTGTCATTATATGTACAGCTGGAAGATTTTCGAAGCAGTATAGTAATAATTTAATTACTACTTCCACTGCATTGCAATTTTATATACTTTACAATCTTACAAAACAAGTAAAAAGATTGATCTAAATAAAAATAAGAAGTTGATATTCTGCGTTTCAATCTGTTGTAAAGTTAGTTTTCCTGATTCATGATTAAGAACTAAATATAAACATTATTAAAACTAATATTTTCAATGCGTACTTTAAAAGAAATTCACCTCCTTCAATCATATGCAACTTCTCCACGGAACCTTTGCCAATAGCACATAATTGAGGAGTCGTTGAAACAATCTCTACTCTGATCACGAGTACGTACTTCATTTCTACAGTATCGATACAACTCCATCCGCCAAACTCTCTCTTAAATCAACAACACACGATTTCGATATCACGCTACTCAGAAATTGCTACATACCAGTTCCCCCAGAACCCACCATTGACGTTCTCCATAGAACCCAACCTCCGTATCCCTATCTACCTTGAACTCTATTGAGCAACAAAACTGAAATCCGCAAAACAAACACGCATGTTCCGCGTCCGAACGAAATCTCATCTCGAGCTTACCACGCGTGAACGATCGCGAGTATCTCGCAGAATCCTCGCTTCCGTTCTCACGTGTGTGAATCGCCAGACGGATCTGCAGGGCGTCGTTCACGTGGAAAAAGTCCCTTAATTTCTGCAATGGTTGATCAACCGCGAGATGTAAACTAGCGTGCGTTAATTAAGACGCCGGACATCGTGCGGTTGATTTAAGCGTGCAATAACTCATGCTCGGTCTTCCTCGGCCACCTAACCGTGAGAAATACTCTCTTACACTGGCAGAATGTGTTTCACAATTTGGAGTAAGTGCACCTATGTTAATAAAATGAATATAAGTAAGAAGAACGTATTTATTCGTAGCCATTTTATTACAATATATTATAATATATACCCGAAGAAATAAAATGAATAATTTATATCATGGATGCTTACAATCTCAATAATTGTAAATTGAAATGATTCGAACGTGAAAGATATTTCTGTCTAGGCTAACTTTTCAGTAAAGAATTTATTAAAACTGACATCTTAATGTAAATTGTTCTAATCATCTAAGATAATCTCTTGTAAATTGTTCTAATCATTTAAGATCAGTTTTTGCAAATTGTTCTGATCATTTTTGGAGACATTGAAAGACATTACTAACAAACGTTGTTAAGCTCAGATAGATTTATAATATGGCAGCGTATATGCACACTTTAAATGGTATATAATAAACATTTCTTTCCTTAATAATTCCAATGATGTGGAAGTAACAGTGCTCTTAAATTTTTTAATGATTTCACTGTTCGCCTTCGACCTAATATTTCTAAGAAATGCATGAAATCCGCAGCCCAATAATAAACCTGCAGGTCAGTATTCCTCGATCAAACCGTTTCGCAACAATTGCGGTCTGAAATCGGGCATTGCATATGCAACAACCTAATGCTACATTTCATAACGTGTAAGGGCGTCGCGCTTGATCGCGCAGAAACGCGCGTGAAACATCGACAGCATCAACATCATGCAACGATGCACGCGATGCATCGCGGACGAGCGATTGCACGTCGGTAAGATCTCGAGATCGTCCGGAGAGCCGGCGATTATCGGGAGGGTTGAAGATCGAGGATCTCTCTCTCTCTCTCTCTCTCTCTCTCTCTCTCTCTCTCTGTCTCCCTCTCTCTTGGTCTGTCGTTACGCAAACTTCACCGAGCGGCACGCAACTCGCCTACACGCGCGAATCCATCTCGGTTTTGCGTATTTACGAGCGTTCTATCGCGAGCGCGCGCGTGAACTTCTTGCCGCTGTTACGCTGATGGGAACAACGTAATTATGGATGCGCCGTAATTGGTCGTTCCGCAACGACCTGGCTCAGATCGATCTCGGAACGAGTTCCACGGTAAAAGTGAAACTGTACCGCTATTACGTGCTGTGCCGGCTCCTGGACGTGTTTGTTGCTGGAAAATCGCGTATAGGGTGAGTCCGATAACTGTGGTGGGCCTCGGTTATAAATCTGGTCGGTGGAAATTTTGGATAAAAAGTTGATTTTGGTTTTAGGCGCAGCTTTTGGACATTCAACACTTCACAGAAAGCTGTTTCATTTATTGCTATAAATTAAACGTAATTTCAAAGTGCTAAGATGAATATAAATATATCATCAAAGAATGTTGAAACAAAATGAGGACAGAAATAAATATGATTGTCGATTTTTTACTGTTCACAAAATTTGAGTAACTTCAGAAAGTCCATTGAACGTTTGGCACGATTTTAGGTTCACATTTAGATCGTCTCACTTGCGAATTGCAGTTTAGAGAATTTTTATAATCATACAGCATCACACAAATTGTTTCCTGGTAACATTAAGAGAGTGATGTGAGACAAGATCGCTGAAAACTCAACAATTTACTATAACGATTCCAGGAATCGATGTGGAATTATAGTATCATTTAAAAAATTAAGGTTCGTACTTGACTCAAGTAGAGTTCGTTAAACCCAGCGGAACTTTCTCAGAAGTTCTACTTGAAACAGACTCGAGCAGCTTCAAACTTGGACAGCTGATCCCGGTTGCTGGAATCACCCTGTATGCTGGCGGGTTCTTAGTCGATGGATGATGAGTGCGATGGCAAAATTATCCGTTCGTGTGCTTATTAAGGAAAGATACCGCTCCTCTTTGCGACCAATGCAATTTTGTAATTACCGTGAATCACTTAATGCTAGACTGTCAAAAGTATGAAACGTGTAGCGTCGTTATCCTTCCTTGATCACGTCTACTGATACGGAATTAATAAATTGCTGAATAAACTAATGGGCACGCAGCATCATAACACGTGGGACCTCCTTGAAGAGTGAAAGGGCACAACGAAGAAAAGTAATAAAAAAGAGTTAAAATTGTTTCTGTTCTAATTTCACAGATTCTACATCCTGTACAATTTTGTGATAACCATAATTTTTATAAAAAAGCACGACATATACCGGTCTCTTTTTAATCACGCAAGTCCGACAGTTTAGTTTTAAACAATAGATAACAGGGGCTGGAATTGAAAGGCGTCCGATGTTCCCTTTAATCAGCCAGTATATAAAACACACAGCTCCATTTCGACAGATTCAATTACACCGGGCACACCACCTTCGCAACAGTTATCCCTCGGTCTCATTCACCGGACGTCCTTCACTCCCCGAGAACGGTGTGGAGGTCTACAAACAAGACTGGCCGGGGCTGGCCAAATAAACCACGAGGAACATATTACTTTCCATCGTTTTGGCCGGTCGAAAACAATCCACACGCAAATCGTCCGAGTTTCACGCGTCCGTCGGGCCCGGTGCACCGTGTCGTACATCAACGTCCGGCAAGAGGTGGGCGGACGTCGCGTCAGCCGTTGACGCCCCGCGAAATTGAATCTAAGGGACCAAGGGCTCCGTTGCTGCCTCCTTTTCTCCCTAGAGCCGGGCCAGGCTCCGCTGCAGGGAGGTCGCAAATCATCACCTCGCTACATTTACAACGTTAGATAGCCCAAGATTACGGTCGTTCGGTTTTCAAGCCTGAGAGGAGACGAGGAATCCCATCCGGCCTCATCCTCTTCCCTTGGACACTCCACGGCGATCCTCGTGCGCTTCTCGAAAACGATCCATACTTTGAATCTTCTCGCGAAACACCGAGATCCTTCAGCTTCCGCGAGACACGGACAAAATGAACCCTTTGAAGAGGTGATTCGTTGTTTTAGAATTTATTTTTAGTGAATTCGTAAAATTAATTTGCTTAGCCCATGGAACACCCTGTTAATACTTTACAAAATACAAACCGCGTAATCTTTTAGTATAAAGTCGTCACTTGTATCATTGGTTCTATTGATTCGATTAGCTTCTGGTAGTGGTATGATGTGGTGCAAATTAAAAATTACAAATCACTTGAGCCTATTAATGTAAAAGGAAGCTTGAACATTGTTCTGTGATACAGTAACTCCAACCAAATTTATTAGATTATGTTATTGGGGCTCAGGGATCTATTAAAGAGAGTCGTGGGACTTTCAACAACTTTGGAATAACCTGGAAAATTTGTTAATAAAACAGTTATTAACCTACTTCAGTAATACAAAGGAGTGTGATAGTATCCAGTTTACAACTCAATGAACTGGTCCAACAGCATCCTCATTAAGTGTCAATCACTATTTTAACGAATCTACTCCGGGTTCAATCAACAGAAGCGACATAAATGACACGAGTGACACAAATGACACAAATTCTACACCTTCGATTCCTAAAGCACCGACAGTCACAATATACAGGTCGAAGCTAGCCCACACACTGTCTACAATCAATCAGCAATCAGCCCGGACGATTGTCACGGTGCAGCTCCAAATCTACCGACGACGGTGACAAGCCCACACACATTTTGCATAGGTCCGTGGATATAAATGAGCACCGCTCGCAGAAACAATTACACGGCAGGAACAAGATGAAAATCCGCTGGCATCGAAGTCGACAGTGCCTCATACCACGGGCCGTCCACATCGCATTACCGACAATCCGCGCGCAGCATTTCAATGATCTCTGCCGGGCCCGACCCCTGTCACCGTTAAGCACTCAATCAAGCCCGACTGTCCGAGCGAAACAATACGCAAATGAAACCGCGAGGCAGGTGGGTGGGCGTCGCCAGAGATAATATGTATTCGAACCGGCGATCTTCTCTCGAACGGAGACACGCGGGCTTCTTGCGCGTCCCTCAACATCTCTGAATCCCTATAATCACCGGCTCATTACTGCTGTTGATCAAATTGTTAGAGCCGTTCACATAAATTCACGAGGTATCCTTCATTGATCGCGTCGTTCTTCGGTCATTTTTTATAGAGAAAATAAAATCGTTTTATTAGATGGAAGACCGTACAAAATAAAAATTATCTACATCAATTATAAGAAAGGGGAGTTACATTGAAATTGATCTTCAGAATTTTAATCAGAGTTTCACCTACTCCTGTTTGCTATAAATCAGCAAAAACACTGTAAACGATAAAGATTTTTAATTTATGTTCGTTTGGACCACAACAGCATTCGTAAAGATTATATATAATAAACTATTTTATTTAATCATGGCAAAACTCGACTCATATTTTCCAAAACATAGTCTATAAAAAATGTATAGCTCGTGTAATTCTGATTAAATTTACTTAAAAAAATTTACGCATGTACTCCAAAATTGTGTGCAAAATTCAAATGTAAATGCTACGACAGTTTCTCTGAGAAATATTCCTGAAAGTACACTAACGAAATAAATGCACTATAGTATAATTCAATCCCAAAAGCAGCAATTCCACTGAGTTTCCCGATTAATTACGATATTTTATCTCGGGCGCGCACGAATTTCGGACATCCTCGATAGCACAGGTGGATTGCATAAATTATAATTCGCCGCTTACGGCCACGTAACATTATTATACCCTAGAATATTAACCAGAGCTGCATTCTCTCGTACAGATTCCAATAAATGGAACAAATTTCGCGACTTAATTAAACGATACAATGTTTAAATCCTACGGCGAGTTTGATACCATTCGTGCGATACTTTACGAGCATCTCTGGACGATAACGCCGTATATTGAGGGGACTTCGATAGCGATAAAAAGTCGATTGCACGCGGCGCATCGCGATAACAGCGCCCACGAGCTTGATCTCCGACGTTTCGCAAACGGCTCGATACGATCTCTCATCTCTGAGGAGTTCACATCGTTCGAGAGATTATCGTAAAGGCGTGTGCGCAAAAGCCCGCGGGGACGACGCGCGTTTCGCACGAGAAAACTTCCCGCGAAATGGCTCGTTCGTGTGCGCGGGCCAATAAAAAGATGGCCGGTTCTCACGTGGCTGAGAGATCCCGTTCGCTACGGAGAAGAGAACGAATTTCGGAGTAATAATCGTGAACGGCGAATCCGAGGAACGGGAGCCGCTCGACCGGCATAAAGGATGACGATAAAGTCTCGCCTAAGTATATCTAATGACATCATTTGGAAGGCGAGCGTAATAAACGCGCACAAAGGCGCGGGGATTTCGTCGAGAGTGTAAAAACGTAGAAACGGCTTAAGACCCGGGAAGAAACTGTAGAAATCCATGGTTCTGGAATTCGTTTCGGAAAGAATTTCGCTCGAAATGCCTCTCACTGGTTTGATTATAAAACGAACACACAGTCGATTAACATAAGTTGAACCAAAATTTTGAAGCTAAAACGAGCTTGAAAATATTCAATTGTTTCAGAAATATCTTGTTGAGGAAGTTTATGGTTAAGTACCAAAATAAATTTGAAATAAAAGAAAATTCAGTGGAAAAATGCCTGTTTTTTGTTTTGAAAAAATCAGAGGATCAAACTTATCCAGAACCTTACTAGAGCAGGTTTCCAATTGCCATTGGACATAGGTTGCTTAATAGCTGAACCCAATATTAGTGCTTGTATATATATGATAGCCTTTTTAAATACATGTAATCTACGTGCCTAAGGATTTTTGATTTTTATATTGTAAATAATATTTTTGTTATACCATACAATATACTCTGTACTAATTCTCTGTTATGTAATACTCTGTACTAAGCATTATGTTGTAATAAATCTCATATGAGATTTCCAAAATAAAAAAAAAAAATTAAACATTGCCAGAGAAGCAAAAGATATGTTTGGCCCATGGGGGGATCGAACCCGCGACCTTCGCGTTATTAGCACGACGCTCTAACCAGCTGAGCTAATGGGCCGTCTTTTGCAGTTGCTACCGTTAAATATTTAATCCAACATAACTGTCTCAGGAGTTTAGAAAAAAATAATATACATTTACTTCAAAAATAAACATTTCTTCTGACCTAGAATAATTCCATTCTGTATAATTTTCCTCTTCAGAGTCGTCTTCAACACATCTTATTTTAGCCGTTAGACTGATTAAAATTTCTTTTTATATTGTACATTTTTTACACCTGTAGATTGGCTGAATCCAAAATCGAACAATTGACAACTCTTCTCAGAAATGAAAACACTGTGACACCGTTCAGGAACATTTTACAAAATTTTCAAATACCTGTAACTAATAATTTTAGAAAATGCCTGCAGAACAGCCGGTTGATCAACTAAATGACACACTCAAGGAAATCGTGTACAGAACGAATAATTTGGATAAATTCAAGAGATTGTCGCGTCAAACACATTACGATGTCAGAGAAGTCGAAGGTTATACTTTTATTAACTATAATTATCTTTTCATTTACCAAATATTTGTTATATTACCTTACTTTCTTTCATAGTTCTGGCAATAATACATCGAAAATGTGTACAGACGTTAGGCCCTATGGCGAGATCGGTGTTCCGTGATATTTTCCAGTCTGGCTTCGATTTTACAGAGAATATACGCCATTTGTTAATCGATAGATTATTTGGTGTAATGGATACCAAAAATGCGTTGCAGGTAATGCAAATATCCGCAGACTAATGTCGAGAAATTGTTAATTAGAAAACAAATATTGAGACGTGTAATTACAATTAATAATAAACCCGCAGATACACGTTGATGCATGGATCGAGGGACTTTCAGTGGTATTCCGTGGCACTATGGATGAAAATATACAGTTTGCTTATAAAGTAATGTTCTTTTGCCTGCATTATTCTCAAGCTGAATTTTGACAGTCGAATTTCTGAATACTCGAATATTTTAAAATTAAAAAATAATTCGTTTATGTTAATCTATATTTCGAATCACTAGGTGTACGACAATTTGAAAACAAACAAACTGAAAAGGGATCAAATATTTCCCATAATGCGCGGGTGTTTAATCAAACTCCAGAATGATGAGAATCCGGATGAAGCTGTCAAAGTAAAATAGATAGTTACAATTCTGTTAATATAAATGTTTATATATGACAAACAACTTTCGTTTAACAATTAGTAAACATTTTTCATGTATTCTATAATAAGTTCTTTATACAGCACGATTTTTCTTTTTGGTCGAAATGCTATGGCTCTTCAAAAGGAAAAAATTTTGTCTTTTCAAGGATCTTATAGATCTTTTGCTGAAGAAGCTTGACGTTGATCGCGATGGCTCAATCTCAGAAGACGACTTCAAAACTGCCGTGAAAGAGAGAAATCCACTCTTATTGGAGAGCATGGGCCCAGTCTTCCCATCCAGAGAAGCTCGCCATGTCTTTTTCAGAACCTTCACCGATCGTGTTGGAAGTTATTAAGAATCGTCATTAACTTCTAGTAAGTATTGATCAGCTTTATTTTATGTTCCACAAACATTCTAATGAATAATTGATTCATAGGAGTATGACTAAGAACTAATACCGATCATGAGATGAAGAAGATAAGATAAGGGCTGTTATTCAGGCATTTCTTAAAATTATTGTACAAGGTACTCGTTCAAAAAGGAATTCATTAATATTTCCTGAAATAAATTCTAAAACTCACATTTGTTTCAGATCATCTGGCCATATAATATTTAAAACAATACAATAAGAAAAAAAAATGAAAAACAATATAATAAGAAAAAATATCAATTCATTATTAAAATTATTGAAGAATGAATTAAATAGCAGAAAATTTTCATTTTTCATAAGGATTCACAGACAACTAACGATCATTAAGAAGATGAAGTCATCGAATATTAAGCATAAATATTATATGCCAATATAAACTTGAAAATTGAGAACAGAAATGCTGTTTCTAAGCTATCTAATACAACATCGATTGCCAGCAGAAACTCCCACGTTCCGTGTGAACCAGCCTAAAGACTTCCACTGCTCGATGTGTACTTTCCCGAAGTGTACCCACGACGATTCCTAAAGAATAATTCAAGAGGAACGGTGATCGGAAAGCCAAGAACGCCGCCGCCAACAGGGGAGGAAAATGTGCCAAATCAGACAGAAGAGATCCGACTAGGCGCTGTCCCACGCTCCACTAACTTTTCCATGTCGAGCCTGAGCTGCATCCCTTACGACTGATCGAACGTCGTCGAATTGACTCGCTTCGTCTTCCAAACAATCGCTAATGGACCGCGATAATACCATCCCCTAATCGCATCGAACGCAATCCGCGACGCAGTCGTTGAAAAAGGACTCGATCAACTGCTCAATTGAGTTTCCGTGAGTGCAAATTATCTGTTCGACGAGTGCGTTTTACTGGAACATCCCCTATTTCCTCGCTGTCGAGGGCTCTTAAGCAAATACTACCCTACAAAAAAAGTATAGCGAACACTTGACTGAAGCTGTATACTTGAATCACACGGTCTTATTTATACTTGTATCATTAGAACAAATTTAATTATTAAACTGTGAATTCTTATGCATTTCTACGAGTTCTTTTATAAAAGTCAGAGAAAGTGAAAATGTATTTTGCTGGTTAGAAGATGCTTTTCAGCGTGAAATTGATATAGTACCCATTTTTTGTCAATATACAGGGTGTCCGATAAATGGAATCGCGCACGAATACGTAGTGTATGAAGAGCTAGATGAGTTTGATTAGAGCATGTTCATTGAAGCAGACGCGTCAAGGTGTTTCAGCAGGGTCTCAATCGTCGCGTGGTGCACGTGGCGCGCCACCAACGAATTTACGAACATCCTGGACGACTACTACTATCTTTTCTTCCGCAGCGTGTACACCTTATATCCACGGTCGCAGACACAAATACGAACATTTCGCTGTCGACACGCCACGGGCATGTTTTCTCAGCTGGTGCCCTAACTCTCGATCTCGACGATCCTCTCGGTTCCCCACCCTGCTCCACGCTACACGGCAGAGATCCTGGTGGATCCTTTCAAGACACGGTCGGCTACCCACAAAGGATCTGCCCTTTCATACGCACGTTATTATACTCTTTACAGAATATCGTTCCACCTTCTCCCTTTTGGAAGCGGGAGGAACGAGAGAAAAAAAAAAAGAAGAGAAGGACTCGGACCAGACTGAAAACGGGCGTGTGTGTTGGTGTTACACGGCGTTGTACGTGTGCACGCCCACGCATTGTAGGCTCGAGCCTCCGGGACAGGGTGGACGTTTCGACGAAAGCCTCGAGATTTTCTCGTTTAATTTGTTGTTATAGCTGCTTGAGACGGGGGGATCGGGCCATACGACCGACCGTACCCGATCCTCAAACATTCATTATGTTTTTTTGTAACACATCTCCATCGATCCACACCGTTCGCACATCGCACGATTGCGGCTTTTCCGCGGCTCGGTGTTTACTCGCCACTCGCCGCACAATCTGTGTATATTTGCCCACCGTATCCAGCTAACCGTCTCTATTAATCCAGGGAACAAGAGGGTGGCTTTTGTGCACGGGACCTCGAGCACGCAGTCGATGGCAGTACGGCCCCGATAATTAACAACGTGACAATGCCGTATTGTTGAATTGTTTTTCGTAATAGTCTATCAACTACCGCTCGAGCCCGTTTAATAGACGCCGCGCTATCACCGTTTGCCGAACGGTAATTAATTCAGTGATCAGAGTGCTGCAGATTGCGGATCTTCCTGCGAATTTTAGGTCTCGTAAATTGGGAAGGTTAGCCCTTTTGGGATTCTCGTGTAACTGAAAATAGATTTTTTAAAGGTACAGAACCTTAAAAATGATTTCTCAAAATTTTATGCTGAAATTCATTGAAATAATTAGAACAGAAATTTTTTCTAGTCTATGGACGTATCTTCGTTCTTATAAAATAATATTTTTTGGAAAGAATTTTAATCCTGGTTTCGGGCACGAGAATCCTTTCGTTAAAAAAAAATATGACGATGTCCAGGTGTGTCGAGAATAATTTATGTTTACAAAAACTGCTAAGAAGACGAATAGAAATTTGTTCGTAGTTTATGGATGTATCTTCATACTTTAATAAAAAGTTCGCATGCAAACTTGAAATTAATGTTGTTTGCGGACCATACATTTAGACACAGGGTTAACCGAGTTGATTCGATTTTTCAACAACCGAAAACTCCTGAAGTGCGACGATATCGGCAATTTAGCCATCGTATTTCACGAGGATTCGCGGGAGGATTGGTCACAGGACGGAAGCGCAGTGTCCACGGCACAAAAGCATAAATAGTAATCAGGTTCGATTACTCGGAATGGTTGTGGTTTCGACGGAACGTGATGAGACGGCGAGCGATTCGATTTGCGTGGCCCACGCCCACGCATCAAAAGCGCCGGCACCGTGGTCCACGGCAAAGGATTACGAGAATACCGGGGCAAGTCTCTTTCTCGGCCGATAAATCCAACCGGTAATTCCTGGTGGGGGACCTGATTCACGTGAAATCCAATGCGTAGATCGTATTCACGCGTACGTACGCGGAGAGGATAGAAAAAGTAAGAATGAAAGGCCAGAGAGAAAGAGAAAAAATCGAGTCGTGCTTCTTGGTGTGCGCGACATGTGAACCTGCGACCTTACCCAACGCTGCGAATCAGGCAAAGCGTGTAATTTTCCCGAGAGATTGAAATCGAAATCAGACATCTGCGTGGGCTGCTTAGCGCTTTTAATTACCGTAGAGCCTGGACGAGCTCCGTTAGTATTGTAATTTCGCGTGGTTTATAATCTTTGTTCCTTAAATGTGACTCGTGTTATGTGGTTGATTGCAATTTTCATTTTGTTCTGAAGTACGAACTTTGTAAAACTGTTTATACAATCTAAACGATCGTAATGTATGTGTTTTATGTACACCGTTTAAAAGAATCGGTTAAAGAATAGCGAAAATAAAATTATCAAGAAAACTCCGATATTAAATTCAAGAAATTCGACAAGACTTTTCAATTATTTTTGCAGGTAGATTAGATAGCTATTAGATAGCAGAACAGTGGATAAAATAATAGAAGAATAAGCTCCTCAGAAATTCATAAAACCCTCAGTTCGCCTACTGGCACTGATAGAAGTGTAAACAAGACAAAATATTATAAAAACATTCTGCACAATTTCGGATTTGTTTGCACATGAAGGATGCTAAAACTTCGAAGGTTCAATTTAGAAGTAAAAGAGATTGCCTTGGCGTGAAAGGGACGAACGGCAGCACGTGGTCACCCGTTCGAACACGACACCGGCTTGTCGAAACAGCAGGATCTACCCTGAAGCTGGGGCCTCCCGGACAAATGGATTTAGGAAGATTCCGCTAACGAATCCGCTGATTTATCGTGGCTGAGGCGGCCATGTCCCCCGGTTTTCTCGGTATCGCTTCAGTTTCCACTGGCTACGGGCAACCGGCGAAGAATTATTGCGTTTCGGTCGAAAGGGACGGAAATACGAGCGCGGTTTGTTCTGTAACAAGAATCAGTGTATGGTAAATAATTACCGGTGGCAGCTGGCAAAGCAGCGTCGGGGGTCGGGGTAGCAGTAATAGGCTATATGCTCGCAGTTAGGGAAACGACCTGTTGGATCGCGGGGTTGATGGAGGTGGTTTCTAAATCACTTTCATAACTGTGGTTACCGGATCGAGAATTTTTGTGCTTTCATTTTAACGCTCAGTATTCGTTGAAATACGCTATTTTAACTGGAATTGCATTTCAACTGTAATTGAAATTCACGCAAGGGTTAAAAAAAAAAGTGAAGCAGCGAATATTCCAAAACATTATAAATTGGTCCACGGTCTAAGTAAAAGGAAACTGCAAGAATCTGATTTTTTGAGACTGGAAAACCAGAATGGCTTCTTAGCCACCCCGAGCCTACACCCTCGGGAGCCGTGCATCAGCACGGTTCATTGAACATTCAGCGAGTGCGGGGAACATTGCGCAATCGTCTCAGCTGGACCAGAACGGCAGCATCGATATTTATGGGGCACGGGGACCGAAAGCGGCCGTCGATTTTTCCGCGATGGAAAAGCGATCTGGCCGCCGCGTTTCTGACGCTTTCGCCTATCCGTTAATTAAATTTATTGGCCGAGCGGGGAACGACCTTTCGCCCGTTCCCCTACACTCAACACCGGTTCGGTTTAACTCGGTTCCCGCCGTCTGGAATTCGCGGAATAATAAATTTCTGGATGCTTGATTTATCGGGTCACCCGATCACCGTACGTGATACCGCGTAGGTGTCGCCCGGGAGAATGATTAACGTTCGATGGACCCGATCGAGTTTTACAATCGCCGCTTTCCGAGGAATTTCGTACGCGGCGGCCAAGTGCTCCGGCGTGAACCTGTTCGAAATCTCCCGTCGGAGATCGATTGCGATCTAAAGAAATTTGCAAATTAACTTTTCCGCCTTTTATACCCCCACGCGACCGATTTGCATCGGCCGGGTAACAACTTGAACGCGTTAAAAGCCGCCGAGCCGGACACCGAGGACCAGACTTGCTTTCTTTCCGCGGTTTTTCGTTTGGCGCGCGACTGAATAATAATGTAAAGCAGAATGCGCGCTATGGGGCCATTGATCATTATTGTATATGCGTTTGTCTCTGTCGCCGAACGGATTAATGGCACTCGTGGGAAACTTGCGAAAGTGTGCCTGTGCACGTGCTTGCAGAATATCATTCGAATATTTTTTCTTACGATATAGTCATTATCGTAATGCAGAATAAAAATTGTCTACCTTAACTGTAACATGCAGGAGCTACATAGACATTTGACGGATTCTTAATCGGTTTAATTAGTCGAAAATAATATAATAATATTTTCAAAACATATAGCGTTATCAAAAAATGATTAGGAAATTGAAGGACGTTGGTGGTGCAAGTGAAAATAAGGCGGGTCTGAGCCACCATTATGTTATCTTTTAAATTTGAAAGATATTGTCCTGTTTTGTGCAACTATCGTTCTACTTTACTTACATCTTTCGAATCCCATCAAACGTTTTACAACATTTCAAGCAACTCCATCACGGCCACTATCTTTTAGACGAGTGAAACTATCTAGAGGAGCTACCGCATTCGTACCGAAACTGTAGATCAAGTCCCTCGGAACGTCGAGCGTATCAGCTCGAAAAGTTTCGTGTCAGTCGAGCGAAGCGTGTTTCTCATTTCGTTTGGGGAGTTAATTAGCCCGACGAACGAAGCTGGGGAACGTCATTCAGAGACGATAGGATCTGTGAAAGACACGTTGGGCAACGCCCGCGACGTGCCACGCGACTAGACAGATTTCCAGGAGGAAGAATCGTGTCCCCGTTTCGCTCGCTTCGTGATGGACAGGGCCGCCGTTAAATCATCCGTCGGCTTGGCCCAGCTGTTTGTTTCTACAGGAATTCAATTCTCTCGCAAATCGAGAGAGCACGAGGCCCGAAATTCAGCCGAGTTCCGGTAGCGGCCACCCGGCTCCAAATTACAGGGGATTTATCGACGAGCAACGCATCATCGACGCCGGCGACGAAAATAAATTCCCCGCGCGAAGACACGTCCGATCGGTAAACACGTCTCGGGCTGTAATTTCGCGCTCGTGGGCCAACAGTCGCCGGAAATCATATAGCAAAAACAATTTCGATCAGAATGACTGAATTTCAGGCCCGCCGGCACGCTGTTGCAGTCTGGGAAAATTGTCCTCTTTCACTGGCACAACCCTGTAATTCTCGCGGCGATGAAAGCCTCGCAGATTAATGCGAAAGCGATTTACTTTCTTATCGGATCGATAAAAACTTTCCACTTTGTTTGGGACGAGTTATGCCTCTGTCAATGGGATTATTCATTCGTTTCGGGACCACACATGAAGCCTCAAGTAAACCAATTTTTTATCTTCTTCTCCCTTACTCTTCATTTTTTACAAATAATTTTACTTATGGCTTCTAATCCTGCAGAATTAATTTTTTGGGAAAGAAAATTGTTCTGGATCGTACACTGTTTTCATTGTTGAACGAATTTCTGTTCTCTTCTCCTCTCAATCTACATTTTTTGAAAGATACAATTTTATTTATGGCTTTTAAGAATTATTTTCTGAGGGAAAATGAAAATTGTTGTAGCACGATACATCTTCCTGGTGGTAATAGAAAATATGCAATCAATGTGAAAAATCATATTGGAAGAAGAAAATTTGAAGTTTCAATATTAGCTAATATTTTAAGGCAAGGATATATTGATTGCAACAAAGAGAGCCTTTTTAGACAATCTTAAGATTGGAACTTTAAACTGCTACCAAGATCAGAAAAGAAGTATGATTTAAACTAAAGTTATCGACTGAATAAAAGCCACCTTTTTTCGCACCTAATAAATAATTTACGAGGCTAGCTGTGAGCGTCTTCGGAAGCCCACCATCATCGCCAAGGACTCTCCTGCAGCCCGGTCCTCTCCCAAATTATCTTCACCTATGCAACGCAACAAAGTGAACTGCTAGTCAGTCGGTCTCGATCAGCGGAGCCCGGATCGCAACAAAGTGTTCATCAAATTCCACCGGGCTGCCCAGCAGATTAACATTGTTGGGCAGAAGGGCTTAAGAGACCTTTATCTGTTCATTGAACGTCGGACCATGAAGTCCGATTGCAATCCGCAGATAGGGATCCAATTAATGAAGGAAAGAAGGCGAGGATCTCCGATAGAGGCTCCATGGACGAAAACACCGGGAGACGGAGCGATAATGGCGACGCATGGTCCGTGGACCCTGGCCATCGCCATAAACTATCTCAAGGTGTCGAGTTTGTCACGGTCATGCGAGACCGAGTTTTCAAAACAGGATTAGGCGTCGCCTCGCGTCGGATCTGAGCGCCGTATCTCTTGCGAAACGTGCATCGTCCATTTTTCAGCGACGTCCACCACCTTTCTCCCCTCCACCTTTTTTCTCGGCTACGGACGCCGTTATGGCACCCAGCCGTGGGTAACCGGGGGGATTATCCACATCCGGTCATTTCAGCCTAATTTTTTTTCTACCTTCTTCCCGAAGGTTCCCGGAGGCGACGCGTTAGAAACGTCCGAGACTCCATTCACGGATATCGAGTGGTTTATTGATCCATTGCGTTCATTCAACATACTGATCCGGCTGCCTTCAATGGCTTTTCGCATTGTTCGCAATGCTCTCTCCTTCTCTTCAGTCAGAGATCGGTTGTGATCTGATTCGAGAAGCTCTCTTTTGTTCCTACTTCCTGGGCGATGCGCACTTCTGTGAAACGATTTTACGAAGTCTCTGCGAACCCTCGGTGGGGACAGTTTTCACGGTTACTTAAATCGTGGATTAATTCGTTGGTATGAGACTGAGGATTTAATTGAGGTACTATACTTTAAGATATACTTTGTTGTGTTGTAATGAAACATTTTCCTAATGATTTTATTATTAGTAAAAGATATTCTCGTTGATTTAATGTATACCTACATCATTTCATTTACAAAATAGTAGCTTCGACTTCCAGGATACATTACAAAATTAAAAATATAATGATTTTATTATTAGTGAAAGACTTTCTCGTTGATTTAATGTATACCTACATAATAAGAAATAAATTTTAAGCAACATCTACTACTATATTGCTTATGACAGATATACAAATTTCCCTACTCCATGTACATACTCATTATTTACAAAACCAATTTGTCACGTCATTATCGATGACTATTATGCACGATCTGTACTTATAAAATTGATTTACCAACGTGTGTGTTCCTTTGAGCAACGTTGCCATAAATCTCCGAATGTCTAAGATTAATCATAAAATAACGCGTAGGACGAAAGAAAGCTTTCGCAGCGGATGAAATGATTCTTTTCAATCTAGAGAAGTGAGAAATGATAATTCTTACAATCACAGGGATCGCGGGCTGCAAGGTAGAATTCAATTTACTCGGGGACGAGTTTCTACCTATCTACTACGTTGCCGTGACAACTCGTTTTTCCTCATTTCGCCGAACGTGATCCGATGCAGCGCGGAATGGTTCATTATCCTGTCAGGATACCCGCGGGGAAAATGACAGGTTCTTCTGGAAGTGGGTCGCGTAGCTGGCACGAAATTTAAAATACAGAGGGGAGGGATTAGCGTAATGACGGGGATAGAGAAGAAACATTTTGACTCGACAAGAGATACGATTGTCATTTTACTGTGGGGCTTGACGCACGGGATCCAGCTGTTTCGGATGAAACGCTTAACTATTTCTGTCGCGAGGACAGCCGGCCTCCGGAATTTGGGGCATTCGCGTTCTTCTGACCCATTCAATTCATTTAAGAATTTTCCACCGTGCTATTTTCCACTGTGAAGATAACTTTAAAATAAAAAGAAGTAAATTGTATAAAAGTCTGATCGTTCATAATCAATGTATTTATTTAGAATTGTAATGGAAATTGCTGTAAATTAACAATTTCATGGAAGTAACATAATCAACGTCTCCATTCAGAAGATTCATGGAAATTACAGTAAATTAATTTGATGGATGTAACATTATATCCCTCTTTTAGAGTGTACATAAGTCAAATTATAGATTTTTGTGCAAAATAATATGTTTCGGTAATAATTAAAATAATTCAAAACAATATGCCAAAATTTTTAAACTTTTAATTTTCCTACTGCTTTATTAAGTGTCACCTATTTACTCGTTTTTATCAAGGATAGCCCTTTATAAAATAAAATACAATAAACTTTAGTGACGATGAAGATACAATTCTGTATTGCAACATTATTAACGACAAGATACGACAACTGGTTAACAAGGAGTCGGAATGGCTGAATCCATACCTCTGCAAACCGTCCAACAAAAGCGCGAATTTACATAACGCTTCATAGTTGTGTAATAAACGAGGAGCGTCGTTGAAAGTGCGCATCGACTTTATCGAAGGCAACACCGTTCACGAATGGTAGGACATCAAGCATTGCTGGCTAACAGGAAATTGACAAAAGGAGGAGCGTAACGCGAGGACCGGTAGTCTTGTCGTCGTTAACCGACGTCAAAGTCGTTAAATAATTATCACCACGATCAGCCTCGATTAATGTTGCCCACCGTTTCATCCCGGATCCGAAGTGCACCGCCACCACCGAGAAAAGAACAGACGCACTTCTGGTATTTAGCGTGAGGAATGGCGCACGTCAGCGTGATGGATAAACTCGGTTTCCCGCTGTACTTTATCGTAAATGGCGGCGGGAGTATTGCGGAGGCGAAAACACAGGTGGCCGTGGTCGTGTATTACGCGAAGAATACGAACTCCTAAGTAAGAGATCCTGCGGGAATAATTAGGAACATTTGTTACGGGGCAAGAACTGTCGTTGGCAGCCACGGTTATCGCTTCCAAAGTTCAACGTCCCCGGAGACGTCTGCAAAAAAGCCGAGGAACAATATGGACTCGATGAAACACTAAATTCGTTAGAAGAGTTTCCTGTGTTTCATAAAAAAAAAATGGTAGAAGCAAGCTGTGTCGAGTTTAACGCTTTCACGCTCCACCTAACAGATCCTACAATATCGTATCCACTTTTACTTAATTAAACAAATTCATTTATCATCACATTTTAAAGAAATACATCTCGTAGAACCGACAGAAAAAAATTAATCGTTTTGCAACGTGTAAAAATGATAAATTTCCGTCCTGAAGAAAAGAAAATGAGAGGACAATCTACGTTGTAATCACAAAATATTGAGAAAGAATGATTGCAAATAATACAAATTATCTTGAAAGCGTGTAGAACAATAAATATCGACGAACAATTTTCCCATTACGTGTTTTCAGTCATCGCGTCAATTTGATTTCATTGATTCCGAATAAACGTGCTGCGTATCATATTAATCGTGAGCGACGCGGAATTTTATTGAAGTTCCTGTGCTTTATTTTTCCATATTCCCAGAAATAGTTTACAAAATTAATTATTTATCCGGCCATCGTTTCAACGCCAGCGGAAATGTTGGAAAAATGAGGAACAAGGGTTAATTGCAAAATCCGTTCCGGGCATAGCGAGGCAATAAATATTACACAACTGCGAATACTTACTCAAGGTTACGGAACAATGTCGCGAAGCTTGTACTGTACATTTCACACAAATTACCCGGGCGAATAATTCCGCGGTAAACTCGCTAAGATTGTGTTTTTATGAAATTACCGTGCTCGCGTGTCTGGCCCGGTAAAAAATCCATAAATCCTTGCGGAACTGGGTATGCAAAGGAGATGAGGCCTGATCACAGTGATGAACGAATCACCTGCCTCAACCAGGCACAAATATCCCATGAACTCTCGCATTACGCCGTGTTGGTCATCAATATATCCCTCTAAGCACACGCACCTGTCAGCGATCCGGAAATTGATCCCGTTCTCGTAACTTACGCGGCCGGGGTCTGCGGCAAATCAGCGGTAATAATGACCATTAAATAATGACCGTTCGAGTAATCGATCGGTGTATAGATTGCGTGTGTGTATGCGTGTTGTAATCAAGTGATTCGCGCCGATCGCGGATCGCGAATCGCCCACGGGTGTTCGCGGCCGGTTGTCTGGCAAAGTTGCCGAAGATTCACCGAGAATATCAAGATATCTCGTCCCCAAGCAACACGGTATCGATCTTCGATGAGTATCTGCCCACGTAGACCCGATATCCGGCTACGTGTACAACCCCGGCCGTGCTCGTAATGATTATCGATCATTTCCGCGCCGGCGGTTCCGCCGGGGTCAGAAGTTAATCCAAAATCAACGGCGATTCGCGCCGGAACATTGTCTGCATCAGCGACCATCTAAACTCCAATTTTAAAACCTCATTCTAATTGTTCCTCACCTTTTAAACGGGCCAGACTTCGAACAATTTTATTATTGGTCGGTTAAGCATCAGTTTTTATGAATATCTTGGAAAAAGTTTCATGCAGCTACTCGCATAATTGCCAAAGTTGCACGACTAAACTTCGAGAAAATTCCAAAGGAAAGTTGGAAAAGTCGGACAAACTGCAAAAATCATAATTTTTTACTACAAGTAGCAGATTGACGTGTTTGAAACATGTATTGTATTGTCGACAAATTTATTGAAATTTGGACATGACAATGTCTGTCACGTGAGCTAGTACAAAATAAAAGTTCTTTTGTCAATTGTGATAAACATAAGTCAGATAGAAATTTGTTTTTCCTGTAATAATTATAGAGAGTTGAAATTAACGTACCTATGTATGTGGTTAAATCGTTTTAATTTTTCATATTTCACCCACTGAGTTTCCTTACAAATGCATAAAATGAACAGTCTTATCATTACAACCGAGTAATTGAATATTTATTCCACGTTTAATTTAGAGAAGAATTTTAACGCACTTTCTATTATATATAGAGAAGATGGAATTTTAAGCATTCACCAACGAACGACAAACAAATTATTTAAACAAGTTAGAGTTCCACGTGAACTAGAAGTTCCAAGAGGCCCAGGGACGTTCTAAATTTGACATGCACCACGGTGCAAGTTTGCAATTAGTTCCGCGACAGGCACGAGGTGTCTCTTATTATTCGCCGATGACTCAGCACGAGAAATATTTTCAAAATACGTTTTGAATATTAAAATTCGAAGGCGGTTGTGGGTCTGAACGGTAGATTGTTCCGTTGCGGATCCTCTTTGATTCGATTGTCCCCCGGCGCATTCGAGTCTGCGACGGTCACAATAGCCTTACAAGAATATTTGCAAACGACGTCATCCATTGTCGGCGCGGCCGGCTCGTGAATTCTTCGGGATACATGGAAATCCAAGACTCGAGACGCGTGACGACACTTGTATAATGGTCCGCTAACGACTCAACATCTGTCGCGTAGTTATTCGAGGCGCATGACGTTTCCGACGCCTCCCTGCGGAGAGGCGACCTATCCGTCTAAATTCTGAAAGCTCTTCCGCTACGTTCCCTGACAGTTCGAGACCACGATGCTCGAGAAACATCAATAATTAAATGAAAAATCTTTAGCAAGCAGACTCTATGCAAAATAAAGATTGTCTGCAAGCACTGCAACAGGCAGAAGCTACATAGTCGTTTCATTTTAACCATTTTAACCCTTCGGGGTCGAAGCACAATTTTTTGGAGAAAATTACATTACTCGAAAATTGTCAAAGCTTTTCCGTTACGTACCCTGGTACTTCAACACTTTGATGCTTGACAAACATCAATAAATAAATGAAAAATCTTTATGAAAAATAAAGATTGTCTACAAGCACTGCAACAAACAGAAGCCACATAGACGTTTCATTTTAATCATTTTAACCCTTCAAGGTCGACGTACAATTTTTTAGAGAAAATTATATTACTAGAAAATTCTGAAAGCTTTTTCGCTACGTTCCCTGGTACTTCAATACCTCGATGCTTGACAAACATCAATAAATAAATGAAAAATCTTTATGCAAAATAAAGATTGTCTGCAAGCACTGCAATAGACGTTTTATTCTTACTTTAATAATTTTATCGCGTCTCGTGAACCGGCCGACACTGGTATTAAGTACAGAAGTACCTATTAAAATTGAAAGGTATGAACAAGTTCCTCATAAAAGAGATCCAATAATTGCACTGATTCTTTGAAAAGCTAAAATCCCGAATTAATTGACTTGGGATAAGACTGCCGAGGCCTTGTTAATATAAAAATCTGTCGAAGCGGTCCGTACAATTAACTATAACATGGGTCGAAAAGGACCCCGGATCCACTTCCCATCTATCTGTCCAGCTCTGCGCAGTCCGGCAGTTAATTGCATCCATATATGGCATGGCCACGGTCAGAAAACGGGTCGTTCAACAGGTTGGACCATCACGAAGGTCCTTCGAACGAAGTTTCGGAGTTCTCTATAAACGTCTGCGCTCTAATAATAATTATTCAGCAGGAGATCGGACAGTGCGGAGGAACTGTTAGGGCCAAAAATAGAGTGACCAAGTCCTCGTCCATATTGCGCCGGCGAAATACGGTGAAAGCGAGATCAGAGCGAAGCGACACAACGCCGGACGATACCGAAAGCCATTACGGGGCCATAACGCAAGCAGGATGGTAAGTCGCGATTGATATGCAAATCGGCCGCATCATTAGTGGGGCCCCGTACGTGCGCCAGCAAAGAAGGAGCACCGAGGAGGTGTGACCATTGCAGGAAAGGAGGATTCAAAGGGTGGCTGTCGCGCATTCACTCGAAAGGAAGGAGAGAGGACACACCGATGGTCATCGGTCGTTAAAGTGAAAAATTATACTTTCCTTAGATCCTCGTTGTCGCCTCGCCTCGTCTTGCCTCGCGTCGGATCCAGATTCAAACGGCCGCATCTGCGGAATGGTCAGCTGCGGCCACTGGCCAATTAGAGCCGCTCTCTGTGAGAAAGTGGCGACGAAAGGGTGGGTGAAATGGAATTCCTCCGGCTTGATATGCCACGGCCATGTGCGCTCCACCTTAATAGGCACATTTTTATTCGTTGTGCGACAAAGGACCGTCCGGCCACTGTTTCTTCAACTGATAGACTGCAGGAGACGAGACACCACGGTCAAATATAAACCGGACTTGTGTGCATTAAGCCATGTCCACACTGAAACAACGTTGAGCTTCTTTTATTCAGTATAAACGGTGACTTCTTCAAGATACACGTTCAAGATACACGTTATACCATACATGCAACATCGACTTCTTAGTTGCAACTCTTGTTTGTTGCTCGTTGTTGTCTCACTCAGTGTGGATACAGCTTAACTCTGATGTAGACAACCAAAATGTATTTGACATGTTTGTACAAATTCTCAATTTAAGACTATAAATTAATATATTGGGAACGTTAACAAATTGTTGAAAGAAATGCGGTTAGTTCCACAAGGAGTAAGATAATAAAGCTCCCGAGATAAAGGACAGGACAAAATGAATAATTAGATCTCTAATTATTGTTAGAGCAGTATTATCTTGTAGCTTGTAGATTATCTTGTACCTACATTATAGGATACCGAAAATGATTTCAGGGCACGGAGGACTCTGTACATCGTACACGCGCGTAACGAGATGTTCTCTATGACGAAAGTTGGTAACCGACGATTTAATTCAATCGATTTTCAATTACCCGATGAAGGGGGCGTTTAATAAAGTCACACGATCGCGCGTGGAGAATTCTCGCCCTTCGAGAGCAGACACCTGCGTCACCGTGCCCCCTATTTACGACGTATCAGGTGATGGTAAATTCAAGACCGTTTTACCAAAACCGGTAATTTTCCCTTCGGCTAAAACACGATGCAAATCTATTAAAATTTCCTGAGAACGAATGCGCAACCTTTCCCCAGGCTTGTGAAAGCTGTCTCTCGTTACTCCGGAGAAAATGTGAGAACCTACAGCATGGATCGCGATGGAAACCGCTGGGGAACGTTGTCCCTATCTGCAATCGTGCAGGGGAAAATTAATTCTTTCGGAAAATCAAACAGTTCTTCGAAAAATAAAAGTTTTCTACTACTGAACCCTTTGACAATTTTAGGACTATACATTTACTTCCCGACGTTGCAAACTATAATACAATTTCCACTTTATGATATAAATCAATATTAAGTGATATAATAAATGCACATAAAAGTACACGCATTGATTAACTTAACAGCGAAACACTTGGAAATATAAATAGATAAAATGGCTATGTTTGAAATTTGGGATTCGTTTTTACCTGAGTAAAACGTCAACAGAATTCAGCAAGGGTTTTCAATTTTCCCTTCGATAAAACATTCAAACAAACCTTGAAGATAAGGTTCGTAAATTCTAGTCACGAAACGCCTACAACCATTCGGTTACAACTCTCGCCGAGTTGTTGATCCTGCGAGTTAAGGGTTGCACTTCCGGTTCCAGGTGGTGGCCGTTGAAAAATAAAACCAACCACCGCCTCTCTTCTTTAACACAACAAACGTACCTTGAAAACGTTTCCCCACAAATAACACAAACAAGCTGGAAAGGAGAAGCAAGTATATAGAGAGGAAGAATTTAATTTTACCGAACACAGGAAACGCTAGTCCCGCAATTAACAAAGCTGTAACAGGCTACCAATTAATCCGGCGAAGTATTCGCCGTGGGTAACGGCTTCTGGCTGTCGGTTCGATTAATCAATGCTAAAATAAAGGTACTTTCACCCGCGGTCGTCGAAAGGCGAATTGCCGGAAGGGGTCGAGATTCAATCAGGCGTGTCAAAAGTGCCAGAAGGAAATCGTAATTCATGGAATTATCAGCGATACATCTCATAGACTACGAATTTAATACATTTATGACAAAAATGGGCTCGTACAATTTAAAGCAGTGGACATGCTAAAAATATTTAAGGACGTGCATTAGGATTAGCTTAATAGCAAACATTTTTTATTTTGCATAAAGATCCGCAGGCTAGCAATCAAAATTAAAGAAACGTGCTTTCCGGATGAAATAGAGAAATCGTATTCGAACATGTGTGATTCATGAACTGCGAAGCTTTTGTAAAAAATGTGTAAATGAAATATGGAGCAGTGACCACAACTATGTACAAAAGAAAGACAATTTTATATGGCTTCTGTTCCACGCGATGAATGTGTTTATTCTTTACGCAAAATAAAAATTATTCCTACTTTGGCAATTTTAACGAGCTAAGAATAAAAGATTGACATTCATCTACTGTTCTAAATTACACCTGTAAGAATGTTTATACCTTGTAAGAATGTTTTAATTTTATAATATTATGTTTAGTTAAGTTTTTAAGGTTTAGTATCTTCTCTATCGTATCTATACATTTAATCGAGGACGATTAATTTGTCAGGATGACCGAATTGTAAGAATGTTTATACCACCATGTAGATGACTAAATGTATTACTTATATATTTACCTGTTATTGATTTATACTGTTATATATAATATTATTGATTTATACGTTGCGTTAGCATTTTGTTAACAAATCCATGTTACCATGAGTTTTGGTTAAAATAAACAGTTTCCTACGAGTGAGTAAAGGATATTGACGTGTCAAACCTCCTTACACACCTACTAATTTTTGCCATAATAATTTTTGCACCTACTGATTTGTTGCAACAGCTCTCTCGACAAGGGCGTCGAAATCGTTTCCACGATCTAGATCCCCCAAAATCCATTTACATACTCCACTCAATCCCCCATCGTCTGAATCCTCTCACCCCACTATTTTCTCCGTTCTCTTTGCCCCTTTCAATTCCACAGGAACTCCCTTCATTCCGCGTTCCTCGGACATCTCACCGGTGTTCTCCGGCCTTATTCCACCCGATCCTTATTCGACTCGGTCGCGCCTTCATCTCCCTTTGGCCTTCGTGTGCGAAGGGTATCGTAGGATATACGTGATTACCAGCAGCCTCCGTGGCAGCAGACATTGGCCAGGGGTTAGGGGTCGTCCCGCCTCGGCTTACCGGGCAGGCTGCGAGTAATTGCAGCCGACTGCAATCCCGGGAAACCGCATCCTGCATCCTCGGTCTACGACGAAAAATTACGCGCTCCACCGTGAATGGGCGCAACCTTCCGTGCCGGACTTTCGCGAGGTCGCGAGAAAGTCAGCGAGGAATCCGTTGACCTTCTCCTAGCGAGATTATCGCGAATATTATCGAGTCAATTGCAACAGAACCGCAGCATAATTTTGGACTATGTATGTAACATGATATTTGGTCCCCTCAGGGTTTCAAATTCATTTACCAATCCTCTTTCCCCCTCTTTCCACTCTCACCATCGCCTTTTCAACGGGACCTACTGTTTATGGTTGGCTCCGAACCACCTTTTGCCAACAACACGTGAAAAACACCCCGGGTGGGTCACTTTCCGGTTTTTTACCAGACGGTCACCCATCCTAGTGCCGTTCACGTTCCACATTGTTTAATAAATAAGTTTGCGACTAACAGTACGAAATTGATTACCAGGAGTTGGGTAGCTAAATAGATACCCTTGAAATGCTGGGTCCAACTAGACCCGGTCTTAACTCTCCAGACATTAGATGTACGTTTAAGAACTTTTAAAGAAGGTGATTTAGCAAATAATTTAGTCTAGGATTATAAAATTGTTTCACTATTGTCGCATATAACTCGCATATATTCGAGCTTGCATAGTTTAATCAGTCTCGAATTTTCTAAGCATCAGTATACTGCGGAACTTTATGGAAAAATCGTTTGCATCAACTGCAACAAACAAGGGCCAAGTAATAATTAAAATCTTTTTAAATATCTCCACTGCTTTAAATTGTAACTACCCAAATTCTTGTCATCAATAAATGAAATCTGCAGTCTACTGATCAGAAAAGATTCTTAATCAATTTTCAATATTCCTGTCTATTGTCCGATCAGGAGCATGGTCGGCGCTTGCGACGCGCGCGCAGCGGCCACCGTTATTACCATAATTACGTACAATGTACAATTAAGTACGCTCATCGTGGTAATCAAGATCATCGCGATGATGATGATCATCATTACCATTACCCGGGAATGCTGTTCCCGTTTTCAGGGTACATTTAAAAGGGATGCTGCTCTCGGGCTGTAATTTCCCGAATAATTCATAAAATAATGCGCAGTTCGATTGAAATACCTGTGGATGTAGTTGCACGTTTAATAAATTAACCGTTGACTGTAATTTCGAGGATAATTTCGCCGACGTCGGATCGCGCTGGATCAGTGTGTACGCGATCCGTTAGTGATAAGAAATCGCCGGAACACCGATGGACCATGGCCATTAAGGGGAATCGATCAATTCCCGATCGAGGAGTGAAACAACACGCTTCCGTCAGCGTTGCCCGATAAATCGCGTTATCCTTGACACGACAATTAAAAAGTGAATTTACGATCGTCAAACAAGCTCGCCGGGCAGACAGACACGGACATTGTGTAATTTTTCGTGGCCCCACTACGCCAGCGTGAAGCATGATTTAATTACGTTACCGCGCGGGACGAGCAGATGCAACGAGGGCCCGAGAGATCGTGCTCCATTTCGATCAGTAACGATCGGTCTTCGTGAAAAAGGGCGCAAGATCGATCTTACGGCATTAACGCACCTTGTAATTCATTGTCTGCCACCGGTGAATAATCTTCCCAGCCTGATAACCGTTTTTTTCCAGCCCGATTCCGATCGGAACACGTTAACAAAGTGGCGCATCGTTGCCAGCGAAATTCTTCGAACGCGCCGCGTTTCCTACTTCACGTTTAAAACGTGCAATGAATATTTATTTAACCCTTCAGTGAACTATTAAGGTCGACGCTACCCCACTCAAATTCATGCTAATGATTAATGTGGAATCAATCGTCTCTAACCATTTTAAGATTTAGATGAAATTTTACTATCTCATTACGTATCTATTCACCACTTCAGAGCGTCCATTTAAAAATTATGCTAGTACAATATCTCTAATTTATGGAAGTGTCTTTAATAATTCCACAAAAAATCTCGTACATCCAGAACGAAATGAAAATATTATTAATTTTATTGAATGGAATGTTATTGCATGGAATTTTACTATCTCATTACGTATCTATTCACCACTTCAGAGCGTCCATTTAAAAATTATACTAGTACAATATCTCTAATTTATGAAAGTGTCTCTAACAATTCCATAAAAAATCACATACATCCAGAACGAAATAAAAATATTATTAATTTTATTGAATGGAATGTTATTGCATGGAATTTTACTATCTCATTACGTATCTATTCAACATTTCAGAGCGTCCATTTAAAAATTGTACTAGTACAATATCTCTAATTTATGGAAGTGTCTCTAACAATTCCATAAAAAATCTCGTATATCCAGAACGAAATAAAAATATTGTTAATTTTATTGAATGGAATGTTATTGCATGGAATTTTACTATCTCATTACGTATCTAGTCAACATTTCAGAGCGTCCATTTAAAAATTATGCTAGTACAATATCTCTAATTTATGGAAGTGTCTTTAACAATTCCATAAAAAATCTCATACATCCAGAACGAAATGAAAATATTATTAATTTTATTGAATGGAATGTTTCCTAATATTTTGGAGATTTGCACACGTCATAAATGTCGAAATGTCCGCCGTCTATTTCTATAATACGTCTTCCTATGGGCTCGTATAAAATCGATAATTTACCAGTTAAATAAAATAAAATAAAATCGCTTCTTCGATCACAATGCCCAATAATTTAGCCGAGGGAGGCGGTTCTGTCAAATTCATAGAGTTTTCAATAAACCAGCTGCGTTTCGAGTTCCGGGACACGCAGGTAACGGCGTGAATAGGCTCGCGACGACCATAAGTTTGCAATTTTCATTCCCGGCGTCGATCGGGGCCGACGATCCCGAGTTTTCTTTCGAGATCAGTGCCTCGTGATGGTTTCTATTCCCTTTCCGCTGTATTGAGCAATGTTCCGCGTCGAAGACACCGAGTCTACCAATCGGCATTCAACGATTTCATAAATAACCATTATTGTCCCGTTCAAATTCCCTTTACGGTAAACCGGGGACAGAGAGGATCATAATTTCGGGGCTAGCCGTGCGCCCTCCGGGGAAGTATAGCAGCCTCTTGTCCCATGTCACAGATCCTTTCTACGACAAGGGACAGAAATATTTTGTAAAAATGTCCGAAATAAATAAGCCAGTTAGATCTCGAGACGACCGTGAAGAATCGGACCTCTTCAATTTTCCTGATCGAATATGCCTCGGATTTTTCGGTTCCTGTGGCACGCCTGCTGGTCAAATCAAAATAACTGTCAACCAAACAAACCCCAAAGATTTCCTTGAGAAGTGTATCAAAATCTGAAGAGAATCGTATGATACGAACACATGCTTACCCTTATACGTTCATGAAAACAAAATTGTAATTTGTATAAACAATAATCTCATTTTACATTTCATACATCAAATTTACAGTTCAAAAATTATAATAATATCACTTAAAAACTGCACATTATAAACTGGAATTATAATGCGATATTTGGAACTTGTGCATACAATAATCTCATCCTAAAATGTGACATGATAAATGGTACATTATTTGTAGTTTTACTGTCATGTTTTTTAAAAAAATGTGTGAATTTTCATGATAATTTACATGTTGCAGCAAGTTCTGAAATAAAATAGAACCCTTCGTACTACAGAGAATTAATCCTTCACTGCATGATTTTTTTAATTGGGATGAACAAAATTGAAAGAAGGTCAGTTTTTGTGTTTCATTTAAGGGAAAAATGTTTTAAAAAATTAAAACAACATTTTCAGAAAAATAAACATAATTTAGAATAGTAAGAAAACATTCTTACTATACACCAGATTTGTTAACTGTATCAGATATGATACACTATGCAGCGAAGGGGTTACGAAGATTGTAATCGAGGTGAACTACTCTTCTTTCGCATGAAGATCTTGCAGGACTTCTTCCATATTGGACGTAACAGTTATGGCGTTCAGTCAGCTCGGTGTCTCGAATTTATTTGACGCAAATCGCGACGCGGGCCCCGTAGCATGGAAACGGCCGATAAATCCGTGGCGGTTTGCAGCCTGCGGTCGATAACGAATTTCCGTGGTGCGACACCGCGAAATGGCAATGAGGAAGTCGCCTAACCTGGAAGAAACGCTGGTACGAGTTCACACGGACGTAAATTTACGCGCGACCCGAATGGGAAAGGCGAGAATCGCGAATGACAGAGGCGCGAAACCGCACACGGCTACTTTTTCTCCGGTCCCCCATGTCCGGCGACTGTCATAAATGTCGATGGTCAATCCCGTTGGCTCCCCTGCAGTTTGCCAATTTGTTGCTCGCAGTTCCCTGCACTGCCATTGGCTCCGAGACGACAGTAAAACTCTGGGAAGCGCGCGACGAGACCAATTTCAATTTTAAACGTGAAAAAACCTTTTCACTTGTCGAGCTACCACGACCATAAATTGATCCGACGATTAGGCTAGTGCCGACGGTCGTTTTCGTTGAGATAAAAGGCCACTGGCTGTATCAATCATCGATTTTTCAGTGGTGCCTCTGCGAAAGGACAGTTGTTACATTAATTATAGTGGTTAGCGTCGGTATGAGGATTCCTGAGCGAAAGGTATTCATGTCTCTCTTTCAAGAGAGTCAATAGTTAATTAATTTTTATACTGTGTTCTAAGAGATTTCAAAATATTCAGAACTTTACTCACGCATTTAATTACGTACTTTAGCAATCAAAATTAAATGTAAAAATTGTGCAAGATAAAAATTTCCTGGATGAATTATAGGTAATAGACGTTAAATGAAAATTATAGGTAATAGAAGTAGAAAATAGGTCCTACAAAGGGCCGGAATAAAATAATTTAGACTCGACTGTACTATAAAAAATCGTTCAAAAAATGGCTATAAATTTTTACAAAAATGGTAGTGACATCATCGCCGTAACGTTGCCATAGACACGAATTTTTCGCAATCACCTCGTACTTGCCGCAGGGGGTGATCGGGGTCAGCCAGTAATAATGCCTCGGGGCGCAACAATGGCGGTCGGTTCATCTCGCGCTCCCATTACACCATTATAAATCATGCCTCCACTCATTTTCGTGATTCGAGGCTGGGCCAGGGCTCGAGGTACTTGACGTGTAGGGTCACGGGGTCGTGGACCAGGTGAAATACTCGGAAATACAAAGTAGAGAGTCGATTCGTTCCGCGCGATTCGGTATCGCGGACGATCACGCGCGCGGAATCACGAGATATCAACGGGACGCGACCTCGCGTATTGTAAATCGCGTCGAGCCTGGTCCGGAATGCGGTAATAACGAAAACGGGCTACGTGAAATGCCGATGAAATGGCTCGAGCCGATTTATCGTCCGATTTTACGCTTGCGAGATGCGTCGCCATAAACATTTAACGCGTCGGAAGTTCATTTGCGTGAATGTTTATCGAAACTATGTATTATTGGTTTCGCGATACAAATTGTGAATGGGAAAAATCGAATTTGGGTTTAATACTTGATCATAGGTCGTTTGTGCCATATTCAGAACCCTTTCTTCTTTTTACTTTGGGCATTATTAGATGACATTTTAAATTTGAGCAGTTACAGTTATATTCCATTTGCGAATGAAGAACGTATTAGTAAATTAAATTGTATTTTGAAGCTTCTATATCAGTAAAGTTCAGATTTAAAAAAGCACAGTCATGTTCCCTTTTTTAATACTTTATTTACTGGCTTATTCGAACGTAGATACGGAAATGAATTTCTGCAATTCATTACCAAAGTATCGAGTTTCGTATTCATGTTTTAAATTCTATATTTGAGCAACATTGATATTAAAAGAGTTATATTAATAATGCGACGCAATCACGAGCAAAATAAGAATTAATATCTCCCGGTACATGTACCCAGAAATTAAAAAAGTTTGTCTCTCCTAAGGAAAAGCAAGCAACTTCCAAGGATTCACTTTGAAAAGGCAGAAAACTGGCGAAGAGGAACTCGACGGTGCACGAATACTCCCGTGTTGAGCCGGTTGCCTGGTCAAAGGGAGTTTCTCCCAACCGAGAAAAAACCCGACAGGAAAGTATACTACAGGCTACAAGAGTTTTAATAGAAATTCGAATGCCAGAGATTCCTGATTGAACGACGACTGCAACCGTGGCTTCCCGTAAGCCCACGTGTCCATGCCGCGAGATAAGATCCGGCGAGTCTGTACGCTTTTAATCGATGCTATCCACTTAAAATGAATTTACGGGACGTGTTTTCGATAAGTTTACATTTACACACATAGTTGCAAGCGTTCAGCCACGATTCGGTGGAAGTTACGATCGGCTTTTACAAGAATGTCGTACGCATTATGGTTAGCCAACGCGACATGTCAGATGGAGTAGGCCATTTTTCAATGGCTGTTCGTTGACAGACCAAATAAATCTCAAAATACGATTTTTGAAGATAGAGGCACAACAAAATGATTTACATTACATAAATTTCTAACATCTTTGGAAATATGCATATCGAGAGAAAAATCCATTTATTTAAATTAGTTTATGAAATTGTGAACTCGTAAAAATATATCTTTAATCAAACTAAATTAATAACTAATAATTGTATGAATTATATTATGAAGAGTAGCTATGAACCAATTTAATATCACATTTTACCACATCAAGTTCCAACTACTGTTAAATAGCATACAGATGAAAAGAGTTATATTGATTTCTTAAAACCAATTGTATTTTAGAAGTAGGTACATTGATTAGCAATTTAGTTGTTAGCAAGTCATATTTCGTGAAAATTAAAAGGAAGCTTTAAAGAAAGAGTAATAGGAATAATTCTATTCACATAATTCAACGACAGACTGCCTGATAAGCAGAAACATTAAAAAAGGAATTTCTGTATATCTATCAGATCGAAGGAAGACTAAGTAACAGTAAGAATTTTATTCACCTATAATTCAACGACAGAGTACCTGAGAAATTGAGACATTAGAATTCCCGTACTCCCATGTTAGTTCGAAAACTTCTCTGAAAAATATATCGAGTTTATAGTGGCGGAGAGGATCATGTTACCCGGCACCGGAAGCGTGAGAAGTGCCTCATCGATTCTATGACGGTCTAAAACTCGATACAGCTACTAGACTTTCTGCCTCCTGCTGCTGAAGGTAGTTTCACATAGTCGAAGAGAAAAAGGTGTTCGTCTCCTCTCACGCATCCCGTCACGCGCGCGCGCGGTTCAGCTAAAAATTAACCAACATAAAATTTTAATTAAGATTTCCTAATTCCATGGCGTCGTCCCACCCGTTAATTACAATGAAACGTTTAATAATCGCTTCGCGCCGAGATTTACACTTCAAGCCAGGCCCCGTTCCGTAAAATTTCAATCACCATAAACTCTGGTGTTTGCCCTCGCCGTGGATTATCGTCGTTTTCCATGATTTTTACGAGCCCCCGGTAATGCTCGAGCAATCTACCGGCGATTAATCGACCCTGTAATTTCTCGAAATCGACTATTTCGGAATCCTGACCGACCTGAACCCTGCCACCCCTAATTTTCGTTCGATCTTCGATCGAGAAACGTATCAGATAAACCGAGAAGGAACAAGTATTCCGATCGTGATCTTTATTGGCAGCGATCGAGCCAGTGCCGACCGTTTTCAATTATTGAGCAAATTAGTATGAGACACACAACACCATTTCATCAAATCGCTTTCTAATTAATCAGAGACTTTGCTCCTGATACTGAAAACTATTGTTAAATGAGTAAGTGTAATTTAAAACAGTAGACAGATTAAAAGAATTTCATTGAAAAATTATTAATTGATAAAGTTTCTATTTACCTTCTGTTACAAGCAATTTATATAGACAATTTTTATTTTGCAAAAAGATCCTCAGTCAAATAATTATACATAATCAGAGAGCTTATTACAATAATGTTATATTACTAAATGAAATAAAACATATTCTATATTATATTTATTTCGTTCAGAGATGTAACAAAATGAACTTCGTTATAATAAATTCTCCAATTTCTGTGAATTGGTCTTCGCGTACTCAAATTGCAGCAACGCAGGTCTTATGTTGTGATAAATTGTTGCAGACAACATTACAGATGGCACTCATTAATATTAAATTGCATCGCAAACAGATCCGCCATTAAAAACGGAGTTCTACAGCTTGAGAAAATTGAATTCGCAATACAACGGTGGATAGCGATTACGGGAATGGAGATTTAATGATTTTCGTGGCGAGGTACGCGTTAATGAATATCATTTTTCCGGAATCGACTTCCGTGATTGGATTCGATTCAGTTGTTACTGTATAAGGAGAGAAACTCGTCCTTCGGAACTTCGTTTCACGAAAAATGCGGAAACGCCGAGGCGGTGTGGTGGTGTAACTCGAGTAGCGTAACCACCAGCTTGATGAATGAACAACGATGCATTCCGTGTTTCGTATGGGTACATGCTGTGGCGTGCAAGCTAATTTATTTCCCACAAATACCACTACACCCACGATAAATTGTAATTCCCTTATCGACGGGCCCTATCGTCGCTGTTCGAATCCGAATATCAATGAAATGACTCGCTACGCATTTACGATCGCCTACTTTCCGTTCACCTCATTTTTCATTCAGGAACCACTCAATTGAACATTTTTATGTATTCTCCTTTGAATAATTCGACCTCTATATTATCAACGATTGAGTGATTCAATAACATATTACCAAGAATTCAACGTTTTAATATATAGTATTATCAATAATTCAATAATGATTCAATAATTCAACGATTCGATGATTGAATAATTTAATATCATTAATTTCGCGCACTGTGTAATCCTCATGTAATACCTATCTGATAAACATAGCCATTTAAATCCATTCTACGATTACACTGTGGTATTTCCAGCAATCCAAGGATCCATTGCGGATTAAACCAAGCTAGGATATTGTAAAAAGGCTGTCATAAACTCGAAGAACACCACGTCCTGTAGTTAAACTCTTGTTCCATGACGAAGCACGATTTTTCCTTGAATTTCTAACTGCGCGATGTTCAAAGGAAGATATTAGTATAGAACGATGCACGAGCAGAGAGGAAAGGGGGTAGAGGCGCCGTAAAATTCTTCCACTGGTGCATTGAATTTATACAAATTCACAATAACCGTGTAAACGTTTCATGAAGCGTTTTATCTCGTGGATCGCAATCATAAAATGCGCATTCATAGCGTAACTCCGTGGTAGTTTCACCGAGCAAGTGCGCGAGAGGTTTACGATGATTTGACTGCATCGCCGATGCAACGCCCTTTCCATGCCCTCCCGTAGGATTCCAGGAATTGCATAAGCGTTGCGTCGAGGCGCGTGGGCAACACGATGCATCCTGTTGAACCGAGGCTCGAATGCACGTGGCCCGCTCGGGCGGAGGTCAGGCAGGTGCGTGCCGTGGGGTCATGCAACGAACATTCACTGTCACGTTGCGGATATCATGCCGCGTGTCGACGCGTACGCACTTTCACGCGGAACGCGTACACAACTCGCCTCAATGTACATACGATCAGTGTTGAAATACTCTGCGGCGCCGAGAAAGCGGGGATCGACAAAGTTACGCTACTCTCTGATGGGCTAGACCACCTTGATCTATGTATGTTTTCGGAATTTGTTTTCAGGATTACTGAGAAGTGAAAGTCCCGTTATTTTTACAGTGACAATAACTTTATTCTCGATTTTTATCGAAGGGAAATATTGAACAATGGCAGAGCTATTCTAGTTTTCATTAAAGAATCGGTGATAATCTATATAAATGAAAATCAAATGCTGTTCGTTGGTAAGCGCATCACTTGAGAACGGCTGGACCGATTTGGCTATTGTTTTTAAATGTTAATAAATAAATAAGGTTTTAGGTAAAGAAAAATTGGAAAAGATGCCTGGCAAAACTAGAAGTGCTTTTTGTATCATATTTCAATACAACAAAAAAACAATTTTATTTATATTTTATAATAGTTTATTTAGCTTTTCAATAATTCACAAAACGATTACAAACTTTATGGAAAGGACAGGACAACGTCTGTCAGGTCAGCTATGTTGTTATAAAATAGAACAGTCATATAATCTGGTATGATTCAGAATTTTACAGAACGTTGGTATTATTATTAAGAATTCACAGAGTATTTGAAATATTGCAGTAAGAAAGAGATTTAAAAAGCCATTCTTTATTAAAAGCTTGAATTAAAAACATAACTGTGTCGATCAACGAATACTGAAATAGTTGAGAATCTTTCTTGAAATACCATTGATGCAAATAGAAGTGAAAAATTGATGCACATAGATGCAGAATAGAATACTTTTCTTAAAGTTTGATATACAATGAAAATATTAGTAAGGAAGTGAGACTATTTTTTCCAAAGCGAGAAAGATACGGATGGTGTATAATAATGAAAATTATGTTCGAGATTTGAGATGTGTGGTCGTTTGGCGAACGAGAAAAGGGGGCCAAGGATCTCGAAATTGCAAGCGTGATGGTCGGGCGAACTGCATTAAGGTGCTTCTTCTCCACAGGAGGCAGCCTTGCTTGATTCAAACGCAACAAGAGCAGCAATTAGCACAAACAGCTCGAATAAAAATGGTAAATAACTACGTAAATATTATAAATGTTATTTACTTTGTCTTCGACACCTCACATTCTCCAAAAAAATGCTTGAACTTTATCAATTTTAGCACTCTCTATTCAATATTAATTCTTAAACCTACATTAATAACAACACTCTTTCTAAACCTCATTTCGAACAAGTTAAATTATTTCTGAAAGAAGAAAAGAACTTATTCCCGAGTTATTAAAACTTTCATTCAACTTATGTTCGGTAGATCTGACTCAGACAATTTTTATTTCGAATAAAAATCCGCAGTCTAATTATAAACAAGATTTCATTGATCGAGTACGACGATTGTAACCGACACCAGTGGCCATAGATTGTTTCATGAATGAAATGAGTAAAAGAAAGCCGCAGTTAATCTTCGTTGAAGCTTCTATTCTATCGTTTTTGCGGGTGCAGACAATTATGACATGTTATAAATGCAAGGAAGCTGTGCCCAGCCAATAACACTTCGTTTTACGAGGCGAGGCTTCTTTCGTCCGAGCGAAACGGCCGATTCAATTGGCTGATGGTTAATCAATCGTCAGTTAACCGGCACTAGGAAGCTCGAGGAGCAGTTGACCCGAGTCGACAGCTCACTTACAGTCGACAGTACCCTCTCGAAGTTTAATACCGGACGGCTAGTCATGGCTCTGTGATCTATAAGTTTCACTTCCTCGTTCCCACACCGTTCAACTTAATGGCGAACGGTTCGATTAATCAATCGACCGTACAACACCGCTGCAATCGATTCGCTCGCGCGCCGAACATGGCTATCGGGCCCGATCCTCTCTTCCGATTCTGTCCAAGTGTAAGGTTCTGCAATTTTATCGCGGATTCCTGCGCTGCACTTACCGCGCGACGTGTTAATTGATCGCGAGGATTTATCAAATTGGATGCCGAATGTACTCCTGCACGATCAAAGCAATTCCCATTGCTACGTTCACATCCTTGATAATGCATTATTGAAATTAGCTTCTCTCGAGCAGGCTTCATCATTTCCACCTTTTTAACTCTTCTGTTGATATGGGAAATCGTTAAATATAATGGGTTCGGTTAAACAGACTGGCAATGGAGAAAATTTATATCTTCTTATCTATAATTTTAAAAAATTTTACTTACGGAAAAAACTTACGGAAAAATGATTTCGTACGTTAAATCATTTTATTACCGAACAATATTTCAACAGATTAATTGTAAGAGTAACACGCATTAAAGGAAACATAATAAAGTAAAAGAAAACTTTTATAAAAATGTTAGTCTTGATCTTTCCTCAAGTTTTATATAAACAATTATAAGCAAACATGAATAATTAAAGTGTATAGCTATGCAGCTCATTTTAATTCGAGATTCGCGATAATATAAAATAAAAAGATGAACGTAGAATAATTCCAGGTGGCTGATCTCAATACGTAAATCCACGAATTTCCAGAACGTTTTAATTACAAGCAGAACATCAAACGCAATGACGGTAAATTTTAATAAGGAGGTAGGCACGATATTCGCCAACGCGAAAGAGCGTTTTCAAAGGGGAAGACAGTCGCGCGGAGGAGCAAACTTTAATAACAGAAGCGTAGGCTAGCTCAAGTTCTGCGGGGATTGTGCTCTTTCTTAATCATTAGTCTCCTTGCAAAAAGAAGGGAATCGTTCGCGGAGAAGAGGAAGAACGTACAGCGAGCGTACCGGCCGCCTTCATAGCCGCGAGTGACGAATTAAATTAATATTAATCTGGAGCACACAGAGCCATCAAAATTCCGGCGTACGGGCTCCGCGATCTGCATAATTCCAGATTTCACAGAGGCTCCTCCTTTTTATTTCGGCAAATTCTGCCTTATGAACAAAAGATTGCTGCAGCAGCATAAATGTGCACGAGAGAAATCCACTTGAACGTGTATTGTTCCGATTTAATACGCTTAGGTATATCATGCAAGACTCACCTTGCAGATTTCAAATAAAAACCACTGAACACGTACGTTATTAATAAAATAAAAATTGTAATTAAATCATTAAGGTGTTTATACTCTTCTGTATTTTTTAAAATAGTTACAGTGAACCACAGAAATATTCAGACAGTTTTAAAAGGACAATAACTCTTTAGATGTCAGAAAAACTGCAATTTTCACCATTTGTAAATCGCTCTTTTAAAAATGTCCGAATATTACTGTGGTTCATTGTATACGTTTCTCAGAAATAGTTGCATGAAAGATTCTATGATACTTTCTCACCCATTTTTGCTTCACACTTTAAACTAATAAACTTTGCTTCATTTATCACGTCACATTTTAAAGAAATACGTCTGACAACACAGATGAAAAGGGACCAATCATTTTATAGTATGTAAAAATATTAAACGAGTGGATTTTCACCCTGTGGAACGTAGTAGAGTTAAACCGAAATCAAATCAAATTCTATTTTGATGATCTTGAACCTTCAGATCTCGTTCTTTCAACTCGATCTTTAAAAATAGCGAAGACGTTAGCTTGTGACCAATTTGGTTGGACACAGTGTACATGAATTCCCATCGAGCGCATTTTATCCGGACAATTAATTAACCGCGTACGAACGAATATGGTTGTCGGTGGAAAGCGATCGTTCCCGCAGAAAATACCAATCGTCCCGTTCGCTCTATTGGGAGATAAGGGTGCCGGGCACGTATTTGATCCATTTAACACCGGCGACGAGTACGACGACAACGCTATGTCCCCGCGGGATGATTTGTGGCTGCGTTGGTGCCCGGTTTCTCGTTTTCTAATGCCGCGGCTGGGAACCGGGCGATAAATTAACGGCGATACAGCCGGCGATAAAGCGAGAACTCGATCGCCGCGCGAGAATGAATTGCGGGCGCGTGTTCCTCGCGGAAAACGAAGAAGGATGGGGCGCAGGTGTAAATGCCAATAGGCGTAGGAAACTGGAGAACACCGGGATCCGTCTGTAAATCTCGGGGGCCGCCGCCGCCGCCGCCGCCGCGGGGCTTCCACTGGACGGATTACGAGCACGCCATATAGATCTGCAATTATAATTCCCGACGTGGACAAGACGCGGGAGTGGTTGACACAGAGGGGAACATGATCTCACGGAACGGCTACACGCTGATTCCGATGTTCAATTTATGACCGAGGCTAGCGCCGGTAATTAACTCGTTCGACTCAACCAACGGAGAAATTGTAATTTTATTCCTGCGTCTTTATCCGGCCTGGATCTGGCGAATCAATTTTCACGCTTGCTCCTTGTTCGATGGAAAATACGAAATGAAGACACGAATATGCAGTAGCCGTTTTATTGTTTCTGCTGGAGGCTCTCGGAATAGACGTACCCAGTGTTGGGGAAATTGAGGGGAAAAGGTTACCCTCTCTCCGCCAGTAGCGTGGAGATGCTCGCCACCAACCGTAGTCCCGTTGAAAGCTTCTCGTTAGATCACCGAAGTTAAACAATGTGGAACGTGAACGGCACTAGGATGGGTGACCGTCTGGTAAAAAACCGGAAAGTGACCCACCCGGGGTGTTTTTCACGTGTTGTTGGCAAAAGGTGGTTCGGAACCCACCATAAACAGTAGGTCCCGCTGAAAAGGCGATGGTGAGAGTCGAAAGAGGAAGAGGATTGGTAAATGAATTTGAAACCCTGAGGGGACCAAATATCATGTTACATTGTACATTGCTCGCCACCAAAAAATCGGGGAATAGTCTTAATCTGAGCGTACTTACTTCCGCGAGCTTTTTGCAAGTGTTCCTCGAAATATATGAAATATATTTAATAATATATTTTCTAGAATATATTTATTTCTACGCGGGATGTTTTTGTTTGTTTTTTGGATCATTAATTTTGGTGTTCCGTAAATTTTTCATATAATCAAAAGTATTCACGGAAGGTTAAGAACCACTGGTATAGAGTATAGCCGGGCAAAGCAGGGTCCAAAGAAACGGGACAAAAATCAGATTTCCCCGAGGATTGGGTACCGACACCAATTATAAAGCATCCTCTAATGGTGGCGGTTCTAGCAGGCAGTGGCATGGCAGCGGTCGTCGGTAGGACCCGCCGCGGCAATTTACGCCTCATTATGCGAGGTTACGCTAACAAGACACGGTGTCTCGTGGCAGAGAGCGGGAGCTGCGGCCGGCGTTCAACTCTGAAATTGCGGCCGCACGATGACAACGTAAACTCTCGACGAAAAAGGGTTTTGCCCGAGTCCGCGGTAAGATACGGTCGCGTACGTCCGCGATTAATTCGTCAGGTTATGGGCTCCCTGGTTCTCGTGGCAGCGAGTGTAATATCCGGTGAAGAGGAGTTCACGCTGCGGCCAGCGACGACGCCGAAAACGCACAGCCGCCGCCTGTGAGACATTATGGGCACGCAACGCGGAATCCGCAAAAACGAAAAATCCCCCAGGGTTCGATCGTTCCGGTCTCCAGGCTGCTTTTTGGCCCTCTCGTTTGCGGGACCGTTCCTTTATTTTCGTACGACGTCCACCTTGTGGTCGTGCGCCTCATAACGCGAGCCATTGGTATATTGAAATTTTAGGGGTGAACATATTTTCTGCACGGGACCGTTAGCTTCTTGCTCGTCTCTTTGGCAGGGATTTCGTTGCGATCGAGCGTTACTGCTGACAAGGGAAATACAAGACCTTCGACGATTTCGTTGGGACATTGTAGTTTTATAGATTTTGTTCGCTTCATTATGGAAATATATCGTTATACCAGCAAATATTCCAGATAGTAATTGGGGTTATTGCTTGGAAACATGCTTCGGTGGAACATGACATTAACCGGCGCCATTGGTATCTTTTATCTTATTTTTACGGTGCGTGCCATTATTGTGCGCAGTTGCCATGTTCCGTGTACTCTATTATATTTCTTGTGCTATGCTTTCCTTCCTTCCCTAGAAAGTCTGGTCCTGTGTATGGTAGTAAGTGGATCGTGGATTTTTCTTAACTCTTGAGAAGTGCCATTTGTATTTACACCTTTAGTTATTTACCACAAGTTTTAAAATGTTATTCTGTTAATTAAATATTTGAACACTCTCGTGAGTAACTGTATGAATTGTTTGAACAGTTGCAATAGTTTCTTTAAAATAATGTAGCTTTGAAAGATATTGCCAATTCGTTCATTAATTTATTTGGATACGACTAAATATTGTAAATGATTCCAAATGTAACTGCGGCTACGAGGTTCAAGATTTTAATCATATTATTTGGCAATGTACCTTATTGGAATCACAACGAGTTGGTCTTATGAAGGGATTGAATAAGCTCAACTTGTTCCCACCCTTGAATGTTAGATCGTTGCTCTGTAAACCAAACATTCAAGCGTATCATCTTCTTTTGAATTTCTTCAAACAATGTTATCTACAAATTTGAAATTATGTATATGTCAAATACACTGTTTTCCTATTGATCCTAATGTATATGTCAAATACGCTGTATTTATATTAACCCAAATGCAAAGCTTCATAACCCCCAAACGGGAGTTACAATAAGCTCAATAAAAAAAAACTTATTTGGATGAGGAAGTCTGTAGAACTTCGTCGTTCCTGAGAGATTTAACGATTTCGTCAGAGTTCGAGCGGTCGGTTACGAGGAGTAGCGTTTCACAGAGAAATCGCGCGTTTTGTCGACGAACGGGGTCGATTCCGCCAACCGACTTGAACTTTTCGCGAGCTGGAAGTCACGACTCGGTCCGGCGAGCACGAGTGGGCAGCAGTTGCAAGCGGGTGGCCTGTGGACGTGACTTTATGCGGCGTAGGACTCGTTCGCTCGGTACCGATGATATAACGTGGAAGAGACCGGATACAATAGAGTGCCATCCTCCGGGGCACAAAAAGGAATGAACGTTTCTCCGGCCTGCTGCTCGCAATTGATGATCGCGATCTGATTCTTAGAACGTTGCCGTGTTCCTTCCGCTGCAGTTCTCGCGCGAGACTGTTACTGACGTCTGCTTTCGAAACGCGTCGATCGAATCACGTGTCATCTACATTTTTTATTTAACTTAATACTACCATTTTCACTTAAAAACTAGACTACAATTTTAACACATATTTTTTATTTAAAATCTAATCGAAAATGTCTCTACTCATGGTTCTATTAATTTAGCAATTTATATCTGCAATTTCTGCAATTTTAAGCAAAAATTTACATTAACGATTACTTTATGAAAATAAGAACAATATGTGTATCCCAATTTTTAATAACATAGCCAAAGAACTCAAAACACATTTAATGATTTACCTTTATGTACAATGGACATTTGTAAAGCGGTGGAAATTGCCACACAATTTCCGTACCAATTCGATACAACACTAGAGATCAATGTCTTCCCAGATCCTCGAATAAAACGAGAATTCACTTTAATTTTGCAACAGACATTTCCAAGGAAGTTGCGAAACAATCTCTGTACTAATTCAATTAAATACTACAGATCAATCTTCTTAAATTCTCAACTAAAATTTACACGAATTCGCCCTAATTCCACTACAGACATTTCTAAGGCAGTTTCAATACAATTTCTGGACGTGATATCAGCCGAAGGACGTACAAGGGGGCAAACAAATTCCACGTGGCCCGATATGATCGCGGGCCATTAACATTAACAGGATCGCCTAAGCCCACCTCGATTTACGGTCGTGTTGGGCGTTCTCGGAAGTCAGGTCACCGTTTAAGCGCGTTCCAATTAAGGAAGCCACAAGCTGGATCGAACAGGAATCTCGACGGGCGCAGTTTGACGGTTCGAGAATCGCGATTGTCACGGCACAAGCGCGCCCCGTGACGTTCGACTCGGTTTACCGATTCCGGGGAACGGAATCACGGCCGAGGGCAACAGATCCGAGACAATACCTAGCTGATTTCTCCCACGGTGTCAGCACGAGGTCCGTGAAAATCGTTCGGTGATGCCTCGAATCGATTGTCGTCGAGAAAACGAACGTAATCTCGGTGGTCCTTCTACGGTCATGCTTCGGGAACCGCGGACAAGGCTAATCCGACCGTTGACAGTTTTTACTGGAACATCGTATAATCTGTTTTACCACTGCTTCCTTTTTTCATTCTCGCCTTTCTTTTTTATTCTAGTTTGGCCGCTAAGTGATAGCGGCCATGTTCCGTTCCGACGAGAATTTCATGTTCCATATGTCAATTTCATCGTTTGGACGTGAGAAATTTATTTTACCACAATCCCGTTTTATTTTTTGAATTTATATTTAGTTCATTTCGTTGATTCCTTGGCAACAGGAATTTTTGCAGTATACTTTTCGATGGATCGAATGCATTACGCTGTCCCAAGAGTTTCTTTCGTGCTGTGTGCACTTGATATTGTTAACACATTTGCTAAATTTATTTTAGCAAAATTCTACATAGTTAAAATATTCTGTTAAATACAATCTATTCTCTCCTAAAATATTGTCACAAAGAAGTTATAAACTTTCCGACGGTGATGTAAAGCATTATAATTAAAAACCTGCAGATTTAATGCATTTTAACAAAATATAATGGTGTAATGAATACTCCATTGTCAATTTATATTTATGCATTATAAAAATCTGGAATAATATAATGACAGAACAGTTGGACCATTTAGGAAATCATAGCGTGATCAAATAGCGTAGTCAAATCTATGATGAGAAATTACTGAAAAGAACAGCTGAGGAGCTCCATTCGAAAATCATAGATAGCCAATGTTCGTCTGCGAGGATTTGCAAATTACTAGCTGACGTATGTTATTTGGTCGGTTCCCGTGGCCGTGAGAGAGCGCGGGAAACAAAGTAAACGACGGAATGTAAAGTTTTAGCGCGAAGATCAAGGCGCGGCGCGAAAGTTGCGCAGATTATCCAATTTAGCTGATTTATAACGAGACAAACGAGGTTGCCGTGTGCCAGATGTCACGGGACAACGTGGCGATCGGGCGAAAGAGGCGGCGAAACTTTGATGCATACTGGCCTCGAGTGTTTCTCGTGTCACGCACGTGCTCGCGCGATCCTTTTTTTCACTCGGTTACATTCACGTTCATTTTTGTATCCTTGAACGGGTAATATGTCACACGAGAAAGTCCGTTTCGAGAAGAATTAAAAGCAAATGAAACGACCCAGTCCAATCCGAGCGAATATTCATTATTTATACTCTCGATAATTATAGGGTTCTTTCCGAACTTTTCGTTGGATTCAAACCTTTCTCCAGCATCCTTTTAATTTGGTGTTACAATATTTATTGATCTCATTTATACATATATTAGTTCACATTAAATAAGATAGTGGGTTTACTTCTGTTTCACACAGTAAATAAATTTTCTGACTTAATTATTTTGTGTAGAATTTAATGTTAGAGAAATAATTTTATGTTTCATCATCGTTTCAATATATTTTAAATTTGTTGCTCTATAATATTAATATAATACACCTGCTATAGATTTTACTGCAAATTATTGCTTTCCTCTGTAAAGCAAAAATAAAAAGTTCATGATTTTCTTTGTAAAATATTCATGGTAAAAGACATTTAAAAAATTTTTATAATTCACAATACACGAAGAAAGAATTTTTCGAGGCGCTCTTATGATTCGTGGTTGAAACAAATGGCGGGACGTCAGTTCCGGAAATCGTTCGGTATTATTTTCGTTGGAAGGGAGAAATTGGCCTGGTCCAGGGCATGTGTGCGAATCTGGGGCCGTTCGGAAATAATTTTAGAGAAGCTGTTGTGGGCAACACGAGTCACAAATTAACCTGGCACCTCTCGCGTGATCCGGACGTTAGCTTAATGGGCGATTGGTCACGCACCGCGGACGTGCCACGACACACGATTTATAATCCCACGTCTTAATCGTGACCCGCAAATTATCACTTTAGCCGGTGAATATCTGGCCGGACAATGGGCTTAATTCGCACACCGTGTTCTCTCGTTTTTCGACGGTCGCAGGCTGTGCTTCTCGCACGGAAACTATCGCTCCGGGTCCTTAGTCCGGTTCAGCTCACGAACATCCTTCACGAACAAAGGAATGCGTGAATGCTGCAGACTGTTGCCAGAAAAATGGCACTTCTTCTGAATCCCAAGCATTTATAAATTGATACGTTGCTGACGCTGCTGTGTCTGATTATTAGACTGCGGATTTGATGCATTTATGACAAAAATGAGTAGTATGTGTAATACAAAACAATAGAAAGATTAAAAGACTTTAACAATGTCGAGATACTATCTTGATCATACCAAAATCATTAATGAGTAAAATCAATTTTTACTTAGCTCCTACAGATTGCAATTGATGTATGAAAATTTTGTTTTTCATAAAAATCCGCAGTCTACTCATTATTCTTCACTACTTTCAGTAATTGTTACATCATTATCACCATCAGTAAATTGCGGATCTCCATGCAAAATGATCTGCATTTGTTATAAGGTATAGAAGCCACTTCTTTAAACAAATTAAAAAATGTTTGCGTTGTTTGAAAGACATAGAAGTTTTTCATCATTTAATTATGCTATTAAACTGAAACGAATACACTGATGTCATTAAATCTTTTTAATACGACCACTGCTTTAAATTGTAAAATCTGAATTTTCATTAAGATTTTTACCTGCAACATCTAAGAAGAATATGAACGTTTAATACGTCAATATACAGTGTCTTAAATCTGCCACGGAAGTTTGTTGCAAGATTAGCCTAAGCAGTAATCGTATAATCAAGGACTGCAGGATCAGTATCCGAATAATTTGGTGTTCCCATGCACCGGCTCAATAATATTCGGCGCACCCTAATAAATAACGCGAGCGATAGCTTCGAAAATTCGGGTATCCTAATTTCTAATCATTTCTAATACAGGCCGAGGCCTATAATCATCACTCGGGAGTGGCGATGCCACGAGAAGGTTTCCGATATCGGAAATAGGCAGGCCTTCATAGAATCAAAGGTGGTATGTCGGTGCCCGGAGCAAGAACCTGCAGCAGCAACAAGTAACCTGGCAAGATGTTGGCTACCCTATGCATACAGAATGCTGCTACCAACCTGCCGGGAGGGAAGAATTTATTATGTGATCTAATTTAAAGCCGTGTGATATATGGAGGTGCTCGCCTTTTCACATAACTTCGGCAGCATGGAAACTTTATGATTCGCCGAGTTACCCGCGAGGCTTTCAGCATTTCGATGGGTCAGCGTTTCTGCATTCTAGCCGCGATCTCTCTCTCCGTAAAGGCTCCGCCGGGAAATATTTTTGCGATCACGCTGCTCGGAATCGGTTCAACGCAAGTATCCAAATAGCATGTACGTACAGAAAATTCAAACGACGGTTTAGAATGTTAGATAGATAGACTTTGAGGTTTTAAGCAAAGTAAAACTTGTCTAATTTTATTGTAACCGTTAGAAGTTCAATTTAAATGTACTTTCTCTCTCAATAATTCTGATAAATCAAATATTGTGTAATAATTGTGAAAAATAAAATAGTTTGTTTTTGAAAATTTTTAAAATACACAATTGGACGTTTTAAAATATAATCAACAAAATTGTATACATATTAGATGTATATTTGAGTTCTAAGAAATAAGATGAATTGCAAATGCTTACAGTTTAAAAAAAAATGAAGATCTTTAAAAATCACACAGTACACACAAACAATTACTAAATTGTGTGTTTGTACGTGTAGCAGAAATATTCAAACAATCTTAATCATAAATGTTAATTTCTTAATTTGAAAACGATTTCAACACGACATAAAAATAAATGTTTGATTTACTGGGAGTATCAAATAAAATTTAGACTATCAGAACCAAATAAACACAGCTTTCGCGAAGCATTATACGTCATACAGGTGTCCCAATATTCCCGGGAGGCAAAATCGACTCACCGAAAGAACTTTTAATCGTCCGAATATACTCCTCCATAATTCATAATCACTGGCAATCCTTTTGCAAGCACATCTACGCCTCGGTTTCTACAAGCAAACTAAGAAAAACGTCGGAAGACGCATGTTCGTACGTCCTAATAATAAATTTAACAGAATCGGTTAATGCCTCGCGAAATAATATATAATCGCGCTGCTAATCAATGCGGTGGCTATACATCAGGGTTAATCGTTTCCTGCAAGGTCTTCAATCATAATATTTACGCGACAAACTTGAATTAATTGAGAGGATTTCGGGATGAAATTCAGAAAGAGGCGGACAAGACCGGTGCAGATCTCGAGCGACCCTCCGGAACGTATAATTTTCCATGGGATCCGGTGGTGTCCATGCTTGCCGTTCGTTTTATTCGCGCGCACCCTTCCATCTTCCTCGTGGAAACGTAAACATGGGGTACACGGGACATTCGGACTTAATTTCGTCCGTAAATTCATGGACACCGCGGTGAACAGCTTCCTCAGTGATGCGTTTTCTCGAAAGGACGTTCGAAATTGAATTTTCGAAGCATATAGTAGCTTTTTGCGACAGTAGCGAATATATGTGTGTATACAAATTAATTCCTGGCCCCCATAATCAACCGGTAGGAACTTTACTATAAATCCAAATTTTTTATCCGCTAAAAGATTAATTATGTATACAGTGTAGCAAATGCATAGAAAGCGACGGAGATTATTTTCAAGGTTATTGTCCTAAAAAGTGCTCGTAATGTGTGCGTTTCATGTTGTTAGGCGACTAATGCATGCATAAACAGCGCCACCTTTTCGTTAATAAGTGAGGATCTTTTTGATTTATTAATGCTTTAAACCAGATGGTTTATTTGACGAATACAATATTATTTAGACCAGCTTAAAACTGCAAAATTTCATTGTCTGATATCGTATAAAATAATAAATTTTACCCAGGTTAAACCTTCATTCCGAATTCTACATTTTTGAGAAATCAGCAACTCCAGACAAGGGGGATAGCAATTTTTATGCAAATCGTATAAAATTATGAATTTTGGCCAGCACTGCGAGACAAAATTGGTCGATTCAGAAAATTTGCGGTCGGCGCCGCGAAATTCGTACATGAAGACGTAACTATGGCCGCCGGGTGGACAGGGTTGATCCGTTGCACTGCTGCACCGTGTGTCGGTGCATTCCGCGGGCGACGCGGCCGGAAACGTTGCATAATTGCCGCGCGCACCTGAACGGACCCGGTCCGGCAACCCCATTCGACTGGACCAGCTACATAAATTGTCCAAGGGCCGCGTTTACAACGCGTAATTAGTCGGAACTCGAAAAATCCGGCAACCCGAGCCATGCCGAGTGAACAGAAAGAGTATATCGATTCGAGCCGCGTTGCGAAATGTGGATCAGGGGAGAATAATGCCGGCGGACACACAGGGTGCATTCCGGTTTCCTGCGTTTTTTCATTCTTGCCTGCATAATTGCACGCTACGCTGTACAAATTGATATCGATTCTTTCGCAGGAGACTTTCGGCAAGAATTCCCATGGAACATGTGAATGAAGCACACGTAGAAGTAAGTATAGTGTAAGAAAAATTTTCTGGAATAATTTTCAGAGATATGGAAAATGTCTTAGTGACTTTGGAGTCTGATCTTTGAAGCTCTCCAAGTTCGTTTCAACAATTATTCATTAGTGATTATTGGACTGCAGATTTTATGCATTTATAAGAAAAATGAAAACATTCAAAGAAAATAAAAATCTTACTGTGCTACATCCAGCTCGTTGAAATTATTGGAAAGAGTAATTAATGCAGACAATTTTTTACTTCGTATAAAAATCCGAATTCAAGTGATCAAAGACTGTGAATGTATATGCAAAATATTTTCTGTCTAAATTACATCAGACTGAAGTGAGATAGACATTTATTTTCTTTCTACAAAAATAAAATAACATAGTTGTAAGTTAATTGTAAGTAGATATAAGCTTCTGTACGTAGATATACTCTCTCTCTCTTTTTTAGAAATAAGTATAGGTTGTAAGTATATAGTTAAAAGTTAAAGTTAAGGTAGATATAAGTTAGTATTTAAGGTTAAGATAAGAGTAGATTGAGGGGGGCGAACAGGGGAAGGAGAAAGAATTGTAAGGAATGTAACCCTAAGGGGAGTCATTAAAAGTACATACATACATTTATTTCTTTCTAATATATTAAAAATGATATTGGAAATTCTTCCAATGTTTTCCCTGCGCAATATTACACCTACTCATTGTCACCATAAAATCGGCAATAGAGATCTGATAATAGCGATAGGAGGCGGGCAAGAAGGTGTGGACACCGCGCGAGGGAGATAATTAAAACGTCGTCAGCGTTGATTTTAAACCCGTGGCACGCAATCTTCGTTCTTGCCGTAGGAGTCGGTCCGCGAACCATTAAAGTTCGATAAAAATATGACGGAAGATCGGCGGGCATAAAGCTCTCTAGTCGCACGGCAGCGTCTGGTCAGGTTAATTTGCTTCAGAATGGCCGATACCCGAAGCCCCGTGGATGGCACGGACTGAAAAAGTAATTTTACGCACTGTTTACACTGGCCTCGGTACGCAACGAAGCACCAGGAGTTGCGTACCGAAGATCCAAGAAGCTATCAACGTAAATCAATAACGGGAGCACTTTGGCGGCGCATCGGCCAGCTGCTGCCGCAGAGCCCTGGCCTGGCATTCCATTGGCTATTGCTTTTTCGAGGGCTTCTACTTTACAAGGAATCGTATCGACGACGCTGTAAATAATAATCTCGTGTAACTACAGGGTTCGACTTGCGGCCTTATACTTTCACCAATTAACTGACAGTCTCCGGGACATGGTAACCCCTTGTTCGGTGGGCATCCAGCACGCTGACAATGGACCAGCGCCATTGAGCAACCCGGCCTCCCTCAGTCATTGTCAGCGTACCGTTGACCATCTCAGTTCCATGGACATGCAGCCTCTGCGAGACTCGAATATGCTCAGGATGAATTTATGGATCTATTATTTTTCATTCCGAGGCTGTTCTCCTAGTACCGCGTACCTACCATCTTTTCTTAAAATTTATAATATTGGCTACATTAATATATTAGTTACTAGTATTTAGAACCAAAATAAAATTTGTTTCTTCCTCCATGATTTTAATAACTCGATCACGATATATTGATACTCTTAAATTCTTTTGATTTTGCTACTGTCGCAAACCACAGCTAATAATATTTGTTATAAACGCATAAAATCCTCAATCTCATAATAAATACGTTTGTGTCAGCCACGATGCTTTATCAACGCTCGGCTCCATTTTGACTCAGAGTTAAAAACATTCTATCCAAATTCTATTTTTCTAATAGCCAACTCAAATCGTTAGCTATTTATGATATAATACATGAACGTATTACCTGGAGATCATTAATGTATACAATAAAAATAATATATTTTGGATGGACGTTACAAGCGAACGAAACATTTTCTCAATGCAGAACCATAACAGCCATTCTATGAACGTCCCTCTCATCTCGTAACAACATTTCCGCAGCGCATATCTTCGGGCAGAATTTATGATTTCGCGAACGGAATGCGAACTTCCGCAACAAAGCTGCCACTTGTCGCACCATTGAACCGGAGCCACCGAGCAAAACCGTTTACGATTAAATTCAAGCGTCCCGAGAACAGGATCGCATCCATTTTGTCCGAAGTATCGAGAATGGTCGGGCAATAAGAGCACGCGAATACTGTCTTCCTCTTTTTCGTCCACCGAAAGGCGAGGAGTGGGATAAAAGAAACATTCGGCGATGCTGAAGAGGGGGAGGGGGAAGCATTGAAAAGCTGATATTGAAATTACGTTAATCGATAACCATAAACTATAACTCGGACATACAAGTGTGACGCCGGGCGTAATTTATCTTTCGCATCCGCGAGAATATATTCAGTGATTTCGCATGCTGGTTCTCACGTCCAGCTGTGCAAAGAACGGCAGCGTACGGGATCGGGCAAAAATGATTTAGCTTCGACAGTCGCGGCCGGCCCGATAAATTGTGGCTCGATTTTCTTGTAACAGCAATCATAACTCGCGATAAAATACGAGACTTTTTTATCGTCCGGCTTGACGTCGGCGAACCACCACCGGGCCCCTCGCGAATCTTTTGCACCCTTCACTTTTTTCGCATCCTTGAGGGGGTAATCCGGTCTTCGATTTCCGAAAAATCCATTTTTGCAAGCACAAGTGATCGTTAGCGGATTTCATGCATTTATGACGAAAATGAGTTGCTGCCATTTGAAACGGTGAAGACATTAGAATAATTTAGAAATACTGTTGCATTATTTTCAATCTATTTAACGCGTTAAGAAAGAAGATAAATTTCCATTTCAATCCAGTTTGTTGCGACTCACATAGAAAATTTTTATTTTGTTTTATCATCATTAAATACAATAATTGTAATATAAGTGTCTTGTAGAACTTTTACGTAATTCCAAAGATTTACTTTTTATATTTGCACCATTTTTGCATTGATAAAACGTTGCTTTAGTAATATCAGAAAGACTAATGGATCTACAAAAAATATCTTGTAGATGACAAGAATCTAATTGTAGAATACGATGCACATGTAATTACTAATTAGCATAATTTAAAAAAAAAATGTGTGATATAATTATGATTGTTTTTCCTTTAAAAAATTCGTAACTAAAAAATTGCATTAAAAATCGGAATGCACAGTTAACAGCTCCCCACCCTCGACCCGTATCTTCCCGAAGGAAATTATCCTCCGTTTCGTGTCGGAATTGTACACCTCCGATGCGACAGTGTAATTGGCACTGCCTACACGCGCGTTCAGCGTTCACTGGCACAAAGTTTACGATCATCGCTTGTAAATATCAAGGAATCGCGTGTTACGTCCGGACCGGTGGCGGTAAACCCACGGGAATCGTTCGTGACGACGTCCCTCGAGGCGTGAAAACTTAGAAATTCGAATTGTCGATTCGAAGATGGCCACAGACTCCTCCCCTTCCAAGCTGTTATCCAAGCGAACGGTGGTGTGATGTTACAACGTGTCCCACGGTTATGCTGCACACTACGGATGGGAGCAAGCTTAATATGCAGTCACGAACCAGAGTCAATTTCGATATCCGGGCTTCGTTTCACTGGACTGGAATTGTCCCATCGAAGCAATAATGTTTTTAATGAATATACTCGGATGCACAGGTGCGAACGCATACTGATGATTGTCTCCATAATTTTTTTGGGCGTGGAGGAGCTCGCAAAAAGTTGGTCGAAATGTTATGCGGATTTTATGCAAAAAAAAACTTCAAGAATGTGAATGCACTGTTTTCAACTCTATAAAATTATTAAGAAAATAAATACACGTACATAGCTTCTGTAGCTTGGAGTTAGTACAGACAATTTTAACAAATTTAATTTCACTACAATATTCTCTAAAAAAGTAATTTTTTGTTACCTCAATTAAATTATCAATTTATTAAATATTGTTATTTTCTAACGTCATTCCTTCAACGCCAAAATTGATTTAAAAAATTTTTAAACGATGAAATATTCCTTGTTAAAATTAATTACTATATACGTTAACTGTGTGTTCAGTCAAGCAATTTCTATTTCACTCTAGTTAGCTCCAATTGAGCCATACAATTTTTATTTTGCATGAACATTCGCAGTTTTTGAAATTTAATCAGACAATGTTCGAGAGTACTTGCGAATTACTTGAGGCCATCTCTAGCGACCAGGACGACTCCTCCGATAAAATCAGCGGGTAAAGCTTGTCCAGGGCGTGTGTCACATAAAGATGCTAATACCATGGTATTATCGTGTACAGCGACCGATAGTCGCCGAGTTTTAAACGCCATCATTACTCCATGACAGGAGCCACCGAGGTGACGGTAACGCGGCGAGATTATCGCCGTTTTCGCGAAATTCCTGTCCGCACGTAACCACAGCTGTCGCGTGCAATTCGTACGAGACTCGCGAGCCACACGCGGAATCGTTGTTGCGAAACGTTCGCGACGTGACGGGTGGCGAATGGAGGAACCTGGAGACAGCGACATGGTATCGGATTGTTGAAGAATTATAGAAATGACTTTAGACGTGGACGAATACGCGCAATAAAAGCGCTGAGCATTTATTGTGGACGTGTTTACGATTTTGCAGGTATTTTTGCTAATATGCATTAGCTAAGTGAGGAAGGATTGCGAATTGGCAATAAATTATTACCACCATAAATGAAAGAAATTCTGTGTCAGATAACTGTTGCCAATGTAACTAAATTTAGACGTGATGTGCCATGTTTCCTGGTGAGGAAGTATGGACACTTTTAAAAATAAAATAGGTATGGTAATTTTTTCAAATTATGAACACTTTTTGAAGCTATTTCAATTTTCAGGACTTTAATTATAATTAATACTCGACCGAAATAAATTTCTCTCGTCGACAATATAATTATTAGGAAAAGGAATAATTAATATTAAAGTAGGCAATTGTTATTTCTGATAAATATTCTAGTAATAAAAATCTGGGAAGAGGCCATTGCCTTCCGAAAGCAAAATGTCTGCTAGGAACACGGCCGATTGTATCCGATCTATGGGATTGACAGGGTGCACGGTAGCCCATTAAATTTCGCAGGCTCGAGATCGCGGGGGCTGGGGTGGTTGGCCAACACCTGTTGAAACGTCGGGCGCCGTCATTATCCAATATCCCAGAAACAAATTGCGAGCAAACACAGGCGCTTCCTCGGTTCGATTGATAAAGCAACGGTCGGGCGGGGGTGGTAGGAGGACGACTGGCGCACAGTGGTCCGGATCGAAAAATTTAGGGACATTTGTGTATAACTTTTATACCGTTTGAGATATTGACATGAGGTTTGAACTAAAAAATATTATAAAATAATCTCTTTCGAATAATACATGTTAGAATATATTTTTTGTTTAATTTGTTAGTTAGTTATTTTTATAAATTTTTATATAGTTGTTGAATCAGTTGCTTTCCCTATTAAAACCATTGTATAATAATTAGAAATTCAAATCTTATAGTTTTCTTATATATAATGTAATTATGTTATTAGAATTTTTGATAACATGTACAGGTACATAAGGATCTAACGTTACAAATATATATTGCGAGCAAAAGTAATATAAATATTTTATTTAATTCATAAAATAAGAAGTATACTAATTAATCTTACCATTTTGTTGTTGAAGAAGTAGGTACAAGCGGCTTTTGTTATTTTTATTTTTTTAATAATTCTGCAGCCTCTGGACTTAGTGGTTTGATTTTCTTCTTGTAAGATCTTATTCTCGTGGATGAAATATGTGGGTCCGATGTTAATAACAATTTGTGAAATGTATCTTCATTTGTAGCGATTCTAGAAATTTTCCGGGTATTTTTGGTCCTAATTTTTTTAAAATCTTTATGTCTTGTTTCTTGAGCCTCTTCAGATAATTGGCCAATCGGAAGTAATGCGTGCTTTATTATCTCCTTTCCATGAATTAATAATTTATGGATGGAGGCTGGCATATAATACCACCCGTAGTGGTCAATATAATATTTTGCTGTGCTTTGCGTATATTGTTCAAATTTATCCGTGTCTATTTCATAAGGCGAGGAAATTGTTTGAAGAATTACATGAAATTTTTTGATTAAAACAACATCAACTCCTGTTATTTCTGACGAAAGCTCTGGGTTGGAAAAAAATCGTCTTGCGGTATTTCCGTCATTTGACGAGCCCCAGCCTTGTTTGACAAAGTCAACTAATAAACCCATTTTCTCTTTGAACTGTGTCTGAATGTGTTTTTTCCTCTTTTCTTTTAATTTTTTAGTGTCCTGTGTATTTGCTGCCCATTGTTTGAAGTCTAGATTATACGCTATGTGCAAAAGACATTCGAAGCATCTAATCCATGCGTGAAGTGTTGATAGACCAAACGAATAATGGTTGTTATTGCATGGTTTTGCTTTGATTAATTCTAAATTGTTCATTTCTATCGGAGTAGCATTACAGATATAACAACGCATTGCGGAAGTCGTTTTCGTTATTGCGTTACATATTTTATTATCCACCATCGTTAAAGCCATGACATATTCTATACTTACATTATTTATTTCTAATGGTTTTAAATTTTGAATTTCATTATTAATCCGGTCAATTTCTTCATCGATTATTACTTGATCTTCTTTGACAAATTCAAACTTGATTGGTCTACAAAACCATGGGGAGGATGGACAAGGATTCACCCATACAGTTTGTCCGGTTAATTTGTCATGTAGTTTTAGTGGAACTAAACTTGAAATAAAAATACTGTCATCATTCATTGTTTTATCTATTTGAATTTGTTTATATCTCGGTAGGGATGAAGCTCCATCACAGCCCCACTTGCATGTAAGCACAAGTTTGGTATTTTGAGTTATGTTCTGCATACTTTTCAGTATTCTACGTGTTGTGTGGTTTAACAAACTCTGTAGTTCCACTTTAGCGTAATTTTCTGTTATATGGATTGTGTCTTTTGGTGGGTAGCAATTTCTCTTTTCTTTTAATAATTGGAAGTACGAGGGCCACAGATTATTTTTATAGTTGATAGATTCGTTTCTAATGACTATGTACTGAAATTTAGAGAGATCAGCAGTAATAAATATGGTCAATGCTTTCTCAACTGTAAAAGGTTTTGTTTTAGATCTACAGTTTTCTTTGAACAAAGTTTCAAAATTCGATTCTTCATTATCTTGTAAGTATTGCAGAAAACGTGCTTTTTTATGCATCCCACGCCTTCGAAAACTCATTTTTGTTGCATCTAACAATTCTTCTAAAGAAAAATCATTTACTAAAGATCGCGTTCTACGTATTCTTTGTTTAATACTACATTCCGAATATGATTTCCTTTCTCTATGAGTGTGCACTACTGATGATTTTGATCTTGTTGCATTTGATGTCACTGATATGTTTGACGAAGATGGGATTTCTGATAATATTCCAGGAGGGTATATGAAATCTCTTTCTAACCACTTTTTATTACGGTGAAGAAATTTTGATTCAATGTAACGTGATTGGACCCATTTCTTTTTTAAATTCGAACACAGTTTGTTTAAACTGTCCTTCAGCTTGTTAATATATTCTTGTGAAATATCCAGTACCTCACATATCTTTTCACATAAAAATAAGTAATCACGTAAGTCTTTATTCGAGTTCCTTAAAATATAGAACAAGTCTTGATTTGTTCGGAAAGCCTCCATTGTAAATGTAAGTGTAAAACAGAAACTTAAACGGAAACTTCACTAATAAACGTAATTAAACACACGAATATACATATAATAAATACACTATAACTAAACACACATAAACTATACAAATAAAAACGTAAACTATAAACAAAGTACAACGAAGAAAACTATATAACAGTTTACAGTTTTCAAGAAATGCTTCGAATCTCTCACTGCGTTCTTTCGTATCGTTCTGCACCGACTGATGCAGTTAGACATTGGGAAAAAAGGCATAATATGTATAAACATCGCATTTCAGATGTTTGGAATCTTTAAGAGTTCTCGGCTTGCCTCGTGCTCAGCAACGACCAACGCGCGGCGTCCATACTCGCCGCAACATTGTCAGCTTTAAACAGCTATAAATTGTAAAGTGACTCGAAGTAGGAAATGATTCTTATACGGTTATTTAAAGGAAGTTTTACCGAAAATATTCCTCTTGTTTAGAGCCTGTGATGTTTTAAGACAAAAAAGATATCCTTTGACAAATATGGAACATTTTTTAAATCTGTCATGTATCATTTAGCATTATTTTTAAAATATATTATTATTAGTTATTACTAAAAAAATATATGATTTCTTATTGGGAAGGGATGCTCTATATCATACAAAAAATACTAAGAGAAAATATGGGACGAAACGATGAGGACATCGCAAAGAACTTAAGCAATTTTGCCTGGTGAAATATGCTACTTTCAAAAAGCACAACTTTAAATGATCATAGTAACTAAAATATTTATTCAATTTCATTAATTTCTTCATTTTCTAGGTCCACAGATCCTTGCAAAGCAATACAAATTCATTAGTTTTCAATTTCGAAAAGTCGACTTTTTGGTCGAATGTCCCTAAATTTTTCGATCCAGACCACTGTGTGGCGGCGTGGATTGTTGCGTGGGTGAGCTTTACGAGTTCCCCGATCGTCGGAGAGCAGGGGACCGGACATTTGTTGTCTCGCGTGCGCTCGCCTATAACGATCGGGCCCAGACAACTCGGCGAACGTTATCCAGCCCGGGCCCATGCAAAAAAGGGCCGGTCAACGAATTGTCCTACGACCGAAAAAAATTGGACGGTCCGACGCGAGTGTAATTGGGACAGGCATAAATCTCGTTCGGGGACAATAGTTTTTCTGGGGTGGTGTATTTACAATGCATCTTGGTATCTGCAGCTGCCGCGTACGTCTCATTAATTAAGCCTCTCCGCTCGAGCATCCCACCCTCTTCTACCTGTTTCTTCTACCATCTCTCTCCCTCCCTCTCTCACTCTTCCTCTCTCTTCTTCTCTTTCTGGCGAACCTGTTTCTCTCTTTTGAACATCGAGACCGGAGCCACTCGCCGCCTACACTCACTGTTCACCAACACGTTCTCGTACCCCCTTTAACAGGCTGCTCCCGATCGACCCATGATGCTGCAAGACGGCCCTTCGAACGCCACCACGCGCTCAACCAGCCTCGGGATTAATTAAAAAATTCCTTAAACTTACAATACACGTGGAAGACAATTATCCTCAGTTCTTTCCCCGAAGCTGTTTCGCTGCGGCTGGCACGCTTTCGAACCCCTTTACTTTCTTCCGGGATCCACGAACATTGCAAGCTTGGCGTGCCTGTCGAGCGTACAAGTTCGATTTAACCCTCTGATTTAACCTGCCTTGGTATATCGAGTCAGGCTGGTCCGAAAAATCTTTTGTTTAAAATTCATTTATCTTTCTGTCGTTCGGTATTTCAAAGAAGAACGAGGACGTTCATATTTATTTTGTATGCTTATGTATTCTCTGGTGGATGTAGCATCGACAACTGGATCGACAATAATAATGTACATATTTATTAATACACAATTCTCATTTTTGTTTAATCTGTTTGTACATCGTTCTCTGAATAATCCCAAATAAAATTCTATTTGTCTGTTACCAATAGACTGCAGATGTAATTTAGTATAACTATTATTTGTTCTGGACCTGCAAAGGCTGTTCCCAAGAACAATAGGATTTTATTTCACTCCACTTCCGTAAAATTTGTCTATAAAAATTGGAAATTGTATAAACATCCACGGTCTGGTTATCAATACACAAAATAATATAATATTAAGGATCAGATTATTGTGAACAGGTCAATATTAGATATACTGTGATAAAGTGTTAAAATCATGCGAAGCTGTAGAACACAAAATTCAAAAAAAAAGATCCGTAGAAAGTTAAAATATTCACCGAATTTCGAGGAGAAATATTTCCAGAAACCAAGTATCCCGCAGGTTGAGTGTGGAGAACCAGAGGACACGGTCTGTAACAACCCTTAGCCGCCCGAAAGAACCTGTTAATCCCGTGGAGAGCGCGAGCAGAGCCCACAGCAAATTCGAGATTAAATTCATCAAAATCCAATTCTGAGCTCCCCCCGGGCTGCATACTCGAATGAATAATGCATAAAGTGGCGTGGAACGTCTTGTCCTGCTCCGGGTCTCATCATTCACCGGGTCACCCTGACGGCGACTGATTAGACTTAGCGGGATGCATTTAGGAGCGTGTTCGCGTCAGGATTTCTGCGAGGGTGTTTCACGCAACGGAGGGAGCAACACTCGGAGGAATTAAACAGGGTATCGAATCAACGATACCGAAGTGGATGCGATGTGAGTGACTGTAATTACGAAACGGTAGCGAACCGCGCGAACTTCGATCGCCCACGGGGTTCGGCAAGGAAAGTAGGATAGTTTTCTCTACAAGGGCCTCCATTTGTCCTTAGGCGAGTGTACCTGCGATTCGGAAGTTAAGCAACCTGACTGCGGCTTGCACGTGGCCTCCGTTGCGTCCTTTTTGGAATATTAAAAAGAAATTAAGCGGCCCTCGCCTCTCATATTTTACTCAACTCTTTTTAACGTCGACGGTTTTCTACCCTCCGGATGCACGATGTGTTTGATGAATGTTACAGCTCCTTGCTTGCAAGTATTCAATACCGTTCGAGCCGCTGCGCTGGTAAAGACTTTTTGAACGCGTTTACCCTCCAGTGATGCTGCGCTCTTTTGTTATTTTATAACACTCTCCGAACGAGTGTTTCGTAATGTTAACTGTTTGCTCGTTGATTAATGATTTCTCTGCAGAACGGTTCGCGATTCTGGCACACACGTGTTTCTGTTGAAAAAGAATCGTGGAATTATTCTTTATAGGTCCTTTTGCTTGTGCAAGGGCTAAGTCATTATTTCCTTACAAGATGCAAACGTTGCACAGCGGATTTCATGCATTTATGACAACAATGAATAGGTGTAACGAAAAATAGTAAAAACATTACAAGAATTTTAAAATACTATTATTTTCAACCTATCAAACACGTTAAGAAAGAAAATATATTTCTATTAGACTTCAGTGTGTTGAATGTTAGGTAGAAAATTTTTATTTTGCATAAAGATCCGCTGTCTATTTATAAATGTACTTTTGTGTAGCCAACCGGATATTCAAGTACTCATTTACTGCTTTTATTTCAACAATTCGTTAGTGTTATTCTAATAATATTACAAAATTTCTCTATATGTCCATTCTTCCCTCCCATTTCTTCCCCTTTCCTTCCATTCTTTGCTCACTAATATGTATTTATTCTCCTAAAATGAGAATTCGTGCAAATATGCTAAATACAAAAGGGTATTGACCATTGCAACTTACAAAAATTGAAGAGTATATTCTTTTGCTGACGCTACTTTATAAAACTACAATAAAATAATTGGATTTTTCGGACAAGTGCCATAAGAATTCCGGCGAAGCCTCGCGACTCCATCAAAGGCAGACCGCGGAGAACCGTCGAATCCCTCACGTTGACCAAACAAGTCAACCTTCGGAGTCGAGGCATCAAACCGTCGAAGGCTGGTAGCTCATGGAGACGCGCGATGCTAATCCGGGACACCGTCATTTCTGCGGGTAATTGACGCAGCACGTGTCCGTCTCAAGTTCTCGAGCGGAACGGCGCGGATTTGTGTACGTGAAGGCGCCCTGCTTCTCTGCACCCGTGCCACGGATCCGGAGACCCGAAGCAAAGGTGGAAGGAAAGAAGGCAGCAGCAGAAGAAGAAGAAGAAGAGCGAAAGGTGGGTGCCTTTTGCCTTTCCACTTCTTCCGCCCGAACGCCGAATCAGCGTGGATTGTATGCAAATTGCGGTAGCGGCTACTTGAGCCGGCGAATTTAAACGGCTCTCGGAAGGGCAGCAGCTCGTTTCTGCCCTGGCAGAGGCCCGCGGTGTCCCTGAATAAAACATCTCGCGAGAGGAATTCCAGAGCCCCGGCCCATCCTGAAGAGAAAGAAAGACGGCGAGGCTCGCGGCTTCCACCGGAGTTGTTAAGTACACGTCGCACCAGCTGATGCTAATTAAAATGGGACTTACTTCAGCCTGACTCCCTTTCTCTCTCCCTCACCCTTTCTCTCTCTCTCTCTCTCTCTCTCTCTACGTTTCTTTTCGCGCTCGCTTCTTTCTCTCCTCTTTATTCCCCCTTTTTTCTTTTCTTCGATCTCTGTCCCTCTTTCTTCTCTTGTTCGATCTTTTTCTTGCAGGGCTAGCGACCATTGCTGACTCGCTGCTCCGCTTCCTCTCGTGGCTCCGTCTCTGCCTCACGGCTAGGAATATAAAGATCCTACTTAGCCGTTATTACGAAACTACCTACGTGGGCAGATCATTTCGTGCCACCGCTTCTTTTTCGACTGGTTCGCGGGCGTGGGCTCGCGCGCGACCAACGGTAGTCCCGCCTAGCGGCTTCACTGTCTGGCTGTTAGCTAGTATTAGATATTGATGACTTGTTGGGTAATGATGGAGGATGGTTCTGACACATTTGTGAGACGCGCTGATGAAAGACCGTGTCTACAGAAGTGTTCTTGGAAAGATAATGAGTGGAGGATAGTGGTTGCTGCTGATGGGAACAATTGTAAGGGTGTCTGGTAGAACGACCTATGTCAGATTTTTTAAATTTCATAGGAACCCAATTAGAAACTTGTTTTGCTTTAACATTTAATGGAACAGAACGTAAAAATAGTCTTTCAATTTTCTGAAATATAGACTGACAGACTGCATAGATTCATTCATGATAAAAACGAATAGACCATATGCAAACTTGCAAAGACAATTGAACAGTTTAAAGATACTGTTGTACTATTTGTTGTTGTGCTTCTGTATAAAAATATCCGTAACGCTTACAAATAATAAAATTCTGCGAACAATAGTCCAGTTAAGGTTTAACCATACTCCACCAGCAACAATGAAAATCCTCCCCAGCAGCGGACCGCTAATCTCATCTCGGTGATTATTTTCGCCCGAGCATTGTGTTCGCCATTTGCATCAGAAAAGGCTCCGAACAGTTTAAATCGAGTACCGTCCATCGATATCTCGATAGGTATCGCCGTCGATCATCGATCTCTCCTCGCACTTCCTCAAAAAACGATCACGAACCGTCCCGGGTAGGATGAATCGCATTCGCGAGTCGCGATCAAAAAAGTTTCGACTGGAAGAGAGGCCGCGGCGACCTCGATCTCGTCCGGCCGCTAATCCCGAGCGATCGACATCGATCAAACGAAGAAAACGATCCGGCGAAACGATCCCGCTTTCATTTATCATTTCTCTGTTGATAATCGATCAGAACGCGGAGCTGCTCTCCGATCGACGATCGAGATCGAGAGCGGTTCTCGGTTGCCGAGTCGGCGCGCGGTGTCGGTAGCGCCGCCACTGACGTCCCTATATGTCCTTGCGTTTAGTTTAGCATAATTGACGGTGGATCGCCGAAAATACTATCATTCACCGATCTCCCGGTCTTCCCCCCTGGTTGACATAACCGCTTATTAGCGAAGGGAGGAACGGCAATGCGTCTTTCCTCGGCAGCCAGCTTGACTGACAGACACGACGCCCGTTAGCGAACGTCCACGTCACCGTGGATTAATATTTTTCGCGCGTGATCCTGCCGCGGGACGTCTTCATACATCCGGATAACGGTTTCCTCCGTATGGTCACCAACTTCTCTTACTTTTTCTTTTTTTCATTCTGTTTCTTTAACGTCGCCAGCTCTCGCCAATTTCTAACCGTGACTCGCGACTTCGTACTCGGACGACTCCACGTCCTGACATAAAAGGACCGTCCTTCTACTGTAATAGCATTGTTCTGCTAATTTTAATTAGCGCACTCGCCACGACCCGCATGAACGGTCGATGTAATTCAGCTTTATGCGACAGAGAAATGCTGGAACGGAACTGCTTTGTTAGTTTCCTGTGTATTTCTTGGGAAATGGGTTCGTTAGGGAGTATTTCCAGAGGCAAGAAAATAAAATTGTTCTAATTAGATTTTATGAGAACGTAACAGTTAACCCTTCGCTGCATAGTGTATCATATCCGATACAGTTAACAAATCTGGTACATAGTAAACTAAGAATGTATTTCTTTACTATTCTAAATTATGTTTATTTTTCTGAAAATGTTGTTTTAATGTTTTTAAATATTTGTTCCTTAAGTAAAACATACAAACTGGCCTTCAATTTTTTCATTCCAATGAAGAAAATCATGCAGTGAAGGGATCCAGAGAAATAACGAGTAGACTGCAAACTTTGTGCTTGTAAAGATCTAATTCAGTTGGATTTCAATTCATTTGTCAGATAGAGATCTAATCATTTATTTCGTACCCCGATTTTAGCTTACGATGAGCAGCATCCCGGTGTTCCACCACTGCAGAAGAGCTCGAACGAGTTTCGCAGAGGTTTTCGAGCAACACCGAACGCGGTAACAGAGTTTTCATCTCCGAATGAAACTGTCCCGCAGTCGCGTCGCAGCGTTAATAAAGGCTCGCTATATTACGATGCAGATTTAATCACGAAACTGTTTCACTGCCGGTCTCTCGCCTCTTTTTCTCATTTGAATACGGTTCGGCCGGCTGATCGATCAGAAACACGGCGCGTCATCACGTGACCTCGGTCTAAATGGAATTTTTTTGCGCGGGTTATCGGAATCGAGCTAGACAATATAAAGCCGGCTAAAGTGGCGAGAAAAGGGGAACGGGAATGAGTATATGGTGGGGCCGAAAGTTCATTAATTACCCCGCTGACGGGGTCTATTACACACGCCCCCACTCTCGTTCGAAATTTTGATCCATTCGATAGCTATCTAAATTGACCCGTGATACCGAACGCGATGCACCGCCGATCCCGGAGGATTTCACGCTGCCTCGTCTTTTTTCAGAAGATCATTAATTAGTCAGGCGGTATATATTTAGGGGTCTACACGCCGTGTGTTAGGAGTGTGGGTACTTGCGAGCTTTGCATTATCCCCATTACCGGTATCTTTGATACGATCTGCGCACGCGATACTCCGCCTTAACGAGGCTTAAAGAGAGTTCTACTCTTCTGTTATAATTTCACGTCTGTTCTAGGGACGCCGTATTCGTTTCAGAGATAATGAGCGGCTTCTGCCGCTGGAAACTAGATTTGTAACGCTTTAATCACGGTGGAACTATGATGGATAAATGGTTTACCAATGTGTTATTAACAGTGGCTACTGGTGTTGATTTCATGGTGTTCTAAACATCACGGATTTACATGTGCTATTAATAATACATTAGAACCATTAGACGAGTCAAAATAAATTACTTCTAGAGTCGCCAGATGAGGAGAGGGAACACGAATTTAGGGGAAATGATACCCTCTCTCTCTCTCTCTCTGCACGTATTGGATTAGTCATGTGACATAGGGAAGGTAGAGTGAGAACTACTCTGAATGACTATTGACTACTCTGGCATAAAGATTCGAATAACAAGTACTACTTTAGCTTATTGAGCAACTGCAACTTATCAAGTATACGCCCAAATCGACAATTCATCATGTACATGTATGTTATTATGTGACGGTAATCGAGAAAAACTGAAAACTGTTATTTCAATACTGAGCCGAACTGGTCATATAAAAAATTTACTCAATTCAATAATAAGAGTCATTTCATTATATAAAACTTCCCAAGCAGTCAAAATGACTGCTTTTGGGCAATACAGGTATAACACACGTATATATACCGGAAATGAAGGAGTGGAGGAGGTAACTACAAATATTAATAAACGCATTTATATGTTGTACAAAAAGTCACAAAATTCTAAGAAATTGTGTCATGATATACATAATTGTTTTTCAAAAGCAGTCAAAATGTCTTCCTTGAGCAATCTAGTGTTAATTTAATAGGATATTAGAAACCACTTGGTTGTAGTATTGTTAATATTAATGGCAACTCTTCTCCACACGTTCCGAAAATGTCGAAAACGTTCAGACCAGCACCTTCAGCACCCGGGATGGTCAATCAATTCCATTACCTGTTCCTGTGGGTGTTCGATGGTCGCCTCGATCCCGACAAATCCTCTCCGGACGAACTGGGTGGTGCCTCGGTAGAGCCATCCGGCTTAATGTATGCCGTCCGAATGGAAACTCCTTAGCGCCTAAAATCGTCTTATCGGCGATCGATAGCCGATCGATATTCCGCGGCGGAGTAGATGGGATCGCAGAGGGCCCGAAAGCGCAGAGATCGAAGAGATCCCATCGCGTCTGGCAACGAAGAGGAGAGAGGGGGTGCGGGGTGGTTGGAGATAAAGAGCGGCCCTATTGTTCTTCCACAGGGCCACGCCTCGTGTCTGTAATTACAGACAGGTCGCTCCGAGGGAGCCCTTTGATGTCCGCGCCCGAATGCGCGCGCCCTTCGCATAAAGGGGGCCCCGTAAGATCTCGTCCGCGATCGATCCTAGGCGAAAGGGACGATCAATCGATCGGAAATTAAGGATCCGCGATAAAGTCGTACAAGGTCTAGCATCTCGCCACCTGGATCCAGACGCGCACCCCTGTATCTAGGATCTATTCACTAATCTCGCTAAATATATAACAACCGCTATTTCATTCCTTCTTGATCGATCCTAGAATGCCTCACGGGGTTTCTCTGAGACGGAGGATGCTACGTGGCCAAATTTTCGATAGCTCAGACGATCAATCCTTTAGGAAAGATCATTAGTTCTGTTGTTGATTTCTTTCGGAAGACTGCGTATCTGTGTGCAAAATAAAAAATTATTACTATTTTGAATGTCCGTGGCAAGTTGCAAGTAATGATCTCGATATTCTCAAATTCCTTTAATTTTTATATTCTTTGAAATTACTCCCATTTCTGTCATAAATGTATAAAATTCGTAGTCTCTTAATCATAATCTTTTAATAGATCATTTAGATTATGTTTTCAAGTATGAAATATCACTTTCACAAAGTTTACACTTTCTTAGAACTTGAACCGCCTTTTCCAATAGTTTAGGTGTCTGAGCCACCTAAAATTTGATCTATTTTTAATATCCTCCTGTGTTGCAAGCACTTTTATTCAAGGCAACGGCTTCCCTTGTTTACGAAATCTTTGCAGTAAGAAGCTTTTCGAGAAGCAAGCCCAACAGAGTCTCAGTAGATAAGTAGGAAGGACCACCTTATTTTCAAGTTCTTAAATAATTCATCTCGTCGGAGAGTGATCCTTCAATACTCTTGCCTCTGGGAGACCTGTAGTTAACCTTTCAAGAGTGTCTGACTCTGATCCTTTGTGGACGGTGCAATAAAATATTTAAAAGAGAATACTCTCACTCGATCTGCATAGTTTAACGGAGGCAGGAAGGTCTGAGTGTGTTTGTTGTTCTAAAATGTATGGAAAAGCTGATATATCTCAACAAGTAATTAGAAATTACAGTGACTCATGTTTAGACAGTATTTAAAAGAAACTTTTTTAAAGATGCACTAAACAACTTGAATATTTTTTCGAAAAAATTGTTTGAAATTGCGGAGAAAATACTAAAAGACAGTTAAAAGTTGTCTGCTAGCAAACTAATCCTTACTTCTCAAAAAAATTCAACTCAATTAGTCCATCCTATAAAAAGTTATTCCTTCTGAAAAGTGTTAAAATATTATTTTGAGTCACTGTATTTAAATGTTTTAAGAGTCCAATTAAATTTGATTTACACTGTCATTACATGGATTTATGCTCAAATACCTTGAAAGTATTATTTGTATGGCCCTCGATGAAACATTTAAAAGTCACTGAAATTTGCATAAAGAAGAAATTTTTCGAGGTAAGAAGCAACCGTGAAACATAATTATGTTTGAGGATACTCATATGCATAACAGGTTTGATTCACGCATAATTATCCATGTAAGTGCATATCAAACGAACATTTCCAAGGCCGTGAGGAACTTGTAAAAATAATTATGAATAAAAAAGCAACTCCCGGAATCCTGATCAAACGTGAAGCACTTTTTTATACCTGGAGTCGACAATTGCAGAACATTAGCACGATCTCGGTGTAACAGACGAAAGAGACCGATGAGATGTTGATTGTCGATTAAAAATCGGCGATAACGTGGTCGATTAAAGCGTGTCTAACCGGATATAGTTGGTCCACCAATTTCTGAAATTAAAAATTCTTGGCCGGACAGGGTCCGAAGGTAAGGGGATGATCGCAGCTGGGCCCGTTCGCGCGGAAGTTGCGTAAAACGAGCAAGGCGAGGCCACGGAGATCGATCTCCGCGAGACCAGCCGAAGATCGATCGTTTTAAATTAAAGATTCCCGATAAAATCGCCGTTTCGTAGACGCGAGTCTTCGACGCAACAGATCCTTGATTAAAGTGTCACTGTTTGCGCCACGGAATTGCCTTTCACGCTGATGGAGACAGCGGCGAGGATTAAGTCATTCTCGGCGGTACACTCTTGGAACGATCTAGCAATCTGTTGTAGATCACAAAAGAATCTGTAAAAATAAGTTCGATTTCCACGGTCTTGGAGCTCGCACAATAAAGATCCGTAGCATTGATCGGTGGAACGAAGTTTAATGTTTGGAGTCCACGTGCTGTTTGGTGAAATAGATCGAAGAAAATTAGGGGAAAGTCACACACTATTCCTCACTTTCTCCGCTTGTGCATCTGCCGCAGATTATTTTCCAATAATCTAGCGATTGTTAGGCGAGGAGAGTCTCGCGTCTCGAGCCCCAGGGGCCTGAGTTATGTGACGCAAACGATATGTTTTCATGGCCGGCTTGGAAAATTGGAACGGGCCCCAAACAAAGCGTTCCCGTGCTTTATGTGACAACTAATCGCCGAGGTTTCTCGGAGTGGAAGAAAATGGCATACCTGCTTCGAAATCGTAACTTTTCGGCGTAAGTCAGTTGGCATAGGCGTTACCGGTGGAAAGGAGAAGTTATGAGCTGTAGGGAAACCGGCCAACACCCGAAAGTAGCATCGGCGATGCGCGTTAAAGCGTGGCGAGGCGTTTCCGAGCCGCACAATGGACGTTGCTCAACGAAACCTCCTCGTAACTCAAACACCGTGGATCGGCAACGAGTTACCGAGATAGACAATCCTTCCTTTTCGGCGTTCGCGTCGGCAACATCTGTGCTGCAGCACTTCATCCATGAAGAATCTCATGCTTCGGCGATTGGACGCGCTGGGATCGAGCTGAACGATATTTGTCGGCCTTCACTAACCCAGAATTCACCCAAGGTATTTATTTTTATTGCACAAACAGTCTTTTCGGAAAGCATCCGTCTGTAAAGACGTCTAATTCAGACGAAGAAATATGAAGCATGTTTCCCTATATTGCTTAACAAACTAGCCGAAATTTTCTGACAAATGATTTAATTTATGTTTTTATTATTATTTTCTAAAAGAAATAATGTTAGTAGTAAAACGTGGTCTTGACGAGTCTATCTTCTAGAAGAGGTAAACATATCCTTTCATCAACTGAAAGATTTTCTCAGAATGTATAAAAATCTTATTGTTAATATTACTGTGATACCTGAAGGGAGTGATTTCTTGTAAATTCTGAATTCTCATGAATCTATGTTGAATATAAATGTAAGAGATAAAAAATAGTACAATGTCAGAATAAGTGTGTCATTGACAAAGGAAATGTTTCTTAAATTCCAACAAGAAAATTTTAGTTTTATGGTTGTAACCATTACGAAGCAATGTAATCACTGACGAAGCAATCCGAGCAGGTGTAAACCAGCTAGTGAAGTGTATACGTTCATTACACACTACTTAAAGAAATAGAGATAGAGTTTCTTCTACATTGCTCACATGTTTTCAAGAATGGAAGCCATTGCGTGAAGTGAATCTCAACAAGAAGGAACGCGATCGGGAATACTTGGAAGGTAGGGTAATGGCATAATCTACGATAGAAGGTGGCTTCGAAGGTGTAGAATTACCTTGACCTACCGTTCAGGCTTCTATATGCTGAGCAATAACCAGTAGCGGTCAAGAGATTATCACCGAGACGAATCCTACACTAAAAAGTTCTTCGACCGGAGTGGCACACGTGGTAAAAAATTCCTTACACTCTACTGTTCGTTGGCTTTTGATCGGAGACCGCCAATATACTATCGACTATCGCCACTAGCCACCACCAGTCGACTAATAGGCACGTCTCCAATTTCAGTCGATAGTTTTTTGCGATCGTAAACGCGACCAGGATTAACTTTCGCTCCATCGCGTAGCGCAAACCCAATTAAGAGTCAGTCGTATAACGCGTGCCCTGTGACCTTAGCTGGGGTCTAGGTAGAGAACGCTGTGAACTGCTCTTTCAGACGAGAACTGTTCAACCATCTCACATTCACAGACAATTTTAACATGGTAGCATTATCATTGCTGAATAATTAAATACAATTTCGAATCCTATAATTTTATTCACTTCAAGAATTTACCGCGGACTTGTTTTATTTGTTTCAAATACTGTATTGGGTTAGTATTAAAATCTAGATCATCTTAGTGAAAAGAAGCTTATTTAAATCGAATAATTAACACTCCCAATATTTTGGGATACTCCAGTGCCTGCATAAGAAGGTCTACAAATAATTCTTGCCGTTTCGCTGGTATACTGCCGTGTTATAAGCTGCAAGAATCATTTGTAGAAACTTCAATGCCAGCATAAGAAAGTACGCGAGACGTTCACGATTTACGCAAATGATTTTTGAGATTTTGACCGTTAGAATACTGTGCTGTACAATTCAATTTCAATTTACATTTAATTCTCTCGTAGAAGTTATTTGTTTAATAGAACATTTTAAATTAAAACTGAGTCAAAACATTTTTCTTGTGTAAAATTAAAAGTGATAAATAATTAATTTAAAAATCGTGTTGTTTCATTCCGTGGAACTGAACGTGTTAGAAAGAGTCATTCGTTCGAACGTTTGAGAGTCGAGAAACATGAAAGCATAGTTTCAGGATCACCGTGGAACGGCGTAAAAGGAGTGCAAAGGGTTAAAGCGTGACGCGATTTTCGGGGAAAGAATTCGGTGTGCTTGTTCGAGGATCGTGACGCGGCTCGTAGCCGTCAGTGAGGATCGCGGACGGGGTGGTTTTAAAATTGGCCCGACCTTTTTGGCTGGATGGAATCATAAAGATCGGCGATCGCGAATGTAATGGCATTCCCTGCTGAGCATGCCTCGTCGTAATCTGTGGGAAACCGGGGTCCTGACCCCACCACGGCCGAACGTGATTCTGCGAGTGCAAGGTCCCCGCGATTCACGGTTCCTTTTCACGAGAACCACACCGGTAACTGTTTCGCAGAATCTTTACAGCCAATAAAAAAATTGCTCGACCGAATACCGGTCGTTTTTTATCGCAGCCGAAAGTGAATCGTAGCAGGGGAAGTATGCGAACTGATTAAACAACGAGCATTCCGAGCGGAACGACAAACTCTTCAACCCGGGAAAGTGGTGGAAGCAACATGGAGACGTTACACTTAATCACAGCCTCGTAAAATTAATGACGCTCGTAGCAACGAATGAACCTAATAACAAATTCATACTTGAAAAACCGCAGTTTAATCGAACGATACTAATTGCGAGATAAGATACAGAGATCGCCTGATACTGAATACAGGATCATGTGCTTCCCTTTTAACTATTCTTGAGAAACTTAAATTATTAGGACACTTACTCTCCATTTTCTATTGACATAGTAGATGGCTTTCTGCAAAATAAAACTATTCGGCGTCTGTTGCACGAAACAGGAGCCACTTAAGGAACTTTTTCTTTCTCAAATAATTTTAGTAGATCGAAATATCATATTTTTGTTCAGATCGTAACAGCTCACCGAGACTAATTGTTGCTATTGACCTCGGCCAGGGCCGGTTTATTCGCAGGAAACCACAGGAGATGAAATAATTTCCCAGCGATTTTTATTTAACTCGTCCGATGGCCGCAAGGTGAGAGATCGCAGAAAGGGCGAGGCAAGAAGCAATCTTTTTTAATTGCAGTAATTACTCGGTCGCAGCGCGCACGTACCCGCGGACTGTGTTTAGTGGTTTCGTGTAATAATCGAGCAGCAACAACGGGCGGCTTTAAATTTTCCAGCGAGCTCGTCGGAACTTGTAGACGCGATCGCCGAAACGGCCGGTGCAACCCTTAATTGCTTAACCAAGAACGGCTTGTAATATTATCGAGTGTCCTTTCTTAATTACCTAAATCTGATATCCTTATAATTCCAATTAGTGACTGAATTGATTACGTAAGCCCGCGTTCTGCCAATTAAGGCGGGACCTATGAGGATGCGCGTCGCCCAGTCGCGTGGTGGGGCTGTATTTTGCGAATGTTTTATTACGCCGGGCAGTCAAAGGTATGCAAATAAGTTATTTTCGTTAGCCGTTTACGCTCGCGATCGTCGCCGGCCAAGTGTCTCGCTCGGATCCTCCCGAACACCGAACAGAATTGCAGTCGATATGATTTATGCCCCTACGAAAATTGCATTTTTGAAAATTGTCCTGCGAAGATGTTGTAATCAACGTTCTTCATTTTGTCCGCCGACCATCCCTTACAGTTCGCAAGAAAAAACGTCGCGGAACGGTAAATCAATCGAAAGCTGAAAGAACGTATTGTGTTATTAGCGAACTCGATATCGGAATTAAAGCGTCACCAATAAATGCAACAGCACAATTTTTTTCTTAAATAAATCACTGTGTCTCCGTTTTATGAGATGCATATCCCGCAAAAACTACTTGATCGAACACATTAATCTTTTGTTGTAAACGTTATTCATACACTGGAAGGAAGGATACTTTAAATAACACGTAGCAGCTGCTCTCATTAATAAAATATGTACGTGAGTGATGTGTACACGAATGAATTTTCTAATAATTCTCGTCATTTGCTTCGTGTACAAGTGTAAAACAACTCCAGTAATTTCTCATTTCATACATTATTTGACTTATTGGAATTATTAAAAATATAAACATCGTATCGCGTGTCTTCACAACCAACTCAGAAGATTTTTAGTTCGCAAAAAAATTCCACTTGAATTAATTATTAAGAGAAGAAATTGAAATACCGATTTTCATTTAAACGGATCCAATTTAATGGATGTTTGTACCTGGAACACACTCGGTAGAGGAGCAACATTATATTGTTACCGCGTTTAAAGTGAATATAAAATATTAATGATACTTGAGCACGAAACCATATACCCCAAGATCGGCATACAGGAATTTTATGGAAGACTTTAGGTGCTCGTTTCGATCATAACATTTTCAACAGTACGAAACAAGCCTCTATAGTTATGTAATTATAGTCGGTGTGTACCTGATTATTCAGAACGATGGGCCTAAACTGTGTCTTCTGTGATCAACTGAGAACCTCTATGCCAGTCAAAGGAGCCTAATTGAAAGTCAGTCAAAAGTGCCTACCATGTCCGTTCGCATGTGCAACAGCTTCTATCTTCGACCAGTGATTCGGCAGTACCTTCATTAATCGCAGACACGGGACCTCCATCGGCGAGCGGTGTATTTGAGTATTTTCTGACCACCCCGTACAAAATGATTTCTTTAATGAAAACACGATTAAACGCGATAGCAGATGGTAGAGGTTGATTGCTGCCGCTGTTTATGCTGTTACGTCTGTTCCCCGTGAAATTAGTAACTGGTTTTATGGGCTAGTCTCGAATTAAGAGACCCGCATAAAACCGTTCTGTTACTTTATACAATTCGATGCGTTTAATGCCCGATTAATTGTGATTAATACTTTTTTATCTCGAAACACGATTCATTCTCAGAACGAAAAAGGTAGTACTTTATTTAACGAAGATCGGCCGGATTGTTTTCCGAAAGCAATTTCATACTTCAATTACCGAGAAAAAGTTCTACACTCTTACGGAGGCTGTGTACCCTGCACCTGTAACAGAACGGCACGTTACAATGGGAACGATAGTGATTCAGCAACCCACTGGTCGCATCAGATGATTTTCATCATCATACCATATTCAGACATACAATCTGCACGTTGAATATCGGCGAATTGAATAAAACACGTGTCAGTGTTATTTTGAAAATTTTTTCGAAAGTGATTGATGATGTCCGAGCATACTCGAGGTTTATTTGTATCGTGGGGAGATTCTTATCGATATAGGAATCGTTATAGTTTATTCATGAAGTATGTTGGGGTGGAACGGTGCACGAGTTTAATCATTGATGGATTCTCTGCTGTTTCGAGTTTAGCTAATTTAAATATCCTTCCGTGTCCGGTTTAATGCTAATGAGTAGGCAACTCCGCTAGGTCCCGAGAGAATGCCAACGAGGAAATTCTGAAGTTCTTACGATGACGGCCCGGAGAACGATGATGATCGTCTTATAATTATATGCGCGCGCGGGGACCTCCGTTTCAGAGACGGAGCGCTCGAGAACAGCAAAGAGCGGCGATTTTGCTCTGCATAGAGAAGTAGCATCTGTCCTCAGTGATCCTCAAACGAGGACAGCGAGGGTGATCTAGGAAACTGCATGCATTCCACATTCTTACATAATTAATTAAAGGAAGCATTTATTTAACAGAGTATTCTTTGAGTATACGTATATATTTCTCAAAGTATAACAATGCTTGAAACTTAATTTTATATTATAATATATTGATTTGATAATTTCTCTTGAAAATATTTTAGAATTTCACACATGCCAGAATTATTACTGAATAAAGAGGTCTATTTTTATTATACATGCATACAATTTACTGTGTAATTATGAAACAATGCAAGTGTTCAAGAAATTTGACAATAATTTGGGAATGCATAAAATTAGCAGTTTAATTATTAGGTTCTGCAGGTGTCCAAGAAATTTATGAATATAAAAATATTAACTTCTGCAAATTTCTAAGAAGTTTGTTAGCATTTTAGGAAAGAAATGTGCAAAAATTAGCTTCTACAAGAGTCCAAAAAGTTTGCCGATACTTCAAGAATACATGGAACCTGTAGTTTAATTATTAGGCTCTGTGAATCTCCAAGAAATGTATTAATGTATTGCGAATATATATTTGCAGTTTAATAACTAGCTTTTGCAAAAGCGTAGAAAGTTTTTTTAATACTTTAAAAATGCATGAAACTTGTAGTTCAAGTATTAGGCTCTGTGAATCTCTAAGAAATGTATTAATGTATTGCTAATATATATTTGCAGTTTAATAACTAGCTTTTGCAAGAGCGTAGAAAGTTTTTTAATACTTTAAAAATGCATGAAACTTGTAGTTGAATTATTAATGCAAGTATCCCAGTTTGTTAATGTATCTGATCTGATTTGAAATCAAGAATCCAAAAGGGAAGCGAAGGGTGGAACAGTAATTGGTGTTGGGGAATGTCGATTTTCGGATGTTGGGCCACGGTACAATATCAAGATAACGAGGGCCACGAAATAAGCAATGCGTCATACGTAACGCAGAAATAATGTAAGTCATGAAGCACTCGCGAAACGTTTCATCGGAACACGTTTTATGAGTGCGCACCTGCTTCGCAACGGGACGTGGAAAGAATTCAACCTGTCCATCCTGTGCAAATAACGTGACGCAATTTCTGCGATTTACTGGACCCGAGTACGAGGAACACCGATAATCCCGAACCCCGCAATAATTGATTTCCTCCAATGCGGTTGGCTGACCTACTTGCGGAAATCTGCTATACCTGACGATAATCATCATGCAAGACTTGGGATCCATGAAAGATTTACAAAAAAAAAAATACATACGGAAGAAAGTATAATGTTATGTGAAAACTGTATGTAGTATTTGTAGTGGTTCCTTATAATTTAGAAATACAATTTTTAAAATGTGAGTTTGTCTTTTGATGAATTTTAAAATAGAGTTTTTTTTAGTAGTGAATAGAGTTCGATTACATTTTTAACTATTAATACAATGGAATTTATTATGGTCGTATTAGAAATTAATTTATATCATATATTCTATTTTTGTACCTGAATTAATTTTCAATTAATTTCTGTAAATGATCGAATTATCGGTGATGGGTGTGAATCTACCAGCTTTATAGAGATTAATGCTAAATTAATTTTTACTCCCTTGTAAGGCTTTATAAATTGAGTTTCTCACACATTCCTTTTACGTACAATACTGTTACCCACAATTATTTCTTTACATACCACTTCATTCTAAGTTGAACACTGCTCTTTCCCATTTTAGGGAAACCATTAGTGAAGCAACATGAAAGCCGATGCCAATAAAAAGAGGAATGCAGTACCACATAAAAAGGATAAGTAACACGTACGCTGAAAGGAAATTCTATAAACTGTGTTTACGTGATTACTCACCAGAGATTTTCTTGTTTGAATCAGATAAAAACCAGTGTAAATCTATTAATTGCGAGAAGATCAAGATAAAAATTAATTTTACAATTAGTAAGCTCATCAATAAGTTTTTCAATAATTGTGCTGTACTCAAAGGAAGCATAAAAATCTTCTTGTAACAAAATAATGAGATTGCGAAGGTGACTTATTAGTTTATAATAAAGATTTATATTTAAAAAAATCCGTAGCCATGGACCAGCACTTCTAAAAAAGATGAAATAAATTCGCCGGTAAATAATGTGTTAATTGCGACTTTAAAATGATGTTATTTTCCACGTGGTTGCACCAATCAATTGCAGCAAATTCATTAAAAATAAGTGTGTTATTATTGGATTAAGGGCAAGGGTGGCGGTCTAAAGGGCTCAATTGTGAGAACCTCTGTGCCACGTACGCGAGGCTCGCGCTTCGTGTGGTCCACATTGTCCGTGGTCAAATTACATGGAACGGGGTGCTTCTAATGGCAGTTCTCGTTCTTCAGGGTACCAGAGGGGAGGCGGTTCACTTGCTGCGAGAGAGACCGAGGACAGGTTGGAGGTAAAAGCGAGCCGACGACAGAGATAAAGACAACGGACCATCCCACCTGTGGGAAAAGGAGGCGAAATCGGTCTCGCGAAACGCCGGACGAAGAGGAAACGATGAAGGTGCGTCTCCTTTCGATCCCCGAGGACGAGAAAGACGAGAAACGAGAGAAGAGGGAGGATCGGAGCTGGTCATGCTTCGACTTCGCTTTGGTCTCGCCTCGACCCCGCTTCTGCCACGCGACGACCGTGAAGCAGCCGAGCAGAAACACCTGCCCGTTTCGTTGACATGCAAGGAAAATTTTCTGAAGCGGCCCCGGCACCGCGGAAACAATGTGCGCGGTAATGCAAAACAGGTTCCTCCAACCAATCTTAATTGCTTCAATTACAAACGTGCTGGCCGCCGAGCGGAAATTAACACTTTGTCGAGTGCTCTGCACGACGCCAGCTTCAACGACGAATTTCTTCGAGGAATGTCGCTGGGAAATTAATGACGGAAAGACGCGATACTGTCGCGGATACCATTATCGTGGAGAGATACGTCTATTCATTAGGTGACACGTTGGTGGTCACGTGAATTTTATGCACCTGAAGTTTCGTTCAACAATTTTTAATTTTTGTAGACAAATAAGAAAGTGAAAACAAATGAAATATCATTTTCAATAGCCTTTGTAGGTCTGGTATGAATAAGAATCATATTCATTTATATTCTATCATTTTTTGAAAACTCTCAGGAGCCATACATGTATAAAGATCCACAGTCTACTAATAACAATTAATAGTTACTCGGTAATTAAGTCCTGAGCTCAAGCTGTAAGTTCGACACATTAATCTTCGTGATAATAAATTAATGTAAAATTGACATGGTAAAGGCACTGTAACGAAGATGTAGAAAGTATGCTTCTTTTAACTGAACGTCAACATTAATCTCACTTAATTGTTGGTTTCAATTCTTGTTTGAAACGTTTAAATAAGAGTAGAATAAAGAAGTAACGTATTGTAGGAATCTGGCATTCGTACAGAAAACATTCTGCGCCCTTCGTCCGAAGTCCTCCATATTTGTATAATGCAGATCGCAATAAAGACCAGCAAAAAGTTCCGAGGGAAAGGTGTATTCATTAGCAAACGATAGTTCTCGAAAAGGAGCAAAATGGCGAATTATTTAGGGGGCAGGACCACGGGTCCGCGTGTTTCGAAAGCCACCGGTGTTGGTGGTCGGGAATCGCAGTGGCGGGGACCACCCTGAAAACCGTATTAGGTTAATATAGCACGCAAAAGCTTGCTTATAATGACTGGATAGCAACGGTTATTACCAGTCGGAAGGTTTTGCCGTGTTTCTTCCGACCAATTGCAATCAGGAACACTGTCGATCGGCCCTATCTTCCTTGATGTCGAAAACGTGTGGAACGGCTTAACATCCGTGATTCCGTCGGACCCGGGTCTCGATCGTTCCGGGAAGATCGTGTTTGATCCATCAATAAAAGGCTTTTATGCTTTCCTCCACTTCGCCGAATCCTTTCACGAGGATTATTATTCGGAGCTGCCTCGGCACGTTTTTTCCCTTTCGTAATATTCGATACTTCCCCCACCACCCCTTCTCCACCTCGGGACTCCTTCATCAACGATAGTCGAATTGAATTAAACGTATCAATTACTATATCCGTGCCACGCATGCGGCTGCCCCCACCCTTCCCAACCTCACTATCGAGACCCAATCGACAAGTTGTAATCCGCGGCAAGACAAATCGGTCGTTTAATTAAAACCGATGGCACAGCGGGAACGTTAACAGCTGCTCAATGCGAGCACTGTCGTCGTTATCGAGCTCGATTTGATATCGCGTGCGCTGCCTTTGCAGCACGGAGGCGTCCGCGTACGGAAGCTTCGTGCTCCGCGCACGTAAATCAGGTCACCTCTCGTTAATATATTGCTAATGAAATTAATTACATCAGGCTCGATAATTGGTACCTCTTCGGCCCTTAAATGCTGCTTGACGGACTCACGCGGCGATGGATTTGATCAAGAAATGACTCGGGGGTGTGCGGGTGTCCGATCTTCGGGCTGGATCGGAATGCCGTCGGAGGGTGAATTCATAATCTAATTAATAGTCTGTGATTATTTGCGGCCATCGAGACTGCTGATTTTATGGCGCAATTTTTAAAAGAAGTTACCACCTAATATCTCTTCCTTGCAATTAACACATTACCGACCGGTGATTATTGCATATTTTTGAAAAATGTATAGTACATGGCTAAATTTTCATTTAGCATTTAGTATGAACTAACTAAGTCACCCTCAATAACGTCGTCTAATAGTTTCATTAAAGATTGCAATGTCAAAGAAAATTTCTATGCTTTTTTTGGTAAAGCAGAATTATTGAAAATCCTATTAATAGGCTTCCGGTCGGTAAAGTGTTAATATAGAAAATTATTTACAAAAAAATTCTCGATCTAGAAAACGTTTCAGAATCGTTGTACTATAATAAACCACAGAAAAGCGTAGTAAAGATTATTATTATAAATATGTTTCTGTGCAGAAAAACATTAATCCGCATCATAAATATAAGTTACCATCTGGTCTCTGTGTCTTGCAAGTAATATAGAAAATGTTTTACAAGAAAATCCAGTAAACGTAATTCAATTCACTGAACAGGTACAAAATCGTTTGAATATAATAAATCGCAGGAAAGCGTAATAAACTGTGCATATAAAAAACATTAATTCGCTGTTCATTTACTATGGAGCATGCTTGTCGCAAGTGATTTCCTTGATCTCCAGTAAAATACAGACTCCGCTATCATTATGTGTCGCTTATTTCGCATTACATCGTCATGAATGTTAAACGGTAAAAAATGATATTACGCTCGGTAACCAACCCACCAATTATCACTCGGATTCTCGGTAAATATATGACAGCTCCGGATTATCAGTGCAGTGAAATTACTTCCGGATGCCATGGCGACGCAACAGCCATAATCCCAAACAAGGAAGCCTCAGCTCTCCCACAAAACCGCTCTCCCATAGAAGGCGAGCGTCTCCTCGGTGGTTTTTCTACTTATTACCGCAACAATTTCAGAATCACATCGTTCCGATGGTCATCAGCCGGGGGAAGAGTTGTTCCGGTATCATTTTCAGGGAACGGACACTTACTCTGAAATTACTCTGTCCCCTCCGTCTTACCTCCCTCCGTACCGGCACCGAGCCATCTGCTCGTGCTTACTCGGTTAATAGGGCGCATTAATTTTGTAATTAAATCGTCGCGGATAATAACAGAGCGCTGCGGCGGGCGTCTCCATCAGGCTGTAATCCCGAGTCATGACGAGATTATTAAGGGCCAATTACTGCGCGTTTTATTGGCGGATAGAACGCGCCACGGCGTTTCGACCGTATGCCGATTACCGCCCTCTACTTACGCTGACAGTGATTTATGGTGACGCGAATACTGAACAGATTGCTTTCTTCGATTCGCGGAATCCGACGAAAATTTTCCGCGGGAAAGTCTGCGCCTATGACGGACGTTTGCGACGTCCTTAACATCCGCCGATTCACGGGTTTACAGAAGTACGTCTAGAACGATTGCTTTTAGTCTTCGGTGCACTGCGGACTAGGCTTAACAGGAATTTAAGAATATTCTTCTTATAGTTTCAATTTAATTGTTAAGGGAGGAAGTACATTTCTAAATCCTACATCTTGCAATTGATGTAGAACATTTTTAATCTACATGAAGATCTACAACCTAGTCATCATTAGACTGTGCGATGAGTGGTTGAATTTTTCAATAATTTTTTCTGTACACTGGCGATCAAGAGTTTGTGAATACTTTTTAATTGTAATCACTTAAAACTAGTTGCGAAGCCGTTAACACTTGGTCTACGTAACTTAAGAAGTGGCCAATTTAAATTCTTCTGATATCTTCAAATTTTGTCAAATCTTTCAAATTTAAATTTATTTGATTGTGTTTTTAGAATCCAAACAATCATAAATAAAGCATTTGCAACATTGTGAAGTTTAACATTTCCGGAATTTGGACAAGTCCCCAAAGTGAACCTAATTTACAAAGTGTAGTTAATATGTAGAGATGAACTGTAATGAGGGATAAGAACTATCATACATTAAATTATAAATGATTGCCTACCGACACCGGTTCACTTCCTGAAGAAAGACAAGATGGCTACAGAAGACAGAATCGGAGCTCTAGAAAGTTGACTTCTGTTCTTTATCTTCTCGATCACCATAAATACGAGAAATTGATCGGGAAGTATCGCGCAAGCTCCCAGGACACGATCCGCAGATAGAAGATCGTTGCAACCAGGTTACGTAATTAAACGATTAACGATCAGAGATCGCCGATCGAGGGAGATCATGGGAATCGGAACACTGGCCGGGCTACAGGCGTCAAATGGATCTGCATCGAGGCGTTCTAGCTCGTAAATTTTCTAGACGATGCTACAGGGAAAACCAGTAATGAGATGCCGGGTATTTATGAACCACGACTCGCTGCATTCGACTAGTCCCTGACGCAATTGTACTTGAGAAATTTCTTCTAAAGCAGGGATTTCTGTCGCCAATTCTGAAACTCTTCACATATCTTCATAGTTACATTTCTGTTAACGGTCCATGGATCTGTATGCAAAGGAAAACTGTTCTTCATCGATCGTGGGAACCAGGGGTTAAACGCAAATTCATTTCATCTTGTAATAATCTTGATACATTGAAAACAAACATAAAATTTTTCTAATCTGTTACTGTTTTATATTTCACTTAATATATTCTCATAATTAAATTATTAATAACCCTTAGTGACTTAGTGGCTCTGTTTGCAAAATAGAACTGTTCTTCAGCGATCGTGGAAAGCAGAAGTTAAATATAAATTCATTTCAACTAATAATAATTTTTATGCATTGAAAATAATATTTTTAGATTTTTCTAATGTTTCACTTTTTCACCGCATTTCTTTATAAAAGCTCTGCAAAATTACTTATTGTTTTTTTCACGGAAGTATGATACTTTAACGAATAAGCTTCTCAATTTCATCCACTTAATTCGATTCTTATTAACTTCTTTCCACGAAACCGTGATATTCTGCGTCCACAGAATGATTTCACAATTGAGCGGTCTAAAAAGACATCGATGACAAATGAACGTGATCTCATAAATCTTGTTTAATCGTGTCGCGCTCTGTTTTCCAGCTGTTTGCATGAAAAGAATCCGATGATCAACAGGTGATCAGAAAGTTTCACTTTTAAATAAGTGCGGAGCAATTACATCGACGAGGAAAGTAAACTGATGACACTCGCCGGCAGAAAGCAGTTCCCTTGCGTTTAAATGAATCATGATTTTGATTTAGTAATAATAATCTCTTCGTTGGTGATAATCGAGATGCTGTGCGGGATCCACAGAACAATTAAAGCGACAAATAAAGCAAATCGTGCGAGCAGGGAAAAATGCTCGGTGGTAACTGTAAAGGAGACACAGTTGATCACGAAAGAAACAAGGGAGCGGCGGACAATGATAAGACGTCGGGATCAGGTCGACGACAAGTAAGCGACGTTGACGGACGCCATAGCAGCGCGTCAGTCGAGCGAGTAAAAACTCCTCGAACTGAAACAGCTGGAGAACAAGCGGAGAGGGAGTATTTTCAGGTGATCGGTCGGTGGACGGTAACAAGAAGGACAATTAATTTTAATTGTCTTGTCCGGACAGAGCATAGGTACGCGTGGCATGGCGAAAACGGCCGGAATATTTCCCGGCGGGTCCATTAAAAGCTACTGGTTGTAATTGCAGCGCCTACCAGGGACCCGATGCCTTTGCCTTTCCCGTTCGTCTTCCCACCGGGCTTCTTCAGATTTAAGTACTTCAACGGCATGTCGCATGGCCACGCTCACGTACCCGTTCTCTACCCGCGACCGTACCCGCGTTCCACCGGCTCCGATTATTAAAACTCCACGGAGGATCCGAATGTTTCTCGACCGTGGAGGATGCCGGGAGACTAATTGGGAACGCTGAATCAAGTTAACCAGCTAAATCGACCAACCGCTGCGGATGCATCGACGTGCTTAACTTCGCGATCTGCTTCACACTTCAAATAGAGGTGCGCGAAACCTGAAAGTGTCGGGCCGGGTCGGGTCGGAAAATTAATAGTTTTTTCATCTTTGTATCAGTTCCTTCTGGAAGGCTTAAAAATGTTTTATAATTTTCTCAAACAATGTAATGTAAGTTACCTGTAACAATATTGTACTAGCTAAATACAGCACTCTCAGTTTAAAGCAATAATAAATAAATATGTCTCTAATATTCTCAGAAGTCCAGGAAAAATTGTGTCACCCACAAATGATCGATAGCCCACGTGTTAATATAATAAAATATGTGAACCCCAGCAACAATTCACCGAATCACCGAACAGACTGAGAGATCGAGAACTTTCTTCGTGATCTTTGACGTCTGAATTTAGTTGGGCTGGTGTACAATCTCCAGGTCCGCCTCCCGGAAGGTCTCATCCCCCTAAGTCGACGAGGAAAGGTAGGAAAAGGTTGACTTTATGTACAAAACGTGACCGAACCGTTTCACGATTCGATTCTCGAGTAGGCGATAACGGGGCAGGAAACGCGGCATGCCGGTTTCTCGAAATCCTCCGAAACCGATCTCCTTCGAACGTGCCAGGACATCGGGATGAAGCGTTAGAGCCGATTCGGCGCATGATCGCTAACAATGAGCTCTAATGACCATCTCGGGACGTGTCAATACTGTATTTTGTACACAAACGTCAGACGACAATGGCAGCCCCCGATGGCAGCCAAGAAAAGAGAAGCGAAAACATGTTACTTCTGTGCGAGAGGCGAGCATGAGTGCGAATGCAGTATGAGGATTAAACGAGCCCTCGATGTAAGTTGATACCGCGATCCGACGAATAGAGAGATCCGTCGATGGGAAATGATTATGGTAATAGAGAAAATATTAGCGCGCCCGTGGCCCGGTCTATGGGGTCTTTAAAATTCATACGACGCATCAAAATGTAAATTTATTGTAATTTAACACTTTGGCCGCACTGGCCCGCGAACTTTATCCCCCCGTGTTTCTAAATCTAGTCAGGAATGCCGAAGTGCCTCGCGAAAATGAACGCTCTTCGATGGATTATGACAACCCTCGTCTGATCAAGAGCGAAGATACGTAAACTTGATTTTTCAAACACTTTGTCGATCTTGAGGAATAAACTTTCAGATCAATTTTTCGAAATAAAATTATTTTAACCCTCCTCTAACAATATAGCACGGATCAATTTGGACTCGGACTATCAAAATCGACATTTAATTACTCAGATTCTGAGAAATACCTTCACAAATTTACAAATAGATCAGTGAATATATAAGAAATTTATGATTTCGGAGCATAGTTCGATCAATAAACTGTTTATTATATATTTCGTACATTATATTATAATATATTATGATGAAAAAAAAATTTATATAATAAAATAACGTACAATATATTATAATATAAATTTATTATATATTTCAAGTGCGATCGAGAAAAAATTTTACCTTGATCAGTGAATAGTCATACAAATTTTTAAAGATACAAACACTTATGCATTATTTCCAATATAGTACAATTATTAAAAAATGAAAGAACATTTTACTTGTCTGTTACAATCGATGCACAACATTTTCATTTTAACATACTTTGATACATTTCACTGTGCTTGGACTGTACACTATAAAGAACATCAAATACGCAAAACCCAGAAATGGAGAGACCGCTGACAGATTAGAAAATAAATTCAATCTAAGTGAAAGCCTCTAAAGCGTTCTATCGCGTCGATCTAACGTGCGGTAAAAGCGAAGCAGTCTCATAAATCTTCAAGTGGAAGGTGTTACAATATATTTTTATCTGTTAGCCAGGCGAAATTAACTAACTAGTCCTAAGGTGTCCAAGATGACTGATGCAGGGAGACAAGGAATGTCGTAGGACAGCGGCGCGCTTAAAGAATCTTCACGTGGAAACACCTGTCTTGTACAAACAATTTTTCATCATAACCGCTCCTCGTCTGTATCATCATTCCTGGCCATCCGTCTCTCGGTTGGACCCTTGGACGTCCATCTATCTAATGGCTACGGCGTTTTCAGTGTCCCATTATCCATTACGGCGTCAGTTGCACCGCCGCGCCGATGCGGCGTGTTCTTCCGTCCACGTTCTTTAATTAATCGCTCGGCCAGCTCGGAGTGTGGAAATTGTTACGCGGTACAAATAACTAAATGTATCCCGCGAAAACCACGAGCAATAAGTTCCGAGATAAATGATGCTAACTGGCCCTCGGCGCTTCGAAATGGGCTCGACTCCGTTTGCGAGGTAAAATGAAAACTTTATTTTCGATTTTTCGTTAAGGAAAAACATTTCAGTTTCTATTATCAACTTTAGCTTCGTTAAAGTACTCATCCAACCCAGACATCTACGATCAGACTGTAGATTTTATGCAACCGTGACAAAAATTAATGGAAGGAATACATATGTGTGAATAAATAAACATACGAGTAATATATTTTCCAAGATAAACTAAATTGCCTGCAGCTCTCCGAAACGGACTCATTGGAAAAATAAAATTAGAGCCATTCTGTATTGTTAATCTGTTACAATTAGAGATTCTTAAGATTTTAGTAGAGAATTTTAGGTTTCAGTTTCTACGCAGTTAAAACTATTTTTAAATTTAGCTTTTAGGAAAATGAGCGTAAAATGACAATATATGTAAGGAATGGTAAGACCAGAACGATTCCGACGATTTAGTGAAATTGTCGAAGCCGCAGGTGCAGGATGCATTCGAAAACAATTTGTCTCGCAACATTGTAATCTAATCTCGAATTTCTGATTCTGTGTGTAATTACTCTTTGACGCGGAACGATAATTGCCGGTGTCAGTTTTGACAGAAAAATGATAGCTGCCAGTCTCCCGTAGGAGCCCCGACATCACCGGCGAGAATATAATTGCTCGGTGTGTAATTGTTGGCCGGAGTAGCAACACGAAATAGCGGGGACACCCTGCTGGGCCGTAATAACTTCTCCACCCAGAAATCTTCCGGCTTGGCGATTTAAGAATCCCGCAGGTAGAACGGAATCTAGAGATCTTCAACTGTTCACTGTCGGAATAAATTAGATTCAACGAGAAATATGATACCCCGAGCACTCTTCCCCTGGACCGTGTCGAAATTTCCGACTTTTCTCTTTTCTGGAACATCGACACAGGTATTTACCTGAACTCGCCGGTGTATCCCTCGGACGCCATCTTAACGTTCTGGCCTCGTCGTACCAGCCAGCTACGTATAACATTCAGTACGTTTATAATTAGAAATAGACTGCGGATTTTTATAATTACAAATAGACTGCATCAATTCTAAAAAACAGGAGCCAAATAATATTCTAATTTCTTCTTTAACACTAAAGATCTTTCAAAGATCTATCAAAAGAAATTTCATTTGACATTATCGTTATTGAAATTATAACGATGCTTTCGTAGTAAATGATTAAATAGATATATTTAACAAACCGCACAACTTTCAAATAAAATGTAGTAAGTTAGTTAGTGTTAATAACTTCAGTAAGATGAAAATGATACATCGATATTCTAAAATAATTTTCAACCTTTTACTGTTTTGTAATGTTTTAAAGAAAGAACGTATTAAAAAGTTTCATAATTAATTCTTGAATCCAGGTGCAATTACCTCATTGGCAAGAGAACGACACCTCGGAGAACTCTGATTTTATCTGGACGCAAGAGCGAGTCCCATAAAAAGAGCCCTTACAAATTAAATCACCGATTTACAGAATCAATTTGTTTTTCGATGAAATCAGATGTAAACGGTCCTCGTTGCAAGCAAGAATCGCCACATTAACCATCGATTACCCTAATAAAATTTCGTATGCTCCAATAATCTCTGGGGTATAGCCGACCCAAATAAATTCTAGCTTATGGCGATCGACGAGAACGAATGATTCGATGGTAAATCGGGGCCGAGTACGAGCGTAATCGTCGCATAAACGTCACTTACTCGCGGCGATTCAACATTAACCATTAAAGGAACCGTTTCAATGAGTAAACCGTTTACTATAATGAGCGGCGATAACGTCGTTCTTGCGGGAATATATGAATTTGTAATTAACCGGGGAGACAGTGTACGGTGTCCGCAGGTGTTCCAACGTGCGTGAAGATCGTGTGCCAATTTTCGCGAAGGCGAGCAACATTTTGTAACCTTTATGAAAATGTCCACCGCTCGGGCGCAATTATCTCGACGCGTCTCGGATTGCTGGGAGCCCGAGTCGAGAGTCCTACGCCAATTATGCAAATCCGCGTCCACCAATTAAGCTTTCCATTTTTTCTTTATTATTCTTACGAGCGGGCTCGGCGTGAAATCGCGCCAGCACCACCTTTAATTCGAAAATTACGGTCCGCTTCTGGAATAATTTCGAGACGTTGATCGTTATCGTCGGATCCAAGGGTGGTTTCGGTTGGGGGTGAACCGAACCGCTGTAACACTAATCATTTTCGATCCATGGGAGCTCGGACGTCCACTCCGAGACATCCAACCACCAATCATCACGGACAACCGTCCACCGACCGAGATAAGGATCAAGGGAAATCATAAACGAACTGAGAGTTTTCCAGCCTTCTCAACCTGAATACTGATTTGGGACGCTCCATGGGATTAGTCGTAAATTGTGTTTTCATTCCTTTCTCGCGCCCCGTAAACGGATATAAATGAAATTTATAGATGTAATTAGTTTTTATAGGCGAGGTAACTTCTGTTTCTTGGAAACGACTCTTGATTAATCGTAAATTCTGCTTCTTCCTCTACCGAACGCTTTCTTTTTCAGGATTTATGACTAATGCGGTTTTAATTGTTCATCTAGCTTCTGCTTCTCTAGGGAATTAATTTACTTTCGTACTGTACCAGCTTAATCAGATGCATCTCTATTAAGGGACTAGAGAAATATGCTTGTTTGAGATTTATGTCTAATGTGGTTTTAATTGTTCATCAAGCTTCTGCTTCTCTAAGAAATTAATTAAATCTCAACAGACGCATTTCTATTAGAGACTACTTTGTAATTGTTCATCAAGCTTCCACTTCTTTAAGACATTGATTTATTCTTTTGTTACGCACTTCATTTTTCACCTAACTTTTTTACGCTATTCTCGAAAAATTATATTAACGTCCTCGTTGAAAAATAGATGAAGAAGCGACACTACTCATGGGATGTCATAATACGCGTGTTTCAGAAAAGGGGTGAATAAGAGGAGGATCCTAAAATAAAGTCTTAAAGGAACTGAAGGGATATCTGATTTTGCACACTATATATAAATAGAGGGTGTCGAAAAACAGTCAGTGACACGCAGAGCCAGTGCGTCCTAACAAATGGCGGACGCAGGTGGTAGCCTCGTCGTGGTCCTCGGATGGCCGCGGCATCAACTTTCGGTAATTAATCAAAGATGGAAGATGACTATCGCGGCTGAATTATCTACGTGTAAACTAGCCGCTCGCCTTGTACCTCTATTGTACGGGCACTCAACCCTCTCATTGTGGCCGATGAGAAATCGTCCGGTTTTCGAAGCCGTGGGTTTTGTTTTACTGCCTCTCGTTCGGACGCGTGCGGACCTCCCGCTTCTCTGACTCGCTCGTAAGAGAAAACGCGTCCCTGTATAGTGCCCGGCAATGATTCCCCATTTAATTACTATGCCACGGAACCTAACCAACTTCCCAATTCTTTGAAATAACACAAATCTCAAATACAAATAATGCTTCTTAATTGATTCTACAAATAAATTGAAAGAGTAGAAGGAATTTGAGAATATTAACAATTTTTTACAGCTTAATAAAACTGCAAAAGAAAGGAATATACTTCCATAATCATAATTTATAAATGTCCATAATATTGCGTTGGGTGTTCGAATTATTAGAAACAGAATATGATAAATATATTTATTGTACATGTGAAATTGGGCATATTATCGTTTGCTGCAACAAAGTGTTTGCACTTTATTTTGAAGCTCACAAGAGGACGAAAAAGATGAATTGAAAGTATGAAGGCATAACGCTTATAGATTTTGAATCAATATTTTGAACAATAGAAGGAACACGAGTGTCAACCATTGTTAGATCACTGTCAGACACTGTGCACAGTTGCACGTAACGCGGAGAGATGGAAATGGCGTCCCGGTGTTTGTCCTGGCATACTAAACGCTCGTAGGAATATCTCGTCCCCGGTGTCTCTCGGGCAACGCAGTAAATTATTGGGAATGAATGGGAGGCGAGTGTGAAACGTGATATTTAACAATGTAAATAGTTTTACAGTCGTACTTCCTTCCTTTCCTTTACCATTCCTCCACGCGGGGCGCGTGCATTTTTCAGACGCCGCGGTTTCACGTGGACGTTTAGTGGCGCGCAATTCATTGTCGAATGTGAAGCATAAATTACAGGAGGACTTTCCGACCGCTTTTATTATAGTTTTATTTATCACATTCGCTCATTTTTGCTGAGTTTCGGAACCCTTTGTCCTCACAGGAACTATTCATCTTTCTAACCCCAGAAAAATATAAAATGGAACTTTGTAACTAAATATAAAGGTGCACCTTTTAATTTATAATGAATGAATCCTGGATTATCTGTGTTATTAAATTAGTAACTCCACTGCTGATATATTTTTTTTTAATTTTTCCATGAATGTATCAATTTGAAAAAGCTCCTTTCTTCGAATACCATCGAAGCCACTTTTACGAAACTTAATTTTTATTAATGTATGTCAATTTTGTCACCTGAAGTAACAAAGATGATGTTGGTTTGCTTCTTCATTATAATCAGTGTACTTGACAGTATACTTAATTTCTCTGCGAATAATTTAGTGAAGTTCAAACATGGCGAATAATTTTTTTTGTGAGTACACGGGTTCACGTAAGTGGACAAAGGAGTGAAAACAGACAAAGAAGTGAGTCACGCCATGAAAAAGCAACAAACACAACATGATCCCGATTCCAAATCGGTCATGCTTATTATTTCGGTGAGATCTCGGCGCGGACTTTTACGTAAGCCCACATGGTGTCAATCAATCTGACGCGGGGCAGCCGCCATCGTTAACTCGGGGAACGTACGGCTCTGCCAGGATGAAAAGCAACCTTCGCGCGTTAATTGTTACAATCACTCTTCGGCAACATGTACAGAGACCGCATAAGAAGTCCACGCAGATGGCTGGCTCGGTTGGAACGCACTGGACACCGAAAGGAGAATTTAAAACGCCTCGGTTCAGTATGTAGGGTGTGTCATGTGCTTTGTTTCGTTACTTGATATAATTAGACCGGAGGCTTTAAACGTCCTTAATGAAACGAAAAGATTAATGACGCTGCGGAGTGGAAATAATAAATAGGTGAAGTGCAAAACGATAAAATATTACAAAATTCAAGAATGCTTTTACTTTGTCAACTCGTTAATGTTGCTAAGAAATAATCTTCTCTTTAAATCCTACTTCTTGCAGTTGATGTAGAACGTTTTTATTTCATTGAAATTTTTGAAAAAATTTCATTTAAATTATGCAAATCTAGATTTGCATAAATATTTGCAGTGTCTCCAATAGAACTGTACAAAAATTGCACCCTTTACATTCTTTAAATTAAAATATTTTAATTATTTTCCTATTCTTGCAAACTCTTTGGATTAAGATTTTTTTAAAGTATACTTTACATTAATTGAATTGAAATTTGTCAGTTCCTCTTTATTCCTGCATCTTTTGAACGAACATTTCTTTAATATTCTTTTTATTCTTGGATTCTTTGAAGTAACATTCATTCTTCTTAAGGCACAACTTTTTCGAAGCACTTCGTTTGCATGCCAATCTAAAATCAGCTGTCTGGGAAAGCGTGCTTCTAATTTGGTAGAACGTGATTTACTAGCAATGCCAGTGCTAAATCAATAATGGCGGCCAGAAGCGAGACAGGGAATTGCTGCGTGTCAAGTCCGCAGAGACAGGGCTGATTCCGGTTGATATTTGGTTGGTGACCGCTAGTAATTAGTGGCTAGCCCGAATGTTATTTACTAACTCTTGCAGCCGGGTTAAATTACACCGGCTATTTACCACCACCCCGTAAATCGATACAGGGATCGCGAAGAGACCGGCGTTGGTCGTCCCCTTGTGTACACGGGTCCGGTGTCTTTAGCCTGATTTAAGGAGCGTATACGCGAAATACTTCGGCGTGTGTCGTTTGAGCCCTCTCCGTCACGGCGTACACGAGCCGTTTCGCAATTTACTCCCGGTAGCGCTGGTCATTTGATATTCAAATTAGTTTTTCAGCAGCCGATTAATTTCGTGACCGGCCCCACCGAAAAATATGTGCCTCTCGTAAAATCGATCGGACACCCGGCGATATTCCCCTCCAGATATCATCGTTCATCATGGAACTCAAACGCGCACTGTATATGCCCAAGATGCAAAAATCATCTTTACCACATTAGAAACAAGAATCAATTCCAATAATTCATAAAAGTCGTCGATGCGATAATTAATTGAAAAAGGATTAATGGTTCTCTTCCTTGTATGATGAAAATATTATTTCCGTATGAAGACTGTATCAACGCCAGGCTAACCATATTTATTAGTAAGTATCCGCTATTGAATTTTGCACCATACACTATAAACTTGATTTCAGAACGAATTGATATTCAGTGTCACACTTATTTCAGTCAACGTGGAAACGAGTGCCGCGGCAGGAAACGTATTAAGAGTATCAGAAAATGTCTGAATATCTGAAAACGTGAAACTCTCACTGCAAAATATCCGAAAGCACCGGACCCTCGGCACAAGCGGGTAAGATTCCCGGCGAAACGGAATATAATATGAGCGGACCGAGGTCCGAAAACTTCTGCTTTGACGTTAATTGAACGTACAAAGATAATGCTCGGTGGATCTTCATAGCGTGGCCGAGTAGTATCCCGCGGGAGCCAATCAGAGGCGGTCTCCGCAAAAACAGGGATTTATGACCGGTAAGCGAGGGACCTGAGGAAACCGAGAGAGATCCCGGGAGAGAACGGGCGAAGAGAGGTGGATAGATAAAAGACTCGAGTAAGGCAGAGAACAAGGTGAAGGGAACAAAGATGGGGAAAAATAAAGGAACGGGTAAACGAAAGAGAGAAAGGTTCTCGTGTTCCTCGAGCGCGGCGCGCCACCAGTAATTACTTCGCGGCTGCACCGAGGACGATTTTTTGCCGGCGTGCTAAGTGTGTTCCTTAATTGAATTTAAGGTTATTTAATATGCTTTTAGCTGGCTATCGTGGGGACCCCCTTACATACTCCTGGAAACGACGTCCGATCGATCCAGGGGACCGTCGTCGGCGTGTAACCCTTCCGTTCCCTTCGATACTCTTTTTCCCGCTCCGGGTCCGTCTCGGCGGCAACGTCACCCATAAACCTGCTTCCTCGGCTGAATAATGTCCGGGGCTTATCGAAAATACGGGGCTTAATTTCTGGCCGGCGTGCGTCCTCGTCGTTTCGATTACAAAGCGAGCAACCATGCGAGCAAAGGGGGAGAGAGATTTAATTGATGCGCGCACAGCCACAGGGCTCCCCGATTGTCTCTCGATGCGATGGCGCGCGCGCGCTCGCGCGTACGAAACGGCGCCCCCTTTTGCCCGCCTGTAAATCTCCCGGAAATTAACGATTCCTCAAGGCCCACCGCCATTTGAGGAATCGGGCTTTTAATTCGGACGGTCACTTAAGATCGAATTTATCGACAGAGATCAGCAAACGACGCCCCTGCACCGACGCGCGCGGCGAAATCTTTTATCGCAGCCGTCGCACAGACGATTTCGCTGTTAACTCCCTCCCCCCCCCCCCCGTCAGAGGAATCCGATTTCTTGCTCGACTTTCTTTCAAGGGGATATATATAGCAAAGTTGCATGAAACTCGCACAATAACGCTAGATTTGCGAAGCAAAATATAAAATTAAGAAGAAATTGACTAGGCAAAATGTAGCCATTCTTTTAATAATAGTTGTTCTCAAAATAATAAATTTGTAAAATAGTTTCTTCGTGAATGCACCTTACAATCTCAAGAATGGTAACTTAAAAATATCAGAACGGGACCCACAATCGTTAGGAACACTTTTATTAAAAATTACTATATGGTTCAACCCTTATACGTTCCACAGGGTAAAAATTCACCCTATTTTCACATACTGTAAAATTAGTGAACCCTTTATGCTTATGTTGAGAGATGTATAAAGAGATCTTGGCAATGACGAGTAATTAAAAAAATATGTATTAGGTACGTTTGTTTTCTTTTTACATCACTCCTTCCAGAATTATTAAATTCTGAGCTCCAGTTTGAAATTCTAGACAATTTCTCAACGATTGCCAATTAAGTTCGACTTAAATGATCCACGTGTCTCTGTTTTCATTCTATGCTCGCGACGAAAGCAATAAATTTCGCGTCTCTAGCTTCCTTTTTTTTATAGGATCCTCGCTAATAACCGTCTTTCGCAAAATGCCCGCGGAACGGTTACAATTTTATTTGCCGTCATTACTTATTCTAGAACGGCGTAACGCACAAGCTTCCCCGTTGACGCTAATTAAACGAAACGGAATAATGCAACGATCCATCGTGAACGGCGCAGCGATTTTCCCGCGGGAATCAATCAGCGGCTATCCTCTGTTGGGGAACTGTCTTGTCGTTGTTTAATGGACGACGCTCCCTGAATCGAGAAAACCTTTCTAATTTGTGACTTCGCGAAATGACCGATCTGATTTTCCATTTTTTCATGTTTCTCTTATGGAGGGCGAAACTTTTTGTCTCTGGGGACCCAGGTACGAAAAACAATTGATAAAGACGACGTCATTTGCTCTGATATACATACACATTCGTTTACACGCAACCTGGTTGAGTCTGTCAATAAAGAATAATTTTCTCACGAAGCTATACCCAAATAAACATTCTAAATAATATATTCGTAAAGGATAGAGCAGTCCAAATATAATGAAAGATACAAACGCATAAGAATAGGAATGTTACCGGAGTATCTGAACAAGGAGGGTAGAGGGGACAGTCATAAACTCATAGCGCGGGTAAGATGCGGAAATTCAGAAAATTGGAACAGATACTGGCTGGAGGAAGAGGCAAGAGAATGCCACCTATGTGGGGACAAGTATGGAAACCTAGAGCATTTGACAAGGGATTGCAGGATAATGGGGGAAATGATCAGGCTCGAGGATGTAGTGAGCGGGAAAAAAGATAGAAAGTTTGAAGAGTGGTTGGAGAAGTTGAGGAAAAAAAGAGAAAAGAGAACATAAATAAATCAAAGAGAAGACCAAACAAAAAATGCAAAAATTATAGAATGTGGAGGGAAGCAATAAGTATAGAATTAAGCGAGTTAGTGATAATTGGAATACTAACAGAGTAGAACAGGGTAGGAATGTGTGAGATATAGAAATGAATGAGAGAACGTATGGAACGAATGTGTGAAACAAGATAGTTTTGTATAAATAGGTTAATGTAAACTAAGTCACATTTTCTTAGCTGTAAGGCTGAAGATAAAGCAATTATTATTATAATAATATATTCGTAACACATTACTAGCCGGAAGAATGATTTTACGGATTCTCGAGAAAGAATTATAAAATCGTTGAAAAACAGTCCCGAAAGAAATGATTCAATGCAGTTCCTGATGGTGGCTTGACGATTCATGAATAAAATTGAATAATTTTGAATAACAGCTGTGAACTAGAAACGTTTCTCTCTATTGCATTGAAGGTTTAATTTATTCGATCCTCTGGGATCTGAATAAATCCTGTTATTATCATAAAGGAATATGCAGGAGTATCGTTTCAGGCTCGGTAGTTCTTGCTGAGAAATTCTCGTCGGTGAAAAAATACGTTGGTAGTGAAAGGGTCAATGGTTGTCCAGCAGTAGAGTGTCTTCTAATATTGAGCGAGGATGAAGAAGCGGTGGCGGTGAGGAACACGAAGGTTGCGATCCCGTGCGTGCCATTTTTGGGATTTAGCTGCGCGTCTGCCGCAGGTTACTCGCAGCAGGTGGTTCCCCTGGCAGGTTGACGGCTCTGCGCAGCCTGCTAACCGGCGGCCGTGGATGCGCGTAACTCAGCGGGCACCATTAGCGCTATCTCCTCCGCGAGTAAAAGTGCCGTACGATGTAAGCGTGTGAATCACGCGCCGCTCCGTGTCCGAAAAACACGCGAAGAAGCCGGGACGAGCGTTGATTTCAAGGGAGTCTTCTCCGAGCGCATCCTCGTCCACTCGTTTCCGAGAACAGTTGACAGCCAAGCCCTGGAAGTGCCGCTTTGGCACCGCATTATCTTCGAACTTAAGTCGGTGTCTGTTCGAGTTCCTGCAGTCTCGATGAGCCATGAAAGTTTCTCGGGCTGCTCGAGCACGCTTCAGACGGTGGGAGGCTCCGGGTAAGAACGCATCTATAGCAACTCGAAGTGGTCAGAAGTTATTGGACGCTGCGATCCTCCTAGACAATGATTGTATCAAGTTTCTTCGAGAGTTCTCGCCAGAAAGAAATATCCGGCCGTTCCCCCGGTAATATCGTTTGTTAACTTCCCTTCGAGCCGAGCAACTGCACGCTTGTGCGCGGGACATTCTTATTCTTAACCCATCTAGGTTTGCCGCGTCATGTACCGTTCGTTAACAAAAATGTATATCTACAGAAAGAGGTCAGTGGTCGAGTCGTTGATTTTAATTAATTATCCACCGGTCGGACAATTTGCTAAATTAAAACTTCTACATAGAAACTTTGTGAGACGTTGTTGAAGAATATAGTCTATTAGAAATGGAAAAATTAACCACTCGTATTAGAGACGCCGTAAGTAGACTGTGGACCAAAACACAAATTTTCTGCATTTGTTCTAAATAGACTGCGGATCTTTATGCAAAATAAAAAAAGTTCTGCATTGGTTATGGGAAGCAGGAATAATATAAAAATTGATTTCATTCCTTACAATCCTTTAGATTTTCATGTCGGAGCAGTAAAGAGACTAAAATGTAGTACCAGTCTATAGAAAACTGTAATTTTTGAATAGTAAAAACAAATTTTATTTTAGTTTAGAGAACTGGAAAATAGTAGAATGTAAGAAGAGTAAAAAAAAACTAACATTTAAGACCACCTAAAGAAAATCATAATTTTAAGTAACCGAGAACATATTTTTATATAAATCTGAAGGGTTTAAAATGGAGTAAAAAGAATAAGACTAGTAAATTTGAATAGTGGCAGATTTCTTCATGTAATGATCACGATTTAGCTTTTCGTCGACTTTTTGCAGGCACACATCAACGAAGGCGAGAGACGTTGAAGCCTCTGAGATTATACGAGCGTCGACTACAATAAGCTTGATGAGCTTGTGGTCAACACACCCGTGGAGGATCACCTGCTGCCTTTTTTTCTGTTTGCAGAAGTATATTTCCGGTCACGGATGAAGAAACGCCGATAGTACCGAGACCCGTGGGATATGAAGAACATGCTCAGCGAAGGGAAACGATAGTCACCGCAATGCTCGTGTTTATCTCAATGGAAACACACTCGTTCCGCTCGACTCTTCTTTACGCTCATCTCCGGTGAGAAAAGTTAATGTTTACACGCGTAAAGCAAACACCGGACAGACATTATCCAACGTGTAATAACTTCTTATTGGTTGCTCTCGAGTGGCTACACTCGAATCGTTTCGTTGGAGACCTCCGACATTACATAGCAAAAAATAATTTATCCCAATGCTGTTCTCTGAAGAATATTATACGTTGAAATATTAGAAACTACACTGCAGAGAAATGACATATATACTGCCTCGGTTAATTCAGAATCTCTGGTTCATGAAATATCGTTTGTTATTGTGGATAATGGTTGTCGTTAAACGAGAGAAATTTTAATTATTCCTGTCCATTAGGCGCTGTGAAATTTATACGAAATATCGGATGGGTAAGTTGACTTAATAAAAACATTATTGGACTTTAAATATCACGTTTTCGCCGTCAGCGGCGAAAGTTCTGTGCCAGCCCGAGCGGATAATTAAGACAGAAAATTATTATCCGAGGTGCTGATTTTTCTCGCGATATCCCATTTTTCGAGACGTGACTTGACCTCATCTGCATACAAGATGATATCGGAACGTATGGTTTCTCCAGCCTCGGGTATTCCAGGGAGATCGTGTCAATAAATCGGATAGCGTGCGCGAAAGGAGTCGGCGAAAGAAACGACGTGGAGGAGAAACCAACTAACAAAACTGCATCGCGAAAGATCGGCAATGCACGGTGGCTGGGAGGCACGGTACTGTGCAGAATCGAGAGCAGCCAGTCACGCATTTCGAATATTTTCCTCGGGCTTTCAGGAAGCGATTTGCACCTACCCTAATCCGGTTATGAAAGCCGTGCCGGGGATCGACGGTCGCTCTAGGCCTTGCTGCAAATCTCTCGGTCAAGTTTGCCAATTCTGATTTATTTGTACACACGGAAAGCAACGATTCAAACATTCAGCAGTTAATATCATGAAATTGATGATTTCGGCGCCAGGTTCGATCATTTATAGAGAACAACAAGTGTGCAATTATTTAAACATGTCTCTCAACGTTTCGATCCCTGTGTGGATCTTTCTCAAAGAGAAACTCACCAATATTTGTTTAAATGTTTTGTTACTTTTTGTCACAGCAAGTACGTATATTAATTTTCTTTTCTTTTATTGGTTCACGTGGCTGTGCCACAATATGATTTTTCAAAATATATTATACATATACTATTTTTCAGACGTAAAAAATGTCTCTTTGAGAAAGATCCACACAGGGATCGAAACGTCGTGAAACATGTTTAAATAATTGCACACTTGTTGTTCTCTATAAATGATCGAACCTGGCGCCGAAATCATCAATTTCATAATATATTCAAATTTCGATCGAAAAGAAATTCACCTTTATTCAGCAGTTATAAAGTATGAGTAATGAGTAGTTAACAAAACAATAGTAAATTGCAATTATTATAGACGTATATAAAAGCTTCAAGTTTCTGTGTACGTGTACAATGAAATAATATTTCAATTTTTTGGGACATTTACCCCTAGGACAATCAACCCCTAGCCGGATTTTTACGAGCCAGACTCGAGATGAAGCTTTTCAACAAATATGAATTTACGCGTTTCATTTTAGACGAAATGAAATTTGATTCGTTTGTAATCAATATTTAAGCATTAAAATAAATGTAACGATACAAAATATATACATCATTTTTTCTCTTTTACGAAATTTTTTTGTAATTGTAAAAAAGAATGGTTCGACAAGGGGTTAATGACGAGTACGTTCAGACCATAACTTTCTGCACCTAGATTGGCTAGCTGTGACACAGTGCGACCGCCATTTTCCCGAAAGGAGATTTCGCGGAGCTAGTAAAATGTCGGCCGAGTCGGCAACAAAAGCGGGATCGCCGCGGGAGAGACTTCCGGGTAGTAAGTCGGTGGAAGTCAACCGGGATGCCATTGAGTCCGAGTTTATTGGATAAGCTCGTCGCGTATGGAAATTTCGACATGTCGCGGGCAGAACAATGGGAACAGTGGTCCGACCGGATGCCGGGCCGGGCTCTCGGAGTAGTCGCCGGCGCATGAATACGCGAAATCGGGGTACCCGCGAATAATTTTCATAAATTTCGTGCGTCCGGCCTCGTAAACATCGGATCGGGGAATGCAGTTCGGCATTCGATCCGGCTGTGCGCGCTCGTGCATACGTCTTTCCCGCCGATTTATTAGATTATTACCGGTGGCCGAAATTCCCTTACAGTTCCCCCTACCAATTCTAATGACTCGTTGTGCGCGTACATACCAAGCCGCAAAAAAAGCAACAGTGACATCGTTGTATCGTGAAAGTACAAACGAGAGACGATCCTCTTCTCTTCTTCTTGCTACCGCCCCTGGTACACACGCGTATTTACGAGGACACGTGGCCATCGTGAATCCTTTCGGTGACTGCACGGCGGCTGCGGGCTTATTATGTCGTAACCTGCGCGTCCTGTCGCCTCCACAAGCTTGATGAACACGTTACCCTGCAGCCAGTCTCGTTACAGCGTTGCGAAACCAACTTCGGTTTCAGTCGTTTTAATGGAACGATTTTTAGATGGGTGCGTGTGTTGTGCTACGCCAGGTACGTCCTATATGTCTGTCCACTGCGCGCTGTTTCTACTTGTAACCCTCGTTCCGCAAATTCACCCGACTTTATCTCTCGCCCTCACATATTTTATTGCGTTCTCGCGGATCAAATTCCGCGCGGTCGAATTCGGTTCGTAGTTAATTCCTATATTCCAAAATTATTCGTCTCCGCTTACGACCTCATTCCGCGAATTTGCCGTGGTTCAGCTCTGCTGCGCGATTTGTTTAAAATGAGATCACATTTATTTGAACATATTTATTTCAGGTTAATAAGAGAATTAAAAGAAATTTCTATTTGGCTTCTGTGTCCTGCGATCAATGTAAACATTTATTATTTTGTATAAATATAAAAATGAACATTAAAGAAAACCAGGAAGAAAGAATAAGAAATCGATATTGATAATTGGGATGATTAGTGAAAGAATGGCTATATTGATTGACAACAAATTCTTGATGTATATTGGTAAATGCGTAATCATCCAACTTCAACCGCACGTAGTTCCACCAAAATCACTAGAAAATACATAAACGTTCTTCCCCCGAAATGTATCCGAAGTATTCCCGAAGGAACCTGTCAGAGACACTAATATTTCCGAGAAAATATAATAAAGTATTACTTTCACTTTGGAGTGTGTCTCTCCTCAAAGGAGCCCATAATTTCTAACCAAAGTATACATTATGGCACACATAAAGGTAGAGTCATACGAGAATGCGGCGGAGGTGTGAGCCAAGGCGCTTCCTCCGCGTTGCAATTCGATGCAACGGTGTATATTTATTACAGCTGTCGCTTTCTATACGCCAGGACTCCTCCGTACGAGAATTACAACCCTGTAACTCACACTGAGGTCCCGGATAGTTTCTATCAGTCGACGCTGAGCTTCGCTTTGGCTGGCAACGAACCGCGCGCAGCCTGCTGATATCGTAATTGTATCGTAGATAAGGTTACCCGATGGCCCGAGAACAATTTGCTTATCCGATCGTACGAGTCATGCGAGAACCTTGTTAAGAACCATTCATCGACAAAATCCGAGGTTCGATAAATCGTGATCGTTAGCCGCGACATCCGGTCTAATATGACTACTCGCCTACCCAATAAATTCCTCGACGGCCCTAAACTTTCGCGACTCGAAGTTTTATTGAATTTCTAGTGATTTATGCTTGTATCCTCGATACAAAATGTGTACACACGTGTGCGATACCATTGCGCTTAGCAGAGCTGTTTCAATGCACAATTTGAGGAAGTATATTGAAATTCCATTTATTAATGTTTATGGTTCTTGGAGTTCTATTCGAGTTAATTGAAATTCAATTCATTAATGTTTATGGTTCTTCGATACAGTTAAAACATGAATTGAAGGATGGAATTTTTAAAAGCGTCTAAACGTTATAAATCCATTAACAAAGTATATGTCACCATGCTGTAAACGTGAACAATGAAGTTTCCTCGAAACATAATCCCTGCCATTAATTAAAAAATTGTTTATATAAGAAGATCGAACAGAGAACGTACAAACAAGCCAAAAAAATTGAGATTGTCCAGAATCTTTGAATGCAACGTTAAACACAGAAATATCCCTGAAGCAGTCATGTATAAAATTTCATGTTTCATCAAAGACACTGCAAAGAGGAGGATTCCATCGGGGACCCACTTCCTTAAAATCGAGCCGCAAACTGTCATAAACACGCAAGAACCGCCTTAGGGTCCAGCGATTCCAGTTCTGCCACCTCTCGCGCATTTGAATGAGCACAAAAGCGGAGCGTTGTTCACGGTCCGAGAGGAGGGTGTCCACGAAATATGCGTGCACAAAGGTGAAGATGAAAGGGGTGGGGAGGCAGAAGCGGCGGAAAAAATCGAGTGTAGAACGAGATAGCCCGAAAGAGGATCGAATATACAACACCATATCGCGTTGCACCTGCGAGAACGTTTTCGACACATGTGTATCTCGGCGTAACGATATTCTGTTGGGCCCTCTATAATTTCGGGCTGAAGTTCTTCCTGAGAAAGGGGTGCGCTGCGCTCAGGGTTCTTCCCGGGCTGGGTTGTCAAATTAACCGTCTCGGTGGGTTCCCAGAGCCCATGGAACCCTTCGAGGAGCGTAATGAGGTGGCAGCCCGAGGGTGGGTTTTAATCAAGAATCGATACATAACGCCGATTCGTGGCCCGGCTACCGCGGACAACGCTGCCTGCATCCAGCCTAATAAGGCCGCGTCTATTCGAGCCTCGCCTCAGGTGGCAGCGAGCTCAATTATCGGGCCGGCATGAGCCGCCATTAGATAACGAGCCGGCAGATGCGCCACTTCGCGGGATCCGTTCATCCTTCTCAAAAGGATTCGTTGTTTACGAGCGGCGAGATGCTGTTCTGGCTCCTGACGCTGTTCTTTCGGACGGACAACGCTTCCAGGCAATTTTTACCGTTTACATTGTTGCAACCGGTGCAATAAAACAGCCTACTGTCCTCTGAAACGGATAGTTGAATTGCTGGCTGGAGCAACCTCGGATGCGAGACTTCCTTAAGATCTATTTTGGCTTTCAGTGTTGTTGTAATAACTTTAATTTGGTTAAATAAGATAACTTTATTTATTTAACGCAAACAAAAATACAAAAGTGGATTCCAGTGTGTATAAGAGAAAAGAGGCGATATTGTAATAAGGTAGAACTAATGCTGTAACATAAACGATGCTGTGGTGTGGTCTGTTCTGTGAAACGACAACGACTGACTGGTTCGTCTCTGGAAAAAGCCTTCGGTCCCTTTTCTTAAGTGGGGGTGCCATAAACGACTTTGACCGGAGTCGCACCACTGTCTGCTTCTATACAATATTATCGTTGGATTCCAACAAGTGTTCTCCCATTAATTCATGTTCTCCTTTAAAATAGATCTTAACACTTTACAGACCGGAAGCCTATTAATAGGATTTTCAATAATTCTGCTGTACCAAAAAAAAGCATAGAAATTTTCTTTGACATTGCAATCTTAAATGAAACTATTAGACGACGTTATTGAGGGTGACTTAGTTAGTTCATACTAAATGCTAAATGAAAATTTAGCCATGTACCATACATTTTTTTAAAATATGCAATAATCACCGGTCGGTAATGTGTTAACATTATTCAATAATTAAATTGTTAGCCGGAACAACGTTGGATAAAGTGCAAATATTGCAGGAGAGCAGGATTTGATGGGAGAACAATAAAAGCTGAAATAGCTCTTAAAGAAATTTCACAATCAAAAATAATTATGTGTTCTTAATGAACGAATTCTACTAACTAAACACTTTATACCTTCTCCAAGAAATTATCGAACAAAGACGTCATTTAATTCCGAAGTGAAACTGGTGTATTACTCGATGGTCAGAATAATAGTTGACTTATTAAAATAATTGAACGATCAAGTACATTGTCACTGTGTTTATCTGTTCTTTTTTTTAGAAATAACTAATAAGATTTGTGTTAAGTCCTGCAGTCTAGTAACCATTGATAACAATCACCATTCACAAAACTGAAGTGAAACAGTTAACTCGAGCGTGGTAATTGAATACAATAGCATTGTGTGCGACGGTTCCTGAAAAAATCGATATTCTGAAATCAAACGATCCCGCCGTGACATTCAATATTTCCGATCAGTAGATCCTCGATCAGTAACGATCCCTTTTCATTGAATTCCTTTCGAGTCACTCCTCCCGTGTCCTAGGGCGATCGAAGACACCTCTTTGCCGATCAGGCGTGGCTGTCTAGAACGTTATTTCACCGCGCCGCGCCGCGACTAGAACCATACAAATTGATTCGTAACGTTTCGCATCGTTGACACGCCATTATAGAGGATCACACCTTCCAAGGACTTTGTAACGATAACTTCCCCATAGCGCTTTCACATGCTCATCGGAACGCCGACGAACCGGCCGTACAATGATTCTGCACTTTCTTTCCCGAGAGGGTGAAAAACGGTACCCGCCTTTCGAAGTCATTCGAACATCATCGAATGAACGTTTGCGGAAAAGGAGGAGCGTAATCTGCGATTCCTCTGAAGCGTAATCATAGTCTGCCGTTCTCCTCGCTGCTGGCCTGCTAATTAATCATGCGCGCTGGTTCGTTTCAAACGCCAACCCAGCACGTGGGAAAGTGTAGAGTTTGAGTGTTCGCGAAGACTTAATTGTTGGGTGCATTGGTCACAAAAAAGCTCCATGATTGCCCCGAGTCCGTCGCTAAAATGTGTGTACGAATTAAACGATTTAGAAGGTAGTTTTTTTTTTGTGCGGGGAACATACTGTTTCTGATTTCTTAATTATGCCAGCTTGTGAGACAATTACAGTTCCTTGGAGGATTGTATTTTTAGGGTCAATTGAAGTGATCGTCGTAAGAAATCTCCATCGAAGAATCTGAGGTTTTGTTTTACGTCCACGATTATATAATTTGTTCATAGTATTTATCTTTCTGTGGTTGATTTGCAAGTATAGACATTGATCCAGATTTTTAATTTTATTTGTTATAATAACATGGAGTGAATATTATACTTGAATAATGTATTATTTAAATATATGATCATAACATTTATATGTATGTATACTATCATCATATTTTTAGTATTTATACATTGACATTAACTATATTAACTTCAAGATTGCACAGTTTCGTGCATATTTCTTCCACGGCGACACATAATCGAGCACAACAAACGTGGTAACAGTAATATTTTTACGGCTTCGTCCGGCTCGACGAAGGTGCTTAAACGGGTCCACCGTTTCGGATTGAGAAAGTAATCTCGATCGTAGGCCGCGATACAGGCCAAGATTAATTGCATCCCCTAAATCATTGGCTAATTTGGAACCCCCCGAGATTAGGCAGCCGCTAATTTCGGCAATAGTTAATCTCGGCCGGTCCCCGGGCCGATGCAAATCGTCGCTCTGGTCGTCTCGTTCCGGTAACTATCGATTCTCGTGCGCCGACACGTGGTAATGCCGCGGAACGATTATCAATCATCGAGCAAAAATACCCCGAAAACAAATTAACCGTGCAACGGACGCGCGGCCGCTCATAATAAAGATGAATCGCAACAGTCTCACATTTATACGTAATGTATTCGCCGGCAATTTGCATACCCGCGTGTAAATGTAGACATTACTTTCCGTGGCTGCGACCACCTGCGGTATAATTTGTTCAAGGACGGTCGAGCACTTTTCCCATTTCGCACATATGTGCTAAAACGCACTGAGACTCTTAACAAATTTTCAGGAAACTGGCACTTTCCATTTCGGAGGAACGCGTGCATCGAGGGAGCCTTCCCTGTTGCGTTCGACTGCAGTTGCAACTCTCGTTTCGCATGTTGCAGTCATTTAAACTGTGTAGTCGTGAAATCAAAATTTTCTGCAGTAACCCTCAGAAAGTCTTTCAGAGACTTCTGATTTTTTTCGTCGTATAATTTTTGTAGGGATTTAACTTGGAAAACATTTTAAAGGTCTGGGTTAGGACCAGTGATCATTACACAAAGTTCAATAAATAAAATCATTATTCATTAGACCCCAAACCTAAGCGCTGTCCTACACGACGACGACGACTACCCCAACCAATTAAACTCTCCGTAACAGAATAGTACTCGACAAGACCGGGCAGAACACAAATATTTTATTCATTCTATTAACTCTAAATCTAGACGTCGAATACAAAACTAGGGGCATAAAAATGATGATGAATTCGGACGGGTAAGCCTGATCGATTGTCGAGCGATGAGTCGATCGTGCGTCATCCCCTCATGGCAATTGAATAATCCGAAAGCACGTTGGAGGACAGGCTAACTTTGGATGGTTGGAAGGAGGCAGAAGAGGGCTGAGGAAAGCGATTGCAAAGGGAAGCCGAATGAAGAAACAAAGCGGCGAAGGTACGGGGGCCCAGCAACTGAAACCGAAGGGGGGCAGCTCGTTACGATCCCCGGTCGAATTATCATTCCGTCGTAATGCGAGCTTATTATGTGGTCCCTGTGTAATGGTATCTCCGGCGGTTAGTGCGTCAAATGTGGCTTTGTTGCGTGATTAATGCCCCGGCTCGTAGCTGACACCTCGCGGAGTTTAATTGCACCTTATTCCGCATGAATATGGATGCCTGCCTCCCGGGCCACGGCCACGGCCGCCTCTCGCAGAAGTGGCAGCGACGGCATGGCAGCGAGCGACGCACCACCACCGCGCTCACTGCCAGAACACGATGAGGAACGACGAGGGGCCGGGAGGCAGCCAGCAGGATAAAAAATGCAATTACGATTTTGAGAAATGGGCCAGCCCGTGGCGGGAACGGCCCGCTCCCTTGGCGACCGGTTCCAGGCTTAGAACACCTCACTCCTAGGTCCAGCTCGTGAAACAAACTTTGGGGACAGAAATTGGGTTCTGCAAGTACAGTAAAACCTTTAAATACTGTCCAACAGGCGTATTCTGGGCAGATAACGTTTGCAATGATGACTTGTTTTTTAACTTCCCGATTCATAGGGAAGTTACTGTAATTATCCCGAAAATCGAGTTTTTAGCAGATCTTCACGTTTCATGGTCATTGGAGTCATTTTAGACTATTTTTATCAAAATGGTTGTATGTGTGTGTGCGTATGTCCGTTTGTATGGTATTAAATTTTTCGTTAACGTTTTCTGAAAAAGTAACAACGCGATCAGAATAATGAATGATGCAATCGATGTGCCCCGCTGTAACTTAGAGCTGATTAAATTTTGGTCCATATTGGTCAAGTAGTTTTTTAGTTTCTTTCGAAAGAAGTTCATTCAACAATGCAAATTATACGAGAGGACGGAAATTTTCCACCGAAGAAACAAACGTAAATCATAAAAAAAAAATTGTTTTTGTTTTTTTTTTAAATTTTTTTTTTATTTATGCAACTAATGCTAATGTTACCGCTTACAATAATCAAAAATTATCTTAAAACGTACACTCAATAAATAATGATAATAATATACTGCAACTAACGAATCGGGAAGTTCTTTGTGAGTCACACACAAAATTAAAAAAAAAACATTAATAGCTGTAGGCCCCACTAGTATTTTTATTTATGACTGCGTCTACCGCGTCGAGCAAGACTTCAATAGAGAACCGAACATAGAGAAGGACAGAATGAAAAGTGTCACCGTCGCCAGCACAGCGTTGACAAGCAGTGGAGTGAGTAGACATTAGACAACTTTTACGATGACGAACCCGGACAGTATTTAACGTTTTACTGTATTAGGTACTGTAGAAAAAATTCACCAAAAATTGTGAATTTCAAGGAAAGTTATCGCAATCATATTCTCGAAAGGCACGAAGTCTCCAGTGTTATCATGCGATCATCGCTGTCCGCGGTACGGAACGTCCAGCAGCGCGTGCAGACGCTTACCAAAACCTGTTTCCTCGGTTGTTATCTAAAAGTGAAACCGGACAAGAAAGCGATTTATGTTTACGAGTACATCAAATAACGCTGACATTCTTGGATTTCCAGCAAGAAATATGTAATCCTTCTGACTTATACCATACGGCATTGTCGATGTTGTTTTCGGTTCGATGTCTTGATAAGTACTCCTTGTAGCCGTTTTTACATGGCTACACACGTCGCAGGAAGTGATACGTCGTAACCTCGTCTGCCTTGGCTGCCAGTGTCAATTAAGGACCTTCTCTTACTTTTCGTGAAGTCGACTGTGCTTCATGAGGAGAATTGAAGATGCAACTTGTTGCTGCGGAAGAGTTTAACTCGCAAGTGAAAATATTTTATACCGCATGCTACTTGTAACTGCAAAGGAGATGTACGAGAAGAATATTTTTGGAAAGTTACACTCTACTAATTAATGCATGTGGTGATCATATAATTTAACACTTAACACTCAGACTCGCCACCAGAAATTGTTATGCCATTATTCAGAATATTGTTTACATTATTAAACATAGTGGTGTCTAATCAATTACTAAACATTCAAGTATTATATGAGGTATTATATCAATTTAAAGGTCGGAAGAAATGTTTAATTTTCGAATGAAAAAGCTTAGAGAATATTTGCAGTCATTTTTTAATAAGCCACGTTCGTAAGTAAGAAGACGTTAATCTATGAATTTAATTATTATTAATTATTGCATTAATGTCGTGAAAAGGAACCCACTTAAAATTTCTTTCTTCTATCGATAATTCCAGTAAGTTGAAAGTACTGGTGTTCCTAAATTTTTGTTAATCTTTCAATCGTCTTGAATTGCACCCACTAATTACATAAATTACATCATCATTCAACTTCTGTCTCTTACAATTGAGTTGGAAAGATTGTAATTGTTCGCCAGACTAACGAAGCTTTAAAAGAGCCACGTGTTTTCTAATAACGTGATTTTAAAAATCATCGATTGGCACTTAGAAGTGAAACCGTATTGTTGCCAGACAAAATTCTGTAGAGGGTGAGAGCTGAAAGTGAACTCCGTGTGTAGCCTGTTCTCGGTTGCTATTGAATTTTATCTGCCATCACGGTCAGGATATAAGGTCCACGTGCAGCTTCCGTTCATTCATTAGTACCTGCATAGTGTGCGGCTCATAAGTCGCCAAAGGAATGGTTCCCTTTCAGGCCAGACACTGATTCATGTCAAGGAGAGAGCGGCCGGAATGACGGATGAAGAACGCGACACAGTATGAAATATCGTTACCACGCGGAATCAATTTGCAGTTGCGATGCCGAGGAACGATACGCTTGTTCCGAGGATTGTGTGCAATTAGTACGAAGCCCTGGTACTGTTTTGTTTACAGGTTTTCTGTCAGTGCTTGTCTCGCGTTCGTTATTCGGTACAAAATCTCATTCACGAGACTACAATATTGCGTTTGTATCAAAGAGGGATAAAAACAGAGCATAGTTAAAAAAAATAGTTTAAAAACAGAGCACAGTAATAGCATTGTGAATATTCCGACATTTATGACAGTTATTATCGCAAATATTGATGATTGTAGAATTCGAGTAATGAAAATTCTAATCCGTGAACTGTAAATTGTAAATTAAAAATTCGTTTGTTCCGGTGATTATAAATAAAAACGAACGGAGCCTCGATTATACGATTCGGATCGCGACAAATATTTATGGTAGCTAAGATTCGACGGTGGCGAGGTGTTATTATGGAACGAGGCTTTCAGTATTTTTTACACCACTTGTTAGAATCGTCCTTGCTTTTAATTTATTAGGCATTTACGATATTTCATCCGGCCTGCCTGGCAATTATCGCAGCGAATTTCGTTTCGATAAACCACCGAAACCATTTAGCACCTCTGCCCGCACGATATTCACCCACCAATCTATGCCCAATCATCCAGTCAATGAAAACCATAAAAACCTGTGTGCCGTAATCATCGATAAAGACCTAATTACAATCCGTGCCAATCCATAAAGCACGCTAATAACAGAGTCCCGTCTCGAAATTGATCGAATATTACGAACAATCCGCGGTCCGAGTGCTCCCTTTATTCCGCAGCGTGTAATTTCGGAAACTCGGCGTACGATCAAATTAAAGAAATTAAATTTAACGGGTGTTCCCGACGTTATTGAGAGCTCATTATTGCCCCGGATCGTTAGAAGAAATTTAATTAAACGGGCAAAAAGGACATCCGAGCTGGTTGGACATTTTCTTCGGAAGCTTCGACATTCAATAAACATTAAAACAAAGAACTTTTAATGTTCGTAAAGTATATATAATCATCCACCTGAATTAACTTGTTTTTATCATTTGCTTAACAGTAGAAAATTGCTTAAATTGAATTCAAGAAACGTGCAATTTTCAAGAAATATGCGACGTCGATTTAACTGAATTATGGGCTGACATGAGTAAAAAATATAATGCACGTTAAAATTATGTTTCAGATCTTCCGGTAGCGTTCCTTTGTGTTTTCTACTCACAAATAATTGCGATTTAAACACGTAGAAGAATGTTTAATTTTCCGGCATGAATAAATTGATAAAATCAATTAATGTTTCTTTAAAATTATGTGGGTTATTAATGCACTACTTCTGGCGCTAAGAGTGTATAAGAACAAAAACCAAAATTATTTTTAAATTGTGTTATCAAAAACGGAAGTATTTATTACTTCTCTTAGGAATACTATTACTACTCCCTTTTATCACACATAATTTATTAATTCACCTACACTTTAAAATTGAGGCCCACGTTAATACCTCTTCCTCTACCCATCAGAAACACGGAATTCTAAAAACAATTAAATCCAGCCGTCCTCGCGGTCTCCCGTAGAAGGGCTGGAGCCATTGCCAATATCAGAATTCATTGGACGTACGACCAATAATCGCATTAATTCGCCGTAAGATTGGAACAGGTTTACAGTAGTCGGTATCGTAACGATGGAACGCAGCTGTACCAATTGGCCCCGTGTTAAAGTTCCATTCAACGGGGTCGAACGATCATTAAGCAATGCGAGTCTCGATCGAATTTATATTCTGTCGTGAGAGATCCTCTCTGGCTCTAGAGCCGCGAGACGACGCACGACGATAAAAGATTTTTCGAACAAGCGTTACTCACCCCTTAAACGTTAATAGCGTATCCTGCGCGCAACCACAGCTCCGTGTTTCCACGTCTTGGTAATTTACGCGCGACCGGGGCACCCCGTAAACGACCAATAACTAGAAACGAGCTGTCGTAGATCAGAGATATACATCAGCCGGGGCCCCGGGACCGAAAACGGCGAATCAACCAGGCCCGTGTGGCGCGGCGCGCTTAATTTCCAATTAATTTCACGGCACCGAAAAAATATGCGAACAAGGCGAGACTAACACCGCGTATGCGTGTCGCTATTCATCACCACGGACCCGGCCTACACAGGCTCGCCCATGAGGCATTAGCATTTATGTTTCACAAATGCGACAACTTTTAACCGGTGTTTAAATTAAGCGACGCGCGGAATGCCGCGATCCCGCGGACACGATTTTCGATCGGCACGGTCGATCGGGATTGCGTGCACTCCAAAGATAAAACCACCGGGCTCATTTGTATCGTCGTCTGGTACCTGGCCAAGACCCTGGCCCGCTGATGCGCCCAGATAATCCGTTTCAACTGGAAATCAAGCTTGCGAAAAGTTAGCAAGATTTTGTTCCTGCTGGTAGCGCAGAGTTTCGATGGCTCGAAGGGTGTGAATGATACGATGACATCTACTTACGCGGGTGAAGGTACGCTACTGTGCAAAAGAAAGAAGCAACCAGTATAATTATAAGATATAATGACAAACAATATCTTTCTGTAGAACGATTGATATATTCAATTTAAAATATTAGATAATCCGCAATAATTCAATGAAACAGCGAAATCCTTTATCAAAACCTACTGTGTTCTTATTTGATTCTTTACGCTTTTCTATTAAATATGGCCGGGTGCTTCTATCTTTTGCACTATAGTGTATGTCAACCTGAAGAGTGCAGATTTATTTCAATTGATTAGGTTCAACGAATGCGGTTCAGTGATAAGCTTCTAGTGACACAGGATTTTGCTGATGTTAAAAGTGTAAGTTGTGCTCTAACTTGGTACGTCAACGAGAAGAGTGCAGATTCTATCGTAATTAATTAATGAAGGTTGGTGAATGGTCCAGTGAAAAATACCTACTGGCTGAACCGTCAAATTTTAACTAGCACAATTTTTCACTAGCTGTTCTTGCTGGTTGCGCTTATTATAGTAATAAGTTATAATTATAGTAGTAAAGTTTATGCCGAAATAATAAAGTATATTATTTTCATCATACTTCCTCTAGATATAATATACTCGCTTGAAGCGGCTCGCAATCAGCAAACGCATGAACGTCGCCAGTGAAATTAGCGTGTGCCATAATCGCGGTGATCTTTCCAGCCAAGTGTTTCTCGCTTGGTTCCTCAGTTTCCGGGAGATTGAACGACAATGAATATTCAGTGTTCGCAGCCGTCTAACCCGTGGGTCGTTTCGTGTATCTAGATGTTGGTCCGTTGCAATTCGCCCGGCGTGCAATTAAAGGGATGCAATCGGAACGGCGCGCGGCGTGCCGCAGAAATCGCCGCCTCCGCATACAGCGATGCAACCGGAACGACTCTCTTTCGCCTCGTGGCGGCGAAGCAGTAGCTTATAATTGTTTATTCGGCCGGTTTGAAATACGAGGGTAATTTCGGATGTCGTTAAAGGCCATTAAGCGGAATAAGCATGGCGACCAGACCGATACACATTCTTCCATCTTCCCCGTGGTGCAGCGTCGTAAATCTGCGTTTATGACCGTCGAATTCGAGCCGCGGATACAGCGAACCGTACGAACGATCCTCTCGGATTTTGCACGCGCTCCGTTGCCTTACAATGTCAATTTTTAACGGGCTAATAAGACGATCGCGTTCCCCGCATAAAACACCGCGGCCCCCGGAATGAAATATGATCCGTGCCGAGAAGGATGCGCAGGAAGAAGTTCATTAAAAGGTGCAGGAGGTACGTGGAACACATATTTCCTTTAGGACAACTGCTTATCGGAAGAACTGCCCGTATTGGTGGGAACAGGTGATAAAATACCCCTGCCGAATAATATACATATATATTGACTTTCTTTGCAAATTACATTGTACATGAAATATTCATATTTTCCCACTAACGTCGTATTTTCATATCGCCTCTTGCCCTAAAACGTGTATAGTGAACGTCGGCGATCAATGCACATTGAATTTAATTGAAAATTAAATCAATATGATGTATTTTGCACAACCGTCGTATTTTCATATCGCCTCCTACCCTCGAATGATAATTGTAGATTGAACATAGGTGATCAACGTATATTGAATTTAATTGAAAATTAAATCAATTTGATATATTAGTAATTTGCTCTACCGTCGTATTTTTATATCGCCTCTTACCTTAAAATGATAATTATATATCGTGGATGATAAATCTAGATTGAATCTCATTGAAAATTTAATCAATTTCAAACAATTGGAATTTCTTTAAAAATTAAATTCAAGATGAAATATCAATATTTTACACTAGGAGGACTTCACTAAACTATTCAATTTATAAATTATATGTAAAATTTTCCTGTATCATGTGTATGCTTTTTCTCAGCGAGCGATACAGAAATTGAAGGAATACTCTCGGAATTAAATTCTGTAGCAAAAGGTTGAGATTAGAGAGGTTTGAAAGTTGAACTGCTTTTTAAATTATACTGTCAATGGCGGCACGTTTCACCACGGCAAGGGCTCCTGATTAATTTATTCCAGAGCGTGCCGACTTGCAAGAAACTTCAAAAGAAGTTCTTGATGACTATTGCAATTTTGCAAGCGAAGTTAAGTATCCCTTCTCTGGAACGGCACAGCTGAAAGCATATTCATCCCTGTCCCTCGTTAACGAGTTAATCATTACTTAAGGAAAAGATGAAAGAAGAGCAAGTTGGTTAAACATTTTCAAATCATTCTCTCTTTCGGAGTATGCAACATGTTAATGTTACTTTCTTGATTTATTTGATTTTAGAATAAGTTTTTCAAAATATTTGTAACTTTGGTTCTGTTAATGGTTTGTTTAACTTGATTTAATTACTTAACGAGGAAGAAATTATGGGTGACATTGATTGCAAGAGCATAATTTATTTAAAACCATGTATGTAGTAGCATTTCCCGTCGATTTATATCTCAAAAATATTCATATCTATATTCATTCGATTATATTCAATTTGCGGTTATTATTGTCCTCGCCTGCAAACCTTTATTCATGAAATGTATAATACCGTTTATAACTAGAGTAAATAACAATTACTGAGCCCAATAAATACTGAATCGAGTGTATAATTTCCTGTTTAATGCTGGTTATAATTCGCAACTATCATTACTTCACAAATCATTGTATACACAAGTTCCTTTAGGATGGTATTTTACTTACATGATACATGAAAACTATCAATACTCAAACAATTACATCAATATAAATAAAATGTAGTATTTTAATAATATCGAATCAAATATGGAACTATTTAAATTGTCCGATTGATTACATTAGTCAATGAAATCTCTCATATTCCTTCCACACAAAATTCCAGTTACCACACGCAGACATTACAAATAAATAAATACACCGGAAAAGGGAGCAGAAAATCACCGAACAAAATGTGCAATCCTTCATGAAGATAAACTGCAGTTTCGCAGCGATCAGCGTGCACACTTTTCAATCAACCCGCTAATTTCATTCTCGGAGAAAAGGCTCGTTTCAAAAACGAAATCTCGGTACACCGCACGCAACAAAATATTACATGAAAGGCCCGAACCTCACCTTTCCGAAAGGAACACCGGCAAGGATCTGTTCGAGGAGCGAGCGCTGGTCTTCCATTAAATCATTCGCCAAAAAACTCGTTTCCGCTCGGAACAGAAATTAATTCATTAAAAAGAGTAAACCCATGGTCCACCCTCCCATTCCAGGTTTCCCACGAGGTTCCGCCAAAGCGTCGATAGCTATTCCGGTCGAAGGGAATACGATAAACTGTTTGATTTTTAATCGATTCCCCCTCCCGACTGTGCACGGTATCGCTCGGGCCCACGAAAACGACTTTGGAATTTGTTTAGAATCCGCATTAAAAGTCCGGGCCCAGGGCGGACCGCCACCGAAGTAGATGCCTCGATAATAGTGCGCGCATGTTTACGGTTATTTCATTATGTTCGGATCGTTTTGCCTCGTCTTACACGGCCTGGCCAGACTGGGAGGTCGATTCCGAAACCCGACTGAACAGAATCAGATAGAGATCACGATCCCGCGCCTCGATATCGGCCACCGAAAGAAATCGATAATCTTCGGGCCCCGCGAAGAGGTTAATGAAGTGGTGGGCATCGGTCGGGAATTGGCTGTTTCAATTACGGCCGCGTGCGCGCACGCATGTGCGTGGCTCGCCGCGATTATGCTCCCGGACGATTCATTTATGGTGTAGCTGGACACGGTGTTCCCGGTTTTCAGAAAGAAGTGTCCGATGCAAGAAGCGCTTATTAAATGCTCGCTGAAATTATCCGGACCCCGGTGTCCTTCGATTCGAATGCTTTTGGTGGCTTCGCGGGAACTTGTTTCAATTTCTTTCAGACCTTAACGCGGTAATTTGTAGCTTTATAGTTATTGTTCGATGCAATTCGCATTGAATATACTTTACCGTACATACTTTTACGTCAGTTTTATTAACGGGTTTTGAAAAGGGAAATGATGTCGATTATAATACATAATATAAGCATTTAGTTAGATTAAAATTGCTAAAAAAGTGGATCGCCTACTTCATTCATTAACATCTTTACTATACCACTGCACCTAGTCGCGAATGACTCCGGTATAGATGATTAAAATTGATTAAAAGTAACTTAGAATTTCATGTGTAATGTGAAGAACTACAGTAAAAACTTTCTATAATTTCGCATAGGGTAATACAAAAATTTTAAAACAATTAGTCACCATTAATTTCATAATCAGCATCTCTAAAAATGCTGTACAGGCTCGGTAAAAGACGACACCTACATGTATTATATATTTACTAAATTGCCAGCCGAAATATACGACTAACTACATGAAAAATGAGACGAGCCCGAGCAAGCTGCATCCAAAGTGGCTTACAACCCACACTATGTAACAACCTTCGCGTCGCTTAATTAATATGTAATACCTCGCTCGCGAAACGTCGCTATAAACCACTGCGCCGGGCTATGGAACTCCAGTAAAATGATCAGAAAGTATAAAAAGCTGATATCGTCCTGCCCGAGATAATCTCTCGCGCAGGCCGCTACAAATTACCTAAATTTTTCACGTAAGTGATTCAATATCCTCCACCCAGTGGCCTTCGAGTGATTGTGATAAATGCACTGGTAGACCAGCGGAATCTCGAAGCGGTGCGCGCGGCACTTCTGAGAGAGGCGAGTTAAGTTGTTTCATGAAACGTATCATAATTAACGCTGCAAGCTTAATGGAGACAGCGTTTTAATTAACGCGTTATATTAAACTGCCGATCAAGCGGCGGTGCGCCTGATGCGCTCTGATCACTAAAAACGCCGCGTCGAGGATCGACGCTCGATGAGATTGACCCGTCAAACAGGTGATGCTGTTCGGAGCCGCGTGTCGGCATTTTTGCAGACGCTTCTGACCCGCGGCTACCGCGCTATCTTCCGATCGGGCCAGCAATCAAAAAAAAAAAAATCATATCGAGCCTCGATCATTTCCCGTTGCCACACTTCGCCATGCCGCACGATAGTAGTGCATGAGACGCATTACTATCATCAGCAATCGACTTTCCACCGGATACTATCTGCGCGACGTGAAAACGTTGCTTGGATCACCTGTTCGAGTGAACGATAATAACGGTCGTGAGATTTATTAAGTTTCATGGTAGAGAGAGATAGAGGTCGGTGAGGGGATGACGGGTAGATATGTTGGAGGTGTGGAGAGGAAGCTCTGGTGGTATTGATCAAATTGGTTTTGCATTTCTATAGAAGTCAAGAGCTTAGTCTGTGCTAAAGCCAATTCTGTCTGTGCTGGAACCATTTCTGTCTGTACTAGAAGCATTTCTACCTGTGCTGGAACCATTTCTCTCTGCCAGAAACACTTCTGCTTGTCCTCTAACTACTCCAACAACTCAGAGTAACAATCCAACTGAACGTTACTGTACCTTACCTATGACCAAGATAAGGGCGAAATCTCATCTTGATTTTCTGAAAGCAACTACATATATTCTCAGAAACCGAGATGTCAAACAAACATTCCGGGTTGCAGCCCGGCATTACAGAAAGTCGCATTAGCATAAAAATATGTAAGTGCGACCATCTAATTTGGCAGCCGAAGTGAGGAATCCATCGGGAATGTCAGCGTTTCCGAGAAGCTTGCTCAAGATGGCGGTCGGTGCGACGCGATCGAGGCGGGAGGATCAGAAATTGCTGGGCCGTATTTCAAGGCGAAATGAAATGATCGCCACGTTAAATATTTATACACGCCGGTGCACCGACGCGGCATAGAGGGGGCTGGCTGAGTCGAATCTGAAATTCGATAATGCCTTACTCAGAGCGGTCTTCCATTCGCCCGGAAGCCGCGAATTATGCCGTGAGTCCGGCCGAAGCGACGCCGCGTTACGTATTACCGTGTATCACGTGCAAAGACCCGGGCTGCAGGTGGTTACCTGTGTGGTCCACCTTTCTGTGTACTTTTCGCGAACGTTCCCCGCAATTTCGTGACCGCCGCAAACAACATTGATATCGTTCGCGCCCGTTTTTCATTTACATACGCGATTCCCAGGCATGTTGTTACCTGGACGGTCTTTCCAGAAATACGAGCGAGAATTTATGGTCGTGACCGGCCGTGTATGTAACACCGTAACTCAGCTTCCGCCGAAATTGCGAATTTACGATCGGTCAGCTGCCTAATTCCGCCCGATTCACTCGGACGATCGGTAATCATGTATTCGAACATTTTCGAGAATCCCAGTGGCAATCATTTCTCGGCTTCGACGTGGATTAAACGGTTCAATGGTGTTCTCTTGTAGCTAACACCTGTGCTATAGTCCTTTAAACGGGCGAGTATTTTCTTGGCGATTTCGCTGCACTTTGGGGTGACTGATTTTATGGTTCCGAGCTCGGGCAAGCCAGTTGAGTTAGTGTGGTCTCGGGTACTGGAGTTTTTGGAATTATGTTTTTTATAAAAGAAAGTATAATCAGTCCTATTTTTGGCCGAACTTTCACGCAGGAGACTAAAGCTTTTCAATGTGCGAGGAATCCAAGTGTCACTGTACGGAGTTCAATCGGTTGAAAGTTATACACGAGTATATTTGGGTTAGGTCTTGGATTCCTCGCAATAAAATTGGAAGCTTCATCTTTTCGTCGAATTGTATAACATTACGTGCAAAAAAGTTGAAAATTTTTCGTCCCCTGAGTGAACGTTTAACACTAAACCTACCACTACCGGTACAATGATCGGTTTCCGGTTTTTTCTTTAGCAATTATTGAAATGATAATGATGCTTCTACTGGAAATAGCTATACACATTTTTGTATCCAAAATCTACATAAATTCTACGATGTCATTTTTAGAAGGCAACACATGTCAACCATTTTTAACGTTCTGTAGGTTCAGTGTTAACCCTCTTTTTTTGGATAAGATTTATTTCTCGTCTTCCATATCCTAATTTTATTTTCGGATATCGATGTAGTGACACGAAAATTCCGCGTTCACCTTCCAGCATTCCAAGCCGATCCGACGAAATAATAAAATAAGTATGTTCAGGTACAGTGTACTCGCGTGTGTTTCTCTTATCGGGACGAGGTCGAAACCAGTTCAGTTTGCCCACGGTCCGCGAAAATATCTCCGCGGCCTATCTCGGGTGTTATCGTCGAAGGGAACAGCCTTCGATTCGTCTCTTGCTCGCGAAGGAACAGCATGAATGCCTGCGATAATGGCGGCCGAGTGGTTTTTACGGGAATCAGACAAGTCGATCACGATCCAGCCGGAGATTAGGCGAGAAATACGTGTCTGCGAGACTAAATTTTCTCTCTTATCTTAAATACCCCCTTTTTATCGATGGTCCCCCACTTTCTCTAAATGCGGAATACCGAAACATAATTCTTGCTCGGTCGCTATTTATCGCGGGATTAAAACCGTGAGGATTCGACGTTTCGCTCTGAACAAACATCTCTGTGATTTTTCATTAATTTTTTCCATCCGCAAAACTCTCGTTAGGCAAATACGATTTGTTTCAATTAAAACGGTTTAAAATCACACGATTCCGCCGGGTTACCGTTTCGAAGCATCGCGCGGATAAATATCAGATTTTGTTTTTCGTCCGGGCTTTTCACGAGTTGCAATGTCCGAGTTCGGATGTGCCCCGGGTTTTTTTTTAATCCGTGGATGGACCGAAGAGATAATTAATTCCAACGGCGTTGATAAAATTCGCCGGTCACATTCCGCTTCTATCGAAAAAATTCACCGGCCGACCCGTTCCGCCGGCGACGCAGCGACATATCGCACGACTAATTACTAACGATCGTAGTAATTTAGAAAGGGCATCGTGTGTGGCATCCTCCGATGAGACCGGCTCGCTATCTGCCGCTTTAAAGTAGAAATTCACCGCTAATAATAGCTCCAGATGGGACGATAAATAAGATAATCGAGTGATACGCCGACGGAATCGCCGCGTGGCGCTCGCCAAATATGGTTTTATTCAATATTCGCCTTCGGCCGCAACCGATAAGCGTTATAACTGAATTATCTGGAAAATAATGGGCCAGTAACGCCAGCTGATTCTTTCCTTAAATATTCCAATTAAGTCGGAATAAATTATGATACGGTCCCAGCCATACAGTAATCTGACAAGGAGAAGTCATAGTGGCGAGGTAGCTGATTGTAATTAAACCTGTTGTAGCAAATCTAGAGCAAAAATAAGCTGACCCATGTCCGAGCGTTTTAATAATTATCATTTAATTTTATGATATCCAGAAAATATCTTAATATACTTCGTTTCTTAATGATTCAAAATTTCTCATGAAAAAAATATAACCAGTAAAAGATGAGAATTTAAGAACATTGTATTGTTGTTTTCAATACAACAAAATCATCCAAGGATGAAATAAATTTTTATTTTATTCCTCCTTCCGAAAATCAAATGCAAAAAGTTTTTATTTTGCTCAAAGACCCACAGTCTACCCATCTCTAAGACGTCATATCAAAACGAGTTAATTGTCCAATTTATAAAAGACTATATACTTCAACAACACGTCTCTGCAAACTTTCCATGTAATATTTAATTTAGCAAATTGTGCGACCAATGGAGCGAGCGGTACGGTTGAAGATGCATTAACAACGTTGTTCCGGAGATAGCAGGGGGTGGCCGCTCCCTATAATTAAGCATCTAATATCAACGAACGAGACACCGTGGAGTTGCCGCGAATCGGGCCGTAAAAAGAACGCGGCGAACGAGGAGCTAATAAAAGGATTAAGACCGACATATAACCAGTTCCACGAAGGTGGTATACGGAGGCCGGGGGTTCACGTAAAATCTCACCCTCGGAGTTCATAAACCCCTCGGTCGGTCGAGATAAACCAATAAAGCAGCGCGATAGCCGGCGAAGCAGGTGCAACGTGGGCGGTGAGTTACCGTGCGGGTCATGGGTCACCGTGAACCCACCATCTCCGGCAATCCTTCTCACACACTGCACTGATGCACTCCCCTTTCACCTTGCTGCATGGTCCCCCGTAACATCCTTCTAACGACGGGGTCCTGCAGAAAACACGGATCGCGACGAGAGCCTCTAGCGACCACGACGAAGTAGCTATACAATTCATTCTAGGACTAGACCACCCGAAAATATATATATTATGCCAGCTTAGGGTGCTTTTTACTGACTAATTTATGTAAAGGGTGTCAATAAATATGATGTGTATATCGGTGAAGATAAGGTAAAAAAAGTTTGGTACACAGTTGATCGTGTTCTACTCGTCGAGAGGAACAAAATTCTAAAAGGAACCACATACAGGATTATGGAAAACATATAACATTGTTCCATGCAATTGAAGCAGACAATTTTGTATCTTGCATAAAAATTCGCAGGCTAGTAATCACGATGATTCTACGAAGCACAGTTTGATACGTAAAAATGCAAACAGAAACTTTCCTCGAAGCACACGTGACTCTTATTAAGTTTCTACAGGATCCTAAAATACACGAAACGATTAAGAAACAGGAAAGCAGGTGTACACAAGCAAATATTAAATTCCTCAAGGTTTATCTCCCCAAGAATCTTTCTCTCTCTCTCTCTCTCTCTCGTTCACGAAGTTGTCAATAGTTTATCGATACTGGTAGCTTTACCATACCAATAAATTCAATTGGAAATGAGGAAAACGCAACGTGTGGCGATTGCTAGACCCAAGATACGGGATAAAGACGACGACGATGCTGGTAGACCTAACCCAGACCTCCATGCGCGCGATACTTTATCGAGAAGTCATTGAAACGCAACGGAGATGCTCGAACGAAATTTATGTTACATAATGGAATTTTTCGTGCAGAACACCGACTGGTAAGTAGCGACATGTACAACTGGTTATTTTTCTTTCTCCACGGAGCTTGTTCGGTTGTTTATTAATAAATAAAACAGAAAATATCTCTTGGATTTTTATTCGGACCTGATAAATGCAAATGGGCGAGCATTAAATTTCCCCTGTCTCGCATTTTCTGTCGTTTTGGGTTGGCAAACCTGCACAAACAGTTGTCAGATTTATTGGAATATAAGACCTTGATGAGAAGACTTAACAAAGGCTATTTTAATTAAATTGTAATTTTAATTTAAAAGGGGGATGAAAACGTAAGATTGAGGATTTTTATACAAAATAAAAATTGTTTGTTATTTGCAAGGTACAGGTGTGACGTAGACATGTATAATTGTTTAAAATAATTTTAAAGAGTGGAAAACAAGATGACAGTATTTCTAAATTTTTTAAACGTTCTCATTGTTCACATTTAATCTATTCTTGTCATAAATTGATGGTATTAATCAAGCTATAAGGTTTGATAACATTCCGTGAAATCCATCACATGATACTTAATAATTCATATAATGTACATACTTAAATCAGTCATGTTCAAATCCAAATTTTACTTGCACTGTACATTTTTATTTGGTCTGGCCAATTTAACAGTCAGATCACTTAATTCTATTTTCTTTTATATATAACCATCCTATTTTGAATATATCCTAGACAAATTGTAGCAGAAAATGACAATAAAACAATAATACTTTCAGTAGAATGAACTGTCTCAATTATTTGCAAGTTGCTGAAAAGACCAGATATAATTGAAATCACTGATTGGTTCGGATACCGTAAGAAATTAATTAGTAAGAAATTAATTTGTCGAATCGAATCGATGTTTTTCGGCATCCGCGTCGCCTTTAGAACATTTATTACACGAATTCGCGTGGGCATCACGAAACGAAGGAATGTCCGGTGAAGACGTAGGTGTTTGTTGTCTCGGAGACACCAAGCTTCGGGTCCCCGGTGCTTAATTAATTCGCGTAACAAGAGCATCAGGCATCGGCGTGCATGCATTCGCTTAATTAGGCAATGATGCGAACCATTGAAATCGTATGCGATTTTCGATCAATCTCCCGGCCAGCCTAATTATCGCAATCGAACCGGCAGATGCAAAGTTATCTTTGGCATCTAGGAATCTTACGATTTACGTATCCTTTCTCTCCCGGCCGCGTTCGGCCGAGTTAATTTAATCAGCTGGGAAACAGAGAGGAGATGCCTACCGTACGGCAATCGAATCGTCACGGTCGATTTATATCTCCGAGATCGTTATCGACGATATTTACTTTCATCTGTCTCAATCGAAACGGCCCAGTTAATTGTGCTAAAATTGCATTAACCTGCGCAACGGAGTTACTTAAGGAGCACCGTTAATTAGGAACCGAGCTGGCCGGAACTCGGCTCTAGACGATGTGGAAACGGAATTTCGAAAGCGCTCTATTTCCGTGAAATGACGTCGCTCGAACCACGTTTTCACCGATACTTATCGATGATGCAAAATTGCGCAGTCACAATATAATTGGAAAATATTCTATAAAGAAAATGATAGAATTTAAAAATTTTATTCTCCATTTATTAAAATTATTAAGGGAAGAGGTTACATTCTATTTGATTTTATATCTTGCAATCAATGCAGACAATTTTTATTTTGCAATCTAAAAATGTGCTTGGACTATCAAAGTGTAATTATTCACAGCATTCATTTCAATGTAATCTTATTTTACTCGAGGAGTTAAATATGCACTAAATAATAGCAGGCCCAGTAAAAAAGTGAATTTTTGCAACCCCTTTTGGTTCAATTAATGCCCGAGTTGTAATCTCAGTGTTGATGCAGAAGCCAGTTGCAAATTACCGAAATTCTGCGGGGAAAAAATGGCGAAACTGAGGAAACTACGAGCGCAGGGTCGACGACGGGTGCACCGTCGAAAAATCAATTAACTTCGAATCAGCTGGCGAAGCGTCGGGCTTAGCAAATGATGGGCATAATGAGGGTAGAACGCTGTTAATTTCACTCCGCGACCCTCGAATTCCGCGCTTCTTTCGCGTGTAGCTAAAAGGCCCGCGAAGATTGCCGGCTTTCCTATCCGCCGAGACGAATTACCAATTTTCGGACGGGTGGCAGCGCCCTTCTAAATTAAATTTTCACGTGACGGCGACGCTGGCCCCGGTCATTAAAAGCGAATTTAGCCGAGATTGGCCCCCGGTGAAAACCACCATAATGCTGCGGCGTACGATCGAAAAAACCGGGGACCAGGTTTGACGAAAAAGCGGCGTGAACCGCCAATCAAATTTACATCTTTCAGGGTGTGTAGGGGCTTGCATTAAACCCTATGTCGCTCATAATCAGCTCGCGATCATTCTGCGACAATGGCTCTAATCGCGTTACCTATCGCTGTATTGTTCCGCGAATTACCCCGCATGAATTGATCTACTGCGAATTTAATTTGTTCAGGTGATAATGGACTTGAATATGCAGCGCAGAGAGTACGTGTGGAATCGATCATTGTAGCAACGTTATGTGTTAAGCGTTGTTTAGAACACAGAAGATAAGCACAGGTGTTTCACTTATTAACCACTAACAGAATTATTATTCTCAAATCCAACAGGTTTTCATGAAATACATGTTTTTTGAAATTAACATTCCCGTCTGCAAGGGGTTGATACAGCTTTATGCAAAATAAAAATTCTACCTGGATTGCAACAAACTGGAGTGAAATTGAAATTTATTTTCAGTCTTTCATATATGAAATAAATTTAAATAACATGACAGTATTTTTGATTGCTTTAAATCACACCCACTCATTTTTGTCATAAAATTCTCTGTTTGCTTATAACTACAACAAAGCGAACTTTCATATTTCCTGGCTTAATGGATACACAGTGCGCCAACTTCTGCATGTTTATCGTTCCAGCGTAATAACAACAGACGTAGCTGAACGAAATTACGTGGTTCTGTTGTCGGGAATTTGCATTATTTAAAAATTCGATTAATCCCGTTTCCGCGTTACAATTTTCGGACGTGCTCGGCTCATTATGAGATTTTGTGCATACAGTGTCGACGAATTGCCGGGGCGAGCCGTGCGAGAAAAACTGCTCGCGGTCATTTTAAATTCATTAGGCGATTCTGAACGCGACTTAAGCGTCAAAGCAGGCATGAAGAGTGGGCCGATTTACCGCCGCTTTCCGGGGCCAGCAACGGCATGATTCTTTGTAATTATTTTCAGTCTTGTTCCATCGGTGCGGATCAAAGCGTGCACGAGGAGAGTGTGAAATCCTGAATGCCCGGCTGCATAATGGCTCTAAAATTCGAACGTAATTATAGCCGAGGTCCCGCCGCGTGCTTAGGTAAAAAATTTCAATTTACCGAAAACCAGAAAAAGTTCGTTTTCGGAGCAAATTGTTCGCCCGGGTAACGCTTCTTTAGGGGGTGTTTATGATTATGAGCCCTCAAACGCGATGCTCCACAGCGAAATGATGGGGAACGTAGTGACTCAATAATGGCGGCATCATGATGAATTAACAGCGAAAGTTTAAACAGAATTTTAACATCCTAATGGTCTTTTTTAGGTGAACAAGAGCATTGTTTCATTCTACGGTCGACGAGCTTCGATCTATGTTAATACAAAGTCCAAAAAATCTTTTTCAACCAGTTCACTTCGATAACCACTACCCAGATAGTACACGACATCTTAAAGACATCCATTTTACGTGCCTTGTAACTCTGAACGTTTTACAACTTAAATTGGACATCTTTAAAACGTCTTGCAGAAGACGTTCGTGAGACTTTCAAGACATCTTTGTGCCATCTGGATATAGATTTAAAGATTGTATAAAAATTCGTGAACGTAGCTTAGATATGTACAAACATGTTTACAAAGTTATGAAAATATATTATTCGATTTATTAAAACAAATTCCCGAATACCGTCAGTATTAATCAAGAAGTGAAAATACACCCTTATCGTTCTACCACCATAAGAAAGATGTAAGGTAAGTGGCTTCAGGAAAAATCAATAAAAACTTCTAAAATGGTATATATTATAAATGAAAGTCCCTGTGAGAATAAAATGGTGAGAATATGAGCAATCTCCCGTGGTGCACAATCGTCGGGTAAAACGTTTCCTCCATAACCACGTCGTGATATCACGACAGGCGGTTGTTGATGTGAAATAAACCATTGCGAAAATCGATTGAGGTAAAAGGAGGAGGCAGAAAGTAACGAGCAATTAATCCCGAAATGCTTCTAGCGAAAGGACACCGAGAAAGGCGGACGAAGCAATGACCGTAAAACATGGAATCTCGTCGGCGTAATTGATTTAATTCCTTGCCAAGGGATAACAGCTGTTACAACAAAGTTTCCGTTTACCATCTGCATTCATAGAACGCGTGGGGGGGTTGTCAAGGTGGCGGGGTGTGTTAATCGGTCATCGAACCTCGAGACCCCCGGTTCTCCATCTTCCAGTCGAAATTTTCGACGATTTTCTCCGTCTTACCGGAGACGAAGAAATTTGAACCAGAACCCTGACATTCCGCGGGCCAGTTGCAGTTTCTTGCGTACGTAATTCGCGCACTGCAAACCGTCTGCTCTAATTCCAAGGTAATTGCTCTTTTCTGTTCCTTGAAAGCCACCGGAGTTCCCTTTGCATTCCGCTAAAACTGCGCGCGAGCCTGGCCAATTAAACGCGGGGGGCTCTAATTGAGACATAGCTATTTGCGGGAATTCGGCGCAACCCGTTATTATCCGGACCAAATGCACTTATAATCGGCCAATTTTAATTATCGTGCCGGTAGACCAGTGGCACTATCTATCATCCAGGGGGCAACGTGTGATTCCCGGAAGATCTATATCGTTCGACTATACGATCTGCTCGTCCGGGACTGTCACTCTTTCTTTTTCGTTCCGATAACCATCGGGTATTAAGCCGTTACACGCGAAATCATTGATAATTTCGTCGGACGTAATGTTGTAATTAAACCGCGGACTTTTGTACGAATCTTTATTCCCAATGATTATTTGCTTAAATGAAGAACCTTTAATAACGGTCGACTCAATGTAAGAACGTTGTTAATAACTGGCCTGGCGGACTTATTAGTATTTTATGCACGAGAAAATGCGTTTCATCGGACAAATTGGTACATTGCCTGCACAATGCAGAGAATGAAATACAAATGCTCGGTGTTTGAGTGCAAAGCTTCCAATTCCATGCCAAATCCTTGCCCTCGAGCAGAGCCTGCGACTGATACGATCACAAACATTCATCAAAATTTGTCCGCAGCAGATTTGGCTAACTGTGTTCGCTAGACAGCTAGACAGCGGATCTTTATGCATTTATGGCTTCTGAAAACTTTCAAAAAAGGGTGGAATATGAAATTCGACAGAATTTAGTACAGTTTTAATTATTTGAGATCTAACAAGGCTACTGCCACTGGAAATAAGATTGTACATTATTCCACTTACTCAAAATTCATCTACAAAAATTGAAAATCGCATAAACATCCGCAGTCTAGTGATAACATTCTATCTATGAGGGCGGTGGGTAAATTCTTGTTGGTACCCCAGATTTGTACGGTTTTGTATAGAATCCTACGCGAAGATGTTAAAGCAGAAACGACAGGCTTCATATCCCTCCATAAGTATCAATCTTAACCCTTACATACTTAATATCAGGAATAAAATTTATGAACACAGCACAAAATATCCAAATTCCAATAAAATTCTATTTTATTGGATACCGTCTCATCTGGGTATTCACGGTAATGAAAAAGCTGATGAGTTGGCCAATATTGTCAGAAACAATGTAGATCCTGACAGCTCTCTCAAAATACCGCATACTGATTCAAGGAAGGTCTTCAAATCACGTGCTTTCTCTGACACCAATGAATATATAGTTAATGAAGGCCGATACAAAGGCAAAAATTATTTTGAGCATTTTCACGACGAAAGGAGAAAGCCCTGGTACACGGGGTATAATCTATCTCGAGAAACCATTGTTACGATAAACAGAATTAGATCTGGTCATTATAGTCTTAACTTTTCTCTAGCGAAAATCAATGTGATAGATAACCCTGGTTGTTCATGTGGACATGAGACCCAAAATATTGATCATGTCCTATGGCAATGTCCTACCCATGACACTCACAGAACTAAATGTATACATAACCTGAGATCACGGGTTTTTTTTCTTCCTATGTCGCGTAATGTTTTGCTCTACAGACCTACATACACTATATGTAAGATCAGTTGTTCCTTCCTAAAAGATTGTGAGCTGTATATATAGCGTGACGTATAGTAAATGTAAGATTCTGGCAATGTAGCCTCTTTGATTTGCAGCGATCCAAATTAACTCATCAACTGTGTAAAATTAAATTGTAACTACCCTTATGGTTAAAAATGTTAGATGCCCGACCCAACATTAAAGCTTGTCTTCTTATATTTCATTTCCTAAAGAATTGTAAAGTACGAATTTAATTTGATTTAATAATGTCTATGTATGTATGAATATGTATTTACTGTAATTTACATTTGTACAGCAGATATAGATCTCAGTTGAGATCTGAAATGCTTAATAAAAAAGAAAAAACAAAAAAAAAACGACAGACTTACGCAAGAATCGACGCGTAGAATACTTAGGGCCGCAAAGCGGATGCAGGGTCGGCAGCATCGATCGCGGAACTCGCGCGAGATCATTTATCCACGTAGCTCATTTCGGCAACATCCCTGTCGGGGTTACGTTGGTATATCGAGATCCATAGCCGACGATGCCGCATGCGGTTCGCATACTCGCAGGGATTCGCGAGCGTGGCAGAAATTATACGCTTTCGAGATCCGCGGCGTAGAAGAAAAGGCACGGGGTAGGGAGGCTCCGGGGGGAGCAGGGACAGTGATAAATCACAAATTGCACGAACTCGTTGCGGCCGAAGACAAATTGGCTCCGGAGTCATGAGCTACGCAGCGGGTAATAATATAATTATAGGACTGCCAGACGGTTTCGACGTTTCGGTTTCAGCTTCTTGCCTCGGCCTAAGTCCGCGTAAGCGCGCGTGCAACCGAGCACGCTCGAGCGAAGCTGATTTACAGTCTACCAAGGGTTTTTTCGCCCGCGTCGCCGTTACGTGGACGGATTTCAATAATATCGAGTGCGAGCAAAGGTGACCGGTTATGAAGAGGAATGAGTCGGCCCGTGACAAGCTACCCGACTGCCTAATAGCCAACGCGAGCGAGAATCGCGCTCTGACACGTAATTGTTGGCCCCCGGAGGACTCTGATTACCCTTTGATTAAATACCGTTGGTGCCGGTGTTTAGGAAACGTCTTGATCCACCGGGACCGATCGTTCCACCCCGGTACGATTGAAAAATGGCATCGCGAGGATTGTAATTGGATCATCGGGACAGGTGAAGAGGGGCTCTTGATTATATTGGAGGTCGTTCTTTAATTGCCGGGGCGGATTGTCCGGGAATTAAACGGAAAGCACCGTCGAAGGAGAACACGCATTCAATTATATGCCATTCGCTGGGACGGGGGACGAAAATAAGCGGAAAGTATACGTTGTAGTGATGTTAAATAGGCGACCGTCAGCTTCGTGGAAGGAAAGCAGGAAGTTTTTGATTAAAAAAGGCAGGAAGGGTATCTGAGTTTTTATTGGAGGTCGCAATTATTTCGATCATTTAAAACGTTCGAGCAGGAACATAACCCTTGTCATTAGTCAAGTACCACTGTCAATTTGTCGTATGTATTTCTTGTATGTTTTTGTCAAGTGACACAATTGTAGATTTTTACTTTCTTGGACGATCAGAAATTAATTCATTAATGTAAAAATATGTGCTGAAGCTATGACAACTATAACGTTATTGAACACCGTACAGAATTTTGAGTATTGACGTACCTAACTGTTAAAAAGAATACCTCGTTCAAAAATTTGTTGTCCGATGTTTATTTAAATCATGGTCGATTAATCTGTAGACTAATCTGTAGACTGAGAAAAAGTAGTTAATTCGTCATTCATAAAATTCAATGAATATGTGCAATTATAAATATCAGGTTATCTCAAATTTTTACAAAGTGACACACAGAAAATAACCAAAATCGTTAGTCTACTACATAGTACAATCACTTCTATAATTTCAAGATAATGAAAACTAGAATTTCAGAATAGAGACCAAACCGAAAGCTCTACCAGAAAATTCCCTAAGGCAACGACCACTCGCCGCTGCTAGTGGTCGACACAACTCCCTCGAATGAACTGATAAAAACGAAAATTTCGCAGCAGAGACCAAAGCAAACCGAAAGCCAGCCCAAAAAATTCCCTAAAGCAACGACCACTCGGCGCTGACAGCATGTTGCTACAGTTTCCATGAATGAAATGACAAAAACGAAAATTTCGCAGGAGAGACCAAAGCAAAACGAAAGCTATCGGAGAAAATTCCCTAAAGCAACAACCATCGCCACTAACATACTGTTACTCCAGCTTCTATAAGCAGCCACAATTCCAAGCCAACGTTACAGCATCTTTCAAGCACATCACTGGCAAGTATAAAATTGCGTGTTTCTTGTAGCGTCCACATTCTAGCAATTGCACCTGTCGCTAATTACCAGCATCGTTTTCCGAAGGTATCGCCTCAATCGTAAGTAGTTGGCACTCGGATCGCGACAATCGCCGGTTGATGAAGGGCCCGCGAAGTGGCGAATTTTTTCGCGGTGCACGCCGGGTCTCTCGCAATTTCCATTCCCAGCAAATGATCGGTTGCAAGAAGCGTCGTCGTGTCCGAGCCGAGGGCCGGCTCTCGGGGTATAAAGAAATTAAAAAGCGTCTCTCGCGGTCCCCGGTAATCGGGAAAGCAAGAAGAATCGAAGCGAGAAGAGTGGCTGCCGAAGAGGAGACGAAGATGGTCGTTGGTAGCACTGTGGGCCCCGAAGATTGCCACACAGGAGGCTGCCGTAGATAAGGCCCGCATGCAAAAGTGGATCATTACACGGGGCATAAAGGCGAGGCAACCGGGCCACCGGCAATAAATACTTCAATCAGCGGCCTCTAAGGCGTCAGTTAGCATCGCGGCGGTGCGTCGGGGACACCGCAGCGCAGCGGCGGCGACTCGCAAAGACCGAGAGGAGTCCTTCCACTTTCCGTTTCGTGGCTAAAGTATGCCCGCCCTCTCTGACAGCCAGCTGCAGCCTGTTCGCCAAACGGGCACCCCTTTGTCGTCGATCTGCATAACTCCCGGACCGTCAGACCTAGCCAAATGCCAGTTTTGACGACACGGAAACGCGGGGATGAGAATCGAGGACGCTTTCGCTTCGCGGTGGACCGCCGGCCTCTCGGAATCGACGTCAGCCTGGCACACCCCCAGACTAAAGTATCAGCATCAGGCAAACCTCTACCATTTTTTAGAAATTATTAAACTGCGAATCTTTCGGCAAATTCTTCCACGGTAATTAGAAGAAACAGGTGTTCGATGGAAAATATCCTCTCCCAAAAGAATTATCTCGAACCTGGAGATTGAAGAAATTAACTTTGAGGGTATATAATGATTAAACTGCGGATTTTACGAATTTCTGACAAAAATGAGTAGGTGCAATTTGCAACAGTGTAAAGATCGAAAGAAATTATACACGTCGATACATTATTTTTAACGAAAGTAATTTTTACAGAAGATTTACTATTTTTATTTTACATAAAAATCCACTGTCTAGTAATGAATTTTTTATGCTGCCGTAGATTCCTTTAATAATTCTAGTTTCTCAATTTATTTAATTCTTAGCTGTTCAGAAATCAATAAAAATTAACTGGAATGAAAATCTGAACTCTTCTCACTTTGACGTCCATGTCAGTCTAACTAATTAAAAGAACGATAGGTGTGGATACTTCGAAATTTCTCACGAAGGCCTATTTTGCAATGAAGGTTTCTCGATTGTTGCTTCGAGGTTTGCCCAACATACGCAATAATTTCCAGCTATTGGAATTTCGAGTTCGATTTCCCGAGCTATTGTTATCAGCAACTAAGCAAAGACCTCCTATCGGGCGTAATTAAAATACATTTCGCTATGCCGCAGTCAGGTTCATTTATCTAATCGTACGCCATTCACTCTAATTAACTCTCGCTTCATCGTCGCTCCATTAACAATATTAACAAACTAATCGAACCTGGCAAACGCACCTGTATCTGAGACCGACGTTCGCACAGCCAGTCATAACTCACCCCAACGAGAGCCGACCATAATCATACGCAAAAGCCACTCTTGTGCACCAATAATCAAAGCGTGGTCCGGATGATCTGGAACCGGTCTATCTCTCAACGCGGGATTGTGTTTCATTCCTATCTGCAATTTACTGGGACTCTCGTCGATAAAAAATGTATAAAAATCGATTCCGGAGTGACAGGTACAATTCGAAGCATGCACGCAGTGTGACAAAACGTTTTTCCGAATGGACGTACGATTTTATGTTTTTTCATGCTTCCAGCACCGAGGTTATAGAACGAAGCTGCTCGATAATCGCGCAAATGCTTTAGTAAATACTTCCTGGATCGTTTCTACTGAAATATCAAAAGCGATAGGCTCGTTTAAATTAATTCTTACACAAAACTGAAAACGATGGTAAAAGTTTTCGATTCAAATCCTGCAATCTCCATGTGTATTTTATCATTAATAATAAAGAAATTAGAAAAAGAGTACTATCAGCACACGATATACGATGAGAGGAATTGATTAGCGATCTAGTGGGAACCAAACAGATGAAAGGAGAATATTTTATCATTAACAATAAAAAGGAGTCAATGAGTACTATCAGCACACGATATACGATGAGAGACAAACTTTTACTGTTAATGATAAAATATTTTCATTTCATCTGTCATACGTCGATTTATGGGAACGCTTTCGCATCGGAGTGTTGTTTGTATATCGTGTGCTGATAGTACTCATTGACTCCATTTATTGTTAATGATAAAATGAGTACTATCAGCACACGATATACAAACAACACTCCGATGCGAAAGCGTTCCCATAAATCGACGCATGACTGGCGATGACCAAGGCGAGGAGTCTCAGGATTTTCGCTCTCGCCCAATTGATCAGCGATCCAGTGGGAACGAAACAAATCACGAGTGATCCATATGATAAGGAGAATCACTGTAGCGTTTCGCGAGCCGCCGTTCGACGAGCTCCTGACGAGATAGGCTATCGGCGCGGATGATTCGCGTGACCGCGAAGATAGCGGTACCGTCTCGCCGCCGATAAATCATGTCAATTATATATTGTTTATGATCCGTGGCCGGCCTCGGTGAATCCGTGGAGGAGATTCGATCGAATCTGGCTGTTCTAGCGGAGAAGAAGAAGAAGAAGCTTCTCGCTCGGTAGCGAACGGAGAGTGGCTAAGGTCGTTGTCAGGCCCTCTGATAATTGGGTGAGCAAAGCGACACGACACCCTTCGAGCCTCGCCGCTGTATCTGCGGCGTTGTTGCGGGGTCCAGGGCCGTCGTAAAGAGTGGCTGCCACCATCGGGGCATCAGGAGCCCTCAGTCAGGGCCTCGTCCGGACAATAAATCTGGCCGTTCGGTGGGTAATTGGGTTCACTCGGTGAGATCAATCCGATACTGTCTACCGCGTGTCCGTCTGTCCATCCATTCGCCGCTTGGCGAACCTTTCTATCTCTCTCACTCTCTCCCTCGCTCTCTGTCCGTTCTGCCCCCTTGTTCGCTGGTGTCTCCTTCTGGTCCGATGCCCAAACCACGTCCACGTTTACGTGAATGCCAGGGGAGGAATGCCAGAGGCCTGTCACCGGCTTGTTCCTCGCGATTGTTTAATTATTTTTATTGCCCCCGATCCTACGGTGGAGAACTGCCGACCCTCTCTGCGATTAGGGAAGTACGCGGGTTCATCAAGGTTGTATTCTGGTTTTTCATCGTGAAAAAGTCGATTTTTTTGTTGTTTCCTTAAGGATAAGTATATAGAGAGTATGTGCACAAAAGGATTTGATTGAATTCGTAAAATCAACGTGACTCTATGGCGCGAACTGACCCGACTTGAAATTTTTAGATAATCTTCAGCATATATCCTGTTGTAGCACGAACGAACAGTTTTTTATGAATTTTATTCAAAAATGTCGTAATTTCGTAAATAATCAAGATTTTTAATTTACTTCAGGCATCAGTTTTCTCCTTCCGTTTAGTGAAAAGACCGGAATCACGTGAACCGTCGATCCATGTTTTTCAAAATATACTTTGATAACATACTGAATATATGCCTGTCCGACAAGAAAATCGTTCAAAACTGAAATTTCGTCTGGAACAAAGGGTTTGGTGTCGAAGAAGGGATAGGCGACGTGACCGGGTTGCGCAGGGAGGTGCGTTCCCTCATCGAGAGCGCCCTTTTTTTCCAGAAGAAGAGACAGAGTCACCGGGATGCTTTTTATTTCGCGGTCGGGGACATCATGAACGGTACACTCGTAAATTCATCTTTTAAACCCTCAGCAGCGTCTTCTCACTGAGTCGGAGACTTCTTAGAGGCCGTCGGGACTCATTTATTATTCAGATTTATAGCCAGACTCGAGCTGACTCCCACAGATCGGCAGGTCTTTGCGAATCTCTCGACTGGCCGCGAGCCCTTGAAGAGAGGAAGAGAACCTTGGAAATTCGACGTTTTTGCATACGACACGATCTTCGCTCGATTCCGAATGAAACCGGCGCATAACAAGCGGCTCCGGGGAAGAGGTTTGTGCCGCTGTATGTATGCTCACGGTTGAAACGCGGGGCTCGCGCGGCCCAAAGATCTTTTAACAAACGACTCGAGATATCTCATCTTCCCTATATCCGAGAAAGCACAATGTGATATTCCCACGAATTCTCCTAATCCATACAGAAGCTGCATTATACCCGCCCGTGTATCCCTGGGATACCTCGCGGAACGTTTCTGCGAAGAAAGGCGCCGATCGGTTAACGTTCCAGGGGGACTCTCGTGTAACAACTTAAAAAGAATCAATCTTTTTGCATAAATCAAAAGTATATACTTCTTTTTACACGGTAGGAACGTTCTCTAAAACACCGTGCGAAAAACATCATGGAAACTTAACTGTGTACCAGTTCTGGAATGTGTACCGTGGGGCCAAAAAGTATTTCACGATATTTAACGATATTAATCGTACAGCAACAAACTTAAGCTCATTTCAAAGCTTGGAGATTATACTTTAGAGCATCGTTATTATTTTCTCTTCAAGATATTTTCACATAATGTGGCAGATAAGAAACTAATGACCCATTTGGCCTAAAAAATACTATAAATTGAAACCGTTGTGAAAAAATTTAAAAAACATTTTCATGAACGAATCCCTTCACAGATTTGAGTATTAAAGCCCCTTCTTTACAACGACAACTCAAAAATTTATGTATGATTTTCTCTCACTGCTTTATTGTACAAAACTGAGGACCAAGTTATTCTAAAGTTCGCAATGCACCTTTCATTCAAAACTCAGTAAAATGATTTTATAAAATCATAAATCAGGTATTTTTGTGTCCTTATAAAGGGGAGACTTCAATCTTAAACTATACAGAAGATTTCATTGCTTTAGTGATGCTTCGACTGGTATTATTTTTGAGAGAAAGCTAATAAATATAGTAAAAGTAGAAGGACGTGTTTGTCTATCTTTCAGTGATTTTATAGTTTCTTTTGATCATTTTAGGACTAATTTTCCGGTACCAAAATGGATTTCACAAAAGGGTGTCTACCCCTTCCTCTTTCAGATTAGATCTTATCTCGCCAGAGCATCAGCGATGTTCTAAATCTCCAGTATTCGAAAAGCAAAGCAATTCATTTTCGGTACCTGGAAAGTGCCTAAATTCCTTTTTATCAAGGAACAACGCACCCGACAAAGGATCCGTGGTTCCACATCGTCTTTCCCTTGCTTCATTATCTAAACTCCCGCCATTATCTCTGTTTTCAGCGTGTCCCCGATGTCAAAGGACCAGCAGACCCTCGTTCCCGAAAATACCGCGGATTCCTTTGAGCTGCGGCGAAAGGCTTTCCCTTAAAAAATCATCACCCATTTGGAAACACCTCGTACTACGTTACCGGGAACCATAGCACGCACCTGCTCTATCCTGACTGGGCGTGGAAAGGTGTACGAATTTATTTATGCTCACGGACCTCCCTAATGAATTTTCGTCCGCGGTGTGAAATTTCGTCGATTCCATAATTGGCTCATCCATCTTACCTGTTAAAATCGGCAAACCTAAAAAGCCGACGCTGCCATTATTCCCTATCTCTTCGTCCCTCCCCCTCGCTACGACCCATTCTGACCCTCGTAGATCGTAATTAACCCTTTGGAGGAAGTGTAAAAGTATGGGATTCGTTTGGGAAAGGAATGGTACCTCTAACCATACGTGATTTAAAATAGACTCGGACTGTGTCGAAATGAATGCTGCAAGGTGGCTGCCATATTTTCAATTTCATTAATGGGAAGTACGTATTCCACGCAATTCCATCGTGTTTCAATTTTTCACAAGAGTTTGAAAAATTCTTGAAAATGTGGTTCGATGTGTTAAACATGTCAGATCTTTTTTAGAATGTTTAGACGCGATTAAATGAGTTTTTTATTTTGTCCCTCGTAACTAGCCTTACGCATGAGGTGTAGCGCAGAAACTTTATAGAAATAGTTCTTCGTTGTTAAATTTCGTTTAGAGACGAATCATAAAGAAAGGAATGCCTGGTAGAATATGTTATACAGCCAGTAAAGTGAATATAATATTAAGAAAGTTTCATCAAAGCGTCAAATGCAAGAAAATCTTAAAAACCGTTCATGGGCGCACGAGACGAATCATAAAATAGATGCCTGGTAGAATAATAATATGTTATGCAGCCAGTAAACTGAATATAATATTAAAGACACGGAATTAGCAAGTTCCATGAAATCGTAAAACGCAAGAAAATGTTAAAAACCGTTCATGAGCATATGCCCACCGTTGTCTACTGCCAACGATTGTAATTCAGCGTCGGCTCCGTGGGACTTTCACGGCGACCCGCGGATCAATTGGAATTCACCGATAGCGATCGGCGCTCGCTGAAATTCTCACGCGGTCAGCCGGCGTGGCAGTCGCAAAGTGTTTCAGCTTTGCTGTGGGGTTCTACGTGCGCGGCACGTAGACGACGTTTATGACGGGCTGCTATCAGAATGGAGACCACGCAGCCGGTGAATGGGATGGCAGCGAAGCCGACGAGCATCAAAAGGCGCGAAGGAAGCACCCGTGGCCTCCGCCGAGGTGTATAAATATGATGGAGCCCGGCGATATGGTAGCGGCTACCATGGTGTTGTTGCACGGGTGTTGCCGATCGTGCGGCATAGGGCTACCGAAGCCGAGCACATCAGCGTTACTTTTGTCTCTCGCCGACAACGGTTACCCACGTAACTCACGTCACCGGGAGGCCCCCGATTAGATCTTTACTGTTCTTTCATTTTTTCGCGCCCCTCGTGGCTGTCGCCATCTTCTCCTCTCCACCAACCTCGACACTGTCTTACGCCCTCTTCGTATACCTCTGTCTCATGCTCTTCGTATGCCAGGTCCGTCGCCCGTGCTCGTAGATATTCATACGCGAGCGGCGATCTCGTAATGCATCGACAACGACCATATTATTATGCCCTCACGAAATTCGAGCTAGTATTTCAGAGCCGCCGATAGAACCACGGAGCCTCCCGTGAATGGGAATCGAACCATCGACAGGGGATGAATTATGAAAGCCGGAATTAGGTACGTCGAGGAATGGAGAAGTTTCTTGTAACCCGCGCCATTTGTTTCGGGTTTGTTTAGCTCGATTCGTTGCGCGTCGGGACAAGAGTGTCGGCGGATTCTTTATTAATCTTCCGATGTTTACTGCCGGCACGGGAAAATGGATGAGAAACGTCCGACGATTGTATGGTAATTGTACGATACGTTTTGACAATTTCTGCGCATAACGCAGATTGCTAGAATAATTTCAAGAGATCCGCTAAGCGATCAACGGACCGAGGATTTTTATGCACTTCAGGCAACTATTAGAGACAATATGTATGTATAGGTTAAAATTGAAATTTTCTCCATCAATTACAAAACACAGAAGCCAAAGACAAAGTTCATTTTTCAATGATTGTACAAGGTTGAAACTAGCACATTGATGCCCTTAAATACTCGCAATGTATTTCCTATTTTAAATGTCACTTATTCGTTTTGTCAGAAATGTATGAAATCCGCAGTCTAATTATTATTATACTTTTATACGCTTCTAAATATGCTGCATTAACTTCTCTATAGGAAATCATCTGTATCGAACGACGTCATCGTTGCGTCTGCACGTCACCTCAGAAAAGAACTCTTATAACTACTGATTCTATTTAATGTTCGGTATTTGTTTAACAGAAGTAGTTACATGCACTCGTTCCTTTGATCGTTAGAAACATCTGTACCGGATCGCTCTGGCGAATCGACGGTGGTTTTTCGATAACATTTACTCAATTAGGCGAATGTGCGAGCAGTTAGCAAACGAGAGGGTACATAGCAAATCCCAATTAGTTAATCGGCAAAGGTTTAGCCGTATCGTGAAAGGGGGAGAGTTGGGACTCGTTCAGTAAAACGAAGAGAATCCCGCCGATCGAAGAGCCTGGCGAAATGTGTCCCCGGTGCACGCCAATCTCTTATTAACGAGCATATGTTCGGCCCGCGGGTGTAACGATAACATTAACCCACGATAATTGGTCCAATTATCGCGGCCGTTACCATTCTCGTTAGTTTCTTCTTGGGGCAAGTTTGCGACGCGGGCATTAAACGCGGCGATGTTTATCGAGGTTTCGGGCCAAATATCCCCGGACCACGGTGCCCACGAGTAAGAAGCATTTCGTATAGCTACCAAACTGTTTTCACGGTCCTCGAAGGATAGCCGCGAGGCGCTTTCTTGCGGAGCGACGAATATCGCCGGCTCGTGCACACGCCGCCGTGTGTTTTGCTCTTTAGGAATCATTAGCTTCGGCTTTCGCGGCTAATTCAAATTGCGATTCCCGGTCGGGGCAGGCGCTCCTCCTCATCAAAATACCGGACACATGGCGAGCCGCGCCATGAGGAACCGGCAAAAAGGATCGAATTAACTTTTACTACGGGAAAAAGCACGCAGGGTCATTTTGCGGAGCGCGGCGTGCCTCCTTCTGTGAACCAGTTGCGGTGGAGCCGCGACAACACGTTCCTCAGAAGCCGCCGTTTTTCAACGTTTCCGCCGATACACCAACGGGACCGTTCGCCGATAGCTTGAATTCGCCTGAATTTGTATGCAGAACCAAATTTTCTTGGTCCCAGAAAAACTGGGACAGATGTTCCTTGCTCGGGTTAGCAATTTTAATACTTTCCTCGCATTTAGTATTTCCTGAACGACGTCTCGAACCAACAAGTTGAATATTGGAGAAAAATCGCAGGATTGTATTAGTTATTTAACTTCCGTGTGACTTTTACTGTAATGTATGCCTGTAAAGTATTTTTATACGTTCGATAATTATTGTGAAATAACAAAGAGAAACTGATTTTATTCTCTCCTAAATTCAAACTTATTTTCCCCTTGGCAAAATATGTACTCCAGCGAACGAAATCTGAAGATGTTCTGTAAAGATAAGATTTCAACAATAAGAAATTAATGACCTCAAATCAACAAAGCTGCTGTCCCATCGTAAGAGGTCTCTTTGAAAAAGATCTTTCTTCAGACACTCATTTTCAACTTCAAACATTTTTTCGAACAATGTCTAGTTAAGGGGTTACCTGAGTAGCTAGATTAAAATGACATATCCCGTATACCAACCCTCCCTTTATTTAGGGGAGACTTAGATTGTTGTAAGTGAAATAACTATCTCGATACCCAGTCTACAAACCCTCATCCCCTTTTAGGAGAATTGATTAAACAAACTAAACCGGAGTATCAAAATAAGCGACTTAAACTTTAAGTGGTATACTACTTCCTCAGACTAAGAAGTACTATATTATATACTATACCTTCCCATAAATTCAGTTGAAATATTTATTATATCATCAGAATATTTTTAGATATGTAGTTTCAGAGTACCAACACAAATAACTGTTTTCATGATCTCGATCGACAACTTGTTAATAACATATATTTGTGTTTTCAGCGCACTGGTTTGATCAAATTGATCGAACCAGTGCGCTGAAAACACGAATATATGTTATTACCAACACAAATGTTCCAAAGACATTAAACAAATTTCATATTTAGAATTTGTCAATAATGCGTATATCTTGTACATCACAACTGGGTTGAATACCACTTAGCTCAATAAAATGGTAATTTGTAAAAATGGAAAGAATAACGAGGGTGAAGAAGAAGGAATTTGTATTGAGAGAAAAAGCCGTTTCTTTTGCAACAATATCGCTGCATTAGCATGTGAGCGTCTTTCGAAGGTAAGCGCAGCGTGCAAACGCTTCTGTAGGATTCTTTAAGAGGACGCCACACAACTCCATCGAGGTGCAATCCCTGCATCCGAACACTGGTGGCTGGAGTAAGAAACAAGAAGCCACTAAAGAGATTCTCGTCGGTGCAGAAGGCCTCCAAAGAGATTGACATCAGAGAAAAGACGAATTATCACGGAAACATTTCGATTATCATCAGATGTTACATGTCGTGACAAATGCACCGACGAGATAGTGTTAAAGACTGCCAGGTGAACATGAATTTCTAATGACACCGACGAGTTACTTTTAAAGACTGCCAGCCTTACGGGAGATCGTGTCACTCGAATAATTTGGTGTTTTCTTATGCCCTCTAGGATATATTCTGGCTGGAGTAGAAAACAGAAGGCCATCGACGTGATCTCATCGGTACAGAAGGCCACTGAGGAGGTTCTCGGCGGTGAGAAGTGGCAAGAAGGCAAATTGCCACCACAAGCATCTTGACACCTACGAGAGACTGTGTTTCTCCTCGGTGAAATCGATTATCATGAATTGTTACATTCTGCACCGAAAATATTCCAAGTGAAGCAGATATTTCGGACGATGTTTTAGTGTTCGTTATTTAAGATTTACAATATTAAATGCAAAACTCAAGGACAAAAGATTCCTACAAATATTAAGAAAGTATTGATTGAAAGTATAGACATATCTCAGTTTGTACTTTCAAAGTATTTCATAAACGAGAATTATTACCTTTCACTTTTTCATACATAAATGTTTGAGGAATCGATCTGTGGAAAAGGAAATATGTTGAAGAACAGAGTAAGAGAGAGTTTATTGTAAACATTTAAAATGGCAAAAGGATTATTATAAACATTGAACAGACAGAATCAATAAATTTATCGTAGTATTTATGTTGAATAAATTAATGCGAATGTGCATGGTTTAAAAGTTATTCTGTATTTCGAGTGCTATTGCCTGTTTTGACTAAAAAATTAGATGGCCAGATAGTCAAGGGAGTGCTGGTTAACATCGTTGGCTAAAGGAATTGTTATAAACATTGAACAGCGAGAAATAATAAATTTCTCTGTGAATTGTATCGAATAAATTAACGCGCGCGAATATTCATGTTATAAATGTTATTTTACATCTCGAGTTCTATTGCATATTTTTACAAAAAAATTAGCTGGTGAGATGGTCAAGGGAGTGGTTATGGGCATCGTTTGCAAAAGGAATTGTTATAAACATTGAACAGCGAGAAACAACAAATTTATCAATAATTACTAACTCGGCGATCGAATCGATCGATGGTATAGGAGTGGGGGGAGACAGCTAAGCGAAAGCGCTCAGTCAGTCTATCAATTAGTCGGACCGGCGGAGTCGACAGGGATAGACGCGATACGGTACCGGGGGTGCCAGAAGGTCCAGGGAGACCAGGGGTGGACCAGGGGTGGACCAGTAGTGGACCAAGGGTAACCTGGTGAGTTTATAATTCAAATATTCTTGAATGCTTGTTGCTTTGTTCACTCTTGGTTCACTTTCAACTGTTTTCACTGAACAATCATTTTCAATGTGTACCTTCAATATTCTTATTGCAATTTCCATCGGAAAAGAAACTATCACAGTTCAGTGTTCGAAACATTATTATATTTCTGATGTTGGACTTGTGTTCTTCCTCCTGCTTCTGTTTGTCAAATTTGCACTTTTGCCTACCTAGTTTCTCAATAATTATTCGATGTACTTGCGTAGTAAATTAGTATAAGTCCGGTGATGTAAGAAAGAGAGCCAGAAGGAATATCGCATTCGTTCTGACTCCTTTTTCGGGTCTCTTGTGCAGCAACCTCCTCGTGGTGAGACCTGGCCAATTGGCATTATCCTCTATTCGTAAGAACTTCCAGTATCTTACGAATAAAGGGTAATGTCAAGCTAATAGCTGCACGTATACAATTATTGATATCAATGTGTAATAGAATTTAAGACTTGCATAATGTTACAAGATACTTCATTGAATCGAATATAAATTTACTTTCAACTAAGTTGCAAGTCGGCCAAGGGTACATCGATGCTTTCTTCGTTTACCCTTGGTCACCTTCGGTTCGTTGTTTCGAAGTACTCGTTCAGTCAGTGAACACGACAATTTTAATTGCTGATTTCCTATGTGTTAACATCAGAACTTTCACAAGTTCCTCTTCGAAAAACGTTCACATCTTGTTAAAAATTGGTATTCCTCCGATCGGAGGTCCCTCAGGGGCTCACTCACGGTTGGGGACCGTGAGTGAGTACGGGGAGTCGCGTCCCTGGGGCTACCCGAATCGCCTATAGGTCGGTAGGGTTGCACTCTTGTGCGGGGTTGGTTTGGCTCTCATGAGCTCTTTTTCTGGTTTGCTCTCGAGAGCTCGTTTTTTTGTTTTGTTTTGGTTATTATGTTGGAATTCGTATTTGTGTTGCGTCTAAATATGATTAGTCTGTTTCAGTTAGGATTCAACAGCCGACATCTTTCATCATCGACGAAGAGGACAAACCAAGAAGAGGAGGACACACACTATAGAAGACGTCAGCGTATAATTAAGTTGCGTTAGTCAATAAGAATATTTTTATGCGATAGTTATTAAGATTATATATCGTCGTTGTAGATACGTCGAGTAATTATCGCCGTAAATTCACTTTGTTCGTTTTTTTTTTTTACTCCGACACAGTCTTCTACTGTGTCGGACACCTTTGCTCGCATGTAGTATGTACCAGATTTATTGGTACGGGAGTTCGCGGTAGTTTATATATTAATGGGGGGGTCGAGACGCGTGGTTTCGCCCTTTACCACTCATCGGTAAAATTTTTCCACCCATGTCCGTCTCTGGCGGCAGGTGGTTGTTGCAGTTGGTAAAGGTGTCGGAACTCCTCTCGACCATTGCTCGCGTCACCCTCAAACCAGAGCCTTCTGCTCTGGTTTGCTTAGTTTTTCTCTATTCTTGAAAGAATCAGAGCCTTCAGCCTGATTCGCTTTTTGTCCCCCGTGAATCGAAGACTTCTTCTTCGATTCACACCCTTTTGGTCCGCGATAATTACTCGACGTAATTGCGTAGTACACTAGTATAAGTTCTTCGTTGTAAGAAAGGGAGCCAGAAGGAATATCGCATTCGTTCTGACTCCCTTTCCGGGTCTCTTGTGCAGCAACCTCCTCGTGGTGAGACCTGGGCAATCGGCATTATCCTCTATTCGTAAGAACTTACACTATCTCACGAATAAAGGATAGTGCCGAGCTAATAGCTGCACGTGTATAGTTATTGATAGAATTTAATAAAACTTGAAAAATGTAAAACATATTTCTTTACATTCAACATGAATTTACTTCCAGCTAGCTTGCAGTTGGCCAAGGGTACATCGATGCTTTCTTCGTTTACCCTTGGCCCACATGTAGTTCGCTGTTTCGAAGAACTCGTTCAGTTAGCGAACATTTCCATTTTAATTTCGGTTTTTTCCAATTGTTCGCTATGGAACTTTCACAAGTTCTTCTTCGAAAAAGTTTTACATCTTGATGAAAATTGGTATTCCTCCGATCGGAGTTCCCTCAGGGGCTCACTCACGGTTGGGGACCGTGAGTGAGTACGGGGAGTCGCGTCCCTGGGGCTACCCGAATCGCCTATAGGTCGGTAGGGTTGCACTCTTGTGCGGGGTTGGTTTGGCTCTCATGAGCTCTTTTTCTGGTTTGCTCTCGAGAGCTCGTTTTTTTGTTTTGTTTTGGTTATTATGTTGGAATTCGTATTTGTGTTGCGTCTAAATATGATTAGTCTGTTTCAGTTAGGATACAACAGCCGACATCTTTCATCATCGACGAAGAGGACAAACCAAGAAGAGGAGGACACACACTATAGAAGACATCAGCGTATAATTAAGTTGCGTTATTCAATAAGAATATTTTTATGCGATAGTTATTAAGATTATATATCGTCGTTGTAGATACGTCGAGTAATTATCGCCGTAAATTCACTTTGTTCGTTTTTTTTTTACTCCGACACAGTCTTCTACTGTGTCGGACACCTTTGCTCGCATGTAGTATGTACCAGATTTATTGGTACGGGAGTTCGCGGTAGTTTATATATTAATGGGGGGGTCGAGACGCGTGGTTTCGCCCTTTACCACTCATCGGTAAAATTTTTCCACCCATGTCCGTCTCTGGCGGCAGGTGGTTGTTGCAGTTGGTAAAGGTGTCGGAACTCCTCTCGACCATTGCTCGCGTCACCCTCAAACCAGAGCCTTCTGCTCTGGTTTGCTTTTTGTCCCCCGTGAATCGAAGACTTCTTCTTCGATTCACACCCTTTTGGTCCGCGATAATTACTCGACGTAATTGCGTAGTACACTAGTATAAGTTCGGCGTTGTAAGAAAGAGAGCCAGAAGGAATATCGCATTCGTTCTGGCTCTCTTTCCGGGTCTCTTGTGCAGCAACCTCCTCGTGGTGAGACCTGGGCAATCGGTATTATCCTCTATTCGTAAGATCTTCCAGTATCTTACGAATAAAGGATAATACCGAGCTAATAGCTGCACACTTTGAATTATCGTTAATTTTGCATACTAGAGTGTAAATTAATATCCACGATTATTTCAAACCTATTCCCTTCCATAAAATTTTGCAATGGCACGTTTCATCAGAACAAAATATATTATTCAAGCTCGTTCATTTAAATTTTTTATTAATGCGCCTGTCAATTATTATTACATGTTAAATTCTCCGCCATATTTTAGTTGATATTTTAATGTTATTCTCACAATATTGTGTACCCATAGTGCTCTGTTACAATGAAAACAAATTCATATGTTTCAATTGTCCAACACAGTCAGAGACTAAATCCGAATCAACACTAAAAAGAATAATTCAAATTGAATGGAGAAACGAATTTATTTAAACGGAAAATAAATAACCTTGATTTTTATTGAACAACACAAAGTCAAATACAACTGATCGTCGTCAGAGGAGCGATCGGCTTCTCTCGAGACTTGTGATTCGTCTCGGAAGTCGTTGATCGTTATCACTCTGCGAGCACGTGTAAGGTTTTAGATGTTTGGCGGTCCGTCGAAGAAAAAGAAGAGGCTATATCATATAATAATATATATATATATACCAGGGGGCTTCGCCCCCTACTCGCTTCGCTCGCCAACCCCCGCGGCGCCTCGCTCTCTCTCCCTCTCTCCCCCTCTCTCTTACTCTCTCTCTCTCTCTCTATCTCTCTCTCTCTCTCTCTCTCTCTCTCTCTCTCTCTGAAAAATACACACTGTTACGTCGCTCAATTTTCGGTTCTCCTTCGGAAGACAACCCGCTCTTCAATTTTCGGTTCCCCTTCGGAAGGCAACCCGCTCTTCAATTTTCGGTTCCCCTTCGGAAGGCAACCCGCTCGGCGTTTTAGCGTGACAGAACTATTTTATATAATAGAGAAAAGATTGTCGTTCAAGAGGGCAACTACAATGGCCTCGCATCTTTGGATGCGAAGTCATTTCATTCATTTGTACCTTGTCACTGTACTCGTCTGGAGAAGTAGTAGTGGTAGTAGTAGTAGTATTACAAGTAGTTAGTTGTCTACATGGGCAGGCATCGCCACCCCAACGATCAGCGAAGATGGGCACGTCCGTGATTTGAAGCAGCGTTGCGAAATACCACGCGTGTTGCAGTAGTCGTTTTTGAACAGAAAACAATGATATCGTTGCAGAGATAAATAACTTAAATATAGATTGTTCAGAGTGTAGCATTGGGAATGAAATAGTCGCGATTCATATTACATTTCATTTTGATTGCTGCTAGAAGAAATATTTAAGAAACAGCAATTTTATAATCGATTACAGTTTGTATAATTGTTTTGCTGAAAATATAGAGTAGTCTTTTAAGAGGATCGCGTTTGCATTCGAGTCGTTCGACAGTTCAGGCGCCCATGCACCAGCTGCAACGATCCACTGCAAAAGTGGATCCTCGCCTTCGAGGGTCGATTAATGGATCGAAAAAGTTTATCCGTGGATCGTAAAATCTCATTTGCCGGTTCGTAACGCGAACAGTCATCGGCGTGGCTCTCTCGGGTTTTTTTCGAGCTTTTTTCCGCGAATTACACGTAATGCTGCGGCGTTTGTAATTTCGCCTGGTTATTACAATCAATTTCAGGTGGTTCCCTTGCGAGGGAGTGAGGGAGGATGACGGAGTAGGGGTAGTCAAAGCGGGGGCCCGCCGTGTAGTCGCAGTCCATAAAACGCCAAACAGCCGATGTAATTACCGTGGTCGGCACCGTTTTAGAGCATCGAAACTACGGCTCGGGTAATTGCCACAGAATTACGAAAAATAACGGTTGTTGGAGTTAGATCGTAAAATTGAGCTAACGAGAAGCGGGGCGAGCGGGCATTCATCGCGCGCGATAAAAGCAAGGGCACGAATGTGTCTGAACGCGACGGATATGCAGGGTACAGGCTATTATGTGTTTAATTTTCGACCGCACACGTTGTTTCCTCGTCGGCTTCCTAAAATCGAGAAACCGCGCAGACGTGCCATTTCTTTATCCATTGAGTCCCGGAAATATCTTTCTTTCTCAGAAATATTCTTTTATTAATCCTTGTCTCTTTTGTCAAAGGAATCAATTATTTGTCATTGCGATTATTTACATTTTCAATGTGGAAAATATTTCAAAAGAAAACTGGTCATATGCAAATAATGAAAATAGAGTAACGACGAGTTAAACATAGAAACAAAATGTATAGTTAGATATGTTCTTATTGTCTTACTTTTTATGATCCTAGCTGGATGGAGACTGAATTATTTTTGTTAATCTCATTTTCAAAATCTCAATCTTTCTTTCTATCTATCTATCTATCTATCTATCTATCTATTATATAAAATAGTTCTATCACGCTAAAACGCCGAGCGGGTTGCCTACCGAAGGGGAACTGAAAATTGAAGAGCGGGTTGTCTCCCGAAGGGGAACCAAAAATTGAAGAGCGGGTTGCCTCCTGAAGGGGAACCGAAAAGTGAAGAGCGGGTTGCCTTCCGAAGGGGAATCGAATAGTGAAGAGCGGGTTGCCTCCTGAAGGGGAACCAAAAATTGAAGAGCGGGTTGCCTCCTGAAGGGGAATCGAAAATTGACGAGTGGGTTGTCTTCAGAAGGGGAACCGAAAAGTGAAGAGCGGGTTGCCTTCCGAAGGGGAATCGAAAAGTGAAGACCGGGTTGCCTCCTGAAGGGGAATCGAAAATTGAACAGCGGGTTGCCTCCTGAAGGGGAATCGAAAATTGAACAGCGGGTTGCCTCCTGAAGGGGAACCGAAAAATGAAGAGCGGGTTGCCTTCCGAAGGGGAACTGAAATTGACGAGCGGGTTGTCTTCAGAAGGGGAACCGAAAATTGAGCGACGTGACAGTGTTTATTTTTCATAGAGAGAGAAAGAGAGCAGGAGAGAGAGTGAGAGAGAGGGGTAGCGGGAGAGAGGGGGAGAGAGGAGGAGCGGGAGAGAGAGCGAGGCGCCGCGGGGGTTGGCGAGCGAAGCGAGTAGGGGGCGGAGCCCCCTAGTGAAATATAAAAATAATTCTGATTTTTGAAACATTCGCGGATGTATAAAATTAGATTGGACTGTTCGCACCTTGCTTTTAGTTTCAAAATGCACTAATTCATATCGAGTATTCAGCCAACAACCGTAGTCCCGTTGAAAGCACCGGTTCTCATTAGATCACCGAAGTTAAACAATGTGGAACGTGAACGACACTAGGATGTGTAAAAAACCGGAAAGTGACCCACCCGGAGTGTTTTTCACGTGTTGTTGGAAAAAAGTGGTTCGGAACTCACCATAAACAGTAGGTCCCGCTAAAAAGGCGATGGTGAGAGTGGAAAGAGGGGGAAGAGGATTGGTAAATGAATTTGAAACCCTGAGGGGACCAAATATCATGTTACAATATGGGATAAATTAAATCATAATATTACAAATTTACGCTCGCTTCTGTATGCGTATTGACTATTTATATTATATTAAATGATTGTATAACATTAATGAGCTGTTACTAACAACAGAAAGCTACTTAATATTTTTATAATCGATAGTATTATTAAACACTCCATGAAAGGTATACAAATTTCAGAAAATTTCATATAGATTATTGAGAATATTTACGTACTAAGGTGGAATTTCCTAAATAGGCGTGTTGCGACGCGACGCTGCGTCTTGCGATTTATATGCCATTCGACGTAACTCCCTCGTATCTGTTGTGCATATGGCGTCTGGCGTCTGACGCACACGTTCGCGTTCATACGATACGATGATGTTGGTATGTCTTTTCTTCTTTTTCATTTGAGGAAAAAGAAAGAAAGAGCACCGTGCAAACACAAACACATGATTCAGACGGTTTCCTCCTATAGGTGTTCGATGTACACGTTGCGTTTATACCTACGCTTCGAGACTTCCAAATGTTACGCCCGACGCAGACGCGTGCGGTTGTCGACCCATTGCTTCAGCAACAGTCCAGACGCTAACGTACGCGTTTTTCGTCCCATAGTTTCAGAACCAGTCCAGACGCAAGTAATTCCATACGGAACATTCGTTATACTTCGGATTTTATCCAAATTTGGATATATTGTAATCCGTAGTGATATATGAAAGTGGTATTACGAACGTGTAAAATAACTGAAGGTTCTTCGACAAATCCTAACCAATCATAATTTTCGATCCATAGTTTTTCCAAAATACGAATTCTCACTACAACGATTATAGGGTACCACGCAACTATCAAAAGTATTTAGCCTCCTCATTGAATTTTCATCGACAATTCCAAAAGATCTGAACCACGAAGACCGATAGATCTTGAAATACGATTACAGTCAAACGCGACATTGTCCAGTGCAGTTTTAAGTTGTGCCAGCGGAAGTTACGAGCATAATGACATGGAAATTTACCGCGGCAGAGGACAAGAAGCTTGTGGAGATGGTATCTAAATATCCCATCATCTACGATCCAAGTGAGGTGGACTATAAAAATTATTTAGCGAGAGGAAATTTATGGAAAGAGATATCCGACACATTAGAAAAACCAAGTAAGCATTCTTAACAGATAGTTATTATGTTTTTATTTTCCACTCTTGCTATTCCAATGAATCTGTTGGTGTGTTAAAATAAGATCGATTTATTTCGAATTTAAAATCTTTCAAACGAATTAGATTACATTCAAAGGAAACATTATTATCACTTATCAGTAGTATTTATGACGACATATTCGTCACGCAAAATATTGTGTAAACAACATATGTCGCCGTAATAATCGTATACCAGCTGTTTTCGATAGTACCGCCATTTCTATTCCTATACATATAAAATATTCGCAAGACACCTGAAAAAAATTTTATTACCATGCAGTTGGCGACTGTAAAAGGCGGTGGAGAAATATAAAGGATACATATGCCAAAATAAAGCGCAGGCAAAAGTCGAAGTCCAAATGGCAACTGTTAGGACAATTAAACTTCTTAGATAAATTTTGTTTCGAGGGAAGGTAAGCGTCTTTTATATAAAAACACAGTGCTAAATCATGAAAAAATAAATGATAAATAATGAAAATTTCATAGCATTCATAGTCCGCACTCCGGAGAATCATCCTCCGAAATATCGGCGGAAATATTAGAAACTACGCTTTCACCAGCGGCAGTCGAACCACAATCAACAGATGATGAAACGGAAATGACAGTTTCCCACACGGCGAAAAAAAGGAAAGTAGAAAACAATTACAGTTCGAATACTTTAGAAAACAGGTCGTTGCAAAGGGACGAAATACTTGAACTCTTAAAGTTCAATGCAACAAATAACGAGGATCCGTTAACCACATTTTTTAAGAATATAGAGACGACAGTGAGACAATTCGACGATGACTTAATTTGCGAGGCGAAATTAAATATATTCAAGATTGTTCACGAATTAGAAGTAAGATCTCTGGAACGACGGAAACATTGTTCTACTTCTATTAATTAATAATATTGTATAAATTTGAATCGACATATCTTTTATTGCACTTCTTAATTTCTGCAATAAAATCATAACAAGCTTGCCGTTAGCTTGAGATGATCTTCGACGAGATTTTCGAAATCGAATAACTCCCTTATTACATTTCATAAAATATTAGAGATACATAACAAAATTAAATATAATAAACTTAATCGGCAATAAAAGTGTGCTATTGAAACAACACTTTGAGATTAGTGATACACCCTTTTTTTTTTAAGTGCGGAAATGCGTTATGCATACCCCAGCCCCTCTGGGGGGACCAGGGTTATGTGGGGCTGTCCAGAGGACCCTCCAGCCAGCCTCTATCCACTAAAACCGCACTCCCACCATAGCTAATGTAAGGGGGGGCCAGGATCTCAACCGAACTCAACTGGCCACATTAGTGATACACCCTGCATATACATAAATGTTATAGACAAATATAGATAGAAACAATCGTAGTAGTTTATTTTCGTGTAGGATCATTTATTGAAAAATCACAATGACATCGTGTACACAAAACAAATGCATGATTACTGTTTACCATAGTGTGCTACTGATCTCTTTACATCACCTTTTACGGATCGCATTTCCATCGGAATCAACGTGCAACTTTTGTCACATACAAATCATAAGAAAATCCTTCCAGATATAAAAAAATAGATGCTTCAATAATCTCATCTCGTTTCATAGATTTTGACAGTATTTTGCCCTCGTATTTTTTTGATATTGATAAAATTTATATAAAAATAATCTATGAATACAATCGTTCATTTTTTTTTGGTAAAATATACTACTACTTTTAGTATTATTTTTTAGTTTTATCTCGCGTGTTTCATAGAAAAGGACCATTTAGAAAACATCATCTAGTTGTTTTAGTGCGCAGAATAAATTAAAACAGCCTGCTTTTTCGCTTCTTGTGTCTCGGGTTTTGTTGTTTGATAAATGGTACAAAAGGTAATATCTTAGAAAAGATACGTATAAAAGGAAACCATGAAACGTTACCTTCATATCGATTCTCCATCCAGTATTATTGCTAGAATACTATGAATTATATACACGTATCTGTATATAACTGGACTGCGTTGCATTTTCTTTTGCGGTTAAAAACATATCGCAAAAATTAAAATAAATATCGATACATAGTCGGGCAGTGTGGGATTGATACTGCTCTTCGAAACACTATTGGACAATATGTACAAAATCGCCGTTAACACGGCGTATAAGATACGCGCTGTCTAAAACCATGATCAACAAGAATTCCATTTCGTTAATTGCCTTAATAATTTACATGATCAGTTCAACGAAGATCAGACATCAGTTTGATTCACGTACGATAAATTCGATTATGCTCATGCTCCGTGTAGCAGATATTATAATAAACGATCGGACAAAGTGGTGTCGTAAAAAGAGAATGTAATTGTACCCGTAATATTAACCTTTGCGACATCATCGTCATATTTCACCCGCGAATGCTCTTTCTACCATGAGAGTTATCTCCGAAAACGAGGAGCGCATGATTTCGCCGCAAAATGGAATCTCGAAACACCGTTATCAAGTGTTTCAAACAAATTAGCTGATGCTTTACGAAACACAATTTTAAAATTATTTACACTGTGCTTCGAAACCATCATCTAAATCTCGCCTTCGTTGCCCAGTGCGATGAAATCATGTACTTCCTCATGGGGGTCATCCTCGTATCAGCTGTCTGGCACCTAATTTAAAAAAAGCATAATTATATAAACGAAACAACGTGAAGTATTTTATTCATACGTCGACTGCCATGTCGGTCACATTTGGATGACAGTATCTTCCAACAAAGTTCGGAAATTAATTTTCATTCGAGTAAAGTAAATTTCATAAGAATTTGTAAGATATAGAAAGAAGAGCTAAATGAGATGTTTTGTATTTTGATTTTGTGGAATTTTTGAGGAATGATTCGACAGTCAAACTTAGTTTCCCTACCTTCCACTGCAACTGATTGCCAACATTATAAAGTTTTTTCAATGATTCTGATAATTTTCCAGAACTCTCTAGCTCTTTATAGTTGCGGTACAATTCGAGGGCTGCACGAGCATCTTCCGTTGAATCGTGTGTCTCGGATTGAATCTTTTTTCCCAAGAAGTGCCACGTTAAAAATCGTAACGAAACCATACGATGATGAGGCAAATGAAATAATAGTACTGTATCTACTATCTGTTCCGGTGGTACAACTAAATTTATTACCCTGCAAAAATCAACGAAAATGTTAGTTATTCATCGATGGTATCTGTTGTTCAAAAATTGTTAAGTTTAGAAACGATTTTATAAGATAATCACCTAAAATCATTCTTTAAACCATGACCAACAAATATTATCCCATTGTCCACTAAAAATCGTAACTTCTGGTAAGTTGATTTAAGAGTGGTTAAGTGTTTGCTGCTGAAATTCGCGTCCAAATCACCTGGTTGGATACCACTGAATTTTGTTAAGTAATCAACCACTTGCTCTTGAGTGCTTATGTAGTCGTCTATGAAAGGGGTACCTTCCAGCGGACCATGTCTGAGAAATTAAATTTAAGCAAATTATACTACTGTGTTTATAATTGTCCTTTTTTGGGATAAATTAGAGGAAAAGAGAAACGAATTAATTAATTGTAAGAGCATATTCAATCTATTTTTTAGGATAAGATAATAAGTACATACCCACGGATACAAGTAATTCGCGCAACAGACATATGACTTGGTTTTATGGTAGACATTTTACCATCACTGCGAAGTTCAGACTCTTCCTGATTTAATGTTACAAATTCTGCATCGATACCGACCAATTCACCTGAAACACCAATTCCATTCGCGACCGTTATATACCCAAAGTTACAATCCCATAGATATCTTTTTAAAAGCTATGCTTTTCGAACCTTTTTTCGGCATTTCGTCGGACGTCAATGGGGTAAATGTAATTCCTCTAGTTCCTCCACTACGTGCAATACATTTGTCTTCTCCAAACACGTCGTATGTAAGGGGGCTAACTAAGGGAGCTGGCTCGGGTGCCGGTACGGCTGTGTAATGCAGAACACACGGAACTTTCCAATCTAAATTCAACCAAACTGCTTCTTGTGGAGTCACTGCTGATATACTGCAAGCAGAAAATAAATTCAGAATTTAGTTTATAACACAAACATTCTGAAGTTCCTAAAAGTCATGACAAAATAAATATTTAGAAATTCCATATATAAAACTGTACTATAAACTCGTAAATGAATCAAATTCTTCTACTTACCAAAAATCATTAAAAATGTACCACTGCGACACTGCACTGCCAGCTGACCTTTTGTGATAATTTGGCCCAACCCGTAGCAACGCAACAATGTTTCTTCTGTCGTCGTTACTTTTATCATCTATGTAGCAGATAACAGCACTGAGACTGTACTGCATTTTGCTCACTTTCTCTGGACGCTCATTAGACGCGTTTGTGTCGTCCCCATCTCCATTGTTTGCTACTGTAGCGACATGGTTTTCTAAATCCTTTGTTTCCGAGTCTGTAGTAGAACTTTTTGAATCATGTGGTGTCTTGTCACTCTGACCATTTTCTACCACTGTTTCTTTTTTACGTTTACTGCTTTCAGTGGTGTCGTTCTTTGGACTACTAATTTTTTCTATGCTTAGCTCGCCGTTACTTTTTAAGGAAATTTCAATATTGTGTGGAATCCAAGAATGCGAATAATATAAGTGACTAGGTGGAGTTGCAATCAACGTTGCAGTCGTTGTAGGAGGTGTAACAGGTGATGTTGATGCGTTTTCTATGAGAAAGATTAAATAACTTGCTGCAGATAGTTTAGTCGTGATAGAGAAACATTTTTAAGTTAAATAAGCGTACCTGAATCTCTACCCACGTGCCTAAATCTACAACCAATTCGGGTGCAATTGTTACCGTACCTACAAGGCTTCACAGTAACAGGGACAGGACTTGAAGACGGACTGCTTTCTTTTCCACTTAATACTTTTTGAACAACGATATCCATCTGAGTTTGCCAGAACGACTTGTCCTAAAATAATGCCGATTCAAAACACCTGAGCATAATTATATTGCTTATATTTATACTTGTATTACTAGTAAAAAAACAAGTAGTGACAGTTTCATAGTTCAAATTAAGGAGGTATCCTGCTGGTGAAAAACATTCATTCCTCTATTTAATCTTAGAATGTATGTACAAGTTTGTGTTCTATGTACCTGTTGTGTATCTAAACCACAGTTCAGTGCCAATATTTGAGGTAGTTTAGTTAACTGTCGAGATTGGAGAGTGGGTGTAAATTTTTGACAATTGTCACACCATGCAGGTGTAATTTTCTCGGGTCTTAAACTGCGGGCAAGAACACTTGTAAACGGAACCTCCTCAGCTACAAAAAAATGGTAAAATTCACTCGTTTAATGCATGAGAAAAGTGTTCGACACGCATGGGATACGCATAGCTTAAACATTGTCTTACAAGGGTGAGTTAATTCCGGATAAACTAAGTTACACAGCAACATGATGGAATGTTTGGTAGCTTCTTGCCTACATTTGAGACAACGATGTATATGCGTTTGTTCGGATCCGAACAGACGACTGATCTCTGTCTCCTCGTCTCGTACTTCGTTTTCTTCGATAGATTTTTTGTCGTTCTTGTCTACCCACAAAACGATCAATTTAACACATGAATGAAGCGATCTTAATAATAGTTAGTTACGTACAAATTACAAAATATGTAAAATCATTTCTATTTTTTGTTCGACATCTCATTTAGTACGTTCAAAAGCTTAGAGTAAATATACGGGTCAGTCTGCATTTCAAAATTACTTCAATCTAGATTAATTCCACTTAATTTTTTTTCTTATCACAATACGCGTATCACCCTCATTAAACGATACAAAACAAAGAATTAAAGATTGTTTTACATTTGAAAATACCGTTGATACTTATTTTTACAAATAGATCATGCAATCGCGGAAAGCAATGTCTTCTTTCCTATAAAAAAAAAGGATCGAATGAAATTCATAAAAAATAGCATGGAGCAAGCAACGGAAGAACGCTATTTTTATGTAGCATAAACAAAAAGAAACGAAAACAGATGTAATATCCTAAGAATATATCAAAGTAGCATATTTAAAACAGAACAGTATTTGTGAATGAAAAAACGTAAAATAAGTTGAACATAATTGCCATTAATATTCTTGGGATATATTGCCAAATAAGTGCAAACGTATGGTCGGATACAAAATGAAAAATAAACACAAAGAGTGCCCAATGTGGAGGTTACACATGAATTGTGTTTACCTTTCGACGTGATCCACATATATTTACCATCCTCCTCTTGCCTTCTCCTCTTTTTCCGCTCTTCATCGTGACTTCTATATCGTGAACCGATGTCCTGCAAGATGCTAGGGAAGTCTTGCTCGTTATAAACGAACGGAGGATACTTCGGACCAGATTTAAGACGGGCCGCTTCCTCTTCCTCCTGTTGCCGTTTTTTTGTCTCCAGAACCTCGTAATGAATTTGATGCAGTATAAACCTATTCCAGCTCTGAAAAGAAAGTTAAAGTAATTAGTAAACTGGCCCACACGCAATAAATAGTATGCGAGAACCCAAAATTGTCAGGTACTCGACATTTTCAGGTTCTCACACACCTCAGCAACCAAGGTTTAATCAATCGACTTGAACAATGTTACAAATGCACATCTTGTCTCATACTTGTATCAAGCGTATCAAGTTAGTTTTCCTTTTGGTCTCAGGATGCAGGTCGCTCAATATAAGTCCCAATGCGGCTGCTTCAGGAACAGTCCTAAACGCTCTAAGGAAATTCGCAGCTTGACAAGGTAATCCTCGAGATATATCCAGCATATGAAACAAGAATCCCAATTCGCAAGAGAGGCAAAATTCTCTTTGGCATGAGTGCGAGAGCAACGCTATTCTCACAGGTTCGCAATAGTAAAGTAACTGAAAAATGCATAAATTATATTTCTCTTAAACAGATTTAAAAAGCAGACACTTGGAGATTATCTTACCTGTAGCATAGCATTACAATAACTGTTGGGAAGTGTTGCTTCCAGACCGCAGAAACTGGTACAATTATACTGATCGAAATCGAACTCGTCGTAACCAAGGCGTGAGTATTTCACCTCGATTTTACGATATCTCTTAGGTATGGCTACAAATGTGCCGTCATCGGTTTTAGAGCGTGAGTCCCCCGCGAATAGCTTCGCAACTACGCCACGTCGTTTTTCCAAATTGTAAGGTATCTGCAAAAGAGGTATTATTTATTTTTCTTCGATTAGTCGAATGTCTTTTTCGGGACGGCTTTGCACGCGTGATGCTGAAAAGTTCAGCGTGTCGTTGTAAACATAATTTGGACCGTGAAAAAATAAATAATACCTATTAAAACACGCGTGGGACCGAGAGCCAATAAGTTAGGCTTACGTTTGTGTCGTACAATCTTTATTTCAATCAAATACAACTGTTTTCGATTATACATTCTTTGAGAAATATTGTATATATATATTATACAAACAATAAGCGTAATAATGTTATTGAGCACAAACCATGAAACGGGAACAAACAAAATGCATCAGTTACAAACACATTGTGCTTGAAGGCGGGGTCTACAAAGGCAGGGCAAATTTACAGAGCTTTGAAATTGTACACATCGATATGAAATATTGATATTTATCTTTGTTTCAAAGCTATTTTTAAAAATATTGTTCTCTCTGAATGGACACTGTTTTTAACGATAAAATATCCTACACTCGATTTGTATCTCGCAACACCCTTCATTACTTATCTGACGTTTTTCTTTAATTTGCTCTCCTTAATGCAAAAATCTCAAAAATTATTTGTTCATCAGATCGACACGGTAAATACAACAGTTATTGCCAATTATCGAGTACAACGATATATACTACAATTTTAGAGCAGATTTATTCATTGCACATTGTTATTTATACAGACATAGATTTAAAAAATTAAGGCAATTGCAATCACTGCTCCTTAATGAATACATTCTCATACAGCCATCAAGGTGCTATTACTACAAACAATGAAATTTGATATTGCCTTTCTTGTTTTATTCATATTTAAATGTAGAAATGCTGGAAATTAATTCTAAGAAACTCCTTATGATTCAAGGAAGATAGGAGACTTACAAGTGCACATCTTCTAATAAGAATTCATGGCTTTATATTTATATCTCTTGAGTGGCAGAAATGAGATCAGGTAGAAGATCTTCATATCAGAACCAAAGAATATTGGAACTAAAAAATATATAAAGAATATTGTAAAAAAAATACATTCGAACACACGTTCGCTGTCTCATTAAGGTCCATTTCTCTCGTACATTACTGTAGAGAAAATTAATTAGAATACTCGTTGGACTAGTTACGAAAATATATCACGTTTCTTTAACGTTGTTTATGGACTAAAATATTTATCACGAAACGTTATCAGTCTTAATCACGTTATATTATCTTATTTCCTCTACGACATAGAAGCTTTAATTATATTGAAATCAATACTTTGTCACGAGTAATTCATTGTTCTGATTCATTGCAATGGTTACACTTAATATTACATCACCAAAGCAACGATAAAATTATGGACAGGGCCTACCTGCAGGTATTCATGTAGTTAATATTGTCTTTTAAAACTGATTCAATTAACATACTACATGTGTCAGCATATATGAAACGCATATTAATGATTATACATTCCATATGAAAAGAAAAAAAAACAAAACAACGTTCTCTGAGAACAACTTGAACAATTCAAATTTAAAGACAAGAAGCAGATGCTCACAACTTTCAACAGTAATAATTCGTTGTGTGATCTCTCCTTGTCTGTGGTATAACTATAAACATTAAAAATATAACACAAAATTTATCTTTATAATGATTGGAGATCATAGAGCAATACTGGAACAAGGGAAACACGGGAAGTTCGGATTTTAAGAAAGTTTTAGGTAAGCTGGAGAAGAATACTGTAGTAAAGTGGGAGAATATTGTTTCCTCACTTGATTTCTGCGAAATGCCTGAGGATTCGGAGCATAGCCTATTGTCCCTTGCATTTTCATTGTGCGCAAAATTTCAGGGTCAATTGGCGGTGTTTTCCTGCAAAGCATACAAACAAAAAATCTAATTAGTCTCTAAAGTTTATTTTACCACACTATCAACTTGTTAATCGGGAAATTCATCTATTACAAATTTACAATTATGTTATAATGTACTTTGCTATTCCCAATTAACAAGTGAAATGTGTGTAATCAAGCATCTATCAAGTAGTAACGTACCTATAGACTTTCTTTAAGTATTCGTCTGACCAATCACTCAACAAGGGATGTCCAGTATAGATAATAGGTATTGTACTCAACGGTGTAACATCATCATCAAATGGTATATAAACAGAATGAATTTGTTCAGCTGGGTCAGCAAACTCTGTTGTGCTAAATAAATCAAAGCATTCAGATCCTCCTCTACCTTTTTCTCTTGAATTTGCAACTTTTTTATCGTTTTTATTGTGATATTAATTACTAACCGAGAGAACGTATTAAACTGTGGTTCTGCTGTGTTCGTAGACATAAGATGTATGGAACCTGCTGCATCTCCAAAGCAAAGGCATTGGGATGTGGAGGATACATCGAATGATAAAATCATAGCACCACCAGTAGCAACCTTCCAATACAAAAAAGGTGGTGTGTAAAAATGTAACGGATCATTTTATTTCAAAGATAAAATTTTCATATAACTACCTGATATAGGCATGTCACGGATGGTTGTACATTTGCATAGATAGTATCTAAAAGTTGCATTTGTCCCAATGGCGATACAACAGCTAAACGGCTTGAGTAACTGGGTAGGAACTTTAATAAAAGGGGATATACCAGAGTGGTAACAGGACTTAATGCTCGCATTTGTCTCAGGTCATACGCCATTAAGAAACGATCTACTGAGAGGCCCTGACGACTAAAGTCACAGATTTCATGAATAAGACATACTAGTTTAAATATAACGCATTTAATTATCTTAAATCTCTTAATTCTTTGGCTGATTTCATTTCTTACCTATTACTAAAACCACAGGTAACAAGGTAATTCCCTTGTACATCGAAATCGCTAAGAGATCCGCTATGAGTATCGAAAGTGTGTTCTACTGATAATGTGTTAGGATCCCTGAGATCAATTCTTCCAGCAGGATTACCGGCACATATAAGTCTACTATGCTGTCTTAAAATTGCACAACCACTTTCCCCTACATTTACCTAGAAATACAAGAAAATTAGATATACATCAGCATACAGGAATGGACCTTTAATCATTTTCTTAGACACTCACTACACCAGTCTCTTTCCCTCTAGTAAGATTAAAATCAATTATTTTATCCTGATGTCCCCCCATTAGTAATCTTGTAGGAGAAATTTGGAGCATGCATTGCATATCTATCATATTTGATGACCTATAACATTATTTATAATTAAGAAATTAATTCGATCTTATATATACAGGATACAGTTTGAGCTTAACATACGTGTGAGTAAATATTGGTATGCCTCTTCGTAATTGACATCTTAACGAACCCTGTGTCAAAATTAAGATTCCCTCATCTAACGGATGAATATGTCGAACTTCATGTGCAGCATGCACTTGGAAAGAGGTATATTTTTGTAGATCAGACCCATAATAAGATGTTACATGACCCTAAAAAGTTTTACATTTTGACATAAATGAGAAATTTAAAATGGAATCCCCTGAGTTACAGAGTTTGACTGTATTAACCCATTTACATTCACAAGCATGGAATAATCTATGCATGTAACTACTAATCGAGCATCTCTGATTTTTTAACTTTGTTGCCTATGTAGGATTGTGATGCAAATGGGTTAAATTGTCATCCGTGATAATAATTACTGTACCCCTTGATTTCCCATCCACATAAGCTCCTCGGCAGTGTCGAAAGTAACAGTTGAAACTCCGAACTTATCCCCCCCATCAGCGAGTAAGGTACGAGTTTCATTGAACTCAGCCCCAGCAAAATCTTCTCCGAACTGTTCTGTGGCAGGTACATATTCTTCAGTGGATAATACATAATTCGTTTCTTCCCCTGCAATAAAATACATAATAATTGACCAACAAAATCCTGCACACTGGTAGCCATTAACGCTACTGCTTGCTTAACAGCTTTCCGTTTCGTGTTACGAAACAATGACAGTAGGTCCGATGCTGACAGCCTTCGATCGTACGTTTCAATGTAACTTGCAATAACATATTAGTGTTACACATAGGTTACTAAAGTGGTCAGCAATCATATCATAACTTAAAAAACTCTGATATCCCCTAGAATACAGTGAAATTTCACTACGTCAACAATAATCAGATTTTTCAATTACAAAAAGCTAAAGTATGCGATTGAACGATCAGCTGACCTGTATCAAATTGAAATGCCTGAAAACAATAGAAGGGCAGATAGCAGTCAATAACAGTTTATTGAATCGGCAGATAAAAATTGACAAGAGTCGATGTATCATGACATAGATATAGATAAGGTGTTTACAAAAAGAGTTTGAAGTATCGATCACCGAAATACCAATAGTTTATAGAGAGTATTACGTTGCGATATTCGGTAACGAAAATATTCGAGGAATTTCTGTTTCGAATTTTATTCGTCTGTGGCAGTGGGACGCTAGATCGCGCACCATGATCCGAGCGTCGAGTGTCACGGAGCGAACGGGTTTCGCGCCTCGCTGAGTCTTCGAGTTTGCAATTGAATACAGTTTGGCACGGTGTGAGAAATTCTTGGCGCCTTCGCGAGATAGAAGAACCGTTCGAACGGGTACAGAGAGTACTTACAAAGCAGTTCTTGCTCGTCACCGCCGCTCTCGGCCGTGGCCTCTACGGACGGGTCGTAGTGGCCCAAAACCGGGTAGTCCATAATATTCCCGTCTTCAGGCTGTTCGTTTTTCAAAACATCGAATTGCCATCGGCGCGAAGATAGCCGTACAATTGCCGTCCCGACGATCGTTCTCTTTTCATAGCACACTTTCAGACACGCACACGCACAAAGCCACGCACCTTAGTCGCCTTGGCAACTGTGCAACAAGCGAAACACTTCGCCACCGATATTCCCGGTTTCAACAGCACTGCACGATCAAAATGATAGAAATCGGGCGAAACGCAACGCTACCGGAACTTTTTTATCACGATGGAAGAGCTGACCCAGTCATCGAGACACCTTTAATTCATGATTCCACTTTTCTGCGCGTTTCACCCGTGTAAGGTTGTAACACGTCCTTGAAGGTGGCGACATCTGCTCTTGCCGCGTTTGCCAGTCAGGCCAATGGCAAGGACAAGAAACTCACTAGATGACAGGTCGCACTGCGCATCGTGCGCGCGAAACTTGTCGAGAATTTGCGAGGAATTTAAAATGAATCGTTTAATAGTTTTTGCTTGAGTGAGATTTATGTAATATATCAAATATCAATCAATTTACCGGTGTAGACAACGTAATTGTTCGAATGGTACTTGTAAAACTTGTTTCTATACACACTTCTATCTTGTTTCAAAGTATTTTAGCTTTTTTAAGAGATGTAGAACGAGCAATTTTTTATATGAAATTTATAAGAATTATTATAAGAAATTTTACCAAATTGATACCAATTTTGAACACTAGATTTTCTAATTAATACATGTTCAAGTTTGTCTGAATATTTTCATGATTTAGTGTTTATATTTCGGGAAGCGTTAGGATAACTTTTACACCCAATAGAGAATAATAAAATTCATTTATTGAACACCAATATATGTACATATGTATAAATTTCACAAGTTATATTTAACATTTTGCATATCGCGTGAGAAACGATGAAAATTACAGAAGTGTCGAAGAGAGGTACATGTATATATTTATTTGTTTTTAGAAAATATCGTGAAAATAATTTATAATTTTTCCGAAAATACATTCTTCTTTTTTTTTAATACTTTCACATAGCCTGTGCGTTGTGTTATGATTTTGTACGTAAAAAGATACGAACAAGCAAGGACGTTAGCTTCCTTCCATTTTCGGTCCCAAAAAGATTTGACGGTCTTTTTATTCGCTTCTCTTCGTTTATTCGCATAAACGTCTTTTGTTGACCGCATCACCTAAAAACAGATAAACAGTAACTAGTATTTTTATGTTGTATACAATAATGTTGTATTTTATCATTTAATATTAAATTATGTAATTAATATTATCATTACTTGTACCATATGTAAAATGTATGTACAATAATTTAAAGTTTAATGTTAAAAATCGTTATCTGTTTCTCGTAAATCGTTTGATAAATTCAAGAGGATTTAATTAAAGAAATATATTGAAATTACCTTATAGATAATTATAAAGAAATATATTGAAATTACCTTATAGATAATTATAAATGTCTAGAACTACGGAGAGGTGTAAGCAATACTGTTGCGTAGTTTAGCATCATAGGAGTTTCACTGACAGTGTAAAGTTTCTAGTAAATTGTCGGAGTTGCAGAATACGAGCTAGAAGAATTAACGTCTCTTATGGAAGTCCTTTTGGATGGTGGGTTTCCCAGTAATAATTGTTTAGAAAATCGTGGACATGAGCGTTGTGCGATGCGTGTGACCTGATATACGTTTAAAGAAATAGAATTACTACTTTTAAGATACACTGTATGTACCTTACTTTGTCAACATACCCTTCAGTCTAGGATGCGTACCCTGTTAGTATTAACGCGAAGTTTCAAATAACTCAATAGATTGGTTTGACTGAAACGGATATAAAATGTTTTAATTAGTATTTTCACATATCTATACAAATACATTATCTTTAAAACATTTAGGATAGCTAGCGAACATAATTAATTCATGAACAAAACATTTCTTTTTTAAAATAAAGTCTTTTTTTAACATATTTTATATTTAAGATAACAGAAAGTCGATTTCGAAAAAATGTATAAAAATTCGCGTCTTCAGTAGAACCTACCGATTTAGATTCCTAGTAAACGTCGGAGTATTTTTATTTCTATGGATCCTGGAAAAGTATGGTCCTACGAAAGAACGTTACCTTAATGTCGCCGAATTAGACGTGTGCGATGGTGGAGAGCATTAATAAGAGTTCCGATTTCTTCATCGGCCTCTGCCGACTGTCGTCGTGACATCCGATTATTCGGAGTGCCACTGACCGAGCCAGCAACGGTTTGCTTAGCTGGCTGCGACGGGAATGAGGATCGGCGGATAAGCGGCGGCGGTTTTGCACCTACGGGATTTGATTCAGCCATTTACGCATGTTACTTTTATAGCCTGGTCAAGCCGATCTAATTATATGCTACCTAATAAGCGTAAAGCGGATCGATGCGTGCCTTGCATTTCAAAAGACCTCTGACTGTTCATTGGTTGCCTCGGAATAAAGCGTCTCTTCATGGGGATTTCGATCGTGGAAGCATATCTTGAACTGGCAATACCTGCCTTAGACGATTCCTTAGGCGGTTTTTAAAAATATGCACATGTACGTATACTCGTGTTGTTTGGTTTTGCAGACACAGAATGAAATATTTTGTTTTGTATACATTTTTTTTTTGTCATTACTTTTTTGGCGGACGTGAAATCAATCAGTGTAAAGCCTCGTTACATCGTTTCTTACAAAAATATAACGTTTCTAATCGAACAAGATATACTTATATACGTATATACTCTATATACCTATACACAACATGCTATACAAACAACAGTAGATTCTCATATATGTATATATATATATATATATAACTCTGTGTGATCTATATGATATAGTATATTTTCTATATTATAATATCTATTCTCACTTTCGTTTCATTCCGAAATGAAATGGGATTCTAAAACGTACTCGAAAGCGCCTACCCTCTCTCGCACATCTATCATGTATAATAAACGAACGTCTCACGTTTCTCGAATATCTGTCTTTATGCGAATCTACACTGATTGGATTTGCAAAACCACGGAAATCAGAAATTCGTGAAAAATCATATTATTAAAAATCTCTGGATTCAAAATTAAGGTAAGAAACTAGTGCGGTCGCCGCTGTAATACCTTGTCTCTAGCGAAACGTATTCGCAATACTTCGACTAGAGCAGCTATCGCTGAAATCAGAAGCATCGTCACGAGAATATGCCCGGCCACTGTAACGGATTTCATTCGACGATCTTTGCCACTATCCTCTGTGCATTCTGTCAAGTTCTTGTCGTCGGTCTCCTTCGAGACCTTCGATCCTTCGCTTTTATTCCCGATCGTCCCGTCTGTTTCCACTCCGTCGTTACCCTTCGAGTCCTTGTTCTTCTTGTATCTTGTGTACGTGCAATTCCGGTCGTAGTCGCACCGGAAAACCGACGACAAACGCTCCTTGTACTCTAATCGCGGACATCGTCTCAGCTTCCGATGATCTATCGGGATCACTTCCGCCTCGAGGATCGTCGCGTTGCACGTCGCCTCCGTTGTGTCGTTGTTGCCAATACTTTCGCTACGGCTGTAATAAGTTGTGTGCAGCAACAATCGCAGAGGCAAGAACAGTAGCACGCCGAAGATCACCAGCATCACAACAATGCTGATGTTGATGCCCAGCCAGATGTGGATGTCCGATTGCTTGTCGGAGCGTTCCGCAGTTTCCACGTGCATCACAGGTTCCTCGGGCACTGACAGATGCTCGATGGACCTGGGCCTCACCTCACCCGTCATCGGAGAACTCTTCTCACTACCGACAGTCCGCAGAATAATAATCAAGCACAATGTATCGTTCCCTGTCTTTCGTTCAGACGCAACTGTTGCGCATTCTGTTGTGACTGCAGTTTCAAGTGAACCTGGACGTCGACTGATATTGATTTCCAGGTGGAGGCAGAGCTACGTACGCGCAAGCCTCGCCAGTACCTCTTTTGTCGCGGATTCTGGGCTTGGCGGTAATTAGGTGTCGTTTAAATCTGGCTTGCTATGAAAGTCGACACCTACGGACGAACTATCCCTCTTCGCGTGGATGTGATATCGATAATTTCTTTCCGCAGCGTTAGACTGCTCTGGAAAGACCATGGGTTACAGAAAATATGATTCTGAGCACAGTGGTGTTTATATTTCTTGATCCTTGTTAAATATTAACTGAATAACATGGATTTATTGCGTAGTATCTAATTCGGAAATTACGGGATTGAAATATCATTTACATCGTGTATATCTCTTGATCTATTACTAAAGACTTTTGATTCCAACAAGTTTTTAATTGAACTGTTACATTGACACGTTCGTGACATTCTTTTGATTAAAATGACTCCAGACAGGAGACACTTAGGATTGTATTTTCTCGCGTAATATACGGTACATTAGAACCTCGATTATTCGAACGAATGAGCGAAACTTCGACTGAGCAAATTGAGCAAAAATTCAAATGGATTTAAACGATGAATCGGATTTTATGAAGAAAAATAAAACTGCATGGGCACGTCACTAGCCCTCCCTCTAAATTTAAAAAAGTCCAAACATCAAAAGAGGAGTCTGCGTCCGTCGGTTGCGCAGGCGGAACTTGAAAGCGGCGCAAGAGTCGATTCATCGTGTGTGCGGATAGCTCTCTGGTTTCCCGTCGAAAGGAAGGAAGCGGTATCGGCGCGGCGCGGCGCGGCGCGGCAGGCTGGGTGCGCGCAAGGGAACGCTTTGAAATGGGCAGGTTCTCTAGCGTGTGCATACATAAATAATATTAGACAATATCGAATTAAAATTCGCATCTTTCTGGCGAGCAACAATGGGTCGTGGTGTCCCAACAAAGGAAATGCCCGCCGCAGAGAGACAGCAGCGGCGGTGGCGGTGGCGGTGGTGGTGGCAGCATCGGCGGCGGCATTTATAAAAGTAATAAAACAGTCGAACAACAACTCTCTGAAGTGAGTAGCGACCTGAAGAGAGAAAGAGAGCTAGAGGAAGGTGGAAAGGGTGAGTGAGCGGGGCACTCCGAGGGAAGGTGAAAAGAGGAGGGCGAAAGGAGGCACAGAAAAACAGACCAAAAGAGAGAGATGAAGCGCAGGAGAACAGCGACCCGACCCGACCGACCGGTAGCCCAGCCAGCGCACGTATATCTTGCTCTGCTACACCGCACGCCGATTCTTCGAGGTTCTCATTGATGAATTCGTTCTCTTACAAAACCGAACCGCGTGATTTCTCATCCCCACCGAACCTCCTCTCGGATCATCCGGAGGAATGGAAACCCGGAAAAAAAGGATACCTGACAAATCGCGACGTCTCGCGATGATCATCATTCATCTACCTTAGCTACCTTAGCAACCGGTGTTGCTAATAAGATAGAAAGGCTACCGGCCAGTCCAGCAAACGATAAGCCAGGATGCTTAATTAGGCCCGATTATTAATCCATCACTTTGTACGCTTAATCCCCTGTTAGACCCGCTCGTTTCGTTCCACTGGTACATCAGATCCTCCTGGAAATCCGTTTCGCGAATATCGAGTCGTGCGGCGTTAATTTAATCCGAGTACCAGTTCTGGTCCAAGGGAATCCTCGATTGAGAAACCAGTTCTCTAAACGAACCGTAATGACATTAGCCGTTGGGAAAACGTTTGAAAGAAAAAGAAAAACAACGGGGGTTGGTGTGCACCACGGGTAGATGAGACGCAGGTGCAGCAGGATGATTATTGGCAAGTTTTGCGGGAAAGATGAGCGGAGGTTGAGAGCCAGGGTATGTAGAGCAGATGCTGGCCATGGCAGTGGTGGCGGGGTGCGTGATTTTTCACCGCCGACAGCTCCTCCTTCGAGAACCGCGCATTCCACCTCTTTCCTTCTCCTTCGACCCCTCCTGCTCCTTCGCCGTCGGTCCCCTTCATCCTTCACTCTTCGTTCGCATCCAACGCTCTCGTCTCTCTCGTTCACCCTGCATCCCCCTTTCCGTTCATCTTTCTTTCTCTCTTTCTCCCTCTCTTTCTCGCATCTCTTTCTCTCCGTCTTTCCCTCGGTGGCGAACATCGGCAACGTATGCCGCGGACACGCCACTGGACACCAGTTGCACGATCTTAGATTTGCTGATCTCGCATCCCGAGTGCACCGACACACGGATGCACTCGGCGAGCTGCACACGATACGAGGGGCACGCCTGCAGTCGCCTCCTTTTCTGCTCGCGTGTGCAACCGGCCAGGCCCGGCCGTGCACGTTCACGCACGCGATATACAAAGGGCCGGCCCCCGATGCTCGTGACCGTTCCGAGAAATGATTTTCAATAATCGGCCAGCAAGGGAAATATGAAAGGCGTGCCCGAGGAAGCCCCGTGTCACGACGGCTCGGTAATTTTGATTGATTCTCCGCGTGCGGCTCGCCACCGCCTGATCACCGACCAGCGCCACGCACTATTGCCGAATGGTTGGATATACAACGTTACGACGGCCATTACACCATTAACGCCGGAAACTGTATGGTTTATCGGTCATTTCGACCGATCGGTTTGTGAGCGGCGTTCTACCCCTCCCGGTCTCGATACAGCATTTCATTTGCCTTCGATGTCGATCGCGACAATCGCTCGGATCAGTTGGGGCAGGGTTCAACACTTTGCGCGTTTGCGTTGACCCTTTCGTTCGAGTATTTTTGCAAATTTACAGTACATCTTGGCTCTACAATAATTAGAACTTCTTCATCTTTCATGATTGTGGAAGACAACAAAAGAAAGAATTTCAGAATTCAAAATTTCATTCGAAAATAGATTTAGGTTACTGTATCTGAGAGTCAAGGTATGATTCAGTGACGAACGCTTGTCTTTATGTGACCGGTGCAATCCATGTGTAAAGATGGATTTAACCGCAGTTAAGTAGAAAATGAAAATTCAGGTGAAAACCTTTCAAGCCAATTAAAAATACAATGAATCGAATTTTCATGTATCACACAGTTTTCTACATGTTAACTTGCAAAATGATCTACTTCGTCTGCGGCAACACGCACCATACTTCAAAGGCACAAAGTTTCTCATGAATAAGACACGACAGGCAGTCTGTTAATTTTATCTCCCAGCAGTGAAATCTCAACCGCGCGCCTACTTTATAACTTCGTTATCTAAATAAACTGGTGATCAGTCGTTGATGCTCTGCCTGAGAACATTCTAATTGAAACAATTTTTAATGAGAGACCCACTTGTTCCGTACGCAACGAACAACATTTCCTGCCCAATTGTTCTTTTTGAGTGCGGCTAGCTCAGTCAATGGCTCGTAAAAAGAGAATTCCCCGTCATCGCGATAAACCCTGCCGGTCCCACATAAGGACGATAATATCGCCATTACTTTCCATTCGCTCGAAAAAAAGAAAGAGAATAAAAATATGTAAGGCGAAGGCAACGCATCGAAAACGGTAGCAGAAAATATTTCCGCCGCGCGCGCGTTGGTTCATTAGAGCTCTGGCAGCTGGGGGCCGGGCCCCGTTGTCTCGTTTTTCCATCTTTTCCCAAGTGATCCTGGCGCGTTACGATTTCCAACAAGTGTACATCGGCAGCCCGCAGCTCGTTACGCTTGTAATTTACATTTGCCAGTCGAGTGGTACAACATAGTTGAATCGCTCGGCGAATAGAATCAACACTCGCGGGAGACCGTTCATTCCCGCGGAACACAAGTGATTTACGCAAGCGGCGGGCTGTGTCGGTGCGGGCATAGAAAGCGAGATCGACTTGAAAATCGGAGTGCCATTATGCAGATTGCAAGATGCACTGGTGTGCCTGCACAAAAAGAACGCGCTGCGGTCCGAACTAACCGGGGGATTTGCAATCGAGACAGATCGGAAATCACCGGGCAAGATAGGCATTAACCATCAAAGGCGCGAATACGGCTAATTGACGTAGCACGAGCCGAGGCGGTGCGACTAGCTCTTCGGGGTCGCATAGCTCCGAAATTTCCATCCAAACTGCTTATGAGGCCCGCGAGGGACGTTAGGCTGGGTATCCATTTGGGGAAACCATCGACAAGTCCCTTTTCAAAGACTGTAGACTATAGGGTTATTCAATTATCGATCGTAAATGTATTTTTGATTACTCGTGTTGTAATTTCTTATCGGCGCACAGGTTCGATCATTATGTTACAAACTTTTTAATTTTTAATAAATGCTTACTCCTCAGTGATATACATCGGTGGTTCACTCCGTGTGAACCGATTTTGATGCTAATATCCTGTTGCATACAGTTAAAATGAATACTTTCATTTTATCATCCATAAAAGGAAAGGAACGTATCGTCCTACCGATGTATGTCACTGAGGAATAAGCATTTATTAAAAATTAAAAAGTTTGTAACATAATAATCGAACCTGTGCGCCGATAAGAAATTACAACACGAGTAAACTGTAAACTATCTATTAAAATCATATCTTGCCTGTACTCTCTATTTGTAAAAATCTTTCTTCTTTTTCGTAGGATTAAAACTCCAAATTGTTAAGTGAAATGGACTCATTTATAAGTTTCAGGAACTGAAGGGTCTGAAGACATTCATACATCAGATATTCAGTCGCGACTAAACTCGCGAAAGAAGTTACGATAAAGTTACGTAAAAACTTTAGAACCAATACGAGACAGGCACATTCGATCGAAATTATATCGTGCTTGGTATCATTTTAATCAAAAGAATGTGACGAAGATCTAATTGAAAATGACGAAATGAGAACAAATAGTTCACAAATATCGTGGACATCTCTTCAACATGTATCGAGGGATTACCGTAGATCTTTCTGCAAAATCGTCCCCTCACAAGACTGGAGAATTGGAGCGTGGTATCAAGCGAAACTCTCAAATGGACACCTAGCCTAAGAGAGTCGCATCTCGCTCGAACGAAATGTTCGAGGAGTTAGCGGGGCAAGGGGGTAAGGATCGCAATTACGCAAATTGCGGCTCTGTTCTCGCCTGCTCGGGGGCTTACTGCCCGCGGAAGGGCATCAAGACGGGCAGCCCGGGTTGAAGGATGGTGTTACAAGGAATGCTCAACGTTTGCACGTACCGTTCACGTACAGAGCCGTTCGCTCGGTGGTTCTCGCTTCGAGTTCGATTGGTCGCCCAGGTACGACCGAGCAATTTGAATGAACGACACGAACAGCGAGTTTGTTGTCGGCTGATCCGAAAGGGCTACCGTTCGAACCTGGTCCCTGTGCCCCCTCGCCGATCGTCGCGTCGTGGTTCTCGTCCACAGTGGCACGAAACCTCACTCCGGAACGAGAGGAATCGCTTGAAGAGCGATGAAAAATGCTGTTTATATCGGGGAAACTGGTTGAACGGCGCTCACGGGCTCCTCTTGGCCAACGAGCGAGCGGAGCGCGCGTGCCTGCTGCGGTCTTATTAGCGCTGATCAGCCTCGCGATAAATTTATGTGCCTGGCCGAGATATATATGCCGCGAGAGCACCACCGTCCATCGGGGAAAAAAACGACGCCGTTACGCGGGATCCCCGTAGTTTCTGCCTCGATTCTGCCTCCGCGGGCATGTCCAGGACGTTTTTGCGTGAACGCCGGCGTACCGGCTGACAGTGCGCCTAACAGAGATCGACAGAAAATCTATCAGGCTTTCAGTGAAACCAGCGGATACACCGCGGCTGGAATTTCTAATGCTGGCGAGGCGCGCGCCCCAGCTATGCTCGGCACGACGATTGGCGAGAAATCGTTTTATGCTTCGCAACGTCGTTTTTGCGATCAACGAATCTGTCCTGTCGCCGTCCGCTACTCTTCCTGTTCCTCTTGTTCTGTTCGCGCCGCCGTTGCCCGCGGGAACAGACAGGAACACCCTTTTTCGCGGGTGTCTCTAGGATCCATTCATTCATAGCTTAATCCTGGATTAGGGGTCGATCTCGCAGGCTTTAGCGTATTCAAGATTGGATAGGCACATAAAATCGTGCGTCTCGCAAACAACTTTCTCAGTGGATTTCCGAGACATTTTTTATCATTTGCTCGATGAAATGAATGACAGTTAAACATCCCGGTAACCAGAATGCCTCCGCGACGACCTGGGGCTCGGTTAATTGGTTGGCGCGAGATCCAACGATCTCCTAAACTTTTTAAGACAAGAACCCAGTGGTCGTTAAAGATCAACATTCGTTCGGTTCGCCAAATGAAATTGTGGAGAACAGTGGCCGGGGATAATTATGCCGACGCTTCCCAGCATCCTTGTTACGCGGCTGCTTCATTTTATGGGCCGTCCCGTCGTTGCAAAAGCGAAAGGGACTTTCCTGTCGGCGAAAAACAAAAATTCATAATCCCGATTGATATTAATGTTCAGCGAGACAGGAAGGGTCTGTATCAGGGCGGCGGGCGCAGAAGCCCGGGTTCGTGGGGTTTCTACGCGACTGCAAGCGTGAAGCTGCTCACCAGGGGCGTATTAACGGCGGTGGCCATAACGCGGGCATTTATTTCTCTATCGGCGGCATCCGTTGGAAGAAGCGTCGGGACGGCCACGGCCATGGCAGAAAACGATGGAAATTTATACGGAGCCGATAATTAGCGAGCCGAATCGACTGCTTCTCGGGAGGAGTAGCTCAGCGGCCGCGGTAATCGCCGTAATTTATGCCTGCTCCTCGGGATATAAGCTCGTTCAGATAGTCCAGGAGCGTAAAAAGCCGCACGGCGAAAATGTCGCCCAATTAACGGCGAATTGGAGCGAGAGGCCACGTGTGTACACGGATCGTTCCCTCTTTCGATGTGTTCGCCGTGAGCTCGCGCACGTCTTTCTACAGGGTGATCCGACACAACGTTCCTATAAGTATAATAGACAATGCTTCTATAAAAACACCGTGATTTACGAAGAAATGTCCGAACAATTTCGACCAGAGTTTTTCAAATTCACATCTTTTTAAATTAACTTTCAAAATTATTGCTGTAATCTCAATTTAGAATGTACGACGGTACGGTATGAATTTTTTAAATTATTCACTACCAACATTAAACATCCACCCTTACCGTTTGAGGGTAAATCTAAGAATTCATCTATTTCATAAGGTTTTATCAGATGCACGCCTGGAACTTCACGTATACTACAATGCTATTATTAGACTGCGGATTTTATTCATTCATGATAAAAACGAGTGGGCGTAGTTTAAAACAGGAGATGGATTAAATGTGCTTTATAGCTTGTGAATGTGTTAGTCTTAGCTTATCAAAATTATGACAGAAATTAGGAAACTTCTGTCTAGCTGCTGTTCATTGTAATCGATGCAAACAATCTTTAAGTTTGCATGAAAGTCCGCCATCCAGTCTTCATCTCTAACCACCCATTACTGGCATTATCAAATAACTGAAGATTTTTTATCGAGAACAGTAGCGTTATTACCGCAGTTTCGTCGACAGTAAATTATCGGACGTGATCCATCGTCGCTTGTAATTTCTTTCCCTTGACCGTTCAGCGGGCCTGAAGAAACGGCGCGCGAGTCGCGTCTCGGCGTGTATCGGTTTCCCGGGGAAATGGGAAAATAAAATAGCAACCACCGTGTATATAAATACGCGGGGAACATTCTTGAACATTCTTACTCGCGCACGCAGGTGTACAGATATACGTTCGCGACGGAAAGCGGACGCTTAACGAGTCGCTTGCAAAAGCTTGCCGCGCGCTACGCCATTATCGAGAGAAAGACAGAGAGAAAGAGAGAAAGAGAGAGAGCGGAGCAAGTGAACCGGGCTTAAATAGCAAGACTCCGTTCAACCGGACGCGACCAGGCCCGGCATTCCCTTTTGAACTTTGAGCCACTTTTACGATTTTATTATTGGCTCTTACGTTCGCGATATTTATGCGACGTCGCGCGATATTTTCCACGGCGCAACGCGTCGACTTTAATGGCGGCCGCTTTCGTCCGAGCGCACCATCGACGACCCTCTTAGGAGCGACGCATTGCGCGGGCCTGCACTAATAACGCTTCGACCGAGCGGAACTTAATTAGGAGGCTACAAACAACGACGGAGAACGGCCCAGCAACTATTACGACCGTGTCGTTCAGCGGCCGGGGATACTCGACGTTTCCAATTCCACGGGATCCCGTACACTCCACCGATAATTTAGATGTTTGCTTACTTTGCTGCGCCATTGATTAAGCCACAGGTCGACGGACGAAATGGAATATCATTGATGCTTCGATCCTTTTATGCTACTTGGTTTACCATCGAACTTACAATGAGACAGGTCACAGCTGTGGGGTCGTAGGTTTCGATTAAACTTTTTTCGTGAATCTGTAGCAAAAATAAGCTGACCCATGTTCGAGCATATTTGGCGATACTCGTTGCTTATCAAGATAATTAACATTTAATTTTTTTATGAACGAAAAGATTTTTAGATTTAGAGAAATTCTGTGATAAAAATCGTTAAAAGTACCTGAATAAATCTATTCTTCTTAGTTTCATAGATCTGGTGTCGGTATGTTTTCTGCTTCAAATGGCAGCTACTAATTTTTGTCACAAACGCATAAAACCCCGTCCACTAATCATTCTATTTGCTATTTGTTGAACGTCTCACTCGGTACGCGGCTAGGATTCTGAAATACTTTATTAGATGCTGCGATTGAATTTTTATAGTTCTGATGATAGTTATTCAAGCTTAAAAGATGCAAATGATGCAGGTGAATTTGACTGGTCGTTAGTCAGTTTCGGTCTTAAACCTTTGAATGGTACAGTAAATAGGGATTGATGAAGATACGAACTCCTGTCAAAGAGGCATCCATTAATCGAATGGCAGGCCATACGAAGAGCCCGATAATCTTTCACGTCTATCGGATGTTAATGACCCTAATAAATGTAACCGGGGCAGGCAGAGGAGCATTGACATTGAGCTGTATCGATATATCTACGCATCCCTGTTGGTCACTCCGGTTAATATTTATTTATGCATCTGAACCGGCCAGCTTCAAACTCGTTTGGCGACGTGTAGGTCCTTCTCCTCGTCTTGAACCTGAAAGGTTCAACCTCCTGGAGGCACCTGTGGATCTTACACGTCAAGCACATTTCATAATTCTCATTAATAATTCATGTTTTAATGAGAATTGTTCAGAGTACACTTCCAACAACTGTAGAACCAAACGAGTGCTGGCCAACGTTTAAATCATTTCAAAGGTTTCATCGATATTCAATGATTTTAGATAACAGTTTTCTTAATCTTCAAATTTTATAAAATCACCAATCATTTTCTACAATTGTAATTAAACATATTACAAGCTGATGGATGCCTTTTTTTGGAAAAATGAATTTGAAGCTTAACTGGAGTGCGGTTTTTTTGTGTAACTTGCAAAACTAATCTATAAATAATTTTGATTCGCTCTTTTAGGATTTACATTACTGAAAACATCTTAAAACCCAATTAATGTAGATCATTAATATACGAGAGATAAAAGTGTTCAGCTATTTAACATAGAATACCTAACACTATCTCATGATACGAAGTTCATCCATCATTTTATACATACAACATATCTTAACGAATCTAAAAATCACGTTTAGCGTTAATGAGTCAACCAAACGGTTCAAATTACCGGCGAACAGATTAAAATTCCCATAAACCCGCGTTCAACCTTCTTAATAGCGGTTCAAACAGCTTTAGCTCGGGATCGTAGTAAAAGTTCTTCTCGAAGCTTTGGTATCGATTATTACCAACCGCTTCATCGTGCACCATGACGTAACCGTTCAAACGCTTTCTTTATAGAGATCGTATCACCTCTGCGTTGCCTATGGTTTTCACAAGCAACGTCCATATATGCAAAGATCGAATACGTACTATTTGTTCTGTTCTGTACACGTGTGCGTTCGATTCTCTTTCTCGACGGTGAGCCTCGAAACAGCTGCAGAAGGGACCGTTAGAAGTCGATAACGATATTCAAGCAGTTTAAAGGAGGCTTGGCCTTCGTTGCGTGCCGATCGTGTCCATTTTACTAGGCGCGAACGACAGCCTTTTCTCCGCGATCGGCCATCACGCGGACAACGCCTCGGATGTTCTCGACAGCGACGCGACGGTCAACGAGTACTAAAGTACGCGATTTTCGAATAAACTACGGACTTGTCTCCAACTCGCCATGCCCTCAAACAACGTTATTTGGCTTCGCTATTCCTACTAGATGTCTAATTTCAAACAAGTCAATTTTTAAAGATGCGTTTTCAGTGTAACATTTAGAAATGAATTAGAAAACGACGAGTCCAATAGTTGGCCGAGCCTGGTATAATTTTATCAGAGATTGTGGGAGTTATTATTAATTTAAGGGCAACGTCTTCGCCTTCTTTAGTACCTCACAAAAGTTTGTGGATCCTTGGGTACCAAATTACAAGTTAGTGACGTCAGAAATTTTCAGAAAATACCCTTCGACTATTCCCATCTTGATACAGGAGAATACTCTGCGCTTCACGAACCATCTAGATATAGTTTGACTGTTGATAAAGTCAGTTTCTTCTACAATGCAATCAAAGAGCACTTAGTTGCATCCTGACTCTTATTCGACTCTCCGGAAAGAGTGCATTTCGCTAGTCACTCGAACAAAAAGCGATCGGGATCGCGTCGAAAGCAATTAAGTGGTTTTGCTGAAACTAGTTTTCGAAGCAATCAAGATTGATCCGTTGATATTGTAAAGAGTTTCGACTCCTGCTAATCACTATAGTTGCCGGTGAGCTTTAAGCCGATCCGGGATACGGTTTCTCAATTAAAATGATCCGCGTCCTTTCGATCTATCCGCCAGCAAGATTGCAAAAGGACGTGATAGGGAACGGGACATTGCCACGCATACAATAGCAACGCTTTACGATTCGATCTATTGCCTAGCATCGTTCGAAACGCGAAAACGTGGAAGTTGTTCTTGCCACCATTCCGCATGGCTGCCCATAGCTATGCCACCACTACTATTATTCGTAGCGGACAATTTTATTTTCGGCGACAATAGATGCGAGATGATTTAAGCCGGTGCGTATCGATCGTTGAAATCAATGAACGGTGTCAAATATTTTCCGAGTGAATAGCACACTTGGAAATTCCAAGGGAACGTGAATAAATGCGGTGGACTTTGAAAGTTGTTCGTTTATAAAAATTGGTAGCCACACTTGTGTTAACCCTTTGCACTCGGAGATGTTTCAACTCAAAAATCAAACGTTTCTTCTGACCAAGAACATTTCCATTCTCTACGATTTTTTTTAAATTTTACTGATATGAAATTGATATAACACCTCATTCAATACTTAAATGTTTAGTAATTGGTTAGATACCGACATATCTAATAATGTAAACAATTTATTAGTGACGCCTCAGAGGCGCCACTCGAGTGCTAAGGGTTAACTAGTACACTTTTTTTATTTTTTTTTTTATTTTGGAAATCTCATATGAGATTTATTACAACATAACTAGTACACTTTCTTTAATATTATTGAAGATACATTTGATGAGGATTTTTCAAATATAATGTAATTCGTTACAGGATTTATTAAAATTTCAAAGACACGCTCAATGGAGCATCACCAGCATCCTTTCATCATTCTAAGGAGCCACAAAACTACCAGTTCGCCCACAGATTCGAGCTGCACCGAGGTCTCTTAATTAACGTCACCGGAACGATCGAATAAATCATCTCCGGGTAGATCTGGTTACCGTTTAAGCTAGCTCGAACAGGGTCGCGACAAAGGTCGCTGGGTCCATGAATCACGGCTATTTCGACAGCCGAAATAATCCAGACCACGCGAAAATACTACTGTCGTGGTTCGGTCGTCGCAGTTCCGCTTCCGCGAGCGGCTAGCCTAATCTCCGGCGTCGCTCCTTGGACGTATGTTCGCGACGGTTGCGGCGACGTCGGTGTCATATCATTCGCGTTCTATAATTACAGAGCCGGCTCTCGATCGCTCGCCTCCGAGTCCGCGGAACGAGGCGGATCTCGAATCAAAAGCAACATTTCAAAGCTCGTTTAGGCGCCAACTGAGTGACGGAAATATTTTTGGTTTTAACTATCCGAAAGTAGTGCCAGTGGATCGTTGAGATTCTTTCGATTAAAACGAGTCCAAACACGATGTACGTCTGACTACTTTGAGACTTAATATAAATAACATAATGAAGGATTATTATACGAAGTCTACAAAAATCTCAACAATCCACTGGTACAACTTGTTTGGTTTTTGTTGCACTTATATTTTTGCATTTTAATTTGAACGTTTTTATTTGAAATGGACGCATACCCATCCGTACAGCCACGTGTACAATAATAAAATTGATTTACCGAAATGTACATTTTTTTACGACATCGCATGGAAGCACAAAGGAACGTGGAGTGTCTCATTTCTCTTTTTTGCCCCAGACTGTAGGTACCCTAATCATCGTGCGAACGCGGCGAAACTGCGACTCCGCGCGACTCCCGGGCGAACCACGCGCGAAATCAAATCGAGCGTCGCGCGGTCGTGTCTCGGTGCTCGGAAGAGTTCGTAAAGTTTCGTATGAGCGGCACATCGTGCCTGTTTGACCTGTAGCCGACGACGCGGCAGTCAGCGCGACAGAATCGCTTTGTTTACACCGCCGCGACAACTGCTCATAAATCGATACGCGTCGCCGCCGCTGCGCTGCCGGTGAACGCGCGTGTCGCCGCGTCCGGATCGGCTCAACCGATCCAGCGATCTCGCGTCCTCGTGGATCACCGTAGCATTTTTACCATGTCCAGCATCATCCTCTACCGCTGCCACGCGCGTTTCAGATCGGACACTGGACAGGAAACGTCGTTCATCGTACCCGCCTAAGTGCAGCCAGGTGCAATATTCAAGTCGAGCTGTTTTTGCTGGCTGTTTCTTGTACCGCTAGTTATGACCGATGGTACCGATCCGTCCGATGATAGGGATCATTTACATATCGACACGCCCAGCGTGTAAAGGTGAACGACACAGATTCTGCTCGCCGGTGTTTACCATCAATGTCAAGGACTGTCGGTACAAAGTGATTTACTATTGGCAAAGGTCTGGCGAAGGACCAGTGCTGTTCATTCTTCGCACGTAGATTTCGTTTTACCTTCCTAGAGGATGGCTGATTTGATTCGCGTGTTTAAGCAAGATTCAAGCAGTTCGTAAGGGATGTGGAACGAATTGAGTTCGTCACGAGTACTGGTAACTTCGTAACCAATTAACGAATTAGGCCAGAAAACCTTCACCTAGACCTGGTCAGTTTTCAGAGTATATGAGAGTTTTCAGTGGTCAGGTTCTTCGCGGCTACAGTTAATTTTGTGGATGACTCGGGATATTAATCCAGACCTAGACACAGTCTAGGACACGTAGATTAACTAGGGTCTCCAAGAGTGCTGTTAATCTTGTGTCCAGGGGATAACATAGAACTCTAATTCAGACATAGTTTATTCCTAACTTCTCCACGAGTGCTGCTACCTTAGTGTCCAGCGGACGACTTAGAACTTTAATCCGACCCATATTCAATTCCTAAATTACGTGATTCGTTCATCAGGTTCTCCATAAGTTAATCTCGTGCCCAGCAGGAACCTTGGGACGTTGACCTAGACCCAGTCAGTTTTCAGACTGTGTGAACCGGTGCAGTCTACTTTGCAAATTGGGGCCCTAAGCTAGCCATTTCGTAGGGTGTACAAACTGCAGTGCAGTTAACTTTACGCCCATTGAATGATTTGGTGTCCTAATCTAGTCGTATTTTAGGAGTGATAAATCGATTCTCCGCGAGTGCATTTAGTTTGGTGGCCGGCGACTGACTGGACCGTGTGCGGTATGTTCCGAGGATTGAAAGAAACGTTGAATGCACTCGTGCGACGGCGGTTCCGCCACTCGGATGTGTTCGTACGGCTTCGTCTGCATAGAAGAGCGTTTGTAACCTGCGCTCGAGGCCGCGTTAGGTAGTGCACGGGCAAGAAGCAAAGTCGGCCGACGCTTTTGTTTACGTATCAGCCGGGAACAGGCCGATGATCGGTCAGGCGCCCTCGCGTGCATTGCTGTTATCCGCGCACCTTCGTAATCGCGATTCGTCGCTGTGCGTGACTCGTGTCCCGTCAGTAGGATTTCGCGCTTACGACCGCGACGTGCTGACCTGTCGAACGTAGCTCTCGATCATCCGACAGGAAACCGTGTCGATCACACTTCGATCTACACTCTGTTACGCGTTCTCCAGTGATTTTTCGCGCGACCTCAGGCCTGAGTATACATCGGGTTGGACAGTTAGTGGGTGCGCGTGTGACCCTCCCAGTCTGGGAACATGAGACGATCCATCGAAGCCGGCGACACGATCTAACGATCGCAGGGATTCAACAGGAGGATCAACCAGGTGAGCCTCGACCAGGTAAGCACGCCTCGGACTCTCGCGTTTCCTGGAATTCCCGCGGCCGGCCGATTGTTTTGGAGCGTGAAAGGTACGCGGGACGGCCTTCGGCCGTTGCATATCTGTGTCAGCCCCCCGGTACACCGGCGGAAATTGTTATTTGTGCGTTGCACCAGGAATGTTGAAGTTGGAACTTTCTTGGTGCACGCCTCCGATGCTTGGTCAATTGTTGAGTGACGCTTTTGACCTGGTATACGGAGTCTGTCCCCGTGCCGTTTACGATTTGCGCAAGGTTCCTTGGAGTTAATGGGCCAAACTATTAGCATTATCTTGTTCGGTTATATCGGCCGAGAATTCTTGCTGGAAATTGGCTTCCTGGTGACGCTTTTCGTTTCAGAGGTACAAAACTTTTTGTTCGACTATTTATAGTATATAGTATATAATACTATGTATAGTATTCTCGTGGAACTAGTATTATTTACAGGTACGTTTATCATTAGTTGGAAAATATTATTTGGATATTACCACTGCTTATTTACCTGTTTTTTTCGGAGCATTCCGTTTATGATGGGTCATTATTTGATAACAAGGTTCTTAATCACTGGGGTTTTATGTGTTTATGACACAAATGGTGAGGCACGAAACAATGAAAACATCTGTATGATTTAATTAAATTCATAAAGGACATTCATGGAAGAAATACATTTTTATTTCACTCTTGTCTCTTAAAATTAATGCAACCACGAACAACTTTCAGGAACAAAGTACGTACAGTCATTCTAGTTTATAAAGGTTAAATTCCTCTCGATCGAAATTAAGACATATAATAAATTTAATATCGGCGCCAGGTTCGATCATTTATAGAAACCTGGCGCCGATATCATTAAATTTATTATATTCTAGTTTATATTGTTACACGATATTCGCAGTTTCTATAGTAAATATTTATTCTACACATTGTAAGCTTGATGGCTGGTTGTACTCTGCGAATCAGACGTTCGTTTATCTTCTGTCGTAACTTCGTGAACTTCAATCTGATTCCGAGAATTTTCTCGTGGGAAAGTGTCTTTAGTCTGGGAAGAATGAAGGAAGGATGGAAGAGACAAATATTGAAGGAGAATAATGTTTTCTGACTCAAAATCAATTTCAGTACTTTCATTTGAACTTCGAGAGCTCGGAGACAGTAGTTTTCTCTTAGGAATGACAACTAGACTGTAGTTCTAAAACAGTGTTACTCAGTTCGAATAAGTATTTGGAAAATAAAAATTTGAAAAACTTCGTCGATGCATTTATGACAGGAATAAGTAGGTGACTTTCAAAACTGTGAATATATCAAGCGAATTTAAGAACACTTTTATTTTATCATTTAACTTGTTAAAGTTATTCATAACCATGACATAAATTACTTTATGCATACGATTTTTATTTCGACGATTTTCCTTATTCAGAAATAGTTAAACACGTTGAACTTTTTTTAACGCGTTTGTTACAAACGTCACACACGACGACTACGATTTTGTGCATCGCGTAAAGAAGATTAAAATAGTTATCTGCATTGTTTGAAATTACAATATGCCTTTACTCATATTTTGCAAGATGCATTTAACGAAACATTGCAACCACGAAGGCTACCGCTGAAATAAATGCAGGTAGCGGACGAGTTAATTTTCGGTGCATTTTTATTCGCTGCTCCTTCTCTTGGCAAGACTCGTGCTCACATTCGCAGAGGATCTGTATGTTGTTATTTTATGTAACGTGGGCCGTAAGGTTATATGTATAGATAGAAGCAACTGGCGGCGGAAGTACAGGCTGCTGATAGCGGAACTCGAGGTGAATATGTAGTCGCCACAGTTCGCGTACATTCCGGTGGAAAAGTTATTTCGGTGTCGTGCCGCTTCAGAGCCTTTCGCATTTCGAAGTGACGATGTAGCTTTCGGCGCCGGAGATTAGAAATACATTTTACATTAGAACCGAACCAATCGGAGCCGTGTTTTCGATTATTGAACAGCAAACGAGAGGAGTCGGATTTCTGATTATTGAGTGGTCTGCAGAAGATACGGATTATAGGTCTGAGTGACAATCTATTTTTTTTTTAGACGGAAATAGTCTGCTGCTGTAAAACAGATCAATCATTGTCGTCTGTAATATTCGTTGCGAAAATAGTTAGCTGGCTGATAATTAGTTGGCAATATTTGTGTATTCGTTTAGTGGTTTTAAGTTTCTAAAAACATTTCTGTGATTTTAAAATTAACATACATTTCCGTGTACATTTGTAATTATTAGGAGGATAATAATTATGAATGACTAGATCTTTACGCGAAATAAACATTGTCTGTGTAAATTGTATAAAACAGGAGCTAAATAAAAATTTCGATCTATCCACTGGTTTCTACAAGTGCAGCAGAACTCAATTGTTAGATTGATAAATATTTAAAAACTCGATGCTAGTCGCCAGCGGAATAATGATTAAAGTCAAATGTTTTTAAGAATTCAAGAAAGTACGACGGAAACAGTCTACATCTCAGGAGAAAGTTCTGCATGGATCAGACATGGCCGTGTGTGACTTGCAGTAGCTTCCGAAACGCTAATATACAATTATCAAACGATGCACTTTTTCGACCGACAGCTGTTTCGTTTTTGTAAGAACAAATGGAAGGTAGCCTCCGGTGAAAACCATTCTCAGAGCACCGCGAGTCTCCGGCAAGCGGGAGTTGATAATCACGGCGAGGAAGGAGCGGAAAAACATTCTTCCGACGCATTAAACGTCGAATAGCTAATTCCCTGGAGCAATTACAAATATTCATAAAATCTCGAACGATTCCGCGAGATATTCGAACACGAGCACCGTGGTTAACGACCATCGGTCTCGCGATCGAAAGCGGAGCGGTTCGTGTTCGCGTCGGCATCGTTTCCCGACAGTGTCAACGCCGAGCGGAACGATCGCAGTCGTCGCTCGTAAACGTTCCCGAGGATGATCCGGCAATGTTTCAGTTCCTCCTGGTCGATCCATAAACACGTAACTACGTATTCACCGCGGCGTCTGTTCGAACGGAACGGTTGATCGTTAGATTTTCTACGATCGACGTTACGGCTCGACACGATACGTGGAAGCATAGAAATCTAGCTGGGGCCGTCTATCGCGCGAGACCAACGGTGTATCGGAGCGGAGTGAAGTAGATAAGATAGCGGGGCCGGTTATCGACTCGCTTACACTTAGTTCACCTGCGTCCTAAGTACTCTTATCTTGGCCTTTTATCGGTGACCTCTGATCCAAGCGGCCCCGGACTGATACAGGCGAGAGACACGAAACGTCTGGCCCGTATGCAACCAGACGATACCTCAGCTATAATGTCTACATCGGAATGGCGGGCCGACCCACCTATCGCACCCGGCTGAAAAGAAAACACTCCGAACGAAGGCACACACCTGTAGAATTAGCTGTGCTAATAAACCCGGTGCCTTTTTCACCGACATTTAACTTTCATTTGTAAAGGAGGTTTATGTTCCGAAGTGTTCGCCATTTTGTAGTACCTTTTCTCGTCTAGTTGGTACATCATCGATTTCCCCTGTTAGGACCATGTCCAGAGAGTATTTCTTCCCAATCTAACGCAGAGGGTCCTTCGTCCTTTGTGCAAGATGTGACCAAGCATTGATCCAATTGATCGTATACATTAATTTTTAGTGGTAGCAATATGCAGTAATTGTCCGGGCTCATAATTTATTAAATGCAGACTCATAGCAGACATGTAGGCTGTTCCCAGACGAATTCGTTGACCCACAACACACCCATCTGCGAAGGTCACTCAAGGTCATCCATAAGCCTTCAACACCAAGGTTCGTTAACCATCCTTAGAACTACTTCGCGTCCGGAGTATTGAAAAGAACGACCTTGGCCATCGATAGAATAATTTATTCCATCCCTAGACGCTAGTTGCAATTCGAAATCGCTGCGCGCCGTTCGGTTGCTGTCCCGCTCTTTTCCTATCCTCTTCTCTCTCTCCACGTTCCACGAAGATGCGATCTTGTCCACCGACCACGCCTTCACGGCCTACAGAGAAGGAGAAAGATAGAAAGAGAAAGAGAGGACAGCATGCAACGTCGATCTCGTTTCGAGACCGGCGTGTGTCGTTCCTTCTTATTTCACTGTGGAACGGGGGAACGAACACGGGGTAAAGAGGAGAGAGAAAAAGGGAAGAAAAGAGGATACGTATCGAGAGCGCAGGATATAACCGTCGTGGTCCGTCCGCGTGGCAGTCGATCCTGATGCCCATGGTGGTGGTGACGATGATGGTAGTATTGGTGGCGGTGCTCGATGGTAGTGGTTTCTTCATTGCGGAGGTCCTCGCTCGCTCCGGTCGGCCTGGGGAGAGAGACGGTCTCGACACTTTTGCAAAGTAAATCTCGTTTCGTCGCGAGCATCGTCCTTCTTCCACTCGGTGGAAGGACTTCCGTCACCGTTGACGTTCCTCGTCGTGCTTCGATGCCCCGCAAAAAATCGACTGCGCTCGGCTGGAACGTCATAACCGCGCTCGCTACGTGTTTCTTGTCCGGCCACGATGATTCCTCGTCCCCTCATCCACCGACACGTCACGCATGTTTCTTATAGCCGAGTAAATTCTCGGCTGCACCACCGATCGACCAATCTTTCTTTTTCCTCCAACGATTTTTTACCGTTCCATTTTGCATCAGAGACATACCCTACTCTTCTGATAAGGTAGTCTCCTCATTGATGCCCATCTTCCACATTTTTATCAGATGCGTCCATTACAAGATCCACGTGGCTTCGAATCGTCGAAAATTGTTTTTCTCTCTTTCGTTTCCTCCGATGGTCTGTCCTACCGTTTTATTTTACAACAGAGACCCTACTCCTCTGATAAGGTGATGTCTTCTTTGATCCATCATTCACATTTTTATCAGAAACCTCTATTACGTATACGCCGATGCAAATGTCATACCCAGAACAATTACAAGATCCACGTGGCGTGAAGTCATCGGAAATTGATGCGGCTCGGAACGCATTAAAATCATTACAGAGCAAAACATATTTGACTCCTGTTTTTCTCTCTTTCGTTCGCTGGGACGGTATTTTACATTTTCTGTTGCGTCCGAAACCGTATGTTACCCTGTTGATAAGGTGATATTTTGATTTCACCGCGGCGACAGGTGCACGCGCGAGCGCGCAACGTCGAGCCACGCGATTTCTTGTTACCGAGAGATTGAGAATGAAAGAGAGAGAGAGAGAAAGAGATTCGCAGGTCGGATTTTATGGTAACATTGATAATTTACGATCATGCTGGAAAAGCCGCGGGACCGTGAAATAATCGCTGGTTGCCGCGAAGCTTTTATCGGACGTCGCGTCGCTTATCCCGGCGCGTCATTACCTCGATAGGCGTGCGTGCATCGAGAAAGAAGGCTTATCGGTTCTTCCAGGAAATGCGCCGTGCACGTGATACCACGGGAAATCGAATCACATATCTGATCGCAGCCTGGACTGGCGCTAAGATCCTACTCTTTTTTTTTTCTTTTCTTCTAGTTCTTTTTTTTCATTTGGTCGATCTTCCGATGATTTCTGCGGGATTAAGCATCGCGTGCGTATCGACACGGGAAAGCTCGATTGACAGGAATGAGTCGGTCGTGTTTACCTTCCACTCGTTAAACGGATCGATCGATCGCGACAATTTCTCCGAGCCCGATACACCAAGCTGATACACGATTTTTCGTACGGCCTCGCCGCCGAGGATAATATGTAATCAGTCGCCAGGTCGATGGCGATGAAACGAACTGATACGGACAGAGTGGTTGTTCGAAGTTTGTAACGAGGAAAATGTGTTCTACCCGGTCGATCCAATCAGAGAAATTTTATTAGTTGTTCGATAACACGGATTAAGCTGTCTCGAGTTTTCTGCGTTTCTTCGAGGGTACTTCTTGCGATGATTACCCGGAATTTTCTGGTTTACTGCGGCGCGCTCTATTACGGTCTCCTAGTTTCTATCGGTGGACCTTAAAGCTGCCTTCATACAACGGCGCTGGCTCCAGGAACCAGCGCCAAAAGACTTAAATTTCGAGCGCGGGTTGATGGTTCTCTGCTGGGTCTGCCCGGGAAAAAGGTTTCCATGGGCCTGTTTTCCGTGCACGCACAATAGGGACCCGTCAACCCGTGCTCGAAATTTATGACTTTTGGCGCTGGCTCCAGAAGCCAGCGCCGTTGTATGAAGGCATCTTTACTGCTTTATTTCATGAAGTTCAGTGCCGTAGCGGTCGTTATGGTTTCGGACGACTCAGGTTATTCTACGGAGGCATTACTCGTTTGTGGAAATTTTGTGCACAATTGTAAGTGACAATCTTTTGACTCCAAATGATTAATTTGCTATCCCTGATTCCATAGGTTGCAGGAAATCAGAGAGAACATATGCCACGCTAACACTTGCAGTCGTTCCGCACCTTCAACCATGATCCTTTTCACCTAATTTCCCCGAAGTGACTGGCTCCCGGTACCGCAGCCATCGCGCCCGACATAATTACACATTTGCTGGGTGCAGAGCTTGCGTACCGCCGATAAATCTGCTCGGTAAACGAAGGAACGGTCCCAGGCGAGGTGAACACAAATTAAAAGATTCAATGATCGATCCGGCGGCTGGCCATTCCGTTGGCGCTTAATAGAAATGCTTAACATTCTTCCAGGGGAGCATTAAGATATCCGCGTAATCGGGCCTCTTATTATCCGTCATACGATGGCGCCTAATATCACGGTACGTCCGGGGCGGAGAGAAACAGAGAGAGAGAGAGAGAGAGACGTTCTCTCTTCTTTTTCTCTTCGGCATGTCGAACACTTTTCGTACATCGTGCTACCCATAGCCGACGCTGATGCTGGTAGTCACCGAGGCTCTTTCGGTGCTGATACAAAAGGGGACGATGCTGGATGTTGTATATGTATGGCGGTCGGCAAACAAGAGGGGCAGGTGGAAGGTTGTGCAACCTGTTGCTTCGATGCCGGGACTCGAGGTAGGATGAGGGTTCGGGTTTGGCTGCGGGTGTGCATGAGACGGCACACACCGGAGAAACATTCTGCCCTTGGGTATAGCAATCACAATGAGGCGAGTCTCCTTCTACGTGCTCTTTCTCCCGGTGATGTACGCTCTCGTTGCTCCTGCGTGCTCTTCCCTTCTTCTTCGTCGTCGTTGTCGTCGTCGTCGTCGTTCTCTTCTTCGTCGTTCCCTTCTTCTTCTTGTTCTTCCTCTGTACCCGATGCGGTTCTTCCCCCAACAGTCTCTCCGCCTTCCTCTTCTTGGACGTCGCGCCCCCGGGACGCGATCCCGATCTGACGCGATTTGCATAATTCCAGTATCCCCGCCCAGTCGTTCAGCTGCTCAATTATTAGCTGGAATTTAAGACGTGTTTAAGAAAATAGCTCGACCCGGCTGCTTTTCTGCCGATCTGATCCGCAATCAACTACTCGCCAGCGCACAGGATTTCGGGGTTTGCGGAAACCGAATATGGGTGACCCTTCAGTTGATGGAGTTTCCCATCACGTGGTGGGAAAGAGTGATCCAAAAATGTGGGGTTGTTTCGCCCCATTCCCTTCGAACTTGTCTCTAATTTTTCGCCGAATGAAGTAGTTTGCACTTCTTCATCTGCAAGAACGTGCTCCTGAATTTTATTATCTTCCACGGAACGCATGTTATGTCCAGTTATACATCACGTGAACACTGGCCGCTCGTTATACAAAATCTGTTTTTCACATAATTACATGAAGATATAATTACTTTATACAGTGCGTATCATTTTCATGTAAGCTGAATTAAAAATTCATTTAAGAGTTTGTTGAAACTTAATTTACAGAGTTAATGGATCACGTGGAGTTACAACTGTTATATGGTTACATATTAATACATTTTCATGAAGGAAAATTATAATTGAGCACCAATTGCTGCATGTCAAGATAATGCGTCGTAAAGTACCATTTGTTTGGATAAGAATTTTGAATGGACGTTTAAGAATCTGGTATAATAACTATACCGCGTTGCTAATGACCATTGCTATTAAAGAAACGTTGAAAAATACAAGTATTAGCTTATATAAATTATTTTATATATGACTGTTGTATTTTGAATATATCGTCAAGAAATGTAACTAAAGTAACCATAGGAACTTCTGCGTTTTTCAAGTTTCATTTGGTTCTCCCTGGATACGCAGCATACATACAAAGCCACTTATCAAGAAGTTGAATCGTTATTAGGTTTAAATAACATTTGCTGTCAGCAGCGGAACGAACGATACTCATACCTACACCGTTATCACGGAACACGTTTTTATCAGCGGTGCGATATGGTAACGAGGTCTGTACTTACGGATGTTTGTTGCGGTTTTTCGTTCCACATATAAGATTTACTTTGTGTTACCGTCTACGGACTTAATTGGTTGCTTGCGATTCAAGTTCTCTACGCCTGGTTATTTCTGGAAAACTATGTTTCTCGATCTGCTAATTAGAAATGAAATGTTGCATATGTAGAACTATTTTACAATTTTCATTAGAGACCTCTCAATTCTTCAAGGATTTTTAATATTAAAAGAAAGGTCGTTATACGAATGACATCAATTACAAATTATACTTTTTTAAAAGAAAGAAGAATCTTATGTCACTTATGCAACCTTTGTCATATAGATTCTTTTGCACTTTGTGAACTACCATATACATTGCTTTGCATCTTGTAAATTGTCATATAGATTTCTTTGTATTTGGAAAAATTGAGTATAAAGCAGATGTGGTGCTATTCAATCGAGGTTGGGTAACGTGTCTGTTTATTACCTACCGTTTCTACTTACTGCAAGTGCGAAAGGTGTATTAAAGATTCAAGATATACAAGTATTTCTCGAAGTGAGTTGCAGTGTTTAGGTAAAAAAGAAAGAACAAAGTTATTGTCGACAGTGGTCGATAAGTACCAAAAACTGGGACAGAAATACAAAAGAATAATTTTAGAAATTGTAAATTATTACAGAATTTGACGAATGAATACTGGATACATTCCGATTCCGATACAACAAGCCTGATGGGACTTTCATTGGAAAAATCCACGATAATCGATGGTGATGCTGACGTCATTGACAAGAATGATACATTCTTCTCCGAAGATTAACAGAATGCATTTAATTATTCGTGAATCAATTAAATTTTCAAGTGATACCGATTTTCGTCCGACTTTCCAGCAAAATCGACTACAGTGCGTGGTCTCTTCGGTCCTTTCCGCTCCGGCACGTGAGCGTGCAACGTCAGGTTTATGTACTCGCCAATTTCGTTGATTAAAGCGCGCCTTCATCGGTGATATCCTCCATTAATCTCGCATCGGGTCGAGTGCATCGCGAATCGCGCTCCTTGATGCGCGATGTGTGTCTCTGGCGACCGAGAAGAATTGAACGGAACGCGTTAGGGCGCATTCCCACTGGCCAGTGATCCACGAAGCGTGGACGCACGTAGACTAATATTCTGATCCATCGAGGGTCATTATAATTCATTTTATAGCCGCCCACCTGTACCGACGCATTCTTTATGCTATATACGCTCGTGCCTATACATATCTGCGCGTGCATCCTGCTTAAGTGTTTCGCGTCTTCTTGTTGCCGAACCACAGATTATACTCTCGATAATTTCGCGTGATACATGGCAACGCGTCCCGCGTTCATCGATATCGTTTCATTCCTTCCTCGCTCCCCCTTTCTGTACCTCCTGGAAGCCCCCTAGATTTTTACTATTTTTGTTATACTGATCTTACACGGCTTAAGTGTGCTAATATATCACGCGGCGTGTATGGGTAATTATTCGAGACGTTTAGGATCGATCCTATTCATTGAAATTGATAGATTAAATTTTTTACTAGTGTTTATTTAGAAACGTAATCAAAAAATTATAGTAATCTTGTTTCACCTCTGAACAAATTCCACAACACAAAGGTACCGTCGTGAAAATTCGTAAATCATAGGCGCGTCATCGATTTCACAACGGGCTTACACTTTCATAACGCACCTGGGAGCTGCATCCGGCACCATCGACATTAACCAGAATCCTTTCGTCATTAATCGGAACTCTCGAATCGGCGATTACATCAGCGCCATTTCCACCGGAGCACTTACCATGCGTCGGTCGAACAAAAAGCTGCCCTCGGAACGATCACCGGAGAAAAATTCATTCCGGGTCGGTAGAGGAGAGGATGTTTACAATTACCAGGCAATTACTCTGGTCTCTCTCGTAATACCTCAGAACACCGGTGGAAACGCACCCTTACGCCTTGGGCAATGAAAGAAGCAGGCCCGGCAGGGCGAGGCTCTCTCATCGTATCGCATCTGCGTACTCTCTTTAAAGGCGTTGGGCGTTCACCCCGACCTCGCCGGAGCCCAGTGCAACTGGTTCAAATGCATATCGCCTAGTGCAGAGGTGCACTACTGGTAGGTAGCGTTCCTTTGCCCCCCACCTCTCTCGCCTAATGGAGCTTGCAGCGGACATTGTCCGGACGAGATGCACCGGTATTTCGATGGTTATGGCGAATTTCGAATTTTCACTTTGTATGTACATCTCGCTTTCGCCCACGACGTGCGAAGGACAAGAATTTTCATCTGTGTTTCATCCAAAGTGATTAGCGAACAAAGTAGAAAAACAATTTGATGTGAATACGTACAGCAGTGCACGCTTACGTGTCCACATTCGGACCGACTGCGGATGCTTAATCGGGGAGCGACTTCAGCGAATTCAACTGACGGAAGGAGAGGAGATGTGAATGAGATACAGATATCCGACATGTATCAAATTTCAATCGGCTCGCTTGAAGTCTGAAGTCTCATTTGTTTGGAATCGGCGAGGATATCGGTGGAACCTTAAGGGTTATAGGCACACCTGTTCCTAGGCTATTTATAGTGTCACCAATCTCCGCGTGGAAAAAAAGTTTTTTGTGTGGTAACACTGATAAACATACATATATGTATCAGCCTAATTGATTTTTTATTAATATCTTTATTGCTATTACTAGATCCGAGTGGATTCAAGCCCTATATATTTTTGTTGTTATGATTTCACGTTGACAGTCCTGACTAGGCGCCATCTGGTCCAACTAGCTTAATTAAAATTAGCTCTAGACTTGCTATAGACTCTGGCTTCATGAATGGAATATGAGAAAATTGAATGCAATCACGGGCATCAGTTATTTGTTCTTATACGAGCATATTTTGAGCTGCACAAGGGTTCATTTGATAGAGGAAGGTTAATTGGACCGCGCTGTGCCCCATCTTATGAGTAAAAAAAGTCTTTTTGTGACACAAAACTAAATCCAAAGTAGAGCGAAAATCGAGAAAAAACATCCACAGATTCCTATGTATTTTTCTATCACAAAAAGACTTTTTTGACTCATAAGATGGGGCACAGCGCATTAACCTTCCTCTATCAAATGAACCCTTGTGCAGCTCAAAATATGCTCGTATAAGGACAAATAACAGAATCCCGCAATCCCATGTTTCGACATAAAATCTAGTAAGATTCTAGTTACTTGCTAGTTATGTCACGTGGTGTGCCTACCCCCTTAAGTGTGAACTACTGTACATATGTGTGCCAGTAAAGATCGAACCAGTGAATAGAATTCACTCATTGGCGAAGTATAAACACTTCGGCTTTCATCGGCGATGTACATCCAAAGTGAAGAAGTGTAAATTCGCCTTTATCACGCTGTCGGCCATTTTCGTGTTGACTCAAGTCAAATGACAGTGATAAAATCGGGATGCAAACATCCGGCGTGATCTAGCGATCGCTCGTCAATAGAAACTGGTTGCAAGCGCCATATAAACGAGCCGCGCCGCGATTCTTAGGGCCCGGACCGGTGCCATTTATGATGGAATTTTAATTGGCTCTTTCTCGGCCGGATTCATTACCAGCAGCACTAGCGACAGACAATGTTCTACGTATGTTTCTGTGCTCGGTTCGTGCGCTAATTGGAGGCGGACGAATTCGGAACAATGGGGAATTGCGATGGAACTGGCGCGAAGAGACAGGCTGTCGGACATGGGGATGAAGGAATTGGTGGTGAATAGGTAATTGAGTGAGAGGTTGGTGATTACTAATCACTGATTAGAGTGTACTGCGGGTTGTATGCATTTAATTATTATTCTATTATTATTATTGAGATTCCACAATCAATTCGAAAAGCTCTAAGTTCGAAAAACAAACGTCAACGAAGAAAGAAAAATTTTTCATTTAATGAATCGTCTCGAGAATCGTTTAACAATTACCTGAACAAGATCCTAAAATGCAGGATTATGTTGAGGATAATTTTATAAATAAAAATCAAGATGACGGATAAAGACCTGGAATGAACAAATAGTTAAACCCAAGTACACTTATATAAAAACTATATAAAAAGAAAATTGATATTCAAAAATTGCATCATCTTCTTAATACTGATGTTGTTTAATCGTAAGTGGAAAAATGAACGAGATTCAATGATCGTAGCACATTGATGTGGCGTCTAACGCAACTGTTGTTGCATCAAATCCGATTTTCGAACAAAGGGCTTTGTCTGTAGCTTGCATAAATTTCCCTCTTAACGGCAGCGCCTAAGACAACCGGGATGCAGGGAACATATGGTGGTTTTTTGATTGCCTCGCGCCGCTACAATTTCTTAGTTCACTCCCTCTCGCTAATGGATACAAAAGGATAATGCCGGGGTAGCGCTGCTTCTGTGGATTATCGCATAACAGAAGCAAGAAAGGGACGGGTGACCATTAATGGCACTGTGCCTTCGATAGGTTGCTTTTGTTTTATCGATACAATTGCGCGGCCGGGGAACGCGAAACGACTCGGAGGCCTGTAATGGATACTCCCCGAGTGTACGTGCTGATCATTGATGGGGATGATAAAGTCGGTACTGATTCTGGAATGAGCGTAGGCGATGTTTGAAGTTACGTTCCGATGCTAACCGCAATATCCCATTCGAATAGTCGCGGCGAGACTTGTTTTCATGTTTGAGCTGGTGAAGATATTTGCGTTCTGTTTTTCCAGTCGTTCAAATGAATCGCTTTTAGCAGTGGGTACAATTGGTGCCGTTCAAAGACCAGTACGTATTACATGGATGAAGTAATGGCGTCTGGTTTTGTTGAAAATTTAATTAATATACGTCTATATTGTGGACAAAATTATATAGATTCTCTACTCAAAATTCACCCATGAAGTACATTTAAAATTAATTACACTTGAAAGCGCCTGCCTTGAGTTCAGAAGAAGTCACCATGAACGTGAACGATGTACTCTCACTTTTAAAATTTATTAATCTGAAAATGACTAGAATGAATTATTTGATATACATTGGTGAAGTAATGTTCTGGATATCATAAAATGAAATGTTAATTATCTTGATATATAATGAGTATTTTCAAAAACGCTTGAACATGGGTGAGCTTATTTTTGCTCTAGATTCACCAGCGAAAAAGTTTCATTAAAATCGCCGACCCCATCACTGTGACCTCTCCTTGTCAACGCAACCTAGCGAAGCAAGTTTCGCCCGGCCGACCTGACTCGACCGGAATACGAGTTAATCAGTGAAAAATCAGCCACAGGTCTAACCGTGTTCGCAACGCATCCGTGCGATCGCCATTACCGTGGATATCTGAATATAGATACTTGTTGCGCGTGTACAGGCGGGTAGAGAGCTGCTCGTGTGGCAGTATATGGTTTTGGTACACGGGGGCATAAGTGGCGGCGCATGCCTCGAGCAACGTCGGCGGTTTTTCTGGTTCGAAAGGGCCGAAAGAAGCTCGCCGCAATTAACGGCTCCGTAAATTTACATACGTCGGCGATCGGCAGGGATAAATGGGCAGAAGTCGCGTCCACCGTGAACGAGCCGAGCCCCGCAAGATAAGCAATCGCGTAAATCTCCGCCGGGCAAAAAGCCGGATCTTCGTTTGCCGAAGTGATTTCGTAATTTCATTCAGAAATTGATTTCGCGATCTATCTTCGCCTGCCGCGAATTATCGCGGACCGGATGCCGACAGAAATGATCTCCGGCGGAGCAACGTCGGGGGCCTTTGACTTCTTCTTTCGTCGTCGTCGTCTTCTTCTTCTTCTCTTCGAGTTCCTCCTCTTCCCCATCTTCTTCATTTCTTTAGACCCGGTCTTCATTTTCTTGTTGGGAGCACAAGGTTGCGTTTTCGGAAACGAGTCCTCCAGTAAGAAATCTCGTTATTTATTGCAACAGCATCTCCGAACCCCTGCGATAAGGTGTTTTAAATCTGATATTGATCGTGGCATGCTCTTTTTGCAACACGTCGCGCCGTACTTCTTTCCCGGTCATATTTTAAATCGGCCGAGGAACATTTCGGCTCTGGACGTAAGTGGTTATTAACTTCCGAAGCGGCCAACGGTGGTAGTTTAACATCTCTATACTGTCGAATCATTAATATTGACTTATGGCCGTCGATAAGGGAGGCAGGAAGTTGTACGCTGATTTTTCAATAAAATTTATATGGGCGAATATTCGCTGTTGATTCGACATTATTAGATATTTCGGGTTAAATGGACGAGGGTGAACGGTGAATTTGTCATCCCTGTATCGGAGCCTCTTCGGTACATGTATTCGTGATATTATTTTCTTAATTAAGGCTCGTGATTGATAAATGCTGTCTGCTTTGTAGTTTATCAGACACTGAGTTCTGAAATAAGATTTCGCGGAGAGTCTTCGAAATTTATTATCTGGAAACGATACAGTCGAAAGCAACTTTTAAATTACTAAACATTTGATTTAACCACTTATTATATGATCTTCGTCAAGACAGATACAACGTTCATTTAAAGTCACTTATTTCATTAGTGGCAAAAGTACATTAATATTCTCAGCTACCCACTAACAATGCCGAGAATAATATTCAATCAGCATCCAACAATAACCCTGAAAAACCAAAGCCCGTTTGACAAGGACAGCAGATCGCAAATCTGCAAAGCAGCCACTCATTAAATTTGCACCTGTCGCGGCGCTCGGGCATCGAGTAATCAGATTAAATCAGCGCGAAACGCAAGGGCACAAATCATTTCTGTCCCTGGGCAGCGGAGTATCATGAATCGCGTGGTCGCTGACTAGAGTCCTGGTAAACACCATAAATCGGGGTCCCCGCCGAAAGCCAGTTTCATTGATCCCCGGTTTCATTAACAAACTCTTGAAATAAATTCCCGCCGCGGTAATTAAAGTCCCAGCCGCCGAGGGTCTTTCTTGCGGACGCGACCGAAAGAGCAGATCAATCACAGGCCGCACGAATTGATTTCTTTTTTCTCGGTGGAGGAGAGGAGAGATCCAGCAGAGAGGAGAGAGCGGATGCAAACGAGGATTCGTCTCGCCTCGGCAGCAACAGCAAGCAGCAGCAATTGGATTCACCGATTCCTTTTCGCTAATGAAGGAATCGTCGGTTCGACTTTGTAATTAACCCACCTCGGGCACGACGACCACGTCAATGAAACTCTCGTTACAGATATACAGACGAGGTTGGCTGCCTTCGTCTGGCTGTTTGCTCCTGATCTCTCTCTTTCTCTCTTTCTCTCTCTCTCCTCTCTCCTTTTCATTCTCGTGCCGCCGTTTCCTTCTTCGCCCCGTGTCCCTCCACGATGTTCGCGGCCGCTCTCGAGATCGTGGCTCTCGGCACGACCACGTCGCAGAAAGTAATTACAATAATGAATGTTTATTTTCGCAATCAGCTGAACCGCGGTAGGTAGACTTATACCATTCCGTAAGGTAACTTCTCTTGACTCTCTTTCTCAACCCCCGCGGCAAGGTGGTCCCTTACTCTTCGTCCCAGAGGCATCGACGTGACTCGGGCTGATCGCCGTACACACGATTCCTTCGGCCCGCTGCACTCTGGACGCTGCCGATTCCATTTTTGCGAGGCCGTTTCGGTGACGGGTTCCCGTTGCAATACTGCCGAGAGGGAACCGCGACGCAACGGGAGTAACTGGTTGCCGCTATGGGGGGTGGAGAAATATGGGAGAAGTATAATTTAACTGTTGCATCAATGCATACAATTATCCACAAGTTTTTACAGCGTTCAACGAGATTGTATGGGATATTGTTGTATTATAGTCAACACCATTTTCTGCAATTGATTCCATATTTGTAAAAAATGATACATGGTCTGTGCGTTACGCAACAGCAAAATAATATCAAGCCATTATTTGGGATCACTACAAGTGGAAATAGCGGACAATAGTCAGACATTTCCCTAGTTATGATATAAGACAAGTGTTCGTGTTGAAATCTATAGCTACCACCATTTTCTACAATTGACTTCATGTTTTTAGAAAATGTTACCAATTGCTCCACACTTTTTATGGACTATGCATCACACAAAAACAAATTAATAGCGAGCCATCATTAAGGATCACTACAAGTAGAAATAGCGGACAATAGTCAGACATTTCACAAACGATATAAAACATGTTTCCATGTTGAATATCTGGTCGGCGAATGTTATTCTTGATATTATACTGTTGTACTGAAAATATTTAAGCTTACTAAAATAATCCTGCAAAAATATAAACTTAGCTGTGGCACCTTAGAACCGATGCACAAACTTTTATTTTCCATAAAAATCCGCAACGACGAGTGTCCCATTATAAACAATTACCAGACTGATTCCCCGACCTGAAAAACCACGAGTCCACGTAGCACGAAACGATCGGCATCGAGAGAGCCTCGAATTAGTCGGACATTCACAGGGTAGAGAAGAAGGAGAAGAAGAAGAAGAAGAAGTCTGTAAGAAGTTCTCCGACTTCAGGGGGCCGAGTAACGTCTCATGATCCATGGGGCGCGTCGCTGTATCGGGGCGCATTCTTTTCCGCGGGTATAATCAAGATCGACAGTCCGTGCAATTAAAAACAGAGCCATCGACGGCTCGGTGAACCGTACCCTTAAATCCTCTCTGTCTCGTTCAGGCGACACGACGAAAAGGGAGGCAGCAGCCAGCAGCCATCTCTCGAGTCGTCCGGTGGAGTCGTCGTGGCACTCCGTAGAGGAGAGAACGAAAAAGAGCGGGGCCCGTCCGGATCGCACGGATAAACCGTCTGGCGTGCACAGTGCCGTGAATTAATTATCACCCGTGGGCCCCGTGTTCGTACTTTTAATCGGCCTGCCGGAGCCCCGACCTCGGCCCACCTCGTGCCTCGTTTCCACCTATAAAATGTTCGTCGTGCGGCAGTATTTCACGCCTGCCCACGCGCGCCCTTACGCCAGAGGGAGAAGGTGGACAGCCAAGAGAAGAGGAAGAGCAGACGAAGAAGAAGCAGAAGAGTCCTCAAGAAAGAGAGGATCGACCATAGGAACTCTTGCTACGAGTTCCTCTTCTCTCGTTGCCCTCTCCTACACCTTCTTCTTCTTCTTCTCGTCTCGAAACCCGCGCACGTCCATTCCCTTCGTCCCTGTTTGCTTACCGCAGGTGCAGCCGAGTCACCTTTGCGCTGAATGTTTGCAATATTGTACGGTTATGCGTGGCCGTAATGCGCCGGGACGCGCGGACCGTGTTTCAGGCTCGTGTCGCGTTTATGCGAGCCATGGACCACGTCTCGCTCCTTGTCGATCCACGCGATCGAGAACGCTCCGGGGGAAATAGGCTGCTTCGTGCGAAACCCTGCTATACCTCGGTTCCCGGAAAATGGCAGCGCAGCTATTTTATCGCGCTTTCTTTCGCGATTTATCGCGGGGGTGCCGGCTGCCGCTTGTCAATGCTTCCGGGAAGATTTTTAACCCTGAAGCGGTACACTGTATCCTCGTAGGAGCACGCAACTCCCTAAAAATATAGAGATTGAATGGTTTCGAGAGATGATTAGTCTTTTGATAGATGGATACGTCAAGGACTTATGAATATATTTTTTCAAAAAAGTATTTACCCATATAAATTATTACTTGAGAAGATGTCTCAAGCATAATGTGAATTGCTCTCCGAATTAAATTCACTTTGACACAGCATCACACGCAGCTGATTAATGTCCTCTGATCTCGAATTGAGGTAAGCTAATTTCCATTCTTTTTCCAGTTATCTCCCAACTTGAGGCTACACCAATTGATTCATCGTCGTGTTTCCGTTTTTCCATGCTCGTCTTGGAACATATTACAAGATTTTTAACAACATCCTCGGACCGTTGGCTTGCAAATCACAGCAATATTTATTCCGGATACATAGAATCATTAATTTCTCGGTCCTGCTATTCCGTTCGCGGTGACCGCGCACGGATCTCGTGCTGATCATATTACAGAAAATCGCTTCGATATTTCATGTCACCACTTCGGCCCGGACGGAAACACTACTGATAAATGAAAGTCATTTGTCATTTAGGATCGATCCTTTAATTGATGAGCTGCTCACGGATACGATAGTCCGCGCGCCAGTGTGTACCAGCCACGGTTAATTAGATACAGCGAATACACGACGGATCAGAGTCCGCCAATTAGTCGTTTTATTTTGTTAGGATCGAAAAATGTCTGGTGTACGGCTTAGAGGATACTCTGCTTTTGAATTTTTAGGAGAAAATTTATTCTATGTAACACTGAAACAAAATTGTGGGAGTTATTAATAGGTAATACTAGTCTGATCACGACTTACCGTTTCTACTTCCTGTACAGATATCTTTTCACCACCGTATTTGGGAATTAATTTCAAACGAACCCTTGAACTTAGCAAACTGAAATTTTTCACGCATATTTACACGTATTCGAAGTTGTAGTATGCATTTATACAAGGCATTTCGTTGAAAATTGTGGGAGTTATTAATAGGTAATACTAGTCTGATCATGACATACCGTTTCTACTTATTGCATAGCTGCGCTTCCAGCATTATATGTGGGATTTAATTTTATCCAAACGCTTCATCCTAGCAAACTAATATTTTCCACATGTATTTACTCACGTTCGAAGTAACATCATGAATTTTTGTAAGACATTTGATTGAAAACTGTGGCAGTTATAGGGAGAACTAGATTTCTAGGTGTAAACTTCCAGAGCTTCGAAATAGCTTTGAGCGCAAGGGGCGAAAGGAAATGCAAAACAATTGACTTTTTCATCGAAACCAGAATAGCCCTTTAAATGACCAGAGTGTTTCTGTTCGTTTGAGCCATATAAATGTCGAGAACAAGGCTCTATTTATAGAGACACGGCCGCGCGATTGAACTTGCGCTTTTACCTCGGAATCAAGTCGTTCCGGCGAAGCAGATTTCTGTTCTAATGGCCAATTACTGCCGGCGTCCGATAAACGGGAGAAGCATTATGGGCTGGTCATTTCGACACGATTTAGAAAATCGAGCATACCGCGCCGTTGTCCAGGCTGACGTGCATTGAGCGAGCCAATCAATTGATACAGAAGTCCTTTTACGGACGATATCGGTACCAGGTAAAAAGCTCACCTTTCTTTCCTTGAACGGGCTTGGATACCGTGTTCCTTGATATCGACCTGGGAATTGAAGCGATACAGATTTCCATTTAACCAACGGAGCTAACTAAATCGCCTCTCGTCGTGATAGTAGTACAAGGCAACGATTTGATTTCTATTTTTTTCTGATGGAAGTGGCTCTCGACCAAGTAGATAGAAAATCTGCTATATACTGCAGATCTTTGAAGAAAAACCATGCAGTTCTTCTTCTTTTTATCTACCAATAAGTTTCAGAATTATATTCCATCAATTATATCATTTCTGATTGCAAGGGCTCTTTCATTATGAGTCATAACAACACAATAGAACATGGTGCTGAATATATAATTGATAAAAAATAGTATTTGCGGCGGTATCAATATAAATAATTACTATACTGTGGGTCTCTTTATGTACAATAAAGATTGTGCAAGCCAACTGTAAGAAATTGAAGATAAATGAAAATGTATTTTTTTCTCTTTCAATGATCTCGAAAAGTCGAAAATAATATAACAATGCTGTAGGGAGATGCCGTCTCCGAGCCGCGAGAATTCCGCCGAATGTCGCGTCGCGTCGTGAGTAATTGTAACGACGCGACGATTCGATATTTGTTGTTATGTTTATCGATTGCGTTATTCATATTATATCTTATACGATTTTTGTTATTCTGGTACGACGCGTGAAAACGAAAAGACGTGAGTGATCTCAGAGGGAGATTCAGACGGGATAATTGAATTAATTGTATTTCATTTAATTCATTATATTTCAAGTTACGTATTAAATTATTTTGTGTTTAAAACCGTATTATTCTATCGACGACTTAAATCCTACAACACCATTAAATTTTTCAAATCTCTCCGCTTTTGTACTTGACCCGTGAATGTATAAAATCCGCAGTTTAATGGTTAAGGTATCACGTAGACGAAATGGTATTTCTTGATAAAAATGTTTGCAACGTTTCTGCGGAAACGGTTAGCCTAAATCTGGTTCGCCGATCAATCGCCGCCCACGAGCTCGGCTGCACAGACCCGCGTTCCCCAGGAATCGAAAGTATGCTAAACCGAAAGTGACACCTCGAGGGTGCACGCGTGCAAAATCGGTTCGCGGAGGCTCTCATCTAGCACGTGCGTTCTTTCGGCGGAAAGATTGCGGAGAATGCAGTTGCACCGGTCCCCGTTGCACGGTGATTGCTGCGTCTCGGTCCGGGGGCAGCGTACATGCTCCGATACCATTGCTCACTTGCGGCCGTGTAATTGCGAGATCGAGCGGGGCGTAATCGTTTGAAAAACCACGAAGCTTTATTAATAATATTCTTGTTCGTCCAGAAAGCGACCGGCCGGGTCCCCGTGAACGCCGCGCTTTCCCGTTCGGCTCGTTTGCGCGATTTACGCCCCTGCCGTCGCACTTTGTATTCCGCTATTAGTTTTTATATCTCGATAAGATTACCGCGGGTCGAAGCAACTATGCGGTCGGAACGAATATCCTGTTCCGCCGATATGGCCGATGCTAAATATTTGCGATGCTGTTTGCTCGATATTTCGTTCGGCTATCAGATATCGCGGCTCGCTCTCGTCGTGCTCGTCTTCCAATCGCAACGACCGTTTTTGCCCCAACTCCGCGTAGGTACATGTACGTATTACGTATTGTAATTAACGTTTGACTGCGGTATTTCATTCGAATCAGATTAAAATACGTGAAAATTACTATTTTTCTTGAATAAATCTGTACAATTTAATGAGAATGTATTCTTTTATTAACGAGGCAAATAAAATTGTCAATCATTCCCATATTTTCATAACCTCAGGATTTGAAATCGCATAAAAGGTACGAATAAGATGATGTTCACATGATTGTACATTCTTCATATTGCTTTAAATTGTATATGGGAACAGTTTTATTATTATTTAGATATCTACCTTTACAGGCTAGGAAGAGGGTTGAATCTTGGTAGAGGGGGATGTTTATTGGTAAGCTATCGAACGAGCCATTTCCATAATCCGATTCTTCATATTAAAACAAATATTACAAACGAAAGCTGAAATATAAATTTTAAGTTCAATCTTTATAGAAATATGTAGGAAAAAGAAGATTGATAAAAATCACTTGCTTTCACTGTTACATTACTTCTCAAGTGAAACAGCAGCCAGCTAATACACTTGTCAAACGCAAAGCAGCACGGGCAGTATCACTCGCGATAAAAGAACACGAAACTGTCACCTAACGCGCTGCAACGTCTCTATTTCTTTCGACCTATCAGCGGAAATGAACAAAAGCTTATTTCGTTAATGATCAGCCGAATGATCATCGGCCTCTGACTATCGTAGAGCAAGTACTGTGGCATAAGAGCCGTGTTCTCGTAAATCAACGCGTGTCGTAGATAAACGTATGTCCTTATTGTCTCCCCGTGTGCCACGTACAGCTACATGTTCCCGTTTCTGCTACCAAGATACGGCCACTCGACACGTACACCTGCGCATATTTAAATATGCGCTCGCGGATTCACGCGATACCGATTTCATGTACGTACGTCGGCAATCGTATAGATCACGGCAATTAATCTAGGCCCGTGAACGGGCCTCGCTCGCGTTTCACGGGAGGAGAAATTTACATCACCCGGTGAGCGTTAACCGAGCTCCTTTAAAACCGCTCGAGCTCGCGGCACTTTGCGCACCAGCAGATTGAAAAAATTCGATAAGGGAATTGCTATTGTAATTAGCCGGCTCGACGACGATTTATACGGATTTTGCCGGATCGGCAATTAGTCGCGCGGAACTGAATGTCCGACCAGGACCATTCGTTTCTCCCACGATCCTTGGGACCGTTTCGGAACTTACCGGATCGGGGATTGCGTAAATTGTCGGTTCTCGGTACTGAGGATGGACATAATTATGGAAATGGATCAATAAATTATAAACTGTTATGGGTCAGACAAGTTCGTGGAAATTTTTTAATTTTATTGAAGTTGTTAACGCTGTCTTGTAGTTCACATATTTTCTTATATACACGTTATACACTAATTTATTGGATCGGTGGTGCAGTTATTTTTTAAGTAGACACTGTTGCGTAATACCATAGATAATTTAGAAATTTGCATTTCGCGAGCGGTTCATAAAATTGATAAAATACTGTCAGCTTCAGGTAGTTAGGTTTTGAATTTTACTAATAAGGTGCTTGGACACTTGGAATTTGTTCGAGAATGTATTAGAAGAGAAATGTGAATGATTCTGGAATTTTGTGAGTAGAAATTACAAATTTTATAACCTCGTCAAATCTAACTTTCCAATAATAATTATTTGAGTTATTCCCATTATGATTTTCTTAAGATATATTATCAACTTCTACTGCAATTGCAAAAGTAGTTGTATTGAATGCTCCATCGCATAAAATATAGAACAAAGTATACAGTTATATGGAAATTGTTCGACTGTTTCATTCGAAGCCTGAAGCATCGGTTTCTCTCCAATTTTAGATATAGTATTTTTAACAGTTATGCTGTTACGTATTATTTTCACTTTGCAATATTAACTTCGCTTGCCAGATTGAAACTAAGGTGCGGAGATTACTATTTAATTGGAGATGTGTGACTGAAATAACCATATGTTTCGTATTTAATAGAGAAGGCTCAAACAATTATAAACAGTGGTATAAATTATAAATCCTATCGTAGAAGATCGTAGAATACAAATCTGCAAACATGAAAGTCATTTCTGCCTCGTAGAATCCTACAAACAAATTATTTGAAAATTATAATAAGCGTCTAACAAGCTAATCCTCAGCTATAAAAATAAATATCAATATTTAAAAATGTCGGAATAAATATCTAATTTAAAAATATAAATCGTAACAGTGACCATGAGAAATGATTAAAGGCATTCAGCAAAGGTAAAAATCATTTTCCGTGAGAAAGATCTTCGTGATCCGTCTGTCCCGATTAAATATATTCGCTGCTTTGATAATTGAGATATTACACCGAACGCTTGATGTATTGTACACCTAATTAAAAACTCGGTACACTCAGTGATTTGTAAAGTGTGCATAGATATTAATTTAAGTGGGTGGCAAGTTAGAGATGGGTATCAGTATCACTGTGCTGCGAACTACGATTCTGGTTAAAGGTCTAAATCGTTTTCTAGTAGGAGACAGGCTAACCTTTATCAGATTTTATCGCACAACTTCTGGTTGCAAAGGTCTTGCGGATCTCAGATCTGATGTTCCGTAAAAAGAACTATTTTTTGGAACGGTGCCCAATTCTGTAGCGATACAACTACAAAGACGTCTCGAACGTTTCATATTCATTAAATACGTAGAATATAGAATGTGTAGAACAAAGAATACAGAATATATGTATATAGAATTTGAAATCTATAGTATACAATAATAGAATATGTAGAACATATTCCAAATAACTCGGAAAGTTTTACCTCCTTCCGTTTAACACAAAAAACAAATTAAGTGTCTCGTTCGAGTTCCTCCGAGATATTCGAAATCCATTAATAACATTTCCATTGAGCAACATTAATAAACCATCAAATACCAGAGCAGATGGTCCCATGATCATTTTGCATCAGCGATCGAGCGGAATGCACCGTGCACAAAAATCCTCTCGGCATCGTAAATTCCGCGGGGTATCTTTCATTAATAAAATTAAATTATTCTCTATCTTATCGAACCGTTTTATCGTACGCTGTCGCGCACTGTCCGCGACCATAAACTTCGATTCGTTCTTCCTCGCCGCTGTGTCCAGGTCTATTAATCCATTTCTCCTATCTCGTTCATAAACCATTCTCAAGGCAAAACGTTCCACAAGTTCTTCGCCGATTAGGCGAGTTTTCCAGCGTTGGTTACGACTAGGTGGCCGGGTGTTTAGACGTCGATTAATCGGAACGATTCCCATTAAATTGACGAAATATAGCCTATCGTCGGTATTAATTGGCGAACCGATCCTTGAACGGCAGCGCAATTTGTCTACGCGTTTAGTACAGCCAGCATTAATTCCCTTATGCGATTTAAGTGACCTTTGAGCTGAAAGTCGCCGGGTTTCGAGCTGATTCAGATCGCTGCTAGATACGCCGGTGGGTGGTCACGTTTGGTATATAATTAATTGAAATGTTCTCTGTCTCGACTCGTTACGCTTTGATAGAACGTGCCTGCCTCGTAATCCGGACAAAACGTTCTACTCGCTATATTAATTAGACACCGTGTCGCGGGGAAAGAGGGAACGAACTCCCGTTCTGCAATTTGTCTCGAAATCGTTCGCAAAATACTAATTTGGAAGCTGACTAGCCTCAGAGAAATCTCGCGAACTGCTATTTCGCTCGTTCCTAGTCGCAGATATCGAGACGACTGATCGCGGCTGACGGTTTGCTGCGTTCCTCGCTCGCACACACACACACACACACACACACGCGCGCGCGCGTATAGATCCTAGAGAAGTCGAGCGGATCTTGTTTAATTAATCGAATCAATAGCGAATAGCATGTTAGCCGGAGATCTTTAATGTTACGCTCGCTCGTTCGCGTGTTCCCCGACTGTACGCCGATGTTACTTAATTCAAGGTGATATATTGTTCGAGTAATACTAATTAGAAACTTTAGCCGATGCACTGTACGAAGTGCGTTTCGTCTCGCTATTTGTCAGTCGGCCCCGCATTATTTAATGACTCCGAGCGATCGAGCGAAATCATTTCCTTTCGAGGATTTCGTGTTCTTTTTCGAACGGCCGCGTCCGGAATAATTGCCAACTATGTTTCTGACGCTAGAGACCTGGTTTGTGAAATAAAATTATAAAAATTTTTGTGCAGGTGTTTCTAACGCTATGGTTTTTCGTTTTGAACTTTTTAAAAACTTCACGAACCGAGTTCTTCGTGAAACTATATTATTCAGATGTAATTTCTTCCAGTAAACTTTCAGTATAATGTGAAATAAGTATATGAAGGCGTTTCTAAACTGTGGTCCTTCTGTTTGAGGAAATCGGCATTACTACGTGTTAACAGATCAATCATATATCGGTATGTAACGATCTTTTCTGCGAGTATTAAACTAATCATAGGTTTCCATAGGACCTTCCATCAAGAATGACATTAGTACTCGTTTCTAAAGTCGTTAGCTTGCGTTACCTTCTTCCGGAAATGTGGACGCAATACGAACCGACCCTCCCTTACCGGTTCATATAATTGTTCTGGATTTTCTACGTCTCAATCAGGTTTCTATCTCTGTTCTCCTGTTTCTGGTCGGTCCAGTGGAGACACTCGGCTACACCTGTATAGTTTGTGATCGTTTCTAGATCACCGATACCTAGAATTTTATTTGAATAATCCGTACATGCTTGGGAACGGTATTTACGAGTCTAAGTCTGATCTTTATGAATGCTTGTGCATAGCATAATCGTGTCTGTGGCGAGTTGCTTTTGCTTCTCGACGAGAACTTCATTTCTTTGTTCACAATTATATTATACATTATATATAACAAAGAAGACACTTAATTAATTTCTATATATAAATTCTATTAACAATATAAATGCTATTAACAAATTATTAATGTATTGATTGAATTGAAAACAGAACGAGAGCAATGTTACTCGCAGATTTTGTGTGTAACACCATCCGAGTGTGATTAACATCAATAATTAGTTTCATCGAAATCTACTTTACATTTATACACGAGCAAAAACGGAGTGAACTAAAAAAATTTGTTTAAATGTTCTGATTTGGAGATATTACAATGAGACTAATATGTGCTTAGAATTAAAAGAGTTACATAGAAGATGCCGAAGTCGTATATAATTAAAAGTGAAAATACATTTCTTACAAATGATTGGATCCACAGTCTATTTGAACGATCCTACAAAAACTCCTGTAACACTATCGCTCGCTGAACGAACCCGACATCAGCATGATAAGTGAACTCCGTCAAACGTTGTAAATAAAAAATTAGCTAGACCTTGCCTTGGTAGTACAAGAGGGGCTTGTAAAAAGCTGTGTACCTTGCAGGTTACATTGGAAAACAGATCGTTCGACGTGTAATAGTCGAAGATTCAGAGCGTAATTGTTCCGGATTCGCTATGTCTCTATCCGGATTGGTCTTTTTGCGATGCTGTGGAACGAGTAGAAGGGAGGGGGGACGATTTATTTCTCCCGCGACATTAACGCTCTCGACGAGCCAGTTTTACGCGTTGCTGAACGCAGGCCGACCTTTCGTGGATCGGAAACCGATCATCCGCTTATTCGATTCTTCGGCGTCCCCTTTACCCGTTCTGTTTTCTCTCTCTCTCTCTTTTTCCACGTCGTTCCTCCTTTCCCTCGACCTCTCTCCGGTGTCTTCTGATTCGCCCTGAGCACCGTCACGTATCTCATGCCATCTTTCCCTCGGCAAATCGCTATCGATCGAGATCGCGGTCGTGTAGGAACATTACGTTGAAATTGCGCTATCCGTTTGACCCCGGTGTGGGATCGTCGTCGCGTCGATCTCGTTCCTCTATCCCCATCCCATGGAAACGACACTGTCACCGTTACCCTCGATCATCCAGCCATGCTAACGGACGCTCTATTTTTCCCTTTGAAACTCTAACCTTTTTGCTTTCGGAAAACATTTTTACCCTCCCGTGCTCCTACACGGACTGCCTACTCATTTTTTATTTCTAGATGTTGCATTGGGTCCAGGAAGTTACTTTATCATTGTGCAAACAGTGAAAGAATAACCTTGTCACAGCTTTCTCTGCGGCAGAGATCGAAGCAAAGGGCTGGCTTTTATTTCTCAAAAAAAATCTGTTCTATTTTCTTATGGCTTGGATCAGGAATTTCAAATGATACTCATTTTTTATTTCTAGATGTTGCATTGGGTCCAGGAAGTAACTTTATCATTGTGCAAACAGTGAAAGAATAACCTTGTCACAGCTTTCTCTGCGGCAGAGATCGAAGCAAAGAGCTGGCTTTTATTTCTCAAAAAAATCTGTTCTATTTTCTTATGGCTTGGATCAGGAATTTCAAATGATACTCATTTTTTATTTCTAGACGTTGCATTGGGTCCAGCAAAAAGTTCTTTTATGATTCAATTGGGGGTGGAAATAATGAAAAAATAATCTTGTGAGAGCTTCCTCTATGACAGCGATCGAAGCAGAGAGTTAGCTTTCATTTCTCAAAAAATCCTGTTCAAACGTTTTACACGACTCAATTTAATTATCTGCTGTCTTTTAAAATTTTTGTAGAACGAAATGTTTCCATCAGGAACATTTTAAAATTATTCTCTTATGGGTTGGATCGGGGATGCTTATTTCTAGATGTTGAATTTCCATTAGGAACTTATTCTATATAATAAAAATGAAATGCTGTTCGTTGGTCACGACATCACGCGAGAACGGCTGGACCGATTTGGCTAATTTTTTTCAAAAAATGTTCGTAATAGTCCGAATAAGGTTTTTAGGGAAAGAAAAATTGCAAAAATTTCCCGGAAAAATGAAAAATTCAGGAAAAAATGAAAATGCTTTTTTCTATGGGATTTTTGTATGAACTCATGACTACAACTTAAGATTCGAACGATGGATATGCGTGATTCGTTTTTTCTTTTGTTCGTTATGGTCCTGGAAAAGTTTTCGGGAAAAAAATTCGAGACAATTACAAAGGAAATTTGTACAGGACAACGTCTATCGAGTCAGCCAGTTGAACATATTTTCGTATGGATCATGCTCCTTTAAAATGATACTATACGGGATCCGCTTACTATTATCGGCGAGACCGTTAAACGCGCCGCAAACAATGCCGTTCGAGTTCATTCGGTTGAGTCGCTCGTTACGAGTACATTATGGTCGTTGGCGGCGCGGTGCGCAAAATGGCCTGCCGATGGAACTCGCTTACGCGGCGCGTCGCCATTGTTCCGTGTTTCGGACTTCGATTGCGCTCTTAGCGGGAGACAATGCGTCATTGTTAAATAAGGTGAAGATCTTCGATACGCTGGCACCTCTTTTGGAAAATGATTCATGGTGTTCTTTGAACCGAGACCTGGACCTAACAAAGTAGCCGCTGGTCACTGGTTCGCAGGTTGCTTGTGCGCAATTTCTCCTCCAATAAGTGCTCGGATAAAAAAATGTATTGTCTCATTTCGCGTGAGAGAAATCTTCGTAAGTACAAAATTTTCAAATTGATGTTTGAAGCGGTGATGGAAGGTCGAATATCGTCGCGGGCGCAGATATCGCACGGATTCGAAGGATGCGCCGAAGTTAATTGTGCTTTCATCGCGACATAAAATCGGCGAATGTGTTGTAAAGGGGATGGGGCGGGGGGTGGGTGATTTGGATCAACGGTGACGTCAAACGAAGCAGCACACGGTTATTTTGAGAGAGGACGGCTGGTGAGAGGAGAGGAGCGAGGTCGAGTCTCGAGTCTCATGCGATGAGTTCGGGTCAGCTCGCTTTGCTCGCGGGAGTCACCCACGCCACCCTTTTTTTCTTGGCGGTGATCCAGCGAATGGTGTCGTCTTCGCGCTCGAAACCCAGCGGAATCGCGTTCGATAATACCTCGAACGAATAATCTCGGTTTCTCAAGCGAGTCACGATCCCCTTCGAGCGGCGAACATTGCCCGTTTTCCTTGATCGTATATTTTCTTCGGAAACAACCATCGGTATTGACGGAACTGCTCAATGGAAAGGCGAAATCCCATTTTCAAAAATACAAAATACACACTCTTTTAATCTTGAATAAAAATCACTTTTCATCAACTTGGCATTTTAATTGTATGCTAAGATGTTATTTCATCATTACCGGGCTGCGAATGTTTATGCAATTTTTCTAGACGAATTTCAAGAAAGTGGTATTAAATAAACTCTTGTTATCAGAGGCCGTAGCCGTTGTAGATGTGAAATAAATAAAAACCGTACTAAACTCTGACGAATTTTATATTCCACCATTTTTCGCAAATTTTTCTGGACTCATAAATTTATAACGATCCGCAGTCTAATCGTTACACCTACAAGCAAGACAATAGGTTGTACGGTCCGTGTTTAATTGCCAAAAATTCTGGAAATATGAAGGTGAGATTGAATACTTGGATTTGGATAGTTACAGTTCATACACCACAATCAAAAAGCTATTTTGTCATCTTTGGATAGACATCTCAATTATATCTAATAAAATGTCAGACGTCTATAAATGCTCTAGTAACATTAGAGTAATCAGACACACACAATTATATTTATTATAATACTAATTGCGTTTGTTTGAATAACTTACCAGGCCACAATTAAAAAATCCATTGAAATTCCTTTATACGAATTCATTGAATAAATTCATTTATTTTTGCATTCACTGAAAAGGCAAATAGAGTCAGAAGTATGCTCGTAGTTGCATAGAAAGTTAAGAACGAATTGCATTTATTACTCAATGGTTCCAGTGTCAAGTTCTATTATCCCCAACGACGTCCCTCACACGACTAAATAGCCAGCACAATGAACACAAAGAATATTGCTATCTCATTAAGCGCGCAACAGATTATTCGTCGATACGCTCGATAACGCAACCACAGTCTGTTTCAGGAAACCGTTCTCGGACAAGTGAGTTTATCAAAGTAAAATCGATCGAACCTCTTATCGCGTTCACGTTTCAACCAACGTTTCTATACGGTTCTAATCACGCGGCGGAATCATTTGCAACGGATAGCCCCTTTTCTACGGTTCGAGTTTCATAGAAAGATCGAGGAGGAAAATCAAGATAGTGACCCGGCTAATTTCAGTCGCCGTCGGCCAAAACCGAGGCCGTTTCCAGCCATTTGTCGGAGATAGAGGATCGATATCCGAGGCATTCTGTAGATCGCGATCTACCGAATACCAGGAGATCCGACAGCGGCGCGGCGGGCAACGTTCGCGTGTCCGAGGGAGACCGCAAAAAGGTAAAGCACTGTTCGGGTTCTGGATACGACAAAGGCCGATTGAAACGCCCTGTACAAAACGATCCCATTCGTACGAAAGAATTTACTGCGGCGTCCCGATGAAATATGGTAATGGCCGGTGCATGACAGATATTAGCGTCGATTACCGCCACTGGGACGTCCCCATTCAAATTTCCCACATCCTCTTCGACCGGCTTCGACGAACGACCATCGATACTCCTAAAAAAAATCGTAAATTTAAGAAATATTAGGTCACGTTTAAGTACAGTAATCCCTCGGTACGTGTCAGCGAGATGTGAACGATATTTGCTAAAATATTTTCCTCGATACTGTGAAATCTACTTTATAAACTCAGCTAGTAACACGATACGATCGTACAATTCTTCCTTCCTAGTTATTTGCATGTGTTGCTAAAAGTATCATAAGAAAGCCTGTCATTACATGTTATCATTTTTTAAGAGCTGCGGTCTTAAAGCATAAGTGTTTGGTTTATACCTATTGTCTTTATTATAATATTCATGTATCTTCAGTATCCTATTCTGTTTTGTAAATTTTTATTTTCTCTGTATTGTATGTATTGTATTCTGTATTTCAATTATGTTGAAATAAATCTCATATGAGATTTTCTATAATAAAAAAAAAAGGAATTAGAAACACAAAGAAGTTTTATAATAGAGTCAAACTTATTAATTACATGCGTGTACTAAATACGTTGCCCTAAGTGAACGGATTATCTCAGGATCGTGAAATCTAGTCTGTTCGTAGATAATACTATAAACAATATTTCTCGCTCATCTAGATCACTGCAGCGCTGCTATGATGGCAGTGGAAAAATCATTCCACCTTCCCCTTAAGCAGCATATTAGGATAAATTGAAACTCATGATACACTATTATTTCATAGACTGTATCTACATGACTGTTTCGAAACTGTTTGTTGAAACTTTAAAGGCACAATCTCAAGATATACCGCTTAAAGTAAAAACTTTTCTCCTTTAAATATCCCATATGAGCATAAAAGCGCAGCAGCGTTTGCGTAACAGTAACAGTGGATACAGCGAGAAATGAACGGCTCGCGAGGATTCCGTCTTGATATCAAGTTTCAATAGCAACCGGCACGCATTCACTTTTCCCGCCAATTCGTAATCGTTAGCCGGATGTTCCGGGATCGTGCGTGCGCCCACCGGGATTATTTTCTAATGGGGGATAGCCGCGTGGTAGGGATTATTTATAGAATAGCGCGGACGTTTCGACAAATTGCTTAGGCGAGCACCGGTAACCGTTGCACCAAGATGAATTCTCCTACACCGGGTCTCGTAGATCATGATCCACGAAACGCACGCTGCTCGAGTTCTCCCGCAGGTTTCTGTTCGCTCGGTTGCGTGGGCGTCGAGCTTGGCAGGGTTCCAGGACTCGTGGGAGGCGGCTGACCAGGCCTTATAGACTGACCTCAGCCTCTGACCTCACCCGAAATAGTCTCTCGTTCCCTGGCTCGTTTCTCCTGCATTTCTATTTCGGAATTTTCCCCTCGCGCACCGCGGGAGACTCGACGAAAGGGAGAGAGAGAGAGAGAGAGAGAGAGAGAAAGAGACAGCCAAGCCAGACGACTCGGGAATTCTGGAATAAAATGTTTACGAGTTGACCGTTTGTAAATTCCGAATTCCTTCGGAGAGTGGTTTTCTTCCCTAGACCTGCTTTCCCCGGGAAACCACCATGGGAATATTTCATCTCGGTTTTGGACGAAGGCTCCACCTGGCGCGAAGGTTGCAGCGTAGAGAAAATTATGGGAGACATACCTGAGAGATGTCAGGGGTCTTTGAACCTCCTCGGTATCACTCTGTTGAGAGAAGGCGTAAGACCAATTTTGTTTAAAGTAAGATATATCGTCGCCAGACAGTGGATTTTATGCATTAATGACACAGATGATTTATTTAAATGATTTCAAGGACAAGTAAATTTTTATTTCAATCCTGTATCTTGCAATTAATGCAGGAAATTTTTATTTTCGATGAATATTGATCTTCATACTGATCGAAACAAAGAAAATATATATATTACGATATAGAAGTCTATATATTACGATATAATTAAATATAATATATATTATATAGATATAGTTACGGTCCGAACCAAATGAAATAAAAAATCTTGATTTCCAAGAAAATGATGGCATTTTTCGACTTTCACCTCGATCAAAAAATTAAAAAAACCGATGGTTTGTAAACATTTTTGTTCTTGCGATAACAGGGTATGTGTTGAAGATCCTCTCAAAATTTCAAGTGGATCGGTGACCTAGAACTGGAGGCATCGTGGCAAAAATTCGAGAAATTCTTCGAAGGCGTTCTCCAGGGGTAGTAAATTCGCAGGGCGGTGGTTAGCGCCCGGAAGAGGGCCATTAAAAATTTGTAGCTTTCTCCGCCTGTCTCGCGTTTCCCCCGGCGATCGAAAAAACAATGATCCGGCAGGGATCTCTGGCGGTGATCGAGGGTAAACGTGTAGTTTCGCGTAAACGTCGGACCGGTGGTCTTCGGTCGCTATTTTCAGCGTCGTCGTTTTTCTCGTCGGCGTCGACGGTAGCGACCAGTGGTCGAGGAATTATGACGTGGGCCGCATGCTACGGGTAGGTAGGTAGTTCCATTAAGATGCAAATTCGCCAATAATTCCGCGGCGCGGCCGCTTGTCGCTCTCCGCTCGCTTACCGGCTCGTAATCGTTCATGCCGCGCGACCGGATCGAGAGCCCGTTTTCCAATTCCCCGTGCATCACAAGGCGCCTTAGACGCCCGGAGTTAATTATTGTCCTGGGGATTTAATTGCCCGCGTATCGCGATACCCCTTGTTCCTTTTTCGGTAGAGGATCGCGGGGGGATTGTGGGGCTCTGCGACAGACGAAGGGGCCGCGAAGAGCGAGTGCGTGTGTGACGCGGAAAGCTCGATTCGCCCGGTGTTCTCTAGTATGTAGTACCAGTATCTGTTACAAACTGATGTTGCAGATATTTGTTTGGCGCTGAACAACGTATTGAGTACACTATCGGACAAAATTATAAGACTCGAAATTGAAGAATATGATACTAGATTTACGGTGAAACTGACGGATTCTGGATTGCTTAATTTACGATCACCGAGAGTGTAACAATTCATATATGAAGATTTATTCGATACATTTATTTCTCCGAGTAGATATCAGGATAAAATTCGCAATAAATCGAAATAATTATTATTTAATCTTATTATACAATCTAAAATAGTCGATTTTAGTGATCCGTAAACCTAGGGTTAATTTTGCATGATTGTTGGATAGATTTTTAATGCTACGGTGAAGGGAAATAAAGTTTTTAGTCTCCTTTTCTTCATTTGTTCGTGATTCACTCGTGGGTACTGCAACAGCTGATTTTACAGGTTTCATGGAGACATGTTCAATATAAAATCGCACAATGAAAATTCCGAGAAAATTGCCCTGTAATAAGCAGTAAGTAAGAACTAATAAAAAGGTCTCGTATCGTTAAATATGAAAGTATTATCGAGGTATTTTTGTGACGTGTTTCGGGCTATCGTATAATTTTGTCGACTAGTGTACCTGTTCTCTCGGATACAAGCCTGCGTACGTTTATATCGACCGATTTCCTGTTAGACGCGAAGTAACAATCCATTCGGCGACGAAAAAAAAAACGTCGGGCTACAGCAGACGGGTGTAAGGATGACCGGTTGTACGCGTCGATTAGAATAATTGGAGTATCAGGTATCATACGGACCGGTGAATTATTGTCTACTAAAGTATCCAATGTATTTAATGAGAGACTCGGAAGCTGCGACGGGTTTCGTTGCGACCAGTTTGCAACGGTGTTACAAATTTGCTGGGATATTTTATTAGGTTGGTGAGAAAGCAATTTGTAGAGGGATATTCATAGGTTCGACGTTTGGATGGGTATGAGCTTGTATGAGCGACTGAAAATAGAGCTTTGCTAATGATCTTCTTTTTGAAGCGCAGGATATGGTTGTCCGTACACTGGCACAGTGTGTATCGCTGCCATGTAATCATAATGTTCATAGGTTTACGATTATCGGTTATTTATACGTAACATCGGAAACCTGTGTATTTGCTACTAGGTTGCAGAGCACATTATAATTGGCGGTGAATAATTGCAACCCTGTATTTACAAGATTGCAAGTTCTTGCGGCAGGACTTTAATAAGCAGGTACATAGATCAATTTTCTTATTAATATTGAGTAATTATTAGGTTTCGAAGAAAGCTTGTGCAGTCTTCTTGTCGCAGATACGTTCTCAATTATTTCCAGATATCATGTATATGTTCTGATAAAATTGCTACTGGGTGCATTAATAACAATGAACGCCGAACATGACTTTCTTGAAAAGATATTTCGCAAATTGGCAGACATGATATTTCATAAATCTATCAGCTGATTCATTTCGAACTTGGCAGCTGCAGATGTTCCTTTATCACCCGATCTAGAACCATGTCGATCATCGCAAGATAATCTAGCTTTTGGCAGAAGTCTAAATTCTTTTCGTTGGTTTTTATTACATTACATGTCTTAGAATTTCTACAGCTCGAGACAATATAATTATTCGTGCATACGAAATGCATATACATTCTTGATTATCCATTAAGCTGGCCTAAAAAAAACCTAACATCATTTTATACAAAGATGTGTGAACAAGTGTTTCTCTAAGAACTGCTGCAACCCGAAATAATGGCATTACTGAGACAGAAAAATGATCGTATATTCTCCAAGAATTGACAACTCAATCCGCAGAATTTCAATTCGATATCTGTATCAGTTTCGCTAAAAAACAAAGAAGAAACAATTCGCAGACCGCATGCTTTCTCACCGGCGAACCCAGCGGGCCCATTTAACCGAACATAAATCGTTTCCATGGCTCATCAATTATCTGGGCAAAATTACGTGGACGTTCAGTGTCCAGAAACCTTTCAGCGGCACTTTCTCCGCGACACGGGGCTGTCGGCGAACAAGCCTAACTATGGTCCGCGTCCGTGACCAGCTAATCGCGCCTATCGTTTCGAAATAGGAAGAAACACCCTGGGAAGCGATGTCTGGTGTCGTCGTGTGCGTGAAGGCATTCGGTCTTAGATCGTTCCAGTAATTAGATACCCCTGGAAATACGTTAAGTCATGGCTGTCCGGCTAGATCCGCTCGCCAACACCACCCTTTTCAGTTTATAGGAGAGCGGGAGGTGCGTTTCGTACACTGTTAGGGAATAAGCGATATTGGCTTACGAGATTGGGAAAGCGATAGCCTTGCCCGGGTAGAACTCTCCTTGTACTTCTTGCTCGCAAAGAACGTTCGCACAACGCGTACCAGCCCGTTGTCGCGCGGCAACAATCGTACGCATAATTCATAACGCGAAACTGTAGCGCTTTCTTCCCGCGGACACAGTCGGAAGCATCTTATTCTGGCTGCACTGGAAAGTAAGCGTCGTAAATGTTCGAACACCGTGGAAGTTGAGACAGCCCTTTTTTCATGTGCATTAGAAGCAACAAGTCTAATAAATATTCCAAAAACATTGAATTTGAGGCGTTTAGACTCCATTTCAACACATACTTTTCAACTTATACTGCACAAGTCTTTTTTACTGGAAAAATTGTCTTCGGAAAATTGGCTACAGCTTTTTATCCGTTCATAATAACATTATACTTTCTACCGTGAAAATGTAGCTGACAACTGTACCTTTTCAGCAGTATAAATGCTCTCGGGCAATTTTTATTCTATGAAATTTTATAGCTACAAAACAAAACGTGCCCCAACCTTTACGACAGTCCCTTATTCGAATGCTATAATCACTTCGAGCAGATAAAACAGAGCGGTTCCAAAAATAATCTCTAGTTTTAACGATCGTAAATTTTGCATATGCACTATATGATATCGGCGCTACAGGTTCGATCAACGATACAGAAATTAGCAATTTTGCAGTATTACAGTTTAGTACAATTTAGTACAGTTCAAACCTTCTTATTGACAAGTACCATTTCATTTACTTTGATCTTTATTCTGTTTTCTCACAATTAGCAAGTATGTGTAACTACCTAATTGTCACAACTATTAAATAGTCAGTTTAATGAATAACAAATTCTATTACATTAATTTTCACAGACGCGGACTTTCCTTGATGATGGTTCAAAACCGAACCGAAACATTGAAATTATAATACTGCAAAATTGCTAATTTTAAACTGCAATAATTTTGTTAAACAAAGCCACGACAGTGTTCGAATGCTATTAGAGAATAAACCAACAACTTTCTTATTTCTGAAACAATATGTTGGTACAATTCGGTAAATGTTCACAGATTGGACATTAAAAAACGCATTACTATTATAAAATAACGGAACGTTATGTATGATATCTTGAAGTACACACTTTGTGGAACGATATTTGGCGAAACACAGTGTCCTTTATGAAACTCGCGATAAAACTGTAGAACGGTGCAGTTTGGAGAGATAGCAAGCCTGTCGGTCTTTATTAAGTCAATTCACGACGGTTTCGGATCGTTCCAGTTTTCCTTGAGTAACTGGTAACAGGAATGAAAAAATTTTACGATGCCGCCAAAATGACTTTTGTCCAGCAAGATCGGCGATCCGTCACACCACACAGTCCGGAGACTGTACGAACGACCACTGGCACGAGATTAGTACACAGTCGACATTAATATCTCCATGGTATCGACTATTAAACCATGAAATACGATCGCCGGTCACGCAGGCATGAAACGCCGTACGCGGATTACCGTCGGTCACCGTTTGAGCGGGTTTGCGTGAAAATTCCGCAACCAGAATTATTAACATATTCATTGACCAGCTAGCCGTATGAAAAATGCCGATATACGCCCAGCAATTGACCGGCGAATTTGTTTGCTGATTTACTCGGACCGAGGATTGTAAAAGACACCGGCGTCGGTACGGAAAAGTTAATATTATCATCTACATCGAATAAAAGTCGCGGCTGGCTTATTTAGACAGCGTTACGTACTGGTGGGTCTTGTTGAGTCTCTGCACGAGTTATGGTGTACGATGCAAATCGAGATAAACGGAATCGAGAATGCGGTGAACAATCCTGGTATCACCCGCATTTTTCATTCCTTGCGTTTATTTTATGGGGAAAGTTGCCACTAACTGTTACGATTTTTCTGATATTTGTGGATGTATAACATTCCTTTGTGTCTGTTGAACATGTACAGTGATTCCCACTAAAATTCGGACACTCTTTAAAAGACGATAACTTTTTTAATATTGTACTATACGATTTGAACTGTTTTGGGAAGTTAGAGCAATTAGTTTGCTGCAGGATGTGAAAAAATTTTTAAGAGTGTTCGAATTTTATTAGTGGGAGTTACTGTATACGCAGAAAAGATTTATTAAAATTTAGATATAAAGATAATAATATATAAAGATTTATTAAGTTGAATATAAACGTTGTTAGACAAAAATAATTTTTACTGGTACTCTGACCATGAGTTTTGAAGACGTACAGTTTTTTAGTATATAATATTTAGTAAATAATACGTGAAATTTTATTCATAAAGTTTTTCAATATAATATCATTCTTAAATTTTTTAGAATGTCTATGATTTTACATTCCTCCAATTCATTCTTGTAGAAATGCATAAACTCCGCAGTCATGATTATTAATAAATGATTTCCGAAAACCTGAAGATCTTTGGAGGACTTTCTATTATGTGTACATCATTAAAAATGAAGAAACCAAGCAATTACCCAATACGTGTAACACGTAACTCACGTGTACAGATTGGTTCGAATGAAATGCAAGAAACTCGGTTGAATTAGAATCAATTTCCCTCATACATGAACATAAAGAACTGCGCAAACGTTCCATACAATCCTCGCGGAAGGATACCAGACAGAGAGCTGTGAAAAATTACGTCTGGAGCAACGCGAGCTAAAATCGTAGAATCTGCGCTGAAAAATAATCTCCGTTTATCTGCGGTCGAAGCGCTTCCGCGAGCGGAGGCCGACATTAATTAAGTGCGGCTCAAGCGTGAGTAAGAGATCCGATATTCATCGAAATGGCGTTCTTTGTTCACTTTGTTTAAAAAATTCTAGGAGAAAATCAGACGATAAAAACCGACTAAGTAGCACGGCTAACAATGGCGGTTTCGTTATCTGCGAGCAGAATCGCGAACTTTCCTCGCGATCAAGACGGAAGTCGTTGGTTGCGGACTTTCAGGGCGTCTCGAGCAAATATCAGCGACGGTATTAAAAAAAAAGAAAAAAGAACAAAAAACGATAAAACTTTCCGGATAACTAAATTAATATTTGTATTAGCGGAGGCAAGGCTGTGGCAGGCTGCGGCGAGCGTGCTGGCAGGGAGCGAACGGGCCGCTTTCACATTAATAATACGGCCGCACGGTGGAAGATGCTTTCTATCTCCGGTGCAAACCGGTGACCCTTTTACCGGGACGACATCAAAGAACGCCTGCAGAGGCGTACGCGGTACGTGTTTCAAATACATGAAGTCATATTGATAATAATGCGTGCGGACGGGACGCGCACGGATACGCGCTCTCTCGTACTGGCGCACCAGGCCCCGGGGGTACAAGGAAGTCTCGGGATTTGTGGTACCAAGAAGCCATGATTGCCGTGGCCCTCGCTACCACGTTCATTACATAGCGCGCCATTAATCTGGAACGGTCTGATGGCTCGCAGCCCAGTAAATATGTAGAACGATAACATCTGCGACTTAACATTCGTTCCACGGATCCCAGGGTCCTCGACTTTTCATACCAGGGGCAACTCATCCGCGCGGCCGACCGTCCAACGAGAAGCGAAAGGCGAGAACCCACTGCTCCGATTTTCGAACTTATGTGGAGTAATTGCCTCGAAAAGTTGGCCGAAATACGATTTTTCAAATCTTCCTTAACCCTCGTACGTTCATCAGGGTCAAAATTCACCCATCTACTATTGTTACAAGGTATAAAATGATTGGTCCCTCTTTATCTACGTTGTGAGACATATTTCTCTCAGATGTGTGACGTGATAAATGAAGCGAAGTTTATTAGTTTAAAGTGCGAAACAAAAATGGGTGAGAAAATATCATAAAATCTTTTATGCAACTATTTCTGAGGAGCGTATTATTTTATGCAACTATTTCTGAGGAACAGTTTTATTCTTTTATTCGTGTACTCGTGTAGCGTTGTTATGCGTTAAAAGTAAATCATCGGTGGATGTTGGAGCTGACAGATAAAGGTACGATCGAATAATAGAAATTCATTCAATTTTCTGAACCACAATTCAATGATTTTACACAGTAGAATAATTTTCAAGCGGTGAATTCACAGCGAACTCGTGACTAAAGCGTGAACGTTGGCGAAAAAGTTCCGCAATAAAAATGGAAAACCGTGCATCACGTGAGTACGGTGGTAGATACCAGCACGATCGAATAATACAAAATTCAGTGACTTATCGGCGTGCCCGTACGGATGGGTCTGCGGCAACGCAGCATTTGTTCCAATCTAAGCGACCTGGGGTAATAAATATGCCTCTCCGGCTGATATAATGCGAGCGTGGGTTGGTACCACTGGAATCAGTCGTCGCAGCTGCTTGATTTACGCCATACGCCGCGATGCATCACGGGACTATCGTTCTGCTTGCATTTCGCCGACCGAAAATAGGTTCGGCTCTCTCGTAACCCGATGCTCTCTCGCTCCATTTCGTTCTTTTCTCTCCTCCTTTCTCGAACGGTTCACGAAGATCGGAGGGATACGATTCGGAGCGATCCATTTCTCCCTAAATCCTCTCCTTCATTCTTATCCCGTGCTCGTGACTCCATTATCGGGCGTCGTTTGTTTTCGGACACGGTTCATAGTGCTCGCGATTCACGCCGTTTTCGAAACGTTCCTCACCGTAAATGTCGGGACGTGTTTTTCCCAGGTTGTTCGATTTTGTTGGGCAATCTCGCCCGAAGTTACTTCGCTATTAAATTAGATCAGTCGGATCGATTAGGAGATATATGAATGAATACTAAATCATTCGAAAGCGCAACACGATGCCGAGTAATAAACGTGAATAGTTCATATTTTACTTCGTACAAATTCCACTATATTCTATTAATCTCGTTCATTTCCTACATAAAAATCTCCGTAAAAATTATCGCAATAGTTTTACTATTCAATAATAACTCTGAACCAATTTTCATTACTTCATTATTTGCGGACACTAGCTGTAAAAAGGATAATACAGGAATGTCAAGGCTCCACGTGGCATGAAACCCACCAAAATCGCAACCACGTGGGCTCGATATCCCTAAACAAACCTCCAGCATTTCCATTATTTTCAAAGTTTGCTCCTATCCAGCAACAGAAAATATTTGGTTCGAAAACAGAAGTTACCGCGAACCAGTTCAGGCTTCGTGCGAATTGTGAGTCCCGGTAGAGGGGACTGGACCGAAGCGTCGTCCGGGGACTGATCGACGAGCTACCTCGTCGGTGATACTGGTCCCGCCGCGAAAGCGTATATCCCGCGGCGTAAAGGCGGGAATATCGCGTGTCGTTCCGGCCCGAACCGAACATTTCAGCGTTTTATGGACGCGCGGTTAGAGGAAAGCCTTGTCGGGCGCGCGAGGTCGTCGTTTGGACCCAACAGACCCCGTATAGACCGCAAGAATCGGTCACATCGTGCAGTGTGTCTCCTTGTTCCTTCCGCTTCGCAGTGGACCGACAATTATCTTCGTTGTTCCTGATTTTATGGAAAAATTAACTCCATCATTTTGAACGATTCGTCAACAACAGTAGTCCTGTTGAAAGCACCGGTTCTCATTAGATCACCGAAGTTAAACAATGTGGAACGTGAGTGACATTTGGATGGGTGACCGTCTGGTAAAAAACCGGAAAGTGACCCACCCAGGTGTTTGTCACGTGTTGTTGGCAAAAAGGTGGTTCGGAACCCACCATAAACAAAAGTAGGTCCCGCTTAAAAGGTGATAGTGAGAATGGAAAGAGGGGGAAGAAGATTGGTAATGAATTCGAAACCCTGTGGGGACCAAATATCATGTCACTACATTTTGAACGATTCCGATGATGGCGGAGAATTTTCTTTCATTATGACTTCTTACGTGTGGACTGTGGATTTTATGCATTTATGACAAGAAAGTGTAGATCAAATCAGAAATGATTTTATATAATTTTGAACTGATTAGAATTATTCAAGAACCTAATGTCGAAAGCATTCGTTTGTTTGATGAGTGAAATGTAAATTTCTACGGGACGGATGAACGAAACGCTTATTTTCTTGAACCACAAGCAGATGCAGTAGTGTACACTAAAGCGTCCGCGGTCGGGACCGAATGCGGACACTTAAATGGGGGCTCCAAGGAAGAGATGTTACAGGATTAAAAGAAAATTCTTCGGCACCGTCGACTCCTTGGAATAACGTACCCCTGAACAATTTTTCTATAAAATAGGAAATAACAAAGATAATAGGCACGTCCAATTATTTTCGTTACCGGTTCGACCGTGGCGGACTCTGGTCTTCGTGGCTCGACCTCCATGGACCGGTTTCGATCCGCGGCTACCGGCGTCAATGAAAAAGTCAACTTATGATACCGTGGGCCTCCTCTGACGGGGAGGCCCTCGAATCGGGGCCCGACCCAGCCGCGTACTCGCCGTTCTGATTGGAGTTCGCCGACGTCGAACCCGGGGGCTACCGTAATTACTAATTGCCACCGTGCCTTAATTAGCGATTCACGTCGTTGGTTCATCAGCGCTTTCTGGGCCCTCGTCCGCCACTTTCTTTCGCCGATCCACGGACCGTTTTTCATTTGGAATCGTGAAAGTCGACCGGTTCAGCTCATCGTGTCTCTTCGTCTTCCTCTTCTTCGGTAGGAGCACCGTTTCTGTTCCTCTTTCGCTCTTCTTCATCGGCCATCGACGTATCAGGGGGAAACCGGGAGGATTCCGCGTATCGCGGACCTTCCTGCTCACCGGGATTGCTTCATTAGACAGGTGCACCTGCGCAGGAGATACCTTTACGTACCTTTACGCTGATTTCGGAGTCATTATTGGTCCGTGTCTCTTCTCTATCGGAATAATTTCTTCTTAGGAAACGGCTCCCGGAGGCGCGAGTTTTACTCGATTTTTGCCCGGCAATTTACATAATGACACACGGTGGGCCACCGGGTTTTCGAAGCTACGCGGAGACGAACCGAGTTTAATATATCGGTGGCAGCGAGTACGTCATTTTAGGTAGTTCGATTTTTATTATAGAGTATTCCGGGCAAGGAGAGACGTGAATTATTGTAATGGGAGCTCGGAGTCGCGGAGAATTTGAATTTTTATTGAGCCCTGTGCGACGAGCGAGTAGGTTGGATGTTGAGCTGTATTTTTTGATGACTGAATACCGATCACCTTTTGCCGGAAACATTACTTTGCCAGTGTGACCGTGACAAGACGCAGACTGCGTTTGCTCCATACATCGCAGTACAAAAAATGATGTAATATTGCAATATTGGCAATCTTGGCAGCCAATTCTGTTTGCATTGTCAACAGAAACCTTTACAGTTTCCAATGGCGCAAAACAGAACATCGGGACTCAATTGACAGCCTAGAAACGTCTTTCTTAAAAATTCTACATATGCGAAATATCGCAGTAAGTGACAGGTCAGCTTCAAACTTGAATAACTTTAAACAAACAGACAATAAAAAAGCGAAAATTTCAAAAAACTGTACAGTATACCTGTCTAAAAAGTGTCTGTAAAGAAATAATTAACACATCTTCGTCACATGTAAACGATCTTAATAGATCTTCATAGAAAAATGAGTACTATATAAGTCTTTTCATAACAACGCTATATGCTACATAAATAAAAAAAAACTGGTACACTATAGTTCATATATTCCAATAACTCCGGCAACAAAAACCTCTCATCGATAATCACAATTGTAAATGTAACCAGGAGCAGGAAACGCTTGACCATGTTCTATGGTAGTGCAATTTATATAATGATCAGAGGATCAAACTTATCCAAAACCTTACTAGAGCAGGTTTTCAATTACCATTGGACATAAGTTGCTTAATAGTTGAACCTAATATTAGTGCTTGCGTATATATGATAGCCTTTTTAAATACATGTAACCTACGTGCCTAAGGATTTTAGATTTTTATATTGTAACTAATATTTTTGTTATACCATACAATATACCTTGTAATACTCTGTACTAAGCATTATGTTGTAATAAATCTCATATGAGATTTCCTAATTAAAGAAAAAAAAAAACAAAAACCTCAAATACTCTACAGTGCGTCGGATGGTTGAACGCCACCAAAGTATAACTTCAACTGAAGTTACGGCCGATTGGATAAAAACTTACTGAGCTTATTTACATTACGATGACTTTCCATGGAGAACGTCGACCGTTCCTCCCACACTCGCATCAGCCGGAATACAAGAAAATCCAATGATGTCCTGGCTCCTGTGTGCTCCCGACGCCGCAAAAAAAGGTTGGTTCGGTCCTCGATAACTACCGTGCACACCGATGGTTACGCCGTCAGGAAGAAGGGGGCTCCGGATCGGCAAGAGGTGGTCAGAAGGGACCTGAGAAGAGGAGAGGTTACTGAGAGGAGAGAGAGAGAGAGAGAGGAAGGGTCTTGAAACGAAGAGAAGATGCCCACTGTAAACGCAGAAGGAGAGAGGAAAGAGAGTGGAAAGAGCTGGACGCCCTTCCTCCTAGTTGGTCCACATTAATTAACCTGCTCTCTTAATTGCGCGGCTTGTTTATTACATGGCCACGGCCATTTGTCGATGGCCGGCTCCAAGAGCTCGGCCTGGCTCCTGCGCCGCATAGACCTATTATCCGATCTCTACCGTGCTCATTCGGCAAGCATACGCGTATCGATTCCGAAGGACCCGCCGCAATCTACATACGGGAGGGGTGCATTCCGATACCTCGATCCGGCGAAACGAGGGATATTTGTTTCGACCGGAGTCGCGGCCATGTTACTCGCATGATTCATGATCGGTGCTAATGAACCGAACCCTGGTTTTTGCGCCGAGACCGTTTCGCCCTTTTCGGGCCTTCGATTATGCGCAGAAATTATCGCTCGAACTGCCATTCGTATATTTTCAATCCACGTAATTTGGGAACATATATTAACCCTTAACACTCGGCTGTCCCCTCTGAGGCACCACTAAAAATTGCTGTACTATTACTACACATTTAAGTATTATATGAGGTATTATATCAATTTCATATTTATCAAATTTAAAAAATCATAGAGAATGGAAATATTGTAGGTCAGAAGAAACGTTTAATTTTCGAGTTAAAATAGCTCCGACCGCAAAGTGTTAACCCTTAGCACTCGGCTGTCCCCTCTGAGGCACCACTAAAAATTGCTGTACCATTCTTTAAAATATTGTTTACATTATTAAATATATCGGTATCTAATCAATTACTAAACATTTAGGTACTGTATAATAAAATTGCAAAAATCATAAGGTATGGAAATATTCTAGATCGGAAGAAATGTTTAATTTTCCAGTTAACATAGCTCGGAGTGCAAAGGGTTGATGGAGTGCTCAAGCCCAGGACCGGGGATATTGGGTCTGTCTCCACCCGAAATCGCAATTTTCAAATTGTCATCATGAAAATGTTACAGAGACACTCCTTAACCTATCATAACAATTACAGTTTCACTAAATTCGTGTAAAACAATCGTTAAATATTTTGTTTTCAGTTCAATTTTCATTTTGCTCTGGATATGAACAGTCACGTGTAAAAGCGAAATCAAATTTGTGGGGCGTTAGAACCTAATGCGTTCCCTCTGTTATATTGTGTTGACCCCGCCCACACACTTCTACGCTCTGCCCACTTTCATCGATAGGCGGGGAACTGAATAATTGATGATTTAAATCCGAGTGTTTTATTTGCGAAGTGGTATAGATGAACTTCGTGCTGAAATGCTGCACAGCTTTTTGCAAGATAAAGTTCAAATATGAGCTACATGTACATTTAATTTAATTCATTTAAACTGTATTTTAAAATTTTTGAATATTACGTATATTCTATTTTGGATTGAATGTATTCTCCTCTTTCGCAAAGAAAAATTCTAATTTTCGCAGCTGTGAAAATATCGCAGCAAATAGTAGATGTAGGTATGTGTTTCTCTTGAAAAGTGTAGCAATATCAAGTGAACATAAAATGCAAATATTTTCCATTCGGTACACATTAGCAAACATTGGTAAACATCGTGTATACAACGTGCATTGCACCGCGAACGCGTAGGAGAACACTTGCTGTCGAAGGAATTCCCGTCGCGATTAAAATGAAAATTATGCAACAATTTCCAGCGAAACTAATCGCGAACGCGCGACAAGTTGACAGTATTAAAATAAATAACTACACACTAATCCATTACGATCTAATGAATATTTCATCGTACAAGCGCGTTCGTATAAATTATTACACGCACGATCCTTACGAGTCCGATTTGCAAAAGTAACGAAGGCAATCGACTCGACTTTATGCACTTGCCACGGAAAGTAAGGTAATGGTCGCAATTTACGGCTAAACGAGTACAATTATGTTGTATGCACTTTTAATTCCTTACATTTCTGCATAAATCAACTTACAAACAATCGTACATCAATTTTTAAGGTTTCGTTGCAAGGAGGAAGCTTCAATCCTTAAACCCATGGTAGTTTCACTAACGAGAAAAATTTTGAAAGTTTTTGGAAACGTTTGAATTTGCATTATTTTTTTTAGGAAAAATGGGTCTCCAGTTTCTCATCTGCTATACCATGTAAACCTATCTTAGATAAAAATAAATAATTACGTGCGAAAGTAGAATCTTCAAGCTTTAAAATGAATCCAAGTTCATCCTCGTACGATTGTTTTTTAGAAAATTAGAAGATGTTAAGTATCTTCAATTTCTTGAGAATCGTAGAGCCACTGTATATCGATAGAACGATATTGTCCGCGACAGTGTTGCGAACGGGGTCATCAACAATCGAATTCCCTATGGTAGCGCGGCGCTGGCAGTCAACCAGAATACGTTTTGCAATGATTCCATCTGTAAACGCAGAGGAAATTGTGCGTGAAGCTCGCGCCATTGGGACTAGTGTCCGCATTAGACATCAATTATGAAAGAACATACCGCGAGTAGACGTACGCCAGCGCTCGATGATAATTATCAGACATTTTCCGTGACCGTTCAGCCGTGGGCACTGACATTTTGACGTTAACTCGAGAATTGAAAAACAGAAATCAGACACGTACCATTTATGTTGATTGTGCTTAGAGAGGCAGGTGTTAATGAAATCTTCGTAATCGAGATAGTGTTCCGACCTTTACAACCAGATAGAAAGGTATATTTGCATGCCTCGGTCGTTAAGTCGCTTTGATTGCCCAGAATTTCGAGTGTCTTATCGCGCGCTGTATAGTGCCGTTTCCATTTTTGCGAAAATACGCCGCTAAAGAATTGCATCGCACCGTTCCCGGAGGGTTTTATCGCGTTTCAGGTCAACGATAATTTATTATGCACATTGTTATCTAGTCATTTTTTCTGCACACTGAGCTCGAACCATTAATTTTGTTGCACATGCCGCAGAGTCGTGGACATGTCATGCGAACTTATCCTTCAAGGTTTGAAGTTTTGTACAGAAAACTAACATAACTACCATTTCTTTTAAATTTCTCTTGTAGTTCATCATTTTTAAAATATTGATATGCTTGGAACAAAGTAGAAAATATTCATTTAAAATGTAGAATTGTTACAACATTTAAATCGATCATTTTCATGTTGAAGTGGTCGGTATCTTTAATTCCTTTTACTTTCCCGTTTATGAAAATTGAATTTCGCATAAACATACCTTTGTTCATGAAATGTGTCATGTCAATTATCTATTAGATATTATTGTTCCAAATGTATGATACCACATAATACGCAATTGCCACCAAAGAGTTGGCAAGAATGTTTATTGCTTGTTCTCACGATTTGTATTGGACGCATTGTAGGTTTCACTGTGTTTGGCGCACTGTCAACTCAAAGTGCAACATTTACATTTCTGGGAAAGTCGCAGCTTAGAAGGAAACGATTTCGCGGAAGAGAATCGCGTGGTCCAATCAGGAAATGGCGGAGATCGTGTTGCGGAACGTACGATCCTCTTCAAGGCCGTGTTAGACCTTCACCTCTTGACACGAGAACGGATTCGAAGGCACGGCTGAATGTAGCCTGGAATACCATGGAGCTTATGAACCGTACACACCCGGGTACTTAAGACATACTTGACCCCAGTGACAGAATTGAGTCAACTGGATATCGGTGCTCTATTTTATGCCAGCTTTCATTCAACGCATTGACTGCCATGGCGGTCGTAGGTGTTCGGCATTTCTAAATCGTATAAGGGAACGTTGTATTTCTAAATGGCAACGTTTATCATTGTGTATGCGAAATTACACTGATCAAATACAGCTGCAACACGATCGATATTTTTACTTGGCGAAGAATGTTGGCTACAAACGTAAATACTTCATAGAAAAATAATGAGAATTCTTTTAGTATCCATTTTTATTCATTCACAGCAAATTTCCTACATTTATTCAACAATGTTCTACGATTTTTGAAATTAATAGGACAATATTGATTTAGATCACTTTAAAACAAATTTGAACAGGTCTTATAGATTATTAATAGCGCTACGATACGATCGCTATATTTACATGGCGAAGAATGTTGACTACACACATGAATACTTCTTAGAAAAATAATAAGAATTCTTTTAGTATTCATTTTTATTCACTCATAGCAAATTTCCTACATTTATTCAACAATGTTATACGATCGTTGAAATTAGTAGGACAATATTGACTTACAATTAGATCACTTTCAAACAAACTTGAACAGGTTTTATACACGACGTAATGTTTGTATTTGACAATAAGCATTCAATATTTAATACCATAAACGTCTTTTTGCTCACTTAAAATGCACATCTATCATTTATTATAGTTTTATTTCTTCTTACTTTAAGAGCACTGTTATTCTTCGTCAATATAAATGACTCGAATCTGCCAGAAGAAATTTAATTATTAATAGCTGTAATGGTCGCTAATTGGTAAGTGGATACGATTAGTAATTGCAGTAATAGAATATAATGAATTAATTGCAAAACGATCAAGGTTGATTGGTTTCGTTAATATATACCTCGAGTTATGTAAGGCCCATTGTGGAACTCATTTGAATCAGTAATTCGCGATGACTGAACGCTTCACAGAAGTGTATTATGGTAATCGAACTGCCTTCAGCAAAATCTGTGGTGTATCTATAATTTCATTGTCTGTGGTATTCGCGTTTATACCGCTTACACATGTGATTAAATTCTCGGGATTTCTAATTGTCAAATAAACTGTATAATTTCCATTATTTAGAAACTCATGCAAATACATGAGGACGTTGTTACAGATGTGTTTTGAAAATTCTAAGAATAATGATAAGTCTCGTCTCCAACTTCTTTATTTTCTAAATTGTTCAGTTTATGTTGTCGATGAATTTGCTTAATTCTGACATAACGTAGTTTTATAATAAATTTAATGATATCGGCGCCAGGTTCGATAATTTATAGAAAAAACAACAAATATGCAAATATTAAATCATGTTTCTAACGTTTCGATGCCGATGTGGATCTTTTTCAAAGAGACATTTTTGCGTCTGAAAAATATATATAACAAAATTAATTATGTTGTATCAAAAGTGACAAAACATTTAGAACAAATATTGAGAGTTACACGAAAACCATATATTTTTCAGACGCAAAAATGTCTCTTTGAAAAAGATCCACATCGGGATCGAAACGTTAGAAACATGATTTAGTATTTGCACATTTGTTGTTTTTTCTATAAATGATCGAACCTGGCGCCGATATCATTTTTATTATATATCTTAATTTCGATCGAGAAGAATTTAACCTTTATAACGTAGTTTGCTGATAAAAAGATTTATCGATCTCGGCGGGGTGTACTAGCGGAAGGGTCAATACGACCCAGCATTCGTCGAGCGAGGGTTAATTAGATAATGGGCATGGAAATGTATTCCGAGTGGCTTGCACAGAAGCACACGTAGCGGACGCGTGCACCGGTGGACAAAAGGAAATTCGCGGATGGTTAAACGTTGCCAAGAGCGCTAATTGTTCGGGACCACCTACCAGCTCCCAGCTCCTGATTTCATAATCCACGCTCGCGGCGCTTGCAGACGCGGTGCGGTCTGCATGTGCCATTATCTTCGGCGTTCGAGTTTCAATTAGCTTGCATCTCCCTTCCGAGACATCGCGCCGCAGGAATTTGAATCGAGTACTCTTGATTAATGCTCGAATCGCTTGCCGGTGAACGATGGGAACGAGACCGGATTTCTCGACCGACAAAAAAGTCAATTTTACCGATGCACTGTAGGCTGACCGAGCATTTTTATATTGCGGCTTGAGAAATACTGGTTTTTGATTTCCATTTGAACTTTTTGCAATCATTGCTTTACCAGTTTGCTAGTTGCACAATATTTAATGATGCATAATATTGCATAAATATGCATTGCGAATCGTTATGAACAAATGGACAAACAACACATCTTACATATAATTCTTTCATAATTCTCTACTTATAAATATATCATGTATTTTAGTACAATTCAAATAATATCGTTACCTAAAAACTCATCTGTCATGAGGACCCAATCAAAGTTTACGAAATTTTTCAATAGTTTATCTGCAGTATACGAAGGTAATTTTATTCGCACTGAATATCTTTTGATTTTACATTAAATGAAAAACTGTTTATTTAAAACATGAGAAATTATCTTATGTTTTAAATACTGTTTGTGAGGTTAGAATTGTGAAGAGTGAAATTTTTAAATTGAATATTGCATTTGTTCGATTGCTATGTGATGATTAGATGGTGGACTTTTTTTTGTAATATTGTCTTTAATGCAATTATGTCACTGAGGGATGATAGAGAACAATGCAGAACATTTTTATTTTGGTACTTTTATTATGGTACTTTCAACAGGGTCATTCAAGGCAAACATCGTAGTGATTGTATTAGAGAAGACGTGGAAAAGTGTTGTCTATTTGCACAGCTGCAAAGTTGCATTCTTTGGTTAACAGAATCACGTAGAAGTTTTATCGTCTCTGAATTTATTCTATTACATGCTGCAATCATCCGTTATGCCATATTTTCCCGGTATAGTTTTGCTTGAGTGACAGGAGTCAACTGGGGTTAAGTTTACAGTAACGAAAAACTTGAAAAGAGGAATTCCAGCAAATCATTTAACTTTTAATATAACTCCTCGATTTTCACGCAAGTTCAGCCGACAGTCGGAAACTGTAGCAACACTTTCACGCGTGGTTCGATCACTTTTTCTCACGATTCCCGGCAGTTCTTACGCTACTTTCACGGTGGCCCATTATCGTATTCTTCATATACAATTTCCACACACTACCACTACGGAGACTGTAAACTCTGACCCGTTGATCGGCAGTGTTACGCCACTTTTTTCCGATTAGTCACAAGTTATTTTTCTCATCGAGCCCGAAAGGTTACGGCGGGACCGACCGGTGAGAACGGGGATGCATAATGATGGAGATCGATCGGCACACAATCGTTTGGCATTGCTGCGCTGCGAGAAAATGCGTCGTGCGTGAATGTCAAGAACCGATTCGCGGAATTCCAGTTTAGTCACGCGTGCGCACGCGTACCCGTGAGAGATCGCTGCGAGATCGTTAACACTTTTCACGATTCCGACATTGTTTATCAAGCGCAGTCGGCCGCGATCTTTATTCCTCCTCGATGGCTACGGAATCGTAAAGCGGATTAGACGTCGGCGACAGTGATACGCGGCGATACCTCTGTCAATAACACCGGTAATTCATTTCAATTTCCGTCGCAGGTCGAGCGATCCACGGATTATCCTGTGTTTGTATTCGGTATTTTAATCTCCGCGATAAGTCCTCTCCAAGCGGAATCGACGCACGATGATTTCGTGTATCTGATAACGGCGCCATTGCTCCTTAATGACGGAATGATGCTGGGTTAATTAATTCTGATTTCAATTTAAATGGAAACACTATACTGTATGTTGAAAAAGGATTATTTTACTTGGATTAATAACGATGCAAGTGGGAAAATATGATAATTTAATGACAATTTAATTTCAACAAGTTTTTCTCCTCAAACTCGAATAAAGAACTGGCATTCAAATGTTAGTAGGACAGTCACACGTCTCCTGGGAAAATGTATTTTTTTTATTGGAACAAATGACACAACACAGACATTTATGGACTTCTGAGAAATATGCTTCTCCATAAAAATGAGTAACGTGATAAAAAATGTATAAAATTGTAGAGCCTGTAAAACTTCATTTTCCAACTTTGTTCTGAAAAAATACATACATTCAATTTAATCGTGTTTTTTAAATTGTTCTGCACATTCCTCAATTAATTATAGTTTAATCAATGTGCAGAAATACAAACAAGACTTAAAGTCCATATTTATCACGATTTATCAAGTCACAATTTCGTAAATTAAAACGTGCTAAATATTCAAAATAAATTGTCTCAGATAAACAGCAGCACATAGAAAACTATATAATATTGTTCTATTTAATTGTCTTTCGTACACTTTAATGTAAGACACAAACGATTATGATAGAAAGATATTACATGCATCATCAAACAAGCGGTCATACAAATTCTACAAACATGAGATCCATTGTTAGAACAATTCTCACGTTTCTGTATCGCAAATGCTTGAACGTGCCGCCATTACTGCACCTAGTTTCTCGAAAACGTTTTCCATTTTCCAGGGTAATTACCCTATCAATCAGCCGTTAGGTTCGCCATTAACAGCTGCCGCGAGTCTTGTTTGCGCGAAGTTGCACACAGTCGTACACACGAAACGACAGGAGCAAAAGTAAGGTCACTTCGCTAGAATAAAAGCAATTAGGCTCCATTCAAAGCTGCGCCGCTGTGCATTTCGACGCAGTCGCGTCCTGGATTGATTCGATCCGATCGAAGGAGTATTCCTATAATCGTAGGACGAGGCTTTCCTATTAACGCTTCATCTTCTCTTATGGTGTTTACGTAACGGCCGGGTTTTTTTCACGATTGCTACTACGAGGGTACGAGATTGCCGGACCATGAAAGCCGCGGCTCTTTGTTTCCTACCGCAACCAAGCCGCGAAAAACGCTGGCATTTCTGGCGATAATCGTTCCTCTGCATCACCGCATCATTTACTCATTACTGCAGAACACCTTGCTTCCTGAAAGCGTTGTCGCTTATGTTCTCCTCCAGCCTTGCTTCAAGACTGCCATACACATAGGCATTCGTTTTCTTGAATAGCACCTTGGAAATTATTTTTAAGAAGAAAATAAAATATGTGACCTGTCCAGTGAACGAACAAAATTGTGTAGTATTATCTTTTTATATGAAAGTTTATTTTCTAGTGAGAGGATGTTAACCCGTTGCACTCGGAGCTATTTTAACTGGAAAATTAAACATTTCTTCCAACCTAGACTATTTCCATTCTCCATGATTTTTAAAATTTTATGGATATGAAATTGGTATAATATCTGATACAATAACTAAATGTTCAGTAATTAATTAAATATCAACATATTTAATTATCTAAACCATATTTTGAATAACGATATAGCAATTTTGAATGATGACTCTGAGTCACCACTCGAGTGCTAAGGATTAATCTTAAACGTAACGTAAGTAGAAACGGTAAGCAATGCACAGACACGTTAGCCAGACTAGACAAAATTAAACTGTCACTATTGCAGACCAAATTACTTTATCTATTTATTTAACAATTCCCAGGAATGTTCTAACGCCCTAGTTAAAAATTTAGAATTTATACGTTTTTATTAACAATGTTCACCGTACCATGTACTTAAGCATTTATCTTTTTAAAATTGCAGCTTCGTTAGAAATTATGATTCGGTTCCAATAGTAAAAGCACACACAATAAAATATATGAAATGTCCAGTGAACGAACAAAATTGTGAGTAGTATGTTTTTTATACGAAATTTTATTTTTGTAGGAAGAGAATGTTGGTCTTTAATAAGGAACGCTTAATTTACATTATATCTCAGTCAACGTTCGAGACAAACAAAACAATGAAAACGAGTAAGGCAATGCTAAATTAACAGAATTAATACGAAATTTTATTTTTGTAGGAAGAGGATGTTGGTCTTTAATAAGGAACGCTTCATTTACATTGTATCTCAGTCAACGTTCGAGACAAACAAAACAATAATAACAATGAAAACGAGTAAAGCAATGATAAATTAACAGAAGAGAAAAATGTAAAACTAAAAATTCTATTAGCTTGCCCCAGTGTCCTCCATAAACGTCAATTAGCAAAGGACAAATAGTACAATATCGAGTAGCAGATCCCACTAATTGCAACAAATGGATCGAAGAGTGCCACCTATCGCGCATCGACTCTGGCTAGAGAAACTCACGGCGAATCCTTCTTCGAAGAGAAAGGGCGGAACTGAATCCGCTTGTACCGCCGGCCGTGACCTTGATTCAGCAGGTGCACTTCCTGAAGATTGTTCCGAGCGATACCTGTCGATTGTCGATCACTTAACAGTCGCGTCTCCTGTTACAGACGGGACGAGCTGCAACATTGTAGAAAGCTGCCGGTGAAAGCGTGGCAAACGGTGATCCATCGTTTTAGAACCCCGCCTAGCCAGCGATTTGCTCGGATATATTAAAATTCATTGAAATACCTGCGGAGCAATCTCTTCCGCGTTCGCTGCCGCATTAATTCAATAACACTTGCTCGGACATTTCGCGCCTTTCACGAATCCCGTTTTGTTGCGCGCGCGTTCAATTGTCCGCGAGATTCTATTTCATCGACGGCAGGATCGCTGCTTTGCTCGACAGTTGACGGACAGGTGTCTACGCGTCGCCGGAAATCTCAAGAATGTAGACGCAGAGCATTGTCTTTTGGGAAGTCTGTTTAATAATTCAACGACTGCGGGAATAGGAAAGCTGCGGTTTTCTTGCCAGTTTCTATTCCGTCTTCGTCATCTTCGGAGCCGCTTGTCCCTCACATTACGAGTAGAGTATCCAAGATATAGGTGCTAGACATTAATTTCTTTTCATAACAATTTTCACCGGCTGCAAATCATGCAGCAGTATCTTCGAATTCTTCAAATGTTCTCGTCGTCTAAATTTGATTTACTCAATTGCTTCGTTAATGCATAAAATCCTCAATTTAATTACGAGTCTCTCGAAAGTCTTTAATAGTCAGAGAAAATTAGAATTCACAATATGAATACGTGTGGTATACATTTGATTTGTTAAAAAATAAGTAATTCTTAAAATGAAAAGTTGAGGAATTCAAGTGTTGTATGCTTACCTTTCATCAAATTCTACAAATATACTTATGCAGACAAATTACACCCCTGTACGCAATTACCATGAGAATGGCAGTATTCAGAGAACAGGTTAATAAGAAAATGGAAGTAAGTACGGTGGCAGTTGGCACGACCGCGTCAAACGGCTGCAAATCTGCGCACGTCGAGTCGCAACCTCGAACACCTCGTTTGTTGAAACCATCGAGTCATCCTGGAGTCATCGAGGACTTTCGTGAAACCGATACGAAATGGATTGCCGTGCGAATTTTTTTCCAATTATTCATGGCTCGGATCCCGCGGACTGGTCCTTGGAGTGAACACGGTCTTGATCGATGTTGCTCTTCCTCGCCGGTAGCAGCGCGTTCTCACCCTTTCCCTGCGGGACGCCCATCGAAGCTTTCCCTAATGCGTCCTTGATGAGAGCTAACCTTGCCAGAGGTCTTCACTGGCCACCCCTTCCACGGGATTACTCGGTTTATCGATGCGGACGATTATTTTGCTCGTCACGTTCGTCATCGTCTCTGCGGGTCATCCGGTTGTTAACTTCTTCTAACAGCATTATAGAGACCCGCGATGCGGTCAACTAGGCGGGATAATCTTCTGGACGATGTCGTCGCAGGCTCCTTTAGCGGGTATGTCGTAAGATCGTCCCCGAGAGTCACCGTTTAATCCCCCGATGAAAAATGATCGCCGCACGGTCGGGACTAAGCAGGCCGTACAGGCTACGTATTTAAATAACGGTCTACTATTTAATAGACCGTTCGAATAGTCCGACGTCCATTTTTTCGAAGAAATTAATCGGTGCTTCCTTAATCACCGATCTTTCTAATCGCGCTCGATCGGCCCGTCAACTAATTCTATCAGTCACTGTAGGATTATCTCGTCCCCGTGAAACATGAGCTTGTTTAAACGGATGGTACAGTTTTGAATTTATTAGTTAGAGGATCATTCATTCCCAACACTACTATTAATATCTTTCTATTACACGTAGTTTGATCTTCGAACATCCTGTACAAGTGTTTCATTGTGGGGAAGATAATCTTACAGTGATTGATGCTATTTTTTCTTAGATAACATTTTCTCAGATACCTTTGAATATACAATTTCATATTTATATATTGTAATTGTAAGGAAATTTGATATTTGCAATTATCGTGCAATGCAGTTGCGAAGGTGTACCAGTTTAGGGTTAACCAAGTCTCATCGAGTTCGACGTTGTTTAAAATAATTTACACTGTACTCTTTCGTCAAATCTGGAGATAAACATCAAATTGACTTAGGATGGTCTCGGTTAAGCAATGACACGTTTACTCCAATGATTACAGTAAACGTATCTCCAAGGATGACTTTCATTCTCGAAGAGATTAGAATTCTAAATGAATTTTCTGTTTATCTGCAGATTTGACGTAAGAGTTACAAGTTTAATTTATTTCAAGCGTCCCGCTCAATAAGACGTGACATTTATTGAACGCAGTTCCAAGAAACTGTATAATCATCTCCTTCAACGGCGCTGAATTTCTGACGAGGGGGATCAACACCGCAACTTTGTTGTAAATGAGAATTCTTGGCCATAAAAATCTCCAGGCGAAGCTAATTTCCTAGATATAAAATTCCTAACAAAATACGCACTGCCTAGAGTACACAGAGAAAAGAATTCCAAGGCAACAGTAAAACGTAAAGGTGAAACGCGGCGAGCGTAGCAAACGTTCTCGCGCAAAAATCCGCGAACGATGCTCGTAACTCTAGCCTTGGATCAACGGTGTTGCTCGCCAATGCTGGAAAAAGAAAACACTGTAGATTGCAATTTTAGTAATCATTTTCTTCCAAATAAAATCTCCGAATTTGGGGCTTGTGATACATTTACAATCTTTGCTATCTATACTACTTACTTTGATCTACAAAAGGCGCCTTCCAGATTTTCATTACAAATCGTAACTCTACTTTGTTTAAAAATAATTATTTACACATTACCCGGTAAACTAATCCTTCTACCACCTTAAGAACTGAAGTACATAATTCGGTGCAATTTTTAAAATAGTTTTTCATTTCTGAAAGGTCTACGAATATATTAACGTAATCTTCTGGGCACTCCACGTTTTTATTTATAGTCACTAACATCTAAAAAAATTATTTTCTCCTTTTTAATGCTTTTTAATATAACCGTGGTTTTTAAAAAGTTTTTTTTATATATACTTTTATTTTCTACTTTTTAGTCTTTACTACCGAGCGTATTTAGTAAGGCCCAGGTTCGCTTCCCGCTGAGATACTCTGCTGAGATTTTTTTAACTCCTAAACGCACAGTTTAAAAAAAATTTGAATATTGCACTGTCATCCAGTTCTGAGTTATGTTTAAAGTTTCATGTCTCTAGCTCACCGGGAAGTGGTTTAACACTAGAAAGACTGAAACTTAGTATACACCTATATTGCCCAAAAGCAGTCAAAATGACTGCATTGTGAAAGAATAACTAATGTGTAAAGAAATTTGTTATAAATAATTTTTAATATTTTTTATATTATTTACAGTTATATAACAAGTTATTAGTAAATATTACCAATAAAAAAAATTTGTTACATCAACTTGGTAGAATAAGTAACACTGCATAAAGATTCGAATAACAAGTACTACTTTAGCTTATTGAGCAACTGCAACTTATCAAGTATACGCCCAAATCGACAATTTATCATGTACTTGTATATTATCATGTGACGGTAATCGAAAAAAAATGAAAACTGTTATTTCAATACAGAGCCGAACTGGTCATATAAGAAATTTACTCAATTCAATAATAGGAGTCATTTGATTATATAAAACTTCCCAAGCAGTCAAAATGACTGCTTTTGGGCAATATAGGTATAACACACATATATGTATATACCGGAAATGAAGGAGGGGGGAGGTAACTACAATTATTAATAAACGCATTTATATGTTGTACAAAAAGTCACAAAATTCTAAAAACTGTGTTTTTGTTTATTATATTATATACATATACATATGTTTATTATACATATATGTACATGTTATGCAATATATTAATTTTGTATTATACATTATACATAACATATAAATTATAGAATATATACATATACATATATATATATATATATACATATATTATATACATAATTGTTTTTCTAATTGAAATTAAAAAGCAGTCAAAATGACTTCCTTGGGAAATCTAGTGTTAATATAAGCGTGGTAAAATGATTGTAAACAATGAAGATTTATGCAGTTTCTGTGCATGGTGCATAGGTGACGTTCGGGAGCCGAAATGTTGAGTACGCCAGGACACGGTAGTGTTTCGCAAGATCGTTCAGTAGCAGCGAGCTATGAAGCCGTTGGACGAGTCAGCAAGCGAACAGCGGTGGTACAGGGACAAGGAACAAAGGCTGAGTTCTAAAAGCCCGGTCACTAGGCAGGCGGCCATAGCTAGGGGTATGGGAGGGCTGGCGGAGGACAGACGACATTAGAGGCACATTAGCGTGCGCCACTCGTCGTCCAGCTGGTAGTCAACCAGGCTAGCTAATTACATGCCGATTCCAGAGGATCAGCCGCACAATGCCGTGTCGACATACCGTTGGCTCGTCGAGGTGCGCGGGGGGTCCTCGATATATACCTCGATATATCCGTGTATATCCGCGGCTACGCTTTCGCAGAAAGGTTCCATCGGTTACACGGTTGCTCCCTGCAAGCAGAGAGCGCGAGCCAGCTAATCGCTCGAAACTCGCTAACTCGCCGGCGATTCGCGGTCGTCGATTTACTGGCGTCGATCCCCCTACAAACCGCCTGGTAATTGTTCCTCGTGCGTGCTCCCTATGGAAGCTCGGTTCCTACACCAGCCAATGATCCCTCTTTCTCTCATACTCTCTATTTTCCTTCTCTCTCTCTCTCTCTCTCTCTCTCTCTCTCTCTCTCTCTCTCTCTCTCTCTCTCTCTCTCCCTCCCTCTCTCTCTCTCTCTCTCTCTCCGTTTCGCTTGTACGCCCCAGCTAAATGAAAGCGAGCGTGCACGAGATCCTATCGTCGCGAGGATCGCGTATTAAATACAGAAACGAATTACTTTCTCGTGGGCCGACTTCAAACCCTGAGCGACGAGCTGTGAGGAGCTGCCGCGGTCAACTCATCTGCATCGAGCAATTAACCCCTCGACTTGTAATTAGCGTTGGATAGTCGATACTCTACACCGGGAACCTTCCCGCGCTATTCAATCGTCCCCCGAGCTTGAATTACTCCCGTAATTGTTTCGAGAATGCGAATCATTGAAATTCTTCGGGAAATTAATGTCCGGAGTTATTGGGAACATTTGTTGAAAAAGATTTTCTAATTTTGATAGTGCTGGATGTGTTCGCGTCACATGTTTTATGGTAGGATGAATTCTTTCGTAGTATCCGAGGGATTTAACACTAGAACTACCGGACAAGTCAAAATGACTAATGCAAATTTTTTTCGATTAGAAATATTACAAGTATAAATATGTTTTTTTGAGAAATTTTTTTAGTAAACTTCTCTATTGAAGTACATATTTAAATATCCCCTGTACGAAATCTAAATAAATGCCATATTGTCATTATTAGAAGGCAATGTATGCCAACTGCAGTTTAGTGCTCGGTAGTTCTAGTGTTAAGAATGTCTTCAAGAATATGATTAATTTACTAAATACATTCTTCTATCGATCGTATTTGTTGTTAATATAGAATGGTTAATGTTCGATCAAACCTTGCACTGAAAACATTAACCATTCTATATTAATTTACTAATACTGAAACTGCTGAGCTGTCTTAAAAGTGTATGATATAAATTGCTTTATTTTTGACTTAATAATTTATTATATGGAAGTATCTCCAAAATGTAAAAACTTACAGAATAAACAATTCGAAATTCGCCTGGCTGTGGTATTTCTAATATCGAAAAATTGTGTCGCAGATTGAATTCCAGCAAGATTTCCGTGGAGATAAACCGTATTTATTGATAAAATATTAGAACGTAGCCGAGAGATGATAGGAACATCGCGTAAAATATGTGAACGAAATTAAAGGACGATTGCAGCCTCGATTCTAAGTGTGTATACTTTACAACCCTTAAACGCAACGGGAACAACATGCAGCCCGTAGAGGAAGCTTTTGTTCATTCGCAGCGGCATTACGAGGAAAATCTTGCGGGCACGGTTCAAGTATCTATTTGTAACTGCGTGTTCATAATTCTTTGTACCGCGGAGAGATGCGCGCGTATGAACTTTTTCGTTCCAGCGGAACACGCTGGATCTACGCTGGTCCGCAGATGTTACCAGCGGGAGTTCTTCAGGTACGTATTTGAAGAACGAGCGCTCATTTCAGACCAGGCTGCGTCCCACTGCGACGAAAATTCAAATGTTAAGATACGTTTCTCACTGCGAAGATCAAAGACTGCTGCTTCCTCTTGATGCTTTAATTAATTGCCCCCCTTTTGTTCCGATTACGAACATCCACGCTCGTTCGAGGGTTCGGAAATCTTGCGATCGCTTATCATAGAAAATGGGACTGGATCAAGCAGTCCATGCTTTTCTAATATTAATAACAAAAGGAAAAAGAATGCTTAGTCAAAAACTGATTAGAATCTTCAGTTTCTGCATGCAAACTTTCGCTAGTGAAATAGGATCTCCAAAAAATCGAAGTTTAGGGCTATAGAAGTAAAGAGTTTATCATTCGAAATGAGAAGTTAGAGAAGCAGGAAGGTATACAATCTTTCTATTGCTGACACTTTAATCTCGCGAAACTATAATCACTTCATGACTCTAACGGAATAATATCCTCGATGACATGGTGCTCAGAGAGACCGCTCTCTTCAAAGTAACCCTGCGGAAGCCTGAACCCAGCAGCACAATCATCAATTCCACAAAACAACTTCCCTCATTAGTCGCTCGTTACTCTCGAATCTTGAAGTCACCGTGAAAATGGCGATCGAAATATCCGCACATCATGTCGTGTAAATGCGTTAAACGAGTCCACGATTTTTCCAGTGTGCTCTATCAAAGAGGGAGACGATCTGAACCGTCTTCCGACCTTATTGTTCCTGGAAAATGCTTGCACCGGAGTGGCTGGTTGTGTCTTTATCATTTTCACGAGTGGCTACGCTCGACATAGCTGAACCAGCGGGACAGGGGCCTCGGTTCCTGCTCGCTATTACCGGCAGGATGTCTTCTCGAAGAGACGAGGAACAGAACCGTCGACAAACGTTTCTCCTCTCTCTGCCGCTGTGTGCCGGTTTCGCGAACGGCAAACACGGGGCATGAGTCCGTCGCGGAACTGTTGACGGCCTTCAGCTTCTTGCGAAAACTGTCTTGCGTTGTCGTCGCCGTTGCAAACCGTTGATGACACTCTACGCCACTCGAGGCGAGTCACCAGGTCCGTAGTATACCTCCTGGTCAGGTTCCTCGAAGAGTCTCAACCCTTGTTGAGGGGACAGGGACATCGACGACCGGGACAGCGGCGACGATTACGACCCGGACCTCTCTCTTCGGCAATTACCGCTCGAGTGGCACCGCAACGGACAGGTGGCCAGGACGTCATCCGCTATTCCTTTTTACCCCAGCGCCTCCTGTGAATTTACGATGGAATATATATATGCTGGTTACAGCATTTATTACGAGACGTGTCCCTATGCTTTACGATTCCCCGGAGATTCCTTATGCTGTCTTTCGCCGCGTTTCCTCGGTTTTCGACCAGATGCCTCCGCGACAAGCGATTACTATTCTTGATCGAGAGTTGCCATTTTTGTGGAGACTGTTCTAGCTTGTCTGTTAAACACGGTAGACAGCGTGATTGTTTTCTTCGAGGTGCGCAAATATAATGTGGGTGATTGACGATGAAACTACCGAATACTAAAAGCGAATAAAATGTTTTAGTGGACAATTTTTATTACAATATGTGCTTGGATAAAAAAGTTTATGGAATCAATTTTTATGTAAGCAATTTCGACATTTCAATAATTGCAAGATGAACAAGAACGCGAGCTAATAAAAACGTGGTAAGAATATAAGACTGGTTATTTGACTAGCAGCGGTAGGTTTAGTGTTGGTAGTCTGTGGATATTTATGCAAAATAAGTATTGCGAGGAATTGGAACCATCTACATAATTATAATGAATACAAGGAGTTTACCAGCTTCTTTCGGTCATCATAGAAGTCTTTTTGCCAACCGGCAAAAAACCGCAGCGCACGCTTTGTCTTATTGTGTTGGACGTCGTGGTGGTCACTAGTTAGCGATACTAATTAAGACATTAAACTGTGGTAGTTTATTTAAATTGGAATGTTTGAGGAAAAGAAGCGTTTCGCCCGGAGTCTGCTAATTGGACTTACGAGTAAGGCTACGTGTAGCAGACTCAGCCTAAAGCGTTGTGATATTTCAGTTTTTTTTATGTGTTCATCTTGCGTACGCTCCTTATTATTGTAATTTATGATTGTACCTTAGAGCTACAATTTAAGAATTGAACGTCTCTTGACGTCCGCTTATAATAACCGCAAGAGTGCGAGTGAAAATAAGTGTATAAGACCCTCTTGCGAGCACTCAGTTCTCTAATAATTATCACTTTTCGATGATTCGAGAATCATTATCACGTTTTATATAGTACTTCTACATTATTTTGGTTGTTTTGTCATTATTAAGTTGCGGTTGTACATAGTGTATTTATTCAAAGAGAGGAAATGTTCGTGGAAATGTCGATGGCGATTCAAATAGGGATTTCTTTTAATAAATTTATTTCTTAACACACATACTATGATACAAATAAGTAAAGTAATGCTATACTTTCAAAGTAATGTAAAGTATCCACTTTCTTAGTGCACCGTAGGTCTGGTACACGTATCGTACTTGCAGTTAGTAGAAACGGTACGTAATGACCAGACTCGTTAGATTCAAACTCAGCACGATTATTCACATTGTAGATTAAAGTAAGGCAATCTTATTCTTTAAATTTATTTTTTGCTAAAAATTCCTAAAAATCTGAACAGATACATTCATTTGATTTTCACAAAATAATGTAAAATGGTCTCTTCGCAATGATATACTTTAGTGTGAAGAATACTTGCGGAGGTTGTTACTCGTTCATTTCTGAAAATTTTGCAATAAAAAAATACCACCAGTTGCACAGCATGTATACTATTAAATCACGTGTTCATTTAAACAAAAAAGTCAATGAGCTTTTCTAAAAAAAATGCCGAAAGTTACGTTTTTTTTTATCGTTAACAAGACACGTCTCCTCAAGAATTCTGGAAAATTATGAAAATTACGAGGGGTCGATTGAATGAACTGATTATCCAGTTTGGACAGGGAGTGCGGCGCGGGGCATTCCTGAAGCCCGCAATAAATTCGAATTCAAGTTTCTCCGTGGCTCGGGGAGGCAAGTACTCTTGTTCGACGAGCACGCCCGGTCCACTCTCGGACTTATGGTTAGGTCGGCTTACAACCGGATCGGATCGATTCCCCATGACACGTATGGCGGTGTCGCCCGTGCATTATAGAGCCGCTAGAGAGTCTGCGGATCGGCCGGGGCCCCGGCGGACAAGGCCCAAGTTTAGAATTCCCGCGGATCGTAATGCCGGGCGACGACGAAGCCCGTTCGGGACCGTTACCGAGAAGTCGTTAAGCCCCGTCGTTAAGTCGATTATCCGCAGCCCTTGACGACGAGGATCTCGCATCGAGTTTCCTCGCCGATCCCGTGGGCTGGAGGCTTCGTTTATCGGCTGGGAGACGTGTCATGCCCGACAGCGTTATCCTGGATCCCGCCAACGGTCCGCGAGGATCCAGTTTTATCGATCGTATTACGATAAGACGCGTTTTCGTCCCTAACACCGTCCCTCTCCCCTCTCTTCCCTTTCCCTTCCCTTCTTGCAACATTGTCGACTTATGCTAGTGGTTCTAATAACTCGCATCATTCACTTTTCAAATTCAACTCTTCACGAATTTTTCTAAAGATTAAACTGCCATTTTTCGAGTAGTATAAGATACTTGTTTTTCATCGTCAAGCTTTAGGGATTCGGTGTATGTAAACCCGGTCAAAAAATTTCGCAACTGATCGCTCACGAGTTGCCAACGCTCGAGCAACTACCCCCATTCGCTGCTTTACCTTTCCCCTTCTACGACGCTTCTCCCCACAGTTCGTCACGTGATTAACCCGGTTTTCGAAGAGAGAGGGAAGATGACAAATGAAATGATTCTACGATATTTTATAAAAATAACAATAATGTATCTATCCAAATCTGTAGCCATTTCTTTATGATATACACCGAAAGAAATAAATTTTTATCATCTTTACTCTAGCATCTTTACGATTTCAATAATTGTAAATTAACCCTTAGCACTCGGCTGTTTCCTCTGAGGTACCACTAAAAATTGCTGTACCATTCTTCAAAATATTGTTTACATTATTAAATATATCGGTATCTAATCAATTACTAAACATTTAGGTACTGTATAAGATAATGTACCAATTTCATATCCATAAAATTGCGAAAATCATAAGGTATGGACATATTCTAGATCGGAAGGAATGTTTAATTTTCCAGTTAAATTAGCTCGGAGTGCAAAGGGTTAAAAATTTTAGAACCTGTCAGTCTGACGTTAACTAGTGTTAAGAACAAATCCCCACTCCCTTGTCTTCCCTTCTGCTTCGGTTAGCTTGCCTCAGCTTCCCTTCCGTCGTTTCCAGCTCCGAGCCAGCGCGGTGTTAATCCTCGCCGCGATCCCCGAACAGATTTATGGGGGACCGGAACCAGGGAATTTGTCGATCGGTAACGTACGACGATCGGGAAAAAGTACACGATCGCCGGACGGACTCCGGCGATGATTCATGACGCCGCCTAGTACCAGCGGGCTTGTTTAATGCGTCATTAGCCGCAGAATGTAAGGGCGCTTTTTAATCGGCGACCGAACGCAAAGGGAACCCATGATTGAACAAGGATTTTAATTCTTCCGGGCGAGGGCCGGGCAGAGCGGCGAGGTACCAGCTGGATCGAGATCTTGTGTATCAGTATGATTAAGCTGATGATTCGAGAGAAATCAGAGGATTGATTGGTTTGGTTTAATGTTGTATGACAAACTGGGAAATTTTGTTATAATAAGGGCTCGAACATGTTCAACACTAACACCGCTAGTCATATATCTATGGGTGAAACAATTGTTCTAACAAAGTTTGAAATTAATCATAATTAACTAGATTAACTAGATAGAATTTATCTATCTTTAAATAAATATGACTAAAATTTACCTTTTTCATTCTTGTATCATTAGATAAGTTGTGGTTCAAACACCTTTTATATTTGGTAGCATTTTTATATATTATAAAGTGCTGACTATTTGAAAATAATTGATTGATTAATACGTTTGTAGGTATGTTGATCAAAGTAGGATTTGACGAGGCAATGTTTATAACACTGAATTTTTTTCACGGTGGAATTTATGAAGTTGGTCAGTTTGGATGCCGAGGGTCGCATATGTTACTGTTGACTTATAAGTACCGGCATACATGTTGCAGAGCATAAAGTCACTGAATTTAAGGCTTGCTTCGTCCGTGTAGGACATTATTCCTATAACGACGCGTCGTCCTACTTACTAAATAACAGTGTCAATATTTCATGCGGAAAAATTTATGTCTGTTTTTGAATCCATTAATACTTGAAACATGAAGATCCTTCTATGAAAGACCAATAGTCTCTGTAAAGATGTCACGATCTTGCTGTACATACAATTCTTCAATATTTTCAGGATTCAATTCTACATATAAGTTCTCCGTCTTTAAATCGATTTGAAAAATGTAACATTTTACAAGCGATGGAGATATTCTGTCGTTAACCATTTAACTGACTGTTCACTATTAACATAATTAATTTAATTTTACGTATTAACCTTCGTATCAACATTCAACATTTTCTACAACAGTCAATAATCATGGTTTTAGTGCATATTTTTATTCATCATATCTAAATTAATTTAGTATCACCACAAAATTGGGAATAAATATCTGAGTCCACAGGCATTAACATACGTGTTGAACAAATATGTACAGAATATTCAACTGACATTAAAATAGTTACATTCCGCGTACAGTGTTTATAATTAGAATAAACTGGGTAAAATTGTTCAGTTATGGTTGTTTCCGAGCAACCACGAGGTAGGTACAGAGAAATATGATTTAGTGGGATTAACGGTTTTAAATTTGATTAAATTCGTTCCTCCCCGCGAGGCAACGACGTTCAGTTCAGGGCTCGTGGCTTTCTAACTGCATTTTTATGGTGATCCGATGCGTAAACGGTTCGGGGAGATTCAAGATTAACCTGACCCTAGGAGGCGTAACCTGTCGGATGGTTTATGGGATTCTTTTCTGTCATAAATATGATTCCGAAGAAGGGAGTATCTGAATCGTGGCGCTGGAAAAATTGTTGGTTTACGGTAATATGTTATGATCGAGTGCAGACTGCTTCTAGAGTGATTTCGAGGGTATTATATAGAGTACACGTAAGAATCAGTGATGCTTGTGTGCTACTATATTGGCACGAATTTGTTTCACAGTAACATGTTCTAAATTAATTAGGAAGTATCCACAAAATACAAAGTAATAAAATTTACTCCGCAAAACACGTCTCATTCGAATAATAAATATTCAGACGCAATCTCTTTTATTCAATTAATGATTTAGATCATAAGTATAGTATTAAAAAACGATTACTTCTCACGAAGAACACTTCCATTTTGCAATGTGCACACGTATAATATTGTTACATGCAGTGAGTAGCTTCAGAAATAGGGTGGTTGTAATTGAACTGTTCATTGAGACTGCACGTCCCTCCCACAAGATATAGTTCCGCCATCGCACTCGTTATTACAGTCAATGGGAGTCCCCACAGCTTTTACTTGAATCGTCCTGCTGAGTGAGTACACGAGGACACCGGAATTCGCAGAATCGTGGTGAACCGTGGGAAATGGCGGCCTGTTTCCGTCATCCTTGCTTGTCTCAGTCTAATTTTCTCTGTTTTCTCTTTCTAGGACTGTGACAACCTGGCGGAGGGCTCAGAGCGTGACTCCCCTTGGAGTTGTGGGGGTGGCAGCGGTACTGGCCGCAGACCCCTCACCTCCATTATCGAGCACCTACACACCTCCAAAAGCAGACTTCATAATGGTGAGTCATTGCACTAGCTTCTTCTGACACTAACTGGCCGGTGACTGGGTCAGCTAAGACTCGTGACATATAAGAGTGTCATTTAAAAATACTTCAATCATACATGAATTACATGTAGTACAAACATTACTTTCAAACAATTATTCTAATCATTCTATGTTTCCTGATAAACTAATACAAGTACATTAAGTTCTAAATATTTCTTAGCAGTTCTATATTTTTAAAAAGTTGCAGAACAGCTTGTTCGAAATTTGTGTTTTAATTCAATACATTGTTAAAGTTAATATGTCAGGTACATCAACGTGAACTTTAATGAAAAAGAACATCTAACATTTATTCGAATATATTTTCTTTAGTTTTGTGCTTGGTAAAAAGCATCCAGAGCTTTGAACATAATAAATCACTGGAGACTTCAATGCACGATGAAGCGCCATCACGTACAGATTCTCCACAGTGCACGTAACCTAACCTAAGGTTTCCAAATGAATGGCATTAGCCTAGAGCAATATCGTTCTTTATTAATACCATGAACTATCCGAAGCATCAACTATGTCTATAAATAACAATCTCTGATAAGCAAACAACATTTCCAGCAAGATTTAAAAGTTTTCCGTATTCCTCTGATTCGCATCGTACGGTGGCGCGTATCGAGGTCATTAGAGGTAATGAGACCATCCATAAACGCGAGAATGATGACCGGTGCTCGTAAAGATAATAAATAATCGGTGAAATATAAAGGCACACAAAACGATTCGTTCTCGTGGTGGCTAAACTAGGATTCTCTCGGGAGAATCGCCGAGACTATGGTGATGTCTTCATCCAAGGTAATTAGAGGCAAGGATGCACATAAGCAGGACGTACAGTGCATCGATTCTCTCGAGTGAAACGGATGTCCCCATCCTGAAAGCCTATGCCAAGTCTTTTAATGGTATCTTTGTAGAAACGAATCGAGAGAGGCAGATGTGTGGCGAGAGGATAAAGACATCTTTGAAAATGGGGACAGTCCGACTGATTGATAGATATTGACTGTTGCGAAATTACCTCCATGTTCTGTCCTCGGCTCTACTATAGTTAACCATTGTATTAACCGGGCAAACGTTCACGAGTATTCTTCGAATCGTACAAAGGATTTCAATAGACCCTTTGGAACAACGTGATACATAATACTTACAACTTGTTTTTACATGGAAGATTTTTAAGTGACCCAAAAAATTCGCCCCTTGGTTTAACACATTCACGATGGCGTGTACCTCCGGTGGCTCAAACTTGAATCTTAAATAATAGGAATTATTTCGGCGACGCCCCTTGCAGAGAAACATAAATTGCAGCACCGACGTGAACGTGTTAAATTTTCAAGTTGAATTGATAATTAAATTCTGAGATATCAGATTTTGAAGATAGTTAATGCACTCTAAAACTTTCCTGTAAATTCCAATGTTTGTGGAACCTTAATGCAAAGTACTAAAATTCTGTGTATATTTTAAAATTAGTAATTGAATCTATTCCTAAAGTATGGACACTTACGGCCTGTTGCATAATAGCATTTCTTACAATTGGATTACCGTCGAGATTGATTTTTTTCCAGTTAGATCGGTAAAGTATCACACCGTGGGCCGCGCGAACAATAAAAGCAGAGTGAGAGAGAGAGAGAGAGAGAGAGAGAGAGAGAGAGAGCTCCGATGTATCATTTCGGATCAGATAAACCGTCGGACAACCAAATTGCTTCGGGACCACGGAATCACGTGAGTGTTTCGGGAAGGGTCGATAAACCAATCAAGGCAGGAACACGGACGCGAGCCCGGTCGAATCTAGATGACCCGGACTTGAGAGAAAGAGAGGGAAAAAGAGAGAAAGAGAGAGGTAGAGGCGACTTTCTGGTGCTCTCCGGCGTGTTCGCGGTTTTGAATGAATCCCATTCCCGGGGCGAGCCTTGTATCCTCGTGGCGTCCTAGGTCGGCTACTCAATGGGCAGATCGTTAGATAGGATCGGTGCCCGGACCAGCTCTATAAATCCTCCGCGGGCACAATTATGTGGGGGATATAAGGATTATTGTTACGGTCCGAGGCCGGCATCGGCGCGCGGCTTTCGTATGGCCGCGAACGGCCGCGGGGATTACCCTCATAAATATATTCAGAGGCCATTATGCGAGCCCGGGGACGTTGATAACGTAATAATGAGGGCGTGGGCTAATGAGACGCGCGCTGAAAACTCATCCCGTAATCGTGATTGACGTCGAGGATCCTCTCTCCTACTGCTGCAGTTGCCGCTCCTGCTGCTGCTGTGCTCCTGGCTTCTTATTCTTCTTTCGGCCAACCTACCGATCCTCGATCAGCCACAGACCTTCGGGACTTCCTCTGTTTCCGGTTTGATTGGTTGCTGCTCAAAGCACCGGGCATTCTCTAATTAAGACGTTAACTTGCTTGTGTTTTAAGGCGATCCACGCTCACCGAGATGGCGACGCCAGAGATCGTACGTCCGATCGGGAACCGGTTGCAATATGGAAAAATCGTTTGTTTATCGCCTCCTGGTTACAGTTCGCTTCCACTTTTTGCGGCTGACCAAACGATTTTAGAGTTGTTTTCCCGCGTGGAGCGATTTAAGGGTATCACAAGCTTTTTTTAGTATAGAAAAATTATTTAATATAAGGTCTAATTGAAGCACTGTTTACAACATATCTCGAGGCACTTAACAATCTTTTTTTGTATTCTTTTTATGGAACCTAATACGTCTTTTTTGAAGTGAAACATTTTGGATTGGACAACAAAAGGAATTTAATGAGATACACTGTATATTTTCATTCAGATTTCGATTGGATTTGATTTTATATTAACTGAAACAATAAATGTTGTGATATGATTTCAAGTTATCAAATTATAGTGATGTTCGTAAAATAACAATTTCAATTGGATTCGCCATACGAATTGTCCAAGGTTCTTCTTAATCAATTTCTATGAATATGTACGACAAATCCAAGGTTTCGCATCGCTACAACTTCCCTCCAATTACCATGCAATCTCGCAGTTTGTCGGTGCGTCGGATAGAAAAGTATAAATGTCAGACGTAAAGCAGTTTCCAAGGATATGCAAGGAAACGATATTAGCCGAGTAAAGGATGTACACTATTGATCAAAAGTACGATGTATCGTATATTTTCTTCACTTAATGCTTATTTTCTATAGTAGCTTTATAGAACGTACTAAAATTAATCATCTCAACGTTTTTATTACGTAAAAATTCGTACTACGTTTCAATTTATATTATTTTTAACCAAAAAGTCTTGAGTTTCCTAGTTACTGTATCATGCAGAAATATTTTCGACAAAAATGAACGACGTACTGCGAAAGTAGAGGCTTCAACCTGTAGAATGAGTCCACGTATACAGCTATACTATTTTTTTCAATGAAATTATCATAGTTAAAAAATATAAGAAATTTATCGAGATTGTCGAACAGATTGAAACACTTTACGACATTTGCATTCAGAAATCGGACATTTGCAACGACCATAGTTTCCGAGAAATTAAAGATGTCACTCAGGTGGTATCATTTTGTCCAGGAGTGTATTGCAGGACGATCTCGGCGACGTGTCATTAGAGTATTGCTCGTTCCGTGCCGGATGACATCAGAAGACTATGCTCACCTCTCGGTAATTCCGAGAGAGGCTCTCTTTTCTTCGGTCGCTCACGAACTGCACCTTGCCTGCCACGGTCTGGCCTAATAAGGAGCCTGGCGATGATCCACTGAGATAGATTCGCGTGTCATTAACCGGCGATTCCGTACCGAATTGCCCCTGTCAATTGTGGGAGCGGTCCGTGGTTCTTGCTTGCTCCCGGGGCAACGCTCATCTCGCGCAAAGTGTTTTACAGGGCCGGTACCGTTAACGCGCATCGCTGCCCGAAGAAACAGCTCGTTATTAGAAACGCTGTTTTTGGCCTGGCGATCGCACACGACCACCAGGCCTCAAGCTTTTTATAATGGCAAATTGATTTAACGATTCGTCGACCCGAGGCGTCGTTATTCATAGGAAAACCGTGCATTCGTTGAATTTTTGATGACTCTGTTTGTTTTAGCTCTTTATTCGTCGTTGATGCGCTTGGCTACACGTGCTAGACATTGGTTAGGCTTTCCGGAATTATTTCTGTGGTCAGTTTTCACTAATTTCACACACGGATTACCGTACCCATCAAAATCACGGAATTTAATATTTTTAATTCATCATTATTGACGTTGCAAAGACGCAGACACGGGAAATTATTCAATAAATTTATTTATTTAGGTATACATATTTAAAATGTGGCTAAAAATTTGGGCACACAGGTTCTTCTTGATTTGCAATTTTAATATTCTGAAATATTGCAGAAAAACATTCTGAACAAATTCACTGTTATATGTGCGGTCCAGCAGGATGTTGCTAGATTTGTTCGTAATATTTTAATAAGCAGAACCGTAGAAATTAATTCACTGAACATTGCTCATGATAGCTACCCTCGTGGTGGGGGTATCGACGTGCAACTTGTCACAGAAGATCTGGATAGGATTGTTTGATTTATGTCGATCGTCAACGCCCTGTGCGTCATGCTCATTAACGATCGATAAATCCACTCGCCGGTTCTAAATCAGCCGGGGAAACGTTGGTCGGCGACGAGTCGGGAACAGGCTTGCCAACAATGCCGCGTACAACCAATTAGAATCGCGTGGCCTGGAAATCGAGATCGGATGCGCCGCCGGAAACCGCGTTTCGTGGCTGAATCAGCGTCGAGCAGCACGCGGTAATAATGAAAAGCCGAGCGATAAATAATGTATTGGAACCGCGGGAGGCGTATAACTCATTCCAGGAGAATATAGCCTTCGCGTTCTCCTCAGCAGCCCGCTGGCTGTCTCGCTTTCTCCGATGGCCAGGTTCCTCTCCTTTTTCATCGTTTGCTCACGCGCGCGCGGGCGCGCGGACGGTAGATTCTCCAGCTGCCATAAATCCGAGCGCTACCATCCGAGGCTCTAATTGCATTATAAATTGTGCATGTGCCTGCACATCCTGGCGAGCGCGGAGCGCAACGCGGCTACCCTTACCGCCGTGTCCAATCGCCGCTTCCAGGATGCTGCCTGGAATCAGCCAGGAACGAGAAGACCCTGGGTTTCGACCTCCACCAGGAGCACATTTCTTCGCTGGCATGATCGTTACTCGCGCACTATAGCGAGCACTGCGTCAAAACTGGAGCGCACTCTGGCCAGACGCAGACGGTGCATTCGAGCGCTGCCTAATTTAATAAATCCCAAACTCGATGGAAAATGCAAAGTCTGCTAAAAAGGATCACATAACTTAATCTTATGCATATTTATATAAATAAAAATCAAATGCTGTTCGTTGGTAAGCGCATAAAAAATGTTCGTAATAGTCCGAATAAGGTTTCAGGGAAAGAAAAATTGGAAAAGTTGCCAAGACAAATAGAAAATTCGGGAAAAACTAAAAGTGCTTTTTGAATCATGTTTCAATACAACAAAAACACGAACGTCGCCGCTTTTAATCAATATTTCAATAGGAATTTACGTTATCGACGTCTGAATTTATAGAAATTTGGACAGGACAACGTCTATAAAATTAATAATAGCATCTTATTTCAAAGGGAATTTTACAAGTACTATTTTTGAACTGACAGCTAGACAATCATAATTTAGACAGAAAATTTGAGAGGCTGAACGAATGAATGCCATTCGAGAGTTAATAGATCCTTATAAGTATAGTACAAATCTCTATTTTTGGCATCAAGTGCCAGAGACAGCAACCATATATATAACCATAGATCTCCATTTTTTTATAGCAGTCTTAATAATCTGAAGACTATATATCGACATTACTAAATTCTTTCAATGTTTGTGTTTTTATAAATTGCCACAGTCTACTTATAACTATTTAAGAATGACAGTCTCCATGATATTAACACTTTCTTCGTACATTTCATACACTTCACACACATCGTTGTTTAGGCTCACCGTACACAACATAATATTCAGAGCATCCACTACTATTTTTTTCCAAATTATTCTACTATTTCATGAAGCAGTTAATTAACATTCTAACGCGGAAGGTGAGCAACGAAATAATCTAGTAGGAAACACGTTATGGCGTAATTTGAGATTCAATTCGTTCAGATATAGTGGGCGTCATAGAAACACCATCTTAGCTTTTAGAGATATCATTAATTGGATTCCTTAATATTTTCCAGAGCTAGTCGAACGCGTTCGTGTGTTCGGAAACGGGTGTCGGGAGCACCTGTTAACCACGAGCAAAATAATGAATAAATAACAGTCATACACACTTCGATAAAATTTTCCAGAGACACTGATATCTTGTTCGAGTCGCAGGTACAGATTTCCTTATCACCAGCAAGTAAAATATTCCCGATCAGTAACTCCTCTCAGAGTTCTGAAATAACCCAGACCTATTAAACTCGCCGCTGAAAACAGGAAGTGCGACAGCGTCTTGTTTGACAAACCAATAAGAGGACCCCGAAGATACAAGCAGTTTGTGTATGTGTGTGTGTGAGTGAGAGAGAGAGAGAGAGAGAGAGAGAGAGACACGCACACACCGAAACGTGTCTGTTGACTGCGTTTAACGCAATGGTAAAAATACGTAGCCGTAAATAACGGCTTGTGCAACGAGTCCTCATTAGCATCGTATCGTCGACATAAGTTATTGCGCCTAATGATAGAGGCGACCCTGAATATGGCACGGGGCAAAAAGAAATTCCACCCCAGTAGGAGTCACAAAACCGGAAAACAGGTTTTAAAAAGGCGAACGCGAGGAAAATCGTTTGACAAGTATTCGAGTTCAATGTCCACGCTGGAACACTTGTCAGCGAGCGGTTGCCTCTGCCAACAAGTGCAAATTTATTAATTACTATCATTCACCGCGGAGTGTCGCTTGTCGCGGCCAACCCCCTCGTCTTGTACTCTGTCGCGTTCACAATGAAGAATTCGAATTGGCTTGGACAAACACGAGACCGGAAGTTCTGTGCATTTTTAGGCGTCTTGAAATTTGTCAAATAGAAATATAATTGTGTTTTGGGTGCTTGTTTGAAACGTGATATCATGAATAAACTTGTGCTGTTTTATTTACTTGTTTCAAATATGTCACGAATAAAACTGTGCTTTTATAAGCTTGGTTAAAATGTGATACCATGAATCAAATTGCTGTTTTTGTGTGTTCATTAAAAATATAAATAGGTACAATTGTGTTTGTATGAGCTGATGTCAAATATGTAATAAATACAATTGTATCGTTCTATATATGTATTTAAAATATTACATCATGAATAAATTTGTGTTTTTTGTGCACATATTTAAAATATGATGTGACGAATAAATTTTGTGTTCTCTGTGCACGTGGTTGAAGTATATCACGAATGAAATTCTGATTTTCTGCATACTTGTTTGAAATACTATACCATGAATAAAATTGTGTTAAAAATGAATATGTAATAAAATGGTACTGCAGTTATAAAATATAAAGTGATTATTAAAACTGTCTTGTAACACAATTATGTTGCACGATTCAAAAAATAAAATTCAAAACATAAAATGGTGCTGCAATTAGATAGTATAAAATGATTATTAAAACTCTTATAATTTAATGAATGAAAAGATGAATAAAGCACATGCGAACAGATTTTGTGCAGCAATTTCCGAGGGTCGTGGAAGGGTTACAAAAATGCGGAATCAATTTTTTCGTATTAACTCGGTGCATTTCGCAGGAATTTATATTCTCCGAGGATCGCTGATAGTCAATAAAGACCGAGATCGCCGCGATATTAGAAAGTCTCTCCCCCACGGGGTCGAAAGAAGACGAGCGCACACGGTTGCGGGCGTGAAGGAGGCAAAGCCGAGCACGAACCGTTAATCGTGAGCGTAATTACGATAATCGCTCATTGATTGCCCCGTGAACGTGCCTTCTGCACCTTCCTACCGCGTCCGGAGGCTGCACAAAGCGTTCCATCTTATTGCGCCACGAGCTACGTACCTACACACGCTGTTCAGGCCAGCGTTGCAGCAAAATTGGGTGTATAAATGATTGTTATTCATACAACGATCGTATGTTTCTCACGTCGGGAAGTGAAATATTATAATTCAAAGTTGATGCTGATTCGGTACACAATGTGCAACAAGTAATGCGGCCATGATTTATCGGTCGCGGCGCACTGTGTTTAACGTCTTCGCTCTAAAATGATTTATCTTAACCTCGCTACGCTCCCGAGCTTTTTATGCCTAAACTTGCACTATGTGGAACAGTTTAAGCTGAAACCGCGGTTACACCGGGACCATAAATTTCGAAACGTTGGACAACACTTTGAGGCCCGCGAGACTTCTTGTGTCGTCCAGCTATAAATGTCAACCTTTGTGCACAGCTCATTTACCGAGCGTTAAATAGTTACGTTCCCGCATGTTAATGAGAGTCTGCGGAAAATAGCTCTATCCCAAGTTGGATTCAATGTTCAACCATTAAATTAATAATATACTGTGGAACCTCGATTATCCGAATCGATGATATCTAAAATCTGTATTATTCCAACAAGCTTCAAGTAGTTGAATCTAAAGCGATATACTGTACAGGGTGTACTGGATCCGTGGACATTTGTAAAAGAAACTTGCAAAATTGTTTATAGCAAAGAAAATTGTGAAATGGACGACACGCGCGACAGACCCATCGAAGTGACGAGCGGACTGTTCTTATAAATCTTGTTATTGACGACATGTTTCTATTCATTATTTTTTCCATTGGTTTTATCCATTTTATCCATTAAAGACGTGCGGGAAAATACCTTCTACGTACATTTTCCCGAAGAGGGGTAGCGTTGGGCTCGGGGGACACGGGTGTTTGCTGTCCCTAATACACACTAAAAGAACCGCGCATCTAGGACTCGGAGAAAATTTTTCTTTCCCACTCATTGGAACATTCGTAGTACTATGTTTGATCGTCGTCGGAGTAAGTTCTTCCCGTTCGCTGTCACGATTTTGGAAAATGTACTGTTTTGTGTTTCACACTTATTAAGACGTATTCGCGCAAACGGCAGTGTTCTGTTGATCCGACGGAGGAACAGCAGATTCTGAAAATTTTGTGAGTACCTCTACTTGATATTAGTATTTTATAACCCAGGATTAATATTGTTATGTATAAAAATGGATATAAGGGATTCTTTAATATTTTGCTACTTCTTTGTGATCCGAGTGGTCAGGGAGACGATCACTTGGTACAGTTCTAGCGAGAGGCTAGCTTGAAACTTGAAGCTTGAAACTAGCCGTTTAGGTCACTTGTTCCTGTACACAAATTGTCGGATTTCTCTGTTTATGACGAATATAAAAATCATTGGTGACATTTGTTCCAGTGGTGTCTGTTCAAACACTATCTATATAAATAAAAATTAAATGCTGTTCGTTGGTAAGCGGATCACTCGACAACGACTGGACCGATTTGGTTAATTTTTCTAAAAAATGTACATAATAGTCCAAATAAGGTTTTTGGGGAAATAAAAATTGGAAAATTCGGGAAAAACTAAAAGTGCCTTTTCCTATGAGATTTTTGTATGAACTCAAGACTACAACTAACGATTCGAACGATGGATATACGTAATTCTATTTTTGTTTTGTTCATTATGGTCCTGGAAAAGTTTTCAGGAAACCAAAATTCGAGACAATTACAAAGGAAAATCGGAAAATTCGGAAAAACTGCAAATATCATAATTTTTGAAACAGTACAAGTATCAGATTGACATATTTGGCTGCGTATTATTGTCGTCAATAGAAACAATGATCACTCAGAAACACGTATTTTTCTCATTTTCACTTTATTTACAAATTTCCAACAGCTATTCACAAATTCACAAAACGATCGCAAACAAATTCATCGAAACTTGAACAAGAGAACGTCCGTCGGGTCAGCTAGTTGTAAAATAAAAAGTAGTGTACAAAAGAGCAACGATTAAACCGATACCGATCGAACGCGTTCTCCAGCATCGACATCATAATATCAAGCATTTCACAGGTAACGACCTAATGCTTGTATCAGCGATCACGTTCTGCTAAATATTGCCACCCACGCTGATTTATTCTGCTAATAAATCTTTGGTGGTGCAACGCGAAAAAAAAGAGAAGAAGAACCAGTACGATGATGATCATACTACGGTGTCCGGTTGATGGATGTGTCACCGCCCACGCCGAGTCGAATTTCCAGAATTCCCGTTTCTCCGATGTGCTCTGGGTGTACGTGGCGCGATGATAAACGCAATTAGCCGGGTGAAAGCGAATTCGTGCAGCCGGGTGATTGACACGCGTGCAGGCATGCGCACACTCCGAAGTTAGCGCAGGTCGTCGTCGTTGTTGTATGTGTGCGTGTGCTCACGAAAGCCGAGAACGGGGCCCGAAGAGTTATCCTGCTCGGCTGGTCCGAGTCCGAGAGTGCAGATAATGCATCTATTCGCGGGTAGACGCCGTGAATAAAGACATTAATAAAGCTCGCGGTTGCGCCGACGATGGAACGCAGAACGCAGCCAGGAACCCGGCGGAACACAATACGCACCAAGACGGGGCCGAGTAATGGATGCTGCTTGGCACTGGATGGTGTAACGGATGGTGCTCTAGATGGTGGTGCTATCTTGGGACTCTGATGGCCGCTCGGATATACGCGTTATCGGCCAGAGAATCGTGAGGATCGAACAAAAACGGGCAGACCCTCCCGACGCGGAAGCCGCGGCATGGAGATGACAGGATGCTGTTTTAATACCAAACGCAAACCGGCTTTCCGCTTCGGTCATTGTTCCGAGGATGGAATCGTTTGGCGGCTACTCGGCTTGATTCGGTCGTCATCGAGCTCACTGTCTCAGCCTGACACTCTCATGGGGTCCTATTTAAATCACCGACGACATCACTTAGACTCCAGATTCCACTGATAACGTCTTTAATCTACAACAAAGTTAGCCGTCATTAGTCTACCTAGCATTTGCGTATGTACACTCCGACTCGTAGAGTTCTACGACTATGCCGGAGTCATTTCATATTCGACACGTTTTGTTTTTTGCTATAGAATTTCATAGGATGGGAATTACGCAAAAATTTATTTTTAATCAATGCGATAGTCACATATCCTTCTTGTATATTTGTATCTGTTTTTGTGTCGTTGATTTTACAGTTTTCAACAGAGATTGAAGAAACAGTAATGTTTCATTTAAAAAAAATTATATTCGTATTTGCTAGCTCGTTAGAGACAATATCTGGATCTTTGTTACTGATATGCGCTGAAGACTGCGGATGTTTATGCGAAATAAGAATTGTCTGCAATATTTCAAAGCTACAGGAGTTACATAGACAAGCACTTGTGTATTTAAATTCTTTTATTGTTTTTCATTTGACCAATTCATTTTTGAATGCTGTCTACTGATCACATTCCGAAGTGTTCGTAGCGAGTCTAAAAATTGGCAGACTCTTCGAAACGATAAATTCACCGGTCGCCAGGCTGAAAGTGGAAAATTTTGATCGCGCTCGGATCTGAGCCAGCGTGATGTCCTGCGCGAGTCCCATTCCTCGGCGTCGATGTCCTCGTCCGGAGCCAGGTTCCCCTTAACGACTCCACTCGGGTTTGTGTACCGATCAATTCGCGGCACAAAACGCCCTCGTGGCCACGTGTAAACGAGAAAACGGAACGAGTTGGCTTACCCTTGTCCGGCCGGGTTTATCTCGTACCCTTCGTGAGTCTCAGCTCGACCATTAGTCGTTGTCAGTTACGTCCGGCCTCTCCTCTTCTGGATCAAGAACCAGGAACCGTGGACTCGTAGCCCGTTCGTGCTCTCGTACAGCTCGTAACGTGACCCCTTCACCACCTTCGAGGAATTAAGATATCGAGTCTCGCGCGCTACGGAAGTATTCTTCCCTCCTGAGAGATCTTTCTTTACGACCCTAGCACGATGATCAATTGCCGTTTTACCGCTCGTCTAGTTGGATTCTAATAGTTTCTGGGAATTAAGCTATCGGTGGATGCTTGGCGAAATGGCCCTCGTTCCTCGGCTACCTCCGATGACTCCTATTCTGCCAATCAATGATGATTAGACTGATCTTTATGCATTTACGAAGCAAATGGCGGGATTTTAAACGGCAGAGACAAATGAATAAAGAAAATAAATTTCTATTTCACTATAGTTTGTAATAACTTTCATGTTCTCGGGTGACCCCAAATTAATTTACATTTTAAACATAAAAATTTACGTTGTATCTATAAAGTACATCATTGAATATGGTCGGAAACTTTGGTAATTGACTCACCGGTTAAATAATACCCGAACGGATTGTTACATGATATTGATTTTAAAAATTTGTTGAATTAAGTTTAAAATTTTCGTCGCTTAATGCGTAGACTGTTAGTTTAATTTACAGCACTTATTCTGGCTGGACGAATAACAGCTGCAAAAGTTGGCTGTTTAAACGCAACGAAAACTAATGGAAAAGGATAACTTACCGAAAGTGTTTGACTGTAAGTTGTTCACCCAAGCAAATTATAGATTAATCGAGGTACTAATGGTGGGAAAGAAACGTCGGTAGATCTATTCGCTGTTCATAAATCTGGCGGATTGTCGCGTTCGATCGACACAGGATCGAAGAAAGAATCCTCGGCTGCAGGATTACGAGCGGCACGCGCGCGTCTCATTGTCCTAGGAATGGTGTCACGGCACAGCATTCCACGTGGTACGCCATCATTGTATTTTATTCTTCAGCACGCTTATTAAGTCGGACATTTACAACCCCTTGAACCCGGTGGAATCGGGCTCGACGAGTGGGTTTTATCGCCGCTTTTATTGCGCTTTACCATCCCGGCTAAATTAAGACGTTGCAAATAATGTCGTCGGTCCCGTCGCACAATCGGCACACCTATCCGAGTGTTTTCCACGCAGCACACCCGGGGCCACTCGGATAATTTATTCGGAATCGTGAACATTTTATTGCGCGGGTCTCGATCGGGTTCGCTCGATCAACGCGACCCTGGAGAAACGATCGCGGATATCGGGTGAACGGCGATGATTAATAATCCGCGGTCCGTTGCGCGTTCTACACGACCCCCGTGAAAATTCAGATTCATCGAGGATTCCCAAAGAATTATGCGATAGCAATCATGGTTATGCGAGAAAGCGTCGAGGAAATCCGCGCATTGTGCGTTTCCCCGCGGATCGGCCGTTGGTTTCGGTGCTTGGTATTCATTTATTGTAATTCAGCCGTGAGATTTTTCCACTGGGCCGCTAGCAACACTTTCCTTGAATACTATTGACCCAGTTGATCGCTCGGATTGGTGGGCCCGTGGGTGTTGCCTCTATTTCATTTTCTTCGAATTCATTCGCTCGATAATAAAAATGTGTTCTGATTTTAACGATTTCGTTGAGATCATTTCATTCAGAAATGGAATATTAACTCTTTGCAGTCGAAGCTATTTTAACTTGAAAATTAAACATTTCTTTATAACTAGAATAATTACACTGTATGTAGCTTATTGCAACGTTGACCGATTCTGACGAAAGTTTCAGGATGTGTATAATTGACATAGATATACAAAATTTATTTTTAAAATTTTCAATACAGACCCCATAAAAAAGTTGTAAACTATAACTTCTAATATTTTCTCTGTAATTCCGGCAAGTTGCAATTATTCCAAAATTTTGTTTCACGTCCTGTAGCAGACTAATTGCTCTAACTTCTCCGAAAATATCCAAGTCGTACGATCTAGTATTAAATAAGTTATCATCATTTAAAAAGTGTCTGAATATTACTGTGGTTCGGTGAAAAAGATAGAGTCGAGTGCATCCTATTTGAGTCATGCAGAGCCGATGACTATTCAGAAGATGTTTTCGAGTAAGCTGGAAAAATTGTGAAGCAAGGAGGAGAGAAAATGAGAGATCGGATAATCCGGTAGACGCGAGAGGGTCGAATGTTGGCAACAAAAACGGCCCACCGATATAGTCTTCCCCGGAGCTATCAAATTCCGCGCGGATAAAGACGCGGGATACGTCGGACGGCTCGTGAATGGGATTATTAATATTTCCCTTTCCTGCCCGCTTCTCTTTCTCTCTCTCTCTCTTCATCTCTTTCTCTCCCTCTCTCCTGCGGCCTTTCTCCTGCATCGGCTGCGAGCGATTCGCGCGAGATACCCTTGCCGATAATTTATGCGAAATCGTGAAATCAAGTTTTACTACTTCTCGCCCATCGAGAGCCTCTTTCGAACGCTCGCGTCTCGCGGAGAGAGACCTTCCTCGGCTGCGTACGCGCATAGATAATTAAGTTATCTTCCACCGGCGGATTTATTAATATTTCCTGTTCCCCTCAATAGGGATTCTTACCGCGCCGTGTACAAAGCGGCGATTTCATGGAAATCGCACGTTGAAATTTAAATTAATTCCCCGTACCCACGGTCTCCGTCGTACGTTCAGTCCGCGAGGTGATAAATGCATGCTTGGATCGCGAGGCTCGCGACACGTTCCCTCGTTCAACGAGGGAAACTCTTCCGATACTCTTTAGACTCTGTTGTGTTTGCATTTTAACACAGTTTGCTCGCCATAGGTGATAAAATTATTGGAGACATCGCTCAGTGATGAACAAAAGAAAAGTTAAGAGACGATATATAAGACGAACACTACAATTTTCATATAAACTGGGATTTTTCAAAAACTAATTAACACTAAAACTACCGGACCAGTCAAAATGACTGATGCGAATTCTTTTCGATTAGAAATATTAAAAGTATAAATATGTTTTTTTGAGAAATTTTTTTAGTGTACTTCTCTATTGAAGTACATATTTAAATATCGCCTGTACGAAATCTGAATAAATGCCATATTGTCATTATTAGAAGGCAATGTACATATAAAAAACTAAGTATAAAACTTAGTTATCGAGGCCCCGTCCCATTTTGTTTCCCTGTCCATTCAAATCGTACATTTGAAGTTGTAACATAAAATGAACCCCGACAGACGATCAACACGTGCGACAGATAAAATAAAATTTGTATCTAAAAAAGAGTTACCACTAACGGATTTTGAGATCCGCTAATTAATTCATACTTCTAATTATAAAGTATAAGATGTATTTTAAAAACTAAGTTTTACTAAGAACAGTCTTTTGTGAATCGAGGAGTCTCTAAAAACGAATCGTAACAATATCTGTCGGAAATTGCATTTCGCATTTTTGCAGAACTTTGTCAACTTCTTCTCGAATCCTCATTCCGTTCACAAGCCTGTCCGAATAATGTCCCGAATGACAGTGTCCGCATCGAAACGTCCTGAAACGAGGAAACTGAACCAAAAACCGGAAAGAATTCTCGGCCAGAGGTCCCATAAAGGATTCCAGGCGCACCTGGCCGAAATAAAAGCCATTCGATTATCTCTCTTCACGAACGCCGTAGCAGTGAACCGAGAAGAAAGATCGGAGTAACAAAAGCGCTACCGGATTGAAATGCCAACAAGTGACGCGCTGTTCTTCTTTTTTTTCCCCTTAAACGGATCACGTAAACGCGTAATTCCGCAGCCGTGTGCTTGTTCCCCGATGGAAAAAGGTCCGCGGCAATTGGCCATTTTTCTCTTGTTTCCTTTCTACGAGGCACGGGAAGACGTGGGCGGACTTCGACACGGGGTTGACTCTTGTCTCAAGGGAAACTGGATGGAAAGAGCGGATCGGGGCATTATCGGACGTGTTCCGAGCGCGTATTGGCACGCTGTAGGCGTGCTGGCCGTTAAATGATTTGTGGAATGTTGAAATTATCGGAGAACGTAGGAAGGAGAACGTAATAGACGTCGGTTCCAAATAGAACGCGCCAGAGATTCTCAACTGGTCCCCATTCACGTGTTTCCACCGTCCGATACGAGTTATCCAGAGTTTTCTAACTGCGAGACCGTATCTTGATGGCGGAGCTTAAACGCGATTCGCGATTTATCGCGGCGCGAATTTGACTGACGAGATCGAGCGGCCGAATTAGTTACGATCTCGATAAGATCAGTGGTGATACATTGTTTCTAGTGGATTATGGAATCCTATTTGTTCCGCTCCTTCTTTATCAACCATTTGCGTACGAGGATTTTTAACATTTTTTTTTAAAGCACTTGGATCGCGTACGTTACAGATTTTATGCATTTAGTATTATACTGTTTTCGAGCTGTTAAAACTATTAAAAAAGGACATACATTTTCATTTTTTTCTTACAAATGACTTGGAGAACTTTTAAACTTTGAAGATATTAACACTAGACTCTAAAAATTTATTTCAACTTTCTTCGGTTCATATTATAATATCTGAGCTATGGAATACACGTGTTTAATCATTTACCACGAAAGTATCACTATAATTTCAGTAATTGTGAATTAAAAAATCTGGAACCGTTCATTCATTGAATATTGGGTAAACTGAAAGATTTTTACACTAATATTTGGTTTTCGTGAATACGTATTTGAATTCGTTAATTTTTTATGGTTTCCTAAACTTTTCTAAAGTGCACTTTTTTATTGATAAATTTTTGTGTGTCTGAGAAAACAATTCTCTGTTGAATATATATTTTATGCACCGCCACGATTTAATATGTTCGTCTAGGAAGCTCGTACCCCATAAATTCTATTTATTTGCGGATATTTTCACGTTTTTCTTTATTTTATACATAAAATCGTTGTCTAGGAAGTAACTCTTAGCTGGCGCCAGTGGCTACAGACTGCTTCCGTCGAGGTAACTCATGGAGAACAGTCAACGTCTTAATATAGCTTTAATGAAGGATATAAATTTAATTAGTACCTTGAACAAGCTGCTATTCAATATAGATCTCTATAATTTATTAAGATTTCCGTCTGTTTCCGAGTACAATAAGAACACCATTAAACTTTATTAGCTTTGTTCATAGTGTGTATGCATTACACATGCCGTATAATCTGTGTAGCACAATTATTTGATCATTGAATTCTCTATATTATATATCTCGCTAATTAATTACTAGATTATGGATTTTGTGCATTTTCATAACGCGAAACTCTGAAGAAGCTAACAACCTTGAAGAATTATAACCGAATCTAGATCTGGTCCGGTTTAAATTACAGAGACGACCAATCGCATTTCGGAGCGAAGTCCGAGCCAGTCCGTCGAAAGCTCATTCGAACTACATTAACTTCCATTTCCGCGGAGGTGTATAATTTCGGTCGCAACCCCCTACAGTAAAACGAGTAGTCCCCGGTGTTCGCGAGGCTGGTCCCTTGGAAAAACGTGAAATACATATTTTTACGCGTTCCCCTTTTTTTCCTTCAATACACGGCGTATCATTACTTTAATGCATCGTTGCTGCTCGCTAGCAGGAACAACAGAATCGAAATCGCCTTGATCGTCGGCGGTAACGGAGTAGGTTACTAATGGTGGGCTTGGTGGGTCGGTGGGTTGGTAGACTGGGTTGGGCTTCTTAGAGGTCCACCGAGGTCAGCTGTACGAGAAGAATATAGTTGCCCAAGGCACCGATGACATCGACGAGCGAATAACCGGGCTCGAGATCCTCGAACGAGCACGCTGACCGAACAGAGACTCGATCCTTTCAATGAAATATTCACTGAATAACGATGCCAATACCCTCGAGATCTATGGTCCGGGGTTCTCCTTACTCCTTTGACAGTTATTTATTTTACCTTCGGTTCTTCCAAACCCACCGAAGCGAGCTTTCAAACATTAAGTTGCTTCCTTCATTTCGCTTCTTTTTTCTTCTTCGTTCCTTCAATCTTTGTACCAGGTTCGTGCAAAAATAGTGTACGAATTCTTTCAATTTACAAGTGAGTTTGTTTATTGCATAATATCCCAAATCAGGGAATTGTTTCAGATAAGCTACGAGGAATATATTTTGCGATGAGTGGGGATTAGAAGTTCTTTGTTGTTAAGACTTGTTTACAAAAAAGTACGAAAATTCATGTGTGTTTTGACTACCTCTTCGCTTTAAAAATTCATCAGGAACAGGTGGTGTTAAACAGGAGTCTATGTCTGATCTCTCCTGTCTGATTCTACTTATATCTATACATTACAATTGATGTGTCTGGTCACTGCTGTCTGATTCTACTTATTGCCTCTAAAATGAATTATTTTGAAATTATCTTGGAGGATAATATTTTATATTAATGTCAACTATTTGCACAATAGATTGTCTCATTTTTTCGATTCTCTTCAATTTTTAATATGACAAAGACGTGAAGTGGTTCCACTAAGTGAACAAAACTTCAATAAAAAAATCCATATTAAAACTTAATCAAATTCTCTTTCATTTTACATTTATGAACGAATTGCAATAAAAATAATTAGCTTTCATTTCAAATCTACGAACAAATAACAATAAAAATTAAGTAGCTTCCATTTCAAATCTACGAACAAATGGCAATAAAAATTAAGTAGCTTTCATTTTAATTTAATGAACAGATGGCAATAAAAATAGAATGTGTTTCATTTTAAATTCACGAACAAAAATGCAGTGCAAAGCTAATGATATGCAAGTGGAGTATAATGTTCTTCCATTTTTAATTCGCCAAAGAAATGAATAGCTTCCGTTTTACGATACGAATAAAAGTGCAACTGCAGCAGTTTCTGGAGTCCAGTTGTCTGAGAAGTAGTAGAAATAGTAGAAGTAGTAGAATAAGGTAATTAGCAGATGCCACGGGACGACCTTTGTCCGGGAATAATTATTCCGCGTGCTCTCTTTCGAAGAAACCTCGCGGTGCGTGTTGCAATGTATGAAACACCAGTGTTTCGTGCAGCTGATGTGTGTCTTTGCCGGATGGAGGGACGAAGAAGGATAAAAAGAGGCGAAAGGCCGGGTAGAGAAGGGCAGAAGAGATGCTGAAGAAGGCATGGGTCATGCAACAACAGGAAGGTTAGTTGCTCGGGGCGGCGACAAGCGAGCGAACACCATCTTGCCACGGCTCTTACATACGTAACCAGCTCTCATAATAATTTCACTGAGCCACGAGGGACCATGGGCGATGCCGAACGTACGGTTCCTGGAACTTTGTCCCTTCCACGCTCGTCTTTTCAGATCAAATATTTATAGAACGGTTGTCCAGAAAATATGCAAACTCATTTTTATAAAACTTCTGTAGTTGAAATTATTTTAACTGCACGAATTACATATTTCATTCAGCGTTTATCTTCCTGGGGATTTTTCTATTCGTCATTTATTCATTTTTTACAGTTTTCATTCTATTGAGAAAATGTATATAACTCTCTCTTCATTATTGAATTTACAGGATCACAATAATTAAAACATTGTGTAAATCAGACTTCATCTAGCACTGTACCTGAGTAACTATTCTACGAGTTTGGATAATCGAGGTTCTACAATATCGTGAATGAAACAAGTAAATATGCTTCAAACTTTGTCGTGTTTGGACTTGTTTTAATCAGAAAAATGTCGCGGATATGTCGGTCGATGTTCCATAAAGAAATAATCACGATTCATAAAATTATGTTGAGAATAAAAGCAGAGTGTCAGAATACGATAGAAGTACCATTTCGGTCTTAACACTTTACCGACCGGAAGCCTATTAATAGGATTTTCAATAATTCTGCTGTACCAAAAAAAAGCATAGAAATTTTCTTTAACATTGCAATCTTAAATGAAACTATTAGACGACGTTATCGAAGGTGACTTAGTTAGTTCATACTAAATGCTAAATGAAAATTTGGCCATGTACCATACATTTTTCAAAAATATGCAATAATCACCGGTCGGTAATGTGTTAAAATTTCCGCATAAATCAAGACGTTGTACACAATCGTACACCGTACACGATCACGAAAACCATGAACAGCATTAATCTCGCTCGGACATATTTGCTCAATCCTGTCGTTGAGTTTCACTTGGCCAGAAATAACCACCGGTTTCGATAATTCTCGGCACACGTACAGGTCTGATGGAGTCCGAAATCGATCGAGGTTTCACGGATCGATACCGGACCCCGTCATCTTTCTCGCCGTCGAACGTACGAGCGGCGTTGCTCGCGCGATCTCCAATTGTTCCCGATGATCCCGATAAGTACTTAGCTGCCTACCTGCGAGCTGGTTCACGATGGACCGATCGTAATCACGCGAGCGTGTCGTGGAGCATGTCTAGAGGGGGCAGAGAAAAAGAGAAAGAGTGTTCGTCGAAAGATTCCGGCGATCGGCAGCCAGCCAAGGGGTCCCGGATGGGTAAAAGGTGAACCGAGGGCCCCGATTGCGCTCTCTCTCGGACGCTGCGTGAAATCGCGCAGGTGTACATACTGTACCACGGCTAATTAACGGGCTAACGGTGACGACGCCTCCATTAGCCCGATCGTACCTTCTCCGATCGATTATCTTGACCGGAGTCGTCTTGCTGTCGTTAACCCTGTGCGTCGTCGGTGGACAATCGCTGTTCGCCGAGACAAAAAACCGAGACGTCCGACAGAGATGTTATCAACCTGCTTAATCCTTCCTTAACCTCTTAACTGTGCTCCCCAATTTTTACCTGCGAGAATTTGTACTCGCTTTGTCGACCATTCCGGTTTCATGTTTTTCACGTTATCGATTATTTCGTAATTGAATCGGTAGCTGGAGCAACGTTGGATGTGAGATTTCCTTAAGGTCTACTAGCTTTTATTGTTCTCCCATCAAATCCTGCTGTAAAGTTTGCACTTTGTATCATTCAATGTTGTCCCAGCCAACAATTGAATAATTAAATTAACGATAACGAACAACGATGGGCTCTAGTGGTTACGTAGAAACAAGAAGATCGACCCATTTGTTGCAACGAGCAGGGTTCTACTGTACAAATGATCATGCACACAGATATCTGTATAATGAAACCGCGGATTTTACGCAGTTATGACAACAATAGATTGGTGAAATGCAAAACTATGGACACATTAGATGAATTTAATAATATTGTTACATTATTCTTGCCTGATTAAAATTATTAAAAGAGGCAAATACATTTTCATTTAACTTCCATGTCTTAGAATAGATTTGGACAATTTTTATTTTGTATACAGATCCGCAGTCTACGTATGCACATCTACAGTATAAGATGGAGGTCGAACACGTGGCGGGAATTTCAAATTTCCGAGAGACATACTCGCCGCACGTTCGGGCCCGCGTGTACAGAACAGTCGCGACTACCGAGCGGATAATTGCCGATGTCTGGATAACAAAAGCGTGTCAATAATTAATCAACGGTGAAGCGGAGATTAATCAATTTGGTTAACGCCACGGCGGCGAGCGTGCGGTATCGTTCGGGCTAAAGCAACCGTCGTCGTCGCCGGGGCTAAAACCAGCCCGGTGTGTGCCCTCCTCTCTCTATCTCTCGCCTCCGCAAACGTCGGTTCCCGCTCGTGTTAATTAACTCCATTGAGATCCCAGTTAAGATATCATTGTTCCGTGGCGAGTTTGCGTTTCGACGAGAAACAAAATCGCCGCCGGTCCGCCGCCGCCGCGCCGTGCCCGCTCCACCTTTCCGCGGGGACCGAATAAATCTTGCCGCTCTGCAAGGGTCCGACTAATTTTTAAGATCTCGGTTTTCAATTGTAATTGCCGCGCGTCGGCCGCGCCGATAAATTATGGATGTCCGAAGTGTGTTCCCCGAGTGAAAACAGGCGAAATCCACGGCGGCCTAGCTTTTTATTCGGCGATCTGGAATACCTGAGAAATTCGAGGATATTTGACTCGGTGCTGTTGATGAAGTACAGGTGTTATTAGACTTTCTCATCTTCTTCAACAATCTCGATAAATCCAAGATGATATATTGACACTATTGAATTTTTTTTAAAGGTTTTTACCGTTTCAAATTGCCCCTACTCATTTCATCATTCACAAAATCCACAGTCCAGCTATTATTTATTAATATATGAGAATTAATTAATTTAAAGACTCTAGTTGTTTTGTATCGAATTGCTAGAGTACTGCATGTCGAGTATATTTGCCTCGGTGCTGTTAATGAAGAGAAGTAATTATTCTAAAAGCTAGTTGTCTTGAATTAGAGTATAATACCAGTACTGTGGAATGTGTACAATTATTTCTATTAAACTTTAGATTACAATCTTTGTATTTCATTTATAAACTGCAGTATATTTATTTTACATGTATCGAAGAGGGATATACAAGTTATTTTATTCAGTACTAAATGGGATGGATCAGGTGACGTAAAATTAATCTACAATTAGTAACATACTTGAGAAGCTAATATTGTTTGAATGGTTCTAAGTTGCGCATCGGTGTTGCGCAGCGTTAAGAAAGTGTATTAGTAGAACTGTTTTTACGATCGGAGCGTGCAAGTGTATGTAAGAGAGGGTCAAGAAGAGGCAAGCAATAAAACAGCGGCGACTTCCTTGTTTGGCGACGAACGCGATCGAGAGATCGCAATTAGGCCCACCGCGTCAAAGGTTCTGGTCGGTGGGCTCTTATCTCCTCGCGCCCGTCTTGTTCACTTTCTCTTTTCGATCAGACCTTACCGATTTCGGTGGAAGGTGGGAGCGTTGCTCGACTTGCCACGGATGTTCGAAGAAGATCCGTATACAATTGTCCTTTTGTGTTAGCTGCGCCAATGAGCGGCTCATTATCTCCACGGTGCTACTATCTTAACACTAGAACTACTCATTCTGAAACAATTCATACGTGTTCCCTCTTAATAGTAACAAGACTGTACTTAATCAATCTTCATCCAACTTTGATGACAATATGTGCACTTAATCAGTCTTCATCTAACTTTGACGACAATATATACATGCATTAAGAAGCACATTAAAGAAATTTTCGTGAAAACAATTCCATAGTTTAATTACAACAGATAAAATTCCTGAATGCATTTTTCTAATAAGCACTGTTCGCTTTTTGCAATGAATTTATTCGCTATCTTAATATTTAGTTCAATAATTTTTCCCTTTTCAAATAAATCAGTGAGTCAGGAATTTAAGATACTTCTTCTTTATCTACGTGTAAATTAGTTACAATAATTACATTTGTTATACACGATTATTTGGTGCAAGTACTTTGTTCAGCCACCAATTTGATTACAAGATGGAGGATAACGATACAATATAAGTATTTAAAATTGTTATTCAAAATTACGTCAGATGATCAGTGTAAAGATTATACTAATACTCGTAATAATTGTATATTATTATACCTGTTCTCAGAACTAGTTTATTCCAGTTACGCGAATACATCGTAATATATTCAACACATATCGAGAATGACAGGAAACGATAGATTAATTTGTTTATAAACTCGAACTAGATATCTTTTGCAATTCAGAAATGTTTTCAGACAGCCTGTAGTTTTATATTCGACTAATTCAATCTCTGAACTGAACACTATTATTTCATACGATCGAATGATTAAATTTGAAAACCTATATGGAAATCATTGAAAATTTCTCGAGTTTACCATTTGCTGTAGTAACTTTTACGATTAGAAAACCCACACTATTATTTGGAACGACCGCTTCAGGCCACAAGAGCTAATAATCCTAATACGTAGTTTTGCAATTGAACGTTCAATAACTCAGCGTAGAATTTTCTTTCTCGTCGTGAAAACACAGCTACTTCTCGAAGCCGGTAGAACATTTCATTTCCATACGGCAGGAAATTATTTTTTATAGCATTTAAATGTCACAATATTTTCATGACGCAATGGTTCCCGCTCGCTTAGAGGTCAATTTACTTATGCGCTCGCGCGCGCACGCGAGTTATACAGGCGGTCCATATTACTGTCAATCACAGTTTCATTTAATACGCGAGCCGCACCTTATGGGGGGTAATTGAAAGGTGTTCACATCTGGCCCATAGATTTCCATAACATAGTATATCAAGCGAACGGTTTCCTAGCTTCTCGAATGGCCATTTTCGTTTCGCGAAACGTCCACACCAGTCGCCATTACCATTTTCTTTGGCGCGCGCGTAATTCGCGTGACAGATATGCCGTCTTTAGAACTATTAGACCTTACAGCTTCGTCTAATCGCGGAATGGAAACGGTACATCCGTTTTTGTTTCTGGAAAGTTGCAATCATCTTGGGCGATTATGGTACAGCTACGTAGCCATTAGGTTTCTTTGGCTACAGCATATTTACACGAAATGAATTCGCTTAACCTTGTTGCGCGTTATTATTTTCCTGTTGACAGTCATTTTTAATTTCTCTTCCTCGTCGCGCAACCTTTTCCTTTATTAAATAATCATTGCATCGATTGCAAGACACAGGGGTCACTTACAAATTTCCTTCCTTAATTTAAAGTTTGCTTTTTTCTTAAATCTCTCTAGAGTTATTTCTTGAATTTATAGTTTTAGCGACATCATAGAATAAGTCAGAATTTATTACATTATGTGATTGCTAACAATAAGTTTGGTTTCCTTGCTGAAAGCTGTTACTACGATTCTCAATGATTACAAGATATCAAGAAGGAACATACAAATCTCTCTTAAAAAAATAATTCTTAAAAAATTGATTAGATTGATTGATTCAGACGTTCCACGACGATACGCATAGAATTCTCGTTCGTCCCGGAGAAATAAATTATTGCAAGGTCCCGGACGTGTGCTACCGTTCTGCATCTTTAGTCTTGTATAAAGACCGTTATCGCGAGGCAACAGGATTCAACAGCGACGAACATTTTCTTACGGCAGGGAGACGTACACGACAGGCTGGGCCACAATCAGCGGGAAGCATTTTAGGTATTAGCTCGAACACGTGGCACGTGGACCGTGTCGCGCGATCACGTGGCAAAAAGTTAACTACCGCGGCACACCAGTCGCGGGATAACTGGCAGAAAAAGAAGCGGCAAGAAGTCGTTGTTGCGAACGACGATGAGGCTCTTCCAGACGCGCTATTATACCGGAAGCTACGTGGCTACGACCACGGTACAGCCTGATGCTTTGTACAATTTTGTAAAACACACACCCCGATTCAATACACCGTGCGATATTAATCGAAACTCTTCGAAGAGACACAGTCGGAACTGCATTGGAGCAGAAATATTTTCATGGACATCGTTCTGGCAAAGTTTACGATCAAGATAACATGACATATACATCACGCGATATCAATCATAATTCTTTAAAAATAGTGGGAAATGTTGAATATACAGGATGTCCTGAAAATATTGTACTTTCTTACAGGGGTTCATCAGGTCACTCGAAATAACTTTCTCCTTTGAAATGTAGAATTTTTAATATATTTTCACTTATGTTTTCTGTAGAACATGCAAGTCGTTATTATTTCAAGAAGTTGAAAATGGTTTTGAGTTCCCAGTTTCATATTTGACCAGGCTATTTTTAATAAATCTTTCTCCTTTGAAATATAGACTTTTTAAATACATTTTCATATATGTTTTATGTAAAACTTGCAAGTCGTTATTATTTTAAGAAGTTGAAAATGGTTTTGAGTTCCCAGTTTCATATTTGTCCAGGCTATTTTTAATAAATCTTTCTCCTTTGAAATATAGACTTTTTAAATACATTTTCATATATGTTTTATGTAAAACTTGCAAGTCGTTATTTTTTCAAGAAGTTGAAAATTGTTTTAAGTACACAGTTTTATATTTGTTCAGGCCATTATTAATAATTCCGAGCTGTCAAGTGAAACTCTGATATTAAATATTTTAAGGAGCATTCCTAGTCTCTTTAGAGTCAGCTGCGAAGACGTCTTCGCGAGGGGTTGAAATGCCTGCCGTCGAGACAGGAATTTCGAAAAATTTTCGACACTTCAGAGCCACGAGATGCTGTACTCTGCGGTTCTGAAGCAGGCTCTCGTCCGCTGTTTTGATCCAGTGCTCCATCGAGTTTATGTCGTGACGCGGTATTCATCGAAGAGGCACCTTGCTCGGTTCCTCGCGGGGTTCTCTATTTGTCTTGCTCGTCCTGTCGGTGAAGGGCCGCGCCCGGGTTCCTCTGGCTGCAGCAGTCACTCTTTCACAGGGGAGCTTCTTTTTTTCTCTCCCCACCGGTAGTGGTCTCTCTCTCTCTCTCTCTCTCTCTCTCTCTCTCTCTCTCGCGGCCGCATTTCTTCTTCGGGGCTTCCTCTTTTTGCCCGCTCGATCCTCCTCTCGCCTCGTCACTCTCTTCTTTATCGAGTTCCTGGCGACTACCACGGGTCGACGTGATTACTTATGGCCACTCGAGCACCAACGGACGGAACGGAGGGAGGAGGAGGAGGATATAAGGTCCCCACTTTAATCCCTCCTCTTCATCCTTCCTGATAGAAAGAGATTAGGGCCGTTATAAGGCGGACACCAGTTTGTCGAGGCTGATCGATCATCGAGGCGACGACGAGGAGAGCGAGAAAGAGAGAGAGAGAGAGAGAAAGAGAGAGAGAGAGAGAGAGAAAGAGAGAGAGAGAGAGAGAGAGAGATACCGGTGCACGGATACACTTCGGTCCCCTGCGTTCATGACGAGGATTACTGTCAGCCCCCGGACTGCAATTTCTTTGGCTTCGTTGCTTACTATAATTATTTAATAGCTTTCTTAGTACTCGACAGAGTCGTTCGTGCTCGCCCCGCAGAGGACTAGGCTTCGTGAGGAGGCTGGAGCCAAGCTGTGCTCAATTTTCGTTGGATAACGAGGACTAATTCAGGGGACACCGATTCGTCGAGAATGTTAGAGCTGTTTGATTGTAGCATATGCTTTTTGTTCATTGTTTTTATGGGGAACCTGCTGACACAGCGACGGTAGCGATACCTGGACTACACACCCACCTTGCTCGACAATAATTGGCCTGTCGTGCTCGATTGTTGCAATCGATAGTGGCGACTAATCGGGTTTTTCGGTGCTGGTTGTGACTGTTGAGCAACGTCCATGTCGTGACTATTTTTTACATTGTGTACAAAGTATTTTAGTATGTGCTTTTATATTTTAATATTCAGTGTTTCAATTTTTCATGTTTTTCGTTGTTTTCGGTCGAAAATGATTTAGCTTCGAATCTGGTTTTTACTCAGGAATCTTCAGAACCAATCTACCATGTAAATGGAGGATATATCCTTTTTATTCGATCCTTAATAATCCGATTGTAATGTAACTCCGATCGTTCACTTAATCAAGAAATTAATTCCATTTCCTCGGAGGGATTGCATTTTCGTTTGGATATAATGCGTTCGCCTGAACTGCTGACCCAATAGCCACTTAATTCCACCGTGCTCAGTAATCTTCGGCTTGGGTTCATCGATAATTACGATCGGCCAATCGTACCAACAATATCTTCTTATTGAATACCACTGAAAATTGATTTCCCCTGCGTTTCATCTTTTCGGGAATCTGTCGTACAAAGAGTAGCCTCTAAAAAATACTAGCCAATGTACGAGTCAAATTTTTCTGAATATATCCTACAACATCAGAGCTTTTAATGTTTAATGTTTAATGAGAATTTAATAATGAAATATTCCATGAAAGTACTTCTGGGTATATAATTTTGTCTAAATATTTTAGATAAAAATAAAAGAAGGGATGCATGACGTATGGAAGTTGCCGGACGTTTGTGATCGACGTCATATAAAAAAAAATTGTTTAAAATCCTGTAATATGAACGATTCCCAAGTACTTGTCGAGGCGGGACGTTCATTGACAAGTTCGTCGTCTGCCTGCATCGAGAATGATCGAAGTTATAGAGGTCCTCCCCTTGCCGTTTTCGCTTTTGTACGACGCGGACGGGAGATAACGGGGCGGCCAGTCGTTAATCAGCAATAATTACCGATGGTAGATACGTCATAGCGCTTATGCAGCATCCCCGGTGCTCGGACGTATCTCGCAGCGAGAAAGAAAAATCGAACGGGGCCTCGGCCAAGGCCTCGTTCCGGCCAGATCGAAAATGAGATGATCCCTTGTCCCGATATTTCTCATCCTTCGAGGGCCCCTTCTTCGACGGAATCGAGATTGCTTCCGCCTGAACGCGCGCCGAGATGAACTCCGCTGGTAATTAAAGACGATTGATATTGCGTTTCTTCCACCACCGGACCCGGTCAACCAACCACCGCTAAGATTACCAATCGCCATTTCGCAACGGCGAAATTAGCTGCTCCAAAGGGGCTGCAGTTGTGTCACTATTGACCCATTGCGAAATCTGTTAATTTCGAATTTATACGATCTGCTCTTACAACCGAAAAGGATTCTACATGATAAAATAAATAATATTCTACAATAAAAAAGGAGAGAATAAATTAATTCTATGTAGCTCCAGTTCATTTTGCATAAAATCCGAAATCTAATTTCGTACTAACAGTAAAATGTATTTAGGCTGTTTCTAAATAACCAATAAATTCACCAAATTACCGATTAATTCGTACACCTAATTACAAATTGCAAAGATGTAATTATCAACTGACCAAGCTACGCAAAACTGTATAAACCTCGGCAAGAGATTTGCGAAAGCTGAAACAAAACTGAAGCGTGACTCACAGTATTACTTTGAAGCTAATGAAACAGGCTCCTCGTTAAAATTCAAATCGATTGCAGGAAAATCAGTGTTCAAGTGCTACGAGCACAAGTAAAAAAATGTACACGATGAATAAACGGGAAGAAAAATACTACGATACAGTAGCTAAATCGTGCGCATTGATAACCCTGACTACGGTCACGTGTCATTAGCTTCGACCGAGCCGAGATTAGAAATTCACGGTGCAATTTCGTAATATGTGTTTCACGAGTCGATACGTTGGTCGGGCATCGTCGGTGGACTTTTCGCAGACCCGGCGCGGATACAACGAAAGTTTGAAATATCGAGTCGGATTGCGATATTAGATACGGCTAATTGAATGCCTGGGAAGTTTTCACGTAACTCGGGTCTCCGGGAGGCACGAGTAATTTATTATGTACTTAACGCTTTTTCGTATGATTAATAATATGCGTACGAGCGCGCCGCGCGCTGCACCGGTGTGCATTACACTGCGCCCCGCGATGATTTATCGAATATTATTTATTATTGCGTAAGCCTCTCGTCGGCGGGATTGTAATCCTTCGCCGAACGATCCCTCACCCGGGCCATTTTTTCCAATTAATAGTCAAATTGCTTACATAATGCCGAGTCGCCAGACACGGCACTCGAAAACTGCTACTTTTCATCGCCTTTCTTTGCTCGGCTGATGTATACCGCGCATTATGCTAATTTAATAACCGGACTGCCGATCCGTGTGCGTTTGTAGACAGCATGGAGCTTCGGAAACAATTGAAACTTTACTACTGACTAGTAATAGAATTTTTTAGATACAATCTTGCAGAACATATGTTGTAATTCCAAATCTTCTAGAGCATTCTACGAAAATAGTATTTTGATTAATGTTTTCATTTTTCGTACAATCTTTTTTTTGTTCTTATTGTCGTAAAATTTTAGAAAGAATAGTGCTCGCACAGATTTTAATTACTGTCACGAATGTAAACGAATCGATGAGACTTGATAACAGTAAATACCAACTTACAACATGACTTCACGTAAATTTTTACATGATCTTTTCCACGAGATTAAATATCGATCATTTTTCATGTATGATGCAGTGCTTTACACTTCAACTCTTATCCCCCACCTGGAAGACGCTTCTGTAATTACATTTAACATTAAGGATATTTTTCTCTTTCATCTCACCACCATATTTGTTCAATCCCTCATCGTGCCCCTCGGATATCAGACAATTTGCCCCGACGACGGACAGTCTATTTATAACCGCGGCTGACCAACAACAAATTACGAGCATCATCCCCGATTACCGATCGGCCTCTGATTAATTGATTAACGAGGCCCGTTATCGGGATTACGTTTATTAATGAAACCGAAAAGTAATCACGGTGTAATCAATTACCGTTGAGCCGACCGAAGAAAGTTCTGCTAGCCGGTAGCAAACTTCTCTCCGCGAGTTTCCACTGTGGAACGTTCGTTATCACTTGCGGAATCGGTTCGCGGAACAATACATCATGCCGGTAACAATTAATAATAATTCTGCCGGTTGTAATTCATTATTACGAATGGCATCGTCGATTCTCGGAGAGGAGAGCCGGTCTCATAAATATCGAGCCGGGTATCATCGACAAAATCGCGACCAATTGCAACCGTGCTTCGAACCGGTGGACCTGGCGGCGGCGTCTGCAGCAACGGCTTGCATTGGCTGCACCGGCGCGGCGACCACTTATTTTTCCCGCTGCACCGTAATCGGTGCGTGCACGGTGCATACGAATGCGAGCACGCTAGATGCTCACGAAGAAGGAGACACTCGTATTTCTGGCCGTATCGGTGGATTACGGGGCCCCGTGTGTGCGCTGCGTGCCACGAGGCCCACTGTGAGTGGCGTGGCGTGGCCTGCCGTGGCGTGGCACGGCGTGGCATCGCATGGCGTCGTGTGGTATGGCGTGCCGTGCCGTGCCGTGCAAATAGCAGCCCCCTATAAATCTTCATTTAGTGGCCACGGGTCGGGTGGTTAAGGGCTCTCCCGGTAGAACTCGAAAAACGAACCGGAATTTCGAGAACCGATGGAAACTTGTCCTCTAAGGTCTGCTACCACACCTGATAACCACAAGTCCATCCAAGAATTTCAACGAGTCCGTGCTGTTATTTTAAGGGACTGTTGTAAAGGTTCGCACACCCTATAAACTGGAACAGTGCTGTTTTCCAAACTAACGCACTGGAAACACCAATATCACTGTTGTCAATTTTATTTCTGTGTAGAATCAAACATTTCATGAACATTCGAAGTAACAAGTTGTGGTCGATGCAGCTCTAATGTTTTCAAGGATTTGAAGATGTTTTCAACTGAAGATTGGTCAACCCTGATTGTTTAAATATATCTAATTCGGTGAAAATTGAATGTAGTTTAAATGTGCAGAAAGAATTGTGCACCTCGCAAGTATATCAAATTCGTTGAAAATTTAATGTAGTCTAACGCAGAAAGAATTGTGCATCTTAAGCGTTGACAATGTTTCATTTAAGATTTAACGACACCAATCAGTTTTAGCGTGCTCGTGCATGAACGATTAATATTGTTTGAAGTCTGCGAAGCCAGACTAGTAATTACAGCGGGGCAGACAAATTTTATAATAACACATCGATCTGTGCTATTGATAAAGGACATTTACGATTTTTCGCGGTCGACCATTAAAAATGATATTATTCGGTACGAAAACCGGTCTCCTTTTATTACGCAGATAACATTGGATTAAGCAAAGTATCCCATAAGTAACAGTTGCAATCCCCCATTATAATCCCTCAATTCACCACTTCTGCTTCTTTTACCGTAGCATTATAATTATACTCGGAAGACTTCATTCGAAGAACCTTTAAAATCAACAAGCTCAGGCGCGCCCCCATCTGGCGTCTTGAATACCCGAGATGCATCTCGACCACTCGAAGCGTTCAAAGTTGCATTCTCGACGAAATTATACAAAATGAGGTATCGATTTTGCGAAAACGGATGTCGAATCGCTACCGGGTAATACTTATTGCGTTTTAAAAAGCATCAATAACGCGGCCCTCCGTCGACTCGATCATTATGCCCATCATCTTGCTGGAAACGAGATCCTATACCCAGGAGGCTGTGCTCCACCAAGTGAATCCAAAGCTTGCCAATTTACTTGTCCTCTGCTTATCTCTTTTTGCACACAGGGTGACATAAAAACATTTCTCCTGTATACTTAAATCACACATTTTTCCTTCATTTTATTTATCCTATGTTTTTCGACTGTTTTTCACTCGTGATTCTTATTTCTGCAAACTTTGCATCGCTACACAGATTCGCTCGGTAATAGTTGTTGACACACTTTGATTTATGCAATAATTATTTCTTTTGCCATACTGTTTTTAATAAGCATCTTGGACAGTTCATAAATTATAATCATATAAGCAGCTATACTTGTTTGTAGTTGGTAAAGTATAACTAAACATTTCGAGATAATAGAATATACAAAAACCAGAAATAATAATGCGTTTCACAAGTGCACTCTTTCTTCCATCAGAATAGTCAGTTTTCATTCAACGTTGTAGAAAATGTCTGCTAATGCCTATGATTCACATGACTCAGCACTTGCAGAGTTCATTGGCCATTTTTTAAATAACTTTCCACCCATTCTCATTAGCTTTTGCGAGAAATTTTATCCGTGTTCGAACCTTAACGATCAACCGATGAAAAATGTTAGATTTCATTCTATCGAACAGCCTCCACGTGTACCTCAATCTTTCTCGACCTCTAATGTCGTAATGATTCATAAGTTCGGCAACTGATTACCGTAATGTCGTCGGAGTTTCCGCGAAAATATGGAAATCGTTCGTTAACTGACCGTAGGAATTCCAAGTCCGCATCAGACGTAACAAGCATCGTAATGGAGGGTGTCATGTGCCATGATTTATACAGTTATCGAGTAAAACCGCTGCATGCGCATTAATGAACACTGTTTCGCCAGTGTAATTGTAAAAACACGACGCGGTACGTTCTACAGCGTGAGTTAGCGTGTCTGACGTTTCACCAGTCCATTAAAATCATGCTGCGTGAATTGTTTGGCGTAACAATGCGTTATTAGCATTGCGCCCGAGATTAAGACAGTTATTATTGCTCGACGAAAGTGAAAGGTGCTATATTTGGCCTGGTCGGGCTGGGGACTTGCTTCGGGCTGCTTAATTAAATTTTTCTGTATTTAGTTGCGGTACAGTTCCGTTCATGCATTCGTCACATCGTGTTCCCATTTATTTCGTGAATTAATCAATGATTCTTACGTGGAATTTGTTTAAAATGATAATTACATTAATTATTCCTTGATACTATGCTTCATCAAACTTGCAGATCAATTTTTCCAGCAAATAACTCCGTTGTTTTTTAATATTTCGTTCTGATAAAAAATGTAGAATGAAGTAAAGGGTGACGCAAACATCGCTATAAAATTCCAGAATTTTTCACTTATTATTTACCCTCGAAAAAATTGCCGAAAACAGCACATTTCTAAGTAGCCAAGGTGGTCCACCCCCTTCAACTTCAACTTCTCTTAAAAACGAAAGACATTCGTATCTGAAACTTGGCGTTTCCACGAACCTGTTCACGATCGACCAAATCCCGATCATCCCACGGAAACCCAACCCCCGTCAAATCCCCCCGAAATGCCATCGGAGGTGCAACGCATCCAGAGGCGTCCGAGGTGTCCAAAAAAGGTCGAGCGAAGTGACAAAGTGCCAGAGCACCGATTCCCAGAAATTTCGTGGCCCGATAAGTTTTCGTCAACCGCAAACAGGATGCGTGTAAGAATGTTTCGCCATTGTCCGTCCTCTTTCGCGGCTTATCCCCCCCGCACGGTCTCTCCGTCTCTGATGGCGTTCCTCTTTCTCTCCTTATTCCCCCACGTTTCCACGGGTTTTGCGGTCGAGCTCCGGTCAAGTTACCGGTGTGCACCGGCAGCTAACCTCTCCGCGGATTAATTCGAGATCGGGGCTGGGTGTGTACCAACACGAGAAGAAGGTGCAGTCGTCGTCGCGCTTCTCATTCCGCACGCAACCCCGGGGTCGCGCTATCGAGACTCTATCGTCCAAATATTTACGAGCCCGAGGGAAGAGGGCCGACTTTATGATGCCGATTTCATCCGCGACAACCGACCGGCAAACTTGCCGCACGTTTGCTACCTCTCGACGCCTTTAGCGCTGCCACCGGATCCATCAACCTTGCCCGCGGTAGCCCCGATACAGTAAACGCCCCTTTACTGTCCGGGTTCGTGGACACGATCATTGTCCAGTGTCTATCCACTCCACTGTCTGCCAACGCGATCCGTAATTTACCACGTTTTTATTAGCTCGCTTTCTTATTTGTTTGTCTGTTCGGTGGCAAATTTTGCAATTAATTTTAAACTAACTTCCTGATGAGCTAGAGACTTGAAATCGGTCACATGGCTCAGAACTGGATGACAATGAAAAATCAAAATCCAATCAAAAAAAAATTTTTTTAAAAGTCTATTATTCTGTCCTTCTCTATGTTCGGTTCTCTATTGAAGTCTTGCTCGGCGCGATAGACGCAGTCGTAAATCAAAAATAGTGCTTGGGTACGATCAGTGTGCGTGCAAAACACGGCTGTTAGACAGTAAAGGAGCGTTTGCTGTACTAGCGCATCGCTTATTACAGTATATTTTCTATAGACGCAACAGCCTCGGGGGGATTTGGTCGTATCTATTGTACAGGGTATCTATTTTTTTTTATCAAAGGCCGAGCCGAGCGTCCGCGTCGTGTTAGTAGTGGTTCACACCGATATACCGAGCCAAAATTAGATTATTAAGTTGGGGGGATACTGTTGGTTGCATCTATCGTATAGAAATTGTCGCGTCTATAGAAAATATATTGTAGTAAATTACCTAGTAGATATATAATATTAGTAGACCGCCCTATTAGATAGTGCATAGAAAAGTATATCATTCTAATTTGAACAACTGAGTTGACCTGACTGAGTTGAAATTATACCACATTTATTCCTATCATCAGCAACCGAGTTATTCAGGTGCCTTAGGTCTCATCCTGTATAGTGACTTATAGTGTTGCTGATTAGTGACACTAATTCAATGACACATAAAGTTCATAGTGTGACGAGTCGTTAGATTGGTCTTTATCTCAGCTATTATGCCATAATGATAAAAATATACACTACCGTTTAAAAATTGAACTCCAAGAAACATTTCAAGTGATCAAGTTATGTTGTTCACTGTATAAAACAATATGAGTCTGCATTTCAAGTTGCTGCAGGTGTACATTGCATTAAGAAAATGTTTTAGTAACTGATCAAGTGTGATTCAACCTCGCACATATCATTTAGAATAAGTTATTCTTATCATATAACATGATCTAATGTAGTCTGATAAGTTAACTTATTCGGCCATTGTAATTGAACAAATTTATTTCTACGTAAACACTCGTTATTCGGAACTAATTAAATTTCATTTCCCTGTAAATAACAAACCAGTGCCCAGTCTATGGAACAAGACCGTTCTAGAAATATTTGAAGAATTTTATAATTGAGGTGTGCGGAATCTCACATGAATGTTAAGAAAGAACTCAGAAATTGTTATTAGCGAGGCTTTTTATCTGCAGAGGATATTCATGGGGAGGAAAATATCCCATCGTTTCACCATGCAACCGCCGCCGGCTTAATTAAGATCCGAGTAGAACACTTTCAGGTTATTTTTAATAACGCAGAAATATTTTTAAAAAAGAATATTAACAAATTCTATAAATCTTCGCGGATATTTTCGATAGAGAATCAATTGAACAGCTGCGAGGTAAGAAAAAAAGAAAGGCAAATTAATAGTTCTTCATACGGATCGACGCGATTCGCCTTCGTTCCATTAAATTACTTCCTTTTATTACTCGCTCGCGTGTTTTCATTGCTTTTTCCCTGCGGCCGGTTCTGTAAGGTCATCACGAAAGAGGAACCCGTCCTCCTTCTTCTTGTTCCTCTCATTTTCCTTTTACGTTAACGCCCGACAAAACGGAAAACTATCAGATCAAGCCTTATCATAGACGAGTGGATTTCTCCGATCGAGACTCGCGACTGGTCTGTGAAATGCAGAAACCGGGGCGGTTAGGTCGCCTTCCACTCAAGGTCGTCTCCGGAAAGGAAACTTATACTACTAATACGTTAACTCACCCATAAAATCCCACCTGAAAATTCCTGACGAACTATAATTGCGATGATAAAAGTGTTCCCCACCACATGTTCTTAACACCTGTGAAACAGTATCCGGTTTAAAAATATAATTTTTATCAACCTTCATCGAACCATCTTGAACAATACAAATACCTAAATTTAATAAAACCATACCAATAACTACTGTGATATTTAAATGTTTGGAAATATTCTTTTTATTTAAAATTGATCAAGCATTTGTTAATGTAAACACGTTTTATGTTTCTGTGAAGAATTGAAGACCTACATTATTTTCTAATAATTTATTGTAGTCGGTTACGTAACAAATACGGCTACGTAACAAATTTGTAATATAAACAGGTTATTCTCTGTAGATTTACAAAGAAAACCAGGAACTTGCAAATCTTCTTGCAACTTTTGCAACTAGCAATTCCATAGAAATAGTCAATGATTGCGTTCGCGATGACTTGTATCTCGATTCTTGGAAGGGAAGTGTTGACAAACCGACCAATAAAGTCTAGCTGGTAACACCAGACAAATTGTAGGTGCTTGAAAAGGTGATGGGAAGTGGTTTTTCGATGTCTTCTTGTCAGACAGCTATGCCAATCCTTCTCGATTAAACTGTCTCATCGGCAGACATGCTTCGTGACTTCGATTAAAGGTTTAATCCTCTTAAAGTATTTCAAGTCGTTCGTTTAATACGATTTTATATCTTCATCTGGCCTTGTTAAATTGATAAGGAGCGTAATGCGGACGAATTGAAAGAAATATGAACACTCAAATTGACTGGGGACCAATAAATTCTTACATTGAACGAATTAAGACGGATTATCATTTACATGCCTTTGCGTTCGAAAGTATCATACCATATTTGTAAGGCTGTTCGTAGCAACAATGAAGTTAAATACATAAATTCGCTAAATAAAACTTGATTTCTTACAGGTGCAAATTATCTACACGAATTCAATGCAAAAATAAGATGAATATTCTTGAAAATTGAACATTTAAAAACTTTCTTATTCAAAATATACATAATTTGATAGATTGATTGATTGAGTCATGTTATTTTTAATGTTGATGGATACACGATTTCGCAACACGGATTTTTCACTGGAGAAAACTGCGTTGGCCGAAGGAACAGCGCCGTGGTAATTTCCAATCGTCCTCGCGTTTTCCCTGTAATTATGGAAAAATGCCTCGTTCACGAACGTGATTACAATCAGCGTCACATTTACCATCGGGATCAAATCGTGCGGGCAACATATGTATATGCAGGTGTCCCGGGTGCACCAACCGGATGTAATAAATCGAACACGGTGAAAACGTTCAGCGAGAGCCTGCCGTGACTCGATGACAGCTCGAGAATATGCTTGGTGATCGTGACTTCACTGATCCAGAAGTAAATACAGCATAATAGAGTTCATTTCGCCTAGAAGTGCACGTCGTCGCCATTTCGAGAGCGTGCCCGCCAGGCGAACATTTTTCTCTTTCGTTCGAATAATGGAGACCGGGGATTTCGTAATTAACGCGGGGTCGCGGACTAGTTTTCATTCGTAATAGTTTGACTGAGCACGCTGTGCAATTATTTAGCGAATGTCTGACCTGCGATATGCAAATACGAGAATTAACGTCTGCATAATCGCAATAGTAATTGGAATGTTAATTTCATAATTTTATTAAGCGCTGTGAAAAATATGATAGGGAGTACTAAAAGTGACGTAATTTTACACATTTCTTTAATAATTTTTCACAATTCAATCTTTAAAATTTGTTTAATAATTCTTCAATCAGAACTAAATTTCTTACTTAATGTATCAAAATATATATGTTCATTGTCTTAATGTTACACTATCAATTATAATTATGACTAGCAACGAGTAAAGAATTAATTTAGTTCGCTGAAAATCATCAATTCACAATAAAATTGTCTTCAGTGCACTTTAAGCGTTCTCTTCCACATAACCGATCATTTAAAATGGCTGCCGATCGACCAAATACGTAGAGCTTAAAGTAAAGAATCAAAAATAATGATTGAATAAAAAATCAAAAGTTTCAACGTTAGTTTAGTTGTTCGTTCTGTAACTCGTTGTTCGAATGAATTTAAACAAGTTCTTTTGCGAGCACATGTTTAAAGACACGTGCTCCAAGAAAACGCAAAAGAATTGATTTTTGCAAGATTCCAAAAAGCAAAATCTGTTCTCGAATCCCTTCAACAAATCGATTTACAATAAAATTTGTATGTTCGGTGCACATCGAGCGTTCTGTTTCACACAACCCATTCGAGTCCGTCATAAATCATCGTAAGATGGCTGCCGATCGACCGTTCGTTTCCCACGACTCGCAGTTTTTCTTTCCGCCGTGGCTTGTTCGGCTGGGGCCGGTTCGAAGACAGTGTTAAAAGCGTAAAATTTCTCTGTGTTTCAATCACCCGTTTCTTCTTCCTGCTTACGAAATAATGTGTTCCACACTCTATCCCGTGGCTGAGTACGTTGCGCAACAGCGACACCGGAGTCAATGCGCATTCCGCGGGGAAGACTTTTAAACCGCGTTTAGTATACTATATACGAAGAAGGAATCTCGAGAGGAACGGTTGCAAGGTGGTTTGCAACCGTTGTTGGGGTGGGAGAAATAAAGAATCCGCGCGTCGGTGCACGGGCTACCGATCACGAATTAATTAAATCCGTGTAGCAATATGCGGGGAACACGGTTCCGCGTGTTCATACACGAGATAGGGATTTGAATTGTTCGCGATCACGCGCCGTTTCTCCTATAATCGCGGACAATATATCGTGATTATCCGTTGCATGCTGCACTCTACACCCTCCGCTCATTGAAAAGGTGTAGCATTCTTCGATGGACGCCCTTTGACGACACGGTTCGCCGAGTTGCAACTATTTAGCAGGACAATCCTCGCCGCGGAGTGATTAATTGAAACTCGTACGGTTTCTCGTGACCTGGGTAATCCGGCGTGAACGAGATCGTATCGCGTAAAAATTGATCTAATCGATGATAATTGCTACACCAGAGCTGCGCTGGCGGACTACTGTGGCTTCGGTGCGAGGTGTTGGGCAATAAATGGATTCCACTCTGTAGAGAAGCTGTTTATATACTGTTGTTATCAAATACGAACTATATTTTCAGGATAACTTCATTTTACTTCTATTCTTATTCGTTACTAATAATTTGGGACTTTTTAATATGTCACGGAATAGCAACTTCAGCTACAAATCAACGTGCCATTATGCGAGAAACTATTTTGTAATCTTCTGATAATTTTAGCACAACAGTTTCACTTTACAGATTGACTAATTTGTAAGCACGTGGCTAATTAACATTTTTACGGAAAAATTATTTTCCCTCACACTAAGCAAGTACATTACTGTTTTTCTTCTGGTTTTAAATTCACACGGTATAAAACTTAATTTTGAATTATTATTTTACAGACGCAATTTTTATAATTTTTCTTGAAAATGATCTAAAAGAAGATCGAAACGTCGAAAAATAGATTTTGTGATATTTTGCAAATAGTGTAGTGGTAACAACTGATCGAACCTGGACGCCGAAATCATTAAAAATTTTTGTTGGCTAATTTGTTTTACAGAAAATTTATTCACGTTTGACTACTCTTTTTTAAATGTAAATTAAAATGGCCAGCGCTACCGGAGAACACGGAAGAACATCCTAATTGAAACAAAGTCTTCAACTTCCTGGAACACATATTAAATCGAATATGGAAGAAGTTACATATTACTAATAACTATAATTCACTGCTATTATTCGAACGTGCTTCTTAATTGTTCCTCTTAGCAGGGTTCCCGTAACTGAGGTAAACGAAAATTTATTTCTAGATTAAATTTTCTTTACTAATTTAATTAACACATGTTATTTATATGTATGTAATATCACGCGCGACCATGGGGGGAATTTTGCTGGCCACGGAGAACCGTGAGACCGTGGTCCTCTGCGAACAACATACGATCTGCTTGGTGTTCTCCATCTATGTGATGACATTCATTAAAGTTTGTAATTTATACATGTAACAGGGTGATTTTCGGTTTTGAAGTTAAATTGAATTTTTATGGAACTTCTCTTGCAACAGATATTGGCATTTAGATTTTCGTTTCTCATTATTTTCATTAGTGCATTTCAATCCTCATACGCTCCTCAAAAATAGCTGCATAAACGAGACTAGGATAACAATCCACCCATTTTTATTTTACACGTTCAATTAACACATTATGTTTCATAAATGAAACGCTATAAATAGCGTCACATTTTAAAGAAATACATCTCACGGCGTAGACATAAAAAGATGAATAAGTTTACAGTATATGAAAACATTGAATGTGTGATTTTTCACAATTTATTATAATTTATTTCCTGTGTGCTAAAGTGTTACTTGTTGTGATCATGAGAGACCACAGTACTAACCCTTAGCACTCGAGTGTCGCCTCTGAGGAGCCACTAAAAATTGCTGTACTATTATTTAAATAATTGTTTGCACTATCAGATATGTCGGTATCTAACCAATTACTACACATTTAAGTATTGTATGAGGTATTATATCAATTTCATATTTATCAAATTTAAAAAATCATAGAGAATGGAAATATTGTAGGTCAGAAGAAACGTTTAATTTTCGAGTTAACATAGCTCCGAGTGCAGAGGGTTAAGGGTTAGAAATATCTTCTTCCAAATTCGTACGCGAGCATCAGCAACAAAGGCTCCACACTAAGGATCGCCAAACCAATCCCCAAACGAGCCAGCCGAATGAAAGAATGCTCCGCACGAAAAAATTAAAGCCGCTGCACTAATTCCCTTTCTATCACTGCGCAACCAAGGAAGCAATTAAATACGTTCCACCTTGGTCCAGGTCGTGCCGCGAGGGACCGAGAAAGAGAGAGAATGAGAGAGAGAGAGAGAGAGAGAGAGAGAGAGAGAGAGAGAGAGAGAGAGAGGAACGAGATTGCCAGTTGATCGCCGCGAGCCCCCATGCTTCCCGGTCAGTTCCCCAGCTCATTACTCTCCTCCAAAATTTACGCGATAATTAATTGACCCCTCCGTCGGGGGCGCTCGTTCGCCGGCCGAATAATCGTCGGCTGGCCGGGCCGAATAATCCTCTCGCGCGCAAATATTCTAAATGACCGTCTTAAATTATCCGCCGCTATCGCGGATAATCGAGACCCGCGTTGGGGCCCCGAACGGTTTATACTATACGAACGTTGCTGTATCCACTGCCAGAAGCTGGTGGTTGCGGCGTTCCATCGGTGTTTCTTTGCTCGCCGCATGCAAGACGATACCTAGCCACGAGTGTTTTTCACCTGGCGCGCGATTCGACGGGGGCCTTCCCCTCACCTGCCGGTAAGTCCAGAGGCCCTGGTCTTTGCCCGTTCGCGGAAGGTGATAACGATACGGTACATTAGCGGCCGCGTGAATTTCTCATTAGTCATCGTCGCCGGCTGTCGTAATTTTCAGCCTCCTTGCGATCTCTAGGCTTTCGGCGCGCGCACACAGTTGTCCAAAAGAAACCGGACTTCGTCCAGATCAAACTCGATAACCTCTCGGCACCCTTGTCTATCAGTTTCTCAAATTTCACCCGAAATGTCTCAATATATTATACATACTTTGTTCAAACATTTATAAACGAACCAGATATTTAACAAATTCACTTCATACATTTTGCCTCTCAATTTTAAGACTCACTTTGTGTAATACTTTTTCACGCAGAATTTCATAATTTATTCGAAATTAATAAAATACAGATTGGAGCACTGAATGCCCCCAGGGAACATTATTAAATTCATTCAATGTTTATATATTTATAAATTGCCCTGCTCATTTTTGTTATCAACGCATCAAAACCACAGTCTACTTGTAACTATTTAAGAATGTCAGTCTCCATGATATTAACACTTTCGCTAGTTATAGATAAGTGACGCGAGTAATCCCACAATGTGCTTAAACATAGTTACTTAAACTAGCTTCATACACTTTGCTGTTTAGGCTCATAGTGCACAATATAATATTCAGAGAGTAAACTTCTTTCTTTTTTCAAATTATTCTAACATTTGTTGACGAGCACCCTCAACGGGTAAAAATGAGGTTGTTGACACGTTGTTTGCAACTCCGGTTTTTTTTTCCGATTGCAAGCACACTCTGCAGTCGACCTGGTTTTCGAGGAGCTGCGGTAGTCGCTCGGTGAAATGCTTAAATCGTTTCGCGTTCGACACCCAGGCTACCGAACATGTCCTATTAATACTGCCTTTAGCCAGCCGGGTCTATGCGGCGGGTTAATGCACGCTTTTAACGCCCGCCGCCAGCCTGAAGTATGGAGACAGCCGCGCGATACGCGCTTTCACGGGACACCAGCCGGACTGGGCCAGGTGGGTGGATGTGGATATACGCCGACGCTGTAATCCTTCCGGATTGTACGGCTCCTTAGACGGTATATCGCCTGCGAACGTCTGAGAATGCGTCCACGGATTAGAGCCGAAGGTTTACCAGGATCGAGACGGGTTGACGAGAGTCGCCAGGGTGGATGAAGCTTAGGGACACTGGGAATGGGATTTACCGAGTGTCCTATTTCGGTTGCTTGTCATAACCGAGCAGATTTTTGACAAATTTATTGTTGGACACATAGTTCTCTTCTGCTGAACGTTTTTGTCAAGTAAAGGTGCTAAGTCTGTCTCTGAAAGTTAGACAATCCTCATGGTTTCACCCTTAAACCATATTCATCTTGATGGTACATCTTGAAATTAAACACTTTCCACTCGTTTTAAAGCTAAACTCAAGATATTTCCTCCGACTTAGAAAATTTTCATTGCCCATGATTTATTTATGCATATTAAGTTAATTAGTGTTGCTCGTGCTTACTTGAATTTTCATCAATTTTCAGGCACAAATGTGGTGATGTTAAAATGATTTTAAATAATAGTGTGGCAACTTTTTGGGACGTCTTGGATGACTTATTTAATATTATCATTAGACTGCGGATTTTTATGTATTTATGAAAAAATTGGCTGGGGGAAATATGAAACGATAAAAGATTAGGAAAATTTAAGAATATCGCAGTGTTGTTTCTAATGCAACAATATGATTAAGAGATGAAATCAACGTGGAACATTTTTATTTTGCATAAAGATCCGCAGTATAATTATTATATAATATGTAACATTCATCTCCATCGAAATGGTAAATAAAGACCTGGTGAGGTAATAAAATTTCATCTAAGTCTGCAAATTTTATTAATAGTTACACATTAAATAATTAGAAATATTAAAAAAGAAGTAGATTCAGCTGCTAGCCTACTACATGCTTAACGGAATTCGTGATTATTCTTCATAACGTACTCGGGTGCCGACAGGTTTTAAATTAAAACAAAATAACGCGTCGTAAAAAGTGTAAAAAAACCTGGTTGACAATCGTTCATCCGTCTTGCGAAACCACAGAATAAATCTGACTCGAACGAGTTCTTATCGAGCACCGTGCTAATTTTCTCTCTACCGAACGTCATTAGAGAACTGCCTAAAAATGACCGCGTAATCACGATTTCAGCCGCGTAATGCCATCATTGTCTGATGCCCACACTCATCAATTCCCGCGGACAGTCGAGGAACCATTGTCTCGCTGAAGGATCGTGGTCATTTCTCAACGGCCTCGTATTCACCCGTACAGCATAATCGACATCAACCCTCTGCGGGGACATTAACCCTTTGACGATTGGACGTTCTTTTAATTATCGTCGGCAGCGGTCCGAGCGAAATTACTGTACCACTGTCAACGCCGTATTAATTCCCGTCGAAAAACTACATCCTCGGTTCCATTAATTCATTTTTTGACAGTTCATCGCGGTCCTTGCGCAATTGCAATCAACGCGAATACATTTTATGTATCGCTATGAGTTCACGAAATTGTCAAAGTATTAACCGTACAAATGACATATACGTAATTCATGGTCCACGTTATTAATCAACTGTAACAATATTTTTAATACAAACTGTTTATCTATCGGATTGGAGATTTATTAACACTTTACCTACCGGAAGCCTATTAATAGGATTCTCAATAATTGTGCTGTATCAAAAGAAAGCATAGAAATTTCCTTTTACATTGCAATCTTAAATGAAATGATTACATGACGTTATTGAGGATGACTTGTTAGTACACAATAAAAATTGCTGTGACTATTGAAATTTCCATTAAAAAGTTTTTAGCCATGTACCAGATTTTTCAAAATTATGCAATAATCACCGGTCGGTAATGTGTTAATTACTTCTTAGCATCAAATCTGCAGTGTAGTAACTAACAAGTTCATTAAAGGACTTTTAAAGTATTAAATGCAATAAAAGAAGAAATGAATATGTCTTTCTAGAGCATCTTTTCGATGTAAATTGAAACATAAAAAGAGTACAGAAATTTAAACAACATACGAAGAAAAGAAATTTCAAGACAGAATCTGAACATGGTACGATCCATAAAATATGGAGAATTTTGTTCCAGTTCCAATAACCTGACTAGATCTCGAAGAAAAGGGAGCAAAACTTTTTAATTAAGCCAACTGCAATAAGATTTAATCATTATCTGCGGGGTTAGTAAGGCTCGATCTTCACAGCAAATTTATTAAGGCGCCGTGTATGAAGAATCGTTCGTTGGTAATTGGATCGAACGAGTACGAACATCGTAGCACGGTAATAAATGGGATTCATTGAAAACTGGCACTTTCACTGTATTCATACATCAATGGATTGTTGCACGAAAGGGTATGGTGAATCAGAGTGATTCTGTAACACTCTCCTGAGAACATGAGCGTGGAAACAGCAATTCTACAGTCAGTTTCATCTTTGGCAACTTCGTCGAAAATACAAAAATTGAATGATTGATACTTCCAAAAGATTTTTCTAAATCTGTAACTAAATCGTACAAATACTTTAGTGTGTGTCAGTCTTAAATATATCAAGAATTGGTATTTTGCTTTTGAAAATTGCTTTATTCATTCTAAATATTCATTCATCATTTTTATATAATTTTGAGACATGGAATAGAGTGTTAATTTATACTTTAAATTATTCTGCATTATTCCAGAAGAATAATGTAGCATTTGTCTTTTAAAAAGTATTATCGTGCAATTTTATGATTAACAAAATATTATATGTAACTTATACTTATTTTACAGTATTCTATTTTTTTGGTCTAAAATATGGATATTCAAAGATTTCAATTTAGAAAAATATGTTGCACGACACACTATAAATTATGAGAGAATTGAAAAGAGTTCAATCTACTATTATATCTGCGTAATAAAAGAATAAGGTTAATTGCAAAGTATTGCCTGATCGATGTCAATTTTTAGTTTAAACGAGAACTCGAATGTCCGAAGACAATTTGCTTGGTTCACGAATTCCCAATTACCGGAAATTACCCTATAGATTTCAGTTGGACGGAGCCGAGAATATTTTCGCGTAATTTTACGTCCAACGTCGTCGTGTCCGGCGGTTATTCGACTGTGGGGGGATCGATTGCATAAAAGAGCGTAACCGCAAAAAATTTTCTCGATCTCTTCCAGATTCCCTCGGCGGATCTGCTCGTTCGAAAGGGAGGTTCGGAAATCGATGACTCCGGGTCGGGTATATAATCCTTTCGGCGTCTCCCTTATATGGAAATTCAACGTAAAAAGCCGCTGTCAGGTTCTGTGTCCCTGCGGTCAGCATCTGTGATGAACGAAGGTGACACCGTGCTCATTCTGAAGCGCATTTTATCGAAGAACGATATGTCGATGCCGCGTATTATTAGATACAGCTTTAAGAAATTCTCTGCTCTGAAAAAAAGCTATTTCTTCTTTCAAATACATTTTACTCAATGCCTATCCACTTACTAATAACTTTATTGTCAGTGCAAAATCGTGTTGCAAATAACCTGTCTGTTGTGACACAACAATTCTTCGAATATTCAGAGTTTACCAAAAATTGTCAATCGACTTTAGAATGTATGACATTATATTACATCCTGATTCTTCTGAATAAAATTTGTTCAGAGTAATTGTAATGGTAATTCCTAGTCCATGATGGTCATTTATTGATTTTTATTTAATGTGTCCACTGTTTTAGATTGCACTTATTCATTTTTTTTTCATGTCTGCATAGAATCTACAGTCTAACGAATGCGTCATTAAATGCAAAGTCAAATAAAATGCAAATACCAATTCCTTTTATCCAACCACTCCAATCTCAGATAAAGAATCAAACATCTCAATAATCACGATTAAAAAGATCTGCTAATACTTTCGTCAGTTCCACTACCGAGCAATAATTTCGTGGTTGCCATAGCCCGTAAAGAAATATAGCGCCATTAAAGTCGAACGATTTATTGTGCAGTCGTACCAAGAGCGCCAGCAATAAAACAACGCATATATTTTATACCCTCCGACCGTAATTGACGTTATTGTTTCCCCAATGACTGCCATAACTCATCTCGACGAGACCTCGACACTTCCTAATTCCACGGAGAGCGGCGATTACACCACCGAACGAAACTGTGCAATATCTGCCGGTATATTTCCCTGAAATTATGGGAAAAATCGCGGGAAGTGTGACTGCGAGCAGCACCTTAAAGTCGCGATCGTTGTAGAACATTATCTACACGATCAGTGATTAGAAACGACTTTTATCAGCGATGCTGCTCGAGGATGGCGACAACGGTGCCCGAAGAATTCCAGAATTCCGCGGGAATTCTGCGCGGCGCCGTCCTTGAGGTAGACCGTGCACACCTCACTCATGCGAGGTCGAGGTCGAGAGGGCGGAACAGGACCACGGGAATTCGAGGTGCTTGAAGCGTTTCGACGACTCATCATAGAGAATACCTACCAGGCCCGCAGATAAAAGGGAATCCGTGTGCGTTCGGCGGGAAACGGCATGTGTACCTGTGTACCCGCTACGGTGCCACATGATCGGAATCTCTGCAAGCCACTTCCGTTATTTATGAACACCACCGACTACCTCTTTGAGAGCCGCGGAGCTTATTACGCGGACGATCCTCTAACGCGAGCTAATCGCCGCCTTGTACACTCACGTGGGCTGAGTGTAAGGGACCGTCGTAAAGGTTGGCACACTGTATAAGAGTTGGGAAAGTGATTTTTTCCACATTAACGCACTCTGGAAACACAAATGTCAGGATTGTCAACTTTATTTCCGTTAAACATTCTTTTCATGAGCAATAGAAGCAACAAGTTGGTTCAGTGCCAAGCAAAGGCTACAAAGATGTTATAAACAGTTTGATTGCATTTCTTATTGATTCGTTTTCAACTGAAAATTTTTCAACCCTGATTGCTTAACCCCTTTACGTATCTTTCCTTTTACAGTTACAGTGATTAGAACGTTTTTATCCCGAAAAATGTCGTAGAGAAGAGATAATTTGAATTTTTTGTGTGGCTATATTTATTTTAATACTTAAATATTAATTACAAAGGAATCAAATTTTAATTCATCTAAAATGAAACGCGTAACACATTCATATTTTTTGAACACTTCCATCACGAGTCTGGCTCGTCAACATACGGCAAGGGTTAAATATACCTAATTCTTTGCAAATTTAATGTATTTTAAATATGCAGAAAGAATTGTACCACATATATAAGTGGTTCATTACACAGAAATAAGTTAATGTATCTATAAGAAGCTAAGGGTGAAATTCTTTCATCCCTATGACTTGGAACAACTGGAAATGTTTTAGCTTATTGATTTCCTGCTGAGTTGGAATTTCGTTTCAAACTATTGTTATGCTAAAAATATCTGGCCAAGACATTAAACGTTTTATTTTTAACATCGGCATCTAATGACTGCGGTTAAAACTGCTGGTCGTCGAACTTTGCACGTGTCCAACCGCGGATTTTGACGGTGAGAAACAGATGGTTTTATAATGGAGTTAAACGATTGCCGCGAGAGTTCGTGATAAACACTCGAGATAGCTGGTCAGTATTCCCAGCGCGTAGCTTTTTTACGCCTTTACAATCGACTGTTATAAAAGTACCCCGAGACACGATTCGCGTTTATTAGCCCTTCGTGATTCGGCACTCGGATTATAAAACTCCGGTGAAATTTCACGAGATCCCTGAGATCCCGAAGAATTACTTTTACGAGTACAAGGACCCGCGTATAACGAATTCCTTGGGAAAAATCGCACGGGGACAGGCCAGTGTCGTCAGATCAAACGCGTGTCCCCACTCTACCTTCCCCTTCTTCCCCGGTCACGTGACCGGTACTAATAGAGAGAAGATAACTTTTCCCCTCAATTGGTATTCTCTCGATCCATCAGTATAGAAAAGTATTTTAAACTTTTTTAACCTACTCATTTTGATCATAAAAGCATAAAATCCGCATTTCAATAATTATCAAACACATAAGAGACTTGATAAGAGATGTAAACCTAGCACTGTTACTTTGAATTATTTTACAGATACCTGGATAGGACAATAGATAATTTTAGGGGATCAGGGATCTAAGTTTTACCAATTCGCAACTTTCTCACGTGGCCCCACGCATTTGTTATCTCGCTATTCAATAACACAATTCTCCTGAAATAAATGATTATATATTTCCGAGCGAAAGTCTGCCTAGATTACATTCATGACAGCATGTTTAACTTTCTATATTATACTCTGCTTATATAATAAAAATCCGTTGCTATTATGGCTTGCGGTCCAGTTGGCCTATAAATGATAGCGATTCGAATTACCAGACTTCACCGGAACGTTCTTAAATAGTAATCTATTTGGATAGGATAATCGATCAACGCCAGTTATCCGGGCAAACGAAAGATCCTGGTTCGAAGCCCCACTCCCCTGAATCGATCAACCGACTTACTTCCTTGCCTGCATAGAAAAGAACACACACAAGAGCCGACCTCCGTGCACGAAAGTGGACACAATGAACGCTTGATCGCTGACTCACAGCCCCGCGAAACTCTCGATTTTTCACCGAACTCTGCAATTTACCCCCGCCTCGGTTCACAGATCGTGGCAGAGTGATCGATAAATCACTGCTCGAAGGGGACTTTTCTGACAGAGCAGGACGTGTTAATTCAAAATATATCGACCGGTCGGATTCGTGTAGCAGATAAATGATCAGGGCAGCTCGATAACGCTCGAAAACTGGCTCCCTTCCACGCTAAGCGCTACGATAACAAAAACTCCACGGATCTATGATAAATTAACTGAAATTCTTGGCTTCGCGATTTGTATGATCGAATTGTACACGTACAGGGTGGAACACTAACTTCGACCACTGTGAATATTTCCAAAAATCTCCAAAACTTCATATAAAACATTTTCTATAATAATTTTTTCATATTATTACAAACTATTCTCTTCATCTGCACGTTGTCCTGTAGGAACCACATCCAGATTATAGTTGCAAATCGAATCGATCGCTAATCGAGAGCTTCACATAGTAGGGCACAATTAAGCATTCTGCGTCGGGTCCGAATGCGGACACTTAAGTGGGACAGGTGGCTTTTGCCAATACAACTGAAGGAATACCAGGAATGTTTGTGAGCTTCCACTCCCTGATACGTATCAAACTCGAAGTTTATTCCGAGGTCCAATTATTCTGGAATTAGGGAGATAACAGGTGACACAAAAGTGTGCAAAAGAGTGGACGTTGAACATTTCAAAATATTCTATATAAATAACAATCAAATGCTGTCCTTTAGTAAGCGCATCACTTGAGAACGGCTGGACCGTTTTGGCTAATTTTTTTTAATGTTCGTAATAGTCCAAATATTGTTTTAGTGAAAGAAAAATTGCAAATATCGCCCGAAAAAATTGAAAATTCTGGAAAAACTAAAAGTGCTTTTTGAATCATATTTCAATACAACAAAAACGAACGCCGCAGCTTTTAATCAATATGTCTGCAATAGGAATTTACATTATCGACATTATCAACATCCGCCAGTTGGTTTATTGGAAAATTTATACAAATTTGGACAGGACAACGTCTGTCTGGCCAGCTAATCTCAAACAAAAATTGATTGAGACTGCAAAGATGGGGGACATCCAAATTGTCATTTAAGTACTCAATTCGTAGCAATTAAACTAACTGAATAACTGTTTCATTGAGGATATCGGAAAGACTAACGTCTCTACACGAATATCATCAAACGTAATATTTAATAAATTATTAATTAGAGCTATGAACGGCCCTAAGAATTGTCAATAATATAGCTATAAAAATCGTCCGTTGTCCGAGGATCAAAGCGAAATTATTGCTTGCCTCAATATACAGGATGATCATTAAAAAGTTCTAAATTTTCTCTCGTCACGTGCACGTTGTCCTGTTCGAAGGACATTCGAGTAGGCAATCGAATGGCTAGCCAGGAGCTTAATACCCATCCTCTTGGAGCGCGAGCTAATGATCGCGAAACAGAAGGTATCATCAAGCCATTAGACGCGGCGCGCAGAGGGAGGTAGGCAACAAGAGAACAAGAAAGAGAGAGAGAGAGAGAGAGAGAGAGAGAGAGAGAGAGAGAGAAAGAGCGGGAGATTTTTCGCAGACAGATTCAGAGGCCGATAACTGTCGTCGCGTTCTCGAAGGGAAAGAGAGAGCCGGTAGGCGTTTCCGTTAGACCGTAACGATATTGTCAGGTTGCATAAGGGGGGCCCCCGGTTATGACAGATTACGAGCGCATAAATAATGGCCGCGCGATTTTCGTCTCGTGGTACACGTATAGACAGAGAGTCGGGCCACGGCCGCTCACGTACACGTGCCGGCACGCACGTGTTAAAGCCGTGTGGCACAGGAGGCTCGGAACCGTTGCGGTGGGTAGGTATATCGAGGCGAGTGATCTACGGCGGGATCCGTAGATCGATGACTGACCGTGCCGACTGAACAGCTGCTGCCGGGTCACAGAGTGACCCCGGGACCGAGGTTGATCGATGACTTCGACGATGACCCCGGCCAGAGAACGATCGCCCGGCCACGGCCGGCATTCTTCTGCTTTGATCCTCTTCGTGAACACGAAGCAGGAACTCGGAGTGCACCGCGCCGCGCCGCACCGCGCCGCAACCGCATCCGTTGAGTGCAGAGAGTCCGGACGGTGACGTTTCATCGTTGCACAGGTACGCTGGTATGCAAACCGGTATATCGTCGCTAACTACGATTTGCTCTCCCGCCAATGATACGATGCGTCTCGATCCAACAAAGACCAACGCGATCCTTGCTATTCGGGTATATATTTGTTACGCTGGCGTGGGCGGTTCTGTAGGGCGACGACGGAGCATGGTCGCATGAACTCGAGGAGGTGTTCGGTAAAGGGATTCGTCGTCGACCCGATCCTCCGCAGGCTTGTGTCTGTGGACCAGCCACGTCTGTGTTAACTCGAAGCTATTTCAAGGAGGTAGTCTCGCTCATTCAATTTTTATCGAAGTGCCCGTACGTCTAGCTTTATCATTTTCTTGTGATTAATTTGAGTAGTCTTTACGTGTATTGGAGAATTTTAATTCATTGTTTCTTGGTGCTATCTCACCCACCATATATACGTGATTGGACGTCGTATCTTGCCGGCCTAGATGATTGCAAATCTCAGGATGAACAGGGTTTCCTTTTTTCATCGTGTTGTCATTTTGTTTATAATTGATTTTAGTTTTTCATTGAATAAGTTTCTGACAATACGATAAGCCATTCTATTTTATTTATGTATTGTTCGTTTTGGAACTACGTTATACCATTCAGCTCAGAAATTATAAAGCACATTCAACAATTTTCTAAACGAATAAAATTATGTTCTATTAAAAAATTAATATGTACGTCTCACTATATGTTTCTTAAGTACTCGTTAAAAATTTGAGCAACGTACCTTAAAGTGGGTAGACATGATAGTCATTTTTCGTAAACACTGACTGTCAGTATTCTTCAACAAAATGAAAGGACTCTACGTTGTGTAAATGTTGAAAGATTACCCAATGGGTACAACGTCATTAACCAGAGAATGTTCGTGGTCAAACCATTAGAAACATGTTACACTCCTACGATATGTACCCCGAAAAGTTTATTGCTTTATGTAAATCTACTTTTGCAATTTTCCACCTGTTCCCGCTATCCCTATCATTGCTCGATATTTTTCTCTAGGCATTCTAACCATAAATGCCGGTGAAGTGTAACATATTTCTTATGATCTCACAATAACACTCTTTCTGGAACATGACGAAATACCCCTGGAAATACTTTGCAACATTTAAGGATAGTGTTTAATGCCATATGAAATAATAAAACGAAATCTGTTCAGATTTTATGAAGTATGTGTCGTGCAAAATGGCCTAATAAAATTTCATTGGAATGCGCAATATCGAATATTTTCATATACATTCTTGGTTTAATTTGTTCGTGGTCGTAAACCGAAATGAAATATCTCTCTAAAGTAGGGTGGTCAATTTTAGATCGCGTGATGGATACATTAAACTCTGGGTATATGTGTTTACGCTAATATGCATTTTTATCAATGAAGTTATAGTGTAGTGGTTTGATTGTTACGCTCTCGCGTGTGTCGCGGTTGAGAAATTAAACTTTTATACATAGAGGCATTAAATAAAACCTGTTCAGTTATGCGCGGTTGCTGCAAAAAATTTATCTGTGTTAAATGAGTGATCTTAATTGGACAAAAAATATCATAAAATGGAAAACTAAACGGATTCTGTTAAAAATTGTTAAAACTAGAAATCCATAAGAACTATATTGAAATAAAACTCTACAAGAATTATCACTAACATATTTAATTTAAAATTTCTAAAACTTTATCGAAACATATTTCTGTTGGGAATGTGGTATTAATGGTACCCAGAATATAATAAATTAAACCTCATTATAATTAATTATTCTTGGAACCAGAAGCTTCCAAAAACCTTAATAGCGATGCAATATAAAAGCTTGTATATTCTGCACGAGTTTCAACAAACCACGACAATTCCTTTTTCAAGAAAGACTTTTCAGAACGATATTTTCATGCTTATATTCAGAAATACAATAAATTAGAGATCTCCGGTCCCATTAAGACTGGTTCTGTCCACACCCAGAAACCCACGAGAATTAAAAACATTCATGAAACTGCATACATCTAATAGACGAAACTATTCACATTACTCCCGACAGCGATCGCCGCTTGTTTCTCTCGTTTCCTGCGTGCCGGGACACGACCGAAAATATGCATCCGCGTTATCCGAAAGTGTGCACCGCTCGGGGGCCATTATCTGGTCGGTGCATTCTATTAAATCAAGCTGACATTTAAGGAAGGGAAAACAACAACTGTCGGTTCGTTCGCGAGGCTCCTGTAACGAAGTTCAGTGAACAGTAACGGTGTATCGCTTGACGTTCGCTAGGACAGGAAATTTTATACGCGTGCCACTGGTAAAACGATCCCAGCCCCTACCTCGGTTCGGCTGTTCGGTACCTCGATATAAGCTCTTCACGCGGCAACGCCGATTCTAGTCACTTATAACGAGCACCGTGCCGGATTGTATCGCAATTACCGGTAAACAAATTGCCCCGTCAATTTCGCAAATTGCAGGTTCAGAGAATGAAATCTCACAATCTGGACTGCAAAGTGTGCGCTACCTCCGTTCCGATCGCACGCACACGCGCCCCGTTGCACTCTACGTGTGGTTATATGCACGTGCTTGCATCGTTGCATCGTTGCACTCCCGCTTTTAACCCGAGCGGTCAGGTTTAACGCACGTAAACGACGCCTCGACTCGAATTAGCGGCACATGGCTACTATCCACTAAACTTAAGCTTTTATTTTCGGTAGCCGATTGTTGATCGTCGGGAACAATGTTGCTCCGGTGATTGTTTAACGAGGATCGAACCACGTTTCCTGTAACTACAGCATCGATAATATTTAGTCTGCCGAGGTGATTTAACGTGTGCTCGAGGAGCGATCTGTGTGGCTGCTTTGTTGGAGGTCTGGCTGCGAAGACAGTGTCGAGATTCTGCTGATAATGTGCTTGTGTTATTTTGTTCGGTCTGAAGGGGTTCCGTCTGTTTCCTGATTGCGTTAATACCGAGCAGCAGCACGTGTTTATTATTATCGTATAATTTAGTTTTGGTAAATTGTGAAAGTAATGCTACGACCAGACTATGGATTAAGGCGTATAGGTATTCGTTTCTTGGTTCAGATGAGTTGAAAACAATTCTTTTAAAAACCTTACATGTTTATTCTGTTTTATATTCGAGCCATTTATTTTTTCCACGATTAAATCCGCAGTCTAATTACGAGGATGTGCATGGGCAAAAGGCAATGTGCATTGATATTGTCAATTACTAATATACACAACAAATATTTTTAGTCGCGTCAATAGTGCAGCGAAATGGTCCCAAAATTTAAATTACAATAAATTCGGAAACGTCACTATGCGCAAGAAGAAAACGTCACAAATATAATAATAAATAATACATACTTTATTTCAGCCTCTCAAAAATACTACAATAAACAGTTATCTTGTGCATGTAATATACTTTTTAGAACTACCATCAATACCAGGCCAATATACCGAGTTAGGAATCTCGCAAGATTTGTTCAAAGAGTTCGGAATCGTGAAGACTGGAATTTCCATGAACAAGGATAATTCGTTCGAGGCAATATTGAAACCGCCTTGAATTGAGCGTCCTTAGGGTACCGTGGCACGTTCTCGAAGTTCGTCAAAGACTTGTGGAGGAAGTTGATCCACGCATCGGCAGTCCCATTCATAGCCGCGTTTCCTCGTTTATTCCCCCGTTCCACCATGTACCACTGTCTCGACGTCGGCTCGCCGGCTACGATCCTTTGTGACGGGATCGGCCAATAAAACCACCCCGTTCGGCCAGCTACTGTTTACCCTTGAGCGCGCCGTAGCCGCGGACGAATAAACTCGTGATACTTACGGGAGTGCATACGTGGGATGGTTTACCCGTAAACTGCTTTGCATACAGTAACGTGGCCGCGTTCACAACGGAGTGCCGCCTCCTCTTTGCCGTCGGCTTACTTTCGATTTTCTTTGTGAGCACGCGGGGACCTGAAACCGCTCCGCGCATACCGATGCACACCGCCACTGTATTGTCATTGCGTACCCGTGAGCTATACCTACGTGTAGGCAATGCCTGATGACGTTGCCACAGGAAAAAATCGATGCGAGTAATGATATCGAAAATCGGGGGGTTGCTTGAATTACAATATCGTACCAGCCAGGGATTTTTCAATGCCTACCATTTTGCGTTCACCTCCAAGATACAGTTCTCGAACATTTTAATGTTGACCGAATAATAATTCGTTTTTATTCTATATTGTCTAGTTAATAGTAGGATGCATTAAGCAATAATTTATTTATATTATCTAGTTTAAATGTCCACTTTTCCTGTTCTTAATTATTTATTGTACCATTTTTCATGGTACCTCTTTTGATTGATGTTTTTAACTATTCTGACTACTTTATTTCACAAATGATCATGACACTGTTATGTATCATGTTTGTCAAAACAGAAATAAGAACTTTCATTTAAGAAGAATTTGATATAGTTATACATTAGTGCTATTTTCTATTATTTTTACATGTTCTTAACCGTAGTGTCACTTTACGGTCTCAGGTTCGCCTGCTCTAGTATTTATAAGTAAAATTGGCTGGTCATGAACAGACACCTCAAGCAACTCCTACTTATTAGCATGCACATTTGTCGAAGAAAATGTTTTTCTGTTCTCATACTGGATAATCTTGTTTCAGTCTTGTCTAAAATTCAGACACAATAACTACAAAATTAGAATGTACAAACTCCTTTTGAAAAATTACTACAAAATTACAATGTACAAATTCCTTTTGAAAAATTACTACAAAATTACAATGTACAAATTCCTTTTGAAAAATAACTATAAAATTGGAATGTACAAATTCCTCAGTTCCGAACAGCACAAACAGCTGCAGCTTTTAATGCAAATTACAACAAAGAAACGAAACGTGGCTTAACCACGCGTAAGTAATGAACGCACGATGTCAAAGCCACACATCATTAAAGAAGGTCAAAAAAGGTTTAGCTGTAGAAAGTGGTGCTCTAAAGTATCTCCAGTACATAAATGGCTAAAGTTGCTTCCGTCGTGGTACTCATCAATAATCTTTTCCCGCCCATTTTCTAATGCCTCGCACCTCTTAATGACTGACTCGGGATATTTTGTCCACATACAATTTTTTACGAACCCCACGCCGTGCATACGTTTTTGCTCATAAAAATCGTATTACAACACGCATTTCGAATTTCGGACGGTCTTTTTATACCGCGACGTTGCATGATTGATATAGTGTAAAACACGGCCGGCTTATGCAAATGACTTGAAACTTGTCATGCATTAATGACGACGCTGCTGCGACAGTATTGCAACCCGGTTACGACTAAATATCTCCTTTAAAATGTGTCTTGAGAAGCAATATAAATGCGCACATATTTTTAAACAAATTTATTGAAGTAAAATATATTTACCATTTTAAATAAAATTATATCTTCATCAACGAACATAATCATTGATAATGAAACAATAAATTGTATTGGACCTTTCAGATCGTTTATAAATTCTCTTATATCCTTGTTTGTTCGTTATCACTATTTTGTTGGGGACAAATGGGAAAATTAATTTGTAGAGCTAAGCCTACTATAATATACAATTTAATATAGTGTCTTAATATATACATTATAAAATGATATATTGCAAATTTTGAAAAACCAAATATTATCTCGCTTTCAACGTTTATCAGTCTGGAATATGCATGGATTCGTGATTAGCTTCCCGTAAAACATCCTTTTTTCAAATTTCTATTTGCAAACTCCTTTTCCTTGGTAATTGCATCCGATTCCTCATTGCAACTTCCCGGCCGATATGCATTATTAACATCGACTGTGGATTAAAATATTCATGAACCCCTTCATCCCTAATCAACGATCCTTGAATTCATCTCTGCACGGGCCCTAACAAGAACTATAACGTTATCTTGTCTATCACAGCATTTATAATATACTTAGACGCGCGATAACGCATCGGGCGTACGCTGAATTATGTTTATTAAAAACGTGTTCGCGTTCGTTCCTCCACTATTCATTATAAATCATATACACGAGCTTCGACCATGACTTTGCTAGCCGTGAATTTAAACACTATCTTTTCGTTCTATTTTTTGCAAGGAACATGGCAATTCGGAGTTATCAGCGGTGCAATCAAGCTGGCTACGTGACTTTCTATTATGGTAATGAAAAATGGCGAAAAACGTACAAGGGATTATGATGCGCTTGTTGTTTCCAGCTCTTGTTCTAACAAATAAATACTAATTTCAATTTATAATACGTAAAATGGAATATCGGGTGCGTTAATCTATTATTTTTTCGAATAAAATTAGAAAATATTCTTTGTGGGGTGTAAAGATGATGGAGAACATGGTTAAACCAGGACTTTTTATCATTCCAATGATGCTACAGAATTTTTTAAAAATGAATGTTAGCTACAAGTATGAAGTGATATAAGTTACTAGTTTTATAATTATTATTATAACATATCTATACAATCTTGAACCAGACCAAAACTCGTCATTTTATTCGAAATTGACGTTTGAAAAACAATTTTATCAAGTATTTTCTTCGCCCTTCCATCACCGTTAACTTCAATGCTCTTCTACAATGCTTAATAACTGTTCGTTATCCTACATAACTTTCAATCACGATAATTTGTAATTATGCTAAGTGCACAGTGTTTTATATACAAGACATTACATACCGTTAAGACTGCTAACTGTACGATATACGGCACAAAAGGTATAAGACTGTGCACTTAACATAATTACTCGTAATCATAATAATAATTGTTATGAATTTTAATACTCCTCTTCGTTGCATTACAATCGACTTAGCAACTCTAATCGCTTCTATGAATGAAATAGAGGATACACGTATAAAACACGTACTGTCCCATCACCTAATTTCGCATAGCAACCTACCAGAATAGAAAAACACTTTTTAAAAAATGAATATCTCTGGATCTATAAAAGAAAGGTGTTAAAAATTGATACCGCAATATCGTCGAACCAAAGCCATTGAAAGTCCCAGTATCCATCAACACGAGGAACAGCTTACATCCCAGCGGAGTTGGTACACCGATGCACGTCTCACAGCGCCCATTCAATTCCCATCGCAAGTAAAACAATGTAACGACGCGTGTCAGATGTTCCACGCATCACGCCATGGTCCGCAATTCTCGCGATCGCAACAAAACAGAACCATTTAACGACACGGTATCACGAACGCGGCGGCGTGGCGTCTTGGCAACGGGCTCAATTATTTAGCAATCATTGCGGTCTCGCGCAATAATCGCCGCGATCCATCGACAAAACACATGCAGCGTCATGAATCCGCGTGAACGGGCCGCGGCTGGAACGATCCCTGAACCCATTATCACGGTCCACAGGCTGAACACAGGGACTCGGAGCCGTGGGTCGAACACACACAAAAAAAAGAGAATGAAGAAAGAGATAAACCTAGGTAAAAAGAAAAAGAGAATGTAGAAAGAGATAGACCTGGGTAGAAAGAAGAAGAGAATGTAGAAAGAGATAGACCTGGGTAGAAAGAAAAAGCGAGTGTAGAAAGAGATAGACCTAGGTAGAAAGAAAAAGAGAATGTAGAAAGATATAGACCTGGGTAGAAAGAAAAAGAGATTGTAGGAAGAGTTAGACCTAGGTAAAAAGAAAAAGAGAATGTAGAAAGAGATAGACCTAGGTAGAAAGAATAAGAGAATGTAGAAAGAGATAGACCTGGGTAGAAAGAAAAAGAGAATGTAGAAAGAGATAGACCTAGGTAGAAACAAAAAGAGAATGCAGAAAAAGATAGACCTGGGTAGAAAGAAAAAGAGAATGTAGAAAGAGATAGACCTAGGTGGAAATAAAAAGGGAATGTAGAAAGAGATAGACATAGGTAGAAAGAAAAAGAGAATGTAGAAAGAGATAGACCTAGGTGGAAAGAAAAAGAGAATGTAGAAAGAGATAGACCTGGGTAGAAAGAAAAAGAGAATGTAGAAAGAGATAGACGTAGGTAGAAAGAAAAAGAGAATGTACAAAGAGATAGACCTAGGTAGAAAGAAAAAGAGAATGTAGAAAGAGATAGACCTAGGTAGAAAGAAATATACCTAGGTAGAAAGAGAACCACCTAGGTTGAAGGAGAACCACTTAGTCAGAAAGAGATAGAGCCAGATGGAGAGAGACAGAGCTACAAGAAGAGGAGAAAGAGAGGAACGGTGGTCGTGGTCGCTTTGAAAGCTCCAGCCGATCGACCTTTCAGGGTTCAACGATCGGAGGTCGATCTCTCGTTCGATCTTCCGGGTGTCCTCTCGCTCGGAGAGCGCATACCACGAGGAAGCACCCGGGCATCGAAGAGCGCAGGGTAATTTCAGCCCGGGACAGATCAGGTGTTACGAGCACCCGAGAGCGTATTAATCATTCGGGGCCGCCGTGCAACGGGGCAGGAGGAGGACCAAGGAGGTGGTTCTTCGCGTACGCGAACCCGGTACCCATAATACGCCTATCTCGTGATCAGCCGCGCGGCTTCCGCGGCTTTAAGCCCCGTGCATACTGACCAGATCGCATATTGGCCCGTAATTACCGAGGCCGGTGCTCCCTTCTACTTTGGCCGGGTCCCGATCGCGCCGAGCTGGCTTAGAAAACATGCCACCACCTGCGCCCAAGGGAGTTCTCCACGGGGGTCTTACGAGGAATGCCGTGATCCTCGCCACGCCACGCGAGGTCGTTCTACTGTCTACTGGCCGCGCTTCCGGTCCCGGAAATTGCGACCTAGCGGACACTGTGCGTGGCGAACTGCTCCGACTTCGACTTTTTTACGAGAACGAAGTTGCTCTTGCGAGGCTTAAGATTTAGTTAACCCTCATCCGTTCCTCGTTTCACGAACTGAATCTGTTCCTCGGTGTCAAATCGACGCAATGACACAAAATAAAAAAGTTTCAATGTTTTTTTAGTCAAATTGATGAGTTAACATTCGCATCTTAGGTTTTTCGGTTGTGTTCCGCATTAAGGAAATAAAAGTCACACAATGTTGCGGAAAAATTTACCTACAAACGTCAGAACAGTTTAACTTATTTTGGGGAAAACTGAGTGAAATTGACACGAGGGACGGCTGAGGGTTAATCCTTCATTCGTTTATGACAGGAGCAGCTGTGATTTGAAACATTAAAAACGATCATTGACAGATTATATACTTACTTTGATCCACAAGTTTATTTAGGAGAAGATTATCCAACAACCTAATAAGTAGGTACATGAACTACAAAAACGTGTACTTCTTTCTCCAGTAATTTTAATGGGCTGATAAGATTGTCAGAGTCTTTAAATGTTTGTACAGTTTTATATTTCGTCTAGTCATTGTTTCTTTAAATTCATAAAATCTACAGTCTATTAATAACAGATGCTATGTCCGCGACTGTGTCACGCACACCATCGCAACCGACTAATATTCCAATACCGACGAGGATACAGAGAGGAGCTCGACAGCGGCAGTCCTCTGCGAGTTAAGGGGTCGAGGTTCATCGTTTGGTGGTTGGCCGATTAAAGTGATATAATGCGGCTGGCGGCGACGGCGGCGTCGGCAGCGGCGGCGGCATTAAATTAGCTAACGAACTAGTCCGGCGCGCGGGCAGCGCCTAGCTTTAATAAAAGAATATTCGAGCACGAGCGGCGGCTTACACGTTGCCGGCTTTTGCCGGTGTATACAGGCCGGCAGAAGAAGAAGAAGAAGAAGAAGAAGAAGAGCGGGTCTTCGGGTCGACGATGATGCCCTCTCCGCCTCGGTCCCGTGGCGGCGCACAATCAGCGGAGCGTGCTCGTAATGACCATTACCGTCCGACTCGCTACCTCGCTACCTTCGGCCACCACGGTAATGGCTCGTGTCTGCCAACCTTCTCGACCATGTGTTCACCGATACACCTACTTCAGGGACGGATAACCGCTATCTGGCACCCCTTTCACCCCTCCTCACCATCTCCTCAGATCCCCATCCGGCTTCCTGGTGGACGCGGCGGACTCTCTCTCTTCGCGGCATCGCATCGGGACAGATAAGGGAGCCGGGAGATTAACGCGCCTCTACAACCGCCGGGAACTTGAGACTCGCGTCGGATTTCATGGAATCGCGTGGGCATATTTCAGACGCGAAAAATGCTAATTTCTAGATACACCGGCCAACTTCGCTGAAGGATAGCTCGGGGATGCTGCGCGACGCCGCTACGATGCTGCAACAGCTACCTTGCATTCTCACTAACACTTTACTCCTGGATGAGGTATTCCCTCTTTCGAACCACGCTACGCGACCTTCGCAGGCGCAGTCTTCGAACTGTCCTTTCATATTTCTTCATAATTTTTTCAGTTTTTTATATTATGTGTTCATTTAAGTGATCTCTTTGTTGTCTGAAGAAAATTCAGTGTGATTGTTGCTGTATGGAGAACCTGGAGGACCATTCAGACATTTTGTTTGTGCTTTAGAAGCACAATCTGGACATCTTCTTTGGCTTCAATGTGTGCTTTCGTATTTCTTGATTAATTTTTCAGTATCTTTATCGATAAGTGAGATTAGCTGATGATTTCATTCTTTGAAGAAAATCCACTGTGATTGTTGTTTTACGTAGACTTGGAATCCATCCATTTTATGTGTTAGCTACTATACAGTTTATTACTTTTATTCGACTGTACTCTTATCTGGTACAGTTGGTTAGAATTTGAGATCATACGTAAAATAGAATGGGTTAAATTGAAATATAGAATAGAAACGGATGAGAGTTAGGAAAATGTTTTGCACTACAACTTTCAAATAGTTTAATTTCTGCTTGACTCTCACTTTCACTGGTCAACCCATAAAGTTTGGATAAACGTTCACTATGGACATTTTGGGTATTCAACTAATGCAGCAACTAACAATTATCATTTGCATCTGCTTAATTACCTGTCCATCCATCTAACCTCGAGCTCGTCAATTTTTTCAAGATGTTTAACAAGTAAGTCTCCCATAAGAAGCACCCCCTATTACGAACAGCGCGCTCTTATTCCGCTAATTCTGAAATGTCTAGCAGACTAATTACGCTCGCGGGCTTGTTACCTCCAACGACGCTCGTTAATTTTTTTATCTAAAATCGTAGTGACCCATATATAGACGATCATACAGTGAGCGCGTTAATGCTTACGGGTCTGTGGCGATTCGCGTAATTTCATATGTTACAACGACGATGGTAGCGAGGAGACTTTTTGTCGATGCACCCTTCGCAACCCTAACATCAGTGAATTACGCTGTCCGATGTTGCTGACGTCGATAAACGTGCGCGGGGTAACAGTCCGGTGACCGCAAACAAAAAATCCCGTTCCCCGATCATTTCGTTCCGATTTGATTGCGGAGGGTCGCCCTGGTTGCATCCTGGAGGTGTACACCCCTGCTCAAAAGTACGAGGACACTTGTTTGAGACGTCGACAGTGCACGGTGAGCCACGATCGAGTACATAAAATATCAGCATAAAAATATAAATGGAAAAATGACTGAAAATTCAAACAGTAGAAAAATTTAATAAATTTAAGAACGTTGTGTTTTTAACTTGGGAACATTATTAACACTAGAACTACCGAGCACTAAACGCAGTTGGTATACATTGCCTTCTAATAATAACAATATGGCATTTATTTAGATTTAATACACGGGATATTTAAATATGTACTACAGAGAAGTTTCCTAAAAAAATTTCTCAAAAAAACATATTTATACTTTTAATATTTCTAATCGAAAAAAATTCGTATCAGTCATTTTGACTTGTCCGGTAGTTCTAGTGTTAAAGAAAGAAATTTTGATTGGTCACTAACAAACCATTTTTATTTTGCATAAGTATCCGCTGTGTAATCATTACAAAGGAACAGGAATAGGAATTTGCGGTATTTCGGAAACGCGAGAATAATGGTGAGGTAAGTTATACTTGGAAAATTTCATGAAAAGTGTCCACATACTTTTGAGCGGGGGTGTATATGCAGTGGGGGCAGGGTCTCGCTACGGTGGTCGTCGGCTGACCATTAGGACGCACGCCGGCGCACGTACGTATAATGGCAATCATGTTAATTATTGTAAGTAGAGCCGCGCGCCACCGCTGCGGCCGCGGCCACAGCCGCAGAGAGCCGGCCGGCTGCCTTTTCTCCTCTTTTCTCGTGGTGGTAACGGCGTGTGCCACCATTAAGGGGAGCGCCTTACCGTGAACGCACGCTATTCATTCCCCCAAGAGACCCTGAAGAAACTAGCCAGAGGGAGCACCGGCCGCGGGAGAGGAGAGGGTTGAAAGGAAGGAAGGTCGAACGAGCGAACCAGAAGTGCACGTTTGAACCGCATCGTCTCTAGCCCCCTGTACCGTAACGCGTCCTGTCAGCCTGCGTTATAAATAGGGATACACATTTCTTCGGAGTAGGATAGTCCGCGTTCGCATACGCTCTCTTAACCCTCAAGGAGCGTGGCCACAGTCGTACCAAAAAACATCAACAAATTAAGCCATTTCTCTCATGAAAAAATTAATTCATACAAAATCGAATTGAATTGAGTGCTTAGAAAACTTCTTTTCTCGTATGATTTTCATTATTTTTACTTTGAAAAAATGACACGTGTACTATACATACAGATAAATATATTGGCAAAGCAACGATGCAAAAGGTTCATATAGTTTCTCTGAAAAAAATCAAGAAAACCAGAATATACCTCTGGAAGTACGAAGCGATTCCTACATTCATCTATGGATAAGTATCGCAACGCGGTCCCGAACTCGCTACACTTGCAACACTGCACGTGTACCGACTGTACTGAAGTTTCTGAAGAGAAATAAACTTAGGTCCAAGAAGAATAATCTGATCTTAGTTTCGAGATGAACAGAGGTTCAAGAGTTGAGTCGTAAATGTATCAAGATGTCAGGAACGATAAAGTTAGCATACCAGCGACGACTTCGGTATTTTTATAAAACTGCATCCGCAGAATAGAGCAGAGAATGCAGCGAGATTAACTTCCGTGACGATGAGGAAGGCTGCTCGTCTTAATAACACCCGCCGACATTTTCTTACCTCCGACTTAGACCTGGCCCATTGCTAACCGTCACGCTGACGATCCTAATTAAATTGCCGCTAATTAAGATCGACCTTAATGCACGCTCTCGTGAGTTATATCGCCTATCGCGAATTCATTTTCGCGCGTGCACAGCCCCGATCTAAGTTTCTAGGCCCACATTGAACGTCGAATCGCCGCGGAACAGTCTTTATAAAATAGTAATCGTCACGGACCGTGATTTTCAACGCGGCACCGTCACGCAGACTTCAGATGATTTTTAATTAGTCTCTAGAAAAATATTTTTTCCCATTTTTTCGAAATAATTAACTCTTTATTACACTCCGAAGGAAATGTAGATTACATTTGTAGTTACGTTGTTATATCTTAAATTCGTTGTCAGATGCATATTCACTGCGATGTACAAACTTTTCCATAAACAAACAACAATAAACAATTATTAATAACGTGTTTAATTAGATTGATAAAGAAATTTTTGGCTCAGAAGTTTGTACTATTTATTTTGTACTGTAATCTTGCATCAGTTACGATAAATATTAATTCGTGAATCTTTGTATTTTTTTTAAGGTGTTAAGAAAGCAAAAATAATACAATAGCGATTGAATTTTCTTAAAGAGTGCTTTATTCAGTTCGATCAACAACTTTCGGTCATGTTACAAAATTGTTGTGATTCTTCGTTATTATGTAAACCTGAAAGAATGGAAGAAACATTTCGATCGAGACACTTCATTAAAAAATTTGAACATCAAGCACAAGCTAAAACTAAAATAAAATGATCTTATTAAGTAATTGGAATAATTATAAACAATTCAACATTTTTGTAGGACAACGTAAGAGTGCACCTAGCGAATTCTCACTGGAATATCGCGAATGTTTTAAGCGCAGCGCACATTGATAGCGAGTAATGTTTCTTTTAACAAAGGGATTACTCTTCTTGCATACAATCCGAAGCTAATTAAAATAGTAAATTTGGTCCTATGAATGGAGCGACTTTTCAGAATGCCCCATTCACGACGGAACAAAAGAACGGCTAATGAAGTAATTTCGACCATGGAAAGAGATCTCTATCGTTGCCTCGGTGCTTTGGAATCTTCAGTTCGCTTTTTAATTATTTAAACGTGTAATTGCACGCGATCAGTGGCACGCACGAGCGAAACGGGTGGCTCGCGAAAACGTATCGTTATAGCAGCAGCTACGCGCACTTAAGCCCTCGCAACGTGCCCTGATAATTAGATAAAATGATACACGCCGCGGCGCACACGAGCCAGACGAACGCAGTCCTACAAATGCCGTTAATTGGACTGCGTCTAATTAGAGGTCGCGATCTGCTCGAATCGCGGGAGTCGAAAAATTTGACCGTTCGTGAAAACATACCCGCGAAAATTTCAATTTGAGAGGAAAGTCTCGCAAACGATTTTATTTTATAAATTATAATTTTGTAATTTTACGTTTAAATTTCACGTTTAAAAATCTTTGTATCTCAGGGGATAGACGAGAAAAATAATTTAATTTTAGCACATAATTTTGGAAAAGTTTAAGGTTCTATTCTATCTAAGAATATATAAAACATTTTTGATGAAAATGCTCTTTTAAATCGAGATTCCGATTATAAAAATTGTTTGCTGTAATGAGCAGCATAATTCCAGGGTTAACATCCTCGCTGAATGCAAGAGCTTGTGTATTTAGCAAATGTTTCACACTTTATAACACAAATAACGTGATTTTCCAAGTTCTTTCTCCCTCGAGCTATTTCCAATTTAACGCAATTATTTATTACACATTGTTAGCAGGTTTGAATTTTCTGCGTGAAGCGTAAAAGTAGAATTTAAAGAAATCTTTCCGCAGATAATAGAATTATTTATTGTTGTTTACGCGTGTAATTTATGGACACTGTGAAGCAACTTGCCTTGAAAATTCAAAGCTTTAATGTGTACTTGTTGATTTATGGAGTTGCTATCCACTTCTATCATCACATTGTAAACATTTCGCCATTGTTATGCAGACTGTGAACATTTATGCACATGTATATTTTGATGGATTGTTTTACAGAAATTGTAGAATAGAGTTGCTCTCAAAAGATCAAATGAGCTTACTTGTTTGTCCATTAAATTATGCGTGGTAAATCATTTTTCCTACGCAGACATTGAAAGATGGTTAAAAAACAATCTCATAATATTATGTAATGAAAAGGTGTGAATTGAATAACAGTTACCATGTCTGATAATAATCGAGAATATCTAATGAATGAATTATAATTGTAAAGAGTCTTGGACTGTCACGGAATAGAAAAATGGAAGTAGAAGTTATTTCTGACACAATCTACGATTATTTAGTAGTGTTTCATTTGCATATGCATTCAATATTTGCATTTCCTGTTTACTTTCAACTCGATCATTTTATGACACTGACCTTACATTGCTACAGTATTCTTTCTGTTCCGTCCCGTCGGAACAGAAAACGTGAAATTCTTTCGGACATATTTATGGTACGTTCGTGACTAAGAATCTTCCTCTAAGATTAAGTCAAGTAGGGTCATTCGACGACCATTCGAAAACATCGCCAGATGTTTGGTTTTTCTTAAAGGACAATGTACCATAAATTGGTCCCTTCGAACGACTAGCCGCGTCCGTCCACGGTAGAGTCACATTACATTGTTGCACCTCCTTCCCAAGGCTCCTTCAGAGCTACGAGAAGGAGGTCTAAACATTCTTGAGGTTGCTGATTGGTTCGTACAACTTTCGGCCAGAACCAATCAGTACATGTTTTTCTTCATCGCGTTCGGACAAGAAGTCGAACTCCGACAGTTCCTTCTTAGCTTTCGGACGAGCCTATTTGAATCCGCGAATATACAAGTACAACGCACCGGCCGTTGTACTTGTCTATCATTAAGTGTACTTCCAAAGACTTCCAGTGCATCAGTCAATTGTCCAGCGATCAGGACACGCGTCAAACCGGGATCGCATCTTTCATTAGATCCGCGAGCATCAGTTTGATTATATCGATTCAATCCGGATTAGGATTATTCAACTCTGCGCGCGTATAAGGCAGGACCTGCTAGATCAGCCTTACTGATGAGTCCACTAGCAGGTCCGGGACGAAACGCTTCTTTAACGTAATTCATTGTCACGCGAATCAATCATGTCTTTTGCGTCTTTCACACATCTAAATTTCTTGAACTACTGGCCCAAGATTAATTTGGCGGGTCCAGATCCGGAACAGTCGCGAAACCCACGCACGCGACAAAACACTTTCGATGTAGCCACTTCATTCGAGAATAGAAAAACAATTAATAACATTATGCACATCAATTTGCAATTCTTACAGGAATTTAAGAATTAAAGTTTGAATAAAATAAATTGGAAACAAGAATGATTATTATGATTTAATAACAATGGTATCTTAATACAGTGCTAATATCATTTCCATTAAGAAAGTAATATTTTCTTTTGCAATTCTAATGATGTTAGAATAAAAACAAATATTATCATGTCATAATTTCAAAAAATGAATTATCCCTAAACTATTGACAAGGAGATGAAGTATCAAGGAATAAAGTATCTCGAAGCATTAATACCAACACGATCATATTATTATAATTATATTATTATGATCAAGCGTTTCCATTTGCTACCTGCAATAATACGCAAGCAAACTCGATTAGGGCGTTCCCGAAGAACGCGTTAAAAGATCGAACGACGTACATCAAAGTCGACTTCGACAGATAAGGGTTCAACGTAGCAGAGAGTCTGGTGAAGTACTAATTGGTACACGTCTAAAGAGCCATGCAATACCAAGCAATAGCCAGGATCGTACGATCGTTTCATCGACCGGTGACCAGACTCTACTTAGCTTCCTCTCATTCTCCCGTCACTAAGACCAATTTCACACTAGCGATTTCCAGACGATCTTTTCCCACACGCGACAACCGCCGTCCTCGTCGTTCCACAACAATCCTCTCTGTCCCTCTAGCTGCGTACATTTCACGTGTTTCTCACGCAACGGAAGAGAACATAGTGAGAACTCGGTGCAATAATTTCTCCCGCCATCGGCGATTCCGAAACTAGTCACGCCTGCTGTCATCTGCTTCACAATATACTGCAATTAAATTAAGTTGGTCGTAATTATCAAACCGCGAACCACGCCACTTTTGTCAGCCAGAACTGCCGCGTAGACATGATCGAACAATGAGACATACTTCTATTAGATCGGTGCTGAAATAATTGACTTTTACACTAGAATATAGTATAATAGATGCTAGAATGCGCCAGAAGTGTCCTGTTAGGTGGCAGGTTCTACTGAGCGTAGCGGTGGAGTCGCGTCGCGGTGAAGTAATGAACAAAAGAAGGAGTATTCAGCTATTATTAAATCAACGTACTATTAACACATCACCGACCGGTGATTATACTGAAATGAATTTTGAAATATCTATGGCACATGGCTAAACTCTTTTTAGTGGAACCTTCAATAGCAACAGCAATTTTCATTGTGAACTAACAAGTCATTCTTAATAATGTCATCTAATAGTTTCATTTAAGATGGCAATGTAAAAGAAAATTTCTATGCTTTCTTTTGGTACAGCAGAATTATTGAAAATCCTATTAATAGGCTTTCGGTGGGTAAAGTGTTAAAAACAATATACAGTAGAACCTCGATTATCTAGGCCTCTGATGTTCGAATTCTTTATCGTCTGCATACTTTCCCCAAAGAATTAGTTTGCGTTAAAGCAACCTCCGCTACGTCCAGTGGAATCTGCCGCCAGCAAAAGTAAGTAGCAAAAACACCTGCTGGTAACAAACGTATTAATTCCATTTACAACAAAAATTCGACGTGATTACATCCGCGCGAACTTTTCTCGCCTAACATAAACACTACGAAAACTTGATTTATGCAACTAGTAACGAGCCTCTACGGGAAGCTCACTAGAAAACGAAAAACTCGCAAGGTGCTGTAACACGTGACGACGTTATCAGTTAACATTCCGAGGCGCGGTTGCAATTCTAATAGTCGAACCGGTGTAATAATCTCGAATCATACAGCACAGCGGCGCAGCATAGCATTAACGAAGCGTGGCTGTCGTATCCTCGCGGCGGTGAAACGAATTACGGTAACGAACAAAAATATAATTTCTGCAATGCGGAACGTCCGGCGTGGTGTGGCCGGAATCAAGGATTCATTAGATCCCATCGAGACGGTCTCGCGAGCCGGTAGGAGTTTAAAATTCGGACGAGCGCGGCCGTAGCCGCCTAGTGCCAATTAATTACCGGGAAAGGAAGGAAGGAGCCAGGATCACGGCCGCGTTTGAATTTCCACGCGAGTTTCGTTCGCGATCTGCTTGAGCCACCGAGCGTAGCATTCGCATATAATCAGCGACCCGAGCCTCGATTACGCCCTTCCTCTTTCCCCTTGCTCTATCTGTCTTTCTCTTTTTATCCCCGCGAGATTCAACTGTTTCAGTCAACCCGGCCGCCTGTATCTAGCGGGGCAGCGCTTCTTTTATTTATTTAGCAGGCCAGGAAGCCGTTCATTTCGCCAGCAGCCCCGCGGTAACTAATTAAAGGTCAGAAACGTAGCTCGGTCTTATCCGGGCAACGGCGAGTCTGTAAGCGTTCGTTTCCGGCCCTCCGGGTCAACTTTCATAGTCGAACGATAAACGAGATGCCACGGATTAAATCGTTCCCGCTCCTGGCGATGCTCCTTCTCTGGTGGCTTTATTAGAAGCCACGGTGCCATTCACAGTCGCGGCCCCGACGCTAACTGCTACGAACCAGTTGGTCAGTTTCCTCGAATTAACCCTTTGCGAGGTTTTTCTCGAACAATAAAAATTGTTTCCTTGGAAAACCAGATCGTGCGTTCGAGTCGTATATAGCGGTTTCAAGGAAAAACATGCACCGAGCCTTCGATAGTTAAATGATTGTATTATTTGTTGGCTGCTGTAATGACCACACACGCGAGCTCAGTGTTGTATAGCTATGGGAACAAGAGGAGACTCGTTATCTTGTCGATTCGGTCCACAATCGCAGTAATATTTTGTGTGATATTTTCAACAGACAGTTTCATTCTTTAATTCTTTCTCGAGAAATATCCATTTAAAATTTCCTTGAAGTAAATTGTTGATTTGCATGGATTCTTTATTTGTATAACTTTGCCTGAAATATGTCACTGTCGACAAATTACCATTCAGTAATTAAGACACGAAATAAAGAGAGAAATTATTCCTCTCCATAAAGCAGTAGACTGTGGATCTTTATGCAAACTTGATTTTCATTTATCATTTTTATGAAATATAGACCAAAAGAAATACTTAGCCTGGAGTTAGTTGATTAAAGGATTCTTTATGGAACAACTCTTTTTTTCTGTTTCTTCCACTATATTTTATATTTTCATAAACGAAGACGATCCAATAAAATTAAACCTAGACTGTGAATCTTCATGCAAAATAAAAATTTGTTACAACAATGAATCAGGAATAGGAGTGAAATATAAATTTCTTCGTTTAATAACCTCAATAAGCTGAAAATAGTATGTCCACGTACAACTCCCTAGACTTTTAAAATTTCTATGTCGTTTGAAATATATCCACGCCAACTCACTTCTACCATAAACGCACAATAAAAAGCTGTGCAATTTCTAACACTCTTACGTTTCCTTTTGTTTCAGGTAAGCGACACACAGTTGAGTACACGTAGAACCTGGTAGCACTCGCTTTAGGCACGGTGAGTTAGCAATTCAGCCCGCTCTCTATAACTCAAAAATCCAATTCAACTTGCTGTCTGCCGTCACCAGAAATAGTCTCCCAAGCGTCGACCCACATCTAATAGCCGGTCCAATTTGTCGCGTTGTTTCGTAACCGCGTGGTACGGTTCACCTTGTCTAACGATACTCGCCGGCGATGACGATGACGACGGGTACGCCGATGATTTAACGATGCCGTGCACGGAGTCGCCGATTGAAATGGATGAAACGTCGTCGTCTTTGGCTGTGCGTCGGGGCGGCGATTCCACCGCTCGCGAGAGAGGTCGAAATGAAATCATTAGCCGTCGAACGAGAGCCGGTCTCGGTCCGCCGCTAATGGCCGCGCGTATATAGCGGCTAAATAATGGTATTGTACCGATCGGATTTCTATCGTTAACAAGCCGGGGTGTTCGCGTAAAAAGATACCGCGACTGACCGTAACTCAGCCGCTCCCACAATGAGCAGCCGCGAGCGGCATCAACGCACTTCGTTATTCGCCGATCGACAGAAACCGGCCGCCTTCTAGGGCATGCCAGCGCATAACGCACGACTAATGGAGACCGAGACAACGAATACCTGCGTGCTCGATAGTATTTACCCTGCCCTCACACCGGACGGGTGTGTATTGCATATTACTAGACTGCGGATCTTCAGTCAAAATCAAAATTGTCTGCATCGATTGCAAGCAAGAGAAACTATTGGTTTGGCAAGAAAATAATTTCGGTATTCCGAGGTACAATAAAACTCGATTTTTCTATTCAAGCAATGAACTTTAATCAGTAAAAATATATATATACTTTTTAAAAACCACTTTTATATTAAAATGGACTAAGGAGAAAATAATATTTTTACATGTTTGTGACTATAAATAAAAGCGTGGAGCGCTAAACTATATTAATCTAATTTTCGTCTTTCATTTATAAGTCACTAATATCTAATAGAATTATTTTCTCCTTTTTAGTGCATTTTAATATAAGCGTAGTTTCTAAACACGTTTTTTATCTAGAAAAATGTCGCAGAACAGAAGAGAAATTTATATTTTTTGTATGGCTACATCTATTTCAATGCTTAAATATCGATTACAAACGAATCAAATTTTCTTCCATCTAAAATGAAACGCGTAACATTCATATTTGTTAGACTTTGTTGAAAACCTTCATCACGAGCCTGGATCGTCAAAATACGGTAAGACACAGGAGCCAAAGAAATTCCTTTCATCTGTTAATTGTCTTACTAAGCTGAAATTAATAGACTGATGTTCTTAAATCTTCTTAATTCATCCACTGCTGCTATTAATTTCAGCTTAAAGCGGCAATTAGAACAATAAAGAAATTTCCATTTTGTACCTGTATCTTGCAATCAATGCAAACATGTTTAATTTCACATAAAGATCCTCAGTCCAATCTGAACAATAACGCAATCATTGAACCTACACTGTGTAACAAAATGATAGCATTAAGATGTATATGATCTTAACCCTCATCCACTCGGGTAATTTTTTGTACTATTCTAAATGAATTTGAAATAGGTACCCGGGTACCACTTCGTGTGGATGAGGGTTAACTCATGTTCGCAATGGAACAGAAATTTGTATCTCGAGGGGTGAACCGTCGCAGGACGAAGCTGCAACGCAGCACTCTTCATCGAGTGCTCGCCATAAAATTTCAACCGCGGCAGGAACGACAGGCACATTCGTAAAGCTAGCAGCCAGTCCGTTAAACCGATTCACACGGCAATCAGCGGCGAACATTTCCATTTCATTGTCGAACAAATGCTGCGCGGTCCGATCGGGTCCGCGATCGATCTCGGCGTTCTTTAGAAAGGGAATCGGGAATATCGAGGCTGGAATATAAATTTCCTGGGATTATGTAAACGCTCAAGAGGATATGCCTAGAAGAGTCTCTCTCTGTCTCTCTCTCTCTCTCTCTCTCTCTCTCTCTCTTGGTAAAAAGGGGATCGGTGTGTGCATGTTACGAGGACGCGCGTAACGCACTTGCGGCTTAGCCGGTGCACGAGAGACCTCATAGTCTCATAGTCCGACATACGCATTCGAGCGTTGCTTCTCCGGCGTACGACACGCCGCAGCGGCTCGTTTGTGGATCTCTCTGGCCGTTTCTTACTAGCGTTCGTGGGACCCAACGGGGGGAAGGAGAACAAAGTTTCATCGATTCAATAAATTCCCATTAGGTCGATCTTGTCGGGATGTAAGGTCTCCCCGCGGTATCCGGTAACTGGTTTTCTACCGTTTGTAACCGGCGTCGTTTACCTTCTATCGTGCATGCTCCTTCGAAGGCCCACCGACGTAATATTATTTGTTAAATAATCTGTCCGTGCCGGCCGGCGACATTTGTCCCGGCGCGATTTACGATTCTTAATTTACGACGGGAAATCTGATTATCGCGCGCGAAAGCGGCCATTCAGTCGTCACTTAATTAACTTTCCGGCTTGTTGCGCTTGTCTCTTGATATTCCGCACTCGGTATGGGTCGAGATTAATGGTCGCGGGGAGCACTCGCGAATTTTACACCGACGGAATTGAGCTCTTGCCTGTGAAAGGCTTGTTAGCGACAGTCCTGAACACTCTTTCACAGAGATTCGAATTGCAGATTAATTTTATATTCAGATCGTAACGCGCGTGTTTTGTTTGTTTGAGTTTCGCTCGAGAGCCCGTTCTATCTACTAGGTGAAACGTTTGCTAGGATACCACTGGCGATAAAAGAACACTGTTCATACATGCTTAACCCTTTCGCTACAATGGACGAGATAGCTCGTGTATCTTTAGTATTGATATGAAGTGTTTTATTTGAAAATTTCACACAAGTAATCGATTTTCAAGACTTATCATCGTGAGTGCTTAAAAATGATAAATAGATAATGTGCATTTATAGGAAAATTGAGTAGATGAAATACTATAATAATTTATAAAATATAATAATTTCTCCACTATTTAAATCATTCATTAACCCTCATACTCTCCTCATGGTAAAAATTCACCCATTCAATATGTTCACATACTGTAAAATTATTCATCTTTTTATGTCTATGTCGTGAGATGCATTTCTTTAAAATGTGACGCTGAAAATGAAGCATAATGTGTTGATTTAACGTGTAAAATAAAAATGGGTGAATTGTTATCCTAGTCTCAATTATGCAGCTATTTTTTGAGGAACGTATGAGGGTTAAGGGAAGAAATAACATTCAATTTAGTTTCTGTTTCTAGCAATCGATGCAAACAATTCTTATTTTGCACAAAGATCTAATGATAAATATAAAATACTCCATATTGTACCCAATTAGAGTTCTTATTGTTCATTTAGTATGGATCGCAAATGTACACAAATTCCTTAAAACACTTGAAAATCGCTAATGAACGAAGACTGTTTCAGAGGCTGTTTAAGAACGCAAAGTATACTATAAAATCTCTTGACTTTCGATGAAACAGAGTACTTCACGACTGTACAATTCGAAAACCATACCGAATCCTTGTCTTTTAGACCTTTAACCACATCGGACCACAAAAATTGTACAACTAAAAATTTTGAAATTAATTGTTTGCCGACTTTTTGGGTGAAATACCCGACTTGAGCGTCGGTGTCAATTACACCGTTCTCCTAACGATTTCATAGCGGCTACACGGTCGTCACAGTGTGCAATTAGACACTCTAGATAGCGCGCGCATCGATCATCGCCGAGAAAGGACACCGCGAGTGCCAATAATTAGTAATAATTGCTAGCCTCCGGGTCCGGGCAGGATCGTTTGTCCGGTAGCTGAAGACAGAATTGCGGGAGGTGCCTTTTCATGTGGTATGCGCCAAAAAAGAAAAAAGGTATATAAAAAAGGAACAGGTACTGTGTTATTAGAGGGGTCCGCGTGTGTGTCCACGTCGCCGGTGGCAATTAACCCAGCTACCGGTTGTGCGACCGTCGCGGCAATTAACAACGTTCCTCACCTATTTGCCGCGGTAGCTACTGGCGGCGAGCGATCCGACGATGACGTCACCGGGACAAGTTCGATAAATAAATCTGGTGTATCTGGCATTCAGGTCGAATCTCTGCCAGCTCGGTACGTGACCGTTCGATCGAATATACACGCCGAGACCGCTACATGCTGTACCCAACCGAGAACTCCTTGATTGAAAGTAACGACCGGCCGGCCAGACGTCGTGCACGCATTTACCGTCTTGTTCCCCTGATCCTTGCGCTTCGCGGCTACGCCACTGTCACGGAAACTCTCCGCTGTCCTTGTACAGGGTGCCGCAAAATCGACGCCGACAATCCACTCAATTTTTATAAATTTTTGAGAGCTAACTCTGGGTTATACCGCAGGGAAGTGACCAACATATATAGATAGAGCAACAATCGGAAATGAGAAACTGATAACTATTTTTGAAGAAGTTTAAAACTAGTTTTTGAAATAGCAGTTTTCTTGATAAATTTTTCACAAAATAGCAGACATTTATATTAAATAATCTTGGTTATTTTGTTTATAAAATTAATAATGAATAAATAAATTGATGAATTTTTCAGAAAATAGTAGACATTTATATTAAAACATCTTGCCAATTTTGTTTACAAAAAATATGCTATTCACAAGTCTACGAGGTTATACTTACAATAAAGAGGAAAGTGCAAAGAACAGTTTAGCATGATTGATTCGAGCAACAATCGCAGAAATGAGAAACTGAAAACTCTTTTTGAAACCATATAAAACTAGTTTTCGACATAGCAATTCTCTCGATGAATTTTTCACAAAAAAAGTAGAAGTTTATATTAAAAAATCTTGCCAATTTTGTCTACAAAAAATATGCTATTCACAACCCTACGAGGTTATGCTTCCAATATGTAAAGAGAAGATCCAAAGAATATTTAAAAAAATTGAAGAAATGAGAAACTCTATTTCATAGAATAGAAACAACGAAAAAGAATATCCTGTAGGTCCCCGACAAAACCCCGAAAATATGGTATCGCGTGCCGCGTGCCTGGCGAGGGATGCGAGCGATTTCCTATCGAATTCGCAAAAAATGAAGACTCGCTGTGATCCTTGGCTCGGGTCAGTCGTGGAATTGGCGGACACGAAGAGTCTCGTGAATGGAGGCGGGCGAGCGGTGAATGGAGGCAGACGAGGAACGGGGTAGAATGAGGTTGGAGCGTGGTTTGAGAAGAGGGCCGGAGGAGGAAGAGAAGAGAAGATGCAGAGAATCCGCGTGGCGTCGGCGTCGTTCGAGCGGTCGCATAACATAACGTGACGTGTGAGCGATGCTTACTCTCCCACAACGAGGCACACCGGTAGTAGATGATGCTATAATGGTTGGGAGTCGGACATGTGAGCGCGGACAGGAAGTCCAGGTTTCCTACGAGGCAAGACGCAAGCCGGAGTCACGCGGATCTTCGCATGGAGGCCCTGCAAACCTCCTACGTGTCACGCAACTCATTCACCAGCTTTTCTACGTTGCATTAAGTACCATTATCCGCGAGTAGCCGGCCTCGGCTGCGAGCACGCATGCGTCCGCCTTAAATAATTAATTATCCCTAAATGATATGCAACCACGAACACTGGCCATTTTCTCTCTCTCTATATATCTCTCTCTCTCTCTCTCTCTCTTTGTCTCGCGGATAGAGCGAGATATCTAGCTATTGTTTCTCGCTTGCTTATCACGCCGAGCAACCGTGAAGTTGTTTACTCGCCGAGCATCTTCTCTATGAATTTCATTCTCCTTGCTTCCCTTTCCTTCCTTCCTTCCTTCCGCTTTTTGTAAATCAACGTTTCACGCCGCGAGCCCGGTAAAGTTCATTCACGGGAACGTAATGGTTTTCATGAACGCAAACCTGAAGTCTTCAAGTTCGGGGTCGCGTGACATCCGAAATGGAGGTTCTTGCGCTGCTTTGCAAAAAGACGCACGATGTCTGCGCACGCGAAATATCGTAAAAAACTGCGCGCTGTTGCTAATTAGTTTGTTGCATGCTTTCTTAACCCCTAGACCTCGGAGCTGCACTTCAGACTTCTTTGTTCTTAGCACTTTACACAGCTGCGCCGTACTTCACCGTGTTTTGAATGTTCGTAATTAACTGGTTACTTCTTGGAGTCTTGATTAACCCTTCTGGATCGAGGTGCACCGACTTTTATGAATGTTTCGAAATTTATTGCACCAGGTCTGATTGTTCTGTAAGATGTATTCACGTCAAGCATTTTTCCTTTTTATATTCATTTCTTTTCATGATAATCTACACAGTTTTGTCTTGAGTGCGTCTAGGCTAGTCGTAAGGCTTGAGACTTTAAACACCAGTTCAGTCTCAACAATTCCATGAAGTGAAAGCATTTTTTTAAATTAATTAAAAATTGAAAATTCCAGATTATGGTTATGAAATACAATATTGTTGTAACATTTTAAAAACTGAATTTTATCTTGCATAAAGAGCCACTGTCTAATTATGATACTAAGAATACTTTTTCACTCTTCAAGTATTTTGCAGAAGCTAACTAAATTCGTTATACTTATAACTAGACTAGTTTTTGGGATCAATCTGCAAGATAAACATTTTATACCTGATTTGCGACAAACTGGAGTAAAAAGAAATTTATTTTCTTTCATAATATGTTTAATAGGATGACAATAACAGTATCTTTTAATTCTTCTAATGTTTTTACTGTTTTAAATTACACGTAATATTTAACTTCCCTATTTATAGGGAAGTTATTGTAATGATTTTTGTTATAAATGCATAAAATCCGGTGTCTAATTATCATAATGCCAAAATTCATTTCTGAGAGACGCAGAACTGTTAATTAAATCGTTGATTAATTGATTCAGTGAGAGCTGATTTCGTCGGAGTCCTATTTAATATTCTCGATACGCCAGCGAAGGAGAAGGTAGTAAAATAGAAATACTAATAGAACAGTGTTCAGCGTTCTCCATAGCGCTGCCACTCATTGTGGAAGGCCTCGTGGGATGTCGTTGACCCAGGGACAGGAAGATCATGACGCGTTGCGTAAGAGGACATTATCGTAGAGCCGCGCAGCAGGTTACAATTTCATTCATGAATCCCTCTCTTCCGTTCCTTCCCTCCTCGTACGTGTATTTACTTTCTCTGAGCGCATCCTCGGATTCCCCTTCCGCGCTGACTGACTTCGTCTTCCGACTTCTTTTTTTTTCCTAGTCCCGCCATCTTGATTCCCAGGCGCGGGTGGAGGACAAGCTTATAACGCTCGACGATCGTTACTGCAGAAAAAGACGACCGGACGAGAAGCCTGGATAATTGGAAAAATTACGTTTCGTATCGCAGGCAGTTTAAATCAGTACGTATAGTTTGATTGTTATGGGTTTAATGTATAATGAATAAAAAGTGCAAGTATTATACCAAGAACCACGTAATACATAACTCGTATAACTCGATGTTTTCCAAATGTTTTATTCAAGTGTTTTGTTATTCTGCGACAGAACGATCTTATTTTTACGATAATGTCTAAAATGAGCATACAACTATTATAATAACCTGTATAATTTTTAACTATCTCAATTTATTGTCGGACTGCTGACTTTATATTTTTATAATATGTATGATTGTCTAAAACATGATGACGTTCGAACCTGAATTAATTAATATCGACTATTGTCACCGTTAATATCTAACCTTAATATTACTAGCAATAAAAAGATGCTTCGTTCTAAACATGATTATTTTCAAATTATATAAGATGAACAGTAATAGATAAATAAACCCAAAATAAATGCAATCGTTTTCAAAATACACAGACGTTGTCCTAAAGAAATTAACCATGCAATGGTATCGTAGGATCTCCGATAACTAGACTGTAGTTTTTATGCATTTATGACAAAAATGGAGAGGAGTAATTTCAAACGGTGAAAACATTAGAAGCATTAAAAACTGCTATTACATTATTTTCAACCTATTAAATATATTAAGGAAGAAAATAAATATCTATTTCAATCCAGTTCGTTGCAATTGAAGTAGAATATTTTTATATCGCATAAAGATCCGCAACTTTCTTTAGGACACTTGGATGATTTAGTCTCCAAGTGAAAAGTATCCTAGAAAATTTCCACAGAATTTAAAAAAATCCTCAGCCAGCTGCTTCTTGTTCCCACCCATCGTACCACTCGACGCACTTCTCCATCCTTAATTTTCCGGGCTCTCAGCCCAACAATCACCAAAAAACCGTCCCCGCATAAATCCGCACGAGGCCATAAATCTCTCCTCGCATCAGCCGGTTCGAATCCCGGGTCCGACCGTGGGCAGGAATTATTGCGCGGTGTCTAACCTCCGAAAAGAATCATACACGAGTCCGGGGGATGAAGAAAAAAAAGGGATCGAAAAAACGGCGAAAAATGCCGGCTATATTCAGCGGCAGTCCGAAGCGAAATTTATAACATCTCGCCGAAGTAAATCCACATCTCCTCCTGCTCCTGGATGCACTCCGTAGCTCGGCGGAGCCGGGTGCAACCTACTGCAGCCCGGTGCATGGACTTTTTCCAGAGAACGATCGACCCGTGGCCCGCTAGGATAAAGAACGGTGCTCGCCGTGTCTACAAGTGTGAGACAAGAGGGGCCCCCGATATTACCGCCTTATAATAAGACAGTATCGCATGAACGGGCCGGCATCGGGCCCCGCCACAGAGGGCGGTCCGAACAATGGGCTGAATATCCACGGGCCCAGGGGAAAGAGGGCCCCCGATGCGTCGCATCGCATCGGTGTTGTGTGTAACAAGGAGCAGCGAGAGCCGCAGAGAGCAAAGAGAGCACCGAGCAGCGGTGCAGGGCGTGGATGGAGGAGCATGCACGCCATATATCAACATCGTACCGATAACGAGGTCCTCAGGAGGCTACCGGTCGTGGAGGACGCCGACGACCGAGCTCTCTAACTTCGGCTCTCTCTCCAGAGAGAGCAGAGAGAGAGCAGCACCAGCACCACTGAGAATCTTCTTCTTTCTGGGATCCTGCTGCGGGATCCCGGCGAATGAAAAAGCGGGGACCCGTCCGGCGAAAACGTTCGACACGTCTTGCTATAATTTACAGGCGGACGGCCGCCGCGGAATTCCAACGGATTCCGCCGCGTTCCGACCGTCGTGTCACCGCGAACCTGAAAGTCTATTTTGAGAGGCGGCCGACGGAGACGACGCTGACGGTACCCGACCACGAGAAATTCCGGTGATTTGTGGGCCTATTCAGGAGCCGAGATCCCTCGGTTATTTTGACGTATTCGATGCCGTGCATTTTCGTTTCCCTTCTTCGGTGAGGGTGCAACGGGTTTCACGGCGGTAATTGGTTAATTGTACAGCCCCTCGTCGCCAGTAAATCGTGGGAGGCGTGTATGCAGTCGTAAAATGTGAGGAACGCGTGACGCGTTCGGCATATAGGTACGTACAAAATTAAGTTGAAAAAATGAGTAACTTTTGTTTTGTCTGACGCCTAATTTTTGAGAAAATCCGTCGTTGGTAAACATTAGTTGTGTTGTCATTTTATATTTACCAGGAGGAACGTTCCAGTCGATACGAAACATCGGATTTCCCCTCGGTCAGATTTGCATAAAATAATTCATGGAAATGAGAATTTGCATGAAGATTCGCAGTTCAATTACGACCCTATATTGTATACTGTACGATTTTGATTATAATATTTGCTTGGATAAATATGTATATACTTCATAATTGTAAAATAAAAATTTTAAAATAGTCATTTTGACCCGTCTGGTAATGAATTGTAAATTGCAATGTTTTAAACAAGAAAAAATAAAGAAACAGACTGCAACGTTAGGCGATTAGCATTTCTGTGCTTAAGTGCTCTAGACGTTTCGCTAATGGACGTTTTTAATCGTAATCTTTCGGCTTTTAAGGCTGAAGTACTGCCCCGGTTTCTTTATTTAGATGGCAGGAAAATTTTGCAAGCTTCCCCCGTATCTCCGATCTATCTGTTCCCAACGAATTGCCGCGAGCGATTTCAATGGCGTCAGGATACGCACGCGGAAAGAATTCTCAGTTATAAACGCGCGGCGAGTAAAAGGCTGCTTGCAAGCGGAAGGTGGCTCGAATGAACAAAATAAATGCAACGTTTAAACGCGTTATCTCTCGGGGCGTTCTGCCAGCAGCACAATTGTGGTCTTGCGGCACGCAGCGGATCAGCGTTAAAACTCTTATCTAACTAATTTAAGAGCCGCAGTTTTCTTTGCTTTCCGAGGCGGATTTACGCCGCTCGTGGCGTCCAATATGGTTGCGAACGAGGCGGTGAACAATGCCGGACAATAATGTTCGCCGAGCCGATTTGCATGTTCCCGGGAATATCAGCGGATCCAGATCGTGCAATTAATAAATTTGTCGGCCTGCTGCATTATTCATTTGCCACGGTGGCCGCGTACCGTTTTCTCGCTTTTTCTTTTCTTATCCGTTCGCTTTTTTACTCTTTCTCTTCCAACTAGAAGCCAACGACGCGTGCGCTTCATTCACACTGCGCGCGAATCGGACGTGAAAGTTCGGTGTAACGATAGCTGGCACACGTTGGAATTGATCTTTCGAGTTAAACTTAATTTTTTTAGGAACTCTAAAACACATTTTCTACGTACTTTTACTATCAAAGAATTTGAGAATGTCAATACATAATGTTCAACTTACATAGATTCTATATGGTTGTTGTACAAAAACTGCTACACAACCTCGATAAAAAACCAATGCAATCAAAATGGCGGGGATCGATAGAAACAGCGACATCAGTAAACCGAGTGATAAATCGCAGCCTCTACGGCAGACCGGTAGCAAAACATCGCAAGATCCTCGCCCTGCGTCTCTCCCGACGCGGCGCAATCTAATTACATCTCAACCCACGTCTCTCGCAACAAAGTAGAACGACTGTGGTCCTGAAACGAGCGTGGACGAAAAATCTCCCACGCCGTAGGAGCACGCGAATGGTCCTGCAGTGGTGTTCGTCTTCAGAAGTCTCGCCGCCTTACGAAATTTCGAAAAGGACAAGTTTTTGCTCGGGTAGGTGAGGGACATTAAGGTCTGGTCTCGCGACTGGAACAAGCGCGAGTGTGCTTGGGCCGGCTCGCCGGGGACATTGTAGGGCTTATATGGCGATCCGGCATAAATCAAAGGGCTAATATACTGCGGGGGCCCGGTAATGCAGCCACGGCGGCTCGGTGCATCGCGTTGCACCGCTCCGCACCGCTTGGCGGAGGTCTTTTTATCGACGGAGTAAGACAATACGCATTTACATACGCGCGCACGCTCGCTCGCGCTCCTACGCCGGGTTTAGGGCCCGCGCAAGCCCTTCTGCGCCACGCCACGCCGCACGGGGCCCTGCGAAGGGCATATGGCATGGCTTATTGGAGCGGAGGCCGCGGCAGCGCGGCAATTACCGCGCTTCTGCCCGCCGGCTTCTTCGGATGCGCATCAAAGTGGCTGTCTCTGTTCCCCCAACCCTTTCCTCTTCCACTCTCTCTCCCCTTTTACTCCCTTCCTCCTCTTCCCTGCCCCTGCCCTCTCGTGATCTTTCTTCCCCTTTTTTCGTACCCTTCTTGTCTCCGTTCTTGGCTCTCTCCCGCTTGTTTCGCCTCTGCTACCGCGAGAGGGGAGATGGGGAGATTGCGCTTATAGGGGTGCGTCTTCTTTTTGCGGAGATTCTTGTCTGGTGTTCGTTTCTGCTTCTTCTTCTTCTTCTTCGGTTTCTTCTTCCGATCTGTTCCCCTTCTTTATCGTCGAGCTGAAGGAGGATGCCAGAGGTTAGCCTCTCTGTACCCTACCTTCGCCGAACAGTATTTTGGCCCTGATTCTTGTCGCTGGTGATCCGTTGTTAGAGTAATTGGGCAGATGGGATGATGGCGGGGAAGCAGTTTGATGAGTAATTGGGATTATTTTGTGGATCGGTGGCCCGCGTTTTTTACGGTCACCGGGCCTCGAGTTTGCCCTTTCAGGTCCAGTCGGGAGCGGGTTTGCGAAGAGTGGAAGCGTTGTTGCTTTGCGAGTGGAATTATTTTACTGCTGATATATTGACAGCGGGTTCCCTTGGAAAGGAAACTGGAAGGAAAGAAAAATTCATTTTCTTTCTTAATATGTTCAATAGGTTGAATATCATATAACAGCATTTTTAAATTCCTCGAACGTTTTTACTGTTTTAAATTACACGTACTCATTTTTGTTGTAGATACATAAAATCCGCTGTCTGCTGATATATCGATGGTTGTAAGGAAGAACGTAGCGTGTCAAATACTTTCACTTTCGAGATATTGCCGCTGAAAGTTTTGATCAGTAATTGTTCACACCGGATATAGGTTAGATTGCATTAGTTTTTTGAGCCTTTCGAATTTGTTTTCATCACTTTCTTCTGGGAAATACGTAAATCCTATACTCTAGATGACGTTTTTCCTTAAAACCACAAAAAAACCACCAAGAAAAAAATAATATTCATAAAAGTAACAAGAACCCGGTGTACATAGTCTACCGTATAAAAATTAAATATTTTCAAATGGTACAAGATTACAATGTAAATCTCTGACGTCAACAGTCGCGTGACTTCACTAGAAAGTCTACCTACACACATCAAGATGAAACCAATAAAAAAAAGCATTGCTCAGACACTATGCTCAGAAATTCTTTCTACAGACATAAACATGAAATCAACAACAAAAACTTTGCTCGCATAAAGTTTCTGAAAATCTTAGCATCTCCGTTCCGGTTCCCCAGGGAACAAAGATCCAGGGTCCTGGTACTCTTGATCTAAATACAGCCCCGACAATCAATCCTCTATAATTTCCTGAAGGAATCAAAATAAGAATTAGGTCTAGCCTCTTGTAATAGCTATGTAAAGCCACGAAACCATTATAAATCCATGGTCCAGCTGGTTGCTTCATAAACCCCGCAAAACTTTTATCATAATTAGCCGTTCTCGGTTCCGCAGCTCGCCAATTAAGAGGACCAATTAAAATCCACCCGAATCGGCCAAGAGATTCGCGGGGGTGAAGAGTGGAGGGGAGAGAAAGGGAGAGAGGGAGTGTACCACGGGAGGATCGCATCCCATTCGTGAGAGTTAACGAACGTCCCTTCGGGCAGTATTCGTACATAATGCAGAGAGTAAGAAAAGGGGTTGGTAGAAGGAGGGGGGATGTAGGAAGGAAAGGAAAGAGAGAGAAGAGGATGAAGAAGAGGGAGACTGAGAGGGATTCGCGGTTACGGGGACCGTGTGGCTTGACGTAGAAGAATTTAGGAGCGACGGCGAAAGCAAAGGCCCAGTTCGCGAGCGGCCAGGTCCCTTTGAAGTCTAAAAACAATGGCATTGTCTCTTCAGTCTAGCGAAAGGCTGCATCTTCCTCTTTTTCTCCCGGTTGCCCCCGCCAGCGATCTCCTCCCGGGGCTCTCTCTGGACCCGCGTAAAACGTTTTAGATCTTTTTTCCGCTCACGGAGACAGAGGTCTCTCCGGGCCGAAAGGCCGCGATCGGTAAGGGCAATCGGACCAATTTACATTTTTCATTTACATCGGCCGGGGACCCCGGGGACCCCGTGGACCCGCACCGTTCGCCGATCCCGCCGGGACATCCCGGGGATATCGCGTGTCCTCGTCCCACCGACGTCCTCCCCGGCTGTCCTTGATTGAGGATGCTGACAGGTCGGAAATAATGCTGCCTGGACACCGGATGTTCAGAAGAAACGCAGTCACCTTCGCCTTTTTCCGAGCACAGTCTAAATATACCGGCACATCCAAAAAAGTCTTGGCTCAGCTTTCGATCCAACGATAGCTAAATGACAGGACCCACAGGATATTTGGAACGAAAAGTTGGAAAACAGGTGATTAGAATATTTTGCGTAAGTCGTACACTATTTACTGCCTTTCTTTTTATTTGTACACCAGTGAAGTACTTTACTTCGCCGAAAGTCAGGAGACTCATTAGCGATTTTCAAGTGTTTCAAGAAAATTATGTGAGTTCTTACAGTGCAGAAGCTTCTCAGATAGGTATCAAGAGCACTTTCGCACAGATTTCATTTCATTGTCATCGAAATTAGTATAGTTATTAATATCTAAGCACAATTGATCATTCAGTAAATTTTTTCACGATTGTAAAACTTTATTGACGATTTTGTTATTCGATAAAGATTTGTGATCATAGTGCAAAATAAATAGACCCGAGTTTGCACAGATTGAATATATATCCGATGGTGAAAATAAAATTAATTTTTTTGAGATTGAATATATAGATGAATAATTAGACAAGGATATTACAATAGAAAAATTTTTATTTGCAAGATTTGAGAGAGAAGAAGTGTGCATAAGTGTAAGAAAGGTTAGTGTTATAGTTCGAGTATGGGATATCATGGTGAAAGTGAAATATAAATCGCAATGGATACATTAAATCACTAAACGAACAATTAGATAAGTAAGCGATTCCAGTGTTACGCATGACTGTCTGGTTACAAACATTTCACTCCCTTCACTACTCACAATGCAGTAACAGCGAGTCAATAAATCATCGAGGATATTATACGAACGCATAAAACGCAAAGTACACAATAAAAATTCAATACAGCAGTAACAACCTGGAAACGAATCAGAAACGCATTACGTTACCTCGTGGAAACTCTATATTACGATATGATCTAATCTGGAAGACAAAGTACACAATATAATAGCATAGTCGATTAAGATTAGAACCAATCTGCGGAAAATTGAAACACGTTTAGTATCTAATTTCCATTCTTGTAGACTACTTCAAACTTTTGCTTTCAATTCATTTATCAGTTCAGGACTTTGACGAAAATGTCTAGTGGACAACTGAGAATTTTTATTTTCACATACACAGGCCAATTTTAATTTAACTACGTCACTTTCTATCTTTGTGAATTAGACCTTGAAATGCACAATGATGTTTCTAACAATTTTTTAAAAAGTACAACACCTGTAAACATCTACCAAAGTTTTCGTATTCGGTGTACAAATTAAAAACAGGTAATACTGAAGCCTTATTCATCAGACCTTTATCTATATATCGGGAAAAATCGAAAAATTTGTCAGGTTTTGTTTATATAAGTTAAATAATCCTACGTCATTCTTTGATTATGATTGCTCCACAATATTAACTACAATGAACCTAGAAACATTGTCTGCTCGAAGAATAGTATCCGACCAGAGCTTTATTTTTAATTTAATTAATAATCAAATTGATTGTCTCTCTCTACTTGTGCAAATCAATTTGTATATATCTGAACGTGTATTGAGAACTAGATCTGGATTTCAAATACTTAAAGCAAGATTATGGATTAATCAATCCAATGAATCGCATTATCGCAGACTCAAGCACTATCTATAGTCGTATTGATTTTTTTATTGAGTCTTTACAAAATTTTAAAAAGCAACTACGCAAGATTATAGGATAATACCATATTGTTTTTTTTTAAATTGTAAAAACTTATGTAAAAGCGCTTCAGTCCGTCTATAATAATTAATAATAATTTTTTCCGACATTTCGGGCAGAATACCTAATTGTGGGAAGTTCTAGTACTTTTGTGGACCAGCGTGAAGTTTCAGTTTCGAGGTTTCTGCATATACCGAGGCATTACTGTAAATCGTAGGATCCACGAAAAATATTAGAAGCGAGGAGATTCGGCGCACCGAGTCGGGCCATTGTTCAGTGCGAAGGGAATGGTTTACGACGCGTGACACGAAGGGCATGGAAGTCAGAGGGCCGATGCGCGCGGGCCGCATCGGGAATTTCAAATCGTCGGCGGATCTAGACGCTAGGGAGATAGGAGGGTATCGTCTGGAACTCGGGGAGCCCGGACAGATCGGCTTCTTTTTTGACGAGAGGGGGCCCCGGCGAATCGAGACGAATAAATTCCACTCGTGACAAAAGGAGAACGCTCGCTATACGAACCTAATAGCCTCTGTTGGCTACCGCGAGGGACACACACGCCGAATCTGTATTCCTCTCTCCTGGAACCTGGACGAAATAACGACCCGACGTCTCTCCTCTCCGCGGTACCAGAGACAGACTCGCCCTTCAATCCGGCGAAAGGTAAAACCCGTGCAGGTGGCACGATTTCGTCCCGAAACGAAACCCCCGAAATTCCGTTTCCCATAATTTAGTGGATGATGCAAATAGCGGTACACAAATTTCACCGAATACCGCCGACGATCCTATTGTCCCCGTCTGACCGAGCTACCGACTTTCATAGAAACGAGCATTCGTCACGTTAACCTCCTTTTTTTTTTTGCTCGCGTCGCTTTATATGTGTATCATTCGGCGCAGAGTTTTTCGGAGAATGGGAGCACATGTTTACCCTTTGTTAACCCTTTGGTTTTCGAAATCGCAAAATGCCAATTTGATTTACTCGAACAGCACAGAGATTTGTTTCTTCAATTTTTCCAGTATTTCAAATTACGTCTTTCGATTCCGTACCTTAAAAATTCCTTAAAAAATTCCATTTTCATCCGTCCCTCGTGTCAATTTGACACAACTTTCCGGAAATAAGTTCTACTGTTCTGTTATTTGTAGATTTTGTCCGAAACATGGTGACTTATTTTTTTAATGCGATATAACCGCAAGAACCTAAGATGCAAATGTTAACTCATCAATTTGAATAAAAAAAACACATCGAAAAGTAACTGTTTACCTTGTTATTGTATAAATTTTTTATTACTGTGTCAATGTGACATCGAGGGACAGATTCGGTTCGTGAAATGAGGGACGGACGAGAGTTAATATACAGCTATTGGAGAACATATAGGTATACAATTTATATATATATTCTCCTTTTTTCGGAAATTACAATCTACAAAAAAAGTTCTAGTCACTGAAACCGTAAAATAAATCGTAAGGTAAGGGAGTTAATCTAGCAGAAAATCGTCTGCAATGTTTGTGGCAGTAGAAATTCTTGAGCGGTGTTGCTCGGTTGTCGCCATTCTTCAGCGTCGGTGATCGCCGAATTTCAACCCCCATCCTCATTATTCTCAAGAAACAACCGAGCGAGCGGTTGCGGCGGCGAACACGGAATAATTGGTATTCCGAACAATCCGCGGCGTGTTCCGTGGTACGTTGGTTAATCTTGTATATTCCGCAGACCAGTCTATCGCGGTCCAATTAAGAAAACCAGGGGCGAAAGGACCGCGGCGATGTCTTCGTCGTCTCCCCTCTTAAGGAACCGCAATTACCTGGGGCACCTGGAACGGAAGTCAAATTGAGAAGTTCCAGCGGCAATATACAAACACCTACCCGCGTTTGATTTACGTCCCTCGTGTTTCCGTGCATAATTCAAGTTTGTTTAATGAACGTACATACATGCACGTTCCCGCCGCGAGGCTGTTTATTTTTACGTCGTGTTCATCACTCGGAAAGCGCGCGAGCCTTCAAAAAAAAAAAAAATCAAACCGAGGATTTTAATTACGTGAAATCCGACTTTAATCATTTCGCCGGACGCTGCATATTCATCAGGGTGGCCAATTATTACCGTTACCTCGGCTGATTTGTTGCGCCAGCCTGTAATTAGACTGTCTATAAGAAATTGACGGAGCCGTGATGAATGCTTTATTAATTGATTTTCATTGAACTTGCTAATTTTATCGCGGTGAAAGTAGCACTGCAACAATTATTAAAATTTCCATTTAGCTGAAAGGTTCTCGAAACTATTATTTCTAATATGTTGAATGGGTGTATATTCCAGTGATTCACTCAAGCTTTTATGTTGAGTCAACGAGGTAATTGTGAATCATTTGAACGAGATCTTATAATTTTTCTAGGTGGAGCCATTTTCGAAATCTCAAGGGTGAACTTCGCTTATTTTTTAATGAAATGGAACTGCGTTTTCATTTAGTGATCTGGAATATGTTCTTCAAAGGTCGTTCCAGATTATCCGCTTTGTTAAAATTGGTGAAAATTGTATAAACATCCACTGTGTAGTACCTACATTACAAGCTATTTTGCTTCAAATCAATTTATCAAGGAGAGGTTAAAGTGAATTAAGAGCAAAGATAAGCAGACCCTTGTGCAAGTGTTTTTGACATTACTCGTTATTTATAAAGATAATTGTCATTTAATTTTATGATATCCAGAAAATTCATTGACTTCATTTCTGACCTCTCCTAGTTAGTTATGAATCAGATTGTACAAAGAATTATAAAACTGAGAGGTGGGGGCACACAGCAGCCGTTCCTCTGACAATTTAAAAGGTTGTGAAAATGACTTAGTGGTTTCATTATAATCGTGAGAGGACTCGTTCCATTTTTCCATCGGGTTTCTCTCGGATCGCAGAAACCCATGGCCGAACCTGGGGGAATCGGTTCGGTTTATCGGGTACCGCGATCGCTGGTGAACGGATTAAAAGCGGTGGCCCGTAATTAACGAGCGGCCGGACGGAAGTCGATTTGAGAAATTCCGGTGGCCTCCGCGGAGCCGAGGGGCCCCAAGGGTGTTTCAAATCGATCGACGCGCCGCCGCCGGTACGTACACAGATACGGTAGCACGAAAACATTTATCGGGCGACACTGGGCCCCGCGGGCCTCCCATCCCTTTTATTGATCGTCGCAATTAAAAGAGCGCGTCTCATTAATTGCGCCGCTGGCCCTTAATTAGGAACCATCAATTCGTAGAGCCGGCGGCGTTTACGTGCTAGGGCCGCGCGTATGATTAACGAGAAACGGCGGCTCTTGGTGGTACACGGGCCCAGGACCACGATAAATATGGATGTCGTACCTGTTTATCGAAATCCTTCCTCGCCGTTCGATTTTTTCCTGCTGCAGCCTCCGTCGGGTTTTCATCCTTAAGCTCGATACGCACTCGAGGAATTTTCGGAGCAGCGTTAAAACTCGGCTTAATAAGCAAACGTCGTGCGTGATAAAGCGATTTAACGACTGGTTCCACGTATTTTATTTTGCGGTTGCCAAAAGACGTTCGAACTGGGCTTGGAAAATATAATAACCATAAAATATGTTCTTTCACAAGTTTTCAAAGCACGTGAACTGTTATGCTCTTTGTATTTCGAGTAGTATACAGTGTATTTTATTTCGTATCGTACGTTGTACGTGTCGATTTTCATTGAAGCGTATTATGTATTTATAATATAAATTAAGTAGATCAAATATTATGAGATAATATCAAACATATTATTTTTGGTCCATTAAAATTATTTTTAAAACAGTTAATGTCCATGCAACTCCTGTATCTTGCAATTAATTGAAACGATTTTTATTTTTGGGAGAACTATTTTAAAATTGTATTTTCTTTGGAGGATATTATGCATCGAATAATATCAAGCATATGCCTCTTAAAATTATTAATTTCTTTTTTTAATAATTACCTCCAGTATCTGTCAATTGGTTAAAACAATTTTTATTTTGCATGAAAGTCCACAGTCAACTCAGTTTTAATTATTTCGTTTCATTTTATAATCTTGAATTGTTATTATAAATAGTGTATCTATTAGATATCCTTTGTATCATTAAAGAATGTTTAATATTCAATGACTACGGTACTGTTAGACTGAAGTGCACGTCGAGTGCATATAGCGTACATGATTTATTGAATCTATCACATAATGTTGATTGTTTTCTATAGCTCTATCACGATCTCCTCGCATTGAAACGATCATTAATTCTCCACTTACCATCGCGAAATAAAAATGGCCAAGTGTACAAGAGGCTTTATGCATCCTGCATCTGACGTCGGAGAAATCAACGCACGAACGTCAACTCTGCGTGAGCCCGTGCGTGTTACGAAGAAAGTACCTACCGGCTTCTCGTTTCTTTGGAGTTGTCGAAGTCTGATATTTATAGGAACGTGCACGGTGAACCATTTATTTTGACCAGTTCATATATTTCCGTTCGGTAGTCCCTCGGATCGAGGGGAGAATTCTTTTCTCCTTTTCTCTGTAGATCCGATTCGGCGGAGTTTGTGCTCGGTTGCATGATCCAGGAAAATGCATCGTCCGCGTCGTTTTAATTATGTGGACATGGAAATTAATTAGATACCGGCAACGTGGGAATGTGCGTAGTACTCCAGTTCGATCGCTCTTTATCGATGCATATTTCTTCGTGCATATATCTTGTTAGGGTTTACTTTGTTGTTCAAATGCACCATGTAATTTATTTGCGATCTACTTGATCCGTGGTTTTATTTTAATTTGGTCAAACATGTTCCTTATTCTCTATTTTTAAGATAGATATTCTTATTATCAATTTTGTTTAGATAGATAGTAACTTAACAACAATTTTTATTTTCCATAAAGATCCACAGTCCATTAATAAATCGTAAGATTCTCTGAAGGTTTATTTCTTCATTATGGCAGATTATTTAAAGTCGTTATGTCTTGAAAATTTTTCAAGGTGTTAATTAATTTTTTTAATTATTTTATTGATTTATTGGTTACAAACAATTATAGATACACTCTCCAATCATATTGTATGTCATATTTAAAGTATTTCTTCTAATAGTTTGCGTTTGGAATAATAGGTAATTCTTTTATAAAGATAAATTAGCTTGTTATACTATAATTGTTTGATATATTCAAATAGCATGTTTGACTATGGTAGAGACCCTTAGACACCATTGATTATTTTTAATCCTTAACCAAAAATAAATTCTTGTTTTCATGGTATGCATAGGACGCAGTGTTCCAAGATAACCGAGTATCAGGTGACAACAACTGACGTCACAAGATCATTCAAAATGGTGGATAGCGATATAAGACCGAGCTACACAAGTACATTTATGCATTATTTCGTAACCATTTGGAGACTTGGTACAAACTCGTTGCATACAGAATTCTAAAGAACGACAAAACCGTGATACAAATATATTCTTTCACAAGTAAGTATTCTATACTTAATGTCGCATATATGTATATAGTTTTTACTATTCTTTTTTTAAATAAACTAAGTTATAAGGAAATTAATACAGATTGCGTACTATCAATTAAAGTTCTCGAGTAAAGTAAAAATAAATTAAAATTTTTCTCTCTAACAGTTATCTTCGTGATACTGGGACTGCTCAACAGACAATAGCACTTCGCCCACAACCGTCATCTGGTAGACGATGTAATCTTAGAACGAGGTATACGTTATCTAAACGAAGTCTTACTTGTAGATCATATATGTGGTCTAAGGGTTACAACACAAAAGGTGTGGCTCTAAGGAAAATAGATCTTACAGCGTTGTCAGTCTCCCTGGACCAGTCGTGTTATAAACATTTAGAATGTAAGTTATGTACATGGATAATAGCAACATATTATGTATCAGTCTACAATGAGTAAATAAAGAAATTGTAATAAAGACCAACTCTGCGTTTATATTTATTGAACTATCAACTTTTCCCGACCATCTGACTTTTCATTCAGTTGTATTACAGAATTTTCGAAATTTTTCGAGCGTCTGACTTGTCGTTGAGTTGTACTACTGAATTTCCGAAAATTGTCGACCATCTGATTTATGGTTGACTTGTACTACTTTCCAGTTTTCGAAAATTTCCGCAAATTTCCGCAAATTGAGAAGTAGTACAAGTCAACCATAAATCAGACGGCCGAAAATTTTTGAGCGTCCGACATGACGTTGAGTTGTACTACTGAATTTCCGAAAATTTTCGGCCGTCTGATTTATAGTTGACTTGTACTACTTTCCAGTTTTCGAAAATTTCTGAAAATTTTCGCAAATTGAGAAGTAGTACAATTCAACCATAAATCAGACAGCCGAAAATTTTCGGAAATTCAGTAGTACAACTCAACGACAAGTCAGACGGTCGAAAAATTTTCGAAAACCTGAGAATTTGAGCTTTGGATTAGGAGAGTATGATAGTGAAAGTGGCGTTCCAAATTTCTACAAGTTGGTGAATAAAGAATACATTTTCTATTGTAACTAAGATTCTTTATTTTTTCTAAAAATATTACAATATTAAACAATTACTGTGGTCACATGAGAAGAAAATCGCAGCAAAGGAATGTGATGACGTAGGTCCGAATATGGAGCCTATTGGATTAGAGTAGAATGGGGAGGTCTAGCTCCACACGCATTTTTCTCTGCAACCGAAATACTGGATCTTGTACAAAGTTGAGATACTGGTAATTGTAAATCAATTGTTTATCGCATATATAGAATGTGTGAGCAGAGCTTTGGATTAGGACTTGGGTTGGAATTAGGTTCGCAAAGGGTTGGAGGGAGATGTGAAGATAAAAGTTATCGAAGATAGGATGATCCCTGGGGACCACTTTTGTGGATACAGTAAAGTCGCAATCTAGCTACCATCGCCTGTTCCGAGCAGAGGCAGAGATCGTGTAGGGAAACTATTGGTTTATGACTGCATCGACTGCGCCGACCACGCCGGAAGTACAAAGATATCGAACGTAGAGAAGGACAACGTATAAATATGGTTCTCTCGGCAGCTGGAGCATCATGGCCTCTCGCGGGGATGCCCTCCAGTGGAAGGGGGCGGCAAGGGGTAGGCAGTGATCAGGGAGATCCTTAGGAAAAAGACAAGAACAGGCGTGGTGCTGGGCCCGAGGTACGGAGGGGTATAAGGCGCAATATGAATAGCTGGGGCTCTTAACCCTCCATTGGCTTGGGTATCAAGCAGATTGTATAGGGGCAGCCCATTGACTGTTCCGGGGAAAAAAGGGACATCCTCAGGAAGCTAGATCGCGACATTACTGTGTTTACCCAAAATTTATCTTCGGAATTTATTTTCTGCATGTGTTGTCCGAAATTATTTAGCGACATAGTGGAACAAGTATAGCAGATATCACTGTCAAAAAGAACGCATTGACACTAAACCTACCGATCCTTAAAAGTAACTAGTATATGTTCCCTTATAACAATGACAAGATAGATTTTATTTAGACTTTGTGCATCTCCTTTTGTAATATGTGCTTCACTAAAGATATCTATACAGTAATTTCTCATGAAATTATTTTTATTTCACGAACAATTGTAAAATAAAAAATCTGCAACCGATCATTTTTATCGGTGATGGTAGGTTTAGTGTTAACAATACTACCTCATAGATGATAGGGAAATCTATTTCTGCGCGACTGAGGAACTTCGAGCACTACGGCCGGGTCAAGAGTGCATAGACTTCGAAAATCGGTCGTCACGAGCCACTAATTCTGAGGCCTGTGATATATCATAATGATTAGACTAGATCTGTTTAACACTAAACCTACTGCCCATCAAAAGTGACTTATTTGTATAGTATTATAAAAATAACAAGATTAAATTTATTATAGTGTGCGATTTTTACTATAATATATAGAGATGGGGCCAAAAAAATGCCCACGAAAACGCCTTTACAATTTTAATAATTATTAAATAAAAAATCTATAATGGATCATTTGACCCGTCGTGGTAGGTTTAGTGTTAAACTTATCAACTAGAACTTTCAATATCGAATACTAAGGACGACTGGGTCTGTCTAAAAACATCTATTTATAAATAAGTCATAAACTACGTAAATGTGTAAGAGGAAACAGTTTTACAGAGTATTAAATCAAGCTGGACTCACTTCATTGTTTCTCTATGAGAAAATGCAGTTGCACAGTCGTCCACTGGGTATTAAGACAGCGAGGCACGATTAAGGTTTATTCAGAGCTTAATCTGCACGAGGAATCTGCGTCGAGAGATTCGCAAAGTCGGGTCGATGAGGGTCGCGAGCTGGTCACGTCGCGAATTCCCAGCACGCTGCGTGAACTGCTGTGACCTTTGTCCAAAAACTTAGGCAAAATCTGGCCTCGGATGTTGGGGAAGAACCTGCAAAGAGAAACAGCACGAATCTACATTAAAAACAAGTCACAAATATAGAATAAATTTTTATCGTACAAGAGCTCCAACGTTTGGAAAATCGACTTCGAACATTCAGATAAGCGTATCTAAGGAGATACGGTTGGCCATGCTCAGACACATTGTGTATTTAATAGCGGGAGTGCTTCGCGAGTTTGTCGACACTTATTTTTCACATGGCGTAACAAATATTTATATTTTTTACTTACTGTTTTACATAGGACCATCGACAGTAATTAATGTGTGGCGAGAGTGTGATAGAAACATAATGAGAGGCAGAAATGTATGAAATGAATTTGCTTGTGCAAAATAAAGAAATGAGTGTGCATGAAGAAGCGTTTGTTTAAACATTTGTTACTTGTTGACTGACCATCGCTTGGTTTGTCTATTAATATTTATAATTCCATCTTTTGCTTGAACAATTGATTTAAATAAAATCGATGACTATTATTAACGTATTTTCTACTAGTATTTATTTCTAAAATAACCTGCACAATTATAACATTCTTTAACATAATCTATCATGAAATATCAATCCCAGAAAATTAATGAAATCGAGATTGGAAAATTCAAATTGATCATAGTGATTGTTACTTCAATTTTGTTCTGCCTAAAAAATCCTAACAAAATTTATTTTATCGTACGTATCTGACAATCAATAAAATCGAAATTGGAAAGTTATAATTGCTCACAGTGATTAGTACTGATTGCTAAAAAAAAATTAGAATTCATTTTTGACAGTCGACGTTTTTAACAGCCTTTTTAGAATTTATATTTATCAAACGACGTGTTAAGAATTCTTGATAGTTGATCGAGTATAATCATAAAGAAAGTGATCTACAGAGATCGCGTTGTGGAGGAAGGAGGATTGACTCATCCTCCGGCAATTCCTCCAGATTCTCGGGAGTTAGTCGAACCGGGAGGAAGATGATGCTCGTGAACGATAATTGGCCGCGTTCAGTCGCGTAACGTGAAATTTTTCAAGCGTTCCAGTCAGCCGGTCGACCCGCCGCTGATGGTCCCGATGCAGGAGTCATGGTTCAGAGGTCCGATGCGGGTCTTCCGCACACATCCATATTAAGTGGCTCACTTTCACGTACGCGGCCGGACACTGAAACGCTCTCAAACGAACGGACACAGAGAGCCGTGCCCGACGTCGCCGCCGCGACACGGCCCTGATCCCGCACTGATCGCTGCAAAAATATCGCATTTCTCAACCGCGCTCCTCGTACGTGGAACACTATTCTCAGTGAAGTTTCTTCTCTCTTCTTTTTGCTCCGCACTTCTTCCTGCTCGAAGTTCGTCGTAAATAATGAAGCGACTCGTGTTTTTAAAGCGACACTTACGTTATCATTATTGGCCAATTTTTTGCTGGATCAGAAGAAATTTGTTTTGCACCGTGCACGATGTTGCAGATACAGTAAATTTGTTGTTGTGCGTCGGTTTTCTTTAGTTTTCTACAAAACTTTAGAGTTGCATTGAGTGACAGTTGTTGTTTATTCTCGTTTTAAGATTTAAGATATAAGTGCTTTATATTATTATGTAATTAGTGCAGTAGGGTATTCGTGCATTTATGATAATAACGAGTACGTACAATTTCAAGCAGTAATTTACAAAATTTTGCAAATGTATTGGTTCTGGTTTATTCAAACTGATAAGATCAGAAAGAAATTTGGCTCTTTCTTCTGATTAGATAACTCTCGTTTCCTAACGTGGTGAGTCATTTCAATAAAATGTACATAGCAAAACATCGAACGATATAGAGAAATAATTTTAGAAGACCATGAACAGAAAGAAGCCTCGAGAAACTCAGAACTGTTTGCAAATAGAATACAAGTTTCTTGAGAGAGTCACTGACAAGTATACCATGGAACACCATATCCACCATGCACTCAAGACAGATCAAGTACATCAGAACCAAAACCGAAACCACAAGGAGAAGAAATAAAAAGGTCTCGGTTAGAATGACACCTGTTGCGGCGTTAAAGAGAGAGAGAGAGAGAGAGAGAGAGAGAGAGAGAGAGAGAGAGAGAGAGAGAGAGAAGTGCGATAAGAAAAGAGAACTACAATAGGCTGCCATTTGATTAAAAACGTAAGACTATTATTTATGAAACTTTCTATTTGAAATAATTGATAAACATTCCAAAATTTTGATATACACTTTCATAATTATGGTCACATAGGTAATTTTCAATGCAATAAAAATCACAGAAAAACTTACAATAAATCGATAAATGACAATATATTAGAATCTCTTAATCTCATCAATTCTTGATAAACAAAGCAAAAGAGCAGACCATATTTCCCACGAAAAGAGATCACACTGTAGTAAACAAAATTATAGATTAGCATGCAAATTATCTTGAAAGTACAATTTATCACGAGTACCATGGAAAGTATACGAACAGAACTTCCCGAACACGTCGGGACCAAAACCGAAACCACATGGAAATAACCGCAGAAATAAAAAGGTCTCTGGCTAGAACGACGCCTGTTGCGGTGTTTAAACAGAGAGAGAGAGAGAGAGGGGAGGGGAGGAGTGCGGCGAGGGAAAGATGTGAACGCAACAGAAGAAGAAGAAGAAGAAGCGTAAGAAGAAGAGAGAGAGTAAGCGCGAGAGGCGGGAAGGGGAGAGGATCGGGCCGGGTCGGAGGGATCGAGAGGGTCAGGGGTCACGGGTCGTACGGCATAGCCCTGACCTTCGACCTTATTCCCTTCCAGCTCTTCCCAAGACCCCGCACAGACCCCTACCAGTTGTACCTAGAACTCGGCTCTGGCTCGCGTTCGACTCTGGCTGCGAGTCTCGACTCGTCGTCTCGCCGAGAATACGTCGCCGAAAAAAATCGTTCCGAGTGCAGTCACCCCGTCTAAAGGGGTGGGAAAGTGTTCGGTGGAACGCGGGGGTGGAATTCGCGACTTCCGGTGTTCGCGAAGCCTTGACACAGTTCGGATCCGGCGCGCCGGTGAACGTTCGCCGCGCACACCAGTGCAACGCCAGTCTACGTGTGCGCGACACAAGTGCAGTGAGTGCATCTGGTGCAGACGCATGCACCGCCGATCAGTGCAGCCTCGTGACAACGTGTAACGACGCATCGATTTGATCTGGACAACGGTACGACGATGCAGGCCACGCTGATGCCGACTACTGTTGTTGATGTTGATATTGATGTTGGTGTTGTTGCTTCGAAGATCATGCCGACTGTCCGAGCAATCAGTCGGTGGTTACAATCTGATGATTTAGATTGGGAGGATGATAATGTTGGTGGATTTGGTAGGAGAATTTTTGGGAGTGGGGATTACGTTTTTAGAGATCGATTTTCAGGAACTTGATATTGATGTTGATATTGGTGAAAGATTATGGTGACTGCCTGTGTATTTTTTGATAACACTTAGATGATTTAGATTAGAGGATGATAATTCTGGTGGATTTGGTAGGAGAATTCTTGAGAGTGGGAATTAAGCTTTTAGAGATCGATTTTTAGGAACTTGATATTGATGTTGATATTGGTGAAAGATTATGGTGACTGTCTGTGTATTTTTTGATAACACTTAAATGATTTAGATTGGGAGGATGATAATTCTGGTGGATTTGGTAGGAGAATTGTTGGGAGTGGGGATTACGCTTTTAGAGGTCGGTTTTTAGGAACTTGATGTTGATGTTGACATTGGTGGAAGATTATGGTGACTGTCTGTGTATTTTTTGATAACACTTAAATGATTTAGATTGGGAGGATGATAATTCTGGTGGATTATTTAGATTGGGAGGATGATAATGTTGGTGGATTTAGTACAATTCGTGGGAGTGGAAATTAGGCTTTCTAGAAACTATATTGTTGTGTGTTATTAAAGTATGAAGTTTTTGGTGGAGAAATTGATTGAAAGTAATTCCAAAATTTGTATTAAACATATGAAAACAGCTCGAGAATTCATAAAAATGACTTTACTGTTAAATTAAAATGTTGTACAATTCGACCTTGAAGTAATCTTTAATATACTAAATTCTCCAAGACTAATCTGCCGAAACTAAAGTTGATAAGAAGTTTATCTTTCTTATTAAGAGTTCTATTGTGTTCTACAGAAGTTAAGAATCCCACATGACCATTTTAATCGTCCTATCACGCTGAATTTTGGCAGGTCGAAGCCAGTTAAATTGACAATGCAATTACAAGTGTCCAAAGGTTCGCGGAATGTGATGCGAAGAAAAAAGGTAGAGGACAAGAACGGGAAAAATGACGTCGGTGAAAAGGTTCGAAGACGTAGGAGCAATTTGTCTGAATAAAAGCTTCAAGCGGAACGATACACCGGCCGGTCGAAACCGATTTCTTTCTTAATGGAAGCCACGGTTACGTACGGCCGCGCGATAAAGCGGCTTTACTGCCGATATCCGGAATAATTTATTGTCATTACATTCATCATGGTGACTGTAATGCGCGACACTCGCGTTCCGAGAGAAAGCACTGCATCTGGAGTAATGTTACTAGGTACTAACGCCGATTTACGGGCGACATTTGCCCATGCGTTTAACGGACGCCGTCGACAAGAGATAATTTCACCCGATAATGGACTATCTTTCTCATCAAAGGGGAAATCTACCCTCGCTCAGCAAACGCTTCGAAATATTCTTCTACCTCTTTCGCGAAAAACGTAGACCGTGCGTCTTTATGCAAAATTAAAATTTTCTACATTTGTTACAAGACACAAGAGCTACATAAAAATATATTTATTCTCTCTTATTAATTTGAATGTGCCCAAAGTAACGTAACAATTGTTACAAGAAACAGGATCAACATTAAAATATATATATATATATATATATATATATATATATATATATCTTTTCTTAATCATTTTAATGTGTCCGAAATAAAAATCTGCAGTCCAATCATAAATTTCCGCGAGTCGGAAACAGCAACAAAGGGATAGTTTCTGAAATCGATCCCAATCGATGTGCTACACAATCGATCATTGCGTCGCCTCGTATTTCGAGCATTCCCGATAATCCATCTCAGGTTCGCGCGTAATTTCACCGATCGGCGGGCATTAAAATGTAAAACACGTAGCTCGATTTCCTCGGATAATCGCGTCGTTCGCAAATAATCTTTTCGAAGCCGGCACCGCGGATTAATTACGGGGGTAAACGACGGTATCGCGTAATCGTAAATAAAAGCAAAGCCGATGGGGACCATTCAGGCCCCGTGATTAATACTGTTATCCCCTGAGCAACGAGCGGCCGTTTGGCGGTTTATAAACTGATCCTAGATAAACGCCGTTTCCGATCCGAAAGTGCTTCATTATTGTGTCGTACTCGGCGTACGGTAATCCGTTTCTCATGTTTTACCCCAGCCAGATCATTCCGATTCCATTCTCAGGCGTTGCATCGGCGTCGCCGTAGTCGTTTTAGGTGTGAGCTAGTTGATGGACGATATAATTAAACGAGAATCGAAGAAGCGTTATGATTGGCGTCGCTGACATTTTTACCGGACCAAATGTTTCCATTACACTTTCATTATTGCGATAGAACCACTCCGAGTCGCTTCAAGTAATTGCACAGCTTGGTTTTATTAGAGGATTGAGTGATGGAGTATTTAGGCACCCGGAGCGAGAAAAATTAACACAGGAAATTGGTTTTTTAGAGGACGTGTTCCGACTGGTTGGTAACGAGTTATAAGTCAACTCAGGGAGTTTTCACTTCAATTAGAATGATCTTGAGCGAAGAATTACGAATTTTTTAAAAAATACACGATCAGTTGCAATACTATTAGACATTTTTAATTACAATTTTTGTTTCAGCATGTACAAGTACTATTTTTTAAAAACCTATCGATTTCTGAAACATTTATTTTTGTTCAAGTGAAAATAATATTGATTCTATTTGTCTTAAGACGATTCTAAATGTTATTGTATTTAACATACACGTTGTTTAAACTGAATAGAAAATTTAATACTAAACCATTATTTTCGATATTGCTCGTAGCATTCCTCATGAAATCAATATTTTAATAATAATCGTATAATATCACATTTTAAAATGTGATAACTGTTTATATATGAGTGACATAGCTCCTTAAAAGATCAATTTTTTTACCATATTTATAGATTGAATCTTTATGGTAAAAATATATTATAAATGCTATTAGATTCTTCCTAGAAACATCAATTTTGAACATTGTTATTTTAGCCAGTTATATCTGCTAGTCTCTATTCATTCCGTGAATTAAAAGAGTTCTTACTTGAAAAATAAATGAGAAAAATTATGAAACATCACTAACATCCTACTTTCCTTATACACGAAAAGCATAAACAAGCACAACTGCATAAACTCTGTAGGTTCAGTACTAAAAACATGCGCGCGTATCAAAATTACCTGGCAACTCCTTCCACGCAGATAAAAGTCCTGCTGGCAAATTTATGCGACGTCGTTTCGTGGGAGATGCTCACGGCAATTTGCGAAAATTTAACGCCGACATGCCCTGTTAATTGTGTCGCATCAACAACAATAACTGAAATTTGTCGAGCAAGAAAGTCCATCGTGGTCGCAGCAACGAGACAAGAAACATTGCCGAGGATGGGCAGAGTGAATCGTCACGTTGCTCAGCGGAGAGAGAGCTCGAACATGTCTCTCGTGCGTCAGCTTGTGTGGGTGCGTAGGTGCGTAGGTATACACCGTAGGTTACGCGTGGCTCGTGAACGACCTTAGACTATGGTTCGTTAGGAGGGATCGTCCTCTTCATCTACCTCGAAGAGAACGAAGATGACCCAGCGTGGGCGAGGGCCACGCGTCGCTAATTACGAGCAATCAGTCGCGGCTCTATGCAGATCCGGTCTCCAAAGGGCAGCCGGAGAAAGTGATTAGAGGATCGGTTACGTTGCTTCATCCAACAGATTTTCTTAGACGAACCGCGGTGGTCTCATTGAAGAGGCGAGACGGTGAGACAGCTTCTTTGAGAGACGCAATTAGCAGTCCGGACGTCTTTAAAGAGAGTTCAAACTAAAAATGTTGAAGTAGAATTATTATGAAAATCATTATGTGCCCTGTAAGCTGAAAACCAACGTTGAAGGGAACTTGCGATAGGACCTCCGAGAAATCAGCCATTACTTCAGAACTAATAAATATTTTTAGATTGACAAGTTGTGTTGCATTCTATAAAATCAACGATTTTAAAATGATTTCTGAAATTTTCTAAAATACTACTTCCAAAATAATTAATTTCCTTTCTATAAAAATTATACTGCAATTATATGCAAGTTGAGAATCAAAGTTGAAGTGGACTTGTGATAGGACCTCCGAGAAATCAGTCATTACTTCAATATTAATAAATATTTTTAGATTGACAAGTTGTGTTGCATTCTATAAAATCAACGATTTTAAAATGATTTCTGAAATTTTCTATAATACTACTTCCCAAAAAATTAATTTCCTTTCTATAAAAATTATACTGCAATTATATGCAAGTTGAGAATCACAGTTGAAGTGGACTTGTGATAGGACCTCCGAGAAATCAGCCATAACTTCACAATCAATAAATATTTTTAGATTAACAAATTGTGTTGCCCACTACAAAATCAACGATTTTAAAATGTTCTCTGAAATTTCCTAAACTACTACTTCCAAAAAAATTCAAGTTGATGTACAAATTGAAAACCAAAGTTGACGGGAACTTGTTACTCTGGACGTATATTCTAAAGATTCTTCTATACGGATCGCAAGAAACAGGAACTGAATAAAAGTGCCTTTTTCCCTCTAATAATTGCAATGAGGAAACATTTTTTAATTCTATAAATCTCTGAACTGTTTTAAAGTGCTTCTGCACGTGTATGTCATAAATGCATAAATTCTGCAGTCTAGTGATGAAATAATATTGCAATTTAAAAGCATGAACTATGTGATAAGTAACTTGGAATATCATAGGGGATCTACTCAGCTGTGATTCTTGATTTGAATATATCAATATTCATTCTGTCTGAATTAATTAAGAATTCTTCCGTCTTCTATACTATTAGAGGTAGGTCAGAATCTTGATCTGCTTTTTCTCTGATATCGTCTATTTCAATAACTGCGATCACGTTTATACTGATTTTGAATGCAAACATTTTAGCTTCGTCACAGAAAGGGGAATTTTGCGCAAGGACAAATGATTGCGCAGGATTACTGCGCACCTAATTCGTCACACGCAGTGTTAGTTTTACTGTTAACGGGAAAAAATTAGGTCGACTGGTGTAAAATCATTCGAACCTGCTTTAGTGGTCCCACGAACATAATCACACTTTTTCCGAATAGTTCATTTCACTCTTCAGTGATTCACTTTGGGTAGAATGTGCGCTCGATTGATTTTAGTAAATGGAACAGTTAGTCGATTTCCTGAGTAACAAATTTTAGTACCGTTTATTTCTCTGTAATACTCGGATTTTCAATTTAATCACTGTTGTGTGGTAAAATTTAGTTATGAAAAGTATTGGAAAATTATAATCTATGTAGAATATTAATTAATATCCACTATTTACAATTGGATTTCTTTCATTTAATTATAAGATGATCTAATATTGTATTAGAAAGAGAAAACTCACTGAAATAGTACAAGATATTTCTAAAAAAGTGTTCTACGATTGTACATTGTTAATAACAAGCTATAAATATATTGTAAAGATTAGCAGCGGAACTGACAAAATTTTGCACAGTTACTAGACCGCGAATTTTGCTACAAAATAAAAATGGTTTGCACGAATTTTAAAAAACAGAAGCGAAATAAAATTGTTATTCATTCTGTAGTAATATCTTTAGTAAATGCAGAAACTTCACAGTCGGAGTCTATTTCGACCCGGAGTATCAAAGTCGCCATTCAATTACCAGTTTCTGAGAAATTAATCACACGAACTGCATTAGGCACAATGGACATATAAAAATTGACAAACAAAGGAGTGAATGGTCCCAAACATCATAAATTATAGTTACGTAAGAATGGTCCGAAGATTAAACATCGCTCATTGTCTTGTTCGATCGATGGATTGCAAGTTTTATCGACTAGTTGTAAGTGCATTGGACCTTTCGGCGTATGATTCTCATGACATTTCTTTGCGAGCGGCAGTAACGATAGAGGAAGAAAGTTGTTGTGCACCGTTCTGGAGAAAGTTCGAATCAGAGCTCACCTTCGTAGTTCTGGTTTTCTCGAGGTGGCCCCTACCAACGCCGCCTCCTGAACCTCCACCAACTCCTCGAGGTCCGCCCACAACGCGTGCTCCTTCATTCCCTTACTCCCACGCCACGTGCTCGTCCTTCTTGCCTCACTGTTTCTTTTAGTCCACCAGGAAACCACGCATCCTCCATCCATCACGAGCATCTTCATTCATGACTTCTTCCTCTGATGAACCTCCTTCAGCATTGTACAGGGCGGTTCGAAACTAACGTCGCGAGTAAAAACGTCGCACAGTCTGGTATTTGACCGATCTAGATGGCCAAAATTTATTATTGCTTAAAATTGATTAGATTTATTATGTTTTACTAACTTATACTTACATTAATAAAAAAAAGAATTTATACGTTATATCACATACTTTAATGTAGGTATGTATAAAATTAATCAGAAAAAATACATTAAATTTAATTATCAGACACCAAATATAATAATATACGCGCTTTGCTATAAATAGAAAAATAGATATTTCAAAATTAGTTTATTACACATGCACTTTAAATTCCTTGTCACTTTCACAAATTGGCATTTCCAAGGCTTCGGGCATGAATGTTTTTTTATTTTTATTTATAATTTTTTGTCCTGAATTTTTTGGAGATCGATGCAAATCGAATGACGAGGGTACTGAAAATAGAAAGTAGAAAGTGCAAGATCGTTCCCGAACCGCGTTTCCTGGCAAAAATGTCGTGCCGATGGTAGCATTCTCGGCCAAGCTGCCCGAAGCGTGAAACAAACTGTTCCCACATTTCTCTATATCGCTTGACCATGAAGAAATAAATCGCTGGATCGCCGCGCGTCGATCACTCTTGATCCTTTAAACTATGACTCAGAAACGTGTACAGTTACGGAGGCGTAACGCAACAGTTCTGGGACGCGAGAAAAACCATCGGAATTTCGAAAGAGCCCAATGCAAAATAGACGGCGAACACCTTGTACCGAAAGCGGGCAAAAGAATCTCGGCTGCTCCGCGGAACGTGGAACAATGAATCCTAGGATTCTAGGGTAAATCGATTCGCGTCTGTCGAACCGTGACTCGAATAGTATAATTGCAGTCGGTGGAATTTGATAAAAAGGCTTAGGCCTTCTGTCTACGATGCGTACCCCAGATACGTATACACGTATTTCTTTCATTCACGAAACGTACACACATCATTACGATAAAAGACATATATATATATATTTCAAGGGACACAAAAAGGGCCCATTCGGATCATAAAGAAGTAGCAAAATATGAAAGAATATCTTCTATCCATTTTTATACGTAAGAATATTAATCCTGGCTTATAAAATACTAATGTCAAGTATAGGTACTTACAATTTTTTTAGAATCTTATATTCCTCACACCACTTCCGCGTCTTAACCCTCATACGCTCCTCAAAAATAGCTGCATAAAAGAAACTAGGATAACCATTCACCCACTTTTATTTTACACGTTAGATCAACAGATTATGTTTTATTTATAGCGACACATTTTAAAGAAATACATCTCACGACATAGAAATAAAAGGATGAAGAATTTTGCAGTATGCGAAACTATTTAATGGGTGAATTTTCACCCTGAGGAACATATGAGGATTAATAAGTGTGAAGCACAACACAACACGACATATAACCAAAATCGTGACAACGACCGGGAAGAAGTTACTCCGACCACAGTAAAAATAGTACTGCAGTTGTCACCTCGGTTTCTCGTGAATGGTTAAGGGTGAATTTAGGTGGGGAAATGTTGGAAATGTAGAAAATGTTAGGATATACATAAATATATATATTTATATCCACTAAAATTCATTAAAAAATGATTACTATCTACTTTATTAGCGAGAAATGTTCTTTTTAAACTTGTGAATCTTTTTAATTTTAGATTATTTTGCAGGATATTCCATATATATGTGCTTTTTTAAAGTCTTAAAAATTTTCGGGTCCCACTTTCTCAGGGGTTAACAATCTTATAAAGAGATCTCCGTTTCAAAAAATCTTGTAAAATGAACTGTTAAATAAATATTAGCAAATCAATGGTCTGTTGTTTTCACTATACTTCACTATACACTGTACTGATTGTACTGAGCTGATTGGGAACGAGTTATGTGCCGCAGTTATCACTCACTTCTTGAGCGAACGAATGAATGATTGATTAACAATACTTCTTTTAAAAACAGGATCAAAAACCGATTTTCCGCAGATCATTTCCCGTTCAGATGGTCTATCGCATAGAAAACGCAGTTTATAGGTAGACGCAGCGATTTGTATCGAATCTGAACGGCAGAGTAATCGCGTGGTTTCCCGTTGGATAAAAAAATCGGGATCGATAGATCGACCACGGGGATACGAGGGGTCATTACGGGCGAGCGCTTGCTAACGCGAAAAACAGTAGTCGTTCTGCATGCGGGGAAACGACGACACGCCTCGTCTGCGAGGCAAACAGGCCGGTACACAAAAGCACAGACTATATCGGCACAGGATCGGCGCGAAAATAGTACGGTTACGACGTGTTTTATGATCCGCGCGGGTAAGTGCGCGTTCCTTTCTAGCGGCAAAGTGGCAAAACCATCGTGATAAAGGAACGCAGCCCCATAGGAAACCGCGAATGGTACCTGCGATCCGTGCCAGCAGAACCGTGGCCGAAGGGAACAAGGAGGGAAATCCGCAAGAGCCGTCGGTTTTTCGTTTCTGTCTGCCTTTTTGCCGGGCAAACAACTCGGCTGAGGCCGCGCCTAGCATAACCTAGCACAGCATAGCCTAGCATAGAGATAGTTCCATCCTGGCGTTATAAAACAGTAATCTATGGTCTCCTTGGCGCACGGTCCGCCAGAGGTCGAGAACGACCGGAATCCTGGCCGGCTTTCCACAGCGGCTGACGATTATCCTGATCTATTCGAGGAATACTAGCTATGAAGAAGTCGCGAGGCCGTCTTGATCTCCGGACGATCCGTTGCTTTCGATCGTTGCGATCGGGTTACTTGTCCGACGAGAAATGTCGCTCCTCGACGCTGATTTACCGCGCTAAATGCTAACACTTGCATTCATCTTTTTCGTTTTTATTAACCTCTTGATCCAGCTATTGCCATCGTCAACCTACAGCGACTTATTCAAATCGATTCTCGATGAGACAGCTATTTAAAGAAGGCACCTTTCAGAACGTATTTAAAAAAATTTTAATCGATAGCTGTTCGATTTGAAACGATGAAAGAACTACTACCCTCGAGAACATATTTAAAAACATTTTAATTGGCAGCTGTTCGATTCGATACAGTGAGAAAATTTAAAAAGGTAGCTTTGAAAACGTGTTTGAAAGAGTTATAGTTTGCAATGAAAAAATTATTTAAAAAGGGTACCTTTAGAAAGATATATAAAAGAACAATGAATAAGTGGAAGTGTTTAGAAGCAGACTGCGGATCTTTATACGAAATAAAAATTATTTGCATTGATTAAAATGAGCAGGCGCCGAAAAGAAGCTTCTATCTTTCTTTAATAATTTTAATAACCTGAAACTGATACATCGACGTTCTCAAATTCTTTTAATTTAGCTACTGCCTTAAATTGTACCTACTCATTTTTATCATAAATGCATAAACTTCGTAGTTATGAACAACCATAATATTAAAGTATACCCTTTTCATAGATATATATAATTGATTCGAATCTGTGCACAACTAAGTTTGAACATTGAAACGTTGAAACATTGAACACAGTGAACTAGTGGCAGTGCTGTTTTAATCTCTGACACTATTTGACTCTCGATATAATATAAAGTCGCATTAGTGATACTGAAACATCGAACGAAGGAAGACTATAAAATGTTCAGCGTCGACTGGGGTTTCCATTTTCTACCAGAAGAGTACGAAGGTAAGATATTTCAATTCTCTTCGCATGGTAATTTACACTCACTATCGTCGTTATTAATCGCTAGACAGCAGATTTGCATATTTATGGATCGACGTAGCATTATTTCACGTAACGAGAATTAAATAGAATCTTCCCACTATGTGAAAGGTTTAATCAAATCGGGAATAAATTGATTGCTTTATTGAAATTATTACCAGTGCAGATAAGATACCTGAATGTTTTGTACAGTACGAAATGTATGATCCAGTGTAAAAAGATTGGGGATTTTATACATCTCTATATATAATAAAATCGTGTCTGTCTATTTGTGACATTTCCACTAAAATTCATTCAAAAATTATTCCTATCTATAATTATTCCTCGTTAAATTTTGTTGTCTAAAAATATAATCTCTATCTCTATCTGAGACCACCTTGGCGATTGGAAATTTAATTACGTTAATAATCAACCAGGATTTGTTACTGAACGTGGACAAATTTGCGGGTTGGTGCAGTTTAAAACAGGAGAAAGATTAAGATGATTGAGAAATAAAGATACACTATTTTAAACGTGGTAAAATTATTCAAGGAAGAATTTAATGTGTACCTGATTCCCATCCTTTGCAATTGTCGCAGCAAATTTTTATTTTATCCCAGTCAGTTACAAACATTTATTTACTTAAAAAAGAGCAGAGATTTTATGCGTTTAATGGACGTCGACTAACTTGTTAAAACTTCGTGAAACTAGGAACATCGACTCATTACATCAGTCATCACAGCATACCGCGTTTGCAAAAGTCATGCTTCGAGGAATCGAAGTGACTATTGTTTTAGTATGCCGTATCGTACTGCAGAGTTCAGAATAGACTTTTCATGTAGTGTTAATTGCCGCATTTATGGCTCAATACGTTGGCCGTCCAACGACTGAGGACGTTGAAACATGGTGAAAACGAGTAATCGCGCGGTTTCATTGGTGCTGTACTCGCGCACCGAGCCACCTCATGCTGCGCGCTTACTGTACCACAGGGGTTTCATAGTATAACTCCCGAACACGCGGAGAAAGAAACGGTCGTTCGCGATCCAATGGAAAGCTTGGTAGCAGTGGTCCTGCTGCGAAGTTTTCTCGTTTCCAACGTTTTGACGTGCCTCGACATACCGAGTCGTCTGGAATAATGCATAGTACTACTCAGAGACCAATTAAATCGTGTCCCAACGACAGCCCCTTCATTACAGACTCTACTGATTTAATCGTTCTAGATACCGCTGTGTATTGCTATACATTGTAGACGAATGACTCGTCGCAGTTGAAGAAACGCTCCAAAGACTTACTTACACAAATATTTGTCTCATCAATATGGAAGGAATCGTTCGTTTAATTAATTATTTAATCCCTATTGTTTTCAGTGACCTTCCCTCATTAGTCTAGCCGGCCTAATGTCGCGGGAACTGCTATTAGGAAGCGTTTATGCGATTAAATTATTTCATAATTGTAGTCAGTCGTCTTGCGAATTTTTGATTTTCCCTTGTTATTTCATTTACGAAATGTCTGTGGAAATGTCGGAATAAATGTTAGGATGGTAGAAAGTTACATAGTTTGTTCGATAGCATTTAAATTTTCACATCAATATTAATAATTACATTGCGGATGTTTGTGTAAAGTTACGTTCGGCCAAGTTAAATAAAATGTATTGAATTGTTAAATCATGCTTCAATGAATTTTAATAAAATACTAACGAGAGAACATAGGTGTGCACACTATAGGGGCTTGGAATTTTTTTTTAGAATACTTTGTGTAATAATAACTTGCGTCTTTAGAGTGAAGTCTTAGTTTTTAAATACATATATTATTTTTAAATCCACTTCCTACAGTAATTTATTGATTTTTAATTACCGGCGACATGAGAAAGCAACTCTCTAGCGTTGAAATTATTTCTGACCCGCATCATTCCTGCAAGACCTCTCTCCCCGTTTATTCTGCATAGACAACAGTGTGTTTAAAGCTGTAGGCGCATAAAACGTTTTTTTTTCATACCTTCTTCCTTCCGTTTCATTGATTTTTAAACAGTTATTGGAACTTTCTAATATCAAAATAGAATTTAATTTTAGTGTGTATTGAAAATAACACATTTAAAGTCTCTCATTATTTCTACTGTTTTAACCCTTCGCTGCATAGTGTTTCATATCTGATACAGTTAACAAATCTGGTATACAGTAAACTAAGAATGTGTTTTCTTACTATTCGAAATTATGTTTATTTTTCTGAAAATGTTGTTTTAATTTTTCACCAATATTTTTCATCCCAATTTAAAAAATCATGCAGTAAAGGGTTAAATTGCACACTTTCGTTACGAATGCATAAAATCTGCATTTCATTTTCGAAAGACGAATATCAATTCAATTCATAGCCAATGGATACAGTGTTAAATAAACATTTCCTTCTTGAAATAAACAAATTTTACAGAGATGTTGTAAAGCACTGTACCACTGAAAAGTAACGAAGTCATTCATATGCGAGTCCCTCGGGAATTCCTTCTGGGAATATTTTTCAAGATCGTTTCCCTCATTCAGCTTCCTACTTGATAGTCAACAGGCCGGCCCCGTTCCCTTGATTTATCAACGTAGTTCTAATCAAGAGAGTATTCGCGCTTGCGACAGGACGCGCGACCAGGGAAGCTGTATTAGTTAACCTTGTCAGATGGGTAGGTAGCTACCTTCTAGCTGGTCGTGCATGCTAAGTAGGTGCTTCGTGGGTGGTGCTCCTGACTACCACCTACAGTTGCACTCGCGAAGCACGTGGTATTCGACGATCGATCGATCGATATGCGTTCCATCCCCGAGTGATTGGAATTGCTACCCCCACTCGCGCGTTTCAGATTGTCGAACACGCCGACCGAACGCGAGAAACCACCTCCAATTTCGATCCTCCGCTCGCCACGTGCATCATTCCACTTCGTACCTGTCCTTTTGCCCGTTCACACATCATCATTTATTTATCCGTATGCTTCCCTTCAATCGTTCATTATCTCCTTCCGCTTTTCGATCATTAAACGATCCTTTCCCTTTTCTCCTCTCGATCAAAGCTCGATAAAACGACTCCAAAAATCGTGAAACAATTTTTAAGGTATCGTTCTAAAGAGGAAGCTTGAGTCTTTAAATCTGTGGTGATTTTACTAGTGGAAAAAAATTTTCGAAGTTTTTACAGACGTTTGAATGTATAGCGTTTTCGAGAAGAAATACGTTTCCGTTTCCCACCCGTTAGATCATAGAAAATTTTGAAATAAAGTGAACAATGGATCACGAAACTATATATATGCTTCTAGTTTGAAAATGAGACTAAATATATTGTTATACGATTATTTTTTACAGAAATATCCCAGTTTAAATGTAGAAAATTTATCTTATTTATTTGTTTAATTTGATTGGAAGTTTAATCTCGTCTAATTTATCGGATTTGTATGCAATTTGTGTACGTATGAATTTATATGTTGTATTAATTATCTGTAGAGATGGTTGGAATTATTATTAAGCTAAAGATGATTTTAATTTCCTTCATTCTACGAACACATTTGTCGAATAAGAAATTATCACTATTTACAGCAAAGATAAATGAATGAAAACGATAATGATAAAAATACTTAATTCAAGACTTACGTTTTCTGGCGATTAGTTTCCTGTAATACCCGTACGAAAGATTCCAACATTCTTCCGAGCGATCCGCATAATACTAGAGAATCCGCATGCGTTCACATTGTCAGCCACTTAGACAATGAACCGTAGATCCCACGGGTCTCGCTCGAAACCTCGATCGATTTGATTAAAATCTTTCCATTGATTTCATTCGAATACTCGGTTCCGACATCTAGGGCGGTCCCTTTAATGACAGTATACGGAAAGGGTTGCATCGTGGGCGGTGCGTACATCTGCATTTGTTCGATTCCGCCGTTTATCCGTCTGCATGAACCCGCTATCTCCGATCTAACGATGCATTCGGTCTGTTTCAGGGTCGGAGAAGAATGGTTTCTCCAACGCCGGTGGTTCCTACACGTGTCGATTTGGTGAGTGCTTCGTAACACTAATTAATTATCGACCTGTCTTACAGAGAGTCGTCAAATTATTGCGAACACTTGTATGTATAACTGTATGAATAACTGTATGAATCTTTGTAACACTAATTAATTATCGACCTGTTTTACAGAGAATCTTCAAATTATTACGAATAGTTGTATGAATACTTGTATGAATAATTGTATGAATAACTGTATGAATAACTGTATGAATAACTGTATGAATAATTGTATAAATAACTGTATGAACAACTGTATGAACAACTGTATGAACAACTGTATGAACAACTGTATGAACAACTGTATGAATAACTGTATGAACAATTGTATGAATAACTGTAAGAATAATAATATTTATGAATCTATAAGACTTCAAATACATAGTAGTATCAAAGTGTTTATAACAATTGGATCACTCCCTGTATAGCGAATTGTTGACAATAAAATAGGAAAACAATTTGAACAACTGCATGAATAACTGTAAGAATAATAACATTATGAATCTATCAGACTGCAAATAAATAGTAGCATCAAAGTGTTTACAACAATTGAATCACTCCCTGTATAGGGAGTTGTTGCCAACAAAATTGAGAAACAATTCGGAGTATAAAGAGTTAAAGAAACAACTGAAGTGGGCAATGAAGAGGAAGTTTAGAAAATAATAAAACATTCGCGACTACGTGTCTCTGTTGTGTCTATACGCTCATGGTATCTAACAATATAAAACATACACGTTCCGAAATGAACTTTCGGTACAAAGTAGAGCATCGAAAAACTGTCGTTCGGTTACGGTGTAAATTTGCATAGCGGATAAATGAATCCGAGCGGAGTTTCCGTGCAGAAAATCGGTTTTCTGAGATAGAACAGCGTGGCTCGCCAGAAAACACGAGGCAGAACGTTTTCAAGGAATGGCCAGATTCGTCATCAGGAGGGTCAGTAGCAAGGAGGCTTGCGTGCAGCTAGGATATGTCGTCTTCCTCGTGAGATAACAAAGCATTCCTATCCCTTGGCCGGCATGGGTCTCGGCCGCATAGGAAAAGTTGCTCGCGTGGTTCGTGTCGTGGCTCGTTCGATTTACATAAACACGTACTCATCGATTGCCGGACCAGATTGCCCGGCGTTATTACTTCTACGACCGGTTAACTCCTCCGTAGGACCGCGAATAATCGTCGGACCCTAATCGTTTCGCTACGCGTCGACCACGACCACGGCGTGTCTCGGTCAACTCGATCGATCGGTCGGTCGATCGAGAGAGAGAGAGAGAGAGAGAGATGCAGGATAGTTTCATGGATGTTGGTGCCACTTTATTTCGGATACGTGGCTCGGTTACGCGTGATTAGTCCTAGGAGAGATTCATTTTCTCCTCAGATGATTGTTCGATCGGTCCGGTAGCGCATCGGCGCTCTTTGCGGTATACTTGACGATACCGTGTGGTTTTCGTAAAGAGAAAACCGAAATGAGCCATGAAGGAGGAGACGCAACGCTATTTCAGAAAACAGGATGATTACAGCGTGTCCAGAGATGTGGTAGCTCGATGCATTGTATTTTTTCATACCAATTTGTAATTATTATAAACTAGCTAACCTGACGTACGTTGTATTGTCCAAATTTCAATAAATTTGTTTCTGATACCGTTTCAAACATTTTTACAGTTTGTCTGAATTTTCCTACTTTCCTTTGTAATTGTCTCCAATTTGGTTTTCCTGAAAACTTTTCCACGACCATAAAACAATAAAAGGATTACGCATATCCATCGTTCGAATCGTGAATTATGGTCTTGAGTTCATAAAAAATCTCATAGAAAAAAGCACTTTCATTTTGTTTTTACTTTACGAACATTTTTTTAAAAAAAAGTTAGCCTAATCGGTCCAGCAATTCTCAAGTGATGCGCTCACCAACGAACACCATTTAATTTTTATTTACATAGATTCATCGCTCAAACGGTACTAATTAGTAGATATTTCTGCACAGTCAAGTTTTCGTGCATCGATTACAAGATATGTGAGATGAGTACACATTTATTCAGCTCTTTTTTTCGGTGACTCAGAGTCACCACCAAAAATTGTTATACCATTATTCAAAATATTGATTAGGTTATATAAAATATGTTAGTATCTAATCAATTATTACATGTTTAAGTATTGCATGAGGTGCTAAATCAACTTCATAGCCATAAAATGAAAAAAATCATATAGAATAGAATTATTCTAGCTAGGAAGAAATGTTTAATTATTGAGCTGAAACAGCTCCGAGTGCAAAGGGTTAATAATTTCATAGAATTCATTGAATCCATATCCTGTTCTAAATAGCGTCTAAACGCATAAAATCTGAGTCAGGTAATGCTAATCCTGAAACGAAAACTCGTCTGATTAAATAAAGAGGTTGGCACGTACCTGTCAGCGTGAAAATCGTGTGAAAATCAGCAAGCGTGAGACTCCTCGAGCAACTGGCCTCGGTCATTTCCTCGTGGACCCAATAAAGAGTATACCCCACCGATCACACAGTCTAATATATTCGCTGCCATCGCCACTAAACACTCCCTCGCTCGTTCTTCTACACCTAACAGTGAAGTGGTAGTAGCGGTTGGAAATGCTCGGTTGCTGGTCGCGGGTAGCTGACGATCGTTCGAGTTGTAACTCTTGTTGATCGACGATTATCTGTAGTAAATTGCGCCGTCTTCCTCGCGAGCGGGTACCCGTGGTACCCTGGGCTCGCCTCGCGAGTCCAGATGTAAAGCAGAATAATTGTAGTCATTACTTTGTTAAACAGGGTTTCGCCACCGCCTGTATCCCCTCCTACGGGGTTTCGTCCGGTGAACGTGACGCTATAAAATTTTTAGTGCCGGGGAAGAGAGGCGCACCGGTGTTATTGGTACGTTCACACACGAGCCTGTCCCGAGCCGGGGCGTCGTTAACGACATAAAATTGCAGCACTTGTGGCATTTGTTTGTCGTGGCCACCATTCGACCGAACCCGCGCACGTCCGTTTAACCAGAACGAATTGCACGACGGCCCCGCGGTAATGATAGGTATGCTAGACCGTTCCTCCCGTGTACGTGTCACTTTTTTTACCTCCCCACCACCCCTCGCACACCACCTTCCTCCCTCCGCTTTATCCCGGTTTTTAGGCGATGCAACTGCACCGGCAGCTGCAGCCGAGGGATTTATCGGTCGAGCGCAGAATTTATGGAAAGTACCCACCGAACAACATTTTGACCGACACTGAGCTATGGATAGCTGAACAAGATCCACCAAGTTTTCGGCCTCACACTCGGCCGAATGAACACTGCAATTTATGAAAGTGGCACTTGAATGGCGAACCAATGGTGCAGCTTTAGATTTGAAACTCGACTTTCCCGGAAAAGTTTCACCGTTCTGCGCCGCGACGTTCGATCGATGCTGTTCGATCGCGGCTGCCTGCAGATTCGAGGGTATTGTAAACAGAGTTTCAACTATATTTTTGTGAGTTACTTCCGGGTGGGATGCTGGCCTGTGAATCTTTATATAGTAGGCGAAAATGCTAATCTGTGTAGATATATTGCTGTAGCATTATTCACAATATTATTTACATTATTAACCCTCATACGCTCCTCAGAAATAGTTGCATACAAGATTCCAGGATTCTTTCTCACCCATTTTTGCTTCACACTTTAAACTATTAAGCTTTGCTTCGTTTATCACGTCACATTTTAGAGAAATACGTCTGACAATACAGATAAAGAGGAAACAATCAGTTTGTAGTAATTAAAAATAGTAAATGGGTGAATTTTCACCCTGAGGAACGTATGAGGGTTAAATATGTTGGTATCTAATCAATTAGTACACATTTACGTCTACAAACAATCATATGCATAGGTAGGACCCAGTGAAAACTGTTTTAAAATACATTGTACGGGGAAGGAATGGATTAGTGAATTAATCGTCACCCTGCTGCGCTCGACGAAAAACTAATCTCGTGAGGGCTGGTTAATGTTTGTGATGTTGATGGTGGTGTGATTGTGAATAACTACAAAGTCCGGTGTAGCAACTTAACAGAGGATGTTCGTTTATTTGGGAAAAGGAGATGGTTGGTGCAAAACAGTGTTTAAGGAAAGGGAAAATTACAAGAGAGAGGGAAGGTTAAACGCGATGAGAAGGAAAGGAAATGCAAGATAAGATGACCTGAAGACTGGTGAGCTGGGGAAAAACCATATGTGAAGGACTAGGGTTACAGCTTGAATTGATTTATGACGGAGAAAGTCCTTAAAAATTATGGTGGTGCTGGACAGATTGAAAGAGTTGAGTTTAGGCACGATTTAGACATTAAAGCGAAACTACGTTAAAGAAAAAATAACCTGCGTGTGGAAAATGACTGTTGGTTGGGTGTGCTAAACCCGGACATACATATTATTTAGAATTTTCGATTTGATTGAATCTGACCGAAGAATTTGGAATGCAATCCCTTTATATAACTGGTATAAGACATTCTTTAATTCATTCAAGAAGTATGGTCAAGGTATTTCGCATGGTAGCATTAGGTTAGAGAGTCCTGTACGCATGATGAATACCAAAAAGAACGCTCCCGTGAGTTTCACAGTAAACATTTGTGTATCCTTTTCAATCACTTCTTTGATTTCGATGACGTTAAAGGATAGTCCGTGTAGCCTGATCAGTATATGCCTGTCCAGAAGATGTAGCAACGTTCATTTCTGCATTCCAATGTTGCGTTACAACAGACGCAGCTTTAATGAATGTTACCTTAACGGCCTAAGGTTAAGGTCATGATCACATGAGCGCTGAGTTATAACGTACCATTAAAGTATATGCATGCAATTACAAGTTCGTTGAGTCGCATAGTTCGGCTAAGCAAAACTGAAGCTGCGAAGCGCATGCCCCAGCGAGCTGATCGATTAGATCTCATTCCTGCAAATCCCATAGGTTCGCATCGATGCTCAATATTCCCCACTTCTGATCCCATCGTTTAAAAATTTTAGTCTCACAAATTTCAGAAATAATAAAAAAAGAATTATTCAATTATTCATGTAAATTTTTGGAGATTTCTAATTATTTTCATACAAAGAAAAATCTGAAAAAAATACACATTAATAATCCCGATGAGACTCAATTAACATAATAATATAAACGTTTAACTCTGAAAAGTTGAATATAAAATCGGCAATTTTATGATTCTGGATTCTGTAAAATGTCGACTTTGCTACCAAAAATTCTGAAATAATTCACTATCGTGTGGGCCAATAGATAGAATGTTTATGTGTTTTTCTGTAAATTTTTGTTGTGCAGAATATTAGGAACAAAGCACAATTCATTAGATCGTGCTCACCCTGTAACTACCCTTGTGGTAGGGGTGAAACTTATCACAGAGGATTTTCTGTGAGACTCAAACGGTGGGACCAAAAATCAATTTGGTTTTTAATTAATTAGCTGTTGAACAAATTTAGCGAAACTCGAGTCTCACTAAATCGGTGTCGATGTCACGTTTCACCGCGATAAAAATCTTTCGAGGCTCATAAATCACGCGAGCTGATGTCCAGTGGATTGTCGGCGACTTATTAAGAGTAACTGCGTAACCTGACTCTCAAAGTAAACTGCGGCCGCGTTTCTGTCTTCCGAGATGTTATGGTCGTAACCGTATCAGACGCAACGGAATCGCATTGTCGTTCGTCGAATGGGAGCCTCAGAGGCCGATCAATTATGCCGGTCGACTCCAGGCCACGAAATGTCAAGGCTCCACCTCGATGGAATTCTAAGCCGGCCTCATCCTCGATGTCTGAATATCGAACTCCGGGGGCCTGATACATGTGTACACGTCGTATGATCGTCATTGATAATGTTATGCTCGGTGATCCCCGACTGGAATACCGATTCGATCTCCTCCTGTACCGAGAAACGCATTGGTTCGCCTGTAATTAGGCTCTCCGGAGAGGAAAGCCTCTTTCAGTTATAAGCGGATTTTTCAGGGGGACAGCGATCGCGATCGGAGATTTATGTCGGTCACGAGACTCGCCGGAGAGCTCGATACTGACTATATTTATTTTAATAATGTCCCGAGAAGTATCGCTGTTGCATACGGATTCGCGTTATTACGTCCTTTTAGTTAGAGGGTTGATACTGTTTGCTGGAACCCGTGCAATATTTCAATCCGGTTCACAGCTTATGTCTTATTCATTTCTTTGGTGCCTAGAAATCCCACTTAATTTGTTCCTTTGAAATTATAAGTTTATATCCACATCTCTTTGCATTCACGTACAGAATTAGTTTAGCAAGTATCAACGTGAATTTTCGAACAACAAAAAAGTTATTTGTAAATAGTCACGTTTGGACCAGCTTACATTAACACATTACCGACCGGTTATTATTGTATAATTTTGAAATATCTATGGTACATGGCTAAACACTTTTTAATGAAACCTTCAATAGCAACAGCAATTTTCGTTGTGAACCAACAAGTCACCCTCATTAACCTCATATAATAGTTTCATTTAAGATTGTAATGTAAAAGAAAATTTCTGTGCTTTTTTTGGTGCAGCACAATTATTGAAAATCCTATTAATAGGCTTTCGGTAGGTAATGTGTTAAGACAACCTATTCCTTTGAACTTATAAATTTATATCCACATCTCTTTGCATTCACGTGTAAATACTCGATGGATTAAAATTCGAATTAGTTTAGGAAGTTTTTATGAGAATTTTTGAACAATAAATAGTATGGTCACGTTTGGACCAGCCTACGCTAATACAATCTTTAATTTTTAAAATTCGATGAAGAATTCTATCACCCACGTGTGACAAGCATAGCAATTCACGTGTTAAGGGTATTAATTAATTACTTTTCACTTAAGATTTTCAATTTACGATAGAGATAAACATTTGACAGAAAACTATGAATAACTAAGAATTTGCCTGGGATGGTTATAAAACAGAAGAATTACGTTGTTTCATGTAAACCCATAGTACTGAGGATAAATATTATGCACATCTCGTTCACGTGTACCGAAGCATTACTGTACTTTCGCAAAGCTAGCCACCCAGTGCCCAAGAACCCGTTCTCCGTGGAAAAAGCCTACGCCCCGAAAAGTCGCAGCTGTCGGTCGGCAAGGTAACAATCATTTTCACGGTTTGGTAGTTCGGTATCACTATCGTAGGCCACCCGTAACCCGTGGCACCGCGAGTACGTCACGTCCCTTGCGATAATGCAACGGACGCGGCTTGGCGGAAAGGCGAGGCCAGATGTAAGTACTCGCACGTACGCACACGCGTGTGCCAAAGTATAATAAACATAATCGCGGTAGCACGATGAGAGGAGGCCTTGGCTGTCTCCCTTCGGTCGTGGCCGGCACGCCCACCGTTGCTACCATCGTGCCGTGCAAAGAGAAAATACAGCCGTGGCAATCAACGGTTTTACACCTGAGCATCTACACGTAGGTCGAAGGCGGTCGAAGAAGGGAGCCAGAGGTTAAGGAAAGGATGGAGGGAACAGACCAGATAACTTCTCAGCCTCTCCCTCTTTCCTCGTCCTCCCTCTGTTCACCTTTTCTGCCTCCTCTTCTTCCTCTTATTCCTCCTCTCTTCCTCCAACTATTCGTTCTCTTGCTTCTTCTTTATCCTGCAGCCGTTGCTTCTGATTCTCGGCAAGTTGCCTCGCCTTGCCTCGACTTGTGCATCGGGCTCGATAGGACCGTGCACGACCTACGCTGAAGGATTATCGACGGCGCATCTTTCGATACGCTCCCGTTGCCTCGACGGCTCCCGTTGCACGTCCTGGATCGATCCTGCTCTCTGCTACGAGTGTCCTGCCCGATGTTGCCTACCGTCCACCTAACGGTCGCTCCGTCGGGTTATCTACGCTCTAGAAGCATGATGATCGATTTCGTGGACGCTGCATGTGCGGATTATCTCCGCGATCCAGATCCTACTGGTGCCGAGGGGTCGCACAGGAAAAAGTAGAGCTCGGTCGACGTTCATTTCCTCCTGCTGCCACTTCGAGCTTTATTTAGTCGTATACGCTCGTTACCACAGTGTGGATCTTTGAGGAAAGTAGAAAGTTCCTGCAGCTATTGCGAGAAGGAGATTAATCATTAGTGCAAGTTGCTAGAGACTGGAGGTGAAGCTGTATCAATTGCTGGAGACAGGAATTGAATACAAATTTTCTGGATCATTTGCAACAGGAATGAATCACAAGGATCCGAGTGAAATGAAAATTTGCGTCAATCATTAAAAATAGGAATTCAACCGTCACTTTTGTGACAATTGTAAAATAAAAATTACCTGTATCAATTCCAAGTGATAAGAGTTAACCCTTCACTGCGTGATTTTTTCAATTCGGATGAAAAAATTGAAGGAAGGTCAGTTTTTGTCTTTTATTTAACACTAGAACTACCGAGCACTAAACGCAGTTGGTATACATTGCCTTCTAATAATGACAATATGGCATTTATTTAGATTTCGTACACGGGATATTTAAATATGTACTTCGATAGAGAAGTTTACTAAAAAAATTTCTCAAAAAAACATATTTATACTTTTAATATTTCTAATCGAAAAAAATTCGCATGAGTCATTTTGACTTGTCCGGTAGTTCTAGTGTTAAAGACAAAAGTTTAAATTTATTTCAGTAAATAAACATAGTAAGAAAACACATTATTAATTTACTATATACCAGATTTGTTAACTATATCAGATATGATACACTATGCAGCGAAGGGTTAAACACATATTTTCTGGATCATTTGTAAGAAAGGAATGAATTACAATTGAATGAATTACAAGGATTAAACAGGAATGAAATATAAATCGTTTCTATCAATCGTCAGAAACAGGAATTGAATCGTTCCTTTTGTAACAATGTGAATAAAAATTGTCTATATACATGTATAATATTTTGAAATATTTTGAGAATTTAAATGCTAGTTAATAATTGAGTTTCTTACGACGCTGAGGAGTCAAGTACGACGGATCCCACAGACAAAGAAGGCGCCCCGTATCCTTCGAGACGTATCGAGATGTATCGATGATTATCATTCGAGCGGAAGCGATCTCTCTCTCTTCGTGGTCACATCGACCGGGTTGACAAGCCAGCGATCGAATTTCTACGGCATTCCGAAGGGCAATTTCTACGACGTAGAATGATTTCCAGACAGATATTAGACTCGCTGTATTCAAAGACAATTTTGCTTCGATAGCCGTAAATTATAGCTGATTAACTAGCAGGGCATAATTATTTTTTATTCACTTTTCCAATCATTAAAGACGAGACTGATATAAACAGCAATCGAATAGCGTTCTATATAAAATTTATGTTTTAAGACTCTTGTACAGATGCGATTAAAAACATTCATCAATTCATTTTAATTTTAATTTCTAAATTCATTATACCGAACATTAAATTAGTTCGTTCGTTATATTTCACTTAATTAACTTCTATAATCGACATACGCGTAATATGTTTAATTAATATTATGCAACCATAGTTACAAGATTCATGAAATTTAATATCATCTGATTTAATAGTCCTATGTAAAAGCTATTTTTTAAAAAACTGTTTCCACATCAAAAGAGTCGGCGAGAACACATAACGTTTTAATAACACACACAAGTGTGTAATTTCTAAAAATCTGTACCACGCAAGGCAGAGCGCACGCACCTAATCCGCTCCAAAAATCCGGGACAGCAAGAGAGGCGTGTCGACCCAGTTAAAGTGGCACAGGCCATAAATCACCGGGCGTCGATAATTATATCGTATAGTTGATTAACGAATCATACACGCGGCGAGTTCCCGTGGCAGAGCCGCCGGGGTCCGGGGTAATTACACGCGTCTAATGTCAGCGATCGTTAGCCGCGTTCGATCGTTGCTTCCGCGATCCACGGTGTGCCCGAGCGATCGGTAGATTCGCCCCGCGCGTACATGCCTTTTCGACAGCGATGTAGATCTTCTGAGAAAGTTGTTCGGGTCGCGGTTATTTGATCAGAGAGCTGGTACCAACGAGTCGTTAGCTCGTACGTGCCAAGATCGAGATTCGCCCGTGTGGACACCAACACTGTTCAAGAGCTCGTGCTCCCTGTATCATCGGCATATACGTGACTCGATCGGTCTTCTCGCACCGGGGTATATATTCCCTTCGATATATAGGGTGGGGTAATAACTATTGCCACTTGAAATAACTCGATCGGATACTGGCCCAAGAGGGCCCCAACCCTGAATGATACCCGGTGCCCTGCGGTGTGTGTGTGTGTGTGCCCGGTGATACCGATTTGCATGAATGGGAATTTTTTCCTGTGATTTATAGCACGGCCCGAGTAATTGGCAACCGAGTGTGTTCCACCGTTCAACCTTGTTCGGGGCTTTACACCGCAGCCCGATGATTTACATGTTGAAATACGAGGAGCTTTGAAATTGCCAGGAACGAGATCGGTAGAACTGGATCGACTACACTGAATAAGTTCAGCTTGTGACTTGAAATGGTACACTGTTACTTGTGCTAGCTAAAATATTGTGCGAGGTACTTTTATGGTACTGACGTTGTGGGATTTTTAACCCTTTGTGGACGAGGAGGCTGGTTTTGTGGATCCGAACAGGGTGTGTAACCTAAAGGTAGTACCGCAAGTATCTTTGTTGTTCTCGAAGATACATTAAACGTCTTGAGGACAAAGTTGAATGATAAAATGGGTCTCACGCGATACTGAGAAATTTTAACAACCCTTTTTAAACACCTACCATGGTAGTCCCTTTCAAGATTTTTTAATTCTTCAAGATGATTCAAGTTCACGTACAGAGAAAAAACAAGTGAGACTTGTAGCGAAGTTTTCGTCAAGACATTTTATGTATCTTTGAAAAGACCAAAGTTATTTGAGGTACAAACGTTAGGTGGTTCACCCAGTATATCTAAGTAAACAAGAGCATTTATGATAGTATAGTTGCAGTAATTTCGATCTTTGTTGGAACTGTATAAGCTTGCACCTACACAAGGAGGTACAGTGTACTAGGCGGGTAGAATCAGATAGTTTGGATACAATAGCTGATTTGATTCCACAGGTAGCTATTCAGTACACCGCACCTATTCAGTAGCAGACATTAATTAAGAGAGCAACGTTGCAAGATACTATCTAATAATATGTGTTTCATAGTGGTTCATGAATTTAAATAAAATTACACATTGTGCTTTAAATGAGACTTGAACTTTATCACATGAAACCCTGAGGCCTTAATTTGCAATTTTTTTAAATAATATATTCAATGGCTATTGAATGGCTATTTTGCAGGGACATAAGTATTATGTATAGAAGTAATCACAATAATTGTTCACCAGGCTGCAATCATTTCAGTATTATAATATTTAGGTGATTACAGTGGAGTGCATAAGTACTTTAATCGACAGTATGTGCCAGTGAAACACTAACTATAATACTTTCAGAAACAGATTAATAATACTATATTATTTATTGATACTGCTCATTAAATAATACTGCAGGATCTTGTATAGGTTGAATACAACCTTGAACTATATATTATGTTGATGTGTAATAACTATATTAAAACATAAATTCTGCATCTTAATAACGTGTCACTTTCTTGACCTTCTATTTACTTATTACGTATATTATCTTAACATTTAAACATTTTAACTATTCTTGAAACAGTATTGTACATCAAGAATATAGATAAAAATTGTCCAAGTCGACTGTAAGCGACAGAAGTTAAACAAAACTGTTTTTTCTCTTTTAATACTTTTAAAAAATCAAGAAGAGTATAAAAATATCACTCGATTCTTCTAATATCATCAGAATTTTGTATTACACCAATCCATTTTGCCATAAATGCATAAAATCCGCAGTTTAGTAATAACACGTTCGTGAATTCCTGCGACCCAACAGTTCCACCCTAAAACGGCTACCAAAAATCCGCTCCCTAAAATCATCAAGCAAACGAACACCCTCCGTAATCAAGGATCACGAATCCCGAAGAGCAAGTCGAAAGAGCAAGTCCGAAGCCACACCCAGAAGAATCCGCATCCCGACACCGATCCTCCAAAAGGTCCACCACAAAGGTGTGCTCTGGCCAGGTGACACGCGATGTTCAGCATCGGTGTCGTATCAGGTGCGAATGATCGTGGCGTCTGGTCCAGTCCGGAAATTACCTTGTAGGACAACGAGGTATCTGATCCGATAGAAGAAGGAGCCAGGTCTTCGATGGTTATTTTCCTCGATAGTTATACGCGAGTGTGCCAATATACTAGAACGTTCGCTCGTAGCCGCGTAAGATATACGTGCGTTTGGCAGTGGCTGGCGAGGCTGTTACAGGGCAGAGGGAGCATAAGTCTATACTTATGGGCTAGGTGGTAGATATGGAGCGGTCGATAATGATCCAATATACTGGTACATCCTCGCGAAGTAATTACAATGATGAGCGAACCGCTACCATCGGCTGGCCTGCCACTCGGGCGAGCTCCTTCAGGAGGCTAGGCGTCGGGTCGGCAGGCCGGTCCTCTTCTCCTTCTTCTTCTCTTCCTGTTTTTCTTGTTTCCCCATAGCTACGCTTATCTCTCTCTCTCTCTCTCTCTCTCTCTCTCTCTCTCTCTCTCTCTCTCTCTCTCTCTCTCTCTCCTTTCTCTCGTTCCTCTCCTGGTTCCTCTCGTCCGCTTTATCTCCGTTCGCCTCCTCTTCTTCTTCTTCTTCCTAGAGGCTGCCGAGCTCTGAACCAAGCCGCGCCGGTACGCGCATCGCAACAAGAGCAAACATCTCTTCGGGGTCGTCACAGGGCCACGGAGTCACGGTGGATGGATCTCGAAGAGCGCTTTCTCGATCCACCGGAATTATCGCGGGGGCCACCGTGGGGGTTCACTCGGCCGGAAGTGCGTCATCAGCGGGATACGTGCCACGATCGTAACGATCCTACGGGATCCAGGACCCCCTTTGTTCGTCAGCGGCTTTTGTATCGGCTCGCTCCAGAGAGAACACTCCGGTGCCGGTTTCATTGTCGGACACGATCATCTGAAGATTCGTATCGGACTCGGAGACAAGATCGCGAAAACACGAACTGTTGTGAATCGAGATCGAAGTGCGACTTCATTTTTTTTGCACGGTAGATTTTTTGAACTAGTCAGTTGAACTAGTCAGTTGAACTAGTCAGTTGAACTATTCAGTTGAACTAGTCAGTTGAACCACTCAATTGGACTAGTCAGTTGAACTAGTCAGTTGAACCACTCAGTTGGACTAGTCAGTTGAACTAGTCAGTTGAACCACTCATTTGAACTATTCAGTTGAACTATTCAGTTAAACTATTCAGTTGAACTATTCAGTTGAACTAGTCAGTTGAACTAGTCAGTTGAACTATTCAGTTGAACTAGTCAGTTGAACTAGTCAGTTGAACTAGTCAGTTGAACTAGTCAGTTGAACTAGTCACTTGAACTAGTCACTTGAACTAGTCAGTTGAACTATTCAGTTGAACTATTCAGTTGAACTAGTCACTTGAACTAGTCAGTTGAACTAGTAAGTTGAACACCGTTTCAGCGTGCATGAAGTGCAGTAATTAAATCAATCGTCAAATTAATAATGACTCTAGAGAAATGATCCGAATAGATCAGTGATGCTGCAATGTTTTAAAACTTCTAAAAGGTAGCACATGATGGACTGTGACAAAAGTAGAACAATTTAAAAATGCTGTTGTATTATTTTTAGCTTATTAAACATTCTAAAAGAGAATATAACTTTCTACTTTACTTAATTTTGCATACAGATTCGCAGTCCACTTGTGAATTACAAACTAATAGAGCCGTAGAATAAATTGAGTTGGTAACTATCCGAATGTTGAAAGAATTTGAAAATACCCTTGTATTGTCTTAGACTTTTTCAAACGATTTAACAAAGAAATAAATGTTTGTGTAGCTCCAGTATCTTGCTATTAATGCAGACAATTTTGTATAAAAGTCATCTACTCATAACGAACCTAATGTAGTAGCTAATGACCCTATTCGATTGATGCTGCTTTAAATATGTGTGAAAAAAAGTATTAAAATGGACAGCTGATTGGGAACGAATTATTTGTTGCAGTTGTCACTCACATCTTGAGAGAACAAATGAATGGATAAAAAGAAAAATATAGTTTACGACTATGGAACACCACGGTGCAGACAACTTTAATTTTGTATAAAAATCATCTACTCATAACAAATCCAATGTGGTTGCTAATGACCCTATTCGGTTGATGCTTCTTTAAATATATGTGATGAAAACATATGTGAAAAATGTATTAAAAATGGACAGTTGATTGGGAACGAGTTATTTGCTGTAGTTGTCACTGAGTTCTTGAGAGAACGTATGAATAAATAAAACGAAAAATATAGTCTTTTAGCTACCTTGTTTTCAATTTTGGCCATGGAACGCCGGTCTCCAGTGCAGAGTGCAGCACAGCATGGCAGTGCGCGCACCAACGAAGGTTCATTCATCGATTTTTTGCCCCCGAAGAACCTGCTGCGAGCTAGATCACTTCGCTCGCCGGGAGCTGAATAGAGGCGATACGAAGTGTCTGATTAACGTTGCTTTTTTGTTAGTAACGACCGTAGAGCGGCTCGTCACGAGCCGACGACCTCGCCCTCTTCGTTCCCTTTCCGGTCGACTCGATTATGAGCGAATATGGCTATCGAATTCTGCAACATCGCGTTACATTTACAATCCCCGCAACCGCCATGTGCCGCGACGAGGCGGTCTCCGTGTTCCCCTGCATAATTGATCAGCCGGGATTCAAAATGTTCGGATTTTATTAAGCTCGACGATGACCAGTCCATTATTTACTACCGCTTTTGGTTGTGCGTTTCCAGAGAACCTCTGGAGGAATTCTATTGCCTCTAGATCGAACGATCTTTGGGAATTCTGCGTGGAAAGACGGTAGACAATAAAGAAACGAACTATCTTGAATTGGGAACAAACATTTTTCAATCGCAATCAATTGTTCTTGGCTTTTTTAACTCTGTATTCGGAGACTTTTCTTAACGCTAGAACTGCCAAGTCTCAAGCAAGACTGGTGTATATTTATTTATAATAATAACAGGACTGGATTTATTCAGATTTCATAGGATTTTTATGGCGACATGAATAAAGATGTATACTAAACCATTTCTCAAGAAAATATTTCTACAGTATAGTATAAACTATATTGTTTCGATTTCTGATGTGTTTTTTTAATACGTGGACCATCAAATAATCACTCATTTAATTCTGGAGCTACGAGGACCATGAAATGACGAATTTTGATTTACGGTTACTGAAATCGTAAAAATGCATTTATGGGTAATTATTCAATAAATTTATGTCTTCAGACATATATCATGATAATAATCGCACTAAAGAATAAATACGACCTTGTTACTCTTATAAAGTAACCTAAACTAGTCCCTGTTAGTATTCCGTTGGACACTAAGATAACCAAAACTGTAAATTTAAATTACCGATAAGTACAACAAAATATTGATTGTCAATATTTTCCGCATAATAACTGAAACCTTGTCAGATCGTTTTATGCACGACCATCGTTTTACGTACTACATTTTGTGCAACGTTATTCAATAATTATCTATGGAAAAATTAGAATGAAACGGCTAAAAAATTAAGCGAAGAATACGTGTGTCATCGTACGATACATACGTTATTTATTCGCATAACTAACGACTTGAATGCGATTTCAATAATTCCGATAGCATTATTATTCTTTGCCAAGTAACAAGACCAAGTACTTCGGACAAGTAGAATATAATACAATGTAACTCTAACTGAACGAGATCAAAGAAAATAGCATCTCGAGAAATATATTTACATTTAAAAAATTCATTGCATATACATTGCAGACTAAAGTACCTCTAACCAAACAAAAAAATTGTTGAATATGTCTATATGTGTCTTTTAAAGCAATGTTTCTTACGTATATTGTTGGAACGGCGTGCTTTGTCGATGTCGAGGCTTCTAAGGTTGTCAAGTCGGAGTAAAGTGACGGTTGCGACGCCACTGTAAGTGCATCCGAGGCACAAGAGCACGCATAACGTAGATGCAACGCTCCGCAGCTCCGGATCGCCGAGGGCGCGCTTCTCCGCAAGAAACGGAGGTGAAGGGGGCACGCCAGGGACCACGAAGAGGGGCCTGAAGAGAGCTAGGGGAAGAGGTCGACCGGGATAAACATCTGAGCCCCGCCCGGCACCCGAGGCTGCACCTTTTGTTGCTCTTCTTCATCGTCTCTCTTCTCTCCTTCCTCCTCTTCTTCTTCTGCTGGAACCTTTTGCCCGTTGTACCCTCTCTTCTTCTTCCTCCTCTTCTTCTTCTCTAGTCCCCTCTCTTCTTACCATCTACACTTTGCCATTTCGCTGCCATTATTGATCACCGATGCGGCTCGCTAGTGTCGATACGCAGCATTTCACACATCTCGCGTTTTATGGCGTTACGCCTCTATCTGGTTTTCCTTAATTGTATTCCCTTTATTCGGGGTTGATTAACATTCCTCTTCTAGACTAGTGTTGAGTAATTGCGATTCGATTATGTGATTGGAACAGTGGGGGTTATGAAGTGCTGAAAGCTCTACTGGAAGGGAGACTTGGTTTTAATAGTTCCAGAACTTTCAACTTCGTCGAACTCGGAGTCTAACCCTCGGAGGCGAACCATTTTATTGTAGCTACGTTCACAGCTTTGATTGATCATTTTCTTAAATATATTTTTAAAAGATGTTCCTTGTACATTAGTCTTTTTGATATTTCCAATGCTATTTATTAGTTTAATAGTAGCTAATAATAATAATTAGTAGTTGTTAAACGTTGCCTCATGAATTTATTCTAAACAGAATGTTCCTTAATGATTTCAATCACCTAAAATGATTACATGGACATTTTTCAATTCTTTCAATCTGTCCACTGCTTCAAATTGCATTTTTTAAATATACTATCACTTTCAATAGTCATTTCGAATATTCAGAAACTAAGATCCATTAAATACGCAAACTCATTTAGACACGTTTTCATACCTCCCAATTCGGGTAACACAATGAAAATAATTTCCTACAAATTGAAGGTGTATTTGTATTCCCAGCTGTTCCCAAAATCGCGTCAGTATTTTATCAGTTTCCCGAATATGCATATTCCGGTTTCGGTTGAGAAACGAGGCCGCGTCAGAACCGAGTAAAAACTAAATTGCACACCGAACGGCCATCTCGCCGCACGAATCAACAAACACTCGGAATCTCATCTGGCCGGGAGCCTCGACAAATAACACTCTGATCGATCCGCTCCGCTAGATCAAATTAGAAATCCATCAGAAAGCTGTTTTTGCCGCGGAATAGCTGCATCGAACGAGGCTACGTTTATCGGCCCCGACCCGGCAATATCGGCGCAGTCGGTCTTTGGATTTGTACCACTTACCGCCGATAACAAGAGCCTTTCTGATTAAAGTTTATTGCCTCCGCGGTGTATCAGATAAGGGCTTCCGTGTTTCTTGTCCCGAGATCATCGGGGAGCGCCATTGAGAAAACGGTTCCCGCTTTCAGCGTCCTAGACCTGGAAATACTCGCTACCTTGAAGAACGACGTGGACTACAACTCCAAACCAAAGGAACAAAATAAAAGAGGACTAACAACAAAAATACTGGTTGACCTCGATACATTTTGTTCAAGAAATCTGCTCCTGTTCTCTTGTGTGTCGAGAAACATTAGCTTTGGAAATAAATAAATAAGGTATACAAGATCAAGCTAAACAAAATTCTTTTGCGAGTACAGAAGAACCTCGCTCTTTGTATACTAACAACTCCTTAGAAGTTCTATAAACTTGGGGGATTGTGATGGCCACTAACGGAGTGGGAAAGTGAACCGATCGCGTGATTGGTTGCCTCTTTCGTTGTACAACGAGCGAGGTACTACTGCACTGGTTTCAACAGATTAACCCTTAGCACTCGAGCGGCGCCTCTGAGGCGCCACTAAAAATTGCTGTACTATTATTTAAATAATACTATAATTGTTTACACTATCAGATATGTCGGTATCTAACCAATTACTACACATTTAAGTATTGTATGAGGTATTATATCGATTTCATATTTATCAAATTTAAAAAATCATAGAGAATGGAAATATTGTAGATCAAAAGAAACGTTTAATTTACGAGTTAAAATAGCACCGAGTGCAAAGGGTTAACCCTACCACAACCCCACTCGAAACTGTACACTGATTGTTGAAACAATCAAGTGTCATATGAAATTTATTTAGCTTCTTTTTACAACACACTCCTCAAAGTATCCTAACAAAGAACTGATTTTGTACGAAGATCTTAGTATGGTACTTTCTAGTCTGAGAAAACAGTACAACACTTCAGGGTCAAGTGTCTCACTGGACAGGTGATTTTTTCATACCCTTGTAAAATAAGTAGAACAGTGGAGTTCGAAGAGGATGGATGGGAAAGGTGGGGAACAGATCGTATGATTGGTTGCCTCTTTCGTTGCACACCGAGCGGGGTACTACTGCATATTCCCTTACTGCAAGACAATTATAAATAACAAATTTCTTGAACTTCTTTCGAACATTTGTAACCTAATAAATTTTAACCGAGGACTGCTTTTAGTCTGAGGAAACGGTGTACCACTTCAGGGTCAAGTGTCTCGCTGGGCATTTACCCTTGTAAAATAAGTAGAACAGTGGAGGTCGAAGAGGAGGGATGGGAAATTTGTGAGAAAATCCCGTGAACTTTCCCAGGAAAGTTCACCGGAGCGAGGCTCGCGGCCAGCCGTAAGAATAGGGGAAAGAAAGCCAGAACGGAATAAAGAGTGAAAGAGGGATCGGGCACGCACGTTGCACAAAGTGCAATTTCGTGATTTTTGCCTCGTAAAATCCGGCGAATGAACGGCGTAAAAATGAATAACTGGAGGATCGTTCACCCGCTGCCGCCGGGGCGCAGAGGGAACCCCGCCGTTGCTCCTGCTCTCTTTCGTCACGATCGCCATCTTTGTCCATCGCATAACGCCGTGCCGGGGCTGCTCCGTGGAACGATTTTTATCTTCCGGGTAGAATAGATTATCTTTATTTACGAGCAATCTGTGGCATGGGCAAATTGTTTGGGAACGGGAGGGCCGCTTATTTAGAAGCCGTAAACTATTCAATACTCGAGGAGGATCCGCAAGAAACGAAACAAGGGCGGCAATGCCGGAATGGAAGGACAACTTACACCTGATAGGGCGGTTTGGTTACTGTGTGACCACTATTGAGACATCACTCGGTGAATAGAATGCTGTTTTCTAGCAGACTGCAGTGCTCTAGTCACTTTCTAGCGTTTACTTCTTGAGCGATAATTGCACAGAGGTGTGTCTTTAATTTCTTCTCAAATTAAAATTACTCTAAGGCAGACAAAATCGAAATTTGTTCGAGAACAACAGAATGCAAACGACGAAAACTAAAATTCTCTTCTTTTAACATACGTAACTTCGTCCCTGAAGAGGTTGAATTTTGTTCAAGTGAAAATCAACTCATTAAAATTGTTAAGAAAATAATTTAGGTCAAGAAAGAACGATTTTTATTTCACATAAAAGTCTGCAGTCGAATAATGAGCAATGGAGCAATGAGGATAGGTCCAACTTGAAAACAAATCGTCAACTAATTTAATTTGTGAAGTTCATAACAGTAGATTTGATTTTAAAGGAAGACGATTTGATGAAAGAAAGAGAAGTGAAGAAATGTTATTCCTCTTGTTAAGATCACTATCAGTCTCACGAGAGTCGGACATCTCGTCGTTTCAACATTTTCATTAAAACTGCAATGAACCTGTCACCAAACAGTCATTCAGCAGCATGCCAGCCGTCACCAATCGTCAGTATATAAAATCTCCGATTTACGATCACTAACTCCGGGAAAACAGTGCCCAAACTCTCTATCGATGTTACTCAAATAATAAAAACGGATCATTGACCAATTTTATCGTCGCCCGACGCGAGGTGTCGAGGTGTTAACCGATAAACAAGAGACCCTTAATTAACCGTGAAACGACTAACGTTCGGAGTGTCACAAATTCCACAGTGGCAGACGGTTTTATGCCCGAGAAATGGAAATAACAGGTTCGATTCGTTTATTAACATTCGTACGAGCTAGACGATGTAATTTTCCTCGTCTCTTGGAATTATCTTGCGGCATAAATCCTCCTAATTTAATACATACAATTCCGGGCTTTTAATTGAAGCACACCGGCTGAAAACATCGTAAACTCGTCGCGATCGTGTTGGACCGAAGATACAGATGGCGCAGTGCCAACCGGTAGCCATGATTGAAGAAAATGTCGAATATCGTTCCTCGAATCGCTAAAATCCACTAAAACGACGAGTGTTTAATGGCATACTCACGATCAGTATAGTAACACGTGTACTCGATACTTTGATATCAGAAACCTCGTAGGTGACGAGAACCGAAGTTCCTAAGCTTCGATTTTTGCGACTTCGAAGGTGACGAGAACCGAAGATTCTAAGTTTAGATTTTTAAGACTTCGAAAGTGATGAGATCCGAAGTTTCTAAGCAGCGATTTCAGAAACTTCGAAGATGATGAGAACCGAAGTTTCTAAGCTTCGATTTCAGAAACTTCCAAGGTGATGAGAACCAAAGTTCCTAAGCTTCGATTTTTGAGACTTTGAAGGTGACGAGAACCGAAGACTCTAAGCTTCGATTTTTAAGACTTCGAAGGTGATGAGATCCGAAGTTTCTAAGCTTCGATTTCAGAAACTTCGAAGATGACGAGAATCAAAGTTTCTAAGCTTCGATTTCAGAAACTTCGAAGGTGACGAAAATCAACGTTTCTAAGCTACGATTTCAGCAACTTCCAAGGTGATAAGAACCGAAGTTCCTAAGCTTCGATTTTCGAGACTTTGAAGGTGATGCGAATCGAATTTTCGAAGCTTCGAAATTCGAACCTTCAAAGTAAATTATATTAGAGGATTCAAAATAACGGAGTTTCGTAGCTTTGAACTTCGAAATTTCACTGTTACGTTATATTTGATACAATCACAGTGATTAGACACTTCTACATTTCGAAAAAAATACGACACCACAGCTAAAAGATCGAAGTCGGACATTTTAAAAAAATACCGCAATATTCGATGGCACTTAATGTTTATATCAGTACAACTTCATACGATTCTAAGACTTCGGAACTTCGTACACTTCGAAGTACTCTTCGTTCCTTCGAATCCTTCGAATTTCCGAAGGGGCGTAGCTTCAGAAAAGTAACAGTCCTATTTCAGATCAGAAGACCATACTCTGGTCTTGAAGGACGCGGTACTGTGCTAATAGTCAGCGATAAACTCGAACACGTACAACCCGCCATGTTACTAAAAACTAATGTACTATTCGAAAACTGCTGATATCGCCGAGGATCTAACGATAGCGGGCTATCTTTGTATCGAGGAGTGTGTCCATCGTTCTAATGGCGACGTAACGGACGATCCCGTCCGAGCAGAGCGCAGTAAAATATTAGAGACAGTCGTAAAAGCCGGGGAACAGTGTAAACCAAGCACCGTGGCCGATATTATCTCGCCGTTTGAGCGGCGGATCGGTGCCCGTTCGGAGGCCCGCGAATTCCGAAGAAGTGTCTAAACTGACGAGTGTTTGCCTCCACTGTTGTGTCGAAGAGTTCTCTCTCTCTCTCTCTCTCTGGAGACGAGCACCAGGGCGAAATTGAATGGCACTCGGCATGATTGCAGTCGTAAAATATTAGATATCGTTTATGGCTGTCGTCGAGCGAGCGCGCACTCCGATTCAAAGCGGCGTCAGTTTGTTTCCTTGTTTATTGCGTAGTTGGACTCGTCAATTGCTAACCAGAGTCTTCAGCTGTCCGTAGAAAAATGCTGAATGACGCCTATTCAGGGCTAGGATTCAAACGCGGCGCTGATCTCGCATATCTTGCTCGTTCACACCATCATTATCCTCCTCGACTCATATATTAGTTTATAAGCACGGATATTCCATCTGCCTTTCTTTTTTATTTGTCTGAAAGATAAGTACGAGAAACGAGCGTATTTTTGTTGTTAGTGGTTGTGGTAATGAGGATAGTAATAGGAAGCTTGAATACAGTAACACTGACTGTGGCTTGTTGTCGAATGATTGTTGAAGGATAGTCTCTTATTTGTCTCATTTTGACGATTAGATTGACTCCAAACACGATACCATTTGAATTATCATTGGTAATGGCAGTTCACGATTTAATAAAGTGAGTCGATCAAGATTTAATCTAGGTACTAGTTTTTCTATCCTCGATTAGTACGAATAATTGAGGCTCCAATAAATCGTGTACTGAACAAATAACTATGACTCAAACTGTGTCGTGCTTAATCTCATTTTAATCGGGAAAACGTCACGAATGCATTGATGAAAGTTTCATGAAGGAATTATTAGCGATAAATTTTCACTTACAATTTTTTCTTCGGCAATACCGCGAGTTTCTCTCGAGGCACAAACAGATAAAGAATTTGTACCAATCTCGAGTAACAAGTCGAGAACAGGGTCGACGCGAAGGCCACACAAAATGATCTTCCCCTGAACGATGTTATTCGCGACGTACACTTGCACGGTGGGGCCGGTACACTAATTAGATTACTCGTCGAACATGTGGCCCGTCCATTTATCGCGACTAGTAGCGACATAATTAACAAGTTCCTCAAACAGGTTACGTAATCGTCGTGCGAGGAAAGCGAGCGGTTTTTCGAGGTGTCGCGTAAAAAGCCAAGATAATTAATTCCCCGATCACGTTTAGAGGTGTTTCCTTTATTTTTTCCGGAGGAGAGCGACGGGCGACGGCCGTTTCCTTGACCTTTCAAGTGCACGTTTATCCATCTGACCTTTACCTCCGCTGATTCATCGGCATCTGAGGGTGTTACCTCGACCGCCATAATCGTGCGTGTTCGCATTTATCATCCCATTTATCGTTTCGCACGCGGCCAGATATTAATCGGCGAGAACACGGCCACAACGAGATTCGTTGAAATTGAACGAGTTTTTTGTGATACTGCTCTGATTTCCTGTCGAATGGCCTTCAGGATATGTCGGATCCTGCGAACATAACTTCCGATAGGATTTCCTGGTTGAGGGTACATAGAGAAGTTTCTGCATTTTAAAATAATTGAGCTTTACCATGCACAACCAAAGAAATATTGTGATATATCCTTATTTATTTTATGATGTCGCTAACAACCTAGCAGCTGATTCCATATAAAACCATGAATTAAGAAAACAGTGCACAAATGAAGTTATTTCAACACTACATCTACCACGTCTTCAGATTTTACAATTATTGAAATTATAAAGATGCTCTCGCACTGTAAATTATTATACACACATCTTTATTGTAGCACATATATTAAAAATTATATATTACTCTTAATAACCATGGCACCACATAAGGTTTGACTAAAAGTTCTCTAAACACTATAATATTGGACCTCGAAATTTTACTTTCTTGCCCCAAAGAAGAATGGAGAAGTAATAAACTGAAAATGTCAATCCCAATTGAATTCTCAAAATACAAATCGCTCGTGCACAAGAAAAACGTGACAAATATAAAAATGTGTAATATAATAACGATTTAACTAGTAATTATGTAACATGATATTTGGTCCCCTCAGGGTTCCAAATTCATTTACCAATCCTTTGCGACTTTCCACTCTCACCATTGCCTTTTCAGCGGGACCTACTGTTTATGGTGGGTTCCGAACCACCGATTTAACTAGTAATAATTTAACTAGCTGTGGCTGCAAGTAAAACCAAGGAATAAAAATTTTATAAGTAACGTATTAACATAAAAATGTATTTAAAACTTCGAGTTGCGTCGTTTTCCTTGTGCACGTGTGAAATGTCCAATTTCCTGAACAGAGCAGAGAAGTCAAGCGGATCGAATAAACCATGCTTCAATTTCATCATCAATTGAATCGATTTTCGGTCACGTATCCCTTGCAACACTGGTATCTGATTCTTTACGATCGACACGTGTTCCCCACGTTATGAAACTGTCTGTACACCGTCGGATGAATACATTAAGTAAGAGCACGCACGCGAAACAACGCGTGTACCGCGTACATTGTGTCGTATTTATGTAGCGGGTGCAAAAAGGAACTGATATTGCCCAGCTACATCATAATTTTACTTCCCGTAACATGCACCGAGGCAGTTCGCAGTCGACTGGTATCGCCGGGTCGTTTAATTGTGACCCATGTAAAGATGACCACGTGGCACGTCACAAAATTCATTAACGTGAAACCGAACGGCGTAAAGGGATCGGGGAGATAGGGGGTGGTCACATCTCTCCATTCGGGAACGTAAAGTCCCCGGGCGAAGGAGTGAAGGTGGCTCTCAAACGAAACCTCGTGGACACCACGCGAATTCGTTTCTCGTCTTTTGCTTTTCTTGTCGCCGCGGCGAGAAACGAGGCTGGTTTCGTAACGTACGGTTCATTTCGATGCAATTTACGCGAATGCTCCGCGCGCAGGAAGAGGTCGGACCCGATTAACGTTCACGAGTTTTAGTTAATTAAATACCTCGTTCGGTGAGGGCCAAGTCGCAAACGATAAACGCTATTCCTTTCATTATTCAGTGTTTTCGCTTAAAATAATTCGAATACGCTCCTCGCGGCGTGCATGTTCCCGCGTCTTTTTAACCCTCGTGCCGCACTTCAGGATTACAGACGAGCTTCTTCGATGATACTTCACCCATTTTCGCTTGGGTCTTTAATTTTACGAGTTGCGAGTTGCTCGGAGTTTCGTATTTTATGCACCGGAAAAGTAAAAATGATCGTTTTATCCTCATTTTAGAATTTCTGTCACGATACGAACGTGTTTGTGCGAGAATTTATTCAGTAGAATGTGTCGCTCGTGTGTACACCATGATAAATTGCGGATTTTTATGCAGAATAAAAATTGTTTGAATCGACTGCAAGATACAGGGACCACACGAACAGTTATTTATTTTACTGAGGTGGAGAAAGTACAGTACTTTTAGATGTGCTAAATATTTTCGATATTATGTATTTGATTTCTCATTTTTGTCACAAATTCATTAAATGCACAGATGTGGTGCTAATGATAAAATAATTGTTGTGATTCACGTATCTATTGTATTAATAATTTAATTGTGACTCAATGATAATGAAATCAGATAGTTTACACGATAGACACATACAAGCTTCTAGAGAACCAACAATAAATTAAAACTAGAAATTTAAGTAATAATTGATCGAACCGTAGCGCCGAGAACATTAAACATTTGTTATAAATTAAAACCACAAAGAAGCATTATTATACAAATATGTTTCCCGTGAATAAGCTACCGATAACTCACTAATCCAGAATAAAAATGAAGGATCAATCGAGCTCCACAATAAGAAACCCAAAGGAGTGGCGTCTACAACAACCCTGAATGTCTGGTTCCACTAAAAAGACGACGCAAGCGCCATTTACGAGTTCAATAACGAAATTAATTACCACTTAAGAGATCTAAATGGAAGATATTGACATTTCCGAGTTGGCACGATTCTTCAGCAGCCGATTTCTCCCCACGAGCTTCTTAGCAAGCCATCATCTCCCCGTAACTACCCCAGCAAAACAAGTAAAATCGAACATCTCTGGCAGAGAGCTTGTCACCTTCGGAAACCCATGTTCTCGACTTATTAATTGAGCCATTGGTCCGTTTAGCGATCCGTGAAACCGATTTACATCGAATCGGTTCTCGACAGGCGATCGTCGGATCTCCACGAACGATTCCGCGATCGAGCACGTCCAGCGGCGTCGGAACGTCGATGATCGTCTCGATGGAAACGCCTGGAAACCGCAAAAATAACGACGCCGAACCGTCGCTTAAGATATCAATCGACGACGCGTTCGAGAGACTGTGACGAGTGAATCAGGGGTGCCAGGGTAACGAACGATCATCCGGTACGACGCTGATAGTCCTCATCTTTTCATGGCTCATTAAGGCCGCGGCACGTCGCGTGTTTCGCCGCATACATCATAATAAAAATTCCGTAAAGCAGGTGCCTCTTATCGTTTTTACGCCTGTGAAAGGCCGGCAACGGTCCGTCTGTCTCTTTCTCTCTCTCTCTCTCTCTCTCTCTCTCTCTCCGCATCTGGTGGCGTTCCATCTTCCGCTGCGGGCTGTTGTCCCCGTGGCTTTTAGCGCGGGACGCTTTTAAAGCAAATTAAATACGGCGCGCAACAAATTACGCGCGGCGAGCCGAGCTTCTCGTAAATCAAACGGCCAATAAAACGTCCTCCGAAACGGCTCGAAAAATCCGACGGGCCATCCGATAGGGCGCCGTCCCCTTTCTCGCCCGGAAGAAGAACATCGCCGAAGAAACCGGCGAGGGAGGGCGGCGAGGGGTACAGGGGGCAGGGTCTTTTTTAGTACCGGACCGACGTCTCAATTAAATCTTCGAAATCATCATCGAGACGCTGACTACGTCGGTTTCCTCGTCACAGTTCAACTTCCCAAACCCCACTACTTTTTCGTCCCTGTTTTGTCGACGGGTGTAAATTTTCTTTGGTCAACGGCACCGTCATGCCTATGCATGAGCTCGATACAGGGGCATCGTCCTTTGAGCTTGCAGCGCATCATTTGGTTGTGGATCGTAGATGAAAATTTTAGTTGTATTGTGATGTATTGTTAATAAATATTTACTTTCGTTTTTCATTTATTGTCGAGCAACCAGAAGGGTGTCTCTAATGTGAAGAGATAGGTGTTATCGATTTGGAATAATGTTTTATAATGATAAAGTCCCGGATATGATTTTTTTTATTTGAATGGTTTTGTACCCTTCTTTATTTGAGAATTTGTATATTAAATTTAATTTTGCATGCTTTCTTTCCAGAATGTATCTAAGTAATTGAATATTTTATAACGATCTTTATTTGTCACCAATGTTCTTGATTTTATTCCCGGTTGTAGGCACACAAGGTTTTATTATTCCTGTAAGAAAGCTCACCAAAGATTTAAAAAAATCACAATAATAATTAGTTTTAGTTTTATCGTTGTTTTCAATTCCACCTACTCCCTTTCGTCATAAATGCATAAATCCAGTTATCGTGGATACAGTGAATCGTTGCAGGCTAATCAATACACTCAGGCCCCATCTTCTTCCATTACGATTTAATAAAACAGTAGATGCACTTTTAATCAAATAATAACGAGGAATCCGCGCGAGCTTTCAAAGTAATTTCGATTTGCTTAGAACCGCGATTTGGCATGCCCGGCCGGTGTGCAGATTACAGTGTTTCAGAACGCTGTAATCTTCGTTGGGAAATATGATGATTGGAGTCGAAAGCATGAATTAGGATTGATTCTTCGGCCGAGCAACGAGTCTTTCGTGAAGGCTGAAAAAACGAGGCGTTGTTAGGGGCATAGTCTTTCAATTAAAGTTTCTGAACGGCAAAAGAAAATGCCGATTTCGCCTCTGAAATATTTCGCCCTCTGACAGCGTGGAATTAAAGGTGCGCACCTATCAAAAATATTACTTTGAAGCTGTTCCTTTTAATCTCAATTGCATTCCGCGATATATGCTTGTTGTTTTGCAAGCTACCACTAAATATAATTGATCTAGTTTTTATAAATGTAATTAAGACACTTCGCAGTTGCGTCGAACATTCAAATTAACAAATTTATGATTTCGACGCATGGTTCGATCAATAACCGTTCGATCGATCAGTTTATTAATCGAACCAAGTGTCGAAATCATAAATTTATTATATATTTCAAGTGCGATTGCGAAAAAATTTTACCTTTTTCATATTAACTGCTTGAAATAATTATTAGGTTGTCTTCGATATTCATTGTTTGTAAATTCATTTGAATTTTGTTAATCTTTTTGTAGAGTACTCTAGTTTTGCATTTCTATAAATAAATATCTCACTTTTTAACCTTACATGATACACTGAATTTCTATCTTTCAATTGTCTAATTTATCTTTCTTATTATAACTTTTACGTTAATTAAATGTTTCAATGACAGAATTGATAAGCAATACAAAACAGTAGAATACAAATATTGTAATATTGTTTTCAACCCATTGGACCAATTGAGAAAGTTATTTTTAGAGAGTCCCTCATTGGAAGAGGTAAAATTCACTTCGAAATTCATAGCTAAATTGATTCGGAGCGTTCAAAGTCGGCGAGGAGGATGCTGAAGAAGCGTCCGGCCATCAAACCGCTGGCAGATCTCGAATAACACGGCCGGTAGGGCTCGCAGAGCGAGAGAGAGAGAAAGGGAGTGAAGATTTCAGTTCGATCAGGGGCCTCGATGTACAAAAGGCACCTCGTTATCAGTTGGTCCCATCTTATCAGGCTGAACGGGCACAGCCGATAAATCATCCGAGACCTTGGCGGGGCACCTTTAATTACCGGGTGTGCATCAAGGGAAAAAAATATGAAGACGTAATACGTTATCCGGCTGCCTCTCTTCGTGCCTACCGGTGTATAGAGAGGCTGGTCCAGTTGATGCCGAGAGGCGTTGCTCATAAATAATGAACACGTATTCATGAACGCCACTGGTTACTTCAGCTCCGAAGATGAGCTATGGCTAGGCTACGGCTTCCAGTCGAACGAGATGCCTTAACGGGCCCGATCCCGTAGCGATCGTCTTCCGTTCGTCTAGCTGTTTTCTTGAAATATAGATTCCGCTTCGGCGTTTCCTGCAGGGTCGATCAGATGCAGATACAGTTCTATGATCGTATGAAACAACGTCGAAAAATCACGAGGAGAATGATGCGCTATTTGCCGGACAGAAGCTCTTACGAGGGGGATGCAGCGGATGCCCCTGATAAAACTTGTGGAAAAAGTAAATAATTGAAGCGTAGTGGTAATATAGAATGATCGAGTACGTCGACCGCCTATCGTAGAATGGATGCAAAATCGTAGCAACAAGGGAAGTGATTTATACGGATTGAATACTACACAAGAAGCGATGCGATTTCTGCGATTTTGTTTCGCGGGCTTTCAAAAGACTTCCTCCGGTGATGTCCAACTGTGACCTCTTTTATCCTAACGATTCGCTTCTTGTCCGCTCTTCCAGTGATTAGGCGCACCTAACTGTTTCTGTCGGAAACGCACTTCGGGGTTGTTTTATGATCATTCTTGTAACAGACTGCTCTGTGGATTTGAAACAATTACAATATGTTCAACACGAACGAATTAGTAATGAGGAAAGTAAATTTGCAGCTAAACATTTTATTTTCCATAACGATTCGCAGTCTAGTCGTTTATACGAATTTTTATTTAACCCTTCGCTGCATAGAGTATGTAATAATGTGTAAACTAATGATGTCTTTTCTTACTATATTTATTTATGTTCATTTTTCTGAAAATGTTGTTTTAATTTTTTCCCTTAAATATAAAACACAATAACAGACCTTCTTTCAATTTTTTCATCCCAATTAAAAAAATCATACAGTGAAGGGTTAATTGTCTGTCAAGTTCGTTTATCGAAACACGTTTCACCAGTTTCCACAATATATTCGAATCATTTTTCTCATCTGTGAAGATCGTACATTGCGATCGCTTTTGCAAATGGTGCCTGTCGATGCTCATTTTCCATTTCCTTTTGAAACAGACTAGTTCATTTGAATCAGTCAATTTTTGTTCGGGAAGTCGATCAACTATCTACGTATGTTATAAAACATATGTAAGATTATATTGATGTATAGTGCTCATCTCCATTTCCTTTTCAAGCAAATTGGTTTACTTGTATCGAGCCATTTTTGTTGCGAATGTGAACCATCTATCTGCACTGTTCAAGATGTGAAGTTATACACCTTACAATTAATGCAGTCTAACTATGACGTCAGCTGTCGAGATATTTATGATGTAGCAAGTTAGAATATTGTTAACCTTTTGTACATTCATATTCTAATGTTAACCACGTACAGGAACGTAATGGGACCTTATATGTATATTTTCGGAGCAAAATGCAAAGAAAAATTTGTCTTTGTTCTGTTAATTTTTAAAAGATAGGTGTACAATACTTAAAAATTTCAAACGTGTCACAAATAGCATTCCTAGAATTTTTTGAAATTTTCTATTAGTTAATTTTTAAGAGAAACAACCGATCGAGTTCTGATGGTTCATAATGTTCTGATAGTAATGATTAAACTAAATTTAAAAAAGAAAAATTGCCTGCGTTACAATTTTCATCCCTAATCCATTCATAATGAAATGAACATATATTGTAACAATAAAATTTTAATAACAAATGTTTAATGTTCTCGGCGCTACGGTTCGATCAATTACTACTGAGAAATCAAAGAACAATTTTGCAGATCATCAAATAATCATCGACGTTTCGATTCTAGTTTGAATCCTTTTCAAGATATATTTGCATTGCGTCTGTAAAAATATATATTTATTGTACAATTTTCAAAATATACTATTAAACTAATAAAAACATAATAAAATTTTAAATATGAAATAAAAGATGCTATAAATTCTTCCACGAGACTTTTGTCCAGCTAGATTATTTTTCCCACTGCGCGACACCGTCCGCATTCGCACGAAGCATGTGGCAGACGCCATGAAGATGGTCCGTAAGACACTCGGCAAGCGTACAAGGATGGAAGCGTCCCATCCAGAAACACAGCCGACCAGTCTTGTCATTATCATAGCTAATCACGTATCGGGTTGCCGGCGCAGAATGGCAATCTATCCGATTGACGCTAATCTTTGGGATCGGCGATTGCTACATCGCGGACGTTGTCGGTGTCTATAAGGTAGTATGGGGTCGACGGACCGTTTAATCTGCGAGCGAGGTCCGCGAAAGAAAATGGCCGAGGTGGTAATCGTCCGGTCCGGAAGCTGGGGTCCGATGGGGCCCGATAGGATGCCGATGTAACGCACAACGGCCATCGCATCGGATCTCGTGGACGTTAGCAACGAGGTTGGACGTCGCTGCTGCCTCGAATAATCTTGGTGCCGAGCGGATATCTAAACGAGGACCTTGAAGCGAGCCCGCGGGCGATGTACGCGTACATATGTACGCTCGAGCGGACGTATGGAAGTCGAGTGCTCACCGAGTGATATATATCGGGCCGCGATATATCGCTCTCGATGCTACGGCTCGATCTTCTTTGGCCGTTCAACGGCCAACGAGAGAGAAAGGGAAGAAGGGCGAAAGGGAGAGAAGATAAGCTGGTCTCCACGCACTCGCCGCGAACAACACTCCACCACGCCCTCGTGAAACAATGTGATGGTTAACCTAACAAGCTCTCATCCGTGCTTCACGTGTTGGTACCCTACCGTGGTGCACGGTTGCAGCTCGTTTCGCTCCGCGTCCTGGTCGCGTTCGCCACGCAGAAGACGCCTAGGGCAACACTTCCAGGACACCGCTCTGCCATATAGCGATATTCTACGGCGATAACGATGTTGCGACATATACGAGAGTTAAGTCGTGGGACCGCGATGGGGTTATGGTCGTATTAACCAAAGGGCGGCTGTTAGGGACCACGGTGACGAGTCTGACCGAACCAGGGCTGGTCTCTGCTCGCTTGTCTTCCTTCCTTTTGCTGCCGCGGTGTAATTGAAGGGTGGCTTCCTCTTCTTTTTGACGGCCAAACGAGTTTTCTGATCGATTCGCGGAACTCTGCTCTTTGAATATCATTCGACTACGACGCTCATTCCGGAAATCGCTACTCGGGAGCAACGCGGCACGAAGAAATTTCTGTATCATCGACATCGGGAACGTTCATGCACTCTGTACAAACTATACAATCTCCCATTTAAAATTTATTAACGCTGGAACTACAAGACCTTTTGATTTGATGGGTTTAAATATTTTTGAAACTTCTATAATTATCAAACTAGTCAAAATGATTATAAAGTTATAAAACTGTTCCAGTCAGAAATTTATGAATGAAGTTCTTTGTGGATGCACGTGTTGCAATAAAAATTGTATCAAGTCTAAATAACAGTTTTGTCATTGTTACGAAGAAATATGCTTGAGGGATACAAAGGATTATTATTGAGACTGTAGAAATGGCTTCATGAGGAAGTAGATTCTAAACAGTATGATTTTATAAATTTGAAGATGAGTTTGTTTAAATACTCAGCATATGCTAATTTTTATATTTTCAGATACGCTGGTAAACAGTTTGCATTTCTTCTGATCAATTTCATTGGAATTGATAATATAAGCGATTTAATAGTAATTAATTTCTCACTGAATCTTATCAGCATGACCACTTTGTTATGTCAGTTATCGACAGACGGTTGATACCAATGAAAATCAATTAGTAGTGTATCTTTTGCCATGCTTGGCGAGATAACCCCGCCTATCTCTAACAGGCTACTTGGAACTACTGTTATAATGAATTTTAAAATATATTAAATTTTCTATACTACTCTTCACTTATATATTTGTTACTGTTTAATAATTTCTATACTACTGTTTGAACCAAATCAGGTTACATCATTCACTAAATTATGAAATTTTTTATGTAAATAGTTAATTCAAAGTTGAAAGCATATTTTATTAATTCTTACTTTGGGAGAATGCTGAAAAATTCAAAGGAAAATGGTGAAAACTAATATGTTGTTTATCGATGAGATAATATAGCAAATGCAAGTTTAACATACAAATTTACTGAGTTCACGGTCTATTTATTACGAGCTTCTAACGTGTCTGTTCAATACTTTCCATTTCTACTTTTACTAAATGCAGTCAGCGTGCAGCACTATCTGTTTACATTTGATATTATTATCTTCTGTTTATCAATTTATGTCAGATTATTACGGAAAACAAACAGTACCTTATCGCCGTCAATGTTTAGAAGCACTATCAGAAGTAGTAACAATCAACAGTGAAATGATACTATAACCTTTTCGTTCGATATTCTCAGAAGCTCCAATCGAAATTTTCAATTCGAAATACTCTCAACAGACTAGTCATTTAAAATCAAAGTAACTCATTGCTAACTTCATCATCAGAAATAATAAAAAGTACTTTTTATTGTACTTACATCCTAAATTAATACGTAAAACAATTTTCACTGAACTTGTGCTTCAAGAAAATAATTAATTGAACATATTGTACTATGGATTAAACTACAATGAATATTAAATGGAATTTAAAGCAAGTAAACTGCACACATAAAACATGTCAAGTCAATTTTAAAAGAAACGAAGTGCATTTCATTTTCTTCTCGGTTCAATAAAAATTAACCCATTTAATTATTGCAAATCAAAATATATTATATATATTTATCTCTCTTTAACTATCAAATATATTACTGAAAATACTAATTCCTACAAAAAACTGCAATTTGAAGTCTGTATCAAATACATATGTTCAATTATGTCTATTGATTAGCATACTGAGAGCACAACCTATTCCACTAACTCTGAAACACGAATTACTTTCATTTCGATCTGGAAGACCGCGTTACAGGACTCGGTATAATCGGAACACGATTAAATCGGTAAACTTTTCGTAGATCTGCTGTTCCCGGAGCGGAGAACAATGTCCGATCATTTGCGAGCGTATAAAGATAATTGTATCCCGTATCGTCGCGTTCGAATGCAGAAGCAGTTGTTCTCAAACCGCATCCACATCCCCGTGTTTGGGTGGAACAAGGCATTCTTGTCTGGTTTTATCGATACACTGTCCAGCTAGACGAAACGTAACTCCGCTCGGCTAGAGACGTAAAGAAAGACGTAGTTAGACAGCGCACGACGTTCTCGGACAACGAGTCAGGAGACAATCTGCCATCAGGTTGTACCGTGAATCGGTGGAAACGCCTGGAATTCAATACTCTTCTGTACCTTCGGGAATCCAAATATGGGACTCGGCTACGATCTTTGTAGCAAGCCATGGTAGCCGATGGAAATACGAAAGTGCCGCGCACACGTCTTTTGTCCGAACACCAATAAAATCTAAATGAAGGAATCACTTTCTCCGCACTATTCTTTTGGATCCTCTTCTTTCTCTATTTTCACTCTACAACAAGCCATCGCATTTCATGTGGATTTTTATGCGAAATTAGAAATGTCCATTGTTAGGCACCCAAAATGAAAATTAATTTTCTATCCTAATCGTCTTGAAAAATCAGAAATTTTCAAATATCTTTCAACACCCTTTTTAGTCTTACATTCGAATTATTGGTTTTTGACTAGATGCATAGTTGATTTTGTTTTTCGAGTGATTAATTGAAAATAAATATTTTAATAAAATCTCATCATTTGACCTATATAATTTTTTAGAAAAGCATAAATTTCGAAACAGGTGTGATGCTGGAAACTTTCCCTAGTGGAACACAATGTAGCAAAAACGTTCGTGAATATACATTACATTTTTGTACCGTTGCAAAATCTTAAGTATCTTTTTAATTGATAAAATAACTTTCACTTTGGGCATAAAACAAACTGTGAACGTGGGAACTCCTTTTAAAATCCGAGGCTGATTATGCGGTCTGAAAAGTGTTGCAATATATGCAAAATGATACCGTTTCTGTAGAAGTTCAATAGTATTTCTAAGGAAGTAATAAATGTATTGGAGCCGTTAATCAAGATAATGTAATCATTATTGATAGGGAAATCGTAACCGACTTTCTAGTTTCTTCGCGTTACTATGTCGCAGAAAGGTAGAAATATTTTTATTTGATTATTAATACGCACGGAAATAAATTCTTTACGATATTTTCGTAGAAATTAACAATCGATTTCTAATCAGTAATGTACTATGCATTCGACCATGTTTCTTATCCATGAAGAGACACTACTTCATAAAATACTATTTCATGCAAACAGAGAAAAACATAAATGCACGTGTGTTAACATTATAAATTGATGGAAAATAATTATGAACTGCATAAGTGGAGGATGTAACGAAGTATTCCACGAATATAATGAATCAGTTTGAAACTACATCGAAAATTATTATTCCGATCATTATAGTGGAGCCTTGAGGATGGCCTTGATTTTACAAGCTTCTTTATTTATAAATAACTCACGGAGATTGCACATTAGAGACAGGTTACCGAACAAGGTTTTCTACGACATTGTAAGTAATCATTACAATGTAGAAACCACCAGAAGCATGCCAAGAATGTTTGAACAGGTTCAATTAGCTAGTTTGCTACTTTGTTTGCGAATTCCATTAGTTCTCTTATTACTTTACTTAAAGACTATACGTTTAAACGGAGATGATTGCAAACTTGAATCTGTAAATACCTCATTAATCAATCTAGGAACATTAAAGCGACTCACTCCACAAAATAAACAGTAAAGAACTTTATGAAATAATTCGGTACACATGCATGTTTAAAACTGCTTCCCATTTTAGTCATTCAGTACTAACTAAGTACATTCAAATCTTTCAATATCAATTCTTGAATTCAATATAAACAGCTAATAATTTAAACGAACTGTTGGAATCATAACTCTGGGTCAAAATAGACTCCTTCGAACTCCCTCTATCCCAGGTTCAAAGAAATTGATTCTAAATCCGAAAGAGTTAAGCACTAATCGAGTACTTCCCCAGGGAACTGTCAAAAACTCCAAAGACAGCCGAGTAACTATGATCGGCTTGAACATGGCGTTCATACTGTTACTCTAACATAATAATTCGATCACTGTGCTCTCGAATGCGACTGTATCCCTCAAAAAGACTCTCAAATTGGCGTACGCATTAATTCCGAAAAGGACTTCGTACTGTAGCTCTACTAATTCGATCACTGTACTTTCGAAGTCAACAATGTGCAGCAATCCCAAAAGACTCGGAAACAGTACGGTGGCGGTTCGATTCGAGTCCGGGTTCGAAAGATCCCGTGGTGATCTCTGTGGATGCAGCCTCCGAAAGAAAATATTATCTCTGCGGCCCATTGTGAAGAATCATCCACAAAGAACGGCCGCGACAGGTTACTCCGACACCGTCTGCTCGGCTTGAGGACCTCTTCAATTCCTACTCCTTGGTCCTGCATCCTACCAGCGTCGTCGACGGCGGCAACCACCACCGCCGTCCTGGCGGCCACCACCACCAGGTACTACCTTTGTCCACCACCACTTGGTACAGCTACCACCTCCTTGTTCGCAGGCAGCGCGGGGCACCTCGCCATGTGACTGATTCCCCTTCTCCGCAGGTTGACGAGCGGTAGGCCTGCCTACCTGCCGCCCGTTGCCCCGCTCCCATTACGGCGCGGACTCTCGCGGCAGGTGCACCAACCTAAGTGCCACTCCGCTTACCTGTGTGTCGTGCCTACCAAGCCAGTGTGTCCGGTGGTCAGGTTCTTCCCTCTCTTTCTCTCTTCTCCCTCTTTCTCTATCTTTCTCTCTCTCTTTCTTCCTCTCCTATCTTCTTCTTCTCTCTCTCTTTTTTCACTGGATCTTTTTACCTCCTCTCTCTTGCTCTCTCTCTCTCTCTCTCTCTCTCTCTCACTCTCTCGCTCTGACTGTCTACCTCCCCCTTTCTCTGTCTCCTCTTCTCACCCCCTACTCGGCATCTCCCTCTGTCTCTGTCCCCTTCGACGTCGCCTCACGCAGCAGTGCCGTGTTGTAGTGTCGTGTCATCCTGCGCTACGTCAACGATCCTCCCGAACGTGGAGGCAACGATCGATCGCGTATCCTCTCCCGATTCCGTTGCTACCGGGTCGCGTCGTCTGGTGACCCGGTACCCACGGTGTGTGGACAGTGTAGACAGTGTCGTCTACTCGCAACACCACGACCCTGTCCAATCCCGAAAAAAAACCCCGTACAGACACGCCGCAACAACGTGTCAACGAGATCGCTTTCTTCGATCCACGGTGTTCGGCCAGGATCGACCGTGTCCGAGAGGATTGATCGTTCGTCGGTGGACCAAGGTGGATCGGTAGCGGGATCTCTGATCCGAGTTTCGCGAGTGTCAGTGATTATAACGATAGTGTGCACGACGGGAGAACGAGGACTGGTTACCTCTGCGAAGCTGGGACGCGGAGGAAGGGGACAGTGAAGGTGTCAAACGTCCGCGACTCCTCATTGACATTTCCGTGACATTTAGTGCGCGATTCGAAGGCGAGTGCAAAACAGCTTTTCGTGTAACACGCGTGAGAGATCGTCCCGCCGGAGGACACGTACCCTGGAGAAAGTCGCAAGGGCAATCGGAGTAGGAGGACCCCGAAGAGTCGATGACGGACCTGACGTGCCTTATCACCGGCGCAGACCGCTTATCAACGCGTATCTGCCTCCTGGAATCGCGTTCTGCACGTGCAGAGGAACGATAACAGAGAGACGACTTCTCGCACACGACCACCACCGTCGACTCGTTCTGTCGATCTTACACTGGGATCCAGCATGATACAGGCATGATCTTTGACCGACTTACTAGCTGCGCGCGCGGGTCAACCTGAACCCGACGTTCGACAGGTGGTTCTCTTTCGCGCAGTGACGAACACCGCTACGATCCTGCTAAGGATTCTGCGTTCAAGCTAGACCGGGAGACGTGATTTCTTATACTGAACGGGAGACTTTATTGGAAATCAAACTGGACATACTTAGCGCCACGTCGGGACGCACGGAGTGGAGATGTCCGCGGGTCGCTGAGAGAATGAGGGAGCTGGACACCGAAAGCCCTGTTGTCTGGCCGGCCTGGTGTTATACTGGTGAGTCCTAGCAAGATTTGTACCAAACTGTCCAGGATCATCATCGATCCTCTTAGAGAATATCCTTTCTCGAGGAGACAGACCTGCCAGCCTGATCTGACGTCTATTTGATAGTTATTGCGTGTATGACACCCACTTAGTGCCATGTATAGTTAGTTCATTCGATTGGGATATTGATTGTCCTTTGGATAATTTATACAATGACTCTGAGATAGAGCTTGCTCCGAAACTTTCTTTCCGATGATCCTGATGGATTCTCTTAGAAAATGTTACGTCTTGAGGATGGTTGAAAGTTAGCCTGATGTGACATATTTATGACAAACAATGGTCACCTGACTTTATTTGATCCAGTCGATCCGCATGGACTCTGTTAGAAAATGTCTTCTTCTTCAGAAGCATTCAGCCCAGTTAGCCTCATGTGACATATTCATGATAGACATTGGTCGTCAGTGTGTATTTGATCTTCTTCTTTTTCTTCTGTGACATCATTTTGCTAGTACGACACTCATTACCTAATTCTAGTTGATCGATCTGGAACACTTGTAGTTCACTCGATGATTTATGAAATGTACGACGACGCGGAAGAAGTGGATTCGAATTAGTCTCGTGTGACATTTCTTTGATTGATGTTCTGTGTGAGGTTGACATTAGTAGAACCGGTTGCCGAAGTTCGTTTTTGTTAAAGAATTATAGCTTGTGTGAATGAAGTATATGAGAGAAGTTTGTTTGAATGGGCCTGATGTGACATTTTCTTAAAATATCGAATGTGTCTTAGATTAAGAACGTTGTAATCTATGTGATAATTTATAATTAAACGTGTAACGAAACGAGGTTAGAACGAATTAGTTTGACGTGACATTTCTTTAGTAGCTACTCGACACGAGGTTTAAACTGTCAAGTACAACTGATTACTAAAGATTTATTTATTGAATCTATTGATCCTTTATTTCCCTGATTGCTGAAGATTCATTCAAGAGATGAAAGAGGTTCATTCAATGTAGCTTGATGTGACGTTCCATTGATACTTGCTCTACGTAGAATTCATCATGTAAGTTAAAAATGGCTGCCAAACACTTATATAGTCTGCAAAACAATGAACAAATAATGAAATGGAAGAATTTCGTTCGAATTATTATCATGTGACGTTTCTTCGAATGTTGTCGAATCGACATTGTTAGCTAGATCTGATTGCCAAAGTTTGCGTGATCGAACCGAGAACAATCGTGTTGCGTGATCATTCATTAAATATACAACGAAATAAAAGAAGTCTATTTGAGTTAGCTTGCTGTGACGTTTCATTTGCAGCGTTTCTACGTGAAACTGACACTGGTAACTAAAATTAACACTCGTAATCGGTGCGACAATTTATGCGTGTAATACTTCGCGTGCAAATACATAATGAAGTCGAAGAAGTTCGAATTAGTTTCTTTAGCTGTCGCTCCGTATGTCATTGGTGTCGCTAAATCGAAATGATTGCCAAAGCTTAATTAATTCAATCTGGAGCACTAATAGCCTCTAAAGAAAGATTTCTCGACATTATTTCACGTGACATTTCAGTTCACCTCTGGAACTGAAATTGTCGAGTAACACTGATTGCCAAAGTTCATTTTCCTGGATTTCACAAGATTGTCTGCCCGATAATTTATCAAATATCCAACGAAAAAAAGTTCATTCCAGTTAGTGACGTTTCTTGGTAGCTGACCAATGTGCGGTTCACATTATTGGGTACCAAAGTTCATTCGATAAAATCTTGAACGCTCGCGCGATAATTTGTAAAGTAATCAAGTTTCCGAATAAAAATCGTATCTTCGAATTATATTTATTTCCTAATTATTTATACGTGGAATTAGCTAAGTCGAACTTGTCAAAATCTGTTGTGAAAGCTCATTTGATCGAAACTAGAACGTTGTCTGAGAATTTAGAAAAATGGAGCTGAGGAAGTTCATGCATAAATGTTTTTGTTAATCCTTCAATCATTCAAATTCGATTGTCACTGTAATAAAATCTAAAAATTCGTTTCTAAACATTGTTTAAACAGTTTCATTTCTACTAATCAATGGAAATAAGCCGTTTCACGGTTAAGTGCATGAATGAAGACTGGAGGACGTACATCGAGCGTTATCTGTCTCATGAATAAGCGACATCAATTACCAAATAGTGGATAAATTGTTGAAGTACTCGTTAGAATTTCCCTCGAAAATGTTGCGTGTCTCTAAGTGGATAACATTTTCAAAGTGTTTGCTCCGAATTAGGTCTCGCGAGTGTGTTGTCGCCATTCATTCCAATGTTTCATTGAGAACAATGGTTTCCATTCAGTAATTGTTAGACACGGCAGCGAGTAAGTCAACCAAATGACAACTGCCACCGTTGTAAATGACATGGTCTACAATTTTCCGAGGGCAGAACACATTTTGCTGCAACAGCAGCTTGTGTTTATCTCTGACAATGTCTAACAATGTCTCGCAAGTCTGATCACTAAGTAAACCGTGTCTTTCCTCTGCTCGGTTCATTGAATTTGCTACTTTTCAGAATGCAGAACAATTTCCGATTTTCAACCTTTTATAAACTACTTACCATAGCTTATTTTTATCCCAATTAAATAATTGACAGAACTCTATTTATTTTATATTGAGTTGGCAAGAAAGTAATATCGGTATTTTAAGGTGAAATAAAACCGAATGACTTTATCGAAGCGATATACTCTAATTAATAAAATATTTTTTCTTATTTATTCTTTTTAGTAAAACATCATCGAACAAATGGATAAATCTTATTCATTATAATTCATTGCTTGCGTAAAATACAGAAATTACTTTCTTGCCAACCCAATATTTTTGTTTGTTGGCATGAAACAAATTTTTCCAAACACAGTAGACCTTCCAAAAACATTTTAGGCACCCAACTGTATCCGAATCTATTTATTTTATATTTTTGTTTATTGGTTTGAAACAAATTTTTGCATACACAGTAGACCTTCCAAAAACATTTTAGGCACCCAACTGTACCATTAATTAAATCTTCGTATATGTGTCTATTTATATTTTTGTTCGATGGCTCGAAAAAATTTTTCCAGACACAGTAGACCTTTCAAAAACATTTTAGGCACCGAACTGTATCATTTATCGAATCTTCGTATAGCTGACAGATCTTTTATACTATATCAAACGATACGATCAATATGAATTCGTGTTTGATGTTTCACAAACGCTGTTGATTGCTACCAGCGAGTAAGCATTCTATCAGTGATACGCGTTGATAGTGGACAAAATATATTGATCCTGATGTAAGACGATACTATCCGCGATAACGACACGCAAAATTATGAAACACATGTGCGTCCGAGAATCATTGTCCGCTGCTGGAGTTCGAACGGTCGCAGGTGAGAAGTGTCGCCTACGATAAGAAATCCGGGAAATGTCCAGTGATTATTTCATATTATATAACGCTGTTCACTTTTAATCTGTAATCGACGTTGAATAATCTGCTCTATTGGCCAGAGATTTGGAGCGATGCGAGAGTAACACGTTTAACGTCAAAATAATGTGGTGGAGAATATTATAGTGACCGATCTAACGTGAAAATTTAACTTGGTGGATGAAGTAGTTTGTTTTTGAACTAATCAAATTTTCAGTAATTAATTTGTCAGATTGTTGATTGAATGTTAGTTAATTCTCTTCGATCGCTTGGACATTTTAAGTTTTAAGAGCTAGTTATCTTGTAATGAACTTTTTCAAAAATTTGATCATTAGTGATGTAGTAGCTTTCAATATATTTATTAATGTTATTTTTGTTGCTAATCTTAGAAACTGGTGGATGTTGGACAAGAAAAAGGATTGTACACAATTTAGAATATATAAATATTAAAAATAAATGCAATTATAATCGACGATCGTTGAAAACAAAAGAATGTCAAGGGTTCCATTGGTTCACAATTTGACTCCAAATTTTCTGCAGTTGCAACAAAAATGAGTGGGTGGAATATAAAAGAGTAAATACACTATTTTTGATACATTAAACTTGTTAAGAAAAAAATGTATCCAGTAAAAAATTTATAAAACAAAGAAACACGCGATACTGTTAGACTTTCCAAAAGCGAATGAAAGTAATGGCTGAAAAATGAGTCGTGTCGACACATAGTGAAAGAGCCATTCCCAGAACAGCTCGAATCTCCTTCCGGCTGCGATCTTAGTCGGGAACACCTTCGTTATCTGGTGTTATCAGTGTCGCCTCGAAAGTTCCCGACAAGCGGAGGAGTCGAGGACGACGATTTCGGCAGGCAACGCCATAAAAACGAATTCCCGGGAGTTTAGGGTGTCTTAAGTGAGCCGGAGGAACGAATGTCGAAGCGTGTAATTACGGCTCTCGATCTTGACAATTAGGAGGCCCTCGGAAGCTGTCGGTAGCGAATAGGCGGCCACTTAGACCGGCGAAATTTCCAGCGGGGCCTTATCTCGGCGAATCGGGCTCGGTTGTTCGTCGGCCGCTTCTAATTAAGAGGGTCCCCGCCGATTTTTTCTTCCTCTCGCGAAATTGCTTCGTCGACTACCGTCCTCGTATAATCCGGCGATATTTATTTATTGCGCGACTCCGATACTTGCAGCCACGCAGTTGCTCAATTATTTTGGCGATGTCTACGATCGTAGCTTCCGAGGGAATGCCATAATTATTCCTCCGAACGAGCCAGTCTTTAAATTTTATGAAATCCGTATTCGTTAACTCGTGGCTTTCGTCCAATCGTTCCTTCGAGGCCCAACATATTATGGTTGCTAAATTTACTGCAATATTTTCTGCGAGTTATGGTCCTCCACGTTCTGCACATCGTGCTTCTAATAACGACTGCAGTATTTATTTAACAAATAAATCACTGACGAAAACTATGTTAAATTAACAAATGAATATAGTTTTCAATCATCTTATTTAGTAAAACAGTTCCTACCTCTGGATTAAATCCAAAAATAATAGAAAATAAATAAAATTGATCAACTTTTACTTATAATTTCATAAAAGACTTCGTCTAGAATTATCCAATTTAAATTCAAAAGTATAAACTGTTCATCTATAAAATTTGTTAACTTCTCTGCTAAATTCCCACCACGTTCTCCTGTCAGCCAATCCGGTGGACAGGCGCGCCGGTTTTGACACAGGATTTCACAATATTTATCCATCCGAGACATAGAAAATTCCCGCAACTGTCCTAGGAAGCAGTCCTTCAATCAGTCACGTGCACTTGACTGCGGGTCTCATCATTTCTCTCGCGAAAAAGGAAGAAAGTAAGAAAGAGAATCCCGTGGAAACGGTCCGGCGCGATCCAACTGCTGACGTATCGAAAATGATGAACCGACATTGTGTTGTGTCGTGCGCGTATGTCCGCGGCGTGTTGTTGCCGGCTACGGGGCCCCGCAAAGTGCATCGCTTGGCGCACAATGGCGTCGGCAATCAGTGGCTTTTTCACGGGGAATACATTATCTTCCGGCTGGCTGATGCCTGTTCGTTAACCGGTACCCCGTGTTGCGATTCGGTGACAGCGGCGATCCCGCGGAACGAATCCGTCATGATATAATGCCGCGGTAATGGCGAACGGTGCGCGCCGGACAAACGCCACTCTTTGTCGCGACCGCTAATGGGATTAATGTTCGTTCTCAGCTGACACAATGTAAACCTGAACACACCGTTTCGCGATTCCCGATGATTAATCGACCTGACGACTGAATCAGCCTTGGACAGGGCCTCGCTGTTACTATTTCGGCGCTGAGCTCCATTTTTACCTAACCCTTTCAAGCCAGCGATTCGATCCCTTCATGATATAGTTCTTTACGTCATCACGTAAACATTAAGCTGGTCCCGACAGTTTTTCAATATATATTTCGGCTTACAGCGAGAGGGTTAAAAACGAATTTAATAGGGGTGTGCGGGTACTTACCCAACGCCAGTTTGGGGACTTCTCTCCCCGTTTTTTCTTCCCCTTCTACGATGCTTCTGCTACAGCACAGTCGCGTGATTGTCACGCTTGTGTGACAGCTTACGTTTACCATCTTATTGCAAGTTGAAAGAGTACGTTGGACCGAGAATGGTTGGTCGATGTTCTGCAACAATCATTAAAACGTCAGTGTCTCTAATAATTTCGCAGCAGAGAAAAGAAAATTTAAGTGTCAGGAGAAATCTGATCTATGTAAGGGAAATAAATAACAAATTCCCGTTGAACAGAATGTTTGTGCAGATGGTTCGATTGATTATTGAAGAGGTCTGGGTTAGTTTTATCAACTTGTAGCAAGTTGAGAGAGTACGTCGACCCCATATGATTTTCTTCAACAATAATTGTAACGTCGGTGTCTCTAATAACTCCACAGTAGAGAAAAGAAAATTCGTATTTAAATGTCAGGATAAATCTGATCGATGACAGAGATATAAATAACAAATTCCCGTTGAACTTTTCGAACAGATAGTTTGATTCATCATTGAATAGGTCTGAGCTAGGTTTATCATCTTATAGCAAGTTGAAGAGTGTATGGACCACGAATGGTGAACCCCATACGATTTCCTTCAACAATAATTAGAACGTCGGTGTCTCTAATAACTCCACAGCAGAGGAAAGAAAATACGTATCTAAATGTCATGAGAAATCTTATCGATGAAAGGGAGATAAATAACAAATTCCCGTTGAACGTGTTTCCCGGTGAACAGAATTTTCGTGCAGGTGATTCGATTCATCATTGAATAAGTCTGAGCTAGGTTTTTCATCTTATAGCAAGTTGAAGAGTGTATGGACCACGAATGGTGAACCCCATACGATTTCCTTCAACAATAATTAGAACGTCGGTGTCTCTAATAACTCCACAGCAGAGGAAAGAAAATACGTATTTAAATGTCATGAGCAATCTTATCGATGAAAGGGAGATAAATAACAAAACTCCCGTTGAACATGTTTCCCGGTGAACAGAATTTTCGTGCAGGTGGTTCGATTCATCATTGAATAGGTGAAATTCGTTTATGGGAGGTGAGCGGTGTATACATCGACAGGGAGCTTCCGGTTAGGTTCCTAGAAACGAGGAGTCCTGTCGAAGTACCCCTGTAGAAGTGTCCCTGCAGGAGAGAACGCCATGTAGGGCCTTCTGGCTTCGACTTCGCGAGCCAGCACGGTTATCCTCGACCTTCGCCTTTACGTCAGTGAACACGAGACTTGTCTTCTTCGGTAGTCCCCTCGGGTCGTAGCTGTCCCGGTTGCACGGATCGCCATTGCCGGAGTTAAATATTGGCTGTCGCTCAAAATACAAACGCGATTCCTCTCGTCGCCGACCGACCAGACCCTCGCTGACTACCATCCGCGCAGCCAATTGACATATTTATGGACCACAAAGCAGCTGGCTTTATCGTTTCCACCGGTGCCTCGGTTCGTTTTCATTGTTTCTGACAGCATCGGAATTGAGTTACACCGCGGCGTGTATTATTGTTCCGACGCGTTCCGAATGGCTGCGACGCGACGCCGCTCTCTGTGGGTCAGGGTAGTCTGGTGGTTACGATTCGGCGGCCATTTTTGGTGTCTTCTTGATCGCCGTCTCTTTCCATTCGGGAACACGTGGTCTGTAACTACTGCGTCTGGATTTTATTTTGTTACAGCACCGCTTCACTCGTATAGAACTACCCTAAAGTTTATTAACTTTTCGAGCAAATTAGCAGTTCTCTACCGCGTTATTGAAATTATGTATGATCAGTCAATCACATATTAGAAGCACGTTATAGTATTACTATTATACTGCGAATCTTTATGAACTTATAGTATTTGCACTATTTTAAGTTTTTATAAAATAATCGAAATTTATTAAAATGTAAATAACTTCCATGAGCCTGCATCATTCACCAGCCACGTTCTGTGCTCGGTAGGTTCAGTGTTCGAATATCGTCAACTTCTCGAAAATGGGAAATTTAATTAAATATTCTGAATGTCTAATAATTTTCATCATTATATCCAACTATTTTTCCCTTGTTCTTGAACACTTCATCTTTGTTTTAAAGAATATTTCACCTTCCTATCTTGACTCTATCAAAAGTTCTACAATTTTATCTTCCCCACTGTGACTTCCACCACGAAGAGAAAAGCCCGACACAATCACGAATCTAGAATCACCCTGAAGAACCACCGGCTTTCATTTTCAACATATCTGTCATCACAGCGGCAATCACGATGCTCGATTCTCTTACATAACGAGAAGGAAAATTGTCGCGGCGCACGGCAGCATGTCGAGAACGGGAGACGCGGGTCCAGGGGCGTAGAAAAACGCTTGAGCTCGGTCGGAACCCGGTGTATAAGATCTGTATAAGAGACTCAAAGAGTTCAGTTTCCAAACTAGATAGCCGGGAACGTGTCGACCGGCGGGAAACGAGTTTTCTCAAGCCGTCGCGTCCGGGAGGAGGCCGCCGAATGGATCGGCGTGTGGTCGCGGAATCGTTTCGCCTCCATTGTGAGCTGACAGTACATAAAGTCGGTTTCTAACTACGACTGATTGCGAGCAGTCTCGCCCACGTATCGCGGCCACCTTGTCATGTTTAATTTGTCCGCGGCCCGACAACCGGCGGACGCGTGATTCGATAGTTTGTCTCGGGGCACGCGATCGTCGGTTGCGATAAACGTCAACGTCCGCCGCGATTTTCTGCGATCGAGAGATCTGGACTATGACTCCGGCTCCGTTTCAGGATAGATCCGACGATAGCCGAAGTTTCGTTCGGGATGATGCAGTCAGCGATCCGTCGAGGAACACGCTCCGCTGCATCGACTGCAGTTCGCCGTTCCCTTCGTTAACCCCTCGAACCTAACTACTCAGGAATATTTTTCAATTTATTACAAAAGTTCATACAGTATTGTTGTAGGATTTAAAAAATATTAGGGGTGCCCAGATGAGGACCCGAAGGTTCGTGATACTCGGTCGGCGATCCGAAAATTTAAAATGTTCGGTGTATCGGAAGGAAGAAGTTTATATTTATTCTATGCCGTGTATTCCTGAATTATATTGACAACAACAAAATCAAATTTTCCTTCCAGAAAATTGAATAACTAGACTGTAGATCTCTATGCAAAATAAAAAATTTAAAATAGATTTTCAATGATTATTCCGGATTTTGTATATTCATCGAACTCATGTAGTCAATTATGATGCATTAGCTTCCACCTCGTCTTCTGTACTTATTTCATTCTCTACGTTTCATCGATAGCAAGAAACCTGTTACTAATTAACGCCGGTAATTATGCAGATCGATGAAGTGCAAGAAAGAAAATTAGCGAGCAACTTTTACACGATTCCAGATTGAAGCATTAGGTTAATTGGTCACTTTTCATTCAAATTCTTCGGAAAATATTACTTTCACTATCGTTCGTTTCCTAGTAAATATTTCTTAAATTTATGATATTATACTTGGCGATTATAATTTTCGTAACCCAATACTTATACCACAAATTTAAGAACACGACTAAAATCGTTAAATTGTTGCTACATAAAGCAAACAATTTTTACAAATATTCACGATAATTCACATCTCTGATTAATAATTTTTTTAAAATTTACTTTTATGTGTCTCCAACTTAGCCGTCGGAGGGTTAAGGGTTAAACATCACACACGAAACTTTTCGCCATAAATGCTCCCCTAATGTTGCCAGTGTATTTCCATCGATCTTGGGAGATGTGGTAATTTCTACCACCAATAAAGCATGGGGAGCTTGTACAATACCTTCTGCAGTTCGTTTCCAACATCCCTATAAATGACACCATAATGATCTCTGGATTCGCGAGGCCGAACTGTCGATCAAACGAGGAGCTGATTCGGGTTCGTGTGGTGGCGTAATGGTCAAGGAGCGAGATCAAACGAAGGGACAAAGTAGCTGAGAAGGGTGAGGGTGAAGGAGAAAGGGGGGCCACAGGGGTATTACGTGGTTTGGGCTTCGTGGAAAGGGAGACCCTTCGTGTTCGCAGCCGCGAAATAACGTCGGTGGTTTGTGGTTTTTCATACGTGCAAGAAGTCACAATGGTGAACGGAGAGAGAAAGAGAGAGAGAGAGAGTGATCCTTGTACGTGGCGAGCCAAAAGCCTCTCCATAGACGACTCCATAGAAGACGAAGAAGAGGAGAACGAGGAGCAGGGGAGGAAACTAAAGAAAGGTGGCTTTTGTTCCCACCTTCGAGCGGAGCCCCGGCGTGGTCTGCCACTTTTTCTCGTTTCATCCTCTTCCCCGTGTCTTCCTGCCCCTCGCCCCCTCGTACCGTCGCTCGTACCCTTCAGTCATTTTCCTGCTGCTCGTTTTCGTCTTTCCGTCCTGCAGGCTTTGTCTCGGGGAAACGTGATTAGGAATCTCCGCGGTGCAATTTTCAGAACCGACTTCCGTCGTAATCGCTCGCCTATTAGTTTCTCGGCCAGGATTTCACGAAATTAGCCGGCATTTTGTCCTCGGCTTTTGCCCCATCTTCGGGTCCTTCCAGTCCCACGGAGATAGACTTCCTATTTGCAGATTCCGAGAAAATGCTGCTCCCGGTGTTGATTAGCTCTCGTGCGGCCTTCTCGGCATTATGCTTCCGATCAATGAGAATTTCTTCGTTGGAATTGTTTAGGCGCGCTTGTTTCGTGAGGATTTTTGTCGTTCTCCAGATAATGTTTCTGATCCTTTGCGATTTTGCGAATAACGACCGGATTTTTATACAGAATGAAAATTGTCCGAACCTATTGTGAGAGACTGAAGTTAGGTGAAATTATATTCTCTATTTTAATTGTCTTAAAAAGTCGAAAATAAAACAACAATGTCCTGAAATCCTTCTAATGTTCTTTTAATTTAAATCTTGATATCCTTCTGATGTCTCTTAATGCCTTTCAGTAAATTATTATTTAACTACTGCTCATTGCAATCATAAAATCTATTCTTGCAAAACCATATTTCCCTTTCGTGATAATCGCTGTTTAATAATTAGCGGAAATGCGTGTAATCGCGAAAATAATCTTACAGCAGATAAATTGTCATTACTACTAAGGGTAGTTAATATTACGTATGATTATGAACTAATTAATTCGCGAGCTAGTTAGACGAGTGAATGTTTTCTCAGTTACGTGAATGAACAGCTGATATGAAGCATTAATGAGATGAAATTTATCGCTCCATAAAAGACAACGCATGGGTGAATCACAATGAAACATTATGATATCAAAAACAGAGTTTACCCGAAGAGCGTTTCACCTCGGAACGTGACGAATCAGACTCGTTCACTACCATCAGTTGTATACGCGATGCGCCTGAAGAAGTATTCACTTAAAAAATTAAGCTGTTGAGGCGCAGTTATTAGAAAGTGCATTACCAGTGTTCGGGTAGGTAAATCATGAATGGCGAGACACTTCGACCGACATAATTCGAAAAGTAAACGGGAGGAAGTAATTTTTCAGCGTCTCTGAGTCCATTGGTATCAGCCGAATCCGCAACAAATTGACGCTCGCGTACCCAACTCAACCGACGTCGTCGTCGTCGCACCTCGGGTTACACCTCGTGGACATTTTACGACACCCCATTCACTCAAATTGATTCATTGTCCCCCCAAACGAGCGCAGGTTGAAAGGATTCCCGGTCGGGGCGATGAATGACAGTAAACCGGGTGTTCGTTCCGTCGGAACGGCGCGCGCGCTCTTTCCTACAGGTGTCTCTCACAGGTGAGTGAGACGGTGGAAGAAGATGGTGGTTGGGGGCTAGAAGGGGGTCTCCTTAATCGCGTCATGACGTTTCCATAGCACACGGAATCGGGCCGAGTCACGTCACTTAATTGCCCCAGCGAATTGTTGGATGTCTTCCGTGCGCGGCACGCGTTTATCTTTCGGGTGGAAACGGCGCCCGGCGTGAAAAGGAACCGCGTGTCTACCTGACGCCATTATCTGCCGGCCATGAGAAACTGTCGATAACGAGCTATCAGAATGGGAAGACGGGACTCTTGATAAAACGAGGATCCCGGCCACGGATTGTCCGGAATCGGACGACAGCTGGCCGGGATTTCTGCCTGATTGCCGCGAGACTCACTCGAGAACAGAACGATCTAAGGAGATTCGGTCCCTGTTGTCGTTGTGGATCTAACGGTCGTGAGTAACATTTTTAGATGGGCTCTCTTTGAAGCGGGGACCGTGGACAATTTTTTAGAAAATGTTGTCGTTGTAATACTGAATGAGAACATTTTTATATATCTGCAGAAATCTCACCACTTGCACTACGATTTATTTTACGGACGTGATTGGAACTTGTCCGTTGTTCACAATGTCTCAGAAGAAGAAAGAAGTTTATACTTATTCTGTGTCCGTCGTATCTTATATTCCCTAATTATAGTGACAACATCAAAATCATATTTTATCTCTGTTCAGTTCTTCTTTTAATCATCTTATTAAGATGGAACTAATACACTGATGTCTATACATCTGTAATATGTCGACTACTTTAAATAGTACGTATTCATTTTTGTCATAAATGCATAAAATCCACGGCTTCATCTGTGAGGCATGATTTAAAAAATATGTATTATGAAACAGGAACACTAATAGAAAACTGAAGGTACCTCCATGTTACTGTTAATATCTTCTATTCCGATTTTAATGAAACATTTAAATAAAATTAGAATTTACTAAAAAAGCTGTAATTTAATTACAAAATAACTAAACGGGGATACTAATAAAAATTAACTGCATCGCATGCAAAATAACCTAATAATTACACTCGTGCTTTAAACTATAAAATAAAATCAAGTAGAAATACTAGCAAAAATGGCGTGTTCATCGACTCGGTCACATTTCCGAACCCATTAAAATTCAAATCCGCGTAAACTCTATCCCGATGTACATCGAATAATTAATTAATCCGAAAAGAAGTCGGGTAAACACAGCCACATAGAAGGTCTTCGGCGTCGAAACAAAAAGATCGCGATTCCAACAGGCTTCTAACCACATTCCAAAGCGAATATCGCTGCGAGAGAAGGCACCGCGAGTCTATATGTTATCCTGTCGTTTCTTTCTCTCGCTCTAACAAGCCACGCAATTAAAAATCATCCGCACGCTCCAATCAGCCGAGAAGTTCTCCGTTAATGAGACTCGCGGTACAATATTTCGACCTCGAGACGATTTCGCTCTTCCGGTATGCGGATCGGTCGAATTTGCGCGAGCACGAGAAAGAGGAAGAGAGAAAGGGGAGGGAAAGAGAGAACCCGATGCCCCGGAGACTTTAACGAGTGGAATAAGATGCGTGAAATGTGTCGAAGCGCGTGCAGATAGCTCCCGTAGCCCGGTGCCGATCTAACGAGCCGTGAACTACACCTCGCGGCCCTATGAAAATGCAAATGACGCTGCGCCACGGTCAGATAACGATTTTTACGGGGACGTGGTCGCGATTCATCGGCGAGCACACGTATCGGCCGCCATGACCACCGACGGAAGTCGAGCTTAATGGCGGGATCGTTGTCGGACGATCGAACTTCTGCGACCGATTTTTCGCGAACCACTTACCAATCTCGCGCGCACACTGCCCGAGTAAATCGAGCGGAGATCGTTATCGGCCGGATGATTGAATGGACGGCCGCCGGGAAACGATTCTGACGGGAAAAAGATTGGAAATCGCTTCCTGCTTCGCGATTTCATGGTACCCATCTGGTACCGAGCAGAACAGTATTAGCTTAGGGGATTTTGAGGATGAGGTGAGGACGTAAATATTTTATGTTAATTCTGTATTAAGTTTTTACTACTCCAAAAGCGAGGAAAAGTGTGAAATATGAAACTGATAGAACTCGTGAAACATCTATCGTTATCAATATGTTATCGTCTTTTAAAATACGAAGATATTTTATACATTTTAGCCCACAGCATAGTTACACCCAAACTAATCAAAATACTACTTTACACGTTTATTTTAAACTTGTAGATTCAAATTATTAGGCTAGAATATTTTTAGCTAGTGAGACTTTCTTCATCGAAAATTACTTTTCTCAAGAATCTTTAGCTCACACAATTTTAAGCGATCTGGCTTGAAAAATATATATTGTATACATAATCAATGTTTAAAAAATACTGAAGGAAGTTTGAAAATGTTCAGACCAGAGTAATTTCAAATTAATTGGAAAACAAAAACTGACCAGACTGGAAATAAATAATTATAAAGGAACTCACAAGATCGGTAAAGGAAGAGAAGGTGTTCAAAACAAAAATTGTCGGCTGACCAAAAATCGACATGGCGTTGTTGAATTGAATTTCTCGGCATACAGTGTGCGCCGTTTGAACCGTTCAAAAGATACGATTCACACGGTGAAAGAAAACGGTGAACGACAACGGTGGAGTTTCTGTTGGCCGTTCGCAAGAAGGACAACGTTTTCGTATTCCGCGGGCGTGTTGTCTGGGTTGTCATACCGACACGCCAGCCACGACACTCCGCGTCTTCGTACGTAGTTGGTAGGCAGACGTGCCAACCCGACGGCTAAATATGCTCAAAGTCACGGATCCACCCGATCGTCTCTCACCCGACAAGTGTGCACGCACATGTGTTTTTGTTTCTCTCGCGCATTCAGCTTTCGATTTTTAGCGCCGTCGGCGAAAAAAAGCGACCGGCGAGACTCTGCATAAATATGGACGGCGAAGCCTCCACCGCGGTTAGCCGATTTCAGCAGATCTAACCGATTTCTCTCGAACCTTTCCCCTCAGGCATTATGGCGAAAAATTGTACTCTGTACTCAACATTCTACCGTAATTAAAAAATATCTATTTCAAGTTTTGTAAAAGATATGGAACAAATATGTATCTAATAATTAAATTGAGGATAAAAAGGAAAAATAGCGAGATTAACATTTACAGTCAACTCAAATTATTAATGAAAGACGTAACTTTCTATTTACTTTCGATTTGTTGCAATTCATGAAGAAAAATTTTATTAGATATAAAGAGAGATCCACAGTCTACTAATAACAAAAAGTTTGCAAATTCTTGGATTAATTAATTTTGTAACGCTGCCTCTTCTGCATAATTATCATTCTCATTACAATGCTACATGTGAGAACTGAATGAATTGAATTTAAAAATATCAAGATTGTATTCATCCAGATTCTGCATAGTTTTTACTATAAGCTTGAATTGATTTAATAATTTCTCATGAATGCAGCTTCAGAGTTTTAATGTTGATATAACACTGTTCTCAATTTATTTTTACTGCCTTACTTACTTACTGCCATGAAAGGCTAATTGTTGGTACCCGAAGAAGGATTGAATGTGCATGATCTCTGTGCCTTATACAGTAAGAGTGCGTTGCACGTCACTGAAAATGAAATAGAGTCGATACAGTATCTACGGGCTGTAAATTCGAGTCACAAATATCGCAATCATTTTACAGAGGTGAATCGAACAAAAACTTGAGCTGTTTGCGGCTTTCACAGCCTTGTATCTTATGATGATTGTTCTGTCAAACTTCCGGGTGTAAGCTATCGCCTACAGGAATTGTCTTCCAAGAACAATCATCGTAAAAACTTGATCTCGGAGGGATTAATACATTAGAGCCTAGTGGAACCACGATACTTGCAAGCGAACCTCGTTTCTTGCATTCCAGCATCACATGATAGGCGTGATCACTTAACACATTATCTACAGGCAATTATTCAGCACTCTAAAAAAGCCACAGCAAAGCATTCATTCTAGTCCACTCTTGAACAATAGTAGCAATTTCAATCGTGCACCAAATCACCCTGAGTAATTGAAAATAATTTCTTGTGGAACTACTTATTCTTTAGAAGAAGAATTGGATAAACTTCTCTATGATAGAGCCTAGTGTTTCAAATAATTATTAATGGCATACTCGAGATCCTTTCTGCAGTTTAATGTAGAAACTAAAAATTGTCTATAATCGTGACTAATTATTAGACTGCGGATCTTCCTGCAAAATAAAAATGTTTCGCATATATTGCAAGAGTAAAGTAAAAATTGATTTCATCCCTTAATGATTTTCTTGTATTAAAATTAATATTCAAACATTAAAAATTTCTCTAATCCTTTACTGTTTTTCATTTCACCCAACCAAATTTTTTTTATAAATGCTTGAAGATCCGCAGTCTAAATATTTAATAAAAACAATAATTTCGATTGCATCCTGTGAGCCTCGTTCAACCATTCAAGTTCGTGCTTAAGACATTGAATTAATCTTTCAGAACAATGTTGTATACAGATCTTATAAGCAATTTTTAGAGAAACAGATTGAAGAATCTACAGTGATACTCATGTTGGATATAGGACATGAAGAACATGTAACTGTAAATCTTATACATAGTCGATATAAGATAGAAAATAATTACCACGCGATATATAATCATCGACACCTGTATAATTAACTAACCCATGACATGCGTCTATATTCTACTTCAGTGTAACAAACTCTTTTGTTTTACGCATTAGTAAAATCCACTGCTCTGTTCAATAATAACCAACAACCCAACTAAAACGTCTCAATTTTCATCAGCGCAATCTCGAACAGAGTCACATCAACTAAGACAACCCAGTAACATGCTTCCACCCCTCGGTCCAAATGACTTTTTTTCATCACATCATTAAAGAAAGCATTAAACGAACCAACCCCGCCGCAAATCGCTTGCGGAGCACCGCCCTCTGAAGTATAAAGTCTCTGGCAACCAACCAACCGCGTCCGCATACAATCAACCCTAATCCGATTATAAGCGCGAGGCCCGGTGCGTCGAGGTTGCTTGCATCCTGTTCGACAGTATAACGCGATTCGAGGGCCTGAGCAATCCGAAATATCGACGTAAAAACGGGGTCCAACGATTTCTCGGAGGAAACAGCTTCCCGAAGAGGGCAGAGAGGGCACGCAGAGGAGGGGTCCGAAGAGGGGCCCAGCCCCGGTTGTGTCTTCCGATTAAGAGCGAGCTTGCGTTCCAAGGCGGTCGTAACGCCGCTCTAAGAGCCCGTACCTGTCCACGACCGGGTAATACCTGAAAACATGTCTCTATCACGAAGGGGAATCTCCCTCGGCCGGTAACGCCTTCGCATAAAACCGACGTTTTATCCCGTCTCCGGCGTCCGCGACGTGTTTACGGCGTTTCTATAGTCGACGGTGCAATAACCAACGTCCCTCACCATGGTCCCGGGGCCCCGTAGAAGAACGGGGGTTTGGGGGAGAGAATATTTTCACGGGGCGGCGTCTAAATTAAGAGACGGGAGCGTAAGGTGGCGCCGTCCCGGTATCAGGCTTTTTCTGCCCTTTTCCGGTTCAGACGGCGGCCCGGCTACCAATACCGTGATTCAAACATTGATACACGGCCAGCCTTAAGTGCACCCTTTCTCCTGCAGTTACTTTATTTTTCTCCTTTTTTTCTTTTGTTGCTGCCAGATCGTGCTACGACTGCTCTCTGCCTCTCTCGATCTCCTTATCGCTGCAGCACTTGCTCGTTTATTGGCTCCGCTGTTTCGTTCAGATGTTTCCCTGGCTGATTGATGCGTTTTCAGATTTCCAGGATTCTCAGATTATTTCTGCTACAGCACTGTGTGCTACGGGAGCTTATTGAAAACTCCTGGTATTATTTTCTTTGCGGCTACGATGATTAGAAGTCTTCGCGGATTTTATACTGCGAGAATATAATTGCGAATGAACATAATTATGTATAATTATTAGACTGCTGATCTTTATGCAAAATAAAAATGTTTTGGTAGCATTTCTAAACGACTTTGTTATATTAAAAGCAGAGATACAACATTCTTGAATTTTTAAAATCTTTTACTGCTTCATATTTCACCCATTCAAACTCCTCATAAATGCATGAAGATCCACAGTCTAATCATTATTTATTAGACTGCAGATTGTTGTACTACAGAACTACAATCATTTCTTTTCTAAATAATTTTAACCAGTTGAAAATGATTGGGACAGTATCTTTCAATTCTTTTGACCTTCTTGCTGTTTGAAATTGTACCTTCTAACTTTTGTCATAAAAATCTGCAGTATTCATTAACAATTAACAATCGAGTCCTAGGCTTCATACATTCTAACACGATTGTACTTAAGATAAAGGGTGATCTTCAACCCTGAATGATTAAGCTAGCAACATTATAATTGCTGTGAGACCTTGCTTGAATGGATCATTATAGAGAAAGAAATAAGAATTAGAAAGAGATCATTACCGAGATGCGTTGCTACCACAGTTTACTGAAGTAGCTATCAAGATTCGGGATTAGCGAAGTAAATGGGTATGCCATAATAAATGCGCAGAAGACGGCTTAGCGTTAATTAAGTTTCGGTACGATCGAAAGTGTCAGTTGTATTAGTAAAGACATAAATCATTTTATAAACGTGAATTACGATTTTCCTCGTGTTTTACGATCGTTGATTAAGTAATCGCTAGGCGTCATTAAACACGCGAATTATGTTACTTCTAATTCAAGCTTTGCTACACTTCCACAACGATATTATATTTTTGAAAAAAAATGAACTATGAAAAAATGACTATTACACGCTGCTACACAAAATTATACTTGGAGTCGATGACGTAATTTCATGTAAAAAATTAACTCTTAGGATAAGAAAGTAAATTTAAAAGAAAAATCAGCACTGCTTTCGCAGTAAAAAATTAATAGAACAAAACCTAGATGCGCAATACATTAATTAAACATTCGTGAAAAAGAAGTTCGTAAGAAGCAAGAAACGCACGCACACGAACGAGATTCAAGAAGAAATTTCTTCGGCAACGAGCGCATCCTTTGTTCCAGTTTTTATAAAACACAGAAAATGAGAATTTGCCTAAAGAACCGCGGCTGAGAGAAAAATCGTAACTGTGAAATCAAACGGACAACGAGCCGGGCGTGTACACGGTCGCCGCGTTTCTCATTTCCTCGGCAATAAATATCGATTTCGGTGCATCGAATGCCAACGCGCATCCTGTGCCACCGGCAAAAACGGCCGCCACGAGGAATTGAGAAACAAGGCCGAGACCATAACGCTAATCAGAAACAAGTAAAGAGGAACGACGGAAGAACAAGGTAATGAAACGCATAAGGCAAAAGGATCCCGGTGCCAATAAAGAGGGCGATTAAAAGGTGCATCGGCGTGTTTCGCGAGAAAAAGAGGAAGAGGTGAACGCAGTACGGTGGAATTAAGAGGACAATCCGGTTTACCAACTTCGAAAAAAAAATCTTTTTTACCTTTACTTTAATCAGTCGTGCTGCACAGTTATTAGTTCATATATGATGTTAAAAGAAATTAAATCTTCACCGTCTTTCTCTTTTTCGAAGTTCCTCTCTTTGGCAAAAAATTATTTAAAATTCATAAGGTGCAACATCAACCTTTTTTAATGAAACTTTCATTAACATATTCGTGATATTTTTCTGCTTAAAATGATACCCAACACGACACAGTTCGGAGTATATTTTCTTTCAATTGAAGATCCAGTAGAACTTCGATTATCCGAACCGATCACATTTGAATTGAAGATTCAGTTTAAATAGAAGGTAGAAAGAAATTGTGGAGAAAAGTATCGTCGTATTATTCTGAATATCGAATCACGAAAAACTCAATATGTACTTTTCGAAACATTTGCTTTTCTTCCGGCTGCATTGATTCGGATAGTCGAGGTTCTACTGTATCGTGGATTAAACGAGTAAGCACAATCCAAACTGTATCGTGTTTGGAGTCATTTCAACCAGAAAAACATGACGAACACGTTGATAAAGTTGTCGCAAAGAATTCGTTAAAAGCAAAGAAGGTTTCATCATTAGATTAGTATTGTCCGATCAGGTGATAGAGTCTGTGCACGAAGTAATTGACATTTAGAACCCGGAGTTTGCGCACATATCGAGACGTTTCAGTAACCACCGGTACAAGAGTCGAATGTGCCTGGAGGTGGAAGGAGAGTGGGTTAAGCGACATTAAAGAGAGACGCTAAGGAGGGTGGGGCACGAATTAACGAAGAGTCCGAGACGATCGGGGTCCGCGGGGACAGGAAGGATGGAACGAGAACGAGTGCCCGAGGTAAACGAAAAGGAACGAATCGCAGGGAGATTAAAGGGGAGGCCAGAAAAGGAGCAACGGGATAAAGGAGAACGAGCTCCGCGCCCGGACAGAAGAAGAAATCGAGGAGGAAGCAGCGTTACGTTTACGCCCACCGAATCGTAGCGGGGCGACGCGGTCGTGGAACGAAAAAGGTAGAAAGAGAGACGTCAGGGAGAGGCATGCCTTTACGATACCGTCCTCCGCCATAAACGTCACGTATCTTTGGCTAAAGAGAGCTCATAGTGGCGCCCCTCGCGAGCCCACGGCCCTTTATTAACGACGTGACTCGCGGACTTCCGGGACTCACGGAGAAACCACCTCGAGCGAACAAAGGGGATCGGTCCATGGGGTTTCGTGTACGCTCGCTTGTTCCATCGAAACAATTATGTCGCCAAAAGGGACGACCCAGGAGCAAGTCACACCGAGACCCCACCGGAATCGACCCACGAACAGTCGGACCGGTTTTTCGTGAAATACTTGTAACCCTTTTGTGCGATCATCTGATTTATTGTACGACGGTATGGGCGCGGCCTTGATCCCTCGAGGGTCGGATTCGATTCGGTGGTTTGAGAAGGTTTGTGTTTCAGTTGTTCAAGTTGATGCACGAACAATGGCAATTTTCTGCTAATCTGCATTTAATGGAGACGATGAAGTGTAAAATAATTCTATATGCTATTCAGGCTACTCAAAGTTATCGCAATTCATCGTATTCCAAATGTATAAAAATATTGTTCAACGTTTCATTTTCCCGTGGCAAGCTTTTAATGATTTGTATAAGTTTCAAGTCGAGTTTGAAAGATTGAAGCAGATTTAATTTCGATTTTTACTAGTTAATGAAAGAGTAATGACAATTTCTAATTTCACTGTAGATTTTAAAGCAAATTAAAATATGCTTCTTATATCCAAATATATTATATTCATTATATTCCAGAGATGCCAAATGTCATTAAACTCTTTCATACATTTCTCTGGGGTCATATTTTCATTTTTATTAGCACCAAGCAGTACAAGTAATTTAAAAATGTTATCAAGCATAAATCGTCGAGTGGAATAAATGACTACATAATTATGTAAAGTAAAAATAAAACACTTTTATCTTTGCTGAAAATGAAATATAGATCGCTTATGCTAAACTTAGACAATTTGCATGATTATCGTCGTGTTAATAACAGAGGCTACTTAACAACCAAATAGCACAGTTTATGCATTTACATTACAATTGTCATATATGTAATATTGTTTTATTTTCCAAAGAGACACTGTGTCGCTTCATTCTTATTCAGAAAATAAAAAGCAGGCACATGATAACAAAGTGATCGTCTCGTAGGAAAATTTTAACATCACAAACCTGCTAAAAGAAATCGTTGCGACTACCTTTCAAGCAAATCTTGTTATACACGGCTCATAAACGTTGATAACTTCGTGCTGCAAAGATTTCCTGAACTTCTAAGACGTCCTTGCACCTCGTCATTCAATTTCTAATTGTAAAATGTACAGTCTCTTATGAAAACTCTACTTTATGAAAATTTTTATATCACAAACCTATTAAAAGAAATCGTTGCGACTACCTTTCAAGCAAATCTTGTTACACACGGCTCATAAAACGTTGATAATTTCGTCCTGCAAAGATTTCCTGAACTTCTAGAACATCCTCACACCACGTCATTTAATTTTGAATGATAAAATATACAACCAGCAAACAAACCGTAACAAGAAGTTACATGGTACAAAATGTACCGTGTCTTATGAAAATTCTACTTTATGAAAATTCTTACGTCACACGGTCGCTGCAAAAACCATTTGTGAGAAAGTCTCGTTACAGAGATCACATAAAAATGTTGACAACTCCATCGTATAAAGATTTCCTCGACTTCGCGTCCTCGAGCGAGATCTCTACTTTCGCCGGCGCCGTTCCTCATTCTCCGTTGAGGTCTCATTTGGGTTTCTCGTGTTTTGCAGTGGTCCAGTGTGACCGTAACGTTGCCTACTATATACGCAACGACCGCAACCGAGAATTTCCTCGTCGGGGCCCGGGATCGCCCGTAATGATCCGTACGGTTTTCATTGGCGTGAAATACGCGACGTTTACACGCTCGTTCCGTATCTTCGCTCGCGAATAGCCCTGCGTACCCGCTGAGCGTTATTCCGCTCTCGATGGAAACGGGCTTGACCTTGCCCGAGCCACGGAAATGGAGCGATTTTATGTGGAGAGGCCTGAATCCGCGCAAAATAATCCTCAGCTTTCGGTTTCCAGAGGCCACCGAGACCCTCTGCAATCGCCACTGCCATCGAGAAAAGCGACGACGGCCACGGGCCGACAACTAATTTCGCGTGTGAATTACTTGGGTACCGCCTGCTACGTATTTTGCATCTCCGAGCAGAAAACATTTTTAAAAGCCGACTCTCATTTATTCTGCCCTTCTGTGCGGCATTCAGTTCAGTTTCTTTCATTTCGCGTAGGCAACCCCTTTGCAAAAGGGACTCATTACAGCTGCATGTTTTAGCGTTACTTTAGTGCCATTTAGTATCTATTGAAATTGCAGAAATTCATTGGAAGTTACTGAGAAAACTTTTATCTTTGAAAACCTGTTGCTAGTCAGATCGTGTATTTTATTGTTTTCATTTTTATAAGGCAATACTGCTGTTCTTTTTTAATGCTCGATAGGTCCACTGTCAAATATACATTTAATTTTGAAATTATATTTTTTCAGAAAATTATGAATACAAGCAGCACTATAAGGTTAATTCTTTGCACTCGGAGCTATTTTAACTCGAAAATCAAACGTTTCTTCTGATAATATTTCCATTCTCTATGATTTTTTAAATTTAGTAAATATGAAATTGATATAATACCTCATACAATACTTAAATGTTTATTAATTGATTAGATACCGACAATTCTAATAATTTCTAAAATATTTCCATTCTCTATGATTTTTTAAATTTAGTAAATATGAAATTGATATAATATCTCATACAATACTTAAATGTTTAGTAATTGGTTAGATACCGACAATTCTAATAATTTCTAAAATATTTCCACTCTCTATGATTTTTTCAATTTAGTAAATATGAAATTGATATAATATCTCATACAATACTTAAATGTTTAGTAATTGGTTAGATGCCGATATATCTAATAATGTAAACAATATTTTAAATAATAGTACAGCAATTTTCAGTGACGCCTCAAAGGCGCCTCTCGAAAGCAAAGGGTTAATGATTGATATCTGAATATCAATAAGCTATAAGTATTATACTTGTAGAACCCAGAAAATAAAATACAAGCCGGCACAGAAAAAAGAAGTGGGTGCCTATTACTCTTTATAATCGCATTACGAAAGCCATAACTATCAAACCCGATGGGTTTTCGATTATCTCGACTAGATTTCCATGTATATGGTTCTAGTATTACGGTTCGAATATATAATTCGCATTACTGAAACAGTAAAAATGATTGACATTATGTTAAGGAGGATAGACAGGCTCTGAACGAATGGATTCTAAATTACCAGAAAAAAGAGTCTGCATTAATGAATTGGAGACCGGTCTGGTTACAAGATCAAGCTAGATTTCATGCATCAAGGATAGCGATAAAAAGTTTAATAGGGTGTGAAATTTTACTGATGTAGTTCCATGTATTTTCGCTTTCAAGCTTGTGAATAATTCTCCGTGGAATAAAATACTCCTGGACAAGTGGCGCGAAAAATACCCGAAGAATGTAGTCATTTAGAAACCTGTCGGTCACGAGGAAAAAGATACTTTGCATGATAATCGTTCGATTCTAGCACAAAAGTGTAACTCGAAAGCGGAGTCTAGCGTCTAGCACTTCTTTATTAGCGATGTATAGGTATAATCTGAATATTTTTTCATGATAAATATTCAATGGTTTTGACAGGGAACATAACCTCAACTGGATAGATAAGAAATGCAAGTACACAGAGGCCCAAAAGTCACTAGATCATTTCAAAATAGAACTACCCTTCCATATTTTAAAAATGCAATTCTTTTATAAACGAATTTGAATTTCAGCTAATTATAAAGCCCCCTTTGAAAACAAACATTTCAAATAAAAGAGGAAAAGAAGAGAAAAAATCACTACATCATACTCGAAATATTGTCGAAATTAAACTCCTACAACTCCGTTAAAAAAATGTTACAACATTCTACCGGTCCCACATCAACCTAAAACAGAAACATATAAAAAAGGGACTTGTACTAGGATCGTTCTAAAATTCTGTATTTTCCTCAGAAACGTTCAAGTATTTAATTGAAGACTAAATAATTCAAATGTTCTAAAGAAGTTAAAAGACTTGATATTTGCAATTATCATACGATATAGGAGCGAAAGTTATTCTACAGAAATTTTGTTGGGGTCTTGAGTATACTGCGGGTTTTAATGCATTTATGGCTTATGAAAATTTTCAAAAAAGTACTCAAATATAAAAGTTCATCGAATTTAATACGATTTTTATTTATCTCAGCTCTGTAAAGGCTATCACCACTAAAAATAAGATTATATATTTGTTTCCGCTTTCTTAAAATTTGCCTAGAAAAATTTTAAATTGCATAAACATCCGCATTCTAGTCATGAGAATCCGTAGAATACCAATTAACCCTTAATACACAAGTGGTATTCAAAATATACTTTAGATTATTAAATATGTTGGTATGTAATCATTTACTAAATATTTAAATATTGTATGAGGTATTATATCAACTTCATATTCATAAAATGAAAAAAATTCTATATAGAATGGAGTTATTCTAGGTAGGAAGAAATGTTTAATTTTCGAGTTAAAATAGCTTAGAGTGCAAAGGGTTAAGAATTAAAATAGACATACCTAGAGGCTACAAAATTATATACGGAGTGAAGAAGTTATAATTGCACAAACTTCCATGTAGGTAGGCGATGATAAAAATTCTCGAGAACGTTCGAACTGGTTTTAAAAATCGTAGAAGGTATAGAGCAGACAAAACTCGTGTAGTAAGTTAACGTGTAGAGGTTTAATCCGATCCGTTCCGCGAGATTTGCACACCATTCGCCTACGCAATTAAGAGACAGTATTGGGGATAGACTATCCCATTGGGGAAACGGTAGAAACCACGGTTCCATCTCGGAAGTGACGATAACGAGCGTCGAAATCGCCTTTCCGTCGATGGTAACGCTCTCGTGGAAACGGTCAGGGTTCAGCGTGACGCTTCGACACGCTCGTAAAGCGACGCTGGTCGCAACCGATCCACGGGTTAAGTTGTCACCGTGGCCGCTTCGTAAAGAGGGTTGGCCACGGCTCGCCGAGGAGGAACATTAAGCGTGGAATCATCCTGAAATATGGCCAGATAAAAACAGCAGGCTACGACCTGCGGGACATAGCCAGGTCGGGTTACGCATCGGCTTTACGAACGAGTGACCTCCGGCCTGTGCCCAACGATGGAAAATAAAGAGTTGAACGAAAATTTGTTTTCGATCCAGCTAGACTGTTGCTGTTAATGTAATTTCGAATTTCCGGAAAAGAGAGTTCAGGCACTGTACAAATTTGAAACAAAAAATTTTAATCGTGAGAAAAACGTCTAGGTCGAATAGAAAGCAGGAATAACATTTGAAGAACTTTATGATATTACTTGCATCGGTTTTTTGTAAATTTGATTCAAGAGTCTAATATAATATTATATTATTTTTCATGAAATTAAATGATTAAGGACAAAAATTCTTTTGAATTATTTTGAATTTAATAACGCAGTCTACTGATGGCTATTGAATAAATTAGATTGAAGATTTTAATGATAGTATTATATTATTTTTAACCAAATTGAATTATTACGGACAAGAATTCCAATCAAATGAAATCTTCAATAAAAAGGAAACTATAACTGCGTCCTAGTGTTGACATTCAGACAGAACATTTTTATTTTGAGTAAAATAACGCAGTATACTGATGACTATTGGATAAATTAGATTGAAGAGTCTAATGATAGTATTATATTATTTTTAATCAAATAGAATTATTACGGACAAGAATTTCTCTGCATGATTTTATTAATTGAGATGAAAAAATTGAAAGAAGGTCAGTGTTCAGGTTTTATTTACGGGAAAAATATTTTAAGAAATTGAAACAACATTTTCAGAAAAATAAACATACTAAGAAAACACATTCTTAGTTCACTATATACCAGATTGGTTAACTGTATCAGATATGATGCACTATGCAGCGAAGGGTTAACACAGTAGGGAGTTTTTTGGCAATAAAATTGAAAAATAAATCGGAGTGCAAAGGGTTAAAGATATTTCGAAAGAAACCAAATTTCTATAATTCACTCCACTTCGTTGCAATGCAGGTAGAAGATTTTTACTTTGCATAAAGATCCGCTGTCTAGTCATTATCGATTAGAATTGATCGAAGTCCGATGTTTTGCCAGACTGTCGATCGTTCCGTCACCGGTCGCAACAAAAATGGTCTCGCGCGCGGTAACAGTTTCGCGCAAGAACGCCCACGAACCGTGAAGGACAGATTCCCGGGTGATACGTGGCTATCGAAAGCTACCCAAACAGATTGGCTGCACTTGCGGATCGGTAATATTGACAGGTAGATACACGTCAGTCCGAATGACCGCGCCGGGCACACCGATTAAACTAGTGGAATTAGCCGAGCATGTCCGAGCATTAAGGCAACGTTTTCCTCGGCGAGAGCAGGGATTATTAGTTGTGCAATAACGTAGCCTGAATTATGAAAGTCAGTGAACTCCCGCGACGACATGGCTTCAGCCTCCTTCAGTTTGCCAAGTAAATTAGCGTGCGCCGTGTAACGAGTGCAATCTGATACACGCACCGGTATTTACAATACTGTTCCTCATCACCGGTTAGCGCACGCTCGTGTTATTCGAAGCAATTAGTCTGCGAGCTATTAGAAAATCAACCGCATGCGTTTTCTGTTCTTACGATCCGCATTATACTAAACCGACGATTTTTATTCCGATCTCTTCTCAACGCACATTAGAAATAGCGATGATTGCTCATTTTCTCTGTCGATGACTTTAATGCCCGAGGAAGGATAACGTTCGGATTAATTGTAGTTTACGTTTCCTACGTTCGCGTTTCATGCAAATGCGTTGCAATACTGAACTGCTTTGTGCAATATTATTTTGTGGAACTTCAGGACACTCAGATTTAGTGAAGAAATATTACTTTCATGCTTTATAAATATGAAATCATGTAGGGATGAAGAATTATAGTACATTAAAAATCAGACAGATCAACTAGGTATTTTTTAAAACGCTTTCCCATTATACATTTACGTAGGGGCCATTAGTATCCAATATCCTTCACCTCTTCCTTCCTCTCCTTTTTGCGTTATCGCTTTTTGTGATTAAAAATGCATTCGTCATTGGCAAACGGTTATGTATACACTAGTGGACGAATGTAAACATTCAGCGTTTCTGGTAAAGGGAAATTAATTATCATTAATAGACTGGTCTTAAAAATATGATTATGAATAACCTCTGGGTTAGGTAATTTGCGCTCGATAATTTCTTTTTTCCAGTAATCTGTTACACCGAGAAAACAAGGAATAGCATTTCATTACCGATCATTTGAATTTCAGCGAGATCACATTATGTATGTACAATTTTGTTTACATCCTGTCGATTTGACGTACGCTGCAATTTGCAACGCGACCATGGACTCTCTTCATCTCGATACCTACTTGAATTTGTTTAAACTCTACGAGTATCTGTCGTACGTTTCGATTCGCGAGACCTCTAGACTCCAAATATCAGATACTTAAGTAGTATTAAGTACTTAAACGACTATAACCCCGCGTGATTAATATTAATGAGTCGAGCGTCGTCGTCGTTGTGTGGTGTCGCATTGAAAGCCACCACTGGCATTAATTAATTGCTGCGCTAACTTTACGATAAGCTGAGAATTTATGGGACAATATGAAATATACAAGCTACACACTTTGCGTGGTAATTATGAAATTATTGTAAATTCTGTCTCAGTCGGTAAATGTATTTCTATAAGAGTCTCCTGGCGAGTGACTCTGAACGTGTTACATATTATTCACTCGTCATGAACGACAATTATTTACTAGATAACATGTTGAATAATATCATACAAAGTTGCATCACGATTGCAATATTCAATAAACTCTTCGATTTTTAAACTAGCCAATTTGTAATTTATTTATATATTAAATAGATCTATATTCTTGTGAGCACTCCTTGTAAACACGTTGGCCTGTCTATTATTTCTAATGCAGCAGTTGTTTATTCAATCAATTTAACACTAGAACTACCGGACAAGCCAAAATGACCAATGCGAATTTTTTTCGATTAGAAATATTAAAAGTATAAATATGTTTTTTTGAGAAATTTTTTTAGTAAACTTCTCTATAGAAGTAAATATTTAAATATCCCGTGTACGAAATCTAAATAAATGCCATATTGTCATTATTAGAAGGCAATGTATGCCAACTGCGTTTAGTGCTCGGTAGTTCTAGTGTTTATTAATTCACCAGAATTATGATTTTGATACTATGACTCGAAAGAGACTCGGATTCCAATGTCAGAGGGTCAAATTGCATGCTTCATTCTACTTTGCACAACACCGCAACCCATAAACGTAGATCTACAAGTTCAGCACCACATGTAAAATTGTGTAACGCACGATTTCAGTATTCGCATCGCGCAATCGCGATTCAAGGCCAGCGACGAGCATTTAACGGGTCCCGGGTGCATTTTCCGCGGGTCTGGGTGGACACCTAGACCAAGTGAAAGGTGTGTTGGCCGTCGATCGGCCATGGCGTGGCCCCGGATCGGCATCGAAAACGTTTACTTTCCGCCGATCGGTTTTCCACCATCGAGCGTGGACGCGATCGGGGAGAAAAACAATCCCGACGTGACTCGTTTGTATATCGGCTGAATCTGACCGCTCGATCACTTCCTTTTGACGCTTACTAGACCGCGTCGAAGTTGCATTACAGTACTGTTCACTTAAATTTGCAAGATTCGGGACCCGCAAGTCGAATTCTTGCGTCACAAAACAACGTCTCTCTTCCAAGGCCGCACTGCAATCAAGTACGCTTGAAAAGAATTAAAAAATAAACGTGTAATAAAAATTTCAAATTCAGTAATGTTTGTCCTACCTTTCTAAACATGGTACCAATGGATTGCTGAGATTCTGCCGATTGGAACGAGTCCAAACACGACGTAAATCGGTCTACTTTTGCAGACTTCGTGTAACAATCGCACGTATGTTTTTAATTATGTCACTTACATCAAGTCCATAAAAGTAGTCTGATTCACGTCGTGTATGGACTCATTTTAATCTGAAAAATCTGAATAATACACTGGTGAATGTTTCTTTTCTTTTTTTAAATTAATCTTGATCTAAAAGGAGACCGAAACGTCGAAAAATATATTTTGTGATATTTTGCAAATAGTGTAGTAGTAACAACTGATCGAACCTGGGCACCAAAATCATTAAAAAAAATTTGTTAATACACTGGTACTATGCCTGAAAAGGTAAGACAAAAATTACTGCATTTGAAATTTTCTTTTTTGCAAGATTACTTTTTACCATTACGGGAACTCTTTGAGGTACGTCTTCCCCTTCTCTTTTAGTAGTTTCATTCTGATTCCTCGCAAGTAAACTCGAGGCAGTAAGTGTTGGTGTAAATGTGAGCGTTACAGATTTAGTCGACTCTAACGAAGCACTACTGTAATCCAGCTGGTGCTATAATGACGCGTTTTTATCGGCGCGGGACCGGTATCCGCGATGGCAAAGGTGCAGAGGTCTGGGTTAGGTGAAGCCGTGTACCGGGATTTTTCCCGTTCATGCGTCGTCGGCCACGGGATCAGAGGTCGATGGACAGATCGTGGAATTCAACGATCATCGGAAACCGCACAGGAACGATTTCTGAGACCGGCATCCGGGATAGACGCGGCCGCGTCTCGTCTCGTAATCGTCTCGTCCCTCGCGAGATCTAATTCATCATTATGATCCTGGAGCGAGACCGGCAATCGCGTGTGCCGATGCCAAGCGATAACGATACCATGCCGCGGAGGTGCATCAATCTGATCGGTAATAATCGGCTGCCAGCCAGCCGGAAATCCATTACCGGGACGTCGATGATTTAGCCTAGATCGCGCGTCGAGTCGGTTAGGCTCGCCAATCGGTTTCCCGCCACGAGTTTTCTTACCGAGGACAGGAAGTCGGAAAATCGAAAGGCGGAAATTGTGCTGGGTGGTGCGCAGCCGCTGGTTTCTTGCGAATGGATTATTGTGGGGAATAGGGCTCTGTTGGGACTCGAACGGATGCGGACTCTTAACGAGACTGGAATTGGGCGGCAGATTTGTGTTTTCGATAATTTTGTTGATGGTTGTTCTTGTGAACTTCCAGTTCGATTTCTTCGTCAAAAAGAATAAATTTATCGTTACTTTAAATCGCGGAATTTGAGAAATCAATTCACTTCTTGCAGGAAAAATTTTTCCGGAGAATTTGAAAATAGAGTTTCTTTAATGTTGTAAATTTTTGTAGAAGACTAATAGACTAGGTTCTTAACTTTCTGACAGAAATATGTTGCATTTAATGAATAACACAGTATATTATATTGTAAGTAAATTCATCGTAACCAGAAGAAGTAAATTGTTTAAAACTTTCGCGATCAATTCAAACGTGAAACTAATTCAATCAGAATTTTATAACTCTATTTATATAACAAGTTCATGCAAATAGAAATCCTAATGAGATTTTATTTTTTCCAAGAATGCGTTGAATGATTAGAAAGTAAATTCAACGATTAAACCGTACAGTTTATATTAATATTATATTTTATGAAGTTTGCACATTTTTACATGTCACGAATGTACTGTAAGGTATGAAAATTGCAATATTAATTAATCTACGTCCCAGCTTGGTCAGACGATTATACTAAACCTGTAATACTTGTACTAGTTGCTAAATTAGTGAAAAAAGATACTAATGGTTGCACAAAAGGTGAAACTCTTCAAACGCTTGTCAATTTAAAAGACGATTGAACACGTTCGTCATCCTGCAACCTCAATTACTAAAATCATTCGAATGAAACATATTGCATTAGCGACTTTCTTACAATCTCCATTTCATATTTCAAAGGACATAGTAAGTCACTGGACGGCGAAAGTAAGAGAATCATAGTATTTAACTGTGAAAGTATCTGATATGAATAGCATATAATTACATATTTCTGCACAATCAATTGCAAGAAGACAGATTAAAAATTCTTGATTTCTTTAAAGATCTTAATAAATTGAAAATATTCAACGCATCCTCGGACTGCTTTAATTTCAGTACTGTTTTAAATTGCACGAACACGTTTCGCCTTAAATTAATAAAATCCGCAATCTAATCATAGCAATTCTCAGCAGACTCGGCTTAACAGTAAAATATTTCGCAATAAGATTGCTGTTAGCTTCATTTTAGGGTCAGAGGCTATCGAACATAATTAGACGGTGAATGTGAAAGAAGCGTGTTACTTAATTGCAGTTTAAAATGAAAAAATACGCAAGGAGCGTTTCTCATCCGGGAGTAAAGGTTCCGAGGAAATCTAGAGCGCGACGCGTTGATACATTTATGGTCGCGAGATCGCTGGCGACGACTGCGGAAAGTCACGTAGAATGGAAACAACGATGTATGTATATACATATATTTTTTTCTTCACTCGGCGAGCACACGGAAAACAATGAATTCCAGCGCGGCGGAACGAGATCATTGCATAAGAGGCGGCGGCACACGATCGACGCGGACAGATAATTCGGTGTGCACACGTAAGCAATCGCAAAAAGCCTCGTAATCAAGGGAACTGCACACCCCACGCCGCGCCGCGTAATATATCGGTATCACGCGGCCGATCGTAAAAGGTCAGAATGTTATTTTACCCTTTGCTATCTCTTGTCTAACCTTTTACGATCGGTATCACTGATCTCATTAGACGTTAACAATAAAATGTCGTGCCGCCTCGACCTATCGTTATTACTGAATTTATACTGAACCGTTGCCTCGACAGTTGACCGATTTTTCGAGGTACATTGCGTCCTTTTCCAGCTCATCCTCATCTTCAATCCTCCATCCTTTTGAAGGATTTGAAGTAGGAACTCCCAGGAATATGACCATATTGTTTTTAAAATTTTTCTACTTTTCTTATAAAGTTAATTATCAAGGTTGACAAGATTATTTTTTAATAACCCAAACCTTTCTGAATACAACAAAATAAAATGTAGCTCAATCCGACAAACAGTTACTCAGACAAAAATTCATAATTGAGTTCAAATCGAAAAATGGTGACTTAAAGGCCCCCTAATTTCACATGGACTACAACATATTTCATTTAGTAACTTGTAACTTTTATAGCATGTCTTCGAGTCATTCAAGATTTAATCTGACCACAAATAAAAATGAAAATTGTTGATCTTTCTTGGATATTTGCTAAGGAATACGTTATTTTGTTACGTTCGGTAGAGGCTGTTGTTTTCTGAACGAATAACATATCAAATCATCACATAAATCAGAGGATGTTAGGGATCCGCGCAGCGAACATAATGTGTCATCACGAAAACACGCAGGCTGCACGAGAACGATGTAAATTTCGTCTTGGTTTTACGATCGTTCTTGGAATCGATCAGTGCTATGCGATTAACCTTTCGCCTCCGAAGGATCATGTCATAGGTTAAATGTTACGACGGTCCTTCCGATAAAAAGTGGGACTCCGACTTGTCTGCGATTAGATCATCGCGTTGGGAATTCGAGGAATCCTTCGAGGACTTTGAACACGCATCTGCTCTTTCTGCTTCTCGGGAGGATGAACGTTCGTTATTTCAGAATTCCATTGATGCATGCATATTTTTTCATATTTTCATACACGATTGTATACGAACGCAACAGATATTGTAGACATTCAAACTATTGGGTATTAAGAAACCTGATAAAACACACAAAATAGACATTTTGTCTGCATTCTCGTTTTGGTAAGCAGCAGAGGAATTTTTATAAAAAGGATAGTTGCATTTTTTCTGGGGCGCTCTACTTGATTCGGGGAATTTAACCCTTTGCACTCGGAGCTATTTTAACTCGAAAATTAAACGTTTCTTCTGACCTACAATATTTCCATTCTCTATGATTTTTTAAATTTGATAAATATGAAATTGATATAATACCTCATACAATACTTAAATGTGTAGTAATTGGTTAGATACCGACATATCTGATAGTGTAAACAATTATTTAAATAATAGTACAGCAATTTTTATTGGCGTCTCAGAGCCGCCACTCGAGTGCTAAGGATTAAAAAACCTGAGACAAAAATATACAAGAGACAGAAATTTTGTTTCGGTCAAACTTACAATTAGAAAAAAGTTGCATCGACCACGAGAAGATACATCTCGATTCGGGCCCACTGTGCATCATCGGGACGGTACAAAGGGTCATTAAAAAACCTGGAAAGAAAAAGTACAAGAGAAAGAAATTTTGTCGACGGTCAAACTTACAATTAGTAGAAAGTTGCATCGACCTCGAGAAGGTACATCTCGATTCGGGCCCACTGTGCGTCATCGGGACGGTACAAAGGGGCCCGGAGCAACACGTAGACACGAATCCACGGGGAAAGGTACACGTCAACGACGATGGTCGGACAGGCGATGGTACGATGGGTGCAGAGTAGCAGACGCGTAGCAGGAGTTCGGACCAATGATGGAGCTCACGGCCAGTCAGCCAGTACTAATTAACCGAGGAATGCTGTATCTAGATTGAAATCTGGGTGACCCGACGCCCTGGGGCCACCACCTTGGCTTGAACCTCCAGGCTTCGTTCTCGAGGCGGGTTCACCGGCCACTGTGTGCGCAAATATGCCTACCTACCTACCTGTGCTCTCTGCACGGGTAGCTATCCGCTTCTCCAGTACTTGTGCACGTGCTACTTTCGTGCGAGACGTTTTCTTGCACGCGACTATGCTTGTCCATCTGACGCGGCGTTTCTTCCGATGACTGGCCGCGTCTTTAATATCCTTTTTATTATTCATTCGACCTGATACCGATCGTTGCGCGCTTCTTAATTGCTCGGCAGAACTCGATCAGAAATTCATCGATTGTTTATCCTCGCGTTTCTCGAACTTCTCTCACTGTGAGAAATCTTCATAGATCGTCTGGAGTTTCGGAGAGACATTAAAATACCTTATAATTTTTAATTTGCCATATGTTTCACAAGATTGGCGATCTTCATGCAAGATAAAAATGTCGAGAAACATGCAACGGACACTATTGAATTCCTTAGAGAAATCAACCACCTTCATAAAATCTAAAATTACCATAGAAGTTCGTTGCTAATGACCTAGATGTAGATGCGACGTTAAACCTTAAATAAAAATGAATTGTTTTCTTCAATCGCAAGGAACAACAATACATAGACACTGTAACAACTTATTCTTCAGATAATTAAAATGTAAGACACGAGATTGAGAATCGTCTTTGTTCTTGAGGCATAACATTTGGAAGATCGTGGTTCACATAGCTGAGGGTTTCGAATGTAAGACTACTCATTTGGAAGTGTATTAACTGGTCAAGAAAATTGTTCGTTAGACAGTTAACTAGCCATGACTGTTCCCCATTGAAAGGAGCATGGTACACATAGTTCGTTCTAAATCGCTCCAGTTTCCTTTTCCACTAGACCGGGATCGCGGAACAAGGCTGGTTGGTACGGCTCGGTTACAAAATCGCAAGAAACCCCGGTCCCGGTCAATAAATCACCGATGCTCGCTGCCAAAGAATACTATACCCGATATTTCCGGGTAAAGAACGATCTCGGCGCAACTAATACCGGCGTTGTAGCTCCTCCGCTGGTACACGGGTCGGCACCGGCGTCGTGTCATTCTGTAAAACAAGGAGAAACGTGCCGCGGCAAGAAATTTCTCTATATCCCGTGCAGTGTCGTGCAATCGATCGACGTCTCTCGATATCTAGCCCCGCTATAGTGCCCGTTTCCTGGCGCATGACACCATCCCGTAGCCCGGCTTCTTTTCCCTTTTTTTTTATTTAACCAAGCCTCCCCGTTGCCCTCCCTCTCTTACGACCCTTCCACAAAGCCGCCTTTCCTCATTTCTCTCGCAGTCGGAGAAGCCGGTGTGTCTCGCCCGAAGAGGCGAGAAACATCGTGAGTTACCGCGTTTCGAAGATTTATCGTCCGCTGCTACTTCGGCTAGCGCACCGTGCTACCATGTGTGGGATTACGTAACTTATGGCGGAGCCGCGCGCGAGAGCCGGCCCGCATAAATTTCGCCCGGGAATATTAAACCGAACCTTTAAAGATTGCTCGCTTCTGTCCGACTTATCCCGGGACTCCGTGTCGAATAATTAGTTGGCTTGAACCGAGGTTCCGATATTTTTCACGAGATTTACGCGGCTCGCTCCTTGGGGGATGATTTCACGATGATAGCTTCACGATTGTTTTGGAGTCGTCGCATTTTATTATTCTTTACGTAGATTAGTTAGATACCTCCTTGAAGATCGTCCAATTTGGGGGTGGATTTTTAGGATGATTTTTGGGTTAGGTTGTTCTTTTTGATTTCGTGCCAATGCTTCGCCTATTGGTACTTTGTACAAATGTACTTTGAAATTACAAAGTTTTAAAGTACTTTGTGTAGATAAATTACAGCTTTGTCTTGAGGTAGTCCAATTTGGGGGGTGGCTGGATAGAAATTATTTTCGGTTAAATGAATATGCTCGGATGATTTCTTAACTCATACTTATGATGAAGATTCTGAACTTAATTAATACGTATGTTATTAATAGACTGCGGATTTTTACGTTAAATAAACAATGTTCGCATTGATTGCAGGGCACAGGATATAAAAATTGTTTTCTTTTTTAATCTATCCTGTTAAGCTGAAACTAATACATGATTTCTTTAAATAATTTTAACATATCCGATGCTTTAAATTGTACGTGTCCATTTTACCACGTTTATTGTCATGAATGGATAAAATCCGCAGAGAAACTCGGTTACACACAAGAGGCATCGGTGCAAAAAGTCGCATCATTGCGAGCTTGATTGCATAACCCTAGTTGACGATAAGTACGACAACACTCTGCTTAACTTCTTTCCCGCAAAGTTCACCGAAGTAGGTGAAATAACAAAAAATCGAAGTATTTACACACTCGAAGCACGTGGACTTAACATATCGTTGTAAGAACGAGATAGAAATTCCAAGTTCAGACAAGGTGTTCACTTCCATCACGATTTTATTTAATCATTAATATTTGCTCTTTCCAATTGAATCATTGTTCTGAAACTGAACCGAACGACTGCAAGTTTTTTTGAGAAGTTAAAAGAATGAATTTATCGATGTTATACGGAAGAAACTTTAAAAGAAGTTTGTTGTTGATTACAATCTTTAAGGAAATCGATAGAGGTTGTTTTTTACCACCTGTTTATCCAGATGTGTATTAAAATAGTACTTATATACGAGCTGAACATTTTATGTTCATGCTTTATGTATGTTCCCGATGATTGATCAATATCCTCGACTAATTGCAATTTTTTTAAAAATTGTCTTGTAGACGTCAATTAATAAACTAATAATTCTTACTTTCCCACAAAAATTTAAGACATTGTTTTATGCAATATCTCTGGATTGATAAATACTTCAATTACGATTTTATTTTCGAAAGACTTTCACGAGACCGAGATAAATATGTATAATAATTACGTGGGAAGAACAGAAGAGTTAATGAGAGTCACTGTGGACAATTTCGCGTTTACACGGAAGCGAAACAGTTCGCTATTACGCGGGCAGCTTGGCCGGAGTCCATCATCGTTTCTGCTCCCGTGACTTTTGTCGCGGATTCGTTGTGTCCGTGTGCCGGGCTTGGTGCGGTCGGGTTGCATAACGCGTTATAAAATTGCAGTCAATTGAAACCGCATAAATTTTCCCGGGGAATGTCGGTTCTTCCAAGCTAATCGTTCTCGCGGACGTGAAACGGCAGCGGCAGCGCGCCGCACAATAGCCGATTATTGTCCCGGCGCGGATACGTCCTCCGCTAATCCTGTTTCGTTGGTTCATTACGTGATTTTTCTGGTCACTATATCGTTTCCGATCCACGGTTTAATTGCGCCGGTATTCTGCGCACGTGATCACGTAACAGATGGCGGACCACCGCTCGGAATTAAATACACTCCTTCGTGGTTATTATTAATGGTCTTCGGGAATCGAGCCGTTGCCTTCCGGGCATCTCTACGGAGCCTCGAAAAAATATCGCCTGGCGCTTGAACTTGTTTGTACAACTCGCCGTTTCATCCCGTCCCGTTCCATCCCGTTCGTGAAATCCCCATTATTGATAGGTTTCTTCACCTCGGCAAATTATAGTTTTTGCACTTTGCGCCCGTCGACGTGCGGGCTACGTGAAAAATTGCCTCGCATAAGCCTCCTCCGATGCTTCGCCGGCTTCTAGCAGATTTTTTCGTCGGCATTCCGACAGAGACGTTTCTTTGCTTATCGCGTTGTCGAGTGACAGATCTCGTAGATTCGAGGATTACTACAAATCTGTGTCGTGTCGAATTAAAAATTTTAGTCTTCTGTTTGATGGACAGTCATTATTTCCTACGAAGTGGCTCGTTCGGAAACTGACAACAGATGTCTTCTTTGAATGACCGCTTCGATGCTGCTCGAAGTATCACAGGCTCAATTTGTACCATGCATCAGAATTTTTACATGAATTTCTTGCGCGTTGTTCGAGCTTCTCTAGACGTTCGTAGTTTGCTTACCTATCGTAATTCTTTGTCTTACAATTGTTGAACTATACTTGTACACCTTGTTCATGCATCTTCAAAGACTGACCGCGTACGTCTATCAATATTGTCTTAATTAATTATGAAATAAAATATTCAAATGTTAAATTAACTACAGACAAGATTCGCAACAATTTCACAAAATAGATCAACCATGTACCTCTATCTATATTGTCTCCATTAATTATCAAATAAAATATTTAAATGTTGAATTGACTACAGACAACATTCGCAACAATTTCACAAACTAGTTTACTAAAAATTGACGTTTTAGAGTATTGTGCTGTACCGAAAATTCAGCGAGAATCAGTTACGAGAAAGCAGCTACAACAGAATTGAAGAAAGATCCTTTGATCGGATGATAGATGCATCTCAATACCTCTAACAGTTTCCACGAAAGGTAGCTGTCTATTTCCCCGGTAATAACCTGGCATTAATTGCCAGTACCGTCTCATTTTCGTCATTCGGTTCGCCGAAGACGAGGGACCCCGACAGAAATTTCCGTGGAATAACACAGGTTCTCCGCGACAAAACAATAATTCACGTCGCGGCCTGTGGATCCAGTCGATCCCCGGAGCGGATCAAGATCTTAAGGACGCCCGGAGGTTGCCTCGAGGTCGAGGAAACAACGTGCAGGACAGACAGCAGCATCAGCTGCAACAGCAGCGCACAGCAGGCTGCAGGAGCAATCTCCCGGACAATTAGCCCGTAGTTCGTGACGGGTACCTCCTCCTTGGATCCTCTACCGATGCGGCTTTCTCTTTCTCTTTCTTCCACCTCTTTCTTCCTCTGTTCCTCTTCCTCCCTGCATTCCCGGGCTCTTCTAGCTAACCGCAATTCCCTTGCAACGCGTTATTCCTTTCTTTCGCGGACTACCGCTGTGTATCCTGGTTCCCTCTTCATCTTATTCGGTCCCCTTTGTGATCCCCTTCTGTTTTGTCATCGTTCGCTTCGCCGTTGCTCACCGTGGAAACCCTTTCCGGCTCCGAGGGTCCTCGACGGGATCAGAGTTATATCAACGTGCAATTGTTGTGTCCCAAAAATCGCACGATGTTGGTATTAAATCAGATTTCTTCGGATATTTTCGGGAGATTATGAATTTAGTCTTTGAGGATTTAATCCTTGTTATAGACTCACAGCCAAAGGATCTAGAAATCCTATTTGGCCACTTACTAGGGAACCTATTTTAGAAAATTCATCGCAAATTTACTGTTAGTTATCGACCGATTCTTTCAGTGGAAACATCAATTTTTATTATAGTAGTTGTTCACTTTTATGCGCTTTAATCAAAATGTTAACCCTTGGCACTCGAGTGGTGACTCTGAGTCACCCCTAAACATTTTTGTACCATTATTTACAATAAGAGGCTGAAAAGTATATAACAGTATTTTTAAATTCTTTTAATGCTTGACCGTTTTAAATTAAACTTATTTGTATAATATTATAAATGCATAAAAAATCCGCTGTCTACTAATCAATTGCTACACATTTAAGTATTGTATGAGGTGCTGTATCAATTTCATATCCACAAAGTGAAAACAAGATCACATACAATAGGACGAATAAGGGTTAATAGTTTTATTATAGTATAATCTTTCGGAACAACCTGATACATTAACAAATTGTCAAAGAGACGTGAATAATTTTTCCCCACTAAACATCTTCCCACGACTCATTTTTATCTCATCGTGACGGCAGAACGGCGCAGCAACGTGTCTCCTCGTCTTCGTCTCCCAGTCAATCTCTACCTGGCGTTTCTACCCTAATGACCTGGCAGGTGCGGCGGCGTGCCCTCTCGGTACAGGGCCACCCGGCTACGTGACGCCTCCGAAAACCTCCGTGAGAGAGCCTCGTGGTCACGAGTCGAATCCTGTCCGTGGCCTGTCTCGATCCCGAGGAACGCGTTCCCCGGAATAATCGTCCGAAAAAAGGATCGCCGTGGAACGATCGACAGGTGCTGGCCCGACGGTTCTACGAGCGCAGAATGAAAGATTGATTCCGAGATTCATTAGTGGAATCGGAGGAAGCTGTTACGCTTAATGGTGAAACGATGTTTTGTCGCGATAGAAGACGGAGATTACGAATTCTGGAGTGAGATATTCTCGGGTTGCCCACGATGGACGCCGTTTCGAATCGCCTTTGTTTAAACACTAGACCTGGGTCAAAGTGCTATTATAAATAGAAAAAGTAAAACTATTCTCCATTTGTTACAGAGTATAGACACACTTAAGAAATTATTTCCTTCTTCCATATTAATAGTTCAATTATTAGAATATTCAATTTTCTTACACTTTCTTCTGTTTTAAATTGCAGTTATCCAATTTACTATAAATTCATAAAATTCGCAGTTTAATTGTAACACTACGAGGTTTACTTTGTAATCTGAATGGGTTATTAATGCCATAATATTTTAGACTGTGGATTTTTAGGCAAAATAAAAATATTCTTCATTTGTTTAGGGAACAGGAGCCACTTCAGAAATTCTTTCCTGCTTCAATAATTTTAATAGATTGAAATTAATATTTTAAACCAATTCAATTCTCTCAATCATTCTGCTGTTTTAAATTGCAGTTAAATGCATAAAATCCGCAGTTTAATTATATCATTGTGGCATTCAATATTTACAATCTGAACGGGTTATTAATGTCATAATATATGTTTGAGGTATACATTTACATAGGTATTCTATAATACATATAGAGTCCAAACGGTATTCTTAATGTCTAAATCTTATTCTAAATGTTTCAAGACTGTTCTAATGCCTGTAATAAATTATACTGAACATTTATTAGCATCAGTAGAACATGAATGCACATAACACTTTAAATTAATTCAAACGTTCCTAAACATCTACAATAAATTCTTTCATCGACAGGTGCAATTTCATGAAACTTCAAACGTAAAAGAAGTGTCTTAAAAACGTCATATAGTATAATATCAATCACGTGTACAAACAGAAAAAAATATGAACGAAACTCAGAGTGTCAGAGCCGACAAACACGGAGCATCAAAAACGTGTTAAGTGGTGAAGAGCTTATTCACTTTCCTAAAAGCAAAAGTTCCCAGCTACCCGAGTCGGGGATCCATTCAACTTTCTTAGTCGTAAGCAGCGATAGAGACTCGTCCGAGGCAGCAGGCCAGGATGCTAATCGATTCTCGTAAGAACCAGCCACGACCATGTTCAGCGCATCCTTACGTATCGTTCCCGGCATCGGGCCTCTCGCGGATTAATTCATTCGCGGTTTGTACTCGTCAATTTTTTCACCGTGCCACGTTTACTCGCGGACGGATCGAGCAGCATGACGCTGCCGCGAAAAAGACTCGCTACCGAGGGATCGGTAATGGATGTGCATATTCGGTCGGTACGAAACCTGGCGCAACGATTAACGTTGCGAAAATCCCGTGTCGCCTGCGGATCGTCGACGTGACTCTATCCCGTGGCTGAATATGCAATAGGACACGTCCGATCTGCTCCGTCAATTTTACCTTTTATGCCGAACCATTGTCTTCGCAAATTTGTTGGCTGGAGATTGTGTTTCAGTTAGGATTCAACGATTTTTTCCTTGGTTAGCGAAGTTAATGCTTCAACCGGGACGATTTCTTTGGTATAACTAATATTAGATTGTACAGAGATTTTATAATAATTTTGTGTTTCTGTTTGTTTCAGGTAAGTGGTCGTTCATAAAGTTTTGATATGCATGGTGGTAACGTGAGTAGTAATTTCGTCCACGTTTTGATATAAAAGTGGAAGTAGATATTTATTTAAATTCTGTTTCTCACAATGCACTCGGACAATTTTTATTTTACATGAAGACCTGCAGTCTAATAATCGCGACGAACTAAGAAAGTCTTTCTGAGTCCAACTGAACTGAGTTAACCTCCGAGCTCATCACTGCAGATCTTTATGCAAAACAAATATTTTCTGTGAACCCTAGCAGAAACAATTTCTCTTCGGTTTCCCCTTCCGGAACTCCATTAATTATCTAATACTCGTTATTAAGGCGGCAAAGAACGTCACGGCGATGGGCGGGGAGGAAGAGCGGGGCTCTTTGCAATTCGATTCGAGCTGCGTTTACGCTCGTCCATGGAATAGTAATCAGCCACGACAGCCCTTTTACTCATTGTCAGCGGTGGCGTTCGTAGAAAAGCGTGTGACTGCCCTGACAAATTGGCCTACTACTCCCAATGGGGGACTCCGCTCCGCGGGATCTACGGCCCTCGATCGCTCAAAGTAATTAATTATCGAGTTGGTCTCTCTGCCTCCTAGGAGATCGTGCCGATCGGCACTGTCCGCGGCCAACAGAGAAAGAGAAAGACAACCAGCGTGGGCGAGGTGCGAACGATCCATTCATTATACTACACCGGCAAGGTCTTGTCTTTCAGACGGTCGTCGATGATGCTCTTTCGTTATTGTCACGTCCGGGGACCGGTCGACGGCGATTAACGGTCCCCGGATGGATCGCCTTCCTCTCGGGAAGACGTGGGTGGATCACCTCTAGGAAATTCTATGGGAACACTTGAAATTTAAGGATGAATATTCAATCCCCCGTGAAACGTTCCTTTGAAACGACCGGCCTCGGGTTCAGGATCCCTGTGAGTTACGACGTTAACGTTTTGATGGTTACGTCCACGCGATTTCACTCCGCCAGCGATTAATTGCTCGCATCAGTGTCAACTTAATTGAGCTGTGTTTTATGGCGGTCTCGAACGTTTCGATTTATCGTGTCCGAGGTCAAAAATTGTCATAATTTCAACTTAAAAAGTCGACGAATAATCTACACGGTCTCGTTTCACAAGCTACAGTTTCTACTTTCACTCCCTGAAGCTGTTCTGTTTTTAGAAATACTTTTTGTCCTTGCAAAATCGTTGACAGGAGTGAAGTTTGAACATGTTTACTGACTTCCAAAAATTTATTTCGCGGATTCGAGTATGCGGAATTGAAGGCTGAAGTGATCTCTTTACAATGACAGTACAAAATTTCATGCACGATGTTCCATTGTTGTTTTATTGCACTTTAAGTGGAACAGTGTTCGTTTACCATTTTGAACAGGAACCCGTCTCACTAAATTCCGAGGGACGCTAACAGAATTGATTAAAAACATTTACCATTTTGAACAGGAACCAGTCTCACTAAATTCTGACGATATCGAGGTACGTTAACAAAATTGATTAGACGGTTGAAAAGCTGTGAAAATGTTACAAATATTTTACTGTACGTGTTCGAATAAATTGCAGTGAAACATCAACGAAAAATTCGTAAATTCTACGGTGTCACTGTAGACTTGAATCTTCGATTCCCTGGTAGTTTAGCTCTGTAGAAAATAATTCTCGGAAAAGCCGAACATAAAACAGTGAGGACAGGTTAAAAAGAGAGGATGGTAACACGTACAAAACAAATCGCGGGTGCACCGATCCCGCTGAATAATTCAATGAAACAATTACCCGGGCCGATCGTGGTCCGCGAGCGGCAATCAATGATCCCATTCACGCCGCTAATTCTCATTAATTCAACAGTGGCCCGAACCCTTCGCGTATTAATCTCTTGAGCGGGCTGCGCGCGCGCGTTCGAAACAAATTATTTCCTCCGCGTTCGAAGCCATTCTGCAGACCGGAGTCGGAAGCGGTTCTCGTATAAAAGGAAACCGGAGATGATCGGTTCGTTAATGGATCCCGGCAACCGGTGATCGCCACCGGGTGATTAATTATCGAACGATCTTGCCGCCACAAACTGGAGAGGAAGACTGCGGAGCCTGGCCCGACGACGAACGAGAGGAGCGGAGACAAATAGCGTGGGCGAGGTGTGAACAATCCATTAATTACGGTGCATCGCGGCAAGCCACCGTATGTTGAATCAATCAATTTCCTGAGAACTTTGCCGTTTCCTTATTCCTTTTCGATGGAACGGTTCCTTAGGTCCGAAGATCGCTAACTGTGAATTAGAGACGTTAATTGTTAATGGACTTAATCCTCCTGCTGGGCTCGGGTCGGGATCAGTCTGCAAGGGATAGTGCCATTTTCAATCTTCGTGTAACTCACGATGTTAACCGTTTGGACTGCCAATTTTTTCAATTTTATTCTCCACGATTCATTATCATTACTTATAACTTCTTATGAAGTGTTTTAGGTATTGAGAATGTACTTCGAGAGACAATTTCTTTCACTAATTGTGTTGGAAATAGCTGAACACACATATATTGCTTGAATAATTTAAAGAGATATTAATATTATAAAATATAATGCACATTGAAAACATTGTTGTTCTGTGTAAATTAAAATTCTGTGTATTCTTTTGTGTATGTTGAACTTTCTTGTAATCGGTAAAAGAGTTAATATATTTTATATACAGCATTTCTTACAGCATTATACACTTTGTAAAAAGGCGATTGTAGTTAATATTATTCTACCAGTTGGACTTAATTTACAATTTTTTATTATCATTAGTGTAAAGTATTTTTAGAAAAAATGCAGGACAGGTAATAATGTTTTATGGACTGATTAGATAAAGAAAAGGAATTTTTTACCTTGAGAATGTTCAATATAGTTAAACAAAAGTATAACTGCACGAGACCCCGATAAAGTTCAGGAAACCCACTAAAACTACAGTACCGTAACGTGACATAATTTCATCTGAAATACAACAGACTGGTGATTACCATAATTAGAGTCTCACCGCACAGAAGGCCTTGATTGACATCGTAAATTACCGAACGCTGATGACAACCCATTCGAATCTCAACGATTAATTGATCGGAATAGCAAATTTACATGGACCAGAAGCTCCAGTCATTGCATTACAAAATATTTCGTGACAGTACGTATTTTTCAAAATCCTTTTGCCGATTTTCTTTTGTGTAATATATTTAGCAAAGATTATGTTAATCGGCGACGTATATTTGCAATAAATTTGCAACTCTCTTTTACTGTTGACGGACATTCTACGGTTTTAAAAGTGATGAAAATAGATTTCTAATAAATTTATAGTCGCGGTGTCTGTCTTTTGATAAATGTTCTGTGATGTCTTTAAATATTTACATTCTCATTTCATATATCTTACTAAACAGTTATGGGAAGTTATTGGTTATGTGATTTATGCTATTTTAAATACACAAGTTTCACATACAGTAGAACTCGAATCAAATCATTGCTTGTCTGGTATTATACAACATAAAGCTTATAGAGAAAAATGTATACAATACATTTATACGTAGAATAAGATTTGTAGAGCATTGTTCTGTATAAAATAAAAATTATACAATGCACAACTAGCTTGCAAAATAGATTTTACACGATATTCAACAGAATTGAATATTGCTTGTCTGAAACTAAACACTGTAAAGCTTCTAGAATAATATTACATGTACAATAATATTTATAGAATATTATTATGTATAAAATAAATTTTAAGAAATTGTTATGTACACAATGAAACTGATAAAGTGTACAACAAGCTTACATAATCGAGTTTGCACAAGCTCCAACCGAACAAGATTATTGCTTGTCTGAAATATAGAATGGATAATTGGTTTCACTCTCGTCTTCAATGGATGATTAGAGAGGCACCGCAATCAATCGATCATTAGTGAGTATAGTCATCGGCGTCTCAACTTTGTCCCTTTATCTTCGGTTTTCTAATCGCTGATCGCGGGTCTGTCCTCATTAAAATTCCTCACCTATCTGTTGCATATTCATATCAGTGGTATAAACCACGAGAGATGAAACGATTGACCCAGGGTTAATGAGTTCTCTCCGGATTGCGTGTTCGATATGAGATTTAAGGTATTTCGTCCGGCGAAGTATTTAAGTGGAATGAGTTTATGAATATTCATTCGTGACAGAATCGGTGATAAAGGTTGACTCGGATGGAATCATCAGGAGCGAACGTTTAATTGGCGGTTCGGGATCCGGATTAAAATTTTTAATCTCTCTAATACTGTCAGCGATTATAGTATGCTCTGGGCGAAAACGTTTCTCTTCTGAAAACCTCAAGCTATAATCTTTTTTCTTGAAATGGAGGGCTGCGAAATATTATCAACAATAATTGGAAGAGATTTGAAACATTTTATTGTCAGAAAGGAAATCTAGTATTCTGTAGATATTAATTATTAAACTGTGAACCTTTTGTGAATTTATAATATTTACAAATATTTTAAATTTGAACTTCTTCCAAATCCTGACTTTTATAAAATAATTGATGAAATTTATATTCTGTATTGAATAATATTGTGGACGTAGTTAATAACTGTTTCTTATCTAAATCAGTTAAAATGTTAATAGAGTTTGTCTACTGTAAAAAATTAATAGTCCTTATCAGATTCTAATAAAAGTCTGTTACTTTGATGTACAGGTTTGCCTTGGTACAAAAGGCAAGTTCGATTCGGTGTTATGTGATCAAGATAATAGATTATAACAAAATGTGTTCTAAACGCTAGTACATATTTTTTGAGGTTCAATTTTTGGTGTCTGTGCTACTCTTCTTGTTTAGTCTATTATTTAGTATTGCTATTTCACTCATTTTTATCTTATCCAGGTCGTACCATATTTAGTTTGCTCGTTAATCAGATTTCGATGTAAACGTCAAGAGAAGTTTTTTCCATACCGGCGATCTCCATCATTCATTACTAAATTATGTATGGTACAATCAGTGATGAGATCGAGCCTAAGTCAACGACTAATCAATCATTAATATCAATCAATTTAATACGTGGAGTCCGTTCTGTTTTCGTTAGATGTGATTGATGATCGGCAAAACAATTGGTTCATTCCGTGGTCTTGTATATTACTTAAGATCTTTTCCTAAAGTAATAAAAACGAATGTATGTTAAAAATAACATGAATATCTGTGTACAATTATGTACGTATTAAATCGTACGAAATCAATCAGTGCATAATATCATTTCGTATTATATAATACAATAGAGTAGTATGAAATGAATAATATTATCGAGTCTACCAAAAAACTAATAAATCCACATGCTTCCTAAAAGTATTTTAAAATGATACACACTTTCCTTTCAAGCCTTCTATAAAATAATGAATAAATGAATGAATACGAGAATTTATTATCATTATTTTGGAAAAAGCATCTAATCTTTTATCAAATCGAATGATTTATAAAAATGCATTCAGCTAAATATTGATTAAAATGATGGAAAGCCTCTGGCAAAATAGAAAGTGAGTTTATGAACATTTAAAAGTGTTCAAACAGAAATCAAGTGTTATTCTCCATCTTTCTATACTAGTAGACAAATTGATGCAGTAAGTACATCAATTAGGGAGTCTTCCATCAAACAATTGCCTAATCCCCTGCACCAAAGACAGAAACCATGTACATCATAATCTGCAGTTTGTTCACGAAGTTCTTGCACCAACATACAAGCTAATAAAATAGCTATCTCAACTAGAGCGTCCCGCAAGAACCGCCTAATCCCCAGCACTGAAGGTAGCTGAATATCTAGTATGTAACTCCATGTGCCATCTAATACTGTGGTGCCCAATGCGGTTCGGAACCCACGTTAATAAACTGCAGGTCCCGTCGCGAAATAACCTTAACAAAGAGTTGAAAGCAACGTTAAATAAATAAACAAAGAGTGAGAGAGAGCGCTATAGATCCCGGCTAATGCTTTCTCTCTCACTCTTTGTACCCCATGCCGACAGTGTGGTCTTCAACTCGCCTGTAAGACGGCGCAGTCTATCTCTATATGTCTGTAGTCGTATCATAACCATGTATTTCTAACCTTTTCGTTTGATCCTACTACCGAGCATTTTATTCGTTGCGATATATACCAAAATGTTCGCTATCATTCTAAAGATCGTTGGTTGTCCCCAATCGGTGGACCGGGGTTCGAATCCCGTCGGGGTAAGAAATTATTTTTCTCCGTTCATTCTCAGTTTAAATTTTCGCGCCCGACTTTCCACTTCCGTTGCATCGTCGCGTCACATATCCGTCCCGTCAGAAAATTGTTACCCTCAGCAAAGAAGTTTCACTTCAAAAAAAAGTCTAGTAACAATATTGCCCGGTCACCTGATCGTGAACGAGGAACATAGTCACGGGGACTGAGGGAGCAATTGCCCCTGTGAGGCTAATCGGTCAGTGGTCGTAGCTGCTCCCACCAGGTAGTATCTCGATCAGAGCTCGGTCGAAGGAGTGAAAGGAATTCGATTAGAGGAGATTAGGATAGTGTACGGAGACGAGTCGGGTACGAGAGCGTGTCCTGTCGATGTGCATCCTCTTGTCGCAGGATAAGGAGAGCCGATGCGAGCGAACGTTTGCCGGCCGAGTGGCTTTCAGAGCGAGACGTCAGATCACGAAGACAAAGCCATCCATCCGGCAAGACCGGGGGACAGGCGCATTCCATCGCCTTACGAGGCGTCCACACGCATGTCCAGCAACGCACACAGCCATCTATCCGACACAGTGGTGTGTGCTTGGCACTGTTTGAACCTGGAAGCCTGCCGGTCGCTACGGGGTCACGAGACCTCGCTCGAAAAGAAAGAGAAACAGGCTGCCCAGGATGCAGCTCGAGGTTCTTCCACGTGGGCTCCGCGAACCTGACCAACGGTCGACGATCTCTGCCCCCTCGAAATCGGTTCGAGGATCGGCCATCAAGTGCTTCGCGGCCTTTACGGGCTTCCTGATCGGAATATTAACCCTTGGGAAATTAGAGCGGCGACTCACAACCTGGTTCAAGCGTTTCCTCCGGACACCACTCTCTTCGGATTTTTATGGAAGAAAGTTTACTTAACCAATATGATCAGCGATCATTTAGAATTAGATGAGAAATAGACGTCTGGGCAATGTAGGGATAAAAAAGACGTTCTAGAATAAATAACTAGATTCTAGTTTGTTCAGGAGTTTCTTTGCTAATATGTTGAAGGTTTCATCGAGATTTTAATGAAATTAATTCTTCACGGATTCAATAAGTTTCTCTAATTAGAGCTAACTCCTGTAACATCTCATCCTCTCACACCTTCAATACAGAAAAACTCATCCATGGAGCACCAAGATCGAACTCTTTGGCAATAGAAATCTTGAGAATGTAGGATTACAAATATAAATAGATGATCTAGAATAAATAACTAGATTAACGTTTTTAAGAACTTCGCTGCTAATATGTTGGAGGTTTCATAGGGATTGTATTGAAATTAATTCTTCAAGGATTCATCAAGTTCCTCTAATTAGAGCTAACTCCTGTAACATTTTCTCTCACACCTTCAATACAGAAAAACTCATCCATGGACCACCAAGATCGAACTTTCTGGCAATAGAAATCTTGAGAATGTAGGATTACAAATATAAATAGATGATCTAGAATAAATAACTCGATTATCGTTTTTGGGAGCTTCACTGTTAACATGTTCGAGGTTTATCAGGTGGTCTGTGCACCCACGATTTTGATGGACGACGTAATATGTCGTGGCAGCAAAGATCATGAAATTTCTCTAATCAGAGCTAATTCCTGTAACGTGTAATCCTCACACACCTTAAACAAGGAAAGATCCATAAATACTTTGAATCTCAGTCTTCCTTTGTATGAGAAGAAGACATATGTATCATCAGACGTGCATCAAATTCATGGTTCCACAGACGTCATGAAGAATCCCTGAAGAATTAATTTCAATTAATAAAGCAGCTGGTGGTTCATGGATATCTTCAGCCACCAGGTACTTTCTTACTCCAAAATGATACACATCCAGCCCCGCAGATACCAATCTAAGTAGAGTATCCAAGACACCTAGGCTCATCAATCAGAAACAGTCCGAGCAGGATCTACAGGGTCGTGATCTTCCATTACAGCATGCCGATTCGCGTTACATTCGACATAGGGAAGGAAGAGCATGCGAAGCACATGCACAAATCGAGAAGAACGATCGATCTTTCTCAGTGGACGGAGAGTCCGATCGGCCTATATCACGGGGGTATCGCGACGCGAACCGGTCGAAACCTCGTCAAGGTCTCCGACGTGGTACCGAGGCGAGGGGGACACTAATCCCTTAATATCGTTTTACAAGGCGTCTTCTCGCGATCTCGGGCCGCGTGTCAGGTTATGGGAGGAGGCAGGACACGAGTCCACCACGCCGCTATCGGTCCCGTGGAATCTCGCTGGGCTGACATTCAAGAGGACATCGATCGACGATATCGTTGTATCGCCCCGACTGCTCCGGGCTCGTTCTTCTTTTTCCGTCCATTCTCTCACCTCCACCTTTTTCCGCGGCCGCAGACGACCAGGGCGAGGCAAGGCGAGGCGAAGCGTGCACGTTCGTCCACCTCGTTCCCTCCCGTCGTTTTTCAATCTTCGCCCGAGGAAACCGGCGTCCCGAGGCGCACGCACCGAGTGTGCGTGTCACGCGAGGTGGAGGCTGAAGAAGGAGGGTCGCGTTCATTCGTAGCTCCGGGAGAACAGAGGCTGTAGCCTCTTCCGTGACCTGAACCGGTCCGCCTCGCGCTCGTTCTATGCAGAGGTTCTCAACCTAGGACTACGCCTATGCACCCCTATCCGCACATCCGAGCTGGTATTATTATGTAGTAGTCTCTCCGTAGTAGTCTCTCCGAACGATAGTTGTAAAGAGTGTCACAATAACAGCGCCGTTCGATTCTTAATTTGTAAACGCTATGTACTTTCTTACTAACTCAATACATACAGTGACTTCCACTAATATTCAGACACTCTTAAAAAGACGATAACTTTTTTAATATTGTACTGTACGATTTGAACTTTTTTGGGCAGCTAGAGAAATCAGTTTTGCTACAGGATGTGAAAGAAAATTTTGTCAAAAATTGCAATTGATCGGAATTGTAGAAAAAAATACTAAAAGTTGCATTTTACAACTTTTTTATATGGGCCTATATTGCTCAGTAGCTAGACGATGCCTTTAGAACACTGGGTCAGAACGGACCCAGACTCTGCCATGCAACTGTTAAATGGTCTTTCATGTAATGACTGCTGTCTTCTTTAATTAAATGCAATTGGCTAGGCTTAACACATTACCTACCGAAAGCCTATTAATAGGATTTTTAATAATTGTGCTGCACCAAAAAAGCACAGAAATTTTCTTTTACATTAAAACCTTAAATGAAACTATTATATGAAGTTAATGAGGGTGACTTGTTGGTTCACAACGAAAATTGCTGTTGCTATTGGAGGTTTCGTTAAAAACTGTTTAGCCATGTACCATAGATATTTCAAAATTATACAATAATAACCGGACGGTAATGTATTAACATTATTTAGCTGCTTATCAGCTTCTTTCGTACTCGGACAGTGAATGTTGTTGATGATTAGATAACTAGCAATGGTTAGATCTATTCTGACAGTTGTTTATCCATGTCTTCTTCGTGTATTATTAATGGTGTTTTATCTAGATCTTGTGGCATCCAGTTACACAAACTTCAATTGATATTAATCACCAGTAGCTGAAAGGCTAAATGATGCCAGGCACCGCAATTCAAGAATTAAATAATTATTTATGTAGTTTTATATTGAATACGATTGTGTTTCTACCAAATACGGTATATAGTTATATATTTTATGATAAATACGGTTTATGAATTTCACTGAAACATAATCGCGAGAGATAATGGCCACAGTGAAATCACGATAGCCCCGGCTACCTGTTAATATCATCTAACTCCGAACGGTCATTATCGATTAGATAGACACGATTTATTTCACTTATGATACGCAGTAAAGATAATCGGTGTTTCGTCCATTAGAAAATTTATCTTTCCCATCGTACCGTACGAAGTAAACACCAGTTAACGGTTACGGCGTCGGTAGGTCGATTCACGATTAGTTCTCTCTATCTCGCTCTCTCTGTCTCTCTCGAATCGAATTTTACGGCGTTTCGATGCGGAAGGAATAAACTTTGATATAGATTCTGTTCGAGAAGCGAACCGATTGTTACAGATCGCCAACCAGCGAGAGTGTTGCGCTGTGTCAAGCGAGATCAGTGACTACAGATTTAATTAGCCGTTCATAACACGACACCGAGCTCGCATTCGAGCCTGTGTTTAATTATTTAATTCCATTGCCATGGTGCGGAACGCGTTCAGCGTTTGACGTTTCGTTTAGAGGAGAAAGACCTAAGCTGTCAGCCTGGCCAAGGAAAGAAATAGTACTAGGTAATGTACAAGGTGTTCTTGAAATTGCGGTAGCATCGGGAAATAATATAATGATATAATAATAAATTAGTGTTGCATATTAGGGGAATTGAGTACCGAAATATAATGTGGACATTTTGTAATAATATTTGAGTACATATTTGTCTTCGTTTTTTCCTGATACAGGAAAGAATTAATATTGCACTAATATTTTAATTTAGTGAGGCGGATAATTATTAGACTGCGTATCTCTACGAAAAATAATAATGTTCAGCATCAATTGCAAGGAACAGGAATCAGATTAAAATTTCATTCTTTATTCAAACATTTTAATAAATTGTAAATAATGAATGGATACTCTTAAACTCTTCGAATCTTTTTGCTATTTTAAATCCAAGCTACTCATTTTTGTTATAAATGCATGAAATCCGCACTCTAGTAATTATATATCCGAATCCCGATGGCAGGAAATCGATCTTTGGTTGTCGATTTCGAGAACCCATTTTCAACGAACATTTTCCAACGCAACGCGAAACGAGCGCGAAAATGTTTAGCCTTGACTGTGAGCCGATAAATTTCCACGCACCGATTACAGTTTTACGATTGCTCACAGGAGATACGGTTTTACGTCTTCCTTTCGATAATTGAACGCCCGGGAACGATAATCGAAATGCTGGGTATTTGTTTATCGGTGACCGATAAGAATGTTTCACTAAATGCTCGCCGACGGACTGGGTTAAGTTAGTTTGCGGAAAATAGTCTTGAAATGATTAATTCGCGTTTGAATATACGGCGATGTTTCAACTGAGCCTCTGCTATGCGAAACGACACGTGGACAACCTCATACATAAAAGGAAATTTCAATGAACTAATTCATACTTAAGAAATTCATTTAATTAAGTAAATTTTTCTTATTAAATTAAATCAAATTAATAACATTACTGCATATTTAATTTTCCTTTCTTTTCCAAATGTTTCTATCCCTTTATATACGTTTTCATAACAAAATAGTTTATTCACATGCATCAGGCACTAGCAAAATGATTTAAAGATCAGAAACTATAGTGAGTAATATTTCTCGTTGGCAAGCTACAGTGAAAAAACAAGTTTCTGAAAATCGAGCAACAGAACTTTCCCCGACGTTAATAAATATATATAAAGGACGAAACTTGACGTAAAAGATAGGCAAATCGCTATCTGCGAAAAGCGTTCGGTAACGAACATAAATAATACATTTAAAGATACGAATTGTCAGTTTGTTTTGAATAAGCAGACACGTACCCGAACATTTATTTATATGAATAAATAAATTTCGAATATTTCCATACACGTTACTTTAAAGAAACTTCGTTTCCTTTTTATTGTGATCTAGATATTACAAAAACAAAGTGCCACATCATATTTCCAATTTATTATAGTAGCTACCTAAATAAATAAATTTCTCAATAATTTCTCAGACAAGTAGGTGTACAATATTGGCAGTGGATTTCTCTTGAAACAAGAAATCGTGAATGGGACAATTCAGTCATTCGATACTCGCAGTCTTCGCATTTGCTTGTTATTAGAATATCTTTATTCGAGTAAAACCGATTTCTGGCAGCAGGCAGGATCGAGAAGCAACAGGAAAAAATCGGAGGAAGACGAAAGTTATGGTCGGCCCGGCTGCAAAAAGTGTCGTTTGCATCAGGAGCCGGGTCTCTCGGCAATAGTGAACGCCCACGCGTGACACCGTCATCGCCGATTTAATAACAGTATCAGCACCGTGCGGGAAAAAATTCCCGGAGAAAACGGGGGAGCGAGGCTCGCGATTCCGAAAGGGCAAAGGCGACGTCGATCTCACGGCGGATTTTTCGAACGTGGAATTTCCAAGCCGGACAAAGATACGTGCCTCTCTGCGTCCCCGGTGCAGTGCATATATGCAACTGCAACGGTGCAGATTAGGCCGTTTCGAGAAACGTGCACGGGGACGTGCGGGCACGTTGCCGCTTGCGGCACGTCGTCGCAAAAGTCAGAGGTGACGTGTCACTGAAGGTGACGACGATTCCGCGGCGGAGTTGCGCAACAACGGCGAAATAACGGCTGCCGTTGCACGCGAACCGACAACGAAACGATCTCGATGCCCCCGACCACTTGTTCCTGTTTGCCGCAGGCCCCGGTGAGTTATTGCGAATAAGCAGCCCGGTGTGGCTCACGCTCATTGTAAACTGTTACGAAATTTCGAAATCCTCCAATTGAATTTCAGCCGATCGCGGATTTCAAGTCACTCAGAAGGCCGAAGAAAAAGTGATCTTGGTGAATTTTTTTCTGAGAATCGGTACGGTCTACTTTAAAAAACATTTCTGCACTGAATTACATATTTTGAAGAGTACCTCTTAATTGTTTTATATAAAAATGTTTTTCAAGTGCAATGTTATGGTTATCTCCCTGAAGGCTGAAATAACCAGCACAAGGAAAATTTATTCCAAAAAATATTCCCGCACTTGAAAAGCTCTATTTTAGAGAGCACATTACAAAGTTAAGCAGACTTGAGGTCGGTCAGAATAAATATTTCTGAATGAAAGAATTATAAACTGGTCCCCGGAAGAAACTGTTTTAAATGCGAGAACATTTTGTGATTAATGTGTCACAGTTTTTCAGGAAAAAATGGCGTACAATTAATTTCTCCGGCCTCCTGACCTGGCCATGATCTTTCGATTCAATTCTGCGAACCTTTGCCCTCGACGTTCTTACTTATACAACATTTTTTCATACATTATTGAGAGATTCTTTCGCGGTGATGAAATATAGAAATTCTGTATTATTCATGCATTGAAAGGTTAAGCCGTGCTCCTTCAGCATTTTATTCAGAAATTGATTAAAGCATTTAGTTCAACGGTCCGCGTAACTCATGTTCGATAAATAATATTACTAAAACAGATAATTAATGTTTCTTGGGAAATGAATAAGCAACGAAATGAATAGGTGAAAAATGCACGGTAAATGCATTAAGATTCGCCGGTCGGGCCGTCATGCTTTCTTCTTTCGTCGGGCTAAGCGTCCGTATCGCGGTGTAGTTTCTCCGTGGTCTTCTCGCGTATGAAAAATCCTCTTGAACAGAGTATGTAACAATCTGTAGCCGTAGCATTCAGTCCACGCGTAGCAAGGAAAGTCGCTTGAAAAACACACACGGGCCGGAACAAGAGTCGCTGTGGTGTACCAGGTTGGCGGCGACCCCAGAGCACTCGGAGATCTCGTTCACACGGCGCTCTGCCCTCCTCGCGGAAGGATTTGCATTTTACAAAAAGGACAGTCGAGTATTCTATCGAGCTGCTCGTGGAATACGTGCGGGCAACGCTTAAGTGAGGCCCCGTTGGTTGTCGGGGCCCGGTGTCTACGAACCAGGGCCCATGGACCAGGCCCCGCGTGTATTCGCCCGAACAAGAGGCTGAGCTCCTCCAGGGTCGGAGTCGTTACTTATTTACGCAGGCTGCATTGTCGGGAACAATTGCGTAGGCCAGGCCCATTAAATCTCCGACCTTTGTGTAATTACGAGGAAGGGTCAGGTGGTCCGACCTTTCGGCGAACTGAGTCGGAAGAAAATGAATTGCCGCGCGAGACGTCGTAATTCTGACTCCCCGGCTAGAGAGACTGCTCCCGGGAATAGAGAAAGAGAAATGGCACCTCTCGGATACGTTCGAGTAATGAAAATCGTTGCCCGATACTCTACGACAAACAACCGCTTTCCGTGAATGCTTGTTTCTTTGCCGATGAATCGGTGGGAATCACCGCGGTTGGGTCATATGGGCTTAGTACGCGCGCAGGCTAAATGATTACCATTTTGTGCGCGAGTGACGCCGAGGTCTTGCGATTTTCCGAGGGCAAGCAGTCGAGGTTTAACACTAGAACTACCGAGCACTAAACGCAGTTGGCAAACATTGTCTTCTAATAACGACAATATAACATTTATTTCGATTTCGTGCAAGTTTTATTTAAATATGAACTCCAACAGAGAAGTTGACTAAAGAAATTTCTCGGAAAAACACATTTATACTTTTAATATTTCAAATCGAAAACAGTTCGCACCAGTCATTCTGACTAGTCCGGTAGTTCTAGTGTTAATTCTTTGGTCTTTCAGGTCCTCGTGGTACCACGAAGTACCATTTTTATTTCAATCCTGAACGTTACAAAATTTAGCTTAGAATACTAATTTTAATTTGAGATGAGAGAAAAATGTACTCATTATGAACATTTGTATTTCTTACTTGCTGTGAGCAAGGAAATTTGATGTGATTACTAAAAATCAGATTTTCTCCTCACTTGTCACCCGTAGAAAATTCTCCGATTCCGTATAAATCGCTCAGTGTCACGTTTATTGAGAAATAACGTCGCGAACGGGAATTGCCAGCGATATTAAATAAAATACGTTGGAATAATATTACGAACAGAGTGCTTGACGAGTTACAGTGAAAAATGTCGATAATTTTCTCATGAATATTAGATTCGTCACGCCTTTCTGGCAGAAGCAGCTTCCTCGATCCGCCGCAAAAACAGAGGACAGCCATTACGCCGGCTGGATGTAAATTCAGCACTAAATTTCCGTCAGTCCGCTCATTTATATTAATCAAAAAATATAAATCAAGAAACGGAATGTTCGGAGTGACGGGGTTTTTGTCGGGCCCGTTCAATTATACGGAACGTTTTTCATGGTCGTCCTCCGAACCATCAATTTTCTAGTGTTTCCAATGCAGCGATCAAACCGATTCGCTTGACGGTCGGTGTCGCATCGTTTGATCACCAATTAAATTAAAACTGCGAGACCGTAAAGGATTATCATAATCGACGTGGGTCGGACGTGTCGTACGCGGCTCGTAAAATCGTGTCCTTTAATTCGACGGTAGGAAGAGCAAGTCTTCATTATTCGATCGTGAAATGTCTAATACCGTCGTGAGGCTCGCACACGGTTATTAACATATTAGAAAGCCTGGGCAGTGATTAATATTTTTACGAGCCCCCGAAAAAGGCGACTTGCGTCAGAATCCGTTGATCAACGGTTGATACATTATCCGTCCCGTTCCGCGCATGGCATTTATTACTTATTGTGCCTGACTAGTGAAAGTATGCATCCGACGTCGTCCCGCGAATTTCAGCGTGATTACTATCGTATCGACGATCCTCGCCAACCTGCTGCTTGAAAAAAATCCTCTTTCCATTTATTCGGCTTCGACTTCCTTCTTAGACAATCCTCACTGCACCCTTTTCATTCTTACTGGGTGTCGTCATCGCTTATCTCGAGCAATTAACGCATTACAGGATTTTATTCGTTTCAATTTTAATTACGAACATACAAGTACGATATTTGCTCAAACATCAAATACTATAGTATAGTCTAACCTAGATAGTGACACGGCGATTCTTGCTCTAGTCCATGGTGCATTTTAATTAATGTTGTAGATTTACGCTTAGTTAGAACCAAGATTTAGAATTGTTTACTCGATACTACAACGATATCTTTGATTGTAAATTTCTCTGTATTTATTCACATTTATTCTTAATATTATAAATATTTCATACTTTCAATATACTTATATTAAATTTTTCAAGAAACGACACTACAGAAAAGGCACGGAATGTAATAGAAATTAACACAAGACAGAAATTAAATGATCTGGTATGAATATAATTATGAAAAATTACGACCTCCTCGTCACTCGACATCTTTCTTTGCTTTTCGTAACTGACGTAAAGTTTGCTTTCGCATCGTACCCTAATCGTCAATTATTTTGCATTGGTCGCATCACTGAATCGTACAGCAATCGATATTTTGTCGCGTGAGCGTCTATGACGCGACGCTCCGTGGATGGAGGGCCTTAGGTTTCATCTAAAGACGAAAGCTTTTAAAGACGTCTAAAGCTTCACACGGTCCCGAGGTTCGTGTACAGCATCCTCGTCCTAACGGATTATTAGAGGATGTATAACCGGAATATGGTAGCAAGCGTACGGCTCGATCGTCTCGGCGATATTCCGCAAACCGGGAGTCCGGCTTGACATCTTTCTTCCCTTCTTCCTCTTCACCTTCACCTCGGCTTCTTTTCGCCGGGGATTAATACTAACCGAGAGCGGTGTCCACCAGAGGGTCTACGTGCCCGTGGACGCCCACGGCATCTCATATCTTACGGATGAAGACATTTACGACAATCCTCGCACGGGGCACCCCACCTACTTCTCTCGAAACCCATGCAGAAACTGCTCGTCCTGATGTCACTCCTCCACCCGGGGTCTCCCTCTTACTCCCTCCGGGACAGCTCTTTTGAATTCCTGCCTCTATCCACGTCCCGTTGTCCCCCCCTCTCGCCGAGAAGTAAATGTCACATTAGGCTGTTGAACGCGACAGGACCTCGATCGGTCGAAAAACTCGCGTTTAGGAAGTGGTCTCTGCCTCCCTCGCACCTCCGCGATGGATACTTTTGCGGTTTTTCGTCGCGAGGTCCTTGGAGACTTCTTCGCAATACCACGGCTGTTTTATGCAGTAGATTCGTCGAACAGAATATCTAAGACCTGACCAAAATTTAATGCTCGCGAGTGGGCGTTGAAATTGCAAGATCAATGTGAAGCAGCCTGTCACGACGAGAGAAGAGGAGCGTCGTGACAATTTGGACTGGAAGGAGCGTGTAGTAAAAGGGAGCTTATGGCAGCGTATTCAGGAAGTGTCTGCAGTGTACATTGTAGGATCTATGGAAAATGTGACGCTGGCGATGAAATTGCAAAATCATATTTGAAGCTAGAAATTACGATCAGGGAGAAGGAATGTCGTAGCAGTTTGGACGATTTGGTTCGTGTCGTAAAGGGTAGTTTATGCTACTGGTAGATCATGCCCCCTGGTTGACCGGTTACAGATTCTTGAGATCCTTTTGATCCTCAGGAATGATACAGTATTTGTATTTTTATAAAAGAATTTAGAAAAATAAAGACAGGAGCTGCGAGGAAGTATCCTTAATTTTATAAGTGATAAATATTTCCAACTAAAACAATTACGCTCCATTCTCCAAAGTCTAGAATTTTAACCCTCATACGTTCCTCAGGGTAAAAATTCACCCATTCGATATTTTTGCATACTGTAAAATTAATCATCCTTTTATGTCTACGTCGTGAGATGTATTTATTTAAAATGTGATGCTATAAATGAAACATAATGTGTTGATTTAACGTGTAAAATCAACACGGATTAATTGTTATCCTAGTCCCTTTTATACAGCTATTATTGAGGAGCGTGTGACGATTAAAATAAAAAACAATGTTACAAGTAATGTTTTATAATTTTTGAGAACAGAATTCCGAAAGATCACGTTTTCCTGACTGATCGCTTAGGGGTTAATCACCCCATAACGTCAGCTGGATTGAAGCGTGGGGTCTCAAGATGACACTTGAGATCCTGTTGATCCCCCAGGAAGGATTCAGTATGTTAAAGAACTAGAATAGCGACAATGGCCATCGAGTCTCCGCGAGGAAGTTAATCCTGGTTGAATAGCGTCGAGGAAGAAACTTTCCCGAATCGGGTCGCACGCTCAACATTGAAAACCAAATGCCCCGTAAGTCCTCTATTCTTCGGTTTCCACGAATCCTGTTAGGGCTCGGTCGTACGTCCAATGCACCTCGAGAGAGGTTTTACCTTCCTCTCGTCGTATTCCCTGACCGGTGAAATTCCAAAGAGGCTCTCGCAGCTTAGAGCTTCGTTGCGTGTTGGCGTTGCACGTGGGTTGGGCACCACGTTGAGCCCCCCACACAATGGTACACCTTGGCCCGTGTACACGGGAATAGGTCGGGACCTCGACGTGTCAGAGGTGAGGCCGCACCCTGCATTGTGTCCTACCCACGTGACCGTCGTACAAGTCGTCATTCGTGTCAACGTTTGCCCCATGAATCCTTCTCTGACCGTAGACACGCGAATATGTGTTGGTAACGAGTTGTGATAAAGACCGCGCGCGCGAGACCAAAATGGCTGACCGTTCTCCCTCTCGGGGACATTTTCTGACCCCGTACTCACAGGGTAGTTCAATCAATCTTCAACATTTTATTACGTCTTCGTCGAGAAATCCACTTTCCATCCCCATCTTCTATTTACATTGACTTAACGCTTTACCCACCGGAAGCCTATTAATAGGATTTTCAATAATTGTGCTGGACCAAAAGAAAGCGTAGAAATTTTCATTCACATTGCAATCGTGAATGAAACTCTTAGATAACGTTATTAAGGGTGACTTGTTAGCTCACAATGAAGATTGCTGTTGCTATTGAAGGTTCCAAAAGTGTTTAACCATGTACGATGATTTTTCAAAATTATGTAATAATCATCGGTCGGTAATGTGTTAAGAGGGTATTCTTGTTCTTTTATGAATTTCTTCGGAGAAACTATTGAACCTTTTGCATTGGCATTTTGCACACATGTACATTGATACTTGAAGTACATGTGAGATTTTTTTAAAGTGACACTAATGGAAATTACATGAGTTATAGATTTTTTATAGGGTACGTTTTAATAAACATAGAAAGGTACTAGACTATAACTAGAAATATACATAACTCATGTAATTCTAATTGTTTTTACTTTTAAAAAATCAAAAAGGTGCAATAGTTTTTCCGAAAGAAATTACAAAATAGCTTTGAAAACCATAAAACTGTTTCAGTGAACATAGTGGCTACCTTTAGATGTATCAGCCTGTACAGTGTGTGGCAATATAATGTATATTTGATGATGTTACGGTAGTGAACGGTGTCACGTTCTCGGGTATCGATTACGAGTACAGGTTGCTCGCGAAAAAAGTCGTACAGGAAATGCTAATTAGCTTCTGGAGGTCCGGACAGCTGCCATGCTTTTTCTAATTGATAAAACGTCTCGGTCAGGTGAACGAACGTCGACGAGAAAAAAAAAGCTCCTGGAAAGCATCGCCGCAATTTGACATCGAACGGTTTGCACGCGGCGTCGAGCGGTTTCGATGGCCGGGAAAGATTTATGGACTAACGGGGCGTTTTAGTATTGAACTTAGCATATACCATCGGTTTCTGTGCCGATAGAAAGTTTCGGATCCAGAGGTTAGAACCTTCGCCCCGACTTGCTCGGTCAAACGTGCACCATGTAATTCATCAAGCTTAATAATTGGTGGCCTGCGTAATCGCTTGCATAAATTACGCGTCGGGCGAATTGAATTGATCGGAGTTTTATAATCTTCTATCATGCATCACGCACGGCGTGCTCGTTACATTGTGGGGGGAAGACAATTGACCTAATAACGATCTAATACCACCGTTGGATTATGCGAAACTCGATTCGGCGGGGAATTGTCCGTTTTCACTATTGGCTAAATGCCATGATCTTTAGTTCGAAGTCTATCACGAGGCTCAAAAGCAGGGATTAATCTTTGTACAAGTGGTGGACGTCTCGCAGTGACGTCGAAAAATTAGTACACTCTCTGCTGTCACCGTAGAGTAATCGTCGACTGTTGTGTATATTTATTATTTAGTTGTATCTTCAGTATTTAATTGTGTAGATAAAAGAATAGTCTTCATTTTTCTAAATATTTAACCCTCATTCGTTCCTTGTGGCAATTTGACACAGTTTTCTCCAAGATAAGTTATACTGTTCTGTTATTTGTAGGTAAATTTTCCCGAAACTATGCGTGACTTTTATTTTTTTAATACGGAACAAAACTGGAAAACCTAAGACGTAAATGTTAACTCACCAATTTGACTAAAAAAAACAACATTGAAATATTTTTTATTTTGTGTCACTGTGTCAATTTGACACCGAGGGACAAATTCAGTTCCTGAAATGAGTGAACGTTAATACATTGTCTACTTGAAATAAAAATCTTCTTTATAGTCAGTCCAAACGGAATGTATCAAAACATGTATCATTATTAGTTTAATGCAGTTCTCTGAGGAAGATCCTCATCCCTTAAGGATTGAATAATTAAATAAATGACACAAAAAGATTTCTAGACTACATGACGCTTTGCATCTACAACTTTCAGGCCAGCTTGTACAAACATTTGTCAATAATCCCGCCGGGCGTATGAAACCAATTGTCACGGTATCGTGTCCACGATCGACACCCTTTAGCACGCGTTAAACCAGTTCTAACGACGTCGCAAGGCACGTCAGGTGCCATTAGAAATTCCAATGAGCCCGAATATAGTATTCAAATTTTGAAATCGAGAGACAACGGGTCCCGCGCGCCGCCCAATCATCTCTCGCGTTTCCTGACAGCCAGCTCGAGGATGAATCTATGAAAGCATTAGTGCAATACCGAGGTCAAGTCGTAGGCAGATACGCCCAACTGTTCCCTTTCTTCTCTTTCGTTTTATTAACGCGGTATCGGCAACTCGATCATCAGCTTTGTCGTTCGTAACCATTCACTGTCTCCCGCTGATTAATCATCTCTAACTCGACCGTTTACTAGCCATTTAATGTATCCACGATCGATTTCATGCAATAACCAGATCGCGGAATTTATTGATCGATTGTGAATTTAATTATGGTCTTTAATTAAATGTTCTATGCGCTCTATTTAAGATAATCGTGTTCCAGATCAATGTTCTCAGACTGTCGTTTCTGTTTTATAGTATTAAGTGTAATTAAATGTAATTAGTCTTCCCATCGTGCGTCACGTTGTGCTCGAAATTGATTGAGGATGTATTAAATAAATGACTCGGCGATTAGGCAATTAAGGCGTGCTTGCGATCGTCGATCTTATTTTATTCCATTGGTCCAATTATGGGTTGTAAAACAGAGTTTACGAACTTTTTTTTCGAAAGAATACTTATCACGTAAAAAGTTGATTTGATACTATTCGTTGTCCATTTAGATTTAGAAGAGTACTTACTTCTATGAAGTTAAATATGAAAGTTTGCACAAATGTACGGAAATTCAGCTCATTATAGAATTATACAACAATTTCACGGACTTCATTTTAAGCAAATCGTGTTTTTTTTCTGTTACAGGTAAGCAACGATTTTTCTTCCGCATGGGACCTCGGGGGATCGTTAAAGATCAGACGAAAATCTCATTAAGTTCACATCAAACACACGTACGTTCTATCGAGCATGCTCGAAGTAGTTTAGCATGGTGGTTCCTTGGTATCGGGATTTTTCTATTGAGAATACTAAAGTCTATGGGACCCCGAGGAATTCTCACACTTTGTTGTGATTGATCGCACGGAAATCGGCGCCTCCGCTAACCTGGAGCGCCTAAAGAGACGTAGGCCGATAAATTTATGAAAGCCATAACCTTTCGAGTCGAAGTTGCCTCGCGAATTTTGCGAACAACACGATAATGGATTTTTAATGCGATCCTCTTTTTCCTTACATTGAACTATGGAACGTTCTTTTTACTAGTCTCCATTATCGTAAATCATTGGATGATAACCGGGAGGTAGGAACGACTTATTTTGTTAACTAACAAATTATTTACGTCGCAACGAAATGGTACTTTAATAGAGATTATTTTAATAATTACCAGAAAAAAGAGGAAACTTATTTTCTCTACTGAAAAATTACTTTAAAAATTGTAGAATACTTTCAACTTTTTGTTTGTTCAACAATCAAATAAACATTAGTACGAGACTGTGGTGTATGCTAAATAGAAATTGTCCAAATTGTAGAAAACAGAAATTAAATAAAAATACATTTTCTTTTCTAATCATTCAATTCTTCTAATGTCTTCATAATTTTCCATTTGCCATAAACGCGGAAAATCTGCAGTTTAATTATCACCTAACCTTCAGCAAACAAAGTAACGGTAAATATGAATATAAAATATGCATTTTATTAGAAAATTTTCCGTACAATTTACTGTCTTAACTTCCGGAACGAAGCGTTATGTTGCATAAAAATTCAAATTCGTTGGTACAATGTTCCCTAATATTTTTACTTTGTATTTTTTCGGGATCAAGCTTCGTTGGCCAATTAACAATGAAAATTCTAATTAATAGTGATTAAAGGATAATCTGCGAATATAAATAGGATGTGGGTCTAGCAAAGTACGCGCTGAACTGAAACAAAATGGCAACGGAACAGAGCTATAATTAAAATGCCGAAAAAGGAGGAAGCAGGAAGCGAAAATTCAGAAATTTTGCGATCGTTTGCATATTATAATTGGCGATCGCATATGCAGCTTATGTATCCTGTTAATGACTCGTTTAAAAATTCTTTCGGCGAACTTTATACATAGCGGTGCCATTATTGTTGACGCATTCGATCCGAGGCTAATTACCGCGTCTATGATATAAGCCAATTACCGCGGCTAATTTCAACCACGCGAATCTACCATTAATATCGCGTTATCACGCTTTCCTGCGGCCTGTGCTAGGTACCATATTTGTTATATGAATAAGAAAGATTTATAAAAATCGCGATTGCTGAACTACACGAAAAACTCATTATTGTAATTACAATTTCCACAAAATAGTTTACGATGTTAGATAAATACAGGGCAGAGTTTGTCAAGCTTGGAAAAATGTAGATGTTGTCAACCTTCGGGAGAAAATTACATGAAAGTTTTCTAGTTTGAAAATAAAATTATACTCGCAACTAAATCGTGGACTTTTATGTAAAATAAGACTATTAATTGCAAGCTAAATAGACATTTATTTCTCGAATAATTTCATGAAGTTGCAAACAATGGTACAGCATTTTTAAATTCCTTAAATGTTTTCCTGTTTCGCATTTGATCTTTAAATTGTAAAATGTCATGAAAAATAATATGAATATTATCAGTGAAATTGCAAATTTGATTCTACAGAGTCTATTTTAATAGCACAGTGTAAAATCTTTGAATGATAAATCATTTCATTCAGAGTCTATTTCTACTCTCTCACTGTTCGTCGAATTTTCAGAAGAAAATTGATACAAATTGAAGCAAATGAAGTTATTACCATTTAATACACGTCTCATGGCCCATCAGTCACAGGATGGTTGTAATAGTGTTGTTTCCCTCGGACATTTTACGCTTTTACGCGAACAAATGGCGGTTATGTAAACACAGTAGTCGATCATCACCATTTTCATGTTCGCCGCGGATAAGTGAATGATAGTTCGGCAACAAAACGACGATTGCAACATCTCACGAGAGTAAACGATCGTGAATGCGCGAGCTCGCGAAACGTCGATTTTTCAATGTCATTTTTTCTCCAGAAACCACGATCAACGGCATTCGCTGCATTAATTGCACTTCGGTCTCTGCGGTTTCTCTATCGTTTGATCGATTGTCCGTATCTGTTCGAGGTTCTACGCGCGTCTTATAGGCACTGATGAGTTTCGATAAACACTGAACAGTGTTCTTTAATTAATTGCTGATTCAATTAGTTGCACGAGTTACTAATTTTAATTACCCGGCGAGGGCGATCTTGCATGCGAACGCAAATAGACGGACAGACGTTTATCTGATTGCATACGAGATCGAGATCGATGAAACTTCCCTATTTCAATCCAGCGGGCTCGCAGGAGTTATATTGGTGACATAATTTCTGATTAAATTCTAGTTTTATAAATAAAAAAATCCGCAGATCTCAAACGAAGCAAGACTGTCAGGACCTTCCTCCTTACACAAAAATCTAATTTGTTAAATTAAAAAATTCACATTGCAACTCACCCATAGCTGAGACTGCAGGTCCTGAGAGACATAAAACTATCTTCGTCGGTTTTGAAAGCGTTCCATCTAAAAAAGAAGTTAAAAAACATATTAAAAAATGGACAAGTAAGGACCAACACACACACGTCAAAAAATTTCCATTTCTCCAGCAACTTTATCAACCCCAAGACCGCCCTTACAGGCCCTAAGCAAAAGCCTGTCAGAGCTAGACAGTGGATATTTGGAATTCAGGACTAGACTTGCTAGCTCTAATAAAATACGTCTTTCCCAGCTTTTAGTGGCTATTATACATCAGTTCTAATTTATAAGGAAGTACCAATTCGCATGGGAAATTATACCAGATCCTGGAGAATCTCCACGCGTCCTAAAATTTGTTCGAAATTCCTAGACACGGCGTCGAACGATCCCATAATCCCATTGCCTAAGAGGGCAGCAGCCGTCTAGTCCCCCCATTAGTTCGTGCATCGGCTGCGGTGGCGTGGCACAATAAATCTGCTCGGTAAAATCCGCGGCGCAACACGGCGCGGCGGGGTAAGGCTGAAAACGGTCCAGAAAGCTCCCAGAAAGATCGTGACGAGTTCTCCCGGCGAGTAACCGAGAGGGGGGGGGGAAGGGGTGTGTGTGGCAATAAATCCACGGGTGTACAAGTGGCGCATGAAAAACCGCGTGCAGCCGTGCGTCGATGGCGGGGCATACAGCCGGGCTTCTTCGGGCCCCGGAGAGACTTTAACGACACCTCCCAGGCCGCGATAAAGATGTAAATCTGCCTGTAAGCGACGAGAAGTACGAGCACGGCAGCGGCCGCTATTAATTCATGCATGCATTGTTACGTGTCAAGCCGCGCGGTGTATCTGTCGGCAGATCGTCGTGACGAGATAAGCGAGTGAAAACCTTCCTCCTCTCGATCGGCCTCCTCCACCTCCACCTCCTCCTCCTCCTCCTCCACTACCACCTTCTTCTTCCTCCACCTTCACCTCGTCCTCTCATCCTTCTCCTCAACCGTCTCAGCATCCGCGGTTGCGGCGGGGCAACGCGAACGCTGGGAGCACGACGAAAAGACTACTCCTTCGCACTGGCGAAGATTAATCGTCCACGTCGGACGGACGTCGTGATAATTCCTTTAAACGACACGCGGCTACGCGAACCGGGACCCGGTGATACGGCGAAACGAGGCTCCGTCGGTGCCGCGACGGTGGTAATTATTTCGTTTAGCGACGCACTGATAGACGGCTCGTGTTCCAACTGCCAGGCCGCCCCGACGGCCTGCTCTGCCGATTCGGAGCGCTGGAATTACGTTATCGTTTACCTGCACTGTCTAGCTACTGAACAGACTGCGTGCCGGGCCTCTCGATTCTGAACATTGCGGATTTTTATGCAAGGTCGGTCTTTTCTCAACTGGCTGCGACAAGAGGACATCTTTTAGTAGACTCTGAATCTTGGTAGAACTTTCGAATTGCTCCTTCAAGCTATGAACAACTACGTCATTATACTCGTTGCGATGTGCTTAATACAAATAGGACTTCATTTCATTAGGATCTAATTTATCTTGAAATTCTAGTTTTATGAATAAATAATTCGCAGGCCTTAAACAAAGCGAGACTGACAGGACCTTTCTCCTTATATAGAATTACAATTTGATACATTAAAGAATTCACATTGCAAATCACCCGTAGCTCAGACTGCAGGCCCTGAGAGACACAAGACTGTCTTCATCGGTTTCGAAAGCATTTCATCTAAAAAAGAAGTTAAAAATATATTAAAAATGGACAAGTAAGGACCAACACACACAAAAAAATTGCATTTCTCCAGCAACTCCATCAAACCCACTGACTGCCCTTACAGGCTCTAAGAAAAAGACTGTCAGACCTAGATTAAGGATCTTTGGGATTCAGGACTAGACTTGCTAAAGGACTTCCAGTTTTGATTCTTCCATGTAGTTACCAACATTAGTGACCGAACTCTGTCTGTCAGGACGAGACAGCTTCATCAAATCAAGTCGAAACCAATTTTTAGCAGTTAGTTTCAATTAGTAACTGCTGATACTAAGAGCTTTTGGTGGCTATTATACATCGGTTATAATTTATAAGAGGTGCTAAAAGCTTGGGGGTGGGGAGTACAATTCGAAAGCCTTCCCTTATAAGATCTAGTAAAATGAAGATTATTCCTATTTGAGTTAGCACTTTGATAGATTACAGTCTTAGTTGAACTTAGAGGATGATCTAGAAAATTTCACCCTGTGCACAACAAGGTATATCAAAGATTGTAAGCTATCAAATTGCTAGATAATGAAGTAGACATATTTTAACAATTGTACAACATTGCTAATGTACTCAATTTATGAGTTAACCAGATTGTTCATGTATTCCTCATTAAGAATCATAGTCTAGTGATCAGGGACGAGTAAAGGTATCAAGGGCCGGCACAATGATGAAGCCAATGAATCCCTCATTACTGCGACAGGAAGCAGGACCGACGATTTGTCGCGTAATGCGCGATATCGTGGATCTCGAGGTCGCAATCGCCATGACCGCCGCGTCAGACACGCGGTAACACGTGTCTGGCTTCCAATGAGAATTTAATTGCTCGAGCTTTCATTCGCCTACCGGTGAAGCAAGACTCTTCTCGGGACTCTCATTTGCATTGAGAGAGCATGACCATATCGGGGCCGCTTCTCTATTGCCCTCTGCCCTTTCCTTTCTTTACTTCTTCTTGCCGGTGTTTCCTCTTCGACGAGAAGCTCGCGGAACTAAGACTTTGTCTGGTGAACGCTTCGTGGAACAGTAAAAGTGTTCGCACTTTCCAAGAGTTTTCACAATAAAAATACTGTGAACAATCAAATGACAGATTCCATTTATTCAGATATTTTATCTTACTATTACTAAAATTGTACAGACGATTTTTTTTTCGTGGGAGTCATTAGATTTCTTCATTCAAGAATATTATATTATATTTATTTTATAGATGTGTTATTCTGTATATTATATTCTGGTTTAAATCTGTATTATTGTAAATATTATTTTATATTATATTCTCTATTATATCTGCAGTGTTTTATCCATTATTTTGTATTTTTATCTTAAATGGCGCTATATTCATTAAGTACATTAGAACAAAAATTGTACAAATTCTTATACTTGATACTTTCATAAGGCACCATGTATCAGTCACTCTTAATGCTTGGTAGATTTAATACTAATCACAGTTGCGTGGGAGGAAATGAGGTGAAAGGATTTCCTTAGAAACATTATTGCGCACATTATTCAGGAAAATATTTACTCACTTTCATCTCTCCAATTTGATTAGGCAGCATATATCCTTCGAAAGGAGCCACTCTCTTTATAATAAAGATAGTAAAATAAAGTAAACTGTATGCTTGCTTTCTAAAATCCAATTTAAAATATCAAAATTCGTTATTTCAGAGCCAATTATTATGTGTATATTGTAGACTTTTTTAGAAATTTCTACGTTCATAAGAAGACTGAATTTTTATTCTAAATAAACATTTTTACGTACAATTTATGAAGGATATGTTTATTATAGCTGTTTGCAATTTCCATTTTGAATATTCAAGATTTTCCTTTTTATACACGTAAACACAGAACACAATCTCTTAATGACTTCATTAACATCTCCCTGTTTCCCGATACTTACATAAAATGCAGATATCCATTAAATATACATAAAGACATAAACGGGATGAGAACATCCGTTTATTTACTTATTTATTCAACAATTACGAATCAACTAATAGAAGATGTAATTAGAAGGTCATAAATCTGATCTTGCATTATCGCGGTATTCATATTCGAACAAATCCTTCTTGGAATTGCGATACCGGAGTGAAAACTATAATCAATTCCATCAATTTAATTATCTATTATTAATGATTATCGCCCTCGCATCTCTACGCACTCTATCAGTCACGCTTGTCACTCTAGGACATATCAATTTATTCAGTCATGCTTGACGTATAGTAACACCTTGTTTATGTTATCTAGTGTCATAATCGACGAATGCTAGTGTCACTGAATAAACGATCCAATATTTCTCGCATTTATTGTTGTGAAAAACTTCCTGTACAAAAATTATGTTTGCTACTTATGTATCTCTATATATGTGTAATAATGTCGTGTCTGTCTGTCTGTCTGACATTTCCACTAAAGTTCATTAAAAATTACTCCTATTGTAATAAATATATTTTTTGTAATCATTTTTAATTAATTTCGTTAAATTTTGTTGTCTAAAAATAAAATTTCTATCTCTATCTGAGACCACCTTGGCGATAGGAAATTTAATTACGTTAATAATCACCCAGGATTTGTTATTGGACGTGGACAAAGTCGCGGGTATAGCTAGTCTATAATAAAATCGAATAAAATAAATTGCATTGAAATTAATGAAGTAAACTAAACTCTTCGAGTAAACTAAGATTGAAATTCATTTTAGTTGACATCATTAAACATTCTATCACGAATATAGTGTTATATTGCAAGATCATCTCAAACGTAATCTTAGAAAAATCTGTTTACCCACCACTGCATTATCACTTCCTTCTTTCACAAAAGTGCGAAGGCTGCGCGTTGCATAAAATTCCCAGTTTACTGTGCGCCGTAGAAAATTCCTCGAAGTCACCGGCTGTAATTTCCATCAGTTTAGAAAATCGAGTAACGTTCCTCAGTGTTTAGATGAATAACAGCGAACAACGAAACAGCCTTACGACTCCTCCGCGCGAGAAGAAAAAGATCCGGGCAGGTTTCCGCTTACTCGCGTGTTGTTTGCAAGGTTCGCGACGCCGATAATTCTCATTGTCACAATGATGTTTATGCATGAGCGGAGAACAAGGGGGGCTCAACACCTTGACACATACAAATGACGATCGATGGTACATCGACGAAGACTTCCGCTAATTGGTGGTTCGGCAACAATTAACCGGAGGAAAAAAGGAAATCTTGGAGATTTTCGAGAATTCGAACCTAATGTTGCATCGAGTTGGGTCGCATTCCATTGGTATCTTCTTGTAGATCCACATATCTCATCACGATTAGCTCCCTGTCGACAAATCGCACTCGCTTACACGCCACGATCGATGCGATTCCCTTGCAATTAAAACTAGTTGCCGGTGGGATTTTTATAGTTTAACATTCACGGGAAGATCCGAAACGATTCGGCTGGCTATCGATAAAAGTTTAGTGTGCATGGTAAAAGTATTCTGCGGCCTGTGTTCCCCGTGGAATGTTTATGGTGGTGTTAAAGCCAGGCCCCAGCTGTAAAGACACATTGTGGCGCCTGCAGTTTATGGCGATATTAAAAATATCTGCCAGAGATACTGGCGAGTGTCGGGAATTCATCACTTCGACTGGCATTCCCGTATTCCTGCGATACCTCCTGGATGTATTATTGTGTTTGTGCAAACGCGTATGCTTGGCTACGTTTATTATCGTGATCGTTTCGTTTTTAACCCGCGCTACGTTAGATGCATAAAAATTCAACGTCTTTTTACAATCGCGTGTGTTTTTACTTGGATTTTAGACACCTTTTACTTACTTTTACGCTGCTTTCCTTTCTTTTATTCACTTTCACCTGGCTTTTTAACGCGTTCCGTTCACTTCTGCTCGGTTTTTTTACACTATTTTTCCCGATACCTCTTCTCCATTTTCATATAGTGCTTTCACATGTTTTGCGGATTTTTGCACATGTTTTATATGCTTCTACAAGTGTTAAAATTAATTTCACAATTTTATCAAGATCTTCGCGCATACTTAATAATTTCCTTCTTTTTTTACATGTAAATATGTACATGCTATTCTGCAGTACATTAATTATCTGTCGCTGTCAATGTCTAATATCTAAAGTTTTAATTTTCTTAACAAAAACCAGTACGATCACTATCGTTTTCTATTTTAATAAACAAAATCAAACATACGAGATTGTGAAAGTAAAGATAATTTTTTAAACTCGACTCAACTTTCATCGATAACTAAAGTAATAAAACCCTGTATTTGTTTGTAGGTTCCTGCGAACCCTATCTAAATTATTTGACAGTAATCTGCAACCGAAAGCTTTTAATAAAACTATTAACCAAACAAATAAATTTCATGGATCGAGTAAAACTTCCTCGGTCAGTGCTAATTGTGAGTCTTTCGCAGGTATTATACTTAATGCTTTTAGCCTTTGATTATCATGAAAAACTAAAAAGAAAGATCAAACCACTATCTGTCCAATTATTCCACGTGCTAACCGGGCAACGGTTCTGTTCCCCATTATCTCGCGGCGAATTAGTTTTCCAGCTAAGTGTGCGCAACAAGTATAATGTATACGGGGCCATCATATCCCCGCCTCTCAAAAACCCAACAGATCGTAACGTCCATCTGGTCCGAGATTAATGAATAAATAGCAGGAGAGCGTGCGATATCGCGGGTTCCACACAATGTGGCTAAATCGCATAATTAACAACGTGCTTGGCTCCAGCCGAGATTACACGAATGAGGCTTGATTGCATTCTTCGACGATATCAGCGCGCATGAGTCCTGTAATACTAGCATTACAGAGTAGTAACAGCAATCAGAATCTACATTATCGTAAAGGCCACGTTCTCGCGCGGTTTTATGGGATTCCCCCTTTTGATGGGCAGGCATCTAGGTGCTCCCATGGTGGGGTTAAAGTGTACCGCCTCGAAACAACCCATTAACAGCCGTGAGAGCTTTTATTGACTCGTTTCGTAATTGTGAAAAGTTTACCCGAGACCCTCTAATCTCTATCGGAACATTGAGACCCGCTTGAAGGATAGGTTGTCCAGTGCCATCAACGTTCGGATGGGTTGCTGAAGCTGATGTCTACTATCGGTTGGCCTTTGCCCGTTCGATTGCCACGCAGGTCGAAAACGACCTGCGAGCTTTCGAGACCCGGTCGTGTTTCCCTGTCCTTCGGTAAATAGACGGGATGCTCGGGAATGGAAGGTTCATTAGCGAGAGGGATATCAGGACCTGGCATTCCTAAGCCTGTCGACCCGGGGACCCTCGCCAGGGTCAAGGGTCCTAGCCATTTTTCTTAACCGACGATCGAGAAATCGCTCTTATCTCTACGTCCAACCTGTCAGCCCGCTGATGCCCTACGGTGGCCTGTTCATTTTTATACGATCAAAGCGGGTTGAAAATTCTGGAACTACAGTGTTCATCGAGTTTCGTAGGTTAACGAAGCTTTGACAGCATTAATTATAAATGAAGATATATTACGTCGAAGAGCGTTACGTTGTTGGAAATAAAGTGAACAAAAAAAGACGTTTGACGTTTGAGACATTTACAAGAGATTTGCGAGAATTCAGACTCTCTGATTCTACATATATTATTATTATTATTATTTATTTTAAACGGACCGAAGTCCTTTTATACAAATGTATGCAGTATTATATAGTATGACAGAAAAGAATCTTAATCTAAAATTCACATAATTATGGACAGAGCGATATTACTAGACTGGATTTTTATATGAAAATGAAATTCTCTGCATTAATCGCAAGATACAAAAGCCACATATTTAGTGTTCCACATGTAATTATGCTCTATGTTCAGTTTTATATAATAAAACTGTGTCTATACTTCTAACACCAAGACCAGAGTATTTACCGTTGAAAAGTTTCGAAATAGTTCAACAAAGTTTTGAAAGCATTAATTATACATTATCTATGCATACATTATATAGAGGAGAATGAACTTGAATCTAGTAATTGAAGATATTACTAGACCGTGGATTTTCACACAAACTAAACATTTTCTATACGAATTGCAGTTTAACATTTGCAGAAAGTCGAAGCTAATATATCTACATACTGTGTTTAACTACAGCCGCCCACTTTAGCCAAAAATGCATAAAATCTTTAAATTTTTCATACAATTAATTTTCTTCATTTTATAAAAGCTTCCTCATTTTTTTATTATTTATTTATTTTTTAATGCACCAAATAAGTTATTGTTATCAATTCTAATGATAATTTTTTTACCGAGTAACTAACACGTCAGTACATACTGAAACTCGTGAAGAATTGCACAACGATGAATTCGACAACAAAGCAAGCAGACCCGTCATCGAGTATCAACAAAGTGAGTTGCACGTATGCAACCTGCTGCATAGGAACTTTCGCGGAGTATCTGACAGATAGCGATCGCAATGCATGTGATACAGTTCGGCGTGCGTTTGCCGAAAAAAAGGAAGAAAAGCCGCGTCGAAGAGCTGCGAGTCCGCATTCCTTCCCACGATATGATTCTATCCATACATAACGCAACCTATCACGAAATCTTTCGTCGGGAGATGAGCCGGTAGGGTTGCCAGTCAGCGAGCAGCCGCCGCGCCGGTGCAACATAGTGCAATCACCGAGGATCAGCGGACAGAGAGCAGAGGATCGCATAGTCATGGCCATCCCGAAAAGCGTGACCGATCACGGCGATTACAGTTTCGTTCGGCGATATCGTTCGCCTGCTAATTAATCGCGGGCATGTCGCGGCATTCGCTGGGCCACAGGGCCCCGAGATGGAGGACATATCGTACTGTCGTATGGAACGACGCCGTGCGATGGGCCACCCACGACAGGCCCCTCACGGTGTCGTCGACAAACGTAAATTAGCGACTTATCGTATCGCGGTGGTCGTTAGCCTGGACGATCCGCGCGAAATTCGAAGACGTTTTCGTGACTCGGTGATACTGCGAATACGATATACCAGGATGCTGACTTTCCGGTAGCTTTGCTGATTGCTAGCCTACCTTGCCATCGCACTGGATCACGTACGTTCTGATCATCCTGCGTCGACAAACGTAAATTTAACGACTATCGAAATACTCAATATTTTTTGGGAAATGAAGATCATATTAAAATAGAAATGCTTAACGATATTTGTGAAAAAATAGTCTAATGCACTATTTGTACCATTGAACGCCCACGATCATAAATGAATTGTAGATTTTTTTTATATATATTTATTTAACGTCGCTATTAATTCTTTGCTAAGATTATTTCGCAACTACAGTTTATTCAGGTGGATTCCGAATCACCTTAGGCACCACAGTGTTAGATGGCACATGGCACTGTAGATTTTTATATAAAATTCAATAATAAGAATTTGAATGAATTCTATATAAAATTGTATAATAAGGATTTAAGTAAAATTTAATAACAAGAATATAAATGAAAACTGTTTGCATCAATTACAAGACAGGAGTCAGATGGACAGTTAATCCTTTTTTAAATGTGTTATACTTAAATTATTTGTTCACAATATTGAATTGCACCTACTGACGTTTGTCATAAATGCATCGAATCCGCAGTCTAACCATAAACTTTCAATTTTCTGCCGTTCCATCACACACCAGTTCCATAAATTCTACTTTTCAAGATTAAAATGTTTTCATTAAACGTGATCCTGAAAATGTCTAATAAATTATCGTCTCGTTAGCTAAATCAATTTGAAGAAACAGCCCGAAGCACAAGTGTTTATCCGCTTTGTCAGTCGTAAATAAAATTCGAATTTAAATTCGACTTATCGAGATCTGAACAATATTTCGATATTATCGACATTTCGCGATAACGTTATCGACGAAAGCGCCGGCTGCACCGTGTCTCGGCTGATTACACAATATGTGACTGCCGGTCAGCACACCTAGATCGTATCTCTTTCACCTGTACTTTTGAAGAAACTGTGTTGCTGACATGGCCTTCCTCGTGCACGCCAGTTATTGCAGGTTACTGAATCGCAGATTAACACAGTTGCGTTACACGCGGCCATCGGACATGACACAACAATGGCAGCGAAGCTTCGAAAGACAGCCATTAGTCAAGCACCGAGGAGCTTGACCGTGGCGAGCCTCTCGTTTCAGCAAGAAACGGAATGCTCGACCCTAGAGTGGCAATATATTACGCTGGTAATTACTGTTAAACCGGCATCAATTACTATCAAAGCGGTTCAGTTAGCTGATACCTGAGCAGAACGTGGTAACCAGGTTTGCTGGCTTTGGAAGCCGTTGGAGGACACAGAAACATTTTTGATGACTGTCCATGAACATGATTCGAAACAATGAGTAGGATGGGTGGAATCGAAACTGGAAAATTCAAACTAATTAACCCGTTTATCCGAACTAGACTTAGGAATAATGCTAGTTCCAATCTTTATCGATATGTGTAATATATATATTGTTGCACATAGATCGCTTTAGAGTGAGCAATTTAAATTTGAAGCTTGTTGGGATAATGGAGACTTCAGATATTACAGGCCCTACTGTAATTTATATGCAAAATAAAAATTGTCTTTGTACAAATTGTATAAAACAGGTGCCAAATATAAATTTCATTCTTTGTTTAATAATTCTAATCAACGCAAACTAACACATTGTTCATTTTAAATTCTCTCGATCTATTCTCTGCATTAAATTGCACTTACTCACCTTCGTCATAAATGCATAAACTCCACAGTCCAGTAATTAGTGTTTTCATCCTGCATACTAGTTGAACGATCCATTAAGTTTTTGTTTAAGCCTTCATAAGGACTCTTTTAATTAATGCAGTTCATGCATTTATAGATTAATGATGACAGGACTGATAGCAGAATGAAAGATCGTGGTAGCTTGACAACCTTTTGATCCCTTAAAATGATATTCACTGACGAGTGCTTGCAATGTCCCCCACCCCAACCGGGAAACACCATCGACAGCTAAAAAGTTATTCATGACGTCCATACGTCCTTGAAGAGAACAACGCTCGAGGTGTCGATCAATGGCATTCGATACATCGGCTGCATCCGTTTACGTGGCTCCTGTCATTGGAATAATTACCGGCAGGCTCCTTGACACGCGATCCGTGGCCCAACTGGCATCGCCATTGGCCATGATGAACAATGCAGTCTGATTGGTGACGCGATTAATTGTGGGAACTGTTCAGTCCACCGCTTTCGAAGGACACCCGTGGTATTCGCTTCTGTCGTGTGGATTGGCCTTGGTAATTAATTGGTGGTGGATTATTTTATAAATAATTGTCGCCGATTATCAAGTCATTAACGAGAATGTGAGAAATCGCTTTGTTTAGATGATATTGTAATCTACTTCGAATCTTTCTCTTTTTCATGAAGTACTGCCTATGATGATACCTGTTTATATTGGTACCTCTCATGGCATCTATGAAATCATCATCTAGAAGACAGCACGAGGACTTCGTTTAGGATAATTGCTGTCGCATAAAGTTTAATAAGATACCAGTACTGAGAGTTAACTGACACAGTTGATTGAGTCAGTATGGTGCCGATGATTTTAGTTTTACACATCCACGATATCCCTCAGTCCAAAATAGTTATGCGAATGAGTTGCGTAGAATAAGCATGACTCATGGATGAATACACAGGAGTCAGTGTGCTAAAAGTTCAAATATCAGGATTTCATCTGAATCTCCAGTTTTAAGTATATTAACTGCTACTGCAAACGTTGCAACATTAAAACTTCATAGTGACTTCCTAAGAAGCAGTCACTATCCTTCAGTTATCCTTCATATTTTACAGATACTCTATCACAAAACTAACCTACATTTTAGTTGTAAAATAATGATACATTTTTCATTATTTCCAATCACCAGCAGATCTCTATAAACTGTCTTATAACGCATAAAGTGACGTGATGCAAATAGTTCAAATACTTGTTAAAAAATTGAAGAATATCGTTGCATTCGGTTCGATTTGAAATGATTAAAGGAATGTTTTGCATTTCTGCTTCGTTCAATTGACTGAAACAATTTTTATTTTGTACAATGATTACGGCCATGTTGATGCAACTGGCAGTCGTGGCAGCGTTTTGCGTGCGACTGTACACCAGCAACCAAGCAGTTAACATTAGCCATGATGACGAAGAAGGCCAGGGACTCGGCGAGATGATAGCGAGCGCGTTCGCTGGCTGCTCACATCGGTCACACCGCAGGTGACTCGTCGTGGTCCGACTCTGACCCTTGCTCGACCCACGTACCTGACTTCCACTCCTCCTCCGCGTCCTCCAGCTTCCCTCGTCTTGTTCTCCCGAGCTGGAGAACGAAAGTGGATTGTCGGTGCTAATCGTTTCTCGCGCACGAAGTCACCTTGCTCTTTGTCGTCCATCAGCAGATACCATTACTCGTTCACCCGGGACTCTAATCATCGGAATAGGCAGAGGAGGACGTCGACGATTAGGGGCTGGACCAGGTGGTCTACGTTCGTCAATCTTGATTTTCATTCCAACTGATTTTTAACAAGTTCTATCCTTAATTCTATTCCGAACTCTCCTGTCTATAGACAGGACCTTCGAGCAAGGAATTTTTTAACAACGTCCTCTAGAGGATGTGTTCAATCTGACATTTAATTCCAACTGAATTTTAATAAGCTCGATTCAAAATTATTATTTTGATATCCAGATGTGTTAGGGTCCTCATTATGGTTTGTGCACAGACGTCCTTGAACATTTTCGTACAGCCTGTTTTAAAGTCTTTTGACGAATGACAATTGGAAGCTGGACCAGGTGCTACAAGTTTGTTCAATCTGGAGTTGATCACCGACTGAATTTGATAACATCAATGGGTTCTATTTGAAGTTATTACATTCAGATGCATCTGCAGTATCTGCACACGTCATCATCATGGTTGAAATGCACAAGTCCTTGTAGAAAGGGTTTTTGTGCAGCATTCACGTTTACTCACTCTTGAATTTGATTCCAACCATCCTTTTGTTGAGACGTTGACAGAATCACTTTGATTGAATAACTCAGAACAGGACAACTATGGACTTTAAACTGTGTAGACTTACTTTGAACTTTGAACTGTAAAGACTTGCTTTGGACTTTGAACTGTGAAGACCTACTTTGGACTTTGAACTACGAATATCGAGTTAGTATTTTAAAGTCTGCACAAGAACTATAACTTTTTATTTTTAACTGTCTAGAATCTCGAACCTAAAAGTGGACTGTATACATTAATCATTTATATTCTTATTATTCAATCTCACTGCCAACTACTCAGAACGAAGACTGTCCATCTAGTCTGCTCCCAATCACATCAGCCACTTAAACTACCTATCTAATTGTAAAAAGTGAATTAACTGCACAGACTAGAAACGTCGAGATTAAACACATATCCAGAAGTTGTCAATATAGTTGAAACTTGCTTCAGATAATCCCGAATTGATAGACAGTTCTCCACTAATGAATCAGTCTCCCTATTCACGAGGAATCACAGTCAAAGAAGCAAACAGGCGTGTAATTTGAATATCAGAATACCCCAGAAACCGGGTTGCACATTTGAAAGTAGCCTAATCTATTTTCCCTGGTAAATCGAGTACTTTCTAATACTCTAAGATAATTCTATCTCGATAATCTCCGGTCAGTCCCAATCGCGCGTGTACGTAAGCAACTGTAACTCTCATCTCTCGAACTGTCTAATTAAAATACGTGAGCATAACTCAGTTCCTCGGATCGTTGCAAACAGCACATCGAGATACGCAAATCGATGCGGTGATTTATTCATCAACCTTGAGCCTCCCGCACCCACGTATCTTTTTATCACTAGGCGAGGAATAATCGAATCCTAGACTATGCCTAAGCTTTTTACAAGCAGCGAACAAGCTGAGAACGTCGGCTCCCTCCGTTTGCTAAACACCCTTTTTTTATTCTCTCGGAGTTCCTTCGAGAGTCTTAGCCGCCTATCGATGGCATAAGCGACGAGAGAGTATCGTTCACGTTAATCGTTCCTCTCGGCGCACGAAACGACGAGGTCGCGAGTCGCTCTTTGTTTGTCATCCGCTCGTAACTCGCCTCGCTGTCGAGGTTTAACATACGCGGCCAAGAAAGGGCGCGAGAGAGAGAGATAGAGAGAGATGGGGAACGAGCGGGTGGAGGAGAGGGAGAGAGGGAGGAACGGTGCCAGGACGTGTAAGACTCCGGTGGAACTGCGTGTGGAAAGTTTCCAGTGCACGGTGTGCAATCGCGGGACCGATGTGTGGGTGGTTTATTAACCTGTTTAGATGCATATCTAATCGTTTTTATCTCCGGAGCAATGTTAAATGATTCTGCGCCTCGGAGCGCGAGACATTTTTTACCAAGCGTCACTCTGGTTTCCACACCGGCGGAAATACCTGTTCGCTATTGGTCGATCCTGGTGGTCCAGGTGGTCTGAAATCTGTCAGGATGATGATGGCTTTTTAATCGGGTAATTGTCTATTTGTGCGACAATCTGTATTTTTTTCTCTTTTAGAGTACTGTTAGATGTTGAAGAGATTCGACGCTGTTTTACCACTGAAATAATTAACGTGTAGAATGGAGATCTTCGTTAAAAATAAAAAATCTGTGATGTTTGTACCGTGGCGTATTTCGCCTGATCGTTTTCCTTCGAAATGTGTAAAATATGCAGTCTAATTATGCCGCATAATATAATGGTCAAACTATGTAATGGACTACGAACACTTAAGACTTTTTCGAAACATTTTTCGTTTATCAGCACCGCATATCGAATGCAAGTACGCAACTTTGACATACGATAAAGAATTATGAATATGTAAAATATTCTTACACGTTTTTGCCACAAACGAACACGCCAACGCTGTTGCATATGCAAAGTAGACGCGTGATAAGTGGAACCACACGCACAATTAGAAACAAAAAGTAGAAGTAGAGGTGAAGATAATCTAGCAATTAGATCGGAAGATTGTATATGTAGAAATGAAATTAGAAACGAATCTGGGGGTAGAAGTAAGGAGTACTGGAAACGTCAATATAGGTAGAAACGCGTGTACGAGCGAACAAATACTAGGCGTGGAACGCAGGAATAGAATATAAGTTATTAAAAAGTGCAGGGACAGCTATGCAAACAGTACACTTCACCGAGGAAACCACGAGAGGTTTCTATTTCGCGGTTACTCGGGTCGTAAAGCTCTACAAAGTTGATGTTCATTTTTCACGGGTAGATAACGCGGCGTGAAGCGAACGAAATTTGTAGAAATGTCTGCAAGGAGAGACCGACGATCGCTGCAAACTTTTCGCAGATTATGACACCATTATCACGGTATCAGTATCTACGATCGTAAAAGGCTAAACCACTCTGCATCTTTATGACGTTACGTTGCAAGCTGAAATATCATACACAGTTAAGTAAATGTCTTTCCTACGCAGTCGGGACAGCCGACGATAAGAACCGGCGGTGATCCGACAGGAAATTTTCATCTTGGAGAAATGTAAAAACCGACTCCCACGACCCGGTCGTTCTATACTTGGCGCGTTTCGCGATCTCCCCTCTCATGACCCCCTGCTAGCAAATGAGTTGCGTAATTGTTTTATCACGGCCAAAGCGGCATCGAAAGGGCACGGGGAAATGGCGCCACGCGTAGAACGCAGTGCTCGATCTGAACAGATAAAACAGCTCTGCTACTAGTAGTCCAGTCAACGAAAACTTGTAGAGGGAAATGGAAGGAACACAATTTTTGACTTTGGGACTTTGTTTGGACTAGTTACGAGGTAAACATACTAAAAGTCCCCATTCCTAGGAGCTGAGCGGGGTGCAGGGGGGCACGTAGAAGGTCCCTCTTTTTGGTTTTTCGCTTATATCTCGGAAACTGTGCATTAAAAAAACTATAAATTAAATTATATATTAAAACTATCCATTCATTAACTGGACTATAGGAATTGTAACGCAGTCGCTATCCCTTCTGTGGATTCCACGTGTGGTTAGTTTCATTAATCTCCAGTTATTTCTAATGTCAAATTCATTTGATATAATTACTAGAAATTAAGAAATTGTATGTGACGATATTTATTGACCACGATAGACTCGGTCACCATTGTTACAGAGCTACTACAGACGAAAACATTGTGACCAAACACAGTGGAAACCCGTTTTCATGGGCAAAATTAACCTTATTTCAAGATTCCAAGTTATACAAAAATTAAAAATTGATTTTCATCAAAGATGCCATCGATGCAACAAACGCAAATAAAATAGCCAATTGTATACATCATTGATGTTCTCATTAAATCACCGAAGTTAAACAATGTGGAACGTGAGTGGCACTTGGATGGGTGACCGTCTGGTAAAAAACCGGAAAGTGACCCACCCGGGTGTTTTTCACGTGTTGTTGGCAAAAGGTGTTTCGGAACCCACCATAAACAGTAGGTTCCGCTGAAAAGGCGATAGTAAGAATGGAAAGAGGGGGAAGAAGATTGGTAAATGAGTAATTGATGTATAGAAAATTTGAGAATATCCGAAAATCGAATTTTGGAAAACGGCGTTCCAGCCCACGTTTCTTCCCACTTTACCCAGGGGCTGTGTTCGCGGCGTTTCCTCGTTTCGCGCATCGACGCCCACCGACTTCCGTTTCCAAAGACGCGGCGAGCACGCGAGGAAATTATCATTTAAGGCGCGTTTGCCTAAGCAACGCGGCACTTCCTCCATCTCGGTGGTATCTCGTCGTGTTGTGTCGTCGATCTTCATCCGGCGTTAGGCGACACTCGAGTCACGCCCAGCATTCACGACACCTACACGACCCTGAGCCAAGGACTAGGAATCGGTTTACGAAACGGTAGACACCTACGTCCGACTGCGACACCGCTGGGAACAAAGTTCACCGGCTTGTGCCTGGGAGACCCGATGTCCCGCGGAAGAAACCTTCTCGGGTACACGTAGCCGAAGAGACCACGGTGGAATGACCCCGCGGATCGCATTGTAGGCGCGTATGGGGCCCCTTGCGGAGGGTAACATATGCGTGATGGCCTGCGAAAGCTACGTCACGCAGGAACGCATCTCGCGTCTCCTTTCAATCCGCTTCCTTCGCTTTTTCCGTTCAGATACACGGTGGGACGCGATTTAACCGAACCGTCGTTTCGTCAGCATGCCCAATTTACATCAGCTCTTGTTATACGAACGGAGATAACGATGGACATTGTGGAAAGAGATACTGACGTATTGCAATTGAGCCTCATGTCCTGACCGATGATCAGCTTTGATCCTCAATAACTCGAAAGCGAACTTCCTAGAGTAACATCGTTGTTCTGAATTTCTGTCTCGTAGTGGAGTTTAGTCGAACACCCTGTATGCACTTTTGATGCAGCCTGCTCCACACTATGGGTCCCGGAGGTCACCGCATGCTGTCTGCCACTGACAGAACGGTGCGTGCACTTCCTGAAGCCTTGTGCACCGTTTGTGCAATTCGGAGCAGATGGAAGACATTTTTGTTGATCGCGCAGTGGCTTGACCATTGTTAAGTCTCCATTCTTTAAGTATTTTTCTATTTGGGGTTTTTCAAGGTCCTTTACAACCCTTCATTCGCATGATCAGTCTTATTAGGCTCCTCTTTACGTAGGTATTTGTAGTTCCACTTTTCCATTGGTTTCTGTGATTATAGTCCTCTAAAATTGTTAACGTTTACTCAGTATGCTATAGAATGTTTAAGCTAGACTCGTGCAATATTAATTATCAGTTAGTACTTTTTAAACTATATTATACGAAACGAGTTTATCACGTTAATATTTATTCAACTCGTTCATGTGAAACAATAAAATGAAGTGTGATGAGGTCAATATTATTTATATTTGGTGTAACCAGAGGCTAAAGGTAACAACAATTTAGTAATTTTAGAAACGGATCAATAATGTCATAATTGTACTGTGGCTTTTCATTCGAAATAGGCATTTTCTGCATCACTTACAAGAAACAAGAGTTATATAAATAATGTTCTGATAAATAATACTGTGTATATACGATTCTTCTAATATGTCCGCCGATTCACATTTTACATATTCATTAACGAATGCATGAATTATACAATTGAATAATACAAAAATCGTCGAAGATAGTTTAAAGCGATAATAAACAACAGCGAATGCTTCGACAGAAAAACTTACAGTTATTCCCAGTCATGACTGCAGTCTTTAAATATTTGTTCGTGCCTACGCATTATTCCTTTTCACTTTGAACACGTCAAAGTGAGCACTTACATAATGTTTAAGAAGAGACGAATTGGTAAACAAAATAGTGGAGAAACGTGTTAACACAATAAGTTGAATACAATCAAGAAGCTAGAGAAATCGTTGAAAGCTCGAAACTATTGTGCAACATACTATATTATTTAAATTTTCAAATGCTAGTATTGTTATCGCTCTGCATAAATCAGCATTTCAAAATAAACTCATTTGCAAACAATTATGTACAATATTGTTTGTCCTACTGAAGAGTTCTCTGATAACACGCCAGAAAAAGTTATTACACATATGCTGTCGTCAGTAATTCAACTATTAGATTGCTAATCTAATTTTACTATACATAGAACGTTCCTTATGAATATGTAGGTATGCTAAGAGAATGAAACGCACGTCAAAATAAGCAACCGCATGGTCAGATCAATGTTTATAAAAAAAGGGTAGATTGCATCAAGATTTTCTAGAACCATACGATTTCTTGATGAAGTCATTAGTTGCAAGATGAACCTTTTGATACACTTGCAGTCAATGAATTCATCAAACCCGAATATGGTAACGGAGACATAGTATTCTGCAGAATTGCAATATCATTTCCATCAAAGAAACTAATAAATATCCATAGACTCGTTCGAGTCAAACAAAACTCGATATACATATCGCGTACGTTCAACTTTTTTGTACTGCTTGGATAGCGATTAATACCCGCAAAATGTAAATTGTTGTTCACGGTTGTCGAAAAAGAAAATCGTTATCCAAGTCCAATCTGTGATATACTATATTATTATAATTAAGTACAACTAGATTTGCTGTAACTAGACAGAGGATTTTTTGCATTTATGTCAGAAATGAGTGTATATTATTTCATGAACGTTATATACTTTTATTTTACGGAGTAAATTATTATTAAATGTGGCAGTTCCGGGGGCCAATTGCAAAGTCCTCGAGAAGGTAATGAATGTTGAAGTCTGAACTTGAATGATCACCACGTGCTTCCGAAACCCGCATTCCAGCTGCACCCGACCGCGTCACGGCCACGTGTACCTGAAGGGGTGTTAATTAACCGTAACCATAATAAATTGTATCGTTCCCCTTTCTTTCATCGCCCATTTTCTCGTCTCACGTCGGCTAATAAACGCTTGCCAGTCACGTGATAGCCCATTGTGTACCACGGGAGGCCTTCCACCTGAAACAGCTGATTCGTCCATTCTCCGCACGACCAAGGTTACGCCTCGACGGGAAGAATACGTGGTCTTATTATGCGGTCCGTCGTCAGTTCTCGATCGAATCGTGCATTCGCTGGTTCGCGGCCGCCGAACACTCGATAAGAATGCTGAGTTAGGCCGATCGCGATCGGGAGCACACCCGAAGCAAGCATTCCTCCCCACCTGGCGATCTCGTTATGATGATAATGAACTTGGAACCCAGCAAATTCGCTAGCCCTTGCAAATCTTTCAATCTGTCGTCCATGAAATTTGTTGAAACGATGCTAGTTCATTCACGAATAATTATAGTTACCACCACAAACCTAGTCTTGGAGTTCTCAATAACTAGATTGAGCCATTTTATTTTTGTTTTAGGACAAAAATAAATCCGTCAATTACAAACTTTTAAAGATGCAGTCTAATTATTATGTAAAGAATAAAAAACCAACGTGAGCATCGATTAACAAATGCGTATAAATACGTGTATTAATGTTACTTAATTTTTGCAAACATATTTGAAATTAAATATTGATATTATACTCCTCTGTTTCCTTAATTCAATCATCCTTGTTTTACATTGAATAGAATTTCCACGTACATTTAGAATAAGCATACAAAATTATCAAAATTCATGAGCAATCGGTAGCCTCCGAACCCCATAATCGGAACACCGACTGATGCAACACTCGGTATTATTGCAACTGAAGAAGCCTTTTGAAAACACATTGCAAATTACCATTGAGCAGGAATTATGAAAATCAATTAAATTCAAAGAACGTAAAAGTAGTCCAGAATTATGCATACAGAATTTTCGAGTTTTCATAGATATTCGTACGGTTTGTATCGTTCGTAGCGGGTGTCACTTAAAATTTGCAAACGAGATGATATTCGAGCACTCTAGATCGTCTGTAATTTCAGCTGTGTGGCCGTCGCATAACGATGACCTCAACGCGGCCATATTTCACGCTGCAGGGACTCGTTCTGCATAGTAGCGTCGCGACGTTCTCTCCCTGAGGATGATTCCTCGCGTGCTCCGAGTGCCTTCACCTACTTTGAAGTTACAATCATTTGTTCTGCGTCCTCAGTTTCGCTAAATTGACGGAATTCTTCGATTCTAGTCGTTCGACCAATCAGATCTATCCATCTTCACACATTTTCTTATATTTTCTTGTAACGTATGGTCTCATAGTTCGTTAATGTTCATAGATTATTTTAATCCTTTTCGGGTCAATGAAGCAGTCATTTATTTACTTCAAGAGAAACATAACAAATATGTAACTATGGAATATGAAATACATATATGGAATATGACTAATATGCTCATCAATCTATTGGACCCATTAAAAAAAGAAATAAAATTTTTTATTTTGCATAGAGATGAGCAATCTTATTTATGCAAAATAAAAGTAGTCTACATCAATTGCAAGACCCCGGAGTTGAATATAAATTTATTTCCCCGATCAATAATTGTAATATGTTGAAAATAACATATCGATGTTCTTGAATTCTTTCAATCTTTCTACTGTTTTAAATTGCGCCTACTTATTCTTATTATAAATGCATAAAATCCGCTGTCCAGTTATGGCAAACTCATATAAGTGTGATTAAACAGAAGCTATTATATTCAATATTTTGTGCAACATTATATGAAACTTTATATTCAATTTTATAATTGATTGATTCTGATGCTGCACCTGACGATGACCAAACGTATGCAATCCAATAAAAAGATTCTCTTTCAAGCCCGACTTCAGAAGTAGTAAAAATGCAGTTTCGTCGACCTATCCCCAGTTTTATGGTGCACCGTCCCGTACGGCGTTGCACTCACCCACATAGAGGCCCGGTGAATGACACGCGCACACGCACGGGCACACCGGCTACTGCATTATGCATTAGTCATGATTACAAAGTAAGTGGCGTGCTCGTGGCGCGTCTATAGTAATAACGGCGTATTTGCGGTGCTTATGATTTTCCACTTGAAACGGGCATAACCTGCTTTAATGGCGCTGGCCGGCCGGCCGACCGGCCCTCCCGGTCGCGCATAACTTACGGCAGATTTACAACGCCATCCGGGGCCCGAGCCCGGCCCAGCCGCGGCCCGCTGACGGCGCTGATCGCGTTAACGTCGTGACACTAATCTCTCCTTCTTCCTACGTTCGCGTTTCTTTTACCCCGTGCGCCGTGCACGCGGCCTTTAAAGGTCGTTTCGCATGGTAATTATTGTCACCAGGGACTACCAGCCCGAAGAGGATTGATAGAAGTGAAATGGCAGCTACCTATCCAATTCGACCCAGTCTCATCCATGCTTTCATCGGGACGATCGTGATCTATTAGATCTCGTTGCATCTGAAGTGTCCGATTCGTACAATAAATTTGAACGTAATTTTCTCTAAATGAAATTTATTAATTGAAGTAAGCATCATATTCTGTCAAAAATAAAGAGTTTTAATTAATTTAACAGTAAAAATTGACAATATCTGCAATAGAAACTTGCCCAATAGATATTAGACAAGTTTTTGTAAATTTGTTGTCACGTAAAATATATACAAGGTTTCTAAACAGTTTTTTGATCGCGTTATTATAAAACGTCTACCTACCGAATGATTAGAATTTCTTTGTCGTAATAATTTCTTGCAAGGAAAGAAAATATCTATTTGCTAGAATATATCCACATTGGAATTTCGAATTCAATTGTCTGTTTTAAAGTTTATTAGAATTATTTATTATTACGCAATGATTTGTACGTACTTGTTATCTTTATTCTAGGCACTTCAAAATTCTCCAACGACGTTTATGCTAGGTATAAATACCTTTTACAATCGTTAAAGTATAAGTGCACGTAGTGGTACTTGAAAGGAACTTGCTATTTAGGAGTACTTCAGAAAAATGATACTTTCAACAATTTTTAGAATCTGATGCATTAAAAATATGTAGGTTAGACCGCAATCTTTAATGAATTTATCTGTTATGCACTTCTAAAATTCTATAGTATTCAATACAATATAAAAACAATGTAACACCGCACTTGCTAAATAAACCAATCGGTTTAAAGCAATAATGAATAAATAAACAATCTTACCTCATCAGTAGATGTACGTATCGCAGTCCAGGTTGACCCAGCAGTAGGAGTCGTAGTTCCTTCCGATTTTGTGGTAGCCATTGAACTACGCACTCGGGTACAAATATTTTATTTCCTGCGGTGACTTAGGAGTCGCTATGAAAAAACCATAAACATAATATGTTGGCGAATACTCCTACTTATAAAATGTGTGTACACGATTAACTTTAGGTAACTCTAGATTGCCTGAATAATTCATGCATATAAATCACAGTTTGCAGACACACTAACAGCCTTGTGATGACACGTTAATGTCCATGCGCTATGCAATAATATAATATTTTATTAGTGGGTGACGTGTTCCACTACATCGTTCTTTGGCACACAATGGAAAATTCTTTGACTTTACACACATGACGTTTATGAATCTAAGAGAAACAGTCTTTTAACTATTCAATCGAGTGTGCAAAAAGTAATTCGTTTGGACCTGCATATGATAGTTAACTTCCGGTTTATACATAGTGTAATTTGTTGCTAGACAGCGGATTTTATGCATTTATGACAAAAATGAGTAGGTGAATATTTTTTATGTATTTCATTTAAGTTTATTGTGAACTAGGTAGAACATTTTTATTTTGCATAAAGACCCGCTGTCTATTTATTACAATTATATAGTAGGGTACATTAGTGCTATTTAGATCAGTGCGCACTTGTAAAAATGAGATGCAATTAAATTTAACTCATAGCATGTAGGATTTTTCACACTAAATGACCTATGTAACAATTTATTTCAATAATTTCTGTAGCAATATAAATCATGGCAAATGCAGTTTGTGCTCTTTATCGATTCTAGTTTAATAGACGTTGTAATTACATAGCTGTACCATATTTTATTAGCTCATGTAGACAATATTTCATTACGTGTTCTCCGTTGTACGAAGGTTAAGGATCGAAGGCTTGGCTCCTCTGGCTACAAGGAATATTACTCTTGCGCATTTCTTCACTGATATGGGTTATCTGAACCCATCAGCGGGGCTGGTCCGTTATAGTGGCACTTGGTAGCAAAGGGGTTCAACCTTTGAATAACGTAACCAATGGCATCTGGGTGGTTCATCGACACATTCAATGAACTGTACGTTCAAATACAAGTCAAAGATCATTTTGGCACTGCTTTATTTATTTAAAAATCTATGATCAGGAATTATATTAAATTCATCCGTACCAATGATATTATCTCATTATAAAAAGTCAAATTATTTCAATTTTAATATTTTCAATTTTGAGAATTATTTGCATAAATCTCAATATTTAAAGTTCACGAAATTTCAATTACGAATATTTATTCAAAGCCTACAACCTCGATTCACGTAATTCATACTAATTTTTAATGGTGCTTGACGCAAAAACTTACTTTAGTATTTATCATAAACTGTCATCGTATGGGGTTACAAAATTGTTTGTTCATACTTAAAAATTCATTTTAGTTCTGATACACTGACTGCAAATAAATTATCTTAAAATTTGATGTCTGTGTATTTAAACTTGACTCCCTAAATGCAAGCAGATTAAGAATGCAACTAAATAAGTTGTTCTTATTTCATTTTTGTGGTTGCACAAACAGCACAATCCACATGATTTTAAATGCTCCGAAGTCTACAATCAAAAGAGTATTCCAGAAGAATCTCGATTCTGCGGGCCCCCGTTTAATTACACCATTTTGATAATCTCTCGGAGGCGATGCTCGGCACAATGGCCGAGGGGGAAACATTTAATTATGAATGTTCACGCAAAGGATGTTCGAAATACCGGGATAACTCAGCCAGGAATCCAGCGCATTAAAAAAATAATGGCTCGCCACTTCTGGAGTTTATAATGACGGTCTGTATGCGGCAGCGCCGCCTTAATCGTTCATTAGGTACCGTGCTAACCCCGGATGCGGACATTCGAAGATGGTTGCGTGCACGCGCGCTGCACGCGTGCAAACTCTTACCTGGCGAACAGACAGTTTTTCAACCGGCCAGCCTTGCCGAGGCCGACGCAAATGGAGGAAACGGGGGCTTCCGGTCTTGCTTCTTCATCTCGAACCATTCCTAAGAGTGCCTTGCCTGATCCGCTCCACCGGAGCAACGTGTTTCGCTATTTCTTTTAACTTTTCATTGAACCACCTCTCCGGCTGCTTTCTTTGGAATAGTTGCTCTACTAGGTAATCGATGTTCGTTCGGACTTCTTGCTTTAAACCCTTATTCATTCTTTATTCCTGCTCGAAATAAGGATAGCTAGTTGTCAAGGATTCCACCGTGATCGATAAATTGGCTTCTGCAAAAATTAATTAGAAGGGCAGCAATCGTTCTTTATGGGCACAAGGATTCTAAGATTGAATTAAAATGCCATTTTTAGAGATATATGTTTCGACAGTTTTAGACTTGACTAATTCAACATTTTATTGACATACATGGTTATTGACATACATGTTTAATAAATTGTATTCAAGACGAGTCTACTAAGATATTATAATGCAAGTGGTTAAGGAAATTTGTTCGAACAATTTCTGTCATGAATAATTAATATAATGCGTATCTTGTATTTACAAGCTAAACTTCATTCCTAAAAATAACTTACTGTTCCACGCTTGATTTAAGAATGAAGTTCTACACAATTACCATAATTTTGCATGTAGAATAGTCCATTACGTGACCTATCGCACGAGCTTTTCCTGCAAGTGTTTACAATATTCATAATTGCTTGCAGATTATGGGTTGTAGAAAATTGTTTCAAGTGTAATCTGAATCAGTTTTTTAAGTCGTCAATCATCGGCATAAATGCTCGCCTGTGTACATTATAGAAGCTGACAGTAATCTGGAGAAGTAGTTGGATACTTCCTGAAAATTGTTTACCTTCACAGGCATACTTCTTTACCGAATTATTTTAAATCACATATTCTTCTTTCCTTTTAATCAGTGGTAAACGATTAATTTATTAGATTGTAGAGGACTAAACATTGGAATGTCAATTATTAAACTTTCTGCGCTCAAGTGAATTAGAAAAATGAAAACGAATGAAATGAATTTTCAAAGAGGAAAGTGGAACAACTATTGAAACATGAATTGTTAAGTACTCTATACTCGCGTGAATTTGGAAAACAGAAAAAATATGATTGATGTACTCTAATACTTAAAATCGAACAAAGGTGTCGGAACGTCTTTGGGTATATTATTTTGTCACGTGCTCCAACTGCTCACAAAAATAACAAACTGTGTCAAGAGAGGACAATCCCGTTATTGTCATTCGTTTAAAGAGTCGCCGAGTGCAGAGACATTGTGCTCTGTTGAAGTCGTAGTACAACGAAAGAATAAGCGATTCCGAAGGCGATCAGTCATTGGGCTCGACAGTCGCTTGATTTCAGCTTTTTTTCACTGACCATACGAGCGCTATATACTTGAAACGTTTTACACGGATTTCGCCGAAAAGGCTCTTGAGGTGGGAATAATTACCGGCGGCTGAAAGAAGCGTTGCGCCATCTTTATTCCTGTCGCGAGCCGCTCTATTCTCGACCCCGAGGGTCAATTCGTTTTAGCCGCAGTCCCGCGAAATAATTTATGCTCGGCACCCATTGCTAGCAGTTCCGGGTGTCCCTAGCTTTTCTTCCCCGTTCGAGCTGCATTTCGAGCAGCAACGTGATAATTAAGTAATTTGTAACCTTTCCGAGCTCTCCGTTTCCGGGACGGAGGCGTGGGCTTTTACGGATATGAACAACTCTCTCGACGAGCGAAACTAATCTTTCGGACATGGAACGTACAACTAACAGCTGAACGTACCAATCTGTCCAAATTTTTACTCTACAATACTACAGATCAATTATTTATTTGCAGACACCCGGATCTTCCTGCGAAACGGTAACACGAATTTTCTGAAATTTATTTCTTGTACTATTTTCTACAGCATTGGAAATAGTATATTGCTGAACTCATTTTTATTATAATTTTATATTTTCCTCTGATTCTGTAAAGTTACTGGTGCATGTTCTCAAGTATTATTAATGGACTGTGAAATTTATGTATCCGTGATAAAAATTAATACTTCCAGTACAAAACTATAATAAAATTTAAAGAATTTAAAAATGCTGTTTCATTATTTTCTGTGGAAGTATTAAGAAAAAAGTAGCGTCTGTACCTCGTAATTTGTTAGACTTAACAATTCTTTTTTTATTTAAATAATCAAATAATAATCATTCTCGTTATTGTCAGTTCGTATTCATTTAGTAATTTGGTAGAATTTAATCATCTGTATCTTTTTTCTACCGTTGACTTTTAGGAATATTTTCAAGAAGCTGATTTCAGGCCAACACGGTACTTTTAGTTGCGAAAGGTCGGCGGTGTATAAGAAACTTTGTTCTTCTGCTTCGTATTAGAACAATGCCAGGTTCGAGTGTGAAATATCGTAACGACTTGTTAATAGGAGCTAACAATAACGTGTCGTCGCACCTTGGAGTTTAAGTCGACCGTCTTGTGGCTTTGAAATGAGGAACGTCAGTTTTCTAACATGTTATGTTTTTGAAAGCTGCAAAGCTATTAATTCTTGACACTTAATAATCTCAATTCCCGAACTTTATGAATGTTTACACAATTTTATGTGCGTTCCGTTCACACGTCTGTTAAGAAAAGTTACAAAATCACAGTGAAACCTGTAACATTCAGTACAAATTAATTTCTGTTCCACATAAACATAACTAATTATTTTTTAATAGAAAATGGTGTTGGGTGAGTGACATATTTTTTGGATTACTAAATATTGTTGTCCAATAAATACTATTGACCATGGAAAATCGTCCCGAGCATTGTCGCAATAAAAATTATTCGCCGCGCGCATAAAACCGGTAAATGTTTGAAGACAAACACCTGTCGCTTCGGAAACAATTCGCGTGCTGACTCGTGGATTTCGCTAAGCCCGACGGTCATAACTGCAAACAATTTTTCGCCCATTCGTAAATAACTAGGAAGAGAGGCCCCGGGGAACGATCTGCAAACAATAGTTCGGCTCTTCGGGAGTTCCGGAATTCGTGTTATGATATTTGTCGTACGTGACTTGGCCGTGCTACCGCACTCATAAAAGTTGCGGTTGAGATGTATCTTCCGAAGGAAACGTGACGGAATGCGATGGAAACGGTCAGATAGCAGTTTACGAGCTTTCCTTATTACGACGTTAAATCAAAACTCGATCCCGTACACATTAGAAAGTTTCAATTACAAATAGCTCTTGCTGTGTTTTACACTCTCGCTGCGAAATTGTCGTCGCATTTACGTCGAGTGCACCAGTTCCACTCACAATTCTATAATTGTTCACACTTTCCATAATTGTCGAGTCGTAAATTCGTAAATGGTTCTCTAAAATGAAATTAGAACGTAAAGGGGAGGTTGTTATTAAACTGTAGTTGCTTATATTCATTTCTACAATCAAGTCAATAATTTTTTCACACGAAACAGGTATTTTACTATTTGAATTTTTTAAAGAGAAAGCAACATATTATACATAAAATATATTAAATTCATTTGAGCATGGTATTTTAATTCGTTGAAATAAAATCAGAACGTAAAGGGGAGGTCGTTATTCATATCAATTATTATTGTAAGAAATTCCATTTCGTTCAAAAGAGAAAGAGCAGTATAATAGACAATTGAATCTTTGGTACTGGTTTGTTCTATTTGTTCGAGTTGTTCTTGTCTATATTTGAATTCATTGAATCATAAAGGGTTGAAGATCCTTTTTGCTATTAGAATACGATCGTGCACCTTTCATTACACTTTTTCGAAACGTTATAAGCTAGTACCGAAAGCAATAAATCGACGCTAGAAACTGCGTATCAATGGCCACCGTTCGCGTACCAGAAAAATGAACGAGGTAAGCCCATAAACTGCGTGCACACGAAGAATACATTTTCTTAATGTACTTGGAAAGAGCCTTTATATTTTCAAAGCATAACAGGAGATGGTGGTATCAAGACGAACGAGGGTTAGTTTCCTGTTTGAAGATAATATCTAATAGAATTTTGATGGGAAGCTGTAAATATTCCGGCCTGTAACGATGAAGTCATTGGATAATGACTATCGTCGGAATGGCTTTTACGATGTTCTTATACAGACTTTTCTCGTTATACGTAACATAACACTACCGATTTCAATACTCCGCTTCACGCTGTCGGTAGCTATAAAACAAGATTTATGCGATTTATTATGATATTTTTGTTATAGCTCGGATAAACTGCGGCAATTATTATGTTGAATTAGCCCGTTGCAGTCGGAGCTAGTTCAACTCGAAAATTAAACATTTCTTCCGACCTAGAGCAATTCTATTCCATACGATTGTTTTGCATTTTATGGATATGAAATTGATACTGCAGCTCATACAATACTTAAACGTTTAGTAATTGGTTAGAGACCAAGATATTTAATATTTTAAACAATGGTACAGCAATTTTCAGTGTTAAGGGTTAGAAGGCGTACAAATTCATCGTTAAAGGTCTTTTAACCATCTTTCTAATCACAATCGCTATAGTTCCCTGGTTGGTAGGTTCAATAGTAAAAATCCTTCACTTAGATTCGATCAGCAAGAAAACGAGTGACCCGAAATTCTCTAGGCACTCGAAAAATCCACCATGGCACACGTGTGCATCGATGGCGAAATCATGGCTCGCGAGTGAGTCGAGGGCCTGTTCGTCGGCGAGGATCGCACGCAACCATCTCCGCCTTGATCCTATCGTCCAACAAATTCGGCCATGTGCACGAGTTACTACCGCCATAAAATTCCGGCCGTTTAACGATGGCAAGAATTTATTGGATATTTTTGGTAGCTAATGTGGCCACCGACCTCTCCCTTCTTCGAGTCCTACCCCATTCCCCACATCTCTCCCCCACCCTTCGTTCTCTCTCTCTTTCTCGTTCGAAAGAACCCCGTATCTCTTACCTTTCCGCGCCGATACCCCCTTATCCTCTTCGCTTCTTCCTCTTCTTCCCGGCGGCCCCTTGTATCATTCGCCATCGAGGCCGAAAACTTGTGTAGTTCTCGCACGCGGCAACAGATACGCGTCTCTGATCGAGCATGAAGATAATGGCGGCGGGGACGGGTTCATTTATTGGGTGTAAATCTCTTCTCCGCCTAGCGCGGCTTCGCTCTCAGCCACCGTGTAATCGCGTCCTCCGGTTATCCCTCTTAACGTATTTCATCGAAATTCTCGGCTGTGTCGAAAGACACCGTTTACACGGGGCACGACGTTAAGGAAGCTTTACGACGTGCCCTCAGCTACCGCCTCGTTACGAAACCGGCGTTGCTCGGCGGACGACGACGACGACGTCGACAACGGAAAACGTACGAGTTTTAAGATCCGACGCGGATTTATCGGCACCACGATGGCACCGAAATACGAGCCGACGTACTACGGTGACGCAAAGACGCGGGAAAACCGGCTGTTCAACGTTTAAACGCCGACCCGATGCTTCTTCTTCTTCTTCCTCCTCCTCGATCAGCGATCCACGAACGCGCTAGCTCTATATTTTAGGGATTATCTGATCCTGAATGAGAACTATCCTCCATACTTAATTGTGCGAGATAGCGACGGCTAGTTGTAAAATCCATGGGAGTTATGGTTCGGTCGGCACGACGGTTTTCTTTACGGATTTATTGATAGTGGAGGCCATTGGCTCGAGGGTGGGTGGTTAGGGAACTTCTAGTTGGTGTATTTATTCAATCGTGCAGTGGTGGGGCGTCAGCTCTATCATATGGAGGATGGACAGTACTTTGTGCTTTTTAACCGACATCGAAAAAGGAGCAGGTTACTCAATTCGATCTGTATGTGCCTTTTTTTGTAGATCTGTGTTGGTTTGTGGAAGTTCAATAGTTATGTACATTTTTAAGTCGTTCTGACATTTAGTCGAATTATCTTGATGGAAACAAGAATTAAATATGTACATAATTTTCGTAGATGTAAATGATTGTTTCCAAGTACTTGTTCTATCTTGGTTTAATGTTGCGTTGATTCCAAGAATGTAGAAACGTGATTCCACCTTTTACATTTTTTAAAATATCGTTATCGAAGCAAATAGGTGTCCAATTCTTTTTATAGTTGGAATAATATCTTCATCATTTTGCTCCTTACACAACTGAGATGTTTAGGATCGTTTCGATAGTTTAGATAATGTGCGACTTTCTAACAGGCTGTTTTTGGATTTTCCAGGTGAGGTATCAGGTGAAAACGTGTCGGCTAGTTCCGGACCACGTGGCGGCGATCGTGGAGAGGCGACTGACTTAGGCACACACACGGAAAATAACGACGGGGCCACCCTGGCCGCGAATACAGCGGTCGACGCCAGGGGCGGAAGCCCCCAAGGCGCTCACCTGTCAGGTGCGGCCACCCCCAGACCGCCGAGGGGTAGAAGGCGGCAGAATCAGAATGGTCTCGACACTACTCAAGTGAGTTTCGCAAACTACTAACTCATAGACTGCGGATTTTACGCATTTTATGCGAAAATATAGACATACCATTCTCAATTTCTTAAAATCAATCGAAAAGAATCGAAGTATTCGTTTGGCCTCTGTCTGTTGCAATTGACGAAGAGAATTTTTATTTTGCAAAGCGTGGTGCACTTGAAATTTTCGTTACGTAAGAAACATTAAACATTTCGTTGCCACGAATCCCTGAAAACCAGGAACACCCGGTACTCTCACTGTTTGCGTACGGACAAATTCCCAAAAGACTCGTGCTCACTGTCGTCTCGAGTGTTTGATCGCCTCCGGAAACACGTGTGGGTTGAAGCTTTAGCCTACTCGTCTGTACAAGTAGTGTTTCTCTCTTTCTCTCTCGTCGGAGCTGGTCCGGACCGGTGCTCTATGACAGCAATGTCAACGAAAGCTGCACTGTCATACCGCCGCTGACATCCGTGTAGCCATTCGACGCTTCTGTAAACGGCGCACGGAGGCCAGAAAAAAGCCGACTGTTCGGCGGCGGCGGTGGCGGCGGCGGCGGCTGGGAAAAATATCGATGGTCATCGTTCGAAAAGAATGGCCGACCAATGACACGTGGAAATTCTTTGCTACTATCTTTCGACGTGGCCAGAATGGAGATATCTGCACTGACACTACCTAGAATCTGTCGCGGTAGACTGAGGAATTTATTGACCCTACCGTTGCCAGATTATCTTATCCCATTCTATTGCTTTATTTCCACAGACATATTTTCCGCGACAGTTCACTTGGTGGTTGAATTCATTGCAGAAGGTTTATTAATGGAAGATGAGCTAGCAGGAATCTATAAAAGGACGTGGACATTTACGATAATAAATAGAAACTGAGAATCATGTTCCTCAATAAAACATACTGTTTGCCTTCTGATCTACCATTTTGTTCTTCGATTGTAGGACAGTAGTGGCAACAAGTTAAAGATTGTTGTAGGTATTGAGTCACACATCTATGTGCTCAATTTAAGAACAGTATATTGAATTTTTAAGAGCTTGTTTTTTGTTAACATTGTAAACAATTTTGAGTGTTGAATTAATATTAGGAAAGTAGAAATGGTGCCACGTATGGAATACGATATTGTACCCAATATGAATCACTGGAATTCATGCTCAATTTAAGAGCAGTGTTATATTTTTAACATTGTAAACAATTTGGAATGTTGAATTAATATTGGGAAAGTTTAAATGGTGCCACGTATGGAATACCATATGGTACCCAGTATACAATATTAAATAAGAGACGAACAACAGGCATTTATGTTAGGGTCACCCTTACCTTACCAACAATCACGTCGCCAACACGATTCCCCCGACAGTATTTACTCACCGACACAGCTAAGGTGTCCACAATCATTTCACCGACAATGTTTCATCGACAACGCGTTTCGCCGACAGTGTTTACATCCATACTGTCGACCGCGACTGTGTCTACTGATTAGTATTCGTTCTGCTAGTGTATGATACAGTTCCGGTCGTGCTTCGTACGTACATATTGAACGATATGAATTCACGGGAATTGAGTCACGCGGGCCACCAAATAGTTGAAATTATTTCCACTACCCGCGGACATCCAAAAATTTGTGTTAACGGTTTCATGTATTATAAATGCAGAAACAGGAATAATTTGTTTTACTGGGTGTGCGAGAGGAAGGTTAGTGGGAGAAAGCTGGGAAAAGGCTGTTGTGGAACAGTAAACACAGTGTATGTGGATGGAAAGCACGTTATTCGCACTCACAATATTTCAAAACACAATCATGCTCCGGAAAAATCACTGTGTGAGATACTAATGTCTACTAGTGATACGGTGGTGAATTTAGCTGAAGATCTACAGGTGAGAACAAACATTGATCATTAATTCATAACTAGGTTGGGCACAATGATTGACAACTGGGATAGGCACTAGTCCTGCGATTTCAGAGGTATAGTTTCCATAATCGAAAGATGAATGGGTTAAAGAAAATTTCAAATGACTATTCCTTTCAATTCAATTCAAACACAAGTCCTACTAGGTGCTACAATTTCCTAATTTCTAAGATGGGGGCTTAAAGAAAATTTCAAAGGTCCGTTGATTCAAATTGCTGAAGAGTTAGAATTTGATGGTAGGATAGACCAGGTGTCTACATTCTGTTAACTGGATTAAATTCAAGCACTAGTCTCCAGTTTTACGTAATTGTAGATCCTATATTGTAAGATAAGGGATTCAGGAAAATTTTAAAGACTACACTTTCCTAAATTGTGAGAGGAAGGATTACAGAAAGTATCATACGTTCATTGATCGAAATTGCGGAGTAGTCTCAGTAGACTTAGACCAGTCGAAGCGCGGAGGGACGTTCGGTCGGTCCCCTTTTGTAAGAAACTGGCATAGTCGGACTGAAAGAGCAGAGTCCCTGGAAACGTATACACGGGGATCGTGTCTACGTCGCGAGACCCGAAGCGGCCCCTTGTCAGGAAGAGGTCTCGAGGCGAGAAAGAGATTTACCGTGGCCTCTTCGAGCGGCTCCTCGGACTCCTCGGGGATCCTATTCTACGCCAATCGAGTCTCGTTCTTCTTAGTGTCACGCCGCGTTTCTCGCAGCCGAAGAGGAGTCAACTCTTACGCCACGCGTTGCCTTCATTACCATATCTCAGATGCAATCTGTTCTCGGGAATTAATGCACGGAGATATTTCCTGCTAGGTCGGACACTTCCACCGGTGAAACCAAAGTGGATCGCAATGACGTTTTCAATGACCAAGGACGCGAGCCTCGCGGAGGCATCTTGATTTGCATCGGAATCGATTAGAGGGCGAATTTAATGGCTTTCCTTCTTCTCTTTTCGCTCGGATTTGCTCGTATTGGGGTTGCCAGCGTTTCTCGTGTATGTGTATCGAACCTGGTTGATCGAGATTCGAGGAATGCCTTCGACCCGAAGAAAATTCGTTTGCGTATTTCTTATTTAAAACGCTCTCATTCTTCTGTTTTACTTTTTATTGAAGTATAACATCTGGTGATAATGCTGGTTATTTGTTAACAATATGTACTATGGTTGCACGTGAAAAAGATAATCAGAAACATGATAGATTTTTCTCTGATGGAACTACGATAGTATAGGAGGGAAAATACAAGGTGGTTTAAAAAATAATAAACATCTAAAAAATCGAATTTCCGTAAAATAATAAATTTTTCATTTTAAAATGGTCTAGACATTCTTGGACCACCCCGTATTAGAAAGTAAATTATAATATTTGTTGGAGATTGATGGCAGGTTGAAGAACCATTGCACCCTTTCATCAATTCTGAAGGGTAGCTATTGAGTTGATGAACTTGTTTGGTGAAACACTTCATGTTTCTCTGTTTCAGGTCAAAACTGAACGACTCACGCCAGACAATAACTCAACGTCGTCGAGAAGCGTGACGCCCTCGTCATCAAGCCACCCGGGAACGCCACCAAATGCAACCCCCTTGGGTGGTCCTGAGGGCCCACCACCACCGCATCACCTCAAACACATGGAGCAGATGATGGGCCGTAGTTACAGCGATTTTATGAAAAGTCTCGCTGCCAAATACAACAACGCCAACCCTAATGAGTAAGCAAACAACCCCTTTTTTTTCATTGTCACTTCAACCCTCGCAGAAGACGGATGCTATTGACAATTTTATTTTACGTGTTTTTAAACACACTTCTTCGAGATTAACCTTTCTATTGGACTTAAACAAAACCCAACCCTGACAATAAACAATTGATACGAATTGACCACTGGAAAATTAGAATTTAGGCGAAACGTTTGTAGTTCTGGGTAAAAATGGACCTGCCTTTCAACCTCTCATAATATTTGTCAGGTTGTATATGTATCTAGTAGCGAAAATGTCTTCCTAAAACATACTGTTACTTCTGAAACTTCAATTTGCTTCTTCATACGAATTTTAAAATATATATAAAATATATAATATCGTCAGGCTATGTTCGCGTCAATAAAATGACACAAAGACAACTGGAAATATCCGACTTTAGTAAAACATTGTCTTCCATTTGCACGTAAAATGTGTGTCTTCAATATCTCCGGACAAAAGAGAAGGTGCCGTACGTGGTTGAACAATGTGTGGCAAGTAGCGCGTTCCTAATTCCAGCGAACCAATCATCATAATTGCTGGAAACTCGAAGAACTCGCGATCCTTTCTTTCCAAACACAAGCGAACGTCGATCCATTACGCCGGCTTCGCCTATCGTCTAGCATTATTTGAAGTAAAGAACGTAAGACCTTGAGAGTCATGACGTTTGCCTTGACATTCTTCCTGTGATCTCTGTGTTCCGTGTGCATACGTGGGAACGCAGGAACGCCTAACAGGCCATTCTGATGGTACACCTTCGGGGCTCCGGTAGACAGTTCGACGAGGACACAAAAGCCGCGAAGGGAAAATATTGATCGTCTTGTTACATGTCTTGAAATATTGATGTTCGAGGGGACCGAACCGCTGGGTGTTCCGCGCGGTATCGTCACCGTGGAACCGGTCGCAAGATTCGCTGATACGTCGACTTTCAATTATGTACCTTCCGGCAATCGATCGAGGCCTCGGGTAACAGGCTGATCAGTCAAGTATCGTAGATCTGCGAGACATGAACGTTGGAAGCTCCCGCGATGCTTGCGATCCGTGACATTTCCAGGAGAAAGTGCCTCCTGCATTGTCTCAGCTCCCAGAATTAATACAGGATACCACGGCTGATAGTGGAACCAATTTTTTCACAATATTCATAACTATTTTACAAAGGTGGTTTGGAACCCACCGTAATAAAAAGTAGGTCCCGCTGAAATAGGCGATAGGGAGAGTGTCGGTAAATGGTGAGAAGTGTGGAACGGGATTTGAAACCCTGAGGGGACCAAATATCCATTACATACATAACTATTTTACAGAGTTCGTACAATTTATAATGCTTTCGAAATTACATTAATACTTTGAGTGCCATGTCTCTCCGAAATGCGAGATTTTCTAAATTTATAAACGAATGTTTCAAAGGTTTATTATGTTCAGTGTAGTTTTGTTAGAATCTGTACTACCTTACTATAGATCTTGAATTTTCAATTCTTATCTCATTCAATAAATTGATTAGATTTTATAAAATTTATTCATTGCACATATTAATTATTACACGCAGTTCTCCAATGAAGTTCACTTGATTAAATGCAATATAAATGAAACAGAACGTAAACGTCCAAATGAATGAACTGTTATCCCAACATCTTTCTTGCAACTATTTCTAAGAAGCATATGAATTCGACTTAAACGTTGTTTCATTTACAAAATTAATTTGCTGAACATTCCTTGTTGCAGTTACTTCAGTTCGCCAAGGAATGGCTATCCTCCCGGTCTGGATCCAAGGTTTCCAGCATTCAAAACTGCCGCGACGCCCTTCGTTGGTTTAATGGCGCCTTTGGGTGCTCCTCAACCACCGACAGTATCAACCACCTCACCCCTTTCCAGTAAAGATCCGAAAGAACAGAAGCAAGACAGTTTGTTCGGTAATCCCGTTTTCCCACCGATGCTCGACATGTCGTCGACACAGGCACTTCTGCACATGGTCAGGACTGCGAATGCAGCCCAGAACGCTGCTGAACTGGAAACGTACCTGAAAGGTAACGTTATAGCACATCGATCCCCAGAAACGCCACGTTTAGATGAATTTTTGAATCTTTGAGTCATGTATATTCATTCTTTCACTTAAAAATCGGTGCCGCAGTATTCTCCTTTAATATTATTATTTTTTTTATTTTATTTTACGTATTCTCCTTTAATATTGTCACAAAGAATTTCTCTAACAAAAATTTCTTAATTCCATCCTGTATTTATTCAGTTCAATATTGCATATAAATCATGTTAAATTTTCATTTAGCCCTTCGCTGCATAGTGTATCATATCTGATACAGTTAACAAATCTGGTATATCGTAAATTAAGAATGTTCCCTTACTATGTTTATTTAAGTGTATTTTTCTGAAAATGTTTTAATTTTTTAAAATATATTTCCCTTAAATGAAACACAAAAACTGACCTTCTTTCAATTTTTTCATCTCAATTAAAAAACTCATGCAGTGAAGGGTTAATAGACCTGCGTCTTCAATGAGTCATATCTAAATCGTTTACATTAGAAAATATTCATATTTGCATGCAAACAAATTCATGTTACAACTCAGTACTTACTAAAGGCTGAACTAAGTACAGGCCAAAGTTCCATATTGAATTGATGAACATTTTCGGACATAACTCAACAAGAAAGAACAGTACAAACCAAAATATTTTGTTTAAAATTCCCTTCAATGTACGAAGCAATTTTCGATAATTGCAACGAAAAAATTTGTAAAATAATTATGGACAATGATCTTCCCCATGATCAGGTGCGAACAAAAGAGACGCCGGAGTGACGAGTCCTCTGGACCTCTCGAGTCCAGGTGGATTCGCACCCCGCAAGAGGCAAAGAGCGGAGACCCGAAGACCAGGCAGTGTATCTCCGAAACCGAAACCAACCCCTAGGCCCACAACACCACCCCCAGTCAGGTGTCCATCCCTCTGTGGCCACATGCCCTGCGGCGACGGCCAAGCTGTCAACCGGTGGACCATCGAAGACGTTGTGAATTACGTGTCGTCGATCGACAGTTGCGCCGAGTATGCACAGGTGAGTCACGACATTTTATTTTTATTCTCCCGGTTTGTTTTTTGCCGCTCGGCATTACGACACTCGAGGAACGTGTTGTTACCGAGAGGCTTCGCAAGAAACGCCATAGGCGCTGGGAAAACTCCAGGTGAGCTAATCGGCGAGCTCAGAATTTCAGAACGATCAAGCCGGTGTTCTAATCGATTTTCTTCAACTCGTGAAGTATTCGTCATCCTCGCCCGGAAAAACAATAATTTTCTAGGCTAGTTTTCAGGTGTAGAGAATTTCTTTTGCCGATGGTTTTATTTCATCTGATTCGTCGTAAATACGTAATCGACGCTGCGTGTTTGCATTGCCTGTTTGATCTATGGGGAAGGTGTGTTAGGGCATAAATCGAACAATTTATTTTCTGCGTCGTCGATTCAGAGGCGGTAGGATTTAACATAAATAATGGATGAAGCAGCCTGCGAATTTTTATTTCGTAACTACTGCTCGCTGAACTCGCGCGATGACGCGGCGATGGAATTTTTATTGATTTTGAGTTATTATTAGGTGTGTTTGGATGTTGGAAGTTTTATTATTATATAGTGGGTGTTAAAATTCCTACTGTAGCCTCTGATCCGGTCGTTTCTACTGCATTACATAAATTATCAAGTATACATTGTAGTAAAAATTAAATGACTGTCGCATCTGCTGCAATGAATAAATTATAGAATGCGTATATTATAGTAAAAATTAAAAGGCTGTCGTTTGAAAAGGACAACTTTTTTTAGCATAGGGTACATCGTGCCACTAAATTCATTTCACTGAATTCATTCAGATTTCGTACGATTTTCATTGAATAAAATGGGAAAATATTTCGCAGGACAAGTATTAAACATTCCAGGCTCGTCAAGCGTGGACGAACTTTTGCTAGAGACTGTCCAGCAGCTCGATCAATTTCCCAGGCGACGTATCGGTAAAAAAGTAATCGTCGTTCGAAAATTTACGCGGCAATTAGGCCCATCACACGGGACATTAACTGTCTAACGAAGTATCAATTACGAAAACGCGTGCGTCGGGCTCAGGGTGAGGCTTTTAATTACTTCTCCGACGCTCTGATTTCTCCGTGAGCTTTCTCTCTCTCTGATTTTTCAATGTTTTCCGCGAGCGTGGCTCGAGTTCCTCGAGGAGACCGTTCGGTTGGCCAACAATTTCTCCGTGCGGAGAAACAAAGGCGCGCATCCCACAGGCGAAAAGCAAGCAAGCCCGTCGAGGCTTGCGTCACTCGTCGGAAAATTAACGAGTGGCCGTGGCGACTCGCGGGCGAGTAAGCTTCACCGTTGCCGGGTTTTAATTGCTTTTGAAAGTCGTCCGCGTAATGAGCCGTACACCGAGGATCCGTCGCGCAATATCTTTCGAACTGTTCAGCCTCCAACTCGACAATCCGCGTCGCGATGAGGCAACACGGAGGAGGTCTAGGAAGCTTCGAATGACCTGACATCAGTCAATCCAGACAGTCTGGCATCAGCGAGGAGAGCCGGTGCTACTCGCACGTTAGAAGAGTTCTATAATGACCCCTCGAAGCTAGGATCGACCCTGCACCCCTCTCTGCATCCTCTTGTCCGCACTTTCTTCCCTCCTTTTAGCGGCCGATCCTAAGAACCGCCTGTCTCTCTCTCTCTCTCTCTCTCTCTCTCTCGTGCTCTATCCACCGTTGTTCCATCCGTGGGACCAAATTCCGAGGAGAACGTGAAGCTATCCGTGATTGCTCGACATAGTCGACTCCATGATTTTTCCGTTCAGCATCCACTGCATGGGAAAAGTCTTCCTGCATCGTCGTTCGCCAATCGCTGGTGTTTCATCGTGTGCGCGTGGGTTGGAGGATATAGACGTGTTAAAACACGCTGCTCATTTGTCAAACTGAGTGACTTCGCAAAATAGAGAATATTGAAATACAGTAGACCTCCGGAGTACGCGTTTAGCGAACTGTATGTTTAGTCTATGTGGCAGTAAGCGTACAAAACGATTTACAAAAGGTTCACTTCTTGGAAAAACATTTTATTATAGTTTATTATTTTATTATAATTTATTATTTGTCTCTTTTGGAATTCATGTAGTTCTAGAAATATTTTCTCGTCTAACCATAAAAATCGAAAACGATCATCACTTATAAAAGAGCATGCCTTACCACTAGGTAGTTCTAGTGTTACAGTATAATAACATGTTTAGAATCTTCTCCTGCTCAACAAATTCCACGAACAATGATCTCAGCATCAAATCGATCGAACAATGTTTAGAAATAGTCCCCATCGTGGTATTATTTTCAGTGAAAACAAGAACAATATCCGTTTTTCTCGATCCTCGTTCGAACACGATCCACAAGAAGGATCTCCATTATGATTCACTCGTTCCTCTCGCATCCTTCTGATAACATGCTCGATTCCTCCGAGTGCAAACCTCTCGGAACGCCCTCCTGACGTTCCGAAAACACTGACCGGTCGTTTCGGAGCGTAACGTGGTTCCTCGGGAACTGTCAGATCCGATTATGTGACCGGTTATCGTTGTGCCTCGCTCGCAGCCGCGGTCCTCGAAACGTCAGCCTGTCAGCTTCGTAAATTTTTGCGGGGGCATCCACCTAGTCATGCATATTCATGAACACTCGAACCGGGAACGAGGTCCTCGAGTATCTCGATCGGCCGTCCAGTCGGATTCGAGGATCACGCTGGTCCTCCTGCACGAATATGGTCTTCGCTGGCGAAGCCAGTAAGACTGTTGTGGGCTTGGCTCACTTTTCGGGCCCCATGCATGATAACTAGACAGCGGATCTTATCACAAAAATGAGTAGGTGCCATTTTACACAGTGAAAGGATTGGAAGATTTTTAAAATACGTTTAGATTATCTTTAACCTATTAAACATTTCAAAATGGGAATTTTCTATTTTACTCCACTGTGTTGCAATTCAGATAGAAAATTGTTGTTTTCCACGAAGGTCCGCTATATAATGATAATATACGAGCCTGTAATTTATATTGAATTTTAAGTATTATTTAAGAATATACTTATAATTTTGTGTATAAACGATTCTAATCAAAAGGATGTTCAAATTAGATACTTCCTTTTAATGTGCATAAGTTGTCGTTAAATAAAATAAAAAGAATATTTACAATTTGTATTTTAGAGTGTCCTAAACGTTCGTTAGATTGAAATTAAATTTTCGGTTTAATAGATTAATAATTCTCTAGATTGAGAAAAGGTGATTGCAACTGTTGATGAAAGGTAGATAAATGTAGAAACTCTTTAAATGGAAATAAAAAATTATATTATACGGATGAAAAATTCTGTAGATGAAGAAGAGGTGATTGACAATTGAGGAGGTGGTTGGAAACGTATCGTTCCATTGATCGGAGCCGCAGGAGTCGATCTAGGATCGAGGATTGAAGGCGAGCCCGCGTTTCGTGACGAATCACAGATAGCAGAATCACGAACGAACGATTTACAAGGTTTTCTGGTTCGTAAATAGCGTATCGCGTCGCGGCGTCCCGAGATTATCTTATAAAGGATACCGCGAACTGATCAACTGTGTGTGTGAGAGAGAGAGAGAGCGATCCTACGGTAGATCCTCATGGAATTATAGCGTCGATCCTTATCTAGATCTGGAATAGTGCCGCGGTATGTACGCTCACTTTCGTTCGAACGTACGTACGGCGAGAAACTATCGCCGAGAAATGTAAATAATTGCCGCGAATACTGCGTGCCTAATTATCGCAGCTCGTTCGCCAGCCAGGATTTATGATGTTCAATGAAGACGCGATATTTAATTGCTCGTTAATGATGCTCGCGCCGGTGTCCACGCGTTGATTGACTTCCGAGGTGGTCGATCTTTCCATCGCTCGAAAACTATACTGTTTCCCAATTTACTATTATTAGTTTCACTGCGTTCAGACAAATTTAATTAGCAATTAGCTTTAATTGAGACGTCATGGGTGCAGCTCTAATTCCACTGCGAAAAGTAGAGCAACTGTTTAAAAGCTATTTTAAAAATGAATTAAATAATGACGTTATTTATGAATGTTGAACCATACCTAATCTAATCACTATAATTTTGAATTTATTATAACAAATATATTTTAATTTCGATAGTCACATTTTCCACATTGTTGAATCAAAAAATTTTAGATATTCAATAATAATTTTAGACAAATAGGGAACCACCCTTAAAATATGTTTTTCTTTTCAACTTCGTTGTCGTAGTAAAAAAGATTATAGAATACTTAAGAAGAAAGTGAACAATGTATAGACTTTCCCTGCAAAAATGTCAGACGAAAGTGTTTGAATTGAATGGCAAAATAAAATATAAAACGTCGACAGTGTTTTGCATGTGGAATAGCATGATCTGCTTGAACTTTAAATTTTTCTAATTTTAATAGATGCTTCGGAGAGTCTCGGAAGCGTACTTCACGTTAACAAGAAGCCTCGCCAACGTAAAGAGCCCATAAGAAATCTCGCATGTTTCGGAATCAAGGGGGGACGACTTTAAAACCGGCACATCGAAGTGTCTTTACGTATGTGTGCTCGGTCCCAGATCGTTAGAAAGTCATGAATGTGAATCGAATCGGTTCGTACGTCTTTCGTGATGTGGCACACACGAAGATATCGTGTCTTCACGTCCCACGCATGATCTTCATGCAAACTCCTCCATCGTTTTCGCTCGCGTTTTATCGGTCTCGTGCTTGTCGCCCGTTCCAGGCCCGCAGTGACTCTTTGTTGCTAGGGACAAACTGACAACGTTCTTTCGGCTACAGTTCTGTTCCTTTTAATCCTTATCTTTCTGAATTTCTAGCAGACAATTGCTATTCACTTAAATATTAAAGACATTCCTTTGTATTTCCGTTGGCTACTTTAATGGCGGGTTTATGTTCGTGAAATAAATCTTGGCATAGGTGCAAAGGTTGTGTGCAAAATTGTGTTACAATCTTCACATATTATGTATGAATTTATCATAAGTAGACAGCAGTTCTTTTGCAACAAACTGAAGCGAAATAGAAATGTATTTTCTTTTTGTTTTTCCTGATTTAATGTCGCTGTATAATTTCAATTCAGTTACAATAATTTTAATAAAAGTACTTTGATTTTGTGGTACTTATCAGAGTAATAATTCAGTAGTCAAAGTGTTAAAATTTATTCTGTTTTAATGGGTGTACTACAACTTTTTCGGCTGACTATAATGATTAATACGAAGCTCTCTGGAGTTATGATTAACGATTTTGCTGTTTGGTAAGAATATGATCTACTCTGCCACCATATATCGCTTCGATTACGTGGATCTATTTAAATCTCGTGCAAAAGCGTCACGTTAGAAAGCATCCTCCGCATCTCGCCCAACATGCAAATCATTCATCACCGATTCCGCGTGGCCGTTCCAAAAATGTCGAACCGCATCCAGATGCACACTGGTGTGCAATTACCCGATGAGTCGTGTTGCGTCGCCTGCTGCACCGACGATCCTCGTAAATCGTCGATCGATGCAACGAAATGCAACGAAACCGGGGCCCGAGATATTTCTGCATCGTGGTCGCGACGGATCTGGGACGATTTTGAAGGGACCCGGCCGATCGACGGACGATTCGACATGCCTGTCCATGATCGACGCGTTGTACCATCAACGTTATCGCCTATTAATGATTAATCGACCGGCATTTGGTACGTGTTCGCGTTACACGCTCGACTATACGCTTCCAGAACGAGAGGGGTCGACCCGGGTCACATCACGCTCCGCACCGAATCGTTAGAAAGTTCGCTCCGGATCCTTCTTCCATCTCGTATCCTTCGTTTTTCTCCTGGACGTGCTCCCATTTTTCATTCTCGCATCCTCTATTTTTCGTCTTTCGTTTCGGCCGATTCTGAACACTGTAGCACGCAGAGAAATTGCAACGCGGCGAATTCGGGACGCGGCAAAATTTGTGACGCGACGCATTTCGGACGCGGCGAATTTACAACACGTGGAAATTTCAGTCCATTAAATTTACAATGCGTAGAAATCTTAGCGCGTCAAATTTACAACGCGTAGAAATTTCAACGCGTCAAATTTAGCGCGTCGGAATAATAAAGCGTAAAATTTAGCGCGTCGGAATAATAAAGCGTAAAATTTACAACGCGTAGAAATTTCAGCGCGTCAAATTTACAACGCGTAGAAATCACAGCGCGCCAAATTTATAACGCGTAAAAATTTCAGCCCGTTAAAATGATAACGTGTAGAAATTTCAGTGGATCAAATTTAGAACACGTAGAAATTTCGGCGCATCAAATTTGTAACGCGTAGAAATCTCTGCGCGTCAAATTTACAACGCGTAGAAATCTCAACGCACTAAATTTACAACGCGTAGAATTTTCAGTGCATCAAATTTACAACGCGTAGAAATTTCTGCGCATCAAATTTGCAACACGTAAAAATTTCAGCGCGTTAAAATGATGACGTGTAGAAATTTCAGTGGATCAAATTTAGAACATGTAGAAATTTCGGCGCATCGAATTTGCAACGCGTAGAAATCTCAGCGCGTCAAATTTACAACGCGTAGAAATCTTAATGCACTAAATTTACAACGTGTAGAAATTTCAGTGCGTAGAAATTTCAGCGCATCGAATTTACAACGCGTAGAAATTTCAGCGCGTCAAATGTAGAACACGTAGAAATCTTAGCTCATAAAGCTCGATTCGTATTTTTTTTCTAAAATTTTGTTCCTTTCCGCACTGAGAAATAGGAGATTGGAGTAGCGTGACCATGTTCGATTAAGCTGATTCGAGAACCGGTGCTTGGAACTTTTCCGTCGTGTTTCGGTCAGGAACATAAATTAACACTCTTTCCGGAATTTTTTCAAATATTATTCAACCGCTGATTGCACAGCTAGGCCAGTTAAGAGAAATTATTAAATACTATTGAATTATTTCGATCAGTCCAGAAAATTCATTGATTTAAACGTTGAGTTGTACGTGATAACAAGTATTAGTTATATTCCAGATTTTATGGGGCGGTTAAATTTGTTTTTTCTCACGCAATGGAAGGCGAGTCCACGGTGTGCTTGATTCTATTGCTGATAACTACACTGTTAATTTTATGGCCGTATGGTACAATTTGTTAGGTTCAATTTAAAACAGCGAAAATACTAAAACAATTTAAAGAGATTGAAATTGATGAAATTTATATCAAGCTTGCGAAAATGTTTATTTCACAGTAGGTATATATACTGTATATAATATAATGTATATAATATATTCAACTAAACAATAACGGTCTGTGAAACTTTCCAACAATTACGAAGAAATTTTTTCGCGTTGCTAAATCGTCGAGCGGCATTTGGTAATCCGTAATTACTTTCCCAATTTTCTCGAAGCTTCTCGTACCTTCTCGGTTACACGTGCCTCTTATTCGGATCGCACAGGTACGAACAAACGTCTAGATGACAGAAGCCATCCATCCAGCGGATAATTCGTTTCGATTGCGAAGGATCTCGCTCGCTATTCGTTGTTCGCGGGTACCGGGACGCGAAAAGGGTCGTTAGGCTGAAAAACTCTTGTGCAACTGTGGATCTCGAAGTGCGTTACCTTTCTACGACTACGGGGAACAGTAACGAATAAATCAGCACGCCTTTAGATCTACACACCGGATTTCTAGCATTTCCTTTTGAGGATTTATTGGCGAGATCCTTGCTGCATTAATGGCCGAGATGAAGGGTGATAAACTTGCGGTCATAACTCCAATTTATCGATTCGAAAAATACTTTCTCGGTCAAGAATTACGATCGTCATAAATGGATACAAATTAAATTAAGGTAAATTGCGTAGTTAGTTGACAAAATGTACATTTCTTTTCAACTAAGATGATAGCCGTGATTAATAAAATTGTATTAACAATCAATACGAATTTCCTTTCACATTTCTGGAAGATAGAATACATTATTATAGATCATCCTTTATTTTCTACGATCTATGGCTGTATTAAATTACTTTATTACGACATACAGGGTGGCCTATAAATGTCGTACTTTCCTGAAAGGAACGATGCATTTCTTTCCATTGAAATACAACTCCAATTTATCTGAAAGAAAAACATGAGCAGAATCTTGATCTACAATTAAATATTAATTAAGGTCCGACCACCTCGACCAGACCATTCGCATGATGCAAGGCCGCGGCCGCTATCAAAAGTGTCCACTCGCATCCAGGGTACAATTAAGTTCCTCCGTGTCCTCGGTATCTCTGAGCTACAACTCCGGCTGATAAATCGTTACACGCATCGTCCTCGTGAAAATTCTTGTTCGCCGGACAACCGAGCCCCTTATCAAACCTCTACGGAGACTTGTACCGATAGAAACAGTTACTCGATCGACTTTGTGGCGTACGACTTTATCCTGGCGATAAGCCGGACAGGATCGTCGCGAATCTCGCATTTCAGTTCTCTTCTCGCGATCCCCGGCTAGAAAGTAGCTTAAGGCATATCGGTTTTTCATGGAATCCCCAGCGCGATCCGACGATCGATTTTAATAACCGACCACGTGGCCGCCGTTTACTACGCGGATAGCTAATTAACCGTGAGCCACGTGCGCGCTTTCTCCGTGCCGTGCGTGCGTGTAATTACGCGTGTTCATGGCGGTCCAATGATTTTTGCTGGGAGGTCCGCTAGCTGTCCAACTTGCCGCGGCAACGATCGTTTGCGGTGAAACTGGTCAAACGATTTTTGCCGATTCGACCCGTAAGCTACTTAGCTACTTGCGGCGAGATTCATTGACGTGCTCGTAAATTAATAAATGCGAATGATATTCATTGCTTCTAGGTCGAAGTCAAATTTCATTGATAATCAGTAGACAGCCGATTTTATGCATTTATAACAAAAATGAGTGGATGTAATTTAAAATAGTAAAAATTTTAGAAGAATTTAATAATACTCCAGATTGTTGCGATTCAGTTAGAAAATGTTTAGTTTGCGTAAAGATCCGCTGTCTAATAGTCAGGCTGTCTTTATGCAAACGTTCGTGGATTGTTTTATAAAGGTCAAGATGATGAATAAGCTGAATTTGTTAACTAGGAAATTTGTTTAAGCATAGAGTAAAAGTGTCGTTAATATTTCTGACTACATATGTTCTCTTGCATGTTAAAAATATTATAAACGCAGGAAAATCCGCAGTCAACTAATAATCAATATTTTATGGTTCAAAGTAAATGAGGATTAGAATAAATATATATATATATATATATATATATATATATATATATATATATATTATTCCTCTTTTAGAAAATTCAAGCAAGATGTTAAATGTCATTTGAATTCTAATTATTTAATTAATTGATTTCTTATATACTTCATATCTCAGCATTTATATCTAAGAAAAATTGAAAAGGATCAATAAATTTATATAGAGCAAATTTCTATTGAATTCGTTGTTCGATGGTTAACTAGTGTTTAAACAAATATGTACATACACATCGACCGATACATTTGCAGGTAGCATGTTCTAGTCACGTCAATATGAACATACACTCGAACTTTTAGATAATGGTACACTAGGAAATGGTTCCAGCCAAGCATTTCTATGGAGTGACTCATGATCGTGCTTCTGTTGGCTTGATTGAAGCGAAAACTGGTCTTTATCTGAGTAACTGGATTCCTTGATCGAATCATTTCAGTTTCGTACGTGCACTATAGCCGATATTTATGTAATAACTTCATTGTCCAATCTTGGACTAATGAATATTAGCTTTCCGTTGATTTATAAAAATATCAAAATATATTCATTCGAATTTCAACGATTCATATCATAATATTCAAAGAAATAAATGTATTGAATAAATTCCCCATAAATGCATCCTCACAATTTCGATAATCATGAATTAATTTAATTTGATTAATTTATGAATTCAATTAAATTAACCCTCACACACACTGTTTGGATAAAAATTGATTGCTTCAAACACTGTAGAACGTAGAACAAGTATTTCTGTGTAAATAATTGGATTATGATTTGACGTACTTCTTTATAACATTTTAATCCAAAAGGAAGTTCAACTATAGAAGAATTTTGTATCCAACTAGCCTTGACGAGCGTACGAAAATAACATTAAAAATGAAGATCCATCTAATCATCTCGTATTACCATTTTCTCGAAGACAGCAATTTGTAGAATATCTGGAAGACCTGAAAGTCTCCCATAAAATTACAGAGTCCAAAAAATGGTAACACCGCACCCCATCGATTATTCAAAGCACAAAGATTCGTATGCGACACACAGGTCCGAAAATATCGGAACGATCCCCGCGAAACGATCAATTGTCTTAACGAGCAGACGATCACGGCTTGTCCTTCATCGTCGTAGTATACATTAACAATTTTTTCGTCTGCTTCGAGAACGGCGCCTGAGAATCGGCTCATCAATTCCAAAGTCAGCCGGAATACACGAGCATTTACGACACCGCTTGGCTACCAATAAACTCGGAATGTAAATCGTCGGGCGTCGCATAAAATTCCGCAATTTCCCCATAAAATTTGCTCGGTGTCTGTTATCACAGTGCATCTACGGGTGGCGCATTGGCGAACGGTGCCCCGGCCATTCTTAAATCTCGTAATTTATGGCAGCGAGCGCGACCAGCCGCGAACATTGTCCGACATTTAAATTAAAATGTTTAACCATTTTCCGTTCGCATAAACGAGCCGAATAAGCCGAACGACATCGTGTTATACGTTCTGGTCGAACACTCGGGACGGTAGAACAGGTAGCCAGAAGAGAGAAAGAGAGAAATTCATACGTGGTCACGTAGGTAGATGTATGTAAAGCGATATGTGAGCTCCTACGGAGAGCCAGGGACCGTTTTTCTTCGACTGACAGATCGCTACCGTTCGTTTAGAAACGTGTACACCGATAAAACCCGCGGATATGCCTTTCAGTGGCGTTCGTGTTCTGTCATTTTGCAGATGAAAATGTCTCGGCCGATATCCATGCTGCGCGTCACGTGGGTGTAATTAGGGAGATATTAACCGCCGAGCTATCGACACGGGTTCATTATGATAATGAGAGCCAGGGTTCGTTCGTTTCGTTGCCAACGGAGAATTTGCTTTTCCGAATGTCACGTATGCGCGACACGTCGCCGATGCCGATACACCGGCGCAACCGAGCACACCACCATTTCTCATGCGCTACCTGAAAAATCTGTCAACCGACACAGATACCTGTAATTAATGGCCATTAACCGCGGAAAAGTACATTCAACGCGGACCGTTTTATCGCAACCATTTTTGAAACGTTTGACGCGGGTGATAACCGAACGGTGTAATGGATTGTTCGGCTATCGGCTGCGTTAATGTACACCGTGTGTTTTTAGTTAGAGCCTTGCTTCTTGTTAGCGGTGATTGCCGGTTCTGTGTCGGCCCATTATTGATACAAGAAGCTGTGTTTACTTCTTCTTTTGCGAGCAGATGTGGTTTGGCAATACTTCTCTTTCTACTACAATAAGGAGTTGCGAATACTTGTCCTTCTGCGTGTTTATAAAAGAATTTTATTCTATAATATTCCTCTTTTTACTTGTACAAGTAGCTCAATTTTCGAGTACTTTCGCTTCTAATTCTGCTGCTCTTAAGCACGTTTCTTGTCTTTCTACTTTGATAAAGAATTATGTTTTCAAGAAGCGCTGATAATAATTTGATCACAGGACAGCGGATCTCCGTGGAAAATAAAAATATCTGAATTGCAACAGACTGGAGTGAAGTATATTCAATTAAATGCATCAAATCTGCCGTGAAAATTTCAAAAATTATAGAATTCCATTGAAAAGTTCTTGATAGTTGATCTTTGTGCAAAATAAAATTTTGACACATCAATTGCGATCTATAGAAGCCAAGTAACAATTTATTTTCCTCATTAACACTTATACGTTAAAAATAATGTTTCGACACTGTTAAACTCGTTTAATCTTTTTACTGTTTCGAATTACACGAATTCATTTTTCTCATAAATGCATAAAACCCGGAGTCTAGTGATCAATGAAAATCCGCTGTCTCTTGATCGCTCTGAAGAATTTTCCGATGAAAGTTTTCCCGAGACCCGATTGTTCCGGAGTATCAATAACTCATCCCGGTAGGAGCATATGGTTGATCGACGTCGGATCGTTACCGAATCAATTTCAGCGTTTGTCAACGGTCGAGCATGCGCGCTAATGAGGAATCGGCGACGGTAGCCGGAAGAAGTGCTCACCGGTCTTGGCCGAAGAAGGGCAACGAGAATTATAGCCAAAGACAACCAGTGGAACCAATAAGACGTTGATTGCGGCTCGGCCACGGCAACCGGCTGTCGATATGGGGAACGCGCGTGTGCCTCGTATACACGTACGTGTCACGACCCTGCTCTCTCTCTCTCTCTCACTCTCTCTCTCTCTCTCTCTCTCTCTCTCTCTCTCTCTTTCTCTCTCTCTCTCCTCGTTCCCCTTTCTTCTCGGTCTATCCCGCAACGCCACTTTGCTTCTCCTTCGTCTCTTCTCTCGTTGTTGGCCGCATGTACGATACGGGTTTAGCCTTAACTAGTCGGCGAATATGTGGTAACACGACGTTTAAACCGGGGGCTTATTGAACCGCCACGTACGAAACGTGAGTGATGGCTCGAAACTCGATCATATCGATCCGACGAACAGGCAAACGAGACCCGCAGATGCCTAAAACGAGAATGATCGCCGCGAGTTACTTCTGCAGGTGCGCTACCATTCGATCAAGCAAATATTTTGCACCGACCTACACGGTTATCTCTCGTGTTTGGTAAATTTGATGTACTCGTGGCAAACATTAATAGGCCAAATGCAAAACTGGAAAGTCATTAGAAGAATTAATTCATGGTAGTCTAGATTCATTAAATACTTTCGTATCAATTTTTGTTTCTATATTTTTGATTTTCTTATTGGACGCAATATAAATAACCCTGGCAGAAAATATTCTAGCAAATTTAATTATCTGAGCGTATAGTAAACGCGAAAAATTTGTAATACTGTGATACATTAGACAAGCAATAAGAGTCGATGATATTTCTGAAAAATATTGATAAAATGCATGACTGCCTTTCTATCAACTGCACTTGCTTTTATAGTGATTGGCAGTATTTTTCTTATTGAAAATATAAATAATTGCGATGAGAGATAGTTAATCAGTTTGAAAATTAGAACTTGTATTAAATACTATTATTACTATTATATGAATAGATTTCTGTCACAGCAACATCCAGTAACAGAATTCAATAATTCATAGCCATTCCGAAACGCATTCGGACTAAGGAGGATGCTGAGATACTAATCGCACTCGATCAATCATTAACAACTATGTGAAGAATCAAATTTCACAAAAACACGAATTCCTGGTCATCTAAAAAGGGAGACGAATGATCGAGAACGTCCCGAGGCGTCAGGAAACTTCACGTAACCAATTCATCACTTATTATCAGATAGTTGGCGCTAATTCATCATTAACTAGCGACAAAATTAATTATATCGCGTCCTCTGTCCCCGAGCTCTGTCGCTGTTGTCTTTTCCCGAGGACTCCCTAAAACCTGTACCCTTTCTTATCAGATTCATTGTACATTTCTGAAGTGATCGATCAGCGTGTTACCAGAAGGATTTTTCTCTTCCCTCGACTTCTAAACTGGTTTCGTATTAACCAGACAATCCTCGTTCGCGGTTATCGATCGAGTTAAGACATTTACAGTATCCTAATTACGTAGCCTAGTTGCTGAGATTCAATTCGATTTTTTCTCGCTTTTTCGCGCTGTCTAACTTGCCCGACCGATCGCGAGTAATAGAAACATTTGAAGCTCTAACGTTTCTCCTAGTTGGAAACGTTATAAACTGGTTGCTGAGTTAACGCCTTGCTGCTGGTAGCAAGTCTGCTACCTTGTGGCATGCTATGTAAAAAGAACATGCTACCAACTGTTCCAATTAATAGTTCAAAAGTGTTTAATGTGTATCCTTTAACTCAGAGAAGTGGGAAATAGAAATAGAAAATAACTACTTGTAATGCAACATTGCTCAGTAGACATTAATAAAGATAAATATTATTTATTTCTTTGGGAACATAGCTGATAAACATTTCAATGTTTTAATTGTGGGTTATTTCACTTTGCAATTTACTGTCGCATTATTTGGATTCGTTGGACTGTTTAAAATACATATGTGTACATGATAAAAACTTTCTAACATGTTAAAGTCGTTCCCATTTATTTTTTATTCATTATAATGTATTTCAATCTTCACTGTAACGTTCAAGTTTAATTCAGAAAACAAAACTCAGTTTTTAATTAAGTAACTTATATAAAAAGCGTTATTTTTAGAAATTTGAAACACGAATGGAACTTTTTAAAAATACCTTATTTAAAAGTACATATATTATAAAACTTGTAAACTTTGCCATCCACGTTTTAAAAAATGCCTTATTAGCAGCCTTTTAAAGACGCTCATTTAGGAAAGAATCTCAATTAATTCTCTGAGAAAAAATGACTAAAACCGACGGTGTTTTGCAGACTTGGCATGGCGCCTGAAATAGCGAAAAAGAAGGAAGAAAATGGAGAACACAATGGTCGCACGAATTGTCCCCCAACGAAAGTTAGTGTCCCGATGTTATCAGCACGCTGATCGTCCGATTCCTATCCGGCTCGTCGGGACATAACTAATTATAGCTCGTTATAGGTCAATGCTTAATTACACCGCGGGCGAGATTCCACCTCCGCTTTCGGTCTTATCGATCCTCTCGATCTCAGACACGGCAACAGGTTCTCCTCCGGACTGGTTTGATTTTACCATAACTCCTGATCCGAATATCCGCGGAGAGCCTGTTAACCTTTTCTGCCCGGCGTGTCACTGATCACGCCGCAGAATTTGCCAGCTCCTATTTAGGTGTCGGCCAGATCTGCCACCGCGGTGTAATTACTTTCTGCGGATCGGTGTATCCTTTTAGCCGACGTGCGGCGAGCAGGAAGCCGCTTCTGTTTTAGCCGAACGAAAGTAAGATGGTGATTAATTTGTTGGTTACCGTGTTACACGATCGGCTTTCACTCGACGACCCTCCGAGCCCGTGACGCCATCTTTCTGCGCTGAGCAGTGTTAATTATTATCTGTGCTTCCAGGAATTTAGCAGCATTTTTATTCTACTTCCAGGAATTTACTAGCATTTATTTATCCTGGCTTTTTTAAAACGCCAATTAATATATTAAAGGGAAGATTATAGAAATTCATTACTTTATAGGTACAAAGATGCGTTCAAAAACTAGAAAAAATTTGGTATTCATCTTTTTATCACTATTATTGTATACTTCCATACAATTCTTGTTATTCTTTTTGACAGTGCAAACATTATTGGCGTGCAGTGTACTACTTGAATCATTAGGCAAGCTTCAATCATTTAATACAAAGGGTAATATTTTTCTTCTTCGCTACTAGATTTCTCACAAATATAATGTAAAAAAATCAATATTTTTCAGAATATTGAATTGAAAATTGATGATTCGTTACAATTCAAAATCATTCTAATTTCTGTGACTCTGAAAGAGTATAGCAGAACACAATGGATGACTATACTATTAGAAATAATATAGTCTCGTTTAATTCTTGTGAGAATTAATATCATCCAAAAGAAAACGAGGTCTAAGTTACAATGGTCGATTTATATTACGCAATATTACCCACATTTACTAATATGATAAAACACGGAAAATTCTCTGTGCAACGTGTTAATAATCCGCGATCTGTTATGGACTTTCACACGCGAAATCCGTCGCGGAAAAATCGTACGTTTCCCTTGGGAGGCAAATAAACATGTGCAGACCCACGACTCGATAATATTGCACGACATGTGCTTAGAAAACAATCCGCCTAGAGTTCGCAGTAGGAAGTGAGTGCATCGCGGTATCAGCATTAAACTAGTGCACCATTGTAGAAACATGTGCATAAAACAGTAGCTCCATCCTTAAAAGGAACGTCCTTGCATTGCACGGTAGCGCACAGATGCACGCTCTTGCTTTCATGAAATTCTTCGTTGCGATTCTCTTACCCTAAACATCTCCAGTCCCATCTTTCCCGCAGTAGTTGCCGTTGTAGGCGCATGCTTTAGATTAAGTTACTGCGGATACCCGGTTGAAATAGTAGCGCAGATATCTGTATCCTTTTAGACGCAATAACTATTTAGACTTTCCTACGCCTGAGAATATTCCTGAACAACCATCGATTTTCTTTTCCACGGTTTCCGCAACTTAACAGCGGATTTTATGCATTTATACCAACCATAAAATGATGCAACTTACATCGACGGAGAAATTACAAGGTTCAAGCACACCGATATATTATTTTTTATTTATTAAGATTGCAATGAATATATCGACAACAACAAAATAGAATTTCATGTTATTTATTATTACTAAGGTGGAGATTATGTCGCAATGTATTTTAACTTTTTGAAAATAATCAATAAATTCAAGAAGAGCTACGAATTAATTTATCTAATAAAAATACGGAAAACCAGCTACACAGTTGAATAAACAATAGTAAAAATCGGGAGAATTACTACTAACATGGAGATTATTGTCGTAATGCATTATATTTTAACTGTTTGAAAAGAATGAATAATTTCGCGAAGGGCTACGAATTCATTTACGAATCTAACAACAATACGGAAAACCAGCTACACAGTTGAATAAACAATAGTAAAAATCGGGAGAATTACTACTAAGATGAAGATTATTGTCGTAATGCATTATATTTTAACTGTTTGAAAAGAATGAATAACTTCGCGAAGGGCTACGGATTAATTTACGTATCTAACAAAAATACGGAAAACCAGCTACACAGTTGAATAAACAATAGTAAAAATCGGGAGAATTACTACTAACATGGAGATTATTGTCGTAATGCATTATATTTTAACTGTTTGAAAATAATGAATAAATTCGCGAAGGGCTACGAATTCATTTACGAATCTAACAAAAATACGGAAAACCAGCTACACAGTTGAATAAACAATAGGAAAAATCGGGAGAATTACTAGTAAGATGGAGATTATTGTCGTAATGCATTATATTTTAACTGTTTGAAAAGAATGGATAATTTTGTGAAGGGCTACGAATTCATTTACGAATCTAACAAAAATACGGAAAACTAGGTACACAGTTAAATAAACAATAGTAAAAATCGCCGGCAAGACGAAGGCAGGAAGCGTATCTATGATCTTAATAACCTCGAGACGCACGAGCCCGGTACATCTCAGATTACGATTTTCCGAGTGAACCGCAGGGGAAGTGTTCGCACGAGCCTAAAAGGAGCGTCCTTGGATAGACCAAAGTCCGGTCTCAATTTCGCGTAATTCGCAACCGTGGTTCTATCCCAGAGACATCTGGGGTACTGGTCGGCGCGTGCAGCAACAGGAGGCACACCTATATCCATTTTCCTCAAGTAGATTCCTCGTGTCTCGTTCCACACGTATCTCGTTATCATTTAAGGATGATTACAAAACGCGGCGAGGCTCGCGGGCCTCTTTCAGCGCGGGATGATTGCGCGATGATGAGGCCTGAAATCACGAAACGACGTGGTTGTTTTAAGGTTTCTTCTCTCTTCAATCTATCCCGACGATATTCCCGGTGACCTGTTCCACTCCGTATAAACTCTGTTCGAGTTACCGGGGCCTGATGAATGGCCAGGTCTCGCGTCTTCTTCGTCTTTTCATCTTCGTCTACCCGCGAGGCTCGATCCTCCCTCGTCTCTTCCTCGGGTGACAGATCTGGGTTGCTTTGAGTTACGTCATTCCCCTCCCCTCGCACTCCTCCTCCTCCTCCTCCTCACGTTTGTCTTCTTCATCTTCCTCTTAGTCGCCTTTGATCCTTTTCCTTCTAAACGCTTATGGCGGTACGAAGAAAGTTGTTAAGAGTGACGTGCAACGGGGGATAAATTGCTCGGTGAACCGAGATTCCTTAATGAAAAAAAAGTACACGTGCATGCTCTCGAGCCTTCACTTGCTCCTGGTTGAAGCTCTTAGTTGAGTAGAAGTGGTAAATTGGTTGTGAAGAAGAGCTGCTTGTGGTAAATGAAGTTTTTATTCCCTCTGTAAGAGTGTCCATGTTTTATTGTCAACGGACTGCGCGTCTTTTTGCAGTTATACACTCGGAAATTTACAATATACGTGCGAGGAAACGTGTATGTGATGATGCCTTTTGTGGGACTGAATAGCATTTGATGTTTATCATGGGAAACTTTCTAAAATTCTTTATTCTGATTTTTATAAAACTAGTCATAAAAATAGTCATAGAAATCCTACCATTGTTTTGGTTAATTCTGATTTTTATAAAATTAACTAAAACAATGGTAGGATTTCTATGACTATTTTAGGTCACCATTGAAATTGATTTTGTCATTAAAGCTTGATTAAGACACGTAACGCGTAACATAAAATCTCTTTCTTTAACTCCTGACATCAAGATTCCTCTACCGAGCGAAAAGTGCACCGAAATCAAACCACACTTACCGTTGAATCGCGGATTTCGCATTCGCGTCAGAACCATAAACACATAAAAGTCCGGGTCCAACATATCGCCGAACATTACCCAACATTGTCCATCCGAAAACGGTCACGGAGACGATAAATCTGCATAAACGTCCGCAGTCTGTTTATCATTCCCGGTTTCGCCCCTCATCAAGAACCTCACGGAATTCGCGATCATGCCAGAGCGAGGCATTCGAAGACAAAGCATCGATTCCGCTTTTCCCCGTGCTCCGCCGACTCTGAACAGTCGCCTTTGGTTCCCTTGGTAGGAACGAGCAAAAAATGAGGCGCATTAAGAAAGAAAGGGGCATCGGAGCCTGCAGAAGAGAGGGTAGAGAGGGCACCGGAGAGAGCGAGAAGACAAGAGAGCTTTCTCGAGAGGGTCTCGTTTCCATCATCGTCTCGTTAAAACCCATCGATCCGCCGGTAGCATCCGAGGACCGTCCTCGTGACACGCTGGAAATGCGGTAAACGAACAGGCGCTGCCTTTAAAGGGCCTGGCGGTCTCCCTTTCCCCTTCTAGGTCCCCTTCTGGGCAACGTAGCTGCACGTCGCTCGTCTCTGTCGTATCGAAAGGTATCTCTCATGGGGCCCCGTCGTCGTCGTCGTCGTCGTCGTCGTTGGGGCCCCCTTTTGCTCTCCTCTGTGGCCGAGGCACGTTTCCGAGCCGGCTTTAAAGTCGGACGTCATAGACAGCTGGTATCTTTATCGAATCGATTCGGCTGACAAACTGGAGGATACCGCAAGACGAATAGCCGATCTGCATGAGGTATGGAGTCGTGTGCATTGCGATTAGTCAGGAGACTCGAAGTCCTCGTGCTCTAATGGGCATCGTTAGCCGTTCACGTAAAGGAGAGGAGCGTGTCGGTACGCGACCGACCAAGCAGCGGTTCGCCTCCTCTAGCCTAACCTGGACAACCTGGACGAACGCAACGACGCGACGGGAACGGTGGCTCTCTTCTTGATGAACGGGTCGAGGAGACACGTCCCCGATCGGACCTGGAACGCGTGTACGCTCGTGACGATCTACTTGTTCAGGGTGTCCCGGCTAATCGTCCCACGATCGTCATCTTCGAACCCTTTCCCAGAAGCCGGGAATATGGGAACAGGATGCTACTCGATCCCGCACTGTATACTAGTCCCACGGATACCCTATCGTGCCGTTCGTGTCTGCTTCTGTGACTGCTATTGTTATTTCTTTTCGTTGAGACTTGAACTCTTCAGACTTCTGTACACCATTGACTCGATAAACGAGGAACACATGCGCACCATACTTCTGAATAATTTCTTCCCATTACCATAGGGTCTTCGAAGGACCCGGAACCTTCTTCCAGAAAAACTTTTATGTTTCTAATTATTCTTATACGAATTCTGTACCTGTATATTCGTGAGATTGTTCTGATTAAAACGAGCCCACGATCCAATTCGAAGCGTACATGCTCCTTCAATCCTCGATTTAGTAGAAGCTCGATTATCCGAACCATACAACATCCATATGTACGCAACACGATTTATTACAGAAATGTCACATTAAAGTCTAACGTCCGTACACTTTTATTCAGGTGAATGTAATTAAAAGTGTATCGTGTTCAGGAAAACAAAAATATTTTATCATAAAATGTATGGTATCATTCTTTTCCTCTCTATTCTTTTTTGTATTTGATGCTAGTTCGAAATTCTTCGCATATCGAGACATTACTGTACTGCTTGCTTCAGTATTCCATTATTTCTGACATCGAGCGAGTTTGCAACCGGACGCCGAACTGTGGTATCCAAAGAAAATGTTAGAAGTGATGTTTCCGTCCAGATCCATTCTCTCCCCAGCTTCTTCCCTTCCTCTGGCGAGCGGTCTTCTCATTATACCCGGAGGGAACAGAAGTGGGTCGTGGCACGGGCGCGGTAGCCAGTCACGGCGAAGGTGAGGCTAGGTGGGGTACACACGATCCCATTCCTTCCACGAGGGTAATGATAATTAATCCACCAGGGACCGCTCCTTTCAGCCGGACCCCGGTGTGGTCAACATCGGAGGCGGCCGAGGTCAGCCTCGAGAGAGTCTTCCTTCTCCTACCTATCCTCGTTCCTCCCGGCCAACAGCCAGCCTTCTCCCTCTGCTCGGCTCCTCTTTTTCTTTCCATTAACCAATTAATAACGTCACCTACTATGGCGTTACCGTTCCGGTTCTCCTCCCTGTGTTGACCCTGGCGAACGGTACCTGCACAGAGAGACTCCGGTTCGAAGAACCCTGTGCCACCTGGATCGAGCTAGGCGATTATGTCCCTCGAGGACAAAGTCACTGGGTGTGCAATTTCATCGGGTTCATTTGGCCTGGTTATTTAATGAGACGATGGTTTAGCGGACACTCCGGTGCCCCCTGAAGCGCAGCTCTGACGGAGAGAAGCCTGTTGGCTTCGGGGACGATGCTAACTCGATGTCGATTTAGGCATTTGATCTATGACGTGCAAGTAGGGGCAATAAACCATTGGTACCTCGCTTTCGAATGGTCTTTGTTCTACTCTTTTGTTAGAAGCTGGCCGAGTGTCTCTGTGTCTCCAGTTCTTTTGTGATGAATGAGGATTTTGACTGGCAGTGACATTTTTGTGACGGACATAAGGAGGCCAACGTTTATTTCGTTGAATAGAAGACTTTTCGTATTGTTAAAAGCTGTTTGAGTGGCTGTGACCATTTCTTCTGGTATCGAAATTATTTAATAGACATTTTACACTAGAACTACCGAGCACTAAACGCAGTTGGCATACATTGCCTTATAATTAACGACAATATACCATTTATTTCGATTTCGTGCAAGTTTTATTTAAATATTAACTCCAACAGAGAAGTTGACTAAAGAAATTTCTCGGAAAAACACATTAATACTTTTAATATTTCGAATCGAAAACAGTTCGCACCAGCCATTCTGACTTGCCCGGTAGTTCATAAGAATTTAGTGGCGGTTTGAGTAGATCATTATAAACAAATATGAGTAGTATAAAGTTATCGAATCTCTTCGTATAAGTATTAAATTCTACAAAATTAACACTTATTTCATTTATTTTGAAATGTCTTCATCTTGAGCTGACAAATATTGAATCAACCACTAAAAACACTGATGAAATAGTTCGTACTGGATAACGACAGTAGCGAAATTGTAATAATAAATAGGAAATGATATTTAATCTTGAACGATTGCTTTCGCTGGCTTTGCCAGCCTCGCAGCAAGACAAATGCGTATAATAATAATGATAATGATGCCAATTTCCCGATCGGACAGATTGTCGGTACGTTCTAATCAAACGCTTTGCATACGCTCATTTATTCTTTAAGTCAACGAATTAATTTTCATTCCATTGTTAGTTCCCCTTCTCGGTTGGATAATACCTCACCTCGAGAATAACCTTAGCTTTATTAGATTAAATGATTCGAGTATCCACGAAGACTACTTCGCGGTGGAGATCTCTCCGATTAGTTGACTCGTTGAATGTAATCAAGATAGCCTTCTCTCGCTGCAGCAAACCAACATATTTCTTCTTGCTCCGACCAATTTTAGCATGTAAAATGGCTTTGAGATACGCATCTTGTCATTACGATAATAAGCCTTTTTTTCACGCGCGCACGCAATTACTTTCTTCTTTTCATTAGCCGTGGTATCGTGCTGGGATCGGCTTTGACAGGTTTTCAGACGATCAAACGTCTCTTCAACTCCTGTGACAATTATTTACCAATTAGAACCTCCTGTACTTATTTCTGTTCTTCTCCGTGTGAATGGCTAGTTAAAATCTTCAGTGAATTTCACTTCGCGAGGAACCTACTCTCCAGGAAAGGAATATATTTTTATTAAGTTGTCATGTTGAATTATGACTACTGTCTATCATCGTGTAATCTAATCCCAGCAAAATAAAATTATTTGTGACGTTCAGAGTCGAAACATGTTTGATTTATCGGCTGAATAATAATTATCTGTCCACAGTAAGAAGGTATCTAAATTCGAAGATTACAGGTTATTCCCTGTAAATTCATAATAATTACCATCAAATAAATATATTTAATACCAATGAAACTCTTAATGGTAATCTTTAACTCGTAATAACAATAATAAAACTGCAGTTTAGTAACGTGCAGATGTATGTATTAATTTATTTTACGACGACAAGCTGAAGAACATACATAAAATTTCGCTGGGCAGATTGATCTGTTCTATTAGAGATTATTACGGAACAATACGAATAAAACAAAAGGGATATAAAAGAGACTTGTGTCGGGACATTGCGAGTGAACCGCGGCGATAATAAAATTCCACGAGTAACAGATTGGAATTAACAATGCAACGTAAAGGTGAGGCAGAACCTATCAGCGTCCGCATCAAACCAATAAATTTCATCGCGACGAGATAAAAATTCCGCGACTCATTTTCGCCGAAGAATGTGCAATGCATAAAACTCCGGTGTCACATTCGCAAGAGAAACGAGCTTGCCAGCGTTGTCAGCTATTAAATCAGCCGTCGAGCGAATTTCAGGCGGCAACAAAGTAATCGAGTGGACCCGGCCGAGTCAATGCGCGTTCGATTACGGCGGAACGGCTTCATTAAATCCGTTCATCAGAATTAGCTGGCTGTTAAATCGCAATCGGCGGCGCTCGATATAAGTGCAAGCCGCAGTTTGTCGCGATCGCGCGCGGACCACTCGCTTGCTCGCTCGCGTTTATGCAACGAGCCCGGCCGGCCCGGTGCAATGCAGATGATGAAAGATAAAGCGGGCGAAAGAGCACGAAACGAACGTAATAATCTTGTTAAAATTCCCCGCGCTCTGAGGCAACGGTGCACCGGGGTGAGACTCGAACTGCATCCATCGCGACGCATGCTGCGGAATTGTGCGTTTCTCGAAAAACTGACCAGTTTCGATTTTGAAATTTTTTTCAATTATAGTAGGTTTGTTGTGCATGTATCGGTGCGTATAATGCAGCTTGAATTTTTCGAATATGGATGATGGATCTTGATGGATTGATTGAATCGAAAAGCCGTACAAAAATCGAGATCATAATGATTTATACGGTCGTATAAATAAACGAGGATGGAACGAGCGAGGTTCTACTGTACATTTAGAAACCTCATTTTCAAACAAGTGTTTTAGAATATCGATTATTTTTATTATTATACCATTCCTCCAGAGAGCAAATGATTTAATGAAAAATTTAGGTAATTTCCAGAACAAATGTTGCCCGTTTGTTAGACAAATGGTGGATAGGAAACAGGAAGGGAATCGAGAAAGAAGCTAAAGTAAACCGCAAGGAATTTTGGTTAATTGCAACATCGGTCACTCGCTCACGTTCACGGCGTTAGGGGTTCAAAAGGTGAGAACGAGCGAATAAAAGTGTTGCGTCAGTCCTGCTGGCTGGAAAGATCCATTGTTTCCGTTTTGCGTTCGAGAAAAATTTCGCTCGCGGTTTATAATTGCCCCGTTCACTATCTGTGTACGTTTTATTGTTCCAAGTTTATCGAGCCACGTTATTTCTTCATGGTTCGAGTGGTAAGGCGAACTTGCGCAACAGCCTAACTTCGTGCCGCGAGACCGATGAAAAATCTGGTTTTTCGTTTTCGATAGTGTTATCGATTGATTGGTATTTGTTGTAAATTCTGTGTAGAACTTACTCGTTTGTAAGGATTCACGAATGTAATCTTAATAGTTTATTTATACCATAATTTAATTACAGGGTTACTGTATTTTGATACTAACTTTAAATTAAGTTACAAAACATTAGTGTTACAATTTCCTGAACAATTCCATATTTATTAAATAAAGAAGTCCTCTCTGAATCAAATAAAATTTTAAGAGTTGCAAATTCAATGACAGATTAATTGGGCCCCTATCAAAATTTCAAAATTTCTCCTACCAAGAGGAACTTATAGAAATCATTGTAATCTAACTATTATAGTTGCAATTTAAATGTAAAAGTTAGAAAAATATATAATCCGACGCTATGTGCCGAATATGAATAAATCTTAAGGACTATGATGATGCCTTGAATAATTTCCGAAGACGCGTCGCTCCCCAAAAGCAAATATTTCTAACGAACAGAGAATTACCATTTGTATCATAAAATACAACTTCGAATTAGCATAAGCACGCGCAGTCTACTTACTGCACGTACATACAGGATCTGCTTACGGAAATGCCGTACGTAAATCACAAATCCCGACAAAGCTTTCCTAACAGCTCGGCGCAGAAGTGAAACATAAAGCAAGAAGAACGTCTAATCGACGCGCACAATAAATCTCATTCATTACCTCCGCGAGGATCTACACGCACACAGAGCCGTGGAAAAAGAGTGGCTCGAGTGCAAGGGGTTAACAAATTGTTCGGTCGTCGCGTAATCTTTCCACCCCCTGTCCCTTTCCCGACGATGATTCTGTCGCAATCTAGAGATCACGCGAGCTAGCGATGGGACCAAACTGTATCGGGACCAGTAAACTTAATTATTAACTCTTTAATAGAAATTTTAAATAAAGGTTTCAATAAACACGATTAAACCTATCGGTACAGTATAGTGCTTCTAAAACAAAATGTTCTATTTCTTCATTTATAATACAAAAACAAAGATTACTGCATCAGTTGATTACTTCAATTAATTGTATATTAATTTGAGGCTGACTATTGCACAACAAAGAATAACATCAGTTTTTAGGAATGTTTATTATTATTATTATTTATTTTGAACGGACCGAAGTCCTTTTATACAAATGTATGCAGTTTATATAGTATGACAGAAAAGAATCTTAATCTTAAGTCTTAATCTAAAATTTACATAATTATGGACAGCGCGAAACTAAGCAAATATAGGTATTATTAACGAATAGTACAGCGCAATTTTGTTTCGAATGTCTGTAACGTGCCATTGAAAAAATCAATATTATTATAAAACGTGTGTTGAGCTAGCAATAATGCGATTTAAAGGATTTATTGCTCCATATGAGGATTTGGATTTCATTGTTTGAAATCCTGCTCTCGTTCTCAAAACACGTTCAGGTACATAGAAATTAATTTGCCTCAGGAGTGCGGGACAATCTATATTATTATTTATCAAATTAAAAATGACATAATAATTTCATATTGTTGATCACGTCTTCTGCCAGGGCACAAAATTCGAACCATAAAGACAGTAACATGGTATAAAATCAGAGCCCTGACATCCGAGGACCACACAAGAGACGTAATAAATTTTCTCAAAGAGACTAATACTGCAAAATGTAGCACGCCAGGCCGTCGCTAACGACCTCGCAGTCGGCGCGACATGAAACACATACAAACAACCGTAGTATGACATCAGGCCGTTAATTAACTCTATTAAACGGTCGGATCGCAACAGATGAAACGCGTGTAGCACGTCAAAGTAATCGATATTAAGTCACATCGAAGTTAGTCCCATCGCTAACACGGGGCGTAAGCCGCGCGACAAGCGACGATGGGAGAAACGGCTGTTCTCGAACGGTGCGCTGGTAGTACAGATCGTCATAAGCGACCGGCAGAGACGAAGAAGCAAACCCGTGGACCGAATAGACGCGTCGGGCTCTCCACCTCCGAGTGTGCCGAAGATATATTACCTCCTCGATGTGTCGGCCCACGAGTGCTGCAGACTTTCCCCTGGGAGACGTAACCGGAGCCACTAGATGCTCTCCGTTTCATCTTCTTTGCTCCCCGGCATATCGTCACCTATATCTCCTTTGTATCTTTCCTCTATTGTGCCTCTGCCTACGGTGCACCGAAGACCACTGAACAACGCTCAGCCATCTCAAACATCCGCTTGAAAGTACCCATTTTTACGTCCTCTTCATTCGAACGGTTCAGCGAACTCTCGAGTGCTAACATTTGTAATCAGAGTTGCCAGCACGCGTTGTCAGAGGAAAATTCGTAGATGTACTCGAAGCACGAGCTTGTTGGTGGCAATTTTTACGTCTTGAGGTCTCTACCGTAACTATCCAAATTTTATCCTCACTACTGGGGAGTGGAGTATCAAGAGATTGCAACTTTTCTATTTTTTTTTCTTGTTTTTACCAATCTTTTACCATCGTATTCGTCTCGTTTTTCCGATGAAAATGACACCACGTACGATATAATTAAAAATGAACAGGGTGTCCTATCCAGTAGGGTGCCCCATCCATTCTGAGGATTCTTTCATTGATAAATACCTCGATATTTTCATGTAAAGCTCCGCAATTCAATAAAACAATCAGTCGAGAGGAACGTGTTCCAAGCAGACCCGGCATCCTCCGCACTCCAGCCTGCTATCACACACGAATTCCGTGTTACCGAACAATTCACCTTTGGGAACGGAGGTCGGCTCGCGTTGCTCCAATAATTCGCGCAGCATGTTCGCCTCGGCATTATCTGGCTGATTCCTGGGAGTTCATAATTCCCGGTAGTTCGAGCGACAAACGCGGCATTCCTCGCCGTGAATCAAGCAAAACCATAAAAGAACACCGGCTCTCGCGGTGCCGAGTCACATTTCCGAGGCAATAACGCCGTGCTCCGGGAACGGTATAAATTTCCCATAAAATCGCTGGGGCAGGCTAATTGAAAAATCCCCCGATAGCGATGCATCATCCGACGCTTTCTAAATTACCCTCCGCTCCCCGGCTTTCCGAAGGTGTGTTACCCGAGCAATGACGCATTAACAGGCAGCAAAAGGAGACAGCTGCGCGATCACGAGTCTGCATGCGATCGGATCGGTCGCAGAACTCGCAGAGAGAAACAGAGACGATTGTATTGTGTATGTTTCTGTTATTTTATGTATGTGTGTCTCTCTGTGTACACGAGGCTAGGTTTATATGCCGGGAGACAAACAGCACACGTTTCTGGGCGGCCGGGAGCATCCTTCTTTTTCCCCTCGCGCGGCTTCTCCTCTTCTTTCGCGGCGCAACATGTGTTACGATTTCGACATGGCCGGGGGCCCGCCACGTTTCTAAATCACGGCGTCGCCGTATTCGTCGTCGTTGTTCCACAAGATATATCCACGCAAACCGAGCCCGGGCCGCCGTCACGATTACCTTATTGTGTTCATACTAATGGGCTCGAAACAGCATTACCTTGTTCGCCGTGCGGCTATGGGATCGAGTATAGGCTGCCTCAAAATCCCCGGACCCGCCAGACCGCCATTACATTAGCTTGTTACACAAATACACGAAATCGTTTGACAAGACAATGTGTCTTCTGTGCTAGTACGTGTACAGCGTTTTTAAACAATTTTGTTTCCAAGAGGAAATCAAATCAAAGAGGAATCAAATCAAATCATCAAAGAGGAAATTATAAATTGTGGATTTCTAAACAATTAGAATGCAGATTTTATCCATTTATGACTGAAATAACATTATTTTTTATTCAATATTAACCTACAGTTAACAAATCTGGTATATAGTAAACTAATAATGTGTTCTCTTACTATGTTTATTTTTCTGAAAATGTTATTCAACTTTTTTCAATATTTTTCCTTTAAATAAAAGACAAAAACTGATCTTCTTTCAATTTTTTCATCCCAATTAAAACAATCATGCAGTGAAGGGTTAAAATATACATTAGGAATTAAATTATTTCCATAGTGGACACTAAATAACGAGCTCGAAGACTTTTTCTATCCGAATATAAAATAATGGATTGACTACCTAAATATTGCTCTCAAATAATCATTGAAATAAAATAAATTTTAAGAAGAAGTGTTGCCTTACGAGTACATGCATATTTGCAACTTAGTTCTTGCAACGTCACAGACATAAGTACGACAGATTGTATCCTATTTTAAGCTTTTGACAAAAAGTCCCATACATCTAATCCTCGTAACATGACCAATTATAATCTCTCGTCTCCCACAGTATAAAAAACTGCAAGACAGTTACGCGTAGAGATTATGCTCGATTGTGGGCTCCGAACAAGTTTCCGTTTCTTCTTCTCAAACACCTACTCGTTGTCAGGACAGTGTAGGTATACCAGCGTGTCGGATTAGCAACTTGTTAGACTCGACTCGCTTCGATGTTAGAGTAACGTGTAGCTGACCGGAACAGTAGCTACCTGTCTTACAATTGTTTCGTTGTGATTGAAACGCAACTGAGTGGTCACTGTCTACTTTGTAGCAGAGTGACTTGGTGTATAATGATAATCCTCGTCAAGATTCATTTGGACCACGTGCGATGATGAGGACTTATTCAGATGACAATCATACGAACCTATTGTCTTCTGTATGATAAAAATATAAAGATTCCTGGACTCTTTATATTAACCCTTCGCTACATAGTAATATGTAAACTAAGAATGTGTTTTCTTACTATGTTTATTTTTCTGAAAATGTAGTTTCAATCTTTTTTAATATCTTTCCCTTAAATAACTGACCTTTCAATTTTTTCATCCAAATTTTAATATTTCTATTTCTAATATATCTTTTTTAATATTTTTCCCTTAAATAACTGACCTTTCAATTTTTCCATCCAAATTTTAATATTTCTATTTTTAATATATCTTTTTTAATATTTTTCCCTTAAATAACTGACCTTTCAATTTTTTCATCCAAATTAAAAAAAGTGAAGGGTTAACACGTTGATCGTTGCATCACAAAGTCAGAGTAATTCATACACCCCAAGGGGATTCTTCCAGCAATCAGTTTTTCATTTGGTAGAGTCACAAAGAAAGGATTTCATTTCTTGTACCATATCTGGCTTAATGAAGATCGTTGACAGGTGAATAGAAAGATCCAAGAATTCGAATACACCCAGTATTAGCGGCGCGAGTTCTCCGAGCAGTCTCGCGGTGTTTCGATCTTTCCCTGGGATAAGTAGATACATCCTAGCCGGGCAGACAGAGCGGCAGATAATATCAGTTTTGTTGGTGGGTATAAAAGGCAGGAAGGAAGAATTCGTCTGGTTCTCAGGCTCGGTTAGGTTAAACTGTGCAAAACGATCCTAGACGTTCCTTCCGGGCACGAAACTCGGCCGAGAAGATCTCGGCACTCTCTCCCTCCTCCTCCTATGGATGATCCCTCTTTGGTGTTCTTATCTATAGGGGCCAGCCAACGCGTCGTCTTGGGCCACTTCCAAAAATAAATCACGCAACGTCGATCGTTAGGGGCCCTTGTCTGTCCGGACCGGGGGCTATCGAGGAGGGAGTTAGAGGGGAGTTAGTATGAAAAAAGGGGGGCACAACGTAGCTCCGAGGAATTATGCGGGCAAACGTGTGCGCCGCCAGGATGGCTGGTAGTTACCCAACCCATAGAATACTTAGGAATACTCGCGAGAATCCAAAACTCGTTTAGAGTACCTGCGGCTCTCGGTAACGTCGACCGGTTGGTCCTGCGGAAGCTTTTAAATCAGGCGAGGGCGGCTTTCGATGGATGGGCCCAGGCAAGGTAGTAGTTTGCTGGGTGTTCTTGTTTGGACTGGTCCTTCGAAGGGCTGTACCGCGCACTGGAGATCCTCTTTAACCTCCGAGAAGGGGTACCACATTGTATTCGTTCCTCTTTAGTTAGAAACACGGTAGAACCTCGATCATCCCCGTCTCGGATATCTGACTTCTTCATTGTCTGAACACGTCCCACTCGTAAATAATTTCCATATCTTCTATATAAATAAAAATTAAATGCTGTTCGTTGGTAAGCGCATCACTTGAGAACGGCTAGAACGATTTGGCTAACTTTTTTTTTTAAACGTTCAATGCAACAAAAAAACGAACGTCGCAGCTTTTAATCAATATTTCAATAGGAATTTACATTATCCAACCAATAGAAACAAAGCATTTCTTTGTTTACACATTTCCAATAGCTTTTCACAAATTCACAGAACGATCACAAACAAATTTATAGAAATTTGGACAGGACAACGTCGGTCGGGTCAGCTAGTTGTACATAGAAATTGTTTTTCGTAAAGTATATAATCACTATCTCATATCATCTATTGTCATCTGCACCGTTAGAAACATTAAAAATGTGTTGCTCTGCTATGTTGTTAAAATATTTTTCTAAGTTTCACACAGAGGTTTCCCTATTTTGCATATGTAATATTCGGCCGAACATTTTGTTCGACAATTTCAATCGAATATTTTCTGTCGGAGGGGATAGTCGGAGGAATATAAATCTGTGGGAAGAATGTTTTTGTTGTTGAGAAAAACATTGAACAATTAGAGGTTTCAGGACAGATTTATGGTGCCCGTCCACGCGAATGGCGCCGATTATCCTGAATAGTCGTACGCCTAGTTATCATGTTCTCTCGCGGTCCGCAATCCATTCAGTAGCCTGTAAATTTGTTTGAAACTATCAATTAGATACATCCCACCGTCCGGCCCACGCTCCGGATCACAATATGTAATCAGAATATTACACCTCCGTACGTAGGACTAAATTATCCACTATCCAGCTAGATAAATGCGGGCACAGCGACCTGATAAATCTTCTGCAACAGATTCCACTGTCCGTAGCACGCGATAGGACCACACCTACGTGGATTTCATTATTTCGCTTCGTGCAGACCCGCGCGACAACGTCGCTATTTAATAGATCAAAGATTCCATTAAGTCTCGGCAAAACGGCCAACGAAGAAATCATTTCTTTCTGATGTTTATAGCATATTCATGACTTCATTTGCGGGGCTTAATTGAATACCGCTAGATTACGGTCGCGGTAACGAGGAGGGCATGAATTACACAGGACGTTCCCGGTGTCATAAATTAACGTCTAATGAAAAGTAGAATGCCAACGGGGAAAAAAGCTGTAAGGGTTTGATTTATATGAACGCTGAAACGTGTTTTCTTCTAAACAACTCGCGACATTTTGTAATTATTTAAATTATACGAGCAGCGGATACCGCGTTGCTAGAATGTTGAAAAAAATTAATTGGAGCTAATCAATTTCAACATTGACACATTACAACTCCGCGGAGATTGGAGATAGAAATTTTTATGGCATAATCTTCGGCGAGTGGAATTCGAATTGAAATAAAAGTGTCGTGAGGCTCACGTGAAATATGGCACTCGCGTTTAACGAATCATGTAAATGCCATAGTACACTCATAGTATCAAAATGATAAATGAGATTTACGAGTACCAGGTTGGTGTTATTTATTCATAGTTTTTTGAAATTAAAGATGTGTTCTTCGTGGAAGCTACGAATTGAAAATTTGTGTTATTTTTCAGTTTATAAGTGTACACTTCAAAAATCTTTCATTTACAATCTAATGTGCACACGTCGACCTCAAACCGAGTTAAAATTAGTGTTGCAGAATGACCTAAACCGTTCTAAAACTGATACATTTCTAAAATAAGACAATGGAAACACCGAAAGCTGCAGTCAGTTATTGGTACGCAGAATCTCAAGCTATAATATTTCGAGACGGAAAACATGTGACTTATGGCGTTCTGCCAAACACGCACACACATAATCCCCATTCAGCGCAATCATTTCAACTTTATTATCCCCAACGTTTTCGTGCCGCATGGTAGACAAGATTATTGCAATTTTGTCGCGCAGTGATCTGGATCGAAGATTGTGGTTACATTTTGCTTAAAACTCAACTTTCTCATTCCGGTATCTACTTTGATCTTGTATCGTCTCAGAAAATTGAGACATTAAAGGAATTAAGTAAAAATATGAGGACATGGCGATGTTGGGCAGATTTAATACTACAGATTCGTCCATTGTCGTCCATTTTCTAGTAAAACGACCAAGAAGATTACCTGTATAATCGTATATTGTCTGATAAAGCGCAATTTAAATTTTTGTAAGACACTCAATGGTTCCTCTACACGTTCACTACCATCATCAGTCATATTTGACGTTCACAATTTCGCTATTTATTCAATAACGGTCGAATTAAGTTTATACACTTTGCTACATCATTCTAATGAAACCAAACACCACATCATTCAAAGTATATTTGCTTATTTAATTCACGACTTAGTAAAATTTTTCATTATTTCGGATTATCGAGATTCCACTATATCGTAGATTAAACAAGTATGTATGTAACATGATATTTGGTCCCCTCAGGGTTTCAAATTCATTTACCAATCCCCCTCTTTCCACTCACACCATCGCCTTTTCAGCGGGAACTACTGTTTATGGTGGGTTCCGAAACACCTTTTGCCAACAACACGTGAAAAACACCTCGGGTGGGTCACTTTCCGGTTTCTTACCAGACGGTCACCCATCCTAGTACCGTTCACGTTCCACATTGTTTAACTTCGGTGATCTAACGAGAACCGGTGCTTTCAACGGGACTACGGTTGTTGGCCTTTAGATTAAACAAGTAAATATAATCCAAACTGTGTCGTGTTCGGTATCATATAAATCAGAAAAGTATCACGCGCATGTTGATAAAAGTCTTATAAATGAATAATATCAAATAAGAATGTTTTATCCACGAATTATCTCGCCGTGTTAAAGAGTCAAAGAACAAAAAAAATGCAATTTAAAAAATTATTTATGAATCAAGCACTGCTTGAAACCGATGGAATAAATTGTCTAACACCGTTTGTGCATTAAACGGCTCATTTAGGAAGGATGCCTTACACAATGAAGCCTGTTGCAAACACAGTGTTCCGCGAATACAGTGCAAGAACACAGAGTTGCAATTCTTGCGCCGTGTCCCCGGAAAATTGCGTTACAAGAGGCTGGACTGTACAAATCACGAGAGAAGATGGCGCACGGTTCGGCGGCCGGTGGAAACGGTAATCCCGGTCTGGAAACGCATCGGTTGGTGATTTTTGCGCGGAGCTGTACGATAAGAGCATGTCCGACAGAACGTTCGGTCGGATGCTGCCGGCGGGGACAATTACGCAGATGTGTGGCTGGCAGAGGAGAACGCGTGAGCGTGTCGTGCAACTCGGGGGATCGTTCGCGTTGCCCTCACGCGTGCGCTCCGGTGCGCACACCTACACGATCACGGAACCCCATGCTCCCGTCCAGAATTAGCATGCACCGCGGCGGATATTTTGCACAAGTGTGTCCGAACGTCTACGTACACACGTTACGCTAAAGTGTGCGTGGACTGTTGAGTATAGGTGGACGACAGCCCCCTTCCTACGTGAGCACACGTGTGCTCGTCCCGCACGAACGTGGAACGAGGAAGATGGCAAGAGAAAGAGAGAAAAGTGATTACAGAGCTCGAGCCTCCGGTTGCCCCCGGCGCGTGCGTCCACCTCTGCGAGCATCCTCCTCCTGTAAAATCCTGCCAGTTTCACCTTTCCTGGAACACCGCCCCAGGCCGTTTCGAGAGATCTCTTCGGAGTCGAAGCCCCGACGCGCCGGGGAATGTTACCCGGCCCCGACGAAGACGTTAGGAGGAGGAGGATCATGCTCTCGACAAGGAAGAATAGAACGACGGTAAATCGGTGTGTACCAGGTGGCTCCAAGGATCGAGGATCCTTGAAAAAGGTGGTTATTACCGGAAAGCTGGATTTCAAGAACCGATTCGATCCCCACCTTCCTAAGGCCACGTAATGCTTCATCGGATTCGAATCGATCCCCTTCAGCCCTTCGTGAAATCGACTTTTTAGCTTTTCAGTTGACTCGGTTATTCATTAAGGGACTCGTGTGCAATGTCTCGTATACATGCAACTTGTTTAACAAATTTTAACTTGTCTAACAAACAGCACTGAACCTAGCACCCATTAAAAGGGACTGAAATGTTTTGTAAAAATGACAAAACTGTATTTATATTTTTATTACAGTATGTACCTGAGAAAAGAAAATCAATAATTGTGAATACGTATAAAAGTATGTTTGAATAATTGTGGATATGTATAGAAATATGTGCTTGAATAATAGTTACATTCATTTAAAATGTAAAATGCTGTACGCCCCGATTTGATTTATGCAAGAGCTCCCTTACCATTTCTCGGTCGAAGCAATCCCAACAAGGTGAAGCACGAACTTCGCTAACATTGTCTTCTCATTTTTGTTTCAGGTGAGTCACAAATCAGTGAGATCCACAGTAATCGCTGCGGATAATAAATTATCGCCAGCCATGTAAGTACGAAATTCAGACAGCGGATTCATTAAAACTGACTTCGGAAGACAAGTTACCATATACGAAAAATCAGATTTTAACTTTGCCCGCGTGTCCGAACAACTCTAGACGGTTGCGATAATCACCTGCGCGTGATTATGAAATACAAGATGTGCTCTGGTGTACAGTGCTACCAAAAAAGGCTACTTCAGCTGGTAATGATATTGACATATCTCAACCACCGGAATTTGTTATCAAGATTTCATGTATGATCTCTTTGCAGACATAAATTAAAAAGTTGCTGCCCTTTGATACGTCATTCGTGCTGGCTGACATTTTTAATTAACAGCATTTTAATTGGATAATTGAAGATGATGATTATATCAAACTATATCAAAAATATTTTACATACAAGCATTATTCGACTGTTTCGAAATTCCAGCAAGAGTCTCTATTATTTTATACACGTGTAGGCATTCAATTACTTGGCTACATTTGAAAATTAATTGTTCCAATAGATACATCAAGTCAGAATTTATAAGATGCAAGAAGAAGTTCCATAATAAATTGCTTCGATTTCGTGATATTTAATAATCGCCGGTTCGGGTGTTCGACGTGTTAATAGTTTGAGTGCTGGTTTCCATAAAAACAGCTGGTACGAAGCATTTTTCAAGCAAGTAGCATCTCGTGTTACACGGTTCGAGTGATTACGCGACCGCGGTGCATCAAATTATGCGTTTATCCGACGTAATGCCTCGGTTCTTCGGTCTTTAGGCGGCGAGGAAGCTCGACCGGCTACTGTATGGAGCAACACATCCACCCCCAACTGTTTACATAACACGAAAAACTTAATGAAGCCTCGTCCGTGGCAAAAAGCGTGTAACACTTATTGCCGCGTAATCGACGATGCGCGTGAAGCGGCCCGATGGAATGTAGAAAGTGCAAGAAAGATATTGAACCGGCCGCGGCCCCCGGAGAGGAAAGTCAGCCACCCCTTTTGTCGCTCTTTCAACATCCCGGCTCGGCTCGGTCTATCCGTCCGGGGCTAATAAAAACAATGATTGATCTTAATGGGTAATAAGGAACCAGTTGCCGCGTGAGGTAACAGAAAATGATCCGCGATTAACGTCAGGATCTGTTACGCCTCACGATCGCATGACTCCCGGCGCGCGATTCTTCCGCGGATTATTTCGCCCGTGAACAATGGTGTGACAGGATGTGTTAGCGATTTCGTCTAATTTGTTCGTGAACTGTTTTTACTACAGACTCTTCGGGTCGGCTCACGAAGATGAAGTTCGCGTTTCGGTGCGTGGAAAACGTTAGTCGAGGAACATACACGATACCGTAGATGATAAATCCTTGAATTATTTAACGAGACGGAATTATTTTATTTTTTCTACTATAGGAGATTTATTTAAATGGTTGTTTATTCATTAACGGTTCATTACATAATGCAATTCGTTAAAGACTGTTATTTTACAGTCGAATATCGGTTGTTAATGGCAAATCGATCGTCGGTTCGTAATGACGACCAGCAACAAACGATCAGCTGGTCACCGACGATCGATTGACACGAACACATTAAAATATTTAAATAGATACCTACAGTTAAAATCTTTCGTATCCCACTTCTGAGATTTATAGGAGATTTATTTAAATAGTTGTTTATTCATTAACGATTCATTACATAATGCAATTCGTTAAAGACTGTTATTTTACAACAGTCGAATATCGGTTATTAATGGCAAATCGATCGTCGGTGCGTAATGACGACCAGCAGCAGACGATCAATTGACACCAATACATTACAATATATAAATAGATACCTACACTACAATTATCGAAATTGTAGAAATTTTGTGAGTTCGTTCTTATCGCTATTAATAAACTGCGGATCTTTATGCAAAATAAAAAACGGTTCTACTTGAATTGCAACAGATTTAGATGAGATAGTAATTTTTTTTCTTAAACAATGTTCTAGTTGTTGTAAATGCAATTATTTCCTGGTTACTATGTTCTTATTTGACTGAACGATACGTGCTTGTAAATTAAAGAAGTCGAAAGATTACCAGATTTAGACAACTTTCAACAAATATTCCTCCATTGAATACACAGGAATTCACATGGCGCGTACAAAGCAGGTTACCAAAAGCTAAAGTACAATCCACAGTTCTTCGACGAATTGTCCGTGGCTATAATTCACACGGGCCGAAAACCGGCTCAGCCTCCCGCGAGCTCTCTATGCAAACAGTTCGCACGACTCGACGTAAATCAGTCACGGTGCAAAAGCAGACCGCGGTGGCGGCGGCATGGCAGCGGCTGGTCTGCGATGAAATTGAATTTCGAGCGGAAAGGTCGTCCGTGCATCGCGATGCTCGTTGCGTAATGCGCGGATTACGCGGTGCCCGCTTCGAATCGATCAATTTAAAGGATTCAACGCGGCGCGGCGCTCGATCCAGTTTTCATGACGGGGCACACGGAAATTCCGCGTTGCGACGAGCGTAACGCGACCCCATAGAGGGCTCCATTAACCCTAGTAGGAGCGAGCGCGCGATGAATCGGGCTTTTAACTTGATTGCGGTGAAAGTTCACGCAGAACCGCGGCCCAGGACAAACGCGCGAACGAGCCTCTCTCGCTTCCTCGCCTCGCTTCTGCAGCCGTTCCTCCTTTTAATTGCGATCGTTCCAATTCCGTGCCGCGTTTTCACCATCCGACTCGCGGGTTCGCGGAATCCACACTTCCACGGAAAGCAATCGAGACATTCCGCGAAACCGATCGATACCCGTGGCTTTCAGAGAAACGAACCTCTATAGGGAATGATAATTTAAGTCGCAAAAACTGGATTAACCCTTCCGATACTGAACGCGAAAACCTAAGCGGCCGGCTCCTCGAAACCCACACTTCTTTTCATCCGTTAAATGCAGACATAGTTAATAAATAGACAGCAGATCTTAAGCATTCGTGACAAAAAATGAATACATCAAGTGCAAAAGAATAAAAATATTTAAAGAATTTCAAAATACTATGTAGCTCTTGTAGTTTGCGATTCATACAGACAATTTTTATTTTGTGTAATACTCCACAGTTCCGCGATTTTATTCTACTATTGTTCAGAGGAACATTTGTCTACAAGAAACGTTGTAAGAGATTTTTAAAGGCTATTTAGATATTCACTTTTTTCGAGTATATACTTTTTGCAACTGCACCGATGGACTTCCGTAAAAAGCCACAGTACAGGATGATACTGCTTATTAAACTATGCAAAACTTTCCTGTATAATTTCGTTCTATCTTCAGCAACAACCGACTCATAATTCCGCCGAGTTATTAGACACGCCCTGTGCATGTACTTAAAAAAACCTTGGGTGTCCGGTACCGAGTGCACATGAATTTCCTAGTAGCCTCAGAATTTCCTTATCCGCTTCGATTTCTCAAAAATTTTTCCAGCACGTGTAGTAGTCAGTGTGTTAATGGTCGGCCACAACAGCGCGGAAAATAAATGGCCACGACCGTCGTGGTTTTCGCTACTAATAGTCACTTTATTTATCGTGCCGCGTCATTCGGCGATCCATCATCGATTCCGAACGTCTCACAGCAAACAATCGGTATAAATCATCCGGAGAGAAAACCAGCGGCCCTTCTCTCTCTCTAATGGTATCTCCCGGGGCGAAGGGGAAAAACAAAGCACCGACGCGAACGGAACGGAAAAATTTGCGTACGCGAGCACAGCACCGGATCGACGACATAATCACTGTGATCGACATAACGTCGGCGAAAGTAGAGACTCCGGTGTTCCTCGAGGACAGGCCCTGTCCTTCTTCATCCCCCGGGTTGGATACTACGATGTACTATAACCCCCTCATGCGAGTTTTTCCGTGGCCTTGCTGTGGATCGGCCGGTCGCAGCTGGCCGAGCACCACGATCGTCCTTCTGGCGAACGCGAGGCGTTCTTCGGGCACCGAGTTTGAAAAGTGCCGTCGCGGCCTACCTCTAATGACAATGTAGATGTAGATCAAGTTAATGATAATGCGTGGCTGGCCCCGGCATGGTGCATGCTTTACGGCTGTGAGCGCATTCGTGCGTACATCGCGACGCCAATCGCCGAGCAGCTGTTGACGTGTCACGGGACTTGATTTCGGATTCGGGTTTCCTCACCATTCTCAACAACTCTATTTTCCTGGCAACGAGCAAAAACTCCACGACCCTTGATCAGATGAAACGTCCTCTCACAAACTGACAATGTGTACGGTACCAAGGCACTGAATTCATTTTTAGAACTATTTTTAACGATGTCCAACAACTAGACTCATTTACTAGGCAATGAGGAAAAATATTGACCAATACGATGAGAAGATCAGTTTCACAACGAAGAAACATTATCATATTTTTTTAACAGAACGGTTGAGGTTTTGCCTGGCTTCTATTGCATTTTGTATCCTTTATCCTTTTTATCATTCATTGCTTGGAAAAATAAATTGAGTTATCTATATTAATAAAAATTAAATGCTGTACGTTGGTAAACACATCACTTAAAAACGACTGGACCGATCAATTTTTACTTTGTTTACACATTTCCAACAGCTTTCCACAAATTCACAAAACGATCAGAAACAAATTTATTGAAATTGGACGAGATAACGTCTGTCGGGTCAGCTAGTTGACTATAAAAATGATCTAACAACATTTTTAGTTTAGTCTAGCTACAATGAATCTTCCAATCAGCTAAAGGGGGACGTATCAATTAAACTTTCAGAAACTAAATGACAAAATTGCACGAACGCAGTCCAGTAATTGTATCAGCAGGTTCATTGTTCTTTAGCCACTTGGATGCAGAGAACGTCAGAGCGATCTACATACTTCCATCATCTAGTTCCGCGATTGCTGTTCGTTTCGTTGCCGGTATCTAGACAGTTCACAAAGAAAGTCAAAAGAGCAAGTGGAAAGTCGGTACTGGAAGATTTATCATTTGCATCCAGAGGAAGACACGGCGCAGGGAGAAATAAGACATAAGCGAGGGGAGGGAAACAGGATGTGGCTCTACCCCCGAGGAACATGAGCGCGAGTCTTCGACCTCCAGCTCTTCCGACGTTACTCCGATCACAGTGATTACGACTTCGATGACCGATGCGCACGGACACGCGTGTCCCCTCGTGCAGTTCTGAATTTCACGCACTGTCGCACTGTCAGCGTTGATCATCGGGAGAAACGAACGTCTGGAAAAATCGGCCCGAGGCTGTACGTCTCTCCTAATAATTTCCGAACTTATTTCTCTCTTATCGACTCGCCGGTCGACTCGGACAGGTTGCGATACGAACTTGACGCTATCGATGATCGTGTTAAACGCGGTCTATCCTCTTTTGCATTCCAGATATGTTGATCTATGCATAAACAGCTTCCCGATTAGATAGAACCTATCAAAATCCCTTCTTCCAACGATAAACGTTTTAGAGATTTGAGACTTTCACGGCCCTGTTTCATACAATTTTTGTTGTTGATGCTTTTCGGGTGTAAGACGTGTCCTAGAGGAAGAAATTTCCAAACGTTTCGCACGCATTGTAGCTTCATCTAGTGCTGGGCCAATTGAAACAAAAAGTATTGGAAATACAGTAATACGCGGTCTATCCTCTTTTGCATTCTAGATAGGTTGGTCTATGCATAAACAGCTTCTCGATTAGATACAACCTATCAAAATCCCTTCTTCCAACGATAAACGTTTTAGAGATTTGGGACTTTCACGGCCCTGCTTCATTCAATTTTTCTTGTTGATGCTTTTCGGGTGTAAGACGTGTCCTAAAGGAAGCCCAACGTTGCGCAAGCATTGTAGCTCCATCTAGTGCTGGGCCAATTGAAACAAAAAGTATTGAAAATACTGTAATTACAATACTTTTATCTGGATCTGGAAACACACTGATACACGTTTTATTCGTCCGATTTCATAGTTTTTACTAGTGCTGCAGAACTCTGGATCACTGAGGTCTCTGGGGAATTAACGCAGGCGGCGTCTTATCGACGTCGCGGCCAATCCGAATTGAGCAATTACCCGGCGATAATTAGGTCCCGGCTTTATATCTTTGTAAATTGCGGCACGGTGGCGAGCGGCCACTCCGGTGGAGGGGAGGTCGAAGACAATGGGGTCCCGGGAAACAATGGCTGTCTCGTAGCCGGCGTACGGATCAGCGCTATAAACAATACCGGAGAGAGGCCTGGCTGATAGGGTCAGAGGGTCAGCCCCTGTGGGAGCTCCTGACTCTCTTTACTCCTCTTCATCTACCTTCTTGACCCACCACCGCCTTCGCCGTGGCAGGTTCTTCCTGAACGAGGTCACGAAATTAATTTTTCCTCCTCTACTCCGACAGAGGACGGGGCCTCCGCACTGCGATGGCCGCGGTTAGCTTGCCTCGGTTCATCGGTGTTTGCTACTATGTATTGTTCGGTATGTAATTACGCGCGGTGTTCCGCGAGTAATTATAACCGTACGGACGCGGTGCGCGTACCGTGTGTTTAACAGTTGGAAGGAATTCGTTGCGGGAATTCACCTTTTTTTTCGACTTCAAAACGATAAAACTGCGGACGGGCAATGGCATCCTGGGATTACGGGATTCGGCCCCGGCTTTGTTTGACCGGGGATAATAACTGGGCTTCCATGGCAATTTTCTAGAGCGATCGCGAGCGTTATTTTCACCAAGGATTGCGGGTCTTTAGGCGAGCCAAGTTTTCCCGAAGTGATACGAAGTTGAATGCAACATTTGTTCTGTCTATTGCTTTAGTATGGCACCGAGACATGCTCTGGACATATGCTTTAACCTTTCACTGCATGATTCTTTTAATTGGGATGAGAAAGTTGAAAGAAGGTCAGTTTTTGTGTTTTATTTAAGGGAATAGTACTACGAACAATTAAAAAAAGATTTTCAGAAAAATAAATAAACATAGTAAGAAAACACAACTTAGTTTACTATATACCTGATTTGTTAACTGTATCAGATATGATACACTACGCTGCGAAGGGTTAACTTCTGGTGTTCGTATAGTGCGTTTTACTTAACACAATGAGCAGTGTTTGTTGCGTATTCATCAACATTTAGATCATTAGCTACCACTTTGTACAATCACCATATCCAATCATCATATTTTATAATAAATATTGCAAGAAATTCAATATGCCTGTGTAACAAGTAGCAACAGCTTGTGGGGGCAATTGTAAAGTTCGGTCGCTTATTAAATTTCACTGAGCCATCTCGCGGAATATTCGAGATTCCCCTGTAATAAAGTATCGGAGTCGAGTGAAATCAACGCGCGGACATTGTTCAAGTTTGTCTGGGCAGTTAATTTGTCGCGTTCCGACACAAGATTCCGATTTGCCACAGTTGCATGAAACGCGCCGGTGTGCATCTATTACCGACGAACGTAGCAATTTTTCCCGCGGTCCTAGGCGCCCCGGCGCGGCGATTCGATAGGGTAAAAGGGGGCAGAGAAATTCCAGCTGGAGGGTTCAGAAAAAATGGGACCGTGCTTCGGTCCGAGGGCCCCCCGAGTGCATTTGTTTGCCGTTTCCATGGGTTTCGACCTTAAAAGCGTGCCGACGAAACCGACTTCGCGGATATCCTATCTCGCGAAGGGATCTCGGCGAAAGATTTTTGCGGCTGGGCCGCCTGCGCCAGCAGGAATGCGTTTACGCGCTCCTGCCTTCGAGTAAATCTCGTTAAAGGCTTCCCCGTGGATTACCGGGGAAAAAAACTCACCCGACGAACATATGTATGTATATATATATATATATATATACATATATATATATGTACATATATGTGCACGCGAGCGAACGGCGTATGTATATATGCATAACAATTTCGCATGAGGTTTCATGGACCAGCTGAAAGAGAAATTCGCCGGTGGAGATGGTAATCTGATGTTGCGTTATCGGAGAATGCTGTGAACAGAGGAGATTATCTGGCCGCACGCTCTCGTGTAATTTAGTGTGTAACATTTGCTGATGTACGCCAAGAATACCGGCACCGTAACACGTGTACAAGCCGCGAGGTGATTAATGCGACGAACACGCGGCCTAGGGTTAGGCGTTTTCGTGAATGGCTCGAGTCCTAAACGGAGAAACTGAAGCTAGGAGATGCAGCATGCACCGTGCCATCTGCCGTCAGTAGAACAGTCTGGCTTCCAGAGGTTTGTTTATGAGCAGACGATGCATCTTTGTGGAAAATTATAAAACGGTCTGTTGCAAGATAGAAGTCGCATGGCAATCTCTTTCTGTCGTTAATCCTGTGCACTATCCCCTCCAATTGAAAATTACTGGGATGAATTATACAATTGCTCCTCCCCGAGCTTTTCCTAGCTATACGTCATTTTGGTATGAAAGTTTTTGCAAGTAATTCGGTAATGAAAGCTATAAACTTGGCTAAAGATAGTCAAACACTTATCCGTCCCTTATTTCACGATCCGAATCTGTCTCTCGGTGTCAAATTGACGATTTAAACGTCTTAGGTATTTCGGATGTGTTTCGCATTAGAAAAATAAATGACACGAAATTTCGGGAAAATTTACCTACGAATAACAGAACAGTATAACTTATATCAGGAATACTGTGTCAAATTGACACGAGGGACGGATGACGGTTAATCAAAAGATTTAAGCGAACCTAGTCACCTGTGCAGTTGTCTCAAATATCCATTTTCTGAGAGTTAATACAAATTACCTTACTATGTAGGATTTGTGACAATGTCAATTTGACAGTTAATGTACCAGTCGAATATGAAAAAGATCAAGGTGTTTGGAAATCGTTTTTGACAGGTGTCGTAGTGCCATTAGTGAATGGCAAATAAAGATTTAAGTGTACTCCCCGTTAAGTGCGCAGTTGTCAGAAACATCCTGATTCCCGAGGGTTAATACGCATTCGCCTGAAAGAATCACGAAAGAACATTGAAGCTGGCGCAAACGTGAGGAGAGGCCGGTCGAGGCGTACATCAAAGCCACGTGGCGTGCGCGCTTCTGTGATTGCAGAGTCGGCCCGTCATTACGTGACCTCCTCGTGGCCTTTTCGCGAGGGCCTTCGAGGTTCAGACCAGCCGTGTACATGCGCATACAGCGTAATAACCCGAAGGTACCGGAACGCATGTTCCAGATCGTGTAAAATAGAAACTTAATTGTAGCCCGTCTACCGACACCAAATAGGCCGAGTAATCCAGCGGATGGACATTTGAACCGCATGTTGAAATTAGTATTCGCATATCATTATTCAATTTTCCGAATGTTATTTCTATAATGAAGCCATTGTTAACCCATCGTGGATACACTGGGTCATTTTTTAAAATTTAATCCGTAAAATTTTTAATTCTTAAAGTACAGACTTGAATGAGCGTCCTAGAATTTTATCAGATTTTTTGAAACCCGGAAACAATAGAAAAACAACCCCGGTACATCTTATTTTATAAAAATTACAAGGTGAGAGTATTTAGATTTCTCACAATTTTTATTGCCGTTTGAATAAACAGGAATTATAAAATAAAGTGATCAGGACTCACCCTGTTACAAAATCTGGACTCATCCTGTTTTTGCATCAAGCACCTCAATTATTCTTCAATGGCGTCTGGGGCAGCTTGCGGGGATAGCATTTAGTCCATTAAATCTGAAAAAATCACAGCAGAAATTAATTTCTCTACTCGCCTGTGAAACTAGCCACCCTAATTCCCATTAGGGGTTCATCAAGGTGGCGTTCGAGGGCGGAAAAAGTTCCCAGCCGCTTTTTCAACGGCCGCGACTCGCCTCCGAGGAGCTCCGAAAACCCATTAGTTCCCGAGTCAGTGGGGTTTAGTGCTTAGTCACAAGCATAATCACGGAGGAAAATTAATAACGACGGTATCAAGACGGGGTCGAACAACGTTCGACGGAATCGAGCATCGTGTGGCCGTTCCTCCTGGTTCTTTTGAAGGTTCAAGGCACCGAAGGAACTAGTATGATCCGCAAAATGACTCGGATACCTTACCGGAGCCGGGGGTCAGAACCTCTGGACGTTGTCATGGGATTAAATGACTTTGGCCGGCTTGGACAGGGCCAGCTGTTCGAGCCGATAAGAACCGGAGGAGATCACCGAGTCGCGCCGAGTCATTCCCGTCTAATTATACGTACCGCGAGGCCAATAGGGGGTCTCCGTATCGACAATTAGGGCATTTCTGCTCCCCATTTGACGGCCCTTCGATTTATTCGGATACACCCGCGGCCGTTCTTCATTATCTTCTTATGGTGAATCGACCCGACTGGTTCACGCATCATCCGACAAGCTTTTATTAGGGGAGCTTAGGTACCTAGCTAATTAGGTATATAAATACCTAATGGTATCGTCAGCACTCGTTTCCACGTAACTACAGCTCATTTTTGGTAGCGTTACAAACGTGCGGGTTGGACCTAATAATTATTTTCCAAGAGTAGCTTCATAATATTCAATGAATTCAGATCCTTCGTTTGTTTCACTCTTTTAGGTTGCATCTACAGTTCAAGATGACGTATTCAAAGAGTTTTTATTGCTGTAAATATTTGATGGATTGTTGTAAATACGTTACAACAAGAAGTCGTTAAAATAGAACTAGTTTTACTTTACTGAAATTGTCTACAAGAAGATGCATAAAAATTCGCGTCCTGGTGACTTCGTAGCCTAGTGATTTACTTAATGCAGTAATTAAATAACTTGAAGCAGCCACCTTGAAAAATCACGTCAAAGGAAAAGACTTTGATTAATTATAAGAGAAAGAAAATGTTGATCGTAGCAAGAGACGCTTCTTCAGTGAAAATCAACCGGTCGCTTGCAAGACCGACTGTAATTTCTTGGTTATGAATAATGCATGCGCGATTGGTACCGCTGATACCGAACAAGTACATATAATTACGATCGGTTGTGATAATTGCGGGGAACGCCAGGCGAGATTCCCTGATTTGGGGTTGCGTAGAGCCTCACCCCTTTGCACCGTCATTTTTGACACTTTAACATTGCACAACTTGTGTCACATTACAACATTTTCAACTGTTTTATTTTATCCGTGTCTAGATCACATTCCAAACCCGAAGAACATTCGAAGAATTTAATTGTTAAAAGAAGAAATACATTTTCATCTGTTTTCCAGAATTGTTTTAGGCAGTTCATATTCTTCATAGAGATCCACAGTCTCGATAAATTGAATTAAACTACTGTTTAAGTAATTTTCAAGCAATACTAGAACGTCGCGTGTGAAACAAAATTAATTAGGCACACGTTTTCAAAATGTGAATTGTAGATCGCACACCTGGTTTCATCGTCGCCAACAAATTCCATTCTCATCGGGAACTTCAGAACTGCGGAACGATATCATCGTTTCGTGTAACTCTTGCCCCATGAGAAACCGAACTCTGAACGAAGCGTAACAGCTTCCATGGGAACCTCTAATCAGTTTTACAGACCGCGTCGTTCTTCTAATAGCCGTGATGACTTCGAACGGTACATCGAGTGTGCCAATTTAGTCGGAATCGAGTCAACATTTCCATATTTTTTTATAGAAAACTTGTTCACTTCACACTGCAAGATTTACATGAAACAGATCTTATAATTAGACTGTGCATCTTTATGCAAATTAAACATTTTCTATATCAATCTTAAGGGGTACAAGTTAAACAAAAATACCCCTAATAACTGTAGAAATGTTATAATCTACAATTATTGTTAATGTTTAGCAAAACATTACGATTAAACGGCGGATTTTATACATTCACGACGAAAAAGAGTATATCAAATACAAAATAGTGAAACGATTTAAAGTATTTAAAAATGCATTATTTGCAACTCATTAAAATGATTAAAAAAATTATTTAACGCAAGACAGCTTTTTACAATAGTTACGATTCTATTCTTGTATTATTAAGTAAGTTCGAATTTTGTGAGACTTTTACGGGCATTTGTGTGGCACATGTTGTGAAGAAGTATTACCGCATCGAATAGCGATCACTGAACCAAGAACCAGAATTTAGTAATTGGAGTCGGAGCATTCAGGTTTTACGTAACTCGCCATTCGAATGTCCGACTCGGGGAACAAAATCGTCGGTACGCAAACGCGTAGAGAATAGTTTCGAAGATCGATTCGAAGCGTAACGAAGAATCCATCTCGTCGACACGGTTTGACGGACACTCCGACCGGACAGAAATCGAGTAAGAAGTTTATTCAACGATAGCTTCGGGCGTCTATCGACCAAGAAGAGACAGGTCTGGGTGTTCGAGGACGCGGAACGACTTACAGGTTCACCGTGGAATCTTTCGGCTTCGCTGTCGGACACCTCTTTTCTCTTAGATACACCCACTGTGATCTTATTTCATGGGCATGGTTATTACCCTATCCTGTGGACAGATGCGTATCAGCTCGCCTCCGAGCCATCGTAATCGCTTTGCTCCACTTCGGCCCACGTTTCTTCTAAGACAATTAGGTCCCTTTTATTTCAGGTACAGTTACCAGTTTTTATCCCCTCGATCATAGCTTATCTACCAGCTTGTGAAGTTGTACAGTGAATTTTATTAATATTCAGACGCTATTGAAAGGAGGATAAGATTTCTAATATTGGACTGTACGACTTGAATTTTTTTCTGGGACATTAGAACAATTAGTTCACTACATGATGTGGAAACAAATTCTTGGAAAGTTCAATTGGTCGGAATTACAGAGAAAAGTATTAAAATATTTTTATGTGGGTCTATATTAAAAAATTTGGTAAATATTTACAACAGGTCCACGTCTTCCGATTTTGATGAAATTTAAATATATTATAGATTTCGACATTTTGAACAACTTTTTCCTTTTCCAATATAGGGGGGACGCTTTTAGTTTTCGAAATATTTCAATTTTTCGTATTTCTACACGCTCCACGGCAACGTAAGCCTGTCCCGGTGCGGCGTTTGTTTACGTTTTGACGCTGTAGAGATGAGGGACCTAATCGAATTTTCACTATCATATTCGTAATCAGCACGGCAAAATACGTAAAAATGTAGAGTATAATTTAGAAACACTGGGTGTGTATTAAGCACTGAGTGAGTGGGTGTGTGTAGTGTCAAGCCGGCTCCTTCCGCCCCCCATGTTTGTTTATCATCTCTACAGCGTCCAAACAAACAAACGCCAAACCGGACAGGCTTACGTTTCCGTGGAGCGTGTAGATATACGAAAAATTCAATACAGACAAAAATTGAAATATCTCGAAAACTAAAAGCGTCCCCCCTATATTGGAAAAGGAAAAAGTTGTTCAAAATGTGTTGCTGCATAACATATTTGAATTTCATCAAAATCGGAGGACGTGGACCTGTTGTAAATATTTACAAAAAATTTTTTAATTACCTTCTGCTTTTTATTGCTGCTTGGTCTACTCAAGAATAATGTTAAGACGCATTGGTACCCTCATTCGCAAAACGTCGAAAGCCGTCCCGAGCCATTATCTTGTATCGAGAGAAAACTGCATTCTGTAAATATCAAATCGCAATCAGAAAATAATCGATGTAACTAGAATTTTATTTAGAAATTTATCTCGTACTGTACGTTCTTATATTTCGCGTTTCAGAAGTATGAACAAAAAATTCGAATAACTTGTTGGATAATCTCTATCTTTCGTAATTACAAGACTCAGGTGCAGGAAGTTGAAGAGAGGAAAGAAAAACGATTTACAGTAATCGACGAAGAATTCCCCGAAGATCGGATCATCGATGAGTAACTTCTACCACATAGTATAGCTATTGGGTATTCATTACTCTAATTCCTAAAGATGATCGTTGACTTCGACACGCCGTAGATGAAGTGACCTGTAACACGCACGCGCGATTATTCGAAATTTTCGAATTCCATTGGTTGCAGGGTCTCGAATGGAACTAAATCGGGCGGAGGAAATTACACGTTCCGCATCTACGCGGGTTAGAACAGGTCTAAAGTTGGTTAAACCCGGCGAATATGTTGCCGGAGGAATGTGCTTTCGTGACGGTTTTATCTGATTCTGCCTAGCTGCCCGGTGATTATGAATTATGCAATTGTCCGTGCGACTCTCTGTTTCGGTTACTGCCTCCCGTTTATGGAAATCGCAATTGGCTAATTATCAAGGGCCCCGTTGCTGTTGGCAGCCTCAGAAATTCGTTCGTTCGGGGGCTCTAAGTGCTATAATGAGTAATTGCGGCTCGTATGAATTATGCATTGGCACGGGGGTTAAGGTTGGCATGCGACTATAGGTAAAACGACGAACAAATGCGCCGTTTATAATGTAAACATCTCATAGTAAACGGAGACTTGGAAGAACCAATTAGGAGGTTGTGCTAGCCGTAATTGCGAGGGTGGCGCCTAAGTCCGAGGATTTTACAAGAAATCTTTCTGACACTCCAAACCATACGTTTTGAATATCGATTCAGACTTTATGCATTCATAACAAAAATTAGTAGGTGGAATTTAAAACAGCAAAGATATTAGAAGAACTTGAAACTGAATATGAAACTATTCGATGAAGAGTTTGTCTAATCGAAGATTAATGTTGTCATTCTTCGACACGTGTGTTTAGTAGAATTGTAAACAATTGTTAATTGTAGAAAAAACAGCGTTTTCTCATCATTTAAAATAAGACTTCTATGAAATTATTAAAGAAAAAGTAAAATTTGTATCATATATATTGAGTGTTACACTTTCTTTTAATACCTACTATTTTACAAATTAATATACAGTACAAATGTACATACAAGTAGCTTATATGTATAATAATATAGTATTCTGGAATCGTGTGGACGATTAATCATGTACCGCGATAAAATCACGAATCTGCAAATTTCCCACCACAAAGAGTCAAATGATCTATTAGGCATCGCGTAACGAGACCACCGGCGAGTCGCATTAAATTTATTTCGCCGGATAGCACACGTGACTGGAATTAATCCGGCAACAATTTGATTAACCGTGACTCGACTGAACGATCCCTTTCGCGGAGCATTTTCCGCGTTAACAGTTACGCGTGCGCCGCAACGATTGATACTTCGTCTTTGTCAGATTGCTGGAAAAAGTCACCTGGAAAAGTGTGCTCCGGCACGACGGAATGCGAGCCCGAACACGTTCCAGCCTGCAAGTTAGATATTCATGCCACCGAACCGCGCGGCTTATCAATATTCATACCGTATACGCAGCCGGTGTTATACATATCAATCAGCCGTGGCTGATTAAAAAATGAGGCTGGCTGAATTGCCGACGAAATCGTTCGCTGACGATTTTCGACAATTTCGTGGGCCTCCGCCGTGTGGAGATTTTTAATCATTTGCAACTGATCGTTATTTTCGTCGTGAGAAACTGGTGACTGAACTGCAATCTCGTGTTGCGTGCTGCAATTTAGACAGCATTTACATACTTTTCGACATACGTAGGTTGATACTTATAGTACAATATTATATTAGTGTATATAAAAACACCTGTTTCTGTTTCAAAAATTCAAGGCGACAATGAAATCTCCGAAACTTTTTCACCTACAAAAACACCTGTTCCTCCTATATTGTACTCATCTTTTATGTCTTTATTTTTCTTAAAATATTTCTCTATGAAATAATTAATAAGAAATAATTCTCTATGAAAATTTTAGACTTATTTTTCTAGATTCCAAGGTTCATAAAGTTTTTTCGAAAAGTAATAACATAAAAGTTAGTTTAGCTATGAAACAGTGAGCTATAAAGGGTCGAAAAGCTGGTAAGGGATTATCGATTGCTAAGCAAAGGTGCAGCAAGCCGAAGCAGCAAGCTGTCTCGGAGTCCTAGAGCCAGGACCTGGAAAACGAGTCCCGTGTACGGAGGACCGATAGCATTCCTGCACGTCACCGTGTCCGCCCAGTGGCTGCGCCGAATCGCGGGGGGACTCCTTATATAATTAACCATTAAATTATAAGTTTGGCTATCGAACCGCCGGCGAAGCTCAGCGCCGGACTAGAAGTAATTACTTGGCCCCTCCAGGGCCCGCAGAACGGCAGCGACCGAGATCATCGGTGATGAAGAAAAAGACGATCGAAAGCAACGAAGGGCGCAAAAGGGTGGGGTTTTGCTTGGTGGATAGACGAAGACGTTCGAAGGGAAACGGATAGGGACAGAGAGATATCGGACCTCGGCGAAAGAGGTGAAAAAGTCGAGGGGGAGGGGAAGCAAACGGGAGTAAAAAGGAGCCGGAATAAGAGGGGTTAGCGACGGCTACCTTACTTCGAGCACGGAATTGCCCATCGCCGTTCTATCGGCGTAATGATCGGAGGCGGGACTTTGGCCTTTTTAATCGACATTAATCGCACCGGGGGCTCTACCCCCGGACAACGTATCGTCGTTATATTCCGCGCTACAACGACCCGGAGAACGGGTCCGCATTAATGCGGGTTGCCCACCTTTTCGACCATGTCCGACTCCGAATTCTTTCAGCGGGATGAAATATTGAAGCACCGCGGCTCGTCGGGTTGTTAGGAAGTTATGAGGATTGGTTATTGGAATGCGCGCGGGTGCAGGTGCACGCGCTCAGGAAGTCCGATGAAAAGATTTCGCGATGGACCCACCGAGCTTCTAAATTGGAGGGGCGATTCCCTCCCAGAACTCTTGATACGGATTGGTTCTTCCTGATTGGAAATTCAAATGAGTAACATCGGGAACTTTCTCGATAGTCGATCGCACCACTAATTGTGGTTAACCTGTCAAGTATTTTTGTTGTCGTCACATCAAATATGGAAAATTGAAGTTAGGTAAAATTCAGTGCGAACAAGAAATAAATTCAGTGCTATTTCACAAGAAAAAAAATCGTGTAATACATATCTACATATGTACAGCATATCCTCGAAGTTTCAGAATTTGTTGAATTCCTAAGTATAACAAATCCTCTTTTAGGGTTAGGTTAGGTTCACATCAATATGGACAATTGAAGTTAGGTAAAATTCAGTGCGAACAAGAAATAAATTCAGTGCTATTTCACAAGAAAAATAATCGTGTAATACATATCTACATATGTACAGCATATCCTTGAAGTTTCAGAATTTGTTGAATTTCCTAATTATAACAAATCCTCTTTTAGGGTTCCTCATCTACTTTCTTGTATAACCTGAGTACTTTCCCAGGCAAAGTGTCCACTCCACATTATTGCAAATTGAGAATCCTCCTTTCCAGTTTCATTTCCATCAGCATTTCCTTATTCGGCGAAGTTAGAGATGCAGGTACAGTCCCGATCATTGTTATTCGCATCAGTTCGCGCTCGAGGGTGGACACGATCATAAATCCGGACCAATACGTTGGCACATCCGTGAAGCGTCCGGATCAACGAGACCTTTTAAAATTCTCATCCAGCGTCGACCGATCAGGACGTGGCGCGTTTCGAGCCGTCCTTAAAGGCGACCACACACGTCGCGATCTTGATACTGGCTGTCTTCTCTTTCACGTCCACGGTGCCGCAGTGCCCATCAGGGGTTACCAAAGGCTCAGCTTTGTCGCCGTACTGATCTTCAACCTCCTGTACTTACAGCGATCTCCACCAACGGCTAATCCCAATTTAATGCCAAGCTGCTCCCTCTCTTTCTCACCCTCTGCCCACCCCTTCGCCCTCCGTCTAGCATCCGATGCGCCCGTGTACCTCGTTTATCTCTCTGCTGCGCTCGTGAAGAGTGCTCTTCTCCTAATGATTCTCGAAATATCGTTACATCGGTTTAGAATGTTGCTCCATGAAGCAGAGCCTTGGATGTCGGCTACGAAATTAATCGAAATCCCGACCGGGCTTCGAATCACTTTCGAAATCGGACGGGGGATGACTCGACGCTTGATTCAGATCTTATCTAGAGATTGAAGAAGTTATGGGACTTTTTGATAGGTCCTAGTTAGGGCTTAGACCGTAAATTTCTTTAAAGTCTGTCCTTGTTATACAGTGGATCCAAAAAGTGTACATTAAATTCCTGAAAAATTATGAACGTGTGAACAGCAATAATTTCATTTGAAATATAGTAGAATAATAAAACAATAAGACATTAATAAAACTGGAATCCACTATATTATCAATCCGTTTATTGTTTCCTATAATATTAAAAAACTGTGGACTCATTTTTCCTAAACAAATACTGCAAAGAACGTGTCTGAAAACTTTCTTCTCTTAGGAATTGTAAGCAAATGTACGTAATACAATAGCATTTTTAAATTCTTCAAAAATTTTTCTATTATAAATTATTTATTCTATAAATATTATAACTATGGTACTAATTAGTAACTTTACTAATTATATGATTTTAACAACTCAGATGAAGTGAATCTATAGGTCGTTTGGAAAAGGCGTTTAATTTTGTATATTTGATACGATGATAAAAAAAACGCTTGAAAGTTTATAAAGCACTACAAGCTACGAAATGATGAATGTACCATAACTTTGCGATTTAAAATAATGTTAAGTAATAACAAATGGAAGCAATGCTATCTCTACACGAAAAACGAAATAATTTTTCGAACGACTTAATAATATAAATTTTCCATTAAAGCAATTTCATTTCACAATGAACAGTAATAACCTCAATTCGTTAGCCAGCAGTTTTACAAGAGCCTATGATGTTACATATAATACGGCCAACAGAAATCGTTTTAGAAGATATTCTACATAAATTCTTCCCATTGTGGAACAGCAGATTCCCACCCTTGCTACAAATTCCACGAATAGTCGCCCAGCGATTCAACAATTACTAATGCAAATATTGAGATTAGATAATCACGGAATCCGTACTAGATGCATTCTTCATCCTACACGAGGAACAACGTATCAAGGAATTTTCCAATGCGTAATGGACATTCTTCCTCGGACAGAAATTCTTCCTGCGACTTTTAAATTTCAATTGTATTACTGGAAATTCCCCGTGTTCAAGTTACGTCGGCGATCAGAGAGTCTGAACATTTTTTCATTTCGTTTTTTCCGAATAGTGTTGCAACAAGAATTTGTCCTAGAATTCGTAATTCACATTTAGATCCTCGGGGGATCCCGTTCGATGCTTTTACGCTGATTTTTATGCTTCTCTATTATCATTTTATGAATCTTTTATCTCGATAGCATCGAATAACCTATAAAGTCGCATATATTGCGTTTTTTTATCATTCTTTTATAAGGTTAGGATATAAGATATCGTAATATTGTTTTTAATTACTCGTATTTCGATCTATTCAAACTATCTTTACCTTTTTTCACTTCTTTTCTTTTGTTTTCTTCTTGTTTGCTAATCACGGCACTGGTTTTGTTTCACTAAGCGTTTAATTACTCAACTATTTCAATTTTTGTGGCGTGCATGTTGTGTCCGCACGAGGACGAGGACTTGAGCGATTATCGATTGATACGATCGAGCGTACGTGTTAAAGTATTATTATTATAGCTTACATATTATTGTATTGTTCATCAAATATATATATTTATACCATTAACCATAGAAGGTGCTTCCCGTTATTTACGGATTCACAATTTTAATACACAAATACTGACTTCTGAGCTTTCCAAATAATTCATTCAGTAACCTAAACAAACTTTTCATTTCTTTTGTTTTAGGTAAGACCCATGGCCATTTAAGTGAACCAAAGTTCGACCAAAAAATCCACGCAGGAGGTATGATATAAAGATATGATGAAGAAAGATATGTTACAATATAAATATTAACATTTGTCCTGGCTGAATGGTAATCCTGAAATTTGAATAGACAATAGTGACAGTGGGTGGCAACTGTGGGAGAATGCCATTTGCTCTATCGACTGTCGAAAAAGGCAGAGACCTAGTGAAAGTGGGATCGAAGGTTACGTTGATAGAGGGTGTTAGCAAATCGTGAAATTAACTCTTCTTGTAGCGTTAATGACGGCTGATGTCGGGATGCTGAATCGACGCGATCTTATCGAGAAATAATGTAATTATCATGTTGCTCGGGGCCTTCGATTTAATGATGAAGCACCTTCGTTTTACTCTCTCCTAATTGTCCGACGGTCTTCATTCGTTGTTTCGTCGATTCAGCGTTGTATGTACTTTATTTGAAACTCTCGTAATTAACGTTTCTGCCAAGTCACAGGGAAAGATTGCGTCGCATGCGACGCTGCGTTTATCGGACGTCGCACGGCTCCGTGAATTCGCATATTCTGATACATCGTTGTGTATTTGTTACAGTATTATCAGCCTCGCGGCGCCGTGATCTCGATCGAAGAATATATTAACTCTTTTACAGCGCGATCTTATATTTGCGATCCAATTAAGACTCTTAACACGTTCGTTACCATCGCGTACGCGTCACGGCCATGATTTTAGATTTTGTGGAAAGAAAAGCAAATTGATTTTCTGCACGTTGTTATTTATAATGATATGCCACGATGTTGATGGATTTACGACTCGAAGGAAATATTTTTCTTGGATTTCATGAAAAATAACCTTTCTGGTAGGATGCACTTCGTAGAATATTATAAATAGATTCCTTAATCTAATTATAACTAACAAGGCTGGTAACAAAACTAGAGAAAATTGTGCTATTTTATATTTATACTTCTTCTAAATATACTCATAAAGTTATATATTTTCATTAAGTATTTATTATTAGAAAAATAGTTATTATAATCCAATCGCCATTGTTATAACTGTAGAAAAATTTTGATAGATCAATGTTAAAGGATCGACTTTAAAAAATGGCTAAACAAATAAATAGAAATCTTTGAAAATGATCGGCACATCAGGTTTGAAGATTTCGCTATAAAACGATGTTTAAAATCTGTGATGATCGTTTATCTTGATCCTCGATGCTTAGGGATCCTGTCCAAGGGTAATCTAATGCACGAACGAGTTGTTATCACCAACATGCACGGAATCGATGCGGGCTTTAATTATGTGTATTAGTGCCATCATTATTCTCGTCATTATGGTGTACATAACGTTCGAACATGTTGTACCATCTTCGCGGAAGATCGTCATTAATATACCACTAACCAGGCTGCCTTGTACCAGCGTACATTTTCAACAATGCTTTCGATAAATCAATCGGCTTGAAATACGAGATTTAATTGCGGAATCGACCCATGAAACGACCTCGCGACCAGGAAACAGATTCCTGGACAGGTTTGATTAAATGGTTTCAATTGGTTTTACAAAATCTCTTCGTATGTTAATCAACACTGCACAGAATACAGTGCTTTAGATAATTTAGCACTTTTGTGACCAACATAGATCATATATTTTGGATTATTTATTATTGAATTTACGATCGACTTGTATAATGTGTTCTGGATAATTTATTATTACAATTGTGACTGACTTCTATCATTTATATGGAAATGTTATTTTTTAGTTCATGCAGCATTTTCAGCACTCGCACGATTCAGTGAAATATTTTGTGAAATCGAGGTACTGGTAACATTAATTATAGTATTGTTGCTGATTCATGATTACCAGGACGATTAATAAAGGAAGACAAATAAATAGCTTTCATTCCTATGCTATTATATCTATTATAACTTGAATGTCATGCAATTATGCAATCTCGGGATTTTCTCTTTGTTGTAAGTTAGTTGTTCCATGTAATAGCGTTTGCAAGGACTCTTTATTATTTCATCAACGTGAATCAAAGAAAATACCTACATTATTGACATAATAAGAAAAATGAGAATAAATTAATTTCTATTCTAATAAATATTATTATTTCTCGAACGAATTATTTGTCTATGAAATTATTTTTGCATAACATTGCTATTCAAAGTTTGTAGAAATAATTTGGTTCATTTTCATTCCTGTATTTCTGGTTAAATTGTTTTTGCCGAAGTAATCAATGGTCTGTATTAATTCCAATAATAATAATTACTTTCGGGAAGCGTACACAATTCCACAAAACCGTCTACGTCGAAATATTCGAACCGATACGGGAACTTCCTCACTACAGAACGAAATTAACGTGCCTCCGAGCGAATTAATGTCGCATTCTTTCGACGAACGAAACGAAAGCGAGCAAGGGACATTTTCTCCCGCATTAAGCCGATAAATGTCGCGTTCGCAGTGACAGCTCTCGCTTTCCTTTATTCTTACAATTCCAATAAAGTGGAGAAGGGTACACAGTACGAAGACAAAGCAATTTTGCCTGATATACGTCTGAGAAATCGAGGTACACTTCTTGGATTGCACAATCGAAAGCAATTGTTCCAATACGGTACATAATTGCTAGTTGAGTGTTCCCTTAATTAATTTCTTATTCGACTTCTCCATACGATCTCACGTTTCCTACGAGAGGTCAAACATCAATGTAGACTGCAGACTTTATGAATATGAAGCACACGCGATTGCTATCGTGTTTGGCCTAGTAAGGCTTCCCTTAAACAAGGTGAACGACTTTCTATGAGACAGTCAGATCTTTGAAGATTTGTTCACCAGAATTATGGTTGCAGAATTTTGCATTCATTGACTATTGAATTTTTCAATATTGACTTCACATTTGTTTCAAATTTACAAATAAGCTTATTCAATAAAAATGATCCTCTAGATAAAGCGTTATTTAAAATTGCTCGACTTAGCTTGACATATGTTATAGTAGATGCTTTAAAAATTAGACATATTAATTAATTTTTAGTCTCGCGGGATGTGGTCAGCGCCGCAAAATGGAGTCGCGTCGTTCCAGGGTTAACACAGAAAACTCTCCAGAGTCACTCTTGACCCGCGATCACCGTGGCAGGGTTAATTACACGATGGTCCCCGACATACAAGCCGCAACCCCCGCGGCGTTCCTCCCTTTCGTCTTGAGGTCCGCACGCGCAGGGTTGCGCGCCGTGTCGCTCGGAGCCGAAGTTGTAAATTCGCCCGCGGTTCGGTTGCGTGCCCTTTATAGGCAAGGCTCTTAAGGGGCCACGTCCAAGTTTTAAGGTCCGTGGGACCGGTGGATCGCGGACATGATTGCATTTGCATTATACACGCCGCGGCGCGCACGCAGATTTATCTGCCCCTGGGGTTTATTTATCTGGAGTTATGGCAAACACTGACCGGCCCGAAGCCGACCAATAACGTATGGTAATGGAGGGGTCCGATTGACTTTTTTACCCTGCCCCTCCACCCTTACACTTTATCTCTAGCTTGCCATCTTTCTCTTTCCGTCTGGCCGGACTCGTTGATCCCTCTTCTCGCGCTCAACTCTTCTCTCTTGCTCTCTTCGATTTCGCTTTCGCTCTCTCTCTCCCCGGCGTTTCTCTCTCTCTACCAGCACGTCTATCATTCATTTTCTCTTTGCCCGCCTCGTTTCTCCCTTTCTTCCTCTAATTCCGCGCGAGCTTGTCGTCCCTCTTTCGTTCTATCCATTTCTACCACGCGAGACCGTCCTTCTCTCCTTTTATTGGGCCCGCGGCCTATCATAACACGAACGATCGGTGAACCTACGACCCTTCGTATCCTCCTGCCTCGCCCTTTCTACAAGCTTTTTTAGCCTTATCCCTGTCCCGACGTCCCCACCTCTGACATTCAACTTTTCCCGTTTCTTCCTCTTCTTCATCGGCACGTTTCCTGCAAGCCGCCATCGAGACTGCATCGTTTAGCGCATTCTCCGAGACTGAGCAATCGTTTCGTAGCGATTGGATATTTCTGCGAATTTATGAGTTCATTAAAAAATTTATAGCAACATAAATCAGCTGTTTTATTCCCGCAGACGATGGTTTCAATGTATCAGAAATGATCACTTCATTAATATTTATATTCCACGGATTTTCGTGTCTGTGTACGTGGAGAGACATAGTTCGGTGGATGGGTATTGCGAATGTTTATACATATGTCTGATGACTGTCGTGGAAGTGTTTACGGCATTGCGTCGTCGGTATTACCGTGAGACGTGTTCTAGATAGCAACATTCTTTTGTTCCTCTGTCTAGTTTGTGTAAAATAGTCTCTAAATGTGGGAATTCCCGAAAGAGTCTGTAAATGCTATTAATCTAATCGGTTTATAATTGTTCTTGGAACGATCTAGAATGTAGGTAATCACTTCCACAGAGATTTGATCAAATATACAGTAGAATAGGCCGTTGCGTGCCAGACAGACAATGATTATGTTTTGTGTTGTATGTAGAGCCAATTGTGATTTGGATAAACACAATAACGAGTGTTGATTAAACAGATACAGATTTCAATAATATGACAATTAATAGTAAATTATCTTCTTTAATTGTAAGAATTTTTACATTGTATCATAAAATATTTTAAATTTCTAAATTAGGACTTTCTGAAACTTCAAAAACTTTAAAATCTTTTATCTTGGAAAATTGTAGATAATGTAGTCGTATGTCTTAAGAAAATATTTCAAATACTACTTTTAAATATCATTTTCAAAAATTGTAGTGTCAACTAAAATATTTAATTTTCAAAGTTGTACGTATACTCTAAAATAAATAGGATTATTTAGTGTTTAGTGTATCGAATGGCATTTTAGCCAACTCTGTTTATCCGTGAGCGTAAAATGCGCACGTGAAGTTAAATCAAGCAGTTTAGATGCACTCTTTGCGTCGATTTCTCCTTGGGTATGGAAACGATGGGCACCGTTGGGCCCGAAGAGAAGTATATGGTAAAAGGTGTCTCTGGAACAAGGTGACAGCGACGCGTCAGCGTATTTGAGGAGCTACAAGCAATATCAGGCTGCTCGTACAGCACCGCTAATGAGACAGCTGCCCTTTTCGCGAACGAATCGCCCATTTCGCGAGTAATAAAGCCCACGCTGTGTCAACGTGTTAACTGCCGTCGTGTCATAAGGCGTGCGTGTGACATTTTCGAAGGCACCGGTTGATAAAAATGTTGTTCGATTTTATAATAGGCCCTCGAACAGGGACTGCAATTACCGCGAACGAATTACATCGACAGTTTTCTTAATCACTTCGCGAACGGTGTCTACTAAAATAAATTATCCAGCGCGAAGTGGACATCTAATTTATCGGTAACAGAGATTAGATCGTCGTTCCTTGCTAATAAAGATGTAGATACTGGACGATTATTATTTCACAGCTTTCTACTAAATAATATTTATTACATGGGGTTTAATAGACGGAACTTTGTTTCATTATATTTTGAGTGCAATCAAGTTATGAAAAAGCGTGGGAACGTTACCCAATTTCGATTACGTTTTGCTAATTATAAAAATTTGCATTTAAAAATACAGAATTCTTTTCGATTACAAATATTAAAAGTATAAATATATTTTTTTGAGAAATTTTTTTAGTGAACTTCTCTATTGAAGTACATATTTAAATATCGCCTGTACGAAATCTAAATAAATGCCATATTGTCATTATTAGAAGGCAATGTATGCCAACTGCGTTTAGTGCTCGGTAGTTCTAGTGTTAAACAACCTCGAAATGTCGATCTGAGTCCATTTTCCGTCTCACCGAGCATGAACAAATTAAAGTAAATATTATTTCTGTTCACATCAGCTTATCACTCGTCATACTGTGGCACCAGTTTATTTTTAAAGCGATGTCGAGCCTCTGCAATCATCCAATATTATCAATCGAGTGGTTGGTCGTTGCGAGAGCGTCGCGGGTCGGTCTGCTTTAGCCTAGAAATCAGTAGATAGCCTAACCAAGCCAGGGATCGTTGGAATTCCGGATTATCGGTGGACACGCAACCGGGGAACGCAAAGTTCGATCGATGGCTCGACGGACAGCAAGTCGCGTTCACCGGCAAACGTAGGCGTCCATTAAAACCTGGCGAAGTTCGATCTACCGTGAACCGGCCCGGCGATACCGATTGGACAGTTAATATCTCACTCCGGTAGCCGCGGCGGCGTTCGCATGTCCCGGCGGTTTGCCGCGCGAGGGATTCGAAAGGCGGCTTTATATATTCATTTCTCGCGAGACTCGCGTGATGTATGAACGTATGTGGGAGCGGGTTGTTACGTCACCCCTTTTGCCGATCGAGCGCAACCGTGCAGCTGTGCCGTTTCTCGACACACCGCGATACCGCATCGGCCACGAAGAGAAGCCTTTACACGCGGATTCGTGTAAAATTGATACAGCTGAGATTGCGACCCCTCGACGGACACCGGTGTGGAAACACTTGAGATCTACCTGGCGCTTGAACCAATCGCTTTTCGCAAACAACATTCGGTTCCTGTGTAGTCATTATCAGTTGGAGGCCGAATTTTTCTCTGTGTGGTCGACGCGCATGATACAGCTGTTACCATAATCTCCTGATGATTCAGACTTTCTCCAATTCTGAAAAACACACGCACAAAAGATGTGCACATTTTCGTTAGTGCAAAATGTCGTCCCTGAAGGGCTAATTAACACATTACCGACCGGTGATTATTGCATATTTTAAAAAAATGTATGGTACATGGCTAAATTTTCATTTAGCATTTAGTATGAACTAACTAAGTCACTCTCAATAACGTCGTCTAATAGTTTTATTTAAGATTGCAAAGTCAAAGAAAATTTCTATGCTTTTTTTGGTACAGTAGAATTATTGAAAATCCTATTAATAGGCTTCCAGGCGGTAAAGTGTTAATAGACTGCAGATTTTATGCATTTATGGTAAAAATAAGTGGGTGTTATGTAAAACAAGGGATGGATTAGTAGAGTTTAAAAGCTCCTCCAGATTATTAAAGGAAGAGACGAACTTCTGTTTGGCTCCTGTTCAGTATAATCGATATAAACAATTTAAAAACTCTCGTAAATTGTATATGATTTTTGTCTTTTAGTATAACTGAGAATTGATAAAAACACGAATTTATGCTTTTACATTGCATACTCAGAGTCAATAGCACGGATCATTTGATCGATTTAAATTCATAGTCACTCGCGATGGTTTATCGTAATCAGAAGCAGAACGAAGATTGTTCTCTGTTTAATGGATTTCCGGTCAGCAGGATTTTAAATTTCGCTATTAACGCGCGAGTGTTTGCCTAACGAGATCGAGAGCGAAGATTGACAGCGATGTCAGGCGTTCTGGTTTAACGATTTTTCGTTCCGAGGTAGAATTGCAAACGATCTCGTTATTCAGCGAGCACGCGTGTTGGCGTACGCGCGATGGCATAAACGACTTTTACGATCGTGAAATTTATATTGCTGCCAGGATGAAATTTTACGAGTTCTCACAGTGTGTGTCTTACAAATTGCTTTCCCCTCCGGGTTATACCGACGGTCGTACTTTGTGATTTCGATTTGCAAGTAATGCCGGTTTATTGTTAATTAACTATAATTGGTTTCGTACCGTGTGGATTTCGCGGACACACGGAAAAGACGTCCAATGGAGAAAATTTTCACTTTTTTAATTCTGCGTTCGTCTATAGCGATTCACAATTTGCATTTATTTCTTCAGAATGTACGGAAGATATTAAATGTCATTCTGAAACGAAGACTAATACGTATGTGAGCATATGAGCATGGTTCGATTTTTATAAACATTTTCACACGAATGATGGACGACTAAAATGTGTCTATCTATGGTAACATCTGTGTATATGATATTGACGTTGAACGCGCGGCAATTTCTGTAGCGAACAGTTAAACGGGGGTAGGCTAATAATTTAGCAATCAGTTTGGTTAATGACTAGCAAGAGTCCAAGCTAAATGACGGGCAAACGGCGCATTAAGCCGGTTACGCAACTCCGCGAAACAACTGCATCTTATGGCAATAAGGTGTTCTCTGGTCAAGACCAGGTCAAGAAAAAATCGGAGGGGCGTGCTAATATCAGCGCACGGAGTCATTACGCAGGCACACGGTCGTTCAACACGCGAGGGATCCTTACCTACCGTCAGTGAAAAGGCTACCAGCGTCCCGCAAACCGGCATTCAGCTTTCTCCCGTGCGAGTTGTCATTAATTCGTCGCCTGTATCGTTTATCGCGGAGCCGCTTCGTTTCCCCTCGTTGATGTTATCGCGACTCGATCGCTGCAAGGTGAACCGCCATGAGAAAAATCATCGACAAATGATTTTTCACATGAACGTTTAGCGTTAGTCTTCTGTGCTGTTGAACGATCCATTAATCCATTGCTGTACGATTTTTATCACAGCTGCAATGATTCAAATCTTCGACTGATAGAGGAAGCATATAACGACAGTATTTCCAGATACTTATGAATAGACTGCGGATTTTTATGCATTTATGAAGTGATTGGCTAGTGTAAAAGAACTATTAGAGGATGAAGTGAATGTTTATTTAACACCTGCTTATGAAGATCAGTATAAACTGATTAGAAAAGGGGAGTCTGACTTTTCTAATACGAAACAAGAAGACTGACAGAACAAAAGAGAAACCCTGCTGGAACAACAAATGAGTCTGCAAACAATTGTGCAAGACGTAGAAATTAGTTTCAGCAAGAAGTCCGGAGAGCCAAGAATCTAATAGAAACGCGGCCGTGGTTGGGTAGAGCGGGATACCTATCCCGGCATTGAAATCTCCACACACGCGACCAGCAGGCTCTAGCTGGTCTGGTTGGTCCCATCGTCCCCGTTCGCCGTGGCCCATTATTCAAACACCCGGAAGACCGAATGCGCGCATTGTTCGAGGTGGTCAGCCACGCCTGCCCGACCCAGGACATCCGGGCTATCACCGAAAGAACAACACGAAAGAAGAGGAGAAAGGACACACAGCGGAGCGTTTCTTCTGGTGGCGAACAGCGTGTAACACGTGGCAGTATCTTGTATCGGGACCGCGATCCCCCGCTGGTAGCACGGTGTTCTACTCTATCCGCGGTGCTGCCATTCGCCTTCTCTCCGGGCCGCGGATGCCAGTGGCGGTTTCGAGGGGGACACCAGGGCACCATCGTTCTCCCCCCCCCCAACACACACCTTCCCATCATCCCACCCCCTTGGCCCCCATAACCCCTTGCCACCGCCCAGATCTGCTGGCATACCTACAAGAGTAGATTTCCTGCAGATAACTGCCAACCGCACGGAGGTCCGCCGGTGGCCATAGGTGCACTCTCCCCTCGGTTTTCTGCGTGTGTGAGACCCACGGTTATGGCTGTATAATATAGCCCCTCTTCCCCTCTCTTACTCTCTCTCTCTCTCTCTCTCTCTCTCTTCGCTTTTCTCTCCTTCTGTCTATCTTGCTCCTGCTCTCTCTCTCTCTCTCTCTCTTTCTGCCATTCTTTCTTTCTTTCTTTCTCTCGCGCGTTGTGACTGGCCGTGCGCGCCAACTTGCGCGCTCCGAGCAGGCTCTGGTACCCGGGTTCACCAGAGGTCATTGCAAGGTTGCCTTTCGAAGAGACCGCCTCGAAGAGGCGAGGCTCTCCTCCGGGCGACCACTTTCCCCGTTTGATCACCCTGCTATGCTCTTTCGAGTGTTGCCGTTGCCGGTGCAACGAGGGAGCCTCGAGGTTGAAGGTGAGGCCGGGGAGAGGTCGATGTGCTTCGAGGTCGCCGGTTTTTTTACCCGCTTAGGACGATCATGATCACTGTGTGGGTGGATTGCGCGAAAGGGTTGTACGGGGAAATGGGCACCGTTCTTCCCAGCGGTTTGCGGATTTCGATTTGGGGCAGTTCTTCGAGTATTGGTACCCTACGAGGTTATTGTATGTCGTTCGAAGGTCTGAAGCTAATCTTTCAGGTATTTCAGCTTGAACTTTACTTTTAAATTCAGTTTATTTTAATGCCAGTCGACAATGCACCACTTCTCAATTGTTCTAAATATATTAAATTATGTTACATGAAGTTATTGCAAGTTCTGAAATAATATACAGGAACTGTTAGGGCAGCAAGGGTGGAATATCGAATGTAATAAAAATGGCGATTTTTAAAGTTTGTTAATGGTGCAAGAAGAGAATTGCTGCAGGGTGTTTTGCAATATCCTCAATTATTTTAATATTTACTTTAACAAACGTATAAATTCTGAAATAAATTAAAGGGAGCTGTTTGTGCAGCAAATGGTTCAGTACCGAATGTAATAAAAATATTACTTTCTCAGGACCTGTTAATGATGATTGCGAGAAGGGAATAGTATGTACGTTTTGCAACACGATGGATTGTTTTAACGTTTGTTGAAGCAAAGCAAACATTAAAACAATCCGCGGTCTCGCTTTTCCTTTCACGGGAGCGTTCTCCGCGGCAAAAATTCCGATCGAATCGATTTCCTCACTGCCGCCTGCGGCTATCATTTCCTTCGATCGCCGACCGACTTTCCTCAACGCTTTTCGTCGCCGAGTGCACGCACAGACTCCTAGCTGGCTGACCCTGAACTTTCTAGGCTAATTTAAATTCTCGAACGGTGCTCGTAGGCGCGTTCAGATCTTTAGTACTGACCTCGGCCGTCTCACTTCCGGTGAACACCGTTCGTGGATCCAGTCCGCTACCAAAATACGTTCACTGTCATCCGGTGGAAAAATGTCGCGCTATAAATAGACACGTTGAATAGTGTCACGGCCAACCGAAAGTAGTATCCAACTTTTATTCGGAAAGATCACTGCTCCACCAAATCAAATTAATGAAACGTCACATATTTAACATGATTTTTCATGAATACCTATGTTAAATTAAACAATTGAAAGGTCTGATTGATAATCACTAGACTGCGAACTTTATGCATTTATAGCAAACATGAGAAACTGTAAAGACGTTGGACATGATAAAATACAGAAGAAAACTTTTAAAATATTTTGCATTTTTATGGAAATACATTTGGGGAAGAAATAAATGTTGACAGTTTATCAACATGTTTAACAAACAATTTAAAGTTTTTATTAACTGCTAGTCTTACTTGAGCTCCTATCTGAGATTTAATAGCATCAGTAACTACGTGTATACCTTAAGTATTAATGTATTAAATAATAGCATATTGCAAGTAAAAGCAGAATTTTCAGAACCTCAATTTTCAATAATTGTTACATTAATGCATTAGGCAACAGCACATTGTAATTAAACATTGAAAACATGTTTGTATAGTAGACAGTGATGTCTCAATTACGCAACTGCTAATACCAGTGATTATTAATGTGAGCCTATTAAAGTTGGTCTCATCGCTAACACGAAAATCCAAATGATCAATGTCCAGCTGCCACAGTTCGCTTCAGGCCTGAACACAGACGAATACGATCCACTTATGGTCAATTTAATTCCACGAGGACACATTTTTCACTCCTATTAAGGAAGCTGTCAGAGCTCGGTACCCTCTTTCGGAGATAAATGAACAAGCCGATGTCTTGTTTTGGGAATCGAAACCGCCTATATTTCATCTCCGTGAAAACGAAAATGTTCCCTCACGATCTCGATGTCATGTCGGCGCCGCGTTTAGAAATCCACGACCCTATCGACAGTGTACAGTTAAAACGGTACAACTGGCAGTGTATAAATTATTGGCGCGATTTATTATTCAAGAATTTGTGATTGGTCGTTGATAAAGTGGGAAACGCTAAGGGACTGTCTTGCTACTTCGTGTTCCTGCAGATACAACGATGATTGCATCAACGTTGAAGTTTCCTCGCGAGAGCCTTATCAACTGGCACGACTACTTGATTTTAAAGGGGGAAGAATACAAATGTTTGAAAAATGCTCGAAGTGCATAGGTCTGCGAAACCGGTCAAGATTAAATATGAAATGTGGTGTCACAGCAACAAGTAAACTCCGACTTTATTCGCTTATAATTCCCACGAACATGAAACTGTTCTAGGAATAAACATTTTCGTCGTTCATATAAATCTTTGCTTTTGATTTACAAAAACAGATAAATTTAATAAATTTTTAATTCACATTTACTCACAAATGGATCACCATAAAGACATAATCTATTTAAACAATTAAATATTACGTCGAATTAAAGAAGTGTCCAAGTGTTTTCTCAAACAAACAGATCTCAGTAAATAAATAATTTATTTCAGGAACTGAAGATTCTTCAATTGAAAGGGCACACTTAATTTAGTACATCTAGCCTAACATTTGTTAACAGAAGATAAAAAGCTCAACCGTAAGCTTACACTCGCCATTGTCGTGTCATCCACGCATTCTTTTCTCGAGCTTTCATTAATTACTAACTAAGATTTAGTATCCTCGCGGTTCAAAGGATTGTGTGCACACACCTACGCATCAGGGTGAAGGGATCAATTCATTAATCACGATCAATGCAAGTGTTCTCGCCGCTAAATAAATAGTATTGTCAGAGAGGGAGAATTTTTGTCTGAACAACTATCTACAATGTTTATCAAATTTCACCATGACGACATACAATATATTATTAGCTGTCGAATTCGTGGATCATGATCGATGAGCAAATCTCGCGTGATGGACACGCGTCAAGGTGACCAGATCTAAATTCATTTAGGCTAGAGACACAGACAATATTTTATCAAGATGTTTTCCAATTAGAATTAGCTTAACATACGTGCACCGCGTTTTTCAGTTGCTTTCTAATGCAGAGATTGATTAGGCGTGCTTCATTGCTTGTCAGCGTACGCGCAGAAAGTCATTTCTCAAATTAGAATTTCATTTTTGATGGACCTTTAATGAGTATTCTTAGCTTCACAAGTTGTTACTGGTAAACACTATTATTATTTACACTTACCGTTAATATTAATAATATGATTTATTATTTGCACTACTAAAAAATGACAATGATGTCCCACAATTTTGCATAATAAGTCTGAAAAACATAAATCATTTTTTGCGATCATTTTTCTATTCAACTCGAAGAATGCTTCAGCTTAGTCATTAATATTAATGGTTCTAGAGGTTAAATTAAAATTGATTGTTTGTCAGATGGATACCGTACGTGGTATCATCGATCAGGATTCGAGAAACAATGATCCGATGACCCCGATGGCCGCCACGAAACCCTGTAGCCTTCGGAATCGTTCAACGATTAAATCGGAAACCGCGATATTACGGATTTAATCGGCGTCATCCTCTGATCGATGACGACGTGCCCGAAGCTGGTTCGGCCGAAGGATCCTCTGTGTTGTGTCTATGTCAGCGTGTTCATGTGTTATCGATCACCGTGTAACAGAAAACAGCATTAACTTCGCCAGGTCTCTCTCTCTCTCTCTCTCTCTCTCTCTCTCTCTCTCTCTCTCTCTCTCTCTCTCTCTCTCTCTCTCTCTCTCTCTCTCTCTCTCTCTCTCTCTCTATCTGCCTGTGTACCTCTTGGCGAAAACACGTGGTGCGGCGGGTTTGAGCCAGCCGCTCGCATATAAAACAGGACTTCTCAATCTATCTTGCGGGTTCCCACATTCGCGACGCATTCAAATAACGTGTTATCGATCGATATGGTTCCCATGATAAAGCCGCGCCTCTCGGAGCCTCGTGAACGCGATATTGTGCGATGTTAAAAAGAGCTTTGTCCTGATTTTCTGCCGCAGATAGCTTGCTCCGCGCGAGGTCACTGGTTAATTAGCTGTTCAAGGCCGTTTCTTTCTTATCTGTACAGCCACGGTCGGATGTCGGCCTGTCAAAAGTTGACTGGTGTCAAGGGATCGCGGAAATGCGTTACTCAGTAAAATAAGAAACGCTCCGATGAAAACCACATTGACATTTTATAATTAAATATGTGGCAAGTGTAGCGAGAAATAGAAAGCGAAGTCGAGCGAAGATTTTAATTGATTAAATTACGAATTGGGCATTGAAAATCGTAAGCTTATTTTTAGAATAAATTAGAACGGTCTCATGAATTTCTCAAATTGATTTGTGAACCATGGAAAATTATTATTTTCCATGTTTTCATAGTTCCACTGTTGTTTGACTCTTAACTTACAAAAGCAGGTTACGTATCTATGAAATTTTTGATCTTTCTGTTTCCGAAGAGTTTCCAATAAGAGCGCAGAAAATTCTAAAGCAAAAATTAACTGCCCCCGGCTTGCAACGTTGAAATTATAGAGATCAAATTGTGCACGCATTTTGCGCTTGCTACGGGGAAACGTTGGTGCTACGAATCAGACCGATTTATCGCCGCTAGTTTATCGCCAACCGCACTTTAATAACGAGTTATTACGAAGGGCTATGCCGCGGGAGAAACGAACATTTATCAGGGATTTAGCCAATAATAGAATGCACTGGTTCATAGGCAACGCACGGGGGCGGCAATTTGTAAAATGTGTAATAAACTATAACCACCCACGTGTCCCATTCTTCAGGCGAATTCAATGGAAAATCAAAGACCATTTTAAGAATGGCTTTTTACTTCCTCCATCTACTATTCAATTAAACGTTCACTCCAATTAGAGACCTTTGAATTCATTTATTTAACATTCTTTTAATATCGTACAATAAAATTTGTCTGTAATGTGTTCACTGTGATTTGTATAATCTCGTTGAAAAATGGCAGTATTACTTAGAATCCGATTTCCTGTGATGGTTTTTTTTATATTTATTTCAAGAAATTAAAAGCCCATATTGAATCTTATTTGAACATTAATAAATCGTACAAAACTTGGATAAAAGCGAGAAGGACGAAGATAAAAAATCAGCGATGAAGATCAAAACTAAAAATCGTGTGCACAAGCACCCTCCAAGTATCTTCGCATTACAAGCAGCCTCGATAGATGGTATCTAAATTATTCGATCGAAAGACAGCGCGAGTATATGTCATCCGAGGTATCACGATCTCGTTATCGAGCCGACCTTTCGCCGATTTTTCCTTCACCCTTCGCCGGATACTTTCTCCGATTGTTCGATCGACCTGTAGTTCCCCCCCACCCCCTAACAATTTATTCCGCTCACGTGGGCACGGCTTATCGATTTCTCGAAACGACTTCTACGGGCCCGCAGATAGCCCGAAGTAATCCGAAATCTCGCCCCGGGACACGATCTAAGAGAGTATCGCAGGCAATTTTCTTCGTACTGTATCGTAATGGCGTCGTGGCGCCATTGGCAGCGGACATTGGCAGCGGACACGATCGAGCCGCAACCTCGTCGCTGATAACAGCCCCAGCTCGGTGGCAATTTAAATTCTGAAGCTGTCCCCCTTTTTGCTCCTCTTCCTTCGCAGATAAGGGACTCTCGGTTAAGATCTTCTTTGCTCTGCTCGATCGAGCCCAATAAATACTAGCGAAATCGCTGCTGGTGGCGACGTTGATAATCCCCTCGATTTAATTCGAGCACCGCGAACCGATGTAACAATAATTTATAGTCCCAAGATCATTTATAGTTTCTTTAATTATATCGGGTGTAAGGTAGCGTATCGGGGAATCCACTTTGTTATTTTCGTACTCGTTTTCACGCTTGTAATGTTTATCGGCGCTCGGGTACATGCACGCAGATTTCAATTTTATACACGCGGAGTGAATTTAATGATATCGGGTAACGAGATTGCTGGAAATTATTCGGTTGATAGCGCGCTGATTGAAAATTCGATTCGGGGAATGTCGCTCGGCGAAAGGCTTTCAAAGTAATTGCTGTAAATGTGTATGTACGAAATTCGAGAACGAGAATTATGGTGGAATTAATAGAATTTGTTGGTTTCATTGCACGAATAAATTTGCATGAATATTCTCAATTCATATTTATGTTTAACATACTCGATGATTCTGTGCAGTTTATTCATAGATTGTATATTACAAATCTTCTAAAATTCTTTTATTAATTAAACCGTCACGCCGATTCGAAGGGTCTAATTAAAATAATGAAAGAACGAATCCGCGTTCGTACGTCAGTATCATTTCCCCAGGTCAGAATTAAGACGTTCCATCAGACACCGAAATTGTCGGAAGATAGTAATCGTGGAAGTTATCGGAGATTATAGGAAACCAGTCTCTGAATGGCGGCCGAGGGGACGCGCGGTCTTAAGAATTCAGACTCGGCAGAAGCTCGGAAACACATCTCGCTAATTAAGAGCCAGCTATCACGAGCCTCACGGCGTGTCTTCCCCCCCTTTAGCAAAACAGAGAATCAAAAGCGGACCCTCGTTCTGCATTCCCATTTCTGCTCGGCGCGGCCGAGGACTTATCTGCGGCTTTCCGTGTTTCAAGGATCTCGGTGTGTTCGGTGGATCGCCGATTTGCTTTTATCTCGTCCCCGGAGGCTCTCGAAATTCGTCGGGAATAAAATCGTTCTGGGCTTGAACAAGAATATCGGGGCCCGCGGGATGTTTCTTCCCTCTCCCGATTCTTTTTGCGTGTATCGTCTTGTTTTCATCGGGAGAGGTCTTCTCCCAGCGCAGAGACATAAAGAGACCGGTAGCGTCGTGACAGTGAGCGTGGCTTCATTACCGGGGAACCTGTTAGTTATGCTAATATCGGCTTGCAAACCGTTCATTATTGTTGATGAGCAATTAATACGCCTGCCTGCCTCCTGGCCGGCAGTGCTAATGCACTCTGAATGTCTCTCAATTACATGGCGACACGACCGTGGCCCGGCCAGCCCGGCCATCATCGCCGATGCACTTCTCCCCCCCCCCCCCCCCTCTTCCGTTCTTCTTGTCCCAGGCGAATTTATACTGAAACCACGCTAAAATTCCTCCCACCGAGACCGCAGTCGAATTATCAAATTTATCCCGCGCGTTCGATGCCGCTTTACGCTCGTCGGCCTACATTGATTATACATGTATTATCGAAGCGCACCTTCGCGAGGGATTCAAGTTGAAGAGCAACTATATTTCGAAATTCTTATGGGGGGTTTTCACCGATTCATTTTTTAAACTCCCATTTTATGTACTTTTGTTTTAGTGTGTGGATTCGCTAGGTCTGGGTTAGATCTGGGGTTTTTTTTCTATTATTAATCTCCATTTTTAACGATCGTAAATTTTGTATATGCACTATATGATATCGGCGCTACAGGTTCGATCAAAGATACAAAAATTAGCAATTTTGCAGTATTATAATTTCAACGTTTCGGTTCGGCTTTGAAACATTATCAAGGAAAGTCCGCGTCTGTGAAAAGTAATGTAATAAATTTTGTTATTCATTAAACTGACTATGTGATAGTTATGAAAATTACACATTTATACATACTTGCTAATTGTGAGAAAACAAAATGAAATCAAAGTAATTATACTTTTAGTTAGTATGCACATGGCTGTGCATGCTAACATTTCAAGGATAACTTATAGACTAGAACTGAACAATATAATGAACATTTTTGAGTACAATATTAACACTAGAGAAATAAACAGTGAGACTTCAGGAATGTATGTATATAAAATAGGGGGCAAAGAAAGAGTCCGCACAAAAAGGAATCTAGAGTTTATAGTTTTATCATGTTTTCGTCGAATTGTATAATATAGCATTCAGAAAGGTTAAAAATTTTTATAATGTATTTTATAATACAGTATTAGCATTCTTACATATAACGATGGATATAAGGTTTTCTCTCATGTTAACACTAAACCTACCGAGCACTAAAAGCGACTAAAATGCCTTTACAAAAACTACAAGGCAATTACCGTGCAATTTTTATTATAATATGTGCCTGAGTAAAGAAATCTATCGAATCAATTTTCATTTAACCAACTGCATAGTTTCAATAATTGTGAAATGGAAATTATGAAACCGGTCATTTGACCGACAGTGGTAGGTTTAGTGTTAATAATGAAATAATAATTTCCTGTCGCAATCTTCCGATCGATATTGACTACATAAATTTCGCAGTGTTAATTTTATGTAAATAATGTTTACCACGCGTTACAGGAGACCAGCACACGAATAATTTCTCAGCTCACGTCCATCTAGAGCTAGTTAACTTCATGCAAATTCGCCGTTTTAAAAAATAAATCTGGTATCTGTAGTTTATTAATAGACTGCTGCTAGCAAGTGAAGTTCGAGGAGCTCTCGACTAGGACAAGATTACGACAGGATGCGAACTTCCCTCGCGAAACGACGACAGTTCACGGCTTCCTCCGCGACGCGATTCAGCGGCTATCTAAATAACTTCGTATCTCCTCGGGCTTAATTCATGGTTAGCCAAGTTGTCCGACTCTAATTACTCTAAGCTCGATATCGTTTCGAACGTCGGAGCAAAATGATAATTAAAACGCGAGCAAATATGGCCGGTAACGAGCTCGCTGCGAGCCCCGTGGCTCGGGGCCACGTTCGAAATAATACAAAAAGGAGCCGAAGGAATCAGAGATAACAGTGTTTTAACGAACCCCGACGCAATGAGGGTAAAACTCGCCGCGGAAAATAGAAGCTCGGTCTGGGTAATAAACTGGGCGTGGTCCTCTGAATGATTGCGTCTCAGGGACTGATGAGCACCAACAGGATCGTACACGAAGACGTGTGAACGGGACTTAATCCTTTGCACTTTGAGCCCCGATCGTCGACGGCTACTGTTACTACGAATCTTGTGACATGGAAATATTTCAAGTCACTCTTGTCACGTTGTTAGCAGACTGCAGGTCTTTATGCATTCATAGCACATGCAAATCTATAATGTGTAAAGTAGTGGTTCGTTAACAGTGTTACTGTATTACGTACAATTTTCTACAAACATGAGTTGAACAGAAATTGATTTTGGACTTTTGAGTCGCGCAATTTTTGAAGATGACATAGCTATCTATGGAACTGGTGGAAGATGGCTTTCAGAAGGAGAGGGAAGGTCAAAATTAGTTGAAAAACTTAGAGGTAAATTAAAAAAATTAAATTGAAATTGTATGAAAATGTAAGAAATTTAAAGACGTATAATTTTTTTCCTGTTGGAATTATTAACGGAAGCAATAATATAATTTCGTTTCTATTTCCTGCAATCAGTGCAGACCATTTCTATTTTGCACTAGCTGACCTGACAGACGATGTGTCCACATTTCAATAAATTTGTTTAAACACTTCAACCTGCTACCGTTGCAAAAATTATGATTTTTATAATGTAAATTCATAAATTGGAATAGAAATAAACTAACTGGCGGACGTTGATAATGTCGATAATGCAAACAGATGAAGAACCGCAGTTTAGCAATCACCGTATTTTGTCAAGCCTATAAAGCTACTTAAAGTAACTTCGAAGAGGAGATGAAGACGGTGTGAAGTCGGAGAAGTAGCGAAAGAAGAGAAATGTGAAAGTGGAATTCGAAAAGGGAAGCTAGAAATTCTGTCTACCAGTTTCAAGAAATTCGTTATAAATTTTTGAAGACGATAGAGCTATCCTCGGTGAGTTCGAGGAGATCCTTTGGGAGGAGATGAAGACGCAGAGTCAGAGAAATAGCGAAAGAAGAGAAATGAATTGGTGAAAGAGGAATTCGAAAAGGAGAGAGGGAAGCTAGAGATTCTGTCTACTATTTTTAGGAAATATGCACCAAATAAAAACTTATTGTCGATTTTTAAAGACGATAGAGCTATCCTCGGTGAGTTCGAGGAGATACTTTGGGAGGAGATGAAGACGTAGAGTAAGAAAAGTAGCGAAAGAAGAGAAATGAATAGGTGAAAGAGGAATTCGAAAAGGAGAGAGGGAAGCTAGAGATTCTGTCTACTATTTTTAAGAAATATGCACCAAATAAAAACTTATTGTCGATTTTTGAAGACGATAGAGCTATCCTCGGTGAGTTCGAGGAGATCCTCTGGGAGGAGATGAAGACGCAGGATCAGAGAAGTAGCGAAAGAAGAGAGATGAGATAGGGGAACCGGTGAAAGAGGGGTGCGAGAAGGAGAGGAGAAAGGTGGAGACGGAAGTGCAGTGGGAGACAGAGCGTAGCGGGAAGCAGTGGGGCGATGTTGATCTGGTTAGGCTGGTGGGCAGCGGTCGTCGGAACGCTGCGGTCGACGTCTATGTCGGTGTGTGCCGGTTGCCGGTCGTCCGCGAGAGAGACGCGCGACGACCTCCACAGGGCGTGGCAGGTCACCGGTTCTTGTTCGCTGTTGCACAGTGGCGTAGCCACCGATCAGATTTACCGTACGCGAACAACAGGAATTCCTTGCCCGATTCGATCGGCAGGCCTGATCGGCCGACGATAGACCTCGAAACGTTAAACAGAGATGTTACGTTAGTTATTTCAGCATGGAATAGCGGTTTTGGAACGTTTCTACAGTACGCCTGATAGTTTTATGGAGAGAATTCTCTTTGAATTTCTCTATCGCGTGATAGTATACGAACATTAAAGATTTTAGCATCAAAATATCTTGCTCGTCAGCTGTAACAATTTTGGATTTTTGCTGGTGATTGATTGACTGATAATTGGACTATGGATCTGTATGAAATATGGAAATTTTGTGCATGAATATAAATTCTTTAAGAATTTTAGAAAGTTGAGAATAATATAATATTCTTTGAATTATTTTCTAAAATATTTCTACTGTTGTATATTGTTGCTCATTTTAATCTTGAAAGTAAATTAAATTTATTTAATCTTGAAGATTGGTCTTGACTGGTCTTGAACTATAATAATAGTATGTAGGATTGAAATTGTGACAATAAAGGAGCTACTAATTATAAAAAGGAAGTTCGAGACTTTCTATCGAACTGTTTAAATATTAATAAAGGTCAAGGAATGTAAAGTTTCCTGCAGTGAGTTACACGCGAGATAAAGGTCGCGATTAACAAAAGGTGGAAGGTGACCGGAATTTCTGATACCTGTTCGACACAAATTCCGGGCGTCGGTCGAGTCTAGCACGGAGCATCGGCACATAAAGAAATTCTGTACGAATTTACTGTTTCTCTACACTCGTGGAATTTTCAATGTAAATTCGATTGTTCGTTCTCGTGTTACAGCAACAGACTGTAGGAAATTATTACTGCGACAAAGGAAATAAATAAAAGGTGGAAGGAATTTAAAGATTTAAATGATAAAATATTGAAAGATTACCAAATTGAGAGATTTAAAGACTTGAGACTTCAAAAATCTGAAGATTCAGAGATTCAAAGCTGAAAAAATTATAAACCTTCGAACATTTAAAAGCCCAAAATTTTAAAGGTTCAGAGATCCCAAAAATTCAAAGTGGCTTAGATTTAAAAATTCAAGTTCAGTCAATAAAACAGTTACGTGCATACACTCATAAAACCAAGAATTCTCTCGAACATCGTGCAGAGGTTTCTTAGATCAGGGACTTATCTAGTGCAACACCCGACCGAGGCCTAGACTACAACTAGTATTCTCGCTTTTTACAAAGCCAATCGGCTGCACAGTAGTGTACAACTTGACAGCAAGTCGTAAACGTAAATTCCGAGCATCGGTTCATCCTACCTCGTGTTTTGCATACTGCAATTCCAAATAAGGCGTTACCGTGAGCGTAAAACAGCCCGAGGCGAATGCAGCAGTTGGATGCAGTAGCGTTAACAAAAGTTATAACAGCGGTTGGCAGGCTACCCAGGAACATCGTTCGTCCTAGATTCATATCGCTTAATTGCTTTGTTCTCCTTGCCGTACAACCATTTCATCCTGAAATACAAATGTTCTGCAATTTTTCTCCAAAGCTTTTCATCATTTTCATAACATATTGCAACGTGTTCCAAACTGTGATGATTAAACTCCGGATGTAATATTGTCTTGCAATTAATGCACAAAACCTTTTAATCAAATATTTAATTTCTAATAAATTAAAAATTTATAATGAATTCACGAACTGGCAACTTATCACATCGATGAATGCATTAAATAAGTCGTGATTGTAAATTATCACATTCCGCAGTTACTGACTCTGAAGAAAAATTTATAGTTCCACGAAGAAACATTAAATTTTTATTACGTTCATGTAAATTGATGTTACGAGATTTTAGTAATTATTTTAAATAAGTTGGGTGTGTCTCTGATCGATGTGCCTTCCGATCAGCTCAGCTTATATCGATCCACTCGATAATGTCTGCGGACAGTTGAATTTCGAATAATGCTTTTTACAACAGCACGGAACTATTTGAAATAGCGATAAAGTTTTTCTTAATGGTCGCTAAGTATGCCGCATGATTCATATTCAATTATCCAGGAATATTAATGATCCGGGGTATCGCCTGAAAGTTCACCAAAAGCAAACTCGTCTCGTATCGTTGACCGAGCAGCGTAAAATTTTTGACGTATCGTAAAACGTTCGTCTCATTAACACGTCAGGGTTTCGCAGCAGCTGTAGCAACAGTCAAAGCTACCTGATGTCAGCGTCGAGACTTTTATTGCAGAGCTACCGAGGACACCTGATGCACGATGATTTAAAGCCGTGGAATAATTAAGGAAAGTATTTTACGCGTCGTAAATAAGGAAACCGATGGCCGGGCGACGGTTAAACAGTTTGACACTTGCTCGAAAATCAAGCGTAAATCACCGATCCCGTAACTATAATGTTTTTAACAGCTTCCGAGGACAGTAAATCCGTCGAGCACCACGCTGGAAATATTCCTGACACGATAAGCTCAACAGAAAAATTCGAATTATTTCGTCAATCCGTTGACTAAAAACCACTTCTAAAAAGAGCATCATCAGTAACTATTTATACATGCACATTACATTTCTAGCATAATAATTATTGACAACTTGATGCTTGACTTCTAGTACGTTACCAAACATCTTTATACAGTAATAATATTTTTATTATCATATTAAGGTGCTTTAAATGGCCATCATGCATACTGTCATATTATTGAGACATAAATATATCCTTTTATTTCGTTTCTAATTTAATTATGAAATTGAACTATAAATATTTTATACACTGTACAATATTGTTCAAACTTTTGTTGCATTGTGTATTGACTATTCACATGCGAAAATTCCTGGATACATGTCCCAAAATTAATTCGAATTCTTAAGTTGAAGATCCTGATTAGAAAAACTCAAAAACCTGAGCAAAAATCGACGTGAACAGAAGCGAGTAAAGTGTTGATACGAACGATGGGCGACAGTTCTTTTTCGAGGCGTAGGTCGAACAGAATCGAAAGCGCGATAGACATCCACGGCGTGTTTACTGCATTCCATAAATTCGTTCCCGGAGGTTGGGTCTCTCGATTTTGCAACGGGCAGGTTACTTCTACAGAGTGTTTTTCTCGGCACAGAAACCGATGGACCGAGAGGAAAGATTCCTCGGCTTCACCGCGAACGGTTAACGTGACGCGGTTCCGACTCGGTGCTCTTCCGAGGTTATAACCGCGGCTCCGAGATCCTCCGGGGTCAGGAATTCGAACTCGGTAAGAACCAGACCATTACTTTTCGAGGATCCTCGATCCTTTTCACGCTCGAACAACACTTCTCGAACACTTTCCAGCGAAACCCCTACACGACAGTATCTTTCTGCTCGATCGAGCGGATTTTCGAACGTGTTCCCCTCACGCCGATCTCCCGCAGTTTCAAATTCGGAGCTCTTCGAATGAAGCTGTCTTCTGTCGGATTTTAAAGAAGAGCACCTGTCCCCTGATGCTCTAAAAAGATTATTTATATTGGTTCAAAGTCAGTGTAACATTTATCTAACAATTTGTCTATGATGGAAAGTTAGAAGTATCTTTAGAATCTTCATCTATAGAATTCATGGTCATTTGAAGTTGGCATACATTGCCTTCTAATAATGACAATATGGCATTTATTTAGATTTGGTACACGGGATATTTAAATATATACTTCAATAGAGAAGTTTACTAAAAAAATTTCTCAAAAAAAAGCATATTTATACTTTTAATATTTCTAATCGAAAAAAATTCGCATTAGTCATTTTGACTTGTCCGGTAGTTCTAGTGTTAATTAACTACGCCAGGCAACACGAAAATATATGTAGTTACTTCACAGAAAACAACGACTTATATGAGAAGCAACAACCCCTGCGAGATACTGACTGCTTCATACCATTAAAATTAAGCATAAAAAGATATCGAACATCGTATTCGGGTTTAAAATTGTAGCTTGTATTGTTACATCGATATAAAAACGGAGGAGCCGATAAAAATAAATTGAACAAGATTTAATCCAACTTCGCAGAAAAGCTGAGCTCCGCTTTTAAGAACGTTCCACCGATTTGAAAGGTGCGCGAACAATTATGCGAGTCACTGGAAATAAAAATCGGCGGACCGCTAATTATTGGGTAGCGAGGTCCAATTACGATCGAGTCATTCAAGGAAAGGAGCAATCAGTGGCCGAAGGCGATGTTCATCCAGGAAATCGTAATCCCGGAAAATCATTGATGACTGGTGCGTACGAAGCGTTCGCTGTTGGCCGAAGTTCACGCTTGTTGGTAAGCTGCGCGAGATAAGAGCGTGTTTGTGGAAGGTATAATTGATGCCGGACCAGGTCTGGGATCGCGTTTGCCCTTAAGAGTTTGGAACTGGGTGGAGAAAATATAGGTTGTCTTCGTGGCCGGGGCTTTGGAGGGCCGCGGTCGCCCGCGGTGCAACACGAGGATGATATATTCGCTGCAACTGCAGCTGCACACCACACGGAGCGCACGGCCGCGCCGCCGCGCCGCGCCGACTCTCTTCGTTTCGTGAGATTACAAAACTTCTGCCTGTATTCCTACCTCGAAGACAATGAGATGTATGCGCCGAGATGAGATATCCGCGTGGACGCTCTTTTCTTAAATATGCCCACGGCCCCGGACCCGTGTCAACTCGCCACCGAGCTTTTCCTTTTTCGATCCACGCAAATGGCCGTCTCGATCCTACAACTGGACATCCACTCGTCCCTGGAACTTTCTTTAAATCAGACACAGCTGTCTTTTGCTTTTTAAGAATGCTCTGGGACTCTACGTTTAGGAAAACATTTTCTCATTGAGAACTTTGCTTTTTATTATATTCTTAAATCTACTGGCAGAGAGAGGGTAACTTTTCCAGGAACCTTTTTATCATCTTATCACAATACAAATTATTCAAATATGTATTCAATTGTAGGACCGGGACAACGTACCACGCAATTTGTAGGACAGTGTGGCTGTTAAATTATATAAATATTAACTAAGCTACAGTAAAAAAATCAGCTGGTTAGTAATCATTTTTGATGATCTCATTATCGATACATGTTGGAAGGAGGGGACTCGTTGATCAAACCATACATTTTGTAGGACAAATATTTTTTCGAATAATTGAGATAATTATCTTGAGATTTAACAAAAGAAACGCAGTTAGTAATAAATTTTTGAGAATCGTCAAATCGATATATTTTATCCCTGCTACCCCTGTTAGCTACCACAATCGAGCTACCACAAGAGAAAAAGTTGGGCGTCTCATCAAAATGGAGGTACTTACGGAATATTAGCTTGATAGTAATCAATTGTAAAAATGGTCGGTGGATCCTGGACTATTACTGTAATGTTTCGATACATGTAACAATCTCTGGACATTTATCACTCATATCGTATAGGTATAGAAGTATAGACACTAAAAACACTGTACATCTTTGCATTTCTAATGTTGGAACATTTTTCTAAAAATACTCTGATGTTGCACAAGGATCTGTAGAATAATTTTCATTCATCTTTACTGTTATCTTTATGCGAGATGTTTTAAAACAGTTCAAGTCATTTAACTGTCTTCCCGACACAAGCATACGTATGTAACAGTACCTTAAATTAAATCAAATGTAAAAGAATGATAATTTATTGGATTCGTAATAGCTTTATAATGAGAGCGGTACTTTAAAGTGCATCAAGTCGTAAATATTAACTGTAGTACTGCAGGCTATACGACGCTTATCAATGTCTTAAATCTTTACTGCATTTATCTTTCGAATAATATGTGGCATTTAATATTTAACACTCGTATAATATTCATTCGAGTAATATTTATATAATATCGACTCGCGTGTACTGCTATGAAACGGTGTGTATGAAAATCAAAAACCATATTAACGAAATATTTAAAATGTATGTACAAGGTGCTAAAATGTAGTAAAATACATAAAAAGTATAACTGTTCGTGCAAAATTATTTCGGATAAAAGCATACGAATGTTATCCATTGCACTAATTAAACATCTTCACATCAAATAAAAACCTCAATCACGAATATCTCTTGATTCTCGTTAACAAAAAGACGGAACCGTTTATCTTAATTTTTATTATCACATGAAACGAAGCCCCAACAATCCCTCCAGGCCTTGAAACCAAAATTTGGTCTGCATTTCACGTAATTACGATATTTATGAACGATGATGCATTCCTGTGCAGCCAGTGCAGTCAAACAGACCCGTTCTCGATCTCCCAAAACATCTTCATGCCTCGAGGACTGAAGTAAGAACATTGCTAAATTTAATTTTAATTGTTCCACGGCAGTTTTCCCGATTACTTGCTCGTCCATTTGATCTTCCGCAGTCTCTACAATGTCCAGGTACGCAGATTGAGTACCCAGGCTACAAGCTACAAGAAAAAGGCGTTCTTTTATTATATTAAATTGCCGTTCGGAATAGACCGTGGCTACGGAAAGGCAGGCTTCGCTCGCGATCTCTTAGCTGATTATTATGAATTACTGACCTGAAATCTGGGTATCAATTATGCTTGTAAGCCGTGGCGGTAACAAGTAGCACGAAATTACAGTGCAGGATGTCCCCTCGTTGATCGAACCGACGGTTTTTGCACAGCGCGGAGCTTCGCGTGGAAATTGTCGGGCCGCAATCAGCGTGTGCGAGGGGACGATGCTCTCTATTTCATTAAAATGTATTTAGAGCAAAATTCTTGCTCCTGGAAACGCATTTTTCCTTTGTACCACTGATGACCGCGCATTAAAACGTCCGTCTCGATTATTCCCCGGATCATCTCGCAAAATTACGACATGTACGCTCGATCCTTTTATTCGATACTACACTGAATCCATTCTCGATAATAGTCTCGAAAAATAGGTTTACTGAACACAAAATTACGGCTTTTAGAATATTACAGGCGACGCATTAAGGGGTACAATTTTATTTTATCTAACAGACCCTATCTCTTCGCGATTCTTCTTCAACAAGAATTTAACCCTTTGCTGTAATTAATAAATGTCTGATTTTAAAATGCAAATGTAAAGATGCTTTTTAATCTAGAAATAATCTTATAATCTATAGATTTCTTACCATTTTAAAATACAGACCTGATTTTCTTGTGATCAATGTTAACTTAGATATCCAATTTTAATTTACTTAATAAATGTGACTATTATGTATTATGTTTATTAGTGGAGAAATGAACGTATTCACCATAACACTATGCGTTGAATAAATATATTGCGGATCTTTATGCAAAATAAAGAGTGATTGCAAGGCAAACTGCATAAAATTTTATCTTATTTTAAACATACAAAAAATTCTTTCTTTTGAAGAATATTGAGGACTGATGTTCTCAAATGTTTTTATTTTACTTCGTGTTAATTCTTCAACGTAATCAAAGTATCAGAAAATAGAGTCGAAGAATGCGCGAATCGCTGGGTGCTCGGAAATTGTGAAAAGCGGTAGGGAAACGCAGTGACTCGTACAAATTAGTTCGTCTCGCTTTACATCCCATTTACCCGCGCGAACCCGGCAGTTTCGCGTTGGACGGCTAATTATCCCATTCGCCCTTATAGCGACGATACGGCGCGAACCAGCTGACACCGGTGTTAAACGACGACGACGACGAGGAGGAGGAACACGCGGCGGTCGTCTATCACCTGGGGTACACGGCCGACATTGTTTCGAATTTCCGATAGCGTACCGAGCGACGGTAACGGTATAAAACGGGCTGAAACGGCGATGGAAACCGCTGCTGGTAGAACGGCGCGGCGGAACTCTGTCGACGCGGCCGTGCTCTTCACGGTCGTTTCGCGTAAACGTTAATTAACTAAGTCGTTACGCCGGCTGGAACCAGAGACGCCGCGGAAGAAGCCTTCGCCGGACCGTTATTAGAAGCGAGCACACCGGGGCAACGTTTCGAGCAATTGGCCCGCATACTCGCGTTTAATGATCCACGGACGCAGCGAATCGCACTAAAAACAACGGGCCAACTCGCATTCGCGTGCCACGGCACCCACGAGAAGCGGGAACGTCGAGATCCAAAGAACTAAGTGGTGGTCGTTGCTGGATAGATGTTGGTTTGCTGAGTAGATGAAGATAACTGCCAAGCTTTGTGCAAAGGAAAAATCGTTTCCATTAATTGGAAGAAATCATGAAGGAATTTATTTTTCTAGTATTTCATCAACGCTTTATCTACGGAAGTCCATAATACATTTTAGTAATATAGCTAAGGATTAAAAAAAAAAGTAAAACATTACAAATTTAATTCTTGAATAAATAACACCGTAATATAAATTTTGGTGAAATTAAACACGGATTTAGTGGTGCTCTTCAGACCTTAGTACCTAAAAATATCTCTCAGCAGAAAAATACTACAAATTGTAAACAACACCGTAATACAAATTTTGGTGAAATTAAACACGGATTTAGTGGTGCTCTTCAGACCTTAGTACCTAAAAATATCTCTCAGCAGAAAAATACTACAAATTGTTGTACTCAAAAGCGTCTTTCATCGCAAAGTTAAAAGGACATGCCCAAGTTAACATTTTGGAAATATCTTCTCGAATCATTTAAAAATGTCTCGTCGCAGCAATCCTAAAAATTCGAGCCTCCAAAATCCATCTTCTGCTGGTTTCCGTAAAATCTCCTACCGGAATCCAGAAATCTGAAAAATTGCTCCCATTCGAGGCGCCGCCATAAATTCCAAGGTCTCGTTGCGCGACCTCGATTAATCCCGATCCTGATCTTCAAACGCGTCCTCTCTTCCCCCTCGCCTCGGAATGCCTCGAAGAAGACCGGTCTGCCTTTGCGTGCAACAGTCGCATTAGAGCGTTGAATATTTCATTCATAAGCGGGCTGAGCAATCACCGTATTCCGCGAACGTGTGCAGCGGCGGAGAGACGATACGTAGTACAGTGAGTGGTGTGAGTGGCCCGAGCGGACGCGTGCAATGCAGCGGGGGTAAGTTGCAGCGGTTGCAGCCGCAATTACGTCCGTGGCCCCCGATGCCGTGAATGAATCGTCCGTCCTTTTTTTCCCTTTTCCTCTTCCGCTTCTTCTTCTTCTTCTTCTTCTTCATCCACCACGTTTCGTTCCCCCTCGCCTCGTTTCATTCCTCGATCCTTGCTTCAGTTTCCCCTGGTCCCCGGCAGTCTGATTCTATCCGAGCAGCTCGACTGACTTTCTGCGGAACCAGAGGTTTAATGAGCGAGCGCCATGCGGCGTTCCGCGTCGTTGAAGATGCACCTTGTTGCGCTTCGCGACGCATTGCAACCGTGAACGGCATTCCGCGAGATGAGGCGCGCGCGATGCGCTCGCCGCTCCTCGCATAGAACCTCGACCTTCGGGCTCGTTTCCGCGAGGGTTAAGGGTCGCCCCGAGGTATTCAGGAATGGCAGGATTGTTAATGCGGCCGGCGAGGACGCGTGGGTGTCATTCTTCGGGCTTGTTGAATGAGGATCAGGCTGGTCGCGGTGAAAACATTTAATTGAGGAAATGGACCGGCTCCTTCGACCCTGCGTTATTGAAATGTTGCTCATCGGCTCAATCTTTAACACTTTCACCCTTTATTTTCAATTTCGGTCTCGGAAAATTTTCTATGCATTTGTTACGTATGCGGCCGCGACCGTTGGTGATTTTAGGCCCTTCTGGAGATATGCACCGAAACACATGGCCTCTTTAGAAATCTAAAGACTTTTCCGAGAGTTAATGGAGATAAGGGCTTGCAGCTGCTACGGCAACTGTAAACTCCTTTTCCAGGAAGTCGTTTTTTCTGTAACCCCCACCTTTGCCTAGTCTGTTTCTGGCTTGGATTTTGACAGTATATAAGGGCATAGATTCCCTGCATAGTTGGCCTTTCATCTCTAGAGTTAACGTTGTGCGCGTCGCTCCACGTCGTGATTTCTTTCATTATAAGATCGTGTATCAATTCCCAATCGTTGTATTTCTTCTGGTACGAATCCCATCGCGGGATTCTGTAGAAGCATAACCCCCGCACTCCTCGGTGCGTTAACACAGAGAGACTTAGTTCGCGACATCTTACACTAAACATTTGTATTGACATTGTTAAGATTATATCATTGTGTGTGAATTCACTTGCAGTTATTTCAACCACGCTATTCCTTATTCGATTTCCAGTCGTTAGTATCTTACGACGATACACCTTTTCCGCTCGAGGTGTATCAGAATTGAATTTTTAAGTTACGAGTCGGCGGAACCACAATCCTATCCTAAAAATTCCTTGCGTAACCGACAATAGCTACCCGGTGGTGAAACAGAGATCGGCACGTCCACTTTTCCACAATTCCACACACAAGGCGCCCCGGTGGTGAAACAGACATCGGCTAGTCCTTCATGTACCCTTTCTACCTATACCAAAACTCTCCAAAAACCTAAACTCCCTCGGTTTCCGCAAGCTGCTGAACCTCGGCTCGTAACACATTCTAGGCACACATGAGAGAGCCTCACGCTCATGTAATTATTTATTTTTAATAGCGAAATGTTGCTCATCAGTTTTAAATTTTCAACACTTTCACCCGTTATTTTGGATTTGTGTTTCCGGACATTTGTCATGAAAAGTTAGATGCACATAAGAGAGCAGTTGCTTCCATCTTGCTCATGAAATGTTTAATTTTCATGGAGCATTTTACTAGAATCGGTATTCCGGGAGAAGAAAAATCAATTTTCTATATTTAATAGGAAGTCCCTTATGGAGAAGCTTGAAGTTGAAGATCTTGGAGTTGATCATGGAATGTTTAATCTTCATGGAGCATTTTAATAGAATCGATATATCGATGATCGGTAGAAAAAAATCAATTTTACATATTTAATGGAGTCCCTTATGGAGAAGCTTGCAGTTGAAGATCGGTACTTTAAAATGCCACGAAGAACGGCAAGAAAGAATTTAAACTAAAGCTACGACCGGTTCACATTCTTGACAAAGTTACTGACTATTTGATATACAACAATCTGATGCTATAGAATCGCAGCGTCCTAACCATCTCGTTTCTTTCCAGAATTTCCGCGAGCACCGCATCGACGGAGCCGCGTTGCCCTTACTGTCGGAGGACCACCTGACGGGCCCGATGGGGATGAAGCTGGGACCGGCATTGAAGCTGCGCGCGCTGCTGGCCCGAAAGCTCGGCGCCTGTACGGTGTGCTTGCACTGCGCGCACTGTCACCAGACACCTCTGCCAGCGTTGAACGCGGCTGCAGCCGTTGCAGCGGCGTCTCAGCAACAGCAGCAACAAATGCCCGGCAGGCGGCCGAGTAGCACGGGAAACTGACAAACAATGGCGGAGACTCCGGTGGGTCTGGAGGGCGCGTCGGTGCCCTCGCCGGACCCAAATAGGGCCTTAAGGATAGAACGGCGCGTACCACGTCCGATACGCAAGCCGGAAGTCGTCTTCAAGAAGCCCATCAAGCAGTGACGCGGTCCGAGGACCGTTGTTCAGGAGGCTCCGCCTGTTGTCCATCGACTTAGACTCTAAAAGTGTGTTCATAACCCGGCGAACTGTTTCGCAGTGGAACGCGGGTGAACGGGACCCTTCGAGTTGCGATCGAGTACCTGGGGAAACGAAGGATTGATTATTCTTACACCTTGAACTGTTTCACGATGCCCAGACATTCAAACCTTCCTGTCTTCTGCAGTTTGAAGACACTCGCGTCGAAATATGCGGATGATAATCGATGCGGGACCCGGATGAGATCGAGATAGGGGATCGATAGAGACTCTCGAGCTTGAGAGACCTAACGCTAGTTTGTAATACATGGATGTGGAGAGGTTCGACACCCGGTGCCTAAGGCTACAGTGCTTACAACCCGATTTAGATTTACTCCAACCCTAACCACGGTACAGATTTAGAATTGTCTGTTAATGAGACAGTTGTTCGGATGTCTTTCAATGGTCTGCACCTCGGATCAGGCTTCTAGATCTCGGCTAGACGGGCTTCTCGCGATTATTCCGCGCAGGAAGCGGAGGGTAACTAACAAGTGTTAACGATCCCTGAGTCCGGGTATAAATTAGAGATACACACGCGATGAGCACGAACAAGCTGATGCTGTACAATAAACGAATTAATTGGCGTGATCGGGAAATCGGAGCACTCGAAGTGTACGGTTTTTTCTATTTATTGGATTGTACGCACCTGTCAGCCGACCAAAATTCTATTTTAGATCCTCGGGCTTGTGTCAAAAACACGTGGAGTCGACGTTTTAGGGTAAATAGAAAATTTAGGGTAAATTTGCTGATTTGAAAAGTCTTTCCACGAACGAAGAAAGTATTTCGACGATCAACGAAACGAGTGCCTATCCGTCAAAAGAAGTCTTCCGAAGACTGGCCTTTCGTAGAGAAACTCGATCGACCCGGTGTGATTCGTAATTTCCGATATCTGTGTACGGCTCGTTGAAATTGCCACCGCGATGCGAATATTTTCAACTGTTACCTGAGAGGCGAATTTACTGCGAGCACAACTGCGAATTATCTGAATTCTTCCGTGTATTAGGTGAACTCAAAGTACAGAGTACATTGTACAATGTACAAAGTACGTTGTTTGGAAATTTCTTCTGTTGCGTCTCTGTGCTTAGAATTCTTCAATAAACCATTTTGTAAACCATCTAACGTTTTGAGTATTCCTGCCTCGAATATTAATCATTGGTTCTTTAATCCATGTTCAATCGGTTTGGAAAAACGTGTTATGTTGATGTATTGAAATTTGTAATGAAATTTCTGTAGAATAACAAGAACGTTGTACAAATAATTATCGATAAACAGTGGCGGTAAATTCGAGTAATTCTGCGACATCCAACAACGACGAACAGTAACAGAACCGATCAAGATGAGAACGAAGAGAATAAATAAGCGTACATACTAGAGTATGTATAAAAATAATTGTTGTATGCGAGTGCAAAGATGGATGAGCGTACCAAGTGCGTGGAAGCATGTGTGAGAGAAAGAGAGATGAAAAAGAGACAACACTTTATTAGCGAAAATTGATATGTGCAATAAAGGCACGTTTCGAACACGGTACTTTTAACTATGGTAGGAGATACGTATTTGCTCAAATCGTTGTTTCTTTTATATATTTTAACGAAGTTTTTATATGAATGAATTATAATGATAAATATACTAAATTATATTTTTGCTAGCGTTCTACGTGCAGAAAACGGGGTGAGCTCCGCACACGTAAATACCTATACATTCATATTTCGTACGATGATCAACGTACTCATAGACGCGCGTGTACAGATCGTTCTGGATTCGTGTCGTCGGCGAAACTTATGGTCTCCGTTCTTGTAAATACAGTCTTGCACAATGGAGGAAAGTAGGAAATCAAAAATTTAGCATTTAACTAATTAATGTCTGAAAAATTGTATTTCCAAAGTGAGATTCTAACTAAAATGTTATTTGGCGTTTATTATTAATTTGCTGTTCGAATGACACACTAAATGACAAATTGAGATGTTGTACATAATTTTTGAAACTATGTAAAGTTTGAAAGAGTAACTTCGGAGTGTCTTCTCTTCATTTTTGTGAACATAAAACACAAAATGTAAATTTTCATTGAAATAGAAAGGTATTCGCGAATTTATGCAAACGCTTTCAGCTACAAATTTCGTCTCATAAACTCGCAATAACGTGTCGGATAAATTCAGGTGAAGTAGAACACGAATAAGAAGAGAAAACGGCCATATTGTGTCTTCGTGATTCGAATCAATAGCGCGTGTACACGCGCACAGACGATACGTAGTAAACAATATAGATGTACGAGCGACGGATCCGCAATGTAGTTTAGAAGAATTGTAAATTAACTTCTTCTTTCTTCTCTTACTTACAACGTTTAACGTTTATTTATTTAGATGTAAACTGTTGCCTTATTGTATTCACGTATAACAATTAAGACGTAACGAGAACGCAGACGTCCTAGATTGGAGGCAGTGTTAGGAGACCGAAAGTTGGTAAGTTCGTAAAAAATGAGCAGTATTTTTAGATTTACATTAGCCTGAATTTACTGCAGACTATATACGTTTATAAATATTATGTACACATACATTTACGCGGCTGCTCGTGTGCTCCCGAGTTCTCGTTTCACTGTAATCACAAAGGTCTTCCGATCGGTTTTGCTTTCGATATTTGTAAAAGGTGCGATTGTTACTGTGTGTGAGAGAGAGAGAGAGAGATGAAAATATTTCTTGACGATTTGTCCCATTTTGCAGAAGAGATTAGGAACGCAAGCTCGAGAGCGACGCGCGGCCATTAACCGAGCTAGCGGCTTTTACTTAAACTGAGATCACTGTACATAATGCTTGAGCATTTATTTATATCGTGCTTTTCAAGAAGACCCGTAGTATTTTATTTAGTATCGTAGCCGGGGTTCATCATTGCTGCGTGGCACGAGATCATTACGTTATCGGGCAGCAGGATCGCTCGGATAGAACGAAAGAATGAAAGAGAACCGTCGAATGCGTGTGTACATGTGTATGAAAGGGAGCAGAGAGAAAGAGAAAGAGAGAGAGAGAGAGAGACGAAGATACTTTACATGGCAGGAAATGCGCTCGACGAGAGAAATCCCGTAGAGTTATTTAAAGGGATGCAAGAATATTGTAGACTCGTGACGAATGATTCGTGACGTTTTTTCTGATAATGCGACAAGAATTATTCCGGACCACGAGTGTAAAACGAACGAAATGGTGAAGAGGAGGGACAATAGAAACGGGCGATAAAGCAATCTTGTGATACTTCGATGTTCTTCCATCCATTTTATTATTTTTCACACCCTTCGTTTCCTCCCGCGGTTGGTTTTCTTGCAACTATGTTCGACAATCGATCCCCTCCCCTCCGCCCATTCCTCCTGCACAAACCCTTTTTTATTTCTCCATCGCGCGTCTGTCGTGTATTATTCTACGATTATCTGTCATATTATGTATAGTAGAAATTAATGGTGAAAAGAGAACAAAAACAGTACATTGTTTCTGTTAAAATAAACTTTGTTGAAAAATAATCCATCCTCGAGTTCAATCACCTTATTTTTAGGTTTGCTTTTTAGCGGAATGCTACAATCGATGGGTTTTTCTTCATCTGTTCAAGAATAAATGTTCTTCATCTCTGCTGAAGTTAATTGTGGATGATTAATTTAACAGAAAATTATTGTATTTTATATTAGTATTGTATTTCTTGTATTTTAAACATTTCCATATGCTGTAATTACTTTATGCTCCACTCTAGATCATTATGGTTTCTTGTTCATACGAGTTCGATTTCTGCAATCAATTGTGGATGCATGCGCGAGCAATTTAAAATGAAAAATAAATTCTAAGAATGTTTAAATGTTTCGTTAGAATTTTCTAGAATTGATTAAAGAAATTATTATTGTTTTGTTCAACGTTTAAAGTGTAAATTACTTTGATTTTAGACTAAAGATTTCAGTCAAGTCTGAAAGGATTAGGCGAAATATGTGTCAAGGCAAGAGCGTTACAAAAACGTGTTGAATTTGGTTGATGCACGTGACAGGTGAGTACAAGTATTAGATAAAAAGATAGATAGGAATCGACACGAGGAACCGAGTTAGCGTTCTATATTTAGATACAGGTGTACGAAGAGTTTTTGGATAGAAGAACATATTTAGAATGTTTGATCTATTTTTACCACGGCGTAGGTAGATTTAGAAACATCTATGAATACATCGTTTAATTCTTTTGTTTCTCATTGTTTCAATTCTTTGGTGGACTTATTTTCTAAATTATAAATTGAGAATGGTAATTCTTTTATTACTGTCGTTGTATTAGGAATTCAATAGATTATTTGAATGAAATTGGTAGATATATAAATGTACACAAGCTAATTAACAGATGATGTCAGTAAATTTATTTTACACAATATAATCTATATTACGTAGCACAAAATTATTTTACAATTTAACAAATTTATTGTTAAAGTATCCCCTGTTTATGTCCAACTCCATTCTTCATCATCAGTCTCCTTTAAGCCAGTCTTGCCTGTAAACAAATTATAATATTCGAAATAATCGTCAAGATTAATATTATATCCTATAAGAAAAAATATTATATCCTAATAATACAAAAAATCGTATTAATTTCCAATCTCATAGTATATTTTACACTCAATAATAACGTAAGAAATATGTACAACACTAGAAGAAAAATAAAAGTGCAAGAAGAATTCTTTACACTTAACAGTAATGTAAGAAACAGTCACAATAAATTTCTAGATTTATTAACTAGAAATTAGAATTACTAGAAGAAGAATAAAAGTGAAGGAAGAATTCTTTACACTTAATAGTAATGTAAGAAACAGGTACAACAAATTTCTAGATTTATTAACTATAAATTAGAATTACTAGAAGAAGAATAAAAGTGAAGGAATAATTCTTTACACTTAACAGTAATGTAAGAAACAGGTACAACAAATTTCTAGATTTATTAACTAGAAATTAGAATTACTAGAAGAAGAATAAAAGTGAAGGAAGAATTCTTTACACTCAACAATAATGTAAGGAACAGTCACGACAAATTTCTAGATTTATTAACTAGAAATTAGAATTACTGGAAGAAGAATAAAAGTGAAGGAATAATTCTTTACACTTAACAGTAATGTAAGAAACAGGTACAACAAATTTCTAGATTTATTAACTAGAAATTAGAATTACTAGAAGAAGAATAAAAGTGAAGGAATAATTCTTTACACTTAACAGTAATGTAAGAAACAGGTACAACAAATGTCTAGATTTATTAACTAGAAATTAGAATTATTAGAAGAGAAATAAAAGTGAATGAAGCCTAACAATAATGTGAGAAATAGTTACAAGAAATTCCGTAACGAGTACTCACGTTTCTGTGGATGGCGAGCACACCGTCGTCTTCATTCTTCAAGATCTCGATGTACATGTTGCCGTTGGACTCCACGGTAACGACTTTTCCGGTGCATCGTCCGTTCTCCAGGTTACCGGAAATAACATCGCAGTATTTGCCTGGAGGCATGCAGCTCTTGAGGGTCTGCCTCATGTCTCCTTGATCGCCGTTGAACGCCACGAAGCCGGCGTTTCCGCGACAGAATGCGATCTGGTTGCTGTCGTTGTCCCACCAGTTTGAGACTCCGGTGCCGTTCACAACACCACGGAAGCGAATCATGTTGTAAATCTGTCTCCAACGGTGCTCGCAAACCCAGCCATTGCCGCAAGTGTTGTCGGGATTAATGACGGGAGATATGATGTGACCCTGGTTATCCTGAGGCGGGCCTACGTCGAAATCGCGGAAATCGAACGAGCTCATCACTTTGGGGATGCCGTACGGGTGGGCCAACATGAAAGCGACCGCCATCTGAAACGTGAACATGCGATTACGGTTTCGATGTTCAAGTCAGCCATGAGACATTGAGATATGAGAAATAATATCCGGCTTGGTAAAATACCCCGTCTCATGTTTCGAGGTTCAATGCTCTCATAAAGTGTGATGTATAATAAGATTTATATTCTGAAAAGAATGATGACAAGATTTTGTGAAGAATTTTTGGAACACAAGAAGCTCGATAAAGCGTCAGATTGACTATTCTATTTTGTAGAACTTTCTACCATCATTTACTTCATATATTTATTTATAATATTTATTCATGTCTATAATGATATCAATATTCTACTCTATAAAGAAATTGTTCTGTAAGTTTTAATGTAATTTATTATACATAAATAATAGTCTGATCTTTACAAAAAATAAAGTCTGTATTAATTGCCGAACACATATAGTTCGCAGTATGCAAAACGTTTATACCATTTGCTTTTAAAAAATTAAGGTGGAGGTTCATTCTACTTTTTACAATTAGGAAAATGAATTTCATTTATCTAATTATTTATTTTACTGAGGAAGTATATCCTTTCCTATTAATTATATCATGAACATTGTGGAGAAGAAATTACTCCAATATTTGGAGCTACGAGAACTTTTCTTTTCTACTGTTGTCTGACTACTTGTCGACCCATTCTACTAGCTAACCTGTTCAAACCCATTACTAATTGAGAGAGTATTTTCTACTCATTCTATTTACATATACAGCTTGGTAACAAATTCTGATAATTATATACGATTCTGTAATTAATTTGCATCCATTTACACATTATTTAAACATTGTCTTTATCAAATTATTGTGGAACGAACTTTGCTATAAAATGATGAATTAAAGTACAGTTCAGAGGTACTGAAAGGCTGCATTGGGTAGTATACTGTTTTACCTTATTCTAAAATTATTAGTAAAGATAGAAACAGAATTTTGTCAATTACCTTGTACAATTTCGGTGACTTGTACGTGAGCGGATCATTATTGGAACGCTGAGTGTCATGGTTGTCAATGAAAACTAAAGCAGATTTCGATGGCAGGAGACCCCATTTTTCTCCCCAGTTAGAGAACCATTTCAACATATTATGACCACGGAAAGAGTTGCTGAGCTCTTGGCCAAATTTGAATTCGGTCACAGCGCCCAGGTCGTTGTATTGGAATTTGTTAACTGCTTCACGGCCATTGTAGTCGATTACTTCCTGGTATATGAATGCTTGGCTATTCGGAGGGAAACCGTGATGTTGGCTCAAACCATGCAATCTTGAGTAAATAACCTTCAGGTCCGCTGGCCACATGTGTTTTGCAGCGTCCATACTGAAAGAAAATTATTATGAATTTATAGATGCCAGTAAGAAAGAAAATCAATTTTTCTTATATACTTCTCGCAAATAACAATGAAAATTGTCGCTTTGCATGAACATCATTAATCCACTGACAGACATGTTCAAAACAAAGATTTTAATATATCATTTTCAAACTCTAGGAACAATCATTATTTAAATAATTAGACTATTCGAAAACTGCTGACATTCATTTTCAACGAGTTAAAATATATCTCACAATTAGTACATTAGAAACGTTTAAAATTTAATCGTTCATTATAGCGACATTAATAATGAAGATGAAGAAAAATGATTTAAGCAATGAAATGTAACATACGTTTTAGAAATTATTTTAAAAGATTGATGTATTGTACAAACCGGAAACCAGCAACACCAGCATCAATCGCCGCGTTCATGAAGTCAACAATTTTGCCCCTGACGTATTCATTTGCCTGATCCAAGTCGTGAAGACCGGTTAGTTCACAGTTCCTGACGTTGGCGGCGTCGTTATAGTTAGTGATCGCGCAGAAACTGTGGAAATCGTTTCTGCCGTATGGGACCGCATAGTAGTCACGGTTGTATGTGTTTGCTCTGGAACCAGCAGTGCCCACTGCGTTCGCATGATCTCCGCTCATGTGGTTCACGACAGCGTCGACGTAAATTCGAACACCAGCCCTGTTGCATCTGGCTACCATGTCGACGAACTCTGCTTGGTTACCAGATCTTGTACCCCATAGATAGGAAATGGGTTGGTAGCGTTCCCACCATGGTCTGTTCACGACTATCACGTTCTCTTGGATTGGGGATACCTGGAAGATGACAGATCACATTTACGGTGGAGACTGTGTTTATACAATTTGCTTAAATAAATATTATAAAGCATACAAACATATTTTTAATGAGACAGTTAATGCTTTAAATTCAAACAACCTAAACCAATGACGTATACAAATGTTCTGTAAGAACTATTTGTGTGAATATGTTTTATAATAGCATTTATAAAAAGTAGAATCAGCAGGTCATAGTCAGACGATCCTTATTAAACAGCCCATGCACTCAATGAATTTTTAAACTCAATTTTCTTCTAAATTCTAAACTAATCGTTGTGATCTGAATATTCAATTTAATTCTTTATGTAAATTCACTCCGCCTGTTGCTCTACCAAAATTGAAACACCATGTACAGTATTATTGCGAATAATAAATAGAATAAGTAGAAACGAAAAATATTTTATCGTTTCTTTAACTCAAACTGTGAACCTGTCATCTACGTAATTGTAAAAACAGTTGTTCAAATTAGTAAAATCATTACGATGATACTGAGCCATCTTCTAAAATAAAGGAATAAGAAAAATACAGAACTTAGTTTACATTCTTCTTGAAAAAGTAGCAAACTTGCAGGAGCCCATTTGACGTAGGAAAGTGTGAGTTAAAACAATATTACTAAATGTTATTGACAGTTTCATAGACAGTTGATTTTCCAAAAATTGGATTGAAAAAAAACAACTAATGGGAAATTTGTTTTAGAAAGATTCAGCTTAAAATGTTATTGGATTTAAATAAAATGAATGCTTTCTAATAATGAGTATCTTATGATTAACTCACCTGAACACCACCGAATCCTTTAGGACCAAGGAAAGTCTCACACTCCCTTGCGATGTCAGGCCATTTCCATTCGAACAGGTGGACTATACCCTCGTGGCCAGGTGCATAATGTGGATCGTGGTGGTCGGCTTGGACCAGTGCCACCGAGAATAGGCCAACTAATACAGTGATCGTCAGCATCGCAGCAGGTTGTGTCGCTAAACGATCGATCCCACAATTTATAACCGGTCGCCACTTACATCACTGCTCTCTACCGCATCCAAAGGTCAATTTTCATCTACCACCAGCGATCTCTTATCAGTACATACGATGATCCACTGCTTGTTCGGTAATTTAGTGTTTGCGTACCTCTTATCTTCCCTATTATCGAAGAAAACAGTGCAATCAGAATAGTTTTTTTTATGTAATACGCGATATCGATCCATGGTCACGATCGATCGAGGATCAGAAAGGACTTCAATTTTTGGTTTTCGACGAGTCGAACGAATGGGTTGTTTATGGAAATTCCTTAGATGAACTTTGAAGATCAACATTTGCAATGAAACGTTGGGTTTCGTATCAGTAGTTTTTCTTGAATTAATAATTATACAAACCTATGTTAACTTCTATGAAATTTTATATACTTTATTATGGAGAGAATCCTCCAAAATAAATGATTAGATCCACGAAAAATATATTCATTGTTTATATAACAATACAATTCATAGTGCATACAAAAGTAGTAAATAGTCAGACTAGGTTTTCACTGGAAAATTGATCGTTTTTATGTAAAGTTGTCAATTTTTAATTAAATCACATTAACAATTTGATCAGTTACTGCACATGCAAGAATAGAATGCAATTTCTAGTCTATTCGTTCATTGAGATCGTTCAAATTGTATTTCAATTGTTTTTTATATTATCGCAAATTAATTTTGGTGGAGACTCATTATAATCTCAATATATTACAAATAAATATTTTTAACGAACTCCAACAGTCGTTACGCATTCACAACTTGAATATTTACAGTTCTATATATATAATACCATCTGCGTCAACACCCACTAATAACGTATAGAACTCGCTCTCAGAATTTGCAAGGTCACCTTGTAATTATATTTTGCGAATAAATTACTAACAGGCCTGGTATTTTTATCTCTGTAACATTCTTAACATGTAGCAGTCCTCTGAGATTTGCAATTATATGACATTTATATGATAACTATTCCGCAGAATTAGAGAAAGGTTCAAGGTATCAACAAGGACAAAATTGAAAACTTAAAATAGCACGATATCGAATGAATGTGTTTTCTTGCTTTCATCTTGTAGCGGGTGTTCATGTGCACTCGAATACGTTTGTGTTCCGATTGTAGAGTGTCACGAACGATAAAAAAACATGATCAAGCACTAAGATATCTATACAATATGTCAACTTACTGTTTATGTTGGTAAAACTTCCGTGGAGATATTTATCAACATGGAATATCAATCGACACGATCGATAGAGAATCATAATACGCTGTCAATTATCTTTGACATAATGCCTTCAGCAGAAGCTTTGATTATTTTTCATCTCTTCTGAAGTGACAGGTTACAATCGATAATCACAAGCTGTGATAACAAGCATGTACATAAGTATGATTTACACCTTTCTCTGCAACGAATCTGAGTAAACAAACTACTTTAATTTCATCAAAACAATCTATTTTTAAGTGAAGATCTATGCACTCCCTCTTTATTAAGATTTTATGAACTATTGATTAACTAAATGTTTATAATCATTATACGCTCATAATACAGGGAAACATTTCTACTGTACATTTAATGTACAAATGAAGAAATAATCTAACTCGGTAGATTTTTCAACATTGTTGACTTGCAGAACGTTACAAACTCCAGCCAAGTACAAAACAATAGAACTTCTACAAATGTATCGTGTCACAAATAACTTTCCGCAAAGACGTTGGCCGATTACGAAACGGTAATTAAATAACAAGAACAATGATTAGAATTGAGTAACAATATAGACTGACCCTAATGTCGCGTGACATTGTTTACCAAGTTTGCTGCACTAAAGTGCACTCTTGGCACCTCCAAAAAAATGCATATCCCTCGTATAAATACTGGGTGACTCGTCATAAAGTGATTGAACATTTTGTTCTATCTTCCAACGAAACCGAGCTATTTAGGTATTCTGTTTCTCGCGAATCACTAGATATATCTACTTCGTGGAACAATCCGTCGGCAAGTGTTAATAAAAGAGAACGTATCGCAGTTGATTCAAAGAACATTGTTTTTAGTATCTTATTGGAAAAGCTGACGCCCGTAGATAGCAATTTTTTCGAAATGTTGCGAAAGACTGTGTTTACATTGCTCTTAACATGCTTTCGTTTCGACCGATAAAACGATACTTTGCAGGCTCTTTCATTACCTATCGATCCACTGTGTCTCGTCGTAAATCAATATCCCGGTTGCTATAATTGCTCGTCGATTCTTTCGCTGTGATTCATTGAGAAATACGAAAACGTCTTGTTGCCTTAAACTTTGAACGTTTACGTATAAAGCGCGAATATCTCCGATAGTGTCACACACGAATGACAATCGTAGCGAAGCTTTGTGGAAGCGCACTATTACTAATAACAAGCGATAAGTAATTGCAATCGTATTATGCAGAACGTCCGCGTGACGTTGACGAATCGCGTACGTGACGTTACGCATTGTTCAAGTGTACTGTTTATAAACAGAACACGCGAGGAAAATGTTTCAGAAAATTCCGAAATTATTTACTTTGATTACGAGATGACGAGTGAATAAAATAATTTCAAAAATTAATCTTATCTGAATAAATGAAATACAAACTACTTTCATATTTAATTTTATGGAAACTGAAAAAGTTACATTATGTTAATTTCTTCAGAACTAAATCATATATTAAATGTAACTGTCCAAAATTATGGTATAGATTGTTGATAAAAATAAGAATATTAATTTTCATCCACGTACACGTCCTCTTTCATTTTAGAAATTCCCATACGACATAAATGCATGAAGTCTAATGACAAGAATTAAATGAGCAACATAAATTGTAATTAAGTGTTCAATTTATAGAATAGTTTTGGGCTGTTTGTTAAATGTTGAGAATCTGTACATTTAATAAATGATTTTCTTTTGAAAAAGCCAAAAAGATTCGTTAAAAATTGTGGTCTGTAAATTGTCGTCCATCAAAAGAGTGTTTGGTGACGTGGACGTAGCAATAAAATAATTTATTGCAGAGTAACACGTCGCAAGTCTTTTGGACGATGTTTATTACCCCGTAATCAGCGAAGACTACTGAGCCTTGGTTCACCGTTCGATACGAACTCTCGATTAATTAACATTCATTAGATTATCTTATGATAGCATATTACAAGGCGGTTGCAGGAAGCAGGCATATCGACAGTTGATTTGTGAACCTAATAATCCTTACAACTTCCGCCGCGTTTGTCGCTATATTACACCGATGAATATTCGTTATGACGCCATTTACATTTGTAAGAACGTCCGCTGCATTCGTATGGAATATATTATTTTATCTGTATGCTCCTCCACTGCACTGATTGCATCGCAGGCTTAATGTGTCATCCCGTTCATTATCATTTATATGAAACGTGAAAAATGTCTTTTGGATCTAGCAATTAGTAGAACAGGTCTCAGTTGGTCTTTTGGATTTTCAAGTTAAAAATATTGTATGCACGGATTAATAGTATTTGATGCATTTTAACGACTTATTTTAATTACGAATATCAAGACCTTGATATTTTTATAGAATTATGAAAAATACAGTAGTACAGACAAATTAAATCAAGTGATTTCAATATATTTGAAATTCATAAAGTTTAGTTACAATCATTTTCTAGCAATATATGTATATTTTAATAACTTATTTCATTATACAGATTGAAAGATAGTTTAAAATCGTAGGAAATATTAAAAAGCTGTGACGCATTAGGATTTCCAATTTGCATAATCTTATTCATCTGTATCTGCTTATTTTTCGCAGAAGCAAACTAGAGTTCACAATCTCATATGTAACCACGTACGATTTTATCAGTGGAAGAGTTAAGATACTGTTCAAACGATGGGAGAAATTTCTTCGATTTGAATTCCGTGATAAATATCAATAAGGCATTAATGATTTAATCGGTATACTCTTCGATAAGGGAAGTTCTATCTGACGTTATTCCACTCGAATAACCATTCGATATTTTTGTATCTCATATCTTGGATAGGTGACGCAAATTATTGAAATGCAAAATCGTTGTTGATTTTCAAGAGATTATTCCGTGGACTTATCTTGACGAAGCAGTTTCGAACACGCATTTCAGAACCGACCCCCTGTAACTCGAATTCACAAAATTTTTAGGAGTCTGTTCAATTGTTGAAGAATGAAATTATTAATACACTAGTGGAGTGCATTTCTACCTTTAAGTATATAACGTATAAAAAAAACGGGTATATTATTTAGAATTGACAGTACTGTTTTTCTTTAAAGTAGGCAATTTCTAACTCATTCAGATCTGTATAAAATAATAGGAAGTGCAAGATATTATTTCATCGCGCATTACATAAATATTATATAAATTTAATTTTAATATTCTCTGCAATTCTGACCAGTTGCAATATTTCCAAAATTTCTCTTCCACATTAGTAGTGAATAAATTGTTCTAGCTTCTCAAAAAAATCCAGGAGACATGATCCGATATTAAAAATGTTACCGTCTTTTTAAGAGTATCGAAATATGATAGCGAATGACCGTGTTTGGCAAGCTTGTTCCAGAAGGAAGTACTCGAAAGAAGATGTCTCTCTGGCAACAGGATCTGCTAGCGCAAGGTCGGTTCGTTCGAGATGATTCTCAGTTTTCGAGGTGCTCGTGAAAGGGCAACTCGGCTGATCCAACGGGCGTAATTACGAGCGATCGTTAATCGGCTCCCTCGGTTCTCCGGGATCAGCCAGCCGGCAACCAAGAAGAGAGATAGAGGCTTCACCCGTTATCAACGGCCGACGCATACATCGTTCCTCGGCTTGCAAAGTACCAGCCTCCGAGCGTACGATTTCGCTGCAGGTTACAATTACGAGCGAGGCGCGTAATTAAAAGCTGATGTCTCTCATTTATTAATGCTACCGGACGAGTCCGGTCTCGTTGTCGATGCTGCGCCACGACTCGCTCGGTTTAATGCCAAACGTCATCAGTCTTCGACCGGCGTCCTTCATTCACCCTGCCCTCCCCACGGAACTCCTCCTACCCTAACTTCATTTGCATACTTCTGCCGCGGAATGTGCGTCCACCGATAGGGGTTATCGATAAACCCCGATAATTGCCACCAGGCCGGATGACTCAATCAATTTTATGTCTGTCCGTGTAATTAAGCCGGACTCTTCTAGCTTACCTCGCGATGCCCGACGATCCTCAGAACATGTACTCGTGTTCTTCGGGGGCCAATCTCGAAGACTCAATGACCGATGTCGCGTACATGCGATTTCCCACCGCACCGCCTAAGGCTGCTGTCCGACGAAATACTTTGGTCCTTTTCAACTCCTTGCCACAACGTGTGAGACTCCGATAAATATTTTAAACAATGTCTAAAAGTGTTTGCTTTTGTAATTAATTTTTGAAACATTGATGTACATCATATTACTTTTATTTTATGTAACATTTTTAAAGAAGTTAGTACGGCAAGGGGTTAAGGAACTGTAGAACTTTTTTTAAAGTCCTCATGTTACATGACAAATATACTATATTACCGTAGTTATATTGTACAACATGAGGACGGTTTTCGAGAGTGAAATAATAAATTTTTATAAAGTACAAGAACAGGGAAAACTGGGGTGACAAGTTTCTGAAAGAATATGAATAATATTTTAATGATCTTTTACTATGTTGAAATATTTTTAAAACTTGTTATTTTTGTATTGATGCATAATAGTAACTAGATTAGACTGGTCGAGACAATTTGTTGCATTAATATTGAAATTGATATTGAATAATTTCTTTAGAAAGCCTTCAATAATTTTCAAGAAAAATTGATTAAGAAACTGTTGATAAGTGAAATGTTGAAATATTTTGTTCAGAATTGGTATACGTTTTACCTGATGTCCTGACTAATTTCTGGCTTCTTTTAGAAATCAGTCTACCACAACGAAAGTAACGCCGCGAATGAATCGTAGAAACGTTTATAATCACAACTTTTTTTTATTATACTCTTTTTCCAATAGCTCTGTGTAATCATGACAGTTGAACCTGAGACAAGAGCATGTGTCATACGAACAAAGTATTGTCGATGGTATACGCAAGGAGAACAACGAAAATCCAAGCACATAGAAGATCCATTATGTTTCTTGTCGCGTCTTACTGCCCTAGTTTCGTTTAACAATTATACAACGTTAGTATACACGACAGTCTGACGAGTAACAGAGGTATAGCGAGAAATTTCACGATCACAATGACAGTGCGCGACTGCGGAAGTTTATGCAAATTCCAAGATTTCGCACGGCAACACGTTCCATAGAAACCAGAACTATAAAATAGAATTTTATCATTTCTTTCTTTCGTTTTCTTTCTTCACAAATTTCCTTTGACTATAAACTGAGAAATGAACAGGTATAGTAAACGTTCTTTTTCTATTTTCCATCATGAACACTCGGTCTCATAAATGCATAAAATCCACAGTCCGATGATAGTTTTACCTCTCCGTTCGGTACTAAACTGTCGAACGGAAGCAGTGCGACTCGCGAGGTACGAAATTTACAGAAATTGTACAGTTTTATTTACACACGAGACGTTTTACGCTAACAACAAAATCGCTGCGTCTTTCAGCGCAACGTTGCACGGAGTTTGCACGGCTATTACATTTTTTTTTTTGTCATTTCTTTTATTCATAGCAGTTGTCGAGTACAATTTGTGTTCGTGGAACCTGACTGTACACAATGCGTACGCAAAACTATCGCAAATGTTCTGTCGAATATGGCGCGAATATCTCAAACAATCTCTAAACACATCAAACTTTGAGTATACGACTATAATTCATACTCAATCAAGTTTCTATTCCGTAAACAATTCCGCTGGATGACATAGTTCATTAATTTACGTAAGCTAAAACGAAGAAATACATTTTAAGCCGCGGATATGATTTTACTTGATACTCAATAAATTGAAAACTTAGAAAATACATTTGACAAACGAATATGGTTTACTTTCAGTCTTTCGTAACTCATACATGAACTTCTCTAATTCTTTATCACAAAAGAAAACTCATTATGAATCATTTGACTCGTAGGGATCACCTGATTTAACCATTTGACTCGAAGTGATTAGAATTACTTACAAGGCGTTTACAAATACGGTTACGTTAAATGATAGTTTAGTCTTATGCAGTCTTTCTTAACGCAAGGATTTCTTATTCACCGAGAAATTCCTTGAAAAATTAATTAACTTATTTACCTTAACATGTAACGATGTTGCTCCGAAAGCTTTGCGTTTTCACTATTCTCGCGCACAATCAAAATTCGTCTAGAAAACTTTGGCATTGATGGAAACAAAATGTTTACCGAAGAGCCATGTCCGAGCACATACCTCTTTGAAACTGTGCTTCATTCGAAGAACATTTGCCGTTGCACATACAGAAAACAGCAATCACGTTCGCAACCACAGCACACGTAAGTACATTGTTCACAATACGTGCGATCGCCACGTTCGGCGACCGACTTATCATATAAATATTAACATCCATCTCCTCGTTTGACTCCCCTTCGCTGTCAACAGAAATTCAGATCGTAGCATTCGGCGAATCGGAAATTGCCATCGTGCATTACGCCAACGCTGAGTATTACATCGATCAACAACGTTTATAAACACTCTGATTTAAACCATTTGTTAAACAATCTCTCCTGCAGTGACAGCCAAGCAAACAAATTTTCTCTTGGAAGAATTAATACATCAACAATCATTCTTTCCTTGCAACAAAATTATTTACATTCTCTTCGAAAATCATAAAATTAATCATACCACAGAAACCACGTCGCAGTATTAAATAAAGATCATTTCCCAAATCTCCAATATTTATAATCGATCACTGTAAGAAAAATTCTTTCTTCTCTCAGCTGTCAGTTAAACATTACTATTATATATATATATACATTCACATTTTCATAAACTAAATTCTCATAAACCACAACGACACAATCTCGCTGGAGATCCAAAATGGCGGAAGAACCACTGCGCGTCAGGAGCGTCGAGGAAAAGCGTCCCAAGCAACAACATCAGTAAAAAGTACAATATAAAATCAATAACAAAATATACAAAATGTCGTAGAAAGTGAAACTTGTTAATACTGAAAGAGAAATTAAGCGACGAAATATCTTTACTTACAATTCATTGACGCTTCGACTCTGTTGATTGAAATGAACATTGTAGAAATGAAAAACCGTGGTCTCGAGGAATCGTTTTGTCATTGTCAAGTCAGCTAAAGTTCTCGAGTACCTCGCCCGGAAGCGACACGAGCCTATAACACTCTATATTTTTGTTCATTTAGTATAGTATCAAATATAGATATATAGTTATACATATATATATGAATATGCTTGTCCATATGAATATATATATGTACATAGTTAGTCTTTGCAGTTCTTCGACATACATAATTCACGGTAATCGATGGATATGTCCTATAGTAAAAGTGTTTAACAATAACATCATCGACCAGCATCACTGTCCTCTCGTTGCTTCATCTCTAACTATTCCACACTCGATCGGATCTGTGATCGACGTCTGTGATAAAATATATATTATATATATTCATTATTTCATCGTCTGCAATTAGTCGCAGGTTGAACGATTCTCGGCGAGCCATCTTGCTCCATCGTTCTGTGTTCGTGTCACGAGTCCAATAGTTCGGTAAAAAATGCATAGTGTGTAAGTATAGCGCCGCTAATCACGTGGTTTCACCCAATACGAGAGAGTAGAAAAATGACGAAGGTTGAAAGTTCAATGAAGTCAGTAAAACCTAATACGTAAACGAATACTAAATTTCATCAATTTCATTTTATTTGTGAGCGTTCATCAAAAAGATGTCTTACATTCGACGAAAAAAGGTTGCGACATTACACTGAGAAAAACGAACGAATTAAACCTGAAAGATAATTATATATAACAAAACGGAGTATCAAAAAGAAATAGCTGAGAAGTACCTTCAACAATAATAGAACTTAATCTCTATAACATAACATTGAATTTCGTTCTGAATCTTGAATTTAGTAGATCACTGATTGAAGTATCAATGATTCTTCTTTCAACTAAACAGTATCAATAAATTAAAACGAGTTTGAATTGCCAACGAAAGGAGAACGTGTTTCGTTCAACACCTGTTCGAAGAAACCACCAACGTAGAGCCTTGAAGACAGCAATGTCGAAAGCCCGCGTTCGGAGTACAATAATGCCAATTAACTCATCAGTTTGATGATCATATACCTCCCATTAACAACAACGTTAAACATCTTCGAGCAACACGCAACCTACCAAAAACGATCCATCATCTGAACCTGTTATACTCTGGAACAGTTTTCCACGTCGGAAATAACAAATCCGTGGACAGGTTTCAACAGTAGCAAACCAGAATAGACGAGAACGAAAAAGTCGAACGTCTTTAGAACATGTGTGTCTTGAAGAGCCAAACCAAATTCCTGCCGCCCCCTTGCGTTACCACCAATCTGATATAGAAGCCGCTGACTCCGTCCCTGGGAGCAGCGATCGGTTGCTCCTGCGACTGATCCTGTTGATCCCGTTTCTGTGTTTCCGGTTTCTTCACTCGTACCTTCACCCTATCCTCCTTCTTCTTCACCTCTTTTCGCTCCTGTTCCCTGATCTGTTTTTCCTCAGGCTTCTTCTCGGATTCAGGCTTTCGGCCTTCGAGATACAACTGCAACAGTTGAAAATCCTGAGATTCCAGCTCCTCTTCCCTTCTCTTCTCTTGTATCTGTCTCATCAACGCGTCATCCTGCTTCTGCAAATCCATCTGTTGCTGCACTGCAGAGTGCAGCTTCAGGTCCTGCAACTGCAGCTGCAGCCGCATGTCCTTCCGCATCCTCTGCTGCTCCTCTTTCTCCTGTTGACTCAGTTCCTTCAGCTCTGTCACCTTCTTTCCTTGTTCAGCTTGCGATGTACTTTGTTTCTCTGGTTTTTGCTCTTGTTTGGGCTCTGGAGTCTTCGGTGCAGGATCCTGTTGCTTCTTAGCTTCCTCATCCTCGTATCTTAATTTCTCTGATTGTTCCTGTTGCTGAATATCTTGCTCCCTCCGTCTCACCGATTCTTCCTGTCTTTTTCTGCACCGTGCAAATTCTTCCTCCCTCTGTTTCGACTTGATCATGTCCTCTTCTCGTTGTCTGGCTTTCATCAATTCCCCCTCTTGCTTCTGTTTCTTCGTGATTTCTGCCTCCAGCTTGTTCAAAAGCTCCTGCTCCTCCTGTTGCCTCTTCAGCTCCTTCGCTTCCTCTTGCTCCTTCTTCTTCTGCTCCTTCTTCAGTTCTTTCTTCGATTTCTTGCTTTTCTTCCGTTTCTCTTGCTGCTTCTTCGTCTCCTTGTCGTCCGGCTTCGACTCGCCGTCTTTGCCCTTGTCCTCGTCCATCAGCTGTCTCTTCAGCTCCTCCTCTCTCTCGTGCATCTTCGCTTCCTCGATCTGCCGCTTCAGCTCTAGCTCCTGCCTGAGCAGCTGCAGCTGTATCCTCTGCTCGATCTGTTGCTGCAGGTCCTCTTCTTCCTGTTGCTTCGGCGATTTCGACTCCATCCGCGGTTGTTGTTGCTGGTGATGGTGGTGGTGTGTCTGCGGCTGTGACTGCTCGCCGATCGATTCCTGCTCGGCTGTGCTGTTTTTACCTTCAAGCGGATGCGAGCACGCATCGTTAATAGGAATTTCCTCGCGTCGGGACCCGTCCGAAACGGCCGCAGTGTTCAGTGCGGCCGTAGCCGGAGGTTAGTTGCTACCTGAATGCTGCTTCTGATCGGAGCCGGCGTCGGAACCACTCGAGTTCAATGTCGTCTTGCTATCGTACTGGTCCGGCGAGGACGTGCACGACATCCCGCGGTCTTGACGAATCACTCTGTGGGGGGAGTGTTTATCCGGGTCGACACTGCTCGGGTCTGCCTGCAACAAACCCTCCGGTCAAGGGATTTCGAGAGCTCAACTATCCACGTGGATACGGCTACAACCATGGGGGCTAGTTCCGGGAGCTACACGCACAGTGGCCAATTTGCACGAAAATGTGGACAGTGGACATGTTCTAAGATCGTAGAGTCTAGCTCGAAAGGTTCTAACAGTAATCCTAACTAGCATGTTCTTGCTTCAAGTTTTCAGTTCATAGAGACGCTTCAAACTTCAAGGAGCTACAACCCTGACTAACTTGTTTTAGTTTCGAGGAGTTTTAGCTACAACCCTGACAGACATATCCTAGCTTCAAGTTTTCAGTTCTTGCAACCACTTGTAGGTCCAATGAGTTCTGTCTGCTACGTTCGCAAACATGTTCTAGGTTCAAGGAGGTCTAGCTAAAAGCCTGACAAGCATGTTCTATCTTCAAAGAGTTTTAGCTACAACCCTGACAAGCATGTTTTATGTTCAAGGAATTCTAACCCTGTCATATATGTTCCAGTTCGAAGTTTTCAGTTCATCGAATCTGTTCTAGCTTCAAGCACTTCTGCTGCTACCCTGTCAAACATGTTCTACTTTAAAGTTTTCGATCAATTGAATCTTATCTAGCCATAAGGAGATCTAATTGCGATTCTTTCAAACACATTGGGTGTCCTATTTGAACTGAACCACGCGAGTATCTCCATTTTTGTGACATAATTCTATGTTAACGTTTTCTTTTTAATTTAGGTGGAGGAGTAGAGTATATATGAAAGCCATTTTCATTTTCCAAAATATATATTTATGTCATTAATAATTTCAGATATTCGAGTGGTCCACTTTTAAAGGAACATCCTGTATGTAAAAACTTGGACATCGAAATGTCACTGTCAATTTTTTTTTATTTATTTAGTTATACAGGTCGCATCAACAACTAGGTCATTAGCGATCAGACAGATATTATATCATACTATTACACTATTGTGTCTTTGTGTCAATGTATCAACAGAAATCGACTATCAAAGTTTTGATCTCTTTGAAACACACCTTATAAGGGTAGTTTGTGATTCTAATATAGAAATCTAATTATAGGTTAGTTTATAAGTTATAACTATCAAAGATACAAGATTTGTCCACGTCTTTTAGCAAATTGACCACTGTATAACGGTGGCTGACAACGGGACACGGTGAATCGACAATAAATACTGAGTGCAGTGCTGGGTAAAATTCATACGTTCTTCAGGCAACTGTTGATATTATACTATAAGGCGGTTCATAGGTTACAAGTGGTTAAACATTTCTTCTCTTATAATATCGAGTTAAGTTCGTAAATACAAGTTTTAACAAAATCTACTAAATATTTACGTTATTCATTTCTTTTAAATCAAGATACAGTTATAACCCTTCAATATTTTTATCAGAAGGACAAAATTTCATTTCGGTTTCAAAGAAACGTATAACGTTCATATGCAGTAGATTCTTTCATTACGAGTCAGACTCGGTATTATACGGGAACGGGTTACGGGATCTCCTAAATGACGCTTTAATTATAAGACAACTAAGAATTTTCTAAATGCTTATTCACTAGCATTCGAAGAATATTTTTCATTAAAGTTACGCCGACAATAATAAAGGGGTTTGAAAAACAGTTTATTAAAAGTGAAGAAGAAAGAAGATATAAAGTTTGTTGAAGGAATAAAGAAAATTGTGATGAAGCTGGATAAATGAATTAAAAGTTCCGTTGTATTTACTTAACCAATGAAAGTTTTATGATTTTTTTGTCGATAATAATTATTATAAATGTATGATGCGCTGAAGTAATTACTGAGCATTCCCTGTTACGTCATCATGGTAGTGAAGTGATTAAATGTGTTTGATGAGCTTGTACTGGGATAGCATGTATATTAATACTTAATGAGATACTGTTCATGAATACTAATGATAGAGAAGACGATTTTATAAGAGATATAATTTCATTAGTTACATCTCGTTAGTTTCATTAATTATACGCGAACCCAATATTTAAAATAATAAATGTACTCGTAACTTTGTAAATGAAACGTTCTATTTTTTGGTAATTTCATATTACATATAAGCTATCTTGTGTCGTTCTAAATTTTTAAATGAATAATTGAAAATATTTTTACCACAATGAATACTTTTATTTTAAAATATTTCTTGAGTTGCATAAACGACGGAAATTTTGAGCGACAATGTGCATACACTTACGCATACAGTGTGTATGAATGCATACAAATGTGTGCATGCATATATAAAATCGATAAAAATTTGAATTCAATACTTGATATACACTACCACTCAAAAAGATTTTATTACTTGTAGCAATCATTTCACAAATTCGTCATCATTATTTAATTCAATGTGAAACCTGAATTACAGAAACAAGTTCAAATATTCATTTTAAAATTGTTCGTTATAAATATGTAGATCGTGGTTTTCTAAACAAATATTTTTGAGCAGAAGTGTACCTCTAAGCATTTATCAACAGGAACTTGATCCCATTAATAAAGATAATTAAACATAGGGGTAATATAGGGTAATAATATGAAGATAAATCTTGTACATTTAAATGCGTCTATAATACTTATATGCGGGTGTTACAGAATATATAAATATGGAGCCCCATTCAATGAAACATTTTTATATATATTTTTTAAAATATGTAAAGTCAACTGCGAATATTTTATAATTTACTGTTTCATCAGCATGCTTGAGAAGTAAAGGAAACACAAACAGAGGGGGAGCGAAAAACGGAGAAAAGTATTTTCTCGAAAATCTCTGATTTGCTGAAATTGTTTATCACTGAATCTTAGTAATTGCTGTGAGAGAGTGGTTAATATTTTCTTGCAAAAATGCCACTTTTACAAGATTTAATTTGGAAGAAGCTGCATTTATGGCAAACATGGGTGAGTGTAATTTTACAAGAATGTAAGCGGTAATTAACATAGAGATACAGTTATTATAAGTGTCCATTAAATATACAAAGAATATTCATAAGAGACTCATGATATTGAACCTAAATTGTTAGACTACGCTGATCACAAAGATAATTGATCTAGTAAAAATGAGAAAAAATTTTCGAGAGAACACCAGACTCGCACAGAGACGTATTCTTACTTTAATCCCTTTGCGATCGCAAATTTTTCGGACAAGACTGTGTGTCACGGTGACGAAACGGAACATCGAGTAGATTTGTTAATCGGTTACTACCTTCGGTGGAGAATGTACATGTTCTATTTCGTATTGTTAGAAATTCACAGACTAATGTCCTGGAGCTAAGTTAAAAGCGCCGCTTGTAAACAGTGTGATTCTGAGGTATTAATTTTCATCAGATTAGGCGGGTGCTTCGCGCGAATCTCACTTACATCCCTCCGATAAAAGAGAGAACAAATCGGGAAGTATCGACGGTGTCGCGAATTTTGCGAGAAAGAAGAAGAAATGAAGAGAACGAGATCATAAACAAGGATACAAAGAGCGAGATTATTAGAAACAGAAGAAGAGCAGTCGCCGGCAGCGATCGAACGTGGCAGTGAGTTCCCGCGATAACGGAAAGAAAGAACAGCGAGAAAGTAGGCGTGATAGATCATTCTGCGGGGCAACACGCACCTGATAAGCCAGCGCGTTCATGATGATCCCAGGCGGCACCAGATCTAACGGATGGATCTCTTTCATCAACACGTTCGTCGGGATTTTATGGAACTGAATGTACTCGAGGAAGTTGGCCATCACCTCCTTCAGGGTTGCGCTCTGGTTACTGTCGCAGAACTTCTTGCTCCACATCAAGGCCGCCTGAGCAATGAAACTAATGTTAGACACACCTGCGAACTATAATTAATTTTAGCCGACGGAGTCTCTTCGGGAAGTATATTAATCTCTTCAAGGATACACGTGTACATTTAAGTTTAGTTTCGTATGTAACTTATCCCCTTGGGAAAGGATGGTAAAACGTGGAAATAGATGATCTACCTCCTAATTAAGTTAGACGTACTTGGAACTTGGTAAACTCGTCAGCTCGCAGCTCCTCTCTCGCCAGGATCAACAGGACCACGTGTTGGGGGAGCAAAGTGAAGGATCCTAGGTTCAACACTTCGTTGCCATGTTCGATGACGAATTCCAGCACCTTCGAACATCATCAAGATCCGATTAATAGAATCTGACGACATGTACAATGCGCAGGGTGTGCCACTTAACTCGAGCACATTAAATATCACATTGATAAAAGAACGGTATATCATGACAAAACATAATTGAGCGTGAAGAGTCAAATATTCTGATAAGTAGACATTTTTCTCAAGGTCGAACTTTTGGGGCTTGTCCAAATTGTCGTTACTACGCATTCTCGAGAGAGGACAAATGATACCTATGAGTTTTCGCTCTTGGGATGGATGAATTGGAGTTCTTATTTAAAAGTGCAACCATTGATGTGTGCATTTGGATGTGCAGTCGAAATTATGTGATACAATTTCTTCAAAGACTTCCAAAAAGGGTGAAGGTGGTGTGACAGGGGCGGGGGGTTCACCCATGGAGGGCATCGCCCAATTCCAGAAAAGACCCTTTACTACTATTAATAAAGATACCTTTACTACTATTGTATATTTTGAGAGTACAATGAATGGAATGATTTAATTGTAAATAAATATATAATAATGAATTTAATTATATAATTTAAATGTGATAGAAAAATAGGTAAAGCAAATATGTCTCGAGAAAAGTTCCAAATTATTATTTTAAAGGTTACAAAAGTTACAATAACAATTTTGATCGATCGAAGATAAAAAGCAACTATGGCAGCAATGCAGTATAATCGACACACTTCGATCTCTCATTATGCAACGAATACTACCTTATCTACTATCGTCATGCAGCAGGAACGTGCGATTGTTGATCTGATTAATTAATCACGGACGACGTTATCTAATCTTAATTCAATTAGATTAATGATGTTTATCCGATTCCGAGCTAAGAAAAAATAAATCAGGAATCATTCACTTGATGCTCACAATCTTTTGTTTACTCCTTTTAACACAATATCTGTTTATCAGTTATCAGTTAGTTATACAATGTTGAATCGAGACATATGTTGTGGATAATAAATCCGCGTGAGAAGAATTGTATCGGTTGATTTCATTGCGGATTGTCAAAGTGTATTTTCTTCATACACGTGATCGGCTGACTTTTTGCAAAATTATATCTACAAACAGTCACGATCAGCTTGAATTATCGTCTTTTAAATGACAAGAGTTTATAAGTGTCTTGTTTACAAAATGTCACACGATCTACGTGTACTTATTTTTGACAGCTCATTAAAGATTACTCCAAGTGTATTTTCTTACTCCACGTGAATGGAATGTGAATTTGATGAATTTGTGCACTTGTGGGATATTCGTTATAAAATATTATATCAAGATGAATTTCTGAAGAAAACATTTTTAATGTTTTATATTAAAAGATCATCGTTCACAAAGTGTGAACTACTTACCTTAGCAAACAATTTATAGCATACAGATTCGTCTATTTATGAATGAAAACACGAAGACAGTTTTCATTATATTTAAATACTATGACGTCATAGTTTCTATGAAATTAGCAATGTTAGAAAAGAGGTTTACCTTTTGTACCAAGGATTTGGTGCATTTGTACTGAATGTATCGTTCGGCTGATGCCAATAAAGAACACACAGTGTCCACTGTTATACAGCATTGAACAAATCCAGCGCAGGCACTTCTCAACTGGTTCAAGCCATAGTAATCCGCAGCATTCATCACTCCTTTAACGAAAGAAAATATTATTTTGTAATATCGATTAACGATCCATTGATACTTTCATCGTTCAGCAATTTTACACTAAAAGTTTCCAAAATGTTTGATAAAAATTACAGTATCTCAGAAATCTTCAATTGACTATAATTGACACGTATTATATAATAATATAAGCATATAGAATACAAAAACCATTAATTTATTCAATGATTATCTACAGAGACAACTGTTCTGTTTCAATTATTGTACAATGAATTTTAAAAGCGGTTTCTCAAATTTTATGGTGATATAGTTCAACAACTTTAGGCGTAATGATAAAATTAAATGAATTGGAAAATTGCTTGCATAATTGATTGATAAAATAATATAGTTTCAATTACCTAGCAACGTTCTAGGTTGCAGCATGATGCAGCCGGTGTGAATGTATTCTATCACCTGGCGAAATACGTCCGGCTCGAACTCCTCGATGATTATAGTTGGATGTTGATTGGGCTGTGTTCCAGCAATAAATTAAATTTTATAAGAACGTGGGTACATTGCAATTAAAATAGTTCTGACTCTAGGTTGAACTCGATAAACTATGCTAAGCCAATTGCACGGTGCATTCAATGATGGATACACTAAATTTTGAATAAAGAAATTATGTTATTCACTCACAAGCTTCCAATACATTAATTAATCTTTTGTGAACGAACTTTTTTGTTCCGGAGAATTTTTAAACATATCTCTATAATACAATATAATAAAAAATATATACGTTTTGTATACAAATTCCCTTCTGAATAATGAAATAGTATATTTTTTATTTGCGTTAAAAAATTATGTGTATACACGTTTTCGAAGATTCCTGCTCTTCTTTACAGTTTGAAAAGTAATTCAATATACTCTGGTTCAGGAGTTTATAATTATTACGAATACTAACGTTTCCTTCAATAAATTCTTACTCGAACAATTTTCATGATTTTCAACCGCAATTCTAAATATTATGAAACATTTAATCGATCGTCCATCATCGATCGCTTAAGCATCGGTGGAAGTCATGTCGACCACTTCCTCGCCGTGAACATTTCGCGACACAGTTGGCGTGGGTGCAGATTGTCATAGGCAAACTACTGTGCGTCTAACACCATCATAAATCCACGACTACGTAACGAACTTGTGAGATGCAGAAGATTAAACTGTGTCATTCCTGAATGACATTATCGTTATCGTGCGATCCTAGAACTACTACAAATTCCTCTATACGATAACTAGGCGATCATTCATCCTCGCGATCCGCTAGGTCGCTGCGTCCAATTTGAAATTCGCATGCTCACTCAAAAACGAAAAAAAAAATATATACATAAACACGATATTTATATTACACTCTCAGCTATCGAGTACTAGCTAGCACTACTTCCAAGATGTCAGCTTATGGATAGAGTCTTTTGTGTTCTTTCACCATAGTCTTAATCATTTTCACGAATTAATCCTAGCACGAATGAAAATATGCTTTACACCTCATCATTATTTCTTCTATTATGTATTATGAGCTTTATTGAATTGATTATTCATTTATAATTGCACACATGAATAATAATATGCTTTTGTATCATTTGATAAATCATGAATGAATAGACAGATTTTATTAAACGACGTGTGCAATTTGAAATTTTACTTACATTCGTACCAGATCCAATATAATGTATAAATATTCGAAATTCTTGTTATTAAATATTTCACTGACTATGCAAAACGAAATATCTTTCTTGTATCAACAAATATATTTTGTATTATAAGAGAATTAGCTTGGCTTAATAAATAGTTAAGTACGATCAATCTGTAGTTCATATTGGTTTGATAAATAATTGTTGATTAAAACAAAAGAGGTCCAAGTGTTTGTACACTATTATACACAGTTTCTACGAGCCAGAGCAACAAAAACGAAGTATAATCACAAGGGTCATTTGATGGTTCGTGTGACATCAGTGCGAGATCTATCATGCAGTTCTATAAATCACGATGAAATCGAGACTCTCCAAGACAACAGCCAATTTCTCCTAATGAGAATCGTTGAGAATGAGCTCTAGAATCTATGGTAGTTAATTTGTCTGTTATTCGTCTGAAAGTTCTATGCTATAGACTGTACAAGACTGTATGAGCAAGAATGAGTAAACAGTGGAAAACAGAGCATCGTATCCAGAAGAGACGTTCATAGTACCTCTTGAATGGGAGCCAACTGCTGCGTGAACCCTGACCGCTATACGTCATATAACAGATGCAGATTTACAGTAATTTTAGCGGTGAGATTGTCCGTGTCTGTAGCTTACACATACTCCTTTAAATTTCAACTATTATTTCTGTATTTTCTTCCGTATCGGAAATAATTCAGATTAAAGATTCCTACGGTTTCTGCTGTTAGGTTTCAGTGCCGGGATGTGTACTACTCTTTGTGACGACGGACAGTAAGAAGGATTGCAAGGAAACAATCGCTGCGAAATGACTGCAATTACCTGTTGCGCCGCATTCTGTAGATTCAACAGCGGCTCCGAGCTTCTCTTCAGGAACATGCGGATCTTGTTCTCGCGCGTCGGCGGCTCTTTCTTGCGCTGAGGACTCGGCGCTTGGTAGAGCATTTTGTGAAACACTCTGGAACAATACGGAATCAGTGGAATTGCACCTTACTAGACTGCGGGTTCGTGGGTATTTATACTTTATAAGAATTCTCGAGAAAGAGGAAGACACGGAGAGACTTCAATAGAATTTCGTAGTTCCAGTTTCTCCGCATTTTTAACCCTTTGCACTCAGAATTATTTTCAAATTTTCTTGCCGACAATTCCCTACTGTTTTAAATGTTACATTTGAAATTTATAATACTTCGAGGGACAGTTCCTTGACTGATATCTATTTTAAATAATTGTACTCAAACTTCGTTGTAATTTATATTTGTCCTTAACTAAAAAATAAGACAATTAAATACTGGGTTGACAAGAAAGTGATTTCGGTATTTTCAGGTGAAATACAACCCAATTCTGGGAAAACTTTGAAGTTTCATGAGCTCAGAATTATGAAGCTACCATGCCAATAGATCATCGAACAAAATTGAAAATTTTATATTCATTAAAGTTCATTGTTTGAATAGAAAAATTGGGTTTTATTTCGTCTTAAACCCAATAGACAAAGGAAGAACCAAATACATATAAAAACCCGTTTTACTTTTTCTCTTTCTCTAAAGTCGAGTGATATTCTCCAAAGGAGTGCAAAGGGTTAATCCATGAATGGTGTAGAGTTTCCTCAGAAAGATTCTATAAAAATTTACTGAGATACACTGAAGACACCCAGACGTATTGAAAAAACGTAATGTATTTAAATGAAATTTTAGGAGGAAGGATAAAGACAATCTTTGGATTTGTTATGCTAGAGTAGCCCTTTAAAGAGTAAAGTTATACACACCTACTCCTCGCCGCTAAGACAGCCTTGACAGCGCACACTGGTTCTCTGGTTTCGCCGACGAGGAAGGTGACGTCGCAGAGTTCCGGCATTCGAGCCAGAAACTTCATGTCTTCGGCCAAGCCGGTCTTATTCTCGAAAGTCGAATAATCCGACTCGTCGGTCACCCCGGACCCCGAAGCCTCCGGCATCGTGCTCGTATTTTCCTATACACAATTCCGTGCACTGTCATTTAATATTAGATGATTGCATAACTTCGTGCCTGATTTGAAAATAAAATTTAATGATTAAATTTTAATGAATACAACTTAATTGATCAATTATACGTATAGTCACCATTCTTTTTTAATTATAGAAGATTTAACAATTTTTAACTTTTAATTTAACCAATCTTTAACCAATCTTCAAAATTTAACCGTTGAATTTTATTTACAAATCGGGCACGCACTTATGCAATTATTTAATATTTAACTAGGACTACAAAATGTCGTCCAACCTTGCAAGGGATTTAACTGAGCAGTGAACAAGAAGAGAAGCAGAAATTGATTTAATGAAAACTCACTTATTCAGCGATAAATAAACTTTCTATTTAAAATTCACTATTAAAAATCACTGTTAAATCGATACTGATTTTACGCAAGATTTTTCTTAAGAGCTTAGGGGGGACGGGGTGATCGAATTTATAGCAATTGCATGTTTCAGTTTTTTTCTGCAAATTAGTATCCACAGTCGATGATAATTGGTTGAAAAAATCTGTGTTTTTCCTAATTAAATTAACTAATTAAATCAATTTCCGTTCTTCTCTTGTTCACTACTTCAATAGTTATTTGGTCCTTTGCACTCCGAATTATTTTTCAATTTTCTTGACAATAATTCGCAACTGTTTTAAGTGTTTTATTTGAAGTTTACTTCAAAGGATTGTTCCTTGACTGCTACTTGTTTTAAACAATCTTATTTACTAATTATATTAAATATAGCTCTCAAATTTTGTTGCAATTCATATTTGTGGAACTTATATTTGTTTTTAACTAAATCCCGTTTTATTTACATTTATGTTTCTCTGATGTCGAGTCACACTCGACAAAGGAGTGCAAAGGGTTAACAAAGTCGAGGCGAACAATTTGGCAAATGATTTATACAGTCGACAAATTGAATTAGGTAAAGAGTAGAGAGTGTAGAATAAGGATAAAATAAATCACGGATTAAATTACACATTCTATAAAAATATGTGACCTCATTGGGGTTCGTGTAATTTGGCAGCCAGTGTGATAAAAGAGGATATAGAATTCGGAATAAAATTTAATTGTTCATTGTCAGAAGAGGGATGGTTTTGGGACTGGCAAGACAGACTTATTCCATTTGTAGTATTTTTAAACACTAATTTTATGTTCTTTACATATTTTTGTCATTTTGTGTTGAATGTATTCATTTGTTTGGTAATGCATGCATAAAGCTGGATATAATACTAAATTAGCTGTTTTCTTCTTTTATTTTTAATTAAATGTTTGTGTTATCAACAACAGAATATTGAAAATAAATATGTAAATAATCTTTTAGTTTCTTTAACATTCAATAAGAGATTTTACATAAATAAATAAATTCATTTCCCGTTATGATGGTTGAGGGCAGTCTAAGTTTATTAAATTCAAAACAAAGAAAAACGGAGACAGAAATAGAGAAAGAAGTAAAAATGCACTTTTAATATACGTAGATTAATAATGCAGATAAATAAATCAGGAGTAGGCTGAAATATCCCCATAATGTCAGAAGAGAGTTACAACTGGTAGCATTTATGCATGACATTTATAAAATTCACTAGAACGTGTAAAATTTATTCTCACCTTTTGTACAAGATAAAATAAAAATGTGCCGTAACAAATATAGGACTCTGGGGGCGGAGGAGGCTTATATTTTTGAAAATAGTATATGTGCATGATGTCTTTTAGAATTAATAATATAGCATGCAGAGTTCAATTGATCTGACGATGATATTTTTATTCCTGGTTCTATATAGAAGTTTTTCATTTTGAGGGTTGCGTGGGGTGTAGGAGAATTAAAAAAAAACTCGACGAAAAATTAATTTAAAAAGTTCGATTCCAAAATTGAGGACGATATTTCTTTTTGCCTGGGATTATTTGAACATATTAAAAATATTCACATATCAAAGTCTTTTCAAGACTGGCCAAATGAAAAATGTTCTGATTTCATTTTAGTTAAATAAAACCGATTATTTGTATAAAACAGTAGGAATTAGATACATGATCTTAATTTTGTTAATTATGTTTGTCTCCTCGACATCGAACACGTGTGCATACAAATACTGACGTGAAATAAACAGGGTGTCCCATTAAAAATTATAGATATAATCGATAAAAATAATTAAATAAAATCGAGTTTGGAATCCAGTGAGGCGTCTGTTCTCTCCAATTAAATTTTCAGAGTCAATTTTCTCGAAACCCAAAGGGTCAAGTAAAAACAATTGATTTCCTATTGTTACGATGTTATTTTCGACTTTTCTTCCACGGTTGTACCATCAATGCTGGGACACCCTCTATAGAAAGTTATTTACGAAAAGCTGTTCTCACGTGAAAGGTTTTTAATGCATCCAGTCAGCTGAACGCGTTAAGAAGTTCCAAAGAAAAGGCGGGAGCACGCTTTAATGGACGAAATGCACTTTCCTTTATCGCATAGGGAAATCTGCGAGTCCATCGATAAATCAGCCGTTCCCTCCCCTTCCACAAAAGCTTTAACTACCCCTCCTGGTAACGATGTACGTTATCTACAATGTAGTTAACCTACTTGGGGCTGGAGACTGCTTTAATCCTTGTCCCCGACAGTAAACTGTCATTTACATTTGACATTTAAATCGGACGAATTATTTCAACGGCATTTCGCGACATTTCAACTTTAATATCCGATCAAATTGGCTGTCGATGAACGCAGACTTAGAACGGTGTACTTTCTGTTCCTTGGCTTTATTTCCACTTCGAAACCTAAAGCTATATTCACACTGAACCAACAACGAGCAACTTTTTCTTTACTGAAAGCTTTGCACTCGGAGCTACTTTAAGCTGAAAATTAAACATTTCTTCCGAACTAGAATAATTCCATTCTATATTAATTTTTTTCTTTGCATGAATATAAAATTGTGATATAATACCTCGTACAATATTTAAATGTTTAGTAATTGATTAGATACGTTCATATTTAGCAGTAATGAAGGAGTGAAAATGAAACAATTTAGATTTTTCATTTCATTAACACTAAAGTTGTAGAGTTTTGCAGAAAATTGTTAAATAAAAAAAATTTATGCACTTGTGAATGTATATTACTTTTGTACATATTGCTACGAGTTCTCTTATTGGATATAAATAATGATTTCAATTGGCTGCTAGAAAATTAGAATTTAGATTGAAGTTTCAATTATTACAAAATTAATTTAATTGTAAAGGAATTAGTTTTCAAAATGTACCGATTCCTTGCAATCGTTAACGCTAGGCTCTTCTAACTGAATATTTACTGCACTATAGTTTTGGAACTGCGTTTTGGGTTTCGTGAAATCTAGCATAGTTAAATGTCATGCAACAGTTTAATTCTGAGACACGATGCGCTTTAATCCACAGGAATTTGAGAAAGGTCATACGGCACTGTACATGCATAGTGTACATATGTATATTTTGAATAGTATAAGTCTGCAATATAGAATATTTTTTCAGAAATTTCAGGATGCTTTTATTTTCACTGAAACTTGCTAAACTTTTACTTTGATCAACGTCATGGAATATTCTGATTACAGCCCTGGTTACACTTTAGTTTTGTGTAAAATTTCACGGTATTTTGATCTTGAAACTCTCGGTGCATCCTTGTTTTGAACATTATTATGAGAGAGGACTTTGAAACTTGTACACATTTGCTTAAAATTATGTATCAAGGTCAGATTTAATGCAAAGCTATTGAAGGGATAAGTTTGTTTGTTTCATATTTTTAATTATATATTTCGTGTCTTCCTTTATACTATTTCTTTTTTCCTTTTACTCGAGTACACAATCTTCTATTTGAGTTTAGTAACTTTGTATTGCCTAACAAAGTGTTGTTATTCTGGTTAAAACTGTACTTGTTATTTTAGTCGCTATTTATCAATTTATTTTGAGTGTTATTATTCAAGCTATGCTGCAGTTTTCTTTTTACTTTGATGTAATCATGTAATTACTTCACGCACTAAAGACCTTAATGAAAAATAAAATAGATAGGCATAAATAAAATTTTCGAAATTCTTACCTTGGCTATTAGAAATCGGTTACTATCTAATAAATTGTTATTAAACTGTTAATACTATTAGAATATCCTCAGAACAGTAAACATTCACCAAATCATTCACCAAAAACGAGACTGGTGAGAAATAACAAAATAAAAATATGAGAGTACATAGGTTTATCAGATTCCAGATAGATGTTCAATAAAAAGAGCTACTTAACCTTCCAATAAAAAATAAGATCACAACTACCCTTAAGTACAGAAATGTTAATTGCTAACCTAATATTGTAGCTTGCTTGTATATTTTTTTCTAAAACAGTATATCAAACTACGTTTACATTTTGATCGAAATAAATATAATATATATATAATATAATTGAAATACTGCATTTATTTAAAGTACTTTTTGAAAGTCCACTGAAGGATTAAATATACAGAAAGTGTTGGAGATTATTTCCGATAAGAGCCTATATTTTCATTGTTTGTAAATAATCGAGAAATTGAAGAATTAATTAGTGCACCTGACAAAAACTCTCAAAATCTTATCTGTAACACCGGAAATAAAAGAATTAGACAGACACCTCGGAAAAAGCCCATAAAGCATGGTAATCGCATTCATCTGGCCACCAAATTGCATCATGTGCCCCGGTCGGAGGAACGGGGTCACTCTCAAAAGAAAGATCGACAAAAGGGGTGCCCCGTAGAAGGGGTAAATTACCTGTTGCTCGAATCCCGGAGCCCCCTCGCTCGCCGGGTCGCTTTTGCCCCGAAAAAACACTTTTACCTCACTTCCGCGCTTCCACGATCACGCATAATCCACCACTCTGGCCGTGAACAGCATCCCCTGTCGCGACCACCCTTAAAACATTATCTCGTTCTGAACGTGGCCGACAGCCTCGACGAAAACGAGTGTAACTGGTCACGAAACGAAGACGAAGCGTCGGAACAAGACTCCCACGAGCCACCCCTGTCGACAACCACCTAACCCCTGTTGCTTTCAGGGCCAACCCCGACCGAGCGATTATGCCACGAGAGACACGCCTGCTCGCGACCGAGTTTCCGAGACAAAGGCCTTCCTCTCCACCTGGATTCCTCTAATGATCTCAGCCTGGGCACGCTCCGAAGCTCCTTTTCTTCTTAGATCAGAATGCACGCGCGGGGGTTGTTTTCCGAGCAGGTTGGTGTTTCGTGAATGGAGCTTCTCTCGCGTGTCGATTACGAAAACGGTGCTCGGTTTCGGGCAGAACGAGTCAACTGCGCCGAGTGTCCACTCCCTGAGGCCAAACCACCCTTACTGCGCACTCGCAGAGAACCGTGTTGGGGGTTGAAACCCGCCGGCTGCGCCTGTACGACCCGCAGCCTCCTCCGAAGGACCTCTCCCTTTCCTATCGGGGAATTTTTAAATGTCACCTAGTTACCGGGTATCCTTGACGTAACCTGAGATCGCCGGTATCTAGGGGTTGAGGGGGTTTGGCATGGTGGAGGGGATTCAGAGGGGCTGGAGGACCTGTTTGATCCGTGGGCTATTTTGAAGGACCTTCCGGTCAATTTTTAGATGTTACCTGGTCAGTGTGTCCTTCCTAGAAACTGGAGTAAAATTTCAAGGGGTTGAAAGGGAAAAGAGCTGGTACAGAATGGGATTTATAGGTCCAAATAATGGATTTTACAAAATGTGTCGGATATATAGTTTTATAAAAATCACAAGACAATCTAGATTTCTCAGAATTTTTATAATAGTACGTCCTCGAATAAAGGAATTTATTGAATAATTTGAATAATTAAAAAATAAACAATGTGAAAGAGGTCATTTGACCGATCGTGGTACGGTTAGTGTTAAAAGTCAACTGTTTGTCAGATACCCTTGATGTAATCTTAGATCTGTGGTTTCTGAAGGGGGCTGAAAATATTGAGTGTTGGAGGACCTATTTTTGATCTCCGTTTCGGCGGAGAAATTGATGCAGTTTTAAATGTTACATGGTCTCCTTGTCCTCGATGAAAATTAGAGTGGGTAATTTTTATAGTTTTGAGGGGTGGAGACAAGATTGATGGAAAAATAAGTAGGAATAGGATTTCAAGAAGCAGTAGGAGCTATCAATGGATTTTTGAAGGTTACCTAGTTACGGGGATCTGTGGTGTAACTTGAGATCGCTGCTTTCCTAGAATGTACAAGGGTTGGAGAGGGATGAAGAGGTTGGGGACGGGTTGAAGAGGATGGAGTACCTGTTTGATCCGTAGTCTGTTTTGGAGGATCTTTCTGTGGATCTTTGTTACTTGGTTACCGTGTACTTGATAGAAACTGGAACGGATTTTTAGGGGTTGAGGAGATAGAGAGAGAAAGGATGGAGTATAAGAAGGAAGATCTTGTAGAATCTGAAGGGCCTCGTCTTTTCACATTGGTTGATTTTTGAAGGTCAAGTACGCCACCTATGATTGGCGATTTGTAAGGGGTGGCAGGTGGTTTGATGATATCGTTTTCTTTCGTAGTATATAAGCTGCAGAACATTTGTAGCTATTAAATACAATTTGAAATGTATCTTCAACAATTATATTTCAGAAGTTGAATAGAATTATATTTTTTAGCGTTTATATTTAACAAGAAATAATGTTTAGAGTGAAGAAGACAGTAATTAAGAAAGGAAATTGTGACGTAATATTCTGAAAATATTCTGTGGAAGTTTCAAATATCGATTTAATCCTAACTTTCTGTAACTTCATTATTGGTCCATTTTCGAGCAAACATTTTCGTTACATATTCATAAAGCTTGAAACTTTTCCAGTATATTCACAACAAAAATCTATTTTCGCAACCTCGTGTTGATAGAGTTTACGAGCAGTCAATAAATCTTAACAAAATTCCGTATATAAAATTAAACAATTGAGTTTACAAATTATTATGACAAAACGAGATTTCTTGTCTCGATAAACTGGATTTAAATTCGATAAAACTTTAAAATAACTCGAACCACAACACAGTATGGAATAATCCAATATCCAATAGTACAAGGTAGCTACAATGTAGAAGATTTCAACGAAAATACAGTCGGGATTCATAAATCTGTTGGCAGTTTGTCGAATAAAGACTATTTCTATAAAATTAATCTTGCAATTATGCAAGTATCCTAAGCTCCGCACGGTTTTTCACATCGAGTTACAACTTGGGCAACGAAAGTGAAGGTAACGTGAACTCCACCGTGACGAATCCGGGTCAAGCTCAAAATCTGGCTCTGTGGACCACAACCATTCATGACTGTAGGGGGAGTCTCGTCTCCCTCCATTGCAGACCGTCTTTCTCTACTAATCAATAACATTCGGCCCTGCAACAAGTTGCTACCCCGGCTGGAAGTTGAGGAAATGGCGCAAGCATTTTGATCGAATAAAAATTTCCCTCTTCACAAAGCCACCAGTGACCCAATTATTAATACCCCAAATATATAGATGTTTATAAGCCCCTTTATTAATGGAGGGAATAATTAGAACGCCAAGGATTTTTCGTGCTAATGTTATTCTTAGAACAGTACATATTATTAGACAGATTTCATTTATACAATTCTTTGATTCTGATTTTCTATCTGTCTATCTGAAATATTCACAATCTAGTTATTTGTTTTTTAAATATTTCTATCTTTGTTCTATTGAAAGGTGAACTCAATTTTTTCATACTTTTAGAAGACTATTCTTTAATTTTAGTACATATATTTTCCTCATTTCTTATTATTTCCTAATATTCTCTACATTCTCTCAATAAATTTATAGTTTTATGGTACAACTGCACGGATTTCTATTAACATTTACCTTCAGCATGAATTTTATATAGTGATTCAATATGAAATTCTTTCTGTTAGTCTTGATTTAATCAACGGAACAAAAGCAATGAATTTATTTAAAGAATTAGTAAAGTATAACAAAAGAACCACGAGTAACAATTTTGAGAAGTAACAAATGTTGGAATTTTTACTGTATTCTATTAAATCCTCGACATATAAATTAAGTACTATTAGATAAGATTAAATATGTTATCTACTATTGTACTTATCATTTGTTTAACAATGAATTCTGGCATAAATTCATACAGTAAATTCATGACAAGGGGTTGATCAGACACAGGAAAGCAAATTCCACTCATTGTACTTACTACATTTTTAATAGTATTCTGTATTTAACAGTTCATAGTATTTACTATCGTATACTTATCGAAATACACTATAGGCCCTACTGTTTGTTATTCATAACACTATGAGTTCTTCTTAGTCTTGTTAGAATTAGCTCTTCGAAATCGTACTTGTAAAATGAAATTCTGGAAATGTGGTATGACGATTCAAAGTGCCAGGCAATTTGAATCAACGGGAGACGCGTGCAGGATTTTTCCGAGAAATTCCGTAGAAAAGACGTGTCCTCATCGACGGTATTCCCTAGGCGAGGAACGTTTGAACGTCGAAGAACGCGTGCGCGAGAATAACGAACGATTTCGTTTTGGTTTCCGTAGCAGCCCCTCGATAATTGGCGAACGGCTCGTTAGACACACGCAGCACTTCGAAAAACTTCTTAAAATGTCTCGACGAATTTTTTCCGAGTACCAACACAATCCTTGTGAAATCTTAACTCGATAATTTTGCATAGTTCCCTCTCCCCTCGCGCGATTGAATAATCAACGTTTACATGAAAATCAAAATCGAGTCAGTGATTGACTATTGATTGAACTGGTTTAGCGATTCATCAAGAATTTGCTGGAGTAGAGCGACGCCGAAGTGGGAACGGAAATTTATGGTCAGACCGAAATAGTTCAAGGTTGATCCGAACTATGTCATGACCGACTTTCATGGGGAACTCTCGATTCAATACTGTGTGTAATTATGCATATCGGGCGCGTTAAAGGTCCCATGGCTTTTGAGCTAATTGCAATTGGGCGCGAACGAAAATAAGGGTGTGAAATTGTTGTTTTCGTAAAGAATGACACGCGATTGGTACACATTGATTAGTAATATAAAAATTTAACGATTTTTAACGTCAATAATTGAGTGAATTGATTAATGTTTTGTAGATTTAATGGTTCAAATGTGATGGGATCTAGTAATGGAACAGAAAAACAATTTATAGGGCTCTTTGTTAAAAAATTTAGATGTTATAAAACATTAATTTGGAATTTATAGAACACTTTGCTAGAATTTTAGAGTAGAAATAATTCTAAAATAGAGATAGTCTAAGTTCTCATTCATAGGAATAATAAATAGAAATGGTTTAAACTAGGAGGGTGTTTTATTAATTTAATGATTTAAAAGTAATAGAATCTTGTACTGGCACGAAAAGAAAATTGATAAAACATTTTACTAAAATCTGGAAAAAGAACAAAATTCTAATATATTTTGTTTTGTGCACAATAATTATAAGAACATGAATATTACGTGGAAAACGTACTTCCTTTTCATAACGTGTTATTAAAAATTTAATTTACGAGCTATAAACGAATGGACAGTACGAGCTGAAAAATGAGATAAATTCTCATAAGAACTTACACACTCGGGAAGTTTGAAATATATTCAACAAATAACTTGTAATATTTATTAACATTCACCTATGCATAGTTAATGGTACAGTCTCGATGAAAATTAAAAGAAATATTGTCAATTTGAACAACTTACTTGATGTAAATTAATTAATCAACTCAAAGAGTTCACTCAGACTTTCTTTTCAATTAAACCCTTGTGCAACGTTCCAGTACAGATTTATTAAACTCTTCCGAGTAAATATAATTACTTTGAACATAGAAACATACAATGTATACGTTCTCAAAATGATAAAATTTTAATTTTAACATTGCTTGACCATTGCACGAAAGTAAATTGTATCGGATATTAAAAAATACTATAATTCGAAATAGAAAATAGTCATTTTCGAAATTATTCGTTTATTTAAACAAATCTACCTTCGTTCTATCGGTGAAGACCGGGAAATGGAGAAAGAATTGAATGGTGAGAAGAACATCTCCACCAATAACATAAAACAACATCGATTTATTTCAACACAAATACTTGCACGTTACGATAGAGGTTCGTAGTAATGATAATAGTGATAATAATATTCATATATACAGGAAATAAGGCACGTTCGATATTACATTAATTAACGTGCGACCAGCGTCGCTCGGCTGTCTGTTATATCTCTTATCATCATCATTGTATCTCCACCTCTCACGATATGCAACATCCTTACCAAATGTAGAAAATGTCTTACATTATATATATAATATTTATAATATATTTATATATCTATCTGTATAAACGTTCTCGTTGAATTCCATTCGTCCGTTCATCGATATTTCGAAGAAAAGAATCTTACACCACCTTAAAATCTACAATGTATGCTCTCCCATTCCGCTTAATTACTCGTGATGATAATCGCAACCATAATTGGTCGCCCGTGTCCATAATCTCCATTCAAGTTTCAGGAAAAATGTTCACGGTCTTGTTCTCGCTGAACGCGTGCCAGGAATCGCGAAAAATTTTGATTAATTGTTACAAATCAAAACCGATAACGTCTCGAAATCATAGTTTGCTTTTCAAGTTCATTCCTCCCACCGCATCATTTCGCTACTCCCACCATTCTATTATTTTCGTGAAAACATATCGAATGAACGATTTATGCTCTCTAAATCAATTGTTACATCCTCTAATTTTTCTAGTTGCATTTTCCAGCAGAGAATCATCAAATTTTCTAAATCAATTCTTTACTATCCGCGCGTGGTTCTTGGAAAAGTTTTAATGTAAATATGAAGAGCATTAAAACTTCTCTACATTTTTGAAAATTGAAAAATGTGCTTTGTAGAATTTATGTAAGTGTAGAGGATAATAATTTCTCTGTAATAAATCGCATAATCTCTCGGGCGTAGGTGTAATGGTTATCTGATCATTGAAGTTGAAGAGTATTCTAAAAGTGTAGGCGTTAAGGGCAGTTATATCGTCCCACTCAAACTGAAGAGCACTTTGATCATTATTAATTCTCGGCGTACTTGGACCTTTCTATTTAAAAACTTTTAATTTTTTTTCTAGGCTAAGAATAGAAGATTCATAACATCTTATTTCAAGTATCCTGTGCTGTCTTTTTAAAAACAATTTAGTGTTTGTTCTGTAGAAGATATTCTTAAGATAACTGAATTGCATAATTTTCAATTGATTTCAATTAATTTAAAGTTCTCCAACATTTTCTAATTGATTTATAAATCAGTATAAAATCATCTAAAAATGTCCATTGTCGATTAGTAATTTGTCTGCAAGCACACAACAAATTCAAATACAAATTGCAATTCCAATTGAATCTTTCTACTTCGACTACCACAAATTAGAAAATCAACGTGCTCTCCGTCTATACTACTCGTTAACAATTCCTCGAGTCCTACTGGCAGAAAATATGAACAATGATCGATTCTAAAATTAGGGGTGTGTGTGGAATGACCTGGAACAGCAAAATCAATTTGCTTCAACTGATAAATCTTTATCGCGACATTTCATCGAATCTTATTTTTCACGGAGCATTTCTTCTGTGCACTCGTCAATGCATTGCACGCTTAGGTTTCGCATGATTGGAGCTAAACTCGCACAATTGTGAACTTGTCCGTTGATTGGCAATCGTCGGGGACAATCGTCGAATGTACAATATTGTCACGAAGAACTTTTTAATAAAATTAGATCGATGATTTCAATGATTAACAATAATACTTGACAGTTTTTCTTTTCGATATGTAGAAGTGTCGCGAAAGATAGCATGCGCGGTGCAAGACAAACGATTTGCGGAAGAATTCGAAAACGTTGGGACAGTATGTTTGATACACTGGCAGCGACATTCATGATTTCGTTGGCACGCACAGACGTCTGTAGATCACGTCAATGGAATCTCGGTAGTCGACCCTTTGGTGTCCTTTGATAGAAGGAAGCCATTTTTCGGAACTGTTGCGGCACAAGTTCAACTGATTCGTTTCTGTGTGCACATCTTTTGCTTCAAAAATTTGTACTTTCTTCAGTGTAAATCATTCGCAAATTGAGAAATTTTCAATGCGGTATCTTTTGAGACAGTTATCCGAATCTTCATTGGATTTTACAAAATGGGTACTGTAATTACTGGACTGCAGTTCTAGAAAAATCACACTTTTAATTGCATGAATGTTCCTTCCAAGATTTTTTGGGGTTTGAAATAATAGATAAATGATGGTGTGCTATTTTTTGAGACGAAACTTTCCTAATTGCTTCAGCGATTATAATAGGTTCCATTGGTTGAATTATACTGAATAGTCTCAACGATTCTTTCAATGAATCCACGTTCGAGCGACGAGTAAAATGTCGATAGTGTAACTATCTGCTCAGTACAACGACCCTAAATGGTCAATTGATTTTTTCTATTCATAGAGTTCCATGCTTAAAGTATTTATAAAATTACTATGTCGAACGTGCGAGTGAAACTTGATTTGGACTGATATTATGCATTCCTGTCAAACTGTAAATTACATCGTGTCTGTAAAATAGACTGATCAAACATAATTTTCTTTGTTATTTAACAAAAGCTTTCAAATAGGCAGTATTGTGTATGTTAATCTCATTTTCTATAAATAAGTAAATTTATATGAACATTCGTGGTCTATGTTATTATATAAATATACAAGGCAATTAATGATTCTTATTGCACAAATACAAATATCACATCCCATTTTGTTAATCAAAATTCAATGAAGGCTTCAACGTGTTGTCATTTTATATACATTCTCAACTACTTTATTTGATTTTTCTACTATTTCTTACATCAAACATGATACTTTGTGTGACTTTGCTTTTGAAATCCTACTTCTGAATTTTTAAAGAAAGTTACTTCTCAGATTTTCATAAAACTTGTATATAATATAAATTTCGAGACTATCAACTCTACGCAATTTTTTCGTGAGCATCGTTCATATTCAAAGGGTGAATGCAACCCTCAAAATTAGGATTGTCAAATGTACTTGCGGAATTTTTAATACTGCATTGGCCAATGCACTCAAATTTTTAAAAGAGTCCTTTGTTCCAAACACATTAAAAAATATAATTGTTTAATTACGAATATAAAAGTTCAGTTGTACTGCTAAAAATACTTTGTAGGATTTTTAATACTGCGTAGGCCTATGCACATAAATTTTGAAAAAAGTTCTTTGTCTAAACCACACATTGAAAACTATGATTTCCTTCTCATGAACATAAATTGTGCTCACAAAAGTACGTGTAACACTTTTCCAAGTTTTATCTGACGGTGGAAGTTTTGCAAAAATCGATAATCTGAAGCTACTCGTTTGGAGAACAATAATCCGTTTGTAAACAATGGTGGACACCGAAGGGCCGCACGGATCGTCCTCGAGGAACTCGTGGCTCAAGATCACGCACTCTGCTAATTATTTATTCTCGCACATACACTCGTAATTATACACTCGGAAAATTTACGTTAGGCGGTATCTAAACTGGCATCGAGATACTTTACACGAATGTACAAAAGTCTTCCTAGACAGTATATCGGAATGTATACCGTCGCCCGTCCGCTCTGCTTGTCCCTACACGCTACAGGTGATCTAAATTACTTCGGAAAAAGGGTTCTTATCGTCGCACACGAACTTGGAATCATAGTCAACTTCGCTATCAACCACACTGGAATGTACGATATTGCCGTGAGCGTTGTGAGCACGACAGAGAGACAAGGGATGATCGACGAATCATCGATTGGCTGATCCATACTAGTCGTTTGGGTTTTAATTCGCACACTTCCGAAAGCTTTCTACAATCAACTTACTAGCTTTACCTCGAAAAAACTAAGAATTCATATTAGAATTCATATTTCAATTCATATCGAAATCAAGTCGCAAAACGAAGACGATTTCAACCCCTCCAGATTTATTATACAATGTGATGCATTAATTTAAAGTCCTTTAATTTATCTTTATAATGTAAAATAAGAATAATGTGTAACATTAATGTACATTAATTTTTATATACAGTAGAAAGAATTTGGAACGTACAAATGTTATTTATATTTGTTTTTGTAACTTCATGGACTGATATAAAATTCAGATCTGAGGGGGCTGATATCAACCTTGAAGTATAAATAATTTTTAAAAATATTCTACGTAAGATGAGTAGATTATTTTTATTTTTCTGGCTAGTTCGAAAGCTTCCCTTTCACTGTTGTTAGGTTCGATTTCAAATTTAGGCTTTAAATGGATTGAGACGATGTGCAGACATCGGTTAAAATACAAGCTTGTAAAATGTTGTAAATAGTACTTGTCTTTTAAATTCTGAAATCTTCGAGGATTGATTAAACTATAGACGAACGTAATCAACTTCAAGACTAACGTTCAATACTGATATGCAGGAATGTAAAGCATAGAATTCTTAGATTCCATGTGTTAAAATTCTTAAATTCGATGTGATATGTTCACGAAAGTTCATAGAGCTTTAATTCTTAATGTTAATATGTATCTTGAAGCGGTAGTTCGGATAAAAATGAATTTATCAATCTGTCCAATCGGACGTTCTCTGAATAGCTGAATTCTTAACATTCATTTGATATGTAGATAGATATAATAAATTTCGTAACTCCAACACTAAAGATTATCAATGAATACTAACATAAAATCATTCTTAACAATTTCTCTATTTCATTTGCTTCTAAAACAATTGTCCCTTGGATCTTAAAACTATTAAATGAAAAATTTCGAAGAAATCAAATGTTCCGTAACATTTAACAAACTAATTTTTAAAAGTCTTGTGATATACGTGGATGCATTTCCACTGGAGTTTGTTTCGTAGCAAAAATTTGTAAAATCGAGTTTCAATTTTCCCACAGTTGGCCAGTCAACGATTCGTCGTACTACGATTCAATCGAAACACGTCGTGATCTCTGTGATGGCACTCGCCATAAGCGGCTTGCTCGAACTGTCCGATCCCCGTTAAAAAGTCTATGATCGAACGAAAGCGACGATCGAGGCTCCCGTCAGGAGATCAATGCGGTCGCGTTCGTTCGGCCATTTCGGAAAGAAATCTAAGCAACGCATACTCTCGACACGCGTTTCGCTGCCACTGATGCATTGTCAACCTAATTATTGTCTTAACCTACAGAACCAGCCGCTAAAACCTCGTTTCCATTCGTATGTGGCTCGCGAAGACACCTTCTCATAGCCATTACCGATCAAAATTTCGTAAACGTAACAAACTTTACAACTATTCGAGTTAGTATACTACAGAAAATCATATCCAACTTCTTCGAGACACGTGAAACACGTTAACGTATCCAAAGAACAAAACTCGGATCTCGTTAACAACGAACAAAGTTAAACGAACAACATACATAATTATGTAAACGTAATATTAGATTGTTGCATTTGAAGTGTGTCTTGTAATACTTTCATGGACGATCAGTCATTGCTAGTCAGTTTGAAATGGATCAGAGAAATTCTTTTTTTTGGAACTTTACGATAACGAATGCTAGTATCGAGTAAGAAATAATTTGCAAGAATCGACGTTGAATTATTTACAAACCTATAACAGTTAAAGAAAATTCGTTCTAATGAATGTTAGACTTCCCATTGTTAACGGAACAAAGGTAGAAGTGATAATATTACTACATCTATTTAGAAAGTGCAAATAAAAATTCTAAATTATGATACCGGGTAGTTGACCTTTCGATTTAATGAGAAAAATTCGCTAGAATCTCTTCGGGTAGGGGGGGGGGGGACATAAGAAGAAATGATCCATCTGCAACAAGCTAATACTAAATCTCGGGAACCAACTATTCTGCGAGAACTATTCAATTCTTCAATGTCAGCGAAAGCGTAGCTCAAACACAGACCAGCTCGATCGCTCTCGAAGCGGTTGTCCCGCCTCTTATTGTACATCAGTTACAATTTCGACCGAAGGCAATGTCCCTGTTCGGTCTTTCTTAAGTCGATAAATCTATTGCACTTCGTCTGTTCGAATATCCTATAGAAGTTACGGTCCGACGATCGGCGATTGGATCGTGTCTTCTCTTCTGTCTTCGCGCTCGAAGCCTCGTCCTTGGAGGGATCCTGATTTCTCTCGAAGGAGACGTGCTTCTCGATGAGACTCGCGACCTTTTCGTCCTCGCAGTCGAGCTTGAGCGTCCATTCGACGAACGATCGAGGCACCACGGCCCCGAGACCACGGGATCTATCTACCAAAACGAGTCTTAGCGACGGAGTACCGTTGATCGGACATCCAGCTGCCGGAACGATCGAACTTCCGGCCAGTATTCCTCGACTGGCGACGTGAAAAGGCGCGATATCACAGCTTCGTAGCGTCATAGTTCTCGAAGCTCCACCTCTGCCTCGCGGCCGATGGCGAACACTCCTCCATTATCAGACGCTGCTTGCTCTCCGTGATCGCTAGACACTTGTCGCTGCTCCCGTGTCTGATCTGCTTCGTCTGCGAATAAACGAGATCGTTAATATCAGGTATCATAATGATTGCTGACTTGCAAACTTCGTACTTGTCACGCATGCGATTGTTATAACGAGTTAGTTAATCTTCTGTATTTATTACGAACATGAGTAAATCAAATTCAAAACGGTAAGCACATTTTAAAAAAGTAATAAATGTGTCATTTTTAGCTTTTTATAGTTATTTCGATAAATAATAAATGTCTATTTACTGTGACTCTCACTAATGTTCGGACAGTCTTAAAAAACGGTAGCTTTTTTAATATTGCACCATACGATTTGAACTTTTGGAATGTTAGAACAATTGGTTTGATACACAACGTGAAAATTTTTTTATAAATATAATGTATGTGGCTTTATATTGAAAATTTATCCAAATCGGTCGACCTTGCAGTGAGCTACAGACGTCTAAAGACGGGAAAAATTGCTGAAAAAATTTAATTTTAACAAAACGTATTTTGAAAATTTTCAATATAGACCCGCACATGAACAAGATGTAAGAGGCAACTTTTAGTATTTTCTCTACAATTCCGACCAATAGCAATTTTTGAGAAAATTTCTTTTCACATCATGCAGCAAATGAATTGCTGTAACTTTTCTAAAAACTTCAAATAGTTATAGTCCAATATTAAAAGAGTAATCGATTTTTTGACAGCGTGTGAATATTAATTGGAGTCACTGTATATGTCTTGCTACCGAGGAAGACAGTTTTCATTTTGCACAAGAATCCGCAGACTAGTTACTTGAGGGGATATTTACAACCGTAAATTTTAGACAATTTGTCAGATAAGAAATGCTTAGGTTATTCAAGAGGTGTTGTAATTGCTCACCAAGGGAATTCACCAAGGTAATTCACCCGGAGAATTCACCAAGGTAATTCACCCAGAGAATTCACCAAGGTAATTCACCCAGAGAATTCACCACGGTAATTCACCCACAGAATTCACCAAGAGAATAGTACACGATCAAAATAATTATTTCCAAAACGAACCGTCCACAACATTAAAAAGAGATAAACGAACGTTCATCAAAAGTGACGTCCGCTCGCACGACGCCGCGTATGAAACGAAAATTTGCATGAATATCCGCGGGCCTGACGATAAGCTAGCAGTAAAATTAAAGTAATTAGGTCAGTGTTGTATAATCGTTGACAGCGACGGTTCAGGTAAACTTGATGATAGCGTACCAGAGGATTATATATCCATTGTTGATTCCCCTTGCTGCCGTGACAAGGATAGAGGATGACATCAGTGCCGCTGTAATCCAGGCACGACTCGTCTCGACGGATCTCGCCGGTCTTGCTCAACATCCAGTACTGTGACAAACGATCAAGATTAATGGCTGCGGATTTTGACCTCTAGCGTTTGCCTATGACCGATGGTTCCGACAGTCGTGTACAGATACGCGGCAACCGAAGAATTTCGAGAACGTAGACACGCGCCGGATGCATGGAATCGTTTTGCTGCGAAATTTGTTGGAAATATTGCGCTATCAAGTTTTTCTCGAACCTCGGACGTTGACGGATACACCTTTTCAGACTCCTGAGAACGCTATACCTCTCCTTCATCTCCAAACGTGATAACGTCGTTTCGAAGTAATTTCAGAAAATATAAGGGAGTCTAGTAAACTGACACAGGTGGCAAATAAAAAGTTTTTTCATCATTTAATTATTTTAAACTGAAATTGATTCGTGCCGCCACTTTTATCATAAATGCATAAAATCCACAGTCTAATTATTAGTATAACATACATTCAATGACCAATAATTAGAAATTTATCTTTTTTAATGAATGTCTGGAGCAACCCCTTTACATAAAAAATTTTGAAAAAGTTTAGAATATTTTAAAAATTATTTTGGAAGTTCGAGTTCAGGTTTATGAACCGTGTAAATTTGGGAAAGTATGTAAGCTTACAAGTAGACGAGTTTTTAGACAATTGCAATGTGTCGTGGAGACGACGACTTTCATTTTCAGTTTCATTCTCCATTAAACGTTGTTCGACTTTGTCGTGCGAATTAAGTGAGGCTTCATCGTCGTAATTACTAAGACAATCTACTACATTCAAGTTTGCTGGTAATGGGTAGTTAATACTTGCGACATTTATGGGCCTCATAAAAGAAGTTGCAGCGCGTGGGTCGAGAAAAATTTGTCGCCGGTCTTTTAAACTATTCAAGCCTTCCTTTTACTTTGGCAACTTTCCGGCGTGAGCGAAATTATGAAACTTCGCGGAGAGTGAAGTAAAAAACGGTAATTGTCAGCAGAATTTCTCTTCTTATGAATTGACATTTTGTGTCTAATGGATGGCACATGAAACTCGTGCAGTCGAGAGTCAAGGTGAAGGGAATTGGAGACGTAGAAAGACACTTCGATAATTTCGGAGAAATTCTCGTGACGGGAAATTCTTAATTTCTTTTCACTGAAGAACTTTGTTTTTAGTCGAGAGGTGATATTTCTAAAGATATAGATTCAATTTTGCACAGAATATCAAAAAGTAAACTGTGGATCTTGATTTAAACTATTCATTAACTATATTCTACATATTTTAACTTTTCTATTAACTATATTCAATTTCTTTCTACTATTCAAAGTTTTCTTAAATTTTTCTACCTGTACACAAGAATTTAAAATACTTTAGAATGATTACTTAATTACTATTTTGAAATAATTTATGAGGAATGGATTGTACACATTTCTTAATGTGTATATTACAAAATCTCAATTTACGTATTGTTATACATGTGTACTCACATTTTATTCAGCACAATATTTCCAAAAATTCAGCAGAAATCTCAAAATAAAGAAATTCATATCTGAAATGGTATTGTGTACACAATTTAAAATTATTTAATATATTCCACACTGACGGAACCATCTGTATTTGTATCACATACCACACACCATGCAATGATAAAGTTGAAAGTAGCAGGATTAAAGTGAAGAAAAGCAAGGATTAATAGTGGAAGCATGTTATACGGTTTACTGATTTGCATGGAAAAAAGAATGCTTAAAAAGAACATCAGGTCAGGTCATCAAAAAGCAATTTACAGCATCTTTAATGTAGCAAGGCGCTTTTTATAACTCCGTAGTAATTTTCTGCCGGTTTATTCATAACCATACAATTTCCCTATACCGTAGAATCACACAGAACACACGAAATTGTAAAAACAAAAAGCAAAACAGAAAAATATGGTACATTTTGTCTTCTAGTTTCGCGAAGACGAAAGGAAAAATTGTTCAAACTTTAAATTGTACATTTAAAATCGTTGTTATCGAGAACAGAAATTATAGGAACACTGTATACGTGTTTAATCGATCAGCACCATTTATTCGTGACATAATCGCAGGTAGTATCGACAAAATGAAATTCCTTCGAGGAAAGACTGTCGATTTGTCAGCTAACTGTCGCATTACCTGGTTTCTAATTATCGATAATTGCCTACTATTAATCTCATCGTGCGGAAATGTAATCGCTCGATCTAATTGCAATCTGTCCACTAGCTGTCAGAATCATGTTCTCGCTGTCAGTTCGTGCATTAACTCAACCTAGCATCGACTGGTTTTCAAAACATTGTCACCGAATGATTACTCATTCTTCATCTGCACGGTGTTGTTTAATAAATTACAGCTGACAATGAACTTCCATAAAAAACGTGTAATGTCAAAAGCAACCGAGAACACCATAAAACTTTTCACGCAGGTGGTTCATGAATTATGCTGTCGTCGCATAAAAAATTCAACGTCTAGGAAACTTTCTATGAGGTGTCAAGCTAGTTTCTCTACTTATAGGGGGACACTCGGTATCATTAAATATTTATTAAATGGCTGATGAAAAATCTTCTGTGGTTACGAATACGGTTTTATTAATTATATATTATTTTTTATTGTCGTCCTAAATGCATTTCGTAAATCTAGTTCAATCAGATAATGACTACCAATCGAATATCAATTGAATAATTACCAATCCTACAAGAAACACGAACATTCCTACTCAATATAAAATAATATAATGTTCTTGTATTGCAAATTTAACGTGTAAATATATGCGCGAAAAATAAATAGATAATTTCTCATGTCAGGTATTAAATATGCAAAATAAAAATCGTCTACCTGAATCGTGACAAACTGGAGTGAAATAGAAAATTATATTCGTTTTTAACATGTTTACTTGATTGAAAATAATATAAGAATATGTTTAAATTGTTCTAATGTTTTTACTGTTTGAAATTACACTTACTCATTTTTGTCATAAATGCATAAACTCCGCTGTCTAATTATAATCTATCATAATCCTAAAATGGTTGTTTGTCGAGCATTGTCAGCTTCGTGTGGCAAAACAAAAATTTATTAATTATATTCATCCATTGAAAAAGAAATTAATAACATATTAGCACGCAACAGTGTTCGAGTTCGATACCGATGATACCCAAACTCCATCGCGACACGTAGCCTACAATCAGCGGAACGTAGCTAAAAGGGTTGCCCTAAGCCAATAAGACAAGTATTCGGTTCAGGTAGAATGTTAACAATTCCCAGCAGTATTGTCCCAATCATTCGAACACGTCGAAGTCATCAATAAACAGAAGTGGTCGCGACTCAATTAGAGGCAGCCCAGTCAAGCCAGGTAACGCTTAATTACCGTGAAACCGCGGCTTAATTGCTGGGGCAAATAGCTAAATTAAAGCGGCGCTTTACGAGGCCGGCCGAGCGCCGACTGATTGTGTTTTTGGTTGTAACTGGTTGTCACGGTTGTTAAACCACGCCGTTGCCAGAGCTTTTGCGCGAAACAACGGCCGGGATTTCGTTGTCGTTGACGTTGTCGTTGCTGTCGGCTGTTGTCTGCGTCCGTTTAACGACGAGACGACCGTCTGGCACGGTTTCATGCACCTGACGAACTCTTTCACCGTTTCTCCTTGCTGTCAACCGATTTTTAAATGGGTGACAGTCGAAGTTCTATTTCAAAACCACCCCCAATTCGTAATCGCGTATTATTTAATAAAACTCATCATTTTAGTTTACACACATTTTGGAAAAATGTTAACACCAGATTTTTCAAGTATTCAAGAGTTTAATTTTCAATGAAAATACCAAAAATCTAATCGTTGAAGCTTTACACAATTTTGTGATAATATTCACGTGCATAAATAAATTTCTGTAATCATTTTCAGCAAGTACAAAGTAAAATAATCTTTATTGATGTATTTTTATCCTTCTCATAAGGGTTAATAATAAACTACATATTTGATTAATTTTGAATGAAAATTTTGGCAATATTAATTTTTTTTAACATGATTATATATGTCTTGGATATTTGGTCCCCTTAGGGTTTCAAATCCCGTTCCGCACCTCCACCTTTAACCAGCTCTCTCTATCGCCTATTTCAGCGGGACCTACTTTTTATTAAGGTGGGTTCCGAACCACCTTGGGCACCACAGTTTTTTAAAAAAGCACATTGAATTAATTCAAGAGGTGCCCGGGCGCGGGGATTCGAACTCGAGACCGCCTGGTCGCAGTCGCGCGCTCTATCCACTGACCCACTGTGTGCCCTTTAACATGATTATAATATACCAGTTTTATAAAAGGAAACACCCCCGCAATGGGAGTGGAATTGATAAAGTTCACCCCGCTTAGAAAAGTAAATAGTGTCGCCATCTACCATCGAGCAAGTATAGCGCGTTCGAAAGGTAAAACGGAATACTCGCGAGCAATTGTAGTGCTGATAACAACCCCAAATGATTCTTGCCGGAGGGACCGTGCGTCGTCATGTTACCAGCGGCAAGAATTACTTGTGGAGATTTCAATGCTTGATAAACAAGTGTTATCGATCTTCCCTTATAAGTTACGTCCGATTGACTCGTGCCAATTCGATCATGTAACATCGTTTTACAAGCAGTGAGATATAGAGAGTGTTTACACAGTTGTTAATCAGGATTTTCCTTTTAAAAAACTATTAAGTATTTACATTAAACTACCGTTACTTTAAGAGATATTTTAATTTCAATATAGATTGAATTAAAAAGGCACACCATTTATTACAACTACCACCTCGTGTTTTAATGAATAAATAAAATTGACAATCTTACGATCTCTGATAGTAGAAGTACTAAAGCCATCACCATAAAACAATTATTTCATCCCCAAATATTTAGATTTAATTATAATGAATCAATCTATATGTTGAAGCATAACTTCAAATTGAACACTTTATGCAGAAGAAGCTGTACAGAGATTGCTTGAAAATTCAATTAAGTTTCGAATATTGATTTCACCATCAATTGTGATTTGCACTACTCTGTTATATTCATTTCGTTTTAATGAACTACATCTGAGACGATTATTAATTTTTAAGTACCGTTATTAGACCAAGAAAGAGTTGCACCCTTAAAATTACAATTTTACTACCTCTTAATTGTGCCTCTCAACCAAGTCCCTCAAAGTCTCTCCTCGAGGTCAATTTCGGTTCCAAGTATGTCACGCTCGTTATTTTCAATTAACAATTACCGGGGCTCGATTTACTACCGTCGAGCTTTAAATGCCGCGTTCGGTGAAAAAGAGCTCCACGGGGAACCCTTGAACCGCCGATTCAATCGCTCTACTGCGGCTCTTCAACCCCCTAATAATCAATTACGATTTCACTCATGTTTTTCAATTTTTTTTCACTGGAAAGCTAGTTTCGCGTAGTCTATACACACGTTTATTAAAGGAACTACTTTTTAACGCTTAAATATTCATCACAAACGAATCAAATTTTCTTTCATCTAAAATGAAACGCGTAACATTCGAATTTGTTCGACTTTGTTAAAACCCTTCATCACCAAAGTCTGGCTCGTCAAAATACGGCGTGGGGTTAACCTATTTCTCGCGTTACCGAAATAACATCACCGAGGCGACGAAAACAAACACGACACTCTGTATAAAACGTAACTGTATATGTCATCGAACCCCTTCAATTCCGAATGTAGAATTACGAATTTCTTTCAGTCGTACAATTACTAATTGCTAATCTGTGCTTTGTATACACGACACGGTTTACATTTCGGAGGTGCGCGGCGTTTAATCGGACGTCGAAAATTTCGCATCCGTTTCCAAACAAGCTGGTTCGCAGTGTAACGCGAGGCACTAAATTATTTCGCCGCAGTTACCTAACCGGCATAGTCTGTGCAAACGATGAACCGGCTCTCCGCTAAGCGATCGTTTACGATAATCGTTCCGCCAGGAACAAGTATCGCCGATGTAGGAGAAAAACCGACCATTAGCTGACGACACGTTTACCCATTTAACTTGCACGCTAACTCGACCCATTTCGCTGCAATTAGTAACGTCGCTAATCTAGCGCAGCTGATCATCAATCGTCCAACCCTTCCTCTCTCTCTCTCTAGCGGCTCGATGACCCAAGTCAGGTTTCTCCTCGTCACTATCTCGTCGTCATTTTCAGTCCCGTGACACCCAGGCGTCGAATTAATCTTCTTCTCACGTGCGAATAAACATTAACCCCTTTGCTACAGCGGGCCGCTCGAACAGCGGAAGATTTAATTGACCTACTAAAAGACTTTATTATGGTCATCACACGTTCATTTCGCATAATCCAATTAATAGGATGCGAGTCAACGTACCTTCATACCGCACTCGAATTTATATACGCGAATCTTCGTGAAACGGAACGATTCCCTACGTCAATCGCATAATAGTGAAAATTCACAAAGAACGTTTTTAAATAAACATTTACTGTATCAATTGTAAGAGGGCTGAAAAGAAATTTTCTTTCTATAATAATTGTGGTATTGAGAAGGAAGTCTTTCTTCTTGTTTAAATTTCTTCTTTTCAAGATTGAAAAATAGAATTAGCGTACGTACAGAAACGAATTTTATCACAAAGCATTTTTTAATTGGTTTCATTTCTTAAAGTGAATTCAGCGTAAAGAGAATATGTCAAACTGCTGGCGTAAAAGAAGATTTCTCTTGTGAGTTGCATAAATTTTATTTGAACTTCTGTCTGAAATATTTGAGCAATCTCTTAGAATGAGTAAAAGAAATCTTCTGCTCCCCAAATTAGAAATAATTCTACCCTAACCGAATTGTAAATTTAATTTATTCCAAACTGAGTTTTCGTTCAAACTGAAAGTGACTTTCATTTTGAAAATATTTTCTCTAAGTAATCCTGCAGTAAAATATTTTTATGTAAAATATTTTTAATTATTGTTATTTAATGTAAATCAAATACTAATTGAATAAAAATAGAGGTATCGTCACGTTAAAATCAGAGGAGACTTTTTGTGAATACTTGTCGTAAATTAGAAATCGTAAGCCACAAGCAAGTAGAGTTTAAAATATCCCATCACCATCAAGGACCCTGATCGAACGATCGAATTCCAAAAGTAACATTAGGTGATTAAAAGCAACCACGTGCACCTCGATTATTCGTAAAAGTTCGTCCGAACAGTTCGTCCTATCGATTTTCGAATTGGTGTTGTACCTGATTGCCGCCCTGGCGGTGACAGGGATATAAACCCACTGGCTGGTGTAAGTCTTCCGGTTTCCCTGGCGAGTCTATACATATGCTGCTAACGAGGTGTCTGATCTGAATCGAAATTCAAAAAAATTTCAATTACTATCGGTCCCACGAACCGGAAAAACGTTTCGTCGATTTTGTTTACAGTTCATTGAAAAAACCATAGTTCGAATATTCATTGGTTCCTCTCGGTATCTGCTTTCGAGAGGGTCGTTGTCCTTGCTTTTCTTTTTGACTTTCCTGATCCTAAAGCGACGGAGAAACACAAGCAAAGGATAAGCCTGGGAATGCGTACGTGTGAACATGCATGCGTGATTCGGGATATGTTAGATCACAGACGCTTTTATTTCGAAACGAAAAGTCGACTTTACGTGCATATCGATTGTCCGTGATTGAATTCCAATGTTAACATTTTTCGAAATTATGCTGTTAATCTATCATCGAGTAGATATTTTTAGAGGATGCATTTAGTAATGATTTTATAGATTAAAATAATTCTGTCACCTAAACGTTTTGTAGTATAAAATCTTGAAATGAGTCGACACTTATTTATTGCAACGAGTAGATATTTCCATAAAATTATTTCTAGAAATTTTTTTAAAATTTCCGATTTCTAAATAAGTGGAGTTATTATTTCACATGCAATGTTATTGTCAAATTGGTCACAGTTAAACTACGTAATTTTTCGTATTTCAAACAGTAGATATTTTTAAAAAGGATAGTGTTGCTTTTTCGGTATATCTCTCTTTCTTGGCTTCGAAAAATCGTTTTTAGAATTTCCGAATTTTTCGTGTATATTTTTCTGAAAATAACCTGAGTCGAATTTTTTATTTTTGTTCCGAAAACTTGTTCCGTTTATATTCAACGTGGGATTTCATTTTCTATCGGTTACGAAAAATTGATTTCACCGTGCACTATTGGCTGAAACCAATGCTACAAAGAAAATTTGCCATGTAGACTCGAAACGAAGCAAACTGAATTTGCAAACTGATATATGAATTAAAAGTACGAAAAATATAAGTAAAAAAAATATATTTGTTCTGTCAGTATTTATCTGCGCCCATATAAATAAAATAAAAATGTGAAATCTAACTAAAACATAAAATGTGTAAGAAAAATTACAACAAGCATAGAAGTAAAATAGAATAAACGTTCAACAAAGTAATAACAAATTATATACTTAATATTTTATTTCTAATTTGTTATTACTTTGTTGAACATTTATTCTATTTTACTTCTATGCTTGTTGTAATTTTTCTTACACATTTTTACACATATAAAATAAAAAATATATATAAAATAAATATATATATATATATATATATATATATATATATATATATATATATAATACATATATAATATATATAAAATTTTATATAGGTAAAATAATATATATAAAATAAAAATCTTTTCAATGTATAAAAATGAGCGTAGTATTTCGACGTTGATAATAAAAACCGTCTAATTGAATGAGTTATGGTGTATAGAAAGAAACTTCGTTTCGTTAGTTATTGCGTTACATTTTCAATTTACATCGTATAACTGCAGCAAATGTTACAATCCCGATTGTAAAGGACTGGTAAAAAGGGCAACCAAAAACCAAAGCCGAGTTTTCGTTTCAGTGGATGCACACGTGTACAAAATTGTTCAACAAAAACATACATTCTGGCCGAAGTATAACGTGCGCCGATGACAATGATAGAAATACATGTAATATAATATCCCTTGAATACTAAATCGAAAACAGAAATAACATTTTCCTGGTCGAAGTGTAGCTTCCCGACAAATTGAATTTGAATGTTTTTCAGGTCATGTGCATTTCAATACCATTTAAACCGCGTCTGACCAATACTAGATATTTCTACTGAAATAATTGTTACAGTATTATTTACTTTTCACAGAACTTCGAAAAAATTTATTACAGAACCTTTAACATACTCTAAAAATAAATAATTACATTATGTGTTCAATTTAGTAGGTTCCTTAACTGTAAAAATGAATACTTTTGTTTATCCTGCTTGCTCTGGAAGAGTTAAAGAAAATTGTAGCTTCGAACATTAGTTGTTAATGTACTTCTCTGAATAAAAATGACAATAAATAATTGGACACATTACAAAACATAGTCGATGTCAACGCTCATCATATATTATGAAATTCGATATTTTCGAAGCTCATATTCCGTACAACAAAATGTTAATTCTGTAGTTAGATTTATTTTCTACGAGACATTAAGTACTACGAATACTACAGCATCACTATCATTGCTCACATAATTTCCATATAAATTTTGCCTGTGTGTTTTCTAGCTAAAAATTGCAAACATTAAAATTTATAGCAATAATACATGGCATGAAGCTCAAGTTTACACATTTGTTCTTACATTTATTATGGACTGAATTATTGGACTGTAAATTGTATGTATTTAAAAAGTACAAAAACTTCAAAATAATATAGTGCAGGTTCACTTTATTTTCAATTAACTCGCATCATTTATAACGAAAATGGAGTGGCACTTGGTTACACAATTCCACGAAATTGTGTAGTCTAATAACAACACAGACAATACTGCACATGCGAGAGATAATCTATAAACATTGGCATCTTTAATGCACATCGCATGGTTACTGCTGCACAGTCAAGTATGTTCTTTATTAGCAACGTTCACATTGTAAAACGAAATAGAATTAATTGACGCCATAATTTTATCCAGTTTCATTGCTGAAATGCAGCTTGTATGAGTGCAAGTTGCAGAGTGCGCTTGGGTGACAAAATGTCAACGCAACATTTTACATTTATTTCTGACTGTAAAACACAACTGGCAAAGTTTGTATGGAAATTTGTGGGACACTGTACAGGGTGTCCGGTTTAAATGGTCTCGGAAACTGTTGAAGATATAAGAAAGTTGTTATCATAGATATTAAATAATGAGAGAGCAGTCTTTTGAGCATAGGAGAATATTATTGTGCTCTTAATTAATTTTAAAGAGAATTCAAGATGTTTTAAAAATGGAATTTAAGGTGTACTTTACTCTGGAAGACCATTAAACATGAAAAATATATTCTATTAAATTCGAATTTGTGCAAATTATATTCAAGATGTAAGATTTATTTCTATAAAAATAACTTTGTATCTTCAATACATCCCAAGACTGATTAAATACAAATCTAAATATCTTCCTTATTTCGAATAATATAATTACAAAATTTGATATTTTATCAAGTCATTTTGTCATTAGCTTTCCAGGACAATTATGTATTCCACCAATGCAATATCATTTTACATTTAAAACGAGCGATTCAATTAGCAGAACTATTTGCATAAATCGACGAGTTCCAATTATTACATAAAAGAATAGCCAATAACTAAATTACTTTTCTATGAAGTTATCGACGTTTGTAAATTATAAATATATGTGTAGCAATACTATAGAAACACGATGGCTAGAATAATTCGATCACCCACTTTGTGCGTATTACAAATAAAAAATCGTAGTATATTAAAATTTTCCTGAATATCACAAATTAAAAACTGAAGTATTAAAAATAAGGAAAGTATTTGCATAATCTTTTTCAACTGGGACACCCCGTACAGTAACGCCGGACACTCCGCACACCGAACGAGAGACAGAGCCAGCTTCCTGTCTATTTGTACCTGATTTCCGCCCTGTCGATGGCAGGGGTAGAGTCCGGCCGGTTTATGCAAGTCAGCCTTGCGTGCCGGCGAATCCAGACAGGTGCTACCTCCCTCTCCGAGATTGCGTACCTGTTCATTAGTTAGTACAATCATTTGCGGGATTAGAGACGTTAGGCCGATATGTTAGTCAGGACTGTTTGGACTGTGGGGGTAGAGGGTGGAATATTTACGTGTGTAAACGACACAAACACCGAGAGAAGAACAGGATCGATCCTCGGCGAAGTTACCAGGCGTCATGCACCCCATAAAAATAATAGAATTATCCCACGAAATATTTTTCGCGTCGAATTTTCTCGTCGGGAGACCTCGACGCGTTTTTCTATCGAAAATATATTTTGTAACCAGCTACCGCGTCGCTACCCCTCTTCCTCTCGGTGTTTGTGGATCAGCAGAAATATTCGCAGCTGTACGAAAATTTCGTTGCGCCGCGGCTGGAACAACAAGATACACAAATCAATACGATTGTAACAATCGAATGAGCCACGCGAGCTCGTAAAGTTGTCGAACCGGTTCGGAACAACGGAGGGGAAAAAAATCGAACGACGAGCTCGGGATCGTGTTCGGGCATCGCTCCAGCAGATTTTCCTTTTCGTCTCGCGTCGACCGTGAATGGTTCTTTTGAGTCGCGCGAAATATTTATGTGTTACACGAAACCCTCCTGGTTTCATTGATTCCGAATTGTTTCTGGCCTCTTTGTCGTCCTGCTGCACTGGCGCGCCGAAGATTGGCAGCGTTGATTTTACGAGCGTGTTCTCCCCATTAAACAGTTTATGGAGCGTGAAAGTGCCGATAAGGGTTTCTTACACGTAAAAATGTTTGGAGACGGATACTCGAGATATTTATTGACGGCGACGCGTTCTGCTCATTTTTGCGTTTATTTATGGGAACGTTGGCTTCCGAACTTTCATACGCGTGTTTTCGAACTTATGTTAGAATTGAAAATACTAGAAGTTGAATTGTTCTAGCCTGAGACTATAATTATATACGAGTTATTTTCATAAAGTTCGAAAACTGTTTTGAATTAACATTATTATTCTTCTTTGACTAAATATAATGAATCTTAAGAATATATTCTGTACAGTAATCACTTGTGAAGATATTATTACTATTGTTTATAATGTCTGCCATAATTATTTAGGAATTTTTACTGTCTATGAAATCAAAATTCTCAATTTCTAAGTCAATTTCATAAAATCGTACTCGATATTATCATTCTTGTTCCATTATTTTAATTTATTATAACAGATTTATTAACTATTTGCGGTGTAATTGATTGTTTATAATGCTAGTTATTCTAGTTTGAAATTATCTAGGCCTAGAGAGTGGTCAAGGCAATGTGAACCTTGTTGTGTTCAAATTGCTGTGTGTCTGATCATTGGCAGACCTGTACTACTACTTGCATTCTAATATAGGTAAACTGTTTCATACTTTGTGATCATATGGGTTATATACGTAAATCAAAACGAAGCTTATAGGGAAATTAAATCGATAAACTAGAATTTCAATGATATTTTGAATATGTTTGGTTTAATCAGATATTAGCATCGTCAATAAATATCTCGATTAATTCAATCAATTCTCGTCTCCAATAATTCCATCTTACTAATCGACAATCCACTACAAAAGCAATCAAACGTTATTTCTGTTATTATTACTAACAAATAATAATGACACTCATTTTGTTATAAGAAAAAGTATGAAATATACTTCGAATTATTAATTTTGTTTGTCAAGCTTTGATAATATCCAACAAAATACCGATTCATTGTTAATTCACTAGAACTATTCCGGAAGAAAATTAACTTTAATCAAACGAAACGTTACTATTTTATTGAAATTTTCCACGAAAAAAATCAAGTCAAATTAAATTTTAGTTTCTATTTTATTAAAGTTATTCCGAAGCAAATTGAAATTCTATTTCCATTTCACTGAAATTATTCAGAAATACAGTGAAATAATTTACTGTTTTATTGAAATTTCGTACAAAGGAAACAGAATTTCATTTCACATCACGTTTTCCACGGACATTTTCAGTAAATGTAAAATCAAATATCATCAATTCAGACATTAACGAAGCTTGCCTTATATTACGAAAACTTGCAGATAGGAAAATCTGCATAAATCTCCGCACTGCAGGACTATACCAGCCAGAAAAAAATAAGAAACCAGTAACACAAAATAATTATTCAGTATGAACGTTCGACAACTTCAGAAGTTCGCGTCGGTTCATCGAATTTCCGACCACAGAATCATTGCGGAAGTCTCGACCGAGAAGCTACGGTTTCACCGTGGCCACGTTTCGTTTCTCAGACAGCAACAAATCGGAAACGAGCCGGGACTGAATGTTTTGTTCGCGAGAATACACGCGCGAGTTCGTGGATTCGTGGTTTCGGCGATGTGTACATGTGTGCGTTCATTCGAAAAGGGAGAGAGAGAGAGAGAGAGAGAGAGAGAGAGAGAGAGAGCGCATTCAGTCACGAAGCTCGGTCAGCAGTTTCGATTCCTGTGCATGCAAGAATTCTGTGGTCGCTGCAGTTTCAACGCGAGCATCTTCATCCCTTTCATCCTCTTCTCCTCGCCGGCGTCGTCATCGTCGTCGTCGGCGGCGGCATCTAGCTAGAATAAAAACTGGTGATTTATCGTCGACGGTTCCGATATAATTCTGGCTGGTCCATCGACTCGATCCTCGACGTCAGCTTTATTAGAGTGGCTCGGAGGCTCCTATGTGAACTTAACCATTTTTATGAGCAACTTTTTCCTCGTCAACGGGGACTCTAAATTTCAGTTTTGTTCTCATAAGGACTGGTGGACTATCGCCTGGTCGATTATTTCGGTTTTGGTTCCTCTGTCTCGCTTAGTTACGGGTTTGTTACTCCATCGTGGAATTTGTGGATTTACGAAATAGTAACAGTGCTAAACGTATGAGAAATTATAATATGCACTCTATGTTTGATCAATATAAGAATAAGAAAATAATATGTCTGACTATGTACAACCCACTTTCACTTAAGTTTCTCCTTTTTCCTATCATTAATTGATAATAAGTAGACTCCGGATTTGATGCATTTATGACAAAAATGAACAGGTGAAATTTAAAACAGTACAAAGATTAAAAGACTTTAAGAGGATTAATCGCTACATTAAAATTATTAGTGAAAAATATAAATTTAGCTCCTGTGTCATGCAATTGATGCAGAAACTTTTTATTTTGCATACAGATCCAGAGTCTGCTTATAAATGACATTTATTACGTTCGATAAGAAGCGATTAAAGAATTCACTGTATGTCTGATCATATACACTCCACTTTCACTTAAGCTCCTCTTTATTCCTACTGTTAATTGATAATAAGCCAGTTTTACTAAGTTCGATAAAAAGAGATCAAAGAATTTAATGTATGTCTGACCATATACACTCCACTTTCACTTAAGCTTTTCCAGTTAGATAAGAGAATTAACATCGAAGGAAGTGGGTGTAAAAAAGCGTAGGTACGTCTGATCACACACATACCACTTCCACTTGAACGTTTCGGTATTTCTACCTATAATACCTAATAAGCGATTTCTATTAACACCGTCAAGAGGATTAATATCCATCTGATGAGAGGAGGTTCAGAAACATGAAAAAGAAAAATGGATGCGTAGCTACGGTTAAATAAAGCATCGGGCGTCCAGGGGCAGCAAATTCGAAATAGTTCGTCCCCGAACAATCCAACAAAAAGCACACGGAGAGCTCGTACAAGCATTTCTGATCGACTTCCACACAAAACTTCCGAGAGAATTGCGCGTCGTCCGAGGTTATAACATAGAAATCGTATCGATCACAACCCTCTTCCAGCTCCGCGAGCATTCTCCACAGCTTCTCACCCTCGATTCGAACGTGGAATGGAATGCGTTTTGCCATATTTTTTCTTCGCGCGCGCGTTCTCGCACCGACACGAGCATTCTCGACGGTGCGACGGCTGCAGAAAACTCTTGCACAACGGATAAATAGTGGAAAAGAGAAGGGGGATGGGGGTATTCGTCGGAAAAAGGAAGAAAGCATAAAAGATGGCCGGACATTTCCACGAAGAAGCATTTCACGCGGCGCGCGCTTTGGAATGCGGTTCGCGCCGCATGCGAAATAACAATTTCCTCTGGACGAGCCGTCCGCCCGTGCCAAACTTATGCTTTCACCGACAACCCCTGCGTCTCTCCTTTTTCTGCCCCTTTATGGCTTGTCCTTTTTGGGTCGGTTAAATCACGACTCGCGGTTTCCTTTTTTCGGCGAAGAACTTCTTCCTTTCTGTGTAAGCAAACGCAAGATCTAAACTCCCATCGTTCCTCAAAAATAATTTTTCTACCGTCATATTATCCAAAATCAATTTCTTTTTATCGTAGGAGCTCAAATGCAATTTTTTAGAAAATTGGTTTTAATCATAATTGTAATAATTGATAGTTAAAATAATGATTTTGATAGTACAGATAATACAATTTATATTTTAAACTTGATCCAATAAGTTTTTACAAATGTCCTAATAAGAAACAATTTAGTAATACAATACAGCCAATGTTCTCTCCTATCTATTTATAAGTAAAGTACAAACTATTATCCTTGTGCAATTAGTTTTTGAGTAGGTTATTATGTGTAAAATGAACTGGAACCTTTACTAATTTTCGACAACGACTTAAAATTTCTCAAAATATTATTATATAGTTTCCGGTTGAATGTTTCATTGCAAAGAATTTTTGTAGCAGCACAAATGTTACAGTATCTGTATTTATCGAGCACTGGTGGTAAATCAGAAATTCAATCTTGCTATGTAATTAAAGCGAGTAAATGAGTGGAGTTGACGGAAACATTGATGTTGGTCGAATTACTTTCACACGGTCGAGAGCACGAAAATATTAATAACAGCAATTCGTTTATATCTGATTTATTCGGGCAAACTGTTTGCTTTTAAAGAAAAATCGTCGGCCCTCGTGGAACGTGTTTAAACTATCGACGAAACCACGATCGCAATCGGCAATTAAATGCTGTGTAAGCTACGATATCGCATGAGCAAAATGTACACCTTTGTTGTACTCCGCTCCATTCGTTTTCGCTGTTTCCCTTCGCGAGCAATTCATAACACTTTTAACGCTCAATTAACTTCTCCCATTTTTTTATACGCCCTTCTCGTAAACTAAGTACGAGAGCAGAAGGCTAAAGTGGCTTAAGAGAGCCACAGCTCGCGAAAAACGAAAAGTTTTGTGTTGCTAGTGCTGCTTGAAACGCACTGAATAATAAAAAGTTCCAGTGACCAATCTTAAGTAATCTTAAGTACATTTTAAACATGTACTACATAAAACTCTTTCAGCAATAACATCACTGAAAGATCTATGGAATTTTGTACGTTGTTTGAAAATCTCAGAAATTCTATTGCAATGCTTCAATCATTAACTATAATATTTTATATTCTGTAGTATGTAAATACTCCAATACATTTCAATATTTAATAACCAGTGCAAAATTATATTTTGAAGAATTTAGAGAATTGCATAATACTCTCAATTTATATTTTATTTTATCAAAATTGAAATTCTTCTGAAAGAATATTTATTTACGAACGAAAAATATTTATGTTCAATTAGGTTCCGATAAATGTTGTTAAAGAATAATACATTTAGGGAAGTGTTCTTGAATATTTTGTCATAAACTGCAATCAAAGAATAAGGAATCTAGAGTTCTTCAACTTGAAACAGCAGTAATGTCGAAAGAAACGCCATAACTACTAATCATAGTTAACAATTGATCTGCGGGTGTTGTAATCACGGACTCTTTTGTAGTCTACCCTTCTTTTACGTCTGCTACTAGATCCTTGATAAATACACGGATTAAGGACTTCCTGCTCGCACGTGAATTGCAGTATCACGCAACTTGGATATTTCGTGTTTGCTTCAAAGCTGTGTACCTTCCATGCACGATGTTAGAAGGCACCGAATTCTATAGAAAATCTTTCAGTTTATGTATATTCATCATTTAATTATGATACATAGTAAATTGTGAGTAGAAAGAAAGCTAACGTGCAAAATGAACAAATTATTTCAACGTGTCTGACCAATACCGGCCACTTCTACTTGTTCTGAACTTTAAATGTGAGTAGCATTATTGCCCTAACTATCAATATTACTAGGCTGCTAAACAATTTATTTTTTACATTTTAACAAACATAAATTTTTAAACATATTACTTTGCGATAGGATAGAAATTTATTAAATAACAAATAAAATAGACAGAGCAATAAGATCGTAATAAGATGTAAAATTTTCTATTTTATAAAATCTCAATATACCTTACTAATAATTGTTGCTCACAAAATTCTATAATTTTTTTTGCATCAAAATAGCGTTGTTATTAACAGTGTAAGATTTTTAAAAATGACAGACTCTTATTAGAAAAACTAATCCATTAGGAGCTGCACACTAACTACGTCGTTACACTTTCCTTTCTGTTCATGATCGATTGTGACGTCTCCAAAGAACTTTGCTTTAATCTGTTACGATTTACACGTGTTTCGTTAGGAGCGCTGACAAGACGAAGGTACATCAGTTTTCTTGTGACGCGTTGTTTGACCAAGATAAAGTAGAAATGAATTTTTCAATTACACACACACAGAGCTTTGTTGCTTCAAAGTTCTAAACGAATGAACGAGAAGCAACATTATTCTTCGCTTGAATCTAAGTGAAATTGCATTATGTATGGTCAGACGTATTCCGAACTGAGTAACTCTTTACACTTTTCTGGAACTTCTGCGACATTTATTAATCGCGAAATTGTTTCTTCAACTGTGATACTTCGTTCCAATCTTGTACTAACTTCTTTTGATAGAAAGAGTTATCAAACTTAAATTACTCGAGACATATCTTTTGCCTTTCTGGCAGAAACTGTGTATCAAACTGAATAAAAATTATACGATTTAGAAAAATCAATAATCAAATTAAATTTGTGCTATCACATTAAAGTAAATCGACGACTTTACCATACGAATGCACTGCTGCACTGAAATAAAAATTTCACTAAAACGAACTACCACGAAAAATTTAAATAAAAATTACGTAAAAAATAACTTCCGACAGTATCAATTTAATTTTAGTCTCGTTCAGTTCATTTAGAGAAATGTTATAAAATCAAAATGTATTTCTCGAGTAGTATAAATTAGTATAATATTGAAGTCACAAAAGTTTGGCAAAGGTGTAAATAATTACTAGACTGCAGAAGCTATATAAAATATAATTTCGTTCATGATTTAGTAATTCTAGTAGATGAAATGTAATATATATTGATACTTTTAAATTTATGAAATGTTATAAATGCTTCGACTTGCAACTACTCATTTTTGTTATAAACGTATAAAAGCTTCAGAATAATGTTATCTAATTCGTTTAGAACGTAGAAATGATTGAAAAACCGATTGTAAGTAAGGTATTGAGTGGGAAGAAAGAGTCTAGGTTTTTTCGTTGACAATCGTTCGGTTCAACATGGACGCATTCGGATTAAGAAACGAGCGTCGGTCTCGCAACAATTCGATAACAGTACGAACGCTTTGGCCATCGATCAAGTGCGCGTACGCGGGGTCGAGAATGTAATGACCCGTAGGAGCACCGGGGGCCACGGGGCCACGAGATTATCGGCGACAAGCTCGACAATCATTTCGCAATTACGAATGCAGCGAAACAGAGGGCTGCCAGACGTCGGCCGGCGTTGCGACACGACGGAAATAAATCGAAACTTGATTGATCGCCGCTGCCCATGAATCCTCTATGGAAACGGAATTAATGCACTGTCAATCGCGGAACGTGCAAAGCTGGGCCCCCAACTCGGCGAACCGTGGTTTCCGCGTACCCCACCGCCGACGAACTCTAACATCGATATTTGTACGGTCTTTGTCAAATTCTACCGCTTTGCTCCTTTTTTTTTTATCGTCGCCTGTTACCTCGCTACCCGTATCACTATATCGTTGAGAACGCGTTGGCTCAAGGGAGCTATGCTATATTTTTCAGTAGAACACTCGCCGTGAGAATCTACCCACTGTGCAGAGAATATTCAGTGCTGAAATTTCTTACTGCGTTTCGTACGATCTGCGTAACTATTTTGCGGGGAATTGCCAGGTGAAACACGGTGCTGCGAATGGAGAAATGTATGGCATGTAAATAGTAATGTAGATCGGAGGAAATCCAACGAGAACCTGGTGTCCATGTTTTGAAATAGGTGTTCAATTGATTTGGAGTACCAGAATAAATTCTTTTTTTTATATGACGTCGATAGAAATATTTTCGATTCAGTATTCATCGATTTTATTTAATAGTTGTTTGTGTTGGATTGTTGAGGTGTAAATCATTTTCAATTTTCAAGCAGATATACTGCAACATTTAAGAAATATTATACTAGACGTGTTAAACTTCATTTTCATTAGAAATTATGGTTCGGTGGGACCGTAAACCGAGCATTCCAGCAATGTCTGACTACATACATTCCACTTTCACTGCAGAATTTCATTACTCTTGCTTGATTCCTACAATATCATATTATAATAATGATTAGTTGATAATGAACAGCATATTTTTATATCATATAATTTATTAACTACACAAAATGTTTTATTATATCATGATTTTGTTTTTAAAAAATGTCTTCTTGCGTAGAAACGTGATTTTAATTGAAATCAGTGAAATTGAAACGTAAAATTGAACTTGTATGGAACTATAATCATGGTGATACTAAGTACAAAGAATGTCTGATCATTCATGTACGACTGCCACTTGGTGTTTCCACAATGATACGAGAATTATTATACAATAACTTCTTAATACAATTTTCAATTATAAAATAAATTTTCATAATGACATGAAATCTGATGATCACATAAAAGACAGAAGATTTTCAGAGAATTAAAACTGTCTAAAGTGCAAGTAGTACAAGGAAGTATATAGTCAGACACAGACGAATCTAGTAACTGAAATCCGTACTATTTGCGTTTCAATAACCATTGTCTAAGAAAACGTACGTAAAGTCGTAGAGACGATTAAAGGACAATAGCCGCGAGGTACGGGATCAAAGTAGAAGAGCTTTAATCGCGAAATCGAAATCGAAAGTCTCGGCAGTTGCCTGAGGGAAACGTCTTTGCCGGGGGCCACATTTGATTCGCTTCCATTATCCAATGATTACCAACTTCGTTGAGAGCAGCCACCGTTTCAACAAGCCGATTGAGGAGAATCGATTTCCGATCGGATGTCACGCAAACCTTCAATCCGACGCTATCGAAATCGTTGCGTTCGCGATTATCATTGTTTCCTTATCATCATCGATCAATCCTCATAACAATGAAATTGAAATTGAGAATGAAGACGCGACATTAAATCCGAGAAGAAAATTATTAGACTACGGATTTTATGTTTTATTTTATGATTTTAGAATCTTGTTTTGTTCCTGTGTCTTACAATTAATGTATTCAATTTTTACTTTGACGTCGAGCCTGAGACCCAGTAAATCTTAAAGTAAGTAACCAAATGCTAAAAAAATATATATAAAAAACTTTTTAAAAACCACGCTTATATTAAAAAGCACTAAAAAGGAGAAAATAATTTTTTTAGATATTAGTTACTATAAATAAAATCGTGGAGTGCTAAACTATATAAACGAGATCTTCGTGGACGCTCCACGCTTTTATTTATAGTCACTAATATCTAAAACAATTATTTTCTCCTTTTTAGTGCATTTTAATATGAGCGTGGTTTTTAAAATGTTTTTTTTTATATATTTTTTTATTTTCTACTTGTTAGTCTTTACTACCGAGCGTATTTAGTTAAGGCCCGGGTTCGATTCCCGCTGAGATACTCTGCTGTGATTCTTTTTTATATACTAAACGCACAGTTAAAATTTTTTTATTAATATTGCATTGTTATCCAGTTCTGTGCTATGTTTAAAGTTTCAAGTCTCTAGATCATCGGAAAGTGGTTTAAAATTCGAGTACAAGATTTGATACAAACAACACGGCAAGCTAATAGAAGCGTGGTAATAAATATCCACGACAACAGAACGTTCCCCGTGACTCAACAAATTCAGGAAAGAATAGCAGTATTCCATCTCGGTGAATGTTCGAGATCTAAAACAGAGGAACCGTAGGAACACTCGATAATCGCGCAGCTCCGGAGGACGTCGCTGGAAGAGCTCCTCGAGGAAACATTACAAGCGTTTGTTCACCTTGCTCGCAGCTGGGGAACCGAGAGAGGAGAACGTTCGAAAAGGAAACCTCCTCTCGATCATTTATCCTGCGGGTGGTGGGAGCCTCCGAGCCAGTTAGATGGTAACTCAACACCTTGATGGATCAAAGTAGCGGATAACGTTGTTAGAGAAACGAATGGGCCGCCTCGGCAGCCGCCGGTCGATTCCCAATGGCGGCGTTCACCTGCGAAGAAAAGATACGCGGACGGGGGGGTATACACGCGAGAAATTCTTACCTCGCCGGAAGCCACCGCTTCTCCTGGTATGAAGAGCTCCGGGTAAACGTTGTCCAGGTACCATTTGAACGACTTACAGCCGAGCTTCATCCTCAGCGTTTTACGGTCCGATACGTCCCCGTAGTTACCCTGTAAATTGCGGATTATGAGGAATTTTGCGTTGACTCGGAACCTCGGTTACAGGACTGGAATAACTATGATTCGAACAGGATAGGGGAGGAAAGGGGTAAGGATGGAAATACGAGAACGTCGTTTCCGGGGGCACGGATTTAAAGGCCCTGCAAGCGGATAGGAGATATAATCGTAAAAAAGGGAGCTGGAAACCCGAGGAAGAAATAAAAGGCGAAGAGAAACACGGGCAGCCTTTTATGGACTGGAGTTTAGAGCCTCGAAGTGGAATAATGGGGATACTTGTTCGGGGTGAAAGGACGATTTATGTGGCTGATGCGCGAGGAATCTTGGACAATCTTTCGGCGATCATACACGGTGTCGTGAAATTTCTTTTGTTGCGTGAGGGTGGAGAGAGGCTTTCGTGGACGTTCCGAGAGAGTTTATTGTCTCCTTATCGCGTGTACTCTTGATGGAAATGGGGAAGTTTAATTGGAAATAGAGTAATTTCGAAAGTGGTGGTAAGTGTCGATGCGGTCATTTCGAAGCCGTGGACGTGACAACCGAGATAATTGAGTGTTTTGAAACTTAGTTGTGGAAATATACTGGTACTTACAAAGGTTTAGAGGAACATATTTTTGTTCATCGATAATATACAATTGATCCTAAGTACAAACAGGTATAAAAGTGATATGGTTCAAACAAACGTTTAAATTAGAACATTCTTGAGACTTGTATTTCAATTGCTGTTGAACCAATAATCGATTCAAGACTTAATTTTAATAGAAAACAGTGTAGATCTCGCGCAGAAAGAAGTTATACTTCATAGAAATGTTGAAAAATAAAATTATTATTGGATATTGTAAAGTTATTTATATATCTAACGAGGGTATGTATGGAAGTGACAATCAATTCTTACATAAATATCTTGTAATAAAAATATCCCTCTCTTATGCACACGTAGATATACATGTGAACTATTTACGCAATAAAGTGTACAGGAAAATGAATTAATATTTATCGAAAAACTTAAATAGAAAAATGATGTTCTATAATCGGTGGTTTAAGATAAAGATTTTGTATCAAGAATGGAATCTATAAATGTCTGTCAGCTTCTAGAAATTAACGATGGAAAGAGTGACTATGTCTGACAAAAGGAGAACCCCTTCCACTTGCACTTTTGCATTCCAAAAATATTGTTCTTTCTAAAATGACAATTACTCTATTAATGAGTTAATAATTTCATTAATGTAGTTGAAAACTGGCTTTGAGGTGATTCTAGTTTGTCTGATATAATGAAACAGATAAATAATTAATTTACAGTAGTGGAGTTCGATAAAAAGATCGACTAAAATGATCGTTTAAAACGGACTGCCTCGAGCATATCGTGTTGTTCGATTTTGAAATAGTTGTATCTAAACGTAATTGCTTGTACGAAAAATATGACTGACGTATCAGTCATGAATCTGTTGGTAGAAATCGAGATTGCTCTCCTATCATTCATAAAAATATAAATCAAAAACCTGGATCCATAAATCTTTAAAAAAGTCTGGCTTAAAAATATGACGAACACTAGTATTCGCGAAGGTGTTGTCGTAACATCTGTTCATGACGCGTGCACATATCTACAATAAATGAACAACAGCACACATCAACTCCAGATGTATCAAGTGTACAAATTAATTGAATTCTGTTTTCATTATAGCACTAATTAATTTAATTCTTTTTTTATTAAATCAATTATATATTTTAGATATATAATTAGAGGACAGCGGACTTTATGCATTTATGACTAAAATGATTAGATGTAATTTGAAACATTAAAAACGTTTGACAAATTCGTAACTACTTTTATATTATTTTTAACCTACTGAACATATTAAGAGAATATTTAAATTCAGGTTGAAAATTCTTATTTTCCATAAAGATCTGCTGTCTAATAATAGGTACATTTCAGTTTCACTTTCCACAACAGAAATATGAAAGAAAAATTACTCCCGAGAGCGACACGAAATAGGAATTGACGTATCTCTCGTAGAAAATCAAACAGCCGAAGTTGACGTCGCCGGTGCGTTCTCCAGCTCTCATTTGAGACACAATGTGTCAACGACCATCATGTCGCCTTTACAAAATGTCGTCGAAGGTGGTCCGGGAGTGGCACTTGTTCCGACGATATAATTTGACGTGCGCGCGCGTGGGGGAAACGATTTATTTTTATCGTATCATTCCACTTGCCCGATCGGTTCCCGTCGCAGAAGGACAAGCTGCCAGGATAAAGGATAGATCGTTATGACCGTGGATAAAGGAAGCGTCTTTCAAGAAAGCCGGGACACGCAAGCGATCCCGAAGAGTGCTTGGCACGTTTATGGTCCCCCCTTTTTACGACGAGTCTCGGTCTACACTACTCTCCATCATCGGCCTCGGTTATCGTCATCCCTTATCGTAACTGTTCCGACGAACGTGTGCCCAAGTACACTCTGATGTGCTGCTCAATAAAATCACACGCAAATGGAAACACAAGTGCCGGCCACCCTCGCGCTGGATTCGGTTTAATGCGCGTAAAGATACGCTTAACGAACAACAAAAAAGTTATTCCACCGTTAGCCGATGTTGTTAACCAACGATCCCAGGGATTTAACGTTGCCCTAATGGAAGGGTTATGATCCACTTCCGCCGCAATAAGGGCTCTTTTCTAACGTGGCCTCCAATTTTCTGTTGCTCGAAGATACTTGCCGATTGGATGACTTAGGTACACGCTACGTTCCTGATAAGAACATGCGTGGACTTACCGTGGATAGCTAGGAAAGTACAAGCGGAAATACGGACAGTGGGTCTCTGTACTTCTTTTTTTGCGGACAAACAGAAAAGGAATAAGGGTGTGTAACCCTTGGGCGGGTTCGATCCAGCCGCCGGCACCTCTGGAAATATTCCATGTGCCATCTAGTACTTTGGTGCTCAAGGTGGTTCAGAACCCACCTTAACCCTCATACGTTCCTCAGAGTGAAAATTCACCTATTCAATATTTTCACATACTGTAAAATTATTCATCCTTTTATGTCTACGTCGTAAGATGTATTTCTATGAAATGTAACGCTTTAAATCAAACATAATATGTGGATTTAATGTGTAAAATAAAAATGGGTGAATTGTTATCCTAGTCTCTTTTATGTAGCTATTTTTGAGTAGTGTATGAGGGTTAATAACCTGTAGGTCCCGTCGTGAAGTAACCTTAGCAAAGAGTTAAGAGCGACGTTAAATAAATATGAAACAAAATAACCCTTGGGCGGTGGGGTTTTAGTGGGTATAGATAGGGATAAAAGTCCCGTTTCTCCAACTATCATCTTAGAAGAGCCGAGTCCCACACTACACCCAACTTCCATCTGTGGGGTGTGTGCGTAAGAGCATTTCCCCATCGCCCTTAAAAAAAGGCACACGCTACATGGTATGAAATTATTTTGTACAACTTTAGAAATTTGAAAGTTTCCGAGAAAGAGGATATATTAGATCAACCCTTGATCACAGAATTGATTTTGACCCTATACAATTCCCAGTGTTTCCCTAAATATATTCCTAGGCAAAGTCGATTCCAAGGAAAAGCGAAGTAGCAATTTCCCTTTGGCTAGCAGTCTTTTCCAGTGAAAGAGCATACGTTCGAGCGTAATCCGTCTCGAGGAAGCTGGAGGAAGGAAAATCAAGACGACGAGTTAGAAGGCAAGGTGTGGAGGTGTGTGGGGGAGGGTGGGGGACGGGAATGTGGGTGGATGGGCTTTCTGAAAAAGGTTGCTCAGAGGAGAAGTGCTCACCTTGTCGTGACCTATCCTCTGGTAGTAGTACTTGGCGTACTCGTCTAGCCACACTTCGCTCAGCCTTATGCTGTTCCTCTTGAGCACGTTCACGCCGCTGCGCCACTTGTACGGCGAACGTTTCCGGAAGATGTGGCCCACGTGCGAGCACGGCACGATTTCCAGGGTACCTAGAACCGCAAGTCGAATCTCATTCGTACGTTTCCCGCGAAGGCAAACGGCTGATTGCCGGGGAAACAAGTTTATTCCGCGGAAACCAGACTGGGGGACCCCGGGTTCCCGGATTGGTTACAACCGGGGCCAACCCGGTGATCCCGTCGATGTTTCCGGGTTTAAGCTTTTCAGGGTATCCGTGGTAGGTTCGCGGAACAAAAATCTCCGCCACCCCAAGCGTTATTGGTTGTCGAGAGGGATTATGCCCTGATGTGGATTTACGTCCGCCGAGATTGGATTGTTCAAACTACGTTTCAAGGCTTGATACAGTTTAACGGCGCCCTTAGACCAACGCGAGAACAACCCCGGCTACCACTTTGTCAGGATTTTCGGAAGAATGAACGGCACTCTTTCTTAGCAATTTTCTACTATTTTATTCAGCCGGCTCGAGTCTTTGAGTACTCTTGGGGCTAGCTAACTTAATTATTTTTCACGGCTCTGAGCTTATTCAGGGTTTTAAGCTTCGCATGATAATTTATAATTTCATAGAAATATTTGTAACTAATCATATTCGAAATCTGTTTTCGCAGATCTATTCCTTGCAAGAAATTACATGACTTTGCGCTGTAAACTATTTCTCTAGCTGTGATAGTTTTCAAGATATTCGATAAAATATGTCTTTCGGATATTTTTCGTTTAAACGTTAACGATCTTTCATGACCTCTGTCTGTTTGTCGTAACCAAAATTTCCTAATATTTTCATAACGTCATCTGGTAAACAAATCTGGCTTTGCAGGAAAATTGATTTAAGTTTTACGGTAAGGTTATTCTTCTAGTTTCCATAAGTTAAAAATATAACTTCGAAATATTAGCTTCACTCAGCAGATGATTCATAACTGAGACCGTTTACGAAGTAAAGGTACTAGTATAGTACAAGCATACATTCTCTTACAAGTGGTGAATTAATTTTAAGGAAGGAAATGAAAGTCTTAAATGATTGGAGACCTTGAATACATGTATATCTTCCATAGACTACAAAAGTTGAACAAAGGATTCCTCCTTTAATTTTAAGGAAGGAAATGAAAGTCTTAAATTACTGAAGGACCTGAATAAATATTGTCTACGGACTATCAAAGCTCTAACCAAAGGCTTTCTTCCTCGGTTTTAAGGAAGGAAATGAAAGTCTTAAATTACTGACGATCTGGAACAATATTATCTACGGACTATCAGCGGTGAGCAAATTATACTTCACCTTTAAGTTCCGACAATTGTGATATGAATATTTTGACGATTCAGTCGAATACAAATGTATATCCAACTAAAATGAAAAATCTACTAATTGAACTTGCATATTTTTATGAAAACAAATATTGAAAGCAAATATTTGATTTTACAACTTTGAACAAACAATATACTAAAACTGACGTTTATTTACCAAACCAGTATGAATCAATGTTAAATGAATTAATTAAATGTACTTTGCAAACCCCTTCGAAAAATTAAAAAAATTAAATTAAATTAAATTAGATCAGATTACATTGAATTAAACTACATTAAACCAAAATTAATTAAATTGTGTTTCAACGAGTTCTCGTGCAGCAGTACTGAATTTTTCTTATGGTTCTAGATGAGAGGATTTTCCGTCAGAAAATTCGATTTCGTTCATTTCTGTCAATTTCTCGGGAGTATGTAGTTTTTACGGTATCGTGTACGTACCTCCACACATCCAGGTCTTGAACGAAAGCTCGAGATTTTCGCCGCCCCAAATGTCGAAACCACTGTCGTACGTGCCAAGGCGGTCAAAGAAAGCTCGATCTATCGAAAAGAGGCCGCCAGCCATGGTTGGTGACCACACAGGCTCCGCGGGATTCTTGTGCCTCTTTTTCTCTCTTTCTGGTACCGCGTGCCAGTTGAACTGATAAAAAATCAAGAAACCATGAGAACATCAAAAAATTTCTATTTTACCTGCTGGTACTCTTCATAATTATATTCGACAATTCTTTTCTAATTAAAGTGTCCCGATGCTTACAAATATTATACCATACGAGGTCGTGTACCATTGAACAGTCTAAAAATAAGAGAATCTCAACCATTCTTTATATGTCAAATTATTTTTCTTTAAAATACTCAATACAAGTATATACAAGTTCCAAGATTTTCAATATAATAAATAGTTTCAAAGCAACTTGACTGCACAGAATATTTGAGATCACAATCTATCCTATTTAAACTTCTTAAAAATATAAAGAAGTTAAAAATTGTTCTTGAAATTATTTCTAGAACCCACAAAAGAGATTCCAAGATTTCCAATATAATAAATAGTGTCAAAGCAACTTGACTGGACAGAATATTTGAGATCACAATCTATCCTTTTTAGACTACTTAAAAATATAAAGAAGTTAAAAATTGTTCTTGAAATTATTTCTAGAACCCCACAAAAGAGATTCCAAGATTTGCAATATAATAAATAGTGACAAAGCAACTTGACTACGAAGAATATTTAAGATCACAGTCTATTTAGGCCACTTGAAAAGAAATTCGAAGATTGTCAAAATAATAAATAGTTTCAAAGCAACTTGACTACGCAGAATATTTGGCGAAATTTCCGGGGAAATTTCCTTTGGGAACTAGGACATTTCTTGCATCCAACTCGACAATTCCCGACATAGTTTCGCAGTGCGCGATCCCCGGGTACGAAATTATTTTCTGATAGCGACATAACAGCGGGGGGAATTTCACTTACTTGCAGATTCCAATCGAAACCACCCACGTTGACGCCACCCGAATCCCGCCAGTGATATTCGAGCGTAGTGTCGTCGATCACGTCGATCACGGGACAGACGACCGTCGTCGAATCCCTCGCGATGCGATCGAGAAGTGGTTCTAGCCAACCTTCGGTGCATTCGCAATGGCTGTCCAAATATGTGAGCACTGGTGCTTTCGCGGCTGCTGCACCGAGCAAACGGGCTCTAATAAGGCCCTCACGTTTTTGCGCCCTAATGATCTGCACCTTCGGATAGTTCATCATGTAGTCCTCCAACTGGCGTTGCAGATGCGCTGCAATCATTTTAGAACAAGAATTAGAACTCCAGCTGCAAATATTTACATAATCTTACCCCGCTAATCGATTTTCTTATATTTTTTTCAAATTAACTCCATGCCCTACGATTTTTTTACAATGATCCAAGTTTCTTTGTCCTTAATAATTTACTCATTTTTACTTCAATGCTTCAATATTCATAACAGGAGAATAGAATTTTATTTCAACTTAAAGAAGTGAATAAAGAACTCGTATTTATCACTGAATTATAACACGTTGTACATTTCAATGCAAATATAAAATATCCAGGGTTAGTCTAAATTATTATAAAAACTGTGTATAAATTTTACTATCTTTAAACAAAATTGAACTGTTCAGATTCCATCTAAATTATTATAATTATTGAAAGTAAATTGTATTTTAAATACGATTAAACTGTTCAGTTTCCACTTGTATTAATATAATAACTCGAGTAAATTATGTTATGTTTCCAGATGATCAAAATATTTAACTATCTAAATTGATACAACAATTGAATAATTTTAGAAGAAATGAAAATTTCAAGTTCAGATTATGTCTAAATTATTACAATAATCGTGCAGAAATTGTATTACGTTTAGTTAAAAGTTAACTGTTCAGTTTCTACCTACATTAACGTAACCACTGTGGTAACGTAACCAATTCTACCATTTTTTAATGAGATTAAAATGTAGATTGATGCGGAGACTATCACGTGAAATTAAGATTGTCAATTTCTCATAAATCCCAGTCTCCAACAAATCGTATCTAACGATTACCAGAAAGGCTAGTAATAATTAGCAGTCATCGTAAATTTAGTCTTCATTAGGCTACCTCCACTAAAACCTTATTTCACGTGGCCCCATCCAAGGAGCTTAGTTTAACTGCGGATAATATAAAAGGATTTCGAGGACTAGGGCCGATAAAGAATGCATCGATTAGTCTCGCAGGACACGCGAATTATTCGAACAGAAGTGACAACGCAACAATCGATTTTCTTTTTTTTTTCAACAAATTCTCCAATCCTCTGTTGTTTCGCCAGCCTTTTAATAACGGGCACGATACAAAAATTCATTAAAAGCGCGTTATCGAATGCACCAAAGAGAACGGTCGCACAAAACGTTTTAATTAAAATTCAATGTCTGAACTGGTACATCGGCGTGTCACGTGACGCTTCGCGTCATGTTCAGGGATCGTTAAACACTATTTACCAATTACTAATTCTTTCGCACTCGCGGCACGTAATTATACGAGAAATAAATGTTTCGATTCATAACAAAGAACGGTTTCCGCTAGAATTCACCGGCTTTTAATCGTATGAATCTATCGGCGCGAGAAGAGATCCGCAGGAAACAAAAATTATTTTTCAAAATATTTGTTCGTTTGTTGGCGAAATTCTGCTGATCGCCAGTTTTCCGTGTATTCGCTGAATTGGTGATTGCGGCGTGATCTCCATGAGATGAAATTACGACCGTGCGATACTTTCTTTTCTACCTCCTATACGAATTACTTTCTATCGAAAATCGATTAGGAATAAACTGTATGCACTTCTAACAAAAACGAGCAGATTAAATGTAGAGCGGTAAAAACGTTTAAAAAATCCACAGAGAACGTTTTTCGCGTAAATTGTTAAAAGAACGAACAAATTTTTATTCGATCTCTACTTCTTGCAATTGATGCAGACAATTTTTGTTTTGTATAAGAATCCATATTTCAATTATAAATAACTTTTTTGCACTCTTTGAAACAGTGAAATATTGTGGAAGCAATAAGTCAGAACTCACTGACAATAATATTCAGTATTGTAATGCAAACAATAGTCACTCTAATTTATTAAGTTTATTTCATCATATATTTATGAAATTCATTTAAAAGAATAAGCTGGAATAAGAATGAAAATAATACTAGTGGCACAATAATGAAGATTATTTTCATTGTTGAGAGAAGAAGCTTATTTTTTTTGTTTATGAAAATGCTGACCTGGCCCTCGTGGTAATCTTATGCATAAAATGCTGGAATTTCCATGGAACAATGAGAGTATAATGAAAGTACGAAGAATAAGGTTCATTTGCCAGAAAACTTCCAGGAATTGCTGCAGCAATTAATTCCTAATAAATTCCTCCAACCCCCGACGTTCGCGTAATTGAAGTGAATCCACTATTGCAAAATTAATTACAGCTTTCCGTAGCGGAGCATCCTCTTCATTTATTATGTAGCATCGAACATTGTTTGTAAACTGTTCGATCAAAGCCTATAAACGAAATTTGACACTTATTGCGCGAGTGATTATTACATGCAGCTATTTTGCTTCGAAATATTCGAAGGTGTATGGTATGCTGCACTGTATATAACAATATTAATGTTCGGGGAAAATTGCGAGGGAAAATACTTTGTTCGAAATTAATGCTGTACTATGATTTTCGTTATCGAAATATTTTGCGTTTCATAGAAATATTCATTACGAATAGTTTCATCAAAAAATGATTAAATTATGTACCTACTTGTAAATTTCATTTTTATTAACACTTCACGCTTTCAATAAACAACGTTGCTTTTATTAGCAATTTTGTTTGTGAACGATTCCTTGCCGTATTAATATTACTCCTATAAAGATTCATTCAACTATAACAGGAATTTTTACAAAACTGTTTCATAGATATTTATATTATGTTACAATTATTTTAATTTCTTCATAATGGAAGTGATAAACTGTATCAACGGATAAATTAAAATACTCGTATAAAATCGATCAAAAAATTAAAAATAAAAGTTCATTCCTAATTTCTAAAAATCGTGTGTAAGATCCTGCACTAAAAAATGGAGGACCAGCAAGAATTTAGTTTCCTTCAAAATGGAAGTAATAAAGTGTATCAACGGATAAATCAAAGTACTCGTGTGAAATCGATCAAAAAATTAAAAGTAAACGTTCATTCCTAATTTCTAAAAATCGTTTGTAAGATCCTTGACTAAAAAACGATGGACCAGCAAGAATTTAGTTTGTTGCGTCAGTAAAGCATTATTCCTACAGCCACGCAACCCCAGCCTTCGCGACTGATAAAAGCAGTACAGAGAAGGTTAAAGGAGCTTATTGTGTCGTTCCTATGATAAAACAATCAGTCGGCTTGTAATAGGACACGCCAGGTGCTGTCTATGGTGTTGGTACCCATGTTTATGAGCCGCACTTCCGCCCGACGCGGAAGCTTATCTCGAGCTTTTAAGGGGATTTTCACGGGCTCCACGCCATGCTGCTTCCACCACACCACACCATCCCCTATTCCCTGTCAAGGGTTAATCTCGCCGGCCTTTCCGTTACGATTTTTATTTTTCTTCACCCTTCGTTACACGCGACTCCTGTCGGTTGGTTATCTGCCCTCTCGATCCTCAGGCGTATTAATAAGGTCTGAACGCCCTCGAGGATACGAAAGCTTCGACCGATCGAGTCACTTCTCGACGATCTATTGAACCAATTTGCGTACATTATTTCACAAACAAAAATACTCTGGCACGAACAAGTGGAGCTTTTTTTAATTAACACATTATTGAGTCAAACTTTCGTTGAGTCTAATAAGCTCTTATTGAATCTAATAAATATAGATCTTATTTTATTATAGGAAATTGTTAAAGACAAAGAAGTTTTTCGTTTTGTAGCTTTAAAGGAACTTATGTAGTAAGGCGTGAACCAATTTGCCTACATTATTTCACAAACAAGAATACTCTGATACGATCAAGTGGAGCTTTTTTTAATTAACACATTATTGCGTCAAACTTTCGTTGAGTCTATTAAACTCTCGTTGAATCTAATAAATATAGTTCTTGTTTTTATTATAAGAAATTGTTAAAATCAAAGAAGCTTTAACTTTTGTAGCTTTAAAGAAAATTGTGTAGTAAGGGGTGAATAATTGTTATGTATGAATTATGGTAGTTTAATTTATCGGATTCTCTCCTTTATGATAAATGTCTTGCACAACATCAATTAAATATAAATGACTCGCTCTAATAGATACTAATTAATAGATTACATTTCTTTTTAAATATTTAAGCAAAATAAGAATTGTCTGACCTACATATCTTTTTATACATACATAAAGTCCAGTTATTCTAAAGTCTAGTTATTAGGATCACATTGAATTGTTCCTGAACAAAATAATCTTACTTCATGCACGATCAATATTTATTTGTCTTATTCTGTTTACAGTTAGTATCGTAAAATCTTCACGTGTCCCAAGAAAACATTGAATAAAACTTCTAGTTAAATTTGTTGGATAGTGTGAAGTTCTTGTTACAATGTAGACAAGTTCTACAGCGAGCATCTTAATCCCCGAAGTTTTAATCTTATCGGAGTGATGTTATCTAACAGAGCTTCGGGATATTTAGTAGCGAAGTTTAGGAGAAGTTCCGGTTGATATATTTTGCAGTACGACAAAAATTTATATAAATAAAAATCAAATTCTGTTCGTTGATAAACGCATCACTTGAGAACAGCTGGACCGATTTGGATAATTTTTTTTTAAACGTCCGTAATAGTAGTAATAAGATTTTATGGAAAGAAAAATTGGACAAGTTGCCCGGAAACATGGAAAATTCGGGAAAAACTAAAAGTGCTTTTTGAATCATATTCCAATACAACAATAAAACGAACGTCGTAGCTTTTAATTAATATTTCAATGGGAATTTACATTATCGACGTCTGTTTGCATTATCGATATTATCAACATACGCCAGTTAGTTTATTTCTATTCCAACTTCTTTTCACAAATTCACAAAACGATCAGAAACAAATTTATAAACTTTTGGACAGGACAACGTCTTTTGAGTCAGCTGGCGTTTAATATATTTGATCGCGAGCTTGTCCATGTATTTCGAGAAATGGAAGAAAAATAATAATTGCCCAATAAACTTGTTCCCCGCGGTGTTGAAGTTCGCGCGTCAAACGCAGACAAATCTGACTATCATGCGAGGGTAGCGAGATCGAACGAACGAACGGAAGTCCGTGGAAAGGTATCAACGTGTCGGCGTCGTTGGCATGTATCAACCTGTCGGAATTTCCCGAGTACACGCGAAACATGTCGGCGAAAGCTTTCCCTTCTATTCACGTTGACCCGATCGTTACGGTGCTCTCGCGGACCCTCGCTCCACACGCTGGAGATGGATCGCGATTAATCGATCTATCGTGGAGCTACAGAACACCGGCGCGATAACGAATCACCAGGCTGAATAGGGACAGGGTTGCTCGGTCGAGCAACTATTATTACTGCATAACGAAACTCTTCTATTCGAACTCTGCCCTCGTCGATACTTGACGCATCGGCTCGGTTTTCCGTCGGAATAATTGAAAAAAGATCAGAGGATTTCAACGCGTCGCTCTCACGACTGGAAAATTTCATGAAACGACTTCGGTAAATTTCGTTTTAAATTGTTCTGCGCTACACAGCAGGCTTAGGGTAAATATGTATAGGTGGTTCGGAACCCACCTTAATAAACTGTAGGTCCAGTCGCGAAATAACCTTATCAAAGAGTTGAGAGCGACGTAAAATAAATAAAAAAAGAAAAGGGTAAATATGTATACACCTATGAGTGCGGTATTTTTCCCAATCAGATTAAAATACGTAAAAATAAATATGTTGCTCTAAATTTGTACAATCCATACAATTTGTACTCTCATATTTTTATAATATCAGGATTAGAAAAACATTTTTCACAAAATGTTGAAACAAGACCATTTTTCTTCTGTATATTCATTTAAATTGTATAGGGAGTTTTGTTATTATTTAGATACCTACTTCGATCCAACAAAAATATAAAAAGAAACTTTGAGCAGCCTTATATATTATTATATGAATAATATTTAAATAATGTACGATCCAAGCATAATACCGCAGTAATTGATAGAGTTATATTTTTCGGGCAATATTGAATTCATGAATGATTAGAAATTTAGTGTAGCTTGATCTACTTACGCATGTCGGAGAAGTCATCCACCAAGATGATCTCTTGAATCAAATGTTCTGGCGATCTATCCAGAACCGAATGAACTGTCCTTAATAATACTGACCACGCCTCGTTATGGAAGCATATTATCACCGCTGTTGGCGGAAGATCCTTCATGTACCTTCCTGTTTCTTTGCACCTGTAACAATAGAAATATAGAAATATATTAATAAGTTTACCAGACTTCAAAAACTTCAGGAAATACACTATCTTATCAAAAGAGATTAATCAATTCCAAATTTGATGAATTTGTTGTTTATAGAATTTTCTAAAATGTCCACTATGTTTCATGAATTGTAATTACAATGTTAAATTATTTGCCAACGGGACCATTATCATGGTAAACGAAATGTTGTATGTACGTAATGTAACAACAAATTTGTTATTGCATTGACTTGTAGTTTTATGGCTACACAAAATGTATTAACTATGTTTTTAATGTAATTTCTGAACATCCTATAGTTTGCTTATAAACTACAAATATTTATTTATTGAAGTTCGCACTAACAAATACTGTTACGAATTTTGTAAACGTTTTACACTAAAATTTTCATTAGAACATATACAAAATTAATATCTCCATTCACATACGATTTTTATAAGTTTACACAGACACGATCGTGATAGTATTTGTTAGTACGAACTCCAATAAATAAATATTTGTAGTTTAAAAGCGAACTATAGGATGTTCATCAATCATAATTTTGAAATTATTTATTTAAAGAGTGCATTCAACTCTATTGTCTGATTCGGCGAACGAAAGGCAAATTTAATTGGAAAGTACAGTAATTGACCGCGCTGCCGGCAAGTTTCTCGAATAAGTATTCGAGTCAGCTATAAATTCGACGGTACGGTATTAATATCTTAATCCCATCATCGAACGGAAGATACGGATTACGGAGAAGAGATACCGGCGGAACGATAGGGGCCAAAATACGGTAATGCGATTAGAAACCACTGTGTTGGCAGAATAAACGGCCGGGAGGTGTACACACATTTCTGAGCTCCCTGTAGGCCAAGATTCCGTGGGGTCGTTTGATACGCCGCGCAGCGGCATCAGCGTATCGCCTAATAAAGCTAATGTAGATAATACGCTCCGTAAACAGTGAAGTTTCTCTGTTCCTTAGTCATTACGGGCATCTGTGTGTGCCTTCTACCTTTGAACCTGGATGTGTAGTTACTGGAACGATCATAAACGAAGTCCTTAGTTTTAAGTAGACCGCGTATCTCGATGCATTTACTGTAATTTTAAACGCAATAAAACCCCTCGTTTACCAAGTCTATCAAAATAAAATGTAGAAAACTTTGGTCAAATGATATTTTTAATTGTATTTTTAATTGTATTTCAAAAATTTTTAAACTTATGTCGTTCGGTGTTTTCAAAACTAATTATTAAGAACATTTATTCCAAATGAGAAATATTTAGCAACGATGAAGATGGTTAACAACTTTTGACTGTGAACAACTTATATACCAACTCAAAATTGAAGAACATTATTATTGTGGATAAATTATATTATTCGGAAAAGCAATTATATTTTATTCTGAATATTATAATGTATACATTTTGTAATAATGTTTCGCATTAACCTGTATTTTGAGTTCACAATCCATTTAAACAAACAGCGTATAAAATAATGTATTGTTTCCAAATTGCATAATCATATACAAAATATATTATTCTTGAAACTATACAACCATTTATTACAGTTTTAAACATGTTACATAAAACATATTTATAAGGGATATTAATTAAGAGTTTAAATAATATTTCTCGAATATTTCAAATAATCGTAGCCATTAAATGCGATATTTTCAAAATGCAGAAAAGGTCATTGAATTTTTGGGATTATTGGGAGACAATGCAGGTCTCGGAGAATGAATCTGAGTTTTCAAAAGGTGATGATCATTTGGAGAAACGTTAAAGCGCATCGTTTAAAGGGACTACGGTCAAAAGTGAAGTTTGTTAAAGCGACGGTCTTCACAAAGGCGTCAACGTTTCAGCCATTGCGTGCATTAAACTCGAGTAAATTTTTTCGAACGTGGTTCCATTTGCGGGAAATCAGTTTACGGTTTATATTTGCCTGTTTGCGTGGAATGTACTGTAAGCCAACTCGGTTTTGTGAATAGCGAGGGTGCAGCGAACAAGCAACAGGAAATATAGAAGCAGCTTACGCGGGCTTAGGGCGATTGTGACTGTGTGGGAAAGAACGTGCGTGCAGTAGATACGACGAACCATGGTCAGACAAGAAGGTAGCGACAGTGTTCGAGCCACAGTGATTACCTCTATCAACGTTCTACACAGAAATAATTATAACACAAAATACTTCAAATTGCGATTAGCCGTTAGTATCGCGATATAGTTATCGCGATTAGTTCATCAATAATTAGTAATTAAATTGACACATTTTTTATGCTTTGATATTATTTATTCTTGTTATATATATGGATTAATTATCTGTACATCTTCACATATTTATTAATATCGATTATGTTTACAAAACTTTTTACTGCATTTAGAACATTTTATTTTAATCAATGCTTACTTTTTTGTACATGTTGCTGCTTTAAGTTAACATTGATTTGATTTTATTTACTTCATGTTGAACCAACTTAGATTTATTTCGATATAGTATTTGCTGTTGTATTTCCAATCAACAAAATTTTATATCATTTAATTCAATAGTAAAGAATATAACAGATGGTAACAGATTTGGCTGTTGGATAATATAATATTTATGTTGTAATAATAATTGATATACTATTCTGCATAATGATGCGACCGGAAAATGACCACAAAATTAAAACAATATCATATAAAATTATGAAATGTCACTGTATAGAAACATTGTTTATGGAAGGAATGGAAAAACAACGTGAGATAAAATATGTTCGATAAATGCTGATGTGAGCATTTGTATCCACGTCACAAAAATGTGTGTACTCGATATAAGTGTTTGCTTGAAATTGTATGCAGTAGATAAATCAGTATATAGTCAGTCACGCCGCAATATTATCAATAGAACATAGGTATCCGATAACACAGCACGATTTTAACATTAAAGATATACGATATAGTCGACTGCTGTGTTATGCACAATGAAAAAGCAACATTGCATTTGCTGGAATATTAATAGTAATTTTCAATTAAATGCACCCCGATTAATAGTTTACATATTGAATTATGTAACGTATGTTCTATAATTTATACCCCATCACTGTCTAACAAATATAAAATCGATTGCTAAGAAGAATGAAGTTTAATGAAACATATAATATTATAAAGTAAAACGAATTTATAAATTACTTCCACTCCATCAGCAAAATTTAATTTAGAAAAGCTCTGAAAATTTAAATGATCAATTTTGCGATTGACTGCAGCGAAATAAAGATCTAAAAGCATAAATACGAAAAGGTGAGATTATAATCAACGACCATAAATCTCTAAAAATAGTTTCGAAAGAAACTTTCTGAAGGGAAAATCTGCAGCCGCCACTCTAATATTCCAATATACAAGCGGAAAACCGTGAGAATTTTCTCTCGCAAAAGCTGTGATGAAATCGACTGTATTTGATCGATCTCGTAAACTGATGTTTTAAATATTTTGTGTGGTAGGCACATAAATATAAAATAAATATGAAATATAACTATAATAAATATATTTATCTTCACGTTCGTTTAAAGTTGTACGTATCTATACGTGTTTCTTTCATTATAAAATTCACTATAAAATTAAATTAATAAAAATAATTCTTATATAGAAGATTTTTTTCGCAGCAATTTATAACGATTAACCAGAATTTTTAAAGCATTCGACATCCACAGAACTTCATAAATCATCTCGTTAATTGAGAATATTAAATCTTCGAGGAATTGACGTCAGGATATTTCCGAAAAGGAGAAGCAATTTTTCCTTGTAGGTCATTACACGAATCGATCACCATTTGACATCGACGTCTAGAATTTTCCTCAAAATGAATCATGATGTATCACAAAGTGACATTAGGGTGAGGTGTCGCCATTCTGCTGGTCAGGAATTTGTACAAGGTGTATACAGTGTTGTACAGAGTGTGACTCGACATCACAGAAAGAAAAATGTAAAGGGAACGGGTTTTTATATGTATTTGGTTCTCCCTTTATTTATTCAATTTCTTATTTTTTAGTTAAAAACAAATATAAGTTCCACAAATATAAATTGCAACAAAGTTTGAGAGCTATTAATATAATTAGTAAACAAAATTCTTTAAAACAAGTAGCAATCAATAAGACAAGAAGAAAGGTTAGTCAGGAAGACAATAAAAAACGAAATTTCTTTGACAGTTTCCCACTCCTGAACCTAAAGTCCTTCCGACCCACCCGCGACCAATTAACAATCGCTACATTTCCCCACCTAAATTCACCTTTGAGGGGGTAGGGTACCCACGTGACATTACTAGAATCTAACCAGAATCTAACTAGATTTTGGTCCAACACAGGGGTCTACGCGGGGTCGTTTCACGTCCTCATATGATTATATTTTGAGCTGAGTGAGGGCTTTTCGAAAGAGGAAGGTTACACGCAGTGCGCTCTTCTCGATATTTTCGCGAGAAAAGTCTTTTTGTGAACGAAAAATACATTAGAATCTCCGGAATTTTTCTTCATTTGTTTCGCCTACTTTGGACACTAATATTACTTCATATAAACATCATCTAAAAAAAACATACGACGTTATTCAGGGTGACTTGCTTGTTCATAATGAAAATTGCTGTTGCTATTGAAGGTTCCATTACAAATTTTTTAGCCATGCACCACAGATTTTTCAAAAGTAATGCAATAATCGGTAATGTGTTAAGAAAGAATACAAATGTTTATCTCGCTCCAGTAATTTGCGATCCGCGTAGAAAATTTTTATTTTGCAAGAACATCTGCTGTCCAGATATGAACGATATCTACGTTGCACTGAAAGTAACAATTTTAGAAGAAAAATATCGGGAAAATATAAAAAAAGAATTGATATGTTGAAACGATTATATCAGGGAATTTAGAAATCGATGAATTCTATTTTTCTGTTTAAAGATCGAAGTAGCTAAATAAATAGTGGTAAAACGTCGGTGGTCTCGATCGATTTCGTTAAATTTCGACAATTACGTGGTCGGTCGAGTGGGTAGTCAAAAAAGACGGTTTCCACGATTCTTTCGCAATATTAAACTTAGCCGTTCCACGGCAGACAACTGTAGAAAATCGTCCGACATCGTTCCGTACAACTGTCACTGCGGCCCGTTAATTTCACGAGCGTGTTGCCGCGGCCACGCGGACCGGAAAAACCTTTAAGCCGGCGGAAACAGTGCGGATCGTTTCTGCTCGATTGCCGTTCAACAGCGACGATATCCTCTTTACCGCCGATAAAAGGGCCTCCATTGTTGGTTGCCTGGAAATCAGCCGGGATTATCGAATGAGAAAAGGGAACCCGGGGAACTCCTTTCGTCCTCTTCTCCGCCTTTTTCGATGGTCTTCCGGTATTTAATCTCCCCTCGTTCCCGTAAAACCTACCCCGATCCCACTCACCTCCGCAATCCTCGTGCTCGTATCCCCAAAGCGCGACCATTTCTGGCTAAACTAACATTTGCAAAGCGACGGGAAAATGCGCGCGCCAGTCCTTTCGAAATAGTCAATTTTTGTGGACTTGCACGTGCTCCCGCGCGACCGACGGGATAAAAAAGTTTAGTGGCGTTCTGGCGAACCGTCAACTTCCCCACACCGCAGACGGTCAAATGTACGTCAATTTTCGAAATGAAGTGATTTCGGAAATTTTATACTACAACCGCCGAGCACTCGAAAGTGTTTTCTGCTAGTTTAATGTAAATTATAGACTGAGGACTTTTGTGCAAAATTTTCTGGTTTAACCTTTTCCGGTCGAGAACGTTTTCTAATTTATTTTACGAAGTTGTTTACAGGGTTGACTTCACTTGTAGACTGAATAGCTGAGTGTAAGAATTAAGGAAACAGTGTTTTATTCGGTAAAAATTTATCTGACATTTTTTTAAAAGTAATCACTTCCTTAAAAGTTATTCAGTCTTTATTATAAGAAACGAATTACGTAAAAATTTATTTCGTCTAAACATTTTTACTTACTCTTAATACTTTTACTGTTTCCTATTTCTTCTACATACATCATTCTCCGCGTATACTCCTGATAAAATTTGTTTAATTTGCATGCATTGCAATAAAAATGAATTTCTGACACGGTCGTCGACATTAAACAATGTAAATTTTATAAATTTGTGATACAATATGAGTAGCAAATTTTTAGTGCAAAGAGGAAATATTTAAGTAGAAAATAGCGAGGGAATCGGCTATAGAATGGCGTGATCGAGAGTCTAACTGAAATCTATTGCTAAGCGGTATCATTATCGTCGGGAACATCCTTCGGCGCCATAACTCAGGCCCGGGTGCGTGTCAAAAGATCCCGGATAGGTGTTTCAATTAGTCTACTAGCGGAATTTCGCAGCCCTTGGGCTGGTCGACCCATGGGGTGTCGTAAAGATCCGTAATGGCCAAGGGGTGCGGACTTTCGGCCGTGAATGTGATAGGGATGTCCATGATGAAGTGTTCCTCTGGCCACGTGGAAAGACGCCAGGATGCGTGTGTATGCCGGAACACGGGCTAACTGATGGGAGTTTTTGCACGCGAGGAGAATAGAATCGTCTACACGAGAATATAGAGTGAATCGTTTCCGTATTTTGTTAGCACCGCGGCTGCTGACAGCTTTTCGTGATGAACAGCTACATAATAGTCAATTTCGTGCACCCCACAGATTTCTTCACCCTTGGTCGCTCCACATTTTTTCTACTTAACTTTTCGTGTGCCATTATTAGTGTATTTGGAACTAAATTTCCCATTCTCGAGACACTATCGATATTTAAGCCAACATTTATTGTTGCACAATTTTTTAGCCTTCTCTCCGTGTACTGTTATTCTAATGGTAAAGATAAACATTTGTCTGCATAAGTATTTGTGAAATTTTATTAATTTTTAACCCTTGGCACTCGAGAGGTGACCTAGAGAGAGTCACCACTAAAAATTACTGTATGTATGTACATTATTCAAAATATTGTTTAAACTACTAAATATATTGGCATCTAAATTCATTACTAAACATTTAAGTATTGTATGAGGCATTATATCAATTTCATATTCATAAAATTTCAAAAATCGTAAGAAATGGAATTTTTCTTGTAGAAAGAAGTATTTAATTTTTGAAAATAAAATAGCTCCGAGTGCAAAGGGTTAAAAGATAAGTACGCCATACTTAAAAAATTTGAAACATATCACAGATAGCATTTCTAGAAAATTTTTTGAAATTTTCCATTCGTCAACTTTTCGTTTCCGTTTTTGTCAGCCTGGGGTGCATTTGCTCCCCATGCACAGAGAGAAGGTTAATCGAAATTATCATGGTTCAAATATTGACATTTCTTAATTAAAATTGAAAATCAATTGTCACTACAATCTGTTAAGCAAACGGAATTTTATTAGGTTCCACGTTGTGTGAGAATGTTGCAAAAATCACTGCTGTAATACGTATGTACATAGCCAGGAAATTGCTTTCATTACTACGCTCACGAAACAAAGCTGACAAATATTTTATTCGCTAGTTTCGCCAGTGCCATTGTCGAGAGATTGGCTTTAAATTCATCGGTTTTAATCTACTCGATCCATTGAACCGGATCAAAATAATTGAAACGCGGTCGCAGGTTTTTTTTATTGTATCCGTTTTAATATATCGAGACAGGCTGTTTTGAAATTGAAAACGTTCCGAATATTTCGAGAACTGTCTCGTAATCTGGAACGGTACATCGATCCCGCTCGAGTCAGTGTGTCGAGTCTACTACCATTTTTATTTTACTCCACATTACCTTCATTGAACTTTTGATTGTTTATAACGTTTTGTATTAGCCATAGTACAAGAAGAAAATTAATACATTTAAAGAAATCATGTTTAATGCTAGTAATATTAATATTTGCAAGAATTTATTAAAGACACATCGTGTGTTCATAAAAAAGCAATCATATTTTATCAATACAAGTTATTTAATAAAGTTAACTTGATCATATTATCGAATAACACAAAATATTAGATACCACAGATGTGTTACACAGTGATTGAAATACATATAAAACTGTATATTCATTAATTTTATTTTTTTTAAATCGGAGATTAACAATCGGGGGTTTTTAATAGCTCTCTCAATCACAACAGCAATGCGAGAACCAACTAGTTACCTCGAGTAATACAAACTCATAAATTCTTTCGAGATTGTTATTCAAAAGCAAATGATTGAGCATCTTTTAGACACGGTACAATCAAATTAAAAGATCGATAAATAAACTTCGAAACAAACTACAGATAGCACTTTGATGTACACATTTGCATCGCGTAAAATTCGTCGGAGGTTCAGCTCGCGAGCAGGAAAACTCGGCGACGCGTTAACAAAAAAAAGACAATTAACCTGAGGATGGCCGAGGCGCGATCATTTTTGCATACAGTGAATCCAATTGAAGCGACTCCGACGGCAACGTAGCCGCGGACAGAGTAAACTTTCGCGAAAATTTGCTAAATGAATCGCTGCGGCTGTTGTGTTCCATCACGCGTGGCGTGATTGTTTCGTTATGAATTCGTTTGTAGCCGAGCGCGACGGAAAAATAAACCCTACCAGTGCGAAACTGTGTTAATTATAATACTTCAATTCGTATCGTTGAGACGCGCGTCGCGAGATACGTCGCCCTGGTTGTTACACGGAAATTACAACGGACGAAACGTTGCTTCTCAATGATGGGCTTAAATGTTTATTTTCGTTGGCTGCGGTACTTCATTCTTTAACGCTGCAGTTAATTATGTTTTCACGTCGCGATATTTTTTCTGCTAAATGGAGCGTAGATTTAATGGAGCAATCTAAATTTTAATTAAATTAATACTCCACGCTTTATGTGATTCTTAATTAAATTGCGTTATTAACGGTGCTACTTTTTTCTGTTCAACAACCTTCTTTTTCGTTCGTTGAATTTCATTATACTTGGGTCGTTATTATTACTATACTTATAAATTCTTAATGCTGAATTGCTGTTAACAATTTAATTGTTGTGAGGAGTAACGAGGAGATTATATTAATATAATAAGATTTAAAAATCCTGGCAACATAGCGTCTATTCAATTTCAGGTAATTTTGACTAATTTCATTTGAGCTATATAAAATACACCTAAATGTACTGAACGAATTCTTTTCTAATAAGCAATTTGATTATATCAGAATAAAATAAATATTCAACTAATTTCTATTTAATACGATGGTCTAGTAAACTTTGTTTATGAAACTTGTTTTGCACGAAACACAAACTAAGTATTATACGAGAAATAAAATTTTCAAAACTAACAATTCTTTACCCTCTGATAATGGATCTCGGAATCCAACACAATTGAAGCGATTCCGCGAACCACGCAGGAATTGGATGTAAACAGGAATGCTTGTTAGCGCTTTGAGCATCCCCCGGCATATGCCAGGAGCGATAACGCCGCTAGAATGTTGATTCATTACCGGTAAATACAATCTATCATCCACCTTTCAGCTCCAAGTTGATCACATATTTCGAGGAAAGTCTGATCGACAGCCGTCTTTAACTTGGAGCGAAATTTTCAAACCCGTTTTACTTGCGAGTATCAGTTTCGCATGAGCTGAAGTTAGCTTTACACAGCAACGAAAACAATTGGTTAAATCTATTGGCGCAGACATAATTTCGGGTTTTGTTCTTGAATTTTAAAGTTATACGTTTTCCTTCATTCACTTTGCAGTTCTTTTGCAATCTGTCGAGATATTTTTCGAGGTTCTACTTCGACAATAGTACAGTAAAAACAAATTTCACTGAAAATAATAATTTCAATTACAACTGTTGCTAAATTACGAGAATTTATAATTTTACAAATTAATTTATGTTCTTAGAATTCGTTACTAGGGATATACAGAATAGATACATGGATAAAAAATCAAATTTGTGGGTTTGAAAAAATATTATGGTTGCTAATGTGAATGATAAGTGATATAGTTTATGCTCTGCAAAATAAATTTTGTCATGTGTTAATACTGTCTGAGCCATACTATATCATAACTGTAAGGACAAAGAAGTTGTCATTGTTAATACTTGTAGAACATAGTACCATCGATGCTCTTTCCAATGCATTGTTATGATATATTTGTTCCATCTCGATATCTCAATCCGTTTCCGAGATATAAGCGGTCAAAGTTTTCGCGTGATTATGAAGGGAGTGGGGGGTTCATTCATAAATAATAGTACGCACTAATAGTAATAGTAAGAACTGACCTGCCACAATTGGCAGTGAGTGGGGGTAGGTCAGCGACGTGTGCGCGAGAGAGAAAGTCATAGTCAAATGTTAAAAATTGCCTTTGTTTTTACACGACGATAACTCGGGAACCAGACAACACAGCCTAGTCCAACAAAAATCATTTTAAAGATTAGGCTTCACGCTCGCCAACAATCCCAGTTTTATTAAAATAGCATTAATAGTTTCAAAGTTATAATAATTTAAAAATTAACTAATTTCAATACAATTTCTCCGTGCGATTCATGCTCTTCAATAGGTGCAAAAGATTAAATATCAGTTATTTAACGCTAATTAACACATTTTTGAATGAAACTATTGTTCATAACTATTTTATTAACTGTCTGGAGACCCTGCTAAGGTTATCAATTTATTAATATTATTTTCTGAAGTTATTAAAAATGTAATGTGATCTCTAGGGTGCGGATCTTTATGCAAAATAAAAATGTTTGCATTCATTGTGGAAAGCAGGAATAATATAAAAATTGATTTGATCCTTCAACGGCTTTGTTACATTAAAAACAACATTACAGCATTGTTGAATTTCTTAAATCTTTCAACAAACCAATTTCTTCATAAATGCATAAAGATCCGCAGTCTAGCGATCACAAAATAAATTTGTTATTATTTTTTGTGGGTTGAAGATGACCCTGCTGAAGTTTAATATAAACAATTTGTGAGGATATCAAGTTTGACATTAATTATGGGAAATTTAATTTATTCTGAAATTTTCTTTAAATCTGTTGCATTATTTCTCGCATACAACAAAGAGACGGTAAAATTAATGAACGGTGTGGCAGTACACTGATTGCTCGAGAAACTCAATATTAATAATAATGTATCATTAATTTCATTTGACGAGATTATTATAATGCATGAGGGAAACTACGGGCGTATGTGTACACGAATTTCACGCTCTAATTACTATATATTCAGAGCAAAGTATCACGCTGGCCGCAATGAAGTTTATTGCCAGTGGCAATTTTGACCAAATTACGTGTTACAAACGTGGCCCCAACAACCATATGAAATTAGCAATCAGCGAATAGCAATACCTAGCTGCATTAACTACTGGAAACATCGCTGACATTTGTTTAGACATGAAACCAGTGAAATGAAATTCAATTTACTATTTCACTAATATACTCTAATGTACTGGGTGTAAAACTTTGCATCACACGCTCGCATTTTAACAATCTATTTCGGAGTCGCGTGTATTTTCTATCAACTAATCAAAAATTGGTCAAATTAAAATATAAATTATATTAACGTTCATCAACGTAAACATATTTTGCTTCTCAGATATTAGAAATGTGTTGAAGTATGTTGGCAAATTATCTTGACATGAGCATAAAGAATATAAAGAATTGGAGAAGTAGGATTATGTCCGACAAACATTTACTATTTCTACTTGCAGTAAGTACGAAGCATGTTGCTACATTTTCGTGGACGCATAGTGCAGTGATCAATATCATTTCCATCTAGATTTGCATGAAATTATTACACAGAATGTTAACTTTAATCGTTAATCATTATCAAAACCTTAATCATTATCAAGAATATTCATAGCACTATTATCAGTAGAATTGTCTAGACATGGTCAGACAAAAGAGAAAAGAGTCGACTAAGCAATTCATCATGTAGAAAAGATTCTTAAATTATTTTTGTAAAGCTTGAATTCATAATTATTTTATAAAGGAAACATATTTGTCTTCTGGGAAGATTTTTGTGGGAAAAATCAATTAGGAATATCTCTTATTAGTGACATACAAAATTATATTATAATATATTGTTCCTATCACAATTATATAGTAGTAAATATTATTTAACAGTTTCAATTACCACATTTTTGCAATTCAGTGAACTTCGTGTCAGATTTATGAGACACAAATTCGTTTCGAACGAAGGAATCGTTTACTCCCCAAAATTCTTAGCATTCGCGGCAATCAATAAATTGACCATTAATGTATGTTAATGGAGTCTGCAGTCAACACATTTACGCAAGCATTTTCAGCTAAATGGACTCTCGATGCGTGCGAAATTCCGTTCTTGGTGATGCCGACCGGACATATGGTGAAATTCATGAGAATTATAATCTGAATACAATATTCTGCGTCACCACTCTAAACGGGATTAAACGCGGTTCAATTAATTTGGCCACATTGAAATTGTATTTATTTCACTCGGACGTGAGAGTAACGGGGCCGACCGGGTAGATTATCGGTACATAATTAAATCGTGTTAGACCAAATTAATCGCCTCGGCGATTAATTGACGTTCATTTGTTCGATGTAAAAACATATTGTCGAAGTAACAAGAAACTATCGCGGCATCGGCCGAACTAATATTTCAGTGTTAGACACTTTCTATCCGGGTTAATTAACTATGGCACAAGCCAGCGGTGATATACTGCCGCCAAGTCTCACGGAATACTTTATGAAGTTTTCAAGCATCACCTGGAGAAGAACTGTTAGGACCTTAGACACGAAATTTCGATTCTGAACGAGATTATGCCTGCGAGAATGAACGCTTCCTCGGATATTTTCGAGTACATTGTCTTAAGCAACCAGACGATATTGAACTAGTAGAACTTAAAAAACCTAGCACAGTCTGTCAAATAATAATATTTGCACATAAGTGTACAGTGAATCACACAAAAGATTTCTAAACGATACATTAATCATCAAATAAAAAAATCATATAATTTAGATAGGTTAATCCAGGTTAGGTTTACAATCTTAGGTTATCTTAGATTTATAACAATAGATGTACAAAAAAGAAGTACTTTAATAATTCACTTATTGGAATTTAGTTTGACTTTTATATAATTAGCGATTCTTAAATAAGAACTCAGAAATTGTTTAATTTCGTAGTATTAAAAGCAGATGCCTTTTAACTCGGTAAGTTTTTTCCGGGATGCTTTCATTTTGAGAAATTGTGGAGAAAGTAAAAATTCTCTTTCTAACATAAAGATTCGAACATTTCCACCGAGTTCAAAAAATTCTTCTCGCGATTCAAATTATCATGTATTTAAAGGTTGAAGTCTTCCCTTCGCAACGACGCCATAAAATTTGATATGCGATTTTTTGTTGCCCTTTTATCGCACCGTAAATGAAAAGTGTCCTCCCAGCGTTATCCTAAGAACACCATGAAAAGTTTAGTGATCCTTTAACTGTGATAGTCCGTATATTTTACTCATTTTTCTCTTTGTATTTAATTTAGCCGATGTTAGATGAATATACCATATCATTCCACAACTAGACAAAATTACAAAATGATGTCACGAATGACAAAAATTGTCTGCATCGATTGCGAGGAATAGAAATCAAATTGAATTTTATTTCTTCCCTTAACCCCTTGCTGTATTCTAACGAATCAGAATCGTCATAATGATTTAAACAAAGTCTAACAAATAAGAATGCTATATATTTCTTGTTAGATGAAATACAATTTTCGATTAGTTTGTAATCAATATTTTAAACATTTAAATAAATGTTTATATTCTCTTCTACGACTTTTTTCTGGATAAAGACGTTTTAATCACTGCAAAGAAAATGGCACAGTAAGGGGTTAACGATTTTAATAGAGAAGCAATCACATATCGATATCTTAACACTAGAACTACCGAGCACTAAACGCAGTTGGTATACATTGCCTTCTAATAATGACAATATGGCATTTATTTAGATTTCGTACACGGAATATTTAAATATGTACTTTACTAGAGAAGTTTACTAAAAAAATTTCTCAAAAAAACATATTTATACTTTTAATATTTCCAATCGAAAAAATTCGCATGAGTCATTTTGACTTGTCCGGTAGTTCTAGTGTTAAATTTTCCAACAATTTCGAATTTCAGTTACTCAATTTTCTGTCTAATAATACTACACAAAAGATGCACGGTGTGTACAATACAAGTAATTGTTTATTTAGCTTCGTTGAAGTATCACGCGAATAATGCTGAACTCCGCACGTTTCTAGAAGTTGGCGCGAAATTCTGAATCCGTGGGTCAGTTGCAGCTGAAAGAGGGACAGCGTTCGAAGAAAGACCCTCGTTAGGGGGTGTCGAAAGCTGTCCGGGTACGCAGCGAACTAACATAATTATCGGCATATCTCTAGACAATGGTTCTTGTTAGCCGGTACGAAACTAGTAGCGGAGACGAGGCTACAGTTTGTCGAAGATGCTGGCAGCTCCAGCTAGAGTAGACCGAGGTATTACTTCCTCTTTGGAAGAGGTCCAAGTTTCCGAGTGCTTATTGGACGGCCAGCCCTCATCTGTGTCTCCCTTTCCATCTTTCCTTGGTCATCCCCACCATTTTCCGTCGTCTCTTTGCTACCGTTCCCGTTCCGTCGTTTCGACGGTATCCCCATTTCAAGACGACGCGACGACGACATCGAACAGCCATCGAGATTGGACGGTTTTCTGGAACCGCAGCAGATTTTCGACTAATGGACCTTGAAGAAGAGACACGCGGACGACACCGACGTGCCCGGAAACCTTGAGCACAACCTCGACGAACTTGAACGGGTTTATTTACAACGTTACTGACATTCATATGTGCACATTTCGCGAAATCGATTTCGGCTGTGGCAGAAACGTTGTCGATACAAGAGAACGTTTCACTTCTTATTGCACATACTTTTCTGCTTTAGATACCGTGCACTCCTCTATCTTGTAGTTTAACGTATTTATTTAAAATTTTATACAGTTTATATATTTTTGCAATATTTTTAGAATCAATATTTTGAAAGATTAATATTTATCCTAGTTATGTTATAGGAAATTTAACAATTTTCTTTAACCATCTATCTTCTAATTCAACAAATTCGTTTGGAATGACACACAGTAGATTTTTGCATCAGTTTTAGAATCAATATGTTGGAAGATTAATATTTATCCTAGTTATGTTATTGGAAATTCAACAATTGTCTTCTACCATGTTATTCTAATTCAACATATTCGTTTGGAATGACACACAGTAGATTTTTGCATCAGTTTTAGAATCAATATGTTGAAAGATTAATATTTACCCTAGTTATGTTATTGGAAATTCAACAATTGTCTTCTACCATGTTATTCTAATTTAACATATTCGGTTAAAATGACACACAGTATATTTTCGCATCGGTTTTAGAATCAATATTTAGGATGATTAATATTTATCCTAGTTATGTTGTTGGCAATTCAATCATTTTCTTCTACTATCTATCTTCTAATTCAACATATTCGTTTAAACTGTAGCACAGTATATTTTTGCATCAGTTGTAGAATCAATATTTTCGAAGATTAATATTTATACTACCCAACGAGCGTATGGTAAATAATTCATATATGTATGTTTTTTAGAATCAATATTTTGAATGGTTAATATTTATATTTTTCAAAGTTTTTCGAGCTGAGATCTATGTATATTGAATATAGCTTCATGAAGGTCGAATATAAATCTTTTTATTTTCTTTTACGTTGTTCAAAATGGTTGATATCTATACGGAATGAAAAAATTTAATTTCTCTCTTAATACGTTTGACAGACTGAAAATAACGTAACAGTATCTTTTAAGTCTTATAATGTTCTTATTGTTTAAACTCATAGCCAACCATTTTTGTCATAAATGCATAAAATCTGCGATAATTTCGTAAACAATAAAAAATACGTAACTACAGTTGTGCTTAAAAATTGTTTCCACATAAACACATCAATTCGTGTTGGCAATAATTCCTCCTAAATATCTATCACCACAAGAATGATACAGCATGAAATTAATTACAGTTACGAGACGCTATCATTAGCAGTTCCGTGGCAGGTGTAAGGTGCAGTAAATTTCTAACGGCACGTGTGAACCTAGCATAAGGTGCGTAACAAAAATGCATACGAGTGTAACGCAAGCATTGCAGCATGCCCTGTACCGTTCAACCGGCCCTTCTCGCACGTCGCCGCGAATTAATTGGTCTTGCCTCGTGATTAGTAGGTCCAACGGAATTACCACGATGCCTCTGTCTCGTGATTAATATCCTAGCGTTGCCAACTTTCGCACGGAAGATTAATAATGGACGGGGCGAGGATAGAAAAGGGTGGGGGGACGAATAGGACCATTAGAATAGAAGTTTTAATGCGGCCGCGACGGTTTGTCTCTGAGGGCTTTCGCCGGACAAATTCCTATATTTTCGCGTATGCAGATTCAGGTTTCCTGAACGTCAGATGCAGCAGTTTGCGCGGATCCGGCGTCGACGTAACTCCTATTCAAATTTTTGTTGGCTGCCTGATGAATCGGGAGTTTCGGGGATTAAACCCTCGACCCTCTGTCAGCCCTTCCGCAGATTTTATTCCATAATTTTCACAGCTGATCAAGGAGGATTTTCCCCTCTTCTGTCAAAGAACTGTTCCCACCAATTGTCATGTACCAGAGGATTACTGAAATGTATTATTGGGTACTTTGCAGCATGAAAGCTGTTGATAAAATATGTGGTAGCCAGCGGTGATTATTGATCTACGGATTTTATGAATTTAAGGATACATGGACGACATTTATAAATGTGGAAGGGTAAAAGGAATTTAAAAATATCATTTCACTGTTTTGAAATTTTTATTCAATTTTCATCTCTCACGATCGGTTTAGATAATTTTGATATGACTATTAACTAAATAAATACAGTCTCAAGAATTGTTCGAACTCCAAATTTCAAATGCACCAAGACACGCTTAAATTAAAAAATATCATGCATCAAAGTTGTTCAGGAAAAAATATCGAAAAATGATTTTCATGGTATCTGACGCAATGAAAAGTCTTCGTTTAATTAATTTTCTTCTGGAAATTGTATTTTGTAATGTATATGTTGCTGAACGCAACATATTTCTTCCTGCAGGAAAATGGAGTCTCGACGATTATAAAACGCGTGTAATTGATACAACAAAAAAACTGCAGTTTTTCGAGGACCATTGAATAAAAATTTCGAGGAGAGCACGTTGCACGTCTATAACTGGGTGCTCGACAGAGCTGCAGAGAGGCTTGAATTTTTCCACTCGTGGCACTACTGTAGCTTCGTCAATTTTTGCATTTTAATGTCGGACTTGTTTCACAATATTTTCGAAACGTTCGTTTATTCAGTCGCGTAGAAACGTCGATTTTTTATTTGGTGTTCCGTTTCAATTTATTCGAGCAATTCAACTCGGTTTACAAGCTGCTGAGTACTGTAATTGCACCTTACTAGCTGAATCATTCACGCCTCATTTTCACTTGTCATTCACACGTCCATTTACAATTCCACCTCACTTTATTTCTTAATACTGACGTACTGTAGTTATTCAAACTTACATAACTCCTGTAGAAAATATTACAGACTACTAATATTTATTGCATTAATCAATACAATCCCAGATTCTAATTATAATGAATAGAAAGAATTTTGCATCTTTCGTTGTCTTTCGTTCGATTCTGTATTAACCAATTAATTTCTATTTAATTAAAATCTATGCTAATTACATCAAAAAAACTTGAAAACATATGTATAAAATTTTTCAAAAGTGAAAAATCGGTGAAATCATTGAAGATAGTATCTTCTCCAATTAATAATAAAATTGTATAAAAATCCAACGAGGCAACATTTTTGGACGTTTCAGAATTGATTCTTTTTAGTGAAAAACAGAAGCATGACATTTCACGTAAATTTTTAATTTGTCTAGACTTCAATTTTCTCCATAAAAGCTGCAAGACGCTTTTCTTGGTAATGCTGTGGGTAATACGAAAATGGTAATAAAGCTTTTGAACCTTTTCGAATCAGGCCACGAAAGTAAATTGAATGTTAGACCTATCCCTACATCTCGTCTGCGCTCCCGGTTTCTTGGACCTTCGATAAAGTGAACCATCTTTCATTACCTACATTACCAGCATAGTCGCTCGTGCATGTGGTCCATGCGACTGATTTCGCTGAATCTGGTAGACGTCCTTGGCGAATTTGCTCGAATAGGAAGTGACGCAACCGAAAAATCCTTTTGCGCCGCTTCTTATCCTACGGAGCTTATTTTTTGACGATTCGACGGGATCCATTCGTACGAGTCCTTTCGCTGAATCGTAGCAGAAAATCACTGTGCAAATTTAGGATCACACTCTCGTACGACATTTTCAAATAGCGATATTGAATTCCATCGGAAACGAAGTCAAAGTTTATTTTTATGTTTCTAATACTAATACGTGGCCCACTTAGTTACGTTACATTCTAGCTTCTTTAAAAAAGAATTCTTTTTTGCCATAAATATTTAAGGAGTAAGACAAAATTTATTTTAATGTTCCTCATACTAACACGTGGCCCACTTAGTTGTATTACATTCTAGCTGTTTTAAAAAAGAATTCTTTGTCTGTCAAAAATATTTAAGGATTAAGGCAGTAGGCACATATAAATTTTCTTTCTTATTCTGTAAAATTGTTAAGGTCGAATTTCAATGAATGGAGATGCAAAGAAAATCATACAGGAAGGGTGTCAAATTTATTTATTTAAGGAATATTGATGCTTTAGTAATCTTCAAGAAAATTAGACAGAGTAAATATTACACACAATGTGCTTCTAATTTGAAATCACTGTTTAATATTTTGTAATTTCTCATACGAAATTAATTTAACATATCTCAAGTAAAAAATTATTCTTTACAGATTGTTATGTTAAAATCTATTTTAACCAAATATATATTTTTTGAATAAATTTGAGAGATTTTGTATAAATCACTAAATTAATATTTAAAGAATAAATAATAAAATGTTCTGTGCACACAATTCTACATATTGAAGCACACATGAAGTTTCGACATGTTCCGATGTTTAATTTTTCATTTCGGAAGTGGGTCGTGGAATTGAATACTCCTATGTCGAACAACTAAAGTGTAATAACTGTTTCTGACGAGCAATCAGCACTCGGAATAGTTGAACCTTTTCCCGCCATTCGGAAGGAAATTTTCGTTCGCGTGCGACGCGATTGCTGTAAGAATGTCTAATTTCGGTTCTTAAATTCTTGTCGGTGCGGAACTTTTTTTATGAGTGTTCCTTTCGCCTCCTATAAAAGCAGCGCTATTTAATATCGCCGGTAAAGTATCGTTGAAAGTTCGTGAAATATGGCGAGCAAACTCCCCTATCTAAACTCTTAAACAACTGCAAAGCACGGGCACCGAATGAAATTCAAGGCGCCACCCGGAAGAATAATCGTAGCCATTTAGACGTGCCGGGCCAGGAACTAATAAAAACTCGCGGCATCTTTTCTCCCCGTTATATCTTCATCGAGGTGGAAAAGGCGTCGCGACGCGACGCGACGCGAGACACGACGCGTCCTCTACTGTAGAAACTGGTATTTCGCATTAACATTCTTAACGATGAAAGGTCACTCTTCCCATCGATTTTCATAGGATCATTGTGATCCTGGATCTGTGGAGATCTGTTAAAAACATGGACACAAAACTTGATCCCGTTTTCAAGGTAAAATTGTTTTTTTATTGCATGCTATAGTACTCATAGCGAGGAACAAAAGTCCACCGTCCTCTTAAAAAATAACTTTCAAGTTGTCAAACTGTTTTATTCCATCCTCAGGGTGTCCCAAATAGCATAATTGCGAAGAAAATAAGTTGCGTTTCTAATTTTGTCTGAGTGGCATACGATACCATTTCTTACAAAATATATATAGAAGTATAGAAATATAGAAGTGTAGAAATATAGCTTGAATAGAAATATAGAAATATAGCTTGAATAGAAATTCCATGACATACAAATAAATTACAGGATTGCAAAGTGTACCATTTTGTATCGATTTATGAATCATCAGCTTCAACATGAAAATTGAAACATTTATTTCTGCCATATAAAATTTGATGAAGTCCACTGATTTATGTTGTACCATTGTTGTTGTATTATTTACGTTACGCCGCAAAAACACTCTTGTCTGCCACAGCAGACTGTAATGTACTTTTAATTGTGCACGCTGTTATCGGGTAAACATTACATAAAGCTAGCAAACGAAGTGAAAACAAGCCTGGACGTCGGATGAAAAATTTACTAAACATTAATGTATTACACTGTGCATAATGTTCTATATAATGGTAGGCGGTAAATCAACGTCTACGTAGTAATTAATTCCTCGATAGACGGAAAAATAAATAACGTCAGCAACATCCGGCGGAGTAATCGATACTCCGGTTCCGCGGGTATCGTTCTGAACTGTCCGATGCTACGTGTTCTGCATTGAGATTAATAGAAGATGGAATAGGAAACTGGAAATCCCCTGTTTACGAACAGCATCCTCGAAAAATCTAGTACATCGTCGTAGACGTGACGAGTGATTTATCGACGATGCTTGTCATCGGAAACTCTGTAGAATTCGAGACGACTTCATTCATAGAAAATCAAATAAAAAAGAATTTTTTTCTCTGTCATTAATATTTAAGAATTGACGTAAATGTAGGTATACATTTAAATATAAATTTTCTTTTTCATTCAATGCAATTGTTAACATCGAATTTCAATCAATGCAAAGAAAATCATAGAGTAAGGGTTTAAAATTTATTTATTTGAGGAATATTGATGCGTCATAGTAATCTTCAAGAAAATTAGAAGAACAATACGTGCTTCTTTATGTACAATTATTCAGGTAAAATGTTTCTAATTTGAGTTCACTGTTTGATATTTTATAAGAAATTAATTTAGCATTTCTCAAGTAGAAAATTATTCTTTGCTGATCGGTTTGTTAATCTATTTCGCGACTATCTAACATATTCTGGAAGTTCCCTCTTTGCGAACAGTATTCTCGACAAATCTAGTACATCGTCGTAGACGTGACGAGTGATTTATCGACGAGGCTTGTCATCGAAAACTCGGTAGAACTCGAGTCGATTTCATTCATAGAAAATCAAGCCTTTCTACCGCGCTTTCATTCTGTCAAAAACTATTATTCGCACTCGTTACATGCCTTTGTCCGTTTCTCTATTAAATAGCGGACTGTTGATAAATGCAACAATACGATCGGTTCGAGAATCACAATTTTTATCCCGGCTTGTTTGAATCTTTAAGGGCGCGTATCACTTTCACCACATTGTAAAAATCACTATATAGAGTCTTCTTGTAGTGTTAAAAATGTGTTATTTATAAAAAAAAACGTTATAAACAATTTAAACTATAATTTCTTAATATTTACAAAATATCAAATCATCCATACTGGATTGAAATAATAATGTGCGATTTCCAACATATAACAAGAATACATTTTACTATAATCTAGAACAAATTAACATAAAGAAAATAAGCGATTAGATAGAACGTTACCAATACTACAAAGTATTGCCAAATATATAGAAATAAATTTCGTTCGAGCAATGCAGACCATATAAATCAATTTTCTATAATTTCTCTATTGAACCCCCGTGCGGGGTGTATATATAAAAATAAATTTTTCCAACAATTAATAAGTGTAGCTAAACTTCTAATTGAAAATTGATTGTTCCACAGTAAACCGGAAAATTGATATAAGAGGTTGAAATAATTTGATCGACCGCTGTAACGGTTACATACGATTAAGTATCCTCGAAACGGAGTTACGAGTAGGCGAATGTCGAAGCGGAAAGTTTCAGAGTGGTTCGACTGAGCTGCGCGACCGATGAAATTTAAATGTGACCACGAGTCGCCACTCGACTTTAAATTCATGCCCGTGTAAGTTGCCTGGGCATGGCGTTCTCACATGAACGCCCTAAGTAGTAGCTACCGGCACTAGTCAGACAAGCGTAAGTAATTTTATGCCTGTGGTCGACGGCGGCCGGGACGCCTCGCATCGCGTATTAACCTGCTTTTCGTCTATTTGCCAGGCCCGTTACGCGGCCTGGCCAATTTTCCGTTCGAATTTAACGTGCTGCATAAAATTTCACTTCCGGTTGCCCCCGTCTTGAACCCTGCCCACCGCTAGGCCACCGGCTGAAATTTTCAACGCGGTCACTGTGTCGCAGCTGCACGAAAGTTATTTCCTTTTACCTCATTGTATGAGACTGCGGATGTTTATTCAATTTTCAATTTTTCTACGCAAATTTTAAGAAACTGAAATTAAATAAGATCTTATTTTCCATGGTAGTAGCCTTTTTAGAACTGAAATAAATTAGAATCGTACTACGTTCTGCCATATTTTATGTTGTAGCATTGTTTTTTTAATTTTCATTATGCTTCTCGATGGAATGCTGAACTTTAAACAAGTTGATCAATTTTATTTTAAATAGTGGCATTTTCCTTCTTTTCTCTATACGATGTCTCCATATTAGATTTGAAAGTAACAAACAAGATTATATTTTAAAATATAACTCACAAATTTATATTTAAAAAAAGAAGATTCTTTTATTACTTCGCACTGATTTTTTTGTTGACTCTAGCATATATTATATTGGGTTGGCAAGAAAGTAATTTCGGTATTTCAAGGTTACGAAAAACCCAATTTTTTAATCAACCAATGAACGTTAACCAATCTAATTTATTCTTTTTGGCAAAAGAACATCGAACAAAATGAAAAATATCTTATTCATTGAAATGTATTGCTTGAAAAAAAAATTCAGCTCTCTATTTCACCTGAAAATACCGAAATTACATTCTCGCCAACCCAGTAGTAAAAATCTCACAAAATATAAATAAATTTAATCTTGTTATTTTCATAATACTACACACATCAGTCACTTTTGACTGATGGGGTAGGTTGAGTGTTAAGACTTCGAGAAGATCCATCGAGGTGATGCTCGCGATTTCACCATTTCCGACCGACAAATCTCTCGTGAAACTTGATTTCCCATTTAGATTCTAATCCCGCAACACCATCATCATCATCATCATCATCATCTCGTTTTTCTTCCTTGGTGTCGGGCGGTGGTTGAAAACTTCCGTAATCGGATTCCGTTGGGCGTGCACGCTTCATACGTTTCTACAATAAAGCGTTTCCCGCGGGCATCGCTATGCCGTTTATGCACTTCCGTTCGGTCTGCATTAATCCGGATCATGCATATGGGGAACGTGCATGCATGCATGACGGCCGCGTTTAAGTGCGCCGATGAATTTCGCGAGCGAGGGGTGGCCGACGGTTGGCCGACGGTTGGCCGACGGGTGGGCGACGAAGAGCCCGGCGACGACCACCGCCGCCACGTCGACGGAGGCTGCAATTCATCCCGCGAATTACGACCCGGTCACTGTTTATGATTAATGCGATGTTTCTACCTGGAAACACACATCGCTCGACACGATGGCATAATCCCTACGTTAATTAAACGACGCCGCGAGAAACGTCATCGGCCGAGGAACGTTGTCCCGACCGTCTGTACACCAACCATACTCTGCTACTCTACCTACAACCAACGGTCGCGAAATTATTTACACGTTCCGGTTGTTGCACCACCAACTAATCGCCAGATATCAAGCTTGTATAAATTATACAGACATGCTCGGAACGACCGGCGAGACCCATTCTGCGAGAAGAACGCTCCGAGGGGATGCACAGAGGATTGGGGTGGATCCGAGAGGGTGCGATTCCTGCGAACTTTCGGGTTTCTCGACCTCGGACTCGCGGGAATCAACGCGTGCCAATAGTGCCAGAGTAAGATCTTCACAGGCCTCTCAACATAGGATCTGAATTCGTATTATTACTAGACTGCGGATGTTTATGCAATTTTCAATTTTTTTAGACGAATTTTATGGTTTCAGTGATTAGAACATTTTTGTAGTTCGTATAATTTTCTACAAAGGGAGAGACTTTATACTCTACTGTGCGATAAAAAAAAGCACCCTGTGTAATTATAAGATATAATGACAAACAATATCTTTATGTAGAAATTGTATGGATCAGTGATTGATTTATTGCATTTAAAGTATTAGATAATCCGCAATAACACATATTTTCAGAACTATTTAATTAATGGAAGCGTCTATGTAATTAATAGACTGCGGATTTTTATGCAAAATCAAAAATGTTCATATCGATTGCAGGACACTGGAGCTAAATAAAAATTGTATTCTTCTTTTAATTATCCTATTAAGCTGAAACTAATACATTGATGTCTTTAAATATTTTTAACGTGTTCACTGCTTTAAAATATACGTGTTAATTTTTGTTATAAATGCGTAAAATCCACTGTCTATTTATTACAGTAATGGTGTACAATAAAATAGGTCATATAACATTAATCAGCTCGAATATCTAGCAACTGGCAATATTTTTATTCATCATTAATTGTGGTTATACATTCATAAAGATCAAGTAGCTTGTTAATGCATAGTACAGTGAATCAGCTAATAGAATGTGTACGAGTTGTAACGAACGGTTTGTGGATACGTGGTTCGTGTTGTAACGAAGAGCGTATTTGTTCATGTAAACCAAACAAAAACTATGCTACACGATTTTTACATACGTGGCTGAGTTCCGCAAAAATTGGCTTCGAAAATTCGTTAAACGCGCTTTCGGCTGAATAACGACTTGGCTGCCGGATCATTCTGTTATTGACTGTTTCTGTCTATCATGGTATTCGTAAATATTGACAGCAGTACGGTTCAAACAATTGAACAGTTTTGTAGATTACAGAGAAACAATCGTCAAAGAAATAACGCGGAGGCTGAATCTGAATTCAATTGTAAAATTGTGCAAAAAGTAGAATGTAGATTTTATCGTTTTAAAGCGATATGATTAATTATAAGATTTAGAGATGATACTGAATCTATGGCGACGTTCTAAGGTTTACGGAAATTTTAACAACTGTGAGGTTTGTGAACAAATTAGAGGAGCTTTGATTGTAGAAGTGATTGTAGAACCCAAGAAGAAATAGGAGGGCTTTTGAGAATTGTGAAACGTGCGAAGGAACTATAGGGCTTACGAAGGAATTTAAGGATTATAGAAAAGTTATGGATCCTATAAAGACATTAGGTTTCGCAGAGAAATTGTTAGAATCAATTGTTGATCTTCAATAATATTTCTGAACTTACAAACGGATTGTACAATATTTGTACAATTCATGTACAAGTTACTTAGGATGTAAAACCGATTTTAAGGGTTGTGATTAAATTATATCATTTTTGAATATTATAAGACTCATGAAAAAATTGTAGGGTTTAAAAAAAATTTGTTAATTACGAAACAATTATGAATTTCTCGATAAATCTATGAGCTTTACAAAACTTTACAGATCCTATGATTTCTCAAAATTGTAAATTCTGTGAAGCAATTGCAATGCTTTAGAAGTCCTGCAAGACTTGCAAAAAGAATAATGGAACTTGAAATGTAATGAATAAAAAATAAATAAAAGTAATATTACATATTTTTAATGACAATTCAATAACATACGCGATACGTGAGAAAAAGGTGGTTGTGGATGTTTAAACAAAATTGTAAGGCCCATAAAAAAATAACGTCAAATTTAATGACATAAATGACACGTGAGAAACAGAAAATGATTTACATAGGTCGAGCAAAATAATTTGTAGGTTCGTCGATGATGACCATGATGCGTTTTTGACGAGAAGAACGCATGAATAACGGAAACTGGCTGCTGTGAAGTTAGCCATTCCTTTTAGAGTTTCCACTTGCAGAGGATCAAACGATTACAATATATCGATATGATAATGGACAGAGGGATGAGAGCGATGGTTCTTCAAAGGTTCTTTCCATATCCGCGTAATAAGTGTGAAATTCAAAGGGTGAATGATATTTCTGATCTCTTTTTGGCGTATGAACAAAGTGAAAAAGGAGAACATATCGTATCGATCCTTTCCATGGTGCCCGCTACTTTTTCCTGTTGGCCTCTTTGCCTTTGTCGTGACAGATAAAATTCTGCGGTTTTTTTTCGTACGCGCTTTAAATTGCATCGAACCACTCGGTACAAAGTGTTTCGGCCCGGACGCAGCGCCCGCGCGCCCACGTCAGTTATTTCTGCGCTTTTATTGGTTTTTTTCTTTCCTTTTCCTCGCCACATTCTCCGCGGGGCTCGCATTATATTTTATGAGCTTCGGAAAACGAGAAATGCGGTCTCGAAATGAGCGCGCGGAAAGCTCCGACTGTCTGACTTTACGCTTGACGCGAGATTCGACTTTTCGATTTACACCGACTTCCAATAGGGGGTTCATTTTCGAAAAATAAATTTTTGAGTTCTCCTTACAAGTGTTATGGAAGAACCAATTGGTTCAACAAGAACCAATTTGAAATGTGTAAATTTTTTTACATTTTATTTGTCTAATAAAAAATCTTAGTGGAGAAAGTTATACAGTTCTTCACGAGCAATGTAATGAAGCCTGTAATTTTTCAAATGCATTATTTATTTGGAAATACATATAGACGACCATCATCTTTTTAACACTAAAACTACCGAGCACTAAATGCAATTGGCATAAATTTCCTTATAATAATGACAATATTGCATTTATTTAGATTTAGTCCAAGTTTTATTTAAATATGTACTTCAATAGAGAAGTTCACTAAAAAAATTTCTCAGAAAAACATATTTACACTTTTACTATTTCTAATCGAACAAAGTTTGCACCAGTCATTTTGACTGGTTCGGTAGTTCTAGTGTTAAATTGATTGAAAACATTCCTGTTGAAAAATTGCAAATTGCATATACATCCGCTGTCTAGTCATAATAAATTTACAATATCCTTAAAACAGAGTACTTCACGGGTGTACAAATAAAAAGACAATATAGAAACGTTATTCTTCAGATGTTTGACTACGTCGAAAAATTGTACAACCTACGGAAAATTTTGAGATCGAAAATTTCGAGCTGTGATAATTTATCTCGCAGCAAGACAATATTCAAAAGCTGGTCGCGATGAATTTGCATAAACACGTGCATACGCAGCCGGTTGGATCCCGGTAGATCAAGCTCGAGGGATTAACCCTTCATTAAATCGTTTTCCATCGCCTTCCGGTGGTTTCGCCGGCCGATCGACTGAATCGCATTGAGTCGTTCGGTCGGTTTGAAACAAGGGCCAATCGAGCAACTGTAATCCGATCATCGATCACCTTTCAATGAGCCGTCTCATCCCCGTTCCGTCATCCCTCCCGATCATCGGCGTGCCCCGCGCGTTTTCGAGCCGAGATTCCCGATTGTTCGCGAGCAACCGTCGCTTTAACGAGCTTCCGGCGAGTTTCCGTTTATGTCCGCAGCGGCGTGCAGCTTCGCGAGCTTTTAATTTGCAACCATCAGCCGCACTCGAGCAATCTGGCAAGTTCGTTAGCGTTCGTTTAAACTTGAAACGTTAACCGGACCGCGGTGAACCCGCGGGAATAGTTTCGAGACTACGCGATGACTGTAAATTCCTCCAGGAAAAAAAAAACGTAGCGAAGCGAGACGGTGAACAAACGAAAATTGTCACATTGAAAATTCAAAACTTATTATGCCGGCTGCTCGGTGCTAGAGTCTGCGTACTGAATAGTTCTTATTAGAACCCTCCATGCAATATTCCGTTTCGCAACGCGAATTTTCCTGGATCTCCGTGAAATAAAATTTAGATTCAAACGTTTCTGAAGTGTAAGAAAAGTACACTGCGAATCTTCGTGTGAAAAATAAATATTGTCCGCATAAATTAATTGTTTCGCTAAAGGGATGTAGTATAAAGATAAAAATAATTATGATTAATTGAATAAGCTCTAATCGTTGTTCCCAGATGAAAATGTAATTCGTGAAATCTCGAAATCAATAAATAATCCACAGAATGAAATTAAGAGAAATAAATATTTTCAGAATATCGAGACTACTGAATTATTTATTTTAATATCGAAATATTTACTACAGATGTGAGCAGTAAATTTAATGTCAGTGTTGTAAGAAAATGAGTGCAATACACGGACTCTATTTTATCGACATGTACCTGTGTGTAGTTTGTAGTTGTGTGCGTGTTGTGAGTGACTAGCGTCTTTTGTCGAGATTGTCGTGAAGTCAGTTAGTCTTCTACACGGAGCCATGTGAAACGCATGTATATTTATATAGTTAATTATAGTGTGATAATAATACGTTGATTTTATTATCCCGAATCTCCTGACAAGTGTCAATACAGTTAATGAAAAAAGGATTAATATCAGTACCCCATTCAATTAGATCAATTTATTTTGATGTTCTCTGATATTCTCAGTGATGAATGAAATTAAAAATGTAGTAGTATTAAAGTGAATACACATTTTCTTTGCGTAAATATTCCCAGAAGACAGGAAGGAATTGGAAAACAAATTAGAAAAGGTATCTTTAGATATTCGATTGCGAATTCCCCGGAATTGTCGCAATCAAAGGCGCGCTGATGCGGAAAAGCAAGAAAACGAAGAAAATAAAAAGAACGGAGCTCGGAATGATTTGACTGATCCAAGAATTGTGTATCGTATTATGCAGGGAGATTGGTTTTTTCGATCCGATCGCTGCTTGTACAATTCATTGAGATTTTCGCGTCATCTTCGCCGTTCCACGTTGGTATTACAAGTTTGCACCTCCCGCGACTTTTGCCACCGTTGCCGACCTTAATTTCGATCGTCACTTCACATTCTGCGAAGTAAGTTCCGGTGTTCGAATTGTTCCTCAAGTTCGATAATGGCTTCGAGATGAGTTTTCGTAGGAATTCGATCTAAAGCGGTTCGATTCATCGCTCTCGACACGATTCTTCCGAGATAAATGGACTAGTGGAAACGAGACTATAAAGACGTAGACGGGATAAGAGCTCCTATTTGTACGGGAAAGAGTGGCGACGATGGGAACCGGATTATTCTAATTACTGCGGTAACTGTAACGATTTAAATTAAATTGGGGTGGGTAAGACTCCCGATTTATTCGTGATGGATCGGATAAATTAAAGACTGATAAATACAGGGTGCAAATAACATGTACAAGTTTTAAACAGTCAGGAAATGAATTCGTTTAATTCAGAATTCGATAAAAACTATTTCTAGAGCCTTCATATTGTAATTATAGTTAACACAGTTGTAATAATGATTGATCTCAAAAGAGAATCGAACAAAAATGATCACAGATCTTACCATTTTTAAAAAGTAAAACTAAAAGTAGTAATATGTAAAACATATTTTTATAGTGAATTATAATTACATTCTCTTATCATAGACATATTATAAAAGTCCTATGGATTAATAAATCAGATTTAACTCCTCCTACAATTTCCACCGTTAGTATCACTAATTTTCGTTCACCGCTTCGTACAATTAATAAAAGCAATCTGATTTGCGTTGCAAAATTTTCAATCACATTTAACCATAATACATTAATTCACGGTTTAGCCTAAAATCGCACGATGCAAATTCTCGTAATCCAAAGAGTTATAAATGAATCGTAAATCCCGCGAATGCCCGTAAACAATCACAGCCGAACTGCTAATTTCATATGTACGTAACAGAAGGGATCGTATAAAAAATAATACAAAAAGCTGCATGAAGCTTGAGAGATTTCCATTGCACTAAAAAGTACAGAAAATGTTCAAAAGGGTTAGTGTTTCGTTTAATTCTCATTCTTTTCAAAAGGGTCGACGGGTAAAAAGTTGAAATCTCTGTCCTGTGATTACCGCTCCCTATCGCGAAGTTTCATTGTGTTGTTGCGTAATCGTAACGTTGAACTTTTTCGCGTGTAAAGGGTGTCCCATTCGTGATACAATCGCTTACAGAATAATTCTATTCTGGTAGAACAAAGTGAATTCACACGAAGCTTCGTTTTCGAGAATTGAATTCTAAATTTGAATGGCCGAAGTGCTTTCCAACTATTTAAAATAATTATTTAGGTGTATAAATTAATTCGTAATTTTTTTTATTATATCCAGAAATACAAAATATTGTCGAATATAATGTCTATTGCATTTTGTGCATCTCATTATTTATAATTTCATTCATTATTATAAATGAAAGATTCTGATTGAGACCGGAGTTAAATGAAAATACATTTTCTCCTTTAATAATTTCAATAACTGAAAGATAATAATCATTCAATTCTCCTAATGTTTACAATTTTTTAACAGATTCTATTTTCGTCAAAATAAATAATGATGAAGTAATTAACGAATTAATTTGTACACCCAATAGATACAACAGTTTTAACATTGGGATATAACAAATTTGAAGCTTATATGTTCGTGGATGCTATTAAATATTTTTTTTAAAGTTTCATTCTTCATTGTTGACCTATCTGTCCGTGCGTAATCATCCTTTATCAATTCTAGAACGAACACTGCGACACTCTGTGTATCACGATTTTTTCCTACGCGATCTCGCAGGCTATGAGAGGGAACACAAAAATATAACTTTCCGATCCCGACGAGAACACTTCACAGCGATTTCCAGGAGAGAAAAAAGAGTGAAGAGGAGAGAGGGAGAGGGGAATGAGAGATGGAGAGATGGCCGCGATGAATCCGCCGGGATCTGTGTCTATAGTCGGGGTGCGAAAATACCGATTTCCAAAGAGAAAATGGAACGTTTCGCCGTGGCGTGGGCGAGTGCGTGCTGGAATTGAAGCTATCGATACACTGGGAACGAGTGAAGTATCCTGTGACCGCAAACATCATTCGGATGCGTCCCGTCTATAGCTGTAGAGACAGTAACGACTTTTTTGTGTAAAAAAGGGAAAAGTACGGTGGAATCCTCCTGCGATCATAGGAGACAGGGCACGTTAGTCAAGATGAACTTGTCGGATCGATGAAAAATGAGATGCGGTTTTAATACGCAGAAATTCAATGATATCGCACACTTTCGTCGATTGTGGTACTGTAGATTTGTGTTTTTTAGCAGGAGAAATAGTTCTTCTAGAGCAACTCCATTAAATGCAACGAATGCTCTTACAAAATATGAAAAATAATATGACAATACAAACTGATATATAAATTGTATATATAAAATCAATTTATAAATCAGAATCGTACCCAAAAATTTACCTAATCAAATTAAAATTGAATGAACACGTGTCGGTAAAGTGTCCTCGACGAAGTTAAATGTGAATAAATATTTGCTCATTGGAGTAGAAGTTTTTATTTGGTTACGAATTGTCGGAAACTACCAGCAGAGATATCGGACGAATTTAACGTAATTCGAACACGCAGTTCATAGTTCAGCTATGAAACTATTAGAACACGGAGTTATAATAATGAACGTCGTTCCACGTAGAAGGATGACGAGCGACGCGGAGCAGAGCTTTCGGGTGGAGAACTGCACCTTAAACTCGTGGCGGCACTTCAAGCATGGAAATGTGGCGAGATAGCGACAGAAGACGAGGACAAAGTGAACTTCGCGGCGAAATTCCCTGACAATTAGTTCAACATCGAGGGGAGGACTTCTGATTCTATTGACGGAACAAGTTTCCCCCATCGGTTTTAACTTCTGCCACCAAATCAGAAATATACAGTCGCATTTGGTAAACTTCGAATACTTCGTTATACTTCAAACGAAAAGCTGTAGCTTTGGATATTTTATGGACGAACACGTTTTGTATTATTCCTTTAATGAATCCTTCAGGACTGAACTTTTTAGCATTGAATCCACTACGGAATTTAATTTTTTAATTAATGAAGTGGTAAATACTTATCAATGGATAATGATTGAATAAATGATTGAATACATTAAATCTTCTTACTTAGACGTATTAGACGAACATGTTTTGTATTATTCCTTTAATAAACCTTTTAGGACCGAACTTTTTAGCATTGAATCCAGTACGGTATTTAATTTTGTAATTATTGAAGTAGTAAATACTTATCAAGGGGGAAATGATTGAATGAATGATTGAATAAATTAAATCTTCTTACTTAGACTTATTAGACGAACACGTTTTGTATTATTTCTTTAATAAACTCTTTAGGTCCGAAATTTTTAGCATTGAACCCACTATGTTATTTAATTTTTACACCTACACAGTAATATTTAAGATAGTATCGTTTTGCCACAAAATATGTTTCTCACTACAAGAAATTATCCAACCGAAAGCCGACACGGCCAAGTGCTTAGAATATTAAAATACTGATTACGTTTCACGTTGGGGGAGTTGAATGAGAAAGCTCTCGGCCAAAAAGAAAATATTAATTTCACGAGGTAAAGAATTTCCACGGTAGAAAATGGCAGAGGAGACAGGGGCCGCGAGAAGACGGGTCCCAAAGGGCAAAGAAAAACTGCGGAATGACAGCAAAGGTTTCCACTGTTCGCGGATTAACCTCAAAGTGACTGTCGTTTGCACGAGCCTTCCGGCTTCCATCGGTATTTATGCATTATTCCTTCCCTTTCCTTTTTCCTGCCATCGGCGATATTCCTACCCGTCCCGCTTTCAGATTTCAATACGACTGAATTATTCCGTCCGGAGGGTTGACGCGTTTCAGAACACGGACCACCGGCGTATTATAGTTCGTTTCGACGTTGAATAAAAAATTCAGATGACCCATCCCACGGATCAAACCGCAGAGTTGTATCTCGTATTTTTTTTAAATTCTGTTCAATCTTTTACGGCTCGTTTAATATACGGCGAGTCAAAAAAGTCTCTACGACAACATTTAAAGTGGAATCGTTTTCCTGAAAGTCGATCGAACAAGTACTTTGAAAAATTTAAAAGGATTCATTCAAATGTGTATCCAAACAATTTTACAAATATTATAATTGAGCTCCGAGAAAAACAATAAATACTGATTCTATTGATTTTATAGCTTTGTTACTGAGCCTGTAAGGGATGAAACTTGAAAAAATATGCTTGCAGATTTATATCAATTACACAATTTACAATGGAATTTATTGAATGGAATACACAAATGTTATTAGTAGACTGATAAAATGAAAATGTTCTGCATTTATTGTGGGAAGCACGAATAAAATAACAATTGATTCCAACCCTTAATGGCTTCGTTAGATTCAAAATAATACCACGGTATTCTGAAATTTTTTCTAATTCCCTGCGGTTTTATATTTCACCTACTCATCAACTCTGCGTATCAATTTGCAGGAAAAAAACCGAAACATGTGATTGCCATAAATTCTAGTTTTACAGCGGCCCCTCTCGTGTCCTTTTTCGTCAGACATAATGTATAATCAATGTCATCGAACTCGCGGCAAAGAGAACATCTCTAATTACGTGTCAATGCGAAGCTCACGGTTGTTCATATGTGTTATTAATAGTGATATTTAAACTATTCGCTGGACTGCGGATTTTTGTGCAAAATAGAAGATGGCTGTTGCAAGACGGATATTTATTTAATTTAATTAAAGTGAGAACTTTAATCATTATGACAAAGTGGAAATAATACACTGCTGTTTTGAAATTATTTTAATCTCGCTACTGATTTAAAATATCTACCACCAGCTGTGCAGTTTGTTGACCTAACCGTACGTCCCACAGTTTGCTGTGAATGGTTCAGTGACACACATTTCGAAGCAGCAAGTGAATAAATGAGTTTGAATTAAATCAATTTCTGCTCCTTCTCTTGTTCACTGTTTCAACACGGTTAGGGTAACCATCGCTACGCTCAATAGAACCTGTCACCAAGCCTGACTTTGATTATTCCGCGTTTTTCGTTAATAACTCGTTAGTTTCATTCGACACTTTGATACCATTACGTTTCCTTCTCTCTGGATATAAGTAAAATTTTGTCGTGTAACGATTATTAAACTGTGGATTCTTAAGTGAAATCAGAAATGTCCAAGTTTTTTTTATAAGTAGATTTCGGATTTCATGAATTTAAACTGAGCAGTGAATTTTAAAACAATGAAGTCAGTATAAAATTTAATGTCGGTATATTATCCTAGATTCTGTAAAATTTTTAAAGAATTCCAGATATTTTTATTTGGCTCCCGCCTCTTACAAACAATGCTGACCATTTTTATTTTGCATAAAAATCCGCAGTCCAGTTACAAACAACATGAAGAATTATTCTTGTGCGTTGAATGAAAATATATTTCTTCTTTTAATCACATTAGTACGTCGAAAATAACATAACATTCTGAAACTCTTCTAACGTTCCTACAGTGCTTTGTTTTTCACTTATTTATTTTAATTACATGTCAAATCCACAGTCTACTTGCAAGTACGTCAAGTACAATTCCATGATTATTAACGTTTCAAACACGACGCATTAATACGCGGGTGTCGCCATTATTTTGTCGAAGCTGCATATGTTTGAAATCGCGCGTGTCCGGACGGAAGTGGAGAACCCATCGTGTTTATTTTAGCGGTTCCGAGTTCGTGCAATTTCCTTTGAGAACGAGCCACGCCGGTTAGATGTGATTATAGGGGTGGCAGTCGATGCAGACCCTCAAGCCCTCAAAGCGAATATCTATCCCGTAATGGATGGGAAATGTAAAATTGAAAACTACGTGCTCCAAGGAACGAAAAAATTCGATAAAACAACTGATGGTTAATCGCCCCCCTTGTGCTACATTCCTGCTCTTACGGTAGTAATTACTAGTGGGAAGATTTAAGCTCCTTTCTCGATTTATCTACCATTTATCGACCTTCGCAATGATTTTTATACTGCACAAAATAGACAACTCATTTACGTTCGTAACCGTCTATTAAAACATCCATTCAATTATAATTAATTAATATGCGAGGGTTCAATTTTTACAATCAGGAGTTCGCTCTTATACTACACAATGTAGACTACTCATTTACGTTCGTAATCATTTATTTTCGACGCACTCGCATGCAAAGTTAAAGGATCATTAAATTAGGAAAATAATTGAATGGTTTTTTAGTCATGTTTTTTAAATTTTATGAGAGCTGATGTTTTCCGAACTTATTTTGCTTTAACATTTGATAAAACAAAGATTAAGGAATTTTTTTTGTTTACAGTCTTTCTTCAATGGAAGAAGTTCCTACGTTATTTTCAGCCACAAAATTTAAAAAACCTAACAGATGTCCTTCTTCCAGACACCTATTCAATTATAGTTAATTTTAAAATGTGTGGGTTCAATTTATACAATCTAGAGATTGCTCTTTTCTGTGATACAATATTTATATCATATAAAGCGAGATATAATCTTTCACGATAAAAATTATGAGATCCGGAGATCGAACTCTATCCTTCACAAGAATCTCTTAAAATATGGTATCTACAATTTTTTACAAAGATATACCAAAATATTCTACGGACAGAATACAAAACGAGCTAATGGACCGCACGGAATACATTTAAAAAATGAATAATAAATCAGCGACTACCGAGTGTGTTAACCGAAACACTAATTATTCACGCTCCAGAATGAAAAGTGATAAAAAGCGGAATAAATAAATCCGGGTAGCAGTATGAAACGGAATATCCCGTCGGGTTTCGAATCGCCGGGCACGGACAAACTCGAGACCCAATTGTCCGTGGCGTTCACAAAGAACAAAATATCAGTTTCACAAGTCCGTATAATCGGATGGTTTTTTTCCGGGCCAGATTTCCCGTAAAATCGGTGTCGGGGTGGCCAGTCAAAGGGGAAACGGGCTAGTAGGCGCGCACAGGTGGTCGCGAACACGAAACCCGGTAGACGCGTAGTAAAAACCGGCGGGGATCCTTTGAATCGACGCGGTGGATTATCAGAATACGGTCAATGACACTCGGTATCGGTTACTCGGTCTCCCTTCGACGTGCCATTTCAACGATACAGCCTCAGAGTTTGCCAACCGCAGGCGTTAATTCAATACTGACCCTCTACCTTCGAACGCCTACACCCTCCCTGCTACCCTCTTTCCACCCACCAATGCCATTCTAGAGTCTACACTTTGACACAGTCATCGGTGCATTCGAAAGGTGGCCTCGTTTCAGCCTTGGACGTTTCCCCGCGAGGTTTGTGACTCGCAAATTGGACGGCCCCGGTCGAAAGGACCAAGAAACTTCTCTTTCAATGGGAGACCTCCATTCTGTTCAGCGCATTGCCATCTGAGAGAATTTTATAGAAATTCTCCTGAACCATTACAATCTTTCTACAGCTTGTTCCGATGCGGTCAATTTATTCTTGAAATTTTTCTTCGAACATTGTTGAATTTTGAACCACTATAATCTTTCTAGTGTTTCCGATACGGTCAATTTATTCTTAAATTTCTTCTTCCAAAATTGTAGAAAGTGTTTGATTAAAAGATATTTTACAGAAATTCATATGTAACCATTACAATTGGTCAAGATATTCTAAAAAAAAATTATTTATTATTTACCATTATACATATTTATCATTACACACATTTACTATTATAAGGAGACCATCATTTGCTTTTATATATTTGTTTACAGGCCTGGACATTTTATTCAACATCACAGAATTTAAAAACGGGGAACTTATAATTTCCAGCCGCTGATTTCGAGGGTTGTTTCAACCCCTTCAGTATGCAATAAATGCGGTAATATACAAATTCAGTAATATACAGTCGCGAAAACAAGTTTCCACAGTCGTTTGAGTGTACAGCATTTTCGAGAAAATACGTGTTTTCAGTAAAAATCTTAGAATAGAATGAATGATGTGATAGGAAATTAAAATATAGAAAAATTTTTGGGAATCGGGTATTCGTACGTGTGAAATATATTTTTGAAAGCAGTATTATTTATTGTATATTTGTTTACACTTTACTTGAAGTTAGATAGACGAAATTCAAAATTATTTCTCTGTTAAAATAATTAAGGAAAAAAAATAGCAATCAATTTAATTTCTAATTCTTGCAATCGCCGCAGACAAGTTTTATTTTGCATAAAGATCCGCAGTCTAGTTATAAAAGTTCATTTAAAAACAGGTGGACGTTCCTGATGTTATCTTTGATTAAATTGTGTTTCGTTGAAATTCTATCAAAGTCGGTTTGTACGGGTTAGAGGAGTTTCTAGTCGGCGATACAGCAGTTTTCGTCATGCAACGAAATTCCTTAACAAGAGAAGCAAGATCCGAGGAGCCTGAGTGGCCGATCCCTCTCGAATGCTTTGACTCCACCGTCTTCCTCCACTTTCCTTACCCGGACACCCTTTCGTTCGAGGTTGAAGATTCAAACCGCCCCCGCAACCCTCCCCTCATTGACCCAACGTCTAATGAGCGCACACCTGAGTGTTTCTAGACAAGTGGATCCGCACTTGCATCTACCTGGCGGTGTCTGGACGCCGACGCGCGTGCATCGCAGCGCCACAAAGCCGCGGATTTGCAAATGGGAAGGGTGGCGAAACACTGCCGCGAACGATGATCTTCCTTCCAGGGAAATGATCGTTGGAAGGGGCGCAGACTGTCTGAAGTATTTCGGATATTTGTTTCTCGGTCCCTTTTAAAGTGCGATCTCCTTTACGCGTCCGGACGCAGCGTTTTACGATCCACACTCCATTCGTCGTAACTCTCTGCTGTGACTCTGGATGCACAAGTTTGCGTTCCTATGACGCGATTTGGTATGTCTTTCCTTGTTTATCATTTTCAAAGAAAATCGAAAGAGCATCGCCGAATTTTTCTATTTATTTATATACCAGATTATCCATTTTCAATGAGCTCAGTAAAAAGTTTAAAAAAATAATGGTCCAATTTCCGCAAGTACTATAGTCCAGAGAAAGAGGCAACAGAGAAAAGTTAATGAAATAATAATTGTCAAATGAATTGAAAGAAAGTAATTTCCGCTATGTGCTTTTTTTACAAAAGTTTCATTCAATAAAAATGACCTCAGCACAATATAAAAAGCAAACAATGCACAGCATTTCGCAAAGTTCGTTAGCGGACGAGAGAAACAATTTCATAAAATAACATTAAACCGAGTAGCAAATATTTGGTAGACTATAATCTCCAGGATGGAATAGTCAGGCGGTTCGTAATCAATATTACGTGGCAACGAACTGAAAGCTCGTTATAATTACAGAAAGTGTAATGCAACCGGTTTGCGTGCCAAACAAAACGTTGCGCACTTGGCCAAACGCTGTCGGTAGGATTTCTAGCACACTGGAGCGTGCAATCTCGAATAATTAAAGTTGAAATTTAACCTTGGACACCGTCGCGTTTGAGTAACTTAATTTCGCTCGAGATTCGCCGAGCGATTCGACGGAGACTACGAAATATACTGCGTTGCGAATTGCGAACAGTTTGCGGAGTCGCGTGCGAATCACGTGTCCGCGACGCGTAACATTTACGACGGAACGAAATTGTTTAAAACATTAAACACCAATACTTCAAACGAGAGAGCTCTCTTGCGTATGAGAATTTAGAGGCGTAAGATAAAATTTTCATTTTAATTGAGGCCGGTTGCATAATGCAGTATGCTAATCCGACTGGGAACAACTGCTTCGTGTAATTTTGCATCCGACTCCCGAATTATAATACCAAATGCATATTAAAAAATGCAGCAAACTGTTCTACCGTGGCTCTTTTATGTTTCGTTCGCGGCACTCGACCGGTTCAACGAAGATTCGACGACGAAACAACTTTTGAAATTCAGTTTTTCGCATTAACCGTTTTCCAAAGCCGTTAACTTTTTCGTTGTATGCTTCGAAGTGGAACGTGCAAAATTAAACGCAACACAAACGCGCGGTCATACTTGATAACACGCTGCAATTTGTGAACTGCCGATTAAATTTTACCGTAGCAACACCGAGAGAAAAATGAATTTTTCGACAAAGCACCCACTACTATGTGTTTCAATTTATTCCTTGAAAAGATTAATTACAAATATGAAGGTTTGCACACTGTTTCAATTCCCTTTGCCGTGTTCACAGTAATCTGTTAGATGATTGCAGTCGTTCTAAATTGTAGTTGTTAGCATTTTCGGTAATTCAAAATTGGAATTAAATGGCTGTAAGTGTGTCAAAATGAAACTTGTAAGATGGTCTGGTAATCAATCTTGCAACGAACTCGAGACTTGTGACAGACTTTTGAGATCAGTACAGACTTACAGTACACAGTACAGTCTTACGGCAGATAGTCTTACAGTGCAGTTAAGACTGTACGCAGACTTGTAAGTAGTAGTCTTGTAAGCAGTACAGTCTTGTAAACAGTATAGTCCTTTTACAGTACAGTTCTTTTGGAATACCGTTCTTTTAGAGTACCGTTCTTTTCTAGTACAGTTCTTTTACAATGCAGTTCTTGTACAATGCAGTTATTTTACAATGTAGTTCTTTTACAATACAGTTCTTTTACAATACAGTTAGTTTACAGTACAGTTCTTTTAGAGTACAGTCCTTTTACAATACAGTTAGTTTATAGTACAGTTCTTTTAGAGGACAGTCCTTTTAGAGTATAGTTCTGTTACAGTACAGTCTTGTGGACATTTCTGTCTAGGCCTCGAAGGGCTGTAAGAGCCTCAGAATAATTTCGGTGTCGCGACCCATGTACCGATACTTCGCCGATTTAAGCATATTGGTAAGAACTTAATACTCTATATTGTCACAGATTCTAGTTTGTTCTATATTGTATGCTTCATAGTATCATGAGGTTAGCCCAGCGACAGCACATGGGAAAGAGGGGTCCTATCATCAGATCCAACTCTGAGCATGTCCAACGATCCCGTAGTCCAATGTATACTTATGACGTCACATGCGACATAGTATGTGTGAGCACACTAGCCCATATTTCGGCAAGAGAAATATATTTTACATTTCCCTCTCATCCAATCGCCTGCGTATACGTACAACCATGCTCGCATTGCTGCCAGGGACCTTCTTCTCATCTTATTACAATACATGTTTTGTATTGTAATCTTTTTGGTAAAAAATAAAGAATATTTGTTATTAAAGTTAATGTGTTCTTCCTTTCACGACCCATACATCAATAGTCCATAGTAGTTCTGATTAATCAACAGAAAATTTGGAGTACATTTTCGGAATACCTCTTATAGTATCATACTCTCCTAATACAAAATTCGTTTTCGAAAATTTTCGAGTGTCTGACTTGTCGTTGAGTTGTACTACTGAATTACTGAAAATTTTCGCAAATTGAGAAGTAGTACAAGTCAACCATAAATCAGACGGCCGAAAATTTTCGAAAACTGGCAAGTAGTACAAGTCAACCATAAATCAGACGGTCGAAAATTTTCGGAAATTCAATAGTACAAATCAACGACAAGTCAGATGGTCGAAAATTTCCGAAAATTCAGTAGTACAAGTCGTAAGGTCGGAAAAAAATGGTGGTTCAATAGATGTATACGCAATATTCTGTTTTATTACATTGTCTTTATTTATTCACAGTGAACTGATACATAAAATATTTGTAGTATATATATACCTTACATTATAAATATTTATAACACGAATGTTGTTCACATGGTTCACTAGTACAGATGCAGACAATGCTGTAAAATATAGCTCTCTGAGACATACGATTTTTGTAGGAAACTTATGAAGTTCACTAGCTGATGGCTTCATGTCGGTAGAGTCCGTTATCGTGTAAGTGCATTTTATGCAGCGTTGATAATGCAGAACCGTAGACAGAAAAGTGCATTGCATGCAATGTCTGTACTGATCTGGAGTTCGTGCTTGTAACCACTCAACAGTGAACTTCCCGCCTTATATCACTGCTTTGGCAATAGAATTTACATCCCTGTCTCCTGTGAAGATAATATAGAAAAAGATAGCACTTACAGACTTCTAGTTCCTGTCTTTAATCGTCCCTGATCGTTTCGCAGTGGATTCTACAAAGAGAATGTCACGGTCCCTGAAAATCGGGACCATTGGAATCCTCTAATCCTATCCCCAATGGCAGAGATAAATAAATTCTGCGTCACCAATTCCATGGTCACAATAACACAAAACGTTTTACACGTCGGCTAACAGAGACTCGTGAACTCGTCGAAAAATCTGCAATTCGGATGCGGCGAATAATCCGCGTATAAAAAAAGGCGATCGAGGTCTAAAACCGAAACAGTGAAAACAGCGGGTATAGCGTGAGGAAATACGAGAACGATTTCGCGTCAAGTTGCTCCCGGCAGCACCCTAATTTACATAAATAACCCACCCCCTCGTGCTCGCAAACTTTCTCCTGCTAATAATCCGCCGGTTGATCCTAATTCACCGAGACGACGTTTTCCGAACTTGGTGTTCCCCCAGTTCTTCGGATATTTTACGATCGCGTTACTTTTACGGGGAACGAACTTCTGCAGTCGATTGTACCCGGTGTATCCACTCGAGGAGTCCTCCACACACGAGACCGTGTGCGGAGGCGGGCGCTGGAGCACCCTCTTCCCCCTACCATTCGTCGCGTGCGACGCCGTGAACACCCCATCCAACCCCTTCAGGGTCTCACCAGGCTCTCTTTCTCTTTCGTCGGTGGCTGCGTCTGGGCTCGTATATACATATGGATGTAGCTGCATCGCGTAATTAGAGCGAGACGTGCTCAAAGAGCCGCGGACCCCCACCTACCCTTCTCCTTCCACCCATCACAAAATACGTCGCGACGTGATCGTTCCTTCATCGAGGATTCCCAGAAGTCAATGCCACCGTCAGACTTGTTCTCTACCTTCGGATTCGGGTAAACTTTACCTAGACGGACTCAAAATTTCGGCCTTTTTCAAATGAATTATGATGTATTTGGTATGTCATTCAGTAGATTTTCCCCCACCGCGAATGCAGTCGAAATTTCAATCCTCTAGATCAATGATTCAGGATTTATGGTTGCTTAAAGTTGAGCATTTTTCGCTTTGACAAGTAAGGGCGCCGCCATATTGGTTTGTAGTGGCGATCGTGCGCTACTACAATCCTGAACCATTCATCCTAGAGTATTGAAATTTCGACTGCATCCGCGCTGGGTACAAATCTACTGAATTACATACCAAATACATCATAATTTATTGGAAATGGCCGAAATTATTTAGTCTGTCAAGGTAAAGAGCAACCTCGGATTCGATTTCTGAGGGTAAAGAGGGGTTGTAACGAAAATAATAAATTTTATAAAGGTTTTGGGACTCAAGTGGAATTGACTCTCTGCACTCGAAGCTATTTTTTAACTCGAAAATTAAATATTTCTTCCGACTTTTTCCTTTCGTTTTAGAATATCTTTGACTTGGCTACTGACATCTTAACTTGCAGAGATCCAAGACCGAAATAAGGAGTAAGGGGCTGTAAAAGGTGACGGTTTGTAAATGATGATTAGACTGCGGATTTTACGCGTTTATGGCGTATGCAAATTTGTCAAGCTCAGTGAAACGAGAGCGTTAATCGCAGGAGCACCGCGGCGTTTATAGTATTTCTCGAGTTAACAAGGCTGGCAGAGTGCTCATATCTCCACGATATTTAAATGCAAAGAAAACAACTCGGATAAAGCATGAACAGTGATGACATGATAACCCTGAATGTAGAACACAACAGTTGGACTGCTAACTTTATGCATTTATCGCAATCTTGATGTTCTAAATTTTTTAATAATTTTATATCAATTTTATATACTACAGATATTATATATAGATTTTGTTGGATATGTTTTTAATTTGGTTCGTTATTATACAAACTACACATATTATAAATTCTTCCTTTGGTTTATGTAAAATTCATTTATGTAAAATTCATATAATGTAATTTCGAAATAATAGGAGAAACAGATATTTATTTAACCTCGGTTTTCATAAATTGGTATATCAAATTTCATGCGAAAATTTTGTTTAATAGTAGTAATTACATATGAATATTACAGACCGTAGAATTTAAAAATTTACACAAGTCACAAAGAGTTAATACGAATTTTATCGAATTAATAATTTCATAAATTCTTTCGTTGGTTTATGTAAAATACATAGAATGAAGTTTATAAATAATTGGAGATGCTGTTATTTATTTGACCACGGTTTTCGTAAACTAGTATATAAAATTCCGTATGAAAATTTTCTTTAATGATAGCAAATATGTATGAATATTACAGGCCGTGGTATTTAAAATTTTCCACAAGTCACAAAGAGTTGATACGAATTTTATCGAATTTTTAACTTCATAAATTCTTCCTTTGGTTTATGTAAAATACCTGCTGTAATTGCCTGCACGAGGTTGAAGGAAAATGCGATATTTATTTTTTTATGCGTAAACGGTCGTGTCAAGGGGTTGAAAATAACCCGGTAATTAAGGGCTGCAATGTAATTGCTTTAAAATCTTCGAGGCCATTAATGCAAACTACAAAGCTTCCTCATGAATATTATAAAAATCGTTATTATTACCACGGTTACTAAGGAAGAATAAAATAAGCATAAGCAGTGCGAACAAGCTTTATACTTCAACATAGCGTAATTATGTAAATGTAATAAATAACGTAGATACCACGCATGTAAGTACACGTTCAAACTGTATAAAATTCTTTCGAAGTTCGAAGATGTAAAACATGTTAGATTATGTTTTCACCCATTTCCCTTAGAAGAAATATTGTGAAACGAACGAACCCATGTTCTGTAATAATCGTTATGAACAGTCACGGAGTAAATAATCAGAATACAATAGGATTTATTCGCCTTTGGTGTTCGCTCGTTGAAAAACAAACAATGAAAAAGTGAAAGAACGATATTTGATTCGCCAGGAAACAACAGCTGTTAGCAGGTCGCCCACTCGTCGGGAAATAACAGGTACTCTCGAAGGAAACTCGGTTCTTGCAATATTCATTGGCTGCGAATACATTGTTTTCCTATCACGAAATTTCAAAGCACAGGGAACAGTTTCTCTTAAATTTTCTTTTGCTTCGATACGCAAATAAGCAGGCATTCTTTCTTAGTGACTTCACATTTTCCATTTTCACTATGTGTTGCACCAGACATTGCTGTTATAAAATTCACTGTACTAAAAATGTACATAGTTGAATCACAATTTTTATCAACTTCTATCATCAATATCATCATTCAAGTACTTTAATTTTCTAAGGTGCTATATGTTCAAATGGTTCGTAAGAATAAATTTAATTTTAATAAGATCTGATATTAGTTACAAAGAAAATTATAAAGGGAGATTATTGTTGCTTATTAGGCTGTGAATGTTTATTAATTCATGTGTCGTAAAAATAGTTAGAAACAGTAAACTAAGTTCCCATTGCACTTAATTCGTTATTAAATTATTCTTGACGAACCGAAGCTATAAACCTCTTAATATCTGAATTATGAATTTGTAATCAAGAAACTTCGCACTTCGGTTTATTGAAGTATGTGGTTCAGTAGAATGAAGTTTGTACTATACCTGTTTGCAAACCATGTATACAGAGTGTCTCGAAAATGTCGTATTTCGTTGAAAGAAATCACTCTTTTCAAGGAAATACATTTTTGCGACACCTGCACGTGACATTGATAAGATGATAAGAGACTATTCAACACTTCAAACCTCAAAACAAATTTTAAAACTACGGTTCATCCATGTAGTTCGATAATTGTTTTTGAATATACTGATTAATTTGTTTGTTTGGGCATTTACTCATTGAAACTGCCATATTAGAACACACGAAACCATCTCAGCGTGAATACGTACAATTACAATCGACTGGACCATTGTATTTATTTTTATCGTAAAGCTACAGGCACGGTTAAATTGAACAATGAGACTGGCACGAAAAACTGACTCGTTTATATAATTAAAGTCGTATGTAAACAAATCTTCTAGAAATGAACAGGACCATTTCCACTTTCATATTCCGAACGTCAACACGTCTGAAGCATGTTCATTTAATTGCGACAAAAATTGCACCGTTTTTAATCGCAAGAAAAGTTCGGAGAAAAAGAGTAGATCTTAACAAAGAAATAATGAGAAAAATGCAATTATCATACCCAACCTGCATCCATAATGTAGGTCGTGCTGCTTTCAAATGAAAAGTTAATAAGACGTAGCTGAGAGTGGCAAACGTGACAAGTGTTATTAAAAAGTTGCTACGAGTATTCAATTGCATAATTGTGGACGACTTTGAAAGCTAAAAACAAATCATTTGAATCATGAATGCATCAAATCCGCAGGTCTAATTATAATAATCTAACAATTGAATATCTGTGTCTCCAGATTATTTTCAACTAACTGAAATTATTGAAGTAGAAAATTATTTTCAGACGAAGAAACGAACGACCAAAAAATTCATTTGAATGAGAATTTACTTGTCTGTATCAATCGAGGACAAAGGATAAAGTACTAGACACATATATATATATATATATATAAAAAAAAAGTAGAAGCTTTTAAGGTTCAATTGAATTTTATCTTGCATAACAGATACGAACACTACCTGTTTCCTGAATCCTTCCTGTGCACTTTCCTATGCAATCGAATTTCCTTACGCAATTGCATTCAGCTCGGACGCGCTTTGCGACACGGTTGTACTATATGGGTCACGGGACCGTGAAAGTGTTAATCTTATTACAGCCGAAAGAATATTGCCCCGTTATCCGAGCAGCGGAGAAGTAAATGAAGCTAATCAGAAGCGACCCAGGAAACGACTCAGAACTTGCAACGTGAAATTTCTTGCGTGAATCTTCTTGCGGCGTCGTAACGGGCCCCTTGCCTCAATATCGCTTTTACGTTCCGGAAGAGAGACGATATCCGGAATACCTTCTGGCTTCCAATTGCGGCACGCTATGAAATGTACTTCTTGCTACTCATCCACGGAAAATTGTATGAGATTACGAAGATACGAGAACCGGACCCCGGGCGTAACGCGAAAATACCCTACTCGCGCTAATGCTTTTTACGAGCGTCGTTACTTCGCGGACGCGTTTCCGTGATATTATTATTACAACTTCGCTTATTTATTTCCGGGCGAAAAACTAGCGCGTCTTTCAGTGAATCGTAAACTGCAAATCCCTCAATTACACTCCCCTGAACTCGCCGTACTGGTGTAAACAATCAGTGAACAAAACAGCAAAATTTTGGAATAATGTCTTCGTCACTTCTCCTTCGTGTTCCTACCAAGTGTATCTTGAACCTTCACGACGTTTATGGATTCCAGGTTATAATAAAGTAGGTCGTCGAACTCGTCTTAACGTCAGCTATAACATTATGAAACCAAAATTCATTTTAACATTTAGAAAATATAAATGGTCTTTATTTTTAGTCGAGAAAAATTAATTTCTTTTCGAAATTTTAGAAGTTTGTAAAGCTGGAAAAATGATTTTTGCATGCAAATTATGTGGAGATAATGTAATTGTTTATTTGAATACTAAATGCGTAGATCACGAAAAATTAAAATTTGTTATAAATCTTCAATCTGTGCGAATATGAGACTAATTCTTTTTGTACTATTATCTAGGGGGCCAGCAGAAATTCTATGATTTGTGCAAAATTTTGAAATTGACTTTTTTCAGACTTTTCTCAAATACCCTACTGAGCTACGTCTGTACGTCATGCTGGCGCTAAAAAGTATTTCAGAATTTAACACAAAAGATTAGATTCACCGTCAAAAGTATTACTGTATACCAGTGTAAATGTGTGGCGTGAAAATGTGTCCAACACTATTATGCAAATTCAGTCTACTGTCGCTCGTAGAGGACGCAACGAATTAATAAATCATACGGCACGGCAATGTGTTATTTTTTTTCTACAGGTTTGTTTGAGCCACTTGTAAAAGCTGTTTCATTATTCAGTATGTTCCGTTGGAAGACGTACTTGAAAAGGTGGCTGCATTTGGCAATAGCCATGTAAGATTTACGCGAAACGGTTCGAGTCCGGAAAGGGCTTAGAATATATTCCTTTTAAGTGGCGAAACGCTTTGCTTTTCTCTTTCAGAGCGTACTTTCTTGCCGAAGAAAAATGTTACTACATGCTTTGCCTTTCTGTTCCGGAAAAAAGACATTACGAATGTATTAATGTCTTGCGTTAGAGATGCTACTGGAAGCAATGGACAATGTAATGTCGCGAACCAGGTGTAACAGTGGAAATAATATTTCTGGAATGTCATTACAAGACAGCGTAGAAACAAAGAGTTGAAAGCGACGTAAAACAAATAAATAATTAAAAAAAGACAGCGTAAATTAGTAGGTGTAAATCAGTAAATAAATTAGAAAAATGTAAATACACTGTTATATTATTTTCAACTTATTAAACATATTAAGAGAAACAATTTCTATTTCACTCCAGGTTGTTGAAATTCAGGTAGAACATTTTTTCATTTGCATAATGATCCGCTGTCTAATAATTACGGCTGGATACAGGAGCACAATAATTATTTCTTACTACGTAGAAATAATATTTATGAAATATATAATATCACACAAACACAGTTAATTAGAAGTAAATATATATGTGTTTATTTTTTTCAATGTTCAAATCGGACGTGTTCTAATATTTTGATCAGTATACCTTGATATCTCATTTTTGCAGAAGTTCCCAGAGACACCCCCGGGCAATAAAGTTTTCAATTTGAAAAACTATTGTCTGTTGAATATAATTGTCAAGTTCCAACAACTTTTCTAGCGAGACGTCAGTTTCATGAATAAAAACAAGTGTCGCTCGTTTGCGTAACTTTGAATGAACTATAAGGATGCAAATGAGACACGCTGGGAAGTATGTATAATCATTATGCTATGGCTTGCTTTATGAACTTCACCTCGATGTAACTATTCGGTGGCAACCGAGGTAGCAATTAGACGTAAAAACAATAGCACCTGATGGCATCACGTCGTGAACAGCATTTTCATTACCTCTGGCTAATAACTTCGAGAAAAAGACTACGACGAAATTTCTAGAGACAAATGTACGTATATCAAATTGCTATAAAACTAAACTTTCATTCCCTCATTGTGGATCATTAAGGAAATATACATTTTTATAAATTTACAGAGAATTAAATTTCTTTGCTCTATTGGTAGTTTTATAAAAATATTTTTCGATACCTATTACCATCGATATGATAAAATACGTGATAAGAAGAATTACTTCTTATTATGTAATTAACGTGTAATTAACGTTACCCGCATATTTTATGCTTTAATACTAAATAAAAAAAGTTTTACTCAACTTTTGATTTACTAAAATTGATAATTACTGGAATAATATCTCTACCACTGCATTTTCATGGTTCATTGTTCAAAATTAAAAGACACTTTGGAACTTTAATATTAAATAAAAAAAGTTTTACTCAACGTTTCATTTAATAAAATTGATAATTACTGAAATAAAATATCTACCACTGCATTTTCATGATCCATTGTTCAAAATTAATATATACTATTGCATACCTTTGGTTTTACTGTACACAATGATAAATATTCTCCATTTTCTAACAAACTCGGTCACAGTCGAAATAAAATTTCTGTCATTGTGATTTTACGCTGCAGACTACCGTCTGGTCGCGCACTAAAATACTATTTAATACTTATCCGTCGCTTGGTCGCGGGATGTTTCAAATCTCTTCCGCCGTTCCAAGTAGAAAAAAAACTCTTTGGCTATCGTAAAAATGAAAAAGGACTTCTTTAGAGGATCAGCCACTCGTTGGAACAGTCAGCGGACCGGTATTTTTGCCAAGGGGATCCTGAATCGTCCGCTGGGTCGTAGTTTATAACTTTTGAATGAGTCGCGTAGACGCGAATTAAACGCGGCCCCGTGTTTTCCTCGCGCGGCGATCTTAACAAGATTCAGAGCACAACAAAATTCGCTCCCATTGAGCGGAGAAACTTCGCTCGCGGGACTGCTGCTCTTTGACATCCGGCAATGAATAAACTTCATCGTTTTATAACGTTCCCCGTGTCCCCGCGCGCATTCAACGGCGCCGCTGAATGCCCCGAAGAACGGCGCACTCCGTTGATATATTTAGTGAAACGGAATAAATTGTGTTCCGTAATTCAAACCGCGGCGAGCGAACCGGAACCGGAGACAAAGGCGTCGCGTAATAACCGGCAACAATTCCTGAAGTAACCGTGAGTTCCAAGTGATCGAGGATCGAGGAATCTGGGATGGCAGATCGCGACAACCGTATGAAATGCAAATTTCGCGAACGTAGGGGTTTCAACAGAAACTTTCGAATAATTCCGTTCGCGCGATACGACGCCTTCGGGATACGCAGCGTGGCGCAATTGTGACGTTGGGTCGACGAGAGAGCTTATGGATTTTGTGGGGACGAATATCGTGTATTAGGATCACAATACGTCACATACATTATATGTAAACTGTGGATCTTTATGCATTTATGGCTTATGAGAATGTTAAAAAAAAAGCCACAATATAAAATACGACAGAAATTTGTAGAATTCTTATTTGTTTTGGATCTACAAAGGCTGTTCCTATTAAAAATTAAGATTCTATTTCATTCCACTTTCTCTAAAACATCCGCAGTCTAATTATATATGTATTAGGCTGTCCTAAAAGTTTCTTTCACTACCTGCACATTCCATATTGTTAGATAACATCAGCATACGCAAGCAACACCATCTTCTGTTCGTTAATGTTTTATTATTCCTGAAGCTTCCCCCTTCTTAACCATGACATTGATTTTCTTGAAAACTACTCTAAATTTGCACCGAGCACATTAATTGAGAATGAAACGAACTTTTGGGACACCTAATAAATATACTATACACCACATAAACTAAAACAAATATATTATGAACAAAAACAAGGTATGAAATACATTCTACTTGTATCTGAAGCTATAGCTGTATAAAATTCACACAGTGGTTGGAATTTGTCCGATTAAAATTGGTGAAAGCATAAATTAGAAAATTATTTACCCTATAAAATTGTAACATGAATTAATCACGTTCATTACATACATGACATGCGTCACATCATTATATTTGTACATCAAATCTTCATATACATAACAAGCGTCACTGTGGATCAGGATCACAATACCTCACATACATTTATATACACTACTGTGCGAAAGAAAGAAGCACCCGACCATATTTAATAGAAAAGCGTGAAAAATCAAATAAGAATACAGTAAATAAGTTTATTTAAAAATACAGTAAGTTTTGAAAAAGGATTCCGCTGTTTAATTGAATACTTCTGACAAGGGTGGTTATAAATAAACATATAAATAGACATAAATTGTACATATACATTACACGTCACATAAATTATATACACTATTTACATGACAGTCATCACAGACATTACATACAACGAATACGTCACATACATCACACAGGTGTTAAGATAGGACTTTGACCGTCAGCAGAGTCATTGTGTCCGTAATAACGCTTATATTGTGCTAAACACGATTAGAATCTTAATTTCGCTAACTTGCACAAGTTAAAGGATGCGATAAATGCATAAACTTCCTCCGTTCGCATACAACAAACAAGTTACCCAAGTCTCATTTCTCTAGTTTAATTATCTCCACTCTTCTCGCGTTCGAGCATTACCGAAATACACGTAGATTCTTATCGCGCGTGAATTCTTTGCACCGTTGTTGTTCTCCCGTTTTCTAATTAGCTAAACACTCGCTGGAGTAACTGGTTATCAGGCATTCGTTGCACAGCTGCCATCCCGGATCGGAAAACGTTTCTCGAGACGGCTAATTAATTCCTAGCTCGTGATCTTTCCGTATAAGCAGGAGATCCGTCGTACCCCGAGAAAATGCCAGCTACGTGTTCGATCATGCTTGTACACTTCAATGAATTGTACAGAGTGTAAATTTTTCTATTTATTATATAGTGCATCGTAGTTAATGTTTCTTTACATGTTTGTAGGTGCACAATGTAATCTTGAAGATTTCTATATTCAGAAAAGTAATGTGCAAGCTTAAAAATCCAATTTAAAATGTGAGTTAATTTGTTTCAATTTTTATTTTCTATATATTATATAGTGCATGGTAATTAATGTTTCTTTACATATACTTGTAGGTGTATAATGTAATCTTGAACATTTCTATATTTAGAAAAATAATGTTCAAGCTTAAAAATGTAATATAAAAATGTCAGTTAATTAGCTTGAATTTTTATTTTCTATTTATTATATAGTGCATCGTAGTTAATGTTTCTTTACATGTTTGTAGGTGCACAATGTAATCTTGAACATTTCTATATTCAGAAAAATAATGTTCAAGCTTAAAAATGTAATATAAAATGTCAGTTAATTAGCTTGAATTTTTATTTTCTATTTATTATTATTAACTTCCCGATTTATAGGGAAGTTATTGTAATTATTATATAGTGCATCGTAGTTTCTTTACGTGTTTGCAGGTGTACAATGTAATCTTGAGCATTTCTATATTCAGAAAAATAATGTGCAAACGTAAATATGCAATATAAAATGTCAGTTAATTAGCTTGAATTTTTATTTTCTACTTATTATATAGTGCATCGTAGTTTCTTTACGTGTTTGCAGGTGTACAATGTAATCTTGAGCATTTCTATATTCAGAAAAATAATGTGCAAACGTAAAAATGCAATATAAAATGTCAGTTAATTAGCTTGCCCGTTCTATTTGTGTTTTCGTTAACGAGCGGAAGGATGCCACGCGAATGGGACCTTGACAACCAGATTCGAGCATTTACGGGCTCCCGTACAGCCATATTTCCCGTCGAATGCGGAAATTGCGTCGATGCTGACGGGTTCCGGCGGGAGTGTTTTAGCTGTGCAGAAGATCGCGTACGTCGTGGTAAATTGCCCTTGTTGAATTTCTGGAGACATTTGGGGATGGGTGACTGTAGAGAAAAGCATAGCGGGTAGGGGGGAGGAATTGGTGGAGAGGGGTTTGGTGCAAAGACGTTCTTCCCGATTGAGTTTTACGAGGCGTTCACGTCACGTGCAAGTAAAACGATAGTACCCATGGTTACGCTTCGAGAAACTGCAAATGCCTCGTAAAAGCCAACAGGGGAGGAAGATTTCGGGAGGAAAATGCGAGCGAGTTTGCATCCGCTATAAGTTTCCTCGTTGCGCCCGCTTTTTTCGCTGTCCTCGTAAAAAAACTCTAGCCATTTTAATAAATTTGAAGAACTCCATGGTGTACCAGCGATCTGGATCGAACGAGGTGTTTCAGTGTTTTTAATTAGAACACTAGGGGGTGTACGGCGATTTTTCATTTGAACTTTTAACTATTTTTGATTGGATTTTATATTTATTTCAGCTATCCTCGTAAAAACTCTATTTTATGAGAGAAGCTGTATCGGTAAAATGGTTGGAATCATTTTTTTTATCTCAATGCTAGACGCAATAATGATTTTTCGTTATTTTACTCTTTATTGGACGTATCATATTTCATTTTTCCGGTTATTCTTTTTAAATAGAAAATAGACTGTTGCAGTGAAAAATAATGTTTTGAATTACCAAGTCGGTGGTTTATTTATGATATTACGAAATTACTTGACAAATCGAAATAGAATTGAATTTGATCGAATAATAATGTGGATTTTTAAACCATTCGTATACCTTTACTTAATAAATAAAAATTGGAAATTAATACTTTGATGCTGCAAAAATCAGATTGCAATATTCTTAGACCACTAAAGATTTTTCACAACCTTAATTAATGACCCAGATTCATGAATCGATTTTACTTCTTCGACATTTACAATTTCAACTGTTTGAATAAATTACAACATGAATTTTATTTAAAACTCGGATGGAATTCCTAATTTAAATGACTGAAGAATCATAAATGCTTTCCTCACGCAAATAAAATTTGATGTAACGTTAATTAGTGACGTACACATTTAACCAAACTCGCTAATTTCCTCTCTGCCGAGATTTACGGTCGATCGGCAAAGTAAGAATCTATTCCCAGCGGGAAATCGATATTTCCATCGGACGCATCGAACGCGATCCAGCTTTTCCACCCTTAATTAATACCCGCCCCTTGAAAATGGATGGGGGGACGTTCGGATAAAATACTAATTAGCGCGATTCCTAAACGGCGAACAATGGATCGCGCAATTAAGTAATTGCCGTGGAACAGGGAGAGTCGTTCGCCGAATAAACGGTCGAATTCCTTTTAATAGCTTATTACGATTGACAGGCAATAAGAAAAGACAGCGAAGACGCTGAGAGGGGAACGTTATCGAGTAAAAGGAAACAATCGGATGGAGAGAAACGACAAAAGGCGAAATGAACGAGAAGAAAAAAGAAAAAATTAAAATGTCGAAGAAACGACTGCTGGGATTTGAGGTTCTAGACATTTTCAATTTGGATTATTGATTTCTTAAATATTACAAACAGAATATGCCAAAAGACACGACAAATTGACTTTTCAAAATGATTTTTTAACAACAGAAAATACTTTGCATGAACTATTCTGTACTTTTCTATTCGATTAAAGGACTTTTATCTATCAAAAATTCGATAGGAACTTATTCTTATTATTGGTAAATGATAAAATCAATTATGTATATTATATATATTTTCGGAATTTCTTTTTGTATTTGTACTACTAATGTTGCACGGGAAATGAAATATCAAATCTTATAATTACTAAGTAGTATTGAATTATCGTATATTATACTACATTGTGAGCGATAGAATTAAGGAGAATTTATAATACAGGTAACAGATCCATCATCTGTCGGATCGTACCATCAGATCGGCAACAGCCTGTACGGGAAGAAGTTCCGAACAAACCGTAGAATGTTTTATTTCGTATTACGTGGTCCGTCCGACGGTAAACTAACTTCAACCGCGGGTCATGCTACGAGGTATCATTAAAAATTGCCCGGAAAAAGTTAGACCGGCTCCGGTTCTTTTCGGGCTGATCGACTTCACGAGAGATAGGACGGCAGCAACGGGGGGCCATTAAGAAATGAAACGGGGCCGCGTGTCCAGCTTTTTGCGACCTCGACGGTAAGACTTCCTCGGAGCAGAAAGAAACGCTCGTAAAAAGCTACAGTCTATGACCAAGAAAGGAAATTATTTAAAGGACGCAACATCGTGCTCGTTCGAAAGTACCTCCTTCAAACTGTCTTGAAGGACGCCGGGGTAGATGAATACGAGCGCGCGAGTGGTTCAAGCGACTGCATGAAATCTAAAATAGTGCTTTTGTTGAATTACTAATGACGTGGAACGGCCGGATAATGTTTGCGAAGAACGTCTCTTGCGTTTTATTCGAAATAAAGATGGTATTGTCGTTACTCGTTCATAAAATGTGGAAATGCATTTTTCAGACAATTCGAAACGTTGCGAGTGAATAGTGTATGTCACCCTTTGCCTCATAATTAATTCTGGGGCTTCTAACGGAAACACTGTATGGAAAAAAAGTATTTGTACGGCCGGATAATGTTAGCTAAGAACGTCTCTTGCTTTTTATTCAGAATGAAGATGATATTCTTGTTACTCGTTAATAAAATGTTAAAATGTTAACATTAGGAGACAATTTAAAACGTTGCGACTGGATGATGTATGCCACCCCTTGTCTCATAATTAAATTTGAGGCTTCAGAAAAAACATACTATGTGGATGAAAAAGTATTTCAACTAAACTTTCCAAATATCCAGAAATTGTCGATATCTAAAGTCAGGTTAATAACTCCATAACACGGCCGCGGAGAATAATTTCGCGAAGGAAAAAGTTTCTTCGAATGACCTGTCGAATTATCTCGTTCAAGAAAGTACATTTTTTTTAAACTATAATATCGAATTAGAACAGAGCCTATTAAACATGAATAATATCCATTTCCATTGAATCAACCTGCACCCTTATTTTTATCGACGTCGTCTGCATACTGGATCGTTTATGTTTACGACTAATACTTTACTCTATTCTACGTTATAGAAAAGTCTAAAAAAAATTTGATATATGAATTATTTGGCAAAGGAAAAAGTGACTTTAAAGGTCCTGAGGAATCACCTGTTTCAAGTACATTTTTGGGTTACCCTGTATAGACTGTAGTTAGGTGGTTCCCTTGTCAGAAAGTGAACGAGCAGTAGTTCGACGGGTCCCGGGTCTCAGCGTTTATTTATTTGCTAGCCCCGGAACGAGAAAACAACACGGTTCTCTTTAATACCGCCCCGTAGCACGACTCGTGGCCCTGATACAGGTGTACCGTCGTCTTTTGTATCGCTCTGCAGCTCGCGCTGTCTGCCGCCGTTGGATTTACGGTGATCGATTACCGGTGCACCGACGGAAAATTGCTATCCCCAACGACGGCTTTGCACACAGAATGAAAATTACGAGTCCCTCGCTCCCCGCCCACTCGCCCCTCTCCACCCTCTCGCCACAACCCCATTAGCTGATTGATATGATCGAAAATAATGGCTAGATCGAAAGATTGCGAAGAACTAGATCGCGGCCGTGTATTTGCACGACGTTTCGCGTGAAATCCGGCTGGTGTAAAATGCCGCTTGTTCTGCTGAACGAGGAGTCCGCGAAGCAACACCGAGTCATTCGATTTACGGGAGGATTCAACGAGGCTTCTTGTAAAAAAAATCAATTGCAAAATTTGCCACCGAACAAACAAACAAACACACAAACAAGAAAGCGAGCTAATAAAAACGTGGTAAAAAGCCAATTCTTTTGATTTTCTGTTTTTTGCGAAAGTAACACTTGATGTTGCTCCTTACACACTAGTGTGTAAAAGAAAGAAGCACTCAGTATAATTATAAGATATAATGGCAAACAATATCTTTCTGTAGAAATTGTATTGTACAATAATTGATTTGTTGCATTTAAAGTATTAGATTATCCGCAATAACACATATATTCTCAGAACTATTAAACAGCGGAATCTTTTTTCAAAACTTACTGCGTTCTCATTTGATTTTGCATGCTTTTCTATTAAATATGGCCGGGTGCTTCTTTTTTTTTTGCACAGTAGTAGTGTATATCATCATATACTATGTGAGATTTTAAACTCGTTTTCCATGATAGCATGTAAATTATTAAACGTTAATTAAAAATTTTTGAACGTGTAAGATTTTGTCACTATTAGGTCACCTTAGAAGTAATACGATTTACATATTTTAAAAATGTATGCCATTGAAGAAAGGGTGATTCCTAAGGGATTCCTTCCACCTATTTTATTCTTGCATTTAGGGGTTCACGTTTCTGCTTTTTAAATCTACCATATACTTATAGCAAAGTAGTGTAATTAAAAAATTGATGTTCAACTTCCTTTTGAATAAACGTGAATTCTAAATTTAGAATGATAATAATAGAAAAAAAATAATGTATAATGTTGAATACAAAAGGCTCTGTTTAATAACTATAAACATTAAAATGTGTTTGGGACACGTATTGCTTTGATATAGACCAAATGAGTATATTTGCACGTTGTTACAATTAAACATACATTTCCGCGAGGAAAATGCGTCAATGTTAAATAATTATATATATAATTGTTGTTTATCTTTTAGACCACCATTTTCTCTAGAATCAAAGCTCTGTAGTTAAGGTAATTTATTAATAATGTTAAAAGAGAAGTGGTGCAACTAGAAGAAGAATTATCAAAAAATTTAGTGACTGTGCCAAGTTATTTTATTCATTGTGTAAGCGATAGAATTATTTAAGTACGCCGCCCGCCCGGAATTTTTAACTAAAATTATTCAAAACGAGGATTTAATAAATATCGTTGTATCGCGTACACAACAGGTACCTATGCTTTAAAATATTCATAGAGTTGCGTAAGGTAATAATTCTCACTGGTCACAACGCGTGAATATATGTTACAACCATAAGGGTCATTGCAACATTTCACGTGCTCGATTTTTTAACGCTTAAATATATGGAACCGCACACCATAACAAAAATAATCTCTCTGCACAAATTGCAATTTAAATAAAACGTATGCTGTAAAGAACGAACATATCTTATAAAGAAATAAATTATTCGGATTGCAACGTAGATAAGTAAGCATGAAGAAAAGCACAAGTGTTAGCCACGAGTACACGAAATAGAAACGATAAATGTAATAAAATTCAACCCTCCAGGAATAAGAATTTTTCAGATATTTAATTAACTTTTCAAGTTTGATAAAAAAACTAATATCGCACACACCGGACTAACGTGACAGCTGAAGTGTTGAACAATATGAAAAATGTAACCAAATTCTCTCAGACAAGTTATTCGCCAACACCGAAGAATAGAAGAAACCGCACGAAAGCAATTTTTGAGAACCCAAGAACCAGATTTAATCTAAATAACGACGCGAGAAGGTGCGTGATATGAGAAAAAAAAATCATATCCGGCTCGCGCGCAGGAACGTTCATTAAATTTTTTTTCTAAAATTTCAGCTCGCGTGGAATACCGAAAAAGTCGGTGTTCCAATTACTCGAAACACTTTCGCCGCGTTGAACAACGACGTGAATAAAATGTCGGGGCATCCTCGGCGGCTATAAAAAAGCGCTTCAGAAATCATGCACCGGACTCTCATGCTACCGTATCTCCCTCTCCCGTGCGAACTCGTGGAATTTTTCCAAAAGAATTCTTCCCGTTCGCGTTCCTTTCATTCTTCCCTGTATCTTAGCTCGACGTTCGCGTCATTCATTCGTTTCCGGTTGGATAATGACCGAGGCTTCCTCCTTTTTCCGTATCCCCGTGACGCCTCTTTCATCCACTTTTCTCATTTTCCGCGGACTTTTATTATATTTTCATACGGGGAGAGAGAGAGAGAGAGAGAAGCAAAAGGAGAGCTGGCCGCGACTCCGAGGAATTTCCGAGCGAAACGGAAGAAAGTGATGCGGGCGGACGTTCCCGTGTCTCTTTAACGAAATGGGTTATTTGTTTCGCAAAAATGGGGCCGCGCATTGTCACAGAAATTGCAGAAGTTTCCGAGCGGAACGCACCCTTTCGCAAATCTGTAACGTCGTTTCTGTCGTTTCCGCCGACGCTGTCCTATGGCACTGTACATTAATAAACAAAATTACAAGGCTATTTTTAAATTGTAGCTTGGAATGACAAACACGTTAAATGCTGAATATCAACCCTGAAAGATCGCACAAAATTAACTCTTTCCGGTATAGAATTGTTTCTATAGTAGAGTAAAATTGTAAAGATTAAATGTACAAAGATTTGTTTGTAAGAACTGTACACTTATTGCCACAGAGAATATATATACACAATTGTTTTAAACAATTATTTATACGGGAGTCTGTACTCTTTCATGAATAGAATTGAGTTCGTGTGAGATTGAGTACCGTAGAGTACTTATAATTTAAAAATATAAAAAAGTGTAAAAATTTGTCTGAATGTTATATCAATTCTCAAAACACAGGCCAAACGATCATTTTAGAAAAGAAATAAATCTAAAAGACAGACCAAATAAAATGAAGGACTGTCCTCTTAAATAAAGGACACCATTATGGTGGATGTTTCAAAAAGATTGAATCAAAAAGTTAATAATTCTGAGCACAAGTGTGTATCTGTATAATTTCAATTATTGTATAATAATTCTATCAAACTGTAGGTCTGCTATTTCTATCATCCTACAATAAGTGTCGACAAGCTTCCCCTTCGTCGACCCACGCCATTTTACTTCTCTCAGCGATTCATGCACTCTTCCGCGCGAATCTTAATCAACTCCCCGTAATATTTCCGTTCTCCGGTTCATTATTTCAATTCCCGGTGCAAATGGTATATGGCCGGAATAATAGAGAATTCGTTACACTGTTAATCAACGTAATGTATAAACAAATATTTAAGCGCGCCGCTGAAATGGCTTCTCAATTTCGTTCCTCTACACTCTGGTGTTCTCTCTCTCTCTCTCTCCCCTTCGTGTTTTAAGGTTACCAGTTTATCGTCTCTTTTTAGAAAAAAGGGGAATTTTTATGGTTTATTCTGACGATTGAATACTGTTTATATTTGGCAGCTAAGGCAATTCGAATGTTTGTGGTCATAATTCATTAAGGACTGCAAAATGTCACTCACTATTTACATGCAACTTTTTTCCATGTAAGACGTTGACATTGTTCTTGAATGGGCCCAGAGTTTATGGGTCCACAAGGGGATAGAGATTTTGTTGCTGCGAAAAAAAAACATCGTCGTCTTATATAGAAAGAAAATTGTAATTAATAATTAATGTGACATAAAGTGGTTCAGAACCCACCATAAACAGTAGGTCCCGCTGAAAAGGCGATAGTGAGAATGGAAAGAGGGGGAAGAAGATTGGTAAATGAATTTGAAACCCTGAGGGGACCAAATATCATGTTACAAGTAATGTGACCTTAGCAAAGAGTTGAAAGTGACGTTAAATAAATATTTAAAAAAAAAGAATAAGCAATGTGATAATGGATTATGAATTTTATAAAAATCTGCGTCCACACTGAAATGACAACGAGAAACTTGTAGAAGTTCGAAGAAAAGAAGCTTTAATGTGGACGTAGCTTGAAACAGTATACAAATCAAAAGAATTGAGAAACTTCAATGAGCAACAGGTTCAGCTAATTAAAATTATAAAAAGAATGGAATTTGAATTTTTAAATACATTTTTCAATTTTCTTTTATAGATCGTTCAACGACTATCCAGTGAAAGAGAATTTATGTTTCTAATTTAATCCAGCGAATCGCCGCGTGACTCCATTGTAGCAGATAATTTCGGAATTATCGTGTACGGGACTGTATCGCCGCAGCTTGCATTGCAAATGGATAATTAAAATTGTTCTTCCGCTCGCATTATCACGAATTTCACGGTGTTCCGCCGCTTCACGTTCGGACAATGACCGACTCAACATCCACCCTCTTGTCCTATCTCGTCCTATCCTCCAACAGAAGACGTTCATCCCCCGCCTTTTTCCAATTTCCGCGAGCATGCGGCGTGCGTTCCGCTCGCGAGTACGTACGTCGTTGGGAATACATAAGGTTATTTGCATGGGACAGTCCTTGGCAACGTAATTTCGCGACTGTGCAATCCCATTGTCTATCGTGCCGCCTTAATTGGACGTTTCACAGCGCAAATCCACGGGCCAGCTATAGATAATCCTAATTAGACGATGCTCGGTTAATTCGGCCTGGTTACAACGGCGAAATGTCACTTCTTAAGTAATGTCCCCTTCATTGCTGTTTATGGGGACTCTTCGATCTTGTTTAATTAGTAATATGTTCCTCATTCACTGTCGCTATGGACACCGAACATTGAATCATCGATCTATACTTAGATCCTGCACAAACATTATTCATCGACCTCTTGCCAAACATGCAGGACAAAGAGCAAACGTTCACATAGTCAGAAAACTTTTCTAATTCCAACGATTTTATTCATCAAACTTTTACTAACACATTCGTGACAAGTTTCCGATTAAAATGATTCCAAACACGGCACAGTTTAAATTATATTTACCCGAGTAATTTACGATACAGTAGAATGTCGATTATCCGAACTAATCAATCGGAAAAATATCGCGAATACGTTGGCGAAACTTCTGTAGAAAAAATAATTAAAACCAACTTCGTTCTCTAAATCAGTAGAGTTCCAAATAATTATGTCAATTTACTATTTGTAGAATGTCTCTATATGCAAACAATAATGAAACTACGCTGATTAATGTTGCAGCTGAAGGTGAAAATTGAGATATGTGAAACAGAAGATTAAATTAACTGTATAACAAAAATAAGTTGTAGAATTATTTAGTGTGTAATATACCATTGCAGCTGAATGAAATGGAACGGAAAGCAGAAGGGACACGGTACTGCAATTTCTCGAGGGACATTATCCGGCAGAAGAAGCGATCGAAAATTTTCCCACAGTGAAAGCAGATTTCCCCGCACTCGGCCGTGGAATGATCTCATCTTTTACTGGAAACGAAACCTGTTTGCAGTTTATTTATGCACTATCCCCAGTTTTTCACCTGTCCGGAACAGGGAACCGTGCGAGAATAGAATCGTAGGAGTCTTGCAAACTTAATTACGCTCGCCAATTCAATTACCCCGAAGTCTTTGTGCAATGTTCCTGATTCAGGGTTTGGATAAATAAATCACTGCCAGCTAGAACTTGTTACCAACGATCCCGGTGTTTATAAATAATAAGTGAACCCACCGGCGATAGCGAAAATTTCCAGCTATATCTAACTAATTTATCGGGGCCGGAATTAAATGTTATTTATCGGTCCAGCGATAAATCGATTTTTACTTACGGCCGCATAAAATTAACTTCGCGGAAATAATTCATGGAATATTTATCCCGTAGACCAATAATAAATATGCAGACCATTCGACGTAGAGCACTTTCGGCATTTCAATTGTTTCATTTGTTCGCGAGTGCACGATCGATGTAATTAAGGAACAAAAATTTAATTAACGAGAATACCTACGGGAAAAGTAGCTGAATGAGAGATGGAAATGTAATTTATGGAATCCGGAAATGTTGTTCCCGAAAGTCCACTAAATATATGAATTTTTCGACGGCCGGAAAAACCGTGCAATTATTTTGTATATAATTAGTAATATTTTTCATTAATCGCGATACCAAAATACAATTTGTTTCAAGCAACTCCTGCGTTTTACTATAGCATCTGCAACAACCCAATACAATTATCTAAAAACATTTGCAATACTGTGTGCATAAAATTGCACGACCGAAGTGAAATTTCTCGGAGTTTACCCGAACAGCGTTTCACCGCGGAGCGTTACGGCTCAGACTCATTCAGTGCCCAGCAATTGTGTACACGGTGCGCGTAAGAAGTTTTCACTTCTAAAATAGAAGACATATTTTACCACATTTTTATTAGCTCGCTTTCTTGTCTGTGTATCTGTTTGTTTGTCTGTTCGGTACAAATCTTGCAATTAATTCTAAACTAACTTCGCGATGAGCTAGAGACTTGAAACTTTCCACATGGCTCAGAACTGGATGACAATGCAATATTCCAAAAAATTTTAAAAAAAGACTGCGTTTAGGATTTATACACTATTTTTAAATATTTTTCGTAAGAACTTTTGTAGAGTCTAATCAGCAGTCGACATATCCCGACGCAATTGACACGACTAGTTCACCATCTGGCACGACGCTCATTCCACTTGTGTCTCGCGAGGATTTCCGGCTGGGCGCGGACCATCGATTCCGAGGTGTCTTCGAATCCCAGAATCGAGGTGTTCCCTTGAAGAAAAACGAGAAGGGGGTTGCGCGGGAGGTGTTCCCAAGATCGCAGTAAATCCAATTACACCGAGGCTTCTGAGTGATGCGCGCAGCCCGGGAGGACTCGGCGAAAGAGAAACAGGGAAAAATAAAGAACCAAGGTTTCCCTTCACCCGTCGTACACGTTGAAATTAGAATTCGAAAGGATTTGCGGGAGAGAGAACCGTCGCGAGGTTTAGATTTTCCACGGGAATCTGTCAAGCTACATACTTCGACCTCGGTCGTGCCATAGACAATGTGTCAAAAGTTCGAAGTACGCTGGAAGTTCTATCGAAGATGATTGGAACTTCGCGATGTCGGAGTGACGTGCGCGTAGATGGAAAGACGAGCCCTGGTGGAACCAGAGTTCCTGTCACATAATTTAAGTTGCAGGAGACGGTTAATAACGTTGTTTCAAGTAATTATCTTGGCGGGGTTCAGGCGCTTTCGCAGTTTTTGAGATTAGGTTAAAAATTCAGAAACTTGCTTCTGATAGAACAATTTGTGGGATATTATTAGATTGCGGCTTTGTGCAACGTGAAACTAATATGTGGAAGTCGTCATTAATCGCTAGACTGCAGATCTTTACGCATCAATGAAAAATTTGCGGGGTGACATATAAAACTGTGAAAGATTAGAAAAATTAAATTAAATATAAATACATGAATATAAAATCAATTTTTTTTACTTCTGCTTCCCACAATCAGTGCACACAAATATAATATTGTCAAGTTATGAAGATTGTAGAAGACAAAAAGAATTTTAATAATCAGTTTGGAAAATGATTTTTGGAAAATAATTTAATCTGGTGTTGTAATGTGTTCATGGTCAGCTTGAAAATTTGTTTATCGTTTCGCGAGTGATCGAACATTATGATTTATTATTAGACTACGGATCTTCATGTAAAATAAAAATGCTCTGCATTGATCGTCGAAAGCAGGAGTAAAATAAAAATTGATTTCATCCCTTAACAATATTACAATATTTTTAAATTTCTTCGTATGCTTGAATGATTTATATTTTATCCAGACAATTTCTCCATAAACGCATAAAAATCCGTAGTTTAATTATTACAAACCTACTCATGATACCTCAAGAATAAAAGATCAAACGAATGTACCTTTTAAAACATAACGAAATGCCGAATTTTGAAGGAACTATCTTGAAAATAGCAGCAGCTGTTTGAAGCTTCCTCAGTGATCACTCATCACTGATTGTTACGAGTATTATCAAAGCTAACGATGACAAGAATTACGTCGCGAGGCTTCGACGGTTCCCGGAAACTTTTCTTCGAAAGTGACTCGACAATCTCGGTAGTTAACTGTTCGTCACTTGTGACGCTTCCTAAAAGAGCGGAGACGTAGCTGCGCTGTACACAAGACCTTACTTAGCCACCTAGACCCAAGATCCAGGACGTCGATCATCGTTAAGGCGATAAGACCCTTTCACTTAACTTAATCCTCGCGGGTAACGGGGATTAAGGTGAACCAGTTCGTTAAGGGTGAATACTGGTTACTCCCGCGGAAGAAGACTTTCGGGGTGGACAGTGTGCTCCGTGTACTCCGAAGTTATCCAAAAAGAGAAAACTTTGTCCAAAAGCATTAACGCCTAGCTTAAGCCCCCTGCTTTATGATTTCTCTTGCAACCACGCTCATCAGAGCCACTTTATCGTTCATATTACGGCAGGAAGAAAAGAGATTTCTACTCTTCAACTTCTTCGTTAATCCTTCCCAACCGAAGAACGAGCGGTGTACGTCCCTGATGCAGTATGACGAATTTTTCTCATTTTATAATTCTACGATACACATTCTGAATAAGAACGGTATTATTTTATTATTTATTTAATATCTTACTCAATCATTTTTTGATTTTTATCTACAAATCTTTATTTTATAGTCTTTTCAATTTAATGTGTCGTAGAATTTCTACTTCAACATCAATTATGTTTAAAATCAATTATGTTCAAAATCAATTGTGTTCAAAATCAAATATGTATATTCTAAATCAAGTATGTATATTGAAAATCAAATATGTATATTCAAAATCATGTATGTATATTAAAAATCAACTATGTTCAAAAGGAAAATGTATGTTTCTGGACACGTGGTAAAAAAACAGGACTTCATTTATGTTTACGATTCCCTATGTTCAAAAGAAAATACACCGAGAAACCCGACAAATTAACAATGCAGAAAAATCCTCAATTCTAAAAAGCAATATTTAAGGAAACATCCTATAACATTTCATTTCCAAAGAACGGGCGAAGAACAGAAAATCTCATTTAACATCGTTAACAGTAAATTCGGCCCTGATACTGCAAATTTGCATGAACTTCCACGGTCTAATTAGAACGGCGAAGCTAACTCGTGAAACAAATACCGGGCACCGATCTCGTTAATTAACAATTTCCCTCACGTGACCATGTAACTAAACGTTCAGAAATCGTCGGCGCGTTTTACAACGTTAATTTAGAGTGTCCGGGGCTCGCGCGTGGTCCGAAACGAAAAAAAAAAAGAAAGAAAAAGGAAACGAGAGAGAACCGTTTCAGATAACAAGGGAAAGTCCGTTATCACGTTGCAGAAATCTTTCCCTTAAAGCAAAAGTAACAAACCGGCCATTCGCAGAAACTAACTCGCGCAATAGCGACGCGGAGAACTGGTATTCCGGGCAGAAGCTACTTCGGCAAAGTAATCTGGGCAGATGTAAAAAGGGACTGCCCGGCCGCTAGATCGACTTCGCGCACGGTCATAAACTGCAAAGTGGAAACGGCCTGTGGAGAGGGGCCGGCAAATGAGGCTCGCGACTACGGGCTTCCCGAGTTTTCCTGGTTAACTGCGTCCAAGGACGAAGAGAGCCCAGAGACCATAAGCTCCGGCAACGAAGCAGTACGCGAGTAGACAGAAACGTGAAAAATACCATTTTTCTTTCAAGAGAACATCAACGTGCGCATTCTGCTATTGTCGAAAAAAATATTGCATTGTGATCCAGTTCTGAGCTATGTTTAAAGTTTCAAGTCTCTACCTCAACGGGAAGTTAGTTTGAAATGAATTACAAGATTTGTACAGAACAGACAGACAAGAAAGCGAGCTAATAAAAACGTGGTAATAGTGTTAACGAGTATAGACACAGTAACAGGCCTAAAATCGTACATTACACAATTTATTTTTCAGTACATAAAACAATCTAAGAGTCCCCATTAAAAATTGCTGTACCATTATTCACAATATGGTTCACGTTATCAAATATGTTGCTATCTAATCAATTATACACATTTAAGTATTCCATAAAGTATTATATCAATTTTATATTCATAAATTGAAGAAAATCATTTGTATACAACGAAGGAAATAAGTTAATCGTGAATGAAATTATTCTAAGTCGGAAGAAATGTTTAATTTTAAAGTTAAAATGTAAAGCTTGTTGCAGCATTGTTTATAACATATCTTATGCTACTTGAACAAATTTTTTTATATTTTTTGATCCAAAAATAATAGGCATCATCAAAGACTTCTACACTACAAACGAATAAAAATCTTTTCATAACAATTGACTCATGATAATGATCTCCGAAAAATAAAATGGTACTGCATTCCGGCCATTTTTAATAAGACGTCTCGTACAATAATAATAGCGTATTTTACGAACAAAATATTGAAACAGAACCACCATTTTCGAGTAGCAATGGCCGGCGAGCCTCTGACAAAATTCAGTTCCGCCATTAATCGTTGTTTCATTTAATATGAATTAAATCCGGCGGCCTTTGAAATTCATTCTCGTTTGTGAACGTCATCAACCCTCACTCCAATTAACCCGCGAAAATGGCTGCAGGTGCTAGGTTTATGCGTATATGGGACAGTCGGTGATTTTTATCGGCGAGTCCGACGGTTTTTCCACGAAACAGGAGTTTTATCACGATCAGAGGACAGAACTCGACCACTTTTCAGGCTCACTTCAACGCCCACGGTCGAAACGAGGGCGCATTACACTACGAGAACGAAAATTAGCCGGCAGTTAGGCGATCGTAAAGGCCGGTGGGAACGATGCGATGGACTGGTACGCGTTTCCGGAAACAAGGCTGATGCTGTAATTTTTGACTCGGACAAATTGCCGCGCGAGCGTTCCGTTTGGAAACAAGCGAGGAATGTTCGATTCATACCGTTTTCTTTCTTTATTGTAGAACATAAGCGGAGAATATAATCAATTTTTAATCGACGATGACTCGACTCAATTTATTTCAGAATTAATAATTGATAAATTATTGAAGTAAAATTGGTAAATTAGAGAAGAAATTATCAACCTTGGGATCTGTTTTTTATTTTAACGTAGAGTATCAAAATTTTAATGATTACATGATTACATGACATAAACACCTGTTGTATTAAGAATAACTAAAGTATGATTGAAAGAATTGGTAAATAAAATAGCGAACAGTCCTGAACATCATTAATTATTTTAGCAATCTTGTGTACGGTAAAACTTGATAAACAAATAGAGTGTCATAGTATAACAAACAGAATATTTTCTCCAAACCATTGTGTGTTATATTAAAAAGGTTCAATACTAAAAATATGATAGTGTTCGATTAATTAAAACAATTTATATGTGATTTCAGTCTTCGATTACAGAGGCTAATTGCTGCACACACGATCAATTATTAATACTAGACTGCAGATATTTATGCTAGTAAATAATGTCCACTAAATTAATCATGCGAATAAAATCGACTACATATTAAATATCTTCCTTTGTTCAACAAAGTACATTAATTTGTTGTGCAATAAATGTTAATAAAGAGCTACTACAGTTATTTATCCAACGCTGTTGCAATAAATACCAATATTATTTCGTATGAACTGTAAACCGAAATATGTTATCGCCTTTGCGATAACGACATTTACGAATCACGGAAACAATATTAACCGTACACAAAGAAAAGAGTTAATCGAGCAAATATTACAGTGACCCCATTTACATTCGAATGACATTTAAAGGAGGTTGATATTAAAATTGGTTCAAACGATTTGAGATGTTTGGAGAAACTAAGCTGTTATTAGAATGTTGCCAGTAAAATTATTAAATAACTTTTAAAGAAAATCTTTACAGAATTCAACAGATACTTTGACAACTGTTCTATCTAAGCATGCATTTAAAATTTTGAAAATACGTGCAAAGGGTTAATAAGTATTTGTTTACGACACATGGTTCCTTTTTCGCTTCTCGAGGTGTTAACCCTCATACGTTCCTCAGGGTGAAAATTCACCCCTTCAATATTTTCGCATACTGTAAAATTAATCATCTTTTTATGCCTATACGTCGAGAGATGTATTTCTTTAAAACGTGACGCTATAAATGAAACAATGTGTTGATTTAACGTGTAAAATAAAAATGGGTGAATTGTTATCCTAGCCTTTGTTTTATGCAGCTATTTTTGAGAAACGTATGAGGATTAATGTAGAAACAAACTGTAACAATAATTTTGCGGCAAGCTTCAGATAGCTTTTTTAGAGGAAACTACTCTCTTGTGTAGGAGTGCCCGAATATTATGTAATGGGAATTAGTGCATAGTTCGCTGGTTTACCGCGGAAATCGAAATCTCTGTTTCGAAAGTACTCGCGCGGCTGCGAGGCCGGTTCATTGAAACCACTTAGCGCATCGAGTTAGCGAACAAAATGGATAATTGAAGAGATCATCGTTGCTCATAACAGACTTTGCTCTGGTCGTTTTTAAGCGATGCGAACCGTGGCCCAAGTCGGCGAGTGGATAAAAGCTACGCAAATACGGATGCGAACGAGAGCCTCGACCCGGGTTGGGGTTCCACTTCACTTGGAAACCCGCACATCCACCAGTGGGCGGAAATCACTGCCAGCAACAACACTACTACCCGCGTGTCGTAAGTTGCCTCGTTTCGCCCGGTGTGCGAAACCACCCGCAATTAAATACTTAGCATGCGTCGACTAATTAATACCTGTCTTGACAGCGTGGAAGATAAATCTTCGTCGCGCGAGATTCTTCCGAGTCGCCCGTGGAACAAGCTCTAAGCCCCGTTGACGTACACACCGATTAATAATTCCAGACATTGGATAATTTAAATCAACCGGAAGAAAAATTATTATTCGACGCATCGTTTCCGCGCTGTATAATTAAATTATGCGGAAATGGTTATTAGTGCATTTTGTTTTGCAGGTGGTGCGTGGACAGATAAAATGGACGAGGGTACATTATTGTGCTATCATATTTTGCGAGATGAGTAAGTGGTTTTTGTCACTTTTATGCTGGCGATATTTTTTCGGTAACGAATGCGATCGTTACTCGCACCAAAATGCGTCATATTTTTGCGAATATAACCGCCGAATGTGTTCGTATAACAGAACACAGTATGGTCGATATGATTCTATTGGTTTGTTAGTAACGCTCTTGGAAACAATTATTATGTGGAGCTATAATACAAGTGTTCGTCATTAAATTTTGATTAATGAGGTATTTTATTACAATTAGGTGAATCTATTAGAACATCAATAGAATTTAATTAATTTGACCTGCATGCTTCAACATATTTCTGGACTATTTCCAACATTCAAATTCGTATAAAATTATAGGGAATAGTTGGAGGAAATTATTTATCTAATTTTTCTTTCAGTGTATGAGATGTTTTATAACATGTATGGAATTAGTTTCGTCACTTTGATAATTTTTCTGTTGCAGTAAACAGACATTTATCTTCGGTAAAAATACAGATTTCAACCTTAACAACTGTCGAATTCCATCATTTTTCTTTTTTCATACCCGTGCAAATTATTCCCTGTCAAAGAGGCGAAAGCATTTCTTTAATACATGTTATGACAGAATATAATGAACGCGTTCGAAGAGAATAAAACACAATAATGGATCAATAGAAAAGGAATGCACATAGAGGAAATCGTACAGCACGACAGTTCACAACAAAACATATGGTACGAAATGGGACGGGTAGAAATGATGCACAGGTATTTAATTAAATCAAATATTTATCGGAATGCCGAGACAAAGGATGAATAGAAATATTTTGACGTTAAAGTGAAGTTAACGAATTATTTCGAACCTTTGAGAGAAATTAGATTAATAATTAAGATCTAAAACAGCAATTATGAATAATCGATGCAACATTAAACTTGTAAATGCTAATCCATTGACAACTCTTCGTTGTTTCCATTTTTCTATTGAACTTTTACCAATATATTCGTAACATTTTGCAAAACAATTTCGATCATCTTTACCTTAATTGACGTTTATGTAGAACCCGATTACCAAAACGGATGTATAAATTCTTCCAATGTCCCTACTATTTTAAAAGTTTCATCCATTCAATTCTGTCACAAATAAATAAACCGTGGCTCTAATAATTTGAACACTGACGGCAAGAAAGAACGTTCGACCCACTTTTCAAGAAAGTCAAAACACAAAGTTCAGTTAAACGATGGAACCCGCCGTTATATTTCACATATTTTCACCTGACCACCTTCCAAAATCGCTTACCCTCTGGACCATCGAGCTGCACTGCAGGAAAAAAGAGCTTGTCGACTTGCAGGCGACCCGGAAAGATAGTCTGTAGCTGTGGGAGTGGAAGTAAACAGACCAGAACCGGCCAGATCCGCATCCAACGAGCCCCATTAATTTCTCTGGGACGAAAAGTGGTGTGTTTAGGAGACGCGGCGTCAAAAACCGGGCTCAGGTCTACCGGTTCTCGCGTCGACACCGTATAAATACTTTCTCCCGCGCGGTCCACTCTGTCGCAGGTGTCTTTACAGCTCCGGAACACGTTAGTGGCGCCAGGCTATTTCCAGGAGGACGGTAACACCTCGCAGGAAGGGACACCGGGTCCCGGAGGAAGCTGACTGCGCCACAATAGGACCCCACGAATGGATTCTCTAGCTAGCACAATGGGACGCACGGTGATCGTTATGCATTCGCGTCGCGATTTGGCTAGCACGCCAACTTATTTCTTCCGGCCACGAACTGTTCGAAAGCTTCCACTCGGGACGACGAGTCCTCTCTTCGCTCGGAAATTGCTCCAGCGTCTCGCGAACAAGTTTCCAACCGTCATTATGCCGTTTCGTAGCCCCGAATAAGCCGGCTCGTGTGTCGTTTCGTTCAATACCGGTCGGCCGTAAAGCGCCCCCTTTGGATTAAGTGTTTAATTTTAATGCGCCCCTCGCAATTTACAATTACTCTCCTGGACAACACAATCAGACATTTTACCACGTTTTTATTAGCTCGCTTTCTTGTCTGTCTGTTTGTCAGTTTCTTCTGATTATTTTGTCCACCACAATCATTTATTTCACCTGGTTTTGTTCGAGTAATTTCGTTTTCGATTAAACCGGAATAAGAACGAGTTCTTTGCGATTTCCTTTCGTCGTATTTTTTTGTACAAAGCTATAATTAAGCTGAGTAAATTATAGAACAAATGTGAAAATAAAGAGTTACGTATTTTTCAGTTAGTAGTTTATTAATGAATTTAGTTTTTTAATAGCAATTTTGTTAACAATTCGCGTTTCTTGGTAGTGTTTTATTACATCACGTTGTCGTGAAAATGGGCGATTATGAAAACGCGAATGCCTATTGCAGTGAACACAGTTCTGGTACTAATAAGAGAACTACATTTCATTCAATTGCAAATAACGAAATTTATTCAGCCTGCAGATTGAATTAATTATGAAAAACAACGCGCGAGACATCGATGGAACACAATGAATTGAAATCCACGAATAATTTCATTTTCAATGCTATCATACGAAATGATTTTAATTGGAATCTTTAATTACATCACAGTCAAATTAATTAGATATTGCTAGGATACAATTTCCCAAAATTTCTGTAAACACGTTCCGATAGATATCTATCTGCACATTTCCGTGATTCATTGTGAATTTATTTGCTCTGAAATTCGTGGGTGATATTTTCAAGAAATAAATCACAATTATGTCATCATTGTCCAGACAATGTTATTATCTGTTGTACCTTTAAAATCTTGAAATACGTGACTCTGAGAAATTAAACCATATTTATAATAAGCCAAATCAAATAATTTCTGAAAATGATTATTAGGTACTTAAAAATTGTAATTGAAAATACAAATAAAAATGTAAGTTATGTATGCTTTTCACAGAATTAATTTACAAGCATGTTACGGAAATAATAATCAATCTTGAAAAAAAAAATAATTTGACTATACTATTCTGTGTAAATCTTTCTTCACTAAATAATGCTATTTTCAAGATATCGATTGAAGGCATCTTGAATATCCAGCTAGTCTCGCAAACGAATCAAGTTCTATTTCCTATTGTATTAAACGTTTTACCACAATGTTATCAGAAACACAGCGAAACTCGAAACGCCAAACTAGATCTGTCAAAGTTTTAATTCGCCCGAAACCGAATATGTTTTATCAAGAATCTCCGGAAACTTCTGCAAACAGTTTGACTGCAGAGCTGAAGCGTTACAGCTTCACCGAAATCCCGCCAAATATAGTCGAGACAGTAACATGATTGCAACTTCGAGAAATTCAATAACTGTAACATGGTTACGCTGCAACAGAAAGTCTAATTCGAAGAACATTTAATCCTGAAACTTTTAAAATCTCCCCATCGAACTCGATGAACTCGCGGATAACGATATATTATTCGACATCTTGGTTAATTGAATTTTATCATCGAACTTCCGTGCAATTTTAATTCACACAGACGTCGAAGAGAGATCGCCAAGAATTTCATTACAACTCTCGTTCTGTCAGGCAAAAATGATTCTGTGATACCTGACAGTCAATCCTCAAGGTACCATCTCGTTTGATAACGTTCTGTTTGAGTTCACCGTGGTGTGTGTCTTGATTGGAAACCGGGTCGAAATTGCTCTTCGCAAATAATTTCGTGGCACGAGCTGCTTTATTTAGAGTCATCTTGTTTGGATTTTCGTTCACGGTCGACGAAAGGGCCCGTGTTTCATCTTACTGCCTTCAGTTCCCTACGTTCTTACCTTGGGAAACTACATCCCACTGTTCCTTGCGCGAACCGTATTGTCAGGAAAATACTGAACTTTGTAGATCGACGAAATTTTCCTCTCTTTAATTAATTAATAGACTGCGTCTTAATAAATGCATTTACGACAAAAATAAATAAACGAGAAAACTTTGAAGATATTAACCCTCATACGCTCCTCAAAAATAGCTACATAAAAGAGACTAGGATAACAATTCACCCATTTTTATTTTACACGTTAAATCAACACATTATGTTTCATTTATAGCGTCACATTTGAAGGAAATATATCTCACGATGTACACATAGAAGGATGAATAATTTGACAGTATTTGAAAATCTTGAATGGGTGAATTCCTACCTTGAGGAACGTATGAGGGTTAAACAAGTTTAAGAATGACGTTACATTATTTTCGACTTATTAAAATTGTCAAAAGCATACTTCATTAATGTCCGCACATTGAAGGTAAATATTGTTTAATAGAAATAGCAGATATGTGTAAAATTCATTGAAAAACTTATATAAATGATAAATTTTTTATGCCATTCTACATATTGATAAAGAATTTTGTTTGAGTATATCATTCTAGGAACTGTTTTTAATTTATACGAAAATTCATTGTTAAATCTACACAAACGATCGATTAAAAATGTATTTTTGTTGCTCTGCATTTCATTTAATTTGTACATGAAGAAATTAATTAAGTAATGATTGGAACGAAATGTCAAGTAAATTACTTAGAATGAAAATTTTGAATTTATTGTCATGAAACATTAATTTATTAATTATGAAATTTTCTAGATTATAGTAAGGTGTGTACTTCATTATCAAGTCACAAAGAATTGGAATTGACGTCAGTCGCTTCTACAAAAGAAATGAATGAAGCTCGTGAATAAAATTCGCGTGGCTGATGGGCTAAATTGACTAAGTGTCTAAAAAGTGTTGACTGAAGGGCTAAATTTGCAAAAATCGGTGAGAATTGCCACATTCGGTGGTCGTGAATAGGAAGAGGGAAGAGTCCCGTTTACGTCGTCAGCGATATATTAAATGATAGGCGGTCAGGAGAACGAGTTTCAATCTATCGTTCCGCATACGAAAGCGATTTGGCCTCTCCGCCAACTTATTTCTTCCGGCCGCCGCGACTGAGTTCTCTCCGAGTGAAAGCGCTCCCATCCGAGGAGGGTACCAGTCAAAATTGCTTTTCTATTTTGCGAGTAACTCATTACAGCGGCAATACGCAATTCCAGTTTCGCTCGAGCTGCGTCGGCCAAAGGCATACCATTCGGAAAAGGGGTATTAACTTCGCGTGTTCATCGAATAGAACGATGCCTCAAAGTATCGAGATGCTGACGAAGTATTTTAATCAAAGTCGCCGCTGAAAGCAGCCAATTTTATACGGTATCGCTGGTATTCTATTAAACTGTGCACCGATAAATAATTCAATCTCGAAAATCACTGGATAGTTCCGTGTAACTAACATTTTTCGTCGCTTGTTAAACAAAATTGTGTAAGGCTTGTTATTGCTTTTTAAATGTAATATTAGTCATATAAATACGATCTTGTAATTAATACATTTTATTGGCTATGTGTATGCAGTGTAGATATTGTGATCAGTTTTTAATGAAGATGTCTCATTGCTTTTCGTCGTTTGTTAAATGAAATGAATTAGCCAGCTTCTTAAATGTATTTTTGAAAATAATCTTAATATCATACATGCAATTTTACAATAAATATGTGGTATATAATGTTTTCGTTGAACATTATTTTACTGCGCTGTTTGGTTAATAATTTGTTTTAGTTTCTCTTGTTCGTGGTATAAATATAATATTTAAGTCATCATGAATGAGCCATAATACTTTACGTTAATCGAACAGCACATTCCTGTATTTTCTTTTGGAGTAATGAATATATCAATGCACAAATTAAATAACTTTTAAATCTGGTGAAATAAGCACGCATATACGAAGGACACGAAAGTGTTAAGAATACGCTAGAAATAAAGTAGTAAATCGTACTGCAGAAATCACAGATAAATGAGACAGGAGCCGAAGACATTAGACAAACATATTTCATCCGTTGTCATCGACACTCGAATCGTTTTTCTTCGAATACAGCTAATTCGGTGGGGATAGTGGCAGGAAGAGGAGCAGGTCGTGGCAATTGTACGCAAACTAAATAAACCCGGGTCGACTGGTAATTGAAAAATATTGGAGACCCAGCATTGGACCGCATACGCGAAACGGAAGTCGAGCCGGTCAGCTCTCCGACCCGGGCGCATACTTTTTCATTACCGTTCCTGCGTTTCCACCTACTCCGCTCCTGCGCGTCTAGTCGAGACCAAATTAACGGCGCGCAGTTGCTTGTTCCCAGAACAAAGGGAGGATCTCGAATCGTGGACCCGAGAAAGATGGGAATAAATAATGGAATAGGTTATTCGACCCGAGCGCCATAGACCCTATGCGCTGATACTCATCGAAGAATTTTGTGACTGGTATTTGGCCCGAAAAGTCGCAAGAAAGTCGCTTTCAAAAATTTGCGTATTCTTTCTTTTATTCCTTCATCCTGCGAAGTATCCAACTTCATCAACGTCGATTTTATGCATTTATGACAATAGGGGGTGTGTGTAATTTCAAACAATTAAGAGATTACAAAAATGTAAAAGTATCAATACATTTCTTACAACTTAATAAAACCACTAAAGAGAGAAATAAATTTCTACTTTGTTCCTATGTCTTGCAATTAATACATTAAATTTTAATTTTGCAAAAAGATCTGCGGTATTGATTTTATATCATCGTTGTTAGTCGTTGCTGTGTTAAATAATTTAAAGAGCAAATCCTTATCACTAGACTGCGGATTATTATGCAGAATAAAAATCTTGTGGATTGATTGCAACACAGAGGAGTTAAATAAAAATTGATTTCGACTCCGGATCATTTGAATAAATAGAAAATATTACTGTAATATTCTTAACATTAAAATGTTTTAGCTTCTAAAAATGACAAGGCTCTATTTATCTATAATTTATCTATTTCCTTGTATGGAACTTCATAATTTCTATATTCTATAATACAATAAAAAGTATAAAATCGAAGATTTGACCGGCAGTGTTGAATATTTCACTGTATCATGTTTCGACTACTAATGTTTGTTATAAATGCAGAAAAACTGCAGTTATCCTTAAATTATAAAAATCTTTCGAGTTACACAGAACCAAACGAATTTATTCGCTACCCAACTAGAGGATCGTGTAGTTTCTCTTTTGTACCTTTCTCCCATGTACAACAGATTGCATCTAATTAAGAATTTCTACAAGAACCCGGCTAGTAACCCTCAAATGTTGCAACGAGAGGTGCTTCCCGTTGCAGTTTCGCGAACGAGAGCACAGAGGTCAGTAAGAAGGTAAAAATCTGTCTGGCTCGGTTAACGAGGAGTTATGAACACCGTGGTTCACTCGTCCGGTAATAATTTCACCACTCCTTAGAACGGTTTTTATTGTTCCTGTCGTAACCGTGGACTCTTCTTTTACTCGCTCGCGTATTTCATGTTCTTAGAATGCTTGTTAAGCCCTCTGTGTCCACGATGCGTCGCGTCAGAAACGCGTACACATACTTCTTTTATTCACGAAACGTACAACAAATATATAAATATATATATATATTTAATATAATTAATATATTTAAAGGGACACCTGTCGCTAATTCTGTCAAATTTTATATCCTAGCATCTCTTGAAAATTTTCAGCAGCTACAATTTCATAAAGATCCGCAGTCACTAATAATAAATGTAGAAAATTTTTCTTCTGCATAAAGATCTGCTGTTTATATTGGGTTCGAGAAGAGGATGAATGTTGACTTCGAAAAATCAGTAGAAAAGTGTGCGAAAGAAAATTGATACATATATACATACACATTTATTAGCGAGGAATGTTTCTTTTAAACTTCTGAAACTTATTTCTTTTTAATTGTAGATCATTTTGCAGGATATTTCATGTAATTGTGCTTTTTTGATTAAAAGTTAATATGTATCTCGAGTTTTATCGCTTATTTTTACTGTAAAATTAGTTGACAAGACAGCAAAAGGAATTGTTATAATAATGTAATACTACTCGACCTACTATTGTTCTATCACTTCCCCCAAGTGCCCCTATAAAAAGTACGGTCCTGCACATAAATTGTCCTCCTAAAATCAATATCAAAGAAGGGATAGTTCAGCTCTGGTTCAAGAATATTAATGTAACTGTTTTTTCAACAAATATATACATAATATTTTACATGTTTCTCCTTCATTTCCGAATGAATTTGGTCGTCAACTTCTCCGCTTATTCATTCAAACAAGTTCGTAACTTGAAACAAAAGCTACCCCTTACGTGTATTACGAATACCTCTCGCGGCATTTTCAATGAAAACAGAAATTAAGAAGAAACCGAATTCGGAAACGCATTGAATATTCATCAATGTTTTTCTGCTATTGCGTTTCGAATACCCCGGGGTTATACTAAATGCATAAAATCAATAACGGAATTTCGTCATATTTTTTTCGCCAGAAATAACGAAAATTCTGACTTTCAATATTCCGAAATTATTGGAATAATGAATCGCGACGCGTCTGGTAATATTTTGTGCTTCCAGAGGGAAAACAGATTTCCAGCCTAGCACTCGTCGCGAAAGAAACTAATTCTGTGAAAGCTTCTCAGGAGCTCCGCCAACTTACCTACTATCATTTATGATCGCGTTAATTAACAAAACTTTCCGCGAAAGTTTCTTATTAAATTGGCCACGGTTTTCGAGGTAATTATTTCGTGATACAATTTTAATTAAACGCCCAAGAGCTCTCGTCGAGAAACATGTGCACTGTGTTTCTAATCACGATGTGCAATTTGTTCGTTCGAGAATTTGCATCTCGATTTAGCAGTATGGTCTGCTTCTAATTTTACATCGATTCAACGTACACCACAATGCGACAGAAACTTCTCGGATGCATAGTCGCATTACTCGCTTCGCGAATCACAGTGGCACAATGGCAGAGAAAAGTATTCATACATCGCTGACTTTTCCTTTCAACTGTCAATACTGTTTCTGACGTACGGCTGCGCGCGGAATTGGCAGTGTCACGTGGTTTCGCAAGTATTGTTATTGATATACACAGCTGCTCAAAAAGATTTTATAAATGGACAGCGGATTTCATGAATTTATGGTGATAATTGTAGACTGTGAATCTTCATGCAAAATAAAAATATTCTACATTGATTGTGGGAAGCAGGAGTAGAGTAAAAATTTATTTAATCCTTTAATCATTTTGTTGCATTAAAAACAACATTACGATATTCTTGAATTTTTCGAATCTTCTATTGTTTTATATTTCACCCATCCAATTTCTTCGTAAATGTATAAAAATCCCAGTCTAGTGATAATGGATGAATTAAATATGATACAGAAGAAAAGACACGAAACAGTGCCTGTTGTTGTAAATTATTGAACAGGGACATTTTTATTTTGCACAAAGATCCACTGTCTACGAATTACCTTTTCCAATGCAAAATATGTATTCGACCAATACATTGTACAATAATTATATTTATAAGGCTTTATAGTAATTGTTACTTTGATATTCTCCGACTTACACGTTACAGCGACCTAGCAAAGATAGCTGAGGGTGTCTGTGACAATTGCAACGCTGGTCAGGTAATACAGCTTTAAGAAATCATAAGCTGAGTTTCTTATGCAGCTTGCACCTCACGTGCGACCGAATGTTGTCCAGACAATTTATTATTGAAACGATGATGTCCGAGGATCCGAGGACAACGCACATAAAATTCTGCAGAAGATTTCCCCATTCGGTTTTCGTCGCCACTGATATGTTACACGTTGTCCTTTTCTTTTCTCATCTAATCATGTTGCACTTGTGTCTTTGAACAACATTAAGTGTGCATATTATGAAAAGAAGTTTTGTAGAACTAACATTACTCACTCGGTAAATGATTGTATATTTTGTGAACAATAAAACATAATTTTTAAATTATTATAAATATTTATGGCTTTATCGGTATCCATATCTTGGTCTATAATTAGATTTTTTAATGCACACTTTTTAAACAAGTTGATTATTGGATTTTGCTCTGCCAAAAATATTTTTGATCCAGTTACTCCACAGGAAATCATAAAATCCTAAGATGACATTCTAATGGTATTTACTACAAGATGGCAGATAATCATTCTTTAGAATGGCATATGATCGATTTAATTACATTACTATTAAATCAAGAATAAAGCTTTCAATTAGTACTAAAATAAAGTTCAAAGCTTTACCGAGAACCTAGTAAATTTAATTTACATAACAAACTACTTAAGTTAATCTCCGGAAACTGCGAAGTTATATGAAGTTTTTAAATTAAAATAAATCAGGACGCTGCCATCTGCAGATTAAGAAAGTTATATTCCTATTATTAATCTGTCTTTTTTTAAATAAAATATTGTGCTATATTTCTAGTACGTCGAATACGTTAAAATCATTAAGTAATTTATTTAAATTCTTCTTTTAAACAATAATTCCTCCACTTAACTGTGTTGTAGTATTCATATTGATATAGATATTTATTTTCAGACTATACGATTTCATGCATTATTTTCAATTTATTGAAGCCATTAAGAGACAAAATAAATTTTTAATCAATTCTGTTTCCTTGCAATCAATGCAAAAATATTTATTTTGAACAAAAATGTGTAGTCTAAATAATATTAAGAGTATTACCACCGTTTTGAAGGTATGCAAAATTTTTTCTAATGAAACTAATTTTCCATTTGTTCTCGACGTTCGAAAATTTCTCTAACAATTTCAATTGCACATCTGGTTACACGAAACCCGCCCCTCATCTTAAAAGGTGTCGTAAATATGAGGGTAGATTTTCGAAACGCGTGCATTTTATTTAAACGGCCGAGTTTTAAGTTTGTTTTGCATAATTGAGGGTTCCTTGAGGAGCAGCGATAAATTCGTGTCTCAGTAACGTGGCGAGGAATCGCCTGTGAACCGCCGGCGAACCGTGAAATCAATTAAACGATCTGTTACGGATAAACTTTCTCTTCCTGCAACTTAATGAATATGTCGGGGGGTCGGCCAGTTGAATATTCACGAATCATGGACGCCGTTGAAATAGGATCCATTAAGGTGAATTTGTTCATTAATCGACGCCCGGATTGAATTAATTCGCCTCGATGGCGATAAAAACGAAGTTCCTTCACGGTTTAACCACTTTCTTAACCGGTAAATCGCGGCTACAGCACCTTTTATTAAGTGCACGAATTAAATCATTGTTATTCCTCCATTTGGAAAATCATCGTCGTCATTTCCTGTGCATTTTCTCAGTGTTAAAATTATAAATGCATTTATGTCAATGCATTTTCTTCGTGTTACAGATAAATAATATTATCATTCTAAAATTATTAACGAATTCTTTTAGCTTTTTGGGTATTTTAAAGAACGAGAATTTTGAAAATTGAGTGACATTAATTAATAAATTGATTCGTAGCCCTATCTCTGCGAATTTATTGAACAAACAATCACACTATTGGATTGTACCGTCAAATCATCCGGTTGTAGATATAAATATGTTGTAATTTTAACTGTAAATGTACATAACTGTGATTGAAGAAAAACCTCATGCAGTTGAAAATAATTTAATTTAGGAGAATGAAAGACAATATGCTAGAAGAACTGTTTAATTTTTGAGTTAACCCTTCGCTGCATAGTGTATCACATCTGATACAGTTAAAACATTTGGTGTATAGTAATCTAAGAATATATCATCTTACTATTCTAAATTTTGTTTATTTTTCTAAAAATGTTGTTTTAATTATTTTAAATATTTTTCCCTTAACCCTCATATGCTCCTCAAAAATAGCTGCATAAAAGAGACTTCGATAACAATTCACCCATTTTTATTTTACACATTAAATAAACACATTATGTTTCATTTATAGCGTCAAATTTTAAATAAATACATCTTACGATGTAGACATAAAAGGATGAATAATTTTATAGTAAGTAAAAATATTGAATGGGAGAACTTTCACCCTGAGGAACGTATGAGGGTTAAATAAAACACAAAAACTGACTTTCTTTCAATTTTTCATCCCAATTATAGAAACCATGCAGTGAAGGGTTAAAATAGCTCCGAGTGCAAAGGGTTGAGTATGGATATATTCATACTATATTTCAGAACGAAAATGATACTAATTTGCCCCCGTGAAAATCGCGATTCATTCTACTGTGCGTCGTCTCGAAAGGGTTAACGAGCAGTGGCTCGATTATTCGGTAAAAACAGATTAGCTACAGGCTGCGACCGTTTCGTTGACCAACAAACCGGGCCACAGGGCCGGCGTGACCGCCGATTGGCTCTATTTAGCGCCGCGGAAAGCCTGTAAATCGGTGCCACCTGTTCGAGGACACCTGCGCGTCGGTTTCACCCTTTACCCCTGTAGTTTAGATCGAACGACGTCGCAGTGGTCCCGCGCCAATGGACGCCCACCAACTTCGTCCCCCTTCCCTTATGTCTCCTGATAATGCTGGTTAATATCATGTAAATTGTAATTAATATTCATGGGGTTAATTCGCCGCCGGCTGCGAGCACCGGGCCGCAAGCCCGAAGTTTTACCGAGAATTTACGCTCGCCGGCGAACATATTTCGGAAAGGGTGCCAGCCCCCGATCGTCGGCCAGATACTGCCGGGCACGGCCCTGGCTGCCGGCCCTGTTGTAAAATAAATCGTCGGTCTTAAGGCGACCGCCCGGAGATTTATTACGGAATTATGAAGAATGATCCAGCGATACCAGACCCGGTCACCCTTCCGCGATAAATCGACCGTGCCTCTTGATATTTCACCCTCCCCGAAAACCTTCTTAGATATACCACTTTTCAACCCTTCCACCGTGTTTCCTGAATCTCACGTGACGCCGTTCGACCTCCCTGTTTGTCGATCAGAGACTCGATAACAGAGAATGACGCTTTTATGTGCGCGACGGTGTTTCTTATATTGATGCGAACCACCCTGCTTCAGGAATTCTGAACGGGTTCGATTTACAGGCCTGTCTAAACGCGTCTGCCAGACAGTATAAATTATTCTTATGATATTTTAGATCGTAGACCGATATGAACATTATTCTGAATAAAATTAATTATTTTACCTCCCAACTATCGACGTCACTCTTTTTATACAGTTCTGTTTAGGGAATAGGCAATTTCTGTCCCTCTTCTTCTGTTTTAAATTATTCTTTCGACACAGGGTCACAACGAGGGGTATGTCATATTCTACCCATTTGATCTCGTTGCTCGACCGACATCTTTATGGTCTGCTATAAATTTATGAGACTCATAAACTCTCGGCCCACTCAAGAACCATGTCAAGCCGAATGGGCACTCTCATCCGCAATACGTCGAATGCCATCCCGAGCTATCCTCTTATATCGAAAGAAAATGTGTCTTTTGAAAATTTCAGCAAATGCTCAATAAAAAATAGAAAATATATATTCTATGCAATCAGAATCCTGTATAATAAATATATTGTTTTAATTTACGTTCAAGTAGCTGTAACCCCATTTGAGTATGTTTTTGTATAGATACCTTTTTTGTTAATTTACTAATAGTTGTAATTCGCCAATAAATGAATATTTCAGTTTGCGAAACGAATCCTTAAATAGTGTATGACCAAATATTTTAATCCTATTGTAATCATTGCTTAAGTGTCCGCCATTATCGAATTGATTCTACGAAATATTAAAATATCAATAGTGGTATCATTTAAGAAGCGAAGAATATTATATAAAAATTGATTGTTTTAATGTAGTCACGCCAATTTGCCTAAGTAGCTTTAATATATCTTTTTTATTCTTATAAATTTGACCATTTGATTAATAAGGAACTAATTTTGTTGTAATGCACGAATAAATGAATATGGACGTTTGCGAGACGAATCCTTAAATAGTAATCGACGAAATATTTTAATCCTATTGTAATCATTGTTTAAGTGTCCGCCATTACCCCTACACTTTTTTCTCGCGACTACACGAAGAGATACGAATTGATTTTACGAAATATTTAAATATCAAAAGTCGTATCAATTCGATTGGCACAGTACGTCAGCATTAGGAAGGGAAGAATGTTAAGGGCCAATTAGATCGTCGAACAATCACGCGTAACAGGGGGTTACAGCGCGATAAATTAGTAGCGGAGCAAGCAATTTATCCGTTTGCGCGAGGCATATCGCGCGCTTCGCCGCGGCCAGCTTGCGAAATTACTTTCTCCGTGTCAACGGGAAGTAATTCGGACAATTTGTTAACAAGAAGTTGCAATAACGCGCCATTGCTCCGGCGCCGAAGCGTATTAATGGCGACCGGTTCGCTCCGTTTCTGTTCCGTGTTCTATTCCGTTCCGTTTTCGATGGACTTCGCGGGCGAGACAGGCCTGGAAATTTTCGCTTTATCGCGTTACATGGCAGAGGGAACCTTGAGAGATCCTTGAATATTTCATTCGGCCCGTTTCCTACGACCTGGCCCCGCCGTATAAATCCACCGGCTCGCGAAACACGATGTTTGACATAACTCGAACTAAATCTACTGCTCGGGTAATTTAATTAAATAATAACAAAGGAACGAGTTCAATTACGCGAGAAACGGTCGGGCTACGTTGGCCAGCTCCAAATTATCTCGTGTTTTATCGAGATCCCTTGCCAGCACGCAGCTCCCATCGGGATATGCGCGTTCATTTTAAGGTTCCCTCCCCCGAAATGGAGAAAACGAACACGAACCCGCCCCGTCGGTTTACGTGCACAAATGAAAGAATAATACCGTGTTTGTGGAGTTACTGTAATTGGATCCTGTTCCGTTGGCTTGACTTTTGTAATGTTTCTCGTGTACTTTTTGTTGCATCGACTCCGACAACGAACGAACCGTTTGCTACAGCGGCCGGACTGTACGTTGGTTCTTTTTCAAAAAGTCAAATATACTTCCGAGTGAAATAATATTCGACATTGTTATTCGATGAGTCGAGCCAATTATAAACGAGCGGCTGGTCGAGAGAATATTTACCGCTGTGATTTTATTGTTATCGTTGAGAACCAATAAACGTACGGTACTGATATTTACACGGTTTTTATAGAACTTTGGTCTAAATAGTTCGCGTAAAAATATTTGATTTATCTTATTGGTTTGATCGGTTTTGTTAAAGTGATACAAGCTCTTCAAATTGGCCAGTTCGAAACATTTCATTTCTGTGAAACGTTCAGTTGCTACGAAAATCAGCTTCAATGTTCTCCTCTCTCCAAAAATAACAATTTTGTTATCTCATTATTCTATCGAATGAGCGACACGTCGTAGAATTTGTTCGAAATTGTAACGAAAATCAGAAGTTACGATTTCGATATGTTCTTTCGTAAAAGGAGACAGTGTTATCTAACATTACACCAGCAGTGTAATAGCTTATAAATTTTTTTTAATTACCATTCAGATAATTAACTATAATTTTGATGATACGTTTGTCTATTTCAATTATTAAGCTACTCGACTTCTAGCGATTCATTTCAAAACTGTTTAATTCGGTGTAATGTAAACTCGTTTAGGTAAAGTAGCTCTAAAAATACGATTAGAAGAATTAATAAACGACTGATCAAGCTACTTCAAAATAATATAAATAGATATAATATTCAAAATAATATATACACACACACAATAAAATAATATTTATCACATAAATGTAAAATAATATACATATATAACATATAAAAATAATATATTATAATATATACATATATTTATATATATAATATATAATATTAATATAAGAATAAAATTAAAAATAATACAAACTAAATAATAAGGAACGAGAACGAGCAACTGGCCCATAAGTACTAGAGATCGTGGTTTTTTACGTGTATTAATAACACACGTGTATTTAAATACACGTACCTCAGTACGTGTCATTTTAAGTACACGGGTACACGTGTGCTACTTCACGTATGTATATTTGAATACACGTGTATTAATGGATCCCCATTTAAATTCGTATAACTTTTAGAACATTGATATTAATTTATGTAGAGCCCTATTTTTCTTTCGAAAATTAGTAACTGTATCCTAAAAATTAAAACAAATTAAAACACGTTAACACACGTGTATTTAAATATACGTGAAATAGTACACGTGTATTTATGGATACGTGAAATAGTACACGTGTACCCGTGTACTTAAAATGATACGTACTGGAGTACGTGTACGTGCATACACGTGTACACGTGTATTTAGTTACACGTGAAATAGGGATCTCTAGTAAGTACGCGATAAAAATGACGTTATCGATGAGAATATGTGGTAACGTGGTTATCGATTTATGACGATGCAGACAGTCATCGACATCGTCACACGAACTCGTTGACATACGTCAAAATAATTGAACAATTAATAAACGTATTAGTTATATGTAAAGGTGGTATTGTATAAAGATTAACTCACCATGGATCACGAGGGTCGGGTAGTGTTCGATGAACGGAAATCAAGTCGCTGACATACTGATTGAACGCGTTGTTCAACCATCCATCGTCGACGAGCTTTTTCGTTTCGGCAGTTAGGTTAGTTGGCAGAATTACTGGTCTCCCCATCTCACCTGGCGCGCTAGGGTCCTGCTCGCGAGGAGCGGCGAGTACTCCGCCACCTGAGACAACAATTAACAAAAGAAAGTGATAGACAATCGATAAAAGTATTCTCAAAATATATTTTGAAAGCAAGGCACACATAGGAAGAGTTACTTCAAGCTCGGTCTTCTAAAAAAAGAAATTATAACGAAATGAGTATCTAAATGTTTCTGTTGCAGTACTTCTCTTACTGCCGTTTAAGTTATACTTCATCTCCGGAAACAGAACATTTTTATGAATAATAGTAAACTGATTCAAACGTTTTCTTTCAAATACGACAGAACTTTCTCTCCAACCTAATACATTACAAAGTCTATGTACTTTGCCAAAAATGTTATAATAAAACACAGGTGACTTAGAATTCCAGGCCTGACATTATATATTTTAATTTTTTTTACTAATTTTCTTTATACTTCAATCAGCAATTCTTTCTTTCTATTGTGTTCATATTGGTGCAACTGGTACTACGATCATATCGTTCATTCATAAGAAAAGTCACATAATCTAAAAAATTGTATCATCAATATAGGAATGTAAAATAATTTTTTATTGTATGGATACTGGATTAATTGTTGTGCACATTAGTTATGAAGTGGACCACAATTTATATACTTTATCTAGAGATCCCTGAAGTTCCTTACCCATCCAGACGAGGAATAAACGAAATTGAACAATCGGGCACTTCAAAGAATACTCGCAAAACTGACTGTATTAGTTGAACAAGAAAACGAACTTCCCTGGTGGCCTAAAAGTCCTCGGACGCGAGGAATAATACGAAACAAAAAATGCCACATATTTACAAAATTTCTGGGTTCCTCCGATATATTTATTATTATACTGTTTTTAGAAACACATTTCGAGTCGCGTCACATTTCTTATGAATGAACGATAATGTTTTGCAACACAATTATTTTGATTTATGTCTTTTCATGTCACCCGGCTACACGTTCTGGACAACAACGTCATCGCTCACATTAATATCCCAGCGAGCGACACGAATAGAAATCCAGTGACGCCAACGGCAGCTTCTCTCGAGCAGGTAAACAATAGGTACAAAAAAAAATTTTGATCAACGAACTCTTTCAATGAGAACAATCGACCGATCGAAACCGTTCTTCCCCGAATAGCTCCGTGTAAATGGAGTCCCGGCGTATTGAACTTGACACGCGACACACAGAGAAGTCACCCGGAATAGTATACCCGCACACTTCAACGAGGCGAAACTTCATTTTCCCTTCCGATTTCCTAATAAAATTGTCTGTCGAGCGGACTACGGTCTCAAAGAAACCGGTAAACGCGGGCCGAAGTAATCGAAAGATAAGAAAAGAGAAAAAAGAGGCGGAGGGGTGCGAATTCAATTTTCAAAACGTTTCGTACATCCGTGCTTGTACGTCGTTCTGAGAGCTTTCCTGCGTAGAGTTTTACTTTCTAGCGAGCATATTGGCGAGGTACAGGTAAAGCCGCGGTGGTAAGTGGAGTCTCGCTAGTCTAGTTCGTTGCTTTCACGCCATCTTGCCTCGTCCGAAAAATAATTTTATCCCCGCCGGCGAACTTGCGCCCCCGTGTGTACGCCGCGGCCATAAAGAGAACGACAAATTGCTATAACGGCTGCCGGACCGCCTTGCGAACTTCGCCGAGCCGAAACTCCCGTCGTGCATCACTTCTCAACACCAGCTGGATTTTCTTTCGAAATTTCGACCGCCGTTTCCATATATTTATTATACTCCTAGCGCATTTTTTCGACTGCACTTTCCTCAGGATGATCTATTTTAGTGTGCAAAGTTCTGGTGGAAATTCACCTCGGCGATATTTGAACTGGTAGGATAGATGGAGCTATTACTGCGGTATTTTTTTCTGATGAGACTGATAAGTATTTCGCTCGGAATAAATTTGTACAATTCAATTAGAATGTATCCTCATTGGTAGACAGCGGATCATTATGCAAAATAAAAAGTTTCCATTTGATTTGTAGTCAACTGGAATGAAATAAATATTTATTTTCTTTCTTAGTACGTTTAATATTCTTCTAATGTTTTCACTGCTTCGATTTACTTATTTTTGTCATGAATGCATAAATTGTCAATCATTCTCAATTTTTTTTTCATTCTTCATAAAAGGTAAAAGTAAGATCATTTTTTTTCAATCTCGATCACCAAACTTGTTCATATGATTGCACATTCTTTATATCGATTTAAATTGCACAGGGGAAAGTTTTATTATAATTTAGACACGTAATTTATATTGTGTATCGCCAGATGAATTATCATTCGAACTTTCCAGTAATATTTCGCGCGTTCATTCTGCTCCCTGGATATTTACAAGATTGCGTTTCTGTTTCAAACGGTCTACAATATTGCTGGATTATTTTCTGCAAAATAGGATTTATGTTGTGTATCGCTGGTTTAAACCGGCGGATGAATTTTCGTTCAAACTTTCGACCGATATTTCATGTGTTTATTTTGCTCCCTACATATTCGAAGAATTTCGTTTTTGTTCGGGTTGATCTATAGTATTACCGGATTACAATATATACGGAATGGAATTTATATTATGCAGTATTGATGCACGCCATCAGCTGAATTTTCTTTGGAAATTTCGAATCGTTGTTCCCTATATGTATTTATCTTATACTTTGCACATTGCCTGAATTGTACTTTGGTTCAGCTTGATCTCCAATGTTATTGGATGACTCTACAGTATATGGCTTATACCGTCTAGATATCCTGCATGCGTTCAACTGTATTTTCTTTCAAAATTTCGACTGCTATTTTCCATGCTTATCTTGCTCCTGCGTAGTTTCGAAATAGTCATTTTCTGCTAGGTGTTTAATATTACTGGACCGTTTTTTACAATATAATCTAAATCAATCAAAGTACAATGCCAGCTTCCATTAAACGATAGACACATCTTAGAAGTGTACAATATCCCAAAATCTTACTAAAGAAAGACAGGTGTTCCATTTTTAGTCAGCATAAATGTTTGAAATCCCATCATCTTTTACCGAAGTAAAGAATAGGTGAACTTCTTTTAGCCACCATTAATATCCAAATCCCGCGACCTCCCACAACATCATTCCTTACTTAAGAAAAGGAAATTAACTCTGTCCAAACACCATTAACATTTTCAGCCGCTTTATCACACCCCCACCCCTTACTTAAAAAGCAAATGAACCCTTTCCGAATACCAATAACATCCTAAGTCACTCAGCATCCCTAATAAATGGAAAGGAGGTGAACTCGTTCCAGACACCAACAACATCTTAAAAAGAGGATGTTTCTCAAAATACCTACGGAATCCTAAGTCGACCGTCACAGTATTATCCTGTACATAAGAAAGTAAGTGATCTTTAACTCCCATCGACATCCTAAATCTCTCAACCACAACACCGACCTCTAAAAAACAGATTAATTCTTTTTAAACACCATTAGCATCGTAAGTCAATTCGCCACGACATCATCCCTACGTAAATAACAAATCCATCCTTCACAAACTGGAAATCTAGATGAACTCTTCTTAGCTAGTCTGGACATCCTAAATCCCAAAACCACAACACCGTCCTCTAAAAAACAGATTAACTCTTTTTAAACACCATCAGCATCGTAAGTCACTTCGCCACAACACCATCCCTACGTAAAGAACAAATCCATCCTTCACTAACTGGTTAATCTAGATGAACTCTTCTTAGCTAGTCTGGACATCCTAAATCCCATAACCACAACACCATCCCCTAAGAAATAAATGAACTCTCAACCACCAGCACCCTAAAAGACAAGCATCCTTCCCCTCTTTAGCCAGCATCGACACCCTAAGTCACTGAACCGCATGATCCTCTACTAAATAAAAAAACTTTCCGAACAACCTAATAGATGAACTCCTCTCAGCCAGGAGCAACATGTTAAATCCCACACAACCACGGTCTACTCCTTAAAAAACAAACTCTTTTCAAACAGTATCAAGCCGCCTAAACCACAAAGCCCGCAACATAATGCCCCATCTCCTTTGCAGCTTTTCGCGAGACTTTCATTCATCGGCAATCCTATTCTCCCGATACTTAAACCAGGCAGGATCCCGGCTCCTCGGGGAATCTCCGTTAACAACAAATTAATTACCTTGCTCGGGGCCGGCCTGCACGACCTTCTGCTTGGGTTTCTCGTTAAACGGCGTCTCCTTTCGAAGCGCTGCGGCTGCGGGTACGAAACCGTTGGCCATCTGCGGCGCCGCGACGCCGGACGGGGCTAGACCTTGCACAGCAGCGTTCGCTCTATCTTCAGTGAAAAGCAGGAAGCAGACTGTGACCCAGACCGCGGTCGCCAAAATGGCCACCTTCAGCCACAAGGATCTCCGCCTTGGGAAACCCATTCTTGACTCGGAGGTCCTCTTCAACGAAATCCTAGAGTCTTCTCTTTCTCTCTCTCTCTCTCTCTCTCTCTCTCTCTCTCTCTCTCTCTCTCTCTCTCTCTCTCTCGCTCTCTTTCTCCTCCTGTCGATCTCCTCTCGGTATCGAGCACGGTTCAATTAACTGTCGTTTCTCTGCCGGCTCGATAAATCGTGTTACCTCAGCAACATCGTCTTACTTCGATCCCCTTTTGGCCTTTCTGGATGAGGAATGTTGCAAGCACAAGGAACGCAAAGTTTTCCAGCCGACACACTACTCACGACAGCTTCGCGTCGATCGAACTGCGTGATCGACCTACCGAGATACGACCCCGTCGCGATTGGATCATCTTCGGACCTTCATTCGATAAGGTTCGAACGGGATCGATTGCGGGATTTCCACGGTGATTGCGTATCGCTCAGACTTCCTCGTGTCTTGATATGGGAATATTTGATATGGATTGATATGTGTGTGATGACAGGTCCGTGTCTTCTGGTTCACCGCATCACTGGTTCTGGAAAGAAGAAAATTTCGGGTTAGTGGCTGGAGACCAGGGACAGTTTTGGAATATCTGAATTATTTATAGACGACGTTTGATAACATTTTTGAAAATTGCACCAAACGAATCTTTTCCTTGGAATTTCAAAGAACAAAGTGAAGGTCACTATTCTTTTATTTACCTAAAAAATTGTTATACGTCCACAATGTTTCATCGAAATTGGTTTTGGAGACGTACCTAATATGAACAATGCATTTCAATAATTTTATCAGAACGTAAATACTTATTTTTGGGGCCCGTGATTAAATAGAATATTTTTATGCATTCTTATATTATGAATTTTCTATCCTGCATACAATTATTTTATTGCTTGTATCAACCATTTTTCAACACAAAAATTTACTTAATATTAGATAAATAAGTATGTAACAAAAATTAGTTATTATAATAAAATATGATATTAACATATTTCGAGGAACAAGAACAATTAACAACATTATTAAACCTACCTATTTCAACTATTGATCAATATTATGGTTGAACATTATCAACGTACGAAGATTGATTAAATTTTAGTTAATTCTCACTCTCATTAAAATCTCTGAAACTGCAGAATTTAATGAGCGGAAGGAGAAAAAAAATTGAAATGTGAATTTGATACTTTCTTGCAGCGAAATTAAAAGATTATTTGATTATCACGAATACACGGCGGATTTTTAAATGAAAAATAAAATTGTTTTGCATTGATTGTGGAAAGCAGGATTAATATAAAAATTGATTTCATCCCTTAACGACTTTGTTATATTAGAAACAACATTACAGCATTATTGAATTTTTGTAATCTTTTTCGGTTTTATATTTCACTTAACCAATTTCTTCATAAATGCGTAGAGATCTGCAGTCTAATCACGAATTATTTAAAAGATCTGTTGAGATATAATTTATTCTATATATTTTATGATAAATTTCCTGGAGAAATATTTAAGTAAATCTCAAAGGTGGAACGTTAGGAATGCAAAATATTTGCCGAAGATATGTTTGCGGTGCACCGGTGCATTGTACTGGGAAGATATAGCCCATAAATTAACTTAAGCGAAGTAATTGAGTAATTTATCACAGCCGTCATTTCATTAACCAAAGTAAATCAACGGGGAAATTTCGTTTGGCAAGAAAAGTGCCGATTGGACGGCGAAAATAAACACTTCAAAGTAAAGAATTTAAACCAATATTCGCAGATGTGAAAAATACCTATCGCAGAGAAATATTAAAGTTAAAAATTAATATTTAAAATCCCAAACACACGGTCGCATATTTATCAATGAAAATCTACTTTTTCTGTACCCACTTGCTATCAACATTTTTTAAACTTTTAGAACTGTATTTGCACCTGTTTTAAAATCAATAATAGATTGGACGTGGATCTAATGCATTTATGATAAAAATAAATAAGTAAGATTTTATATAAAATAAATAAAAATTTATATTTTTAATTTGTTGCGTTTCATTGAACTTCTGTTTCTTATATGGGCTACATTTTTATTTACAATTTGTTTAATGTTTGCCTTACAATTGATGCAGAAAATTCTATTTTGCATAATAATTATAACTATCAATTGTAAGTAATAAAATAGGAAAAACTGTAGCTTAAGCATACCCAATAAAGAATCCCATCGATATGGAAATTCGAAAACTTTAAATTGTTCTCTCCGGGTTTAGAAGCGAAAAGAAGATAAATTTTCTGCGAAGCTAATGAAGTTTATAGTCCATCCGAGGTTTGGTTAATTGAAACGAATCACCATGGAACTTTTGAATACGAAGCTGCGGTATTAAGGGCCGAGCTGGAAGTCCACATCGAGTCATTTATTAATAAACAGAGAGCACATTTGCTTGTTGTACTACATGCACTGTACTCTTCTTAAATAACCGAAGCACTTCAAACTGCCATGAAGATTTAAGAAAGCAAAATTGTACAATTAATTGACTCTTTCTCTGCATTGTCTGCATTAAACATTCAAACTCATCATTATCATATTAGCATTTTATACAACTCATATAAAAGAAATTATTACACAATCATGTATATATTTTTATCCAATCATGAAATGTTTTTAAAAGTGTATGTAAAAGTTCAATCTTTTATTTTAGCCCCTAATAAAATTATTTTTCGCTTCGAACGCACTTTTCAGTTTTTAATTTGACTAAAATTGTTTTTCTTCTCAGTTTAAAAACTATGAAAAGGCTTATAAGTAGACAGCGGATCTTGATGCAAAATTTCCCACTTGAATTTCAATAAACCAGATTGACATAAAATTAATTTTCTTTCTTAATATGTTTAATAGGTTGAAAATAGTATAACAGTCTTTTAAATTCATCTAATGTATTTAATATTCTATATTACACCTACTCATTATTGTCGTCGATGCATAAAAATCTGTCTAATTATAAGCCTGTATAAATACAACAATTCAGTAGCCTGAATGCTGTTTGAAAATTTCGGAGACGAAGTTACCATCTCTAGAAAGGTATTCAGATGTATTGCAAACCTTCTGATTAATTAAAGATTGAGTAAACGAAGAAAAGTTTTATGCCAACAAACTTGCGAATCGTGGAAACAGTTGAAGAACTGAGGGAAGTGGAAGTCGCCATTTTCCCCTCTTGCAATACTGATCTATGTGTAGTGTACACTCGAAGACACCGGAATAATGCAAGCGGAACGTGCTAATGGTGTTGCGACTGGCGAAACGTTACGTAAATCGCGAAAAAGCGAAAGAATAATGGGCCGAGCGCAATCTTTGTCCGCGATCCGGCATTAGAATGCCTATGGTTCGACATTGGGGAACCCGAGATACGGGATGCACGCGTATTCAGCCTGTGCACCCTATACATACCGTTTTATGCACCAGGGATTCGCCTTGTGTTCGATGCAGTAGCTTGCTGCATTGCTAAAATTTTGATGACGCAAAGAATGCGGTCTGCTCGTTGTCTTTCCGATGGATCAATCACCCAAAGAATCGTGTCCCTATTTACCGGCGATTCATCATTTCGTTATTTTATCAGAAGATTTAATCGGCAAGAGCTGCATGCTCGTTAAGGGAAATGAAAAGATTTATTAACTGCGACCAGCTACAACAAAGACGCCATTAGCATTGTGAGACTCGACAGCACCGTGACAATCACCGAGGTTTCGGAAACGAGGAAATATTGCAAAGCATCTTTAAATGATTTCTATAGGAATTTTAACAATACGCTCAATTCTCTTTCGATTAAGCAACTAATGTAATGAGGTAATATCTTTACTATACTATTATTTGAAAATAGCGAAATTAAACAATGTAATATCTAGGTAATATAAACTACGTGTACAATATTGTACTTGCTAAATAAACCACTTGGTTTAATGGAATGATAAATAAATACACAATTCGAGATTTAATTTGATATTTAAGAAATCAAGATTCCATTTTATTTAAACGATAGATTATTTTAAAGAAATTTTGATGTTCTATGTCTTCATTTCTTAATGTATTCCTTATTTAATGTTTAAATGTTTTTCCATGTTTCCACCTGATCTAATTTTCACCATAAGTACATAATACCCAAAATTTAATTATTAGTAACTAACTAATCAATATGTAAAATCATTTCTTATTAGTAAGTATCCATTCAATGAATAAATTGTTTTACTATATTAATGAATAAATTGTTTCTTATTGATACTCAACTGTCCAATAAATAAAATTGGTTCCTATTTATCCTCAGCTATTGAATGACCAAAATTGATTCTTACTGATGCTCCACTATCTATTGGATAAGATAACAAAGTAGATTTAAGTGTAAATATTATCTCTCGAGAGGGGGTAAACTTTAAGGCGATATCGAACAACGAAGAAAATGCTTATAATTATACCGCGGTGTCTTCATGCGAAATTACATCTTCCCAAAGTAATCTACGAAAACCGGAATGAAACGGAAATTTAATTCTTCTTTTAATGACTCCGTGGAGTCGCGAAGAAAATAATGACGTTATTAAAGTTTAATGAAGTTCTTTATTGCATTGCAGTTCGCACACTCGTATATGTGTCGCCGACGCAGAAGGTCCACCAACTACTTACCACAAAATGCATTTTGAATTTTCTTGAGAATAAACTGTGAACCAGACACGCGAGACTAGTAGATTATTTGGTACGGCTAATACAAATCTCGTTTCCCCTTGCGGGGCTGTACAAGCTTATGTAAATTCACAGTTTTAGAGGCGGAAATCCCGTAAAACAGCACGAAAGAGAAACGTATTGTTAGCGTCCTTTGTTACGAATTTTATTAAACCTACATTTAGAGGAAACTGCAGAGTGAATATTCATAGGGGTGTACGATTATTTGCAATTGCTGTTAATGACTGAAATCTCAGATCTATTTAAATTTTAAAAATGATAATTACTTTGATGATCAAAATTTATTAACGTATTACGTGGACAAATTAATTCGTAGCCCTTTCTTCACGAATTTGTTGATATACTTTTCAAAATAATATCTTTCCTTTTCTGAACATTTAAAGCATCTTACAATTAATGAATTTTTTTATACGACTACGAACTAATTTATACACCTTATAAATACAAAATTCCTATAAGACAAACTCGTATAAGATAAAACTGTATCGTACACATGTATTTGGATAGAAATTATTATAAAGAGGACAATATAATTTACACAATGTCAAGGTAGTCTTACTTGGAGTTATTTCTATTTTCTAAAGCGTTGTAATCGCATGGTAAATTACAGTAGGACATCACGTAAAGTGGTTTCCCAAAAGAATTTACCAATACTAGATTCCAGTGAAATTAAATACTTGGGAACGACGTGAAAGAAACGTCTACAAGAAGAAACGAAAAGTGAAGAGCATTATCCACAGCAATTTAATCTCGTATACGTTACTGCTGTATCCGAGAATACGAAAATATTACGAGCCATCAAGCTTTATAGTCGCATAACCTGGCAGCTAACATGTCAAAGAGATCGCAATAACTGTGCAAGAGATATGATTAGATCTTACCTTTTCACATCTAAATTTTTAGTGCACCTGACCTACTTTCTAATTTGAGTCTAAGAATTTATAACAATTTTTATATTAACATTCCTGCTTTCAATAACATACTCATTATAAATCATTTTATATAATAATATGCTTCATTATTGAAATTTTATAACACTTCTCAATCTTTAAACTGAATTTTTATATTAATATTATTCTTTTCAATAATATACTCTTTATAAATCATTTCATGTAATGATATGAATCCTTATTGAAATTTCATAACACTTCCCGATTTTAAAATTGAATTATTATATTAATATTATTCTTTTCAATAATGAATTCTTTATGAATTATTCAACATAATAATATGCTCAATTCTCAAATTCAAATTCAAATTCAAAAACTACTGGTTTATATGATTTTCAGTGACGAACAATTTAAATCCGTAATGGATTTTTATAAATTCACTGTTTGAATAAATTATCAGACTTACATATTTATAAATGGGATGAATTACTCCAGAGTATAATTCCTCGAATGGGCCAGGAATTATCAACAAAATCTTCTGTTAAGTAAAAGGGTCGAACTGCAGCTTGCAGAATTAAAAGAAATTCAGGAACTCGAAGTTATCGGAGTTTGCTTTCGAGCAATGGCTTCCGTAGACTTTTCGAGTTGTCTCGGGGCCGGCGCTCGATCGCACAATAAATTCCGTATCGAAATGGGCAAAGTGCGAAGGGGTTGTTTTCTATTTCGCGTTCAGTCGGAACGGAATTTCAGCAGCGCGAACGAACAAGTCTCCGGCGAATTCACCTTACCAAAACGAAATTGTTTCATTCAGCGGCTCGTTACGCGAGCTCGGTATAATATGCGTCTAGTCGCATTGGCAATGAGATTAAATTCCGCTTCATAGGACGTCCGGGAGGAGACCGTCAATTTGACGTATTTCAATTAAATACGACGAATCCTGGCATCCCTGTAACGGCGACGCGGCGTCGACTCGCGAAGTTAATGAGATCGTTAAAGTTTAAAGCGCGAAACTTCGCAGCTACCAATCGCTAAGCTCTTTCGGGGAGGGGGGGGGGGGCTGTCGTTTCAATAGCTGAAGCTCACGAAGCTCCCCGGGTCTCACAAGTTGTCAGCGTAACACTCGCTTGTCAGCGAGGTATCAAAAATAGCGAAAGTACTTTCTAAAGTTGTGATATTAAGAACTGAAGCAACAGGTGGGAGTGAATTTAGAGTATCAGCTGGTTGTCCGTGAAAAAATAAACGAAAAATCTACTGTCGACAAATTTCGTTCGGGCCGCTTCGTTACTGCGTTATTAATGCGGAAGAGTATCCCCGAAGTACGGCAACCCGCATGCAGCCGCGCGTGAGAAGGTTCCTAGGGGCGTGCACAGTGATGCATCTAGCGAAAGATGCAATTACGCCAGAGTTATGATCTTGGGTTCATGCGATACGTTTTGGGGATCGTGTTTTATGTACACTATAAATATTGAATAGCCCTGTAAGATAAATCCAATTGATCTGAATTGATCGCTTGGCTGCGGACGCTCCTGCAGGCGAATATGCATTTCTCGATTGATTTACGAATGCTAAAGCGAAATGGTAATTTCTTCTCGTGTAAAGTTGTTCGAGCTAAATTCATATCGATCGCAAATTTAATTGTACGTATAATAATTTATAAGCAGACTGCGGATTTTATGCATTTTTAACAAGAACGAGGAAAAAAAGTAATTTATAGAAGTGTAGACGTTAAATGAATGTAGAAGCATCAATGCATTATTTTCAACCCAGTCAAATTATTTAAGAAGAACAGAATATTTTATTTTGCATAAAGATCCACTGCATATTTATGAAACAGTGCTGACCAAACTTATGTATTTTTGTAGACATTTTCCTGTCGATGTCTAAGCTATGATAATTCAACCACATTTCGGTGCTTGAATACTCTACTTTCATAATTCATCGTTCATTTTCTAAAACTGATAGAAATCATAGATCTGTAAAAGCGATAGAAAATATTTTTCTCGAACGACTCTACCGTGGATTTTAACCCTGATCCGTCCCTAATTTCACGAACTGAATCTGTCCCTCGGTGTCAAATTTACACAATGATAAAAATTCGATAAAATAACAAGATAAACAATTACTATTCGATATTTTTTTTTATTCAAGTTGATGAATTAACATCTTAGTTTTTTGCGGTTATACGTGTCGCATTAAAAATATAAAAGTTACCAAGTTTCGGGCAAAACCGACAAATAGCAGAACAGTATAACTTATTTTGGGAAAACTGTGTTAAATTGACTCGAAGGAGGATGAGGGTGAAGCTTTCCGTTTCTAACGACAGCAAAAAAGTTTTCTAAGCATATCACGCAAGTCTAATTAACGACTCGCGGTTCCGGAGCGTCGCGACGCTGGAGAATCCCGGTCGTTCGAAGGAATCCTGTTGATCCCTTGGGGAGCAATTTCGGTGTGGTAATCGTCGTCCTTTTCGTCGTCGTTTCTGAAACACGCGGTTACGCAGCCTCGCGTCGCGTTATCGCGACAAGAATCGGAATTGTTCGCGATAAGTAGGTATATGCAATGCTCACGGCTTTATGCACCGTCCGGGAAAAGTTTCGCGACGCACGCAATCTCGGAAATTGTCTAAAGTTGTCGTCTACCGTATCAGGGAATCGAGAGCTGCATTCCGAATGCCCGGGGACGGTGCGGAGCGGGATCGAAGCTCTGGGCCTCGAGGAACGATGAAAGAGGTACACCAGCACCGAGTACGTGGATCTTGAAAGATTCCCTCGATGCGAAAAGCTCCGCGAAAGCTCGCCTAAAGAAAGTATGCGTGCGCACGGTCGCATATGTTCCTTTATCGACTGGCAGACATCGCGACCACCGGATTTGCAGAACGCACCGATGTGGTCGGTTTCCAGGTGGAATAATTGACCGCTGTGAAAACAACGATGGGAGCCGGAATATCTTATCTCGCGTGTGCCAACCTGCGGAGACACCGTTTTATGCGAGATGAGATTCCTTTTTTTCTGATCGTGAACACGCAAAACGCCAGTCTGCTTCTTGTCTTAAACGTTTTATCAAGTTGAGTTGGGGCCCATCAACTCGCGATGAAATCCAGCACTGGTTTCATCTGAAACTGTGTTTCTCTTGTATGCATAAGATAACAGATCGATATCACACATGGAATTGTTTATTTTGGACCCAGGATGCATTTTAGAAGACAATTATCACGTTGCAAATAATCGTCATCACTTCGTATGATTTCGGTTCATCTTATCAGTTAATAAATCTTTAATTTGGCGGATTACAGAGTCGAATCTTAAATAATGCCAACACTAGACTGCGGATCTTTACGCATTTATAGCAAACTTGAAAAATTTATAAAATTCAAGATGTCAATTTATAATTTCTATTAACCCTTCACTGCATGATTTTTTAAATTGGTTTGAAAAAATTGAAAGGTCAGTTTTTGTGTTTCATTTAAGGGAAGAATATTTAAAAAAATTTAAAAATTTTCAGAAACATAAACATAATTTAGAATAGTAAGAAGATACATTCTTAGTTTACTATATACCAGATTTATTGCAATGAAGGGTTAAAATCATAACGGAATGAAATAACATTCAATTTAGTTTCTATTTCTGGCAATCAATGCAGACAATTTTTATTTTGTACAAACATCCGCAGTCTAGTTACTACTATTAGTCGTGGAGGCCAGGAATTAATTTGAACACCTAATATTGTCATTTTGCGAAGAATCAATTTACCCAAAACAATTTTGACGATGAGAGGATTAATTGATTAATTAAAGGACTCGTCGTAAGATTAATACGTCAAACGTAGATCTAAAAAAATACATGAAGTTTCCACACTATAATCATTATAAAATCAGCTGGGCAAAATGATAGATAGATCGAACTCCTGCCTCTAGGAAAATCGTGTTCAGACTAAGACCGACCTTATCAGAAGCAAAAATTTACGACGCATCGAATTCCTGCGAGGTCGCGGAAAGTTCGCAGTGGCGTCGGTCAAAGAAAACACTTTCGATCTTGTTACCGGGACGGGAATTTTCCCGTCTCATCGCAGTAAAGCCTGGCGTGCTGAGCGTCGCCGATAGTAACGGCCACTAAAAACCGAGCGAACCACTTTGCCACGTACGGTTCTGGCAGTCGGTTCCTATGGCAGAGCCTTGGACTATCTTGCCATCGGTGAGAGACGCGGCTACTCGAGACATTGGTATCCTCTCCACTCACCGGGGAAAATGGAGGTCCCGACGCCGCGTCGGTATAGGAACGGGGCGGAAATTCGGTCCGGTTCGATTGTTAGAAACGTAATAATCCAACGGAGGTGCAATCAGTTGCACTTCGATCGGCACGGGACCGTTCTGCCTGTGCTGTACGTATATACACGGCCCGATACTTCGGACCTCCTTTGGAAATCGAGTTTTATTCGATCGTCTAACTGGATGGACCGGGTAAACACGTCTCACGTTGTTGGACGATGATAAAGCAAAGTTCGCGTTGTTGTTGCGACCCGTGGAGGGCCACCTTCGATTGCTCTCGGGCTTTATGAGCTGACGGTGTTTGCTTCACCTGTTAGCCCCGGTTTTTTAGGACAAACAATCAGACGAGGTGTTTAGGATTGTGTACTTGAGTTGGGAAAGATGGGACTTGTAATAAAGATACGCTTTAGGTATGGAAGAATAATGACGTTAGAGAATGTGGGACAAATTATGACCTTTAGGATTGTTTTAATTTGCACTCTTCGAAAGAAATTGTTACTACACTGCGAATACTATGCATTTATAGCAGAAGTTGAAATTTAAAATTGTAGGAGAATTCAAACAATTTTAAGATGTCAATATGGTATTTTTAATCTATTAACCCTTCACTGTATGATTTTTTTAATTGGGATGAACAAATTGAAAGAAGGTCAGTTTGGTGTTCTGTTTCACGGGAAAATATTGAAAAAAATTAAAACAACATTTTCAGAAAAAATAAACATAGTTAAAGAACACATTATTAGTTTACTATATGTATACTAGATTTGTTAACTGTATCAGATATGATACACTATGCAGCGAAGGGTTAAAATTATTACGGGAAGAAATATTATTATTTTGCATAAAGATCAGCGGTCTATTGATTAGATACTAACATATTTAAGGTAAACAATATTTTGAATAATGGTGCAGGAATTTTTAGTGATGACACTGAGTCACCACTGGAGTGTTAAGGGTTAAAGAATTGCACATTCACGTGTTAGTCTATGGTTCCAATTTCTCTAAAAATGTCCGTCGATGTTTCCACGGATAAATATCGACCGCGACGCGTGCTACATTCGAAAACGAAACTTCTTTAGACAACGAAAGGTTTGTTCATTACGTTAGTAGTAGACCAGGGGGTGGAAATCCCTCGGTGAAAATAGAAGGCAAGCCAAATAAACGGGAACACGCGACCGAGATGTTATCCCGGGCGTGGCAGTGCAACCTAACTTCAAGCAACACGGAAGGTAATGGCCGAGGGAAAGAAAAACTTTTTGGGAAAGTAATCTGATGCCGGCCATCACGAAAACTTACTGATGAAAATTCTTTCTCCTGATTCATGCAATAACCTGGTCGACATTCATCAATCCTGCGTTCAACTGCATAGCAACAAAATCACCTGGTATTGTGTTCCTGACTTCACTGAAACGTTCATTAAACCTAATCATAATTTTGAGAATTTATACAGGTTGATCAAGTCCGGCTGAACCTCTTAAATTTTAAGGTTTAATAAAACAGTTAAAAGCTTCCATTTTTTACAAGCAGAATTTATCACGGTATGATAAACGTCCGAACATGTTTTAACCTTTAGCGTATCATGGCCGAGCTACTTAATATACATTGTTGTATGTAAGTTAGTCGATAAGTAGACTGCAGATTTTTATGCAAAGCAAAAGATTTGGTATCCATTGTGAGAAGTTGAAGTTGAATACAAAAGGGGGAATTGTTCTTTTTTTCTTCCAAGTTTCTAGAAAACGAAGCCTCACATAAAATAAGAATGTTTTAACGAAGATTTACAGACTAAACAAATATGTTTTCATCGACGGAGACTCACATTTAAGGGATGACACCACCCCCTGATATTTCTCATTTATAAAACTATCTCGAGAACTGTTCAAGATAAAAATATACTTCAAATTTCAAATTGTAAGAGTCCTTACGAAACAACGTATTGGGTTAAAGAAATTCAAAAAATTTTAAATTGATCTATTTCAAGATCCTACAAAAAGTTCATAATTATATCTGTATAAATAATTCCGTCTGCCCTTTTTAAACGACGTGACACTCGAAACACTAACAAACTAGCATCGATAACACAAAAGCAACACTGACGCAATGCTGCACCGCACCGAACGTGCCTAACAAGGCCTCCCCGCACGTCCACAAAACTCCAAGAGAAATTGGACCATGCAAACCGAACTAAAAATTCATTTTTGTCAGATCCACGACTTGCACACGGTTTCAATATAACTGCGTAGAAAACTCGAGGAAATACACGGTCCGGTGTAAAGAAAATTTAATCAGCTTGCAAACTGGAATCCGTTGGTATAACCTTTTCGATCCTTCGGAATAAAAGAAGGATCTCGAGTTCATTTCGTAAGGAGTAAAAAAGTTTCTCGTTTGTAAGTACGTGGTTCCATGGCCAACAAAATATCTCGAAATCAGAGTTTCGAAACTTGAAGTCCCTGGGCTGGTGTTCGGATGGGAAATATGCGAAACCGGGCCGCGCGGACTAAGAAAATAAGCCGACTGTGGCCGGTTGGTGCGGTAGACATACTGAGAGAGGAACAGGGAATCTAGGGATTTCGAATCTGCATGAGGTCCCGAGTCGCTGTAAAGGAGATTGGGAAAACAATCGGCGGAGAGACCCTCGCGGAAAGCGCATGAACCGCGCGGAACTAAAGAAAGTAAATCGAACCTTCTCTCCTTTATGCTCTCTTTCTATCCAGTTCTGTCTATCTACTCTGCTCGACTCTGCTCCCTTCATTCGTTGTTCTAGATTCGAAGCTCACCTTTCCGCCTTGTTTTTTCTAGTTCCGCCCTTCCCACCATTCACCTAATTCGAGTAAAGTTCCCAGGAACATCAATATTGTTCTTTAAACGCTAGACTTCCACCCCGAGCTTCTTTGATGAGAAAACTTGCGCGAGTTAGTTGAAATAATGCTGTTAATTAGCGACGATCATTTCTGACGTTCCTTTCTTGCTTTCGAATGGCGGAATTTATTTGTGGACCACGGATCTTTCGGCAGAATAAACATTTCTGCAGTACGTTATAAAGGGTATAAATACAATTTTCTTTTTTTAATAACTGCGCTTTGGATCTTTATGCAAAATAAATGTTTTGTATATTAACTGTGAAAAACAGGAACCACGTCTCCAGCTACTCATTTTCGTCGTGAATGCATAAAATTTACAAAATATAATAAAATTTTGTTGGATATTAGATGTTTTAAGAAGAAATTAAAGAAATTAGATTTATCGAGGCTGTTTGAAATCATTTTAATTGAAGTTAATCATTTTTGAAAGCTGTCAGACCACTATAATAATTGGACAAGTTAAGGAAATTACTAATATATAAATAAATAGTAACAATAATATAATGCTAGCTTATATGTACGGTGAATACTGTTGACAGTTTTTTAAAAATGTAATTGAATACGGTACCATGGCCAGAAAAGTTTCAGAATACTGCTGAACTTTCAAAATGAAGTCTGGGATATTTTGTGAAACGTTTGTTAAAATATTTCATGCAGAACAGCAAACAAACTAGTTTACAGGATGTTTAAAATGGCAGAGAGTGCACACAAGTGTATTAAAAATGCGCTATTTCATCGTTACATTTTTGAAATAGAAAAATCGTGGTCAAATAATTTTGACTAATAGTGTAAACTTTATGAACGTACTATATTTTTCTTGCTTCATTTCGAATGTAATGATATTAGAGAGAATTCTCTATTATGAAAGTTAATCTGTAAATTTACGAATTAACATGAATACTCATAGTACATTGATTACAAACATCATTGCCAATTTCATTACCAGAGACCACGTAAATAATGCTGGAATAATTTCAGCATTCCAGTTGTATTTGTTATTTACATTTCCTTACGTTTGCATTATTCGGGATTACGTCTGTAATATTACAATGCAGTAATGATTGCATTGAAATTATGCAATCTAACAATAATTTACTGTTGCAATTCGATTGCGATCATTTAACTTTCATCGCTTTATGCAAGTGCAAATGAAATGATTGTAGTGATTATCAATTGATAAGGACATTTTTTCGTGTAAAGAAATAGATCAGCATTTCACGCAAAATAAATCTTCCTTTCTTATCTAAGGTCAGAGGTAGTTTGTTATAATCGTCAAAACTATTTGTATCCCAAAAATAATAAGTAGAAATCAATTACATTTTAAGTAGATTTTACAACCTGTATTTTACGTAGACATGATTTATGCTCGCGTGAGAAACTGCAATTCGTTGAGCATCACATCGTAAGCAATACGGTTCATTAATAACGAGTTACAATGCCCTACTAATTTCTAGCAAAACATTCGAATCAGGAACTACCCGTCCATTGAGAGTTTATTTAATGTAAGAAACGACTGCACTTAATACGCATGACTCGGCACTCATTTTCATGCAAAACTAAAATTTTCGGCAATAACATAACATGTTATAAAGCTAATTAAATGTGGTGAAAACCCATTTGGAATTAATATGTGCAAACGAGCACTATCGAAGTGAGATTGATCGTTTTAAAAATGAAATTAATAGTACATTACTTTAAAATTAAGTTCCCCGTTGAAAATCAAATTGTTCATAAATTAGAATAAAATTATAGCTAATTAATACATACACTTAGAATTTTTTTGATTATACAATTTTAATATTACAAAACCAATAATCCACGAATCACGGACCGTATAATACATTTATCATTCATCGTGTTATGGCGCCGAGAATATTAACAGGACATTTTCTAAACTCATCGATGCACGAAATTACATTCTCGACCAGTATGGGCTGCAAAGCAATCTTGAGTGTCATTACAAATCGTTACGGATTTCTGACTTCCACTATTAGAAACGAAACAGTGAACTATATTATCTACCAGCTAGAAGCTAAAGTGACTTTGCTCTAGCATTCACATATAAAGGTTCTGTTCCCGAGCATAATTTATACAAAAATAAAAAAGTTTACTAATTTCGATAATAGTAGAATAATTCTTTCCTCATTCATAACAAACGTGAAAATACTACTTCGAATGTTAAAAGGCAAATTAAACATGTTTTCTGTTGAAACGAATATCGCATACGAAATGAGAGATTAATAAAATACACAGTAAAATACAGTATTTCATCGAAATGTCGTAATTTCATTCAGGAATAATGCAATATCAAGCTAATAACCGTCCTCTATATTATAAAATCGAAAATGTGCTTGGAATTTTTTACCAGGCCGGTGAATATAATGTGGGACGGTACACTTTCGTATAAATTGCAGAAGAAAAATAACAGAAGCACGCCATGCATATTTTGCATATTGAAATTTATATGCGGCCCGGCAACTTTATTTGAATGATATGTAAATGATAATGTATTTCATCTACCCTGCTTTCCGAGTGGATTTCCCCCGCTGCCCTAATCTATTTTAATTCCGTCGCAAATGAAATTTCTTTGATAGCTGATAATTTTGTTGTTTTTCCCTGCGGAGTTGATTGATACATGTTTCATACATTTCGCGAATTGACTATCGCATTACATGTTTGTAATACTATAACTGTTCTATACATATTTCGAAGTATTTCTGTTGAACTTGTACTTCTCATTTTTGTTTTAATACTGCGAGACTACTACCAGTGTAAATAAAATTCTACATAATCCCAATTTCTTCAAATTTCCCTACAAAAATTGTATATTGCTTAAACATCCACAGTAAATTTTCTTTTCCTTTCTACGACAGTTTTGTACATAAAGACGTTCTATCACTGTAACTGTAAAGAAATGGTACGGCAAGGATCTGTTATAACATTTCGCGAACTGACCATCGCATTACATGTTTGTAATACTATAACTGTTTTATACATATTTCAAAATATTTCTGTTGAACTTGTACTTCTCATTTTTGTTTTAATACTGCGAGACTACTACCAGTGAAAATAATTTTCTACAAAATCCCAATTTCTTAAAATTTCCCTACGAAATTGAATATTGCATAAACATCCCGAGCAAATTTTCTTTTCCTTTCTACGACAATTTTGTACATAAAGACGTTCTATCACTGTAACTGTAAAGAAATGGTACGGCAAGGATCTGTTATAAGAAATTATTCTAGGATTAAAAACGAAATTGATGAATAATGAAAATTGTTATATAATTTCACGATTTTTGTGGGAGCTGTCAGGATGAAGGCGTAGGAAGTAAGTCAGGATGTAGGATGGTGTCAAAAGGCAATTAGCTCGGCATGCTAATGGAGAGAATTAACGAGCGATCATGAGGGTCGAGACGCGTGAAGCGAGGCCTTCGGAAGTACGATCTATCGGATCGACGCGAATTCGCGAGCGTTCGTAGAAATTCGCCGAGTGCGGGCGGAAACCGCGACGATACGACAGTGGATAATCAAATTTTCACCCGTGGGACGATTCGTGATCGATTTCACGGGTCGTCGACACCGTGAACCCGACACGACACCCGCGCTAGGAGACGTCGCGTCGCCTCCTCGAAGAGCCAGCAGCCCGACGCTAATGAATTTTCGTCGAATTAACGCCGACGTACTGTGAACCAAGCGGCAAAGGAGACCCGGCCGGTGGAACGAGGCTTCGCGAATGCGATTCCGCCTCCCAAAGGATGCACCCTGCATTTATTGGCCCCGCGCAATTAACGGGGCGTCGCTCCTGCAACGACGATACACAACCTGGCATGTAATTCGTGGTCCGGCCGTAAATACCATGATTCCTTCAAGAAAAATATGCTCGGCACGCGTGAAATCACCTTTTCTTCTAACTTGTCTCGGTTCGTAGCACGCTCAACTTTCATTCAACACGTGTTTCTAGATTTAAAATCCCCTAACGCTAGAGTTACGGTGCATTACAAATCACACAGTTTTGTAAAGATCACAAGTTATGTCTATTCAAAGTTTTAACCATTTTTAATGGAACATACAGTTAAATTAGTATCACGTTTTTATGAATCGACCAAACGACTTCAATTTCTCTGTAAGGCTAGAAGAATTAGTTTAGTGAATGACGTCTAAAAAATATGTTGGAAAAATGCATTTAGTTGGAATTGTGATAAATAATGCTCAACTTTCGTTCAACACGTGTTTCTAGATTTAAAATCCCCTAACGCTAGAATTACGGTGCATTACAAATCACACAGCTTTGTAAAAATTACAAGTTATATCTATTCAAAGTTTTAACCACTTTTATTGGAACATACAGTTAGGAGCATATCTGATCAGGCGTACTTCAAATTAGAGTCACTTTTTTATGAATCGACCAAACGACTTCAATTTCTCAGTAAGGCTAGAAGAATTAATTTAGTGAATGACGTCTAAAAAAATATGTAGGAAAAATGCATTTAGTTGGAATTGTGAAAAATAATAGTAAAAACTGATTTTTAATCGAGATCCGCAGTCTGCTAATAACACTTCACCATCTAACACTAAAAATGACTAGTTTTTAATTGCTATTAAAACCAACAATACCGCAGTTATTGACCAAGCCAGTGCAAAGATTTTTCCAAAGACGTTTCAATAAATAAATGCACTCTGTGTCTCCAAAAGCATCATGAGAATCTATACAATTGTCAACTATTCTGTGATCTATCGTTTTGGTGGGTAAGGTAGTACCATTGACTGAAGCTTTACGATTACTATTTGCTTGGCAGCACGAATGTGAAAAACCGAGTTTCCAAAATCGGAACCGGATGAGGCGAGCGTGTCAACAATCTGGTCGTAAGGTTCTCAAGTCACGTAACGATTTCTTGTTGAACGGGTCACAGTGGCCTCGTGACCCATGACCCAAACTCCGAGCACGCGACTTCTCACGCACCTCGAATTTAGCTCGAGTTTCCATGTCGGTCCGAGCTCACACAAGCTGTTGAACCCCTGGCTTAAAATCGGAACTCATGACAGACAAACGTTTGTCATAGATTTGGACACGCTCGGCCGTCTTGCTTGATAAATCGCTGTTACGTTTCTGGAGAATTAGATCAACTAGATGGCAGCCGAACGGGGTCCCGACTGGAAATGTACTTGTGAACCGCACGGAACGTACATTCATGATTCTGTCATTAGATGCTTAAAAATAATAGCGCGTCGAACTTATCAATTTCAGAAACGTATAAATAAATCGATGGAAGTTTCGATATTTACGCAACGTAACAAAAATGTATATTAAAATAAAATTCGCCGAAGAATAGTAACATGGACGTTCTAATTGTTTCTGAAAATTGTTGTGTTTGTAAAAGATCTTGATGAAATCAATATTAAATATACTTTTTGTTACTTCATTGTAGTTTTTTAAATTCGAATGCTTCTCGAAAAGTAATTTGAAGTACTTCAAGAAATCATACTATTAAAAATAAACAAAAAATATTATTAAAAATATATATAAACATAAAACTTGTTCAATTTATAGTTTTTTTTGCAACCTTTGTTTATCGAGAACCTGCTACAACAATAGCACAGTAAAAGTAAAACTGATTATTAGTAAACAAAATTCTCTGTTAATAATAATAGAACGTTTATTTGTAATTGTCTTATTTTCATTGGTGTGCTATACCGACGAAACCTGTGGAAACAGGAATTATCTGTGCACGTGATAAAACGATGGACGTTTCCTGAAGAGCGTAGACAAAAATAGGGGATGGAAAATGTCCTCGTCTATTTATCGATGTCGAGTGATAGAGGAATTTTGCATTTACTGGTTCCAGCTGTGAAAACTCGTTACGGGGAATAAAAATAAAATTCGAAAAGACGAGAGAGGTGGGAATAAGTCAGATTAGGGTGGTGACAAAAGAGGGTGAAAGGGTGCGGAGAGGCCAGGCCAATATTCCAAAAGGGAAATACGTATTTGGCGATGGTCCAGTCGCTGTCTGCGCGAGTGTCCATTATTCCATTAGCGGTTACCGTGTTAACTCTTTATTGCCCGTCGTCGGTATATGAGCCACCGTTCTTCATCCCTCGCGGAGAGGGCGTTTAATGTCCACATTTCCCAGGGATTACCGTAAAACCGTTCCGGCCCTGGCAGCCGGACCAGATAGGGCTGTTCCCCTTCGACCACGCGGAAACAATTCCGCGTGCGGCGAACGTAGACCGCCTATTCGAGTTTGTTATTCTTATCTTAACACGCCTGCGCGAGCCAACTTGCGTTGCTGCGTTAACGAAAATAGCTAATTTAATAATGAGCCGAAGGTAATTGGCAAACTTGCGTGCGCTCCGAACTCGCATACACCCGGCGCAATGATCGCTTGAATAACTTTAATCAAACTTCGAGTTATTTGTTCCAAGTTCGCTCAAAGGGCTTCCCTATACTCCGATGAGTTCGTCAGATTAAATCCTCTTAGTTATTGTTAATTTTTTACTGATTACGATTGGACGGCTATACGATTCCTAACAATAAGAGGATCGAAAGGATTTATGAACACCGACGCGGTCCTGATAATTAATTTAGTCTGTTAATTGAAGAATTATATTTATGCTTGGTTACCGAGCATTGCGAATGGTGCAAATAATATTTATTTATATCTAACAAAGTAAACATCTGATTCATTTATTACTTGGCAGATATCAGATGCTTATTTCCTATTTGAATCAATACTAAGTTACTGTTTATAAAATGATTACTATTTTATCCTCTTCCTTTTTCATATGTTCTAATTCAGACTTCTACCTCAGTTGTATTAATATGACAAATGAAATTGAAATAACATTACAGTAATAGATACTAAATATATAATTCAAAAACAGGTGTTCAAATAGAACCACAATTAACGGGATCATATAAGGATTACGAATTAGAAATATCGTCGAAAGAGGATGTTCATATTCGTGTGTCAACGGCTAACAACCAAATAGCTACTGAGACGCGTCTCGAACGCCTCGATCGTCACGCGCTCACACGCACACAGATGCACACATAAGTCCCCTCGGAGACACCTGCATCCTCAAAAAACGTAAACAAACGCTCTCGCCCAGTCCTCTGACATCGGGGAAATACATACACAAAACACGCGCTCGTCGTTCGACCCTTCAAGGAACACACAAATGAACAACAGGTTTTCCAACATTTGAGACAGATGTGAATGCTGATTTTGAGGAAGCCAATGACGTATATTGTTTTTAACATCGTCAGCCCATTTTTTTTTTTTTATAGTGCGGAAATGCGTTACGCATACCCAGGCCCCCTGGGGGGGGGGGGGCAGGGTTATGTGGGACTGTCCAGAGGACTCTCCGGCCAGCCTCTACCCACTAAAACCGCACTCCCACCTAAACTATTGTAAGGGGGGGGGGGGGGGCAGGATCTCCGAGAACTCAACTGGCCAAACATCGTCAGCCTGATCGAATCACTATAACTTTGGATCCTCTCACTACTTCTGCATATAAAAAATATTTTTATACGTTCAAACTACTTATGTATCTGATTACAAAGTTCTAAATTAATCCGTTAAGTTGTTCTAAACAATTCCCAAAAGTCACAACCGTTTGCTACCCTCAAAGGACAACTACCCTTAAATTAAAAATAGAACGAGTACCACAAAAAGTTTAACAAATTGCGTACATTCAATGCGAACGTATTCTGACCCAAGTCTGTTCAAACTAAAATATAACTGATATACAATAAAATCATTGAAAACTAAAGTCAAATCGACGATCATAAAGCATCGAAGCAAAGAATTTTTATAAAATAGCGTATAACTGGGAGTACGTGCTACATAAAAATCGCTACGGTTCGGGATATCGATTTTCGACTCTCAATTAAGGAAACTGTGAAAGACATATTTTCCGAGTCAACTCTGTAATACTTTGCATTCGTTTCGTATCAGCGGCAGCCAATAATTTTCGGAGCGTGACGTCTCGCGACGTCGAAACGACGGGGACCTCATCTGCTGAGCGTCGTGGCAACGAAACAAAATTTCATTCCTCGAAAGAATTTGATGGCGGCGTCAGTCACGCGGCGGCGATCGACCGAAAAATAGAAGAAATCGAATAAGAATCACGGCGTCTGTGCTCGAGGCCGAATGTCTCCCGTTCTGATTACTCGTGGGACTCGGGAGTTCTCAAACGTTACCTTCGGCAACTTTACGACGCCTGTTTCGACGAATTGCTTCCGACGTTGCCCGCAAACGTTCGATCTCCAGAACGTGGCGAATGTATTTTATAAAAATACATAAAAACGAGTAGGTGTGATTCGACACAGTGAAACATTAGAAGAATTTGAAACCCCTGTCACGTAGTAACATTAATAGTAGTTAATAATTACAGAAGTGTTGATGCGACCCTAAATCTTTTTTATTTCTTACTAGCTGACCCGACAGACGTTGTCCTCTCCAAATTTCTATAAATTCAGACGTCGAAGAAATAACACTCTAAGGATAATGTAAATTCCTATTGAAATATTGATTAAAAGCTGCGACGCTCGTTTTTTTTTTTGTTGTATTGAAATACGATTTAAAAAGTACTTTTTGTTTTTCCCGAATTTTCCATTTTTCTTTCCCCAAAATCTTATTTGGATTATTAACATTTAAAAAAAAAATTAGCCAAATCGATCCAGCTGTTCTCAAGTGACCCGTTTACCAACGAACATCATTTGATTTTTATTTATATAGATGAATATTTTGGAAAAATTTTGGAATTTTATGAACGCGGAATTGTGAAGCTACCAGAAAGAAAGAAAAGATCATCGGACAAGATGGAAAATATTTCACTGGTTATAGTTCATTGATTGAAAAGAAAAATTGGCTTTTACTTCATCTTAAAATATCGCGATTACTTTTCGTTTCTTGCCAACTCAATAATATCCAACACGGCATAATTACGATTGTAATTATCATGTAACAATCGATTCAAGTTTCGGGGGTTAAAGAAGACGGTGAATAGAAAAGAAAGAGAGATTACTGTAACTATCACTCGGCCCGAAAATGCGACGGTTACGGAGAGAGTAATACTGTACATACTTGAAAAATTCAATTTTGGTTTTTCGCGATTCTGGCTCACTGCGCGACGTCTCCTCGAGAGCGTGAGTCTCCAATAAATCCGTGGAACAGGTTTAAATTGTTCAGCCGGCTAATTGAAATATTTGCGCGGGTCCAAGTTAAATGCTTATATTACGAAACTGCGTCCGCGCGGCGCGCGGCTTGCTCAGTGAAAAGCTGCGGGGCTCCGACAATGAATTAAAGCGCAGGGCAAACTTGTATCGCTTAACGGGACGTGTTACGGCAGGAAGACACCGAATAATACCCAGTTTAACGTACCGTGCATACGAAAAGACTCGGGACATAGTTTCAACGAGTTGAATTCGGTTTCGTCGAGGCAACGGCGGCGGCTGCTGCTGCTGCTGCTTCTGCCGGCGGCAGCGGCGGCGCGGAATCCGCGTGCGTTTTCCGCGAAGTGACCGAAGTCGAGTGCAGGGCAAAGCCGACCGAGTGCGAGAACGTTGCAGAATATTTGGCGACTTGGAGTGCAGTTTAGAACTCGAGCGAGGAAGTCGAACCACCCCTAACCGTCGCCCTCCTCGAGCCACGAACTCGATTTCACGACTGCACCCGCGCCACGTGTACTTTTGACAAATTCGAGTGGTTACTTCGGCGAATTCCTCTTGCACAGTCCGGCCAAACATTCTACAAACCCGATTTTCGAAAGATCGGAACTCCCCAATGAAAAGGTCCAATGTTTTGTGAAAATTGAACATTTCGATTTCATATGGTCAATGGTCGAGTTCCTCTCACACCGATTGGTTTGCTATTTTACAACTTCGATTACGGTAATGTGAAATTGTAAAGGTCACGTACGGAATATATTTGTTGACCCATTGCAATCAGTTCATAGCTAACAAAAAACGTGGTAAAATGAAGAAAAATTATACATTATTTACCAACATATTCGTGATAGTTCTCTGATTGATTTAATACCAAACGCGATACAATTTAATCCACGTATCAGAACCTATTCTATCCCAACTAATCAGTCAATGGTAGCTAATATTTTCTTTGGATGCTGCAGTGTGGTGTTGATAGTTTAAATTAGAAAATTTTTGCGTCTGACAATTAGATAAATCGAGAATAGTATACAGAATAGTCCATTAAGATTTATCACTTAAATATCAATGTTGTTCTTGGAGATAAAAAGTCTTAATCAGGAAAAGTTATTTAATATGAAAAAACTATAACATTTACTAAACTATCATTTAAATGGAATCATATACCTTTTTTATATACTACTTGATCTCAGAATTTTCTGTAAAAAAATGTTAACCTACTTTTGATACGATTATTATCATTAGACTGCGATCTTTATTCAAAATAAATATTGTCTGCATCATTTGCAAGAAACAAGAGACACGTCAACATTTTTAAAAAATAATACATCAACGAATTTCATTAATTCATTTTTGTCATAAATGCATCAAATCTGCAGTCTAATTATAAGATCCCATATGTTTGAGTGTAAAGATGAATCTGTATAAATTCAAGATCGGCGTTCTTTTTTCAACAAGGTTTTAAAAAACAGGGATTCCGGTAGAAGTGTATTTATCTTCCTCGAGTGAAGTGAAGTCGAAAACCAGTCTCCGCGTCGCATAAAAATCCCGTCACGTGACTTTATTTATCGCTGGGTCCGATCGCCGATCGGTGCATCACGGTTCAACAGGGTCCACGGAGTTATTCGTATTTATTCCCAGCGCGTATGTGATGCAACAAAAGTGGCTCGTATATAAATCTGTGTCTGAAGAAAAGAGGTGGGGGGACCAACCACGAAACACAAGCAGCAACATGACAGCCGCGGCGCGACTGGATCCTGCCGCTTCTGGGATGCTAGCGTCTTTCCGACCGGATACACGTGCACGACTTGCATCTGCATTGTTGCGCTGACGTCTTGCGAGGAACGAAAACGAGAAAAACTAGGGAACGTGGCCGTTCACAACCACTCAAACTCTATATCTACGGAATCACTGAAAATCCTCGCATTTCATAAACTAACGTAATTGTTTGCAGTTAGTCAGGTTTACTATCTTAGCAATTTACCCGACAACAATAGCCTTTTGAAAATTTAAATAAATAGTCTACAAATCACTCAGATAAATATTCCTGGAATCAACGCGATTGGAAATCTTCGAAAATGTTTTATGTCGAAGTTACTGTCTTAATAATTTAACCGGTAGCAAAAGCCTCTAAAAAATTCGGATAAATGACTGAAAATCTTGGACAATGCACGCTTTAAACTAATGCAATTTTTGCGGTTAGTCAAAGTTGCTGTCTTAACAATTCACCTGAGACGATGACTTAGACAATAGCCTCTTGAAAATGCAAATATATTATCTAAGAATTACTGAAGATAAACATCCATAGAATCAAGCACTGAAAATGGCTTTAGTTTTTTTGTTATACGTTTTACAAAATCTGTTATATTTTGTTTTCTACCATTATATATCTACCATTATATATAATCATATCGTCAATACATATATACAATGCTATAATTTTTTACCATTTACAGGTACTTAGTTTTAATCATCTGGAAACGTTCGATCGACTTTCTACCGCGAAAGCACATGCAAATTCCGAACTCATCGCGCTTTTAGTCGATGAAAATGCATTCGTCTATAATCTATTCAGAACAGCAACAAAGTACTGTTTCGCGAAAACGCTGTAAATATTTCAGGAGATGTAAGTGACGACGAACGTTTGTTTCCGCGATGATAGAACGATCCAGCAAACGTTCACGCGAGCTCGCGGTTCTGCTGCGTCCTTAGTGGGCCGCGCGATAAAGATCGATAATTTCCCGGAGCTGAAACTTTTATCACGCTCCAGTATTTAACGACGCACGACGTTGTATTAATTAATAACTTGTTCGTTAATTCGTCCTGGCGTTACATGACCGCGTTCGGCGAACGTCCGCGATGAGAGAGAAATTAATTATATCATTCAAAGCGTATAACTGATAACAAAGTACCCGCTGCGCGTCGTATTTTATGCCCTGCTTAATCCGATTGTGACTCTTTTTCAAGTCTTTGAACCTTATACACGAAAATAATTAGCCTGACATTCAAATATGTCGAGCGATCCTCCAAATGATTTTACTTTAAATTTATTCATGCAACACTGAAAAACAGAATTTAATTATCAGCAGATACCGTGTGCGACAAACATGCCGTTGTAAATAATTATTTTTTAAAGAATCATTGAAGCTGAATTTATCAGCAGTGAGAATTATTGTAAAAGTAATCATTCTCGTATCATCACGTTCACATATAAATTACAGAAATGTTCAATTAATATGACCGACAATTGTTACAAGGAAAACGTGATCCAGTATTCTTGTTCGCAAACTGATCAAAAAATTATTCTTACTTAATTGTATCGTATCTCACAAAGTTGCAATTTATTTTGCACATATTATAGAGAAAGAGTAAAATAGAAATGAGATGACAGGTTAATTAACTTTTAAATGAATGCAAGAAAAATCGATTTTCCTTATAGTTCCGGGCCACTCTGTACAAAATCAAATTTTCAGAAATTCAATAGTGAGAAGTTATTCGTGTTCTATCATCCACAGACTCATGCATACATTCAAAACAGCCCACGCTATGGACTAAGCTCAACGGAATCAAGTTTCGCCGTCGGTTTGAGGAACATTTTTAAACATTATTCGCGCGAGAACGAGGAACAGTGTTACCCAGAATTTTTATCGAGAAATTATGGAAAAAAAGCCGCTATCGGTGACAAGCTTGCTTCGTTTTCGCAGAGACGAGCCGAAGCACTCGCTCGGAACGTTGTTCCTCCGGCATCGATACACGGACGATGTCGTGCAAACAAAAGTCTCATCGGTTTTACGTGGCTTATGTCGCCGAGGAAAAACTCCGTGAATATCCGATTCCGTGTTCTGTACGCATGCTTCCGCAAGAGTAAACAGAAAGCATTAGGAGGCCATGCGCCAAGGCCTACGATACTGCAAAATACTCCCCCACTCCTCGGTACTTTAATCGAATCAACGACGGCGGCGAACGTGTTCTCAAACAATTTTTTAATCTGAAATTTTTCCCCGGGTTTACTCTGGCTATGACTCTTAACGTGTTAAAGGGCTCCAGTGTTTCTACAAATTGTGTATACCAGGGATTGAAAGAGTTGGGGAACTTTTTAGTAGGCTACTTTGTGCTCTCTATTTCTTTCAATTCGATTCTCAACAACTTCCTATTATTTTATGGGGTTCAGTTTACTTCGAAACATTATTCCTCGGGCACAAAATTAGTGTATTATAATATCTTTCTTATAATATTTTCTTTATCTATAATATTGGGTTGGAACGAAAGTTTGTAGCGGTTGTAAATTAAAATGGAAAGCTAAAATTCAGAGGTTTATTCATAGATTTATTCAATAATCAAAATACCTTAATTTTATCTTCGATTCTTAATTTGAAAACGCTACGAACTTTCTTTCCAACCCAATATATTGTCATTAAAAGAAATTGATTTAAGTAGATGTGTCTTAAAATGATCAGACAAAAATTCATAGATTTATTCAATAATCAAAATATCTTCATTTTATCTTCGATTCTTAATTTGAAAACGCTACGAACTTTCTTTCCAATCCAATATATTGTCATTAAAAGAAATTGATTTAACTAGATGTATCTTCAAATGATCAGACAAAAATTAATAGCTTTATTCAATAATCAAAATATCTTAATTTTATCTTCGATTCTTAATTTGAAAACGCTACGAACTTTCTTTCCAACCCAATATATTGTCATTAAAAGAAATTGATTTAAGTAGAAGTGTCTTAAAATGATCAGACAAAGTAAGAAAGCGAGGATTCAAAAACACCGTTGGTTAAAAAACTTTCTCTCTAGCGACTACCAAATGTAATCACAGGAAATTTATTATTGCTACATTAGCGCTCAGAAATTACTGAACATTAATTTTGCATTGAAGGTCAGTAAATCATTCAGTACAATGTACTGATAAATATTAATGAAAGTGCATTGTACGAAGATTCTGTGCTCCGGAATATTTATAATACATTAACATAGCAAATAAATCAATGGTAATAATATATCAGACAGTGAATTCCTTTCTTTCAACATATTGCCTGTACTAACACTAAGTATTGGCAACCCCCGTCATTTTATACGCTGATCATTTTCTTCTGCATAAAATACGAATCAACTTTTAAATTTTGGAGGATACATGCATTGAATAAAATGATTATGAATAACAATCAAAGATCTTATTTTGCAAATTTGATTTCAAAAAATGTCTAAACGAATTGAACTAACGTTTTCGTTAACAACATCGTGCGTAAGCGCGTTTCATTTTTCCTCGGATAAGGTGTACCGCGTTACCTAGACTCGAAGGACTTTTTTTTAATTCCAAAGGATAATAGACCGGTTCACGAGAAGGGGGAGCTGGGGTAGAGAAGGGGTTGGAAGCAAAAATGGTGGAAACGAAGCAGACTGAACGAGCAATATTCGTCTCACCAGGAGTTACAGCTCGCTGGTTACATTGTACTGCCCTATAGACTGCACTTTGCGCAATAGTCCGCCGGTGCATATGCCAGACAGACTGCGAAAGCTATTTATGAAATGAAACGAAAAGGATAACGGAGGATACGACCCCTGAATGTTTCTTCTCCCGGAAAAATGTTGATTCGACGGTTCTGCATTATACTTCTGGACATTTGCGCACGCAATGTGCTGTAATTAGACCACGTGGAAAATGATACTTGCTAAACCTACCGAGTGTAAATGATACGCTGCCGGTCATTTTTGTTTCTAGCCATTTTTCAGTGCACTGTTAGGTTTCTAGATAATTTTCCCTTTCAGTGAAACTATTTTAATTCTTGATTGAAGACAATTAATCTTTAAAAAAGATCTGTATGCATTTATAACAAAATTGAGTGGATGAAATTAAAAATTGTTGAATATTTTTAAGTAATGACAATGTCAATATATGATTTCTCCTCTATTAAAATCATCAAGGGAAGTAATAACATTCAATTTGGTTTCTATTTCTTGCAGTCTCAAGATACTGATGGTACCACATCATTGAACTCGTCTTGACATCATATACAACACTATGAAGTTAAAAATATATTCTTCTATTCAGAAAAACACCGACATCATAATTTTGCCCCCTTTGAACGATTTCATTCCACTGTTGAAACGTTCGTTTACCTTTCTTACATATAATTACTAGTTCTGAATTAATGATTTGTTGGTTCTGTGGGTGAAAACAAATTTCTATAAAAGGAGCCTGGACAGAGAAACAAGCTGATCAATTCACTCCCGAAGAGGAACAATAAATGAGAGAAAAGAAAGAGACAACTGGTCGAACGATTCATATTCCCTTGATCAGAAGCCACCGCCGCGGTACGATTCAATTTTCCGCATAATTGCCTCGATCATTAATAATCGAAATTGAACTTCCGCGATACTTTCGTTCGCTCGAAGTCAATTAAACTTTTCCCAGGCTACATTAATCACGCTGTTCCTCGATAAGACGTTATTACGTAAATGTAAAACGCGATCGCTCCGAATATCAGGGGCTTCGAGACGGAGAAGAACTAGACAGAGAGAGAGAGAGCGAGAGCGAGAGAGAGAGTGAGAGAGAGATAGAAATAGATAGAGTGAGAGAAACAACGGGGAAAAAAGGGAGAAGAGGTGAAAACGAAGTAGAATGAACTCGGGCGTCTAGGCCGATTCAATTCTTCTTTTTCTCTCTCCGTTGAACCCCCAGCATCTCCCATCTTCTTCTAACCTCACCGTAGCCACCGGTTAAGAGGACCCTCAGGAGAGGAGGAGGCGAAATGGAAGAGGCAATTAATTAATCCCGGACGAAAGTATGCCGAAGAAGTTCCAACACGTTCCCCGGGTTCCCTAGCCTCTGTTTCCTTCGCGAAACAATGGGGATTGCGAGTGTACCCTCGAGAGAGAAAGAGAGCCGCGGAAATACTCGACGATTCCTAGTAACGAAGCGGCGGAAGTCGTCGGTTGCCGTCCCCGGATTTGCATAAAGTTTTCAGAAACTTTTCGAATAAACACGGGGGATACCTAGCCGCCCTTCACCCCGCCTCTCGTGCCGCTAACAGGAACAACTTTTCCATTTCCGTTCTGCGACACGGCGCGCGCGAAACTCGGACTCGCTTTTTCAAGTATTTGCGATCGGATTGCCCCGCCGAATTCGAACGGCGTGTCACCGAAAAGCGCAAACTCTTTTTTTCGACCGGTAGTTTTGATTGCGTCGAGACTTCTTGCCGTTCGAACTGTGATTGAAATCTAAGGGGAATGATAATTACGAAGAAAAAGTAGTGAAAGTAAAATAGAGAAGGAAAAGTTATCCCCCGTCTGTCGCTTCTGGATTAGTCACGTGACCGGACAGAAGAGTGGGGGAATGATATTATAAAAGTGGGGACACAAATTGTAATCTGAAGACAGCTGAGAAACTTAATAGTTGATAAGAAAAGTTTCTCAAGAATTATTATAAAATCACCAGAAATTACTTCGTAAAGTTCTTGCGGAGTCACTGTGATAATTCCATTTGGTTGTTCGTCGCAACAAACAGGGATTACTATAACAGAACAGTTATCACCGGCGTGAGGATAGCGGGATGCAGGCATTATGCTCGTGTTTCGAAGAGTCAGTTGAAGTTTTGCAAAACTCAAAGGGGTTGTAAGACCATAAATCGTCTTTGTTGTTTCGAGGCTCGTTTATGTTCCCATTCTGTTATCTGATTAGAAGAGATAGTGGTAAATTGTTCCCTCGGTGGAAATGTTTGATACTGTAGCCGGGGTATTTAAGGTACAATTATTCCACAGCTTTAATGGTTTCTCTGAAATCGCTTGTGGCTCGTTAGGGGAACAGGGTTAATCCTGACTAAAAATATACCGACGGTTTGTGAACAATAAATGAAACGAATTCAACAGCTTCGTTCCGATTAAATCACCAATATAAAGTTCAATTACTCAAAATCATTCAGTGAAGAATTCTATGCAAGTATTGGTAATTATTAGTTTTATCATTTTCATGAAAACCTTATAATTAATTGATTATCGAAAATGGAATTAAAAAATGGTTTTAAAAATGTGGTAACGAGTTTGTTATAGAAAATATGGTAGAAAAGTGTGGTACCAATACTTGATACAATTTTTAATTTCAATTCGATATCCGAATTTTACTTATAATGTTACTAAAATGTAAGACTGCCTTCAATTGTTTTTGATTGCTTGCGATTGCTTTCAAAAAATAGGACTCGAAAAATAAAATGATATTCTAAGGTTGGCTGAGTTCATCTATTTTCGTGACGGAGCGAAAAGGATTTGCGTTATTTCTGCCCCGAAATGGTAAATAATCAGATCGATCGAATCGTCGGACGTGAGAACCGCATCCGGCCCTCTTCTCCTTAGTAGCAAATCGGTTCAAGAAATACGGGTAGCTGGAAGAATAATGCGGCTGCCAATGCTAGCTGCCTCTGAATGGCCCGGAGAATTTTCTTGAGCACGGTAATGATGTTTTATGTGAGAAGAATCATAGCCCTTCCGGGAGCCGTGCACCATTTACGAGGAATCGATGCGCTCCTCGGATAAGACATTTTGCAAGTGGATATAATAGTGATAGAAAATTGGCTCTCGAAGTTATCTCGTCCGTATTAGCCAATTTTTTAAATCATCGGTGGCTTCCCGTAATTACCGAACCGATTATTAAAATAATAAGGAAATCTCGAATCATCGTGGAGCGCATTGGGAATTTAAAAATTGGACTGGGAATTCCTTGCGAATAGTGTGCTGGAGGACGTGCAGTCAGCTCTGTTGGATATATTCTGTCTCTTATAATGGGGAAAGCAGTTTAATAGACAATATTCAGCAATTTATTATTGAAAAGATAAGTTCAGTGAGCTTCGTAATATTAAAAAATATTAAAAAGCAAATTGAAGAGAAATATTATAATATATATCTTTGAGATCGTGCTGTTTTAAAGATATTGTTCTGACAATTTTATAGTAAGAAATTTTATATTAAATAGTCGCTCCAATTGAAAATTGAAGGTCCGTATGAAGAAGAAAAATGTCCGAAGATTTTCTTTCAGAAACCATAGTCTATAGTTAAAAATATTCCAGCATATAATTTTTGACAATGTGAAAAGTCACACACAATTTTAAAAAGAAAACATTGGAATATTTATACAATACATATACACATTATATTGCACATCCTTGCATAAAACATTACTTGCAAAAACCTAACCCAGCTCGTTTTAAACAGAAGCCTCAGAAAATTAAATGCATATTTGTTATTCGACGATTTTCACGAAGAATATAATTTTACGTAAACTTTGCCGTAAAAATACCCAGTTTGAAATGTTGAAATAAAACTCAACAAACAATGATCATGTATCGCTATAAGAACAAAGAAGTTCGCGAGGGAGAAAGATACATAGTCGAAGAATCGGAGAAATCTGCGAAGAGCCGACGATAGTACCGAAGTCGATCAAGTGTCGAATCGAACCGTGGCAATCGAAACCTCAGCTCGTTTTCGCTAGTTCGGAGCATCTTCGAAGTTTCTCAAAATCGACGTTGCTTCTTGAGCCGGAAGTTTCTTCCGAATGGCACAAAAGTGCCTCGGCATTCTCCGTTTCTTCGCGAACTTGAGACCGGAGGCTTTCAACAGGTACACTCAAGTTTTTCTTCCCGGGCGCGATCGTTTCCACGGATTACCCGAAGAACAGGGTGAAAATGTGTCGTCGAGGCATCAGATTGTTCCAACAATTTTATTCCATCGTCGATTCTATCTCTCCATTTTTTTAAATAACATCGCGAATATTAAAACTGGAACCGTTTTATGCATATTTGTTGTGCGCGAGCCTTCAAACAAATCGATAATGAAAAATTCCATTGATATCATTCGCTCAGGAAATGAAGTTTCATGCAATTTATTTACAAAATATGTGTTTGCGAGTTTACAGTTCGAACTACAAGAATTTGTTATTTGTTGTTTAGCCAAACGTATTTATAGACACTGTACTCTTTTTGGAATCAAAAATTGATGTTAAAAAGTATATTATTTAAAAAACATACGTAATAAAGAAAAAATTGTTACAATTCTTAGAAAATGGAAGTTTACAAGATAGTAGTAGATAGTAGAAATTAATGTAAGTTTAAAAGATAATCGTAGAAACTGGAAATTGATGTAAATGTACAATTGTAAAAAAAAACAATTTAATTGTGATATATAAATGTTTGATTATAGTGTATGAATACGTTCGAAAAAATTTGTGAGGATCCAGTGAGAACGCACAACATAGGGGACTAATTGTGTAATAATTTAATACCATTTAGAGAGTTAATGAAGTAACAAGGTTCCCGGCGCCACGCGGACGACATTTTTCTGCAAAGACAAGGGCTGCTACCAGTATTTATGCGGCCGAAAATATGGGGGACCGCGAGAGAGACCGAGGCACGCCGCCGCCGGGATTTATTATTTCGCCGCTTTTAATGAAATGAGTGCCGAGAATTTAATTAACCCTTCGCCGTAACGAAGAAACAGAGCGCACGTGTGGATAATACATTTAATCCCCGTGTACGTCGAGTGTCTACCCTCGTTTTTGGGTATTTTTCGCAAGAATTCCTTTGTTTGCGGCGCAAGCACCGTCGGTGCACGTTGCGAAAATGTAACCATGCGACAACGTTGCACCTGTTTCCATTAAACTTTTTTATGAGTGACGTACCGCCGCCGGTGCTTGTGAACGGAGAATGGTTACCGCGAATACTGTCCCCGTATGCGCGTTTTCAAGCGTGATGCGCGCACACGCCGCGCAAGATATAGTTATACAATTAAATACTGCGACGACAGTTCCGGAACGTAAATACTCCAGCTGCGGGAACATAAGTGATCTTAAACCACTCCCGAAACGGTATGTGGGTACTTTGCTATTCAAAATTAACATTCGGATCTGCAGCTGCTGACAAATGTAGTGACCAAACAATATGTAAAACGAGCTCAACCATTTTTCTTTTAAATAATAATTTCAGACGACGTTGTTGCATTGTAGTAAATCTAAAAATCTCTTGAATTGTACAGGAAATTGCTGTCGCTTTTCAGGAATTTCATTTGAGCTCATTCAATTCGACCATCTTTGGTTTTAAGTTTACGCTAATAATTATTTTATATGCAAGCATTTAATAATGTCACTATTTGTGGATATAGATGAAATTTTATGATTGCAATTTTGATGAACATTTTGAAAAATTGTTAGAAACTATCAATTTTAATTTAAAGAATCTAGAACTATTTATTAGAAAAAATGTATTAATCTTTGAAGACTGATTTTGTACTCCGAACGGAAAGTAGCTTATAACGCGATTGCGCGTGTCACGCGACTGAACACAAATTAGAAAACGCGAAAATTCTATAAAAAGAGCGCAAATTACAGAAAATTGGAAAGTAAAATTTTCCAGTTTTGTAATGCTCGGCTTTCGCTCGAAAATGTCGTTCGAGCCAGGAACGTTCGATGTGGCGGCTGCTGCGTTCGATCGAAACGCGTCGCACACGGATACACAAGTAACTGAATGTCCCACAGGGAATAACACATGTCCCCGGCAAACACTAATACGCAATAGTGGGCGTATCGTGTACATATCACGCGGAACAACAGTGAAACACACGACTGATTGGGGACTAGCGAACTGCCTATACACAGATGAACCGCAACCGTGAAAGTGCAAACTATTACCGAGGCACTGGCCAACTTTATGCAAATTGAAATGACAACTCACAATGAAACAGTCGCTGGAAATCCACAAACTCCCGTACAGGTACTCCGGACCATTACAGCGTCTTCTATTTACACCATAAAGTATGATAATTAGACGTAGCCAACGCGGGAACTCTCTATGAAGGCTTTCGAAGCCAGACTACGGTATCTTTGTGCACGTATGACGCGTTCGTGTTTGCGAAATGTCGTCGAACTCTCGCGAGAAATAATGGAATCGTTTTATGACTAGAATAACCTTCGTATCAGTAATTGTTAAGAAACAATTGAACTTCTAATTTTTATGCAGAATAAAAATTGTGCCCGATAATTATAATATATAGGAGATACGTAGACATTAATTTCCTGTTTCCTTTAATAATTTGCAAATATGAGAACACTAATAATACGAGTCTGCATTTATACAGAAATGATTTCCATAAAAAGGGCGATTCCTAAAGTCATTTTGAGTAACATTTTCCTTTGCGAAAATGTTCTCTGCGTCTTCGTTAAGGAGAAATTAACTGAGTCAGCTCGGTGGCATGTTCCACTGAGCGTAGCGATGAAGTCGCGTCGCGGTGAAGCAGTGAACAAGAGGAGGAGCAAAAATTGATTTCATTAGAACTCACTTATACACATAAAAGATGAAGAAAATGATCCTCACAAGATTTTAATACGATCCTCCACAATGGATAGAACAATTGAAACACGTGCTGAAAAACTGTTTAATTTTCGACTAATTACGAGAGTAACAGCACGCTGTATGAACACAGCGGCGTGGTTTGAAGACGGTAGAGTGACGAGTACTCGCGTAAATTTCCCCAAGGCCGGTGTGTTGAAAATTGGTTTCGCGAAACAGAAATCCAGCGGCGAGTTGTGACAGCAGGTGTCCGTTTCAATTTACTTATTGCGTCGGACGATACTGTCCGTGTTTAATCCCATCGCGGTCAGATCCAGAAAAAAAGGAAACCAGAACAGGAAACCCTTCCGAAAACGTAGCCCATTGTAATCCGCGATCCTTTCTATCCCCCAGTTGCTTTTCTTTTTCGGTACAGCATCCCCCACCCTTCGTTCCATTTCTTTATCAACATTTCACTCGATTCTTCCGCTCGGTTCTTTTGCCCGCAACCGCTTTCATTTTCCCTTTTTTCCCGACCACCAACCAGTGTCCCGGTTTCGTTTGATCCTTTTGCAACCCTTTCTTCTTTGGTTTCGGCGCCCTAACATTTATCTCCACGTTTTGTATTAATTAATCGTCGTCCCCCCTCCAGCTTTTTTTATCTTGTTGCATTCTTTTTGCCACCCGCGCTTCTTCAGGCTTTACCGTGTGCACGGTTGCTTCTTGTTCTTCGTTTTCTCTGGATTAATCGTTCTTCCTATGCCGGGCAATTTGTACTTTTCGCTCTGTGTTCTTGTGTTTCAATGTCGCGAACGGTGTTGCCTTATTTTACGTTCACTTGTAATCTTTAATTTGTTCTTTCGGTTCTCAGCATACGGCATTTTATCTGTTGGCCGCACGGTGTTTCCCGGTTTTATGTTAACTTGTAACCTTTGGTCTTTCGGTTGTTTCTTTTAAGTTTTTGCATTTCATGGATTCCGCACACGCTTTTTATGTTAGCTTGTCTTTTTTAGTTTCTTCCTTTGGATATTTGTTTTGAGCTTCTAATATCCTATGTACCCTAATAAACTTTTGTTACAAACGCATTAATTTCAACCTACAAGAGCTACATAGACATTAATTTTACATTTGTTTTATTCATTTTCGTTATACATGCATCCCCAGTTTAATTATTGTAGTAGTTCATTTATCGACAACACGTTTACAGAAACAAGGTTTTGGTTTCGACAGTGCCGAATGGACAACACGAGATAATTAAAAGAGAAACCATTGCATAAATAATTTATTCTAACGTAGGTGCAAAATTTTAAGTTGGGATTATCTACACGTTGGTTTCAAAGCACTAGGTTCTATAAATATTTAAAGCAAAAATCATAAGCCAAAGCAACATTTTTTATGATTAACCACAAAGAAGAAATAAACCTATTTATCGCCAGACGTTTAAGAATAGATTATACCAAATTGACGCACGAATTTTACTGGCACCGAATCGCCTGGAAAATGTCAAAATTCATAATTAAGTGCACAGCATATTTTATTAGCTTGTGTCGCCCTCGAAGGAAGATATATAACTCCTTCGTCTTCCAAGATTATTCAAGGATATTCAGCGACGTTCAAAATTTCACTTAGCTGGACGAAAGGACGTTCACCTCAAAAGAAGATTTGAGCCCACCATAAAATGTCGTTTCCAAAAAAAGTAAATTTTATTTAAAATATTCTTTACACCCTGTATAATCGTTGAAACGTAAGATATTTAAAGGACCAATAGGAGAAGATAAATAATGAATTTTCGCACCCGGACATAGACGATCCAGTCTACCCCCGTAGGTTTAACTTCAGTTTTATTTACAATGAATTTCGACAATTTTATTTAGCAAAAAAATCCACAGTATAGTTATTACCTAATGATTAACAGTATCGCCTCGGATAATTTTTCCATCGAAACGGTTGGACTGCTAAAAACGTAACCTTCGCCCCCGGGAGCAAAAATCAACCACCGCTCATCTTTTGTTCCGAAATTGACTGGGATCCACGAGTACATATCGAGCTGGAGCCCGTCCCCGGTAAACACACAGAAAAATTTCAATTTCCACCTAACAAACCGTTCGCCTCGGAGCATCCACCCCCGCCGGGGGCGTCTGCGCCCTTTCCTCGAGCATGCTCGTCGCCTGGCTACCAGAAATTTCCCATCAAACCCGCATTTACACCTCCAATCTGAGAGAAGGCCGGATCCTTTAATACCACCCTTAGTAGTGGGCCTGGTTTGCAAGATAGAAAGAAACCAAGCAAACCGAAAAGAGAGAGATGGAACGAGAGTGAAAGGGGTTGCGAGGGGTGGAGAAAGCCGTCGCGACGGCCCGATTTCGTCGATGAAGCTCCCAACCCACCCCTTTTGTTCCCCGATTGAATGGTAGGCTCGATATCAATTGAAACGTTCTCGGCAGCGACTCCATCGGCTCGACCAACAGAAAATTTTTAATGAAAGTCACGAGGGTGCATAAATGTAACGGGAGATCCCTTCGAGGGGAAAGTAAGACGACGAATATAAGAGGGGATGGAGGAGACGGTGGAGAAGGGTAATCTCTGACATCTTGTTACAGAGACCGGCATAAGAAAGAAGCACAGAGGGTGCGCGGTGGTGGTGGTGGTGGTTGCCAAGACCTCTTCGTGGCCGTGTTCAATTAAAGCGTCACCTCGCGAAGGAAACTTTTATATGAATGGTTTTCATTACGTCGCGGACTTATTAAAGCCGTCTTCGCGCGAGCATTAATATCCCTCGTCCAGACGAGTTTTGTTATCAGCCCCGGCCCATTCAACCCGCCCTTCCTACCACCCTGGATACGTAATAGGCGGTTTTATCATCACCGGCGAGACGCTAACTAAACGGTAACCCGGCCCACGCGAATTAACGAACAATTTGCTCGTGACAATGTCCGCATTGTTGTCCAGGAACGCATTGTTGTCCACCAACTTCTGAACGGGTTCCTCCAAGCAGACTTTTTTGAATCCTGGTTAGGGTGGTGTTAACCCTAAACCTACCACCACCGCTCAAAATGACCGGTTTTAGATTTTTAATTTTACAATCATTGAATTAACAAAAATGATTTCATCACAAAGTCTAAATAAAATCGATCTTGTCATTTTTATAAGGGAACAGGTAGGTTTAGTGTCAACGGATGTTCATCTTTTTGTTCAATGTCTAACCCCTTGCCCTACGATTTTATCTACTTCTTTATTCTCAATGCTTTCACAGAAGATCGATATTTACTGTATGCTTACGTTTTAAAGCTCTGTTCATATTTACATTGTCTAAGTTTAAAAATTATAAATATAAAAATTACCTGCTCGCAGACATTGAATCTGTAGGCAATTCTACTTTCGATAGAATGTCTTTTTAATGCAAAAATTGTGCAAGTAGAAAAATAATAATTAAAGAACAATTTCAGTTAATTAGAGGACAATGAAAGAAGAATTCTGTAAAATGCAATAAAATCGAAGAATGTGCTTCCTTGAAATAATAATACTCGGAACAAAGATGTAATATTCAAGCAACTAAACAAACAATTTGCTTAGAACACTGTTCCATTAAGCAACTCAAACATAAGCTCCGTCACTTACCTAATACTACTTTCCCTAGTCCAATATGACGTCACTAAACCGCTTTGTCACGTGTAAAGATTATTGTCCCTCTAATGAATGTCCAAAATCCAAAACTGTATCCTGAAACGAAACAGTAAAGAGCAATAAGAAAATACTCACGGAGCAAAAGGAAAAATACGATGAAATTTTTGTATGATATGAGCTTTAGGTTGATACATGTGGTAAGGATATATTTGTAAGAACAATATTGTGATTGTAAATCGCAAGGCAGAGACGTGTAACTGCAGCCGGTGACAGAGAGCCGTTGCAAGAAAAAGCCAGTTGGATTGGAAAATAAAATATATTCCTATCCACACTCATGGCACGATAGTGGCATAAAATGTCACGTGCCGTTTCATTCTTAAGATTTAAACGCTCATAAACTTTAGATAGGATATCCGCCACTGCAAACCCCGCATACGGAGCACATGGCAATATCGCGGAATCTTACATTTCCTAGCGTGTACACATAATCTCGAGCGTCCATCATATATAGGCCGCACGAACATTATATTATTTCCTTTCTTGAATAATTTTGAACAAAAGAAGCAACAAAAATCCTAAGTTAATGTGATTCTAATAGAATCCTGACATAAAATAATCTGCTCTTTAAATAACATACGATAATGTAAAATAATCTGCTGTTCAAATAACATGCAATAATGTAAAATAATCTGCTCTTTAAATAACGTACAATAATGTAAAATAATCTGCTCTTTAAATAACTTAAAATAATCTGCTCTTTAAATAACATAAAATAAATAATCTACCCTTGAAATAATCTAAAATAATCTGCTCTTTAAATAACCTAAAATAATCTGCTCTTTAAATAACCTAAAATAATCTGCCCTTTAAACAACCTAAAATAATCTGCTCTTTAAATAATAAAATAATCTAAACTAACATATTTTTTTCGTAGGAAATTACAATTTGGTAATTAAATTGCATGAAACCCACAGCTAATTATTTTCTGACTTGTAAAATTTAAGGAAATCTTAATATAAAATAATTTATAATCAATAATTTGTAGACTGCGGATCTTTATGCAAAATAAAATTTTTCTGCATAGTTTGTGGGAAGTAGTAATCAAATAAATGTCGACTATAATACTTAATAGTCTTTTTACGTTGAAAACAACATAATATTCTAAGATTCTTTATATTTCACACAGTTAATTTCTTCATAAATGCATAAAATTCCGCAGTCTAATAATTAGTGTTCTCTGAATATTATATATATATATTGTTTGTACTTAACAGTTTCCTAAGATTCAGTGAAAATACAGTTCACAACTACCGCCTCCTTTCGAACGTAACAGGTTTACGATAACGCCATATCAAGGCTCCTACGTTAATCAACTTCCGAGTTGAATTGTTGTTATAAATAGGTTGGATTTTAGTGTCGATTTCTATTTATGCGATCGTACGATCTGGATTAATAGATAACAATATTAATAAGAGTAACGACGTTTTTTTTATGAAACGGGACGTAAAATAAATGGCACGTAAAGAACGTGGTTCAAGCATGAAGCTCTTTTAAAACCCTACTTCGATATTCGTGTAATGGAAATTTTACGAGACAAGAATAAGAATTTTCATACTACTTCTCTGACGCAGGAACTTTCATTTTTTCGAACAGTCCAATGCATCTAACAAGACAAAGTGAGTAGAAACCAGTTTGTTTAAAAACGAATTATTGAACAAAGAAATAAATTTCATTTTGCATAAAAATCTGCACTATTATATTAATTCAAATCATTTACAATGAACACGCTAGTAATTATGAATAGACTGCAAATCTTTATGCAAAATAAAAATTACTATCATCATCAACAAACAGGAGCCAACTACAAATTTTTTTCTTGATTATTTTAATAAGCTGCAAGTAATAGCTAAATTCTTTCAATTTTTTCTCTGTTTCAAATGTCATCAGTCAATTAATAAATGCATAAAATCTATCCGTAAAATTAAACACTGTCAACTGAAAATATTCTGTCCAACAAACTAGTTCCAGGATCATTATGATAATACACCGGTGCCAGTGAAGTACATTGGAAAGTAATAGACAACACTTCCGCTACTGTTAATAGCGATAAAGTAGTTAACTGGCAGCAACAGCTTTCTCGTCAGACAAAATAAGCGTTCTGATAGTTACGGGCCGTTGTTAGCGGCTTATAAAAGGGGATATACAAGGTTCCAAGACATATTCGACTTATCCATAAATACCAATACCGTTATTGGGAGGAGAACCTCTATCCGGACCGGCCATTTTCTTGATTCTCGGCTCGCCACTTAGCGTACTCCTGCTCGTATTACCGACTCTGCTATTTCTGCTAATGCTTGCAGATACACGGCGCATCGTTTGCCCGCACGGGGCACTCACGTTTGCAGTATTGTTTCGCGAGTCCGTTGCTTTGTCGAGAAATCCTGTTACCCGCGCATTTAGTCCTCCTCCCGGAACTTTGTTTCTTCCCATTTCCGAAGCGCCTTTGTTCCTTCGGATTTTCAGCCCTTGTTGCCCGCGGTAATTGAACCCGCGAGCACCCGTTTTCTGCGGTACTTTCAATAACGAGACATTGTACGATTAAGTCGGATGATGAGCATCTATAGTCATTGACTAAACTTACAATTAGCGTCATCGACTATTCGTCCGCCGGTGATTATCCCGTAATTCTTGAACGATGTTTTAACCCTCATCCGTCCCTCGTGTCAATTTCACATAGTTTTCCCGAAATAAGTTATACTGTTCTGTTATTTTTCGGTAAATTTTCCCGAAACTCCGTATGACTTATTTTTTTTAATGCGGAACACATAACCGAAAAACCTAAGATGTAAATGTTAACTCATCAATTTGACTAAGTAAAACATGAAATTTTTTTTATTTTGTGTCACTGTATCAATGAGGGTTAACACTAACTGCACCTACCGAGAACAAAATGTACTATAAGTTGTTTTATAAAAATTACAATACTGAATTTTTTAACCCACTCCGAATTATTTTTCAATTTTGTTGCCTACAACTACCTACTATACGAAACTAGAGGGGGGTTGTTGCTCGCTCGCTTCGCGAGCTTCGCAGGTGGGGGAGTTGTAGCTCGCATTGCGACCCCGGGAGAGGGTTAGTGGTACGGATGTTGTTTGGTGTGTGACTCTCCACGAGCCACACAAAGAACTTCCCGACTCGTTAGTTGTAGTATATTAGTATCATTATTTATTTAGTGCACGATTGAAGATGATTATATGTTTTCAGGGAATTTCAATAGTTTTCTACTTATCAAAATGTTTGCTATATGGCGTCGCATTAGTTGCATAATTGGAAAAAAGCAATTTAAAAAAAAAAAAAATTTTTTTTTTAATTAAAAAAAATTAAAAAAAAATTTTTTTTTTAAGTATGTCTAAATATATATATATATATAGTTACGTTTGCTTCTTCGGTGGATACGCCTTTCGTATAAATTGCAATGTTGAATCAACTCCTTTCGAAAAAAAACGAAAAAACTAAAAACTACTTGACCAAAATGGACCAAAATCTAATCAGCTCTAAGTTACAGCGGGGCACATCGATTGCATCATTCATCGTTCTGATCGCGTTGTTACTTTTTCAGAAAACGTTTACGAAAAATTTGATACCATAGAAACAGACATACGCACACACACACACACACACACACACACACACACACACACATACTAACAATTTGATAAAAATAGTCTAAAATGACTCCAATGACCATGAAACGTGAAGATCTGCAAAAAATTCGATTTTCGATTTTCGGGGTAATTACAATAACTTCCCTATAAATCGGGAAGTTAATATTTTATTTGAAATTTACTTCAAAGAAAAAAACTTGATAATATACTTAGAATCATCTGACAACAATGTATACAAAATTTTAGAAAAGTTTTAGGGCGATAGTTTATAATCTAACTAAACACTATCCTCAAATTAATAATAATTAATAATAATAACTTGAGAGTTAAAAGACGAAAATTAAATGTACAGTAAATTAATAAAAATTAAATAAACTTGCATTAAAAATTACTGTACCTATTGGATGTTCAGAGTTCACGTAAGATATGTTCTATGGAAGCAGGAGTGCAGAGTAAATTTGTTGTATTTTTCTTGTAAGATAGAAATGAAACCGCTGCCATTACACGACTCCTGGAATTATACTTGGAATTCCTATATTACCTCCCCAATGACCTACACAACCTGCATTATCGATATTCATCGATCACATTACCGTTAGGAGTACCTCTATGGGAAACTGACCCGTAAAACCGCAACGAGCGCCAGAAATGGGAAAATTTATAATCTCGGTAAAAACTGTCGGACGTTACGTAAAAAATCAATTGCAAAATTTGCCACCGAATATACAAACAAACACACAAACAAGAAAGCGAGCTAATAAAAACGTGGTAAAAATCGAAAGAATATTGATTACTTTATGAAACATTTACCGTGGTGAATGGAAAACACTTTTGCCTATCCATGAGGACCATAGTTAAACGAAGTAAAAATAAATTTGAAGACAACGTTCCCATTTACGATCTAGTATTTCTACGAAATTATCTTATAATATTCTATTTTGTTCTTGAAGTAGCTTAGACAATAAACAATAAATCATAATAACGTATAAAATGATACCAATAATTAAAGAACATTAACAAAAATTCACAGAATGTAAATATGTAATTCACAAAAATTAATTTCCGACATCTCAGACAATTTTCTACTCACTTCAAAATATGAAGTGTTGTATTTTACGATCCCAGTTTTTACTCAGGATTACAGAACAATAAAGAAGTCAATCATATCCATTGTTTGAGATTCTACACACAAAATCAATAAATAATATCTCAATTCATTCACACTTTAAAGAAACACATATCTCACATCACAGACAGTTAGAGATTAATCATTCCACAGTATTTAAAGCCAGTAAAAGGATGAATTTTCACCCTAAAAATATAAAAAGATTAAATAGTAACTTTTATCAAGTAAAATCTAAAAGAACCACTTCCCCAACTAATTGAAATTGAATTTTAACAAGATCAAGCTACGATAACCTTTCGAATTCTGTCTCGCCTCGTGACAACATTTAATCACGTCCCTCGTCCGTTAATAAATAAATCCAGTCGCGAATCACAGCCGCTTACGTAAGGTCGATTACGTCGGAGATTAATTAACAAAAGCGGTGATCGAAAGAGGAACCATATCGGTCGACAGTTTTTTATTTGTACCGCAGGGTAGCGCGCGAACGCAAGAAGCTTGTTCGTTTCGAAACCATCGCAGAAATTGGCACTTAAACTCTGCGGCCGCGGTAAACAAATAAACCGGTGAAAAGCGTTCGGGCAAAGGAGGCAAACAAATTCTTCTATAATCTGGCGGACGGTAAAAAAGTCACGCCTCCATCGTAAAGCCCGAACCGCATCGTAATCCTGGAGCAGCTTCTCAGTGCGCGCATCCATCGTGATCCAGCCGCGGCGGCTGCCATTTTCAAGCTTTCTCGCCAGGCTATTTCCAGCGTGAAATTATAAACGTCGGTGTGCGCATGCATTTTATACGAGGGCACTGCGCGCGAAACTGCAGTTACTTTCGTCGACGGAGCTTACTTAAGGGATGCTGCGCGTGCTCGCGAGCGCGCGAATTTCGCGAGCCCGCAATTTTTCATTACGCGCCCGGCCAAAGGGAAAAAAAACGAAGAAGAATAAACGAACGACGGGCGCGCGGCAGTAAAGAAAGACAGAAAGAAAAATGGCACAAACGGCTCGCTCCGCGAAATCAAGAAGGCCACGGCCGGCGGAATTGCTTCCGCGTGTCGCGCAAGCATAATCCACCCCCGCGATGCGTCTACTTTTCTCTTGCTGCCCCCACTCTGCCCCCGCCCCCCTTTCCGTGTTATTATTGTTTCCTACGGGCCAGGGAGTTTCGGAATTTTCAGGTGCTTCGTCGTCCGTGCCGTTTAATATCCGTAACGGCGGATTCAAAGGCTCTTTTCGGGGTGAGCAGCTACCGGTATTCATCGTCCGCGGAATCAAAGCGTTCGTTACGCCGCGGAGGATTGTTTACGTGTTCAAAAATTAATTTTTGACGGTGAATTCAGGTTTGGTAACATTATCGGTTCGATTCCAGGCGGCAGACTAATTAGATAAACGTAAGACGGTCCCTGAATCTTGAGTTTGTATACCGCGAGGATGTCTTTGTGTTTTATACTGTGTAATGTCTGTAGATATATATGAATTTATTTTGTGGATATTATTTCAATTCGTTCTTGAAGCTGACAATTTATCTGACAACTGCCAGGAATGCTCGAACAATCTCGGGAAGTAATTTTGAAACCACCTGTATATGATAGTATTTCTGTGTTTGCAATAAGCGTTTAAATAATTTCATATCAACAAAGTCTTCATAAAATATTATCAGATCATGTTAATAAAATATATTCGAATATGTCCATAGCCATAGCAAAACCGAACATTGTAGTCTATTTATATATTTTTCGTATCTAAAACAATATAATTTTCAAATCGAGAGACTTGAATAATATTAAACTTGAACATTACCTCTTGTATAACATTTTAAACCTACGCACATTTATGAGTAGTCGTTCCTCTAACACGGTTAGATTAATCGTAAGAAAAACAGCGGTTTTCATAAATTAAAATAATAAGAGTACTTACTGGAAGTCGGTGTATTTATGAATCTCCACCGAGAGTTTCCAAATAAAAGGAAGAAGTACACGCTGGAGGACAGTGAACTTAAAATTCCCTTCGTGCGCTGCATGGTAAGTGTATTCGCGAGATTTCGTATATTCGAAGAATGGAAAAAGGTAGTATTAAAATGAAGCCACGACGAGGAGCAAAAATGTGACGAGGTACGTAGCCGAAATAAAAAGAAGCCACAATTATGAAACAACTGTGAAGATACCGCAGCAAGCGTGTTCCCGCGATACGCAGACGTTGTAAAAAGGGAAGAGAAGCGATGCGAGGAATTGCGGGAGAAAAATTCCTCGTTAAAAATGAATCGGATTCCGCGCCATCGCCGTCACGGTTACTTATCGATTATTTTTTTCTTCATCGCCTTTTTTTCACCTCGTATCATCGGTTCCCTCACTCTTCCTTTCAATCTGATACATCGCAATTCTCTTGTCGGTCTCGGTTGCCGCGAGAAGCGTTTCAAAGCGGATTTCGCGGAGCGTGGCCGCGCTCGAACGTGATCCCAGCAATTTGTCGCAGCGCAGCATTCATCGTAGCAAATCAAACCGATTAAGAGCACCCATGTATAGCCGAGTACGCAGTGCTCCGACCCGCCAAACCGGTTCCGGTTGGTAACGGTGCAAAGCCGGCTCTTTTTTCCAGCTTTCGTAGACCCGCCGGATTTTGCGGTCTTTCTAGATCCTTTAGAACCTGCGCGGAACGAAGGTCCTCCATCCAAAACTAATAGCCTGGTGCAAAAATGATCGAGGTTTTTGTTCTTGAATTTTGAAACTCTCACTAATATTCGAACACTCTTAAAAATACGATAACTTTTTTCATATTTGACCATACGGTTTCCACTTTTTTCAGAAGTAAGAACAATTGGTTTGTTACGCAACGTGAAAAAATGTTTTTTAAATATTGCAAGTTGTCGGAATTGCAGAGAAAATTTTCAAATTTAGAAAACGCGTTTCGTAGATCTGTATCAGTTAAACGTATTCTGAAAATTTCTTCAAAATCGGTAGACTAATTCTAATTGTAATAAAGTTGTATTTTTGATAATTTTCAAATTTAGAAAACACGTTTCGTAGATCTGTATGAATTAAACGTATTCTGAAAATTTCTTCAAAATCGGTCGACTAATTCTAATTGTAATAAAGCTCTATTTTTGAAAATCACTGAATTTTATTTTTAAATCGAGCACGAACTTATATAATCATCTGCTACAATCTTATTTTCAGTGGTTTCTACAGGTCTGAAATAAATCAAAATTTTATTATATTCTACGAAATTTGATTCCAAGCATTGCTCAAAAATTTTCAGAACCCATGAAGGTCCGCAGTCTAATAATATTCGCACGAATGGATGAATTTTCAACTATCACATCATTAATCAAAAACAAATGTCCCAACGTACATAATCTACGAGTTCACACAAATGATTACAGCCACGTTGAGTTGACCTACCGCATAGAAAATGATTCCTTCACTCGCAGTTGAAACTGCACAGTGAAGGTTGTTACGTATGCGGCGGCGACCGTTACTGACTTTCGGCCCTTCTGGACATATGCATTGAAACACATGGCCTTTTTTAAGAGCTCTAAGGATCTTTTCCTACGGGTTCCCACAGATAAGAGTATGCAGATGCCGCGGTTCTTAGAGTCTCCGTTTCCGGGAATCGCGTTTTCTGTGATCCCCACCCTTGACGATCTAATGCAGGCTGAGGGTCTTTTCCAACTATATAAGGGCGCGGATTCTTCTCGCAGCGGGCATTAGTCTACAGAAAGTCACACTGTACACGTCGAGTATTCCTAATCTAGAGCAAGACAGGGTCGAAATTCTCTATCGAGCAAATATTATCAAATTACGGTACGTTACGTGATTAGAGAACTTAACGAGGCTACCCCCGCACTACTCGGTGCGTTAACCTTAGAGCATTCAATACGCGACAGTTTACACATAACCAATTGTAAATTCGAAATTCGTAGAAATTACATTTATATATATTAATTTTGTGTTCAAGTCATTTTCCCCTGTTCCAACTCTCCAGTTGCCAATATCTCGCGACGGTATACCTTTGCCGCTCAAGGTATATCAGAAATTTCAACTCATAAGCTACGAGTCAGCGGAACCACAACCTTATCCCTAATTGTGGCGCCCCGGTGATGAAATAGGCATCGGCTAGTCCACTCCTTTCTTCTCCAGAGGCGCCCCGGTGGTGAAATAGACATCGGCTAGTCCTCGTATAACCGACAGTGGCAACCCGGTGGTGAAACAGACACCGGCACGTCCGCTTTTCCACAATTCCACATACAAGGCGCCCCGGTGGTGAAATAGACATCGGCTAGTCCTTGTGAACCCTAATTGTGGCGCCCCGGTGGTGAAACAGACATCGGCTAGTCCACTCCCGTGTTCCACATGCAAGGCGCCCCGGTGATGAAACAGGCATCGGCTAGTCCTTCATGTACCTTTTCCTACCTATACCCCAAAACTCTTCAAATTTCCTAAACTCCCTCGGTTTCCGCAAGCTGCCGAACCCTCGGCTCGTAACAAGGTAAAGGAAAATAGAATGATCGAAGAACATTCGAATCTCCCGCCCACGTTTGAATTTTAAAGGTTCGTGGGATGAATCTGATCGACCGTGGAAAATCCGATTCCCTGCGCCTTCCACGTGATTTCGCTAACGCTATTTGCGAGTTCAACGATGCTTTGCGAGATGGAACATCTTCCGAGTGACATTATTCTAGGAATAAGAGGAGGCCTTACTGCGTGCGTGGGCGAGAACGAATGGGGATTATTTTTGAGTTTCGAAGGAGGCTTTAAGCAGATTCCCAGGGATTTGGTTTCACCAGTTTTCTCGACAGAGTGAACACAGTTTCGCTGAAGTAGGCGGTGGGATTCTCGCGAACACGTGTGCCAATGTACTAGATGTTGGATATGTGACAATGTTTAGTCGTTGGTCTCGTAAGAATTTTCTGCAGTGCAAACATTTAGCAAATTTCTTACGTTAACATAGAAATCTTAAAATAGTAAGTAGGTGGAATATTATTGAGTACATTACTTTTTATATTTATATGCAAAACAGTTAACACTTGAAAATTTCTTTTTACCTCTAATAATATGAATAAATAAAATAATATATTGATATTCTGGAATTACTTTTATCTTCTTCGCATTTTAAATGGAAACTATATGCTGTTGTCATAAATGCATAAAATTCGCTATTCCACGTTAAATGCAAACAATTGAGGTTAGAGAAAATTTATTTTGCCGCTTATTAATATTAATAAAATAGAAATGATACTGTTTTATATTTCAAATACTCGTTTTCTCCACAAATGCATAAAATCTAGTAACAAGTTATTTGCCTTATTTTGATATTAAATGGTAAGATTGAGTTACCATGATTACCTGTAGACAGGATGCTCATGCAATTATACATGGATGATACAGACCTCTCAATTAAAATAAATAAACATTTTAATACAGTCTTAACTGTACATGCATGTCACTATTAACATAATACAACTTCCAACGTAGGAAATCAAATTCTACTTGATTTCCTTTTCGATAATTGGCGAATTTGCATAAATTCGAGCAATCTAATCGTGAATGTTAATAAATAGCAGAGTGTTATGAGGAATTTGTATAATCGGATTAATCTTGATTGATCGTTGGAAGGTACTTCCACTCCAGCGAACTCTATCAAATACGAACTATAAATGGCATTCTCGAGCTGCGAAGTGAAGAATAGGCAGATCAGTCTACATACCGATGGATATAGAAATTTAATGGTTCAGAAGAAGCGAAATAATTATTCACGTCATTATCGCAGACGTTATTACATCATTATTCCACACATCCTTAAAGAACCTGCTTGTGGATCAGAAACTAACACGGAAGAAACATTCTTAGAGTAAAAAATTGAATACGTCAATCAACAAGTAAAAATAGAAGTTTCATGATGATTAATACATCATTGTATTATTAATTTAAAAATATTGTTACACTGTTTTCGACTTATTAAAACTATTCAGGACAGAAGTTAAACTTCATTTAATAAGTGTTTATTACAATTGTAGTAGAAAATTTTTACTTTGTATAAACACTCGTTACCTATTTAAACCTGCAAGGATCGAATGAAATGGTTTCTAAATTTCTATATTGGTAAATTTAATTTGACATTATAATGACTGTATAATCGACTCAATAAAATATTTAATCGTACATTCTGTTATACTTTTATATTTCTCTTATCTTCTTTCCTCACGAAATTGTACATATCCTGAACACTTTCGACCCAGAGTATAAATTTCAATCATTCAGTTTCTAGTGAATTAATTACACAAATCCTGCACTAGTAGCGACAAAAAGACAAACGGGTCTACAAAAAATACCTTCAAAAATATCTTTTAATAAATTGATACACGAAGCAGTACACGGTAACGTCATTAATCATGTAGTTATAGAAATGGTCGATGAATAGAACACGAAAGGAAGGTAAACGCCGTGAAAAATCAACGTATTCTACAGCCAACAATAAATTCTCCTATCGAATCGAACACGTTCACATGTTCCGCTGATTAAACTGTAACGCGTCGGATTTCTTCGCGAGTTCAAATTACCGTGGAATTGAAATCGAGAAGCCAGAATTTTTCAAACTCCGGAAATTGCGTGATCGCTTGCACGGAAGGCTGTGTTCGTTTATTACGCTCGAGACGATCGGGTTCAATTTACCGACTTTCAATTTAGAATTCGAGTAACAACGGTAGGTTGTTCCTGTTAAAGTGGCCAGTTTCCGCGGGCATCACACACCGGACAGATATCAAACGAATCCGGTTTTTGCGTAGAAAACAGCCAAACAGCCGGCGCGCTGTTAATAATGAACCTGAAATAAACGCGAAGAGTGGCCAATTTACGTTCGGGTTTGATTAAGAGATCCGCTGGTTTATTCGTTCCGTGTACACTATTACCGATCCCTGTGATCGACGTTAACATTCGCATAACACGCACCGAACACTTTATCATTTGAAATTTAGTTAAAACTCTATGAGCACAAATAAAAATGTTTTTATAAATGTCTTTTCTATTTTCTTATGTAATTCAACTCTAATTGTTTAAAAAAAAGGCAGATCGTTTAGTCTGATTTTAAGTTACACAAATTTTGAAACTGGAAAATTTAGGATGCTCCCTTGAGCGATATTTTCGATTACGGAGAATGTTATCGAAAGTAGAAGCGATTTTCCATTTGATCCGCGTGGAAATCGTGTGGCAGGTTTATCGGAGGGGGCCCGATGCATCTTGCCGAATCTGAAAACGATCTTTTATCCCCCACGGCGCGGCACGATATACGCGCGAGTCTACTAGAACACGACACATTCGGTTTATCGTCGATCTTCCTCCCGTGCTCGAATCTGCGTCTACACGTTTAACCCATTAAGTTAATCCGGTCGGTAAATTCCGCTGCGGATCCGCAGCGACTGGGTTTTTTGGTCGAGCTTAAACGCCTGATAAATCATTTTTATCCAATGCTTGGAAAACCTTGCATACGTACAGCGTATTAATAATGTAATTCATGTTAACAGCGACCGGTCTGTGAAAATTTGCATGATTCGGTATAAAGTGTTCCCGACGCGATGGTAACCTGCTAAATCACTCACGTGTGTTCCGGAAATTTTATAATGAATTTCAGCACTTCAATGGCAAATTTATAATAGAGCCTATTCTCGAAATTGTTTATTTTCAGAATCAAGTATACGTCGGAAAAGGTTGCAATCTCGATAATCGTAAATTAAAAAATTGTTAATCCTGTTGTTGATAATAAAAAACGATTTGTGATGCTTGGACTGCGGATGTTTATGCAATTTTCAAATTTTGTAGATGAATTTTAAGAAAGTGGATTAAAATAGAATCGTATTTTCCGTAGTAATAGCATTTTTGTTAATTAAAATCGTACAACTATAAAGATACACAGTCTAGTGACGATTTATAAACTGTATAATTTTGGACGCAATGAGTATCTGTCGATCAATTTCTTTTCGAGTACTTAAAACATCTGTAAACCATACAGCATATTAATAGCAATAATTCATACTAAAAACGACCTGAGATAATTTATAAATTTCGGTATAAAGTGTTACCGACGCGATGATAACCTGTTAAATCACTCGTGTGTTCGGAAAATTTTATAATGAATTTCAGCACTTCAATAGCAAATTTACACTAGAGTGTATCCTCGAAATTGTTTATTTTCTGAATCAATTTATTTTTGCGATTATCAGAATATTTTCAAGATAAATTTTAAGAAAGTGGAATGAAATAGAATCGTATTTTCTATGGTAGTAGCATTTCTAGATCTAAAATAAATTAAAATCGTACAACAAATTCTGTCATATTTTGTATCTTATAAAGATCTAGTGATGTATAAACTGTATATTTTTTGGACGCAATGAGAGACGTCGAACAATTTCTTTTCGAGTACTTGAAAAATCTGTGAAACATACAGCATATTAATAGTAATAATTTATATTAAAAACGACCTGAAATAATTTACAAATATCAGTACAAAATATTTCCGACACGATGGTAACCTGCTCAATCATTTCTATTGTGGTTTGTGAGTGAGCCAAGAGGTTATGGGTCCTATGGAATTGTCTGGCAAAGGAGGAGGAGGGGATAGAAATTTCCTATACTCGAATCAACCTGTAGTATTATTTCTGAAATAGTTAAAGTGGATAAATATACTTGTAGCACGATATCCCGTACACGGAAACGAAGAAAAAGGTTGCCGAGGGATGTTAATTAGAACTGTAGGATGAAAAAGTCGTCAGGGGAGCGTGAATGCCGCGGTACACCGGTTCTTATCGCGTCGACAACAATATCCACGAAAGGGAAACGGGAGGACGGCTCTGAGAATTACGCGCGGATGCGAATACGCTCCAGAGCGTTCGCCATAAGCAGGCGAGAAGTGCAAGCTCCGTTGGTGGTGCTTGAAACTTAATCCTCCGCGTCGTCGTAAGATAACGGCACTCGGCGCCGCATAAACTTCATTGTCCTCGGGGTAAGCGGCCGTTGCAACGTCGTCCCGTCACCAAGCCCGGTTTCTCATTGTTTCCGAACAGTTTCTGACGTTTGAATGACTGTATCATTACACCTAATTTCCGGCTGTGCTGTTTTTCGGCCGTGGCTACGCTACCCCATTAGTTTACGGCCAACGTTATCGCGCCTTGTACCCTAACCCGGCTTGCGTTAACACTTTATTCACCGAAAACCTATTATCCACTTCGCTGGAACCTGAGCCTACAATTCTAGCTACATCTTCTTAGATAGAGCTGTGTTCCCCTTCGTATGCAACCTAGATCGTTTTTTCCCCGACTGTAATTTTTCAATATTTATTTTCACCCATTTGAACATTCGACGTTCCAACAATTTTATATTAAAATAGAAACTCGAATACGTATTTCAGGATTTTTTTAGATTTTTGTATAATCCAGTATAGGATAAAATTAATCGTGAACAATAAGAAGTAATTAACTAAGTCAGCTCAACATGAGAACAGAATTTCATTTTGACTATAGGAAATAAATATCGTGTTCAACAGGCTGTGCACAGGAAGAAGTAAACAATTTCTATTTAAAAAATCGTAGACTCTTATATCAAATGATTACATAAATTCGTGACCGATTTGAAAATAAAATTGAATAGTTAAATCTTTGAGAATACAGCTCTATTAATCAATTGTATAGTCACCATTCTTTTCTAAAAAGAACCTAACCCAGACTATATAATAATTGATTAATAAAGCTGTATTCGTTCAAATTAGACCTATGAATTTTATTTTCAAATCGGTCATGAACTTATGCAATCGTCCGATACTATTTTGCCGAGTTCGTTCACACGTCGTTCCGTGCAATAAATCATAGAGCGATCGCATCGGCGACGTCAGGACGCAACAAATTAGGACCTGCAGGATGCATCGGAGTTCCCGGAATATCGTAAAAAGTTGTTCGACGTTAATGACTCGGTAAAGATTGCGAAGAGGAGCTCGTGACACGAACTAAAGGACAGAGTGCCGTTACTCCGCGGCTGGATGCATCGATGCAACGTCGTCGTCGTCGTCGTCCTATCTCTTTCTCGCTCTCGGCTACAATCCCACGGGGGTCGAAGTTTTCGCTGAATTATGCATGATCCCCACCTCCCTTGTCCGCCGTGATAACCGTTGACTACCAGCGCGCCTCCTCTTTCACCACGCCTTATTTAATAATAACGACACCGTCGTTCCCGCGACCCTTATCGGCTCTTCGTCATTTCGCGCTGGCTGCATAGCCGTCCGCGTAAAACGCTGACGGCTGACTGGGAATCTCGTAAAACGGCTATATGATTTTCCATGGGAAATCCATGGGAGGTAATCGTTCAGTATTTACTGTTCCCGTGTTTCGCGAGAGCGCGCTTTGATCTCCCACGCGCCGCTGCAAACAAAGGGCAGTCGAGGTAATTAAGGACACAGAGCTCAAAGATCTTTGCAAGGATCACGGCCATTATCCTTCGTGCTTGCCTTGTCAAGCAATGGTACAAGCTTGCCTCACTCGCGAATCAAATTGAACGGATTTGATCATTCCGATGGCTCCTAATGGAAATTGTTCTCTCCTTCTAAATTAACAATTTGGATTCAATGCTACAGTTACATACAATAAGATAGCTCACCATATTAATTTATTTATTTCGTAGATAAACTCAACGAAGTTCTTCACAATTTTAATAACAGCGGAGCAGATAATTTGGAATTCATGAATTTCAAAAAGTTACCTTCAATTGTAAAAAGCAGGAGCCAAATCCTTAATTTGAGTGAATTGAAAATAGTACGATGATTCTTAAATTATCAAGTATTGTACTATTTCAGCTGTTCATTTTTTTACAAGTGCATAAAATCGAGTTTTCTCGTTGTTTCTTTCGCTTCTTTCGTACTTTAACAAACTGAATAAGATTGAAGAAAGTACAACGCGCGTTCCTGAATGCTCTAAATTTTTCTACCGTTTTAAATCGCAGCTGGTCATTGTTGTCACAAGTCCATACAATCTATTTGTCACGTCGTTTACAACGATTGGTCTGGATCAATTTATTAAATAAAATTAACGTTGCAAGGCGACTATCTCCGACGATCGTCAGGCGGTCGAAAAGCCGAGTTCCTTAAAATGGAAAAACAGAGGTGTCCGATAATGATTAACGACGCTCTCGAACACGGGAATCGCGAGTCGAAGCGTATGTATCGGTAACGCGATACCGGGTCCTCATTAATCACCGTGTTTCCCCAGCCGGTTTCCCTCGAAAAGAGGAATTTTCCCTTTGAAACCCGATTGTAAACAGCAATTTTCATCGTGCCGCTTCCATCGAGGCTCTTTTCTTCGAGTTCTCCCTGCGGCGGATCCTGATTTCCGCGACGCGAATCAGCGGGAACCAGCGCGGCGGGATCCTTCAAACATTCATGCCTCCTTATCTTTTGTTCCGGTTCAGTCGTTTTAAATCCTGATGGCTCCGTGTTCTGTCTGGCTTCTTACGTCACTGTGATAGAGCATTAATCAACCGTCGGTTCCCGAAGCTCTCTATCTTTTTCGCGGCTATGCGCGCCATCATTCATTCGCGCCCGGCTCCATTACAATTTTTCAACTTTACCGTCAATTTATGAACGCCGCTTCCGCGGCAAAATAAAATCGCTTTCTCGGCATATATCTTGTACAACGTCGCATTTTTCTTCGGCGGCCACCTGCCTCGAATTGTGCTCGAAAAATCAGAAGTGAAGTCCGCTCGAGGGCGTTAGATTTTTCGAAATTTATCGTCGGGAACGGGCGCGACATGTGCCGCGCCTTCCATTTTTCTGTTAACGCGGTTACTAACTGCGGCATACACGTGTCTTGATCGTGATTTGCTGTTTCGCAAAATTCAAAGAAAATCGAATTCATTCTACGTATAATTTCATTTCATGATTATTAACTGAAATTCTGCTATGATTATGGAAATCGGGACCAAATAGAAATGAATAAAGTAACAACTATGCATCCACCTTCTTAAATTCTTTCAATCCTTTCATCACTGTTTCAAGTTTCAGTATTCTAAACAAGTTTTTGAAGGCACTTCTTGCAATTCCATTAGTCTTTTTGTTATTCCTAATGGAACGTTAACATTGATCATTGGACTACGGATCTTTATGCAAAAGAAAAATATTCTGCATTGATTGTGGAAAGCAGGAATAAAAAAAAATAAAAATTGATCTTATCCCTTAACCCTTTATTGCATGATTTTTTTAACTGGCATGAAAAAATTGAAAGAAAATCAGTTTTTGTGTTTTATTTAAAGGAAAAATATTTTAAAAAATTTAAAATATTTAAAACAACATTTTCAGGAAAATAAACATAAATAAACATAGTAAGAAAACACATTCTTAGTATCAGATATGATACACTATGCAGCGAAGGGTTAATGACTTCGTTACGTTAAAAACAACACTACAATATTCTTGAATATTACTAATCCATTACCGTTTTCTATTTCATCCAATTAATTTCTTCATAAATCCATAAAGATCCACACGTTAATGTTTTACGTCGATGACAGAAGTAATTAGCACTGTGCTCGACCAGTCGGATTATCCATCATCTTAATTATGGAGATACAGTGTCGTGAACCGGATTACACTTTTCCAGAGTTCCGAGCGTGATATCGCGATAATTAATAGACTACATTCAATGAAATAAAATATGTTCGATTTATGGTAGAATTTTTTCGGAAAATTGTAGATATAAAATTTAAGTACTTTCTCTTTGATGTAGTCGTAATCCTTTCAGATATCAGATACGAGTAGGTCGATAATGGGAACCTTTCCGAATATATGAAAATAATTTTTGATTTTCGTGTCACGTGGACATGAAAGACGAAATCGTGCTCGCTGGCACTGAACGCGCATTCTGGTTAGAACTGCCATTATTTTAGAATTATTGATTTCTTACGCTGAAATTTGCATAGATTGTATTTTAAAATTAATAGAGATATTGGAAAATGATTGAGATTATACGGGTTCCTATATTTTAGAAAATTACAACAATTTTTCTTATCGCGACGATGCAAGTTGCTGTAAACTTGACGATCGATCAATAACAATACAGAAGAAAGAGTATTTGATTTATTTTTGTTGTTGTTTCATAGAATGTTAATTTTGTTCGAAAGTTACTGTAATACTGAATTTAAAACTGGTAGGAACTAATACTATATATACACAAATTTCTTAAGCCTCACTGTTTGTACCTTTAATGTTGGATTAGAAAATGTTCATTATATTATCAATTCTAGGTTATAAGTTATCTTTGTAATGTTAGCATGCACAGTTAAGTGCAAGCTGCTAATAATCCCATATGGGGTTTCATAGCTTAATAAAAAAAACTAACACTATACACAATGAACGTTTATACGATCCTGTTTAAATTTTTATAAACATATTTGTCAAGACAGTTTTCGTAGACCTGTTGTTCTCAATGTAACATTCAATCGATTCACGAGCTAGAAATTGAAAAATCAAATGATTTTAACAGCCTTGATTAAAATGAACCCGAACTGCGTTGTCGAAGGGTTAAAGATTGATATTCTATCCACGGTATCAGGCACATATTACAAGAAAAATAATCGTCTGGAATAATGAATTATTCTATCTGCACAGGTTACAACGAATCCGATTTCAACATCAAACGCAATCGTTTCAAGAAAGAAATGGCATAAAGTCATAGCTGGTCCCGCAGCCGTCTAGCAAAAATTACAGTTGGATAATAAAAATTCAAGAACCACTCGCAATAACCGAGATCCAGATAAGGAGGACTGGATTTTCCAGCGCGTTGAGATAAAGCAAATTATACAGATTCGTATTAATAGCCAACAGTAGCGGTTCTGTATCATGGTTGCGATCGTCGGTCAACGTCACGGTGGCTAAGAAATCGCGAAAATTCTCGACGGTGATATCAGTTCCCGGCGAAATTAGACGAGGGAAAGGTAACAAGGGAAAAGACGAATGACCCTGGCGAATGAAGCTGGAGGGCCGCACATCTCGGCTGGACCCCAAGGGTAAAATTTGCATCGTGGATCTCTCTCTCTCTCTCTCTTCTTCCGTTGTTCTTTCGCTGTTCCCAAGTACTCGTTTTATTTCCCGGACCGTGGAAAGCCACGGGAAAGTTTATAATCGGCCGCGACCCCTCAAGGAACACATCATCCGCTCGTTTCATCCCCCGGAAGATGGATAACCAGTCGCAAAAATACCAGAAGTTGTGCGAAAAGTTATGGGACTCTGCACGTGTCTTATACGTTATCCTGCACGGCTCTTCTGCTTTATATGCTTTAATGAATTTTTGAGAATTTAATCAGCGCGTTACACCCCTTTGTCTTCCACGAATTTAACCCTTAGCTCTCGAGCAGTGACTAGGAGTGGCATTATTCAAAATATTGTTTGCATTATTAAATATGTTGGTATCTAATCGATTACTAAATTATATAAATTACATGAATATATATTATATATAATAATAATATAATGCTATAATAATATATATTTTAATATATATAATATTTATTTTACATGATTAGTAAATAATACTATACTATAAATTTTATATTCAAAGAAAAAAGTTAATATAGAATGGAATTATTCTAGGTCGAAAGAATTGTTTAATTTGCAAATTAAAATACCACCGATTGCAAAGGGTTAATGATTTTAACAGAGAAGAAATCGTATACTGACATCTTCAATTTTTTAAATTTTCCAACAATTTTGAATTTCATCTACTCAATTTTATTATAAATGCATAAAGATCCCAGTAAAAATTCCTGTACACTGATCTCCGTGAATATGCAATTTTTTAATTTCTCTTGGACATTTGGGTTATGTAATCTTGAACTATCCACCTGGAAGTATTCTAATGAATTTTAATTGAATGGAATTAATTTTCAGGAAGATCGTTACTATACCTCATCAAGGTTAAGTATCAACCAAGTAAAAAATGACAAAAAATTCAGAAGATGGTTAAACCTTTTTGCTTACGAATGAGTCACATATTAATAACTCCCTACAGACATAACTCCCTAATACGGAACGCAATGTTACAGGTGCACGAGTTTTGGAACAGAGTTTTAATCGTCTGGTATTATGCAGGATTAATAAAGCATGTGCGCGACTTATCAAGCATTTATGGACTGGGTTCAGGACATCCGAGCAATAAATTGACAAGCTATTCCTCGGGTTTACGGTTCCAGGAAAGTGGGAGAAGCGCGCGAAAAAGAGAAATAGAAACCGGCGTCGGGGCTCATCGTAAAAGATGGAGTCGCGTTTAAAGGGTTCGATCTGGCTGAGGATAAAACGCCGAAATGAAATGGGATGTTTCGCCGCTGCGCCGAAAACACGTACACAAAGATATTCTCGTCGCAATTTAAACGGATGCGGAAGTTACGAGAGATTGTTGCGGATGAAGCTCGCTGAATTATACAACGTGAAATTTTATTCCTACAACACACATGTAACGGAAACTCGACATTTTGCGACATTTATTTTGAACATACAGAATAAGACAAATTCATTTCGTGAAACAGGACACTTCTCTTGTTGGTTGTTTCTTTTTTTTTTACAGTTTGTAAAAGTTGCACCATGTTGACACAGCGTGGACACAGCTTTGTGGTAAAAGTAAAGAGGAAATTGTCGAATGAACACAAGTAGAATTCTTTATCGTCTGAATACTTTCCACAAAGAATTAGTTTGCGTTAAACCAACCCATACGCTACACGATTTAAACTATGTAATTGTTGTATTATCCGAAGAATAATGTTCCACTTATTTGCACGGATAATCGAAGTTCTACGATATTCATTAATAATTAGGAAAACACGGGTACTTGAAGTAAATTATACTTGTTGAACTTTCAGTATATTGTTATATATTTCCGATTGTTCGGTGCGAAAATTAAACAATTTTTGTACTCTATACTTATTCCATTTTTACACCAAAGTCTTCAGTTTGAAAATTTACAAAAACTTTTTTTCTAGATCACCATTTGATCATTATGAAAATTCGATTTTATTATAAATCATTATAGACCGATATCGTAAAATAGAATATTCTTATGGGATAATGAAGTAAGAATATCAATAACTGAAAATTATTGATTGAATATAAACTGACAAAAGTTCTAGAAGCCTTAATATTTGAAGCTGATAGAGTAATTAAAATGTAAAACATAATCTATCATATCCGTTCATATTAAATGCTTTAGCATAGTGATCATATTTATTTCAAACTAGTTTTTCGTGCAAATTCGTTTTAACACAACAAAATAAAAAAATTGCAATTAAAGTCAACAATTGATATTTCACATAAATTCTGATGTTACTCGTAATTTAAAATCCTACAATAATTCTATAAAAGTATCCAAAAAGCACAACAAAAATATTTAAGCATTTGATTTAAAATTTTAAAAGAATAAATCAACATTCCCATTATCCATTCATAAATTAGTCTACAAACAATCTCTACTGCTTTCGAGTCGTTATAGGATTCGGACCCCGTAATTGAAGGAAATATTGTACTTGGAAAATCACGACCCGCCGCGTTTTTCCCGCGTGCACGAGAGCACATTTTCAATTTCGTTCTGGGTTGGCTTCGGCGAAGAGCGACGGAGAAAATGATTTTCGTTGCGTCCCATGCGAAAATTCATAACTTCGTTCCGGAAACGGGAAAAATGGTCGACGAAGTCCGACGGTGAATCGACGTGTTTGCAAATGTTCGACGCGCTGCTTCGACGGCCCGTTACGCCAGAGAAAAATTGCCCATTTCATTGTCCACCATTTTTCTACCGGCGAACTATCCTGTCATCCGCCCGCCCACGCTGCAATCACTTGAATTGCGACTATGTACAATGTTTTTGTTTGTCCCTCCGATCCTTTTCGAGCGGCTGTTTTCCGTACTTAATTACCCGCCGACCTAGACTCGGTTCTGACTCTTGCCTCCATTTGTAACTCCCTCGTCTCAGGGGCATTTGTTATGTAGAATAATGACTCGACTGAGAAGTTCTATGCAAAAAGAAATTTTCTGCGTCGATTGCAACGAACAAAATAAAAATTTTCTCTTTCTTTAATACTTTCAATATATTGACAATAGTAATATAACAATTCTCAAAAATTCGTTTCGTTTTTATATAGTATACATTATCTTTGATTTACTAATTTTTAAATAGACGACGGATTTTATCAGTCTAAAACAAAAAGGAAGAAGAGAAACACAAAACTGCCAGTAAACGAATTTGAGAAGACGAATAATTTTTAACAACTCCTGTTCTCTACAGTTGTCCTGTAAATATGTACAAATAAATAACATAAATATACAGAAACTGTGGCTCATGTAATCACCTCAAAAAAAAATACAGTTACTATTTCATTCCCGCTACAATAAATTACACGAAAGGTTCGAATTCACTTTTAATGCAACTCCGCCAAATCATAAGATTAAAATCGCGCGACTAATGGACAAAATAAATCTTTTCCACGTACAACACTCCTAGAAAATTATTTACAGCTCGCCATTCGTATTGTCGAGCTACATCATCAATTGTCAAGTTTTCATCGAGTCTATTCCTTTTATTTCCATGAAGCGATACACAAGAAAATTGTATAATACACAGTGGATTTTAATTTTCTACAGCCCGAGGACAATAATTCACGGAAGAATTACTTTCCAGCAAAACCAACGCAACGTCCAAGTGTTTTCGCGTTCGCCGATTTTGCAGGATGTGTTTCGAAATTTTGTCGTGTATATGGATTTATTGATATTCCGTGGAATACAAAGTGTGCATCAATCGCAGTGAATAATTTGAAACAACAAACAAAAAAAGAACCAGCGGAGGAAATATCGCCGCTTCGACGTTCCATTTTAACGAGGATTTAATCGCGAAATTATCCGCTCGAACGACCGAAAATCATTCATCTTTTTTCGCGCGACGACATTACAGGACGCGTCGCGTTTCCGCGAAACTTTGTGCATTTTAAATCGACAACGACTCTGTCTCTTAGCAATATTTAATATTCGATTAATTCCACTCCCGTCCGCACGTGTACGCGTGCTTTTTGTATACCCAACTAATTGATTTTTATATACGCGTGTCTCCGACCAATTTGTTTACTCGATCGAATTAAACTTGTTTCATTTTATTCCTCTATAATATTTACATTTATAGGAGAGAGAGACACACACATACGGCCCGTGTTTACTGCTCTTCAACGACGCTTATAAAATCCGGAGTGGAGCAATCATCACAGAATACAAAACGTGGAAATATAAGCGTACGACGAAGCATTTGCACTCTGTTCGATTTAAAAGTTTCTCGTTTCGTAGAATGCGATCTACGTGCGCGTATAGTTCAGTTTACAATACTCTATTTACAATGTTTCGCATATGAAAAAGGCAGGCAATTTACGAAATTTTCCAATGGAATTCTCTTCTTTTATGAAGTATTTATGAAATATTTACATTGCAGCTATCACTTTATACATGCAAACCTGTACTGAATTTCTATTGCTCTTTTACGAAGCGTTTACATTAACCCCTTGGACATACAATATCGAGTTACGATGAAGATTCTGAACAGACTTTAATAAATATTAAGAAAATTTCCAAAACAAGGATATTTCAAAATATTGTGTGCAATCAGCGGTGTTTGAATCGTGGTGAAAAGAACATCTTTAAAAACTTGTCAATTCACAGTTCACGGGTTTTTGTTAATGTGTGTTTTTAATAATCATACACAAAGTATTCACTACACTGTGGATTTTTGGCAAAATAAAAGTTGGCTGCTGCTATTGCAAGGGGTAACAGCCAGGCAGACATTTAATTAATTCTTAAAGTAAGAACTTTAGGCAGTTTTACAAATTGAATATTATACATTGATGTTTTTAAGTTATTTTAATCTATCTACATTTACGACTGAATATCTCTTCTCTTGTTCACTGCTTCATAGCGGCGCGACGCCATCGCTACTCAACTCGTGGTGATTACTCTGATCGATCCGTATTTTTTGTTAATAACTATTTAACAAAGCTGATCTAGTTTTTGCTACATTAAAACTTCTAAACATCCCAAAGGAAATCGTTACCGAAAATTTACTAGATTGTCAATTGTGAACCAGAAACGTTAAAAAGTATCGAACAAAGTTTCGTAGAAACGTAAGGGGTTGAAAGAAACGCGTGCAAGGTTGAAAAGAGTAAAACGGCTCGCAGTCTACCTTCAGTAGATTAAGCTCAGTTTCTCAAAAAAATAAAATCACAGGGTAGAAAAGAAAAACTAGTGTAGAACAACCCGGTGCAACCAGATTTTCGCCAGCGTCTCTCGGGCTGCGAAACTCGTTTCGTGTGAAAATGGCTATCGAAAAAGCGGGGCAAGAAATGGTTCGTCATCCGTGGAACGAGATTGCCGATGAAACGTAACATCGTTACGTCCCAACGGTAACATTTATCGCAGCGGAATGTAAATGCACGATCGGCCGGATAAATGCATTTGTCGATGCACCCGCCGCCGTTTTTGTCGCGGGTGCGTTCGCTTCCGTTTCCCCCGGATTAGAATCGAAGCACCGGCTGACAATGATCACTATGGCGCTTCGATATTTTTTTCTCTCTTGCCAAACGAAACGTGTAACACTAAAAATTCCTCTCGACTATTTTTTTTTCCAACGTAAAGAAACGGTCGATCGACGTAACAAATTGATATTCGATCTTGATTTTAAAATTATATATTGGCAAAACTTATTCCGTCCACCAACTCTAATATTCCATTGTTGTAATGATTTATATTATTAATGCGGAAAATGGTTCCATTAACGACACAAAGTGAATACAATGATAAAGCAGAATTCATAATTTTATTAATGGTATTCTAGAATATTAAAATATCTATTATTATATTCTCTGAAATATCATTGTCTCTTGGAAAACATTTAAAGAGTTTAAGACTACTGTTGCGTTACTTTCCACTTATTACAATGATTAAGAAATATTTGTATTTTCTATTTTAATTTAATAGAATACCTCTCTTTTAAATATCATTTCGTTAATAATTTAATAAATATTGCCATAATATATTCTGTATGTTTCTACAACTGCATGTACATAATTCTGTGCGTGAAAACGAGTGACTATGGATCGATACTGCTGCAATACAGAAAAGTACCATTAAGTTGCCATTTAATTTCCTTTTACGTTTCTCGTGCACTTAACCGAAGAAGCGGCTCGTTATATTGATTCAGAACGCGTCGGTAATGACTTGTTTAGTTTATTGGACGTCGACTAACCATGTGAATGAAACTGTAACAAATAACAGTCATAACAAGGCGTAGCCGGGGGTTGGTTCGTGTGATGTTAAGCGTCGCGTGACATCGATGCGCGGGCACGAAAACGCAAATTGCAAATGCCTAACCGCAAAAACGGGAATTCCACGGTCGTGATGCATCGGAGCATGAAACATTCATTGTACACGGAAACCAGATATTAGTTGGCATCGATGTACTGGTGGCCACGTATCTACAAAGTGTTGTGCGCGGGGGTTCGTTCGTCAGAGCAATTCGTGGAACATACCGATGAAGGATGATGACCCCGCGGATCAATTCGCGAAATATGCTGGTCGAGTAACTAGGGGAATTGTTGCAGACGCGGTGCATTAGGATCAGTTGCACAAAGGGTTTGATCAGGGGCAGCGAATATTCACACCATCAAATTCAAAATTCTGAACGCATGGTTCATTTTTTTTCATATGTATTATTGTCTATTAGTAGACTGCGGATTTGTATGCGAAATAAAATTGTTCGAAATCGATCATAATATATGGAAGCTAGATGACAGTGTGTCTTTCAATAATTTTAACGAGTCGAAAATAATGTAACAATATTCTTAAATTCATCGTATTTGCAATTTTGTGTTTTCACTTATTCATTTTTACTGTGAATGCATCGAATCCACAGTATAGTTATTATATTATCACTGAGAGAGGATTGTAATTATTTATATTTTCAATGTAGAAAATATTCACATTAACGACGAAGGGAAACACAATCATATATCGTGAAAATATTAATATAGAAATTAATATTATTGTTTATTATCGCTAGGTTTTAAGAATTTATAGCAAAAATGAGAAGATGCATTTTGAAAGCAGAAGAAACATTCGAATAAGATTTAAGAACACTAATGTATTATTTTCAGCTTGTTGAAATGATAGAATAAAAAACCAATGCAGTTATGATTTCTAAAATTTTTTTAAAAATGCTGAAGTATGAAATTTGACAGAATTTACTACGATTTTCGTTTAGTTTGGATCTACAAATGTTATTACCAATGAAACTAGGATTTTATATGGTATTACTTCCTTAAAATATGTCTACAAAAATTGAAAATGGCATAAACATCACAACCTTTTAAAATTATTAAAGTACGAATCCAATATCTGGCTCCTGTCTCTTGCAATAATAGCAGACAATTTTTATTTTGATTATTATTGGCTACAGTGCGGATCTTTATTGAAAATAAAAAATTTTGATAAAAAACTTTTCAAATCTTTTAATGGTTTTAAACTAGAACATCTACTCATTTTTGTTACAAATACATAAAATCCGCAGTCTAATTATTACAGTATAACCTCGTTCGTTGTCCTTTCTGGGAGTCACGGTTGGGATTACGGTGGCTACACAATGTGCAAGCGGAAGAACACAGAGTGAAACATTGGAGAAACAGATCGTGCGATTGGTTACGACTTTCGGCCCTGTATCGTGCAACGAGCGAGGTCCTACTGTACTTAATTCTAAATTAATGTTACACATAGGGCTCGAACATGAGAACATGGCTAGATTCGTATCGCGAAACCGGCCGAAAGTCTAACATTCCGGAAGATGATTGCTTCTGCTAGCTCAGCCGAACGGAGCCAGTATTCGCAAAAAGTCTGGTAGTTTCTTTCGCTCAAGCGGAGCGTCAAACCGCGATCCCGAGGATGCGTGGCTTTCCTCCGTGCACGATTTTCGCCGGATTTCGCTTTGATTTTATCGCGACCCACCGACGAATGCTGGGAATCATGATATCGACGCCGATAGAACGAATCTCGTCGACGCGGACGCTGTATGTATGTACACCAATCCCGCAAACCCAACCCACTCACGTTCTTGCTCAACTTAAAATTGCAATCGTCTCCCCGTCTTTGATGCGTAACCCACCGAATATCGATTCCTGTTAATTGCAAAGGTTACTCGATAAGTAAAGGGGCGATTGCCATTTAAGAATGGTTTATACAGTTCTCGTTAACCCTTAAGTGGATAATCGAACTTTAAAAACGCAATCATTCAACGAAATTATATTTAACATTACATTTATATTTAATATTCATCTAAATCCACAAATAGTTATGTTATTATTAATAGTCAAACATTTAATAATTACTGTCATTTTGAGTGGGACTACATCAGCCCTAATAGTTACTCAAGGATTAATGAGGTTAGCATAGTTCTCGACTAATCAATTGAGCACACAAATAATGTCTCGATATACGTGGAACGAGATATGTATAATATTTGTTTTATTTTTAAATATACGTCACCAACAAGAGATGCGTATCAACTTATGTGTGAGATTTTTTTTTATTCAAATGATACCAAACACGACATCATTTGGATCAGAATTGAACGAGTGAACATGATCCAAATTGTGGTGTGTTTGATCTCGTTTTAATCATAGAAATGTCACGAATACCTTGAGGAAGATTTTTCATAAGAAATCATTAGAAACAAAAATGTTCTGTCATTAGTTATTTTGTTACTTTGCACGCTCTCCTTTTCTACCAGAGATCAAGGAGTAGAAAATCATCCGTACTTTTTATGAGCGACAAAAAATATAAAAAATCGATGCTCCCCACCCCACCGATTGACATTCACTCCCAAACTCGCTTCTTTCTTGATTTTCGTCGCGCGTTCTAATAACTGGCAGCACAGGTTCGCTCTAATCAACAACTCCATTAAAACTTGACGAATTTCTCGCGAAAACGGGGACAACGGAGGACAAGGGGCCCGGTCGTGCAAGATTCGCGAGCAGATTAACCTCTCGCCGAATTGCAAAAGGTCCCGCGATACGGTTTCGTTGCGAAGGGATTATTCTACGGGGGCGTAATATGCTATCGCTCGTGAATTTTCAAGCAATCCCGGGAAATAGGAAGATGAAGAATTCGCACGGCGCGGCGGCTGGAGTAAAAAAAGAAGCGCGTCAACGTGTATGGCTGCCGGGAAAAAGGGGAGACGGGATTTATTGGATGAAATGCAAATTGAATCGTAGTTAGCGAGAACGCCGAGAAACGACGCGAGTAAATCGTGCTCCTCCTACTTTCCAAGCATCTCTCCCCACTCTCCACTTTTCCTTTCCCCCCGCCATTCTACTCGAGCTGCCGATAATTCGCACATAAATTCACGACAAATTGAAATAAAAACTGGGTCGATCGAGATGCAATTTACTCGGATCCACTCGGCATTACGAAAAACGTTGGGAAAAAAATATAGAAGAACATCGAGAGGATCGGTTGGGGAATGGTTGAAGGAGGCGGGATTGTTTAGCGCCCGGAAACCAATCGCGACGCCGGTAATTCCCTCCTCGCGTATTAATTACGCGACTTCTGAAGTCCCCGCGATCAGATAAACTACCGTGACCGGTGATAATTGCCGGCTTAATTGGTGAAAATTATTTTCTTGCCCCGGCCGGTTGTTGCCGATGAGTTGCTGCTGTTGTGGCATCCCCAGGGTGTGAAGCGGAGATTGCGCGAATGCTAGGATGGTCAAGATGAAAGAAACAGTCCGTTTTTTCGCGGCATTGTTTCCAAATGGGAGCGCGACTTTAATCGTTTTTTCGATTGTAAGTTTTACTTGGCACTCTTTTAGTGGAGAATTTTTATATGGAGATACAGGTGAGAATTGTTTCACACCATTTCTCCATGATGTGCTGTTACAAGTTGGAACAATTTGTCCATTTTTGTTTTGCTTATTTTTAGTATTATATAAAACATTTTTCTGTGATATACTTTCAATGCTAATGTTTTTACATGTTGACCAATTCATCGATTTTTAGAATGTAGAGATTTGATTACATATTCATGATATTTCTGATTTTCATGAATAGGTTACAGTTGCGTTTTGCGAATAAAATTTAGAAAATCAAGGGAATGAGAACGTCAGTATAGAAAGAAATTTAAAAAATGATTGGACGTGGCACAGAAACAAATTTAGAAAATCATAGGGGACGGAAATGGTGTGGAAACAAATTTTAAAAATGATAGGAGATGAATACGGCAGAAAAATAAATTTAAAAAATGGTAGGGGACCGATATGATGCAGAAATAAATTTAAATAATAATAGGTGATGAATATATCGCAAGGATAAATTTTTTAAATGATGGGATTAAATTATTTCTAAAAATACTGCATTTATGAGATCATCATTGGAATTTTTGTTTGATTATTGCCGTAGATTGCAAATCCCTATGCAAAATAAAAATTTTCTTTATCAATTGTAAGTCACAGAAGCCATATAAAACTTTCTTTCTATTTTCAATAATTTTAATACATCGAGAATAACATATGGGCGTTCTTAATTTGTCGTAATGTTTTTACTGTTTTAAATTACCTCTACCGATTTTTGCCATAAACGCGTAAAAACCGCAGTTTAATCATTAGAATTAATTGGACTGCGGATTTTGCAATTTACGTAGAAGATTTGCAGACTATTGACGACTAATTGTAGTCGACACGGCGACAAATTAAATTATGTACAAAAATCCTGCAATTATGGGAAGGCCCGTCTGATCCTCAGAGTCGTCATGAAAGGAGCACGTCAAAAACCGTTAACGCGGTTCTAATTCAGTCGCGTGTCTCGCCTAGGACAAAGGAGTACTGGTTCACGGTGGTCGCTCGCGAATCAGGTTTTATCAGGAGAAACATTTTTTCCTTTCCCCTCAGTCTGGCTCTGTGTCCGAGCTTCGGTAACCCAGCCCTTGCGCCCCGGTTCTTTTAATGACCACTTCTGGCTTCATAAAAATGGCCGGCCCTGGCTGGGCATTATGTGAAATTAAGGGTTTTACGAGCCGCTCCCCTGGTTATGTTTAAATCGCACAATGCGAGAAGTGTTACGAACCTGGCTGCCTCTTTCCGCTTCGTGTGCCGCTGTATTAAAAGTATGCGATGTTTCGCTCAAGCGTGTGCCGCTCGTAAAGGACACTGCGAAAGGATTTTAAGTTGTTCCCTCCGGATGACGGTATAAAGGACCGGTTCTCTAGACCGGCGAATACGGAAAGTACTGTTCCCGAGGATTTAACCGTAACGAAATAGTAATTTCGGTTTTTGTGAGACTATAATACAATGTTCTTGAGAGTCAAGCCACTGGCAAAATACTTGCAGCACGAGATGGGATTATGGTTCTTTTTTAGTCATTTCAAATCCTTTCATTCAGTGATCAGTAGACTCTATGTAAAATAAATATTATCCAGGTTGATTGTGAGAAACACAAGTTGTATGAAAATGCGTTACCATTTTTAATCATTTTACTCAGTCGAAAATATTTTGAAATTATTTTTAGGTCTTCACAGTTTTGTATTTAAACTATGCTTGACGAAATAAATTATGGTGGGGGATGAATTTTTGCCCTTGTACAGATTAAATTCTTAGAGCCACTTGGATAAGTTGACAATATTACATTGTAACGATCAATTTTTAAATGATAGCTTGAATACACATTACAGAATATTTATTCAAAAGATACTGTTCAGGATAATGATCCATAAATTATTTCTTGCTATAGATCAAGATTCTGAAATTCTTAAAGAATTCAGACCAACTGCTGCGTGGTTCTCTTACGGACGAGTCTAATGAATTAATTACTTATTTCTATCAGTATAAACCGGATTTAATGCAAACGTCGTTCAACATCGATTAGTACCGAGCATGAGTTATGGCATTAGAACTGTCGATGGAAAGTGGAAATCGAGGAAATCGAATGGAAAACATCGAATGTAATTTCTACGAAGGATACTCGTAGCATGGAGTCAAATCACGAGCGAATAAGAAAAAGTCGGTGGAGCTATCGATATCGCGACGATTTATGACGGTGGAGGATTCACCAGAAGTATGATCGCTTTCACTGGCTGCATTGGCTTCAGTAAAATAGAGGAGGAATGAAGATCGTGACAGTGGAATCTGGTTCGTGTCGTCTCAACTTAATCGTTTTCTGTCGCTCGATACTTCGACAATGGAGAATCGAGGAAATTAATACTGTCCATAACCTTTCTAAACAACAATTTCTTCTGCCTTCAAAATTTTTTATTGCATACCTTAAAAGGTAAACCTCAAAATTACTTGGAGAGAAGTCAAATTATCTTGCAATGTGAAATACAGAAGACATAAAATTTTATAAATATTTCAAAAATGAATTGCATTGATATATCTAATGTATGTAACATGATATTTGGTCCCCTCAGGGTTTCAAATTCATTTACCAATCCTCTCCCCTATTTCCACTCTCACCATCGCCTTTTCAGCGGGACCTACTGTTTATGGTGGGTTCCGAACCACCTTTGATATATCTAATGCATTTTATGCATTTATGCATCCTAATTGATAGAAAATAGATCAGAGTATTTCATTTAGACTTCAAGTGGATTAATGACATTTTTTTTAGAAAGAAAGAATTAAGACAAAATATTTTTCTATTGCTTGAGTAAAAAAAATAATGTGATAATATTAATAGAGATTAATTTTACTATGAAAAATACAATAATTTGAGCATCAATATGTACAGCATAAATGATAGTTTAATTAAAGAAAATACCTAACATTCTTGTATCTTAAAACTCAACATTGGAACAATAATTATCATTGAAGATATAATATGTAGACGGTGCACGTGACAATACTATATTGACTTAATGCTTTCCGCTACCTCCATCTCCGCAACCATTGAAAAAACGCTGCTGATCGCAGTACCGCGACCGGGCCGATAAATTGCACGGCAACAACTCGAAATCCAAAAAGCGAAAAAGCTTAATCGCTTCGTTCCAATTTAACGAAGAGCCCCGGATTCAATTGTAACGTCCTCCATCACGGATTCTTTTTGAACGATTCCGGATTCCCGGAGCACAGTTCGCAAAAAAAACATACAAAAGAGAATTTAAAACTAAGGGTGGGGGGGAGGTATAAGTTACTGACGAGAGAGGGAGGGGAAACGTTATTAAAAATTCAACGGCTCGTAGCCGGGGCTTTTGTAATTAATTTCCGAGACAAATTCGCTGGAGGGTTAAATCCTGCTTTTCAAAGATAAATTCTGGCATCAAAAGGGGATCGCTCGGGGGTGGCGGGTACTTTGAATGTCAGGTGGTTGTCAGTTGTTTCGCGGGAGTCAATCAAAAAACCTGATTCTGCGGAGATTCCGCGAGTCGAACGAGAGCTCGGGTGATAAAACAACAACAACAAGAACGACGAGGGGGAAGGGAACTAAATAAATAAATACGTGAAAAGAATTTTCCGATACGTGACCGACGAGATGTATCCATTTCATCGTTGACTCGAGGCGGTCTCTCGACTCGTCGAGAATATTGTGCCGGGGGTTTCGTGTGCGGGTATCGATTTCTATCGCCGTGAGCGGAGCAACTCGACAAAACAGCTCGCAGTTATTCCTGCAGAACGACGATGGGACGTGAACGAAGTAAATCAGAACTTCCGGTTCCCGGGGCAAGTTCAACAACACGGAGCCATCGCACGCCGCTGGGATTATCGATGATCGTGGAAACTTGATCGCCGCTCCGTCACGGTTTATCACGTTTCCCCGTTTCATTAATATTATTGGACTCTCGCAGTATCCTGGTGCAATGATTAATTATACGCGCTGACCAAGGGTTCGGCGCTCAAAATTCATCATTCTGTTCTTTAACACTTTCAGTGTCACGTGTATCTAAAACGAGAATTTATTTGATCTTTTGTTACCATATTGCGGATTTTGTGATTTTATAATGAACATGGATTGGTCAAATACAACATATTTACCTCACACAAATTTTCTTAAATATTTATGGATACAAAGACAAGATGTAACTTTTACTTTTTACTTCAATCATTTCTTGGTGTCTTCTGTCGCGCTCAAATTTCGTCATTCTGTTCTTCAACACTTTGAGTGTTATAATGAACATACACTGTTCAAATACAACATATTTTTCTGAGAAAAAGTTTCATAAATATTTATGGGCTCAAAAACACGATGTAACTTTTATTTTAATCATTTTTCGGTGTCTTCTGTCGTGCTCAAATTTCGCCATTCTGTTCTTCAACACTTTGAGTGCCGTATTGTTACAATATTTTACTTTTATAACGAGCATGGACTGGTCAAGTACAAAATCATTTTCAATATTTATTTCTCAGGCATTTATGGGCTTAAAGATATAACGTTTACTTCAGCCACTTCTTCATATCTTCTGACGGGTGAGTTCGGACAAAAGGATTGACCTCTCTTAAGATAAAAGACCTTAGGGTGTAATGAACACTTGCGCAAAACTTCATGAAAATCTGCGTTATCCAGCCACCGGGGTTTCCTTGTAAGATTGTTACATCAGTTGCGCGGCTACGGGCGTCTGACGTTTTCTTAGGAGAAACCGGTCGGAAAGCGAATCGTTCAATTAACTCGTGGAGAGGGAGGGAAGAAATCGATGAAAAGCGACAGGGTACCGACCGAATGATAGCATGAGCCGGCGTTAACGACGCGCTTGACAAGGACCGGCCGTGTTATTAAGCCGGAATGCCGGGTATCGATTTCTCGAGCGTACGCAGAGATCCGCGCGCGGTCCGCGAATTCCCGTGGCGTGCCTTCGACATGTGGAGCGTGAAGATGCCAGCGGCGTCACGCAAACATGCTGTCTGTCGGATGAAATTAGACGGTCAGACCGCAGCTTCTGGGTATGTAATAGTTCGCTCATGGGTATTTAACGAGTTTTGCTCCGTAACAGTTTAATAAAGTTCACCTGGACGCTGTTCGACTCTCTCTCTCTCTCTCTCTCTCTGCTCTCGGTTATGTCGCGCCGGCCACCAGTTCCACCGTCTTCGCACCTACAGTGAATCACGAAAGTATTTGAACGCACTTTAACCCCCAGTGTTTCCCAAACTCTCGATATCTGTGTACCCCTTCTATAATTTTCGTAACACTGAGTATTCCTCGTCAAAAAAAAAAATTGCATATAGTTTAATAATAATCAAAATATATTTATTTTTCCCTTTTTTAAACTATAAACAAAATTAAAATAAACGAAAAATTAAATTCACTGATAATAAAATATAAATAAAATTTATATTATAAATAAAATTCATTATAATCAATGATAAGGATTAATTATTTGTGTTGGGACGACAGACATTATAGTTTTATTGCATGAATTTTCATGATAAATAGCTCTCTTGTACAGTTGATAGACTGGTACAGTATATTTTCTATAGACGCGACGATGTTTACACGATAGATGCGACCAAGTAAAGGAGATAGGTAGAACTGGATATAAAAAACAGCTTCCCTGTATGATAGATGCGACCAAGTAGTGGAGATAACTAGAAGTGGAGATAAAAATAATAAAAACGTGGTAAAATAGCTTCCCTGTACGATAGATGCGACCAAATATAGGAAATAAGTAGAAATGGAGATAAACAATAGCTTCCTTGTACAGTTGATAGACTGGTACAGTATATTTTCTATAGATGCGACGATGTTTACACGATAGATGCGACCAAGTAAAGGAGATAGGTAGAACTGGATATAAAAAACAGCTTCCCTGTATGATAGATGCGACCAAGTAGAGGAGATAAGTAGAAGTGGAGATAAAAAATAGCTTCCTTGTACGATAGATGCGACCAAGTAGAGGAGATATGTAGAAGTGGAGATAAAAATAATATAAACGTGGTAAAATAGCTTCCCTGTACGATAGATGCGACCAAATCCCTCCAAGGCTGTCGCGTCTATAGTAAATATACTATAATTGGAGGGATTGGAAGACTATCGAATGAGCCATTTGTGGATCAAGATGTTTTTAATCCACTTTACCCTAGATCCTTCAAGTGAACGTTACTGTATTGTCCAAATGTTACATACTTTTAACGCTACCTCGGTTATAACAGAGTTCCTTGTTGCACGCCCACGCGTTGCTGACGGCGTGGGACACTGCCTGGGTAATTCGCGATTGTGAAAGGCGGATAACCTACCGGAACAATGTTAGGCGCGTGCGATACCGTGGGTCGGATAAATATTTGCGCAGCCAGCGTTTTTTCACCGTAATTTTAGGGCGGGACGTCCCGTGTTAATACGATCTTAGCTTTTCTGCGTGATGCTGCCTCGTAACTCGACGAGCGAAACGCTTCTGTCAACACGTGGCACAAGTGGTTACCTAGTTTACGAGTTGCCCACTTCGCCAGTAAACAAAATGGGCGGCGCTGTTATTTCTCTTTTGTTCCTGTTTAGTTTGATGGAACGCGCGCGTATTTCTGTATCGTTCGCTGTTGTTCGGTTTATGTTTGTTTCTTAGCGTAACGACGGGTGCGAATTAATATTGTTTACGCTCGGTAAGCAGCTACTTTTGTTAACTTTGCAATATTGATGTTTATTTATAATAATTATTATACCCTAGCACAGAGCTGGGTAAAGAAATTAAGTACTTTTCTCGGGACACTTCTGTGGATTTTTATGCACGATAGAAATTATTGTGAGAATTGCAAGAGAGGAATTAAATGCAAATTCTCTAGAATATTTTTTTTTATTTAAGGTTTAACGTTGCATCTACATCTAGGTCATTAGCGACGAACTTCTATGGTGCTTTTAGATTTTGTGGAGGAGGTTGATTTCTTTAAGAAATTCAATAGTGTTTGTTATATGTTTTTCGGATGTGAGGGCTTTTGAACATTATATCGATGATTTTTTACAATTTCAACAGTATTATGTTCTACTAATATCAGAACTTTCGAATTTATAATGATTAATGAACCACAAGCCTCCGAATGTGACAATAATTGACGAGTCCTGTAATCCAGCATCCATTTTCGATAATGCACCCCTGAGGCTCACTTCATGGTCAGTGTTATGGATCATAGTCATTGTTTTGTAAACAATTGTTCATTACGGAAATTCGATACCGCTTTACTAGTAGATTTTGATGATATGAAACAAGCAATAAATGGTTTCGAACCGTACATGATATATTAGTTAATGGAGAAATATAACACTGAAATATTAGTGATAAAAAATTCGTTGTCTACTAATTGCAGACAGTGAAGTTTGGACAGGCATGTGTCCCGTAAATGGAGAAAATCAACAGTCCAGTGATTCGTTGCAACGTGTTCCAAATTGTTTGAGAACACGCCGATCGGTAGATTGATATGCAAGTATCACTACAAAACGTATCAAACAAGTCTCAGTCCCATCCCTAGCTATTTGATAGGCCACCCTTGCTATCAACTAAACTAACATTCGATCGATCATCCTACGATTCCAGTCGTTGATTCTATTGAAATGTGAATGATTCAAATGGAAACTGTGTCCGAGTTTAAAAAAAAAAAACAATGATCGATAGAGGTATCTGTGAAGGAATCTTTTCTGTTTGGCCGGGGATGGCAATTTATTTCTATCGATCATCTTCGTTTGTATTTCATAGCAGTGATATTGCGCGGGATTGCATAGATGAATTGGTTTGTCCGGTAGCTGGCCACAGTAGCCCCACGATTTTTAAAAAACAAATAACTAATTAATACTTGTTTATAAAGTAATTTAATTTCAAATACTGAAAAGCTGTTCATTGATTCATTTATCTAATTGAACGACTATAAGGTAAATAGTATTTTTGATTTGTGCAGGATTGCTTTCACGAATTAGCCCTACAATCTTTTAAAAACAAATAACTAATTAATGTCTGCTTGAAAAGCAATTTAATTTTAAGTATATTCGATTTTCATGTGAGTGATCTATGGAACTATTTAAATCAGTAACGATTTAGTAAAAATTAACTAGATAGAGTGTAAGTTGAGAGACCTTCGTTATTAAATGACTGACAAATTTAAATAAACACATTAAATTCTTGTGGCAGTCAACGTGTTAAAAGAGAAAATGCATTATCATATGTGCGTCCTACAATTGATTTAGAGAATTTTTATTGCGCATAGAAATTTGCATATAACATTGACAAAGAATTTCGCGCAGGCTTGAAGAATGTCGTCGGCATTCTGGCTAAGTACAATCACTATAACACCCACGCTGAATCGAGTCAGTGCTGGCGTCGAATAACGTTACACAAGCCTTTCAGCGCAAGTCGCCGTCAATACAGCCGACGAGTTTATTACTCGATAGCTAAAGTCACGAGATGAGATTGAAATATTTATCCCTCACGGTCGAGATTTTCCGGGAACGATTTCATGTCTAGCCTGAAATTTTATAACAGGCAGCTTCGGATTGCATCGCGACTAACAGTCTTCGACAACACGGTCGACCTCCTGCGATATTCGCATAACGCTCGCGATCCTTTCGGATCTACCGGGGGCCATTCCCGACTGATCGCTGCACGATCCAGCAGCTGTAAGTGTGTAACTGTAAATTGGAATTGCTCGGAAGCACCGATATTACACCGCAGTAAAAATATAACGTGTTACATAAAGTTGCGTGCAGCAATTCCCGTGGACGTGACTGCATCAAGTTGTCAAGTTTAACGATCATTATAATTTACGTGGATGTTCTCCAGTCAGCAGGGAGCCTGGCGAACGATGAAAGAAAAACCAATGACCTTTTTGTCTAATAATTGCATTAAAAATTCAGTGTAATTTATTTCGTAAGATCAATATCTAAATAGCATTCTGCATTAATTTCAATTTTATTTTCGTCCCGTAAAATTATTTATTGAAACTGTTCGTATAAATCATGTATTGGCATGAATAATTGTACGTTTCATTTATTTTATATATGGTTATATTTCATTAACTCACTCATAACTGTTAAATGTATTAACAGATGTATAAAGTTGCAGTGTCGTATAAGCTTCCACACTTTAATGATATGAAATCATTAATTTTTATATTGCTATTCATTTCTCGCTTGTTAGAATGTCCTACAAAGTTACGAGGACAATTAAAAAGTTTAAATAAGTGCTATTGCTGTATGAAGAATAATGACAACTCTTCAATATTATTTATTAAATTAATTACTCTCCAATACTCTAATATAATTTGTTCTCTGGATGATTATATTTTATTTTCTAAGAACACCGTGTCGTAATTCCTTTGCGAAATATTGTTCATAAAAGATACATTATATTTTATAAAGAACTATACCTATGGAAATTGTGATAAAATCTCACGAATAAAGATAAACGATTCTACTCATTCCCACGCAGCCTCGAAACGAAAATTTTAATAAAGTCGAATTAAGCTCGCCATTCTTTCATTGTGGAAACTCTCTGCACACTCCTAAAATATACCCTTAAAAAGGGAATGAAATTTGCATAATTAATTCAGCCAGGAGTCTATAAACCCTTCCAGAGACCCGGTAGATTTGTAGAATCGCTTAAACTGTTCTACTTGCGGCCAAGGTTACACCGTTAATCTTGTTATAACCTGAACAATAATCTAGCCTAATTCGGGACGCTGATGGTTTGGAAGATGGCGAATAATTCGGACTTGTAAAACATGCTACACCATAGTATCTGTCTAGACTCGAAGGGTCTGATATTTCCAGGGTCGCGTTTGAAATAATTGTTTAATGAAAATTCAGCGAGGGGGTTCGAGGGGATGGCAAAAAGGAAAACAGTTTGGCGTGTTGGCGTAAAACGCCTTTGGAACGGTAGTCGCATTTAAATTCTACATTCAGTCGCAATATCCCGGGACGAATCACGGTACAATAAGTGGCACCAGATGGTGCCTCCTAATAAGCGGCGCGCCTTTGCACCCTTCATCACCAACGACCACCCCCGCAAACCTAATTCTACTGGAGCTCCGCGAAAGACAAGGCCCGTGCAACTTCAATTAACAAATTCTTGCCGAGGGAATCTCTGCGACTCTAATTAGGGAAGACCGGAGGAAATTCTGTCGGGAGACCGTCTCCTGGTAATTTGTTTAAAAATATTGCACCCCTACCGAACAGCACCCGCCGAATTGATATGCTCCGGGGAAGCACGGGCAATTGCAGTGACTGAATGGAAACAGACGACCGTTCCTCCAGCATGATATAATGCTCACTGTAATCCATGTTTTACAAAAGGAGAATTTTGATCGGCCACGTTTCGACAAATTTAATTGTCCTTACTTCTTACTAGACTGCGGATTTTATGCATTTATAACAAAAAATGAGTAGGTGTAATTTAAAATACTAAAAATATTAGAAGAATTTAATGTTATATTATTTTCAACCTATCAGGCATATAAAAAAAGAAGATAAACTTCGATTTCACTCCAGATTGTTGCAATAAGCTAAAAAATATTTATTTTGCATAAAGATCTTGCAGTATTTTTATTACTAATAGATGTTTTACGTTGTGCGTGTGTATGTCGCAGATTTTATTAGTTCTCGGACAATATATTTTTATCTGCAATGATTTCTGAAGCATTCAATATTTTTTAAATAAATGAGGTTTTTAAACGTTTTGAACTTTCAGTATCAAATGATAACGACGTCCAGGATTATTACACGAAATTATTTGAATCAATTTTTCATGGAACTGTGTTATTCATTTCTGTCGTAATTTAATTGATTATTGATGACCTGCATGGACCAGACAGATTTTAATAAATAATTTTTCAATAAATTTCCGCGTGGAAATTTCTGAATCGTTCGTATGCTGGCATTATTAAAAGGAATTTTTGATAAAAACATTGCAATTACATACATGAAAGCTTAAAGACTCGACAACTGTTGCACGAAGTGTTTCAATGAAGCTTTTAGTAATTCAATGTAATCGCAAAGCTGCTGAAATGAAACACACTAAAAACATAGTACAACAATGAACTTTAACTGCGTAAATATATGCAACAAATATCTATATCGAACGTGAAAGACTCGAGCAAAGTTCACATTGAAATTGAAGCAACAAAAGCATGATTATAGAGATAAGAAACCATTGTACGTGTTGAGTGCAGTTCATACATTCTAAATTTCACATCTGCACAAAAATCCACAGTCTATTCACCAGATGATTAAACCTCGTTACAAGCGAGATACTTCCAAAGGTAGGCAAAACCGGATAAAATTATGTTTGTACTAGAAGCCGAATCTCTTTTACCAAAGTTCATCGATCACATTGAGTTCCAGCTGAAACATTTCTCAGAGCAGCTGCCGCACAAAAGGAACAGTGGAGTCGACAGTAACCCTAGTTATCAAATTCCCGCTTCAATTAAAACTTTTTGGGTAAACTGCGCGAACTTACGATAACCTGGAGCTCCGATATCCGAACGATCGATACAGGTTGACCCAGAGGAATAGTTTGAAGGAAGCTGTAGCGGCTAGAAACTTGTTTAAGACTTGCCAAGCCATATAAATCTCCGAAATTGTCTTATCGACAGTGTCTCAAGAAACCAACAAGTCGAAGCTTGCAATCGACAAGCTGGAATGCGATTAGAAGCCACTTTGGGTACTGTTGTGGTTACTGGATCCTGCGTCTCTGGGGGATCATCCCATTATCGAGTGTCCTGAAAGACTGGGACGTTGGCCCTTTCTCTTCGTTGTCACGAGTTTCGTACGTAGAGGTCGTTAAAAAGTGCTGCTCTCAATCTCACGGCCCGCTCCTCACGATCAAGGACGGGGAGCAGGATCGAGGATGATCCGAGTGGACGCAAACGGAGAAAGATAAATGGATGAGCAGAGCAAAGAGTAAAAGTCGTGAGGAGCATCCTGTTGATGGACGCAGCTGGCAGTATTTTCGAGTGGAACTTTGATCGCGGTGGGTACAGGCTGATTAACATTTTAGTATGCAACGTAATCTAATTCAATTATATAACTTTACTAACCTACTTAGAGCAACTGAGCAATACTAATTCAGTGACAGAAAATTGTTGGTTTTTAACACCACCTTACCGGATCCAAAATGTATCTGATATAATAGAATGTTTAATGTTCTCGGCGCAAGGTTCGATTCGCTTGTTATTTTATTCTATAACGTAATTTTGCAAATAACGAAGTTAAATACTCGACGTCTCGATCTTTGTTTAGATCATTTTCAAGATTAATTAGAATTGCGTCTGTAAAATATTATACAATTTTCAAAATACTTTATGAAATTCGTTGTAACATATGTCATTAAGAAAAATTACCCATTTGCTTTGTGATGAAATTAAATGAATTCTTTACTATTGTGTATCTGATATATATTGTTTTATTAAATTATTTATTTATATTAATTAGTTTATATAAAAATTGCAAGATTGAATTTATTTAGATTTTTATAATAATGCGTGCTCGAGTAAAGAAATTTATTGAGTAATTTCTAATGTAAGCATATTTATAATTTCAATAACCAGTTAATAACCAGTTAATAACCGGTTAGTATTAATTATTTTTTTATGAAACCTGGACTGACATCTTCGTGATACTATTCTTTTTTTTACTCTATTAGCTTGTTTAATCAACAACATACTGGAACCTGGACTATCCGAACTGTTCAATATAACAACTAACAAGGACGTAAAGATTTGTACAATAAATCGCATTGTATGTTGGAATTTATTTAAGAACAATTTGACAAAAATAATCTACTGTTATTTAGTAGGTACATTCGGTTGCTTTATATCTTTCAAGCGCGTATATAAATGATACATTGTGTCTATGCTGTCGGCGTCATGGGACCCTCAACTCTCATTTGTTTCTGAGATCGTCATCTGGTTTTTCAAGAGCGCTCCTCACTTCTGTCTAGATTATCGAAGAGTAAAGACGTGCCTCACAACGTGCCTTCAGAATATATTATTTGAATAAATTCTATTTCATTTTTATAAAAGTCTGGTTTATTAGAATAAACCCATATTCCAAGATTGTACACATTCGGATAATCTAGGTTTCGTTGAATTGTGAATTAAATGGGTAAGTAAATTCGATGAAAATTGTGCCGCGTTTCGTATCGATTTAATCGTAAAAAATGTCGCGAATACGTTGACAGGTGTTCTATAAAACAGATAATTAACCACAAGACTGTATAAATAAATTTTTACACGAGTCCACGCTTCTTTCCCATAAATCGAGACATGGTGTTGTGAGTATCGAAGAAGGAATGGAGAAATGGGAGGAAGGAAAGATCAAGGGACAAGGGGAGGGAGGAAAGGGTGAGGGGTGGGGGTTAAATACACGATTAAGTGGGAGAGGAGGGAACGAACGACGTCGGGTGTCGGGCATCGAACTCTCGGCACAAACACGGGGACGTGATACGTCGAGCGAGAGCGATCATGCGGTATGTGCAGGTATCCCGAAGAGACATTGCGGGGCCACGTGAAATAGACTTGCAGGACTTAACGGTGCTCGAATTGCCGACGATCGTGCGAACTGCACTCTACCGGCACGACCTTATGACTGATTTCAATCGCGCCCGCACGACTCTCTGCTTCATTCCGAGGCACTAGCGACCTCCTCTCTGTCCCTCTCTCTCTCTCTCTCTCTCTCTCTCTCTCTCTCTCTCTCTCTCTCTCTCTCTTTCGCATCGCAAAGCATGTTCGATTAACACCGAGTTTCAACTACCCCCGCGAACTTCTTCGAGTTTAGAGAATTGACTGACAGACTTCGCCCCGCGGACTCTCATACTAGAGTTCGTACTGTTATACGTACGGAATGACCCGCATCAACTCCTGAAAGCTATCGTGCAACATCGCCCCTAACTATGCATCGTACGTTTATAGCAGGATGCAGGAAAGATCTGATCAGGTTTACGATGACGAGGTTGTTATTGGCAGTTCCAGCAGATGCGCGGGAAATTAGTGGTAACATGTGCTACACACTTCCGTAATTAGTTTACGGATTTTACACATTTCTGGCGAAATTTGTAGGTAGGTGATATTTCGGTAGGATTGCATAGATTAATTGGATTGTATAGTAGCTAGACACGGTAGCCCTGCAGTCATTTAAGAACAAATAACATAATTAAGAAAAGTAATAGATCAATGATTGCATTATCAGTATGCAAAATTAAATTACTTTTGAGGCAAACATTAATTAGTTATGTGTTTTTGAAAGACTCTTTCTGAAAATACTATTTACATTATTGTCTTCTAATTAAATCAGTTATAGATCAATGATTGCATTATCAGTATGCAAAATTAAATTACTTTTGAAGCAAGCATTAATTAGTTATTTGTTCTTAAAAGACTGTTTCTGAAAATACTATTTACATTATTGTCTTCTAATTAAATCAGTTATAGATCAATGATTGCATTATCAGTACGCAAAATTAAATTACTTTTGAAGCAAGCATTAATTAAAAACAATAATGTAAATAGTATTTTCGATTTTTAAAATAAACATAATAAAATATAACATAATAATAAAAAAAAACAAGTTAAAAATAAACATAAGCGAGTCTATGGAACGACTTAAAAATTATGTTATAAAACTAGTCCCACGGAATATCAATTGATTGATGCTAAAATTAGAACTATTATAAAATAGCTAAAATTTAAAGAATAAAAGAATTTAATTAGTTAATTGCCAAATTAAGAACCCAGGAAAATCCGACGAACATGAAATTTTTAATTTATAAAATCGAAACTTGAAAGACCGAATTTTGATCGGTATGCCTTTGATGATAAGGGCAAACCCGATGCGATAGTGTAAAACTTCGCGAGCAGTACCATTCTACGTTAATATGTTTAATATGGTGTCCGCAGAATCGTAAAAAATTACAATATAATTGGATGAAAAAAATGGTTACAAAGGATGAGATAGACGAAATGGAATGAGCAGCTACTGCGTTCATGATTAAAGTAATGCAACGAAAAAACTCACCATGTAATAATGCTGGATGTTACGGGTCGAGAATTAATCCTACTTGCAAAAAAGTTCCAGTGGTTCTTCCTGTAGCACGAATGAAATCATTTATGTATAATGAGAATATTTTGTATTTAGAAGAAATAGAATGAAAATGTATGGAAATGTACATAGATGAATAAAACAAGTTCGAATTAATAGGAATACGGTTAGATTAATTTTTGATATGTTTTTAATCAAAGATAGTCTAAGATATTCTAACCTATAACCATTAGAATTGGAAGAAGCAAATCATTCAGCTCAGCAATGATCTCTTCGAGTTCCAACCCTAACGAATCGGCCACGCAGCGTAATAGTAATTTATGTTTAATGAGAATATTTTGTATTTAGAAGAAATAGAATGAAAATGTATGGAAATGTACATAGATGAATAAAAGAAGTTCGAATTAATAGGAATACTGTTAGATTAAATTTAGATATGTTTTTAATCAAAGATAGTATATTCATGTTCAAAGATAAAATTAAACATCTATTCTAACCTATAACCATTAGAATTGTAAGAAGCAAATTATTCAGCTCAGCAATGACCACTTCGGGTTCCAACCCTAACCGATTCGGCCACGCAGCGTAATAATAATTAGTGTCGAACGCTCTACACAATATGTACCGGCGTCGCGTGCATTTTCATCGCATCAGAAATGAATTTCTGGTAATCTTTCGGATCGAAACTGTCTGTCTGAACCGACTGCATGAATCTAGCTCAATTACGAGGCACATGAATGACGTGTCTTAAACGTACACCGTCGGGCACCGTTAGATTGAGTAATGCACGGTGCCGCTGCTGTCCGACTTCTATCGACTTGAATGACTGTCTCGCCGGTATTGACAGTCTTCCGGTTGCACGTTATTAGACCGTTACCACGTGAATCCGTGGAAACTCGGAAAATGGACAGTATGCAATTGCAGCTGTCCTTGAAATAGAAACGTTAGGTAAATGACCCCGCCGACTGCATAAGAATGCGATTGTTTGGTTATGTGTACGTAAAGTGGACGCGAGATCGCGTTTTTCAAGTGGCAATTAGTTCAAACCAGAATTCTACGTTCTTATCGAAAAGAGATTTGATAGAAAGCAGAATATCGACGTTGTAAAATTTGTATTTTATTGGATTATGCTAAATTAAATTCCGTGAAATTTTGCAATGAATATAATAATTCTGTAATAAATATAAACAACTTGCTAGATATTGGAAAATATCAAGTATGTAAAAATTTATATTTTATTAGATTTCGCTAAATTTAATTTAGTGGAATTTTGTAGTAAATATAATAATTCTGCAATAACTATAAACGATTTGCTATATAAAGGAAAATATCGAGTCTGTAAAAATTTGTATTTTATTGGATTTTGCTAAATTGAATTCCGTGTAATTTTGCAGTGAATATAATAATCCTGTAATAAGTATATACGATCTGCAATATAAATGAGTTTCGAGTTTCTAAAAATTTGTATTTTTTGGATTATATGTACTAGATTTAATCCAATGGAATTTTGTAATAAATATAATAACTCTGCAATATAAATACAAACGGTTTTCTGGATACAAGAGAATATCGAGTCTGTAAAAATTGGTATTTTATTGAATTTTATTAAATTTAATTCAGTGGAATTTCGTGGATATAGGAGAATAGTGAAATATAATATTGAAATATTGAGCTTGCAAGAAATGTTGAAACACATGAAGTAAATTTTTATAAATGTGTTAATTAAATGAAAGAAAAACCTAAGACACATTTATCTATAATTCTATAATTATTTGATACATGACCTTCGGTCAAGATGTATAATTTAATTCATTCATATTAACAAAGAATGTCATTAAATATAACGACCAACCAGTAATAAATTAATTAAAAATTAAAATACGTCAACCCGAAATGTTCATTAATATGTAATGCTTAATAATACCTCTAAATACTTCTTCATCATTCATTTAAGAGATACATTTAACTCGTGTATAATTTTCTCACTGTACGAGTGCATATTTTCTGCTACAGCATGTTCGGTTCATGCAAATTATAGTTCGCGAAAAAGTGATCAGTTCTGTGATGAATAATAGATTCATCTTTTCATAGCATAAATTTTTGAACGGAGGTTTAAAAATGAAGATTTCCATTGATGTGATATTGCTGTAGGTTGCTAATTATATGACTTAAACGTTCTTATTATAAACACGAGTGTAAATAAACAGAATTTTTAATGAGATGGTTGGCAAGTTTATTTACTTCTTTTTCGATAAAATCTTTGAATACGGATAAGCGAAACTTTTAATGAAATAACGTCCGTTTGCCTTTTGCGCGTGCAAATTTTTAATTTGAATTATATGAAACTTTTAACGAAATAACATGAAAGTTCATTTACATTTCCTGCAAAAAATCTTTTAATATGGATACACGAAACTTTTAATGAAACATAATAGTTAATTTACTTCTTCCGCGTAGAAGCTTTTAACACTAATATATGAAACTTTCAATTAAGTAACAAAGATAATTTCACAATTACAGATACACAGTTATATTACATAATTTATATAAATCTTTTAAGGAGAAGAACACAAGATCAGAATAAAACGATTGCTTCATTACGTAAGATCTATAAAAAGGAGCACATCTCTCAAAAAATTAATTTCTCAATTTAATCACTTAAATTTCACTTTAAATGTATTCACATTACCCATCAAACGAGCCCATTAACGGACATAAAATTTCGACAGAAGTGCACATTACTTAAATTGCTATGTATATAGCAACTTATGGATTAACACTAAACGTGCCGAGCTATAACAGCAACAGGCACGCGTGTTCCTTATAAAAATAACAAGAATTAATTTATCTAGACTTTGCGCAGTTCTTATTATCAAACGTGCTCTAATAAAGATATTTATTAGATCATTTCTTATGAAAGCATATTTACAATTTCATTAATTGTGAAATAAAAAAATCTAGAAGCGGTCGTTTGACCGGACGTGGTATATTTAGCGTTAATCATGGAAAGTGTTGTCTCTGCGAGGAGATTTCGTCGAAAACGAAGCTAATTTCGTTGCGTTTACCATTCATGGCCGTTCGAACGTTCGCCGCTTAACTTGCCGTTCGATTGCAATAATTGCTATCCTTGATCAACGTATCGAATTCGCGAAAAAAAAGCGGGGAACACGGGAGAAAAAGTTCGATTGGGGACAGATTAATACGGACGCAGTTAATCCGTGAAATTGCGCTGCGCGCTCGTCGAACCGAACGCAAACACACAGGGGGGTCAGTAGCCTGGAAGATGGTGTTGCAACAAGCAGCTCGACGACCTCGCAAACTGGTTTCGCACAAGTCAAGATCTAGATCGCGACCTTCTTGGAGAGCTGTACGCCTCTGACCTCGGAATCCGACTCTTCGGGCAACCTCGGGAAAAGTGGAGGCCGATCCGAGGAAATTAAAAGTAAATAAAACCGGCGTGGTTCGATTGATTTTCTATCAGTCGAACACACTTTGCCTCTCTGTATTTTAAAGCTTGTTCTGTTCATTCGAGATTTATTATGTTCGGCGAAAATGCACGTATATGAAATGCTCAATTTTACAGCATCGTTTTGCAAATTTTTGCTTACGTATCTTCTATTGTTTGAACTACACAATATAATTTTTTTAAATCAAAATTGTAGGAGTTATTTGTACAGTTCTTTGAAAAGAGAAATACAAAAAATACCTTTTTGGATGACAATTCTAACTGTTCCATAGGAATGGAATTAATAAATTGAAGCAGCATTTCAATTAGTATGAATGTAGATATGAGTGCATTTTCAATTTTGATTTGTAGACTCCTTCAGATTACACATAATGAGAAACTAGAAATATTTCGATATATTTATTGAAGTTTTTATACTGTAATATTACCCCGAATATTTGTATTGTAATTCAATAAATTTGACCAAATTCTTGCGCAGACACATTTTTAAGTACACGTCCTTTCAGAAATAGCAAAAAAAGAAAAATCATGGGTGATACAAACTGTAAACATTTTAATTTTTCATTGGTGATAAATCGTCGTTCAATAATTTCAATCCACAAACCTTGCCCAGACGTTACTGTAACAGTGAAAATTTTATGGTAATGAAAAGTGAACAGGAACTTATTAAAAAGTTATGAACTATTAAAAACTTCAAGAGGTCACAGTTAATGTGAAAATACATCTTCATTACACCCCGTTAATTGGGTGATTTTTCAGCTAGGAAAGTTAGTAATTATTTTCGTAGTTGTAATTACAAGTGACCGAAACTCGTGGTAAACGATACATCACTTTAATTAAAAAATGCTACAAATAAGTTAGCAAAAGTTTCATGAAAAAATAATGAAAAATAAAGAAGTTTTGTAATTGAATTAGTAGTGGTTCACACCGACAGACCCGACCCCCTATCGGATTACGCGACATATTTACACTGGAGGGAATATTTGTTTTTCGTAGATCAAGGTTTTACTGTAGAATTATTTGCTTGGAGGAGATCCCTGGGATTCCCTACAATTCCCTACAAAATCAGAGATATCGATACTTTAAGGACCATAATTACGAGCGAGATCATAAGGGAAAGTAATGCGTTGGAATAATACCGTGCTCGAAATATTGAAGCTCACGAATGCGGAACATTCGATAGGAAAAATTCCTGGGGATCAGGCGCGATCATTTATGATTCTTGTAACGAACCGTAATGATTCCAATTGCACGAATCAAATTCATATTTAACGCGTGAAATCGCAGGGAAATTCGCCGGGTCGAAAACACGAATATCCGCGTGTGCGAAACAGAGTTTCATCGGGTTCGAGAAAGCGGGATTGCGATCGCCATCCCTAGTAAACCCGCCGGTAAATCCGCTGAATTTTGCTAAATCGTCGGCTAACGAGGCTGTAACGCGATTCGATCCCGGCGATTGGTTGTATCATAACTAATGCAAAGAAATAATGGTCCCCGTTATTCCCCGTTTAAAACGCGACCGGTGTCATTATCGCGCGAAACAGCCCCAATAATCGCTTGTCCTAATAATCTGATTATTAAGTATTGCGCTGCTGCCTGTTACGAAACGACGTTTAACAACAACACGGGAAATTAGCACCGCGCAACAGTAAATGAAAAATAATGGCGGCCCTGTTACTGTACGCTCGCACAATGTAAATGTAAATGTCTCTGCACTTTAATTAGCAAAGAAAACACTGTAACTGTGCATCTCCTCGCCGTGTAATGATAATATTTCACTGGTTGGTGAAAAGTTGGTAATTCATTCGTGTGCGACGTTTCACTGTACAAACATATGGCGTGACAGATTTTTCTTACAATATGTGCGCGCATAAAGAAATTCATTCAACATGTTTACCATCTCGATAATTGCGAAATAAAATACTAGGCTCGCGAAACGTTAAAGCACATTTGCCAAATTAAGACTTCTATCAAAGAATTTTGATTAAGAATTATTATTAAAATAGATAGGTTTGTTATAAATCATTTGGAAGTACTAAGCTTATTTTAAAAGTCTTACTGTTTTTATTATATACACCTAATTTTCCTTTAAATATCATTTGAACGTCAACCAATGTGATATTGTTGAGATTGGAAAAATAATACATTGAAGAATAGCATTGTGATGTCTGGCCAAATTGTTTAAATTATTTAAAGTTGGAAATTTACTTACTGAATTCACTTGACTGATCTACATTTTATTACCATTGCAATATGTTAGTGATTAATTCGAAATTAATGATTGTTATTATGGGGTTATATTATGCTTGATGCAAACATCTGTGTTTGCACAACGCCGCGTTTACAATGAGCATGGAACACAATAATTAATTGTAGCTATCCATGCTTGTAATTACATGTGTACGTTACAGTATGTTATGTCCATTCATAGTGAATTATCGCGAAATGTAGTGTGAAGAGTCATTCCTCAAATTGCTTTTGTGTCATAATAATGGCTAACCACTTTACAATTCGGGTGAATTCTACTGGATACTGTTGTTATCGAATTGTAGAAATGTGTATCACGCCTGAATAGTATAATATATTTGATAATATCATATAATTGTACATTAAATATACCTTAAATAACATTTAAATAAAAACCGACGAGAGGACCTCAAAGAACAGATTCGTGCCACAATAAAATACACTAAAATATATTGTACTGAATATGTACCATATTATTTTCAGCAAAATGTTTGAAATCAATAAAAATTTAAGTAATAAAATATTTCGAGATGAAATCCAAATATTTTGAATATTTTTCGAATGAAATACTATTTTAAAATACGATTTTAAAGACTTATTAACCCTTCGCTGCATAGTGTACCATATCTGATACAGTTAACAAATCTGGTATTCTTTACAATAGTAAACTAAGAATGTGTTTTCTTACCTAATTCTAAATTATGTTTATATTTCTGAAAATGTTGTTTCAATTTTTTAAAATATTTTTCCTTAAATAAAACAAAAAACTTATCAGCTTTCAATATTTTATCCCAATTTAAAAAATCATGCAGGTTAAATACTTTGAAATAAATATGATTATTTACCGTTTCAAATACTATTTCATCCAGCTTTGGCTACTATCTTGAAATGATATGATACGACTGTACTTCTTGACTAACACAGTTCATTTATTTCGGAGATTTCACGGTGGCCACGTGTTTTGGCGCTATCGGTACTCGCGGCATTATCTGTCCTTTGAAATTCAGTCCCGATAATTCTTGTTTCATTAACCGTAAATGGAGCTCGCGTCGAACAGTGTCCCTTTATGCCCGCGGTCCGTCAATTACAATCGAACACGCCTACGATATAATGAAAGCGAAATGTCCGCGACGCATGAATTCGCAACGAATTTCTGCAGGCTCACGCACCGTGATATTGTACACGAAAATCTCGTCGGGGGTCCGCACACCGTCACCATACGCGGGGTGATAGTTAATTTCAAACGGTATAGTGGCGGATCAGGTTTCCAGCGGATTCATCGGATACGACGCCATCATGGATCGAACATTTTTTTGCCGCGATAAAAATCAACATGGATGGCGTGAAATCTTATTTATTCGCGATAGATTACTGCGAAACGGTTTTTTGATCGCCGACCGTGATTCAGTTTATATTCGAATGAAAGAGTGTTCCGATAATGTTTGCGTTCGCAGAAAACTTTATTCGCTGCTGTCTGAATCGGCGCTGCTCTAAACCGGTTCTCCGTACCGCGAAGCTTCTCTGTGATGCGATTAGGTTAAAAATAACTCGGATTTCGTTCGCTTTTTTTCGCGGTAAAGCTGCATTGTTTCATTTTACACATTTTTAATTATCACGCTGTCTACTTGACTCCGATAGTTTGTTAAACAATATTTTATATATACGATTTGTTCAGCACGTACTTGCTTTTTATTGGTAGGAATTCAATCATCATTCGTACAGCTATTTTATTTATTCGAATGTATTGGAAAAGTTAAATATGATCTCTAAATGATAGTCATTAATATATTCAACAGGAACTATAGGGATTATTTTAAAAATTATTTTGCGTGTGTCAATCGCGTAATAAAATGATGAGAAAATATATAAACATAGAAGCAAGTATTCGTCGAAGTTAACGTTTAATTAAGAAATAAACTCATTCATTTATTTCTGTAATAAAGAATATGATTAGAAAGAGAAATTTGTATTGGAATCAAATTAGAGGAAATACTGCAAATGAGGAATCTATCTAGCTTATAATTACTTCAGTTCGATGTTTCCAGATTTGCATTTAAAATGAAGTTGCAAACTAAGTAATTGCAAGAGCCACGATATTTCCACTTTCTGGAATAATTATAAATTGAGTTTTCACACTCAAGAAATACAAATTGCGAGCATTCACAGAGGAGTTAGCAAAAACCAGACAAGTCGCGTGAAAAAAAGAACCGATGACAGTGAAGCTGGGAAGTAGAGGATGATAATAAGGCGACTCTCGAATCATAGTCTCGAACCGTGGCGAATCGATAATAAATCAGCGAGTCACGGCGAAGCATTTGCAAGCAAAAGTGGGCACTTCCCGGCACTGCGCAGTGGAGGGATCGAAAGTTTTCTTGGGGTCTTAATCCGACAAGAATTCCCTCGGATTATTGAAAGCGATTCACCTTCACCTCTGACCTTCCTGCCGGCAACATTCCTGTCTCTCGGATCTTCGGCCCTCTAGACTCCTCAAGGATCTCTTCTTTTTCCCGGCGAATCGAAATGGCTGCTGGTTCGCGATCTCTCCTTTCGAGAATATATTACCCACGCGAGATGAAAGCACTTTTATCTGAATTTCTTGTGTTCGGGGATTGCAGCGGATGGGAAATTCTGATGACGTCTGGGACCGAGTTAGCGAACCACCGCGATGAATCCTTCCTCCGGATATGTTTATTAATAATTTTCTACCTGACGGATTTCGACGAGACGCGTCTGTTCCCGTACTCCCAGCGACTGTGTGCTCGAGGACTATACACACGCACAGGGAAAAAAGTAAGTACTTCTGCTGGCTGCGATTCGTATTCAAGCGAAATTGCCAGACTGTCTACTGTCTCGGCAAAAATTATTTCATCTTACATATGACGCGTCTATTATTAGGATTAGGGTACAACGACCAGTGAATCACAAAATATTTAGTTTATTTTCAAACACAGAATAATTAGTTTTCAGTTTCAATTACTTTAACCCTTATGGTCAATATCGAAGTCAATCTACTCAGATGTGGTGTTTAAAATTTGTGGTATTACGTTTTTATTAAAACATTAAACGAATTTTAAAATAGTATATCAGTTTCAGTGTATTAAACACATTAAGAACCAAAATAAATTTCCATTTCACTCCAGCTTGTTGTAATTCATGTAGGACCTTTTTATTTTGCGTAATGGTTCACTGTCTAATAATACCTAGCCTGTAGATGTTGTGCGTTGATAATATTAACCCTCAGTATGCTATTATGTGATATCAGAATAAAACTGTATTAGTGAAGATGTGCACTAGAAATGACTTAGGAAAGAAAATAATTTTCCTCCAGTTTGTTGCAGTTTAATCGCCTACAAAATTATTTGAATTTTCGATTGATAAACATGATATTTTAGATGTTAAAACATAGTTTCAACATAAAGTCCAGTGGATATTAGACAATGAATTTTTAGATTTTTGTCCACAGGGTACCGCACTGTGCGACGGTACCCAGGTACCTATTTCAAATTCATATAAAATTCCTATAAAAGACTACCCGTGTAGATAAGGGCAAATAGGATTGCCAATAATTGTGCTGTACCAAAAGCAAGCTATAGAAATTTTCTTTTACATTTCAATCTCGAATGAAACTATTAGATGACGTAATTGAGGGTGACTTGTTAGTTCACAATGAAAATTGCTGTTCCTATTGAAAGTTCCATTAAGAAGTGTTTATCCATGTACCATAAATTTTTCAAAACTATGCAATATTCACCGGTCGGTAATGTGTTAATATCTGGCGACTAATGATACTTTCTTGTGTAAATGCGAGAGAGGAGAGCAACTTGTGCATCGCATACAGCATATGGCATCGTGACTAGTCGTTGGACTAACGCGAGATGTTCGACCAGTCACGGGGAGCAAACCACCGTTATTAATATTTCCTTTCTACCTCGTCATTAACGGGCCCGGGCTACGGAAAAGGAATCGTCTCCGCGATTCTCGTCGAGCGAACGACAAAGATATTCCATCGCGATTACGTGAACTTTAATTCGTTCGTTAAGAGGCTCGCTCATGGGAACGATTTCAAATGGAATTTTCCAAACGGCCGTAATTAATGCATATTACATGACAATGCCGGTGAAAAACAGAGGTAAATGGTTCAGAAGAGATATAATCGAGAGGGGCGGGTAGAAAGAACCAAGGAAGTGGGCGTAATCATTTGAAATGTAAACTGTGAGCGTCTACTGAAGCCAGACAAGATGGATTAGCGCATAATCGTTGGTAAAAAGAGTCTCGTTACTTTGTGCACAAGTCGCTCTAGTTTTCGTACGAGTAGAAATAAGAAACATTTCATACGCACATTTGTTCAAGCACATTGATTCAAGTTTTTCCGAAATTGTTGACATGGTTTCATCAATATTCCACTTTGAAATAAATTGTTGGATGTAGCGACCGGATAAATAGACGGTAACGAACGGGTACGCGGTTCGCATAAAAATAAAGGAGAAGGAAAGTAGATGGTGGTGGAATCGTAGGGCGACATGTCACTGGTAACGGTGGCCAAATGCTGGAAATTCGAGCGATTCCGACGAATTACTGTTATTAATTCTCAGTTTTCACCGTAGCTCCGACGCCGCCGTTATTCAAAGCTGATCGGAATCCGCTCGGATACACATCGATTTGGCAATATCGTTCGATCGAGGGGTGGGGGCATGCAAGTTGCTCCGTTTACCACGGAGAAAAAGTAATTAACGACACATCCGTTCCGTGGCGACGGAAAGCCCTCGTAATATTTTTCCGACGACCGCCTTTTTTCCAATGGCCGCGACGCGAGGCAATATAGCGCGAAAGAGCGCGAGCAATTTGATGAATTTAATGGCTGTATTGCGGACCTCTGTCCATTTATGGTTTAGAAGAATTTGGAGGAATCAATGCGGCATGAGAGAGAAATTCCATAAAACTAGGTGCTATTTCTATTTCGAAGCTATCACGATACAAATAAAATTAAAGGCTGACGAGGAGAGATCACAAATGAAAGCTAAATAAGGAAAACCCATGAAAATGAAAAGAATTAGTAATCGTAAAAGGGATTTAAAGACGTAACCTCTTTTTGCGATTTACTGAAATAAACAGAAATATTAAAAAAGATAGACTAAACTGGCATTAAATCTTTAACAAATTATAAGATACAGACAGGTAACAACGTAAGCATTTTAGTTCATTAGATTCATACTGCTAGTTGCTAATAATAATTGTATATTAATTAAAATACACGTATAAGGATAGTGTTCAAAATACATACAAACTATTAATAAGTGATTGAAGATTTCTTAAGAAATAGTTCTACAAGATATCTTGAGTAACAAGATTACTGTTTAACAGAAAATTGTGAAACTTCTTTTACACATAGCTCAGTCATTAAAAATCCTATTAATACGTTCCTGGTAATTAAAGTGTTAACATTTGAGGTTAGAATAATGCATTAAAATTATAGTAAGCTGAAGAAGTTGTACATTAACGTTCGTTAATAAGACAAGAAGTGAAAGCAATGTTACAAAACCTTTTTGCGTAGAAATGAGCTTACATTTCTCTTGTCTGCTATTTTAGTCTATTGTCCATTAGTGTGTTTATTGTACGCAGAGTAATAATCACAAAAAAGAAATGGACAATGAGTATTTTGAACAGTGCAGAACGTTCTGGTACCACAGTTATTTGGAAAATGGTCGAACAATCTCTACCAACATTTTATCATCAACCAGGAATGACGAAGTATCAATTGTGGAACCAAACACCGTATTCTCTCCTTTTTTTGTATTTTTTGAAACAAATACTAATACTACAACGGATGAAATATTCTAGTATACTAGGAACCGTGAATAGTTTCGACGAATATTCTAATTTTTGGAATTGCAGAATACTCTCTCCATTCCTAAGTAAATATATTAAATGAAAATAGTGAATATGATAATATAGTAAACATGATAGAAGAGTTAGTAATATTTAAACTGTATTTGATGCATTTATAAAAGCTATGAATGCACAAAACATAACATAAAAATGTTATCAGACAAATTTAGAACAATGTATATTTTATTTTTAGCTTGCTAAAAATTTTATTTTGTTTAAAATTGCTTAGCATAAAGATCTTCGGTTTAATGATACACCAGAAAAATATTCATAAAACGTTTACCAAATACGAAATAATGCAATGTCCATCGTTGTATAAGAATTATAAAAATGATAGAGCCCTTCCACAAATCAGTATAAAATTTTCTCTATAGTTTTAAATCTCTTCCAATCATTTTTTCATAAATGCATAATGATTTTATTAATTGATTCAAAGTACAGTGTATCGCAAGAATGAAAGTTACTGCGAACGTCGATTTGAATATAATTAATGGCCCAGAAAACGCAGTTCTTTATTCATTAGTTTACTTTTGCGTACCCGAAAATGTCGGTGAAACATGAATCAAATTGGCCAGGAATTCGCGCACTATATTAATACAAGTGAATGTGTCCCATCATTTCTAGATCATGCGTTTCACCTTTGCCATTTTTTCCCCGACTTTCTTCGCGCTCCGCGCCGAATTCCCACGAAATCTGCATTTTAAATCGCGCGCCACGATTAATACGATGCAATTAAATCGAAGTTAATTTCCGCCGTCGACGACGGAACGATTTCCTTTTTTTTTTTTTAATCGGAATATTATTGGCTCGCGGTCACGATGGAACGCTAATTATTCAGCGAACGTATAACAATTATCGGGCTCCGGTGGTATCTACGGCGTTCCAATTATTCATTATCCCGTGATGCAACCAGGATATGCATCCGCATCTAGAACAATCAGCGGTCGATTTTTTGCTGAGTTGCATTAAGCGATAGTTTGCTTTCCAGTGTTATTTTCCGAACTTTTTTCCATAACACGGACCGACCAGGAATATCGATTCGCATAGAATAAGCCGCCTCGAGGGGAATGCACATATTATGGAACTTTGCGCTGCAGATTAAATTCGTTTTCGGGGAATGGTATGCTACAATGAGTGTCCTCCGTTCGGAGACAGATAACGAATGATGGTCGCATACATCATGCCTCGTCCATCTTATGCATTTATGACAGAAATGACTTGTCTCAAGTAGACGGATTAAAGGATTTAAGAACATGCCTTTATCCTCAATTTATTAAAATTGTAGACATTTTTATGTGGATCACGAGTCTTGAATTCTAATTCTGCATAAAAATCCACAGACTAGTCATAAGTCATGACTAGACTCTCAGATGAAAATTTTCATTTTGTTATCTAGAATATGATAAATTTAAATTTTAGTTAAGTAATGACTCTAATAATGAATTAAAATTCTGTTCGTCAATTGTGAAGTTGCTATTTTAGAAACGTGTTTCTCTCGTTAATAATTTTGGTAAGTTGAAAATAAAGTAAGTTTAAAATTTCTATCTAGATATATGGGTATTTATAGAATTGTTAAATAATATATCGTACGAAAAAGTCGTTCGATGAAATTATTTTTCAATTTCGAAGAATTGCTGATAAAACGAATTGTGGCCAATTAAAGGGCGATATTTATTTTCAATGGATCCGGAATATTACCACGATCTGTTGATTTTTATGTTGATTACTAAAAATTGATAAAAAAAAATCGAAACAACTGGACAAATGAATACGTTATCGTAATTACGTACGAATAAATTGCAAATTTTATACGTGTACGTGCAAAACGCAGTGCATTACAAATTTCAATATTACTGGATGCGATGTTTATTTTATTTCGTGCGCAATCAAACCTCGAATAAAATACATAACGGTGTGCTTAATTTCCTTCTCCATTAATTAGTTTACAAAACATGTCCATTTGTGTACGCGAAAAGGAGCAATGAAAGTTATTATTACAATATGAAATTCCACTTTAAATAAATAGTGCATCTAATTTGCTATAAAAGAGAAAGCCGGTTTTAATAATTAAATTTTATAAAGGTGTTCTTTGGTGAATGTTGTAAAACAAATTCAGCGTTCATTAGGTATCGGTGTTTAATTGCACACAACGTGTCTCACGCTCGAACTGCGAATAAAATTGGACGGCTATTTCTTTCTATGAAACATTAGCTGTTATCTTCTTAATTGACAAAATTTCTTTACACTATTTTTAGTGGCGTAAATGTTCTCTTATTGTATCGCATTGTTCCGATTTCTTTTACGCATGATATTGCATTAACGAGAAAAGTCATCTTGAACATGACTTTCACGCTATTACTGATTCAGCAAAATAACTAGTTTCTCGCGATTACTGATGTTCACGCAGCTGGCTCTAACAGCCAGGCGAGTTTCTTTCGACAGAACAGAACGATGACACTTTTGTTTTTGCGGGACAGTCGTCAAGAAGTTTCTAATGGCCTCGATCCCCTGCAACATCAGTTGTTTCTCTCTAAAAAATGTTTTTGCCACTCCTAAAGTTTTTAGGTAGACATAGCAAGTCCAAAACATGTGGCTCTCCATAAAGAAAAATTTATGAAGACTGACTGTACTTACAGTACTTTGATTTACATTAGGTTGTCCCAAAAGTTTCTTTCGGAATGTGTTCCTTTAATATTGCTAAATAAATAGTAGGTTGTCCCAAAACTTGGTTTTCGATTCGTACACACAATGTAAATTCATGTTAGGAAGTACTAAACCATTCATATAAACATTATCGTATTTTTTTTATTTATTTAACAACGTTAAAGGAACGCATTTCGAAAGAAACTTTTGGGACAACCTAATATAAACTAATATTGAACAAACTGATCTTTAATTTCCTAAACAAAAAGATCAAAAACTTTATTATTCTCTCTCCCATCTCATAATTCTAGCTTCTCTATTTACCCATAATTGTCCACATTTATCCATAAACGGAGAGATACATGTGATCTATGAATAAATAAAGTGAAACATTTTATTCATGAGTAAATATTAATTATAAATTCAGAGATACATTTTATTCGTGAATAATTTTCTTTATGTATAAATAAAGTCATAAAATAGTTTCCAGCGATAGTGTACACGATGGAAAATGTAAATTTGATGCAATCGCTAAGTAAATACGTAATTGAAATGCGAACAAAAGGAAAAATGTGGGTCAGGAGACTGACCTGTGTCGATTACAATGATCGAAACAGGTTAATTAGCCTGCCAACTTTAATCTGGCGTGTTCGATAGTAGAACATTTTCTTCCATAAAAATGCACTGTTCGAATCGAATGCGCCTCATGCAGGAAACACAGAGAGAAGCTCTCTTTTTATTTCCACGCGGTTGTATTATTGTACGAACACTTGACTCGCTTCACTGTAAATTCATGGGAGAGAGTTCCAGCTGGATTAACGCAGAGAAAACGTGCATAGGGATGACTCTACTAGGGGAATAAGAGGAGTGATCTCTAGCCGATAGTGGGGATCGAACCCGTGATCTCGGGATTTATCACTGCCTTCCCGTGCCTTAACGACCACGACCACAGCAGTCTTCCCACTCCTAGCTTTAAAATACTTCTCGAGATGCTACCACACGTGCTGCTATCAATGTGTTTGAAGATAATACTAAATGCTCAAGTTGTACTCGTTCGAAAACATGAGTGTGGCATTAATTGAATAAAATTTTGAGACTTTTATAATAAAGATAATTAATGATTCCGAACAATTTTAAAATAACAGCAGTGGATACGTTTCAATAAAAATGTGGAGTAACTTTTTAATAAAAATGTCAATGTTTCGAAATAATTCTCAGATTGAAATAATAACTACATTTTTAGATGGGATTTTTAAAATAATTATTATATAACTTTCAGACGAAACTTTCGAATAAATGTATTATAATGGTTGATTAAAAATTCTCCCATTAATATTTATAACTCTATTAAAGGGAATAATCCTTTTAATATTAAACCAAATTACTTGATTTTATTAGAAAAAATTAAAAGCATTACGTAGATATCGTTTAAAGAAATGCATCCACAGGGAATTGTTCAACTTTATTTCTTTTGGCTATATCCGGTTTAAAAATCTCTGTAAGTCTGTAAACCTAATTATTGCTTTAAACCGAGTGATTAATTTAGCAAGTACAATATTGTTAAATGTAACACACTAACTTTAACTGTAGCAAACACTAACTTTATTGAGTTGAGTTCTCAAGAAAATTTATTCAGTTATTTTGCACAAACAAATTTGTATAACTCCGATAATTGTGAAATGTAATAGTTCGTGTGACGGTGGCAGGTTTAGTGTTAATAGGGACATCCGGTACCCTTGATATCTACAAAAAACCCATCAATTAAATGGTTGCGCCGATCCAAGGCGCGCGAATTCACTGGAATTACATTCCCCGACGACTTATCCATTCAATTATCGCGATTCATCCGGAGAATACCGCGCGACCTTGCGGGAATCGGCGACAATCCGCCCACCGGTCAGGAATGCGGACTTTCACGGCATACATATTCATTCTGCGCGCGGTGCTACGCACCCTCGCACGTGCTCGGCACCCACGCGCCTCGTCCTTGCACGTCGAAGGCACGAATCACGGCTTAAAGCCCGCGCCTCGATGTAATCAGGTGCTTCCATAGCATCATCGAAATTATCATAGGCATCCGGTCTCGTCGGTTCAACTCGATAAACTCTAATCACCAGGCGACCCTCGGGGTGGATCGAAAAATCCAACTCTACAATGTAATTGTTCCAGTACACCGCCATTTTAACCGGTCAACTGTTTCTTTTTTTCATTTTAAGGACATTTAAATTAATTTCTGACTAGCATAATTCTCGTGCTTTTTTAGAATACGCACTTGTAAATTTTCGTTAAAAGCAAACGCAAATGTTTGCCTACTATCATATATCAAAATGTATAAAATTATCATTGTGATCATAATATATATCATGACAGTGGATCTTTATGCAAGATAAAATATTTCTATCTGTATTGCAACAAACTGGAGTGAAATATAAATTCATGTTATATCTTAACATGTTTAATAGGTTGAAAATAATATAACAATATCTATAAATTCTTCCAATGTTTTCACTGTATTAAATTACACCTACTCATTTTTGCTATATATGCATAAAATTTGCTGTCTAATCAAGAGAAATGTTTATTTCATCTGTAAACGTTATGAATGAAATTTTTATTCTATATCTTCTTTCGTTCACTGGAATGAATTATTCTTATTCTGCGATCTTCTTTACTACTCACAGAAGATGGAAGGAAGCATAAGAGAAATGAAGAACTGAATCGTAAATTAATAATCTTCAGCACTGCTCCGGGAATGCTCAAAAAGAATTAATTCCATCGATAAAGAATTACAGGATGCGTCTCTTTAAAACTTTAACGACCCAGAATAAGAAGTTTAACATTTTCTACCTTGTTGGTAAAAGTATCTCAACTCGACGAGTGAACAGAGTTTTGTAACTAAGTAGGTAGAATACTTTCTTTGCGATCTAGAATGCTGTAGAAATTCTCGTGAGAATTTTCTGGACGAGCAATTTAAAAGAGAAGAACGATTAAAAATATGTAGGTATATCAATATATTATTTTCAATTTCTTATAGCAATTAAGAAAAGGTCCTTCTATTTGGCTTCTTGCAATTTATACAGACAATTTTTAGTTCTCATAAACTGCAATCTAGTAATTAATTTCCTGTAAACCAGGATAAAATGCGATTTTGTTACAGACAATATTCAGCCATTATAGAATATACTAGGCAGAGAATAATTTTTACATTATTTCTAAAAGGATTTCAACGACGAAGATATTATATTCATTAGAAAAGGTCAAATAAATCCCAGCAAAATTTGGTTTACACAACTTTCAAAAGAGAACAAAGATATGCAACACGTAGCGACAAATGTGGCAGAGATCGATAATTTTACCAAAAGATAGAGAGACTTCTGAAACGCATTTCCACATTTATCTGAAAATAGTTGTTAAGCCAGCTGAAGCAGTTTGGCCATCGCGGCCACATCGAGTTACACCCTCAGCGCCACGGTTCCATAAAACCATTAAGATAATGCTGTCAACGTCAGCGCGTCCAGGCTCTCAGTGTCCAGGCGGATCGATCGGATCTCTGACCCAGAATGACTCTGCGTTATTGCTGCGAAAAAAAGTTCCATCGCCGCCGAATTACAAAGGGGGAAAAAAAGGAGACAACAGGTCGCGGAGAGAAAAATCGGGGACAGAAAAATCCAGCCGACCCGTAACGCTCGAACAAAAGGACATTTCCTGGCAGTACGATTTTTTGATCCAACCCCGCACGTTTTTGAGTGAAAAGGGTTTATCGACTTCCACCGGCTAGACCGGATGCCTATCATAATTTCATGAAAGCAGCCCATTACGAATCTAAAGGAAGATAACATCGGGAACGTCCTCTTCTTCTTTAAATCCATCACGAACAGTTATAATTTCATGATATTGTCCCTGATCCTAATGTCGATGATAACTATAGGCCTCTTTACAAGTTACATGTCAAATATATTGTAACTACGAATCATTATGCAATTATAGCTTTTATAAATTTTCAAAAAATGCTAGGATGTATAATGTAACATTTAGTACAATTTTAGTTTGTTTCAGATCTAAATATGTTACTACCGCCGAAAATAAGATCCTATTTTATTCCGCCGTCTAATTACAACCAGTGTAACCACGACCACGTTAAAATAAACGGCAAATCAATAATAAGAATAACAGTGCACGGTTAAATTTAACACTGCCATTAGGGATTGCAATCCCGCAAAGTGGGATCCCGCAATCCCGCAGGATCCCCCGTCATTTTTTGATCCCGCATTTCTTAAATTGGTGATGCGGAATCCCGCGTGACATGTGTATAAACAAAATTTTGCAAATTCGAAGCTTTGGAAAAGTTACAGCCCTAATATATACGTATATCAAATATACATATATGTATATATTTCAATCGTAGTTCCAAAAAGAGATTTATTTTCATTTAAATTTTGACTAATACGATTAATGATGATCATCTCATTAAGAAAAATTTGTTTCTTTATTAATTTACATATATTAGATTGAACAACTAAATCCTTAGTCCCGCAGGATCCCGCGGGACCCCGCAGGATTCAAATAAATCCCGCATCAATCCCGCGGGATTAAAAATGGCGCGGGATTGCAATCCCTAACTGCCATCGAAGCTATTTCGACTCTGAACGTCAGCTACGAACTTTTCGAGTTAATTAGACAGTTACAGCATTAGAAATAACGTGTACAAGATGTACCTCTAAAAATATCTTTAACAATTGTACAGTTATAAGTAGATTGTAGATCTTTGTTTCAAATAACAATATCCCGTCTAAAGTGCATCAGACTAGTTACTTTATCCTCTCCGTAACCATAAGACCTCTACCGTAACTGTGAAAATTGTATCCTCACAATTCAATGTGATTTTTTTACTTTTCAGCTGTTGTTGACACTTGGTTTTCTAATATTTTTAATTTGCGATTATTAAGATTGTGAAGATGCTTCCCTGAGGAATTACTTAGCACATTTATTTCTTGGAGTATATTATTGGAGAAATGACCAAAACTTTGGACACATTCTTGTTAGGTTGATAAAATAATGTGAAGTAGTTATTTCTAAAGCTCCGTAAGCCTAGTGTTAAATGAATCATTTTGTATGGTCTTCGACAGGCAAGGTGTTAAAATTAGGGATTCATTGACGTTTGAATCATCTCTCCCATGAAACGCTGTCCCGGCAATCTGGCGACAGATTTCTTGCTAAAGGCGCATCAAGATACATATCTTGCGAGCTGTAGGCATGATAATCACCATCGCGACCTTACCAAGCTAGTTAACCTATGCTAAGGGCGCTTTTTCATCGTCGACGACTCAGCGTGTTTGAAGACGCGCCTCGAGAAGAAGGATGATACCATTCTTCACGTTTAAGAGGATCAGACTGCTTATGATTGCCAAGATCTGGCTTTCGCTTCTTTCTCGAAGACGGTTTTAAGAATTACAGATGAAATGGAAGAGCGTGAATGTTAATTAATAGAAGATTCCTTCAATATTCTTCATTCTCGTGATCAAATTGCAAATTTTATACGTTCGTAACAAAAATGATTGGTTGAAATACAAAACAGTAAAATAGAACAAAAATATTGTCATATTGGTTTCAACTTTATGAAATGATTAAAACAGGAAAAACATTTATGTGACTTCTGTTTGTTGCAATTCAAGCTGAAACTATTAACTTTTTGTTACTAAAGCAATCAATGCATGTTTAATTAAATTGAATTTTGACAAATTCTAAAATTTTGTACAAATCATTCTTTTTATAATTATCAAAATTATTTCTTCATAACTTTGAAGGGTAGAGCATAGGCCTGATGTCATAAAATACTGTATATTAATTACCTTATAATATTAATAGTATTTATATTAATATTATCAGGCTTATAGTATTAATAGTATTTATATTAATATTATCAGCCTTATAGTATTAATAACAGTGGTGGTGTGTGAAGAAACTAAGGCTTCAGATAACTAGACGTGAAATGAAATTAAATGATTCCAATAATGTGAAAATAAATTGACACACAGTAATATAAAATAAACATTACTCGTTTAGAGGATGTTACGTACACACTGCTAATATGTTCATTTACAAACCATGCATATTAGTATATTAGTGCAGAATATGGATAGCAAAGATAACCTTAAATATTGTAAAATATTGAGGCGGAGTGATCGCAATACGTTTCAACAGAAATCAGTATTCACACCGATGTCAAAGCTAGAGGCAACAAACACGACCCCATGTACGCATAGTAGAATAAAGTTTGCTTTCCCTTATGTAACATAACATATCGATGTTTGAAGTGCATCGAACTTCCCCGTTTTCGTTTGTGTTGTGACAGCAAACACGACATCCCTTGAATCAAAGCCTTACCCACTAGCCAATAAATTAAAAGTACGTTTGCCTTCCACGTAAATTGACAGAACCTTTCACGGATGCGCCTCAAAGAGGACGGCAAATTTCATTAAAATTAATACCTCGTTCTGTCAATACTCTATTCTAAAATCGAGCAAAGAAGAGCGTTAATGGTTTTCAAAAATAAAACCGAGCTCTTTCCAAAAATGAACATTATGCAATTAATATAATGGCTCTCTGATTTGACCATTAGTTTTAAATTTTATTCCCACACTAATGTAATTCAGAAAAATGTAATTCAATTCTATTGCTCATACAAACAAATTAAATTTTGCCTAGTGTACATGTACACGTATGATTAGGAATATACATATACATAAATTCTGAATTTAACAATTTAATTTACTCATCATTTCTAAAAGCATCATCCCAAGATAGATTGTTATAATTAGACAGAGGATTTTATGCATTTATCATAAAACTGAGTAGACGTAAGTTAAGATAGTGAAAACATTAGAAGAATTTGATAATACTGTTATACCATTTACAACCTATTACATTTCTTAAGAAAGAAGATGTCACTTTCTCTCAAGATTGTTGCAATTCAGTAGAACATTTTTATTTTGCATAAAGATTCGCTGTCTAGTTATAATGCAGGAAGGGGTTGAGCTAACGCCGTACGATTTTTCTTATTATTAATATACTAGCTGATCCCACAGACGTTGACCTGTCCAAATTTCAATGTTTGTGATCGTTTTGTGAATTTGTAAAAAGCTATTGGAAATGTGTGAACAAAATAAAAATAAGAAAAAAACGCATTTCTGAGTGATCATTGTATCTATTAATATAAATTCGATTCTCTAATAAAAATTCAACCAACATGTCAACTGATTTTTGCAGTTTGTCCGAATTTTCCGACTTTCCTTTGTAACTGTCTCGAATTGATTTTCCTGAAAACTTTTCCAGGACCACAACGAACAAAACAAAAAAAGAATTACGCATATTCATCGTTCGAATCGTGAATTATGGTCTTGAGTTCATACAAAAATCCTATAGAAAAAAGCACTTTCATATTGTCCCGAATGTTCCATTTTCCGGGCAACTTTTCCAATTTTTCTTTCCCTAAAAACCTTATTCGGATTATTACGAACATTTTTTTTTTTTTAATTAGCCAAATCTGTCCAGCCAAACTCAAATGATGCGCTGACCAACGAACAGCATTTAATTATTATTTATATAGATATTATTTCATATTAAAGCCAAGACATACCATTCGTATTTAATAAATTCTGTTTAAAGCGATTAGTGTAAAAGTAGGGTGGAGAGGGGTGAAAAAAAATGAGCGAGAGCGATATTTCAAAAACAATGATTGCTGACCGAGATCTCGACAATCGTGCTTTCATAGTGTTTTCCTCTGGAACTGTTGGAAGCTGTCCTGGGGAGAGGTAAGGGAGGGGAGTTTCTTTCTCGGTGATCTCTTTCACCCCTAACCCGTCGACGGCCCTTTGTCTACGACGCACAAAGGAGTAGATTAGGCGTGGATCTACTCAGTCTAACGGCATGCATGATATCGCGTATCTGTCGGAGCATATGTGTTTGTGCTGAGATAGACGTAGTTATGCAGCTAAATGTACCTGAATTGTATGCCTAGATGCACACGCTTAAGCGGGGAAACCCATTGTCTCAGAACACGCACACACCGTCGTCGGCGGGACCGAGATTAGGCTGAATACATCACATCAAATCGGCGACGTCATATGTATAGCACGGCCGCTAAGTATACGGATTTAATTTAACGATGGAACCGATAGGGTTGCGATTGACGAGATACCCTGCACGGAAAAAGGGGATATCGAATTGAATTTACCGCGCCTCGAATATTGCGTGACGCGATATCGTTCGAGACAAAGGAGACTGCTATCTGTCACCTGTAACACGGTAATGTCTCGATATATGGGGAAACTTTGGGGCCACAATATCATTTATGATCGTGTACAGACGCTATACTTTCGTCTCTTATCGCTGGCATCGAACGCAGCAAAACTAGAATAAGATGAAACAGTGTAAAATCAAAACATCGACTCGGTAAATAATCATCTTTATGTGAAACTTTTACTGAAATATCTGTTGCATTTTTCTGATGGAATTGATATCAAACACGATATGGTTTGGATCAAATTTACCTCTTTTATTCACGATAGAGTAGAGCCTCTGCTATCCGAATTAATCTGTGGATCATGAGTGCTTGGACAATAGAACAAGATCGCTTTGGATTGAACAATGTGCATTGGAGAAGTTAATAGGTTCAGATAATCGAGGCTCTACAGAATAAAGAATTAATCAAGCAAAGAATTATGTCTTGTTTGGACTCGTTGTATTCAGAGAAATTTCACACAAACAGATTCCATTGGATTAATAATGAAAATGCTATAGTTAATTAGAAATAAGAAATTCAATGCTCTTTACACCCTCAAAAATATTTATGCAATAACGTACACAGCAGTATTTTATGAGCTCACTGTGAAAGATGAAAATCGAGATTCGTCGAATAAAAGAAATTTCAAAGATATTCTCTGATAACAGCATTATTAATGGGCGTTAATAATTATGGCGTATTTGGAATTGTATTTGCGAAGTCGATTTATGGTCGAAGCAGTAAATATTTCCAGAAACACCATTCCGCCGGAGGAAGGTCTGATTTACCTAAAATGAATTATTGCTCCCGAGTGAATACGATTGACACGGATTCGGTAATGCACCGTAGCGTTCTTGGGCATGCACCTGAATGCACCAGCCCGGGCAAGGCATTATTGTTTCAGGACACGCACACGAATGATAGAACGGAGATTAGCGCCATCAAAGCGCCCACATTCGGCACACACTGAATCCGTGGAGTGTCATTACGAGGATTGATTTGCTAAATAAATGTTTGGCTCCGCAACGGAGAAGCCATAATGTTTGATTCGTCACAACAAACTTCTCTTGGCCATTAATTACGCTGCCATTAGCAAATAAAAAATATAGAAAAATTTGTAAATAAACTCTGACAATTTTTGAAAATGTACGATTTCTTTTAAATAAACGCGCGAATTAATACGATTATAAATTATGAATTAAATGTGTATTGTTTCATTTAAAAATAGTCGTTTAGAACTTGTTATGCGTGTTAATAACAAATTTTCCGAGAGAATTGAATATAATATTTAAACACTTTTAATATATTTCATTTAAAATTTAACACAACTAGCTAGCTAGATTTATTAAATTGGAAAGTTAAAGAATAATTTTGTGAATATTGTTTCACCCTTCAAGCATTAAATAAATAATTCCATGTCCCAGTTTTGGGCCTCAGAGTGTTAATAAATATGTCAGTGTGGAAAAACTATTTCATAATCGACTTTATAATTATTATTACTAATAACAAAATTGACCGCATTCCGTGTTAGTAAGCAAATTCACCGGAGAACTAATAAAAACGTGGTAAGATAGAGAAATAAGAATAATCGTACATCTTCGACGTCGCATGATTCTTTTAATCATTGAAAGAGAGCAAGGTAATTAAAAGTCGGCGACAAAAAATTTATAACGAAAGAGAGAAATTTACCGTCGTGCCGTGGGAACGTCCTCGGTTCACAGCTTCCGATTCACCTGGATGATCGACTTCCGCTTGCCATTCATCAGCTCTCGTTTTCTATACCCGAAGACAATCTATCTCGTAGTCGCTCGGGCCCGAGCGAATAACCGTGAAAGTTTTGGGAATCGAGCCGGAAAACTCGCGTCGACACTCACGGCTCGGTGACACTGAAAGTAAAAAGACGAGAACGTTCTTGTAGGCAGGTTCGTTGCAATATAGAAATTAAAAGGTCTTCCCACTTTTACTAATTTACTATCCTTTCGTTTCACCGAGAGAAGTAATTCCAATTATACGTACAGACTTTCAGACTAGAAAATGTGGATGCGGATGTGTATACATAGATGCTTAATAGAGTTATCTATAGAAATTGCGGTCGGACGAATTTGTAATTAAATTAAGCAGAAGTCCCAGTTTTATTACCCTTTTAACTGTAATTACTGAAAGGAATAGTCACTGAAACTGTACCAATTAATTCAGTCGTTTATATAAGATAATAAATTATTACATGTCTGTTTAACCATAATTCATTTATTTAAGTAGAGCTATATATAAATCAAATCGTTAAAACTAATTGTCGTTTATGCACGACTTTAAAAACGGAATATAAATACAATTATTTTTTTCGTAGACTTATTATTGGAGTTATATTATTATTATTGTCATAATTATGCGATTGGTCAATATAAAAATAAGTCTTTAATGGTAAACATGATTAATGAAGTCGTATTATTGTCGTCATTATGCAATGCTAGAAACATAATATATTTTAAAAACATAAATGTAATCACTTACGTTATTAAATCATATTATGATCATTTTGTACAATGTTAACATATAAACGATATTATTGAAGTAATATTGATGTCGTTATTAAACAATGCTAAAGACAGAATATACTTTGAAGATATAAATGCAATGATTTCCGTTATTAAACTGTATTGTTATCGTTTATGTGTAACGTTAAAACAGAACATGATTGCTAAATATGAACATGTAGTGGTAAATTCGCACTGTCAGTGAAAATAACACTTGCGAAAAGTAATTCGAGCAGCAGGAAGAGCATTATGGTTCCCTCCATACCGAAATGTTAAAATACTTTCGAATAACTCGCGCTCTACTTTCATCCAGCGCTGACAAGTAGTATTGGTCTTTGCGTGGTCAGACGGACTACTTCGCCAAGTTTTCTCGTGGAGAAAATGAAACTGTATTTCTGAATTTCCGACCGGCTGTGTACGTGCCCGCGTTTTGTACACCGAGCTTTCGCTTCAACTGAAACGAAACAGACTGTCACAGGCTGAGAAGAAAGAATTGTCGAAAGGAAGAAAGACGCGTGTAATTTAATATGACGCCTCTGCGAGGAAAATTCTGAGCGACGCGCGCCGTCTGATTTTATCAGTTTAGTTAGAGCAAATTGAGAAATATTCACGAGTGCGTGGAATATCTATCATCCGACACCGAACAAAGATATTGGAACGAGAAACGGAAGCATTTCCATTTGATAAAGAATCGCTTTTGGTCAAAACAATGACAAGCAAATTCATACAAACTTATATTTAAAATTCTTTTATAGTTTATGCTGAATATTTGTTACAACTTGATCACATTTTATTTGTGATTTTTCTATTCATTTATTAATGATGTACGATTCACTAAAAAATAATTTTGGATACATATTATTATCATATTATTATCAACAATTATTATCTCTCCATAAATTGATCGTTTAATATTTCTATCATCTTCCTTTTGAATTTATTCGAGTACTTTAAATGCAGCTACAAAGCTAAGAGACTTCATGCATTAATAAAATACAAGAAAACATAAATATCAATATATTGTAAACGTATTAAAATTATTAATGACAGAAATACATTTGTATTTAATCTCTGTATCATGCAATTACTGCTGGCAATTTTTATTTTGCATAAAGATCTGTACTTTAATTATAACAGATTATATCTCATTAACTTTATATAATCATTATAACATGATAGTAGTAAATATTCTCTTTTTTATAGATAATTAATAAAAAAAATTAAATTAGACTGAAAATAAAAGAGGTTTTCTTAGAACAAAGTTGATAATAACAATCTCTTTATTGCCGTTTAGCAACCGCATTAAATGTTAAGAGACACTTGCATTGATGTATAGTGGTGAATTATTAATAACTCCACCGAAAAGAATGGTAGAACTCTCCGGAGACGAAATGATAATAGCGACAGACAAAAATGGCGTCGGAGTCGTCGCTGATAATACAGAAATTCTATTAACGGAGGCTCAACAACCCCAACCCCCGGTAACGCCATTTTCCATTTTAATTTCAACTTCGTCAGCTCGGGGAGTGCGAATTCCACTCGCGATTGTGTTAGCTGAATGCTGTATTAGCTTCGCCCTTACCTTTGAGGAATCCCCTCTTCCGCAAACAGAACAATAATGATGTAAATACTTAATTAAACAACCGCCCCAATAGGAGGCAAAAATAAGAGGATTACTCGAAAGAAACGACCAAATGTTTTGTCGTAACTGGAACGAGCCCTTAGACCCCTGAACAATGTTTGGGTGCAAAGAATAGCCAAAGGGAAAAGAACAGAGATTTCCAACTGTTCTATTACTTACAACTGAACTGCGAATATTCGCGGAGATCTACATTCTTGCGGAGTAATTAGCGAAAAAAGACATTACGGAAAGTTAATGTCGGGCTTTGTAATAATAAACGCTAAAGCACAGTCTCCAGCTTGAAATTAATTCTTTTATTATTCCTCCTCGCTCGGATCTCGTTAAAAATTGTGTAACTCGGCGCGCTTCGATCTTCGTCAGTTACAGCTGTTGCAAATGTTCAATGTTTCGTAGCTTTAACTTGTTTAATATATCCAAAAGAATCCTGAAGCACTTATTGTCGTATCTAATTTAATATACATATAAGTTCTATGTTGGCGAAATGTTTGAATCTACTTGCAATAAAAATAAAAATTATATGATATTCAAGGGTCTACCAAAATCGTGAATGAAACGAGTAACTATGATCTGAATTGTGTCATGTCTGGAATAATTTCGATCAGAAAACTGTCACGTATATGTTAGTAAAAGTTTCACAATGATATTATGAGAAGCAGAAAATTATTGTCTCGCCGTTTCATTAAAAAATAAAAATTATATGATACTCAATGATCTACAAAATCGTGAATGAAACGAATAACTATGATCTGAATTGTGTCATGTCTGGAATAATTTCAATCAGAAAACCGTCACGTATATGTTGGTAAACGTTTTACAATGAAATTATGAGAAGCAGAAAATTATTGTCTGGACATTTCTTTAAAAAATAAAAATTATATGATACTCAATGATCTACAAAATCGTGAATGAAACGAGTAACTATGATCTGAATTGTGTCATGTCTGGAATAATTTCAATCAGAAAACTGTCACGAATATGTTCGTAAACGTTTTACAATGAAATTATGAGAAGCAGAAAATTATTGTCTCGCCGTTTCACTAAAAGATAAACTGGTCCGAGACGTTAACGGGCATTGCGGTGATGTTGGTTCGAGACCACGTGTGGCAAAGTCTGTACTTGACCGACAACTTCTGCTGAACGAAATTTCAGTTAAGAAAAGGGCCACCGTAGAAGTTCAATTTAAATCCGCGGCGTCGCCCGGAGATTTCAGTTCTCCGTAAGATGTTGCGCAACACTGAGGGAAGTTCGACAGCTGCAGTGAAAGTACTTTAGCCGAAGAGACCGGTGTTTGCTCGTAAGCTCCGGCAAGACCGTTTGCGGTCAACCACAACAGAAACGACGAAAATTCGGTTCGCTCTAAATCTGCTTTGAAAAGTGGAACCGGTCGAAGTGGTCCTTCCGCCAAATCTTCTTCCGGATTGCGAAATAAAATCACCGGGGAATCTCTGGTCCCGTTCAAGGTTCTACAATCGTTTATTGTTATCGGTTATTTCAAGGAAAAATATGGCGTAGGTACTTCAGAAGTTCCAACAGCTTCAGGTCGTTTGCTTTGTCACCGAGACTTCTAGGACAGACGTTCTAAAACGGTGGTCCGCGTAACCTTTACAAATTTAAAATTAACTTTACATCTCCCAACTTTTCGCTTTTATTCAAATAACTAAAATAAATTTCGAATCCCGCCGCTGGCATCTCTGGAAATATTCCATGTGCCGTTTAATTATGTTGTTAAATTGTGTTTGTATTTCCCCGAAGTCAGAGGACTGGGCGAGAGCGCTTGTTTACGTTTTGTTTTTGTTTTTGAGGATGCAGGTGTCTCCGAGAGGACTTGTGTGTGGTTGTGTGCGTGTGAGCGCGTAACGGTCGAGGCGTTCGAGACGCGCGGCAGTAGCTTTTGTTATTAGCCGTGGACACACGAATGTGAACATCCTCTTTCTTATTCGTAATTCTTATATAATATAATCCCGTTAATTGTGGTTCTATTTGAACATATGTGGTGCCTAAGGTGTAATAACACTAATAACCTTAGCAAAGAGTTGAAAGCGACATTAAATAAATATAAAAAAAAATAAAATAAATAAAATGCCTAGGGTTGAGATAGGATCCGTAAATGAAAATGGTGTTCGAGAGGGGTGCTTCGGACTACATAAGTTTTAGAACCCTTGTTCTATGGAGGGTTAGGGGGTTGGGTCCCGAAGTAATTCCTTATCTGACGATCACTATGATAACGCTTTGGTGGAATGCTGAAATACTGTGTCCCCAGGTGTGTACGCGCAACAATTTCCACAATGTTGCGTCATCGACTCGCGTCTCGAGAACTCTCATTAACCACGACGTTACAGCTACTTAGAAGTTACTAGAGCCGAGTGGTTACTAGTGCTTAGTACTCGTAGTCATTCAATTAGGCGTTGCTTAGCCCCGTCGCGAATGAAATTCACACCTCTGACGGATAATTGGGTAAACAGCTTCAATCTACACGTTCCCCTTGACAATCTGTGCCACAGGTATCGCTCCCTTCGTTTCGAACGCAAATTTAATCAACACATTCCGTTCAATTCCACGTTGCGAATCTTTCTGTAAAATCCTGCTTCCTCTGTTTCAGAAAAATTAGAACGTATGAACATTTTCTTTCGCCTATTAGATAGTTTTTTCTAATAACAATAAAATGAAAGTGCCATTACTTTTGTGTAATGTACACGTCTTATTTCTATGTGTGACAAATAATAATAATGGAAATACAAGTTTCTTAATGTATTCATTAAACTCTTTGCAACAACTACAAAGTTAACACTAAACCTACCACCCTCGTTCAAATGACCGGTTTCATGTTTTCCATTTTATAATTATTGAAATTATGAAGTTGCATACGTGAAAATTGATTCGACAAATTTTTTCGTCCAAGCACAGATTGTGTTTACAATTGCACGAGATCTAAATAAATAGAGCCTTGCCATTTATATAAGCTGAAATATTTTAATCGCATTTAGAGTTCGGTGGATTTAGCTTTAAATTTGAAATACTAATCACATACAACGTCGTGTTCATGATCTATAGCTCGTAAAAAGCGTGAAATGTAATTACCATTCAGTAGAGAAATAACATTAGACATTACGAAAAAATTGATTTGTGACTTAAGAGTTTAATGTGCGTTCTAAGTACATCGATGTAAAACTGACATGAATCTTATCCGATGTTGCATATGCTTTATAAAAAGGAAGAAAAAGCAGCTTCCAGGCTGTCGGTACACCGGAGTCATCAGCACGTCCATCGATCATCCTAGCCAACCCAATACAAAAACCTCAACAACATATTTCCTTTTCCCTTGCACGTACGCTATCTGCATCGATTAACACGTCAACGCGCGCTTAAATGATGAAATATAAAATTGAATGATAAAGAATAGTTATTTATAACATAACTAACAGTCTCGTTTAAAGAAAAATTACCATTTTTTCTCAAATAAGCAAAATTATAGTAAAAATTTATTAGTCTGCAGATCTTTATGAAAAATAAAAATGTTCTATCTCAGTTGTAAGTAATTAGAGTAAAATAAATATTTGTTTCCTTTTTCAATTGATTTAATAGGTTGAAAATAATATAATATAGAATACTTGAATTTTATGATACTAAAGGGGAATCCATAAATTCGAATAAGGTATCAATTCTGATATTAGAATATTTTGATATAATTAAAAATCTATAAATTAGTATAGAACAGTCACATTTAGACTTATTCAATTGAAACAATAAATAAATTTCTAATCACTAGACTGCGGAATTTTTTCATGAAGAAATTGGCTGGGTCAAATATAAATCAGTAAAAGACTACAAGAATCTACGAATATTCTGATATTGTGAACGTGAAAAATCTATTAAGGGATTCAGTGTATATTTATTTAACCCCAACCCACAATCGTTGGAAAATATTTTTATGTTGCATCAAAATTTACAGTCGACTGTCCACCCTTCGAGGGCGAATAAACACGGAGGATTGAAACTCGTGTCAACAACAATTACTAAATTGTTCCCAAAAAAAAAGTCGAAAATCCTGGAAAAATCACCAGTCGCAATGGAATGCTCGTTCAACGGTGAAAAATATCGGTCCATTTATAATTTATTATCGGCGCCATCGGTTCGCTGACGCGGCCCGCGATGGGACAAGCGATCCGCGGACAGAGCCCTTTGTAAAGGTAGTCTAACTGTCCGAATTAAACATGTTCGACGATTTTTCAGCGGAGGTCCAACGGGGGCGTTGAGGTAGCAAGCGAGCTATCCCCTCTCCGAGGGGTTGGAGAGCTGACGAATGAATCCAGAGCCCCGGTGTTCCTTTTTCGTCGCCGGTATATCACGGTCCCGACAATGTAAATTCGGCATTGTGGACCCTTGAAAAATGCCGGGCCTCTCTCACCATGCTTTCCGCTCCATTTTCGCTGCCGCGACGCCCACTTCCGGCGTCGTTTCCCTTCATTCCTTTCTGGCATCAAGCAAAGAGACGCCTGATCGTCTCCGGCGTCCGGAAACGACGCTTTTGTCCACGCGTTACCGGTTACATCGAGTCGACTCGATCGATTAGGCTGCAGGGGAGCCCTCCACGGACAGGTGGCATCGTTTTTCACCGACCTCCCACTTCTTCGTCTTCTTCTTCCTTCTCCAAGAACGTGGGACCCATTTGACACCCTGCCTCCGACTCAGGCGAACTCAGACTCTCCCTCAGCCTCGATCGATCTGCTACACAACTCGATTTCCTACTTTCGGATTCTACACCGAACGTCTCGAAGACGAATGGAACAAGAAATCCCGGTTACTGATGGATTTTGTTTGGTTGTTCGATGGAGGGATTAGCCATTGTGCTGCGGCAAATGATCGGCCCGCCGGGAAATTATACTCGGCAGCTCCTTTTCGAGGGATCATGCTGCCTGACGGATATAAATGAGTGTTTTCCCTCGCATGATCGTTAAGGAGAATAGATCATAACTAGATCGTTATGCAAAATACAAGTTTTCTACCCGAAGTGCAACAAACTCGAAACACGAATTTATTCTCTTTCTTAACCCCTTGCCGTGCCATTTTCTGTACAGGTACAGTGATTGAAACGTCTTTATGCACGAAAATGTCGTAGGGGAAAGAAAATTTATATTTCTTGTATGGCTAGCTTTGTTTTATGTTTCAACATTCATTACAAACGATTGAAATTTTATTTTATCAGTATTTCTTTCCACAGTTTTATGGAGCAATAATGAGGCCCAAGTTCAGCGCTGTCAAGCTGACAGTACACCTTTCATTCAAAATTTAATGAAACCCTAAAAAATCTATGTTATTTTACGTCGTTGTAAAGCTTCAGTCTTTAAACGTGGTTTAGATTGATTTACCCAAAAATGTTTGCAATATTTCAATTGGCAGTACGAGAGAACATGTCTTCAATTATCCACCCGTCGAACAGTGCAAAATTATTTTTAACAAAAATGAATGACGGTGTTTGAAAGTGGAAGCTTTAAAAAGGGTGCAACTTCATTTTTGTACATCAATATAAAGGGTCTCGCATTTTAAATTTCGCTCTTCTTTATTTATAAAAATTAGAGTTGTCTCTCTTCGACATGTGGATAGTAAAATTGCAAACAATAATACCTAAATTTTTTCGGAGGAAAAAATTCTTCTATTCTCCACCCATTCAATCGTACAAAAATGAATGTTAGTGTTTAAAAGTGGAAGTCTTTAAAATTAGTTCAAGTTCATTCTTGGGCATCAATATAAAGGATGTCACATTTTAAATTTCCCTCTACTTCATTTATGAGAATTAGCTTTGCCTCTCTTTAACACGTGGCTGGTAAGATCATAGAAAATTGTAATTATAATTAGAAATGCCAGTTCTTAATGGAAAACCCTGTAGAAACGGTCCCTAGTTCAAGTACTGATATTACAATCACAGACAGTAACAAACAATCGCAGCTAGTCCAGTACATGGTCATACCCCGGACGCTGCACAAGCGGAAACAAAAGTCCGCGATTTTCCGTGTAGCTAGTGTATAAATATTCTCGGCAAGTATCCATTTGAGACCACTATCCTGTAATTACAAGGTCGTAAAACAAGTCCTACGCGTTGTTCGTCGTGGTAAAAAGAAAGGGGAAAGCATGGGGTAAAAGTGCGGGGCAGGGTGTACGCGAGAAAAGTGGCGAGTAGAGGTTCCACAAACGGTAGTGAGAATTTTCCGGCATAGAGGCGCAACAATGGTGGTCGCCGAAGGAACGGGGTCCCGTTTCCTGGCCTTCCCGCTAACTCCTGTCCTGTTTTTCTTTTTTCCTTCCCTTCTTCCTCTCAAACGCACCCAGGACTCCATGCTCGCGCCCCAGTAATTCGAACGATGTAATCTGGCTTCTTCCTCGGCAGATTACCGGACGGAATTAACCTTACGCCGACTGCTTCCGAGACACGCTGTGCCTCGCTCAAAAAAACCTCGAGAACCTCGGCCCTCCAATTTGTTGCTTTCTTTTTCTATATTATTTAATTATAATGGTCTCATTAGCGGGCAACGTCGTTAGCGAGTATCGATTCTTGGTACAATGCTCAGCGAGCTTGCGTGTCCTGTGCAGAGTTCATTGGTAGCATTATTTTTTATTCGATTGTGAGCTTCATGCATTTGTGAAAAATTGCGAGACACGAAATAGTTGAAATATTACGTCATGAAACATTTTTGAATATTGTTGTACATATTAATGTCAAGCTATTAAATCTGCCAAGGCAGAAAATGAATTTCTATTTTGCTCAAGCTTGTTATAATCGAGGTGGAACATTTTTATTTTGCATAAAGATCCGCAGGATATTTTAATTTATTACGTACATTACTATTTACTATGGTTTTAAGGGGACACAGCAGACCTTTGATTGTTTAGACCGATTATTATTAAGAATTTTGTGGTTTAATCAAACTAAGAACAGGATCCTAGCTGAAACTTAAATCACTCGAGATTGGATACATAAATTGCCATGCTTATATCTTTGGAATGTTCGATAACAAAGTTACATTACGTCAATCTGCGTATAAAAGTACGAATCTTTACTATTCCAACTGTAATGTAAAAGTTGTAAATAAATTTAATCTTTTTCTCTGTTATATTTTAATGTATAATATCATTTGAGAAACTATAATTTCTCTCTGGCAGCAAAGATAATACAGAAAATTATTTCCCCTAAAATTATATTCGTCTAAAAATTGTAAGAAATTAGCATTGTTATATTCTATAAGAATATAATAAAGATAACAATATAAACAAAGTATAGAAATGATTGCTTTCTATTAGAAATTCTTACATTAATGTTCGAGATAATTATGATCTTCAACAGAAAGAACAAGCTACAATTTATGTCTCGTTTAATTTCAGTTTTCCAGTGATTTGAGGATGAAATTAAATAGAATGCTGCTTAAATCGGGCGCAACGAACGCGCCATTAGCCAAATCCGTATCCACTTTAAAGTAGAACCCGATTATCAAGGAAACAACAAATTCGAGGCAAGCTTACTACAGATTAAACCCATAACTTCCGACACGTCTCGAGCAGCTGGTTCTTTCCGACGAAATATATCGTGTAGCCTCTCCTATTCCGTGCACTCGTCTATGGCCGCGGCTTAAAACAAAACTCTCTCGAAATTTCAATAAATCGCGACCCCTAACGCCGCTGGTGTAAGTAAAACACCGGAAGTCGTAGTAAAGTCCCGCCAGTTTAACGAATCGAACATTAAATCCAGGCTCGATAACATTAACTACGTTCTTTCTTTAAAAAAAAAAAACATAATCGCTGTTCCAGACTTTAAGAAAATTAGATTAACTTAGAACTTAACATTTCTCCCCGAATTACATGCCATGTTCAAAATAGGCATTTTAGGAAGATTTAGAAAGATTTTATGCAGACTTCATTATAGTTCACAACCCTTAAAAATGTTTTGCTTAAATTAGTTAATAAAACAACTTTCTCATTTCGTTTAAAAATGCAGAGCTTTCTTTTACTCAATAGAACTGTTGTTTCACTGCATGAAACTACCCTTAGTTTAAACAAAATATGCATCACTGTTTCATTAACAAATTCATTAACACTGAAGCTACCGAGCCTTAAAAATAACTGATATATCTTTCTTATAAAAATGACAAGATTGATTTTATTTAGACTTTGTGCGTACTTAGAGTTTCTAATTATAAAATAAAAAACCTGGAACCGTTGTTGATAGGTTTAGTGTTAATCACAGAGATTTAACTCGTGAAGGGATGAATAAAGAAAATTTTTGAAAAATCCCAGTACACAACCAGCCGAGATAGGAAACTGTTTCTCCAAAAAGAAGTTTCTCTGGATTGAAGGAATTTCCGTAAGGTTTCCTGGAAAACCACTACAAAAGCTCGGGGGAGGCCTTTAAAAAACAGGTCCAGGGGTGAACCGTAGTCAGCAAGTTTCGCGATTGGGATAAGGCAGAGAAGCCTCCCCTTTGTAGGGGAGGGAGGCGGCCGAGTCTTAATTAACTCGCTTCACCGGCAGTTCGTGCGAGCCTCTGCCTTTCACCTACCCCCGGTTTCCCAAGCCCTGTGCCCTCTCCAGCCATCCGAGAGCCTCATAAATCCCCCTTATATCCGGGGCATCTTTCACGGCCGTTTTCCCTCGGCCTCGAGAATCTCCTGGCAAACAGAGATTCGTCCAGCTTTCGGCTCAGCCGTTAAATCCATTAACCGCCGGCTGCAGCCGCCCCTTCGAGACGCCGAGGAACAGACGAAGAGAACCAGCTGAATCGAGAAATCGCACGTGCATCGCGTGCCAAACCGGGAAAGAAACTTCGTTATGAGAAAGCTCATCGTCGTACGACAATCCCCGGCTTTGCAACAGCGGGGGTGGTTTTCCATTCGGACCTAGGCTCGCCCCCGCTTCTTGTTCCCGCCCCCCACCCCAATTGTTTTCTTGCTGCTTGTCATCCTGCCTCCATTCCCTTTCGCCACCCCCTCGAGTCCCATCTCTGGGAAATTTGCATTGATCATCTATTTCACGTTTCACTTTCTGGAGTTCCTAGACTGGATGCTGGAATCCTCATTCTGGATAATTGGTGATAAGACCGCGGGTTTTTTGCGAGGAAATTAACTGGGCGAAAGTTCTAGGAACATTGGTAACGTTGTTTTCAACGTGAAGACTTAGGGGTGAAATGAATTTTTAGTTTACATGAAAATCCATAGTATAGTGTTTTTAATTTACATAAAAATCCAGTCTTAAAACAGTAAGAACATTAGAAGAATTTAAAAATACTGTCACATCTTTTTCAACCTGTTAAACAAATTAAGAAAGAAAATAAATTTCTATTTCACTTCAGTTTGTTGCAACTCTGACAGAAATATTTGTATTTTGCATAAAGATCTTCGGTCTAGTGAGACAGTCTATTTTTTTTGGTAGTAACTAGATTCTGGGTCTTTATCAGAAGTACTCTAAATGTCATACTGAGTTTACGTCAAATTTGATGTACATTTATAGTTCAGGCAAATTTTAATCAATCGATACTCAATAGAGTCTAATACTGTTTTAGATACTATTAAGTATACCCAAATGATACATTTTTTTATATTTATGCGACGATCTGCATAAATATCTGAAATTTGGTAACAATTTTTATTTATCATATTTCATGTTCTATACCACGAGGATTTGCATAAATGTCTACAATTTCATAACAATTTTTATTCATCTAGTTTCATTTTCTACGTGCTTTATCATTTTTCCCTGTTTTCTAAATTTTTGTAAAAAATGTTTCTCCTTCGACAAATTTCAAATAAACATCGTACTTCAACATTTAGCATCTACACCTTTCCCCACGTATCCACACCTAGCTAAATAATAGGAGCAGTAACGAAGCGGCATAATAGAATATGAAATGTCACTCTCGGCTAATTATTGCCACTGTTTCCCTCGTTGCTAATTAAAGCATGCAGAAAGCGAGACCGTTACGTACTCTCATTCTTCCTTAACGCAAGAGGCGTATAGTATTCAATGATAGAAGAGGTTTCGTGCATGATGGCGAGACCTGTAATGTTTGTTAGACCTGTAAACGTAGATCATAGAGCGAGATTCACCCCTGAACGTCCACATCCCTGATTTTCATTTCGCGTGTTCACCAGCCGTGGCTGGTTGCCGTTTCACAGAGGTTCTTCACCCCTTTTAACCATCCCTTAAATGTCACTTGGCTAATTAACGACGCGATTGTGACCCCGTGAACCGAAGACGGCGATCAAAAGTAGCGAAAATGTTAGTCGCTCGATTCGTCGACGTTATTCTTGCTCAGTTCGGACCTGCAATTGCTCGATGAATTACATCCTCGTTTGATGAGCTCCACGGAAAAAGAAATGACGAGCTTTCCAGCGACCAACTTCTACTCGTAAATACAGCCTCCACCTCCCCGGGAATCTTTTTCTATTTTCCTGCGAAAGCTAATTAACGTTTGCACGGCTGATTGAGTTAACGTCGAAGAAGAATATTCGTTTGCAAGAGAAGTTACTGCTACGCAAGTTACAGAGAGAAATTTTAAATCATGAAGTTTCCTTGAGGAGAATATTCCATGTTTCAGAAAAATTGCTACACGGATTGGAAACGAATATTTTTATTTGTACCGTCGTGTTTGATGTTGAAACGCGGTTCTACGATATTTTCTGAGTTACAAATAATTGGAGTTGCTTTTTCAACATGGAAAGCAGTCTATTACATTAAAAAGGCTGTCATTTCTACAAATAATATATTCTAGGTAGAGAATAGATAAATGTCTCATTTCAGACGTTCCAATTTTCGTCAGCAATGACGGCCATCCATCGTACCGTTAAAAGATCGTTTCAAAAATAGCGAATAACTCTACCATCTTTTATCATATTGTTTTGAAAAAAAATGGAGAATAAAGTCTGGAGCTATGTTAATATTGCTGTAAAAGACTAGAAATTTTCACTTGCAATTCTCTTTAGAAAAATTCACGAAAATCTAGCATATTTATAGTCGAGGTGTTCTACCCTCTTGAATACGACAAACTTAGTTATATTAATAATTTCTGCAGTTACAATAATATTCTATTATATAAAAACAGTTGAAGAAGCTTGATATTACACGAATATTATAAAAAAAAACCTAGAATAAACTATTGAAGATTGGTTTCAACAATAAATATCAACAACCTGAAGTTCCTAAGCTTTAACAATAATGTAAAATATTGTAAAAATTTCATAAATAAATAGACATTACTCCCATCTAAACATTGTTACGTAAATTAAGGGTTGAGTGGGCATACCACACAGGTAAATACAGATCTACTTACATTTCTAACAGTAAAAACCAGTTAAAAATATCACGAACGCATAAGAAATCGATGTTCCACTAATCAGCACCTCGAGACATTGTTATTTAAGACAACGAGGTAATCTAATATCGCATCAAACAGTTCAATCTTTTAAAGCAACGTCTGAATCGCGTCTGGCCACGAAAGAGGAGAAACGGAAGGCGCGATGTACCCACAAAACCGTGACCGGAAACCATTATTAGCCAACGAAAAACGGCACGCAACAGTTATACAATAACAGCGGCAACCTCAACTTGTAAAATCAATTAGAGGCGCGGAAGTGGCGACGAGGGGTTGCGGCGTACGGGGGTGGTTGAAGAGGAGAGAGAGAGAGAGAGAGAGAGAGAGAGAGAGAGAGAGAGAGAGAGAGAGAGAGAGAGAGGTGGTTGCAGTTTCCCAACGCCTCGGATATTCAAATCCTCGGGAGCAAAAAGTCGAGGCAACCCCGGAATCCCAGCGAACTTGTTGCGCAACGAGGTAATCACACGGATCATTGCACCGAATCAGATACCGGAAACGGCCCCAACGTTGACGCAATAAGTCGATGCTCCATGTACCCGGGTTACAGCCGCCGATAGCTCAGCGAGCAATCAGGTGCGAACCTCGTCGAACACGCATTGATAACGAGGAGATCGAATCAATTTCGAACAATGCTCCCCCGATAGTGAACCTACCACTTCCTGTACAACCTGGAGAACATTGCACAGCAGATTGTGTCAGGGTTGCAAAAATAATTGTGGTTTTTAACCAGGGATCGTAACTGTTACAACTAGGGATTTCATGTCAAATTATTTCATGACAAAAATGAGGAATTTCAAACAATGAAGAGATAAAAAGACATGAAGAACATCAGTACTCTATGAATTTCGACCTATTTAAGTTATTAAATAAACAAGGATATTTCCAAGTAGCTGCTTTTTCTAGAAATTCATGCATCCAATTTTTATTTTGCTGAAAAGTCGCTAATTGTTAGCAATGGTAACAGCCACAGCAAAGCAGTATTATAATTAAACGCATTTATAACTGAAATTAATGGGTAAATAATTATAGAAAAGTATACCACTCATTTAAGATATTAAAAACAAATTCTTGACTGGTCCCTTTTATTTCGGATGAAAATCTGCCTAATTATGATTATTAGCAAGAAATGTTCATTAATAATAATAGAAGCAGAGAGTGCTATTCATGTATGGTTAAGTTAATTCTAAATTAACCCGTCACTATATGATTTCTCTAATTGGGATGAAAAAAATTAAGGAGGGTCAGTTTTTGTATTTTATTCAAGGGAAAAATATTCAAAAAAAAAATTAAAACATTTTCAGAAAAAGCGTAATTAAACATAAAAAGAAAACATATTCTTACTTTACTATTTACCAGACTTGTTAACTGTATCAGATATGATACACTATGCAGCGAAGGTTTAAACTGCATTATTTTGGAACATGATTGATTGAAGTCACGAGATTAGAGAGCCTGAAATCCTCTTGGAGGTTTTAAAAGTTTTCGCGACAGGTCTGGAAGCAAAGCTATTTAAACAGAAGCGGTTTTGTACAGTTCCGACGAAAGTCTCATTGTCCTATTGTCATCCTATCCATTGTTAAACGCTGGATTCAAATCTTCCTTTATGTCCCCGCCGAGTCCACTGCCATAATATTGTTATTCAGAGTGTTTCATTGTACAGGTTGCAAACCGATATTTACGAGGCTGTTAACCCTGTTAACAGTGTAATATCCCAGCCATCAACAGGTCCACCAGTGCAATTAAATAGAAATCAAGATGTTTAAAAGCGATTTACTCTATAACATAGCCTGAAAATTTTGATTTTGCATGAAGATCGACAGTCTAGTCAGTTCCAATGGAATTGGCCATTTTACGCATTCTTGGAAGTATCGAAGCTCTCTACATGGGTGCAGAAGCATCGCGTGAAAGGTTAATTCCCTTAATGCGAAGAAAGCTCGTTCTTATCCCCACCCTTGCTTCGTTTCAAACAAGCAAGATTATCTGAAATTAAATTTATCTTTAGCCTGTGACTCCAAGCAAAATCTTTTGCCCCATCTCAAGGCTCGCTTTGAAGCGATACTATTGCGAGACCTAATTCGCTTCATGTGCTATCTTTCAATTATCCCTAATAGTTGGCACGTTTTCGTGCTCACTCTCTCTCTCTCTTCATTCTAATATGTTGTTATGGTTACTAATCTAATCATTTTACGACATATTGTACATAGATTAATGCTTTTTTACAGAGGATGAATAGTATTGTTCTTTACATGAAAAAATTAAATATACATGAAATTACGTGAAACAAAAAACTTATGTAAAAATATCACTCTCTATTAAAAAATATTTGTAACCCCTGGTTTATTGTTGCTCTATGGTCCACCAGGCCAAAACATTTCACGATCTGGCTTTTTCCAAGAAAAGTATGTCGACCCCTGGATCAGAGTATAAAAAAATATGTGGTCCCATCTTTTTCATTAAAAAGTTCATTAAAAAATGAAAGTCACAAAGTTTTCGATGAATTGCTCAGCGGATGGGACAGTAGCATCATCCTTCGCATAAGAAATGTGTTTCAAATAGACACGGGGGACGGATGAGAGTTAAAACATGGTACATAGAACCAAGTAGAAAGCCTTCTGTGCACACCTGGTACCGCATGGAAAGCATCGACTGACCCGTAGCTATCGGTAAAACAGCCCCGGTAGGAGTGTTCCTCGGATATCGGGCAGTTCGTAGCATTTCCGGTCCCGAGGGGGTCGAGGCGCCATTAAAATGGTAATTTTATGGCGTATGCTCGCGCTTTTGTATCTCGGCCGCGGAAGAAATTGGCTGCAAGGTACGAATGCATCAACCGGTGGAAGACGTTCCCGGCGAAGGGTGAAAGGAAGCGGACCTAATCTCTTTGCTCTTTCTTTCCCGAGCCAGGAGTTATGGCTATATTACGATAGGAAGCCGGGTGGCGTAGGATAAAGGAGTAGCCGGGGCGGCGACTGCTCACGAAAAGTGGAGTTACGTGCGGTGGCGGTTTTCGTTCGACGCCCCCGGGGCTCCGACGAAACGTAAAACCCGGCCCTGGCTAACCGTTTGTCGCGACTTACGGGTTACAGCCGGCAACCCTTTGCTGCCTCGGTCCCTTTGGAGACCGTAATTTTTGGTAACGTTTATTTTGTCCCCGTGCTTTGTCAACGTCCACGGGTACCATCGAGTTTTCCTGGGGAACGCTGACGACGACGACGACGCTCGGGTGAAAGGCCGCCACGGTTCTGTCTTGCATTGTGTTTGTAATTACACGCGCCGCGGACAAAAGAAGGAAGAGAATTTTAAGGCGGGGCCGCCTCCTTTCCGCGGAGACGCCCGTTGAAACGGATTGCTGGAGAAACTGGAGTTTCTGACATCCGAAATGAAGAGTGGATTGCGTGGGCGACCACCAGCGTTCGTTTGTCACAGTGTTGGACGAAATAATTTACGTTGCGTATTCATTTACCCCGCAATCGTGGAGGAGGTGACTCGACGTGATCGCATCAGTTAAAAATATCGAATTTCAAGAAAATCAAGTTGAAAAATTCGACGCATACGTGTGCTATTTACCCCATTGCCGTACTTTGACGAGTCAGACTCGTGATGAAGGTTTTTAACAATACGAATGTTACGCAATTCATTTTAGATGAAATAAAACTTTATTCGTTTGTAATCAATATTTAACCGCTTGCTCTAAGATTTATTTTACAGTTTTAGTGATTAGAACTCTTTCTTGTAGTTCGTATAATTTCCTAAAAAAGAAACTTTATATTTATTGTATGCTTATAGATTCTTCGATAGCTGTACATTAACAAAACCAAAGTAGAATGTTAATTCGGTTTAAGGGAAATTAATAGCATACATATTTATTAAACTCTGTTCACAATCTTCATCACCAGTCAGACACGATATTGTGAGAAAAGGGATTAATTAAGCATTAAAATAAATGTAGCCATACAAGAAATATACATTTTCTTCTCCGTTCTACGACATTTCATGTAATAATGTAACTAATAATGTAATTAATAATGTTTTATATAAGAATATATAAAAACATATAAGTATATACAAGAATATTCATGAATATAGAAGGATAGACATGAATACACAAGAATATTTAAGAATATACAAGAATATTCAAGAATATACAAGAATATTCAAGAATATTCAACAATATACAAGAAGATTGAAGAATATACAAGAAGATTCAAGAATATACAAGAAGATTCAAGAATATACAAGAAGATTCAAGATTGTACAAGAATATTCAAGAATGTATAAGTATATACAAAAATATACAAGAATATTTAAGAATATAGAAGAAGATTGAAGAATATAGAAGAAGATTGAAGAATATACAAGAAGATTCAAGAATATACAAGAAGATTCAAGAATATGCAAGAATATTTAAAAATATACAATAATATACAAGAATATTTAAGAATATATCGAAGAATATTCAAGAATATACAAGAATATTCAAGAATACTCAAGAATATACAAGAAGATTCAAGAATATACAAGAAGATTCAAGAATATATAAGAATATTTAAAAATATACAAGAATAAACAAGAATATACAAGAATATTTAAGAATATACAAGAAGATTGAAGAATATACAACAAGATTCAAGATTGTACAAGAATATTCAAGAATATACAAGAATATTCAAGAATATACAAGAATATTCAAGAATGTACAAGTATATACAAGAATATACAAGAATGTATTTACAAGTATGTACAAGAATATACAAGACGCAATCATACGACGCGTCTGTCCAGATGTTTTCTTATCGTTTCAACAATATGCCAAATAATGATTACGCGGAATAAATGAAATAAAAACTGTATGAAAAATATATGTATCTGTGCAACCATATTTCTCGCGACTATGAAGCTGTCTAGCCCAGAGACGGGATCACTGGCGCGGCGAGATTGTTTCGCGAGAATAAGATGATCTCCGCGTTTTCCGTTCTTCGGTTCGTGTCTGGCTTCTTTTAGCGAAATTTATCGCAACCCTCCTCCTGCCATCTTAGGAAGTTCTCGGCGAAGATAAAAGCAAAGTTCAGCGGGTCTCCTTGTGGCTAGAGTTTCTGCTACTTGTCGTCCGTGCGCGCACGCATAAATCCGCGGATTATCGCGGTTTCATGTGATCCGGCGCGGCGAGGTTAACCCGAAGAAACGTGGTTCCCAACCGCGGTATTGCTTTCGCGGTGGCTAATCCGAAAATTGCGCGAACGATTTCGCGAGACCGCGAGAAACAATATTTGAAGAACACGTTGGCGTGCCACGTGCAAATACGAACGTTGCGACGCGTACCTATTAACCACTACAGAAACTTTCTAGAAACAAATTAGACGAATTTAACCCTCGTCTGTCCTTCGCATAAATCTGACACAGTTTTCATGCGAAGGATAAAACTTTGTAACTTTTAATTTCTTTGACAGGATGTCTCAAAAATGTACTTGGAAAGAGTGATTCCTTGTTGGGACATTTGAGCAACTTTTTCCTTTGCGAAAATCGTCTCCGTAGCTTTGTTATGGAATTATTAACACATTACCGACCGGTGATTATTGCATATTTTTGAAAAATGTATGGTACATGGCTGAATTTTCATTTAGCATTTAGTATGAACTAACTAAGTCACCCTCAATGACGTCGTCTAATAGTTTCATTTAAGATTGCAATGTCAAAGAAAATTTCTATGCTTTTTTTTGGTACAGCAGAATTATTGAAAATCCTATTAACCCTTTGCACTCGGCTGTCCCCTCTGAGGCACCACTAAAAATTGCTGTACCATTCTTCAAAATATTGTTTACATTATTAAATATATCGGTATCTAATCAATTACTAAACATTTAGGTACTGTATAAGGTACTGAAAGGAAAATTTCATATTCATAAAATTGCAAAAATCATAAGGTATGGAAATATTCTAGATCGGAAGAAATGTTTAATTTTCCAGTTAAAATAACTCCGAGTGCAAAGAGTTAATAGGCTTCCGGTCGATAAAGTGTTAACTCTTCGCTGCATCGTGTATCATAGTAGATACAATTAACAAATCTGGTATATAGTAAACTAAGCATGTGTTTTCTTACTATGTTTATTTTTCTCCAAATGTTGTTATAATTCTCTTAAATATTTTTCCCTTAAATAAAACACAAAAACTGACCTTCTTTCAATTTTTTCATCCCAATTCAAACAAATCATACAGTGAAGGGTTGACACGTTCTCCGTGCCACGTGTACCATAAATGGTACACGTTAAACTTTCCATCCAGGCCACGTGCACCGTCGATGGTACACGCTGAAATATTTATTTAATTCGCTAGAAACATATATTTCATAATTATTGAATTGATAAAAATGGTTTTATGAGAAATGCAGTGGCGGATGTAACGGTAAGCGGACTAAGCGGCCGCGTGGGGCCCTGGGATACCATAGGGCCCCGAATTTTAAATAAATCTATTTAATGTGTAACGATATGAAATTTTTCATTACTTTTCTTCTTTGTTAATAAGTTTATTAGAGTTTTCTTGCAACTTCTATTTTTAACTTGAGTTTGTGAGCCCCAATGTTTTTACCGCTTGGGGCCCCCACTTGACTTGAACCGCCACTGGAGAAATGATGAGAAATCCGAGTAAAATCAAACTTGTCATTTCACTTTTGTCTAATGTAGGTTTGACTATTGGTGGAGACCTTGCAATTCTCGGAAGGGGAACAAGTTGGAACTCCCTGACGTACAATATTGTATTTGAACAACTTGAACCGAGCTGCTGCTTTGATTGTTGTAACGTCCGTCCGAGATGCAAAGGGAGGAAAGTTATTTATTTAGGAAAGTTAACGTTTTATCGATCCAGCCGTCGAAGGACTACATCATCGGCCCCGACCGAGCCAGACCGAAATATCCGGGGCCGCAAGATCGCAATCGCCGAAAACGGAATACAAATCGAATGACAATCGCGATACCGGATCCAGTCCGCGATCTCGTCCATGATTCAGATGAGAATCGTTCCCGATTTATCCCCGCGTTCTACATTTTAATTAAACCGTTCCCGGCGTGTCCACCGAATTAATTACGCGGCTCGATAACGAAACACGGGTTGCAAACGGGACGTGGGATAAAGGTTTGAACAAACTTCCGCGCGAGGCAGAAATCGATTAGGGGACAAAAGGCGACGAGAACCGTCGTGGTTCGAACAACCCCCTCCCCCCACCCCACTGTCCACCCACCTAAACGCTTCGTTACCAGAGAAAATGAAGCAATATGACGGCGGAGAGATCGTATTACGGGTTTCCTCATCGTGAATTTGTTACGGGTGAGTTGATTGCCGGTTAAAGTTAATTAGATTCTGGAGACATCCGATTTTTATGAACGCTTCTTGCTGCGCCCTGCTCTGCGACGATCATGCGACCACGATAATGACATCTTCGTCCGTGCAACAGCGAATTGCTCTGACCAATTTAGGTTTGTTTCACCGTCTCTTGTACACTACTACGCGAGATTAAAACAGCACTGTAACCAGAAAATTGATCTTCGAACTCTTCGTGTAAAATAGTTTTTATTCGATGTTTTATGCATTTATGGAGGAAATGAATAAGTTCAATTAGAAGTAGTAGACGGTTCAAAAGAATTTAAAGATATCCATTTATTCGTTTCAGCTTATTAGCATTAATAAATCAAGAAGGAAATTTCTATCCGTTTCTTGTAATTAACCCGGAAATCTAAATGCAGCTAATAACTGACTCTATGTAACATTGTTCGAATTTTATTTAAATATACTACAGAAATAAAGAAATATGCATATTAATAAAATTTGAAATCTTTAAAAAATATACAAATAGATGAATCACTATTTAAATCAAAATATATTGAATAGTTAAAGAAGGATTAATATGTAACAACATTATTAGAAATGGAACACAGCGTTAGTGTCAGAACAAAAACAGAAATTATTTTTTACTGAACTTAAGAAAGAACAATGAATATATACTATATTTCTCAAAATAAAGTAAATGCTTAAAAGATCCCTGACCAAAGAGTAAGCAGCACACGCAAGACATATTAAAAAATATAATAATAGAAAGTCTCATTATGGATCCTATACGTCATGGTTCTCAATAAAAATTCACACAAAGAGAGTCTGAGCAGAACAGAAGGATTAAATAATGCAGTTCACAAAGGCAAAAGAAAGCAGAGATCGAGATTGAATTTTATGAGATCGTAGCGTTTCTACTTTCCGGTTCCTTTCTTGGATCAGACGATTTCATTCCGCTGTTCGAGTCGATCCGAGGGATCAGACTAATTTGTTCCGGGAATCCTGTAATTCGCAGTCATTTTTTGGTCTCGTGACACGAGTTAAGTAACGCCCACACCGTGACTGTTGTCTCCACGACACGATCTACAAACTTTCTCTGTTGCCGCGAATGTTTTGTCCTTCGATCGAGCGGAGAATCGCTATTGATCATGATAGATCGTAATAATAAATCTGATAGAAGACTTGAAGAATGAGGATCTCTACATTATAAATCACGATTATTCGGGAAAAATTCAACCTTTATTTTCTCTTCATTCGCAGAGTTGAATTAATGATTTTACACTTTAAGCTTGAGAAAGAAAGATCCTTAAGAATATTTTCAATAAATCACTCAGTAACTTAGTACAATGTTGAAATTACTTGAATATTAATTTAAAAATTTTATGTAATACTGTCTGCAATATGAAATTGTTTTTACAACTGTTTATTGGACGAACCTAAGCCTCGGATTGTTCTAACAATAATATCTAACTGTTTCAGTTATTTTTAGAATATTTTATAATGCTTTCTACGAACTTATGTAAATTATTAGTAATTATTTTAGTATTATGCTATATCCTTTTATCACAAAATTGATGAACAGAAACTAAATAATTCTATTACTTAACCATTAATTCATATCCCTCCCCTATTTATCCACTTTGAAATATGATTAATAATATAGATTCTGTAAGAAAAATGTTTTTAATGTTATATTGTACAGTACGTTCTTCTCCTTTCTGCATGCAACTCATTTTTGTCGATTGAACAGGGATGAATAATTTTGCGAACGCGTGTAACATTAACAAAAATTATCTGTAACCATTTCCAAAATAATGTACACTTCAGCATTAAAAAGAGCTGTCGGAAAATGTTCGAATAATCGAACGAATTCAATATCTGTCCGCGTTCGCAGTTTTCCGTTGAAAGCTCATTGCGTACTGAAACGGTTCGCAAATGAATATTAACGAAACACGTAATAAATACGGGGTCGCTATGAAGTAACGTTACGCATGAATATTTGCGACCGTTGGCCACCGGAAAATATCCCGGCATGCGTTTGTAATTAGCGTAACGATGTACGCGATCCTGGGTTACACGCAAATTGCATAAATTGCGAACTTATCCAAATTACGGGCCAAAATAATTTCGACGCAGTCGATTAGTACTCCGACCTTGTCTACTCGAGGATCGAATTAAATCAATGTTGATAATTCACGTGGAAATTACAATGGACCGTGTACGGTTAAATGGCGTCTGCATTGTTTAAACGAAGCATTTTAGCAACGAACAGAAACTCTTCGTGAAATCTCAATCGAAATTAATTCCTTCTTTAGTTAAACTTAAAATAAGCGACCAAGAAATGTTTAACTTTCTTTATATAATCCTGCAGATTTTTATCCAAGTTACAAATACTAGAAATTCACTGAGTCATATGAAGTATATTTCAATTAGAATAATTTCTTGTATAATAATTATTTTTAAATGTCAATGTAGAACAAAGTATTAAATCCAGAAAATAAATGTACGTCGGATCTCTATGTTCGCAAACCAATATTTCAATTCGTGATTATCATAAACACCGATACAACAACGTCACATTACTCAAAAGACCGTAGAAACGAACAAGATTCTTGTCGGATACCAGTTACCACGAGTCACAGCGAAAAAATGTCAATTAGCATATGCATCCTCCATTCGTAACCCCATAGCCTCTTTATTAATCATTCCTTTCTCCTCCGACGTATAGTAAAACTGAAAGAGAAATGAAAATATTTAAGAGGCCATTCCTTTAAAAAATTCATGCTTCAATGTTTAACATATAGAACACGACTCTTATCTTGTTTCGCAAGTTTTCAGCTGCTACTGTGCAAAATTGATGAGTTAAAATACTAATACTCTTATCAACCAATCAGGAAGATTATAACTAGAATTATGACAACTGTCAAAATACCGGGTTTTCAATTTTATAATTAAGATTGCGGATTTTATGCATTTATGGTGAAACTAGCTAGATAAAATGTGAAAGAAATTTATTAAAATCGTAAAAAAAGAAATTAATTTTTATTTGGTTCCAGTATCTTGCAATTGTTGCAGACAATTTTTAATTTGGAGTTATTATATTTATTACGTGCAGTTAAATCAATATTTCTTTAGAAACATATGATAAAAATGGCTAGAAACTGAAATATATACATACTCGTAATTTTGATGATGTGATGTAAAACAATAACGTTTAATGTTTTAAAGACCTAACACTATTTTGCATTAAAATGGAATGTTTGTTACAGTCACGGTGTATATTCATTTTATGCCTTTCACATTGCAAGACGTGAATAGAATGCAAAAGAGGAACCAGAATATACTGCATGCAATTATAATAGTACAAAACATATTCTTGGAGTCATCAGCACCGATTAACCTTTTAGCTACTGTATGTCACAACAGGAGCTTTCGCCTTTGCCATCTTCTCGAACGTTGCGTCACTATAGTGGCTTCTTTCTACGTAGCTTCTCCTTTTAAACGATACGCAACAATCGGTCGTATCATCGCGTTCATATTGTACATTATCACATATTAATTGTTTCAAATATTGAAATATTAAAATAGTCTAGCAAAAGAGAGGCATGAACTCCCTGAATATTGACTGCATACTATAGCTCTTGAAATAACATAATGTACAGAATTAATTTTACTAGTTTATAACAGTAGAACAACCGAGCTTTAAAAGTATCTCATTTATATTGTCATTTAAAAATGGTAAGTAGATTTTATGCGTTTATTTATTCGTATGAAACAATGGAATGATTAAAATAGGAACTGAGGGAACATTAGACGAATTTAAAGGACCATTATCCTAGTTTCGGTTCACTAAAATTATTGAAAGGAGATATATATTTTTATTTAATTTTTGTTTTGCATAGTTGACACAGAAAACTTTTAATTACATGCATATCCGCAGCCATCCGACCTATCTTAAAATGTTAATACGAACAAAAAGCAGTAACGAAAAGCAAATTCATTGGAATACCAATAGTAATAATACATAAAGTTTATTAATTAACTTCCATCGGATGATTAGTCGCTGTTATAGTATCGTCGACCCAGCTTATAGACATCATTATCATTTTCCGAACGCAAAATTTCCTTTCGGATTTCATTAAATCAAAGTGCACCGACTGGAAAGTCTCTGCGATATTATCCAAATCCGTTTCAGCGATAACAGAAATACTGACTATAATCCAATGATCCGGATAATCCTAACTACAAAATAAAAAAGAGTATTTGGAGACTGATTCCACGGCGATATGTTGTTCGTTTAAAGCGGCTAAACTCCTGCAGAAACTATTTTCCCATGATGCTCTAGGGCCGGACACGCGCCGAATCACGCGACGCGTCCTCGCAATATTTGCTCGAAATACAATTTTTCGAATTTCATTTCCGCGTGATTGGCATGGAAAAGCGAGAAAGTGTGAAAAAAGGTGCGCGCCTCGCGCAAACAACCGCGTTAATTGCACTGGGATCGTTTCAAAGCTCCGTTTATTTCCAGGAAGCAGAACGAAGGTTTGCTGTTTGCAAAATTCGCGTCTCCGTTCACGCCGCGTGACCCGAGATACTATTCATAATAACAAAGTATGATCATTAGACTGTTTATGCAATTTTCAATTTTTTCTAGAGGAATTTTAAGACAGTGGAAAGAAATAGAATCTTATTTTCCGTGGTAGAAGCCTTTTTAGATGTGAAATCAATTAAAATCGCGCTGAATTATATTATAATATTTTATATCCTAGCATTTTTTGAAAATTTTCACAAGCCATAATTGCGTAAACATCCACAGTCTAACGATCATATGCAGGGTACAAGTACAGTATTCTCTCCGTAACTTCGGAACTTCTATCTGACGGAAAAGTCCAAAATTGCTGGTTCCCTAAAGCAAACCCGAAAAAATTCACAAAAGTTCACCCACAAAAATTCACAAAAGTTTACCCACACAAATTCACAAAAGTTTACCCACAAAAATGTCTATATTCTTCAAAATCATATGCAAGATCTTCGTGTTGGTCGTAAATTCTTGCGCTCCATTGAAGGTAGCCGTAAACTGCAGGAATCATCGTCCTGAAAATGCTCATTTATGATATCATAGACCTTTCTAGTTCATTCACGATTTCCTCATCATCGACGCTTTGTTTTGATTTCTCTGATAAATTTTCTTGTTCTTCGTTTAAACCTTTATTCTCTTGGTGGATCATCTCATAATCTGATAAATTTTTTTCTTCTTCGTTTAAATCTTGATTCTCTTGGTGGATAATCTTGTCGGAGACTGTTGCGTTAGATGTTGGAACTGATAACAGTTGGATCTGCAGCATTCTTTCTTTGACGGCTAGTTTCTGTTCCAGGGTATTTATTTCTTTTGCGTACAAATCATGACCTTGTACTATCTGCCAATGCATCTGGTATACGGTGCCCTGATAGACGATTTCTATAGCATTCGTTAATTTATTGACATCTTCATCAAAGATGTAGACGCATCTCATGGAGGTTTTGATGTGCTCGTAGCCAGGTTCTTTCATAGCAGCTGTCATAAAGAAGATCGAGGATCTTCTTGTTTCGTTAAACACCGAGAGTTTGTCTTCTATAACGCTATGGCGAACAAATGGGCTTATGTTGGATATTAGAATCATCTTATATCTGGGAATCAGCGATCGTATTTCTAAGGTGTTATTACCTATGTTTACGTATTTGTGAGCGTCGAGAAGTTTGCTTACTGTTTCGTGACTGTTCAGGTAGAAACACGGTTTACCATCTTCGCTTTTTAAAGCAAAACATATATTACTGGGGCCGATCAATTTGCCAATGGCTACTGCGTACTCTTCCATCGTGGTGCCTTCCGACTCTGCAATGATTATACCATCTTCTTCGTTGATTAAGATCTCTTCGTGTGATTCTTTATGAGACGTCATTGTATTATTTATAGCGGCGTTGTTCGAATTCGGATTACACTGTATTTGACACTGTATTAGCTAATCGTATTACCAGACGACACGACTTAACGCGCGAACAGTCTAAACGAATCTGAAGACCATTCTGTCTGAGCTGGAATTCGAATCCGAGTGTCGATCCACCGTATTTATGTTTTTTGCATGAGACACCGGTGAGATATAAGAAGTATCGTGTCCGAGAGTTTTCAGTCAATATCGGCGAGGTGATCGACCGAACATGTAAACCTTACTGTTTGATAAATAACATAAGATAGGTCCATAATATCAACAGTTACGTAGAGAATACTCTGCATAACTTTTCCAAAACGCTCCGATTCTTCCATACAAGTATTTGATTATCGAATTACTTGAAAATAATGAAAGTATTGGATCACTCCCATCGCTGATCGATATTTCGCCTCTCGGAATCGATCCTGGTCGTCGATAGTTCCGCGAGACTGATGAGTTTGCCATCGTGAAGGCTCTCGGGAGAACTGGAAGAAGATCGGGCCAGATTTTCCGGGTTTCTCTCTTGTCCGCCGCTAAGTTGCTCTTAACGAGAGATCCGTTTGATTCTTCACGCAAATGATCCGAGCTCCCTCGGGCCACGGAACTAGTTTGCTTCTCGGGCAAACGATCCGAAGAATGCGGGACCTTTTTGTGGCTCGCCGATGGAAAACTTTGAAGTCGTTTAAATACAGCGTCGAGGATTCTCGATCTACGTAAATTTAAATTTCACCTTCGCCTTTTCTCCTCTCTTCTCTCTGCGCTTATCTGTTTTCAGTCCACAGTCGATCCTCGGACTACGCTCTAAAAGCCGCCATTATGAAATCGTAACAATTCCTCTTCGTAATTGGAGTCCTTGCACAGCGGCAACGTGTTCTTTTCTTGAGCACGCTCTTTCAGAGAATTATACAGCAGGAGTTCAGCTTTACGGATTTGTTCGGGTGGTCGCCTAATGCCGGACAGCACTTATTTCTGGACTAGTGTTTTATTAGCATGTATCAAAGTCACACAATGTCAGAGTAACTCAGTTAATGTTAACCCTTAGCAGTCGAGTGGCGCCTCTGAGGCGCCACTAAAAATTGCTTTACTATTATTTAAATAATTGTTTACACTATCAGATATGTCGGTATCTAACCAATTACTACACATTTAAGTATTTTATGAGGTATTATATCAATTTCATATTTATCAAATTTAAAAAATCATAGAGAATGGAAATATTGTAGGTCAGAAGAAACGTTTAATTTTCGAGTTAAAATAGCTCCGAGTGCAAAGGGTTAAACCTACCATCGACTAGACGAATAACTGCTTTTGAACATGTATAAACATCTTTTCTCTGGATAGGTCTCCTTGTCTTTCAACTCGTCGTTCAACAAATAAATTGCAAACGTTCATCAAACGTGCAGAGACGGTACGTAAATTCGATTTGCACACTTTTTCCGTTTCTTCGGGATGAGAAATACATTTATCGAGCCTCCTTCGACACAACTAACCCTCACACATTCTGCAGGGAGAAAATTCAGCCATTCAATACTTTTCTTTTCTTTTATATCTACGTCGTGAGATGTATTTCTTTAAACTGTGGCACTATAAATCAAACGTAAGTGTTGATTTAACGTGTAAAAGAAAAATTGTTATCCTAGTCTCTTTTACGAAGCTATTTTTGAAGAACCTATTAGGGTTAATATGAGGAAAATTACATTAGATTACATTAGACTGTCCCTGCTTAATTTGTTTAGTAACATCGTATGCACCTGTGCGCACAGTTTAAAAGAAATCGAGGTCGCAATGCCATTGAACAACGCGTGGTAACATGTACGCGTTTACGAGTAAATAAGGATGTGGTGGAGAAGCAGAGACTCGAAGCCCGGGTCGCAATTGTAGCTGGCATAATGCTGTATTCAAGCCTGGCCTAAACGTTCGTCGAAAAACCGCGAACGACAAAAGTTAAAGCGGAATGAATCGCGAGCGATCATTGTTTCGCTCGTTTATTCATAAAATTCACTGGTTTGGACCGGAGCATCCCTCTAAGAAAGCCGGGGCTGGTAATTAAATCAAGTGCCGTTGTGCGGCAACATTTTCATCTTGCCAATTAATTTTCCGTTCCGCTTGACGAACGAGACCAACGTCCAACGAGGCCTTTAATTACCGTACGAGTGCGAAAATTACCAGTTTTCCCGGCACGTTAAGGCCGCGTCCGATATTCATCGGAGCTGCTCTAACGAGAACACCTCGGTACACAAGCTGCGGCATTGTGTCAACGCCTCGATTTATGCAGAAATTTTCAATTGTTCGTCGTTCGATATTTATCGCGGCAACGTGAACGGACCTTTACAGATTTATTCATTACTTTTTTACGACTTCGGCAACCACTTGTCTCGCAACATCGTGAGCGACACTTCGCACGAATCTAGGGATGAAATTAATAAGTGTGCCGGCGATTGTGAAGGCGACGTGCTTTACTTCATCGAGAATAAATATTTTACCATAATAATCTTTAATATGTAGTTGTCGAAGATTTGAGTTTAGTCACCCAATATATAATGTATTTTTCCATCAGTTACAGGATGCAATAAAAAAAAAATGTAGTTATGTACCAAAAAACATCGATGACCTTGACAACTCCGAAAAAATATTCGTGCCAAATATTTGGTGCATTGACACCATGCACATTACCTAACAAATATTTTTTGCATCACAATAACCTGAAGAGATATTTTGGTGTTCTTATTTAAACTGACCACCCTTATCTATATATGTAGATAAAATTGTTTATTCAAAAAAAGGAGATCGTTCCTTCCCGACATGAATATATTGATTTATTAGATCTGATGATTGTCACACTCATTCCACATATTTCGTTCAGTTCAGACGTGTATTTTATTGTTATGTGTTATAAAATGTTTATGATCTATGAGTTGCTCGATTCAAATCATATTTAAATTCGCCCACAGTAGTCTACAGTCTCGTAAGATATGGCGACTTCATATAACTTGTTATTTGTTGTACGAATACATTCTTCAAATAATAATACAGTTTACCTCCAATTTTTTTAATGGAAAAATATTTAAAAAATTCCTCGTCCACAAAGGGTTAAATTTATGACTTACACGATATTTTTAACCCTTCGCTTCATTAATGTATCATATGTGATACAGTTAACAAATCTGGTATATATTACACTAATACTGTGTTTTCTTACTATCTTTATTTCTTTGAAAATGTTGTTTTAATTTTTTAAAATATTTTTCCCTTAAATAAATCAAAATCTGACTTCCTTTCAATATTTTAAATAAATCTAGGACACAATAATGTGGCTTTTCCATTCATTTTCATATTAATCGTAAAAATTCTAAAATACTTGTTCATAGATGATAATTTGAAAAAGCCTCCGAGAGTAACATTTCCCATCAAAATGATCTACAGATAAGTTCGCGGAAAATTTTCCTGACACCAGAAGATGTTTATTTGGAGTCCCATTAAACGGAGCAATTTTACAAGCCATTGCCGCAGCCATTCCGAAGTACTTTTCCCGATCTGCCGATAAAAAAAAATCTGTAAAATAACAGTTTTTATCGTGGCCGTATAATTTAAGTGCGAGATAGCTCGCGCGAGTTCGGTTTCGCGATCGGTGAATTAGTGTAGGTGGTTTTTTTCTTCCCGGGGTAAACTAAATAAAAGCAACGATCGGGCTTGATCAGAATGCCTGGCAGATGGGTCCAGGAGCCGTGCGAACGAGCCGGTGAGCCACCTAAATGGGACTTGATATCGACATGCTTTTATTAATGCCCCGATGTTCCGAGCACTCGGACAAATCGATGTAGAATATCCGCGAGCCTACTCGCGGATTCTGGCCGATCGCCAGGCTCGATCACGCTCGAGTGACTTTGCAGCTGCAGCTGCAGAGGCTTCCTTAATGGACTCTTCCTCTAATCCCGGCTCTGATCCACGGAAGGAACGAACAAGAAGAGAGGATGCGGTGGAGGGCCTGCCGATTGAGTGTCCAGGTAAAGATACGTGACCGGTTTTCGAGAGTGGATCAGTTCCAGCGTCGTGGATCACGGTAATTGCGAGAGACCTTTGCCTCCATTTTGCTCCTCTCTATCCAACCAGTTCTCTTTATATTCGCCGGAGCCCTTAAACGCCACCCTACGTCCTGTCCAGAGACATTTCGAACCGAAACAGAGGAACATGGTTCTCTGTCGGTGACTCCACAGGAAATTGCCATTGACGACCTAATCGATCGCAAAACTTTCTGTTCCGACGGTATCATCTCTCGAGATTGCAACATTTTAACAGGTTCATTATTTTGGCGGTCGACCATGCACCCAACTATCCTCTCACAATTCATTTTTTACACCATTCATAGTTGCTAGTATTTTAGTATGTATGTTTTAGTCACAGTCATATTTGGATTTTTATCTATTATTCATTTTTATTTCTTTTCTTTTCTTTGTATCGGTTTCTAAGTCATCTTCGTGAATTTATTAACACTTTACCTACCGCAAGCCTATTAATAGGATTTTCAATAATTGTACTGTACCAAAAGAATGCATAGAAATTTTCTTCTATATTGTGATCTTTAATGAAACTATTTTATGACTTTATTAAAGGTGACTTGTTAGTTCATAATGAAAATTGTTGTTATTGTTGAAGGTCTCATTAAAAAGTGTTCAGCCATGTACTATAGATTTTTAAAAATTATGCAGGAATCGCCGGTCGGTAATGTGTTAAGACAAGATTAGAATTAGAATTGCATAATTATTGTCGATTTAACTATTAAAACAGTCAACATTTTTAAACAGGAATCTGTACTTTGTATTCTTATAATTTTTGTAGGAGGTATTGTTGTTTGCAAATTAAAAATGACATGGTTAATAAATTTGTATCCGTATTAAAGCTCTAATAATTTAATTTAAAGTACATTCAAGAGTATGCTGGTAAACATGTTATTACATGTAGATTTTGAACTGGCATCGATTCTAACTCGTCATTGTAGTTTCTGCCTAATGAATAACAAAAAGTGAATAAAAATGTTGTAAATCTTAATTCAGATGAATGCGAACAAAATTGTCGCTATTCAAACAGTTATTACTAAAAGTAAAACACAGTCGTGTAACACAGTCTGGTCTCATTTTAAAAGGTAAATTCTCATTATTCACCGACCTATATTCATTTTCTTCAAACGTATTTTTACATCACGCGATACATACATTTCCCTCCCGAAACCCTTAAATTCCCGAATTCATCCCTGAAAATGGACACGCAGCGAAATCCTCTCGACAATCGGCCATCATCGACTAGTAAAAATGGCCGGTCACCGATGAAACTGCAGCTCCCGGTGCACACTTCGAAATTGTTTGTCGTGCCGCGCAGATTCCAATCCGCCAAAGGAAAACAACTGACAAAAGGAGTAAAAAAAGAAGGAATTGAACGAATAGAGAAAAGAACAAACAAAAAACCGTAGGAGACGACGGTGAGAGGAGACGGCTTAAAATTTCCAGCGCTGTCGATTCAGCTCGCTGCAGCGAACAAATAAGGGAATCGGCGAACAAACCTCGTTCCTTCGAAACACTCAGGACTCTGCGAGAGACATGGAGTAATAAACCGGTAGAGAGAGAGAGAAAGAGAGAGAGAGAGAGAGAGAGAGAGAGAGAGAGAGAGAGAGAAAGAGAGAGAAACAAATGTGCACGGAGGCTGGAAACAGACACGAGGGACGCAACGAAAAAGAGGAGAACGCGCGGGTACAAAGGTCTTTCAATCCCGGTAGAAAGAAGAAGGAGCAGAAAACGTCCGCCTCTCCTCAAGAAGAAGTAAACGTTGACCTTTCGATGGCACACTTTCCCGATGGTGACGGAGGGTCTTCGTAGGAGACCTCTGGGTATCCTCTTCACCGCGTGGCACACATAGTTCAAGACGCGACCTATCGCGTCGGCCGCGCGCGCGATATCTAACGAGGAAACGTTTTCATGCCTCGCCGTGCCATGCCGTTCGTCCGTGAAGAAAGTCCCTAGGAATGTCGAGAGTTCGAGGAGGATCGCGCAATTTCTCTTTCGTTTCGTCTCGCCTCGTCCCGTTTCGTTTCATGAACATCGTCCCGCTGACATATCCGGGTCGACGCTTCCCTGTTTGCTTCCCAGCCCCCGCTAACAATCACGTAACTGCATGAATTGTTCCGGATAATTGATGACCACTTCGCACAATACTTCACCCTGCCTGGATGCTTTTGACGATCTCCTGACAATTATGGCTGGTTCCGTTTCGTTTTATTCTCTATCGTCTCTGCTCGACCTAATGATGGAACTCGGATGGAACGTTTCTACCTCTGGGTCTAAATCGACCCGAGTACCGTCATTCCAAGCTTTGACTTCACATTTTTATCAAACTGTGATTAATCTCAAATCGACACGAAAGGTGTTGATTATTTCTCGTAAAGGAAATTCTTAATTACAATTCAAATTTTGGTACTCGATCTTTTAAATAAGTTCTTCTGTTTACCGTCATTAATAATATTCTTGTTAACATTTCACCGGTTATTAAATTCTTCCAGTTGCAGCTATTGCATCAGGCAGGATTGAATAATGATTCAGGTTTCGAGAAGTGATTGTGCAAAAAGCAATAAAAGAGGCGGCGATAAATAAAAACTTTGCGTCTGTTCGCCGATTGGACGAAGATAATTAAACGGGCTCCGCGCGAGGAAATTTGCGAGAGACTAAAAGTGAGAGATTAGGAGTGATTTACAAACATTTGGAAAGAAAGTTTATGTCTCGAGGCTGGCTAGACACTTTCACCGGCTGAAGTTACTTCACACGAAAATGTGTCGACGAAGTAACCGATCCGGCAATTATTTAGTATTTAAGTCTTTCTTCTAACTGCATTCTAGTAATTAATGATCGTTGGCCGAAAGAAAATAATTGGTATGTGGAAATTGTAGAATGTTGAGCAACGCATTCATAAATCATACATTTTTACCGTTCCGTTAGACAAATTTTCAGATATTTTTGAACCTTCAAAAAAATCCTTTTTGCTAAAAAATAAGAACTGAAATTTTCTAAAAATTTTATATGTTGTCGTATTCTATTATTATTTATTTTAATACAATAATAATTAACACGTTCTTAGTCGAAATACTCAAGCATGTTTCATATTACATGCATATGTGCTTCGACAAGAAAGATATTTTCCTTAAAAAGGGCTAAAAATTCAAACGTCTCCACAAAGTTTACAAAATTGATTTCATAAATGAAACTCCCACAGATTTAAAGATTGAAATCTCCTCATTCCAATGTCTCTCTAAAAATTGATGTACGTTTTTTTACTACATTAAGAAAAAACAGTCTTTTTAGAATTTTTTTTTAATATTGCATCCAGTTCTGAACTATGTTGAAAGTTTCAAGTCTTTACCCTCTCGAGTAGTTAGTTTAAAATCAATTGTAAGATTTGTACCGAACAGACAGACAGACACACAGACAAGAAAGCGATCTAATAAAAACATGGTAAAAAGAAGAAACAAGTTCGGCCATGTAAAGCATATCATTGTAAAGAGGAAGCTTCGATTTTTAAATGAGCGGTGATTTCAGTCACGAAAAAAATTTGTCAAGATTTTCACAGACGTTCGAACGTAAGCATTTTCGAGGAGAATCCCTCCGACCCAAAAGAAATATCTTCAATTATTTGTCGCGCGATCGTGCCGCGTTAAACGCCACCCAAAATCTGAATTTTGTTTAAATGTCATGCTGCTACTCCCACGGAAAAGAAATTGGAGAAACGTACCTGTTCCAGCACAATAATCAATTATTGATCGCCAGCCGGAGGACGTTCGATCGCGAGGCGAGAGCCGTCATCCGTGATTAAGCAATCAACTCTCGAGCGTGCGACCGGGGATCTATTAATTCGCGGTGTCAAAATAATCGCGGTGATTCCGCAACCGTCGAGGAGGGTCCGCTCGCGTGAAAATGTCAGCCGGCTGTTGGCACGTTCTGGTGAACGGGAAAACAACCGTTGTCGTCGTCGAGTAGGAGGAACCGTCGAATTCCTAACAATTATTGGGATTACAGTGCCTGGCGTCCTCTCGAGCCTCCGAGAGGAAAGAGAGAGAGAGAGAGAGAGAGAGAGAGAGAGAAGAGGAGGGAAATGGAGATGCACGGTGTTTATTAGCGGCGGATATTTCGCCAGGGAATTTCGAGGCAATCTTTTCTGTTGCGCGGCGGGCATGCGCCACGTTTCATCGTGGATGCAATTAGCGAGACCGCAGACCCGGTAATCGTCGACCGGGCGTTGCTCAATTTAAATAATCTTCCCGGCAGAACGGTTCCGACTCGTAAGGACCGACGATCAATTGGACGATTCTGACTGACTCGCATGACTCAGGGGAGAAGAGATCCGACGTTCGTCGCTGGTACAGGGGATGCACTCGAATGCACCTGCAACGAGGCTCGGTCGCGGGTAATTAAAACTGTGTCGCGCTACGAACGTTCAACGGCCACTAGAACCGCCTCGTAATTGATGCAATTTATGATCGTTATCGAGTCGGACGCAGCAAGACACGTGCACCAGGCTGTACTGCCGATGCTCGGTTATGAAGTCTACTGATGGAACCTTCGATTAACGAGTCGAGAAAATCTCGGCGCTCTTCTTTCGTCGATAATGAATTTAGAATGCGATTGGCTGGATTGGTGATATGCATCGTGCCTCGTTTGCGACGTGCTTCAATGAAAGACTTTATGCTGTTAGATAGTACAGTTATTCTCTTGTTATATGAGAAAAATTCGGAAATGATATGCCACTTGGATCGTGTAGATTCTTTCAGGTATTTTTTAATGAAGCTATTACTGACACATTTGCAACATTTTGCTGGTCGAAATGACAGACAACATCATTTTTATTCATTTGTACCTAGCTGTATAATATACTCTGTATATTAGTAATGTGCGTTTGATAGTGACTGATTTAAACAGCAAGTAAAGTACAATGCAGAGAATAATTATAAACTCAAATTTGAATTATATTGATCACGATGAACCATTCCATTTTTATAAAGTACCTAGCTGTATAATATATCGTCTTTATTAGTAACGTGCGTTTGATAGTGACTGATTTAAACAACAAATAATGATAAATACAATTCTATTTTTAGAGTTTTCAGGAAACACAAATGCCTAAAAGCTGTCCAAGCGTACAAACAATCATTCTACCACTACAAACGCCATCCCACATTCGAAAATAAAATTCAATATAAGAAAGTGAGGGCAACTGCACGCCGAGTCCTAAAAGACACTAAAAAATTATCTTGGTCTAACTTCATTAATACCATGAACACATCAACTCCATCCTCTCTCATATGGAATAAAATAAGAAAAATAAATGGTTCTAAAAACCATTAAAAAATCCCCGCACTCATCACCTCTGGCACAAAAATTCTAAACAACCCAAGCGAGATTTCCAACCACCTCGCCTCAACCTTCACCAAAAATTCAAATGAAGCAAATTATTCTAGTGCGTTCCGTACTTATAAAGACGACTCCCAAATCAAAATTACAAACATCCTCCCCTCAATCACTACTTCAAATCCTACACTTAATTTCCCTATCCAATTCAATGAAGTTATATCCTCCCTAGCTCTTACAAAAAAACTCCTGCCCTGACCCAGATGGTGTTTTTAACATATTTATAAAGAATCTTCCTGAAAATGCACTTAAATACTTAACCTCCCTATAGTTAAGACTTTTGTGAATAATGTTTCTCTCTCTCTCTATCTATAGTAGAATAAGGTAAAGGTTAAGGTAGTTGTAAGTTAGTTCATAAGCTAGAGATAAGAATAGAATATAAAAGCGAAGGGAATGGAAAAGTGGGAAAAATGGAAAAGGATTGTAACCCCGAGGGGAACCAATAAAGATATACATACATATTTAACCTCCCTATAGAATGAGATATGGAATACTCACTCTTTTCCTAACAAATGGAGAGAATCAATAGTTATCCGAATTGACTGGTTGAGCCTTGTAAAACATTAAGCTTTCTGTGGAGATTGTGTTTCTAGCTGTGCACAAACATATACTTAACGTTAGTGGAATAACAGAGACAGCCCATCGTTCCATCAACGGTATTAACCCAGCTCGACCAGGTGTCCTCCAAAAGCGACCTGAAAAAACTTCATCAAACGTCCTGAACCCACTGGAAACACGCGAACCAGCGGCACCGTGTCCGAACAATAATCCATATACCAACGATATTCCCAACAACGATGTACTTCGTGAAACCAGTCCGCAAAGTTCGCAAAACCTTTGAAAACTCATGAAAAACCGTAGCTCTCAACAAAACGAGCCATCGAATTTCATTCGAAAAGCGAAACGTTCCCATACAATCCCGGCTCGCGGAACTTGTTAGCAGCAGCAACTTCTCTCTGTCCCAGTTTCGCGACCGCAAGCTCGGCGAACCCGTCGAGCCGATCCAAAATGGCGACAGACGGGATACTTGGTACCGGACAGAGCTGGTTGCGCTTCCTTTTGCGCGGGAACGTCTCTCTTTGAAGCGGACGTAGTGTGTCCTCCGCGTTTCCCCTTCCGTCAGAAAAGGAACATCCTTTGAAACAACCCTCTCCCTCTCTCGACTGCAGTGTTTTCCTCCGGCCGAGTTTCTGGCGGATATCCAAAAAGCCTAGCCCTTTGCTAACTTTCACCCCTCTTCGTCCACCCTGCGAAAACCGCCTGCTACCACCTAACCTAGTCCCCTCTGTTTTTCTCTTTTACTCCTGGTTCGTGACATCGAGTGGGCGGATTTATATCCGGTACCGGGGAGAGAATGCCTATCCCTGTCCGCGTTCCAGTTGTTTGTTCCGACGCTCCCCAGACGGTTCGGCCTCTCGCTTCAGACTCTCCCCTCTGGCGGTTCGCGGTTTACTGCGGCGATTCTTTCCTTCGACTATGCGGATTTATTCGCCGGGGAGCTACGAAGAAGCGACGCGAGGCCTGGGGAAACAGACCCGGCGAAATTTCGATCGATAATACGCCGCGATTTACCGAACACGTTCGCGCCAGACGCTTCGTGTGCGCATTACGACGCTAGGCCGCACAGTGGTCCGGTAGGCCGCTTTTTGTGGCCAAAACTATTATTGCGTTATTTCAATATTTAATATTATCTTATTATAGGTCGTTGGATTCGTCTTGATACTAGTTGGAATGTTATGATGTAAAAAAATATATGTTAATATTTAAGAAATTGAGGTAACCTTCATTTTCTTTTTATAAAAACAAATTGTTTTCTTAAATTTCTTATACTGAAGTTTGTAGAACAATGAATACTTACCAATCTTCGTTGGAAACATTTTCTTGTCACATCATCGGAAATATTTGCGAAATCGTGTTAACAATGCTCACAGTGTATATTACGGTCCAGAAATCGCGAAAAAGTAACCAAAACTTAATTCTTCAGAAGAATTATATGAAATCTAGTATTGAGAGGTTTTCAGGGTCTCTGCTTACGAATCTGAAGTTACAAAATTCGAAATTCAACATTCAAAATGGCGGATCCCATATGGTATATTAAAATACACGCTTGTTAAAATACACGTAGAATTATAAAACGCAGGAAAGTGCAGCTAAAATTTACATGTGTTCATGTTGAAGGTCTAAGCTTTCAGATAAATCAAGTATGAATGCTTAACGTTTTTAAACATTTTTTTTAAACTCTACCTAAAGTTTACATTGCACTTAACTTTATGTCCTTCGTATATTGATTGAAACATGCTTATACTACCATTAAATAACTGAAATATACCTGCTCACACATACGAAAATGTAGTACAAATTTTCATTTTAGCAGTGTGTAAAGAATAATTCAACTATTTAGTTGTTCCTCCAATTTCATAATTTTCAACTTCAAACGCTATATCTGCTCGGAAAGCTATCCGGAAGACCTAATATTTAGAATTTCGAGATTTCAAAGTGTTCTTATTTGAGAGAAAAAAAAGTTTTGTTTGATAGTCGAAAAAATGAATTTTGGCCACAAGAAGCAGCCTCCGGGACCACTGTGGGCCGCACGAAGTTTGTAGAAAAATTAATGAGACTGACTCGATGAAAATCCTACCCTCCTCAGAATATAGCAGAATCTCGATTAGTTGCATTATTCCGAGAGACTTCGACGGAATTACGTCGTTATTAGACTGCGGATTTCATGCAGTTAAGACTAGCTCAGTGAAATAAAAACAATGACGATGAATATTAAAAAAGATCGCATTGTTCTTCCCGATTTATTGAAATTATTAACGAAATTAAGAAAGATCCGCAGTCTAGTCACAATAAACACATATAAAACTAATTTTATAAACATCTACAAAACACTCAAGTCGTTTCATTCAATTTTAGAAAGATCAAAAAGGTTTTAAGCGGTGCTCGCGTAATTTTCGTGGCTAGACGTACTTATATAAATATCATTAGGTATTCAATTAATATAAGTGTTTAGAGACTGAATTTGCGGTAAACGAAAATTTTCAGATAATTATTAACAATGTTGTATCGCTAATCACGTCCAATAATTTAGTTGCCTGCATAAATAATTTTAGTAAATTGAATTACAATGTTATATTCTATTTACCCAACCAACCTGTGGTCATTTAAATTAAATTATGCAAAAGGCCTGGTAATGATCAAATCTCAAACCACCAATTTTTAAATTGTTGTCACTGAAGTACAATCTGTAAATGTACACTTGAATGTACTTGAATGTACTTGAATGTACTTGAATATACAAGAATATATAAGAACATATAAGAATATACAAGAATATAGTAGAATATATACCAGACCATACATCTGATCATCAAAATAATAAAAACGTGGTAATTAATTGTAACATTTTCTAATATAATAAAACATTTTATAATCCTAAAACTGCAGAGTTCACATTCGAACTCCGATAATTGCAAACTATCTGCCAGAAAATCCGATAAGGAAATCCTCGAAAATCAAAAGTTCCTCGACGATCCCGGGCTAATTCGCTGAGGTCGAGAGCACGGTGCTTGAAATAATATCGAAGATAATGCAAGATGACTGGTCTTCCAAGCAGTATCTTCTCTCGATCGCAACCAGGCCAGGGACTGGCTCGGTTACAATCAGCGGGGATCATCGCGGGAGAAACTTCGTTCCGAAGAATTGGCTTATGAAGTCGGGACTTCCGTTGTACTTCTGCTTCTCCGGAGAGACTCGTTTCCGATCAGACCATCAAACGTTACTAATTACGTTTCCACGATGAACTTTCAGATATGCATCTGAACGCACCGCGAGAGGGGACGCGGCCGGGGATCAATTTGCTACTGTTGGAAGTAGGATTATGATCTTAATTTTCTTCGAAATTACTTTCCTCTCTTACGCCGGCCGCTAGCGAATACGATCGATACAGAGCAATGACTCGGTGATATAATATTTTATTGCTTCTTGCGGAACGATCAGATACATGATTCGCACGCTAACGAACACACTGTCAGTAGCGAAGATAACGCTTTAATCACAGTTATTAGCTTCCATATGTTGATGTGAACGCCACTTATCACCAGACTGTGAATGATACGCATTTATATCTGATTTTATCGATCGCCAGGAAGAAACACAGTCAAATCAGACGTCTAAGAAAGATTAACGAACGTTTCCACTTGTTGTTTTAATTACTGCACTCGTTAGTACCGCTAACAAAATATTTTACGATGTGAATTCATTAGTACGAGCTGTGTAAACGATCGTCGTAAATTAGAGCGGTGACTAAAAGCAAATATAACTCTTCGATTAATTATAATGATTGATATGCAATCGGAATTGAAATTAATAAGACAAAAATATTGATTTCAAGAAGAGTGCGAAGCACAGTGATCGTTTATTTTATTTCATCTAATTAATTTCGTATGAATGTGGATAAATTTAGTCAAACATACAATATCCGGCGTTTGCTTATCGGGTCGAAAGATTAATTACCAGAACGATAAATAGTACATTTAATAAACGGTAATGTTCCAACGATTATATGTTAATATAGTTAAAGCAATATAATTTGTGCATGAAATTATTGTGATTAACGGATTAAATTTATATCAATGATCTTCAATCTGCGCGATCCATCGGTCAAACAACTGAACATAGTGCTTGCACGTTCAAGCGAATTAAATAAAATTTGTATAGTTTCGATGTCGTGTGGTTTGATCGTGTTTCCTTTATGCTCTTCGTTTCTGTCATTAACATTCATTATTTGCCATCGAATACGTTCGACTGTAAAGTCGACGGGGCTAATTGGAAATTTAACCGTTTCATGTGCGCGACCCGCGTAATGGAAATAATGATAGATGCAGCCGCACCAGCGCTTGCATATATGTAGATTGAATCATTTCTCGCCAAAATATTCTATGGAATGCGGCGAAATGTAATTAGCTAAAAATCATATGAAATGTGATATAGAATGTAATATCAATTTGATATTCAACATTGGCTTTTTAATCCGTTTCATTGAATTCAATTTTGTAAGGTATGAGTACTAGTTAAATGTCACCCGTAGTAGTTTTGCACAAATATTAAAAATTATAAAATCTTTTAAATTTGTAAGTCTTATTTATTCTCGTATGTTGTATGGAAAAATAGTTTTCAAGGATTAGTATAGTACCGTTTGTTAAAGATATATTCTTTAACAATAAACATAGTTGTTGATAACATTGCAAACTAAGTTAGAATTCATTAGTGATAACCTCGAAATTTCTGTGAAACCATTTGTCATTCCATTGTGCAGTTATATTTCACAGGAAAATTTAACGCATATTTTAACAGAACTGGAAAATATATAGGTATAAAATATATGTTAGTACACCGAATAAAATGAAATTAATCATCGAAACATTAATTAATTCGTCTTGTATTGAGAGTTCTACAAGAATTATATTCTGCAAACGAATTGCGACTGCGGATTGTATGCATTCATGGCAAAAATGTGCAGATCAATTCTACCAGACTTAAACCGATTAAAATTGTTAAATTAAAACCAAAGAGAGAGCGGATTTTACGCATTTAATACAGAAACGAGTAGCTGAACCTACTAATATGGGAGTTGACGTTCCCCTAATGAAATCTGTTATTTGTCCAATGTAATTATAAATCATTATTAATCTATGAAGAAGGCGGATTGCATTCCAGATCCCAGAGATCAGTCAAGTTTGAACACAAAACAATAACTCCTGCATCATGCCAAAAAGGCAGGAAACAAAATTTCCCTAAGATCCCGAAAGCTTTCAAAGTTCTCCAGCAAAAAAAAAGACAGGAACGCCCTCCGCCGAGAAATATGTGTTTGCTTAAAATTTCTTCGGCTGACAAAAAAAACCGTCGTCTAATAAATATTCGTTTATAGCGAAACAATGCAACGGCATCTGGGAAGAAACGAGGCGAAGTTGCCTCGCGCCGACAGAAAGTTGGAATTTCTTCGGCCGTGTTCCATCGTTGTTGGACCTCTCACGAGTAATATACCGCGAATATTAGTTTCCCAGCTCGGGGGAAAAAATTACGACAAGGGTTGGAAAACAGAGAGAGAGGGAGAGAGAGAGGGAGAGAGAGAGAGAGAGAAAAAAAGAGAGGGAGGAGGCAAATATAAGACGGGGGTAGAGAAATCGACGATGCGCTTTGGGAATATTTCAAATAATATTTCCTGGTGGTCGCGTCCGTATATCCGCGGGTACTGCTTTAATTGGACGGATTCCAATCAGCACGGCAATCGAATCATGTATAGGACCCGGTGGTCGTGGAAAGCAATCTGCCGATAAAACGAACAAGGACGCCTCAATTTTAGCCGGGAAAATCGAAGATATCGGCTTGCCGGCCAACTACGCTTCATTTGCCCAGCAAATTATTCGGGGGAAATAAATTTTACACGATATTTCCCTTCGTCTACGGCTGTTTAATCACTTTAAAAGAATACCGGGAGGATCCTGTCCGCGCTCGAGGTCTCTGGAATCGATCGAACGCGGTCGAATCGGACTTTCAACGTCTCCACTTATACTCCACTTCATATTTAGTGCGCATCCCGAACATGAAGAACTACAGCTGTGTAATCCTTGTGTGTTTATTGGGTGGAAATTCGGTCAATTTCTGCTTCTAAATGTGGGACGTTGTTTGGCTTATTTCTTGTTCTGCTGCATCTCGAAATGAGTGTTTGCTCGAGATATGATATCGTGGATAAAATGAAACTCGATCGAATTGTTATAACAGTATACTAACGATTTTATATTGACACAGTTAAGTATTAATCCTGTTACGCTCCTTGGAAATAGATGCATAAAATATCCTAGTACATTATTTCATCAATTTGTGCTGTACGCTTTAAATCAATAAATTTTGTTTCATTTAACACAGAGACAGAACCCTCTGACCACGAAGACTATTTTGACCCAGAGTATGAAAATCATCATTCAATTCCTCAGTTTCTGACGGATTCATTAAATGAACAGCTGTTGTATTACGGACAATAAGAAAGACTAACGTGTCTACAAGAAGTAGCTTCAAGAATATGTTTTAAAAAAATTGCTTCCCTTCTTTAACCCTGTGCACTCGAGATGACTCTGAGGCGCCATTGAAAATTGCCACACTTAAATATTATTATTAAATTAAATATAATATTATTAAATTCGTCTGTATTCTATAAATTGTAAAAAGCTCAACTGTTATATGAGAAAATCGGTTCGATTTGATGTGCACAATGTAAAAAAGATTAACATAGAATAAAAATGATCTGAATTGAAGAAACGTCTTGATTTTGGAATTGAAATTGCTTCGAGTGCAATAACTTCTAAAAACTGGAAACAATACATGGATACTCCTAAATTATTCTAATCTCTCTACTCTCCCGAATCACACCCATCCATTTTCGCTATAAATGCGTAAAATCCGCTGTCTAGTAATAAATCAAACGTAAAATAGGGAATACAAACTATATAGGTTGAAGAATAAAGCATGTGTCTGCTCAATCCTTGTTTATACCGTACAAATCTGGATACAACCCCTAATTCTTATATACTGAATGGCGTGAAGAATTCAAAAGGATTCATAAGGATCATAAGGATCATCCTGGATCGAGCTAGGGAAGCCAACACTGAACATATCGCCGCATCATTCAACTCACGTATAAACCAACTATAAGAAAAACCTACTGCGATCCATTTACTGCGTATAGTACTACACCAATATTAACAATTTTATTCATATGCTTTTTATTAATTTCAACACCTTTACTGTTGCGATCAGACTGCGAAAAGAATTAACACTAGAACTACCGGACAAGTCAAAATGACTCATGCGAATTTTTTTCGATTAGAAATATTAAAAGTATAAATATGTTTTTTTCAGAAATTTTTTTAGTAAACTTCTCTATTGAAGTATATATTTAAATATCCCGTGTACGAAATCTAAATAAATGCCATATTGTCATTAATAGAAGGCAATGTATGCCAACTGCGTTTAGTGCTCGGTAGTTCTAGTGTTAAAAAAAGTCAACAATTGCTGATTGGCTCCTGGTTCATGCAATGAATCGAAAAAATTTGATTTTACATAAATATCTAGCTATTGTAATCTGTCAACGAGTGAACTTTTCGACAGAGACCGTAGACATCTTCAATTTCCATAAAGTAAACGTACCCGCATGTAATAAATTTTAAAGAATTCTCTAGAGCCAGTAGACTTCAGAGACATCATTCTTAAAAGTTTAAAAATGTGCTTTCGAGTTGAAAAGCCCGTTGAAGACGCCAATTCAGTCCGTGTGTTTGGTGCGTCCCTTAACCGCCCTTAAGTTACAGATTATTATTCCCCATCACCACGGTTGGCCCAGGAAAATATTATCCACCGCGAAGCCACCGAGATCATTAGGGAATGCCATGGCGTTCCATCTTCCGTCAACGACGTCATCGTCTCCCGGTCGTCGTCGTTTCGACGGTTGCCCTATCAACGGCAATCTCCTCAGCGAATACACATTTTCGCGTCGCACACCTTCCTCTTGCGTAGAGGGTGCTCTCGACTCTGGGATTAGATTACGGCATAAGCGGCTTATTTATCGCTGCGGCGACGCGGGATTCGCGACTGCACCGTAATCAACGCGCCGAGAAACATTCCCTGAAACGCGTCCGCCCTCCCACGAAAATCTCGACGGTTTTCTCTCTCTCTCTCTCTCTCTCTCTGTGTCTCTTTCGCCCATCGACGCATCCCATCGTCGACGACACCCGACGGAATACCGTCGAGGAAAAGGTTTTTCGACGACGAGATTCCAGACACGCGTGGATCCGAAACGGCGCGCCGCTGAATTTACTGCGTCTCGTGTCGTCGTCGAGATTGTTCTCAGATAAGATTCGGTTTTTGATAAGCTCGCCACCCGGCTGGAAGCCACGTCGGTTCCGTCCCGACGATATACATGATTCTTCGAGGAATATGTTTTCCTCCAGTTACCGAGATATTCGTTCGCCGTCCCCTGCTGAAACATTACTGCTCGAGTGTTCGGAGAATTCGACTGTTTTGCATTTTACGGAACACGTAGTTTCGATCATCTATCAGAGATTATTTCGTCATTTTTGAAAGTCTAGGTTAACAATCGTGTTACTCGTTTATTGATTGTTAGATTGGTGAATGGCAATTCAATCTACACACGATGCGTGCATTGTTCAATAATTCTGTATAGTAATTCGTATCTGTCACTTACTTGTCCACAGAATCGTGTGATAATTGCGAAATCAACGCGATAGTATAATTTATTTATTGCAGATTGTTAACAATATTTGACAAGAATTTAATCAGGTTCCATTGTGGCTTTGTAAAGTGACAAACTCGTTGCAAGTTTATGTAATAAATCTATTTAGTACAATTATTCAATCAAAATCTTGTTTAATTTTTTTCTCAGTTCAAGAAATAACTTTTGTTTATTGCATTATATAATTGTAGAAACGGTGTTGTATTTTCATTGTCATGGTATATCACAATTTTACTTATTAACATGTGTTAATAATTGTCACAATAAAGTCGTCCAGTTAACAAATTGAGTACAGAACCAACATATCTATTGCAACTCAGAATGCACAGTTAAGAACCACATTGACTTTCCTTTGCACCTTTCTAGATCCTTGGAAATCCAATAAAATTCAATAAATCCAATAAAATTATTATTTTGGCAACGAAATTGGCAACCTTTTGTTTCTTAATTCTTTTATTGTGCCATTATTACCTCATTCCTTTGGAACTGTATATCATTGGAAATCTTTGAATTTCGCGATTAATTTGATATAAAATATTAATTCTTAAAATATATATATATATATATAAATATCTATAAATAAATATATATATATATAAATATCTATAAATAAATATATATCTATATAAATATCTATAAATAAATATATATATATATATATAAATATCTATAAATAAATATATATATATATAAATATCTATAAATATATATATATATAAATATCTATAAATATATATATATATATATAAATAATTATCTATATATTCTTAATTATATATATTCTTAAATAAATATATATATGACTTTGTTTGAGAAAATGTGGAGATCGCGAACGAAGTTTCCAACCTAACATATTAGGATAAAAATTCATTTTTAAATGTATACGATACACTGTCATTCCACACCCACGTGGCAATCAACGTGTTAATTAAGGTCATTATCAAATTTTCTATTCTTGCGCCGTTTCTGTATCATCTCGTATCAGCCATCGAACATCGTAGTTTGCACAATCGCGATCGAGTAGCGGTGAAATTCCCGATGGATTTCACCGCGATTACTCAATCTTATCGATCGCTATACAAACATCGGTGCCAATTTACCGACGATCGGCGATGGGAGTATTCGAACGACGACGAGAGAGGAGTCTTATTGAACGAGCGTCGGCTTGCGCGAAGGGAAAAAGAGTGGTTATCGTGGCCTCTAATTAATTCCATCTCCTCGAAAGAGTAGTACCGGGGCCTGAATAAAGCTGTCGCGACGCGTAACGCGTATCGAATCGATCCGGACTGATCAAACGAGCCATCACGAGAGTATCGCAACCTCTGCACGTCGATTAAACCAACGTATCGAATAATTGAACCGGATGGATCGTTTACGGTAGACAGAGGGATACACATGCAAGCGTGCCCGTCGATGAAACGACGAGGAAAATGGCGGCAACGAGTAAACGATAAAACACACGCGGTTCTCTTCTTCTTCCCTTTCGAGGGACACGATGCATGGCGGGAAGAACAAGTGTCGTCGGTCAGGTGAACTCCCCACCTTCCCCTCAACATTTTTCCGCTCTCTTTCGTACACTTTCTTTCGCGTTCCGACATCGAGACCACGTGGACTATCCAAGAAACCGGAGCGAATTAAGATTCCGCGAACGCCCGCTCGCATGATCACCAGCTGATACGTTCACGCAACACTACAAGCGAACGGCCCCAGGCTTTTTCGAGGATGTTGGGAAACGGTTCTCTGTCTCGGCGATCGGTTTACTAATTAACGCATTATTTAATGGTGAAGATCAATATTTTATAAATACGTGACCTGTAATTCAAGATTTATACTAGTCAATCTCTTCACTGCAATTGCTATATTATTCGAGAACCAACAAATTCTGCTAAGTAGTATAAGATAATTTTGTTTCTTTTGAGAATACTAATTTAAAAAAGATTTCGATGCTTGAACAGTTCCAAATTTTTTTAATTTACTCAGGTGAGTGGAACGTTTTTCGGTTCTGATTCTGTCTCGGTAATCGATGTACTAATTAACGCATTATTTAACGGTGAAGATCAATATAAACACGTGATAGGTAATTCAAGATTTATACTAGTCAATCCCTTCACTGCAATTGCTAATTTATTCGAGAACCAACAAATTCTGTTAAGTAGTATAAGATAATTTTGTTTCTTTTGAGAATACTAATTAAAAAAAGATTTCGATGCTTGGACCAATTTCAAATTTTTTAATTTGCAACTGTTCAAACCGTATAGAGGCAGTTATATATTTATACTATATTGATTAGCTGACACAGATTGTTCTCTAATCTGATAGGAACAGTAATTCCCTGGCCACGTGTATAAATACTGCGGTGTTATTTATGGATTATAGCGATTCTGAAATTTACTCAGGTGAGTGGAATGAACACTTTCCGGGCCGAGACGTAATGACCTCCAATCGTTGTCAACTTTAACATGCTCTATTAGACATAGTCTGCACAGCTACACATTTATATCTTATCTTCACACAACTGTTTACACGAGTTTCACTTGGTGACAATTCTGTAATCGAAATGGAACGTTAAGAACAATTGGAATTGACAAATAAATGATATCAGATTATCTGTGGCCCTTGAAAAATATCAAACATGTTCCTAAACGATCGATCAGAACAGATACGTCATTGAAGGCAACTATTATCACGAATCAGTGTCACCAGATTGAGTGACTCTTAATTCTAAATGTTTATTTTTCTATATTATGTATTTTTTAATTTAGAAAATTTCAATAGAAGTTTGTATGTATACACTGTGACGTACGTGTGAAATTTTGTTTACAATAAGTTTATAAAAGTAATGCTCTCTAAAAGTCTCTAAAATTGTTTCGAGGTTGAACTATTAACATTTCTATACATAAAGATAGTTGTAACCTTGTTTTAGTAATGTTATTCTTCGAGTTTGGTAAAGGTAAACAATTATATTAATTAAAGATTATGTCACACCTATCTTCGTTATCATATTTTACGATACATTTGGCACATTGTAATTAATGATGATATTAAAGATATCTTGAAAATTGACACAATTCGTTGAATTATCCATTAAATTCTGATATCACGAATTCATTGAATGTTTTTCTTTTGTTATGAGCGAACCAGTTGTCGTTCAACTGTCTCTTCAACTACTCATGAATAGGAAATGATCGACGTATACTGACTGTCGATGAAGTTTGACATAACTATCCAAGTTAGTTCCATATTAGCGAATCTCTCAGTTAGCGAAACATCACGACGACCGAATGACTGATTCCAAGTTTGCTCTAATTTAAATCTGGTATTCGCTAATTTATACCGTGATACAATTTTGTAGAGAATCTCTTCGTTAATTGCAACGATTAAAATTTGATGTTGACACGTATTTTTTAGAAAAAGAACATTATTAACTTATCATAGGTTGTCAAGTTATAAATTACAGACTACTAAATGCGAATTAGCTTTATCACACGATTCGCCTGCGTCAATGATAACAAAAATAATACAAAATTTCAAGAATGTTTGTATATAGAACGGTGCGTTCAATCTGTCGTACATGCTGCTTGTAAATTCTGTGTGCACAAATTGATAACATTCGTATTCAATTTTTATACAGATTTTTCGTACAGACAACTGTTTTAAAGGTCATTACAAAATTCGTTGTTCTCTCGAAATGTTGAATACGAATGTTATCAACTTGTGCACACAGAATTTACAAGCAGCATGTACGACAGATTGAACGCATCGTTCTGTAAACATCTTGAAATTTTGTATTATTTTTGTTATTTTTGAGAAAACAGCGAGAGTTGTCTCTACGAAAAATCTGTCTAAAGAATTCTGTAATAAAAATATGAGGTAATAATGTATGCTTTGTAAAGATGCATTTAATAGTGCCCCAGCAGTGCAGTTACTATAACAAACAAAGATACTAACTCACAATTAAATCAACGAGTCTCTCAATCATGAAGCTAAAGGAATCAAGGTAAATCTGTCAGCACTATGTACATTTCTCACACTTGCACAGCGCATGAAAGTTACACAAAAGAATCCCATTTTATTCATACACGTATGTTACTCATTTTGCATTAGACTTTCCCTGCATAAATCGCTGCACCGGCTGGCAACTTTGCTCTAGACTGTGGGTCAGGATCGGAGTAGCCACAGATGCATGCATTTCACTCTACGCTGGAAGAAACCAACAAGTTCTAGAACAGGTTAGTCGATTTCAATGTGGCCGCCTAGTATCTTATACAAAACAGACGAAATTCATTTTCGACTAAGTAAATTCAGAATTGACTGAAAGTTAACTGAATTCGACTTTTAATCAGAGATAAACCTAATCTAATTTTCCCTGAGCAATTAATTAGAAGAAATTAAACACTTCTGGAAACATTTATTTTAATACAACACTGTATTTTATGAAAATTAAACAAAATTCATTTTTTGCACAAACCTTACTTGTTATTAGAGACGAACCTGGTCTATTTTTCTTATGAACACGTTTTAGCAGGAACAAACTAGGAAACGCGGCACTTTGTACTTTATAAATATCGACAAAAATGTTTATTCTGATTATACAATTCCCGGTTTCTATCTGAGCAGCTGATACGAAGAAATTAGTACGTTCTAGAACCAGTTTGTTTACTCCAAAGCCGTGTATATTATCAATTTCAAATGACTGTGACTCAAAATCCTGAAAAATTGATGTCAAAATCGGAGAATTTACACTCTGGCTAAAGTAATCCAACTTTTCATGAGAAATAAATATACATTTCCAAAGACGTTCTATAGAAGGAACTAAAAAAATCCCGAGACCAGAGAGTTAATTCGTAATCTCCCCAACACATCATGTGTTCTAAAAATCAAATAAAATTCTTTCTATCTAACTAGCTTATTACAAAAAATGCATTCAATAATTTCCCACAAATACGGAGCGGTCCAAAAGCCACTAGATCATTCAAAATTTGAATTTGTCTATGAAAGAATAAATGGAAATTTTTGGAAAATGTAAGGACTGTTCTATTTTAAAACGGTCTGGTAACATTTAATTGGTAGTGGTCTTATAACATAACTGCATTCATCGAAATAAACTGATCTCTGGTTAAACAACAATATAGTTCTAAAGAAATGCAATTCTTGATCTCGAGAGGCTACTCCATATCTTCAAGAGAGCAACAATCAAAGAGCAGCTCACCCACGCGCAATCAGTCCGAAAGAAAAATCAGTTCCAAGGATGAGCTACTTACGTGTCACCGAAGCGACCAAGTCTGTAGAACACAAACCCACAACGCTGCACCCACACACAATACCGTCGTACAAGTTCCGGCACTGAAAACGGACGGAGAAGACCGGACCTCACCGTTTGGCTGACGTATCGTCCGGTCCACGCGTTAAAATCACTCACAGAAAACCCGCGAAGGCAGCGAAACCGTGCGGAGACACACGCGACACCGTGAAACAAAGAGCAACGACTACGGAAACCCGTAAACTAGACGATCGAAAAATAATATGACGGTAACCCACGGGGGAACCGGCATACCTGGCGACGACCAGGCGTTAACTGAAAGCGTATGGCGGCCGAGGAACGCCGCTGACTGCCGGCCAATACACCTGTGTGCCCCCAGGTAGGAGAAGGTGAGCCGAGTAGGAGAGGCTGCCGGCTCTGAAGGAGAGGACCGACACTCCCGATACGACCTTTACACAAGAGATATGTTCACCGCGATAAACGGTAAACGATGCGTCGCCAGGCATCACCAAACACAAGAGACCAAAATTTTACTGATAAACTTCCCAGGAATTTCTTTCTTGTCGCGTAGTTACACGGTTCAAGTGACCATCTCGGTTACTATTACCGTTTTTTTTTTTTCGATACAAAACCTCGGGACGACTTTCGATTTATTGTGACTGACTTTGTACTTCAATCATGCCAGGCCCCAATTTATACAATACAGAACCAAAAAATTAACGATGTTCAAAAGAAATATTCATAAGAAACTAGCTGACCCGACAGACATTGTCTTCTCCAAATTTCTACAGATTTGTTTGCTGTGACAACACCATTTCGTTCATTGCAATGCTTTATGATACACGACATTTTTTTAAATTGGAATAGAATTAACTAACTGGCGGATGTTGATAACGTAGATAATGCAAACAGATGTCGCTATTGTAAATTCCTATTGAAATATTGATTAAGAGATGCGACGTTTGTGTTTTTTTTTGTTGTATATTGAAATATGATTCAAAAAGCACTTTTAATCATTCCCGAATTTTTTTCTGGGCAACTTTTCCAATTTTTTTTTTTAAATTAGGCAAATCGGTCCAACGGTTTTCAAGTTATGCGCTTACCAACGAACAGCATTTGATGTTCATTTATATAGAAGGTGATAGATAAAGATAACTGATTGAAATTCTTTGATGAACTGCCTCACCGAATTTCAAAATAAAAATCGAGCAATGTTATTTCCTGCAGTTCGATTCGATAATGAGCTTGTTTATAGCTCGTTTTTGCTTGTCGCCCTCATGAAAGTTCGATTCATTGATTTCTACAAATGAAGCGATGCCACACATGTACAAATTCGTGTTCACAATTCACAAATTCACACATGCCCAATAGACCATTGAAATACGATTCTACCTAGCGCATAAAAACAGTTCGACTTTCTTCTCGCAAAATATGACATCGTAAATGTCACGCGTTGTGCGCCGACGACGGTGAGCGTGTTAATTTCTAGCCTTGACTGCTGCGGTTATTGGCCATATTGAAACAGCGAATGGCGAATAGAACAAATAAAACTTTTTCCATGGTAGAAAAATGACGCGTCGACGACGACAGTTTATTCCGTCTATTTGACATGCTTTCACTAAAGTTATTTTGTTTGTGGTCTGAAGGTAAAGCAATATATGCCGCAGTTTTCACTTTCCAGATGCTGCGGTTTTCTGTTTGACGTATCAATGCCAACCATCTTTACGTGTCGTTGGATTTGATGTGTTCTCTCCAGACATAATGTCGTGTTTATTGTTTATTACATTGCAAATTTTTTAACACTATTCACGGTGTTACGTTGCTGTACGCGTTTAACAACTTTCCTATTGTCTTTATAGTTTATCGCAGTGTACTACATTTTTTAGCAACTCTTTTTCCTTACACATTACTTCTTTATTTTGCATTTTGTATACTCTCACTTCAATATACTTAACTGCTGTGTCTACATTTTATTTATGTACATATTATTATTAAAAATGATTTACCCTCTGATGAAAAGTAAAATTAAAATATTGTATTTAGATATACTACAATAATTCTTGAATAATTTATATTGCAATTGAAGTACAATTTCATCGAGTTTTAACTAGATCTGAATTTTCACAAGTTTATAGGAAGTTAACAATATTAAGTCAGTATGTCCATAAAAACAAAATATAAAGTTTTGTTGTGATGGAGAAAAATGCAATTTTTAAAATTATGTATTATCTCCACCAATGTTCAATGTACTAAAAAACGAATGGACATGTGTTTATAAATATTCGCTGCCTCGGTTAATTTTCAATTCTCTTCCATTCACTATATTGTTTATCAGAAGGTACAAATAGTAAACATTGGATACGTTTCGGTATTAAAATAATTAATAGACTGAACAGATCATATACATTTATGAAATATATAAAACATTTCGTCACAATTTCCGAACAGAAGGAAACATCATTTCCACTTTGCAACAATGTTCATAACATTCATGAATAATTTCGTGCTCATTAAAATGCTCAAAGAAAGAATGGAACGTCCTCCTCGCCGCTATTCGTCGCTGGAGAAAATCTCTTACGTAAAGGTGCCCAGTCTAATAATTCATTAGAGCGAATTTAATCGATCGTGTTCGCATGGTTTCATCCCGAGGGATACCCTAATCACCGTGACACTCCTCGGAAAAGTATTTCTCCGGTCGCGTCGATTGAACTTCGTTGTAACATCGAAGTTCGTTGCCTCGAGACTCTTTCGTTCTAAGATAAATTACCTGCAGGCACTCCCTTCAACAGGTGGAACACCGCGACGGTTTACGGTTTAATTCCACAAAGTGTGGAGAGAATGCGAGGAGATTCTTGCGCTCTTATTGGAAAGATTGCGGGTCGAGCGATCACGGGACCGAGGTCTTCGGCTTTCGTGTAAAGGCCATCCGGGAATGTTGCTTTTATCCCGCGAGAAACAGGTTTTGCATATTCCGTTTCAGATCCGTCCTTTTGGATTATTTTCGAGACGAGTTCTACCGGTTCATCCCTCGGCCCGAACGTTTCCACGGAGAATCAAGGAAAGTGAAACACCGCGTGGATATACATTATTCGTATAATATGCTAATCGAAGTGTCTGACATCGGGTGCATCATGTTTTCAACAGGATCTGCGTACTCGTTCGTTCGTTGCTTCAAGGTTCCCCGGAAGAGAGCACTCGATGAATATTTATTCTTCAACTTGGTAATCGATTACACTTTCGTTCTAAAAATTACATTCAACCGGATACTATTGGAATCTCGTGTATGCATTAAAAGATACCGTTTAATAACTAAAGGCTTCTCCATTAAACCGCATCGGACATTAGCGATTTTATAATAGACTGTATTTAGTGGATCTTGGTTAGCATTAAAATGGACAGATATAGATCATCCAATTAACTAAATGCATCTGGTTGAGTGGCTTTTAATGAAATTACGTCTAAAAAAATGTATAAAAAAACTTTTTAAAAACCACGCTTATATTAAAATGCACTGAAAAGGAGAAAATAATTTTTTTAGATATTAGTGACTACAATATAACTTATATATTAATATTAACTATATTAATGACTATAAATAAAAGCGTGGAGCGCTAAACTGTATTAACGTAATCTTCGTGGGCGTTCCACGCTTTTATTAATAGTCACTAATAACTAAAAAAATTATTTTCTCCTTTTTAGTACATTTTAATATAATGCGTGGTTTTTAAAAAGTTTTTTTTTATATTTATTTAACGTCGCTTTCAACTGTTTGCTATTATTTCGCGACGGGACCTACAGTTTATTAAAACTCATACTCTCCTCAGACATAGTTGAATGAAAGATCCTAAAATAATATTTCATCCCTTCTTACTTCACATTTCAAATCTACGAATGATGCTTCAATTATAGTGTGACATTTCAAAGAAATACATTTTGCAACACAGATAAAAAGAAATCGATCGTTTTACAATATTTGAGAAAGGTAAATCGGTGAATTTTCACCCGGAGTAACGTATGGGAGTTAAGGTGGATTCCGAACCACCTTGGGCACCACAGTATTAGATGGCACATGGAATATTTCCGGGTCCCATGGAAATCACCAACACAAATTTCCCCGACACAGTTTTCATTGAATCAAAATTTGACCGACAATAGGTTGAGCGTACTAGCTAAAGAAGCATCTTTGCTGACTATTTCTACTAATATCCTGGTCCCCTACTCCGACTTTTCCAATAGTTTTAGAAAGCAAGCTGAAGAGTTGACAAAAAATTATATTCTCAAAGAGGCACGGTACAATGGCATAAAATTTTTCGAATCCTTTTATCACTCTGGATCCAAACCTTGGTTTAACCACCTCAGGCTCCCTAGAGAATTTATTTGCTGGGTTAATAAACTTCGATCTGGACACTACCAACTGAGGGGGCCCCCTTTTTTAGGATTAAACTTGCTGATGACACAAGCTGTCCATGTGGTTGTCTGATACAGGATCCTAATCATATATTATGGCAATGTCCGATTTATGATAATAATAGAAGTAATTTGATTCGCAAACTTTGCAACAAGGGATACTTTCCACCCTATACAATAGATTCCTTTTTGTGCGGACCCACTCTTTGCGCCCTATTTTATATACATACATTCCTGAAGTCCCACTGCTTATTTCACTAATGTTAATATTGTACTCAAAAATGTTCATTATATTGTTCAATTCTAGTCTATAAGTTGTCCTTGTAATGTTAGCATGCACAGCCATGTGCATGCTGCTAATAATCCTATGTGGGGTTTCATAGCTTAATAAAACTTTGGTCGACAACGCCTTTATCCGAGAACGACTTTGATCGACAACAATTTTGACCGATGACGAATTTGATCAACAACGAATCCAAAATCGTTGTCAATGAAATTCATTGTCGTTCAACTTCGTTGTCGATCAAAGTCGTTTTCGGTTAAAGGCGTTGTCGGCCAAATCTGAAGTCGGTGGAAACTGTGTCGGGGAAAGTGTCAGTAATTTCCATGGGACAATTCAATGATTATTATTCCTTATCTAATTCTGAAGTCAACTAGAAATAACACGATCGACCCCGGAAAGTGTTGATTACGTGCATTGTGGACAAGTTAGACAGTATGTAATGAGAAAGACGTTATCCAACAAAACAGTGCTCCTTGCAACGAGCTGTGCGAACATGTTACAAACAATCAGCCTGATTGACAGTACTAGAATTCGAACTGTTCACGGAACGCGACTGATAATTAAGCGCTATTATAACAACGTCAGGCGTGTGTTCGGCTCGAGCGTCAAGTTCCGACCCGTCGGAGAATAGGGGATGCAAAGGGGTGCGTTGGGAAAACTCGGACAATCGGGAGAGGAACAACACAGCTATGCGAGTAGTATGCCGCACGTACGGAACGATTTCGAACCTGTTTCATTACCGCGAGCCACGTCGTAGTATTGTACCGGCGGTCGAACAAATTGCTTCCTTCCATACGGTTTTCGAATTGCGGATACCATAAATACCGGTCCACCTATGGGGAATTCGTCGGACGGAATTCATCAGCCGACAAGCCGGCGAGGAGTCGTAAGTTATCGGAATCGCGGGAGGAAAATTGAACCGATACGAAATAAAACGTCGTTCGGAGCATGCCCCCCGCCCCCCTCTAGATCGTTCTTTCCCTCCTCTGTCTCGTTGTGAAAATAATGCGGGGGCAACACGATACATTTCTGCTTTTCTTTCTTGCGGGACCGCTTTCTTTTCGAACGTATGGGGAATAAAACGTACGGAAATGGACGTGACTACGACCGACATTGCTCCGGCATTTTGGGACTTTGGGAACTGCTCGACGCCCGTATAAATTGCTATCCAACAGCGATCTCTTGTTCTCTGCTCGATAAATGGCGGAATTGTTCCGTCGACAGGAAATGTATTGGTCGACGTCGACCTGGTGGGAGAGGTTATGTATGAGACGTTATGGTTCCTTCAGATTTTTAAGAAATGTTCACAATGTTCTAGAGCTGCTTGTAGAAAATTGATGAAATTATATTAACTCGTTACCTACCGAAAGCCTATTAAAAGGATTTTCAATAATTGTACTGCACCAAAAAAGCACAGAAATTTTCTTTTACATTACAATCTCAAATGAAACTATTATATGAGGTTAATGAGGGTGACTTGTTGGTTCACAACGAAAATTGCTGTTGCTATTGAAGGTTTCATTAAAAAGTGTTTAGCCATGTACCATAGATATTTCAAAATTAAGCAATAATAACCGGTCGGTAATGTGTTAACTGTCGAATGATGTTCTGTTTCCTTAGACTAGATCTGTTACTAGAGTCACCAGATCGAGACACGTCTCACCAGTAGACTCTTCCTAACAATTTACTGAGACACTTCAAAGTGTATTGTTTAGGATTACATAATCCAAATGTCCTGAAAATGCTAATGAAACTTCATGTTCATCTATCCTACAATCCATCACCAAGAAGTACATCATGTAGTTAATATTATAATATCTGTATTTCTACAAGAAACCTATTCTGTTTTGTAATCTTCATACTCTGTATTATATGTAGTGTATTTCTGTTTTGTAATTATGTTGTAATAAATCTCATATGAGATTTTCTATCATAAAAAAAAGTACATCATGTAACAGTAGAGCTAACTCAGCCACCCTAACCACCCAACGAATTCTCGTATTCCAAATCACTCGGTCCTCTTCATCGTTCATTTCAGCTCCTGAATTTAAGAATCAAGGAACGATTTTCATCCAACACTGGCATAACTAAAATAACTAGTCCGGTCCTGGCAGAGAAAGAGTAACTTGTACCACTAGACTCTTCCTAAAAATTTATTGAGATACTTTAACCCTCATACGCTCCTCAAAAATAGCTGCATAAAACTAACTAGGATAACAAATCGCCTATTTTTATTTTACACGTTAAATCAACAAATTATGTTTCATTTATACGGTCACATTTTAAAGAAATACATCTCGCGACGTAGATATAAAAGGATGAATAATTGTACAGTATGTGGAAATATTGTTTGGGTGAATTTTCACCCTGAGGAACGTATATCATGTTCATCTATCCTACAATCCATCACCAGAAAGTACATTATGTAACAGTAGAGCTAGAGCTCAACCACCCTAACCACCCGATAAATTCTCGTATTCCAAATCACTCGGTCCTCTTCATCGTGAATTTCAGCTCCTGAATTTAAGAATCAAGGAACGATTTTCATCCAACACTGGCGTAACTTCGGATAATTTGTTTCCAGAGTTCATTCATGCGTCTAACGTACTGAACTTTTCCCACGATTGCACGCCTCCGAAATTGGCAAACAGTGAAGTTTCGTTCCCGATGTCCAGTAGATCGGATCCCTCGAATCCTTGCTTGCCTTCGTGTTCCTTCGGAACAAGTCTCTGAAACTTTTCTCCGTTAGCTACCGAGGAGAAGGGCCAGTGAACGCGATAGGTTTCCGCGTTCCCTCCCCCGTCGAAGATTACGTTCAATCAGAATTAAGGATGTACTTGTGGGGAGCATCGACGGATCGGGATCGGTCGATGATCTTCGTCTCATTTGCCCGATTCCGAGGGAGTTTAATCCGCTGGAGGTCTCCTCGACTTCCTTCCTTCCCGTCGAGTTCAACCTCGAGAAGGTCGATAGCGAGTTCCGGCAACCCCGCGGCTTAAGGGAGCATTCTGGTTCTCATTTTCACAAGTCGATTTTTGCGCATTTCCCTTGAGAATAAGTGTGCCGAAGGATTTGTTTGAATTCGTAAAATTAATATAGTTACAGGCGTCTGAAGAACAGTCTCGTATAGACGACTTGAAAAATCAATTACAAATAAAAGAATTGTAACGGAAAATGTCACAGTGAAAGGATTCATGGAAATTGTTAAATTCTGCGGCGTTTACCCGAGGCTACCCCCGTTGATGTCATCCCAACCTCCAGCAGCGTCGATTTTCGCGAGAAGTCCCACGTAAATATTATCCCATGAATAACGCAAACGTCGTGGAACGTAAAATGGAAAGAAGCGTGACGCTTTGATCTTATCGAATTTCTCGGGATGCCGTGTAATTTCAGAACCGGGGGAGAAACGCCGCACTGTCTGCCATTAGGTCGACGCGGGGGTGGAGGTACTCTAAATTGCATGATTTTTCTGCTTTGTCGAAGCTGTTTGAATATGTGATGAGAAACTAATCATTTCTTCGGAGATTATTGTCTACGAGATTATTTGTTTAGCTTTATGTGAATGTTTGCATGATGTTTGAAGAGGTCAAGATGCCTTTGAATATCTTTAATTTTATATTGAAAATTGAGAGTCAGAGCCAAAATCTAATTAATTTGTAGAATTGTTTTGTTTTAATAGTAGAAATTGTATAAATAATTCTCCAGACTCTGCTAAATGCAACAGTGTATTTTTTGATAATAATATAAAAATTTTAGAAGAAACATTAGAATTTAAACCTGTCAATATATCATCATCAATTTATTAAAATTAATAAAACATTTTTATTTGGTTCTAGTAGTTTGCAATTGATGCAGACAAGTTTCACTTTGCATAAAAACCCTCAGTCTACTAATAACTAAATGTTTAATATATTCTGTTAAACATTGTAGCTTTCTATTTTCGTTTAGTAAATACAAACTCGTAGTCTATTAGGTATTCACTACGTTTAAGAAAAATGTATTAAATACAATAATAAATTACAATAACTTTCCTATAAATCGGGAAGTTAATAACTCAAAACATTATTGAATTCTATCCAATGTACTTTTCTGTTGTGTAAAATCTTTTGTAAAAGATAATTAAATAAAAACAATCACAGTTTAATACCTCCACGGGAAATTAATCAAAACTACTAAACTAATTTGTTGTCATATGTTAACTATGGAAATGCTAACATACTAGTTCCAGTATTATTAAATTGAAGAACGACCCTAACTGTAATAGAGTTGCAGCACGACAAGATTCCTTGGAGCATCTTCCTCGACGCCTCTTTTGTGCCGCTAAAGCAACGTTTATTTCCACTCATCTGTCTTCTATTGTTCCTTCAACCCCTTCAATTATGACAGTGATTTAAGAGGGTATGTTACTTGACCGTAAAGTTGGAACGGGTAAAACCATCTATCCCGATGCGATGGGCGGCCATAAATCTTCTAAGAGGACACGGGCTTCCTCCACTTTGCTGGTTGACATCCACCACAGCCAATACCTCAATATTTTCGTAGTATACGCGTATCGACACATGATACCCATGGACAGAGGATGCAACAACTGTCCGCCAATGTCGATAGGTTCATCGTGTGCAAAAGGTAAAGCGGAAACACTGATACGAAAATGAAGTAGAGGGAACTGTTGTCTGAAAATATATATTATACAAGTAACACAATCGAATCCTGATAAATCAAACCTCCATAAATCGGAAATCTCTATAAAATAATAAGTTTATTTATTTCCTTCTGCGAGAACCTCTGTAAATCGAAATGAACCTCTAACTTGAATTGTTTACCACGCATGTAAAATTATTACAGCTCTGTAACTCGAACTTCGAATAACCAACAAGGAAGGAAAAATACTTTTCATTTTCAAATAATACAAACAAAAAGTTGAAGAGTATCACTTTTGTACGATTTGTCGTTAATTACTATATTGAAGTTACTTCTTCGTAATAAATTAAAATGAAACTTTTCACAGTACCACAAAGTTTTCAAACTTTGAGAGAAAATGAAAAAATGTATTCTATATTTTAAGTATTATAACAATGAACCACAATACTGTAAATTCTTCAAAATTGTAATAATTATAAATTAAGTTTAATCATAACTTCTAGGTTCTCACATTTTTGATAAAGCTAATCTAAAGGAAAAGCACATATGTATACACACGCGCGTTATTGAAAATATTGATTGGATCACTTGAATATTAATCTTGTTATCGCGTGTACCCTCGCGCCATCAGTATTCCAGAATTAATTAAAACCGATATTTATTTTAGAAATGTACAGCTTACTGTCGCGACCGAAACACAAGTCGAATATAAACCGTTTTGTCAATCGTGTTTTATTAATCGCATTAACATTTGCGAATCCCTCGGGTCGAACAAATTTTCGTTTCCTATTTTCCATTGAATTTTGTAAGAGGGATCGATATCTCCTCGATGCGTAACGCAATTTCATGGAAATTTCTATAATAAATCGGATATTAAAATGACAGTTACTTGACGCTATCGTTTATTTAAACAATTTCACGCCGCAGACGGTCCGATATCCGCTCGACGTCGGAAGTTACGATGTTCTGTAGTCGGGTAAAATGAATTTAATAATCGAAATCTTTCCCTTCGACTGTTTCTAGCTGGTTCGATTGAAAAAGAAAACGGACGAACACAGACGTGCTTACAGAGATTCGCGTATTTATTCTGGATTTGCAGTTGGTCGTAACGCACGGTGGAATTGGGATATTTCGTTGACGCATTTATAACGGCCGGATTAGTGCATGACAAATCGGTGCAGCTGGAGAACGCTAATCCGGGAAGGTACAGTTGCTATTCCGGAAAATTGTTACGCTCGCAACCCTGTTGTGTTAATCATTTGATTTCCAATTCTTTCTTTCGCGCCACCATGGAGAATATAATCTAAAACCACGCGGTTTTGAAACTGTAAAATTCACAGTGAAGGAAAAACAAAAGATAAGAACTTTCAATATCATTTTTCACTGCTTCACAAAAACCTTGAATTAAAATAACAAATTATTACTAAATTCTAATTTATATCACATGAAATTTCAATTTCAATTAGTTTAGTATATTATACAATTATGGGTTATTATTTTTTACGAATTTAGCTTCTCTGAGACTGTGCAATTATGTTTTAAAAAATTGTAGAAATATTAAAGTCATATACAATATAGATATTTATAATAAACTTTATTTACTTCTGGGCAATGACTTAACAGGTTCTTAAAAATTCAAGAATAATTATTCAACAAGTTATATTAAGTATAATTATCTAATAACGTCTTTTAGGATTTTTACTTGCAAGGAAATCGTTAAATTTCTTTTAGAGAGAACATAGTCATTAAAAGTGTAGGCGTCCGGTAGGTGAGATACTAAGATAGCGATACAGTTATGTTAACCATTAATGGTGCTGCATATGCAGATTCTAGAAAGGACTTCCATTATGCTACATAGGTAATCTATTCATCTCCACAAATGTGTAAAAACTACTTTAAAAAATATATTCATCTGCATAAATGTGTAAAAACTGCTACAAAGAATTCGTTCATCTACATAGATGTGTACAAACTTGTTTAAAAAATTCATTTATCACCGTAGATGTGCAAATGCTCCCATCATGTGAACTAGGATTGCTAACTGTTCCACTTTCAATAAAACTGTTACACAATGATTTTTCCTTTGACCCACTCTGATCGTTTCGTGTTGAAACAATATTTTATTACTAATATATCAAGTATCCTCTAACAATATTAATGATGCATGAAAAAATAATAGTGGTGTTTGTAGGAAATTGTTACAGCTTCTAATAAAAATGAACGGGTATGGTTTTGTTCGTTTTCTTATAAGTTTTAATTAATGCCATTACATGGAACATTAATCGTAATGAGATCAATTAGTAGAGATCAATTACTAGATCAGTAAGCAACATTGTTGTATCATATCTCAAACACAGAAAAAGGTTTTCAATCCTTCCACTCTTCTTACAAATTGTGAATACTAAACAAAATAAACCGTACAAAGTGTCGATTTGTTACTACACTAATATCTTATAATTTAAAAAATGATAAATTTCTAATATTTATTAATGTAATAATAAAAAATTTCGAAACAATAAAAATATTGAAAAGAAACCCTCAGCTTATTAAAATTGTTAAAAAGAAAAGAGAGTTGAACGTGGCTACAGATTCATGCAATCAATAACAACAATTTGCGTTCTGCATAAAGCTTATTGCATTATTAGTGTCAATGTAATGAAGTATACTTGATCTGTAAATATTAAAACGTGTAAAGAGCCCTACACTGCGACCTAATATTTTATTCAAACCTACAAAAATAGGATTAAAGTGGTTCGTATGTATTGTCTACCGCAGAGAATTTTTTTATTTTATTATTGGCGCGCGAGGAGTGACGCATTTTCCTGGTCCTTCTCGTGACTGATGTCAGAGCGAAGGCGAAGTAAAATTAAGTTTGTAGGTCAATCGATCCTCCGGAAGAGGAACGACATTCCGGCAGATGCACTTGGCCCATTTCGCGCGTATTTGTTTCGCGAGGTCCAGCCCTGGTCTCTCCCCGAATTGCGTTCTAAATAATGCATCATTCACGGGGACGTTTGACCACGTTGAAATATGCCGGGCATGAAAGTGATTCAAGAAGCCGGGCTCTGGTTCCTTCAATCGGTAATTCTAGGACGGTGGTACACGAAGAAGAAAAAAAAAGCTCCGCAAGGAGAAGAAGAGAAAAACGAAAAACCTGAATGGCTTGCTAGCCGTGACATCAATTTTTATTACACTGGTTGTTCCCGCGCGACGCAGTGGATTTTCAACGGACGCTTTATTTCTGATTCTATTCTCGTTTACAGCGTAAAAATACGTTCGCCCGTCTGCTGGAGCTTGCAGATTTTGTCAGAAAAATATTCCATTGCCTGACTTTTTTGAAATTTATTGTACGAACGGACGAAAACAACGCGCACTTATTTATAAATATATAGTGCGACTGTCCGGTGAATGAACGTAATTCGTATTACACAAATAACATTTATAATGCAAGATTCGCGTTGTTTATACAGCAACTAAAATTGTAAGGTAATACCATAATTTATTAAGCAGTTGTTCGACATTCTGCACATTCATCGTAAGTATTGTTTATTTATTATTTAGAGTTATGGATTATTATATTTCCAACAAAAATAAATGAACATTTGCAGGCTGATCAGAAAGAAGAAATCAGTAAGTTCACTGAATTGTAAGGCAATACCATTAATTCATTAAGCAGTTGTTCAAACGACATCCTGTACATTCAACGTAAGTATTGTTTATTTATTATTTACACTTATGGATTATTATATTTCCAAAAAAATAAATGAACATTTGCAGGCTGATCAGAAAGAAGAAATCAGTAAGTTCACTGAATTGTAAGGCAATACCAATAATTTATTAAGCAGTTGTTCAAACGACATCCTGCACATTCAACGTAAGTATTGTTTATTTATTATTTAAACTTTGGAAGGTTTGTAAGAATTGGAGTCATGTCAGCATTGAAATATTATAAAAGTATAACATTTATTAAGATCATCAAGACTTTTAAAATTTTCAAGACTATCAAGATTTTCAAGAATTTCTGAATTCGAATAAATATCGAACTGATTCGTAACTCTGTGGTAATTGATTTGTTCGAAAACTTGTAAGACAGGGTATTGTATGCCCGTTACAAGACACAAGTCTTAATCTGGCGACTCTGCTACCTATCCGAACGTGACCTGTATCTTGAACCACAATATGACGCGTTTCATAAATATTGAAAAATTGTCAAGTGTAAACTTTTATGGTAGACTGTACGCTCCAGGAACACGAACATCCACTTTTTCAGGACGTCCACATGCATTTTTAAAAAATCCCTTAACACGTTCGCCACCACCGTCACGGGTACATGAAGCCCGCAATCTCGCGATTTACTTAGAGATAGTCAAATTAATTTTACACTATTCGTTGTTTAACACGTTACATTTGCAATTTAGTTGAAGATAATCAAATTAATTTTACACTATTAATTTTACTATTCACGACTTTCTTCCGTGAAATTCTTTCAATTTTTAGTCAAGAAGGTTCATTGCATTTAATAAAAATATTCGTATACGGCTTCTGGAAATTTTGAAAATTGCTGTAATATAAAAATCAACATAATCTACTGTGATTTTACTTTATTTCAAATTTGCAAAGACTACCATCACTGAAAATAATATTTTAATCGATTCTAATTTCTTAAAATTCCTCTAGAAAAATTGCAGATTGCATTAAATTCAACGAATCCGTGATTTTCTTCGGGGAAACCGTTTTAATAGCTTGAACGAGTTCCGCCGCATTTAATAAAACATTTTCACAATGAAATTAGGCAGCGAAACAAATGTTGATAGCGACCACGTTAATGTTAATTACCCAGTAAGTGCATTAACCTTTTAAACGGGTTACTGTGCAATTATGAACGACGACGTAACGAAAGACAAGTAAAATTAAGATAACAGAAATTAGACCAGGGCCGACGTAAATACAATGTGGATACAACACAATTATTAAGTGAAACTGCATTATTATTATATTAATGTATGTTAATAATTCTCTTCAAGTCGAAATAAAATTCTATTTTGATTTTGTTAATATACAGCTATTGAAAAACATATAGCTACACAATTTATATCAATATTCCCCTGTTTTAGGAAATTACGATCGACAAGAAAAGTTCTAGTCGCTGAAACCGTAAAATAAATCAAGGGGTTAAATATTTGAAAAGCACAGGACCGAAACTTTTGCAGCAAACTGTAGCGCGAGTGCATCTCCATTTTCGGGGTACGTCTGCATACATTTTTAAAAGGGTTAATTTCCTTAGGGTCGGCCAGCATGGCGGTCAATGCGGTGACGAAGGGTTGGTTTTGCACATCGGAATTCACTTTCGGCGAAAAAAGGAAAACGATGGGCGAATCCCATCTCCTGCTGGCCCCGACGAAAAAAGGAAAAAACAGAAAAACTAAAAACCAACGTAGAGTGGCATCGTTCAACAATGGGTCGCCGCGGTTTGTCCGCGACGCTGGGCATTACGTGTTCGCGCAGCAAGTAGGCCAGATTGAAAGTTCATGTTCGGATGTCGGATCGAAGCATTAATCTTGTCGCCTCGGCCGTGCTCGCGGCCCATTATTCGCGTGCCGGTGATTCCGGAAAAAAAATTGCATCTAAATAATGCAGCAGCCCCTCGCGTGAAATTCATAACACTCCCACGGCGTGTCGGGCTGTACGCGGGCCGGGACGCGGATTAAAGACCGAGTGGGATTGTTACTTTCTTCGGCGAGTCAGCGAAACCATCGGTGAATCACCCTTTCAATTTTCGATCGATCTGAATACCGGCTTCTTTTGTTACCCCCTGTGCTTCTCCAGCATTCTTTCTTTTCTTTTATTTCGCGTTCCATTGCGTTCCTTCTTTTTGTCGCGACGGTGCATTAGACGAAAGATCCTCGAAAGAGAAAGATTTTGCTCGCCGCAAGGGGATTCCTGAAAGATTGATCGCTCCGCTCCAATTTCCATTCGGTGATGAATAGATTTTAATTATGCTTTTTCTACAACTCGACTTCCGTGTTGTTCACCGGATTCTGTTCCATGGCCGAATGTTTCCAAGGTTTTTGCGAATTGTTTTAGTAAACAAAAGTAGGGGTTGAAGGGTAAAATAAGAGTGCAAGATACGAGTAGCAAGTGAAGATATGTAAATAAAAATGTTCTTGAATTTTCATCTTCGAATAATAAATATTGCAAGTTATGGAAAACTTTTTGTGAGTTTTGCAGGCATCAATCTTTCTTTAAACAAACAAGAAATGTACACTGTTTTGTAATATGTGGGTACTTCGAATTTTGTAAATTTGTCTCCAATTGTTCAGAATTCGATGTTCTTTACGTATCAAAATAAGTACTTGCCTAAATTAGATATTCAAGTCTGCTCATTATTTGATGTCGTTCGTTTAAATTAGAATTTTATAGGTCACTGTTGAACTCTCAATTTCGTACATAATTTAAACAAATTTATATGAGCTCCTTTTATAAACTCTGTGTTTAAATTCTGCTTTAATCTGATTCTCTTGTACTCGTAGCAATCGTATTTAGATAATATCTGCATTCTACTTATTAAAGTAGCCAGTCATCGCTGGTAATGAGCTTTCGTTAACCCGTCGCAAATTACTTAACTCAAGTCGTGATAATATTTGTGTTGCTGTAATCAAAGTTATATCTCAGTAAAATCTTTATGCAAAGTAAACATTTTATAATCATATTACTACTTCTACATTTAATGAATAATATTTATTATACCTAAATTGACCGTCTTCACGCAAAATAAACATTTTCTACATCAACTACAGGAACTAGAATTGAAATAAAAATATATTTGCCTTTTAATAACATTAATACTTTATACATTTTGTCTATCCATTTCTGTCTTATATGCATAAAATTTGCAAACTATTTACAATGTATGAAGCAAAGTTCTTGGTTTAATAATAACTACATTACAGATTTCATGAATTTATAACAAAAATGAATCGACACGAACCAGTATAAATATTTGAAGAAGCTAATTAATATTTAACTATTCATGCAATTAAAATTATTAATGAAAGACAGTGTCATCGAAAATCTGTGTAGCTCATATATCTAAACCAGATAATTAATAATTAAACCAGACAATTTTTATTTTGCATTTTGTACACAGATCTTTCTACAAAATAAAAATGTCCCAAGCCAATTGTAAGAAACAGAAGTTAAAAACAAATCCACTTCTTGTTCCAACAGTTTTATCAAGTCCAAAGTAATATCTTCTGTATGACAGTCTAATTATTCTCACAGGAAGTTGCTACATGTATTTCTTACAATACATAATAATAATGTCATCAATGACTTCGTTAAAAATCTGAATTTAAAACGACGCCACAAGGAAAATGGTTTTCGGAGTATGAAAGTCATCTTTCTCGATCAATAATAAAGTGATTCTCGATATACAGGGGCAGTCAGGTATTCATAAATTTTTCTCTACGCCCACGTCTTCCGTGATACGATCTTTGCTTACGTCGATCGACGATTAATCTTTCCGGCAATTCATCGTCACTTATTCGAACAATCACTATCGACGGTTCTCACAATTTCTTCCTGCCCGATTTCCACCCCTTTCCGACTCGCCACTGAAATATTATCAGCTTCAAGAGAACAGATAGGAGTGCACCCCCACCCCCGATCACCATAAACGGGATGCAACATGACTGATGAGTTCATATTGTTTAGAGATACTCTTCGAGACTCCACTACACTTGGAACTTGGAATTATTTCGTGTTACATTTTATTTTCTTACACTATTATTTATTTCGTGGTTTATCTGTACACTGAGCACATCATCATCTACATTCATTTTTAACAGTGATATCAATTTTAAGACCAGTGAGCAGAGTGGCCAGATTAAAGCCTGTCTCCCCACTCTACTTCACTGGCAAAGACGGGTAACATCCCCCCCTTGCCAGAAAATACTACAGCATCATACGATTCATTTTTAAAAGAAATTTATTATATATGTGAAACAAATACTGAACTTCTCTTATTTTGTAAAAATCCAAAAATACCCATTAAAATAATGTTAAAGATTATCTTGTCCAACTGATCCATTCTCTTTTGCAATAAATTTTGTACTCACATATATACGACATAACAATTGACTAAAGGTAATTGTACGAAAAACAAAATATAATCAACTGCGAATTGTATAGAATTATGTAAAAAATCAATAACGAATGTACCAGAATGGCTGCCACATCCTTCTAGTTTAAGACATTCACCTCACCTTTTCAGCAAGTGCATTTACGATATAACAATTAAGATAATTGTATGAAAAACAAAATATAATTAATGAACTGCGAGTTGTATTATGTAAAAAGTAAATAGCCAGTGTACCATAATGGACGTTTTACAGAAATTGCTTTGGAAACATAACTGCCACGTCTTTCTAACATAACCTAACCCTTCTAACCTAACCCTTATACGTTCCTCAGGGTGAAAATTCACCCAAACAATATTTTCACATACTGTACAATTATTCATCCTTTTATGTCTACGTCGTGAGATGTATTTCTTTAAAATGTGACGCTATAAATGCAACATCATTTGTTGATTTAACATGTAAAATAAAAATGGGTAAATTGTTATCCTAGTCCCTTTTATGCAGCTATTTTTGAGGAATATTTTTTACGTTTACATGTTATTTGTTACATTTTAAGACATTCAGCTCACCTTTTCAGGAAGCGTTGCTCAACTATCATCTAACACAATGCGCATACTGATATGTCAAGGAACCATAACTTTAATGGACGTATTTCTCTAATTCTCCAACCGTTCAAAGGTAGGTAACTCTGCAGCGATCGAACGTTTGTCGGTGGTTATTTCGGATTCAGACGCAACGCCAGATACAATCTAATTTTACGATCGATTACGTTACAAGGGACGGTTGAGCACCCCCAATGGTCAATTCGAAACTCCGGAGGTCGTTACTTGACCGTAGTTTCGATCTGTCCACTTGACGCATAGTTTCCACCGAATCGGAAACATACTGCTATATACGCTGCGACACGGCCCGTTAAAACAATTACACGTCCGAGTTCGTGATCTCGGAAGTTTGTACAGAGTAAAACGGCAGTGGTTGCGACCAATCGAAAATTGCATGACTCGGTTTACAGGTTCCTTCCCCATCGATGACATCGTCTCGATCTTCGCGAAACAATTCCCGACCGTGTATTCGGAAGTTGTGCATCGCCGGCGTGCACTCGATGATGTTGTTCATCGAGAAAGGCAGTTCGCAATTGCTTAGGTCAGTTTCGACGGAGATCGTGTTCCATCTAGGAAGATTGAATGATTGAGTGTGCTCCGTTTCTACTGCGAATTTAATGGATCGAGTCTGATCACCATACTCTGGACCCTATGTGTTCGTGGCAGAAATGTTTACATAGTGCACTACGTATTGTGATAGGTTTCATGAAGTTTGCTGAAGTTTGACGAGATTCCTAGGCTACGTAGTTGATCCTTGAAGGAGTCGTTAAGTCTGTTGATGAGCTTCTCACTCGTATTAGTTTGTTTTAATCGAATTTACCAGAATAGTTCAGTTTGTAATCTGTTTGACAGTCTTATGGATGCATTGGCTTCGTTTAATTATAAACATTTATTGCTTATTACTTTGTTTTAATCGAATCTACCAGAATAGTTCAATTTGTAGTCTGTTTGACAGTCTTATGGATGCATTGGCTTGGTTTAATTATAAACATTTATTGTTTATTACTTTGTTTTAATCGAATCTACCAGAATAGTTCAGTTTGTAGTCTGTTTGACAGTCTTATGGATGCATTGGCTTGGTTTAATTATGAACATTTACTATTTATTACTTTGTTTTAATTTATTCTACAGTTCAGTTGAGTTTACAGTCTAGGTTATTCTAGTCTGTTGTTACTATTTATTTCTGCTATCATTAATATCGTCTAGTTTGGTTTAGTTTGTAGTCTATTTTTGAACCGTGAAGGAATCCTAAGGCCATCTTATTTCGCTTTTATTTTTATGTTGAATGTTCCCAGGAGAATTGCCTTTTAAATAATTTAATTTATAGTTTATAGTTTATACCTCGAAGGAGTCATTAAGAATATTAGTAGATGAGAAGTATAATTTTAAGCAAATACTGTGCTGTATAATTTTGGTATGTAGTACGTACTGATCGTGTTCAATTTCAAATACTAAAATTTGCTTAAAACTGAAGGTTGACATAAATATAATTTTGAAGTGGTTCAATTAGAGATGGAGCAGATCTATTTTTGCTTTTCATTTTCGAGTTTCCATAAAATCTCTGCTTTAGTATACGATATTTAATGTCCCCAGGAGAATTGCCTTTTAAATAATTTAGTTTATAGTTTATACCTCGAAGGAGTCACTAAGAATATTAGTAGATGAGAAGTATAATTTTAAGCGAATACTGTGCTGTATAATTTTGGTATGTACTACGTACTGATCGTGTTCAATTTAAAATACTAAAATTTGTTTAAAATTGAAGGTTGATATAAATACAATTTGAAATGGTTCAATGAGAGATGGAGCAGATCTATTTTTGCTTTTAATTTTCGAGTTTCCATAAAATCTCTGCTTCAGTTTACGATGACATTTGTTCATCTTGAAATTGTAATTTCGTGCATGACACGGTTTCTTTTTAACCAATCGTTGCGATTGCAGATATTATTAGTACCTTCACGGCAGGATGACATGCAGAGTATCGCGGAAAATCGTGATACAGATACCTCGTATATGTATAGCGGATATGAATATTAATGGCGACGAGAAAACCTGTTCATGAAAGGTGGATATCGACCATCGGGAACCAGTTTACAATTTATTTGCATCCCTGTGCCGGTCCCTGTAAAAATGGCATCCTTTAGCGTGCGTGTCAGCCCCTCTTTCTGTCACAACGTTGTCGCACTGGCAAATTTATTCGAGAGCCCATATAATGACAGACACTTCATCGATTATAATCACTCAATTATAATCTTACGTGATCTTCAGATGAATTAGCTACAACTGTTTCTTAGTCAACGAACACTATTAACATTTGCATGTAAAAATTGTGTGATTTATATGCAATGACGATCTCAAGATTCGCAATTATAAAATGTAACAAACCAATTTTTATTATTTGAAGCCGAAATTTATTTTGAGACAATTAAATAATCGGTAGGAAGACCACGGTGAATCTACTGTACCTAATAATATTTAAAATCAATGGAAATAAATATTGAACGTATAAATTGTAGTATAATTAATATGTACGTCCTAGAAGGACAAACATTTCTGAATAAATAAATATTTCTCAATGGTACGTTTCAACGTTGCAGACCAGTTATATCACTGTAGTTCAATTTTTAATACTATGAACTTCCAGTTTGTCGACATCGTGATATAACGTCCCAAGTACCATGCCAGTTTCATGCATCAACACTTGGCATATTTGCAATCACTATTGTAATGAAAGGCCCAGTAGAATCACCGTTATTTGAAAGCCCATTATGCGAAGGCTCTATTATACGAACGCCTGTTATTTGAACGTTCCATTATATGAACAGTATATTTCCTTCCCAAATTCCTGTGTGTTACATATTTGCTTCTGTAGCATGAAATCTGTTCACTCTAACTGATTCAATATAAAATTCGCACGAGAACATTAAAACCGTCTTACAAACATGCTTGCCACCACATTAGCTACTTTTCTATGAAAATTCAGTATTTTCTAGATAAAAGTGTGACACAATTTATACACTAAATGTTTCATTAATATACACCATTTGTTGAAATAAATAAAATTCTCCAAATCACTGACTGGAATTTCCGACCTTCTAGGTGTATGATTTAATTCGTTGATATCGTATCGGTAGTTTATAATTCTCTTTATCTTTTCACTCTTCAATATCACTCATTCCCGTCAGGAATACACGAAAAGCAGAGTCCAGAGATAAACGAGCTGATCAGGACGTTTACAACAAACGATGTCGCGCAACAATGCGAAAGAAACTCTGTCGGAACATCAAAAGAAAACTGAACCGCGGGTAATTCACGATAATTCGCTGGAAGATGGCGGATAAACTCAGCGAAATTCTGCGCAACTAAAAACCATGACATAGAGTTAATAGGACTGCGATAAAACGGAGAGAGAGAGAGAGAAAAAAAAAGGAACAGAAAATTCTTTGCGAGCGTGGACGATGAATGTTTGTCGTAACTCCCGGTCGAAAGGGGTGCGGCGAAAATCGTTCGACCATTTAATAACGTTCTTGCTGAAGGAGTAACGGTTCTTACCGGGGCGGTATCAGAAAAAGGTTTCGTTTCGCGGGTATAAATCTGCATGATGGCGCGGATTTTTGCGGCGATGCCCGAAGAAACGAGGGGTTGAAAAGAAAGAGTGATAGAGCCGAGTTCATTAGACTTCTCGTATCGTCTCGCGTGTACGCTAGAAAGGGCTTGCGGGAAACCCGCCCCCGCTGCTGATCGATAACAGCACATTATTTGTCGTTATGGAAGACACGTCGGCCAACGCGGACCGAACCCCGGTAAGAAATTGACGATTCGTATTCCTGAAGCGAACGCGATTAACCATCGTTACCTTTCCCTGATTACGTGCATTCCTCGCCGCATACGAGAAACGTATGTCTTGGTTAGCCCCAGGCAGTTCGAATTAGTCTTTAGACACCGGACGAGAACACCGCCACGGAAACCAGGCAAATGATCCCATTACCGAATATACAGGCTGTTTTAGAACCGCGCGGCGCGGCCCATTTCGTTAATGAACCGAGCTGATGGATAGACTGCCGATCTTTGTGCGTATACGGGTCACACGTGAAGAGTGGGTCGACCTAGTAGACGAGACTCCTTTTTATTCACGTGTTTTACCCGGTTACAGTGACTACTTTACCACAGAACATCTTCCCAACCGTCGTACTTATTTCAAAATTTTGTGGAAGTCTGATGTCTGAAGAATAAGGTTTCAGTATTGTTTCTTTATAGTTGTAGACTAGGGTGGTCCTTAGTTATACTTGGTGAAAATTTTTTTACGAGATTTTTTTCACGCCTCCCCCTAAAATTGTGCTATTTGGTAAGAAAATAATTCCTGCAAAAGATAAAGTTGATCGGATAAGGGGAAGGCGTGCCCCATTGACGTTGAAGTTGACAAAAACATGAGAAATTTTATAGGAAAAGAAAAAGAAAAAAAATTTTTGTTTTAGAAGTTTTTAGTATTGCTGCAGGGCTCTGTAACCGTCTGCAGAATTCATGAGGGATTGTGATAGGATTTTTACACTGTTAACCCGAAACACGAGATTTGAGCGAAAACGGACTTGTTAGCGGGAAGGTGGCGGACAGCAATTAGACAGGCTAATTAATGTGAAATAATCTTAATTCGTACAAAGTACACTTGTACTTGAATGCACGTAACAAATTATGATATTTTTCGAGGTATAGAATATTTAACTTGAATTTTCAGTATACTCTTCACATTTAGCGCGCAGTTACTTCTATTTCAAAACTTCGCGCTCGATGAGGTACGACTTCCCGACGTCCGATAGCTTTAAAACTTTGGATATATCATTTTTTCATGAAAAGGGACAATATTGGGGAGAGGGGTGTCCAAAATTTCATGGTCGAAAAATAAGGACCACCCTATTGTACACCCGTGAAGTACTCTACTCCATCGAAACCCAAGAAACTATGAAACAGCTTTCATTCATTAACGATTTTCAAGAATTTTAAGACAATTGTGGAAATTCTTGCATTGCAGAAGGTTTTCAAGTAGGAATACAGAGTACTCTTGCACAGATTACATTTCGTTATCATCTAAATTAGTATGGTTATTAATATTTGAACATAATCAATAATTCTGTAAGTTTTTTTTACGATTATAAAACTTCATTGGCGATTTTGTTATACTATTGAGTAATAAACATTCGATAAAGGTTTGTGATCATATTGCAAAAGGAATTCTAAACATTGATATAAAGTTTATCAAGACGAATTCAACGATCTACTTTATTATGATCTTGAGTCCATAAATAACGCTAATGTATTCTTTCTCCGACTTTTCAAACCAAATACCCCACTGTTTATCGTACAGTAATCTCAAATTAGGTTTTAGCAGTTCAGACTTGCTACAAACAATTGTTTCAAAAGTTTAAAAGAAATTTCATTAGTAGTGTCTAAATATAAAGGATGTAACATAAAATAAATGAGCAATGAAGTAGAATATAAAATAAAAGAGTACAGATTTAAAGAGCTCGACAACAAAGGGTTTTAATGATAATCCTATTTTTAATTATATGGAAGTATCTTATTATTATTATTAATGTTATCCTCTCTCTGCCAGTACCGAACTAGTCGCATGATATTGTTACTATCTCGGACCTAGCCAAGTATCGAAATTCTATTTATAAAAATGATCTTTTAAATAGCTGTTCAAGAATGACCATTCAATTGTATGGGGTCTACCATGGAAGTCTTTTAAAAGTTCGAATCGTATCAAGATGCCTTGTCACGAATGTTCCAATGTATTTCCCGGCGCTCCATCGAAAAAGCTCGGGGTGGTTCGGCGCGTTACGTACAGCAAGCTGTTAAGGAGAATCCAAAACAGTAACACTAAACCAGCCCCGGTACATTAAATTCCCGGTTCCCCAGTATTTCCGACGGAACCGCTCGATTTCGAGGCTGCGGAGCCTGTCTGTTTATACTGCGGGTTGTAGGAAAGCTACAGACACTTTTTTTTTCCTCGGTGAACGTTATTTAAAGGGAAGTACTTACTCACGGATGTAGTAAACCGAGCCATTATAACTCTCGGGAGGCAAATAACCGGGAAGCTCACTCCCATATCGCTCGCTTTCATAAATCGAGCCACGAGATCTCTCCTCCTCGGACAAAGGAAGGACGAATTTCACTCGCGGACGAAGACTACGCGAGACTAGAGCCGAGGGAGAGAGGGACATGATAATGAGCCCAAGTAGATACGAAGGTATCGCGAAATAAATCCGTGGCTTGGAACGAATGATAAAGGGGGTGGGGTGGCGCGAATCGTGCTCCAGAAACACCGAACTGGTGTTATCGAGGTTGTTCTCTTGGAGAACACAAGAGGTACTGCCAGGGAATATAATACTTTGCGCTGTTCACTTGACTCTGGGGCACAGTGCCGGTTAACGAGCCGAACACTGCACCGAAGATCGTTCCTCGCATACACATTAGTTCCAAATAGTATTTCAACGCTAAATTTCGAAATCTGAAAAATTGACGATTGAAATTTTCCAATCTTTCAAAGTATCTTGTAAATTATCCATTATCCGGTCTCTTATATTAGGTGTACAAATAAGTTCTCGGCCTGAGAATAAAAACAACTGTACTGATTATTTGAACGAACAAATTTTCAAAACGTTCGACGATGTAAAAAATTCCATTACCGACTTTATCGCCACAAAACCAGCATCTTTTTACCGCCAAGGAATTTGCAATCTGCCTGACAGGTGGAGGTAAACGGAGATTACTTTCCCGATTAAAATATACCTTGAGTTTATGTAAATAAATCATTATTTTCGTGAACAAAGTCCGAGAACTTATTTGTACACCTGATATATTCATAGCAAGGAGTATCGACATGTATGAACAACATTATCTAGAGAAAAAAAAAACTGAGTACTCACACTTCCGTCATTCAAGGAAAACTCGCGTCGAAGTGCACTATCTTCCCAACCACCGGAAATCTGAAACAAAAAGGAGAACGTTAGTCCCAATCGAATTGGACAAGATTTCAAAATTATTGTCACATTCTGTCCATCGAAATATAAGTTTCCACGATTCTAGCCTGTCCAACGGGAACCCAGGATTGTATTAAAAATTCAAAGGCGGTTCGAGAGGGTGGCTAGAACGAGAAGGGAAGCCGAAGTTCTAACTCAGTTGCGGCGCCAACGAAAAAGCACCCCTGACCTTCGAGCACTCCGAAGACGATCATTTCCTTCCCTCGTCACTCCTCGAGGGATTCGCTTCGCCTTCTCTCTCTCTCCGCAAGAAGTTTCATTCGTCTCGCGAGCTTCCAGCTTTTTCCTGCCTTCGAAACCGACGAAGAAATGTATTACATCGGCCCCATAGAATATTGCCGGAAGTCCTCCTGCTTCTGGAAAGGGCGAGCTCTCAGTGTTTCGCCTCGGTCTGTACGCCACCGTGCAATAAGAAACAACCGAGCTTACTGTTTCTTATTTAATTCCTAAAATGAACTTAAGACGGAACGTAACGCGGTACTGGTTGTTGGATGTTTTGCTGAAACTTACGTCCCGTTAATGCGATTTCGTAGGTTGGGCTGCCAACAATTTTTATGTGCGGTTACAATTTTTTAGTAATACGAAGTAGAATGAATTTAATTACGATTTTCTAGAAATGTGAAATACAGTGCACATCATTGCGTTTTCTTTTAGAGAGAACATGTTTAGGAATAGATGTAAAATCTTTGTTGTTATGTTACAAAATGTGAGGGTTTTAGGAACAAGAAAACTTAATAGATCCAAATATGATTTTACCTACTTAGATTGTCAACTATTTCCCAGTAATTTTAATATGCGTTTACAAATATTCCTGTTACATTTCAATTAGTTGAATTATAAATTTTTAATTTAGAACAAAATTTAGAACTATTCAATTAGAATTATAACTAATTGAATTTAGAAATATAAAATACATTAATTTTGTTGTCACTATTTAACTCATTGCCACGAGTTTGGCTCGATATTATACAGCAAGAGGTTAACGAACAAGTAAAAGTTTGTTTTATGGTTCTGAGAAAATTCGCAACGATTCTAACAAAGAGTACGACATATATCATTTTCAGAGAACAATGACAAGTGTGGTAGTTGGGAAGAATAGTTGAAAGCGATGGAATTGTATGTACAATTGGCTATAAAATATAATAGAGTCTCATTTATAATAAATGCAACATAGAAACAACTAACATAGAAAATAATAATTAATGTAAATGAAGAAAGTGGATAATCTCTAATTCAAAGGAAGCACATTTTTGTATTTAATTTTATTTCAGCCTGTTCGGTTACTTATCAAATTTTACAAGCATATAGGAAGTGGTCCACTAGTAGACCACGAGCCATGATAAAAATTAATTAGACCCGTGACCTTACCAGCGAGGATAATTATGTGGTATAGTCTTTATCGTTTTTATGCACACGAGAACAATAAACTGCGATGTTATCGTAAAACACGCAGCTTGCAGTTCGGCTCTTTGTTACACGATTCGTAGATCAACTGTTTCTGTTATGCTTACGGTACTTAATTGAAGAGAACCTGCTACTAAAATTTCATCAGGTTACACGACAACTGTATTTGAATTAATATTTGTGAAACACGTTTTCTCGATTCATGAAAAACTGCATGTTTTAAATAAAATTTTTATTTGTTTTTAGTAGTTCTTAATGTCAAAATGTCACAGGAAATTATAATTATTGAAAGCAAATAACGCATGTATAAATTTATTGATTTCATATTGAATTTTATGTGGCGTTTTTCATATATTATTTAATCTTTAATCACAGCGAAAAATTGAAACGGAAAATTTCATCATGAACACTGCTCGATATGTGTTTGTATAATGCATGGACGCTGTAACTCTGCAGCCAAGCGGAATAAACGAGAATGGTTCAAGTAAATTTTATTCAATTTGACAGGAGCTGTCACAATAATAAAAAATACCACCTCCCATTTAAACAATTTTTGTGGAATCTTTCTCGTATCAATCAGGGGACTCCAACCAACCATTTGTTGAAATAAAAACTATTTTAAGTACCCAAAGTACATTCTAAGCAAACTATTACCTTTCGTTTCGTAATTCTTTTATTGTATCATACTAACCTCATTCGGTGATCATTCCTTTCGAACTGTAAATCATTGGAAAGCTGTGAATACTTCGATTAATTTGATATAAAATGCTCATGCTTAAAAACTATATACAAATCACTGTTTTTGAGAAAATGTGGAGGTTGCGAACTTAGTTGCCAACTAAATATGTCTCTTATATCGATCGTATTATTGTTAATAACAAATGTTTAATGTTCTCGGCGCTATGGTTCGATCAATTACTGAGAAATCAAAGAACAGTTTTGCAGATTATCAAATAATCATCGACGTTTCGATTTTAGTTTGAATCCTTTTCAACATGTATTTGCATTGCGTCTGTAAAAATATATATTTATTGTGCAATTTTCAAAATATACTATTAAACTGCTTGAATGTAATAACACAAATTGTTTGTAAATATTGTTCATAAAACTAACTTACTTGTTTTTGATGTGATTTAATACTTTAATATGGACATCGTGTTACACGTGTTGCACGTGTGTCGTCAATGCTTGTTGCCAAGACACTGAATATATTCGAAACGATCTAGGTTATACCAATCGATATTAATCGATAAATTTGAAAAACAAAATATATCTTTTAGCCCACTTATATGAATATACCAAAAACGGTAAATTCAATTATTAACATTCAACTTATATTGGAAGAATTTTATACAATTAATTGTATGTAACATTAGATTGTTTAACAATTCGAGAAAATAAATATAGATCATTTTGGTTGGAAAGAATCGAAACGTCGATGATTATTTGATAATCTGCAAAATTGTTCTTTGATTTCTCAGTAGTAATTGATCGAACCGTAGCGCCGAGAACATTAAACATTTCGTATTAGTTGCCAACCTAATACATAAAAAAATGACAGATATTTGTCAATAAGGAAATTGAAAAAATATTCTCAGTACGTCGGGTTAATGTCGCGTATTCACAAAACGGGGGTAACACTCGATTAGCCCCTTCCCCCGGGGAGCGTCGTTTCAAAGCGGACCTCCCATTTCGTAGGGTTCGTGGAGACGTTCCCTGGCTCCCCTAAATTTTTCACACGCCGCACGTCTTCCATTAAGTTTTCTATGAACAGCTCTTGTACGTGCGCTTTTCGCGCCCAACCCCGTGAAGTCCTCCTCCCTCTCCTATGGGGATCTCGCGGAGCTCTTGTCCCGAGAACTATCTCGCATCGGTGTGTACGGCTCCCGTTGCGTTTCCGCTGCGAATTTTCCTCTCGCATCCGCGTGCAATTTTTCCGTGTACACCTTTTCGCTGAAATCTCGCAGCTCTCACACACACACACGCACACTCACGCGTATGCGAACCTCCCTTAATATTTTCCCGCGAAACTTCTCCCCGTGTTTCTACGTGATCCCAGCACGCTTTACAAGCTTACATGTAAATAAGCTCGGCGCCAGCTCGCGGATGATTATTAAAGCGACTATTATACGCGCGCGTGACATTGTAGTCCGCGGAAGGCAGCGACGGGGGTGGCGAAGGTGCTCCTGGCGAGCTGTCGAGAAGAATCGATACTCGCTGCCTCGTGTCAGCACTCTGCGTGCCCTTCTGTGTGCTGAAATAACCTGTTGGAGTCGTTTTCACCGATGAGATTTCGGGAAGCAATTTTTTCGCGAGATTCGAGGAGATTGACAGCCGATAAACGAGTTCGTCGCTCACCACTGGCGTCTAAAGATCGGGTGCATCATCGGAGGAAGTGTTGCAGATATCGAGTTGTTTGGATTTTGACAAGGTTTTGGGGATAGACAGTTCGAAATGTACCGAGATCGATGTAACACAAAATTGAATTCTCCTGATTAACACTAGAAAGACTGAAACTTAGTATATATTGCACAAAAGCAGTCAAAATGTCTGCATTGTGAAAGAATAACTAATGTGTAAAGAAATTTGTTTAAAATTAATTTGAATATTTTTTATATTATTTACAGTTATATAACAAGTTATTAGTAAATATTAACAATAAAAAGAATTTGTTAGAACAACTTGTTAGAACAAGTATCACTGCATAAAGATTCGAATAACAAGTACTACTTTAGCTTATTGAGCAACTGTAACTTATCAAGTACCTATACACCCAAATCGACAATTTATCATGTACTTGTATGTGATCATGTAACGGTAATCGAAAAAAAATGAAAACTGTTATTTCAATACAGAGCCGAACTGGTCATATAAGAAATTTACTCAATTCAATAATAAGAGTCATTTGATTATTTAAAATTTCCCAAGCAGTCAAAATGACTGCTTTTGGGCAATATAGGTATAACACACACACATATATATATATATATATATATATATATATATATATATATATATATATATATATACCGGAAATGAAGGGGGGGGAGGTAACTACAATTATTAATAAACGCATTTATATGTTGTACAAAAAGTCACAAAATTCTAAGAAATTGTGTCATTATATACATAATTGTTTTTCTAATTGAAATTAAAAGGGGTTGCACACGAGGTGACAGTAAATTAGAATGCCTTTTTTGTAAATGCATCTTCAGTCTTTTTACCAAGCCAGTTAAAAACAGTCAGAACAGAGAAAAGAATAGTGAAAGTTGTTCTTTACAAATACTTTCTTTGAGGCTGCAACGAAAATTTTAAAAATTTGTTTTATGGACCCGTGTAAGTTATGCACGGGTTGAAAATTTCATAAAACTCGGGCGATTGGTTAATCAATTATAGACGATTGAAAATTGTGAAAATCGTCGGATAATAGAAATTCTTGGCAAACTGTAATTTTCACAATATTTAATTGTTCATAACTATTGAAAGTAACGCGTCTATATTTAATAATAATGGATATATTTTATTTTCCGCTTTACAACAATGTATACGCATTAGAAGAGCAACATATCACGTCGGTTGCCTGGTCAAAACTCTAACTGAATATCGATGGCATTGCAAAACGAAACTGCAACGACGAGGGCACAACCGATCACGCAAATCGGTGGGCGCTCTCCTCATTGGTCATTGTCGTGGCACAGAGAATCAAAAAGCTTACTTTCCAACAATAACGCATAAACGATTTGTAATGTTTATTAGTTCTAGTTTATTATAAGATAAATATAAAACAAACTTAATTTATAAAGATGGCTTATGACCATGTGCTTTAGGCCTAACGTGCTGCTCGACTGCCGCGCGCTCTCTTACACACACCTGCATACATACACACATACGTACATACATAGGTATGCAACATGAATCTACAAAACACATTTCAACTCGCAACTCTGATGTACCTTGACGGAAAAATTAAGGTGTTGTGGTCGACGAATAGAACAGTAATTATGACTTAAAGTGTGCGCCATTAACTATGAAGCTGACTGTACGTGCCGAATAAATATTGAATGATTTTTCAAACTGCTTCTCTACGCAGAACTTCAAAACCATCGATCAACAACAACCGAAAAATTTGTGCGCTCACAAATCATACGAGATCGCTGGCTCCAAACGCTTGACAATGCTCTTAAACCACAGTGGAAATGTGGACAGGGCGAAACAGGAATCGCCAGAGATGATCCGTCGTCATTCGACGGTGTCCCGTCGTCGACGAGGACGCGATAAATCAATAAAACGAGGCTAACCAGGGCGGCGTGGAAAAGATTTTATTTGCGAGGGCCGGTCCTTTCAGCCAGATGGACTTCGCAGGGCGAATTCATTGGGGCTGGTCGTTCTTTTATGATGCATGAGATTTCCCCGATCCCCCGGATAATGGAATGGGAAATAAAGTGCGAACAATTCCGTCACTCCCAGAGTCCACCTCGAAGCTTCGAGCAAAGCGGAGCAGAGCGGAGCGAAGCTGAGCAGAGCAGAACGAAGCGTTTTCGCACGAAGAAGTGTGCGCCAGCCGTGTCTGCACACAATGGAACGCTATTTGTGTGGCAAATGCAGTCTGCGGAAGTAGTAGAATGTAAATTTGTTCTCCGATAGAACTCGACGACGATCGCTTTAAAATTAGACGATATACGGGACCGTGTAAAAGTCGAGCTGATATGCTAGATAGCGATTGCTACAGAGCATCTGACAGTTCCCCGATGAAGCTAAAAAAACCTGCTCAATAGTGAGCCGGGTACCAGGCAAATAATTCCACAGAGGTACAGCGAAGTGAATATAACGCCCAGCCCTTTCGTAGCTCCGTGTATTTTCTATGCAATTACAGTAGTGCCTCGATAGTTAAAACCTCGCTTATTGCACGGAGTCTTTGTTCGTTGGATTCTCGTCACTCTCGCCATGAGGTTATCCGCGCATTCTTGTGCAACCAGCGAGGTTCTACTGTACTGGACACACGCTTTCTACAGTGTAGTATTCGCACACCACTTCGCACGCTCCACAGAAATAGTTGCACAAAACATTCCCATATATTTTACCCATTTTTACTTTCACTTTAACCCTTCGTTGCATAATCTATCATATCTGGTTATTATTCATATCAGTTAACAAATCTGGTATACAGTAAACTCAAAATGTGTTTTCATACTATTCTAAATTATGTTTATTTTGATGAAAATGTTGTTTTATTTTTTTTTAAATATTTTTCCCTTACATAAAACATTAAAACTAACCTTCTTTCAATTTTGTCATCCCAATTTAAAAAATCATACAGTTAAGGGTTAAAGGTATGTTCTAATTTTCGAGGCCGTTTTGCAAGAATCCTTTTCAGGGTAACTATCGAACTTATTGCATTGGGATTTTGCATGAATGTTTATTACTGTTTAAAGTACACGTATGATTTTTTAAAAATGGGAATAACGAAAATTACACGAGTTACTTATTTTTTTATACAGTATGTTTTGGAAAATATCTTGTCTTTGTACTGATCAGAAACGAAAAGATATAGTTGTTTATTACTCAGCATAAACGTAGTTGTGGTCCGAACAAAAGAAATTGGAAATCGTGATTATTTAAGAAATAAGACTTGAACTTGGTTTAAAAAAAAGCTGTTAGTTTCAACCTATTTTACGACAATTTTCTGAATTAATTTCATCTATTCTGTAGAAATCGTCCATTGTGGTTCTTACTTTTCCGTTCATGCCGGTGGCAGCCAGCACAATTATTCAGGACGTTCGAAAATTTCATCCGCGAGCATGACACGGGCTCTCTATTCGCCGAGGGTCGCAAAAATTCGCCAATGTCTCTCCGAGTCCCGCTATAGTTGCTCGTTTACGAGCCGATTTCATTATTGCCGGACTGTAGTTGATTTTATGACTCTAGCTAGCGGCAGTTAATGGGCGGCTGGATTCCGTCGACGGTGATTAAATTTATTTGATGCAGCCGAAGGTAGGTCGCATTACGAACTAATTGATTTTCGATTCACGCTGGCATTTGTCCTGTCGCGAGAAAATCGGGGCGCGCCTGATTCCGTGCGTAATCGCGATGGAAAACTAATTGTAAGTGTCACTGATGGGGCAAAGGTGTGGAGGGGGCGAGCCGGCGAAATAAACTTTTTATCGCTCGAAGCTAAAAAGAGAAACGACGGAATTTCGATCCAATTTCACCGTTGAAAAACGCATTTACCGGCAGTGAAGTAAATTGTGCGGAGCATGAACATTATTTTCTAATTCGTTGCTGGAAATATCCTTTCTAATATTTTTCGTGTGCTGGAATGAAAAGATATTGAAAGTCGTTGTGTACCGTAAAACGATTTTTCTGTACCACTGTTGTCTACTTTTGTAAGTATTTAATATATTATAGAAACATATATCAATGTATATTTGTTAAAACCAAATGAAATTCTGTTGTCTACAATTTTTTTTTCCATATAAAATATAGTAAGAGGCAGTTTTATTAATTAATATTATAATCAGTCATTCTTATATCTATGTTTAGTCTTTTGCGAATCTTCAGCTTTAATCGCTCGAAGTGGAATGTGAAATTTGTGTTAGTCTTGTAACAATTTGTAAATGCATACAACTGTATAGATTTCCTAAATGTACGATATTTTCGTGGAATATTTGAAGTGTGTTAACTAAAGTGTGGACCTTTGTGAACCTGTGTTTAACTTCTCCAAAGTTTTCGTTTTGTGACACTTTATTTAATGAACACTTGCCATAAACGCACAAATATTAGCAGTCTAATAATACGCAGAGAGCCAAATGCAGCTCAAAGCTGTTAACCCTCGCTCACCCTCGGCGGGTCATTTTAACCCAGCTGTTGCAATATTCAACTATACCGAACGCGTGTCTTGCCACATTACCACAAACAATGGCGCATATACTGCAAGGAAGTATTAATAATTTATTCACTGCAAGGAAGTAATAATAATTTATTCACTGCAATGAAGTTCTAATAACATTTTGAAAGACTTATGAGTGCAATTTATTCACTGGCTATGGCTTCATCTCAAAATTGAATCACTAGACTACAGATTTTATCCATTTAGTATAATATGGACTTTATTCATTTGTGACGAAAATGGTAAAACACAATGAAAAGAATTTAAGAATATTGTTACATTACTTTTAACTGTTTGAGATGATTAACAGGTTTCCTATTTCTTACGATTGACTTGAATAATAGTTTGCAAAATAATGAATAGGAAAAAGTAATAAATGTACCTTTGCCAAACTAATTGCAGTGGGTGATCAATAGCGAATTTTTATGCAGAACAATTACTCAAGTCAATTACGACTGAAACCGAAAACCTGTTAATCATCTTCGTTTTCGTATTCTTACGATTGACTTGAATAATTGTTATTTCGCATAAAAATTCGCTATTGATCGCTCACTGCAATCAGTTTGGCAAAAGTGCATTTATTGCTCTTTCCTATTTATTATTTTCTATCGTACCTAGCAGAGAAGACAGATAAACAGAGAACTGACACAGCTTTCAGATGGATCCTACCCTCGTGTAAGCCCTAGGTGTTTATTGGAGAAGATGGTTCCGCTCGTGTCCTTCCATCACCACCAGAATCTTCTGTATAATACATCAGTGGCAATATCACGTCGCTGACAGTGTACATTTCGCGTCATTTTTACCTGTACCTGCCGGAAGCATGCGGTCTCCAAGCATTAATAAATCAACCCCGAAATCGAATCGCTTCCGATCAATTATGAAAGTCGAAGACTCTACTACAGCCAATCAGATCTACTATTCACTATGTTAGAATTAGTCCAGGAGTAAATAAGCAAAAATGAAACCTCACTATCGTACTAATAACTTTGTATAAGCAACGAAACTGTTTTCTTAATCATTTCTCGACATGTATTGATTAATACTATTATGACAAGTTAACCTTTAGATGTCCTAAAAGCTTCCACTGATAAAGAGGTCGTGTACACCACATCATGTCCCCCTCGATACCATGCGCCATCTTCAATTCTTTTTGTACAACTCATAATCTGGACGTTACGCTTCCTGTATATTTATTAGATTCTGTTGGAGTCTCTCTGTTACTCAGAGTCGCCAGTAAAAATTGCTGTACCATTATTCACAGTATTGTTTGCATTATGAATAGATTGCGGATGTTTATGCAATTTTTGCAGGCACATTTCAAGAAAGTCGGTACAAATAACATCTTATTTTCAGTGATAGTAGCTTTTATATAGTGACTCCCACTAATATTCGGACAATCTTAAAAAGACGATAACTTCTTTAATATTGTACTATACGATTTGAACTACAAAACGTGATTGTTAAACTTTCAATATAGGCCTACAATATAAAAAGGTGTAAAATTCAACTTTTAGTATTTTTTTCTACAATTCCGATCAATTGCAATTTTTGACAAAATTTTGTTTTCACATCCTGTAGCAAACTAATTGCTCTAGCTTCCCAAAAAAGTTCAATACGTATAGTACAATATTTAAAAAGTTATCGTCTTTTTAAGAGAGTACGAATATTAATGGGATTCACTGTATGTCTAAAATAAATGAAAATCGTATTAAATTTTGTAGAATTTTATATTCCACCAGTTTTAAAAAATTTTAGAAGCCATAAATGTTTGAAGATCTGCAGTCTAATCAATAACTACACACTTAAGTATTGTATGAGGTATTATATCAATTTAATGATTAATTAAAATGAAAATAGACTGCAAAGGGTTAAAGTGCAAGGGGTTAACGTAATTATTAAATTTATTACGAGTTTTATAATCGACATTGCTCATCCGCGATCGAGGTTCGATAGGTATCCACGCGGTCAGATCGAACAGTTAAATACGCGAAAAAGTAAATGAGAGGATCAGGCATGCGAGAATAACGCGCTTAACGCATGCGTATCGGTAATAAGACGCTCAGGCAATTAGAGCTGAATAATTAAAGGGTCGTTAGTCTCGGCTGCTGGCGAAATAACTCGGCTCGCGAGAAACCCAAGGGGGCAAGCAGGGGCGGAACGGAACGGAAATGAAGTCCAGAATCTTCGAAGCCGGACGAGCCGGCTGAATTACAGAAACTATCGATCGTGTCAGCTACGTCTTAATTTCTAGCCAGGCGTCTCCACGCGGAATGCAATAATCGTACGTTAAGCGTGACACAACTACCCGTATAATTAGTGCTACAGAAGCGGCGGTGCTGGGGGTTGGGGGCCCGACTGTCGCGTTATAATGCATTCGCAATGCCGGTGAAGCACGTAATTACCGTGAGTTTGTCTTGGCCCTGACAGTGCGTGCGAACAAAGAATTATTGGGGACGCGTTTTTATTCGTGATATTGCGCCATCCTGCGGTTCGCCTAAAGCGCGTTACTATCTCCTGCGAACCGAGTGCGAAACATTGAATAAAATTTACACTGAAATTGAACCAATAGAACTGTCTTTCCGGAAAATCATTATTTATACGTCACCCCAATAGTTTTCTACAACGTTACAATAGTCAGAACGGTTTTATCGCGAATCATTTAACAGAAGAGAAAAGAAAATTTATAATTTCCCTTTAATGCATTTTTGCAATCCCAGTGAATTTCCATTTAAAATTTTAAAAGGTGTCTTGTTGGCAGCTTTGATAGAAATAGTATTAAATATTGGTTACTGAAGAATAGAATTTTATTTTATTTTATTTCATCCTGCAGAAAAGGCGTAGCACTTATATTTAGTAGATTTTGGTTGAAACTTGTAAGCTCTGTAACAATTTTAAAGTGAAATTTTAAAGTAAATTAGGTAACAAATGCAGACTGTTGTTAATGATTATTTTCATAAGTTCAATAAAGTTCTCTAACAACCACGTATGTGTATAATAATCGCAGTGTTCGATTAAAATAAATAAAAGTATGTATAAAGCGTATAATAAAGTATATAAATGGACTAACATTCAGATCACATTTTTGCTAACAAGTTACAAGTTTGCCTTTTAATCTAGTACGATAGAAAATGAAGTTTTTGAGCTGGAATTTTGCAGTAACGGAACGCTTTGAACGAATTTTCCATTTAAGGTAACGTTTACCAACGAGTACCTAGCTTTTTCACTCTATTATGACAGAAATTTCAGTTTTTGAAGCCGATAGATATTTCTACCAATGGCTTCAATGCTTTCTCATTTGCGGACGTTTTCGGTCACCGACGTTCTCCATTTACCAGAATTTCATCTTCGAATTTCTCGTACCGTACACGAGTCGCGCGTTCATTTACCGTGTATTTTGACCAGAGGTAGTATTAACGTTTCATGGAGCTACTGTGGCATTATGTCCACTTTTCCACTCTTACGAAATAGTAGTTCAAAGAGCGAAAAGAATTTTTAAATTCCGTACTGACATTTCTCATTCACAGTACAATAAAAGATTCACGAAAAACGTATGCAAAATTTCTGTGATTTCATTACGGGGAATAGAGTTTAACCTTTCGTGATACTTAATGAATTTCAACTTTGTTAAGAATTCACGTTAATAATTTCCAAAAAGAAAATCATCTTTCTAGAAGAAATCGACTCCAAGTGGATTCTAATCCGTAGTCTAATAAAACACAATTTTCTGTATCAATTGAATGGGATCAAATAAAAATTTGTTTCTTCCTTTAACAATTATAATAATGAATGGATAAAATCTCCAGTCTAATATATAAAATAACCATTGAATTCCTGAATTCTTTGAAATACTCTCTTATTTGTATTTTACAAATAGCAAACAAACTTTATTTTCATTTGACGTTTAAATCAAATCAACGATTTTCAAATAATTTTCTATTTCATTAACATCGTTCAAACGAAATTAATCATTTCACCTCACGAAGAGGTAATTGAAGTAATTAATGAAGTGCAATGATTATACTTTAGCTTCACACGTTTTCAAAATTGGTATTTCATGCACGAAACAAATAGAATTTTGGAGAGAACGAATTCAATCAATAATTCAATTTAGATGTACCAATTTTTCTAGTTTAATGATTACACTTTAGCTGCATACGTTTTCAAAATTGGTATTTAATGCACGAAACAAATAGAATTTTGGAGAGAACGCATTCTATCGATTGTTCAATTTAGATATACCAATTTTTGTAGTTTAGTGATCACAGTTTAACTGGATATGTTTTCAAAATTGGTATGTCATACACGAAACAAATAGAAATTTGGAGAGAAGGAATTCAATAACTTATTCTATATAGATATAGCAATTCTTGTAGTTTAATGATCACAGTTTAACTGCATACGTTTCCAAAATAAGTATTTAATACACGAAACAAATACAATTTTACAGAGAACGAATTCAATCAATTATTCAATTTAGATACACCAATTTTTGCAGTCTAATAATCACAGTTTAACTGCATACGTTTTCAAAACTGTTCTGTAGTGCACGAAATAAGTAGAATTTTGTAGAGAAAAATGATTTGAAAAAACTATTTAACTGTTCAAATAAACTAACAGACGATCATTGTTAAATTAATTTATTGTTAAGCCTGTCTTATAATAGCAAACGATTGCACGCGTCTTTTAAACCCGAATCCATCCGAAAACGGTCGAAACGTTCGCGCTAATTTTGCACGGTCCACATTTCAGCGAAAGTCGCGCGGCTAATAACCGTGCGACACCGGCGAGGTATCCTTTAAACCTCTAATTCACGGTGCGCGTGGTCCGCTCCTCGGCGAATTCCCTTGGAGCCTCGATTAATATTAAAGTACCGGCGTCGCGTTAAATATTGCGGCGTTTCGCACAAAGGCATGCAAATCCACGTCGAAACAACAAGTGCCGGCGTGTGCTCGACGTTCGGCCGATACGCGAGGCTGTTTTTATTTTCGTAAATTATTTCGCGAGGCAACGTTTCACAAATAATATAGAAAAAAAAGAGAGAGGAGCGAAGAAAGGGATTCGTGCACTCGTTAGCAGCGGACGAACATATGAAAAATGCATGACGCCGGAAGGATCGTTATGCTAATCCCTTCGGCGGGCACAGTCGTCTCGTGTACAAACCTGGCGCGTCGATCTACGGTACCGATGCGCGCGCGTTCACTAGCATCGATCGTAATTAAACCTGTCCATCAGATTTCCACGTCGGGACCGGCGTTTCCCCACTTTCCTCGATCCACATTCATCGCGCGTCATTTCGGAACTGACATGCCGGAAGGGTTCGTTAAGTCGTGCCAAGGGTACGTTCTCATAATAACTCCATTCTGTTTGTATAGAGTGTCCCGAAAATCTGAGACCGCTTGCGCATTATTCTTGAGGCAAATGCAAATTAAAAAGTCCTTTATCAGTTCAACATTATCCTCTTGCACTCGAAGCTATTTTAACTCGAAAATTAAACATTTCTTACGACCTAGAATCATTCCGATCCAAAGGATTTTTAAAAATTTTATGGATACGGAATTTATGTGATACCTCGTACAATATTTAAATGTGCAGTAATTGATTAGATACCAACATAATGAATAATGTTTAATGCAACTGTTAATTTTCATATGTACTTGGTCACTTTTTTTATTTAATTGTTTTATGTTTTAGATGAAAACAAATACAAGTCCAATATAGATAATGTAAATATAAATTATAACAAAATTTGAGAGTTATATTTAATATAATTAGTAGACAAAATTGTTTAAAATAAGCAGCAGTCAACTATCTGTCCTTTGATATAGCTTTCAAATAAAACGCTTGAAACAGTAGACAGTTATAGGCAGGATAATTGAAAAATAATTCGGTGTGCAAAGAGTTAATACTATTTCTGCTGACTTCTACCGCGTTACCTTCGATTAAATAACAGTGTTTTTTTAAAAATAGTATATTCTGGTAATACGATTCTTTCGAAATACTCTTCTAAAGTTTATTTGAAAATTCGCGGTGCTGCTGGATTTTTAACTCCCAAAGTCCATTCTGGGAACAGACAATTGAGACTTTAAAACCATTTCTACCAAACCAGAAATACCTGAAAGACCACTCGACGAATGTGGATAAAATTTTGCAGCACTACTTTTAAACTTCTAGTCCTTCGTGGTTCCGATTTTTTATTTGTACATTTCTCCTTCTTTACGAACAAAAGAGGCTGATTCAAGTAGTTGTAGCTTTCTTAAGAATTGATTTATTTCAAATTGGTTGCGACAAGGTCTCTTTCGTCTAATTTAATGTTATTATAAATTTATAAAAGGTGTATTAACTATAATATTGGGTTGGGAAGAAAGTAATTCCAGTATTTTAAGGTGAAATAAAACCGAATTTCTTTATTCAAGCGATGAACTTTAATCGATAACATATGTTTTTATTTATTCTTTTTGGCAAAAGATCATCGAACAGAAGGAAAAATATCTTATTCATTAAAGTTTATTGCTTGAATAAAGAAATTAGGCTCTATTTCACGTTAAAATAGCGAAGTTACTTTCTTGCCAACCGAAAAAATGTTCAACACAATTTTCCGGTGAATACTAATTAAATATAATAAGATTGTATATATTAATTATTTAAAGAGTCATCGTTTTGTATAAAATTGTTTAATTGTCAGAAGTGTCATACTTTTAAGGCACTCGGTATAATGTAGCAAGCCTAACTACAGACGGGACTTCGTGTCAATTCCCAGCCGGCTAGCACTTTCGGCAGAATAACTACTCCGGATAATGGTTAATTTATGGAGAATGAAAGTTGACGTGAAACGGTCGATAGAAATGAAGTAGACGGAGTACCTACGCGAGACTGATGAAGTTGAGGAACTGGACGAAGTAATGGGATTAGTCGAATTGCGTGATATACGAAGAGCGATGATGGATGAAATATTTCATGCAGTCGGTTGACTTGATCTGCTGGGTAATATAACATTGTAGAAACTTTCTGTGACGTATTATCAATGTTTATTTCACTTTTGATCCTTGAAACATTCGCAAAAACATTTCCAGATCAGTGTCAAACTTGTGTCTCCTGAATGAAATCATATCTCCGAAATATTCCAATTCAAAAATTAATTTATGAAGTAATTTCTCAATCTAATTCAAAGGGAACGATTATTTTCATTTGTTGTGCACATTTTTGTGTCAAACAAAAATGAATTCATGAATTCGTGAATTCATTCTATGTAGAATGAAAAGTTTATAAAGATTCTTAAAAATCATTTCCTATTAAAATATTATTCATCTTCTTAAACATATTTATCGTAAAGGACTTTTTGCACGAATAGGCTATAAAAATGATTATAAAATCGTTTTATATAGATGAAAAAATTTCTAAAGACTTCTATATTATAGTGTTCCTAACACTTATGAAAATGATTTTCTTGAAGAAAACTATTCATTCCATCGCATTTATTATAAAAGAGCAGAGCTAGCTTTTCCCTCACGCATCGTACTTTCACTTTGACACTTTTTTGATAGGATCCTTCGAAAAAGATGAACGATCCGCGAAGGAAATTGTTCCCTATACCCCGAGATCTGGAACGGGGTCAAAGGGAAACGAGAAATCCGACCGCCGAGGTTAAGAGAAGAAACTTTGGCAAGCGCTGAATGAACCGCCACGTGGACATAGTTACGCTACTTCGTAAAATCCACGAAAACCAGATAGCCAGGAAGCCGTGATGGTAATAACTGTGCCCGGGTCGCTTTTGGATCTACTAAAACTATTCCCGAGAGATGTGAATGAGCCGAAATTCCGAGGGAATTAGTAAGGATCCGTTCGACGTCTCGAAGTTGCCTCAATAAGATTTTCGAATAGTGCGACATGCGGGCGGGGGAAACGTCATTTTCGATAATTGCACCTATCACGTTGTGATGTCAGAGAAACTTTGACTGCCCGAGCCTCGAGATTACTCTTGCTACGAGTATAAAATGTTAAAACACGGTTCGACGCTCGAAGGCGATATTCCAGGTGGTGTAAAATCTTTTTCAAATTATTCATTGAGATCGAAATTATTGTCGATGGTAGTGATGTATCAAATTAATCGTTGGAATGTATTTTATCGATTGCGATAAAGTACACGATTGATAGAAAGGTAAATGAATTTCATCTGGAAGATGTTTAAGGACGTTATAAATCCATCTCGAAATGTATGTATACATGGAATATAGTATTAAATAAAATCTGTTATATAGAATATGAAATAGAAACATTATAGAATTTACTATGATATAAATAATCACATTAAAATATACTAGACACTAGAATGTACTAGAATATATTATAGTATACTAGAATATACTATAACACACTACAATATACTAGACTGTACTATAATACACTAGAATATATTATAATATACTAAACTATACCATAACACTCTAGAATATACTAGAATATATCATAATATACTAAACTATACCACAATACACTAGAATAAACTAGAATTTACTATAACATAGTAAATCATATTAAAATACTCTAAAATATACTAGAATATAGTACAATATGCAAGAATATACTCTAAAATGCTGTAATATACTATAGTACATTAATATACATTAGACTAAATATAATATACTAAAGTATACCAGAACATACTATCTATACAAAGTTAAAAAGCTACCAAAGAAATGTTGTATAAAGATGTGTAATGAATGTACTCTTGGTAATTTGTCAAGGCAACGAGTTGTGAGGATTGAACTGAAGATTATGGGATGCCAAGGCAAACAGAAAATTCCACAATCCCCGTGGCCAAGGTTGGTAACGCGTGGAAATGCAGTTCCACGGGTGACAGTAATGAAAGACCGAAGGTTGCGGATTTGAAGCAGTATAAAGGATCAGGATGGATTACCCGACAAGAAAACGACAGCGGCTTCCGTATGCTCAGCGGGACATATGCGGGGGATGCAGAAAGTTTTGTGCAAAGGGAGGAGGAGTCTTGTAAGCACGAAGAAGAATCGATGTTCGCCAACAAAGTAGTAATGCCAGGCCATCCACTATTCAGTAGATATCATCGGACAACGAATCGAGAATAAAGTCACAAAAGAGGGAAGGATGGAACGACTTCCTCTAATGCATTTTTAATACGTATCAATATTTTATAATAGTTTACTGTAAGACTTCGAGGCACAAAAGATAGATTTGCGTGAGCTCCACCACGCCAAAATTGAAGTTTAAGATACTCATACGATCTCATGTTCATTTAATGGTTCAGGCGCGTTTCGAAGCGAAATAACTGAAATGTTACTTTTTTCGTTGAACATTTTATTGCGGTGAAAATAAAATTGCTTTGTATAGGATTTTATACTAATTATTATCTGTCTTGTGACTTCAATGATTTATATGTATAAGTACATATTATGTATATTTCAAGTACAACCTATCTCTCATATAAATATTAATTAAAGTACATGATAGTAAATTATAAATTCTCGTTGTATTATATTAACTTTAAGAATTAGTCAAAGAATTGAGGTTATAACAAATTAAAATAACAGTTTGAAAAAACATAATATGTACATCTACGGTCAAAACTTTATAAATCGAAGCCACTTTATTAATATATCAAACGTAAAGCGTTCAAATAATATTATCGTGACCCTAGAAGAGCTTATGAGACCGTGATTACAGGTTTGCTCTCATGACTCCCTTAATTAGTATCATTCGCTCATAAACGAAAGCAGGATTACAGTGAAGCCCCCTCCCATGATGTTCGACATTCCAGAAAGTCGTTAATCATGATTGCGTCATTCACGGGGAGATTGAGCAGAACGTAAGCCGATTACATGTTGATAAGGACGATTGAAATGTAACTGTTAATTCGATAATAAATTACTTTCCATAATGTTTCGTTACGACTCGCTGTAATAAGCTTCATTAAATTCGTAACCAATCTATTTCGTTGTTGTTATACCACAGATTTTCTGTAAAATCTTCAACGACGTCACTCCATCTGTGGATCAACGTTTCGAATCCACTTTCACAATGAATAAAAACATTTGTAGAGTTTTTAATAAAAGAGCCCCCTGCTTCAATCAGAGCTTTCAATCTTTCAATATTAAACGCTGTTGAAAGGTAAAAAAACTCCATTTCGAAATTTGAAAAACTACTTGCGCCGCTTCCTAGCACTCAAATCATGCTCTCTATGTATGTTACACATATCTTCAACTATTCTAATGTATTCGCTTGATATTGCACAATTTAAATAAATATTTCATTCGTAGATTTATTGATCAATTACTTAAATGATGTTTAGGAACAGAGGATCTTTATAATAGAAAAATCTGAATTGCAACAAACTGGAGTGGAATAGTAATTGATTTCGTTTCTTAAGATGTTTAATAGGTTGAAAATAATATGATAGAGTATTGTTAAACTCTTCTAATGTTTACGCAATTTTCAATTACTTATTTTTGTCGTAATACAGTCGAGAAATTTGTAATTCATTGACTGAATCTGTAGCCGAGAATGGTGTCTCTCGTGATCAAGAAGTTTATCTAGAGCAAAGTTTGTGTTTGTCAGACGCCACTGTCAAAATTTGGCTATTTTACGTAGCTGCTGTTCCAGCCAATCAACTTCTGCAAACCTTGTGCTACATCAGTCATTATTAACCTTTTTGAAGTTAGGGAACACTTGTGATTATATGAAAAATTTGCAGAACACCAAAATTAATGATCCACAAAACAAAGAAATACATCCCAATATTAAATTTATTTCTATGCGGGATGTATTTCTTTGTTTTGTGGATCATTAATTTTGGTGTTCTGCAAATTTTTCATATAATCGCGATATTTATTATATATATATATATATATATATATATAATAAATATCGCGGAACACTTGCAAAAAGCTCGCGGTATACCGGAACCTGTGTGCTGGACACTCGAAGTTCATTTAACATATCGTCAACGAGGTCGCGGCCCGGTAAATTAGGGTCAGATTTCAGCGAAAACGGTCCCCGAGTTTATCGAGCGTATCCTCGTGAACTGGAACCTGTCCAGTTTTGAGTCACTCTTCCAGCGGCTCCAAGCCAGTTCCAAGTTCCATTAACAGCCCTAGGGGTAGCGGATGCCACGCGGTCGAAATGCCTCATTGGAACTCGAATCATTCCACCGCGCCGGCTGGAAGACGCTTAATCCGCAGTATGTTGCCGATTGCCGTACGGAATATCAGCGAGGGGATTCTTCGAGCAGAAACAAACGTCCGGCACACGGATTAATTACCCCCGAATCCTTCTTAATTAACGTTCCTTGGCACCCCCGAGGGACTTCAAACTTCGCCGGAGCCACCGTTTCTATTTGAAGTTCCGCGTTACTCCGCGCAATTCCTCACAATTTATGCAAATGCTCGACCGATCTCCATTTTGTTGCGAGCAGACCTTCCGCGGGGCTTCCTACTGCCAGTCGGATCTCGTTGACGATGACAGAAGTCCGTAGTATTTCTAACCATTTGCCTCAACATTATATTCAGATCGCGAACGAAGATTTTCCGGATCAGGTTGGATACATAGATATTTTCAGAATTGTTTGTAACAAAACTGAATAAATAAAATAAGAAACACTGGAGAGCCACACTTATTAAAATTATCGAAGGGCAAAATTCTTTTTCAATTGCAATCTTTTGCAATTAGCTATAAATTGGTAAGTTAAAATATATGATACGAATGTTTCAACCTTCTCGCATCGTTCTTGATACAATGGGTATACTGAAAATTTGAAACAAAATTTGAAAACGATATTTTGTATTAATATTTTCGAACGAGCCAAGTGTAGCATGGAAATAGATGCGATCGGTGGCGTTTGAGCCGGGAGATCGATTTTTACCGATTCAGGATTTAGTATGGCGTCCATTGAAAGCTAATCGGCCGGCTTGATATCACGGAGGCAAACATCAACTGATCGTTATTAATTTATGCGGACAAGGCGAGTTTCTAATCTGTCCCCATCCCGGCGCGTTTGCAGTCTAGATTTAATCTGCATTCGGTTTAATTAAAATCAACCGGCTCCACGGCAGTACGCCCTCGTTGACAATTGCATGCAGATTGGATTAAGCTTTGGAATTAGAATCGGGGTCGAACCCATGCCGCGCCGGAATCTGCTCGCCGTTTGTCCACATTAATATTCGAATTTCTGGAAATAGAGCGATCCGCGATGTGAGGGAATGTGCATACATTGCACGGCACCGATAGCGACGAAATCGTCTGCGACGAGATCAATCGTTGTCGGCGCTTCAGAACATCCAGTAGCTGAACGAACAACCACTCTGCGGCTGACTTCGGGAGCGACAGAGTGTGAAAATCGCTTTTGAAACGGCACCGGTTGTTGTATGCATCTCGTATTACAAAACCCTTACGCCGTCCCTCCGAATAGAGCAAACCTCTTCAGAAATTCTAGTTTCAATGCACATATGTATTTTCTACCGTCCATCAAAAAAGTATTTCAACATTATTCTCTATACGTAACCTGCGATAATTGTTCAAGCTGTTAACACTTCATCCACCGGAAGACTATTAAAAGGATTTGCAACAATTCTGATGTACCAAAAGGAAACTCTCTTAAGAATTTAAATTAATACATTTTTCTAAACATGTGAGTTAATACATTTCTTTTTTATCATTAATAAATTAGTGTTTCTGCGTTTTCGGGAAGGCATTTGCCTAACAATATATTAATCAATTGTTAAATTCTTACAGACGGAATACTGAAAATTTATATTCTTGAAAATGGTCTAAACTTAGACGGAAACGTCGAATTAAATTTCATGTAATTTTTGCAAATTTGCTTATTGTCTCTAATTAATCGAACCAGTGCGTCAATAATATTAATTGTAGTTTTACCAAAAGGAAACATGAGAATCATATTTTCTATAATAATTCTGAGCGAAACTATTACATTAGGGTATTGGGGGTGAGTTGTAGGTTCGCGATTGAACTTGCTACTGCTGTTGAAGGAGCTATTAAAAAATCCTTAGCCACGGACCATAGATTTACAAAAGTTAGGAAATAATCGCCGGTAGATAATGTGTTAACACTAGAAAGACCAGTCAAAATGACTGGTGACAACTTTGTTCGATTAGCAATATTATAAGTATAAATATGTTTCGCTGAGAAATTTTTTTAGTGAACTTTGGATTGAAGTACACATTTAAATGAAACTTGTACGAAATCGAAATAAATGCAATATTGTCACTATTATAAGGCAATGTATGCCAACTGCGTTTAGTGCTCGGTAGTTAATGGAATTGTAAGATGTTAATAAACGAACCCACGAATTTTATTTAACGTAACATGATACTATGATAATCAAGTAAAAAATGTGTCCCCTCATTATGAAAGTGGTCTAAGTTAAAATTTAAAATAAAATGAGTTTATCAGTTAGTTCACATCATATTATTTTAAACTAAATTAATTCAAAGATAGTGCTTGTTATTTCAACATTATATGGAATTCATTTAGTGTTAATATCCTTTTCCTTTAAATATATCGAAACATATTTATATATGACAAATTCAATTCATATATAATAAGCGGGCTCCGGATGTTTATGCAAAATAAAAAGTTTGTGCATCAATTGCAGAAGCTACGTATAAATTTATATTGTTTATTGATCATTTTAATGTGATGAAAATAATATATTAATGCTCTTAAAGTCTTTTAATATTTTCACTGTTTTTAAATGCATGAAATCCGGAGTTTAATAATAAGTAACACGATAAATAAGAAATTTGAAGTGGAAAACGTGAAACATCATTGTCAAAAAAAGTGGACTTACCTAAAAAGATCCAGTCAAAGAAACTACAGAAAATTCAAAGTTGAACAACATTTTTGTGACACCTTTTATACTTTTTGCTCTTCTTTAAATAGTCATTTATTTCACCACTGGTTAATATCACTTCTACTCTGTCACCTGAACAACTAAAAGATTTATTCCGTGAAAATAATTTGAACTGTCGGGATAAATAAGAAATTTTCGTGGGAAACGTGAAATATCATTTTCAAGAGAAGTGGACTGACCTAAAAAGATCCAGTCAAGCAAACTCAGAAAATTCTACAAAAGTCAAAGGAACGTGGAAACGGGGAAGGTATTTCCTACGTCAGTATTATCTCTTGATACACAACCCCCCACAAAATTGAAGGATCACTAAATTATAATAAAAAGATTGTCGATCTTTGAACCTCTGTGTTGTCTGATTTTACAACATTCTGGCCGTGTTCAGAGGGTGAAGCCTTTACCTTCACGCCCTTGAACTTGCGTTTTTTCAAAGATCGAGTCGAATTTCAAATGAGGAAAAGCAACTTCAGTTTTTTGCTTCGTTTCATTTACTAAAAAATTGCCTTTCAAAGGGTAAGTTTCCGAAATTGGAAGCTGCACGGAGGTCCGTTGACGAAAACGGAGTTTGGACTACCCCGGAAGTATGTCGCGCGTGTACAACGCGGACGTCGGACTAACAAGCTAATCTGCTCATCTCGCTGAAAGACTAAACGTGCCTTTCAGGTTAATTGTTTCTCAGAGCCGAAGACTCTGCTGCTCTAATAGTATTAGCTCCTTATAGTCCTAGCAATTAGAAGGTTACCACGGTGTCGCGGTGGGGTGGGGGTGGTGGTCGGGGGCGGCGGCTATAGCGGAAACCGTGTTACCCGGAGACGAAAATTAGCGAGCCTTTTGCGCCGGTCTGCAATCTTCCGTAGTGGAATTCGTTCTGACTGATCGAACCCGGTCGAATCGAATTTCTGTGCGTACGTAGATACCTAAATACCAACACGAGGACCCAGCTCTGTTTGCATCAACGCGACCCTTCGATTACTGCCTGGAGACCTAATTTCCGGTTTGATTTTCAGCCAAAATAACATCGCCGTTGCCTTGCAGTTTTTGAAAGTGCATAGCTTCCATAAAGTTTCCTATAACCAGGACTTTTCAGTATTTATGGCTCGTAAAACTTGCGAAAAATGGTCTCGTTAAAAGAACAGTTGAATCGATCGTGGTTTTACTTGCTTTTTGACTACCAAAACTATTGCTACGGGCAATGAAATTATCGAATTAATTCGATTGTCTTTAGGGATCTGAGAAAATGTGATTTTTAAATATTTCTTTTCGAAGAATCAATGGACTGTCTTTTGAAAGTCCACATTGTACGACCTATCGTTATTTGTTGTTGCGAAGTCTTCAGAGTTGCGAGTTTTGATAAAATCGTAGTCGTTTAATACACAAATATGATTTTTTGTCCAGATAGAATGATAACAAAATTTCATAAAAATTTTCAGCCACCGTGACTGTATGATACATTTAATTGGAAAGAAAATTGTAGAAATACTTATTTATTAAGCTATAAATCCTACGTCTATTACACTCGCGTGTATATGTTTTTAATAACTGAGCATCGTGCCACACTTCGAAGAGTTTCTTTTAATTAACTTGACTTTGGCGAAGTAGCGAAGTTTCAAAGTGATAACGTGGCATTATCAGAGGGAGTGCGTTCCATTTGATAAAGTACCGAAATAATAACATAGGAACGTCCATTCATTAATTAACGCCGAAAGAACATTGTACTCGTACAACAGATACATATTCATAATTGATAGTATCAGCAGATATTACAAATGCAAATGAAAAAAGTGCGTGTTTGCGTGGCAGCGAGTTTAACGTGCCACGACAGAAAAGGTGCAAGAACAGAGTGATATATAGTCTGTTGGAATATTACATATTCCACTCGAAAATTTCGGTATTCAACGTACTCGTATTTCAAAATTCTGGTGGTTCGTATGGTCTGTATAAATCATTGAAGATTGCGGCAAGCTATAATATTAACCGTGGTGAGAACACGTTACTTTTTCCGAATCAAAGCGATTTATCACCACGAGAATTGATTTGAAAAGATTAACAATTTTTATGAGAATTATTCTCATAATATGTTAATAGTTCCTTCACCTGTTCATTCACCTATGTATAGCATAGTAGATATTCTTTAACTGAAAAAATACAATACAAATAATATTCTTTAATAACATATTAATACAAAATAAATTTTAAGAATTAAAGCAAAAATGCTGCCTATTACTGAAGAGATATCTTTCGACTGATCGGTGCTGATTACGTTCCTAACTCGTACCATATGCACAGTCTTATATCTCGTGGACACTCACATCAGGTTCAGGCATATTCGTAAAAATATTGCACCACTAATAGAAGCTAAAAAATATTTTCTCTTTTCCAGTTATTATGAACTGTAGTTATAGTTAGTTTAATTTCATCGCAGACAGCTTTGAACAATTTAGACAAAATTCTATTTGTCTAAATGTATTTATGACAAAAATGAGACGCTGTAATTTATTTATTTTCAACTTCTTGAACGTATTAAAGAAGAAACTAAATTTCTATTTCACTCCAATTTGTTGCAATTTAGATAGAACATTTTTATTTTGAATGAAGATCCGCTGTCTACTCATTATACTTTGGTCTCGGAGTAATTAATCTTTCACGACTCGCGAGAACAAACAGTATCTTATAATTCGCTAACGCTGATTGTGAGTTTCGCTACTTCGCACCGATTGTTCCCAAAAGTGAGATATTAAGTTTCCCTGAAACAGCGACGTCATTGCGACACAGATAGCATAAGGATGCGCCGGAGAAAGAGAAGCTAAAAGTCGACCTTCGAATAACGATAACGACTGCCGGAAAAGGAAGTTCCTACTCAGACATTAATGACCGGCGGAACCTCTTTTTCTCCAGGCTACGATCGCGGTGGCTTTTTAAAGATTTATCGTTATTGCGAGCAAAGAATTGCCCGTTGTACCAACCACAATTAAAATACAAGATAGTGAACCACCCATTCTCTCGAAAAAACGATTACTTTTCCCTTTCGAAGCAATTACTTTTTAGTTCAACCGCTACAAAATACAACTACGAATTTTTCACCACCACTTCCACAGTCTACTGTAACAATCACTTTTCACGACTGCGAACCACCTATTCTCTACGAAAAACCATTATTTTTTTCCTATTCAAATCAACCGTGCACCGAAGCTATAGTATTTCATAACTATGAGTTTTCCACTTGTCGTTTCAACGATTAACTGTGTCAGTAACTGTATTATGAATATTCTATGTTCTAGAAAAAATGTTTCTTTTCCTTGTCAATATAATTACTTCTTTGTGCAAAGCTAGAAATTTTAACAGTTCTAGTATAATATCTCAAGAATATTGTGACAGTGATGGTAAACTACTATACCAATTCACTCGAATTGATTTTAAAAGAATTCAGTGTTAATATAAAATTTAACTGTATAAGATTTAATCCAATTAAAATTAACTATATTGTACCAAAATTCATTAATACTATGAAAAATTAAGCTTTATAAGAATGAATTACGTTTACTTCTGTATTTCACTCTTCTGTAATTTTAGGAATTTATTTGTAACAGTGAATGTAAAATATTAAACATTTTTCAATTAACATCATTGATTTTTTAAAATAAGTATTACTTTATAAAAGGTACGGGGGTTGACCGAAGCTTGCAGAAAGATATTGTTCAAACAGAATTCGTATACTCTTCAATGGAAAATTGCACACTTCAATATTCCTCGTAAAAGCGTATTCAAAAAATGTTGCCGTATAAATACCGCAAGGTACAAGCTCGTCACGCGGAACAGGTGTTTCAGGTGGTAGTTTTTCCTGCAGCTTCTGAACCAGCAATCAATTTCACTTCGAATGTTTCCCGCGCAAGAGTTTTAAGTTACTCCGAATCCTATCAGTACAGCTTTTTGTCCGCGGGTGAGCAGTATTTTTTCAGTTTACAAATCCAGAGTGCAATTTTACGCTTCCATGTAAAAGCTCTCTGGTAATCGGTTGGGAACGGGCATATGAGCACGTTACAGAACATTTTAACTTGTAAAAACTAGTAAGAGTATACTAACGAGTTTCAGCGATTTCCCATTTAAACGCTCAAATCACGAGAACTAAATAAGTACTCTGGATAGAATTGAAGTTAATCGCAGTTTATTCGCACGAATAATAATGTCAACGCCAAATGGACGTTAAGTAATGAAAATTAAATACTTCAGTTGTACGAACAAGACCGAATGTTTCCTATCTTTTTGATAGCCATTTGAATCTAATCCTGCAATTATATCATTTTTTTACATTACATTGTGATAGACAGACTGCAGATTTTAATAAAAATTTCGATATTCATAACTTACTCTGTGCAGATTGACATGCACCACTGTAAATAGACAAAACTGTGTGTTAAATATTTATCAACAAACTATATCTAGCTGTACTAAATTGTTACTATTTATTTTATGAAATATTAATATCTTCACATTCTATAATTTCATTTATTAATTGTAAGCTGTAATTTATGTTACACTAGCTGACCCGACAGACGTTGTCCTGTCCAATTTTAATAAATTTGTTTGTGAAGCAATTTCAATTTGAATCTTGAAATTCAATTCGTTGACATCAATGTTTTTCGTATTGGAAACCAATAATACTTGCACCGTTTCAACAATTATGATTTTTGCTGTTTGTCCGAATTTTCCTACTTTCCTTTGTGATTGTCTCGAATTTTGTTTTCTGAAAGCTTTTCCAGAACTATAACGAACAAAACAAAAAAAGAATTATGCATATCCATCGTTCGAATCGTGAGTTATGGTCTTGAGTTCATACAAAAATCTTATAGAAAAAAAAACACTTTCATTTTTTCCCGAATTTTCCATTTTTCTGGGCAACTTTTCCAATTTTTCTTTCCCTAAAAACCTGATTCGGACTACAACGAACATTAAAAAAAAAATTATCCAAATCGGTCCAGCCGTTCTCACGCGATGTCGTGACCAACGAACAACATTTCATTTTTATTATTATAGATGTATATGATATTGTATACTTATGTTACATCTATATGTATAATATGATGTATGCTATATAAACCAAACAAGGTTTACGGCATTAATAAATAAGTATCTGCACATTCTCATTTAGAAAATCACATTCTACCCCCTCGTTCTGGTACTAATAGGATAGCAATTTTCTTATTTCGAAATAAACATCGTCGTCTTATATCGAAAGAGAACTGCCTAAAAAATATTCATCCGTCACACAGACAATAAATTTAGCTTATTGTCACTCTACTAGTTAGGTTACCCACTGTACTTCGCAAAGTGGGTCACCATCAAACCAACCTCACCCTACATGATCAAAAACTAAATTTCCAGTGATCACTGACACCTCAGTGGCACTCCAACAGAGAGAAACGATACCATGCCCGCTGCCAAACTTTCGCTGTATCCATGGAACTGTAAAAAAGCTCTCGCGCAGAAATAATCGACCGGAGGCGTATGGCGATTGCTATGGTTTTACGAAGAGGGGATTGGTTGGTTGGTAAAAAAAAAAAAAATAGTATAGAAAAAACATACACACATGAGCGGGGCAGGTTTCGGGGCACAATCGTTTCCAGTGGCGAAGCGTGAAAAGGAACTGTCCAAAAGGGAAATTTTGCGGGTCGGTCGGCGCTCGAGGAAGGGGGCAGACCGGGCGTGTTCAAACAAACGTTGGAAGACGCCCGTTTTCCAACTCCATTTTAAAGCGAGCGCGCGCTCACGCCGCTCTGCCAATATTTGCCACCGACTAAAATGACATATCGTTGTTGTCGGAACGCGCCATTAAACATTGCAGTCAGCGAGTTTTTCGCGACGCCGCGGGACGCTGCATTGTAACGCAAATAATGTACGTACTCCCGGTGTCATAGAAATCACCGTCGAAACGGCCCCCCACACTCGGCCAATATCGGAAATAGCTCGACGAAATTCGCTTTTCCGTTAATTAATTGCTAAACTGCGAATTTTATGCATTTCCGACAAAAATACGCACAATTTATAGCAGTGGCGTGTTGCAAATATTTAAGGACATCAATGTGTCAGCTTAATAGAATAATTAAAAGAAGAATACAATTTTTATTTGGCTTCTGTGTCCTGCAATCGATGCGAACATTTTTTTATTTTGCTTGAAGATCTGCAGTCTATTAATTACAAACAGCATTTATTTCTGGTATTAGTTATTTCTATTAAATCATCTGCATATGCAATGTCCGTCTTTGGAGTGCAAATGTTATGCAGTTTTCTTTCGATATGAGACGACGATGGTTTTTCAAAACATGAAAACTCTATCCTCTTTTCTTCAAGAGTTGTCCGCTCGATAACGCTTAGTTCCACAACGAGAGGGCAGTTTATGGTCTACCAGAAACCCATAAATTATCGGTCTATTCAAGAACAATGTCAAGGCGAATAGGTACCCTCACTCGCAATACTGTATTAGAAAACTGTAAATCGTTTCAATCAAGAACACAGGTTTGTTATATACCACTTTGTTAAGGTCCTATCTTTTTTTTTATTTAATGCAATTAGAATCTAAAGGTAGAGATTATTTTGCCGGCCATTATTTTTCAATACATTATTATACTTTATATAATACACAAGCAGTTTTAAACATATACAGTTTTCTTGAATTTTTAACACACGTGCATTCAGAAACGAGTAGGTTATTTTACACATTTCAACTGTAGGTCTGAAGAGTAGAGCATTGCATGAAGGGGCCTATCTTGAATTTCAATTTAGATGTATGATGTAACATTTAAATAAATTTTGTCTCAACGCCAATCAGTACACTTATTTTTAATGAGTGGAAACACAATATATTGATGATAGCATTATGTGATACTTGCTCGAAACGAAAACTAGAAAATGGAAGTGAGAATGTTGTCAATGAAGAACATGAAAAAAAATTCAGTTTTACTGTGATATAGTCAAGAAACATTTAATTCATTGACAGGAGAACACAGATGAGATTGAGATAATAAATCAGAGAACACGTTCTGATTTAGGACAGAAGTGGTAACGTATACCATGATTATTATTAAAGCTGTAAAGGACGCCAATCGTGCACGTATGTATTTGGAAAAATGTCGTGCGTTCCAGTGATTGATTATTTTCCGTTAAATTCTTTGGAATCTTTCGAAGCAAATTCCAATACAATAATATCGAGGTCCGCGACATGTGGAGTCAGGCAAGTGAAAAATCATTGATGTCAGTATCTGTAGCTGATACGCGTATCAGCAGCGTGAATATGCGGTGCTTGAGTGCTAGCAACCGGAAGGACAATCAAATTGACAGAGCGTAGAGAGAAGCGGAGGGTTAAATGAAATTAATCCTGAATAGCATCAGCATGGTTGTATGCAACCGTGCATCAGCTGCACTGACAAAGGCGACAATGCGACCCCGTTCGGACGGCTACATTTAACAAAAATTGCTCACTTTCGATTGTAGTCGTTCCACACGCCGCATTTTCCTCGAATTACGAGATAAAACTGCATTTATTTAACAGAATTCGGATTGTCCACAGCAATCGACACTGATACACTAAATTCAATTAAAACGGAACGTTAAAAAATGGATAAAAACCGTCTTGTTTTATTAAGGATTCTAATTATAATTAAACAAAAAAGGAAGGCTATTTCAATAAAAAAATTTCCTCTATTCAAGATTTTAAATTAGATCTTTCCAATGTTGCAATTATTTTATAAAATAATATAATGCAACATAACTATTTTATACATCAGGTATGATTTTGTAAAATAATTATGATTCATGTTCCCGAATAGACAATTAAAACTAACTTGGAAATGTGTCTGATTTATGAATTTCATAAATCAACTAGAAAATTCATTACAGTAAAAATAAAGTCGAAATGTCTCTCATTTTTGTTAACGTAAATGTTTTCTTATGTAACTGAAAAATTATTCTTGCTTTATCGTCACTCCTCGAATTCAAATACTAGACGCCAATTTACCGTATATTTTTGTTAATTTCACGGAAATACCGATGACAAATCAGTTCGCGCCCAGTATCGTTTGCAACAACAATTGTCGGAAAACAATTGCAACTCCGTATTTAATGTTCCAGCGTGACCAGCACATTTATTTCGTGAAAACGGGTTATCGTTCCTTGTCATTACTTTCATTGACGTTAATTCACGTGTCAGCCGACTACCGCGTGCCTCTCGTAAATAATAAATTGTAAACAACGAGGAATGCTGGGATATGTCTGCCTGGCACGAATTTCTGCACGTTCGGTTCGTAAAACGCTTTCAGCGTCGCATTAGCACGAACATTGTAATCTAAAATTTAATCGTCGACTATAATGGCGATGTGTGAGCATGCGATTCGCTAATGTGAGGCTCGCGCGCGCTCAAATATCGAAGCGTCTCCATCGAATTACGATAGTCTCGTTGGAAATATGACGGGTCGTTGTAAAATGGAATTGAATCGTACGAGAGCATCGATCCTCCTTTTTACAAGCCTCTATCTACCTCGTCGTTATAGCCGTCGATATTTCCAGCTGTTAACTCCTTCATTAAGCGAAACAGTTTTAAAACGTTTACTGAATGACAGTACGTTAAACAATACCTGGAGTGTCTCGTTAATACACTGCCAATTTGCATGCGAAATAAACATTTTATTTTCTTAATCATTACTACGAGCTGAACACAATTTCTATTAACTAGACTGCTGATTTTCTGCATTTATGACAAAATTGGATAAGAAGAATTAAATAATATCATAATATTCTTTGCGACTCATTAAAATTATTAACGAAAGGAATTAATTTATTTCTACCCCTGCTGCGATTAATAAAACAAATTTTATACTTCTAATTTATACTTCGTAACTCATATACTTGTGACATAAATAAATCAATGAAATGTAAAAGCTTCAATTCTACATTAGTTCTCCGCGGGAAGAATGTCGAAAAGAGCGTTTTTTTATTTTTGTCCACCACAACACACCTCGCTAAAACTCAGAAAAAATTCATGAACAGTGCTAACACCTACACACTGACACTGTAAAAATATAAATGACGTCGCCTTTAAACTTCGATGTGAAATCTACATTCTACCAATTTTTTGCGGATTTTTTATTTTTTACACACAGGTTTTTCAACCTAAAAATCCGAATTAACTGCAGTATATGTATCTGGGTATTTGATAGCTGCTCGATTTTTTTTTACAGAATATTCGCATATGACAGAATAGGGAAAAACCGTCCCGGTGAATAATTAAAATGTGATGTAACATGATTCTCCTGAAAGATCATTTTTGTTCGTTTTAACTGGCTATACTATTATCGATTTTGATAAAAGGTTTTGAAGAATCAGTTTTGAAGAGGCGGTTCATGGAGCAGCTTAATCTCGTAAAAGCAGCGTCCGGGCGTCGCGATTAATCATGTTTAATTACTCCGCTCGATTTTGCGAGAATAGCAAATTAGGAGGGTAACAATATTTACCTTGCGATTGTTAATACGGCAAACGTCGCCGCGGACGAGATTGCGGCGAAAACAGAGGAAGCGTCTATTGCAGCGTTGCTCGAAGACGGAACCGGGCGGCATTAACGGGCAAGATTAACAATGGCGTTAACCAACATAACCGGAACCGAGGCAAGATGGGGCGAGACATTAAATTAACTTCGCAAAGTTGTACAATGGGGGTGGGAGAAGTTGCGCGGGGGCTACTTCATAATGAAGAGTAAATGACTCATCCCCCGGACCGTGTACCGCGGCCGTGTTCAATTTGCACATACACCTGTTATTACTTTCCGCCGCCGGCTGGCGAAGCGGCAGCCACCGCGGAGCCCCGAGGAGCGAGCATAATAAATGAATGGAATGGAAAAGTGAGCGCGAACGAGGCGAAATAACAAAAACCAGGGATGAGAGATGCGGAATAAGACGAATGAAGTTCCTGAGAACGTAAGGATATCTACGGAATGAATGGAACGGGTGATGAATAAGTATGAACGAGCAGCCTGATGTTTCCATTCCAACCGGAATGCCGGGAAAAATATTTGGTCGCGGCGAGACCGCGAAATATTACGAAATGATGCGAATTTTCTGCACCCGTGCGCGCCGCATTTAACAACTTGAGTGCTCGACCAACCCTGCTCACTGTCTACAGCCTCGGGAGATCCGAAATAAAACGAGAGACGCACGAATCAACGTTTCCCGCGCGGAATTTTACATTCATTCGACGGTCTTGCTCTTCCGGAGAAATGGTAATTTCTTAAGAACGATGGCAAATTGGGGACGTACGAATTAACCCTTGGACGGAGAGCCATTTTTACAGTTGTACAGTTGATGACGTTTAGGATTATTCACTGTTTATCAATTTTTTAAACATATTTTTTGGAGATACTTCTTTAGATATTAGTCTTTCTTTTTTTAATATAACAGTTGTTCATAAAATTTGACTCTGGCATTTGATTCAATCTTGTTGAGCAAATATTTTTAATGTTTCAAGAACTCCTTGTAACTTCAGATCTAGAGATGGGCAATCCATTTATCTATATAAATAAAAATTAAATGCTGTTCGTTGGTAAGAGCATCATTTGAGAACGGCTGGATCAATTTGGCTAATTTTTTTTAAATGTTCGTAATAGTACGAATAAGGTTTTTAGCGAAAGAAAAATTTGGATAGCTGCCCGAAAAAATAGAAACTTCGGGGAAAAATGAAAGTGCCTTTTTCTATGGGATTTTCTCCTCCTTAAATCGAATATCCACGACCTCAATCGTTAATAGATACAATGATCAAATACGTCTTTTTCTAATTTTTACTTTGGTTACAATTTCCAATAGCTTTTCACAAATTCACAAAACGATCACAAACAAATTTAATGAAATTTGGACAAGATAACGTCTGTCGGGTCAACTAGTAATATACAAAAGACTAATGTGAAGATTCATGAAGGTACCATGTAGTACAGATTGTTCGAAGTAATAATTGCAAAATTTCCAAATTTTCTTGTATTTCAAATGTTGTTAATGTTATCGATCGTAAGATTGTTAAAACAGATAAAGTATTAATGATTCCGGCGCAACGGTTCGATCAATTAAACACGATAAAGCAAATTTTACAAATTAATTTAAACTTTCAACGTTTCGATCCTTATGTGGATCATTTTCAAGGAAGAAGAAAAACTGCGTCTGAAATTATAACAGATAGAAACGATTATGATACAATCAGATTACAACATCTAGTCAAGATTCATTATTATATTACTCACTTGCTTTATGATAATTTTAACATAGATATTTGGTTTTGTGACACATGCTATTACTAGGTCGTTACACAGGTTACTGAGGCACAGACACGAGGCAAAGAAACAGAACCAATCAACGATCAATAGATCAAATCTAACCAATCGATATTTGGCGGTTATTTCAAATAGTGAAAACATCACCAACAGTATTTTAACCGTATATCTATCCAGATAATGTTAATATAGGAAAACAAACAATATTGACCAAGTCGTAAAGAAACAAAAGTTCCTGATGTACAATTGACTAATCATTTCTTGTATTTTCGTAGAATCTATGCCGGTACGATGCTCCTTCAATTTTTTAGAGTAGTCGCGCGTTCAATCACTTTGTCCAGGTGGAATTCATCGTGAAAATCGCGGGTACCAGGTGAATGTGCGAGCGAGGCGATAAATATATCCCTTACATCGCATCATAAACATGAGTGGTTCCACGGCTGGCAAATATTTTATGCAAATAGTCGTGCGCGCCCGGACGGGGTGTCTTACTTGAAATTAGCGAAAGGGCGCACGTATCGCGGGAGGGTCCAATTTGCACGTATTCTGAGCGTCGTTTCTCCCACACGGACTAACGTGTAATCTGCTTGATAGTCCCGGCACGTTTCTCTTGTCGGATGCGGAACTCCATTCCTCGTCATATCGCGACGGTACTTTCGGTGAGGCAGGTCGAGCGAAACAAAAGGTGTTACGTCTGCAGCATAGCTGTGCCAGGGAGCAAGCAAGATGGACGAGACAGCTGTGAGCCGCCGGTATCTCGACTGGAAAATCATTGAACACCGGAGAGAGAGAGATCGTGTTCGAAGTAATCCGAACGAAACCGTCGTATTAAATTAAATTAAGCCAACCCCTTCGCGATCCCGACTCAACGCGCGAAGCTCGCGTTTGAAACGGCCTGTAGCGCGGACTCTGAATTGTTGCTGGTGCATTTGCAAGTGAAATGCAGCCGACCGTATCTCGCGCCATTCGTTACGCTTCATCGGATAACTTTACACGTCAGAGTTTTCATATCGTTCGCCTGACTCCTTCGTCGACAGCGCGCTACGCTGCGATGCGCAATTTCGTCCCCAGATGCGACGCCATTGTTGACGAGAATTTGACGAATTTTAGTGCTCGAAATTAACCCCTTCGTATACGAATTAAAAATTAAGTCATCGAAGATGCTGTTGTAGAATTTCAAATCAGTTGAAAATATTTAATAAATGCATTTATAAAAAATTACAGTATGTAACACAATGATCGAACCTGTGCGCCGATAAGAAATTACAACCTGAGTTATCAAAAATACATTTACGATCGATAATTGAATACCTATATTTAATAAATGTTTGTCACTCACTCGTAGTGACTAGAGTAGTGTAAACTATTTGCATTGACTGCGGTAAAATTTTCAGAATTTAAAGTGTTGAAATGAGATAATTATAATATAGTAATTTAAGGATATTCTCGCAGCACATTATTCGAAAAAAGTAGATCAATTTTTGTTGCATACTCTATTTCATGGGCTTATTATAAATGACGTTGATTGACTTCTTCATGAACAAAAGTTCCTCAAAATTCTTGTTTCTTGTGTGAGAAATTCGTTCCTCAATGTTGTTTAATCTTTATATTTTTCTTTTTTTCTTCTCGCGAGAGTTTTAGTAAAACGTCATCGAATAGAGTCACGGCGAATACTAATTTTGACAAATATGAACGTGGATTTAATTTCCCCCTTCACGTAACAAAAGTCGTCTATTAACCCTTATCACTACGCCCGGCATTAATGATTGCGACCTCAAACCAGTGTTCCACTCCAGCTACAATATCCTTAGAGTGATAAGGATTAAGTACTAAGCTTCAAGAGGTACAATTTCTGCTTTCATCAATTATTCTGTAAAAACGTGAATTTGCATAAAGATCCGGAGTCTACCAACTACTTACTAGTGTGATTCTCTACCTGCAACAACCAGTACTTCAAACTTGTTTGGCTCGACATATTAATCAAACCAAAGCAATTTAGCGAAGCAAAAACGAAAAAGAAACCCTGTTATAATAAACTACCGAGTTCTGAAAGGCTCGTTTTGAAGGGGAAATTTCCAGGAGAACGCAAAAGAAGAATTAGTTTACATTTTTCGACATTATAGAGTTAATCATCGAAGTTGAAACAATTATTTTACAATAGCCCACTCCTTTCTGAATAAAACAAAAAATATACCTCAATCGGAGGAACAGTTCCCGAGACAAAGATGAAATTTTCATCATGTGTATAACGAAAACTTTTTTAATATTGTACTATACGATTTGAAACTTTTTGGGAAGCTAGAGCAATTAGTTTGCTACAGGATGTGAAAAAAATTTTTGTCAACAATCGCAATGAATCGGAATTGTAGAAAAAATATTAAAAGTTACATTTTACAACTTTTTTATGAGGGTCTGTATTGAAAATTTAAAGACTACGTTTTGTAGATCTGTGTCAATTAAACATATTCTGAAAATTTCGTCAACATCGGGCGACGTTACAATGAGCTACAAACGTTTAAAGATGGTAAAAATTGCAGATTTTCACGACTTTCGGCCTGTAACTGCAGTAAATCTAAGGATTCTTACATCTTTCAATGCCTATCGTTTTTCTCCGCATCAACCGATTACGATGAAGCTTTCGCAGTGCATATAATTGACACAGATCTACAAACCGTAGTTTTTAAATTTTCAATATAGGCCCACATAAAAAAGTTGTAAAATGCAACATTTAGTATTTTTTCTACAATTCCGATCAATTGCAATTTTTGACCAAATGTATTTTCATATTCTGTAGCAAACTAATGGCTCTAGCTTCCTAAAAATGTTCAAATCGTATAGTACAATAATAAAAAAAGGTATCGTCTATTTAAGAGTGTCCGAATATTAGTGGGAGTCACTGTATATTTCGGCAGATAAGAATAAAATTATTTAAATAAATATAAATTTTTAGCACATACCACGTTTTTAAAAACGGACTAAAAAGAATAAAACAATTTTTCCTAGTCCCATACAGATTCCTAACCTCGTACAGATAGTCCTGACAATTTGTGATTGTAAATTTTTAATAGCTATGAAAGTACTTGTATGATTTAAAACGAAAAACGTGGGGCGAATTCAATAGATAACTGATGCATCTTCCCTAGGAGCCTTGTTGGGCATCGGAGGATTAAAGGGCGTACGAATCCACCGTATTTATCGAGAGAAACTGTTAGCCCCACCCTACTTATTAACCCTTTGCACTCGGAACTATTTTAACTCGAAAATTAAACGTTTCTTCTGACCTACAATATTTCCATTCTCTATGATTTTTTAAATTTGATAAATATGAAATTGATATAATACCTCATACAACAATTAAATGTGTAGTAATTTGTTAGATACCGACATATCTGATAGTGTAAACAATTATTTAAATAATAGTACAGCAATTTTTAATAGCGCCTCAGAGGCGCCACTCGAGTGCTAAGGGTTAACACTAGAACTACCGGACCAGTCAAAATGACTGGTGCAAACTTTCTTCGATTACAAATATTAAAAGTGTAAATATGTTTTTCTGAGAAATTGTTTTAGTGAACTTCTCTATTGAAGTACATATTTAAATAAAACTTGGAGGAAATCTAAATAAATACAATAATCATTGTCATTATTATAAAGAAATTTATTCCAAGTGCATTTAGTGCTCGGTAGTTTTAGTGTTAATCCTGAAGTGCGTTGAAGCGCGTACCTAGCGCGAGTTAACCAAAGTTGAGTGTCTCTATGTTCCTCTCTGTGCTTGTCCAGTGAAATCATAACCGGTCGGTCTCGGAAAGTCCGGTCAGCGTGGGCAGCGATTCAGCAAACGCAATTTCCCTGGGAACACAATACGCGTTGCCTTTCATCGAACGTGGCGATGCGCGTGGCATAATCTCGGCCGGGAAAGGGCGCGAACTCGTTCCGCAAGGTCGCCCCCGTTGTTGCCGTCGGAGGGTTCCTCGTTCGGGGCGGCCGGCGCGGCATATCAAGCAGTTCCAGACACGCCGGAAGATTAATGCAAACCCGTCCCGATGGTCGTTACGGACCTAAGACGATTACATCCTGCTTAAGTTCAGGAGCCGTCGTCTCTACCGTCTTAATCGCTGGGTCACGTCGGATGTACGCCGTTCTAATTAGTTAATCTACCTTTAGCTGCGTTAGCGAGATTGTCCCTACCTCCCTTCTCTCCTTCGCAGACTCCACCCCCCCCCCCCGTTGCCTATCGTTCTAGGTCTACCGTCGCACACACCCACGCAGGAACAGATGTTAACACGAAACATGTACCAATTAGAGGTCTCGGGGTGGCCACGATGCCTGACGAATCCCGCGTCCACCCAGATCCAGCCGTTTTGATATCCGCGTCGGTTACGCCGAACCCTCGTTACGTGCGTCGCCACTAATTAGAGGCCGCGATCGGTTCACCTTATTACGGCCGGGCATTATCGTGTAAGGGACCCCGCGATCAGTAATACTATTAGCATTAATTGGAACGGAGTAATTAACCTTCGGCGAGCCTGAATCGCGGCGCGACGCAGATAACACCGGCAATATGTCCAGCACGTGGCCGCCGCACAATGCTTATTGTCTGCTCCACCCCCGCCACTGTCGTCTCGCGGCTTCATAGAAATTTATCGGCGGAAAGCGAGAGCAGCTCTCGTTGCCTTGTTTCTTGATATTGTACAGGCCTGAGAGCGTAAAAATATTCTTTTGGAAAATTGCAAGTGGTCAGGATGCCTGATCAAGTTTGCTATTTACAACTTGTTCGTAGCTCGTTGCAGTTTTGACCGCTTTTGATGAAATGTTCAGCATTTCATAAATTTTTAACCCTTTGCACTCGGAGCAATTTTAACTCGAAAATTAAACTTTCTTCTGACCTACAATATTTCCATTCTCTATGATTTTTTATATTTGATAAATATGAAATTGATATAATACCTCATACAATACTTAAATGTGTTAGATACCGACATATCTGATAGTGTAAACAATTATTTAAATAATAGTACAGCAATTTTTAGTGGCGCCTCAGAGGCGCCACTCGAGTGCTAAGGATTAATATAGGCTCATGTAAAAGAAATTGTAAAAAGCCATCCTTAAAATTTTCTCCATGATTACGACTAATTGAAATTTAAGGAAACATCTTTTCCCAAAGAAATATCCAACTCGTATGATTCAAATAAAAGTGTCCAGGTATCCTCTGAAAAATATGTCGTTCTATCGAACGTATTTATTCTTAATATAGAATATTTAATGTTTTCGGTAACAACCGATCGAACCTTGCGCCGAAAACATTAAACATTGTATATTATTCTTTGAAAACCAATCACATTTCACACATGGCTGCACGGTCTCTTAGAAAAGTAAACGTGCAAACGAGCATTCCGACAACAATAAAATTCTCTAGATTACGATCTAGCAGTAGTCCAAACACCCATGAATCGTCTGCTGAGAGGGGTTGAAATCCGAGGTAAAATAATTCCGCCATTAATCATTGCCCCGGTTTGCTTTCAGGTAGAACATTCCTGGTCGGCGTGTGATCGCAATTGAAACATTAAAAAGCTGTTACACTCGAGGTAATTACGCGTTCATTATCGCCGGCAGTCACGATACTATTAGTAAGCAGCGGTAAACTGTTGTAGCGAGGGGCCGAGGTCTCGAAAACCGGGGGAAGGAAACGTACCGGGGACGTAATCGTCGTGTGAAATTCATCGTGTCCGCCTCGGTGGAAACGCGAGAGTTCGACAAACTCGCGCGAAACGCGTGACCGTCGACGAACCTCGCGGAATACGAGGTATGGTTGGCGAGGCTTGTTTGCTATTCTGACCGCGGCCGGCTCGCTACCCGTTGTCTTTTCAGTTCCTGGCTGCGAATACGCTGTCGAACGGCCGATAGGCAGCCAGGAACCGCTGCATCGTGACCGATAAATCTGCCAACTACCCCTATCGGGGGTGAGGACGGTCTACAACCGCCGTTCTTGGCCCGAGTCTCGTTCCAGACGGTGATACGGGTTGGTCACAGGACGATGAACACGAGTTTCCTCATGTTAGTCTTCTCTTTATACTGTCACAACACTTGGACACTTTATTAGAGTGTTGTACACGAAATGTTCGATATTGAACAGCAATGTCAGACAAACAGTCGATCCACAAAGTACTTAAATCCCACTACTTTCACAAATTGTGATAATTATGTAAAAAGAAATACACTCATTCATTACACGTTCATTACACACATTCATTATTACGATTAATGTTATTGGCGCACTGGTTCGATCAATTGGAGACAATAAGCAAATCTGCAAAATATCACATGAAATTTAATTCAACGTATCGGTCTAAATTTAGACCATTTTCAAGAATGTAAATTTTCTGTATCGCGTCCGTTAGAATTTATCAATTAATTAATATATGGACACATTCATTATGTTACCTCTACTCTTACTCTTCCTAATTTCCGACTGCTTCCATCACCGTTTAAAACACTACCTCCAGCCAATCATATCCAATTTCCCAAGACCGCCCCTACCTTCGAGCTTTCTTAATCTCCACGCGATCACAACAAGAGCAAAATTGTTTCAATCTAAACAAAAGTAAGTAAGTCAAGTCTTGTAACTAGCTAAATAAAGAAACGTGTTTTCCGGAGTTCGACTCATTCACCGTTAACCTAGTCGTGATACGACCTCCAATTCCGAGGTCAACACTACACCACACATTACATACAGTCATTCGAAAAATTTTAACTTATCCCTGTGTACTAAATTTTTCTAAAACATTAGTTATACGTCTTTTTCCGGCGTTGGTCCTGACGAGACTGTACAACGTTCGCTTCATTTCCGACGTTCGCTTGTCGTTGGCAACGAACCGCTTGTAAACAACATGAACAATATACCGGGTGGCGCAACATGAATAACAGCTTACAAAAAAATATTGAATCTTAGTTCAGAACATTAGTGATATCACTATATATTTTGTATGTGTTTCTGTAATTATACAGTTTATTAGTGTTGAATATGGACTATATAATAGGTAAAATAAGACGAAATGAATATACTACACATATATTAACATCTATAATATGTAAGAAATTAGGTTACCATTAGTATATTAGAGCAGGTTTTCAATTGTCATTGGACATAGGTTGCTTAATAGCTGAACCTAATATTAGCGCTTGCGTATACATGATAGCCTTTTTAAATACATGTAACCTACGTGCGTAAGGATTTTTGATTTTTATATTGTAACTAATATTTTTGTTATACCATACAATATACCTTGTAATACTCTGTACTAAGCATTATGTTATAATAAATCTCATACGAGATTTCCTAATTAAAAAAAAAACACTAGTATATAAGGACCGGTTTGTAGTGAGCAAATAGAGCTCAAGCTCTTCAACGCCATCTTTATGTAAAATATATAAAAAGAAGAATAAGCTAGTAACCAGTAACCAGTAAAGTCTTACTATGTCCAGAAATGCACTTTATACTATTACAGAATAAGTGAAGCTTTTATGAGAATGAAGTACATCGTTTCAATAATGGAAATTTGAAATTCATTCTGTAAAGAGCGTGTGTTCCGACAGTGAAACAATCTTCTTTTTTATGAAAAGGGGCAAGAGGTCATGAGGCAAGGTGTTACATATTTCATCGGTGTTCCAAGTATCGATAGCAAGCTGCGAGCGTCCGGGAGATTGATAGATACATCACGGTGAAAATTTATTTCGAGCCCGGAATGCGCGATGGTAGTTTTCCGGAATTGTTCCAGGCGAATAACCCGTGGAAATAGTCAAGAAATTGCGAAGGATACGTAACGTCGTCACGTATGCACGCGGAACAGGGTAAAAGACCGCGAGTTCCTCTCTCTCTCTCTCTCGGACCGAGTAACACGCAATGGGGTGCAACATTGATTTAATGCCGCACGTGCGGCGCACGGAAAACGCTGGAAACCCTGTAAATTGGTTGCACAGTCTCGGAAATTAATTAGGAGCGTTATTCGACGTTAAGTTGCTTGAGGAGATTCTTCCGGTGGAAGGATAGCGACCATATTTTCTACTTACAATTTTTCTGATACTGTCTATAATTTATCTTATTGTTACTGAACATTTTGAGCACAATATACCCTATACATACTGTTTGAATGATTCGAAATTACTCAAACCTTTACTGAAGATGTCAAGCAGGACTTGCAAAAACATTTTATCTTATACACAATCATAACTTATCTTAATGCAATCTGTAAGCAAGTTTTTAATCAAAATTCCAAGCAGAACTTTGGAAGAATTTATTTTTATATAAACCTATTTTAATTTTAATCTATTCGAATTGAACCTATAAATTGCACCTGATTGGCATGATTTAGTTTAATTTATAGAGGTAAAATTTTAGACTGAATTTTAACAAAAATTCATTTAAGACCAATTTTTGTAAGTAGAGTGAAAAGTTTTTATTCTTATAATAAATTCTCTGAATATTAAAGCACTCAACTTAGAAAATGCAATCATCGTGCAATAACGTAACGAAAATCAATGTACAGATAATTTTGCTGTAATAACGAAAGACTCCAGAGTACCGTACACGTACAAAATCAAAGTAAAATTACCTGTCATTTATTCCACCAAAAGGGACCGTCCCTCGAGGTTTCTATTTAAGTTGAATCTTGTATTCGATTACTCCATGCTTTCAATTTGCAGAAACGTCTACCGTTGATAAGTACACGTTGCACGAAGAAGTAGGTATTGAGAATGTCTTCAAAGGTTCGCGTACTAAACCGATTACAGAACCAGAACTATTCAAAAACATCATTACCAAGTTGAATCTGTAAGATTTGTCAGCGGTGCGCTGGGGAATTCCGTCTCGCTCCGAAACCTCCGTCAATTTCATCACGAATATCGTGTTCCCCGAGGACGATTAAAGGGAATATATACGCTGACGAAGTTGTTGTATCAATGGATATACAAGTGACTCCTTAGGGGAGTCGGGCATTAGGAGACAATCTGCATAAATCATTACTGTCTTCGTCATTTGTGCGTATTACTACACGAAGTGGATCGCGAGATTCGGAAGCGAAAGTTATCCGAATCAAATTACTAAACTAGTTATACATTATACGACAAATTCTGATTTTCTCTACTATTGCAATCGATAGACTGCGTTATGCAAATTAAAATTGTTGGCATAGTTATGCAAATCTTAAATTTATTCAGTACCCTACTGTTTTAAATTGTCTCAAGTCGTTTCTGTCATAAACAGACTTGCCAGCTGATGGGAATTCAGAGGAACAAACGTTACTGACTCTCTGCCAGTACCGGATTAATCACGTGACATTACGAAAACGTGGGGTTAATACGTCGCAGAAGAGGAATTTCAGTATAAAATTTGGGAAAGCATATTCAAGGTTCAGCATTTCTAAAAGCAAATCGATTTTTCGGACCAGTTACACGAGAATCCTCCCTTAAGAAGCGGAGAACAAGACCAGCACTTTCGCTTTCGCTTTCAATCCAACGCCGGAACATATGCTGGTGGTCTGCACATGCACATGGAGCTTAAGGATCTCTGACGTGCAATCAACTGGTTTCATGGTCGCTTTCATTAATATCGCCCCGGCATCGATCACGCCGATTCGAAACACAGACCAGAGCTCTCTCGCCGTGTTAATTCCGGCGGTCGAGCTGAAAACTGGAGGACCAATTCCGAGCGATCGGGGGTGGCCGAAAGGGGTCGAACGAGTGGTAGATGCGAGGATTAAGTCGAGAGGGCAGCTCGTAAATCAGAAGCTCAGCCAGCTATGTCTGCGGCGCCGGAGATAATAACCATTTTGCGCTTCCATAGGCTCTGGTTCCATCCCCCGCGGCGTTCCGAAGCAATCTTACGACAACCGAGAGGGGGATCTATTCAATTAACTTTGTAAAACGTAAATCGGGACCGCTCGTACCTCATCGCCTCTCTATCGTTGCTCTTTCCACCCCCACGGAAAAGAGTGTCTGTCGTTCCCCTGGCCTCGCCATCAACCCCCTAAATCACGTTCGCGGCGCTTCAACCTGCAACCCCGTACTAGACTCGCTTCGGGACACGCTTATTGTTTGATTTGCATATTCAACGCGTGGCACAGTTGTTGCGTACATTATAATGGATACCAACGCGACGACCGCTTTCATATTACGTTTTCGAGCCCCAAAGCGGTTCCAGAGGTATTACAATATTATCTCCGTAACGGTCACAAAGACCTAACCTCTAACTGTCCAAATTGTAGCTCCACCATTTGCAACCAGTCGAGTGGTAAACAAAACACAACTTTTCTAATTTTTAAAATTTTTCTATTAAACTTTCACCATAGTATCCGTCTCGTTTTTCTGATTAAAATGACTCTAAACACGATGTAACTCCGATTATACAGGGTGTCCCAAAACTACCCTAGGAGCCGAAAATGGGAGGTTCCTTGGGTCATTTGAAGCGACATTTTCCTTAACAAAAATGTTATCCGCGGCTTTGTTTAGGAGTTATTAACGAAAAACACGGACCAATCAGACCGCGACCTAGACGCGAGTTGGTAAAATCGGCTCGGCGCGCCAACTGTCCATTGGCCGACTGTGCCAACTCGCGTCTAGGTCGCGCTCTGATTGGTCCGTGTTTTTCGTTAATAACTCCTAAATAAAGTCGCGGATAACATTTTTGCAAAGGAAAATGTCGCTTCAAATGACCCAAGGAACCTCCTATTTTCGGCTCCTAGGGTAGTTTTGGGACACCCTGTAGTTCAGAATTAACATTTACAGTAGAGGTACACGAATTCTTTACTGTGCTTGCCACGCAAATAATCATAATCGTAACTATATTGTGTTGGGTGTCATTTTAATGAGAAAAACGAAGAATTAACATTTACAGTAGAGGTACACGCATTCTTTATTGTGCTTGCCACGCAAGTAATCATGATCGTCACTATATCGTGTTGGGTGTCATTTTAATGAGAAAAACGAAGAATTAACATTTACAGTAGAGGTACACGAATTCTTTACTGTGCTTGCCACGCAAGTAATCATGATCGTAACTATATCGTGTTGGGTGTCATTTTAATGAGAAAAACTAGATGAATACACTGGAGGAAGTTTCTTGTTGGAGATCTTCTCGACAGTTACGGAGAGGAGACTGTAAGTGAATAAAGTGAACGAAGATAACCATGAAGCGAAACCTCGAGGTAACACTTCGGGAAGATTTCGCATCTCTTTAGAATCGTGTCGAAGCGAGACAACCCCGGGTTTATGGATCGTAGAGAAACAGTGGAACTTCCATTTCCTAATGACCCAAATACAAGACTGCAGCGAAGTTTCGAACTAATTCGAGTCCGTCGAGCAGAGTTGCAAAGTATATACAATGCTAATCAGACAATTTCCGAATCGGACACGCTCGTAGCTGGTCCGTGGAAGGAAGTTTTTCCTTCCGTCCCCCGCGCACCGCCTCTGCCCCTTTACTTCTCGAGGAGCCGATACAAGAAAGTTGGCGGATCTCGAACCCGGGGTCTCGTAACTTTTCCTCGGGCTCAAAAGTTGCAACTGTAATCACGAAATTCGCCGGGCAGGGACTTACCGGACTGTCTAAGGAAATTTCTTCCGGGCCTGGCTGATAAATGGCAGGAATCAGGAACTCGTTCCCGAGGCTCATGATTCTTTCGGGTTGCTTGCTCACTCCCGCGGCGGATCGTCCGCGCGAAACAAACCGCTCAATTTGCGGTCCGGCAGCCGAACGAATGACCGCCATCCGAGTTTCAGCGAGTTTACGTATCGGTTCGAGACTTATCCCCCAGACCGTCTGGGGCTTCCCTGTATCGTAAATGGCGTCATTTTTCACCGGCCGATCGAGCCGCTCGATACATAGTAAGATGTCGTTAACACGCGCCACTGCAACACCGGTTAATCCGACCTACTCGATCCGGAACTACCGCCTGTTATCCCTGTTACGATCGCCTATCCTACAGGCTGTTTCATTCTCCTATTATTCGAGTATCTATGAAATCAAAATACTATCAGTAAGTTCTTCTTGTACTATACAGTGCGTTGTACTTCCTTGAACGGGATAATAACCAAAATCGTTCGATGTATTTTCTTCCTTTGAGAAAATGTTCTCCGCTGCTTCGTTAAAGAGTTATCACCAGAAAACACAGACCAATCAAAGCGCAGTTACAGCGAACGGATTCCAACTTGTTAGCCAATGACAACGTCGAGATCAGCGAAAACAGCTACAACTGCATTTTTATTGGTCCGCAATTTTCGTTAATAACTATTTAACAGAGTTGTGGAGAACATTTCCGATAAGTAAAAAGTTACTCGGGAATCACCTCATTCAAGGAAATTTTTTTAGGGTACCCTACAGATTAATATTATTTACAACACAACATTTTTGAGTTTATGTCTTATTCACAAAATACTAGCCGAACGATGAGAGTAGCAATAATGTAGAAATTATTGTAATAAGAGGAATGATATTCAATGAACCTTTTTTAACAGCAACATATCTAAAAAATATTTTGCCGATGCTAAGATAAATGATAAAAATTCGCGGTGATCACCATTTTAATTAACGTGTCTCTAGACTTGATTAAATAAATCGAAATGTAGCATGAAAATGGTAGTAATTTATTATAGTGTATATGTAATGGAATACTATCATTAATTAATCAACGGTACAGGGTTCGAATTACACTACTATCTATGCAGTTACACGCGTCTCTAAAGAATTTTAATTTGTCGATATTCATTACGTGGAAATCGATTTTAAATAATCTGGTAACGTTGGCCATCGGTGGAAAACGTATTAGTTACCGTATTAATTAAAATTTTATTAATTAAGGTTTCATACGTGCACGTGTTCAAATGAAAAAAAATTTCTGTAAGGGGTGGCTTTGGCCATTAGAATTTTCAAATTATAGAATTAAAATCTGCTTAAAAAATGTTATTCTCGTTACCAGACGGCGAAACATTCGTGTCACGTACCAGTGCGTTGCACGCAGTAAAATGACATTTTTAGCGAAAGATTAATTGATTATACGTATTATTTTTAACCATTTAGAATGTTCCATACGAAATTTTAATTCTAATTTAATTCTGGTTTCCATAATAAATCTCGTAAAGATACCAGTTCGATAAATAATTCATAATTTGCTTGTTACGTCTCTGTAATAATCAAAAGTATCTAACAAAAACTTACTAAAGTGTTTATCTTTTTCTTAACCATTTAAAATCTTCCTTAAAAATTTCTAATTTCAAGTTAACTGAGTTATGCAGAGTTTATCAAAATATAGGCGTATATATAAATAATTTACAAATTATTGCGTTTGCAACAGCATAGAAAAAAATTTTTCCATATTTTAAAAATAGACCAAATGACAAGTTTTCTTGAGAATCTAAAATAACTATTTTACTTACGATGCGATAAAGAAACTTTTCGTATAATTGAAAATTATCCAGCTGTGTTCCTCTTCGACGCTCGTCCCTTCGTTCAAAATAGAACTGCATTTACCTGGAATCAGAAAGAGTGACTCGTCAGTCATAGCCGCTGTCAAATAATTATTTCACGGTATCTAGATTAAGCGAAAAATTAGTCTTTCGGAAAACTGCTCCGCTAACATTTTGAATAATCCAGCGAGCCCGTGAACGCAGACGAATTCGTCTACGATGGCTTCGGCTGTCGCCGCTTAATCGCGTTATATTGCGATAAGCCAGAATCCAATTTGACCAAATGCAATTTTACGAATCCTTTCTCCGTGCCGCGTTGTATCAAGATCTCTCGGCCCGATGGTAAATATGCAGCTGGCCTTTCAGCGAGCTAATTTTTCATGTAAAAATGACGGCCGACCGGTTGCGATTCATCATCGTTGTCGGCCATTATTAGCAGAGTTTCCACCGCGGTCCGAAAAAAAAAACAGTCCCGCCGTTCCTCATTTTAATTTCAACTTTCGAAGTTCGTGATTCGAGGAGCCGCCGAAGCGTTCTAAAATCTCGTGCAAGCTTTACACGGAGCTGTAATTAGTCATAGGATCAACCATATCGCAAGCAACGATCGAGAAATCTGACAGTGCACGCTTGCGAGCCATCCGCGTGCAATTTAAAAACGGTACTCGTAAATGGTGTCGGTTAGGATCTTGTTTGAACAATTTTATGGGAATTATGCTTGAGTAATTTACGGGAGAATGAGATATAATAACAATTTTACTCTGGTATTTGTACAATTTATCAATTTTTTACCTTCAAAAGTTGCTTATCTGTCTGCCAATTTTCAGATTATTTACTTATAAAATTGCTAATCTATTCACCAATGTTCAGATTATTTACTTTTTAATCTGGAAATTTTTGTACGCATATATAAAAACTTTCTACTTATTTATTATTTCCACTTGTAAATTTCTTTATGCATTTATCAGATTTCTTCATACATTTACAAATTGTCTATTTATTTATATTTAAATGGTCTTTTGTTTACGTTTTTCTTGTGATAGGTATATGGAATTGTAGAAAATTGAAAGACGCAACCATTTTGATAGAATTCAACATAGTTTTGTGTCTACATCTACTTCAATGAAACACAATGATAGAAGTTAATTGTTGTCTGACCCTCTATTACGTAAAGTATTATGTAAGATTGCAAAGATGAAATGTTCACTTCTAAAATACGAATGAAGCAAACCACAAATGTAATTTTAACAAACAAGAAAAAAGAAGCACTGTTAATACAATAAAAAAATATTGATTACAGTCTTATAGATTACTTCAGTAGTTCATATTGATGAGTGGAGACACATTGATTGATGAAATGTTTGAAACAATTTTTGTAACTACTTTTTCTCAAAAAGAAAGTTCTTAATTTCACTTGTCTAATTAAGGATACGATTGGACAGAAATAAACGTAGAACTTTGTGTTGTCCAATAGTTCAATCCCGTGCATCGACAGTTGCAAGGAACAACCCGAAGTCGGCTAATTCGAAAGTGAAAAGGAGATTCATACAGTAGGCAAGGTGGATAGAATTTTTATGAGTTCTCGTGGCAAGCGGAAATTTTATTGGCCCGATAACATCGTGGCCCAATATCCGCAATATCCGGAATTCAATATTTATAAAACAAGTGTGCAATAAGAGAAGCATCGAATCCGGTAATATGTTCAGTATCTAAAGTATCCGTTCGACGATGAATATAAAATATTTCAGGGAGGAAATATTCCACGCGAAATACCAGTGTGTACACCTTTCTTTGTATGGAAAATATTTGGCTGTGTCGGGTACGTATTTCAATCGACTGCTCTTGGCGAGAAAGCATTTGAGGGAAATGTACATGCACTACACATTTGTTTTTAAAAAAGAACACTGACCTGGTAACTGGAACAGAAATCTCTCACCTCAAATAATGATTCTCAAATTCCACGTTTACTATTTTTTATATTAGATATCCCTTTTCATTAATTAATAAGTACAGAATTATACGTATTTAGTGAATAATACAATTCCTGATTGTAGATAGCTTCTTCCCTATATCATTTTCATTTTCCAAGTTAATATTAGAATGTATTTATATTTGCAATCCAACGCATTTTTGTTCTAAAATTAACGACATTTGTATGTAAAAGTGACTTCGATGTACAATAGAACCTCGCTAATGACAACCGTCACGTCTACCACGAGATGTTCTGGAACTCATGGTAGCGATTATTGTGGCCATCTATGAATGGCCTATGAATCATTATTGATTCCTTCTTGATTGGTTCCCCTGTGATTAAATATTTCATGAAATTAAAAGTAGAAATCGTGTACATATTTCATAACTGTACATTCAATTCCATTAAAATTCTAAGGAGGATCTAATCTAGTATCTGGAGAACCTTTAATAGTTAACTACCAATACATTAAATATTTCAATTAATAACTTCATCATACTAGTTTATAACGTTAAGTATGAATCAATCACCGGAAAAATACAAAGAAAAGTAAATTCATGATTGGAATCACCCTTGTAAAGATAAACCATGCACATACTTATACGGTTGAATGTATGTATGTATACGTATTAGCAGACAACCCTATATATAGTAAATTTATAAAAGTAGAAAATCGAAGTAACAACAGAATTGTAAAATTACGATCGCCAACGAATTAGAAAAAAAGACAGATCGAAACGAACGCGCCCGTGACAAACACGTCTGTCAACGATTACTTATAATAAATACGACTATTTCTTACATACTATACTAGCTTATGCCTCCTCAAAAGTAAAGCAAACACGTCAATAAATTTTTTCAGTGAAATTTGTACAGTAGGTCTAAATGAATTAAAAAGAATTGAAGCTCGCTGATCAATTTTGCAACGTCCCCAGCAGACCAATCCCCCGAAGGCCCCACAGTGTTTTGCCCCATGAAACTCATCTGTGGCAAGCGTCAGCACGCGTCCAAGCTAGCGATAAGAAGAAACCCCGTAGGAACCGCGAAACGGGATCACCGTGAAGGACACAGTAGCGTATGAACCGACAGTCTCGTCAGTCGAACACTAGTGGAAATTGAAGTCGGACAGGAAAAGGACCGAGGGAATCTTCCGGCGCAGTAGTGCCAGGGAGCAATAACAGTTTTTCCCAGGGAAATACTTTACATCGACAGTGCACACTGGGGGTGGTTTGATCTGGTGTACGGGGGGAGTGGGTGGTTCGTGTCGAGGGAAGCCAAAGGCGCAGGAGGGAGGCCTCTCTTAGCCCCGGCATCCTTGTATCGGATTTTCACAAACGAAACGAGCAATCTCGCGGCTCAAGAATCCCGCCTTGAAGGGCAACCGATCCGAACTCGCCCTGTCTGCTCCGGCTTTAAAGCTCGAACCTCGAGGAATGCCCTTGAGTGTTGCCGCGGATACCACTCGCAGAAGTGACTTCGACCCCCGGAGAATCGATCCGCGTCATCTTCTATCCCTACCAAACCTCTCTGTCCCTTTCTTTTCTTCCCGACGCCCAGTTTCCCAACGCCAGTTATCTCTCTGCTCGCAAGACCCATCCCCCTCCCCGCAATGCAGCTGCAACCCCCGCGGAATGTAATCCAATCGGGAAGGCAAAACGGAACACGGTCCTTTTACGGTGATTCGATAGTAAAGAATACGACCCGGCTATGGGGCAGCCTGTAGAAAATGTTATCTGCTATTCCAGCCCCCGGGAACCTTCAACGACGGCGATCGGCCACCCTCGTCACAGGGAACGGCACGTTCTAATTAATTTTCGGGCAGTTTGTGGCCTCTTACTAAAAGTGATGGCGAGTTTTAGTTGTTGTGCAACTCAACCTAACGCTTTATCTAGCGGATATTACTTGCGCTGATGCTCAAAGGTGTATCATCTAACACTAGGGTTGTTAATATCAGATAGGGTGTCCAAAAATTCCATGTGCCACTTAAACTGGGTCCCATGGAAATCACCGACACAGATTTCTCCGACACGGTTTTCGCTGACAACATTTCACCGACTCCAGATTTGACCGACAATAGCTTTGGCCGACGACGCCTTTAACCGACAACGAATTTCATCGACAACGAATTTCATCGACAACGAGTTTGACCGACAACGAATTTGATCCACAACATCTTAAGCCAACCACAGGATGTATTGTCATACACTATTATCATACAGTATTATCATACAGTATTATCGTACAGTATTAACATACAGTATTATCATACAGTATTATCATACAATATTATCATACAGTATTATCATACAGTATTATCGTACAGTATTATCATACAATATTATCGTACAATATTATCATACAGTATTATCATACAGTATTATCATACAATATTATCATACTGTGTCTCAAGTTGTTGTGGATAAAATTCGTTGTCGATGAAATTCGTTGTCGGTTAAAAGCGTTGTCGGCCAAAGCTATTGTCGGTCAAATCTGGAGTCGGTGAAATGTTGTCGGCGAAAACCGTGTCGGAGAAATTTGTGTCTGTGATTTCCATGGGACCCATTTAAACTGTGGTGTCAAGGTGGTTCGGAACCCACCTTAAACTATAGGTCCCGTCGCTTAATAACCATAGCAGTTGAAAAAGCGACGTGAAACAAACAAACAAAATAGGGTGTCCAAAAATGTCGGAGAATCTTGAAACAAGCGGTCCACTTGATTAACCAGTTTGTTCGAATCAATTTTTCAGTGCTCGATTTCTGTAAAAATAATTACGAGATTGACTTTTTAATTTTGAACTACTGTACAGTTGATTTGGAATATATTAATTCATTAAATGAAATTACCCCCTAAAAGAAGTCGGGCAGTTCGCTCGAGTTCATTTTAAAAGATGAAGTCTCCTGTTAAATCAATTCGTTTGAACTCATGGGGTTGCATTGGGTATGCGCAAAAATAATTGCGGTTTTGAACCGCCAACTTTGCAGCGGTATATTTCAAAAGGAAAGTTGAGGTACACCCGGAAATTCATAAAATTATGAAACTTTGTGTGCAAGTCGAATAAGTCATCCGTAACGTAAACTTATTTTTTGTTCGCGGCGTAATACGGGTTTAGGGATGAAATTATGCTTTCAAAAGAATGTGGAATTATCTTTCAGGCAGACTGCATCAAAAACGGCGAGAGATAGCTGAAAATAGTTTCAACGAAAATTACGTCTCTATTTTACAGTTTGAAATACGCAAGAACGTATTTGATGAAAAATTCGTACTTTTCACTGCGCTCCATTACTAAAAATCGTACCTCGTATTTTAAACCAATTTCTCGCAACTCAAACCACTCTGGATTGAAACATTGAAACCTCAATTGTGTAAACAGCGTATAGAAATTGAAACCTCACTTTTCCCTATCCTTTTAACATAATCCTATGGTTCTCAGAACGTTGCACGATGGACTTAAAATTCCGGTGATTGAACTTTTATTAAAATCCATCATACTTTTATTCGCTGTAAACAACGCAGCCTAATCGCATATACACAAAATATAGACACTGTGTGTATTGCGTTATTCTAACACCGGTAGCACCACTTTTCATTTAAAGCACAATAAAACGGCAGCAAAGAATCGAATATCAAGTTTTATGGGGTCGTTGTAAAGCGGATACGTCAACGTCCAAATTTATGGCAGTTTGAGTCGTGAAAAATGTTTTTATAAACGACGCGTGGGCGTTTGAATTTGTAGAATATTACAGGAAATTCTTTTAACTACGGTCACGCTGTGGCTTGATCAAATGTATGTCATTGTTACAAGCAATTTGCATTGTTTTACACTTTGACGACATTAAATGAAAAGTGGCATTAACTGTAATTTAATACTTTGCACAATTCAATGGATCATGGTGGTAAAGTTTGAAGCAGCGGTAAAGATAATACGATACTGATTTTAATGTGTCGATAAATAAGAGCATCACGATTCTTTGCTGTGTAACGATGTAATAAAGTTCGTAATGGTCGCAAGCCAGAATGAATTGTCGCTTGTTACGAAGTTTGTTGTTCGAGTTTATTATAGATATTTGCTACTTACAAGAACCGAGTCTGCGTAACTGAACGACTTAGGAGTTACGCCAATGGTTTATAGCCGATTGTTATTTCAAGTTGCATAAAACTCGACGTTGCATTCAATCTAAAATGATCTTTATGGAACGAGATTGCTATTAACGCTGCCTCCTAAATGCTAAATTAAAAACCATAAATGTAAATCCAGTGAAATTTCACCGGTACTTTATTGGTACCATCACTTAATAATATTGTTATTACAAAACCGGGACTTGGAGCTTGATGTGCATCTTCGGTACACCTGTCGCAATAGCGATCACTGCAATCAAGTGAAAATAGTTCTTTATCCCAATCGTATGTCGCATTATTGCAGATTTTTACACAAATTAAAATTAGTTTGCATTAATTGCAAGATACAGGTTGCTATAGACACTCTCGGTTCATTTTTAAATAATTTTACTGCGTTGAAAATGAGGGAATACTAATTTAAACTGTTTTATAATCCACACCATTTTAGTGTAGATTATCAATGAAGCAGATGGCGCGGTTAAGAAAGTGGAAGCTTAGCAAATAATAAACGCGTTGAATTATGTACACTGCGAACGAAACTCTTGGTTCAACCTAATACAAATAAATAATTACTTATAGTTGCCTTCAATTTCCCTCGAGCACCAAATAAAATGAGTAGATATCAGAAGTACATAAGACGCAGATTTCTCAACAGAAGCAACGAAAGGACTGAGGAACAAATTAGAGTGCACTGTAAACTGTCTGACCAGTTACATGTAAGACAAATGCGAGCCGTCCGACGCGAAGAACTCGAAGAATGCAGGCTCCCCCAATATCCAGTCGCGATCGCTAGACAAATCGGGCTTATAGCTGGGAAATCCATGATCGTGTTCCTTGAAATCGCGTCGACCCTGTGTACTTATCGGCGCAATCTGTATCCAGTGCAATTTCGAACGATCGTATTTCTTCCCGGTGGCAAACACAGCCTCGCTCGACCCTGTACGTGTGCACACGCACGGAAATCCGAGCGAGACGTGCTCAATTGTCACTCGGTTGTAACGTTGCCTCGTAATGTCCGCGATTTAATAACGAGTACGAGTCGGTATTGATCCCCGCGGGAATCTCTCCGCCTGGCGAATACGTTAAACGCGAACATCACCCCTGACGTGATAACTTGATATTATTGGGAGCTGAAAACAAGTCACTTCGAAGGAATGCACCACGACTCGAGTCACACGTTATTTTTGATTCCAGCAAAATATTCGGTAAGCCTATATATTCAGACTACGAAAGCATCAATGGTGAGGACTACCATTGCCAGAGTACTGTGCGAGTCTCGCAAGAAGTCCAGTGAATGGAATGCGAAGCTACATTTAACCCTTCACTGCATGATTTTTTTAATTCAGATGAAAAAATTGAAAGAAGCTCAATTTTGTGTTTTATTTAAGGGAGAAATGTCTTAAAAAATTAAAACAACATTTTCAGAAAAATAAACATAATTTAAAATAGTAAGATTTGTTAACTGTATCAGATATGATACACTAGTGGTAGAAGAAGAATTTTGAGGAGAATAGAAATTTTTATTACAAATACATAAAATCCCAGTCTAATTTTTCAGCGAGCATGCTATAATTAATACAAGAATAAACTTAATTTAGGAATACATGAGAAATATAAAACTAGGAGATCTAACCGAGGTATTAAATCAAGAAAGAAATCATTAATACTGGATAAAAAAATAATAAGAACTCAATGTAGCAATGTTTGCGTTCTAAAACTTATTACTAGACAGTGGATCTTTATGCAAAATAAAAATTGTCTACCTGATTTGCAACAAACTGGAGTGATATAAAAGTTAATTTTATCTCTGAATATGTTCAATAGGTTGAAAATCATATAAAAATATTTTAAAATTCGTCTAATGGTTTTAATGTTTTAAATTACACCTACTTATTTTTATCATAAATGCATAAAATCCGTTGTCTATTAATAATAATTGATGAAGTGATGAAAACAAATAATTCACGCTAGAATGCGATTGAACAGTCGAAAGCCGATAATAGTGGACATTGTTAAGTGAAATATATTTGTAACAAACATGATGGAATACGTGAGGACACGTAACACCGATCCGCTCAGTGAAAACATTCATTGTGTAATATTTGTCGGTTTGCATTGGTCAATTGTGAACGGTGCCTTCTCCATCTAACGGGCCACGGTAATCTATTGTATTCGTGGTTATATTCCAGAGGAAACGATAATTTGCGTAGAGGAATAAAGCGCTGACCGTAAATCTGCTGATCACGGAAGTTGCATTCTACAATGGAGCTACGGAACGATTTGTTTGGAAAACAACTGTACCATAAATATGGGCCAACGAAGACCGTGCATAACTTCTGGATATATGATTATCGGACTGGGAAAGCTCTTAATTCATCATTTAATGTCACTTCGACAATTGAAACATACTAAAGGTGAATTTCTTTTCGATCGAAATTTGAATATATTATGAAATTGATGATTTCGGCGCCAGGTTCGATCATTTATAGAGAACAACAAGTGTGCAATTATTTTTAAACATGTTTCTCGACGTTTCGATCCCTGTGTGGAACGGAGTTACATATCTGCCACCATGAGGTAGAGTTCTGATAGTCGTAACTCACCAATATATAGTTCAAATGTTTTGTTACTTTTTGCCACAGCAAACGCAAAAAATGTCTCTTTGAGAAACATGTTTAAATAAGTGCACTCTTGACACAAGTACTGTCTCCCGACTTGTATAAAATACTTTCTATGTGGTCCAGATATTAAAGGCTTGTTAATTATTTTCGATTTTCTTAAGCGTTGTGCATTAAAAATATAATTTAATATATTAAGTTAAGTTAAGAGGCGCATTAAGTAATTATGTAATACGCTACTGAATTCATGTACAGAACATGCTATATAAACTATATTTGGTTTAAAGCATTAAATAAATAATAATAATCGCACACTTGTTGTTCTCTATAAATGATCGAACCTGGCGCCGAAATCATCAATTTCATAACATATTGAAACATACTCTATGTCATTTAATTATATGTAAAATGTCAGAAAACAATAGCGATTCCATTAAAAAGAAAATGAAAACGACCTTCGGATCTGGATAAAAAAAAGTTGACGACAGCATGAATCGTCACTGACAGTAGCACTGAAATAACCGAAGTCGCTGACAGCTAGTGTACGTCGAGAATGACGGACGGAAGTCACTCAGCGTGCCAATATTTCAAAGATCCGTAGAGCCAGGCGCCTGATGGGGCGACTTCCCATCAGCCCGGCAGCAAAGTACGAAATTAATGGACACTGAACGATCAGTTCGCCAACAATTAGCCGCCTCGCTCGTGGTCGAGGCCCCTTGGTCTCGAATCGTCGACCGGAAACAAATGTTGCCATTCGTAGGCAATGATTAATAGTAAACCACGTCCTGGGACGTGATTAAGCGTGGTTAATCATCCCGCCGGTCCAGGGAACGGAGGATTCCCGTTCCGTAGACCATAGGACAGAACTATGGCCAGCCACGGATTGTTTGACAGATAGCCGCGTCAAAACAACCGCCGCGCGTGCCTCTTGTATACATATACGGTAGTCGCATGTGCATGGGCCACTGACACCTGTCGTGGCTCCCGGAGCCTCTGTCAGTTCGACTAACCGTTCGAACAATAGGAGAGACCCCAACCCTCTAGCAGACCCCCGCGAACTCTCATACATCAGGAACTGAGTCAGCCGGGGCAAGACTCGCGTGCTGGGAAACGACATGCTCGAACCATCTTGTTGAACATGGCAGCGGGTGCGTGGCCCCGGCCCTAAGTGCATTCGTAATCGTGGCCCCCGCACACCGGCGAATGCGCAGGATAGTTTCCGTTGATAGATAGTGTAACACAATCCATGCCGTGTCGGCCACCGGTGACCGACCCCACAGTGAATGACACCGGACAGGAGATTGGCGTGGCAGGAAATTCGTTAACCTTCGCATGACCAACACTGGGTCACATTCAACCCTTAGCACTACCTCATTTTCCAAACTTCGGCCGAACGAAGAAGGTACAGTGGCCTCTCCGTAACCGTCGTACAAGTCACCATCGTAATTGTTCGAATTTTATCACTTAGGGAATCCTCCTCGGATCCAATCAATCGGTTGTGATCATATTAATTTGGTTCATTCAATACCTTGTAAGGGTTGTAACCAACTATATACATTGGACAAACGTCTAGATATTTGGAGACACGTATCGGAGAACATAAGCACAACAGTTTTTCACCTCCGGCACAACATAGTGCATTGACGAGACATTTAATAGAGTTTGACCATGCTTTTGATTTTGAAAATTCCAGAATAGTAGAACAAGAAACTAATTTACAACACAGGATTTTATTAGAAACAATTCACATGATTAAACATCAGAGCGTAAATCTTAGGTATGAAACACCTAAAATACATGAATATTACGCAACATTACGGAACCAGTAATGTCTTATGATGAATTTTTCTAACAAATAAAATCTACTTAAGGTTTAAAAATACATCAAACGTAGTTTGAATGTCAATTAATTGTTTGCCATTATTTCATATGGTATACAAACGGTTGAAACTTGTTTTCTTTGAATTTCCGCATTCATATTTATCGCCAAATATTGAATGGCTATATTGATTGGCTATATTGATCGACCAATGGGACGATCGATGCTTTCTGATTCTGTGTTCTTCAAACTCTAACGTGTGTTTCCTCATTCTGTACATCACAAGCATGGAATCAACACGTGTCATAAAGTTTTAAAATGTTTAAAATAGTTTATTCACTTAGCAAGTATGTGGTCTTTTGTGCTGAACATAATGTATACTAATTTAATAATTTTTACAGACGCAATCTTTTTTCTTGAAAATGGTCTAAATAGTTGACCGAAACGTTGAAAATTTTTGTGTTAATTTGCAAAATTGATTAAGTAGTAGTACTTGATCGAACCAGTGCGCTGAAAACATGAATATATGTTATTAACAATTTGTCGACCGAGATCGTGAAAACAGTTACATATTAATTGCGTAGCAAAAGAAGTTAAGAATTCGTGGATCCTCTACGTAATTACACTGTCCAATACCAAAAATGTTTCCATATAACTGTTGGGTGGATCTTGTAGTTTTTTACGCTGATTTCGAATCTGTCCTTAATTTTTCTCCTACATGCACAGTTCTTCGAAAAGAAACGTATTTTTCATCTTTAAAGAAATATTGTGATGTTGTTATAAAAGATATTGAATTGTTCTATGCAGCAAAAGATTCTGTAGACTTTCCCGAATACAGTGATGTCCAATATTCATACATTGTGATTGTTTAAACATGTTTCATTAAGGGCGGATTAAGAGCTTTACAAGATTCACTTAACAGTTATTTGGAAACATGAATAAGTTGGACAGTGTTATAATCGTAACTATTAGGTTGGCAACTGAGTTCGCGATCTCCACATTTTCTGAAACAAAGTCATTTATATATGTATATTTTAAGCACGAGTATTGTAATCAAATTAATCACAAAATTTAGAGCTTCCAAATGATATATATATATATATATATATATATATATATATATATATATATGTATATCAAAAGGAATGACCACTGAAGAGGTTATAATGATCCAATAAAAGAATTACGAAACAAAAGGTCGCGAATTTAGCGGCCAACCTAATATATCGTGTTTGCTGTCGTTTCAATCAGAAAAACGATTGCAACTCTTCTAATTTTTTTAGTTTTGTAAGTTTAGTATTCGTCTAGTTCTTATAATTAAAATTACACCAAACGCGATATAATTACGATTATAATTGCTCGCGTAATAAATGATTTACAGTTCTGTAAAAAAATTTTCAAAGAACAATCCAGCAATCGAATTTGTATTAAAGTTAGATTTGATAGTGTTAAAGTTGCAACAATGTCTTTCTCGTGTAGCGTGTGCTGTATGACCTAGTCTTAGCCCTATCTATTTAGAGCCTAACATCACATGCTTCGAGGCCACTGACACCTGTCGCGAGCTATCCTCTAGCTTGAGTAAGCGAACAATGGAATCGCAAGCTCGTACATACTCTGAGATCTTCTGGATTAAACGCAGACTGTCCGGCAAATTGTCAGATCAACAATCACCATCTAATGCATTCTGTATAATGAATGTACTCTGCACACTGAAGTATTGATCAAAATATTATCAGAGAGTTTGTGTACACGTAATTACTAAATGTAATTAAACGGTGCTAATAGTGTCTATGTACTTTGAAGATAAAAAGATCGATGAGGAGAATGTAATGTTACACAATACCTTACAGTCCTCATTTATCACAAGTAGAAACAGCCGGCAATAGACAGACACGTCGGCTAGATCTATTCGAGGAATCGCGTGTCTGAAGAACATTACAAATTTTTCTGCACGTAGCTCGACCACTTCGGAGATCCTTTACTTCTCTGTTATTAATTACTCCTACTTGCAACAACATCCATAAATTTATTATTCATAATAATGGACAGTGGCATTCTAATTGTAGACAAGAGCATTTTTGCGAATACAATTTGATAAAAACCAAAGCTTAGGAAACGCTTACATTGATAAATGAGATTTTAATGTTGCACTGTGAATTTGACGTCAGTCGAAAATGCTAGTCACGAACAGGCACACTAGCTGGTTCTTTTAACAAAATCAAATGTATTTTACTCAATCAGAATCTTTCTCACGCAAAGCTTTCTACTGTTGTTAATGCGTTAATTATAATAACCAAGTACAATATACATGATGAATCAAAATTTACGCACTCTTATATAGGTACAGCAAGACAATAGATTGTTCAGAGTTATGTTTCACTATTCGTTAAAGACATATTACACCCTGTTAAGTGGTAGGCATCATTTTCTCACTGTAATTGTATCTGCAGGAACAAAATAATCGTTCGTGGTTAATATTTACAGAAGACTGTATATTTTGGAAGCTTAAAGAGCTTGTTCCCACGTCAAGTTATTCGATTATTTGGCTACCCGGTCGGGACGTGTCCATTAATTGGTACCTGTCGTCCGTAACGATCGTCTGCGGTGTATCTTGTAACCGATACCTATATCAAATTTAGGGTAAATAGGTTTAATGCAGTACGTAACTGAAAATCAAGATTGATCTTGTTCGACGTGTCAGCCTGTTTTCGGTAAGTTAACCGATTATCTATTGCAGAAACACACATTGCTCTTTGATAAAATAAAACTTTCACAGCGTTTTTGTCCGAATTTTTATCGCAATGAATAATAGTTCAACTTGAACTATTGAAAATAGTTTTACACGAGTACAAATCCAATAAAAATCTAGCATTCAATTATGAAAAGGGTCACGGAAAAATCAATTTTACATTCTAAGTTAATCAAATGCGCGACGAAACTATACGAATTGATCTGTTTAAGCACTTATTATCCATGTTATTTATTTATTATTTATTCGTTTCCACAATAATACTCTGTACCACAATTATAACTTATTCATTTGTAATGACACTAGATAATTATAGACTATTAAACTGCTACAATAAATTGATTTGAACCAACGATAATTTTAGAATAATTTGTTGAATAATTCATGTGTAATCTCCATTCAATAAAACCATAAATATATTAATGCTTCGTATTCTCTTCGTTCACCCGAATAAAATTATAAAATCCACTCCTGTAGTCGCACTAATTAAATCACAAAGTACAGTAGAAAGTTAACTTAACTTGGCAAGTAAAATTTCGCCATCGCCAATTGAAATTTAAATAGTATTTCAACTTTCGACTAAGGTTAGATTAAGAACAGCTTCTCGCTGTAACCTCATCTTCTACACCAGCAATGTAAATTTATTTCTTCAATGTAACGATGCAATGAAAAAATGCAAGTGCACATTGCTTAAATAATTTTAGGTAACCCAATGTTTCAAAAGAGTATTAGAATTCTTTAATGAAAAAGATTGTTGTAAGAAAACTAAACATTTGTCTGCATAATTTTTTTATAGAGACGCTATAAAATAAATAATAATCACTATTATGCATTTATGGCTCATGGAAAGGATTGTGGATCTACTGAAAGTATATTAATAGAGAAAATAATATTTTACATACTCTCAAATTCTACAAATTTGTCTGTATAATGTTTTATAGAGACACTATAAACTAAATAATAATTATTATGCATTTATGGCTCATAAACAATGATTGTCGATCTACTGAAAGTATATTAATACAGGAAATAATATTTTACATATTCTGTAGTATTTGGGTATACAGCAATTTAATTAAATATAGACTAAAATTATTCTGAAAATCGAGAGAGACCGTCTACCGACATCTGAACAGTCGAAACTGATTCGATGGAAATTATTCAGCGAAGCTAACGCTCAAATAGCTCTAGTGTAGACATTGCCCAGTAAACAATGGCAATTCTCTTTGTTGATACGCCGTTAGTCCTGGTCTCAAACGGAACAGCACCAGAATTTGGATTAGCTCTTGAAGTGGTCTGGTGCATCCAATAACGCTCGCCCCTTTATTCAGAATTTAAGTCACATACGGAAATGGAGAACACGCGATCACCTTCCTTTTGCACATTACGGACGGATCGGTTTCGCATTTCTACGTTGATCGAATTTGTTTGACTTATTGTTAGTGCCATCCTCGCTACGTACATCTCCTACACAACTGGCACAGTATATTTCCCTTCTACTCTATTGTGTCCACTTGAAAAAATCTAATTTCTTTTCGTACGTATTTCAAAAGTATAATAGTAAAAGAATTAATAATATATTTTCTTAAATTGCTCAAAATACTTTTCTCAGTAAGGAGACTCTCAGGACTCAAAAAGTCAAATTTCTCTTTATAGGATTGAGAACTTAATTCAAAGTATGATAATAAAATTCCATAAACATTTCACGAAACTTATCAAATAATCGTTAGTTATAAGAAGGTAAGGTTTTAAAGGTTCTTCAGTATTCAAGCTGGGAGCAGATTAAGTTGATACTAGTTCGTAACGAGCTAATGAAAAAGATTGAGAAAACGTTCCATAGATTTTCTGCATCTACAGCTCTTTTAATCTTCTAGAGAAAATATGTATAGAAAAATGTTTGTAAAAGAGTCTAATGAGATTTTCATCTTATTTGAAGTATGATAAGCTTCTAACAGAGAAATTTATATTTTTTTTTAAGATCTACAATTTATTAATACTACTTTTAAAATCAAAATCTTTGATTTCAAAGCTTCGAAGCAGTTTGAATATTTTTCCAGAAGTCCATTATACCAGAATTCTAATTTTTGTTTATAACTGTTGGAAGAAGCTGGTAGATTAATATTAAATAAAGGAGTGATTTCAAGCGGTAATATAAAGAATATAAAAAGTATATATTCGCGAAAGGTGAAACTACGGCAATCGTGCATACTATAGCGCGATATTTGCGAAAGCTGACCGAACCACCAAATTTTCGTGTTACGAACTGGCTGGATATTTTCGGAGTACCCCAATTTTCGTGCGAACAAAAGCGAAAAGCATCAAAAGATGGGAAAATGCACAATCTCTGTCGGCCATGGAACTGTTCCATTTGATGAACTGTGCACAGAAAAAAATGAAACAGAATCCGAGGAAAAAATACTTTTACATTCGACGAAGTTTCGAGCCAAAATCTGTATTTTCGAAAAATCGAGCAGTTTCGAGGGAATGGATCTAAAAACACAATGTTATTGAATGGGGCAGAGAGCACATCGTTACGAATGCAAATAAAATGTACAAATTACATGCAATGTTGCAGATTTTAGTATTCTTCTTGGCAAAAATAAATTGAGAAATGGCGAAAGTACATTTCGAAAAAGTATAAACCATATAAATGGAAAATGCATATTTTATAACTATCGTCAAATTGATAATCAATTATATTAGATTTATTAAATAATAAATTTAATGGAAAATTGATCGTAAAAGGATGGTTTTTCACAATACATTTTCTCGAAGTATAAAAGAAAATTACTTCCTTTGAGAGCTACACGGATGTCGAGAACAAAGATACCGTCAGGGCTTCAAAGACACCTTCGCATGAATGCAGGCGTTCATAAAAGTGATAAATGGATCGTGAGTTTCGTGCATTTTTTAGCACTTATGAATAAATGGAGTAAATGCGGCATGAACGCCAATAATATTTTCATTCTATTGATGCGAATATTCTTCAACACAGAAGGCATACTTCCATTAGATCTCCACGTTATCAAACAAATTTAATTGAAAATTAAATAGAAAAAGTTAATTAGAAGGTACAAACTTCTCTTAATATACAGTATTCGTGTTATTTAATCGTTTCATTGCCACCTAATGTTAATCATTTGTGTCTTGCATCAAATAAACGAGCCTGGTCTCTTTGAACCGAGATAAATTGAATTAATCCACGAACACGAACGAAAAATAAAAAGTCCTAATTTATTAGAATAATATACGAGAAAAGGGCAGAGAAAAAATTCCGGTCGGCAATGTTTTAATACGAAAGGAATAAATCATCAAAATTAGCTCGACGCGCGATTCTTTGCGTGGTATAAAAAAATAAGTTAGCAAGAACCGGTGCGAAAGTTTCTTCCGTGAAGGAAGCATGGCTGAATTATATCGAGGAACGAACGTCAGGATCGATATTATCGAAAAGAAAGCAACAAAGGGTAGATTACATATGTACCCAGACCCGCACATAGATACCTGTCTAGCAAGCGTCTAATAGGAATAGGGTCGAAGGGCCTGGTGCAAACTTGGATTTATGCTCACGTTGCACCGCATAAAGTTCCCTGTCCTTGCATACCCGGTTCACCATGGCAAATTTCTCACCGTTCCAGCAATATTCTCGCTGACGGGTTAACGCCAAATATATTTGGAAGGACGTGCGATCAATTTCCCCGGCAGAGTGTTTCAATTCGAGTGACCAAATCGGCTGGGACTATCTAAAATTTTCACTTTATATGTATCCCATCAAATTACATGTAAACGATATACGGGCACAGGTACGTCGAGAGGAGGCGATATAGAAAAGTGATCCATCCCGTGAGGGCATCGACGAGAGCTCCTCTCTTTCGAAAACCGATCCTTGGTCAGCTATTCCTCGATCTACTAGCTTCAGTAATCTAAGAATTGTCCACACTGATGGAAGGTAGTGGTGGGCACCATCGACTAAAAACTATCGACTAAATCGATAGTAGCGAACTACTAATTTCAGTCGACTGATTTTTTAAACTATCGACTGAATTTTGTAGTGATGGGGTTACTATTTGCAGTCGACTGTTTTACACGTCGCCACCTTGAAATTTCAAATGTCAGTGTCAGACGATGAAACGAACAGGTTAGAAATACATGATTATGACAGGACGTGCAAATATGCAAGTAATGAAATATGTAATAGATATTTCAATACTTTAACCCTTAGCACTCGAGTGGCGCCTCTGAGGCGCCACTAAAAATTGCTTTACTATTATTTAAATAATTGTTTACACTATTAGATATGTCGGTATCTAACCAATTACTACACATTTAAGTATTGTATGAGGTATTATATCAATTTCATATTTATCAAATTTAAAAAATCATAGAGAAGGGAAATATTGTAGGTCAGAAGAAACGTTTAATTTTCGAGTTAAAATAGCTCCGAGTGCAAAGGGTTAATTCATATTAGGTGTTAAAATCTTATTGCTATTTATGCCATATAAACTATGTATGTGATATAAATAAATTGTGTATATTTATATTTATAACACAGTGTATTAATTTATTATTAAATAAAGACAGATTCAGTGAGACAGAGTGAGTGAGAAATAAGATCTATACGTAGGCATAGACTATAGATGTAACCACTAAAACGAAATTTCAGTCGACTAAAAACTATCGACTAAATATTCGATAGTATGTAGTAACTAAATAGTAATTAGTCGATAGTTGAATTTAGTCGATGGTGCCCATCACTAGTGGAAGGTTTAAACGTCCAAAAAGAAAATGAAGTTTAACTTCATAGACGAAGAACATGTTCTCCAGAAAAATGAGAATCCGTGTTTTGTTTAAACAAAAATGTAATAGAAGGTACGAATACAGAAAAGAAAGATCATGTATCATGCTAGAGATCCAATCAATGGGACAATCACCGTGAGCTTTTGCCTTTTTCGAGCTTAGGTCAGCTATATTTTTGCAGACATAGAACTATCTTCAGTAATCTAGAAACAATGTTGATCCAGAAGAAGTGCAAAGGTGCAGAGGGAAAGTACAAGAGTTCACAGAGTAAGAACACGTTATTTAGAAAATTGGAACTTGTCTGTAACGCTTATCATAGTCTCTGTGTGTCCCAATCTTGTTTTATGCGAGCACAAACATAGGGAGTATCGATGTAGAAAGGAATCTACACCATGAGAATATCGGTGAAACCTCTTTCCTTCTCCTGATCCTAAGTTAGCTAGGACCCTTAGACCCAGAACTGTCTTCAGCAAATTGTGAAGATTTTAAAGGAACAAGTAAGTTTAACTTTTTATTGTATCTCTTATTAGATACAAGTCTAACCATCTATATAAATAAAAATGAAATGCTGTTCGTTGGTAAGCGCATCACTTGAGAACGGCTGGACCGAATTGGCTAATTTTTTTCAAACAATGATCGTAACAATCCGACTAAGGTTTTTGGGGAAAGAAACATTGGAAAAGTTGCCCAGAAAAATGAAAAATTCGGGAAAAAATGAAAGTGCTTTTTTTCTATGGGATTTTTCTATGAACTCAAAACCATAACTCACGATTCGAACGATGGGTATAATACGTAATTCTTTTTTTGTTTTGCTCGTTATGGTCCTGGAATAGTTTTCAGAAAAAAAAGTTCGAGACAATTACAAAGGAAAGTCGGAAAATTCGGACAAACTGCAAAAATCGTAATTTTTGAAACGGTATAAGTAACAGGTTGACATGTTTGGCTGTATTTCGCTCAGAAATACGTTTTTTTTCTCATTTATACTTTGTTTAAACATTTCCAATAGCTTTTCACAAATTCACAAAACGATAACAAACAAATTTATGGAAATTTGGACAGGACAACGTCTGTCGGGTCAGCTAGTATGCAATAAATAAATCTGCGTGAGTGTGAACTCATTCTTTAATGAATTGAACGTTGCCAGTAGTCTTAATAAAAATTATATGTGGCACTTGCAACAGACACATAAAATAGACATTTATTTCTCCCGTAATAAAAACTAATCCTTAATTCAAGACCGAAAGAGGCGTCACATACATGATGGCTACACGACACTAAACGTGTTAAGAGACTACCGTACACGATACTGAATGAGGTGTCATTTTCTTACTTTTATGATACCGTTCTTTAACCGCTGGACACGAACATCCTTTATGGCTCGTCCGAGTTACTGTCTCATTATATCGTTACTTTCAAACACATGAGCTGACCTGATAATTATGGTTGATAATAGAATATTTTCGTATCACGCAAATTCACGTATATGATAGAAGCTATTGTTTTAATATTTCTATCTTAATATTCTGAAGTATAAAATGACGTTATTTCATCTTATTTCAGATATGTACTTGAAATATTTCTTCGCATTGTGAAAGTAAATATAAATTCAGTCCTAATTGAGGTCTGACATCTAATAAAGTTTCTATTACATTTAATAAAGTATTTAAATGCCTCTAAATTAGAGTTGCCCCTGGTTATTAGTAACCAATCTGTCTTCAAGACATACTATAAATAAGGCACTATTCCATATTGAAAATTTGTAAAAATATTTTATTCAAATCTAATTACGATGTAGCTGTGCATCTTTATCATCTCAAGTACACATCATATCAAGATAGAAATAACTTCTGTGAACCATGCAGAGGTCCCTCGTCACAGCACACAACAAACATAATATTTTATACGTTCGAATTACCATACACTTGTACATATGTATCAGTTTAAGTGTGCATCATCTCACAAACTTTATTACAAAATAAAAGTCAGAATAAAAACAATTGCCCTCAACCATGATTCTCTAATGCACCTGCAAACACAAAACTAGTCACCCAATTCTACATTACAGAACCTTCAAAATTCACTGAATGGAGAAAACTAGGAAATTAGACAGTGCAAAAGCCGCTTCGAAAATTAGGTTTGCCCGATCATTGGTAGTCGAGCCATCGCTCAATCTCCGGGAAATGCGGAAGGTCCGGCGCGGCTGATTCGTGCCATCCTGAGAACGAATAAATCGCTGACATGAAGGAAAAGGACGAGAATTCCTGGTCCATTTTCCCCGTCCCTTTTCTCTGACTTTGCATTTTTCCCGGGGCGCAGCTGGACACTCGGATAAAATTCCTTTATAGGAAATCAATGAAAAAGAAGGGTGAGGTGGGGATGGTTCCGTGACTCGCAGGAATGATTCTATTCCGTTGCTCCACGATGAATGCCGGACCTGGATGCATCGGAGGAACATAAGCGCGGCTCAAGGTCAACACTCCGGCTCAAGGAGATCGGGAAATGTGCAGCGCAACGCTTGGGATCTTCCTTTCACGAGGTTCCACGAGTGGTGGAAGGTTACGATTGACTCATCGGGTATTTCAAGTCATTTACTTAGAACGATGGCCGGGGATAATTTATTTCCCTCCAGCTCGGACATCTTCCTTTTATTGCAACCGGCTGCGATCCCGTACACAGATAAACGGTTGCGTATTTCGCGCGATTATCAGCTCTTTGGGCTTCTCCGCTGTCGCAACTGTACTTGGAATCCCGGTCTAATAGATGGAAACTATGCCGGCTAATTCATCGATTGATCACCGTTCAAGTATTGCTCCGATGGAAAACGATTTTTCCTTCTCGAAGATCGCGTGAGGCAAGGTAACCCTGATTCGAGAGAGATTAGCCTACTTGCGATTTGAAGAGAAATAATCAGCAGTTCAGTGATTGTGATGGTCTCGGCTGGTATTTGTCTTTCTAGGTCAACTCGGCGGAAATGAAACTTGTCCTAAGTCCGTTGCTTTCCGAAACAAATAAGGAGATTTGTTAAATATTTTACTGTAGAGTTTGAGAGGGTTAGTACGTGTAATTTAACAAAGTACAACTTATTAAAAATATAAAGGAAAGAAAGAAAGAATAAATGTCTATCTGGTTTCTATCTCTTGCAATGAAGGAATTTTTACTTTTGCATAAAAATTCGCAGTCTCGTGATAACGTCGGCGCTGTGGCAGCCCGACTACAAATAATAAAAATGAGGTATACGAATTTTTTAATTATGTTGAATCGTAGTCCGAGTTTTCATTATTGTATAATAGTCTACAAGGGTTAATATGAATCTTTTTGGAAAGCAGACACAGTAATACTTGGTTCGCAGTAATTGTTTAAATAAGTAACCTTTTACTGTGCCCATTAATTTATTTCAGGAACGGATAATTTACTTTTGAATTATCTCGTCGATTGGCTTTTAATGGAATATTTTAATTCATCTTTTACGTGGACAATGTTTGCTTCAAACGGTCTTGTAATAAACTTTCCACAGAGTTTTATATGTATGTGCTGTGTCTAATACATTTTTACATTAGCAATGTATTCAATAAGGTATTCTTGGAGAAAAACTGCAATATGAAACATTGTAATTAAAACTTTTGATTGTATATTCGTTTCTTCTAAAGAACTTTGAAGTACTTTATATTAATTATTTTTCCGCCATTTCATTCGAAATTAAAGTTTCGAAGATAGTTTGAAGTGTGACTGTAGATTAATTTTGGTTGGTAAATTATTTAAATCATACAATAATTAAATAAAAATCAACGTGTTAATATATCAAATATATCATTTACGAATATTTTTATACCATTCGTAGTACTTTACAATTACAGAAACAATTACACTTTTAGAAATTGTGATTAAAACTTCACAATTATTAATACCGTGCACAAGTATTGTCTTCTACTTTGTGACTTTATTTATGGTGTCTAGCAAAAAGAAGAGCAGAATTGAGAAAGTAGCAAAGGTAAAATAAAGAACCTAACAGAGAAAAAGTAGACAAGCCACCGCGAAGGAGAAGTAAGACAAATAACAGAATCGGAGTGGGAGAATTGACAAAAACAAAGTGGAGGAAAACCAACCCTACCAGCCAGAGATATGACACCAGCGATCTCCGATATAATAAAACATAAACTTACAGAATCATTGAACTATGGAACCAATTTTTCAATAATGCAAGTGTATGCTTCCTACGAAAAATCTTGGGCGTCTAAATTAGTAAAAGATCAGCGTAGAATTCCACGTAGACTAATGAAACTGGTAGATTAAGCGACTATAGCTTCCACAAGAAATTGTTTTAATAAGCATTAAATCATCTTAAAACGTCTCGTTCTCTAACAAACTGCAAAAACTTAAGAGCCTTCTAACCAGTTCTGAACAAGTTGCAGAGTTTATTCATGGCAGTCAGGCAATACAGCACAGCATCTGTAGCCCCATGCACAATAAAAAACAATTTTACGACTTACGTACCAACATAATGTAATATACCGGTAATACTCCATTTGCAATTTTGCAAAATAGAGAAGAAATGAATGATTTTTATATTCTATTACACAAGGAATATTTTAATCAAATAAGTTTTGATTTCCTCGTGGTTTTAACAGAATAACTTATAAGAATAAGAACGTGCATAGATATAAGTAGATTTGTATGCAGATATAAAAAATTTTCTGAGCCACTTTAATAGAAAAATGTGTATCATATGAGTTCTATTAAAAGCTACTAGTATCCAAAATATTTCTTTTCCATCGGAATTAACAACGCAAGCCAGTTCTTCAAAAAAGTTTTACGATCCATGTTTTCAACAGAACTCATTAAACTCCGCAAGTTCTTCCATCCTGCATAGTTCCACGAACAGAAACTAATATACCAAATCGTCAATGATTTACCCTAGCCAGTTGAACGCGCCTTAAATCATCGCAAAACGTCTTACTCTCCGACAACCCGTAAGAACTCGGTTCGATACTTCTAACCAGTTCCACGTACAACCTCCATACAGTCTATTCATGGTAGCGATAACCGGCGATCGATCGGATCACAAAAACCGCAGAAAAATCCCCTGATCGAACGTGGCGGGGCAGAAGAAAGCATCGGAGGAGGCCGCTAAAAATTCTATCGTGAATCAAAACCAGTTTTCTCGAGAACTTGAGAGAACCACCTGTACCAATAAAAGGGAGGGAAAACGCGGAGGTGCGACTAGCAACGCGACGAGAAAGCGTCTTGTCTAACCTCGGAGAATTTTTGCGTTCTAACTGACAGGGCAGACTCGTCAGACGAGACACGAACATTTTTTTAACAATAATCTCTCTTACAATAATGATAATTGTAAAAATAACTAAATTGTATGCGTTGATATTATCGCTTGTAAATAAATTGCAGTACAAGAGATTAGACTAAATTGTAACAGCAAATAAAGAGAAGTAAAATAATTAATAGTTAACACAGAAACTTACAGTTTTTTTGCTCGAAAAATATTTAGTTTTTTTTATAATACAAGTTTCTGTGTTAACCACTGTTCCAAAAAAAAACAAAAAATATTTGATTTTATGCGTGATTATTATCCTTTGAAACTAAATTGAAATTCATGCAATTTAGTTTTTAATTCATATTTTTATGTTACATCTTTGATTTGTAGCAGTAAGTAAAGAGAAGTAGGTAATTGTATTCGTATGAAAGAACGAAAGATAAATCAAATTCGTTAAAGAATCGTACCATTTTTATCTGATTACAAATTATGACATAAATCATGTTGTTCAGTGCATTCTTCGTGTGCCCAATCGTTACATTCCATGCACTGCACCCATTTTTCATTTGCCTTACAAACTGAAACTATATGGATCGAGGCATACAAGGCAATAATAACTCTTATCATTCTCATCATTGCATTCTTCACTTCTATTTTTGCTCTTGTTGTTACTACAATTCTACCTTTTGAAATTCGGATTATTCTCAGATTATTTCGAACGCATTTATTTATTATTTATGGAAATAATAACTGTACCTGAATGAGATTTGATATGAAACTTCATTGATATACCGAAAGAAACATTTTGAAAGACTAGATTTAGGATATCCTAGAGTTAAGACAATCGAGTGTAAAAAATTAATTCAATAAGACGTTTTCTGTTTTCAAAGATGAGCATTAACATAAAAGATTTGAAAAAAGCTACGACGTATGAGTTTTCTAAGAAAAATTCTAAAAAATTACCTTGTCTTCAGTATTTCACACGAGTTGGCTTCCCTTAATCTCCATACGATCTCCTCCACAACTAATTAGAATTGGTTTCTCTCGAATAATTACCTGTAAACAGACGAAGATAATTACAATGCTTGAACATAGATAAGAGAATACAGTTTTCATTAATAACAGCTATTTGCGGTAAGGATTTAAAAACATAGTTATGTTACTCTCAGCTCGGACAACTGATTACAAAAAGAAATGAGTGCCTAAATCGCACCTGTATCGTTCAATTAATACAATTAATCATATTGCTAAGACATGGTAATGTGGGCTTCAATTTTGCATAATATCCTACTCGGTGCAGAACCCCATTGCAGAGACACCCCGTAATTAATTATGAAAATCTCATTCATTTATCTCCATAATTTGGTCGACAGCTGCATATTAACTGCGTTATTAATTATATCCTAACTCGAATGGTTTCCAGAGTTAAAAAATTACTAACATATATTCGTGTTTTTAGCGCATTGGTTCGATCAAATAATACTACTTAAGCAATTTTGCAAATTAACACAAAAATTTTCAACGTTTCGGTCAACTGTTATTAATGTTATCGGTCGTAAGATTGTTAAAACAGATAAAGATTTTCAAGAAAGGAGATAAACTGCGTCTGAAATTGTAACAGATAGAAACGGTTATGATATAATCAGATTACAACCTCTAGTGAAGATTCATTATTATATTACTCACTTGCTTTATGAAAATTTACATAAGGATAAGGATCGAAACGTTGAAAGTTTAAATTAATTTGTAAAATTGCTTTATCGTGTTTAAGTGATCGAACCGTAGCGCCGAAATCATTAATACTTTATCTGTTTCGGTCAACTGTTTAGACCATTTTATTATTATTATTATTATTTATTTTAAACGGACCGAAGTCATTTTATACAAATGTATGCAGTTTATATAGTACGACAGAAAAGAATCATAATCTTAAGTCTTAATCTAAAATTCACATAATTATGGACAGCGCGAAACTAAGCAAATATAGGTACTATTAACGAATAGTACAGCGCAATTTCATTTTGAATGCCTGTAACGTGCGATTGAAAAAATCAATATTATTATAAAATGTGTTTGAGCTAGCAATAATGCGATTTAAAGGATTTATTGCTTCATATGAGGATTTGGATTTCATTGTTTGAAATCCTGCTCTATTTCTCAAAACACGTTCTCGGTCATTTTCAAGAAAAAAGATTTTTCGTATAATTGCGTCTGTAAAAATGATTGAATTAGTATAAATTATGTTCAACCTGATACCAAATATTAAAAAATTACATCCAGAATTTGCGACGACTGCCCCAATAGGCTTCAAATTATTTCCTAAGTAACTCGCACCCCCAGTTACATTTGACCCCGGCCTCCCTCGCACAGTACCCAGCTCCTCGTCAAGCAAAGGATTGTACCCCTTCCAAGGGGTTCAGTGGGTAGTAGGGGTACTGGAGGGTTTTACGACCAGCGATTTATCGGGTTCGCCCTCCCTGTCCTCTCTATCTTGCCGGCTTCCTGAAGCAGTCCATAAATTGCAGCGATGTACCGGAAGAAAAGGAATGAAAAGGGGGTGAAAGGAAGAAAAGAGCGGGTCGGGGTTGTGTAGATATAGGAGAGGGGGTGTGGGAGAGGGGCTCGAGGTTGCACACACAACGAAGAGAAGGCTTGAATAGGGGTGCAACCGTCTCCCGCTCGACCTACGATCCACAGGAACCAAAATGCATCGAATGCATCCCTCTTCTGTCATTCGCACGGCGCGCGATCCGCGAGAGACGCCGAGATATACGCAAAAGGGTGGATTCCGGTAGCCAAAAACGAGCGCGGCCAGCCGAGCGTGTAAGTGCATCACAGGCTGCAATGGAAACGTCGACCTCCTTCCTTCACACCCCGCAGATTCCAACCCACACAACCACCCCCGAGAAACGTTCCGCGCTTCCATTTCCGCGAGCATCGATAAGATAGAGCCGAATACATTTTAGGTTTCGTCTAATTTATGCTGGCGTTTCCGCTCGAAATTGCCCACGATGCGAATGGGGGATGATCGAATCCTGCTGTGACACTTTTCGCGACGCTTTTGATCTCTGACCCTGATTTTTTCGAGGAGGCAATCGATTGTTAAAGCGATAGGGGATGATGATCTCACTAGTACAGCTAAAAGTATCCATGGACTGTGGAGCATTCAAAACAGGGACAGAGTAGAAACATTTTCACGTACGTGCTTTTCTAAAATGGGTCACTGAACATCTTGCTTTTTACTGATGATAGAAGAAAATGATTCAGATGTAACTTATCTATGTTTATGTGTACAGTAATGATAATATTCTCCATTTTTAACGATCGTAAATTTTGTATATGCACTATATAATATCGGCGAAACAGCTTCGAATACGAATACAAAAATTAGCAATTTTGCAATATTATAATTTCAACGTTTCGGTTCAGTTTTGGACCATTATCAAGAAAAGTCCGCGTCTGTTATTCATTACACTGACTATTTATACTTGTGAAAATTAGGTATTTATACATATTTGCTAATTGTGAAAAAACAGAATGAAATCAAAATAAGTGAAATGGTACTAGTCAATAAGACAGTTAGAACTGTACTAAACTGTAACTGTTGTGGCAAAGTCAAGACGGAAAACAGAAGAATATCGTAAATCGTTGAAATTATAATACTGCAAAATTGCTAATTTTTGTATTTGTGATCGAACCTGTAGCGCCGATATCATATAGTGCAAGTAATGATAATATCAATAAAACAGAAAGTTACCGAAAATGTTAATAGTACAAATACAATTCTACATCAGGCTGCGTTTCAATTACAAAAATGTAGACTGCAAGAAACTTTTTCATAGAAAGGGTAGAGCATTTAAAGCAGGTCACCTAAATATCTCGCTTACTAATAATGATAGACAAAAATTAGAAATTATAACTATTGAGTAAGTATCTGTTGCTCACTGAAAAGTCTGCGTAAATTAATATTTGCCTTAAAGATTTGCAGTATAGTGTTTGCAAAAATATTATCTTTCATTTTCAAAGCAAATGCCATAATGTTAAATCAACGAGTAGCAATTTGTTTGTGCGGAATAAATGAACCCCGGCGAGCTAGAGAAGCACGCTGGAAATATTAATGCTATCCATTGCTGAAACATTATATTTTATCAGGAATTCCCCCGTGAAGAACTGGACGGATGCTTTCGCGAGACTGATGAATATTTATCAGGCAGTTTTTATAATTTCTCAGCGATGAATTTAAGGTGTATGACGTAGATACCTTAGCCGTTGTGTTTTAACTCCGGCGGTTTTTTCGCAGCGACTTCTCTGGAATGGACTCATTGTTCGACGTCGGTTTGTATTACGAGGGCGCGAAGATGATCTCGTATAATATTCAAACAGCGAGAAATTTTTCTGGTTCCGTGAATGTATTGTACTCGCGATACGTCTGAAAAATTTAATATTGCAGTGCTAGTATTATACTCTGCTCCATGAAATTAAAAGGTCACTAAATGAGAATCGAAAAACTGTCCATCTTTGGGTTTCTGTAATTTTATGCAAAACATTTTTGCATCTACCCGTGCTCGTATCAAAGGGTAAATTTTATATTTTCACGTCCTCGAATATAATTTTTCATACCTTTGAATTTCGTTTTCTTTCAAAGACCCTATTTTGTTACAAGATAAAGCGAGAAGTTGCTTTCTATAGTTTGGCCTGTTTGCAAATTTAAATGACTCCGAGAGGTTTAAAAAATTTGTTGCATATTTTGTCACATAACTTTATGAAGAGAATCTCCTCTTTACCCTTTCGAAAGTTGTTTCGCGATTTTTTGTCGCAGTTTTCTTGTACTTTAAATGAAAACTGCGCCTCCGGCATTCTCCACATGCTTAACAACTATATGCTAAGCATGGCTACATTTATCATTTGTAAAATATTTTCCTTCTCTCGGCAAGACCTTAATTACACGGCGAATGTAATACAAAAGCAATAAGGAGAATGTACAACCCGTAATGGTATTCCCTTGGATCTCGACTTGGAACAGTTTAAAATTGTTTCTTGTTTGTGGTTCATTTGTAGAAGCGAACAAAACTTAGTTCGTTTAAAGACTAACGATTCGAGAAAAGTTTCTACAGACTCTTTTGGGAATGATAATATTTACAACTATATTAGTGGTGATGTTATCCGAAAAATCTTTTTAAGAAAGAAAATTATTCCAAATAAGTTAAAAGAAGAACTGAGAATATTCAAGAACAATTGCTATGATTATATATTACTTCTTCAAAAATATAATCAACGAACTCTTCCGACTTCTATCAAAAATCCACATTTTTCTGTGATTTTAATTTTTTCACGACTAGTATGTTCAACCAAAAAATCTAAAAAAATTCTCAAATATGGAGGTCGATAACTGCAATGTGTCACTTTCTTTTTAAATTTTCACATGCAAATCAACAGGAAAAATTGACCAAAAAATTGCTGAAATACAGAGTTAAACTACAACTGCCATCCAAACTTTTACACATAACGCTTCTATTTTAACGATCTATCAAATTCTCAATGTTGTTAAAGTTATCGATCGTAAGATTGTTAAAACAGATAAAGAGAAAATGATTTCGGCGCAACGGTTCGATCAAATAAACAATTAAAGCAATTTTACTTCTTGTGCCTCGTTGTCTGTACCTCAGTAACCTGTGAAACAACGTATGAAGAACACGTGTCACCAAACAAAATATCCATGTTAAAATTTCTATAAAGCAAGTTAGTAACAGCATATAATACTTAAATTTGAATAGATGGTGTAATTTTCCAATATCATAACCGTTTCTCTGTGGTATATTTTCAGATGCAGTTTTTTCCGCATTCGTGAAAATGATCCAAATTAGGATCGAAACGTAGAAAGTGTAAATTTATTTGTAAAATTGCTTTAATTGTTTATTTGATCGAACCGTTGCGCCGAAATCATTTTCTCTTTATCAGTTTTATCAAATTCTCATTATCTAAAACAGGGCAGGAAGTAATCTCCGTGATCAGACTGAAGTTTTGATTACAATGACTATAAATTATGATAATTTTACGGAAATTTTGGCCGGTTAAATCGTTCGAAGGTCAGTTTAGAATCAAGCTTGTACACGCTCCCAAAATTCCCGCGAGACTCGTGAGATGATAAAGAAGTTACCGGCGGATATGTAGCGAACAGACGGATAAAAATTCGAGATTTCCGTAAGGAGAGCCAACGGATATAATCCCATCAGGCCGTGGACGGTCCGGCGAAGCGAAAATCATGAAAACACGATTCCCCATTCGCCGCGATATTGCCGTAGATTTTTCTAGCCGTCGCGCGTTGGGTCAAAAACGCGAGGACGCTGCGCCGCGGCTCAATATCCAGCAGGATATCAGATCCCAGGGCCCGGGGTGTCCGCTTTATCATCCGAATAAGTGTAGCAAGCGGGTAAACTCGAGCGGATAACGGTAGTCTTCGAGAAAATACAACGAGCTAGCTGGCAAGTGAGCGAATCACTGACGGCAGAGAAGGAGATAGGGCTTTCAGAGCGAAGCCGGACGATGGAAAGGGATGAAACCACCATATAAGGGACTTTATTTCCGTTTCGCAGTAGCTCCGTTTTATTTCCTCCTCCCAGACCTCTCTATCCCGCCGAGCGTCGCAGCCTTCCTTCCCTGGCAAATGGAACGACGAAAGTTAATCTCGGACAGTTATCCGATGACTTCTTCCCGCTTTGTCTTGCAACAAATGCAGCGGGTGCTCGAATTGTCACGGCACTTGACATCAATGCAAGGGAGAATGGAGTAATGACGGTCACTTATGCAATAATTATAATAAAATGAAAATGTGAAGAGAAATATTTACTTAAAAATTGACTGACCTGTCCAATCAATGAATATTTGAGCCTCGTTAACAGTCGCAATTTTTTTCATTCTTTGCTATATTGAAGATAACCTACTTTCGTTTATGTTAACACAACAAATTTTTAAATTTTATATTCCAATCGGTTTTACTGCTGGGTGCAAGCTACCAAAGTTTTGCTGGACATGAAGCTAGGTAACGTTACACAAGTCTGCCATTTTGTAATTTTATACAAAAATGCGAAATGTAATAACAAAACACAATTCCAACAATATTTGACATGAAATAGACAGTGGGTCAAATGACCAATGAATTAGCATACATTTTTAACGAATGAATAAATGCACTTACCAAGATATTCTTAAAATAAATTTAGGCCAAGTGTTTCAACCGGGGTCCATTAGTATCAATATAGTTTTTGCAGTGAACAATGCACTCTTCCAAATATTTATATAATTATCGAAGAGCATAATTGTCAAAGATAAATACTAAAACAAAAATTAAATATTCTTCAGTTATTACAATTTTACGAGGTTCACGTTTTTTTATGTTGAAGGGAAGCCATGTTCTTTTCGCATTTTATTGCGTCTTAAAAAGTAGAATACAATGTATTGTATAATTAAAAAGTAGAATAGGATTTTCAGTTTGATATAATGTTTTAAATCTCGCGAAATTATCAGCACACGCACGGTAAGCGATTACCGTATCACATTTTTCGATGTCATTAAAATGTTAATAAAAGCAGCACGCAATAGCTCCTACTTACTTGTTCTTGTGAAATTGTAGAATAATTGTTCTATAATATAATTGTGAAATTGTCGTACCTAACCCATTCAGTTTGTGAAATGAGAGACGGATGAATAATAATAAAAGTAATAACAATAAATATGCGATGTTAAGTATAAAATACTAATCAAAAGATATGCATATTTATATTATCATTTAGTCGCTCCTTTTATTCGAAATAATGCATAAATATACTGGTACTGTACATCGTTAGATATTGCTATCTACCATTTTCTATTCATATTCTATTCTATGCCTATCTTATACGTACAATGGTCTATAGTAGAATCAATGACATAACAATAAATTGTTAAGCTTTGTATTATTTAACAAATGTTTAAGACTATTTCATACTATTTCATCTGTTAAGAAATTTCTATAATCCAAATATCACTTCAAAAATAAATGATTTGAATTTTGTAAACATTGCCTTGTTTGACGTGGTATTGCGATTGTATTCTTATGTATACGACAAGAGTTCTTATTCATTTTCTACATACATAACTGGTTACATAATTAATTTCATCTGTATAGAATTCGTCAAATCAATTTGAATAGATAGAGACAAATTATTGATATTGTTAGTTCTTATTGTATTTAAGATTCCGATACAGTAGTATAACGATACTGTATGGCCATCACTATCGAATAATGTATTTCAGAGGTTTAATCGTCACATTTTCTTTGCCAAACACGGCAGATGTCCACTTAAATAGAATGACAAGTGAAGTGGCGTATGCAGTGGCAGACAATACATACAGCAGTGGTGATGTTGCTCGGACTAGTGTATATTAATGAATGTCCATTTAACCGCACTACTGACGTGATATACCATTTCTATCATTTCTCTCCAATGCGCTACTACATACAACAGTTCACTTTCGTGTGCGTTCAACATTAAACTTTCGAACATGTATATCCCCTCTGTAACATTGTGACGTGATATTTCAACCATTTGTAATATCTAATTTTTCCGTTATTTGTTATGCAACTTCAAATACTCGGGGCAAAGAAGCAAAAAGAAAAATTGGGTAAGTAGTTGTATATTTGTGCAGATTTAAACTTTAAATTAAAAATGCATTAAACGTTATTAAGCTTATCAGTACGTTTAGTTTGTAATTCTGTATGCAAATGCTAAATGGAACTGCGTAAACAAGTATTCGTATAGCTAAGAATTTCAATATACTTCAAGTCCAAATAAAAAGGCAACGTGCTAACAATTAATTCAATAACATCTGCAACGTTATTCATCAGTGAAATCGTTAAATGTTTAGACTATATGTATAATACTTGTAGACCCGGTATGCTAGATATAAATATGTACATAGATATAGAAAATGCATAGAACTCAGTGTTTCAAGATAACGGAACATTTGGTCCTCGCGCATGACGTCACAAGATAAATTCAAAATGGTGGATAGCGACATAAAAGTGAGTTACGACACAAAATATTTATGCATTATTTCGTGAACATTTGGAAGAATGGTGCAAACACGTTGCATAAAGAATTGTAAGAAGCAACAAAACCGCGATACAAATATATCTTTTCACGAGAAAGTATTTTATACGTAATATCGCATATTATATTGTTCTTACCATTCTTGTTTAAAAACAAACAAGCTGTACAATATACATTTCATATTATCAACATCTATGCTAAAACTTAGATTTTCCCAATTATAATTAAAAATAAGTTAGCATAGTTATTTTAAATAATTACAGTTAGAACAAAGTAAAAATGAATGGGCAATAAAATAAAATCTACATTACAGTGAAGTGCAAAGTAAAAAGTCATATAACTCGATTTTTTTGCTAATAAAAAACAGAAATTCTACGAGCATAAGGATCTTTGCTTGAAAAGTGCAAAAGATTATAAAACAAAATATTATCGAACGTATTCTAAATAGTAAGAAATTGGTTTCGATTTTCCCTCGAGAAAACGAAATGATTTTTAGAATTTCTTAAAAGAACCAGAAAGTTTATACTTATTTTAATTCTCCTATGACCATAGATATATCAAGAATAACAACAAAATAGAATTTTATTTCGGTTTTGTTGCAAATGAACCGTTTAGGTTAATGCGATCGTTGCGTCTTCATATTCATTCTCGATCGTGTAATTGTTGCTCGCGATTTGTTTTTTTCACTCTAGATGTTTTGCATGTATGGTCTCTCTTCTTGGCTTGGTAAGTATAAACTTGTGTTGCGTCATCCTCCCTTATACTTTATTATATTATTATATAAAACAAATTATATACTTTGTGTGTTGTTTCCCCGTTTATTATTCTGCCGCGTAAGCCATGACCTATTAATCTGACAGGTTTAAACGAAATTGATAAACCGATACAATCCTGGAACGGGCATGTTGTCTGAAGCCGGGTCTATAAGTATAGTATAAGATTAATTTTAATTGGATTTATTTCTGAATCGAAACCGTCAACGCGGTATTTTTATTTTTGATTTTCCTCCGACTTCGAGCTTCAATATTTCCCAGACCTGATTTATATCGCGACTTTTGACCTACTCTGTATATAAGATTTTTCAAACTGTATCCATAATCTTTTTCCATAAAATATATTGATAAAATTTTCGGTCTGGGATACCAGTATATCTAGTACGTACAGAATAGAATTAGGTCTAATCAATCGGTAAGATTCTCATAGTTGAGCCCTTTGGCGTGGACCACGGACGTAAGGGACGTTAGCTTTCATTCCCAAATCGGATTCCAGGTGGCTGCCAATAATTAATCCAGACACGTTCGCGAGCGGTTCTCCAGCGTGAAGAACCGACGCGACGAAGTTAATTAAAATGCGAGTCACGGGTCACGATGTCACTACTAATTTACAGAGCGCAGAAGCCGCGAAAAAGGTCAATCCCATTCTTTACGGCCACGGTTTGAACGATGTTTTGATTTAAATTGAGTTTCCCTGCTTTTTAATGACGTTCCGAGCAGCCGTGGTTTCTGGACCGGTGAAACTTTTTTATTTTCTCATCAAACCACGAAGAATATCTGATTGCCAGTGAGTAAAACCATTTGACTATTATTTGCATTTCACATTTTAGTGCATTGTCCAAAAATTATAATGACACCGTTAAAATACTTACATGTAATGCAATAATTAACTGTATAAGAAAATAATGCGATGTTTTTGTTTCATATATCCTGTACAGATATACAGTATATCCAAGAAGTATTTGAACCCAAAAATTTTTGATTCTCGACGAATTTAACATGTTAACAATTTCGTAAAAAGTATGACCTATAAAGAAACTTGAACTTATTTTAAAGTGAGAATTCTACTTTCGCACAACATTATTAATTTATATCTCAGATATTTTTTAAAGAAACTGAACCCATTTTTTCTAAACAATTGTATAAATTGAAACCTTTATAAAAACTGTATTCGAATACTTTCCGTATCTACTGTGCATGCTAATCAATTTCCTTGTACATGATGGTTTAAAATAACTTGTTCTTTTCGAGGAAGAAAGGATTAAATATTTCCCGAGATTCTCTAGAATTTGGTCAAAAATTTCCAAAATATAACACGACTACACCTCACATAAAATTCTAAGAAAAATTTTACAAACAGTATATGTAGAATGATTTTCTTGGGCTCGTTATAGGGATGTAACAACGAGCATACAATTTTCAACCTTCCAATATTTCGATTGTACTAAACCCCGAGTTCTTAGAGAGTGTTAGAGTATCCATTAATTCAAATATCGATTTCCAGCTGGTGCAGAACCATGCTATAAAACGCGTAACTTGGCCAGCGATCCTTAATGTCCCGAGGTGATCGAAACGGATAAAGCACGGAAATGGAGGAAGAGGGATTAAGCGATTTCGTGATGCTAAACGCATCTGACCAACGCAATGCATGTTCGACGCGGGATTTGCTTGGGAACATTAACACGGACCGATTAAATCGACCAATGTACTGGACGAGCCGAATGTGGCGCCGGATATGAACTTAAAATTTGCATAGCACGACACAGTCGGCAGCTTCGCGCGATTAACGTGATCGCGGCACAGACAAGGTATAGGAGTAAAGAAATTACCATATGGGGTCTCGTGTCTGACGTTTTGAAGTATCGACATAGGTCAAAATAACTCGATTTCTTACGCTCTCTACGCTGACGAACAATAAATGTTGAACTAAGTCCCACGAAAACGATCAAATCTGTAGTGTAATGTAATCTGTAAGTAATGACTGTGTCTGTTTCCATGATCTCGATCGACAAATTGTTAATAACATATATTCATGTTTTCAGCGCACTGGTTCGATCAAATACAACTACTTAACGCATCACCGACCGGTGATTATATTGAAATGAATTTTGAAATATCTATGGCACATGGCTAAACTCTTTAATGGAACCTTCAATAGCAACAGCAATTTTCATTGTGAACTAACAAGTCAGTCTTAATAACGTCATCTAATAGTTTCATTTAAGATGACAATGTAAAAGAAAATTTCTATGCTTTCTTTTGGTGCAGCAGAATTATTGAAAATCCTGTTAATAGGCTTTCGATCAAATACTACTACTTAAGCAATTTTGCAAATTAACACGAAAATTTTCAACGTTTCGGTCAACTATTTAGACCATTTTCAAGAAAAAAGATTTTTCGTATAATTGCGTATGTAAAAATTATTAAATTAGTATACATTATGTTCAGCACAAAAAACGAATAATTCCAAATGTTTTAAGTACAAAAGACCACATACTTGCTAAGTGAATAAACTATTTTAAACATTATGCGAAAAATCTTTTTTTAGTGCTAAGGGTTAATTCTGTGTTAAAGCGATTTATATATTTTTCATACACGTAAATGTATTCTCGAATCGTGTCGTGACGATCAATTCTATTTAAATTTGCATCGTGCGATAGACTTATGTCTGTTCGTATTCATTTCATTTGTATATCCAACTTGAATTATCTATTTCCTATATTAATTCGGATGTAGTCTTTGACGGTTGGTCGATTGAAATTAATTAATTTGTTCTTTCTGACACACAGCAGGAGGAAAAGAACTCCATCGACAACTGAGATTGTGACGCAACCTGCCGTGGCTTCTTCAAGCAGGAAAGAACGTGAGTATAAATATATATTTTGCCAATTAAACTTTTATAAACCAATTATTATGTCACTTCCGATTTATTAAAGCTTGAGAACAGCACGTACAGACGTTATTATCTTGCGGACTTTTCCGACCTAGAATAATTCCATTTAATAGTAATTGATTTGATACCTACATATTTAATAATGTAAACAATATTTTGAATACTGGTATAGCACTTTATTGTGGTGACTCTGAGTCAGCACTCGAGTGCTAAGGGTTAATAAGAGTTAGACTACTTTACTACATAGAGAATTTTAATTTTCCATAAAAATCCGCAGTCTAGTGATTCGCTTTACCTTTCCAATTTTGATTTTATTCACCAAATCAGTTCGATGTTGAATTTTTCAAAGTAGTGGACACATTAACCACAGAGAAAGCTGTTAGTTAATAAGAGTTAGGCTACTTTACTACATAGAGAAGTTTAATTTTCCATAAAAATCCGCAGTCTAGTGATTCGTTTTACCTTTCCAATTTTGAGTTTATTCACCAAATCAGTTCGATGTTGAATTTTTCAAAGTAGTGGACACATTAACCACAGAGAAAGCTGGATAATTTCGTCGTCACTGAGATTTAAATTGTTAAATCCAGCATCGATCGGGCTAAACGAAATGATCATTAAAAGGTTCGGAGTTTCAGTGGTTGTTGTATACTAACCGCTTGGAGAACACTTCCCTCTGGTTCGGAAACCGCCGAGAAATTCCGACGTCCGAACGCAATAACTGGTATCCGCGTTAGTGACGATAAAACGAAAGGAATCCGTACACGAAACCGTAATGCGTATGCAAATCGGACGTTACGGTAGCGGCGGAGGCAATTTAAAGTGAATCTCCGAAGCCGTAAAGCAGAAAGAAGCATTCTAATGGGGATCATACGTTCCTCGAAACTCTATCTCGCTCGTAAACCGTTTTAAAAATGCCGCGCCACGCAATCCGCGTGTTCGACTTGTTGCGCCTGAATAATATTTAATGACACATAAGTCATCGTTTCCAGCGCGTTAAGCGCAGCGCAACCGTAAATAGAAACGACCCCCGTAAAATGCTATTTCGCGCCATTAATTTGCACACACTTGCCGACTGCCTCGTGTGCACTCGATCACGCGAGCTTGATAAAAGAAAGTCGATGGTCAACGTGTCATAAGTTCGCTGCTTACCAAAAAGTTGACCTTTTTACGAGCTACTCAGCCTCCATAAACATAATCGCATCACCGTTACCGTCACTGGATATGTGGAAACGCGTTATGATCGCGTTAACACTTGAGTTTCGTAGAGCCTGCATCAGTTTGAGTATACCTCGGTATTATACTGATTCTCCTCAGTCTGTCCCGTGTGCTTTCAAATGGGATTAGTTTGTAATTTAGTGTTATTGCCACAATGGACTGCGGAGCATTGCGCAAAATAAGAATTGTCTGCGTAGGCTGGAGGAAATGAGAGTTCGAACATGCAAAAGCTACTTCAGATTTATGTTCCTACAATAAATAGAGAATAGTAAGGTAAATGTAGCAATTAGTGACCCTGGAATATACTTCTTCTTTATAGATGTAGTTGTTCGAATGTTTTCACCTATAATTCTCTCTTCTCGGAAAAATAAAAATGTTCTGCGTTAATTGTAAAATATAGAAACCAAATAAAAAGTTCTTTAATTTTTGAGTAATTGTGAAAGAATGGGAAATAGTACATTATGCTTGTAAATACTCGTAGCGTTCTTTCTGTTTTAAATTGCACCTATTCATTCTTATTGTAAGTGCATAAAATTTGCAGTCTAGTGATTACCATAGAACGTAACGTAAAATAAGAAACTAGTCCAAGCTGTTGCGAATGACCAGAAAGTCGATGGTACATAAAACGCATACATAAAATAATGGAGTTCCTCTCTTAACAATTTTAATAGATTGATAATAATAGACCTCAATCATATTATCTGGCAATGTCCAGAATATGATTCAGAACGAGAACACCTGTTTGAACTGCTCCTCAATCGCAAACATTTTCCTCCCTACACTATTAACCCTTTGCACTCGAAGCTATTTCATTTCGAAAATTAAACACGTCTTCCTATCTAGAATAACTCCATTCTATATAATTTTGTTTATTTTGTGGATATGAAATTAATAGAATACCTCATGCAATATTCAAATGTTTAATAATTGGATAGATCCCAACATATTTAATAATGAAAACGCTATTAGAATTATAGTACAGCAATTTTTAGCGGTGACTTTTAGTCACCACTCGAGTGTTAAGTGTTCATTCTTTTCTAAGCGTACGAGACATCACAGCGCTAATGTTTATTTTCAACTTCCTCAAAAAATGTAAGATTAGGATTTAACACCCACCATTTATAATAATTTCATGTATTAATTGTAAGCTGTAATTTATGTTACATGTATATGATATTGTATACTTATGTTACATCTACTACTGTATATGTATAATATGATGTATTGTATAAACCAAACAAGGTTTACGACATTAATAAATAAATAAATAATACTTGTTCATTTATTTCATTCAGTTTACTGCATCTCTGTAGTGGGTATGTTCTAGAAATTGAAATCTGCGTTCCCAACGGAGTCTTGCTCACGAACTAACACGGTACTTTGATTCTTGCATCGGTACAAGTTGCTTGTGATGTCGATTCGTAGTTAGTGCAAGTACATATGTACATACACATATGTTGTAACATGCATCATGAGTCTGAAGCATCGTCGTATGTTTCGACATGTACAAAGGGATTTAGATCTACAGATTAGTAATCGTTAATTGAATCTGTGTAACCGGTCAATTAGACGAATTGTAAATTTCATGCTAGTAATTACTATCATAGAAATTTCAAATATTACTTTTGTGTTAACGTCGGTTTGTGTAGCGACGCGAAAATATACATATTTTATGTAGTACGTTTCAATGTTTCGTGAAGAACATATATTTTTCAGTAAATATTATTGATGTTTGTAGATTCTATTTTAAATTACAACTATTAGATAATTAATACTTAATTCATTATATGATTTAATATCATGCAGAATTATCCAAATATATAAATAATCCGAATTTCCATAAATACTCAAAATAATTGAACCAGTCGAGATAACGGAAACAACACTTCGCCTCAAGCGGCTGCCAATCAATTATATTGTAAATAATCCCGGAAATGAAGGAACAGAAAAAGACGTAGATTGACTGTAACATCTCTCTGTTCTCCGCAAAGTTTCTAAACTGTATGTCCGGGCCAAAGTATTCTATCAGTCGTCGACGACGACAATGTTCTCGTTGTACAGATCGTTTATAAATTGATAAGTCTTCCGCGAATGTTTATAAAACGTTGACAAATACGCGTCGGATTCGCTCTCCACCGAGAAATTCGCTTTTCAATGGAAATCGGGAGAAAGGCTGGAAAAGTGGGGGATCCCGAGCAGGAAGAGGAGGTGGAAAGAGCGCGCGGCATCGAGGCAAAGCGCGGAGAATGCGAGATTGAGACACCGGAAACGGAAGCCATTAATGGCGTTCACGACGAGTACCGTCAAGTGGATGAAGCTAGATAGACGAACCAAGAGGGAGTGGGAAGAAGAGAGTAGAGGAAAATGAGAGAAAGAGAGAGGGAGCGAGAGAGAGAGAGAGGGGAGGGGTGGGAGGGAGATTGTCGGAGACTTAAAACGTGGGACGCCGGAGCGGAAGGGTAAAGGAGGGTGACCGTAGGAGAAAATCGTGCAACGGAGGGACGAAAGGGGAGCGAGAGTTACACAATGGCATTGTGAATTCGTAACCACGCTTTCGGATCTCCTTTTCTGCAGTCCTCCTGCATCGCCCAGCCATCTTCAATGCGTCCCTCCAGGTCTGCAGAGTGCCGTCGGAAAACCCCTTGACGCGTGTCGGGTTCCACGTATTTACCGTTTTTAATCCTTCGAGCGAAGGGCTCCAACGTCCTCCCTACCCCTTTGCATCCAACGGCACTCGTTCTTTCGACTCAGCCCCTTATACCTTTACCTTTACCCTGAGCCCTCACCCCGCCGACCGCTCGAGCATCGAAAATTTTGAACAGCTACTTCTCGCGGGAACTGAAAGCATCGCGGGAATACACGGAGACCCTGTCCCGTGTGTAAACCCCGGATTGTTTCGCCAGGCGCGTTTTGACACTTGCGAGTGCGGTTGTTAACCCTGTGCGCGCTGGGTTCTCAACTTTGGCTCACCGTTTTATTCAGTTCTCGTTGAATTTTATATGCGCCGGATACACCGGGATTGAAAAAATATTTGTACGCTAAATTACCGATTCTAGCAAAAGAATTGTTGATATTTCGAACTAGGATATTTTCGGTAGAGGAAACAGCACAACGATCAATTTCCATTCGTTTCAAAGCTCGAAACACCTCTATTTTTTACCATCCTTTTTGTTAGGAAGCAATCCTAGCTCTGAACGAATCTATTAAAAATTTCAAGATTGAAGCTTCCGCTTTAGAGCGAGGTCTTAAAAATTACTTTTGCCTTTTTTATGGAACAAAAATTAGGAACATCAATTTATTAATATTTTTGTAGATGTTTTAATTAGTAACGTGTTGGACGAAAAAGCGTCTTATGTTGTTCAGTTACTGTACCATGAGTCCAATAACATTTGTTGTACTACTTTTTCCACGAAATTATTACTTCTTAAATTTCGACAATTTCTCGAGAATTACAATCAAATCGTTGACTTTGACAGTGTTTGCTTCACCACAGTTATCTGCACTAAATCGTTCAATTTAGAATACATTGCTATTTGCAACTGAAAGAATTTATATTGCAATCCAATAATAGCGTATCTAAGTTTCAAAACGTGAATTACCCCGTTCCAAGAAGTAGAGCAATCCTACCTCTGATCAGACAAGTAGAATACGCCAGTCTTTTGTCTGTTGAGTAGTATGAGTAGTATGAGTCCAACGATGGTCAGACAAGCGAAATGTATCTTTTCCTCTTTGCAAGTTCCAAAATATTTTACTTCAAAACAGTGGGCTTATACAGTAAATAACAATTCATCATAATTTCTTACAAAATGTAGGAAAAAAAGAACAGAAATATCAACAGAGAATAAAATACGAATATTAGCACTTTACTTACCAGAAGCCTAATAATTGTTAATGCCTGAGCGGTACGTAAACGGGCTCGACAATTTTCTTTGAAATAATAATTTCTGAAGAATTCTCCTTTGCTACACTACATTAATTCAATTAAAACAGATTTAATTCAAGTAAACAGATATGTATCAAGAGGATCCATCAATTTTCAATGATTAATTTATAAATAATAGACAAACGAAACAGTGTACAATTTATTTACAGCTTAACAGCTTTCAATAGGTCGCACAGTTTCTACAAGCCATGTGTCGAAGCTATCGATCAAATCGGTTGATTCTTTAGCTGCCTAAATGGAAACATCACTCGTGGGCGATCATTTTTTTTTCTCTAGAGCGTTTCCGGTCGGCTAAATCCGGTAGCCAGCACAATATAGACGAACGATGCGACACGGAAGATCACGTACGAGAGAAATTAGTCCCGATTGGTGCGTAGGAAAGAAACGAGAACCGTGAGTTTATGCTATCGACGACGAGGACGCGGATAATAAATCGAGAGGGATTTCCAATGGCTTAACGATCACGCGACTTCCATCGCTAGAAGAATTTATGTCGCCGGAACGACTCGCGTCGCTGAATTTTCGATCGGACTTTACGACTCTGGAATCGGCGCTACACTGGAACGATTGAGAAAAATAACTGGACTATCTCAACTCTATTTTTAATTTTCTGGAAAAATTGTTTAGAATAGAAATATGCTATTTCAAATATGAATTCAGGATCTAAATAGGTCCTATCACTAGAATATGTGAGGAATATAGGTTTGGCAGACCACTTATTTATGCTATTGTTTAGTTTGTGGAAAAATTGTTTGCAATTTTACTCAGTATTATTTTTTTTTAATGGAATTCCTATGCACTTTTTTATAGTTTCGTGAACAGATTGTGGATGCTTATGCAAAAGAAAAATGTTCCAAATTAATTCCAAGAAAGAGCAATTATTACTTAAATATCGTATGATAAAATGTAGATATTATTTCTTTAAAAGAAATATAAGAAAACGTGCATTGAATAAAATTCCATGGAATTATATGCGGCACCGCAAACAGTGTTTTACGAGAATGACTGTCACGTGCGTCTAGATTAAACGATTTGGCTCAACTTTTCAACAAATATTACTTAAACATCGTATAATAAGATGTACCTATTGATTTCTTGAAAAAACGTAATTTCAGACGTAAAAAAATAGTTATGTTTCTCTTATTGTTCAACAGTTCAAAGTACCTCTTCGTGGTGCTTCATATTACAGTCACCTGGCAAAGCGAATAATACAAACGATGCACAAATATCGATCTTTAGAACGTAAACCGATGTCTACGAAAATAGCCGTTCGTTTCCAAAATGCGCAATCGCCGCGAAAATCGGCTGCGCGGAAACGCGATCGCGCTATCAAAGATTTAACAGACTGTGTTACTTCTTCTTTTTTTTTTTGTCCATGGTACACTGTCAAAGGATTGATTCGATAGAGTCCGATGCCCATTAGTCCGAACCAATTTATGCGACGCTTCTCCGAGGAATTTACGCGAGCCAGTCCTTTGACGGGGATCTCTGTCCACGTTGGAACCGGTAAATCAGATTATTCTTTTTCACAAGATTTCGTTTTGGCGCGCTGATACTCGAAAAAGCGTAACAGATTGTTTCATCTAGTTAAGAGGCGGGGGTTTTTTGACAAAAACAAACTAACGGTGTTCTCTGTGTTTTTGGAGTCTCGGGGAATTTTGGATGTTGCTGCTGGTAGCCGAATGCAAGCTAATAATATCTTTTAGTTTAGCTAGTTCGGGTTGCGTCTACCTGTAGGTTGTATTTTACCTGTGAACTTCTACCTCGTATGGTTCCCGGGTGAAAATTCACTGATTTTCTGTTACAGATAGTGTGAAGTTTGTTTCACTGGTGTTCTGCTGCTACCTGATGCATAATACTTTGCGGGAAATGTGAGATTCTGAGTAGAACACAGCTGATGGACTTTGAGGATAAAAGAAGAATAGGTAAGTGTTAACTCTTGATATTTTTGAGGAATTCTTGATGTTTATATCACTATTGGTACATGTGGAATGTGTTTATTAATCTATAAAATGTACTTGTTAGAATATTTTGATTGCATTACAAATGATCGGGTCTGAATGCAAAATTACAAAACACAGAAACTGCATATTTCGTTTCTTAAAACTCAAGAACATTAAAGGCGAGTAGTACATCTTACGTTGTAAAAATTGCTGAATTCATTTAGATTTTTCACAATTTTTATGCCATGTGTATTTTAACATATTATTTGTCTACGAAGGTATTATTACATTTACGTAATCATTGTACACAGAATCGCCATGTAAGAGCACTTTTCAATAGTTGTTTTATTAAACAATTTACTTTGCTTTTGCGGATTTGTGGAGATTGGTAAAAGCATTCATAGAAGAATGTATGAAAAATTTTAATATTTGCATTATGAAAAATATGAAACCACTTCACCGATGCTGGTAGATTTCGTGTTAATAAATCACAGCTAATCGGTTTCGTAAATCCTGCTAACACTTTTACTGTTTTGTGATACAGCTATTCACTCTCGTAATAAATGCATAAAGGCTACGGCCTAATTACAAACCATGGTAATATTTTATACGAAAGCGTTGTTCGAAGTGGTCGAGAATGAAAGCGTAATAGCAATTACTATAAGCCTGTAGTGTAAGGTCGATGGAAAGAGTTCCCACTGTGCGTGATACCATCAAAATGAAGTTCTTACATCGACCTGCCAGCCAGGAACACCTTCCACCGGTTAGTGTTACTCGGAACGCGCCAGTAACTATTAGCAACTTAACTAATTCCGAAATTATAACAGTTAAGAGAAAGTTTATGGAACAGAAGTTCCCGGAAAAAAAGATTGCGTTATGTGTATCTCTCCTATAACGTTGCCGCGGAAATGCGAAATTTGCAGCACGAGGAAAGTTCGCAACTTTCCATTACTATCTGGCTAGTTCCATTTACCTGGCAATTAACCTCGAAACGGGTAATTATCGTCGTCAGTTTTACGACAGCTTCGGATTTCGGGGATGAGTCTCGAATTTAATGATCGTCGGCGACGTAAAGCTTTACTGCTCCGCATTGCAAACCGTTATTTTAACTTTAATAAACCGAGGATAATGGGAATGCACGTGCTTTCATTCTTTCCGGCGTTGCATTATGATAAATAATGAGCGGTCTCTGCCGAACACCATATCTGTTTGAAGAATTTCTTATCGTTAGACTGACAATTCGTGCAGTTACAGCTTTGAAAAACGTTCCGTACGGAACAGATAAATATTTTCATAAAAATTAATATCGTACTGCTTTGACTTCAGTGAAATCGTTAATTACGAAAATGGATTCCCATTCAAGTAAAATTCTTTCTTAAATTTTCTTTTTTAAAACGCTTCTCCCATAATATTGTGAGTAACGCAGAAATAGTGAATTCGCTTAAAATTACCTCGAGTATGAAATCCATTGAATGGCGGAAAAGTTGCTACTATAGATTAGGAAATGTAAAGCGTTCGCGTGATCACGTTTGCGTCACACATTGTGTAACATTACTCACTTTCTTTCTTGTTACAGTCACCGACTGTTAATTGTATATGGTCACACGAACACTTCTTTTAAATAGAGGATCAAAAAGTTTCTTCAGTGCACGTGTTCTGTTAGATTAGTTTACAGTAATCCATTATAACAGAGTTCCAAAAATTCCAACGATTTAACGGTTCAATTAAAATCCCTGCCGAAGTGCAGTATTCACTAATTACTCTAGCAGACGAAAATAAACGATCGCATCAAGTACTCTTAAATTTCCCCTCCATTTAGAAGCGCAATCGTTAGCTAGCCGTTTGCTTCGGAAATCAACTTCGCCGGCGCTATTACTTTCAGCCGTAAAACATAGGGACGCAACACGGACGTTCGGTGTCGCAAAAACGTCCACGTAACTCCAGCCATTCATTGCCAAAGAGTCTTAAAAACTGCTAGGCATTTAATACCTAAAATTGTTAGCTACACGATACACAGAAATCTTTATGCGCCTATAACGTAAGAACAACCTCGAAGAAATGCATACAACGAGGTTTAGTACTCTTGTTATTTTAGTCACTCAGAATTGTATTTCACAAGATTAACGTTGCATTTAATCGGATTCAACAGTATTATAATTGCATCAACCACTTGCCAAATTATTTTCCTCGCGACTACAATAATTAGAAATTCATTATGCAATAAAATTCTTGTGCAATAATTGCAGGGTAAAATGAAATTATCTCGTTATAGAAATTATTACTCGTCCAACAGGGGAGTTTGGTTCTATTTTCATAAGATAGTATCACAAACGAATGTTCAATTGAATGAATACTTACTATTTTTCTACAAAGTATATTAACCTTTGTTACTACGATATCTTGTGAATCTACGTTACTCATCGCATAATTAGAAAATTAGCTCTAACAATTTGATCAAAATAAAGAAAATACAAATGTTAGAAAATATTACCATAAACGAAGGTTTAAATTCTTCTGGGACAAACACGGCGAAAATGATTACGAAACAATGAATGTATGGAAACAATATACCGTCAGAGACGATTAATAATTACTAGTATAAAGGAAGATTGGAAATCGCTGATATAGGAGATCTGAATAAATTCATCTCGAGAAAATTAATAAAGTCTGCTGCACGGGACCGACGGAAAAAAGGAACAATGGGACAAAGAGCGGGTCCTTCGACAAGCAATTAGCTTCAATGCAGCAAATCGCAATCAGAGAATAATATTCGAGTTAATAACACCTATCAGAGCCGGGTAACGTTTCGTTCCCCTTCTAGATACATCATTTCTCTGGGTCCTTGCATCTGGGAACGTCGGTATTCTCAGACTGCGCGCCGCGGCGCGGCGGGTCGAACGGGTCTGCAGGATCCTGAAGAGAAATATGGTCTCACCAACACACAAGCGCGAGACTGTACAGAGGGAATTCCTTGGAAGACCTTAAATCTCCCTTCGAACACAAAGCGCGCGGTTCATTCTTGAGAATAAGACGAGCAGGGTCTAACCCTTCGTGGGGCCGCATCATTCTATCGGTCTAATAACCTTGAAATTAGGTTCCCGGAACGTTAGCTCGATCGCCTAATTTCTTTGATAACCACCGGGCTTTTTACGAACTGTCCAAGGAACGCAACAGAGGTATAAGCAACTATAATGACATTACTAATTATCTGAGAAGTTAATGCAACGTTGAAAGTGTGTTTACATAAATAAGTCAAGAAACAGTAGTCTCAAGATTTTTCTTGAGGATCTTCATCGGAGTTTCATTGCTATACTAGTTCAGAAAATCTTTATATTAACTGTTTAACCTCGAAATTTGATCACACTTTGTCAGATTCGCTTTGTCAATTTAATGGAGACTTTCTTGTATTCTATGTTACTTCATAAAAATAACAAGAATGTATTTAAGGTAATATTTTTTCTCGATCGCACTTGAAATATATAAGAAATTTATGATTTCGGCACATGGTTCGATCAATAAATTATGTATTTAATATTGAAATAATAAAATAAGAATGTGTTTAATACACACACACACACACACACACACACACACACACACACACACACACATAACGTCGAATTAAATTTCATGTAATTTTTGCAAATTTGCTTATTGTCTCCAATTGATCGAACCAGTGCGCCAATAACATTAATTGTAGTTTTGAACAATTGTCGATCGAGATACAGAGAACTGTAATAAACATGATAATGTAGATGTTAAAACATAGTTTCAACATAGAGTCCAGTGGATTTTAGACAATGAATTTTTAGATTTTTGTCCACAGGGTATCGCACTGTGCGTCGTGCCTCTTCGAGAATCCGCGTCCGAAACGCCCGAAGAGTCTGCAGGAGCGTGTTCCCGAATAGAACAGGTGGTGAATTCAAAACGCGCTCGCCCGGAGCTACGGAACATCTACGTGGCGTGGCGATTAGAAACTCCGGGTTCCCTAGATCGCATCCGCACGATCCTCAAAGAAATCTTGCATCTCGAACCCGATCCTCCTCGACCTCCGCAAAATTAGCCGGAGACCTCTCGGGCCCGCGGAAACCCTAGTACGAAGTTGACTTTCCAGAGTTTGGAAATTGATTTATGGTGTCCACTATTGAATGGAACTTCGGGGAAACGTTGCACGGTATAAATGAAAAATGACCACCGGCAGGAAAACTTTCTTAAAATCCGTCCGGGCCGAATCAGAAACGAAAGCTCTCCGCGAACGAGAAAAGTGGAAAGTATCTAGCAGGATCAGCGATTTGAGAGTCAGCCGTTTGATGAAGTTCTCGCGCATTAAATTTTAATGTGCTGTTACTCGTTCGGAGGACGGCGCCGAAACTTTGGTTAGTAATAAAGCGATTTAATTGATCTTCGACTCCTGTCGCTCCAGGCTCCACTGTCTTTAAGGGTGTCTCATTTCGACTGCTCGAACTTCCTTTAATTTTGTGCTCTCGGCTTAGTCGTTCGGATGATAGTTTTCATTATCTTCGTACTTGCAGCATCCCTTGCACGACTAAATATTGTAAATGATTCCAAATGTAACAGCCAACAACCGTAGTCCCGTTGACAGCACCGGTTCTCATTAGATCACCGAAGTTAAACAACGTGGAACGTGAATGGCACTTGGATGGGTGACCGTCTGGTAAAAAACCGGAAAGTGACCCACCCGGGTGTTTTTCACGTGTTGTTGGCAAAAGGTGGTTCGGAACCCACCATAAACAGTAGGTCCCGCTGAAAAGGCGATAGTGAGGAATGGAAAGAGGGGGAAGAAGATTGGTAAATGAATTTGAAACCCTGAGGGGACCAAATATCATGTTACAATAATTACAATGATTCCAAATGTAACTGCGGCTATGAGGTTCAGGACCTTAACCATATTATTTGGCAATGTACCTTATTGGAATCACAACGAGTTGGTCTTATGAAGGGATTGAATAAGCTCAATTTGTTCCCACTCTTGAATGTTAGATCATTGCTCTGTGAACCGAACATTCAAGCGTGTCATCTTCGTTTGAATTTCTTCAAACTATGTAATCTAGAAATTTGAAATTATGTATATGTCAAATACGCTGTATTTATATTAACCCAAATGTAAAGCTTCATGACCTCCAAAGGAGAGTTACATTAAGCTCAATAAAAAAAAAATTATGTTCGTACCGATTGCGGAATGTAGAGTTAGTTTACGCGTAAATGAACGTTCTCTTGTCGAGAATCCGTTTGTTGCAGTTCAATGAAAGTTTGCAGATGCCATCGGTCGCGGCGTTCAATTGGAACCGCGTTTCCGTGTTTTCGTAGTGTTGTCGAATGTCTACATAAAGTTTTTATTACCGAGTTGTGTCAAGCTACGGATGTTTGTGCGTTCATGACGAGAATAGTTGTTTGAACAAAAAGTGCTTTCGAAATATCGAAGCACAATTACAGTATTGTTAAAAATGATACTGTTTTGAGGTAATAACTTTTCTCAATCAAAGTATCATACCATTTTCATCCACTTAACATAAATGTCGGCAGCTAAACAAAATACGTATTTTTTAACAAATTATATCCTTTATAAATTTCGTGGAAAGTCGTCGTGTTATACATTACCTAAGTGTATGAACACTTGGGTAATGTCCCTTGTCAGTTTCTAATAAACCGTTGGAATTGGCAGCTGTCTAGAAAAGTGCCTCGCCAAATAACGCTGTAAATGTAAAATATTAATCGTGTAATTATAGGAATGGTCCTCCATCCGAGGGTTAATCCTTTGTAATCTAAAGTAGACTGATCTTTTGTCGTGAATAAACTGCTTCTCATAAATAGATCTTTATTCAAAGTAAAAATTGTCTATATCGATTGCAAAGAATAGAAACCAAACAGAATGTTATTTCTTCCCTAAATAATTTTAAGGGTCCGATACACCTAGGAAAACATACGAGTTCAATGTTCTTACAACTTTGACGTTGGACCTTTGACGTTGAGAAACGATATTTCTTACTTCTAACGAAGGATACCCTCCATTGAAAAATGAGATGTGTTGTTATACTCACCCCTAAATAATTTTAAAGACGAGAAATCATATATTGAGATGTTGAACTTTTCAAATTTTCCTACAATTTTCAATTTCATCTACTCAATTTTGTTATAAATGCATAAAGATCCACAGTCTAGTCATGCACGTAATTGAACTAATTGTTTGCAATTTCGAGAATTCGATGCATAACCCTCTTGGCACCACTATATCGCCGAGGGTTAATATATCTAAATTCTGCAGATACCATAAACGCATAATGATCGGCGCTAACTGCTAGCTCGCGAGTTATGTCGTATCTGGAGTAACAATTTCGCAACGATAGTAATTCAGTGCTCGTGCGCAAAGAGGGTAGGTAACGCAAGCTGCAAACAGTATCTTCGTGACCGCTGTTAAACGCGTCCTAATAGCTTTCTCGCGGCGGCATCTAAAAATAACCGGTCGCTCGGTTTTATTAAAAACGTATTCGTATCAATTACTTTTTCTGGGTCGTGCACGAGAGTCGCTTCATTGATATGCATCGGCGCGGAGATAAAGACCGTGTAAGTTCACGCGACAACAAATGCCCGTGCGGGCCGGTCGATGGCCTGCGAAGGCCGTCTACTTACCTTTTGATTCTTTGCTAAGCAAACCGATTACGTGCTCGGCCAGGCCGTGCATTTTCTCGTATAATTTCGCTCGACGGACAAGCGGACTCGTCTCTCGCCCCGGCATGCCGGTGCAACGGTTCCAGATTGCTGGAACGGGGGAACGAGAGCAGAGAAAGAGACAAAAGAGTGAGGAAGAGAGAGAGAGAGAAAGAGAGGAGGATAGTAGGGAAGAGAGATAGGAGGTCGACTCGTTTAAAGACCGCGGGACGAAGCGACGCCATTGCCTCGAAGTGTAATGAAGTCACGCACGCCTATAGAACGCGGATTTTCTTCCCCGTTACGAGATCCTTAAGAATTTCACTGGACTTTCATGCATATGAGATCCCCCATTCCCTGGAAGTAGAACGCCTTTGTTTGGGCACCGGAAGAATTGAATTGTCGAGTTCAACCGACGTTCTAATTCGATCCGATTCGCAGGGTAAAATCAACCCTTCAGCTGCAAGGGATGTTAGTTTCATTATACGTCAACATATAGATAATCGCATTTCTCGATCATTTTTTAACTGGACTGTGGATTAGGAATAATTCTTTTTAATTAATTTGTGTTATTACTATACTGCGGATTTTATGCATTTTGATTTTATGCAACTGAGTAGGTACGATTTAAAACGGTAGGAGGGTTAAAATGATTTGAGAATGTGCCATTCTATTTTCGGTTTTTTAGAATTATTAACAGATCATTTTTAGTTTACATTCAGATACTATACGTTCAAAGCATAATGATTTATTTAATGCAACTTATATTGTTCTTGTACTTCAGAACTGGATAATAGTATTTGTTGGGGATGACAACAACAGCTGTTCTCTTTCAAGATTTAAGAATGATTTTCTTTTATTATATTGTTTCTATGCAATGATCTCGATGGAATTGAAATGAAATGCAGTGGCAATGGTTGTGTATCGGTATAAAAATCGATCAAGAAAACTTCGTAAATGCTGTACGATGAACTTTACCGCGTCAACCTTTCACCCACTACAAGAAATGTCACTGGTTCACGCTGCATTAGATTGAGGGTGACATCTTTAAACTGTGACTTTTATCACAATGAAAATATAACCTTTCTTATTCATTCTATTGTGTATAAAAAACATATAACAACTAACTGTGCCACTTCAATGAAACATAATATAAGATAGATATGTCTTATCACTCACAGATTAAAGTTAATACCAGTTAACATGTAGCAGAAATTCTATTTTTTTATAGCTTGACGAAATTTACATGTTACATTTTTCTTAATAGATTTAAACTGTTTAAAGATAGGCGAGATTTTCAGTTTTACATTTATGCTTTCACTAAATTATAAATAAACGGTTAACAAATTATATTTTGTCCACAAAATTTAGTTTTCTAGAATGTTTCAAAGACTGTAGATTGAATTTAAAAATTAATTATCCATCACAGAAATAAAACAGAACTATTATTTATTGTTTCTCTTAACAAATACATTATTGAAAAAGTATGATCATCCGTAATTTAATTGTTACATTAATCATAATTATTCCTTTGAACGAAATATTTGTGCTTTTGAACGTATAAAAAATAAACGAAACTATTTGGGTCTGCTTTTTAACAAAAAACTGGTGCAGATATCATAATAAAAAAACATACACCTGTTGAATTTGCGATCTCAGGTGTTTTCAAGGTTTCGACAAGATGTTCTGTTTAGTAATAATCAGATTGTTCTTCCCCTACGAATTCTGCTGACAATTAAAAAACGTATTTACCAATTCAAACAACTGATGTTTGACGCAATCAAACAGACCTTGTTCTTATGTTTCGATTCCTGACGCAACAGAGTTAATTACCCACCTCGAAATTCTATAAATTATTTACCACGTTTCATCACGTTTGTATCTTTCAATAATGCAGTATTAAATAAAACTGTATTATACAGTCGTTCCCAAGTGGTCATACATTTTCAATGTGTTAGTTGAGCTCTTAAATACAATACTGATTTAACATTATAGTTTTTTCAGTTTAACAATTTATCAATACTTTCTTCATAAAAATTCTTGAATTAATGAAGTTTAGTATACATTAATGCTATCGATTTCAGCAGGGATCCCCGATGGGGATAAAATGTTTTTAGTTACGGTAGAGATCTTCACGACAGTTATAGAGGAAATACTGTAAAATCGAGACTGATCGAAGCGCAATTTAATTTCACATCGAGATCTCTGCATTACCGATGGAAAATCTTCTGTCTCGCCAAGGATAAGGAAAGCCGAATTTGATTCGAGTCACGGAGAAAAAAAAGTGAAACTAACACAATAAAGGAGAAAGAGGCGAAGCAGCTCGAGGACCGAAACGCAGGATAACAAACGTCGTCGCAACTTCGATAACGAGCCTCGCGATTCCATGAATAATACAAGAGCAACCCGGCTAATGAGTTGCTAACAGAGTGTTTTCCATTATTAATAAGCGAATAGGCGAAACCTATTTCTGGCACTCCCGCGATAAACTAATAATTCAAGATGTTAATGCGGCCTAGCGACGTTCGAAGAATGCTTCGCGTGAATGGCCAAGTCATTAGCAAACTGCTAACAACGTGGCACGCAGTCTGCGCCACGCATGAGAATGAACCGGTGGATCGACCACTTTATTTTCCTACAATTAACTAATGAGCGTTGTTCGCCATTCGATTTCGCGAGCAACGAAAACAAAAAAAAGCCAGCCGAATCAGCAACGAACTCGTTACGACTGGAAACCGCGAGTAAACTCATTTGCCGAAGACCGATTCTCGTGTTCGTTTAAAAAAGTTTCTTTGCAGCCAGCCGTGACGCCTTTATTCTCGGCAATTGTTACAAAAGAATTGGTTATACGAGCGCCTTCGCGCCGGATAGCCGTGCAAATTCGACGATGTTTCATTATACAAATGAGCTGCATGGATCCTGGCTGAATACATTCGTTACAGCGACGCGTACACTGGCGCGCAAAAGTTTAGCAGCGGATTACTCTCGGTGTTAAATTTAGTCGCGAGAATAAATGTTTAAAACTGTTCTGACGAGGTTTTCACTGAAACAGTTTTGTGAAACCTTTATTTTTAACTGTTCCGAAGAATCAAAACCTGATACTATTGTCTGCGTCGGTTACGGTTTTAATAATCGTTGCTTTTTTCAGTTCCTTTTCAATCTTGAATCTTGAATCTTTATATCAAATACAATAGAAACTGAAATAAAAATTGAGACTTCTTCTTTTGAATAGAAAAATTTATTTATTTTATAATTAGGCTATTGCTTTTACGCATTTATGAGCAAATCAAGTAATTGAAATTTAAGATAGTAGATATTTAAAAAAAGTCAGGAAAGTCGATTAATAATTGCATTAATTAATTTATTAACTTTTTTATTGGTTTCTATTTATTGCAATTCATGCAGGTGGTCTTTATTTTCAATAAAGATTCACTACGTACTTATATGTACCTGAATAACTGTAATCGTATATATTATTTTTGGAAGTATGAACAATTTATTTATATTTGTACGAATGTTTTTTGGTAAATTTAAACGGATACGCTGAATAATAAATACATATTAATTCGCTTATCAAAGCCTCAGATTTTACATGTATGTTATATTAGTTTGAACAAGCGATTCGTACGCTTAATTAAATACTGCTGCATCACTTTTACAATATTGGATCTTTTTAATCGATAACATAAATTCCAGTAGCACATAGTATCTGTTCTCCTTTATACTGTATGAAGTTATGAAAACAAAAGGGAACTAAACTAAAATTAGTTTGAAAATGTTTATTTATTAATTAAAGTTGCCATCTTTCTTTTTAGTAACGTCAGCATAACTAGAGGAAGACATTTCTTTACTAATTTTTTAGAAATATCCTTTGTTTATATTTTCGAATTCTGGTTAAAAATAATTTTCTTTTCAAAGTAAAAAGTGTCTGACAGTGCGATAACGAAATAAAATTGTTTTGAACTATTATATCAAAGAATACAAGAAATTTACGTCACTAATCTGACTGCTTTCAAACTTTTGAAAGGTAGTGTACACAAGTGTATAGGCACTTGGTGTGAAACAACCACGTGCTTATCTGCTCCGTTATTTAAAAACGCAACATGCGATGCAACATTAAGCAGATTTGTTTATATTCTGTTACATAATGTTTTGCAAGCTGAATACCTATAACAAACGTGTTGAATTAAATTGTTAATAAACATCTGGTTACATGGCGGGAAACTAACCTGCAATCAAACGTAATGAATTCGGATTTGTATTATCCGATTTGTATTATAGTATTTGTGCATACTTTATTGTTAATAAAAAAGCCAAAGAAGAAAAGAATATACGAAATATCGACAATACATCAACCTGTACCGTTCAATAATATCGACAACGTTATATCGACAATATGTATTGATCGCTTTTACGTACGTTAAACGTTTAGAACCGAAAAATATGGACAATATAGAGGGTGGTCCAAAATTTATTCCTCACAATTTACGTGACATTTTCAATAGTCTGGCAAAAAGTTGTTGGGAACAAAAGATAATTAATGTTCAGTGGTCGACAAATTATATTTTTTAAGGAAATCAAAAAAGGACCATTTCAATGAAAACTCGAGGCTATTCTTGTTTTCTTAAATACTACTATGAATTTTGGACTGCATTGCAAAATATTAAAGCCTTTAAATGACCTTCAACAGAAGAATAGCTACAACATTAATTAAAAAGAGTATCATTTCAAAGAAAAATCGAGAAGATTTTTGTTCTCCCAAATGGCACTATGTACCTATATTTGACTGAATAAACTTGTAAAGATCTCAAAGTAAATTCAATGACGTAAAATATAATGATCTTGAGGTGACGTTGACAGGGAATCGCCACAATATTAAATATCAGCGATTTTTGCAAATGGAAACAATATCCCCGAAAACAATAACGGGAGAGTAGCAATAACGACATACAGTGCCTAAAATGGTAATGACCGGTTGAAGTCATCGAGGCTGACTCGGCGGTACGGCTCAATTAACTTCGGTCATGATTACGCCTACGAGTCGGAACCCGATCGAACTTGTCAGAACAAAATGACCATCGATCATCCTCACATTAGACCGGAAACATAGGAGCAGAGTGAAACTGGCTGGGAGATAGAGAGCGAGAGAAAGAGGGAGAGAGCGAGAGAGTATATTAACCTGCGATATGACGTTCGTCACGTAACACTATGGCGTACTATGCGCCATGTACAAAGGGAACATGCTGCGACGAGCGATCGAGCATGTTCATCTCCACGCTTCGATAAAGTGGGACTCAACGATCGTTACGTATGATTGTTCAACGTTAACATCGCTAATATCGATGAAACGGCCCATGCTACGCGCTGCCCCCATCAAGGGAAATATAGGAACGATATGTTAGCTTGGCAAACTTTCCGCGCGCGCCTGTTTTCGATCATGCTCCAACGCTTACTTCCAAATACCTTCATTTAATCTGCTGAAATTAATTTGATCGGAAATCTCTTTTTATTAACATTCTAATGGTAAAACCGATCACTTCCTATTACCTTTTGAAATCATCGCGAATGCGATTCTTGTTTTCTACTTCGTACAAAAGGAATCTGTACGTAGAATCAATTTTGAACCATCTATTAACCCTTTGCACTCCGAGCTATTTTAACTGGAAAATTAAACATTTCTTCCGATCTAGAATATTTCCATACCTTATGATTTTTGCAATTTTATGGATATGAAATTGGTACATTACCTTATACAGTACCTAAATGTTTAGTAATTGATTAGATACCGATATATTTAATAATGTAAACAATATTTTGAAGAATGGTACAGCAATTTTTAGTGGTACCTCAGAGGGGACAGCCGAGTGCTAAGGCTTAATTTCAATCATGCACCAACGCTTACTTCCAAATAGTTTCATTTAATCTGCTGAAATTAATTTGATCGGAAATCTCTTTTTATTAACATTTTAATGGAGAACAGATCTCGCTTCCTATTACCTTTTGAAATAATCGCGAATGCGTTTCTTGTTGATCTTGTTTTCTATTTCGTACAAAAGGAATCTGTATGTACAATCAATTTTGATCCATCTATTAATTTCAATCATGCACCAACGCTTACTTCCAAATAGTTTCATTTGATCTGCTGAAATTAATTTGATCGGAAATCTCCTTTTATTAACATTTTAACGGTAAAACCGATCGCTTCCTATAACCTTTTAAAATCATCACTAGTAGAATCAATTTTAAATAATTAATTAATTTTAATCATGATTTAACGCTCTCCCTACGTATAGTTTTATTTAATCTGCTGAAATTAATTTGATCGGAAATCCCCTTTTATTAACATTGAAACAGTAATTAATTTTTAACTGTCAATAATTTAAGTTGCGTGTGACTGTAAATGTAGCGTGAAACTCGACACCGTTGAACAGAAAGTAATTTTTTAAATGATGACTGAACATCAATTTTCGGTCATTAAATTTTTAGAACTAATTAGTTCCACCACCTTTTTGAAATTGGTCTTCTCATTACTTTCTTGCAATTCATAGTGGATAATAACCTTGATGTCGTTTTCTTTTCGTAATTAACATCATGGATGATGGATTGCATTCTTGTGGAGCAGAGCTTTATAAAGGAAATTTTTTAAAACATAGATTTAACGAAGAATTACAACATTTAGTTTATACTAAAATGTAATATTTCTCATTTCTTACAGTATATGAAGCCATTTAGTTTATTCAGTTTTCTTTGAAGTATCGTTATGCATCGATGACGTTTTTAATTATCCTGCGCGTGTCTGATCGTGTAGTTTTATTTTCCTGTGAAACAACCTACTTATACATTAATGGTCTTGAGGTATTCCGTAATAAAACGGATATGGAAACTGTTCAGAAAAGTATTAAAAGCAAGAAAATGATGAAAAGAGATGCTAGATTTTTCTTTCACAGTATTGATTCGTTTTGATTGTTTCTCTTTGTTATCAAGGCGTTGCTCCTCTCACTTCGTGTGATCAAAGATACGTTATGTAGTACCTAATTATTCATGGGAAAAATCCAAGTAATTACAGTCATCGAACGAGGTGCAATGAACTCGCAAAATGAGGCGTTGGCACAATTAATGAAGCGAGATGTAACAGGACCATATTCGGAAACCTACATTTCTAACATGAAACTAGCAGAAATCAAGTCGTGATGAGTTTCTCTATGTATTAAATGAAAACATTCAGAACTTTTACAAGAATGTTAAAATTCTTAACTCTAAAAAATTGCTACAAGTGTAAATGTGATTATCAATCCTCAAATAACAAGATTTGATATAACACCATTAGATGTACAGTAAACTAAATTTTAGTTAGAATATAATTTCGTCAAAGAAAATAGTACAATAATAAATTTGAACTCATTTCAAAGCTCGAAGACAATACTTTCGTAGATAATTATTAAAATATCTCCGACTGCGAAGAGTTAATACTTTTTGCACAGCGAATTGCCAGTTTGGATATATGCAGTTCTAAATAACCAGACACGAACACCTTCAGCGTCCGTTTCGCGCTTCCTTCAGAATATTTGCGACCATACGGATAGGGGGCGGAAGGGATAATTAACAGTAGAAAGTTCGTTGTTGAATAAGAAACATCTGCGAACATATGTACGTGCGAGGAGCGATGATTTATATCAGGGAAAGTTGCGCACGGCATTTCCAGAAACACGGTCTCTGCTAGATCCTTGAACTTAAACATCGGTTTCCGCGACACGACGGTGCAACAGTTACACAGAGTAATGAGGGCCAATCGCTTGATAATCGCGCTGACATTTATTGTCGCTTGCCGATCGGCATTTGAAACATGACTTGGAACAACATGGAGAAGATCGATTGACACGGTTCACGGGGTTCCGGGGTTGCATCGCGGATTCTCAATCGTTTCGCAATGTTTCGCTGCCGTGATTCCACCTCTTCGATTTGCGCGATCGATGTACCAATTATAGACACCGTACCCGGTTTTTTCTAATCAATGTTTCTCATTATTCATAGCTCTGCTAACCTACTAGCTAACGAGGTGACGAGAACCGTGTCGCAACGAAGTTCCGATCGTGATTTTCGGGAGAATTTTGGTTTAATTTGCAAAATTGTTTAAGTAGTATTTGATCGAACCAGTGCGCTGAAAACACAAATATATATTATTAACAAAGTTGTCGATCGAGATCATGGAAACAGTTTCGGGAGTATATTGTGAAATTTTAAAGGATCGTAGTTCCAGATTTTTCGTTCAATCAGGCATATGAAATTTTAAAAAATTAACTTTTTGATCACAGCAAGCACCATTGATTAATAAGTAATAGCATTGTTTGATCGAAACGTTTTATTGCAATTACGAAGATGTTCTTGTGGAAAATATTGACTTCATTCATTTATTTATGAAACATCTGACTGAATACGACATTGTTATTTTTACAGGACAATAGAAATTAGTGGCTATTAATGACAAGATGCACGAACTACAAATATTTAATTCGTTTCTTAAAAACTTTAATGAGATTCAGACGCAGACTCTTGCATTAAGTTACATCATAACATGCATTATAAGAGAAGCATTTTTATGATCTATTTCTCGCGAACTACCCAATACATTTCGAAGAAGGCCAGCAAATTGAGAGAAGATAAGAGATAGCAGCATTCTTAAGAACTACGCGTTCCCATAGAATTAAATCGCTTAAGAGCATCTCCACAAAGACAGAGTAATTAACCCTCCGCGCTTTAATTCAATTTCAACGGATTCCCAAGAATTCGGGAAAACAGAAACACTCGGAGAGATATTATTACTCGAAAGGTTAGTTTCGCAATATTATAAACACAGAAACTATGAATAAAATGTCATTTATTACGAGTTTTGCCGTCCAAGGTACGGTGGAATTCGGGAGAAGAATTCTAGTAATAATTAATTCACAATAGAATAAAAAACAAACAATAAATAACTATTACTGAAAAACTAATACACTAATTGTAAGAGGAATTAATCAATTGGTTATGCTCGATTGCTGGAAAAATATTAACTTGTCCCAATGTTCTCAGACTATTTATTTTAAATAGATTATTAACCCTTCACTGCATAGTGTATCATATCTGATACAGTTAACAAATTTGGTATACATATAGTAAAATAAGAATGTGTTTTCTTACCATGTATATTTATTTTCATTTTTCTGAAAATGTTGTTTTAAGTTCTTAAAATATTTTTCCCCTAAATAAAATACTGATCTTCATTAATTTTTTTCATCCCAATTAAAAAACTCATGCAGTGAAGGGTTAATATAAATAAATTTAGACTGACCATTTTGTACAATTACGGCAAACATACAATACTGTCGTCATGAAGTTCATTTGTTACAATTTTGAAGAGAAGAAATAAATTTCTGGCCTCAATGAATAAATATCTTAATTTCATGTTTAAATTTTAATTCAAAAACTCTACGAACTCTCGTTCCAATATTTGTTGCTATGGAAAAACTCTTTAATGTAATTTCTAAATATGTTTCCGAGAAGTATTAAATGATCGCCGTACGTGTTACAGATTCAAAAGAAAAATTGAAAATAAATAATACCGAAAACCGTATGTTGTCGATCGCCATGCACCGGTGCACCGTTGCTCGCAGAGGGTTAATGATACCAGTCGTATCTCGATAATGCACGCGCATAAACCAGCTTATCAAGTGCCCCGAATAAAAGATCCGTTTCCAATTACCCCGATCCGCGGACCGTGTCAACTTTCAATAACGTCGTCCTGCCGGCTCGTCCGAATCCATTTTTCAGTGTTCCGTAGCGTGATTGATGACCACGTGTCCTCGCGTGGACATTAACGGTGTTCCGGCTGCGATGCTATCGCGGCCATTATCTCCGGAGAAAAGTAAACGGAACCGCTGATAATAACGCTCCGGCATTATCACCGGAGTGGACAATAGGGGCGAGAAAGCGAGTGACGTGTCGCACGATTCAAAATTCAAACTTCCGACACCGGCAACGGAGAGAAACGATGGGGATGTCGGAAGAGCAGAGAGAATTCGCATTCCATACCTCGTTCCCTCCTCCTATCCGAACTCGGAAAGTTTCCTCGTTGTAACAGCTGCGGTCCGACGGAGTACCGGTTTTAATTGGGTCCGTCGCCTTCGCACGTGCGAATCGTGCCTTGAGGTACATGTCTGTAATTTCGCGAATGGACCCTAGAAAGCCCCCTCTTCCGGGGAACGGCTCCGCGAATGGTCTCCATTAATTTTGCATAATTTAAGAAACATTTTTGTTCCTCGTCCTACTGTATTCCCGGGGCCCGTCGAATATTAATCGGATTTTTAGTATAGTTATGCTAATCTAGATAAGACCAAGTGAACATGTTTTACCTAACCCAGACCATAGATTTTCTAAGGTCGTTGAACTGGCAATAAAAATATTAAAAAATCTCCGTCATCGTATTTCCGAAAAAAACTAATTTCTGCCATATTTTCCCCTTTCAATCCGCTTCTGAAAATTCTTTAAAAAATCTGACACGTCCAGCATATCGAGTCAGATATTGGAGAATTTTTTCCAATTTTTCGGTCGCGAACTCTGGTCGTGAAAAATTACGGACATTAAAGTTGAAGAGCGACTCCTCTGAAAATTAATTGAATAATGACGTATCGTAGCCTCAACACTGTCTCCAGTTTATTAAGTGACTTGCACTTATACTAATGCAAGGATCGCACAGTGGGGTATTTGCCCGATTTCAGCAGCCACAGCTAATTCAAAATTTACTCAATATTGAAACTGCTATAACTTTGCTAAAATTTATTATAATTTGATGAAAAAAGAACCATTTTAAAGCTTGAGATTTCTACTTTTTGTACTGTATGCCGTTTTTACTGAAACGGATGTTTTGAGTGCAAAATTCGTCCATAAAGAGGAGCGTATCAGATTGTAAAGTTTGTAGCTATTTTGCAATCAAGACTGCGGATTATAATCAACATTTTAACGTTATTTGTCTATTTTATTTACAATATCGAAAAGTGTAATCATTTACAATTAAAATATCTTTTTAAAATACTCATTACAAAGAATGCTGTTTTTTTTTAATATATAGCCATGGCGAGGAGTATGCATTTTCCATCTGCTTGTTCTTTGGTGATGCTGAGGCTCTGTAATGCATTGTATTACGAGACCCATCGAAGGAACTGTTTAAATTACGAACTCGCGAGATGTTTATGTTACAGAAGAGATAAGCATTCTACTAAAAGCCTTTTCGTTCTGGTTGAATTCAGTTGGAACCATTCTGTCAAAGAGTAGTGTGTACTGTGAGAGCTAGCCAAGTGCTTTTTAAAAAATTCCTATATGTTATTTAAATTTTAAGTTAATCAGTGCATTTTTTAAGTTCTGTTTTTTAACTTCCCGATTTTTATTTTGTTTTATATTCTACTTGATCTCACCTATATTCAGTAAGTACAAACATGGTTTGTTAGAAGAACTAGTTTCAGTATATCCTCTTTCGGTAATCGGATGTAAACTGACTGATTCAACTAAATACAATAAAAAAATAGAGACAAAGATCTGTCTACGGTATTGTACAGCATACAATGAGCGTTTACGAGTTAAACAGTTCCTTTAAATAATTCCTTAGTGAGTACTCACTTTACTCACTTTATTTTTCTTGCATATTAATCAGAAAACTTCAAAGATTACAATGGCACTGAAATAAATACCGGGACTCGCCTGTAAGTATAACAAAATCATTACCAAAGTCTTAGAATCATCAAGAAAGTGACTCACAAGTGACTGTTGGTTATCTTTAAACATTAATAATTACAAAAATGTATATAGTACAAAAGTGAATTTCTCTTAAAAGTATACCCTATACTTAGCTAAAAAAACATCTATAAAACAAAAATCTGTTAGTGTATGTAAATAAGGACACTGTTCCACCAAACGGACACTTCTGAAATTTTTATACAAAATAGCTTAGCATCATAGCAATATTTTAGAATTTGTTGGTAGGTGTCAACTCAGAGGAAGATAGTTAAAAAAATTCCCAAAAAATTAATTAATTATTTTCAACTATAAATAATTCTGAAAAAATTCTGAAAAAAATCTGAAATATAGAGTGTATCTATATCTTTGGTTTGCCGTTTATTCCATGTCGATGTCTTTTCTCGTTTTAGAGCAAATTGCATTTAAGTCAACCCCTATCGGTGGGGGTAGACATTTGAAATTTTGTACAATGTTTTTTTAGACATAAGACGATGTTTTAAGACAGAAATCAGGAAAATCGGAGCGGGGGCCGCTGCTGCCCCTGCTTATCCGGCTAGACCCTTTAATACTAATAGGTGAATTCGTTGAGAAATGAAAGCGGGTTAAAGGAACTTCAACTTCCGACAGTGCTTAATGGATACATGAATGGGAAAACGAACGATTGGAGCAAGCCACAAAAATGTTACAATTTATGTAAAATTTTAAAAATTGAATTTTGACCGCTGAAATCGGGCAAATGCCCCACTGTGCAGCATCGGATTCAATTACACAAACACAATCTGATGCGAGTGATAAGACGCGGCGAAGCGAATTCGAATGACTATTTTCGACGGTTGAATGGCGCCGGTGTTCCGCATGATAATTGGTTTCCTAGCTTCCTCTCCCGGATTTCGCATTTCGCTGATCGCCTTAACAGCAGCCACTTGCACCAACCCGACGACGCTCCGCGGAATTAAGAGCATCGATTAACCTGATTAATTACCATTATCGTATGGACCCCGGATTGCATCGTATCGGCGCGAGAACGAAAAAAGCAGAGTCGCCAGATCAGGGGAATCGACTCGAATCGAGGGGAAAAAATTACCACCTCTCGTCAGAAGCGGATCAGTCGCGAGATATTGTGACACGTGCACGACAAAGACGAAACGCGTCGGAACAGCGTCGTGGAAGGACAGAGTGGGAGACAAGTCTTAATCTGGCGACTCTGTACCAGACCCGTACATGGGCGAGTGTCGCACCTGGATAGAAATTGTCGTTCACAGTGCGAACAAACCTTCCTTGGAATCGACGATTTTCTCAGGAGATAAAACGAGGAAGAAGAACCCGGTTACGACGCGACGCGCGGCCGGAAGGAAGACCAGAAAGGGAAAAGTTTATCGCTCGGTTCTTCTTCCCGCCGAAGTTCAGTCTCATTTTCATTGTCGATGCGACTTCGCTGACAACACAACAAATCTTCCAAGGATATCTTCCTCTCTTTTATTTCGTGTTTACCGAAGCCCGTGTCCGATATCGAAATAAAACACAACCGGTTATGTTTTGAAATAACAGTTCTGTTAATCCTTATATTGTTACATTTTTCTTGTGAAATGGTATCACTAGTTTCGATAAATGCATCGTTTTCCAACAATCTTGTTTATACTTAAAATTATACTCGCAGCTTGTCACGCGATATTTAATTTGCTGAACAATTTAATTAAATATCTTAGACTAGAACGTGATAGTCATTTCAGGGTTTTATTAAATACATATTTTTTTAAATTTCACATTAAACTGGACAAAAATTAATTGAAATTTTTGAAAAAGCTACAGCTTTTATTACAACTCAACTGTGTTGTATAATTTTGGACTCTACTTACTTTTGTTTTTAGACGACGTTGTTATTCTAGAAATGTACACGCAAATTTTTTAATTTTCTTTTCCCTACACCTTGATTTCGTATTGCGATCGTTTGCTAATTTTTAGAAATTGTTTTTACACAAGAATGAGTATATTATTAACTTATATGTTGTATAATTTGAACTTCATAGAACTCAAATATAAATTATTAATTTTATTATAAAATCTCTTGGAACATTTACGACAAAGAACCACAGAAACAACTCCAGTATATGCACTAACAAAAAATGAGAATTTGTATGGAGAACCGCGACGTAATTCAACGAAATCAACGATCGCGATGAAGCAAGGGGTGGAAGGGATAGGGGAATAAGTTAATGAAACATTGACTTCCCTGAGAGCCAGGAACTCAAAGGTAGATAGGAACAAGCATGGACGTATTCGAATGGAGACAGAGAAAGAACGATGGAGGGAGAGGCCAGTGAAAATTAGCTCGTTGCAGCATACGTAGGTACATACTTTGTACGATGAACTTGGTAGCCGACTTAATGACCGAGCCTCGATTTTCTGCAGCTGTATATGCTTAATTGACGCGTAATTAATTCGAAGCAGGATACGTGTGCACGGTCATCTCGTCGTGTATTTCTTTCTTTTTTAGCTAGAGAACTTTTTCAATCTCGTAGATAACGACTGGAGATTTAATCTGAAAGTGATACTTGAATAATCACACAGATTCCTAATTTATTACTCTTAAACAATTTTCTGTTTTTTCTTCTAACTTTTTATCTACTGTACTATCCAATTACGTGCACATTAGAAAATGTTTATAGAATTGATAGAAGTGATACTTGATTAATCACACAGATTCTGAATTTATTCCTCTTAAACAATTTTCTGATTTTTCTTCTAACTTTTTATCTACTGTACTATCCAATTACGTGCACATTAGAAAATGTTTATAAAATTGATAGAAGTGATACTTGATTATTCACACAGTTTCTTAATTTATTCCTCTTAAACAATTTTCTGATTTTTCTTCTAACTTTTTATCTACTGTACTATCCAATTACGTGCACATTAGAAAATGTTTATAGAATTGATAGAAGTGATACTTGATTAATCACACAGATTCTGAATTTATTCCTCTTAAACAATTTTCTGATTTTTCTTCTAACTTTTTATCTACTGTACTATCCAATTACGTGCACATTAGAAAATGTTTATAAAATTGATAGAAGTGATACTTGATTATTCACACAGTTTCTTAATTTATTCCTCTTAAACAATTTTCTGATTTTTCTTCTAACTTTTTATCTACTGTACTATCCAATTACGTGCACATTAGAAAATGTTTATAGAATTGATAGAAGTGATACTTGATTAATCACACAGATTCCTAATTTATTACTCTTAAACAATTTTCTGTTTTTTCTTCTAACTTTTTATCTACTGTACTATCCAATTACGTGCACATTAGAAAATGTTTATAGAATTGATAGAAGTGATACTTGATTAATCACACAGATTCTGAATTTATTCCTCTTAAACAATTTTCTGATTTTTCTTCTAACTTTTTATCTACTGTACTATCCAATTACGTGCACATTAGAAAATGTTTATAAAATTGATAGAAGTGATACTTGATTATTCACACAGTTTCTTAATTTATTCCTCTTAAACAATTTTCTGATTTTTCTTCTAACTTTTTATCTACTGTACTATCCAATTACGTACACACTAGAAAATGTTTATAGAATTAAAAAGTCAAAAAAATGGATTTCTTCTTGAAAAAAAATAAAGATTTCATTAGTTTTTGTGAATATGCACAGTTTACATAAATTCATAAAAATCCTGTCTTTTTCGGAAATATGTTAAGCTGTTATAAATTAATTGAAGTGGTTCGAGCGGGTTCACGATTTTATTAAAAATTCCGTTTAAATAACTTTTGTCCACCAAGACCAGGGAGAAATGGAAGATTCGATCGAATGAAGCAGTTCGGTGGTCGCAGACGTTGTTGTTCGTACTTCAACATGCGGAATCCAATTTTCCCTCTGCAGCCAGTCGCCACGTTCTATTTTTTCTTCCTTTTTCTGTCTATCGTTCTTCGGGAAGAGTGTTTTCTCGGTCGAATTCAATTCCGAGCCGTTAAACTTTTGTCATTGCTTGGAGACGAGCGTTAACCGTTTCGAAAGCGATCAGCTCCACGATTGATTCCAACGCGTTAGGTCGCTGCCATTTTCCCCAGACCTGTGCGTCAAAGAAATATACCTCTCCGTTTGTGGATCGTTCTCTTCCGAACGGAAATTGATCCTTCGATCCCTGCCGTTCGTGCTGTTTTCGTTTTGGACACTCACGTTGTCTCGAACTTTCTTTGCCGTTCACTTCAATTACCAACAAATATTCGATTCTTTTTTCAATTAAACACACACAGTGAACTTTCGAAACGAAAAGTAAATATAGACAAGAATATCTGCCAATGGTTAGTTGTTCTGACTTGTGTGTGTGTGCGGTTATTGGAGAAGATAGAATTAACACAATGAATTCTGATTTATCACTTGCAGTAATTGACAGTTCAGGCTTGACCCCAATGTAGCGTCATTGGTTGCCATAGATGCAATTAATTCTTCGTTGAATCTGAGTTAGGTAGTAAAAAATATTCTGGTTTCGAAGTTTCGCAGGTTAACAATCATTGAATAATAATACAAATATATAAGTTTCAAAGAATACGATATTTTTAGATCTGTCGTAAACATTTAAAATTGATTTACTTTGAATATATTTATTTCTGAACTGTCTGGTTTGTCAGATCAAAGCAGAACTAAACCATGTGTTAAAACATATCATACTGTTAATTTTATTAATTTGTTTCAGCTTCGTAATCAACGAATTAACATGTATTATTAATGTACATAGGTTACAGTGATAGATAGCTCATTTATCAAACACGATTCAGTTCCCGTATCGACAGAAACGGGCAACTGAAATTAAAATGTTGTTTAATTACCGAATATCCGAAACAAGAAATTAATTAGATGATTAAAGCATTCGCGGCAATCGTCAAGTCAGCATAGACAGTCGGTCACATCAAATATGTAATTTACAGTAGATTGACATGCGTGTCACGTTTTGTAAAACACAAATTCGTAGATACAGTTCACGCGGACGTAACAGATATCAATTTGACAAAATGTGCCCGTATTTGTTCGAATACTCGTGTATAATACTGATAACCGGTGTAATATTTCACGCAGGAAGCAGACAGATTCCACGCGCGCCGTAACGAAATAGTTTCACTCTTACGTGACAGGTCATTTCTTTGTCTATCGTGTAATTAAATTTCTCCTATTCCGCACGAAGAAAAGTAAGTCGCGTGACTTACGGTTATTCGGTGATGCCGAACTCGGACGACAAGAAAGGAATCGGAGGTCGTAGATCATCATCGGTTTACAACTGCCGTCATTAGAATGATTGTTGCGCGTGAGTTGATCCTCGGTGCAGATTGCCGTAATGGCTGACGTTTTTACGATTGCAAATTAGAAAGAAAGCGTACTGCGCGTTAGATCAAACTGTGCATTAAGAATTAGTTGCTGTGAAACAGTTAAAAATGATATTGTTGAAGATTACTAAGATTTCACTATTAAGATCTAACGTTTTAATTATATGAATTTTTATTCATTATATAACATTATATGCTTTTTAATCAATTTAATGATATACATAGTTCAATTCTGATCTCCTCATTGTTGCCAATGCATAAAATCCACAATGATGTTTTTAATACTTATTCTGTAGAGATTTGAAAAAGGTTTTGAGTTGATTGGATTCTAAATTGATTTTTTCATTCAAGCACCACACTTGAGTATTAAAATTACATTGATATTCTTCATAATATTAAAAAGACATAATGATATAATTTCGATGATTTTCAATGAAAGTTTTTAAACAAATCTTTCGAAATAATTAAATAGTGTTACATATGTATTTTAAAATAAGAAAAGGCTTTCACATGTTTCCTCTTGTGTCCATTATCGTACCACCCACATGTGTACGATAACACAATATGCAGTTAAAAAATTAATCTCGGAAGTAAGATAATGCATTGTACGTGCTAAATATGGTTTCCAGGAACAGATACATGGGTTCCAGAAAGGCGAGAATAACGAATTTAGTTTCACTGAATAATGAACGTAGAATTACAACAAACTGGAGTGAATATTCTCTCCTAACATCATAACAGTATTTTGAAATCCTTCTGATGCTTTTACTGTTTTACATTACACCTACTCATTTTCGAAATGCATAAAATCCGCTGTCCACTAATTACACCTCCAGATAGATGCTCCAGAAAATCTCTAGTCAGCAAACTAAAATTTTTCTCTCGTTCCCTCTCCCACAAAGTTCGCTCGGAAAATTATAACGAAACCCATACGACATCGTTAACACAATCAGATCATCTACCACCAAAAGTCGTGACTTAATTAAACTGGCGGCAGATCAAAAGACATAGAATTGAGATGTCACGAAAGTGCCATCAACCGAGCGTAGGAAATCACGATCAAAATCGCAACGACTGACGAAAGATCAATCAGCATTGGTGCAACATCATTGTACGGCCGCAAACAATTTTCGGCAGGCTCGCCTAACGCGATTACGAGTCGCGAGCCGAGGCGCGAGGCTGCAGTTCGCGAAAATGGAAAGTGCATTGCGGGGGACACGCGATCGCAATCTGCGGTGATAAATGATGTTATTAGAATGCCCTACTCCCCGCAATTACAATCGGCTGCGGCCGAACGCATCGGTAATTATGATGGGATTTTGTGCGCGGAGGTATACACAAGCGCAGCGTATCGTAGATAGCAAAGCGGTTGACCGATAATAAGGATATTGGTAACGGGAAGCGGACAATGATCATTAGAGACCGAGAGAGCCGGCGGGTGAAGAGGTATCATGACTCCTACGTGCCGAGGGTCGCCGACCTTTCGGCGAAATGACTCTTCGGCCACGGAAAAGGGACCGCTAAAAACGTGTAATTACACCCCCATTAGAGGGTTACTTGCTACTTCCAACCACCGCATGAATGAAATTCTGAATACCTTCGGACGGATTCGGTGGAAGAAGCTTCGGCCGAAAAACATCGAGGGGACGCCACTTTGATGGACCAAAAACGACGCGCTTTTTCGGAATTTTTTTTTCAAGCGAGATCAATTAACACGTCGCGTCGGTCTGACGACGGATTAATAACGTTTCGATTTGTTATTAACAGCTCAACATTTTTTCGAGGATTTAGTCTAAACTGAGATGTATCTATATAATAATCTTCTATATAATAAAAATGAAATGTTGTTCGTTGGTCACGATATCACGTGAGAACGGCTGGACCGATTTGGATAATTTTTTTTTTAATGTTCGTTGTAGTCCGAATCAGGTTTTTAGCGTAAAAAATGGAAAAGTTGCCCGGAAACATGGAAAATTCGGGAGAACATGAAAGTGCTTTTTTCTATGGGATTTTTCTATGAACTCAAGACTATAACTCACGATTCGAACGATGGATATGTGTAACTCTTTTTTAGTTTTGTTCGTCATGGTCCTGGAAAAATTTTCAGAAAAAAATCATTCGCGAAAATTACAAAGGAAAGTCGGAAAATTCAGGCGAACTGCAGAAATCATCATTTTAAATTGAACATCCATGGCCACAATCGTTAATAGATACAATGATCACTCAGAACTACGTTCTTTCTCATTTTTACTTTGTTTAAACATTTCCTCGAATAGCTGTTCACAAATTCACAAAACGGTCACAAACAAATTTATTGAAATTTCGACAGGACAACGTCTGTCGGGACAGCTAGTTTATAATAAAAATGAATTGATTCAATGCAAAACTGTAGGAATATTTCAAGAATTTGAAGATACTGTTGTATTATTTATTTATACAGGATGTTTCAGCAAATATTACCACATTGATTTAATTAAATAACGCTTTCATTCATTTTTAAATAGCTCGCGTATTTTTTAAAGAATTTAGTAAGTGTATCATTTGTAATATTTAATAAGAAAGTACAAGACGAGTGTTCAGTGAAGAATTTAGTCTGGCTAGACTTTTGTTTAAAAATGGATTGTTTCAATAATTGATTAACACTGCAATTCGAAGATGTTTTAAAGTAATTTCTGGAGAAACTAGATCATGAATATTTAGGCGTTTTCCGAAATAAAACCGCTAAAGGAAATGCAAAGTTGTCGTATATAATGAAATTTACAAAATATTCATTTATTTCGATATCATCTGTAGTTTATTGAACCGTTCCTCCACCCCATCGTTATACTTTCCCTCCATCTTTGTATTTTCTGATCCGGGATACAAGACGCGGATTTTCTATTTTCTTCCGTCCCTGCATAAATGAAATTCTGATCACCTTCTATCGGATAAATTCGGTAGAACAAGCTCCGCATGAAGAACGTTAAAGGGACTCTATACTTCGATGATCGAAAAATATGCGATCTTTGCGATTTTCTTGGAACGAAACCAATGAACATAACATTTTTCGATTTTTTTGTTATATTTATCAACTTTTAGAGAACATGGAAATATTTCTTTAATGTGAAAAGAATATCCAAGGAAATGATAATTTAATTAGAGAACTTTTCAAATAATACAAGTGTACGTAGTATTTTACTTTACACTAATATTCATTGGAATCTGTGGTTGTTAGAAAATTAACGGTGTAGTATTATAGAACTGGTAATAATTCTGAAATTAGATCATTAATTGCATCTAATGATCTGAATAATTTAATTACAGCATGTAATTATAATAGATTGTAGGCTATTCTAAATCTAACCGATAATCACTTAATCAGTATACTATTACAGTATAAATGTTCCTCGTTAAAAATAAACGGACTGCGAATCTTTGTGCGAAAAATACAGCAACAATAATACAGGATAATAATTTTAATAAATCATAGGTACGTTGTGGATTTTAAGCATTTGCAATAAAAATAAGTAAAATATAAGACAGCGAAAAAGAATGTGGAAGTATCACTATATTACTTCCAATAATTAAAATGATTGAAGGGAGAAAAAAAATAGTATCTGGTTTCTGTTCGTTACTCGTCATACCTAGTACTTATTTTGTCGTAAAAAAGAATATAGCAAATTGTAAGGTGCACAAATCGCAAAAAACTAGTGGTACGTCTAATGCGGAACTTTTAAATGGCGGACGCGCGTATGTTGCGCAATTTTAATGCGATGCTTGTCCGCGGGACGTTGTTTTGGAAAAAGGGGTGGCCGTACAGCATTCTGGTTCATTACTTTCGAGAGGAAAAGCAGGTATTCACGGATCAGATCGGATCGGATGGATTACGCTGTATACTACATGATATTTCCACATAGGAGACCGAGAGGAGCCTGCACCCGAATCAATTGGGTATATCAAAAAGGGAATAGCAAAAGCTGGAGGAGCAGTCACTCGAAATCCCCGAGGCGGTTCTAATGGGTCCCCTAGTAGAGGTTTCTCAGCCTTGTTTGGATCTCTCCGACGTTTCCACCGCAACCGGTAAATCCTCGCGAACCAGGGTACTTGTATCCCGTTCGGTTAACGCAGAACTTATATGGATACCTGTATTCAGACGGATGCTTTAACCGAGAGGCTCAGCGTACCACGCCGATACGAATTACTCGGCTCTTGACATAACGCGCGCATACTTGCCCCCGAGTGAAAAAGAAATAAATTGATTAGGTCTCGAACCAAGTTTCTCGCTAAACTACTCTTTCGATATGTTCCTTGTTGCGAAAAGCATCGACTCTATACATTTCATCAATTTTACACTGGAATCTTCATTTTACTTAACCGTAGACTGGATTTTTGAAACGGTTACATTAATTTTAATCCATTCAACTTTTTAGGACTTATTAGGATTATGTTTTACAAGAAGATTTATAGGTGCTTTTTGATATAGCACAGTCATTGAGAATGAAGTTATATGCTTCCGGTAAGCAGTGTGTTGAGAAAGGACATTTCTATAGAACATTGACCAAAGAAAATATATTAAAACTTATTACGAAAATAATAAATTAACTTCTCGTTATCCATATGTCATTATAAACTAGTAAATTTGAGGCACCCAAAGCCAGTCGAAGTAAGCGAATGGGCAACGCCGATTGTTCCTGTATTTAAAAGTAATGGTAAAATTCGCATATGTGGTGATTTCAAAATGACACTTAATCAATTCTTAATAATCGATAAATATCCTTAGCATACTATAGACGATATTTTCACTGCTTTGCAAGGGGGGAACTCTTTTTCAGAATTAGATTAACGCATATGTACATGCAATTTTCAGTAGACGAAAAAAGTTCTAGACTGCTTACTATTATAACATACAAAGGGTTATTCAGGTATACGAAGATACCTGAAGGGGTATCACCTGCACTGCGGATGTGCAGAGAAAGATGGACGAATGTCTGAGAGGTATTAATGGTGCGATATCATACCTCGACAACATCTATATTACTGGAAAAACGGATGAAGAGCATTTAAACAATTTGCATAAAGTTTGTAGTAGACTGCAAGAATGTGAATTGAGACTACATAAAGAAAAATGTCATTTCATGAAAAAGAAACTAGAAGTTTTAGGTTACGTTATAGATAAAGATGGATTGCATAAATCAAAATCGAAAGTAAATGCAATGATTGCATTATACATATGTAAACATCACTCACAATTTTTTGAGGCAAATGTGCACTGACATAACTGTCCTACGAATCTTCAAACTATTTTGGTAGCTCACCTTCTGTAACAAACAAATATTTCAACATTAATATCAAACGGAAAACAATCATACATATCATGGAACAATAATAAATAAACTGCAAAAGGTGCTAAATATGATAGCAATAAGCAATATCCAGTGACTGCTTGTGGATTTTATGCATTTATGACAAAAATATGTTTGAGAAACACAAAACAGTTAAAACATTAAAAGAGTTTGAAGATACCGATTAAAATAATTAAGAAAAGAAATAAATGTCTATGTTGATATCGAGTCTGCAAGTTTTATTTTGTATAAAATCCTAATGATTACAATTAGATTGCATCAATTTATAGAAATGAACAAACAAAAACAAGCTCAAAATTAAAGGAATTGGCTCGGATCGTTAGAGATAATAATTCCAAGCGCGGCGTTCACTATTCCACTTTCTAAGGATTAATCCTGCACCCGTAGAATTTGTTAATAACATACGCATGTATAAATAATCCCCTTTCATGAAAGTTTCTAACCAGCCTCATCATCGCGATAAAGCCTTTTTAACGAGTATAGTAATAATGGGGATTAAGAATACGCGCAAACATTAACAACATTAATAACGCCGACATAGTTTTCTCTCTCGTTTCTCAGCAAATATAAATCACAACAGCGAAACAAATAACTGTGATACGTGTTATCCCGAAGGATATTTTTTATACTGAACAGACACGAGCTTTGCTTTTCTAGGAAAATACATAAATAAATTAGATAAGCAGCATGTTAACTGTGCAGAGACTATGAAAGTAGCAGAAATAAATGTGATAAAAGTCAGGAAAGTTTAATATGTAATACGTAACAGAGTTCTGGTTCTTTCTGAGAATAACTCATTTTCGCGAGTAGTTTCACAGTTCCAGGATCAAAGAAAAATTTTAATCTCGCAAGTTCAAAGTCTGCGGAAGTAAACAATTAAAAGATTAAGTCAGTGTGTAGAGATGAGCTTCAGTGTGTGGGAGGAACAAATAGTATTGCACGTCCAGTTCACTTGTTTCCTTCATAGGCTCCAGGATTTATTCTTTTATAGCAAACAAATATTCCTTTACAAACATAATGCAAAAAATCCGTAAATTCATTATTTATTTAAATGAATTATTAAATAAGAACCAATGATTTTCCTTTCGAAACGCATGTAACGGAAAATTCGTGTATATTGTTGTACTACTTTGTTTAACGAAATTATCACGTTTCAGATCTTGACAATTCCTCGAGAATGGAAAATTTAGCGTTTAAACACTTCCAGTGCTCATCGTGCATTGCGTCCAACAAAACGCTATGATTACGAACACGGCTACTGAAATAAATGACGATAACGATCGCGTTCGCGTCTATAGGTGGCTTTAGCAACGTTTCGTGAACCAGATTTACATTGTACAATTTTTCAGAGTTTTTTAATGCCGAAAGAAGCTGAACTAGTTCGTGTACAGCGCAACGATTACATACGTTCGTGGCACTGTTCCCTATAATAGAACATTCTGCCTGCATAGATCGAAGCCAAAATACTTCATCGAGCAACGTGAATTAAAAGGCGAGCAGCAAATTGCACCTTTCATTTTCTTGGCGGATGTTACACTTCTCTCGAACGATGTAGATTAACGATAATCACGAAACTATAGATCGGTATAGAGCAGAATGTATACACAGGTATGACAGCCGTACGCCTCGACTTTTTCACCTGGCATGATCCGAGCCTATTTCGCGAGCTCGCGTTACGCTTCCCTAAGTGGGTTATCGACCGTATCGACTATAAAGATACTGTTTTCAGCGTGCTTTAACTTGCCCCTCGACAATCTTTGTTTAAGCGTCGCCGTACGTTACCATTGCGAAGCCAATCGAACGCGAAAATTTCGTTCCGTGAGTGTAGCCTGTTTTATAAAGAAAATAATAATGCCACGAGGCGGCGAGGCAATTTTGATGAAACGTTCAATTACCTGCTTCGAAATTATATGCTGCTAATAAATTGGCTTCTTCATACTTTCAAATTGAGCTACTAATAAATTGCCTTCTTCGTACGTGACTCACAACCGGTATTGGTAAAAGATCAGTTTTTCTTCTTTGTGAATCATCGTTGCGGTAAGACTACACTCAATTGGCTCGGTGCAGAAATTCTCGGTTCAAGTAATTTGCAGTATAACCGCAGAGAAAAATTAGTTTGTTATTTACATTGACTATCTGTGTTCTAAGGCTCCTGGAGTGTTTATTAGAGATTGATTTCTGGAAAAAATTTAGGAGAACTCTTTGCAAAATATTAATGCTTTTAATTAATTCCTATCTACTAAAATAATTTTATGTTAATTTTCATTTGTCTCTTTTGGTCAATATATTGTAAGATACGTGTTTTAATATTTTTTTTTTTGCTGCACAGATAGTTACTCCTTCAATAAACTTTGTTTTAAAACAATATTCATAATTCTTTTCATGTATTTGTTCAATATTTTCAACTATTGTAGAATAATGTAATGCATTACTCTTTAAAAATGTGAAAAATCCATTCTTTCATATTTAAATCGCAGGGAGAAATTCATTTAAATGTATAAAACTTTTGAAACGCATAATTTGACAGTGAATATTTTAATCACAGCAATCAACGTCCCTTCATCTCCCGTTTCCGTAAAATGCTCTACAAAAATCCAGCTGTGCATATAAAATCGATCATAAAGCGGCCTACATGCACGGAATCAAATGCATAGCATTCTTAGCATCCAGACTTATAATATTCACAACAATAAATTCGATAACCTAGTAAAACCCAGGTGGCCGGATCCATTACGACGAAAATTTCGGTCATCCCCCGAATTAAAGGAGGAAACCACTCTCAGTAGAACGTGTAAAGATTTCGATCTTTTTCAACAATGTTTACCAAACGAACAATTACAATTTTTATAATCCGAAAAGTATTTGAGCAGTAAATATGTACCCCGTTTTCATTAAATTACCGATATTCAAACTGATTCAAAATCTGATCTTTCATCTAAAATAATTACACAGGGAAACTGAGGACTCTTTTTTTATAAATTGAAATGCCTATCAAAACATTAGAAAATTATTCTCTTGATTGAATCGACAACTTCAAATATTGAAGCTTCGTCTAGTCTTCTACCAGTCCTAAAGTGTTAGACACCCTACTTTGTACAATCATCCCCTCCACATAAATTAAAGAAATAAATCTCACCAGACGGACAGAAACAGATCAATCATTCGACAGTAGTAAAATAGTAAAGTAAATTTTCACCCTGAGAAATATACATAGAGGATTTATCAGTATAGTCATCAATAAGCCTTAAAATTCTAGAAACCCTTGTGCAAACATCCCCTGCTGTTAAATAAAAAAAAAATAAAATAAATAAGAAGTAAATTTTCACTCTGAGGAATACAGAGAGTTTATCAGTATGGTCTTCAATAAGCCTTAAAATTCTAGACACCCTTGTGCAAGCATCCCCTGTGTTAAATGAATAAAAATAAAATAAATAAAAAGTAAATTTTCACCCCGAGAAATATACATAGCGGATTTATCAGTATAGTCATCAATAAGCTTTAAAATTCTAGACACCCTTGTGCAAGCATCTCCTGCTGTCAAATGAATAAAAATAAAATAAATAAAAAGTAAATTTTCACTCTGAGGAATACAGAGAGTTTATCAGTATGGTCTTCAATAAGCCTTAAAATTTTAGACACCCTTGTGCAAGGATCCTCTACTGTTATATTTCCTACGCCGTTGCATCAGGATGCCATTAAAATTTCGCGTGACGTTCCACGGCGAGTAAAGCGCGCACGCGATTATTATTATCGATGTCAAAAAATCTCGGCCAATAACTCGCGGCCGGCCGCGTTCCGCAGTTGTACAAAACGGAACGGAACAGAACGGGAACGCGAGGGAAATTGGTCGCGAGGACGAAACAAACGTGTCGCCCCACGGACCACGGTTAAAATGGCCGGTTTGTACAATTACAAGCGGAGCCTGCGCGTGTGTAATCATGACATACCGCCTTGCAAACACGCTTGTTACACGGGTGCACGGGTACATCGAGTTGGGAAACGATGCGATGCGGCCTCCGCATACAGACAATTTATTCCCCGCTATCCGAGGGAACGCTCGCATTAACCAAAGCGAATCCGACGTCGAAACGGTAACGATGCACTGACCAGCCGGTTCCACCGATCATTTCACCTACGTTCCTTCAATTTCCATGACGTATCGACGTTGCCCATCCCCCCGCCACTTCTTCGCCGAACTACGTTTTCCAACTCCATTTTCCCGATATTGCAAGAACGTGATTAAGTTTCCAATCGAACGGACCGCGCCGTGATTATCCTTCCACATGGAAATTATTATCGAATACAGTCAAGTCTGTTACGCAAAGCATCCGATGCACGATTTATAAGCCCTTCAGAATTTTTGTATTTTATTTAACATCGCTTGTCTCTTTGCTTCGTTTGTATTGGGGGTAGCCACATTTCTCTGTTGGATATTTATACGAAATTTTATTTTATATTTGGCGCATTATGCTCGACGTGTAAATCGCTATCGAATACAGTTGAGTCTGTTGCAAGGATTTAGTGTAGGATTCATAGTCTCTTCAGAATTTTTATATTTAATTTAGCATCCTATGTTTTTCTACTTCAATTGTATTAGGGGTAGCACAAGCAATGTCATTGTTATATATTCATACGAAATTTTATTTTATTTTATATTTCGTACAGTATGCTTCACGTGGACATTAATATTATTATATTTAGTGTAGGATTCACAGTCTCTTCAGAATTTTTATATTTAATTTAGCATCCTATGTTTTTCTACTTCAATTGTATTAGGGGTAGCACAAGCAATGTCATTTTTAGATATTCATACGAAATTTTATTTTATTTTATATTTAGTACAGTATACTTCACGTGGACATTACTATTGAGTACAGTGTAGTTTTTTTTTATTTTAAGAATCCATGTAAGTACCTATAGTGGTGATACTTTTGTGATTGAAATGATACCAATCACTACCAGAGTTGGGCGTTATTCGAATGAAATTTCATTCGAATAACCAAGAGAATAAAAATTGCGAATAAAGTCACTTTATTCGCAATAACGAATAAATTTTTATTCGAATAAATTGTTATTCGAATAAATTTTTATTCGAATAAATTTTTATTCGAATAACCCAGCGAATAAAAATTTATTCGAAGTGCCCGGCGAATAAAAATTTATTCGTAAAGCCCAGCGAATAAAAATTTATTCGAATAGGCCAGAGAGCGAATAAGTATGGGTATTTTACTGAAGAATCACTGTTTAGTTATGTACTGTATACGTCATCAATCGTCAACCCGTATCTCGTCTCGAGAAGCCTCAGCTCAGGACCTCAAGTGTCGGCGTCGGATTCCTACCCATAAAGGCTGCCGCCGGCGTGTGCCTTGCCCGCCGTCACGGCTGCGCTTATTCTCGGCCTTTATTCGCTGCGGTCATTTAGAATAACGAATAACGAATAAAAGTTCGGGGATTTATTCGAGAATAACGAATAACGATTTTATTCGCCGAGAATTATTCGTAGCTTGCGAATAACGAATGACACTTTATTCGCTATTCCTTATTCGTTATTCGAAATAAAATTTGCCCAACTCTGATCACTACACAGTTTGGATCATGATTATTCACGATACAGTAGAACCTCGATTATCTGAACCGATGATATTTGAATTTTGATATAAGTATGTGCTTCATGTATACCCATTTTTATGTTCGTGAAGAATGTGATTTATTGTATAAACTGTACAATAACTTTTAATTTCAATTAATTAATTTCAGAAGTGCATCGTGTTTGATCTCATTTTAATCAGGAAAATGTCGCGAATATATTGGAGAAATGAGTACCCGAAATCCAAAAATGAAAAGTACCGTGCAAATTGAGAAATCTTATACTATTCTGCAAATCCAGACATTGTGTTCACATCTTTAATACGTGTTCATCCAGCACAGTTTATTTAAGACAGTCGAGAATTCGTAGCAATGCGAAAACAAAATTCGCATTCGTCCAAAAAGAAAAATAGAGGTTCTCGACTCGCGGCGACTCGGCGACAAAATGCCCGATCTAAAAGTGTTATCTAAAAGATTCAGGGAAATATACGAGCGTATCGTACCGAGGATTAAAAACACGAGACTTCGATTTAGCAAGTGTTTCTCGCCAGAGTCCACGGTCCCATGGAAATCGACGCCAGCCGGCACGGAATATGTTAATACGAAAACGGTCTGCGAGCGACCCGCGGCCGGATTACGTGACTGGTTTTACTTTTCTTTCCGTGGCTTTATTTCTTTCGTGCAGGAGATTGCGTTTATGTGTGACCGCGACCGTACGGTGCGGCGCACGGTGGGAAACATTTGGCCATTTTTGTCACAATATCGGAGAACTTGCGGAATTAAGATAGTGCGATGAATATTTCTTCAATTCGAGCTGAAACGTTGTTGAATAACAGAAAAATAAGAAAGTAGGGCGAACAATTTTTCACATTGACAATATTTATCGTGGAATCCCGGTTATCCGAACCTTCGACATCTAACGATGAATTGCCATTATGTTTATTTACCGACAATTATTTCACCGACATTAACAATTAAAGATAATAATATCAGTTAAAAGACAATGTTTAAAATATGTATGTATGTAATGGATATTTGGTCTCCTCAGGGTTTCAAATCCCGTTCCACACTTCTCACCTTTTACCAACACTCTCCCTATCGCCTATTTCAGCGGGACCTACTTTTTATTATTGGGTTCCGAACCACCTTTCTGTAAAATAATTATCGATGGTTATTAAAGGTGTTCGACGAGTTTACCGCTGAACTATTTTTTACAAATGCATTAATAACAATTATAGATATAAATAGAATGAGATAGTAATAGTTATAACAACAAATATTTCTTGGACCAACTATACACGTCAGCGCTAACGTATTTCCAATCGAAATTGAGAGTCGATGGCGACCCGCCACTCGACCTTCGGAGAATTTACGATAGGGTCTGTGTGCGGTGTTAAAAGAGGGTGAACACGAACTAAACAGAGCTGTCGTTGGGCGACGATGGAAGAACAATTTGGGTCATCGTTTCGTAAGGATGCGATGAGTGGAAGTTGTCAGAGCCAGTTATCCACAGCATTGTCCAAAAGAATTTATGCCAAAAAGGTCTAAGGCCTTTGTCTGTCGTTGCTTGTTTCTCTAGTATAAGCAAATACTTTAGGCGCGACAAATTCTAAAGTACAAGTGCACTTGAGCACTCTCAAATCACTCAAGAGTGACGCTCGACAGTGTCCACTCGCGAGAAATACTACTGAAAGCAACTCGACAGAGATTTAGTTACAGGTTCGGGTTACACCTTGCAAAAAATTTCCGATGACAATTTCCCCAGTCAGGAGACACTGCTGTGGTGAACCTCAATAGCAGTTACCCCCAGACCTGCGCACTCCTGAAATAACATTGCTCCATATAATTTTTCTTTTTTTTTAGTGCAATTTGAATCTCAAGGTAGAGATTATTTTTCCGTACATTGTTTTTCAATTAGGGATTGCAATCCCGCAAAGTGGGATCCCGCAATCCCGCAGGATCCCGCGTCATTTTTTGATCCCGCATTTCTTAAATAGGTGAAGCAGAATCCCGCGGGACATGCGTATAAACAAAATTTCGCAAATGACGACGCGCACGATGAACTATTTTGATGTTTTGTCGAAGATATATAAGATTATTATATTACACATATATTTTATATTATTACACACACGCACACACATATATATATAAATATAGTATGTACGATCGAGATATCGTTAATCGTTACTATCTGTTTGGTTTTTCCCAGTGTTTCTCCTTTTATCCAGTTGTTCATGAAATCTTGTTAAATTTACGTGTTCAATAAATATATTTCTTATAACTATATGGTCGTGTTTACATTGTCAAATGTTTTATTAATATGTCAAGCGCCAAGCCTGTCTTGCTTTTCTTTCCATTTAGCCCGCGATAGCCGATTTCATCGAATTTAATAAAACTAATTAAAATATTGTTTGCAACGTACTATTTTTTAAGTACATTCTTGATCTTATCCCAAAAATTAATAGAATCCAATTTTTTTAATTTGATTTAATTACTTAAATTTAATTTAATTAAAGATTTCACAGTTATACATATATGTATATATTTCAATCGTAATTCCAAAAAGAGATTTATTTTCATTTAAATTTTGACTAATACGATTAATGATTATCATCTCATTAAGTAAAATTTGTTTCTTTTTTAATATACATATATTAGATTGAAGAACTAAGTCCAAATAATACCGACACCCTTTGATTCATATCATTATAATGTGCGTACATGTGTAATAACGTTGGGGACGCCCTGGCTAAAGATTTTACATCGATTTTAAAGCGCTAAAAATTATTTTATTTGCCATCGATCGATATTTAAACGAAATGTAAACAATACGTTTTAATCTGAACAGTGACGGATCTAATGTTAAGCGAACTAAGCGACCGCTTGTGGCCCGGGGATACCACAGGGCCCCGAATTTCAAAGAAATTTATTTAATATGTAACGCTATGTAATTTTTCATTACTTTCCTTGTTCGTTAATAAGTTTAGGAGAGTTTTCCTGCAACTTCTATTTCTAACTCGAGTTCGATGGCCCCAAAATTTTTACCGCTTGGGGCCTCCACTTGACTTGAGTCGCTACTGAATCTGAAACGTTGGAATTAAATTGTAAGGTAACGGATAAAATTTCTATTCGTTTAGAAGCGATTTTTTCCAGAGTATCCAGAGCATTTCATAGTTTTTTTTTAAAATTCTGTTCTCTCTCAAAAAATATTTACAATCACGGCTTATAAGGTTTCCGCACTGCATTTCTATGAATTCGTGAATCAAGTTTTTATCAACACAAACCGTGTCGTGCTCACAGATATTTCGTTTACGTTGTGCACTAATTCTAATGTATTCGCTAATGGCTATTAAGCCGATGCACCTTCAGATAAAAACAAATTACTCCTTTTCCTTCTCTGCGGTCCAGTTTTGCCACGGACTTTTCTCTCGCGAATATCATTGAACGTCGGAACGGAATTGCGAGATTATGATCGTTTCGGACGCAATAACACGGAAGCTCGCGGTAACGCCTGTCGCGGTAATGCAAACTGCAAACTTCCTCTCGTTGCAACACTCCTCGTGTGTTAAGTGCACTGTTTTTCTTCGTTTATTTCGTTTTCTTTATCTTGCTCTCTCACTCCCTACCACTCTCGTTTTCTCTATGTTCGGGGATCAAATACACGGTGTTGTATAATTTATCGGTGTTTCGCTCGAGACGCGTACAATGCCCCATTGATTTCCGACGCTGTTGGTCGTCGAGAATCATGGGAGCATTGACATGTTTCTGTTTTGTTGCAGCAATGTGTGCCGGTGCGGTTAAAAACTGTAGTACCATGGAAAACCGATGCGAATTCAATAACTATTTTTATGGCGCAGTAGAGTTTAACTATTTTTAGCTTTCAGGAAGCTACTGCTTCAAAAAGTGATAGCTTGTTCTTTTTTTTTTTGGCAGTGCTTTTTCATTTGCTGGAGTATACCAAAAATGGTGGCTGCTTTCTTTCTCAGCACGAAATTCAAAAGAATATAGCGCGGAGCAATAACGTTTCGAAATTCTGACACCATTAAAAGTATAGAAGAAAAATCAAATAACAGACTGTTCTTTTCTTTTCCGCACGAAATTGAAAAAATGTAGTGTTGAATAACGTTTTCAATACGAATAAAAGGAGAGAAGAAGAACAAAACATGTTGTGCTACGTTTTTTTCAAAAATTCGACAATGCAAGTTTGTTCTTGCTTTTTGAATATGGAAATGGAAAGAATTGAATGCAGTCTGAAAAAAATGACGTGATGAAATTCCGATTCGAACGGTGATTGTTTTATGTCGGTTGTTATCAAAATTGTATTGGACATGCGACATTAATTTGGTATAGCAACTCAAGTAAGAACGTGACTGGTCATTCACGATCAATTTATTGACTATGAAATTTATAGTATGAATCACATGCACGTGGTGAGGACAGTGACGCAGTGGTCTTGACGTGGCATTCGTTTTTGTAACATAAAACATACTATGATGAAAGAGTGAAAGTGCCATACGTCCCTTAGTACTGTTACATGTTTTGCAAAAATGAGTATGCGGTAAGAAAAGTGAATTATTAAACAGTAACTTATTTTAATCTTTTAAAATTATCCATAATAGCAAATGACTAATAATTTATAGATTACCTACTAAAAAATTTAATAAAGTCAGCTTCACATTTATTTTAAAGATACAACCTTGGTATAGTAATTATTAGACTGTAGATTTAAATAATAATTTGTAAATTACAAGTCACCGAAGCCAAATAAAAATTTCTTTCATCCCGTATCGATTTCAATTAACTCAAAACAATTCATTCATGTTTTCCCTTAAATTGTTTTAATCTTTGCACTGCTTTATATTTCACCCATCCATTTTTCCCATAAATGCACAGAACCCATACTCCAGTAATTACATTTCTACCAGACTGCTGTTGTAAATCAGTTCATAAAAAGCTGTATTTGCATAAACATACGCGATCCACTTACAACGCCGATTGCACGTCGTAAACGATAGAATTTATTTCGAAAGTTTCCAAGCACAACACGTAATTACAAAGTTGCGAAAATGGGTTCGCGGGCGGGCAGGGTACGAATTTTGATCCTTAACGCAGATACTTTCCCCTACTGAGCTATAATTTACAGGACGATGGAACAGGCAATGCTTCGCTAATGTTTTTAATCATTCAATAAACTGAGCGATTCTGCAAAAGTAAATGAAAAGAATAAATCAATCTTTATAATTAAATTCATAATATCTGTACTTCATCTCATCTACGTTGTTCTGATAATTGTTAATTATTGTACACACTGTCGAGGTATTTTTACTTTTCAATTATGGAACCAGGATAAAACCATGCCATTTTAATAAACGTCTGATTTATGCAAATGAACATTTTTCAGTCTCATTTATTATTGTAATCGAGAGAAAATTATTCTTGTCATTAGACATTCTATTATGTTCTGTGAAAAACAGAAATCTTTTATGCATAGCAATCTAGTCCATTAAATAGTAATTTAATCCGTTAAAGACCCAGTGAAATTTTATTGAATTTTTCAAAACGTGCTTCTCACAAGTTCTAAACAGCAAAGTACATACAATAGATGTACAAAGATCCTGCATAGTAATGTAGTCCATTAAATACCTTTATGCAAAACATTCGTATTATTCGTCAAAGAATTTAGAAAAATAAAAGACCCAGTGAAATTTTATTGAATTTTTCAAAACCTGTTTCTCACAAGTTCTAAACAGCAAAGTACATACAATAGATGTACAATGATCCTAAGTAATGTAGTCCATTAAATACCTTTATGCAAAACATTCGCATTATTCGTCAAAGAATTTAGAAAAATAAAAGACCCAGTGAAATGTTATTGAATTTTTCAAAACGTGCTTCTCACAAGTTCTAAACAGCAAAGTACATACAATAGATGTACAATGATCCTAAGTAATGTAGTCCATTAAATACCTTTCTGCAAAACATTCGCATTATTCGTCAAAGAATTTAGAAAAATAAAAGACCCAGTGAAATTTTATTGAATTTTTCAAAACGTGTTTCTCACAAGTTCTAAACAATGTATGCACAGCAAAGTATACATATATAATAGATATACAAAGATCCACAATTTCTTCATTAAGTTTCAACGTCTTAATTTACCGACGCACTGAACGCATTGCGACATTTGCGGTGCACCGTAGATAAGATGCAATTGCAGCACCTGCAGCTTAATGTTCCACAGGCAATCAAAGTATTCAATTACCCCGATAAAATGAAGTATCAAATCTGCGTCGACACAGTGCCCCGCACAGAGCGCTAACCAAGTGCTTCTACAGTATGCACGCTGCATTTCTGCATTTGCATACAGTTGTACGAAGTGAGATTTCACCCAGAAAGCATTCTACAGGGTGTTCCAAAAATGTTGTACTTCCTTGAAAAATGTAATTCCTGAGATCATTTGAAATAATTTACAACACAGACCCCAAGTCAACGTCCCACTCTGCTGTAGCTGCATTCTAATTGGCCGATGTTCTTCGGTGGTACTTCTTAACCCTTGACTGTATGATTTTTTTAATTGGGATGAAAAAATTGAAAGAAGGTCAGTTTTTGTGTTTTACTTAAGGGAGAAATGTTTGAAAAAAATTAAAACAACATTTTCAGAAAAATAAACGTAATTTAAAATAGTAAGAAAACACATTATTAGTTTATAATATAATAGATTTGTTAACTGTATCAGATATGAGACATTATGCAGCGAAGGGTTAACAATACCTCGGAGAATATTTTCGCAAAGGATAATGTTGCTTGAAATACCCTAAGGAATCAGCCCTTTCAACGAAGTTTTTGGATACCCTGTATGAGTTCTAGTAATGTGCGTGGAGAAATAAATTTGCATTAATAAGATGCGCGCGAGGTAAATTAATTGCCCCAGAAGTTGAACCCCTAAGTTCGCAGATATCACAAGCGGTCCATACAGTTGCGACTCGCAGAAATTCGCAACGCCTGCAGCGGGCCGATAACAAAATTCCCTCGAACGTCCAGCCAAATAAGAAAAACGGCGAACCTCTCGGAACCCTGTCGAAAACCGTCTTCCATCGATACTCGGATTATTAACGCGCAGATTGAATGTGCCGCGCCTTTCGAAGACGAGATCATGAAAATATTCCCGGAGCGAATCACTCGAGAATGCGGTCCACTCATCGTTGTCGCCTTTTTCAATTTCACCAATCCGAGTGTGCATTCGGTATTCACACATTTCCATAAATCCCTGCGAGTGGTTGCATCGCGGTGTTTGTCCCAGGACAACCGCTGAATAGTTGAAAGTGACATTTTGGGACCAATACACGAAAAGGCATTTTTTTAAACTTGCCAATCGCCAGACTTTGATAATGAATTAAGCATCTGTTTTATTTATCAATAAAATACAGAATTATATTCAATCAATTATATAATTTGTACACTTAAAATGAAAAATAAATATTGTTTGCTGTTATTCTAAAACAGTTAGTCTCTTCGCTGGTTTTATTAAATTGAGAAGAATGTTGGAAATCTTTAAATTCGTTTAATCTTTACACTCTTTCATATCATACTCAGTTTTGTCAAAAATGCACTTTATGCATTTATATGTAGCACGTGCAGATCTTACAAGATTCCAGCAAATTCCATCATAAAATAAATGATACTAAAAACCATGACGCAACACGAGTGATATGTGCACACCATTTATATTAAAAGTGTCTATCTAAATGGTGCACTTATGTTCTATTTAATTTTAATGGAGGAGGTTCGAAAACGTATGTATCGACTAGTAAATGAATGCATTTGCATATCAAAGTAATAGATGCACTTAGTGTGAATATTTAAAATTGCAGCACGTATAAAATTCAACAGATGAACACGTTTGCAATGACATATCAATCAAGATCAAGCTATTGTGATTGACAAACAGTTATTCTTGAATCCCATATACGAAGTAACATGTTCTCATGGCCCGCATTTCTCTAAGCAAATTGTAAATTAAGTGGTTTGGTCTATTCTGGATAAAAACCTGAAGTTTATGTATACAATTTCTAGAGCACCCCGACCACGTTCTCTATTTCTATACAAGAAAGACCAGTCCACACCAGTGTGATAATGAATGCAAATAAAACGTGGAACATCGAAGTCGTAGTAAATTTCTAGTTCAAGACTGGTAGGTAGGTGTTAATAGCGAGTGCAATGCGGTTGGAAACACACCCGAACCTGTTCTATATGTATAACTCCTACAAATCTGTTCAGTTCACGCCGATTAGAGTTGTCATCACAGAAGGCATAAAATACAAGCAAGCTCGAATACTGCGCACATTGTGACTTTTTCTTCGTTCTTGTTATTTATATGCAGTCTATATTAGTCTTATTGCACGAGTAGCAGCTGCTAGTTTTATTTATAATAAGACTTCCCTGATGATAAATTAGCATTAAAATGAATGATGATAGGATTATGTCATACGAACATTTTCAAACATATAAAAATACTGTTTTGTTTATCATTCATTGATTTTTATAATGTCAAAAATAAAATTTAAGCAAGGAAAGCTTAAAATACCCAAAAAAATCACTAGAAGACAGTGACCCTTGTTCACGAAATTTGGACATTCATATTTTCAAAATTAAATCGAGTCATAATAAACACTCAAGAATGGAAAATGTATATTTCCTAATTTGTATACAATCTCTACAAATAGATTAGATTAATTTATTGAATTGGAGCAAATAATGTATAAAGAATGAATACTTCCCGAAACAATCAATTTATTGAAAAAATTGTTTAATAATATATCGTATGAATATTATTATATACTATACCATACTATACAAAAATCTTTTTAAATACTAGCATAAAAGTTGGTACCATCACTGATTTAAGAATTTCGAATTTACCTATTAATTTTCAACAAACCATGTATAAGTAGTAGAATTTTCTCTGTCCATAATCACGCCAATTGGATCTAACAGGTGCAAGGTCGCGGCAGAAATTTTATTAATCCGTGATTCACTGCAATCGATACAACGGCAAGGGTTAGATGGTGCAATAGCGATAAGATATTAATATACTTTTCTTGTAAATTAACAGAATTGCTGTAATAATTGACGCAAAATATCAGCAATGATCTCGCTGGAAGTAAAACGTAGAAGCTATGACGTCCGTGCACAGACGTACATATATTTAATTAGCTACACTGCTAAATTTCACTGTAGCACAATTACGTTTAATAAAAGCGCTTACTCGCTGTACCTCTCGCTCGCGTGCCACATTTATTTCGAACGTGTTTCTCATTTACCACATTTATTTACTAATTAATTTATGTTTCTTTTCACTTTGTCCGTCTACTGCTGTTACACACGTGTTGTACTGCTGTGCTTTACCCTTCCGTTGAAAACATTTTTTGTTTTATGCAATACAATGCCAACGTCATTATTAACATTTCTTTCACAAGATGTGGTATTACATTTAAGTATTGTTTAAACTGAGCATAACAATACCCATTACGTTCAACGTAAATAACGTTTTATTTAATTAAAAATACGTCAGACATTGAACAACAAATTATGTTTCACAGTATTGTCCACTTTTCTTTTTTCTTTGCATCGAGAATTAAATTTATTAAAAAAATGGTAGATTACATAATAGAGTAATGCAACAAATTATTATATCTATTTTATATACACTTGTGCTAGTTATTATTAGCAAAGATCATTATGCAAAATAGAACTTATCTGCATCGATGAAAAGCAGCAGAAATTAGATAGAAATTTATTTTTTGTCATTTTGAATTGTATCTTATGTTTAGGATTAAGTATCACTACATCAGATTGACACGAAAAGACAAAAGAAACTCGAGAAAAGTAGAGACAAGAATTGGCAACTTCGCAATCAAAGTGACATAGTCTGCAGTCCTTGCCAACAACGCGATTTATCTCATCGAATTTAAACGCGGTACACCTCGTTACATGCACAGCGTGCAGCTACTGCACAGTTACAGTCCTCAAGAATACACCGGGTGTCCCCGCAACAAGTACCATTTTATATAAACACTGAACCAGTAGATAATACATCAAAATTGTTTACAAAACGCTCGAAGAAACAAGAAATTGTTCTAACTTCTCAAAAAAGTTCAAGTCGTATGGTGCATTAATCTTATAAGGTATCTTATTTTAAAAACAATCACTCTATACCAAATACCGTTCAATAAGTTACAGTGTTACGAACATGTTTAATTAATTGTACAGTTAGAGATTCTTTCAATTGTACAGAGTGTCAAGAAATTATAATTAACTGACCGAGGAATGAAAGTATAATATAAATAAAATCAGTTTAACAATGTTATCAACTTCATCATAATTTCTCAAGAGAACGATTGAGTTTTGACCAATCATTCCTTCTGCACATTTTATCCTTGCGATGAATATAAATTCTATACACCCTGAAGATTTCCTTCTTCTATAACAAAAAAATTTTTAATCACGGTTTTCGATAAATCTATTTTTTGTATTATTGTTTCTGGCACTTTTTTCATTTACAGCTGATTGCAAGTCAGCAAATGATTGATGTTGATACTACTGTAAATACGTATTTCAAATGAGAGTAGATGCTCAAAAAAATTATTTATTATATATAGCTAATACCAAAAATACCGGTATTTTTCCTTAGCAAATACCAGTTTCACGAAATTGCAAAATAGTACGAAATACCGGTATTCGGTATACCGGTGTACCGGTATTGCAATCCCTAAATGGCACTTATCGCGAGACACCCAGTACATTCATCGGCGTTATTCGCTGGATGCTACCGAGATACGCTGGATAGATCGCGAAAAAACGAAGAAGAAGAGGACGAAGAAGTAGAAGAAGAGAAAGGGGAGGAGGAAGGCCGAGGGATCAGGAATAAGGAAAGACAGGGAGAGACGGGAAACACGAAGAAGAGTGAACAGAGAAAGGGCCGGTGTAGAGAACCGAACCGACCTGTCTGAGTCAACCGGTCTAACCACATGTTTGCCTGCGAGTCGCTATGCAACCGGATGGAGTTCGCTCAGAACCGTAAGCAACCTCCGTTAAGCCGCATTTACACCGAAGAACAAATCGATCGGGAGAGAAACACGAGGCTGGTCGAGGAAAGCGTTGCGTTTATCCTGGCGAGCGACGTCGAACGCGGCAAAAGGGACTCTCCAGTGCCAGACTGCCGATCACAATTCGATTAATTAATGGAAGGGGACAAGCCGCTGTGTCCGCGCGTGTATCTGTGTGTGTGCAGTGATTCCGGATAATCGAGATCGAAATTTTTCCTACAGCACGAAAACTGCGAGAGGCGGGAACGTCGAGATAGCCGGCCGCGATATCCGTAATTAGGATTTGTCGTTTGATCGATGCGTCCTATTAAACTAATTTGAATACAATGGCCGCGCGCAGCGAGGTACGCGCCGGCCTTTCTAAGCGGCTCGCTCCAAGGCAACCAGACCGCCGACGCCGACGGGGACAACGTTAATTCGGTTTTACGTGCAATCATCGTTTTCGATTCCCCTCACCCCATATTCGGAAAGAAATTAAAGACTCTTTTGTTCGGTATGTTGTCGCGGAATCGTGCAAACGAGGGTGGAATGGTTGATACCATTTGTGGACTGTGGAGGTCCACGAAATTTACATTGCATGTCATCTAGTAAACTACTCTATCTACTTAGGCAGAGAAAAGTTATTCTGATCTAACGCGTGTGCCATCAATTGTGAGACTGACTGTATAAACTTTATTCAACTTTATGAACTTTATACTATAAAGCTAACCGAGGGTTAATACGGAAAGTAAGATTCTATTTTGAGATGTTCGTCATTTTATTATTATAACTAACGTACTGTTTACAATTATAACTAATTTAGATACAGGATGAGTTACCTAAAACAAGGCACCATACCAGATAGGGATGATTATAAAGATATTTTATAAAAAGTTCAGCAACATTTTAAAAAGTACCATCAAGACGACACCCTAACTCACTCTCTGAACTTCCAGTGTCAAACGAAAACCTGAACTTGAAGAATATCAAATTAATCACGACGCTAAAGAAATGTCTATAAATAAGAATAAGACATCAAGTATTTAAAAATTCTAACAAATGCATCCAACAACGCTGTGTAGTTATTCGAAACAAAAGGGGTTCAAGGATGCAGCATTTCGACGTTAAAAATCCTCATCGCTCCGCAGTATCCTTTCGAGCAAACCGATAGACGAAACGGATATCAAACGAAAACAAAAAGGGTGGAAAAAATCCCGTTGAACAGACGCAAATGCCGGTAAATGGCGGCCGCAATACGCGTGACCGGCGCGGATAAATCAAATTTAAAATCGCTTGCGAAATCATTGCACGTGTCCGATATTACTCCTCGAATCGGCGCGGTGGTGGCGCGGGGGGTGGATGGGTATTCCTGGGTATTCTTCCCGATGCAGGACGAATATCGAGGACCACCGGGTAGCAGGAGGGAAAAACGGAGAGGCAGCGAGGTAAATGGAGCCTCGTATAACCAATCATTCCGGGGGCCAGACTTCTAATAATCCATGGGCAATATATCCGCGGGGGACAGGGAAACTGTACAGAATATCTGCTCCGGGCAAATATCTACCCATTCTGGGATCCGATCGCGCGATAAAAAGGACGGTTTTCGATCAGGAGGCGCGGGGAAACAGCGAATTACAGCTATCCGACCCCCCGGACCAGGTGACACAAACGTGTATGCGTGCAAATATATACACACAACGGAATGCCAGTCGGACGGCCATTTAAAATTTAAATGTTCAGCTCCGGCGCACTTTATACACCGCCAATGCCTTTTTTTCTGTCGATCGGCCACCATATATCAACCGACCCCGCGGAAATCATTTCGCCGCGCGACTCGTATAAATATCGTTGTCACTGAATAGTAGCGCAAATATTTTTTTCACCCCTCTCTCTCTGTTTACGTCGACTGCGAAAATCCGTTCGGATTGTTTTAACGAAAGTGAGTGGCCTCCTTTTTTCCGCGGGATTTTATAATTTCATGATCTATTATGGCTCGTCAGTCGGGAAATTGTAATTAATCTTAGAGGTGAGAATGACGAATTTAACACTGCCGGTATTCAAGTAATTAAAGCCACTGATGCACCGATCTTGTATCGAAAGAAAATTGTTGTTTTCTAATTTATAGTTTTATGTCGCATCAACTGCTAGGTTATTATTGATATCATACAATAAGTCAGAATATACTGCATTATTTCTTTGATAAGTTCGGTTAGTTAATTCGAATATTTCTGATGATAACATTTTCATGTGGGGAGGATCACGAATTGAAGGGGAAAAGGTATCCCCACTTTGTCAGGACCTTGTAGAAGGGGAAGGTAGAGTGGGGACACTGTTATGAACCATTTATTTTAATTGGTTCGGTAGATCTAGTATCGAGTAGTGAAAACTACAATTTGATGTATGGTGAAACACAATTGTATTTTAATAAATAACTATTATAGCACTGTGTTATATTATATCTATTACAAAATGATCGCTAATATCCAAGCGAGACGACGCGACATTAAACAAATAACAGACGAGACGAGAAACAATTTCAAATTCGTTTTATAATTTTTATAATGAATTGCTCGTTCGCGCACGTGCGTAAAATAATTTATGATAGCGAGCGTAAGGTCTGTAAATTGAATCGATTTAAAACGGCTTAAACTCGCTGGTGACTTTTCGCGGTTCAATTTATTCTGGGTCAGCGCTGCCGGAATCAATTATGTAACAATATTTTTTCAATATTTACTCCGTTAAATTAAAACGTTGATCAACCGGTTCAACCGGAACGCTGGTATATCGCGTACACGTGCACCAGTGCAAAGATAAAATTTCGTTTACGGAATAATGAACATATAAATTTTAATAATTGACGCAATTATAATTCTGATGAAACACGGGCATGTGATATTTTCACGCTTTCAATGCTTGAATATCAAAAGGGATCAATGCTACTTTACGGGATTCTTGTAATTTTTGTATGAATAAATAACAATTCCATGCACTCTGAAAACGTTGGCTATCAAATTATGAAAAATGAAAAATCGGTGCTGCATTTAACTTTTACAATCTTCAAATCAAACACGGAGTGAGTTAACATCGTGTTCACCGTGTTCATAAAAAAAATTGTAGATGAAACACAATTCATTAATTGAACAGACTGTCTTATCGTGTACATTTGTTTTGACAAATGTATATCTTCAGACTGTGCTTCAAAGTCTGTGCTTGAAAATACTTTGAAAATTATAATAAATTTTATTACCCTCTCACTGCATGATTTTTTGAATTCAGATGAAAAAATTGAAAGGTCAGTTTTTGTGCTTTATTTAAGGGAAAAATGTTAAAAATATTAAAACAACATTTTCAGAAAAAAACATTCTTAGTTTACTATTTACCAGGTTTGTTAACTGTATCAATATAAGGGTTAGATTACATAGTATTCTACATTTCGATAATAACCTCTGACTGATAGGTTAATAACAGAAATATTTCGGCGTTTAAACGATCCACGAAATTGAACCGTACTGAAAAAAGATACAACACGACTTATGGAATGACCAAATAGGATCCCGACAAACCAAGCCAGAAAACGATAGCATCCGCCGCCAACAAATCACACCAGTATCAACAGGGAGAACGGAGCGTTCGGACACTGCTAGCTTCTTTGGCCCGGCATCAGAACAAACTGCTACGAGCTAGTGAACACGTAGGTGGCCGAGCTATACCGTGTACGAAAATAAGAGAAAACGAGGTTGTTACACCTCGTGCACGGAGAATCCGCTTCGAAATCTCGGCTGGCGTCCGTGGGATGTTCAGCGTCGCTTAGAATTTTCGGCACGAGCTGGAAAAAATCCAAAGACGAAACGGACGTACGTCGTGGACGTACTAAAAACGGGGTTGCGAACGTGGACGAAGAGAAAGTGTAGCCGGAGTCGCTAGATCAGGGGAATTTACTCGAATTTAGGGGAAGAGGTTACTCTCTCCCTACTTATTAGATCAGTCACGTGACACGTAGAGAGGAAACGTAGATTGGGGGTACAAATCTTAATCTGACGACTCGGCCGCCATAGAGGAAGAGGGGATAGGAAAAACGGGATGAGCAGGACAGAGGTACAACAGAGATTGAAATGCACGGAATAAATTTCAGGCACCGAACGCCGAACTACCAGAGATTTAATTAAAGATGCATTGCGCTTCATTTCTGAAGTTGAATGGAATCCGTCGGCGATTTGAGCCTGCGTCCCCTTCCTGATTAGACGGTGAATCGACCAATCCCATTCATTTTTTCGATTTCGTTCGCGCGCGTCGTCGCATTCGAATTAATTAATCGAAGTTCGATGCCGAGCTCGATGGTCTTGTTTGCTGTCGTTAAACTGCGCATTTTTATGCAAAGTAAAAATTGTTTCCATCGATTGCAGGAGGAGCCAAATAAAAATTGAATACCCGTTCGAGCCTCTCGAAAGCCTATCCGCTATCTGATGAATAGCAACGAGTCCTTGGAAATAATTGCGAATATACATACTATTTAAATGGAATTGTTTATGGGAATGATAAACGAAATGGATATTACTCACCTGATGCGATAAAAATTATTTGTGTCATGTATTAAAAAAAGAAAGAAATCATTAATACTGCATAAAGAAATAATAAGAATGCAGCAATGTTTGCATTCTAAAACTTATTACTAGACAGCGGATCTTTATGCAAAATAAAACTTGTGTACCCGAATTGCAACAAACTGGAGTGAAACAGAAATTTATTTTTTATCTTAATATGTTTGATATATTGAATAAAAATTGTGTACCCGAATTGCAACAAACTGAAGTGAAACAGAAATTTATTTTTTATCTTAATATGTTTGATATATTGAAAATAATATAATAGTATTTTAAAATTCTTCGAATGTTTTTACTGTTTTAAATTACACCTACTCATTTTTGTCATAAATGCATAAAACCCGCTGTCTAGTTATCGCCAGCATATGTACTATGTTGACCGCGAAATGTTGTATATAGTAAATAATAATGAGTGACCAGGAAACGTTTAGCAACTTTCTCCTATTTGTTGTAGAAGAAATATTACAGATTCTCGACAACAGTTAATCCATTTGAGAGGGAGAGTCAGTGTGAGAAATGTTATTAACGTGTCAGAGTTGTACTCAAGTGTCAATGATCAATACACGGGCCAGAACACTCCTATCTCAGGTGTGCATAATCCATGCATAGTTTACGATAGGTCTGCCTCAGGTGTCTATGACTAATATATTATAGTCATGATAGTCTGAGCTCTGGCTAATATGCCTCATATATTGCTTACGATAACCTTGACCGCTCGTTTGTACGTAAGATTCATGGTGAGACTGCAGACGTGCATACAATATGCGGCTCTTGGATGCCATCGAAGTCTGGCCTCGGACAGAAAATTATTTTACAAATCATTTTAATTTACTCGCAATGATGTAAAAATTGTAAATATTTGTCCACTGGTACTTGTTTAATTTTCTTCAGAAATAAGAGATAAAAAAAACTTCATAAAAAATAATAAAAATACAAATTCTATAATATTCTAAATATATAAATTTCTTGTTACTTTACTTGAACTTGACTACTCTACTGAACTAATAAAAAATACACGAACACAGCTTCTCGTAGAAGCAGAAGAATTGTCCAAGACAATATTTGATCAGTTTAATCACAGTAGTAATGTCTTTAATTCAATAAAACTTTGTGATACCATAAATCCACTTTCCGAAGTATCAATCTCTTCCCCATTCAGAAAATTTGCTATAACTCAAGAATTACCATGTCGAAAAGACGATAAGCTAACAATAAGAAGCAGTTGAATCGCCACCGTAAAACATTTTTAAACGTCTGTATGCCATAAAAATAATAATAGGCTAGACGATCTTGCATTTTTACTCCATAGAACAGGTGCAGTTGCGAGAATAAGATTCCACTGGACAATTAAATTGCGCTCAACCATTCGTAAAGGCCGCGACTCCGTTCTATGTATAATAAGCGCGTTTGAAATTCTTGAAATAGTCGAAAACGTTTTAAACTGCAATTTAACTCAAACTAAATTACAACCATTTCTGTCTTAATGAACCGTGTACAATTCACGATTCCATACGTCCGCCATTTATGTCCATACAAATAATGTTAAAAACTATTCTAACAGCAAAATTAACCAAATAAAATCTCGTTCGAAACTGCGATGAAATATTAGCGACCCCTCATAATAATAACTTCAGGGTTCAGTGCACTGTATATAATTCAAAATACCTACTAAACGTTTACCAATCATTTCTAAATATACAATGGGTAAACATTGTACCATGACAAGAAAATAGACGATGTGAAAATTGCAGCCACGACCTTTTCAAACTGTTATATATTATTAGCAAGATTCTATTATAACTGGATATAATTTATTCGCACAATAATGTTGATAAAGTAGTTCAAAATATAAGAGCACGTTTTATAATTTAACATCGAGCAATCCAAGTTAAAACAGCACGACCGTTACAAATAAATAAATTGTAAAAATATACAAAGGAGCGTTTCTACTGGAATACACCAGAACGTTTCAATTTCGAAATTGATCATTAAGATGTTGCTTTTATTGTAGAAATATCGGAGAGATAATTCCACTTGACTCCAATCTATTTGGGATTTAATAAATAATGGTATTGAGATTTTCACAATCGACAGAGACCCGATAATTAAAAACCGATTCGATAAGTAAAGCCAGATGCATTTGTCGTCTGCTCAATGCAGCGAGCTTTTAGCAACATTTGCGGTTCTTTTAGTCGACGCACGCCGACGAGTCCACTTGAATTAAACGATCCGATGGTCCCATTTAAACACATCGAAAGAGACACGAATCTATATACACAGGCGATCAGCCAGCGGGGATATTTCGATTACATTTTTCATTGTGATCCGAATTTTGGTGGAATATCTTTTTCATTTTTTAATCGTACTGCAAATGCCTTGCACAGACACCGGCTATTTCCGTTCCAACATTTTTCCGGCGCTTTGAATTGCTGATGAATCGCCGAATTGTTCGATGGAAATATATCAGCGCAGTCTCGGATTGTACACGTAACGAAAATTTAAACAATCAGCAATTAAAACGTTCCGCGTATGAAAACACCTCCCTGTGGGAACAAATCGGAACACTAATTTCAAATATTTCAATAACGGTATTGAACATGCTCGTCGGTGAACAGAATGCAGTCCGTACAAAAGCGTTGGGAGATATAATACAAACAAAACTTACTTTTACAGTGATTTTAAAAGGGAATTTCGACTCAATCATTTTTTTATAGAGGGTACATTGAAATCATTTTATATTTTCGGAAAATAAATTTACCCTTCGAATCAGATAATTCATTGTATCTTAATCACCATGGTACTGTATTAATTAAAAATTAATCAAACCAATTATATGTGTTAATTCTGACTGCATAGAAATTTAGATATTCATTATAATTTTTTAAATATAGAAAAGTAAAATTCACCAAATATAAATGAATAAATATTATTGAGCAAATTTGCGTGCAAATATGTAGAACATAATTGAATATGTTTTTATCTATTTCTAACACAACGTAATCGTTTTTTAACGACAAATTATTCTATTCTTTAGTGCAGGAAGCATTGCTAGCATTTTAATCAAACAAGAAATTAGTATACAAGTTACTCTGACATTGTGCGACTTTTATAAGAAATAGTGACGCAACGAACGTGTCGAAAAGAACGTCTCTATTACCGATTTTTCCTCTAAATATTTTTCCGAACATTTATTGTCTCTCGTGATAAAAAACGCGTGGCCGGTAGGTGTCTCAATTATCGTCGATACATTTAAATCGCCGGTGAAAAGATAAGGACGGCGCGAACGAGATCCGGAGGCAATTTGGAGAAGCCACGTGCCTGAACTCCACCTTCCGGCACCTCGGGCTCACGTTCATGACCTACGAACACTCGCATAAAGCGCCTACTATCCTCGTAACACCAGTGGAACAAGAAAGAATAGATAGAAGTTGACCGCAGTCACTTGGAATGCTGCCGGCGTTCTTGCCGCATTAATGACGAGCAGACGTTACGTGCATTATTGCGGCAGTTGTTTCTTATCTGTCAGACCGTAGCTAGACAACCATAAATCTCTCCCCCGACGCGTTACATCGGTGTATCCGCTTCTGGGTATACGTGTATCCGTGTATCCTACAAAACTGTACGATACAGAGTCGCCAGATGAGGGGAATTTACTCGAATCTAGGGGAAAATGTTAACCCCTCCCTCTCTCTCTCTCTCGCTCTCTCTCTCTGCCAGTGCCTGATTAGTGACGTGACAGAAGGAAACCATTAGGGAAAACGTACGAATCAGAGCAGGAGAAAAAGCGTTAAGATTTGAGGAAAGATCGAAGAGATCCGAGGGAAGAGTGCTAGGAAAGGAATGCCTAAGGGAGAGAGAGAGAGGACGTTGGATATAACAAAAAATAGCAGAGAGAGAGGACAGAGTGCCTGAACGACAAAAGATACAGCCAAGCGGGGATAGAAAAAGAGAGAGAAGAAGGAAAAGATATGATGGAAATGATAGATACTCTGAAAGAGAGGGATAGGGAAATTCAGGGACAGTGGCAATATAATAAAATAATGAACTCTAGTTTCTGTAAAGATATAATTATATAGAGGCGAGAGTGCCAAGGTACCTGAAGGAAAGAGAAGAGGGAGACAGCCAGAGCCTGATGGCGAGAGTGAGATGTGGGAATGTAGAGGAAGGAAATAAATACTGGAGGAAAGAGGAAGAGAGAACGTGCATGATGTGCGAGAGATACCTGGGGATACTAAAGCATCTGGTAGAGGATTGTGACGAGATGGAAAGAACAAGTTTAAGTACAGAAAAGATAGTACAAAATAAAAGTGTGAGAGAAACAGTAGACTGGCTATTGCAAGGACAGAAGGAAGCGGGAGGAGATGCAGAAGGGAGGAAAAGTATGGAGGAAGGGATAAGAAAAATGGAATCTCTGCTGGAAGTGCAAGAGAAAAGGAAGAGAAAGAATAATATGTATAATAATAAGGGGCCTACAGACGGAGAAAAAAAACAGTAGACTGGCTTAGGAGTGTCGAAGCAAAAAGGAAAGAAACAACCAAAAGAAAAGAGAGAGAGGCAGTAGTAGGTGTAAGATAATAGGATAGTTTAGAATAGATCAGATTATGCTAGGTTAGGCTAGATTAGATTAACAAATAGCATAGGATATAGAGGAATGGGTGGAAGAGTGAATGGATAGATGGATGGAAGGATGAGTGATATAGTAGATTTGTAAAGCCAAGTTCAATTTCTTGGCCGCGAGGACGAAATTAAAATTAAAATAATAAATAGTTACGTGACAATTCGTAGACAAATTGTTTTTTTTCTGTGACACAATAGACCCAGCAGTTTTGTTCCAGCGTTTCATCTACCCTCTTCCAGCGAACCCAGCGGAGATCTACTATCTTTCTTGCCAGATCAGGGGAATTGACTCGAATTTAAGGAGATTTTACCCTTTCTCTACCAGTACCGGCTTCGTCACGTGACCGAGCCGTGACAGATGCGTGGGGGAAGGTAGAGTGTTGACTCAAGTCTCAAGCTGGCGACTCTGGTATAATATCGAGACTCGACAGCTTGGAAAGTTCCGTTTTTCGACGTAACTTTAGCATATTTAACGGGCCGTGTCGTATTGTTTGTTTCGCGATGTTTTGCATGGCAGAGAGGACCATTTTAAATTCAAATCGGCAGGCTGGACACTGCGAACTAGGCTTGACGTTGTCTCAATGTTAGAAAAATCCCGGTTTCGTATCGTCGAGTGGTCATGCGTCTGGCAAAGGCTAATCCCCTTCAGCAAGGACAAAGAGTCTTAAAACATGTTTTGATATTCTTAAAGTCTATTAATCATTCGTAATCGTCACTGACGTGTGACTTGTAGCAAACCTGTTGAAATAATTGATGAACAACTGTCACCTGTGCAATCACCAAAACCGTCTTACGAATATAAAATAGCCTCAGGAAATGTCAAGCTCGGTACACAAGAAATGACACGTGTTTAAATCACAGCGTGACTCACGGTGCAACGCACTCGGCGAATAAAAAAAGAAAAGAGATCACGGGATAATTCATCGCTTAATTAAGATCTCGTTTAACCCTTTGCACTGCAAAATGAAACGGGTTTTATATGTATTTGGTTCTTCCTTTATTTAATTTCTAATTTTTTAGTTGAAAATAAATAGAAGTTCCACAAATATAAATTACAGCAAAGTTTGAGAGCTATATTTAACCCTCATCCACTCGGGTAATTTTTTGTACTATTCTAAATGAATTTGAAATGGGTACCCGGGTACCACGTCATGTGGATGAGAGTTAATATAATTAGTAAGCAAAATTGTGTAAAATAAGAAGCAGTCCAGGAACTGTGTCCTTTGAATAAAATTTCAAATACCTAAACAACTTAAAATAGTAGGAAGTTGTTGGCAATAAAATTGAAAAACAATTCGGAGTGCGAAGGGTTAAAACTTGTGTCCCCACTGTATTTTACCCTTCCACGACGCGACTACCCACGTTTCCGCAGGGAGCGGGTAACTCTTTCCCTTTAATTCGTGCTCCTTCCCCTCATCTTTTGACTCCCATGCCGCCTGCAAAGACTATGCTCGGCCAACAGGCAAAGCTCGAGTAATCGCGGAGGTCAAAATTGAGGAAGCCGTAACGTTGATAACACTGTGTACACAGTCGTGCAGCTATGCACGTGGAGCTATCACGTGCGAGTAATTGCGGGGGCAATCATACGATTGGTGGCACAAATGTCTCCTTTGTAATTGAACACGATTAGCGAATCAAATGAAATTCTTATACGCGTTAGGCCGTTCTCGTGTCTACGGAACGACGACGTTGTCGCCAGTTTTTCCGGAGGGAATGAATTCCACGTTATCAGAGAAAGTGCATTCTGTGCGAACGGGAATGTAACGTGTGGTCCATAAAGCGAATAAACGAGACACGACTGCAATTTGTTTCAATGTGATCATTGCATTGTGGGCTTTGTGCATTTATAGCTTGTCCTAACGAGTAGGACATAATAGAATATGGGATTTTATGGTCGGCTAAAATAGTTTGTGCGACAGTGTAGTTGAAATGAAATTTATAATTGAGTATCGGTTTTATAGTCGATCATAACTTTTGCACACTGCTTAATAAATATACCTGTTTGTTTTACACGCGTTAACGATCACATCATACAAAGATGTAGTCAGCAATTCATTTTACTTACGAATGTAATTTGTTAATAATTGATTATGTATTTGATAAAATTGATGAATATTTACAATAGGGCATTCCTCATCCATTGCAATGAAGTTACTATTGTAAATAATTCCTACATATTTATCTTGTTAATCAATATGAGATTAGATAAACATGATTCTGAAGTAGTAAACTATTGATACACTTATTAAACGAGTTCACAAACAGTTGTAACATGAACTATAACGAATTCTACTGACTCAACAAAATTTTTATTAAAAGAAAATCATTTCGAAACTCTAGTTAACGTAGATTTTCTAATTTCATATAGACGGAAGTCGAAAATTTGAAATGCAATATATTTAAATCTGACAAAAGTCAAATCATTTACCTCTCAATCTTTTTATCTTATTATTTGTGAAAATTGATCATCAATTAGTTTGTGATTAGATTCCAAAGTAGCTGAACATTTGGTTCTTTCAACTACAAACACACAATAATAATTTACATTTTATTTCTCAAAGATTATGCACTGTGAAATTTGACGTGATTACTAAATCTCTGGATTCTTTGTGTTTATGCAGAAAGGAATGAATAAACATCACATGTACTTAGTATTTTAAGCAGTTGTTCCTCGCTCCGAAGGACTTTACGAGCCTCCTTTATTTCCAAATGAGAATGATGCCTTCAAGCAATAGAAATGCGTGTATTTTCAGAACACGGAGCGCACCGGTATATTCTCCGATCACGTTCGCAACTTCACGCGAAATGAATTCAAATTGTCGAGCAAATAATGCCAACACCAGCGAAACTTGTAGCGTTCCGTCAAAGAGGGAGAGTCGGTGAATGGCCGAAAGACCGAACGGAAAATTATTCCCTTGCAACTGCTTCTAATTGTGTTCGACGAAGCTCTCTTAACAAGATCACAATCTCATAATGAACAGACTTAAGATTTCATTGCAAGTTCCTGACTATCAATTCGTAAATGTCTGAAAAATGTTAATATTTTCAATCTGCAAACTCATTACGAATACTCTATTTTCTCATTCATGAACTCGTCAGATAAAACAATTCGTGTGTAAGACATTTGTGTTTATTGTCCTACGTAGAACTCAACATTCATAGAAATTTACATTGTATAAAAATCTTGATTTTTCATTCAAGTTTTTAATTCTCCCATTAAGTTCTCATCAAGTGAATACTGTATTACAAATTAAAATGATGCTTAATAAATCGATTTATTAATTGCTTCAATAAATGACGAACTGTCCCATGCTTTATTTATCACTACAGATTTATGTGTAAAATGAAAATTGTCAATACGAATTGCAAAGCAGCAGGATCTAGATAAAAATTTATTTACTTCTCCAGTCATTTCAAGGAGTTGAAAATGTGTAGTACATCAATGCACTTAAAATTTTATTTATCTTTCTGGCGTTTGAAATTCCACCTACTAATATTTTGTCATAATATATAAAATCCGTGGTCCAGTTATCACAATCAGAGTCGTCAGATTAACCCTTTGCACTCCTGTGTCGAGTGCGACTCGACGTCAGAGGAAGAAATTTCTAAACTTAACTTCTTATTTTCTGTTAAAAACAAATATAAATTACAACAAAGTTTGAGAGCTATATTGAATATAATCAGTAAACAAAATTGTGTAAAATAAGTAGCAGTCCAGAAACAGTGTCTTTTCAATTTCAAATAAAACATTTGAAATAGTAGGAAGTTGTTGGCAATAAAATTGAAAAATAATTCGGAATATAAAGGGTTAAGACTTGTATCCCTGTGATGTGAGTAATACGGTACTGGCAGAGAGAGGGTAACTCTGAATCTGACAGTTAAAATTTATTTATTTATTGATTTTAATGTGGTTATAATAACAGCTAGGTCATTATCGACCGCATGGTTTGCAATCGAATATATCTTACATGTCACTTGTAGAAAGGGTTATGGTTTATCCTCAGTTTTGTAAGCAAGATAAAATTTATTGTCAATATTCCGGAGGTAGAATAGTGAATCTAGAAACATGTCCTAACGAAAGCTCGTTATATATAGGAAACGGGAGAGCATGTAATCACGAGGTCTTGGCTTGCATTCGGACAATGCACCGTTTGTCACCAGATACCGGGGCGCATTCGTACAGCATGCTATTGGAATTCCAGGTGTTATCTTCCTAACGATCGGACACGAGCACGCACTTGCACGTCCCGGGGTCCGAGATCAAAGTGAAGATTGTTGCTTCGATTTTTCGCGACATCGAGAAACCGAACCAACAGCGTCTTGCGTTACGCATCGAATTCAAAAGAGTCCGATTGCATATGAACGCCCCCGAGTGTCCTCCATGCATTGTTGTCTCTGAAGGTCTATCGATGCATTGCAGATACCAGATACCCTGCGATCTATGTGTAGCTGCGAACGTATTGCGATCTTTTGTGCAATTCGTTCCGGTACTCCATTAACCCTTTATCTTGCGATTCGATCGAGTATATTGGTGTCGAATCAAAAATGATCTGCTCCGATTCTTTCATTAAGTGATCCGCGAAAATAAGGAAATGCATTTAAAAAATTGATATTATTGGTAAATATTGTAATAACTTTTCGAGAACTGAAAGACTAATCTCTTTTACATGCGAACGTATTGCGATCTTTTGTGCATTTGTTCCGGTACTCCATTAACCCTTTATCTTGCGATTCGATCTAGTATATTGGTGTCGAATCAAAAATGATCTGCTTCGACGATTCTTTCATTACGTGATCCGCGAAAATAAGGAAAGTCATTTAAAAAATTGATATTATTGGTAAATATTGTAATAACTTTTCGAGAACTGAAAGACTTAATCTCTCTTACATACTTTAGCACGATATACGCCTATCTTTGCCAAGATAACATATATCCGTACGTAATTATCTACAATTTCTTATTATTATTATTTATTATAGACGGACTGAAGCCCTTTTACATAAGTGTTTACAATATCAAAGAAAAGAAAAAAAAAGAGAAACATACAATACTGCTCGTGTAATAACAAAGAAGGGACATGCACAAAAGAAAAATTTAATAATGCTACAATGGATATTGTATTATCATATAATCCTGCGTAGTTGCATTTTAAAATTTTGTAAAGAATCATTGAAAAAATCAATACTATTATAAATAGTGCATGATTTTGAGATAATGCGGTTCATTGGATTAATTAATCCATAATTAGATTTCGCTTTAAGTGTCTGAAAACCCGCTCTTGTAACTCTTGTAAAATGTAACACTCGAAATATAGTTCCACGAAAGAAACATAAATCGGTGAGTGTTAACTGATGTGTGACCCTAGATAGTGTGACCTGTGCGAGAATATTCGAGAATTCTCGGATTTTTTCCGGATTTTTGATACTGTACGACGTATCTGTACCTTTTATTTATAAAACATTAGCTAGAAAAGTAAATATTCCAACTTGCAACGGATCTTATTAATTGTTCCAGTATTTCATTTATATAAATTAATTTAAATATTCAGCTAATGTACAACGATAGTCATGTCTGTAAACTGAATAAAATTTAAATAAAGCTTAAAATGCTTGAATAAAAGTACAAACTAAAAAATATATACTCAGTTTTTCGTGGGTTAATTAGGCGCATCACGATTCGCACTCACGCGATCAGAAATCAAAATCTAGGCGAGGTCAGTCGCGTGTTTTATGTATTCGCGATAACAGGCTCGAATTTTTCGCCGCCGAAGCGCAATGGCGGGCTTCGATCGGTAAAATCCGATTAGCGAGATACATTCTGCGAATACGTGCTCGAAAACACGGTTTGAAAATTTCGTCGTGGAAACGGCGGATGCGACCTACACCTGGACGTACCGAGAGAAAGCTTTGAAATAAATTTGAATTGTGGAAACGTGTCCCTTTAAGATACAGCCGCTTTAACTCTTCCGCGGTCGGCAATTCTAGGCCACATAAACCTGGGAGCTGTGTCCAACATCGAGAATCTAGAACTGTCGCTTGTAACAACCGTGTAAATACGCGAAGCATACTGCTCGAAAACATCACGCTTGCTACCATTTGTAACTTGATAGTGACGAAAGGCGCAGGGAAGTCACCAGCGCAACTAGTTGCAAGTGCTATGAATCGGACGCTTTAAGAAGCATGAACTAATTGCAACTATACGTTGTATGCAAAACAATAAATTGTATAAATCAATTTCAAGATGCTGGAACCAAACAAATATATTTTCCCTCCAATCATTTTAATAAGTCGGTGATAACTAGACTACGGATACATTTATGACAAACATGGATTGGTCGAATACAAAATTGTAGATAATAGCAAAATTGTATGATTTTATTGCATGATTCTCGACGTGTTAAAATTATTAAAAGAGAAAATGCATTTTCGTATGACTTCTATTTCGTACAAATGATATGGACAACTTCTATTTTGTATAAATTTGTTTAATTGTTTAAACAATCTATTTATAATTGTCATGTGGATTCTAAGGTTGGACATTATAAATGCGAAAATTGATACAGCACTCGATAAATGATCTTTTGTAAAATCGACAATTGGAATGTTTCAATTAATAAATTCAATAGCAAGTAAAACTGTTTCATTTTGTAGTTCACGTGTTCCTTTAAAATTTGAAAGGTAAAATGTTTCATTGTCAAATAAAGAGGGTCCAATTATATTCGTGATTTTATTTGGTATCATGGCACAATGTGATCCAATTATTAAAATGTTTAAATGGACAACCAATTATTGAAGAAAACTCTAGCTACAACAAATGTTTTTAATTTGTGAATGAATTTAATTACTTCGTTATAAAAATTATTGTAGCCTACTTGCTGTGTTTATTGCCTTAGATAAATTCATAAATAATTTCCATTTCAGTAGATCAATTTCATTAATCACTGCAGTAAACGATTCATCTAATTTATATGTTGGTATGATTCATTGCTATTTATCAGATAGCTAGAGTATGACGTAATAATATTCGCACAAATAAATAAATTCATTAATAATTTAATTGCTGACCAGCAATTTCAAAAATTCTATAAAATCAATCTAATTTATTGGATCGAGTTATAATTAATTTTCGTTTCTAGGAATAAATCGTAGTGATGCATTTGCCATCCTAATGGCTCATCATATTCGAATTATATGATTAATAGCTGCAAGCCATTGCAAATAATGGAGACTGAATTAATTAAGATATAATAGTTGCTTACTTTTATTAACGAATTACATTTATACGATAAAACAGACATTATTTATCAATTGACCTAACATTTCACATTAAAGCTACAGAGTCTTGAAAAGAATTGGATCGCCTGATTAAAATGAATAAAATGACAAGATTGAAGTTTAGACATAATGCGATTTTGATTATATCTTCCTGAATAAAGAAATTTATTGAATCATTCCTCCACGAAAGGTAGAATGTCAATAATTGTAAAATGAAACATCGAAAAATTCTAATGAAATAAAAATTGATAAGTTAAGATATATAAAATTAATAGTTAAATCCAATAGATCAAATAATTGAAGGATTTAAATCAATTGTTGAATCACAATATCGAACAGTAATAATTATTGTCAATTCCCTAGCAACCTCCTTGCATTTTGTAAATCCTAACCGAAAGCACACTGAATGAAAAAACCCAAAAATTACTTTTTAAGATGTCGACTACCACACTGATACTCATAAACGTAAAAAAAAATCAGAACAACCTATTTCATAATATAAGAGTAGAAAACCCCAACATTTACAGCAGTTATTTTCGTAACCTACCTACACCGTGTAGATTCACTTAAGATTTAAAAAAATTGATTCTCTAGAGAAATAAATGGCACAGCTGTCCGCGTGTTTAGCTGTTCGCTGTAAAAGCTCGGTAGCGAGTGTGGTAGTCATAAAAGAAAATTTCAAGTATTCTTGTATTCCGCTTGCTGATTATAGTGTAAAGAAAAGAAACATTGTAAGACGTGGTGGTACGTATAAACTATAAACTCTGCCGGTGAGCGCTCTATCCTATCATTATGCCAAAGATTTTTAATCTAGCGTAAATTTGTTCATGTAGGTCGCGCATAGCGTGCCTCGTTATTCGAGTGGTAACTGGGTTATTCGATGGTGGATGGCTTATGACACACGGTTAAAAATCATTCCATACAGTACCGTCTGATTTTGATAGTAACGCCGGAATCCAAGTGGACAGCTGGAACGACGAGGTCGTTGATCAATTTCGGGAAACTTTAATTCAAACAATTAGTCCGTAACCTTGGAAACGAATTACCGTCCCCATTGGCCGCGTTCAAATATGTCTGCTATTCTCGTCCGTTGGCAGACGACAAATGTAAATACACCCGATACATACTTCATTCGCACTATGTAGAGACTCGATTAGCACGTTCGCTGCCATTAATTACAAAAATCTCACGCGATCCAAGTAATTTATTACGTCGAACCGAGATACAATGTTGAAATTTTTTCGGAATAATTACTACCGATTTTAATGCAAAATAAAAATAGTCTGGACCAGATGCAACACACAAACTACGGACTTGTTTATTTCGCTTGATAATAATTATCAAATGTTTTTTCTATTTTAAACTTGATCTATTAATTTCTAATAATGTAGTATTAAATATGACAGTGATGATACAGTATAGTGCTCTGTGACAAATGATGGCAGTCAATGCAATAACCTTGGCACTAAATCAGTGTAATTGATTGTCATTGATTTTAGTTGAAAATTCAGGATAAATTGGGAACTCGTGAATCAAATAAATTCTATGATTTCCGTTTTGAGTTGAGTTTAACTGTAACAGATACACATGAAATTCGTTATAATGAACACGACAGTATGAAAATTAATTTTTTAAATATGCAGTAATGATTTCATTCAACGTCAACAGTATAATTTTCTGAGACAAGTAATAGTAATTAATGTAATAATCTCTAGTCCTACTACTGTTTGATTTGATCTCACATTTTTGGAGCAATGGTGGGAAGCTCCAAAAGAGTCAAAGAAATGTTAATTTAATTTTATATTCTTTTAACTGTAGCTCCACGTCAAATTTGGATTTACTAATTTAATATCAAAGAATGTTAATAGAGCTTCTAGCTTCAAAATTGTTTAATTTATGGTCTCAGATTTTCGGAGTAGCATCGAAAACCTCTAAAAAGATGAAAAGCACACGATCTTGCTGTTAAATGAATTTTCTAATATAATACAGATCAGTATAATAAATTCCGAACTAATTGTTAAATGTCCTTTAACCCCTAATCAATTTCATGAAAATCGTTAACATCTGTCATAAAACTGTAGATCGTGTAAATCTTATTTCTTACAACTGTCGAGCATAAACGAACGTGAATGAGGTTGTCTGGTTTATAATTTTTCTGGTAATTCCCGCGGCTCGATAAAAATATACTAGTGCCACCACGGGACAATAATCTCTGCATGCTCCAAATGATGTCACTTTTAATTCTACTTAATATACCACACTGTGCAGTCTAGACATGCTCCAAAAGTATAAATATCTCCAAACATTAAAGATCAACCAGAATTCAAGAAATTCAAAAAATTGTTACATTCTACCCGCACCCGAGTGTAAAATTTAATCGTCCAGCTGTCCAAGAAGTGTCTAAAAACAAGGGTGAAGAACGTGCTTAGATTAGAGCGTGAATCTGCATAAAGTCCGCGGGGGTGACCCGGAATTTCGGAGCGGTCCGCCGCGCGCGGAGGGTTGACCCGTCCGCTTCGATCCCTCGGTTTCAAGTTAAATGTCACGCGGCACGAGCGGCGACGCAGTACGGTCGTCGGCGAGCAGAATCCACTTACTGAACAGTTAATCGGCCAGGGGGAACGTCCTCGCGTAATCTTGCCGGTACCGCTTTCGCCGTGGCATTCACACACTTCTCCACACTGGACACACGCGAAGTCAGAAAGCAACGTCGCCGTCGCCGGCAAACGGAGTACACAATCGAGCGAACCACCAACAAAAAAATAAAACGGGTCGCATGAACCTCCTCTTGTTCCGACAAAACAGCACACAAAACGCACGTGGTCGAAAAAAAATAACACCCGCAGTACACGCGACAACCAAATCTTTTTTGACAGACGTGTCAAAAACGTTCACGCGGACCCGCACGCCGAGACTCCACGACACCCTCGATACTCGCGCGCCGAGAGACCGGCTTCGACTGTCGAGCGGCGACTCGACCCGCTGCCTCGCCGCTGCTGTCAACGACACGCGGACCACGCACCCTCTCTCGCGTCTACCCCCCTCTCCTTTATCGTTCGCGAGCGACTACGCTATCTTTTCCCCTGAAACGACGTATCCCTCCATCGCCCTCTCTTTTACCACTACTCTCCCTCGGTGGGTGGCTTGCACGTACCCTCTCAAGCGCCTCCGGCGCGGAGGAGCAACGCGCATGCGACCCGCCGCCGTCGCGGGAGGAACGAATTCGAACGCGTGTGCGTCGAGTGAACTTCGCTCACTTCTGTGATTACTATTACATACCGATTGTTTCGGCACCGCGGGTACGCGTGCACTCGCACGACACACAGTGGTCCGGTAGGCCGCTTTTTGTGGCCAAAACTATTGTTGCGTTATTTCAATATTTAATATTATCTTATTATAGGTCGTTGGATTCGTCTTGATACTAGTTGGAATATTATGATGTAAAAAATATATGTTAATACTTAACAAATTGAGGTAACCTTCATCTTATTCTAATAAAAAAAAAATTGTTTTCTTAAATTTCTTATATTGACATTTGTATACAAACATTTTCTTGTCAGATCATCGGAAATATTTGCAAAATCGTGTTAACAATGCTCACAGTGTATATGACGGTACAGAAATCGCGAAAAAGTAACCAAAACGTAATTCTTCATAAGAATTATATGAAATCTAGTATTGAGAGGTTTCCGGGATCTCTGATTACGAATCTGAAGTTACAAAATTCGAAATTCAACATTCAAAATGACGGATCCCATATGGTATATTAAAATACACGTAGAATTATAAAACGCAGGAAAGTGCAGTGCACATGTGTACATGTTGAAGGTTTAAGCTTTCAGAAAAATCAAGTCAGAATGCTAACGTTTTTAAACATTTTTTTTAAACTCTATCTAAAGTTTATTGCACTTAACTTTATGTCCTTCGTATATTGATTGAAACATGCTTATACTACCATTAAATAACTGAAATATACCTGCTCACACATATGAAAATGTAATACAAATTTTCATTTTAGCAGTGTGCAAAGAATAATTCAACTATTTAGTTGTTCCTCCAATTTCATAATTTTCAACTTCAAACGCTATATCTGCTCGGAAAGCCATCCGAAAGACCTAATATTTAGAATTTCAAGATTTCAAAGTGTTTTTATTTGAGAGAAAAAAATTCCACATTTTTCCAAAGTGGGATACTGTCCCTTGTATGATGTATTATTGTTTGTTTGTCTATTATTTTAATGTATGTATATTGATTTCTAAATATTCATCACCTTCAAAAACGATTAAATTAATGAAGTTTATTAAAAGTTGTACAAAAATTTTAAAATCAACATTTTACGAGTACTGTTATAAATTATTGTATTAATTTCAATACTGTATATTCAATTCGGACAACTTTACTTAGAAGTTTATTAAAATATCGAAATTGAACTGATACCAACAATTTATACACACGCGTCAATCATATTACAAATAATCTATATAATTATGTTAATCAACGAACACTAACATAAGAATTGTATGGTCAGGTAACAAGAATACAGTTTAAAAAAGTCCTAAAAGTTTAAATGCTACTGGCGGATGCACTTATATTCACATTAAATCACCACCGTCTCGATCATACCGATATAAAGACAACCTTCATGTCCGAAGCAATTCGACGAGAGCACTAGCCTGCCAATTACTATACGCAACCACACTATACATATGTTTTGATACACCACTTTTCGAACGGTAGTTCATTCTTTCCTGACCCGGTTCAAGTCAATTTTTCTTCAGTTGTGCCAGGTCGCACATGCCAGATGTTAGCCGAAGAACATGGACCGAAGAATGTCCAATGGAATGACGGTTCGTAGCAATGATCGTTCTAGATGGATTGCATGGGTAACGGTGTGGCAATGAGCATAACGGAGACTGAACCATCTGTCTGTTACGTCAGACATATATGGGTGACATGGTTTTCGATTCAGACATAACGAGTCATTTTTCCGGTATGCTATTGGGTAAAGCATTTACAGTTTTACCAGACCCGAAAAGGCTAATTATGCGAGTGTTGCGATAAGCAATCGCGTATGTACAGCTAGTAAAGAAACAAGCAGTTTGAAGATATAAAAGTGTATCTGTAGAAAAGAATAGATAAATGGGTGCCTGGAAGAATTATTTTGCTTTTTTTTTTTATTAAGCTATGAAACGCCACATGGGATTATTAGCAGCATGCACACGGTTGTGCATGCTAATATTACAAGGATATCTTATAGACTAGAATTGAACAATATAATGAACATTTTTTAGTACAATATTAACATTAGAGAAATAAGCAGTGGGACTTCAGGAACGTATGTATATAAAATAGGGGGCTTAACATTTAATAAAAGAAACTTTAAAAAAAAGTCTTATCCATTTTCAGCTGGCTTTTATTATTGCAATTCACGTTTGAGTTAAAAATGGCCCTTCTTCCAGACACCTATTCAGATGAAATGCAAACCTAAAAACGTCAGAAGAATCTCAGAGTATTCTAAGATAATTATAGGAGAAGATTGTCGTTCAACTTCAGTTTCAATCAGTTGTCCAATTGACTGGGAGAATTTTTATTTTGCACAAAGATCCGCGGTCTATTTATCTATGTAATAACAGGAATACCCGACTGGAAAAAATGAGGGTCTATTTCAGAGATAAAATAATTCTGTTATAAAGAGGAACGTTATCCTGAGAAGCCTCTTTAAATGTATTATTGTAAGATAGAATGATTCTCGAATCTGCGCAATAAATGTTCCTCGGAAACAAGTTATTATAGAACGTTTATTTAAGGTGGAAAAAACGGGGGAAGGAATTGGAGAAATACGGTCAAGGATCGAAGTGTGAATTATTTACGTAAATGTTAAACATAAATAACACATTTGAAAGTAAGAATTATGTAGCGTAGAATTTATAAAACAGTGTCGAATATTTGTTGCTGTAATTGAGAACTTTTAGAATGTTGATGGACTACCTATTCTTGTAACAGAACACTTTTTATATCTATGTATATTTTCCAAATAGAATTCAAACTAATACTTTCAAGAATTTTTTTCATTTGTTCTTATCGGGTTCTATATTGTGAGGGCATTTTTAAAAAAATCCCACAACTCAGTCTCTTGTTAGGGTAATTCAATTATCGATCGTAAACGTATTTTTGATTACTCGTGTTGTAATTTCTTATCGGCGCACAGGTTCGATCATTATGTTACAAACTTTTTTAATTTTTAATAATAATTTTTTATTTTATTATATTAATTATTATAATATAATAAATTATATTAATAATAATTAATAGTTTTAATCACTGAGGAATAAGCATTTATTAAAAATTAAAAAAGTTTGTAACATAATGATCGAACCTGTGCACCGATAAGAAATTACAACACGAGTAATCAGTCTCTTGTGTTTGTCAAGAAGAACAAAAAATGTTCTTGACGAAACTGAATGTTGTACATCGAGTTAGTGTTGACACACATATAAAAAAATATAGTGGAGATAATTTTGTATTAAGAGGAAGCGTATTGTTCATCGTCAAAAGATATTCTTGTATTTCCATCTGCGTACAATTATCTTGAATGAAAATCAATCGAATAGCATTTTCGTCACAGTGAAAAAGAATCCACTTCAACTTCTAAATCCGATAACGTTTGAATAATTAATTTATTCCGTGGTCCGCAAATACGTACAGCGTTTATGCCGTTCTAAAAGTTATCCGCCACACAAGCGCGTCGGTTACAAAAGATAATTTTCATTTTATCGGAGTGCCGGCTCTAATCTGCATCCGCGTTCCTATCAGAATTCCCGGCGAAGTAAATTAAAACTGACCATCATAATGTCACTGACAGTTCGTTCACTATTCATCGCGAGCACAAAATGAGTGTGGTTATACAATATCTGACCTTGTTTCTTTGTACAGAAGCCTCCCTACCACTTCGACTGCTATTAATCTTCTCGATAAACCAATTACCTTCGTAAAGACCGTCCGAACTGTAATCCGTTTAAATATTTCTGTGTTCATACGGACAGCTTTATCATCTCGTATTTTCTCAATTTAAAGTGCTTAACACTCGTAAAGTTTCCACGCGTTTAAATATGCAGTACAAAAGAGTGTTGCATGGAAATTACATTACATTCGGATTTTCGGTCTTACGCAACTTTTTAATTCATTACGCGAGATGTAAAAGAGCTTTTATGGAAATTTATCTAATTATTATACATGTGTATACGCGATCGTACATAACGGTAACTTTTATTGTAGCATTGGCACATATCAGCCAATTTATTAGATTCTATTGCATTAAAATATTAAACATTCTTAATATTAAGAAGGCTATTAATAGGATTTTCAATTTTCCTTCACATTGCAATCTTAAATGAAACTATTAGATGGCGTTGTTGATGGTGTCTTGTTAGTTCACAATGAAAATTGCTATTGTTATTGAAGGGTCCATTAAAAAGTGTTTAGTCATGTACCATAGATTTTTCAAAATTATACAATAATCACTCGTTGGCAATGTGTTAATATATTAAAACGGCTAAAACAAATTCAAGAGATAACATTCCTTTAGTGGGAATTTATTTAATAAATTGGCTGATGCGTATTTGACCGGTGCGGGTGCGTATAATGTTAACCGAGTCTTAAAAGTAACTTGTACCTGTTCCCTTACGTCTTATAAAAATGACAAGATTGATTTTATCTATACTTTGTGCAGTTCCTATTATAATACGTGCACTACTAAAGATATCTACACAATCGTTTCTTGTAAAATCAGTTTTATTATTTTTCTAAATGTAAAATAAAAATATAGGATGGTTAATGTTTTCGGCGCAAGGTACGATTGTTTGTTACTTTATTCTATAAAGCAATTTAGTAAAACAAGTAAAATAGAAAACCTGGAACCGGTCAGTGTTGGTAGGTTTATTGTTAAGCTTAAGTTTATTGTTAAATTAAAAAAAAATTGTTAAATGTCGCGTTCGACATTTAAAAAAAGGAAAATCTTACGAGAACATACTTTTCATTTATTTTCTTATACATCGTGTATAGGGTTTGCAATACCGGACCAAAAATACAATACCGGTATTCGGTATTTTTTAAAATGTTGTACCGGAATACCGGTATTAATACCAGTATTGGGAATGTCCAAAAAGGTACAAAAACACAATTGTTTCTTTGCCATAATTATTATGTAGTTTTATACAAAAAATATAAACAATTTTGTTATGTACAAATATAAAATAAAGGAACAAATGTTATAACCAAATATTATTAATAACAACAGTAAGATAATAAGTGTTAACATAGAAATACATATAACTAAGAAATAGTATAGATACTAAGAGTAAATGTCGTTAATATCTATTAATAGAAAAAAAAACATTAACTAAATTAACTGCATATTTTTGAAATATGATTGTAAAAAGTATAATGCATTAATTGGACTGTCATTAAGTCCAGAACGTATTTTTTTGCACAAATTACACGCAGGTGAAAATGGGTTGATGTTACTGTTAATAATGAGGATGAAATGAGAATTGAATGATAACGATATGACGAAATGATGATGAATAGACTGCTGATCTTTATGCAAAATAAAAATTGTCTGTATCGATATAAGGAATAGAAACCAAACAAAATGTTATTTCGTCACTCAATAATTTTAATGCATGAGAAATCATATATTGACATCTTGAATTTTCAAAATTTTCCTACAATTTTTAATTTCATCTACTCAATTTTGCTATAAATACATACAGATCAGTAATCTAATAATGAGGATGAGAATGAATACTTCCTCTAAATATTTTCCTCGATGTCCTTCATCTTCTAACTCGGTCTCTCGTCACGGTTTTCAATAAATCTATTTTTTGTATTATTGTTTCTGGCATTTGTTTCATTTACAGCTGATTGCAAGTCAGCAAATGATTGATGTTGATACTACTGTAAATACGTATTTCAAATGAGAGTAGATGCTCAAAAAAATTATTTATTATATATAGCTAATACCAAAAATACCGGTATTTTTCCTTAGCAAATACCAGTTTCACGAAATTGCAAAATAATACGAAATACCGGTATTCGGTATACCGGTGTACCGGTATTGCAATCCCTAATCGTGTAGTTTAGTCGGAAAGGGGGGAAGACCCCTGCAATCGAAACCCGCGAAAGCTTGTTCTCCTCGCACCTTCTGCATCACGGTGGTGGGAAAGGAGGTGGAGGGTTGTCAAGTGTCCCGGGGGCGGTTAGCCATCTGCGTTTCCGTGACGAAAGAAATCGAGCCATTACGAGCGAGCCGTTCCGCAGATTTAAATTCTAATTCGAGGTCGGCGACGGTAGGGCTCGGTTAAGTTCGCCTATGCGAGGCGAACTAATGCCCCCCTGCCGCCGAGGCCCCCGAAGGAATTTGTAAATTCGACGGTGGAAGTTTTAATCGTCCATCAGGGAAGAAACGAGCAGCACGAACTTTTCGCATAATAATTCTTTCGTACCTTTCCCGCCGCGCCGCGGTGTGCCCGGGAAGTCCCCGTCCCCAACTGCGCTTCGCAACCCGACCGACTGGGAAAATGAGAAGGAACGATTTGCGTTCGCGAACGAATATTTCCTGCGACTCTCCGAGTCCCATGGTAAAGTAACCTTCGACGATATTTCCCCTTTTATTGTCGCGAAACGATTCACCGGGTGAGCTAATACCGCCAACTTTTAAACGCGATTCCATAGGCGGGCTGGACAGTCTGACAAGAGCGATTCGATGTTCTCCTTTTAGCAACGGCGGCGATCAATTCCCGAAGTTTATCAGCTTGGTATTTACTTATTTAATACTCGGATTACGGACCACTGAAAGTAAATACGTTACATTATTTCATAAGAATAATAGGCTGTATCTATGCTAATTTTTGGTCACTTTTTTGATAGTACATAATGAAAGAATACAAACTTTTAGATGTGGCTATTATACGATAATATCTGAATGCAAAATTAAATATAAACGTATACTACGTGAATAAATGTTGGAGAAACGGGATTGAGAAATTGTGGGAAGATTATGGACAGCTCGAGAAGCGAAATTAGAAAACAATTACACCACTTAAATTTAAAAAATTTAGAGAATATAAATCAGATTTGATTTACATGTTTAGAAAAAATTAGTAAGTACTATTTTTATTTCATAACTAGCTTTTCCCCGCGGCTTCGCTCGCACAGGAAACTGTTTAATGCCCACGAATAGTGATATTGTTTCTCCATGAAACCTTTTAAGCCCCCATTCATCCATACGATTGTGTCAATGAACATTAAGACCAAGTATGATGTAAATCTGACCACGAACAATATATTCCTCATACAAACGTTACAACCCCTTTTCATCCCCTTAGGTGTTGAATTTTTAAAAATTACGATATAGGTGTTTGATTAATTATATCAAAGAGCATTAAGACCAAGTATCAAGCAGAGCTGATCATAAATAAAATATTCCTCATACGAACGTTGCAACCCCTTTTCACCCCATTAGGGGTTGAATTTCGAAATATCCTTTCTTATCCCTTGTACAGATCATAAAGGAAACCTCTGTGCAAAATTTCAGCTTTCTAGGTCCAAGGGTTTAGCCTGGGCGTTGATAGGTGAATAAGTCAGGACATCATTTTTATATATAGAAGAGATATAAATAGGTCTTATAATAACATAATAATTTTGATCATTTTTACTTGAAAAAAAATCACACATGTACTCCAGGTACCAATAAATATGTGTGTGCTAAATTGCAATGCAAAAGATTTTCTGTTAGAGGGCTGCTTTACTTATTTTCATAATACATGTTAAATTCAATGAAATTACTTTTCTCTACTTTCCGCCTTTCATCGCACGCAACCTTACATTACAATTCATATTTGTTTATTTAGTTTACGAGCAAGAATTCAAATTTCCGGAAGAAAGATTCGCCACAACCCGCCCACAAAAACGAACTATAAAACCATAATAAAATGCAAAAATAGACTTTGAAAGCCATCGGAGCAGATAGCGCGCCTTTAAATCCCAAAAACTGGATCCAGCCCTTTCCTCATCCATTCGTAAAGAGTAATCCGAGCTGAAAAAGGATACTGGCGTGTGTGTGTGTGCGTAGGTGTAGGGTTGACATCGAAATTCTTTCGAATATTAAATGACTGTCCAGCAGGATCTGGTGAAATGACCCAGCGTGAAGTATCGATCAAACGCGACGTGGGGGTTGGTCGTTGAAATTTCACGATGTTTTCCGTGATTCCGTGAGCGTGATTGCTGCGGTCGCCGTGGCCTCTTCAGGGTCCAGTTTTTACGGAGAGGAGACACACGTCTTCTCGCGGCTCCGAGCCGCGTCTTCTAGGTGCATTCAAGGTGCATTCGAGCGAGGTCGTGGGTTCAGTGTCCGGTTGTAGAGTTCACCTGGCCACAGGACTATTTCTCCCGGGATCGAGCACCTCGGTTTTTACGAGTGGGACGAGTACAACAAGCGATACGTGTAACTTGTCCGGCCCGCAGCTTACACCTTGTGCATCGCAACTGCGTCTTGTCCCACTTCTGACTAGGCTAGTTTATGGACAGTGTCGTTGCACCGCGAACAAACTAACGCGGCACGCGAAGGACCGCTTGCTACCTCTTCTTTCATTCCTGCTTTCCATTCCGTTGTAAAACGGTTTTTAATCGACGAATATGAATATTTATGCGGTACGCTCGACATTTATCAACGGACGGCCGGGTACTTATGCAAATCCGTATCTTTATGCGCCACTCGACGGAGATGGGCATTGTAAGCAATCTTAGATCCATTGTTCGGATGCTTGTTAAGGGGACATTATTGTTGTTGATGTCCGGCCATCGTGAATGCTCCTGTTCAAACTCTTAGCGCGGAGAGTATTCTCGTCGTGAAGACGAGAGAACTTTATGTTTTATGACGAGTGTACTGATAACCCCTTGTTTTACGATTTATTTTACGGTTTTAGTAACTAGAACTTCTTTTGTAGATCGTAATTTCCTAAAAAAGGAGAATATTGATATCAATTGTATGCAGTGGCGGGTCAAGTCAAGTGGAGGCCGTAAGCGGTAAAAATTTCGAGGCCCTCAAACTCAAGTTAGAAATAGAAGTTGCAAAAATACTCTCATAATCTTAACTTTTCATAAATAAATTGAAAATTTTCGTAAAAAAATGAATGCTGCGAATTCGGGGCCCTATGCTATTCCGGGGAACAGTGATTGCTTAAATCAAATGGAAGACCCAAGCAGTAAAAATTTTCGGGCTTACAAACTGAAGTTAGAAATAGAATTGCAAGTAACTCTCCTAAACTTATTAACAAAAAAAAGTAATGAAAAATACCGTTACACGTGAAATAAATTTCTTTAATAAATTCGGGGCCCTATAGTACGCGGGGCCTCACGCGGCCGGTTAGTCCGCTTACCATTAGATCCGCCACTGATTGTATGCATATGTGTTCTTAATTACCTGTATATTATTAAAACAAAATAGAATTTTATTTAGGTTTAACCCTTCGCTGCATCGTGAACCATATCTGATACAGTTAACAAATCTGGTATATAGTAAACTAAGAAAATGTGTTTTCTAAATTATGTTTATTTTTTTGAAAATGTTGTTTTAATTTTATAAATATTTTTCCCTTAAATAAAACACAAAAACTTCTTTCAATTTTTTCATCCGATTAAAAAAATCATGCAGTGAAGGGTTAAAGGAAATTATTAACATACATTTTTATCAGAATATGTTCAGAATCTTCATCACGTGCCAGACACGATATTGGAAGGCAAGGGGTTGATACTCGAACATTAATATTCGAACGTCCATCAAATCAGAATAACTTTCTTCAAATTGGACCAAACGACCTGGTTATTTTTTAGCAGGGAAAAATAATAAAAGCACTGTTTAAAACGTGTTTACTTGAGCTTGCAATAAACAATTAAAAAAAGGACAGGAGGGGACCCGTTGTAAAACTAGAGTTTATTGCAATCACATGTTTCGTCTGCTGACTGGTACGCAGAGTGGATGGGTAGGGTAGGTAACTGTTCGAAAACATCGTCTGTCCTTCGTTTAGGAAGTTTCTTAAGAGAGGCGAAGGACAATAGGGACTCCACTTGCTGGGTAAAAGGACAGACTGTTCTTTCTAACGGCTGCCCATCGACTCTCAGTGCCAATCTGTAGGACAACCGGAACATGTGATTGCCGTAAATTATAAGCTCTCAACGGTCCCTCTAGTGTCCTGTTTATTGTCTGACCTCCTCCTCACTCGACACGAATAATGCCCCCACTCCAAACTCTTAAAAAATGTGGCGAAATTCAGCATCGTTCGAAACTCGGTAATATAACAGCTCGAAAGACGTGTCCACTCGAAGTTCACGGTTGTTAAGGGGTGTAGACTCGTTCGAAGAATTGCAGGGTTGCGTGATGCGCTTCTTCAACATCTGCACAATGTAACGGGGTTTTTCCATAGTCTAAAATGCTGGATAAAAGATTGATGTAGGCGGCGATCATCCTCAAAAGTGCTATTAACTAGCTTGTAGCCGAATAATGCATATAATTGACACAGATCTACAAAACGTATTTTTTAAATTTTCGATATAAGCCCACACACGCATAAAATAATTGTAAAATGCAACTTTTGGTATTTCTTTCTGCAATACCGATCAATTGCAGTTTTTGACAAAATTTCTTTTCACATCCTGTAGTAAACTGATTGCTCTAGCTTCCCAAAAAAATTTAAATCGTATACATAGTACAATATTTAAAAAGTTATCGTCTTTTTTAGAGTGGCCGAATATTGTTACGCGTTCTGTATGAAACAATATTTAAATATTTAGAAACATTTGTTTAAAATCTGTCAGTCAAAATCATCGAAATTATATCATAATATATATATCTTTATGTTATGAAGAATATCAATGGAATTTTAATACACACTGTGGTGCTTTTATATTAATAATTTATATTTATAATATTAATTCGAGTCACTGTACCTACACAATTTATGAAAACAAACGAGGAATCCTTAGAGTACCAAAACAATATTACATTCAACAGCGCCTATTGTAAACAGTACATAAAACATATGCATAATCATATTCCACAGGCTTTTGGTATTTTTTATTAACTTTGATATGGTACTGATTTATTTTCGCTCCTTTTAACCCTTGTGCATTGTTCCGGTTAGTTAGACCCGAATCGAAAATTTACTTTGAATCATTTCACGCATTCTAAACATTTATAAATAAATCTTACGCACTTTGCCGGCACACGTTAATATATAGGTACTTACTGACAAAAAATGTATTCATGTAATAAAATTTTAATAGTACAATTTAAGGGTTGAGGGTTGAAACTAATAAACGGGACAAAGTAACCCAGTTCTTGAACTTTTTAGGAAAAGGCTTTTGTTGACTCTACAAACTTTTATAACTTCAATTAAAAACGGATCACTTTGTACAATATTTTCAATATTAACGCATCACCAGCGAAATGATTTTTCGTTAACGTGATCTGCGTAACAGATATTTCATTCTCTGGCCTAAATTCTTCTCGATTTGGGTTAAAAAACTATGTGGTATTTATTATAGTCAAGTATGTAATACTTTAGCCAAATGTTTAAGTCTTTTTGCCAAGAAACTCAATTTATAATAATGTTAACCCCTTGACGTACGAATGAAACGAATTCAGTTTGTTATTTTTCTATGCTTAACATCGTGCTTTTGTATATTGGGTTGGAATAAAAGTTCGTAACGTTTGGAAAAATTTAGTTACCTCAAAAATGGCAAAAAGTAATAGAACAGAATGGAAAATATGTTATTGAATAAATCTATGAACAAATATGTGAATTTTACCTTTCAATTTTAATTAACAAACGCTACGAACTTTCGTTCCAACCCAATACATGAAAAACAAATACAATGCATCCAGAAAGTAAAAAAATTGTCAATATTTGAACTATGATAATTTCATTAAAAATTTCATACGATAATAAATTCGTGCAAAGAGGCATCAAGTTTCACAATGAATCCAGGCATATGGTTGTATGTACATATTACTTTTTAAACAAAATTATCGTGGTTCAAATATTAACAATTTCTCGAGAATCAGAAATTCAGAACATGTTGCTTTTAATATTAAACAATATTTTACTTCAATGTGAACAATGTCGTAAGAAATACATGATATATTCAAGACATAATTATATGTTAAGGGATGAATGTTGTAAAAAATACAGAAATTCCTGTAACAATTGTTACGAAACGCTTGCAACAAATGCGTCAATACATCTTCCACTACTTTGAGTTGCATGCAACATTTGTTTCTAGGGCAGTGGTATATTCGTGGTTGATTAAGCTCTGTGTTGCAACTTTAACTCCTTGACTGCGGAGGGTCGAGATAAGAACCAGCAACAATGTACGGATCAACGATTTTCTGTCTCTCGTTCGGCGTGCGAATGAGACTTCACTCGGCGATGAAAGCAAGCGAGATGGAATCATACTTCACGGGAGGCCCAGGTCATCAAACGTATGTGCGTATATTATATTGTATACCGCACGCGTATCGATAAGTCGCTCACAGAATAAATATAAATATTCTACACAGGACCTTATATCTCGTTAAAATGTTTATCCTCGAATTGATGAGGTTGTTCTGATAACGATCAATCCAAACGAAACGTTTTTCGGGTAATTATTATTATAGGATTTTATGTAATACGGTTGAAAAGAAAGCTCGCGTAACGTTTTGAAATTAAGAATCGAAGATAAAATTAAGGCATACATATGTTGATTCAATAACACGACATATTACCTCGAGAATGGCAAAAAGTAATAGAACAGAATGGAAAATATGTTATTGACTAAATATCTGAGTTTTAGCTTTTAATTTGAATTTACAAATGCTACGAACTTTCGTTGCGACCGAATATTTATGACAACAGTGGATCGGTCGAATATAAAATTTAGAAGCTAAAGAGTTTGAGAATATTGTTCTAATAAAATATATTCTCACTTAACTTCATGAAATTCTTGAGATTTTATAGAAAAAATCACAATTTAATTAAAGTAATTAAATTGCATTAAAGTAAAATGAAAACAGAGATTAATCAAAATACATGTACACGAATTCATATTTTTTATATAAGTATTGACACGGTCTCGATAATTGAAATTTTAATGCTAATGATTTATAAATGACAGATGTTTATGCATGAGTAGGAATACACATATAGGAAGTTAAATTAAATAAATATATTGTTTCTTTAATAAAATGTCTGCCAATGAGCGAGTAAAATAAAAATATCATTACATTTTATCAGATTTTATGTTAAACTGAATTTTGAATATCTTCAATAAATTCGTAAATTCAAGAGTCCAATGAAATTCAGCGTTCGACTACAATTTTACATACGCACAGTCAAAAGGAATGGTGAACATTACAAACTAGAAATACGTAGGCACATTTTGTCCTGACTTTATGCTGGGCTACAATAATACTGCATTTTCTGTTGCAAGTTGTAGCTTTGAAATGTTGACGACCGAAAGTTCACCGGCGCGGCGTGTACAAGAGAAGTGATCTCTGCAGTCATAGGATTAATAAAAAAAATAGGCCGTTCATCATAAAAGTTAAAATAGAGTTTTCATAAGATATTGATGGTTTGCACCATAAACTCTGAAAAATGTTATGGTGCCATGGCTTGAAAACGCTGACGACAACGTCACGATGATAAAATCTTTATGAATATTCAAAGTTATATTGAAATGTGCTTGCGAGCTGCATGCTTATTTTATGGGTCTATCACATTCTCTGCCTTTTTTTAGGTAGAATAAGTGTCCGATACATTTGCATTACGTGTACAATGATTTTATTCAATTCATTTATTGATTAAAAATAGAATTAATACTGTCGATTTTGTAAACCATTCTTTTTATTTTCGATTGTAGAAAACTCAGTCTACAGCTGACTTTCACACTATAATTAATATGTTGAATGAATAGGCAATTAAATAAAATTTAATAATTGTGCTTTATATATGTTTAATTTGCTAATATAGAAAAGAATTTTAATCGACTGATTTCTCTTTCAGCTGTTCTACAAAGATTTAAATGTCTACATGTCTAGCATTTGTACGCGAATCAGAAACAATAAAATAATTAATGTTGCTGAAATTCCAACTTTCAACATGATTGATGAGCTGCCTCACGCGAGTTATCAATTGTTTGTTGTACTATTAAAAACACAGATTATTTATGAATATCATTTAGAACTCAGCACCATCACGATAATGAAACCGATAAAAAAAAAGGAAATAAAAAGATACCAATCTTTTTCATATCCACTCTTGTTAACTAGTACGCAAAGATTTGTATTTCCAATTTATTTACAGTGGCTGTTGAAGTAATACTGTTCGGCTGATCGAAATATAGGTCGATTAAAATGTTATTAAGCAGAAAATGGGAAGCTGTCAAGCAAGGTTTCATTGAACTTATCATCAATTTCGAAACAGCATAAAATCGCTCTCGTTGTTTCGTTTTACTGGACAATAAGAATAGATTGGATTCACTAACAATTAGCGAGAATAACGGCATCAGAACGGTTGTAAGAGCATTTACGGACTGGCGGCTATTACACACGTCTGTAATTAACACCGATTATTATTCAAGAACCGTGTTGCCCTATCGAAATTCGTTCAGTGCGACTTCTCTCCAGATAGCTGCCGCTTAAAATGCATGGCGTTCGCCGATCGAACGACATTGAAAGTGTTTCTGGAATGTGCATTACGATTACATCGAAAATTCGGTATCATCGGCAAAGCGATCATTCCGAAATCATAAATAAATAATTGCTTAGAGGTGTACCTTGACGGAAATTCTTTAACGCGAAACGACAAATGTTAACGCTGAAACCTTCCCCGTCGGTAAAATGACCATCCCCTAGTAGCACAAAAATATTAGATAGATATCTTTTCAAAATATTGGAAAAATATTTTTTAAGCCACACTTTTTCATATGAGAAAAATATTGGATCTGAATATTGCATACATGTACAAGAATAAACATTATCTGTATATTAGGAAGAAATATTCTATTTTTAATATTGAATAGAATAAATAATATTATTTAAATATTAAATAAAATAATATGTAATAAATATTATTTGTATACATTGTATTAGGAACAAAATATTCTACTTCTAATATGAAATAAAGATTCATTTAATATTTAGAAAAAAAATATTTTTCTCTTAACATGAAATAGATATTTCCTCCATATTTAAAAAGAAATATTTGTTATTTATTATAAAATAAATATTGTATGTATATTTTAATATTAAAAAAGGATTGAATCTCTTTTTAATATTATATGAATGTGTATACAATATTTTGTGCTACAAGGGTCGGTTTTATATTTCTCATTTTAGAATTATTAAAAGTATGAAGTTACTTACGTGGAAATTCTTTATTCAAACTAATATTGTAGTAAAAATTGCACAGAATATAAATAAATAGACCCTCTCTGTCCCTTTCAGTTTTATAAACTAAACCAGTTTAATCGCTTCGATTTCTCGGTAGGTTTAATGTTAAATTACAGTTTCACGTTCATAGTTGTATAGTTAAACCTCGTGTCCCTTTTTTAACCAGTGCTGCCAGATGAGGGGAATCATGGTGATATGATGTAGATACCCCCTCATTAAGATGACCAGAGTAATATGTGCACGCACAGCTTGTCTACGGCTTAGTGTGGGGGACGTTAGATAAGATGGAATAGAAATAGAGAATTTGGGAACCGTTTGGTACCCATCTGGCAGCACTGGTTTTAATCCTAACCATACGTAAGTGCGTTCAAATACTTTCGTGGTTCACTGTACATTGTTTTATAAAAATGACAAGACTGAATTTATTCAGATTATTCACAATGTTTGTACGTAATAATACGTGTTCGAATGAAGAAATTTATTGAATAATTTCTAATGTGTGGACGCATCTTTAAATAATTTTAATAATAAAAAAAATAAACGATAGGAAAGCAATCATTTGATCAGTCGCGGTACGGTTATCTTGGTGGTACAAATAGTCTGCGGGTCATATAATTGAGCCTAAACAGATGCCTTCGGGACTCTAGGGCCCTTGAAGTCTTTTTAGCGACATGGCCACAGGTGAGAAACACGTGCACCACCAGAGCCCTAGTCTTCGACCATCATAAACCCCACGAAACAATGGAGGGCATTGACTTACCGTAAGGGTGGGCCCAACAAATTGTCCACTCGCTTCAAGGTCTATTTGTAACCGACCGGACGAAAACCGTTTTCCTACCCCTAAAAGTTACCCTCTCTCTGCTAGTACCGGACACGTGCACCACAGAGATGAAACGCGGGATGGTAGAGTACCGACACAAATCTTGAAAAAAAATTTATATTAACAATCCATTGGACAATATACACTCCACCTAGCACAATTTTATTTAAATAAAAATTTCGAATTAAGTGGGTTTAAAGCCCTCTTGGAAAAACTTCACTTTATTCGAAATTTTTGTCCAACATCGAACGTTAAACACGAGGCAATATTATTTGATTTTAGTGTTAGATATTTTTATTTATTTTCGTATTTTAAATAGTTTCTGTGTGTCATTAATTTGCATATTACTAAATTGTTCTGTTCTCATGCTCACAACAGATAAATTTCACTCGAGCTACATACAGAATTATAAAATAGCCAGTTTTAAATGTGAAAATATGTAACACTTTTCGTGCTGTTGCATCATTAATATTTTGCACTGGTATAATCCTTTATGAGAGGATTATGGGAATAATCCTTTACCATTAATATGGACGGACACGTTTCGAACAATGCAACAATCAATTTTGTAATATATTCTACTTTAGTTCACTAGTTACTAATTTATTTAGCCAACTTATTCTGTTAAATCGTGTAACCGTGTAAATACGTAACACAAACCTATCACCAAATGCAAACGGCTACAATATTAATACGTAAAAATATGTATTTCAAATTTAAATGCCAAACTTTGTTGAATATCATTTTTATAGGAATCTATTATTTAAATATGGAGACAATAAAACGAACGATTTTTATCCATGCGTTTAAAACTTTATGATATACAACACTGCGGTTTTGTCATCATTTTCGAACGCCCTTTAAAAAAGAGTCTGACTTTTTGAAAATGGGACCATACCACCTGACATTTTTAAGTGTAGATTTTTAAATGACGTGTAAAAAAGCACATTTCAATAAATTTTACTAGAGTTTGTAAAGAAGATTGAAAATATGCTTTTTGTAAATTTATGTGAGTTATAACAGATCCTGAACATTTTTTAATGTAATATAAAATGGTCACTGTTAGCGTTTCGCGGCTCCAGGGTTAATCAAAAAAGTTTTTAACGGTTTTCATATAACGGTTCGAAATAAAAGATTTGTTTACGTCCGTATACTTTGTCGGTGACACAAAGAGCCGACGAATACGCGGAAAAGAATCGGTTGCCGGCGTTTAGCCGCACGTGCGTTCGGTTTCGGTGGTGTCAATGGTGATCCTTCCCTCTTTGAAATCTGTTGGCACCGCGTCAGTTAAGCAGTGAAACGCGTGCGGAGAACATCGTTGAGGACTCCAGTGACAGTTCACCTTACAAGGCTCTACGAGTGTTCAGTTTTCGCGTTTTTCCTATAATACTATTTTTTACGATGTCGCAGAAAATGTAAGTACCAATGACACTTTCTAATTCTCCACTTAATTTGTTATACAAGTATTCTCAACGATTCAAGTTAAAATTATTCAAACAAATCCTAGATTCTCACTGTCAGTAGTGTTTTTTGGAATGGAAATAATGGAATGACGTTTGAGGCAAGTTTTGTTTAATGAGATTGGAGTGAAACAATTTTCAGAAAATTGTAAAGATTTAGTTCCGTCCACAGTGCGGTATTTCGCCGGGAAAAAGTGGATTTTTAAATTTTGCTGTCCAACGTAGTTAAAGGTGTGAAGAATCATAAGACATCAGTATTATATTTTTTATTTATACACTCGTGAATTACTCTACTTTATCGAGAGTCAATAGATTTTATAGCACGCTTTGCATTCTTAAACAGTCTCCGGAGCAGTGTTCACTAATTAGGGATTTTATAGTGTTTTAAGGAAATTGTGTAAATTCTTGCATTGAAGAAGCTTTTCGAGCAGGTATACAGAGCACTTTCGCACAGATTTCATTTCGTTATCACCTAAATTAGTATAGATATTAATATTTGAACGTGATCAATCATTCTGTAAGTTTTTTTTACAAATTCAAATCTATGTAAAATTATCCAAAGCAGCTTTGTGATTTTAATTAAAAATAGTCATTCATTTTTGTGTTCTACTTTTTCAAGAGAATTTTTCATTTCTTTTTCAATCTTTACTATTTCTCGATACATTTTTCATTACTTTTTTAATGCGACCTAACATATTTTTATAGTTTTCTCTAAGTGATAATGTCATTTTCGAAAAAAACAAAATTATTTTGTGGAATATAGAAACGTGATCACGATCATGATCTATCTGATACGGAAGATTAATAGTTGCGATTACGTTTTTGTACTTTACTTACTGAAATATTATTGGAATCTTCTAATTTTTCAAATAACATATTTTCTTGTAATAATAAAAACAGAAAATCTAAAATATTGAATATTAGCGTCGCATTTGGAACTTTTCTGATATTATTTGGAGAATAATTTCTAGCCATAAATTAAGGGTGACTTTTCTCGATGAAATAAGGTTACATCTAGCCTATGAACTACGAGGATAAAAAATTAGTTGAGAAGGGAACTTCGCTGTTCGTTTCTCCAGCAGAAGTTGTCTCAGATGTACCCAGTTCCAAAGAAAGTTTGCGTCTTTAAAGTTTGGTTGAGGAAGATGGCATTTTATGTGCCTAATAATTTCGCGAAGTTGAGTTTCACTCCAAATTTCTTGTTTTTCTAGATTTATTTAGCGAGTAACGTCAGTTTGTCCTGAAGCTCGCGAAGTCTCCGCGAGCTTTCCCGATAAATTTAATTTAATAATGTATGATTTCAGTAAAAAAATTCAACATGAATTGCGGATGAGGAGGATCCAATCGAACAAACGACTTTACACCTGCTCTTATTGCGGGTATGCGAGCCTTCGATTATACAACGTACAGCGTCATGAAGGCAGGATACACTCAAGGAGGAAACCTAAATTCTGCTGCGGTAATTATATTTTCCATAATCTAATTCGTCATCAGATTATTTCTGCCAATTTTTTATTTCTTTAAGTAGATGTTTAATGGAATTTTATTTTCGGACAGTAGCATTTGTAGATTGGAATTAAATAACAGACATACTGTTGAACTTCGTATATGAATAGTTTTTAAAAATTTATGTAGACCATTAAATTGAACCTCACTAGTAAGAATAATCGAGTATTCAATTGTTTACTTATTACTCAAATAAATAGTTTACTTTTCCACCTTTGAAATATTACAAAAATTGATTGGATTTACTTTTATATAATTTGGCTACACATATGTTACATACTGTAAGGAAAAATGGATTTATTAATAACAAAATTGGGCACACGGATCTGTCTTCTTTTTTGCAATCAGTTTGCGATCGTAATTTTACAATTCTTCTATTGTGGTGGAATGCCCTAAGCCTGGACAGAATTTTATGCTACCTTTAATTTTATCCGATTAGATAAACAAAAATAATTCTTTAAAAGTTTCAACATCAAATTTAGATTTTGTAAAGTAATTTAAAATTCCAAAATCATTGTTTAGACTAATATTTCAATTGTATTAGCAAGAATAATTCAAACCTATAGTCGGGCATATTGAATCCAATCTAATAAAAGAAGGACCTCAAGTGTCCAAGTTTTATACACAAATCGATTTACATTTATACATATAATTTAATTATATACAGTGACTCCCACTCATATTCGGACACTCCTAAAAAGACGATAACTTCTTTAATATTGTACTATACGATTGGAACCTTTTTGGGAAGCTAGAGCAATTAGTATTCTACAGGATGTGAAAAAAATTTTTGTTACATTTTACAACTTTTTTATGTGGACCTGTATTAAAAATTTAAAAACTAAGTTTTGTAGATCTGTGTTAATTAAACATATTCTGAAAATTTCGTCAAAATCGGGCGATGTTACAATGACCTACAAAATTTAAATCTAAGGATTCTTACATCTTTCAATGCCTGTGCATATAATTGACAGAGATCTACAAAACGTAGTTTTTAAATTTTCAATATAGGCTCGTATAAAAAAGTTGTAAAATGCAACTATTAGTATTTTTTCTACAATTCCGATCAATTGCAGTTTTTGGCCAAATTTATTTTCATATCCTGTAGCAAACTAATGGCTCTAGGTTCCTAAAAATGTTCAAATCGTATAGTACAATAATAAAAAAAGTTATCGTCTATTTAAGAGTGTCCGAATATTAGTGGGAGTCACTGTATGTTATACACGAATGTATTTCTTTGTTCTGCACAAGGAAGGGTCGTCAATCGATTCTTTTTCAGAATCAAGAGGCTCGTAGTTTCGTTTCAAAGCGATTTTAAAATAAACTTTGAAATAATTTTGGAATCACGACGTCGCGACGTGACGAAGGTGTTTAATAAATACGAATTCTTCTTTCGAATATCGATGGCACTACTTATCTCGATCCAAACAAACCTAAACCTCGCGACGCGAAGAATCGAGAATCTGACCGTGCCAAACGTTCTTTGTTGTTTCTCCGTCCTGCCTAGATAAAACCGTCAGTCAGCTTCTTGAAGCACTCTTCAGCTTCCAATATAAACCCCCGTTCGGGTGTCAATTTCAAGCTCTCGTTTTGCCTTTCCTCTTCGTTCACCGGACTATTATCATCGACCACGCACGCGAACGAATGAATCAATAAATGAATGCACGCGAAACTAAACGATTCCACAGGAATTGAGTGCGCGCATACATTTGGGTAAATAACGGCTGAAAATTGCAAATTTTCAAACTCGTAGGAAAATGTAATTGTTGCTGAATATGCATTTACATGTACAGCTAACCCCGTGTAACACGGCGGTCGGGCTCCCAAAAATTGCTGTGCTGCGCGAATTTATGGTATACGCAACCGAACATTAGCGTAAAAATGGGGTTTAGTTCCAAAAAGTAACGGGGCTGCATTATTCCGTTTTCACTGCTCCGAGAAATATGTTTATTGTAGTATCTTAACATTTTTATTAACCCTTCACTGCAGGATTTTTTAAAATTGGAATGAAAAAAATTGAAAGAAGGTCAGTTTTTGTGTTTTAATTAAAGAAAAAATATTTTTAAAAAATTAAAACAACGTTTTCAGAAAAACAAACATAATAAGAAAACACATTCTTAGTTTACTATACACCTGGTTTCGTAACTGTATCAGATATAATACACTATGCAGTGAAGGGTTAAAACAATTTCAGTAAAATATATTTATTAAAAATATGATTCAGTGCAGTGAAATATATTTACTAAGAACAAGGAAATATAATCTAAATTGTGTCGTGGTTGGTCTCGTTTCAATAAAAAAAATGTCACAAATATTCTAGTGGGTTCATATTTTATAGAACAACTGTCTTTTTAACCAAGTGATAAATAATGCTACAGTGCTGCTGAATGAACATTTGAAATGGTTCTCTGTATCTCGATCGACACTTGTTCAAAACTACAATTAATGTTATTGGCGCACTGGTTCGATCAATTGGAGACAATAAGCAAATTTGCAAAATATTATATGAAATTGATCCAATTGATCGAACCAGTGCGCCAATAAAAAAAAAATATTAAAAATTGAATGCAGCTGGACGTCCTTTTAAAAATTGTTTCAATATATGTTTCAGGCGAGGAATTGTTGACCAAAAATCAGTATTACATTCATTGCGAGAAACATCACCCCGAAACACGTGCAAACGCAATCACGTCTAGATACAAATACAAAATCTCGAGATATTCAGCGATGTCGAACGATGAGGTAAAAGAGTTGCGCCAGTCGACATTAAACCGAAGATTCTCCGCAAGACTTCTTGCAAAGAAGGAGGGAAGAAATACGCGATCCCAGGTGAGCCTGAGTTACCAGGTCACGTACAGCGACATGGATAGGGTTAGCATGGAGGACATTCCCTTGAAATATTTCCTCACCGATTATCGACTGAGATATCACATGAAGAGGCTATCATCTTTGTCGAAGTTGAACGAAACCGAAGAAAATCTCGTGCAGAACAACGAGGAGACTGCGTTCGAAAATGGCGCGCAGGAACATCTCAATTCGTTCGATTTGCCTGAGAAGAATCTGATCGATTTACCTGCGAAGAATCTGATCGATTCACCTGCGAAGAATCTGATCGATTCACCTGAGAAGAATCTGATCGATTCACCTGCGAAGAATCTGATCGATTTACCTGCAAAGAAACTGATCTTGCATCGGTTCAGGAAAAGCACCACGCGCAAATTCGGCATTCCGTTGAGGGACGAAAATAATAATGATCCTCGTCACACAAATACGTCGGAGACCACGGCCATGGCTATGGAGTCTGTCTCGCTGATGCAGAATTACGAATGCAGATCGAAGAACTTAAAGTGGGGGGCCAACAAAGAGAATCTGCCGACATTTTCATTTAGTTTCGAGCAGAAAATTGATATTGTGTTAGATAGCTGTATCACCGCGCCAGTGGTCACGAAATTGCAACGAGACTTTTTGGATTCTTTCGATTTTGATCAGTATAGAATATTTTGAAGGATATTTCAAAGAAGGCTCGTCATTATTCGACCAGATGTACGAAAATCAGTATTATTTGTTGACGTTAGAATATTTAAATCTTTAGAAAGAGAGTACAAGCATATTTTATCTTTATGCATGTAATGTTTCTTCTAGTGAGGAAACTAAGCTCCTTCATTTAATATTCAGTATTATTATGTGTGCTAGTATATAACTAATACTTACGTATTAATGAAATATCTGAAGTAAATGTGATACATCAAACAATAAAAGTTGCGCAGTTAAGAAGACAGGTGTCAGTTCCTAAGTATATTTGTATGCAGTCGGAAGCACTTGTGGATGTACTTATATTTTTATACAGCATCAAATAATCAACGTGAATGTATTTTTTTTACAATATTTTCGCAGTTTTAATATGATCTACTGTTATACTTATTCTACAGTACAGTATTATAGCGTTACTAATACTTTGTTACCACTTTGTTAATGAATATTTATATAATGTTGAACTTTAAATGTTTAGATAACTAGTTTTTAAGACTTCAAAATCTAAAAGTATGTTCTAGTTAGTTATAAGTTTAAAACTGGGAACAAAAGTTGAAACGGTGGAGGAAAAAATAGAGAAAAGATAATAAAACATTTATATTTGCATTTATGCATATCGAACGCACTTAGGTTACAACCTAATAAACATATTCTACGTACCACGGCTCTGATAATTCGCTGATCCACCGTACCATAGAACAGGAACAAATGTGAGAAGACTTTTCAGTTAGTCAAGTACCATAACCGCGTGCATGTTTCAGTGCATATTTATGACCGACTCGCGAATCGTATCCTGTACTTTCGTAACAAACCGGAAACTCCCTAAGCACTCTTCAGCTCTCTCCGAATCGGGTTATCTCTTCCATTGCGACTCAACTTTGTTCCACAATTGTTATTTTAATAAAGTGCACTTTAAGACCGATATTATGCGGCGAAATGCTTGTCTTGCATAAACCTACACCTGGTTCTTCTCTTATCCTCGAACCTTTCACAAGCGGCGGAAGCACGTCACTTTCTCGAGCGTCAGCATTTTGTTTAATGCCTCTATTTTAAAACTTTTTATAGCCGACGAGCAAACGAACTTCTGAACATCCTTTGACCGCCCCCGTATCCCCCGCTTCGTCCCCTATCTTTACCCCGTAGGAAAAACGTTTCATCATTGAGAACAGGGAGATTCGTTTGCATATTGCATTTAATTTTTGAGCGTTTTACGGGGTGACCTACTTGGCCGCTTTGATGTTCACAAACTACGTCGAAGGAAAACCGGGAGCGAAAACTCACTGGGAACATAAAATCATTTAATTGCAACTGAAAATTATAAAATTATTCGAACGGAGGCGCGAGAAATTAGTCCAAGTGTCGCGGAACGATAATCCTGATCGGGAGCAATATAGACCGAGGCATTTGAATAGTCCCGTCTCCAAAAAATTTTACAGATTTATCAATAAACTAATTTCCGAATGCATTAGTATATTAAATTCGTTTCTACACTCCCAAAGAAAAAGATAGCACACGCGTGCTATCATTAATTTCTCGCGTTATAATTATGGTACAGGAAATGTGTCAATGATACAGAAAGACTACCTTCTACTAATATGTAAACACTATCTATATTGGAATTTCTACGAGATATTCTCTTAGGAGGAATGTAAACACACAAATAGACAGAGACAAAATGATAGCACACTCAAGGTTTATTTTGATTTTCTTCAATATGTCGCGAGGTTTAAGGAAGTTAAAGTGGTCAGTCGGTGTTCAGTGCTTCTTGATATTGGTATCTGTCGCATTTCGTGATGGGCCGTGGAAAAAGATTATCTGACAGTGAAATAAACGCAATTCTTATTTTAAGAAAACGGAAAGTAACGATTACAGAAATTGCGAAAGAAATTGGTCGAAGCAGAAAAGCTGTATATAACTTATTAAAAGATGTGGATAACTACGGTAAAAGGAAAAGCACTGGAAGGCCAGCAGCCCTATCGCACCGTGACACAACAGCAATACTTCGTGCTGCATCTAATTCTTGTGCTACTGCGAGAGAGATTGCTTGCACAGCTGGTGTTCAAACTAATATTCAAAATGTTCGACGTGTGCTGCAAATGAGTAATATTATAAACCGATCAAGAATAAAAGCCAAGCCACGATTAACAAAGAAGCATAAGGAAGCACGCCTTGAATTTGCGAAGAAACATATACACTGGAGGAAAACCTGGAGGAATATAATCTTTACAGATGAAAAACGGTTTTGTCTGGATGGTCCAGATAGTAGTGCATACTATTATCATGACATTCGAAAAGGACAATTAACAAGAATTAGACGACAAATGAAAGGAGGTGGAATAATGATTTGGGCCGGCATAGGTTACAAAGGAAAAACGGATATTAATTTTATACAAGGAAAAATGAATAGTGCAAGTTATTTGAAATTAATAAAAAACCAAATTGATAAGTATGCACAATGCATTGCTGGTCCAAAATTTGTGTTCCAGCAAGATAATGCTTCCGTACACACGGCAAAAATTATTCGTGAATATTTTTCAAAAGAGAAAATTCCTGTTTTGGAATGGCCGGCGTGCTCCCCGGACTTCAATATACTTGAGAATTGTTGGGCATTATTATCAAGAGCTGTCTACGCAGAAGGTAGACAATTTGAAAATTTAAATGACTTAAAAATCAGTATTAAAGAGGAATGGAAAAATTTATCACAATCTTCAATTAAAGTACTGTATAAATCCTTACCAAAAAGGATGATAGAAGTAATTGAGAACCACGGAGGTTCCACATATTATTAAACACAGGTACAGTCATATCATTTTCACATTTGTCTATTTTAAATTCATATAATATGGAATATTTTTCATATGTGCTATCATTTTGTCTGTATTCATTTGGGTATTTGTATTTTTACGACGAGAATTCGTTGAAGAAAAGTCAATAAAAGTTATGTTTATATATTAATAGAAGGTAGTCTTTCTGTATCATTGGCACATTTCCTGTACCATAATTATAACGCGAGAAATTAAAGATAGCACGCGTGTGCTATCTTTTTCTTTGCGAGTGTATCGCTTCAGTATAGACATTGTTCAACAAAGAGCAAGATGATATATAACGGTAATCACATTTTCGAACAGTAGTTAATAAATCGATAAATAAGTGTTTGAATACACGGCGGCGGTTTAGTATGGTGACAACGCCTGTCGTGGTGGAGATTAGGCGTGAATGGTGAGGGGGGAGGAGGGTAATACGAAACCGAAAGAATTATTGTGCGGAAATGAACGGTTGCCGAGATATTTGCAAAACACTATAATTATTTAAACATTCTATATCTATATAAGTATTCCACCGATTTTGATGAAATTTAAATATGTTATATATCTACACATTTTAAACAACTTTTTCCTTTGCAAAAACGTCGCCCGAGGCTTTGTTTAGAAGATATTAATAAAAAACACGGATCAGTCAGCGACGCCACGCTAAGAGGGACGTGAAACTAGACTCCGTTCGCTGTAACCGCGCTCTAATTAATCCGTGTTTTTCGTTAATATATTCTTAAATTTACCCTAACCTAACCTAACCTAAAGTTTATAAAAAAAAACCTAACCTAACCTTTTTAAAAAAAAAATTTAACCTAACCTAACCTAACCTAACGTTTAAAAAAAAACCTAACCTAACCTAACCTAACCTAACCTAACCTATCCCTCCTCACCCTCACCATATTGAAGGATCCTGGAAACATTTGAAATATAATGTAACAAATGCAGGATACAGAAAAGAAAATCTTGGACAACACATGTGCAGTTATATGTGGCACAGAATTGTGCGGGCGAAACAACTTGATCCATTCGAACAATTATTACAGGATATAAAAACTGTATATCCAATTTCTAACACCAACATTTAGTGATGATAACTGTATAATAGTTATGTAAAAATAAATTCTTAATTGAGATTTGTGCAATCAAAAGATTTTTACTCCGCTCTTTATAGTTATATCGCCAAAAACGGCGCAGCTGATAGAAAAAGTCATACGACATAAATTATTGGAAATTCAATTTCCTACAAAAAAGGTCTCTTGATGTTTTGCCATATCTCGCATAGTTTCCGAGATATTTACAGTTTTATGAAAAACAAGAAATCTACTCTGATTAATCCGTGTTTTTTATTAATATCTCCTAAACAAAGCCTCGGGCGACGTTTTTGCAAAGGAAAAAGTTGTTCGAAATGTGTAGATATATAACATATTTAAATTTCATCAAAATCGGTGGAATACTTATATAGATATAGAATGTTTAAATAATTATAGTTTTTTGCAAATATCTCCGCAACCGTTCATTTCCGCACAATAATTCTTTCGGTTTCGTATTACCCTCCTCCCCCCTCACCATACACGCCTAATCTCCACCACGGCAGGCGTTGTCACCATACTAAACTTCTGCCGAATACACTAGTATATTAAATTTGTTTTTATCGTTTCCATGTACATGTTGTTGAATAAAGAGCGGGACCGTTTGCATCATGTAAAACGACAATCATGTTTTAGAACAATATAGTTGTCGCGATGTAGAGCGTGTCATTTGCATATTCTACCTCTAATAAATTCCTCGCATAAATTAATAAATTAATGTTTGAATACATTAGTACAGTAGAACTTTGATTATCCGTGCTAATTATTGGAACATGATTGTTTGGATAATATAACAATTAGATAGTTTCAGTGCTGAACTTAATCCTTATAGCGTATGGGCTGGTTTAAGGCAAACTAATTCTTTGTGGAAAGTATTCAGATGATAAAGAATTCGAACATCAGAGACCCGGATAATCGAAGTTCTACTGTATATAAAAATCGTTTTTGTCTTTTCCATGTGTAAGCTCAACACGTCTTTATTCCTTCTTTGCTGATTTGGAACTGTCAGCACCATTTATTTAAAACAAAACCAAAACATCACACGAACTTGTTAACAAAACACGTATTATACAAATCGATAAAAAAATATATAACGTATAAATCAATAAAAGAGTATTATAAATGTATAACGGTCAAACACAAATATTCAACATTCTTACACTTGTCACCGTCTAATACAATAATCATGTTTTAAGACAAAGGCGACAAATTTCTCGACGAATGCTGCTGAAATAGGATAGTGGAAGGAGAAAAGGAGGAAAGAAAAAATCGACCTGTTGTGGTCGCGTCTGGCGGGACTGAGAGAAAGAGAGACTCATGGAGCAATCGTCGTCGTGATGTAGGGTGAGTCATTTGCATATTCTACCTCTAATAAACTTCACTGATAAATCAATAATCTATTGTTCGAATGCATTGTATAGTAAATTCATATCGTTGAATGAAGAGCAAGATAAGTATGGTTTGACGACAATCGTGTTTTAGAACAATAGTTGTCGTGACGTAGAACGAGTTATTTGCATATTCTGCCTCTAATAAATTCCACAAATAAATTAAGAAATTAATGCTCGAATACGCCAGTATATTAAATTCGTTTTTATTGTTTGCATGTACAGGTTGTCGAGTAAAGAGCAAAATGGTTTGCACCATCTAAAACGATAATCATGTTTTAGGACAGGGGTGACGAACTTCGCCATTTGGAGCCAGAGAACTCCCACACCAAGGCGACGGTTCTTCCACTATGGAATAGAGCAGCTCTCCCATTTCCGACCTAACAAGCATTATATATTAAATTCATATCGTTGAATGAAGAGCAAGATAAGTATGGTTTGACGACAATCATGCTTTAGAATAATTTGCATATTCTACCTCTAATAAATTTCACAAATAAATTAATAAATTAATGTTTAAATGAATTAGTATATCAAATTCGTTTTGATCGTGTCCAAATACAGTTGTTGAATAAATTCGGTTAAACACAGGAAATTGCATAAACATCCGCAGACAAATCATACAGAAATCAAAATCGTCGAAATTGTTTGGTCCCTTAAATTGTATTATCAACTTACCCATTGATATTTTCATTCAGAAATTTAATAACCAACTTAATACATTCAATATTACAATGTTCATAACAAAAGTGAATAATTCAAAATTTGTTAAATCTCAGAGAAGGGGTTAGCTGTCAAAATATGAAACTGTCTTTATCTGCTGTTGGTTTATGTTGTTAACATAATTCCACCGAAAATCCCCTTAATGTCAAATTGGCCAGAGAGTCAACACGTTAACGTAACTCGTTCAAATAATCAAGCGGGTAATCGTGCGCCGAGGATCAGTATTTTTCAATAGACGTTGTAATCATCGAGGGAGCAACTCGGCGTTTCGAACATCGATCGCATTATTTTATAAACTCGGAACACGTAAAACGTCACGTACGTTGCTATTCGGTGGAGCAATTATCTCGTTCCGTCCGTGTGCGAGCGGGAGACAATGTGTGCGCGTGGGGTCGGGGTGTTAACGAACCGGACAATGAGTAGTCACGGTTCGTTAGATACTCAACAACCAAATAATTAGCGGGTGCATTCGGATTCCCATGCGTATGGATTTCGGACAACGCGTCACACCTTGGCCGTAACGTTGTATTTCAACGTATGAATTTCATTTGACTATTTTCTCCGTCTTAAATATTCAACAACAACTACAACTAACTTCAACAACATCTAGAAAAGTTTCTTAGTCAATTGTTTTATCATTTATACAGGTTTGCTGTCTCAAATTTCATTGTGCAATGTTTCTTGTTGTTTATTGGTCAAAAGTCTTTCAATCTTAGCAACAATTATTCCTAGATAGCTTGGTTTTAGGAATTGCAATACCGGTACACCGGTATACCGAATACCGGTATTTCGTATTATTTTGCAATTTCGTGAAACCGGTATTTGCTAAGGAAAAATACCGGTATTTTTGGTATTAGCTATATATAATAAATAATTTATTTGAGCATCTACTCTCATTTGAAATACGTATTTATAGTAGTATCAACAGGTCCGGTATTGCAAACCCTACCTGGTTTCTTTTCATAATAGTCCATTCTGTGAAAATATCATTAATAAAATCTTAGTCGATACATGTGGCACAGGAAATATTATATGAATAATAATAAAAAAATGAATTATTTATTATAACCAGAACTGGAGAAAATTTACTGGAATATATTATTATAAAAACAAAATAAAAAAGAGTGTACATTTTGTGGAAAAATATGCATTGTCTTGAAAGTCTTCTGATTTTTCTTTTTAGTGTCACGATAACATAAATGTAAAATTGAAAGATTGATTGATGAAAAACTGAACAGAACGTTCGATGAAGTATGATAAAGTACGGTGAAGTTTAATAACGTTAATGGTTTAGTTGAACAAAGTGAAGCCTGTTTTTGTACTTTCTCCGAGCTAAGAGGAATTTTCGCGTTCATCTAGCTTTGTGAAAATATTGATAGCACATTTGTTAGTCGCGGTTAACACGGGAAAATTGCGAAAGTTCGGGTTACAGTGGATATTTTGAAACAATTATACAACTTTAATTCATTAGGGTTTCGGCAATGTTGCGACATTATCAAATGTTTGGAGCTTCCAGGAATGACAATCGATGCGACATCGGTGCATTCGCGATCTATCATACGGGTCCCAGCGCTGATGAAAATCTCTTGTACACTCGCCGACGCTAAAATTGGTTAATCCGATTTCCCGTGAAATTCCCGTGGAAAGTCTAATGAAAATCTGACCGGGCCACCGCAACGAAATACCCGGTCTCCACTTCAGTGCCCGGCATCGAGAGAATTCGAAAGCGTTGTTTATGGAACTATCTCCGCCCGTGAATCTCTACTTTGTACTTCCGGTAAATTCGGAAACCCATCATGTCGCGTTCGTTGAACAGCGGATTACCGGTGCGCAGCTCTGTTTATTTTATTATTCGATGCTCAATCGAAAGGAATAATTCGTCGGACACACGTGCCGATCACAGATCCTGTGTTGTGAACGTTTCGCGTTATATTCAATCTCACAAGCCTGGTAGAGAAAAAGGGACTTTGAAATAATCGGATGTCTCGTGCGTTAGCCGAACAGATAGGGGAAGAGGTTGGGTTGTAAGACAGTCGTTTTTATCCATCGCGCAATCGCGATAATTCCAATCTGTCTGTTGTCAAATTTTTGTTTTGACGTCTGCTAGTTTTTGTGCTAGCACCGAGGTGTATAGACGTGTTGCTTATGTTAGATACAGACATCGTGTGTAAACACATCGTGTAAAACTTTAACTCATTTTTTAAAAAATATTATTTTGTTGAGTGAATCAATTGAAAAAGGTGAGTGTGATGCATTTTCATTTAGTGTTTTCCTTACATTTTACGATGCGATCTTGAGTTTTGCGCATATACGAGAAAAACATTATTTTTTTCTGTCACATTCGGAATGGCATCATGGTTGGGTTATGAAACACCATAGTGGTTGGGTTGTGAGACACTAGTTTTTTTACTAGAAACGAACTAGAACTGTCAAATATCGTTGTTTGTGTTAGAATTAAGTGTTTATTTGTCATTTAACGAAAAAATTGACCGCTGCCAACTTTATCAAATGCAACATATGCCAGCACTCTGTTCATTTGAAGTGTGCCTATATGAGCAGACGTTCGTTTTTCACATGCAAACATTGTGACAACGACTTGTATGACGATGAGAAAGATCATTATTGAATCCTTTCATTCATTATATTTTTTTTTACTTTTCTTCGCCATTCTTTGCTTTTTTTTCAATTTTTTGCCATTCTTTTTAACTCCTCTGGTCACTTAATGTCATTAAAATAAATAAAAATTCTTTTTGCATAAAGTTACATGGGTTTTACTTTATATTTTACCACTTTTAGTTGATTTTTCCGAGTGTCTCACAACCCAACCACTTTTTTCAGGAAGCCAAAACACATGTCCTCGGAAAATTGGCCATAAAATTTTACTTGTTGATCAAATCACGAAACTTTTTCATACAAAACTTGCGTATTCCCTTCACCTTTCCAACGGTATATAAAACTCTTTGATATCTTCATAAAGCAAAAAGTTACAGACCAAAAACAAAACCCGTCTCATAACCCAACCTCTTCCCCTACTTTTATTATGGCGGTGTGAACTAGACTGATTCGACAGAGGACAATACATAGAGAGTGAGAAAACCATACACTAGATAGAAACATATACACCTTTAAGTTGAGCGAACTCAGGCGACAAGTAGATTACAATCAGTAACGCTTCGCGCTAACATCATGAAAAAGTTACCCTCTCTCTTATTGCTTCGTTACCCTTCCTCTATTATTCCCAGACCACCACAGTGATTCGAAAAAATATCGAAAGGTTAAACCCTTATCCGACACGACCTTGAATTATTCCCTCTGATTATTATTATGTGATATGATTATAAAATGAAGTATATCAATAATTTTTCTAAATACATCATAAAATTAAATGTTAATTATCTTTATAAATAATGAGTACTGTCGAAAACGCTCGGGCATGGGTCTGCTAATATTTACTCTAGATTCGCCAGAAAAAGTTTTATTAAAATCGATGACTCCTGTGATCTTACGTGCGCTTCAACGCTTAATTCGAAAGTATTACAAACTAGCTGACCCGACAGACGTTGTCCTGTCCAAATTTCAATAGATTTGTTTGAGATCGTTCTAATTACGCATATCCATTGTTCAAATCGTGAGTTATCGTCTTGAGTTTATACAAAAATCCCATAGAAAAAAACACTTCCATTTTTCCCCGAATTTTCCATTTTTCCAGGCAAATTTTCCTTTCCCTAAAAACCTTAAGACGTCAATAATGCAACTTCCTATTGAAATATTGATTAAAAGCTGCGACATTCGTTTTTTTGTTGTATTAAAATATGATTCAGAAATCACTTTTAGTTTTTCCCGAATTTTTTATTTCTCCGAGCAACTTTTCCAATTTTTTTACGCTAAACACCTGATTCGGACTACAACGAACATTAAGAAAAAAAATTATCCAAATCTGTTCAGCCGTTCTCACGTGATGTTGTAACCAACGAACAACATTTCATTTTTATTATATAGAAGATATATAGAGATTCTAACTCTCGATTTTACTTTTCCTCAGAAAGATCGATTTTCACCATGAGGAAGGAAATTTCCCTCGAAGAGGAAACCGAAGGAAAACTTACGCAACGTTTCGGCGCGGTTCGTACGGCGCGCGAGAGGCAACAAGTTTCACGAGTAGAGGAAATCGTAAGTTGCGCGGATATAGTAGTTACTGCTGCGATAGTTCTATCGGTAGCAGCGGCAGTTGGTATTTAGGAGACCATCCGTATACATGTTCCTATGTCCACAAGGAAACCGACGGAAAGTCGGTCAAGAAGCTTCGTGGAAAACACTTGGTTACGCTCGCGTTGTGAAACGAGCTTGAGTAGGAGAGAAGTGGGTACTTTAGACTCGTTTAGGTTCCTCGCCGTTGCTCCCTTGCTCGTAATATCCGGCGGATATCCACGTGGAGTCGCGGCCGGTGCGCTTTCCCAGAAGTAACATCTCATTTTTCGGCCCGTAATCGTCCGCTTCATTAAATTTACTGGGCCAATCCCGCGAACAATTTCGACGATTCCTGGGAACCTCGCCCCTGGTGAACAAATGCTCTTTGAATCCTTCTTCATCGAGCTGCCACCAAGGGGGCTAAATGTAGCGCGAAGATGCACGGACCTATGGGGGTGCTTTTCACTCTACAGGGTGTCTCACCTGGTTTTGACATCTTGATTTTCTCGCTATTGTTACTCGTAGCAAAAAATTTTTCAGCATAGGCTTGAATGGTATCGAGTGGAGCATATTTTGATGTTATTAGTTTTTTCGTGAGTGGATGCGTAAAGGTCATATAAAGGTTAAATTTTTTTTTAAATGGAGTGAGGTATTTTTGAATACATCAATCGATGCAGCTGGACATTCGTTATAAAAAAGTACTAACCTATGTATGTCGAAAAGTTAGTAGTTCAGGAGATATTCCAATTTAAACAACTCTAAAACACCATTACAGTCGTTCTGAGACGTTAGCGTTTACTTACTAGTGTAACGTTTTATTGTTAGTACGACAGTAATGGTGTTTTAGAGTTATTTAAATTGTAATATCTCCTGAACTACTAACTTTTCGACATACATAGGTTAGTACTTTTTTTTATAACGAATGTCCAGTTGCGTCGATTGATGTATTAAAAAATACTTCATTTCATTAAAAAAAAAAGTTAACCTTTATATGACCTTTACGCGTCCACTCACGAAAAAATTAATAACATCAAAGTATTGTTATTAATATTGTTCTTGGTCGCACCTGCGAAGGAAACAGTAAAGGTCACAATTTTTTACTTTTTTATCTAATAATAACTTTACTTAACTCGTTGCCCTACGATTTATTTTACGATTGATTAGAACTTTCTTCGTAGATTCGTGATTTCCTAAAAGAGGAGGAATTTATATCTATTCTATGTCTACTTGTTCTTCAATAACTATATGTTAACGAAACCAAAATACAATTTCATCTCTGTTTAAAGGAAATTAATAACATACATATATGTATATGTATTTATTAGACTCTGTTCATAATCTTCTGAAGAGATGTAATTATTTATACCCTGGTACGAAGGTCCCAGGGAGAGTTAATATTTTACTGAAACGAACGAGCCGTTTCTTCAAGGTAGCATTGAATAAAAGGTACAGAAGATAAAGTCGACGGGACAGAAAGTCAGCGTTATCTGGCATTTCCCGCTAATTAAATGGTACAGGCTTAATTATAATTCAATGTTAGAGGTATCTTACGCTCCAGTCTTAGGTAACACACCCGGAATATATTGAAAGCGAAAGAAAATGTGAGTCACGCGACAGTGTGATTAAAGTCAAGGAATATAATGGTGCCTTGATAGCTAAAAGGCGCGTCTATAGGAAAGGTACGACGGTGTTGGTGCAAGACATATAGCCCCGATCTTTAGTTTAATCAGGTAATGTAGTTTACCGGATACTAAGGCAGCCGATACACCGTGGAATATTGCTGACATCCGCCCAACACGTTCTGGCATGGGTGATGTATTATTAATTACACCAACATGGAGCTATTAGACCGGGACAATAGTTGTAATCTCCATGTACTAAGGTAATAGCATATTCAGGAACGCGTGGGGTGTTCTTCAAAGAACAATGATACACGTATTGTATGGTGTTCAGTGAATAATTCGATCAACGCGCGTTTACGAAGGAAACTATAGAATGGCCATGGGATTTTCGTTTACTTCCCAGATTAATATATTTACGGAAGAACCTGACGTTGCATGCACAATATCTCAATTTGTGTCTAACGTTATGGAATCACTAGACGCGTCAAGGTATAATTTATCGATGACAGCAATTTTCCTATGTACTAGGTGTACGAATAAGTTTGGTACCCTTTTTATTCAATCGGTTGTAACGTCGCAAAATTATTTATAATGTTTAATGATCCCACAACGTTTTCAAATCACATATAATATCATTTTTTATTTGTTTAAGTATTTTAAAAACATTTTTATAATTTTATTTATTTTTGTAATAATATTTATAATAATAATAAAAAAAATTTAATAAAAAAAATAAAACATAAGAAGATCGTTTCATTTTATCTCTGCGTTAAGCAGTGTTTATGTCTGGAAAGCGTGCGCACCCGAAACGCAAGGACCGCTTGGAGCGATAAACAAAATGCTCTGAAAAGAAGGGGGGCAAATTCGGGCAAACAATTTTTGTTTTACTGTAAACCCAAACCATTGACAATTACAACCGCGCTTAAAAACTGCCCGGACACAACCGGAAGTACAACATAATCACTCATGAAGTGTTACAATCGTAACAAATCTTATTTACGTACTAATCGTGTTGAAATGTAAATAATTACCAAAAGATATGGAATAAAAAGATACAAAATTGTTGAAAGTATAGTCCATACTTACTTGCAAAACTTTTATACTGGAAAGAAATGTGTACAACTTACTTGAAACATAAAAACTGTCTCATCGAATTTTAGCAGCAAGACATGTATTACGAAAATCTTTAACTTTCGATGAAGTACAGCATGGGTGCCTGAATGATAAAAAAAAATATTAGTACATTGTCGCTCATATATTAAACTATAGCAAGCACCTAAATTTCACACTTCAGGTAAAATTTTTGAAATCGACTTTTGGCCAGCTAAATCGCTGAAAGGGACCACTGTGCGTCGGTTTAAATCAACTTCGGTGCCTTTTTATTCAATCGGTTGTAACGTCGGTTGCGATCAACTTCTTCTCCGCCGTTGTTTTACGACTCCAACTATCAATGTACTGGTCCCTCCACCGTCAACTATTTCGTATTGCTTTTACCGTGCTTTGCCTCGCATGACAGCGTATTAGAGTCTTCCTGTATAGTCTTTGCGACACCCTGCATGGCCCAGTAGTTATCCTTCCTAAAAATAAATTATGTATCTTCTCTTCTTCTATTATATAAAAATGATGTCCTGACTTATTCAACTATCAACGCCCAGGCTAAACCCTTGGACCTAGAAAGCTGAAATTTTGCACAGATGTTTCCTTTATGATCTACACAAGGGACAAGAAAGGATATTTCGTAATTCAACCCCTAAGGAGGTGAAAAGGGGTTGCAACGTTTGTACGAGGGATATTTTATTTGTGGTCGGATTTTCTTTATACTTGGTCTTAATGCTCTTTGATATAATTAATCAAAGACCTATTTCGGCATTTTAAAAAATTCAACCCCTAAGTGGGTGAAAAGGGGTTGCAACGTTTGTATCAGAAATATTTTATTTGTGGTCCGATTTGCTTGATACTTGGTCTTAATGCTCATTTATACAATCCGAATGGGGTGAATGGGGGGTTGAAAGGTTTTATAGAGAAAATATCAATTTTCGAGCACATTAAACAGTTTTTTGTACGAGCGAAGCCGCGGGGGAAAGCTAGTGTAAAGATAAGAAAAGAAGAAGCACAATAGTTAGCATATTTCCCACTTCAATTGTATAACATGAAAAATTTAGAGAAATATTAATAATAACAACGCCTAACGTGGTTGTCTACTGGCCCCGAGTGGCCGACTATCGGGACAATTACCCTAAATATGAATAAATCGATTGAAATGAAATCATGGAGAATTTAGCGCAGCAGTGATCGGCTCGGGGATATTTGTTGCCGGTGCATCATGATCGGCGCCGTAATAGAATTGGTCAGTAGATTGAATAATAATTTCGGCCAGTGATTGACTACATCAAAGGGCCGTTTGACGGGGAATTAACAGGCCAGGGAAAATTTCTGACGGATACCACTGAGGTGGCACTTAGACGGAATTTCCAGACGATCGCCGCAGCCGGGCTAGTGGCTGCTGCAACGCTTTATCTCCGTCTAACGAAGCTGCGGTCCGAGATTGCGGCACGTGGAACATCAGGAACTCGTTAGTGCGTGAAGCATCCAGGTATTCCGGAAACTAACTCCATTTACCGACGGTTCCATGAACCTCGTGGCGCGGCCGAGAGGCCGGTCAAATTAGAACGTTCGTCCCTTCGAAACGTAATTTACGTTTCCAGCAGAACGCATTGATTTGCGACCGTTTCCCGTCGCGTCGGGATCACGAACCCCGTGGCCGAAAGTAATCGCGATAACCCGGTCCACAGATTTTTCCGAAAAAACACCGTCCGACGTTTTGCGGCACGATCCGGCAACTTACTTTCGTATTAGCGCGCCACTGCCGTTGGTTACTATAACATTGTTTCTGAACCGGTGTTCCGCGAGTCTTCTGTAAGATTAAATATTCTTAATATTAATATTAAATATTCTTAATAATATTTTTTCTAAAATATATTTATTTATGCACTATATGATATCGGCGCTACAGGTTCGATTCAAGATACAGAAATTAGCAATTTTTCAGTATTATAATTTCAACGTTTCGGTTCGGTTTTAAACCATCATCAAGAAAAGTCCGCGACTGTGAAAATTAATGTAATAGAATTTGTTATTCATTAAACTGACTATTTAATAGTTATGAAAAGTAGGTAGTTATATAGGTACAACTACCTAATTTCCATGACTATTAAATAGTCCGTTTAGGTTAGGTTATATAGGTATAACTACCTAATTTTCATAACTATTAAATAGTCAGTTTAGGTAGTTATATAGGTATAACTACCTAATTTTCATAACTAGTAAGTTTAATGAATAACAAATTCTATTACGTTAATTTTCACAGATGCGGACTTTTCTTGATGATGGTTCAAAACTGAACCGAAAGGTTGAAATTATAATACTGCAAAATTGATAATTTCTGTATCTTTGATCGAACCTGTAGCGCCGATATCATATAGTTAAAACTGGAGATTATTATATTTATTTCTACGTGGAATGTTTTTGTTTGTTTTTTGGATCATTTAGTTTGGTGTTCCGCAAATTTTTCATATAATCAAAAGTGTTTTCCGCGACTTCGAAAAGATGACTTTAATAACAATTTCTTGATCGCCAGGTCGAAATAAATACTACTACTATAACTAGTCATAATTCTATCAATCGGGAAAGTTTCATATTTTCGAATTCTTTTAATCTTTCCACTTTTTTAAACTTTTTCTACCCACTTTCTAATGACATGCATGAAATCAGCTCTCTACTTTTGTATATGAAAGCAAGATTGCTTCTAACGGGACAATTTTCTCACTAATTTCAACCCCGAAGGAATTTCAGCGGGGTATTTAGCCAGAATAGTCGGTAAATACTATTTTAGCGTTACTTGTGGGCTTAAGGTCATAATTAGACTGTGGTACTTTATGCAAAATAAAAATGTTTTGCATCGATTGTGGGAAGCAGGAATAACATAAAAACTGATTTCATCCCTTAACGACTTTGAATTGTTTAAACCTTTTACTGTTTCATATTTCACCCAACTAATTTCATCATAAATGCATAAAGACCCGCAGCCTAGTCATAATATAGTGGGTCGTTGAATTCGTCTTAACGTCAGCTATAACATTATGAAATGAAAAATACATTTTAGCATATCACAGAAAAATATTTTGAACGAAAATGAAGGGTGGATGGAACAGATAGAGGCTTTAAGCTTTAAAATGAGCCCAGAATTGTAGTGCAATTTTTTTTAACGAAATTACAACAGTTTCAGTATTAATAATTTCTGAAGAGTGTATTCAAATACTTTTTAGATGAACTGTGCTATTCATACAAATTACAATAATATGTTAGATGCATCGCTTTCTTGGTAATTTGAATGTTAATCGATTCTATGCAAAGATGACGTCTTTCCGCATCCACGGAAAATAGAGAATTAATGGAATTTACATAGTCTTGTTACGCTGGTTGACGTCACTTCGAAAAACATGTCAAGCATCGTTAAGAAAGATGAATGAAGATGCTAAAGTGTCCTTGAAGCCTTCTACCATCGGGCTGTTTGATATTCTATCGTTTCCATCGGCCTCTCTTTGCATCTACGTGTTCAATTTATCATCTTGCGCGACTACCGCGGTAAGACGTTGTTATGAAAAAGATCAATGTAGAGTTGACAGTGTTATAAGTTTGAAAAAAAAATCGGCGCACTATGTGGAAAATTGTACGCGACACGACGTGACGTAGAATGACTAGTACATGCTCCAATGAAGCTCACTAGACTGAAAACTTGAACACGTAGGTTCTAGAAGTGGCAGGGTAGATGCGGTAGAATAATTCAGACACACTATGAAGTAAAGTGTCTCGTACTTCGTCTCGTATGAAATTATTGTCCAGTAAAAAATCAAAATTTCAAGTTTATTCGTGTCTATACGATAAAAATTATATTTACGTTTTTTATTTAATCCATTCTTCCGATGAAAGTGCTATGTCTTTATCTGATGATTGAATAATTTCCTGGTGATCTTGAAGGTTGACAATCATTCTAAAATCCAACCTAATTTATTATTTCACTACAATGTCAATCATTTAGTCAAGTGTAATGTCAGATGGTGAAAATATTTTGTTCAAGGCGACCTGAGCAGTGGAGAAAAATAATTTCTCAAAGACACATTTTTCGAAATGCTAAGGCTATTGCAATTTTTCTAGGTAACTACATACTTGTTCTCATCTGTATATATAAAAATGATGTCCTGACTTAATCACCTATCAACGCCCAAATTAAACACTTGGATCTAGAAAGCTGAAATTTTGCACAGAGGTTTCCTTTATGATCTATACAAGGGGTAAGAAAGGATATTTCGAAATTCAACCCCTAAGGAGGTGAAAAGGGGTTGCAATGTTTGTATAAGAAATATTTTATTTAGTAGTATATAAAGAGGTACTATAAGTATAAACCAAATAGCCTTAACCCTTAGATACATGGTGGTTTTCCAAGAATCAACTCCTTATAAATTAAATTCAAACTTACATTCGACAAATGGGGTAAAATGGTGTGAATAAGCCTAAAAATCGGTATGGGTGTCGTTATTGAGGTTTAGGGACGTTAATTACGAAAATGGCATCAATTTTGAAATCTAAAATGAGGACGTGACATAAAATTAAAAAAATCAATATTATTATAAAATGTGTTTGAGCTAGCAATAATGCGATTTAAAGGATTTGTTGCTCTATATGAGGATTTGGATTTCATTGTTTGAAATCCCGCTCTCGTTCTCAAAACACGTTCAGGTACATAGAAATTAATTTGCCTCGGGAGTGCGGGATAATCTATATTATTATTATGACCTTCAGATGAGATTCAGTAGAATGTCTTATAACTTATGCAGTGATTAGTATGCTCAAGTTAGATGGAACAGCTTGTAGTTTTGAAGCGATACAGGCAATTTCCACCTAACAATGATTTCAAATCGCCTAAGATGTGGTTAGACACGCATTGTTTCGCCAAGTGAAAAATTATGCGAAGGGTCCAGGGGCATATGGCGGTCGGAGAGTTTGTCGCAGAAAGAGGTGGGCAAAGAGGCGTGATAATTATTATCATTGGAATTTATGGCGACACCGGGATTACCCTTTCTCCGTGTCCAGCGCCGTGGAACTGCAAGAAACTATTATTACCCCCACTCGTGTTTCTTGTTTTGCCGTTCCCGTATCCCGAAGGACCTCGTCCTGGCCGAAGTCATAAATCAGTCTCTTGGACTGCAGCCTCCCCCGTTCGTGTTCGAGAGGCATTCTCTGCCTTGATAAGAAAGAGGAATCGAACGATACAGGTGCACCGGTAAGAAAATCGAACCGGTTACACAGATAACCGAGGATCTTCGGTAATTCCTACGGATAAGATATCAGGAGCGACCTCCACTCTGCACAACGCGACTTGTTACAATTGCAATGTAATTGTAACGCCGTGCAAGAAATCTGGGTCGTGTTCTATTACAGACTACTGTGATGCTTGATAATCGAATGAACAGCTAAACTGGTGTTGATGGACTTGATTAATGGCGCGGAGCGGATCTTTGGAAGACGGACATCGGTGTCTAATGAAACGGTTTTTCAAAGTGATTTCTTTTGACAAATTCAAACGGATTGATATCAACTAAAATTTTGTTCACTTGATACATAGTCTCAATAAATTGAATCTTCTTTTAACGTGATGCTTCGTGAAGGAAGAGAAAAGGGTTTACGAAATGTGAGGTTTATTTTATAGATCAATCAAATTTCTATTGGTGCACGTTGTTTTATGAAAATTGGGATAAGGTAAAAGTGTCATTTTGAGATAGACAGACAAAGATAGAGAAATAAAAAAAGAATATAGAGAGCACATGTGCATAAAAATTAAATGAAGATAGAGATAGTTAATTAACAGAATAAATTAACGATCTAAAGGTAGTGTAAATAAAGAGAGTGAACAATAGACTTTAATTGTCGTTTCTTTATTTACAGGTGAGTTTGTAAATAGTTGTAAAAAGTGTAAATAGATAAGTATCTAATAAAACATAACCTTTATTTACAGAGAAACAAATTTAGTCTGTTGTTTGATTATTAACACTGGATAGAATATTCACATTATAATTCCTTATATGTAGTTAAAACGCAATGAAAATATTAATTGGTCTTAATATACACGTTTTTCAAGAGTATTTTATAAAGGAAGGAGTCTAGTTATTAATGATCAAATAAATAAATGATCGTTCTGTTCTAATTCTAAAGAAAATATATTTTACGCGAGATGCGCCGCATGTTTGTATAAATAAACATGCTTTGGCTATCTTGTTGACATTAACGATACGCAACACAGGTTTCAGTCTGGAGTGGGTATTAGTATCCAGGATTAATATCACTTTTTTACATAGCTGATAAGAGAGATTTGAGAGAATTTCACGAACACAAAGCGAATACGTAACGAACGCTCTCGCAACAAAGGGATTTTTGTCGTTAGAAGAAAAAGCAGCGACGCGTTTCAGCGAGTATTAAGATGAATAAAAGATACTGGTCGAAGCACATGCTTAAATAGATGGCAAGAGAGACCCTTCAAGGGCCCCGAGTCGTTCTGTGTTCGAAAATGAACCTCAAGAAAGTGGCAGCGCCCTTTGTGCGAGGCACGTTTATTCTGTTTTACTATACTCTCGCTAAAGGCGATTTGAATCGACTACAGACAATTCTAGTAACTGCGGTTGCAATAACAATTGGAAAATATTTTTGAAAGTTGTCTTTTACGTCCTAATTAGTACACTGTGCATGTTAAATGAAAATTGACATTTTTAATTTACATCTTTTCTTATTTAAGTAATTTCTACTTTGACGTTTCACCATTTCATGTCAAGTTCGTATTTAAATTTAATCGAAAATATATTACTTTGTCAATATATAGTTAAATGTATAGACTGTATATGTTGTAACATGATATTTGGTCCCCTGAGGGTTTCAAATTCATTTACCAATCCCCCTCTTTTCCACTCACACCATCGTCTTTTCAGCGGGACCTACTGTTTATGGTGGGTTCCGAACCACCTATAGACTGTTTATGTTATGTACGCATTTTTAAAAAAATTTACATAATAGTTTCAAATAAATGTTTTTGTTCAAGTTAGTTTAACCAAGAGAAACATAGTTTCCATGACCTTTTAAAATATTACAGTGTGTACATGTTTGTACAAAACCGGCGAAAAATTTTTCGGACGGTTGAAATCCAGAAAACGTGTAAGTAACATCCCCATGCTTTAATAGGAAATTGTGAAAAACTATGTAAAACGGTCTTTCGTATAAACCGACCTCAATACTTCCACCGGCTCCTTTTTCTCTATGAAATTCTAATGACCTCGGCCTCATTCCACCGCTTTATATGCAATTCCTTCAATCCTGAGATACATACGTTCATAGATTAAAATGGGTCACCTTGTACAGACTGCTTTCACGTTACAACCCCGACTACCTCCTTCAGGCTTCACGTTGTGGAAACTTTGTTTTTCATCAATTTCTTTCTATTTTATTCACGGCTATCCGAGAGATGCACAGAAACTGGAATTATGAGGAAAAAGTCGATCCTTCGTTAATCCTTAAGCGGGCTTCCAGTATAGATCTTAAAAATGCAACTGTCTAACATATTTACAAATGGTTTTTATCGAACTCGTAAATATGTAAATCAATTTCCTCTAGATTAGCATCACAATACACTCAATGAACAAATTATAAGAGTCACTTGCATAAATTGACGAGCATACATTGAGACAATCAATTTTTAAATTAGAATTTGGCTACACGTCGTTATTAATTATTTAATATGTACATTATAATAAGATAAGGAATAAATTACTTAAATAGACTACTTAACTCTCAGTTAATATATTATTCGATATGATACTATGTACATAAATTAAATTTCTATAAATACGGCAACTATTTTAGTCCACAATAAATATTTTCTAATGTATATAATTAATCAGTTGTAGCTTCATTTTAGAGGATTGAGGAATTGCTTAAAATGTGATTGAAATTATTTTCGACAATGGAATATACTTTAATAGTTCGTAAATAATTAATCAGCTCATGAATGAAAAGGCTGCGAATTAATTTGTATACCTAACAGCATTGAATAGTATACAACACATATTTTCGACAATGGAATATACTTAAATAGTTCGTAAATAATTAATCAATTCATGTATAAAAGGCTACGAATTAATTTGTATACGTAACAGTATTGACTAGTATACAACACATATTTTCGACAATGGAATATATTTTAATAGTTCGTAAATGATTAATCAGTTCATGAATAAAAAGGCTGCGAATACATTTATATACCTAACAGCATTGACTAGTATACAACACAATTATATTTGCAGTTTCAATCCAAGTGGAAAACGGCACCACGCACTCATGAAATCCAGCAGCGATTAGAATATGGGATATGCGACTTTCACGCATTCATAAAAATAATAGAACATGGTATCCGTGCACTGGTGAGTGTCATACGATCACTTCCGTCGCGAAAGTAACAAGAGTTGCAGTTGCATAACGGTCCCCGTATTTTGAACAGGTGCTTGACACGCGACTTTAAGAGACATCACAACTATTATATAATTGCGGCACATACGTTGTCCACATACAATTAACACTCCGCAACGACCGCGTACTGTGTACATAGTAAAATTTCACTTTTACTTTTTTGTCACATTTATTCTCTTAATTACTTATATTTTCCCTGCCGTTAGACACTCGAAACTAGTTGCATAATTTACGGCACGTTCGCAGTGTTTTACGTAGGCTTTCACTTAGTTATTCACTGCAAGATATGCATTTGCTTTCAACATGTATTCAGGATGTGGGTTGGAAAAGTTTTCTTGAAAATTTCATTCCATCGAGCTTCCCATTGGATTCATCTGGCGTTTAAGAATTCACCGTTGCTGCTACTGTAGAACCTCGACAGCTGCTCGAAAATGAAATTAAAAATGTATGCATCCTCGGGCCCCGTTCGTTCAAAAGAAAATGCATGCACGACTGGTTTATCTAATAGACACATTGAGCATGTTTCTTGGATTTATCAAAAAAAATTGTAGAACGTATCGGAAAGATGTTCCAGCGTTCAACAAAACTTGCACAGCCTAGGACAAGCTTACAGGACGAACGAAAAGGTTCTAGAGCGAACGAAAAGGCTCTAGAGCGAACGAAAAGGTTCTAGAGCCAACGAAGAGGTTCTAAAGGCTCGTGAAGAAATTATGAAAATGTTGAAAGAAAGGTAGAACCCATGAAGAAAAGTACAGGATCAACAAAGATATTGTGAAGCCAATAGTATGAAAGTATGTATGTATTAGTTTATTTAATCCCATTACGGGTTACAAAGAGATTCCCGTTCCCTTTACAATTTTTTTTTAAATTTTATTACAATTTCCTTTCTCTCTAAACTATCTTTATTCTATTTTGTTTCTCACTCATTCTCTCTCCTTCACTCTCTCCCTCACATTCTCTCCTTCATCCCTCTCTCTCTCTCCCCGTCCTCCCGTCCTCGTCTTTCTTTCTCTCCCTATCCAGCTCCTCTATCCACCCCACTCCTCTCCCATTCGCCGCTAATATCTGCTTCACCCTCTCCTGTATCCCTGTATCTCTCCTTTGGTCTCCTCTGCATCTTTTCAATACATGTTCCCATGTTTCTTCTTCATATCCGCATCTCCTGCATATGCCTCTCTTCTTCTTTCTCCCAGTACCTTCCTCCTCTCATTTCGTGCCCCATCCTATACCTCGCTATTCTACTCCATTTCTTTTCTTTCTTTACTTTTTCTAAATACTCTGCTGTTCCCTCCACCCTTATTTCTCTGAATCACTTGTTATATTTTGATACCATCGTCATTTTCCTATTTTCCTCTTCTTCTATTCCTTTCTCCCTAGTTTCTATCGTTTCCCACTCCTATTGTGAAGCCAATACTAGAAGTCATGAAGAAACCTATTGGGTCAATGAAAATATTGCAAGTTTTTAAAAATTTTCAGAATACATTTAGGACAAATGTTGTTAAAGTTATCGATCGTAAGATTGTTAAAACAGATAAAGAGAAAAAATGATTTCGGCGCAACGGTTCGATCAAATAAACAATTAAAGCAATTTTACAAATAAATTTATTTTTCCGCTTTCGTGAAAATGATCCAAATTAGGATCGAAACGTAGAAAGTGTAAATTTATTTGTAAAATTGCTTTAATTGTTTATTTGATCGAACCGTTGCGCCGAAATCATTTTTTCTCTTTATCTGTTTTAACATTTAGGATACATGAACAAATTTTTGGATCTGCCACTACCACACAACGGAAAATTTTAATCACATCGCATAGAGACAACATGAAGCAGTATCTGAGTTTACTAATTCTAATCGCATGTTCTCCTGATACCCATTTAATACCACGTTCTACATCATACTCTGGTAGTGGATGGTTCTAATTGCAATATACATATCTGTCGAATATTTGCTTGTTTTCCTTCTTCTCAGAGGGCTCTTATATATTATAATATTGTATCTCTTCTAGGGGGTTATAATGCACCTGTTCCCTGCTATTTTCTTTGAGAATCTGTTGTTACGGCTTAAACTGACAATGCGATTTACTTTATTTCGCAATGTCAAAAGCATCAACCTCAACTGACAAGGATATTAAGACAGAGGGAAGAGGGACAGTTACGTAGTGAATTTCTAGACAGATTTTGTTTGTCTCGCTCTGTCCGCGTTGCAACAGTTCTCCGGCAATATTATTCGAATGGAAGTCTGTCCTTTTCTAATAAACCAAGCTGACAATGAGATTACTTTCTTCTTCAGCGTCGGATGCCTCATTGTAACTGGCGTGTACCTCGAGAAATAGGAAAATTAACAAAACAATCACTAGTGAATTCAAAGACAAATTTTGTTTTTTAAAACCTACGATGAGACAGATAAAGTATTGATGATCTCGGCGCAACGGTTCAATCAATAATCATAATATTGAGTTCAATCATAATACTGAGTAACCTGTGTAACGACCTAGTAATAGCATGTGTCACAAAACCAAATATCTATGTTAAAATTTTCATAAAGCAAACGCAGTTTTTCTTCTTTCTTGAAAATGATCCACATAAGGATCGAAACGTTGAAAGTTTAAATTAATTTGTAAAATTGCTTTATCGTGTTTAATTGATCGAACCGTTGCGCCGAAATCATTAATACTATATCTGTTTTAACAATCTTACGATCGATAACATTAACAACATCCACGATGAGTCTTGTGAAACGTAGGAAAAATTGTAGATTCAACAGAAAAACGCTTTGCAAAATATGTTGTTTGAATGTATACTTTGAATATTAAAGAACAAACATTCATAATCAAAACTGCTTCGGGTACAGCAATTGATCAAAATGTTGAATAGAAGCTTCGTAACAAGTTCCTAGACAAGTTTGTCTTCCTAAACCAGTAACACAACAGTACTCTACAATTTCCTCTGAACGCGAGTCTATTCTCTTCCACCAATCCAAACAGAGATCTGCCTTCTCTCTCGCCGTGAGGTGCATCGACTGCAAACTGACCAAGACTTGAAAAGAGAAGAACAAGACCGAGGGAATCAGTTGCCTAGCAAATTCGTAGACAAACTTCCTGAATCCACAACAGTTCTGTACAATTTCCTTTCAACGCGAGTCTATCTTCTTTTAAGGACCCAAGCAGAGACTTTCTCTCTCGCCATTGCGTGCAGCGACTGCAACTGACCGAGACTTTTAGAAGAAGAAAAAAAGGCCAATAGTTTCGTGTCAATTTGTAGACAAATTGTTCGTCTTTCTGTGATGCAACAGACCCTGCAATTTTGTCCCAGCGTTTCATCCATCATCTTCCAGCGAACCCAGCGGATATCTCTTTCGCCAGTTACTAGATCAGGGAAATCCACTCTAATTGAGGAGACAAAGTTTCCTTTTTTCTAGTCACGTGACATTGTGACCAGGAGACAATAGCGCCGTAGAAACGAAGGTTTGAAGTCAGTTTCACAGTAAGTTCATAGACAAATTGTACGTCTTCCTGTGGTGCAACAGACCCTGTAATTTTGTTTCAGCGTTTCATTCATCCTCTTCATCCTCTCGCCAGTTGCTAGATCAAAGGAATTGATTCTAATTGCGGAGACAAAGTTACCCTTTCTCTGCAAGTACCGTCACGTGACCGCGAGACAATAACATCGTAGAAGGGGAAGGCTGGAAGACTTCAGACTTGTCTTGAGAGACTTTGTTTCTCGCAACTGACCAAGACTTTAAAAAAGAAGAAATAGATCAAGGGGTCAGTTTCATAGTAAGTTCATAGACAAATTGTACGTCTTCCTGTGATGCAACAGACCCTCTAGTTTTGTTTCAGCGTTTCAATCATCCTCTTCATCCTCTCGCCAGTTGCTAGATCAAGGGAATTGATTCTAATTGCGGAGACAAAGTTACCCTTTCTCTGCAAGTACCGTCACGTGACCGGGAGACAAAAACATCGTAGAAGGGGAAGGCTGGAAGACTTCAGACATGTCTTGAGAGACTTTGTTTCTCGCAACTGACCAAGACTTTAACCCTCATCCGTCCCTCGTGTCAATTTGACACAGTTTTTCTCGAAATAAGTTATACTGTTCTGTTATTTGTGCACGTAAAGCCCGAAACTTCGTGCCTTTAATTTTTTTAATGCGAAACACATAACCGAAAAACCGAAGATGTAAATGTTAACTCATCAGTTTTTGGGTGAAAAACATATCGAAAAATAAATGTTTACCATGTTATGTGAACTATAATTTACCAGACAGATTCGGTTCGTGAAATGAGGGATGGATGAGGGTTAAAAAAGGAGAACAAGATCAAGGGGTCAGTTTCACAGTAAGTTCATAGAGAAATTGTACGTCTTCCTGTGATGCAACAGATCCTGCAATTTTGTTCCAGCGTTACACATCCATCCTCTTCCAGCGAAGCCAGCGGAGACGTACTATCTCTCTCGGCGTCAGATGTAGCGACTGCAACTGGCGAGGACTCTGAGAACGTGGAAAAAGGACGGAACACCCAGCTCTCCGTAGTAAATTCAGCTTGTTACGCACGAATAGGTCGTAACTTCATCGTGTTCATTCTTGCACGCCGGTATCGAGCCAGGTATCTGTGTGTAGCACGGTAACCAGATATTGCGGAGAATTAATTACATACGCTTTCGAACGGTATCTCAGTAATACGGGCGACTTTAATTAGCCATCTCGCTTCTCCCGGCGATTCTTTTCGCCGATAGTAAATCACCGGGCTCCTTGTCTTACACGCGGAATGAAAATTTCACAATGATCCGCGATTATCGGCGGCCGAGCAATCGCGTCCCGATCGGACCACGGTGTTAGGCTATTTCTCTTATTTCTGCTCGTCCCACATCGTACGCGGAGAGCTCCGCTCGCTGAATAAATATTCTCAGCGATCTAAATCTCGGATTCTATATCGAATTTCAAGCGGTGCTCGCTTGTTAATTTAATACCACTGCGAAGTTCAGGTGTTCTGTGTACAGGCCGATCTATTTCAAAAATATTCCCAAGCGAGAGGGAGAGAGAGAGAGAGAGAGAGACACGCGTCCGAGTGTAATTCAACTATCCGGTTAAAGTTCGAATTTGCATTGCGACCGGCGTTTGCGTAGAAGGTCTAAATTTCTCAGGAAATCGCTGGAGGGTATCGGGCCGGTGTAAATGATGTTTTCTGGCGCTGAAAGTGGGAACGCATTTGTGTCACGCGAGACGGTGTTGTGTGGTGGCACGTGATGCGATGGATACGATTTATATTTGTGTCGTGCTAGTTCTTGTTAATTATACAGTTTTCCATGAACGTTTTCTACGACAGAATAGTGATGGGCACCATCGACTGAAACTATCGACTAAATCGATAGTAGCCAACTACTATTTTCAATCGACTGATTTTTTAAACTATCGACTAAATTCAATTAACTGAATCAGTCGCCGAGCCAATTATTATACTAGAAATATTATACAATTATTAAATAACAATACTTATATTATAAAATTTTAATCACAATCTAAAGAAAAAGTAGTATTTTATAATTATATCTGTCAATAACAGATATTTTTCTAAAAAGTACATTAACACTTTGTCTTTATATTGCATTATTATTAAAGGATAAATAATGATATGTGAGAGATGAGACGTCTAGACGTAGGGATATACTATAACCCGCAATCTAGACGTAACCACTAAAACAAAATTTCAGTCGATTAAAAACTATCGACTAAATATTCGATAGTATGTAGCAACTAAATAGTAATTAGTCGATGGTACCCATCACTACGACAGAACGTTTTGTAGATATTCAACATTTTACCGGAACTGCTCGCTTTGGTTATTTTATAGAGTGAATCGATATGAATAATGAATCAAATAAAACACGTGAGAATAGCAAAATGAACTAGCATACAGTGAATCCAAGAAGTACTTAATTTAATTTAATTTATCAATTGCATTTTCATAGCAGCATTTAAAATGATAGGCTCGCATTTATTTTAATAAGTGTTCTCTGAACATCTATTTACTTTCCAGAAACGTGGTTAGAGAAATGCTAGATTGTTGATCGAAACCTTGCATTATTCATATTCATTTTATGCTTTTATCCTTGTTTTTTAGAATATTTTATAATTTGTAACATTATAATATTTATATATGTCTCTTATATCAATCGTGTTATTGTTAATAAAAAAACGTTTAATGTTCTCGGCGCTACGGTTCGATCAATTACTACTGAGAAATCAAAGAACAATGCAAATACATCTTGAATAAGATTCAAACTAGAATCGAAACGTCGATGATTATTTGATAATCTGCAAAATTGTTCTTTGATTTCTCAGTACATAATTGATCGAACCGTAGCGCCAAGAACATTAAACTTTTTTTTTTATTATAATATTTATTTATGGATTTCTTCTTCAAATAATATTTAATGTGTTGACTCGATGAACTCATTTGTTAATGATTTTAAATATTCATTAATATTGAACTTTCTGACGGTTAAAAAACGTTTTACCTAATAACTGAAAATTATGTTACTATTTTCTATATTTGGCTTTGTTGCATGGTTCCATTATCGTCGTAAAGTTTCCTTGCTCCTTTATGATTCACTAATGATGATTGCTTTCCATTAGATATCGCATGCGCCATGTTCCTTGACCTTGAATCAATTGATTACCGTTCACTTCGTATGTTGCGACGATTCCGAAAAAATATTCGACGTTGAAAATCAACTACGATTAACATTGAATGAATGTTTAGTTAATAATTTTACAAGTATACAAAACTACAATTAATGTTATTGGCGCAATGGTTCGATCAATTGTAGACAATAAGCAAATTTGCAAAATATCACATGAAATTTTACAAGTATGTTGAGAAATAAATTGAAAAAATTGACGAATTAAATAAAAGTGCATCAAAATTTTCTTTTCATCAAAAGCTCTCGGGCTTATTGCAGGCGGGCAAGCTTTATTGCTAGTTGACGCGCGAGTTACGAACGTGTAGAAACATAATATACTCAGTTTATACGATGTTCTCGAATCGAGTAACTTAGCATCGAAAAAATGAGGATTCTAAACAGGAAAACATACTGGTATTGCCTGCGTCGCATGCAAGATCATAATTGAAAATAAACAAAAAGATGTTATCGTACAACGTACACTCTATACTCCATGAATTCAATTTTACGAAAACAATATTGAATTAGTTAGAAAATTCTGTTGCTAAATTTTACATGCATATCTACAATCGTTTTTTAGGGTATTTAACAAATCCAAAGTGGTCCGAGTTAATATAAATCAATGGAATCATTTAATATTTGAAGTATAATTTATACGAGACATTAATTTAATTTATGTAGGGATTATTAAATTATTTAGAATTTTTAAAAGAAGATGATAGAATAAATGGATTTAAACAAAATTTATATAGATATTACTAAATTTTTATATCGAATAATGAAGGTATTTGAGATTTAAATGGCTGTCTAATGTTATCGGTAATATTATTTGTAGTTCAGATATTACAATCGAAACAGGTTATAAATCCTGCGATAAAGTGCATCGAGGGCATTCAATTTTGTATGAGCACCACATAAAGGAGTCTGCAATGACGATAGTTGAGTACTTGAATCTGTGTTTTAATCTTGATGATTAACCTCGTTGTGGCAGACCAACACCATCGATAATAACGTTATTGCAGGCTTATTGGCAGCAGACCCATATTTATCCGCACTTTATTACACCAATGAACATTACATCGAATACATTAACACACTGGCTTCCATCATTTGCTTCGGTAATAGACTTGATATACCAATATTTGATTAAATGCAACGCGTACGAGCACCATTTGTCAAACAGAAACAAAAATGTAATAAAAGTCATTGATATACTGCAGTTTTAAAACAGTATTAATATTATTAACACATTACCTACCGAAGGCCTATTAATAGGATTTTCAATAATTGTGCTGCAGCAAAAAGAAGCACAGAAATGTTCTTTTACATTACAATCTTAAATGAAACTAATATATGAGATTAATGAGGGTGACTTGTTGGTTCACAACGAAAATTGCTGTTGCTATTGAAGGTTTCATTAAAAAGTGTTTAGCCATGTACCATAGATATTTCAAAATTATACAATAATAACCGGTCGGTAATGTGTTCAGTAGTATCAAACTAGGAGGATCTAACGAAAACGGCTAGAGGATTAGGATCACATGAAAACATTTCATTGGGCTATAATTCTGCATCATAAATGGCAAATTGCCATTCGCTAGCCACATTGTTATGAAACACATCGACGACCAATAATACGTGACAATTGATTTATCACTATGACACAATATCTTGCTATCTATTACTATTGGTTTAGCTATATGCCAGGCAATTTGCCCAACTCGAATGTGATCGAAATGATTTGTATTACTTCCAAGACTGGCATCATCTCAGCAAGATAGTTTTCGGAAGCAATTCCGACAAGCTAGAGTAAATTATACTGTTAGAATAAAGTGGAAGACTTCTTATTTATGTAATATGCACACAATATAATATACTTTTATTTAATGTAATAGGTAATTACACGTAGATATGAATATGAAGCAGTCTTATTTGTAACGGAACATGTTTGAATATCACTACATTAGTCAAGTTACCTACCCAACCTCTCTACCACAACGGTCAAGTAGACAACCATAACCAATATACAAAATCATATTTTAACATATACATGTATCTTTTCTTTCAATTTTAGCAAGCCGACAAACTTCTTTAGCTTTCACACATTCGAGACATTAATTTTTGTTGTGAACGCATAATAAAAACTTCAATCTACATATTATCGACTAGCTTTTCCCCCGTCTTCGCTTGCGTAGGAAACTGTTTAATGCCCTCGAAAATTGATATTATTTCTCCATAAAACCTTTCAACTCCCCATTCACCCCATTCGGATTGTATAAATGAGCATTAAGACCAAGTATCAAGCAAATCCGACCACAAATAAAATATTTCTCATACAAACGTTGCAACCCCTTTTCACCCCCTTAGGGGTTGAATTACGAAATATCCTTTCTTATCCCTTGTATAGATCATAAAGGAAACCTCTGTGCAAAATTTCAGCTTTCTAGGTCCAAGGGTTTAGCCTGGGCGTTGATAGGTGAATAAGTCATGACATCATTTTCATATATAGAAGATTGTTACAACGTAACTGTTTGCTTTAAAGCATGGTCGAAGAGTTACAATCAAGTCAGTACAAACAACCACAAACTAAATAAGTAGGGAAACAATTTGTTAATGTGTAAAACATCGCTGGCTCGTGAGGATAAAAATCCTCAGAGTCAATACAGTATCTCGCTGTGCTGATTCAATTAGCTTCTTTTCAGCTCCGAATAACACCACGACCTATCAAATTCGAAGCCAATAAATCGCCTCGAGTGCGAATCTCGTCAACTGGAAGCCAAGAGGAACTACCACCGCCCGAAACGTCTGAGGAATCCGTGGCGTCTCCGCCGATGGTACAAAAGGTGGCAGCGATGCGGCAAAATTTAAACAGTGGGAGTCACTCGAGGTGATCCCCGATTGGTCGATACGGGTGCCCTTATTACGCCGTGGTGTCCTTAATTCCGAGTTACGGCAGTGCGGCGTGCATCTACCTGTAAGGAAGAGGCTACCAGCCGGCATGGCACACGGGTCGGAGAGGGTCCTTCGATTATCCGGGCCAGAGGAGCTGAAAGAGCAAAGGTTGTTCTCCAGTAGGCGACAGAATGTCGCCGGCGATATTGGCGGAGCAATTGACGCATGCGTCGGTCCTCGCCGCAATTTTGGAATCTTGTCAACAAACACGTCGCCCTTAACCCGTTCGACAACGCGAGGCTGTCTCGCTCTGCCTCGTCTCCCCGTTGCGAGACCCCACTCGACTTTTTGTCCTGACCGCCGCCGGAAGTACCTCCCACGCGTTGCTTCCGGAACCTCTTCTCACTCGCCACCGTCCCGTCCAGTGAATCCCACCGAGTCCTGCACGGGTGCATCCAGACATGCTGCCAGGCTAGCCGAGTGTGTCACAAGTGAAACACGTGCGATTCACAAGTGAATCGAGTCGATGAGGTTGAGATACTCGGCAAGATTTTCGTGAGCAACACTATGGATAAGGACGAGACCGATGCAGAGCTGTCGGCCTCGGCTGCTCTCGCTGAAAGGTATGAATTTCGAGGAAGCGTCACGGTGCATCATTAATTCAGGAGGGTTTTTCTCTGGTCAGTATCGGGTTCCAAAACATCGACATCGTCCTGGACAATCCTCAACAGGTGTACTATAGCGGGCAAACCATCTCTGGCCGTGTTCTACTAAACGTTAGCGAACCAGTGATTGTTTTAGGTGAGTTTTTTTCGGGGGATTCTACGGAAGACGAGTTTAACGATCGCGGGCGAAGCAAACGGATACCACCGAATGGTTTTGGGCGGTGGAATTGGGTCGAAAGTTCGTGGCAATTTCCGCGCAGTGCGTTCATTATCCTTCTTTCCTCGGTAATGGGATCTCATTTGACTTGGTGAACACGCTGGGTTCTAGAGATTCTCCGTGTGCGGTCGATGTTTTATTTCTCGTCGGGAAAAGTGGGAAGAATGTTTCGGAACCGAGGAAAACTCGTGGAGAATGCGTGTACGAATTTTTGTTGCCCTGTGTGATGGTTAACAATAGAACTACCGGACCAGTCAAAATGACTCATGCGACTTTTTTTTCGATTAGAAATATTAAAAGTATAAATATGTTTTTTGAGAAATTTTTTTAGTAAACTTCGCTATTGAAGTACATATTTAAATATCCCGTGTACGAAATCTAAATAAATGCCATATTGTCATTATTAGAAGGCAATGTATACCAACTGCGTTTAGTGCTCGGTAGTTCTAATGTTAATCGTATCTTTAACTTCGCTTCGAACGGTGTTTAATCATTTTCTAGCCCTGCATATTTAGAAAGTGTCAATATTTAGTGTACCATTAACTTTCTAACCCTGTATTGCGTGTGGTAATATTTAATACTTAGTCATTCTTTGTTTAACACTTTATGTTACTCAGAAATTGTTTCGAACACTTCAGTTTTCCAATTTTTTAAATTCATACAAGAAATTGCTTTGACGTGTATTGAAACGGGTTTAGTTTTTCGAAGTTTGTCAGCCTGTGTATGTTAGATCAATACTTCATATGTTTAGCTTTAATTGGAACAGTATTTAATAATTTTTTAGTATTACACTCTTTATTAATTATTAATATTATTCAGGTGCTGTTCTGTACACCTAGTTTTCTTCAATTCTCAAAATATGTACAATTAATTGCTTTTTCTTTGAATCGAGTTTGATTTCCGAGATTTCCAATCGACCGAATTAAGTGTCGAAATTATTTCCTAACATGAATGTTCGGTAAATATTTCAAGAATTCTAAAAACTGGGGCATGAAATCCTTCCTGATCAGTGACGTAGATACCCTTAACTGAATGGTGTAGGATGTAGTAATTAAATTACTAGGTCAGTAGGTCGGATACTTTTAAGTCATTGAGTCTGCTAATTCAATTAGCGTTCGATACTAAATAAATTTACATGGGATTAAACTTAATTCTGAAGTACTGAATTACAATCTTTCGGGCTGCATACAAAGTTTAAACCAAAGGCAATCTTACTCTATTTTTGGTTCCTCTATTTTTGAAAAAATATCAAAGATTTGCCACCTGGAGAAAAAGATTGGAAACAATATTGAAATCACTTCAGTTACAGCATAATGTAATTAGATCACCAACGGAATCATTTGAAATTCATTAAAGCAGCTTAAAAAACAAATAAAAACGTCAGCATCTATCAAATAAAATACAAACTTCAGCACACTTTTCATTTAATCAGTATCATTAACTCTGCACTCCTTTATCGAGTTTGATTCGACATCGGAGAAAGAAACATATAAACGAAACGGTTTTTAACATGTATTTGTTTCTTCCATTATTTATGTAATTTCTTATGTTTTAGTTAAAAACAAATATAAGTTTCATAAATATAAATTACATAGCAGTCAAGGAACTGTCCTTCGAAATAAATACAAATAAAACACTTAAAACAGTTAGGAATTGTTGGCAATAAAATTGAAAAATAATTCGGAGTGCATAGGGTTAAAGCTAATGCAACAAGATTACCAGTGGAATTGTTCAAGACACGATAATAACAGCTGAAATATAAAAAGTACAGTTAGCTATTGAACAAAATCGGAATACATAGTAGCAGGCTTTGGTAGAATTTTTGATGAAACATTTGGAAACACGGTCACCGTGCGAAAAATCCGAGTGCGGAAAAATCGAAGCGGATCGGAAGATCGAGGATCGATAGTGGCAAAGGGATCGGTGCGGATGTTCTACGCGAAGTCGGGTCGTAATTAATACGTGGCCACGGATTCACCTGGCAGATAAATTCGTCAAGCGCCGGAATAGCTAGTTCGAAGTTCCGCTTGCTGGAACTATGGTATCGCAAGTTCGATACATCGCATCGGGAGAGAACGGTTTCACGAGGGATCGTGCCTTGTCGCAACCAGGCATCGGGAGCAACTTTATATTTATTCTCGGGATGTTTACCTCTGTGCCTCGCAATCACAAAAATTTTCTCTGCCGCCCCGCTCGAGTCGAACGCGTGCCAAACGTGCCATCGATCGGGTTGCATAACGGGTGACCTAAAAGACTTTGCTATCACTATATATATATATATATATATATATATACACATATATATATATATATATATATATATATATATATATACACATATATATATATATATATGTATACATATAGTATACGTATAGTGCGCTATACGACGATTCTGGTACTGCAGGAACGCCCGTCGAATAGATAGCAGAGGAAAGTGAAAATTCAACTCGCTTACGGTCCCTTGAGAATTTCGGGAACACATGCCAGTTGCGCGTCATGCCTGTTTATCTATAAGCTGCGAGCTATTGCCAGTGTTTCGGCTCATTAAACATATATGTGTATACATCTAATTAGTATATAAATTCTAGGATGAATCTTGCACGTCTCAGTTAATTAGTTGTGGTAGTTCATAGTTGTATCTGATTTAATTGCTTAATGTTTGTACAGGGTACTGTTTGGTTAGCGATTTCTCGATACTATTGGTTTTAATTATAGTAGTATTTTATGAAATTCTTTAAATGTGTTTACTACTTTGTAGTTCATCTATTGGTTCTTGTAACACATTCATCAAATCTGCAATTGACATTTTCTGCATCATTTGCAAAAAGGAGTGGTTAAACAAAAATTTACCTAAAAGAGGATTCTTTCAGGGTGTAATTCATAATTTTTTTTTGTTTAAAAAACTTCGGTAATTATAAAGTTATAGCTGACTAACTGGAGGTCTTGTCAAAATGGCCACAAGCATTACTGTTGGGTAATAGTTCATCTGAAACTAAAAATTCGATAATGCAATATACAATATTATCTTCAACACTATCTTTATTGATTTAGACTGACTAACACAGTTTTTGTTATAAGTGCATAGTATTTGCAGTCTAATTGTCAGAATAAAAGAAGGATCAACCTGACAGATCATCGTGGAAGACGATGTTCTTATTTTTAGAGTATAATCAGCCTTTGGATGACGATACAAACTCAATATATTCTCGTATTTCTTTTTCACGTGGTTTATATCGCCGTCATTTGCATATCCCTGTGTAGGTGACATTAGCAGCGAGGAGTACACCATAGTTCGGAATAAAAAGTTCGCATAAAGTCACTCAACTGCAAACTTTGAGTAATGCCAGCAAAGAACACCCTTTTAAGCCGGAAACCAGATTAAACCCTTCTTGAAGTTAGCAGCAGTACAGATTTTTTGATTAACTATAAAATATAGAAATGTGCTTATAGGTTCGAATTATCAAGATCGACATTAATAAAATGAAAAACGTTCTTTTCGTACTGCTTCTTGTTTCACCAAATACAAAATATCGCTCGTTCATGAATCTTTACAGCATCTTCACCTGGAAACTTGCAATTTTTCATGAAAGTTATTCTTCAGTCGTAGGTGCTCACCAAGAAGATTGCTCAAAAATTCATTCTCCACGAGAAACCGTTGTACACCGACTAACGAAACGTTCAAGTACTTATCTTGAAGTTTAAAAATAGCTTATGCAGTATCAAATTTATAGCAAGCATAAATATAATATAATACCGCTGCTACAAAAGATAAACACAGTGATTGCATCAGCTGAGGAAAATGAATTTCAGTTTAAAGGGAAAGTTTATTGGAGTGAAAATTCAAAATAATTAAATACTGTAACGAAACTTGGGTGTCAAACGAATCTCTAATCAATTCTTATTGTATATCCATCTACGAATATTTATGTATTTTCACAGAACACGGAAAATGATGAAACACATTTTCACTAACATTTTTAATCTCTAATTAATGATTAGAAAATTCGCGCTCGGTGTTTTTGTGAATAACTTGAAATCAAAGTAAAAAGGTGTATAGAATTACCTGAGGAATCACTCCTTTCTTTCTGCTACAATAATTCTTCCGCGACACATCTGTATACACGATTTAAATTGTTGTAATTTGACACGTAGAAAGTGGCATGAAGTTTTTCCGGGTAGCCGATATCAGAACGGAAATTGTAGTTGCGTTTGTTACCTTAATTGGATGTAATTCGTGTAACAACCGAGCCCCGACCCAATCCTGAAGAGTCGACCCAATTAATTCGTATTCCCGTTGTAAGTGCGACCTTTCTGCATGCAGGGATTAGACTTAAGTACAAGGGGGAGGCTCAGGTGTATTTCACCGATCGATCGGCCGGGATTCGACGTAAGTTTTCGGCGTTCGAGAACTACCTGCATGAGGAGACATACCTGGCTGGTGGTGAGTAGATACATCAGACACGAGATCAGGAATTGCTACACGAAACTCGGTGTCGGGACTAACAGATTCTCATCACGGGTAGATGGTAAAGAAAAGTCGACGGTAACTGACGGCGTCTACCCGTTCAGCCTGACGCTTCCAGAAAACCTGCCGTGCAGCTTCGAGGGCCGATATGGGCGAGTACGGTACTCGATTAGAGCATTGTTGGACGTAACGACCATTTATCGGTTTTCCACCAATATTATTCCATTCACGGTGGCTCCTATTCTTGACCTTAATCGAGATCCTCTCGCCGCTGTGAGTAGGAATCTAACAATGAATGATACTCGTTTCTGCAGAACTGATTTCAATCCTGATGACGCAAATGTCTTCGCGAATTAATGCATGCACTTTTCTACTTCTCACCCTTCAATTATGGCTATCCTAGATGACCAAATGCACATTTATATGGGACAGTAAATATTAATAATTTCTCTATGCATTTTGCTCGATTTTTTATTCAAACTGTTTGATGTTTTGATCAGACGGATATACTGTCACAACTTATTTTATTATCGTATTATACTAATTTGTACTATTATAGATATTTCTCATCTATCTGTCTATCTGTCTATCTGTCTATCTATAACTATTTCTTGTAGTGGAAATATATTTTTCAATCTTGCGGCGTGAAAGGGAGCGAACGGAAGAAAGGGGAGTTATGTTTAAGAATTGTAACCCTGAGGGGCATCAAAATAAAATTATATATTTTTCAATCTTAACACCAGGCATGTAGAGCACTATCAAGTCGGTGTTTTACATTATTTTATCAAAATTACAAGAATGTGTTCACGCAAATGTTTAGTCAGCTTTTTATATAACATATATTGGAAGAAATTTTGTTGAATAATTCCTCGTGCAAGCATTCCTAAAATCTCAATAATAGTAGATTAAAAATATTTCAATCAGTTATTTAACACTAAAACTACCGAGCACTAAATGCAGTTGGCACAAATTTCCTTATAATAATGACAATATTGCATCCATTTAGATTTCGTCCAAGTTTTATTTAAATATGTACTTCAATAGAGGAGTTCACTAAAAATATTTCTGAGAAAAACATATTTACACTTTTAATATTTCTGATCGAAAAAAGTTTGCACCAATCATTTTGACTGGTCCGGTAAGTTCTAGTGTTAGTGTTAAACCTAAGCTATAAACTTATACATTCTGGATATTAAGTGTTGCATATTTCTCTGCGCGCATGTTTAAACATTGTTTGGATTCCAAAGTGTTATGTTTGCATTTCAAGGATCATATTGTAAGGCGTTATAAAATATAATCTGTTATTAAAGCAGATTTACTATATTTACGTTTTACAACTTGCACAGTACATATGTGACTACATATCCGTAATTGAAGGGTTGAAAACAATTTTAACGATAGTTATCGAAGGCTTTTTAAATACGAAAGTTTGTAGTTACTAATGTTAACGATTCTTTACAGCTGCCTATACATGCTCAACAATCAAAGGTGTACATGGGGCAAACCGAGCCCATCACTATATCCATGTCTCTTCCAGTTCATGGCTATGTTCCTGGGCAAACGATACCGATAATGATCGTCCTGGCAAACCCCACCACGATTGTGATTAGGAAAATCAGAATCGTTTTCAAAAAAGTAATCTCTATCTTAAAGTACTCTGTACAGAACTTCACCTGTAGGTTGCATCCACATTCTCAAGTATTTGAACACTTTAATGATGGTTAATTAATTCAAGATTAGAGATGTTTTATTATGCGACATATCTTTGGATGAATTTGTTTAGAAATACTTTTTAGGAACACACTTTTTTAAGACACACGTACAATTTTTCTGGAAATATTTCTGAAAGTAGTTTTCTACGAAGTGTCGACTCCCTAGCTGGATTTACTATGAATGATTAACAACTTAGGCAACCTGACAGAACATGAAAAATTTTAAAAACACCAGATTGGGGTTGTCAGACCTCTGAGTTTAGCAAGAAGTTTGTCAGAATAGATTTTCCAATTTTAACAAATGATTTTCCATAATCTGTTCGTTCGGTTCCTAATAAAGTTGACAATCATTCGGAAATGAAAGAGGCGATTTTTTTTATAAATCAGTTTATAAATATTGCAAAATGTCATGTTTCACTTTTGAATTGTAATGTGTATGAATAGTACTTTCTTCTTACGTTCTATCGCACAATATCAGATGTTGTGTTCTGCGTAGAGTAATCGTTGAGTGGTCGAAGATAAAATATTAAAAAGTACATGATTTTCTCAAGAGAATGTTCGTCTTGCATGTAAAGTAGAAATTTTGTTAATTTCTACTTGGCGATGCGATTAATATGTTTTTGTTCATTGAACTTTACTTCTACGCTTGTTTTTAAGTGGTGTATCTTTCCTTAGGTGGTGAGCTATCATTCTACGGAAAAGACCCGTAAGCATAAAGAGATCGTAGTAGAAGTAGAACAACCTGTTAGCAAAGAGTCCCACTCGTACGACGTCACTTTCGACGTTCCTGCAGTACCACCCACAGGGATGATCCACTGCAGCATCATCGACGTTCTGTATACACTTAAAGTGAGACTATCTGAATTCTCAAAGAGCACCATACAATGACAAGAGCACACTATACCGTAGTCCAACATCTTTTCACGATTATTTTTGCAAAAATCTTTTCATTTTCGAAACAAGTTAATCCTATTACAGTAATGTCTCAATATTAACACTTTACCTACCGGAAGCCTATTAATAGGATTCTCAATAATTGTGCTGTATCAAAAGAAACCATAAAAATTTTCTTTTACATTGCAATCTTAGTTCACAATGAAAATTGCTGTTACTATTGAACGTTCCATTAAAAAGTTTTTAGCCATGTACCAGATTTTTCAAAATTATGCAATAATCACCGGTCGGTAATGTGTTAAACTTGTGCACAACATTTATACAATGACAGAACCCTTTTGTTCTTAATCCTTTTTTACGAATCTTTTACCAACATATTGCTGACATTTTTCTGATTAATAGACTGCGGATCTTCATGCATTTATAGAAAAAACTTGAGTAAATGAAATTCAATGCTGTTGTAAAATTTAAAAAAATTGAAGACTTCAATATATAATGTCTCCTCTATTCAAATCATTAAGGGAAGCAATAACATTCAATTTGGTTTCTATTTCTTGCAATCGTAGATAATTTTTATTTTGCATAAAGACATACTTCATAAACATACTTTAGAGCATATCTACTTGTTTAATTCTCGATTCAGTAGAAGCTCGATTATCCGAACCGATATGTTCATGTATATTAAAAATGACTACCTGATTTTGTACTGATTTATAAAATGAATCCTACTTTGCACGTGAATAAAATTGAGCATACATGAGATACATTTTTGGATAATCGAGGTTCTACTGTACCGTGTATTAAACAGGTAAGAATGATCCGAATTGTGTCGTGTTTGGTGTCGTTTCAATCAGAGAACTGTCACGAATATATCGGTACAAGTTTCATCGAAAAATTATTTATTACTCGCCATCCTTTTTCACATTCTATGAATAGGATTCTTCACATACTACTGTATTTCGTCTGATAATTGCCACAACTAAATGGTATTTGCAAAAAAATTCGTTCTTTGTAAAGCAGGCTTGTTTCGTTATTGAACACATTGACTGCCGAATAACTGCGCCGAAAAATATCACAAGATTAAAGAAATGTAGTAAAAAGACTGAACCATTGTAAGTCCTATTAGAATTGAATTTTCACACAAATGTCTCAGAGCAAAAATCAATTTGTTAAGATAGACGTGGCAGTCAACGTGTTGAAGAGCACTCCACTAGTTAATTGCAAAGCAGATAGTAATGCAAAGAAACGTTAACATTAAAATTATGTTTGCAGGGTGTTTCTGATTTCTAGTTGGTCTAGGTGCAGCTTCAATTTGAAACTGCCTGTACACGAAACATTCTTCTTGTTAACAGGTCGAAGCCTGCGTGGATGTGAGCGAGTGGTACTACAGAATGTTTCAAAAGAACTTGAAACTGCGAACAAATATAGTGGTCGGCACGGTGCCACTTCAAAATTACGAAACCCCGCAAAAAACCGACGACGTGACGGCAGCTTTTCCAGCTCTTCCGTCGTGTACAACTACCGTCGAAGAACGCGAAAACAACGTGCCCCCGTTGAAAAACATCGAGGAGCAGGAGAAGCCCGCGAATTTGTCTTGTACGTACAAACGTTGCACCGCGCACGATTGCTACATGTTAATTTCGAGTATTTACGACGAGGACGGGTCGACAGTTTCTATTATTCACCTGTTGGAGAATTTAAATGTGTCTCTGGACACTCGTTCCCGAGTTCAAAATTCAAAGTTTCCGTATAATAACTAATAACACTTATTGTCACCTATGCATTACGGCACGCGAAGCTCTCGTTGATAAACTAGGAATTTCATTCTTGTTAATAGAGTGGTTCAACATTCTTAAATTTACGATTATGGGGCTCGTAAAATACATTCACGAGGAATTATCCAATAATTATTTGACAACCATAGCTTGCAATTGAAAAATCGTGTGGCTTAATATGTTGGACGTGTCAGATTTTATTTAGAATTTTTCGACGCGGTTAAATGAGGAAGACGAGCCAGGAACGAGTTCTTTGTTTTTTAACTACCCTTACAGAGGAACTATAGGGTTCAAACTAGGCAGGAAAGGTTCTTTTTTTAGTGAGTTATCGAACAAGCCAATTCGGGTAAAAATCAGGTGAAGAACTCTTGTTTCTTGCAACAAGTGCGGGACAATAAATCTCGCTTAAAATCTAACTACATGCGTTAGTTTAATAAAATAAAATAGTTGCTCTAAACGGTCCGTAGATCTGGTGTTAATACAATCAATAACGAAGTGAACGGTATAATACAGCTTGTTAATTAATTAATAGCTTTTTCTTGGTGAAACTTCGCTGCCCGTAACTTCCAGCGTACATATTATTATTAAAAACGTAGCGTACCGTTCGTTAAAAATACCGTCACGAAATTACGTTCGACCAGACGCGTTCGTTTAAGGGTTGTTCTGCCTGTCCATTGGAAAATAAACATGATATTTCTTCTAGCAGTGCCGCTGTACGAGAAAAGTCAGATATATCGATCCTCGAAACCGGACAGAGACGATCCCACGGGGGATGAAGGCGACAGCGACGGAGAGGTCGAGCCATACTCGCCCATGTATCGTGTGTACACCTTCAAAACCTCCCGGAAGAAGAAGAATGATTAAGATCAAAGCGATCCGATCGACCGAAAAAAAATCTCGCTTTAATTACTTGTTCGAAAAAATTGATGTTCGCCAGCGGTGTCTATAAACAGATAGAAAGGTGCTGTTGTTAACAGGGATTGAAAATAATTATTACATCAGTTTCGATTCTTGAAACAGTTCTTTAGGACTTCGATCGGATACAGAGTGTCCCGTTTGAGCTCGAATGTCTCTGAAATTATTTGTAGAGAGCATATGAAGCTCACTTTCAATGCTTTCATTGGAACCATGTATTTTTTGATACATCAATCGATAAAAAGTATACTAATTGGTGTATTAAAAAATACATGGTTCCATTATATTGAATGTGACCTTCATGTGCCCTCTACTGCTCTGAAACAGTTTTCGTTATCATTAATAATGCCAGAGATATTAGAGTGGTTCAGTACAAATGGCAAATCCTGTACAGCAGTGTGGAACAATTATCTTCGCAATCGTTTCAATCCCTGTTTGTTGTAACAGTTGAAAAGGGGTTGAAAGAGCCAACCACAGCTTCCAGAGATTTTTGTAAGTTCGAGAACGTGCCAATGCACACGAATCACATCCAGTTTCCCTTCTTTTTGTATCGATCTTAACGAGTCGCCTTCTATTCTATGCCATTCGCTTTTTTATTCGACTACGCGGTGAAGCAAAAACGATCATTAGAAGCGAAGGAGCACGCTGTGTTCGGGATATTAAAATCCGTTGGGACCAACCCGCGCAGCTAATTAAATTCCGTAATTACGCAAGCAACTTGCGAGCGAAGTTATTCTATAATAATTGTTCGGACTGCGAAATCTCCAATATCATCGGGGCGAAGTTTGCAAAACGCGTAACAACGTTGCACAAAGCTTTTACCGTCCGATACAAACATTTTCGCTACGACTTCGACCGACATTGTTGAACTGCGGATCTTTATCTAAGGACCTATTCTCGCGAGTCGGTTTGCGGAGAAATTCGCTTCTTTTCGTTTGCGATTTTCTTGTGGAAAAAATTAAAAGAACAATCGTATTCACTTTCGTTTTTCTCGTATTCGATAAGTGTATAAGAATTTTCTTTTATATATACATACAAACGACGTAGTAGCATACGTTTTTGAGAAGTGAAAGTGATCAAGACTTTTAATTTTTAAATGAAATGTTATACTAAATTGGTTTCAGGATTAAATCATTTCTTACGGATCTAATTCTATAAACATTTCTTTATGAATTTATGAATGAACGCTGACCAGTTAATAAATAACCATCTGTATACATTTTCTTATTTTATGAACTCGCTGGTGCTATAAGTGCATAAAGATTCGCAGTTCAAACATTAATCAACCATATTCGTTATGCACCAAACGGGAAAATTGCGAATCACTCATGAATATTGGCAAGCAACAAGTTAAACGAGCAATTCTTTCTTGCTTTTGTTTCATTAATGAGAGTAATTACTGAAAGTGGCCTGTCTTAGAATCTATTTAGTCCATCCAGGATCGCGTGAGAAATGCAAGGAATATTGTATTCGATTTTACAAATAACAATGACAAATGAAAGCTGCGAATGTTAGCATATTTATTTTGTATACGAACGTGCAGCATAAATTAATGTAAGAGTATCAAGAAAGTTCAACGGATATGTTTTCTATAAAATTTTTGATGGACGAAACGTTGGGTTTCTTTTGATTTATCTGGACGGCCTATGAAAGTGTGATTGTTAATATTAACAGCCTTATTATATAAGACAAATGGCCTTGTTAATGCAACAGTTTAGAAAGACTAGGTTTAGATATTAAATATAGAAATTCGAAGTAACCAAAATAATATCTGTCCATTCCATGTATAACAGGATTCTTTTTTTAACAGCTGTATGAATTAACTTGGTGTACGGAGTGTCGATGAAATAAACCATCCAAAGCAAACATAATATTATGATGGTATAAAAACGTTCCATCTATAATGTTTATATTTATATTCATAATAGTTAAATATATAATATTACACACTAAATCAAAATTTTTAAACTTTAATCATTCATGAGAAATTAACAGTTATCTGAATGGTTTATAAGTTTTTTGTTTTGGCCAAATATTGAATATTTAAAACATCTAATAGATAAATTTGTACCAGTTATACATATATATTCATATTTTATTTGTAAAAAGATCTAATTGTAATAATCTTTAAGCCAAGGTTCAAAAAGCAACTATTACTATTTTCTGTAAGATTCCGAGAAATTGTAATTTTTTCAGAATTTCTTCTACGCGTCATTTAGTAAACTAATCCTCCCAACTCCTTAGAAGAACTCAATTGGTTCAGTTCGATTTCAAACAAGTTATTGTATCGTAAATAATGTCAAATTATTGATTCGGCCAAGTATAAATAAATCTAAGAAAAATGACTAATGTTACCAATGAAAACTCTAACACGTCGCAGCTATTTCGCCGTTTCGCCCTAAACAAACGCGTCTCTTGTAACCCCACCGGTACGGAGTGACATGAAAGCAACATTCCTCTGCGGATTCACGGTGTCAAGTGCACTCGATCAAATTTCACGATCATTGTGCCCGACGCAGTCGACAATGGTCGCCGTTCAAGGTGGAATTTCTGCGTCAAAAAAGCACGGTGCAGAAACGAAGGAAAAATTCCTAACAACCGAAAGGAACGTACCGAGACACGTGTAATTTATACGGCGATCATTAAAGCGCGCCGGCTCGCAGTTTCGTAATGTTCCCGACGTGTATATACGACCGAGCGATCTCGTTTGCGTCGCACGCTTGAATTAATGACGTCGTTAATGCACGATTCAACAATAATGCGCATCGATCGTGGTGAAAACGCAATTACAGAGAGTGGTGGTCGAGAGTCAGGTGGCAAGTAATCGGTAAGCAGCGAGACCCGATCGCAAAGAAGAAGGCGAGCAAAAGATTGCATCTGGACATTGCTCGCGGCTGCACCAGCGTCCCCACTCTGAGAGACAAGAATAGGAGTGGCACTAAAGACAAACAGCTCCTCCAGGAAGAAACCGGAACCTGAAAAATAAAAGAGAATTAATATATAGACTGAAAGAAATTTAACATAATAGTATGTATCGTACTTACCTTAGTACTTACCTATAGACAAGAACATGGGTGGCGCTAGTCCGAAACTACAGCGCAGTTCAGGCAGAGATGCAAAAAGCGTCTCTCTCTCTCTCTCTCTCTCTCGGGCACCTCAGTAGACTGAGAGAATAGGGCCTAAGTGCTCTGTATAAGCGGTTTTTTTCATAATAGTTTGATCACCCGTAGTAGTTACAATGTAAATATAATATGACGTAATATTATAGCACATCATATAAAATATCATATAATATAACGTGATGTACATGCATATAGTTGAGCATATAAAATACCATATAATGTAATGTAATGTATTATGTATATGTATATTACGTTATATTATGTGGTATTTTATTTTCTATGCTATACATATGATAGTAACTAAACTACGGATCTTTATGAAAAATAAAAATCGCCTGCACCGATTATAAGAGATAGAAACCTCTATAAGACTTAGACAATAAGATAGCAAAGTTAAGGTAAGAGCGGCATGAGGAGGAAAGGCGAAAAAAGGAGCAGGTGTTGCAAGAATTGAATCCTGAGGGGATCAATAAAGTTATATTATGTATATATATATATATTTATTGAAAAGCTTACAAGTAACGTAATAAATTACTTAAATCTCTATAGCTCAGGTTGTTAATTATTTTTTCAGTACAAAGAAGTGGTAATTTGGGAAGGCTTTTGAAGACAGAATCCAAAAACTTAATCCTAACTTGTTCAAGTATCTCTTTTCTTTCTAGCTCTCTTCTAAATCGACTATCTATCATACTAGAATATATTGGAAACTTTCTCTTATAATCATCTGATTTTAAAACCTGCATTATACTTTCATTATTTGCTAACTGGCTTGTATCTTTTGTCAAAATATCGTAAAAAGAAACACAGCTATTATCAATCGTCTTGCTCTTCATGAATTCTATTTCTGCTTGGCATTCGTTCAGGAAATCATCAATTTTATAATCATTACTAATCCACAGCAAATTTTTTTCACTTACATATAAACCTGCAGCTTTCACCTTAGCTATGTGCTGTTTAAGTAGCTTAGTAATTGGAGAATCTTTACATAGTGAGCTAAGATCTTCTCTTATAGTAGCTCCATTAATTAAAAGCAGTTCCGTCATTTCTGTATCACCGTTGTTAATAGCATCATCTATTGGAGTGTCTCCATTATAAGGTTTAACATTAACATTAGCTCCATACTTTATCAATAGTTTGGCCATTTCCACTTGATTCCAATGGATTGCAGTGTGTAGAGGCGTATGACTGGCAATGAAATCTATACCGTCTATCATATTAACATCAGCACCATCCCTCAGTACATCTTCAACAACTTTTAAACATCCATATGCAACAGCAGAACGTAATAAGTGATGATTTTCTGTTATATCCGCTCCATTAATTAAAAGCAGTTCGATCATATCTGTTTCCTCATTTTGAATAGCATCATCTATTGGAGCGACTCCCTTATTATCTTTAACATTAACATTAGCTCCATACTTTATCAATAGTTTGGCTATATTTATTTGATACGAACGGACTGCAGTATGTAGAGGTGTCAGACCTTTGAACATGTTTGAATTGGATATCATATTAACATCAACACCATCCGTCAGTAGGTTTACAATAATTTCCAGATTTCCAGTCTTAACAGCAGTACATAGTATCCTAGGATCTTCTATTGTATCAGCTCCATTACATAAAAGCAGATCGACCATTTCTGTATTCTTCATTAAAAGTGCGTAAACTATTGGAGTGTCTCCGTCAGTATTTTTAACATTAACATTAGCTCCATAGTATAATAATAGTTTGGCTATTTGCTCTTGATTGCAAAACACTGCAGTATGTAGAGGCGTCATACCTTGAAACACGTTTGAATTGTCTATCATATTAACATCAGCATCATTGTCCAGTAGATCTTTAACAAGTTTAACACATCCACACGCAACAGCAGCACATAAGTTATGTTCTTTTATATCAGCTCCCTTCGTTACAAGCAATTCGATCATGTCTGTATGCGCATTTCGAATAGCGTAAACAAGAGGAGTGTCTCCATTACTATCTTTAGCATTACTATTTGCTCCATAGTTTATTAATAGTTTGGCCATTTCCACGCTACACCGATGGACTGCAATATGTAGAGGTGTCATACCTTGAAACATATCTGAATAGTATATCATATTAACATCAGCACCATTCTTCAGTAGGTCTACAACAATTCCCTGATTTCCAAACCTAATAGCAGTACGTAGTGCCCTAGGATCTTCTTTTACATTAGCTCCATTTCTTACAAACAGTTCGTATAGTTTTGTATTCTTATTTTCAATAGCGTAAACAATTGGAGTGTCTCCATATCTATCTTCAACATTAACATTAGCTCCATACTTTATCAATAGTTTGGCTATTTCCACTTGATTCCTACGGACTGCAATGTGTAGAGGTGTCATACCTTGAAACTCGTCTGAATCGTTTATCACATTAACATCAGCACCATTCTTTAGTAGGTCTACAACAATTGGCAGATATTGAATTTTAATAGCAGCACATAGTACCGTAGAATCTTCTTTTGTGTCAGCTCCATTACGTAAGAACAGTTCAATTATTTCTGCATTCATATATAGAAGAGCGTAAACTATTGGAGCGTGTCCCTTATTATCTTTAACATTAACATCAGCTCCATAATTTATCAATAGTTCGGCTATTTCCACTTGTCTCCAATAGACTGCAACATGTAGAGGCGACATACCTTTAAACTCGTCTGAATCGTTTATCACATTAACATCAGTACCATCCTTCAGTAGGTCTTTAACAATTGTCAGAAATCCATTCTTAACAGCAGTACACAATACATTAAGATCTACTTTTATTCGTTCGGTCATTTTTGTATCGCTTTTCTCAATAGCGTAATTGAAGACAGTTCGAGACGTTCTGGACTGAATATAACGAGTCGAATGTAAACTGTAACGGTTCCTAGCCGATCCGATTGGATCCGATTGGATCCGATCGTCTAATCTGCCGAATCATTCTGACGTCACGTGACAGTAATTACTCCCATCTTCGCAGAGATGGAGCAAGTTGGCTGCTGCTATTACAAGGGACAGTAACCTGATAGATATTTGATTCTTCTTATACGAGCGTGTTTTTGAGCTGTGTGAAGGCCCATTCTAAAGAGGAAGGTTCAGCGCAGCGTCCTGAGCTCATGATTCAACGAGATTATGTTTATATCTAATAATATGAGCGTCCAAAGTAGGGGAAAAATCGAGAAAAAATCGAGACCATGATTCTAGGGTATTTATCAGTGTAACCAACCCCGTAAGCTAAAATCTGAGGGTAGTGTCTCGATTTTTTGTCCTTTGTTTGTCCTTATACGAGCATACTTGGAGCTGCACAAAGGTTCATTTGATAGAGGAAGGTTGATCGTAGGGCGCTCAGCTCATGATTTCACTAAAAAAAATCGTTTTGTATTAGAAAAATACATGGGAACCTGAGGATAGTTGTCTTGATTTTTTTCCTCTACTTTGGACGCTTATATTATTAAATATAAACATAATCACGTTAAATCATGAGCTGAGCGCCCTAAGATCAACCGTCCTCTTTAGAATGAGCCCTCACACAGCTCGCAACATGCCCGTATAAGGACAAACAATTGTTTCCCGCAAACACTGTTTTCGCCTGATTTTCTAGTAATATTACTAGAATATTACTAGATTTAAGGGTAAAAACAGTGTTTAGTAAATATTTTTGGGTATGTTATATGTAAAACTAAATATTCTGTGGCCCGGTACAAAAGGCTTCAATGTCAGTACTTATGAAGTAAATATGTGTGGCTACCGATGACAGATTTTTTGCTAAAAAAAAACAGCTTATTTTGTTCAATCTGCCCCCCCCCCCAAAATTAAATCCTGGATCAAAATCATCGGAGAGGGGGTGTGCGTAAAATGCATTTCCCCGCTGTCCTTAAAGAAAACAACAAAGATATTTGATTCTTACTATAATTATTTTCACAAGTTGAAGGTAATATATATTAGTGTTTTCAAATTATTTTAATCTCTCTACTATCTTAAGATGCACCTACTCATTTAGCATATAGTACTCTGTAGCACTAGTATTATATTACTTGAACTAATTATAGTATATTATTTGAATGAAATTATAGTATAATATAGAATATAGTATAACAAATAAAATACCATGCAATATAATGTAGTATACATTAGAGATCCCTATTTCACGTGTATCTAAATACACGTACTCCAGTACGTGTCATTTTAAGTACACGGGTACACGTGTACTATTTCACGTATCCATAAATACACGCGTGTACTATTTCACGTATATTTAAATACACGTGTGTTAACGTGTTTTAATTTGTTTGAATTTTTAGGATACAGTTACTAATTTTCGAAAGCAAAACAGGGCTATACATAAATTAATATCAATGTTCTAAAAATTATACGAATTAAAATGGGGATCCATTAATACACGTATATTCAAATATACATACGTGAAATAGTACACGTGTACCCGTTTACTTAAAAGGACACGTACTGAGGTACGTGTATATTTAAATACACGTGTGTTATTAATATGCGTACAAAACCACGATCTCTAGTATACATATAATATAACAATAAAGAAAGTGACATCGTTAGTCATCGAACTTGATTGACTGATAAGAGCTCCGTTTGAATTGCGGCTAACCGTGGAAAAGTCAATGAGACGAGGTTGAATGAATGACGTCACGGTATGCGAAGACTGACGTCGTCGTCGGCTACTGTCGGTGTAATTAAGCATTCAGTGGTAGTTGTATCGACATTCGTGAGGGATATTCGAAGACATCCGAATTCATTGCACGAAACTCAATATCACGCGGCAGCTTCACGCTACGGCAGATACGAGAGGGTGTGTAACGCCATCAGCTTCTTGATTTTGAGGTTGGTGGCAGGTGATGACGGGGCTGCTGGAGTAGCTTTAACTTTGAGGGCTTTCGATATCGCAATGGTGGGTCTTTGATTACGGACACCGTCTAGCAAATGTTTCTGTCTTTCTCAGTTCTGTTACGGTAGGGATCCACGTCTTCCTCCAGCCACCGGCGTGTATATCTACTTTGAAAGACCACATCATAGGTGGCTAGGTTTCGAGGTTCGGCTTAACCACGATCCTGCAGCACGAGGTTATCCTAATTTCGTAGTGATTAAACGTTGCTGGCTTGTACCAGCGTCGAGGGACGCGAGTTTCTCGAAAATTGAAGCTCCTTGCAAACTGACTACTCTTTCCGACAAATTTTCATTAATTTAGATCGCGGTCACTGCGATTGGCACGTATCATCTCACATTAATTCGTTGTTCCAGGTGTTTCATATTTTAAAAAATTCTTTTTTCTTATATTCGATGCGTTTCAATTAAATGACGAATTAATCATATCAATTACCTGATTGTGAATTCGATAAACTCTTTGAATTCACGTGTTGCAATTAATGAAATTAATAAATATCTATCGCAGTGTTGTACTACTTAATTTTTAAATTCCTGCTTTTACGAAGAAGTCTCTTGGTTACTTTAGATATTGTCTGAATATATTTAAATCTTTAATGATTGTCGTATTTGGGAAAGTCTACGTAAAAATTTAACTTTTTAAAAGTGGAGGATAATCATTTTCGGATTCGAAAATGAAATTCAAACTTGTTGGACAGTGTTATTATATTATACCAATTGATATACCTATTATTTGGCAGTATAAAGAGAACAAATTTTCCGAGTTCCAACTTCTATTTTGTGATGGGTTTTTAATTACATTTTGAGTTGCAATTCACTTCTAGCTCGAATATAAATTTTTAATAAAGACGAATTTGTGAAACTACTGGTGAATGTTTAAGAGCATATTTCCAGGCTTGAGTTTAACAATTTCGTAATAAACTGATTATACTATTCTAATATTCTGTAATTACAAATATTTTCAGGTTTCATTATAATTTTACAAAATATTGTTCTTTAATTTTAATTTTAATACAATCTTCTTATTTGGATTCATCAATTCAGTATATTCCATGTATATTGCAGCACCACGAAATTGTAAAACTTTTTGGACATTACGAGATTTAGTAGATTCGACACCATTGACTGTGTGTGTGTCCACAAAAGTTTAAACACAGTTTCTTCAAAACTCAATTTTCCAACTTTGTTACACACTTTCCTCAGTGACTTCCATAGTTTGTCCTGCTGGACATACGCATTCTACATTTTTTTAAAGTTACTTTAAAGATTTTCCACTAGATCTCCTTGCTACTAAACTAATTTAAGCGGCGACATCTCCAACTAATATACCACTTTACCAACATGTTTACACCTAATCGTATTATCTTTACAATCAAACATTCCCAAGATTCGAATCGAGATCTTGATGTAACTTCTCTACCAATTTAATCGTCGATAACGACAATTAATATACAATTATATCAACAGGTTTTAAATATTTAATACTTATTAATTTTAAATATGAAATATTGAAGTATCAAAGCACATCTGAACGGTTTAAGTACCTTCACTCTATGCTTTCATAAAATTTCAGAGATTACTTTATCCCTTCGCTACATGAGTTTTTTAATTGGGATAAAAAAATTGAAAGAAGGTCAGTTTTTGTGTGTTTGAGGGAAAAGTATTAAAAAAGATTCAAACAACATTTTCAGAGAAATAAACATAATTTAAAATATATAATAAATTTATGATTTCGGTGCGTGGTTCCATCAATAAACAACAACAAATTTGCAAATAATTAGCACATCCTCAACGTTTCGATCCCAATGTGGATCATTATCAAGAGATACATTTTTGCGTCTGAAAAAACCAAATAAATATAATAATAGTTGAACACAATATTGGGACACAAAAAGAACGAAAAAGAAAGCACATGCTTGTTGCGACAAAATAGAAATTAAAAGAAAAATAATTAACTCATGTATATTATATAATTTAGAATAGCAAGAAAACACATCCTTAGTTTACTATATACCAGGTTCGTTAACTGTATCAGATAAGATACACTATGCAGCGAAGGGTTGACTATCCTAATCGAGGTCTCCTTGCTTCAATATTCAAGTTCGAAACCCCCTCAAACGAAAAAATTAAGGAAGCTTAATTTGTTTCCACCTTTAAATATCAGATCGTTGCTTTGTGAACCGAATATTGAGGCATGTTATTTTCTTTTCAAGTTTTTCAAGCAATGCAATTTAAAGATTTAAAGTTATGTACTTAATATGTTATATACTTAATGTGTTCTACTGTACCTACATTACTAATGTTCAAATGTAAGATGTATATTACTAATGTATATCTTTATAACCCCCTATGGGGAGTTCTAATTAAGCTTTCAATAATAAAAAAAAATAACCCCTCAAACGCAAGCTCGTAATTCACACGCAGGTGAAACCACTCGGTGTGCTACGGAACGTAGCATACACGTTATCAACAAAACAGAAGAATCGGATGTAAAAAGGGAAAATGATACGTTCGGCGAGTCAGGAATCACAATTACCGTTCCGTTCGCACGAAGGGATGAAAGCCCTGCAAGGCAGCGAATCGATCTCAGCGCCGAGTTCAGAGCTCGCTCCGATATACTCTTACGTTGAAGTCACGGCGTCAGAGCGTGCACCTAATTAAAAGTTCGTACTACTTCTCTGGAACCCGGTGGCACGGTATTACCGCTATCGGCTGTCGCCTAAGAACGAGTATCCGCAAAGAACAGTCGGCCAGCTCCGCACTTAGAATTCCCAGCTCGAAAAATTCTTCCCAGGACACTGAAACTCGCCACACTGTCCTAGCCATTACCCTTCCATACAGTTTAATTATATTTTCTTTACTCGGGAATTCACTCTAAAAATTTTAACGCTGTCAACGTTGAGGAATTTCAGGTCTTGTGTATCTCTGGCTTCGAAGATTTTAGGGGCTACATATTCTTGGTAAATTAAGAAAAATTGATTTTTCGAAAGGGACTAGGCATGTCACGTTCTTCAATGATTTTAACAAATAGGAGCTAGATAAAAATGTCTAATTCGCTGTTATGTTATTAATGATTGGAATAAATAGGAGTCAGATGAAAGTATCTCCTGTTCTTCAATAATTTTGGAAACATGGAAACAACAGCTAGATAAAAATGTCTAGTTTGCTGTTATGTTCTTCAATGATTGTAATAAATAGGGTTCAGATGAAAGTGTCTCCTGTTCTTCAATAATTTCGAAGAGTTAACAATAATTCATTGTTTCAGCTGCTTATATTCTACAGGGTGTTTGATTACAGGTGGGAGAAAAATTAATAGGTGGTTCTCCATGATAATATGAGACGAAAGATATAGAATAAAAATTGCTATTTCGGTTTCGTTATTTCATTATTAACAATTAAATATTCGCCTAGAGTACGGCAGCCCGGCCAACAGCGGTGTTGTACATCTCTGTTGGTCGCGTTGCAGCATTTCAGGCGAATATTTAATTTAAATTGTAATTTTGTATTCTTCATTTTTATCTCGTATTATCATGGAGAAGCACCCCTTAAATTTACTCTCAGCTGCAGTCGAACGCACTGTATGCAGCAATGAGAATCAATATTGTGGAGTAATGTATTCAGGAAAATAATTAGGTCGTTCAGAATGTTCTGCGGATATTTTGTTACAGAACAATTCGTACACATTTCCCAATCGTCCTAATCATTTGTGAACAGTAACTTTCCCTTCTTTCTTCGAGAATCAGAACGTCTCCCTTCGAGAATCGGTGGGAATAATTCAGGGTGGTGACGGATGAGAGTTTAATCTTCCGGTATTTTTCGGGAAACAGTATGGGAGTCAGGGAATAATGGAGGAAGGGTAACGAAGCAATGGAGCACGAAACGGCGGAGTCGTGCTCTTTTGAAAAATTTCGAGGTAATACTTTATGGGGTAAGGGCGAATGTGTTCGCGGCTTCACTCTTTTCCTCGGTTCCCGTAGACTCTGAAAATCGGGTTTGCAATACAATGATGGCTTTCACGGTAGCGTGCAGTGTTGGCACTTGCCAACCGAACGATAAAGTTTCCTCTGAATTTCCCGCAACGCCCCTGGCAAGAGACGAGTTTACGTGGATTTGCTCCAATCAGAGTTTGTTACGTACACACGTGGCGCGTTGTTACCAATGAAAACACCGACCGCGATGACATTTTCCGCGATACAGTTGATGCCGATACAGCCGAGGGGGTGGGCTTCGATTCTTTTTTTCTTTTTTTTTTTTTTTTCGTTCACTTCCCCGACGCGACGGATTCAATTTCGAATCCTTGTAGTTCTTTACGACCGGAACCGTACCGCGGAGGGTTTGCTCTCAATTTGCTTCCGATTGACTTCGAAATTAGCATTCTGCTCTTCTGGGACCTCGGCCAGAAGGGAAGACAGTGATACGTTCGTCCCCTATCGATCAACCGTGTGCAATTCCCGGAAAACATATAAAAGATGAAATATATTGTTGCGAAATAATCGAGTATCTCCATTCTCACAAAATATTCGATCGAAATTGTGAATTTCATTGTGGAGCGAAGAGTATTCGATGATTGCATAAGTTCGTGGCCGATTTGAAAATAAAATTCCATGGTTAAATTTTATTAATCAATTATATAGTCACTATATTAGGTTAAGGTAGTTGTAAGTTAGATAATAAGTTAGAGATAAGGCTAGAGTGTAAGAACGAAGGGAGTGGACAAGGAGGAAAATGTAAAAAAGGATTGTAACCCCAAGGGGAATCAATAAAGATATATATAGTCACTTTATAATTTTTTTTACAGTCCACCGTGCAGTACAGTTTGCGACGTCTATGAAAAAAATCGGGCACGAACTTGTGCAATCATCTGAACCGAGTCTGTCAATTAAATTAACGGATTTCAGATTTTGTTTAAGTGAAAACTTCCTTACACTGAACGAGTCTGATTCGTCACGCTCCGAGATGAAACTTATTCGGGTAAACTTGGGTGAGTTTATTTTTTTTACCATACATAGAATTGCAGAAATATTTTCTTGAGAAATTTGTTAGGTTGTTATCATCAAAATCCTAGGAGATCTGAATACATTCAATCCTGGTATTATTGTAAAGGAATACTTTAGTGTTAATTTGGAACCTGTTGACTTCTTCTTGTTCTCAAATATTAAATTGCCGATGATGGGAACGACGTAATTGGCAGAAGCTAAGAAATTGATGATGGGTCAAATGCAAGATTATAAAAACGTTAGCAGACTTTCTCGAGAGTGGTAAGTTTTTCGATGCATTTTCATTCTTTGGACTATTTTTTGAACATTCCCATCGTTACCGAAGCATACCACCTTGTGATTATCATTTGTTCGGAAGTTTGGACCGTTCAAACATGCTTTGAGAGGATATCGTTTCAATAGTGATGAAGAGGTGGAGCAGTTCGTGTGCAATTGGCAGCATACTAATTTCAACAGACGTGCAGCTTAAGTCTTCATTCGCTGAACAGGTCACCCTACATTAAATATAAATAATTTTATAATAACATGGTAAGTTATCTTGCTTCTTGTGAATTATTATAAGATACTTTTATGAACTGTTGTGCTTCGAATTCTTATGTACCTCGGTTCTCTTTGGTTATTTAGACTGCGATTGTGCAACCAGTGTGATAGATGATTTGTTGAGTATTGTGGAAGGAGATCTAAGATTCGTGGTAGTTAAGTATTGACAGGAAAATATTATTGGCGACACAGTTATATTTTCATTGAAGACGAGAAGAAAATATTTTCTGTAGTGGGACGAGATTCTGTTGACATTCCATAAATGTATAGAAAACAGGTAAATTTCTGGAGGACCACGCTGTCAAGGAAATCCCATTTCAGAGTACAACCTGCTGCGTGCAAATATTAGGTATCAAATAACAGGTAGACTGAATTAAAAATATTGTAAATGTTAACTGATTGCAATTGGCACTTTTAATATTTTCAACATTTAATAGGATGTTTATACTCATTGGAATATAATAGAACCCCTATGAAAGTAAATAATATCTTTTTCATTGCAATTTCCATAAAATTCGTAAAAATGTATAACCAGCTCGTCTCAAATATAATTGAAATGAAATCCAACAGCATAGTCTGGCAGTTCCAAAAATTCAAAAAATTTAGACCAAGTCCAAAATAACAAAATAGTAATTAATTTTAGTAAAACATTCGCCAATGTTATTAAACTTTTCACCTAACTTGAGTACCATCCAAGTTCCATTTTCCAACCAGCCAGATTAAATGATTAACTATTCAGATTAAATCGAACCAGAGGATTAAGCAAGATCTAAGCAATTTCAAAAATATGCGAAGGAAAACTGACTCACAAAGATTTCAACAGATCTAGACATTTATATTATCATTTGAATAGCTATTGTACTATTGCTCGAGTCAAATGAATCATACAGAACACATTTCACCGGCTAATAACTCAAAGTACAGCGAGCACGTCAGAAGGTACACGATCATTAATCAAAGCAAAACGGGGAACCGCAAGCAATTAACGCACACGCGCGTAGCATCTAAATACTAAATAAAGATTGCAGTTAAGCCTGGTCCGGGGCTACCAATTTCCCTAAAAGCAGGAAAAATGTCGAAAACGTTGAGCGGTGCTAATTCGAAGGGGCCAGTGGGAGGGGAATGGGGGGGGGGGTACCAGCTTTGAACACGGTCCAACGGAACAAACGAGAGTAATGACAGAGCCTTGCCCGGTCTCACTCCGGGAAACGTGGTGCTATTAAAACCAGACGTGATTTACCTTCTTAATTCGCGGCGGGCGACAGCGGAGACGTTTTAATCACGCGGCAGTAAACCCAAAAAGTTGGTGCCCGCTCGCGGCAAGCTGCCCTCGGTATCACTCTCATGCATCTTCCGCGTAAAAACGAAGGGGAGGGGGAGGATTGCGAATTCAGGGGCTGGACAGATGTCCCGAGAGGAAATGAAACGCCGGTGGTGTTGCTTATTGTTAGTCTTGATGGGAGCGCTTGCGATTCTCCGCGGATCGATTATTAAAATTCAAAGGGTAGCACCCCTCGCGCGTGGACGCGCAAGTTTTCGCATCATTCGCGGATAGTGACTCGAAACCGTGAAAACGCCAACTAAATTCATAGCGTTGCTATTTGTACGTTACTTTTTATGAACGGGACGTATTTAGGGGTTGTTTGATTTTAACAATTATAAATAGACAGCGGTTTTTTCGCATTTATAGCAAAAATGGGTAGACGTAATTTAAAACCTAACGCCAACTAAATTCATAGCGTTGCTATTTGTACGTTACTTTTTATGAACGGGACGTATTTAGGGGTTGCTTGATTTTAACAATTATAAATAGACAGCGGGTTTTTTCGCATTTATGGCAAAAATGGGTAGACGTGATTTAAAACAGTGATACCATTTAAAGAATTTAAAAATACTGTTACATTATTATCAACTTTTTATACTTGCTGAGAAAGAAACTAAATTTCTATGTCACTCCAGTTTGTTGTATTTCACGTAGAACATTTTCATTTTGTATAAAGATCCGCTGTGTAATTGTAAACCACCTTTATATAGAGTAATCAAGGTTTTAAAGTGCCAAACTTTGCTGCGTTAACCGTTCACTACATGCGTTTTTTAATTGGGATGAAACAATTGAAAGGAGGTCTGTTTTTGTGTTTTATTTACGGGAAAAACATTGAAAAAAATTCAAACAACATTTTCAGAAAAATAAACATCATTTAGAATAGTAAGAAAATACATTCTTAATTTACTATACATATATCAGATTTGTTAAATGTATATGTAATATGTTTATTAGCTTAGTTTCGTACATTATATTACATAAATAATTGGTGCCTTAATAAACGTAATGAAAAATAACCAATAATTCTTGAATTTAAATCCAATTGACTGTACAGTGCTCCAAGATTAACATTATTATTTAATATTGAAATAAAATATGGTAAATAATAACAGGGTATGGTTAGTTGTATATTAGGTATGATTTTGTGTAAAATACATGCTCAGGGAGCATTGTGAAAAAACTTCAAAGGCGATTTGGTGAACTTAAATACTAAGACTTATGAGCTAGGGATTATATATATAAGGGTTATAAACAATGGGTTAGAGCCATTCGTTTCTGATAAATTGTTATGATAAGTCTCACACGTGGTTGTAAGGCAAAGGGTTAATTAACGAAAGTTGTAAAAATGTAATGTTACTAGCGGATGTATTTATTTTCACATATAAAGACAACCTGCAATCCGAAACAATTCGACAAGCCTGCCCCAATTACTATCCGCCCCAACTATTTTTCCTGACTTTCATTCTTAGTTGACGTTGTTCCACTTGCATAAAAAGGCGACAGTTCCAACATTTTGCCAATCAATATTACAACGAAGTCCCAACAAAATACCAACCATAAATGCTACAGTAACGTCTCTATTAGAGCGTCAATGCTGCGCACGATTGATGCGACGAAGTTATCCCCCCCCCCCCACTTAATAATCTCATCTCGACTCGGTATAACGGTGTGAACCACTACTTACGGGACGCGGAGAGTCGCAGTCGCCTAATAGAAAAGAAAGAGACACAGCTATGTTCGGCTCGCTATTTGTAGATAAAAAAAAATAGTGTGCTGCGCACGGTTTCTGCGACCGAATCCCCCCGAGGCTGTCGCTCTAATAGAGACATTACTGTACTATGGGTACATCGTAGCAGACGACGGATAACATAACGCCGGCCTCCGGAGGATTCCCTCTGGACAAAAAAGAGTGAACGAGAAGGAAACCGATCGGTTCGATTAACGGGCGTGTAGGTAACATCGGGGAAATTTGCATCCGGCGTATCTCGGACATTGTCCAGCCTTTATTCGAGGAATTGTCGGGCGTTATCGTGACTGGTTCGTTAAAGCCGTCATTGTGCCACGGGCCTCCGTAGGTGGCTACATAAATCCGGGACTTATTGAGCCGCGGTAGTTAAGTACGGGCGGTTAAAACAATTAGCTGCGCCCGACGCGGCTGCAGTAGCCCCGGTGTAAACAGCCCTCAGCAGTAATTCTGTTATCGGCGCTCGGCGAGCATTCATAGGCTTAACGGGGCTTATTTCTCTCCCCTCTCTCTCTCTCTCTTCGTTGTCCACCTATTCGCCTCTCTCCGTCTTCCTCTCTTCCTTCATCCGTCTCTCTTTCTCCGTTCGGTTTTGTCGCGTTGAATTTGTAGCGGGGTTTATCATGCGCCGAGTATACGTCGATGTGTAACCGGCGATGAAGTCAGCTTCCCGAAGTTTGAAGTTACTGTCATGGGGAACGTGTGCGAGTACGGTCGCGCGACTGTTGCATGCTTTTGGTGAGTGTTTTGATGAATGTCGCGTAACTGTGTCACGTCCGTCCAATTTCTATGGGTAACTATGTATAGCTGCGCTACGCCATGGATATAGGAGACGCTTCCTGTTAGGGCTTTATTGGAACGCAGTACTGTCTCGACAGGTGTGAAAATTTCAGGAGTGAAAAGTCGTTTTTTCTTGGTCTATCGCAGTTGACCCCTTGCCGCACCATTTTTTTACAGAATGCAGTGATTAAACCCTCATCCGTCCCTCGTGTCAATTTGACACGGTTTTTCCAGAAATCAGTTATACTGTTTTGTTGTTTGTAGGTAAATTTTTTCCCGAAACTTTGTGTGACTTTTATTTTATCAATGCGGAACACGACCGATACACCTAAGATGTAAATGTTAACTCATCGATTTGACACCGAGGGACAGATTCAGTTCGAGAAATGAGGGACGGATACAAATATCTCACCTTTAAATTTAATAATAACCTTACTAATATTTACTCTAGTTATAAATTATTTAATTGAGGGTTAACAGGTTGGAAATAATATAATAGTATTTTTAAATTCGTCTAATGTGTTCACTGTTTTAAATTAAACCTACTCATTTTTGTTACAAATCCGCATAAAATCCGCTGTCTAATCATTACTACAAGTTGAAAATCTAATGCGATCTTTTTCTTTTAACTCCTGTTTCTTGCAAATAGTTTAGAGAATTTTCATCTTGCATACAATTCTGCAGTCAACGTATTATACTTATTTAGAACACGACGATAAACTGCCGAGATATTTGCATGGATACACACAAAATAAATGCACCAATTTCTTTTTTTGTACAATTTACTTTATCACCCAAACTCGATGTTCGATTTAAAAAGAGAACAAGCAACACGTACCAGATTCTTTTATGGCATTCTGAAGGGCAGTTTCTTTAATGAGGGCACCTTGTATCTGGGTCGTGTACCTTTTAAATGGTCTATGTATTTAGGCCTCACCGTTATCCGAAGTGTCTACCAGCGAGATAACGTATACGAACGAATCAGCATTGAACAGCGGCGTGTTTGCACGCGTGTGGACGCATTGACACAGACGATCGTGCGCGAAATTGCATAACGTTTCTCGTCTACCACAGCACGTTCGCCCCTAACGATCCATAATCGTTCTTCTCTTTCCTTCGGATGGAAGAATTTGTAAGCGATAGTCGCATAAACTCCGAAGCAATAACGCGAACCAGAATTGCTAGTTCTATCCGATTCCTTTTTATTTTCTTAAATAACGATTCTCCATCGCGAAATTACTTGTCGTATTTTGAAGACCCAGACTCCTGATAAAAGACTATGCTGAATAATAATCACACGGAAGTCAGCGTGAAGAAGGAAAATTGTGCAGCGATGAACGAAAAGCAATGTAGATATATAAAAACAAGTTTCTCCAATAAATAATTGTCCTAAGAACAAATGGCGACGAAGAGAAACGAATTTGGATAGTGTTGTGGTACAAATGATCGCCTTTCACCAGGACTTCGGAATGTAATTATTTTTACGTGTGGCAATCATGTGTTTAAAAAGAAACATAAAAATTCTGCTGGTAGTTCATAAATGAAACACGTTTATAATTGTAACAACGAAAATATGCAAAACTGGATGAAATTCTTTCAACGGAAACGTCATGGCGATACACCACAAAAAGAAAATGTCGTTGACGATAGACGATGACGAGTGACTTCCGTTGTATCCATTGCATCACTTACTGGACATGCTATAATACGAATAGACGTATTAAAACTGCATCCTGTTCTCTAAATAATCAAGAGTTCGTCCGAACATATGTCCAATCAATTGAATGAACTAGATATTGTATGATGAATTAACATATGCTATTATTAATTTCTTGAATCTGTTGAATAATTTCTTTCGAATAATTGTATACAATATTTGGTATATTTCAATGTCAACCGAACCTGTGATTTTTGTTACAGAACGATTGGAAGCAAGTAGAAAAATGAACAATTCGAATTCAACAATTTCTCCTCTATCGTAGCACTAAAAAATATAATTCTGTTTAAATACACAGAAAATACTATAAAACTTGCAAATGAAACACGTTTAGAGATTACACGTGAGATTTGTTGAATAATTTCTTTCGAAAAATTGTATACAATATTTTGTATATTTCAATGTGAACCGAGCCTGTGATTTTCGTTCTTTTCCCTTAGAAACAAATAGAAAAATTAACAATTCGAATTCAACATTTATCTCTCCTCTATCGTAGCATTAAAAAATGTAATTCTGTTGAAAGCCACAGAAAAAAACTATGAAATTTGCAAATGAAACACGTCTAGAGATTACACGTGAGTTCGCAGAGGGGAAAAAGAAATAATTCATTCAAAGCGTACACCAGCCAACTGTATTTTCGAATAGTTTTCTATTCGATCAAGCTTCAAAGCACGCTCGAGGAGTACTGGAAACCTTCGATAAACATAAACCTTCGAAAAACTGGAAGGAAAAGTTCAGGAACGACTATGAACCGAGGGATCGTGGCGTAATATTTTCGGGAACAATCGAACCGATGATCCGTGAACGTATTTCACATTGCGAGGAGCTACCCGCAGGATCGAAAAACCTTCCCAGGATTCGCATAGTCAGAGGTTGCCCCAGTGGTCCATGAATATTGAATGGTGTGCATTCGATCGGGTTCCGAAAAAAGTTACTGGTAGTACCACCCACGAATTCTGCAGACTGCGTCGTTCGCGGTGAAAACGTAATCGCGTCTTGATCCTTGGGAATGTTGTCATCAAGCCTCATCCTGGGAGCGGCACTTGAAAGATAAACCACAGATGCGGTTGCGGTTACGGGGAACTAAAACGGAGTTACAGAGGAGTATATTTGTTTCAATTAGAGCATTGTACTTTGAAAAGAAAAATAGTACCGCTCTATGTCGTGTGAGTAGATTTATTAGGTTGACTACAACGTCGTTGAATTTTTCCTTCCAGTCTATTGATGCTCAATATTCTCCCTGCTATAATATACATATAGTTTTATCGGTTTTCTGACGTGGTTTCTAATATTTCTTCAAACCTGACTGGATTTGTTATAAAGTGCAAACTCCACCTTTAGTTTAAGCCCTTGAAAGCTCAGAAATACCTTGGAGAATACATTTTTGAATCGAAACAAAGTAAGCACCTTATATTCTATTAATTTTCTTCTACATTCTACATTGTGTAATTAGACTTATTAATTTGTCCTTCTAGTCTATTGGTGGTCAATATTGTCCCTGCTATAATATACATATAATTTTATCGATTTTCTGACGTGATTTCTAATTTTTCTTCAAACCTGACTGGATTTGTTATAACGTGCAAACTTCCACCTTTAGTTCAAGCCCTCGAAAGCTCAGAAATACCTTGGGGAATACATTTTTGAACCGAAACAAAGTAAGCACCTTATATTCTATTAATTTTCTTCTACATTCTACATTGTGTAATTAGACTTATTAATTTTTCTTTCTAGTCTATTGATGGTCCAATATTGCCATTGCTTATGAATAGCAGTTTTATCGAATTTCTGACGTGGTTTCGAATTTTCCTCCAAACCTGGATGAATTTGTTATAAAGTGCAAACTTCTATTTTTAGTTTAAACTCTAAAGTTCAGAAATACCTTAGGGAATACATGTTTTAGTCGATTCGAAGTAACACCCTTATATTCTATTGATTTTCTCCTGAGCTAACGATCGGGATTTATAAATATTTCAACCTGATTTTTAATTTTCCATCGAGGCTAAATAAATCTATCATAAATACGAATATTTTAACATTACTTTAAGCCCTTCAAATTCAAATCTTCTTTCGGGGATCTATTTTTCAGTGGATTCCATTGTGTCCCTTAAAATCCACTCTTTTCCCTGTAGCCTATCAATCGAGATTTAAAAATGTTCGAATACGATTTCGGATTTTCCTTCAAGCTTTAAAAATGCAAATGCAACACGGCGTGAACAATAACGTAGGTTTAATGGATTTTTATGAAGAATTCATTCTGTAAATTTATGAAAGATGATCTTAGGCATAGTTTGCCCATAGATCCAGGTACAAAAAATATCTTCATAATCTATACATTATATATTTAAACATTAATCTATACATAGTTAACAGTAAATTTATTTATTTTACAAAACCTGTAATCAGGACTAGTGGCATCATCCGTGGCACCGACGAGATACTGTTAAAGACTGCCAGCGCCACCGACGAGACATCTCGTCGGTGCCAGCGCCCGTGCTATTCCGCGGCAGGCAAAGTGGGCGCAATGGGCGGGGTGGTAACGATGGAACTTACAGTGACCTGAAAGACCACATCGATAAAAGTTCCACTACCGACGAGATTCAGTTGGTGGTTCAGCGCTCTCTACATAAATAAATCATTTGTTCGTGAACCACGTGAAATTGCGTCAGTGGCGTAGGTAAATAGGTTTAGTACCGCAGGTAATAATTAAATGTAGAATGCTGACATTACCCATTCTGTAATTCTTAAAAAAAATTACTTTTTATTGTATAATTTCATTACGCACTCTTATTGCTTTCTTATTTCCCTTATTGTTCAACATTGTAATTATTGCTTTATAATCGTCAGTGTATAGATGTAGGAAAAATGAAAGTAATTGCCACGAAATATTCTAAAAAAGTATTGGAATTTAAAATTAATTTGAAAATTATACATAAAACAATGATTCGTAAACGAAAAATACTCTGTAATCATCGTTATTTATTGTTATTTATAATTCAAACAATTTTTAAATAAATACATTTTAGTCATTTGTTTCTACATTCATTATTTTAATTACAATTTCAATAACAATTTATTGTTGAAATAATTGTTCAAAGAAATGAATTTTATAAATTGTTTCTATATTTATTGTTTGAATTATAATCCCCATAATAATTTATTTAAACAATTATTTTAAAAAGAAATTATTGGAATAATAATTCAAATATGGATTATAGAAACAGATTATAAAAATTTGTTTGTATAAAAATTGTTTATATTATAAATAACAATAAATATCTACTTATATAATAAATACATAAAGCCAAAGATGATTCGGAATACAAAATGACAGAAACGGAACCGTAGCCGATATATCGATATAAGGCAGAACAGATATTCTCGTAACAGTTTAACATCATCACGGTTTTAAATTCCTTATTCAATGCATTTTTTTTCTTTTGCGTCAATCGATTTTGATGAAATTTTCAGTACGTGTATCATTAACGTAGATGTAAAGACACATATTTTAAACTTTCATTGCGGATTCAAATAGAAAATTTTTTAAAAGTGTCTTATTTTTTCATGTAATGCCTACGAATTGTAATTTTTTAAAAATCTGCATTACACGTCATTAAAAGAAGGATTCTTCGCGTCTCTGATTCTTTTCCCGACGCTATCCTTTGCGCCCGAAACTTTCGTCGTTCGATGCACAAGCAAATAAACATTACTAGACTGCAAGAAGTTTCACTTCTACCGCGCGTGGTTTTCCACGCGTTTATTTTTCCATCCCCCGGGCCACACCCCCCGGGGCCATTGCCCCGCCTAGGCTACACCCATGGACAGGCCAGCCATGGCCAGGCCCCCATGGCCAGGCCCCCATGGCCAGGCCACCCCTGGCCAGGCCAAGCCACCCGTGACCACCCGTGGCCACCCGTGGGTACCCCAGCCCACCCCAGCTCACCCCAGTCCACCCCAGCCCAGCCCAGCCCAACCCAGGCCCCCCCAGGCCACCCCAGGCCACCCCAGGCCTCCCGTGGGTACCCCAGGCCACCCGTGGCCACCCGTGGCCACATATCACGCGCTGAATAGAGACAACCAAAATTGTTTTTATTTGACGCGTGACAAATGATTTTTTTTATCTCTTATTCGCTATTTAAAATTCTTAATTCAATAAAAACTTGTCTATTTCTGGTCTTTTCATTATATTATATTTGTCAGCGATTCGAAATTCTTGACGTTCCTACACTTTCCCTCTTCGCAAGGGGACGGTTGTATGTATGTTTTTTTTTGCGGAGAGGCTAAACGGAACAAAATGTGGGGACTAGCTTTGGGCACGTCCACTTAGGACTACTGCTATTATTCCACAGATGTTTTCCACGTCGCACAGTGTGTCGTCTAATGAATAGAACTCCAAAAATCAGAATGTGCATAAGATCGGCAAATTTATGTATCCTATAATATTATTCATAACAAAACGTAGTTTCCAAAAATTACCTCCAACTGTATTTGAATATATCAATTTGTTATAAAGGTTGAAGCTGAAACTTTACTGTCAAATTCCGTGCATTTTTCTAGATATTTCTGTTTCCACAGATCGATTCTTGGAACATTTATGTATAAAAAAAGTGTAGGGAAATAATGCCCATTTATGAAATATTTTTAAATTAAAAATTCAGGTATCTGATATGAAATTTGAATTAGGGATTCTAGATTTTCCTAAAATTATGCTTCAATACTTTTTTATGTACAATATTTCTAGGCATCATTTGTTCTTGAGTTTTACTTTTAATATTTGAAACCTCAAAAATCAACACCAAAACATCGTCTGAAATATGGCGGAGAATATAACATTTGATGATAATCCATATGGTTTCGTGATGATTCGTCTTCCCACCGACGCGTCGCGACGAGAATCTCTCCTCAGTGGTCTTCTGCACCGACGAAATGTCGTCGATGCTTCTGTTTCTCACTCCAGTCAAAATAAATCCCAGAGGGCGTAAGAGAACACCGAAAATTTTCCCGGGACACGTAGTCCCGTAAGGCTGGCAGTCTTTAACAGTATCTCGTCGGTGCAGTATCTCGTCGGTGGCCCATTTCGCGGACGGTAAGTGACGATCGTATCTCTCAAGTTCACACCGATCGTCAGCAAAATAGATCATCGGCGAAGAGTTATCGACAAGGTAATACAGATGGCAACAGTAGTAGTTAGACAGAACATGACCGCATAACCAAAGCAATAGACAAATTGTTAATAGTCTTGAATTGTTAAATTTACTCTTGTTTATAGTATTTTTATTCGGCACTTTCAAGAGGACTGGCATTTTCATATTTTTTAATATCTCTACATATGCTGTGGGATGTTCGAGTTCGAATATTAACTGATCCTGGTATTGTATTTGTTCTTCTATTCTCATTTCCTACCCTTCTACCCTCATGTTTTCCGCTTTTCTTTTCGTTGTAATTCCCACACAACAACATTCTCAGTATTCATCTTCGTTATTCCGATTTAGCAACTAGAATCAGCCATTCCAAATCTGCAAACATTTTATATTGTTGAAATAAACTCTACATTATGTACCAGGAAACTATAAATTCAATATGCAAGTAAGTACATGTAATTATCTTTTCTACAGTTTTGACATAGCAGGCCAAAAACAATAAACTTCCTTCTTTTAATAATTCTGATAAGCTAGAACTGATACAATGGAGCTCTTAGATCCTTTTAATCCACCATCTGCCCTAGATTGCACCTATACTCATGTTTACCATAAATGCATAAAATCCAAAGTCTGCACATCACGAGTCTGACTCAATATTATAAGGATGATACAACGAAGCTCTTAAATTATTTTACTTTATCACCTGCAATCCAGAGGTGGGCATTATTTGGCGAAACAAATATTTCAAATACTATTTACTATTTTAGACTTTATGTTGCTTAAAGAAAATAGTATTTTAAATAAGATATACAATTTCTAAAATAAAATATTTCTATTTTAACAATCGGAACCAGAAAATAAAATATTTCTATTTTAACAATGGGAACCACAAAATAAAATATTTCTATTTTAATAATCTGAACACACAAAATAGAATATTTTGTTTGTTTATATTTCTGCGTCGTTATACCTAATACTTTCAGAAATCGCATTACTTATAGGTAATTTAATATTTCTTATCTTAGCAATAATTTAAAGAAGAAATGGTACATAATATATGAAACTATATCATTTGCCACATTTTCGTTTTATTTACTAATAACTATTCCTACTCATAAATCTATTGAATGCGAACCATTATATTTTCAGCAATAATGTTTCAAATTGAAATTGTAGATAAAGACAAAGTCGAAATATTTTCAATATTCTTTAAGTAAAATACTATTTTCAAAAATTACTGTCTCGCATGAATTATTTTATTTTCAAACAATTACTGCATCAAATAAAATATTTTACTTTTTAAAAAATTACTGCATCAAATAAAATATTTTATTTTCAAAATTTTACACATACTTTATAAAAACTATTTATTATTTACTATTTAATATACTATTTTCCCCAGCTCTGAACGAGAGGGAGAATCTGATCAGGTTTGAAAATTCAGCTAGCGTTCGAAGTGCAGCATGAGCGCGGGAGTTGTCCTCGTCTTGTTGTAATTTGTAATGCGGGTCGTGCCCACCTATCGCACCGGTTCGGTCGGTATATCGAGCATCGCCCACGTTTCCCGTGTTATGCACTATGCACAGGTGCATTCTCTGTGTCCAGTGACAACGACAACGTGGAAAAGGATCGCCCACGTTCTGGAAGAGCGATGAACGCCTTCCTTTCCCGTGTCTTGCCTCCGACGCGCGTGGAACGCGAGGAATGCGCGAGCCTCGCGCTTGCTGCTCCGTAGGCGGTTTCGAATTAAATAAACAATCCCGTGGTTCTGATCGTCATCGCTTCGATTTGCTGTTCATGCTCGCGAACTGGCACGACGTGTTTCAGACACGAACCGCCGACAATCGTCGCCGCCAAGGAAATTGATCACCACTTCCTTCGGCACTAGATAAATGCCGGAAGACCGTTCCGTGTCCGACTGCTATGTGCGTAACAGTTTCCGAGATTTGTTAGTTATATAATTGTGCATTGTTTAAACGTGCAATCAGTCTGTTCATCACAGTGCAAATCGTACGGTGTGAATCTACTTTGCACGGCTGATTTGTGTAATATTTTGGCTTCAGAGTATTATAGTGATACAACGATGTGTGTGCAGTTTTTTAATCATTTCTGTTGTGAACAAATGTGTCTCTGAAAGTGGCACAGTGTTCAACGAATAGGAATCGACTACGATTTGATGGAAATTAATTATGGGTTTTGTTTGAGAGGTAAGTGGACGTTTGTTTACAGTTTAGCTGAATGATTTTGTTCGCGAACAAATTCGAATACAGTTGTTAAAGAACGTGACGGTTTTTATGGATGCATAGACAGTGTGTGGACTGATGTAGATATTAGTATCTACGGTATTGTAACTAGGTCACGTTTCAAGTATCGTGTAAAGGCAATATTACTTTCTTGGCCAGTCATTGGTAACTTCGTTGGTCAGTCATAAATAATATGATATATATATATATATATATATATATATATATATATATATATATAATAAAATATTAAATATTATAATTAATACGTAACATGATATTTGGTTCCCTCAGGATTTCAAATTCATTTACCAATCCTCTTCCCCCTCTTTCCACTCTTACCATCGCCTTTTCAGCGGGACCTACTATTTATGGTGGGTTCCGAACCACAATATTATAATTAATAATTAATATTGAATTATCGTATATTATACCATGGCGACCGAGATATCGCAGTCTATATACTTAATAGATGGTATCTTATAAATGATAATTCCTAATTTGGAGTAATGTTATCTTTCGTACAAAATATTCAACAAAAATCAAATTTTCTAGAAGTTGTCATTTAATCTAGGAATTATCATTTATAAGATACCATCTATTAAGTATAGAGACTGCGATATCTTATAGATTTTCCTTAATTCTATCGGTCGCAATAGTATACTATACGATAATTCAATATTAGTTATTAATTATAATATTTAATATTTTATTACCCGTGCAATATCAGCAGAACAAGTACAAAAAGAAATTCCAAAAATATATGTTATACATGATTGATTTTATTAATTATTATTAATGGCCGAACCACCGGACGTGACATATGAATCATTAGCGCGTGACTTTAAAGTGACACAGAATGATTCAGGGTTAAAATGTCTATGGTAATGCTCGAAGAATCCACGTACGTGTCGTCTAATAAAACAAATATATTAAGAAACTTTTTGAAAACCACGCTTATGTTAAAAAGGAGAAAATAATTTTGTTTAGATATTAGTCACTATAAATAAAAGTGTGAAGTGCTAAACTATATTTACGTAATCTTTGTGGGCGCTCCACGCTTTTATTTATAGTCACTAACGTCTGAAGAAATTACTTTCTCCTTTTCAGTGCATTTTAATATATGCGTGGTTTTTATTTTCTACTTTTTAATCTTTAACACCGAGCGTATTTAGTAAGGTCCGGGTTCGATTCCTATTGACATACTCTACTGAGATTATTTTTTATCTTCTAAGCGTACAGTTTAAAATTTAAAAAAAAAAAATATTGCATTGAAGTGGTTTAAAATTCGATTCAATGATTTGACGCATACAACAAACAACACGGCAAATTAATATTTAAGCGTGGTAAACGCGATTGAAGACTAAATGCCACAAAAACGGCCGCCATTCCAACGACGCAAATATCTGACTAAACCTGTATAACAAAAAATGTGATCTCATCGATGCGTTCATAGTGTTCATGGTAACTCTGTCTGTTGAACATCGTTGTGTTACTCAACGAGTTACACCGAGAGTCAAAATTAAATACTCACACACACATCTAGCGAAGGCGAAAGCCGTGTGATATTTATGCAGCATCCTACTAATTGTAAGACCGTAATCTAAGCCATGTAACTTCTGTTTCATATAAGTAGACTGCCGACCTTTATGCATTCATAGTTTATAAACATTTTCAAAAGATGCTGGAGTATCAAATTCGTCAGAATTTCGTACGATATTCATTTATTTTGGGCTTACAAATGTTATTACTAGACAGCGCATCTTTATGCGCATTTATAAAGAAATTGGCTGAGCGAAATATAAAACAGTACAAGATTTAAAAAATTCAAGAATATTGTAATGTTGTTTTGAAAGTAAAGAAATCATTAAGGGATGAAATGAATTTTCATTTCATTCCTGCTTCCCACGATCAATGTAAAATGTTTTTATTTTGCATGAAGATCCGCAGTCTTGTCATTACCAATGAAAATAAGATTCCATTTTATACCGCCTTCGTAAAATTTCTCTGCAAAAATTGAAAATTGCATAAATTATTACTTCTTATAGACCGAAGGAGGTTGAACAAGTTTTTCATTAAAAAAAAATTAATTTACAATCGTTTATCTGTCGATCATATGTATAGATCTTTTACCGTATCGTTAATTTGAAAACAACTATTCCACTATTCTTTGTTATCAATTTCCAATTTGGATGGTGAAAAAGTGGAATTTTTTGAAAAAGTGAATAATTTCAATATTTTGAGTCTGGCCAATAGACTGCAAACATTTATACATTCAAATAAAACACAAATATGAAAAACACAGTAAATCATACAGAACATTTCAATGAAATACTGTTATCATTCGAATATCATTTACAAGTACACGCCAAATTTTTATTGATATCAATAAATCAGTAAAACAGTAAGTATACTTACATACATGTCTAAACCAGGAAATTAAGCATTTGTATTTACTTTATATTATCTAGTATACGAAAGGAATTATTTCCTCATTCTGACTTCAGAAAGTGACCTAGAAAAACTATAATTTACATATAGCCTTCTGGACTATTTGTAAGTCGTCTAATGAGAACAATTATGTTTCGAAAATGTCCAGCTGAACAGTCGTATAGACAACAAGGACTAAAGAACGAATAGGAAAGAACTGAATCGGAAATGAAACCGAAACAAAACCCCGTACCGCTTCCGTTTCCGTTTTCACGAAAGTTTTAAACGCCGTTTCACAGGATCGCGACACAAGGCACGCGCGTAACATAAAGCACGTTGCATGATTGCGTACATACTACGAAACACGCAAGTTCTGAATGGAGACTGGCATGACCAAATTAGGTGCGGTCTCGATTCCGTGCACGGCGCTCACTGTATTTCGACGTTTTTTCGAAGAACAGCTCCGACGACGACCGCCAACTCTGTTATCTCAAAATCATATTTATTCTGTAAGTTTGTCTTGATCCGAAAACGACCGTTCAACGAATTCGAGAATGGTTCGATTGTGTTCTTCTCTATGCTTCGGCGGTGTCGAATTTAACAGAAACAGATGACTCTATAAGGAACTTCAAATATTTATGTGTTTTTTCCCGTGGGCCTCGAAACTCCTTTATTTTTAGAGGAAAGTCTGTTTATTTGGATTAGTTATTTGCATGGCGCCAGGGGCGAATTGGGCGCTCATGGCGCCATACGAAATTGTTATCGATCATGATTATTCAGCTAGCGAAAGTTTTCGGGAGGAAAATGAATTGGCGACGAAACGAAAATGTGGATGTGTAATTGGAAATTTTTTTACGAATTCTTAAAAATGATTGCACACGTAACGATATATAAATGATTATAAATGAACACGTAAATTCTGATTATCGATTTACCCATTTATGAACTGGAAATTAAACATTCGTATTTCACTTACTAATGTATTGAGAATATATTATTACAGTTTAGGATAATAAATTGAAAATATATGTTCTTACGATTTATTCACGATGGAGAGATCATAAATGTTTACGTAGAAATGAGCTCTTTTACAAAAAATAAATGTATCAATGATAATACATATTATTATTATCATCGTGGATCTTATATAGACGACATTAAAATATAGAGAATCCTTATTACACTCCATTCAAATGTTTATTACTTTGAAAAATGACTGTAAATACATACTAATAATTTACTAGTTTTCGTTATACAAACAAAATAAAAAAGAAAACGATACTGCAAACGTGTAAAGTATCAGTGGCTCGTAAATTAGAAATGAGGAATACCGTTAAATCCTGGAATACTGTAGGGTTGAGTCCTGGAGAGTCGAGGAATACTCTCGAAACAGTTAGATACGTCACATAATTTCACATTTTCTGTCTGAATAACTCAAAATTCCCTAGGCAGCTGACGGTGAATAATAATTATAATTGTGAATATACCGGTGAATTTCCGTATTGGCAAATATTCGCAAAGTATCATAGTAATTGTTTAAGGCTGAACACGGCCGGGGCACTGATGCCGCCTTACTCTTTTCCCGACTAGCTCCACCACTGACCTTGAACGAGAGGAACGCTCGAAACTGAAACGGCGGAGTCGCGAGAGTGTTGTTGGACGTGTGGTTGTGGCCGAAGTGACAAATTGATTTGTGCAACGAGTAACGGGTCATTTTTCTATCTATGGATATTTTTCACGGTGAGTAGGGTCATTCGACTATCTGATAAGTGCACTGGGTGACCTGTCGGTGGCAATGCAGTCTGTTCCTATTGATTTTCCCGTTGATATGCCATGGATGGACATGCTGGCCTCGTTTAGACTTTTCCTATCGTTCCTGCACGGTTTTCTGACCGATAAAACGCGTCCTCAGCCATGATTTTCCGTGTCCTTTGCCTGAACATAGTCCACCCTAACCTGGCTGCCCTTCGAGCCATATCCAGCACGGATTACAGCCGAGCTAACCTCAAAATCGAGGGGTTGGACCACCCAACGGGTGTCTCCCGAAATAGAGATGATTCATAACATCGTAGCAATTGACAGGTCTCCGGTTTCGTCGTGTTCCTTGTGCCATCAAGTTCGTCGGTTGTATTTTCGCGTTTCACCGTTGTCGATGAGGCGATTTATTCTCGACATGGTGACACGTTCACGCGAGGAGACCGTGCACGCTCCTCTCCTCTCCGTTTCCCGTGCGTTCTGTTAATCGCCCGACGTGTCAAAACAATAGGACCCGAGAAAATCAATAGGCAGGCTATAAGAGGTTAAATAGGGAAACCCATCTGCTACCTTCGTACATGGAACTTTATTAAGTTCTGCGAATCGGTGAATCCGCCGACAACCGTTTTCCAGAATATTATTTCGTTCTGATTCTCTGTCCGTCAACGAACGCTCTATAACCTCTAAATTCTATCGCTTGACTTGTCCATATTTTTCGTGTTTATTTTCGACTTATTTCTCTTCTGCTCCGGTTTAGAACTCGTTTCTGTTGGATTCTGATGAGTTTTCGACTTTGAATACACGCATTTGAATACATACTGATCATTCGAGTCGACTATTACTGCTGACACGTTCATTTGTATAGTACGTAATATATGGTGTTGAAAAAGTACACGATAATAGTCCATATTTATTATTTTAATTACTACAAGGTCTACTATTTATATTTTCCAATGAAATGGGGAATAAATACGGTGTTAAAAAAGTACATTGTATACTATTTTTATTTATTCTATACTACCCGACAATATAAATAAAATAGTCAGACAATTGTTTATTTTTAATTATTACAAAGCTCTACTATTTATATTTTCTAATAGATGGAGGGAAAACGGAAACATTATTATATTCCTTTAGTTATTGTGCAGTTTTATTGACTATTATTTTCTCGTAGATAAAATAGGGAACGGACGGAACACGAAATAATCGGAAAACAATGTCTTTTCTCGTATGCTGCCTTTTAATTTTTGTTTTTAATTAGCTAGATTATTGTTTTTTAAATTTTAGGTTTATATTTAAATCGCGAGAATCGTTTCGACGGAGATCTATTTTATGCATTTATTATAGACCTTCGTAAAAATGGAGCACAACATGATCTCAGAGTTCAATTAATCCCAGTCCTTTGAGGGTTGCTGAAAGTAAAATTGATTTCGTTCTTTTACGGGTTTTTGACCGATGTATTGATAAAAATTTTTACACCGAATAAAGAACTTATTGAACCGAGGTCTGACAAAAATTTTTATCTATTGGGTGATTGAATTTTGTAGTCTAATTTCGTTTTTTAGTTGACATCCCAGCTTCTAAATGAAAGGTGAATTTATTGTCAACAATGACAGTGTACTGTAGAAAAACGTGAATATTGTATGTTTATTAAATTACATTCTGTCAGTAGCCGTAAATACAGAGAGAACGTTATATCATAATTTCAACTATTCACTGTTATAATACTTTTCATGGTCAATTTTACTATATTGAATTTACTTACTGCAGTTGTATCCCGAAAATCGTGAAAATTGCAATTTTTACTATCTTTAAACGTTTGTAGCTCATTGCAATGTTGACCGATTTTGACAAACATTTTCAGAATATGTTTAATTTAGTTGGATCTACAAAACGTATTTTTTCAAAGTTATAAAATGTAACTTTTAGTATTTTTCTCTACAATTTCGATCAATTTCAATTTTTGAAAAATATTTCTTTTTCACATCCTGTAACGAACTAATTACTCTAGCTTTCCAAAAAAGGATCAAATCGTATAGTATAATATTTAAAAAGTTATCGTCTATTTAAGAGTGTCCGAATATTAGTGGGGTCACTGTAATTGTCACAGCTTTATGAAAACAGTTACATGTGCATCATTATGCTTCCGAATGCAAATTTCGCCTCGTAAACGTAAAAGTAGGACTTTTGAAGGCGATCGTCGTCTAGATTGATTTTTTATCTAGCAATTTTTTGACTACTTAAAAGCTCCATCTTTGCATTATGTATTGATGAACGAGAAGGTGCATCCGATATCTTTGCGATCCTGAAAAAACGAGTCTACTAAATTTAAGTTTGGCGCCCGTTCATTGTAATCGGTACAAGCAATTTTTATTTTGCTCCTCGAATTGACGCAAGCTGAATTTTCAAACCTGCTCAAATTCCCACTCATTCACTCGCGCTTTTGCAATCGGCAGTTTCTTCATTCCCTGTAAACGTGATAAGATTGCAGGTGGTAAAGTAAAAGAATTTAAGTGCTTCGTTGTATCAGCCTTATAATATTATGTCAGACTCGTGATGTACAGACTGTGGATTTCATGCACTTCTGATAATCACAAGTAGGTGCAACCTAAGGTAGGTGGTAGACTAAAATGATTTAACACTAACGGTCAAACCACCACCGGTCAAAATGACCGGTTCCACATTTATTATTTTACAATTATTGAGATAATAAAAATGATTTTATAAGAATTGATTGTATAAATATCTTTAGTAGAGCACGTATTAGAATAGGAGGGTTAGGTTAAGTCTGAACAAAATTAATCTTGTCATTTTTATAAGGGAACATCCAAATTGTCATTTAAGTACTTAATTTGTGGCAATTAAACTAATCGAATAACTGTTTCATTGAGGATATCAGAAAGACTAATGTGTCTACACGAGTGTATCATGAAAAGTAAATTTTAAAAAATTATTAATTAGAGCTGTGAACGGTCCTAAGCATTGCCAATCATATAGCTATAACAATCGTCCGTTGTCCGAGGTTTAAGGAACCGTGACTACAGATTTGTTCTAATGCGTTTATGTTTGTTTTTCAATCGAAAAACATCTTTTCGACTCTCTCTCTCTCGAACGTGCTGAACGGATCCGTGTACACGTGTCTGAATCTTAATGATTACACGGATTGAGATTCGATTGCTACACTTGCACTCGTGTATTTGCATACACGTGAAATAGAGATCTCTCGTAGAAATGGAAAACGCGTGTAAACACGAACCGCGCAGAAGAAGGCGCACTACATACTGTCAATTAAACGGCTAAATACAGTTCAAGTTATATCGAGTTTAATGTAATTTTCATTAGAAACATGCCACCAATAAGTTGACGATAGCTTCACCAAAAAAAATAATCAAGAATACACTAGACTCCCATATAATGCGATGAAAAAATTGTTTAATACTACTGTATAGAATATCTATATAGCCAATGTTTTGTACATGTACTTTACGATTCGTAGTGGTTCACATCGATATACCGTATTCATTATACAAGATTATAAAAAATATGCTTTACAAACATTTGTAGGCTCATAATGGTTCGATAAAATAGACCCAAATACTTGAAATACTAGGCAGAATGCTACTGTACATATGATGTATTAGCCATTTCATCTACTGTATCGGTATGTTTTGTTCATTTTCAATTGAACTGCGCAAAATTACAATTGCACAGTGAATGATGTTATTGCCCGTGTATAAAAGCTACCATTCAGACTCGTATGAATTAATCGTTATTCATGCAGTCGCTACCGATAACTCTGGTAACCTCAGCGGACACATATTTAAATTGTACCTTCAACTCGTTTGATTTATAGTAGAACTGAACAGCGATCAAGTGATTTCAAGGATCTCCGATCATCGATCTATTAACAAGTAATCGAACTTGCCACTTATACTGTATCTTGCGTGTTTATCAGGCTGCGAATTTTTATTAATTTCAATTATTCGCTATAACTCTAATTGTGCGCAATAAAAAAAAAACGTTCAAGTAAATGCTATTGAGTTTGACGAGGGGTATCACATTGACAAAGAATCAATAATCGTTCCCATTTTAAATAATGTTAAGTGCCCCACTTTCTTCCCCAAAAAATTTAATACCTACTAATATAGTAGCCCTCCTTAACCATTTAATTACAAACAAAAATTAAGTCGATATCTTCATTAGATTCAGAGATAACAGCTTGTTACAATTTATCTGGTACATTCTGTATATTTGTAGCTTACAGAAACAACAAAGTAGTTATGTAAACATTGATATATTGTAAAACTTTATACATGTAGCATATATTGTACATACATAAACATGAAAGTAATTGCCTGCACTTTTATGTTACATTAATAAAAAACAGAACGTCCAAATATTGGGGCCCCCTTTCTTCACAAACAAATTTAATACATATTAAAATATTAACATGTATAGCCCTCCTTAACCACTTCGTTCTCACGGACGTGTTATGACGCGACGTCGCTACCGTTCGTATAAGGTCGCAGACGCGTTATCACGCGACGCAATGCCGCTTCCGCGGTGCCACGGACGCGTAAACACGCGACGCAATGCCGTTCGTGCGATGCCACGGACGTGAAAACACGCGGGCTTGTCTTTGCTCCGTCTGAGGACAACTTATTTCTATGTCGTTTCAGTTAGTTCCTGTTTAATTGTTCACGGGAGTAGACCATCATGCGGAGAATTAGAAATCGTATCGTAAGTGACAGCGATAGTGATAGCGAAAGTAGTATAAGTGACCATAACGTTCCATTGTTCGAAAGATGGAAAAATTTAATTACTAAAAGAAAATGGAATATTCCCAGTTCTACAACAAACTTTGAAGCACAAGTTTTTAGTTATACCGACATACATAACGGTGTATTACAGTCATCCGGTATATCGGAAAACAGTTCTCCTCTTTCCATTTTTGAATTTTTCTTCCTGAATCCTGAAATCAATGTTTTTCTTTAACTATACCATTCCCAAAATTAATAATTTTTCGAATTAAAGGACTTAATCTAATAAAGAAACACGCGAGATATGTCGTGTGTAGCATCGCACGGACGGCATAGCGTCGCGTGTTTACACGTCCGTGGCACCGCGGAAGCGGCATTGCGTCGCGTGATAACGCGTCTGTGATCTTATACGAACGGAATCGACGTCGCGTGATAACACGTCCATGAGAGCGAAGTGGTTAACCGTTTAATTAAAATAAAAATTAATTCGATATCTTCATTAGAGTCTCTGAGAAAACAGTTTGTAACACTTTATGTGGTACACGCAGTATAGTATGTAGTTTACAGAAACAACAAAGTAGAGTAACACAGAAACGTTCATTGAACTCCATCTTTTTTAGATTATTTGCGATCTAGCGAATCTATGAAGACTGTATGCACGCGAAATTCTATCTTATCTGTGCTTCGTCACACAACGTACGACCCAACCCAGACCTATCCTATCAAAATGTAAATTTATATTAACATTTCTAAGGACCATCTTCCGATCAAATGTTCTTTTTTTATATGCGTGTTACGGTTGACTAGTAACACCTATATTTTAATCCTTCTACAGGCAGGGCCGTCCTAAGATATTCGGCGACCGTGGGCTACTAAAAATAATGCGTCCCTCTTCACAGAACTGGAAAAAGTCAATTTATTACCATTACACTAAACAAAACCATAAAATTCATACATAATTAAAAAAAAATCTATATGAACAAAAACAAACTTTATAGTAAACAAAAAACAAAAGTAACTTATATATTTATTTTCCTAGCTTTTTCTTTTGCGTGTTTAGATATAAATTATGTTAACGCAGCGTAGGCCATGCATACTCGTATTATGTTTTGTTCTTCATATATTCTTCAGTTTGTTTTAACGTTGTTCAGATCGCTTTGATGTATGGTCCTGTCAAATTATATAATTATATTTTGGTTATTACATTTTGTATTTCGTGTATTCTCAATTTAATTAACATACATAACTGACAATTAATAATTTAATAAAATACTCAAATCATTTAATTTACTCCGTCCCAAAGAAGACCGTAAATAATTGTATATCCTTTTCAGTGCTGAAAATGATCTTTCACCGTTGCAATTTGTAGTGGCAATACATAAAAAAATGTGCAGTGCTGTAGCCACGTTAGGAAATGTAGACTGAATTTTCGAGTAAATTGTTGTCCTTAAACTAAGTCCACAGTAGATATATTTTCTTTATTTTCCAATAAATATACGTGTTCTACAACAAAATATAATTAAGTTTAATAATTTACAGACGCAATTCTTGTATTTTTCTTGAAAATTATCTAAAGTAAGATCGAAACGTCGAAAAATATGATTGTGGTCATTTTCAAATAGTGTTTCAAATAATAATTGATCGAACCAGTGCGCCTAAAGCATAAAAATATTGATAGAGAAGGACAGAATGAAATGCAGCGCGGCGTTGGCAGACAGTGGAGTGGGTAGGCACTGAATAGTGATCGTGTCCACGAACCTGGACAGTAAAGGGAAGTTTATTGTAGTGAAAAGAGGTTTGATGATGGGGGACCTGACAGTTCTGGAAGGGAAATAGGTTGGAAGTCCCTGTTCTAAAGTATTTACCGCGTCAAAAAATATTTTGGACAAAACCTGTAGATCTGGACAGGCTGCTTCTTTTATGCCATATCACTTTTTTTCGTAAAACGAAAAAATTGAGAAAAACGTCGGATCAAAATCAGAAAATTTATTCTGATATTCGATAATTATTCATTATTTTTTATGAATAAACATTAGCACATTTATGTATATTATAACACATTTCTCGACGCGGTAAATAGTTTAAAAGATATCCGAAAGCAACGATTTTCTCAACATTAAATTAATTAATTTAATGTTCATTCGTCTTCTTGGAGCACGTTTTCCCGTTATCCGATCGAGCTGAAACTTTGCACAGATTTTTTAAAAATTATTTGCAACAACCCTAGGGGCTGCCGTAAAATAAATTCGGGAGTCGCATTTAAGAGCCACACTGACCTATACGTTTTTAGTATAAATATATAAAATCCGCAGTCTAGTGATCAGAGGTGTTGCTCCATCCAGTACACTTCTTAAAAGGTCACGTTCTTTCGACGTGAATGACCTGGTGTAACTTTCTCGACACCCTTAGCGCTGTTTTCGTCAAGTCTTCGGAACTTGTCCGAGCCTGGAAAATACAGTTCCGGTTCGAAGTGTATAAATAGCGACCTGCGTATGTCCCGTGCGTGTATAATACTGTTGCCGAAGGTTTGAAAATAGTATCGCAGGCTTGGTAGCTACAGTCGGTCTTATAATTGGTGGCACTCGCTTTGTGAATCAGATTAACATTTTTCACAATTGGTTAAAACAGCTTCAGCTTATTTTAGACAAATCGCGTTTAATCGGAATCACAAAGAAGATAATAAAATTTGCTTTTCACCACTGTTGTCTTTGTTCTTGTAACGGAAATTTAAGTAGTAATTAATTCTAATTTAGTTTCCTGATATTTGTATGAAATATTACTTTGCAATAAGCAGGCTTTAAATTAAATGTTAATTAATTTGATTATTATTATTATGTAATCTAATATATGAATGTACAAAACACATATCTTAAATTTTTGTTACAAGCACAAACGAAAAAGGAAGTTAGAAGAAGGAACTTCTATCTTTTTCGAAAAGTCGAAACGAAATTTTCCAAAATGTTTATAACATCTAGGACATTTGTGTCATCTAGGAAAATAATTTAATCAGGCAGAAAAACTGGAGTCGTTTGGTCCATTGGTAAATAGGTTATTTAGGTTTAAAGTGAGTGCCATCAATTATGAGACTGCCTGTATACGCGGCTCGATGCGCAACTCTTGCATGCACGTGATTCCACGAAAATGATAATAGAGCCGTCTCTCGGCCCGCAGCCAGGCGCATGATGCATAATCGGCTGAGACGGAATAAGCCAGAAAAATCAAATCAAGAACTTTTCGAGAAACGGTTTTCGAGCCGATCAAATGGAAGTTACAGTTCTTTGACTAGTTCAAGATTGATTTAATTCGAATGATTGTACAGAAGAGCTCTACAGAGTAGTGTGGACAATATTCTGATCCAAAAAATATAAAATATTAGAATTATTATTATGTCTTTAGATACTAAGTATTCTGTAATGCAACCTAATTTTTTTTAATATTGTTTATTTATAAAGGTCGCATTAACATCGAGGTCATTAGCGACCACTTTTGGTATATAATTATACATACAATGTTTTGTTTTCGCAATAATACATGAGTGTGAGTATAACTAAATTTTGTAGTATATGTCTTTTTGTTCTACCGATCAATCTTGTTTATTATCCTACATTTGACATCTTGAGTCAGGAACATACTTTACTACAATAAGTATTCAAACTGACAATATAAATTGTAAGAAATGTCAAATATCTCGTGACGTATTAACAATTAGATGACCTTGGATTAGTACAGTAAACGTCCCTTTACTGTCCAACAGCCGTGTTTTACCAACAGTAATCGTACCTGAACACTATTTTTGATTTATGATTGCGTCTACCTCGCCGCACAGTGTGCCAAATGGTCATTTCAGCTGGATAACTGTTTTACTGTCGTATAAAATATGAATAATTATTAAATTCTTATAATAGTCAGTTGGTTTTTTGTTAATTAAACAATATATTTTAAGTTATTTATAATTAAATATAAATTACAACAAAATTATTAATTGACCTATGTAGCTCAAAATATGCTCGTATAAGGACGAAAAGCCGACTCCCGCAAACCGACGTTTTGGGCCCAAAATCTACTTAGATTCTAGTTCCTTCATAGTTCCCTGTATGTTTCGACACAAAATCTAGTAATATTCTAGGGATGTCACGTGGGTAGCCCTTTCAGTGGCGACGGACAGGTGGAGATGTGTAGGTGCATGGAGCCAACATCACTGGAGCGTCTCGGCGTTGGAGGCGCCAGAGCGTCGCGGCGCCACCCCCGGCGCCTGTCATAACGCCGCCAGCTCCCACCTCCTCTGATTCTCTTGAACCCCTCACTCTCTCTCTCTCTCTCTCTCTCCTCCCTCTCATCCTTCCTCTTCGTCCTCGTTGTCTCGTGTGCGTTGCCTTTCACGTTTGGTATCGTTGCTTTCTCTCTCTCTCTCTCTCTCTCTAGCCTCTGTTAAACTCTTCTCCGTCTCTTCTCACCCTCTCTGTGTGTTTCGTCTCCCTCAGGTTTTTATTTATTATTCTCTGCTCTCCGTCAAACTTTTATCCCGCTTCTTTATTCTTTAATTCGCTCGCACTCGCGTGGCTTGTGCTCTCTATCTTTCGTCTCCGTTATGGATTTCACGCCCGGCTATCTGCCCCCCCCCACTTCGATAGCGTTATCTTCGTTTGTTGCATTTATAACGCGCCTAATCATTTTCGCTTGTTCTGCACATATGTATTACTGTGTCCTAACCCCTTACGGGGGTAGGCAAATCACGTGACATCCCTAGAATATCACTAGTTTTAGGGGTTGAAACATGGGTTTGCGGGGTCCAATTGTTTGTCCGTATACGAGCATATTTTGAGCTGAGTGAGGGCTCATTCTAAAGAGGAAGATAGAAGGCAGCGCGTTCAGCTCATGATTTAACGAGATTATGTTTACTTATATCGCAGATTGTAATGTATTATTCTGTCACAAAACGACGTCTTTGACTCGTATGATGGGGCACAGCGCGCCGCAATGAACCTTCCTCTATCAAATGAACCTTTGTGCAGCTCAAAATATGCTCGTATAAGGACAAACAATTAGACCCCGTGATTGCATTCAATTTCCCCATATTCCGTTCACGAAGACAGAGTCTAGAGCAAGTCTGTAGCCAATTTTAGTTCAGCTAGTTAGACGAGATAGCGTCTAGTCATTAGGACTGTCAACATGGGATGATAACAACAAAAATATAAAGGACTTGGATCCAAAAAAAAAGTGTAATTATAGCAAAACTGAAACGTTAGACTGATACATATGCATGTTTATCAGTGTTCCCACAAAAATAACTTTTTTTTCTGCACACATAAATACCCTAGAATCGGTTACCCTACCCCCTTCAGCATTTTCATAGGTAGGAAATGACACAACAGTTAACTTGAAAATAATATTTACCTGCCCATTGTTGCAATAAATGCTCCAAATCCGCCATCTACTGATTACCTTTCGTCGCAAGAAGCACTGTGGAAGGCGTCTAATTCGGTTACGTTGTTTAGTTTTCAGAAGGACCTGAGGAACAAGCTTGGAACGAACGAGCCGCCATAACTGGAACACGCTCGCGCACACGACCACGAAGAGACAGAAACGAAGAAGAGCCGGGGGACGTAAGAAAGAGATACGACGATACTGTAAGTATGAGTCATTCGAGTAGCCGCTTCCGATTTGCAAATCGCATTCGGCGCCTTATTTTGGCAGAATTAGTGCGTTAAAAGGATTTAATTATATATAAATTATTTATATTAGATAATAATTTATATGTTAAAATTTAATATTGTGTTAGATTTAATTTATTTAATTACTTTACTTATTATAGTTTTGATTAGCATAGGTTTTTTAACATTATTTGGGCGTAAGGTATTGGGTTATATTCAGGGCTGTAAGGGTCCTAATAAAGTGATATTTTTAGGGTTGCTTCAACCTTTCAGAGATGTAATTAAATTATTAAATAAGGAGTTATTTTTTTAGATAAAATTAATTTAAATTATTATATATTTATGCCTATTTTATCTTTGATATTGTCAATGATATTGTAATTAATTTACCCTTTCTATACTAATATTTATGTAATAAATTTAGGGGTTATTTTTATATTGGGGATTATAAGAGTAGGGGTCTCTTTCGTCGGGGACTTCGTAAAACTGCAGTCCATCTGCCGCTCGTTTCACCCGGTTGTCGTCCCACCTTCTCGCCTATGAGTCAGATGAGTGTCTGCTACCCCTTACACTTATCCCTCCGGATCCGAGGATCCAGGGGATCCGCGTTTAGTGATTTTTTTTTATTTTAAGTTAAGTTAAGTTTCATAGGATTTTTATTGGAGTTTTATAGGATAGTTATGTGATTCTAATTTTCTACAAGCGATCTCGTTATAACTTTCTAAGAAACGATTCATTTGTTTCGAAGTTGCAATGTGCTGCAAACTTTTAAGAGGCAGTGTACATTAGAATTTTATCTTATCAGATTCCGATATAATGCTTTCTTAAAGAAAATATTGTTATCGCGAATTCTTTGTTAATAAATCGAAGATTACAATTCAAATTAATCAGTACAAGAAGGTATATAGTCCAGTCGCCAGGTACTTTTACCTGGAAAGTATTCCGAACTTAATGAAATTTTGACACGTCATTTAGGGGTACTCTGGGGTGTCGAATCTCAGTTTTCGACCTCGAGGACCCTGTACTAACTTGGGGAGGGGGAAAAAAACCACGATTTTTATTACTTTGTTTTGGTTTTTCGCCTATTACTCAAAAACTGTGGGTTCTAAGAACTTTTGTTTCCCATTTTTGGAAAGAGCATTGAATTTCCTTCAAATTTCATGGATCACTCTTTTTTTACCATATAGGCACCGAGAGACAGGTGTTGAACGACGATTTGTGAATGGGAGTGTACCTTTAGAACCGGGCGGACAATCTTTCCATTTCCACGTTTTGTTCTGGTTTGCAAAGTGTTACGCGAATCGATCGTTAATCGGCCTCTTCGTTAAGCCGCGACAGCGATAATACGCGAGCGACGTTTACGAATCGAACGACGATCATATTTATTGGACGACTGTCATCGAACCGGGAGACCGGGAATTGAATCGAGCGTTACAATGTCCGGTGATTGCTCGAATTTCCGTCCCGACGGACTTCCGCGAGACCGTGTAAACAAATAAAAAAACGAAAGAAGAATGGGTGTGATTCGATGTTGGAACTTTTCGTGCGTGAGAAACCATGGTCGGAGACGTCGACCTGCCCACCTGTCGTCCGATGTTCCTCGATGTTTGATATCGTGGCAGGTAAATTTTCATTCGCGTGTGACTGTCAACCCTTTGCCTTACTATTGTAACGAATAGCCGTATTTATTATAAGCAATCATTGACAGACGTGTTTGTCACGGGCGCGTTCGTTTCGCTCTGTCTTCTTTTTTCTAATTCGTTGGTGATCGTAATTTTACAAGTCTGTTATTTTCGATTTTCTACTTTTATAAATTTCACTATATATAGGGTTGTCTGCTAATTATAATGAGAAAATATTAAATTCAATATCAAAAGTGTAGAAGACACAATAGCCCTAGGTAACTTTTATTTATTTCTGAAGTTTAAATCCCCAGGTTCATCACCTGTTTAAAAAAAAAATACGTATACATACAAAAATTTAACCGTATATGTACTATTTAACCCTTAGCACTAGGATGGTGTCTCAGAGTCACCACTAAACATTGCCATACAGTAAATTGGCGATATTTTTCTCAACGCCAGTTCCGAGTAGGGAGAAATATCGTGTGGGGACACTATTTTTTTATGACAAAGTACAATTGAAGCCAATCCAATTCTTATAATTTTATTTTGATTCCTCTCAGGGTTACAATTCTTAGACACAACTTCCCTTTCTTCCATTTCGCTCACTTTCACGCCGCTCTTAGCCTATCCTTAATCTAACTTAGCTTAATTACTATATACTAACTTAACCTTAAACTTAGCCTTAGACTTAAAATTAACTTATTTAATTATATATATATATATATATATATATATATATAATTAAATAAGTTAATTTTAAGTATAAGTTTATATTAAGTATAAAATATTAAGTAATAAATATATATATATATATATATATATATATATATATATATATATATAGAGAGAGAGAGAGAGAGAGAGAGAGAGAGAGAGAGAGAGAGAGAGAGAGAGAGAGAAATTGTATTTACAAAAGCTAATAACTACCTTAACCCTAATCTTACACACTCACTACTAATCCAATTACAAAACTTCTTTATTTTTCATTACTTTTTGTTGTGGGATATTACATTACATAGAATTTTCAGGGGTTCGAGAATATGCAAATGTTAAAACAGTAGTGATTGTAATAAATCTTTCTGTTTTCAAGTGTCACAAAATGTATAAGAATCAAAACAGCAATGCCTGTAACGAAATAAAGTTTCAGATTTCGGTTTTATTTAAAAATTAACTAACGTACTGAGGTACGTATACGTGAAATAGGGATCTCTAGTTTAAACAGCGGGTTAAACGGGGACGTTATTTTTCATGCTGGAGTGTATCAACAGCGAGAGTCCGCGTGATTAGCACGTATGCCAGGATCCAATAAAAGAACGAAGCTTGTAGAGCGAGCATAATCGTGTCTTCGTTACCTAGTACCGATCGACGGGGACCCACAATTAGTTCTCGTCAGGCGTCATCACTGCGGAAAGAGACTGACGTTTCAATTTAGAGGCCACGATCGATCCGTTTTTGGTTAACGCACGGTTCGTGCTGGTTACCATTTCTTTACCTTGCCTTGGGCTGTCATTGTCATCCTCCTCGACACCCGCGCCGCTTACTTGCTGTATGTAAGGTCGTCATTCGTATTTTTACCGCTGGACGCACACTATGGCGAATCCTAGTTTTTATACGTCTCGTCGCAGATATTTTTTAATTCAATAAATATAATACACCTCCTGGTAGCTTCACAAGTATTTCATTTGAATTTTTCTTCTTTGTTCTTTGAAAGTTCTTGTATTCTGTGTGGTCCCTGTATTCTTCAACTAGAAAAATCTAGAGAGTATTTTCGAACGTGCAACATTTCGAGAACCGGAGCAGCCTTGTAATAAACGGGTCGCGCAATTTAACGGGCAATTAATATCGGGCCAGCTCGGAATAGTCGGTAACTCGGGTCGGCAGACAAACGAAAAATTTTAGTAACGCCCACCACCCTCTCGAGAAGACTCCGTCCTGTTCTATCCGTCTGTTTTCTCTCTTACTCTATTTCTGTGTGTTTTCTCTCTTATTCTCTCTCTGTCTCTGTGTTTTCTCTCTTATTCTCTCTCTCTATGTGATTTCACTCTTATTCTCTCTCTGTGTGTTTTCTCTTATTCTTTCTCTCTATGTGATTTCACTCTTATTCTCTCTGTGTGTTTTCTCTTATTCTTTCTCTCTATGTGATTTCACTCTTATTCTCTCTCTCTCTGTGTTTTCTCTTATTTTCTTTCTGTGTATTTCTCTCGTATTCTCTCTCTCTCTCTCTCTCTCTCTCTCTCTCTCTCTCTCTCTCTCTCTCTCTCTCTCTCTCTCTCTCTCTCTCTCTCTCTCTCTCTCTCTCTCTCTCTCTCTCTCTCTCTCTCTCTCTCTCTCTCTCTAAATTAATCTATATATTAATTGTATGCTTCAAACGCTACAATTTATGAGCACAAGACAAAGGCTGCACTACAATATGTGCATATTTATTTTTAAGATCTTAAATAATATGATGCCTGTGCAATCTAGTAATAGACTTAGAATAGTAGGCGTTGAAAGTGTAATGCAGACACGACGAGCGGGGAATATTGCAGTGGAATTTCGTAAAACAAGAAGTGCCCAAAAACGTGTATTCTATGAAGGAATATTAATGTATAATGCACTACCAGACGAAGTAAAATGCTGTCATAATTTAGACGTATTTAAGAGAATGATAAAGGAATTCGTTACAACAAATGTTATGTAATATAAATGTAATAGAAAATAGCTGAGAAAGCTAATAAATAATCAATCAATCAATCAATCTCTCTCTCTGTCTGTGGGTGTGTGTGTTTCATCTATTATTCTTTCTCTGTCTGTTTTCTCTCTTATTCTCTCTTATTATCTCTCTGTTTTCTCTCTTATTCTCTCTCGCAAGATCGTGAAACGCGTCCGCGCGTTAACGACGCTCGTCGAGCATATAAATAATGATCCTGACGGTGTCGGAGTGCATATCGTGGCCACGCGGATGCACTCGTCTCTCTCGAGTTGACCCCATTGCGATTAATGAGGTCAGTCCTCTAAATACATTCCATGAAAATTGGAAAGTGACGTACCGCGGTCGAGTGAAGTAACTTTGCTCAACGGCGAATCAATTTCTGCAGCCGAATGGCATCGGATCGGATAATGCATCGCGCCGGGGGTTGTTTCGACATTTATTTCATTTCGCGCTTCCAGTCCACTGTATTTCAAATCGTCCGAGATGCGGCAAGCTCTCGGTTGTGTGCGTATCATTTTTCTAAATAATCGAGAAAATCATTTTGAATGATTGAATTATGAAAATTAATCCGAATTTTAGGAATTTTGTTACACAGAAAGTATTTACAATTAGTAATATTTCCCGTTCCACGAAGTCGGCGACAAAATCAAAGAACTTTCGATAGAAATGAGATAGAGCGATGAAATTTTTTCTAAATTAAAGGTGATACTTTGTAGAATATGGGAAAATAGGAAGATTATAGTACGAACGTTTTTTAAAACAGTTATTGGAAACATGAAAACAGTTGAAATTTGTTGGACAGCATGTGATTGATGATCAGACTGCGGATCTTTATTGTAGTCATGGCTATTGAAAATTTTCATAAAAAGTTAGGTCATAAAATACGACAGAATTCAGTACGATTTGAATTTATTTCAGATCTGAATACGGAAACTAAGATTTTAATTGAGTAGAGTTTTTTAAAATTCCTCTACAAAAATTGCGAATTGTATAAACATCCCCAGTCTATTAATGATATTATACACACAATAGGTAGAGTGGAGAGACCAGTTTTAATCTGGCGACTCTGAGGACAGTTACGGAGAGACTACTGTATAGAGATATGAAAAAGAGCGAGGCACGCGATTCTCGGCAAATAAAATACGCGAATTCATTTTCTCTGTTGCGTATACACGAAGCTACGTCACGGTCGTAGCATAAACAATTTAAAAGCTCGCTCACGAAGCTTGTTTCTGTGTTTCAGTCGAGTGATTCCGGTGGTTTTCCTGCACGCAGTTCACCCAAGGCAGTCGCAATGGCCACCCTATCCTTGCGTATCTACATCCCGGAGAAAAACGCCACGAAGACGATGCAATTCGACCCGAGCACATCCGTTTACGATGCGTGCCGTATTATCAGGGAGAAGCTCGTTGAAGCGAGTAACATGGGCCAACGTAAGCTCCTACTTACGTTTTTTTTTACAAAGTTGCAGCGATATGAAGACAACATTGATGGTTAACAAAAATTTTGTGCAACTTTGTACCATCACACAGGGTGAAACAATTTTTTTGATAAGTCACGTTAATATCATTTGGAAGGGCTATCTTTCCTATGTAAAATGTACGGTTGTTCATTATTGTGCGATATTTTTTATTCGAATTATCAAACATTGAAGTAAATGTTGGATTTTTTACTTTAACTGGTTCTAGAGAAGGCGAAAAAATTATCGTAGAATCTTGTGCAAAAAAGCAATAGAAAGAACGTTTCTTTCTCTTCGAGGCTCTACTTTTGTTTTTTCAATTTCAGTAACATTTCATTACAATCTTGAAAAGTATAAACATGAATTATAAAAATATAAATATAAACTTTCTTTTCTTTTTGTATGAAATTCTGAACATTGAAGAATTTCTTGTCATCTAGACTCCGGATTTTATGCGTTTATGATAAAAATGATTAGGTCAATTTAAGCAAATTTATAAAATAGTTACAGTTAATGAAATGGTTAGCTAAAATAGTTATTCTGATTTGAAGCGTGTGCAATAGATTTTGTGACTACGTGAGTATAGTTGTTTTTGGTCTTTTTGACTTGGTAATGAGATGATCGTTTCCATTGACAGCCAAGGACTACGGACTATTCCTTGCCGACGAGGATGTCAAGAAAGGAGTCTGGCTGGAGCCAGGGCGGAATCTTGATTATTACATTCTGAGGAACAGCGATCTTCTCGAGTACCGGCGCAAACTACGGACCCTCAGAGTGCGCATGTTGGATGGAACGTTGAAGACACTGCTAGTGGATGACAGTCAACCCGTCGCCAATCTCATGGTGGTAATTTGCACGAAGATTGGCATCACGAATCATGACGAATACTCGTTGGTGCGCGAGCTGGCCGACGAAGAGACCGAGAATCAGAAGCCAGGAAATTTCGGCACTCTCACCCTCAAGAGAAAGAAAGAAGAGAAAGGCGAACGGGATGCGAAGATGGACCAGCTCAGAAAGAAACTGAAGACCGATGACGAAGGTAAATAATTAGACCAGAGCCCAATTCCGAATTAACGCTAATCCGTTCACTCGTGAAAACGAGTCTTTACTTGTCAGGTTGGTCTCGCTACAGGTTTCGCTGGATTTAATCCTTTGCACTACGAATTTTGTCTTTCATTTTTCTTCCCAATAACTTCCCTTTCATTTCAACCCCCTGCTTCACAATATCGAGTCAACCTCTTGACGAAGCTTTTGAACAGAGTGTGAGAAATATGTATGTTATTTATTCTCTGTAAACAGAAATGAAATTCTATTTTGTTATAGTCAGTATATAGCTTTTGCAGAAAATATACAATAAATATAAACTTTCTCTATTTTATGAAATTCTGAACAATGAAGAATTTCCAATCATTAGACTAAAATTTACAATAGTGAAAAGATTAAAAGACTTTAAGAGTATTAATATATTATTTTCAATACGTTAAAAGCATTAGTGATAAATATAAATTTATGTTTAGCTCCTGTGCCTTGCAATCGATGCACAAACATTTTATTTTTGCGTAAAGATTGCGTAAAGACAAAATAAATACTCGTGCAAGGGATTAACACTAACCGTACCGAGCGAAAATGTGACTGGCACAGTTGTTCGTTTCATAAAAATGATAAGACTGGATTTATTTAAATTTCACGCAATTTTTAGAACAGTGTCTACTTGAACGAAGAAATTTATTTAATAATTTCCGATGTAACACCTTTATAATTTCAGTAATTAATTTGCATACCTATTAACACTTCATAGTAGATATTAAATTCTCTTTTAGTGTTCAGGGCTTTTCCCAGACATTTTTATTTAATATCCCTGTAATATTTACGTTTTTCCAATGTTCCTCTATTTCTATTTCTAATACAGTCCGTATCAAATGTTAAGTATTGTTCTAAAATTTCATGGGCTAAAAATTGTCTTGTACCGATCAGAACTTTTTCCACTCATTTTTATTTAATAATTTTGTAATACTTGCATTTCCCCAGTGTTTCGCTATTTTCGCTGATCTCATCCACTGAGGAACTGTGTAATCTCTTTTCATAGTGAACTGGATAGATCCGAGTAAGACGTTGCGGGAGCAAGGAATAGACGAGTCGGAGACGGTGTTGCTGCGGAGGAAATTTTTCTTCTCGGATCAAAATATCGACAGCCGAGACCCCGTGCAATTATCTCTTTTGTACGTTCAAGCAAGGGATGCAATTCTAGACGGCACGCATCCGGTTACCCAGGAGAAAGCTTGCACTTTCGCCGGAATACAATGTCAAATACAATTTGGCGACTACAAGGAGGACAAGCACAAACCGGGATTTCTTGAGTAAGATTCTAAATTAAATATTGTTATACAGAGTGTTTTGAGTGTTCAAAACGAATTCTGAAAATACAAGAAAGGTGTGTGACGTAATCTAAATGGTTTCAAAAGACGAAACAGATAGAAGAATCATTTTTTAGAAATTGTAATTTTTTAATCTTTTTTCCAAGGTCACTCGTGGTTTTTACATATACACACATATTTTTTGTTGTTGTATGTTATAGCAAACATTATTGTGCATTTATTCATGTTTAATAGCACGACCTTCAAGTGACCTTGAAGGCGAAAAAATTAGTTTTAGTTTGAAGAATACAAAAGTAATAAAGGGTAATATAATCTTATTTTATTAGTTGCAGTTTTCTATTTGATCTGTTAATTTTTCTGATGAAAGGATAAGATTCGCAGTCTAGTTACCGATGAGAACGTTTAATTGCTGCATATAAATTATTTATACCCGAAACGCATTGTTCCCACAGCCTGAAGGAGTTCCTGCCTCAATCGTACGTGAAGGTGAAGGGTATCGAGAAGAAGATCTTCGCGGAGCACAAGAAACACGGAGGCGTCTCCGAGCTCGACGCCAAAGTTCTCTACACGAAAACAGCAAGATCGTTGAGCACATACGGCGTGACGTTCTTCCTGGTTAAGGAAAAGATGAAGGGCAAGAACAAACTGGTGCCGCGTTTGCTCGGCGTCACGAAGGACTCTGTGCTGCGACTCGACGAGAAGACGAAGGAGATCCTGAAGACCTGGCCGTTGACCACCGTCCGACGTTGGGGCGCTTCGCCGAACACGTTCACGCTCGATTTCGGTGATTACTCCGACCAATATTACAGCGTGCAGACCACCGAGGCCGAGCAAATCCTACAGCTTATTTCCGGTTACATCGACATCATCCTGAAGAAGCAGAAGGCCAAAGACCACTTCGGCATCGAGGGAGACGAAGGCTCTACTATGGTCGAGGACAGCGTGTCGCCTCTGAAGTAAGTTTTGCTTTTGCTGCGCGTGTTAATTTGTTAATTGCGATTCTGATGAAGAAGCAGGGTCGTCTGTATCCGTTGTGTATGTTAGGCGCAGTATCTAGGGTCTGAGAAATTTTTCTCGTCAACAAGAATTTATTTGGATGGTTTAAAGGATTTTCCTATTCAGAAGACTGAGAAATTGATTTTTCTGTTTCTGAAGGATCATGTCGATTTATTATTCTAGTTTGACAATTATTTTAATCTTGCCTCATTATGCAAAGGAATTTACAAATCTAATTTTTCATCTTTCCATCGTGTGTGAATTTTCTACCATTATACCAATTTGATACCACAAAACAAATTAGATTGAGAAAATAAGAAGGAAATTAAGTTGGAATAACATTCATTTAATTTTTTATATTCTGTCTGTCATGATACAAGTTGCAGCCACGCTTATATCAATCAAAGAATGAATTTCATTCTTTATATAAAACGAGTAGAACTGCTACAATTATGATATCTTTATTTTTCTCTTGCCTAGAAATTTGAGAAGATTATTGAAACGTAAATGAAATAGTTACTGAATCGTGTTACAGTCTCGTGGTTGAACAATCGCAATTCTGGTCTGAAATATCGTGTTCTAGAGTGGAATAGTTGAATAATGCCACGTGAATGTGGAGGGAGAAAAGTGAGACTCGAATTATAGAGTGCTCGAGGTCCACGAATACTGCGGCACGGTCCTGCAAAGATGTGGGACAATTATCGATGCTAACTGAGCTCCTGAGTTGCCAGTTCCCTTTTGCCGTACGCGACGAAACTGATTAAATGATTCTCGAGCTTTTGTTTTTGAAAATTTTAATCATGGAGGAGTTTTTGAGACAAAGACAGAGGAGCTATATAGAAGCCAGACGAGGGTATGAATTTTAGTGTGGCACTTCTCCTTTACTTCGATATCTAATCGCATATAATGTGTGCAAAACAGATTTCTATCTGAAGATGCATACATTATGCAACTTTATTGAAAGATTTAAAATTAAAAGAATTTTCTAATGCTTCCCTCTTCAATCTATATAAGATTTGGAATAGTTTTATTCGAAATTCATATGAAAGGCATAATTTGAAAAAAAATGATTATTTGATACAATTTTAAATGTCCAAAGGCTTCAATCTTAACAGTTATTAATACATTCTGTGTGAGACATTTTTTATATATTGTACTTTCTTCCTTTAATAATTTCATTTAAGATGCTGATGTTCATCTCTTTCTACTGTTTTAAATTTCACCTCTTCTTTGTTCTTGTCATAAATTGCGTAAAACCAGTCCAATAATTCCAGTGAATTTTTCATATCTTTTTCTGAGGCAGTTAAATCATCCGAAACAATCCAAATATGTGTTAAGAAGATGTATTGTAGTTACTAATATATTGACAGTTTTAAACAATGTATGTTAGATGTATAAGTAAGAATTGATAGTTTAAATTCATATCTGATACAGATAAGTAAGCAATTTAGATCCTTTAAGTCGGTGATAATAATAATGTCTGTTATGATTTTCTTTTTGTTCGAATGATTAATTCAGTTTATTTTTCTCGACAGAGCAACGTTTATGCAACATGCAACAAGCAACGTCGGCAAAGGAAATGTAGAAGCTGTATCAGTGGCTATACCAGCAGTTATGAGAGTCGGAGATGGTAAGACATCTTCAACATTTGTACAGTTCCTCCAAAATCAGTGTCTTGTATCCGTAGATTACCTTTTAGATTTCTGACTCCGGTTGTTGCTAATTATTAGACTGCGGACTATATGTAATTACGAGCGAAATTTCAAACCATCAAAAGATTCAAAGAATTTAAGAACATCTATGTGTTAGTTTGAACTTATTAAAATGATTAAAGCAGGGAAGAAAGTATGTGATACGTGTGCCCGACAAATTGATGAAGACAATTTTTATTTTGCATAAAGATCCGCAGTCTACTAATTATAATAACTACATTGCGGATCTTTATGCAATTATGGTTTATAAGAATTTCCAAAATGCTAGAGCATCAACTTTGACAGGATTTAGTACGATTTTTATTTATTTTGGACCTACAAATGTTACTACCAATGAAAACAGGATTTTATTTGGTACCACTTTCTGAAAATCTGTCTATAATAATTGAAAATTGCATAAACATCCGTAGTCTAATAATAATGATACCCGTGTTTAATAAATTGTAATAATAATTTGTTCCTCCCCTTCTCGTCAATTCTATAGAAGAACGATTTAATATCTTTAATTTGATCTAAGACGACATAAGACACTGCATTTTGACATTGCCTGACTATTCTAAAGTGAAAGGCAAAAAGGGGAGCTGAAACCCTTGCACATTTGAATCCTCGGGCATTAGCTATTGATTTCGGCAATTTTGTATATACTATACTGCTGGTTCGACAAGTTTAAACAAAATCATACATTACGAGCACTCTGGTTAAAGATTTTCTATCTTTCTCGGGATTATAATGCTTTCAATGAGAAATATGTTACAAATATGTTGGTAAACGTTTCATAAAGAAGTTATTTAAAAAGAAAGAACTTTTATCGCTGAATCAGTATTGTTTCGCTAATACACTGCTGTCTATGTTTTTCTCACTCGCTATCCTTTTGTAGGAGATAAGGAAATAGTATCTGCACAGGATTTAAATGAAATTTTAGATTCAAGTTTTCGTTTATATTGAAACATTACTGTATGCATAAAATCCGTAAAGATTACTCTTTTTAAAAGGAAAAATTATATAGTTATCATTCTTTTCTACAATTAGAATGATTAGATTTCATGTATTAATGATTAAAATAACTAGGTGCAACTTATAACAAAACAAAGATGAATACAATTCAAAAGTGTTTTAATATCAGATGATAGCATAAGTTCGAGCCTGATTGGAAAGCAAAATTCAATGGTTAAATTTTAAAGAATACAGCTGTATCAATCAAATGTATAGTCATCATTCTTTTCTAATTGTAGAAACAAAAGATAATCTGATACGTATACTGATAATCTGTAACGTATGGGCTGTATGGTTGATGTGACATCACTTCCCAATCAAACTCCAATAATTTTTCACGTATAACCGAAGATGTGCGTGGTCTAGTGTTATCATGGTGATAGAAACCCATAGCGCTGTTAGTACACTTGCTACTGATCGTTATAATAGAAAAACTGATCAAGTCGCAGACTGTACCGGTACACTATAATCTGCCAGTGGTCCAGTATGTCTTTATTTTGTCCGTAGTGATCTGACTGCTCTTGATACTTTAAACTTGTCCAACTGTACATGTTTGTCTCGTTGTTACACGTTTAAAAGACGCGTGAACCTGAAGAGCTTCTCTAAATGTGTTGCTTCGCATCACGGAGCTGATTAGTGGGTATCTAGCTTCTTGTCGAGCGTGCTCGGTGTCGTGCAATCGATCGTAACGATCGACCATTGTAAATACCACTGGGATAGTTGCATGATACGATTTATAGGGGCTCGACCATATGAGACTGGGCACATGGGCGGTGCTCAATACACGACTGTCAGCGGCCAGGTGAACATCGCTCACGCTCCACCGATGGTAAGAGCTATGAGAAACTTAAAGGCCTTTGCTCGTGTTGAATCCCAGTGTTTCCCGTTAACTGATCATTCAGATCATTTAGAGCTATGCAACATGCCATACCTCTGTATTGTAATTTGTAATTTGACGATTTATCGATCAACTGGTGTGATCATTGCATACTCTTACTTAAGGGGAGCCTGCTTTACCAACTTCAAAATGTCCATTTGCTGTAATTAACCCCTTGCCCTGCGATTTATTTTATAGTTTCAGTGATTAGAATTTTTTTCTAAAATTCATTTTTCCCCGTAAGCGGATTTTTAACAATTCATTTGATAAAAGCATAAAATTCGGTGCGAATCGTTCGACCAGCTTTACTGAAATTTGGTTTATTCACAAGAGAAACACTGGTTTATTCACAAGAGCAAAAGCCACAGTAATATCCACTGTAGTAATAGTTTAGATCGAGCATCTTTAACCGATCGCAGCATATAATCGGCAATACATTTAAGTTTTAGAAATCAGTAATAAGTTGATTTCGTTCTAAGTTGAAGCGAATTTCCATGCGACTAATAGACGGTTACATTTATTTTCATGCTAGGCGCCTTCTATTACGGACACAGAGTAGGTACAAAATCATAAAACTTTCAGTTATTGTGCAATTGGTTAGTGAAAAGCAACATCGAATGCAACGATTTTCGTTTTGGTTGAATTCTATTATGTTTTTGATTTACCAATACGTGCAGACGTCACTGAAATGTAACATTATACAAATTGGTATTGAACCGTGGAAAAATACGCGATTTTGTTCATATACATATACGTTAGACTGTAAGACAGTGAAGTCTGTATTGTTGATTCTTTTTCTTTCATGTAACATACAGTTTTGTTTGCTATGTATTTTAAACTACGTCATACGTTGGTTCCTGAAAAATTTATTATTTTATACTATTTATAGGATTATTGTGTGATTACAGGTTGTTTAATCTTTTATGAAATGTACTTTGCCTATTGATTATGAATAAACTGTGAATGTTTATGCAATTTTCAAAAACAAAGTGGTACGAAATAAAATTCCATTTTCATTGGTAATAGCGTTTGTAGATACAAATTAAATAAAAGTAGTACTAAATTCTATGGAATTAAATACTCCAGCAATTTTTTGAAAATTTTTATAAGCCATAAATGCATAAAGATCCGCAGCCTAGTTATGAAGAAATTAAAGTCTTTTTTGCCACTTATAAATAATATGAAATTCAAGATTTTGATCAATGATCTAATTCATTACTATAAGCTTTATAGTATACGTTTCTTATTTTTATTTTTCTTTTAATCAATGATATACCTACTTATCAAATTATTTGATGTCTGTCTACAGTAAATAAGTACAGAATGAAATTCGGGAGTTAAAGAATCACATGAAAGATAGAACAATCTTATAAAATTGGTATAATGAAACCTAAAAATATAAACACATTCATGCTATGTTTTTAGAAACATTGTACACAGTAGTTTTGTTCACTGAATCAATAATACTATTTATTTCGCTTAGGTATAAATTAGGAAAAATTTATTACCATACTAATGTTTATTCCACAATTTTTCCATTTCTATGTACCAAGTATACGAATGTATCACAAATTTGTAATACAATTTGCGATACAGTGGCATTCAAATTCTCACGTATAATTCAGTCATTATTCTCGTGTATAATTCGACTTGCAAACATGCATGTATTAAGGTTTAAAATATAATTTTGTTAATATCAAATAGCATTACCGTCCATGGATCAGTCTTCAGTTTACCAATTGTCCGTATTAATATGTCTGCCACTGTATTATTGTAATGGGTAGATTGCACATATTTATGCAAACTTATACTTTTACAAACAAGTAGTGGTTTTTATTATTGATAGCGAAAGTTGCAATTAGATTGCGGGATATGTGTCCATATGAAAATTCGCAAGATTATGAAATTACAGTTATACATATTGACTTAAATTATGTATTATAGGACAGCATAATCGATTTTAAAAGTACAAAAAATAATTATTAGAAAAATCAGTGAATTTCTGGTATGATATTCAAAAAAAGTTAAAATTGTAACAATTTAAGAATAGTATTTTATTCACAACAATTGCTTTTAGCCTGTTTCTTTTTTTATCCATGATATTTCCTGTTTTTAATTTTTTAATTTTAATAAAATAATAAAGGGTCTTCTTTACGATTTAAATATTATGAGTAGACTGCGGATCTTTATGCAAAATAAAAATTGTCTGCATCTATTGCAAGAAATAGAAACCAAATTCAATATCAATCTATCTACGTATCTAATTAACGGTTTCAGGATCGGGAAACGAAGTATAGGATATTCTTCCACTTTAAGATGTACCAGTCTGACTGATATTGGTATAAGTATCTATGATACAAAATTATTTGAATTCTGTATAAGTAAAACAAAAATAAACTTCATTATATTACACCTTCAGTTATCGCATCATTGCGAAAAGAAAATGCAACAAGAAGTAGGAATTTCAGAATGGAATTGTAAAACCAGTCATGTTGACTGGCGCAGCAGATCTAGCGTTAATAATTTTAATACAGGGGAAATCGTACATTGGCATTTTCAATTTCTTAAATTTTACAATAATTTTAAATTTTATCTACTCAATTTTACTTACAAAAGACCCGCAGTCTAATTGAGAGTTTAGATAATCAGTCAGAATAGATAAAGAGCCAGAGGCTCTGGCGCTTTGCAAGCTTTGCAAATTCGAATATACCATAAACGCATAAAGATCATCAGTCAAGTAGCAATAATACTGACCACCATTGCCCGGATCACCCTATTGTCCCTTAAGTTTGCACAAACATACGCAATCTACGAAAAAGCCTCTCTGAACAACGAACACCGGTGAACTGCGAGGATAAAATACATTTTGCCTTGAAATCAGGTACAACAAACCAAGGTTACATCCGTCCTGTCCGAACCACAACGTGCCTTACTGTCGACTATCACCGCTGGTCACGAGGTGATCCATATCGCGGAGACTGAGCTGTCGTGCAAGGCTTCGCTGCCCGAGCTGGGAACGGATCCAGCCTCTTTGAAATGGATCGAGCAGACCATAGATACGCACAAGCAGAACGTCGGCTCGCAAATCGCGGCGATGAACGCCGCGACAGCGCAGGTTGTCACCTTGACATCCGGCCCAGCCGACGACGTCGATCACACCGCTGTAGGAGCAGCGATCACCACGATCGCCACCAACTTGCCCGAGATGACGAAGGGGGTCCGGATGATCGCTGCCCTCATGGAGGACGACACTTCCGGCGACAGGCTCCTGGATGCCGCCAGGAAACTTTGCTCGGCGTTCTCTGATTTACTGAAAGCCACCGAGCCCGAGACCAAAGAGGTACGTTCACTTATCGAGACTCCGATAAACTCTTTTTCTTATCTGTGTCTCGGGGTCTCAAGTGCTGACCGCGCCATTTGTCAAGTTACCTGGACTTGCCATTTCAAACTACGGAAACATTCGGTTTTCTCGGTCTGGGTTTGGTAAAGCGAAGTTCGTTTCGTCACACTTTGACTGCCATGATGATCGTATAAGGAAGACACGACAATTAACCAATTTCAATGATATTTTCAGAATGTACAGAATTTATACGAGTTTGCAGAACACATCTTTGAAATTTTCGTTACTGGCCCAGCTAAAAAACTTTTTTTCAACATATTTAGTTGACCTCATTTGTTAAATTATTCCTTGTAGCCTTGCAAAGGAATTGAAGTCGTTTGGTCCATTCGTAAAAACGTTATTTCGATTTAAAGTGTGCGTGATCAATTATGTGCGTAACAGTATATTAACAAAACGAAAATAGAATTTCAGAAATTAATAACATACACATATATATATATATTTATGAGGCTCAGTTCGGAATCTTCATCACGAGTGTAACACGATATTGTAGGGCAAGGGGTTAATAATCGTTAGAAGTTTTCTCATAAATGTTAATAATCTTTAGAATTTTTCTAATAAATGCATAACATCAATAGACTAGTTATCAAACTTGTACATGAATTTTTGCGTCAATTTATTATACAATAATGTTTCGCACGTGATCGATGTAGTAAATCTTGGCTTTTCAACTTTTATATTATTAAATAGATTGCTCTGACTTTGTGCAATTATTTTGGACACTGATTTGGCAGTCAACGTGTTTATTAAGGTCTATGATTGCACCTGTAGATCTTGTAACTGTGCATTTAAACTTTGAACACATGATTTAAACTTTATGCTTTCAACTGTATTTTCGATCATTTTGTACACAACGTTAAAAATGATAGCAAAGCGATGTACAAACCTCGCACGAAAATCTACTTGTCAAATATTCAATATATGAAAAAACTTATTTTACGTTATATGTACATATTATATTATATACATTGGAAATTTAATATGTGGTATGCTCTTATTCGAGCAACGAGTGTGTTATTCAAAATCAGATATGAGATAAGAAATATATGAAACACGATCTATGATAAAAAGTTATCATACGGATTTATTTAAAAGATATTCAGTAAGATTTCCAATAAAAGTGTAAACTATACTTTTTTGTACAGCCTTTCTACGTAATGGCTTGTATCTACGATAAATACGTAAGCACTGATACAAACAATTTCATAGATAGTCACAGAATATTAATTCATCACATCTATTTTTCTTTGATTTCAAAGTAACTAGAAAGAGCTTCTTAAACATGTTATCATACGTTTTAATTTTCAAACGACAGCAACGCAGCCTATTTTCTTATTATTTTCGAAAGAAATCGGTGTATAGTAAACTTGCGAGATTTGTTTAGTTGAATGTTGAGTTCCTTATGTGCTTTAAACAAAAGAATCACAAGTTTGGGTAGATTCGCGTCGTCTATGAACAATGATAAATTTTTAACGTCCCGTGTCTAAAAAAGTAAGACAATCTTACATAATTTTGGAAATCAATAGGATAATTAAAAGAAACATGTACCCAAACTTTCACACAATAATAATTTATTCTAGAGCAGAAAATCATGTATGCACACCTTACTTATATTTAATTTCTTCTTTTCTTTTAGCAATATGGCTATTTGAAACTTAAGGGGTCATTCTGGTACGGCGTTTTTGAACAATGGAATTCTTTTTATTCCCTGATCAAAATCGTGAATGTATTCAAGGATATACTGTTAAATTTAATTATAAAAGTCTGATCTTAAAATTTACTAAGTACTCCAAACTTTAAAGGAAGTTTTCTCAGAATGCAATTGTTCTATTTTGATGCGCAGGATAATATAAGTAACAATTTTTCTATAATTTTCTGAGATATTCATAACGTCGAAGACTGCAGCAATGATACAAGTTAAATATCGTCTAAATTTATTGCTTCCGATACGTTGTTCACGGAAAATCCAGCACATCAAATATCTGAAACCTCGAGTCTTCATTGCAGACAGTTCATTTTCCATGATACAATAAGTTATCCGAAGAAAACCGGAAATTGAAAAAATCATTTTCCTACACTAACCTCAACGCAAGGTCTGAAAGTTTGTTCAATTGTTCTACCGTCTCGCTGGAATCACTTCTTAACAATAACCTGCTTAAAACTAATTGTTCATATCCTTTCAGCCGAGGCAGAGCCTGCTTAACGCTGCATCGCGCGTGGGCGAGGCTTCGCACCAAGTGTTAACAACCATTGGAGAAGAGAATGACTCAAACCGGGAGCTGCAGGACATGTTGCTCGCCCTGGCAAAGGCGGTAGCTAACTCGACCGCCGCGTTGGTGCTCAAAGCGAAGAACATAGCAGCCACCTGTGAAGATTCAGCAACGCAAAACCGCGTAATATCCGCTGCGACGCAATGTGCTCTAGCTACATCGCAACTGGTTGCGTGTGCCAAGGTCGTGGCACCAACCCTGCAATCTCCAGCTTGCCAGACACAGCTGATGAACGCCGTCAGAGAAGTGACAAGAGCAGTGGAAGGTTTGGTCGAAGTGTGCAACGACACTTGTAACGACGACAACCTCCTGAAAGAACTGAGCGCAGCAGCAGCTGAAGTCAGCAGGACGTTGAACGATCTGCTGAACCATATAAAAACAGCCACGAGAGGGGAACGTGCCAAAGAGACAGTGCAAGAGGGAGCGGTGGAGACGATACTGATTGCAACGGATAAGCTGTTTGCCAGCACTGGAGACGCTGGCGAGATGGTCAGGCAAGCAAGAGTAGTCGGTCAAGCAACCGCCCAGTTGATACAAAGCATAAAAGGCGAGGCAGAGAGGCAGACAGACTCGGAGCAGCAATGTCGACTGCTGGCTGCAGCGAAAGTGCTAGCTGACGCCACTGCGAAGATGGTGGAGGCTGCCCGACAGTGTGCTAGCAGTCCCCACGACACTAAGATGCAAGATCAACTGCGCCAGGCTGCGAAAGAGCTCAGAGCAGCGACCACCGCGGCAGCTACTCCGGCTTTAAGAACTGTTTCTACCACCCTGAAGACGCCAGATAGTCCTGACAACGAAGCTCACTTGACTGCCGCTGCTAAAGATTATTTGCCTGCTCAGAGAGACGTCGACGAAGCGATCAAGAATATCGAGGACATGACCCAAGTGCTCGGCATGAACGAATACCCGCAAACCAACAAAAATTATGGGTGAGTTTGTTCGCGTCTATGATAAAGACGCTGTTATCTTGCTGCGCGGTAGTTTCTTACCTCATTGGTTCTCATTTAAATTATCGTTTGCTGACACACATTCGAATGGTCGGCGATAATTGTTGGTAAATTTGAATGACTCTTAGTGTTGAAACATGTTACTTGAAAAATCGATCAGTTTTTGGCATATTTGGAATGAATGATCACAGATAACCATTTATGGATTCAATGACCACTTCGTATTTTGATTTAACGGTATCGTTGATCATTTCCATTACAGTCCGTTGTAATTGTAAGTAACGTGAAAAATATTTACTCCGTAAGCTGAAATCTGTGGGAGTCAATGTGTCATTCAGAGCCATTTTTATATAATACATTTCACGCGTATCACATTTTATTGAGCAGTAATTATACACGAAAATTTATCGTATCGAGTAATACGTAATTAAAGTATACACAATAAAGTCTGTCAATATCAAGATTTTCCGCAGTTTAACCATTAAACTTTAAATTTTATAATTCCAGCTTAAAAACACTACCAATTTTTCTTTCACAGACAACTTCAATCCGACTTGAACAACGCAGCCGCGAACTTAAACGACGCTTCCTCGAACGTGGTCTCATCCGTGCGTTCTTCAGTGCAACTGGCAAGCTCCTCAAAACAATTCACCAACGCTTTCGGAGACCTGCTAGGCGTTGGAATGGAGATGGCCGGTCAAACGACGATCGACACCCGCAGTCAGATGGTGGTCTCTTTGAAGAACGTCAGTATGACATCGAGCAAGCTGTTGGTGACCGCTAAAACTGTGGCCGCTGATCCCAGCGCACCGAATGCAAAGAACCAGCTGTCTGCTGCTGCTAGAGCAGTAACCGATTCCATCAATTACCTCGTCGATGTCTGTATATCTGCTGCGCCTGGGCAAAACGAGTGCGACAATGCTATTAGAAACATCCAATCGATGCGATCTCTGTTGGACAACCCTAGCGAGTCTATATCCGACGCGTCGTACTTTGAGTGTCTCGAAACGGTCATGGAGAAGAGCAAGAGCCTCGGCGATGGAATGACAGGCATAGCGAATCACGCTAAGAAATCGGAACACGAACAGTTCTCTGTGGCCGTTCGAGGAGTCTCCTCGTCCGTCTGTGGCCTCATCGAAGCAGCAGCTCAAGCTGCGTACCTGGCAGGTGTAAGCGATCCATCTTCAGTCGCCGGGAAACCAGGTCTCGTGGACCAAGCTCAGTTCTTGAGAGCCGCGCACGCCATCCACACTGGTTGCCAGAGTCTTGGAAACCCGACCAGCACCGAACAACAGGTCCTCTCGGCCGCTACCATGATCGCGAAGTACACGAGCGCGCTGTGCAACGCTTGCCGAGAAGCTTCCAACAAGACCAGCAATCTGGTCGCCAAGCGACACTTTGTTCAGTCGGCTAAGGACGTTGCTAACTCGACGTCCGCTCTAGTGAAGGAGATCAAGGCGCTCGACCAGAATTATTCCGAAGCTAACAGGGATAAGTGCGGCGAGGCCACGAAACCGCTTCTAGAGGCAGTTGACAATTTATGCACCTTCGCCGGATCACCCGAGTTCGCCAGCCAGCCTGCTAAGATATCCATCACTGCTAGAGCTGCTCAAGAGCCGATTACTAGCGCGGGGAAGGCTATTATCGATGGTTCTTGTGCCATGGTGCGAGCGGCTAAGAGCTTGGCTGTTAGTCCTAAGGATCCTCCGACTTGGCAACTGCTGGCTAATCATAGCAAGAGCGTTAGCGACTCTATTAAGTCCCTAGTTGCGTCTATTAGAGATAAAGCGTCAGGACAGAAGGAATGCGACACGGCCATGGATAAATTGTCCGCTAGGATCAGAGAGTTGGACGCTGCGTCGCTCAGTGCGGTGTCACAGGCGCTGGCACCGCGACGGGAGAACACCGTACAAGGATTCATGGATCAAATGGAGAGCAGTGTAAGCGAGTTGCGCGAGAAACTGGAGCCTCTGCGAATGGCTGCTAAGTACGAGGCTGAGAACGTCGGCCAAGCTGTCAGTCAAGTGGCTCTGTACTGCGAACCCTTGGTCTCCGGAGCCATCGGCGCTGCCTCGAACATGGTGCAGTCGAAACAACAAATGGTGCTACTCGACCAAACGAAAACCGTCACCGAATCTGCTCTGCAGCTTGTCTGCGTGACCAAGGAGATCGGGGGTAACCCGAAGGCCATCAAGTTGCACGCAGAGCTCGACGAAACTGTGAAGTCTATGAAAGATGTGCTGCACGAGTTGCAGAACACTTTGGAGACCATCTCTACTTCGAACGGCATTGTCACCGGGCTGATCGATACAATCTCCCGGGCTATGGTCAGGTTAGAGGACCATAGGATGTCTACCATCGATACTGTTGATTCCTACGTGGACTATCAGACCAGGATGGTGGAGGCTGCTAAGGAGATTGCGCAACTGGCGCAAGAAATGGTAAACAATTGATCTACCATCATAGTTATTATTGTTATTACACGCAAGCGAATATATTCGACTTGGGCATAGTGTTTTACGTATCTTAATTTAATGCGAACACATACACGAATAATTTTTTCAAAATTGGACCCAACAACTCGAGTTTTTTTTTTGAGACGTTATAAGGATTAGTTTACTATCTAATGTGTTAATTTTTTTTAAAAAATTATTATTGGTCGCAATTGCAAAGGAAAAAGTAAAGGTGGCGATTTTTTGTTTGCGCCTGTGTCTCAAACCAACTCAAGCTGTTGGGTCTAATTTTAAAAATTTATTGGTTTTTAAAGCGTTAACGAATATTTTGTACAGCGACTGTATATCCATCATAGCTACTTAAGAGGTTAATTATGTTGCAATGTAATTATGTCGACTCTACTATAGAATCATTTGCCCATGCCTGACCCAATCGAATTCTAATATCTCATTTCTTCAAATTCCAGTCGACAAAGTCCAGCACCGACGTGGCCAGGCTCGGTCCGCTAGCAGTGGACATCTCTCACAAGTATATGCAACTTGCTCGGGACACCTCTGGTGCTTCAGCAGCAGCATGCAACGCTGATGTATCTGCAAGACTTCGCACAGGTGTGCACGAGCTTGGTCGGGCTTGCGCCGACATTGTCCGAGCTGCGGGAACCTGTCAACTATCATCTGGTGATGCTTACGCTCAGAGAGAAGTAGCGGAACACAGCAAGAATGTGACGGAGAAGGTGTCGTTGGTGTTGGCCGCGCTTCAAGCAGGATCCCGGGGCACACAAGCTTGTATCAACGCAGCTAGCACAGTATCGGGTATCATCGGAGATCTGGATACCACGATTATGTTCGCTACTGCTGGGACATTGCACGCGGAGAACGAGGGCGACACTTTCGCCGATCACAGAGAGAACATCTTGAAGACAGCCAAAGCTCTAGTAGAGGATACTAAGACGCTCGTCGCGGGCGCTGCGTCCTCGCAAGAACAATTAGCTGTTGCCGCGCAGAATGCTGTGTCGACGATTGTCCAACTGGCTGAAGTTGTGAAATATGGTGCCGCTAGTTTGGGTAGCCAAAATCCTGAAGCACAGGTGATGCTCATCAACGCCGTGAAAGACGTTGCTTCTGCTCTTGGCGATCTTATACATGCCACCAAAGCTGCCAGCGGCAAACCCATCAACGATCCAAGCATGGCGCACCTCAAGGACTCAGCCAAGGTAATTATCTCGTTTCTCTAGTTGAAGTTTTTGTTGCTTCGTTCGTGTTCACTTCGATGTTGGACGACGAGTCTCCTGTTGTTGGCTTAGTAATAACTGACACCGAGACGCTTGCGTGGAAGCGGCCTGTAACCGAATGGCAATCATCGATATACCAGGAAGTAGAGCTTTTCTTGAGGGTACATGTGTTTGTGACTAAACATTTTATTGATCTCGTGTTGCAGGACACAATGATAGGTAGACTGTGGATCTTTATCCAAAATGAAAATTATCTGTATCGATCGACAGAAATCGAAACCAAATTGAACGTTATTTCTTCTCTTAAGGGGGTAAATTCGTTTCTAGGATTACAAGGGTGCGGGATGCACTTTCTCATTTCACATTTCTCTTTTCTAGTGAAAAACGCTAGATAAAAGATCGATCTAGGCCGCGATCACCCTCAAAAGTCCTATTTTTACGTTTACCAGGAATAATTTGCATTAGTAATTTTCTTAAAGTTGCGACAGCTACATGCTGCCAAATAATGCAAATTACCCTTTGTAAATGTAAAAATTAGGACTTTCGAGGGCGATCGCAGCCTAGATTGATCTTTTATCTAGCGCTTTTGACTACTGAAAAACCTCATAGCATGCATTATCGAGTCTGCCTCCTAGAAATGAGTCTATCCCCTTAATGATTTTAATAGAGGAGAAATTGTATATTGAGGTCTTCAATTTTAAACCTTTTCCAACAATTTTGAATTTCATCTACTCAATTTTCCTATAAATGCATGAAGATCCGCAGTCTAATGATAGGTGATAGGACTTAACGGGTTGGGCTGCGGATCTTTACGTAAAATGAACAGTCCCTGTATCACAGAAGGTACATCACTGTGTAGCTTTGAAATGATACTTTTATTAATTATTTTTCTGCTGTTATTTTATCGTTGGAATTTCGTCTAATGTTTTATTAATTCTCAATCTCCTGATGCATAAAGAATTTGTTTGTTGGGATTTACATATCTTTCAAATGTTTTTCGGATTATGTTCAAACTTCGTGTTAGGGTGAAGGTACCAGTTGTCGGGAACAAAACAAACCTTTTAGAAATTAATGAAAATAACATGTGTGAAATATAATAACAATGATTTTATTATTATTATACAACTTCAGATTAAAACTTCGTTAATATTTCTTTTGTTTTAATAAAGAAAAATCGTCCAGAAAAATTTGACGATGCAGGGAAAAGGTTGACAATCAATCGTTTATGACAAATAATGTAAAACAAATGACAAAATGCCTCGTGAAATGAATAAAAAAAACTTTCAACTGGTCACTAAGTATCCAGTAACTGGTACCTTTACCCTATTCGTTCAAACTTGAAAGAATTGTATCGTGAAAGGTTGATAACTTCAAAAAGTTCAGAATGGTCTCTATGTATTACAACATTATCGGATTATTTTCATCGCTTTTCTGTTACGAGTTGCACGTAGTTATTTTAATCATCAGTACATAAAATCCACGGTTTAGTAATAATTAATGATTAAGCGAATTTTGGACAGTATGGACGGTAAACGAGTCAACGTGGTTTTAGCAGAAATTATTTTTTGTTGAAGATAGGACTGATAGAATGCAACAATCATTGCAATATTCGATTACTTTAAATTGTGAGATGTTTTCCAATCTTATTAAATAATACATCTGTACAGGAGGTTAAAAAAAGAGCACATCTATTATTGTATAATGCTCGTATTTAATGTTGTCATATGTGCTTTGAGTTTCCATTGATTATATAGTTTCAAAAGATTTCTCATTTTTCTCATAAAAGCGCAAAATCTAAAATTAAACCAAAAAACATTTCGATTTTCACTATGGAATCTGCTCTTAATTTTCCTCATAGACGCACAGTTTTTGATTTTGCGGCCATTTCCCGCGCCATATCTCGTCGAGCGACCGCGCCAGTGGCAGAAACTCATGTAGGGTGATATTTTGCTTTCTGGATCGATAAAAACGTCGACGTTGAAAAACTTCAAATAGAGATTTCACAAGATAAACGTCTGGACCCTTATTTTTTAAGATAAACTGAAAACAATCCTCAAACATTGGTGCAAAAATCGTCTAAAGGTCTACAGAATCTTTCGCTGTAAAGAACAATTCAAAATCTTTTATAATAACATCGCATCAGTTGTTAAAAATTGAAAAATGTCTTTTATTCAAAATCAAATTTCTGAAAAACTGTGCGTCTAGGGAAAAGATTAACACAGTGATATCAAGAGCCCTTATCGATAATCGTGGATCCGTAGGGCCGGCTGGGAAACGCTTAACTAAACATTAACAATAACCAACGACTACATTAACAGGGACGAACCACGCGTGGAAGCGTGAACTCCCGATTGTCGCAAATCTAACAGTGTCTCACTGTGATCTCGTTAACGCACTAAATCCGAACTTCGCACTTAACCACGGCTCCCCGTTATTTATTTTTCTTTTTGGGTGGACTTTAATCGACCGATTTGTTTACTGCCTCTAACCGACTTCTTCATTGATGTTCCGCTAAAAAAAAAAAAAAAAAAACAAAAAAAAAAGAAGAAAACGAAAGAATAAATAGCCAAAAAATGCAAACTCAAGTTCGACGATATCACTCACGAGGCACGTTGTACTTACGTTACGAAAGATTGCCATCGAACAATGGCGATGATCGTCGCTCGCCACGACCATTTTGTGAAAATGAACATGTTCACGCTATTAAAGTCCACCTTGCACTTCTCCTCCGTTCGGTTTTCCATCTTTTCTTTCATGTGTGTGACATACTCGGTCTGTGTTTTCTGTGATGGAACGTATTGTAGAGGCTGTGCGAGGCAGAACCGATCATTTGCTTCAATCGGTGAAAAACAAAAGAGCACTCTACTACGGCTTTGTTATGCTTGTTGATGATGATTATGATGAGATTTACAATCGAATACGTAGCGAAAGATTTTGTCACGTACGGTGGACTTTAAATGTGTGTTTCATTGACGATATTGGTCTGGCCGATTCGGATAGGTGTTAGAACAGCAGTTACACCAGCAGCTGGTGCCTCTGAGTGACGTCGGCGGCTCGGAGTCCGAGTGGTTCGTGTCCGATCAAGAGGAGGAGCTGATTCGTCTGCTATCAGCCTCCGAGAGCGAACAACCGTCTCAGCGAACTTCCGATTTGCTGTTGCTCATGTAGCGGAAGCATTGATCCTCGGTTTAATCGCGATCTTTGTCGATCATTACGACCGGTTCAATTTTGGGGGGTTCAATTCAGAGTTGGGCAAAATGTAATCCGATTAATCAATGAAAATTACGGTTAATATCAAATCCAATTATTAATCGTGGCTATTGATTACCAAATACATCAAAGTATCAAAGTCAGTAATCATTGATTAATGAATTAGATAGGAATCAGAAGTTGTTGTAATTAATGTTCGTGATCGCTTGATGAATTATCAGGCAACGGATCTTTATTGGAAATACAAATTTTCTAACTGCATTGTAACAAAGAGGAGTGCATCAGAAATTGATTTTCTTTCAAAATATGTTTAATAGGTTGAAAACAATATAACAGTAGTTTTAAATTCTTCGAATGTTTTTACTATTTTAATTTACACTTACTCATTTTTCCCATAAGTGCGTAAAATCGGCTGTCTATTAATTATTAACCCTTTGCACTCCGAATAATTTTTCAATTTTTTGCCAATAAATCCCTACTATTTGAAGCGTTTCATTTGAAATTTACTTCGAAGGACAGTTCCTTGACGGCTAGCTATTTTAAACAATGTTGTTTACTGATTATATTAAATATAGCCCTCAAACTTCGTTGTAATTTATATTTGTGAAACTTATATTTAACGATTGAAAAATTACTGACTAATCATTACCAAAAATTTTCAAAAATTGTTAACCCTTCGCTGCATAGTGTATCGTATCTACAGTTAATAAATCTGGTAAATAGTAAACTAAGAATATAGTTTCTAACTATGTTTATTCATGTTTATTTTTCTGAAAATGTTTTAATTTTTTAAAATATTTTCTCTTCAATAAAACACAAAAACTTCTTTAAAGTTTTTCATCCCAATGAAAAAATGCAGTGAAGGGTTAAAATATGAAATTCTAAAATATGAAAACAAGATTTTGCAAAAAGTAATCATGATTACTAATTTATTTCAACTGTGATTGACCGATTAATGATTACAGTTACTATGATTACATTAGATAATCGATTACAATAGAATTAATTACTGCCCAATTCTGATTCAGCTTAGGGGTTTACATGCAGCTGGGAACAAGAAGTCATAGCTCGAATTTTAGAATCTGGTTCATACATAAAAACCATATTTTATTATTCTACTGTTATTTGACTTCGGAACTTTGTCTTGCATGTTCCTGGGAACAATAAGACCTGGTCGCATTCTAGAATTCTATTCGTACGTAGAATCTTAGTTTATTCAGCTGTATACACTTCATTCAGGATCTTTTTATCAGCGCCAGAACCGATCCCAGTTGCATTTTCGTTGAACTTGAAGTCGGATTTGCTCGGAAACTTGCGTTTCACAGTTCTCCCAGAATTTGATCCTACCGATCTAACGATTATCGACGCATTTATATTTTATAATAGTCCTTTGTAGTCGAAAATTGAGGATGACAGTAGTCGAACGGTAGTCATGTGATACGCTTCTGCTACATTTTTATTCATTTACATGTTCATATTGTACTCTTTCTTCTTTGATTTTTTTTACTACGCAAACAATTGTATCGTGCTTTAGTCACAGTACAGTAAAGTCGCGATATTTTTCCAACGGCCTGTGTTCTGCGCGAAAGCATATCGTGTAGAGACATTTTTTTTTATGCCGAGTCGAGATTACAGACAAAGCCGAACGCAGAAAAGGACAACATGCAAATACGGATCGCGCGGCCGAAACGTATCGTTGTGACCTACTACTAAACGAATTACAAAACTTCTTTATTTTTCATTATTTTTTTATGGAACTTTCACCAACTCATTTCTGCCATTTTCTGATTAAAATGACACCAAACGAGATATAGTTTCAACTGTATGTAGAGGTTTAATGCAGGGATTCTAACCCAACGCCTAACCCTAATCCATACCCGGTTAATCAAGGAAGATAATTGTAACCCATACTAACCACGAGGGAACGGTTCTGAAATTCCAGAAAGAGCGGATTTCTAGTAGATACGGATATATGAATCTGTTGGTAATATTTATGTCACATGAAAACACAATTATTTAATTTTTAGTAATTGCCAAAAGTAGTATTTATGTCTACAAAAGTAGACATATAGTTTATACAGTACAAAAATAGTGTAATAAGAAACTTATAAAAAGATTATTCAAATTAACACTAATAAGTACATAAAGAAACATAACAAACAATACCTATAAACATATGCATGTAAAATATATACGTAGCTATTGTAAAAATGCATTTGTCTGAATAACCATTATATAGTTTATAATTGAATGATGCAATCTTCATCTCTGATCATTGAGAATTTTAAACCAAACAATATTCTATCGACGGACACTTGCGTTGCAGGACATGCGTGAAGTGTATTCGTAAGTACATTCGTAATTTTGGAAAATTATTATCCCTAACTTCCAAAATATTTTGTTGTTTCCTACTTCTCGGTCTTTGAGAAAATGCATTTAACGCAAGCTTTGCAAAAATTACTTTGTCGCCGAAAAAGTGACGATCCGCGACCGCGACCGATGACGCTACACACACTACAAACGATGAATAAAGGAATTATTGGGTTGACAATCGATACGTGTTAGGGTTTATACAAAAACAAACTTTTTAAAAAACCGTTTTTCTAATTTTCACTTTTCTATGAAACCGATTTAAACCGGTTTAGAAATTTTACAGATAAAAACCAAGCGGACTAAGCGCCCCCCCCCCCGGATTTGGGGGCCTGAATTTTAAAGAAATTTATATAATGTATAACGGTATGAAATTGTTTCACTACTTTTCTTTTTCGTTAATAAGGTTAGGAGAATTTTCTTCGAACTTCTATTTCCAACTTGAGTTCGAGGGCCCCAAAATTTCCACCGCTTAGGGCCTCCATTTGAATTGAGCCGCCACTGCTTCTTTGTCTAACTCGGTTAGTAGGGTTATTCTACAGTTCCGGGGAACCGAATTTGGTTAGGGTTAGGGTTAATCGACGATGGATGGGAAATTTTCTGAACTGTCCGCGTCTCTTTCCTTCCCCTACACTGTCTTTCTTATGCCCGAACCTTTCATCGTCGATTAAACCACTAAATACAGTTGAAATGATATCGTGTTTAGTGTCATTTTAATCAGAAAAATGCCAGAAAACGTTGGTGAAAGTCCCTGAAACTAATAATGAAAAATGAAGACGTTTTGTAATTTGATTAGTAGTGGTTCACAACGATATACCCGGATAGAACGTCGCAGATAAATATCGCGACTTTACTGTATTACTTTACTTTGTACCGTACATCATCCTGTCGATTTCTCTCTTTTTCTTTTGTATCGAAATAAATCATTGAACTTTTACATTAGTCCTCTGTCCGAGTTGATTAATCGTCCGTGACAGGGATTTTTAAAACAAAGCAACATTAGGTACGTACATTTCACTAGAAAGTATGAATTAACCATTAACAGCACCGTGCCTGCTGCTTCATCAACTAATGGAAAGCGAGTTAATCATTCACCTACAATATCACATAGAACATTTTTAGTAATAATTTTCTTACAAGATCAAACAATTAATAATATTCTTTAAGCTCTCTCAATTTTGAGAACTTCACAAAGTTTTATCAATCTCCTTTTCAGAATATTCCTGGGTAAAAATATTATTAAATTAATCATAATACCGTATCTTTTGTTTTGCAAACTCGAATGCAAAAATTGTCTTTTAGATTGCAGGGGAAATGTAATCACTAAAAAACTTCTATTTTGGTTACACACTGTAAAACTAAACTTTTGGTACTTATGAACATTCTAAATAACTTATACGAACATCAGTAAAATGTATTGTAATCGACATGTTAAAAACTTCTATCAAACAACGTGGGTTGTATCTATTTTCTATAATCTGGTAACTAATTTGTTATTCTGTAACTGTCTTGATACTCACTTCTTAACTCTCCTCGACTGGTTCTATTTGATTTTAATAACTTTTGAGTAACTTTCTACAGTCTGAAAATTCTTTTGCAACAGAATTCGACACCTCTTGAATCGTACGTCTGACATAATTATACGTAACATATATTAACCCCGTAACGACTATACATATTGTCACGTCCGGTGGTTCAGACATTAATAATAATTAATAAAATCAATCTTGCATAACATATATTTTCTGAATTACTTTTTATACTTGTCCTAATAATGTTGCATGGGAAATAAACTATCGAATATAAAATAATTAAATTATAGAATAATTCAATATTAGTTAGTAATTATGATATTTAATATTTTATTTCCCGTGTAACATTATTAGGGCAAGTATAAAAAGTAATTTAGAAAATATATGTTATACATGATTGATTTTATGAATTATTATTGAATGGCTGAACCATCGGACGTGACAATATATTCTTTAAATTGTGCAAGGATCCATTGATTTCTGTCGGTTGGAAGAAATGACGTTTCTTTTGTTATGTTTGTAAGTACTAAAAGTATGTCAATGTAGCCATTCTTCTTCCAAACGTCACAAACTCATGAACCACGTTCAATGAAAACCCAAACGAACCTTTATCCACGAAACACAATTCATAAAAGTCAGGACTGGATTAAGCCTAATAGCAGAAGTAACAAATGCTTAGCTTGTAAAATTTTGTAACAGCCCGAGTTACCGTTAAGAGATATTTTTGCTGAGCGGTCTATCGACCGTAAAAAGTAAAAAAGTTATTATTATATTTATATTTATACTTAAAGAACATGATAGGACAAGATCGTCTAACTAACCTAGTTGTGTTTTATTTTATTATCATACTAAACTTAGGGCCTCCTGGTAACATTTGCCACAGGCCCCGTGCTGGCTTAATTCGGCCCTGATAAAAGTAACATTTGTATGACACTTCTCGAGAAATGAGAAGTAAGACTATATTTCTCGAGAATTCTCTAGAATTTTTAATAAAATAGAAAAATACTGTAAAACTTACGATATTTTGAATATCGTTGATAATATTTATCGAAAGTGCAAAAAACTTTAACTCAATGTTTACTCCTGTCCAATATGTACATTACTTTAAAAACAAGGAAAAAGTAGACGCTAAATATAATCGATAAATTTATTTATTTAAAATCGAACTTGTATAAAATGAAACATTAGGCTTTTGTTTTGAAATGACTTCTTAAGAAGCATAATGTGTCTAATGTAGAATCAGACAATCTACTTCGTTTTTTGTAATAAAATCTGTAGCCGTAGAAAAATTTCTTTCATTTTGTGTGGATGTTGACTTTATTGTATGTAGAACATCGAAAAGTTGTTGTAGATTGGGTGTCCTTTTTCCAGTGGACTAAAAAATCTGGAATTCCTTTATTAAAGTCCGGAATTTATTTTAGTCTGACGCTAAACTCTTTAAGGGTAGCTTAAACCCTAAATTCTTGAAGGCTATCTGCAATTTCTAATTCTAACGGCTTTTCCAGTGACAGTTCCTCATTCTGAGAATCTGAAAGTTTTTCACGATTTTCATAAGAATCATTCTTATATTTTCTGAGAAGTCTGCTTAGAATTTGTTTTACCATTTTGCACATACTTGCCTTGGATGTTAAATAGAAAAATGTATCTTCTGAATATTTTTGCAAAGATTCTGGATTCTGCAGATATTTCATAAGGGATACATCAATCTTGTCTCTGCTTTTAGATATTTCTTCTTTAATAACAACAACAAACTCATTACTCAATTCAGTATTCAGTTTTTCTAAAGTTTTAAATAAGAATTTAAGAGCATCTTCAGCAGTTAATAATATCGAATCTTCTCTCTTCATCGCTGCTGCCTATGCAGCGAACATCAAAGTGCATTACCTCACATCGACACGCATTCCCAACAATTATTATAAATTATCACATTGCAAACATGCACACGAAGGCATCGATATGCTGCATGTAGATATGCTTATACATACGCGATTGATTAGTAATGTGCAATTTGAGTTGACTAGAAATTCATTTTCGAAAATATGTTATAAAACAAATGAGATTCATAAGAATTCTTCTAGATTCAAATTTCTCGAGAAATACTGTAATTTCTCGAGAACTGAGAAATAACCAATTATAAAATTTCTCGAGAAGGAACACTACTTTCAAAATCCCTTTAGTACACCAGAAACAGTAGCCAGACTATCAACAGAGAACTCTAGCGACAACTCTCTAACCAAGAGACACTCTTAATCACACATCTCCGTTTCTTGTTCAGGTGATGGTGACGAACGTGACGTCTCTGCTGAAGACCGTGAAAGCCGTTGAAGACGAGCACACTCGTGGCACCAGAGCTCTTGAATCAACGATAGAGGCGATCGCTCAAGAGATCCGTGCTTTGACCACGTCGGAGATCCAGAGGATGAACGTGACTCCGGAGGATCTGGTCCGCTGCACCAAGAGCATCACGATGTCAACCGGAAAAGCTGTTGCAGCAGGGAACAGTTGCAAGCAAGACGACCTAATCGCGGCGGCGAACATGGTGCGCAAGGCAATCAGCGACATGTTGACCATCTGCAAGAGTGCAGCGTACAATTGTGCCGAAACTACTGAGCTCAGAGACAGGACCCTGCAGGCTGGCCATGATGTGGCGATGAACTACAGGGAGCTGTTACAAGCGATTCTGCAGATAGCCTCCAGGTCTGGAGAGTCGAAACACACCCTGGTACCGATATCGAGGAAGATCGCTCAGAGTGTCACCGAACTGGTGGCTGTAGCCGAGTTGCTGAAGGGTTCTGATTGGGTTGACCCTGACGACCCGACTGTTATCGCGGAGAACGAGCTGCTGGGTGCTGCCGCCAGTATCGATGCCGCTGCCAAGAAGCTGGCTAGCTTGAGACCCCGAAGAAGCATCCAGGTCAGTTATCGTTGAACGTTTTCGACTGCAATCTTTTTAGCTCTGACACTGTCAGCAATAATAATTATAAGCGAAGGGAAAGGACTGTAATACGTCATCTGATTTCCGTAAGATATCTCTTCTCTTCTTCTTCTTCTATATATAAAAATGATGTCCTGATTTATTCACCTATCAATGCCCAGGCTAACCCCTTGGACCTAGATAGCTGAAATTTTGCATAGAGGTTTCCTTTATGATCTATACAAGGGATAAGAAAGGATATTTCGAAATTCAACCCCTAAGGGGGTAAAAAAGGGTTGCAATTTTTGTATGAGGAATATTTTGTTCGACGGAAAAGACGAATATTTGGTTTGAAATAACCAAGATATTGAAATGGACAGAGTTCGTGGGACACACTGTATGACACTATTTCAAATTTTCGAAATCAATATCCAGGTACCCAGTTGCTCACAGAACGGTTTAACATCCTAAATCCTTAACTTTAAGTTAATAACTTCTTAAATTATCAAGTAATCAACTTCAAGTTATTCACTTTTACATTACAGGAGGCCAACGAAGACATGAACTTCGACGAGATGATTCTGGAAGCGGCAAAATCCATCGCTGCCGCCACATCGGCCCTGATCAAAGCAGCGAGCGCGGCGCAGAAAGAGCTGATAGCGACAGGAAAGGTCTCTAGGACACCTCTGACAAGTTCCGACGATGGTCAATGGTCCGAAGGTTTGATATCAGCCGCAAGAATGGTCGCAGCCGCAACGCATAGTCTGGTGGAATCGGCGAACGCGTTGGTCCAAGGTGTCAGTTCCGAGGAAAAGTTGATCTCCAGCGCGAAGCAGGTTGCCAGCAGTACTGCGCAGCTGTTGGTAGCTTGTAAGGTCAAAGCTGATCCCGATAGCGACAGCACGAAACGTTTGCAAGCAGCTGGAAACGCGGTGAAACGAGCTACGGACAACTTGGTTAGGGCTGCTCAGCTAGCTATCCAACAGGAGGAGGACCGATCCTTGGTCCTGAATCGCAGGATGGTCGGTGGCATCGCTCAGGAGATCGACGCCAGATCAGAAGTGTTGCGTATCGAGCGAGAGCTCGAAGAAGCCAGAGGCAGGCTGACAGCGATTCGCCAAGCCAAGTACAAGAACAGACCGGACATGGCCGTTCAGTGACAGCTTGTAGGTGGATAAACTGTACAGTAAACGCCCCTTTACTGTCCAACAACCGTGTTTTGCACGCATAGTGATCGTACCCGGACACTATTTCTGATTTATGTCTGCGTCTACCGCGCCGAGCGAGACTTCAATAGAGAGCCGAACATAGAGCAGTGATCCGATTGGAACCAACTTTTGCCAACTAAAATGACGTAGCAGAGCGGATCAGATTAATCTAATAGTTAACGGGATATTATCGAAATAATTTTCCGTATGTATTTATTTAAGTTGAGGGACATCAGTTCGAGCATCTATTAGCTGCCAGGTAATAACTATTACACATATGGGAAATGAGTTCGATAATATCTCGTTAACTATTACATTTATGATGTATGAAGGTCAATACTTTTTACGCAGAATTTTGTGCTTCATCCGAGTTCGATCAACAATATTGGGCATTCTATTAAAAAAAAATGAAGTTGACGATTGGGAGGAATGTATGGCAAAAATGTATTTTCAGAAAGTTGGCGATAGGACACGGTTGGACAGACCTGTTCCGAGTGATCAATTAGTGCAATTATTGTTAGTATTTCGAGGATAGACAAAGAACTGTAAATAGGTGTTAGATAATCCACGCGACGCACAGTGGTCGATTTTCTGGAAAAACGTGGCCATAAATGAAATCATCCTTTGAGTTTTGCGAGATCACAGAAAAGTTAAATCGCGGTTAAATATATGAAATCTTTCTCCGATTTGTAATTTTGTTGTTTCAGTTGTAATTTCTCCGTTTCTGCAGCATATTCTTCGAATTTTTCAATGTCTACCTCAATCAACTATAAATAGCTTGCAGTACTACATACTTTTTCTTGATTCATCTTCATCGATTATCTGTATTTCAGATAATGAACAGCTAACAGCTTGTAATCCTGCGCATTGACTTGTTGATAATTGTAATTCCACTATAACAGAAAGAGCTTCTTCAACAGATAAAGATTTTTCTTGTTACATTTCCATCGATACTTTGTATTTTCCTGCTTTACTCTTTCTCTCTCTCTCTCTCTCTCTCTCTCTCTCTCTCTCTCTCTCTCTCTCTCTCTCTCTCTTTCTCTGATGCTTGGGATTCTCTAACATAACATCTGTTATTATTTTTGCAACATCTAATTGGCCTAAGGATCGAAGGCTCATTTATGTGACGCAGCACAATCCCTCTGCACTTGAATGGGAGCTAATATCATTCGTCTTCCTCCTTTTCAATCTTTCGCTCAAAATTGAAAAATCCAGAAAAGGACGACCTCCCATTAACCTTTAACCCATTAAAATACAATGGCCCAACTGCTAGGGTCAACTCACCTATACAAAACTCTTGATTCGAAAGTCCATTTTCTTGATTTTTGGCTACGTTCTCGAGAAAATCGACCACTGTGCCACGGATCGACGAATTCGAGGAAAACGAGACTACGAAAATAAAGGGATGGAAGGATAAAAAGTGCCTAAGTATAATGAGCTGCCGCTTTTTTATATGCTCGTAGTGAATGTAGGAGGTTTTTCGAAGATTACCAAAAATCGAATGCTTTATTAATGTCGAAAGTAAACCCTGAAAAATCCCTTTGCGCGGAGGGGATCGTCCTGAAAAAAATCGCAGATTTATTCTCGAACTCTCTCGAACGGTGCATATGGTGGTGTTCAAGAAAAAGTTTAAATACACCTTTATTACATAGATAGCCAACGTTACCAGACATGGAATTGATATCGAATTTTTTACCATTACATTTTTACCTTGGAACGGCAGTGACCATTTTAAACTCCTAGTCGGTAATAGACTGCGGATTTTTGTGCAAAATAAAAATTGTCTATATTGATTGCAAGATATAAAAAGATTTCTTTTCTCAATCATTTTAATCGGTTGTAAATAATGGAACAGTATCTTTAAAGTCCTTGAATAGTTTCACTGTTTTATATTTGATTCATGTTTCTCATATAAATCTATAAAACCCGAAATCTAGTCATTAATTTAAATTAAAGGCTGTTTAATTTCAATCGAATTAAATTATGCTTCTATAAGCTACAAACAACTGCCTGAATGGATCTAAGCATTATTATCCGTACAATCGATATCCACTTTCCATGAGTTAACCCTTGCCACTCGGACCTATTCTAATTCGAAACCGAAGTTTTCTTCCGGCCTGAAATAAGGTGAAATGCCCTAAGCCTGGTCAGCATTTTTGCTACCTTTAATTTTATCAGTTTAGGTAAACAAAAATGATTTTTTAAGAGATTTAAACTTTTCAAATTTTGTAAAGTAATTTAAAATCCCAAAATCATTGTTTAGATTAGGTGGAATTAATTGGAATTTATTTTGAAATTTCAATTGATGTCTTAATCAAATAATATTCACACCTACTTGCAGTTAAGGACTCAGAATATATAAAATAATTATTTAACTCACTTTTGGCATGTCCAGACTTAGGGCATTTCACCTTATTACCATTTTATCTCGCACAATACTTTCAATAGTTTATTGAAATATTATATACGTTCAGTAATTTATTGTATACAAATATAATAATGCAACAAATATTTTGAATAATCGTATAAAAATTATTAGTGGCGTCTCTCTGAGTCACCACTCGAGTGCAAAGGGTTAATATGTTTCTTTGTTAATATCTTTGTCATTTTCATATTTTATTAATTACAATCACAGGGGCTACATAGCCGTTCGATTCTTTTCTCAATAAACCAAATGGGTTGGAAATAATGCAACAGTATCTTTGAATGCCTGACATATCTTCATTGTATTTGCTCCACTCATTTTGATCCATAAATGCATCGGATCTGCAGTTTATTGATCACAAAACGATCTGACTATTAGAACGTGTCAGTGTCGAGTTACAGAAACTTTAAGTGGCATCTTTAAACTTTCTTTTGGCCCCACACTATTAATATTCATGCACCAACAATTGTCCAACGAGACGAGACGATGTTGTCCTTCTCAGGTAGGCACCGAAGCAGTGATGCTAGACGGAGGAACCTGGAGGAAGTTGCCCCTCCGGCTGGGCCCCCCACTCTTACTTCTCAGACTCTTGTGAGTCTCACACAGGCAAAGTAGAGGTACGTCGTGTGTACCGCGTGCGCAGTAGAAGTAAGAGTGGGGGGCCCAGCCGGAGGGGCAAGTTCCTCCAGGTTCCTCCGTCTGGCATCACTGCACCGAAGGTCACGCGCTGGTACTTGACTGCCTCGTCTGAGAAAAGGTGCAGTAAACGCTCCTTTATTGTCCAACAACCGTGTTTTGCACGGACAGTGATCGTACCCGAACACTATTTCTGATTTATTATTCAATAGAGAGCCCAACATATAGAGCAGTGTTCCGATTGGAACCAACTTTTCTCGCGCATGCGCGGCCGAAACAGTAGCGTACCTATAATGACGTAGCAGAGCGGCCAGAGCCCTAACATCCTGAGGCAATTATATTGGCGGGAGTGTACCGGTAATATTGGCAGGACGAGTGTTCCGTAATGAAACTTAATTATTACCGTTTTAAGGGTAGCTTAACCCCTTGCCTTTTCATATTTATATACTAATAATTTTTTTTAATTCTGCGGGCTGCTCAAGGTACCCCATTTTATCGAGAAGGTTACGTTACTGAGGATGAAATCGCCGCGCATGCTCGAAAAACTGTGGTTTTAATCGGAGTACTGGTCCTGAGGCAGTTATACTGACATAGAGAAGGACAGAATGAAATGAACAGTGATCGTGCACACGAACCCGGACAGTAAAGGGGCATTTACTGTATAGACATTGCATTTTAATATTAAGTAGATTAATGTTTTGATAACTTTTATTAATAAACTAGGATTAGATACCCTATTATTAAAGTATAAAATATTTTGAGAACGATCGCCATGTGTATTTTTATTTGATGTGCAGTATAGAATGGGATACGGACCTGGTGGAATCATTTCAATTGGGATTAATGTCGACGGAACCATTTTACATTATTTCTCCCGATATGTCCAATTCGACCATGAGATCGTACAATTTTTTCAGTAAATTGATACGCACTCGACTTTAGTGTTCCTCACGAATCTCGACTTTCGCGGACTGATCCGACCCTTACTGTACCTACATAGGTGTGTGCCATGATATATAAGATTATATATACATATACATATATATTATATACAAATGACAAAGATTATTAATTATACCGAGGCAATTATACAATAGATATATATTATATGTATACATACTATATACATATGCATACCGTTAATATATTAATGAAAATAAGCAACGAGGGGTGTTTTACAGTTTTAACAGAATATTGTTTTTCTATAACAATTGGAATGCATACATGTTTAATCCTTACTTGTAGTACAATCGATTAGCCGCTAGGCTATCTTATAAACATCTATTATTATTATAATTATTATTATTATGGAATGTTACAAGTTGTACTTTTAAATTATACTATTATATGCTTTATTCTTATTATTAGTTCTAGGTACAGCGAATGATGACCACTATATTACGTAACGAATATTATTTTATTATAATTATTACATTACAGCGAAATTTTACAAATATACACATTAACCATCTTACCTTTAGGAAATAAAGAATTTTACGAATATTATTTTATTATAATTATTACATTACAGCGAAATTTTACAAATATACATATTAACCATCTTACATTTAGGAAATAAAGAATTTTTAACACTATCGTCGCCTTATTCACCACGATCTGAGCGCGCGAGATTTGCAAAAATAAATTGTTGAATGTTCTCACAGATGTATCAATATACAGGGTTGTACGAATGTGAGAATAACTTAAAATCTTATAAATGTGTACATATGATTCCGGTAATATCTCGTTAATCATTAGGTTTAGGACTTTAGAATTCCATGGTCTATCGATTCATGATACAGAAAGTAGGTGTTTCCATTAAAAAAAATTAAGGTGACCTTGAAATGTCCTTCATACCTCCACGCACGCAGAAAATGTTTGTGTTTTAACATGTCCCCCTCTGTACTGTGCAAATTTTGTTCATAACACTTTTCCATATTATTACAAATAACGGAGATATTCAATGTCGACCTACCCTTTCATGTAAAAATATCTTTGAAGAAAATGAATAATGGTGTTCGAAAATAGAATCTTGAAGTTTTAAAATGTGTCCAAATTTATTGCTGTACGATTGTTTTTTACGTAATTACAACATATCTAAATATCGTCAATTTCGCAAGAATCAAAAATTCGATGTCCAAATAGGTTTTTATTAATAGAGCACCATATTCGGATTAAACGGTTTTATTCGAAAGTGTGTTTTTAATTATTACAATCCTACTAATGTAAGTGCATTGTACTTACAAGGAATTTTAAGATTTTCCACGTTAAAGTTTCACTTAACTCAGGAAAATTAATGTCGCAAGCATGATTAGTAGGCACCATTGAAGTTTTAGCAAAAATGGGATCCCTTGCGAAGTTAATCTGCTGTTACACGCCCCCTAATAAATTATCAGCGGCAGCGCCAGACACAAGATTCCTGATAATACGATATTAATACACGAATGTTAAAGTTTGCACGATTCGCGTGCTCGTCTCGATACATGCATATATGTGGGTATACATATACTCATTCATGAACATTTATTGATTGCCGTTATGTCAATATGACAGTGGTGCATATTCACTTATAAAGTTCCATGATTATGTTAATTTCGTTGATATTATAGATATATTATAACATTTTGTTTTAACTCGCTCATAGTTGCAGTGGATAACAAATGTAAGTCAATACTCATGTTTTCAATAATGAAATCACAATAACAGTAATATTCATTCACTCATAAAAATAAACAAGTTGGTTACATATTTAATGGTAATGTTGAATTCATTATTGAAAATACGAGTATTAACTTACTTTTGTTATCTACAAAGACACAAATGAAACAATGAAACATTCTAGTATATTTCTTTCAGCTTTCAATGCTTCGCCTAGAGTCTAGGTCTGTTCAGGCTCTAGGCAGACAGCAAAGAAATCTGATTTTTAAGCTTACCGTTATCTTTAATTGTAATCATCGTACCAAGGTAACAATCACTGCGGGTATTTCATTTTTATTAACAACAACATGACACCGTGAAAGCGTGAAATGTACTGCAAATTACATAGTGTGATGTAGCAATCAGACGAAGTTACATAAACGAACGAACTAACTTTGCATCGGATAATTGCGTTACCAGGAACTGTCCTTAACCATTAACTTCTCAAAGTCCTAAATATTTGATAAATGGTAAAAAACATAATTTTAATCCGTTCATTAAAAATTATTCGTATGCACTGATAATTATCGTTTTAAATATCTATTTTTTATTATAATTTTCTGAACGATTTCAAACATTTTATTGCTTTAAAATAACATTTAGAATGATTTATTTGTTACTTATTTAATAGTGACATTTAAGCACAAAATAAAAATATGTCTATTTTAATAATCTGAGCACACAAAATAGAATATTGTATTTTTTGTTCCTACTGAAGTTTGTTGATAAACATACAGTGTATCTTATCCCAGGAAACTATTTCTATTCATAAATCTATTGAATGCGAACCATTATTTTCAGCAATAATATTTAAAATTGAAATTGAAAATAAAGGTAAAGTCCAAATATTTTCAATATTCTTAAAGTGAAATACTATTTTCAAAAATTACTGCCTCAAATATATTATTTTATTTTCAAAAATTACTGCATCAACTAAAATATTTTATTTTCAAAACTGTATACATACTTTAAAATAAATAGGATTATTTATTATTTACTATTTAAAATACTATTTTCCACAGCTCTGATGCAGTAATACCAACTGGATCCGGCTTACGATCGCGTGCAACACATGCTGGTCGTCTCCCTTATTTCAATGAATTTTTAATGCGTCCGAGCCATTCGTGCAACGACGCTCAACACACAGTGTCGCAAAACTCCGTTTTCTGAATTTAAAAAACACAACTCTTATGGAATTTACATGTACGTAAATATAAAGTATGCTATGATGCCTCAACCGCAATATTTAATTGTTGCAGCCTTCGTGTTGATTTACAATAAATAACAAACGTATGAAAATTGTGTAATATAGTACAATCATATAATAAAATATCGCATATTATTATTAAAACGCAATTATAAACATACCATATTGTGTCTAATTTACACTATAATATAAACATAAAACAGGCATACACTAAAGTATAAAAATATCAGTAATATTACAGAAATACAAAATGCAAATGCATACAGGAATATAAATAATAGGATAAAAAGAAATAGAACTTGCGTTACAATTATTGTACAAGTGTAAGGAATTTTATAAACATACAAAATCTTCTGTCCTTGTAAACGCCAGTGACAATTGTAATTCGAATTTGTAAAGTCTCATCAAAGAATTTAGTAAGAATTTTTATTACTATAAAAACTATTGTTGATAATTTTACGGACAGTTCTGTATGTTTACAACCTGAAACCACGATACGTATACAGGGTGTGCCACGCAACTGGAACAGACTGTACCTCTTAAACGGTTGGGAATAGAATAACCGTTCAAAAACACTGGAAATTGCTCAACTTCAAACACTTATAACTTTTGAACCATTGATTCTTCAGGATAATAATAACATTTATACAATGATTTATACTTTATACAAATTATTATAGTATAAATTGTATAAATCGTTGTATAAACGTTGATTAGTTTATTATTAAATATTTCAAGAATACATTTTTTTACGAAACCTTTCAAAAACACTGGAAATTGCTCAACTTCAAACACTTACAACTTTTGAACCATTGATTCTCCAGGATCGAAACTTGGATTTCTTGCATCTTCTCGTCCAAATTCACTTGAATAACATAGGGAAAAGGCAAAAATTTCAAGGAGAAAGCAAAACTTTCTGGTTACACAAGAAAAATTTACCACTCACACGTTCAAACTCTGAGTCGACGCCATACACCACCTTTTCCATGTGAGCTTTTATGCATCTTTTGGTACACATTCACCGTGTAACGAGAAACCCAAGTGTTACATTATTTATTTAGAATCTAATAGAAGAGAATAGAATATTATTTTGACGGTATTGATTCATATCGACAGCGTAGTTTGAACATATATTTATTTGAATTTTGTATCTCTTTACCTAGCTAATTATTATTGTATAATAACATTTATACAATGATTTATACAAATTATTATTGTATAAATTGTATAAATCGTTGTATAAATGTTGATCAGTTTATTATTAAATATTTCAAGAATACATTTCTTTTCCTATTACCCCTGTTCTTACGGAATCTTTTATTCTGGAAATACTGTGTGTGATACTATTCTGGGGTAATGTAACAAATAATCTGTAGAATATACTGCACTGTAATGAAAGGAACATCTATGGCGTTCCACGTTGCTCCATATCCACGAGATTATCGTATTATTAACTTTTGCTCGAAAAGGCAATGAGAGAATAAGTCTCGTGCGACGTCCACTCTCATTTTCATCCTTTAGTTGCAACATTAGAGTCGCATGCAGTGAGTTTGTATTTACGGGTGTAATTCGCTTTGTAGTTACAGTGAACCGCACTTCCATTTCACAGTACGAATAGAACATACTCTCACAGCCATGCCCATCCATATTTTATGATTATACTTTCTGATCCAATGAAATCATTTAAAATTGTTTACTGCAAAACCATCGTCGATATCAAGTTCATGTTCTTCTTAAATAATTGGGAGTGATGGGTGAAGTATTAGGTCGTATACCCAGGATTGGGGAAAAATAGATTTCTGAAATAGTAAATAGACTACAAATATTTTTATTTTTTGTTTAAATAGTAGTTACATATGGAAATAGCATTTCAAACACATATTATACCATAAGAGTAACTATTTAATAATAGTTATTTATATTATTTTATATTTTACTATATATTATATAATACTATACATTATATATAATAACAATAAAAAATAAAAAAACACATTATATATTATAATAGTACCTCATAAAAATGCTATTTGCAATTAGTATTTCATTAAAATATTAGAAAATAGTATGTCATCGAATTGTACCATTTCATAGTATTTAGAATAATGATATTGAACTTTTTATTGATAAGAATTTTTTATCCTTTCACTCTTTATAGTACCATGTACTTTTACCGATAATATAAGAAATTAATTTTGTTTGTAAGTAACTGAAAATGATATCGATAACATAAAACGTTTATTTTCTGTGTAAAATAATTGAAAACATGATAGAAGACTAATTTATACAGTGTCCAAAATTTCCATAAGCCACCTATATTTTTACGTATTTTTTTTTTTAAATATTGTCAAGATTTCTATTCTTTCTCATCTACAATCGTAAATCTACCTGCTCGGAAATGTTTACCTTTTGGGTGTTTTTACGTTTTCTGCTGCACGAAGCGATGTATAAGTGCGTATAGAACGTTTTATTTTTTTAAATAAATATTATTTCTATTATTTCGATCGATATACAGGGCGAGGAATTTATCCTGGCCACTTGGAATATCTAAAAACCTAAATCCCGGAGAAAAAAATGTTTCAAATAAAAAGTTTAAGTCATGGAGGGGCTGATGCGGCAGTCGCATCCGCTTTCGATTAGCATTATGTTTTTAAGGTCAACTGGTTTTTTTTTCAAATGGAACCTCACATATTTTTCAACTCCTACTAGTCTCCTGCGAGCTTTTTAATTGGAATGTCGTACAAAGGCTTTCGTAACGACGCAAAACAGTGTGAAACATTTTTGACAAAAGCAATTGCTTCGTAACTCATGCTTATTCAGATTTTCCTTTATTTTGTAAGCCGGTGTAGGTACACAAAGCTTCTCGTTAGCCTTTTTTAAACAGAGGTATAGGTATACTATACAGCGATACGCATGGCATACAGGGCATTTCGTCTTTCGTTTCCCTGATATGACGCGTGCAACGTGCATTGTTCTCGGGTAGAGCGTACACTGTGAGTTCATATAAAGTCCAACACATTTCGCTTTGTAAGATCCTACAACCTGTACCCTTTTGTGCTTGCGTACATGTTGGGTGGGCTTGTAATTTAAAAACTTTAAAGCATTCTCCGCTATGCAAGGTATATTCGTTTTGACTCTACGCCGTATAAAACAGCATTGCTGTTGCCATTATTTCACGTACAGTGGCGCGTTATAACTAGCTGGGGCCTTGGGCAAAGTAGAATTTCGAAGCCCCCTTAACCCCAACTGAATAACTTTCACGTTGGAACAAATAATACAATTGTAAAAACAGCTACATATTTATTATTAACTAGCTGACCCGACAGACGTTGTCCTGTCCAAATTTCAATAAATTTGTTTAAGATCGTTCTAATTACGCATATCCATTGTTCAAATCGTGAGTTAACGTCTTGAGTTTATACAAAAATCTCATTGAAAAAAGCACTTCCATTTTTCCCCGAATTTTCCATTTTTCCAGGCAACTTTTCCAATTTTTCTTTCCCTAAAAACCTTAAGACGTCAATAATGCAACTTCCTATTGAAATATTGATTAAAAGCTGCGACATTCGTTTTTTTGTTGTATTAAAATATGATTCAGAAATCACTTTTAGTTTTTCCCGAATTTTCTATTTGTCCGGGCAACTTTTCCAATTTTTTTTACACTAAAAACCTAATTTGGACTACAACGAACATTAAGAAAAAAAAATTATCCAAATCTGTTCAGCCGTTCTCACGTGATGTCGTGACCAACGAACAACATTTCATTTTTATTATATAGATCTTCAGTTTTAACGATCGTAAATTTTGTATATGCACTATATGATATCGGCGCTACAGGTTCGATCAAAAATACAGAAATTAGCAATTTTGCAGTATTATAATTTCAACGATTCGGTTCGGTTTTGAACTATCATCAAGAAAAGTCCGCGTCTGTGAAAATTAATGTAATAGAATTCGTTATTCAGTAAACTGACTATTTAATAGTTATGACAATTTTTTTAAGATTTTTCGATGATTTCTTCGTTTAATCAACGATTAACTTCATCAATCGATTGAATCAATCGCCGATTTTTCGATGATTTATTTTTTAATCGTACACATTAATCAATCAATCATGATTAAAATATTAATCGATTCTTGCCAAACTCTAATTTCTATTAATAACATCAGACCCAGTGCGCTGAAAACACGAATATATGTTATTAACATTAGAACTACCGGACAAGTCAGAATGACTGGTGCGAACTGTTTTCGATTCGAAATATTAAAAGTATAAATGTGTTTTTCCGAGAAATTTCTTTAGTCAACTTCTCTGTTGGAGTACATATTTAAATAAAACTTGCACGAAATCGAAATAAATGTTATATTGTCGTTATTATAAGGCAATGTTTGCCAACTGCGTTTAGTGCTCGGTAATTCTAGTGTTAACAAGTTGTCGATCGAGATCATGAAAATAAATAAAATCTTTATTCTCCAAAGCGTGCGCGCATCTATAATAAAACGAAAAAATCCATTGCGATTCGCTACCATTTAGCACGGTCCACGGGTTTCCTCGTTACGAGGCGTGAACTCGAAAATTGTGCTTCCCCAACAGTGAACGAATTACGCTAATAACGAGCATTGATTAACTGAAAACCCTTTCGCTGCAAATTCAAGAACACACACATACACGCACACACATTCGTTTCCGTGTAAAAACGTTCTGGTTTGGTTTTATGATGATTAGAACTCTTATCGTGAAAGTTACTATGTATAATTTTCTTTTTAAATCGTTATAGAAACAAAGATTTTGATGATTTCGGCGCACTGGTTCGATCAATTGTTAATTCTACACTATTTGCAAATTATCACAATATCTATTTTTCGACGTTTCAAGAAAATTTTCTTGAAAATGATCCAAAAGAAGATCAATACGTCGAAAAATAGATATAATGATAATTTGTAAATAGTGTAGAAGTAATAACTGATCGAACCAGTGCGCCGAAATCATCAAAATCTTTGTTAGCAACAATTTACGATCGACATAACGGAACGTTTGTTATAGAAACAGTTTATTTAACCCTGAATTGTAATCTGCAGTTTGAGAAACTACGTTTTGTTACGAACATTTTAGGATACATACAGTTGCAGATCTTTTGCAGTTTGATTTTCGGACTTTTTTCCATTGGACGACACACGGTTCCACGTGAGCAAATGTGAGCAGATTTAAACCACCGCGAAATTAAGGTTTAATATGCCATCGATTTGAGTGGAAAAATTCATGGAGTTACCTCGGTGTACTTTTTTTAAAATTCGAATCAAAGTTGATAAATGTTAAACATAAAAAAAGTTCGGACAAATTGCGATTATTTCAAAAAAAAAATTTCGGGGGATTGAAGGTCTGATAATACCAAACGCACCCTATAAAAATCAAATTAAAGAATATAATATCTTGCGAGAGACGCGTGTTTAAAAAAGTGCACGGAATCTGACAGTAAAGTTTCAGCCCCAATTTGAATAAAAAAATGTTTTATTCAGTTTTTATTCGGAATCAGCGCTAAAAACTGTATAACATACACCCAACAGTTATATGGAAACATTTTTGTTGTTGGACAGTGCAATTTGCCCTGTCTTTCCCTATATTCGTCAGTTGCCACTTAATTTCCTAATTTTGCACGCCTGTCTCTCGGTGCCAATTGGGTCAACAAAAAAAGATTGACCAGTGAAATTTGAAGGAAATTTAATGCTCTTTCCAAAAATGGAAAACAAAAGTTCTTAAGATCCACAGTTTTTGAGTAATAGGCGAAAAACCAAAACAAGGTAATAAAAATCGTGGTTTTCTTCCCCCTCCCCAAGTTAACACAGGGTCCTCGAGGTCGAAAACTGAGATTCGACACCCCAGAGTACCCCTAAATGACGTGTCAAAATTTCATTAAGTTCGAAATACTTTCCAGGTAAAAGTACCTGGCGACTAGACTACAATAGCTTGCGAGGGACGCGTGTTTAAACAAATGCACTGAATTTAACAGTAAAGTTTCAGCCCCAATTTTAATAAAAAAAAATGTTTTATTCAGTTAAAATTGAAGGCAGTTTTCGAAACTACGTTTTGTTACGAACATTTTAGGATACATAATAAAAGGTTAATTCTTCTCGATCGCAAATTTAGATAATTAAAATTTTAAATGTTATCGGCGCCAGGTTCGATCATTTTCAGAAAAACAACAAATGTGCAATTAATACATGTTTCTAACGTATTAATTGCACATTTGTTGTTTTTCTGAAACTTGTTGTGTCTATGCATCACTATTGATCTTATCGATCCACCTATCGTGGCGGGTCTGTCACATATATGTCGCATCACTCTTGCCTTTTGAACAGCATGTGCTCAGTTACATATCTGCCACCATGAAGTGAAAATAGTATTCATACAAAATTCAATATTGTTATAATGTATTGTCCAATTTTTACACAACATGTAAGTTTTTGTGGTTTCCGTTTATTTTACAAGCTCTTACATTGTTATTCATTCAAAATATTTTTCAGACGCAATAATGATTCTTTGAAAAAGATCCACATCGGGATCGAAACGTTAGAAACATGTATTAATTGCACATGTGTTGTTTTTCTAAAAATGATCGAACCTGGCGCCGATAACATTTAAAATTTTAATTATTTTAGGATACATAATGTTGCGGATCTTTTGCACTTTGATTTTCGGACTTTTTTTCCATTGGACGACACATTGTGCGACTTGACAATCGGGGAACGGGCCTGACTTGATTGTGAATGCGCGTGCGCGGACGCGTAGCCACGCAAGAATCCGCGGTACTGATTGGTAAACTGTCGGAGACGCTCCGAAACTGCACGCTTACGTGCCCGTTCGGTTTGCGTCGTCAGTCTCGCGCCGAGCGTCGTCCAGTGCGTGTCATTGTTGTTAATGGTGGTATTTTATTCGTGTTTTCGGAGCAACGGAATCCGAATATTTCCGCGAACTAGCCGGCTGGTGTACGTGACAGCCGGAGGAACAAGTGACACTTCCGGTGAAAACCAATCGAAAGTGCATCGGCAATTAATTCGTTTGCGTTCATCGATCACGATTATCCGAAGGTTAGCATCCTTCCAGCTTTTTCTTTTTTCAGGATCGAACATTCCCGAGTTGTGAGAAATCATTGTGCAATTCGACTCCGACGGCGACCGCTATTTTTTCCACTTCCGGTCATTCTCCTTATCAAATGTTCCTTTCTATCGATCGTATGTTTGTTTATAAAAGATGTATCGATGCTCTCGGCGCACTGGTTCGATCAATTTCTATTTAGAAGCAATTCTGCAATCTATCAACTTCGAATTTCGACGATTCGATATCTATGTTCGGATCTACTCCAAGAAAATTAATAATCGCGTCTATAAATTATTTTCACTATTGCCATCAGTTGATTCACCATTGACCATCGAATAGAATTTTGTTTAACCCTCATCCGTCCCTCGTGTCAATTTTACACAGTGTTTTCCGAAACAAGTTATACGGTTTTATTATTTTTCGGTAAATTTTTGCTGAAACTTCGTGTGACTTTTATTTTTTTAACATATAATCGAAAAGTCTGAGATGTAAATGTCAACTTATCAATTTGACTAAAAAAAATATTGTAATCTTTTTTATTTTGTGTCACTGTGTCAATTTGACACCGAGGGACAGATTCAGTTCGTGAAATGAGGGACGGATGAGGGTTAATAATTTACAGACGCGATTACTAATTTTGTTGAAGAAACGGCGAAATTTGAAGTTGATAAATTGCAGAATTGCTTCCGAGTAAAAATTGATCGAACCAATGCGCTGAGAGCATCAATACATCTTTTATTTTTGCTATCGTGGTGCGAACTCTATTTTCTTTGTATTCTTATAACAAGAAAAAACTGGTCACCGATGAAATTTGTTATTGCTCGGCACGTTCAGTAGGTGATTTCACACAAAACATAAAAAAAGAAACTATTAAACAGTTTTGTTTTTCGTGGTGAAACCCAGCAAAACAATTTGAAATGTTCTATCGTTACGCGTTACTGTCTAAAACGGAAATATGTTTCGAAGTGTTATTTTCCTCAACGTTACACGCTGCTTAAGCCATATGTCGTTAGTCGTACGGGAAACGTGAGTTTATCGACATTAATAATCTTTATAATTATCAGACTGCTGTTCTTCACGCAAAATACACATTCTCCACTTAAATTGCAATAAACTGACATGAAATGGAAATTGAATTTCTTTCGAATGTGTTTGACAGGTTTAAAATAATGCAACAGTATCTTGAAACTCTTTAATACTAAACCTACCGAGCCTTAAAAGTAACTGGAACGTGTTTCCTTAGAAAAATAACGAGATTGATTTCATTTAGACTTTGTGCGGCTCATATCTATATCTATATAAATAAAAGTTAAATGCTGTTCGTTGGTAAGCGCATCATTTGAGAACGGCTGGATCGATTTGTCTAATTTAAAAAAAGAACTTTTAATACCTTAGTGTTTTCTACTTGTTCGGGAATGCGTTTGCCTAACCATATATTAATTAATTGATAAATTGTTACAGACGCAATACAGAAAATTTACATTCTTGAAAATGGTCTAAATTCAGACCGAAACGTTGAATTAAATTTCATGTGATATTTTGCAAATTTGCTGATTGTCTCCAATTGGTCGAACCAATGCACCAATAACATTAATTGTAGTTTTGAAAAAAAGAATGTTCGTAATAGTCCGAATAAGGTTTTTAGTGAAAGAAAAATTGGAAAAGTTTCCCGGAAAAATGGAAAATTCGGGAACGAAATGAAAGTGCTTTTTCTATGGGATTTTTCTATGAATTCAAGACAATAACTCGCGATTCAAACAGTGGATACGCGCAATTCTTTTTTTGTTTTGTTCGACATGGCACTGGAAAATTTTTCAGGAAAAACAAATTCGAAAGAAATACAAAGGAAAGTCGAAAAATTCGGACAAACTGCAAAAATCATCTTCGGCCACAATCGTTAACAGATAAAATTGATTACTCAGAAATACGTCTTTTTCTCGTTTATACTTTGTTTACACATTTCCAATAGTGTTTCACAAATTCACAAAACGATCACAAACAAATTTATTGAAATTTGGACAGGACAACGTCTGTCGGGTTAGCTAGTACATAGATAAAATCGGTAATCTAATAATTACTAATGTTATTTAAGCGTTGTATTTCTGACATGTTTGTGTTAAAAATTCGCTGTTCGATAAGTCCCGTAATTATTTGTGTATTATAATTATAATGATAAATTCTAATTTCTCTGTTCTTTCCTTTTTAATTTATTCCATCTTCTTGGATAACCATGCTCCACGTTTCTGCTGTTATTGTTTTCACGTTAATGCTTCATTATGCATACGTATATGCTAACGTAATATTGTTGAACAAGGTTGTCGTTATGAAATAATGTTTTACCATCTCGTTAACTGCGAAGTTTAGTTTTGTATTTTCACCGGTGTTTGGCCCGTTGTCACTGTAATAGAATGGCGTCGTCGAACTTTTTGTCGAACTATACCACGAGAAAATTGAAGGGAGCGCAGAAAAAAAGTGTTGATTGCGTTAAAAGGTAGTTTATACTGGTAGCGGGAATCTGAACGATGCTACTTCCTTCTATAGAGAGTTGTTAGTTTGAAATTCAACGGTTGGTTACTCAGACGAGTACGATTGACAATCAGCCGTGCAATTCCGTTCAATTCAGCCGACTGCTGCGACGAATTTCTCCAATAATTAAGCTCTTTGTTTGTTGAACTGCTCTGAATATTCCCGCCCTCGCAATTCGACATGTACTTGTAACAATGTTTACTGGAAATTATTATAACCGCGTACATGTACAGTACCGGACGAAAGTTTAACACGACTATCTTTTCAGTAGATTATCGCGTTTCATTGAAGATACTAAACGTCGAATAATTCTCAATTGTTCTTAACATTTACACACATATTCGCACTGTATCTACGAACAATAAAGACTCTTTCAAACATAAACAGCGTTTGGGAGAATGCGCATGAAACGTTTAATGCTGTATTTCCTGCGGACATTAATTTAAGACTTATTTATGAGAAAGGTATTTATGTTGATATAAGTAATAATAATTTCTTTGGTAATTATTGCGAAAGGGTCACTGTACTCCGATTTTGATGAAATTTCAATATTTTAGATTTCGACATTTTGAACAACTTTTTCCTTTTCCAATATAGGGGGGTCGCTTTTAGTTTTCAAAATATTCGCAAAAAAACTATTGATAATGTATTGCATCTTCGGTAATTATTGCGAAAGAGTCACTGTACTCCGATTTAGATGAAATTTATATATGTTATGCAACAAAGCATTTTGAACAACTTTTTCCTGTTCCAATATAGGGTGGACGCGTTTAGTTTTCGAGATATTCGCAAAAAACTATTGATAATACTGTATTTTGTCGAAAGACATAGGAGAAAATTACTACAGAAAAAAAGTAACACTATTTAATAGAATAGTCCTAAGACAAGAATTATATTATATTATATGGTCATATTCACTGATGGCAATTGCTAGCAAGTTATAAATTAATTTTAATGGACACCCATTGTTCAAACATCTTGTCTTTAAGATTGCTGCATTTTCGAAGATTGGTCTTTGTCGCATAAGAAAACGTTCTCATATACATAAAAACATAAATGAAATGGAAATGTCTGTGAATGCGCAAAGTAAGAAACACGGATTAAAATGAAAGATATTTTTCACATTAAGCGAGTAATATACACATTGAGTAATATGCACTACATTCTATTTCAATTACATTTTATTTCAATTACATTGTATTTCGATTACACTAATAATTCGCGTAATTAGCAATGAAATGAAGTGAAAGGTTCCAATTAGGTAAAGCAATTAAAATATAATTCAAATACTGTGCTTATAAAATACAATGTAATTCAATTACAATGTATTTCAATTAGCACAACTCTGATAAGTAGACTAATGTTTTTCGATAGGGAATTATTGAGGTGGTCGATTAATCTATGTATTAAACGAGACTACGAAACAAAATGAGTTACATTTGAGATCCTACTTAAATAATAGATAAACATTCAGTGAGATAACTGCATTTATAACATAATATTTCTTCTGCATACAGTTTTCTATCTCCTTACGAAAAGTATAAAAGAATTTTGAAAAGAAGCTGAAAAGAAAAACAACTGTAGCAACGTAATATTTCGATCAACGAATGTCGGAGGAATAAATATTTCCTCAAGCTACACGTGGCACTTCAATGCACATTACCATCGCAGCAATCAATAGCGTGTATCTATATGTAGTCGTTCGAATCCGTCGTCAAATTATTCATGTAAGTGTGTTCCTAGAAAAACCTGTCAAAGACTCTGAGACTTCCTGAAATATGATCTTGTGAGATTTTTATCCATCATATTGTTTTTACAGAATACTTTCCATGACGATAACACTCGCATGCTTATTCCGATTTTTGATTAATGGAACGTTTGTCTGTTTTCAAATAAGTTTGCAGTTAATCTTACACATATAACGTTTCAATAGTGGATACAGATGCCCGTAAGTTATCATTAGACTGCGAATGTTTATGCAATTTTCAATTTTTGTAGACAAACTTAAGAAAGTGGTACTGAATGTAATCTTATTTTCATTGGTAATAACATTTGTAGGTCCAAAATAAATAATAATTCTACTAAATTCTGTGGAATTGGTACTCCATCATTTTCTCAACATTTTTAGGAACCATCAATACATAAAGATCTGCAGTCCAGTTATTATAAATTTTTTACAGAAACGTTAAAGAAGTTTGGAGAATTAAATATTAGGCAATTCCTATAGGATTTTATAACAAACAGCGTTCAAACGAAGATGTTACGCATTACGTGCCAGTTTATAAATTGGAAAATAGAAAAATGCACGAGGAACATTTAAATCTATACATATACAATAGATGCAAGTACAAAAATTATATACGTATAAACGAACATGAAGTACACTTATCATATTAATTTATGTGCCTATATTGAATTATGAAACATCAACTATAATTGGGACATTCGGTAATTCTGTCAATTTTGTTTTGTTCTCTTATCAAAATATCAAAATGATGTAATTTAGAGTTTTAAAATGTGTTCATTTACTATGAGTTTATTGTAATTATTAAGCTTGATTAATTGAAAATATTTAATCAGGAAGCATCGGATTTTTGAAAAGTAGAGTTCTAATAATTTGTACAGTAGCATACGACTTATGATAATATTGTAATGTTACTACTAATTTAATCCAATTGTATGTGCATATATATATATAAATATTGACAGGTTACTTACAAAGCTGATTCGTCAACAATATTAAAAAAAATTCTTTATACTTTAATTGATTTCCGTTCGTGAAATGCATGTAAAATACAATAATTGTTTCCTTACGTCGATCGTAGATTGTTGCTAACAATATTTTTATGCTTTCTGCCCACTGGTTCGATTAATTATTATTTTAAACACTATTTGCAAATTACCACAATACAAAATACAGTAATACGTGAATTGAAATTTGTATATATAAAATACAATGTCATTCAATTGCAATGTATTCAAATTAGCACAACTCTGTCTCGATCTAATGTTCATTTTACGTTCTCGTTACGTTAATATTCGGACACTTAACAAGACGATAACTTTTTTAATATTGAACCACGCGACCTGGAATTCCTTGGCAAGTTAGAATAATTAGTTTGCTGCACACATCACGTTAGGAAGAAATTTTGCAAGCATTGCAATCAGTCGGAATTACAAAGAAAATAATTAAAGTTGGTGGTTACAACTTTTGTATGAGGCCTACATTGAAAATTTAACACGAATAACAAATGAAAGATAGTTTTCACATTAAGCGAGTAATGTACATACACATTATGTATTTTACATTATATTATATTTCAATTATTAGCGGATCTTTTTTTAAAATAAAAATCTTGTATCTGTTTTGCAACAAACTATAGTGGAACGAGAGTTTATTTTTATACTTAATACGTTTAATAGGTTGAAAAGAATATAATAGTATTCTAAAATTCTTCTGATGTTTTTACTATTTTAAATTACACCTACTCATTTTTGTCATAAGTGCATAAAAATATTTTATTTAACTAGCAATTAAATGAAGTGAAAGATTCGAATTATGTAATCCAATTACAATGTAATTCAAGTACTGTGTTTACAGAATACAATGTAATTAAATTACGTAATACTCTGGTCTTAATAATTATGGCAGCTTTAGCGGGAGCTTTAGTAGTCGACTAAACCGTTCAGTGGAATAGAATTCTGATTAATTCCGGCCTCCATAAATCAGCTCACAGAAATTCTATGCATGAGCATGTACAGTTTACCAATTGTGTCCGAAAAGTCAGCCGATTAGCAATTTAATGCACACGCATGTATTATTAAATTCTGTACTGCAGATTAGATTAGAGATCCGTGGCTCCCGTACGCACAATGTAGACATAATTATTTATGGAGTGCAATACTGTTTGAACTATTTAACTATCGCTAACTATTCAATAAGGCAGAAGGTACATGCTCTAAGACAATACCCTGAGAAAGTGAGATAACTAATGGGCGCAATTAGTCGCTGCAGTTGTGTGATTGTGAATGTGTTCAGACTGGGAAATTCGCATAAACGCGATGCATTTACAGTGTACACATACAGTTGCGGACAAAAGTTTCCGAACGATATCGATTTTCATATTTCATGGAATTTAACTTATTTCATTTGAAGTTTTATATAAATCTAATTATGTACATCGATAGGAACTTCAATAATCTGTAAGATTTCAACGAAAATTAATTTATAAAGCATATGTTTATTTTCTTAAATTTAATTTTTACATTTTTAGAGAAAATGTATCCCGACAAAAGTTTACGAACGATTTATTAGTATTTAGTTGTTCGTCCTTTATCGTCGAGAACTGCTTGGCATACTTTCAATTAATTTTTGAACATATTGTTCTGCGATAAAGAATTCCAAATTCGGCTCACTTTTAAAAATAAATTGTCAGACTTTAAACATTTTCTGCCATTCATCAATCGTTCTACCTCGTTCCATAATTTTTTAAACGTTTCAAGTGTTTACTACAAAAAAGAACGTGGTAAAATTGTTCAGCTGGAGCTACCTTTACTAGGAACGGAATAATCGATAAAGTAAATTTCTAGTAATCTAAGAAATAATAATAAATCGTTCGAAAACTTTTGTCGGCCTCTATTTGAAACAAATATATAAAAATTAATTATGAGAAAATAAACGTATTCTTTATAAATAAGTTTTCTGTGAAATCTTACAGATTATTGAAGTTTCTATTGATGTGCATAATTAGATTTATTTCAAACTCCAAATGAAATACGTTAAATTGTATGAAATATGAAAATTGGTATCGTTCGGAAACTTTTGTCCGCAACTGTATGTTGGACGTATCATGTAATCTGATAAGCTGATAAATTAGTATGGCGAATATAGATATTTCTTGATACGTCATAATTATTTTTCTGTAACTAGTAAATCGATCAATTTCAAACGTTTCTTGAGAATGGAATGTTTTTTAAGTATTGTAAATACTTCGTACAAAGTTGCAATCTTATCTTGATCATTTCTCTTCAGCAAAATTTCCTTCTATTCAAGATGTGAATCGTTACCGCTTTCTAGTGCATTAAAATTTTTTTGTTTCAACAAAACTTAAAAAATGAAACTTCTCACATCCTCGACATACTAACCCTTTGTACTCCGAATTATTTTTCATATTTGTTGCCAATAACTACTATTTTATGCAATTTTGTTCACTAATTATATTAAATATAGCTCACAAACATTGTTGCAAATTATATTTGTGAATCTTCTATTTGTTTTCCACTTAAAAATATGACGATTAAATAAATAAATAAACACTCGACAAAGGGCTGCAAAGGGTTAAAGTATTGTTCAGATTATAGTTCTTGCAACTTAAACATTTGATTAATTTTTGTATAGTATGGAATGTTTAGTTATGCTTTGCTTTCTATTTAGATACATAGGTCAATAAAATTTCATGAATTTGATACAAATATCCCCAAGAAGAAATAATATAATAATCTTTGTAGATGAATTTTAAGAAAGTGAAATAAAATATCTAGAAATAAATTAAAATCGTATTAAATTCTGTCGTATTATATATCCTAGAATTTTTTGAAAATTTTCAGAAACCACAATTGCATAAAGATTCGCACTCTACTGATAAACTATTCAATAGGAATGAAAGTATATAAAGCTGATTCTGGTATACCTTCAGGCTTATTAATGCATTATTAACAATCGACTATAGCAATTTAACAAAATTATAAAGAAAGTACATTAATTTTCTCCCCGATTTAATATAGAGTCTCTACCATTTAAATTATACGAATCGAAAAAGAGGGGAGGATACTCCTATCTACATATTTCCTCAGCAGAACTAATCTTCTATCAATTACTCATCGCTAATCGTCACACCCACCAAAATGTATCAACTCAGAAACATGTACCACCAGATTACCAGACGATACTCTTGGTTTCATCATTGAATTCCACGTATTATTTTATTTTATATGCATTTCAAGAACGGAAATCAATTAAAATATAAAGAATTTTTTTTAATATTGTTGACGAATCATCTTTGTACGTAACCTGTCAATATTTATATATATATGCACATAAAGTTGGATTAAATTAGTAGTAATATTACAATATTATCATACATAAGTCGTATACTACTGTACAAATTATTAGAACTCTACTTTTCAAAAATCCGATGCTTCCTGATTAAATATTTTCAATTAATCAAGCTTAATAATTACAATAAACTCATAGTAAATGAACACTTTTTACAACTCGAAATTAAATCATTTTGATATTTTAATAGGAGAACACAACAAAATTGACAGAATTACCGAATGTCCCAATTATAGTCGATGTTTCATAATTCAATATAAGCACATAAATTAATATGATAAGTGTACTTCATGTTCGTTTATACGTATATAATTTTTGTACTTGCATCTATTGTATATGTATAGATTTAAATGTTCCTCGTGCATTTTTCTATTTTCCAATTTATAAACTGACACGTAATGCGTAACATTTTCGTTTGAACGCTGTTTGTTATAAAATTCTATAGGAATTGCCTAGTATTTAATTCGCCAAACTTCTTTAACGTTTTTGCAAAAAATTTATAATAACTGGACTGCAGATCTTTATGTATTGATGGTTCCTAAAAATGTTGAGAAAATGATGGAGTACCAATTCCACAGAATTTAGTAGAATTATTATTTATTTTGGACCTACAAATGTTATTACCAATGAAAATAAGATTATATTCAGTACCACTTTCTTAAGTTTGTCTACAAAAATTGAAAATTGCATAAACATTCGCAGTCTAGTGATAACTTACGGGCATCTGTATCCACTATTGAAACGTTATATGTGTAAGATTAACTGCAAACTTATTTGAAAACAGACAAACTTTCCATTAATCAAAAATCGGAATGATCATTCGAGTGTTATCGTCATGGAAAGCATTCTGTAAAAACAATATGATGGATAAAAATCTCACAAGATCATATTTCAGGAAGTCTCAGAGTCTTTGACAGGTTTTTCTAGGAACACACTTACATGAATAATTTGACGACGGATTCGAACGACTACATATAGACACACGCTATTGATTGCTGCGATGGTAATGTGCATTGAAGTGCCACGTGTAGCTTGAGGAAATATTTATTCCTCCGACATTCGTTGATCGAAATATTACGTTGCTATAGTTGTTTTTCTTTTCAGCTTCTTTTCAAAATTCTTTTATACTTTTCGTAAGAAGATAGAAAACTGTATGCAGAAGAAATATTATGTTATAAATGCAGTTATCTCACTGAATGTTTATCTATTATTTAAGTAGGATCTCAAATGTAACTCATTTTGTTTCGTAGAGTCTCGTTTAATACATATATTAATCGACCACCACAATAATTCCCTATAGAAAAACATTAGTCTACTTATCAGAGTTGTGCTAATTGAAATACATTGTAATTGAATTACATTGTATTTTATAAGCACAGTATTTGTATTATATTTTAATTGCTTTACCTCATTGAAACCTTTCACTTCATTTCATTGCTAATTACGCGAATTATTAGTGTAATCGAAATACAATGTCATTGAAATAAAATGTAATTGATATACAATATAGTGCAAATTACTCTGAAGGTGTACATTACTCGCTTAATGTGGAAAATATCTTTCATTTTAATCCGTGTTTCTTCCGTTGCGCATTCACAGACATTTCCATTTTATTTATGTTTTTATGTATATGAGAACGTTTTCTTATGCGACAAAGACCAATCTTCGAAAATGCAGCAATCTTAAAGACAAGATGTTTGAACAATGGGTGTCCATTAAAATTAATTTAAAACTTGCTGGCAATTGCCATCAGTGAATATGACCGTATAACATAATATAATTCTTGTTTTAGGTCTATCCTATTAAATAGTGTTACTTTTTTTCTGTAGTAATTTTCTCCTATGTCTTTCGACAATTTATATTCCTTTTCTGAAACGAACGTAATAAACAAGTTTAATTTTCATCACACAGTATGCATTTATAAATAATACTATGTTCATTATTGCTACTAATCGTTTTCTGTTTCCACCTCTTATACTTTTTTATGTATAATTCATAAGTACAATGTACTTTGTAATTGTGTTTCGTATTGTGAAGTCGAATTACAATACAATTGAATTGAATGAAGCGACTGAATTTCAAACTACGAAATAATCGAATACAATATAATTGATTTACTTCGCAATTATAATTCAAGTAAAATTGTCCTTTAGGCGTCCACCTACAAAATAGACTAATTACATTCAATTACCCCTACCCCTGGGAAACAGAGCAACGTTTGTTTGAAAGGTTTTAAGGGTAGTAAAGAATTCAGAGAAACGAAGGCATCAATAGATTAAAATACGATCAACAAAAATTCCAGTAACATTTTAATCCCCCTTAATAACAGTAATTTTCTTAATATCTTTTTGATTGACCATTTGAATTATTACCTTTAATTGGCCAGTTACCGTCATATGACTGCTTCCATCAAATCATTAAATGATTTCTAACAATTTGGAGTGAAGTAGACATTCATTAATACGTTTAATAGTATTTTTTTTCTTTTCGAGACTTTATTTAGTATTTTTAAATTCTTCTAAGACTTTATTTAGTATCTTATTTATATCTTATTTAATATTTTCAAATTCTTTTAAAGTTTTTACTGTTTTAAATTACACCTACTCATTTTTGTCATAAATGCATAAAATCCGCTGTCCATTTATTATTTTTGCTGACCAATGCAGAAGAACAAATACACTTCAACTTGGTACTGTACACATTAAGTATACCATCTCAATGTACATATATCATGTTGTAAAATGCTGAAAAAGCTGCAATTAGTTTGTTTATAAGATACATATACATACATTCCAGGACAAAAAGATGACAAACATTAAGATTTACATAATTTTAATCTATCGTCACACAACTGAAATTTGTTCTTATACACTACTTCTCGCACACATAATACATACAAAAATAATTGAATTCAATATTACCCTTCAATAATATTAAATTTTCTATCTTAATTCAATATTGCCCTGCAATAATAATAAAGTTTCTATCTTAATTCAATATTACCCTTCAATAATACTAAATTTTCTATCTTAATTCAATATTATCCTTCAATAATTCTAAATTTTCTATCTTAATTCAATATTGCCCTTCAATAATACTAAAGATTCTATTTAAATTCAATATTACCCCTCAATAATACTAAATTTTCTATCTTAATTCAATATTATCCTTCAATAATTCTAAAGTTTCTATCTAAATTCAATATTACCCTTCAATGATACTACATTTTCTATCTAAATTCAATATTACCCTTCAACAATATTAGATTTTCTATATGAATACAATAATATTAGATTTTCTATATGAATTCAATAATATTAAATTTTCTATATAAATTCAATAATTACTCAGTAATTATAATTCGTGGAGTAATTCAATGGTGATTCAACACAACTCTGCTTCGTGACAATAGCCGCGGTTCGTCTCGAAATTCACGTGTTCGCATCTCGGTCGTGAAACTGACCCGCGTCGTGGTCGGTTTCGAGTTAACGGAAGTAAACGAGCTTGACAAAGGGAGTTCGGTCGTAAATCAGTGGATCGGTGAACACAACCGTATTAAGGGAATAATAATATTTCGTAGATCTGTAAGCGAGAGCCGGTATCCGCGCGAGTGTCGAGAGAACGAACCGCGTCGTTGGTCGTTACGGGTACCCAGTATTGTGGCCCGCGGGTGTAGTGTTCCGAACCCGCGCAATCAAGAGGACGGCAGAGTGAAAGGAAAATAGGGATAGCTGACTGAAGGAGAGAAAGAGAGAGAGAGAAAGAGTGACAGGACGCGAAGGAGAGGGGGAACACGAGTACACGAACGCTCTTTCAGCCAGGGCAAGAAAGAGGAACGGGCGAAGGAACCTGACCAGAAAGGAAGAAAGAGAACAACCGTGGGCAAGCGTAGCCGGTAAGACTTCGAAAGGCTACTTCTACCGTGGCCGCGAGTGAGAACGAAGTTGAAGAGCGAAGCAGATAGGAAGAATAATGCGGTCTCGGTACTTCCGCCTTGATCAACAGGACGTTCGGGTCTACTCGTGGTAAGTAGAGAAAACTTGGATTTTCTTAGTATCTATACGTTTATCCTTCACAAAGTTTTTCAACTATACAGTGCTCGAAATTTCCATAGTTCCATACTTATTTGTTGGCAATTTCGATTGAAATATGATTGAAGAAGCACTGTTAGTTTTTCCCAAATTTTTCATTTTTTCGGGCAACTTTTCCAATTTTTCTTTCCCTAAAAACCTTGTTTGGTCTATTAGGAACATTTAAAACAAAAATTAACCAAATCGGTCCAGCCGTTCTTGAGTGAAGCGCTTATCAACTAACAGCATTTAATTTTTATTTATATAGATTTATCTATTTATCTATATAAATAAAAATGAAATGCTGTTCGTTGGTGAGCGTATCACTTGAAAACGGCTGGACCGATTTGGCTGATTTTTTTTTAATGTTCATAATAGTCCGAATAATTTTGTTGAGGAAAGAAAAATTGGAAAAGTTGCTCGAAGAAATGAAGGTGCTTTTTTCGTTATGAGAAAATTGAAATTTGGACAGGACTCTAAGTATTTGTCTTATATGATTACAAAGAGATATCTGAATGGTTTCAATAAACCAAATTTTTGGCCTCTCTGCTGCGTGTGTGTGTGTTTATGTGCGTGTGCGTGCATGTGTGTATAGATTAATAAAAAAATGATCTTATTATGTATTACTCATTTGGATTCTGTATTTGAGTATTCGGCAGCTCGAATTTGTTATGTTTGACTGACTATAACTCGATAACTGTCCATTACTGAGCTTTGTGCCCATTACATCTTTTCTTCAGTCAGAGGTGGGCATTATTTGGAGAAACAAATATTTCAAACACTGTTTAATATTTTAGACTTTATTTTGTTTAAAGAAAATAGTATTTTAAATAAGATATACTATTTCGAAAATAAAATATTTCTATTTTAACAATGGGAACCAGAAAATAAATTATTTCTATTTTAATAATCTAAACACACAAAATAGAATATTGTTTTTTTTGTGTCTACTAAGGTTTGTTGATAAACATACAGCTACTCTCATAAATCTATTGAATGCGAACCATTATTTTCAGCAATAATATTTAAAATTGAAATTGAATATAAAGACAAAGTTCAAATATTTTCAATATTCTTAAAATAAAATACTATTTTCAAAGATTACTGCCTCAAATAAATTATTTTACTTGCAAACAATTACTGCATCAAATAAAATATTTTATTTCCAAATATTACTGCATCAAATACGAGAATACAAATGTAATGAAACAAATACAATACAAAAGAACATCTTTACAGAACGATGTCAATCAGAAGAGTGAAGTTACGCGTGTTTAATAAATCAATATTTTTGTCACCAGGAAACGATTCGTTATTATCCTTTTAAAACATCTTTGATTTATATATTGGACGATTAAAAACAAAATGGAGCAAATCAATCCACAATTTTACCGGGATAGATTTCCCATACGATTAGTGCGGGGTTCTTTGGTTAAATCCCTTGAAGATAATTATTGAGAGAAGAGAATTGAACAAGTGTCCACATACTTTTGATCAGGGGTAACGTTTTGTACATGCGTTAGACGTGGAAACTGCGGGGGAAGATTGACCGTAGGTATCCTTCAGAGAAAGAAATAAGTGGTCTCGATTTATTCAAGGACCGTTCCAGCAGGGTCTAGCCGGTCAATAGAAAGTACAATAGAGAGGTCGTAACAAGTTCTGCAAACCGTTACAGTATGGCTCGTTCAGTCGGGCACCTACTTATGTCTTCTTCGCGATCGATAAAGATGATTAAAACATGCGAACCGCACGATGACGCGTCCTTTCGAGACGCAAGCTTAAACTAAGTACTTGAACATCTTGTGATTCGTGGAAACGCTGTTCGTGTTTGGTGGACAGCGAATTTTATGCATTTCTGACAAAAATTAGCAGGTGTAATTTAAAACAGTAAACGCATTAGAAGAATTTAAACATATTCTTATACTACCTCTGTCCCATAATAATAGTAGCAAATGGATATTTAAACTGCAATTACTAGCGAATGTAGCTGTATATTATGTTGTAGAGCAAAATTGCGAAGCCTTCGATCAAAATCAATGTCTCATGACATCTGTCATTTTTTTAATGTTCATTTCTGTTTTTAACTTCTCGATTTATAAGGAAATTATTGTAATAACTTCGAAAATCGATTTGTTTAGCAGATCTTCACATTTCAAGGTTATTGTGGTTATTTTAGCCTATTTTCAGCAAAATGTTCTTGTGTGTGTGTGTGTGTGTGTGTGTGCGCGCGTATAACAGATGTTCATGTTTTCAGCGCACTGGTTCGATCAAATACTACTACTTAAGCAATTATGCAAATTAACACAAAAATTTTCAACGTTTCAATCAGCTATTTAGATCATTTTCAAGAATGTAAATTTTCAGTATTGCGTCTGTGAGAATTTATCAATTAATTAATTTTTGATTCGTTGTTGTTTCAAATTGTCTCGGTTTACTCAGTCCACATACCACCGGCATGGAACCAACATGTGGTTTCTTGACTCTTAAGAATTTAAATTAATACATTTTTCGAAGCATGTGAGTTAATACATTTATTTTTTATTGTTAATAAATTAGTGTTTTCTGCTTTTTCGGAAAGGCGTTTACCTAACAATATATATAATTAATTGATACACTCTTACAGACGCAATCCTGAAAATTTACATTCTTGAAAATGGTCTAAACTTAGACCGAAATGTTGAATTAAATTTCATGTAATATTTTGCAAATTTGCTTATTGTCTCCAATTGATCGAACCAGTGCGTCAATAACATTAATTGTGGTTTTGAACAATTGTCGATCAAGGTACAGAGAACCATTAACAGGGAACATTGGAGTACCTTAAGTAATTATCAAAGTTAATTCAATGAGCGGTTAAAACCCCCGTGAAAAGGCTAGTTATTTTTGTTTTCTGTGCCGTGTATAGGGAAATTCGTGCAACGAAACGAACCTACATAGACATTTGGAATTACAACGTTAGACGCCTGGTGTAATAATGTCAGAGTCTCCTCATTGTTAAGAGGGACCGCTAATTCAATAATCACTAATCAAGCACCTCCTACTCTTGTCCAACCGCGCACACTACATCGAACCATTCATCACAATAAACCTTCTACCTACTTGTAACATCACGAATTTCTTGCAAGACGTCTGCACCTTTCAATATCTTCTCATTGATCTCAATATTCTATTGGGAAAAAAACTATTTTCGAGTTTTTTTTTGTTAAGCTATGAAACTCCACATGGGATTATTAGCAGCATGCACATGGCTGTGCATGCTAACATTACAAGAATAACTTATAGACTAGAACTGAACAATATAATGAACATTTTTTAGTACAATATTAACGATAGAGAAATAAACAGTGAGACTTCAGGAATGTATGTATATAAAATAGGTTATTAAAGAAAAGCATATTGAATGTCGATTAATTTACTACCAATTTCATATTGGTATTTCAACAGCTACTGTGTTGGTTGGGTGACTGCAAAGGATTCATATTTGCCGCCACTTATCTTTGTTCTCATATTTTTTAGTGCATTTTTTTAGCTTTTTTTCGAAGTCGGTTTAATTTTTTTTTTTTAATATTACCATATCATCAAGCAACTATCGATTAATGATATTGTTCATTCAACTACGAATTATTTTTATACACATCATTCGGAAGCAAGTTATAAAAGATTCCTTAATTTCAGTTTGAATTAATGGTGTTTTTATGCAATGATAAATAATGTGCTTCTGCAAATAATCCGTGGAAGGTGAATTCTAATATTTATCATTTTTACAGGTTTCGCAGTCTATATTATTTCTTTTGCAAATCAAATTTACAGATTTAATTCATCTTTTTGTAAATCAAATTCATACAATGTAAATTTGTCGATTTTCGTGATTCTATATGTAGTTACGTAGCAATAAAATTGTTCGTTTTGCAATAATTTTACACGAGATTTTTGTTAAAGTAGCTTAAGAAAACAAATTTGTGGAAAACCTTGAGTTGATAAAGGCAAACAAGATCTGCAGAAAGAGTTAATTTGGAGTGGAAAATGGTGAATTTGATGTACAAAAGGATTAATTTTGAGTGCAAAACCTGTACTATAATATTTCCCGTGGAAGCTTGGGAGCATTATTATCTCGATAATATGATCTACGTTCGTTACTGGTTCGTTGAATCCAATTAAGCTTGAATCGTGGCTTTGAACGCGAAGGAATATCCAATTTTCAGTTTTGGAGGACTATGAAAAGTACTGTGTAAAGAAAGTAGCCAAATTAACGTAATTGGATTTGACGTAGTTCCTGCTTCGAATGGTTAGGCAAATGTAAAGAACGAGAATTCATTGAAGTAGCAATTTTCTACCGTAGAACGTGCCGTTCGAAGTTAAAGGTGGATATTACGACAATGTGCTTCATTTTAACGTTAACAACGCGGCATTTTTTCAAGCTTTATAACAGTTTCGAAATTTTACTAATTTTTCGCCTTATTAATCTTCCTTATTAATTGTTTTCAAGTATTATAGTTCAAGTATAAATTCATAAAGTATAGAAATAATTGAATATAAAATTATGACCAGAGATGGGCATTATATAACGAAACAAATATTTTAGATTTTGCTTAAACAAAATAGTATTTTAAATAAGATATACAATTTCGAAAGTAAAATATTTCTATTTTAACAATGGAAACCACAAAATAAAATATTTCTATTGTATTAATCTGAAACACAAATTAGAATATTGTATTTTTTATGCCTACTGAGGTCTGTTAATAAACGAACAGTGTATCTTATCACCAGAAAACTATTTCTACTCTCTCTCTCATAAATCTATTGAATGCGAACCATTATTTTCAACAATAATATTTAAAATTGGAATTGAAAATAAAGACGGAGTCCAAATATTTTCAATATTCTTAAAATAAAATACTATTCTCAAAGATTACTGCCTCAAATAAATTATTTTACTTTCAAACAATTACTGCATCAAATAAAATATTTTATTTTCAAAAATTACTGCATCAAATAAAATATTTTATTTTCAAAACTGTATACATCCTTTAAAATAAATAGACTATTTATTATTTACTATTTAAAATACTATTTTTCTCAGCTCTGTCTTGGACTAATTTTTGTCCTTATTAATCTTTCTTATTAATTGTTTTCAAGTATTATAGGGTTTTCGCTCCATTCGTAAAGTATACATTCGTAAAGCATAGAAATAATTGAATATAAAGTTGTTATGACTGATCGAATGAAAAGGCACCGAACTTATTTGCACACCTAATATGTACATACTTAAAATGGCCTTTACCAGCGACCTTTACATTTTCACAAAATGCAAGTTCCGGGAATCCTTAGAACACTGCGGAAAACTTAGAGTCGCAAATCTCATTAGATGAAGTCAATCTGAGCGTGAATTAATGTAACTAAGTCAGGGGCATTCATCGTATCGAATTGGTAATTATAGTGCAAACATTAGCATTAGATTGTCTCAAAAGTGTGTTTCCTATTGAATCAATGAACACAATGCGAATTCAGAATAGGTAGATAGGTAGATAGGTTCTTTATTTTGATTCTCCTTAGGGTTACGAATTCTTTACATCCTTCCCTCCATTCCCTTTCCTCGTTCTTGTCTCTCTTATTTCTAACTTATAACTAACTTACATCTATACTTATCCTAATTATCGAGAGAGACAGAGAAAATATATTTACAATAGAAATTATTTACATTGCTTACATTGCGAATTCAGAATAGTTTTTGAAGCAAATAATTGCTAAGGTTAGGTAGGTGAAAGTTTCAGGGAAAAGTAAAACTTCAACAAAAAGAATGATTGCCCTGTTTGAATATGCTCACATTGTCTAACAACTTCAAGCACGCGTATTGCGAGAAACAATTGCTGAATTTTTTCAAAATTTTAGAAAAAATTAGTTACAAGCACTTCTTGTCGTACTTTTTAATTATTACGTAAGAAAGGAAGTGCCACGGAGCGTGCACGAATACGGAAAATTCAATTCAGTACTAGCAATAGTTTTTTGTGATTATCTCGCAAAATAAAAGAGACCCCCCTCGTATGTGAAATGGAAAACGATAATCAAAATCTCGAAATCTATAAGATATTTAAATATCATCAAAATCGGAGAGGAGTACCTCTTTCTCAATAATTATCAAAACACATTACTGTTGTCGGCGCACTGATTCGATCAATTGTTATTTAAAACACTATTTGCAAATCACCACATTAATTTCAACGTTTCGATCTTACTTTAGATCATTCTCAAGAAATAATTACGTCTGTAAGTTATTAACCGTTATTATATTTTACTGCATGTTTATGTAGAGTGAGGAAAACTGATTCCTACTTTCCTAGTGAAAAAGAAAATTTATTTAATGTGGCAATTTGCAAATAGTGTTTTAAATAACAATTGATCGAACCAGTGCGCTGATAACATTAATGTATTTGTGTTCCTTTAATGTAGCGAAATAAATACAAACAATGCGATCAATCTTTATAAATTTTCTTTTCTATCGATCGTATATTTGTTTATAAAAGATGTATTAATGTTCTAAGCGCACTGGTTCGATACATTTTTACATAGAAGCAATTCTGCAATTTATCAAATTAAAATTTCGACGTTTCGATATCTATGTCCAGATCATCTTCAAGAAAATTAATAATCGCGTCTGTAAATTATTCAACAAAATTATATTATATTAACTATTGACATCAGTTAATTAAACATTGAATATCTAATTATGAAACAATTTACTCACTTGTTTTATGAAAATAATTTCAATATAATATAATTTTGTTTAATGATTTACAGACGCAAATATTAATTGTCTTAAAGTTGATAAATTGCAGAATTGCTTTTAATTAAAAATTAATCGAACCAGTGCGCCGAGAGCATCGATATATCTTTGATAATCTTTATGTTTATGTTTCAGTACGTCCCAACATGAATTTGCATTATGTCCATGAATCGAAAACCAAGTTTTGGGGCAACCTAATATTTATTTAGCAAAATTAAAGGAACACATTTCGAAAAAAACTTTTAGGACAATCTAATAGTACACTTCCTGAGGACAGGGTAAGTTAACGGTATTCATTTCTGACGAATTGTCAAACTTTGAATCAGGTTGCGTGCAAACGATCAGACACGGATTTGCGAGCGTGTAAATGACGTTAGAAAGTTGCGAAAGAAGTGGCTGACTCATCTGCACTGTGCTTTTTTCAACGTTGCGGAACAATTCCGGAGTGTAAATACGTAGTGCTCCAGTGGTTCTTACCGCTCGCGTTTAGACAGTTCGAGCACTTCGAGTGGTAAATATTATTTATTTATTTATTAATGCCGTAAAGCTTATTTGGTTTATATCGCATACATCATATTATACATATAGATGTAACATAAGTATACAATATCATATACATGCAACATAAATTACAGCTTACAATTAATAAATGAAATTATTATAATTTGGTTACTTGATACGCAAGGATGTATCGTAATCGTTAACGAAATATTTGTTGCCTTCGAAATTACATACGGTTTGTAAATTCTGATATAAGAAAAATATTTCCTACGAAAATGTATCCTATTGGTTAAAAGTAAAAGTTAACTTGCTATGGAAGCGACTGAACTTTGTTAAAACAAAGCTATTTTCCAGTCACATGAAACGCACTAAAAAAAGATGCACTAAAAAGTATGAAATAATTTCCTTTTTGATTTGTATGAATACACACCAACTGTTAATAAAATTGATTAAAATAAAATATTCAATAGATTCGGAGGCGGTGGAAAATTGAAAATATTCCATTTCATTGGGAAAAAATACAAAGAACCAAATGTGTGAAAGCACGTAGAAGAATTTAGGGATTTTCGTAATTTCCAGTGTCGAAAATTTTTAATTTTGCGCCGCCTTCGAAAAGATTGTATTGTATTTAATATTTTAGTTTAATCAATTTTATTAACCGTTGGTGTGTATTCGTACAAATCAAAAGAAATTTTTTTTATCGCGTTTCGAAGTCGGTTTATTATATTTTTATTTGAGAGAAAAATTCACAGTGAAACTTCCCATTCTTCTCGCTTGTCGGAGGCTGATCGTATTCGTCGACCGGACCCACCAGTTACGGTATTCGAATTCGTGAGCGTAGCACCGCGGTAGAAAGGAAGTTAAACATATGCAGTTGTACACAGAGAGGTACCGTTGTAATCTCTGCTGATAAATATCTCCGGCCGTGTCCAGCGAATTCGAGGATTCGAACGAAGCGACATTTGTCAAAATAAAATTATTTTGTCGTATGTTGCAGAATGTAGATTGTCAAAATAAAATTATTTTGTTTTATGCTGTAAAATATAGATTGTCTAGACATAATTATTGTATTTCATGATGCAGAATGTAGATTGTCAAGATCAAATTATTGTATTTTATGATGTAAAATGTAGACTGTCAAAATAATATTGTTTTGTTTTATGTTGCCGAATGTAGATTATCGAAATAAAATTATTGTGTCGTACGTTGCAGAATGTAGATTGTCCAAATAAAATTATTGTATTTTATGATTGTGAACGTCGTGAAATGCAAGTTGTAGTCTTTTTTCTACAATTCCGATCAATTGCAATTTTTGACAAAATTTGTTTTCGCATGCTGTAGCAAACTAATTGCTTCTCGCTACCCAAAAGAGTTCAAATCGTATAGTACAATGTTAAAAAAGTTATCGTCTTTTTAAGAGTGTCCGAATATTAGTGGGAGTCATTGTAAATGGCGCACGTATTCCTTTCGATTTCATAAAAGATACTCAGGATGGAATCCAGTGCCGGTATATCTTTCCTTAGTAATAAAGTTGCTTAAAAGGCGTGTGTGCCAATAGAATTGTTACCTGCAGTAAGCGGCATTGTGTTATGTTAATGTATTCTTATAATTATCATATCTGCGTTAGTCATTAATCTCGGAAAGACTAACACACGAGTTTGAGCAATTTATCTTCACGCATAACCAACTATTTCCGACGTTTCTTTCGGAAATGATGTCTTGATTAAACTAACAACAATTTTTTAGAGACACACGAAAGACATACTCGTATTTCATAACTCGTACGAGCTTGAAACTTAAAAGAGATCTTCCTAATATTTTTTCGAGTTAATTTTCTTATGTGATAAACGTAGAATTTGAAACCTTGTTTGCCATTTAATTTCACATTTCAGCATCATCTTCGTTATTCGTTGTAGTGTAATTTTTTTAACTTATCTCTTCTTCTGTGACTCATAGTTTATATTGCTTGTCAAAGAAAAGCATTCGATTTCAACATTATTAAAGAAACCCTTGTTGTTTCGAATATCTTCGAAAATATAAAACGATACTGGTTTTGAAAGATTTACAGCATTTTGCAAATCACAATTTCTATTTTGCAGACTTTTGTTGGTTGCATTCGATCGTTGCAGTATGTTTTCAAATGTTCAAATTTATTTAGGAGAAAAACGTAGAAGTTGGATATCTTGGTTGTGTTCGGGGCCTCCTTTTGCTTGGGGCCCCGGTCATTTGCCCAAGTTGTCCATAGTGTAACGCGCCACTGGCTGGATGACTTATGGGATCAGAAATGAAAAATTATAATGGCGCCATTCGCGTATTGCGTAGGTCATTGAGAGTGTCACGCGTGACGTGGGAGCGTATGTACGCACAGGTATGTCGGAGAAAATACGATGGAAACGCGTACTGGCTTCGGCCTCGACCACTACCGCATCGTGGAGAAAGAATGAAAGGGAAGGAGTCGCTCGAGGATGGGAAGCATCGCAAAGGAGAACACAGCATACAAACTATGGATACGGATAATCATTTTTCTAACATGTATGCTCGTTTTACCCTGTATATTCAAACAGGAAACCGCGTTGCACTTCGATTATATATTATTATATCTATATTATTAAGTAACTTACTAAGTTCTGGGAAAATGTCTATTGAGATTTTTTTTCGTTGGTAAACGGTATTACAGTAGAATGCGTATCAGAAGTTTAGACGCACTCTATTATTTTAACAAAAACTTACTCTCTGATGAATCTTCGATTCATTTTTTCTATCGTATGTTTAGACTACTTTGAAAAATTATGATTACTACTAAAACTATTTGTAACAAACATTTTTTTCCCGTCTTGTCAAACAAGTTCAAATTGTATAGTACAATATTAAAAAAGTTATCGTCTTTTTAAGAGCGAAATAACCACGATAGGATAAAAAGTAAAATGTTCATAATGAAATAATAAATAAATTATTACTAAGTCTATGAATAATTACAAGAACCTTTACAATGGTGAGAATAACTGCTAACAGGACAAAAAGGTTCGCAATTGATGACAAAGGATGCATTCCCAAATGCATTGCCCTTGCATACCCAATCCGAACCTGGTATGACGCACGCATCTTTTATACTTATGCAATTTCCTCAAACGCATTCACTTCTGGCGCATCCTCCGTGCAGCCTTTGTGCATTTATAATTCACTATTACTTTAACAACAAGCAATGCGAGAAACAGCGTGTTTGAAATAATATCTCTATTATTAAAAGAACTCTCCGTTAACCGAATTGAATTTTATACCTTGCGAGCACACCATGCTTTAGTAATTAGCAGATTTCTATTGAATTACAATTGAATTACTTCACGAATTAAAATCACAAAGTAATTCAATTACACAGTATTCAATTATTTAGTAATTCGAAATTCAATCGCTTCATTCAATTAAATTAAAAATGTAATTTGTGATTCTGGTCTCTTATTCAATTCAATTACAATGTACTTTCGTTTTTACAATTGAAATACAATTACAAAGTACAGTGTATTTACGAATTATGTATAAGATGAATAAGTGGTGGAGAATGATAAAGATTGGTATCAATGATGAACATGGTATTATTCATGAATTTATATTGTGTGATCAATGGACTGCAGATTTTTATGCATTCATGTGTTCTGAAAATTTTCAAAACTGCTAGAATATAAAATTCCAGAAAATTTAGTCATTTTCGAACCACAAACACTACTACTACTGGAAATTAGATTTAACATGATTCCACTTTCTTATAATTCGCCAAAAAAAATTAAAACTTCCAGTGATTATACATATACAGATTATATAGAACGCAATAATTATACATATGTACTTGTATTGTAAAATATTTAAACTAAGCGTACGTATAATTTGATTTAATTCATTGTTAAATGCAAATGTAACTTGTTTTTATTAATTCCAGAAAATGTTCATAGAAAACTTGGTTCTTTAAAGAACCTAAAGGAAAAAGATTATTATATTTTATGGAGCAGAATGTAGATTGTCAAAATAAAATTATTTTGTTTTATGTTGCAGAATGTAGATTCTCATGACAAAATTATTGTATTTTATGATGCAGAATGTAGATTGTCAAGAAAAAATTATTGTATTTTATGGTGCAGAATGTAGATTGTCAAAACAAAATTATTTTGTTATAGAACGCAATAATTATACACATATACTTATATTGTAAAATATTTAAACTAAACGTACAGTCGTATATTTCGATTTAATTCATTGCTAAATGCAAATCTAACTTGATTTTATTGACTCCAGAAAATAATCAAAGAAAACTAGGTTCTTTAAAGAACCTAAAGAAAAATGCTTGTTTATGCAACTAAAAATTAATGAAGTGGTATTAGCCCCGACTCCGATTTCCGGCTGGTAAAATGCACGTTGTCATCTGTATTTTCTACGTCTGTATTAATACAGGGGAGGTTTATGCAGGAATAGAGTAATTGCCACTGTCAATTACAGAAGCATTAAACCACAGAAATTCATTGAAAAGTTAAACAGAGTTTTGATTCGAATAAGATTCAGTCTACTTTTAGAGACCGGAATTTATGCATTCACAGCACGATCTACAGTTCAAAATAGGTTAACACTTGCACAGCTGTCACTCTACTGTGACACCTTATGATTATAATACATAAGCTCAGTATGACCATGAATACTTGTTTCACTTACCTCTTACAATTAGAGGAATGATGATACGGTCGTTAATGACGTAGATTTTGCAATTTTTATGTGTTCCACTCTAAAATGCTCGCAAATTCAGTATACCCATGTAGATTGCATTATTAATTACTTTTAAAATAATTAAATACAGCAAAGATTGCATATACGGTGTCGAGTTTGTCACTTAAAATTTATCTTCATTAACCTTTCGCACTCGGAGCTATTTTAACTCGATAATTAAGCATTTCATCCTAGATGGAATAATTTCATTCTGTGTATATGATTTTGTTTCAATTTATGAATATTAAATTGATATAATCTCTTCTATCTTCTATGTTCAATCATCTATCTTCTATCTTCTTTTATGTTCTATCATCTATCTCCTATCTTCCTCCATGTTCTATCATCTATCTTCTATCTTCTGTCTTCTTCTATGTTCTATCATCTATCTTCTATCTTCTATCTTCTTCTATGTTCTATCATCTATCTTCTATCTTCTATCTTCTTCTATGTTCTATCATCTATCTTCAATCTTCGTCTATATTCTATCATCTATCTTCTTCTATTTTCTTTTATGTTTTTTACAATCACATTTCAAAAGTATGCAGTAAATATAGATAATGTTTTTTTTTCTATTACGAGATATTAATGATATTTACTCTTCGTATCTATACTAAATATCTCTTTTCTCTTAGTTATTAGTATCCTCTTAATAATAATACTATATGGTTTGTTCCTTTATTGTATTATAATACTGTAATGGTTTGTTTCTTATATTACATTGTATTTTTTGTTTCTAATATTAAAAATTATTATTTCTCTTGTTAATTAAAATATTTGACTATAACATTTGTTCCTTTATTTCATATTTGTACATAACGAAATTGTGTATATATTTCGTTTTTTATGTATTTATATTATGTCGGTCTCAACACTTTGCTAAGGCAATTTCGCGACGGTGTTTATATTGTCATAGTTTATTATTTTTTGTATAAAACTAATAAATATGGCAAAGCAAACAACTAAGTTTCTGTACCTTTTTGAAAATTCGTAATACCGGTATTCCGGTACAACGTTTAAAAAAATACCGGTATTGTATTTTTGGTCCGGTATTGCAAACGCTAGTTGGTCTTGATTTAGCGATGCGAAAAGAATGAGTTAGGTTGGCGTCACCTATTATTAGTCTAATGACTACTGTTTGTTCTCTTTTGTTAGATGACATCTTTTGCAATGTGCAATGTGGTCGATATCATGCCGAAAGATAAACGACTCGAATCAATTCTATTATTCCTATTGATCTGTGCAATTAAGGATGCAGATGTTAGGCAAAGCAAATGTATTCACAGAATTGAAGAGAAATAAAGGTGGTCCTTATCTATATGTACCTGGTGAAAATGACGATTTTATTTGTTGAGATAGAGATAACATAATATGATCCACTTTCGTAATGCGGCGGTTGACTGTTGCACAACGCAGGTTTAAATGATACGGCATTTGGTGGGCGAAGGTTAATTTGGATACTGGAGGTTCTACTGTAATTTAGAGTTGACAGTCGATTTACGAGCGCATTAGAGAAAACATTAATAGACTATATTTTTTCTGTTTTTTTTTTTTAGTGTTAATTATAAAATTGCTGTGGGATCATGCGCACAGAAAAATTAGAGTGTACTATTCAAAAAAACGGAGTCCATTTACATACTGTTAAATGTTTGCCGTATTTTTAAGTACTAGACTGCGAATGAAATTAAAAATTGTTGAAACATTTTAATAATTGAAGATGTCAATGTATGATTTCTTTTCTGGGATTTCCTATATGGGAGGGGATCCATACAAATACAATATCTTTATTTTCTTTTTTTTGTAAAAGCTCGAGATTAAATTGAATATATTTTGGATCATTGGTTCTCTGTTATCGTGATTTGCCAGACAAGAAATAACACTCAGAGAGTCAGAAAAAATTAAGATTTTGTGGTACGGAGAATTAATGGTAAGCTCTAGGGCCGATTTAATAGCAAACGTACTTATATAGTACATTTTTATCAGGAAGGACAACTGCACAGCCAGAATCTTCTTTACTTTTGGAGGCGTTGGTGAAAATGTGTGTGTATAATTATGGTACTTCTGGGAGATTTCATAGAAAAGGAGTTTAAAGATTTGGGTATTAGTTTGTTCCTCAGGATGAATGTTCAATGAAAGATCGATTTTAGAAGGGGGAGTTAGCCAGGGGGAGGGTAAACATTAGTTATACATAGATGCTTATAATTTGAAATCCTTTCGCGAATAGATTGATTTGCTTTGTGCAATCATCGTATCGCTTGTGACTACGGATTATTGTAACTTTCTGCCTATAATCCGCTCTTGCTAGTTGAACCAGGCTTACTCTACATCACCTACATCGTCGCGTCCCGCCACGTCGGTTACCTAAGTTATGTGTGTCAGAGTAGGCTACTGTGAGAATCAAATCTGATACGGGTTACGGTTAGAGTTGTTCGTTTCGAGAGTCGTACACTTACGTTCCGAAATATTATTATATATTATATGTATTATATATTGTGTTGTTCAAAGGATGGTATTCTGAAAGGATTGTGATTTCAATGAATTCAGTCTGATGGAAACACGTAATCTAGGAAAACTTTCGCATTATTGTTTCGCTCGGATTCAATCTCGGATGAATCACAGTTGCCACTTCATCAATCGATTAAATCAATCACCGATTTTTCAATGATTTCATCTTTTAATCAACGACTGACGATTAACTTTATTTCAATCATTAATCAATCACCGATTTTTCGATGATTTCTTCTTCTAATCAGTGATTAACTTCATCAAACGCTGATTTTCCGATGATTTCCTCTTTTATTCAACGATTGACGATTAACTTCATCAATCGACTGAATCAATCGCCGATTTTCCGATTATTTCCTCTTTCATTCAACAATTGACCATTACCTTCATCAATCGACCGAATCAATCGCCGATTTTCCGATGATTTCTTCTTTTAATATAAAATAAAATCTATTGAATGCGAACCATTATATTTTCAGCAATAATATTTCAAATTGAAATTGAAAATAAAGACAAAGTCCAAATATTTTCAATATTCTTGAAATAAAATACTATTTTCACAAATTACTGCCTCAAATAAATTCTTTCATTTTCAGACAATTACTGCATCAAATGAAATATTTTATCATCAAAAATTACTGCATCCATTAAAATATTTTATTTTCAAAATTTAATATTTAAAATACTATTTTCTCCAGCTTTGTGTATATCATCGAACTTCTGGGCGTTCTTCCGTGAGGAATAAATAAATATTCATGGCGTCAGCTGAATGCTTTAAAGTTGAGTTTATAGAGTTTCTTGCGAACAACAATCGGAAAGGAAGACATTCTAGCGGCAGTCGCGAAAGTCGCTCAATGCCAGAAAACGTTGCAAAAAGCGTCTAGTCGAGTTCACTTTAAATGACGCGACGGAACCGTAGACTCGTTTCTACCTTTGCCCTGTCGTTTCAATAAGTAGCACGATCTTTGCAGACAAAGAGCAACGAGTATTCTGTCTTGTGTAACAGCATTAAATGTCAGGTCAAGAGACTGGCTCTGTCGGCCGGATTACGGTTACAGTCCGTGTACATACATATACCTACGTGCGCTTTATTTCCCTGCAAACGCTTTGTCGCACCCAGATCTTCGCCATTCTCTGCCCTTGCATCACAGTTCCCCGCATATGGTGCCTCATCACATCCTTAATGCGCTTCGAATTTCTAACTGTTTCAGTAATAGTTTCGGATTACACATTTACCTACAGTGACTCCCACTAATATTCGGACACTCTTAAAAAGACGATAACTTTTTTAATAGTGTACTATACGGTTTGAACCTTTTTGGGAAGCTAGAGCAATTAGTTTGCCACAGGTAGCGAAAAAAATTTGTGTCAAGAATTGCAATGAATCGGAAGTGTAGAAAAAATATTAAAAGTTACATTTTACAACTTTTTTTATGTGGGCCTATATTGAAAATTTTAAATTACATATAACTCATTAAATTAAGGTAAATATTTATCGGCATAAAATTGCAATTAAGACGAAGGTACAACAATCCTGCATTTCTTTCTTTACAACCTAATAATTATAACAATGCAGTCAAAATGACCGGTTCCAGATTTTTTTATTTTACAATTATTGAAATTATAATAATGATTTCATAAGAAATTATTGTTCAGATATCTTTATAGTAGAGTACGTATTACAATAGGAGCCGCGCAAAGTTTAAATAAAATTAATCTTGTCATTTTTATAAGGGAACATGTACCAGTTATTTTTAAGGCTCGATAGATTTAGTGTTAATGTCTGTACTTAGTGCTAACTCGTACGTTTTGTAGATCTGTGTCAATTAAACATATGCTGACAATTTCGTCAAAATCGGGCGACGTTACAATGACCTACAAACGTTTAAAAATGGTAAAAATTGCAGATTCTCACGATTTTCGACCTATAACTGCAGTAAATCTAAGGATTCTTACATCTTTCAATGCCTGTCGTTTTTTTTCGCATCAACCGATTTTGATGAAACTTTCGCAGTGCATATAATTGACACAGATCTAAAAAACTTAGTTTTTAAATTTTCAATATAGGCCCGTATAAAAACGTTGTAAAATGCAACTTTTAGTATTTTTTCTACAATTCCGATTAATTGCAATTTTTGACCAAATTTATTTTCATATCCTAAAAATGTTCAAATCGTATAGTACAATAATAAAAAAAGTTATCGTCTGTTTAAGAGTGTCCAAATATTAGTGGGAGTCACTGTATCTGCGATTTAACGTCTGGAACTCACAGCCACGGGTTTTGAAGTTCGTGAATCTTTATGGACTAAAAGGAAAACTTGCTTAGCACGTTTATCTAACACCGATTTCAAATAATAGCTTGTGGTACGGACACATTAAATATCTTGATCGACAAAATAACAAAGTTTTCCTGATTACGAAGCGACCTTAATCAATTAAACCGGATAGTGCATCGATTTACGCTTCGATAGGTTCTAACAACGTTTACGTTCGAAGTTGATTTAAATTGCTGTTTAAATGGATTCGTCTACTGTTTCGCACCAGCATAAATGAAATTCGATGAAAAACTAAAAACCAACGAATCACTCTGAGAAATGCAATATAATAATCATTTCTTTCATAGAAAAATTTTGAAGCTTCTTTTCGACGAAGTACAGCTATACAGAATCTTATTAACCCTTTCAACATAAATAAAAATATTTGATCTAAGCGATAATATACAAGGTGTCCGAAAAATGTTGTACTTCCTTGAAAGGGGTGATTCCTGAGGACTGACTTGAAACTCATCACGGATGGTTTTCTTTGGGAGCTCTATCGGCCAGATATAATATTATTTTGTTCTTTTGTAAATATTGTTTCTTTATCTATAGTAGGTTAAGGTAGTTGTAAATTAGAGCATAAGTTAGAGATAAGACTAGAATGTAAAAGCGAAGGGAGTGGAAAAGGAGAAAAATATGAAAAGATGATCTGAAATATCGAAACTTTGAAATTTGAAGTTCATAAATTGCAGAATTGCTTCTAAGTAAAAAATGATCGAACCAGTGCGCCGAGAGCATTAATACATCTTTTATAAATTCTTGTTACCATTATGAAAAAACGGGAATAAACATATAAAAGAGAATTTCAATGCAAAGTTACGCAAAACAACTGGCTCAGACATTTGGAAAGAAACGAGGCCGCGTGGATGTTTCGCGATATAAAATTCCTTGCAGGAAATTGTTCAGGTGAAAACGGAAGCTTCCAATTCTCTAAAACGTTTCAACCAGGAATATGTATTGAGCTTCGTTAAGTGTGCTTCAACTATTCCCAAATTCCCAATAGATACTCGGCACGGAATTTCGTATACATACTAGCAACGTTTCAACCAAGCGATTCAAACGGACTATGCTCAGTTTGCGTTTAACAATCTATTGCTCCATAATGGCACACAACAAACATTTACAGGGGATACACGCAGCCCCGACATTTCCAATGTAATAGTTCCCCGTGTAATCCTCTGCTTACTGTCTGTACCACAAATCTGTTCATTTCAGTCGTTCAATGCGAGAGTGTAAGTCAACTAAGTTATCCACTGGACACTGAATAGAAAAAAGCTGTAATTCCTTGGACAGAAAGCATTTTGAAACGGCGCCCAGTCGGTAAAACCGATGAAATCTGTGTCAAAATCAAAGAACTTTCGATAGAAATGAGATAGAGCAATGAATTGTTTTTTTAAATTAAAGCTGAAACTTTGCAGAGTTCGCTGTTAATATACACACATACGTACATGCACTATTCGTACTTCAACTCTACACATAGAATACTTTTTTCATTTCGTTTGACGTTCGTGTACATTGAAATGCAACGTAATCGATTCGACGATTTCTCTGTGCTTGAACTTGTCGAAGTGGAAAACTAGAAGCGATTTTTCGATAAGCGTTGGCAACTCGGTTCATCAATGCCCTCGAAGTTTATGAGATTCAGCAGCCAAGGTGCGACAGTTCCAGCAGCCAGGATGATAAGATAAGGCTAATCTCGTTGTAAAGACGTTTAAGCCGCGAGCAATCGGCAATTGAATTTTTCATCGGTGCGAATTTATCGTGAAAATTGAGATGCAAATTGGCGATTTTTAGTCGGGTACGATGTTTTGTAGTAGGTTTTTTTTTTATACAGAACACTTAAATATCTTTTACTCTTCTATTAGCTACAAAAACTGGTATTATTAAGTTACCCGGGCAGATATTATCAAGATTATATAAAAATTATTCTGCAGAAGATAACTGGGATGTTAAAAAAGGGGACGAAGAAGAAAATCAAGACATATATATGATGAAAAATGCTATGGAAATAGCAATAAATAAATATCTGCAAGCACCTGAACAAATCACTTTCTCTAGTCCTCACATTAAATTAAAGAAATTGTTTTCCATCTTGGAGATTAGAAATACAAGAACGAAAAATTTAGATTTATTATTTAATGCTTTAAAAACAATTAATTTTGTGTCCAAAATAAGGACATGACTAAGCAATGAATCCATTGACGTTCCTTGCTTTTTGAAATCATATTTTATTAAACAAAGAAAGAAGGAAAATAATAATTTACATAAATATAAAACACTTGTTAATTTCTGTGATTTTTTAAGAGTATTACTTTGCTAATTTTTTATTTTACTAATTACATGTATGTACGTATGTGTACCTTATGTTTTCCTTTTTTGTATTTTTGAATTATTATAAATAACAAAAAATTAAAGACTTATATTTTAAGTTGTAAATACGTCTTGTTCTGTATTTGTAAAAATTTGAAATCGGTTTAAACTGGTTTGATGGAAAAGTTAAAAACCGGTTTTTTAAAAAGTCGCGTTTTGTATAAACCCTATTTTATAGGGTGACGCCGCGGACAAAGTTTGCAGCCCTATTTTCCTATTATCCATTTACTGCATTTCTTTCAACAATTTGTTAATGTTCCTCTAAAAATATTACAACATTTCTCTGAATGTCCATTCTTTGGACGCTAATATGTTAATTCTTACAATATGTTATCTTGCAATATGTTGAATGTGTGCAAATATGTTAACACGTTCCGTGCCACCGATACAACGATGAATCTGAGCCTTACAACCTCAGTCAGTCGGGTAAATCAGTCGAGACCCGCGCGTTATATTCGGAAAGTCGCAGCGTACACATCGATAGTATGTCGATAGTGTCGCGATAGTATAGTGATAATGTATCGATAGTGTAACAATAGTGAGATAGCGCAGCGATAATGTATCGATAGTGTAACAATAGTAAGATAGTGCAGTGATAATGTGACGAAATCTAATGACACGTTAGTTCATTAGTCGAGAACTGTTTCTATATGATGAAACGGCAGAAGTTTAGTATAGTGACAACGCCTAGGGTGGCGGATGATAGGGGTGTATCGTGAGTGGGGAATAGGGTGGTCCTTATTTTTCAACTTTCAAAATTATCACTTGGTGATAAAACGATATGTGCAAGATTTCAGCTCGATCGGACAATGGGAACCCGTTCCGCAGGGCGCTTGAAAATTTGTTTATTTTTGAAAATTGATTTTCTCCATTAAAGTACATCGTAAATATGATATAATAACTTTATTGGTTCCCCGAGGGGTTACAATTTTTTACACGCCCTTACTTTAACCTATCCTTAAATCTAACTTACATCTGCTCCTTAGTCTTCTATTTATCGCTCGCTCGCTTACAACTTATTCCTGAAACGCTTGCCTTATTTCCCCATTCCCCCTATCCTACACACACACACCCTTCCCTAACCTCTTGGACCCCCGTTTCCGCTCGCTCCTCTTTCAAATCGCAATTTTATAATTCATTCTCTCCTTTTCACTCATTCTTTCCACTCATACTCGCTCTCCATTCCTCCACCTTCCTCAACCATCCCTCTCCTACCCCCAGTACATCGTAAATATACATTCCTATATATCGTTGAATTTGTTCTTCCATTCTCTATAACAATGTGCAAATAAAGTACGACATAATAGTAAATAAAGTTTCCGCAACTATAGGATTGCGTGTTAATAATATCACGATATTTTTCGTGTGCGAATTTATTTATTACAATGTATTAAGCCTTGACAAATTTGCGACCGACTCTTGTAAGACAACTGAGTTCGAGTCCGAGTCGTCTCGTCTATTATCCTAACCTCGTTTTTGGGGGGAAGGGAAAAATCCATTCCAACTACGCTGGTTTCCTCCAGACCTTCCGCACGTGAGGTTTTTCCGGACGCGGACGTCCGCTGTCCTTTCGTCGAAGGTCCTCCGGTCCTCCACGATTTGTGGTACCCGTATGCGCTATTGAGACTGTGACCAACGAAAGTTAAAACCCTGGCAAACTCTGAAACTAAACAGTTCTCTCAAAAATAGCTTTGTTTAGCACACCATAAATCGTGTTCAGCTGTTTTTTATGCTCTACTTATTTCTAAGGACTTCGAGTTTCCTCGACTGGTCCCTACAGCAACTTTGAAATTTCAAAAAGAAATTTTTTCTTCAGCATTATATTTACTTCGTCTAACAAATCAACCTTCGTTTAACACATTTTTTCATAAGAGGACGGTTACCAAGATATTCGCAAAAAAAACTAGGCTATTTAATTAGAAATTCTCTCCGATTTTGATGAAATTTAAATATGTTATGCAGCTACACACTATTAGGGTTCGCAATACCGGACCAAAAATATTTACAATACCGGTATTCAGTATTTTTTTAAACATTCTACCGGAATACCGATATTACGAATTTTCAAAAAGGTACGAAAACTTCTGAAGTTGTTTCTTTGCCATATTTACTAGTTTTATACAAAAAATAATAAATTGTAAATATATAAACACCGTCGCGAAATTACCTTATCAAATTGTTGAGAGCGACGTAAAATAAAGATATAAATAATATAAACAATTTTGTCTGACGGTTTTGGATAAATCGGTTTTTTCTATTACTTTTGTATGATTGTTTGTGGCAATTTTTTAAATTTATAGCTAATTGTAATTCAGCAAATGACAAAAAGGAAATAATGTATTTCAAATAAGAGTAAATGCACAAAGAAATTGTTATTTACAGCTAATACCTAAAATACCGGTATCTTACCTTAGCAAATACCGGTTTCACGAAATTGCAAAATTGCATGAGATACCAATATTTGGTATACCGGTGTACCGGTATTTTAATCCCTAGTCACTATACTAAACCGCCGCCCATCAAACATATTTGTTTCTTCGTGTACAATTATTCAATAAAGTATTATAATTTTTCTTAAGCGGGGCATAATTAAAAAGAAATACCATCTATTAACAATTCGCAAGCTCAGTGGAAATTTTCCGCGTTCGTGCGAGCCATTGTGGATGTATGCAAACACTAATCCGCCGTGTATGTTACACCGATACGAATTTGTTTGCCGCAAGGAGTATTTCGCGTTGATCCAGGCGATCCTCTAATTAAAAAAATCCGCTGCCCACGCTGTACGTGATGCAATCATTGAGAATAGATGATATTATTCAGGGACAAGGTGACGATATAATTGATGCTGAACGTAACAAGCTCTCGAATGGGATTATTGGTTTGCGTTTTGGCCAGGTCCAGTGGCACAATTTACATGTCGCTAGCGAATGCACGTGTTGAGGTGAAGCCGGAAGCGTCTATTTTCAATCGCACGTCAACCACGTCCGGCAATTCTCTGCATTAGAGACGCGCAAGCCGTAAAGACTCTCTGGTGATTTATTGCCTGAAAGCGGACCTTTAACTCGTTCCTTAGCCTCAATTCAGTAGATACGTATGGCCGATATCTCGGCTCTTGAGCCAGCTCGTGTTAGCGATAATACCATTGAATAATTGTAATTGATCTTATCTCGACGTATGATCGACCAAGATAATCTTCAAATTCATCGAGATACAGTTACCTACTATTCCAGAGGTGGGCAATATATGGCGAAACTTATATATATATATATACAGTGGCGCACCCAGGGGGGGAGCCAGGGGGCCAAGCCCCCCCCAAGAGAAAAGAAACAAAACACTGGAAAATTAGCTAAACCGTAGAATAGCTACTTCCTCTCCGATTCCGATGATATTTGGATATGTTATATGTAAAACTAAACATTTTGAACAACTTTTCCCTAAATATATAAGTAAATATTTGTGGCTACCGTTGACAGATATTTTTGCTAAAAAAAAACGGTCATTTTGTTCAAGACGTCCCCTCCCAAGATTAAATCCTGGGTTCGCCACTATATATATATATATATATATATATATATATATATATATATATATACTTATAACTACCTTAACCTACTATGTATACATGTATAGAGAGAGAGAAACAATATTTACAAAAGTCTTATTTTTTAACCTATTTACTATTTACACAAATATTTCAAATACTATTTAATATTTTAGAATTTATATTGCTTAAAGAAAATAGTATTTTAAATAAGATATACAATTTCGAAAATAAAATATTTCTATCTTAACAATTGGAACTAGAAAATAAAATATTTCTATTTTAACAATCAGAACCACAAAATAAAATATTGTATTTTTTGCGTCGTTTCAGAAATCACATTACTTATAGGTAATTTAATATTTCTTATCTTAGCAATAATTTAATGAAGAAATGGTACTTATAAGTATTATTAGTTAACATTTAAGTATTATAAGTATAATACTTAAGTATTATTTTCAGCAATAATATTAAAAAATTGAAATTGAAAATAAAGGCGAAGTCCAAATATTTTCAATATTCTTCAAATAAAATACTATTTTCAAAAATTACTGCCTCAAATAAATGATTTTATTTTCAAACAATTACTACATCAAATGAAATATTTTATTTTCAAACAATTACTGTAAAACAAATATTTTGAACAATATCTACATTAAATAGTTGATAAAGCGATGGATCTTTTACTATAGCTTGTGAAAGTAATTGTCAGCCCATTTTTTTGAAAAAATTGTGTCGATTTACTTGAATTATTCAATTTATATGTATTTATATGTATATTTGCTACATATCTCTTTATGTATATAAACAAAAGTGTTGGGTATCGAATAAAACCAAAAATGTTGTGATCAACACTAGTTTACAGTAAAGATTGTTATAGTAACATATGTTACATTCGTTGATACTGCGAAATTATTTTCGAAGAACTCCTTTTCTTGCAGTGTACATATTTTACGAGTTACGATACTATCTGCGTTACATTCCTTTTTTCGCAGAAGCAATTTCCATTAGGTGTCAAATTACCTACTTTTCTGTCCACTTTGTTCCCGTCTCGATATCCACTGGAAATAGAAATACAATCTGTTGACAAGTAATAATATCGATTACAAATGTATCTATTAATAACTCGTAACACTAACTTAATCTTATAATACAAATATTAAATGTTTATTACAATAGTACATTTACAATTAACTTGTAACTTTTTGAGGAAACAAATAATGTATAATATAACATGTTTATTAAATATTTATTTGAATAGTACATTTACAATTACCTTGTAACGTTTTGGTGTGCAAATAATATATAATATAACATGTTTATTAAATATTTATTACAATAGGACATTTTGAATTAACTTGTAACTCTTGAGGGAGTAAATAATGCATAATATAAAATGTTTTATAGCTGCCAATAAAATTGTTAGCGACTTAGGTGAACTATTCATACATCAATTATATCTATTGCATACGCTCCACGTTTTTCGTTTTAGATCTTGTTAAATGTGTCTAATAGAATTTAGAAATATATTGTATATTATTTCTAAAGTTACGGAAAAAAGGAACAAGTGTCTCCTTGGTTCCTGTTTCTTGCAATTGATTTCAACATTAATTTATTCGTTCCGTGATAAGTTAGATTGTAGCGTAAGGTACAAACTTCATTATCAAATATTTGAACGAATTAAATATTTGTACGAAAATAGTATTTTAAGCAATGCGAGTATTATAGCAATGCAAAGAGTAAAATCTTTGATTTCGTGTGTTAGATTGCTGAAATAAAAATATTTTATTTTCTGGATCAAATTGTTGAAATAGAATTATTTTGTTTTGAGGTACAGATTAGTCAAATAGAAATATTTTCATTTTCGAAATTGCATATCTTATTTAAAATACTATTTTATTTAAGCAAAATAAAAGCTAAAATATAAAATAGTATTGGAAATATTTGTTTCAATAAATAATGCCCACCTCTGCAGAACATTTAGATAATTAGCTCGGCAAAGATAATAGCAAATCGACGAAGGCTGTCGAACAAGCCTATTCGTACCACGATCAACTAGTTGACAATGCGAATAAAAAATAGTCCGGTTAAATAATTAGCAGTTCTTGCCAACAGCGTTAATCTTCAACGGTAATCTTCCACAATAGAGCAATTGTTAATTGCAAGAGAAGGTCTCGAGCGTTTCAGGAACTAGAAATCACTGTATGCGCCGCAGCCTTTTAGTTTGCCGACACCTTTTTTCGCGAAGAAAAAATATTTATGGTCGAGTGTTACCACCCCAGACAGCGGCAAAACTCGGGCTCCGGCCAGACACCGAGTGTTTTTTTCTGTCTAAAAAGCCGTGTAATTTTTCGCCCGGTCTAAAAGCGCGACAAACTGTATTTTTTTTCTAGACTAGACCATTTTTTGCGGATCGTCGTGGCGAGGCCCACGGTGGTTGAGCGCCTCGTACAGAAACATGGCATAGTCGCGCGAAAGAGTTGTCCAAACTGTGCAAGTGCCTCTGAAAAATATTGTCAGAGTCTAAACTATGCCGCGTGTCAGAGCTGGGGAAAATATTAATTCAAATAGTAAATGATAAATAATCCTATTTATTTTAAAGTATGTGTACAATTTTGAAAATAAAGATGCAGTAATTGTTTGAAAATAAAATATTTTTGCAATCAGACGTAACTTAAATAATAATTATTATATGAAAAATTTTATACTATTTAATTTATACAGAAAAATTAATATTATTCAGGGTAATATTGAATTCATACGAAAAATTTTATACTGTTAAATTTATACAGACAATTTACTGTTATTGAGGGTAATATAGAATTCATATGAAAAATTTGATACTATTGAATATATACAGAAAATTTATTGTAATATTATTGAGGATAATATCAATATTCAAATTTATATGAAACATTTTATTTTATTCAATTTATACAGAAAATTTAATATTATTGAGGGTATTATCAATATTCAAATTTACATGAAAAATTTTATTTTATTCAACTTATACAGAAAATTTAATATTATTGAGGGTAATATTGAATAATGTGGCATTAAGTAAAAAGTGTGTAATCACATTTTAGCCTGTAGACGCTAACTGTACGCGCGAGGAAAAATATTGGATGTGTATAGAAATGGTTAGCAACAAATTTCACGCATCGAGGCTATTTTTAAGGAAGCTGTTTTTTGTGAATTTGGTAAATTAGAGTCGGGTAATAAATGCGTCCTTGGAGAGCTTCGTCGAGAATCTTAATGGCGCTCGTGTTCGTCATAAATTTTGAGTATCCAAAGTTCTCACGACTCGAGGCGGCTTGCGATCGATCGTGTCGCACGGTTTGGGCCTCAAGGAAATCCTGCTGTATCGTCAAACATGGAGAAAGTCGACCGCGACAAATTGCCCCACGCTTTTGGAAAAGTGCGCCAAGGGCGCAGGGAGTGGCCGATTCGATTTATAGACAATCTAATTCATCAACACTGTCGCCCTTAGAGATTGCAGGGCCCGGGGCAAGCTCTACCCAGACAAAAAGACGACGCACGAAAAATTCATCAACGTCAAACATGCAATCTGTTCAGATCTACAGGTTTTGTCTACCATATTTTTCAATGTGGAAGATAAATAATTTAAAAGTTATTCGAGAAATACGATTTTATGAGCATTCAATTAATTATTTTAATGTTTATGGGCCCAAAGATACGATATAATATGTTTCGTCGTTTGCAATTTATAAGCCCTTAACCCTCATCCGTCCCTCATTTCACGAACCGAATCTGTCCCTCGATGTTCAATTGACACAATGACACAAATTAAAACAATTTAAATATTTTTTTTAGTCAAATTGATAAGTTAACATTTACATCTTAGGTTTCTCGGTTATGTGTCCCGCATTAAATAAATAAAAGTCACACGAAGTTTCGGGAAAATTTATCAGGAAAAATAACAGAACAGTATAACTTGTTTCGGCAAAACTGTGTCAAATTGACACGAGGGACGGATGAGGGTTAACATAAAAGAATAGAAGGGCTGATTTTTTAGAAAATTGTTAGGTGGGTCTAAGAAACAAAAAGTGCGAAGTGTCGTAAAAATCGGCGTGTATCACAGTCACCGTGGTTTCCTAGTTACTACGAACGTGTCGAAGTAATTGATATTGTAGAACTCACGCCTATCATTATTTGATTTCTTTTCACATTTTTCACAGTGCGTTTGGGTTGGATTTTTACAAAGTGTTGTCTAATTTACCATTCAAATTTGCCGGCATATATGATTTCGAAATTCCATTGATCGATATCGATCAACCAATCATAGAACGCTTTTGTCCTATAATACACATGAGTTTTCACTGCTCAGTTCTCACATAGTACAGTTACTTATTCACCATCATGGGTTAAAGCTCGCTGTCTTCGTAACTCATTAATTATTATTCTTTTAATTTCTATTTCGTCGCAACAAGTATGTGCTTTCTTTTTCGTTCTTTTTGGCTGTGTCCCAATATTTTGTTCAACTATTATTATATTTATTTGATTTTTTCAGACGCAAAAATGTCTCTCTTGATAATGATCCACATTGGGATCGAAACGTTGAGGATGTGCTAATTATTTGCAAATTTGTTATTGTTTATTGATCGAACCATGCGTCGAAATCATAAATTTATTATATATTTCAAGTGCGATCGAGAAAAAATTTTACCTTTATCATGGATGGCGAAACATTTACAAACAACCAAACTATTTTTGCGTCGATGTCAAGGATGCTTGGTATAGAAACCGTTGGTATTCTCAAGGACCAGTCGAACACAAAATTGTCTTTAGCTGAGATAAGTAACAGAAAACTTTTTCTTTTAAAATGTAGCACTAATTACCTTCATCATTATCTGAAATGCGAATATTCTTCTTTGTCTTTGCGCGTGTCGTAACACCCGTTGCTCGAACTTCTCGTTTTCTTCTAGATACAAGGTCAATCGTACGCGACCCAATTTAAATGTATCGTGTGACTAATTCACGGCTCTTTTGTCAAGAAATTCTCATGCATTTATAATTTCAACACTTTCGCTCGTTTTCCCGCGCTCAGCAATAACGGCGCGGCACGGCGCAGCGACTCGTTCGAAGTCCGACAACGCCATTGTTCGAGGGGAATGGCTCACCATAGCACACTGTGCCGATTTTGTCGCGCGTGCGCGTGCACGGGCAATTGCGAAACGGCGCGGCGCCGCACGTCGACAATTATTCATACAGTGAGAGAAGGTAGCATTGTCTGGTTATTGTTGTCTAGGAGCCGGCCACGTAACGGGGTCTTCGATCCCCTGGAAAATATTCCGGCAACATGTCCGACAATGGTTACGAATAGACCGATTAACCCTCATCCGTTCCTCATTTTACGAACCGAATCTGTCCCTCGATGTCCCATTGACACACTGGTAAAAGATAGCTCACATCACAAGGTAAACATTTATTGGTAATTATATAGAAAAGATCTGCCTACTCCGATTTTTATGAAATTTTAATATTTTATAGATTTCGACATTTTGAACAACTTTTTCCTTTTCCAATATAGGGGGTCGCTTTTAGTTTTCGAGATATTTGCAAAAGACTGTCGCTAATACTGTATTGAATTTTTCGTAAACACGCAGTGTTCCTTCTCGAGAAATAGTATAATTGGTTAATTTTCATTTTTCGAGAAATTTAAACCTAGGAAAATTCTTATGAACTTCATTTATTTTATAACATGTTTTCGCAAATGAATTTTTAGTTAACTCAAATTGCATATTAATAATCAATTGCGTACCTATAAGCATATCTACAAGTAACATATATTAATGCCTACGTATGCATGTTTGTGATGTGATAAAAATTCTGTTCGTTGGTGTGGATTGATTTGCTCCATTTTTATTAATCACCCAATATATAAATCAAAGACGTTTTAAAAAAAATAATAACGAATCGTTTCCTGGCGACAAAAATATTGATTTATTAAACACGCGTAACTTCACTCGTCTGATTGATATCGTTCTGTAAAGATGTTCTTTTGTATTGTACTTGTTTCATTACATTTGTATTCTCAATAAATAACGTTTGAATAAATGATCTTTGAGTTACACATTTAAAAGTATATTTAAATCCACCCACAGTTGGTAAGCGCATCACTTGAGAACGGCTGGACCGATTTGGCTAATTTTAAAAAAAAATTGTTCTTAATAGTCCAAATAAAATCTTTGGGGAAAGAAAAATTGGAAAAGTTGCCCGGAAAAATGGAAAATATGGGAACAAAATGAAAGCGCTTTTTCTATGGGTTTTGTGTATGAACTCAACACCATAACTCACGATTCGAACGATGGATATGCGTAATTCTTTCTTTGTTTTGTTCGTTATGGTACTGGAAAAGTTTTCAGGAAAAAAATTCGAGAGAATTACAAAGGAAAGTCGGAAAATTCGGACAAACTGCACAAACAAATTTATTGAAATTTGTACAGCTAGTTTGAAATAAAAATTTGCTCAGGTCTGTTTCGCGGTGAAATGGACAATAGACAATTGTACAGTGAACGACAAAGTTTGCCGTGTTCTCTCCATCGTTTACTGCGAATAAACAGTCGAAGTAAGGCGTCATTGTTCAATGACAAATAAACTGAGAGAGTATATGTATAACGGAGCATCATTGTTGAAAAAGGCGAGACAAGGCCGTGGCTGATCATTGAGTAATTGGACAGCGGTATTTGCACCCGTACTGATATTCGTATTCATAGCCATGCTCTCTCATGCAATGCTCCTCATGGAATAATAGCTTGAAACGATTTCAAGCCCGAAGCTCCGCTCCCAGCAACAACACGTCATTAAATAGTGGGGCAATTTGAAAATGAGTCCGGTTTGTTTGCCGCTGTGCTGATAGCATGTTTATAAACTGATCGTGGCTCGGAGTTATCAGGGAAAACTTCGATAACTAGATGAGCAGCTAACGAGAATCGAAGTTTATGCGAAATACATCGGATATTGATAAAACCATCCATGAAATTACTGTTCAGAAAATAATCCGTAATACCTTCGCAATAATAAATTGGATTCCCTGATATTTTATGGTAATAACTAGACTGCGCATCATTGTGCTTTTTTGCATTTATTTTTAAAAATGTTTAATAGATTTTTTTGCATTGTTAACATCATAAGAATGTTTTCAGATTTTTCGAATCTTTCACTGTTTTTATTATATTTCACCCCACACAATTTCTTGATGAATACATCAAAATCTGCAGTCTAGAAATAACATAATTTTATAAATATACATAGGTATAGTTTCTAGATATACGTGACTGTATTTGTATGGACACACATACGTATATGTTAGAGATGAGCATTATTTGGCGAAACAAATATTTCAAATACTATTTAAATACTATTAAAGAAAATAGTATTTTGAATAAGATTTACAATTTCGAAAATAAAATATTTCTATTTTAATAATCTGAAAACAAAATAAAATATTTCTATTTTAATAATCTGAAAACAAAATAAAATATTCCTATTTTAATAATCTGAAATACAAAATAGAATATTGTATTTTTTGTGCCTACTGAGGCATCGAATAATATATTTTATTTTCAAACAATTACTGCATCAAATAAAATATTTTATTTCCAAAATTGTACACATACTTTAAAATAAATATTTATTATGTACTATTTAAAATACTATTTTCCCCAGCTCTGAAATGCAAACAACAGCTTCATAAGTTTTTCAGCAATAAACCAGGGACGTTTTACTAGAGTGGGATAATGAAACTTCCCAACAGGAAGCAAACCGTCATCGAACGAAATGGTTGATGCCGTTACATACAGATTCGATTTTATTATATGTAGAAATAACCTAGATTTGTTTCTAACGGAAAAATTTTGTTTGTACAGCAGAAATATATGAAGGGTCTTATGGTTTCGTCCACCACTGTATAATACTTTCATTGTTTTTTGGGTGAACGTAACACTCGCGCATTGATTGGAACGCGTTAGTATTGGAACAACATTCAGGAGACGACGAAATGGTTTCGAAAATAATACGTAGTTTATCGTTGTTCGGGAGATCGTTTTCCAGCGAGAAAAGAACGAGGATAATGGAAAATCGATTGATCTCCTCCAGTTGAACGATCGAGGCGTATTCTCAGGCACTGTTCGAACTCCTTTTCTTACTTCATAGCAATCGCGATCCTACTTGGAAACGGTTTTGTCGAGAGTTTTTCTTCCCGTCGCCAATCTCGTGAAAGAAGAAGATTCTTTAGTGAAACTTGTAACTGCAATTTCATTGAACGAGTGGAATCATTTCAACTTCACACAATTATCTGTTTTTTATTTGAAAGATTTGTAACAACTTATAGTGATTCATATCTGTTAGCTAATTGTTTTAATGTGTGTATTACTAACTTTTCTAGCAAGGAAGGTCTAATCTAAAATTGTTAATGTGATCAGTAGGCTGTGGATCTTTATACATTTGTGAAGAAATTTATTGGGTGAAATATAAAACAGTAATAGAGTAGACAAATTGACGAATATATTGTAATGTTGTTTTTAACGTAACAAAGTCGTTAAGGGATGAAATCAATAGTCATTTGATTGCTGCTTCATTACAATCAATGCAGAATAGTTTTATTTTGCGGGAACATCCTCAAACTCAAACATGATTAGTAGATGATGCAATAACTGACATGTGAAGATAAAGAAATATGTTTTGAGTAGGCAACGTATTATTGAACAGACTCGGGCTATTCTGAAATATCATCTAATATTTATACATAATTTAAATTTAGTTTAAAGTTTAAAGATTAAAGAATGCAAGTTTAAAGTTTAAAGTTTGGATGTCTAAAGCTTGGAAGTTTGAAGTTTGGATGTCTAAAGCGTGGAAGTTTAAAGTATGGACGTTTAAAATTTGGAAGTTTAATGTTTAAACATTGGAAGTATAAGTTTAAAGTTGGGTAGTTTAAAGTTAAAAGCTTGGAAGTTTGAAGTTTAAAGATTGGAAGTTTAAAGTTTGGATGTCTAAAGCTTGGAAGTTTGAAGTTTCGACTTTTAAGTTTGGAAGTTTAAAGACTGGAAGTTTAAAGTTTAAAGATTGGAAGTTTGAAGATTACAATTTTAAAGTATGAAAGTTTAAAATTTAAAGATTGAAAGTTTAAAGTTTAAAGTTGGGAAGTTTAAAGTTTAAAGATTGGAAGTTTAAAGTTTGGAAGTGTAAGCTTTGGAAGTTTGGGAGTTTAAAGTTAAGAAGTTCAAAGTATAAAGTTGATACTTAAGTTTAACTTTGTATAAATATTAAACGTTATTTCAGAAGAGCCGAAGATTGTTCAATAAAACGTTGTCTTCTCTAAACATATTTCTGTTTCTTCACATGTCAGTCTTTGCATCATCTACTAATCACGATTGAATATCGAAGCATTCTTTGGAAGTATCGGTTCAGAGAAAATACGCAACGTGCTGTCTGGATTCTAATGATGGGTAATCAAATCGTTCGAGTCGGCTGGAAAGTCTACGATTGGCTTGAAATGATTAATGCTTATTTCAAACCGTTCGATCCGTTCGGTGCCCGCGTCGATTCAAGACGAATCGGTGTGAACAAAAAATGAAGTGACTTGATGCTTGAACAGCTAGGAGTTGAAATTGACCAACTTGAAGGATTTTCAGATTGAATCTTCCTAAATCGATAATCTTTTCTAACAATGTGAAGATGGACGATGAGTATTTGTAAACCAATCTTCGTATTTTGTCTTTGTCTGTCTGAGAAGAACATTCATCGCTCAAGTTAAAATTAATGTATGAAACTAATTTTTATGGTTCCTTATAATTCGAACTATTACTTATAGCATAACCACACGGATGAATAAATTTCTTTATTGCGAACAATTATACTTTGCCTAGCTTTTGGGAATTTTTACACACTTTTTTTTTTAAATTTATTTGTTCAATGTTGCTTTAACATCAAAGGTCATTAGCAACACGGTCCATTTTCTTACAATATTTTATACATATTTGAATCTCTGATATACTGGGCAAGACCAGCGATATGCTCCCGAGAACCTAACGGAATGGGTAAGGATCTAGGCAACTTATCATTTTTCCTTTGATTTTCATATTTTTTGCATTCAATTATTAAGTGATTCATGTGAACTGGTTCTTTACATACAGTGGCTCACGAAACTATTCGAACGCTTACATTTATAAATTTTAATGAATTGAATAAGATGTACTAAACTAATCTGTATAAAACAATTTGATATCCATAGTAAGAATATTTTTGCGAGTCACTTATTATGTGTGTTTCTAATAAATATATCATAACGTCTGCCTACGTTGTTGAATCCTTTTCAAATTTTACTGACGTAATCTTGAGACTTCCCTCTTACTATGAATACCAAATTGTTCTATACAGCTTAGTTTAGTATATCTTATGTAAATGTAAACGTTCAAATACTTTCGTGAGCCACTGTATATCGCAGATCGTGTTTTCTTTTTTATCTAAACAAAAATGTATGGGTTATTTCCGAGTGTCCAAATCTGATTCTAGAAATTGAAGTTTTAATTTAATGATCTACTGGACTTGGAAAATTTTGCCACTCAAAATCCGCTTCTTCGTTATGATATTTTTGTGGGTATTGCACACTTTTTCTGCCTACCAGAGAAGGGTAACATTAACTCTGTCGCTCTCAAGCGACTATGTTTACGGTTACTGCCTCGTCTCGTTGGGAAAGGTACACATATACACGTAGTCTAATCCCGTATTCAGACTGTCTGACTCAGAGCAAGGAAAACCTTAGCCGTCAATTCTAATTAAGTTGCACTACGTTTTACCCTGAAACAAAGGCTTCCTCAACCGCGGTCAAGGAAGTAAATAATTGCTACCTATCCCTTTCCTGTCAGCATGAAAATAGGCATCCAAAATTCTCTCGACGCGACGCGCACTGGTTTATTTTTCCCAAAACAGACGAAATTCATTACTAGGCTGTGGATCTTTATGCGAAATAAATAAATAAAAAAATTAAACCGACTTCGAAACGCACTAAAAAGTATAAAATAATTTCCAATTTATAAAATATTAAATACAATACAATCTTTTCGGAGGCGGCCTGAAATTGAAAATTTTCACATATTAATCTATCTTCTCTTCCTACCTACTGATATCCAAATCCACCATATTACAATGAAATCATAATCAGCAACATTGATTGAAGAGATTGTATTGTATTTAATATGGTACTTAATATTTTATAAAATGGATATTATTACATACTTTTTAGTGCATTTGTTATACTTTTTCATACTTTGCATACCTTCTTAGTGCATCACTTGAGAACGGCTGGACCGATCTGGTTAATTATTTTGTTGAAATATTCGTAATATTCCGAATAAGGTTTTAGGGTTAGAAAACTTGGAAAAGTTGACCGGAAAAATGGAAAAACTAAAGTGCGTTTTAAATCAAATGCAATTGATGCGACGAAGTTAGCCCCCTCCCCCAACTTAGTAATTTGATCACAGCTCGGTATTTTGGTGTGAACCACTACTAACGCAACGCGAAGAGTCACAGTCGCCGTATAGAAAAGAAAGAGACACGGACTCCATTTACACGTGCTGTCTTTCTCTATAATAAATGTTTAATGTCCTCGGCGCTACGGTTCTATCAATTATTATTGAGAAAATCAAAAAACCATTTTGCAGATTATCAAATAATCATCGACGTCTCGATTCTAGTTTGAATCCTTTTCAAGATGTATTTGCAATGCGTCTGTAGAAATATATATTTATTGTACAATTTTCAAAATATACTATTATACAAAATATACAAAATATACTATGAACAATATTCACAAACAATTTGTATTATTAATTTCAAGCGGTTTAATAGTATATTTTGAAAATTGTACAATAAATATATATTTTTACAGACGCATTGCAAATACATCTTGAAAAGGATTCAAACTAGAATCGAACCGTCGATGATTATTTGATAATCTGCAAAATTGTTTTTTGATTTCCTCAGTAATAATTGATCGAACCGTAGCGCCGAGAACATTAAACATTTATTATTAACAATAATACGATCGTTATAAGAGACATATTTGTCCTTCTCTATGTTCGGCTCGCTCTTTGTAGATAAAAAAAGTAGTGTCTGCGCACGGTTTCTGCGACCAAATCCCTCCGAGGCTGTCGCTCTAATAGAGACATTACTGTATATCAATACAACAACAAAAAACGAACGTCGCAGCTTTTAATCAATATTTCAATAGGCATTTACATTGTCGACGTATGTTGATCATAAACAAATTTATAGAAATTGGAAGGGACAACGTCTGTCGGGTCAGCTAGTATGTGATAAGAATATTTTCGATCGGACAGCTATTGACAGATTATTTTCTACTTACTGATCACGATTCGTGATTCACCCGGTATAACTGCTAACCATTATGGCGACAAAGTGTTTGGTGTTAATATTGTGGTAATTGTTTTCTTATCTCTGCAGAATTGACTTGCATCCGAGAATCTGTGAACGAAGATGGAGGAGTACTTTATACATGCTTGTTTCGACAGATAGTTTTTTTCGTAAAAAGTATGAATCATTCTGAACGTGAATTTTTCGTTTTTCTACGATCACGTTACGTTTATATAATAAATCTTAAGAGAGAAAGTCGATATTGCAGTCACGTATAATCGCTTTTTCTATCGCGACCGTGCATTATTACATCACAACGAATCCGTGCAACGACAGCAATCGCCCACTCCTGTTTATCTATAGTTTCGATTATATTTCGACGCATTGTGAAGCCTAATGCTAGTCTCGCCTAACAAGGACGACTGATCACACGTAATTTTCGAGGTAATCGATTCAACCTGTCGTTAGATAATTCTGCAATTATACGTTAACATTACCATGTCAATATTCTAAGCTGAATTTTTCATTTGGTAAATGAAACCCCGAGATACACAGTTGCGAACAAAAGTTTCCGAACAATATCAATTTTCATGTTTCATGTAACTTAATGTATTTCATTTGAAATTTTAAATAAGTAAATCTAATTATGTACATCGATAGAAACTTTAATAATCTGTAAGATTTCACCGAAAACTTATTTATAAAAACTATGTTTATTTTCTTACATTTAACTTTTATATATTTGTTTCAAATAGAGCCCGTCAAAAGTTTTCGAACGATTTATTAATATTTCGTGTTTCTGAATATTTATTCGCTAAATTACTAAACCTACTTACTCCAGATTATTTATTTTACGATTATTGATATAATACAAATCGTTTCACAAGAAATAATTGTATAGATGTCTTTAGTGGAGCACATATTCCAATAGGAGCTGGAAAAATATTTAAATAAAATCAATCTTGTCATTTTTATAAGGGAACATGTACCAATTACCTTTAAGGCTCGGTAGGTGTAGTGTTAAAAAGTTTGTTTGTAGATCTGTATTAATTATATACATTATGAAAATATTGTCAAAATGTATTGTACAATTGTTTTATGTGGGCCTATATTCAAAATTGTAGAAGTTTGTTTGTAGATCTGTATTAATTATGAAAATACCATCCATATGTATTGTACAACTGTTTTATGTGGGCCTATATTCAAAATTGTAGAAGTTTGTTTGTAGATCTGTATTAATTATGTACATTATGAAAATATCATCAAAATGTATTGTACAACTGTTTATGTGGGCCTACATTGAAAACGGAAGAATATTGTTTGTAGATCTGTATTAATTACTATACATCATGAAAGTATCATTAAAATCTAACTTTAGTATCTAATTAATCTAATTTTCCACCTCCATCGATTGCAATGAAATTTTCAGAATAAATATAACTAACATACAGTCGGAGACTGTATTAAGTGAACACTCTTAAAAATCGCAGAACTCTTTAAAAATTAGTCCAGAGGACTTGCAGTTTTTTAAGATATTAGACCAACTAGTTTGCTAGAAAACGAGTAAACAAATGTTTTTTTTAGATTGCAATTGATATGAATCATACAAAATTAAAAAAATGATGTTCTGCTAATTTTTTTTATCTGAGCCTGTAACGATAATTTGCATAATGCATATTCATTTATATCGATTGAACGATTCGTATAGTAGCTGGTTTATGCAGAGAAATGATCCTGCTGGTATTTTTATCGTCGTAATCCCGCACTAATCAACATTAATCTGACACAAGTCTGCGGGCGTCTTCGTGATAAAAGACGTCGGGGAAGTTGGTGGAGCATGTAGCCGGCATTCCGTATCCGGCGAAATGCCATGTTACGAACAATTGCAGCTTCTGTCGTGTCACGAACAACAATGGAACATGTGGTCACGAGCCGTTGATCTTTGTACCGCTGCTTCCAGTGACAGAGACAAGACAGTGCAAGTGACTCAAATTTGCTTCAACTGAATCACTCGAAAATTGCGTTCGTATGGGTTATGAAAATGATAATTTAACAGCAGAAACACCAACAGTCAAGACGAGCTAGTTTTAGCAAAATCAGACAAAACGACTGGTCTTTAAAAAGCTCGTAATAACAGAATATTTTTATATTTATTGGCTTATTACTAACTTACGAATGGAATTTCACGTGATGGAATTAAAACTACTGTACTGGGCGAATCACGAATCGAAATCAGTAAGTAGAGATTACTCTGTTATGTATTAGCTGTCCGATCGACAATGGGTATCTGTAGACCTGTTTTTTTTTAAGGAAATTATCAAAGCTTGAATACCGACAATTTCTTGATAATTGAAAATTTAGTATTCAAACACTTTTTCTATCCACTGGATGTACTTACATGTACTGAAATAAAGCACACATGTAATGGACACAAGTAAGGATTTAAAATTATAAAAATCGTATTAATATACAAGGTGTCTCAGCCAAAGCAAAATATCTCCTTTATTTGTAATGACACGAAAAATATTTATGGCATAATTTAGATGGTATCGAAGGAGGAATATCATACAAGAAGAATTTTGTTTGTATTGATGTACTTGCGTTGTATAATAGGATGTTTTATTAGGTGTTTGTTAGTAATTCTTATTAACTTCATTTTTCTATGTTAATATCAATCTCAATTTCAAATGCATATCAGCCCTGTGTAAAACACTCTATGAAAATTGAAAGTATAAATCTTTGGATCATTTAATCTTCTCAAAGATATAATATGAAACGAGTACAACTTTGTTCATTTGAAGTTTCTCTGTAGCGGTGTTCTATAACATTTCTTCTTCTTTTGGTTTCAGATTGCAGAAGATGATGAAAGAAAAACTTGATTTTGAAAAGGCCTAAACTCCCATGTTATTCCCGGAAATACAACGATGCACTTGCAGGATGCAATTGCACCCTTCCTCATCATTTCACGCGCATGAGTACTGAGGTAAGGATAGAAAATAGTGGCACACACAATTACTGTAACACGCAATCGGTGTATATATACGATTGCAGAAATCATTACTGGATAATTTATTAAACACACTATAATAAATTGAGTAAAATTAATTAAAAGTGAATTATCTCAAAATATATTAGATTAAAAATAAACTGTATTAAATTTCAGTAAATTATATATTTATTTATATAATATAACAATTTATTAAACACACTATAATAAGTTCAGTAAAATCAGTCTAGTAAAATTAATTAAAAGTGAATTATCTAAAATTATATTAGATTAATATAAAAATAAACTATATTAAATTTCAGTAAATTAATTAACAGTAAAAGAATTATAAATTGTTTATTTTTTAGAACGTATGTTGTTTTGTTATAAATTTTGTAAGGCGTCAAAAGCAGAGTCTCCACAGTTATACCATTCCTTAATGCCAAATGTATATAAACATTTTTTTATAAGAACAACGATTCACATACAGTGACTAAATGTGAATACAGTGTATATAGTATTTTACAGACGCAATTCTAATTAATCTTTAAAATGATCTAAATAAAAATCGAAACGTTGAGTATTGAACCTTGCGCCGAAAACATTAAGCATTCTATATGAACAACAAATACGATCTACAGAAGAGGAATATATTTATTAATATTTGGAAGTGATTCGCGCAAACGTACAGAGAAGATACAATCAAAAATGTATTTGGTTGAACAATTCTGCAGCTGTTAAATATTCTTAAGACTTTATCATAAAACTTCTTCTCAAGTGCACGCGGAAGCAGTATCAATTAACATTAACGGATTACCCATCCTGATATTATTTTTTCGAAGGCAATTAAGATGCAAAGTAAACGATGCACCTGCTTTCAGCAAGTTTCTTCTCAACTTCTTCGAATTTGCAAGTTTCTTTGACGTTCGAGACGTTAAAAAATAAATGTTAAAAGATTTTGATAACATGTGATAACATTACAAATGTGTACTAACTGCATACAATCTTCATCGAACGTGCATACGAATCAATTGAAGAACTTGTAAATAAATCTAAATATCCAACAAGTAACAAGCTGTTTTCTCTGAATCTAATAAAGATATCGATTTTTGTTTTTAATTAAATGGTTAAGGAGGACTAATACATTAGTTTGTATTAAATTTTTTATTGCGATTCTCCTCTCATTAAACTCAATAGCATTTACTCGAACGGTTTTTTTATTTATTAATGCATAATAAATAAAAAAATTTGTCATAAATGCATAAAATCCGTTGCGTCTACCAATTCCAGATTCAATTAATAAGTATGCAATTAGGAACGCTCTAATAGTCAATTTCAACTCCTATCGTCCCGCTGTATTCTCCTTTCAATTTCCATTCCAGTTATTATTTTTTTTTTCACACTTTTACGTCCAATTTCAATATTTCCTTATTTCAGAGCGACGCTTCGCCTTCCTTTTACTTTTTCACTTCTTTCATCTTTCTTTTCTTCAGTAGTTCAATTTCCCAACAGCTTTACTCAGCAGCTTCCCATTGAACTTCCTGTTTCATTTTCTTCATATTCTTCCCGTTGTTAAATTTGCAATCTGCATCCTTCATTTTACCTCCCCCATTTACGTTTTCTGTGAGCATACATCTTCAAGACTTAAATAACGATTTTGAAGATTCGCCGACTAGTTTATTCCACATGTCTACAGGGTGTCTTGAAATGGTATGAACGAGGAGGGGATAATTCTGGACGGGAAAATAAGTGAAAAATATACAGTGACTCCCACTAATATTCGGACTCAAACATTGAAATTGATCGGAATTGTAGAAAAAATACTAAAAGTTGCATTTTACAACTTTTTTTATGTAGCCCTATATTGAAAATTTAAAAACATTTAAAATGACATATAACTCATTAAATTAAGGTAAATATTTATCGGTATAAAATTGCAATTAAGACGAAGGTACAACAATCCTGCATTTTTTTTTTTACAACCTAATAATTATAACAATGCGGTCAAAATGACCGGTTCCAGGTTTTTTATTTTACAATTATTGCAATTATAATAATGATTTCATAGGAAATTATTGTTCAGATATCTTTATAGTAGAGTACGTATTACAATAGGAGCCGCGCAAAGTTTAAATAAAATTAATCTTGTCATTTTTATAAGGGAACATGTACCAGTTATTTTTAAGGCTCGATAGATTTAGTGTTAATGTCTGTGGCACCTGTCGAACAAAATGGATTGTTAACGCATTAAATGATTAAATAAAAAAACAAACAGAAGAAGTTTGATGTAGGGTAGTGTGGCCAGGATGTCTCAGGATGCAATATCAAAATTTTCTACCTGAATTGCATCAAATTGAAATGAAATAGACATTTATTTTCTTGTCTAATACAGTGACTCCCACTAATATTCGGACACTTACAAAGACGGTAACTTTTTGAATGTTGGACCATACGATTTGAATTGTTTTGAGAAGTTAGAATAATTTGATTGCTACGCAGCGTAACAAAAATTTTTGAAAAATCTTCTTTTCACATCGTGTGGTAAACTAATTACCCTAGCTTCCCAGAAAAGTTCAAATCGTATAGTCTAATATTAAAAAAGTTATCGTTTTTTCTCGAGCGTTCGAATATTAATGGGAGTCACTGTATGTTTAATAGGTTGAAAATAGTATAACAGTATTTTGAAATTCTTCTAACGTTCTTATAGTTTTACGATACACCTACTTATTCTCGTGATAAGTGCTTAAAAGTCCGCTGTCTAGTTATCGACGTTTGCAAAACCAAAACCCTGATGCTGAAGTTATGAATACCAATATACAGGGATCTTCAATTTTAAACTTTTATTTGTGCGCCACGGTATTTTGCGTTTACCACGTGCCTTCTATTATTCCACAGTATTGCAGAGTTATAAGTTATGAATACAAATGGAAGTCAGGATTGTCTTGGAATTGCTGAGCAGATTTGGCGTCGCTGTTGCAATTATGTGTTCTATTGTGTGTAGAAATTTTTAATAATAGAGAGAATCTTGTTTAAAAAACACCTAGTCATAGAGCAACAAGCTCGGGGGGAGTTGACTTTCCAAGCCACCTGCGCTCAATGCTCGTTGTTCGTGACGATGAATGACTCATCGTTGCTCATAAGGTTTGTTCTTTCATCCACTCTCATCCTGTCACTCACTATACACCGCAGACCGAACTCACGTTCCGTCCATATGACGAATTATCTGATATCCATACCTTTCTAATTTTCTTTGGTTCCGTCCGTAAAGGACAGTTGCATCCTTTGTACAGCTGGCAGATGTACATTAAGTGTGTCCGATTTAAAGCGAATCGTCAAAATTATTCGAAAAACCATTAGCATGAAACTTGACAAACAAAACACAAATTTCGAACACATTGTCATACTTAAGGCGGTGGACTCGTTTTCAGGATTCACATTTCTCGATAATACAAAAATTGGGTTTTTCAGTGGTCAAAAATGCTAGATAAACGATCGATCTAGAGTTCTATCGCCCTCAAAAGACCTACTTCTTCGTTTACGAGGCGTAATTTGTATTATTATATTTTTTGTTGTTTGCTTCCGAATAATGCAAATTACTGATTTCATAGTAACTTATTTCATAATTAGATATTCAATGTTAATCTATTGATATCAATAGTCAATATAATAATTTTTTGTTGAATAATTTACAGACGCAATTATTAATTTTCTTGAAGATGATCTAAACATAGATCGAAACGTCGAAATTTGAATTTGATAAATTGTAGAATTGCTTCTAACAAAAGCAATTTGTAAAAAATTTGATCGACCAGTGCGCCGATAGCACTATCACTAATTGTAAGAAGATCTGACAGAACTTCAGAAATTTTCTAAATGAGGTTCGAACAGCAACTGAGTTTATAAATATTGACAGCTCAAATCTCCCTGTTTTGAAACATTCAGCTACTAGATTGCACGAAGAATAGATAACAAGACAATGCTTACAGAGGGTGTAGAAAATATTTATACACTGATAAATTTCAAACAAAACTGTGAAATTGTTGTTTATCAACTATTTTTCTGGAAACAATGAATATGTACATATTCTGAGAAGTCTATAGAATAGACACAATGCAAAATTATTAATTTCTTGATTAATTTGCGAATGAAATAAAGAGAAACAAAAAATCGACTGAAATACACCAGCAAAAAGTATTCGTACAGTTTCAAACTTTTTATAATTTGAGAAAACCTTACTTAGTAATTAAATGTACTTAACTTTTAGTTACTTTTAGTCATTAATTATTAGTCACTTTTGTAGAGCTTATAAAGTTATTAGTCAATAATCCTAATTGCGACTAGCGTTTACCCAACTCTAAAATTCAGAACATGTACTACCGTTTTTTCAGGAAGACTACACATTCGTAGAAACCGGTACATTGTTTTAGAAGCTATACAGCACAGCGAGGAGCAATTAACACAAGTATTGGTTGCGATGTGCCGTTAGGTGCATGAAATCCCTTCATTAGGTCAAACTGTACTATGTCCGATCAATCCTAGCGGAATCACCGTTTCCACTTCCAGTTCAACGGCTCAGACAGTGCTCCGCGAACACTTTGAATGATTGCATAACATTCTCTGCGAATGTTTATTCCAGCGAACGAAAACACGAGGCGAATCGTCGAGCGTGTTTCGATATACGAATGGCGTTACTTTCTTAACCTGTTCAGCCATTTGTTTAGCGCCGGAGTCTAGCTCGCCACTTTGGCTAAGTGGGTTAACGTTCAAGGAAAGAAAAATGTTTTCTACTCCTATCACTCGAGAGATAGATTTTAACACTAGATTGCCCAAGGAAGTCATTTTGACTGTTTTTTAATTTCAATTAGAAAAACAATTATGTATATAATGACACAATTTTCTTAGAATTTTGTGAGTTTTTGTACAACATATAAATGCGTTTATTAACAATTGTAGTTACCTCCCCCTCCTTCATTTCCGGTATATATATGTGTGTTACACCTACATTGCTCAAAAGCAATCATTTTGACTGATTGGGAAATTTTAAATAATCAAATGACTCTTATTATTGAATTGAGTAAATTTCTTATGTGACCAGTTCGGCTCTGTATTGAAATAAGTTTTAATTTTTTTTCTATTACCGTCACATGATAACATACAAGTACTTACATGATAAATTGTCGATTTGGGCGTATACTTGATAAGTTGCAGTTGCTCAATAAGCTAAAGTAGTACTTGTTATTCGAATCTTTATGCAGTGATACTTGTTCTAACAAGTTGTTCTAACAATTTTTTTATTGTTAATATTTACTATATAACTGTAAATAATATAAAAAATATTCAAAATTAATTTTAAACAAATTTATTGCATTTGGGCTATAACAATAAATATATTTATTACAATAAATATTCAAAATTAATTTTAAACAAATTTATTGCACTTGGGCAGACATGTTGACTGCTTTTGGGCAATATAGGTATATACTAAGTTTCAGTCTTTCTAGTGTTAATATAGATGAGAGTGTTGTATCTTTGAGCATGTTGTACCTTTAAACTCTGGGCTTGTGTAGAAATCTAGAGGCCATTTCATGAATCTGATTGTACCAGTTGATAGAGGCACTACCAAGGATACCTACCAGTCTACTTGAAAGAATGCTACTCTGATGAGCTTCACGAGAAAATTTGGTAATTATTTAGAAGTTGGGCTTCCACTCAGATTTTGATTATCTTGAAATATGTTGTCAAAGTATTGAATAATTCTTAAACCGGTAGAAGTAGCAGGTTGACATGTTTTGGCTGCGCATTATTGGTTCCCAAATGAGTACATCGTCGAGCACAGCGTCGAATTTTTATTAGAGAATCACATGGCAGCTTAAATTAAAATAAAATTACATTTGTTTTTATTTTGTGTGTTGTTTCGGGATATTATTATTATTATTATTTATTATAGACGGACTGAAACCCTTTTACATAAGTGTTTACAATATCAAAGAAAAGAAAAAAAAAGAGAAAGATACAATACTACTAGTGTAATAACAAAGAAGGGAAATGCACAAAAAGAAAAATTTAATAATGGTACAATCGATATGGTATTATCCTGCGAGTTGCATTTTAAAATTTTGTACAGGATCACTGAAAAAAATCAATACGATTATGAATAGTGCATGATTTTGTGATAATGCGATTCATTGGATTAATTAATCCATAAGTAGATTTCGTTTTAAGTGTTTGAAAACCCGCTCTTGTTCTTAGTTCACGTTCTGGTACATAAAAATTGATTTGCGCAAGTAGGGAGGAACAATCAATATAATTATTAATTAAATTAAAAATAAAACTTTGATATTGAAATTTGGACAGGACAACGTCTGTCGGGTCAATTAGTAAATAATAATAATCAATTTTTATACACCCTGTACAAGTATTGCCGAGTCGTTGACTGAGCGTGATAATCAATCTCGAAGAGAGTACATATTTAGAGAGTATTTAAATCCCTCGGATTATCGAAATCAAGCAGAAAGGTTTTTAAATACAGCTAATTAGCTTTGATCACAACGCTCTTCGCTGCTCGAATAACGGATCGCTCGAATATTAGAGTATTCGAATAAGAAGGCAGTGGTGTATGTACTTGAAACCTAAATAGCTAATGGACCGATGGTGGAGAGCACGAGCCAGGATCGTCCGTTGGACAAATCGTGAAATATTTGCGAGTGACCCGAGCCCTCGGCCCATCGCATCGACGCGACGCGAAACCGAGCGAAAGTGTGCTCTCGGAATACAGGAAAAATTACACGCTCGGGTTGCGCAAGCTCGCTCTTCCATGTGCAACAATGGCTCTTTAATTATCCGCGATTCATCTGCGCCTCTATTACCATGCAAATTAAGGAAGTCGAGCAACGCGATCCGACAGCCAACAGTAGTAGCACTCGGAACGTGGAAAGGGGATATGGGGAGGTAGCATACAGCACTGAACAAAATGATAAGCTAAATGTTCCTTTCTATCGATCGTATATTTGTTGATAAATGATGTATTGATTGAGATGAAAATAATTTGAAATCCTAAAAAATCCGAAACTAATTTTGTTAGAAAGAACAATGCAATAATAAATTTGAACCGGGTTTAAAGCTTAGAAAATTTAATATTATTGAGGGTAATATTGACTTTATATAAAAAAATTTATATTATTTTTATACAGAAAATATTATTCAGGGTAACGTTGAATTCATATGAAAATAAAGTCACTGCTTTTGTATTCCAACATTTACATTTTAGAAAATTCAAATGAAGATCAAATAATTCTTCGATTCATCTTCCATTTGATCAAATAATTCAGCTTATCAAAATGATAAGCTAAATGTGCCTTTCTATCGTATCATATGTTTGTTTATAAAAGATGTACTCGACGTTTCGATATCTATGTTCAGATCAACTTCAAGAAAATTAATAATTGCGTCTGTAAATTATTAAACAAAATTATGTTCTATTGATTATTGACATCAGTTGATTAACCATTTAATATCTAATTATGAAATAAGTTACTCACTTGCTTTTTGAAAGTAATTTTAATTGCTTAGAACAGACAAAACATGTCCCTCATAACATATGTAAAGAACATTGAAATCGAGACTGGCTCCGTATAAGTGAATAATTACCTATCATTTTTCTCAGTTTTTCCTTAAGTTTGAATAATAATCAACTTTTTATCAATAATTAAAAAAATTTAGAATAACTGTTATTTTTGGTCTTTGTTTTTACCAAATGACATAAAAATCGATATTTTTTAATCATTCTGTTCTTCGAATTTCTTTCTTTATATTTTCTGTAGATTATCTTAAATTATAATAATAATCAACTGTTTATCAATGATTTTTAAATTTTAGAATGACTGTTATTAATCGGTCCTTGTTTTTAATATCTCAGTTATACATTAGTAACGCACCGACTACAGCAGAGTATTTCGTTCGAAAATGCTATTATATTTGCTCATCCAGAACTTCTATGCATCCCCGGGCATGATTACGTACACTGCTTCATGTTTCTGTCAATACGAAATAGATTTCGAAATTGTGTTCTGGGGCCGAGTGAAATGTGGCATTCGCTCGGCATTGGTTCCGCGATGTTCCAGGGAAATATGCATTCATAGTCGAGATGACGCGTCGATATGCACAATACGTCGATCTACAGTTTCCCCATAGAAACACGGAATATCATTTTGCACTCCATCTCTCCCATGCAATTTCTACATACACTGCCGGCCAAAAGTTTGGAATCACGGCGTAAATTCAGAGAAACAGGATGTTACTAAGAAAAACTGAATGCCTTTAGAGTAACCAAGAAAGATTTATTTTTCAAAAAACTTACGAGTAGCATGTTTCACATTTTGTATTACATATTTCCGTTTATCAAGGAATGCGTATTTTTCTTCAAATTGCTCCTTCATTTTAAAAAACCGCTTTTATCTATAAATTCAATAATATAAAATTTTTCATATGAATTCAATATTACCCTCAATAATATTAAATAAAACTTTTCATATGAATTCCATAATACCCTCAATGATATTAAATTTTCTGTATAAATTCAATGACAGCGTGACATATTCAGAATACACTAAATGCAATAAATGTTAAAATTTCTGCATTTGGAATATTTACATTCGTCTATCGATTTTCATTTCTATTACCATTTCTTGTATTTTCCTTGCCATATTCGCACGTACAGAATGTATCTTTCCTAAATCTCGTGATCCTAGGTCAATATTGCTACAAGAATTACGAGTCTCTCCAACCGATAGAATCTCATGGTTATTATTTTCTATATATTCAGTGAAATCAGGGAATCCATAAAATATTTGCATTGTTAAATTTTCGATAGAGATCGAACGAAATATTTGGGAATTTCCTTCGGACGAGAGTTTCAGCAAACATAAAAATAATCAAATTCGCATAAAAATAACTAAAACCAAAATAATCCTTCAGCATTAGGACAAACTGTTTACGTGATACACATATACATATGTATGTATGCATACATGTTGAAATTCGTAATACTAAATAATCTTTCAATCTCACACATCTTCTATTTTCTGAAACACTAACGAGACGAATACGGACTGACTGAACAAATTGTTTGTTCATTAATTTATGAATTTTCTATTTAAAGATTTTATCGCACATTAAAGAGTTTTCCTACATCGAAATATTCGACAGATTTTATTATCTAAATTACTCGTACTGAGCTATCATACTTTTTATAAAATTATTCACTTATAGGCTATACATGCTTTATAAAGATTAACATGAAATTTTCAGAATATGTTTAATTGATATAGATCTATACGAAACGTGTTTTCTACATTGTCCATATAAGCCTACATAAAAAAGTTGCAAAATACAATTTTTAGTATTTTCTCTACAATTCTGACAACTTGCAATTTTTAAAATAAATTTTTTTTTCACGTCGTGTAGCAAACCAATTGTTCTAACTTTTCATATGAATTTTTCATATGAATTCAATATTACCCTAATTAATATTAAATTTTCTGAGCTTTGAACTCGGTTTAAATTTATTATTGTATTGTGCTTTCTAACAAAATGATCGTAGTTTAAATATTAACGATTTCTCGAGGATCGGAAATTTAAACACATTTTGGATCCAGTTGTTCGGAATGATTTTAAATGAGTTTCATCTCAATCTATCACTTGCTTGAATTCCATTGTCGAAACGAACAGCTCCAATTCAACTGGCAGCCGGTGATCGCTGCTAATAATTTTCGTTCATAAAAATATAATCGAATGCGGCAATCAGCGAATCCAATATTTCATACGCACCGACATACATCACTTTAAAACACATAGCTGTTATTCAATTATACGCATTGTTACAGAGAGACGTATATACATCGCATCAATCTAAATCACAGTTAAATCGTGTCCGTTTGAACAACCGTTGCGGTATTAATTCGCCAACGAGCACCGGCGAGTTACGAGGAAAGAATTATTCGTGAACTATGTAAGGTGAAATGTCCTAAGCCTGGACAGCATTTTTTGCTACCTTCAATTTTATCAGTTCAGATAAAGAAAAATAATTTTTCAGAGTTTTAACATAAACTTCAGATTTTGTAAAGTAATGTAAAACCCCAAAAATCATTGTTTAGATTAATATTATAATTGTATTAACAAGAATAATTCATACCTATAGTTGGACATATTAAGTCCAATCTAATCTTTATTAAATCTTTAACGATTTGCAGATCAAAATATTATTATTTTATAATAATTTAATATTTTTTTATAATATCATCACAATATTTGTTTAAAGTTTAAAAATACGTTTTTTTTTAAAGTCATGTTTCTCGAAAACTGTGCATGATGGAGAAAAATTAAGGCTGATTCAGAATTATTGCAAAAAACTGTAACATCTACCCAACAGTTATATGGAAATATAAAAAAAGTTTGAATTTGTTGGACAGTGTTATTGGTTTTACTATAAAAATTCAATTGTCCAGACCTTAGTTAACACTTTTGGCTTGTCCACACTTAGGGCAGTTCACCTTATGTATCCCGATCTCGCGAGTTGCGTGGCAACACATTATACTTTCAATATGTTCGCTTCAACTTGTTGGTTCTTCCCATTCTCCCGCGCTTTCACTATCTTTCCATTTCACTGCGAATCTAATCATTTCTCCTCTGATTCGCTGCCCCCTTTTCTACCTCGACTTCCTGATCTTCCTCATTATTCCACCTCGTTTCCCTTTCTTCTTCACTGACTTTTTGCCTTCCAGGTGCATCATACTTCTCCATTTTTCGTTCCATCGTCCGAGTTATAGTTAAGGAAGTTCCCCTAACACTGCACAATGTACAGTGATCCAGGAACCCACTTTTCGTGGTAAAAATTCAATTTTTCGACTTTACTGTATTGAAAAAACTTTTTTTTATATAATCTGACAACCCTTAAAAGTTCCCAAATCCACAATATTAATCATTTTAGATGATTCTATGACGAGAGATACAAAAATGTCGTAAAAGAGAAAAGAAAATTTATATTTCTCGTATGGCTACATTTATTTTAGTATGGGTTAACATTCATATTTGTTAGACTTTGTTTAAAATTTTCATAACGAGTGTGATTCGTTAGAAGTTTTGCACTCTAAATTCATCCTTTTGCAAATCAGTTTCACCTACTTTATTTATTTTTACGTACTGATTACGAATATGATAGTGAAAATTGACACAAATGTTATTTTCATAGCAGAAACCATGAAAAAACCATAAAAATCATAGGTTTTTCATTTATTTCCGTAAATAATGGGAATTTCGAAAAATACTTCAGATTAAATTTGTAAGTCTCATCGAAATACACATTTTATGTTGTATTGAGTTTTGTTATAAAGATAATCTACATAAAATATAAAGAAAGAAATTCGGAGAATAAAATGATTAAAATGTATCGATTTTTATACTTTTTGGTTACAAATAACAAAAAAAGTGTCCATAAAATTGGATTCTCCTTGATAACTGTTATCGATGAAGAAAAACTGTTTCGGTTGCTCAAAGCAATTATCGATGAGAGAAGTTCATGTCGATCGCTCATAACAGTTATCGATGAGAGAAATTTATTTCGATCGCTCGTAACAGTTATCGATGATCGAATTTCTTTTCACTCGTTCATAATAATTATTGATGAGATAATTCATTTGGGTTGCTTATTTAACAATTGAGTTGTCTAATCTTTTTCGGATGGAGCAAGCAACATAAGAACAACACAAAATCTGTTCGTTTGTCACATTAAATTTGGATTGTGGCAATTAATATTATGAATAAAAAATTTATCAAATAATTGATTGTCTACCATTTGAAAGTTCTACTATTTAATAATAACTATTACTTTCCTTAATCAATAACTGTTATGAACGATCGAAGTAAATTCCTTTCATTGATAACTGTTATAAGTGATCGAAATGAATTTCTCTCAACGATAACTTTTACCATAACAAGAGACAACATTTTCGGTTACTTATAATCCTTATTCGTAACCAATACGATTGCAGTCGATGAAATACTTGTTATTCAATGATATAAAACAAAGATTGCATATCTTATATATTAAGGATTTTTATTTAGAAGTAATATTTTCTATTTGATTTAGAACAGGTTATTCGGTTGTTTTTGTCGTGAAAAGATTTTGAATAAAAATAACCAGTAATTGAATAACTAATAATAACAAAAAATATAACATCAATAAAAATCAACTCGTGAAGATCAATATTAAAAAGGTTATTGCATGTTTGAAAGCGTCCGAATATTAATGGAAGTCACTGCATCTTTGAGATTAAATAAACATTTCTTTAGGCATATTACCATCCATTATTTAAAAAAATTTCAAGGTGCGCATGCTGTTCGCTATAATTTTCTATACTGCTATTAACTTTCTATACTTCGATCATTAAGTGTTCATATCGACGCCATGATCATTTCCTCCCGTTAATTTTGCGTGTGGTTTTATGAAAGCGTTAATTTCTTTCCTGAATATTATCTTAATGTTCATCTATATCTATATATCTAACTATAAGACACAAACTTTGATTATTATCGTTTTAGAGGAGTTTCTACTATCCCCGAAGATTTATGTTTTAGTTATCCCCTGCTGAAACTTCTCCAAAGACAAATAGACTCGAGATTACTGTTTGATTGTATCGGTGCATAGTTCACCTGACGAGAGAGAGAGAGAGTCTGTTTCCATACCAGGTGGACTGAGGTAAACTGGTTTATTAGAACGAGCAACTTTCTGTGTGTGAAAAAGTGTGTGTAAAAACGGCATCACGGTTATTAATCTATTACTCACATAGGAAACATGCAAGCCTGTAATTTAGTTTTAGTTCTATAACAATGTTTCTAAGTCAATATTGATCGTCATCCCTATATGTGGAAGCTTTCGTGTCAATATCGTTCCTTTAACGAAATTAATTCTTCTTCGGCTTGCGTAGCGCACGCGTGACTACAATAAGAAAGTTATGCATACTTCTATGTATTAGATGTAAAAATTAATTCGGTGCATAGACATTAAATTATTTATAACTCTGGTCTAAATGCAAATAATTGCCCGCCATTTTGTAAAGCTTTAAGTACTAACACTTACAGTTATGAAACATTTGAAATTGAATTTAATACGGTTGTCTTCGTGATTTAGTGTTTCACAATGTACTTTATCAAGCAACTGCCATAATACAGATCGTTATTCACTTATCAATATAAACAAGTTGATCACATATTTAACGGTAATGTTGAAAACAAAATTTATTACCATTATCATAGTAATCTGAAGTTTCATCAAGATATTTATCGAAAATCAAGGTGACCTTGAAATGTTCTCCACTCCACCCAGAAGAAAACAATTACTACTACTTAATGTAGCGGGACACCCTGTATTTAATACATTTCGCGAAATTTCGCGAAACATTTTCAAAAAGCTCGCGGAACACTAGTTAAGGGGGTAAGACAACCCCTATTCTAGGGTATTTATTAGTATTACCAACCTGTATGCCAGAATCTGAGGGTGGTTTTCTCGATTTTTTCCCCTACTTTGGACGCTGATATTATTAAATATAAACATAATCCCGTTAAATCATGAGCTCAGCGCAGTGCGCTGAACCTTACTCTTTAGAATGAGTTCTCACACAGCTTAAAACATGCTTGTATAAGGACAAACAATTTTGGACCCTGCAAACACTATTTTCACCCCTAAATTTAGTAACATTTTAGTTATATAAAGGGATAGTGGAAAGGAGTGTCAAGCAGCCGGAAGAGGAGGTCCAGAATTAGGAAGAGGGTATTTTTTAGGTTTTTTTAGGGGATGAATGAGGGGACAGGGTTGTATATATTATAATATTATAGTGTGTAAGATTAGGGTTAAGGTAGATATAAGCTTTTGTAAATACAATTTTCTCTCTCTCTCTCTCTCTCTCTCTCTCTCTCTCTATATATATATATATATATATGTATATCTCTATATATATATATATATATATATATGTAATTAAATAAGGTAATTTTAAGTCTAAGGTTAAGTTAATACATAGTAATTAAGCTAAGTTAGATTCAGGATAGGCTAAGAGCGGCGTGAAAGGGAGCGAAACGGAAGAAAGGGGAGTTATGTATGAGAATTGTAACCCTGAAGGGAATCAAAAATAAAATTATATAGTTATATAAAGGGGTTGTCTTCGGTGTTAGGGGTTGAGCCAGTGCTTTAGACTCTAAACGATTATAATATCACACCATCGTCTCTGAAATTGTTCATAAAGCACATGTTAACCTTGCACAGATTACGTTTGATTTGATAGGTACAAGATCTTTTTCTAAATATTTGTGGACACACATACCGTATAGCTTATCAGCAAACAGTAACTGATATATGATGTAGCATGTCTCTCTTTTTGTTTATGTATTTTGTATAGGTGCCGCTAACAGCGATACAAGCATTCCAACGTACTTAGACGACTTGTAATTGTTGGAACGTTTATCACAAATGACAGTGTGTATGTTCAAACAATAGAATTAAACAGTCTATCATATTTAAAGAAAGTATTAAGGGGTTGGTATACAGTAACAAGTGGGGAAAATGTCATTATCTATGGGAAATATAAGATTTTTAAATAACAGTATAGACAAAAGTGAATGATCGATTAATACATAATTCCTTATTGAGTGCATAACGTTTTGCTTTCTCCTCTCTAATTTCATCTTCATTTTCATTACTTGCTTTAGACCTTGTTTAGTTAGATTTATGTTTGATTTTTAACTTAGTATCATTAATTTCTTGTGTATTTATCTTGTCTCTTTCGTGTAAATTTTTCTTGATTTCTTGTTCTTTTTTAATTTTGATTCTCTCTATTTTCCTGCCTTCTTAACAAATGTTTCATTAATTTTGTTTTCTTGCTACTTTTTTTCAAGATCTTTAATTAAATCTTCGACAACCGAAGCTCGTAGCAAATCACTTTCATTATTTTTCTTCTTAGATATTTTAAATTTAGGGGCAGTAAAATTTTCTACATTTCTTCTTTATTTAAACTTTCTCTTTTGATTCTTTAAGTTGATTTCTCTCAAATGCTGCATTTTCGAGTTGTGTCCACTTTTCTTGCGGAGATGCGAATCCATTAAATCAGTCTCCGATTTTTCCGATGATTTCTTTTTTTAATCAACTTATAATCAATCGTCGATTTTTCAATGATCACTTTTTTAAATTGTGAACATTAATCAATCAGTCTTGGTTAAGATTTTAATCGATTAATGCTCAAACTCTGACTCAAGATTGCAAAATCGGTCGAGACACCCTGTATACGAATAAAAACGGCAAGCGAGATTGCTGGCGACGTGACACTTTTCGTAGAATTTCAGGGAAATAAATGAAACGCTGGCCCAATTCACTGAGGGGGGAAAAAGCGTATACAAAACGCAATGGGTTTTTCTATCGCCGTGAGAAGAACGGTCCAATCAATGGGAACAAAGAGCTCGAAAGTGAAAGGGTGGCGGCGTAAAATGCACTTTTTAAATGCACTGTTTCAAGCTGAGAGTTCTCACAGTTGCGCGACGATTGAACTGTTATCTAATACAGTGATTGCCGTTGCGTAACGAGCTGCGCTGCTCACGAGATGAAGTGTGTGGGAGGTGAACGAAGTTCGCCGACTATTCTTTTTACACCTGTTGCGCACGTAATTATTCGAACGAGTTCTAAACGTCCAGGAAAACAAGACATACACATTTTTCGTTCGAAATCTTACAAATAGTTTCATAGCTATTAAAAATTCCCAATCAAAAGTTATCAGGACTATCTGTATGGTGGTAGGAATCTGTATGGGGCTAGGAAAAATTATTTTATACGTTTTAGTCTGTCTTAAAAAAGTGGTATATTAAATATTTCTTTTTATTTAAATAATTATTTACTCTCTGATCAAGTTTTGTCTGACACAATTTTGAATTGTACTACCGGAAATATAAAACTACAGTCACTACAAACTAATATGATGGCGCGCTTACCTGTCAAAAACACTGCAAATTGCTCAACTTTAAGCAACCATAACTTGTGAACCATTGATCTTACAGGACCGAAATTTCGATTCCTAGGTCCTCTTCTTTCAAATCTACTGGATTACATATACGAAATAGTAAATAATTTATAGGAGAAAGACAAAAATTTTTGGTCCCGTAAAGTAAAGTTTACCTGAAAAGAAAATAAATTTCTATTTCATTCCAGTTTGTGGCAATTCAAGCAGAAAATTTATATTTTACATAAGGATCCGCTGTTTAGTAATGCATTCTTCGACAGATTTTGATCTTTTCTTTTTACTTAACCCTCATCCGTCCCTCATTTCACGAACTGAATCTGTCCCTCGATGTCAAATTGACACATTGACACAAAATAGAAAAAATTTCAATGTTTTTTTTAGTCAAACTGATGAGTTAACATTTACATCTTAGACTTTTCGGTTATGTTCCGCATTAAGGAAATAAAAGTCACACAAAGTTTCGGAAAAATTACAAATAACAAACCAGTATAACTTATTTTAGGGAAAACTGTGTCTTTACACGAGCGACGGATGAGGGTTAAAGTAATACAAAATACTAGAGTAATGCCACTTGAAAAAAAAAGCTAAACGTAGGTAATGTACACATGTGTGTCAATATTCTTGAAGAATATTTCTTGGAGAAATGACAGTTTAATTGTCAAACTTTCAGGAATATCATATTGGTGTATTACGAATTATGTTCATTAGTCTCGTGGGTACAATTGCTTTAATAGAATTAAGTTCATTAAAGTTCTACACAGCCAACAAAATTAAACAGATACAAGCGAGCCTTCTGGAAACGTAAAACAGGAAACCCGATGACAGAGCCCGCTTTCACGAAGTTTGAATCGTTAATTAAAACAAAGTTTACTCACAGACAAAGTGCAGCCCTTTGTCATTGCAAACAATGAGCATGCTAATAACAGTTCTGTTCCATGCGATAATGTAATATTTGTTCCAACAGGAAACCTTCCAAAGAAACTCAGATTTACACTATGACTATTAATGATATATACTGTGCTTTTTGGTTTCACTTTTTATTCTGAAAAAAAACCGATATTTCGTGTATATTTTTGTGACACGCGTTTGTTCTCTTTTGTAATATTATTGTGTCCACAGGTTGTATCATAATTAGACAGTGGATCTTTATGGAAAATAAAAATATTTGACCTGAATTGCAACAAACAGGAGTGCAATAGAAATTTATTATATATATACACTAATGGACCATTCTCGTAGCTCGTTCTATTTCCTTCAAATGTTGTATTTAAATGGAAAATTGATTAAAGATATACACAATGTAATGTCCTTAAAAGCGGAATGAAATTCGCCTTGAAACATAGTGAAATCAGTTTCAAGGGGAACTTGTTTAAAAATGGAACAAGACGTTTAGGAGAATCTTTCCTTAGCGTGACGTTAACTTCCAAGGCAAAACATATGTAGTAAAAACAGGGACCAACAAGAAACGAGTCTTACAGTGAAACGAACTTCACCTGAGATAGTTTCTCGAGTTAACAGGGCATGCAACCGGAGAACTTGTTTATTGTTCTATATTCGGTGCTCCGAGTCTTGTGTAAATTAATTGTTTCATTTGCATTCAAGGAGAAGTGAAATGATAAAGTGCAGACTTCAAGATGACACGTAATCATTTACAGTTGCGGACAAAAGGTTCCGAACGATATCAATTTTCATATTTCATGCAATTTCATGTATTTCATTTGAAGCTTTATACAAATCTAATTATGTACATCGATAGAAATATACTTCAATAATCTGTGTTCTACGTACGAGATTGATTAGTAATATGCAATTAGAGTTGACTAAAAATTCATTTCCGAAAACATGTTATCAAATAAATGAGATTCATAAGAATTGTCCTAGATTCAAATTTAAATTAAGAATTCTCGTGAAGGAACACTAAGCGCAATATTTCCACTTGGAACCAACATGCTCAGTCTTCAGTATTGTCTACTTAATTTACTACAGAACATTTGAAATTTAAGTGGCCAATTGGGAACGGAATGCAATAGAGGGTTAAAACATTTCTTAACTAGGGAATGATTAGAACATTTTCCATTCGCAATCTGTGTTTAGTTCATTAGCATTTTCTTTCATTGTAGCACATATCCCTCCATCAATACTGAATTTAATTTATTACCATTTACTACTTCAGAACCGCGTTGAAAACAAATGTTCCATTTTTTTTTCAAAATTATAAGCTTTGATTCGTTATTCCTTATTATAGTAATCAGAGACTTTCCATCTCTTACTGAATGAGATACACCTTCAATCTTTGCTAATGTTTGGTGATAGGCATTCAAAATTTGATCAACATATTTGGTTCTATGCACACGGTGTAAGGCGAATGTGTAAACGTTGAGATCGTAGGAGGCAATAATCTCCGTCATTTGAAGCATGAAGGATGCGTGTTCCATCATGTAAATATTTTTACATACTGTACTTACTTCTGTTGAATGCAGAAAATTGTTTTTATCATTTTGCTCATCTCCGCGAAACGTTTAACGTTGTTTTACACACCGTTGAAAAGGTGTTTAAACGATTTCATTAGCTGCATTTAATTGCGAGAAGCAGATCTTCCATAGAAAACGAGATTAAAATTTATCCTTACTAATATAGAAATATTGTGTTTTGTGGTTCCCGTTGTTAAAATAGAAATATTTTATTTTGTGATTCCCATGGTTAAAATAGAAATATTTTATTTTGTGGTTCCCATTGTTAAAATAGAAATATTTTATTTTCGAAATTGTATATCTTATTAAAAATACTATTTTCTTTAAGTAAAATAAAGTCGAAAATATTAAATAGTATTTGAAATATTTGTTTCACAAAATTGATTTTTTATGTCTCTACGTACAATTATTAATTTAAGTACTTTAGTACTTGTAACTTGCCTCGTAAACGATTGATGGCCGCAGTTTACGTTCGTCGGTTTGCATCATAATGTCGAGAAAATTTATTCGCAGTGTAACGAGTCGGAAAATTCCAGAAAACATTTTCCATACAGTTGGCCGCATTCTACAACTGTTATCATAATATTTCCTCGTGAATGCATAATATAAATATTGAAATGGGGAAAGGGAAATCGCGAAATCGTTTTCAAGAATTCCGCTTGGCATTCAGAATCGCGAATCCGCCCGCAAAATATTCGTGCAAATCGCATTCACAGACGAACATGACGACGGAAAAAAATTCGCAACTGGGAGGATCGTTGAATGCACTGGACGAGGTAACAGATCCAGTAAAATGTACGAAACCCATGCAGTGTCGAGATATATTTCTGGCCATGTTGCGAAGCTGAACACAAAATATCAGTTTTAATCCAAGAAATGTAAAATCTCCAACAATTACGTCGAGTTGGAAAGAAAGTTCGTAGCGTTTTCAAATTAAGAATCGAAGATAAAATTAAGGTATTTATTCATATGTTTATTCAATCACACGAGAAGTTACCTCGGCAATGGCAAGAACGTAATAGAACAGAATGGAAAATATGTTACTCAATAAATCTATGAATAAATATTTGAATTTTTTAGCTTTCAATTTTAATTTCCAAACGCTACGAACTTTCGTTTCAACGGCATTATACAGGGTGTTTCAGCCAAAATAGGCCCCCTAAATGTCTCCTTTATCTTTAATGACATGAAAAGTATTTATGGCATAATTTAAAAAGAACAATTTTTTTGTCCGGTTATTTTTTCATATTTTTTTTCAAGGATGTCGTTATTTTTTTATCGGGAAAATCTTTCTTTTGTTATTCCATCTTTTAGCGACTGAAAAATACATTTGAATATGCTTAAGTCACACCTTATATATATTTTTTATTTTTTTTATACCTTATAATAAGATTTTATATGCCTTCCAAGACCTTATAGTAGAACAAGGTATAATATATATAAATATAATATATAATTTCATATAAAATCTTATTATAAGGTATAAAAAAAGAAAAAAAATATAAGGTAATGACTTAAGCATATTCAAATTAATTTTTTCAACCGCTACAAGAAGGAATAACAAAGAAAAAACAATTTTCCCGATAAAAAGAATAACGATGACCTTAAAAAAAAACTATGAAAAAATAACCGGACTGTTCTTTTATGATATTTCTCCTTCGATACTATTTAAATTATGCCATAAATATTTTATGAGTCATTAAAAATAAAGGAGATATTTGACATATTGTGTAAAAACGAAGAATTTGGATCTTGGTTTGAGTACGGGGTCTCCTTATGTTTGAGGCCTCGGGCATTTGCCCAAGTTGCCAATAGGGTAACGCGCCACTGAATACAATCATGATAAATTTTGGGGTATTGAGAAACTGTTTTGATTTCTGTTGCAGACTTTGCGAGGCGGTATAACGGACGTTGAGATGACTCGAGGAAGAAGATCATCTCTCGCGTTAGGAGCATGCATAGGTAAGAATATATTACGATACAATATTTACCGATTGATTTGCATAATTCATTGAATCGCAAATACATCATGTATATCCGTGAACACCTCGATGGTTGAAGTTACCAAGTGATACCATAAATAGGTGACGCGACGTAGGAAATGAACAGATAACTCGATTCACTTCGTTTTTATTGCAATAAATGGACTTGGAAGAAGAATAGAATTAGCTTTATTTCAACCTTACAGCTAAGAAATATGACTTGGTTTGTTTATTACATTATAACGTAATGTTGAATTTATATGTATAGAAAAGTTAGTATTATTGAAGGGTAATGTTGAATTTATATAGAAAATTTGCTATTATTGAAGGGTAATTTTGAATTTATATAGAAAAGTTAGTATTATTATAAATCATTCGGGAACTTTCGTCGGAACTTTTATCTGAAAATGTGAAAATTAAATATAACGAAATAAAGAAATTTTTTACAAATAAGTTTTCGGCGAAATCTTACAGATTATTGAAGTTTCTATCGATGTTACATTTATTTAAACCTTCAAATGAAATACGTTGAATTGCGTGAAATATGAAAATTGATATCGCTCGGAAACTTTAGTCCGCGACTACTTTTGAGCGGCAGTCTAATCGCAATTTCGATTTTCTCAGTACGATTATCCGAGAATCCAATTATATCGGAATAGAGAAGCTTGGATTCCTCTTACTCGAAATAATCGGCGTTCTATGGCAAATTAAACTACGGGAGAGAATGTCGCCCATAGCTTTCACGTGGATGCGACTGCATGATATACATATGTATGTAAGTTTCCGTCTGTAAGAAAGCATTGAAGTCTCCGTTGCATCCTGTTCCATCGCGATATGTACCGTGTTACGAAGATTACCAATCGAGGAGACCGCACGAACTGTGCAGGCACGAAGTACTGTTAGGATTGCTGCACCGTTTCTCTACTGTAACCTAACCGTAACATTTGTCTTGACAATAGAAAATTTATCGCTGCTTTAAACTCTACCCTACTCCGCAGTCACGAGATTCCTATTGCGCCTGCGAAAAAGCGTAATAACTTTTCCCCGTGTTTTACTTTACGATCCGACAATATATCATAACCTCCTTACCATCCTATTTTCACTGCATACGTAACGCCTTTGAGGATCTCTAGGGATTTTTTAATTACATCCTCCAATAAATATATAAGGCAGAAGTTAATTATGTAAATTTATTAATAACTTCTAACATTGACAATATAATATTATTAGTAACAATATTTTATATCAATTCTTTGATCTTTCTTCTACAAAAACAATTTATCGATTAAACTTTTTTTAATTTGTTAACACATATTAACCACCATTAAAATCTATTTTCCGCTATTCCAAATTGGTTATATGGAACATGTTCAATTTTACTTTAAATTTTATGATCTTGTCTTTAGAATTTTTTGCTACCTTTAATTATATCAGTTTAGATAAACAAAAATAAACTTTTAATATTATATACATATATATATATAATTATATGTAAATTCAATTTGTCCCAGTATAGGCTTTACGTCTGTCCAGGTAAATACTAGTTTGATTTAATATGTCCAACTATAAGTTAGAATTATTCTCGTTAATACAATGAAATTATTAATCTAAACTAGGATTTCTGGATTTCGAATTACTTTATTAGTTAATCGAAACTGATAAAACTGAAGGTAGCGAAAAATGCTATCTAGCTAGGGCATTCTGAATACAAACATCTGATACGTACTGTACATTGTGGTTGTAAGGAAAGAACAGTAGTGTTTTTAAAACTGATGCGCATTTAAAGTTCTTTCGCTTCGGCAAGACTCGCCGTTCAAAATCGCGATATCGAGAATGAAAGTTTCCGGTATTCGTTCAGCCTGCCAGAATCGAAATTGAAAGTTTCTTTCGATCTTGCCTCGCCGACCGAATCCGTATTATTATCGGATGATTCGTTCCGAACTGGTAACTTCGTGAAGAACTCAAAACGAGGATCCGATCAATCGAGGAATTAGAAAGCGGAATTCTTTCCTGGATATACATAGTGTATGTAGTTCAATGCTCGCTTTAAAGCGGTTCTGAAACTGTTTCACACTTTACGCAATAGTACAGGGAAATTTCTAATTTCCACGTTGTGCACAATTTAACCGAATATGCATGCTCATCGCTATAATTATCCCTCCGCGGCATTCAATTTCGAATTTAATCGTCTCAAAGAATTCGCTACGGAACTTACTAATGCAATTATGTAAACTCATAATATAATAGCGAATTGTAAGAATCCGTGTAACATGTTTCAAAGGCAAGCAATAGTACACCCACGTGCTATTTAATGTGTGCGAACTTGGTAACCGACACGTTGCTAATTACTTAAATTTTCAATTATTCGTCGCTAATTACGAGCTTCGTTAACGTATTCACAACGTTTATGAATATAATTACCAAGAATTTTAACGTTAAAATACTATGTATGTTTATGTTTATTTTTGTGTACCATGTATGTAAAACACTGTACAGAACATTTATAGCATGACATTTCATAGACAGCAATCTTAGGGGTGATTCAATGATAATTATTGTATTTTTTACCGGACATTTCTTTTCACATTATTATTATTATTATTATTCTTGTTTCCGACGACATAAACCATGCGTATTACATTGATTGATATTCGCAAACGCGTTTTGATCGCTTCGCTACATCGATCCGCATTGCACTTAGGACCGAAGTTACAATCGCACGTGTTTTCACGCATCCTGATCACATAGGCGGAGATCAGGCGCGCATACTTAAATCTTCTGCATAATCTCGAGGCCTGCTTAACATTCAGAAGCACGAGAGCATACCACACTGATGCATATGCATTTTTGCGTCCGATGCAACGTAGTATGTCCGGCGAAATATATCATAGAATCCCATGAATCGCCATCTTCAGAATGAGCCATCACACAGCTCAAAACATGCTGGTATAAGGACAAACAATTGTACCCCGCAAACACTGTTTTCACCCTTAAATCTGGTAATATTCTACAACCCCTGGCACAATGTTTCCGATTGGAGCCATTGATAGCGATTTTAAAGAAAACATTCACAATTTAGAAGTATAAAATATTACTTTATGGAGTTAAAACTGATGGGAAATGAAAATGGGCTTCTTGAAGAATTGAAAACAACAGAATAACGTAAGCATCCATTTATTATAACAGAGAAAAGAGAAAATAAAAAAAAATGTTGTACGCAAAAAAAGTTTCCGATTAGAAGAAAGTTTCCGATTCGATTTACACTGTCCAACACCAAATTTTTCAACAATTACTGTTGGGTGATTAATATAGAGTTTTTTGCGCTGATTCCGAATCTGCCCAAGAACCTTAATGTGAAGAAGAAAATATATTTCTCAATTTTGAACAAATATTGTCTTGTCATTATAAAAGATATTGCATTGTTCATTGCAGCAAAATATTTTTTAGACTTTCCCGAATACATTGATATCCAATATTAATACTTTATGTATATATATATATATATATATATATATAATTTTATTATATATATAATATTTATAAACAATCGTTAAAGATGGAGAGACAACATTTTTTTACACCAGTTTTTGAGGATATTTTTCAATTTATCTTTAAAAGTAAGGGTGCACGTTAAATTGAACTATATCACGCCATAGAGCAGCCTTTTATCTTGAGACTAACCCGAACCCTTTGAAGTTAACAAGTCGACGTTTTTTTCGAACCTGAAAGCAAAATATCTTTGTTCGACACGAGTTGCCAACAATTACGACAAGATACGGCGCGGCACTGTTATAAAGTCATGTCGGGCGAAGATATGTTGCTTTCGGGTTCGAAAAAAACGTCGGCTTGTTAACTTCAAAGGGTTGGGGTTGGTTTAGTCTCTTTAGTCGCGTGATATAGTTCGATTTTCCGCTGCACCCTTATCTTTTAAGATAAACTGAAAAATATCCTCACAAATTGGTGTAAAAAGTCTCTCTATCTTTAACGATTGTTTAAAGATTCATAAAGTATTAATATTGGGTATCACTGTATTCGGGAAAGTCTACAGAATCAATTGCTACAAAGAACAATGCAATATCTTTTATAATGACAAGACAATATTTGTTCAAAATTTAGAAATATATTTTCTTTTTCAAATTAAGGTTCTTGGGCAGAGTCGGAATCAGCGCAAAAAAACTCTATAAGAATCACCCAACAGTAATTGTTCTCTTTTCTTTTTAATAATAAATGGATACTTATGTTATTTTGTTGTTTTCAATTCCTCAACAAGCCCCTTTTTATTTCCCATCAGTTTTAACTCCACAAAGTAATATTTTATACTAATTAAATTGTGAATGTTTTCTCTAAAATCGGTATCAATGGCTCCGATCGGAAACTTTGTGCCAGGGGTTGTAGTTATTTCAAGGGATCGTCTTACCCCCTTAATTCTTTCGAGGAGTGAGATCGGGCATTCGTCTGACCGTGAGTCGTCGTGTTAACGATTCCTTCCTCAAAAACTCGTTACCCAATTATTTCATTTTCCGTGTACAGTAGCGGATAAACAATGCGAATAACTTGAACATCGATCACGTTTCAGGTACGTTCCTGCTGCTCTTCAGCACCGTCGCAGCTGACATAGAACGGTTAGAACGTCCACCGACAATACTCCGCTACAAAGACTTTGCGACGAACGCGTTGGGTGTGCCGCCATCCGAGAAGAACAATGCGATATCGAACAAAACACCATCGGGAGTCGAACCGGAAGAGCTCGGTCCGTCGGACAAACGCGAGAAAAGAGACGCGGAGCCGGCGTTAAGCGAGCCAATAAAAGATGCGAAGGCAGAGAACGATGAGAAGAAGAAAGCGATCGTCAAAGACTCCGAGGAGCAAGGAATAAGGCCGCGGAACGAAGTCGACGGGTTGCCGAGCTCAGATTCGACGAACGGAAGCACGAGATTCGAGGAGAGTCCTCGCGAAACTTCGGGCAAGAGTTCGAGCACGAAAACAATATCCGACGAGTTCAACAGATTGTCGAGGACGAACGATTTGATCATTGTCACTACGAAGCCCGCGTTGGAGGAATCCAAGTTCGAGCAGAAGACAAACGAAACGGTTCCTGATACGGGCCACCATGAAACGAACAAAACCAACGAACCGTTCGAACAGGAACGCGAGACCGACGTGCAAGCGAAACCGGGAAGTTCGTCGAACGAGTCGGACGTTCCCCCGTCGAAATTGGAGACGAACAAGCTCGAGGCCGTGTCGACTGGGCAGAAAACTCTTTCGACGGAGAAGCTTCGCGAGAAGATCGCCAAGACGAAAGATCCAAGCACGACAAAGAACGTCGAAGTGGCCGACCTGAAGGGAACGGACGAGAACAGCGGTGAGCCGATCTCGTTGATCAACGACACGTACGTCAACTACAGCCACCATCATAAAACCTCGACGGAGAAAAGCTTGGGGACGAGCTCCGGAGAGCAGTCGAGAGTCATCGAGAGCGCCACTAACTTTATCTCCGAAGATAGTGCCATAACTCAGAAGCCGAGAGATCCGAAGGAGGACGTGGAGGTTGTTGGGAACGTAACGAAAAACGCGGCGCAAAGAATCGAGGATCGACGAGCTGCGAACACGACGAGCCCTTCGACGGTGCTCGTCGACGAATCGAGTCACGGTTCCGGTCAGGACCAAGAATCGATCGACAGCTCTACAGAGACTAGCGAGACCCACGAGTTGATCGACGAGAAGAACCAGCAGAAGCTAGTGGAATCGACAAGTGAGAAATCGCGGCACGAGGAGGAGACCGTGGAGCCACTTGATGCTTCGAGTCTGGTCCCTAGAGGCCGGACGATCGCTTATTCGGGGACAAACGAGTTCCCGAACGAGGAAACAAAGCCGACGACGACCGTGAGGATCGATGTTCCGTTTTCGAAGAAGAACATCACCGCGGAGAAGATGGCGGAGCTGAAGCCGTACCCGTATGTAAAATCGTCCGGCAAAGAGGACACTCGTAACGGAAGTAACGATCAGGCGGATGCTACGACGGAGGAAGCTTCCGCGTTGGAGAACACGATCGGCAGGGGTCAGGCCGACGCGAAGTTCATTGTCACAGAGGCGTCGGACGTTTTGGAGAACAGCATTCAGCAGTTCAAGCCGACGTATCACGAGAAAGCTGGTAACGAGTCCTCGACAGCGTCAACCACACCGTTGCGCCCGTCGATTCCAGTGACCACCGTGTCACCGGTGGCGTTGGTTGAAGCACAGCCGACGAACCAGTCGGCCGCAGACGGATCCATCGATCCGAGGACAATCACGAAAACCGAGGGGAGGAAATCCGCGGCCACGGGAAATGATGTGCCTCGGTGGGGTGGCGAAGGTCGCGACGCGATTACGGACAAGGGAAACTTCGATATCACCGGGAACGGGATAACGGAAGTCAGCGTGAAACCGGAGAGTGATAATAAACGGGCTTACGGAACGTCTTTCCACGAAACCCTCGATCGAACAACGATTAAACCGCAAGCGGAGGCCGGAGTACCTTCCAATCCTGACGTTCAAACGAACGCGGAGAGCTCTCTGTTGGTCCGCTCGACTCTGAACGCCACGGAGCTCGTTACGGAGTATCCACTGGTCAAAGGGAATTCTTCCGAAGCGAACTCCACCGTTCTAACGGTTTCCGAGTTGGCCAAAACACTCGAGAACGTTACAACGCTACCGGCTACCGGCATCGAGAAAATTTCAACGAGAAACGTCACCGAACCGTCCGCCGCTTTAGACTCGAATGGAACGAACGAAATCCCTTCTGGTATCACTGGCCCTCCCAGCTACGACGAAACGTTGCTGCCCTCCACGACAACGATCGAGTACGAGTTCGTTGGGCTCACCGAAACGACCACTTTCCCCAGCCAAAATGGTTCCGAGAATACTCCAGACGCACATGAATCGACGAACGACGTCACCACTGTGCCAACGATTCAGGAGCTGTTCGGTTCCTCGAACGAGACCACCACGGTGAAAAGCTCGACGGACGATTCTTTGATCAACGATACGGAGACTGTCGGGAGCAACGAGAAATCGTCCAGTGTCCCGGTGATCGATCAAACGACGGTTCCCATGTCGACGATTAACCCGACCATGGAGTCCAGCGATGATACGACGACTCAAGCGAACGTCATCGAAGAGGAGACTGGTCGGAGCTCGACTAGGGAGGACGAGAATCAGAAAACAAATGATCCGACGAGTTTCTGGACGACCGTTGCCGGCGACGACACCGCTGTTACTGCTAGAACGGAGGAGTCGCTCCCGCCGGATTCCAAAGATTCACGGTACGCGTTGAACGTTACCGAAACGCCAGCCGAGTCCACGGTTGCTGCGAGTGTTAGCACGACAGGTGCCACTCGAGTGGATAGTCCCAGCCCCTTTGTGCCAACCAGTCCGCGGTCAGGGATCCCACTTTCGAGCACCGCCAGCACTCCAGCTGCTTCCGGCATACCGATGGAGACGACAGATGACACGAAGATGTCACCCGGCCAAGAGGAGATCACTTCGTTGGTGCGTATCGTCATGGAAGGCACGTGGAACGAGATTTGCTCGAAACTGGATGAACTGAAGTCGGCGCTTGCCAAGATTCTGGCCACTGGCACCAAGAGGTGAGTGGGTTCTCGTTTTATTATGTTTTATGAACTTTTTCTTTTTTTTTTATTTAGTGCAATTTGAATCTCAAATTAGTGATTATTTTGCCGTACATTGTTTTTCAATACATTGTAATATTCTGAATAGTATAATACAAATTATAAGCAATCGTGAACCAAAATGTGTTTTATGAACTGCTTTGCTTTGATTCGTCACTTTCTTGTGTTCCGTTCGAATTCGATCACATTAAGAACGTATTCGTCGCATTATTTTCGTAGTATTACATGATCGCAGGAAGTTGGTGAAATAATTCTCATAGAAAAATTCACAAATAGGGATTGCAATACCGGTATTTCGTGCTATTTTGGTATTTTGTGAAACAGGTATTTGATCAGGTAAAATACTGGTATTTTTGAAATACGTATTTACAGTAGTACCAACATCATTTGCTGACTTACAATGAGCTGTAAATGAAAAAATGCCAGAAACAATAATAAAAAAATGTAGATTTATCGAAAACCGTCACGAGAGACCGAGTTAGAAGATAAACGACATTTCGAGGCAAATATTTGGAGGAAGTGTTCATTCTCATCCTCATTATTAGATTACTGATGTTTAGGTATTTATAGCAAAATTGAGTAGATGAAATTGAAAATTGTAGGAAAATTTTAAATATTCAAGATGTCAATATACGATTTCTCATCTATTAAAATTATTGAGGGAAGGAATAACATTCTGTTATTTTAGCTAGAAAGAAGTTAACACATCACCGACCGGTGATTATATTGAAATGAATTTTGAAATGTCTATGGCACATGGCTAAACTCTTTTTAATTGTGAACTAACAAGTCACTCTTAATAACGTCATCTAATAGTTTCATTTAAGATTGCAATGTAAAAGAAAATTTCTATGCTTTCTTTTGGTACAGCAGAATTATTGATAATCCTATTAATAGGCTTTCGGTGGGTAAAGTGTTAAGACTATAATGGCCAGATCTAATTCTGTTTATTATTTATAGCTAATACCGAAAATATCGGTGTTTTACCTTAGCAAATACCGGTTTCACAAAATTGCAAAATAACACGAAATACCAGCATTCGGTGTTGTACCGGTGTACCGGTATTGCAACCCCTAAATAGAAGTGAATCAACACGAGTCGTCTCTCATGTTGCAGGTCGGTTTCTAATGAGCAAATTATGTTCCATCGGCAACCTCCCTGTCCGGAGGTTTCGAGTCTTACACCGACGTCATCAGATATGCCTCTGACGTCGATATTGGTTTACGTTGTTGACGAGAACGGGAGATTCGACAGCGCTATGACAACTAGCTTACCCAGCTTGTACCAGGAGTCCAAAGAAACGGTGAAGTTTCCATTTAAAGTGAGTTGAAGCAATTAAAACGTATTCAAAGACCAACGACGTTTATTGAAACTTACGTTACCAAGAAAGAAAAAAATGTAAAAATTCTCAGTAAAGCAAATGCCTTAGAATAATTAAAATCGGACTATTATTCTATGTTGCATGACCGAGTAAAATACAGTAAGTGAATAAAATTCGTAGTCTGCATAATACGTATGACTATGTTGTCTCTGATCGGTAGTTGTATACAGGGTGTCCAAAAAATGTACTTACGTAAAAGGGATGATAGTCGTTTCTTGAGTTATCAACGGAAAACGAGGACCAATCAAAGCGCGGCTACAGCGGACATTGCCGCCGGTATTGGTCGAGCCAGAATTCGTGTAGCAACGCTCTAATTAATCCGTGTTTTTCACGCTTCTGTAAAATCAACAATTTTTAAGATAGTGACATCATAAATATTCCTTTCCACATAAAACCAGTATCATTATTAATAAAAAAATAATATTGTCCTTGAGAGTAACAAATTTTATTGCCCATTTCAATCATGAGGACATATAAATATCCAATATTTAAATCATTTTTTTACGCTTCTGTAAAATCAAAAATTTTTAAGATATACAATAGTGAGATCGTAAATATTCCTTTCCACATAAAACCAGTATCATTATTAATAAAAAATAATATTGACCTTGTGAGTAACAAATTTTATTACCCATTTCAATCATGAGGACATATAAATATCCGATATTTAAATCATTTTTTTACGCTTCTATAAAATCAAAAATTTTTAAGATATACAATAGTGAGATCGTAAATATTACTTTCTACATAAAACCAGTATCATTATTAATAAAAAATAATATTGTCCTTGAGAGTAACAAATTTTATTGCTCTTTTCCATCATTAGAACAGATAAATATGCAATATTTAAATAATTTCTCGTTGAATATAGCCATTTTTCTACGGTTCTTCGATTCGGGTAATTTTTCTGCTGGCAGTTAACAGTTTCTCGAGCGTCACATCTGCAACTTTTTCTTTGTGTTTAACAATTCTCCTTTGAATAGCAACAATTACGAAATACTCGTTTGTGAGTAGATGTCACTTTTAGATGAGTTATTGATTTCTATAACATAGTTAACGTATGCCGCCGATTGACCCACTCTTTTCAGATACACAGCTTTCTTCTGGTACAGGAAACGATCCCGGATTCCGGAAATGCGATAGCAGTCGTTGTGGTGTCCGTGGTTGCTTTCATTTGTCTGGTTCTTCTGGCCGGTCTCCTGGTAAGAGGACTTTTTATCTTAATTCTTCATTTCTCACTTTCGATAAAAATACTGACAGATTCTAGTTTGCTTGCGATTATTTCCTCGAACATTCATCAACATCTACCGAACATTGTTGCACTGTGTTCTTTCGATGTAAGACGACCATGTTGTTTTCGAAATAAAATAGTCTCTATCCCCTCTTCTTCTCTTGAAGTTGTCCGCTCGTCATTGCTTTTAGTGCCAAAACGAGAGTATACGACGAACCACAATTAATAAAAGAAATTGCAGCAAGCAATAATTGTATTATAGTATTTATTCAACATTAGTAATTACAGTAAAGCCCCGTTCATGTATCCAGTCATGTACTCTTCATTAAATAAGTAATTAATCATTTGTTTAGCGATAATGTATATTGTTCAAGTACATCAGAGTAAAGTAACAGTTTGGATTAAACATATTCACGTCTAAATAATTACAAGTCTGTATTGTAAAATATAAAAATTGAAATCTTGAATCGTAGACCAATTATTTCGACATTAAACTGTGTGCGTTTGTTTCTCTTAAGTTATAATTGTTCAGTGCATGATTTATACGTATAAAATGTTAATATTTATTAAACGAGAGTACAGCTGTAGCTTTTCTGTGTAACATGGCCCACAATCTACGCATATCGGACGAGTAAAACCACTCAGATATTTGATTAGAATAAGTGTCCATCAACGTGAAATCATTATTTACGTTACCTTGTATAATAAAGATTAGTTTTAGCGAAACACATGTTAACATTTAACGCACGCTGCTCGAGTTGCACAAATCTGACAGAACGAAATGTTTAATTGGTCTGCTCTAATGAACGAAGATTTAGCTGCGCAGGTCCGCAAAAGTCTATGTTCTCTGAAAGGCCTCGTCATACTTGCATTAAGCTCATTTCACATGGTGTTATGTACTCATCCGTCTACACTTGTGATTTATACAGTGTACGTAACAACGAATCGTATGTAAATATGTGTTTTTGTGTCGTCTCGCTTTTGTTAATCGGAAGCAATGTCTTCCGACCCTTTGACTCGTCCATCAATGTGGAAAAATATAGATTTTGTTCGAAAAGACTGGAGACCTTTGGCATATTATTTTCCCAAACAAGAAATTGTTTTATTTGGTAAAGCTGTCTTACTTTGTTTAACACGTTGGAAAGATTTCGCTCGTTTTCTACTTGGTAATGGAAGTAAAAACCAGATCTGTGCACTTCTAAAATATGTAACATTGTTTCAAATATCATGTTAGTATATTTTATTTTACAATTACTTCCATGTCTATGATCACTTTCGAAATAACATTACTTGAAATATCGACAGCAAAAATGGTGTCTCTCCGTCTTTAATGATTGCTTAAACATATTTAAACAATCACAACGTATTAATGATGGATATCACTGGATTCGGGAAAGTCTACAGAGAATCTTTTGCTGCAAAGTACTATTCAAAATATATATGTAATGATAACAGCACATTATTTGTTGGAAGTTGAAAAATATGTTTTTCTTTTCAAAGACATATTTCTCAAAAACTGTGCGTGTAGGAGAAAAATTAAGGCCAGATTCGGAATCAGCGCAAAAAAACTCTATAAGATCCACCCCAACAGTTATATAGAAACATTTTTGTTGTTGGACAGTGTTATAGAAATGTTATACTGTTTTAAAGTGCGTTCAAATACTTTCGTGGTTCACTGTAAATATCGTTGTCGTCATTGCTGAACACCTTGTCACGTCCTCGCTACGCGAAAGCGAAAGGAAAATGTGAATAATCAAGTCCGTTTCTTCGGTTGATTAAATGAATTCTTCTATCGAGCATGAAAACCTTCGGATAGTATTGAGATCAGTTGCGGTTTCGCGGTGTCGCGTAGCGAAGAAACGCGATGCACTAAGGATACTCGCTGCAAATAAAGGATATACCGTTTGGCCTTCAGCCGACGATTAGATCGGACAACAATCACCGCTTCATTGATTTCTACCTTAGGCATTCTGTGTGGCTTAGCTTCGTTGTTAAAGCATGTTTTGCGAGGAGTAACATAGCTCGTTACATGATCGTCGATGTTCGACGCTGCTCATCCTCGGTGAGCAGTGTGAATTAACGGAAGGCAACGTCGTTGTTTAGTTGGATGATGTTGCAGATTACTGGTCTATACAAATTCCTCTAACAACTGCTGAGATGTTTCTCAAAATCCCAGTAATCACAGTCTGTAGCTATGTACGAGCATTAATCTACGTATTTCATTCTTTCATTTGATTACGGTTCATTATAGTTAGTGCAGTTAGTTAATAGAGTAATATTATTACAGTTAGTTTAGTCAGTTAATAGAGTAATATTATTATAGTTAGTGCAGTTAGTTAATAGAGTAATATTATTACAGTTAGTTTAGTCAGTTAATAGAGTAATATTATTATAGTTAGTGTAGTTAGTTAATACAACAATATTATCATACTCAGTTAATTTTAAACAGGATTTAGCTGTGTAATTAATAAACTGCGGATTGTATGTATTTACGGCAAAAATGAGTACGTACAAAAAAGCAGTGGACATATTAAACAGATTGAAAAACATTAGCGTGTATTATTTTTATCTTAATAAGAAAATTAAGCTAAATAAATCTTATCTTCAAACAACGTATGGTACATGTCCTTTCAAGGATCTACGCCATTTCTGAGACAGTCTCTACACTTGTTAATATAATATAATACATAAAATACATAAAAAAGTTAACACATAAATAATGTTCGCATTGAAAGCAAGACACAGCAGCCAAATACAAATTTCTTTCTTCTTTTAATTGTCTTATTAAGCAAAATTAATGAAATTAATTGGTCCACTACTTTAAATTGCACGTGCCCGTTTTTATCGTGAATGCATAAAATCCGCAGTCTAATTATTACAATACGAAAGACTTTAATCAAAATCTTTGATCAAAATGTATTGTTAACGCGTTCTGTGAACAAAAACGAATAAATAAAGAAATGTTGACGTCGTGTAGTGTGTAGAGGGTGCCCATATTAGGCGGACGTTATCAACATTTGAAAACCCATCTAATGCTAAATTTGTTGATACTCACATATAGAAATTCTAATTTTTAATTTTCTCTAGCCCGCCACTATATGTATTTTTAGACGTAAGAATACATATCGAGGTATAACGATTATCCGTACTGATACGGAGAGAAATGCATTTCGATAAGCGGATTTCAGATAATCGGTTTACGTAATCGAACCAAAGTTGTTAATATACCTATATCATGAACCGGCAGAAAATATATTGATTGTAAAAATTGAACGTTTTATTCGTGCCACGGAGCGCGTAACGGAAGCAACGTATCATTTCTGCGAAGAAATATAACAAATGTCTCGTTAACAGTTTATTCGATAGTTTCGTATCTTTGATTAAGTCAGAGCTAACTTTACAGTTAGAACATTTTCTATCTTTCGACCTGAAGTTGTTAATCTTTCTTGTAATTTTAAATACAGATTATCATACTGCACTATTTCTCAACATTCACCACTTTTCATGTTAACAAACACTCTCACAAACTGACCTTGCTTTATGGTTTGCTTAATTTATTTATTATTTGCGATCATCCATTAGAATGCCCCATATTCCTAGATCAATGACTAATATTCTTGTTCTTTCTACTAAAACCCGAACTATTATCCATATGTACCAACATTTCAGGTTTTATCAAATAAATGAACGTGTGTCTCACGTCGAGAGTACACTTTACTTTACCGGCTCAAAATTGTTGTTCTTCTCCTATATATTATTATGTATTTGGTATGTAATCCAGTTTTGTACCCGGAGATGAAACCAAACACAAATTTGTACCCGGAGAACCTTCAGATCGAAATTTCGATCCTGTAGGATCAATGGTTGCTTAAAGTTGAGCGAATTGCAATGTTTTTGACAGGTAACGGCACCGTCATATTGGTTTGTAGAGACCCGCTTACCGAGCAGAACAGCTACAAACCAATATGGCAGCGCGCTTACCAGTCAAGAGCACTGCAAATTGCTCAACTTTAAGCGATTATAACTTCTGAACCATTGATCCTATATAATCGAAATTTCAATGCCTAGGTTCCCCGGGTCCAAATCTACTAGATTACATACCAAATACATAATACTACAATTAATGTTATTGGCGCACTGGTTCGATCAATTGGAGACAATAAGCAAATTTGCAAAATATCACATGAAATTTAATTCAACGTTTCGGTCTAAATTTAGACCATTTTCAAGAATTTAAATTTTCTGTATTGCGTCTGTAAGAATTTATCAATTAATTAATATATGGTTAGGCAAACGCATTCCCGAACAAGCAGAAAACACTAAGGTATTAAAAACGAAAAAAAATGTATAAACTCACTTGCTTAGAAAAATGTACTAATTTATAGTACATTTATTTATAATGTACTAATTAATAAATGTTCTTTGATTCGTTGTCGTTTCAAATCTTCACGGTTTACTCAGTCCACATGCCACCGGCATGGAACCAACGTGCTGTTCCTCGACTCTTAAGAATTTAAATTAGTACATTTTTCTAAGCAAGTGAGTTTATACATTTGTTTTCGTTTTTAATACCTTAGTGTTTTCTGCTTGTTCGGGAATGCGTTTGCCTAACCATATATTAGTTAATTGATAAATTCTTACAGACGCAATACAGAAAATTTACATTCTTGAAAATGGTCTAAAAGACCGAAACGTTGAATTTTTCACGTGATATTTTGCAAATTTGCTTATTGTCTCCAATTGATCGAACCAGTGCGCCAATAACATTAATTGTAGTTTTGAATAATTGTCGATCGAGATACAGAGAACTGTTACCAATACATAATAATTTATAGAATAAAGCTAAAAATTTTGAGTTCCTTAAAGTAAAGAGCAGCCTACGTTGACATTTATATCCTGCCTAGAATGCCTTACGAACGATTCATTTGCAGAGTGGCTCAATTTTGAATGTTACGTTCTTCCAAAATTGAATATTATCTGCTTATCGAGGAAACTCTTTTTCAGTTCATAATGAGGAAAAGGCAAACGAGATTCAACTATGGCGAGCGGTGCCGTCCGGTGTCTTTAGATGCCTACAGCGTCGATAGTGTCTCCGCGTACAACAGTGTGAGACGCAAAGGAGTAGCTAGATCCTCGAAAAGAAGTTATGGGAATCCAACGTTTGAGGATTCGGTAAGTGATAATTAGGTATTGCACCTGTTAATTGATTTACCTCAGTCGATTGTTTTTTTTTCTTATTTGTTTTTACGTCGCACTGACTATACTATGGACATTAGCGACGCAGTCGATTTTGAACAATAGCGCTGTACTTGGCACTTAACGCGCGAAAAGTCGCACTACAATTTTAATATCATGAACAATCGTGGATAGACTAGCTAGCCATTTCAAAACATAAGCAATCATTATTCCTTTAGATGCCAATATTTTTGAAAAATTACAAAAATACATACAGTGAGCTACGAAAGTATTTCACCGCACTTTAAAATAGTATAACTTTTTTGTAACTGTACCAAACTACCTGATGTTTTATAAGCAATTAGAAGCATTGGTTTTCGAAATGACCAGTAAAAAAGATTTTCTAAAAATTACAATTTACAGGTTGCATGGAAAAATAAAGAAAGCATTATTTATAACCTTTTTATTTGGACCCTTAATGAAAATTTACAATATATGTTTTGTAGACCTATGTTGTACACGTGCTGATCTGTGAAACGTATATTTTAAATTTTCATTAGGTGCTCTGATGAAAAGTTATAAATGGTGAATCTTTTCCTTTTTCATGTAATTCTTAGCAATTGTAATTTCTTCGAAATCTTTTTTGCATTTCATTTGGTAAAATCAATTCTTCTAATTGGCAATAAAAAATCAGGTCGTTTGGTCCGATCACGAAAAAGTTATAGTGTTTAAAGTGCGTTCAAATACTTTCGTGATTCACTGTATATGGTCCAAGGTAACGACGGATGCTGGCGGGGGGGGGGGGGCAGTGATTCATCTCAATTGAGAGAAAAAGGCCCATTCCTGATTTAGATTTTGTACTATTTTTATTATACTGGGTCCAAGCTTTGTTCAATAATCTCTCACAGAAGCAATTTTGCAATCTCAATGAATATGAAATGTATATGATAAATACGAATATAATGAATAATGATAAACATGAATATGAATATAAATACGAATATAAAATAATTCGAAAGCAATTATTTTGATTGGTCCCATAATTCTAGTGTTCACTTAGTAAAGATATTATTTCTAAAATAGAAATCATTAGAAAGCCTTAGTCTTTCTAAAATAAATATGTTACGATTGCACTAATTTTTTATGTGCACTATGTCGGTATAGGAAGTAAATTTGGAAATGATCATTTCTGCCCTAAAGGCCAACAGTATATAAGAAACAAATAATGTTTTCATATAACAAGTTGGCATCAAAACAATTAATTTGCATTTATCAATTCGCTACAAAGTGCAACATGCAATGAAAAACTTCGTTGACGATGGAGTCGTGGAAAATTGTTAAATGGATATACTTATTGCATCGAGAACTATTGATTCAAATTATCCATTTCTACTTAATTTATATTATCTAATACTTGATTTATAATTGACGCATCTTTTCAGTATGTATTGCTTTTTTATATATTGTCTGAATTCTTTCGAGAATTACTTTCGCAGGAATAACTATTTGAATAATTTTCATATCGACTGCACTGTGATTTTATTACATTCTGCATTACTATATATTTATTTTTCTCTAGTAAGTCTAAACCACACCGTTGATGAAGCAAAATCAATTTTAACAGATGCTACTTATTAAAAACAAGTTATTGTATATTTCTAGATTGTGTATGGTAGAATGAAGGATAAGTTACTTTCAAAGAAAATTGTTTTTACTCCTCAAGAAAAACACAATATAAATTTTTTTAGATCCTTAGAAAAATAAGAAATTTAATAAATAATACAGGACGTCGTAAATAATTCCTAAACGATAATATTGAAATTTTAATTATGTTTAATTTAGTGTCTTTATTTATTTTTCTTTTTATGTGTGAACAACAATATAATATAGTAAGGCAAACATGTTCTTCTGTTTACAGCATGCATTTAACACGTTCTTGTAAATATAAATTCATTGCACAGGTAAATTACACACTCAGACTTGTATTCCTGTAGTATTTTGAAAATATGATTCATATATGGAAACTTTAATGTAGAGGTATAATTTCATTTCACACTTCTCATTGTAAGAAGTTTATGCTTTTACAAAGCAGCAAGTTTTACCTTATTTATAAATTGTATAATAATTTTTTTACTCGAATAACGTAAAAATAACTGAGGTTAATTACTCATAATTATCACATAGTTACGTAAAAATTCAATTTTTTATAGCGATATAAATGTCTTTAATCTAAATCAAGAAATTCATATTCCCCGTTTCATGCCACGTAAGAATATTATAGAAACAAATAAAGCTTTACAATACAATTGCTCTAAAACAGTAGATTATCATTTAAAGGACACTTCCCGTTTGTTTAAATAAAATATACCGTAAAAACTGTAATACACCGTGCTTTGCTTATACAACAGTAACTATATTAAGGGGATCCTCAGATGACAAAATTAATTTTTTATCAATTAATTTGCACGAATCATGTAAAAAATGATTTACAGCAAATTTTTTGAAACATCTTACAAGTTATAAAAGTCCCAAAGGTTTTATCCGGATACATACGTGATTAAATAAGTGCCATATCCTAAAAATATTTAAGAAATAGTAGAATCTACTGTGTCGGCTCAAAAATTAGGTTAAACTTAGTGATACCGAAAAATACTGTGCAACGTATGGCTTTTAAACTGTCTTACACAGTATTGTTTTGTATAAAAACAACGATTCGATTTTTTAGCCTAAACCATGGCAGAACTTCCCTTTAGAGGGTCAAAATTTTTTAACTTTTTATTATACAATTCTATAGATTTTGACGAGAAAATGCCAAAAATGCATGTGTTAACGTTAGGAATTCACTGGTTTAAAAGTTATGTATTTTTAAAATTGAGCGATTTTAAGCGTTTTTATGATTAATAAAATCGCTCAACTTTAAACACGCATAACTTTTGAACCAGTGAATTCCTGACGTCAATAGTGAAATTTTTTACATTTTCTCGTGAAAATTGATAGAATTATATTTAAAAAAGTTAAAAATTTTTGTTCCTCTAAAATGAAGTTTAGCCTAAACCATTATTGGAAACCTTCATAGTAAGACTCGCTGCCGAGCCATCCACGAACATAATTATCCGAGCGTCGTTCTTTCATGCATTTCGTTTGTAAAAACGTGGTTTGCACTATTGTTTCCAAATGTGCACGAATCATAGTAGTTTTGGTTTCCTGTTGCATCTGTAAATAAGATGAATGTAAGTTTTAAAACGTTGTTTCAATATTTGATTTCAGACGATCCTATGAGTCGATTTCATGTTCTCCGTTTAGACATCTCTTTTTGGCAACGCTACACTAAGCGCCACCTACAAAATGCACCGAAAGCGGAAACATAAAAGAAAAGATTTTTTCAGTCATCTGAAAGAATGTATTAATAAAAGCCAAAGCGATTTTTTACGACACGTTGTAACCTAGTCCATTAAAAAGTCACAAAAATTACCAATTTCTTGACCATTTTGACCGGAAGGTCCCCTTAAAACCACCGTAGAGAGTTACACGTTGAATAAACTGTATGTATGTTAAATTATAGACAGTGTGTCTTGCGAATATTAAACTAGATTAATGTCAGATATAATAAAAGAACAGAAAATTCAAGTTGGTGTTCGTACCGTTTGAATAACTTTCCGTAGGATTTACTAGAACGTACAAAGTGCACTCCGCGACAATACTATGAGACACTATACGAAACCATACAAGTCTGTATTATAAGATAGAATTCGGCCCTCCCACAGATCTGGGGAAAATAGTATTTTAAATAGTAAATAGTAAATAATTAGATGTATTTTAAAGTATGTGTACAATTTTGAAAATACAATATTTTATTTGAGGCAGTAATTTTTGAAAATAGTATTTTATTTGAAGAATATTGAAAATATTTGGACTTTGTCTGTATTTTCAATTTCAATTATAAATATTATTGCTGAAAATTCAAAAGATTTATGTGTAGAAATGTGGCAAATGATATAGTTTCTTATATCAAGTACCATTTCTTCTTTAAATTATTGCTAAGATAAGAAATATTAAATTACCTATGCACTAACGAGATTTCAGAAAGTATTAGGTATAACGACGCAACAAATACAATATTCTATTTTGTGTGTTCAGATTATTAAAATAGAAATAATTTATTTTGTGGTTCCCGTTGTTAAAATATTTTGTGGTTCCGATTGTTAAAATAGAAATATTTTATTTTCGAAATTGTATATCTTCTTTAAAATACTATTTTCTTTAAGCATAATAAAGTCGAAAATATTAAATAGTATTTGATATATATGTCTCGGCAAATAATGCCCACCTCTGCCACGATACTCTAATCAAAGTTGTGATGTAGAAAATAATTTCTGGGCACGGAAGTTAATTTTGCGCCTTAATGAACGTCGTTAAAAGAGAAAACAGTCCCGCACAAACTGATTAAACAGTATACTCAGGAGCTGCTGATTTAACCGCATTAAACTAGCCTTCGTTTAGACTGATCAAACTGCGACAACTTTGAAAGCAATCGTGAAAATCGAGTCCCGAGGAAATGACGGCTGGCCAGCCAGCGAAACAGCAGTTAACTGTGTTAATGTTGCGATAAAAGCCTCGAAAATCATATTTCTACGAACGGTGTGTTCTCGTTCCAGAGCGCTATACCGTCCCACCCTTTGAATTTTGCCGGGCTTTCATCTTTCTGTAACGACGTTAATGCAATCAACGAGGAATTCTCCAGCATTCCGCAAGTTTCGGCGAAGATAGACGAGCTGCCGACCGGGGCTGAAGTGAAGAACAGATACGCGAACGTGATACCACTTCCGGAAACGAGGGTGCAACTCCAAAAAATTAACAACGACACTCTTACGGAATACATCAACGCCAGTTATGTCAGGGTGAGTAGTAACATTATTTATTAGCACGATTCGCGGCGCATTTCATTCGGAATAAGATAACTAGACGGCGGATCTTTATGCAGTGATAGCAAAATTGAATATAGGAAATTGAAAACTGTTGAAAAATTTTATTAATCAAAGACGTCAATTTATACAGTTTCGGACAAAAGTTTCCGAACGATATCAATTTTCATATTTCATGCAATTTAACGTATTTCATTTGAAGTTTGAAATAAATACGGTTATGTACGTCGATAGAAACTTCAATAATCCGTAAGATTTCACCGAAAATTTATTTATAAAACATATGTTTATTTTCTTATATCTAACTTTTATATATTTGACTTTTGATATGACGTTTAATTGGCTGTTCAAATGAACCACCATATAATAATGAAATTATTAAGTACATAAGCGCAAGGCAGTGATAAAATTATGAAATAAATAAACGACAGAGAACAATAAAATTATGAAATAAATAAACGAAAGAGAACAATAAAATTATGAGATAAATAAGCGAAAGACACAATGATACAATTATGAAATAAACAAGCGAAAGGTACAATAATACAATTATAAAATAAATAAACGAAAGGTACAATAATACAATTATGAAATAAATAAGGGAAAGACAATGATAAAATTATGAAATAAATAAGCGACAGAAAAACTGGTAAGAGCATAAAAAATCGTAAAAAGGAGTTAATAGAATCATTATAGAAAAATAAGGAATTTGATTGTTAAATCAATTGAAAGACTTCCTTTACCAAATGGGAAACAATTACGTCTCGTTTATTATAAACTTTGCAGAATCTTCGCGAAATAGTCGTTGCTGCATTGTAATGATTTTCAATGATAGAACCACGTGCAAGCACCTACTTAGCAGAGCGTTTCAGCGTGTTTCGTGTGCTCCAAGCAACAGCAATAGTTAACACAGCGTTTTGTCTGCATGAGAAAAGGATGTTGCATAATGCATTACGAAGAATACGAATGCTTATTGCATAAGCTGCGTGCACGACGATACGCGGAAGCGAGACGGACGTTAACACCTGTTTCCACTGAATGATTAGGAAGTTTAAATTATGCCTCGTGGTAACAGAAATGATAATTGATCATCCTCAAAGACGATTAATCCGATCGTGATTATGTAAATTCGAATAAGAAATATTACCTCCTGATATGCAATAATAAGCTGTCGGGTTTGATAAAGTGTGAAAACAGTTGCACGTATTGTAGCAGTAATGTTCACCGATACACTGTATAAAGTTTAACGATGGAATCTGAATCACTTCGAGTCGCCTCGATTCAATATTCACGACAAAAAGTTCGAATCACTTGCAACATAATTCGAAACTTAGAACTCTTGAAACTCTTAGAAGACTTCAAAGTCTTCATTGTCTTGAAAATCTTGAAAGTCTTAAAACTTTAGAAGGTTTGTGTGAATCGAAACTCTTGAAATGTTACATCTATCAAGAAACAATGATTACATCGTGTCTACATTCGAACGAATAACAATATGAACGTATCAATATTATAAAAAGTATAACATTTATTATGATTATCAAGACTTTGAAAATGTTTAAGACTTTTAAGAGTTTCGAGAATTTCTGATTTCGAATAAATATCGAATTGATTCGAAACTCTGTTTGATTGATTTGTTCGAAAACTTGCAAGACAGTGTACTGCATGTCCATCACTAATGCAGTTTGTTTCGCAATCCTCGGAAATCAATGCAATTATGTTGGGGGACACATGTGTTGTCATATTAAGCTCTAAACAAAGCACGAAACTTCTAATATAACTAGCATAATATGAAGATTTTATTAAATTTCCAATACAAATTCAAATTAGATAATTATTTCGACATAAATTCAAAATTACCCTTCAATAATATTAAATTTTCTATATCTATTCAAAATTACCCTTCAGTAATACTAAATTTTCTATATCAATTTAACAAATATTAAATTGCATGAAATATGAATATAAATATTGCTCGGAAACTTTTGTTCGCAACTGTATATTAATATAGAGTGGTATAATCTTTGAACTTTTGATTAGAATTGAGTTGTTGGAACTTATGCAACTCGCTGCATCGTCGAAAGAGCGCTAGTTCTCTTAAATTTTGAGTTAAACCCTTTGTTCTTGAATAGGCCCTCTATTCAGTAACAGTACATATTGTATATGTATAATTTACACATGTTTCAATTACTGTGCGTACATACATTATGTAATACACATAGAATTCACTCTGCGTAGCACCTTCTACTTGGCACATAACATGGACATGGTCCAAGTTAATTAATACTATGAATCAATATCCTAATTCACCCCTCAGACCCTTATCACAGATATATTACTTGATTTAGATTGAAATTGATTCAGTTCGAGGTACCAGATTCCCGTCGGAATACTACTATCCAGTAATTTACATTTATTACATTTTATTGATTAATGTAAATTTGTAATTAAATATACCATTTTACGGTACAACACCGACTTGTTGAATCTTGGTTATCCCAGAAGTTTCTTTACGAATGTGTTCCTTTAATATTGCTAAATAAATATTTAGTCCCATATTACAGAAATCATTCTTCTTGGTAGAGATTTATATATCCTTCAATCCCTTTTTTAATTAATTGGTACCATTCATGTGCAATATTAAGTGTTTTTCACTTGCGAAAAATGTTTTCACTATTTTGGGCATGTGGACGCAGGCATTATTTTCTTTGCAATACAAAATGTTCACAATCAAAATCTTAATTACTTACTTTTAAAGCCTTGTAAACGTTTCCTGGAACAGGATACTGATGCAATACACCTAATTCTGGGATTTCCTTGATGGTGATAAACATAAATACCTCATTGCATAAATAAGTGTTATAAGAGACAAAAATATCATCGTAATACGTTCGTAATACGAATAACTTTTTGATAATTCTACCAGACGACCTGATTTTTTATTATCAATTAGTAGCATTGGTTTATGAAATGTTATGCATAAATGATTTTCTAAAATTTATAGAGTAGGCGTACAAAGTGTTCGTACACCTTTTAAAATAGAATAACTTTTTTATAATTGTACGAAACGATCTGATTTTTTATAATCAATTAGTAGTATTGATTTATGGAATGATATGCAGAAAAGATTTTCCAAAAGATTATATTTTACAAGGTTACATAGCAAAAATAAAAATGTGATCGTATATTCTTTGAAAAGTCTGTCTGTATGCCCATGGTGAATGTGGAGTGCGAAACCTGTAAACTGGGTTTCTAGTACGAAATCCATTAAATAAATAATACGGTAAATGAATCAACGAAAAATAATTGTTCGCAACATTCTACAAAGCGACATAACTTACAGACATCTGAAAAATAGAAATACTGAATATAATAGATTCTGAACGATTAAAATGTTTTACCCCCTCTTCCCCGTTTGATAGTAGTTCGTTTTTCCCAGGGACCAAAAAACGCGATGAGGTATTATATCGCTTGTCAAGCACCAATGGAGTCGACCGTTACGGACTTCTGGAGAATGATCTGGGAGCAGCAGTGCAAAGTAATCATCATGTTAACCGATCTCGTTGAAAACGCAGTGGAGAAGTGTACCGAGTATATACCACCCTCGGAAATCACTGACTGCCACCGGTTGTACGGTGATTTCCAAGTAACTCTCAAGAAGAGAGAGACCAAAGAAAAATATGCCATTTCCACGCTTCATTTAAAGGTAAGCAACAAATATCCGGTAAACTCATTGGATCGCTATTGTGTGATACAGTAAAGTCCCAATTGAAGCCGATTCTTGGTTCTGAAATGAAATTTTACCAATATATTTGCGACAGTGGTAAAAGTTTCGATTTTGGGTGTAGAAAAATAATTTTTCTCAATTAGTGAGAAAGATATTTAATTGAGAAAATATATTATTAGACATACCGAACCAAATTATCCATTAACGACTAGTTGAATGTTCGGTATGTGTTAATGATTAATTTCACTAATTTTTTTATTGTGTTACTTTTTCTTTTCCAATTATTTCATTTTGTTGTAACTAGAGTGTCTTCCAATGACGTAAATGGTAGGTTCCTAATTAAAAGTTACTGTGTATTCCATGGATGCAACTTCCAAGAACGATTGTCGTTAAAAGTTTCCGGCAATAAAAGCAATCTGCACACTTGTGCAGAATAGGGTACTGCACACCCTAGCTAGAGCCTATCTCGATTTATGGTTGGCTTGATAGTAATTTCTTTAGTCTCCTGACATACCCATACATATACTTGTCTAATAATGGAACAAAATTCACCTTAATCGCATATTCATACACAGTAGGCCAGACACGTGAAACTCTTTTACCACTAGGGGCCTCATTAAGTATTATACTTTAATGCAAGGGCTGCAATAAAAAAGCAGACTCGATATAAAGAAGGGACACGTTTGTTTGATTAACATTGCAGTTCCACATACAAAATTGCACACACGTACAAAACGCAACAATATCACAAAAATACATATGAAGTATAAAAGAAAAGTTGTTTTTTTTTTAAGCTTACGTTATTCAAATATTACAACTTTATTTAATATTTCATTTTTGTTTTGAAGAAACTTGGCAACGGTTTTCAGTAACCAAATTTCCAAAATTTGATTGAATTTGTTGAGTTCTAATTATTGTTGAAGTTGATTGTACACGCTGGTCTGTTAATCTTGACCTGTTTCCGCAGTTTCATTATTTTTTAACGTTGAAAATATGTATATCACTGTTCAGAGTTGGGCAAACGTTAGTCACAATTATGACTATTGACTAATAACTTTATAAGCTCTAGAAAAGTGACTAATAATTAATGACTATGTAAATACTTGAGCGTGAATATGAGTAATGACTACATAAGTATTTGAGCGTAATAACTAATGACATAATAATAACAAATAAATATCCTATTAGTTTATAAACATATAAAATACAAATTATGATAAATTACAGTGACGAGAAAGGAAAAGTTAGTTAAATAATAAAAGTTTCCCAGATTTTCTTATTTTATTTTTGTGAAGAAAATAGATGGCAAAAAATTTTTATAAACGGTTCTAAATAAAGTAATAATAGCTTGATGAATTTACATTTAAATTATATTTTATTAAATTTTGTTAAAGTAAATTTAACTTTTTGGACTTGAAACAGAAACAAAAGTTTTAATACAACGCAAACAGAAAATACATTAATCGTATTTTATACAATACAATGTTTAATATACCTACTATTCATGTAGTAAGAACATTTTAACTTATTGTTGGTTCTTCAAAATTTTACTGAAATAATATAAGTTTGGCTTAAATTAATTAAATTTTATTTAGATAAAGTATTAGATAAAACATATTAATGTATGTTAATCGCACAATAGTGACTGATGATTAAAGATTGACGACTGATCATTTAAACTAACTAATCACCAATCATAACTAATAAGCAATAACGAACGATTACTTAGAGTTGTGACTAACTAGTGCCATGTAGTTATGACTAGTTTGGTTCTCCCAGGTCCTTAAACAAAAAAAAAGGTACCCGAGTTTATGATAATCGCATATGGCGAGGGAAGACATAAGGTCATCCCCTAGACCACTTAGCACCTCAGAGCTAGGTAACTGAGATTATGAATCGCATAGTGCGTGGGAAGCATAAGGTCATCCCCTAGACCACTTAGCACCTCAGAGCTAGGTAACTGATATTAAGAATCGAATAGTGCGTGGGAAGCATAAGGCCATCCCCTAGACCACTAAGCACCTCAGGGCTAGGTACCTGAGATTATAATGAACATTCATAGACGGAAGACACAAGGTCATCCCAGGGCCTGTAGGCCACTGGCAAAACCGACGGAGTTGGTATCGCAATTATAATAGAAATACTAGGGAAGGGGAGCCTCAGCATAATAACTAGACGAGGCCCCCACGATTTCATTCTTGAACCAGTGCTCGCCGTAGACAGAATAAAACTCATACCCTCATACTTTACACAGACTATTAGTCATTTTCAATTATTAGTTGATTTTTGCCGAACTCTGCCACTGTTCGATCGCTGACGCTGCAGCCCACGGCTGTTCGACAGTGAACGAGCGACTACTGTATCTCTAAATGAAATTGATGTCGCATTCAACATAGGAGTGCAAAGGGTTACGGAAGAAGGACTAACGAATAACTTTGGTTTTTCAGAATCTGGAGAATAACACGTTCCGGGAGGTGTATCATATTTGGTATTTGTGGCCGATCAATGGCGCACAATCGGACGGAGCAGGCTTGATAGCTGTGCTCCTTGAGGCGAGGGCACTCCAAAGGGGTGGCCCTGGACCCATTGTGGTCCACTGTAGTCCCGGCACTGGTCGTACTGGGACATTAATAGCTCTTGATCTAGGAATTAGACAATATGAGATTACGAGGACTGTGGACGTGCCAAGGGTCGTTTACACTATCAGACGGGATCGTGCTGGGGCAGTCCAGACGAAAGAACAATATGCATTCATTTATAAGGTGAGATTCTCTTTCTTCTTCTTCGCTTTTGAAATGCTGACTCCCTCGATCTACAATGCCTCGAAGAATCCCGCGAAATTAAATTAGCTTAGCAACTATGAAATACAAACGGGAAAGTTACAATTTGTCATAATTCGAAATATCCGAATCCGGTTCTTCATGTAAATTCAGAATGATCGGTGGCATTTGCCAAACGCTTGACAGACGATTTATTCATTCTTTAGTCATTTTAACCCTCATCCGTCCCTCGTATCAATTTGATACAGTTTTTTCCTATGTAAGTTATACCGTTCTGTTATCTGTAAGTAAATTTGTCGGAAACATGGTGACTTTTATTTTTTTAATGCGAAACATAATCGCAAAACCGAAGATGTAAATGTTAACTCATCGATTTGAATGTAAAAAACATCGAAAAATAACTGCTTTGAGTTGTTATTTTATTGATTTTTTTATCACTGTGTCCATTTGACACCGAGGAACAGATTCAGTTCGTGAAATGAGGAACGGATGAGGGTTAACAAATTGGAAATTTTTATTTTCATTTTTCAGCCCTGTGATCGAAGTTGTTTTATTAGATCGATTTCGAACATTTTAAAACGTCATTTATTAGTATTTAATGGTGCACATATTTATGTTTTATAAGAAGCGAAAGTAAAAGAGCAAGAATAACATTTTTGTATACATAAATACAAATGTACATAACTAATTTGCCAGGATATATATTTATTACTTCTGCATTAAATAGTCTTCTTTCTGAAAAGGACGACGAAGTTTTAATTTATCATTAAGATTTATTATCCAAAAATTCAATTTACTAACCCCTTGCCTTACAATTTAACCCTTATGCAGCCAACCAAAATGTATAGATTATTGTCACCGTGATGCAAAATCTTGCAGCGCAATTTATTTGTTAAATGTCTGGAGACAATTGACAGAGTTTTCTCTTTTAAAGGCCCTAAATTTGTACGCGACCAAACTAGCCGGAGGCGTATTGGATTCGACGTGAATCGACGGAACAAATTTTGGAAATACTCTGCGCCGAGAAGAGATTTCTGAATCGATAAAGGGCGATAGAAACATCACAGAAGACGATACGAAGCACGAGATTATGAAACACTCGAGATCTTAGAGTTATCTAAAATAGGGAAATATTATATGTATAATAATTGAACGAAAAAAGGCGACTTGTGATAAGTGGACCACTCTGACGATCGCGCATCGTTTTAGATTTTTACTTGATCTACTAGGAACGCGACGAATTTCAAACACGTAAAAGTGGGACACCTGTTTTCATATACATACTTGTCTTTTTCTTTTGGTCGATATTTGAATTCTGTCATAACATATTACAGACTTATTAATTACATAATCTTTATAAATAAATTATATCGCGTATCGATGTATATAAAACTGAGAATGTTTCGAAAAAGCAAATTCCAAATTTATTTACTTGAGGGTTCGAATATTTTTAAGTCTAACATTTATACTCAACCGTTGTAAATATAATGTCATTCTGCTTTATTTTATTGTACATTATTTATATGGCTACTCTGTAAAACTGTAAAGTTTCATTTATATTGACGAAAGCATAGTTTATATAAGTGAAGAATTTCTCAATCGTTGTAAAAGAATCAATTTCAATCTTAGAAACTACACTGCTTAAATTCTTTTTATTCTTCTTTCAACTTCTTTTAAAAACTAACTAACTACCACATTCGTCGAACGTATGTAAATATTTTATTAAAAATGGTGGGCTTTAAAATCCTACATGTCGATGTTTTGCATCGATTAAGTTTTAATCACATTTTAATGTTACATCACATATGTTACTTTAAAAGGTTCATAAATTGTTGTGGTAGATTATCACTAGATTGCGAATGTTTATGCATTTATGAAGAAACTGCATGGTTGGTTGAAATATGAAACAGTAAAGGATTAAAAAAATTGAAGAATATCGCAACGTTGTTTTCATTGCAACAAAGTTATTAAGGGATGAAATAAACTTTCATTTTATTCCTGAATCCCACAATCAATGCAGACATTTTTATTTTGCATAAAGATCCGCAAAATATATTCTATCTTACTGTATGATTAAAAAAACCAAACTTACAATTGAAGGCCACACGTTCATTTAAAAATTAAACATTTTCTAAGAATATAAGCATCCTTTTGTGGTTGTATAAAACATTTTTCTACGATATTCTGCATTCGATCGTGTATGATTCTTTTCACAATTACGGAAAATGTATGCACACGTTCAGATTAAAACAATGTACGCTTTTTAAGAATGTTTAACCGAAAGAAAAAGATACCCCAAGGTGTACCTACTTTGTTCAAGTGGAGAAATACGAACTGACAATGAGAGGCCGAAATTCATTTGTGATATCCGAGGTATCTGTCGACGTCATACAGCTACGCATTTCTAAAGCCTCTATGATTTCTTAAATCCCTTTATAATGAAGATTTCGTATCCTTTGTCAATACGTTAATATAAATATGTATATGTATTATATGTTATATATTTATAAATAAAATTAATTAAGCCTAATTTGAATTTTAACATTGGTAAGCTGGTAGGGTTACTTCAGAGTGGCTGTCGTAAAAACGATTTCTTTTTATGAATACTTTGCTACTGCTATCTCTCTTCGACATTCTCAATGATGGCAAAATGTCTTTTTTGAGTTTCACACATGTATAGATGTACGTTCACCGTAATATCATGCACAATTTTATTTAGCAGCTACGATAATCTCATGAAATGAAGAAAAGACTAGAATTATTTTAGTTAAATGCCAAATTAATGTAGCAAACATTTTGAAAATGGGCTTTCCGAACCCTACAAGTTTAATTTGCTACTTTTTCCGAAATGCATATATATTTATTTTGTACGCAATACAAAATTATATAGAACATTTTAATCGTTGCGGAATTAACAGTTATTTATAAAGCCCTACAAATTTAATTTGTTACATTTTCCGAAATGCATATACTTATTTTGTATGCAATAGAAAATTATATAACAAATTTTAATCGTTGCAGAATTAAAAGCTATTTATGAAGCCTTACAAAACGCATATATATTCATTTTGTATGCAATACAAAATTGTATAACAAATTGTAATTGTTGCAGAATTAAAAGTTATTTATAAATTGATATTATGAACAAGTATGGCTACCATACGCTAACAATACATGTAGGTCCACTCGCTAGTCGATCGAAACCAAAATTTTTAGAATATTTATTAAACTATAAAAGCATGTGTTTTATTATTTTTGCTAAGTCTTATCACCATATTATGTTTTTCATACAATGTTTAATGAAACTAGACGATACCAGCTGTTAAAATTCTTATGTTTGAACTCTTATTTCTGACGAAAACATCAGTAGATTCAAGGAGTTTATTAAAAATATTTTATTTGTTGAAGAATTTTTTGTATATTCTATAAATCTTATAGTTGAAATACTATAATATGTATGTATATATTTTTGATTATATTCGCATGCATCTTAAAAAATTGTGCACGTTATTACTATATGAACAAATTCGTCTGCGTGGATTAAACAAATAAAACATCTATACAGTGACTCGAAGTTTTATTCTTATGTATTCAGAATGACAATTATAATTATGAAAATAGTTCTAAGTATTTCCATGGAACATTATCTATACTACTTAGTATGCTTCGATTTTTACTTTTAAATCTCTACAACATTCTCGTAGTATCTATCTAGTTTTGTTTTATTCTAACACGAAGAGTAAGAGTATATGTATTTGTATAAATTAGTATGATGGTCTTATTTACAGATATTTATGAGTCACTGTAAAAACGTGTATATGATAATGATATTTTCACATGATAATTTTGTAGACGTAGTAGGAGTCTTGTAAAGATCCCGAGAGATTGCAGAATCGAATCCGTTTTCTCCTTTTTTCCAATCGTCCTAAGTATTATCGAATTACTGTTGTTATTGTTATTGTTGCTGTTACGACTGTATGTACAGATTATTCAATTCGTAGGCATCTCGCTCTCTACAATTGCGCATAGAAACAAGGGCTGTTACTTTCCTTCGAATGTCGAAGATTTTGCAGCTTCGAAGCAATCGATTTCAGAAACTTCGAAAGTGATGAGAATCGAAGTTTCGAAGCTTTGAACTTCAAAATTTTCTTGCCGAGTTATATTTTATACAATTACAGTGAGTGTTAAAACTGATTAGACACTCCTACGTTTTGAAAAAAATATGGTAATTATATTGAAGTTTGCCCTCCTCGCCTGCTATACTAAAATGAAGTGTACTATAAATTTGACTAAAGATTTTTGCAAATATTACGTTGTAAAGAAAGAAATGCAGGGTTTTTGTTCCTTTGTTTTAATTGCAATTTTATACCAATAAATATTTACCTTAATTTAATGCGTTACATTATTTCAAAGCTTGTTTTTTTGCTATTTAGTTTTATTGAAATTTTTATTCCATTGTTATATAAAACAAAAATCCTGAATTTCTGAATTTTAATGTTTATATCAGTACAAAAGGTAACATGATAAAATACACTTATAATTTTGATATAAGTTTAAAGCAGAAAGGATAAATATTAACATGAAACATACTGGTTGTATTTATATTCTGTAAAAATTCTGTTAAATTGTTTACTTCTATTTTTCTTTATCAAAAATGACATAACATGAAACTCGTAAGATATAACTTCATGCCCTTCAAAGACTTGGAAAGCGTCGAAAAAGTAACAGCCCTAGTAGAAACCAGTCAGAGATAAGTTTAGTTGTATCCGTTACATTTGGTGGAGCAAAGAGAAAAATTGTATTCCTTGTTCGTGTAAATGTTCGGTTTTTTCCGACTCATGCACAGTGGTTGATTTTGTAAACATAATTTGCGTAATCGAAAATCAAACACGCTTTGAAATAAAGAACGTATTTTGACAAAAAGACGTAATCGAAATAAATTCGTTTGCAGGCTTTATTTAAAGAAATATGTAAAAGTAAAACAGACATTTCAATTGTTTGACTTAAAAAACAATGTGAACATTTATTCACAGGTCTTTTTTACGTCTTGAATTTGTTTTACTGACGTCTATAGTGAAATACGTTGCAATAAACTTTTTTCCCAATTACAAAGCTAATTCCACGGCTAATTTTTTAAGGAGCCATCACACTTTCTCGGTCGAAAATTTGAATAATTTTTATGAGACTGTTAAAGTAATGAAAAACCATTTTTTGAGTCGTTATTGTTTTGGCATATATCTTAAGTCTTCAAATACAAGAACAATTTTTTATACAATTTTGTTGATGATTTTTTATAGGGGTTTTACTCTATAAACATTTCTGTTAAACATATTCGTATGCTGTGCTTAATTATTGATCTTTAATATTGAGAAACACAAAGGAAGCTTCGTACATTTTTGAAAATATGTTTGCAGGAAATGTAGAACAAAATTTCAACTTGTGACGAATTGACAAAAATAATTTTTTCAAACTGAACAATGAAAAATAAAACCACAAGGCATCTATTATTTTCTACCAATTTCCATGTGCATTTATAATTTCGATTACAAGTGTAAGATATTTAAAAGATTAAGAGATTACAAAGATCTAAAGCAACTACAAAGATCGACTGACAAAATCTATGGAATAATCTGATAACATTGCCGACACATTATCGAGAAATCTTTGGATCATTGTCTTTTAAGGAATCAAACTAGTATACTTATATATCTATGCGAGCCAATTATACTTGCAATTGCTAGGAATTCTTCAATTTTTCTCGAAATTATAAGCATTTGTGTGCAGCAAGGTAAGGGATACAGGGTTGATTTGTAGCTACTGTCAAACAGTTATTTGTAAACGTTTACATGAATCGATACTCTTTCTATTTATAAGAACAATTTTAAGTAACCGACAAAAATATTATAACAGCGCAAAATATAAGTACGTGTACACAATGGTCACGATATTGAAAAATATAAGTTGAATACGAATTACAGTAATGTCTTCATCTAAGAAAACGGAACGCGAAGAAGGACAGCCTGTGGAAAGAAAGAGACGTGCAGAGTCGTAGCAGTACGCGTAGATCAAAGGCCAACGTATCGAATGCAATGTTAACGCGGATACAAAACTGTTTTATTTTTTATTCATTAGTTCCAGAATTTTTACTAACATATTTGTGAGATTTTCCTGGTTAAAAAGAGACCAAACTCTCGTTATCAGTGTTAGAGTACACACGAATTATGCTCTATTTTTTCTGTTCCGCTTAAGAGAAAATTATGAAAAAATTCATGAACATTCCACATAGTCACACACATGACAGTGAATTATTTCAGAATTTTTGGTTGCAAAATAAGCACAGATCGAAGGCCTACGTATCGATTACAATGTTAACGCGAATACCAAACTATTTTATTTTTTATTCTGTATTTCCAGAACTTTTACCAACATATTTGTGAGATAGTATATTCACCTATATCATAGCGAGTTATGATCGCAGTTTAAATGAGTAAATATGGTCGAAATTATGTCGTATTTAGACTGATTTTAATTAGAAAAATCTCATAAACACGTTGGTAAATGTTCTGTGTAAAAGTAATGAAAAATAAAAAACTTTCCTATTTGCACTGTTCCCGCGTTGTCCTTCTCTATGTTCTGTAAACGTCAAATAACGTATCTACGCTTTCTGAGTCTTCATACTCCCGAGGTACAGTAAATTCGCGATCTAAGTGACCCCTGCTATTACTTTCTACGTTCGGTATCCTTTGTACTTTCGGCGCAGTCGACGCAGTCATAGAAGAATAATTTCTCTACACGGAACAGGCGATCGGAACTAGATCGCGATTTTACTATAACTAGACTGCGGATCATTATGCAAAATAAAAATGGTCTGCATCGATTGCAAGGAATAGAAACTAAATTGAACGTTATTTCTTCCCTTAATGATTTTAAAAGAGAAGAAATCATTTATTGACATCTTCAATTTTTAAATTTGTTTAATAATTTTGAATTTTATCTACTTAATTTTGCTATAAATGCATAAACAACCGCAGTCTGACTATAATCCTATGCGAGAGAAGACTGTACAGTGTAATGCCACGTAATCCGATAAGGGTATGTCGGTGTCAACTACTACTAATCCAATTACAAAACTTCTTTATTTTTCATTATTTTTTTATGGGACTTTCGCCAACTTATTAGTGGCATTTTTCGGATTAAGATGCCGCTAAACACGATATAATTTGAAACACAGTATCTAAGAAACAGCATGGACCCGATGGTTTTCTTAGATCAAGACTTTGCTGTACATTCAAAACCAACTATCGAACGTTCACAATTATTACAAGAACGGTCTGCAATTATTATTCGCATTCGGAAACACACGGAAGTTCTCTCGTCAATATAGTAATAACTGGACTGCGGATGTTTATGCAATAATGGCTTTTGAAAGTTTAAAAAAAATGCTAGAATATAAACTACGACAGAATTTAGTAGTATTTTAATTTATTAGATTCGAATTTCTTAAAATTAGTCTACAAAAATCGCAAATTGCATAAAGATCCGCAGTGTAGTAATAACCTCAGCACGACTATTGCCAAACAACTGAATTTACACCTTTCTAGGATACTAGCAGTTAGATTCTAACTAAGACGAGTAGAAGTATAAGTAATAATGATCTCATGTACTAAAACTCGGTACATATTAAGATAAATTGAAACTTCTTCAAAATAGGCAAAGAATGTTTGTCTCCGACGCCATTATCGACTGAGAAAGTTGTTTTCCATGGGAAAAGAGATGATTTATTATCAATGTGAAATGTACGGTATGCAAACCGTTGAACACGTATGTAACGGTAAAATATTTTTTACCATTTCTCGTGTAGTAGGTATTTATGTACTATATGAAAATGAAAAATATACTGTAACCTTATACATATACGTCTTACAATTAGTATTTTTGTCTTACTTAACATTGTAATTGATAAGTAAGTAGCGCCTAGTTGATCGTGATCATATAAAACATTTGTGTGTGATATCATCAAATATATCGAATGTGCAAATTAATGAAAGTGTGTAACCCTGAAGATTTTTGGGCCTTGGAGTATTCGAATCATATTTGGTGCGCCAAATGGATGTTGTTTAAGTGTATTAACCATTACGGCGAGGAATTTCGGGGAAAACGATAGGATTGTCCTTCAACGTATGTCCACTTCCGTATTCATATAACTTAACAGTTACCTCCGAAATGCTGATTATGAAAACAGTATTTTATTTTACTGATATTCGTTAATCTTAATATACGGTGGATTCAAGAACTATTTCTACACTAAATTTCCGATTTCTCGTTATTAAGCTCGAGAGTTCGACGAATTATCATTCATTTTTAGTTAAGGCTGTTGTAGGGTAAACTTTTCTTTGCATCACCAGATATTTTTGACTTTCTCCTATAAATTTTTGCCTTTTTCTATGTCATCTACTAGATTTGGACGAGAAGATGCGAGAAAACCAAGTTTCGATCTTGTAGGACCAATGGTTTAAAAGTTATAAGTGTTATAAAGTTGAGCGATAATGGCGATAATTAATTAATTGGTTACTTAATCTACTATACAGATAATTTAACGCTAACCTGTCAAAGACACTGGAAATCTCTCAGCTTTAAACACTTATAACTTTTGAACAATTAATCCTCCAGGATCGAAACATGAACTTCTCACATCTTCTCGTCCAAATCTAGTAGATGACATAGAAAAAACGTAAACATTTTCTTGTTACGCAAAGAGAAGAGCAGCCCAATTTTACAAGATGTAACGGGTGCAACACTGCACAGATTATTTCCCTCGAAGATGCTACGAATTGAAACGTCTCTAAAAACATTATCAAATTTGTTTCGTGTATCAATTACTGATTGGTTTGAAGATTGAAGCCTCCTCTTTGCAACGACTTAAACAAACGTAATGCACGATTTTCTGGGGCCGTTTTATTAAACTTTCAATGAAAGGGGTACTTCCAAATTTATAATAAAATAAGGTACACCACGAGGACATCACGCGACCGAACTCGGTACCCAGTTTTATTCTATAAACCAGTGGAAAAAATCTTCTAAAACAACTTTTGAAAGGTCTTCAATCTCTAAATCTGTGGTAGAAAACAATTTTCCAATGTTTTCACAGAGATTTCCAATCGTAATTTTTTAGGAACAATTGGTCTTCTGTTTTCCATCTACAGCATGATGTGAAAATATCTTACAAGGAAGCGATTATTGTTTTTCGAAAAAAGAGACGTCAAGCTTCAAAATAAATCTAAATTTACATCTGTGCTGTTGTTTTTTACGAAATTACCATAGATCGAACATCGACAATTTTCCGGAGTCAGAAATTTAGCGTTCAAATACTTTTTGGATCCACGGTATAAATAATTGATAAGCTATTTGTTAAATAAACAAATGTAAGTGTAAAACATACTTATGTAGATGACTTAAAAATTACATACTTCGTTACGCTAAAGTACAAAAGTTTTGAATTTGAATGTACCGAAACTCTTGCAACGGATCAAATTATTATTGCAATAAAATGTGTTCATTGACGGCGATCGATATTTGTAGGACAATCTAAGATTGAGATACCAAAAAAGAAACTGAATATTCAGTGATATACGTGTTTAGTATTGGTATTATAAACGTCTTTGTATAACACTTTGTTAGTAAAAAATTAAACTCTTTGTAATCTACGTACGTAGCGAAACTACGGAGAAACGAATGTACATTAGTTAGTGTGTATGCCTATTCGATATAAAAGTACATGTATAATTATACAATAGAGATTGATAACTAGCGAACAAAATATTATGATGATAACCGTGTTGAATCACATAGTTATCATGGCAACTGTGTTGACTACGCCTAACCATAGTTGGACCAAGAAAATAAATGTAATTGTTCGATATGCATAACTTTGTTTTGAATCATTTCATTCCTTTACTGTACTCGAAGGGTTACGTTGTTACGGGCCAGGGCGGCTGCTCTTTTTCTTGCATAACCAGTAATTTTTTCATTTCTCTTATAAATTTTTGCGTTTTTTTCTGTTACCCAGTAGATTTGGATGAGAAGATGCGAGAAATCCTAGTTTCGATACTGTAGGATCAATGGTTCAAAAGTTACAAGTGCTTAAAGTTGAGCGATTTCCAGTATTTTAAGCGCCGCCATGTTGTGTATAATGACGGTCGCGCACCGTTCATTAAACGGAGTCGCCAGTTGGCACCACAAGCACGCGATTGTGGCGGATGTCGATAATGTAGCAGATGTCGATAATGTAGCAGATGTCGATAACATGAATCTCTATTTGAATATTGATTAGTTGTAAAATAGTTTTAATTACTCTGTTAATATTCATTCGTTTGGGTCCTTACCAACGAATTACATTTGTAAAAGCAGATTAAAATAACTATCATTTACAGTTGTTTTTTTAAAAACAAACAATATCTACGTATGCCTGATAATTCGACTGCTGATTCTATGCATTTACGACAGAAATGAGTTGGTGCAATTTACGGTAGTAGATAACTTAAGACAATAGAATAGAATAAATAGATTTTGATAGAAAGAAATGACAAAGTTTATTCAGTCAATATATCCAAGTGATATCTCCAAATTTAAATTAAAAGAGCTTAAAAAAAAAAAGAAAAGAGATTCATTCGTTTGGTTCCTGATATTTAAATTTAATCTTCTTGAAAACAAAGCCTCCAAGCAATTTCGTTACTCTTGATTTTCGTCTTATTTCCAGGCATTGAATCGACCTGACCTAATTTGTACCATGAATTTTGAGAACCTTGTATAGAAAATTTTACTAAAACATAATAACAAGATTCTTCGTTAGGTCATTTTTTATCTTCTGACCTGAAGTTCTTAATTCGCGCCAACAAGATGGCGCTCACCTGTGAAAAACACTGGAGATCGCTCAACTTTAACAACTTATAACTTTTGAACCATTGATCCTCTAGGTTCGAAACTTGGATTGCTCCCATCTCCTCGTCGATCTCATCTGCTGGATAACATGGCAAAAAGGTAAACATTTCACCAATTTCAATGAAATTTTTAGAAGGTATATACAATAATTTCTACGACTTTATAAAACTTTGAAATTGTCGTAATTGGCCCAGCTAAAAAAATTGTAAAAATCAATTTTTACTATTGTTTTTCACAATTACGACCAAATGCATTTTCTCAACGTATTTATTAAACGTCATTTTCTAAACTAATTCTTCCAATCTTACACAGATGTCGAAGTCGTTTCTCCATTCGTAAAAAAGTTATTCTGATTTAAAGTGTGTGTGATCATTAGACTGCGGGTCTTTATGCGTTTATGAAGAAATTGGTTGCGCGAAATATAAAATAAGGTAAGATTAGAAAAATTTAAGAATATTGTAATGTTGTTTTTAACGTAACAAAGCCGATACGAGATGAAATCAATTATTATTTTAATCCTGCTCCACCCACTATAAATCAGAATATTTTGATTTTCATAAAGATTCGCAGTCTAGTGATCAGTTATGCTCCTAACTGTATATCTTGAATTTTGTTCAATCATCATATTTTGGTTGTTTCTTCGTGGACTTCCTGTTTCCTAAAAATCAGATAGCACTATGTATTTGATAAAATCAAAGAAAGTAAATAAATGGTCACAAAGCTATAAGGTTTTATTAGGCGACAATGAGTGTTCTGTTTACTCATCTTTAAATGTACTTCTACCTAACAAAACAGAGAATAGATCGATACCGGTGATGAAGCACTCCTAGACTATCCTTGAGTTGATATACTTGTTTATCACAGCGAACACAAAAACACTTTTAAACAACGTTTCTCGAAATCTGTACCATCATTGACGCTAACGAACTTACACAATCCAATTATTATATTAAATACAGACGAAATTATATATTGCAACATATTCAATTGCAAGATAATTGAATGGTATGTATTGCAATGTTTCCAATATTTTCTACTCAGACTTAGATATTTATTACTAGACTGCGGATTTTTATGCACTTATGGCTGCTGAAAATTTTCAAAAAAATGCTAGCATATAAAATTCGACGGAATTCAGTAGGATTTTTATTTATTTCAGATCTACAAGGGCTACTACCACTGAAAATAAGATTTCATTTGATATTTCGCTTTCTTCAAATTCGTCTACAAAAATTTCAAATTGCATAAGCAATTTTTATCGTCAATTCTTTATACAGTGTGTTGATACAAACGTTATATAAAAAGACGAAAAAAATAGTTATATACAGTTGTCAGTAAACGCAGAGTTACAGAGTTATAAATAAATAAATATTATAAATACAGTTTAAAATTATCTTCAAGAGTTAATTTATACTCTCATCTTGTTTTTAATTTCAAGTTGAATGAGGGTAAAATCAGTTATATAAAAGTTAAAGTTAAAATAGGAACTAAAACAAAGCTTTATTTTTACGAATATATTAGGCATTAAAGATCGATTTTTCTTTTCATTTTCCATTATTTAGGTAAATATAAATAAAAAATCAAGAAATTTTCTACCGAAATTCAGTCATTAAATTTGAAATATCTGTCATTTTGTATATTTCTTAAAAATTGAATTGCGCGATCGTTAATGCCTAGAGAATATATCAGAGTTTATGACGTTTTTGGGACTTTTGATATACATAGTTAATTCGATTTGCAGGAATCCTGTACACTAGTTGGCCATCTGGATGAAAAGATATTCCGCGCAAAGACAACGAAAGGCATAAGAACGAATGATATTTTAAATATTACAAGCATTGTTTATAGTTTATAACATAGTAAAGTGAAATACAAAATCATATATTAATCGATCATACACTTTTTTCTGTATTTAGTTACTGTGTCCTAACTCCTAAATTAAATATTTTCTGCCTAACCTCAACATTTTAACATAATTAAATTCCAGAAGTTTATGGAAAGTCTGATTTTCAGGCGTCATTTTATAAAAATTGAGGTAAGGACAAAGTTTCGCTCAACAGTAGTATTTGAAGAACACTTGCAACGAAAAGTTAAGAGTATCATTTTGCACGTGATACAAACGCATAAAAATCTGTTAAATGCCTACATACAGATAAATATAAGAAGCGAATGGGTTCAGGCCAATGATTATTATTTATAGAACCTCTTTCTGCAGCATTAGGGAGAGTATAATACACTATTTCAGAAGCACCCTATATAAAAGGTCCCCAATCGATCTGTTTGATATGTGCTTATACGTAAAGATGTAGCTACTATCAGCCATTCTTCTTCGCATTTATCCTGGACACGATATTTATTTGCTGACGACACCATACTGGGTCAATAGTCGGATGCCCTTGAGGAGGATATCTTTCGCATCACCAGGAAATTTCTCCTGAGGCTGGATCCTTTCTTTCCTCGAATGTCTGAATTTCTCGATAAATTTTTGATTGTATATTTCATTTAAAATACTATTTACTTTAAGCAAAATAAAGATAAATTAAGAAAAATAAATATTTAAATAGTATTTGAAATATTTGTTTCGCCAAATAATGCCTACCTCTGTTCGTAAATGACGCACACATTTAATATACAGTCAGTGCAAATTGTAATGTTAGTAATGTAAATTATAATGTGAACCATATAAATTTTTTTAAAAGATTATCAATGGATGAGAATGCAGAGTTCAAAACAGAGAATTTATTATTGTCGTGGATAGTCATAACACATTTATTATTAAAACATAACCATTAACAATTTTTTTCCATCTAAAGCAGTACATATTATTGACTTCATCATGAATTTCAAGATTGGTGTCACTGTGATACAATTTTTTTCACAGATTACGCATGACGACATTTCGTAACAATTCATTTACATGTAATTACATATATCACAAACCTACATTTAAGTATATATTTTTGTTACTGTTAATAGCATTTTCATGCCTTCATAACATTAGAATATTAAATTTCAATACTATTCTTATTGTATTTCTCGTACATTATTCGTTATTTAACAATAGAAATAGCGATACAACATCTTGTTATTTGTATTTTGATCTCCCTTTATTGTACAGTAATAGACACTACTTATTCGTTATTATTTGACAATAAAAGTAACGATTAAACATCTTTTTATTTGTATTTTTATCTTTCTTTAATTTACATTGATAAACATTATTTATTCGTTATTTATTACTATTGTTCGTACATTATTCGTTATTTGACACTAACAGTCGCGATTGAAGATCCTATTATTTGAAAAAATAATAATACAAATAACTCATTCCACCGATACAAAATCGCAGTATCTTATCTATCATTTCCACAATACGAGGGATTAGTACACATTGCTTCACGACTTCTTTCACTTAACAGTTTTACAGATTTTTACGTATAAGTAGTGTACATACTCTTCTATTTCACATAATTAATAAATGATAAAAGACACTGAACCTGCACAATTGATATAGATAACCGAGGAAAACAATAAATACTGCGGTTTTGCGATTAAACCTATCAAGTGTGTAGTGCGCTGATTATTCAACAATCTTGATTTTTAATCTTCTTGAGGGATGTAAGTAGCTTTTACTGTATTAATTCTTTGTTTGTATTACCAAGGCAAGAATAACTGTTATTTCTTTTATACACGGTCTGTCCAAACTCTGGTGCGACTGAGTAATGGTTCGCATTCAATAGATTTCTGAGTAGAAATAGTTTCTTGGTGATAAGGTACATTGTATGTTTATTAACAAACCTCAGTAAGCACAAAAAATACAATATTCTATTTTGTGTGTTCAGATTATTAAAATAGAAATATTTTATTTGTGGTTCCCATTGTTAAAATAGAAATATTTTATTTTGTGGTTCCGATTGTTAAAATAGAAATATTTTATTTTCGAAATTGTATATCTTATTTAAAATACTAATTTCTTAGAGCAAAATAAAATCGAAAATATTAAATAATGTTTCAAATATTTGTTTCTATTTTACAGAACTTTATAAATATAACTGTAATTCCACGATAGTAATATAGAAATAATAATTCCTCACGGATGCATCTTCATGATCTGAATAATCGTCATTACATAACTTATTAGTGTTAACTAAAGAAACAAAGGTATGTATGTTAGCTGACGTAATTCTGCTAAAATTCACAAGTTTCTTCACCACGAGTTTTTAAGTTTAACATTTTTCTGCGTTAATCTTTCTGTGACAATAGCTAGTAAGCCTATTCGACATTATAGAAAATTATACAATTATAGAAAAAAGATATTATAGTCGAGAGTCTATTGTTTCTAACCCAAGAAAATAAATTTATAGAATAATTCCTCATGTATGCACCTTAAGATCTGAATAATCGTAAATTAAAAATATTAACACCCGTCATCACATGACTTATTAATGTTCAGAAACGAAACAAAGTTCTATTTATGTTATCTGACATAATTCTGCTGCAAATCACAAGGTTCTTCTCCACGAGTTTTTAAGTTTAACATTTTTCTGCTTTAGTGTTTCTGTAACAATAGCAATCAAGTTTATTCGATGAGACATGATAGTAGAGGGTCTATTGTTCCTGGCGTTTTGTTTCGTCAGTTCATGTTTCAACTTGTACGTGTTATTTTATTAAAAAATACAACATTGAAATTGAAAAGAATATTCTTGTTCACTATATTCAAAAAAATTTTTTTCTTGAAATTTAATTTGGTTCTCTCTCAGTTTTATTAAATGTTGAATAAAACAAGAATTGTAATATATAACTTGGGATAAATGGATTAAGATTATAGGTTTACGATTTATTAAGAAATACAACATTGGGAATAAAAAATACTGTTGTTCACTATTCAATAATAATATTCTTGAAATTTAATTTTGTTCTCTCTCAGTTTTATTAAATGTCGAATAAAACAAGAATTGTAATATATAACTAGGGATAAATGGATTAAGATTATAGATTTACAATTTATTAAGAAATACAACATTGGAAATAAGTTCACTATTCAATAATATATTGTTGAAATTGAGTTTTGTTCTCCCTCAGTTTTATTAAATGTCGAATAAAACAGAAATCACATATAACTTCGAATAATTGGATTATAGTAAGAGTATAGGTTTACAGTTTATTAAGAAATACGACATTGAAACAAAGAAATACTCTTGTTCACTATTCAAAAATAATATTGTTATTATCTGACGTAATTCTGCTAAAATTCCCAAGTTTCTTTTCCACGAGTTTTTAAGTTTAATATTCTTCTGCGTTAATGTTTCCGTAACAATATCACTCAAGTCTATTCGATGAGACATGATAGTCGAGGGTCTGTTGTTCCCGGCGTTTTGTTTCGTCAGTTTATTTTTCTACCTGTAGGTGTTATTTCTTTTATTTTCTGTATTTCCGTCGGCTATCAGAAACGAGTCGATCGACGTTTCACCGTGGCAGAGCCGTCTCTTATCCAGGTGGTCTACAAGATCGTTTGCTGGATCTGACTGGCTCGAACTGGATTGGGGCTGTTGGATCTCGAGACGTCCGGGTTGGTTTACTCTATCTCAGAAGGAAACATACTCGCAAATTGATCTGCGCGTATTCGCGGAATAATTGGTTGCGAAGTGGTCGCTGTCTGTACGTAGTTCTTCAAATTTTTCTTTCAGATGGCACCGTGACATTTCCAAGCATCTTTACCGTGATATTTTAAGATACTTACACTTGAACGAGTCATGGAAACACGCGCTGAATCTGTAAATATATTTCGTGATCAGGTCAGCCTGTTGAGCAATTACTGTGTACCTTGACCACTTTGAAATTTCTTTCTTTAATCGTTCCAATAGAACATCAGTGAATTCCTTATATTTTTTAATGTCACCACTATTTCAATCTTTTTAAGTCTTTTACTTTAATTCAACGAATGATGGAAACACGCGATGAATCTGTAAATATATTTCGTGATCAGGTCAGCCTGTTGAGCAATTACTGTACCTTGATCACTTCAACAAATTATGCTCGATTTGTGTTCTTCTCTTGCGTTATTAATTTCTTTCTTTAATCAGTCAAATCCTTTATATTTTTTAATGAGATTTTTTCTGAAATTTGTAAATGGGTGTGTGGATTCATATCTTTTATCTCTTGCATTACAATTCTCTGTTCATAATTTTCTACCATGCAACAGGAGTAAATCGAAATTTGTTTCTTTAATCATTTTAATAGAAAATCAGTGAAACTTTAATATTTTTTAATGAGATTTTTTCTGAAATTTGAAAATTCAAGTGTGGTTTCATTATCTTTTATCAATAAATATTACTGTATCTTAACCACTACTACAAATTATGCTCGATTTGTGTTCTTCTATTGCATTACAGATCTTTGCATGAAGAATATGAATTCTCTCTCTTCATATTCTGTGCCATTAATCGTTTCAATAGAAGATCAGCTAAATCATTATATCTTCTAGTCAGATCTTTCTGAAATTTGTAAATTGATGTGTGGATTCAATATCTTTTATCTCTTGCATTACAGATCTTTGTTTATAATTCTCTGCCAAGCAAGAAGAGCACATCGAAATTTCTATCTTTAATCATTTTAATAGAAAATCAGTGAAATTTTAATATTTTTTAATGTGGTTTTTTCTGAAAGTTTAAAATATATACCAAAGTGGTTGCTAATGATCTCGATGTTAGTGCGACCTTTATAAATAAACAATTAAAAAGAAAAAGGATTTTTAAATTCTTGGAATGTTTTCAATCTTTTAAATTAAATCTAGTAATTTTTTCAAAATCCGCTGTTTAGTCATAGGCATATAATTCTTAAAATCGTCTGATGATATCACTGTTTTGTGTTTCACTCATTTCTGTCAGAGATGCATACAATCCGCAGTCTACTAATTACATTCCGCGTAATTACATGCTGAATTAAGTTGCATTTCCTGTCCTTTGAAAAATTCAAAGACCATTGTTTCCTAGGACAACACAGAATAAAATGTTGCAGAGTTTCTACTGGTCTTACAAAAATACAATTCGCCAAATCTATAACTCTTTCAGATAAACTTATTTTCATGCTGCAGGTACAAGTTAATCATACGTTTTCATCGTATCAGAATGAATTTATTTGAGCAAACAGTACAGCAGCAACAGTATATTTCATCAGAATCTTTTTTAAATTACATTCGTTATTAGTTGCATTAATATATAAGTCATTGGTGATTGTAAGGTTTTTTTTAATAAATTATAACATTTGTATAATTTAGTACCTTTGAAGAATTTAATAGTATTTTCTAACTTATTTGGATTGGCAATTATTTATTACATTATTTGGGTACTTTATGTAATTTAAAACAATTTTTCATTAAAATTACGTTTGCACACAATTTTCGAGATTTAAGACATTTCAAGATTATAGTATAATACACTGTTGAATTCGTCTCGACGTCGGTAATAATCCTGTGATTTCGAAAACATATGGTGCCATTTAAAAAACTCAAGGTGACCGTCACTTATTGACGTAAAACGTATTTTTTGAGATCTGAGAATATGCGAACATATAGACCACCAAGTATTGATCAAATTTTGTCTGAAACATATTTTAATTACATATTTCTTTTCGATAAAAAAATCCAAATTAGAGAATAAATTTTCTTTGACTTTGTGTATAAAGATTAATTTCGCTAAATCTATAGTTTATTTACATGAATTTACTTTTATGCTACAGTTACAAGTTAATTATATGTTTTCTATCAAACTATCAACAATTAATTTATTTGAGCACTTAGAATTTAATTTCAATATTTAGCCATTAGAATATGCGTTTGATCAATAGCAATTTACTTAGTATAGTAGCAACAGTATCTTTCATCAAAATTTTTTATAAATTGCGTCCATTATTAGTTGCATCAACATTTATTTTAACATATTATAACATTTGAATTCGGTACCTAATACTATGATAGAATTTAATATCTTTCAAAAATTCAATAGTATTTTCTAACTTATTTAGATTACCAATTTTTGTTACATAATTTAGGTACTTTATATAATTCAAAAAGCAAAAATGTGGCAGCTGCGAGTATGCAACTCTGGAAGAAAGAATGCAATTGTTGTTCACAATGCATTATAATTGGTGGAAGAGTTGGTAAAAACTGTAATTTTGGTTAACAGATGCGAGTGCGAGATAAGAAAGCAGTTATCGTGGATATAGGTAACTCGTTTTCCTCAGCCAGACTTCGCAACGTTATAATCTGTCTTACGGGCTATAAAACGTCACCGTAATATCTTTTTATCAGTATTCCCGATACTGTCGGTTTTTCGACAACTGTCTATCGCACTATAAACGGTCCAATTCGGGTCAAATGTCGAAAGTCTGACTTAATAGTTTCACTATCACGTCGTCCATCTATATACATTTTCAACAGCTTTAAAAAGCATTTCGTAAGTACTATAGTTCACATAATATTGTACCTTGCATTAAACTTGTACTAAAGTACGAACACTAAAGTTTTGGTACCTTGTAATAAATAATAATATTTGTTTATAGTCTCGTAACGTAGTTAAAGATTCTCTATATATTGTGATCGAACCTGTAGCGCCGATATCATATAGTGCATATACAAAATTTACGATTGTTAAAAATGGAGAATATTATTATCAATTATGTAGCTAGGCTTTTAAAACTGTAATCTGTGCATCGTACGCAATATTTCAACGTATACTTGAAGCGTTCTGTATATCCGAAGGCAACCGTACAGCAGCTACTTGCGTGCAAGGAATGCTTTTCTTTTTTTGTTTTTCCCGCACAGTCAAAATGACTGCACCTAAACGCGGCCTTCATTATGTACATATCGATCAGTATTTATAGAACCAAATATACTGTATATACAGGGTGTACCCGTTAAGTTCTATCACCATTTTTTTAGGCATCTCTGATAGTGCAATTAAAAAATGTTTTAGACAATTTAATCAGTACTTAAGTATAAAGACATAATATTGTAATCTTAGAATCATATGATATAATCTTTGTAAAAATAAATAAATAAATAAATAAAGATAATGCTTGGTACGTAACAGATTTAAGGTCACCATGAGATTTTAAATGCCACCATAGGTTTTGGACATCTATAGGGTTGTTGTAGATGTCGAGACGAATTCAACGGTGTTTATACGAAAATACATATATGATTTAATCTAAATAAATAAATAATTAATTTTCAATATTCTTAATGGGTGAACTTGATTTGCAGAAGGGTGAAACTGATTTGCGGAAGGGTGAAATTGATTTATAAAAAAGTGAAATTGATTCGCAAAAGGGTGAATTCAGAGTGCGAAACCTATATCAGCAGAGAGAAGGAAGTATAAGCTTTACTGAAATCGTTTTATCGAGTTTAAAAAGTCATGTGCTCCGGGTAATGACTATTATGAAACAATTATTTTTTACAAAGTTAGTCTAGGCGAGGCGCGAATTGATGCTAGATTGAATAGGTTCGTGCTAGTTCCAAGATAGCTTTGTGACGGATCAATTTGATTAACTCGTGTGTTTAATGAACCGTTGGTTAAACTGAACGACCGCTAACTCGCCAGGGCAATTGTGTTCTTAATTTTCACACTACTTGACATTTTGTCTCGTGAATTATCATCATCTCGCAAGTACTCGCCTTAAATAGAACTTCATTTTTAGCCAGTGTGAATCTTTTAAGATTTACTTTCTCCGTGACGCGTACCAATATTTTCGAACGGTATCATTTTTATTGTCTTTAGTTATATTTCAGCAAAATACAGAAGTTAAAATGATGTTTTCAAAAGATTTTTTGATGCTCTGTATACAAAACATTTTATCGTTAATATAATTTATTGCTCTCTAAGCATTTTATTGTTCGACTACTTCGCTATTCTAAAAACCTACAATCTTATTTAAACTTATTACCGATAGATGCAATTTAAAATCGCGAAAATATTAGAAAAATTTAAACCTGCTGTTATATTATTTTCAACCTACTAAACACAATCAGAAAGATAATAAATATGTATTTTACTCGAGTTCGTCACAATTCAGGTAAACAAATTTTATTTCGTACGAAGATCCACGGTTTACTTATTACAAATTCGAACCCGCATATAATGATAAAAAATGTACGAAATTATTACAGTTTGTTAGGGAATGAATAATCTACTTATTCATGTGAATTTTGTGCGAATTATGCCATTAAAAATATCTCTAGTTTAGCATGGAAAAAATATTGCGTAAATATTTCTTTCTTTCTTTCATAATTTCTTTAGGGCATGTGGAATTATTACTTTTTACTTCAACAAGTTTTTACAAATTATTCGACACAGCGTAATAATCTCAAAACGTAATTTATACCTTATTATTATTTATTATTCTGATTAGGACGTGTAGTGATGACTTATATTTGAAAAACATAATTAATCATGACATCGAATGAATGTATGCATGAATTATTTCACGTGAGAAAATCAATTTTCCGCTTGGTGTATAAATAATAATGGAAAATAAGTATTCTCACTAGACTGCGTATCTTAATGCATTTATGCATTTATGAGGAAATTTTCAAAAAAAGCTCGAGTATCCAATTCGACAGAAACAAATATACAAAAACAGGATTTCATTTGGTACCACTTTCTTAAAATTCGTCTAGAAAAATTGAAAACTGTATGAACATTCGTAGTCTAATTACCACACAATGGAGAAACAAAATGAATCGTTACAACATCCAGAATATATATGAACTTGGATAATAATTGCCAAACTACATCGATATTGTATGCTTCTTGTATTATTGTGCCAGTGGAATTGCATGGTTGCATAAACCCAGTTTTATCTTTCTGTCTGTTATAATCTAGTTTTATCATAGGTATGATATTTTATGAACAAACGAGATATCCTCATAATACGGTAATGATTCCCTTCTAAAACTGAAGCCTTAATCATGTCACGTGGAAATCTGACATTCCTGTCCACATGTGTGTACATAAATGATAATAGACTCCGGAAACAAAGCACAAATACACAGTGCATGGTAAAAATGGAAATCCGGTCTACTGCTAATTACATTAGCGCTTCCAATTTACAGTCATATTACACAATAGAGATGGAACTATGTTTCGACAATTTTCAGGGAAGCAAAGACTATTCCGTAGAACAAAGACTAGAACATTTCCACAAAAATTACTTTAAAATTGAGAAACGAACAATAATAGTTTTTCTACAGATCAATTCTTTTAGAATTTTCAAAGCCTAATCTTTTTTTTTCTTCTTGAATCTTTTATACGTTATAGTTGTCATTAAATAGCAAAATGTGTGTAAACAATATATATATATATATAAACAATATACATTTTGTATAATATATTATGTATAATATAATATAGATATAATATATTATGTATAATATAATATAGATATAATATATTATGTATAATATAATATAGATATATAATATATAATATGTAATATATATATTGTACAATATATTATGTATAATATCAAATAAGAACACAGTAAGTTTTGAAAAAGGATTCCGCTGTTTAATTGAATAGTTCTGAGAATATGTGTTACTGTGGATTATCTAATACTTTAAATGCCATAAATCAATATGTACTGTAAATCAATATCATTATGTACAATACAATTTCTACATAAGGATATTGTTTATCTATATATCTTATAATTAGACTGATTACTTCCTTCTTTTACACAGTAGTGTATATTGGACTCTGTGATTTGTATATTATATATATAATATATAATAATGTATAATGTATAATAATAATGTATAATAATAACAAACAAGAATTTAGTTACATTAAGAAAGTATGAAATTACTTTTTCATTAACTCTATCTATGTATATAATTTCGTACACCACTCATAATGTTTATTTAACATGTCATATTGACTTCTATCTTCAAATAAAACAAATTTTTGTTTAATGACTCTGTAATTTGTATATTGAGGCCTCGAACAATAATTTAATCACTAAAATTCGAGATATCTTGTACGCCGTTTTAAAAAACGCAACTCTGAGACAAACGCGTTTAAATGTAATTTTTCTCGCAGGAATACGAACTCACTCTTCCAACTGTACTTCGCGAAGCAATTTGTATTGTAGCCTGGAATCCATATAAAACCTTTTGCATTCTGTTCTCAAGAATTGAAACTACAATTTAAGACAAAAAAAGAAATTTTCGATTCTTTCCAGAATATCACTGTGTCCTAACCGCTTAAACGATCGGATAATCGATGGTCCACAAGAAAATTGAGCCTAACACGATTTCGACGTTCAAGCAACTCTCGAGAAGCAGAGTGCAACGTAACAATTTCCCTGAATGCAACGAACTTGCAACGGGGGCGATGAAGTAATTTCTCGTTCGGATCAAGACGCGCTTCTCGCGCATACGAGGAACGCTGTGGGGTCCGTCTTTCATGAAGGGACAGGCTAATCCGTGCTACACGAATTCCTGTTGCTTTATTTAGAATCCCCTCGAAAACGCATAAAACGCATATAACGCGTGGCCATGTGTATATAGAAACTTTAAGCACGTAACCAGCCATAAAGCTGAAGAGGTTTAAACATTTATCCACGTCACGTAAAATTGTAAAGCGTGCGACAAAGCAATCTCTTTCACGCCCACACTTTGCAACGATTCTATAAGACATTACATAATACCATATACAGTTAGGAGCATAACTGATCACACACACATCCACACACACACGCGCGCGCGCGCGCACACACATTTTAAATCAGAATAATTTTTTTTATGAATGAAGCATACGACTTCAAATTCTCTGTAAGGCTAGAAGAATTGTTTTAGTAAATGACGTTCTAATAAATATTTGAAAAAAATGCATTTGCTCGGAATTGTGACGAAACAATAAAAAGACTGATTTTTACAACTTTTTTAGCTGTAACGAAAATTTCAAAGATGTGTGTTTGTAAACTCGTTAAACCCTTCGCACTCCGAATTATTTTTCAATTTTATTGCCGACAATTCCCTACTATGTAAAGCGTTTCATTTGACTTCAAAGGACAGTTCCTTGATTGTTACTTATTTTAAACAATTTTGTTTAATAATTATATTCGATATAGCTCTCAAACTTTCCCGTGATTTATATTCGTGGAACTTATATTTGTTTCTAACTAAAAAGTAAGAAATTAAATGAATAAAGGAAGAACCCCAAATGTATATAAAAACCCGTTTCCTTTCCTCAATTTGTTTCTAACTAAAAAGTAAGAAATTATATGAATGAAGGAAGTACCCCAAACATATATAAAAACCCGTTTCCTTTCCTCAATTTGTTTCTAACTAAAAAGTAAGAAATTAAATGAATAAAGGAAGATCCCCAAATATATATAAAAACCCATTTCCTCTCCTCAATTTGTTTCTAACTAAAAAGTAAGAAATTAAATGAATAAAGGAAGATCCCCAAATATATATAAAAACCCATTTCCTCTCCTCAATTTGTTTCTAACTAAAAAGTAAGAAATTAAATGAATAAAGGAAGATCCCCAAATATATATAAAAACCCATTTCCTCTCCTCAATTTGTTTCTAACTAAAAAGTAAGAAATTAAATGAATAAAGGAAGATCCCCAAATATATATAAAAATCCGTTTCCTTTTCTCAATTTGTTTCTCTAACTAAAAAGAAAGAAATTAAATAAATAAATATGTTCGGTTCGCCCTTTATAGATAAAAACATTGTTCTTTATTTGTTCATTGTTATAGATAAAAACTGTTGTTCTAATAGAGACATTACTCTAGCGAGAAAGGTCTTTGACTATCTGTCCATCTAGTTTGCAAGGTTAGGAAGTTAGCCGCAACATGTTCTTATGTCTTCGCCATACCCACTTAAACCTCACCGCCCAGGGGCCTCTTGATCTCTTCTGTTGGATTGTTAGTTACATTCCATCAGCGAAAAGACAGAAATGAATTTGGTTAAATATGAGACTCACTGGAAACAGGTGATAAACCAGATGTCAACGAACCCACAGGCCTGCGTCTCTTTTAAAACAATTGAACAACGGGTACTTCTATATTGTTTTTCTGCGGCGTCTCTTCATTTCGAGTCTAGCCTTTAGCGCGATACGACGCACAGTGGGAAAACTTGACTTAACTCGATTCAAAAGGGAATAACTTTCGATAGAAATGAGTTAGAGCGATGAATTTTTTTTAAATGAAAGCTGAAACTTTGCAGAATATGGGAAAAATAGGGAGATTACAGTACGAATGGTTTTTAACCTTGAGAAAATTCTTTAAACTTGCACAATTTCAAGGAAAAGTCGTTTCTACGTTACCACGAGCAGAATTTTTTTTTAACATACCATGTATCGTTTCCCGTAGATTTTTTCACGCTGATTTCAAATCTGGCCTCAAAATTTGTCTACGACCTCTGGATTTTTCAAAAAATCGAATTATAGTTAAACAGTTAAACTTTTATTTTTTCAAGGTTAAAATCATTCGTACCATAATCTCCCTATTTCCCATATTCTACAATGTTTCAGCTTTCATTTTAAAAAAATTTCATTGCTCTACCTCATTTCTATCGAAAGTTATTTCTTTTTGAATCGAGTTAGGTCAAGTTTTCCCACTGTGCGACGTCTTTCCTATCTCGTCAGAATAAATTAGTGTTTAAAAGAATACACTGTTTTTCGGTTTATTTAACCCTCATCCGTCCCTCATTTCACGAACTGAATCATCCTCGGTGTCAAATTGACACAGTGATAAAAAATCGATAAAATAACAAGTCAAACAGTTACTTTTCGATGTTTATTTCATTCAAATTGATGAGTTAAACATTTACATTATAGGTTCTTGCGGTTAGTTTCGCGTTAAAAAAATACAAGTCACCAAGTTTCAGAAAAAATTAATTACAAATAACAGAACATGTATAACTTATTTCGGGAAAACTGTGTCAAATTGACACCAGGGACGGATGAGGGTTAACCACCCATTTCCAATATCTTCTTCTCCTTCACCCATGCTGAGGACGTGGCACTTCCGGTGACCCACTTTCTGCATTACAACCCGGAACTATATTTCATCGGGTCTCAACCCACGATCCTCCCTGGAACTGTAAAATAAAGAAATAATAATATAAACTAATATTAACACATTACCCACCGAAAGCCTATTAATAGGATTTTCAATAATTGTGCTGCACCAAAAAAAGCACAGAAATTTTCTTTTACATTACAATCTTAAATGAAACTATTATATGAGGTTAATGAGGGTGACTTGTTAGTTCACAACGAAAATTTCTGTTGCTATTGAAGGTTTCATTAAAAAGTGTTTAGCCATGTACCATAGATATTTCAAAATTATACAATAATAACCGGTCTGTAATTTCTGAAATCCCACTGCTTATTTCTCTAGTGTTAATATTGTACTCAAAAATGTTCATTATATTGTACTACAGTTTTATTTCAATTTGGCGATCTCGGATTATTTTTTATGTTTCCGGAAATCTTGGCAGTCATAATGTTCGATTCTTGTATGCTATTTAACATTCTGTAAAGTGTAAATCCTAAATTACCAAATGTTACTAATTGAAAGTATTTTTAGTCAATACTAACATTCTTATACTTGATATAAATTCAAAACTTTTTTGCTTTCAGTTGCTATTTTATGAGAAATAATTTTTGTGGTAGATCGTGAACCTGTTATAACAACTCGCGATATGGTACTTCATCCGCAAAAATTAGGACTAATGCAATCCACTTCAACAAAAATCGGCAAATTCTTGTGACTTATTTACAAAATTAGACTTTGTGTTTAGACTTTTGCATTTAGACTTTGTGTTTAAATCTTTACCACAGCTACGTGGTATTGGAAAGGCCGAAGATGAAGCATTGTGTAAATACATGGATTTATTCCTACGAGAATCGTGCTGTTGCATCTATATTATCCCATAATAAATTACAATCTAACAAATTCGCGACGAGAAAGGCACAGTCTCCGCTGAGATTTTGCAAAAAATTTGGATAAATGAACGCCATATTGTCAGGCAGAAAATAATAAATTCGCAGAATTTCCGGAAAATGTGCTGCGGAAGCAAGCTTCCGTGGTTCTGCAGAATAGACGGGATATGGGGTTGTGCCGCTTTGGTGCAATATCGCACAATAGTGCCAACCACGCGAGCATCCCTTTTATCTAGACTCGCTTCATTGAAATGATTTAAGTTGTTTAAATTAATAACAACTAACTTGAAATGATTTAAGATGTTTAAATTAATAACAACTAACTTGTTTAAATGACAGATTACGGAGGGATTTAATTTTTTTAAATGAGTTTCTACTGTTAGAAAAATGTTTATAAGCTCACGGAAATTTTCTCAGAATTTGTCGTCTGTATATGTACAAAGATAAAGAGTAAATAAATGCTTTGGTCACTTCTGTCTCGCTGTTCTCCGTGTTCATATGTGAAAGCTAGTGATATAGGGAAACATTGGCCAAATGGCCAGACATGCTGAGACTATGAAATTGATTTAAGATGTACATAATATACGGTGGCGGACGAAAGAAAGTTTAAATAGTATAATAACCATCACGATTTTTACAAATTTTAAGTTTAGTTCTAATCTTTGTGATTTCTGTGATTTTGGTATTCAAACATTTCGTAAACATTGTTATTTTGTAAAACTTCTGTTGCTGTCTGTTACAGCTTATTACGACAATTAATCCCATGCTGTACGATTATATATTTTTCAAACACTTCAAGCAAATCTACTTATGGATTAATTGATCCAATGAATCGCATTATTACAAAATCATGACTATTTATAATTGTATTGATTTTTTCATTGAATCTTTACAAAATTTTAAAATGCAACTACGCAGGATTATATGATAATACCATATTGATTATATTATTATTATAATTTTTTTCTTTTTGTGCATGTACCTTCTTTGTTATTAGACGAGTAGTGTTGTATCTTTCTCTTTTTTTATTGTAAACACTTATGTAAAAGGCCCGTCTATAATAAATAATAATATGTATTGTATATATGTTGTGTAAATAATAATAATATTGTATATATATTCAAAGTTACAGTAACACTGTACAGCAGCCAAAAAACACTTCGATTTTCACTATGTAGAACTCTTGTAGAGTTCTTTTCGCTGCATCTGCCATTCATTTTTTCCCCTAGACGCACAGTTTTTGGGAAATTTGATTTTGAGAAAAACACGAATTTTTCAAATTTATACAAATATTGTGATGTTATTATAAAAGATTTTGCATTGTTCATTATAGCAAAAGATTCTGTAGACTTTCCTGAATACAGTGTTACCTAATAGTAGTACATTATGAATGTTTAAACAATCATTAAGGATGAAGAGACCACTTTTGCACCAATTTTTGAGGATATTTTTCAATTTATCTTAAACAATAAGAGGTTCAGCGTGAAATCGAACTGTATCACACGATAGAGCAGACTTTTATCTTGAGAAACCCTGTCTGCATGGATTGCGAGAAGTAGAAATCAAATTGAATGTTATTTCTTCCCTTAATGATTTTAATAGGGGACAAATCATATACAGGCTCTAATAAAAAAGTTATAAACGATGCAGCTTTTACTTTCTCATATAACTCTTAGCAATTGCAATTTTTTCAAAATCTTTCGTGCATGTCATTTGGTAAATAAATTTTTCTAATTGCTCAGAAAAAGTCAGGTCGTTTGGTCCGATCATAAAAAAGTTGTACTGTTTTAAAGTGCGTGGAATTACTTTCGTGATTCACTGTATGTACTAGCACGATAAATAAAGAACACAATACTGACCAACAACTTCCTTCCAAGGCATTATTAATTACATCACATAACATACCGAGGATAAATTGCACATAATTGGAAAGTTAAACAATCTTGATTACTGAGATAGGATTTGTTTAGATTATCGTGTGTGTAGAAGGAACATGAAAATTAAACGAACCAACCTTTCGTGAACGAGTATGAATCGAAATGCGAATGTTTCTACACTCTGTAGGTTTTATAAAATATAATTTGTTAAACAAGAAAGACTTACTTGTACATACACTATTAAATTAACAATTAAAAAAGTCACAATTTCATTTTTCGTACCGGAAGTTCTTTCATACATGAGTTTAGTATAATAAAATCTTCGCAATCCGAATTAAAAAGGAAACATTATTATGAAATTTATTAGGAAGCATTACGAGATTTTCTGATAGTGGAACATTTTTCTTATTTCGAAAAAAAATAGCGGAACCGCAAAGAATGCGACACAGTATATAGATTTAATGCTCCTTACTGATTTACAGACTGCCTACGTTTTTTTACTCTTCAGGCACACAAACTTTTTAATAATTTAGTTACATTGCTTAATAATTATATTACTATTATATAGGAAGTGTAAGTGTTAGTGAATTAAGACCTAGATAAATTTTCAGTGTGATTTCTTAAATCGTATTTAAGAGTTTCAATTGCGGTACGATTTAGGAAACTAACCGAACTGACAAAAATATAATTTATTTAACCTAGAAGATTATATGAATTCTACTATAAACTTACTAGAAAGATGGAACATTAAATATATTTCAAATAAAACACAAAATGTGTTAATCAATTATAGTGTTTAATTGAAATTTGTGTTATAATAATTGGTTAAAATTTACATCGAACTTACTTAAAATCTTCCAGCTTCTACAGGTTGGCACGAAATCAACGAAGATAACACAAATTGTGTCCTATATTACCGACTCCATAAACTATTTATATTTTTACCACTAGAAGTGGCAAACATTAATTGTTTACCAAGAAAATGAGCCGATACGATTTAGGTGACCAGTACTGATTAGGCAACTCTCCCCTTCCTTATAACCAATAACGCTCAATGTCGAGTCAGACTTATTAATAATTGGAATCTGCGAAGTGAGTTTGTAACATGTCCAATCGGAATTAATAACTCCATAATTCATCGAACGAATGACAAATTTCTGGCGCCACCTCAGGCATCGTAGAGCAACGGCACAAACACGGAAAATTGTTGGCACAGTAACCTCGAGTAAAATTATGAATCAGCCGAGAGTCGGCTACACCCCGTGGTACAATGTTTCCGATCGGAGCCATTGATACCATTTTCGAGAAAACATTCACAATTTAGAAGTATAAAATATTACTTTATTAGCTGACCCGACAGACGTTGTCCTGTCCTTTCAATAAATTTGTTTGTGAATTTTTTTCTCTAAACACTTTTCGAGGACCACAACAACAAATTTTCCATTTTTTCGGGCAATTTTTCCAATTTTTCTTTCCCTAAAAACTTTAGTCGGACTATTACGAACATTTTTTTTTTAAATTAGCCAAACCGGCCCAGTCGTTCTCAAGTGATGCGCTTACCAATGAACAGCATTTCATTTTTATTTATATAAATGGAGTGAAAACTAATGGGAAATGAAAAGGGGCTTATTAAAGAATGAAAAACAACGAAATAACGCAAGCATCCATTTATTATAACAAAGAAACGAGAAAATAAACAAAATGTTATACGATCAAAAGTTCCGATTCGATTTACACTGTCCAACACGAAATTTGTTCAACAATTACTGTTGGGTAATTCTTATAGAGTTTTTTGCGCTGATTCCGAATCTGTCCTTAATTTTTCCCCTGGACGCACAGTTTTTAAGGAACTTAATTTGAAAAAGAAAATATCTTTTGCAATTGTAAACAAATATTGTCATGTTATTATAATATATTGCATTGTTCTTTGCAGCAATAGATTCTCTAGACATTTCCGAGTACAGTGATATCCAATATTGATACATTATGAATGTTTAAACACGTTTAAACAATCGTTAAAGATGGGGAGACACCATTTTTACACCAATTTGAGAGGCTATTTTTCAGTTTATGTTAAAAAATAAGGGTCCAGCGCAAAGTCAAATTATATCACGTGATAGAGCAGATTTTTATCTTGAGAAATCACTGTTTGATATTTACAACGTCGATGTTTTTTTCGATCCAGAAAGCAAAATATCTTTGCCCGACATGAGTTGTCGCCACTGCCACGCCGCACAATAGGAAATCGGTGACAAAATCAAAGAACTTTCGATAGAAATGAGATCGAGCGATGAAATTTTTTTTAAGTTAAACCTGAAACTTTGTAGAATATGAGAAAAATAGGGAGATTATGGTACGAACGTTCTTAACCTTGAAAAAATAAAAATGTAAATTTTTAACAATAATTCGACTTTTTGTAAAAACCGGAAATCGTAGACAAATTTTGAGACGAGATTTCAAATCAGCGTGAGAAAATCTACGGGAAATGATGTATAGCATGTTCAAAAAAAATTTGTTCCGTGCGTGGTATTGAAAAACCACGATTTTCTTATAATCGTGTAAGTTTAACGAATTTTATCAAGGTTAAATCACGTTCGTACCATAATCTCCCTATTTTTCCCATATTCTACAAAGTTTCAGCTTTAATTAAAAAAAAGTTTCTTCGATTTTGTCGCCGATTTCGTTCGAATTGCCCACTGTGTGACGTATCTCGTCGTATCTAGTGAATGCTTTTCTCTATAAAATCGGTATCAATGGCTCCGATCGGAAACATTGTGCCACGGGGTGTAGTTTGACAAACACCGATTCCTATGAATTCGCTATTTGAAGTTTAAAGGTATTTTAATGATTGCTCGGTAAACGCCACGGTTCCTTCCGTGAATAATTTTATGCGTTGGCATCGCATCAAACTTCCGCATTTCCGGCTTTCGGCGGAACCTACTTTTCGCGCGTCTCACATTTTTCGGATATTATGAGTCAGACTAATCGCTTATTTTTGGCATCACCAGATTTACACGGTCGCGCTATGCGTACAGAGTATGTATCTCGAAATGCAGATCCGATCGAACCGCGCGTCACAGACTGCTTTATCTCGTTCGGATTAATCGATACTACGTAATCCAGTCGATCGCATTAACATCACTGTTTCTATTCAACACCCACAATCCATTTCCACCTTCGAATTTCCTCAGATACATTCAAAGTACACGCGGCAGATTTTAATGGAACTGAACTTCCATGTGAGAAGTCTTTGTTGCGTGAATGCACTGTGCAAATACAGTGCGTCTCAAAATTCCTTGAACATCCGGAAATGGATGGGCAAACTGATTTGACCTAACAAATTTATAAAATGATAAGAGTGAAGTGAAAATGTACGAGTAATAAAATAAAATATATATTACAGTTATAGTGTCCAGAAATATTTATACGAAATGAGATTCGGCGACGATTCCCCTTTCCCCCCTAGATACACTTCAGCTTTGTGGTACTGTGACTTATTCGCAGACTACAGCACTTTGCTCACAACCATTATGTGGTAGTAAGTATTATAGTCTAGTCTTAAATACATAATTTTTAACTTCGCATAAAAATTACTTATTAATGTAATTAGATATATATTTAAATAAGAAGCAATATAAAATGATTTTCTATACCAGGAATTCTTAATATTTTCCGTTTAAATCAACTGTGCCAGCAATAATTTACCCTAATAATTCAGTTTACCCCAACCCCATTAAAAAACAGTCGATGGGTCTTAAGTCAGGTGATCTTGCCGGAAATTGAATGAAACCACCGCGTCCTATCCAACGATTCGGAAATATTTGATTAATGCATTTTTTGTTATTATTTTATAATGTGAAGGCAACCATCCTGTTGAAGCCACATTGTTTGTCGAATATGCAATGACAGATTACGTAGAAATGGCCATAAAACATCTCCTTAACTAATGGTTTCTAATAAAATTTATATGGCAACTTCCATAGCAAAATCGAGGTCACCTTGAGTTTACATATTTTTTCTTTTTCCCATATTTAGAAGAAGTCGAGACGAATTGAAAACACATATTACATGATATTTAACTAACTATTCGTTGATGTTGATACTAACATTTTCAGAAAATTCTAGATTATAAAACTCGATAGAATTTGGTGCGATTTTCATTTATTCCCGATATAAAAAGGCTACTACTACTGAAAATAAGATTTTATTTTAATTACTGAAGTACTAATCAGGAATTACTAATTACTGCTGTCAATACTTTCAGTGTACGTTGTATACTTCTGGAAAATGACCTCGACGATTTATCACTATTATTGACAACGAAGTGTAACTAAATTATTAAAAAGTTTGTGTGCCTCAAGAGTAAAAAAACGTAGGCAGTATGCAAATAAGTAAGGAGCATTAAATCTATACCCTGCGTCGCATTCTTGCGGTTCCTCTATTTTTGTACGAACTAAGAAAAATGTTCCACTATCAGAAAATCTCGTAATGCTTCCTAATCATAATAATGTTTCCTTTTTAATTCGGATTGCGAAGATTTTATTATACTAAAATCATGTATGAAAGAACTTTCGGTACGAAAAATGAAATTGTGACTTTTGTAATTGTTAATTTAATAGTGTATGTACATGTAAGTCTTTCTTGTTTAACAAATTATATTTTATAAAACCTACAGAGTGTAGAAATATTCGCATTTCGATTTATACTCGTTCACGAAAGGTTGGTTCGTTTAATTTTCATGTTCCTTCTACACACACGATAATCTAAACAAATCCTATCTCAGTAATCAAGATTGTTTAACTTTCCAATTATGTGCAATTTATCCTCGGTATGTTATGTGATGTAATTAATAATGCCTTGGAAGGAAGTTGTTGGTCAGTATTGTGTTCTTTATTTATCGTGCTAGTACATACAGTGAATCACGAAAGTAATTCCACGCACTTTAAAACAGTACAACTTTTTTATGATCGGACCAAACGACCTGACTTTTTCTGAGCAATTAGAAAAATTTATTTACCAAATGACATGCACGAAAGATTTTGAAAAAATTGCAATTGCTAAGAGTTATATGAGAAAGTAAAAGCGGCATCATTTATAACTTTTTTATTAGAGCCTGTATATGATTTCTCCTCTATTAAAATCATTAAGGGAAGAAATAACATTCAATTTGATTTCTACTTCTCGCAATCCATGCAGACAGTCGTGTCAATTTGACATAGTTTTACCCAAAATAAGTTATACTGTTTTGTTATTTGTAAGTAAATTTTTCCGAAACTTCGTGTGACTAATTTTTTTAATGCGGAACACAACCGAAAAACCTAAGATGTAAATGTTAACTCATCAATTTGACTAAAAAAACATTGAAATTTTTTTTATTTTGTGTTACTGTGTCAATTTGACACTGAGGGATAGATTCAGTTCGTGAAATGAGGGACGGATGAGGGTTAAAATTGAAATATTTTCATTTTCGAAATTGTATATCTTATTTAAAATACTATTCTTTAAGCAAAATAAAATCGAAAATATTATATAGTATTGGAAATACTTGTTTCGCCAAATAATGCCCACCTCTGGTGGTTTGGCCGTCGACGTCTACTTTTGTCTTCGTGGCTGTACTCTGTAATGAGCTAGTCAATATCAGTTTTATCCGGTAAAACAATCGAATGTAAGTTGTGTCATCTCTCATTGCACAATAATATCACCGCGACGACCAATGAAACGAGCAATTGCTTTTTAATTGGTGACGTGCGTCTCAACAATTGATGTCCTGAAGTATAAAGCACGATCCCTTCTTCCATCACACTTAACCAGTGCAAGAATTCGTGATTCATTATTTAGCCTTATGCACAGTCCGTCGCCGATCCGTTCTTTTAGTGCTTCAATTATGAATGATATTTCGCCGCCGAACTGGCTTTGATGCTTAGCGGAGATTATGATCAAGATATGCAGATTTTATGCAGCATAACGTCATGGAAAAACGCATTCTTCAATAAAATTAGTTTCTATATCGTCCGTATACGTTTCGCACAACTTTGCAGCATTCCTTCTAATTGTGTCTCCATTTAAATTTATTCAATTCACACAGAAACCCAAATTTTGAGTAAATGTCTTTGTAGGCACATTTTCTCTTTTGTACTTCTGCTAATAGTTTATCAATAATAGCATAATATGTAATAATACGGAATTCGTTATTATTACACACTTGCCATTTTTTTTATTAATCTACACACACACACACACACACACACACACACACACAGCAGAGAGGGTTTCGATTGAAAAAATACTACGGGAGTGACAGATTTTGTGAAACCCTACTATTTTTGTTTAAAATATTTTTCCAAAAAATAAATACTTCCCGAGATTTGAGATTCTAACTCGATAACTGTCCATTATTGAGCTTTGTGCCCATTGCATCTTTTGTTCAGTACATCATAACCTACAACATATGAAAAATCCAACTGATTTTACCCGGATAGATTTTTCATATGATTAGTGCAGGGTTTTTTAACTTCTTCGATGTAATTTCGTTGTACTGTTTTTTTCTTTTGCGAATTCGTGCCGAAACAAAGATATGCATACATATAATAGTTTCTATTTCATTTAGAACAGGTTATTTGGTTATTTTTGCCGTGAAAAGATTTTGAATAAAAACAATTAATGATAACAAAAAAATATAACACCAATAAAAATTGCCAACCCCAAAAGGCTTGCACCCTGGGGCTTAGACCATTTAGTCCTGTGGTTAGGGTGGCCCTGGGTGTCCTGTCATAGATAATAACATCGTAGAGTGATAGCTAACTGAATATTCCATTAACACTTAAAAATTGTAATAAATAACAATTAATACACCGAGTGACATTAATCTTTGGCGCGCTGGCTTGCGAGAAGCAACCAACCACTGAGGAAAACAATTCTTAGGAGATGATCTCACACGAAGACAACCTGCTAAAATTGGTTCTTACTGGAACGATACGGTCATTTTCTTTCTGCTCGAGTGAATACGCGAATCCCTTGTACACGCATGCAGTTTCATTCAGTAAATTGGGAATAATTAGCGAGCAGGATTGCTTTGGAAGAAGAGGTCAAACCACAGTTATTTTCTAGCCGAGGATAGACTTCAACGAAAACAAGTCACACTGACCTGGCATTGACTCAAATTTTCCGAATTTCAGTGTGACAACTATTTCCTTTACTTCCAGTTCCCGAAAATACAGAGCGAGATTCACCTAACATAACTCGCATATTATTCACTAGATGAAAAAAAAACTGGCAGGCAAAAATTGTATGATATTGATATTATTAACCCTTTGCACTGCGAATTATTTTTCAATTTTGTTGCCAACAAATCCCTACTATTTTAAATGTTTTATTTAAAATTTACTTCAGTGGACTGTTCCTTGACTGCTACTTATTTTAAACAATTTTGTTTACTAATTATATTCAAGATTGCTCTCAAACTTTTATGTAATTTATATTTGTGAGACTTATATTTATTTTTCTAACTACAAAGTAAAAAATTAAATAAATAAAGGAAGAACCCCAAATACGTATAAAAACCCGTTTCGTTTTGTCAATTTGTTTCTAACTAAAATGTAAGGAAATAAATGAATAAAGGAAGAATCCCAAATACATATAAAAACCCGTTTCCTTTACACTTTTCTTTCTCTGATGTCGAGTCACACTCGACAAAGGAGTGCAAAGGTTGCTACTCATTTTGTTCACTAATTATATTCAAAATTGCTCTGAAACTTCGTCGTAATTTATATTTGTAGAACTTATATCTATTTTTAACTAAAAAATTAATAAATGAAGAACCAAATACATATAAGAACCCGTTGTATTTACATTTACACTTTTCTTTCTCTGATGTCGAGTGACACTCGACAAAGGGGTGCAAGGGGTTAAATCATATTAATTCAATCATTTTTAAAGTCATTCACATCATGTTAAAGTATTCGTATTTCCAATCATGTAAAAAGTATTCGTACATCCTTTAAAAACGCTTTTAATAATAATTAGAAGAGAATAAATTTTTTAAAATTGGACCAAGCGATTTAATGCGTAAATAATTTTTTTTAAAAAATGATTATTGAACGCAATTACGAAGAAAAAAGTAACGGTCAGAGTTTTCAAGTCTTTTATCTGTGTCTGTGATAAGACGCATTGGCTAGTAAAAACTAATCTGTCTAAAATTTGAAAAAAAATTCGAGCCGTTTGGTCCACATTTTAAAAAATTATTCCTTTTTGGAATGGTGTACAAATACTTTTTAATTATTTCAGAGATATCGACAAAATTATGTGTATTTTAAGCTGTTGTTAGTCAATCGTGAACAAAGCAAATCATATTTGTTTAAAGAACATTGTCAATACAATACATTACATTATTTTATTGATATCTCAAAAAGTATTAGGTGTACACAGAAAATAATGTAATACCATTTCGTGCTTTTCTTGATGTTTGATTCAAACATTATATTTCACTGTTGTTTTCAATCAATATTGCAAGCTACTTAGAAAAAGTTTCTCGATGTCTCGCAGATAATTGTAACATGGAATTACATAGTAATAATTATGAATTTTAAATAATTTACTTTTAATCCTCTAAACTTTTGTCCCGCTCTTAAAAAAATATACCCATTATTTTAATATTCTTTTTTATAAAATTAAAGGAAATTACACACAGTTATTCTCAGTGGATTACTATGATTTCCCATAGTAACAAAATCTCCTAACATTCAAATCTACACACTAACAATTACAATTCGTACAATCTAGTAACAATTCCTGTGTAGTTGTTTGTTAATCAACAGGGTCTACTCAAAAAACGTTAATCGTTTATCGTTTTTAAGTTTGTCTGACTTAATTCGTCCAAGTTTCAAAAAAATTGGTTGATGATCAGATTAAAGAATTTCTGTTTAGTATTGTGACACACGAAACTTTTTTCGAAGCATTAGAAATTTCAATCCGTTATATTTCACAACGAATGATACAAGAATGGACACACTTATAGAATGACTGATGCTCCAAAATGAGCTGAAACCCGCAAGACACTATAAAAACGATGCATCTTCCACGGGAAACTGGAGCAACCTTCTATCATTCTCATAAAGTGCCTCTCTCTTCGCGTCGGCCGTTTCCCATCAGTCACCAAAATATTTTTAAACGTAACTAAACAGTCAAACACCCTTCCGGATTAAATAAATACAGTATCTTTAACCAATCCACAATTGTATCGTGGCTTATGCACCTCATCGCTATCGTCTCAAGCTTCCAATATTCATGACTTTTTTTATTAATTTCTCAATACTGAAAAATTATCATGTGATAAATGCAAAGAATATATTAAACGACTGCGGATTTATGCATGTGTGTAAAAAATTAATAAGTGAAATATAGAAGAGTTGAAAAATCGAAAGATTTTGAAAAACATTGATCTACCATTTGCAACTTCGAATTATTAAAAATAGAAACAACTTACCACTTGGTTCGTTGTTCTTAAAAGTGATACAGACGATTTTTATTCTACATAAAAATTCACAGCAAGCTTCGAAACTCCGTTTTTTTCAATCTTCTAATAATTTAATACAGAGTTTCGAAGTCTCCCAAGTTTCGAAGACTTCGATATTTCTGAAATCGAGACTTCGAAGCTTTGAAATCTTCGACCTACGAAGAAAACACCCCTAGTTAACAATATATAAATATAATTAACGTGCAAAGTAAAAAATACTGCTCCTATTTAATTTCGTGTTATTAGTTATAAACAAAATAGAAATAGTACAAAATATAATTCAAGTGATATTTAATTTTTCATAATCGAAATTAAATGATTTATCTAATTGACTAATTACGAAAATGGTATAGCATGTGTATAACTAACATAGATCTAAAAATATATATTTGAAATATTCATTAATGGCCCAAATAAAAAAGATTAAAAAAATGCTGTTATCATTTTTGCACGTAACCTTGTAACTTACATGATTATTGGAAAATCTATTTTGGTACAATTACAATAAAGTTATTAGTTTTTAAAAGGTGTACGAATAGTTTGTACACTCACTGTATTTCTACTAAAAAGAATAGTTATATTTTTACCTTCGTCTGAAGTAGAAAATTTGTTATTACTCTTAAAAGAAATAAAACAAATATTTGTATGACATCGTGTCAGGCTCATTGAACCATTCAATTTTCCCCTGAAAATATTTGACGTATCTTTGAAAACATATTTGAGATGTAAACATTAGATGAATCACCCTGTATTATTCGATAGAAGTATTGGCTATTTCACACGCGTTTCAATTACAAAAGCATTCGATGCTGCCCATCACTGGTCGTTACAATTACAAGCCATAGCAGAGAGGAAAGTGACCGCGCTGCACTGAGAGTTTATTGACGCGTGTCAAAGACCTGAACTTGTAAATCAATCTATCAATTAAGACAGAGGTCGGACAGAATTGCTCTTTTCGGTCGGTTTTCGAGGGCTACACTCTTTTTTCCCACCACGCTTATCTTAGCTTGCCGTGTTGTTTGTATCGAATCATGTAATCGAATTTTAAACCATTTTCCGTTTCTTTCAATCTTCTAATAATTTACTACAGAGTTTCGAAGTTTCTGAAATCGAAGCTTAGAAATCTTCGACCTTCGAAGGAAAGTTACACCCCTAGTGGTAACCACGTGACCCCACCACCTATGTCTATGTAGAAATTGAACTTACACCACTTTCATAATCAATCCCTACGCAATCTCTTTCACTAGTCAATTTCAACTTGAACATTGGCATTTTGTAAGATATAAAATATTAACTAGCTACAAATAAAAATCTTACAGAAAATTAATCGCAAATGATGTGATACCTCTTTCTCTAAAAAAATGGACTTTTACCACTTTCAAAATAAACAGTCCATATATAGACGATTGTTTTCCAAATAATTCGTTTCAATTAATCTTTTGAATTACAAATTAATGTTTAATTAAGTCAAGTTAAGAGGCGCATTTAGTCATTACGTAATACGCTACTGGATTCGTGTACTGTACATGCTACATAAACCATATCTGGTTTAAAGCGTTAAATAAAGAATAATAATAATAATAATAAAAGTTTAATGTTCTCGGCGCTACGGTTCGATCAATTACTACTGAGAAATCAAAGAACAATTTTGCAGATTATCAAATAATCATCGACGTTTCGATTCTAGTTTGAATCCTTTTCAATGTGTATTTGCATTTCGTTTGTTTTTGATGTGATTTAATACTTTAATATGGACATCGTGATACACGTGTTGTACGTGTGTCGTCAATGCTTGTTGTCACTGTCTCAGTAGTAATTGAGCGAATAGTAGCGCCGAGAACATTAAGCTTTTGTTATTAACAACTAGCTGACCCGACAGACGTTGTCGTGTCCAAATTTCAATAAATTTGTTTGAGATCGTTCTAATTACGCATATCCATTGTTCAAATCGTCTTGAGTTTATACAAAAATCGGAATTTTTCGGAAAAAGTTCGGAACCCACCATAAACAGTAGGTCCCGCTGAAAAGGCGATGTGAGAGTGGAAAGAGGAAGAGGATTGGTAAATGAATTTGAGGGGACCAAATATCATGGTACATACATACATATTATTAGTTATTACTAAAAAAATATACGATTTCTTATTGGGAAGGGATGCTCTATATCATACAAAACATACTAAGAGAAAATATGGGACGAAACGTTGAGGACCTTGCAAAGAACTTAAGCAATTTTGCCTGATGAAATATGCTACTTTCTATACGCTCAAATTTAAATGTTCATAGTAACTAAAATATTTATTCAATTTCATTAATTTCTTCATTTTCTAGGTCCATAGATCCTTGCAAAGCAATATAAATTAAATGGTTTTCAATTTCGAAAAGTCGACTTTTTGGTCGAATGTCCCTAAATTTTTCGATCCGGACCACTGTGAGCCGTTCTCACGTGATGTCGTGACCAACGAACAGCATTTCATTTTTATTATATAGATGTAGAAGATAGAGAAGATAGATAATACGATCGATAGAAGAGAAATAATAATAATTTGTTTCAATAATGCCGAAGCTTGTCGTTAACATCTTCCGCGAGGTAGTCGAAGGTGGAGAGGAGGAGCGCGCGCACGCGCCGCCGCGTGTGTATTTAAGTGGGTGTGCACGCGCGTGTTTGGAAGAGTTTTACGGAGAAAGGGAAGCTCGACGCATGCTTCCTTCCTTAATGTCGACCGGCCCCGAAGGATTCGAGTGTTCCGCTACGGTGTTCAGTGTCTCGCGTTGGATCCTCGGTGATCGTTCCAAGCAGCTCGTAGCTCGCGTCGGTTTTGTGAATCACGGGTGGATCGCGGCCCGGTACTTATCGGCAACTGTCAAACCTCGGCGACTCGTGAGTGATTCTGTTTTCAATCCAATGGAGCAGTGAGATTTCACTCTGTCTTAATTGTTCGCGCACCGTTCATTGTTTCTGTAGTTTTCTCGGCGATTTGAAAACCGCGCCGTCGCGTTCGGAAGGATTGTGTTTCCACCGTGAAGCGAGCGGGGACTTTGATTTTCACATCGGAACACACGCTTCCTCCTTGCATGTGATCTGCCAGCCCGATTTTTGCATGTCCCGTTTCCGATCCGGAGTGACAGCAACAAACGAAAACCGCCTCTCCGTTACGTTTTCCTTTCTCGTTCGCCGTTTCCTCGAATAGTTTTCACGATGGAACGTTGTGCATGGTGTTTCTGCATGTTGAATGTTGATTTCATGTAAGTTTTTTTTTTATTGATAATTTTAAGGATTATAGTCCGCGGCAGCAGAGTTTCGAAGAGCACTTCTTCTGCTGGACTGGTTCTAGATTCTTTTTCCGAGTATGTGAGGAGTAGACTGTGGATCTTTATGCATTTGTGGCTTGTGAAAATGTTCAAAAAATATTGGAGTATTTAATTCAGAATAATTTAGTACGTTTTTATTTATTTTGGGTTTACTTTAATTTTATTTAATTCCACTTTCGTAAAATTTACCTACAACAATTGAAAATTGCATAAACATCCGTAGTCTAGTGATGAGATTATAATTCGATAAAATAGTCGAAACTGCAAGTTTTATATTTCTTTGAAAATTGAGATGCGGAAAGGAGGATCATTGCTATTTCAAATCCAATTTTAAAGAAATACTCTGAACCATTCAAGAGCACTTCCAGAAATGTAGTTTCCTATTGTGTTTCTCGCGTTTTACATTACTTTATAGATTATTATTCTAGCGTAACAAATTATACTACAGTGTCTTATACGTATCTCTATGCACTTAAGCTTGTGAAAATTTTCAAAAATATTGGAGTATTTAATTCAGAATAATTTAGTACGTTTTTATTTATTTTGGGTTTACTTTAATTTTATTTAATTCCACTTTCATAACATTTACCTACAACAATTGAAAATTGCATAAACAAATTGATAATTTCATTAGGCATAACTCATCATTAAACAGTGGATCTTTATGCAAAATAAAAATTGTCTGCATGAATTGCAACAAATTGGAAGGAAATAGAAATTAATATTTTTCTTAATCTTTTTAATCAGTTGATGGAATTATTAACACTATATTTGAATTCCTTAAATGTTTTTACTATTTTAAATTGCACAAATCCGCTGTCTACTTATCAGAATGTTCTGAAATTTTTTAAAATCTTTTTACTGATTCAAATTGCAATTACTTGTTTTTTATCATAACCGCATTCCGCGTACGAATTATTATGTAAAAGAGAAAATCTAATTATTTATTTTCATGACGCAATCGTGGTGCGTTTCGAGAGAAAAATGTTGAAATGTAAGTGTAAAAGGCATAGTTTGTAAATAATTATTTTTCAAATGTAATTACTAGACTACGGATGTTTATGCAATATTTAATTTTTGTAGGCTTTTCAGAAAGTCATTATGTGAAATGTTATTTTTAATGGTAGTGGTCTTCGTAGTTCTAAAATGGTTATCCCAAAAGTTTCTTTCGGAATTGTGTTACTTTAATATTGCTAAATAAAATATTAGGAAGTACTAAAAATATTAACATAAAGATAACCGCATTGTTTGTATTTATTTAGCAACATTAAAAGAACACATTCCGAAAGAAACTTTTGAGAAAACCCAATATATAAAAATCGTACTAAATTCTGTGGAATTTTATTTTCTAGCATTTTTCAAAAAATTTTTTAAGCCATAAATGCATAAAGATCCCTAATCTAGTAATAACTATTTAAAAATATTACAGGAATTTTGTGTCTCGTATAATCTGATAATTTTCTTTTGTGGAAATTATAATTATAAAGTAATTACTTACGCGATACAAAGACAATATCTGTATATTATTATTTCTACATTATCTATTTTATGCGAACGAGACTGCTCCATTATACGTGTAAAGTGAACGAAGTAAATTGCCTATTCTAAACTCAAGTCACTTGTACTTTTCGACGTATTTTCGCAAAACTTCAAGTGCAAGCTGAATGTTTATAGATCGGAAGTGAAACGTTTCTAAGCATGTGATCGTTCGATCGCTTTCACAGTCCCAAAATTAAACCCTATGAAATTCTGAGATATTCGCGTAGAACTCGTAAGAATGTTTACAGATTTATAAGGACGTACTCCGGAACAAAAAATAAAATAGATTGCCAATAGTGGCTCATAGTTTTTGTAGTTAAAAATATTTTCGGGCAAATTTTCTTTGTAGATTTATAAGGACGTACAAAATCTTTGTGATTTTAAATGTATTAGTTACAATTTGCTTCAGAATGAAAAGATAACATAGAAATGTAAATATTAACATTGCTAGCTTGATTTTCCTTGAAAATGGACTTGTGCCACTTTCAAAATAAACGCGAGGAAACTTTTAAAAGAAGAATCATTTTAAAATTTTTTTAAAAATTACGATTTTTGATAGTCTAGTTAACATTTAAGTTATTAGATGGTATTTTAAATTTTAACAACGTACAACGACTCTCACTATATTTAGACCCTCTTAAAAAGACGATAACTTCTTCAATATCGGACCATATGATTTGAAATTTTTTGTTTAATTTATCTTACACGTTGTTCATTTCCCTTTCGATTTTCCAGTAGCTAGTAACCTACGACGAGCAGAGCTGGGGAAAATAGTATTTTAAATAGTAAATAATAAATAATCCTACTTATTTTTTTTCTAAGTATGTGTACAATTTTAAAAATAAAATATATTATTTGATGCAGTAATTTTTGAAAATAAAATATTTTATTTGATCCAGTAATTGTTTGAAAATAAAATAATTTATTTGATCCAGTAATTATTGAAAATAGTAATTTATTTTATTTGCAAAATAAAGTCGAAAATATTAAATAGTATTTGAAATATTTGTTTCGCCAAATAATGCCCACCTCTGCCACGAGCTATACTTTATTGCTACGGTATGGTTCGTAAAAATAAGTAATGTATATTATCGTGTATCTTAATTGTAACTTTCGATATCTGAGCTATAACAAAAAGGTCGGGATCAATAAATCACGCTTTCGAAGACTCGAAAGAATCAAAACATGTGGCTGAGAGTTCATGCGTGTGCAATTAAATGGGCACAATAATTCTGTGATAGATAAAATGAAATTTCGTTCATTGAACATTTTTTTTTCATTCATTAAACATTGTGTGTAAACACGATACGTGTTTATTCATTGCTCGGCGTACGCAGCGGATTTTCAAACTTGATCTTTTCGAATACTATAAGCTATAGAAAGAATATCACATATTGTACATTTTCTGCTTAATTTATCGTGAGAAATTATCTCGTACCCGTTTGCATAGCTTCGGATAAGATTTGTTCAAGAAAGAAATTATATCGTTTTTTTTAGATCGATTTCACAAAAATAGTTTGACACATTTGAAACAATAGTTTTTTTTAGAACTTTCTTATAATTATACATGTAATTCCTATTTATATTTGACAATGGTAGTCGTTACTAGACTGCGGATCTTTGTGGAAAATAAATGTTTGCATTGCTCGCAAGACAAAGAAGCCAAATAAAATATTTGTTTTAACCTTACTTTTTTTTTTATTAAGAAGAATAAAATACACTGACGTATATAAATCTGTTTAACTCTTTGGGGTCAGGTGGGTTAAAAACTGTCCCACCTTTTGCTTAGGTTTTTGTGCATAGAGGGATGTATTTTAACCCTTCCTGAAAAGTTGAAATTACATCAATATTAAAAACATTCTGTGCAACTTGGGTTTTTATTTAAATCGTTTATCGATTTAAAATTTTTAAAATCGTATGCTTCAAAGCGTTAATATGTCTACCGTTTTAAATTGTACTCACCCATTTTTCTCACAACCGCATAAAATATATCTATCTATAAAAATTTCTATCCTGGGGAAATTAAAGGTTTGTACTTATTGAGGTTTGTTCTTAATTTACAATTTGGTTACGCACATGTGTCTAATTAAAATTAAAATACAACAGTTAAGATATAATAATCTTAAAAAATAAACATTCAATATGATAAAATAAACTGAAATGTGTACAGGGTATTCCGCTTAAACCAGAATACTTAAATGTTTTCTGTGTCTGCAATAACGAGAGCAACATGGTGTATGTAATTTAAATGGTTTCCAAACATGAAGGAAATGACGGTAAATTTTCTAAATGAATATCCTTGTTTAATAATTTTTTAATGGCACCCATGCTTTTTCACTTATATGCAAATTATTTTTCCTTTTGTGATTTACAGACACCGAATCTTACAATAACCTAAAAAAAGAACGAACAATAATTTAAAATATGTTTAAATTGAAGTACATTTGAAAGAACGTATAATAATGTTGACTATAGCAAACAATAGGAAAAGTTCGTGTATGTAAGTAAAAAACTCTCAGTGGCCATAAAAAAACCATTAAAAACTAGATTTATTAAAAACATCTCTGAAAATCATTTATGTCGTACAACAAATATTACGATTATTATTGTTGCAGATAGAGGAAACATTTAGATGGTCTGTTTGAAATGGAACACCTAGTTTATTCGTCCAATAAACTACAGTGAAAAATTCATAGAATTGTAATTAATTAATTGGAGCAAAGTGGAGGAACTGCTGTAGAATGAAAGGGATAAGCAAATAAATAATGTGAAAGTTATTAGCTGAAGTGATTGAGCTTTTATGGATTCAAGGTTAATACAATAATATTGGCAAGGTCAAGACAAGGTCAAGGCACAAAAAATAGTAAGAAACATCAAATGATATAATACGATATCTGTCAGGCTATTTGTCTCTTTAAATTGCAATTACTGATATGGTAAAATATTGTTAAACATAAATAATATAAACAGAAGGTTGTAAAAGTATCTAGCTTCTTATTAGGAAACATTCATTCCGTGTAATTAAATATAATTTCATATATCTGAATAATTAATAAAAGAATTTTATTACTATTAAGTTATAAATTATAAAATATACTTTAATGTATTTACACATAACATCACTATACATACATTATACATACGTGCTATAATGGAACTGATAAATGGCGTCAACTGAGCAGCTGATGGTAAGACTATAAAACACATAACTCTTCGTGAAATTGTCTAAAATTAAACCTCGGAAAAGTTTCGAAAAATGTCGAAGATTGTTTGTACATTATTTATAGTAACATTGTTTTAGTGACAGATTCCAGTTATAAATTTTATTTTTCTATGAGATTACTATTTTATAGACGTTAAGTATCTTTTATGTTTTTCATTTCAAACGATTTTGCAAGTTGTTATGCGATTTTTAGTTTTTTTTATCGGGAACTAGGTCAACACCATAAACAATAAGGATGATAAAAATATAGTATGTAATTAAAATGTTACTATTATACTGCAACATTCCCAAATACAAAGCAGAAAGGTTCTTACCTTCCCATCATTTACTTTCGCTGTAAGAAATTTTTAAAAATGATTAAGTTTCTTTATTAATTATTAGACAACGAATCTTTATGCAATATAAAAGTTTTCTACCTGGGTTGAAATAGAAATTTATGTAGTGTAACTCAAGATCAGAAAAAGAAAAATGTAACTGAAACGGGTTTTTAGATGTAATTGGTTCTTCCTGTATTTATGTAATTTCTTATTTTTTAGTTAAACACAAATATGAGTTTCACACAAATACAAATTACAACAAAATTTGAGAGCTTTATCTAATATAACTAAATTAGTAAAGAAAATTGTTTTAAAATGAGTAGCAGTGAAGGAACTGTCCTTTGAAGTAAATTTCAAATAAAATACTTAAAACAGTAGGGAGTTGCTGGTAGTAAAAATAAAAAATAATTCGGAGTGCAATGTGTTAAGATGCTCACAATTAGATTGTTATTTAATGTTTAAACATGCACTATCTTTAACCCCGGAGTTAGTAATTCTTCAATTCTGATTGACAGTGTGGACTTAATTACATTTTGAAAAAGTTGTGATTATAATTCATTTCTGCACTATGAGCATTCGCATTCGCTTTCACGTTCACGTTCATGGCCAATGGTAAGAGAAGATCGTCTGCGAAGCTAACAGCAAAAATGTTTGAATATTTATTTGCTTTGGCGTTGCACGGTTAACATGTGTATTAGATATGTGTATTCCAAGGTACTGGGAAACGATACGAACTGATCGCATGAATTGCGTTTCGAGAGCTAGAGGAATCTGTTGAACATGTGTTCAACTCAATTCACTAAAACGCAATTGACAAAAGACCTATTTGCAGTAACTCAATTGTCTTATCCAAAGCAGACAGTCTGCTGAATAATAATTAGACTGCGGATCTTTATGCATTTATGAAGAAATTGGTTGGGTGAAATATGAAACAGTGAAACATTTTAAAAATTCGAGAATGTTGTAATTAATGTAATTAATGTAACAAAGTTGTTAAGGGATGAAATCAATTTTTATGTTATTCTTGCTCCCCACAATGAATGTAAAATATTTTATAGTAGCCTATAGGGTTGTCTGTTAACACGCATACGTACACACACACATCATCTGTACTTCAACCCTATAATTCGAAGAATAGTGTAGGCAAATAAAAAATATCATTCTGGTTTAATATGTTCTGGTGTAATTATTGGGTTTGCTATAATACAAATGATCTGGGTCTCTTAGAGTTTACAGGAAAATTAAGGTTACAATTAAAAATAGGAAAATAATTAAAATGTAACCAAGAGTATCTTTGATTAAAAAATAAGGAGTAAAATATGTTAGGTAATAGGGTTGAAATACGGATGTTGTACGTGTGTATATATGCGTGTTAACAGACAACCCTATAAGTGTAACAGTAATTGATCGTCCTTTATGACTGTATATGCAATACAAATGCACGTTACTGTTCATGTCGTCTGCATGTCAGGATAAATGTAGAAATATCACTGATTCTTTTTGTTTATTATTTATATTAATTTTCCTATGCAGTAAATTACAATTAGGATGTTCCGTGCTTTCATAATTTATATCGACAAATCTTTTTTATAGAGAATGATGAGTGTCGATTAAGGCCGTTACTTTTTTCCGAAGCTTCGAGGTGTCGAAGTTTCGAAGCCTTCAAAGTGTCTGAAGTTTTGAAGTGTTCGTGTGAAGTTATAACTTATTACAGATCACCTGTTACGCCATGATTTTTGACAAATTAAAATATGAATAAAAAATTTGACAGGATTTTCACAGAATATAAAATGTAAAAAGAAGCTTCAACAATGAACCTACCGAGCATTAAAAGTAACTGGAACATGTTCCCTTATAAAAATGAGAAATTGATTTTATTTAGACTTTCTGCGGTTCTTATTGTAAATGCATGCTCTACTAAAAATATCTATACAATCATTTCTTATGAAATCTTGTTTGTTATTTCAATAATTGTAAAATAAAAACGTTTAGTGTTAATTCGAAGCATCGAAACTTCGATTCTCGTCACTAGACTCCGGATGTTTATACGATTTGCAATTTTTGTAGACGAATTTTAAGAAAGTCGAATCAAATAAACTCTTATTTTTAGTGGCAGTAGCCTTTTTAAATCTGAAATAAATTAATAAAAAAATTAATTAATCGTACTATATTCTGTCGTATTTTATATCCCAGAATTTTTTGATAAAACGCCATAATTGCATACAGATCCGCAGGTCTACTCATCACCTTCAAAGTTTCTAAAATCAAAGCTTGAAAATCTTCGAAGGACAGTAAGAGTCCAAGTGTCGATTAGTGAATTAAAAAAGTATACGTTCCCAATAATAAAAATAATCGAAACAATTCACTACTTATCTGAACTGTTTTTTTTATATAATACATACCGTTAAAACCGGTCAGCCTGAACATAAATTATAAAAAGAAAGTGGCTGAAAACTTCTATAGACACATTGTTGTTATACTTTTAGAAAATAATGTAAAATAGTCAGTACTCGTGCAAACCTAGTGTCAAAAATGAATATCCCATTTCCGAGATAAAGTATTTTTCTTAGTGTTCCAAATTCTTTTCGCGTGCAGAAACTACTATGTGAAGTTACATTACAAAGTATGTATTGTGTAACCAACTGTTTCCTTGTGGTTCTAGATATGTAGGCACAAAGTCGCTGTAAGTTACCTATTGACGCACAGAAACATGCTAAATGTTAAGATAATGTGGTATTCAATGAGATTCTCGTAACAGTTGCCTTGCAGAATAATTGGCCGAATACACTTACAAATAGCTAATATTAACCCGACAGTCGCTAAGGAGGTATGGACTTCATTATTTACGGGAAAAATGACCGTAATCGGAAAACCGTCTGGAAATTTCAATACCGACTTCAAAAATTTGGCAAGCACGCGTGCGATTTCATTCAAGTCGGCTGACGCGTCTGATTACAACCAACCGACTCTACTTACAAATATATATATTAAGCACAAGGACTCTCGAAAATTACCGGTGTTTGATTTTTTTTTTAACTATGTGCTACCGCTTTGAAATATCGTTTTCTATCGATAAAAAATGAGGGGCCTAATACTTTCGGAGATATTCAATAAAATTGGATTTTCCACCCCAACTTTGAAAGCTATTTTCACACCCTCAACATGAATCTCAGCCGCTATAAAAAAAATACGTGTCAAATATTTTTTTGAGTTGTATATCATACTAAAATTTCATTAAAATCGGCATGTTACGATTGGGTAACCTCCCTTGTTAGAATAATTAGTTTTATATTATGAACTTGATAATTTCGGCGCTAGATTCGATCAATTATAAAGAAACAACAAGTATGCAATTATTTAAACATGTTTCTCGACGTTTCGATCCCTGTGTGGATCTTGCATACTTGTTGTTTCTTTATAATTGATCGAACCTGGCGTCGAAATCATCAAGTTCATAACATATTGAAATTTCGATCGAAAAGAAATTCACCTTAATTAGTTTTACTTTGAATTTCAGAATTCTGTCTTTATAATGTTACTCTCGGTTACACAATTATCTGAAATGAGTAATATTTTGGATTTTGATGATTGCAAGTATTGTTACTTTATAGCCACAAAAGTTTTTCAAAGTGTTCAACTACGAAACTTGACTTTTGCCCAGTAGAATCGCGTTTCTGGACCACTGTGGCGTCCGTGTGCAAAAGTATGAATGAAAGGAACGTTTGGCAAGCCGTTACGATATCCGGGAACGGAGCCAAGTAATTTCAAGGGAATTTCTCGCACTACGAGCACGCGTACGAAAGCCAGCAACGTGAGAAACGTAACTGGGGAAGTAACTAGTACGTACATACAACACTTACAGTGACTCTTATCGATATATGTATATTCGGACACTTAAAAGATGATGACGTTTTTAATATTGGACCATATGACTGAGATTTTTTTAAAAAGTTAGTACAACTAGTGCACTACATAACTGGGAAAATTCTTTTTCAAAAATTGCTATTGGTCGAAGTTGCAGAGAAAACATTAAAAGTTGTTTTTTTAGAGCTTATTTATGTGGTTATACTAACAATTTTGAAAATACGTTTTGTAGATCTGTGTCAATCGCACTTATTCTGAAAATTTCATCAAAATCGGTCAACGTTGCACTGAGTTATGAACACGTTTAAATATGGTGAAGATCGTTCTTTCTGTAATTACATATCTTAATGCCTTACGTCAAATTTTTAGAATATGTATAATTGAGTCGTTTATTTTGTATGTGGCCCAAGCCCATTTTCGAGAAAACTCAAGCTAGCAATTTTAATATTTATATTTCTACGTTATCTTTTGATTCTGAAGCAAATTATAACTAATGCATTTAAAATCAGTAATATTTTGTAAAAAGGAAATTAGCTGGTTAATAAAATGATACAAATTTTTATTTTGGAAGTGGCTTAAGTCCTTTTCACTCCAGCAGACGTCTACTAGACCTCTAGTCTCCAGAGAAATATTAAAGTAGCTTTAACGTGGCTAAAAATTGTTCAAACTGTTGAACGTAATGGCAAAGTCATAGACCATAAATTATTAGTATCAGGTCATTCGTTCAAACCAAATGACAGAGACTTAAAACAAAAATAATTTACTGTTTGTCCCCCAAGATTGTTATTACAATACAGTTATCAGGAAGTGCCGGTAGGGTAATAACTTCGAATTCATACAGGAAGTTCAATATTACTGAAAAATTATTGAATTCATATAAGGAATTTAATATTATTGAAGGATTATTTTTATATAGAAAAATTAAAATTATAGAAGAATTATTAAATTTATATAAAAAATTTTATATTATTGAAGAGTTATTGAATATATATAGACAATTTAATATTACTAAAGGATTATTGAATTCATATGAAAAATTTAATATTATAGATGGGCAGTATTGCATTTTTATAGAAGTAATTGATTTGGATTTATATCGGAAATGAAACAAGAGGATTTCATATCAACAAAAGTTTTGGAGGATGCTATTTTTAAAAGGGTAAAGAATTCTAACGGAGAAACAATAAATTGGTTAAAAATATGCTGGATGCGTTGTTTGATCGAGGTCCTACTGTACTTATTAGACGTCATTTACTAAACTAATTCTTCTAGCCTCACAGAGAAATTGAAGACGTTTGGTCCGTTCATAAAAAAGTTATTCTGATTTGATGAGAAGGCGCATCCAGCACCCTTGCAATTCTGGAAACGAGTCTATCCTCTTAACCCTCATCCGTCCCTCGTGTCAATTTGTTAGTTTTCCCAAAATAAGTTATACCGTTCTGTTATTTGTAGGTAAATTTTCCCGAAACTTCGTGTCTTTTATTTTTCTAATGCGAAACACAACCGAATTTTGTTTTGTTTTTGTTAATGCGGAACAGCTAACCGAAAAACGTAAGATGTAAATGTTAACTCAACGATTTGACTAAAAAAACATTGAAATTTTGTTCATTTTGTGTCACTGTGTCAATTTGACACCGAGGGGCAGATTCAGTTCGTGAAATAAGGGACGGATGAGGGTTAAGCAGTGAGGGAATGGACTGATTGAGGGTGGGGACCGTGTGACTCGCGACGAAGAAGAAGTTGGGCAGCCCTGTCTTTATAGTGTTGGAGTCTGCGCGGCATCGGCTTTTTCGTCCGGGCTTTGCAGCAATAAATCCACCTTTCTCCGAAAATCTATTTTTCCGTCGACCATCGCGCGCGAGCTTTCAAAAATACGCGAAGGTTAAGAACATGAGACTGTAAACAATCACGAGTATTCCAACCAAGTATGCGTTCAATGCATCCTCGTTCTTCCATTTCTTTTTTTCTCTCGAGTCAGTTTCTTTAGGACTTCAGAACAAAGACCGGAAACATAATCCGAAGAATGAGTGGTGATTTACATGTTTACGTTGGTTTTGACGTAGCGATGGTGGCTCGGACGTTTGAAAACGTTTACGCGGCCGCGAATTTTGAGTATTTATAGTGAATGCGAAACTGCGGAGCAGAATAAAGTAGAACGTTAGTTTTGATTATTGATGACAAACTGTTATATTCTTGATTGATAGACACGATAATCTGGATGCACACTTTTAATGAATCATCATTAGACTGTGTAATTCCTCCACAGAAAAACAAATTGGAGAGGCGTAAGGTGAAATGCCCTGAGCCTGGACAGCATTTTTGTTATTTTTAATTTTGTCAGTTTAGATAAAGAACAATAATTTTTTAAGAGTCTTAACATACGATTCAGATTTTGTAAAGTAATTCAAAATCTTAAAATCATTGTTTAGCCTACGTAGGGACAAATGGAATTTGCATATAAATATGTATCTATGACATCGAACTTTATTATAAAAAAATATATAGTTCTATTAAAAAAAAATTGATGACCTTGATATCTAGAAAAAAAAATGACTTTGAAAAAAGTTTCTTCCCAATCATTACATTGCCCCTTCAGTTAGGTGAATATTGTCCTATAACGTTTTTTTCGATTACTAAAACTAAGCGAGATATTCAAGTTAGCTGGGACACTCTGTATATGGATTCTTAAAGAAAAAAGACAAATTCAACGATATATTATAATGTCTACTTATGTCAAGATTTAAAAAATTCAAAATTTCGGTCCCAAATTTATTCCAGATCATTTTAAAAGAATTCTTTGATCAAAAAATAAGGTCCACCCTATTGTGCACATTTAGGGCATTTCACCTTGAATCTTGCTTATCCGCGACTGGTCGAGTGTCGAATTAGTATAAAATTTATTTCACCTAGTTTCCCGTAAACGGCTTCAACACGTGCACACAGATGTGCGCGTCATGAAAAATAATTGGGTGCCGTTTATGAGCGAACTTGTTTTTGTTAGGGAACTCCCGGGAATCCAGAAGTAAAAACTCGTATATATGGATCTCATGAAAAATGCAATTATTCAAATGTTCATTAGAGCTTGACTCGTATTGTGCCCCTTCTTCGATGTTATCATTCACTTCATAATTTAAGCGAGCGTTGCATAACATGAATTGAGTATCACTTTTTTTCTATAAAACCTGCAAGTAGCTCAACGCCTATAAGCAGGCGTATCGAACAAATTGCTTGGTAAAGGAAACGAATGTTTATCGCGTGTAATATTTTTCAACATGAACAGATTGAAATATTTTTTTAATATACATAAAAATAATATACTAATAACACGTAAATAGTAAGTTGGGGTCTCTTAGACCCCGACCAATGAATTTTATAAGTAGCCACGTTTTTAATAAATTCCAGATAAAGTATAACACAGGATAAAAAGTAAACAAACAGATTTAATTTTATTCATATACAAATTCCTTTGAAAAATCTGAAGCTGAGGTCTCTGAGACCCCACATTACACTTGCAAAGGTTAAGATTGTTGCACAGACGAGTCCATAATGTCTTCATCGTTATCGTATTAGTTAACCAGAGTTAACTAACAATTAAATAGCAGAAAGTTTAAAAATCTTTCACTCAATGTCCCATCTTCTGTCAGGAGTTGATTTATTAGTCAATACTAGACAAAATATTGTTTCAGATAATATGTTGTAGTACAGTCTATTTTATTTGAAATTGTGCATGTAACTTTGCGTGAAAAATATATTAAACTTGTGTATAACTTTGAATATGAAGTGCAGTGACTTTCATTAATATTTGAACACTCACAAAGACACGATAACGTTTTTAATATTGGACTATACGATTTGAACTTTTTCGAGAAGCCACTGCAATTAGTTTATTGTAGGATGAGAAGAGGTATTTTTTAAAAAATTGCAATTGGTCGGAATTGTATAGAAAATATTAAAAGTTGCATTTTACCATTTTTTTTATGAAGGCCTGTATTTCAGATCTAAAATTACTATTATCACGGAAAATAAGATTCTATTTTATTCTACTTTCTTCAAATTCGTCTACAAAAATTAAATAGATCTTTATGCAGTTATGGCTTTTGAAAATTTTCGAAAAATGCTACGATATAACATATGACAGAATTTAGTACGATTTTAACTTATTTCAGATCTAAAATGACTACTACCAGGGAAAATAAGATTCTATTTTATTCTACTTTCTTCAAATTCGTCTACAAAAATTAAAAATTGTATAAACATCCGCAGTCTAGTAATCATTTTTTAGCTGTCGTTGTAATTGATTTATTTCATAAGGGCGCGTGTGCAAGTATATAAGCTTTGATTTCAGAAACTTTGAAGGTGATGAGAATCAAAGCTCCAAATTAAGGAGCTTCTTTTTATTTTTTACGTTCTGTGAAAATTCTGTTAAATTTTTCATTTATAGTTTTATTTGTCAAAAGTCATGATGTAACACGAAACTCGTAAGTTACAACTTCATAAGATTCGAAGACTTCGAAGATCCTTTTGTTCCTTCGAATCTTCGATCTGTCGAAGCTTCGGAGAATTAACAGCCCTAGTGTAATAGAGTTACGAAAGTCAAACAACTCAGCCTTGATAACCTCGGAGAATGTTTTTAAATTGTTATTCAATTAATTTCGTCGACAACTGTGCAAATAAAGTTTCCCTTTTTCTTTTATTCTTACAGATTCAACAGCACGCTGTTGCGTAGTTTTTAAAACTATGGATGATGAGGTAGTTGGTAATAATCAGATGAATAAAAGATCACCAATGACTCTAAACGTGAGTGGGCTGTGGGACGTTGTTCCACGTTTGGACCACTATAGGTGCGTATTCAAATTATTTATTTGTTTAATTCTCTCTTCAACTACAAGATTAAAATTAATGATAAAGAAACTCAATTTTTATCTCAATTATTTGTTCGTATACAAAATAGTTTATTAGGTAGCACACATAGCTGAATCACCCTGCATATTGATGATAAAATAACGAAAAACTAAAACTTAGAGATGCTGGAGTATTTCATTTTTTCGTCAAAATGTTATTATGAATATATTTAAATTTTTTTGGAAAGTATGATTCAATTTACTGCAATCTTTATGTGAAATGAATTATTTTACATTGAGTGTATAACTTCGAATATGAGGAGTATGTTAAATTGCGTGTATAACGTTGAATATGAATTGTTTTAAATTGAGTATATAACTTGATGTAACATATAAGTATGTTAAATTGTGTGTATAAATTTAAATAAAAAATATTTTACGCGTTATCTAATTATTAAATTAAAGTTACGTGTATCTGCCTAAAGTGATAAATAGCAAGTTCTATTATCGTGTCACAGAATTGTCAACTATCATTTTTACGATTATTGCCCACGAGATGAACGTTGGAAAATTTATTTCAGGTTGTAAAGTGCTGGTCGCGAGAAAACATTCCTAGAAATCGCTTTTGCTACTGATTCCACGTTTTTTTATTTGACCGTTTATGGTCTTCAAAGTATCGTGTCGTCACAGGCAATATCAATAAGCATACTAATTAAGGTTCCTAGTAGAAATTGCTCACTATGAAACACAACGGCAAAGCTGGTAAAGCTGTTAAAGGTGTCAAAAATGACATCCGGAAATACCTCGAATTGCTAGTTTCCTGATTTTTAATAAATACAAAGAGTTCTTCGAGGACGGTCTAAAAAGTATATTTAATTTTCAAAGAATCTGAACACGCAAGAAAATTCCAGAACTTTAGAAACAGCGCGGCTAAAATATAAGCATAACTAGACTGCGGATGTTTATGCAATTTGCAATTTTTCTAGACGTATTTTAAGATAGTGGAGTCAAACATAATTTTATTCTCAATGGTACTAACCTTCGTAGATCTGAAATAAATAAAAACCGTACTAAATTGTGTCGAAGTTGATGATCCAGCATTTTTTGGAAGTTCTTATACAATACTATAAATTCCCTTGAATTATTCGACTGGTTTTACGCATTTATATAAAATTTTAATTAGTAGAAATAGATGAACATCAGTATCTTAATTGAAATTATTAAAGGAAAAAAGTACAATATATAAAAAATGTCTCACACAGAATGTATTAATAATAGAGAAAACTGATAAGATTGAAGCATTTTGGACATTTAAAATTGTATCAAATTATCGTGTTTTTTTTATGTCAAATTATACCTTTCATATGAATTTTTGGAAAATTTTCGGAAGCCATAAATGCATAAAGATTCGCAGTCTAGTTACAATAATAATAAAATCTAAATATGAGAATGGATAACGTATGATTTATTATTTCTCATTTATTTGATATCCGTAAATAAATATCGTTGTTTGGTATTTCGATCAGCATTAGCGTCGTAACTTGCAAATATATGTATATCGTTTTACTGAAACTACGTTTATAAAGATAAGATTGACGTGTCGTTCCATTTATAAAATATGTGAATATTTGATTGTTACACTTTGAAACGTCCTGCAGTAATAGATTGAAGGGGATCTGCTTGATCGAGTGGGTGTACTATTACCACTGTTTGCATACACTATACACCCTCAAAATTTAATCAGTGATATTACATTTTTACGATCGACTACGTCCAATTTTCTTATAATTCGCCATTAACTGTAATAATTGAGTACTGCACAAGGGCTTGTCGGCTGATTCAATATTTTAAGGGACTTCCATCCGAGCACTCACGAAAAATAACATCGAATTTGGTTTCTGTTTTCTGCAATCGATGCAGACAGTTTTTATTAAAATATTATAAACTAGCTGACGCGACAGACGTTGTCCTGTCTAAATTTCTACATTCGTGATCGTTTTGTGAATTTCGATAATGTAAATTCATAAATTCGAATAGAAATAAATTAACTGGTGGATGTTGATAATGTCGATAATGCAAAAAGACGTCGATAATGTAAATTTCTATTGAAACATTGATTAAAATCCGCGACGTTCGTTTTTTTTTTGTTGTATTGAAATATGATACAAAAAGCACTTTTAGTTTTTCCCAAATTTTCTATTTTTCCGGGCAACTTTTCTAATTTTTCTTTGCCTAAAATCTTATTCGGAGTATTACGAACATTTAAAGAAAAAAAAAACATTAGCCAAATTGGTCCAGCCGTTCTCAAGTGATGCGATTACCAACGAACAGCATTTGATTTTTATTTATATAGATAAAATATTGAAAATATATAATAAAATATTTTGCATACAGATCCGCAGCCTAGTGATTACTTTCCTTTACGAAAGATACAAGATTGCATTTATCTGTGTGTTTGAAATCTAAATTCAAAATCTATTGAATTTCTCTAAATGCATTTATGTAGTTTTTCTTGGAATTTTCTTATAATTCGCAATTAACTGTAATATTTAAGTGCTGCACAAGGGCTTGTCGGCTGATTCAATATTTTAAGGGACTTCCGTTTAGGCACTCACGAAAAATTATGCTTTCGATATTAACAAGCTTTTCCTCCCCATTCATCAGTTTATCCTAATTTAATTAACTTTATCTCCTCGCCGACGCCACTACATTAAGTAACAAGACCGTCTCTGTTTGCAGGCTAAGTCGCCGCGCTAAAAGGCCATCCCTGAGCACCCTGCACGAAGGAAATCTTATAAAGGTAAGATTGCAACATGTTCAAACGACAATCGTCATAGCAACCATGTTGCGACGTACAGCAAACCACGAAAGTATTTGAACGCAATTTAAAGCAGTATAATTTTTTCGTGCTCAGACCAAACGATCTGGCTTTTTTAAATTTATTTAACATCGCTTTCGACTCTTTGCTAAGGTTATTTCTCGACGGGACCTACACTTTATTAGGGTGGGTTCCGAACAGAGCTGGGAAAAATAGTATTTTAAATAGTGAATAATAAATAACGCTATTTATGTTGAAGTATGTGTACAATTTTGAAAATGAAATAGTTCATTTGATGCAGTAATTGTTTGAAAATAAAACAATTTATTTGAGGCAGTAATTTTTGAAAATAGTATTTTATGTGAAGAATATTGAAAAGAATATTGAATAGTGATAAGATACACTGTATGTTTATCAACAAACCTCAGTAGGCACAAAAAATACGATATTCTATTTTGTGTGTCCAGTTTATTGAAATAGAAATATTTTATTTTGTGGTTCCCATTGTTAATATAGAAATATTTTATTTTGTGGTTTCGATTGTTAAAATAGAAATATTTCATTTTCGAAATTGTATATATTATTTAAAATACTACTTTCTTTAAGCAAAATAAAGTCGAAAATATTAAATAGTATTTGAAATATTTGTTTCACAATAACTTTTTAAATATTGGACCACAAGATTTGAACTTTTTTGAAAAGTTAGAACAATCGGTTTACTACATTTGATGTGAAGAGAAATATTTCCAAAAATTGAAATTGGTCGAAATTTTCGAGAAAATACTGAAAGTTGCATTTTACAAGTTTTTTATGTAAGCCTGTATTGAAAATTTGAATAATACGTTTTGGAGATCTGTGTCAATTATATGCATTGTGGAAGTTTCATCGAAATCGACAGACATAGAAAGATGTATAAGAAATGAGAATCCTTAGATTTATTGTAGTTCGAGGCCAAAAATCTTGAAAAGCTGCAATTTTTAGAATTTTTAAACAATTATAGCTTATTGCAACGATCACAGAGTTTAATGAAAAGTTCAGAATATGTTTGCGAAACGCGTTTCCTAAATTTTCCATATAAGCCGAAATAAGGAAGTTGCAAAACACAACTTTTAGTATTTTCTCTGTAATTCTAACATCTTGGAATTTTTCTCAAAAATTTTGTTCCCTTTGTGTAGCAAATCAATTGTTCTAACTTCTCAAAAAATTGTATTCTTCTCAATAGTGAAAAAGTTGTCGTCTTTTTAAGAGCGTCCGAATATTAGTGGAAATCATATTAGTGGAAGTCACTGTAAATGTAAAAATGAAATGTGTGGAAAGAGTAATGAAGGGTGCAAGCTATTGCAACATCAAATGCAGTTATATGCAAGCACATATTTACTATTCGAGGCGTGACGTGTTTGTCATTCGCAAGTAAAATTACCTAATGTGATCGTTGTTTCCTCTGAGGACGTCTAATTGTCAATTTAATTAACACGTTACATAGCTCAGCGAATACAGTTTCGTACGTTCTAGTATCTCGAAATTTTTTTTTACTAATTTTTATATATTTACTAGAAGCAATGTTCTTTTTTCCTTTGAAATTAGATAATTTTTAGATGACAATAAAGGGGTTCAATTTTCAAATTAAAGATTCAATTTTAACCCTTCACTGCATGACTTTTTTAATTGGGATGAAATAATTGGAAGATCAGTTTTTGTGTTTTATTTAAGGGTAAAATATTATAAAGAATTAAAACATTTTCAGAAAAATAAAAATAAATATACATGGTAAGAAAACACATTCATAGTTTAGTATATACCAGATTTGTTAACTATATCAGATATGATACACTATGCAGCGAAGGGTTAAAATACAAATAGATAGTTTAACTTAAAAATAGTTGGTTTTGATCTTTATACAACTACTTTAAACAATCATTCTTGATGCTTTTTAACGTTTTACGGTATACAATGAAATTTAACCAGCAATACATAATTTATTCAAACCTTCCGTAACTTATCGAGATGTATTCTTAAAATGTCAAACTGATTCAATGAACGAATATTGTTCTGCAAGTAATTGTACCATAAAATGTTCCATAAAATTCCTAAACGTGTATTGAAAAATCTACAATACATATATTCCCTTCGACATTGATTTTCCCGATTAATATTAGGTATTTCATGTGTTGAAATATTTTGTTGATGAGGTATTATTTGATCAGGATAGTTATTGGTTTAGATTTTTTGTAGGTGGACGCGTAGAAGAGATACGAGGTATCTCAGTATTTTTTAAAAATAGAATCCTATGTTTTTTCTGCATCAATCAATGAACCATCATATTCACTACGAAAAAATATATTAACCTATTAATATCAAAAAAACATTATATAGTCAAGGAGATATTTTATTTTTCGTATTGGTGCGAAATTTTGAAACTTAATTTCAGAGGAAATTTCAAGGTTAAATAATATTATATGATTGAAATATTGCACATTATAAAAACCACTAAAATAAACGGAAGGTTATTGTACCGACGTGAAATGAAACGTGACGTAAGGGAGCTTTCTCCTTCGCTAACAATAAGGACGATCGAACTCGTAACGAGAACCTTGAGGGAGGCAGTATATTAGGTTTGCGCAGCAGTAAATACCAGCTGTGAGGAAAATTAGAAAAAGTATCAATTTGGAAATCTTGTATTCTCCTAGAAGGTTACCATAAAAAAACCCGAAAAAAAGATTGCATCTGATAATAAAAATCTATATCCAAACATACGTATGCGTACAGTTGATTAAAACGTTTTCATCCCCAAAACTGTCGTAGAAGAGACATGAAAATTTATATTTTTCGTATGACTACATTTACATATTTTAATGTTTAAATATTAATTACAAACGAATCAAATTTTATTTCATTTGTATATACTATATAATACGATAACTTAGTATAGCTAACTGATAGTACACATTAGTAGCACACATTATTATAAAAAAAACGAGCGATCTCCAAAATGATTTGATTCTGTCGTTTCTAAATGGCAACGCATAGTAGCTAACTTAGTATAGTAACTTAGCTACTATGTGTTACCATATAAAAATGACAATCTACTAATGTGTACTATACGTTAGCTATAGTGTAACTTAGTATAGCTAACTTATAGTATACATGAGTAGCACACATTATAATAAAAAACGAGCAATATCCAAAAAAATTCGATTCTGTCGTTTAGTGTATTATTCTAAGTTAGTATAATAGTATAATATAATAGCTTAGTAACTATACTAAACTACTTATAGTATAGCTTATAGTATAGCAACTTATAGTATAATTATAGTATAGCTAACTTATAGTAGTTAACTTTCTTTTGTCCGGCACTGTATGAAAAAGATTTTGATTTCAGGACCCAAATCTAGAAACTGGTCAAGTTGGGACGTCACAACAACACACAGGGATAAAGCTAGGATGGATCCAAGGCGTCCTTATACCATGTCTCCTGAACATATGGGGTGTAATGCTTTTCTTGCGGCTGTCATGGGTGGTGGCACAGGCCGGCATATTGCAGACCGTCATTATTATCGGAATATCGGCGGCAGTTTGCGTCATCACGACGCTTAGCCTCAGCGCAATTAGCACTAATGGGGAAGTAAAGGGAGGTGTGTTACAGGATCCCCGTTTTCTCGTTCTTTTTCGCTGTCGAAGGCGTGGCAATGTGTACTTCAACCACACTTCGAGAATTGTTTTTCCGAGAACCGTGTACTATCGTCTTTAGAGACAGAAGCATGAAATTGCAGTTGCACCACTTTTTCATAAAACTGTAAATATAGACTTCGATCAGGGAGCTTGTAACTCTGACGGCAAAACACTATCATTCAAATTGTGAGCGATTACTATATCTTGTTCAACGTGACGATGCAGGAAAGTTCACGTTTACTGTATCGTCTCGTTGAACAAGGTAGACAGTGAGTGTGCGAAGTGTTTGTACACTTTTTAAAATACAATAAGTTTTTTATAATTGTACCAAGCGACCTGATTTTTTATAATCAATTAGAACCATCGGTTTACGAATTGATATGCAAAAAAGATTTTCGAAACATTATAAGGTTACATGCAAAAATTAAACAGACATTTTTTTAAACTTTTTTATTTGGGCTTTTAAAGAAAAATATATATTTTGTAGATCTATTGTAGTCACACAAACAGGGTGGCTCTTATTTAGTCTCGTCAAAAAGAACACACTTTTCTCTAATGTCTATTGATATAAAAGATTATGCAACCACGTTTCAATTTCGAAATTTCAGAAAATATTTTTGGATTTTGGTCCGAAGTTTCTCTAAATTTTTTCGAAAACCGTTTGCTTTACGAGAAACAGTAATAAAACTGTCCAAATAGTGGCTCTCTACGATCTATGCAAACGAACCTCCCTGAGACCAGAGCTGGGGAAAATAGTATTTTCAATAGTAAATACTAACTAATCCTATTTATTTTAAAGTATGTGTACAATTTTAAAAATGAAATATTTCATTTGATGCAGTAATTGTTTCAAAATAAAATAATTTATGTGAGGCAGTAAATTTTGAAAATAGCATTTTATTTGAATAATATTGAAAATATTTGTATTTTGTCTTTTTATTTTCAATTTCAAGTTTAAATATTATTGGTTGAAAATTATGGTTCTGATTGTATGTTTATGCAGTTTCTCAGAGTATTATAGCAATGCAAACAGTAAAATATTTGATTCGTGTGTTATATTGCTGAAATAGAAATATTTTATTTTGTAGATCAAATGGTTGAAATAGAAATATTTTATTTTGAGGTACAGATTATTAAAATAGAAATATTTTCATTTTCGAAATTGTATATCTTATTGGACAGTAAAGGAGCATTTACTGTACTCGCTTTATTCACATAGATTTTAAGTTGAATAATGTATACATCGCAAATATTTATAGGTGGTATATATTTCATCATATCACGCACCTTGGGAGCTGAATTCGGAGCCTCTGTTGGGATTGTTTTTGCGTTTGCAAATGCGGTCTCAGCTTCGATGAACACCATTGGCTTCTGCGACTCAATGAATGACTTACTACGGGAACATAACTTGAAAATTATAGACAATGGAGTGAACGATGTCCGAATAGTGGGTGTGCTCGCACTCATCGTCATGATTATGATATGTGCAATCGGCATGGAATGGGAATCGAAGGTATCGTTCAGTTCCATACATTTTTGATTTACGTGAAACAAAAAATTTAATGCTAGTCATGAACAAATAATCATCAGTAGACAGCGAATCTTTATGCAAAATAAAAATGTTCTACCTGAATAGCAACAAACTCTAGTGAAATAGAAATTTATTTTAATTCTTAAAATGTTTAACAGGTTGAAAAGAATATAATAGTATTTTAAAATTCTTCTAATGTTTTTACTTGTGTTAAGTTGCATTTGCTCATTTTTGTTATAGATGCATAAAATACGCTGCCCAATCATCAGATTATAAATACGCAATATGTTTAAATATTATTCGCTTTGAAATAAGCAAAATTCCTGATTACGTAACTGTTTAACTTATTTCACATAACTGTATTTTGGAAAAGTAGGTAAAATTCACTAATTTCATTCCATTTTGATCGCAACATGAAATTGCAATCTGAGATATAGAATTAATTTACGCTTTTAAATTTCAACCAATTTCTCACGTTTGTTGTTATACAGTTGTTATCTTAATGTTATAAAGTGGAAACAGTTTTTAGTCGTCGAAGTTAAGAATGGTTATCGCTCAATTTTGAGCAAAATTTTTTAGCTTCTTGCCTATGCTGTTTGTGTATAAAGGCGTGATTTAGTTTCTGCTTAGTTATGTTTAGGTTTCTACAGATTAGAAATTTATTTATACGTTTACCGTCTTATCGTTATCTAATATCTTAAAAATCTCCAACTGATAATAGAAAGAAATATTTTTAGATTTGTAAATTAAAAGAATTAGAGTGGTTTCTTACACTTAGCAAATTCGGTAAAATTAACAAAAGCGTTTTCTTTATGAGACTTTATTGTTTAAAAGTAGGAATTTCTAACAAAACGAGCTGAGACAGTTTAAAGAAGTTATTGAATAGCAAAGTATAGTTGACAAAAAAACATAATAGATTATAGGCACCTATACATTATGAGCATATATGTTTTATTCTTACTTTAATGTTAAAATATATATGATTATGTTCGTCTTTGCTCGATTGAAGTTAATAAACAGAATTTTTTAATATTGATATATTCGTTTCATTTTTCAGGCACAAAATTTCCTCATAGCAATCATTGTTGCCGCCATTTTTGATTTTCTGATTGGTACGATTATGGGACCTTCTGGAATACATAATCGAGCGCAAGGATTCCTTGGATTCTCTAGTAAGTAAAGCTTAAATTCTTATCTGAACTATAATAAATGATTAATTTCTGCAAGATTGTAACCATCATTAAAATGTAATATAGACTAATTATACGGTTCAACAAATTTCAACTTTTTTTTGACGTTTCGATTCTCACTATGCGATTCTTATAGAGTTTTTCGCGGCTGATGCAGAAACTGTCCTTAATTTTTCTTCCAGACGCACACTTTTTGAAAAAGAGCTTGAAAAACAATGTTTTTCAACTTTAAACAAATATTGCGATGTTATTATAAAAGATTTTGTTAGGTGTGCAAGGTATTGCACACCATTTGATTATTATATAAAATGCTTCGTGTATTTAATAGTTAATCAAATGTGATAAACTAAAACAGTATATTAATTTTTAAAGTTATCCTACACTTTTGTGTTTTTATTTTTAGCCGAGGTGTTCATGCAAAACATGGGGCCAGATTACCGTTTCTCCGAGAACAGCAATCAAACATTCTTCTCTGTGTTCGCCATTTTCTTTCCATCGGTGACCGGAATTCAAGCGGGAGCTAATATATCCGGTGACTTGAAAGATCCAGCCAGCAGTATACCGATCGGAACCCTTCTCGCACTTTTGATTTCGATGTTTAGTTACCTCACTTTCGTTTTGTTCGCGGGTGGTGCTGCATTGAGAGATGCCAGTGGCCTTGTTAGCGCGAATAATACAATTGAAAATTGCATTCCACAAGTCAATTGTAACTACGGATTACACAACAGTTATTCGGTGAGCATAGTTTCAATTAATTACTTCATTACCTCTGTAGGTGACTCGGGTGATCCACTCGCAATACCGCGAGTCTTATGAATCCAATTATCGATTACGCAGACATAGATGTATTAACGAAGGACAGCAAGCAGGGGCGGATTAAGACAAGTGGGAACCCTAAGTGGTCAAAAATTTTGGGGTTCCCCCAAGAAAAGGTTTCAAGAAAACTTTCATTAAGTCATAACCAAGAAAGAAAAATAATCAAAAATTCCATACAATGCAACTTAGAGGCCGTACACTTAACATTTTGATTCAAGAGGCCATACAATGAATGAAGTTTTTTTTAGCAAAAATATCTGTTAATGGTAGTCAGCGCTGTTACCCAATTTGACAGGCTAAGCATTTTTTGCTCTAAGCGCGGGGCCATACGCGGCCGCTTAGTCCGCTTACCGCTTAATCCGCCCCTGACAGCAAATTTGTTTGAAACGTATATAGTAATGCAATTACAAAACTTCTTTATTTTTCATTATTTTTTTATGGGACTTTCACCAACTTATTTCTGACATCTTTCTGAATAAAATGACGCTAAAAGCAGTATAATTTCAACTATATTTAGTGGTTTAATTGTAAAAGGAAGAGAAACAGCGACCGCGACGGTCGGCAAAAATTCAAAACTTATTGTATTGTTTAAAATACCAATGCGATGCTAAATTTTTTATTCTCAACTTTCTTCTTATACAACTTTTCCCAAGACATTTGTCACATTTTTCTGATTAAAATGAATCGTTCAAAAACCTCAAACAGGCTGTGGTTCTGTTAATTTGCAAAATTCTAGTTTAATTCTTTAAGAACGTATTTCCGAGATGTTAAGTCGATTATGTAAAAATATGCTACATGTAGCATATGTTACATATATGATAAATTATGTTTGACATATATATTGACAAGTAGAGCGAGGAAAACTGGAAAAAACTGGAAAACATCAACGATTTGCGTCAAAGAATTTTATACAATTATATCCCCTGCTCTACTTCTCTTTAAATATCTCGAAAACTAGTGCGCGAATTAAAAGAAGGATCCTACAAAAATTGCTGATCTTTTTAGATACAATAAGATCCCATAGTAAGAAATATAGATTTCCATTTGAAAAAACGAAGTTGACCTTAGAATGACCTTGAAAACGCCACCCAAATAAAAAACTGATATTGCCCCCCTCCTTCCCCCTCGAAATCCTTGGACACGTGTTTTAAAATTTTTGTAATATCTTTCATATTTCTCGAGATATTTGGTTGGAAAGTTTTCAAATGAACGCCCTGTATATCTTACAGAATACAATATCTCTAATAGTTCTTATGTAAGGTGGAGTTTAGCCACCCTGTATATTGTGACGAAGCGAACTTAAATCTCTTTCTTATTTTAAGGTAATGCAACTGATGTCGGTTTGGGGCCCGTTCATCTACGCCGGCTGTTTCGCCGCAACTCTGTCTACAGCTTTGACGAACTTGTTGTCGGTGCCACGATTGATACAGGCGTTGGGCCAAGATCGCATTTATCCCGGCCTAATATACTTCAGCAAAGGATATGGCAAACACGGCGAACCTTACCGCGGATACGTTCTGACGTTCTTTGTTGCAGCATTGTTCCTTTTGATAGGTAAAAGAAATATCTGAATTTTTCATCAACGTAGATAGTAGACGTTCAATATGAAATAAACTATATGTATATGGTAATAACAAAACATTTTAACCCTCATGTCACGAATCGAATCTGTACCTCGGTGTCCAATTGACACGGTGATAAAAGACCAATGAAATAAATAGAAATAACAAGAAATCTTTTTATTCAAATTGACGATTTAACATTTACATCTTAGGTATTTCGGTTGTGTTTCGTATTAGAAAAATAAAAGACACGAAGTTTCGGGAAAGTTTACTTACAAATAAGAGAACAGTATAACTTATTTCAGGAAAACTGTGTCAAATTGACAAGAGGGACAGATGAGAGTTAGGTTTGACGGTATTCGTTAAACTTAATGCAACTGAAAAATAAGTAACGGTTAACCCTTCACTGCATGACTTTTTTTATTGGAATGAAAAAATCGAAAGAAGGTTAGTTTTCGTGTTTTATTTAAGGGAAAAATATTGAAAAAAATTGAAACAACATTTTCTGAAAAATAAACATAGTAAGAAACCACATGAAATAACTATATGTTTATTTATGGTAGTAATACCAAAAAATGTTAAGTTTGACGATATTCGTTAAACTGATTGCAACTGAAAAATAAGTTACGGTTAACCCTTCACTGCATGACTTTTTTTAATTGGGATGAAAAAATCGAAAGAAGACCAGTTTTCGTGTTTTATTTAAGGGAAAAATATTGAAAAAATTAAAACAACATTTTCAGAAAAATAAACATTATAAGTAACCACATTCTTAGTTTACTATGTATATACTAGATTTGTTAACTGTTATCAGATATGATACATTATGCAGCGAAGGGTTAACTGGCAATTGCCTTTGATGAAATTGATCTTGGAAAGGAAAGTGAAAGTTATCTCTAACTAGACTGCGGATTTTATGCATCTATGACAAAATGGGTAGATTACATGCAAAACATTTAAAGATTTTAACATCACTGTCGCAGTGATAATAACAATTATTAAGAAAAGAAAATAGATGTTTATGCAGCTGTGTATCTTGCAATTAATGCAGACAATGTTTATTTCGCATAAAAATCCACAGTCCATTTATTACTTTTATACAGAGTGGTTGACTCTGGTTAATAATAATGACGAAAATCGAGGTGATAGTATCTAGTGAACCACCTACATATACACATTTGATTCAGGATAACCTGATTGATATTATAACAATTGCTTGTTCCAATATGAAAATTCTATCAAATCATATTGTTATGTATGTATATACTTATGCGTATGTAGCAACTACATATTTATTTACTAAGTATGATTCTAGGTTTGATAATGAAAAATGGTATAAACAAAACATTTATGAAAAATACAATTGGCACATGCGCTTCTGAAAAATAAGATGATGCAAAAATACCTCTTCAAACTAGTTCGTCTTGTCTTTCTTTTTTGATGTTCGAAGTCATACTCTACCTAAATAAAAGTGAATTTCTAATTTCGTAACAGGATTACACAAAATTCGAATCTCGTTTGATAATGTTTTAAATAACGTGCCTGTATTTTGTAGTATTAGAATATAACTGTTGTGTCCACCGTTTCTGTTTTCAGCTAACTTGAATGCAGTAGCGCCTTTGATCTCAAACTTCTATTTGGCGTCATATGCCTTAATAAATTTCTGCACTTTTCACGCGGCATTAATTCGACCGATAGGATGGCGTCCTACCTTTAGGGTGAGAACAATATTAAAAATACCTCGAAAATAAATCTGGAGTCATCTAATACTAATCACTAGACTGCGGATGTTTATGCGATTTGCAATTTTTACCATGTTTTTCTAGACAAATTTTAAGAAACTCAAATCAAATTGCATCTTATTTTCCGTGGTAGTAGCCGTTTTAGATTTGAAATAAATTAAAATCGTATTCAATTCTGTCGTATTTTATATCCCAGCATTTTTTGAAAAGTTTTGAAAGCCATAATTGCGTAAAGATCCGCAATCTACTAATCACTGGTTATTAGACTGTGGATATTTATGCAAAATAAAAATGTTCCGCATTGATTGTGGCAAGCAGGAGTAAAATAAAAATTGATTTCAACCCTTAATGACCCTGTTACATTAAAAACAACATTACGATATTCTTGAACCTTTTTAATCCTTTACTGTTATACAAATATACAACCCAACCAATTTCTTCATAAATGCATTAAGATCTGCAGTCTAATCACTAATTATAATTAATTACTAATCATATTAATTAATTAAGTCTTAATTAGATTAATATTATATTAATTAATCACTAATAATAATACAAATATTTGTCACTTACGTAGAACTGTTATCATATACAGGGTAGTACAATCGAAAAGAGGGTAAATAAAATTTTTCCATACAAGTTTTGTTTTCAAGAAAATCGACTTTGAAAATCCCCCAAGTTTACGAACTTAACGTTTGTAAGTAGAACAGGTAAGTCATGAACAGCACGAATGTTCGGTGAATTTTCAAACTCGATTTTCTCGAAACTGAAGACTAGTATGAAGAAATTTTATTTTACATTTTCGACCTACATTTTATGTAGATCCCCCTTTCCAGTTACTTCCACTGTCGCCACGATCTTTTGGACACTTTTGATAACCAGATCAGAAAATATTTGGAACAAAATTAACTGGTTTTTAGTCAGCTACAATATGCAATAGAACAAAATTCAAAAAAGAAATTTGTTTATGAAAAATGAAGGTGACCCTTTAACAATTTTAACAGTGAGACAGGCTAGAGTTGCTTGTATTCGTCAAGATATATAGGGTGTGGCCGGAGGGGTGGTACAGCCGGGCAGGGGATGATTCTATATGTAAAAATGAGTCGAAAAAAAAGAATAACATTTTCTCCGTTGACGCCTCGTTTTCGAGAAGATAGACTTTAAAGATCCGTCGGGTTCGCGTGCTTTAGTATACGCAGGAAGTAGAATCGGTTGGTCATGATCAGACACGTCTGAGGATTCCTATCAATAGAACGTATATTTGCTGCATTTTCAAAATCTATTTTCTCTAAAACAAAGCGTCAAATGAAGAAATGTTATTTCTTCTTTTTGATTTATGTTTACATGTAAAATCTTCCCTTACCTGGTTGTACACCCGTGCAGCCACAACCCTGTAGATCTCTCGAAAGAAACATCAACAAATCAAGCCTGCGTTACTGTAATTGCATAATTTGGAAAAATCTATGGCATATGATTAAACACTTTTTAATGGAACCTTCTAATAGTACTATAGAAATAGCAACAGCATTTTTTATTATAAACTAACAAGTCACCCTCAATAACGTCATCTAATAGTTTAATTTAAGATTGCAATGTAAAAGACTATGCTTTCTTTTGGTACAGCACAATTATTATTAAGGTAATTAGTGTTAAGACTTTATTGTTAAGATCACGTTAAGATCATAGCATACTAGGCCGTTGAACTCGTCGTGACATAAGCAATACTAAATACTAAAAATTTAAAAGAATGAGGGTGACCTTCATTTCTCATGAACTTTCTTTTTATAATTCTTTCTATTGCATTTTGTGGCCTACTAAAACCTAAATAATTTTGTTTCTGTTTTTCTCCAAAGTTTAAAAATTATAATAAATTCAATACAATCTATTATTAATAGCTTGCTAATTAACTAAATGTCAACACTGAACCAATTCAATTCACGATATATTGATGAAACAATCAATTAAATTATAAACAGAGATGAAATATTCGCTGAATTAAAAATTCGTAATTCTTTTCTACACAGTGTCCTTTTTCATAATGACCTTTACACATATTTACTTGTGAAAAACACAATGATGTTTATGCAAAATTAATTTTCAAAGTCAATTTATGTAGATCAAAGTTAAATGAAATACTGTCTTCAGTACCAATATTTTTTCTAGAAACAATTATAAACAATATTGAATTCTAGAGAATGTTATATTTTATTGATTTCTTTTGAAATATGTTGGTGAGTTAAGAATGCACGAAGATTCGCGGTCTAATATCAAGCAATGAACGTGACTAATGCAATTTAATACATGTTACAGTATTACAACACCTGGCTGTCCTTGTTCGGTTTTATCACTTGCGTTTCCATAATGTTTTTAATTGACTGGGTGACATCATTGGTTACCTTCGTGATTATCTTCGCGCTGTATTTGATAGTCGTTTACCGGAAGCCAGACGTAAATTGGGGCAGCAGCACGCAAGCGCAAACTTACAAAACGGCTCTCTCAATCGTATACCGGTAAGAATATTACACATTTTCTATTTACATGCATACAGTGAACCACGAAAGTATTTGAAGGCACTTTAAAACAGTATAACTTTTTCATGATCGAACCAAAACGACTTCACTTTTTTTGGGCAATTGGAAGAATTGATTTACCAAATGACAAGCCAAAAAGATTTTGAAAAAATTGCAATTGCTAAGAATTACATGGGAAAGTGAAAGAGATTTATTATAACTTTCTTATTAGAGCACGCGTAAAGAAAATTTATAATATGCGTTTTGTAGATGTATCGTAGATTTTGATGAAATTTTCAACATGGATTCAATGTTTGTCGTTTTTTCCCGCATCCATCGATTTCGATAAAACTTTCACATTGATTGGTATTGCCCAATCTTAAAAATCTTATTTGCAGATCATTTAGTAAAGCAATGCTTTCAATTACTTACGAACAATCAGATCGTTTGGTACAATGATAAAAAAGTTACACTGTTTTAAAGTGTGTTCAAATACTTTCGTGGTTCACTGTACACTGTACATACACGGTAACAAGATATCTTGTGTTGCATTTTTCAATACGCGACCATACAATTGATTCTCCAGACACATTCCTGCTATTTCAATATTAAATATATAAAATACCATAAAAACCAAATTATATGAGATTTATATTTATTGCTACACAGAGTGTTCCCTCTAACGAGTTGGGCTAATTTTTATTGAAATAATAAATAATAAATAAACATATTATTGTAATTGCAAATAATAACTAAACTTTTTATTTAAATAATGCGAAATATGATCTATTTCTTATTTTCAAATAAAAGATTATTTCTTATTTGGATTCAGGTGGAAATTAAATAAATAGTTTTTTTGATTTTCTCTTTCTTTTCTTGTAAGTATTTTACATACAATGAAAATGTGGTGAAATTAACCTCGTTATTACCTGTAATTTACATAAATACTGAACAAGCTCTAAAGCTTCTCCAAATAATGCACAACTTTCTTCAGATAACAAATAAAATTTTAATGACACTACTCTCTATAAAATATGATTAATTCAATTTTTTCTAGACTGAACTCCATCGATGAGCACGTGAAGAATTATGCTCCTCAAATTTTGGCACTAGCAGGTCCACCTGGCGCCAGGCCAGCATTACTGCATCTGGCTAATCTCATTACAAAAAACCATTCCTTGTTGATCTGTGGAGAAGTATTTCCGGTACGTAATGTAACTAAACAAGAATTTCTTTTTCACGCGGCCTTCAGCTCCGCCGAATTAGCGCAGCGTTTCTATATTTATACGGAGCATTCTGAAAGTTCTGTTGAAAAGTTTTCGAGCGTACTTTACGTCACAGAATTAAAAAAAGAAACATCCGAGATAACACGCGCTATTATATTTTTACACGTACACAGCGTCGTGAATATTATTGCTCTTAAAAACTCGTCGTTTTCTGGAAGTTCGAGTTCGAATGTCTGGATTATGAACGTCCCAAGTTGTTAAATGGTTTCGTAACAGATTTCTCACGTGATCTCCATCGTACATGTGTTAAGATAAGGTGTACACATGTAATTTAAAATTTCTGCAACTCCGAAGCACTCCAAATTTCTAGTCTGGGTTCACGAAGATTGATTTCTTGTTTTCGAAACATAGAATAGACATGTACAGCAGTCGACAAAAGTTTAAGATGACTCTTTTTTCAGTAGATTATTGCATTTTATTAGAGACTAGCTGACCCGACAAACTTTGTCCAATCCAAATTTTAATAAATTTGTTTGTGATCGTTTTGTGAATTTGTGAAAAGCTATTAGAAATGTGTAAGCAAATTAAAACTGAGAAAAAAACGTATTTCTGAGCGATCATTGTATCTATTAAAGATTGTGGCCATGGATATTCAATTTAAGAAGGAGTACATTCAGAAGTACGCCAATGGGAAATTTTACATGCGAGATGAATTCTATCAGCAGTACACCACTGAAATGCTCGAAAAGCACTTTCATTTTTTTCCGAATTCTCAATTTTTCCGGGCAAATTTTCCAATTTTTCTTTCCATAAAAACCTTATTCGGACTATTACGAACATTTAAAAAAAATTAGCCATATCGGTCCAGTCGTTCTCAAGTGGTACGCTTACCAACGAACAGCATTTCATTTTTATTTATATAGAAGATAGATGATAAACGTCCAATAGTTCCCAATTGCTCTTGAGTGTCGAAGTTCAATAGAGTATTTTCTGACGGAATTTGATATATCAGACGTTGCAATACATTGGATTCTTCTGATTAAAATACCACTAAACACGATATAATTTCAAGTGTATTTAGCCTTTGAAGCTCAAAAAATAGACTCCTCCAACGGTCAGTGCGCACGAACCTCTCCAGAGCTGGAGAAAATAGTATTTGAAATAGTAAATAGTAAATAATCCAATTTATTTTAAAGTATGTGTATAATTTTGAAAATAAAATATTTTATTTGATGCAGTAATTTTTGAAAATAATATATTTTATTTGATGCAGTAATTTTTTAAAATAAAATGATTTATTTGAAGCAGTGATTTTTGAAAATAGTATCTGAAAATAGTATTTTATTTGAAGAATATTGAAAAGAATATTGAATAATGATAAGATACACTGTATGTTTATCAACAATCCTCAGCAGGCACAAAAAATACGATATTCTATTTTGTGTGTTGAGATTATTAAAATAGAAATATTTAATTTTGTGGTTCCCACTCTTAATATAGAAATATTTTATTTTGTGGTTCCGATTGTTAAAATAGAAATATTTTATTTTCGAAATTGTATATCTTATTTAAAATACTATATTCTTTATGCAAAATAAAGTCTAAAATTAAATAGTATTTGAAACATTTGTTTCGTCAAATAATGCCCACCTCTGAACCTCTCCGAGGCTTTTGCGATTATAGAGGATTGATTGTACTTTGCTTTTAACATAATTATAATTTTAAAATACTGCGTTCCACATATTATTCATTTATTTAAATGTACGAATTTATCAACATGTTTTTAGACGAATCTATCGTATCGACTGCGTTCGGTTCGGCTTAGAAACGGTTACGCGTGGTTACACCGCCAACGCATAAAATCGTTTTATCACATGGTGGAGGAATTGAGTTTCGAACGAGGTGCTTCAGCTTTGATGCAAGTAACAGGCGTCGGAAAATTAGCGCCGAACGTTGTCTTAATGGGCTACAAAACACATTGGGCAACTTGCAACCATAAAGACCTTCAGGAATACTTCAATGTCCTCCAGTAAGATCACAGATATTGTTATTTAATTTATAGTTCGTTCAAAGCTACTTTTACTACAAGGATAATGCAGCACAAATAAATAATAATAACGCAAATGAAACACCAAAGCATTGATCCCGTAAAATTCTAGACCTTATTAAAAGTAGAATAGATTTTGATGAATTCTAAATTTCAATTATTTCCACTCCAAACAAAATAATAATTAAACTACGGATCTTCATGTATTTATAGTAAAATCAAGTAGATGAAATACAAAATTGTTGAAAATTTTTCATAATTGAAGTCGTTAGGTCCATTCATAGAAAAGTTATTCTGATTTAAAGTGTCTGTGATAAAGTGAGAAAAAATCGAACATAATTTTAATAAACCAGAACTGTATGGAATATTTAAGTTAACAAAGTGTACTGTAATGAAAAAGACCAACAATAACAATTAATGTAATAGAATATATTATCATTAATCAAAATTGTGTACAATGTTTGGCGGTCAAAATTAAGTGGACACTATAAATATTTCGAAAATAAGCAATTAGTATTTATAATAAAAATAGTATGGGGATGTTTCTCTTGGTATGGGGTTGGAAATTCAGCAACCCTCTATGGCATCATGAATGAAAAGAAGTTTATTGACATTCTAAATGAAAATATGGAACCGTCAACACTAAAAATGTATCTCAAAAAATTTTTACACGATTGTGGCATAGATGTTCTCGATTGGTCTCCATAAATTGCATATCTTAATCCTATAGAAAAGTAGAGCTTATTAGATTCGGAAATGCCATTAGAAAAAAGTAATAATAAAACAGTATTTTTAAACGAATTGCAATTAAAATTTCAACAAATTGATCGAAGTTGCCTCCAGAAATTTGTGGAAAGTATTCCACGACGATTATAAGCAGTAATTAAAGCAAGTGCTTTGGAATTAAACAATACCAAATACTAATTGGTTATTTTCGAAATATTTGTAATGTCCACTTAATTTTGACCACCAAAAATGGCATACAATTTTGATAATGATAATATATTCTATTATATTAATTGTTGTTTATTTCCTTAAAGTACACTTTGTTAACTTAAATGTTCCATACAAGTCTGGTTTATTAAAATTATGTTTTAAATGGCATTGATTTTTTGTTGATCCTTGAACCTGTCCACTTAATTTCGTCCACGACGATCTGTGAAGAACGTAACAGGAAGAATAAGATTACGTATGTTTGCAGTAACGCGTTCGACCAAAAATTAGCCGTGGCTATGCTTCGAATAGCCGAAGGCTTGGATTGTTCCGAAGTAGTCACTGCAAATGGCGATGAAGAACATGGTGCTCTGGCACAAAGTAGCTACGACTTGACAGGAAGTACTTTGATGCACGTGGACAGCAACTTATCCATGTCCAGTGAAATCCCAAGAGTCCAAAGCGTGCCCACAATGGGTAATTATATTTATATACTTATACGTACACTCCCGCTCATAAATCTTCGGACATCTCTGGTGTTTAGTAAAACTGTGGTAATTCGTATAGATTATGAACTGTATTAACTACATAATAATAAATAGCCTCATAAGTTCAGTAAAAATTACATGATATGAATGATGAACTTAATCATTTTACTGTCTAAATTATTTGATTAAAAGTTAAGAAATGACCACCCCAATCGCCAGATTCGAACCCCATAGAAAAATTATGGGATGAACTGGATAGACAAGTACGAAACTGTTGCACTACTTCGAGAACACATTTATGGAATATTTTGGAACGAAAATGGAATAATATAACAACAGAAAGTATGGAAAAATTGATTGAAATTGAAACTGTAATAAAAAAACGTGGTGGAATCTTTGATGAAAAGATAATATAAATATTTTTTACTTTTTGGTAAAATGTTTTATATATATGAGTGTAGCATTTTTTTCTTGACATGTAGACCTTTGAATAAGGAAGAATTTGTTCGCATCCTTCAACGATTATTTCACTTTTACAGAGTTGAATACAGATATGATCACTGTCCTAAGCTTATGAGCGGGAGTGTGTGTGCATTACGTAAACTTACATATGTATTCAGGGTGATTCAGCTAAATAAGTGTGTCATCTAAATTACTTGTCAATTATTTGGTATATTAAAAAATGGTTGAAACAAAAGTACTACGGTTTCAAGAAGTAGTACATTTTAATCTTATAGTTGAAGAGAGAATTGAATCCTGAATAAAAGACTATAAGAGTATGAGGAGTGATAAACTAATACTAATTAATAGACTGCGGATGTTTATGCAATTTTCAATTTTTTTCGACAAATTTTAAGAAAAAGAAGCATGAAATAAAATCCTATTTTTAATGGAAACAGCCGTCGTACATCCCAAATAAAAATCTTACTAAATTCTATCGAATTTTATTCTACCTGCAATTTTTATAAATTTTAATTTTTGTCGACAAATTTTAAGAAAAAGAAGCATGAACTAAAATCCTAGTTTTAATGGGAACAGCCTTCGTATATCCCAAATAAAAATCTTACTAAATTCTGTCGAATTTTATATCCCAGTCATTTTTATAAATTTTCATATGCCATAATTTCATATGTTATCAATTAACAACTAGACTGTGGATCTTTATGCAGTTATGGCTTGTGAAAATTTATAAAAATTGCTGGAATATAAAATTCGATAGAATTTAGTCAGATTTTTATTTGTCTTGGATGTACAAAGGCTGTTCCAAGATGTTCTCTATAAAATACTTTTTCAGGAACTCAATTCGTGCCGGTAGAGGGACCACAGATAATTAGAGATTCACCGACTCATGGAAGCGCACGGGATCACCTTAAACATAAGAGGAAGCATGCGATCGATAAGTTAATGTAAGAACTAATCATCATTTACTTATTTGTCTACGGAATTTCATTGGAAACATAAAATTAAGCAATATAATGATATTTATTTATATAACACTGTATGCAATAATATGCAATGTAACTACACAATTTCGTAAAATCAACAAAGCGCGATTAACATTCTTTTTGTAATAGCTAGTCTGCGGATCTTTAAACAGTTAAAGCAAAATTGAGAAGATGAAACTCAAACTTGTTCAAAAATTTTTAAAAATGAAGGGTTTTATTTTAATATACATGATTTCTTCTCTATTAAAATCATTGCGGGAAGAAATAACATTCAATTTAGTTTCTATTCCTTGCAATCGATGCAGACAATTTTTATTTTATATAAACTTCAGGTAAAATAGAGATTAGTTAAAATGTTTATCTTACAAAGAATGACAGTGTAACAAAACAGCAAGACGGTTTACATTTGCTTATGTTATTAGTAGAAAGAAATGAAAAACATTAACTCAAATGATCTGAATTGCAAAAGAAAGTATTACATTATTTGGTCTGTTGGTATTATAATAAAATGTTCCATTTAGTACATGTGACAGTGAAATAAATCTGAGCTTAAAATAAAAAAAAAAACTTGTGATGGCAGATATGTAACGTACCTACCGAGAAATCGCTGTGTCATCCATGATTATTTAAAAAGTATAAAAAGAATAGATAGAAAGACGTCACCGTGCAACCTGAGAATTACAACCCGCGCAAAAACGTGGCAATTCAAGAATATCTAAACTTAAAATTCACAGAACGACATTTTGCGAAGCAGTAGCCCATGAAAATGTGAGAAACGTCCAACGAATTATAAAAAGAATGAGCTCTTACACAAAACGAGGATTTTCAAAGAAGTCGCTTAATGAAAAAGAGCGATACGAATAATAGAAAAGAGAATATTTGCGAAAAAAATTCAACGAACGCTTCGTGTTAAAATGAATTCATTTAATTTAGGCTTAGATTTTAACATTAGAACCGGAATTAGGCAAATTTTTATTTAAATAATAAACAAACATGTGATTCTATAATTTCAAGTCTTAACTAAACTTTCTATATTTAAATACAAGTGATTTAAATAACGCCAAAACTGATCTATTTATTATTTCTTATTTGAAAATAAAACTGAGAACAGTTGGAAGGAAAAGTTGTTTAATGACTATGAATGATACATAATGATTTAGTATTATTCACAAATAAAAATACATTTTCAATCATTTATCAATACAAATAATAACTGAAATTGTATTTGTAAATTTAGACTAAAATAAAAAAGAATAGACTAAATAAAAGAGTTGTAAACTGCAACTTTTAATATTTTTCTACAATTCCAAACAATTGCAATTTTCGAAAAAATTTCTTTTCAAATCGTGTAGTCCAATATTAAAGAAAGTAATTGCTTTTTTTTAAAGCGTCTGAATATTAATGGGAGTCACTGTATATCACGAGGTTTACTTGTATATGGTCGTAGATGTAGAATGTATATTCCATGCAGGAGTAATTACCTTCTTTGAAGTTAAAGTCATATTGTCCGTTACATCATTTTTCCTGTTAACATTTCTTACTACATGTTCTCAAGGAATTCGATATCTCAAAGGATATCTAATGAATAATATGAAAATGAATACATCTGTACTATATTTCATTATGTTTTTATAATGCAGTAAAAACTATAGTGTTTAAATCTATAGATTTAATATATTTAATATAGACTTAAATTTATAGATTTAATATATTTCAGATAGATTTAAATCTGTAGATTTAAATGTATAGATTTAATATAGACTTAAATCTATAGATTTAAATTTATAGATTTAATATATTTAATATAGATGTAGATCTATAGATTGAAATGATCTAATAATAATTCATATCTTGCAAATGTCTAGGGAGAAACGGCACGCAATGGCAGCTGTACCTGAACACCTAGCAATTTTCCAGAAGAAACACAAGAATGGAACAATCGATGTATGGTGGTTATACGACGACGGAGGTAATTCATGAAAAGTGTATTTGTATGAATCTACAAACGATAGGAATGTTTATTACTCGCGAGCAGTCATATACATTTAATATACACAAATGTTAAATACTATCACACACTAAATTCTTCAAAGTCGAGGGAAAGATCAACGCTTCAAGTCTATGCGCAAATAATTAATGTAGATATTTAACTGTTCACCTGAAATGATATTCTATACGTTAATTACTTATACTTATTTAATTGATTCGTCTTATATAGGCTTCTACGTAGTCCCTCGTAAATTGAAGGCTAACATGAAAAAAATGGTGTATGTTATAAAGTTCAGCACTTAAACTACTGTCATCTTGTAAAACCATTTTCTTGAAAGAGTATTTTACATTGACACTCGCAATTTAATTGAGAACCTGTTCTTTTGCACAAAAACAGTTTTCATTACTAATTTCCTCCGTTATTGCACCAAGGTCTTTAATCGTTACTTCATTATAGTAAGTGTTTTTATTTAACCACGTATAAGCATTGTCTTTATTAGATTACTAGCTATACATATAAATATATGATCCATAATAATATGATATTTTCAGAACACTGAATATCATTATAATGTACAAGATTATACCTTAACTCTAACCATAATATAATCTGATACTTTCAGTGCGCTTTATAAAAAATTAAATCGATAAATTATTAATCAATTTAAATGACCCATTATATCTAACATTTGTGTAAATAACTTAGAAGTCTTAACAGTTGATATTCAATTACAATCTTCAAAATTGAAACGCATATAATGTGCACGATTTTAAAAATTCTGGAATTTACACTTTAACATTCCTATCGTTTGCAATTCATTTATGCAAGAATATAGGCTCATTTGTAAATGGCAGAAGTTCTTATTCGACAGGTCTCACGATTCTGTTACCGTATATTATCAGCACACGTTCGAATTGGGAACATTGTAAGATGAGAATTTTCGCACTGGCGAACCACAAACAAGATATTGGCGCACAAGAGAAAGAGTAAGTATAACAGCAAACATCAGTTTTACTTGTAATATTAAATTTTAATTGGATATACAGTGAACGCAAAAAGTATTTAAGTACTACATTTCCGAGGCTGCCCATTTTAAAACGAGTCCGAATTTGTTACCGTACGATCATTTTTTACAAAATTATCACGATTTCAATTGTACAGGCCATTTTTTCCGAAAATCGGGTATTTAGAGTTCAAATGCTTCTTGGATCCACGGTACACAGTAATTACACAGGATAACGATAAATTCCAATAATGAAGGAATTATCGAAGATTTAGATTATCGTTTAAATTTTGTTATTGTGTTTGTCTTTAGAATGGCAGAAATCATGGCGAAGTTCAGGATAAGGTATACAAGCCTCAAAATGGTGGATGATATCAGTGTACAACCAAAGCAAGAGACACTAGATTTCTTCGACAAACTCATATCTGATTTCCGAAAGAATGATGCTGCAGACACTGGTAAAACACAGAAAATATATACTTATTTTAAATAATTGTTATTTTGAAATTTTATTTATTAAACCACTGTGATCACCGACTTCCAGAATAACTATCGGAAATGCATAAGAAACTTTAATAGTTACGTTTCACAAACCCTTAACCCTTTTCGCTGCATAGTGTATCATATCTGACTCAGTTAACAAATCTGGTATATAGTAAATTAAGACTGTATTTGCTTACTATGTTTATTTTTCGGAAAATGTTTTAATTTTTTTAAATATTTTTCCCTTAAAGAAAACACAAAAACTGACCTTCTTTCAATTTTTTCATACCAATTAAAAAAATCATGCAGTGAAGGATTACAAATTTTTCATATTTTCAGTGTATTACCAAATATTTCAACAGTTATAATTAAGCATGCTTTTTAAACATTAAATAAATATAATGGCGGGCGAAAGAGAATTTAACTTCTTCTAATCCTTTCAGTGTCCATTAGAAAATTGACCCCTTACCCTCCAATATCGAGTCAGACTCGCGATGAAGATTCGGAACAGAGTCTAATAAATATAATGCTATTAATTTCCTTTGAATCGTATTGATATATCGTTGTTCAGCACTAAAATATGTACATCGATAGAATATACGAAAATAATTTTACGTTGAGATATTAATATTATGATTTTATTGCAGAATGTTACGTGACGGAACTTGAACTGCAGTCTCTGAAGGAGAAAACGCATAGACAATTAAGACTTCGAGAGTTGTTATTGGAAAACTCTAATCAGTCGACGTTAGTTGTAATGTTAGTATCATTTTTATTCAGAATATCCATTTTTAACGCATTCGCTATCCATGAAATTAACCCTTTGCACTCGGAGCCTCTTTCTACCTAGAACATTTCCATTCCCTATGATTTTTTAAATTTTATGGATATCAAATTGGTATAAGACCTTATACAATACCTAAATGTTTAGTAATTGATTACATACCAAAATATTTAATAATGTAAACAATATTTTGAATAATGGTACAGCAATTTTTAGTGGTGTCTCAGAATCGCCATTCGAGTGCTAAGGGTTGAAATTACCCAGTCAACCAAGCCTGCCTCGAGCAGATATCGATTTTGAGCTGTCAAATATAAAGAACAAAAGTATTTCACATTCCACAACATTATTGTTTAAACAAAAAACGTTTGTTAAAATTTTCTTGCACGACTACATTTTCCATTAAAAAACAAACAATTTAAAAAAAAATTTAATTTTTTCGACCACTGCTTTCCGAGATATCTCAAAAAATATGGTTTTGACCCCCAACTTTGAGGGCTGTTTTCACCCCTTCAGAGTGGATGGTTGCCGATAAAAAAACACGTGTGAAATATTTTTCGAAGAACTATATCTCACAGAAGTTTCATAAAAATCGGCTTGTATCAACTGAATATGTTCCCTTGTTAGTTTTGCTACAAAAATTTGTTGACTAGCTTGGCTTGCAAATACTATGTAGTTCACTGCAGAAGTAAATGAACCTGAATTTTCTAACTAAACTGACCGTAACATCGTAGCTAAAACGAGTTAAACTACTAAGATTATCTACGCTAGCGAATGTGTTCATTAAGCTCATGATTTTCATATTAATAAATGACAATGTTTTTGTTAATAGGTCATTACCGATGCCACGAAAAGGTGCAGTTTCCGCTCCGCTCTATATGGCATGGTTGGAAGCCTTGACCAAAGATATGCCACCAACATTATTAATACGTGGAAACCATACATCCGTTTTAACGTTTTACTCGTAGTTTACAATGTAATTCGAACAATATAATAATCTTAAACCTCTAGAAAGAAATTTACGTTGAACAACAACACGGCAATGTTTGAGCGAACGCGAAAACATTCTCTGATACGTACAGACAGTATTCGGTATATTCATGCCAAAAGTTGTATATGTAGGTGCTACGATGTGTTTTCGTTTTTATACAGTATTTCCCTCAACGTTGAACTCCGGGGTACTTAAATGACGAGATTATTTTAGCATAGAAACGAAAGACAACAATATAAGGACTCTTATAAACTGTAATATCATAATTTTACTATTTGTAAGATTTTAGGGCACATAAATAAAGGAGTACACGATACAGAAGGAACTTACGAGATTTCGTGTACTTACGAGTGAAAAGTTTTATATTATGCGTGTGACTATACGAAATTATATGGAAACATCAGAAACTTTTTAGACACACATTAAAATTAATGACACGTACTCTATTTACTTACTTAGTTTTAATATAATATACGTGATATTGCAAGTTTTCTAATTGATCTAAAGTATAGTACACACGATTTATTCAATGAAGAAACAAAAATAGTTGTACTTATAGTTGTTTGTACTTTTAAAGACTTTTACTGATTTATTTCTGTTTGTTATTTAAGGCAATAAATGCTTTTGTGCCTCTTACATATTTTTGTAAGAAATGCTAACATTTGTAAGGCAACATTTTTTACTTTAAGTGATAGCGTACTTAATAAGAATGTTCTTACATATACTAGAATATATGCAGTATTGATGCTTGGATACAGAATATTTTGTATGTAAACATATTGTCATTTATGAATTTAATACAAAGAAAACAAATATAAGATCATATTTTAAAATACTTCTCTCTCAGAATCAACATTCATTTATAAAAGAAATCATTTTCATAGAATATGAAATAAATAGAACTTCGAGATATGATCTACTAGATATTATTTGAAGATAAAAGATAAGATGAAAGATTTATTTCCATATCCAAAATGCTGATTTATTTTGTAAATAAAGAATTGTAATGTGTATGAATATGTAAAGAGAATCATATGTCCACGTAATTGCACTATTTGTAAATATAAGATAAAAAAAAGCAAATAACCATTTAATCTATATACGACTGTTGAGTGTATTATTTATTTTATAATGCGAAAGTCATACAAATTTCGTGTTAATCATAATGAATTTACTGTAATCAATTGTATTGTAAAATTCCTGAATTTTTCATTTCTATTCCTACAACGGTAGTCTTCTGTTTATAAGACAGGTTTTTTGTAAAATTCGCATGAGCATGTGTAAAATTCTGTTTTTCAAAATTTGAAATATAAGCATAAGTATAATTCAGGAATCAGTGCTCCGTGTTCGACTTCTCCCATTGAACGAATATGTTCTATAATCAATATTAATCTTCTTACTAGGTGTATACAATTATATATACAATATATTGTACAGTAGTACATACTCTATATAGTACATATTAAAGGATTCTTCCAAAATAGTATTTCGAAATATTGTATACCAAAACCAATTATACTGTCCCTGTAACTAAATAGCTCACTTGTTACAATGCGTTTCAAAGAGTCTTGCAAAAACAGGCTGTATTTGCTCCAATATATCAGACGTTAGCATCCCTCTCTGCTTTATCTTGTACACAGACGAATTGCATTCTCTTACTAGTCTCGATGCAGCATAACTAGCAGCTATTGGAGCTGATAAAGAACTTTCGCAGCTTCCTGCACAAATAGCCCACCACCAAAACACAGCTAATGCGCCGACTAATAAATCTCCTTGGCCACCGCATCGTCGACCAGAACCACCCAAGCCACAGGACACTGCTTCTGTACCTTTGTGCCCATCTGCGATTACATCTTTCGATCCTTTATGCAAAATTATAACATTCTTTCCAAGTGCTTCCGCCAAATGTTTAACATCGGTAGCTTTGACTAATGGCGTAGGTTGAACAGATTTCTCGAGCACACCTTTCATTAGGCGACTGAATTCCATAGCGTTCGGTGTCAGTATGACACCTGGATATTCTTTTATAATGTCAGGCTTTTGACTAATTAAGAATAATCCATCTGCATCGATCACCAATGGCTTCTTCATGTCTCGACAGATGGAGATCAGTTCGACAATTATTTTGAATACTTTGTCGTCCCTACCGAGACCAGGGCCAATAATAATTACATGCAGACGATCGAGCCAAGGTCTTATTTGTTTAACAGCATCGTATTGATCCAAAACTGGGTGTACAATAGGCTCTGGGCTAAACGACTTTAAAGGAATGCTAGCATCTTTTACGCAGAATATATGCACTAAATCGCATCCAGTGCGAAGCGCACTCATAGCTGCAAAGAATGGTGCGCCTGTGTATTCCATGCTACCACCGAATATACCAATTCTGCCATCTTGTCCTTTATATTTGACATTGTTCAAATTTGGAATTATCCTTCTTATTCCCTTCAACATACGATCATCGACAGACGCTGACGTAGTCATTGTAGAAACACACAGTAGTTTCAACGAATTCCTGTGGGCAAAATGTAAAATAGCAAGTGCCATTTCTTAACCAACAAGTTTGTCTTAGTATACCTATTATTGCAACACTCTTAAATATTAATATTTAGTGAAACTGCACCGGTACCGTATTTCTCGATGTAAAATATTCTATTACAATACTCGTTACATCTTCGTAGAAGACTAAATATTCATTATATCAGAATACTCGTTAAAGTACAATATTACCTGTAGAAATCGGAATAATTAAATGGTGGTTTATACAAACGTCATCGCTTGATACCAAATGTTAATTCGGAAGAAATCGAACAAGAATATCGGGTAAGAAATATCACAAAGTCGATAACCTACAACCTCATTCACACATGAAAAAGTGTACAAATTTATGTTTTTTTATATGTCGAATACATCGTTGATATAAAATGTTTGGTTACACTAATAGCGTCGGAATATGTAACTGGAAAATTTTGAAGGCACAATACGAAAACATATGTACAATTGAAAACTTCCAAACGCGGCCGGCAATTTAATTGACTATAGTGTTGCTAGAACGCCGAGCGGGTTGCCTTCTGAAGGGGAATTGAAAATTGAGGAGCGGGTTGCCTTTTGAAGGGGAACCGAAAATTGAGCGATGTGACTGTGTATATTTTTCAGAGAAAGAGAGGGTGAGAGAGAGAGAGAATATCTCCAAAACTAAAAGAGACCCCCTCCTATGTGAAAAGGAAAAAGTTGTTCAAAATCTCGAAATGCATAACATATTATTATTATTTATTTAATGCTTTTAACCAGATATGGCTTATATAGCATATACAGTATACGAGTCCATTAGCGTATTACATAATGACTTAATGCGTTTCTTAGTTTAACTTAATTTAACATTAATTTGCAATTTAAACGATTAATTCGATGAAATTAAGATTTTATTGTGCATCGCTTAATAAAATCGAAAATAATTAACAGGCCTTTAATATCTGGACCAGATAAGAAGTATCTTATACAAGTCGGGAGACAGTACTAGTGACGAAAGAGAGATATTTTGGACATTGCCACCACACTCACAAGTGCTGTCTTTAAATTTCATCAAAATCGGAGAGGAGTACCTCTTTCTAAATAATTACTACCTAGTTTTGTACAGTGTCAAGGAGTGGGAGTGACAACATCCTAAGGAATACGTCAAACTTTATTTTTTCTTTGGACAAATTTCTTTATATCTAATCACAAATCGACTGATATATTTTCCAGCTCATCGATGGGTGGAAACAACGACAAATTTAATTTTAAACGCAGTCTGCTCAGTGTATTTGATAAACTGCGTCAAAATTATACTTCCATTACTCATAATGACAGTAATTGGTTCTGTTTGTGCAAGTCATCCATTCATCATTCATTATCAAGGAATCAAAATTGCATAGTCATTGTTACTTGAAACTACTGTGTATCCTACACAGGATTACGAAGGACATTGTACACGTTAGACAGTTGTTCTTCGCAGCTGATTGATCTCTATGCATACACTACAAAAACACTTCAATATGTATGATTTGCATTAAAAATCATCTATAGAGAACATCTCAAAACTATTAGTTTTTTTTATTCAGGATTCAATTCCCTCTTCACAATCATAAGATTAAAATTAATCTGTCACACTATAATTTCAGAAAATAAATTTCAAATCACATGGAGCTGGATCGCGACATTACTGTACAACATTTTTGGGATACTTTGTAGGGAGGGGATAGCCAGCGGGTCTCATCCCCCAAGAAAAAGTAAATAGAACATTGCAAAATTAGTTAACCCTCATCCGTCCCTCGTGTCAATTTGACACAGTTTTCCCGAAATAAGTTATACCGTTCTGTTATTTGTGTACTTAAAGCCCTTCGTGCCTTTAATTTTTTAAATACGAAACACAACCGAAAAACCCAAGATGTAAATGTAAACTCATCAGTTTTTGGATAAAAAGAAATATCGAAAAACAAGTGTTTATCTTGTTATGTGTGCGATCTTTTACCAGTGTGTCAATTTGACACCGAGGGACAGATTCGGTTCGTGAAATGAGGGTTGGATGAGGGTTAAACCGTAGAAGCTTCTAAAGTGCTGGGCCGGATTAGCTATATAGCAGAAGTAGCAAACGTTACAGGCCCTGCGTTCGGAGTAGAGAATAGAGAATGTTTAACATGTTAACTTCTATTAACACGTTTAACATCTATCATTAGTAGATATTTTTGTAAAAAAAAGTCATTCTGTTCAACTCGCCCCTCCCCCTCTAAGATTAAATTATGAGCACGCCACTGAGCAGTACTGTACATATTTAAATAGTTACAGAACTCACGAGTACGCGGGTTGAAGTCCCGCTTCCACGCTCTTTCGACAGCACTTTCTTATATTAATCTCACTCTGATAAAACCATAATGATACATAGTAACGAGTTGTGATAAAGAAGTGCCTTCTCATGCCAAACCGGCATAAAACAATAAAAATTTACACTGTGTATGTAGCTGCCAATGACAATATTTGATGTCTAGAGATTAAACGAGCGATAAACGAGAAATCAACGAAAAAAAGCACGCCGCTATTGTTATTGACGATTCCAATTTTATTGAAAACTTGCTTCTTGTTTCTAATAAAACGTTGTAGGTGTTTCTCATCGTAGTCTGTGTTAGGCAATTTTCATTAGCATATGATAAAAGTGTGTAAGAAATCTATGATTATTAATATCTAGGTGCACGGTAGTGTACTTGGCTACCAACGGTAGCCAAGTTCTCGCACTATCTCCTTTTACACGAAACAACTTAGCCGTTTTTTAGAGGCTTATAACTCGGCACTGGAGGCAGATGGAGAGATGTAATTTCGTACACTTGTTAAATGCTATCATGTCTCAATGTTGACAAAACATTAATCTTTCAACATTAGTAGGTTCCGAGATATAGGACCTCAAAAATCGCTAAATTTCTCACTGCCTGACTGACTGACAGATCACCAAAACCATTTGGGTACTTTCCATTAACCTACAAGCTTGAAATTTGGTACATAGGTCCACCATAACAAACACTAAAATTTATGAAATCCCAACAAAAACATCCTGTAAACAGGAGCCAAGTTCCTATGGCCGTTAAAAGTTGTAAAATCAAACAAAATACGGCCAAGTACGTTGGCTTAGAAATACCTCTTGCACTACTGAAAAAAGCGTTTATAAAAATTAGTTTAAAGGAACGCTATTTAATTTTTAAAGAGTTACATGGAGAGATAAATTATTTCAACTTGGTCGCTGCCTAACACTTTTTATGGCCATTGGTTTAAAAAGTATCGGCCAAGTTTGAATAATTTAGCCCTCCATGTAACTCCTTAAAAATTAAATAGCGTTCTTTTAAATTAATTTTTACAAACGCTTTTTTTCAGCATTGCAAGAGGTATTTCTATTGGCCGTATTTTGTTTGATCTCACAACTTTTTAGAAACTTGGCTTCTGTTTACAGGATGTGAAATTTATGCCCCAGTGTAGAATTTTTAACACGCTTTTCTGATTAGTGGCTTCTATTCAATTGCGTGGGTTTTATTGCATTATGTAATTGACCGATTGTTTGGCAGTCAGAGGAGTGTGTCAGTCATTCTCTTAGCTGTGATCGAGGAGATTTAAGTAGTACGAGTGGAACGTCACTCACTCACTTTTGCCGTGGTTATAAGTGGGGAGAACCAGTAAGCAACTTTCAGTGTGTTCTAAAGCGTATCTTTGTCAGTCTTGTGCTGTCTACGAGCGTAGACTGCAGTTGTACCAGGTAAGTCACTACATTAATATTGTCGTTTCCATTTTCCATCTAGAGCTGCTCATTTACAATATATTCGATATAATTAGACCGTGAATATTAATGCAATTTTTGTAGACAAATTTTAAGAAAGTGGTACCATATAAAATTCTATTTTCATTAGTAATTAGCAACTACGTATTAATATCTTTTCTTCAATTTCAATCCACCTATATTACATACTTTATTCAATATATATATTTGTTTTTTTGAGACGCAAATGTCCTTTGAAAAAGGTTCAAACCAGAACCGCAACGTTAGGAAAGAAAAACAGTTTATTGCAAAATTGCTAATAGATTTACTAATTGATCGAAACGGTTGCGTCTAAAGCATTAAATTAAATATTCAACATTTGTGATTAAATTAAATATTCATTAGTAACATCATTTGTTGATCCAACGTAAATAAAAATCGTACTAAATTCTGTCGAATTCAACACTAAACTACCGGCCATCAAAAGTGACTGATGTGTATAGTATTATAAAAATAACAAGATTTTTATTTATATTTCGTCCGATTTTTACTATAATGTAACACCTTCACAATTTCAATAATTGTCAAACAAAAAATCTAAACTGGATCATTTGACTTGTCGTGGTAGGTTTAGTGTTAATACTCCAGCATTGTTTGTATATAAATAAAGATCCACAGTCTAGATATCATATAATCAGGGTACACACGTTTCAAGCATTGAGAATATCTGGTGATTTATTATAAATTCTGAAAAATAGTTAGGTAAACAAATCAAGCGTTACTACGTCGTGAATTAATGTGGTTTATATGGTCGTAGTTTGTTTTAGTTACATCAAACCTGGTTCTTTATTTTTTTATTTAAACTTATCCAAGCTCCTAACGATAAACACAAGTCATGCAGGCGTAGATACATAGTTTAATTACTTTTTAAATACATCTTTTGCCCTCCCTTTTAGAATCGAACAATAACTGAAACTTATACAGGTGTAGATACACCGTGTATTTACTCTCTAATTACATCTTTTGTCCTTGTTGAATTATTCAACGTGGTATCTATCGTTCACTTGTAAAAGCATGGGGATTTATGCCCTTGGGAAATATTGTACAGGGTGGGCGATGATTTCGTTTACTTTAACTATTTTCATTTATTGTAAATATTGTAGAAAGAGATGAAAAACAATATTGGAGCTGTCTCTAATGGTTTAAATTTATAATTTAATAATGGATAATTTGAATACCCATTATTCTTCATAGCAAACAAGTCATTTTGCATTTTAACACGTGACGGCAATCAATAGCCGCAATTGTCTACACACGTGAGAATTGTGCCCGGCATAAACTGTTTCTGTTATAAACACGGCAGTAGTTTGCGGTGACAGCTCTTTCGCAACAATTACCATAATTATATACAGAAAAAAAGTTTCTTACTTTGCAAAGTTCAGGGTATTTTGTTCAAGCTATTATTATTAACGCGCTATTATTATTAATTGGACAAGTGACCGGTTTCATGGTTGTATTCCACAGTTATTCAAGTAATAAAATAAATTTCTTCATTCGAGCATATATTGTTAAAAATTGTGAAAACCTTAAATTAATTCAGTCTTGTAATTTTTATAAAACAATGTTCACCTACCACGTTTCCCCAACAAACATAAACTGTTTGCTGCAGAAGGACGAATGCAATTTGAACACTAACTCTGATTATTTTTATAAATTATCTTATCGTGGGCATTCATATGTTTTGAAAACGCGAATATTATGAAGAAAGTCGTGGACAAAAATACAAGAACGAATGACATAATTGTAATATGAAATAATCAAGATGAAGTGCGTTAGACTACACTAATTAATACGTTTTTCTTTGTAGTTTAATCATATGATCAAGAATGTTTTATTATTGTATTTTAAAAGAAGATAATATTTTCATAATATTCTTTACGGCCGAAAATTCTTCATTTAATACTTCTCTTCCGTTTTCGTTTTCAAGCAACCAATTCTGTGGCTATTTATATATATGATACAATCCTTTCTCATATTTTGGCTAAAAATTCTTCCCTACAGTGCCATGTATGAATAGTTTCAGTAGTAATCATAATTGTTCAAAGTGTTCTAAATATACAATAAAAAAACATCAGTCGAAGATTCATCAGAAGGTACGATTTTGATAAAATAATAGGGTGCGTCTAAACTTCTGATACGTACTATATTCGAAATGAACTACGGTCTGGACATTCTCACTGATTCTCTTAAACATTGAACAGCTTCACTTTAAATGAATACCATATCAATTTTCTCTTGCAGTAATTCATTTCAAATAGTACGTCGATACATGAATAAATTAAAGCTCTTCGGAATTTGAAACCGTTAGGCATCATCAGTATTGGAATAATAAACACGTACTTTTATTAGTAATCATAAGTTTTCAGTGTTCTAAACATACGATAAAAAATACATCAGTCGAAGATTGAACAGAGGGTACGTTTTTGTTAAAATAGTAGGGTCCTAAACTTCTAAAATAACTTCTGATGCGCGCGGTACTATTGCTCAAGTGCTATCGACGAAGCAACGAGGAATTACACGTTAAGTAAATATTCCAGACCAATGCGATTTCCTATTTGGTCAATCGGTTTTTGCATACTGGTTCTTGCGTTTACATCTCGCCTCACCTTTGTTCTCGGTTCACTATTTACCCGCGTTGCATTGATTTCAAATGCTCGAGACTCGAGTCAGTCCCCACCGACTAAAATGGTCCATCTGCAATTTCATTTTTTTCTGATTCACATTCTTCCATCGGTATATTGTTCACTTTTTGCAACGATTCAGAGATTTGTAATCGTTTTGCCATTTTTAAGGCTTGTGAAATATCTTTATATGAAAAAGAATTAAGTCCTATTCTAACGTCAATAAAAATCCGCAGTCTAATAGTGAGTTTGCCGATAACTGGATCTAGTCGATGATAAATCAAAAATAAAAAAATGTTTAAAGATAAGGTAGATAGAGCTTTATTAAAAAGTTATAACAAGAATACGGAATACAAGTGGAACAGTAATAATCGAGTTGCTGTTACTGAATTGGCTCGAATAGATCAGCAATATTTACATTCAATGTGGCTATGTAATCTGTGTAATCTGTGTTTACTGTCTCAGGTCACTTATTATTACTGATCTATTCGAGTGAATGCTCGCAATATGTAATAACAGATCGGTTACTGTTCCACTTGTATTCCGTGTTTTAGTGATACAGTAGAATTCCATTTATTATCCATGCTAATTAGTGGAACATGATTGTAGCGATAATACAACAATTACATAGTTTCAGTGCTGAATTTAATCCTCATTGAAGTGGAAATTCTTTGTGGAAAGTATTCGGACGATAAAGAATTCGAACATTAAAGGCCCCGGATAATCGAGGTTCTACTGTAACTTTTTAATAAAGCTCTGTGTCTAAGTTTACATAATATTTTCTCTTATAGTGCCATAGAATATTGGATAAACTGATACATATTATAAGTGCTGTAGAATATTCAATGTACTGCATCATAAAGTTTGAACATTGTAACCTGGGACACCCTCTATATTTTCCGAGCCAACGCGCAATTTCCCGTTGCATCGTCAGCAGCACGTAAATGGCGAGATCGTTTCTTTTTCCAGGTCACTTTTTCGAGATTTCGAGGTGACCGATGTTTCTTTTATGTGCATAACTGTATATTTTGATTACTCTAACGCGATGGCTACATTCAAGACGCAGTCAATGGTCCACAAGCCATAATCAGACCGTGATCTTGAGTACCAATTCTAGTAGCATTTATGGTTGGCATTTTCTTGGGCCTTTATTGCAATATTGATTGGCAAACCGTTAGAAATGTCGCCTTTCTATGCATAGGATCAACCTGCCTTGGTACACAGTGAGCAATTCGGACGAGATCGGCGACAAAATCAAAGAACTTTCGTTAGAGATGAGATAGAGCGCTGAAATTTTTTTAAATTAAAGCTGAAACTTTGTAGAATATGGAAAAAATAGAGAGATTATGGTACGAACGTTTTTCAACCTTGATAAAATTCGTTAAACTTGCACGATTTCAAGGAAATCGTGGTTTTTCAATACCACGCGCGGAACAAATTTTTTTTGAACATGCTATACATAATTTCTCGTAGATTTTTTTATGCTGATTTCAAATCTGGTCTTAAAATTTGTTTACGACTTCCGGATTTTGAAAAAAGTCGAATTATTGTTAAAAATTTACATTTTTATTTTTATTTATTTATGTATATATAAATCGAAATGGTAATAAATGTGTAAATGTGGGCAGTATGGAATACAATGGATACTGGATATTGTTGTGTCTTGGAATGAAAAATGAGTTGAAAAGTAGTGCATTTAGTACAAATTTTTTAAAGATGTTAGACTGGTTTGCTAGAGAATGAGTAAAAAAAAGTTTTTTGTTTAGATTGCAATAGGTAGGAATCATACAAAGTCTTAAAAATGAAGTTCTTTTAACTTTTTTATCATATACAGGCTTATAAATATATATGTATACAAGCTTAGCCCATAATGAAAATTTAGAAAGTACGTTTTGTAGATTTCGGTAACTTACATGCACACATTTAAAGTTTTATCAAAATCCGTCAACATGGAAATGAGCTACATACATACGTTTAAAGATAAGAGCTGAAAATTGCAGGTTATATATAATCGACACGTTTCTATAAATTATAAAGATATTTAAAAGATGTTCTTTAAGTATATGTATATACTATCTTAGCGCCTAATCGTAGCTACGTCACTGTACACATTACTTCTTCGGTTGTGTTTCCACATGATAACTGACGCATATATACATTTCTTATCTGCTTGGAGTGTTCTCATTATTGGTTCTGAATCAAACATAATTAATTGTCTAAATAGACGAGTCAACGGTAACCAACTGATATTATACAATTTACAATGATAATATATAATGTATAAAAAGTTATAGATAATATAAAACAACGTAGTAGGTATCACGATAAAGAGATATCAAACACGAAAAGTACATAACTGTGTATACTATGTTTCTCAGAAGCAATCATGCGAATAATTGAGCACCAGTTATTAGCATCCATTATGGGAGTGAGAAATATTTACTCATTTTTTTTCATGTCATGCAAAAGTTTCCAGAAAGTAAATCAAGTTACATGTTGTTCTGAATGGAAATTAATGAAAATTAATTTTGTATGATGTATTATTAAATATATTCGTTCTGGTTTATTTAAAAGTATTTTAACAGTAATTTATTTTTTCTTAATTTTACACTTTACTGCAGAAATAAATATGATTATGTTCCTCACGTAAATTTCATTTTTTTTTTATTATAAATTTCATTTAAAACATTGTAATCCTGATCTATAGCGTGTCCCAAAAATGTCGGTAAACCTTAGAAGAGATCTTTTCCGAGTTGAAAAATATATTTGTTCTGGTTTATTTAAAAGTAGTTTAATAGTAATTTATTTTTTCTTAATTTTACACTTTACTGCAGATATAAACACAATTATGTTCCTCACGTAAATTTCATTTAAAACATTGTAATCCTGATCTATAGCGTGTCCCAAAAATATCGGTAAACTCATTGAGGTTTCTGAACTCATTTGAGGTCAGAAACTTGAAGTAACTTTTTCCTTGGCGACAATTTCCGGCTTAGTTAACACTGACTCAATAAAAATGAGGGTCCACCTATAAAAAAAACTCACAACTCCAAAGTATGCATCTCTCGAAACCATTGAACCTTTCTTTTTATTGTTTTATGGATAGGGTATCAAATCTTTATGACCACCCTGCATACTTGGCGCCTTTCGTGTCCATTACATCTTTATGATGTTTGTATTTGTTTGCTTCATTCGCATATCGATACTTCTTAAAGATTTAATTCATTATGACTCGTTCATTCAGTTCGAGCGTAACGTAAATTGATAATCACGTTACGAGATTGGCACACGTCATAAAACAGTCCACTTGAACTTTCATCCATTGTTTTTAGGACAATGACATTCCATATAATCTCTGTATCTCTGGGTGCGTCATGCAGACCTATATTTTATTCATTTGTCTATCCATTTTGTTATTATCGGTGGGACCGCGTAAAATTAGATTTCAGAATCTGATAGTTCGACTTCCGATCAGACGATGAAAATCTTATCATATTGTATACTCTGCAGTTGACAGAGATACAGTAGTAGGGTAAACTATACAATGATTGGCACTTTAAGCCAAAATCTTCGTAAAAATCTTTTTATTTTTTTATTTAATGTTTAAACGAGCTTAACTTGCTATTATTATAAGCTAATAGACATTTTTCTACAAAATCAAACCGTTTTTCGTTTTAAAGGTTAAAAAACGTTCGTACCACAATTTCCATAATTATTTCATATTCTGCACAGTTTCAGCTTTCATTTAAAAAACATTTCATCGCTCTATCTCATTTCTATCGAAAGTTCTTTGATTTTGACACAGATTTCATCGGTTTGTCCCAGTGATGCCAGAATCGTGGGTCGTGGGTTTTTTCTCCTCCGCCGCTTTAGCTGGCTCTTCCCCCACTCTTACTTCTACTGCACACGCGCTACACACGAACGTATGCTAGTCTGCCCGTGTGAGTGCCACTCTGAACCGACATACGTTCGTGTGTAGCGCGTGCGCAGTAGAAGTAAGAGTGGGGGAAGAGCCAGCTAAAGCAGCGGAGGAGAAAAAACCCACGATCCACGATTCTGGCATCACTGGTTTGTCCCATAGTGTGGCGCTAGAAATTACCCAAAACGTCACCATGGGACAAACCGATGAAATCTGTGTCAAAATCAAAGAACTTCCGATAGAAATGAGATAGAGCGATGAATTTTTTTTAAATTAAAGCTCAAACAATGTAAAATATGGGAAAAATACAGAGATTATGGTACGAACGTTTTTTAACCTTGAAAAATAAAAGTTTAACTGTTTAACTATAATTCGATTTTTTTTAAAAACCAGAGATCGTAGAAAAATTTTGAGACCAGATTTGAAATCAGCGTGAAAAAATCTACGGGAAATGATACTTGGTATGTTAAAAAAAATTTTCTGCTCGTGGTAACGTACAAACGACTTTTTCTTGAAATTGTGCAAGTTTGACGAATTTTCTCAAGGTTAAAAACCATTTGTACTGTAATCTCCCTATTTTTCCCATATTCTGCAAAGTTTCAGCTTTCATTTAGAAAAAAATTCATCGCTCTACCTCATTTCTATCGAAAGTTATTTCTTTTTGGATCGAGTTAGGTCAAGTTTTCCTATTGTGCGGCGGCCCGTATGCACCGTACGGTGATACAAAAACTTTAAAAAATTGTGGCAGCCGGATCCGCAGTAATCCGCAGGTGATTTTCGTCAGAATCTCTTTTGTATAGCTTGAACTTAAAAAACTTGAACAAAAAAATTTGTTTTTTACCTTGATTTTCAAGGTCAAGTTCAATTTTGAGTGGAGTTTTTCATGTTAATTTCCACTAAATCGTAGCTGTAGAATCACGCTATGGTGGCCGTGATATACAATTTCGTGACCCCCTGTACATAGAGAAGTGATAGACAAATGTTACATCGAATTTCAACGGAGAGATTCCTATTTCCGTGTATCTAAATACACGGGTACACGTGTCGTAAACAAAACCGTATAATTTTTAATCCTCGTGTATTTCTGTATCACGGGTGCGCGTGTCCCGTGAAACGTGGTAAGAATCCGCGAAGACAAATCTGTTCGGACGAACCGTGTAAGTAGAGCAGCGTAAGAAAATAAACATATTTCTTGTAAATAAGTTTTCGGTGAAATCTTACAGATTATTGAAGTTTCTATCGATGTACGTAATTAGATTTATTTAAAACTTCAAACGAAATACGTTAAATTGCATGAAATATGAAAATAGTTTCACAGAGTATTATACCAATGCAAAGAGTAAAATATTTGATTTCGTGTGTTAGATTGCTAAAATAGAGATATTTTATTTTGTGGATGAAATTGTTGAAATAGAAATATTTTCTTTTCAGGAACAGATTGTTAAAATCGAAATATTTTCATTTTCGAAATTAGTGTATCTTATTTAAAATACTGTTTTCGTTGAGCAAAATAAAATCTAAAATATTAAATAGTATTGGAAATATTTGTTTCGCCAAATAATGTCTACCTCTGGCTGAAAATTACCGAAAAGCAATGGGTATCGTTACGTGAGATATTTATTTTGTATGTTCTTGTTTCTAACATATGTAAAATTATTTGGGTGGTAAATACTGTTGTTCGTGTAAGAGATAGACAAGGTTATACACTTAATAAGTGTAAATCTGTTTAAACTTAAAATTGTTTAATTAGACAATTTGTCGTACAAGGAAATTCACGTGTTCGCAACTAATTAAATATAATCTTTGACTAATCATTATGTACTAATTTGCAATGAAAATGTATTCACTTTTATCTGTATTAGTTAGCAAAAGTATCTACATAACCGGTTCTATTCTAATTTAACTTATTCACTCCTTGTAATTCGATGCAGAACAAAACCAAAATATTTATTACAGTGACGAGTGGTACGAAGAGATTGCGTGGAATCCTTGATACAAACAAAAGAAGTTTGATTGATTTTATTAGAATATTTAGAAATTCTAAAATAAAGAGTAATCAAATCTATTTATCTACTTCCGAACATGACTTTTCTGAACGATTTTCATGACAGTTCAACTAAATCTGTTCTCCTTTCGAAAATTAGACAAAATGATGAAGTTCAAACAATACATAATCTTTACTTTATTTAACACGAAAATCTATTACGTCCTACATATGTATATTCGTCCCTTTTTTCTGTTACAGCTGGTTATTAACTATTTTTCATGTAATGACAAGTTGAAAAACAATTAGTTCAAAATGACTGGCATCGAAATCTTTTGTGGCATCGTCGCAGCGGTTCTGCTGTTCTACTACTATTCAGTTGCGAATTACAACATTTGGAAGAGGCAAGGTGTTGCTGGGCCTAAACCAGTTCCACTTTTTGGCAATGTTGCGCCAATCATGTTCTCGAAGTTGTCCGTGGGCGACTGCATGCAAAGCATTTACAAAAGATACAAAACTGAACCTATTGTTGGCATATTTATGAGGAGAAGACCAGCATTACTTATCATTGACCCCGAAATAATCAAGACAATACTTATCAAGGATTTCTCGAAATTTGCGAATCGCGGAGTGAACGTCAATCCGGTGGTAAGTTTTCAAATTTAATTTGCTTTATAATATAACAATTTAGTTAATTGAGGTTTCTAAACAATTACTTCACAGTATCGAAAACCTTGTTATATAAGAGAAAAAGAATTTATTGTTTTATATATCTGTAAGACTACAATAGAATTAGTCAAATATAAATTCACTTAACGTATCTGTTTATTTCATTTATACGTAACTAATACTTCGAAAATTTTGTAACTGTTTAGTGTCAATATTTGATACTTCATTAGAGTATATCGCGTTTAATAAAATGTTTATAGTTAGACAGCGGATCTTTATGCAAAATAAAAATTTTGTGTATTAATTTTAAGAAGAGGGAGCCACGTAAAATATTTTTTAATTCATGTTTAGAAATTTTTTCAATCTTTATTTTATTTTAAATTGTATCATTATTTTTGCCACAATTGCATAAAGATCCGTTATAATCAGTTATAGTCTAGTTATAATCATGAACGCTATTGTTAAAACTAAAGCAGGATGCGAATGGGTTGATTAAATTTTGCAATGCAGTTTTATACAATTTTTAGGCTTCTCCCGGCTCATTAATTTCTCTAAGCAATACATTTAGATTTTTTTTAATCTCTATTTCTGACACTGTGCTTACAGGTTGACTTATTGTAAATGTCTAACAGTTCAAGCATTACAAGGCTAATTGTGTCCAAATAATTACACTGTCCAACAATTTTCAATTTTTTCTCGAAAATGAAATCTGTGTTCTATTATTTCCTTGTGGTTTCCAAAGGAAAAAGATGTGTTCGATCGTATGGGGAAATTAAGTTTATGCTCAGTTTCCAAAATAAATCGAAAAATGTCTGAGAAAAATGATGGGTTAAAGGCGACCGGTTCTTTTCAATCATTTTGTCTACAGAATCTAAGAATGATTAGTACTCAAGTACAAATTAATATTAGTAATCCAATACACATCTTACGATTAAAAATTTTACTTTTCTTGTAACACCAAACTTCCCCCAAAACTGGGAGTAACGGAGAACAATGACTTTCTGATTCGTATCCTGCACATTAAAATTTATAAGAATCGCTTGTTACTTATCCAAATGTAAAATTAATATTTTACAGAGTGTAGTGTGGTGTACAGTAGAGTATAAAGTAGAATATAGAGTATAGAGTACTGTATAGAATAGAGTACAGAATAGAATATAGAGTATAGAGTACTGATTAGAATAGAGTACAGAGTAGAATATACAGTATTGATTACTGTATAGAATAGAGTACAGAGTAGAATATACGGTAGAGTATAGAGTGGTGTATAGAATAGAGTACAGAGTAAAATATATAGTAGAGTATAGAGTAGCATAAGGAGTATAGAGTAGAGCTGAGTATGCAGTAGTGTATAGAATAGTGCACACAGTAGAGTGCAGAGTAGAATATAAAGTATAGAGTACAGAGTTCAGTATAGAGTAGAATATAGAGTAGAGTAGAGTATAGAGTAGTGTAGAGTATACATAGAGTAGAATTAGGAGTATAGAGTAGTGTATAGAATAGAGTACAGAGTAGAGTATAGAGTAAAGTATAGAGTAGAGAATTACCCAATGTAAATTTTATTTCAATATCTATAATAGTAGCAGTTTGAAAGTAAAATGGTGAATTACGTCATTATCTTATTATTTCACCTAATGTTCGATTTTCTCGACACAGGCGGAACCACTTTCGCAACATTTGTTCGCCCTGGAGCCGAAAAGATGGCGGCCGTTAAGAACCAGATTCACGCCAGTATTTACAACCGGCAGGTTGAAGGAAATGTTCGGTATGATTGTCGAATGCGTTAACACCCTCGAGAAACATTTGGGAACATTGGTAGAAAAAGGAGATCCCATCGATTGCCGTGAATTGGCAGCGAAATACACTACGGACGTGATTGGCTATTGTGCCTTCGGAGTCAACATGAATTGTATGTCGAATGAAGAATCGAAATTTCGTGAAGTGGGGAGAGAGTTCTTCTCCACCTCGTTTCTACGGCTGTTAAGATCCAGGATTAGGGATGCTTTACCAAAGTTATACACATTACTTGGTTACGTGTTACCGTATTCCTACGGCACCGAGTTCTTTATGAACACTGTCTTGAGCGTGATGGAACACAGGAAGAAAAATAATATCGTTAGGAACGATTTTATCAACACGTTGATAGAAACTCAGGCGCACCCTGAGAAACTTGGTGATATCGGTATGTATGTAACATTAATAATATTGCTAACCGTGTGTATCTGATTGTTCGTCTCCATTTGGTGATTTCATTTGTTGATATTATCGCACTAGACCTGTGGTTTCCAAGCTACATGTTGTTACGCCCTCCTTTAAAAAAGAAATCGTTTTACAATACGTCCCCTGGTTAAATTTCACCGTTGTAATCCAGAAGTTTTTAACATTTTTTATATAATTCTGTAGAAGATTATAATAGTAAATATAATAGTAGAACAGTGTGCTTTCCTGAAGAAATAGTTACAAAGAAACTAATGCAGAACTTCGATTTGTATTTTCTAGAATTGACAGATTCCCTGCTGGCATCGCAAGCATTTGTCTTCTTCCTTGCTGGCTTTGAAACTTCATCGACAACAATCAGTAATGCGCTTTACGAATTGGCCTTGAATCAGGACATACAGGATAAGTTGCGAGAAGAGATCAACGAACATTACGAGATTAATAATGAAGAATGGCACTACGAGAACGTGAAACAGATGCCAGTTTTAGATGCTGTATTCAAAGGTTCGTATCGCACTAGAATACTGTAACCAGAAATTTTTGCCTTTCGTCTATAAATGTTTATCATTTTCCTAGGTTATCCAGTAGATTTGTACGAGAAGATGTGAGAAATCCAGGTTTCGATCCTGCAGGATCAATGATTCAAAAGTTATAAATGTTTAAAGTTGAGCAATTTCCAGTGTTTTTCACAGGTTAACGCCGCCATGTTGTGTATAGTGACGATCGCTAGGTGGCAACACAAGCACGCACAGATATTTATTACATAGATTCCCAAGCCGGTCCTCTTCTAACCTGTCAAAAACACTGAAAATCGCTCAGCTTTAAACATTTACAACTTTTGAAACATTGATCCTGCAGGATCGAAGCTTGGATTTCTCATATCGTCTCGCCCAAATCTACCGGATAACATAGCAAAAAGGCAAAAATTTCTGGTTACGCAAGGAATAGAGCAGCTGTTCCCTGCGTGTGTAATGTTCGCATTAGAAAAGTTGCGTGACGTAAGCAATAGAAAATCTATAGCACTATTTCTGAGAACTACAATTAATGTTATTGGCGCACTGGTTCGATCAATTTGGAGACAATAAGCAAATTTGCAAAATATTACATGAAAAATTCAACGTTTCGGTCTAAATTTAGTCCATTTTCAAGAATGTAAATTTTCCGTATTGCGTCTGCAAGCATTTATCAATCACCTTCCAAATAATATAATCAGCATATTGAATGTCGATTAATTTATTACCAATTTCATATTGGTATTTCAACACTACTGTGTTGGTTGGGTGACTTCAAAGGATACATATTTGCCGCCACTTATCGATTGGCCAATGCATGCATCAGTGTTCTTTGATTCGTTGTCATTTCGAATCTTCTCTGTTTACTCAGTCCACATACCACCGGCATGGAACCAACATGTGGTGTCTTGACTCTTAAGAATTCAAATTATGTAGTACATTTTTCTAAGCAAGTGAGTTTATACATTTATTTTTCGTTGTTAAATTGAAATTGAAAATTTACATTCTTGAAAATGGTCTAAATTTAGACCGAAACGTTGAATTAAATTGCATGTAATATTTTGCAAATTTGCTTATTGTCTCCAATTGATCGAACCAGTGCGCCAATAACATTAATTGTAGTTTTGAACAATTTCTGAGAGATAATTCTATATGTCTCAATTTTGCTATACTTCCTTGAAAGTGACGTATCTCGGATTTTTCCAAATATCGTCCACGGATGATTATTATTATACCATTGTATTCCGGAAGTTTGGATATGTCAATCATAAAATTCAAACGCGTGGACAGTGTCGCCTGAGTTGGACTTGTGCCCGCACTTTACTTTCCCTTTCTTCTTTTCTTATTTAAGGGCGGTGGGGAAATGCTATTACGCACACCCTCTTCTCCGGGGTCCCATGAAAAATCACCGACACGGTTTTCACCGACAACATTTCACTGACTCCAGATTTGACCGACAACGAATTTTCCCCTTCTATGACACTCTTCCCAGTGACGGATTAAGCAGTGCTTAGGGCCCCGAATGCTTCTGGGGGCCCCGCGCTTGGATCAGAAAATGTTTAGCTTCTCAAATTGTGTAACAGCGCTGGCTACTATGCACAGACATTTTTGCTAAAAAAAGGTCATTCATTTCGATTACTTTTCTTCAAACTTTTTTTTGGGGGACCTCGAAATTTTTGACCGCTTCGGGCCTCCATTTGTCTTGATCCGCCACTGACTGTTCCCCACTCTTCCGTTGCGGCCCGATCTGGCGACTTTGCGCGTGTGAACAATGCAATGTTTCATTTCCTGATGATGTCTTTTATTATTGCAGAAACACTAAGAAAATATCCACCACTGACAGTTCTTAATAGGAAATCTGTCGAAAGCTACACTTTCGAAGACATAAAAGTTTCGATTCCGAAAGATACATTCATAATTATACCTGTGTACGGAATACATACTGATCCAGATATTTACCCAAACCCTGATGTTTTCGATATTGATCGATTTAGTGACGAAGCAGTATCGAAGAGACATCCAATGCACTATTTACCATTTGGCGATGGCCCCAGGAATTGTATTGGTACGTAAACGTCTATTCTTCAGTTTTGGCACTTGAATGATGACTCAGAGAGTCACCATTAAAAATTTGCTGTACCATTGTTTAAAGAATTATTTACATTATTGAATATTGTTGGGTTCGAACCAATTCATAAACATCTAAGTATTGTATCAGGTATTATTTAATTTAATTAATGAAAATGTTTGAAAATGTACGTGACATGCAATTTGATTAAAGAATTATTTACATTATTAAATATTGTTGGGTTCGAACCAATTCATAAACATCTAAGTATTGTATCAGGTATTATTTAATTTAATTAATGAAAATGTTTGAAAATGTATGTGACATACAATTTGAAAAATGCAATAAGAATTGGTGGTAAAAATCTTACTTCGCTGTCATGTAAAATGAAAATATTTTGATCATACGTATTTGTTTGCAGGTGCACGTTTCGCAGTCTTCCAATCGAAAATTGGACTGATAAAGATAATTCGTGGTTATAAGGTCGACGTATGCGAACAAACTGCCATCCCATATAGACATAATCCAGGCGCCTTTTTCTTAGCTCCAGCCCATCCTATAACTTTGAAAGTAACGAAAATTCAATCTTAAGAAAATGATTTGTTATTTTAACATATTATAAGCATTTAGAACTACCTTATTGTAAATATAAATGGTATAGTCGAAACTCGAGTTTTTATAAATTGTTATCGCATGGGATGAACCAAATCCATAGCATATTTGTTTTATAAATGGTCAATGTACATATATAAATAAATAGGACCATTTCTTGAAAATAATAACTAAAACGTTCTTTAATTTTTCTAAGCATATGAATGTATACATATCAATGTTCAGTGAAAACATTCAATAAAAAAAGAACATGTAAATATAGAGTTATGTAAAACATTACTCAGCCTTCAATTATTGATGTTTTGTACGTTATACAGATGTTTGAAATGTAGCAAAAATGCAATAGATGCTACGTATATGTATATGTATTTTCTCAATTAATGAATGTGCTAAAAGTTGTTTTCTATACGTATTTATTATATTTGTCTTAAATATATGAATCAACATAGGTATTTATTGTGTTATGTATGCGTCCGCGACCATTGGTGACTTTTGACTCTTCTGGAGATATGCATCGAGACACATGGCCTACTCAGAAATCTGAGGACTTTTCCGAGAGTCAATGGAGATAAGGGCTTGCAGGTGCTGCAGCAGCTGTAATCTCTTCCCCAGGAATTCGGTTTTTCTGTGGTCCCCACCCTTGCCTAGTCTGATTCTGGCTGGGCGTTTGACGGTATTTAAGGGGGTAACGTAACCCCTGAATATTACTAGATTTAAGGGTAAAAACAGTGTTTGCGGGAAACAATTGTTTGTCCTTATGCGAGCACGTTACGAGCTGTGGAAGGACACATTCTAAAGAGGAAGGTTGATCGTACGGCGCTCAGCTCACGATTAAAGTAAAAAAAATCGTTAGGGTGGTATCTCGATTTCTTTCTCGATTTTTTCCCGTACTTTGGACCCTCATATTATTAAATATAAACATAATCTCGTTAAACCTAGTGTTAAACAGTGCAATCATTTTTCAAAACTTACTGTGTTCCTAGTTGATTTGTACACTTTTCTAGTAAGTTTTTCCGGGTGCTTTTCTCTTTTGCACAGTAGTGTATCTTCACTGACAGTTAAGTATTGATCACGGAATCGAGTTCCGTAGACGTTAACCTTGACGGATTTGCTTGCAGCCCGCGATCTCTGCCGGAGGACACTGTTCTCCTGACATACGGATGCCGGTGCTCGCTGGCAGAAGGGATTATAGGTCACCTGACAAACTGCCACGCATCGGACACCCTTCGTGCAACTTTAAGACTATTCAACCATATCAGCTGGCTCCGATATGCTTCCTTTAAGTGCTATTTCTTTGTCTGACTTTCCATGTGTTTGAAATTATATTCCTTCCATACTGTGAGTGGTACTACTTATTTGGAATAGCGAAAATTCCGAAAAGTAATTCTGTCTGACTTGTCGTTGAGTTGTACTACTGAATTTCCGAAAATTTTCGGTCGTCTGATTTATGGTGGACTTGTACTACTTCTCAATTTGCGAAAATTTTCGAAAACTGGACAGTAGTAAAGGAAACCATAATTCAGACGGCCGAAAATTTTCAGAAATTCAGTAGTACAACTCAACGACAAGTCAGACGCTCGAAAATTTTCGGCTGTCTGACTTATGGGTGTTTTTTTCTACTTTTCAATTTGCGCAAATTTTCGAAAATTTTCGAAAACTGGTAAGTAGTACAAGTCAACAATAAATCAGGCGGCCGAAAATTTTCGGACATGCAGTAGTACAAGTCAACGTCGCTTAGGAAAGAAAGTAGGGAAGGAAGAACACATTAATTGTTGTAAGTAATATTCTTTATTTTTCACTAAAATGTTACAATATTATATGTGTACCGTGACGAGATGGTGTCTAGTATGATTGCAGTGACGAAGATACGAATGTCCATGCGAAGACGAACATAGGTAGCTGCTCCCCAGGTATCGACAGCTAATTTTTATTTGAATCTACGTAATCCTGGTGAAATTATGTATTGGAGACGAGTGTAACTTACTGCAGACTGAAGTGCTAGGAACAGAAAGGAACACAATTAGCACACGATGGTTACATAGACATAAGGGAAGGTGATACGAAGATAGTAGTTCATGGCACGAAACTTGAACGTATATTTTGTTTTGAGGGTACGAGATTGCCAAATTGTTAAGGAAGAGAATAGGTTTGAAATAATCGTGGATAGGGTTAGAACAAAAAAATGATAAAAAATTAAATGAACAAACTTGAATAATATATTTTGCTTTGAGGGAACGAGATTGCCAAATTGTTAAGGAAGAGAATAGGTTTGAAATAATCGTGGATAGGGTTAGGACAAAAAAAATTATGAAAAATTAAATGAACAAACTTGAATAATATATTTTGTTTTGAGGGAATGAGATTGCAAAATTGTAAAGGAAGAGAATAGGTTTGAAATAATCGTGGATAGTGTTAGGATAAAAAAATGATAACAAGATCAGGAACAACTAATACAAAAAAATCATAGAAAAGATCATAGAAAAAGTTTCACTTCAAACATAATGAACGATCAAAATTTGCGACGCCAAGAAGGAGAGTGAATGAGAAAGAAAGAGACATAGTTCGTAGCATTTCCCATACGCTCACCTCCTTTGCGTCGCAAATTTTGATCGTTCATTATGTTTGAAGTGGAACTTTTTCTATGATCTTTTCTATGATTTTTTTGTATTAGTTATCGCTGATTAATAGAAGAAATAATCGAAAATTCGGAGTTTGTGTTATATACCAAATAACAATACACCTAAATTCAGTTTACATTTTTTTCAGTATTCATACTGTTTTGATTCCGTATTTAGTTTCGATAGTTTCAGCAGTTAATCATTAATCAATATCCGATTGATGATTGCAATTGTAAGGAATGTAATCGTGAATCGCAATTAACGACTAAACTAGTATACTTCCGAATAATGCAAATTCCGCCTCGTAACATTGTTCATAACAAGTTATGGACGAGATGTCTTGTGTATATCTACATCTGATACGAAGTGCTTTAATTGTAAGTTTGACACACAAGTAATCGATTTTCAAAACATGTCATCGTTGGTGGTCCTTTTAAATAAGGCCACCTAAATATCTCTTCAGGTTATTGTGATGCAAAAAATTTTCAATATTACGTTTCTGTTTTTTAATATCTGTGATTGTAGATTTTCCAACACCATGTATTCTTGCTAAATTCTTTGCGCTTTCACCGATTTCAAGATCTTTCATTATTTTCTATTTCTCTTCCATAGTTAAAACTACACGTCTTCGTTTAGTTGCCATTGTGATACTGTCCTCTGCTTCAGACTGAATTGATATGATTACATTTAACCGACCGAACACAGGAAAATATTGATCACGTCTGAATACGTTGTGCGGATAGTAGAACGTCCGTATATTAGGGTATTTAGATAATGGAGGTACGGATACAGGAGTCTCTACTGTATATTGTGGGTTTGAATTTCGAAGCAACAACGCGCGTATGTACGATGAATGATCGATGTGTACGATGAGTGATCGATGTGTACGATCCGCGGAAGGTGATCGGCGACCGTTACCCATTTTGGCCGCGCAACCGCCGATCACGAGTTGTTACACACGAACCGAAACAAAAGAGATATCAACGACCTAGGGTAAAGTGTGTTTAAGTGTATGTGTGTGTATGGTTGAATGTATGAGTGAGAGAATATCAAGAGCGAGCGCGAATCTTTAGATTAGAGCGAGTGCGAGCATTGCGAGAGAAAGAGCGATCAAGAGCGATTAGGAAGCGAACAGAGCGATTTAGCGTGAGAACGGTTATAATTTTGTCTATCAGTGTCTCGTCTTTTGTGTCCTTCGTCCGTGCCTCTTCAATTTTGACCACGAAAAACGAGTTTTCAGGCCATATGTGCTTGGTGTTGAATCCACCATTTTGAACTTTTCATTTTTGGTGTCAGATTCGTTATCAGTGATCTCAAAAACATCTGATTACCAACTTTTGGAAAGATCCAATGACATTATCACTTTTGGCCAGTAAAATCGCGTTCCTGGACCACTGTGCATCGCTTCGTCCGTAGCATCGTTTCTTCGTCAGCGTGAAAATAAGATATCTCGTCCATTGTAGTGCAAGTGTTAAGTCATTTCTCACGTGAACCTCTACGCTGCTTTAATTCCTTGATTACAGAAACAAGAGAGCATGCCATAACAGTTTGGTTCTTTCCACTTGCCTGTACACAGTGCCAGTTTGTTTTTGGATTTGATAACGAAGCAGCCTCCCACCTTTTAAAAATACAAGTTGGGTTGGTAAGATACAGAGCAGAATTGTCAAATGACGTCAAACACATACAGTACTGTCTGAAATTCTCAAGCCAGCTCGTAAAGTTTGTTTTATACTTGAATAAATGTCATCAATGTTGATGCGTAGTTTGTGGAGGCACACCTGGTTGATAAATAGACCCGTTGTTTTCCCGTATTTACCGGAAAAATGAAACGAAGGAGATATGAGCTAGCCACCTTACAGTTTTGATCTAAATATTACAGAACACGTTTGGGTTCTTTTTATAGTACGACGATATGCAATCTAGCAACAAATGCAGATAAATTGTTTGAGGTGTTACGATCAGAATCGCAAAAGATTCTAATCGAGGTTATTACTAAATTATTAAGTGATACAACAAGTCAAATTCAAACTTCTGCAAATCTGTTTCTCCCTTTGCAAATTAATTTCACCCTTTTGTAAATCAAATTCAACCTTAGGCAAATCAGTTTCACCCATTAAGAATATATTCAAAATGAATTATTTATTTATTTAGATTAAATTGTATCATGACTCAACTCTTGATTGACAATATAATCAATAAATATGTACTTTTTATTAACCAGAAAATTTTTACAGTGAATATACATATCTACATACGGTTTTCGTGCGTTGCACAGTTAATTAATTGGTAATTACTTTAAAATAAGTATTTGATTTATGTACATCCTTGCGATAAATAAAATTTTAAATTTCTTCACTATTACAAAAACTTACCTAAAAATACTTTGTTTGTAATGGGTTGAATGTGATTTGCAAAAGGGTGAATTTGTAGTGCAAAACCTATATTAATTGTAGCCCAATTTTCTGATTATTTTAAAAATGAAAGTGCATGATTTAATCTAAACAATGAATGAATTAATTTTAATTGACATGCAAAAGTGTGAAAGTGATTTATAAAAAGATGAAACTGATTTGCAAAAGAGAGAAATTGATTTACAGAAAGGTCGAGACGATTTTTAATAAAAGGGTAAAATTGATTAACAAAAGACTTAAGCTTTCAATAAAAAGGAACGTGGAATTGATTTGCAAACAGGTGAATTTTTAATGCAAAGCCTATATTAACTGTAGCCCAATTTTCTAATTAGTTTAAAAATGAAAGTACATATATGATTTAATCTACATAATGAATGAATTAATTTTAATTGACCTGCAAAGGGGCAAAATTGATTTAGAAAATGACTTAAGCTTTCAATGAAAAAGAACGTGGAATTGATTTGCAAAAGGGTGAATTTGAATTGGAAAACTTATAAAAAATAGGTTTTCAATCTACATAATCAAATCTATATAAACCAATCCGCAAAGATATAATTTCCTTGTGTAGTGCAAGTGGCCTAAGATTTTTGCCCAGTACTGTACGTAACAAATGATTATTTTCGAGATAAAGTTGAGTTCACGCCGTAATCGAAAGATTTTACGTGTCATCCGAATACATATGAATACGTACATAGTTGTGCGTCTCTGGTTAATATTGTCAAGTGTGTCCGTCTCCCGTCAGGACCGCTGTAATTGATAATCGTTATCTTCCGGTCAAATTACATTGTCAGCATGATATCACCGTGTTAACCAGTGGCGACAGACGATACATGCAGCAGACATTAATAGTACTCAGCATGATTGAACAGTTTTCTTTAGGAGTACGGGTATTTATATAATATCTCGAGATCTGTGAGACGTTCAGTTAGACACTTCAAGATCGTGTACGTTCAGTGCGTTTCCTCTTTCATAGGAGCGCTTGCACTGAACTGCAACACTCGTACGAGACTTCAACGTGCGCACAACTCTTAATTCAGGTATTCCACACAATTTATTAGTAGTAATATTTGTTTCTTCAAAACAATAAGAAACAACTGAAAATATTTAAAAAATTTCAATTAACCGTTAACACTCGATAAACTGCTGTGCCATTATTATTCAATAATATTCTTTACACTATTAAGTATTAGTATTTTTTATTATTTAGTATTATTAACTTTTGTGCATTTTTTCTTCCTTCTCATCGAAAGTTTAACCCTAAGGGTTTAGACATGTAATAATTTTCTTTAAAAAAAACTTCAATTTTAGCCAAAGGGCTTAGCTGACTAATTTTAGCGAATCACATTTGTGACACTGTTCCACATAAAACTATACCACTTTTTACCACATTTTTATATGGAAAGTTTGATGTGGTTTACTCTGTATTAGCTTGTCCCAAAAGTTGCTTTCGGAGTGTGTTCCTTTAATGTTGCTAAGTAAATACAAAGAATGCGATAATCTTTGTGTTAATGTTTTAGCACCTCCTACCATGAATTTGCATTATGTGTATCAATCGAAAACAAAGTTTTGCGACAATCTAATATTTATTTAGTAATATCAAAGAAAGATATTCCGAAAGAAACTTTTTTGACAACCTAATACATATGTTTCTTTGGAAGAAAACTAGCATTACTAACAATATTGTTCGCTTAGTTCATAATTAAAATGAAAAAGTGGTATAGTTTTATGTGAAACAGTGTCACAAATGTTATTCGCTAAAATTAGTTAGCTAAGCCCTTTGGCTGAAATTGAAGTTTTAAAGAAAAGTGTCACGTGTCTAAACCCGTAATGTTAAAATTTCGATAAGAAGAGAAAAAACTACACAAAAGTTACCTCTAATTTTATGTTATACTAGAAGTAGTAATTTTTCACGTTTCATGGTCATTGAAGTCATTTTAGACTATTTTTATCAAAATGTTTGTATGTGTTTGTGTGTGTGTGTGTGCGCGTATATCCGTTTGTATGGTATCAAATTTTTCGTTAACGTTTTTTGAAAAAGTTACCCCGCTGTAACTTAGAGCTGATTAGATTTTGTTCCATTTTGGTTCAGTAGTTTTTTATTTTTTTTCGAAAGAAGTTGATTCAGCAATGCGATTTATACGAGAGGATGGAAATTTTCCACCGAAGAAACAAACGTAATAATTATGTATATTTTATTTTTTAAAAAAATTCATTTTTTTTTTTTTAATTATGTAACTAGTGCTAATGTAGTAATAATAATATACTGCAACTAACGAATCGGGAAGTTCTTTGTGTGGCTCGTGGAGAGTCACACAAAATAAAAAAAAAAAACATTAATAGCTGTAGGCCCCACTAGTTTTTGTTTCGTCAGACCATATAATTCTTTTCCAATCTTTTGTTGTTCATTCTTTGTATGTATGAGCAAATTTTAGTCGTAGTTTAATATTTTTGTCTGCAAGAGCTGGTTTGCGTTTCTTTTCCTTCGCTTTCAACCCGATTCTCTTTAAGGAACGGCGAATGGTTCATTCACTTGCATTTACTCGAACGTCTTGAGCCGTGATTTTTCGGGTTGTATAACTATTCAGATCGAAGACGATGTGCAATTTTACGCGCAGCTCTGTCAGAAACAAGTGGCGGTCTATCGTTTCTTGAAAAAGTTGACGCACTATCACAGGTTTTCTTAATTTGTCCAACTAACGTATGACATACGCCACATTTTACTGCGATTTGCCGTAGTGAAAATCCTTTATCGCATAATGATATTCTACTGTTTCTCTTGTCTGCACTAAGCGGTTTCATCTTGCCTCTCACGTGTCAAGTTACTTTCAAACTGAAACATAACTACGTAAACACTAGTCTAAACGTGTCTTACGACAGTTGGCTATCAGTGACTGTCGACAATTTTGTTTCCCTAGTATTTGGATATTATCATAAACCGTTTCTGAGGAAACGTGCAAAACTGTAAACATTGCTACAAATCCTTATTTTTGTATAATATTCTATGTAATGTTAATATTAATGAAAATAAACTGTGATACATATTATGTTTATCATAGTCACCATATAATTACTATTGCCTAAGCTTTATCATTCAATTGAAAAATAGATTGTATTATCACGTTTTATATAAAACTAGCTTTTGCCCGCGGCTTCGCTCGCACAGGGAACCGTTTAACGCCCTCGAAAATTGATATTGTTTCTCCATAATGACCCTTTAATCCCCCCTTCACCCGTATAGAGTTTTAATTTTACGTCATGTCGTCATCTTAAATACGTGTTTGATTAATTATATCAAAGAGCAATAAGACCAAGTTTCAAGCAAATCGGATCGCGAACAAAATATTCCTCATACAAACGTTGCAACCCCTTTTCACCTCCTTAAGGGTTGAATTTATAAATATCCTTTGTTATCCCTTGTATAGATCATAAAAGAAATCTCTGTGCAAAATTTCAGCTTTCTAGGTCTAAGGGTTTAGCCTGGGCGTTGATAGGTGAATAAGTCAGGACATCATTCTTATATAATAGAGACTAGCGAAGTATGTCTACACTTTTGCTCGTCACTGTATCTAATTCCGAACTATTTATGCATTTATAGTTAACAGCCAGCTGTATATTAAGATCCTTGACGAGGAACAAACACATCAAGTAAACCAAGATGGTTACCAACCTAGAGATTTTCCTCGGCGTCTTAGCGGTACTTGTTGCACTGTATTATTACTTCACTGTGCACTTTGATTTCTGGAATGTGCGAGGCGTACCGGGGCCAAAACCTGTGCCATTTTTTGGCAATATTGCGGGCCCCATGTTTGGGAGGATATCTGCTCCGGACTATACCGTAAAGCTTCGGGAACAGTTTAAAAACGAGCCAATGGTTGGACTAATAGTGAGAAGAACCCCCACTCTCGTTATTCAAAATTCAGATCTGATCAAAGACGTTCTCATCAAGGACTTCCCGAAATTCGCTGATCGCGGATTCATAATCAGCGAAATAGTAAGTACTTGATTAAGATATCAGCAGAGGTCATTTATGATAAAAAATGGCGCGACTAACTTGCAGTTACAGAATGTGTTCGTAGTGATATTGCTATTGGTGTCAATGCAACTCTGCAGTCTCTAAGATTATAAATTTTTTATTGATCCCCTCAGGGTTACAATTCTTTGCACGCAATTTCCATAACCTAATCCTTATATCTACCTCAACGCTACTCCTTCTTCTATTATATGTATTGTACATCCTTAAACCCATTTCCTTCGCCGCCGCACTGTGGGCCAAACCGATGAATTTTGTGTAAAAATCAAAGAACTTTCGATAGAAATGAAATAGAGTAAAGAAATTTTTTTTAAATGAAACTGAAACTTTGTAGAATTTTGAAATAATTATGATGATTGTGGTACGAACGTTTTTTAACTTTGAAAAAATTAAAATTTTCATTTTTAACAATAATTTAAAAGTAATATACACTGTAAGCATTGTTAATACGATTTTGCAAATATTTCCGATGATCTGACAAGAAAATGTTTCCAACGAAAATTGATCAGTATTCATTTTTCTACAAACTTCAATATAAGTAATTTAAGAAAAGAATTTTTTCTTATTAGAAGAAAATGAAGGTTACCTCAATTTCTTAAGTATTAACATATATTTTTTACATCATAATATTTCAACTAGTATCAAAACGAATCCAACGACCTATAATAAGATAATATTAAATATGAAATAACGCTACAATAGTTTTGGCCACAAAAAGCAGTCTACCGGACCACTGTGCGACGCCGCAAGTCTCCTGACCCCGCTAATCTACATCCGTATACACACACACACACACCCCTTTCCCTATCTATGGACTCTCTCTTCTAGTCGCTCTTCTCTTCCTTCCATCTTGCTCATTCACTCTTTCATTCACACCACTTCCACTCATTTTCTCTCTCCACTCTTCCACCTTCTTCAACCACTCTTCCCCTTCCCCCTCGTCACCTAGTATTTCCCTCACCACCTCCTGCTTCAGCCTTTCATGTTCCCCTTTCAAGCATACCTCCCATACATGCTCCCACGTTTCATTCTCTCATCCACACAGTCTACACAATCTCTCATCCTCCCCTACCCAGTATTTCACCCCTCTCATGCCATTTCCCAGCCTGAACCTAGCCACCCTTTGTCATCTGCTCTCTCCCCATCCTTTCTCTAAATATCTCGAATTCCTTCTCCCTTTTCACGATCTCCTCACTCACTTTCTCTTTCTATTCCTCCATCATTTCATCCGCCTCCTCCACTGTCCATCCCTTTTCCTCCCAAAATTCCAATCTCTCCTTCTCCCAACCATCCACTATCCTGCAATCTTTAAGATAATTTAAAAACGAACTGAAAACTACAAAATAATGTTTCCTACTTCCACACAGATTCCCAACACTGTACTGATAGTCCTAAAAATTTGTAATTGTGAATTGTTGAATAGCTGTGAAAATACTTGTAAGATTTAAAACGAAAAACGTGGGGCGCATGCAATAGATAATTGATGCATAAATAGTTCATCTAAATCACTAAAAAATTTATTTCTCCGCAAATGATATGGACTGTTGTGTGAGTTTTCTCAACGGCAGCTACTCTCTACACTCCTTACTATTATCTTGCGCCCCACGTTTTTCGTTTTAAATCTTACAAGTATTTTCACAGCTATTCAAAATTCACAATTACAAATTTTTAGGACTATCAGTACAGTGTTGGGAATCTGTATGGAAGTAGGAAACATTATTTTGTACTTTTTAGTTCGTTTTTAAAAACGTGGTATTTTTTAAAAATGTATTTTTATTTACATAATTATTTTCTGCTTTCTAGTCTTATGTATGCGAAAGTTTTCAATCGATTTTTAACATTTTTACCACGTTATGAAATTATAACAGTACATGTACTAAATTCAGACAGTATTGCGACCGCGACATATCGAAAAGTAAGTGCAGTAACGGTATAACGATTCTTTCACTTGGTAAAAGAAGCGATGATGTACTACGAATCTCGCGCGGTGACGTACTATCATACTATCATATACTGATTGTGAGCTCCGTCGGGGCGAAGCGGGTCCGTGGAGTGGGGACGAGTCAGAGTGCGCACGCATAGTAAAGTAGAGAACGTTGTCGCGCGGAGTGGGGATCGCTGAACGCGATGACGTAGGTTTCGCGGGGAGGTGAACAGGAAAAATATTGAATCGTTATTGCTCCGAAACGGATAGACTTTTAAAAAATTTTTTTTTTTAATAATGCATTGTCATCCAGTTCTGAGGCATATGTCCGATTTCAAGTCTCTAGCTCATGAGGAAGTTAGTTTAAAATCAATTCCAAAATTTGCCACCGAACAAACAAACAAGAAAGCGAGCTAATAAAAACGTGGTAAAAATGTGTTATCACGTATACAGGCGGAGCCAATATCAGCGCATCTATTCGCTCTCGAAGCAAGAAGATGGCGGCCGTTGAGGAGTCAATTTTCTCCGGTGTTCACATCGGGTAAATTGAAAGGAACCTTCTCGCTGATTCTCGCGTGCACCGAACAGTTAACGGAGTATCTGGAAAAGCTAGTAGCCAGGGATGAACCAATCGACTGCCGAGATTTGGCAGGCAAATTTACGACTGACGTAATTGGCAGCTGTGCGTTCGGACTCGAAATGAACTCTCTGACAGACAAGGAAACCGAGTTCCGCCAAATGGGCAAAGAAATTTTTGCTACGCATTTGAAGGGAATAATAAGATTTCGAATGAAAGAGTGTCTCCCCAAACTATACGAACTGTTCAGCTACTTAATGCCGTACGACAAACTCACAGAATTTTTCACAAAGATTACGACCGAAACAATCGACTACAGGATAAAGAACAATATTTTCAGACCTGACTTCTTGAACATTCTTCTAGAGCTCAGAAAGAATCCGGAGAAAATCCCCGACATCGGTATGTGTGTTTATCAAACTATACGACTGTTTTCAATGAGTTGTAAACAGGGCCGTTCCTAGGTGTACAGCCGCCTGCGTGCCGAGCAATTTTTTGCCCCCCCCCCCCCCCCACCTGACAATGAGAAGAACTATTTGAACCAGTATACATAAGTGCTTTATTCAAATTTATAATGAGAAATTCAGAATACAATGAATTTGTTGTATTAACGCATTTTATAAACATATCTTTCTCTCACACATTTTGTGAATAGTGACGAATTTGCGAATAGTGGAACGGTGTTGTTTTTGGGAAGCAAGATATATATTTTTAAGGAGAAACTGGTATGAATTTAGAACAATATTTAATCAATATTCTCACCTCCAAGGCTAGGCTTAGACTGACTGAGTTCGGCAGCTCGTCGAGACATTTGAAACTAGTGTTCCGATTGAGGCCTCAATTTCTCGCGCATGCGCGGCAATTTCAGCCTCAGTAACGTAACCTTTTCGATGAAATCGGGTAGCTTGAGCACCCCGCAGACTTTAAAAAAATTATTAGTGTATACATTGAAAAGGCAAGGGGTTAAACTATCCTTAAAACGTTAGCAATTAAGTTTTAAGACAGAACACTCGTCCCGCCAATAACACCGGTACACTCCCGCCAATATAACTGCCTCAGGGCGACAGGGCCCTGGCCGCTCTGTTGCGTCATTGGAGATACGCTACTGTTTTGGTCGCGCATGCGCGAGAAATTGAGGCCTCAATCGGAACACTGTTTGAAACCGAAAAAACATCTGAATGGGATCGCGTCGGCGAAACAGGGCCGCGGTTCTGTCTTTAATTTGATATCTAAAGATACCGCGCGGTACAATGTAACGGACCCGCAGATACGGGATCCGGAAAGATATACATATAGAATAATTCCCGGAACCGTATTAATTTCTGTACATGCCTATATCTATAAACGGGCAAACGGGGGTGGAAAATGAGCTATCAACGATTTCCCTTGGCAGTTGGCTTTGCGCTGTCCTATTTTCGATCGCAGTCGGCCGCCCCCTAACATCGGCCGCCTGCGTGCGGGCACTTACTGCACGCCCGGTAGGAACGGCCCTGGTTGTAAACTGAGACCTCGCAGATTTTTAATACCATGCGCAGTAGATCTTTGATCTAATAAAAAATCGAAGACATACCTACTCCTAAAGTTGTAAATCGGTATTCCGTGGGTGTTCAGGTCGATGATTACACGTTCCAACAAATTGAAACTTTTTTTTGACGTTTCGATTCTCACTATGAAATTCTTATAGAGTTTTCCGCGCTGATTCCGAATCTAGCCTTATTTTTCTACTAGACGCACAGTTTTTGAGAAATTTGAGTTTGAAAAAAAACATATTTTTTGATTTTGAAAAAATGTTGTCATGTTGTTATAAAAGATATTATAGTGTTCTTTACAGCGAAAGATTCTCTAGACTTTTCCGAATCCAGTGATGTACAATAGTAATAGATTATGATTGTTTAAACATGTTTAAACAAGCATTAAAGACGGAGATGCACCACTTTTGCACTGTTTTTGATGATATTTTTTAATTTCAGAACCAAATTAGTATTTCTTGAAGTGAATCTGAACAATATCAATCTCGTAGATCGATGAAATGATATATACATATATATACATATATATAATTTTTCAGAATTGACAGATACCCTCATATCTGCGCAAGCGTTTGTCTTCTTCGCAGCTGGTTTTGAAACTTCATCAACTACCATTAGCAACGCTCTTTATGAATTAGCTATGAACCAGGATGTGCAGGATCAGTTGCGGCAAGAAATTTTCAAATACGACTTGGAAAACAACGGTGATTGGAAATATGAAGTTATAAAGGAAATGACATATTTAAACAAAGTGTTTGAAGGTAGGTGTTGAGAATCGACGAAAACCACGAAGGGGGTGATTCCACATGAGAAAATAAGTTGAAACTATAGAATGAATTTTTTTTCACCCTTATGTAGCCAACCAAAATTGGTGGATTAGTTAAAACACACAAATTCTCATTTTAAGACTACAAATTCATAGATTAGCAAGCAAAGTATGGACATTCAGAGAAGTTTTGTAATATTTTTAGAGGAACATTGACAAGTTGTTAAAAGAAATGCAGTAAACGGGTACCCCGTTGGTTACACAAGGATTAAAAATGCATGTTAGGCTTAATACAAAAACCGACTTTTTGAAAAACCGGTTTTCGGATTTTCACTTTTCCATGAAACCGGTTTAAACCGGTTTCGAATTTTTACAGATAAAAAACAAGACATATTTACAACTTAAAATAAAAGCCTTTAATTTTTTATTTATAATAATGCTAAAATACGAAAAAGAAAAACATAAGGTACATATACGTATATATATTAAAGTATTAAAATAAAAAATTAGCAAAATAATACCCTTCAAAAATCACAGACATTAATAAATGTTTTATATATATTATTTTACTTCTTTATTTGCTTAATAAAATATGACTTCAAAAGGCAAAGAACGTCAATGGATTTATTGCTTAGTCGTGCCCTTATTTTGGACACAAAATTACTTGAAATAAAAAAACTCGTTCACTGGTTAATGAACTGGTCTTAATTGTCTTTAAAGCATTAAATAATAAATCGAATTTTTTTGTTCTTCTATTTGTAGTCTCCAAGACCAAAAACTCTTTCTTTAATGTTTGAAGACTAGAGGAAGTCACTTCAGTTTCTTGCAGATATTTCTTTATTGCTATTTGCATAGCATTTTTCATCATAGATATGTCTTGATTTTAGAATAATCTTTATATACAAGCGATTAATAGGTGATTAACACCCATGCAAACGAAATCAGTGAATAAAATTATAATTTACGTTTTTGTTACCTTGAAATTGTAAAAGAACACTATTCGTTTATTTTGAAAATTTGAGGTCTCAAAACAAGATCTAACTACACTGTAAAATAGACTTTGATTCTTCGAAAACTGATGGAAAAACCATAACACAGGTTTCGTGTTTACTAAAAAAATTGATTTTTTAAATTAGAATTATAAGAAATTGAAGCTGTCAAAGCAAACAATAATCGGAGTCGAGTTTCATGCGAGTAAAGGTAAAATCTATCGGACGATACAATCATAGTAATCATTTATTGCAAAACAAATACGCAATTTGAAAGAAAAGTTTAATTTACACGATTGCAGAGTTACAACGAGATTATTTGTTTCGTGAACATTCCTATAATTTTCCCTATTCGGTCCTACATTTAGACAAATTATTTTTGGTGTGCTCTTCTACCTATTTAGTTGAACAACCTTTAGATAGAAGCGAAATGACGATCGTTGGAGAAATTGTATAAAATATAAAATGTTCATTTAAGATCTTCTTTTAATTACAGAAACATTAAGGAAATACCCACCTGTGCCAATATTAACTAGAGATGCAACTAGTAATTACACGTTCAACAATACGAAAGTGTCGATTCCTGTGGGCACAAAATTATGGATACCGGTGTTTGCGATACACAGGGACCCAGATATTTATCCAAATCCTGAGAAATTCGATCCCGAAAGGTTTAACGAAAGCGAGAAGGCGAAAAGAAATCCGATGCACTTTCTTCCATTCGGCGATGGTCCGCGAAATTGCATTGGTACGTACACGAGCATTCCAAGCAAGATTTCTAAGTCATCATTGTGACAATTGTAGAAATAACGTTCTTCCTTCACTCTTTTCGTATCGTGTTGTTTGAAAATGATTAATGTTATATTTGGAAACATAGAATATTTATCACTGCAAACTTGCATATATTTTCACACTGATGTACGTTGTTATCGATAATGCACATATTGCTTATATTGAATTCTTATATTCCAGGGGCACGATTCGCTAATTACCAAACAAAAGTTGGTCTCATCAAAATTCTACAACATTATAAAGTCGACGTTTGCGAAAAGACACCGCTTAAATACGAACTAGATCGGTTCGCGTTTTTACTTATGCCTGCCACGCCATTGTACTTGAAGTTTATAAAACTGGATTATTAATAAAATGTTTTCTAATAAAGTGTATTAAACAGAGTGTCTCAAAATTCCTTCAACATCTGGAAATTGGAGGTTCTTCAGTTCATTTGAATCAATATTTTCCTTTGCAAAAATGGCGTCCGCGGCTTTGTTAAGGAGTTATTAACGAAAAACACAGACCAATCAGAGCGCGACCAAGACGCTTGTTGGAACAGCTGGCCCGGCGCGTAAATTGTTAATTGGCCGACTGTGATAAAATTCGTTGAACATGCACAATTTCAAGAAAATCGTGGTTTTCCCAATACCACGCGCGGAACAAATTTTTTTTTGAACATGCTATACATCATTTCCCGTAGACGTTTTCACGCTGATTTCAAATCTGGTCTCAACATTTGTCTGCGACCTCCGAATTTTACTCATTTTTATCAAAAGTTCTTTGATTTTGTCGCCGATTTCGTCCGAATTGCCGACTGTGCGGCGCGCGCATCTAGAACAGTATCAGAGATGTAAAAATATGTTTCAGATAAAAGTTGTGTGGTGTCATGCTATCGTAGGGAGGATGGGGAGAGGAAGGACATATCGAGGTAATAATTTTTGACCTCGAGAAAATTTTCTGCATATCTTGAAGGTTTCATTATAGTTTCTCAATGGAATTTTACATGCATCAATGTAGTTTAGCAAGACATATTCTATACCTCACGTCGCAGGAAAGTATTAGGTTGTCCGAAAAGTGTCTTTCGGAATGTGTTCCTTTAATTATTACTAAATAAATATTAGGTTCTTTGCACGCAACTTCCATAAGCTAATCCTCATATCTACCTTAACGCTACTCCTTCTCGTATTATATACATCCTTAAACCCATTTCCTTCGCCGCCACACTATGGGCCAAACCGATGAATTTTGTGTCAAAATCAAAGAACTTTCGATAGAAATGAAATAGAGTGATGAAATTTCTTTTTAAATGAAGGCTGATACTTTGTAGAATATGAAATAATTATGATGATTGTGGTACGAACGTTTTTTAACTTTGAAAAAATTAAAATTTTCATTTTTAACAATAATTTAAAAGTAATATACACTGTAAGCATTGTTAATACGATTTTGCAAATATTTCCGATGATCTGACAAGAAAATGTTTCCAACGAAAATTGATCAGTATTCATTTTTCTACAAACTTCAATATAAGTAATTTAAGAAAAGAATTTTTTCTTATTAGAAGAAAATGAAGGTTACCTCAATTTCTTAAGTATTAACATATATTTTTTACATCATAATATTTCAACTAGTATCAAAACGAATCCAACGACCTATAATAAGATAATATTAAATATGAAATAACGCTACAATAGTTTTGGCCACAAAAAGCAGTCTACCGGACCACTGTGCGACGCCGCAAGTCTCCTGACCCCGCTAATCTACATCCGTATACACACACACACACACCCCTTTCCCTATCTATGGACTCTCTCTTCTAGTCGCTCTTCTCTTCCTTCCATCTTGCTCATTCACTCTTTCATTCACACCACTTCCACTCATTTTCTCTCTCCACTCTTCCACCTTCTTCAACCACTCTTCCCCTTCCCCCTCGTCACCTAGTATTTCCCTCACCACCTCCTGCTTCAGCCTTTCATGTTCCCCTTTCAAGCATACCTCCCATACATGCTCCCACGTTTCATTCTCTCATCCACACAGTCTACACAATCTCTCATCCTCCCCTACCCAGTATTTCACCCCTCTCATGCCATTTCCCAGCCTGAACCTAGCCACCCTTTGTCATCTGCTCTCTCCCCATCCTTTCTCTAAATATCTCGAATTCCTTCTCCCTTTTCACGATCTCCTCACTCACTTTCTCTTTCTATTCCTCCATCATTTCATCCGCCTCCTCCACTGTCCATCCCTTTTCCTCCCAAAATTCCAATCTCTCCTTCTCCCAACCATCCACTATCCTGCAATCTTTAAGATAATTTAAAAACGAACTGAAAACTACAAAATAATGTTTCCTACTTCCACACAGATTCCCAACACTGTACTGATAGTCCTAAAAATTTGTAATTGTGAATTGTTGAATAGCTGTGAAAATACTTGTAAGATTTAAAACGAAAAACGTGGGGCGCATGCAATAGATAATTGATGCATAAATAGTTCATCTAAATCACTAAAAAATTTATTTCTCCGCAAATGATATGGACTGTTGTGTGAGTTTTCTCAACGGCAGCTACTCTCTACACTCCTTACTATTATCTTGCGCCCCACGTTTTTCGTTTTAAATCTTACAAGTATTTTCACAGCTATTCAAAATTCACAATTACAAATTTTTAGGACTATCAGTACAGTGTTGGGAATCTGTATGGAAGTAGGAAACATTATTTTGTACTTTTTAGTTCGTTTTTAAAAACGTGGTATTTTTTAAAAATGTATTTTTATTTACATAATTATTTTCTGCTTTCTAGTCTTATGTATGCGAAAGTTTTCAATCGATTTTTAACATTTTTACCACGTTATGAAATTATAACAGTACATGTACTAAATTCAGACAGTATTGCGACCGCGACATATCGAAAAGTAAGTGCAGTAACGGTATAACGATTCTTTCACTTGGTAAAAGAAGCGATGATGTACTACGAATCTCGCGCGGTGACGTACTATCATACTATCATATACTGATTGTGAGCTCCGTCGGGGCGAAGCGGGTCCGTGGAGTGGGGACGAGTCAGAGTGCGCACGCATAGTAAAGTAGAGAACGTTGTCGCGCGGAGTGGGGATCGCTGAACGCGATGACGTAGGTTTCGCGGGGAGGTGAACAGGAAAAATATTGAATCGTTATTGCTCCGAAACGGATAGACTTTTAAAAAATTTTTTTTTTTAATAATGCATTGTCATCCAGTTCTGAGGCATATGTCCGATTTCAAGTCTCTAGCTCATGAGGAAGTTAGTTTAAAATCAATTCCAAAATTTGCCACCGAACAAACAAACAAGAAAGCGAGCTAATAAAAACGTGGTAAAAATGTGTTATCACGTATACAGGCGGAGCCAATATCAGCGCATCTATTCGCTCTCGAAGCAAGAAGATGGCGGCCGTTGAGGAGTCAATTTTCTCCGGTGTTCACATCGGGTAAATTGAAAGGAACCTTCTCGCTGATTCTCGCGTGCACCGAACAGTTAACGGAGTATCTGGAAAAGCTAGTAGCCAGGGATGAACCAATCGACTGCCGAGATTTGGCAGGCAAATTTACGACTGACGTAATTGGCAGCTGTGCGTTCGGACTCGAAATGAACTCTCTGACAGACAAGGAAACCGAGTTCCGCCAAATGGGCAAAGAAATTTTTGCTACGCATTTGAAGGGAATAATAAGATTTCGAATGAAAGAGTGTCTCCCCAAACTATACGAACTGTTCAGCTACTTAATGCCGTACGACAAACTCACAGAATTTTTCACAAAGATTACGACCGAAACAATCGACTACAGGATAAAGAACAATATTTTCAGACCTGACTTCTTGAACATTCTTCTAGAGCTCAGAAAGAATCCGGAGAAAATCCCCGACATCGGTATGTGTGTTTATCAAACTATACGACTGTTTTCAATGAGTTGTAAACAGGGCCGTTCCTAGGTGTACAGCCGCCTGCGTGCCGAGCAATTTTTTGCCCCCCCCCCCCCCACCTGACAATGAGAAGAACTATTTGAACCAGTATACATAAGTGCTTTATTCAAATTTATAATGAGAAATTCAGAATACAATGAATTTGTTGTATTAACGCATTTTATAAACATATCTTTCTCTCACACATTTTGTGAATAGTGACGAATTTGCGAATAGTGGAACGGTGTTGTTTTTGGGAAGCAAGATATATATTTTTAAGGAGAAACTGGTATGAATTTAGAACAATATTTAATCAATATTCTCACCTCCAAGGCTAGGCTTAGACTGACTGAGTTCGGCAGCTCGTCGAGACATTTGAAACTAGTGTTCCGATTGAGGCCTCAATTTCTCGCGCATGCGCGGCAATTTCAGCCTCAGTAACGTAACCTTTTCGATGAAATCGGGTAGCTTGAGCACCCCGCAGACTTTAAAAAAATTATTAGTGTATACATTGAAAAGGCAAGGGGTTAAACTATCCTTAAAACGTTAGCAATTAAGTTTTAAGACAGAACACTCGTCCCGCCAATAACACCGGTACACTCCCGCCAATATAACTGCCTCAGGGCGACAGGGCCCTGGCCGCTCTGTTGCGTCATTGGAGATACGCTACTGTTTTGGTCGCGCATGCGCGAGAAATTGAGGCCTCAATCGGAACACTGTTTGAAACCGAAAAAACATCTGAATGGAATCGCGTCAGCGAAACAGGGCCGCGGTTCTGTCTTTAATTTGATATCTAAAGATACCGCGCGGTACAATGTAACGGACCCGCAGATACGGGATCCGGAAAGATATACATATAGAATAATTCCCGGAACCGTATTAATTTCTGTACATGCCTATATCTATAAACGGGCAAACGGGGGTGGAAAATGAGCTATCAACGATTTCCCTTGGCAGTTGGCTTTGCGCTGTCCTATTTTCGATCGCAGTCGGCCGCCCCCTAACATCGGCCGCCTGCGTGCGGGCACGCACTGCACGCCCGGTAGGAACGGCCCTGGTTGTAAACTGAGACTTCGCAGATTTTTAATACCATGCGCAGTAGATCTTTGATCTAATAAAAAATCGAAGACATACCTACTCCTAAAGTTGTAAATCGGTATTCCGTGGGTGTTCAGGTCGATGGTTACACGTTCCAACAAATTGAAACTTTTTTTTGACGTTTCGATTCTCACTATGAAATTCTTATAGAGTTTTCCGCGCTGATTCCGAATCTAGCCTTATTTTTCTACTAGACGCACAGTTTTTGAGAAATTTGAGTTTGAAAAAAAACATATTTTTTGATTTTGAAAAAATGTTGTCATGTTATTATAAAAGATATTATAGTGTTCTTTACAGCGAAAGATTCTCTAGACTTTTCCGAATCCAGTGATGTACAATAGTAATAGATTATGATTGTTTAAACATGTTTAAACAAGCATTAAAGACGGAGATGCACCACTTTTGCACTGTTTCTGATGATATTTTTTAATTTCAGAACCAAATTAGTATTTCTTGAAATGAATCTGAACAATATCAATCTCGTAGATCGATGAAATGATATATACATATATATACATATATATAATTTTTCAGAATTGACAGATACCCTCATATCTGCGCAAGCGTTCGTCTTCTTCGCAGCTGGTTTTGAAACTTCATCAACTACCATTAGCAACGCTCTTTATGAATTAGCTATGAACCAGGATGTGCAGGATCAGTTGCGGCAAGAAATTTTCAAATACGACTTGGAAAACAACGGTGATTGGAAATATGAAGTTATAAAGGAAATGACATATTTAAACAAAGTGTTTGAAGGTAGGTGTTGAGAATCGACGAAAACCACGAAGGGGGTGATTCCACATGAGAAAATAAGTTGAAACTATAGAATGAATTTTTTTTCACCCTTATGTAGCCAACCAAAATTGGTGGATTAGTTAAAACACACAAATTCTCATTTTAAGACTACAAATTAATAGATTAGCAAGCAAAGTATGGACATTCAGAGAAGTTTTGTAATATTTTTAGAGGAACATTGACAAGTTGTTAAAAGAAATGCAGTAAACGGGTACCCCGTTGGTTACACAAGGATTAAAAATGCATGTTAGGCTTAATACAAAAACCGACTTTTTGAAAAACCGGTTTTCGGATTTTCACTTTTCCATGAAACCGGTTTAAACCGGTTTCGAATTTTTACAGATAAAAAACAAGACATATTTACAACTTAAAATAAAAGCCTTTAATTTTTTATTTATAATAATGCTAAAATACGAAAAAGAAAAACATAAGGTACATATACGTACATATATTAAAGTATTAAAATAAAAAATTAGCAAAATAATACCCTTCAAAAATCACAGACATTAATAAATGTTTTATATATATTATTTTACTTCTTTATTTGCTTAATAAAATATGACTTCAAAAGGCAAAGAACGTCAATGGATTTATTGCTTAGTCGTGCCCTTATTTTGGACACAAAATTACTTGAAATAAAAAAACTCGTTCACTGGTTAATGAACTGGTCTTAATTGTCTTTAAAGCATTAAATAATAAATCGAATTTTTTTGTTCTTCTATTTGTAGTCTCCAAGACCAAAAACTCTTTCTTTAATGTTTGAAGACTAGAGGAAGTCACTTCAGTTTCTTGCAGATATTTCTTTATTGCTATTTGCATAGCATTTTTCATCATAGATATGTCTTGATTTTAGAATAATCTTTATATACAAGCGATTAATAGGTGATTAACACCCATGCAAACGAAATCAGTGAATAAAATTACAATTTACGTTTTTGTTACCTTGAAATTGTAAAAGAACACTATTCGTTTATTTTGAAAATTTGAGGTCTCAAAACAAGATCTAACTACACTGTAAAATAGACTTTGACTCTTCGAAAACTAATGGAAAAACCATAACACAGGTTTCGTGTTTACTAAAAAAATTGATTTTTTAAATTAGAATTATAAGAAATTGAAGCTGTCAAAGCAAACAATAATCGGAGTCGAGTTTCATGCGAGTAAAGGTAAAATCTATCGGACGATACAATCATAGTAATCATTTATTGCAAAACAAATACGCAATTTGAAAGAAAAGTTTAATTTACACGATTGCAGAGTTACAACGAGATTATTTGTTTCGTGAACATTCCTATAATTTTCCCTATTCGGTCCTACATTTAGACAAATTATTTTTGGTGTGCTCTTCTACCTATTTAGTTGAATAACCTTTAGATAGAAGCGAAATGACGATCGTTGGAGAAATTGTATAAAATATAAAATGTTCATTTAAGATCTTCTTTTAATTACAGAAACATTAAGGAAATACCCACCTGTGCCAATATTAACTAGAGATGCAACTAGTAATTACACGTTCAACAATACGAAAGTGTCGATTCCTGTGGGCACAAAATTATGGATACCGGTGTTTGCGATACACAGGGACCCAGATATTTATCCAAATCCTGAGAAATTCGATCCCGAAAGGTTTAACGAAAGCGAGAAGGCGAAAAGAAATCCGATGCACTTTCTTCCATTCGGCGATGGTCCGCGAAATTGCATTGGTACGTACACGAGCATTCCAAGCAAGATTTCTAAGTCATCATTGTGACAATTGTAGAAATAACGTTCTTCCTTCACTCTTTTCGTATCGTGTTGTTTGAAAATGATTAATGTTATATTTGGAAACATAGAATATTTATCACTGCAAACTTGCATATATTTTCACACTGATGTACGTTGTTATCGATAATGCACATATTGCTTATATTGAATTCTTATATTCCAGGGGCACGATTCGCTAATTACCAAACAAAAGTTGGTCTCATCAAAATTCTACAACATTATAAAGTCGACGTTTGCGAAAAGACACCGCTTAAATACGAACTAGATCGGTTCGCGTTTTTACTTATGCCTGCCACGCCATTGTACTTGAAGTTTATAAAACTGGATTATTAATAAAATGTTTTCTAATAAAGTGTATTAAACAGAGTGTCTCAAAATTCCTTCAACATCTGGAAATTGGAGGTTCTTCAGTTCATTTGAATCAATATTTTCCTTTGCAAAAATGGCGTCCGCGGCTTTGTTAAGGAGTTATTAACGAAAAACACAGACCAATCAGAGCGCGACCAAGACGCTTGTTGGAACAGCTGGCCCGGCGCGTAAATTGTTAATTGGCCGACTGTGATAAAATTCGTTGAACATGCACAATTTCAAGAAAATCGTGGTTTTCCCAATACCACGCGCGGAACAAATTTTTTTTTGAACATGCTATACATCATTTCCCGTAGACGTTTTCACGCTGATTTCAAATCTGGTCTCAACATTTGTCTGCGACCTCCGAATTTTACTCATTTTTATCGAAAGTTCTTTGATTTTGTCGCCGATTTCGTCCGAATTGCCGACTGTGCGGCGCGCGCATCTAGAACAGTATCAGAGATGTAAAAATATGTTTCAGATAAAAGTTGTGTGGTGTCATGCTATCGTAGGGAGGATGGGGAGAGGAAGGACATATCGAGGTAATAATTTTTGACCTCGAGAAAATTTTCTGCATATCTTGAAGGTTTCATTATAGTTTCTCAATGGAATTTTACATGCATCAATGTAGTTTAGCAAGACATATTCTATACCTCACGTCGCAGGAAAGTATTAGGTTGTCCGAAAAGTGTCTTTCGGAATGTGTTCCTTTAATTATTACTAAATAAATATTAGGTTCTTTGCACGCAACTTCCATAAGCTAATCCTCATATCTACCTTAACGCTACTCCTTCTCGTATTATATACATCCTTAAACCCATTTCCTTCGCCGCCACACTATGGGCCAAACCGATGAATTTTGTGTCAAAATCAAAGAACTTTCGATAGAAATGAAATAGAGTGATGAAATTTCTTTTTAAATGAAGGCTGATACTTTGTAGAATATGAAATAATTATGAAGATTGTGGTACGAACGTTTTTTAACCTTGAAAAAATAAAAATTTTAATTTTTAACAATAATTCGATTTGTAAGAGATCCGGAGGTCGTAGACAATTTTTGAGGCCAGTTTTGAAAAGTGTCTTTCGGAATGTGTTCCTTTAATTATTACTAAATAAATATTAAGTTGCCCCAAAAGTTGGTTTTCGATTCATGCACACAATGCAAATTCGTGCTACGAAGTACTAAAACATTAACATAAGGATTGTCGCATTGTTTGCATTTATTTAGCAACATATTAAATAAACACATTCCGAAAGAAACTTTAGGAAGAACCTAATATTATTCGAAGGCAGTGTTTCCGAAAGTTTCGACACCTGTGTATCCCTTCTGTAACTGTCGTAAGATCCATTACACGATGCAATAAAAAAAAATGTAGTTACGCATAAAAAAAAACACCGATGGCCTAGATAACTTCGAAAACAATGACCTATGGCATAAAATATTCTTGCCAGATATTGGTCCATTGACACCATGCACATATAACGTAACAAATATTTTTTGCATCACAATAACCAGAGGGGATATATAGGTGGTCTTACTGAAAATGACCACCCAGTATAGACCCGTGATGGTATACGTACCGAAGGTATACAGTAAAGCTGCTCGACGAGGACATTAATACCCGATCTTGCTTGAACTGATTCGCGTCGTGGAACGATACGCACTGCGCGTGTTCACTTTGATCAACCCAATTAAGAGGGTAACGTAACCCTTGAATATTACTAGATTTAAGGGTAAAAAACAGTGTTTGCGGGAAACAATTGTTTGTCCTTATACGAGCATGTTGCGAGCTGTGTGAGAGCTCGTTCTAAAGAGGAAGGTTGATCGTAGGGCGCTCAGCTCACGATTTAACGAGATTATGTTTGTATTTAATAATATGAGCGTCCAAAGTAGAGGAAAACAATCGAGACAACCTCCCTCAGATTCCCATGTATTTTTCTAATACAAAACGATTCTTTTGAATGAAATCATGAGCAGAGCGACCTACGATCAACCTTCCTCTTTACAATGAGCCCTCACACAGCTCGTAACATGCAAGTATGAGGACAAAAACTGGTTTCCCGCAAACACTGTTTTCACTTGTTTTTCTAGTAATATTCTAGTACTATGCTAGTAATATTCATGGGTACAGTACCCCCTTAAGGAGGTAATACAACCCCTATTTTAGGGTATTTATCAGTGTTACCAACCTCTGTGCTAGAATCTGAGGGTGGTTTTCTCGACTTTTTCTCCTACTTTGGACGATCATATTATTAGATATAAACATAATCTCGTTAAATCATGAGCTCAGCGCACTTTGTTGAACCTTCCATTTTAGAATGAGCCCTCACACAGCTCAAAACATGCTCGTATAAGGAGAAACAATTGGACCCCGAAAACATTGTTTTCACCCTTAAGGGTATAGGCACACCTGTACCTAGGCTATTTATCAGTCACCATTCTCCGCGTGGAAAAAAAAGATTTTTGTGTGGTAACACTGAAAAAACATACATATACGTATCAGCCTAACGCTTCAGTTTTGCTATGATTCCACGTTTTTTTCTTTTTTTTATTAATATCTTTATTGCTATTAATAGATCCGAGTGGATTCAAGCCCTATATATTTTTGTTGTTATGATTCCACGTTGACAGTCCTGACTAGGCGTCATCTGGTCCAACTAGCTTAATTAAAATTGGTTCGAGACTTGCTATAGACTCTGGCTTCATGAACAGAATATGGGGAAATTGAATGCAATCACGGGCATCTGTTATTTAAGCATACTTAAACAATCATAATGTATTACTATTGCACATCACTGGATTCGGGAAAGTCTAGAGACTCTTTTGCTGTAAAGAACAATACAATGTCTTTTATAATAATATCACAACATTCGTTCAAAGTCAAAAAATGTCTTTTTTTTAAGCTCAATGTTCTCAAAAACTATGTGTCTAGGAGAACAATTAAGTGCATATTCGGAATCAGCGCAAGAAACTCTATAAGAATCGCATAGTGAGAATCGAAACGTCAAAAAAAAGTTTCAATTTGTTGGAACGTGTAATTCAGTGAAGTACATTAGAATTCAAACAATTCAAATTGAATTTTAGTATGCTTCCAGGGGCGTCTCCATGTTTTTTTTTGGTGCCATTAGACGCTCCAAGGTTTCTAGTTTATAACATAAAAAATTAGCTGCCGACTCGTTCCGGTACGAATTTCTTCGTTTCGGATGCGGCCCTTCAAAGATTTTACATTTTGACTTTTAAAAATTCCTACAGCGTTCCGCAGCCTTATTGTAACCTAAATAAATTTCAAAATGTCGACTTTTCATTTCAGAGGAACAAGAATCTAATACAAATAGTACAAACATAGAAGACGATTCAGAAATAGATGAGTAAGGATTAATGTAATATGTTAAAATAAAATAATATAAACAATAATATATTTAGATAGAATTATAAATTTATTTGCAAAGTTTTTGTCCTACGCATTTTTTTTTTTTTTTTTGGAATTGCAGAATACAATGGCATTATTTCATTCGCAAGAACTCTTAGCGTAATAAAAACAAAAAAAATAATTTTGTTTAAAGAAACGTTTCGAACAAAAATGAACAGTGTTCCGACATCTACAAACTTCGATATATGAAATTTCGAAAATATTTTTTCACGACAATTAGTCAAGGTCACTTTGATTTTTTAAATGTTAAAATATATTTTTTAATTTATAATGTTGTAGCTGATCTTAAGACGAATTCAACAATATATAATATTACGACCTTGAGATCATAAAAAATACTCCACTATGGAACGTGGCAGTAGAGACCGGTGTGAATAGCTAATTGTTAAAAAATATTGCTATGTAATCTACACGGGTGAAAATACATATGGAAATGTCGTTACATGCCGAGTTAAAACTTCATTTAATTACAAGCAAATTATTAGTAGTAGGTAGCAGGTTTAACCTGGTATTTACATACGGTTTGACAATATTAGACTGGCCTAGTCGATCGCCAGATATTAAAATTATTGAACATGTATAGTTGTATATAAACCAACAGTTGGTTAAGTATACAGATACACCTAATTCTGTTCATGAACTGTGAGATTTTTTAACAGTTTGGTGAACAGTGTTCCGAAACGATTAAATACTGTCATAAACGTCAAAGGCGGCTACAATTAGAAACTAAAAATATGATCTACAAATACTTCATAAAATTTTAATATTATGATTTTTTAATAATTTTAAATTTAAATATCTAATATTTAAAATAAAAACTAACATATTGAGGTGCAAAAGTGTGCAAATGCACTATTAAAATAAAAAAGATTATACATACTATTAAGAACCAAGATAAATTATTACTTTATATATTTTTCAATGTTTAATAATAGTACTTTAATGTTCAATAAGGTTCGTATCTTTTTCAAAAGCGTAGATGTGATCTTTTTTTAAATTTTTAATCAATAATTCTTATCATTGCAACAGTTGCCGGAGTCACTTTACGTTGTTTTGTAAACACTACTGTCACAGTGTTATCTACAGCATATACTGCGATTCGATAAGGAAGGTGTTCAAGATCAAGTATAAATACCATAAAAAAATTGTGTTAAACAAAATGAAACCGAATTCGAAACGCACTAAAGGTATAAAAACTAGATTTTGATTTCTTATCGGCGCTACGGTTCGATCATATGTTACAACAAACTATATAATTTTTTTTTTAATATATGCTTATTCCTCAGTGATATACTGAAGGTATATATATGTCGTGGCAGGCCGACCCCTTCTTCGAATAGACATCTTTTAAAATGCGTAAACGAGCTCACGGGTGCTGAACAACCACAAAATAATAATACGTCTTGTCCTGTCAAAATCTCGTTTCTTTCTCTATCAAAAGACTACTCTCTTGACAACGCAAATCAATCAATATCTCATAGATATTGTCATGTTTTCTTATACAGTGTAATATTCAGAAACGTGTCCATTCTACCACCCGTGGTCACGTTCAACAAGGACCTAAACCATTTTCCTAAAGGACCTTGTCTCGCACTTTCTTCAAAAATAAAACAAACGTAACAGTAAGAAAAATTTATAAATTTCAATCAATAAAACAAACATGACATTAATAATAATAATACAATTTTTTTTAAATCATTGCCATTCAAATCATGTCAGCACGCCCCGACATATATAAAGTATACACTAAAGGTATGCAGTAATTTCCATTTTGTAGAATATTAAATACAATACAATCTTTACGGGGGTGGCGCAAAATTGAAAATGTTCGACACTCGAAATTACGAAAATCCTTCAATTCTTCTACATACTTTCACCTATTAATGTATCTACTCTTCCCACCTACTAATTTCCAAGTCCACCATATTCCAATTTAATCACAATCAGCCACATCTGTTATTTGAAAAATTTTCAATTTTTCGCCGTCTCCGAAAAGATTGTATTATATTTAATATTTTATAAAATGGAGATTATTTCATACTTTTCAATGCATTTTTTTTTAGAGCGTTTCGTCATCGGTTTAATTTATTTTTCTAAAATTTTTTTATTTCACATATTTTAGTGGAACGAGCAGAATTTGTAGAACGCCGTGGGATGGTTTTTCGGTCTTGCAAAGAATAAGCAAATGCAAAATTGGTTTTCAAGCTACAAAATGCAGAAGGTATCATTCTGATTGGTTCATCCATCTCGGAGTAGTCGGTGGACATACGTGAAACAGTACGTCTTTCTACGATAATAAAATCATAAGTAATAAAAAGAGCAAAAAATTTTTAAGGAACTAATCGGGTAACTTACCCTACAAGATGCAAATGGTTTCGTTCTGATTGGTCCATCCATCTCGGCGTAATCATAAAATAAATAAAACAATATATTACAATAAAAAAAGCACATACAGATCGAATTGAGTAACCTCCTCCGTTTTCGAAGTCGATTGAAAAAAATATAGCATAAATAGTATCAAAAGCATAAATACCAAAACAGATAGAGTCGATTGTCTCTTTCACTTCGTCTCGGATAAGTATTTGCGATTGTGAAGTCTAGTTCGAAGTTTCACTAAATAATTCCAACATGACTCCTACATACCCGAGAAAACTTCGATAATTTGAACAGGAAGTTCGTGAAGTCAAATACAAAAGAACGTGATGAATATTTATGTCATAACTAATATCTATATAACACGGGCTTCGTGGCTATCACATAGTTGCCGCTCAGGTGTAACCGAAGGTGGTTCTGGTACTATCGTAGGATATCTTTCTGATAATTACGTAATTCATGTGAAACGTAAAGAATCTTCTGTTATAGCGTGCGATTGGTAATAATCAAGTAAGTATATTTCCGTAGTACAAGGCATTATTGTTCATATCATTTAAATTAACAAAATCGATGCCGCCCTGTGCGGTTCATTGGAGGAGCACCACAATTTGGACGAAATCGGCGACAAAATAAAAAAACCTTCGTCAGAAACGAGATAGAGCGATGAAATTTTTTTTAATCAAAGCTGAAACTTTGCAGAATATGGGCAAAAATAGGGAGATTATGGTACATGATGGACTTATTAGAATGAAATTATTCTAGGTCGAAAAAAATGTTTAATTTTCAAGTTAAAATAGCATCGAGTACAAACGGTTACGTAAAACCTATTTTTCTAAAAATTCATGGATCTGCTTCAATTAGTTACGAACAGTATTTGGTGTTAAAACCAACAGGAACGATCACGTACGATCCAATTCGACATCTGCTAATGGCCAATCTGATAGGATCAATTTTTGCAGGAGTTTGCAGAACCTAATTTAACTGCTAGCTGAACGATAGCGGAAACAATGGCGAGTTACTTGGAACTTTTCAGCGGCGTGGTTGCTTTACTAACCGTCTTCTATTATTACTGGTCTTCCTATTCTAATTTTTGGATAAAACGTGGCGTATTTGGACCAAGACCTTATCCGATTGTCGGCAATCTCTTCGATCTAACCCTTGGAAGAGTGGGTATTTCAGAGGTAATAGTGGACCTTTTCAAGAAATACAAACATGAACCTGTGGTTGGACTGTTCGATGGAACATCGCCTGTTCTCGTTCTACATGATCCAGACATTATAAAGAACGTCTTGATCAGGGACTTTAATTCTTTTCAAGAACGACCACATACGGTTCACGAACGGGTATGTATACGAAACCAGAGAAACCTGAATAAAATTTTGTGTAAGGCGAAGTGGAGTTAGTGCTGACTAGTTTTTCTAAAGTTGGATTTTAAACCTGTGTACTTTCAGTCTGGTATATAAATACTTAACGGTGTCAAACGTTTTGCACAGTTCAGAGCTCAGGAAAATAGTATTTTAAATAGTAAATAATAAATAATCTATTTATTTTAAAGTATGTGTACAATTTTGAAAATAAAATATTTTATTTGATGCAGTAATTGTTTGAAAATAAAATATTTCATTTGATACAGTAATTTTTGAAAATAGTATTTTATTTGAAGAATATTGAAAATATTTGGACTTTGTCTTCATTTTCAATTTCAATTTTAAATATTGTTGCTGAAAATAATGGTTCGCATTCAATAGATTTATGAGTAGAAATAATTTCCTGGTGATAAGATACATTGTATGTTTATCAACCAACCTCAGTAGGCACAAAATAACAATATTCAATTTTTTGTTTCAGATTATTAAAATAGAAATATTTTATTTTGTGGTTTCGATTGTTAAAATAGAAATATTTGATTTTCGAAATTGTATATCTTATTTAAAATGATCTTCGAAAACAAATATTGTTTACAATATAATGGTTTCTTCAAACATTTCGAATAGTACACAAAATATTTTTTGTACCCCCACAATTGGGGGAGAAATTTAGGTGGCCTTATTCAAACGGAACACCCTGACCAATTAACCCTTCACGCATGTTTTTTTTTTTAAATTGGGACGAAAAAATTGTAAGAAGGTCAGTTTTTGTGTTTTCTCTAAGGGATAAATATTCAGAAAAATTAAAACAACATTTTCAGAAAAATAAACAGAGTAAGCAAACACAATTTTAAGGGGCACACAGTGGGTCAGTGGATAGAGCGCGCGACTGCGACCAGGCAGTCTCGATTTCGAATCCCCGCGCCCGGACACCTCTTGAATTAATTCCATGTGCTTTTTCAAAAACTGTGGTGCCCAAGGTGGTTCGGAACCCACCTTAATAAAAAGTAGGTCCCGCTGAAATAGGCGATAGGGAGAGCTGGTTTAAAGGTGGAAGTGTGGAACGGGATTTGAAACCCTGAGGGGACCAAATATCCAAGACATACAAACACAATTTTAGTTTACTACACGCCAGATTTGTTAACTGTATCAGATTTGATACACCATGCAGCGAAGGGTTAACTTATAAACTATTGGACGTTCAGGGTAATTTCAAAGTTGTATGTGTACTCCTCACGCGACTGTTTAGCACTGGTTGATGTAAGCGAGGAAAACACCTTTATTCTTGGGTGATACTACACATTAATAAATACAAGCTAGACAAACAGCTAGAATAACAATAACCAATTTGTGCACTTGTCCCGTTTACGCACTTACCCCACTCCACCTTAATTATGAGATTGAAATTGTCTCTCAACAGTGTATTTGATGTGTTTAAAAAACTTTTCCTTGCGTAACCAGAAAATTTTTCCTCTTTCCCATGTTTCCCCTTCCCATTTTTCCGTTTCCCTTTTCCCATGTTATCTAGCAGATTTGGACGAACGAGAAGACGCGAGAAATCCAAGTTTCAATCCTGGAGAATCAATGGTTCAAAAGTTGTAAGTGTTTAGAGTTGAGCGATTTCCACGCACAACATGGCGGTGCTAACCCGTCAAAAATACTGGAAATCGTTCAACTCGAAACATTTGTAACTTTTGATTCATTGGTCCTCCAGAATCGAAACATAGATTTCTCGAATCTTCTCGTCCAGATCTACTGGATAGGCTAAAAAAAAGGCAAAAATTTCTGGTCACGCAAGAAAAGTTTACCCCAATGTTTTATTAAAAAAGCCTTAAATAAATTAGGTGTTCCACTTATTTGTCACAGTCTGTGGTATCATCGAATGGTTGTATTTACAATGTTTTTTGAGCAACACTTACTTGACCAAACTATTTTCTATTATGTTCACAGACTGAACCCATGTCGCTACATTTATTTCAATTGGACGCGCCAAGATGGCGACCGATAAGACCGAAACTAACTCCAGTTTTCACGTCGGGAAAACTGAGGGAGATGTTCACACTAATGGTAGAAGTTTCAAAGAACTTGGAAGGATATTTAAACGACGTAGTTAAAAGAGGAAAACCAGTCGAAATTCGTGAAATAACTTCGCAATATACTACAGACGTGATTGGCACTTGCGCGTTCGGACTTAATATGAACGCTGTGGGTGAAGAGAATAGTGAGTTTCGTCGAATTGGCAGGTGTATCTTCGAAGCGAACATTGAAAACTTTCTTCGATTAAAAACGCGGCTGTTCTGCCCAAACTTATACAATTTACTTGGATACGTGGTGCCTGAGAAGAAGCTGTCACGTTTCTTTACGAAATTGGTCATGGACACGATCAACTATAGGAAGGAGCACGGGATTTATAGGCCGGATTTCATTAACGCGCTCGTGGAATTTCGAAAGCATCCAGAACAGATAAAAGACGTCGGTAAGTTAATTTATTATTACCACGCTTATATTAGCTTGCCCTGTTGTTCGTTGTAGGCGTCAAATTTTTTAATCGAATTTCAAACTGTTTTTCGATGAGCTAAAAACTTGAAACTTTAAACATAGCTCAGAACTGGATGACAATTTTTTTTTTTAACTGTCCGTTAGGAGATAAAAAAGAATCTCAGTATTGCGTTTCTATATCTTACTATTTCATACCAGTATTACTATATCTTGCGTTCTATTTAAAAAAGACTAAAAAGTAGCAAATGAAATTTATTTTTAATAACCACGCTTATACTAAAATGCACTAAAAAGGAGATAATAATTTTGTTAGACATTAGTGACTATAAATAAAAGCGTAGAGCGCACACGAAGATTGCGTTGATACAATGTAGCGCTCCACGCTTTTATTTATAGTCACTAATGTCTAAAACAATTATTATCTCCTTTTTAGTGAATTTTAATATAAGCGTGGTTTTTAAAAAGTTTTTTTATTTATACAACTATGTTTACTAGACTAATCTACAATATACAGTAGTGCACGGTGGTGTATTGAAAATAACGCTTTTATATTCTAATAATGTTAGATATTGGTTATTTTTCGCTTTACAAGAAGTGTATATAAGAATAGCAATAACTAGGTGTTCATTAATATTTTAGCTGTTTGAAACTTTAAAGGTATAGTAATTTAGATTGTTGAATTTGATTTTATATCAGCTACAATATTATGAAACCAAAAATACATATTGGTTTTTAGAAACTGAAGGTTACATTAATTATTTGTCCATTAAGATTTATTTTTTGGATTAATAATGATTGCTGAATGTTGATTAAGTTTTGTTCAAAACATTTTGCTCTCAGATTATCGAAATTGTTTGATAAATCATTTTCGAAGTAATGAATGTTATAAACATCATTGAAAATAATTCATTCAAATCTGTGCGAAGATCATATTAATTCTACGAAACAAGAATATAATTTTTATAAACGACAATAACGATTGGCTGAAATCTATTTTTCTATTTAGAAGTTTGCCCTCCTCGCCGATTTTTATGACCTTGACAACATATTTCAAGGTGAAAATTCTAAATAATAACCCAATAAATTATAAATATTAAATCTTGGTACAAAAGATATGCTGCGAATATAGACAAATATTATTCATTTAAAACCAAAACAAAAGAGGTAATATTTTCGGTGACTAATAGGATTCATAAAATGTTGATTTTAGCTAAGTTTTTTTGTTCAGCTAACTCAATTTATTACAGATCAATAATATCGGATTATCATTTTCAGAGTTAACGGACACATTGCTCACTGCTCTGGCTGCCGGTTTCTTCGGAGCCGGATTTGAGACATCTTCTAGCAGTATAAGTTGGACTCTATACGAGCTAGCTCAGAATCACGAGATACAAGATAAGCTGCATGAAGAAATCAAGGCGTATCAGGATAAGTACGGTGATACCTACACTGTTGACTCTCTAAAAGAGCTAAAATACTTGGACAAAGTATTGAAAGGTGAACATAACAGTGTAATAATTAAATTAAATGGTAATTATTCCGGAACGGTTACTGTACTCCAATTTTGATGAAATTTAAATATGTTATAGATTTCGACAGTTTGAACAACTTTTTCCTTTTCCAATATCGGGGGTCGCTTTTAGTTTTCGAGATATTCGCAAAAGATATTTGGAAAACGAAAAAGTTGTTCAAAATGTGTTGCTGCATAACATATTTAAATTTCATAAAAATCAAAGGACAGTAACCCTTTCGCAATAACTACCAAATATTTATTTACATAAGAAAGATATTATTCTTTTGAAATTGGAATGTGGTCGAAACTTATAAACGTGAATGTACATCTACAACTAATACATTTTCGATTTTCTTAAACTTTCTTTTTCATTTACATCTAGCAAAGAATATTATTGGGTCTCGGAAAGAATTATATGTAAACTATAAATATCGTATATGTACACATGCATGGTGTTCAAGTGAACATGATTATTAATTCTAGTGATATTACAATAATACGTATAGTAATAATACAAAATTAGTTTCACTTAACTTACTGTTATTTTAGTGATTTTACAATTTTACGATAGAAATGAAATTTTTTGTTATTTCTGTAGAAACATTAAGGAAATTCCCTGTTGCGGGAATACTTATGCGGAAGACAACCAGTGAATACACTTTTGATACTTTGAAATTTACAATACCTAAAAAGATCGGTGTATGGGTTCCCCTTTTTGCGATACACCGGGATCCTGAAATTTACCCAGACCCTGAGAAATACGACCCTGAAAGGTTTAGCGAAGAACAAGTTGCGACTCGACATCCTATGCACTACCTACCATTCGGCGATGGACCAAGAAATTGCATTGGTATGTACAGGCATATTGTCATCATCTTTCTGAAAACCCGTTCCATTGTTTCTCCACTATTCTTAACAAAAAGGTATAATAGTCATAGGAATCGACAGTAAGGTACAATAAAGTTAAAAAACATTCGTGTTGTAGTTTAAAAACCTAGCAATTTCAAAATGCTATCGTGCATCAAATTCTCATTACTATGACGTAATTATAAGATTTCACCAAAAAATCAGGTGGCTTTATAGAAATTTTAGGCACTGTAATTTCAACTGTATTTAGTGATTTCATTGACGGTATGCAGTAACTTTAGGTCATAGAAGAAGATAGCGAGGGAAAAAGAAAATTCAGAACTTAATGTATTGGTTAAAATATCAATGAGATGGTACCTTTTTTATTTTCGATTTTCTCCTTATACAAACTTTTCCAAGACATTTGTCACATTTTTCTGATCGAAATGAATCTTTGAAAATCCCAAACGAGCTGTGGTTCCGTTAATTTGCAAAATTCCAGTCTAATTCTTTAAGAACGTATTTTCGAGATGTTAAGTTGATTATGTAAAAATATGCTACATAAGTCTAGCATATGTTAAATATATGATAGATTATAAATTATGCTTCACATGTACAACAAATATGGGTCAAATTGTATCTCGTTTGGCGTGATTTCAATCAGAAAAGGGTCACAAATATATTGGTAAAAATTTCATTAAAAATAAGTAAAAAACAATGAAATTTCAGTATTGCACTGTAGACCTTCCCGAATACAGTGATGTCCGATATTAACACGTTACGAATGTTTAAACGTGTTTAAACAATCGTTGAAGATGGAGAGACACCACTTTTGCATCAATTTTTGAAGATATTTTTCAGTTTTTCTTGACAAATATGGGTTCAGCAAAAAATCGAACTGTATCACGCGATAGAGCGACTTTTATCTCGAGAACCACAAAGCAAAATATAAAGAACAATTCAAAATCGTTTATAATAATATCACAATACTTGTTTAAAGTTGATAAATTTCAAGGGCAGATTCGGAATCAGCGTAAAATACTAGAAGAATCGTATAGTAAAAATCGAAACGTCGAAAAACAAATTTGAAATTTGTTGGTCAGCGTTATTAGTTTTGCTATCGCGAAATTGTCTGTCAGAACACGAATAACTATTATTTTAATATGTATTTTACAGGTTCCCGTTTCGCCGGTTTGCAAGCCAAACTTGGACTGATTACAATACTTCGAAATCATAAAGTGGACGTCTGCAAAGAAACTAAAATTCCGTACGAATTTGATAAACGCGCATTACTCTTGCAACCTAATCACGGACTATATTTGAAGATCACAAAAATTCAATGATGTTGCGTTTACATGTAAATGTAATATGTACTTCTTTAACTCCAATAAGAAATATTGAAGGAGTTTATACATGTTTAGTTCATAACGTGTAGGAATTAGTTCGTGACATTCGGAAAACAGACGAATGAACAACGAAGTTTTAGAAATGTTTAAAGAAGCACTACTAAAACGGAACGTTTATATGTATATTTATATATCAAATGTTACTTGGGACACCCTGTATATTCTGATATTGACGAATAAATAAACATCATATCAGTAATCGTGTCAACACATAGCAACTCCAGCATTTTTTGATAAAAGTGTGGGACAGAGTACAAAACTGCGAATACCGCAGGCACAAAATATTGAACAGACGAACTTTGCAAAAGTATGATATAGAAGCTTTCAGTAACAGAAATATTGATTAATTTATTTTTTCCAACATATAAAAAAATACTTTTAAAGATTCTCAGTTCCCACAGAATTTTTTAACCAGTTAGCTGTGAATGACAAGTATAGTCGTCATGCGTAAAGTTTAGTTACCATTGTAATTTCAACAAAAACTAAAATATATTCGTACATTTCGATATGTTTAGAATATTTGGAGGTCAAGACGAAATAAAACGAACAAATAAAAAGTATAAATAATTTGCAGTGCATGCATTGACTGGAACTGCTTATCAGTTTGAATAATCAACTCCGTGACGCATACAGATGCGAGCTCTGAAAGAACGTCTAGGTTATATCATCATCCGATAAGTGGCGAAGTGATAGGAAATACTTCTGAATCTACGATAAGAACATTGCAACATTGCAATGATACTGATAACAATCACTTAGAACACCTTCTGCGAATGCAATTATATTTCTTCTTTTTTTTTGTCATAAATAATCTTCACAGACTTGAATGTTGCACCTCGTCGGATTCATCTTAATAGCCGCTATCAGAAAACAGGTACATACCAAAACGTAGCATTTTATTTTAAACAACACAGGTGACCTTCACATCTCTGAATCGATTCCACCTAGCAGCAATAAAAGATTAACGTTAGACTACGACTCTGGTTACCCGATGACAACTTTCATTTCGAAAACTTTTCTACTATACAGTAGGCGCTCGTTCTCTGTCAAGGGTCGTCTATGCGATCTCTGACAAGTGCCTACCCATTCCATTCTACTCATTTTTAGATTGTTCAAAATGACTAAAACTTTTTTCTCATGTCACTGAATATATATGTGAGTAATCTACAATAATATTTTTCCATAAACAGTACTATTTAATAACATGTACTTACTTAAAAGTATCATATTATCGTGACCAAGAGAAGCGTCGAAAAACTTGTGTTAAAGAAATGATTTTTTTACAAGTTTAGTGTATAAAATCGAGATAACAACGTACCTAGGATCTAACAGAAAGTATACAGAGTACTTTTACGGCTTTTTTGTACCCTTCTGTGGTTTTGATAGAATAAACAATCGAAAGTGATATAATATTTTTTCCAGAAATTTAATATGTATCATTTAATAACGTTTTTTGTCCGCATAACACCTGTTTAATTTTTTGCGAGGTTATTTAGTAGACATTGCTTTATACAATCCTTAAAAGGTTAGGTGCGGACACAAAAGATATTTAGCTTTTTGTGCGATACATATCGGTATGGCATGAATCGACCGTATATCATATGATTGATATTGATGAAATCTGACGAAAAACTGTTTGTAAATAGAAATTTAACAATATTCACATACGTATAAACTGGAATATATATAATTTTTGAAAAATATTTATTTAAAAGAAAAAAACAAGATCGCTTCGATTTTTTAAACATTAAATTGTATTTTTGATTTGATAATGTTGTAACTGTTGTTAAGACGAATTCAACTATATATTAGGAGGATGCGTCTTTTGTATTCTTAATAATGCTAACACAGGCTTTTCTGTAGTGTAAAGCGCTAAATAAATGATTTTTCTAGGCCCTGATCGCCCGGAAAATTCCTATTTTTACGTTTGCATTATTCGGCAGTATCAGTTGCATTATTCGGAAAAATACACCTAGGCATGTAGCTGTTTTAACAAAGCTGGGACAGATACATGCTTCCGAATAATGCAAACAACGCGTCGTAAATGTAAATAATCTTTTGTCTAACGCTTATGAGCACTGATAAACCCCATCTTTGTATGATCGAGAAATGAGAAGGCGTATCGCGCACCTTTGCAATCCTGGAAACAAATCTACCCTTCAAGAGACGTCATAAAAAATTTACGGAAAATTTACGTTTTTAAACCATCGCCGTTGTGTGCTATCTGGGTTGCCTCGTCAGTCGTCCGTATCTATCGGAAACGCCAATTATCGCAGATTCTATTGTAGGAAGCCTATTTCCTTTAACAGAATTTTATTATCCGCGGCGAGCGACGCAACGGACCGCATTCGATAGAAAAAGTGACTTCGTCGAGAACGAATCTTACGAGGTTCGTCAGGGCGATTGTAGTATACGATTATTCATTTTATTCTCTAAACAATGCGGGTGACAGAAGTGATGATGGTCGCGGTACAGTTCGCTGTCGTTTCTGGAAGACTGACTGTCCTGACGGGAAAAGAAGATGCGGATCGTTCAGATCGCAAGAGCAGAGAATTGGTCTGCGTTTCGGACGACGACGGCGCAGGATTGACGTGGAACTGTAATTTGAACTGTAATCAGAGTTCGGTAATCGGTAAGTAAAAGGTTGTTCTTCCAAGATTCGACGAAAACATATTGCGAGAAATAAAATACGAGCCCAAGTGATCACTAGTGGGAATTATTTGATTACTACAGATTACTGGACTGCGTATCTTTATGAAAATTCTATCTTTCTTGACTTACTTGAGCAAAGCCAAGATAAGGATCAAATACAATTTGTCAACTAAAAAATTCCTTGTGATAAGCATAGAGTAGAGATGTCCTTAATGTCATATTTTCTTGAATTATTGCTACAAATGCATAACGATCCACAGTCTGATGATTACATATTGAACTTTCTGTCTCGAAGCTGTGATGTTTGTGGGTCTCACTGTGCACAAATTGCAGCATTCCAAAATCCAAATGAGCCCCAACTAAAGAGTCCACTGGACTGTGAGTTGAACCAGACTGATAGCTGCATTTCATCCTGGAGCACCAAAGACTGGAGCCTAACAAGTTCCATGGAGACACCTATGGGACCTGTGCTCGATCGACGATGGGAAGGTTAGATTTAATAGAGCGACATGCAATTCAATTGGAGGGTTCAAAGTTTACGCTTCACAGGGTTTAAAGAGGAACAGGACCGGTATGTGTATCAGTTCAGTATGAAATCGTTCGTGGTCTCCATTCAAGGACTGGCAATAGACATAATTATTTGTAAGAACACGGATTCGTTGATCGAGTTGTGCTACTGGATACATATCGCTGGATCGGAGAACAGAAAGTCGGTGATATTTGTCTAGTTAATCTGTTTGTTCCTGAAATGGCTGTTAAGAACCGTTATAAAATAATATTTATATAGGAATACAAATTGTCTGCAACAATCGCAAGCTACAGGAGTTGTTCGAAAGAATTCCATCTACTTAATTTCATTTATGTGCATCAAATCTGCAATTTATTGATAACGGGAGTTCGGTACAAACAGTGATTCACAACTGTGTTAGTCAGATCATTTATAAAACAGTTCTAAACAGTCTTCTTCGGAACCGTTTCAAGCTTCGATACATATGTCTTGAATCATTACGAAGCCTCGAATCTTTAACAACAGGTCGATGCTAACAATATGCCCGATAAGCAAGCCACAGCCAGAAGTAGTCCTGCATGAGGATGCTTGTATACATCATCAATATTTTACGGTGATTTCATCGACTAATTCGATTCCATTTGAATATCTCGATTCTAGAGATTCTAATATTTAATTGTCACCTGTGATACAGCGCAGAGTACTCTCCCCGGTCGAGTGGAAAACGTTCGTCGTAACGTTGAATGAAAGCACGAGGAACATTTCGGTCTACGACAGCGAGATGATGATCCTAACTTTAGTTGACAGCGAGGAACGCTTGGAGAAACCGAATACTAACCACTTTCTACGCCTGTATAAAAGATCAACGGCGATGTTTCGGTTGCACGACTGTGAGCCTCTCAGATGCTATTAACACGTTGATCACGAAATGCATCAATTCCCTTTACATTCGCCACTGATCCTGCCACCTCCAGACGTCATCATACAATTTATTGAAGTTTTATGTTCTTAAGCATGTAACACTAACCCTTCTACTCATTAATATTTGTTATGGTGGTAGACTTCTTCCAGAAGTTTCCAGAATCGGCTAAGGGTATAGGATGCACCTTCATATTTCTTGATAATACAAAGATGGTGTCTTTCGGATTTTGGATAAAAGATCAATCCAGGCCGCAATCGCTATCAAAAGTCTTATTCTTAAGTTAGCTGTCCCAGCATTTTGAAAATAGCTACATGCGCAGCTGTATGCTTCGGAACAATGCAAATTGCGCCTCGTAAAAATGTAAAACTTGGACCTTTGAGGGAGACCGCGGACCTAATTGATGTGTTTTTAATGCTTCTGACGACTGGAAAACCCTGTCTTCGCATTATAGTATTCCTTTGGATGATATGACAATCTCGGAGGTATGAAGTCTTAGAAAGCTCAGAGGTACACTACTTTCTTTGACGTGTACCAAACGCAGAGAAAGACAGCGCGTAATCGACACAGAAGGACTGTCGGCGTCGAGGCAGCAAACACAGTTAAAAAGGCTGCGTGTCGATTATAATGTCAATGCAAATAGAAATGTTTTTTATTTATCATTCTCATTTTACAGAACTTTTACCACCGCTATTGTGAGATTTTTCTAATTGAACTGAGTGTAAATACAGCATAATGTGATTAAAATGTGATGATAACTCGCTGTGATGTCGGTACATATGATTGAAACTGTATCGAATTTTGCATTTCTTAACCAGGCAAATCTCACAACCCTATTGATGAATGAAACTATCAAGATCTTGTTCAGTAATCGGTTTTTCAAACATCTCACATAATGCGCGTTCCGGAAGCGAATTTTGATCGCTGAACTTATGATCTATGTCGATCGCTACGACTTCGCTTGTCTCTTTCTTTTCACATGCTGTCCTTCTCTCCGTTCGAAACTTTCAGCGCTTATTAAACAAGTAAATAGAATCGAAATTCAATCGTGTTTGGTCTCATTTTAATCAAAAAATTTCACGAATCTGTTACTAAAGGTTTCGTAACGAAATATTTAAAATTAAAAGGTTTCATCAGTGCATTAGTATTGCCTCACCGATATCCGAGCTCGAATTGAATTTCTTTGTAGTGCGATTGACCGCTTAAGGGGAACCCCCTAGTAGTAGGGATAGAAAAGTAACATCATGCGCATAGACGAAAGTCACATTATCCGAAGGAATACTGTAACGAGAAATGAGAATGCGCATTTCGCGCCCTTGCATTCCTGGAAGAACGAGTCTATCCCCTTATGTGATGACGGTAATCAACGTGTAAAGGTTTGTATCGGGAATAGTGTCACAGTGTTGGTCTCTTTCAGACAATTTTCTTCACACGACGAAGCCATACGCAGTCCTCGGAAGCCCCGAGCTGGTCGTAAATAGAACCAATTTCTGCGTGGAAATGGCAGTCGGATTATGTGCAGAGTGTCAATTGGAATTAGTGCTGGCAAATTCTTCCACCAAAAAGGTCGTACACACTTTAGAAGTGATAAACGGATCTCCCACTGTTCACGGTTTGCCAGCATGGCGGTACGTGCGGGTCAACAGGACTATCTCTTTGGGAAATTCAAAGGTGGAACTGAGAATGTTTACTATACTGAGACAGGAGACACCTAATCCATTGTGGGCGGTGGCAAGTGTACGCTCGTGCCCACCGGCAGGTGCGACGTTCATAAAAATTACGTTTCGAGTCTATCTTTTGGTAAACAAGCCGTTGGATTTTATTACAAATCACCTGGAAAATTGATCACGATGTTTGTGCAGATTCGATACGGAGGGGGAAAATGAAGACGACCGAGGATGTTACCTGTCAGAAACTGTTCTACAACGAAACCACCGTTGTAAACAGTTCGCTTCCTGCCACGTCGAACATGAAATTTGGTAATGTGTGACCCTTCTGTACCTAATGTAGAATTATCAAAGTAAAGATACAGAATATTTTCAAAGACACGTTGAGCAGAGTTTTCCACAGTTTTCTTCGATAACGTCGCTGTCGAGAAAAAACTGTGCTTCAAGAGTCATCGAATGATCTCTTTAATTTCTGCTTTCGCCCATCAGCTGATTCAGATTGTCAATTGGGCAAAGTGGGACCGCACTGTTCTATCAGCTGCACTGAGGATCTGCAGCTGGAGGCGGACTGCAAGAATGCAAAGATATGCGAGGAAGCAGGCTGCACCTGTTCACCTGGCTACACTGGTTCACGTTGTGACGAAAGTAACAATCTTTACACAAAATGGTTGCTCGGTGCAAACATATTTGAAATAAAAATAATTACTAATTTTTAAATAATGTTTTCGGCGCAACAGTTTCGATCAATTTTTAATCAATTAGCTATTTTGCAAAGAAGCCTAACGTTTCGGTTCTAGTTTGAACCTTTATCAAAGGTAAATTGCTTCTAAAAAAAGAAAGAACCAAAGAAAAATTATATATAATGAAAAGTATGTAATATACATGAATTGAAGATGATGAAAATATTAATACATACTTCCTATTAATTTTACTAATGTAATTTAACCATTTTACTGAGTTGATTTGAATTGTATGAGACAGTGGCTGGAACCTTACTGCGGTAAAAGTGATCTTTACGACAGAGCAAAGAACCAACAACTTGGAAAAACTGACATACCTAGACCCACTACTCTGAACTTGATTATCTACGTTTTTGAAATCAATATATCAGGCGGTAAATTTGAACAGTCCAACAATATTACAATTGCTAATTATACCAAAGTGGTAAATTTGAAAATCAACATTCTTAAGTAAGACCAATAACAATAGATGTGATTTTTATTATACGTGAGAGGACAGGTAATAATTATACTAGGTAAGACCCAATTATAAAAGTATGAAAGGAAACTTCACCGTAACACATTACTGGTTCAGTAATGCTGCGTAATAATCATGTATCTTAGGCGTTTCGTACCTAAGATTAACCTATGTTGTTTAATCGTGTGAATTGTGTCTATTAATAACCTTTTCTGTATGTTATGTTCTGTATCAATCACTTTGGTATTGTCAAAATCAAATGTATGGTCAAACTCGATTGAATGCTTCGTCAAAGCAGTGTGTTGTGTTGGAGGGAGGAATATATGTATTGCGTTTATGTTCTGTAATACGTGTGTCTAGGTGTCTAGATGTTTGTCTTATGTATTCATGGTTACAGTCCTTGCAAGGTATTGCATATACTATATTACAGTTTTTTAACTGTTGCGCCGAAAACATAAATATAAAAATCATTAAATATCTGCGATCGATATAATTGATTATTTAAAAATAATTACATTGCCCAAAACCGGTTTAGCGTTTCGTTAATTCATTGGACTATTATCAAAACTATTAACACGTTAGTCGCCCAGCGTAATTCGGCTAAGTTCTCCGCGGGCCCAAATTCGACCGTGGGTACGCAAAACGGCATAACGTGGTTTTAATATTTTTATGTTGTATATCCTATATATAATAACCTATATTTAATTAACTCGAACAAAAAGAGCGTCATCCATATTTGGTTGACGGGGCCTCCACGGAAGCACACCCGTCACCCAGATATGTTATTACTCAGATATGATATGTTAAAACAGTAACTGTTTCCATGATCTCGATCGACAACTTGTTAATAACATACATTCATGTTGTCAGCGCACTGGTTCGATCAAATACTACTACTTAAGCAGTTTTGCAAATTAACACAAAAATTTTCAACGTTTCGGTCAACTATTTAGACCATTTTCAAGAAAAAAGATTTTTCGTATAATTGCGTCTGTAAAAATGATTGAATTAGTATAAATTATGTTCAACCTGATACCAAGTAATTCGGAATGTTTTTTTAGTACAAAAGACCACATACTGAAAAAAACATGAATATATGTCATTATTGGACAGTGTTATAATACGCTGCCAACACTTGTCAATAGACTCGTTTTGCAGGATGTACCCCACCGCAGTATGGCCACGATTGCAATAAGACTTGCGACTTTTGCTTGAACGACGATTGCGATTTTCGTACTGGAGAGTGCAAATCAGGTTGCAACCATTCGAGCGGATACGAAGTACAACCCCTTTGGAAGAATAATAGTATAGACTGCACTTTTCCTTGCGTAACGCCGAGCCAACCGGAAGACTTTCGACTAGAGGCGTTTCCTCAAGGTCTGGTCGACGTAACTTGGTCCCCGTCATGGCGAAAAGGTATCCGCAAGTTCATCCTGAGCATAAGAACAATGTGCACGAATCTCAGAACGACAGCTACAAGAAGGTCCATCGCGAACCGCGAGTATCTAGTGGAGAATTACGAAGAAGAATACAAGGACCGATTGTACCTAATGCCATCGACCATCTACGACATCTCCATCTTTGCCGAGACAGACGAGGGTTTGCTCAGCGAGGAAAAGTTTGATCGGGTGCATACACCTCTGGCGATTGCGTTCGAAAAGGAACTGACCCTGGAAGTGCGCAACGAAAGTTCAATACTGTTGCACATCCCTGTGGTGTTGAATGACACGCAGCACAGCGTAATGCATGTTTTCGTCAAAGGCTCGCAGCCCTGCGATCAGTCTGTCAAGGCGAGTCGAGACCTCGCCGATAAAGCGCAGATCGACTACAACGACGACGACGACACCGTATGGCGCGTAGCCACTTTTCCCGTAAGTATGACGGACAGCCTAAATTATGGAAGCAATCAGTGTTATCAATACTCAGCAACCGTAGTCCCGTTGAAAGCACCGGTTCTCATTAGATCGCCGAGGTTAAACAATGTGGAACCTGAACGGCACTAGGATGGGTGACCGTCTGGTAAAAAAACCGGAAAGTGACCCACCCGGGGTGTTTTTCACGTGTTGTTGGCAAAAGGAGGTTCGGAACTCACCATAAACGGGTCCCATGGAAATCACCGACACAGATTTCTCCGACAGTGTTTCCGCCGACAACACTTCACCGACTCCAGATTTGACCGACAATAGCTTCGGCCGACAACGCCTTTAACCGACAACGAATTTCATCGACAACGATTTTGACCGACAACGAATTTGATCCACAACATCTTAAGACGATCACAGTATGCATTATCATACAGTATTATCATACAGTATTATCATACGGTATTATCATATAATATTATCATACTGTATCTCAACTTGTTGTGGATAAAATTCATTGTCGGTTAAAAGCGTTGTCGGCCAAAGCTATTGTCGGTCAAATCTGGAGTCGGTGAAATGTTGTCGGCGAAAACTGTGTCGGAGAAATCTGTGTCGGAGAAATCTGTGTCGGTGATTTCCATGGGACCCCCATAAACAGTAGGTCCCGCTGAAAAAGCGATAGTGAGAATGGAAAGGGGGGGAAGAAGATTGGTAAATGAATTTGGAACCCTGAGGGGACCAAATATCATATCACATACAGTGTTATCAATAGCAATTGTTAGTTACTTGATAACAAGGTCTATATCGACCCGCAAACTGTTTTCTATGTGGCAGACGAACGAGTTCGCTGACACACCGTTTATGGTAGGCGATAATAAATCGTACGAAGGTGCAGTAAACTGTCCCCTGAAGCCGTTGGAGACCTACGTGATAACTGTTCTGGTAACGCAGGAGGTTTCGCAGAATGCCAACGTTCTACTCGCGAAATCGTTGTCGGTGCAGTTGGGCGAGGTGCCTAAGCAATCAACCGTGGACTGGCTTCTTTCTATCATCGTGCACTGGCTTTGCCCTATCATGCTGGTTCTTATCTTAGCAGTCGCAGCTTTCTACCTCTATCAAAGGTAATACTAATTGCGGCAAAGAAGAGTTCGAATCTCCGAAAATTTGTAATTTTTATAGGAAACAAATGAAACGACAGGCGGCCAAAGATTCCCGGGAGGAAATTTCGCTCGCCTCGGATCGGGATTCGATCGGCGCACATAACGCCATATAATTAAATTACGACGACAAAACTATTTTTGTATCTCTTTCTCTAGCTCTATACAGGGTGTATATAATATAATAAATGCTGTATATAATAAAATCGTGTCTGTCTGTCTCTCTATTTCTAACGGCATCAATTGAGAACGGCTCATCGTAGAAAGCTGGGGTTGAAGCATTCGACGCGACGTTTCTTCGGGAAGATTCTAGAGCAAACCGCATTCGAAAAAGTCCATTCTTTCAAAAGTTGTGACGTCATCAGTAAGCAAAGACAACTTTTTCATCCTCTTTTGTTGCACAGCGTTGTTTTATGAATATCTTATATCCATTTTTATACATAAGAATATTAATTCTGGGTTATAAAATACTAATGTCAAATATAGGTACTTACAATTATTTTCGAATCTTATGTTCCTCCGTCGGATCAACAGAACACTGCCATTTGCGCGTCTTAATAAGTGTGAAGCACAAAACACATAATCACAAACATAATCGAAAATGGTGACAACGAACGGGACGAGTTTACTCCGACCACGGTCAAAATAGTATTGCCGTTGTCACCTCGGTTTTTCGTGAATGGTTAAGGGTGGGATTTAGGTGGGGGAAATGTTTCGGGTAATTTAATTAGGATATTCTAATACTAATATCTCTATTAATCTATTACACTAAATATCATTAACAAAATTATTCCTACTCACATATCGTAATAAATATATTTCTTCTAATCATATTTTAATTAATTTCGTGAAATTTTCTTGGCCATTGGAAATTTAATTACGTTAATAATCAACCATGAGTTGTTATTGCACGTGGACAAAGTCTCGGGTATAGCTAGTAATATATAAAATTGTTCCGTAAACCAATGACAAATATCATCATAATGTACTCTAAGAAACAGCCCACAATGAAGCAGCAGTATTTTTTTGTTAACGCAATACAGTAGTTGGTGCACTATGCTCTCGAACAGCAATGAATGAAATCTTTGAAGAAAAGGGGATATCGTTCGCCGGATTTAACGCCAATCGAGTACTATCTATGGGGTCACATTAAAAACTTCGTAATGTCAACTAAGACTGCGACGCGTAAAAACATGAAAGTCAAAATACGCGAAGCTGTGCTAAGATAAATGTTGAAATGTTGAGCAAAGTTAGAGAATCATTTAAACAAAGAACTGTTAAGTGCATTGAAGTAAGAGGAAATCATTTTGGACACATACATACATATACATATATAGAATTTAATGAATACTATTAATAATTATTTTTGTTATAATATCCTACTATTATTAACTACAATTCAGACTATGGCAACACGTCAGCAGACGTGACACATAGGTCGTTGAAATCGTCTTAAAACGCACCATTTGATGGTGGATAAAAAAGCGTATCATTCCATTTAAAAATAGGAAGTTGACCATTAACTAACCTTGGAGTGTCCACCGGGAAAAATAAAAGTTCCACCACATGATGTCCCCCTCGTTATTGAACAACTTTCATCTGAAACATATTTGCGTAGAATCAATCATTTCGGAGATATTTGACTGTAATGCTTTATAATTTTCGGATTCTTGGAAATCATGCAACTCGCCGCATCGCTTGCAAGAGCCCCAGAATGATTTGACTTTGAGTGGGCTCCTTGTTCTTAAATAGACCCTCTTTTCGACACATATCTCTGAAGGGTCCAAGAGTCACCAACGGTAGCGTCCGCATACACTGCACTGAAAGATTTAGAATTAAAAAAAACGTATAGGTATTGCGACATTAATGAATAATCTAAGCACCATATCAATAACTGTATCAATAAGATAGCAAGTTAGCATTTCTTGATAAAAGTGTAGGATAGAGCACAAAACTGCGAATAGTGCGGGCACAAAATACCGAACAGACGAATTTTGCAAAAGTATGATATAGGAGCTTTCAGTAACAGAAATATTGATTAATTTATTTTTTCCAACATACAAAATAATTCTTTGAAAGATTCTCAGTTCCCACAGAATTTTTTAACCAGTTGGCTGTGACTGACAAGTATAGTCGTCATGCGTAAAGTTTAGTTACCATTGTAATTTCAACAAACACTAAAATAAATTCGTAAATTGCAATATGATTAGAATATTAGGAAGTCAAGACGAAATAAAAAGTGTAAATAATTTGGGATGAATTCATGCATCTCCGTACGCACTGGCTGGAACTGCTTATCTGTTTGAATAACCAATTTCATGACGCATACAGTTGCGCGCTCTGGAAAAAGGTCTAGGTTATGTCATCATTCTATGATAAGATTGCAACATTGCGTTAATACCGATATCAATCACTTAGAACACCTTCTATAAATGCAAGTTAGTTCGTTATTTTTGTCAGAAATAAATTTTATTTTAAAAAACAAAGGTTACCACCACATCTCTGAATCGACTCCGCCTAGTAATAAAAGATTAACGCCACACTAGGGCTCCTGTTGCCCGATGAAACTTTTATTTCGAAAACTTTTCTACTGCTATCACTTTCGGAGTTATTGAAGGTGGCAATAGTGACTCAACCTGTATGTAGCATCTAAGCTGCGAGACTCTGTACATTGTACTGATTTGGATGTTAACGGAACAACACAAAGAGTTCTTTCAGATTTATAATTTTTTGCAATAACCACAGATAGCACAAAGACATCTGAAGGTTATATACTCGCAATTCCAGACAGCATGGGAGCGGCATGCGCCTTCTGATTTCTCACTAAGCAAAGATGGGATTTTTCGGAAGTGAAAAGCTCTAGCGAAAAGATCAACCATGCTCTCGATCGCCCTGAAAAGTTCTATTTTTACGTTCACGGGACGTCATTTGCGTTATTCGGCAGTGTAAATTGCATTATTCGGAAAAACACAGCTGGGACAGCTACATGCTGCCGAATAATGCAAATGACACACCGTTAACGTGAAAATAGAATTTTGGCGGGGGATCGGGGCCTATACAATCTTTTTTGACTAACGCTTTATACCACTGATAAACCCCATATTAGCATTATCGAGAAATGAGAATGTGCTATCTTTGTTGATTCGTCGTTCGATATCGGTAACGTTCTTATCGCAGATTCTCTTGTAGGAAGTCTATTTCCTACAACAGAATTTCATTATCCGCGGCGAGCGACGCAACAGACTGCATTCGACGGAAAACGTGACTTCGTCGAGAACGAATCTTACGAGGTTCGTCAGGACGAATGTGGTATACGATTGTTCTTTCTATTCTCTGAACAATGCGGATGACAGAAGTGCTGATTCTCGCGGTGCAGTTCGCTGTCGTTTCTGCAAGACTGACTGTCCTGACGGGAAAAGAAGATGCGGTTCGTTCAGATCGCAAGAGCAGAGAATTGGTCTGCGTTTCAGACGACGACGGCGCAGGGTTGACGTGGAACAGAAATTTGAACTGGACCCAGAATTCTTATCACTTGTCTGATAGCGAAGACGTCACTCGTAAGTCCAAGGATGTTCTTCGAAGAGTCGACGAAATAATCTTGCAGGAAATGAAATACTTACTCTAGTGATCACGAGTGCGAATAATTTGATTACTACAGATTACTGGACTGCGTATCTTTATGTAAATCCTATCTTTCTTGACTTACTTGATCAAAGCCAAGATAAGGATCAGATACAATTTGTCAACTAAAAAATTCTTGCGATAAGTATAGAGTAGAGATGTCCTTAATGTCATATTTTCTTGAATTATTGCTACAAATGCATAACGATCCACAGTCTGATGATTACATATTGAACTTTCTGTCTCGAAGCTGTGATGTTTGTGGGTCTCACTGTGCACAAATTGCAGCATTCCAAAATCCAAATGAGCCCCAACTAAAGAGTCCACTGGACTGTGAGTTGAACCAGACTGATAGCTGCATTTCATCCTGGAGCACCAAAGACTGGAGCCTAACAAGTTCCATGGAGACACCTATGGGACCTGTGCTCGATCGACGATGGGAAGGTTAGATTTAATAGAGCGACATGCAATTCAATTGGAGGATTCAAAGTTTAAGTTTCATAGGGTTTAAAGAGAAAGAGGAGATGTACAGTCGCCGTCTCAGTAAACAGAGTATGTTCGTGGTCTCGATTCGAAACAAGGAAGATGCTGACATTTACAATTGCGAGTTCACTGATGGAAAATTTACTTTGTGCTACTGGTTAAGCATTAGTTCCAGCGTGAACACAAGGTCGGTGTTATTGTCTAGGAAATTTCTAGGTTCTTCAGATGGCTGTGAAGAACTTTTGTAAAATAATATCTATACAGAAATAAATTTTGTTTGCAATAATCGTAAGCCACAGGAGCTACATGAACACTTGTTTCTTTTCGTAATAAATTCACTGTTTCGAATTCGATCTACTTAATTTCATTTATATGCATCAAATTCGCAATTTATTGATAACAGTCGTTCAGTACAAACAGTGGTTAACAACTGTGTTAGTCAGATCATTAATAAAACAGTTCTAAACAGTAATCTTTAGAACCGTTTCAAGCTTCACAATAATTTCCTATCGTTTCGGAAGTATTTATTGTAGATGCTTCGATACATATTGTCTTGAATAATTTCGAAGCCTTGAATATTTGACAACAGGTCGACGATACTAATATGCCCGACGAACACCGGGATACTGGATAAGATTGACTGCAAGAAAGGATGGGATAGTGTCATGGTGATTTTATCGACTAATTCGATTCCATTTGAATATCTTCATCTTAAAGTTTCTAATATTTAATTGTCACCTATTATGCAGCACGCGGCACTCTCCCCGTTCGAGTGGAAAACATTCGTTGTAACGTGGAACGAAAGCACGAGGAACATGTCTGTTTACGACAGCGAGAGGATGATCCTAACTTTAGTTGACAGCGAGAAACGCTTGTCGAAACAGAATACTTACCACCAGCTATGGTTTCCTGGCAACAGAACGAGTCGGTTGCACGAATGTGAGCCTCTCAGATTCTATTAAAAACGTTGATCACGAACAGAAGCAATTCTCTTTACATTTGCCAATGACCCAGCCACCTCCAGACGTCATCATACAATTCACTGAATTTTTCGTTATCAAGCATTTAACACTAACCCTTCTACTAATTAATATTTGTTATGGTGGTAGACTTCTTCCAGAAGTTTCCAGAATCCGGTAAGGGTACAGGATGCACCTTCATATTTCTTGATAATACAAAGATGGTGTTTTTCGGATTTTGGATAAAAGATCAATCCAGGCCGCAATCGCTATCAAAAATCTTATTCTTAAGTTAGCTGTCGCAGCATTTTGAAAATAGCTACATGTGCAGCTGTATGCTTCGGAACAATGCAAATTGCGCCTCGTGAAAATGTAAAAATTGGACTTTTGAGGGAGACCGCGGACCTAATTGATCTGTTTTTAATGCTTCTGACGACAGGGAAACCCTGTCTTTGCATTATAGTATTCCTTTGGATGATATGACAATCTCGGGGGTATGAAGTCTTAGAAAGTGCAGAGGTACACTACTTTCTTTGACGTGTGCCAAACGCAGAGAAAGACAGCGCGTAATCGACACAGAAGGACTGTCGGCGTCGAGGCAGCAAACACAGTTCAAAAGGCTGCGTATCGATTATAATGTCAATGCAAATAGAAATGTTTTTGATTTATCATTCTCTTTTTACAGAACTCTTACCACCGCCATTGTGAGATTTTTCTAATTGAACTGAGTCTAAATACAGCATAATGTGATTAAAATGTGATGATAACTCGCTGTGATGTCGGTACATGTGATTGAAACTCTATCGAGTTTTGCCTTTCTTAACCAGGCAAATCTCACAACCCTATTGATGAATGAAACTATCAAGATCTTGTTCAGTGATCGGTTTTTTAAACATCACACATAATGCGAGTTCTGGAAGCGAATTTTGATCGCTGAACTTATGATCTATGTCGACCGCTACGACTTCGCTTGTCTCTTTCTTTCCACATGCTGTCCTTTTCTCCGTTCAAAACTTTCAGCGCTTATTAAACAAGTAAATAGAATCGAAATTCAATCGTGTTTGGTCTCGTTTTAATCAAAAAATTTCACGAATCTGTTACTAAAGGTTTCGTAACGAAATATTTAAAATTAAAAGGTTTCATCAGTGCATTAGTATTGCCTCACCGATAGCCGAGCTCGATTTGAATTTCTTTGTAGTGCGATTGACCGCTTAAGGGGAATCCCCTAGTAGTGGGGATAGAAAAGTTACATCATGCGCATAGACGAAAGTCACATTATCCGAAGTAATACTGTAACAAGAAATGAGAATGCGCATTTCGCGCCCTTTCATTCCTGGAAGAACGAGTCTATCCCCTTATGTGATGACGGTAATCAACGTGTAAAGGTTTGTATCGGGAATAGTGTCACAGTGTTGGTCTCTTTCAGACAATTTTCTACACACGACGAAGCCATACGCAGTTCTCGGGAGCCCCGAGATGGTCGTAAAAAGAACCAATTTCTGCGTGGAAATGGCAGTCGGATTATGTGCAGAGTGTCAATTGGAATTAGTGCTGACAAATTCTTCCACCAAAAAGGTCGTACACACTTTAGAAGTGATAAACGGATCTCCCACTGTTCACGGTTTGCCAGCATGGCGGTACGTGCGGGTCAACAGGACTATCTCTTTGGGAAATTCAAAGGTGGAACTGAGAATGTTTACTATACTGAGACAGGAGACACCTAATCCACTGTGGGCGGTGGCAAATGTTCGCATGTGTCCACCGGCAGGTGCGACGTTCAAAAAAATTACATTTCGAGTCTATCTTTTGGTAAACAAGCCGTTGGATTTTCACCTGGAAAATTGATCACGATGTTTGTGCAGATTCGATACGAAGGGGGAAAATGAAGACGATCGAGGATGTTACCTGTCAGAAACTGTTCTACAACGAAAACACCGTCGTGAACAGTTTGCCTCTTGCCACGTTGGACAAGGAATTCGGTAATGTTTAACCCGTCTATCAATTCCCAAAATTTTCTATGGTGTTCTGTAATATTGTTACAATGTATTAATTAATTTTTGTATTGATTAATGTTGAATTATCAAAGTAAGCATACACAATATTTTCAAGACACGTTGAGCCGAGTTTTCCACAGTTTCAGCTGATTCAGATTGTCAATCGGGCAAAGTGGGACCGCACTGTTCTATCAGCTGCACTGCGGATCTGCAGCTCGAGGCGGACTGCAAGTATGCAAAGATCTGCGAGGAAGCAGGCTGCATCTGTTCACTTGGCTACACTGGTCCACATTGTGACGAAAGTAGGAATCTTTACATAAAATGCTTGCTTGGAGCAGAAATAATTCAAATAAAAATAATTACACCGTCCAAAATCAGTTTCGCCTTTCGATAATTCATTGAATTATTATAAAAACTATTAATATTTATTGGACAGTGTTATTATTCGCGGCCAACATTTGTCAATATAAACGTGAATTTCTTTTCGATCGAAATTTGAATATATTATTCAATTCTCTTTTTTCAAAATGTCTCTTTCAGAATGATCAACACAGTGATTGAAACGTCGAGAAACATGTTTAAATAATTGCACACTTGTTGTTCTCTATAAATGAACGAACCTAGCGCCGAAATCATCAATTTCATAATATATTTGTCAATATACTCGTTTTGCAGGATATACCACTGAACAATCAACCAAGGACTGGCTTCTCCCTATCTTCACGCATTGGGTTTGCCCTATAATGCTGGTTCTTATCTTAGCAGTCGCAGCTTTCTACTTCTATAAAAGGTAATACCATTTGCGGTAGATATGAGTTCGAATCTGCGAACTTTTGTAATTTTTTAGGGGAAGAATGAGCCTTGAGACGAATGAAGGTCCATCCTGGGAGCTTCTCCCAAGTAGAACATCCCCCGGAAACACGCTAGCTGGCGGTGGTTGTCTGCGCGTTGGCCCCGAAGAGTCTAAGTCCTAATCGGAAAATAATAGCTCGCCGGTGAAAGTGAAGGATATCGAGGATTACGTGAAGCAAGTCATCGAGTCGGGCCTCTTGAATAAACTGTATAACGTCCCTGATGGACGATTGATTTTCACGCCGCACATTTGGCTGGATCGATGAATTTAGTGACATTTGGCGAGAGAAGTCGACTTTCTCGTATCGATTTCTAATAAATTTGTATTGCTTCCTAAATGTCCTAAATGTCCATAAAAACTACAATATAATTAATACGAAACCATAAACACAGACATTTGGAATGCAGTATTTTTCCTGTGGACTGTATTTTTCCTGATTACTCTATTTATTATTTCTTCTGCCTCTTTTCTTTTTTAACTAAAAACAGCTCTTTGAAATAACAAGTAACGCTGTCAGTTGATAGTATTTGCTCGCAATATATTAAAATTAATATTTAAAGAAATTGAATAGAATCGATATACTTTCTTAGAATTTTTTAGGTATATTTTTTATTGGACTCAATTGGAGACATTCGGACGAATTAGATCATTTTCATTGGACCTTCCCCTAAGCATCCCCACAAGAATCACATCCAGCCTGAACTAGCTGAACAAATTATTATTGATCAATGGTACCGGGACACGTCACCTGACGTATAGTAACTCACATGTAGTGATACATAAGCAATTAAATACCATTCAAATATGAATATTTTTGTAATTGCATTAAAAGTTTACACCTACCTAAAACAAGTATGTAATTTTTAACAATAGTATAATTGATCTATTAATTTTATTGTCAAAAATCTGATGAACGGTAATAATATAACTTGACTGAAAGTTTCTTAGCTTTTCTTAGTAAGAATCCACTGATTTTGTGCAAGTATATCTATTATCGAATTGTAGTTAACAATTAAATACCCTTCTAGCCGTCTACCCTTCTATGCTGCACTTCTTTTATTCAAAAAACGTACAGCAAATTTCGCATCATTACAAAAAAAATATATGTATATATATATACACAGATACACAGACACACAGACAGATGCACACCTGGATACAGGGTAAGAGAAGAATTGCAAAGAGAGCTGCTGAGGGTAAGGGCGGGATTAGTGGTATGGTGATACGAGAAAAAGTTGGTAGAAGGAAGAGGGGGCGAGCTAGTGAAACTATGCCTGGAAGAGTTAAAAGGGTTTAAAGAGAAAAGAAGGGAGGAGACAGGAGCGGGTGGGAGAAAGAGAAGGCAGAATTTTTTGAGGGGAGGAGATGGACTGTAGAAGAGGCAGAAAAAATGATGGAGGAGAAGGGAGAGGAAGCGAGTGAGGACTTGGTGAGAAAAGAAAAGAGAATACAGAGGGAGGAGAGATGGGATAAGATTAGCAATTCAAAATACAGGGTGTCCCAAAACTACCCTAGGAGCCGAAAATGGGAGGTTCCTTGGGTCATTTGAAGCGACATTTTCCTTAACAAAAATGTTATCCGCGGCTTTGTTTAGGAGTTATTAACGAAAAACACGGACCAATCAGAGCGCGACCTAGACGCGAGTTGGCACAGACGGCCAATGGACAGTTGGCGCGCCGAGCCGATTTTGCCAACTCGCGTCTAAGTCGCGCTCCGATTGGTCCGTGTTTTTCGTTAATAACTTCTAAACAAAGCCGCGGATAACATTTTTGCAAAGGAAAATGTCGCTTAAAATGACCCAAGGAACCTCCCATTTTCTGCTCCTAGGGTAGTTTTGGGACACCCTGTATAACAGGTGGTATAGGATGGTAAAAGGGGAGGGTTTGTCGGGATACTTAAAGAAAGGGTGGGGAGAGAGTAGGTGGCAAAGGGTAGCAAGGTTTAGATTGGGGAATGAGATGAGGGAGGGAAGGTATTGGATGGATGAAGAATGGAAAAAGTGCAGAGTGTGTGGATGGGGCAAGGAAACATGGGAACACGTATGGGAGATATGTATGAGAGCGGAGGAAGGAAGTGGATGGACAGAGAGAATGGAGCAGGTATTGGATGATGAGGGAGGAGGAGAGGAATGGATGAGGAAAGTGGAAAGGTGGAGGGAGATTATGAATGAGAATGTGGAAAGGGTTGTCAAGCGGCCGGAAGAGGAGGTCCATAATTAGGAAGAGGGGAGTTTTTTAGGGGATGAATGAGGGGTCAAGGATGTAAATATTATAATATTATAGTTTGTAAGATAAGGGTTAAGGTAGTTATTAGCTTTTGTAAATACAATTTTCTCTCTCGATATATATATATATATATATATATATATATATATAATTAAATAAGTTAATTTTAAATTTAAGGTTATGCTAGTATAAAGTAATTAAAGTTAAGTTAGATTAAGGATAGGTTAAGGGCGGCGTGAAAGGGAGCGAAAGGGAAGAAAGGGGAGTTATGTATAAGAATTGTAACTCTGAGGGGAATCAAAATAAAATATATATATTGTAATCTCTATCTCTATCTCTATATACATATAATAAAATCGTATCTGCTGTTTGTAACAGCATAAATTGAGAACGGTTGAACGTAGAAAGCTAGGGTTTGAACCATTCGACGCGACGTTTCTTCGGGAAGATTCTAGAGCAAACCGCATTCGAAAAAGTCAATTCGTTCAAAAGTTGTGACGTCATTAGTCGCAAAAATATTGCTGAAGTCTATACTATGCCGTGTATCCCGCAAAAACGAGGCAATTGTTCTTGAAGTGTTTGTTGTAATATCTTACCGGGTAAATTTTCTACTTTCTTACGCTCACTGTTGAGCTGGGAAAATAGGAACAGGGGTAGGATCTCTGCTCCGCAATTTAAATCTCGCGATTGTAAACTGTCAAAAAATTTCGACGAACTGATGCGCAAAAGAAGTTGTAAAAAATCAATTGCAAGATTTATACCGAACAGACAGACAGACAAACAAACAAACATACAGACAAGAAATCGAGCTAATAAAAACGTGGTGAAAATTAAATCGAGAGCACTGGGGTGTTGAAAATATGATCAGTTCAGTTAGGGCGGCTACATACTTGCAACAATGAAAAAGAAAAATTCAGTGGAAAATTTCCGTCCTCTCGTATAAATTTGCATTGTTGAATCGACTTCTTTCGAAACAACTAAAAGACTACTAGATCAAATGGAACCAAAATCTAATCAGCTCTAAGTTACAGCGGGGCACATCGATTGCATCATTCATCATTCTCATCGCGTTGTTACTTTTTCAGAAAACGTTCACGAAAAATTTGATACATACGCACAAACATACATACGCGCGCGCGCACACACACGAACATTTTGCTGAAAATAGGCTAAAATGACCCCAATGACCTTGAAATATGAAGATCTGCTAAAAAATCGATTTTCGATTTTCGGGGTGATTACGATAACTTCCCTATACATCGGGAAGTTAAAAAAATGTTACAAACTAGGATTTATAATTGCACGTGGACAAAGTCGCGGGTACAGCTAGTATTGTATAATAAAATCGAGTCTGTCCGTCTGTTTGTGACATTTTCACTGAAATTCATTAAAAAATTGTTTCTATCTACTTTATTAGCGAGAAATGTTTGTTTTTTTTAACCTGCGTAACTTATTTCTTTTGAAATGTAGATTATTTTGCAGGATATTCCATATGAGTGGTTTTTTTAATGTCTTAAAAATTTTCGGGTTCCCCTTTTAGATGAGATTGAAGCACATTTGCTACATTTTCCCGATTAAAACGATCAGAAACATTGAAATTTGAACAGGACAACGTCTGTCGTTATTCATGAAGTAATGACGGTACAGATATATACTTTTCTGTTTTATATATTAAGATGCCAATGTTATACAAGAAATGATCGTAAATATTATTTGAGAATACACAATATTAATTTTCCCAGTGTATCGCTAGTATGAATCAGTATTTATCAGTAATTAGTGTGTTAACAAATTCTGTGCAATGGTAATTTGTTTAATCGCTTCACGTTTTGTTCGTTTGCATTTTTACCGTAAAGAAAATTAATTACCGTATATCTAGAAGGTGATTTTGTAAACAAGGATAGATAGTGAGTTATAATTTTGTTAACATACTTGAAGGTTAACAAAAACGACGGTAAATGTTACATTTAGTCGAGGCAGCTCGGATGATCTTTACTTCGACATATGTTGTCAACTTTCTGAGTAACTGTCACGAGGTTTTAGTCATCAATCATAATTTTATTACAAAGTTATCAATAAAAATTTTTTTTTAAATATACCATTTGTTTTAAGTATTGAAGGCTAAAGCAAATGATGTCTGCTTGGACATAAATTCAATTAGACTCCCACCAACCTAAACGCCAACCAACTTCGACTATACCTTTCTTTTTCCATGTATATGATTTTGTATATGTATTTTAATTACTGCAAGTTACAGGTTGTATGAAAATAAAGTATATTTGTAACCTGCAACTAAATTTTTTTTCAATTACCTCGGAAACTAACAATAAGTTCGAGCGACACACAGCGGGAAAAATGCCACATAAACATGATAAAATTACACATTTATTTGGGTTATAATGCACGTTATATGAGAAGAATTAGTAAGTGTCATTAGTAATAAGTTCTGGAGCCTTATTTAAATGTTAATTTATTGTATCGTTTAATTCACTTTGGTAGCGAATAACTAAAATATACCAAGGGATACCGCCTTGAAATTTATATGGCATTAATAAATATTTAAACTATATAGAACGTAGTCGTATCATTTCAAAGTTCTTTCAACATGGAAAGTTATTGCCGTATATGGACCGTCAATTCAAAAACCAATCAGTTATTAACGAGAAACACGGACCAATTAGAGCGCGGCTACACTCGGCGACAGGTCCCGGTTACCGTCATGTCGCCGTTGGCCGAGTCAGAATCAATCCGCTGTAGCCGCGCTCCGATTGGTCCGTGTTTTTCATTAATAACTCCTAAACAAAGTCGCGGAAACCATTTTTGTTAAGGAAAATGTTGCTTCAAATGACCCAAGGAATCTCTCATTTCCAGGTTTTAGAGAATTTTGGGACACCATGTATATATTTATTATATTCTATTAAAATAATATATATAATAATAAAATAATTATTACTATGTATATCCAAATTCAAGAAAACCGATTCTAAAAAACCTTATATAACTTTTATGGGTTTGGATTTGGCAAAAATTGATTATTAATTTGAATTCAGCACTTCAAAATCTATAAATGTATACTATTTTTATTAATTCAAACTGAGATGTAGCTTCAAAAATGATTTTTGTCCGCGTTTTTCTCGTTTCAACCCACTGTGGCGTGGTCATAGCGGGAAAGTTTCTCACAATACATTATCACATGAGAATTCGGTTTTTAAACCATAAACCTGGAATGGTGACACCGAGAGGCGCAGAGGTGGGTATTATTTAGTGAAACAAATATTTCAAATACTATTTAATTTTTTCGACTTTATTTTGCTAAACGAAAATAGTATTTTAAATAAGATATACAATTTCAGAAATAAAATATATCTATTTTAACAATGGGAATCACAAAATAAAATATTTTAACAATGGAAACCATAAAATAAAATACTTCTATTTTAATAATCTGAACACAAAATAAAATATTGTATTTTTTGGGTCGTTATACCTAACATTTTCAGAAATCGCATTACTTATAGGTAATTTAATATTTCTTATCTTAGCAATAATTTAAAGAAGAAATGGTACTTAATATAAGAAACTATATCATTGGTCACATTTGCGTTTTATTTAATAATAACTATTTCTACTCACAAATCTATTGAATGCGAACCATTACTTTTCAGCAATAATATTTAAAATTGTAATTGAAAATAAAGACAAAGTCGAAATATTTTCAATATTCTTCAAATAAAATACTATTTTCAAATACTATCTTCAAAAATTACTGCCTCAAATAAATTATTTTATTTTCAAAAATTATTTCATCAAATAAAATGCTTCATTTTCAAATATTACTGCATCAAATAAAATATTTTATTTTCAAAATTGTACACATACTTTAAAATAAATAGGATTTATTATTTACTATTTAAAATACTATTTTCCCCAGCTCTGAAGAGGCGCCACTAAAAATTGCTGTGCAATTATTCAAAATATTGTTTACATTATTACTTTTTATACTTGCCTACGTCACCATATTTCTGTCAGGGTCCTTCTTGTCATCTCACCGCTGCATGTTCTAGATTACGTTTGCTTGATCTCGATTAATAAACAACTGTTTTGATAATGAAATGAAACAGATGTGTATACTCTTCTCTGCTTCGTCTCACAAAGCTTTAAAAAGTGAAATAAAGCAATGAAATCAAAGTATTATATTTAATTACGACATGCCCGGCAAAGAAAGAATGATAAATCAGTGTTACAGCGCGATAATGAAAACAATGGATAATTTCAATTATAGTTGATAATAGATATTTTAATTCTCGATCGTAAATGTTTTAATAACTAAGATTTTTAATTTCTTCTCGGCGCCATAGTTGTTAATGCCGATCTCTTAAAACTACTAACTTCGAACTCGCTCAACTTCTACAGAAGTACGTATTAAATATTGGTTAAAACAAAAAGAAACGTACTCTGACACTTTATAAAGGAAGTACTACTACACAGATTTTAATCTACGGAAGAAAATTGTTTAGCTTTGGTTACAATTTCGATCCGAGTTTCTATTGAGACAGCTTGCGATTCTAGGGAGTTCCGAACGAATTAGATCAGTTTAATGTTCTAGTTACTATTGTACGCCATCTCTGGGGTGCATGACGCCCGATACAGGAACTGAATTAGGTTGTTGTTAACGAAAACGGCTCTGCAGAAACGTCGTTTTATCCCGGATGAACATCGTACGTGCGGCCATGGCTTGCTCGGCCTACAGGCCTTTAAAATTCCGGGGTCAGGTACGTTTAAGTCTCTCCTATGCAGTGTTGTATTCCGGATGAGGGTTAATAAACGTATTTTGATTTAAGCTAACAAAACACAAGTTTATTAATAAAACTCCTGAACTTATAAATCCCGGACGCGAAGTACGAGAAGCGCGTGACAAAATTTTAATTCTCGTCGAGACAGAGTGACAGGGTTCTAGACTGCACAGAGGTTATACGAAAAAGAAGCCAGGATAAGTCTTTTCCGTGAACTTAAATAGAAGTTCCTAAAAGGGAGAGGTAGGCGATTACAATGATGGATGATTGTATGTGCAATTCTGTGTGACTCAGGTTAGTGACCGGTCGAGGGTGGCCAGTTGAGTTCTCGGAGATCCTGCCCCCCCCCCCCCCCCGCCTTACAATAGTTTAGGTGGGAGTGCGGTTTTAGTGGGTAGAGGCTGGTCGGAGAGTCCTCTGGACAGTCCCAAATAACCCTGGCCTCCCAAGGGGGCCAGGGTATGCGTAACGCATTTCCGCACTATAAAAAAAAAAGGGTAGTGAACGGTCGAGGGTCACTGTCGGGAACATATAACTTAGTCACTATTTATGAAGTATACAGGGTGTCCCAAAACTACCCTAGGAGCCGAAAATGGGAGGTTCCTTGGGTCATTTGAAGCGACATTTTCCTTTGCAAAAATGTTATCCGCGGCTTTGTTTAGGAGTTATTAACGAAAAACACGGACCAATCAGAGCGCGACCTAGACGCGAGTTGGTAAAATCGGCTCGGCGCGCCAACTGTCCATTGGCCGACTGTGCCAACTCGCGTCTAGGTCGCGCTCTGATTGGTCCGTATTTTTCGTTAATAACTCCTAAACAAAGTCGCGGATAACATTTTTGCAAAGGAAAATGACGCTTCAAATGACCCAAGGAACCTTCTATTTTCGGCTCCTAGGGTAGTTTTGGGACACCCTGTATATCAAAAGTAAACTTATGATAAGTAGATAGTTATCATGCAAAAGCAGCCTCGGGAAATGTACGGCGTGATAAGACCTACTTGTAAGAATCCTGATAATTTATAGAATATTCATCATTTTAATGGCTATATAAAACGAGCTTCATTGTCGGCGCGTACTTGTCACGCAATTGTAACCGAAGTAGGCTTGCGTAGTATCGGAGGATTTCTGCATGATTATCACGCACGTTTTATGTTTCACGGAAAGAATCGCCTGTGTTATATCAGGAAGTACAATTGGTAACAATCAAGTAAGTAATTGTACGCATGACAAAACATTATTGTCCATACTAAGAAGAGCATACATAATAAAATTGTGACCAAAATTGGACATTTCTATAAAACGTTATTATTATATTTGTACGTTATCGAATTTTGTAGATTCATCGACAATATAAGAATTGAGAATGCTACTCAATTCTTTGTTTTCTGCCACACAAATTATTTTTTTTCCTGTAGAAATTATTGTAAAACTTTTAAAAACAGTGGCTTCATAGCTTCTTTATACAAAATTGCCAAAATACTTTTATAACTTGCATAATTCTTAAATTAGTATAATTGTACTAATTCTGGAAAATTGTGACATTTAATATGTCTACGAAAATATAAATATTACGGAACAGAAACGTGCTAAATTTTGTGAACACGTACAATGAGTATATAAAAATTGATAAAATTTGTGATTGCAAGAATGATAGTAAACATAAATTGTAATTCAATGCACCTCCACAGTTTACTCAAGGAAATGTAAGCAACTTTTTCAGGATTCAAACAATTCAATGTCGAGAAAAAGTTCGAAATTACATTGTTAACATTTAATAATTATCAGATGCATGTAGACATTTTAGACTGTCTTTTTGTTTCCAAGAAATAAATTCGATATAGTACAATACTAGAAAATAAATTGTTGACAACATGTATTTCAAATAAATACATTTTGTATTTTTATTTAGTTCAGTCCTGCATAGTTTTGTATTTCTAGCAATGAGCTATTTTAATTACACTTGAAGTACTTCATAAGTAAACTAATGACTCCACCTGATACTAAATTGAAAGCCATTTGTCTTCAGACTTAATAAATTATTTATTTGAAATCTATATATGTTTGCGGAGCGTATCACATTTCATTTGCATTTAAAGTATCAGTATACTAATTTAAAATGCAACGAATGAAATTATTGTCATATTTATTGAGACCAGCCTTGTAAATAGGTTGCACAAAATAGAAAATCATGTTTTTGTCAAATATATTTGACATTACAATGCATTTTCTGATGGCCAGCAGGCACACACAATCATTCAGACACACAACAAACAACAGGAACAGTCATTTACAATCCAATTCGACATCAGCTATTGGTCAACCTACTAAAATCAATTTTTCAGGAGCTTGCAGAACCTAATTTCTACTGCTAGTTGAGCAATAGTGGAAGCAATGGCGAGTTACTTGCAACTTTTCTGCGGCGCGATTGCTTTACTTATCCTTTTCTATTATTACTGGGTCTCCCAATTCGATTTCTGGAGAAAACGAGGCGTAGTTGGACCACGACCTCACCCGGTTTTCGGTAATCTCTTGAAACTGACTTTTGCAAGAATAGGAATAGCGGACGTAGTAGCGGACCTTTACAAGAAATACAAAGATGAACCCGTGGTCGGAGTGTTCGAAGGAATAAAACCTATTCTCGTTATACATGATGCAGAGCTTATGAAGACTGTCTTGATCAGGGACTTTTCTTCCTTTCAAGATCGGCCACACACGGTTCACGAACGGGTATGTATAATACCAGGGGAGTGAAAATGAAATTTTATTTCATTATGGAATTGATATATACTCTCAATTATTCAATATCTTTTTACTGAACTGCAACTTTTTAATCAGTTATTCGTTTTCCATTCAAATACATGACAATGTATCAAATCTTCTTGCAGTGTTAAAAATACAATATAATTTATAATAAATACACTCTGTACAGATACATGGACCTACTTGTATCAGAATCTCCGCCGTTAATATCACTGTCAAACGATTTCTAATAATTTCTATGTTGAGGCAATCAAAAAGTGATTCCGAAACTGCCAATTCTAATTCTGTAAATGCTGAACACAAAGAAAACCATATTTTTTAGAATCCTTAACTTTCAAGTAATTTGGCTGATGGTCAAATTATCATCGGGTAATATAATAATTAAATTCGAATGAAATTCAATATTAGATTCCGAAACTGGTGATTCTAATACTAAGAATGTTGAACACGAATTTGAAAACCATACATTTTCAGCATCCTTAACTTTTAAGAAATTTCAATGATCATTAAATTATCATTTGGTAGTTCCAATAAAAGAGACTAAACATGATAAAAATTCAATGAAATAATATCGAATAAGACATTGCAGTAACAGTATTCTTGCTTCTGGAGAACATTGCAAATCATTTAATACAAAATAGTAATAATATTACCATTGAGTGATGCTCCTTTCACGATGTGTTCACTAAACAATATTTACCTGACAAAAGTATTTCCTAAAATGTTCACAGACTGAACCCATGTCGCTAAATTTGTTCCATTTGGACCCAGTAAGATGGAGAGCACTAAGACCGAAAATTACTCCTTTTTTTACAACAGGAAAACTAAAAGACATGTTCGGTCTTATGGTGGAATGTTCAAAGTGCTTAGAAGAATATTTAGATAAAGTAGTTGAATCAAGAAGACAAGTCGATGTTCGCGAATTGAGCGCGAAATATACGACTGACGTGATTGGTAGTTGCGCCTTCGGAATTAATACGAATGCTATCAATGAAGAGAATAACGAGTTTCGTCGAATGGGCAAACATATTTTCGAAGGTCACACAGAACACACTTTACGATTAAAAACCAGACTGTTTTCGCCAACACTTTACGATTTACTTGGATTCGTGGTGCCTGACAGAAAGATCGCTCCGTTCTTCACGAATTTGGTCGCGAACATGATGCAGCATAGGCGAGAGAACGAGATCTATAGACCAGATTTCATTAACATGCTCATGGAATTTAAAAAGCATCCAGAACAGATAGAAGGCATCGGTAAGTTAATTGTTGTCAATAAAAGAATGTTTCTAAGACTAGTCGACAACATTCAGTAGAGGACGGGTGTTTTCGATGCAGCGAGTCCAATGGGCGATGGGCTCGCTGATGGACGCTGCCACTTTTAGACAGAGTAACGAAATAACGAAATAAATTTAGCAATAAGATATTGTCATCGGCGCGATCCCCAATTTTCTTTCTCCGATACGCCGTGGTTTAAAAACATGAAACCAATTTCCTCGACGTTTTATCAAAGTTTCTCTTGTTCGTTTTTTTTTTTAACTACTTTGGTACATTATGCAATGATAAATATTGAACGTTTGGAGAAGCACATAAATTATATTATTATACATATTTCGATGCAATAGTTCTATGAAAGAATAGGATAATAGAATTGTGTTTGCAACTAACTTAATTTATAACGGATAGGTAATATTGAATTGTTTATTTTCAGAAGTGACGGACACATTGCTTACTGCTCAAGCTTTCGCTTTCTTCGCGGCTGGATTTGAGACATCTTCAACTAGTATAACTTGGGCACTTTATGAGCTAGCTCAAAATCACGATGTACAAGACAAACTACATGAAGAAATTGAAGCGCATTACAAAAAATACGGCGATACATTCACGGTTGAAACTCTAACTGAAATGAAATACATGGACAAAGTATTCAAAGGTAAATAGATACGCTTTTTACATATACGAGGTGTGTTCAACAATTGACGGGACTTTTAATGTTTCGATACAAATTTTATTTATTCGTCTACGTCAGTGGTTTCCAAAGATTCGACATCTCTGTATCCCTTCTATAACTGTCGTAACACTGAATATCCCCCATTAAGAATAATCGGAATTAAGTATCAAGCGTGTAGGTACATCCTTCGTACAAAAAAATACCACGTTTTTAAAACCGAACTAAAAAGTACAAAATAATGTTTCCTACTTCCATACAGATTCCCAACACTGTACTGATAGTCCTAAAAATTTGTAATTGTGAATTGTTGAATAGCTGTGAAAATATTTGTAAGATTTAAAACGAAAAACGTGGGACGCATGCAATAGATAATTGATGCATAAATAGTTCACCTAAATCACTAAAAAATTTATTTCTCCGCAAATGATATGAACTGTTGTGTGAGTTTTCTCAACGGCAGCTACTCTCTACATTCCTTACTATTATCTTGCGCCCCACGTTTTTCGTTTTAAATCTTACAAGTATTTTCACAGCTATTCAAAATTCACAATTACAAATTTTTAGGACTATCAGTACAGTGTTGGGAATCTGTATGGAAGTAGGAAACATTATTTTGTACTTTTTAGTTCGTTTTTAAAAGCGTGGTATTTTTCAAAAATGTATTTTTATTTACATAATTATTTTCTGCTTTCTAGTCTTATGTATGTGAAAGTTTTCAATCGATTTTTAACATTTTTACCACGTTATGAAATAATAACAGAACATGTACTAAATTCAGACAGTATTGCGACCGCGACATATCGAAAAGTAAGTGCAATAACGGTGTAACGATTCTTTCACTTGGTAAAAGAAGCGATGATGTACTACGAATCTCGCGCGGTGACGTACTATCATACTATCATATACTGATTGTGAGCTCCGTCGGGGCGAAGCGGGTCCGTGGAGTGGGGACGAGTCAGAGTGCGCACGCATAGTAAAGTAGAGAACGTTGTCGCGCGGAGTGGGGATCGCTGAACGCGATGACGTAGGTTTCGCGGGGAGGTGAACAGGAAAAATATTTAATCGTTATTGCTCCGAAACGGATAGACTTTAAAAAATTTTTTTTTTAATAATGCATTGTCATCCAGTTCTGAGCCATATGTCCGATTTCAAGTCTCTAGCTCATCAGGAAGTTAGTTTAAAATCAATTCCAAAATTTGCCACCGAACAAACAAACAAGAAAGCGAGCTAATAAAAACGTGGTAAATAGTAGACTCTCGCTGCATCAGGATTGTTGCACTAGAATCAGTGCGTATCCCCTCCAAACTCATCCTGTACCCTCAGGGGTAACCGTACCACACTTTGGGAAACACTGGTCTACACGAATGTTATCCTCTTCAAAATAGTTTCCATTACATTCCAATCTCCGAAATATTTCTGAAATTTGATCTTTGGGATAGCTTTTAGCTCTTTCAGCGAGACGCGCTTTTAAAAAAACTTTTTGAAAAACGATGACCCCTTAAGGTTCTCTTTATTTTTGGGAACAAAAAAAAAATCACACGGAGCTATGTCTGGTGAATATCTATATAACAGAAAAAGTGTGCGTTTTTCTTGAACTTTTTGGTCAACCGATTTTTCATAGAGCTGTAGCTTTTCAACGGTAGGATTCAGGAAAATTCTGAGACTACCTTGGCGATTGGAAATTTAGTTACGTTAATAATCAATCAAGATTTGTTATTGCACGCGGACAAAATCGCGGGTACAGGTAGTGAATTATAAAGAGATAATAATAACTTATTTTGTGCATTAAAAACACTAAATAATAAAAAAATGAGTGTATAACTCGGCCGCGTGACCTTCTTATGGAAGGTGATTCTTGTGATTTCACTGTTTTTAACCCTTAGTACTCGAATGGTGACTGAGAGAGAGAGAGAGAGAGAGAGAGAGAGAGAGAGAGAGAGAGAGAGAGAGAGAGAGAGAGAGAGAGAGAGAGAGAGAGGCGCCACTAATAATTGCTGTACCATTATTCAAAATATTGTTTACACTATTACCTGTATTGGCATCTAATCAATAATTAAACATTTAGGTATTGTATGAGCTACAATGCCAATTTCATATACATAAAATTTAAAAATCATAAGGAATGGAGATGTTCTATATCCAAAGATATGTTTAGTTTTCGAGTTAAAATAGCTCCAAGTGCAAAGGTTTAATTGACAACGCAGCGGACTGGTGGAGAAAATTAAGAGACTCGAAACTCTTTTCTAAACTTAGTTCAGTGATTTTATAATGAAAATGAATTTTTTATTATTTTTGTAGAAACATTAAGAAAATACCCTCCTGGGGCAATAATTCAGCGGAGAACAACGAAGGAATACACGTTCGACACTTTGAAATTTTCATTACCAAAACTGGTTAATATATGGATACCAGTTCTTCCCCTACACCGAGATCCTGAAATTTACCCAGACCCAGAGAAATTCGACCCTGAAAGGTTTAGCGAAGAACAAGTAGCAGCTCGAAATCCTATGCACTACCTACCATTTGGTGATGGACCAAGAAATTGCATTGGTATGTACAGGCATATTATAACCATATCTTTGTAAACCCGATCTACTGTTTCTCCATTGTCAAAAAAAAAAAAAAATCAGTTATACGAGTCAATAGTGAGGTACAATAAAATTGAAACTATTTATGTCATAGTATGAAAACCCAGCAATTTCATGTGTAACCTAAGGGTTATCTAAACATTATTAGTTTCACTATCACGAAGTTGTCTTTCAGAAAGCGAATAGCTATTGTTTTTTTATAGGTTCCCGTTTCGCCGTTTTAGAAGTCAAACTTGGACTGGTCAAAATACTTCGAAATCATAAAGTGGACGTCTGCGAACGAACTAAGATTCCGCATAAATATAACATCGGTTCATTTCTCTTGCAACCTGAAGGCGAGGTATACTTAAAGATGACAAAATTGAAATAATGCTGCGTTTGCATGTAAATATTGTATGTACTTCTTTAACTGTAATAACAAATTTTGGAAAGATGAAATTGTTTCGCGCGCCGAGTGCACCAAATTTTATAAATATTTAGTTCCAAACGCGGAGAGTGGAGAGCAATCATATAATAATTCGTGACAGTAGAAAAATAGATGAATGAACAACAAAGTTGTAGGAATGTTTATAGAAAGTTTATAGAAAGTTTATAGAAAGTAAAGAAAATAAAGAAAAAAAATAGCATTTATATATTCAATGTCTGCTATCTACCTGAACCCCTAAACTGTAATATATTAACGTCCATTTCTTTTTAAGAAATTACATTTTAGATGTTCTACATTTTATCTGAAGACGAATCTAAAGGGGTTCATTCACCGGCAATTATGTTGCGCAAAATGATTGACCGTGAATGATAGTGATTGACGAATTGCGCAACTTGTTGTGTAAAATCAGAAATACAGGGATTTTTTTCAGGAACAACAGTGCCTATTGCGCAACATGGTCGACCGTGAATTGTAGTGATTTACGAGTTGCGCAACCTGTCGTGTAAATTCAGAATTTCCTGATATTTATTGTTGTTGCACTTTTGTCAGACGAGTCTCATCATAGAGTGAAGAACATATTTATGTAAATTTGCCGTGGTGGCCATCTTGTGACGTCATGCTTACTTCGGATGCCTCGTAACAGGCAGTACCCGCCGAATATTATTAATTACTCCAGGATTACGTAAAAATATGCATTTTGGGCTCTGAACAGACATAGATTGGACTTTTAGGAATCACAATTGTCCGCTTCTGTACTCCTCATTGCGACGTTGAAGCATCAATGTGTGTAGAAAACAGTGATGCTAGATGAGGGGAATCACGGTGAAATGATGTACCCCCTCTCTGATGACCAGAGTAATATGTGCACGCGCAGCGTGTCTATTTACGCTTAGTGTAGGGGAAGTTAGATGGTGATGGAATAAGATAGTGGAAGGGGAAAAGGAGGAGAGCACCGAGGGTCCGTTTTGTCCCTTTCTGGCATCACTGGTAGAAAAAATCCTTGTAATTTCATATACGTATATGCGAATCTAGCGATGTGTGTGTGTGCTACCACACTTTCGCTCGAGCACGAGGGCACTCTTAAAATGGCACTGTTGTTCCTGCAAAGAAATCCCTGAATTGCTGATGTTACACAACAAGTTGCGCAATAGGCACTTTTGCGCAATATGCTTGACCGTGGATGGACCCCTCTAATTGCAACCTAATTATGCAGTTCTCTATATTACGTATATCACCACACAACGCTACCCGAGCCAACACGAAATACATTAGAACCTCAATTAACAGGCTCCCCATTATCCAGGTTTTCGATCAACCGCGGTCTCGGTTATCGGAGGTCTCGATTATCCAAGGTCTTCTGATTATTAACACCACCCTGTAGTATTGTTATGACTATTATGTAAATACCTGATACTAAATTGAAAGCCATTTTACATCAGACCTAATAAATTATTCATTAGAAATTTATGTATACATGTGGAGCGTATCACATTTCATTAGCATTTAAAATATAAGCAAACTATTTTCAAATACAAGGAATGAAATTATTGTCATATTTGATTACACAAAACAGACAAAATATGTACACAGCCTTGTACAAAATCTATATTTTTCCTTGTTCTCGCTTACAGTAACAATAACACTTAGCATTATACATATATTACTATATGTTTGTATCAAATGTTTAAAGATAAATATTAATTAGAAATTTTATAATAATAATAAAAATATAGGTAAATATAATATACATTTATAATTTTAATGGGTTTATTTGAAATTTCTACAGGGAAGGATAATTGTTTTACATTCTCTAGTTAGAAGTTTGTTCTAATTTCAAACCAATTCTATATGATTTAACCATTGATAAATGTTAGTTTAAACTAGCCGTAATAATACCAGTTAATTTAACTCTTGGGTAAACGATTGGGGGTGATGCGATCCCACTCCTATTTATGCTAATATAATTATTTAATGTATAACTACAATACAGGTCGCGAGCTGCTAATTCACCTTTTTGCAAATCACTATCACCCTTTTGTAAATCAAGTTCAACCATTTGTACTACAATTTCACCATTTTATTAACCAATTTCAATTGTTTACAAATACAGTATTTGCAGGTAAATTTTTGAAAAAAAAAACAAATCAAATGTGAATTAATTAAATACTTATTTAAAAGTAATTACCAGCTCATCAACTTTGTAAAGTATGGAAACTGTATATTGATTGTAGTCATTTTCTGATTAATACATTTTTTAAATGAATGTACATATGTATTTATTGAAACGTATTGAGTATTGCGTCTTATATATTTCCCTCGCAGAAATTACACCGTTCACGAGTGTGCAAAATGAATATATAATTTAATCTAAATAAATAAGTAATTAATTTAAAATATTCTTAATGAGTGAAATTGATTTGCATTAAGGTGAAGCTGACTTGCAACAAGGTGAAACTGATTTGTAAAATAGTGAAGTTGATTTGCATAAGGTTGAATTTGACATGAAAAAAAGGGCTAATTTCGAGTGCAAAACCTATATTAATATTTGAACTATTTTGGGATGTACAGTGACCTTTACTAATAATTGATCACTCTTAAACAGATAGTAACTTTTGTAGTGTTCGACCATACGGCTTGGATTACTTAGAAAAGTTAAAATAATAGTTTATTACATGGTATGAAAAGAAGCTTGCAATAATTTAAATTTGTCGAGAAAATACTTAAAGTTGCTTTTTACAACTTCCTTTATTTGTGCTCTTAGAAATTTCTTTGTCGATCTGTATCAATTATACATATTCTCAAATTCCATCTATCAAATGTCATTAACAAGGGTCATTATAAATGAAATTTTACTATCTCACTCTCTTTCTATTTATCATTTGGATAGAGAAAAATGTTAAAGATAAATATGATATTAAATATAATTTACTTGAAACATTGCCTTTGTGAAGTACATTTTGAAAATTCAGTTAACCCTCTCCGTGTTTTCGTCAAATATATTTGACATTACATGAACGCATTTTTTGATGGTCAGTATGCGCACACAATCATTTGGACACTGAACAAACAACAGGAACGGTCATCTAGAATCTAATTTGACTTACTGATAATACTAAAATTTTTCGATGAGTAGAAGGCGTTGATGTAAAAAAAATTCAACAACAATTTCCTTTGTTATAAACAATTTTGCGGCAAGTTTCTCTTACAAATGTCCATTGATCCAAAGGTGTAGATTCACCCCTATGACGGATGACCGTTACTTTTTATACACCCTGTACAGGGTATACCAGATAATGTGTTACTTGCTGTTTTCTCATAATCTAATGAATTAAATTAGAAATTAAATTTTATTAATTTGGATATTTTTAATTAAATGGATAGGGAGGGCCAATATTTTATTATTTATTCAATTTTTTGGACTAACTTTTTGAGGAAGAAAGGGGAGCCCACAATATTTTTTCAAATGGAAAGAATTATTGATTTTTTGTTCTTGTGGTAACTGTCATGAAACTCGATAGAGCTGCTTTTTTCCTTATGGAACCAAAAACGTTTACCCCTCTCTCGTATAAATTTATGCAAACTGAGAAATTGAAATTTCGATGCTGCAGAAACAATGGTTCAAAAGTTGGCTGTTTAAAATTGAGTAATTTGCACTGTTTTTGACAGGTAATTGCGTTTACATGTTGGTGTGCAGTATCATCGCGCAGAAAACACAAAACGACAACGATTCACCAACTTTACCGTTCGTGTACCGGTCATAAAGTGGTTCTGGCGTACCGTAACTAGTGTTGTCATCTATATGACGTTGCGGGAAGATAGATCCATACTTTCACCATACCACCGACGAGATATTGTTAAAGACTGCCAGCGCCCGTGCTATTCCGCGGCAGACTAAGTGAGCGCAATGGGCGGGGTGGTAACGGTGGAACTTACAGTGACCTGAAAGACCACATCGCTAAAAGTTCCACCACCGACAAGATTCAGTTGGTAGTAAATGAGAGTAAATAGATTTAGTACCGCAGCTAATAAATAAATATAGAATGCTGACATAACAATTCTATAATTCTTAGAAAAAAATTACAATAACAGTATCTCGTCGGTGCCACCGACAAGAATAACATTAAAATATCAACTAAAATATGACGGAGAATTTAACATTTAATAATAATTGACAGGCGCATTAATAAAAAATTTAAATGAACAAGCTTGAATAATATATTTTGTTCTGATGAAACGTGCCATTGCAAAATTTTGTGGAAGGGAATAGGTTTGAAATTATCGTGGATATTAATTTACACTCTAGTATGCAATATTTACGATAATTCAAAATGTGCAGCTATTTGCTCGACATTATCCTTTATTCGTAAGATACTGGAAGTACTTACGAATAAAGAATAATGTCGATTGCCCAGGTCTCACCGCGTGGAGGTTGCTGCACAAGAGACCCGGAAAGGGAGTCAGAACGAATGCGATATTCCTTCTGGCTCCCTTTCTTACAACGCCGGACTTATACTAATGTACTACGCAAGTACGTCGACTAATTATCGCGGAGCAAAAGAGTGTGAATCGGAGAAGAAGTCTCCGATCCACGGGGGACAAAAGGCGAATGCAGGTTGAAGGCTCTGATTCTTTCACGAATAAAGAAAAACTAAGCAAACCAGAGCAGAAGGCTCTGGTTTGAGGGTGACGCGAGCAATGGTCGAGAGGAGTTCCGACTACAATACCAACTTCTCCAACCACCTGCCGCCAGAGACGGACATGGGTGGAAAAATTTTACAGTTGAGTGGTAAAGAGCGGACACAACGCGTCTCGACCCCCTCATTAATATATAAACTACCGCGAACTCCCGTACCAATCAATGTGGTACATTCTACACAGTAGAAGACTGTGTTGGAGTAAAAAAAAACGAACAAAGTGAATTTTCGGCGATAATTACTCGACGTGTATACAACGACGATATAAAATCTTAAAAATTACCGCACGCACGCACGCCGAGCAATTATTGTCGAACAAAAGACTAAAACGCAAAACAGGGATGAACGCAAAGCGGAAGGCTTTGATTCGCAAAGAAGAAACGTGAACCGGAGCAGAAGGCTCTGGTTCGGGGGTGACTCTAAGACAATAATTGCTCGGCAAATAAAACTACCTTAAAGATACACAGTGGTCTTCGTGGTGAGCCCTCTTCTTGGTGTGTCCTCTTCGTCGACAATGAAAGACTGTTGTATCCTAACTGAAACACACTAATGATAATTAGAGCCAACACAAATCCCCCACACAAGTGCGAATTCCTACTTGATATCTACGACAATATCAGAAACCAAAAAACAGAAATCCGGAAAAACCAGAAAACCAGAACAAAACCAGAAAACGAGCTCTCGAGAGCAAACCAAAAAAAGAGCACTCGAGAGCAAACCAACCCCGCACAAGAGTGCAACCCTACCGACCTATAGGCGATTCGGGTAGCCCCAGGGACGCGACTCCCCGTACTTACTCACGGTCCCCTCCGTGAGTGAGCCTCTGAGGGAACTCCGATCGGAGGAATACCAATTCTCAACAAGATGTGAACGTTTTTCGAAGAAGAACTTGTGAAAGTTCCATAGGGAACAATTGGAAAAAACAGAAATTAAAATGGGAATGATCACTAACTGAACAAGTTCTTCGAAACAGCGAACTAGATGTGGGCCAAGGGTACACGAATAAAGCATCGATGTACCCTTGGCCGACTGCAAGCTAGCTGGAAGTAAATTCATGTTGAATGTAAAGAAATATGTTTTTACATTTTTCAAGTTTTATTAAACTCTATCAAAAACTGTACACGTGCAGCTATTAGCTCGGCATTATCCTTTATTCGTGAGATACTGTAAGTTCTTACGAATAGAGGATAATGCCGATTGCCCAGGTCTCACCACGAGGAGGTTGCTGCACAAGAGACCCGGAAAGGGAGTCAGAACGAATGCGATATTCCTTCTGGCTCCCTTTCTTACAACGAAGAACTTATACTAGTCTACTACGCAATTACGTCGAGTAATTATCGCGGAGCAAAAGGGTGTGAATCGAAGAAGAAGTCTTCGATTCACGGGGGACAAAAAGCGAATCAGGCTGAAGGCTCTGATTCTTTCAAGAATAGAGAAAAACTAAGCAAACCAGAGCAGAAGGCTCTGGTTTGAGGGTGACGCGAGCAATGGTCGAGAGGAGTTCCGACACCTTTACCAACTGCAACAACCACCTGCCGCCAGAGACGGACATGGGTGGAAAAATTTTACCGATGAGTGGTAAAGGGCGAAACCACGCGTCTCGACCCCCCCATTAATATATAAACTACCGCGAACTCCCGTACCAATAAATCTGGTACATACTACATGCGAGCAAAGGTGTCCGACACAGTAGAAGACTGTGTCGGAGTAAAAAAAAACGAACAAAGTGAATTTACGGCGATAATTACTCGACGTATGTACAACGACGATATATAATCTTAATAACTATCGCATAAAAATATTCTTATTGAATAACGCAACTTAATTATACGCTGATGTCTTCTATAGTGTGTGTCCTCCTCTTCTTGGTTTGTCCTCTTCGTCGATGATGAAAGATGTCGGCTGTTGTATCCTAACTGAAACAGACTAATCATATTTAGACGCAACACAAATACGAATTCCAACATAATAACCAAAACAAAACAAAAAAACGAGCTCTCGAGAGCAAACCAGAAAAAGAGCTCATGAGAGCCAAACCAACCCCGCACAAGAGTGCAACCCTACCGACCTATAGGCGATTCGGGTAGCCCCAGGGACGCGACTCCCCGTACTCACTCACGGTCCCCAACCGTGAGTGAGCCCCTGAGGGAACTCCGATCGGAGGAATACCAATTTTCATCAAGATGTAAAACTTTTTCGAAGAAGAACTTGTGAAAGTTCCATAGCAAACAATTGGAAAAAAACTGAAATTAAAATGGGAATGTTCGCTAACTGAACGAGTTCTTCGAAACAGCGAACTAGATGTGGGCCAAGGGTAAACGAAGAAAGCATCGATGTACCCTTGGCCAACTGCAAGCTAGCTGGAAGTAAATTCATGTTGAATGTAAAGAAATATGTTTTTACATTTTGCAAGTTTTATTAAACTCTATCAATAACTATACACGTGCAGCTATTAGCTCGGCACTATCCTTTATTCGTGAGATACTGTAAGTTCTTACGAATAGAGGATAATGCCGATTGCCCAGGTCTCACCACGAGGAGGTTGCTGCACAAGAGACCCGGAAAGGGAGTCAGAACGAATGCGATATTCCTTCTGGCTCCCTTTCTTACAACGAAGAACTTATACTAGTGTACTACGCAATTACGTCGAGTAATTATCGCGGACCAAAAGGGTGTGAATCGAAGAAGAAGTCTTCGATTCACGGGGGACAAAAAGCGAATCAGGCTGAAGGCTCTGATTCTTTCAAGAATAGAGAAAAACTAAGCAAACCAGAGCAGAAGGCTCTGGTTTGAGGGTGACGCGAGCAATGGTCGAGAGGAGTTCCGACACCTTTACCAACTGCAACAACCACCTGCCGCCAGAGACGGACATGGGTGGAAAAATTTTACCGATGAGTGGTAAAGGGCGAAACCACGCGTCTCGACCCCCCCATTAATATATAAACTACCGCGAACTCCCGTACCAATAAATCTGGTACATACTACATGCGAGCAAAGGTGTCCGACACAGTAGAAGACTGTGTCGGAGTAAAAAAAAAACGAACAAAGTGAATTTACGGCGATAATTACTCGACGTATGTACAACGACGATATATAATCTTAATAACTATCGCATAAAAATATTCTTATTGAATAACGCAACTTAATTATACGCTGATGTCTTCTATAGTGTGTGTCCTCCTCTTCTTGGTTTGTCCTCTTCGTCGATGATGAAAGATGTCGGCTGTTGTATCCTAACTGAAACAGACTAATCATATTTAGACGCAACACAAATACGAATTCCAACATAATAACCAAAACAAAACAAAAAAACGAGCTCTCGAGAGCAAACCAGAAAAAGAGCTCATGAGAGCCAAACCAACCCCGCACAAGAGTGCAACCCTACCGACCTATAGGCGATTCGGGTAGCCCCAGGGACGCGACTCCCCGTACTCACTCACGGTCCCCAACCGTGAGTGAGCCCCTGAGGGAACTCCGATCGGAGGAATACCAATTTTCAACAAGATGTGAACGTTTTTCGAAGAGGAACTTGTGAAAGTTCCGATGTGAACACATAGGAAATCAGCAATTAAAATTGTCGTGTTCACTGACTGAACGAGTACTTCGAAACAACGAACCGAAGGTGACCAAGGGTAAACGAAGAAAGCATCGATGTACCCTTGGCCGACTTGCAACTTAGTTGAAAGTAAATTTATATTCGATTCAATGAAGTATCTTGTAACATTATGCAAGTCTTAAATTCCATTACACATTGTTATCAATAATTGTATACGTGCAGCTATTAGCTCGACATTACCCTTTATTCGTAAGATACTGGAAGTTCTTACGAATAGAGGATAATGCCAATTGGGCAGGTCTCACCACGAGGAGGTTGCTGCACAAGAGACCCGAAAAAGGAGTCAGAACGAATGCGATATTCCTTCTGGCTCTCTTTCTTACATCACCGGACTTATACTAATTTACTACGCAAGTACATCGAATAATTATTGAGAAACTAGGTAGGCAAAAGTGCGAATTTGACAAACAGAAGCAGGAGGAAGAACACAAGTCCAACATCAGAAATATAATAATGTTTCGAACACTGAACTGTGATAGTTTCTTTTCCGATGGAAATTGCAATAAGAATATTGAAGGTAAACATTGAAAATGATTGTTCAGTGAAAACAGTTGAAAGTGAACCAAGAGTGAACAAAGCAACAAGCATTCAAGAATATTTGAATTATAAACTCACCAGGTTACCCTTGGTCCACTACTGTTCCACCCCTGGTCTCCCTGGACCTTCTGGCACCCCCGGTACCGTATCGCGTCTATCCCTGTCGACTCCGCCGGTCCGACTAATTGATTGACTGACTGAGCGCTCTCGCTTAGCTGTCTTCCCCCACTCCTCTACCATCGATCGATTCGATCGCCGAGTTAGTAATTATTGATAAATTTGTTGTTTCTCGCTGTTCAATGTTTATAACAATTCCTTTTGCAAACGATGCCCACAACCACTCCCTTGACCATCTCACCAGCTAATTTTTTTGTAAAAATATGCAATAGAACTCGAGATGTAAAATAACATTTATAACATGAATATTCGCGCGCGTTAATTTATTCGATACAATTCACAGAGAAATTTATTATTTCTCGCTGTTCAATGTTTATAACAATTCCTTTAGCCAACGATGTTAACCAGCACTCCCTTGACTATCTGGCCATCTAATTTTTTAGTCAAAACAGGCAATAGCACTCGAAATACAGAATAACTTTTAAACCATGCACATTCGCATTAATTTATTCAACATAAATACTACGATAAATTTATTGATTCTGTCTGTTCAATGTTTATAATAATCCTTTTGCCATTTTAAATGTTTACAATAAACTCTCTCTTACTCTGTTCTTCAACATATTTCCTTTTCCACAGATCGATTCCTCAAACATTTATGTATGAAAAAGTGAAAGGTAATAATTCTCGTTTATGAAATACTTTGAAAGTACAAACTGAGATATGTCTATACTTTCAATCAATACTTTCTTAATATTTCTAGGAATCTTTTGTTCTTGAGTTTTGCATTTAATATTGTAAATCTTAAATAACGAACACTAAAACATCGTCTGAAATATCTGCTTCACTTGGAATATGTTCGGTGCAGAATGTAACAATTCATGATAATCGATTTCACCGAGGAGAAACACAGTCTCTCGTAGGTGTCAAGATGCTTGTGGTGGCAATTTGACTTCTCGCCACTTTTCACCGCCGAGAACCTCCACAGTAGCCTTCTGTACCAATGAGATCATGTCGATGGCCTTCTGTTTTTTACTCCAGCCAGAATATATCCTAGAGGGCGTAAGAAAACACCGAATTATTCGAGTGACACGATCTCCCATAAGGCTGGCAGTCTTTAACAGTATATTGTCGGTGGCTCTGGCGCTGGCAGTCTTCAACAGTATCTCGTCGGTGACGTGATTCACGAACAAATGATCTATTTATGTAGAGAGCGCTGAACCACCAACTGAATCTCGTCGGTGGTGGAACTTTTAGCGATGTGGTCTTTCAGGTCACTGTAAGTTCCACCGTTACCACCCCGCCCATTGCGCCTACTTAGCCTGCCGCGGAATAGCACGGGCGCAGTATCTCGTCGGTGACCATACCATCGCCGAGATACTGCTAAAGACCGCTAGCCCACGTGCTATAGCACCGACGATATACTGTTAAACACTGCTAGAGAAAGACCACATCGCTAAAAGTTCCACCGACGAGATTCAGTTGGTGATACAGCGCTCTCTGCCTAAATCGAACATTTGCGCATGAACCACGTAAAACTACGCCAGTGGCGTAGGTAAATAGATTTAGTACCGCAGGTAATAAATAAATGTATAATGCTGACATTACCCATTCTGTAATTGTTTGGAAAAAAATTACTTTTTATTGTATAATTTCATTACGCACTCTTCTTGCTTTCTTATTACCCATTTATTGCTCACCATTGTAATTATTGTTTTATAATCGACAGTGTATAGATGCAGGAAAAATGAAAGTAATCTTCTATCTTCTATCTTCTACTTCCATCTTCCATCTTCCATCTTCCATCTTCCATCTTCCATCTTCCATCTTCCATCTTCCATCTTCCATCTTCCATCTTCATCAGCTCTTTCTTCATGAAATTTGTTATTCTTATAATCGATCGTATGATTTAGTTTTTGCGAAGCTGGTTTACATAAAAACCCATATCTTATACGAAAAACGTTTTGCGTTAGAACTGTACTTGCCAAGACACTCGACGCTTGTTAATAATTGTTAGTATATTTTGCAAATGTGGAATATGGAAACTGAATGCGTTGTTCATGTTAACGAAAGATTAAGAAGATTAATACACAGCAAGGAAATTTGATATGCCGTTATTAGTCTTCAATAAATTGTGTATGAATAAGAAATGAAACTTATTGTCTCCATCTAGAACTACGAACAAAAACAAAAACTGTGGAATACATTGAATCCAATACATTTTCTATTTGAAATGAAAATATAATTTATCACAGAACATGCTTGGTTTATTAAGATTCTCTTTTGAGGATAAGTTTTCTTTCTGAAGATGTTTTTCTTTTTGACTCGCCGTTGTTTGTTCTTGACTGTAGCCTTAAAACTTTCCTTTTCTCTATTTTCTTGTATTTCGTCTTCTCGTGTATCATGGTAGCTTCCACTTCGAGTTTCTGTTTTTACGATGAAGTTAGTATCACAGTTCTTCTTCTTCCTTTTTCTGCGTGTTTCTCCTTGTCAGCACGCGAGGTAATTTACTGAAAATGACATAACTTCTTTTTTTGACTGTCCTGATACTAAGAATTTATGATATATGATTTCCCAATTATGTTTAACAGTTTGAACAATATTAGCCACATGAAAGCTACTTTAATATTTCTGCTGGAGTCTAGAGGTCTAGACGTCTGCTGGACACTATTTAACATCAAACAACTGACATATCGACTTATCAACTGACGTATCATTTTATTAACCAGCTAATTTTATAAAATTTTTGTGACTGTAGATATATTAATTACAATTTGCTTCTGAATGAAACGATAACGTAGAAATATAACTATTAAAATTGCTAGCTTGATTTTTCTCGAAAATGGACTGGGACCACTTTCAAAATAAAAGTTTCTATCATTCTATTAACCAGCTAATTTCCTTCTTACAAAATCTTTGTGATTTTATCATCATTTTAATTAATCATTCATTCATAAATGAATGAATCTAGAAATGTATATATTAAAATTGTTAGCTTGATTTTTCTCGAAAATGGAGTTGGGTCACTTTCAAAATAAATGGCTCATATAATAAATAAATACAGGGTGTTCAGTTACTATTACTAGCTAGAATTTTTTCTGTAAATAGTAAATATTAGAAAAAAATGATAGAGGAAAAAGTAGTACTGCTTTTAATACGTAACAAATTGACATATGAATTTTTGTTGTATTCACATTATTTTGATAGAAACGAAGGTCACCTTCATTTTTTGAATGGAATGTCCTATTTTTTCTCAAATTTGAAAATAAAATATTTCTATTTTAACAATCGGAACCACAAAATAAAATATTTTACTGTACTTAATATAAGAAACTATATCATTTGCCACATTTTCGTTTTATTTAATAATAACTATTTCTACTCTCATAAATCTATTGAATGCGAACCATTATTTTCAGCAATAATATTTTTTTAAAATTGAAATTGAAAACAAAGACAAAGTCCAAATATTTTCAATATTCTTCAAATAAAATACTATTTTCAATATCGCACACATACTTTAAAATAAATAGGATTATTTATTATTCACTATTTAAAATACTATTTTCCCCAGCTGTGAAGTAATTCAATTGCAATTCAACACAACTCTGCTCAAAACTAGGACAAATCCGGGGGAAGCCCGGTCGGATGGCAACCCTACCCAGGGAGCCGAACTCGCCAATCGGAAAATTCACAACTCAAAATGGAAACAGTTTGTCTTTTGTTTATTGAAGAAAATCCGATTTGTGTACTCGGAATTTCGCGAGCGAGCGCATACAATACTTAGGAAGCGCGGCATTGTACGTATGTACGTTCGTAGATACGCAGGACCGCTAGTTAAATGTATGAAAATAAATTGGAACCGAGTGGCCTCAGGCGTCCGATCGGGTATTGTCTCTGGCGTCTCGATGACTATATAGTTACCACTATAGAGTTATCCCGAATCGAACGCCTGGAGGGAGACCGGGCTTGTAATATCCAGGCTGCTGCTCGGGGAACCGTAATGTCATAATAGAATAGCGATGTTAGTAATACCATCGCGATGCACCGGCGTAGGCAACCGGCCGATTGACTGGTCCGTGCTGCCGGGAGAGGCCCAATTTGCATCGCATTGTGTACTCGTTACGCCTTCATCCGCGCCGCTACGCAACCATACGTGCGCCTGTACGCCGAGCCGACGCCGAGCGTCGGAGTCCTAGCCGACTCCGGTGTCGGCGTCAGCGTCGGCGCTGCGCCAAGCGTCGCCGCGCATCGGCCATCCCGACGGCAAAACCGCCGCCGTTCCAGCAATCAGCGCCCTGGGAGAACTGTGGAAACCGCGGAAACCCCTAACTCGATTATCGTTTCTGGCGTCGTTATCGTTATTAGTCGCTCCATCGCCCGAATAACGCGCCGGAAGACCAACCTCGGCTCTCGATGTTGTCCCTCCTATCCCCTCCCTCGCAATTGTTTCACCTTTTATATATCCGTTCGCGATATTTCTTTTCGAAAAAATTGCTTTATAACGTCGTTTCTTTTGTGCAGAGTGACATAGCATCGATGCAAGTTAATATGGGGTCCCATGGATATCACCGACACCACGACACAGTTTTCACCGGCAACATTTTAATGACATTTGACCGACAAAAAACTTTGGCCGTCAACGCCTTTGACTGAAAACGAATTTCATCGACAACGATTTGGACCGACAACGAATTTCATCGAAAACGAATTTGACCCATAACAACTTTGGTCACCAACGCCTTCGACCGAAAACGAATTTGATCGACATCGATTTGGACCGACAACGAATCTAAAATCGTGGCCGGACTGATTTTGATTAGGATTGAGTTTACTTTCAGGATCGAAAGAAACGTCGACGTTGGAAGGTTGAAAGGCTGGTTTCTCAAGATAAAAGTCTGCTCTATCTCGTGGTGCAACTATATTTTCCGCTGGATCCTTATTTTTTTTATATAAATTACAAAATGTCCTCAAAAATGTGTACAAAAGTGGTGTTTCTTCGTCTTTAATGATTGTTTAAACATGTTTAAACAATCACAACGTATTACTATTGCACATCGCTGGATTCGGAAAAGTCTAGAGAATCTTTTGCTGTAAAGACCACTACAATATCTTATATAATAACATCACAATATTTCTTTAAATTCGAAAAATATGACTTTTTTTTCAAACACAAATTTCTCAAAAACTGTGCGTGTAGGAGAAAAATTAAGGACTGATTCGGAGTCAGAGCCAAAAACTCTATAAGATACACCCAACAGTTATTTGGAAACATGAAAAAAGTTGAAATTTGTTGGACAGTCTAATGTAGAAACTGTTACTCCTACTGAAAATGTTGACTTTCTTTAATTTATGAATTAATTGTATCCTGAATTAATTTGGTATTGTAGGTGAAACGTAAATATGGTTAGCAATTGTTATTATAATACTCCACGTTGACGTTGACGTTTCCATTTCCTGAATCATTTATTTAATTGAATAATCGACACCCTGTTGTTTCCTATTATACCTTCCCCTTTAATATCGTTTGTATCTGTTTACACAATCCGGTCTCTTTGCCCGTAGACAGAACCCTATGTCCTAGCAAAGCTTAATCTGATTATACGCTTTGTCAAAGCTTTAGCGCCCGAGAGAGTTGATACCTTTCGCAATGGCGCCGAATTACGCGCGACGATCAATTGAATCCTAACATCGTTCGGTTTGTCTCGAATTGAGTGTTACCGTAGCCTAAGGATTCCAGATTGCTTCTTCGCCAATTTCAGATCAATTCTCCATTTACAAACTTCTTCGCATACAGCAGATTTAATCTCCAATATTATTTTGTAACGAACAGTTTCGAAATACATGGTATTGAAAAACTTTATACAATATTTTTATATTGTATATCTCCTAGATTAAGGCAGCAAAATTGCAACTTCTTTTGTAAGTTTTTATTCATATAACTAATTGTTACAATAGTATAGTGGAACAGTACCGTCCGTGAACAAAGATATATAACAAACAAATTTTGTGTTGTTCTTATAGTCTAATGATTCGTCTTGCTGTACGATACCTTCACAACAAATTTTGGCAGGTTACCCCATTCGAAAAAGTGTAGACAACTCGATAATTAAATAAAAAAAAACAAAATGAATTTTCTTATCGATAATAATTATGAGTAAGTAAAAGAATTCGATTTCAGATACAGTTATCCGCGTAGTTTTCAGCACAACAGTTTATGACTGATCGAAATGAACTTCTATCATTGATAACTGTTATGGGGAACCGAAGTGAACATCTCGCATTGATAAATACTATGAAGAATAGAAATGATTTTCTCTCATAAGTAACTGTTATGAGTGATCGAAATGGACTTCTGCCATTGATAACTGTTATGTGTGGTTGAAATGAGCTTCTGTTGTTGATAACTGTTACGACTGATCGAAATGAACTTCTCTTGTTCATAACTATTCCGAGTGATAGAAATGATCTTCTCTCATAGATAAGTGTTATGAGTGATCGAAATGAACTTCTGCCATTGATAACTGTTTGAGTGGTTGAAATGAGCTTCTGTCGTTGATAACTGTTATGAGTGATAGAAATGACCTTATCTCATAGATAACTGGTATGAGTGACCGAAGCGAACGTCTCACATTGATAACTGCTATGTGTAATCGAAATAAATGTTTTTCATTGACAACTGTTATGAGGGGTCGATACGAACTTCTCTAAATGAAAACTGTCATGACTGAATGAAATGAATTTCGCTAATAAATATATAGTAATAAGTTCTCTACTAAATAAATAGTAATAGTAAATAGTTATTTTTCATCTATAAATAAAAATTTTAAATGTACAAATTACAACTGTATTTTACTTTTGTGCATGTCCCTTCTTTGTTAATACACGAGCAGTATTGTATCTTTCTCTTTTCTTTTTTCGTTTCTTTGATATTGTAAACACTTATGTAAAAGGGTTTCAGTCCGTCTATAATAAATAATAATAATAACTGTTATTTGTATACAAAAAGTTAAAAATCGGTATTTGTTAATATCCCTGTCGTTAGATCTTTTCTCTTTATATTTTGTTTCGTTCATCTTAAATTTTCAATTTTCAAGTAACTGTTATATTCGATTCCTGATCGAGACTGTAAAGTACATCATTGAGCATCGTAGAAAATATTGGATATCGGGGCATACGGAATAAAGAAACTTGGAACGTAGTTTTGTATTGGAAAAAATTCGCGGAAACATCGACGCAGCTCTCCATTTATTATTAAGCGAACGTATAAAATAATCCGCTCGCGATCGAGGCATCTCGATACCAATGAAGAATCGTAAAAATGCAGGGAAACATCCTTACGTGGCCCCTAAAGAAATGACGCTTTGATCTCTCTTCATCTCCCTCTTGCACCGTTACTCATTCCTGTTTCCCATTTGAAGTCCGATCCCTCGACCCGGCCTCCGCCCCTCAAAATATCAACTAAACGATAACCGTATTTATTATTCATTCGGCCGCTTCGTTCGCTCCTTCCGCGGCCGCCAATTTTGCAGAGTAGTTTTTCAAAGAATTCCGTGAGCGTGTTGCCGCATTTCGAGGAGGATGAAGGACGGTGAAATGGGATCGAGAGAGGGCAAAATATGTTTCGAGGCGGCACGCGTTACGTTACGGAATCCATCCGCCAAAGGAGAACGGGTTTCCCTGTTTCACGTTCAAATTACATACGTGTAAGTTGATAGTTCTGCGAATAAACGCGCTCGATGTGAAATCAACAGGGATATTTTCATTATTGAATTCAATAATCTCTCTTCGTTTCTTTAAAACGCGTCGACTCCTTGTTTTATGACGCCATAGAAGTACAGGGAATCACACAATTGTTTCTGCAACTTTTAAATTGGAACTTCTAATTGATTATAAAAAATCAAGTCGTTTGGTACAATTATAAAAAAAAGTGTAAATTGGCATTACATCAAGATATTTTTATAATGATGGAAACAATTTTTCTCAAGATTATGTTTTACGATAAAATGATCAGTCATCATTCAAATAAAAACGTAAAATTATGAATGCATAAATGGATGCAGCTTTCAGAATGAAACGTATTAGGTTACGTACGTGCAAAAACTAATAGGTAAAAATGAAGTTTAATCGAATTAACATGAGTATTATAAACTTAAGTTTTATTTATTATATATTCTTATAGTGTATAGATTATTTAACGAATAATTGAAGTTCATATTTACATCATTGTGTAAACACGCCGTGCCAAAACGAAAATGTCAGCTATTTATCAGGAGACTAAAATGAGTGGCCCAATGAAATGCGTAATAAATGAAACACGTAACAAAATTAGTCCTTGGTATTGCCGCCTTTTGCATGTATTACTGCTTCCAGACGTCCATGACAGAAAGGGGTAAGCGTCATTTAAAATAGTAAAAACATTAAATGAATTTAAATACGCTGTTATATTATTTCCAACCTATTAAACATATTAAGAAAGAATTGAAATTTCTATTTTACTCCAATTTGTTGCAACTCCAGCAGACAAATTTTATTTTGCATAAGGATTCGCTGTCTGCTTAACACTATCATAATAAAGAGAAATGGTGCTCACAGTGTCTCAGAAATATTTAATTAATTAAAATAGTAAGAGACTTAAAATGTTAAGAAGAATAAAACTAAAAGAATTAAAATAGTAAGAAACATTCGAACTTCAGAAACGATAAAAAATAAGTTAAGTATAATTTTACTAAGTTTATTTATTTAAAAGTAATGTTCGGTTAAAAATCATCGAAAGATTATATCCGATGTACAGAATGTTCTGTTGTGAAAATCATACCAGTGTTAAGAAAATTAATTTGTTTACGGCTGTTAACGGTGAAAATCGTATAATATAATTGTTTCTATGGAGTGGTTTTAATAGAGAATACTGCGTTTGGGTTTTTACTATTACAGTAGCGATGGAACGGTGCAACAGGGTACACTGAAATGACATGGTTTAATGGTAGAAAGGCTCTTAAGGCCCGTTGCCATCGTCTTGGAAATAATTCAATCGACGTTGGAGGATGGCGCAGTTTCATTTTCGAAATGAAGCCACGGAACGACATATTATGTTTAATCTTGGCTCGTTTCGCTTCAGCGAACCTCCGAAATGTCTTGGAGAGCTCAACTGGGATAACCAAGATTAGTGTCGAGTACATTGTGTGATAATCCGTTTCATGAAAATGTTCATGAACGAATATAAATTGTTTCCTCCTTTCCGTCTCAGCCTTTTCATTTTCGTCAGAGCTTTAAGCTGTTTCAATCTACCAATCTTCATCAGTCTTATTCATTTTGTTATTAGTTCGATCGATTTACTCGAGATCCTTTATTCTAAACGATTTCGTTACAAATCGATTTAGATTAAACAAAATATGTAGATTAAAGCAATAAATTTGATTAATTCGTACTATTTAAATGGTTTCTCTCTATTTCAGTGCAGTGTTGAAAATTTTAAATAATTCAAGAGTTTCAATATTCTGAGATTTTTAATATTTTGATTTAATTAACATTTTACAGCCTTTTCATCGTCAGACCTTTAAACTGTTCCAATCTACAAATTTTCATCAGGCTTATGCATTTTGTTATTAGTTCGATCGGTTTACTCGAGATCCTTTATTCTAAACGATTTCGTTATCAATTGATTTATATTATATAAAGTATATAGTATAAAACAATAAATTTGATTAATTCGTATTATTTAAATGGTTTCTTTCTATTTCAGTGCAGTGTTGAAAGTTTTAAATAATCTAAGAGTTTCAGCATTTTCAGATTTTTAATATGTGGATTAGATTAGCATTTATTAAAATTACAATTACATTTTATAATTAGCGAAGTAATAACTAGAGCGCAGAAGTTTATGCAATTTTCAATTTTTGTAGTCTTTTAGGAAAGTGAAATTAAATGAAATCTTATTTATTTATTTATTTATTAATGCCGTAAATTTTCAGTGATAGTACCTTTATATGTAGATCTGAAATGATTTATAAAAATCCTATTGAATTTTATGAAATTTTATATTCTAGCATTATTTTACAACTTTGCAGAAGCCATAAACGCATAAAGATCCGCAGTCTAGTAATAACTTATCATAACCATGACTGTTCGCATTTAACTGTAATCGCGTTTCAATTGCAGAAAGCAGAAATCTCAAACTTTATTGCAGAGAATTGTTTCGCCTCATGGTTCTCGCTCGGTTTTTATAAATGAAATTAATTTATTTTATCGTCTATTCGGAGGCAGTACATTTCTCTTGGAATTTCTTTTTCCCCAAGTCGTATCCAAAGAAAAGATCGTTCTCCCACATCACACATTTAACTGACTTTTATGACTTCTAGATGTCAATCTGCGTCAGAAACTGTCAGTTTACGTTTCCCGTGCTTTTTCTTTAATTTCCTTGCTTGCCTCCGTAACGTCGATCTGGTTTCTTCTATACGTGGACGTCATGAAACATGTAATTGATAACAAATTTTATTATGATAACTGGACCATGTATAGAATTAGTTTAAATATTCCATTCTTTATACAATATTAGGTAAATGCATAAATTATTTTATTTGTATCCCAAAAGCTCTATGCTATTTTTTCTGTTCAATGAAATATGTTATCAGCACATAAAAACATGAAAATTTATTAGATCTACAGCATGGTCTAACTCAGCTAAATAGTCGGTCGAATATCTTTAAAAAAATTGAAGTCCCTTCGACCAATTTTAACAGAGTTATGCGAATTTTAGGAGTGACCACTTAAATATTGTCCACGTCTGTAAAACTACACTAGTGGAATTAATTCTGAATACTTTAAAAATTTTATTATTTATATTTTATATTCCAATCATTGTTTTTTTAATTTTAGGGCGTCGTTTATATAAAAAAAATCAGTAAGAAGACCATTTACAGCCATACTTTTGATATACAATAAAAATTACAATTTCAACACGTTTCGGGGTATTCGAAGTCATTTTAATCGTTATTCACATTTTTAAAAACTTTACTAAACTCCTCACTTGTGAAAACACAATGCCTGACTAAAACAAAGATAAAACTGTTTGTAAAGACCGTCGAGATCTTCCTGATTGGTAGTTACCATGAACCTGTGACTGGCTATTTCACATCATGCAACGTTTCGTGGTGCCAGTCGCACAAACAAAAATAACAACAGAGTTTAGATTTTTCTCAGGGCTGTGCGAACTTCTGCAAAATGCGAGCCGAACTAAGTTACATTTACGAACCCAATCATGTGAAAATATCAAGTTTAAACATTACAGATTATAATAAAACTAATACGGTATCAATTCAGCATAGTGGAATATACATTACAGAAATCTTCTGTCGTCTATCTTCTATCTTCTTCTATCTTCTTCTATCTTTTTCTATCTTCTATATTCTTCAATCCTCTTCAATCTTCTTCAATCTTCCTCTATCTTCTTCTGTTTTCTATCTTCTTGTATCTTCTTCTATTTTCTATCTTCTTCTATCTTCTATCACCTATTTTCTATCTTCTTCAATCTTCTTCAATCTTCTTCTATCTTCTATCACCTATCTTCTATCTTCCATCTTCCATATCTTCCATATAAATAAAAATCAAATGCTGTTCGTTGGTAAGCGCATCACTTGAGAACGGCTCGACCGATTTGGATAATTCTTTTTTTTTAATGTTCGTAATAGTCCGAATAAGGACCTTAGGGAAAGAAAGATTGGAATAATTGCCAGGAAAAATGGAAAATTCGGGTAAAACTAAAAGTGCTTTTTGAATCGTATTTCAATACAACAAAAAAAAAACGAACTTCTCAGCTTTTAATCAATATTTCAATAGGAATTTACATTATCGACGTCTGTTTGTATTATCGACATTATCAACATCCGCCAGTTAGTTTATTTCCATTCCAATTTATGAATTTACATTACAAAAATCATAATTTTTGAAACGGTACAAGTAGCAGCTTGATATGTTTAAACAAATTTATTGAAATTTGGATTGGACGACGTCTGTCAGGTCAGCTAGTATGAAATAAAGAATATTTTTATTCACAGTGTCCAGAATGAATTTCACTAGTGTATAAATAAAAAGAAAGATAAAGAAGAATACAGATAAAAATATTTTAAGTTCGTTAACAGTCAACGTTAAAGAATTATTTAATTGTAAAGTTTGTTAAAATTGTGGTAGTCGGAGGGAATTATTGGTGGCACGCAGAATATAAATTTTCTGCACAGATATGAAATAAAGAATATTTTTATTCACAGTGTCCAGAATAAATTTCACTAGTGTATGAATAAAAAAAGATAGAGAAGAACACAGATAAAAATATTTTAAGTTCGTTAACAGTCAACGTTGAAGAATTATTTAATTGTAAAAGTTGAGAAATTGTGGTAGTCGGAGAGAATTATTGGTGGCACGCGAATGTTTAAACAGAGCCAGCATCCCTTCGGACGTCAATCTGTGTCAGGAAGTTCAAACGAGCCGTTCTCCTTGCTCTTTCTTTAATTCCACCCCTCCCGCGCTCTCATTTCCTGCACCCTCCGAATGCCAAGACGCCGGCGTTGATCCTCTTCCCGTCTTGCGTTCCCTCTGTGTCTGAGTCCCTGAGGATGAAGGGATCAGAAGAGAAAGAGATATGGATTGACACTCGAATTCCTCCGGTAAAGGATCCTCCATTCGCCCGGTCATTTTTCTTATCCGTTGCGCATCCGAGACGCGGTCTAACAAACTGGATTCATCAAATTCGACACCGATCGTCCATTCACGACTGCTTGATTCTGTTCCAGTGGTTTTCAACGGTCTCGGATAAAGAGTCGAAAAGATTTCACAAATTTATCGAATTCTTTAATTACTTTACGTCGAGTTATCCGAGCGTGGCTTCACCCCTAAAGTAAGCCACGGAAACTAAGTAACTGAATCATTTGTGATGCTCCCTTTGAGAAATAACAGGTTTATCAACCCTCATCTGTCCTGTAATTAATTTCTTGTTCTGAGATAGTAACACCCCCTGCACGTTCATCTATTATATGTAGACAACGGATTTTATGCATTTATAACAGCAATGAGTAAATGTAATTCGACACAGTAAAAACATTCGAAGAATTTAAAAACACTGTTATATTATTTTCGACCTGTTAAACATATTAAGGAATAAAATACATTTCTATTTCACTAGAGTTGGCTGAAAATCAGGTGGAAAAGTTTTATTTTCCATAAAGATCTGCTGCCTAATTTATATGTAACTCATGTGAATAATTTTAATCTAACGGTGACTTATCTCCTACAGTTTTCCATTTTCAAACAACGAATTTGTAAACGTAACTGTTCGTTTTTCTATCATATTCATTTTCCACTACTTTGTCAAATTAATATTAATATTATATCAATGGCAAACTAGATAGGAAAACGAGAGACGGCTCAGGCTTAAAAACAAAATCGATGTTTTTATGAGAATCTTGTAAATATAGGCGACAATAGACAAAATTATTATTACTAGACATCTTGCCGGAACTATTATTACTAAACACCTGAATTGTGACAAACTGGAGTGAAATAGAAATTTATGTTCTCTTTTAATGCGATTATATAGCGACACTTTTTAATTCTTCTAAAGTCTTTCTAACATTTTTGTCATAAATGCTTAAAATCCGTTGCCTAATTATTACTTTCACGTGACAGGATTTGGAGAATAGGATTGCAATAAGAAGAAGGAAAAATGCAGAATAAATTTGTGCAAAGAACATCAAGTTGTCCTCCAGCTTGTCATCTACCTCGGATGTTTGATACGGTGACAAGAGAAACACCGCACTAAATCATCTGTCGCCCTCAAATTCAACCCCGTAGTGCCAAAGGGAACCTTAAGTCTCAAGCTGTCTGTCCTATGTCATTCAAGACTTGCTCCACCGAGTTATGAACCGACCCTGTTTGGCTTTTCACGTTTAAAATATCGTGTTCGCCCTTAATCACATTTCGGAGGAGCAATTTATTAAAATGACATCTTCGTCAAGGATCTGTTTATTCCGACATTTATATCCGTTCTGCTAATGACGTGTTACCATATCATAGTATTAATTACTATAATAACATAATTAGACTGCGGATCTTAATGGAAAATAAAAATTGTCTGCATCGTTTGCGAGGAATAGAAACCAAGTAGAATATTATTTTCTCCCTTAATAATTTTAATAGTTAAAATTTTCCTACTGTTTTCAATTACTACTGCTCAATTATGCTATAAATAATAAACGTAACTTTTCGGAATTTTCGAATTGTTTAACGGAAAGTTCAGAAGAATTTAGTTGTCCATGTTACAGTCAATATTTTATTTTTTACTCTACATTACACAGATTTATGTTTTAATTCGCTGTATGAGGTTTCTATTAGCACTAGTGAATGATAAAATATTTCAAACAATTTCTAAATAAATATTAAAAAATGTAACGCATCTTTTGCGAGACGAAGAAAAATTCTGGTTCAAAACCCTACATACTAGATGCTCTATTATATTGAAAAACAATCCCTCCGTTATTGAATGCATTTATGTTTAACAAATTACTGAATGTTCCAATGGGGTGCGAATGAATAAATTGGATTTCATATGGACAAAATGAAAGAGGTCATACGTAACGAAAATATTCTAAACGAGTTGCCATATCCAAGCAAAGGGTTAATTTATATAATAAAAAGTATCATCAATTTTCAATGGTGATGGAACATACTTTCAGGAATAAGCATTTTAAAGCGAATTATACGTATTTAGGGAGTATAAATAATTCTCTTTATAAAAGGATTTTGTGATAAAATCAGAATCAAATACTTTCAACAGAATCTCTGGTGCTATACATACACAAGACTACTTTATGTGCAAATTTCGTAGTGACTGTTACGATTTTAAACAAATTTCTGCTGGCTTATCAACAACAAAAAAGACGACTGTACAGTTAATAACAAATTCGACACAGTTCGGTAAATATTGTGAGAAGTCACATGTCCGACGTAACGGTTAATTCCAGCGTTACGCTATCAAACTGAATCCCTGCAGCATTAACGAACCACCAAACCGTCTAAATCCCGTAAAACATTAAGTGCGATAGAACGATACCGGGTTCTCCGTGCAAGTGCAAGAAGTCTCCCATAAAAACCAATTCCTCTATCTTCCCATCTGAAAACCTCGACGCGTCTACGTTTCACCCCAAGTAACCAGGCGCATCCTCCACGATAAAACCTTATCGCGAGCATTTTGTCACCGGGTCCGTAGATGAACGCGATACATCGACGAACAGGGGGGCCCCATTAAACAAGGTAAACAAGTTCCTCGCGATTTTTTAATCTGAAGAAAACCACGGGACAAAGCGTGTTCAGCATGGAAGTGGATGCTAAAAAGGTTGACCCGACATAAGGGATTATTGCGCCCGGAGTCGATGCTGAAGACGGGGGTTCTGTCGAGAGAAAGGGGGAGCAAGAGAGAGAGACAGAGAGAGAGAAAGAGAAAGGGCGGGAGCGACGAAGAAAGGGGTGGGTGAAGGAAGGAAAAATAAAAGGAAGGAGCAACAAAGCAGTCGAAGCTGGAAGTCGATCCAGCGCGTTTCAGGAAAGAATTCCACCCCCTCGTTCTTCGACGTGGAAGCTTCCAGCAACGCCACTGGCAGCACAACCACGAACCACCACCGCCACCATCACCACCACCACCACCACCTTCTGCCCTTCTTCGCTCTCTTTCACCCTCTCCGCCCCTTGCCTCCGCAATACCGGAGGCTGGCTGACGTTCCCGCAGGAGGAACATGGCTCCCAGGCAGGATCCATCCTTCCAGCCACCCCTCGAGCCCCCCGTACCCAGCTCGGCCCGTTTTCTCCGACACCCCCACCCTCGCCGCCTGGTTGGCCCCTCGTTGCATTTTAAATCAAAGCCCCGGAGGTAACGCAATCACCAGGCATCACGACGCTTCCACAATTTTCTACTTTAAGCTACTTTATGTATTAGTACCCCTCCCCGGTTGCCAGTGTCTGTCTCTCTCCTGCTCCCTCCCCCCTGCCGATCCACGGGGTAACCCTCTACCCTTCGTCCACCCCTGTCCGTTCATCTGGCCTGCTCGTTTCCTACTGGCAGCCAAGGCAAGCAGCCGCTGTTACATTAGCCCCCTACCACCCCCTTCCCCTCTCCGTTAGACGCTCCACAGTCTTTACTATCTCTCGCACCCCCGGCCGCCCGCAACAACCCCCCCCCCCGCCCCCGTCCTCTCACCCCCTTCACCAGGCCCGCACCGTCTCCTGACTGCGGCGTAACGAGGTTATTTTATTAAACAACCTCTCCGCCTCGCTTCCCCACGCTGCTGGAATTCTAGGTGAACCGGCCGGAGAACCGAGGACCAGCGGGTTACGGGGATGACAAGAGATCTACAAGATGCAGTCGCCGGTGCTTTTACACGTGGTCGAAGCGTTTTAGCTCTGCGACGCACCGAGCTTCGAACGGTGTACCGTGCACCGTGCGCCTCGCTGCACGACGAAACGAAGCTAACAGACTTTCTTGGTGCACGGGAACTTTCTAGCCGTGTTTCGAGCTCGGACATAACTCGGTACCATTGGAAACGTGCATGCTGAGTGACGATATAATAGCACACAGTGAGATTTCGTACACGATCTGAATTTCTGTTCGCGTAGCAACTGATTATAATTGTTTCCATGATCTCGATCGACAAATTTTTAATAACATATATTCGTGTTTTCAGTATTTGACCGAAACGTAGAAAATTTTTGTGTTAATTTGCAAAATTGCTTAAGTAGTAGTATTTGATCGAACCAGTGCGCTGAAAACACGAATATATGTTATCAACTGAATATAAGTCATATCTTTAATATACGAGGTGTGTTCAAACAATTTATTTATTGGTCTACGATTAATGTTATCCTCTTCAAAATAGTCTCCATCAAATGTTATACACACTTCTGCCAGCGCGTTTTCCAATGCCCGAAACATTTTTGGAACACGATCGTTGGGATAGCTTTGCACTTCGAATTATTTTTCAACCCTTAGCACTCGAGCGGTGACCCAGAGTCACCACTAAAAATTTCAGTAGCATTATTCAAAATATTCTTTACATTATTAAATATGTTGGAATCTAAGCGATTATTAAATGCTTCAATATTGTACAAGGTGTTATATAAATTTCATATCTATAAAATGAGAAAAATCGTATAGAATGGAATTATTCTAGGTTGGAAGAAATGTTTAATGTTCTTGATAAAATACCTTCGAGTGCAAAAGGTTAATTTTCTTGCCGAAAACTCTCTACTGTTTTATGTGATTCAATTGACTACAAAGGATAGTTCCTTCACTGCTACTTATTTTGAACAAGTTGGTTCACCAATTCCATTAAATATAGAACTGAAACTTTGTTGTAACTTATATTTGTGGAACTTTCATTGGTTTTTAGCGAAAAAATAAGAAATTAAATGAATAAGGAGAGAACCGAATACATATAAAAACCTGTTTCGTTTACCTTTGTCTTTCTCTGGACTTTTTCTAAGGAGTTACCAATAATTCTAAGGAGTTTGCCAAGAATCGTCACTTTACTGCATGTCCAATGAACACTTGTATAAAGTTTCGTGAAAATCGGCGCGTGTCAGACACCGGGGTTGCCCTCGTGAGTTAGAGAGATTAATTGGAAAGGGATAACTGGATACTTTCTGTACGGGCTGTATTAAAGAGGGTGGTCAGTTGTTGTAACTTTGGTCTGGTATAAGATACATGTATTATCTACGTGGCATGTTAGTCGCAAGCGTGGCGACGTTGTAATCCGGTCACCACAAAACACGATTATTCTCCTAACTCGGTCCCATGCTCTTTCTTCCCCTCTTTGCCTTCGTGTTTCTTCCCGAGCTCTTCAATTGCTCTCCCTTGCTTCTTTCTGTCTAACTTCCTCTACGTATTTCTACCCTTCAATTACCCCCCGCCCTTCTGTGTTCTTCTATTACTTCGGTCCTTGTGGTAACTTTCCCGTGTTTCATCTCTGCTCCGTAGAATTGTTATTTATTTGTTTCTCTTTCGACTATTTTTATACCTATCGCTGCGATATAATCGTAATCCTTTTTCTTTCGTCCGTTTCACACTTCTGTTTCTTTTCATTGTAGCGGTGCTCGTATCTGTTTCTTCTCTTTCATAATTCTGTTTGCCTTGATCATTTTCCTCGCCTTGTTTACACTTCTCCTTCTACGATGGGCTGCTATTTTCTATTTCTTTTAGTTTCCTCTATTTTTTTCGTGCTTCTATTTTATCTTGTATTTATAGTTAGATATAGTGGATTTTGATGTAAAAAGAAAGTTCGTTTCCGCGAAGAATTTTTCGTTTCTTCTATTTTGTAATTTTCATCGAAATTTCTATTTTATGTTTATAACAGACAGCTGATCTTTATGCAAATTCCAAACTCCTTTGTGAAATAGTTTATTTCTTGATTTAATAATTTCAATAAGATGAAAGTAGAAATGGAAACGTTTGGTATTAATTGGCGGAAGGAGAAGTAGAACAAAAATTGATTTTACCCCCTAATGAGTTTTTTACATTCAAAAATAATTCAGTTACTGTTTTATATTTCACTCAATCAAGTTTTTCATAAGTGCGTAAAGATTCAAAGTCAATCGATCACTGTTACGAGTGATAGACATGATGTTCTCTCATTGATAACTGTTATGAGTGATCGAAATGAACTTCCCTTATTGATAACTACTATGAACGATCGATGTACACTTTCATTGATAACTGTTATGAGTAATCGAAATAACTTTTCCCATTGATAACTGTAATAGTGATAGAAATGAACTTTCCCAATTGATAACTGTTATGAGTAATCGAAATGAAATTCTCTCCTTGATAACTGGTATGAGTAGACTGTGGATCTCTATGCAAAATAAAAATTGTCGGCATCGATTCCAAGAAATAGAAACTGAATTGAATGTTATTTCTTCCCTTAATGATTTTAATAGAGGAGAAATAATATGTTAACATCTTCCATTTTTCAAATTTTCCAACCATTTTGAATTTCACCTATTCCACTTTGTTATAAATGCATAAAGATCCACAGTCTAGTTATGAGTGAATGACTCGAAATGAAATTCTCTTATTGACAACTGTTATGTGTGATCGAAATGAATTTCTCTCATTGATAACTGTTATGAGCGAACAAAGTCAATTTCTCTCATCCATACGTGCTTTGAGCAATGAAAATAGTTCATTTGAAGTTAGAGGACATTTTTTCGGTCACTTCTAATCCATACTCCTAACTAAACAGCGGATTTTATTCGTTTATGATAAAAATGAGTAGGTGTAATTTAAAACAGTAAAAACATTCGAAGAATTTAAGAATACTGTTAGATTAAACTTCCTACTTATTGAACATATTAACAAAGAAAATAATTTTCTATATCACTTCACTTTGTTATAATTCAGGGAGAACATTTTTATTTTGCATAAAGATTCGCTGTCTACTTGTAACCCAATACGATTTTAGTGGATGAAATACTTGTTATCTCATGACTTTTTTCTTTTTGGTTAAAACTAGACTGCGGATCTCTTTATAAGTATACCAATACGTGATTGCTCCTCGATTAAAATCATTTATGAAAGAAATAACATTCAATTTAGTTTCCACTGCTTGCAATCTATGTAAACAATTTTTATTTCGCATAAACATCCGCAGTCTAGTCGTAACAGTTATGCTCCCTGTATTTTAGTGATTCCTTTGAAATGATCTTGTTCTATAGTGTGTATTTCGGTTCTCCTCGTTCCACTTATCAATTTTATTCCTTTGGTAAGTTTCCTGTCTTCATTTCGAATCAGTGTCAGCTCGTACTATTTTCCTATTGCGTCGTCTTATGTACGCTCTCGGTTATCGGGAAACCGGGTATCCCCGAAGGGTTGGAAGAATCAAGTGGAAAGAGAATATATGGACACGGATAAGTGCGTGCTCCATGTTACTATTCGACTCGAAACCGTCATCGTGCAAGCTTCTACATTTTTGCGAGCGAGATACCGGGGATCGTGAATTCCCAGTAAAGTGCGATTCGATAGGGGATGAAATTGGAGTCGATCAAACCTGGGAAAATTGCGGAAAATCGAGGCGTCTGATTTCTTCGATCTGATTTGATCTTATATGTGTTTCCTTCTGTCTCTCATAATTTCTTTTACTTTTTATTGACAATATGTTCGCGAGACACGGCAACGTCTTCGCATTTAGAAATTTCCATATAATTTTCACATTCGCCATAGTGCGAGAAAGGCAATGTACTTCAACTACTCGCACAACAATATTTATTTTGCGGCTGTACTGGTTAAAACTTCTTCGTAGCTCGTCATTCTACTGGAAGAAGAAGAAAATTTATATCTATTGCGTGCCTGTACAGAGCGTCTCACTTAAGTGTCACCCGTAGAATATTTTCTATAATTTTCGAAAAGTAAACACTGTTTTCTGTGTAATTTGAATGGTATCAACTGGTCAGTATCCAGCCGAGGGTTGTTTTTTAAATGTTGTTCTTAAATATTTCCATACATTATCGTCTATCAGATCGTGTAGTTCATCAAAAATCATGTTCAAATATGTACTGTGACATGACCTTCAAATGACCTTGAACTCCGAAGATGAAGGTCAAACTTTCGTTTCGTTTCTATTAACCTTTTGCACTCCGAATTATTTTTCAATATTATTATTATAATGTTGTGTAGCACATCATTGAACTCGTCTTGACATCAGCTACAACACTGTCAAGTTAAAAATATATAGCTATTATAATAATCTCCAGTTTTAGCAAACGTAAATTTTCTATATGCACTATATGATATCGGCGCTACAGGTTCGATCAAAGATACAGAAATTAGCAATTTCGCAGTATCATAATTTCAACGTTTCGGTTCGGATTTGAACCATCATCAAGAAAAGTCCGCGTCTGTGAAAATGAATGTAATAGAATTTGTTATTCATTAAACCGACTATTTAATAGTTATGACAAATAAGTATTTATATTTTAAATGAATTATATTTATATTTTAAATGAAATGGTACTTGTCAATAAGAAGGTTTGAACTGTACTAAACTGTATCTGTTGTGGCAAAGTCAAGGACCAAGTCAAGGATCAAGAACCTCCAAATCAATGTTAGGCGCGAATTTTAAATTTTAAATCATTCATTATCACACTTCAATGCATTACCAGAAATTGGTAGAAAATTAGCAATCATTTTGTGTGTGAAATTAACATAACAATGTTAATATGTGTATGGTTCAACCATTATTATATTCAACTGGATGCAAAAAATTAAATTATTAGAAATTATCATCATAGGATAATTACTGATTAAGTAATGTAGCGTAAATTTCATTAACACTAGAACTACCGAGCACTAAACGCAGTTGGCATACATTGCCATATAATAACGACAATATACCATTTATTTCGATTTCGTGCAAGTTTTCTTTAAACATGTACTGCAACAAAGAAGTTGACTAAAGAAATTTCTCGGAAAAACACATTTATACTTTTAATATTTCGAATCGAAAACAGTTCGCACCAGTCATTCTGACTGGTCCGGTAGTACTAGTGTTAATCTCAGGTTTTTCATACTTGAGATTGACGCTTTGATGTTTAATCGTGTGAACAGTTTCTAATAATAATCTTTGGTGTAAATTACTTTCTTTATCCAGTATTTTTACATGTTCAAAATCAAATGCATGGTCGAGTTTTAATGAATGCTATTATAATATATGCTATTTAAAAACGATCATGAAAACGACTACAATCGGAACACATTTTTACATCACCATATTTGCCCCCTTCAACGGTACAACTTTTCTCTCTAACATTTTCATCTGTCTCTAATCCTAACGGATCTATTTAAGTAGTCTGTTTCTCGCGAACCACCCGCTATAGAACATTTATTCGCGATCATTAATCGAACAAACAAAAGACGTTTAGTGAGTAACTTATAGACATCGATTCAAGAGAGTCGACATTTCGACGAGAGATCCTTGAATTGTTTGATCCGAAGCCGGAGTGCGGCATCACGAAGAAAGAAGGAAAGCGGAAAGGAAAGAGGCGTCGGCGTATCTGCGGAGAAACAAATTTTATTTATATCGGGGCATGTTTCTCCCTGGTTTCAGGGTGGACGAAGTGGTGTTGCGCGCAACTACCGTGTCCGCGTCTGTTCCTCGCGGGTGAAACACGAGCGGGACGGAGGAGCGTCCAAGAAATAGCCGGAAGGGATGAGAGGGCCGCGAGGACAAGCGCGCGTCGCGTCGCCTTGCTACGTCGTCGGGGGCGTCGAGGGGCGAGTGGGCGGGGGAGAAAACAATAAAAAGGAAACGAGCGGAGAACGAAGCGGTGAGCCGAGAGCAGATAGAGAGAGAGAGAGAGAGAGAGAGAGAGAGAGAGAGAGAGAGGAGATGTAACTCGAGGTGGAGCGTCGGTAGCTGATACACACGAGAGAATCACTATGGACGAGGGGTAAACACGATTTACACCATGACGACTATTGCCTCTCCTCTCCCTCGTCCAAAGGGCCACGCGTAGCTCGGGCGGCGAGGGTGAGTTACAACACAGGGAGACAGTCTGCACAGAAGCAGGGATGTTTGTCGTACGCGTTATTTGGCCAATAAAACCACGTGGTGGCTCCACCACCCCCGCGAGCTCCGCCGTGGAGGGAAGATCGACTATGACGGCGCGAGAGAGATAGCAGATCGAAGACCACGCCTCGCGAACCGCTCGACGCCTGCGTGGTTCCGCCTATCGAGCACGCTTTCCTCGGCCGTCGAACGCGACACCGAACGCGACACAATCCAGCTGGGACCTTCTTGGACGGCTCGGACGCGACACCTCCGGGATTTCGGTTCTCCACGATCTCACCGTCCCGCGGTTTCCCGGTTATATTCGAGGCGACGTCATTGGGGATCAGTGCTCGGCCCTACTCGCGATCGTTCGGGACTATTCTCAACGATCCCGTGATCAGATCGACCGAATTCTTCCGCTGCGAAGTCTGTGCCCGATCGAGAACGTCATCGTTTCCTCGACACTAGCTCTGGTCAGATCGACGACTCGCTTAGTTGATCAGCTTGCCCGACACTCTGTAGCGCGAAGCCTTTGCGGACCTCCCGTCGAAGAATCATCGAGAAGTTTGGTATACTCGGATCGTGGTAGCTAAAGGTGTCCGGAGCGTGACCAGTCGGACACGTCGAAACTCTTAGTCTCCGGAGGCAGCGAGGCGCCAACAGAGCAACCTCTGTCAGTTTTAATTGAGTTGAGAAGATCAAGACACGGAATCGAGGGCTTGTAACGTTTCCGGAGGAGTGAGTGACCCCGCCGGCTTGATTCAGTGCGTTCAGGAGACAGTACGTCCGCGTGCAATAGTGTTGTCGAATTACGCTGTACGTCGAGTCGAATCACCCGGTGCCCCAGTGTGACGGATCAAAGGATCGTTTCGTGCTCGAGCTAGGTGTCAGTGCTCGGAGGACTTTGCGGAGCTGCGTGGTACTCGTGCGAGATCCAGTCGGAGAACGTTTTGAGGTAGATCGTTCAGATCGCGATCGATCCTTCCGGAGATACAGTTCCTCGGATCGACGGTGATCCGCAAGGGTGCGGAGGATATCGGGAAAGTGTTGTTCAACCACGAGTCCAGGATTCTCACCCCCGGAGGCGGTACCATCTCGCCCGGGGGCGCGGGGCCGCCCGCGAGCCCTTCTTCGGGACACTATCATCCACCAACGCACAGTCCACCCTTGGTCAAGGTATGTGATTGTTGCAGGTAGCATGCGTTTCTCCGATCGAACTGAATTTATCGTTACCAGATCCCTCGGAAATCTTCTTCAGTCGCTCTGCAATTCTTTCGGTTCGAATGATTTTTTTTTTTCATTGAGCTTAATGTAACTCCCCTTTGGGGGTTATGAAGCTTTACATTTGGGTTAATATAAATACAGCGTATTTGACATATAGATTAGGATCAATAGGAAAACAGCGTATTTGACATATACGTAATTTCAAATTTGTAGATTACATTGTTTGAAGAAATTCAAAAGAAGATGACACGCTTGAATGTTCGGTTTGCAGAGCAACGATCTAACATTCAAGGATGGGAACAAATTGAGCTTATTCAATCCCTTCATAAGACAAACTCGTTGTGATTCCAATAAGGTACATTGCCAAATAATATGGTTAATCTGCAATTCGAATGATTTTGATTGGCAACCCTTTGCACGCGGTGACAATGTTGTGGTGACATTCTTGGTCTAGTGACAATTGCAAAATTACTTCTGATTGTGTTAGAATACAGCAAGTCAATGAGCAAAATAAAAATTTGCCTCTTCCTGGAATAAAATATTTCGGTTTAGATGAGGTTTCGTTTGAAGAATTTCTGGATATTAACCCCTTGTATTAAGATCTCTTTATGGTTACCATGATTAGAACTTCGTTATCCTTCATCAGTTTCTAGAAGAAGATAATTTCTATAGTTAGCCCGTTAATGCGGAATTAGTCAGTATTTTTCGAATTTCACCAGTTTTGCATTATATTGCAAGAAAAGAAGGATAGAATTTGATTTCAATTTAATGGAAATTAATGACACACTGACTCCATAGATTTAGAAATCTCCGTTACGAATCTGTCTCGATATTATAGTGCAGGGGGTTGATATTCGTCCATTCTATTTCTGTTTCTAGTTGTGTCATTCTGTTTCTAGTCTCATGCTTTAAACGGATTACATGAAATTACAATAGAACAATAGAGAAATAACAAATTTTGTAACATCCAAAACAGAAAATAGGTAAATTTTCACTCGAAGGTCGTAGGAAGCTAATTTATTAGGGTTGTTTACCATATAAAATTATGGTAAGGGTTCAAATAGTTTTCGTTATGTTTGCTAACAGCTCATAAAACATGTCGTCACATTTATTCGTTTTGTTTATCAAGTCATCCAACAAGGTGTTGCTGTAATAAGAATCCTTTCCAATAATTTCATCTACTTTCCCAATTGAAGTTGTTTCGTTTTCTAAAGAAAGTTTGAACACGTAAAATGATTTCTTCAGTCAGTGTATCACTCGATTCGTCATGTATCGTTCGTAGAACGGAATTAGCTCGAATAAATCAGTTCATCTTGAACTGAATACATGGCGAGTTCATTGAAGTATGACATCTGATTCTCTACGGTAGTGATATTGAAGACTTTGTAGTGAGAAGTACGGCGATTAATAGAATCGAACGCTTGTTGTGACGTCTTGTACTATACACGGGACAGAGTTACATCACAAGTTTCGCGAACAAGAAAACGCCTATTGTTATTTCATTTTAGTTGGAATGTTTAGTTTGGGGAAAATACATAATGTTTCATATTATAGTAGAGTATAAAAAAGTTAGGTGGTTGATAAATATTGACGATTGAACAAAGTGATTATAAAAGAACGTTCAAAGGAGGTAGAATACTTTCTAATGTTAATAAATTATCCTTTATACGTTCAACTGTCTCTTATGTGTATCAAAAATCAATGGGTTTCACCAGTTGTCGTTGAATTGTGTGTTAACCCTTAGCACTCGAGTGGCTACTCTGGGGCACCGCTAAACATTGCTGTATCACTAAAATAATTCTTACGTTATTTAAATTAATATATATCAAATAGATTACTAAACGGTTTAGTATTGTACGAGTAAATTGCATCAGTTTGATATGCAGAGAAGGATCAAAATATAGAATGGAAATTCTTACGTTATTCAATTATATTGTGTCAGATTACTAAACATTTTAGTAGATTTTTCATCAAATGAAAATCAAATGGAAATATTCTTGGTCGGAGGAAATGTATAGTTTCCGAGTGCAAAGGGTTAATATTGAAATGTATTGCGTGCTAAATAATAAAAGAAATATGCAGAGACTAATTCGAAGTGCAACTCTCCATTTTGTAGCACAAGTGATATGCATCGTCACATAACTACCATTTTAATTAGATATTACACGAAGATTGTCCCTCATAACTCTTTGGGATTAGGTGGATTAAAAACTGCTCCACCTTTTGCTTAGCTTTTTATGCATAGTGGGATACATTTTAACCCATCTCGAAACGTTGAGGTTGATATCGATATTAAAAAAATTCTGTGTTTCTGATCCTTTCCTTTTTCTGTTAGGAGAGAAATTGTTGTCTAAACCTCTTCGTGTTTTTGTCAAATATGTGTACCTGAATTTTATGGAGGCCAATAGTTTACGGTTGAATTTTGTTTATGACTCTCATTTTCGCTGTTCAGACTTCTTCATAATTGTTATCGCAGGCTGACTGTTTCATTCAGTTATTTACGACTTGAAGTGACCATCGAGTTTGTGAAAATAACAAATTTTTGAATGAAAAATAAAATATGTACAGCGATTGGATTGTTTCAAAAAAATTGTGGGTGTCGATACGAATCTAAATGAATGTTTTATGAATAGTTTTTTTATAGAACTATTGTATGGTTAAACGACGATATTCGGTGCCTCTGAAGAAATAGTATTTCTCATGGCTTAAAACAAATTTTCAGATGTTTAGCTCGACTTAAAATATTTTTCATCCGGGAAGAGCTAACAATTGAATTTTGTATTCGGAGATATTTTAACTCGAAAATTAAATATTTTTTCCTAGCAAAAAGAATCCACTTCCTATGATTTCTTTTTAATTTGGTAGATATGAGATTGATGTAATGTATATCAATTTCCTTATATTGATATAGTACCTCATACAATATACTTAAATGTATTAGATACCAAAATATTTCATAATGTAAACAATATTCTGAACAATGGTACAGCAATTTTTGGCGGTGACTCCGAGTCCCCACTCGAGTGCTAAGGATTAAATATTTGTTTAAACCACTTTTTTTCATTAGAAGTTAGAAACGCCTCGTGTACTGTGCGAGAAGCTTGAAAAGTAAACGTAAAGACAGTATAGATCCGATTTTGTTTTTGTCGCGCGAGGCTCGGCACAATCGTATCCGCATACAAATTACTTCAGGAAGGAATTTCTTTAAGTGTAACTGGTTCAAACCAAGTTAATTCGCCGGTTCGAGCCTGCTGTTATAGCATTTGGCTATTTTTTCAATTATGCTTGATGGGGTGCTTGAGAAAATTGGATAATATTCGGAAGAACGAAGTGTTGAATCATTTTGGTGCAATTGTAATGGAAGAAATTGTTAATTCAGTTCAACACGTTCGACGGCGAAGTTTCCATCACGAGAGCAATGTCATGGTAAAATACCATTTACAGTATTATTAATTAAGTGGACACGCCATTACCTTGTTGCTAATTGTACTGAAAAACATGTAAAAGGTACTGTTCGAAAGCTGAATATTTTATGCAATTTAATTTTCCAGCGACGGTCATCGGTGTACGCCGTGACAGTTTTAATGTCAATTAACATTCAACGTTTTAATGTAACGCATTTTAATAGTGTTGTACGAAGTTGTTCATCGACTTCATTTTTTATATAATAATTAACAGAGACGTGACGAGAACATAGAAGAAATTAACGTTCACTGTTATTCGAGATGATGTTCCGACGGATTAGACACTGCTGATTAAAAAAAAAATAGAAAAAGTTACGTATCATTGTACAGAAAAATCATCGACAGAACACTAATAACAATTTAAGAGCTAAACTTTTGTGTATAACAGTGATTCATTTGTTTGCAAATTTTAATTATTCTTTAGACTGGAATGTGAAATGTTTACTTATCTACAATCGTTAAAATAAAACGAATCGTTTTTTCCAATGTCGACCAACGGCTTGAATTTTTTAAGACGTTAGAAGGATTAGATAAAAAATTTCAATATTGTGACCTGTAGTTTTTTCTAGCAGTTGCGACCAATAGCAATTTTTGAAAAAAGTTATTGACGCATTACCTACTAAATGAATCATCTAACATCTCAAAAAGAAACTCAAGCTATTTGGTTCAATTTTAAAAAGGTTATTCGTTTTTAAATGGTGTACGAATACATTTTTACACTGATTGTATAATCAAACCTCGTTCAATGTTTCATGTAAAAAAATAATATTCTCCAGATTCAATTAACGTTTAATGAGGATGTTGCGATTCTTTATTCTGTTTAATTATTTTATGTAGTTTGGTAGTTTAAAGATGTTAATATTCAACTACCAAATAACTGCTTTTTGAAATTAATCGTACTCATTTGAAATAACTTGAATATTTAAAAAATAAAGAGCCTATTAAAGGTGTCAATTTTGCAAGAATTAACATTTACATATATATATATATATATATATATATATATATATATATATATATATATATATATACATATATATACATATATACATATATATATATATATATATATGTATATATATATCTGGATTGAAGTCATCCTTTATATTTAAATTCTAGAAACAAGAGGATTCCAAATTCCCAAAAATTTATAATAGTTCGAAACTCATTGCAAATTACTTGTTTCCAAACTACCGTCGAACCGACCGGGCTCAACCAGTGAAATCAGCTATAACTATCATCGAACCCAATTTCACGAGCACCGGGACACCGAGTGAACGTATCAGAGTATTTAAATTCAGCAACACCAATACACACTTAACTTGTCAATTCATTTACACCTCGGCGCATGTATTTATTCGATCAAGCAAACAAACGATTTTTCCTCGTCAGATCGATATTTACAAAATTATAATCAACTTTTCGACCGTTTCTTTTCAGTACATCGACAGAAGTACTGTAACGTATATGTTTACGTTTGATTTGCAATTCGATTTTACATTTCTAAACTGTGCAAATCATGATTGAAAATACACAGTTCTGCTGGAAAAATTAATTGAAATGTTGCGTGAAGTTTATATTTCGCGTAGAACACTAATTTTGTTATATAATTGTAGTTTGATAGTAACTTTGTAATTTATAATTCTTTCCTTTTATTCAACTTTTTCAGACAAAAATATACTACATAATATTCGTTTAAATCATTCCCTTCGATACTACCAACGAAAATTATTTTTATTAAAAAAAAAATGGTATCTCGGGAAAACTTTCTATTGAGAGATACCTTAAATGAAATTGTAATATCTGTCAATGCTTTCATCGATATTTTAAAATCTGTATTTCGATAGTTTCGCTTGAAAATCTACAAAAGTCAATACATAACACTAAATAAAGTAATTACATGTGATCAGTTCAAATGGCAGAATGATTTATAGCAAAGAACTTCAAAAGTTATAACGTATACAACAGCTTAAAAATATTTGAATGTAGGTGTATGTTTTGTTCACTCTTCGCTATTAATGTTAAATTTATTTAACATGCAACTGTGAGAATTATTGTAATAGACAAAATAGACAATCAAGTTTCGTATTCTTTTCGCTTCAATGGTAGTATGTTAATACTTTCTGTTAACACATGCTTGGATAATGAAGAACTCAGATATCATCTGATAATAGAATTATGACATATTTGGCCCCCTTTTTAAAGAAAAATGTGCTACATATGTTAGTAAAACTTACACAAATGAGTAACTAAAAAGAAAAGCACAAGACATCTATCGAGGCATTACTGTAACACCATTTCTTCTAGGAGACGTGAACAAAAATTGATTGATGTAGATACAGGAGGATGAAATTCCAGTGTTAACACATACTTGGATATTGAAGAACGTAGATATCATCGGTTCTGATAATAAAAGTATACCATATCTGGTCGCTTTTTAACAAGAAAAATATGCTAAATATGTTAGTAAAAGTTTCACAAACGAGTAACTAAAAAGAAAAGCACAAGACATCTATCGAGGCATTACTGTAACACCATTTCTACTAGGAGACGTGAACAAAAATTGATTGATGTAGATACAGGAGGATGAATTTCCAGTGTTAACACATACTTGAATATTGAACAACATAGACATCATCGGCTCTGATAATAAAAGTATACCATATCTGGTCGCCTTTTAACAAGAAAAATATACTAAATATGTTAGTAAAAGTTTCACAAATGAGAAACTAAAAAGAAAAGCACAAGACATCTATCGAGGCATTACTGTAACACCATTTCTTCTAGGAGACGTGAAAAAAAAATCGATAAATTTCGTGACAAGAAAATGAAATTCCAGTGATAATAGGATACCTGCATCAAGCTTCGTTTAGCGAGGAGGTTGGTCATTAAGTAATTGAACGGTTCCTCCCGTTCAATTTATTTCCCTTTTCTTAGCCTTCCCTGTCCCGATCGAATCCCCGCCCCGACAGCGCAACTCGGATTCCGTTCTCCTTCTGTTTCCGGGAATCAAAGTCGGCGTCGGTATTCGTCGCGACGCGTGCAATGCGATACCGTCGCCGGGAAAGCGGCTGCTCTTTATGGTCACGTAATAACCGACCGGCCGTTGAGGGGATTTTCGCGAACGGCAGCGAGCGAAGCAGGCGAACGAGGCAGCGGGGAAAGAGGCTGACGATGATGGGTATAAGGACGGCTGTCCGGGCTCGTTTTCGTCAGCCACCATCGCGAATCCCTCCGGGGACCTGGGCGGCAGCTGTCTACGGCTAAACCTGCCACTGGAAAAGCTCGTCGAAACTTAACGCGGTATGATTTTTGCCAAATGATACTTGGCCGGGTTTGCCTTCCTCCCCTGTTCGCCACGCGGATAGCTGATCTCTCTTTAACCTCTTCTCTTGTTCACTGAATTTGCTCCACTCTATCTAATGTAGGGGACAGAGGCACGGATTAAGACGCAAGGTTCATTCTAATACTCAGACAACTCAGGTACTAGCGTTTGAATTGAATTAGCACAGCAGACACAATGTCTAACACCGTTACTAGTTCTACACTAGTTTTACAAGGATGCTAGACGACATTAAGCACTAAAGTGTCGTTTCATATTTGTGATAAGCTATTTTCTGTCTTCCCAGTTTGTTATACAGATAGCCCTAATGTAGGGGACAGAGGCACGGATTAAGGTGCAAGGTTCATTTTAATGCTCAGACTACTCAGGTACTAGCGTTTGAATTGAATTAGCACAGCAGACACAATGTCTAACACCGTTACTAGTTCTACACTAGTTTTACAAGGATGCTAGACGACATTAAGCACTAAAGTGTCGTTTCATATTTGTGATAAGCTATTTTCTGTCTTCCCAGTTTGTTATATAGATAGCCCTAATGTAGGGGATTGAGGCGCGGATTAAGGTGCAAGGTTCATTTTAATACTCAGGGTACCCAGTTTGTTATACGGACAGCCCTAATGTGGGAGACACAGGCAAGGATTGAGATACAAGGTTCACTTTAATACTTAAACTACCTAGTTTCTAGCGTTTGAATTGAATTAGCACAGCAGACAAAATGTCTAACAACATTACTAGTTCTACCCTAGTTCTATAAGGATGCCAGACAACATTAAACACTAAAGTGTGTTTCCATATTTGTAATAAACTATGTTCTTTATTCCCTGTTTTTTATTCGGATAGCCCAAATGTAGGGGATTGAGGCGCGGATTAACGTGCAAGGTTCATTTTAATACTTAGGGTACGCAGTTTCTAGAGTTTTAATTGTATTAACATAGCAGACAAAATGTCTAACACCACTACTATTTTCTGTCTTTCCAGTTTGTTATACAGATAGCCCTAATGTAAGGGATTGAGGCGCGGATTAAGGTGCAAGGTTCATTTTAATACTTAGGGTACCCAGTTTATTAAGCGGATAGCCCTAATGTGGGAGACAGAGGCAAAGATTGAGATACAAGGTTCATTTTAATACTTAAACTACCCAATTTCTAGCGTTTAAATTAGCATAGCAGAGTAAATATCTAGAACTACTGCTATGTTCTATAGGTAATCACAAATAAACACAAGTATGAAGCACTAAAACAAAAATGTCGTGTCTTGTTCACTAAATTTGACCTACTTTATCTGATGTTGGGGACAGAGGTAAGGAGTTGGAATACAGGGTAGGGATGCAAGGTTCATTTCAATAGTTAGGCTACCCATTTTCTAGTGTTTGGTTTGAATTAGTATAGTCGATAAAATATCTAAAACCACTACTCTTTAATACGCATACAAAACGACATAAAGCACTAAAGCGACGTTTCATATTTGTGATAAGCTATGTTACTTCTTCCCTGTTTGTTATGTGGATAGCCCTAATGCGGGAGAAAGAGGTGGGGATAAAATGCAAGGTTTATTTTAATACTTAGGCTACCCAGTTTCTAGCGTTGAAAATAATTAGGACACAAGACAGAATGTTTAAAACCACTGTTATGTTCTGTAAGTATAGAAAAGAAAGCATATGTATGATGCACTAAAATAATTATCTCTTGTCTTGTTCACTGAAGTTACCCTACTTTATCTAATGTAGGGGACAGACGCAGGGATTAAGATGCAATGTTCATTTCAATACTTAGGCTGCTCAGTTTCTAACTTTTAAATTGTATTAGCATTGCAGATAAAATGTCTGAAACCACTACTATGTTTTATAAACATACGAGTAAGCACAAACATGAAGAACGAAAGTGTCGCTTCATATTTATAATAAACTATGTTGTTTCTTTCTTGTTTGTTATGCGATAGCCCCAATGTAGGAGACGCGGTGGCAGGGATTGAGATGCAAGGTTCATTTTAATGCTTAGGTTAGCAGACAAAATGTTTAAAAGCACAGCTCTGTTCTATAAGTATAGAAAAGACAGCACGGGTATGAAGCACTAAAATAATAATCTCTCTTCTTGTTCACATAATTTACCCTACTCCTTTATCATTACCCCTATCTGATGTAGGGATTAAAGAAGCTACACAGGAATTAAGGTACAAGAATCATTTAAACACATACAATTAACCTACTCAGTTTCTAACGTTTAAATTGAATTAGTGCAGCGGATGAAATTTGTATGTGAAGATTACTATTTTTTTATTAGGATAGACAGGAAAGCAGATGCTTTGAATACCTAAAATTTGATTTGTATTTCTTATAAAATTGCGAGATTGACTTGAGAATAGAGTAATCAAATCATTGGAACATACATAAAATAATAAACAGATATCACAAATATTATACGATTATATGTTAATAGTGCAGCAGATGAAAGTATGTGAAGACTACTATTTTTTTTATTAGGATAGACAGGAAAACAGAGGCATTGAACACCTGAAATTTGTTTTGTATTTCTTATAAAATTGCGAGATTGGCTTGAGAATAGTGTATCAAATTAGTTGAACATACATAAAATAATAAACAGCTATCACAAATATCATACGATTATAAAATTGCAGTTTTTTATTTAAATATGCTTCTTGGTTTGTTCATAATAGACGTATTTATTATTATTATTCGATGTTGCGAGTCCATTATTACGCGGAGAAAAAATTGGATTTCAGGTTTGCAGCTTCTCTGATAACCACATTATTAGTAATTAAGGTATTTTGCTTCCCTTTAGTACGCGAGACGAGCAGAACGAAGCTGTGACATAATTCGAAAACAAAGGCGGCCACGGGCTCTCGATAAGCTCATTACTTGTAATCAAAGAGTCTTAATTCTTGTTGAGTAATAAATGGTTAGACAGAATCTTTCAACACTTTTACATAAATAGTTCAATCTTCTTGGCAACTGGGGTAAAATAAATTGCACGAATTCAGTTATCTAGTTCTTTTGAAGTTTTCGAAAGTCTCAGAGTGTACCGATAGTATTCAGTGGGATAGTAATAACGAAACGTGATTACTTTTATTCAACTTGTTATCGCTAGACTGCTATTATCTTTATGCAAAATAAATTTTTTTTTAGCTAATTGCGAGAAAGGAAAATTAAGTAAAAATGTACTTTTTCTTTTAAAATTATAAATGTTTGTAGTTATATATAACATGTACGATAAAAAAAGAAATTGTCATTATAGATCTTACAATTAGTTGGAATTAAGATAAAATGATTTAACATTTAATGGTATTGCATGTTTAGGCTAATTGTTCATATTTATTCGCCCTTACACGCGTGACCCTGGAAATGTTGAAGTAATAAAATGAATGAAGAATGTTATAACAATAAAATGTATAGTGTGACACAGATGCAAGTGAAACAGTTGACTGTAATTGGTCGATTTAATTGGCACGCAGGCTCGGTCCACCAGTCAGTATAAATGTATATCAGATCGTTTTAAACGGAATATTCCACACTATCAATCATTTATTACAATCGTAATGTCAGGAAGTGTTAACGTTAAAGAAGTTCTTCAATTTAGTCCGGTAAATGGAATTGCGAAGCAGTTTGTTGTCAGATTACTTCCAATGAACCGGTTTTTTCGACAATGAAGGTTGAAAGCTAATTTATAACAAACCAAATAATATTTCTTTTTAAATAGTAATTTAGAAAACTATACTATATGTTATTCCTGTACACTTGTAGAAGAACAATTTAACTGGCATTTGATTCTTGTAATAATAGGAGATTTACATTAATAATGTTATTAATTACACAATGGCCATGGGAGTAATATGCAACATATATTCTATACCGATTATAAGGCTATCGATGTTTCATCACTCCATCAATAGATTCATTCGGTTGTAAATAAAACATGACGCTGTATTCTATAACAATTGATATTTCATTATATTTGGAAGATTTTTACCATGGTAAACTAAGTTCCAGTAATATGACGATGAAATTGTCTTCGGATTTTCTCAATCGTGTGTACAATTTTTTGTTGAAACTAACAATCAGTAAATAAATAATTACCTTGATAATATATTCGGCCGCTCTAAAAAAGACGATAACTCTTTTAATATTGTATTATACGATTTGAACATTTTTGGAAGGGTAGAGCAATTAATTCACTACAGGATGTGAAGAAAAAATTTTTCAAACATTACAATTGATCGGAATTGTTGAAAAAATACTAAAAGTTGCATTTTACAACTTTATTACTAATTTTAGTCACGTTGTGCAGCAAACCAATTGTTCTAACTTCCTAAAAAAAAATTTCAAATCGTATGGTACAATCTTGAAAATGTTGTTATCGTCTTTTTAAAAGTGTACGAAAATTAGTGGGAGCATATGTTGTACATTTTTATGTGGGTCTATATTGGAACTTTAAAACATATGCCAATTATATACACTGTGAGAGTTTCATCGAAATATGAAACGAAAAGATGTTGGAATCCTTTTTAATAATTCCTTAGAAAATTAATAATTGCTTTTGTAAATTATTAAAGAAAAAATTATTATATTGACTATTGATATCAGTTGATTTAATAATTTACAGACGCAATTATTAATATCCTTGAAGATGATCTGAACATATATCGAAACACCGAAATTTGAATTTGATAAATTGCAGAATTGCTTTTAAGTAAAAATTGATCGAATCAGTGCGTCGAGAGCATTAATACATCTTTTATAAGCGAATATACGATCGATAGAAAGGAACATTTAAACTTTCTTTAATTTGGAATCTAAGTATTCCAGTCTTGTTGGGACACCCTTTCCGATATCTATTAGCTTATGTAATTAAATAAACATAATTAACTAAACGAAGTTTTATTAACACATGCAAGAGAACTACGAGCACGAGGAAATCAAGTCTTTCTGGTTTAACCGTCATACGTTCCTCAGGGTGAAATTCACCCCTTCGATATTCTCACATACTGTAAAATTATACATCCTTTTATGTGTACATCGTGAGATGTATTTCTTTAAAATGTTATGCTATAAATAAAACATTATGTGTTGATATAATGTGTAAAATAAAAATGAGCGAATGTTATTCTAGTCTCTGTTATGAAGCTACTTTTGAGGAGCGTACAAGGGTTAAATGTTACACGTTAAGTGAGGATCATTCGGGCTGGAAAGTGTTGAAGAAACTGAAATATGGGTCCCATGGAAATCACCGACACAAATTTCCCTGACACGGTTTTCACCGACAACATTTCACCGAAACAAGATTTGACCGACAACTACTTTGGCCGACAACGCTTTTAACCGACAACGATTTTGACAGACGACGAATTTGATCGACAACTAGTCTAAAGTCTTCTTTAAATTATTGCTAAGATAAGAAATATTAAATTACCTATACAGTAATGCGATTTCTGAAAGTATTAGGTATAACGATATAAAATACAATATTCTATTTTGTGTATTCAGATTTTTAAAATAGAAATATTTTATTTCGTGGTTCCGATTGTTAAAATAGAAATATTTTATTTTGTGGTTCCGATTGTTAAAATAGAAATATTTTATTTCGTGGTTCCCATTGTTAAAATAAAAAATATTTTATTTTCGAAATTGTATATCTTATTGAAAATACTATTTTCTTTAAGCAAAATAAAGTCGAGAATATTAAATGGTATTTGAAATATTTGTTTCGCCAAATAATGCCCACCACTGGTGTAGAACAATAGATTAATTATTGACATACATTTCAACAATAACAAACGCAAATATGGCCCTAAAGTGGTTCAGCCGGGTCTGGCACCTAAACGTTCGAGCATTGGTCAGAACGAATTACGTTAGCACTGGTTAATCTGTATTTAAGTAACACATTGTAGAAAACGATGGAACGAAGGTGTGAAAAATAAGAAGAAAGGCACACACAAGGCCCGACGAATCCACTAGCACGCGTGTCTATCACGTTCGCTCTGATTAAACTTAATTCAAAAGACGTTCCAGAAAAAGGCCCTAACCGCGGTCGAACTGCCGCGATGCCGGCTCGCGCTGTCTGCCGTCCAATCCTGCCAACTTAACCTCATTAATAAATTAATTAGATATTATTGCGTTGGCAGCCAGGGCGGCAGCTGCGGGCCACCTCTCCTTCCCTCTTCATCTTCGTCTTTCTCCGTTTCCTCTGGGCCCGCAGATGATACTCGGGACGCCACTATAGTATACGTACAAATGGAGGGTCAAGACCCGTGACGTCATTTCTTCTGACGATCACGCAGATACGCACACGTTGCCCGCACGTTTTCCATCATCCAAACAATCACGAAATGTTGATCGCTTTCTTTCCGTTGCCGGCAAACTGGCCAACCGTTTGCAAAAGATACGATCATTTATTAACCATCCATCCCTCATTTCAAGAATCTGTCCCTCGGTGTCAAATTGACGCAGCAACTCAAAATAAAAAATGTAAGGAATAGCCTTTGTATTTGTTATAAGCAATCGTTGACAAACGTGTTTGTCACGGGCACGTTCCTTTCGATCTGTCTTCTTTTTCTAATTCGTTGGCGATCCTAATTTTACAATTCTGTTGTTATTTTCGTTGGCGATCGTAATTTTACAATTCTGCTGTTATTTTCGTTGGCGATCGTAATTTTACAATTCTGTTGTTATTTTCTTTTCGTAATGAATAGCCGTATTTATTATAAGCAATCGTTAACAGACGTGTTTGTCACGGGTGCGTTCGTTTCGATCTGTCTTCTTTTTCTAATTAGTTGGCGATCGTAATTTTACATTTCTTTTGTTATTTTCGATTTTCTACTTTTATAAATTTCACTATATATAGGGTTGTCTGCTAATACGTATACATACATACATTCAACCGTATAAAAATAATTTCAATGTTTTTCTAGTCGAATGGATGATTTAACATTTACATCTTAGGTTTTTTGGTTGTGTTCCGCATTAAAAGAAAGAAAAGTCACACAAAGTTTCGGGAAGATTTACCTACAAATAACAGAACAGTACCTATACGTAACTTGTTTTGGGGAAAACTGTGTGAAATTGGCACGAGGGACGAGGGAAATTTATAAACTTTTAAATAAATTTATTCAATATGTAACGGTGTATGAAACTTTTCATTGCTTTTCGTTTTTCGTTAATAAGTTCAGGAGTGTTATCTTAAAATTTCTATTTCTAACTTGAGTTTGAGCACCCCAAAATTTTTACAGCTTGCGGCCTCCACTTGACTTGACCCGCCATTGGGCCCCGGGATATCATAGGGTCCCGAATTCGTAGCATTCATTTCTTCGTTACAAAACAATTCAATTTATTTACTAAAAATTAAGTTTAGTTGAGTTCTCTTGCAACTGTATTTTACCACGTTTTTATCTAACCTGAGTTTGAGGACCCCAAAATTTTTACCGCTGGGGCCTCCACTTGCCTTGATCCGCCACTGGATACGATGTGTGTTCAAGAAGTAACGGGAATTTTCTATGCTTTCTGAGGATCAATATAAAATTCGCAAATAATTTTGTTACATGAAAGTCTACTTAATTCAATTTTTGTAATTGTGCGTTGGTATTTGTAAACACTATTTATTGTGTTTCAAACGTTTAAGACAGGTACAATCTTTAAAATCTCAATGTTGTATATTTTATTAAATACACAGACACTTGAAGATAAAATATGTTACTAGAATTTTATCATCAAATTCCTGTATATTTAATAAAATATACTATATTGAGATTTTAAAGATAGGTATATAATGAAGGTGTATTTAATAAGATATAGTATGTTAAAATTTTAAAGATTGTTACCTTTCGTCGATTTTTAAAATACAATAAATAGTTTCAAGCTACCTAACCTATTCAACTGAACCATGTATCAAATTGTACAACAAAAAGAACAAGTCCACGAAAGAGTTGTTGGTAGATTGATTGGACAGTTTCGAATCTCTATAACCGTGAACGATGTTGAATTGACGTTAGGGATATTCGTAAGATTAGTGATTTAATGGAAGTTGGTGATGTAATTTGTTTAACTGAAGGATAGTTAGATATCTAAGATTATAATTTGACATTAAATGTTGGCATTTGTGTATAAAGTTAAAGAAACTGAATAGCGTCTGGAGTACTTCTTCATTGGACAACTTTAGGTTGATCACTTTGCGTATGAACACTAGCCTGTAAATTGGATAAGAAATTGAAGCTTGGACCATACTGATAAGAGGATCAATAATAAGGCTTATGGACTTGCATTGAGATGCAAGGTGGTCATTTTAAGTATCGTTTGTGAAGGCGTGCACGCGAGATTGTTGCCAACAAAGCATACCGTAAGACGAAAATAGGATTAGATGTTATATAATTAGGTTGCGGATTTTATTACAAAATTACAATTCACCCACTGTGAAATTGTATTCACTGTTTCGAATCTGATCTAATCAGTTTTGTCATAATTATTACTATAAATTTGATTTGGAACTTCCATGTTTTCTGTGGAACAATATAAGATTCGTAAATAGTTTTGATAAATGAAAGTCTACTTAATACAATTTTCTTAATTGTGCGCTGATAGTTGTAAAACTATTTATTGTGTTTCGAACGTTGAAGAAAGGTACAATCTTTAAAATCTCAACACAGTATATTTTATTAAATACTCAGGAATTTGAAGATAAAATTCTAATAATAATTTTATTATTATAAAATAGATAAAATTCTAGTAACTAGTCATTGTTTCATTTATAAATTCATTGTTATATGAATGTATAAAATTCTATTAACAATGTTATCTTCAAATTCCTGTTTACTTAATATATACATATATATTTGTTAATATGAGTAGGTGCAAAAAGGAAAACAGTGAAAATATCAGGCGATTTTAAGAATACGGATTGTATTATGCGTAATTTATTAAAATTATTAGAGGAAGAAACAAATATCTACTCAGCCCATCTGCTTCTTGCAATTTATGTACGAAATTTGTATTTTAACTAAAGATCCGCAGTGATAACATACTAGTCAGTCTCATAATTAATGGCACACACTTTAAATGAGAATGACCTTTTTGTAAATGGATCAAGCGACTCAATTTTATTACCGAGCTGGTTGAATTAGTTCACTAGACGATATGTAATGAAAATTTTGGAAAAACTGCGTTTAGTCTGAATGACGACGAATATAATGAATGTTGTTTTTTGTACAAATTTTGTACATGTATAAAAATTGTTCCGAACGAAAGTCGTTTGATATCGACAGGGGTATACAATGTATTGATTAGGCTCTTATCTTTTCGCTATTTTATCGAAATAGGAAGATGATCTTGAGTGTCTATGTATGTTATTTGACTTTAAATAATATGAAATGGCGATAAAAAATTACTGAGATATATGAGGACGAAAGCTAATAACTATCAATATTCTTTAATTGATCCCCAATGAAATATAATTCTCAAATCTTCGGTATCAAGCAGGTAAGTGGTGCATGGACTTGGATATTCATATGCAGGTCCATCATCTTCCACTGAAGAATATACGAGTAATTATTAATTTTTTTTGTTACTCAACAATCAATATTGTAACGAATCGCATCACTAAATATTACATATTATGAAACAAAAATTAAAGATTATCTCCATATCTCGATAAAATAGCGAAACATAAAAAACATAATGACAACATTGTATGTCCTATTCGATATCAAACAATTCTTGTTTTCAAATTGAAGAATTTAATGTCGATATTGTATGTCCTATGCAACATGAAACAATTCATATTAAATATCAAACAAAGAAACAAAAATTCATGATCATTTCTATTTCTCCATAAAATAACGACACATTAAAAATCTAATGACGACATTGTATGTCCTATTCAATAAGAAATAATTTTTATTTAAAACATTTTCTCATGAAACGTGTAATTTGTGAGTAGATGGTACAGTTAAGTCTGTTCACCCTGTACAATACGAAGAATTTAATGTCGATATTGTATATCCTATGCAATATGAAACAATTCATATTGAATAACGAACAAAGAGACAAAAATTCAAGATCATTTCCATTTCTCGATAAAATAACGAAACATTAAAAAGACTAATGACGACATAATGTGTCCTATTCGATATGAAACAATTCTTGTTTGAAACATTTTCTCATAAAACGTGTAATTTGTGAGTAGGTGGTACAGTTAAGTGAGTCTCCCTGTACAATAAGAAGAAACGATGTTGAGAACATTATGCGATAAAATCTGAAAAGTGAAAGCACCTGACAGGCAGCGTTCGTCTAAAGAACCGGGGAGTTAACTTGGAGAATTCTGGGTGCAGGAGAAGGTCTTCCGGGCCTAGAATCCTAATAGCGAAGGAGCCCGCGGCGACGCTCATTACGGGGTAGTATGGCGACTGGTAATGACAAAAAGCACATGCAGCATTATCATTGCGGAGTGTATGGCATTAAGCTGTAGGGGGCCAGGATTAGGATGTCGGCCATTACCGCGCGTCACTGACCGTTTATTCTACGCCGTGCACGGTGTGGTGACTTCCTCTAGACGCGTATGTATGCCTACATAACCAGAGGATGAGGACACTCGCGAGATCGTGAAATCTCGACGTACACGTTCACCTTTGGATGCTTGCTTCCGATTCGATATTTTGCTCTTGCGTACGCCGTCATTTCTCTAGGTCGTAATTACTGATGGGATCTGAAACATCTCGAATCGCTTCGATTCAATATCTACGACAACAAATTCGAATCACTTCCAACATAATTCGAAGCTTAGATATCTTGAAGCTCTTGGACGTCTTGGTAGTTCTTCATTGTTCTTGAAAAACCTGAAAGCATTAAATCCTTAAAAGGTTTCTAAGAATTGATACTTTTGAAATGTTACGTCTATCACGTCTTATTGATTACATAAATGAATGATGCAATATCTCGTTCAAGATGTAATAGAAAATCCATCAGACTGTTCGAAAACTGTCGTGTATTTTAATTAATTCGCCGATGAAACGCTCGCAAATGAACTTGTCAAAAAAGTAATCAATTTTCAATGTTTAGTGATTTTAAGCAGAAAGTACAAGCCTCGATTTGTATCGGATTTAACTAAATCGACAACAGTGTTGATCGCACCATATGCGGGCCGTCCAGCCGAGCTCTCTAATTTAACTCCGAATTTGTTGATTCGCTCACGAGAATTTTCAACGGCCCACCGTGGCTAATCAAATTCGAAATTTTACAAACTTTTCGTTAACACTAAACCCACCACGAGGGGTCAAACGACCCATTTTAGATTTTTCATTTGACGAATTATTGAGATTGTGCAGGTGTTCATCATGGGAATTGATTGAATACATTTTTTGTCTCCAGTATATATCATAGTGATAATAATAAGAGGTAAACATAAATAAATAAATTAAAAACATAAATAACAGGTTTGCACTTGTAGTTATATGGTAAATATATTAAATTTAATCTTCCATAAATAATAGTAAGTAATCGTGTAACAGTTTGAGAATGAAATATGTGAAATTGAGGTTAGGTTACTAAACCGTTATTAACATTCACCGAGCACTAAACGCAGTTGGTATACATTGCCTTCTAATCATGACAATATGGCATTTATTTAGTTTTCGTAGACGGGATATTTAAGTATGTACTTCAATAGAGAAGTTTACCAAAAAAATTTCTCAAAAAGCATATTTATACTTTTAATATTTCTAATCGAAAAAAATTCGCATGAGTCATTTTGACTGGCCCGGTAGTTCTAGTGTTAAACATAAAAATTAAATTCAATTTAATATGTTTACCATAACTGCAGGTGCAAACCTCTTATTTATGCTCTTATTTTATTTTTAGTTCGCCTAATGACAAATACTCTTGACCTGAATAATATTAGAACCGAATTTTACCCTGATCCATACATTAATAAAACGGTATTAGAAACAAATGAATTTTTCATTGACCTTCAGTTTTCCGGTATTAGCTGGTGAAACCGTGAGTGAACGATCATAGTGTAGTAATCGCGTAGTATTCGATGCTCCACACATCAATACGACATTAAGGACGATTCAACGACGCGCTTAGAAGGTCCGATGCGTTTAATGCGCTTGAACCAAAGCGGATAGCTCGGTCTAAATTGCGCTTAAGTAACTTAAATTTAATTTAATTTCGCATTGGCTCATTGGTGTCTCCGTTGGCAATATTTAATTCAATACGGGCGTAACATTGTGTTACAGACACTTGCGCAATGTTCGAGCCGGACTAAGGAAAATTGAATGGAAACGTGATCGCGAAAATATTGACGGGATGTTCAGAAGATTATTAAAAAAACAATCTATTCAGGTGTTTTTCGTGATGCAATAATTTTGGTAATTTATCAATAAATTTCAACGCGATCTTCCTGAACGTTTCATTATTACGATAATATTCTTAGAAAATGAGACGTTCTAGACCATCGATCTTTATGCAAAATAAAATTGTTCTGCCTCAATTATAATAAACAGTTTTTAAATGGAATTATGTTCCGTTTATAACGAGTGAAATTACTCGTTAATTATTAGGTTCAGGGCTAACGGAGGGCAATACTTTTTTACTCAGAATTCGACGTTCTTCCATATTTTGGTATAATAAATATAGTATTCAATTTAATCTTTCTTCTTTTTTGATTTTTATTTCTTTTTATCCATAGTCGTTTCTGTTTTGTTGTTATTTTTTAGTTCTTCTCCTTTTCTTTCCACCTGTTTTCATTTTGTCTCTTTGTTTCTTAATTTTATTTGTTACTTTTTCTCTTTTCTTTCATCTAGCCATCTCCCACTAGTATACAAGTTTTATCTCTTACTGGCGTGCTGCGGGCGGTTCCACGAATTGTATTCTTTAACATACTGACAAGGCTCGTGCCGCACTTATTTTATAATTTTATGTTTTGATCTATGTACCCCTTCAGACCATGCAACTTGTGTATACAAAGCATTTTTCGTGCAACGCATCCTTAGAAGTTATTATAGGTTTGTAAAGATACGAAATATTAAATTACTCATAAGTAATGCGATTTCTGAAAGTATTAAGTATAACGACGGAAAAAAATACAATATTCTATTTTGTGTGTTCCGATTGTTAAAATAGAAATATTTTATTTTCGAAATTGTATATCTTATTTGAAATACTATTTTCTTTAAGCACAATAAAGTCGAAAATATTAAATAGTATTTGAGATACTTGTTTCGCCAAATACATGCCCACCTCGGAATAGAGATATCGAGGCAAAGTGTCGCGTTGTGTCGGTATCCGTGAAGCGTTCGCGATCGGTTGTTCGAACAGAGGAGCGCTCGTAAAGACTTTCGTGCGTGATATATCTGGCCGAGAACGAAATTGACTCTTAATTGCAGCGGCGCCACGCGGGCATGAATAATTGGCGGCGTCAGGGACGAATTCGACGACGGATAATGCAGCAATCCCCGAATCGGAGCGTATCATTTATTCAGCGGCCCGTAGCCACCGGTAGCCGAAGCTGCGGATTTGCAAATCGTATTAACCCGAGCGCGAGAAAAAAGTCACCCCCTCGCTCCTGTCACGGTGGAGGGGGGGGGGGGATCAAAGCGCGGTGATTTTCATTCGCTCTCTAGAACCCTACCGCGATTTTCCTCCCACCCCACGTACCCTTTAGCAATCGTTGATTTAACCCGCTGATTAACTGGCGTCGTTCTTTGTTACGATTCGGTTACGTAGCGACTGTAAGAGTAGACTCTTACGCTTTTACAAGCGCAGCAATTATCGTTCTCAATTTTCCGACGTGTGCTCACGTTTCTGACCACCTTCTGACGTAAAATGCTGCGAATCGTACAGGGTAAATTATACAATGCTTGACACCCTCGTCAAAATCGTAGTGAAAATCTTTCTATCATTTTTTTTTGGAATATTCAAACGTGCGTGACTTTCTATTATATGTATGTAATGAGCTAAAGAGTTTCGCAGCGAAATCAGTTTGACGAGTCATAAATCTTTTATTATTATTATTTACCATAGACGAACTGAAGCCTTTTTACATAAGTGTTTACAATATCAAAGAAACAAAAAAAAGAGAAAGATACAATACTGCTCGTGTAATAACAAAAAGGGGACATGCACAAAAGAAAAATTTAATAATGGTACAATCGATATGGTATTATCATATAATCCTGCGTAGTTGCATTTTAAAATTTTGTAAAGAATCACTGAAAAAATCAATATTTATTATAAAATATATTCAGTGAATCACTGTTGGAGTATACAAAGAAATCAGAGTTGGGCAATTTAATCCTCGATTGACGAATTTTCTACTTCTATAATAGTCCAGTCGCGTAAATGTCACAATGTGTGGCTCAAAATGTCATTTTGAGAAACATTTCCTAATTTTGAACGTCTGTCCCTCTGTATCTATTGGGTTAAAAAATACGTTTGAAGGAAATTTAATGCTCTTTCTAGAAATGAAAAAAAAGTTCTTAAGACCCATAGTTTTTGAGTAATAAGCGAAAAACCAAAAAAAGGTAATAAAAATCGTGGTTATTCCCCGACTCCAAGTTAGCACATGGTCCTCGAGATCGAAAACTCAGATTCGACACCCCAGAGTATCCCTAAATGACGTGCAAAAATAAACGATAAATTCTTCTCGATCGAAATTAAGATATATAATAAGTTTGATGATATCGGCGCCAGGTTCGATCATTTATAGAAAAAACAACAAATGTGCAATTATTAAATCATGTTTCTAACGTTTCGATCCCGATCTCTGGCTAAGATAAGTATACAACATGTATGTGTACTATTTCTGTTTTCTTTTTCCGTTGGAATTACACGGTTTTTCAAAAATATTGATCATATTATATTTTTCAGACACAAAAATGTCTCTTTGAAAAAGATCCACATCGGGATCGAAACGTTAGAAACATGATTTAATAATTGCACATTTGTTGTTTTTTCTATAAATGATCGAACCTGGCGCCGATATCAACAAATTTATTATATGTCAAAAATAAAGTACGGAATACTTTCCAGGTAAAAGTACCTGGCGACTGGACTATAAGGATATACTGGCATAGTTTCGCTTTCTAAACCTGAGAGACCCTGTGCAAGTCTAATAGTTTTGTCATGGGGTGTAAAGGTGCAGAAACCAGGGTCGCTGCAAACGACGAAAACGTTTCGTCTACCGGCAGAGTACAACGGCGGACGATCAGTGGTGCAGGGGAGGAGGCTGGGATGGGAGACATCGTCCCGTTTACACGGGGAAATGCGCACACATGGGGCGGAATGGTGCGGGGGAGAGGGCCACAGACACGCCCCTGGCTCGCAAAGGTGCACAGAGTAGGAAAAGGTTAAGGGAAGAGAGGCCCTGGAAAAAAGAAGCGGAGGCAAAAGGGAGCAGAGAAAGGTGGATTGAGAGTGTTCCTTATATCGGTACCCCTGGAGGCTCTTCTCGCCCCCAGCTCCGCCCGGTCCTCCACGCCCCCCCCCAACCCATCCCCCACTTTCGGCCTCGAGGCTCCTGTTTTACGCTTTTCGACTTTTTCAAGATTTATCCCTGCCGCTTCCTAGCTAAATCGCTTTCCGGGCGAAATTTACGGTCGGGCAATAATACAGGAGCACCGTGCTACTCGAGCGTGTGTGGGCGTAAGGGGGTAGGAAAGATACGTGGGGACGAGGGTGTAAGAGGAAGCTCCACCCGGACGAGTAACAGTAAGGGAACCTACATACATTCCCAGCACGTTCCCGGCTTCTTCTCTACCTGACTGACTGCTTCCACCTCTTCCTCGAGCATTTTCTTTACGATCATCCTCCACCCCTTACGACGCGCCTCGGCTACCCTCGACCAACCATTTTCCTGGTGGGAGCAGTTTATATCTTACCTTCGACGCCTTGTTGGCGGTCATTGTTCTTGACCATTTCTCTGTGAATCGACCACTCGGATATCAGATTAACCTTTCGCTGCATAGAGCATCATATCTGATACAGTTAACAAATCTGGTGAACAGGGTGTCTCAGCCAAAGCAGGCCACCCAAACATCTCCTTTATTTTAAATCACACGAAAAATATGTATATGGCATAATTCACATGGTATCGAAGGTGGTATATCATAGACGAACAATTTTTTGTTGTCCGATTATTTTTCATAGTTTTTTTTTCAAGGCCATCGTTATTTTTTTATGTATGGGGAAATTCTTTTTTCGTTGTTTTCGTCATAATTAGATCAGCACTCTTGAATCATTGTAACATCTCTACTGTTTTAAATTGCACCCACTCGTGTTTGCCGTAACTGCATAAAACCCGTAGTTCATTGATTACGAACGAGAATAAACATTGATTTTATTTAAAACTAGCTGACTCGACAGACGTTGTCCTGTACAAATTTCCTTTGTAATTGTCTCGAATTTATTTCCTGAAAACTTTTCCAGGACCATAACGAACAAAACAAAAAACGAATCACGCATATCCATCGTTCGAATCTTGAGTTATGGTCATGAGTTCATACAAAAATCCGATAGAAAAAAGCATTTTCATGTTTTCCTGAATTTTTCATTTTTCCGGGAAATTTTTCCAATTTTTCTTTCCCTAAAAACCTTATTCGGACTATTACGAACATTTTTTGAAAAAAATTAGCCAAATCGGTCCAACCGTTCTCACGTGACCAACGAACAGCATTTCATTTTTATTATATAGAATTATATAGAATAAAGTCGTTAAGAAAATTCTATAGGGACTTATCGTCCCTTAAAAAGGTTTAAGTATTTTTTTCGTTATATTCCCTTCTGTAGTCCAAAAAAATGTGATAATCTCTCACAATTTTGATAAGAACATATGCTTGAATAAATAGATTTATGTAATAATTTCTAATGGTATCATCCTTGTAACTTCGATAATTATAAAATAAAAAATGCGAAACCGATCATTTGACCTGTCGTGGTAAAGATATTCAAAATATTAAAAGATACACCATGGGATACAGAGTGGACCGAATTTTCTGCAGAAATTGTAACACAATGTTACAACCAAAATTTTGTTATCGATTGACGAAATAAAATTGTTCCGTGAGAGACGAGGTATGCGATGTCAACAATCGTTTCGTGTTCACTGTAGTAGTTATTGCAGTATATTATTGCAGCATTTGCCATCAGAATGTTGGACGGTTGCCAGAACAAATATCTACTAAATTCGAAGGTATTCAATTTAATGTCAGTAATGTACACTATTCTTCTATAGGAAGATTTTTGTAAACAGCTGTGCTTCACTATGATAAACGCTAAGCTATCACTGTTATTGGAAATCACTTTGTCCCTCTTCGAACGTTGTTTAAACATTTGTAAAGGTTTATAATTTTATAGATAAGCCTACTGTTGCATCGAGAGTGTATGCAGAATAAGTCTACGCAAGAATCATTCGTAAACAGTGAATAAATGTTCGATGTTATGTCATTACGATTATAAAGATAATTTGTTAGGTTGTGGAAGTTTCAGAAATGACGTTCGTTCGTTATCAATTAGGTTCACTCGGGATACATCGTCTGTATAGTGAGGGTAGGCTGAGGATATGTTGGTGCAAATTTGGCTTATTCCCCTCCGTAGCTCATTATGCCACGTTTACAAGCTATCCCCACCGCGTAACTTCCGTTGAGCTCGTACAACTTCATCAAGTATAGTCTCTTCGAAATAGGTCATCGTCAGTTTCTGGCAATTTCTCTCGCAAATGCCAGAAAAACTGCAGCATCGTGTACTCCTTCTATTAACGAACTCCGAACGAAACTAGCTTTATTGCATGATTTAACTTATTAGCTGTATGCAGAATTGCTGGTAGAATTAAATTAGAAGCAGAGAATTATTAATTTTATCATTGTGACAATTATTACACTGCGGGTCTTTATGCATTTATAGGAGAATTGAGTAGATGCAATTCAAATTGTTGGAACATTTTGAAAATCGAAGATGTCAATATATGATTTCTCCTCGATTAACCCTTCACTGCATTTTTTTAATTGGGATGAAAAAATTGAAAGAACATCAGTTTTTGTGTTGTATTTAAGGGAAAAATATATAAGAAAATTAAAACAACATTGTCAGAGAAATAAACATTATTTAGAATAGTAAGTTTTTCATTCTTAGTTTACTATATGTATACCAGATTTGTTAACTGTATCAGATATGATACACTATGCAGCGAATGGTTAAAATCATTAATGGAAGAGATACCATTCAATTTAGTTTCTAGTTCTTGCAATCGATGCAGACAATTTTTATTTTGCATAATGATCCGCAGACTAATAATTATTCTTTACTGCAGCAACTTAAATATATTTACTGCTGGAATGAAACCGAATTTTCTAGAGCAATACTAGCTATACATGTATAGTCATCACTAGACTGTGCGTGCACACTTTTATGCAAAATAAACATCGTCTGCGTTAATTGAAAAAACCAGGAATTAAATCAAAATTTGATTCTTTCTTTAATAGTTTTAATTGACTGAAACTAACACATAAATATTTGTTAATGCTTTCTCGAATACAAAGGAACGTGTGTGAAAACAGAAATTAATAATATCTTAATTTTATTTTCACCTGAAGGAATTTACGTTTAAAAAAATCAGTATAAAATGGGAACTCTATTAATTACATTTTCATCATAATTCATTATGGCTTTCAAATTTTGTTTATTAGTGTACAATAAACAAATAATATTTAAACCACCCAGAATGTCTGAGATAATTGATCGAACTATAAAACAATAGTGTTCACTTTTAAGCATTATTAATTTATATAACAGAATTAGAGCATTAAAAATAATGTTATTTAATGCAATTGTAAATCTTGTAGTTATACAAATGTTAATTTTTTAACGAGCAAATTGACGTACGTACGTAACATAAAAATTGATGGAAAGATATCAATAAAGTATCCAAAATGTTATGCAAAATGGTATGACAAATTTTAATGAGTAATATTGAAGTATTTATATATTTAATACTGTTAAACAATCTATTTTATGATGAATGTGTACGTAGCATAAAAATTGGATGGTGGAAAGATACGAATAAAATATTTAAAATGCTTTTTAAAAATAGTGTGATAAATTGTAATGATTAAAATTGATGTGTTTAAATATTTAATACTGTACGAACTGCGAAATCTGTTCTCAGTATGGCACACTGTTTTCGATATACGTGTAAAGAAATAGTGGTCACTTAGAATCATGGGAAAGCCCCTTATCTATTATTCACAGGGTGCAAAAGCACAGCGGGCCAATAAAGTATATAAATGATGTTCTAACGTGAAAATGCGACGACTGCGGTCACTTGTCCGCACGTGACCGTTGAATTTCCGGCGAGGATTTCACGGGAAATGGTTTATCGGATACGATAGGGACTCGGAAAGAGGGGCTGATGAAAAGGAATAGAATTCACTTCATAAAAAATACGAGTAAAGTGGAATGATTTAAATCGTAACCCAATTTGTAGGAAATAGCTTCTGTAAAATGATAGGAATATTTAAACATTCATTTTGTATGCTCCAGTCGCTTCAGGAATTATTGCATAATTTGATCGATTCGACCATTCTAGATTTAACAGTGATGAAAGAAAGTACCGTTTGCAATTAGAATACTAGTCTATGTTATAATGTAGCGTTCATCTTTAAAAAATTCAACACGACAATTTGATTTCTATTATGTACTATGTATGTTTGGTAAATGTTAATGACAATTTTTACGACGAACTATTTACAAATTTGTATAGTACATTAGCAATGAAGCAAATGATTTAGTAAAATGATCAAGATATTATGACTGACTGTTTGAAATCATTTTTTAACTCCAAAATTATAAATCCATTTTAACACATTAATTTATAAGACATTCCACAGTAATATTTAGAATAATGATATTGCAAATAACAGGTTTTTATTCGTTAACTGTTTTATTGTACCATGTACTTTAATCGATAACACAAGACGTTTATTTTTAGAGTAAATAACTGGAAACATTGTAAAAGAGTAATTTATATAATTTACACTGATTCGCTGTGTTTGCTTTACACAGCACATACTTTTCTAACGTACCATTTTCTAATGAATTTCGTCATTTTCGTTGTCAGTTCACTATCTTCTATATTTGAATTGACGCATTAATCCTTCGCTGCATGATTTCTGAAATTGGGATGATAACATTGAGAGAAGGTCAGTTTTCGTGTTTTATTTAGGGGAAAAACATTAAGAAAAATTAAAACAACATTTTTAGAAAAATAAACATAGTAAGAAAACACATTCTTAGTTTACTACATGTATACCAGATTTGTATCAGACACTAGCTACCCCGACAGGCGTTGTCCTGTCCACATTTCAATAAATTTGTTTGTGATCGTTTTGTGAATTTGTGAAAAGCTATTGGAAATGTGTAAACGAAGTATAAATAAGAAAAAAACGTATTTCTGAGTGATCATTGTATCTATTAACAATTGTGGCCATGGATATTCAATTTAAGGACTACATTTAGAAGATGATTTTTGCTGTTTGTCCGAATTTTCCGACTTTCCTTTGTAATTGTCTCGAATTTTCTTTTCTGCAAACTTTTCCAGGACCATAACGAACAAAACAAAAAACGAATAACGCATATCCATTGTTGGAATCGTGAGTTATGCTCTTGAATTCATACAAAAATCCCATTGAAAAAAGCACTTTCATTTTTTCCCGAATTTTTCATTTTTCCGGGCCACTTTTCCAATTTTTCTTTCCCTAAAAACGTTATTCGGACTATGACAAACATTTTCTTTAAAAAACTAGTCAAATCGGTCCAACCGTTCTCACGTGATGTCGTGACCAACGAACAGCATTTCATTTTTACCACGTTTTTTTATTATATAGAAGACAAGATGATACACTATGCAGCGAAGGGTTAAATGAAATAGTATTTATTTATGCAATTATTTCAATGTTTACAATTTCATAGAAAATTACAATTTTTCTCAGTCCTGGAAATATCTAACGGAAAGAAAAAACCCATACCAAAATACACTTTTCATCCATTTCGTTGCATGTCTTTCAGTTTCGTCGTGGGGTGTATTTTCAGTCGGGTCGAAACCGAAGATGAGGTTGAAGATTGCGATGATTAATCAATTCTGAAGATTTATTGGAGCAGAAGGGTATAGTAGGGGGCGGTAGGTGGTTACGCTGGCCGAAAGATTGGGAAGCGTTGGACAAGGGGCGCGACATATTGGATGAAATTGGCGCATATCAAACAGGGAAGCAATTGGAATATAGCGGATCCAGATCCCGTCCCTACCGACTCACGCTTGGTTCCGTTGGAAATGGTGCCCTCGGGGTGAAACGGGAAAGCGAAACCTTCGACTGCGCATCACCCATCTCTCTCTCTCTCTCTCTTTCTCCTTCTCTCTCTCTCTCTCTCGTTCTCTGTTCCACGTAGCACCCTCCGGCTCTATCACCGCCGCCACTCGATCCCGCCACTTCTACCCTTTCCCCTGCTACCGGATCTGCACCCACGCCTCGACGGTGCCACGATATTATATCGCCGGGAAAGCCTATCTACTTGCAGACGCAAGTCCAACTTCTCTCGTCTTGGAACGAACTTCAAATTAGATACAGCTCCGAGTACAATGGTGTGCTCGGCAAATATGATAGCGTAATTTGGTATTCTCTTTGCTGTAATCGGCTGAGTCGTACGATTTGCGGAGGATTCGAGTGTGTTTGTCGACCGAGACATTTTCCATCCGGCTGTTTTATCTGCGAAATCGGTTCTTTCGTTATCTCTCTATCTATTTCTATCTCTATTTTACACTAAACCTAACACTGGTCAAAATTAACGCTACACCTATTTAACACTGGCCAAAATCGCAGCATTCATTTTTTATTACAAAAAAATCAATTTATTTACGATAAATTAATCTTATGAGAGTTTTCTTGCAATTCTAGTTCTAACTTGAGTTTGATAGCCTCAAAATTTTTACCGCTTGGGGCATTCACTTGACTTGAGCCGCCATTGGGCCCCGAATTCGCAGCATTCATTTTTTTATACAAAACAATTCAATTTATTTACGAAAAATTAAGCTTATGAGAATTTTCCTGCAACTCTATTTCTAACTTGAGTTTGAGGGCCCCGAAATTTTTACCACTTGGGGCCTCCGCTTGACTTGAGCCGCCATTGGGCCCCGAATTCGCAGCATACCTTTTTTATACAAAACAATTCAATTTATTTACGAAAAATTAAGCTTATGAGAATTTTCTTGCAACTCTATTTCTAACTTTAGTTTGAGGGCTCTTAAGTTTTTACCGCTTGGGGCTTCCGCTTGACTTGAGCCGTCACTGTCTCAGCATCAGTCGAAACTAAGATTTCGTAAGGTAAAGACCTTCCGTCCGCACTGTCAAGTAAAGAATAGTTTTATTTTAAAAGTACCAGTAACACTCGTTAATAAAATTTGGCAATATGCAGGGTGGGGTGGAGATTAAATCGGCAGGGGTTGATTCTGCATGGAAAAATAAGAAAAACTTTGCTTTAACAATTTAATCATCCGAAGCTTCGTTTTCGAAAAAATCGAGTTCGAAAATGCAGCGATTACGCGTGCTATTACATATGTAGGCATCGTTTGACGCGTCTGATCATGGCCAACCAATTCTACTTCCTGCATACTACTAGAGCCACGTAAACCCGGCGGATCCTCAAACTCGATTTTCTCGAAAACGAGGCGTCAAACGAAAAAATGTTATTTCTTTTTCTCGCTATATTTTTATATACACTGTGGCAATTATAAAGCGTTACAGACGAATATCTCGAAAAGCATTGATTTCACGCAAAAATCTATCCGACGAAAGTTGTGCAGTACCGAGGGGACAACATGCGCTGGGACTTTTATTTAAAAAAAATAAAATTTCAATTGCTTCGAGCGCAGTGTTAAAAAATGAATTCTCTTTTTTGAATTTTTGATCGAGAGGTTTATTCGTCTATCGAGACTTACGATATAAAAGTTACAGCACGTCGGTGTAACCGAAAAATATCGAGGTTCCTGGTTTTACGATCCGTTCGAACCGAATCACTTTGATTGCTCGGTGGTTGTAGCGTTGAGGGGATGAAAGAGAGAGAGAGATAGAGAGAGAGAGAGAGAGAGAGAAAGAGAGAGAGAGAGAGAGAGAGAGAGGTTTTAATTTTGTGGTATTTTTGTGGATGTTCCTTTGGCAGTGGATGCGTCGAACAGAAACAGTAGCTCGAGGCAGTAGCTGGTTCGTAGCTGTCTCTACTTCACGACTATGTAACCGGAGAATCAATACGATCCTCCTCCTCGTTCGGTGCACCAATTGAGCTCGTTGAATCTGTGCCCCGAGCCACGCGGTTACGTATGCCCGGCCCGCACACAGGCTCGATTACTCGTGTCCGTGCAGGGGTTGCGTGCACGCACACGCACGCCGAATTTCACGCAGCACACGCGCGGCCGACGATCCACTTGCGATCGATGAACGCAGCGGAGACGCACGGAGAGACGTACGCGTACCGCAGCCACCAAACAAACTCATCCGTGTAATTGGCAAATTGACAGATTAATTCAATCACAGCCAATGCTTCTTCGTCCCGGGCTCTCGTTCTCGTTTAGGCTCCCGTTAATCTATATTGCTCCATCGATGAAGAGCCGTTGCGGATAATTCTTATCAGGCCCGGCTCATATCTCGCGCTATACATCTATTCCTCTCGCCGAGCTGTTTTGTCCAGCTATTTGGTCAGCTTTTTTCTATTTTTTCTTGTTTTTTTTCTTTGGGTTTGGTACTCGGAGAATTTTTACCGCACGCCAGAGTACTCTATTTTTACCACGTTTTTGTACTTCAGCTTGAACAAATATCCAAAGAAGATTTATCCGTAATTTTTAACTTATTTATATGCCATTTTGCAAGTAATTCGGGGCAGTTGAAAATATTTTCGTGTACGGAATATTCTTTCTCTTCCGTTTTGGTACTCGGTGAATTTTTATGAATACTTTCTTTTTTATTTGAGCTTGTCTAAATATCTTAGGAAGATTTGTCCATAATTTTTAACTTACTTAACTGCAATTTTACGAGTGTAGTTGGGGTCAGTTGCAAATATTTTTCTGTGAAATATTTTTGTTATTTTACTTTACCTAACTTTTCTAATGGAGGTTTATCAATCATTACAACAGTATATATATATATATATATATATATATATATATATATATATATATATATATATATATATTATTTAGTTTACATGTTTAATCAGACAAATGTTGAATTTTTATTTTGTTAAAGAACTCCCATTGCATATTTCGAAGAAATAGATCCTTGAGATGCTTTAGTGAATTTAGTCTTACTGTTTTAATCATGTGAATACTACTGTAAATTTAAAAATTGAGAAATGCTAGTTAAAAAAAAATAGTTATTTTCAACAGACGATGACTATCATTATCGAAAATTCTTATCGAATAATATAGAAACTGACTAGAATAGTTTCACTTTCATAATAAATGAAATTAAAAAAAAAATTTCACTTTCATATTTCAACAGTTAGAAACAGCAGACAAATTGTTTGTACTGGAAGAAATGTACACATAAAAGACGTTGTATTTACATTTTCCTTTCTCCGATGTGAAGTCACACTCGACAAAGAAAAGATTAAACATCTTACTGTTCCAAATTGTAACTGATTTTGCCATAAATCCATGAAAAAAAAATGGGTAGTCTATTAATAAGAAATAATAACACATAGGAAGCAGTCTATGGTGTCCCGTGTCAAATAGCAAACGTAATCGAAAAAAAAAGGGAAGAATCAGGGTCGCCGGTCGAGGGGTGAATAAGACCAGGGGGTAATAAACACTTGATTCAACACCACTCATCTTCCTCTTGTCTCTTCACACCGGCAGCGAACTCCATTTGACTTTTGTCTCTACTCGATTCCACCGCATTGCACACGCCCTTCCCAATGTGTACACTCGACGGAGCATCTATACTACTACTTCCTGCACCCTCTTCGATTCTCACCCCTTCGGTTCTCCATCCCTTTCTCGCTCTGTCTCTATCACTGTTGGCTTCTGTCATCCACCATTCCCTTCGTTCTCGGTTGTTATTTATACTTTTCTCTCTCTCTCTCTCTCTTCTCTCTTTCCATTGGTTACGTGCTTTTTTTTCTCTCTGTCACGCTAGGCTCTTTTTTCGTTTCAGTTTCGCGGCTACACCCCACGCGATAACGATGACGAGGATCGTTCGGTTCTATCCGGTGGTGGTCTCTTCGTTCCTTTCTGTCCGGCTGGTCCTCGGTGGTTTTCGCTTTATTTCCCGCTTATCCATTTACATTTGATTTACTCCGGCTGTCGCGCACCGCTTCAAGGGCCGCCACCTCGATTATTGCCACCGCTTTGACCATTGTCGCGAGGATAAACGCGTTCCCTGTCAAACTTTGATGTTCCATTCTTTGACACGTTGATTGCCGGATCGGCAACCAACGAAACACCACGGAATCGAAGATATTTACAGGGTCGTCGTGGTAAATCCGGAAAAGCCATTCGATAAAAGAAAACAGTTCGACTTTCAGAGAAATCTAAGTGTACAGCCAGTGAAAATTGTACGGTGTATTGTACAGGGTGGTCCATTTATCTTGAGACAGTCAATTGTTACGAAAACCAGCAGGGATATGAATAAATGTTTTATATGAAATATTCTTCATATGCACATTTATCCATATTGGTCCTTTTAGGCAACTTCATTCTTTTCAAATGGAAACCCATATTTTTTATTTCATATTCTTATTTTACATCGAAAAATAATAATATTTCGTATAAAATATTTTTTCCTAGCGTGCACGGTTTTATTAAACAAATTCTGGTGAATATCCCAATATTTGTAATGACAGAAAATACTTCATATGAAGAATATTTTATATAAAACCTTTTTTCACATTTCTGCTGGTTTCCGTAATAATTAGACTCAAGATAAATGGAGTCTGAATTGCAATAATTGTTACGGATAGAAATGCATTTCTGTTTTTTTTTGCGGTAGTATCACAACACGCTATTGGCTTGAATGCAACAAACGGTTTCGCGTAGTCGCCAGTATCAACGAGATTCGGATGCTTTAAACTTTATACTATTCTCAATTTCATATCAATCGACTGACAATAGCCATCCCCTACCAATCCCTTACAATATTTTACATTTCATACTTCGTAGGAATTTCGCGTGCATGATATTACCGCAAAGAAAACAGAAATGCATTTCTATCCGTAACAATAATTAAAAAAATAAACAATGTGAAAGCGGTTATTTGATTGGTCACGGTACGGTTGGTGTTAAAGGGTTGTCAGTTAATGGGAAATGAATTGTTTGAACACGTTGAACTTAAAAAAATTGTACTTTTCGTTTTAAATCTTACAAGAATTTTCATAGCTATTGAAAATTCACAATAACAAATTTTTTAAAATTATTTTATACTCTTCAGTCCGTCTTAAAAACGTGGAGTATTAAAAATTTCTTCTTCATTTAAATAACTAGCTGACCTGACAGACGTTGTCCTGTACAAATTTCTTTTTGAACACGTTGAACTTGAACAAAATTGACTATTGACCAGAAAGAGCGGGCTCTTGGCCGACTGTGCGTGGCGAGACACGTGGCCTCGCAATGCCTGTGACTTCTGGTTTCTCGACACTTCTTTACGAGCTATTTATCATGTACCCCATTCATTCCCCCTCAATTAATGGCACGTTGAGCACCCTCCACCGGAGAAGAAATATCCCACGCGATTTCGTTCCAGTCGATAGGCCAGAAGAGATTCCGCTTCCGGATACCGTACCATTCGGTGTGCGTTTATAGCCCTTAAATGCCCGTCTTTTCCCCTTCGATGCATTGCCATTGCCGCGGCCAGTGATCTCGGGAATCGGTTCGTAAAGAGGGCGCAGACATCTTGATTGTTTCGTAATAAATATCTGTGCATCCGACGATTGACCTTTCCAACGAAATTCAATCGAACTTGCGCCGCCCTGCGTCATATAATTTATATTGTGCTCGGGCATGCATACACGGTGACACGAAACACCGCTACTCGAAAGAGAGACGATTTTCGAGACACTCTTTATACAATTGGGGGCGGCCAGGGGGGGCCAGGGGGACAAGTCCCCCCAAGAAAAAAGAAACAAAACACTGTAAAATTAGCTAAACCGTAGAATAGCTGCTTCTTCTCCGATTTCGATGATTTTTGGATATGTTATATGTAAAACTAAACATTTTGAACAACTTTTCCCTAAATATTGTATAAGTAAATATTTGTGTCTACCGTTGACAGATATTTTTGCTAAAAAGGAAAAAAGGTCATTTTGTTCAACTCGTCCCCCCCAAAGATTAAATCCTGGGTGCGCCACTGCAACGCATCGTGATCGAATCGTAAAATCCACTGATTCTCGGTACACTAATTCTCGACGATCAGACAAACAATCTCTAAACTCGAAACTGTGGCAAACAACTAATTGGTTAAAGTACTGCCAATAAAAAAACCATTAACTCATCAATGAAAGGAGAAGAGTAGAAGGAGAGAGAGAGAGAGAGAGAGAGAGAGAGAGAGAGAGAGAGAGAGAGAGAGAGAGAGAGAGAGAGAGAGAAGACAGCGAACAATTTAGGAATGATTATATCTGCTGTTCGTCGTAATGATCGTGACTCCCCCTGCTGGGAAGGTATAGATATAGCCGCGAGGACGAAGTAGCTGAATACTTAACCGCATAATTCGATCACGCGGAAAGATCGAGCGACCGGTTTAATAATGATCCCCGTTCTGCGGCCGTAATTTCGGGTAGTTTGGTCGTGAGCTTACGATGCGGGGGATGGTTGAGCGTACGCGAGTAAAGAGGTTAGGGCACGGGGGAGCAATACCATATGCAAAATTAACCTCCATTAAATGCGTTAACTCGGCGACGAGCATGCTCCGATGCGCTTAACCAAAGTACATTACACCGTACTCGATGCGGTCCACAGACCCGGGCCGTACGGTGCTCTACAGGGTGTTAACGAATAAAACAATCCGAGAAGTTCATACACCATGCAGACCTAACGCGCAGGTGTTTAACGAGCTAGTGTTTTAGTTAGAGGCGAACTTTGAACCGGAACATTTGTAGAAACTGTTAAACTTCTTACAGGAACAGGTACACGTGATATCGTTAATTGCCTAGAAGTGTGTTTATGCGCCTCAGATTTGTTGAAATAGGGAAATAAAATGTGTAGAATGGCTAGCTTTATTTTGTGAACGTATGGGTCGTGTGTTGCATCGGAGTTGTAAGTGCAGGGACTAAAACTACCAGTTAGTTAAAAATTTTCTACGATAAGAATTGTTAATGAAAAGTTCATTAGTATTTAAATTTAACAAAATGATTATAAAATATCGATTTATTAATAGCTAACAGTTAATAAAAATCATTAATGAATAGTTGATTATTATTGAAATTTAACAATATGATTATAGAGTTTCGATTTATTAATAGCTAACATAATATGTTACAGTTAATAGTGACTGAAACTTTGGATCCTCCTCGGTAACTGTTATCGACGAGGAAAAACTACTTTGATTGCTCATAACAGTTATCGATGAGAGAAGTTCATGTGGACCACTCATAACAGTTATCAATGAGAGAAGTTAATATCAATCACTCATAACAGTTATCAATGAGGCAAGTTCATTTTTATTATCATCATTATTATCATGATTATCATTTTGGTTATCAATGGTACAGTTAGTGAAGCATCAGAGTCCCCATTCCATTGCTGAGGGTTTAATGCTAGGGTTTTAGGAAGAAATCACTAGGAAATTGTTGAATTTCTTAACAATCAAATTGACTCCCTGAGCATTTTGCAACTAGTGTTCTGACAATATAGTTTGACAGCACTAGAATTCACTGTTTAAAGAGAACTGTAAAATAATCATTCAACATGCGAGACAGAGATTCATTCCGTAATTGATACTGTACTTTCCCGTGGAAATTCAAATATGCCGTTCAATATTCTTTATAACCCACAGACACAGAGGCGAAATGTAAATATAAGTCGAGGTTTTCCCATAAAGAAACGGTAAGATCAAAGGAGTCTAAAGAAACAAACGCAAACATTCTTAAATAGAATATTTTGTTCACTTCCTACGGAAAGAAAATGTTTATTTTAAAACCAACGAGAAAATGAACATGTTCTTTGGAAAATATTGTCTCCCTGTAAATGGAATGTAGCTAAAACCTGAATTAAGTTTCTTTTGCATGAAGTATTGACATTTCGATGATTTTAGGTTATTACGATTATACGTAGGATAATGAAAATGATCGATTGGTTTTACAAAAGAGTTGGGTTGCATTAAAGAATAAAGTGCATCGGCGCATCCATGTAAAAGACCACAGAAAGTTACGACGTATTATGACATATGATCATTTTTCTTCTATTATTTTTTCCTATTTTTTCCTCTATTATATTATTAACTTCCCGATTTATAGGGAAGTTATTTATTCTATATATCTCACCAACAATTTTTGTTGAAAGAGTAAAGTACATACACGACTTATTCTTATACCTACCGACCGGTGATTATTGCATAATTTTGAAAAATGTATGGTACATGACTAAACACTTTTTAATGGAACCTTCAATAGCAACAGCAATTTTCATTGTGAACTAACAAGTCACCCTCAATTGCGTCGTCTAATAGTTTTATTTAAGACTGTAATGTAAAAGAAAATTTCTATGCTTTCTTTTGGTACAGTACAATTATTGAAAATCCTATTAATAGGCTTCTATTAATATACATAGAAGTATTGAAATCTCTGCTTATTATTAAACGTAGTTATTATATATATTTAACAGTTTATAATCTGTTCTTTATATTTGTAGCGTTCTGATTGAATTTATAAACTCTAATAGATCTACTTTTATTATATTTATTATATTTAAGTTATGTCATTATTAACTTATTTTATAATATTTCATTATATTAAAATGTTACACTATTATAGAAACGAAGGCGACAGATAGTTGTTATCATTATAATTCTAAGTCACTATGCATGAACAATCGAGGAAGACTAAAATTATTAGATATATCTAGTAGACTGATAAATGGTGCACAATTTTTTGTCGCAAAACGTTGTTCAGCATCTATTAACCCTCACCCGTCCCTCATTTCACGAATTGAATCTGTCCCTTGGTGTCAAATTGACACAATGATAAAAAAAAAAACGATAAAATAACAAGTCAAACAGTTACTTTTCGATGTTTTTTTCATTCCAATTGATGAGTTAACATTCGCATGTTAGGTTTTTTCGGTTATATGTTTCGCATTTAAAAAATAAAAGTCACCAAGTTTTGGACAAATTTACTTACAAATTACCGAACGGTATAATTTATTTCGGGAAAACCGTGTCAAATTGATACAAGGGCCGGATGAGGTTTAAAATTTTCTGGTTGATATACAGCAAGAAGAAACCGTAATTAGATCCGGGAAAAGAATCGCGTGGACGATTCTTCGACTCCCTGTAGATGACGTTAGATTTAATTGGGCATCTTGATCGCCGCAACAAAATGGCCTTACGCCGGGCATATTTACCCACAGTTCGCTTCGTCCTCGATTTCTTTTCAACGAGACGACAATGCGCGCGCTCTTAACCCGTTAACCGTCTATGCCGTAATATTATTGAAGAAGCCGATCTACAATTGTATTGTACGCGACAAGATATTACGTTCTGCAGCACGCTTCCCTCTTGACCCGTGCCAATCGAAACACTGGTCAGAGTACGCCATTGGTCCGCTCCACGACCACGCTTTTCTCTACAGACGAGTTCGCTGAAAACGAGCAATTCCTAGCAGCCAAGTCTAGGTTTGCAATTTTATTATAGGTGTAAAAGGTTATGTGTCAGCGGCGGATCTAGGCTTAGACGACACACATTTCATGTCAAGCCGTTTTTGTTGGACTTTTTATTCAGGCCGTTTGATGTTTTGACTAAAGATTGATATATTATCAATTACTTATCAATCCATAAGTAATTAGCTTGTATAGAGTAGTTATCGCATCGTGTACCATCCGTGGTACACGTGGCGCTGCAATTAATTTTAATTTTTCAAAAAAAGAAGGTATAGGTAAATATGCATAGGTTAACATTCTTTGATATTCAATTGTTTCTTGTCTTTGTTGGAACACATGTTTCTTTTATACCTTTCGTTGTTTCGATAGTTTATTCTTTCAACGGTTGCTGTTTGGTGTAGGAGACCATCAATTTTTTTTACTTTTTTCATATAATCCCGTAGATTTTCCAAGTAGTGATAATAGATAAATAGTTGTAGAAATCCTAGGAACTCAATAGTTCAATGGTTTGTGCGTGTTTAAAGTTCAGCGATTTTCACCATTGCTTTAACAAAGCGAATCATTATAGGGGAGAGTTGCCAAAATTGTACTACCTAAGGGACTTTTCGTATATCTAATAAACAATACACATTTTTATTAAAATTATTGTTCGCAATTATACATTGATCTTTGAAAGAAACCATCGAAATAAACAATATTATAAACTAAAATTAAAAGTACGATTTAGAACATCTATATTCGAAATCGTACTGCTGTATTTCCAAACTCGCACTTACTTTATTCGGTATTAAATCTTGTTTTGAAAATATAATTTTTAATAATTTATTTTTCTTTATAATATTGAAACACAAAAGTATGAAAACAAATAAATGTGTTGAATAGGTTGAAGATAATATAACAGTATTTCTAAATTCTATTTATTGTTGTAAATTACATCTGCTCATTTTTGTCACAAATGCAATCCGCTGTCTAGTTATGAGTGATCAAAATGATTTGAGAAATCGGAATAGTTCTTCTTTCTTCCACCAATCTTTCTTCCACCAATCGTACTTACATTTGGTAATAAATCTTGTTTAGAAAGTGTAATTTTTAATAATTTGTTTCTTTTCATTATATTGAAACACAAAAGTATGAAAACAAATAAACATTTTCTTTTCTAACGTGTTGAATAGGTAGAAGATAATATAACAGTATTTCTAAATTCTATTTACTGTTGTAAATTACATCTACTCATTTTTGTCATAAATGCAATCCACTGTCTAGTTATGAGCGATCAAAATGTTCGAGCAATCGGAATAGTTCCTCCTCGTCGATACCTGTTATCTTAACGAAAAAATTTCGAAGTCGATATTCATTAATCATTTTGTTCTCCGATTTTTTCCACTTGTAATTTTCTCTGTTGATTATCGTGAATTCCAACAACGATCAACGATTATTATCGTCTAAAATTTTCGAATATCGGTTACTTCTGGTCGCTGGTTAATATAACATTCTTGAAATGGCCACGTTCCATTTGCAAATAGGGTTATTCCGAGAAGCACGATCGATCGTGGAATTCCATTACGAAATGTAATCATTTTCTCACGCAATTCCTTAAAATATTTCCTTGAATTAAGGGTCGCTAAAGTGCCGACACAAATAGTCGCGGCCGTTGCTTCGTGGCGCGATAAATATAATTAACCGAGCACGCAGAAACTTCCTTTCCTTGCCCTTCGACCTTGCGTTTCCTCGTCCCGCATTCCAGCCTGGCTGCCATGTCGTCCGAAGGGCCCCGCGCTCGGTTCACAAAAGGAGACGCTTATTAAGCTGTATCATCCAAGAATAAGGGCTAACGCGCTGCATCCAATTTGTGCCGCTTAATTAATTCCCTCCAATTTATTCCCCGAGACCGGCCAATAAAGAAACCAGGACCCGCCGGTCAACGAGCGCCGATGCCACCGCAATATTGTCCCTAATGAAATCTTCGTTAATCGCGTCTCCGTGAAGTTTTCCAGCGCTCTGCGACCAGAGCAGCGCGGCGCGGCGGTCGATTGATGCTCCACGAATTTTACGTAATTAGAGCCGCGGCAGAATGCGGGCAGCCGTTCGCTTCTTCGGTGCACGGTATGACGCCTCGATACACTGTGGGACAAAACGATAGAGCACATTCAGATTTAATACGATCCTAATTTATTCTCACACCGCGATTGAAATTTCTTTCACTTTACATCTAAAGACAAAGACTTTACATCTTACGTCAAGGAACGTATTTATTTGAGATATACAGTGGCCGAAATAATGATAGGTTCACTTCAAGTTGTTGACATAATGTTGTGTTTAATGCAGTATTTTTGAATTTACTTATTATTATTTAGGTAAATATTACGTTTAAGGGAGGCAGCTCCGATTACCTTGTTCTTCACATATGTTGAACAGGACAACATCCTGAACAACTTTTCTCTAAACTACAATTAATGTTATTGGCGGACTGGTTCGATCAATTGGAGACAATAAGCAAATTTGCAAAATATTACATGAAAAATTCAACGTTTCGGTCTAAATTTAGACCATTTTCAAGAATGTAAATTTTCAGTATTGCGTCTGTAAGAATTTATCAATTAATTAATATATGGTTCGGCAAACGCCTACCCGAATAAGCAGAAAACACTAATTTATTAACAATGAAAAACAAATGTATTAACTCACATGTTTAGAAAAATGTACTAATTTAAATTCTTAAGAGTCAAGAAACCACATGTTGGTTCCATGCCGGTGGTATGTGGACTGAGTAAACCGAGAAGATTTGAAACAACAGCGAATCAAAGAACACTGATCCATGCATTGACCAATCGATAACTGCCGGAAAATATGAATCCTTTGCAGTCACCCAACCAACGTAGTAGTTGTTGAAATATCAATATGAAATTGGTAATAAATTAATCGATATTCAATATGCTTTTCTTTAAGAAACAATTATATTATTTGGAAGGTGATTCGTCATAGAACATTACCGATTCAGTAATGTTGCGTAGTACTCATGTATCAAAGGTGTTTCATACCTAAGATTTACGCTTTGATGTTTAATCATGTGAATCGTTTCCAGCAACATTCTGCGTTGTAAATTAGTTTCTTTATCAATTATTTTAATATTTTCAAAATCAAAAGCATGATCAAATTCCATTGAATGCTTCGTCAAAGCCGTATGCTGTGTTGGGGACAAAAAGATGTTATGTTTGTGTTCTCTAATTCTATCTTCGAAATGTCTACATGTTAGTCTAATATAAGATTGGCTACACCCTTTGCATGGTATTGAGTATACAACATTACAATTTTTTAATAACGGTACTTTGTCTTTGGTGTTAGGAAAAAGGTCTCTTAGATAGTGTGGTATTTTGTAAATTGTGTGTATTCCCACTTTTCTGAAACTTCTTTTGATGTCATTAGAAACGCCGTTAACATAAGGAATGACTACTGTATTCCTCCAATTTATCGGACCAGTCTCAATAATTCTTTTTTCCCTTCCTTGTACTTTTAACCAAGGATGCTAAATTTCAAAAATTCGTTTCTTGATAATGTTGGAAACGAAAGGAACTGGATACCCGTTTTGTTTTAAGTTTTTCTCTACATATACCCGTCGCTCGGTCCTAGTTCCCGAGATAATTGCAAAGAACTATTGCTAATACTGTACTGAACTTTCCGTCATACTGTACTGAATGTCAATTACAAATTTTCTATTACAACAATTGAAATTTAGGTGCGAAATAAACATAGGTTTATTATGTATCTTCGCATAAAAATTAAAAAAGAAAGAATAAAAGAAACAATTCAGTACTTAATTGAACCTCCCTTGTGTTTTATAACTTCAAATATTCTGCGTGGAATTGATTCAATTGATTTTTATGATATATCATTCATTTAATTTCAGACCACGCCTCTGCAATTCCATTTTTCAATTCTGAAACAGTGCTATGCTGCTTTCGTTATTATAGAAAAATCATTTTTCGGCTGATAGATTTCATAACAAGTGGAGTTGATCAATTCAAATCATTAATTTCTAATAGAGTAGAACGTTTCTTTGAAATATTTAATTACTTGCGCCAGTTGAAATTGTGCTGATACGATGGATTACCATAAAGCGGTTCCGTAATCCAAATAGTATCAGAATTTTAACAGAAATCAGAAATGTAGTAGAATAGCAAATCGAGACTGTAATAACGGTATCAATATTTATGCTAATACGAATTAATATTAATTACCGCTAATATCAACGGTAAAGTTAACAGCAATTCTATTAAATTTAATTGATAATTTTGCCTGTTCAATCGCCATATTAATTTACCGCTGTCCACATTCTCATCGTCTATCAAAATGTTGGAATACACGAATAATTCACTCCCATCTATATTATACACAAAAATTTCTCAGAAAATCTGTCAGAATCGGAGTCCTCGATATTTTTACAAATAACGGAAGATATCGATTTTTTTCTTATCATGATAGCTTCCGTCAAACTGAATAACATTTATTTTGAACTATTTTGTTTTTATTCTGCACGATTACTGAGTTACGGTGAAAAAATAATCCTTCGCTACATAGTGACTCATATCTGATACAGTTAACAAATCTGGTATATAGTACACTAATAATGTGTTTACTTACTATGTTTATTTATCTTATAGTAAAAGACTTACCTAATTTTTACCTAATAGTAAAAGATCGATGACATAACAAGGTAAACAGTTATTTTTCGATGTTTTTTCATTCAAATTGATGAGTTAACAGATACATCCATTAGGTTTCCTGGTTGCGTGTTTCACATTAAAAAAAATGTAAGTCACGAAGTTCCAGGCAAAATCTACGAAAAGCAGAATAGTATAACTTCTCTCGAGAAAACTGTCAAATTGATACGTGGGACAGATGAGGGTTAATAACAGAGATATCGAGGTGTAAATGGTTCACCCTGTACGGAAAGAATAAACCAAATTACATTCGCTATAATATAATAAAAATATATGAATTAAATTAATTTCTAAAACAAAACTAGATATCTAAAAATTCGAATTACATTTCACATAAAATTAAATATTCGTAATCTTCATGCAATAAAAAAAATTTTATTCAATTCGCTCATTTATATTCAAGATTAATATTAAAGATAATTTTAATTTATTTAACCCTGATACAAAAGGTACAGAAACAAATTTTACTTTTTAAAATTTAAATGGTAAAAGATTGAGAACCTCTGAGTTAGACAATGTCTAACTTACCCTATTCCATTAGCACACTCTATTAAAATCGCGTGATCACTAATGCAGTAAATCCTTCAATAAACAGCATTGAACTAAGTTCTCCTCGATGGGGAAGGAGAGGCAGCGAATGGAATCACACTGTAGACATAGTAATACTTGTCCCAGGACCTCAGCCCCTTCTGCGTCGGAGCCGAATCCGAATGGGGTGGAAGCCTGTCGAGTGCAAAAGGGGGAGAGGCTAGGCAGGGACAAGCGTGGCGGCAAGCTAATTATAGAATTATCGCTTTTAATTGCGATTCGTGCTATTTGCGCAATGGTGCGGCGGTGCAGCGCGATTGTCGTCGCGTGCCGAATTATTGGATGTTGACGTCACCCGACGCGGCACCGCTTTGCTCGTAATTGCCGGCACCAATTATGCAATTAGCGCCGCTCTCTAATGAGCGTAGTGTTATACACGCGGAATCTAAACACCCGGTTATTCGACGACCGTACCACGCTCAGAGGATCGCAAACTTTCATGCCAACTAAGGTGGTTCTTAGCTATACCTGGTGAAATCTTTTTTTCGAGATTTTTTTCACGCCTCTTCCTAAAATTGTGCCATCGGGTAAGAAAATAATTCCTGCAAAACAGATGAAGTTGATCGGATAAGGGGAAGACGTGACACATTGGCGTTGAGCTTGTGAAAAATATGAAATTTTCAATAGGAAAAAAAAAAGAATTTTAGAATTTTTTAGTATTACTGCAGGGGCCTCTAACCAGAGCTGGGGAAAATAGTATTTTAAATAGTGAATAATAAATAATCCTATTTATTTTTAAGTATGTGTACAATTTTGAAAATAGTAACATGATATTTGGTCCCTTCAGGGTTTCAAATTCATTTACCAATCTCTTCCCCCTCTTTCCATTCCTCACTATCGCCTTTTCAGCGGGACCTACTGTTTATGGTGGGTTCCGAACCTCCTTTTGCCAACAACACGTGAAAAACACGCGGGTGGGTCACTTTCCGGTTTTTTTACCAGACGGTCACCCATCCAAATGCCACTCACGTTCCACGTTGTTTAACTTCGGTGATCTAATGAGAACCGGTGCTTTCAACGGGACTACGGTTGTTGACTACAATTTTGAAAATAAAATATTTTATTTGATGCAGTAATTGTTTGAAAATAAAATAATTCATTTGAGGCAGTAATTTTTGAAAATAGTATATTAATAACAATACTAATTTAGATGATTAAAATTGAATATTTCAATTTTAATCGTCTAAGTTAGTATTGTTATTAATAGTTCAACATAATTACCTTAAACAGTGTTTCGTTAGTTTTAGCATTAAGATAGGATTTGTCTTTCCTCTGTCCATTTACCATTTCACACTTTTGAGTGGTTTGAAATTCTTTATTAAATTTCTGTGCATATTTAGATTATATTTAGATCTATTTATGACATTTCAAACGTCACATAATTTCCGAAAATTGTTCTACGAATTTGTTACTGGAGTTAGGCTTCTATCACTACTGAACAAGTGGACACATTAAATTATTTTATACAGAAACACTGTGCCTTAAGCATGTGTTCCCAAACTTGCAGTATTATTGAGCAGAAACTTGTTATTATAATTACGTATTTAAATAATTTTTTTTGTGTTTTCTCTGTCACTTTACCATTTCACACTTTTGATTGGAACTTCTTTATTGAATTTACGTGTATACTTATGTATTTGCGTGTGATCAACGCTGTCTGATTCCAGGAAAGTTGAAATACTAGTTTCTTCGCCAAATAAATGTTGCATGGTACTTGAGAGGATGTTGAGCCACAGTAACTCAATAACACTGACCCTGCGCAATTGAAACTACGTGTAACAAGATATCCCTACCTGTAGCCAAATAGTTGAATACCGACATTACTGGATGTCCATAATTCGGGTTACCGAACCATTGGATGTGTACATTACTTACGCCGCAGCATGGAGCTAACATCGCTGTAATTTTCGTAAACTTCATAATGAACTGGTCAGCATTCGTATGCGTTAATGTTAATATCGGCGTTAGCATCGACAAGCTCTGATGGTGCTCAATTTCCATATTCGCACGCAACCAACAAAAATAAAGTGACAGTAAAACAAAATGCTAATAAAGTAAATATTGGGTTAGGAAGAAAGTTCGTAGCGTTGGCGAATTAACAATCAAAGGTAAAATTAAGGTATTCATTCACACGTTTATTCAATAACACGAGAAGTTACCACGAAAATGGCAAAAAATAATAGAACAGAATGAAAAAATGTGTTATTGAATGTTAACTTTCAATTTTAATTTACAAACGCTACGAATTTTCTATTACTATTATTATTTTACTATTACAATTTCATTATTTAAGTCATCAAAATATAATTTTCAATCACTAAATAATTCTCTAAACTCTACATTTTTCTTTGGAGTCTGTTGACGGTATTATTCGCAAGATTAGATATTAACACAGACCAGAAGAGACAACACAAGTATTTTCTTAATTTCAATTTAATGAAGTAGAACTTCTCTGTGAACATTTTAATACGCGCGGAAAGATTTTCTGGCGAACCCAATGGGATGATATGTTTTCTTTCTATATTCTTTGTATATTCTTTCTATTATATCAAATAGTATATTTATATTCGCAGATTTATTTAGACTTATTTACGGCATTTCAAATGATACATGATTTCTGGAAATTGTTCTACGAGTTTGTTACCGGAGTTAGTTTCCTCTCATCAGTGAAAAAAGAATGGATATAGGTAAATTATTTTCGAAAGAAACAAATTATTCCCGGAACAATTTTCAATCGCAAAATTATTTTCTAAAGTGTACGGATTTAACACAATTACGAAGGAATAAGCAGAACAGAATAAAGGAGAACTGAATGAAAGATAATATAAAAGATAATCGGAACACTGTGAGTCATATTTCATCATTTTCCAAACAATTTAATATCCTGGTGGCTTCACAACATTCATTACCTCTTAAAGGTAGTCATTCACAGACAGAAAAGTTTTACAACTCTGTCAAAAGAAATCTGAATGTTAATTTAAAATTACCATGATAACTTGATATTCTAGCAGTAAACAAAGTTAGTTATGACCTTTCCCGGTGTTAAATGAACCGCCGAATATCGATTGGTTCTTAAATCGATCGTTGATCTAATTCGTTCCGTTTCAAGAGTTTCACGTTGTCTCAGTACCTTGTACAGTACATGATAGCATCACGTGTTTTGTCTGTTCTAAGCAATTAAAATTGTTTTCATAAAGCAAGTGAGTAACTTATTTCAAAATTAGATATTCAATGGTTAATCAACTGATATCAATAGTCAATATAACATAATTTTGCTTTATAATTTACAAACGCAATTATAAATAAATTATAAATTATCCAATTTTTAACAAAATTTTTTATCACATCCTGTAGCAAACTAGCTGCTCTAGCTTTCCAAAAAAAGTTCAAATCGTATAATACAATATTAAAAAAGTTATCGTCTTTTGTAAAAGTATCCGAATATTAGTGGGAGTCACTGTACGCTTGCATTAATCGTACGGGAACACAATAAAACGTATTGTGCCCTATCTTTTTTATTCGTGACCGTAGAAATTCCACCGATTCGTATTCCATTTTCGCGCGGCGAACACTCCCCGCAAACACTACAGCCGATTACACGATCACACGAATAACAAGAGCAGCGGGTATAACGAGCGTGTAACAAATCCAGCGCGTGTGCCGATGTGTAAACACACTCCACTCGAAGCCACAATCCCTTCTGTATGCAGTGGCGGGGTGTGCAGTCGGATGGTCGCACAATAAAACACTGGCATAATGTTTCGCCCGGCTGGTTGAACACCGCAAATATACCCATGGACCGCATGCAGGTTTATTTTCGGGGGATATATGGGGTCACGTATGCCTGTCTAGTTAGGGAGGGGAGGGGGGTGTAGACCTGCCCCCTTTCGAGCACAGGACTCGGGGGACACCCTCGGGGACTCATCGTGGATTAGCCTCGCTACATTTCGTCCCTTATGTCGGCGCGTATGTTCCGTCATTACGCGTCCAGATCCACGAGTGCCGGTGCCTGCGGCCAGATCCAGTCTGAAGAGGGTCCGACGGTGATTCGGCTTGCTTTACCTGCGACAAATCGATTAATCCTTTTATCGGTGTCACTGGTTTGCGATGGTTAACCCTCCGAACACTGACGTTGCGAGTAACGACCCTATGCACGACTGCTGCGCCGGTTTGTCACGCTGTTGTAACTTTTTCTAACAAATAAAATCTACTTAACACATTACCTACCGAAAGCCTATTAATAGGATTTTTAATAATTGTGCTGCACCAAAGAAAAGCACAGAAATTTTCTTTTACATTACAATTATAAATGAAACTATTATATGAGGTTAATGAGGGTGACTTGTTGCTTCACAACGAAAGCTGCTGTTGCTATTGAAGGTTTCATTAAAAAGTGTTTAGCCATGTACCATAGATATTTCAAAATTATACAATAATAACCGGTCGGTAATGTGTTAAGGTTTATCGATATCATCAAAAGTAGTTTCAATGTCAATTAATTATTTACCATAATTTCATATGGTATACAAACAGTTGAAACTTGTTGTTCTTTGAATTTCCACATTCACATTTACCGCCAGATATTGATTGGCTATATTGATCGGCCAATGGCACGATCGATGCTTTCTGATTCTGTGTTCTTCAAACTCTAACGTCTGTTTCCTCATTCTGTACATCGCAAGCATGGAATCGACATGTGTCATAAAGTTTAAAAATGATTAAAATAGTTTATTCAATTAGCAAGTATGTGGTCTTTTGTACTTAAAACATTTGGAATTATTGGTTTTTGTGTTGAACATAATGTATACTAATTTAATAGTTTTTACAGACGCAATTATACGGAAAATCTTTTTTCTTGAAAATGGAGTTGACCGAAACGTTGAAAATTTTTGAGTTAATTTGCAAAATTGCTTAAGTAGTATTATTTGATCGAACCAGTGAACTGAAAACATGAATATATGTTATTAACAATTTGTCGATCGAGATCATGGAAACAGTTATAACTAGGGTTTGTCTAAATTCTCTGAATTATACTATTCGAAAACCGGTTTTTAATTTATGCATAACGCTTATACATATATATCTTATTATTATTATTTATTATAGACGGACCTTTTATATGTGTTTAAAATGAAAAAAAATAAAAAGATACAAGACTACTCGTCTAATAACACTGTCCAACAACAAAAATGTTTCATATAACTGTTGGGCGTATCTTATAAAGTTTTTGGCGCTGATTCCGAATTTGATCTTAATTTTTCTGTTATGCGCACAGTTTTTGAAAACTTTGAGTTTCAACAAAAGAGATATTTTTCGACTTTGAACAAATATTGTGACGTTATTATATAAGGTATTGTATTATTCTTTACAGCAAAAGATTCTCTAGATATTCCCGAATCCAGCGATGTGCAATAGTAATACGTTGTGATTGCTTAAGGGGTTACATTCGTTGGAGTCCAAAAATATGTGGTTCCATTAAAAAAAAAAAACGAAGTTGACATTCTCGTAATCGAATTTTAAACCACTTTCCGATGTGAGCTAGAGACTTGAAACTTTAAACATAGCTGAGAACTGGATGACAATGCAATATTAAAGAAAAAAAACTTTTCAAAAAACAATCTCAGCAGAGTATCTCAGCGGAAATCGAACTCGGGCCTTACTGAATACGCTCGGTAGTAAAGACTAAAAAGTAGAAAATACGAAAACTTTTTTAAAAACCACGCTTATATTAAAATGCACTAAAAAGGAGAAAATAATTTCTTTAGATATTAGCAACTTTAAATAAAAGCACTGAGTGCCCACGAGGATTACGTTAATATAGTTTAACGCTCCACGATTTTATTTATAGTCACTAACATCGAAAAACATTATTTTCTCCTTTTTAGTGCATTTTAATATAAGCGTGGTATTTAAAAAGTTTTTTTTCATCAGCTAAAATATTTTAGCGTTTTAGTGTTAATCGTTGTAACTGTAACGAGAATACGGCAAGGGACTAACCAGTTCTATTGACACCGCTGCTCAATCTCGATGAATTGAAGCTTTTGTGAAAGCATTTTGAAGGTTCTGTATATTTAAAACTACAATGAATGTTATTGGCGCACTGGTTCGATCAATTGGAGACAATAAGCAAATTTGCAAAATATTACATGAAAAATTCAACGTTTCGGTCTAAATTTAGACCATTTTCAAGAATGTAAATTTTCAGTATTGCGTCTGTAAGAATTTATCAATTAATTAATATATGGTTAGGCAAACACCTACCCGAATAAGCAGAAAACACTAATTATACATGAGTATTACTTATTATTACTATACTTACATTACTATACTTATTATACATGAGTAGTACTCATGTATCAAAGGTGTTTCATACCTAAGATTTACGCTTTGATGTTTAATCATGTGAATCGTTTCCAATAACATTCTGCGTTGTAAATTAGTTTCTTTATCAATTATTTTAATATTTTCAAAATCAAAAGCATGATCAAATTCCATTGAATGCTTCGTCAAAGCCGTATGCTGTGTTGGGGACAAAAAGATGTTATGTTTGTGTTCTCTAATTCTATCTTCGAAATGTCTACATGTTTGTCTAATATAAGATTGGCTACACCCTTTGCATGGTATTGAGTATACAACATTACAATTTTTTAATAACGGTACTTTGTCTTTGGTGTTAGGAAAAAGGTCTCTTAGATAGTGTGGTATTTTGTAAATTGTGTGTATTCCCACTTTTCTGAAACTTCTTTTGATGTCATTAGAAACACCGTTAACATAAGGAATGACTACTGTATTCCTCCAATTTATCGGACCAGTCTCAATAATTCTTTTTTCCCTTTCTTGTTCTTTTAACCAAGGATGGTAAATTTCAAAAATTCGTTCCTTGATAATGTTGGAAACGAAAGGAACTGGATACCTGTTTTGTTTTAAGTTTTTCTCTATACCCGTCGCTCGGTCCTAGTTCCCGAGATAATTGCAAAGAACTATTGCTAATACTGTACTGAACTTTCCGTCATACTGTACCGAATGTCAATTAGAAATATTAGTAACGGTACTTTGTCTTTGATGTTAGGAAAAGGGTCTTTTAAATAATGTGGTATTTTGTAAATTGTGTGTATTCCCACTGTATGTTTAAATTATTCGATAAAAAAAATTGGCCTACTTAAAATGCAAGTGACAAGATGCTTTGATCATCCGTGTCGAGATGATCCGAGGCCTGAATTGCAACGCTGGGATCATTCCTAGTGTGCGATAGCCCCGGTCTACTTCCGATTTCCGCGAGCGGCCTGCGACGCGCGGATTTTCGAAAGCGGGGTGAAACACGATTAAGAGAGAGAGCACGACAGGGGTGGCATCGCGAAGGGTAGCACGTTCACGATTACGGAGCGGGCGTGCGCGGGGACGGCTGAGTGAGAGTAGCAGAGGCGTATGGGCGGCCGATTACGCCGATCTCCATTAGAGGGATTGTAAACTCCCGTAAATAAATAATGCATGTATCGGCGAGGAGCGTGGAGGGCTCTTTGCCTAAGCAGCCATCGGTCGTGGAACTTAATAAACGGCGTAGTTATCAATTTATAATGGGTCGGCGTGTCGCGCATGCGTGTGCCTACAGGGCCGTATCTCTGGTTACGTAACGGCGTGCACGCGAGTGGCTTTAAACTCGGTGTATTCTAGCTGTGCCCACCCCCGCCCCTCGCGATTCCACGTTGCTTGGCTTGCTACCCCCTCCGACGCAGCTCCCTTTCCTCTCTCTCTCTCTCTCTCTCTCTCTCTCTCTCTCTCTCTCTCTCTCTCTCTCTCTCTCTCTTCGTCTCTCCTTTACCCTTTGCGGCTCCGCTACAAGGGACAAATTGAATTTTAGATCATGCCGTGCTCTTCTGGGGTCCACGGGAACCAAGGGAGAGCGGCGACGGGGGTTGCCGGTGGGACGAGGGGCGCGAGAGACGCTCGAGAGGGCGGAGCAGACGTCGAGATGATACTAATTGAAATTTGAAATTGATATTAGCGAATTATTACCCCTCTACTGCTTCTGCTTGGCCCAACGCAATTACGGCCGCGTGTCGGGTATCAAAAGTAATTGCTGCCAAACTTAACGAAATTCAGCCAATTTTCGTTTCGGCTGCCTGACCTTCCACGACGACGGATTACCGGCTCGGGTTTCGCTTTACGTATGCACGTAGCAGCTTCCTTTCACAGGGAGTAAATGGAATTTCGGGGGTGATTTGGATGCTCCGAGGAATCGTTTGAGAGATCTCTGGACCTCCGTCCGAGTCTTCTGGCCAGCTCAAGGAGACTCCAGGCATTCAACGTCTCTTCGATCAGACTCGAGGCAGATTTCGAGCTACCGCACCGGTCTTCTTCTACGTATACGCTGTTGTGTGGCTCGCTTTACTTTTTAACTCTTAGCACTCGAACGGTGACTCCAAGGCGTCACACAGTAGGAAAACTTGACCTAACTCGATTCAAAAAGAAATAACTTTCGATAGAAATGAGATAGAGCGATGAATTTTTTTTTTAATTAAAGCTGAAACATTGTAGAATATGGGAAAAATAGAGAGATTATGGTACGAATGTTTTTAACGTTGAAAAAATAAAAGTTTAACTGTTTAACTATAATTCTATTTTTTTTAAAAAACAGAGTTCGAGAAACAAAAATTGAATGTTATTTCTTCCCTTAATGAATATTTAAATATGTCGGTGTCTAACCAATTACTAAATATTTAGGTATTGATATGGGCTATTATGAGGTATTGGTATAAGCTATTATATTAATTTCATATCCACATAATTTAAAAAATCACAGGGGATGAAAATATTCTAAGTCGGAAGAACGTCTGATTTTTGAGTAAAAATTGCTTCGAGTGCAAAGAGTTAAAGTGGATGCGTACCGTGCAGAAGTTTTGTGAGAACTAGGGGTCAAATGAAACTGTTGAAATTTTCAATTAAATGTAATACTATGATCATTGTCACTTCTGGTCCGAGAAAACTGTACCCATCTGTGAACGAAGGGTCCTACAACACTCTCATTCGAGGATAGTTCTAGCCAAGGCAGACGTCTGATCATACCTGTCCATTTCTACTGTGAGAGTTTCAAATTTTACAATGTTGTCTTATAACTACGTAAAATACTTTAGAAATCATTTATACTGCTACTATGCTGCGTAATAATTAAAATTTTGTAACACCATATTCAAATCTTATACAGAGTGAATCAGCAATAACAACTATCTAAAATAACTCGGTATCTATTAGTTTTACCGAAATTTGTTTAATGCAACATGGGGACCTCAAGGGACCCCACGTTAAAAAATTGTAGAATTGAAAATAAAAAATACATATGTTTAATATATGTATTTATTGCTAGACAAATCATCCACAATACTTGACGTTGAAAAAAGAGGAAATACATAAAATACAAAAAATTATTTAAACAGTTATTAAGGAAAAATACTTTCTGGAGTCCCTATATGACCCCACTCAGCATTTTAAGGATTAAGGGACGCGTCGAATAATTACAATTTGATTTTTCAATGTTCCATTTTTTTCAAGATATCCAGGTGACCTTCAGTTTCTTCAATGTCAATCCAACTTCGTTTGAATACCTTGAGTTGACCTTGAAGAAACTTACAGAGTCACTCAAGGTCAGTTTGATATCTCCGAAAAACTCTGATATGAAACTATGGAATTGTACTCGTTCAATGCATATACTTTAAAATGCTACATAATTTATTAAAAAGTTTTTTCTAATCAAATATTTAACATTACTCTCACACTTTGAAGAGCTCACTGTCCTACAACTAGCTGAACGTGATCGTAGCTACAATGACTACAGTCAAGCCACCGTACAAATGTTTATTGATTAGTGATTCAGTTGGGCCAATCAGCAATTACTGCTTAAGAAACCTAAGCGATGAGAAACAGATAAGCAAAACGAAGTAACGTGGCACTCGTTCTATAAAAGTCTATTGCGCGAACAATTGCAATCAACGATTTAATTCTTTGTTCTGTCTGTGTGACTCACTGATTGTCAGAAATCATCATGGGGAATTTTACCGAGGATGGTTGCGATAGTCTTTAATGAATTTTCCCAGTAACATGATTCACAATGTCAGAAACTTGTGTGGTTGCAGATTGGATCTGTTCACACCCATCAACCGAACAATAACCACCACCACCCGCACCACCAGCAGCAGCAACAGCAGCAACAACAACAGCAACAGACGAGTCAGCCTCAGGTGCCTGGAGTCGGCGGTGGTGGGGGGCCGGGGGGTGGCACGGTGGCCAGGGCTGGAGGCATGTTCTGCTACCACTGCCCCCCAGGTCTTCCAACGCCCCGATTACCACCTACCCTCGAGTACCCCTTCACCGCCACTCACCCCTGTAAGTAGACATTTCGCTTCAACCAAAATTACCAGCGAAAACACCATGCAATTTTCGGCGACTTTTTATTTTCACCATCTGTTATTTACTAGTGGCGTGCGAGATCCCGGGAAGTCCCGAAACCCGATGCTTGGGACGGGATGGGAAGACGCGTGTCGGGTCGTCACGGGATTCCGAAAATGTTCGGGTTTCCCAAGAATATCCGCGAATCCCGGGGGTGTTCGGGTTTCCCGTGAATCTTCGAGGTTTCTGGTACTGTGCGATAGAGATATGCACAACTCGTAGCTCTCGGAGCTAGACCTAGCTTGCACGTGTGGAAGGGTAACCCACTACAGTAAATCTTTATTTACTGTCCGGGGTCTCCTGCGTGAACACTGTCCTGTGCCTACCCACTTGGCATGGGTACGTCGGTGTGAACACCAACTACATGATCCGAATGTTCAAACTTTTTAATTTCCATGATTTTTTTTATGGGATTTTAGTTGTTTATTTTTGGCATTTTTCTGATTAAAACAGAACCGAACACGACATAATTTTCGTTCTTTGTACTTTCGGCGCGGTAGACTCAGTCATAAAAGAATATTGTCCCTACTCGATATTTCTGCGTGCAGAACACAGCCGTTTGCAAAATAACGCGACTTTACTGTATGCCATAAATCCGTGGTTGTCAGGATGAACGCCTCATGTCACATACTCTCACTTTCGAGATATTGCCGTATATAGTTTGGATCACATCTCGAAGTCATGTGACAATTTCAAAAAATTTGAGTTTATGCATTAATTGAGTTTTATAGTATATATAATAACTTTATTGGTTCCCCGAGGGGTTACAATATTTTTACAACGCCCTTTCCCTAACCTATTCTTACGTCTAACTTACATCTACTCCTTAGTCTTCTATTTAACGCTCGTTACGTATTTACCAGATAAAAAGTCTTGAAAACAAATTCGAAAGGTTCAAAACAATAATGCAATTTAACCGATGTCCTATGGCAAAGCATTAAACTCAAATTTTTTTGAAATTGTGACATGTGGCGTTTTTCCTTGCAACCAGAGAAATTGTATTGTTGCGAGTGGAGATGTACAGAACATATAGAGGTCACCAATGTCTTTTTAAATAGAATGCTCAATTTTTTATGCTCGCCAATGTCCTTTTAAATAGAATGCTCAATTTTTTATGCTCGCCAATGTCCTTTTAAATAGAATGCTCAATTTTTTATGCTCGCTTTCGACAGATTGGCGTACTCGGAGTATTAAAGTACTAAAGTGTATTTGTTTGAAAACTTAGAATTGCTGATATTTGACTGTTTTCGGGAAGCCGACCCGACTCGACTCGTTCCGACCATCGGGCTTCCGATATTTTGGGTTCTCGCACACCCCTAGTTATCTAACTCCACAATTTAAGGAAGAAAAACATACATTTTCTTGTTCAACGGGGTATTCTGGTATTTCATTTTCAAAAAATCGATTTTTCTTTCCTTCCGTTTTTTTTTTTGTAAATTTCATTGTGTGGAATATGTGTGCGAAAGGTTTGTTTGAACTCGTTACGTTAATGTAGTTGTAGACATTCGAAGAATGCGACTCGCATTGCAAGATACCGATGGTTGAATCTTTGAACGTGTTTTTCTCGATACCACTTTCTTCGAAACAGTTAGCCACGGTATCTGAAGTTCTAGTTGACCAATTGACTTGAAACTTCGGAAGAATCTTCGGCACATACACTGTTATCGCACGAATCAATATTTTTGAAAAAACGTCCATTATTTTCTGATGTTTTTGTCGTAGTAAAGACCGGAAAATATTTCAAACATCGGTAATTTCAATTCGGAATGCCGCCGTTTCGTAATTTTACAGAAATTTTTCGTTTCTTTTGGTTCGCACCACGACTACCGTTCACACTGATTAATAAACAACTTCGTTTTTTTGTTTCCGATCAGTAGAAAGACCGGAATCATGGCAACCGCTGACTCATGTTTTTCAAAACATACTCTATAAAAATATATACAACTCATGTAAGTTTCATTATTTTTACTTTTAAAAAGATCACACGTGTACTCCGAATAGCAGTCAATCTGTGCGCGAAATCCGAATGCAAGCGGTTCAATAGTTTTCCTGAAAAAATATCCTCGAAATTTGTGCACAGACGGCCTGGAAAACCAGAATACTCCCTTAACACGTTGACTGTCACGTGATCCATATGTAGATGACGGAATTATTTTTCCAGACTGAAAAATTCATCCCTACAGTGATAGAGTATGAAAAAATTACTTACTATTTTTTTCATACATATATGTTATCCAAAACTATATTTTTTATTATGGAAACAATTTATTCAAATAAATGTTATCTTCATAGATAAAATGTAAGAGGACTGAGAAAGTAATTTTCTTCATAAATCGTAATTTATCGATTATAATTTTATCGTATTCCTTTGATTTTACCGAGTTGCGTGGTCGTTGAGTAGGCAGTCAACGTGTTGAACGAAAGTTAACAGATATTCCTGTACTTGTTCATACAATGATTTTTCAAAAATGCCACAAATAAGTTTGTGAAAGTCCCACAAAAAAAAATAATTAAAAATAAAGAAGTTTCGTAATTGGATTAGTAGTGGTCCAGACCGATTCCTTAAATCGATAGGTAGGTGTTCTTAGATCAAGGCTTCACTGTATTTCAAAAATAAATTTGACATTATACATTATAGTTTCAATGTTCCTGATACGTTTGTGTTGGTTCGGTTAGATTTAGGTTAAGTATAGGTGCCAGGTGAAAAATAGTTGTGCAGATATGGCCTTATAAGTATAAAAAATGAAGTTTAATTAATAGGATATACTCCATCATCGAATTCTTACTTCTTTCTTAATTTGTACAGTTTGCTGTAGGAAATTCACGGTAGTGCAAAGAAATCATTATTAAGTGAATACTGGACCAGAACTGGGGAAAATAGTATTTTAAATAGTAAATAACAAAATAACCTATAAATTTTAAATAATCCTATTTATTTTAAAGTATGCGTACAATTTTGAAAATAAAATAATTTATTTGAAGAATATTGAAAATGTTTGGACTTTGTCTTTATTTTCAATTTCAATTTTAAATATTATTGCTGAAAATAATGGTTCGCATTCATATTATGGAGAAAGAAACAAATGATACCAGTCGTACAAACATTGCAGTATTCGAATTATTTCAATATTTGAGCGATAGCGATAAACGAATTGAAAGTATTGCAAAGTACAAAAACATGAAAACATTATTATTTAAAATACAACACAGCTATTCTGCTCTGCCCCAGTTTGAGAGACTTTTTAATTTTGCTGGACTGATTCTGTGTCCTCGAAGGAGCACCCTAACAGATACAAATTTCAAACGTTGCACCTTGTTGTATGCGAATAGCAGCACTTAAACCAAAAATAAAACGAAAATGTAACAAATGATATAGTTTCTTATATTAAGTATGATTTCTTCTTTAGATTATTGCTAAGATAAGAAATATTAAATTACCTATAAGTAATGCGATTTCTGGAAGTATTAGATATAACGACGCAAAAAACACAATATTCTATTTTGTGTGTTCAGATTATTAAAATAGAAATATTTTATTATGTGGTTCCCATTGTTAAAATAGAAATATATTATTTTGTGGTTCCCATTGTTAAAATAGAAATATTTTACTTTGTGGTTCCGACTGTTAAAATAGAAATATTTTACTTTGTGGTTCCGATTGTTATAATAGAAATATTTTATTTCCTGGTTCCGATTTTTAAAATAGAAATATTTTATTTTCGAAATTGTATATCTTATTTAAAATACTATTTTCTTTAAGCAAAATAAAGTCGAGAATATTATACAGTATTTGAAATATTTGTTTCGCCAAATAATGCCCACCTCCGTACTGGACCATAAGACTGATATAGTATAATATAAAATAAATAGGCCCGTTACGCATCATGGAACATCATAATCGAGTCCGCAAACATGTTCGGCTATCAGGATCCCTCGGTACCTTCCGGCGACACGATTACGAATCTCCCTAGAGTACCGTTTCGTCCCGATTTACTTCACCAAGAAAAATTTGATTCTGCCCATAATCTTACGTTTTCTCATTTATTTCCACCCTCACCATACACCAGCCCAATTCCCTATTCTGGCCGATGCAGAGTAGACTTTAGAATGACCTATATCATGAAAAATTGTCGAACCCTCACTTCATATAATTTTCAGAATTACTTTCAGTATTTTCAATTGAAAAAAAGTGACAGGGGTTACGTCCTTGCAGCAACATATTTAAATTAATTTTTCAATCAGAACGCTGTTTGACGTGGAATTTCGTCGATCTGTATATGCATTCAATAATTGAAAATTCATCGAAAATTAAGCTCGAAAGTACAATGAAGTGAGAATTAAATTACAATTGAGTTTGCTCTGCCAGTCGTATAAAAATGTCACTTGTATTTGAAAATAGTACGTACGTATACAATTTAACACGAATGATTGAAAATATGATGTAATTTATTATTCATCCTTCGCGGATGATAATGTTTTTATGTATACGGGGTAAACTTGAACGTATAGAACAATTCTGAAAGTTTCATTTTATATATTATTGCGTTAATGGAAAAGAATATTACAATATAGAAATTATGTGATAAGGCTTAATTTTACAGTCGATAGCTGTTTCTTGCATGATGTTGAAATTTCGAACATTTTCCTCTTAATCAGAATAAAAATTGCCTTAAATTGTCTTTCTTTTAATCGGAATTGAAATTATGGAAATTATAATTCTCTTTCTCGGAAAAAAATCAATTATATTCTTCTAAACGTTTCTTTTAGAGCTCTTCTAGTCATATTTTCATCTGACTTGGAAAAATATTACAAAATTCAAAAGTGTTATACTAGTTTTACGATTACTTCTTTTTTGCGCACCTGAGTACTGTACTTCCGTTAGTTTCTCTGTGCTTTTGTGTGTGTACCAGTGTTTTGTGCGGAGACTTCTCTGGATATCGGTGTTCAAAAAGGAGCAAGACATTTCAAACACCTGTTATATGCAAAAGGTAAGATTTCAATCTTATTTTTCTGAGTGAAAGAAATGTGTGCGAATAAATTAGACCAACCGTTTAGTCACTGTTTGTTGCTCATCTTTAGGCATTCATAGTGATTGCTTCCTGAACGAACAAACAGCTTGTTATTGTACAATTAAGCCTTATCGGATATATAATGAAATAAACAATTACTTTAACGCTGCTATTTTCTGCCATCAATTCAAATCATCATACATTTGTTGTAACAGAAGGTTGCAATTTAATTTATTAGTGTATTCATTATGATTTATGTATGTTTCCATAATTGTTTTACTTTGTCACTTACTCTACTTGTTAATATAGTATCTATATGGTATAAAAGGTTCGATAACAGTAAATAAATTTAATTGAAAACGTCAACAATGTTTTGTAGACAAATAAAAAAGAAATTATTTGAAAGGTAGGAAGTGAGAAAAAGAAAAGTAGGTAATGGCCAACACGTTGACAAATGAATTTAAATATTTTACTCTAAAGATTAGACTATGATATTATATTTTATAATTTATATCTAGTAGGATAAAAAGTTGAAAATTATCTATATGAATATCAGATATTTATATGTATCTGCTATTAATAATAATAATAAAGATTTTTTCTAAATTTTGTCATTATTCTGCATTACATGAAATCATCACATAAACATGTTTCGGAGTTTTAGAAATGTCACAATTGATAATAAAAATATTACCATTAAAATGAGAAATATTAATATCTCCTTTATTTTGAACGACACAAAAATATTTATGGCATAATTTAAATGGTATCGAAGGAGAAGTACCATAGAAGAAACATTTTTTGTCCCGTTATTTGTTTAAGGTCGTCGTTATTTATATTCAGAAAAACTCTTGTTTCTATTTATTCCTTCTTAGAGTGGCTGAAAAAATACATTGCAATATGCTTAAGTCATGACGCTCATGTGACTATATTAGCAATTAGTTTACGGTCGATATGAAATTGATAATGGCTACTTCTTTCTATTCTCTTTATCAAGAATTTTATTTAATCTTTTTGGGTTAACTCTCCATCAGCTGTGTTCAAATATTTTCCCAGCCTATATATATATATACACGCATAGAAATTTATTGTATTACGCTGCATCAAATAAAATTACCATATAAAAATGTTTGAAATTTTAAAACTATCGTACGCATTCATAAGAGAACGTAGTCGCTGATAAAAATTGTAATGCTATCTCTGGGGGAAAATGTTCCATCAAAATCCTGAATATAATTGTTGAATGAATCATTTAGCCGTGTATTAAAAAGGAGAAATAATACTGCATACGTATTAGATAAACATTGTATAGGAGCCAACGAAATTTTAGAAGAATATTTTAGTAAAATAATGAAATATGTTGACTTTTTACCAAACATAACATAAGAGACTGTTTACCTGTATGTGAGAATTATAAATCAATTTAAACAGCATCATAATATGATAGTTTTTAATTAATTTTACATTTCATATTTCAATACTTTTAATGTTTCCAACATTTCTATAAAAAATGATTTAAGTGCTTGGGGATGATTAATCTCGTTCCTGAAAGCTGTGTCTAATTTTCTTATTTCATTTTGAAGATTTTTGTATATCTTTTTTGTACGTTATCGCGAATAAAATTATGTATTTCATATTTGAATACTTTTAATGTTTCTAACGATTTCTATAAAAATGGTCTGAGTACTTGGGTATGATTAATCCCATCCGTTAAATATGTGTCTAAGATTCTCATTCCTTACATTACGAAGAAACAAACATACTTATTTTTCTATTATTTCCTACATCGTTATCATTGCGTTTGCCTTTATCGCGAATACAAATATGCATAAAAATCATTTCCACATTGAAAAAATACGAATGACGATAATGACTGACGCTTGATTTGTTTGATCGAATAATTTTTGGCCAGCGGTAGTATAATATATCCATAAAAAGATTCATGCATAACGGTTCCTCGCATATTCGCAATTACTTTACGGTTGAAACAAAATTGGAATGGCTGGCTCTTTTTTATCCCCTTTGCCGGGAAATCGATTTAAACGTGCCCCCTTTTTTTCTCGCGAACAACGATCAAAAGTTGGAAACACGAAAACGAAAAGAGATCACAATAGAATGCAATAAAAGTGGCTACAAAGGTGTGCGGGGTGTGGAGCGGTGGTCGGGGAGAACGTGGGGGAGGAAGAGAGAAAAGGGAGATTGATTGTGCCGGCACTTGCTCTGGCGGAACACATCGATGAAGTTACATTACCGACTAGACCGAGTTACGCAAAGTGGACGCTACAAACTGGACGGCCGCTAAACTTAATTTGCACTTCGAACCAACTTCCGGTTAAACCGCGTCCCGACGGCGGCGGTGCCGAGTCGCTCTTCAGAACTTCGACGGTCGGTGTGCCTGACTATTCACCGATCGCTTTCCAAGTCGAATCTCGTTTTCTGTCGCGTGACGTTAACACCCGTTCCCGGTCCCGTTCATGTTCGCCTGAATTCTTTACTGTTTCAAACAGTTACATTAACCCTATCTCTGTTTTTTTTTGTCAAATATGGACCGTTTATTTTTGAAAGTGGTGCAACTCCATTCTTTGTTGTTTCGAGAAAATTAAAGGTTAGCATATTTCAAATTCTGTCAAGTCTGGCAATGTTTCTACTAATTTATCAATATGTAATTTGATCGTGTAAATTTCTTTTAGGCGAAATTCAACTAAAATCATATATATTCACGAGCTGTAAATAGACTTACTCCATTTTCATAATTAGCCAATTTTAAAAATCATTTAATTTCAATTAAAATGTATTTTGTATTAATCCGATTTTCTTTAGAAGCAATAACTAGAAATAAAATAGGAGTAGTATTTTTTATATTGAAGGTTAACCCTCATACGCTCCTCAAAAATAATTGCATAAAAGAGATGAGGATAACAATTCGCCCATTTCTATTTTACACGTTAAATCGACACATTATGTTTTATTTATAACGTCACATATCAAAGAAAAACATCTCACGATATAGACATAAAAGGATGAATAATTTTACAGTATGTGAAAATATTGAATGGGTGAATTTTCACCCTGAGGGTTAAATGTATTTATATATTGTTAAACTTAACATAAGTTATTGTTATTATTTATTTATTTATGCTCTTTATGTGGCAGTGTTTTGAAATATTCAGTTTTAAGATATTGAATATAAACTAGTATCACAAATAAAATGTTTACACTAAATCAATCAGAAATTATGTGATATTTCATTTCTTTTTAAAATGGAATTGCACCACTTTTTTAAATATTAAATAATAAATAATTCTATTTATGTTAAAGTATATGTACAATTTTGAAATTAAAATATTTTATTTGATTTATTCAGTAATTTTTGAAAGTAAAATAATTTATTTGTGGCAGTAATTTTTGATAATAGTATTTGGTTTGAAGAATATTGAAAATATTTGGACTAGTTATTATTAAATAAAAGGAAAATGTGGCAAATGTCGTTTCTAACATTAAGTACCCTTTCTTCTTTAAATTATTGCTAAGATAAGAAGAAGATTAAATAGTATTTGAAATATTTGTTTTGCCAAGTAATGCCCACCTCTGGTAGAAACTAACAGGTTCATTATTATAAATAAAAAAAGAAATTGAATTTATGCTATTTAAGCGGCTCCAAACTTTTGAATGTTTTCTTGTACAAACATTCCTCTGTGTATACAGTTTTTCAAAGTTACCTACGCAACGAGACTTTTCATTTCTTCTATCTATTCCGAGTACAGTTCAGCGAGCCACTATGTATATGTTTACTTTATTGCATATTATGAACCTCAATAAGATACATACATGTGGTAGGTAGATAATCGAATGGAACGATAGGGGAGAAGAAAGAGGCCGCTATCCGCAGGGACGTGTAGTAAATGCCCCTTCCATCTATTTTCAAACTAGAGTTTAAATAAAATATTGATTTCACCGATACAAATTGAAACCACATTTTTAATACGCATCTCTCATTCTTTTAATAATTCAAGGTACTACTTGCATTTTTACCTAGTTTTGATATCAATACCGACATTTTCTACGATATTCAATGAGTTCCGAGTTCGTGCATGTACAGGGTGTTCCAAATGTGTTGCACTTCCTTGAGTAGGGTGATTCCTGAGTCGTTTCAAGTAACTTTTTCCGTTTCAAAAATGTTCTCCGTGGCTTCGCTAAGGAGGTACTAACGAAAAACAGCAAAACATCGAGAACTAACCGCGTCGACGAATCCATTTTGCGTGAAAATCGCGCTGATAACGACCATTTGGTGTATGGCATTTTTAGGGAGCGAGAAGTCCCTTCCGCCACGGACCCTTTCGTAAAGAACAAGTATAGTCGGTGCAGGTATAGCGAAAAGGGTTAATTAATTATATTATGACAATCATCCGTTTTCGTGTCTGCAAAATGCGAGGCACATGTGCGTCAAAGTGACGCCTGCTAGATGATCTCGCGCAAAAGGAGCGGGGTAGAAATGTCCTCGGGGACGTCCATGTACCCGTCCAGCTTCCCCTGGTCGCAACATCGTCCTCCTTCATCCCCCTGCCCTCTCGTCTCCCTACCCCCCACCGTTGGGATAAACAGATTAGGTAACTACGTGATAAGTCGGTAAGTGGGTTCACTCGGCCCACGGTCCAGCTCCGAACCCACCGACGTTCGCTCTAACATCTAACTACCTTGTTAGTGTCATTAGTAACGGTTGGGGTGTCATTAGATTTCGTTCTGTGCCTAGTTTTTCCACGCAGCCCTCTACCAGATCTGTCCTCGAGTAACATCACCATCGAGGTGAACCTGGAAGCCCGTTCCTTGTTCCGGAAGGGTCGTAAGGTAATTGTCTGGAATGTTGAAATTGGTCAGACGTTTATTGAAAGTCACCAGGTTGGCAACAACGTAACCGATGCGTTATATTCCGTTCTGCAATAAAGGACCACGCACTAATCATATGGAAAATCTATCCCGGTAAAATCAGTTGGATTATTTTATATGTTATAGCTTATGATCTACTGAACAAAAGATGTAATGGGCACAAAGTTCGATAATGGACAGTTATCGAGTTATAATCAGTGAAATATGACAAATTCGTGCTGCCGAATACTGAAATCTCGGGAAGTATATTTACTTAACACGCTTGCCGCACCCCCACTCCCGTCACTATGTTCTCATTACTACGACATAACTATAAGATTATAAAGTTTGGCTTTATAGAAATTTCGAGCACTGTATTTACATACCAGACGGAAAACACATAAGTTTAAAATCCTAGTTTACAAAAACCAGACTGCACTTACCCCACTTCACCTTATATGTACTGACATCTTCAATTTTAAAAATTGTCCAACAATTTTGTGTTTCGTCTACTCATTTTTTCTATAAATGCATAAAGATCCGCAGTCTAGTAAGAATTGTGAAAGGAAAGCACAGTTGAAGACAGTGTGATCAAATTGCTAAATCGAAAATTCCCGCAAGGCTTTGCTTGCTGTGTTTCAAACAGAACTGGGGAAAATAGTATTGTCAATAGTCAGTAATAAATAATTCTATTTATATAATTTATTTTAGGCAGTGATTTTTGAAAATAGTATTTTATTTGAAGAATATTGAGAATATTTGGACTTTATCTTTATCTTCAATTTCAATTTTAAATATTATTGTTGAAAATAATGGTTCGCATTCAATAGATTTATGAGTAGAAATAGTTTCCTGATGATAAGATACTCTGTATGTTTATCAACAGACCTCAGTATGCACAAAAAATACAATATTCTATTTTGTGTGTTCAGATTATTAAAATAGAAATATATTATTTTGTGGTTCCGATTGTTAAAATAGAAATATTTTAAAGGTAAAATTTTTTTCTCGATCGCACTTGAAATATATAATAAATTTATGATTTCGGCGCATGGTTCGATCAATAAACTACAACAAATTTTCAAATAATTAACACACCCTCAACGTTTCGATCCCAATGTGGATTATTATCAAGAGAGACATTTTTGCGTCTGAAAAAACCAAATAAATATAATAATAGTTAAACAAAATATTAGGACACAGCCAAAAAGAACAAAAAAAAGAACGAAAAAGAAAGCATACTTGTTGCGACAAAATAGAAATTAAAAGAAGAATAATTAATGAGTTACGAAGACAGCGAACTTTAACCCATGATGGTGAATAAGTAACTGAACCATGTGAGAACTGAGCATTGAAAACTCATGTGTATTATAGGACAAGAGCGTTCTATGATTGGTTGATCGATATCGATTGGGATCGATATCCACATTGGGATCGAAACCTTGAGGATGTGCTAATTATTTGCAAATTTGTTGTTGTTTATTGATCGAACCATGCGCCGAAATCATAAATTTAGAAATATTTTATGTTCGAAATTGTATATCTTATTTAAAATACTATTTTCTTGAAGCAAAATAAAGTCAAGAATATTAAATAGTCTTTGAAATATTTGTTTCGCCAAATACATGCCCACCTCTGACTCTACAGTTGCTTGAAATTGTTAAAAATGGATGGAAAAATCTGAAACCGTTTCAAAGTTCGAAGTATCCTCGATGCCTCGGATAGAACCCCTTAAACTCACCCCGCAGCTTTTACGAAGCACGCGTCCCGGGCGGAAGCAAATCAAGAGCGATCCTGCGAGGACAGGCAGGAGGACAAAGTGTTTTAAAGGCGCACGTACTACGTCAACGAGGCACGTGTGAGCACGCCGCTGTCTCTTTCCTTACCAGCGAGGAATTAATCCCCCTATTGTTTTCCAACGGCGAGGAGACAAAGCTCGCTGTCGACGTCTCTCCACGTGGAAAGGGACCAAGAGTGTAGAGGCGAGCGAGCGCAAAAGTCAGCGGGGAGACGCGGGACCTTTTCTTCTGTGCGCCCCGAACACACTAATAAATTGGATCAGGCCGACTCACGACGAGTTGTACGAGTTGTCTGGCGCCGGGCTTTACTTCTGCCCGAGTCTAATCCAAGATCTTGAGTGGATTTCAGTTTCGGCCACCAGCAAATTTACTTAGCCGACCAACCGGTCTCGATTCTTCACCCTCCGCCCATTCTGCTCGCGATTTTCTAATCTTGTTTTCCTATCGTTCCCGCCACCGCTGCTGATCGAAGAACAATTCTGATGTGTTAAGTAGAAATTCGAATCTCCGAGCCGTGATTTTTCGGCATGTTCCTCGCGACTAAGACTGCAGATTTTATCTGTCCACGCGGCGTGCTCTAAGAGTGTCACTTCCTGTGGTTCAGCTATTAATAATCTATCTATAATCTATATAAATAAAAATGAAATGCTGTTCGTTGGTAAGCGCATCACTTGAAAACGGCTGGACTGATTTGGCTAATTTTCTTTTTTTAAATCTTCGTAATAGACCAGATAAGGTTTTTAGGGAAAGAAAAATTGGATCAGAAACAAAACTCTAAGGCGCCACTAAAAATTGTTGTACTATTGTTTAAATAATTGTTTACACTATCAGATATGTCGGTATCTAACCAATTACTACACATTTAAGTATTGTATGAGGTATTATATCAATTTTATATTTATCAAATTTAAAAAAACATAGAGAATGGAAATATTGTAGGTCAGAAGAAACGTTTAATTTTCGAGTTAAAATAACTCCGAGTGCAAAGGGTTAATAAAATCAATCATGAATAATATATATTTTCTGAATTTCTTTCTCTACTTGCTTTAATAATGTTGCACGGGAAATAAAATATCAAATATCATAAATCATAATTAATAATTAATATTGAATTATCGTATATTATACTATAATGCGAGCGATAGAATTAAGAAAAATCTATAAGATATGTTTCACAGTGGACTGCATGGGATTGCTAACTCACGTGATTTATTTCATACGTAAAATCATCTTGAATTTAGAACTGCACTCAACAAATTAAGAACACAGCGAAATCTATTTCATTAAACAAATGAAATAATTCGAAATATAATATGCGAGCGTATAATTAAATGAACCGTCCGTTGAAATTTATTTATTCGCTCGCATATTATATTTCTAATTATTTCATTTGTTTAATAGAATAGATTTCGCTGTGTTCTTAATTAGTTCTTAATTAGAAATAAATCACATGAGTTAGCGATCCCATGTAGCCCACTGCGAAATATATCTTATACATTTTTCTTAATTCGATCGCTCGTGATTAGAACGCCTTGATCCCCAAAAATGTAGTACAGAAAAAAAGAAAAATGCTTAAGTATCGATTACGAGAGATCAAACATCATTTTATTTAAAAAAAGGCGCCTAACATTCATATTTGTTAGGCTTTGTTTAAAATCTTCATCGCGAGTGTGACTCGTTAAAATACCTCGAGGGGAAAGGGTGTGTCCTGGTTTTTCAATTTGAAAAAATTGTTTTGTTAGAGAAACCTTTTTACGCGAAGATGAATTCCCAATACGCAGCTGGTTCCCTATGAAAGACTTTATAAGGTAGAATGACTTGTAAATTAGTTGAACAAAGCCGTGACTAATTGAAAATGTTTTCACATTCTTAGCACGAAATTGTATATACTGGTCAGCGGAATACACGTTATAAAATGTTGTTTTAACAAAATTATGGTTACTTGAATATTTATTCGCGTAATTAAACGAATCAGTTTACGTAAGAGAAAAATGTTTCAGTTAAAAGAACTTTGTAAACGCATTTCTAAAACAAATTTTATTTCTGCATACACATCCTTCGATATTTTCTCATCGAATATACCAAAATAAAGTATAGAACGTTACCTTAATTAATATGGAACCATAAATACGTTTGATTGGTTTCTGTGGAATCGAAATATGGAGTTTCATGATTTTTGCACGTGGGAAATAGGATGATTCGCAATATTCTATACTTGTTTATTGATCTTTTATCAACTCGACGTTTATTGTATTCGCTGAATTGCTGTTAATTACTATACATTTAAGTATTGTATGAGGTATTATATCAATTTCATATCCACTAAACTTAAAAAATCATAGAAAATGGAAAGATTCTAGGTCAGAAGTGCAAAAGGTTAATTCAATGAAATTAAATTTTTATTGCACATCGCTTAATAAAATCGAACATAATTAACAGGCCTTTAATATCTGTGGACCACATAGGAAATATATTATACAAGTCGGGAGAGAGTACTTGTGACGATAAACGACTAAGTATTTGTAACTTATTAATTTATAAATGTAGGAGAAATTTTCGTTAATCTCGATGTGATCTACTTGAAAACCGTGTGAATTTATGGAAATCTCGCAGTTCGTTTTTTGTTAAAACTACATAGCTTCGCGTTTTTCTGTAAATAAATAATATATCTATGAATATAATCATGTAAATGGTTCTTTTATTATTCCTGAAATGCTATCGTTCATCAAGTTCTCATTACTGCGACAAATTATTATAAGATTTCACCAAAAAATCCGATGGCTTTATAGAAATTTCGGACACTGTATACGTATATGTCCGAATAATGTTATGTTCTTCACTAAATTGTTTTACGAAACAACCTGCGAGTAATATACAGAACGCTGTCAAACGAGAAATGTTCCGTTCGGGAAATTTCGTTTCGGCATTATCGAGATTCGATCAATTGCAGCACGTTGGCGACAACATCGAAAAAAATTCTACACGAGAAGTGCAAGTCCAAATTGAAAATTACCGATCCATAAACAAATCGAGGTAATTACAGAAAATGTTTCCGAGGGGATATACATGTTTTCCGGGACGAGAAGTCTGCCATTAAACGCGAGGACAGGACATCGATCGCGAGAAATTTAATTGCAACGTCATACATATATACTACACGCGAAAATCCTCGCGAACGGTTGTATTAATTTTGCAGAAGCGGGAGACTATTGGACAGTGACACGATATGAGTTTGCTCAACGGTGTAATTGTTCCGCGCTGGTTACGAAAGTTCGTTTCCGCCGTGGGAGACTTGTTTCCAACTAATGTGAATTTTATCTTCCCCACGCGACGAGTTTTTTTTTATCTTTATCGGTTTAAAAACAAATGGAAAACAGTGCCTGCGGTGGAAATGTCTGGAATTGAAATGAATCTATTGAAAAGATTCTGCAGACGTTAACGTTGCATCAAAATTACGTATATTAATTATACAATTTATCATCTATTCAATAATGATTTTTATTAGTCACAGATTTTCGAATTTTTATGACCATTCAAATATCATTTTTAATCTTTCGTATGAAAAGTAACAAGTTTCACTGGGTACAGAGTACAATTTTTTTTAAGTGTTCATATTACTGTTTTCGTGTATTAACACAGAACAGTTTTATTATTTATATTAGTTGTTGATTTTCATTATTTTTACTTTAACAAAATTAGACATGTACTTCAAATGCTGGTAAATATGTGTGCAAAATCACAATGAAAGCGGTTTAAAAGTTTTCTGGAAAAAAATCATGAAATTTCGTAATTCTCTAGTTGATAAATATTATTAAATAAAGCGTGTATTAAGTACTCTCTAAAATAAACCATTTCTAATACAATGCTTAATATAATGACAATATAGTTTCGTTTGATTCTAATTACTATGAAAATAACTCGATAATCTTTCGGTTGTATAAACATTAAACATCCATTATTCTAAGATAGTGTTAATTTGCAGTTGCATAAGTTTTCTATAATTCTCTATCCTATTTTTCATGTTCAGATTGGTATTCACTCTCGAATTCTCAATACGCAAATGGTTCTCTATAAAAGACTTTATAAAATGGTTTGTAAATTGGTTGACCAAAACCAAAATATTTTCGATTGTATGAAAATTTAAATAAAACTGTTGAAGAGATTCGCAGACATTAAGATAAAAATTACGAATGTTAATTATACAATGTATCGGTTATTCAATAAAGTTTTTGTTGTTCACATTTTACAGATTCTGTTCAAATCATAAAAGTTTATTATCAATAATCATTGAAATTCTTTTAATATCGATGAACAAAATATATGTAGTGGAAAAATTTTTACATTTTACAGATTCCGTTCAAATCATAAAAGTTTATTATCAATAATCATTGAAAACTCTTTTAATATTGATGAACAAAAAATATGTTGTAGAAAAATGTTGAGAAAAGTTCTAAAAATGTTCTCGAAATGTTTTTTACCAACAATTTGCCTTTATTTGTACTTATCGACATTTGTAGTGGAAGAGCGTTTTTGAAAAACGGATTTGTTGGTTTGTGCTTTAAATGGAACCTACGCAAACGTTCCAGTCATTTGTAGGACTATTTTTTATAAAAATCAAAAAAAAAACGCGTAAATATAGTCTATTCATATCTGTGACGGCAGAATGGGCGAAAATTCGTAATCCAATCGGATTTAGCAAGTGAATCCATCGAGCACGCACGAGCTCGATAGAATCTAGTTGTAGTCGATAGCGGAGCTCGTCGGAGGTGGCCTGTTGTTCGACACCGAACGAGCCGCATGAATTTTTATGAGCTTAGGAAATTAATTTGTGTTTTTCGCTAAGCCTCGGCTTAGCGCCGCGGTAATTAATTGCACTGATTGCTTTGCATCATTAATAAGCGGTTCTCTGGGTTTCGTAACGTTTACCCCCCACTGGATTGCGGATCTACGCGCGGCCAATACCATCGTTTCTCTTCATCCCCTTGGTCCTTTTGTCTGCGCGCGCTTCGATCACCCACGAGACACGGCACAGCCATTTTTGTTTAAATGTGTAACGAACGATTCTTGATTTTCAAACGCTCGTCCACGAGTTTTTCATTTTGCGACGCGGAATTTAATCGTTCGTAGATGTACAATCGCAGATTTATTGAAAATAACTTATCTATATAAATAAAAATCAAATGCTGTTCGTTGGTAAGCGCATCACTTGCCAACGGCTGGACCGATTTCACTAATTAAAAAAAAAAATGTTTGTAATAGTCCGAATAAGGTTTTAGGGAAAGAAAAAACGTGGCAATATTGGAAAAGTTGCCCGGAAAAATAGAAAATTCCGGAAAAACTAAAAGTGCTTTTCGAATCATATTTCAATACAACAAAAAACGAACTTCGCAGCTTTTAATCAATATTTCAATAAGAATTAACATTATGGACAAATTTATAGAAATTTGAACAGGACATCTATCGGGTCAGCTAATAGAATAATAAATACAATACATTGCAGAGTTTATGCAATAATATTCTTTACACTGTTGAGTTCTACAACAATGCCCATAGAAGATACACAATTTAAAAGGAAACATAATTAAAATGTCCCTAATACTACAGTTTGAATTGCAATTATACGTACAGTGTAATATTTCGATCAATTAGGGGAACTAAATTCTTTATGATGTTGTATCCTTTTTTTATTATTATATATTTTGTTAAAACTACTCGAAATATGATGATTTATGATTCGTTTAACATGAATTTTACCGTATTAATAGAAAATACGTATTTATTTTAACTATTGCAAATTAATGTTTGAAAGGAATGTTTAATTTAAAAGATGTAAGAGACATACACACAGAGAGAGAAAGTTGCAAACATTACTTAATATGCTAATTACCTAATATGCAAACTTACATAAATATATCTAAAGTTGATTGAAACTCATGGAACTGAAAGATTATGAAACAAAGAAAGAACAGAGATTTTAAGAAATAAAAAGGAAGAAAAATTGAGAAGGACAAAGAAGTTTGCATTGTAAGCACAATTGTGAAATATTGTAAACTTCACAATGTTCACTCGGAGAGAGTCACCACCAATAATTGCTATACTATCATTCAAAATAATGTTTACATTATTAAATATGTTGTAATTTCATATTTCCCTAAATTGAAAAAAATCCTGTACAGTAGAATTATTCCAGGTCGGAAGAAATGTTTAATTTTCGAGTTACAAAACAGCTCCGAGTGCGAAGGGTTAATGTAAATTTCTTTCCTGATATTTTTTCATTACATACATTTATAACAAAACCAATGATTGAATTTATTCAGAAAAGAAACAAATGTCTATGCAGCACCTAGCGGTTAATACAGAAATTTTTTTTATTTTGCGTAAAACTCTGCAGTCTGTTTATAATGGATTGAAACAAACTTCGATTAATAGGAACAGCTCCGCATGTTACAATGAAATTTGTGGATATATGAAAAGTATTAGCAGTTTATTCAATTTAATATAGTCCAATTAATAATCGTATGAAAGTTTCTATTTCGAAAATTTTGTTTCGGGCTCCACAGTCAGTTCTGTTTGTTCATATAATACTATTATAGGTTGTTGAATTTGTTATTTTATGCTCTATAAGAATAGGAACAAAAAAATATATGATTCTGTTTAACAAAATATCGATGACCTTGAAATCTTATAAAAAAAAAACGACAATGAGAAAAATTTTTTACCATCATCAAATTCGCCCCTTGAAACAGTACAACTTTATTTTGTAGATATTTTTTGCACGACTAATAATAACCGAGATATTTAGGTGTTCCCATTTAAATGCCCGACCCTGTATAATGTAATACGTAAATAGAAATGTTTCTTCGCTTCGTTGAGCGATGGTTAATTCTTACGAATTTGAATTTACGATAAACATCAGAGCAGTTTTCTAACTGTTAATAAATAAATTCGTTAATCGAATTATACGATCGTTTGTGTTTCAGATACAAGTTACTCTCCGTACCATCCGGCGTTGCATGGTGTCGGCGAAGATTCCTTCGTGAGACGAAAGCAGAGGAGAAACAGAACTACGTTCAGCCAACAACAGCTCGACGAACTGGAGTCGGCGTTTGCGCAGACACACTATCCGGACGTCTTCACGAGGGAAGAGCTAGCGATGAAGATCCACCTCACGGAGGCCAGAGTTCAGGTTAGTGTTCTAACGTAAATAAATATGAGACCCGAAACGTGACACCGAAGACAGACAGACTCGAGTAGCATGCACTGACTCCGCCACTAATTGGTTAATTAGGGAAGAAGAAGGTCTAATCAGCATTTCGCTACACTATAGACTACCCATTTCACGTGTATTCAAAATAAACGTGTACCACGTGTATTCAATAAAATCCGTGCAGAAAGTCCGGATACTATTTAACCCTTTGCACTCGGAGTTATTTCAACTTGAAAATCAAAGTTCCTTCTGACCGAAAATATTTCCAATCTCTATGATTTTTTTAATTTGGTAAATATCAAGTTGATCTAGGTGCACGGTAGTGCACCAGCCAAGTTCTCGCACTAACTCCTTTTAAACGAAACAACTTAGCCGTTTTTTAGAGACTTATAACTCGGCAGTGGAGGCAGATGGAGAGATGTAATTTCGTACACTTGTTAAATGCTATCATGTCTCAATATTGATAAAACATTAATATTCCAACATTAGTAGGTTCCGAGATATAGGACCTCAAAAATCTCTTTTCTCACTGACTGACAGATCATCAATACCTTTTGGGTACTTCCCATTGACCTACAAGCTTGAAATTTGGCACATAGGTTCACCATAACAAACACTCGAACGAATAATTATCAAAGTTTGAAATTGTACACCTTACAGGGGTTGTATTGAAAAAAAAACATTAGTAATAGCAGTATAACATACACAAGTATACATTTCATTAGCTTCGAAGTAGCAACAAATACGGATGAAAAAAAACAATCAACAGAAATTGATGAAATCCCAACAAAAACATTCTGTAAACAGGAGCCAAGATCCTATGGCCGTAAAAAGTTGTAAGATTAAACAAAATACAGGCAAGTTCGTTAGCTTAGAAATACCTCTTGCAATACTGAAAAATGCGTTTATAAAAATTAGTTTAAAAGAACGCTACTGAATTTGTAAAGAGTTACATGGAGGAATAATTTAGCTCTGTATATCATTAGAAAGCTCTGAACTTTGCGATTAATTTGATAGAAAATACTCGTGCTTAAAAAGAATATTATATAAATGACTGTGTTTAAGAAAATGTGGAAGTCGAGAACTTAATTGACAACCTAATATTTTTTATAGTAGAAGGTTGAAATTGATTTGCAGAGAGAGAGAAGGGTGTATACAGGGTGTCTCAGCCAAAGCAGACCACCTAAATATCTCCTTTATTTTTAATGAAACGAAAAATATTTATGGCATAATTTAAATGGTATCGAAGGAGGAATATCATAGAAGAACAATCTTTTTTGCCCGGCTATTTTTTCATAGTTTTTTCCAAGTTCGTCGTTATTTTTTTTATCGGGACCTTGAGTCCAAAAAAATGTGATAAAATTGTAGGATAATATTAGGATTACATGTGAACTTACTGTTTGTGTTGTAACATTACAAGTTATAAGTGCTCAAAATGTTGTCCGTTTAACATTAACTTTATTATTAATTGATAATTAATAAAAAAATAAATAAGGCCTGCTTTCGCTGAGACACCCTGTATATTTGGCTTGAAAAAGGGTGAATTCGAAGTGGGGAAACCTGTATATAGCGCTTTCGACTACTGAAAAACCCCATCTTTGCATTATCGAGAAATGAGAGGGCGCATCCCGCACCCATGCGATTCTGTAAAAACGAGTCTACCCCCATGAAGCTGTAGAAAACAACTGATTTCGGTTTCGTTGATAAGCAGCGATGGATCGTAGGCGTAAGGGTGAGAGAGCACAAGCCACGGAGTAGTTTTGGGGTGCAGCCAATGCCCGAGGAAGCTGCTGACACCCTCGACCTGACATAATCTTCTGACAGAATAAGCCGGTAATCTCCGGGATTACTTTGTACTCTTGGCTACGTCCTCCCAGCCATATTTACTCGCACCGGCGTAATTCGCGCTGCAGAGAATCCCTGCAGTAATAGCGATTCCCTCCTGAAATCCTGTTGAAACATCTGCAGGATATCCGATCGCCGATGTCAGAGTTTTAACTCCCTTCCCTCTGTGAAAACAAATACGGACCGAATTATGTCGGGGGTAATTTTCCGCTGTTCCGCAGGATCATCCGCTCCTAACGATCAATTTATCTATGACTTCTTTTAGCCGGACAGTAGCCTACGAATTTTGTGTGTTTATACGTAGACTGCGGTTTTCTCTGTATTATTCTGTGAATCGTATTAATTGCAATATACGGGAACTACTTAGCATTACACTTTCTGTCGAAAATTTCAATAATTTTTATAGTACTGATAAAGTAATGAAAACATCTTTTTTAATATATTAATATACCGTGTTTTCGAATACAAGAATAAATTTTTGTGTAATTTTTGTAAATGATTTTTTATAGAGGGTTTTACAGCCTCCTGGAAGTCATTTTAGAAAAAGTAGGATTGCGGCTCACTGGAACGTTTGAAAAAAAAGAATAATCCTTAGAAAAGTATAACTATGGTCCCAATTTTTTTCGAAATAGGAGAATCTTTTTTTATTTTCAAGGAATTTTCATGAAATAATTGAATACATGTTATAACGTCTTCGTTCTAAATCTTCGGCGAAGATCACACCAATGGTAATGATTTATAAATCGTACATTTTTATCAGAAAAGGTGTTATTAACGATATCGATACTCTTTAAATGCTGCAGTTTTGTGGTTTTTGAATTCCGAAATGTTTAATTTGTTTTCAATTTATTTTATTCGACGGCGGATAGCAAGGAAAGTTAACCGATGAATACAAGCATCATGTAATGGGAACCAAGATAATAAAGCTTGGCTGTCGAATTTAATCTGATGACGGATTAATAAATAATAAACAGCATGATATCGCAATTCGGTGAGTGGGTATCACGCACAGATAAAAGAGGAATCATCCCGAGGGATTATACGTTTCCATATTTCTCTTCGTTAATTAAACGATCACTGAAATACCAATTAATATTACTTGCAATATTTTCAAATGCTAAATTAACGCGTTTATAAATTCATATCAAACTATTTCTGTCGTAGAGACGAATGAAGTGCCCAATAATAATTAAATAACATCTCCATTGAAGGGAAACCAACAATTATACGATCACGAATAATTAATTGAAAGAAGTTTAAACGAAAAACAGTTAAAACAACTGTGTATGATTATATATTATAGATCATACTAAGTAGTGAAAGTGTTCCCGAGTAAACCGTGTTAACAAAACTTTACAGTTTTGGAAATTCAAGTTGAAACGTTTGATTTTCTTCGCCAAAGAATTTGATAAAGCAAATTTCCGTTAACCATGCACAATTAAATATCTTATTTATTATTGATACGACGTCCGAAGCACCTAATAAAATTTCCATCTGTTGTGATAAACTTCTAAAAATATCCACATCGATAGGGTGTAAACAGCCCTTAAACTTGAGGTCAAGCAATGCACATTGGTTAGCGCATAACGATTGCGTTACCCTTGATTAGGCCAATATTTTAAGGTTCATCTCAATATCAAACGACAGTAGATCGTTGAACTGGTGTTAAAACTCTTAACATCGCTTACTACAACACGAAGTCAAGTTGATCTTGAACGGGTGAACTCAAAACATTATTTGTCAAATTATCGGAAAAAGTTTGGCAATTATTTAGAAGTTGGGCCTCCTCACAGATTTTGATGAAATTTAAATATGTTATAGATCTCTACGTTTTGAACAACTATTTCCTATACACGTTACAGCCGCTCGATTTTAGTTTTAAAGATATTCGCAAAAAACTATCGCTAATACTGTAAGCCTATCCCGGCGCTGCGTTAGTTTACATTTTGCTTCTAAACACACTGTCGAGATGAGAGAGAAAACAGGATCTCACTCTGGCCATATGTATATAAGATGAGATTTCAATTTTCAGACTGCCCTTGGAATTTCGCATGCGTGGTCGTTAGTCCGGCCCTTTTCACCCCCTCCACGACCTAACCACAACTCATTCTATACACATAATCTTTGTATTGTAGCTGTCATCTAGAATTTGATCTAGTAATTAAGACTAATCTAACCTAATCCTAACCTAACCACAACTCATTCTATTCGCATAATCTTTGCATTGTAGCTGTCATCTAGAATTTGATCTAGTAATTAAAACTAACCAAACCCAATCTTAACCTAATCAGGACTCATTCTATTCACATAATTTTTGCATTGTTAGCTGTCATCTAGAATTTGATCTAGTAATGGAAGAATCATGCAAATAGAATCAGTTGTGGTGTGGTCAGGTTAGGTTAGGATTTTGTGTTTGATTAGGAACGCCGCCGTTAAGATAAGATTAAGGTTAGATCGCCTATGCTGATATACGAAAATCCAAGAGAGAAAATTCAACACAGTATTAGCAATAGATTTTTGCGAATATTTTGAAAACTATAACCGAGCGGCGGTAACATGTATAGGGTAAAGTTGAGAATGACAACCTTGACAACATATTTGAAGATCATCAAAATCTAAGTGAATGCCCAACTTCTAAATAATTACCAAATGTTTTCAGTACAATCTCAGATAGAAACAAAAACCAATAAAGGAATTTTTTGAAAATTATCTATGGAATCTAAAGTCCAAAGAACAGAAAGCGTAGAAAGTTATTGCGATATAAAGTGTGTTTGAACAAATCAGACGAGTCGCTGTAGGAGCAATAGCTGTCGTCAAAGTGTCTGCTAGGAAATAGGAAGAATGCGATAAAAAGCACCGTCGAATCGGCACGGGAAGAACGAAGAGGCCGAGTAAACAAGCTTAGGAAACGCGAAAAACAAGGAGGAACAATGGAAAACAGTCTGGCAGAGAATCCTTCAGCGTCGCGTCCAGCGGAGGGGCACGGGTATTATCCCGCTGCATTGTCCGGATTATAAGACGAGAAGGCCATGCTAGGCAGCGGTGTACACAATAGGAGGAGGAAGGTAGGGACAGGACGGCTATGACGCAATTACGGCGCAGACTCATTGTTTCATTAGGGAAGACAAAGGGAATCTGAAATAATGGACAAATAGGCGCGTTTATGCAGTGCCCCGGTCCTCTTCTCCTACTCCAATTAGAGCCCCGTGCTGGTAAAGAGAGATGCGGGGGTGGATCATCGCCGCGCCATGCTGGCCAGATCGTCGAGCCAGGTTCTCTCTGCTGTCTCTCTCTCTCTCGCTCTCTCTCTCTCTCTCTCTCTCTCTCTCTCTCTCTCTCTCTCTCTCTGCTCTCTGCTCTCTGCTCTGGCAGTGCATACAGCTGACATTTGCTCGCCGCCTCTCTCTCCACACGGTGCACAGAGTTAGCTACCCGCCACGAACGCACATGCGCGTGTTCCAGGACCAGATTTGTGATGAATTACAATTAAATTACTTCACTAATTATAATTACGAAGTAATTCGATTACATTGTATTTAATTATTTCATAATTCGAAATTCACTCGCTTCATTCAATGAAATTATAATGTAATTTGTAATTCTGGTCTCTTATTCAGTTCAGTTACAGGGTAATTTGTAATTCTGGTCTCTTATTCAATTAAATTATAATCTGATTTGAAATTCAGTCGCTTTTGTTCAATGAAATTACGATGTAATTTGTAATTCTGGTCACTTATTCAATGAAATTATAATGTAATTCGAAATTCAGTCGCTTCATTGAATGAAATTATAATGTAATTTGTAATTGTGGTCTCTTATTCAATGAAATTACAGGCTAATTTGTAATTCTGGTGTCTTATTCAATTGAATTATATTATAATTCGAAATTCAGTCGCTTCATTCAATGAAATTACAATGTAATTTGTAATTCTGGTCTCTTATTCAATGAAATTACATCGTAATTTGTAATTCTGATCTCTTATTCAATTAAGTTACAGGGTAATTTATAATTCTGGCTTCTTATTCAATTAAATTATAATGTAATTCAGCTTGACTAAGAATTTAATGAATAAAAATTATTTAGTGTGAAGGATATCGTGAAAATATTAAATATAATAACAATAAAACAATTTGAATTTGAACTCTATTGATGGGAAAATTGAAAGTAACTTATTTGAGACTGAACAACGCGAATAAATGAATATCAAAAATATTAGTGTATCAGTTAAAAATTTGAAAACTATGAAACTCTCATAATACATTTGTAATAAATTGAATAATTTTCTTATTTGACAGATCAGCATTGCGGTCTAACAAAACTATCTGGAAAGAAAATTACAATGCATTTGTTGGAGTAACGCGAACCGTAGGAAGCTTTATCCATTAATAATTAAAAGCAGATTAGCGTAGCAAGTGTCAAAAGATTAAGTATTTACGTTGAGGTAGAGTATAACAACGCCATTGTCGATGTATGTATGCGCGTGTGTGTTGGATTAAACACAGCGGGAGAAAGGAAGATTAAAAAATGGAAGACGAAAAAGGGATACGGTATAGAGAAAGGAAAATACCTTTTACCATTAGACTTTGAATCGCGTTAATGCGCTTAAAGCTTCGCACGAAAAATATTCCTTTTAATTCCTTTAATGTAAACGCGATGAACAGTTAACCCATTAATTGGCAAACAATGGAATCCGACGATTTTTATAGATATACATAGAATATTTACTTTACATAGAATATACATAATGATTACTTATGAAAGCTATACAAAAGAACGTACTAAAAATTGTTTGAATAGCTTTTTCTGAGACAACATGTATGAACGCGAATAGATTACAATAAAACAACATACGTATGACTTATAAAATAACTTGTGGTAAAAAATTACTGTGAAATTACTATGAAAATGTTAGAATGAGATTCTAAATAGTAGGTCGCTGAACTTGTCTTAACATCAACGATTATAGTATGAAGTCAAAAGAATGTAATCAATGCAACCTTGACTTATTACTAAAAAAAAACAACAATTTTTTGGTAATGTTTTTACATTGCGATTTGTAGCCGATTAAGAACAGATTAACTCGAACCAAAAAGTAGTGTATGTACAGGATATAGGCAACATTTCGGTCCCGAATATTACGTCGTCGGTATTCAACTAATTTTAGGAAATATTTAGACGCACCCTATTATCTCAACAAAAGCGTACCCTCTAATGAATCTTCGATTGATTTACTTATCGCATATTTAGAATACTTTGAAAAATTATGATTACTATACCAAAACTACTCGTATATGCGTCTGCAGGGAAGAATTTTTAGTAAAAATATGAAAAAGGGCCGTTTGATTTTCTTGTTGTTTGTAACATCATATCGTACACCAATGGCTATATTCCTTATAAAATTGAAGTTAGTAAAGCATTAAGAGACTCGGCATGAAGATAGCCGCAGAATTGGTTGTTAATACGATCAAACAGCAAAGAGTTAATTATTTACTGGTATTGTTAATGTATTGTTATCATTATTAGTACTGTTGCTGTTATTGCCATTATTTACGAGTGTTATTATTGTTGGTGCGTTATTATTTGGTACCTCGACGATGGGAAAGGAACTTGACAGATTTTGAAAATGGCCAAATAATGGCACTTTCCTCTAATATAAATAATAAATAGCTACGACCATAAAGCGATCGGATCGTGTTGTTCGAAACTTTCTGAAAGATATGGGAAAATAACGGTATATATTGTCTCGTTTGTAAAGTGAATAAATTTTTCTGTAGTGCGTAAAAACTTTTGATTTTTAAAATCAGCCAGCTTATTCAACACGCTAAATAACTTTCACTTTGGACAAAATAAAACAATTGTACAAACAGCTACATATTTATTATTGCGTAAAAAGTGAAATGATTTCTTCTTCATCCACGAAGAGCTTTTACATAAAAATACAAAATATTTGGTAAACAATTTATACATATTGATATATAAAGAGCATTATAAATCTAATTCACACAAGACAAAAGAATCAATCGAAGATTCATCATAGAGGGTACGTTTCCGTTAAAATAGTAGAGGTGCGTCTAAACTAGTGATACGCACTGTATTTGAGGGTGTTTAACATCCATCATAGATTTGCGTAACAAGTGTCGAAAGATTAAATGCATTTATCTGGTTGAAGGGGAGGCGAAGTAGCGCCATTACCGGCGTTTTTCGGATTAAATTCGAATTGGGAAAAAATAGCGCACGGGGGAAAAGAGAGGGCGATACGACGGAGGTAGAGGGAAAAGAAGGACTGGTCCCCATGGAACCACGGCTTTGTTCTCAGCTATTACTCGGCCCTGCAACCCCGAGAATATTATTATATCTCTCCTCGTCAACCTCCGTTCTCCTTCCCTCGAGCTCGAATTCGGAGCCGGCAGGGCTGCGGAGCTCATCGTATTTATTTTATTAAACCATTTTCCAAGCTTCCTGCAGCGAAACTTTTCCTACCCGGACCGAAAGATAATCATTTCTGCGACTTGCTCTCCTGTAATGCGTTTTGTCTTCCGCCGGAGAATTTGTTTGCGCAACCGTAATCGACTTCGCGCAGCTACGTTTATTTTATTATCGATCTGAATCCGCTAATGAACCCGTTGCCTACGCCTCTGTGATTCTTTGAACTTTCGCTTGATCCGTTTAGCCAAGGGAATTAAAAATACATAGTTTTCTTTTTCGGCAGGATAATGGAAGATTTAAACGATTAGCCATTTTACGCCGGGATAGAAACTAGTTACACAGTTACGATGCGTTACTGATTATAAGTTAGGCAAGGTTAATGAATATAATTCAATCGCGTGTATGAAATGTGAACCGAATTTCGAATTCCAGTATCTCCGAACAACCAGTTAAATTGGCTCTTGGTTTTTTTATGAAAATAGAAGAAACAACAGTTATTATAATCATGGAAAATTTACATCGGAGAAACAAATTGCGATTAGCAGTTACTAATAACCTCGTTTTAAGTTAATCCGATCTTTCAAATTAGTATGGTCTTATAGTACAGCATGTATTCGAGGACGATACCGTGTATACATTTGGAAAGAAAGAAACATTCTTTTACCACGATGAAAATAACAAAATAATATGACTGTGTTGTTGAAAATGTCCCGGAAAGAAAATTGAAAAGAAAATCGATTTCATACCATTTTGGATAATGAAAAAACAGATTTTAGTGGTGATTGCATATGTGTTAGGAGTCGCACTTCAAGTATACGATATTATTCAGTGTTTAGTATTTTTACACATGCGAAACTGCAAGAAAATTGAAAAGAAAATCGATTTCATACCATTTTGGAAAATGATAAAACAGATTTTAGTGGTAACTTCATATGTGTTAGGAGTCGCACTTCAAGTATACGATATTATTCAGTGTTTAGTATTTTTACACATGCGAAACTGCAAGAAAATTGAAATGAAAATCGATTTCATACCAATTTGGTAAATGAAAAAACAGATTTTAGTGGTGGTTTCATATGTGTTAGGAGTCGCACTTCGAGTATACGATATTATTCAGTGTTTAGTATTTTTACACATGCGAAACTGCAAGAAAATTGAAAAGAAAATCGATTTCATACCAATTTGGTAAATGAAAAAACAGATTTTAGTGGTGGTTTCATATGTGTTAGGAGTCGCACTTCGAGTATACGATATTATTCAGTGTTTAGTATTTTTACACATGCGAAACTGCAAGAAAATTGAAAAGAAAATCGATTTCATACCAATTTGGTAAATGAAAAAACAGATTTTAGTGGTGGTTTCATATGTGTTAGGAGTCGCACTTCAAGTATACGATATTATCCAGTGTTTAGCATTTTTAGACGCGTGAAAACGCAAGAAAATTGAAAAGAAAATCGATTTCTTTTAAAGATGAGGTCGGTCTAGCCTCTTAAGGAGAGCATAAAAAATGGAGAGATTATCTCCGTCACGTTCGTTGAATGATGAGGGATGGTTGCAAGGCGAAACTGGCCCCCATACGAGCACGGAAAGCGACAATACGTTATATCGTCAGGCTGAAGATACTTGCGGAGACGTAGCGGGGCCGCTGGGTATAATAAAGTCTATTTCAGTTGGTATTATGTCAAGTTAGCCTCGTTAGCAGAACTCGAGCGTTTTAAGAAACACTCGGCCACCGCGGTTGCTGTCGGCTCGTTGAACATGTACACTGACAAGAGGCCGCCCCTCTGACCAGCTATGAATGCCACCCCCTACACGCAATTATCCTTCCATATCTGCGCACGAGAACCAGGTGTAGTTAAAACAGCTTAAGTGGCGCCTTCAGCGCCGTTCCTCATCTTGCACTCGGTTACTTTTTTTTCTTCCTCTCCTTCGCGCGTCGTCTTCTCTCCGGCACCCTCATCTTCTCACCGTGGTTGTCGCTAGCTGATTAGGAAGCATAGTCCTCGCTACACAATCTTCTCGTGATGCCAGCGAATGCATATTAACGTTACAGCTATATCATATAATTACTATAATAATATACTACTAATAGTAGTATAGTAGTCTACTATACTAATCATATAATTACTATAATACTATTACTATATAATTTTCCAAACAATTTAATATCCTGGTGGCTTTAAAACATGCACCAACTCTGAAAAAACATTCACAAACAGAAAAGTTTGACAACTCTGTCAAATAATTCTGTGTCAAAAGAAGGCAAACGAAGCCAATTGACTGAAGATCGCGCTCTGATTAGTTCGTATTTTTCGTTAATAACTCCTTAACACATTACCGACCGGTGATTATTGCATATTTTTGAAAAATGTATGGTACATGGCTAAATTTTCATTTAGCATTTAGTATGAACTAACTAAGTCACCCTCAATAACGTCGTCTAATAGTTTCATTAACTTCCCGATTCATAGGGAGGTTACTGTAATTTAAGATTGCAATGTCAAAGAAAATTTCTATGCTTTTTTTTGGTACAGCAGAATTATTGAAAATCCTATTAATAGGCTTCCGGTCGATAAAGTGTTAACAAAGCCACGGATGCCATTTTTGCAAAAGAAAATTTTGCTTCAAATAAACTCAAGAACCTCTATTTTCCGGATGTTGAAGGAATTTTGAGGCACCCTATATAGAGTTCTAGTTGTATGCAAACGTTTGCAAGTGAGATGGAATATGTTGGAGATTCCGTGTCCACGAGGGACAACAATGAATCAGTAGCACTGATTCAGTCAACTCTGTGATGAGCACAGAGTTACATTCACAAGTTGTGGACATAATGGGACGAAAAACAAATATCTTTGTGACTCTAAATTCTAAAACTAAATACTGAACACTGAACGCATACTATGTACATAAGAGTAAATGATTACATGAAAATTACAACTTGCATACACATCTATGTTTAACCGGTTCTCAATTTCTTAAATAATGCTAAGTGAAAAATAGTTTGAACTTTTGTACTTTACTTGAAAATATCTGTTAAGAAATAATTGCTCCATCGAAAATTTAATTAACCAAGTATAAAATAACTGTTACAATTGAACTTTTACAACGGAATTAAAGTGTGAATGCACAAAGTTAACTTGAAACAGAAAAGGAACAATTTACAAGTTTAAAGTTTACACGACAACTTTTAGTTTGAAGAGTTTACAGTTTCATTCATGCTCTGCTACTAACGATAAGCATTGTATAAATGCAGTCGATGTACGCAGCAAGTAGAAACGCCGACGAATTGTCAGACACAAAACATACAAAAGCTGTACTCAATGGTAGTGGTACTTGATGTTAACCCAGCATTTTAGTATTAACATTATTATGTCTTTATTTCGTAATCATTCATCTAATTGTAATCGGTAAAGTCAAATTGAAGGTAATTCTCAAAGAAGAACCTTGTTAATTAATTGCTAATATGGTACTTACTGTAGAATCTTAACGTCGTGGGTTTTAATGTAAAGAATGTGTTCAGCGAATATTGTTATTTAACGATCATTTTTTGTTTTCGTTTTTTTTCAGGTATGGTTTCAAAATCGCAGGGCAAAGTGGAGAAAAAACGAGCGTTTGATAGAAGAGCAGAGGAAGAAAGAGGGTGGCGGTGGAGGTGGCTTACTGGAAGCACCTGGATTAGCACCACCATCGTCTTCATCTGCGGGTCCAAGTCCTACCGGTCATGATCCTGAAGGTATGGTTTTAAATCAAATTAAACTGTTCCAATTAGATTGCGGATTTTTATTGATTGTAGATTTTCAGCTCATAGATGATCACAGATTAATATCTATCGAGGCATGAACATATTCGTCGAAACTGCAAAGTGCAACAACATTATCGTAGAAAATATTGGTTATTGATATAGGGGATTAAACAATTAATTTTCTGAAACATTTCAACTAAATTGATTACCAACAATTTTTTCGTAACAATTTTTAAGAAGGAAGAATGTTGGTAGATCGAAAATACGTCTAAATTTCACTAAACTTTGTCGAACGATATACAGGGTGTCTCAGCCAAAATAGGCGACTTAAATATCTTCTTCATTTTTAACCTTCATCCGTCCCTCGTATCAATCTGAAACAGTTTTCCCGAAATAAGTTATACTGTTCTGTTATTTGTAAGTAAATTTGTCTGAAACCTGGTGATTTTTTTTAATGCAACACATGTAACCGCAGAAACCTAAGATGTAAATGTTAACTCATCAATTTGAATGAAAAAAATATCGATAAGCAACTGTTTGACTTGTTATTTTATCGATGTTTTTTATCCCTGTGTCGATTTGACACCGAGGGACAGATTCAGTTCGTGAAATGAGGGACGGATTATGGCATAATTTAAACGATATCAAAAGAGGAATATCATAGAAGAACAAGTTTTTTTGTTCAGTTATTTTTTCATAGATTTTTTCAAGGTCTTTATTATGCTTTTATCGGGAAAACTTTTTCTTTGTCATTCCATCTTGTAGCGGCTGAAAAAGTACAATTGAGTATGCTTAAGTCATTACCTTCAGGTAACTTTGAGTACAAAAACATGTGATAAAATTGTAGGATAATATTGGGTGCGTTGGACACTTGTAATCAGAGAATCGTTCTGTATAGAGCCATATAGCACCTCTCATGCGCCGTTCAGCTTCATCAAAAATGGAGATCATTTCAATCCTCTCTTGCTTCGAATAATAAGAAGCTATGGTATGCGTTTACGTATTACTGACGAGCTCTTCGTTAATATTATCCTAAAATTTTATCACATGTTTTTGGACTCAAGTCACTTGAAGCTAATGACTTAAGCATATTCAAATGTATTTTTTCAGCCGCTACAAGATGGAATAACAATGGCTTTGAAAAAAAACTATGAAAAAAGAACCGGACAAAAAAATTGTTCTATGATATTCCTCCTTCGATACCATTTAAATTATACCATAAATATTTTTCGTGTGATTAAAAGATAAAGGGAGATATTTAGGTGGCCTGTTTTCCGCATTTCTTGAAAATCTTCAGAAGCCATTAACACTAGATTGCCCAAGGAAGTCATTTTGACTGCTTTTTAATTTCAATTAGAAAAACAATTATGTATATAATGACATAATTTCTTAGAATTTTGTGACTTTTTGTACAACGTATAAATGCGTTTATTAATAATTGTAGTTACATCCCCCCTTCTTCATTTCCGGTATATATATTTGTGTTATACCTATATTGCCCAAAAGCAGTCATTTTGACTGCTTGGGAAATATAAATAATCAAATGACTCTTATTATTGAATAGAGTAAATTTCTAATATGACCAGTTCAGCTCTGTATTGAAATAACAGTTTTCATTTTTTTTCGATCACCGTCACATGATAACATACAAGTACATGATAAATTGTGGATTGGACGTATACTTGATAACTTGCAGTTGCTGAATAAGCTAAAGTAGTACTTGTTATTCGAATCTTTATGCAGTGATACTTGTTCTAACAAATGTTTTTTTATTGTTAATATTTACTAATAACTTGTTATATAACTGTAAATAATATAAAAAATATTAAAAATTAATTTTAAACAAATTTCTTTGCACATTAGTTATTCTTTCACAATGCAGTCATGTTGACTGCTTTTGGGCAATATAGGTATATACTAAGTTTCAGTCTTTCTAGTGTTAAACGCATAAAGATCCGCAGTCTACTGATTAGCAATGAAATTATGAAAAACATGACCCGACGGGCATACTGTATCCTCCGCTTGGTAACGCGAGGATTAACGTGTAACAAGAAAATGCGACGAGCGAAAGAGTGGTGGGATCGCATTGACGCCAACCTGCTTTCTTGTCCGAAAAAGGTACAACGAACAGCAACGCCCCCGACGCGGAGGACGCCGGTCCAGATGGAGCTGGAGGATCGAGAAGCCCCAGCACGACTTCCGCCTCGGTCAGTCCGCGGCCCCAGCAGAGTCAGCCGTCCCTGGGTGGCGTCTCGACGCCACCGCCAACCCCCATAAGGGCGCCACCGCCACCACCTAGCACCGTGGGGGGCCTTGGCCCACCCGCCGAGAAGTGAGCTTTTAGCTTCGTTTGTATTTACGTCTTTAGGAAATATCTTCCTTCCCCTTTGGCCCCCTCCTGGCCCCCGCAACCCCCTCTGCACCGTTGACGGCCATCTAAAGTCACTCGCGATTCCACGGTGCAAGCACCGCTGAACACGTCGGCCGGATGCTTGATACGCGCCATTAAACCACTCCTCGTAGCTTCCTCCGGTTCCCGACCCTCTTTCACCGTCACCCCACACCATCCCCCTCCACATCTTCCTCCCCCGACGACCCAGTCGCCACCCACTACCAACCCGCAACCCTCCTGCAGCGTTTCCACTCGTTCCAGTCGCTGCCACTCGTATAATCGCGATAATCGTCGCCTCGTTAAATCGCTATCGGACCCCTCTTGCGTACAAACTCGGATTCCGCGAGATGATCCTACGCTTCGAACACGCCCGCCCCCGCGATTTAAGGATGACCCTTTGCATTTACGACCGGGGCTACAGATCGTTTAACGGCTCGGATGGAACACCGATCGAGGAAAATCTCCCGACGGTGTTCAGGCCTTCTCCAAATACTGTGCCACCCCGATGATGGTCGAATGAATTCAGTTTCGGACGATTCCAGATTTGGATAAGGATAAAGGAGCAGAGTCGTTTGTCGTTGGACAACGTCCGTTATTATTCAGAGCCTCGTCTTTAAAATTTCATTACATTCGCATTATTTCGAATGAGAGAACCTAATTCGAAATTCGATCAATCGAAGATCGAATGGTCTACTGGAACGGGCTGTTATCGAACTGCGACGTTGTATTGTACACGTTGTGTGCCGTCCTAAGAACACAGATGTTTTACTACATGCAAACTTCTGGATGACAGATTCCGGATTACTCTTGGTTTGCCACTACCTCAATTGCACTAGCAATTCAGGGCGCAGACTCGTTCTCCAGGATCGCAATGGTGCGTTCCAACGTGTAGTTGCCGCAGCTTTATGAAAATAGCTACATGCGCAGCTTTTTGTTTCCGAATAATGCAAATTTCGCTATATATAATAATGTGAACAATATTTTTGATAATGGTACAGAACAATTTTCAATGGTGATTCCATTCTAGTGCTAAATGTTAATATTATTCCTAATTTATCATGAAATAATAATATGTGTAAGTATTTTATGGAAGAATAGTGTGTACTGAATACAAAAAATATTGGTGGCCCTCAAAACCTAATACATCATATGAAAGTATTAACTATTTTCATAATGCTGCGACATTTACATGCTTCCAAATAATGCAAATTTACTAATTATTCCTTTCTATCGATCGTATATTTGTTTATATAAGATGTATTAATGCTCTCGGCGCACTGGTTCGATCAATTTTTACTTAGAATCCTGGTGGCTTCGAAACATTCACAAACTCTTATGCTTCGTACAGACCTAAACAGCGCGCCCAACCATTCGCCAAACCATTCGTCAAATCATTTGCCGAAACGTTTGCCGAAATACTTCGCCGCGCCGAACGGCGAACAGGATGGATTTTTGCTATTTCCAGAATTTCTTGCGAACAACTATGGAAACTGCAGCGGCGTCTACACAAAGAATTACAGAAAAAGTTGGCAGTTTATTGAATGAATTAAAGTTTATAAGTGAAATGTTCAGGTCAGGACGAAGACATCTGATTCGAGACTACATGACTTGAATTTTTGCCGAAACGTTTGCCAAACCATTCGCCGAACCGTTTGCCGAAATGTTCGTCGAAATGCGCGGCGAAATGCGTGGATTCGTGTTTGTCGTTGATCCATCAACTCCGGGAACAACAACGAACACGAAGCCGCGCATTTCGACGAACATTGCGGCAAACGGTTTGGCGAATGGTTTGGCAAATGTTTCGGCAAAAATTCAAGTCATGTAGTCTCGAATCTGATGTCTTCGTCCTGACCTGAACATTTCACTTATAAACTTTAATTCACTCAATATAAAGCAGGCGAGTAACTTATTTCATAATTAGATATTCAATGGTTACTCAACTGATGTCAATAGTCAATATAATAGAGTTTTGATTAATAATTCACAGACGCAATTATTAATTTTCTTGAAGATGATCTGAACATAGATCGAAACGTCGAAATTTGATAAATTGCAGAATTGTTTCTAATAAAAATTTACCGAACCAGTGCGCCGAGAGCATTAATACATCTTTTATAATGCAAATTACGCCTCGTAAACGTAAAAATCGTACTTTTAAGAGTGATAGCGGCCTAGACTAATCTTTTATCTGGCGCTTTTGACTACTGAAAAACCCAGTGGTGCACCCAGGCGGGAGGCCAACGAGCCTTGCCCCCCGCCCCCGAAGAAAAAGTAAGTAGAACATCGGAAAATTAATGAAACCGTAGAACAGCTGCTTCTAATGTGCAGGACCGGATTAGCTACAAAGCAGAAGTAGCAAATGCTACAGGCCCCGCGCTTGGAGCAGAAAATGTTTAGCATGTGAAATTGTATGATAATAGCCCTGGCTATCGGTGACAGCCAAGAACATGAGTGGTGGTCATCGGAAAACTCACGGGGGGTGAATCAAAGAAAGGGCCCTCCCCGTGACCCGAAGAAAGCTGTGAAAAGTGTTAAACAAAAAACGCCCTGGCTGTCGGTAACAGATATTTTTGCGGAAAAGAAAAAAAGGTCATTCTGGTCAACTCGGGCCATCCACCAAGATTTAATCCTGGCTGCGCCACTGGTACGGCTCGTTATAATTTGTGTTCTCGGAAAACCCTGTTATAAGAGGGTTGACTATCGCGTGCTGAACGCGTTAATTTTGCCAATCGGATCCTCCGGTCGCTGATCCTCTCCAGTACGAAGTCTCAAGTAGAAACGCATAGATTCCCCTCCCGGAAAAAAACGCGGTTTAAGACAAGGCATCCCCCGATTTCTTTCCGCAAGACAGTATTCAGACGGCCGTTCTTTATAATCCCAGACAGTGCTCGACTGGAATCGACTGGGGAAGGTAAGAACAATGTCGAAAAGGTAGACACACGGGATATACCTACTTGGCGGCGAGTGACTCGAGTCAAGATGGTGGAGCAGGACGAAGAACACCGGCAAGGCGAGGGCGTAGGGGCTAGAAAAGAGCAAGAGAGAAAGAGGGAGAGACAGAGGGAGAGAGAGAGAGAAAGAGAGAGAGCAAGATGAAGGGGGTTGAGAGGCGAAACGGTACGAAGATACTCCTTCGCCGTCTCCGCAGTTGTAATTTATTTAAAACCGCTCGCCGTAAATATATCCTCATCATTTATTCAGGGGCTCGGCAGTTTCTCGACTGCGGGGGTGTACGCTTTTGCGTTTCTCCTTACCGTACCAACCAACCTGGAAGTCTCGCTCCGTGCAGTCGATTCGAGGAACAGGGGCGGATCTGGGGTTACTCGGCTGGAAGGGGCTCGTCTTTCTTTTACCTCGCGTCTTTCTTGTTTTATGGTAACGTTCTTAGCATGGGATTTAAATTACACGCCGGAGAACGTAATCTTGAGTGGAATTGGTTTCCGCCCGGCCCCGGTAACGATCCGTTTCCCTAACTACGCGTCTATCCTTGATGCTCGTCGAATTTTAATACCGTGTATACAGGTTTATGCGACACGCGGCTACACCGCACCGTCCCCCGTCGCACCGCCTTGCTTGATTTTCACGGTTATAGTCTTGAAACGCGATTTCAAGGCTCGGCTGCTACGCCGCTTTCTTTGCGTCAACGTTTTCTTAACACATTCGATGCCAAACGAAGAAACACGAGGCTGAGCCCCCCCGGGCCACATAGTTTTATCGTTGGTCTTTTCTTCAAAGTATAGGAGGTTTATGTAAATGGTTGTTTATTCATTAACGGGTCATTACATTCTGAAATTCGTTAAAGATTGTTTATTTACAGTCGAATATCGGTTGTTAATAGCAAATCGATCGTCAGTTCGTAATGACAACCAGCAGCAGACGATCACCTGGTCACCGACGATCGATTGACACCAACACATTAAAATATTTAAATAGATACCTAGAAAAGTGAATTGGATTCGTAGCAAATTTTTAAGAATATTTAAATATTGGCCATGTTTTCTTTGGCCTGCCTCCGTGAATTATTAGTTTAACGTGTCGGGGTTGGATCCATTGCATTTCACCGAAAGTAGAAACCAATACTTCATCAATCACTGTGCATGATCTTTCTGGGCGAAATTTGCATCAGAACAATCTTTACACATTTCTAAAGATTTAAATTCGCCTGTATTATAAATTATAATGTAAGAAAGTTTCAGTTTAAATTTGGTGAAATAGATTTCGCTGTTCTTAATTTGTTCAATGAAGTTTTAAATTCAAAATGAGTTTAAGTTTGATATAAATCCTATGTAGTCCACTACGAAATATATCTTACAGATTTTCCTTAATTCTATCTCTCGCAATGTAGTATAATATAAGATAATTCAATATTAATTAGTAATTATAACATTTGATATTTTATTTCTCGTGAAATATTAGTAGAGTAAGTACAAAAAGAAATTCAGAAAATATATAATATATATGAATGATTTTATCAATATTATTAGTGGCTGAACTACCGGGTGTGACACACGATATGGAAATGATAATTTAAGAAAGTTTCAGTTTAAATTTGATGAAATCGAAATTGCGTGGGTGTTAACAGTAGTTCGCAAGTTCGTACTCGACGGTTAGTAATAAAGCGGATGAAGGAGTTCCGATGCCGTTGAATTTTAAACAAAGATTTTAATGGATTCTTATTACGCGAAAGTGGCTGCTTCTACGAGGTTATGTTCTACTTACCGATGTCGTTACGAACAGTAAAACGATTATTGAATGTGCTATGGGCTGTTGAACTAGCGTGATGAAACAAGTAAAGTCATTCGTGTTTTAAGAAACGCTTTAACTATTTTATCGTCCTCGCAGTCTTCGTGCATACCATCCACTATCTACGAAAACTTGGGGAACTTCGGAATTAATGTCTCTCCTTTTTACGGCTTACTATAACTATAAATCAGATTCTCGCTGCGATATACATTATCATTCCTTGATCATTCATTGAAACTGATATAACTTGATTAATAGACAGCGGACTTCTTTGCATGTATGGCAAAAATGAGTAGATGTCATTTAAAACAGTCATTTAAAAAATACTGTCGAATTATTCTCGGTCTATTAAACATATCAAGAAAGGAAATAAATTTCTATTTCGCTCCAGTTTATTGGGATTTGAAGTAGAATTTATATTGATAATGCTCTCGTGACATTTAGATTGGCAGAAATAGGACTGTGTGATTAATAATATCAGTAATGTTATTAAATTAATATTAAAAAAATAATTTTAACACTGCAGTGAACATTACTAAGCTATTGTTGACTATGTATAATTTTTAATATGTATTAATCACTCATATTATTAAATATTTACAAGGCAATATCATCCCTTAATTTTTTATAAACTTAAAACTGCATCAAACAGGTGCCAACTAATAATTTCTGTCATTCTTAAATAATGTTCACAAATTAATTTAAATTGCAGCTACCCATTTTCGTCATAAATGCATAAAATCCGCAGTCCATTTATTTCATATAAAATAACTGAACAAAGCAACAAATATTTTACATTACTGATATACACGTGAATCACGAAAGTATTTGAACGCACTTTAAAACGATATAACTTTTTTATGATCAGACCAAACGACCTGACTTTCTCGGAGCAGTTAGAAGAATCGATTTACTGAATGGCATGGAAAAAAGATTTTGATTTTTGTGAGAAAAGAAAGTAAAATAAGCACAATTTATAACTTATTTTAATAAAGCACGTAATGAAAATTTAAAATATACGTTTTGTAGATGTATGTTAATTATAGACATTATAGATATCATCAAAAAATGGTGCAAAAGTGGTGCCTCTCTGTCTTTAACGATTGTTTAAACATGTTTAAACAATCATAATGTATTACTATAGCACATCGCTGGATTCTAGAAAGTCTAGAGAATCTTTCGCTGTAAAGAACAATACAATATCTTATATAATAACATCACAATATTTGTTCAAAGTCGAAAAATATGTCTTTTCTTCAAACTCATGTTTCTCAAAAACTGTGCGTGTAGGAGAAAAATTAAGAGCACATTCAGAATCAGCGCGAAAAACTCTATAAGATTCACCCAACAGTTATATAGAAACATGGAACAAGTTGAAATTTGTTGGACAGTGTAATCATCAAAACCGAATTGTAGGTAGCTATTGTGCAGATTTATCCAAAAAGTGTCTATCGGAAGAGTTGCATAGTGTTCGCTCATTTTTTCAAACAGAATCACCTCATTCCCGTTCGTACAAGACTTTCCGAGACACCCTGTACGTATTTGCGGTTCTCGCGTGTCTACATACAACCCCCTAAAATGACTTGAGCATTGCCAAGTTCACTGTCGTGAATTGTAGCTAGCTATTGTGCAGATTTACCCAAAAAGTGTCTATCGGAAGAGTTGCATAGTGTTCGCTCATTTTTTCCAACAGAATCACCTTATTCCCGTTCGTACCAGTCTTTCCGAGACACCCTGTACGTATTTGCGGTTCTCGCGTGTCTGCATACAACCCCGTAAAATGACTTGAGCACTGACAAGTTCACTGTCTTGAATTGTAGGTAGCTATTGTGCAGATTTATCCAAAAAGTGTCTATCGGAAGAGTTGCTCAGTGCACGCTCATTTTTTCAAACAGAATCACCTCATTCCCGTTCGTACCAGTCTTTCCGAGACACCCTGTACGTATTTGCGGTTCTCGCGTGTCTACATACAACCCCCTAAAATGACTTGAGCACTGACAAGTTCACTGTCGATGCAGCGGAGCATATACGCGGAGAAGTTGGCGCGACTGAAAGCGTACAAGCTGTGTAGATATCACGGTTAAACGCGTAGACTCGAAGATATTAAGTGCGCGCGCGTGTATGTGTGTATTAGGGTGTGTAGGAGGGGAGGCAAACCTGCGCGCACGTAAGTAAGACACACGCTAGGCTACGCGGCTAATTGCCGCTAATTATCGCGCTTACCGCAGTTCAGCCATCCCTGTCTACGCCTCTGACGGCGCGGCGGCGAGGTCTTCCGCCTCCTTAAACCCTTCGCCAACCCCCGCACCGAGACATCTTGTCGCGGTTTCCCGCCCCCAGTTCTCTCCTTCCATCGACGAAAATCTGCTCCTATTCCTGTTCTCCGCGTCTTTCAGACTCTACCACTTCCGCTTCCGTTTCCTCGTCACGGCCTAGATACTATCGGTACTGGTTCCCCCGTAAGTTTTCTTTTCAGATAGTGTATACATTATTTAGATACTTTACTCCACTGCTTCGCTACTAACGACGCTCACACGCTCCGAAAGGATCGCGGACCTGTAACCCGGTTTATCATGCGATCTGCTACGGATCTCCGTGCATTTATAGCTTTCGCGAATTTACAAAATACAGGCAGGGCCCGCTCAAGCGGTTACGACGCCCCGGACAAAGGACAAATTACCGCCCCTAAAGAATATATATATATATATAGAGAGAGAGAGAGAGAGAGAGAGAGAGAGAAATATATATAGGGAAAAATATTGATGTGTTAAATACCCTATTGATAAAGAATTTCACACATCGATTTGTTCGTTCGCTAAAAATTTACAGTGCGTATCGTATTTATATTGTTTATGTCTAAAAGCTATGTATTTAGCGTTTATTAAAATTCAAATAAAATGATTTGATTTTTATTGAAAATAAGAAAATATGTACCTTTATTTAAAGATATATATATATCTTTACATATAAATATATCTTTACATACAATATAGAAATAATAAAAATATATGTCGTAATAATAAAGAATATATATCTTTAAGTAAAGGTACATATTCGTTTATTTTCCATAAAAATCGAATCATTTTATTTAAATTTCAATAAAAGCTAAATTACATAGCTTTTAGACAGAAACAATATAAATACGATACGCACTGTATTTTAGCGAACGAACAAATCGATGTGTGAAATTTTCTATTAATTGGGTATTTAACACATCAATATTTTACTCACACTTACAGCCAAAATGGCGCCCCGGGTAAATGCCTAAGAGCGGGCTAATATTATAATATTAATTATTATAAAAATAACAAGATTAAATGTATTTATGACGATTTTTACTATAACATAACTGGAGTAAAAAATATACTCAATAAATTCCCATGTGAAAACACCTTTACAATTTCAATAATTGTCAAATCTAAAAAAATCTAAAACCTGTCGCATTTTTTAAGTTAACAACAACCGTGAGTTCCACATATATAAATTACAACAAAGTTCGAGTACTATTTCATATAATTAGTAATCAAAATCGTTTCAAATAAGTAGCAGTCAAGGAAAATGAAACACTTAAAATGGTAGAGAGTGGTTGGAAAGAAAATTGAAGAATAATTCGAAGTGCGCAATGGGTTATTGTACAAATCCAATACGTCGTGCAGATTTGTCAAAACCGATATTTCCAAAACGAAGACTGCTTTGCATTCCTCGTAATCCCTGTAAATTTTCAATTACACTCTTTTATCGCGGCACGGTTGATATTAAACAGCTTTACGCTCGTTTCAGTATTAAAGGTCCGCTATTTGCTCCTGTCATTACGTTTGTATTTCCTCTTTAATATCCTGTTCCATCATCCGTCCCCGAGAAATTATTTGCCTACCCCTCCGCATCCGACGATCCCTTAGTTCCACTTAGATCTCCCGAATATCGTCTTTTTCTTCTAACTGCTCTATCTGCTTGTGCATGTTTATCCGCCATCGTATTTCCCGGTTTACCTCCTTAGCTGCATCCCTCTCTGTCAGATTAATCACCATCCCCCGTTCCGCCATAAATTCGCTGCATCCACAGTGCTCTGTCCCGTTCTACCTCTGGCGCGCCGTCTGGAGCTTCACCCCCGGCTTGTTACATTAATTAAACAATATTTGCGATTAATATTTGAGATAATCATCAGCGCCTCGAAGCAGCTTCTGCTGGCTGGCGGAGGATGCGGAATATCGCGCGTGCTAATCGGGTTAGCGCTTTCGTGGGCCCTTCTGCGCTTCCCTTCGTACCCTTCTCCAAGCCGCTCTCTCCTTCCCTAACAAACTGTACTGGATACGAAATATTGTAACCCCTTCTTCGACACATCAAACGAATCGCAACTGCTTCATTAAAGGGAGATCGAGTTCGATAAGAGATTAAGGGACGCGCAACGAAAGACGTGGATATTTAATGCCGGTCTAGACAGTTTTAAGGAAACAGAGTTGATAACACAGATCATTAGAGTGGACCTTATTGTATATGTAATCACAATAGCGACAATAGTTTGAGACAACTATCTTTTCAGAAGAATATCGCATTTTATTGGAGATGCTAATCGTCTAATATACTGTAATGATTTCAATATAACAGTTGACTAATGCTCGTGTTTTTTTTAAATATATATGTTAGAGTTTACGTATTTTTTTTTAAAAGGTACCAATTCTTTTAGTTATGTTCTTATCGTGATCGAAGGCTGCGGATCTATATGCAAAATGAATGCATTGACTGGCAAGACACAGGGGCCAACACAAAATTTCTTTTTTCTTTTAATTATGTTATTAAGGTGAAACTAACACTCTGGTGTTCTTAAATCTTTTAAACCCTTTGCACTCAGAACTATTTTAACTCGATAATTAAACATTTCCTCCGACCTCGAACAATTCCGTTGAATATCATTTTTTTTCATTTTATGGATAGGAAATTGATATAACACCTCACACAACGCTTAAATGTTTACTAATTGATTAGTAGATGTTTATGCAATTTGCAATTTTTATAAACGAATTTTTAAAAAGTAGAATCAAATAAACTCTTATTTTCAGTGGTAGCAGTCTTTACAGGTCTGAAATAAATAAAAATCGTATTAAATTCTGTCAAATTTTATACTCTAGTATTCTTTGAAAATTTTCACAAGCCATAAATGCATAAAGATCCGCAGTCTATTGATTAGATACCAACATATTTAATAATCTAAACAACAATTTGATAGCCATTTTTGCTATACCATAACACTTACAAGTTTAGTAATTGATTAGATACCAACATATTTAATGATCCAAAGAATATTTTGATTAATGATATAGCAATTTTTGCTATACCATAACTAGACAGCGGATCATTATGCAAAATAAAAATTTTCCATCTGAAATTGCAACAAACCCGAGTGACATAGAAATTAATTTTCTCTCCTAATATGTTCAATAGGTTGAAAATGATATAAAACTATTTTTAAATTCGTCTAATGTTTTTATAAATATTAAATGCATAAAATCCGCTGTCTAACCATAACACTTATTGTTTAGTAATTGATTAAATTCCAACATATTTAACAATCTAAACAATATTTTGATTAATGGTATAGCAATTTTTAGTGGTGACTCTGAATCACCACTCGAGTGCTAAGGGTCTATATGTCCACTGCTTTAAACTGTACGCATTCATTTTTGTCATAAGCGCATAAAATCCGCAGTCTACCGATCACTCAAAATCCTGTAAAAAAATTTCATCCGCGTCATTCAAAAAGATATCAAGTGGAATTCTAATGATGCGTATCTAATTATACATATTCAGACAATATTTACGGGGACAAAATAGCAATGTTTCTGAATTATTTATACCTGAAAAATACATAAAAACGCGAAAAAGTTATATTTGAAGGGCGAGCAAAGCACGTAACATTATTTATCGTTAAAAAGCTTTTATGACTTCTTCACGCAAATAGCAAATCGATATCTGTTTTCGATCAAGCGCTATAACCTGTAATAGATTCCGCGAAATGCTTATTTTAAACTCCTCCCTCTTTTGATCTCCAGGCTTTGGTGAAAAGGAATTTGCGCGAAATCGATACTGATTCCGCCAGACGATTAATTGCATTTTTTGTATTTCGTGTATGGCTCACGTACGAGACACTAACATAATCACGTTTCTACGAGAAACTAATGATCAAGATTTTGAACAGAATCTAATAAATATATGTACGCTACTAATTTTCTGTAAACTGAAATAAATTTCTACTTTGGTTTCATATAATAGTGTATACATATTAAATTTTCTATGTAAATTCAATTTTATCTTTCAATGATATGAAATTTTCTATAAAAATTCAATACTTTGGATTATATCGGCATACAAGAGATATAAATTGTCTCCTTTTTTAGAAAATTATACGAACAACAAAAAGTTCCGATCACGGAAACCGTAAAATAAATCGAAGGATTCTTAAGCACAACTTCTCGCCAGTATGTACCTATTACAAACGACAAATTCATCTTTGAGACAAAATTTAGTTTTCAATTGGGAATTATTTAGTAATATGTCGTTACTGTGAAAGGAAATTTTCAACAAGGATTATATGTATAAATAAATATTATAATTGGTACTATCAACATATTATAATAAGTTATAATTCTGTTTCCAGTAAGATCGTAGTAGCGCGAGATATGACACTTTTCAACCTATCCAAAGTTAGTAACATGTAAGTAGATACATTGGTGTGGTAAATTTTGGATACTCACTTAGTGGATTCTACCTGTAACGTACACTACCCTTAGGTGAATATGATTGTCGGACGTATATTAAAAATGCAAAATAGTATTATACATATACAGTGACTGAAACAGTTGATCACACGTTCGAAAGAAAAGAAAAGCGGACTCATTTGATCAATTATTCAAGTTAAGGTTAAATGTGAGAATGCTAGTCCCTCTGTACCCTAATAATAGTAGCAGCTGATGAATTTAATTTCCCACACAATAAGATTAGCAAAAGAAAATAATTATAGATAATTATAAAACTAGATTACATTAAACAATAAATTAATAATATTACTCCTAATTTTTATTTCGAGTGATGAGATAGTTTCTGGATTTTTCAATAATTTCGTTACTGCGTTTTAAACTTGTAGCTAGGATTATAAAATTATATGAGCCATCGTACTTCATTATTTCCAGCATAACTTGTTTTTCTTTTCATCTTACTTTTACATTGGGTTGATATTCAGCTGAAGTGAAACAATTGATTTTGATCAGCGGATGAAATTAGGAAAATAGTTTGTAATAATTAGGTTAAACTAAAAACTGAAAGACGCCAATAATTCTTGTTTAAATATTCACTATATATATATATATATATATATATATATATATATATATATATTATTTTTAAACATTCGAGAATACGTTTATGATAAAATAATCAATAAAAACAATGACCTTTAGTCACATTTCATAGAGAGACCAGTCGAGGCGAATTTATTTACAGTTAGCACTAAAACTACCGAGCACTGATAGCGATTAAAATGTTTTAGCTGATAAAAATGACAAAGCTTTGTACATTCAGATTTCGTGGAATTTTTATTGCGATATGTGCTTGAATAAAGAAATTTATCGAATCATTTTCCATGTAGGCAACGTCGTAATTTCAATAATTATAAAATGAAGTATGTAAGACCGGTCATTTGACCGGCAGTAGTAGGTTAGCGTTAAAAATCGGACATTTCATATGCAACGATCCAGAGCCGGGGAAAATAGTATTTTAAATAGTAAATAATAAATAATCCTATTTATTTTAAAGTATGTGTACAATTTTAAAAATAAGATATTTTATTTGATGCAGTAATTGTTTGAAAATAAAATAATTTATTTGAGGCAGTGATTTTTGAAAATAATATTTTATTTGAAGAATATTGAGAATATTTGGTCTTTATCTATATCTTCAATTTCAATTTTAAATATTATTGCTGAAAACAATGGTTCGCATTCAATAGATTTATGAAAGTAGAAATAGTTTCCTGGTGATAAAAGACACTGTATGTTTATCAACACACCTCAGTAGACAGAACAAATACAATATTCTATTTCCTGTGTTCAGATTATTAAAATAGAAATATTTTATTTTGTGGTTCCAATTGTTAAAATAGAAATATTTTCATTTTCGAAATTGTATGTATCTTTAAAGTACTATTTTCTTTAAGCAAAATGAAGTCGAAAATATTAAATAGTATTTGAAATATTTGTTTCGCCAAATATGGCCCACCTCTGCAACGACCTAATGCTTCTGATTGTTTTCTTTTTTCCAGTGCTCCTGGATTAGCAGCAGGTTTCAGGCCAGTGGAGACCCCGACGTCTCTCTTCTTTTCTCCGCACCTGGCAGCCCAGTTCTCCCCGCCGTTGTTTGGCAACAAAGTGGTCAGCAGCGCGCCGACATCCTTGACCTCGACAACTCCTTCGCTATGGACCTCGAGCGATCATCGGCCTGGCAGTCTGCAGGACATGTTATCCTGGTCGTCGGCAGCTTGGCCCGGCTCTGTTTGCGGGTGCTGCAAGCCCGGGACCGGTGACCTCCACAGAAGCAGCAGTCTAGCAGAGTTGAGAAGAAAGGCTCAGGAACATTCGACCGCGTCCGCGCTTCTTGGTGGACTAGCAGGTTTTCCCGGGGCGCTGCCCTTACCCTTACATCTACCATTGCTGCCACCCTTGCTGGGACTCTCCAGGAGGCCGGAACATCATCACCATCACCTCTCTAGTATGGTGCATCAGATACAACCGACCACGAAAGAGGATCCCTAGGAGCATCCTGTGATCGGCACTCGCCTGTCGGCTAACTGAACGTTTGGCCAAAGACAACCCTTGACTCTGGGCACGTATAATGTTTCTGGACACTAACACTCTTTTGCTTTTCCTCTCTACTCGGTTAAGGATTATAGTATTTTCGATACGGTTAGGGCTTACTAGGGTGGCCCTTAGTTATACTTGGTGAACAGTTTTTTTTTTTTGCGAGATTTCTTTCACGACTGCCCCCAAAAACAGTGGTGGCGAAACTATGACACGCGGGTCAGATAAATACTGACCCACGAAGGCTTTGCGAGTGACCCACGCGTTTATTGTAATATTGACCAACTTTTTAAAATTATAACAGAGAGAAAAGATAATCGAAGATATTAAACAATTATAAAACATAATGTCAGATTTATATATAAATAAACACAAAATATATAACTAAAAAATAACAAAAATCCAAGTGGAATGTGAAAGCTACGCGTGTGGGTGACTCATTACATTGTGACATAAATTTGGCGCGCATTGTCGTTGCATTGAAACGCGGTAATTCAAGATATCGAATCAAGTATTTCGATATTTACTTTTGTTTTAGCTCTTCACCTGCAAAAGTTGAACTTATATATCAAAAAAGGAACTAAAACCCTTTTTTGATTATTTCAGAAGTGTACCAAAAAGATTCAATCGTCAACTTGGTCTCTTAACAAAATGTTTAACGTTTCCAAATAATTGGCACCCTTTTTTACCCCCCTCCCCCTTTTCTAATTGAGGCCACTGAAGCACGACCCACGGGCTAGTATTTCAAAGAGAAATAAAAATAATTGACCCACTATTCAAAAAGATTCGCCATCACTGCCCTAGAATTTTTCGATTTGGTAACACAACAATTCCTGCAAAAGATGAAGTTCGTTGGATAAGGGGAAGACGTGCCACGTTGACGTTGAAGTTGCGACAAATATGAGAAATTTTATAGGAAAAAAAGGATAAAATTTTTCTAGAAGTTTTTAATATTGCTGCAGGAGTCTCACGTCTGTAAATTATTAAACAAAATTATATTATATTTACTATTGACATCAGTTATACTAATTATGAGTAAATTATTTCATAATTAGATATTCAATCGATTAATCAACTGATGTCAATAGCCAAGATAACATAATTTTGTTTAATAATTTACAGACGCGATTGCTAAGTTGCTTGAAGATGATCTGAACATAGATCGAAACGTCGAAATTTGAAGTTGATAAATTGCAGAATTGCTTCTAAGTAAAAATTGATCGAACCAATGCGCCGAGAGCATCAATACATCTTTCGCAGTCGATGTGGCACGTCTCCCGACGTCCGATTGATCTAAAACGTTCGATATATCATTTTTTTATGAAATGGAAAAATATTGGGGAGTGTCGTGCCCGAAATTTCATGGGCCATCCTAGGGCTTACACTCCCTGGAATGAGAAAGCGATCCGCAGGTTGGTCGTCGACAGCTGTTTCATTTAGACACTACGATTTGTGGCTTAATTAGGTGCGACACAGCGGCACAATCATGAATTCTCGGCAACGTGTTTTGATTTTGCAAGTTTCTTCCATAATTAATCAGCTGTGTTGGCTGATTGGCCAGCAACAATTTCGTCGCTATGTAACATTTAATTAGGACATGGCCGTGCAGTCAACAATCTGTTATGTCAACAAGAGTTTAAATGACAATAGCAAATACGAGAGACTAGGTTTCAATGTCAACGAAAGTGTGAAACTCTTGTTCATGTTTTATAATTGTTGAGAAGCTATTTCTGCGAAAAATTATTAAATATACTGATTAATTTATGCCCGTATTATAGTCTCAGTTAAATTGATTGTATTCGACATGTGTTACATCGAAATTTCAATAAATGCAGGCCGGTAATTTGTATAAACTAGTAAAAATCAGTCTCCTCGACTGTTTTATATGTACATTCAAAGTTAATTGTGGGACCTAGTCTTCATACTTTTAAGCCAGCACCGTGTACGATCCGTTTTAACGCTAACATGTTAATTGATTTCAAAATTCTTTATACTGTTGGACGTGCATTTTTCAGTTAATAATACATTTGTTGAATATTTTCACCGAGATATTCCCGATGTGGATTCGATCTTCCGTTTTCTCCATCAAAGGTGCAAATTCAACGACTCTTCCTTGAGCTTGTGAAATTTTTTACGATAAAATTGCGTTTTGCTACACTCTGACTTTTATTTACCGAAACCAAAAGAAATAAAAAATGATATTCTGATGAACTATTGACAAGTAACGCGTACGTGACAATAGAATTTCTTTGTAAAATTATTTATAGTAAATGTAAGGTTATCTAACCGTGTTAAGAATACTGTACTTTTCAAGTATTCGTTAACTGAAACCATCTGCATTTACCAGCACCCAAAGTGTTATAGAATTTCGCATTATTTTCATTTTTGTTAGCTGTCTCCACACTGAAGCAACATGGAGCAACTTTTCGTAGCCTTCTGTTCCCTCCTTCTTCCTTCATCGGATAACAAAAAAAAAAGGTAGAAGGTAACGGAAAGCGACGAAAACTTGCTCAAAGTTGCTTCAGTGTCGACGTAGCTTTAAATGTTTATTCACTTCCATGCAAAATATTAATCTTCTAGGATAATCAAACTTCTGAACGAAAATACAAAGGATAAAATGGCGTATTTGAACTCGAACGATCATTTATGTCTATTCCAAATCAAACTTCCGTTCAACGAGAAATTATTTAGATAGCGTCATAAGCATAAACGTTGCAAAACACATCGTTATTAATCATGACAATGAGTACAATTTTTCATTCTCTATACCTGAAAGTATGTTCAATTTGCATTTAAATAAAGCATAATATAATGGAATAGAAAACACACGAAACTCAGCAATCTGTTATAAATTTGATATATAAATACATGCCGACAAATTAAAGCATTCGCCAGCACTGATACGAGTATTATAATTTCGTTCCTTGTTAGATCAAACCGAAGACGAATCGTCGATCGCGAAGGACCAATACGTGCCTGATGTGCTCTATACTTAACTGTTCGTCAGGCAAAGTTCATTCAAGCTTGATACAGCATTCGAATATCCGTGATTGCTACTCAAAGTTACGGTTAAATATCACCTCATGGGACCACTAATATCGGACTTATATTTATATAATCATGTAGATTTTTACGAGAAAATGTCAAAAATCCAAGTATTAACGTTAGCAATTCACTCGTTCGAAAGTTACGTGTGTTTAAAGTTGAACGCGGCGTGTGTTGGATAGCGTTAAGGGCCCGCCATATTGGCATGTACACAGCGCAGCGCGTCTAATGAGCAGAACCACTAGGTGACACCACAAGCACGTATGTAATGTCGATTACGTAGATTTGCAAGCATAATCCGGCTGATGGCAATTTTAAACACACGTAACTTTTGAACCAGTGAATTCCTAACATAAAAATTTGGATTTTTGAAATTTTATTGAATCTATGAAATTTTATCAAAAACGTTCAAAATTAGTGATCCCATAAGGTGAAGATTAGCCCAAGTTACTCAATTCTCAATTTTAATTGCTGTGCATTTATACGAAACGAGTATCCCTACCAGTGTGAAATCACTTTACTCCAAATTACCATAAAATTGCGAATTTTTATTGTCATTTCTTGGATTTCCAGGAATTAGATCTTGAATTAATTACAACTGCGAATTTTGATACATTTGCAGCCTCCAAAGATTTCCAAAAGAAAGAAACAAAAGACTTTCGCTTTTTTCATTTCAAAATTTGTATAAAAATTCGCAATCCTGTTATCGTTTTTATTTTTCAGATTTAATTAATTCCAGGAATTAGATCTTGAATTGAATTAAAACTGTGAATTTTTATGCATTTGCAACCTCCAAAGATTTCCAAAAGGAATAAACAAATGACTTCCACGCTCCTTTCTGTGATTTTTAATTCACATTTGCATAAAAATTCACAATACTGTTATCGTTCTAATTTCTCTGGCCTAATTCCACGAATTAGATCTTGCGGAATATTTTGTCAAGCGAATCGGAAAAATAACATTTCTGAGTTTCGTCTTTCTTAACGCTTTCATTTCCTCAAAAAATGAATCCGAACGATCAGTAATATTTCGATAGTACTTACTCTATCGTTCATTTGTTTTCTAATCAAAAGTTACCGAGATTGTTACAAACAACTTCTATGCCTGTTTTAGACATTCTCCGCGAATGTTTCGCTAATATTGATTAATATGTTTCAAATAATTTCTAAGTTAACGCACAGTAGCTGATACAACTTTTATCGTGAAAGGAACAGCTAGAAGTTATTTCGAACTAGACTACAGATTTGGAGCAGTTGCAGTATTTTCTGATTTTTCAAATTTGCCACAGCGAAATGTTTAGGAATGTAATGAAAATCTGAATACGGAAACAAGTTTTCAGAAATGTTAACCAGTAACAACCTGTACCTGCATAAATATCTGTAGTCTATTTATGACTGAATACATACAATGGTTTCGTTGAAGCTCAGTTCCCATTCGGATATAACATGGAAACGTTTATTTTCGTACGAGGATAAAGTGTTTTGAGTTCAATTGGAAGACAAAAACTTCAATACGCCATTGTACAACGAGACCAGTTGAGTGCAGAGGATAATTTATATTGTAATAGAATAATTTATATTATCACCCATAAATCGAGTCTACCACAATTTTCTTGAATTATATGATTACTCTATCATATTATTCAAATAATACGGATGTCCGTATTATCCAAGTAACACGGATGTCCGCTTGAATCGCGCGAACCAAGCACGCGCCAACAGGAATAATATTTCTATAAGTGAAAATTGATTTTTCAATGGCAAGACGTGATTGCCGAACCAAATTGTTTCGTGGATATTCGAATGCGCGGATATACCAATATATATCCGATCCTGAAATAGGTACCTGGAACTTGGAGAATTCTTGTGGCGAAGCTACACTACATAATCTAAAATATTAAAACAACAGAAGTTTGAATAATTTTCTTAATTTAGACGATTTGCGTTGTATTTATAAAAATCCGGTCGTTAAAATTAAAGCTAAATCTCTAAAGACTTCTATTAAAAATATTAAACTGATTACCATTAAATGGAATAATCAATTTCAGTTGAAGAACAGAATAATGATTTTCGATTTTGTGCTGGTCTATTTACAAAATTTAGAAAATTGTCGAAACTCACAGTTGCAAAATTGAAATTGTAACATGATTTAGAGTTTACGAAGTGAACGTTTTCTTTTTTTATATATATATTTATAGTATCACAGTTAAAGGTGCGCATTACTGTAAATAAATTTCTAGTTTTTCATTCTTTCAAATTATGAGCTCGAGTTCCTTCTTGCTTATATTTTATCGCAAAATTCTGCGAATTGGATAATACCAATAATTGGCCGCATTGTGGAAATGAAAACGGAGAAGCGATGTAATTTGATTAATCTTTTGTATGATAGACTTCTTAGAAGTTTTCCGAAAAATTGTGATAAGTATAATATTTAATCATTAGGGAATGAATCGTATGATGAAAATAACTTGTTGCAAATGTATGTAGAATTGTAAAGGGACTATTATTCACAAAGTAACAGAATAATTTCGTGAATGCGTTATTCGTTGCATCGTATCGTTTAATATCTCGATCGGAGTATGTAAATATCATATTATTTTGGAAATTCCTGGATACAAATATTTGCAATTTTTAATCATTTTTAATAAAATTTCGTATCATAATTATATTTCCAATTTATGAATACAAATAATTTTGCTTGTGAAGCAGTGAGCTAAATCATTAACGCTTCCAGAATTATTATTTAACCACTTAATTCGTTAGAAAGTATACGCACTGATCGTCTATCAGGAAATGGCAGTGAACCAGTGCTCCAGAAATAACGTGTTTAAAACAAACTTATTTTATTTTAACTTAATTGTATTTTCAGTTTTATTCAAGGTACAGTGAATCACGAAAGTATTTGAACGTGCTTTAAAACAGTTTTACATTTTTGGAGCAGTTAGAAGAATTGATTTAGAAAAGATTTTGAAAAAATTGCAATTGCTAAGAATTACATGAGAAAGTAAAAGAGGCACCACTTATAACTTTTTTATTAGAGTCCGTAATGAAAATTTAAAATATACGTTTTGTAGATTATATTAGTTATACTTTATTTTCTATTAGTCATGCTTTAAAACAGTTCAACATTTTTGGAGCAGTTAGAAGAATTGATTTACCAAATAACATGCAAAAATGATTCTAAAAAAATTGCAATTGCTAAGAATTTTATGAGAAATTAAAAGAGGCACCATTTATAACTTTTTCATTAGAGCACGTAATGAAAAGTTAAAATATACGTTTTGTAGATGTATGTTAGTTATACACGTGCTGAAAGATTCATTCGGAAGATGTAAGAATGTGTGGATTTCAAGCAGAAACTTGTAGCTCCTGGGTATATTAATCGATTTTGATGAAAATGTTCAGCATATGTATAACTATTATAGATCTACAAAACACATATTTCAAATTTTCATTAAGGGCCCGAATAAGAAAGTTTTAAAAAATGCTTTTCTTATTTCTGCATGCAACCTTGCAAATTGTAATTTTTGGAAAATCTGCTATGCAGATCATTTAGTAAATCAATGCCTCTGATTGCTTGCAAAACATCAGGTCGTTTGGTGCAATTATAAGAACGTTATATACTGTTTCAAAGCGTGTTCAAATACTTTCGTGGTTCACTGTATATCTAGTTCTAACCGACTTTTCCAAACTGGGTTCTTGTAAAGGAATTTGGCTGTTTCGATCAATGAGTTCGCCGATTACTATGATGGACGATCAGCACGTTGTTCACAAAATTACTGTAGCAAATAGTATAAAATCATCGGGAACGAAACAGAGAAAGTGACTTCATTTCAGCAAATTTTTTAATTCTACAAGAAATATCTTAGTTGATGAAAAATTACTAAGGAATCTCCAGTTTCCAATGCCTGGCCGAAAAGTGTCGATCGTTTCACGATCACATTACGCGATCCAACGAGATCCGCTCGTTAACAAAGGATTAACCAGTACGTTATTCACAAAATTACTGTAGCAAATAATATAAAATCATCGGTAACGAAACAGAGAAAGTGACTTAATTTCATCAAATTCGTTTGATTCTGCAGGGAATATCTTAGTTAATGAAAAATTACTAAGGAATCTCCAGTTTCCAATGCCTGGCGAAAAAGTGTCGATCGTTTCACGATCACATTACGCAATCCAACGAGATCGCTCGTTAACAAATGATTAACCATGTGCCGACGGCTATGCGTGCATGCCTTACGAAACAATTGTCAACGATTTAACGAATGAGATTTAACGAAAGTCAAGGGGGAACTACTTGTGCGAGCACCATTAAAATCGTCGAATTGGTATCGAGCGTGTAGAAAACCAACCAACCGAAGAACAATGTGTACGGGAACCCCGTGAACGATTGTACAGATTCATTATAGTGAAACCAGTTTAATATCCCCCCCCCTCTCTCTTCAACTATGCTAACGTCGTAACGGTAACAATCATTTCGTTTGCGTTGCGATACGATTACCGTTGTTCTTCAGAATTACGAAAGGGAGACACGACGACGGAGGACACGTAGATAACTAGTAGAGACCTGTATATTACATCCCGGTGAATTTTCAGTGCTAATCAAGGATAATCTAATAACAGTATGTTACAGACTAGCGACTATTATGTAGCCTGAACTGTGGGTAGTGAATTATCGAATAAACTTGTTCTCTCGTGATAAAAAAAAAAGAAACGTGTCTGGTAATTGTCTACTTATCGCCTCTTTTCTCCTATCCTGAAGTAATATTGAACACGTCACTGTCATTTTCTGTTTAACTAAGGACAGGTACTGTAAACAGCGAAACTGCGGATTATTCCATTCAGTAAGTTACAGGAAACAACGATATTATGATATTTTTGACTTGGTAGAAAATTAGTAAATCATATGTTCACACTAACCGTACCGCGACCGTGTTTACTTTTTTATTATTGGAATTGTAAAGATACTTCCATTAGAAATTATACAGAGTGTTATAAAACAGTCACGCAAGGGGCTAAATGAACGTTTGGTAAATATTTAGGTACCCATTTTATGCAAGTGCAGTGTTAAACAATTACTATCCTCACCATTAGAAATTATTCAATAAGTTTCTTCATTCGAGCACGTGGCATTATAAATTATATAATTGTGATTTCTAGAAAATAATATGTACTTGTTGTATGTGTATAACACACATTTTGTACCCGGTACGATTGGTGTTAACTTATCTGTTCTTTCAAAAAAGTTATATCTATATATTACATTGTCAGGTAACCAAATTAATGTTGTAATCATTTATTTTAGTTTTATCAGTGCAACTGGTAGTACAATTAATACAATTAGTGCAGAAATAACGAAATTATGATATTTACGACTTGGTAGAACATTGGTAAATCATTTATTAACTTATCTGTTTTTTCATAAAAGGTATATCTATCTATTGTATTGTCAGCTTATTTTAGTTTCATTAATATAACTAGTAGCACAATTAGTGCAATTAGTATGCAAATAATGATATTTATGACTGGGTAAAAAATTAGTAAATAATTTGTTAACTTACCTATTCTTTCGAGACAGTATAATTATTGTATTGATAGTTCACCACAGTAATGTTATAATCATTTATTTTAGTTTTATTACAAATATTATACATAGCAACGTATTTTATAAAATTCACAGAATTATTTTTTAATAATAAAATGATATACTACATCGAATATAACTTTTCAGAGCACTCCGCAATAAAAGTGCCATAATTAAAGCATGTTTATTATAGTAAAAAAAGTGTTCCTAATTTCATGGGGAGTAATATTGGTGGGAAATATTAGTTAACTTGAAATATGGATGAATGTACAATATTAATCTTGTAATAATTGTTTTTTATGTCTTCCTCTTTCAGCTTCTTATAAACGTTTACGTAGAATATTACTACACAATTACTTATATTCTTAGCAACAATTACATTCATGTCACGTTTGTTCGTGTTAAATGTAAGTGACAATTAACGAATACGGTATATCTTTTGTTATTATTATTAACAAATGTATTTGTTATATATTAGTTATAATACCGCACACCTTGAAACTATTATCAGATTTTCCAAAAGGGTATCGCCGATTTTTGTTAGTCATAATTCTCGAAATTTTTCAAAGGTATATTTGACAAACATACAATTTAAATAATTTAAAAACTCTTTTGTCATAATTAACTGTCATGCGTTTTTTTATTTGTTTTTTAGGTGTTTTAGTGATTTCTTTTTTAATTTGACTTCTTTTCAACATACCCATTCTTTGCCTGCAAACAACTTTAATATATGTTAATTATTAATATTAACGTTATCAATTTACAATTTTAAATCGTCTTGAAGAAACGATTCTCCTAGTCAGATTACCGTCAGTTTTATGACACGTATAATTTACTATAACCGTACAACGCCCGTATACAACGCCCGATATAGTATGTTGCAAAGGATCAGGTGTTCACTTAAGGGATCCCCTGAATCAACTCAGCGATCAAAGGCTATGGTGAACCTATCAGAGAGATTTACTGGATTACTAACATCTAATAGCAATTGAGCGTTGAATTGCATGCGGTGAACAAAGGACAGGATTGATCGCCAGCATGTGCTCCCTGATATATTCGTAATTAGTTTGAAACCAGAGGTGGGCATTATTTGGCGAAACAAATATTTCAAATACTATTTAATATTTCAGACTTCATTTTGCTTAAAGAAATTATTTTAAATAAGATATACAATTTCGAAAATAAAATATTTCTATTTTAACAATCGGAATCACAAAATAAAATATTTCTATTTTAACAATCGGAACCACAAAATAAAATATTTCTATCTTAATAATCTGAACACACAAAATAGAATATTGTATTTTTTCCGTCGTTATACCTAATACTTTCAGAAATCGCATTACTTATAGGTAATTTAATATTTCTTATCTTAGCAATAATTTAAAGAAGAAATGGTACTTAATATAGGAAACTATATCGTTTACCACATTTTCGTTTTATTTAATAACTATTTCTACTCATAAATCTATTGAATGCGAACCATTACTTTTCAGCAGTAATATTTAAAATTGAAATTGAAAATGAAGACAAAGTCCAAATATTTTGAATATTCTTCAAATAAAATACTATTTTCAAAAATTATTGCCTCAAATAAATTGTTTTATTTTCATACAATTACTGCATCAAATAAAATATTTTATTTTAAAAAATGACTGCATCAAATAAAATATTTTATATTCAAAATTGTACACATACCTTAAAATAAATAGAATTATTTATTACTGACTATTGACAATACTATTTTCCCCAGTTCTGTTTGAAACACAGCAAGCAAAACCTTGCGGGAATTTTCGATTTAGCAATTTGATCACACTGTCTTCAACTGTGCTTTCCATTCACAATTTTTACTAGACTGCGGATCTTTATGCATTTATAGAAGAATGAGTAGATGAAACACAAAATTGTTGGACAATTTTTAAAATTGAAGATGTCAGTACATATAAGGTGAAGTGGGGTAAGGCAGTCTGGTTTTTGTAAACTAGGATTTTAAACTTATCTGTTTTCCGTCTGGTATGTAAATACATTGCTCGAAATTTCTATAAAGCTAAACTTCATAATCTTATAGTTATGTCGTAGTAATGAGAATTTGATGCACGATAGCATTTTGGAGCAGTTAGAAGAATTGATTTACCAAATGACATATAATACAAAAAAGATTTTGAGAAAATTGCAATTCCTAAGAATTACATGAAAAAGTAAAAGGGACACCATTTATAACTTTTTTATTAGAGCCCGTAATGAAAATTTTAGAATATACGTTTTGTAGATGTATGTTAGTTACGTATGTTAGAAACGTGCTGAAAGTTTCATTCGAAAGATGTAAGAATCTGTGAATTTTAAGCAGAAACTTGTAGCTCCTGGGTATGTTAATCGATTTTGATGAAAATGTTCAGCATATGTATAACTATCATAGATCTACAAAACACGTATTTCAAATTTTCATTAAGGGCCCGAATAAGAAAGTTTTAAAAAATGCTTTTCTTATTTCTGCATGCAACCTTGCAAATTGTAATTTTTGGAAAATCTTCTTTGCAGATCATTTAGTAAATCAATGCTTCTGATTGCTTGCAAAACATCAGGTCGTTTGATATAAATATAAAAAAAATATATACTGTTTCAAAGTGCATTCAAATACTTTCATAGTTTCTAAATCATTAACACTTCCAGAATTATTATCTAACCACTTTTACTAATGTAAACATCACACATTTACTAATATAAATAGTATTTTGAATAATGGTACAGCAATTTTTAGTGGCGCCTCTCAGAGTTACAATTCGAATGCTAAGGGTTAATGGGAGTTTAACAAAACGACGTGCAATTTTTAGTGGCGCCTCTCTCTCTCTCTCTCTCTCTCTCTCTCTCTCTCTCTCTCAGAATCACCATCCGAGTGCTAGGGGTTAAACAAAGCGTGGACCTAGAAACGAAGACATGTTGGTAGCATGCGGCTGCGAGAGGACAGTAGTCTAGGTGGGCCGGTGTGCGCAGAAGAAGGGAAGAAGTAGAAGAAGACCGCATCGAGAGAAACGTCCGTTGGGGGTAGCGGCAGAGCGGAAGGGGTTGTTGGCAATCAATGCTCCTCATAAGAAAAGCTCGCCCTCTCTTATGGGATCAACCCTCCTCTAAAGTATATACGCGGTGAGGTCTGTATCTACAAAAAGGAGGAGAGGCTCGAGAGGAACGTGTGTCAGGGAGGGGATGTTGGAGAGGAAGACGAAGGAAAGAGGGAGGAAAGTCGAGGAAAGGGGTTAGGAGGAGAAGACGACGACGTCAAGTGGCGATAAAGAGCGAGGAGTCGGTTGATAAGATGGAGCAAGAGGGAAGAAAGGAAATCTATTTCGGGAAGGGGATGTAATAGAAGAAGATGAAAGAGGATAGCAGGCCAAAGAGGGGAAAATCTGTTTGCAGGGGAGAGAGATAGAAGACGAAGGGGTGATAGTAACCAGAATGACGACTCGGTTGGTGGGAGAAAGAGATATGAGACCGGGTGGAAGAGGGAGATAGCGATGATACGACGGCGAGGGGGTTGTTCCTGACTCGACCAACCAGAGGCAAGACGCCATTGATCGGCACGTGGCTCCGGGTTGGTTCAACGGTTCCTACGAGGGTGGTGGGTGCAGCTTCTGCTCTTCTCTCGGCTGATGCCACCGGTTCCAGTAGAACCTGCTGGAGGAGGACGAGGAGAAGCCGGTCTGGTGGGGCGGAGACGCGTTCTGCACACTCCGTTACACTTACTGGTAAACCGTATTAATCAACGACATCATGGTTTATCCCCCATTCCTCCCCCACTCCTCGGAATCCATCTACCTCAACCTACTATCCTGTCTGCTACCCCCCCTGCAGACTCCATCGCGATCTATAGCGAAACGTACACTGACATAGCCTTACAGCACCCTTACCTTCTCGGACGCGGACGAGGGTGCTGGTGGGGTGTTGCGGGGGCGGAGGAAAGGGTGAGACAGGGATGAAAAATAGCGGAAAGGGTGTGCGAGAGAGGAAAGTGGCGTAAAGACGTGTATGCCAAAGAAATACGGAACGAATGGGGAAGAAAAGTGGAGGAAAGAGGTCTGCGCGGCGAATGGGACGGATTGATTGTGAGAAACGGCGGTGGAGGAGAGCGAAGACTAGGAAGAAACGCGGGAGGAAAATGGGAAAGAAGCGCGGGGAAGGAGAGGGACGCTCGTAAGTAACGATAGAACGAGGAATGATACAATGGAACGAGTTTAAGACGAGACTGAAGGGAAAATACGGGCGGGGGCGGGCAGGTTTACGGGGGTTAAAACGAGTAAAGAAAATTCAAAGATAAATTCGCGAAATACGGCTGGAGAATAAGCGATGGGGAGGAAGAGAACTGACAATGAAGGGAAACGAAAGATCCGTAATTCGATTTGACTACGCACGGCTAGCAGAAGAAATTCATGCTTTTGAAAGAACACTCGCGGGAATCGGGAACCGGTGGAATGAAGGATTCAATGATGATTTGCCAGTCATTCAGTCGTTTTCGGAGTGCTAGTTACTTTACGAGCGTGTTCTTCACACGTCTGAGTAGACCTTTTTCTTTCGTTATCTTTCCATGCTTTCTTGTATTTATAATGAAGAGTGTCTTTCATTAATGTTCGTAGATTATTTCTATGGTCATTCTGGAGTCATTCGTTTTCGACAAGATACGAATGACTAGACTGCGGATCTTCATGCAAACGAGAAATTCTTTGTATTAATTGCAAGCTATAAGAACCAAATAGAAATTTGTTTCTCTCTGTAGTGGTTTTATTAAGTTGCATAAAATGTGTTCAGTAAATTCTTTTAATTCTTCTACCGTCTCAAATGACATCCTTTCTGCCATTTTTTATGTTATTTTTTATTTTTACCACTAATACATAAAATCCACAGTACGGTGATGATTTTTCAGGTCCTAGGAACCAAATGTTATTTCTCTCTTTTAGTGGTTTTTCTCCTGGTGCGATTTTCAAACTAATATTCGTTTAACGGATAACAAATAACGCGTGTAGAAAGAATAGAATTAAAAATAGAATATTTATATTTTTCTTTAAGTATGTTATTAATAAACAGGGAAGTCGAAAATTAGTGTCTATCTTGTTTTTTATATCCCACAGTCAGATAAGTAAACATATACATTATAAAAATACTACACAAAAAAGTTAGAAAAACCAAACGAACCAAACTTGTATGTGTATTTTTCTACTAAAAATCTACATGGCTGTAAGGTGTACAGACTAAGATAGATTGTAATCGTTAAAGTTACATTTTAAATATACAACATTTTTTACAGAATATATTTATATTTAGATTAATAATCTTTCATAAAAACATTCGCACATTGAAAACAAAGTGTAATATGTTTCACGAGTATTTATTCTCACAGTAGATATATTAAATTTTTATGAAATTAAAAATATATGGAGTATTTTTAATATATTGGGATGCTTTTCACAAACCCTACAACTAATTATAATATTTATACATATGCATATTCTTCAATATTTTCAAGATTTTTAGGAATGTAGAACCTGTATTAAAATAAGAAAAATGAGAATAAAATACTGAGACAAGGTGTTCAGAGAGCATAGAAATTGATTTTCAATCATTAATATTAAAATTTATATATAATATACAATTGTATAACTTAATTATACACAATTTTATTAATATACAATTGTATAACTTTCGGATATCTTTCTTCACAATCCCAAAAATTGTGAACGTGAAAAGTAACAGCTTCGTTATTAGTCTGGGAATTATATACCTTTATGACGAAATAAAAGAATATGAATAAAGATATAGTGGATTATTTAATTTTCTTATAAGCTGTGCCTATCTTTACTAAAGTTTTATTCATAGAAAATGATCTACAAATCCCGAAGTTTACAAAAGCATTTGTGGTAATAATCTCATTCTTTGAATGCTCTAGTAATAAAAACAGAAGAGGTAAGTACGTAATTGTTACATTTTACCAAAGAAAGAACAAAAGATAATGTAAAAATGTGGCGCCAAGTCTCTTGATAGCCATTACGTGGTCTGTTGGGATTCAACCACCCCACGGCTATGATTGTGTATAGTCAAGGAAGAATCCGATTGATTCTCTGGCTTCCTCCTCCTGTCGCCTCCCTAAGGGGTCTAACACAGTCGATATCGCCCTGTTTTAACACTTCAAGTGTAATAGAATGATCCAAACTGCACACGATTTCGCCATTCAAGCTGAGATACCAATAATTCTCTACATTTTCCATTGTGAACTAAGAAAAAGAGTTACATTAACCCTTGTATGTTCATCAAAAATAAATGTGTAGGACGATATAAAAATAATACTTTGCCCATTTTTGCGGTACACGTCAGATCAATAAGTTATGTATTATTTATAATAATACACGTCAAAGAAACGAATCTTACAGTATAAACAGAAAGAAATTGAATATTCTACAATATCCGAAAAGAGAAAATGTGTGAACAACTGGCGACATAACTTTAAAATAATGTCATAAGCATAACAAAAAAATTAGTATATGCACACTACTGTGCAAAAGAAAGAAGCAAGCGGTCATATTTAATAGAAAAACTTAAAAAATCTAAGAAGAACACTGTGAGTTTTGAAAAACGATTCCCATGTTTAATTGAATAGTTCTGAGAAAATAAATGTGGATTTTTTTCTAATGCTTTAAATGCTATAAATCAATCATTGTACAAAATTTCTACAAAGAGATATTGTTTGTACTTTAATCTTATAATTAGACTGCGGATCTTTATACAATTATGACTCTTGAAAATTTTCAAAAAATGCTAGGATATAAAACATGACAGAACTTAATACGATTTTCATTTCTTTCAATTCTAAAGAGGCTATCACCACGGAAAGTATGATTTTATTTCAAGTTTCTTCAAATTCGTCTAAGAACATTGAAAATTGCATAATAATCCGCAGTCTACTTGTAATTATACTGTGAGTGCTTCTTTCTCTTGCACGATATTGTATACATATATATGTATTATTATAGTTTGCGTCGATTGCAAGAAGTAGAAGCTAAATTAAATGTTATCCCTTCCCTTAATGATTTCGATAGTGGAGATATCATAGATCGACATCATCAATTTTTAAAATTTTCCATCGATTTTGAATTTCATTTACTCAATCTTGCAATAACTGCATAAGGATCCGCATTATTACTAGACTGCGATATAAAGATATAACTGTCTACTGATAACATTCGAATTTTCTGAACTCGAGTGTAGACGAACTGAATTATGTATCTGATCATCCACCCCTCACACTACCTTCGCTAATCTCCCGAAATTCCACATAATCAGCAACGGTTAGCCCACATACCGGAGTCGCTATTAAAACGCAAGGACGAATCAGAATTGATTCGACATCGTGGCTGAACGGGGGTCGGTTAACCGAATAATTCATATGAAACATGTATCAGCCCCGAGAATAGATCCGAAAGCGAAAGGGAATTCCACAGTTCGGTGTTCCGGAGGATCGACCCTCGACGTGGAATTCCTAAGAAGTGGAGGAGGGAATTTCTGTGCTCGGTGTAACCGTCTCGCAAACTTCAATTTCCCTCGTTACACGTCCCACCCCCGTGTCCCATCCCCACGGTTTCGACGGCGATTATTCCAGGACGACGTTCATATTAATCACGATCCGGGTATACGCGATGAGCTTGCGAATCAGGACATAGTAACTGATTTTAGAGCATCGGGAGGATCCAGGAACGTCGAGGTCGAGAGGTGGCGCGGCACCCTGATGCCGGTAGACAGTGATTAATACGGTAGACGTCGTCTGGCGTCTTCTTCCCCGTTGTAGAGGAGCTGGTCTCTCTCTCTCTCTCTCTCTCTCTCTCTCTCTCTCTCTCTCTCTCTCTCTCTCTCTTTCTCTCTGCGTGGGTGGGCGGGCCCACGAGAGCGTTTTCAGCTGAGCTCCTCTCGAGCGTACTCCGCGGTAAAAGGTTTTACGAAATTCATTGTCAGGCAATTTGCATGTCAAAGCCGCTCGAGAGCACGCTCTACGACCTGCCAGTTAGACGGGGGAGTCTGTCTCTACTTCTCCTTCGGCCGGGCAGCCACCCCGCTCTCTCGTCCCTCTGCTACACAGCTGATGGAATTATTGGAAAAATGAGGCCACTGAGCGGCCATCGCGACGCCTCCACCAATACAACTGTTTGTCAACCGGATCGCAGCGTGGTATTTCAAGTGGAATCGAGAGCTTGGACGGGCTGACGCGATTCGCGCGCCGGACTCCCCTTCTCCGATCAACGCGCGATATGACACCTTCGGTGCAGTGGCGGATTAAGGGGGTAGAGTACCCACGTGACATTACTAGAATCTAACCAGAATCTAACTAGATTTTGGGCCCAATACAGGGGTTTACGCGGGGTCGTTTCACGTCCTCATATGTTTATATTTTGAGCTGAGTGAGGGCTCATTCGAAAGAGGAAGGTTACACGCAGCTGGCTCCTCTTGATATTTTCGCGAGAAAAATCTTTTTGTGAACGAAAAATACATTAGAATCTTCGGAATTTTTCTTCATTTTCTTCGCCTACTTTGGACACTAATATTACTTCATATAAACATCATCTAAAAAAAACATGAGAAGAGCCAAGTGCGTGTAACCTTCTGTATACCCCTGTTTTGGCCCAAAATCTAGTTAGATTCTGGTTAGATTCTAGTAATGTCACGTGAGTACCCTTCCCCCTTAAGGGGGTAACCTGACCCCTGAATATTACTAGATTTAAAGGTAAAGACAGTGTTTGCGGGAAACAATTGTTTGTTCTTATACGAGCATGTTACGAGCTGTGCGAGGGCTCATTCTAAAGAGGAAGGTTGATCGTAGGGCGCTCAACTGACAATTTAACGAGATTATGTTTATATTTAACACTAGAACTACCGAGCACTAAACGCAGTTGGCATACATTGCCTTCTAATAATGACAATATGGCATTTATTTGGATTTCGTACACGGGATATTTAAATATGTACTTCAATAGAGAAGTTTACTCAAAAAATTTCTCAAGAAAACATATTTATACTTTTAATATTTCTAATCGAAAAAAATTCGCATTAGTCATTTTGACTTGTCCGGTAGTTCTAGTGTTAATAATATGAGCGCCCAAAGTGAGGGAAACAATCGAGAAAAAATCAAGATACCACCCTCAGGTTCCCATGTATTTTTCTAATACAAAACGATTTTTGTTACTTAAATCATGAGCTGAGCGCCCTACGATCAACCTTGTTCTTTAGAATGAGACCTCACACAGCTCGTAACATGATCGTATAAGGACAAACAATTGTTTTCCGCAAACACTGTTTTTACCCTTGAATCTAGTAATATTCAGGGGTTACTTTACCCTCTTAAGGGGGTAAGACAACCCCTATTCTAGTGTATTTGTCAGTGTTTGTAACCTCTGTGCTAGAATCTGAAGTTGGTTTTTTCGACTTTTTCCTCTACTTTGGACGCTCATATTATTAGATGTAAAGATAATCTCGTTGAATCATGAGCTCAGCGAAGTGCGCTGAACCTTCCTCTTTGGAATGAGCCCTCACACAGCTTAAAACATGCTCGTATAAGGACAAACAATTGAACCCCGCAAACACTGTTTTTACCCCTAAATCTAGTAATATTCTAGGGTACTTATGTGTGCAGAAAGAAAGTTATTTTTGTGGTGACACTGATAAACATACATATGCATCAGTCTAACGCTTCAGTTTTGCTATGATTACACGTTGTTTTTCTTTTTAGTAATATCTTTATTGCTATTAATGAGTATGCTGAGTAGATTCAAGCTCTTTATAATTTTGTTGTTACGATTCCACGTTGACAGTCCTCCTTACTAAGCGCCAACTAGTCTAACTAACTGAACTAAAATTGGCTCTAGACTGGCTCTAGACTCTGTCGAATAACTAGAATATTACTAGTTTTAGGGGTGGAAACATGGGTTTAGTTGGGAACACTTTTCGTCCTTATACCTTTTATTAGGTCCCTTATGTCTTTTAGAGATAGAAAAGTAAGTCTAACGTAGGAAATGTCGGGGGAAAAATCGAGAAAACCAACCTCAGATTCCAATGTATTTTTCTGTCTCTAAAAGACTTTTTTTACTGTAAAATTTGGAGGATACCATTCGCAGATATTCTTGCTAAAAGAAAAGGTCATTCATTTTACAGATATTTTTGCTAAAAAGAAACAAAAGCTCTTTCATTGTATTTTATTATAAATATATTATTATATATTTTGCAAAACCTAGGGTGTCCTGGTAACATTTACTGCGGGCCCTTTTCGTCATTATTATTAATCGGAGCGAAGAATGTTTATACGAGTTGGAATGGTTTCGAGAGATTTTAGCTGGAGTATTTAAACAATTGAACTATTTTCTAGATTCAATGATCACAATGAGAACATATGTTTGTAAGTGTATTATTAATTTAGAGATTATAATAATGATTTAAAAATGTTATTGAACTTCGTGTTATTATATATATAACATATTATCCATATATTCGAATGATTTCATTCTAGTTTTATATAGTACGGATGATGGCAAGAATCTGAATCTTGTTTCTACCTACATTGTTTAAAGAAGTTAGAGTCTGTAAGATATTTCAAATCAACACATTTAATGATAAGAAATTCGCGGACACATGTAATTATCATAAGAAAATTCTGTTTCACAATTTCTTTCTCGTATTTAATTCTCTCTGAATTTACCGACAGTTTCTTTTGATGTTCTAATACTCGATTTTCCTAATGCTTTATTTTTGCTAATCGCTGAGTAAAATATTATTGTCGAGGAACAATCACTTAGAGGGCATTGCAACATTATTATTTCATAAATTATACCTTGAAACGGTTAGATCATTTCCCCACAAAATCGATCGGTAATTTCTTCTTGAATTATGAATTGCGATTTTGTGTAAAGTGGTATTACAGCTAGAAAGGGAGTGGCGTTGTAATTGAATCACTTTGTGGAGGGAAATGAGGGTACTTTATGGCGGGTTCCGCGCTCGACAAAAGAAAACAAGCGGATCCTGCGCCCGAAGAGAATGCAACATTTATTTTGCAGGATAGTTTCCCCGGAAAATTTCCTCGTTTAACAGCAGCGAAATTACGTGCTCCGTTGCGATTAATTGAATTCGCTTAACGATATTTTGCGATAAGATTCGCTGCGATTAAAGGGTTGCTGGCAGCGTTAATAAATAAACCAGCACTAGCTTCGCATCAGAAAAACAATTTAAAATTATAAACAAATCATTCGTCGGTTAAACCGTTCTTGTTTGAGATGGAAAAATATGTATATCATCGTTACTGAAACAGAACGATATGCGCAAACACATCTCACGTGTACAAAAAGTGTATATGCGAATACATTAAATAATTTGCAGGAATCTTGCTGAAACATAATTAAACTTTTTGTGAGTATGTATTATCTTCTTCGATATAATTTTCAGAAGTATTATGGAAGTTTAAATTATGGTTTACGGAAAAGATTAACTAATGAGACAAAACTATTAATTATATTGTTTGCATCAGTTGACGATATAATTTAGTGGTTATTCTAAATAATATTTTAGGAGGGAATATATATATATATGTAAGTATATGAAACGAAAATAAAATAAAAGCATTCACATAATGTACCGAAAAAATATTGTTCATATTTTTCAATTTGTAAATACCATCTTTAATGAAAAGAAAACTAGATTTCAATAGTATTAATTGATGTCTGGAATGGTGGAAAATGAACAATAAAACTATGTATATTAATTAAAAGAGGCAATTAATAAAAAAAATACAAAGAGCGCACAATCGAGTCTTTAATACAGGGATATGTAATTATAAAAATAACATTAAGCATTTAAGGTTGTTAGAGTAAGAAAACGATTTAAACATGTTTAAATATTTACAATGCAACAAGAGGGTATTCCGCTATATTTCGGTAAGTCTGCACAAGAAACATTCATGTAATATCTACACTCAATTACAAAAAATTGTCAAATCAAATTTGAATGAGACTATGATGATAAAAATATTCTTCAAGATAAGAATTGTATCTTGTTTGGTGTGATTTTAATCAGAATAATGTCGCAAATATATTAGTAGAATTTCACGAAGGGCCCAAATAAAAGAGTTTTAAGAAATGCTGTTTTTATTTTAGCATGCAATCTTGTAAATTGCAATTTTCGGAAAATCTTCTTTGCAGATCATTTAGTGAACCGACGCTTCTAATCGCTCACAAAACATCCGGTCGTCTGGTATAATTATGAAAAAGTTATACAGTTTTAAATTACGTTCAAATACTTTCGTGGTACACTGTGTCTGCTGTAAAATGATCAAACGCTTTCGGTGTACCTTCGGGAAGGATATAGGGGGTTGCATGAACCCAGAGAATTTTGAAAAACGAATTACGGTGTTGAGGATCGCAACGCAATAGGTATGCGATGGAAACTTAGGAACAGCCTGTACATGAGGAACGTCGATCCGATATCCCGATGGAAAGAAGAACGAAGGAGAACAGCCGCGAAGTGGATTTGAAAATTGAAAATCATTGCCGCTCCTGATCCCCTTAGCTCCCTCAGACAACCACGATAAATTCTCTTGCGGCCTAGCGCTCGTGCCGGGGCTTTACTCTTTATAAGGCGTTATACAGGAGATCCAGCGGTCGTTCCTTCGGCCTCTTTCTACGCCTTCCACGCCCTCGTCCCTTTTGTCCGGCGAAACTGCACCCTTCGCTTTACCAGAATATATACGATATCAGCCCTCTGAATTACACGTGTACACATTGCTTCAATTTGCACCGTTTACAGTGCTGGATGCGAGTACAGTGGAGCGTCAATTTTCGGCAGAGTTGGGCAATAATCGATTAAAATTTTAATCATGATTGATTGACTAATGTGTTCGATTAAAAACAGAAATCGTCGAAAAATGGGAGATTGATTCAATCGATTGATGAAGTTAATCATGAATCGTTGATTAAACGAAGAAATCGTCGAAAAATCGGCGATTGATTCAATCGATTGATGAAGTTAATCGTCAATCGTTGATTAAACGAAGAAATCGTCGAAAAATCGGCAATTGATTCAATCGATTGATGAAGTTAATCGTGAATCGTTGATTAAACGAACAAATCGTCGAAAAATCGGCGATTGATTCAATCGATCGATCCAACAGTCTAACACGATTTATCCGAGCAAGAACATGTCTGTTATTCATAAACTAGCACTTTGATTGTTGTGTATTAAATTGTTCTTATTTTATTCGTTATTTTTTAACTGCTGTTGTGTTCTGTTTTTGCCTTTTTTTACTACTATTATTTAACATATTGTTTATTTTGGCGATTATTTCACACCTTGAGGTAGATTTGCAATATTTTTCGATTAAAAATATGGTATATACTTTACAGAGCCTACATAATTTATAACTAGTAACAAACAGTTACCATACAAAATTGAAGAACACTGTTTCATTGTTTAACGAATATGAATTTCATTCTTGATTGTATATCGGAGTTGTGATTTTATGTAGGCAGAAATTCAAATAAAATTGTATCAATGTAAACGGGGTCGTGAGAGTTACCTTTCGTTTTCAGAATGTGTTCTAGTATTTCTAGAGCCGCCGTTATTCGACATTTGATGTTCAAGCAGAAAAGAGGAATGATTTAATGCATTATTTTCTTTCATTTTACGGACATATGAAAATGTAGATATATTTAAATTGAAAGCTCTTAAATTAAATTCCTTTTCGAACAGTAATTTGCAACAGTTAAAATACGTATTTTCGGTCAATACAATGAAAGTCATGTTAAAGTGATTAGAAGTCATGATATTTTGAGTAGTTTTAACAAAATACATGATTAAAAAAACGAACAAGATCATTAAGAATTTAATGCCCCTAAATGATCTAAATGTCACACTGTGAGTGCGCGCCAACTGTCAATTGGCCGACTGTGCCAACACGCGTCTAGGTTCTCGCTCTGAATGGTCCGTGTTTTTCGTTAATAACTACTTAACCCGCATCCATCCGTCCCTCGTGTCAATTTGACAGTTTTCCCGAAATAAGTTCTACTGTTCTGTTATTTGTACATTTTACCACATCAATTTCAATAAAAAAAAACATCGAACAGTAACTGTTTACCTAGTTATTGTATCGATTTTTTATCACTGTTGTAAGAATGTTTTAATTTTATAATATTATGTTTAGTTAAGTTTAGTATCTTCTCTATCGTATCTATATATTTAATCGAGGACGATTAATTTGTCAGGATGACCGAATTGTAAGAATGTTTATACCACCATGTCGATGACTAAATGTAAGTAAGTAAGTAAGTAACATGATATTTGGTCCCTCAGGGTTTCAAATTCATTTACCAATCCCCCTCTTTCCACTCTCACCATCGCCTTTTCAGCGGGACCTACTGTTTATGGTGGGTTCCGAACCACCTTTTGCCAACAACACGTGAAAAACACCTCGGCTGGGTCACTTTCCAGTTTTTTACCAGACGGTTACCCATCCTAGTGCAGTTCACGTTCCACATTGTTTAACTTCGGTGATCTAACGAGAACCGGTGCTTTCAACTGAACTACGGTTGTTGGCACGTTGACTAAATGTATTACTTATATATTTGCCTGTTATCGATTTATACTGTTATATATAATATTATTTATTTATACGTTGCGTTAGCATTTTCTTAACAAATCCATGTTATCATAATATTTAACATAATCATTTGGTTAAATAAACAGTTTCCTACGAGTGAGTAAAGGATATTGACGTGACAAACCTCCTTACACTGTGTCACTTTGACACCGAGGGACAGATTCAGTTCGTGAAATGAGGGACGGTTGAGGGTTAACAAAACCGCAGACGCGATTTTTGCAAAGGAAAATGATGCTTCAAATGATCCGAAGAATCTCCAATTTCCGGATGTTGAAAGAATTTCGAAACACCCTGTATACGTGAAACGAATCTCGTCCGAGGCTTCGGATGCTTAAATTAAAAAAAAAAAAAAAAAATGGAAAAATAAGGAAGGGCGGAAAAGAAGAAGCGAATGGTCGTCAGTGAAATCGCATTGCTCGCTTCGTTTTCTTTTCGTTTTTTTTTTTCGGCACGTGCCCGCAGCACCGGGTGCACCCTTTATCCCGAGGAAGCGGAAACGGAACTGGATGAAGCCAGCGCCGGCGACTCGAAGGTAACGAGGTTTTCCTCGGTTGGTTAATTTGCCGCGGATTGGATCGCGCGAAAACACGCGCACTAACGTGGTTTTCAACGAGCTCTCTGAACCCCTCTGGCCTCGCTCGGTCCACCCTCTCCCGTCCATCGACCATCCGCAGCCGCCGCGGTGTCACCGATATTCTGCACTTTGATCATCGCGAATCGCCGATCATATACCCGATGCTAAAATGTCGCTCGCGTAACGCGATTACCGCAATCGACTCGACTGGTCTTTTTTTTTTTAATACATCCATACGCGAACCCTGCAGGTTCGTTCGTTCGCGAAACCAGGTCCTGTCATCGGTGCTCAGTTCGTTACGTTCTGATGGCCGCTTCGCCGGTGTACAACGAGCTCGAAAAAGACTCTTTCTCTCTCTCTCTCTCTCTTTCTCTATCGCTCCACCTCTTTCTTTCTACCGCTGCGGTTAAGCTTTCAGCGTGCGGTTCGCTTTTTAATCGAGTCTTCCGAGATTCGTTTTCGCGTTTCGATCAGCGAGAGCTTTGACGGCGAAGCCTTCCGAGAGATCTGTCGGCGCCTATTGTTTCAACGCGATTGACCCTCTCCGTTTATTATGTCAAATACCGGGTGAATCGTGAATCGTGAAAATGTTTTTATCACGTGCATACATGGTTACAAAAGAACTTTCACGTGTATAGAAAATTTTCTCTAGAAAAAAATTAACACATTACCGACCGGTGATGATTGCATATTTTTGAAAAATGTATGGTACATGGTTAAATTTTCATTTAGCATTTAGTATGAACTAACTAAGTCATCCTCAATAACGTCGTTTAATAGTTTTATATAAGATTGCAATGTCAAAGAAAATTTCTATGCTTTTTTTTTGGTACAGCAGAATTATTGAGAATCCTATTAATAGGCTTCCGGTCGGTAAAGTTTTAAAATAACAATTTTTTCCAATCTTTTTGCAATTCTTTTTAATGTTACAATGCGTTTCCGAATTCGCCTTGAAATCCTCTGACAGATAGGCGGTAAATAGATTAAATGTTTATTTGCAAGAAATTGAAGGTGACCTTGAACAAACATAAAGAAAGAGTTGACGAAAAATTTTTTATAATCACGTTAAAACCCTCTCTTGAAACCATGCAACAGCTGATAAAAACATTTTCGAGTTTAAACGACTATCTTTTCAGTAGATTATCGCATATTAATTAGGGATACTAAACGTCGAACAATTCTCATTTGTTCTTAACATTTATTAATATAGTCGCACTCTATCTACGAACAACCTAGACTTTTCAAATTGAAGTGATTTTCATAATTGAAAAATATCCTCAAAAAATGTATAAAAAAAACTTTTTAAAAACCACTCTTATTTTAAAATGCGCTAAAAAGGAGAAAATAATTTTGTTTAGATGTTAGTGACTAAATAAAAGCGTGAAGCGCTGAACTACATTAACGTAATCTTCGTTGACGCTCCACGCTTTTATTTATAGTCACTAATGTCTAAAAAAAATTATTTTCTCCTTTTAATGCATTTTAATATAATCGTTTTTTAAATATATTTTTTTATTTTCTACTTTTTAGTCTTTTTAGAACATAAGATGTAGTGATACTGGTCGTACTATCGAGTATTTAGTAAAGCCCGAGTTCGATTTCCGCTGAGATTTTGTTTTACTCCTAAACGCACAGTTTTTTTCTGAATTTTTTGTTTTTAAATGTTGCATTGTCATCCAGTTCTAAGCTATGTTTAAAGTTTCAAGTCTCTAGCTCATCGGGAAGCGGTTGAAAAGTCGATTTCAAGATTTGACGCATAGAACAACATCGACAACGACAACTGGACAAGCTAATATAAGCTTGATAAAAATGTGTGCAAAAGTGATGTCTCTCCATCTTTAATGATTTTGAACGAACTCATAGTACGATAAATGGATAATGTCGCAGAAAGTATATTTGCAATTTGTATATTAACTAGGCCTTCATTGAAAAGTGGATTGTCTGAACGTAAGCTAGTTGATTCGTGAGAATAACTCTAATAATTTGATCACTAGCTCTAATAAAAAAAGAGGAAAGAAACTGCAAGTTTGTTCGACTGGTGAAACGTCGAATAAAATGACAGAAAATTCAGAATCGCGTGGAGAAAAACGAACAGTCTGAACAAAAAAAAAAAAAAAGAAAAAATATGAAACGCGAGAGCCGAATTTCAAGCATCGTGTGTAATCACTCGATCATTTTTATTTCATCGTTCGTGTCAGGGCTAGCCGTGTGCGCGTCGTAACGCTTGCGAAAATGGCGGCGGATGAAAAGCGCTGGCGCGTAACGAAATAGAAGTAAAACCTTTCATAAGTTTTGATTTAAACTTTTCCGTATAACTCATTCCGTAAATAACATTTTATAGTTCGCGTATCGTTGCCGTTTTATACGGGCGCGCAGCACTTTGATCAGCGCGAGGTAGCTGATGGAAAAATGCAGGCTGCGTAACTCGGTTATAGTTTGCGTACACGTCAGCGAACGTTTTTGCGCGTCCCACCTGCCTCGAAACGTTCTAAACGGTGTTTCGAAACGAACAAAACACGCGAGGTGATTGCACGTTCAATCGCAAGTCAGCTGACTATCACTCTACTAGACCTACTACACAGAAAAGTTCGTTTTTCATTTTCCGAATTCAAAGTCGTTTATTTGAAGTCTCTTTATACACGGTAGGGTTTGTCGGTTTTTAAAAACCGGGTTTGAAAACCGGTTTTGAAAAGAAAATTATGCAATTCGAAAACCGGTTTTTGCGGATAAAAAAACCGGTTATATATTTATAAATAACACTTATATATCTTCTAGTAAATTTCTCCCATTAGCTACAAAAATTGATATTTACAAGTTGTCCGCACAGATATTATCAAGATTATATAAAGATTATTCTACAGAAGGTGACTGCGATGTTAACAAAAAGGGACGAAGAAGGAAATCGAGACATACCTATGATGAAAAATGCTATGGAAAAAACAATAAATAAATATCTGTAAGAACCTGAAGAAGTGATTTTCTCTAGTCCTCAAACATTAAACGAGTTGTTGGTCTTATAGTCTACAAATAGAAGAACAATAAATTTAGATTTATCATTTAATGCTTGAAAGACAATCAAGACCAGTTAATTAGCAAGTGAGCGAGTTTTTTCCATTTCTGGTAATTTTGTGTCGAAAATAAGGACACGACTATGCGATAAATCCATTGAAGTTCCTTGCTTTTTGAAGTAATATTTTGATAAACAAAGAAAGAAGTAAAATAATAGTTTACATAAATATAATACATTTGATCATTTCTGTGATATTTTGAGAGTATTACTTGGCTAAAAACTTCTATTTTAAGTTGTGAATATGTCTTGTTTTTTATCTGTAAAAATTCGAAAGCGGTTTAAACCGGTTTCATGGAAAAGTTGAAAACTGAAAAACGGTTTTTTAAACAGTCGGTTTTTGTATAAACCCTAATACAGGGAGTCTCAGTCAAAGCAGGCCACCTAAATATCTTCGTTATTTTTAATGTCATGAAAAATATTTATGACATAATTTAAATGGTATCAAAGGAGGAATATTATAGAAGAACAATTGTTTTTGTCCAGTTATTGTTTCATAGTTTTTTCCATGCTCATCGTTATTATTTTATCGGGAAATGTTTTTTTTTTGTTATTCTATCTTGTAGCGGCTGAAATAATATATTTGAATATGCTTAAGACATTACCTCATATCTTTTCTTTTATACCTTATAAGTTGTTATAATAGAATAAGGTATAAATTATACCTTATAGTAACATATAATGTTATAACACAAACAGTAAGTTCAAATGTAATCCTAATATTATCCTACAAATTTATCACATTTTTTTGTTCTTATTTTTAAGTTCTCAGTTTTAAATAAATTAGATTTATTTGAAGCTTCAAATGAAATACGTTAAATTGCATGAAATATGAAAATTGATATCGTTCGAAAACTTTTGTACGCAACTGTGTACAATATTTTATTGTAATATAAGTAACATAATTCTTATGAACAAATCCGCAGTTTTTCTTATAATCAATTCTTATACTTATAAGAATCTAACATAACAGACATTGTAGAACACCCAATATATGGAAGTGTATGAAACTCTGTAGCGAGGAACTATCGTTCTACATGCCTATCGAAACAAGATGAATAGTCCAACAGAAAAAAGTTGGCGAAATTTTTTCGACAAATATTGCCGTTCAATTTTGTAATTTGGCTACGCTGAACGAACGGTCGATTTATGGGACCCAATACTGGATTCGACATACAACGATAATTCCGTTTCAGCTCACAGAATTCATAAATTGGTGATGTATAAAAAAAGAGTACGACATTTTCCAGCGAACAATTTTCGAATATTTGATTGGTACACTTATACATATTGCGTAATTAAAAGACATGATCATAATCGTTTTACATTAGTAGATGAATAGATGTGGCGTAATTTAAAATATGATGCATACAACATTATAAATATTAACAATATTTTTATGCTTTCGGCACACTGGTTCGACCAATTATTATTTTAAACACTATTTGCAAATTACCACAAGAATTTTTTTCGACGCTTCGATCTTACTTCAGATCATTTTCAAGAAAAATAGAAGAACTGCATTTGTAAATTATTAAACTTAATTATGTTTTGTTGTGCGTTAATTTAAAGAATATATTAAAAGTTAATATAAAGTTAATTTTTTTTGAAAATGATCTGAAGTAACAGTGAAACGTCGAAAGAAAATATTGTGGTGATTTGCAAATAATGTTTAAAATAATAATTGATCGAACCAGTACGCTGTAAGCATAAAAATATTGTTAGCAAAAAACTACGGTCGACATAAGGAAACATTTATTATAAATATTACATTGGGAAAGACAAGATTTTGTTTGTAATTATTATATTAATCTACATCGAAGTAAAATTTGTGTTACTTGAAAAGGGTGGTTTCCTTAAGTCATTTGAAGTAACTGTTTCCTTTGTACAAATGCTCTTGGAACACCCCGTATACATAGCCCCCCACGCAGTATAGTCAAGGTTTAGAGCTTTAAAGATTCATGAAATTAAATTATATTTAAATATTTTATGTTTCCATTATCACTGGCTTAACGTCACAGCTTAAATTATCTTCAGTGATTCATTTTTAACAGAAGCATGTCTGCTGTTTTAGAATTCAGTCAATTAGAATTCATATTATTGCAACACTGCTCGCTGCAAAAATTGATTTATCGAATAACACCCTTAGCAGTCATTTGACAAAATTTAAATTATACGACAACTTTCGATTGTCAACAATCGACAGCATACAGTGGCATACACTTTAAATGCAAGCACCGTCGCAGTCTGGAAGTATAAAATAGTAGACTATCGTTCTGAAAGTAAACAGTTTTAATGTAATACTTGGGAAAAGTAATAACTTTAGACTGGATCTTTATGCAAAATAAAAATTGTCTGCATCGATTGCAAGAAATAGAAACTAAATCGAATATTATTTCTTCCCTTAATGATTTTATAATATAGGAGAAAACATATATTGACATCTTAAATGTTTTAAATGTTCCAATAATTTCGAATTTCATCTATTCAATTTGGCTGTAAATGTATCAAGATCCGCAGTCTAGTAATGACATTAGAAGAATTTAAAAATACTGTTATATTATTTTCAACCTATTAAACATATTAAAAAAGAAAATAAAGTTCTATTTAACTCTAGTTTGTTGCAACTCGGTTAGAAAATTAACATGCTTTTTCAAGCAGGTTCGGTTTGAAAACACAGTCTCGCAATTGATGGCACACACTGTAAATCAGAATAACAAAAATTTTTCTGACAAGCTAGGTGGATTAGTTTGCTATATGGAATAAAAAAAATTTAAGAATTGTAGTCAGCCTGAATTACGAAGAAAATAGTAAAAGTTGCTTTCCACAACTGTTTTATTACTTTACTTTTTGTTAAATATATTGGGATCTAACCAATTACTAAACATTTAGTAACACACATGCATCTTCCGTACTTTAACCCTATAATATTTTATTTGATGCAGTAATTTTTAAAAATAAAATAATTTATTTGAAGCAGTGCTTTTTGAGAATAGTATTTTATTTGAAGAATCGTGAAAATATTTCGACTTTGTCTTTATTTTCAATTTTCAATAGATTTATGAGTAGAAATAGTTATTATTAAATAAAACGAAAATATGTCAATTGATATAGTTTTTTATATTAAGTACCATTTCTTCTTTAAATTATTGCTAAGATAAGAAATATTAAATTACCTATAAGTAATGCGACTTCTGAAAGTATTAGGTATAATAACGCAAAAAATACAATATTCTATTTTGTGTATGTCGGATTATTAAAATAGAAATATTTTATTCTGTGGTTCCGATTGTTAAAATAGAAATATTTTATTTTCGAAATTGTATATCTTATTTAAAATACTATTTTAAGCAAAATAAAGTCGAAAATATTAAATAGTATTTGAAATATTCGTTTCGCCAAATAATGCCCGACCTCTGAGGGTATCACGATTTGATCTTTCAGAATGAGTAAGTTTTCAAATATAGAAAGATGATTGAAAAATGAGATGCCTAAAAAATGGTAACATAACTTAACGGACAGACCCTGTATATTCATGAAATTTTCATAATGTTCTTAGGCATAGAGTCTTAATCCGGAGAAGTCGCACAGATCGAGCATTTTTGTCCGTGAAAAAATGATCTCGTCGTAGATCGCGCAACGAGTTCGTCGGCACCCTGTGCATCCAGGATGTCGGAGCGCAGGATCGGCAGGCGCAGCCAAGCGTCCGCCAATTATTCAGCAAATGTTATAATTGGCACATTCCATTACGCGTAATGGATCGCACTTAGCGGCTGCCGGTGTGATTGGGGCTCGAGAGCCGTAGAGGGAGAGTACGAGAGGAGGACGAACTGAGAGGAACGGAGAGGGTGGAAACCAGAAGCGAGGGAGAAGGAGGTGAGGCCAATCTCGATAATACGACCATAGCGAAGGATACAGTCGGATGCGTGCGTGCTGCTCGAAAATATCGAGTATCTAATGCCAGCAAGATGTGTTAGTCACGGATTAAGATGATTCAATCCCGATCAGTCGGCTATGATACGGATCTCTGCATTCGCAGGTTCGGTGATCCTCGATTGCTGCAGTATTTTCACGTTCGATTACTTCTTTCAGCAATAGCCTCATTGTCGCAATATTCTTTTAAACCCTTCCCGTGCAATTCAGTCTGAAACATTCAGATTTACCCCTTGCCCTACGATTTATTTTACGGTTTCAGCGATTAGAAACGTCTTTGTAGATATCGTAATTTCCTAAAAAAATATATGTGTATATAAAAAGACTTGGGGACACTAAAGCATGTGGCAGAGGATTGTGAAAAGATGGAAAGAACAAATTTAAGTATCGAAAAGATAGTACAAAATAAAAGATTTAAAATTCGATTACAAGATTTGACGTATACAACAAACAACACAGCAAGTTAATACTCTCCTCGTCGAAAAGATAGCCCTATTACTTTCGATATTTTCGCTACTGATAACTGTTGCTGTTTTAGTTCAAGAATTTGCTTCTTTTCAGACTCGTTTCATTTTTTTCTGCGTCTCATACTTACAAATTTATATAATACGAGCATGTTAAGAGCTGTGTGAGGGAACATTTGATAAAGGAAAGTTGATCGTAGGGCGCTTTGGTCATGAGGTAAGTCAGAAAAATCATTTTGTATTAGAAAAATACATGGGAACCTGAGGGTGGTTGTCTCGATTTTTCCCCTACTTTGCACGCTCATATTATTAAATATAAACATAATCTCGTTACCTCATGACCAGAGCGACCTACGATCATCCTTCCTCTATCAAATGAGCCCTCACACAGCTCGTAACATGCTCGTATAAGGACAAACAATTTGTTCCCGCAAACACTGTTTTCGCCTGATTTTCTAATAAGATTCTAGTAATATTCAAGACTACGTTACCCCCTTAAAAATCGATACAGTTGATCGTTTAAAAATTTCTTTCAGAAATTATTTACCACGGCGACCAATCGACAAAAGATAAAACAGGATATTCAATAGGAGTTTCAAGTAGGAATTGGCAACAAAAAAAAAAATATATATATATAGAGAAGAGATAGAGATAGAGATTGTACTGCAATGTTTACTCTTTGATAGATCATGAAATAACACCGTTTTGAAAAACGCGTTTAAAGTTTACGAATTTAAAATAAAATATTTCAATAAAATAAATGTTTGAATTAAAATATTTTACTTCGAAGAACATGGATTAGAGATAATATAAAAAAAATTAATTATTTTGTTAGTAGTGAAACTTAAATAAATAAAGTATTATTCGGAGCGTTACAAATGTATTAAAAATATAATTGAAAATATTATAATGTGACTACAAGGACACGCATTTCGCAACTTTCAGTTTTATGTAACTACAATTTTTTATCAAATATTTCACATGGCGATTCCCTGTAAGAAAATATTACGGTCTAATAGAACGTATGTATTTAAATTTATTGAACCATATTTCTTCTTTTCTAGCGGAACTGGTATAAATGAAATTCAGATGCACCTACAAATATAAAACGTTCCCATAATTGTACTTTTCAACCAGGAATACATTTTTAAAACGCAAAAGAGGAAACAGTGTCATCGATACAGAAACCTGTTCGACAGATGTTGAAAAATTTGTTGTCAAACGAAGCTGCATTTGTACAAAATTACGTTTCGCAAAGTGCCACCAGTTCGATAACACTCTGAAAGAATTTTGTGAACCATTCATTTTTTTTTCATTTTACTTTCCATCAAACTGTTAAACGAATTCATGTCAAATCTTAACTGGTACCTAACGAAAAATATTCATTATTAATAATCACTTGTAATTATTATTTACAAAATCGAAATAGTGATTCTACAAAATCATAATGAAAGTAAAAATCATTATCGTAAATGGTATACTAAGTAATTCTTTGTAGATTTCACGTCTTTTTTATGAATGTACATAGTTATAGTTACGACGAAATAATTTTGAAACAGTGTACAAAGTAGTTCTATCGAGTAAAGCATTTTCAAGCTGTTTCGTTTAGACATTAGGATTTGTGGCTCAATGAGATACGATACAGCGACCCAATAATTGATTCTCGGTAACGCGTTTTCATTTTTCAAGTCTCTAAAGGCGTAATTAACACTTTACCTACGGGAAGCCTATTAGTAGATTTTCGAATAATTGCGCTGTACCAAAATAAAGCATAGAAATTTTCGTTTACATTACAATCTTAAATGAAACTATTAGATAACGTTATTGAGGGCTACTTGTTAAGTTACAATAAAAATTGCTGTTGCAATTGAAGGTTCTATTAAAAAGTGTTTAGCCATGTATGATAGATTTTTCAAATCTATGGAACAATCACCGGTCGGTAATGTGTTAATAAGTCGTGTTAGTTGGTCGGCCAGCAAAAACAATTCGTCGCTATGTAACATTTAATCAGGACACAAGCTTACAGTAAACAATCTGTTATGTCAACAAAACTTTAAATGGCACTAGCAAATTACGAGACTTTCGAACCAGTGAATGAAATAAATATACAAGCCGTTAATTTTGATGTTACCTACTTAAAAAGCGTGTGGCTTTATGGAAATTTCGCAGTTCGTTTATTGTTAAACTACATAACTGTACGTTTTTTCTGTAAATAAATAATATATCTATGAATATAATCATATAAATGGTGTTCTTTATTCATCCTAAAATGCTATCGTGCATCAAATTCTCATAACTGCGACATAATTACAAGATTTCACCAAAAAATCAGGTGGCTTTATAGAAATTTCGGGCTTTTGTGCGAGGAGCAGCGCATAAAATCGCTCCATAATTTTAGCATCCGGAATGATTTGTGCTCAGACAAAGGGAGATCAATGCGCGAGGAATCTTCGAGCATCATGCGGTTTCGTTCGATAAACGTAGATTGGATAGCGGGCTGGTCCATCATTTACCGGGGAAACAGCCGAGCGCGATAGTAGTAGAGGCGCGGCCAGTTTCTCCATACAGCCACCGCCGCCGCCGCCTGTGACAATTATTAGGATGGCAATTACCGTTCCGACGCGCGGCGCGCGCGTAACAATGGTGCTCCCATTGCCAGTGGAAGAGGGAAATCTAGCCGAATGCAGCGAAATAGACTCAGGTGTGCTCGTCGGCCGCTACTGAATTTATAATTCTGTTAGGGTCCCTCCGCAACAGCCCTGTCGCACGCCCGCCGCCGCGCCACGTGCCACCGGCCAACCCTCTAAATTCAAATCGCGCCGAATAAAATGCTGGGGAACGGTTTTTCGCCTATCGAAACTGGCGATGCATCGTTTTTATCGAATTAACTTGATTGAAAGATACTGCACACTCCGCTCCGCCGTCTAAACGAATTTAGACATTGAATGTCGAATTACCAGTTACTTTTATGCAATCAGGGATTGCACACTTACTACGGATCGCCAATTTAACTGAGGAAAAGCTATTTCCGCGACCATTATATTAGCTCGGTGCATAATTATTGCGGCTTTTTTAGCGACTCTTTTTTTCTTTAAAAATTCACGGGTTTTTAATTTTTCTCATAAAGATTATCCTCTCTTTTCAGTTAGCGAAAATATATAGTGATTTTAAATTCTAATAGATTATTGTTACTAAATATTATTGAGTTATTCGGGTGGCCTGTTTTAAAAATAATGATTGAATTACTACTGAAAATAGTTACTAGAATGGTTTTAATTAGTTAATCAAAATTAGTTGGAAGTGTTAGAGAGGCTCAGTACGCGCGATGAAATTTTAAATCATCAAGAATTTGCCAACGTTAATGTAATTGTCAATATTTCCTAAATTCTTTCGGAAGAATTCCAAGCTCTCCTGACGATATATTTAAAATTTGACTAAAAGACGAAATGTGAGAAATGTGTTAATTATTAATTATTAGTTAAATTGTATACTGAAGACTGAATGAGTACATAAATTAAGCTTTGCACTAACACAAAATAGTGCAAGTGTAATCTTCGAAGGAAGCAAAGTCAGTTTGGAAGTTCCAAGTTGAATGAAAAATGTTTTATCCTAACCTTCTCATCGAAAAATGGACGATATTATTAGAACGAAGTATGTCCATCATTTATTTATATTTTTAAATATTATCATCTCTCACTATTCTTTTCTATTTGGATTCTGTTTTAACTTATATTAAACTTAATAGTGTGTATAAGAATACTAATGATCGCAATAATTATTGAGTACTTCTTTCTTCTGTCATAATGCGGTATTGTAATGGCCGCAATGCGTTTAAAGTTCCCTTATTTCCTAGACTACAGTCAATGTAACGTTTACAGTATTTCTACTACCGTCAATTCGAAATTCTATCATACTTTTGTATTACGATATTAATAGATCTGGTTTCAAATCGTTTTGTGGATTTTTTTGAAACATTTTTATATATTATTATTTCATAGAATTCTTATGTATTATTATTTCATACAATTTTCATATATTATAATTCCATTAAATTTTTATCCATGGTCAATACATACAATCTATTACAACTAAAAATAAAATTGTACTTGATTTCCCTCTAGTAAAATTTGTTTACAGTAATGGCAAATATTTACATGAATGAATACTAGGTGAAAACAGTAACTAATTTAACCCTTAGCACTCCAGTGAGGAGTTGTATTTGTATATGTATTAATTGTATAATTGTATAATTGTATTTGTATATGTATTAATTGTATAAGTGTATAATTGTAGGAGTTGTATATGTATAGTTGTATAAGTGTATAATTGTAGGAGTTGTATATGTATAGTTGTATAGTCACCACTAAAAATCAAGGTACCATTATTCACAATATTGTTTACATTATTAAATATGTTGGTATCTAATCAATAGACAGCGAATCTTTATGCAAAATAAAAATTGTCTACCCGAATTGCAACAAACCGAAGTGAAATAGAAAACTATTTGCATTCTTAATGTGTTTAATAGATTGAAAATAATATAAGAACATGTTTAAACTAAGCTTACGTCTTCACTGTTTTAAATTACACTTAATGATTTTTGTCATAAATTCATAAAATCTACTAATCAATTACTAAACATTTAAATATTGTATGTGGTATTATGTCCGTATCGTATCCATGAAATGTAAAAATCATATACATAGAATGGAATTGTTCTGGGCCAGAAGAAATATTTATTTCTGAGTTGAAATAGGTCGGAGTGCAAATGGTTATATTTTATGATTCTATTTGTTTCGTCGTTGTTTCTATAAATAAGTGCAAAAGGACTTAATGTATCACAGGAAATGTTCGTAGAACGCCCCTAAGTATCGATGACACTCTAACATCCCCTGCGTCTCTGTCACGTTCACTGAATGCTTACTAACACGTGTCGCTCGATCATTAGGCTTGATCCTTTTGCGAAATCAAGGAAACGTCTCCATACACCCGTAAAATGATCCCCTTCATTATTAGAACTGTATTTCCCATTCTATTTATTCGAGTAATGTTAAACCCATAACAACAGTCACGATAACTCGTTGAAAATTTGCAGAGAAGAAGTGTTTAATGTGAACTGGTTATATCTGTTAATATAATTATGCATTTACAACATTGCATCAAATTTACTGGCATAATCTGGATTACAAGTGTCACGAGACTGGACGTGAAAGCTTACAATTTGTTACGCAAAATAGATATACACGTATGTATAGGGGAGAGTGTTGTACCTTTTTTGACCAGTTTTGCTTCAAGGATTTTTAAAATTTTGTTATCACTGGAAAGTAACATTTAATTGTATGAATCTATACCTTAATGTGTTAGTTATCTTACGTTATAATTTGAAGATGTCAAATTTACTCAAAGCACCATTTTTACCTATTTTTCAAAATCAATACCAAGTGGTCAAAGGAACAACATGGTGCTGTACTTTTGACCAGTAGACATTGCACCTTTGACCAGGGGTTAAGTTAGGTTAGGATAGGTTAGTTTTATCAGATGGTTGTAATACTAAAAAAAATGAAAGCACACGATGGTATAATAATAATTTTAAAGACTTATAAGCATTTATCACTTTTGAACCATTGATCCTCCAGGATCGACACTAATTTTCTCACATCTTCTCGTCCAAATCTACTGGATAACATAGTAGAAAGGCGAAAATGTATAAGAGAAAGATACCTTTTTCTTCATGCCCTGGGAGGGTTTTTTCTTCCTTTCTGTATTACTCGGAACATCAGTAAGGCCCCATTCATTGACTCTCTTACTGATTGTTATTCCGAGGGGGTCACAGCCTGTTCTTGGCTTTTAGGAGAAAGATACCTGATTACAAGTATTGAATGCTAAGTAGAAAAATATTATTAAGGCACACAATGTGAAAAAGTTACTGAAACATTTTTCACATAAATACGGATAAACCACAATTAATGTTATTGGCGCACTGGTTCGATCAATTGGAGACAATAAGCAAATTTGCAAAAATTACATGAAATTTAATTCGACCTTTCTGTCTAAGTTTAGACCATTTTCAAGAATGTAAATTTTTAGTTGTTTTTTTATTGTTAATAAATTAGTGTTTTCTGCTTTTTCGGAAAGGCATTTACCTAACAATATATTAATTAATTGATAAATTCTTACAGACGCAATACTGAAAATTTACATTCTTGAAAATGGTCTAAACTTAGACAGAAACGTCGAATTAAATTTCATGTAATTTTTGCAAATTCGCTTATTGTCTCCAATTGATCGAACCAATGCGTCAATAACATTAATTGTAGTTTTGAACAATTGTCGATCGAGATACAGAGAACTGTTAATACGAATAAACGATTGCAAAAGAAATACTAGAAAAAAAGAGATGAATTTTTTAAATATAAAATCAAAGCATAGAGTCACCGTGGAGGATCAAAGGAACGGGATTTTGTTAGTCAGTATCCGTTTCTGAACGTCTACGAATTAACGCCGGACGATCAGCCGTAAGAAATAAAGATTTTCGTATCGACTGGCACCGGTCCTGGTAGGCAGTAGCATTGAGGAATGGCCTGTGCTGGCTGATGAGGCGGAAGGCACCTAAAGAGATAAAGCGGTGAAATGGAGGGACGAGACACACAGAGGGATGCGGAGGCGGCCAGGAACCGTAGGTGGGGTGGTAAGAGCCGTAGAGCTACGCGAAGAGAAGCGAGAGGGAAGAGAAATCAACTTTTATTTGCCCGGAACGTCGTTAGGGGTAAGTGGAGGACCGAAGGGTGGCCGGACGTAATGGCGCCCTCAACCCAACCTCGGCTCTTGCCTTCCGGTATCTGTAGTATGTCTATCCTGCCTCTTCATCCTTCCCTCTTTTCACCCCGCACAACCTTTCGCCATCCCCACAATTGTACAGGGCTTTTCAAGAATGCATCGACCGCCAAAAAGGATACAGAGACGGACAGCTCAGGGGTGGCATGCTGATCGTTTTCAAGGATCAAGGATTTCATCCCTGGCTATTTACTCGAAGCATTATCTATACCAGTGTCTCCCAATCTTTTTACGACATGCCCTACAGTTAGGAGCACAACTGATCACTAGACTGCGACTCTTTATGCAAAATAAAAAATGTTTGCATTGATTGCAGGACGCAGAAGCCGAACGAAAATTATATTCTTCTTTTAATGATCCTGTTCAGCTGCAACTATACACTGATGTCCTTAAGTATTTTTAACACGTCCACTGTTTGAAATTGTACGTAACCATTTTCGTCTTAAATGCATCATATCCGCAGTCTACTGATCAGAACACACTTTAAGTCAGAATTACTTTGTTACGAATGGACCAAATTATAATAATAAATCGTATAAGTAATGTAGACGAGTTTGCGAAACACATGTTTGAAATTTTCCTTATTCATCCAGCTAAAACAGTTGTAAATATTTTACTATTATTGTTCACAATTCCCACCAGACGCATTTTTTCAACGTACTTTTTAGACGTCGTTTATTAAACAAATTCTTCTAGCCTTGCAGAGAAATTGAACTCGTTTGGTCCATTCATAAAAAAGTTATTCTGATTTAAAGCGTGTGTGATCAGTTATGCTCCTAACTGTATACTAATTGTATAACGTATATACAATTTTTAATATTCCAATATTGAATTCTTCACTAAAGAAACTTAAAAGGCTTCAGGAAAAAATCACTAGGAAATTGTTGTAGCATACCAATTATTATTATTAGACTCTGGATTTCATGCATTTACAATAAAAATTTCAAAAGCGAACCATAATTTTCATTTCTGCAAACGAGTGTGTAAAACTTTGTATTTGCTTAATTGAAAATCAAAATCTTATTGAATCGGAATAAACCACGAAGGATAATGTTAGGATAGGAAACCTTAATATTTCTGCCATATTATTAAGATTTCTTAACTTTCTAATATAAATTCGAATCAATTATTTTCTATAAAAATTCAATATTACCCTTCAATAATATTAAATTTTCTATATAAATTCAATATTAACCTTCAATAATACCAAATTTTCTATATAATTAATTTTTTAAATGTAGAAACGGATAAGCGAGAAACCCAATATCTAAAGTAATATTTCTTTCTGCTTTAATGTTTCTGCCAGAATAGTAAATTTATTAAATTTCCGATATAAATTCAAATGAATTATTTTCTATAAAAATTCAATATTACCCTTCAATAATATTACATTGTCTATATAACTTCAATATTAACCTTCAATAATACTAAATGTTCTATATAAATAATTTTTTTAATTTGGAAACGGATAAGCGAGAAACCCAATATCTAAATTCACGTCGAATAAGCACGTTGATTAGGCGAATACAGATTGTCGATCCTTCGCCAAAAGAGATTCGAGAATAATAAATGAATACCGCATTATGGCGGCAAGAGGACAATGGCTTTCAATGAAGAGGGCCAGGAAAGCTAATTCCGGAATGACTACACGATAAATTCGACCCTGACTATCCGGCAGAGATATTACCATCACAATGGTAGACGTCGAGTGGCGAGTGCTACGAAAAGAAGTGGGCTGGGCGGGACGTTAAAGATTGCGACGTCCGGCGTCCCGACGCTCCCAAATGCCGCCATACACTTCCCCTTCCTTCTGCGACGCCCACCCGATTACGCGCTCCTGCGTTCCCCAAACTTAACCGTATCCAAAAGCGGGGCGAACTTTATACGTTCTCGTGCCATTTACTTCGAACTCGTAAACTTATAACACTGTTCGACAAATTTCAACTTTTTCGGATTTGTGACTTGGAACAAACATGCACTGAGCTTCTAGAGTACTCGTACACTTTTTCCAAGCGAATCACTTTGTTAAATGTGAACCAAATGGCAGTAATTCTTTCGAAAGTTAGAAGGTTTATTAGGTGACGTGAAACAGAAATTTTGAAAATAATTACCATTGGTTTGAATTGTGGTGAGAACATAGAAGGTTGCTTTTTAGAACTCTTTTATGTGGACTTGTTTCGAACATTTTAACCCTTGTTCTGTTTGTAAAATTCACGTGTTTTGCTTCATACTATTTACAACATAAAATATTTCAACGAATTAGTTGTCACAATCTGTGTGATATCTCTGTTTAGGACGTCTGAATGTACTGTATGAGTTTACTCAGATTTTTTTAACAATTACTCGCGCTAAAAATTGAATCAGGCATGCAAGACCCACCATTGCAGTTTGCGGATACCATAAAAACGTTTACAGTCTACTTTTATATTTAAATTTATATTTAAATTTATAAACGCTTTTGTTCTTTACCAGTAATAGGTAACCTATAACTTGCATAAGGCAACTGTACCGATTACTGTGGTATCATGCTTTGATGTAAGCATTTTATGGAAGAACGATGTGTTCTGAATACAAAAACCATTGGTGGATCTCAAAATCTAGTACAACATAATTTCTGGTTTTGATTGTTAAAATTGAAATATATTATTTTGTGGTTCCCATTGTTAAAATAGAAATATTTTATTTTCGAAATTGTACATCTTATTTAAAATACTATTTTCTTTAAGCAAAATAATGTCGAAAATATTAAAAAGTATTTGAAATATTTGTGTCGCCAAATAATGCCTACCTCTGCGCAGGACCATAATTTGAAAATATGGAAGCTAACTGTTTAAGCCCAACAAATGTTAATTCGAAAATTTCGATAGTGAACTCTAGACAGCGTATTTGATGCATTTATAACAAAACAGTTTAGGTGTAATTTAGAACAGTAAAAACATTAAGAGAATTTAAAAACAATATTATAATAGTCTCAAGTTACTAAAGATATTAAGAAGGACAATAAATTTCTATTTCACTCTAGCTTGTTGCAATTCGGATAGAAAATTGTGCACAAAGATCCGCTGTCGAATCACAATAAATAGACTACGCATTCAATGCAAAATAATTTATAATAGATTATTTATGTATAATTTGAAACAGTATAATAGAGAAATCAGAAGAACCTAACGATACCGCTACATAGAAATGTATTAAATTGTACGAATACAACTAAATAAAATCATTAAAGAGAGAAATAAATTCCTATTTGGTCCTATCAACAAACTGCAATTTTCATAATCGTGTTTCCTTCTCGTTTCCGCCTTTAAATCCGTAAAACAGCGTACAAATGATCAAAGATTCCATTAGAATAAGTATGAAAAGTATGAAAGGATCGCAAGGCGGATATCCATTCACACGTAATGGCAAAACGAAGCCGGCGAGGGTCTCATTAAAAATAGTCATCTCCGTCGGTGGAGCAACCCCTTAATGTCGTTCCACTGTCTTTACGTTCGACAAAGAGCCTCGAAGTGTCGTAAGCTTCTGTTAATTTATAACGTCGGAAGTTGAGGGTTGTGGAGCTGCTCGTCGCAGTATCACCCCCGCCATCCCTTTCTTGCGCTGATCACCGTCTTCCCTTTTCCTTCCTCCTCGCTTCCGGTCGATGGAAGCGTTCTGTTTTATATACAAAAGATATAATAGCGGTAAACGTTCAGGAGGGGGATTTCGGTAATGTTGCGACTGCCATTAAACCGTGTACACACGCGTGGCAACCGGCACGTGGCCACCGGCAGAAAGAATAAAGCGTAAAGATGAAATGTTTCTGATACAACCCCCCGTGTAAATGAATATCGGCCCTCTAATCGGGGGTGTTTCACGCGATTCAAATCACGGTCTAGCGATCTTTGAGTTAAACTATTAGGTTGTTGCATATGAAATGTCCGATTTTACAATGCAGCTTTTATAAAACGTTTCGATCAAGAAATGCTATTGTAGTCTATAGGTTTATTGTTACTAAACGTACCACGAACGGTTCTAGATTTTTTAGTTCATAATTAATAAAATTATAGAGATGTTTTCATAAGAAATGATTTAATGAATATATTTGTTAGAGCACATGTTATAATAAAAACCGCGCAGTCTAAATAAATTAATTCTTGTTATTTTTATAAGCAACCATGTGCCTGTTACTCTTATAGCTCGGTACGTTAATGTTAATATCCTATGTTCAATTTTAATTTAGATGTATAATTTTATACTTTCGAATGTCTGGAAAAATAACTTATTGACGATAGCATTATGTGATTTTTGGTCAATATTGTGGTATTAATTAACTTACCAGACGTTGATGGTAAAAAGGAACTACAAAATCAAGATGACAATTTTGTAAATGAAGAACGTGAATGTCCGTAATATAAAAATTGCGTTTGTTTAATAAATAATGTTCCATATTATATGTAGAGTTGAAGTACGAATAGTGTATATTAACAGCTGATCCTACAGGATGTATACAGGGTGTTCCATCTAATGTGACGCACGATTTTTCCAAAAACAAGTTTACAACATGAAAACCAGTTTGTTACTACGAAAGTGAACTACGAAAGTATAGTGTAACGTTCCCTAATATGAGGCCCATTTCTTAAAAAAATAATTAATTAGTCTCGACTACGAATTCTTTTGTTAAAAGTCGACACATGTGTTGAAAGTAAAACGGATTTGGTACTTTCATAACAAAATACGGATGAACGAAAATTGAACAGATATACCTCAATAGAACCTCGATTATCCGAACTAATTGGGTCAGAGGTGGTTCAGAAAATCGACCAGTTTTAAAATTACTTATCAAATGAAAAAGTACTACTGCTGTAATTACTATTACTCAAAATATACGTACGTACATATACATAAGTATACGATACACAGTAATTATACATATACAGTTAATGTTAAACAAAACTAACTTGTCAAAGAAATCTTTAATTTTTCTTTGATCATCGAAGACTGTCTTTTCAAGATCTCTCATTCACTGGTTCGGATAATTTGTTGTTTATTCGTTAAACTTATTATTTCAAAATGGACAATGCAACTTGAAGTTTCTGTACTAAGTGATAGGTTAATCATTACTAGACTGCGAATCTTTATGCAAGATAAAAATGGTCTGCGTCGATTGCAAGAAATAGAAACTATATTGAATGTCGTTTCTTCCTTTAATGATTTTAATCGAGTAAGATTATATATCGCCATCTTGAATTTTCTAAATTTTCCAACAGTTTTGAATTTCATCTACTTAATTTTACTATAAATGCATAATGATCCGCAGTGTACGTTTTACTGCGTAATATATAAATATGTAATATACATTACTATATGTATAAAATTGAATTCAACGAAATTGTGTATCCACAATCTATTACACAAGACCTGACACAACAATAACTACCGAGCACCCCTTATTTGAAAACAATAACATGGTAACTATTAAGTAGCTTCGAGGTTAGGTCTTAATTATTTAATAATATACAACTAGTAAGGCTTAAACTCCATTACATGTTTTATACAACACTATTTACAAACATGATTATGTATTTACCATTTTGGAGGTGTTTGTAGCACGCGTCGGTTCTTCGCTCAGCGGTGAAAATCTTCCGTCGCTAGTGAATTTCGCCTGCTTTCGCTATTGCCAAATATACCGATATTTCGCGATCTTTTTCATGTTTTAATATATTTAAGTAACACTTCATCCCTCTAGGAGGGGGCGAAACTTACCGGGGGACGGGGACGAGGTTTTTACGCCGAAAAACACGCCTGAGCTGGCCGAGAAAATTTGTCGGGCGCTGGCGATGTAAACTATACATTTTGCCTCGCTGGGCCGCGGCAAGCAACGCGTTATCACATTGCTTGCCTCGCCCGGCCGATTCAGACCATGCATTTGCTCATAATTAATCAATGGTTCATGTTACAGGATTTTTTGAAACGGGGTTCTCTTTATAAGACCTTATCCCATGAGAAAGTGGAACCCGTAAATTTTTAAGATATTTAAAAAAACAGATAAATGGAACATCCTGCAAAATAATCTACAATTAAAAATTAATAAGTTCCGCAAGTTAAAAAAAACACATTCGCTAATAAAATAGATAAGAATAATTTTTTAATGAGTTTTAGTGGAAATGTCACAGACAGACACGATTTTATTATACATATATAGTGAAGAGATACACACAGTTAGTTGCGAAGCAAAACTTCATCAATAGACTACGGTTCTTTATGTATTTATGACTGCAAAAAGTTCTGAATAATTACTAGAAAATAAAATTCCACAGAATTTAGTACGATTTTTATTTATTTCAAATCGAGAAAGACTACCACAATTAAAAATAATATTTTACATGATTGCACTTTCTTAAAATTTGCCTAACAAATAGAAAATTGCATAAACGTGGAGCGCCCACGAAGATTAAGTTAATATAATTATTGCTCCACGCTTTTATTTATAGTCACTAATATCTAAAAAAAATGGTTTTCTCCTTTTTAGTGCATTTTAACAGAAGCGTGGTTTTTCAATAGTTTTCTTCATATATTTGTTTAGTAAACCAATGCTTCCAAATTGCTTGCAAAACATCAGACCGTTTGGTACAATCATAAAAAATTTATACTGTTTTACAGTGCGTTCAAATACTTTCGTGGTTCACCGTGGCAATATTTAGCGGTGCCTCAGAGTCGCCGCTCGAGTGCTAAGGGTGAAATTCACAATAAACCAACAGTCATCAAAAAAACTGGGCCATCGCTGACCGCCTTACCTCGTCCATCAAACCCGATGAGCAAGATAAAATTGACTTTACAAAAACACCATTACCCAACCCCTACAGTGCTCATCCCTTATCACTGGGATTGCCTACCCACCTAAAACCCGGGATCCGCCGTGCGCGGAGGAAGTAAAAATCCCATCAGAGCGTGTTAAAAGAAAGCGTGGCGTATTCTCTGGGGCCGGCTCCGAAAAAAAAGCAAACGATAAAAATTTCCGTGCAACCCTTACATATTGAAAAAAAAACCGCGTAGACACGCGAGGAATGAAGAAGACACGAGAAAGCGTTAAAGTCACGGACAGACGTTCCACCTCCGTTTCCCCGGGAAGAGGAGGCTGTTAAAGAGGGGGTGGATCTTTGACGGTGTGCCACGTGGTCCGGGGTGGGGAGACGGAGATTCAACGATCCGTGATCGCGGATAGAAGTTCAAACACGGAACCGCGATCTCATTATCCAGACCAAAGAAAGGAGCGAACTTAAAAACGATCCAGGGGGCTGCGGTGGCCGACGGGGAACGATTACTTATTGAGCAAGGGTGAGATTTTGAATGGCGGCCGCACGCGAGAATCCGCGGTGATATAACCTCGTCAGGAACGGTGGCTGCTGCGGTTAGGTAATAATAAAGCTACGTTAAGGGCAGAAAAGGGAAAGGGGGCCGGGGAACACACGTGGGCCCGTGTATGGACAGAGACTCTTAGGCTGATGGTTAGGAAAGAGCCCTAGGACCGACGCGGCGCGGCCTGGGAGACGGGTAGGACGGGTACAGGCGGGTAGGGGCGACATGATACAGAACGACGAGGAGAGCGAGAAGCCCGGAGGTCGGGCTATCATAATATAGATTAGCTCATATGGCTCTCCCTTATGTTAGCTCGGATCTGGCTCATAGCCTCGAGTGCTCCGGGATTCACTATTCATACACGCGACAATTAGATAGGCATTACTCTATACACGTGTGTGCGGGACCACCTCCGCCTAGCCCGCACCCTCGTTCCTACCCTCTCTTCAGCACAGTGTGTTCGTGTGTGTCTGCTGGGGTGGCACGAATCGGAGTTGGCTGAAACCAAGGACTAGGAGGGGCGGCTTGAGTCAACCCCTAAGCCAGTGTAAACACGTTTTAATAGAGATTCGCTCGAGCGGTTATAATAGCTTTGCGGATGTAGCGGCCCGTCCGCCTTTCGCGAGCCCCGACTCACCCCTCCCGGACACCCTTATCACCGACGTCTGTTCTCTCTCGTTTCCTCCGTAGGCCCCCGATCGTTATTCTCAGATGGAAATATCAGAAATTTTGAGACACGCCGCCACTGTGGTATATGTTTCGATTTTAGGTGGACAAAATTATTTTTGAATGATTTCTATCTTCTTGATACTTCATTATTACAAATAGGGTAAACTGTACAATGATTGGCACCCTAAGTCAAAATCGTAGTACAAATCTTTTTATCTTTTTTTGAAATGTTTAAACGAGCTTAACTTTGTATTATTACAAGCTAATAGAGATTTTTCAGCAAAATCAAACAGTTTTACGAGTCATAAATCTTTCATTGTAAAATATTTTCGGTGAATATCAATCGTAAGACAAATAGCACAGTCGTTGGCACATTTGCTAACAGTCATATGTGGAACTCTGTTATGAAAACTTGCAACGTTTTGAAATCTGTATATTAATATATGAAATTGTAGTTGTTAAATATTTTAGTCAAATATCTGATGAGATAGTGAATAGTGTCACAAATTTTTCATGTAGTTCAATTTATTTGTATTTTATAATTCCGAAGGGCCATGAATTCGAACGAGATTTAGAACACATTTTAAGATCGACTGGTGTTGAGAGAGAGATAGATAGAAGAAGAACGAGTGCCTATCATTTAGAAAAATAAAAGACTTTAGAAGAAAATGACTTTAATATGATTACTTTTTTTAAATTACAATTACAGTACCTGAATTACATATAATATATTACATATTACATACCTGGAGGTCCCATTACCGGCCCATTTGAATAAAATAATTTGTAACTAAGTAGCAGGTTGAGGCAGCTAATTTTTCTTCGACATTGTTAAGTAATTCATATAAATAAAATATACAAAACAATTGCAGCTTGAGTATGCTTGGGTCAAAGTGTAACCTTACTTTATTTACTCATTCATAAAAAAGACGCTTGTGATTATAATTCATTTTATTTACTTCTTACTTTTAGTGTTAAACTAAAACGAGTAAATATAAATTAGTTTCATATGTACTTACTTTCCATGTTTTCAATGCACAACACAAATGTTTCGGAACATTCATCTAGTTGTTAATGGATAAAAAATGGAAATAATGAGATATAATTGTTAGAATTATTTGGTTCAGTATGCCTAATAATATATTTTCTCAATTAAATATGTTTTTCACTAATTCAGAAAAATTATTTTTGTCTACCTAAAATCGAAACTTTTTCGACTGCATGTACATGGTTTACATTGCTTTCTAAATATCCATCATCCTCGATAATTAAGAAATTAATAAGATATAATAAATACTTAAAGTTGGACATTTTGAAAATAGTATCTCTCGCAGAAGGAAGATGCTCATCTACATCTGGACGCCCCGGCTAACCTGTTTAATATTTTTAACTGCTCTTCTTTCAACGCAAACCGTACCGAACATAAAACGTTGTACGTTATTTCATATAATTATTATTTACAAGCCTGGAGTTATTCAGATTTCTCGCAATTTAGAAATAATATTTGCTTGAATGAAGCAATTCATTTCGTAATTTCTAATGAAAGCATTAATTGTAATCGCATTAAGTATAAAACAAAAAATTAAAGTGAAAAGAATATACACTGACAATTAAAAATTAATTTAAATTGTACTAATGCTGTACTAATGCACGGCGGAGGCATGGAAATTGTCAAAATTCCTCATCTTTGTTAAGGAATAATTCTTGAACCATAAGAGGAGTAAGAACCATAAGAACCGATGTCTTTGGCTGTAAATTTCTTTGTATTTCTTGAAATATTCACAATGCGAACCTCTCGACCAAATGTCGAGAAACACGAAGAAAATTTCTAACCAAAGACAGCTTTGATTTAAATTATTTGGAAAAGTACTAAATATTATTTTAAGATAATAAAATTTAAACAATTAATTACAAAATTATTACATAAAAATATATATTTATTACGGTAAGTATTAATATAGGAATAATTTTAGTAATAATTAAATAATTGAAAACAGAATGATTATAGTAATATGTCACCTTTCTCGATTAAATGATTAGCTACTTTTGGAAGAGTCTCTTGTGTCCTGACACTGTTCAACCGCAATTAATGATCCCTTCAGATACACGCCTCAAATAGAAATAATCAATAAAATAAAAAGAATAATCGGATTTCCGGATAACAGTACAAAGGCTATAGCCGGATAAGAAGGTCAGAAGTGCCCCTAAGTCCTAAACCAACTTCAATTTGAATAGACCATTCGATAGCTTATCCAAAGAAAACACTTTATGCCAATTTTCAACCCCGTATGTCGACATGGAGGGTAGTCATGGGGTGGCAAAGGAAATCAGGTTTTTCTGTAATTTCTTTTATCCTCTTCGATTGAAAATTCTGAAAAAAAATCAGGCATACTAGCTATTTGAATATACATCTATGAATTTTTTTCAGAATTCTCAGCTTGGAAACCGAATTTTTAAAACCGGATATTTAAATAAAGTACGTCTCTTTTTACATTAAATTTCTAATAAACAGAAGTTGAGTAAAAATTTTTGATTTTTAGTAAATCAACAATAATTCAACGGTTCCCTTCAACATTGTCATGCTGTTATTATTATTTTATAATTTTGCTATTTGCAAATCGACAATCTGATTCCTAGAACGAAGAACACACGTAATTTATATTTTCTTTGTGTACAAAGTTTCTTCATGTGTCTACAGAAAAACTGAATAAAACTGGTAGGACATGAAATCGAATATTTAATTTAATGCTTCGAACATGTAAAAAGGAAAGGGAGTGTATGGAATTTTATTACTATTTGCGATTTTATTAATCTGTCGAAAATTTATACATGCTATAAATGCATGAAGTTCCACAGTCTAGTAATTAGAGTGTCGCACCGTGCTGAAATACATTCGAAAATAGATACTGTAAAGCGTATTTTGAAATATTTGGTCACCGCAACCCCATGTGATTATTTAGGGCTGAACCTCCTGTGAACACTGCGGGCCGCATATGTTTCCTGGCTTATTAATGCATTTGCTGCAGAAGTTCTGTGCTTAATCAACATTACAGTAGTAATACTTTTAAATTCTCCATATTTCTTTGTGTTAAAGATAACTGCAAACTCCTACCACCACTTATTAACCGATTGTCTCGACTAAATTGTCAATGAAATATAATATAATAGAAATAATTTCCAACAAACATTTACCATCTACAAAAATTAAGAACAGTTCATCGAACGTTTTATTATGATTATTGTTAATTATGTAAATGTGGGTCTTCTTTGTTTCAATATGGAAAAATGTAAGTTATACACCCGGTCTTGTCACCATCTTTCTTTGAGATATTGTACAAGAATTAATAAATGTTGTAAACTAATTCTAAAAAATGATTTTTTTTTTTTAAATATGGTAAAAATTAACTTTTTTTGCACACTTTTTCACGAAAATTAGCAATAATAATTAGATTATGTTCCAAAATAAACTCACAGCATTGCATTTCGCCACAGATACTTTTGTGCAGTAAAAGGATGAAGTGTCAATGATTAACCCTTTCACTATAATGGACGAGATATCTCGCGTACCTTTACTATTGATATGACGCGTTTTACTTGAAAATTTGACACCAGTAATCGATTTCTATTTTATTTATTCTGGTTCGTGGAAGGTGCTTAAAGATGATAAATATAAAATACTCCATATTTTACGCAATCAATGTTTTTATTGTTTAGTTTGCATGAAACGCTTGAAAGCATGGTGAAACGCATAATGTGACAGAACAATTTTTACAGAAATATCTGGATTCTTTTCGTCGGTCATATCTTTTGCAAACTACACATTTTATTGTTGGATGAGATTTTTTTACTGTGGGTTCTATGTTTGTATATTAGATCTTATCTTCTACATCGATTACAATTATCACAATTACAAAATAAACAATAAAATTATGTATTTCATCTTTCACCAATGACATCTCTTTAAAATCGATTACATATTAATAATAATCAATAAAATTAAAACACTTCGTATTAATAATAACCCTTTATTGCATAATCTTTTTAATTGGGATGAAAAAATTGAAAAAAGGTCAGTTTTTGTGTTTTATTTAAGGAAAAAGTATTAAAAGAAATTGAAACAACATTTTCAGAAAAATAAACATAATTTAAAATAGTAAGAAAACACATTCTTAGTTTACTATATACCAAGTTTGTTAACTGTATCAGATATGATATACAATGCAGCGAAGGGATAACTTATTGATGTCACGAATCTAAAGATTAAAACTCCAACGAGGTTCAATCAAAGCGATTTTTAAAATGAAATCTGTATACTCAAGTCAATGTGTTTCGATGAAATTTCCAGTACGTGTATAACTAGCATAGATCTACCAAACGTATATTTAAAATTTTCATTACGGACTCTAATGAAAAAGTTATAAATGGTGTCCCTTTTACTTTCTCATGTAATTCTTAGGAATTGCAATTTTCTCAAAATCGTTTTTGTATGTCATTTGTTAAATCAATTCAATTCTTCTTTCAATAAAGGCTCAGATAAAAAAGTTTTAAAACATGCCTTTTTGTTATTTTTTATTAAGCACCATTTCTTCTTTAAATTATTACTAAGATAAGAAATATTAAATTACCTCTAAGTAATGCGATTTCTGAAAGTATTAGGTATAACGCCGCAAAAAATACAATATTCTATTTTGTCTGTTTCAGATTATTAAAATAGAACTATTTTATTTTGTGGTAGCCATTGTTGAAATAGAAATATTTCATTTTCTGGTTTCGATTGTTAAAATAGAAATATTTTATTTTGTGGTTCCGATTGTTGAAATAGAAATATTTTATTTTCGAAATTGTATATCTTATTTAAAATACTATTTTAAGCAAAATAAAGTCGAAAATATTAAATAGCATTTGAAATATTTGTTTCGCCAAATAATGCCCACCTCTGGTAACAGTCTACGATTATCGGTGCCAACCGAAGCAGAGTATCGTGAAACTTGCGATCTCAAGGGCGACGGGGGTCTGGTAATGTCGATCTTTGACGCGATTTCAGCGTAAGCACGAGAAAATCTCGAATACCGGTTAGTTACCACAAACTTTATCGACTTACGAGAAGTTTTCGCCGTGGAACGGCAGTATAAAAGTGAGGCATCAACGTGCAAGGAACTTTAATAAAACCGAGCTTCCTCGCCCGGAGTTCTCTCTCTCTCTCTCTCTCTCTCTCTCTCTCTCTCTCTCTCTCTTTCTCTCTCTCTTTCTCTCTCTCTCTCTCCCTTCCCTCCTCACCTGCTTCTCCCTCTTTCTGACGGTCTCCCTCTGCATTCCGTCGTACCACCTCTTTCCATCTCCCTCTCCGTCTATGACACAAAAAGGATGAGTTTCGCCATATCACAGTGCAATTATCTCCGAGGAAATGAGCTTTGCATAGGCACCAGGAACGTGTGCAATACCGGCGAACTTATATATGAAAGAGGTCGCGCTGGCTAAAGCTTCGTATTTATACGTTCCACGAGGTAAAACGACGTCTTAGGGCCGTTCAAGCATTTATGGTGCACGTTCCAGTTTTGAAAAGGACGCGGGAATGCTCGGGTAAATCGCCCGGCTCTGGCCATGATTTTAAAATCCCCGGGAAATTAGTTGACAGACACGACCAGCCGGCTGAAAAACCCTCGCGAAAAATCTCTTCGTTAGATTTAATAGGGATGCGACCTTCGTCCACGTCCCTCTTGATGGGCCGTGCATTTTTCATGGTATTTATGCGACGCCGCCCGCAGTATCGCCGTGATCAGCGAACGATTCCGCGAAACGGGATCAAATTGTGAAACCAAGCGTCCGAATCGGCTACAGTAAAGCCTCGCTGGTTGCACGAAACGGGGCCGAAAAAAATGCGTGCGAAACTAGAGGATCGAAAAAGCAGGACTGTAACTTTCCCAAAGCTTCGAAGTCTTCCAAGTTCTCGAAACGTATGAATTTTTCGGTATCCCCCATGCAAAGGATGCCCCGTATGAAAAAGAACTGCGTGCCACAGTCTATTAAATTAATTTAGTGTACACAATATTAATACGTTCCGTCGTATCGTAAAACCGGTGAAACCCTCCGTGCGAACGGAACAATCGCAAATCCGAATTCAGATAGGTAAATTCTCCACCGATGACCGTTTTCTTTTTCAATCTTCTAATAATTTACTACGTAGGTTCGAAATTCGAAACTTTGATTCTGATCACCTTCGAATTTTCAGAAATCGTAGTTTCGAAGTTTCGAACCTTCGAAATCTTTGACTTTCGAAGGAAAGTTTCAACCCTAATCGAAAGATGCCATCGCCGCTGTCTTTTCCACTTTTCCACTCCGTAGTTCCCAGAGTTGGGCATAAATCGATTAAAATTTTAACCAGGATTCATTGATTAATGTGTACAATTAAAAAGAGTAATCATTGAAAAATCAACGATTGATTCAATCGATTGACGAAGTTAACCGTTGATTAGAAAAAAAATCATGGAAAAATCGGAGACTGACTTAATTAATTGTCTAAGTTGATCGCCACACGGTCTATCCATAAATTGTAATAAGTAAGCATATAGAAAGATTGTATTACGGACCAAATGACAATATATCTAAATTCCGTTTATATTTTTTTCAGTATGCATGCAGTTTTGATTTCATTTCGAAATTTCGACAGTTAATCATTAATCAATTAACCAATTGACGATTACAATTGAAAATTATGTAATCGTTAACCACAATTAACAACTAAATTAGGAGTTTAATTGTTAATTGCGATTAACGATTCAAGTGGAAATTGATTCGTCAAACGTTGATTAAGTTTTTGCCCAACTATGGTAGTTCGCCACTCGGCTAGCAGCTCGAAATATTAGGATTAGTGCGATATCATTGAAAATGTGAGTATTAACTTGCTTTTCTTAACCGCCGTACGTTCTAGGTAACTAAAGTGTTACAAGTGAAAATATACCGATATTGAATTTATTAATTGATACAATCGATGGATCATCTTATATCACAAGATTAAAACGATCCAATCACCATTTTAGTTCTTCCGGTGTAAACGGCACCAAGTAAAATATTGCAAAGGTATCTACCGAAGCAACAGTCCAGTCCCTAACTGTCTCCAAAAGTTTTACAAGCCAGGGCACTTCTTGTTTATAAAAACTGCTTAGTTTGCCCTCAAAGATCGTCCGATGTCTATGAGAATATTGCACGAACTTGTACAATCATCCAATAGAAATAATGTATACTAACCCTTCCGTTTAAGGTATTATATCAATTTCATATCCATAAAATAAAAAAAAAATCATACAGAATGGAATAATTCCCGATCGGAAGAAATGTTTCGTTGAAATAGTTCCGAGTGCAAAGGACTAAAGAAGCAGTAATAATTTTTACAATGAACAAATAAAGGTGCACATTGAATCCGCTGAGCGTAAAGAATAATTCTCGGCAGCTGGATCGAGAAAATACCTCCTCGCCGTGTGTCGTCGTCGCAGATTCAACAGTGACGCACGCGAGTCTCCAGCTCGAGTGTCGCGGCAGATTACTCCCAAGCGTCCTGCGCTGGACAAATAAAGAAAAAACAGTTTTTGATAGCGATTAAGCGGGGTGGAGCGATACAGTGGCGGGCGTAGAGGGTTAAAAGTGGCGGTGAGCGAGGGTGGAGAACGCAGAAACGCAGCGAGTCGGAGGAGGTCGGGTTCTCCGTGTACAGGTCTAGGGGATGTTTGCGCGCCTGTATGTATCCCGGGCTGCAGTAAGAGCCTGTTGGCATACGTACACGGTCAGGTAGCGTAGGAACCGTGAAATGTGTACGTGTAGCCCCATACAAACGACAGGCAACGGAGCCAAGCAGCTATCCATCAGGGTGCTTTTGTCGCCCTAATGAGAGCCTGAATTATTCAGCTTACAGAACACCCCTCTCACTCTCTCTCTCTCCCTTTCTCTCACTCTTCCTCCACGAACTTCCCCCTCTCCTCCACCTCATTCTCCTTCCCCCCTCTATCACTCCCTCTCCGGAGAACCTGCTTGCACTCGTTGCAAAACTTAAGAGTCGGTCGGCCATTCCGGTGCGTAGGTTAACGTCGCGTTTGCGACCCGAAGTTTATGGTCAGACAACGTGGTTGTGCCACTCGTAGTAGAATCAAGGAGTCTATTCACGATCAAGCATATTGCACAACAATTATCGTACAGCATGATGTCCATCCAAATCCGTATTGTATTAATTAGTCAATCATTATCATTCACGATCAAGCATATTACGCCACAATTATTGTGCGCACGATGCCCATCCAAATCCGTATTGTATTAATTAGTCAATCACTAGCATTCACGGTCAATGATGTTGCGCAATTGGCACTGTCGCGCAATATGCTTGACCATGAATGGGCACCTTCAAGGGGCCTATTCACGATCAAGCATATTGCACAACAATTATCGTGCAGCATGATGTCCATCCAAATCCATATTGTATTAATTAGTCAATCATTACCATTCACGTTCAAGCATATTGCGCAACAATTATCGTGCAGCATGATGTCCATCCAAATCCATATTGTATGAATTAGTCAATCATTATCATTCACGATCAAGCATATTGCGCAACAATTATTGTGCGCATGATGTCCATCCAAATCCGTATTGTATTAATTAGACAATCACTAGAATTCACAGTCAATGATGTTGCGCAATTGGCACTGTCGCGCAATATGCTTGACCCTGAATGGGCACCTTCAAGGGGCCTATTCACGATCAAGCATATTGCACAACAATTATCGTGCAGCATGATGTCCATCCAAATCCGTATTGTATTAATTAGTCAATCACTAGCATTCACGGTCAATGATGTTGCGCAATTGGCACTGTCGCGCAATATGCTTGACCATGAATGGGCACCTTCAAGGGGTCTATTCACGATCAAGCATATTGCACAACACTTATCGTGCAGCATGATGTCCATCCAAATCCATATTGTATGAATTAGTCAATCATTATCATTCACGATCAAGCATATTGCGCAACAATTATTGTGCGCATGATGTCCATCCAAATCCGTATTGTATTAATTAGTCAATCACTAGCATTCACGTGAGTCAACGATGTTGCACAATTGGCACTGTCGCGCAATATGCTTGAGCATGAATGGGCCCCTTTAGTGTATATTCGCTGTAAAGCCAGCTATGCTTGGCCCATACAATGATCCTGTTTGCAAACGGTTTACGATGGTCCCAAAGATCAATAAGATCTATGAGTCTGTTAAATCAGATTTTGTTCCATCTACTATAGTGGATATAAATTGCGATATAAAAGATTTATACAACTGTTTGATCCTGGTATCTCCTCCAGTGAACACAAAATGATCACGATGCCCCATGGAAGCTCAAACACCTTCGACTGTTCTGTTACAATAAGTTTCATTTGAAAATATGTACCAGTCTTTGTATTGAGGGGGCAATATCGTTTCCAGAATTGCAAGGGTGCAGGATGCTCCTTCTCATTTGTCGATAATGAAACGCTGGGGTTTTCAGTAGTCAATAGCGTCAGATGAAAGATCAATTCCTGTTTACGTGCCGAAAATAGCTATTAGGTTGTTGCATATGAAATGTTTGAATTTGTAGCAGTGACATTAAACAAACGTAATTTTGTACCCGATGTATTCTATCTACAAATTTCGAGTTTCAAAAATAAGATATGGTCATTCACGTTTCTCATTTCCAAGATTGTTATCTTGATTTTATAGTTCTTTTTTACCATCAACTTCTAGTAAGTTAATTAATACCACAATATTGAAATATGAAAGTATAAAATTATACATCTAAATTAAAATTGAACATAGGATATTAATACTAAACGTACCGAGCTATGAAAGTACCAGGCACGTGGTTGCCTATAAAAATAACAAGAATTAATTTATTTAGACTTTGCGCGGTTCTTATTCTACATTTGACATGTTCTCTAAAAAATATATTTATTAAATCATTTCTTATGAGGACATCTTTATCATTTTATTAATTGTGAAATAAAAAATTCCAGAACCGATCATTTGACCGGTCGTGGTACGTTTAGTAACAATAAACCTATAGACTATAACAGCATTTCTTGATCGAAACGTTTTATAAAAGCTGCATACTAAAATCAGACATTTCATATAAAACTTAATACATACTTATAATTACGCCTCGTAAACGTAGAAATAGGACTTTTAACTAAAAATAGGGCGATCGCGGTCTAGATCGATCATTTATCTCTCTACGCGCGTTTGACTACTGAAAACCCCCATCTTTGCATTATCGAAAAATGAGATGGCCTATTTCAATCCTGAAGAAAAGAGTCTACCCCCTGAACGGGGACTTTCTTTCTCCGGTTCATAAAATGTAATAGATAGCCTGCGGATCTTTATGCAAAATAAAAAATGTTTGCATTGATTACAGGACACAGAAACCAACACATCGATGTCCTTAACAATTTCAGGAGACAGCGGATTTTATGCATTTATAACAAAAATGAGTAGGTGTAATTTAAAACAGTGATGACATACGAAGATATTAAAAACACTGTCATATTTTATCAACCTGTTAACCGTATCGATGAAGTTAATAAATTTGGATGTCACTCGAGTTTGTTGCAACTCTTTTGCAATTTTATTTTGTATAAAGATTCCATAATCGTATAAAAATTCGATTTTGGGCAAAATCAAAAATTTCGACTTTTCACCAGTTTTTCAGGGCAAATTGCTCGCGGTGGCGTCGCTCCTGAAGGATCGCCGAATAAATCGAGAATTCTAGTTCGACATAATCTTGGAAATTACGTCGAATAGACGCCTAGGTTTCTACGTTCGTCAAAAAGACCGTAAAAACAAGAGAGGACCGCATAGCCATCGGTGTTTGGCGACAAAAGCTACAGTCGGCATAAACTCGTAGGAACGACAACCGTTTTGCAAGCCGCAACGAACGATCCAGGCCGGCAGCAGTCCCGCTAAATAATCATAACTCAGAGAGACATTTGTAACGCCAGCCTCTCGCTCGTATTTATCGCTGTTGTTGGACGGTTTGTTGCAGCAATAACGGTAATGGGCCGGCCCGCCTGGCCACTCCACCCCCTCGCGCCACACCGACGACCCTCGAATCCGCCGCCACCGGCGGCTACCCCTTGCCAAGCGATTTATCCTCGGGTAATTAGCACCGGTAATAATTAATGCCGCCGCGCATTGTGCTAATTATCACCGGAGAACCTTTTAAGAAATGAAAGAACATTCGAAATAAAACAAAGAGGTCCGACCGTAGGAGCGCGAAGACCGGACACGAGCAAACGACCGATGAGGAGAGTTTTCGAGATAAATAGGATGATAGAAAGATATTTACAAACCCAAGAACAAGACTCCGCCGCTAATAGGTAATAATAAGATAGGATAACGTGTGACGAACGTCTATGAGCGCGTAGGCGAACGTAATTGAACATTCAGATTGTTTCCTTGTCTCGGGGAGCTTTCGGATGTTGAGTGTGCGACCAAACCGGTGAGGATTCGAGAAAATTTTTAAATGGAAATCCAGGAACCGAAAGTATCAATCAACTTGAAATTTTCTACCGTGATGCTTATAGATAAAATCTGAATTTTTGAGATGACTGGTACAAAATATTTAGAAAAGATTGGCGAACAAAATGATTGAAAAATATCGGTTTTTTAAATTTTTGGTTAGAAACGACAGTTATTAGTGTTAAATAATGTTAATCCTACTCGGTAACTGTTGTCGATGAAGAACAATTATTTCGTTAAAGCAGTTGTCGATGGTAGAAATTAATTTCTATATGATAGCCCATAACAGTTATCAATGAAAGAAGTTCATTTAGTTCACTTATAACTAGACTGTAGGTATTTATCTATTTTCCAATTTTTAAAGACAAATTAGAAGAAAGTGGAATCAAATGAAATTCGATTTTTAATGGAAACAGCCTTTGTAGATCCAAAAGAAGTAAACGTTGTGCAAAATTCTGTCGAATTTTATATTCTATCCTTTTTCGAACATTTTTATAAGCCATAAATGCATAAAGATCCGCAGCCTGCTCATATCTCATAACTCGTCCCTTATCGATGACTGTTATGAGAGATTGAAATAAAATTCTTTCGTCAATCATTCTTAAGATAGATTAAAATGAATTTCTTTCATCAATAATTCTTATGAGCGGTTGAAATGAATTGTCTCATTGATAATTGTTATGAGTAATCGAAATAAATTTCTTTCGTCGATAACTCTTATGAGCGAACGAAGGAAACGTCTCTTATCGATAACTGTTATGAGCGATTAAAATAAACTTGTCCCATCAACAACTGTCATGAGCGATGGAATCAATTTCTCTCATTGATATTTTTTATGAGCGAATGAATTTCTCTCAACGATTACATTTACCAAAAAAGAGAAAAAATTTTCTTATAATCCTTATTTGTAACCAAAACAATTTTAGTTGATGAAATATGTACTTGTTACTCCGCGACTCTTTTTTTTATAATAGTTATGATCCCTCTGTGAGAAACATTACGGAAACTTTGAGTTAGGTTATATTTGGGGTAGGTACGAAATCACTAGGGTCATTTAAATCGTGTCTCGTGACTTTAGTCGTTATTACGAGACCGTTGATTTTTATGCGAAAGTAAAAATGTTGTTATCATTTATAAGAAAGGAGAGTTACCTAAAAATTGATTGCTTCTATTAATAATTTTAATTGATTGTAATAACGTATTAGTATTGTCACTCACTGATTTTTGCCATATATAATTATTACTGATACATACGTAACATACAACGTCTAACAATAAGTCTACAGCCTATTGTTTTTGCCCACAGTAGCATGGATAAGACAATAGAATGCAGAAGTTATTGGACTACTTGAATTCTTAAAAATTTAAATATCCTGAAATAATTTTCAAAAGTTGAAATCACAATTTTATTATATTTGATGTTTGTCTTATATTGTTTTAAAGAATTATTCCTTTAACTCACATTCGTCGCCCAAAATCCTATATAATATAATATAATAATATGTATAATATCAATTATACAATACATATAATAAGTAATATCAGTTCTAAAAATATGTCAATTGCCTAAAATAAAAATAATAATATTTTGCATCGATTAAAAAAATACAAGTCAAAAGAAATTTTTTTCTTTCTTGGCTAATATTAAAAAATTTAATATAATGGATTGATATTCTTAAAATACCATAATCTTTCTACTGCTTTAAATATCATCTACCTAATTTTGCAAAAACGATCGGTTACGCAATTGAACCAATCATGTGAACAACAATGCTCTTTTTAATGTTTATTTTTACAAGTAGTATTCAACTGTGTGCATAAGATCAAACAATTACAGTCGACTGACAATAATAACAAAGATATGCAAACAGCATACAGTTATTGTACATTGAGTGCAATTACGTATATTTTATTTACAATATAATATTAATTAATCTCAAATAATTAACAACAAATTCTACACAAATTTTTTTTTTATTATGATTAAGGCCATTGAAGCCCATAAGCAACTTTATATGACTAAAAAATAGAACAATTCAACTTGTCAAGCAAACGAACAAAATTCTACACTAAATTTTTAGTAATTCTACTAAATTTTTTTTTTTATTTTACGTCGCTTTCGTTATGATTATTTCGCGACGAAAATTCTACATAAATGCTAACACATCATTGCGCCGTCATCTAGCCACTACATGCAGAACCGCAAAATCATCAAATGATAATTTACCGACATCCAGGTTGCCGACACCACCGACGAGATACTGTTAAAGACTGCCAGTGCCCGTGCTATTCCGCGGCAGGCTAAGTGGGCGCAATGGGCGGGGTGGTAACGGTGGAACTTACAGTGACCTGAAAGACCACATCACTAAAAGTTCCACCACCGACAAGAATAGTATTAAAATAGTGCCAAAATTTCTTGTTTTCGGAGATGTACAGCAGTTGCAAATAATTCGCTTGAACACAGTAATAACTTCCAAAAAATTCAAATAAATAATCTTGATTATGTTTTGCTTCAAATATTTTAAATCTTAGAAACCAACACCAAAACATCGTCAGAAATATTTGTGTAACTCGCATACGTTTGTCGGAGAATGTAACATATTTATCACCGACGAGATACTGTTAACATTAATTCATTTATACTTGAAAGAGACCCTTCGGTCTATGTAATCTTTTTTACATTGTCTTTTCTCATACCACAGTTTAGTTTTTTACAATTTATAATTTATAGAATACAAACGAATTTCATATGAATCACCACTGACTCATATGTGATAAAATATATTTTATCTGTTATTTTATTATCGTAACATTGGTGCAGAGTGCATACATATACATATATGTAGGTGTTGCTTGTGTACCTTGTATCCATGTCATCCGCTAACCTCTCATTAACCTGCTAACGGTGATCTGTAATAAATATAATATTGAAACGATGAAAAAATACGTGGAACCACTAACGGATCCCAATGACGAGTCCGAAGTTAATGGCATATTCTTTTGCATAATAGGAGCTCTTTTAACGCTAGGTATTTAATGTACACAACTTTATAGGTTATATTTATCTTACCTTTCATACGTTCTATCAATCGAATAAATGATGATCATTTATAAAATGTTACTTAAAATATTACGACAAATTTGATGTATTTTTCGAGAACTTATAAGTAGACTGCGGATTTTCATGCAAAATAAAAAAATGTTCGCATTGATTGCAGGACTCTGAAGTCAAATAAAAATTCTATTTTTCTTTTATTATAAGCTGGAACTAATACATCGATGTCTTTAAATATTTTCAACATATCCACTGCTTTAAATTGTACATGCCTGTTTTTGTTATAAATGCATAAAATTTGCAGCCTATTTATAAGTAACATTGCATCTCCTTTGTAGATCATCAAAATTATATGTCAGATTATAGAATCTAAATGATACGTTCTATACATATATGTACTATGTCAAATTTGAAAACTTTATTTAAACTAACACATATTGTATAGTCCCATTTAATTATCTATGTGATTTTCATGTGGTCTTTTCATGTCATTTGTTAACCCCTTGCGCTATGATTTCTTTTAAGGTTTCAGTAATTGTAGTTCTCAATCTCTTAAAAAAGGAGAAGATTTATATCTATTGTATGCCTACATATTCTCCAACAACTATACATTAGCAAAACTAACATAGAATTTCATTTTAGTTTAAAGAATATTAGTAACACACATATTTATTAAACTCTGTTCTGAATCTTCATCACAAGTCTGAGACGATATTGTAGGGCAAGGGGTTGAGTCTATTGAACATTGATAATTTATTTGAGAGGATTCTATGAATATAACATAAATAATAAGTATGAAGGGATATAACAATACATGCAAGGGATACAAAGAACAAAATTTCATAACTCTATGCATATCTGGAAGAGAAATCAGTATATTTGTCAAGAGCATTTACTTTGTCCAGCGTTGTTTACCTTGTGGGGCAGAAGTTTCCATCTGTATATATAGAAATATAGAAGGTCTACATTCCAATAGACCTTAGGTTTTATAAGTTTCCATCAGATACTTTTAACTGGTCTATGCGCTGTTGGTAAAATGTTGATAATTGCACATTTATTGCATTCCACATTTGTTAATACTTATGTATCTACAGAAGAAGATGAAGATTTTATAATGAACAAGGTAAGTTGATTTAACAAGTACAGTTTGAAAATATACATATCAAAATTATAATCCTGTTATTATTTGTACATTTAGCATATCTTTAAACTGGTCGATATTTCTGGACACAAGCATCTACGCTGTAGATGCTCTAATCAGTTTAAGTCTGCGAGAGGACTTGCACATGTGATTGATTCGATTACCTGCCGAAAAGATGTTCGTGATACTGCAGAGTAAGTGAATACAGGTGATGGCGTATTATATTCTGTAATAACAATAATTGCAATATTGTTCGTTTTTAGGTACCTGTATAATATACATATTATATGACCCTGCAACATGAAATAAGTGTATATTTTTATCGAATAGCAAGACCAACTTGTGGTGAAGGGTTGTTCTCTTGTAAAAATATTATTAGAGAGAGAGAGAAAAATGAATTGCACTGTGTATGATGAAAACACGTCAGCTGGGGGCTGTAGATGCATTCTTCCACAAATATGTTCCTTAGCAAAGAAGGAAAAGATTTCGAGTTCTCCCTGTTGAATACATGTATAGATTTTGCAGAATGCAGGGCATTCAATGACATTGAAGAACTGAATATCTGGTTAAGAAAGTATGCATAAAATTTTATACTTGTTATTTGAATTAAAAATTGTTTCTTTTTAATTTTCTAAACTTTTCATTATTTTTGTACTGTAACTAAAATTTAATAACTGACCGTTTTAAATACATTTAGTTCAGAGAGAGTTCATGACCTGTATTGAATGTCTGTGGGAAAAGCATGCAAATGGACCACATGCAGCATACAATTAGCTTAACGATCCACGAACCAGGTGAATAAAAATCTCACTTTGAACCATGTGGGGTTAATTTTAGCCCGACCAGTAATCATCTCCAAATACATTATTTAAATAAAAACGCACTTTAAACTCGTGTTTCGTCGATTTTATAATAGGATCAGATCCAAATGAAACTAACATTGATCTTTTAAAAATCAACGATTTGTGTTTAACTTTTTACACTCGGAGGTATTTTGACTCGAAAATTAAACATTTCCTAGCTAGAATATTTCCATTCCTCATGATTTTAAAATGTTTTTGGCCATGAAATTGGTATGATACCTCATACAATTCCTAAATATTTAGTAATTGATTAGACACCAACATATTTACCAATATAAACAATATTTTGAATATCAATTTTTAGTGGTGCCTCGAGAGTTCTAAATGCTAAGGGTTAAAAACACAAACATCTTATTAATATTTCAATATATTTCAAAACAGCAGTTTTAAATCCGCTAAGATTAAATCCCACCTGGTTCGCGGATGGCTAATCACAATTTCATGTAGTTAGTATGCTATTATTGCATATTATATTAATTTATATGGTAGATATGTCGTATAGGGGACCCGCCGTCAATGACCTAGACCTGGATATATATCAAGGTCAACGTTCTGAAGAACTTTTCCTATACATCTAGTAGCATAGACATATTTTTCTTAATAACTTTTTAATGAAAAAAGAGCGGCGGCTAAATCATTTGACGGTCACCCAGGAGGATGCCCTTGATAAGTCAAGGTCAAGATCAGTGGAGCCCGGTCCTCTTCATGTCATATTTACCTGTAGCTAGATGGAAATATTGTCACCAACCTTAATTTTCTAAAAGAATTCCGAAAGAAATATAACAATTGCCACGAAGAAAAGGAGCTAGAATATGTACTAAAATTAACACAATTGAAAACGAATTCTAAACTACGTGTATGAACTAAATTACTTACGATACTAGAACAAAACAATAGAAAAAAGAGATGTAGATTCCGTATAATACATTATCATACATGAAAACTCCACAATTTTACAGTTCCTAGACATTAATCACTAGCGGTTAAAGGATTTCTTAGTATCAAAAATATAAAATTTCTTTGAAGGAAAATTTAAAAAGGTGCAAATACAATAGAGTACTACAAAATTATACCAGATATAATGTGAAAATTGCTTAATTCAATGTCAAGAAGGTGTGAAACCATTCTTTGTTCAAAACGAAATTCTATGAAATATTAATTGCTTTTTTATATTTCGAAAAGAGCAACGAGCAAATACTGCATGCACTTTGCAATTACAACATTAACGAATCGAGCTAGGCGAATAATGGTGGTGCTAGCGCCAAATTAACGCGTACTGTGCGTTGATAATTATTTCCCTAACTTGCTCAAAATAAAATCCACTCCAATCATTTTTATTAATGATTCGTTTGAACCATTTTGGTTCAGAAAAAAATAAATACAATTCTATTCTCTTTATTCATCTTTTCTAAAAGGAATATATTATGTTAAAATGGGTTATAAGCGCTGTTTAGTAGTACAGTGTGCTGTGGAGAAATATACTTTCCCCAAAAAGTAAAATTTCGTATGCCTTTATTTGTTCATATATCTTAATATTTTATTATTATATATTTTAATAATTTCCGCGACAGTCAACGTGTTTCACATTTTTTATTTTTTAATTATTGAAATTATAAAGATGATTTATAAAAATTTTGAAGGATCTAAATAAATTCAGTCTTGTAATTTTTATAAAACGATGTATATTTGACACGTTTTGTAGCCGGTACAGTTAGTGTTCAATCTTTACACAGCGTAAAACGGCACATAAAATATAGAAAGAGTCTTTTCTATCGATATTTGATTGCAACTTAGTTACTCTATTTTATGTAATGTAAGTCTCGTAAACATTACACTCTTATTATTGCCGTGATAAGAGGTAGGAGATACGAAGACGACAAATTACGCAAGGAAAGATTCTAAGATAATTTCTATTGTATATTTACATGTCTCAATTGCAATAATTCCGGTGGAGTAGACGCGTTTCTCTGTTTCCTCTGTAAATCAAGTTTCATGAATGGATACAAATAAACGTACAAGGTCCTAATCAATGCCAGTTATGCAAGCGTGAAAGTCTTGCAGAAAACAAAAAATGTCGAGCATGTGCGATACCGTTCCACAATATTTGTAATAGCTTTTATAATCTCCGACATTTTACGATACTGCGCGCCATCTTCCGCCGGGGAGGAACGAAATTACTGATAACCTGCAGTTTCGCAAAGCTAGTTCACACTACGCACATCGACAAACTACTTTGTTCTCAACGTGTCACGTGTTTCCTCGAGCTTTCACCAGTAACATTCACAGTTTCTCAACTGCCAGACTACCGAGTCAGCTGTTTCTTTGCGAAAGCAGTGCCCCAAGTACGGTTGTCATGTCGTCTGCAAGACCGGCCGCTCCGAATACGAACTTCAATATTGATATCGGAGGTAACTTTATCACAGAGAAATAATAATTATTAAGATCGAACAATCGTTGCAACCTCAATTATCGTCAAATTTTCTTGCGATCAAACGATACATTCAAATTCTTCTTTTTTCGAATAAACGTTGCTCCGACTGCAGGTAGAACACTTGTTATCGAACACCTACGCGTGCGATGAGTTGTCACAGCTCACGAGGGTACGCGCGAATATTATTGTCAAACCAACAGTCACACTTAGTGATGGCGTCCAAAATCACTAACTGTGGTTTATCACAGTGATCGCAGAATCACGATCATCCGTAACTTTTTTAATCTGCAGTGAATTTACTCACTGTCATCCTAATTCTTTATCTCGATTGAATTAAGTTTCCTTTTAAATACATCAATTAGCAATTTACACTGCAGTATAAGGGACATTCACAGTAATATTTTAGCCGCAGTAATTGGCTCCCCCTTCTCTTTAATGCACGTAATCCTGAGGGTTTAATGTTTTTATTAAAAAAGTCAAGAGAAGTTTCTTTTTACATGTTTATTATATCGAGGTAGGTATCTAAATAATACGACAATGATTGACAATTTTGTTTAGCTCGCCAAGAGGAATACATTCTCGTTGAATTGTACAAATTTATTCAGAGCAAAATATTTATTTTTACGTATTTTATACAACTTTATTATTATTACACACCCGCAGTAATAGGTACATTTATTGTAGTCACGTTACATTTAGTTGAACAACAGTTTCTCAATCACGTTTATTTACATCTAACAGGAATACGAATTAAATATAAGGATAAAAGTGAAACATTTACGGAGGATCAACTGGTGAGCAAAGAGCCTATGGGACAGTTCAAAGCATGGTTCGAAGAAGCCTGTAAAACGCCGCAGATTTTCGAACCGAACGCCATGTTCCTTGCCACAGCTACTAAGTAATGCTCGAATAATTGTCCACTGTAGTTATCAATACGGTTTGCGAAAATATTGATGTGATTTTTACAGAAATGGCATGCCATCTGTACGAGCTGTTTTGCTGAAAGGTTTAAGCGCAGACGGATTCAAATTTTATACGAACTATGAAAGCAGAAAGGGTCGCGAACTGGTAAGTGCAGATTTAAGCGTAAGTGGAAGAGAGACTATGAATTCTCAAAATTGGGAACCAATCAATCGGGAAGAATTATCAAGGAGTTAGCAGAGTGTCGCCAGATAGGGAGCACGAATTGAGGGGAAAAAGTTACCCTCTCTCTGTTAATACCGGAGTCACGTGACCGGGCCGTGACAGAAGCGTGGGGGAATAGCGTCGTGGAAGGGGAAGGTAGAGTGGGGACACAAGTCTTAATCTGGCGACTACAATTATCGTGAATTCTATTTTGCCCTGCTCTGTGAACAATAAATATCGTCTAATAATATTCAAATAGTACACAAATTTCAACGATAAGTGTCCACATTCTATTGAGCGGAGGTTTGTACGTATAATGTTTTTTAAAGCTTGAGAATGTTCATCGTATCTCTTCCATAGATTCCATAGGTTGGTAGTTCCAAAAATTGATCGATCTTTGTTCCCAGGCTGAGAATCCAAACGCAGCTTTGTCCTTTTACTGGGAACCATTAAAGCGGGTGGTAAGAAAATACGAATTACAGTAGTCCCCGCTTAGTAGTCACAGATAGGGGACCACATCGCGAATATTAATGAGAGGGAGGCAGGAAAACAGTGGTACTCCCCTTTTGCTAACCCAGATCAACTATACATCTTTGCACAATAATTACAGCTGGTATTTGAATAATTTTCTGCCGTTTACGTGTTTGTATGGAATTTGAGATGACGTAGTATCCGTGTTCTTACTTACTTCAATTCTTACGAAAATATAAAAAAAATTACTTGATTACTTTACACAAATCGAATCTCTTCTATTGCGGAATCCACTTATCCTGTGAGAAGTGGAAAAAGATTTTAGTCAACTGATAGAAAAAATATATTCAATAAGACATTCTCTATTCTTCTATACAAATAAAGGAGCTTTATTAGCCAAAAAACGGCAGAAACTTATTAAGGTACCTTTTTTTATTTTTTATTATTAAGGTACTAGTATTATTACCACGTTTATATTTTATAATTATTTGGAAACTGTATAGGTTCGCGTTGAAGGCCGAGTTGAGAAGACATCCGCCGAGGATTCGGATCGTTACTTTCAAAGTCGACCGTATTCGAACCAAATAGGATCAATCGCCAGCAAGCAGAGTGCTGTAATTGCAAGTAGACAAACACTGGTAGTGAGAGAAAGGGAGCTGTTGGCTCAATTTCCAGAAGGACATGTGGAAAGACCAGCCTGCTGGTATTCAATCTTGCAAAATTAGTTCCAGACAGAGTCACCAGAAGGGAAGGGAAGAGAGAGCGAATTAAAGGGGAAAAGATACCCTCTCTCCCAGTCCGGACATAAAAGAAAGATTTCCGTCTTAATCTGGCGACTCTGGTTCCAGATATAATCGCATCCCTTGATAATTTCAAGTCCCGCATTTCAAACACATTTATATGCGTAAATAAATTTTTTCAGGGGCGGATACGTTGTAATACCACACTCCGTGGAGTTTTGGCAAGGTCAAAGCGATCGATTGCACGATAGGATACGTTTCAGACGGCCTAAACCCAACGAAAAAATCGATAACGTTCTTGTTTGTCAAGGGGATTATGGATGGGTTTATGAAAGACTATCACCATAGTCAACGATAATGGGAAGATCAAATTATATACTCGGTACAAATGTTCAGATTGTTATAAATTGATACTCGATAAGCTAAAATAGAAGCGGTTATGGGTTAGGCTTAAGAACGTTGATTCCTCAAGATTTTTAATGATACTCTTTGTCATGTTCTGAATTGTACACAGGGTGTCCCGGAAAGTATCGAGAACTCTGAAAGGGCTGATTCCTGAGGTGGTTCTGAGGAGCGTTTTGTTTTCAAGTTATTAACGAAAAACACGAACCAAGCAGAGCGCAGTTAATGCCCGTTCAACGAGAAGTCATGCGAAGTGTAGCGTCAGCGTCGCGCTGTCATTGAGTCGTGAACAAGAGGAGGAGCAGAGATTTTAACTCTGCGATTGTATTGTCGGTAGGCATGGTAGTTGTACAGTAAGTCCTCGACTTATTCGGATTCGTGTTACACGTCCCAGAAGCGAATCAGAGAACCAACTCCGAACTGTGAAATTCGGTTTTCGATTGCCAGAACGGGAGATTTGTCGGTATATGTTCATTAATATTAATATTTGGCATTCAGCTATCATTAATATTTGGCATTCAACTATCATTAATATTTGGCATTCAGCTATTTACGAGTGGACAGCGGATTGTATGCATTTACAACAAAAATGAGTAGATGTAAGTTAAAATGGTAAAAATATTACATGAATTTATAAATACTGTTACATTATCTTTAACCTATTAAACACATTTAGGCAAAAAATAAATTTCTAAAATAAATAATAACAACTGTTCCTCCAGGCAAATTGTTCACAACGTGTTTAGACATGAGCGCATAGTACGATTGCAAAGGGTTAAAATCAATTTCTGCTCCGTTTGTTCACGACTCAACAACAGCGCGACGATGACGATCCGCTTGGTCTGTCGCCGGGTGAGCGTCAGCCGCGCTCTAATGATTTCACGTTCTTCGTTAATAATTTGAAAGCAAAACACCCCAGCGCGAAATGGCGAAGGAAAGTGGTGCTATAGAATCGCCCCTCCCAGGGTTCTCGATACTCTTCGGGACACCCTGTATACTATTGAATATGACTGAATTATAGAGACGTTTATTGAACACTTTTGAAGACGCGTGGTTTTCACGCGTGTACGAAAACGGAATGGGGAAAAAAGTGGGGGAAGAAAAAAGGCACGACACGGAAGCGTTGTATTATAAAACAAAAGGTCGCACGGGACGCGCGCGAATGCTTAAATAAATGCATGGAATTTTACTCTGCATATACAATTACTTCTATTAAATGTTAAGGTAATATTATATATTATTATTATTATATCTTATATAGCTTTAAGATAACCATTGTATTATGAAAACGAAACCAATAAGCTATTTAGCACTAAACGTAGCTTAGAGGTTTCAAAATGTCCCGTTTCAGATTTCCTACTTTACTAAATAAATAGGTCAACTTATTACAGTGCAAAAATGTTTTCGGCGTTATATATTAATACACATTTTAGAATTGCATTAGACATAATAATCGATGAACAACAACTGAAGAGATTAGTATAGCATTAGAACCCAGAAGTGCCGAAAAAAGGTTTCGACAGAGACAATAAAATTTTCAATGTTTCTTTAAATACATTATGCATTGTGATGTGTTCGGGCTATCTATTCAAAATAAATAAATAATGTGAAACACGACACATTAGTTACATGTCAGCTTTTGTACAATGATTATAATTGTGTATATGGTGATTCAAGTATAAGTTATTTCTGTCAGTTTGCTTGATTATTTCAGGCACAAAAATAATGAATTAATAACTTCATATCCTTGGTTCTAATTAAGTCGTTTATATATGAAAATCAAAAATTTGTTGTTATCGTTGACATCAACGATTCTGTAAAAATTGGAACTGGTTACATTATTAAAATATCTATCTACTACAGTTCGTTTGTAAGACAGGTATGCATAATGTTTTTACTGTTTTAAGAGTCATGTAACAGTTATTCTTCAAATATGATAGTTTACAACAGAATCTTACTGTACTGCGGCGAATGTCGCCGCGCATGCGCGAGGAAACCAGGCCAATATCTCATCACTGCTACTACGTAACTGGAGTACTCTAAACGGGGCTTTCATACCAGTACAGTGCCGTCATTCCAGCAAACAATCCAGTCAAATAACTGGATTGGCATTGTTTACTTAAATTTTGGTATCAAGAAAACAGTATTTCAGCGTTAAAGTAATCATTCTAGACGCCGATATCCATTGGTGGCTAAAGCCTAACATAGTATATACAATATATGTGTTTGTATTTTGAATGAAGAATGGTGAAAAAATTAAACGAAGACCAAACTTTTAAGTTCGTCACTCTGTACAGAGAGCACGAGTGCTTATGGGACATCACGTCCCAAAATTACAAGAACAAGTTAATGCGTGAATCTGCTTTGAAAAAGCTTTGCGAAGATATGGAAATTGAAGGTTTCACCGTGGAAGAGGTGAAGCATAAAATAAAGTCTATTCGATCGACTTATTACTTAGAATTGGACAAAATCGAAAGGTCAATTATATGTCGTGGTAGCGACAATGTATACAACCCTAAAATAAAATGGTTTACCAAGCTGGATTCGTTTATAAAAAATGTGATGGTCAAAAGAAAAGCACACGTAAGTCAATTTTATTAATAGCCTGCATGTTTATTATTATTATCGTGTTGTTTCACGGTCATTGTTTGAATGAGATGCATATACTCAGCAGTGTTAAGATATTGGCCAAGATTTCCCGCGTATGTGCAACGATTTTAGCATCCAGTAACGTAAAATTCTCGGTACAATAGGGTACCTTGGTCACCCTGTAAAATTTTAAAAAATCGCTATGATTTGATTGCAAAAAGTGAATGTATAACATGTGTATTCGTGCATATTCTGTAACTCGTAGGATATGTTTAATTGACTCAGATCTACAAAACGTAGTTTTTAAATACAGGCCTACACACACATAAGAAAGTTGTAAAATGCAACTTTTAGCATTTTTTCTACAAATTCCGATCAATTGCTATTTTTTAAACAAAATTTTTTTCACATCCTGTAGTAAACTAATTGCTCTAGCTTCCCTAACATGTTCAAATCGTATAGTACAATATTAAAAAAGTTATCGTCTATTTTAGAGTGTCCTTTAGTAGCGTATTGAGTATTGAGTTTTATGTTTCCCTCGCAGTAACGACGCCGTTCAAGTGTGTCTAAATAAATATGTAATTTTTCATCGAAATTAAATATTCTTTTAATTATTTGAACTAACTTAAATATTTTTAATGGGTGAAATTGATTTGCAAAAGAATGAAATTAATTTGCGAAAGGGTGAATTTGGAGTGTAAAACCTGTACCAAACTCTTCCTCGATTTGTTCCCATTCTTGCAGCCAATTTGGTAACTGTAAGTGAAAATTATCATTTTATTTCAAGGATATTAATAACAGTACCCAGCCCGAGTCAGAAAATAATACTACTGCAGCCCCAACTAGTATATGTTCTGAAATAGAATCACCTAAACCAAAACCAAAAAAGTGTAAAATATCACAGCTACCCCCAGTAGTTAATAGTGTGAAATCGCTCCAAAATGATATATGCAAGGTAGAAGAAGAAGACGAATTCGACGCCTTCGGAAAGCACGTTGCGCAACAATTACGAAAACTTTCCGCTGAACAAGGTATCCTAGCTCAAGAAGAAATTCAAGGCGTGATAACGAAGTGGCGATTAAACGACCTAAGTTATCAAAAAACAAAGTCTACTTTGCCAGGCATTAGATGCCCACACATAGACTTCCAAAGTTCAAAGCATGGACCGTAACAACCAGAAGCAGTGAAGATTCATTGGCATTCGTCGATTTGAAATGTGAACTAAATCATAGTGATAAAATAAATTATTTTAAGAAGATTAGAAGATAGGGAAAAATTTGTGAAAGCTAATTTCAAATATGAAGAACAAACAAATGAAAGTACTTTGACAGTGTCTTGTAATGCTCCACCAGGCTTGGGCATTATCGAAATAAGTTATTTAAAAAGTGATCGTTAAGATAATTTATATTATTATCTTATTTGACTACATGTAGTTTATTTGAATTGCCATATTATTTTTTAAAAATTCTTTCATTATTTGAACTTCAAATGAGATTTAAATAATTTTTCATTTCATCTTTTTGATTCTGATTTACTTCGTGTACGAAAAAACAATTTTGAAGGCGAATGCAGAAAAACTTGAATCATTATAGTACAAATATTCGCATATCTAAATTTAATAGTTCATTTAGTTACTTTAATAGTATGCAATTAGAATAGAAAACTCATCCAAACGAAATATTATTTGAAAATAATTTGATTTAAGGGCCAAATAAAAATAACTTCGTTATGTTGTTTGTAAAATTAAAATAATAAAGTGCTTAAATTAATTCATTATCTCAAATGATTGCTTGAAGTAAAATTGTGATTGTGTTATTTCAAATAAAATGTGTCCGAGCCTGCTGTCAATATAAGAAGATGCAATACAAAAAAGAGAACTATAAATAAAAACGTGGTAAAATCAACGATTTCGTCGTATCAAAATCGTTAATTTTTGAAAATAAATTTATCAGTCACCTTTGTCACATACATACCTAATGGTAATGATGGTACTTATTTCCAAATTTCTGAAGAAAAAGCCACGATTAAATTTGTACAGTACTTATCTATATAATTTACTTGAACATTTGAAATATTAATTGCTGCCAAGATCTTAGTGTTTTACACTTGTGTGCATCGGTAGGAAGATTCTCCAGAACGCGTGATTAATATTTTTTGTATATTTTATTCTATTTTTCTTAATATAATTTACAAACTTGCTTAACTCTCGTATATATCTAAAAATATAGATGCTCGTGCGAGACGTAAACTGATAACGTAGAAAATAACAGGACGCTTAAGTTGTCCGCGAATTCTCAGTTCATTCAGCGGACAGTATTCATTGTACATAGTATATTGTACATTTCCGTATATCGCTATACATTAGATACGTTTAAAAATAGTACAAAATAATTTTAATTCTCCTCCACTTTTCTTACATTTCGCTTTTTCTCTCGCGTACGCACACGCACACACACAGACACACGTACACAAACGCAAACACAGAGAATTTCATTCCTACATTATCGTGTGTATAGCTGCTAAAAAAAATTACAAAAATTGCGACAGCACTATTGTTATCGGTCAGATTTCTTCGCAAAACGAAGCTCAGAAGTAATGTTTCCTTCGATATTGTTGTACCCCGGACGAGGTTCAACCCCTTGCCTTACAATATCGTGTCAAACTCGCGATGAAGATTTTGAACAGAGTCTAATAAATATGTATGCTATTAATTTCCTTGAAATCCAAATAAAATTCTATTTTGGTTTTGTTAATGTACAGCTATTGGGAAACATATAGGCATACAATAAATGTAAAGTTTCTCCTTTGTTAGGAAATTAAGAATTACAAAACAAGTTTTATTCACTGCAATCGTAAACTAAATCGTAAGGCAAGGATTAATAATGTTTTTAATAATATTTTTCGACTGGATTCCGGGATGCCTTATTCCAGGATAGAGCTAATACAATATAAAATACTGGAGTATTAAATTCAACAGAATCTAGTTCGATTTTTATTTACTTTGGATCTGTAAATGCTATTACCAATGAAAATAGAATTTGATTTGCATTTATGGCTTCTAAAAATGTTCAAAAAATATTCGAGTATTAAATTCAACAGAATCCAGTTCGATTTTTATTTACTTCGGATCTGCAACTGCTATTACCAATGAAAATAGAATTTTATTTGGTACCACTTTCTTCAAGTTCGTCTAGAAAGGTTAAAAAATTCCACAAACATCCGCAGTCTAGTCATAACGATCAGCCAGCAGATTTTATGCATTTATGGTAGAAATTAGTAGGCGTAATTTAAAACCGTAACAATAATCGAAAGATTTCAAGATACTGTTATATTATTTCAAACTTGTTATACATATTAAGAAAGTAAATAAATTTCCATTGCATCATAATGGTGAACGATTGATTTGAATATTGTTGCCAGGAGCGTAGACGTAATTCTCGTAAATAAAACAGTATCATCGAAAGATTGAGAAAACTGTTACTCTCCGAAGATCACGATTCCACTGGTCGATCGAGTGGTGTAAAATCGAAGAAGGAGCGATTCTAGAACGAGTTTCATAGCCCTCTCTCTCTCTCTCTCTCTCTTTCTCGCTCCTCTCGAAATCCATTTGAGAGAATACGCGTTTCGGCCGATAGTAAAACCGAGGGGATCAGCGCTGCGGTTAAGAGGCGGTTCGTCGGTCACAAAAGGATCCGGTAATGATTGTCTGGCCGGAGAATGGAAGAAGAAAAAAGAAAGAGGGTCGCTCGTCTAGGGTCTGGAGAATATTTATAGAAGCGAGCAGGTACACTACCAAAACCGAGTAGCACCGACACCCTTTTGCACCTGTCAACCGTTGCAGCGACGGTGCAGGTTGCTCCTGCGGCCACAAAATCTGCATTTGCTCCCTACTGAAAACATTCCGGACAAAGAATAGTGTTCCACGGACCGTTCTTTTCATTTGCCGCGCCCCTCCCCAACCCCTCTTTCGTGGGAGCTTCTAGAAAGTCGATTTTCTGATAGGATCCTCCCGTGTCTCGTCCTGAATTTATTCTCCTCATTGGTACCAACAAACTGCGGATCCTCGTGCGGAATAAATGTTCTCCAAGTCTAATAAAGTGCAGATGCACTCTATTATTTTAACAGAAACGTACCCTCCGGTGAATCTTCGATTGAGTTTTTTTTTATCGTATCTTCAGAATACTTTGGAAAAATTATGGTGATCAAAATATGAACAATATGTACCTGATTCTCTTGTTGTTTGTGACTTAAGAGTTGATAAGAATGAAGTTAATGGAAGTATTAAGAGACTCAGCATGAACATAGCTGCAGAATTGGTTGTTTGAAAACAGAAAGCGGAAGAGAAGTAAATAGAATACTGTAGTAATTCGATAGGATAGTGTGTAATTATTTGTTCCTTATTATTAGACTGCGGATGTTTATGCAATTTACAATTTTTATAGACGAATTTTAAGAAACTCGAATTAGATAAAATTATATTTTTTGTGGTAGTAGCCCTTTTAGATCTGAAATAAATTAAAATCGTACCGAATCCTGTCGTATTTTATATTCTAGAATTTTTTGATACTTTTCAAAAGCCATAATTGCATAAATACCCGCAGTCTATTTATTATTTACTGTTATCGTTAGTGTATTGTTATAATCATTAGCACTGTTATTGTTATTACTGTTGTTTACGAGTGTTATTATTGTTACTGTGCACTATTGGTTGGCACCGCGAAGATGGAGAAGTTACATAAGTTGACTGATCGTGAAAATCAGAAGATTACATGCACTATAAAAAAAATTTTCGCTTTACAAACAAGAGAAAAGTGCCATTATTTGGCATTTTTCAAAATTCAGTCAACTTATTTAACTTTTCCATTGTCGCGATACCAAATAATAGTGCACAGTAACAATGGTAACGCTCGTAAATAATAGTAATCACAGTAACAGTGCTAATAATTATAACAATACACTAGCAATAACAGTAAATAATGAAATTTTTGCTGATCGATCGTATTTTCTTTACTTCTCTTCCATTTTCCTTTTCAAACAATCATTTCTGCGGCTATCTTCATGCCGAGTCTCTTAATACTTCACCAAATTCACTCTTATAATGAATATAGCCACTGATTTACAATATAAAATAAATAAAAAATATAGTGCGTCTATTCTGCAGTTATCTTCCTGCTGACACTCTTAATACTTCAGTAACTTCACTCTTATAATAAATATAGCCATTGGTGTACGATATAAAGTTACAAACAACAAGAAAAGCAAGTAGCCCTTTTTCACAATTTTGCTAACAATTCTTCCCTGCAGCGCCGTACATGAATAGTTTTAATTTTAATAATAGTAATCATAATTTTTCAAGGTATTCTAAAGATTCGTCAGTGGATACGTGTTTGTTAAAATAATAGGGTGCGTCCAAACTTCTGACAGGCACTGCAGTAACACACAACAATTAAATAAACATGTAACTCTTCTTTGAAGCAATTTAACAAAAATAATGTTCCGAAACATTTTTAATGTCTTCACAGTTTTGTATGTGCAGAAAATCCGCAGTTTAATTGTAAGTACCAATAACTCCCCTTTGTTGAATCTCCAATCATTCTCTCTCTCTCTCTCTCACACAACACTCTCTCTCTCTCTCTCTCTCTCTGTCTCTCTCTCTCTATCTCGTCCTTTCGAGTAGGATTTATTCGATTGTCATAATTGCTGTGAGAAGATTGCGAATGTTAGTGCTGGCTGAAATATATTTCTTTAATGAAAACTGCAGTGAAAAGAATATTTTTATGAAATTGTACTGTTACGTTCGTCTTATGTTCTCCGCCATTAAATATGTTGTGAGTGCAGAAACGTCCGCAAGCTAAGTAATTAACAAACTGTTCGTCGACGTTTGTAATTAATGTAAAACGATTTACAATTTGTGTTGGTCTGGCATAGGAATGGCGAAAAGAGTTTTGTACCTCTGACGATTGTATAGTTTTCAATATTGTGCCAAAATTACACTATTATATTACCAAATGACAAAACTATGTTTGTGGTAAACTCAAAATAAAATATTTTTGAAATACAATTAACAAAATGTATTTTTCTTAATTTATTCTTAACAAGTCGTATTCGTTATTCAACATACGTTGCCATTTTGAACCCTCCGAAAACCGTAGAAAGTGAATTTCAGATTTTCTATGTTAGAATTGTTGATCAAAATTTTCTTGTTGTTAACAACCCTAAAATAGGCTAATCCAAAATACAACGATCACTCGAAAACCATCACAGTTAATCTTAAAAAGTTCCCACTTGCTTAAAAAAGGAAAAAAGAAGTTAGAATTGTTGATAAAATAAGTTTGGCTGTATTTAATATTTTGTTGCATCAAACTTTACTTCTTAAATTATTAAAAGTGGCCTTTTCTTCTTGTTAACTTCTTGTTAACTACAGTTACAATTACAGAACTGGTTTACTTTCCAGCTTCTAAAGAAAATTTTTAAAATTTTGAACAAATACACAATTTTCAGTTCGAAATAATTCTGGTATTAATACGGTAAAGAACGATTGGGGTACGTCTTCCATACTTCCAATTTGTCAATAAACAAACAAATTGCTTATCGATTAATCGAATAAATTTAGTGATGGTACGAATCTCTTGTCGGTATATAATAGTCAACGAAATTGTATTATCTTTGTTAATTTGATTTCACAAATTTCCTTCATACGTGGTGCACGTGATTTCTGAATAAATCTAGCGTGACGCTTAATTCCTTTTTATGCATCTCCGCATTGCCATTCGGACACTCGAGTGTAAACTGAAATATCAAAATACACTTCCTCAGATTCTCCAAACTGTGGAAAATCGATATGGCCACGCTGACGGCAATATCGACATAAAAATTCAATATTCCAGTACGAACTGAATTTCCACATTTCTCTCATATATACAAATAATATCATCTTAAGGCGCTAATACAATTTTCATCATTGTCGATGCTTGCAACTATCTATATTGTACTCTTCCAACCTGCTTTTCCCCGCTCGACTTTTCCCATGGACGTAACGCGCAACAATCATCGATTACTTCTACATAGAATAAAATTACATCACGGGACGGTACAAATATCGATGGAAATTGTCATTAACGAAACACGAACGACGTGTAACGTAGTTCACATTCGATCTTTGCAATTCCAATCAGTGGCGCACCCAGGATTTAATCTTGGGGTGGTGGGGACGAGTTGAACAAAATGACCTTTTTTTTTAGCAAAAATATCTGTCAACGGTAGTCACATATCTATTTAAATATTTTAATGTGTTGGTGTCAATCGATCGTCGGTGACCAGCTGATCGTCTGCTGCTGGTCGTCATTACAAACTGACGATCGATTTGCTATTCACAACCCATATTCGACTGTAAAATAACAGTCTAACGAATTTCAGAATGTAACGAACCGTTAATGAATAAACGACCATTTAAATAAACCTCCTATAAATCTCAGAAATGGGATACGAAAGATTTTGTGATAGTGCGTGAAATTTCGTATTTTTGTTCACGGCTATCGAGTTTCGGGAAATAGAATACGAAAGATTTTGTGATAGTGCGAACTGTAGATATCTATTTAAATATTTGAAAGTGTTAGTGTCAATCGATCGTCGGTGACCAGCTGATCGTCTGCTGCTGGTCGTCATTACGAACCGACGATCGATTTGCTATTAACAACCGATATTCGACCGTAAAACAACAGTCGCTTAATAACCATAGCAGTTGAAAAAGCGACGTAAAATAAACAAATAAAATCGACTGTAAAACAACAGTCTTTAACGAATTTCAGAATGTAATGAACCATTAATGAATAAACAACCATTTAAATAAACCTCCTATAATATATAGGGAAAAGTTGTTGAAAATGTTTAGTTTTTCATATAACATATCCAAAAACCATGAAAATCGGAGAGGAAGCAGCTATTGTACGGTTTAGCTAATTTTCGAGAGTTTTGTTTCCTTTTTCTTGTGGGGGGGACTTGGCCCCCTGGCTCCTCCCCCTGGGTGCGCAACTGATTCCAATTAAACCATCTACGAGTAGACAGCGGATTTCATGCGTTGTTGAAAAACAAGTTCCACTCGGCCCGATTTCACAGCAGACGACCATTTGGTATTCTCCTTCGATGTTCCTTTGTCCCCTCTACCGACGCATGATATCGGCTATGGTGAATCCTTGTCTAACAGGAGCTGGCCTGGGCGGGGGTAGTGGCTGTGGTGTGGGTGCCCTGGGAGGACGCGACACCTCTTCCTCTCGCTCTCTGTCGCGGTCTCTTTCCCTGGTTTGTTCGATTTCCCGTTCCCTAACCCTCTCGCGTTCCTGCAGCTCGAGAAGCACCCTTGACGGACCCGGTGACCCGATTCTTCGTCTGTACGAGGTCAAAATCAACGGCGGCGGGGGTGGATGTGCTGGCGGTGGGTTCTGGGCGACCGAGTGGCCGCTGATGCTCGCACTTGTCACCGTGGACGGTTTCGTTGTGGGCAACAAGTCTCTCCTAATTTGAAGCTGAGGTCTCTGGGGAAGAGAGGACGAGGATGATCCTGGGGACGGTTGCGGTGGCCCCGAGGACCCTTGGGGTGGGTAAGAAGTCGACGAAGCTGATGGCAATGAGGGATTCGAGGAACCCGATGACGACGCCGATGGTCCTGCTTCCGGGCAATCCTCCTCGGGACTGTCGTCATCCCGCAGGGCTTCTTCTAAGGCCTCCGGAGGCACGTCGCCCACCGCGTGGGTCAACGCGTGCCTCCTGAGGTCGCAGTTTCTACGGAATACCTTGCCGCAGGAGGTGCACTCGTACGGCTTGTGGTCCGTATGAGTGAGGAGGTGGGTTTTCAAATTGCTACGCTGATTGAAACTCCGCGCGCAGACTGGACACTTGTGCGGGGACTCCTCCATGTGCAGGATCTTGTGCACCGCGAGGGTGCGACTCTGGCAGAAACCCTTGCCGCACTCGCCGCATTTGAAAGGCTTCTCTTTACTATGGATGTACCTGGAACAATGAATCGCGTGATACAAATGCGTCCATCCAATTGAAATTCGCAGCAAGGCTCGTGTCACATTTTCGTCAAAATTCAAAGTTAGATAAATGTTCCTTTCTATCCATCGTATATTTGTTTAGAAAAAATGTATCGATGCTCTCGGAGCATTGGTTCGATCAAGTTTTACTTAGAAACAATTCTGCAGTTTATCAAATTCCAATGTCGACGTTGCCATCTATGTTCAGATCGTCTTCAAGAAAATTAATAATTGCGTCTGTAAATTGTTTAATAAAATTATGTTATGTTGACTATTGACATCAGTTGATTAACCATTGAATATCTAATTATGAAATAAGTTACTCAAAATTGAAATAAGTTACTCATAATTAGGTATTGCAGAATTGCTCCTAAGTAAAAATTGATCGAACCAGCACGCCGAGAGCATCAGTACATCTTTTATATTCAAAGTTAGACTTTCGAAATTTTGATATTCTGATTTTGATCCTCCGGGTACGAACGCGACTTTCAATTCTATCGAGATTTTTGGGACAGACTTTGTTAGTAGTGCATCGAATTACTTATTTAAGTGCGCATCTTTGACAGAGGCACAGGCGTAGCTGGCCGCGCCTATTACAAACAAGTGGCTTCGCCTATTCCCCTGCACCCCCTCGCCGCAAACCCTAATCTAAATTAAACTAGTACGCTGTTTGTTCCGAAATAAGGAAATCGCTATTCCCTCTTTCTCTTTTGAAGTTTTCCGCTCGACAATCTCAGAGCCGGAACGAGAGAGTATCAACACTAGGGTGGTTCTTATTTTTCAACTTGCGAATTTTGTTGGCCGTACGCCTCTAAGTGTGACACTTGGTGGAAAAATAACATTTGCAAAATTTCAGTTCGATCGGGCAATTCGATTGTTCGCTATAACACTGATATATAAAAATAAATTAAAAAAACGTTCGAGTAAATGCTATTGAGTTTAATGAGAGACAATAACAGAAAATCAATAATACTTTCCATTTATAAAAATGTTGGCACCTTATCACCCCCAAAAAATTTCCCCAAAAAATTTAGCACATACTAAAATGTTAGCCCTCCTTAACTATTTCATTAAAAAAAAAAATGATGACTCGATATCTTCATTAGATGCAGAGAAAACAGCTTGTAACACCTTTCTTGGTACACCCTGTATACACTTACAGTGACTTCCACTGATATTTGGACACTGTTGAAAAACCGATAACTTTATTCATATCGGACCATACGATTTGAACTTTTTTCAGAAGTAAGAACAATTATTTTGCTACAGAACGTAAAAGACATTTTTTATGGAAATTGCAAGTTATCGGAATTTCCGAGAAAATTCGAATAGTTTTATTTTGCAAAAGTTTCGTAGATCTGTGTCAATTAAACATATTCTGAACATTTTGTCAAAATTAATGTGTTACAAAGTTTAAAGATGGTAAAAATTTTAGATTTTCACGAATTTCACCCTCTAACTCCAAGAATTCCAAATAATATTGTTGAAGAGTAATAGTAAATTTATATAGAATATATAATATTATTCAATTTATATAGAAAATTTAATATTGTTGAAATGTTTGAAACGTCAAAGCACGTGGTTCAGTCATAACTTATTTTACTTATAATAAATGTCCCAAATAATATAGATTAACACCATTAAACGACAAAATTTTTTTGATCGTCGAATAATAAGTAATTTATTACAGAAGCAGTTCTAATTAACTACGTACTCCAACGCAAATCGTTGCAATAACGAAATCCGCGTTAAAAAAATTTGTCATGTAACGATATAAATCTGTATTATTTAGGAAATTTATTATAAATAAGAAAAGTTATGACTGAACCACGTGCTTTGACACTTAAATTTAATATATTTCAAAAAGTGGAGTCAATCGATTTGGCCTGTGAACGGCTGATATACTATGTATACTTGCGGAAATAAAATTATTGAAATTTACGCTACTGTTTCGGTCGCGCATTCGCGAAAAACCGTGGTTGTAATCGGAACACTGCTTTAGGCCCGCGGTCGATAAACTGAAACAAAAAGAAAGAAGGAGAAAGTACCTATGATCCCTGAGGTGATCCTGCCTTCTAAAGGCTTTGCCGCAAATGTCGCAGGAGTACGGCCGCTCGTCCGTGTGTGTTCTCTCGTGTATCAGCAGATTGTAGGATTTGGTAAACTGTCGGTTGCAGAACTTGCAGATGAACTGTTTCTTGGGTCTGGAGGCTCTGCCAGGTGCTCTGAGCAGTCTTCTGTCTAGATGCTGATGAGCCAAGGGACCACCTGGTGGGTATAGTGCCGATCCAGCGGGGAAGGGTCCGGTGAACACGGGGTATCCAGGGGGTGGTTCTAGAAGGGGTGGCGGAGGAAGGAGAAGAGCTCTGGCTGCCAGTTCCTTCCTCTTATCTGCCATCATAGCCATGATCTCGTAGCTGGACGAGGACTTTCTGGCGACAGAGGGCTCTGCGCCGACTTCGTGATCCGAGCTGCTCGTCGTGGATGACGACGGGGGTGGCCCGGTTAAGTGGTGGTGCATGTCGCCCGGGTAGGGTGCCAAATGCAACCGCGAAGGCACCACTGGCACGAACGCGGACGATTCACGGTGATGAGGGTGACCCAGACCCGCCACCAGGCCATGTCGATGGTGGTGATAAGCAGCCAGGGCGCTAGACGGATCGAAACCTCTGGAGGTCGACTGCGCCGCCGACCCTGAAGATGATGCACCTGTCGAAGAGGAACCTGACCTTGACGAGGATCCAAGGCTAGGGTCCCGACCTCTGCTCGTCTCCTCCGAGACGGTCACCGAGGCCGAGGCCGACGACGCCACTATGTCCGTCGGCATACCAATCACACCTATAACCCAAAGCAACCCCTATGATAGTCGATTAATCACAGCATTGTCCGTTAACCCTCATCCGTACCTCGGGTCAATTTAACACAGTTTTCCCAGCAATACTGTTCTGTGATATGTAGGTAAATTTTTCCGAAACATTGTGTGTGTGTGTGTGGACTCTTAACACTAGAACTACCGGACAAGTCAAAATGACTAATGCGAATTTTTATCGATTAGAAATATTAAAAGTATAAATACGTTTTTTTGAGAAATTTTTTTAGTAAACTTCTCTATTGAAGTACATATTTAAATATCCCGTGTACGATATCTAAATAAATGCCATATTGTCATTATTAAAAGGCAATGTATGCCAACTGCGTTTAGTGTCGGTAGTTCTAGTGTTAATTTATTCATGCGGAATACAAACGAAAAACCCAAGATGTAAATGTTAACTCATCGATTTGACTAAAAAATATTGAAATTCCTTTTATTTTGTGTCACTGTGTCAATTTGACACCGAGGGACAGATTCAGTTCGTGAAATGAGAGACGGATGAGGATTAAGGTGGTAGATTCTCGTTTCCAGGACTGCAAGGCTGCGCGATGCGCCTTCTTATTTCTCGATAGTGCAAAGATTCGCTTTTTCTATAGTCAAGTTTTATAGTTTAAATTTTATAGCTTGAAAGTTCTATTTTTACGTTTACGAGGCGTAATTTGCATTAACAAGATTGGAATGCTTTCAGCGCACTGGTTCGATCATTTTAATTTCCTAGTAACATTATTTTTGATAAATTTTGAAATTATACTGTTTGATTATCATTTTAATAAAAATAATTTTCTGTTTTCTACCTTGATCGAACCAGTGCGCCGAAATCATTAAAATATTGTTAGCAACAATCTACGATCAACATAAGGAAACATTTATAATTTGCATTATTTATTAGCTCTTTTCATAAAGCTGAGACAGCTATATGCTGCCGAATAATGCAAATTATGCCTCGTAAACAGAAAAAATAGGACTTTTTAGGGCGACTGCGGCCTAGATTGATTTTTTATCTGGTGCTTTTGACTACTGAAAACCCCTATCGTATGCATTATTGAGAAATGAGAAGGCACATCCCGCACCCTTGAAATCCTGGAAACGAGTCTACCACCTTCAGCAGTGGCGGATCTAATGGTAAGCGGACTGAGCGGCCGCGTGGGGCCCTGGGATATACCATAGGACCCCGAATTTCAAAGAAATTTATTTTATGTGTAAAGGTATGAAATTTTTCATTACTTTTCTTTTTTGTTAATAAGTTTTGTTTTCTTCTTCTTCTAACTTGAGTTTGAGGGCTCCAAAATTTTTACCGCTTGGGGCCTCCACACGACTTGAGCCTCCACTGCCCTTCAGGGGGTTTGTACGTTCTCCTTTCTCGATCATGCAAAGATGATGGTTTTAAGAAGTCAAAACCGATAGATAAAAGATCAATCTAGGCCGCGATCGCCCATAAAAGTAATTTGTATTATTCGTAAAAGTAAAAATATGCTGGCGGCCTTGATTGATGTTTTATGTAGCGCTTTTGACTACTGAAAAAACTCCATCTTTGCAGTCTAGAAACGAGTCTACCCTCTTAAGGGGAAAGATCACCTTGATTCGTAAAAAATCGAGTTTCATTTTAATTTTCTTCTAGTTTCATGCGTGTAAAATGTTTCAGCGATTTTTCAAAATTTGAAACCTTGGTAATGAAGAAAATACTGGTGAGTTGAAATTTCTTTCCGTCTTTTCTAGAAATCACGTTTGCTCCCTTACTCGACACAAAATATCGAATACCTTCCGACTGATTTGCTTGAAATTTTAAACAAATGTTTCTACATTTATTGGATGATTGCATAAGTTCGTGATATTCATAAATGTCGCAAACTTCTCTAATTGTAGAAAAGGATGAGGGCTATATAATTGATAAATAAAGCTTTGTTCTTGAAAGTTTAACCATCGAATTCTATTTTCAACTGGGCCACGAACTTATGCAATCATCTTGGTACTCTAAACCGTAGTGTGGGATTGTTTTGACATCTCAAATATTTTCTGAGTTATTAAACTTGATTTGTTCGACTCAAACCTTGCCGTCATTTCTACAAATGATTCAATTCCTGAAATTCTAGCTCGAGAATAAAAAATATTTTTCATTTCAAACATTTAAGGTTTTGTCAGCAATGGCGGCCATCCCTTGATGTGTCAGTAAAAGGCTGTTTCGAAAACAGCAACTCTGCTATTTTTTAGTTAGGCGTTATTTTAATATCACTGTAAAAACTGGGATTTCTCATTTATTAATTGGAACAGCCCATTTTTAAATAATGGAGGTGATCGAGCCCTTTAAATATGAACTCAAAAGTCTTTTTTTTAAACATGTTTTTAGTTACAAAATATTGTTTCCTTGCTGAATGTATTTAATGTATAATATTTGTCATCAAATACATGCTAGTTGTGAACCCTTTACATAAAATCGTGATGACCCACATCTTGTTCATAGCACGTTAAATTTATTACAATCCTCGAGAGAATTCTGGATTATTATTGTACAGGGTGGCTCCAAAGTCACTAGACCGTTTGGAATTCGAATTTCTTTATAAAGAAAAAATGAGAATTTTTCAAAAATAAGAGGATCAAATTCTAAAATAGTTTGTCGACAGCCAACTTGTATTTTGCAACATTATGAACGCATTTTATTAATACTATACAACATAATACGTATGTCTATGTGATAGGAATCTTTTTTTATATAAATCAGTAACAAGAATAAAATGCGTTGTCGATCTTATTCGTCTTCATAAATGAATGTGAAACTGAATTACGAAAATAATTGGAAAATTTTTATGAATTAATCGTATTTGATTATTAATTTTATTGAAGTATTGCCTTCTTTATTCCTACGTGGTTAAAATAGTTTTAATATCATGTATTGTATCATGCCTTCTACGATAAATCAATCAATTTCAAATAAACATCCATATAGTATTTACATTAACAAATATCTTTCTGTCATACATTTTTAAGAAGTCTTAAAAGCTATCCCATACGAAATGTTACTTACACTTGTAGTCACACAATTGTCATTTTCCTTGCAGTAATATTTCCCTAAATATGCTGACACGAATCGTATGAATTTTAAATACGAATCAAACTTGTGGTAATCAATTTCGTACCAGTGTGATCTTTTTCAAATTTATAAACATTTCTTTGTAAAATTTTGGCAAAACTTGATGCGAATCAAACTTGTGGTAATCAATTTTGTACCAGTGTGACCTTTTTCAAATTTATAAACATTTTTTTGTAAATTTTTTGTAAAACTTTGTTTTAAATACTACGTTTTAGTAGAATGACAGTACATAACATTTTGTATGATTACGTACGATCATGTAATAGTGTATTATCAATAGACAGCGGATATTTATGGAAAATAAAAATTTCGTACTCGAATTGCAACAAACTGCAGTGAAATCAAAATTTATTTTTTCTCTTAATATGGTATAATAACAATAATAATAATAATAATAGGTTGAAAATAATATAGCAATATCTCTAAATTCTTCTAATGTGTTCACTATGTTAAATTACACCTGCTCTTTTTTTATTGTGAATGCATAAAATCCGCTGTCTAATTAATTAACGAACTCTTGCTGTAAACGAACTTTCGTCAAGCAGATTATATTTTAATGTAATTAATATTTCACATAAAAATGAACCGTTTAAAATCTCACGGCGACCTTGAAGTGCCACTAAAATTGCGATAATTCGAAAGAATTTTCAAAAAAACATTTAGGCATGGCAAGAACAAATGCGCCTAACTTTATTTTCGCTTGTTTACGAACTATTCCGTGTCGGGCGAAACATCTGAATTTTCGAATAAACCTTTCGACACCAAGAAATCTGAATATAAACAAAATTATCAGTTACACGCATGAAATAAATTCAACAATAATTTCGTCGGTTGCATGGGGTATCGAACACGTACGAGGACCACATTTGCAATGTCCACAAACGAAATTCAACAACGTCGACTGGGACGTTTCGTATCGGCAAGATTGTCAGCTTCAAAATGACTTTCACACTGTTGCAAACTGGCAGCGCGTACTTCGATTGCGAAATGCTTTAGAAACGCGTTTCAAGGACTTCAGCAGCGATTCGAACGCGGCTGAATTCCTGCGGCGCCGATCTTTCCGTGAAAAATCAAGGAATAATCATCGAAGCGTCCACGTCTGCCAGTAACAACAATATCATCCGCGGACACCGTCACTTTCAATTATTCTACCAATACGAAAAGCTCCACGTGACAAGGTTAAGAGTAAATCACGTTAAATACATCCGCCATCTTGCTATATTCCGTGTCGCTTACTAAATTTCAATCGTGTTGTTTTTTCGTCAGCCAGAAACGAATAGCATCATCAAGTGCCACCATTACAGTCTCCCAAATACTCTCCTCGATCTACGATAAAGCATTCGGATACGGGAGATGGCTGCAACACGAGTGCAATTGCGTGAAGCGTCCGAGCGTTTCGAAGGAAAGCTGGTAGCAACAGAGGTAGCCTTTTCTCATGAAAGAGCAGTTGATAAAACAAACAAGAAATAAACTAAATTGATCCGAATAAGATTGAGATATTCAACGATGAAAAAAAAACTATTGGGAATAGGAATGAACGAGTGCGTCATGCTAAAAAAAAAAAAATAAAAATAAGAAAGAAGTGGTCCGATCGATCAGAGGATCGGGACGCTTATCGCGTACGGTTTCTCAGACGAAACCCCAATAATACATGGAAGCCGTTCCCGTTTGTCAGCCGCGTGCGTTCCACGAACGTGAACTGGTTATCTCGAGCCGAGCACACCTGCCAACATGGCTTCCGCGGACCCAGCGGTCACGGCTAGTCCCAGCGGCCATGTTGGAATCGCGAATGCCCAGAGGAATGCAACAAACGTGGACCCGATCGATCGTCGGGGTCCGATGGATCTCGGGGAACACCTTCGTGGAACCCCCGAAGGGAGATTCAGGATGCGAATTGCTCACCAGGTTGCACGTCGGCCGAGAACGCTTCCAGAACAGGCGTCTACTCTGCGCCGATGGTCCTGAGTCGCATCTCCGGCCGAGGTTCCCGATCTTGAGCAGCGATCGTTGTCGGAAGCATCCGTCGCTGAATCGGCTACATCGAGTTGCTGACCTCAACAAACATCCGGACTGGTCTCGCCGTTGATCGTCGATCGTGAATCCAACCGCGAGCACCCACGTAAGCACACATACACGGATCCACACTAGCGACACTAAGATCCTGAACGCACTACTCCGCTCGATCACACGATTTTCGGGAGTACTCGATCGCGCACTCCGCCGATTTTTTCCGCGGTTTCTCCGAACAACTGCGGGGAGCGAGCGCGGGGACGCGGCCCGAACGAGAAGAAAACCCGCGGGATCGCAGAGAGAAGGGACGTGTGTGCGCCTTCTTTCCGGATCGTGGATACGAAAGAGCGCGCGGTTTACTGCGTGTTGGACGCCGCCAGGTAGGCTACCTCGACGCACACCCACGCAACCCAGGTACACGCATGGTCCACACGCATGCGGGCACACAGGTAACCGGCCACGACTTGCCTGGGAGTCTTTCCATTCGGCTGCCGCTAGTAGCGCTGCTGCTGGATGCTGTGCGCTGACTGCCTCGCTCCTGCTGCCAGACGGTGCGACAAAGTCCGACGGAACCAGCCAATGGCAGTCCAACCGAGACGCAGGAGAACCTGGAGCAGGGTCTACGGATGGGAACGACACTCTCGCGTTCCCTCTGCCCGTTGCGAACAAACACTATTTTTCTTGCTTTATAGCGTGTTGCTTCGATACGCGGACCTACCTGCTTATCATCCAACGCAATTCCATCTTGGGATTTTTATTTTTCTTCTATGTCATCTGATAGTTCTAGTATTCTTCCTTCAAACGTATTTCCTATCTTCTAATTTGGTAAAAAGATTTTGTTGAAAATATTCAACATTTCTTACGTGGCTTTTCATCTTCATTTCTTTCTTCTTATCATCCAGTGCAATTCCATCTTGGCAACCAAAATTTTTCATAATTTTCTTCTATGTCTTCTGATAGTTCTAGTACTCACTGACTGCTATTGTTGTAAAATAAGATCGTTTAACACTCATATGTTCCTCAAATTGAAAATTTACCCATTTATAACCTTTACATACTGGAAAATCATTCATCTCTTTTGTCTATAAATGAAACATAATTTATTGTTTGAAAGTGTGAAATAAAAATGGGTGAAATATTGGGTTAGAACGAATGGGGTTAGAGCGAAATAGAATTAATTTTCTACTTGAATTGCAAACTCGAGTGAAACAGAAATTTATTTTCTACTTGAATTGCAACAAACTCGAGTGAAATAGAAATTTATTTTCTATCTTAACATGTTTACTAGGTTGAAAATAATATGATAGTATTTTCAAATTCTTCTAATATTTGTTTGCTGCCTTAAGTTATGCCCATTCAGTTTTGTTATAAACGCAGAAAATCCGCCTGTCTAGTGATAAATATTCTGAACAGAGTCTACTATGAATATATGTATGTTATATTAATTTCCTTTAAAGCGAGATTAAATTATATTTCTTTTTTTTATGTACAGTTATTGGAGAATATGTAGGTATACAGCAAGGGGTTAAACTTTTAATAGAATGTAATTTTTCAAAACGAACAGACTTCCGTTTCCTTTTTGTTATCAACAGCCCGATAGATAATACGAGCAATACAGATGTTGGATTAACGTTTATGACTTAGAATCAGTAATGTACGGCTCGAGTAACACGATACGATGGTGTTAGATAACTGCTAAGAATATCGAAGATAACAGTTGCTCAAGAAACGAATTAAAGGTTGGAACTTTTTTAAACATCTTTGAGCGGTGTAAAACGATTTAGTGTTGATACACTGCTTGTATAACGAAGGCATAATTTTAAAGTAGATTTTAAATAGCCATTTCAAGGCCTTTATGCAATTATGGCTTTTGAAAATGTTCGAAAAATACTGGGATATAAAATACGACAGAATTTACCATGATTTTCGTTCATTTCAAATCTAAAAAGGTAGTAACGCCTAAAAAGGCGGAAAACAAGATTTCATTTGATTCAAGTTTAATCAAATTCGTCTAAAAAAATTTCAAATTATATATACACCTATAGTTTAATGAAAGGTACACACCTGCAGTCCAGGATATAAAATACGACAGAATTTAGCACGATTTTCATTGATTTCAGATCTAATAAGGCTACTGCCTCGGAAAACGAAATTTCATTTGATTCGAGTTTAATCAAATTCGTCTAAAAAATTTGCAAATTGTATATACACCAGTCAATCGACAAGAAATTCCTTAAACAGCTCTCAGCTGGTTTAGGTTCGACCGAGATCAAAGCCATCGCTAACAAAGACGTAGAGCAAAGGGGACCAGGAACGAGGGAGGGAGATCCACGGGTATTCTATCTACCAGTACCTACGATGCGATGCCGCGCAGGTTGAACGCAGGAGGTTTAGGTAGGGTTCGTGGTATGAGGAACAGGTGCGTAATACGAAGGTTCGGTGCCCTTCTGGTTTACAAACACAGATCTTCCCGAATATTTGCTCTCGGACCTCTCCGATCCTCCCGGTGAATCTCGTTCCGTGTACCTGTCCGATAGTGTGTTCCACTTTCCACTGGTCCCGAGTAAAATTTCCCACAAAGAATATCTCTCGTCGAGATGTTTACACACCTGATCGGCCCATTCAAAAGACCGACGGTGTTTGAAGTGATCGGTGAATAGGGTGAGTTTCTCGAGGTAGTTGGCGAGCAGTGGATTATTTATTGGAAAGAGGCATAATATCGAAGGGAAGTTGGTCCGCGCGAAACGCGAGGTTCGGGATCAGAGGGAGAAAAAGGTGGGAAGGTAAAAAATCGTGGGGCAGGTTGTAAGTCCACCTGTAGGAAACTCGTGCGGCGCCGGCACTGAAGAAGGAGATCGGTTGTTGGTGGGCGGGAAGGGGAGAGGCCAGCGGCCAGAGGCACTCTCAGAGAGATCGAGCCTCGATCTTTCTCTCCTCGATCTTTCTTCCCCTTTCGCGTTTCACCCTCTCCGTTTCTCCGTTGACCAAGTCCGTCCTCGTCCCACCTCTCTCTCTCTCTCTCTCTCTCTCTCTCTCTCTCCCTCGGCCAGGCGGTTTTTCTTTTTCTTTCTTTCCGTCTCTTTCTGCTGGCCAACAGCCGCCGACGCCCAGCCGGTTTTACACCGGCGAATCGATTCAATCGGAGTGTCTCGGAAGAACCGGGCTTGGTTCTAGTTCATGGGTCGAAGAATTTCGCTCCACTTGCCTAGAATAAACGGCGTAATTGTTCGTCTGGTCCAGAGGGACTCGATCTCGCGCGCTGATGACGATACGCCTCCTGCCACGCTGCCGAGACGCGCCGCGCCGATTCAATCGGACCTTCGACGCAGGAATATAGATCCCGCTCGATCGCGAAAGCGAAACGCAAGCCCGACTGGAAAACGTAACGCGTTCCACCCACGTTTTCTTTCGGATCCCCTTCGTTTTGTTACGGTTCACCCGCGGACACACGGTGGTCGATAAGTAATTCCTTGGAATTGATATGATACCCTACAGTGAACCGGATTAATATTCGGACGCTCTAAGAAAGACGATAACTTTTTCAAAGTGTCAGAATGAATATAATAAATTTGATGATATCGGCGACAGGTTCGATCATTTATAGAAGAAAACAACAAATGTGCAATTATTAAATCATGTTTTTAACGTTTCGATCCCGATGTGGAAGTTTTTCAAAGAGACATTTTTGCGTGTGTTGTACCAAAAGTGGACAAACATTTAAACAAATATTGAGGAGTTACACGGAAAACAACTGTAGTCCATGGTGGCAGATATGTAACTTCCTATACATCGTATCAACTTCGGTTACATATCTGCCACCATGGACTAAAGTTGTTTTTCGCGTAACTCCTCAATATTTGTTTAAATGTTTGTCCACTTTTGATACAACATACGCAAAAATGTCTCTTTGAAAACGATCCACATCGGGATCGAAACGTTAGAAACATGATTTAATAATTGCACATTTGTTGTTTTTTCTATAAATGATCGAACCTGGCACCGATATCATCAAATTTATTATATGTATTAATTTCGATCTAGAAGAATTTACCGTTTGTAAGAATGATATAAGTATGCATGTCATATGACTGTATATGAGTGTGTATATATGTTTAAATGTGTATAAATGTTTTTATTGATTTACATGTTATATATGTTTTTATTGATTTACGTCGCGTTAATATTTTATAAAATGGATGTTCTACGTTATGATTTTGTTAAAATAAAAACGACAGTCCCCCTCTACGAGTGATTGACGAAACACGTCACGCCCTGTCGAGTATCAATTCCGTGTCAACTCTTTACAAAAGAGAAACTTCTTTCGGCAGGGTGTAAGCCTAATTCGCGTCACGGAATTCGCGACAGGAAAAATCGTAACGGTGATTAATATAAGTGGGGGAATATATTTTAATAAATAAAATATGATACCTTATCGATCTAAGGTATAAAAAATAGATTCCATTAAAAAAAAAAGAAGATTACCTTCACATCTCTGTAGCGGCTCCTTCTAGGAAAAAAACTCATACGCGTGGAAAACAACGCGCGACAGAATTGTTGTTATTACTTGAACAGAATGTACATCTGTCTACGAAACTTAACAAATGCGTCCAATTCTATTATACGCGAATAAATGAATTTTTGTCATTACTTGAACAGAATGATACATCTATCTACGAAAATTAACAAATGCGTCCAATTCTATTATATGTGAATAAATGATTTTCTTTATTACTTGAAAAAAATGATACAACTATGTACAAAGATTAAGAAATGTGTTAAATTCTATTATACACGCATAAATGAATTTTTATTAATTAATTTAATTTGTTTGTGTTGAGTATAATCAATGCGTGTTTAGATATAAATTATGTTAACGCAGCGTAGGCCATGAATACTCTTATTATTGTTCTTCATATATTCTTCAGTTTGTTTTAACGTTGTTCATATCGCTTTGATGTATGGTTCTGTCATATTATATAATTACATTTTGGTGATTGCATTTTGTATTTCGTGTATTCTCTATTTAATTAACATACATAACTGTTGACAGTTTGTAAGGTAACATTCCAGCCATGCCAATAGATTTCCCTTGCAGCCGAATGCTGCAAGCTTTTCAATTAACAGAGAATGATTTACCGTGTCGAAAGTCTAAATTCGAAGCTTCGAAGGCAAGTTACAGCCCTAGAATGTAGCACCTCTTCTCGAACTGTCGCTTCGTCAGCTTCTCGACGTCAGTTACGGGAATCCTACTGTAGCCACGTATCGCGTAAAGTCAACAGGGAGGATCTATTTGGTAAACATGAATGCGGCCGTAGTGAAAGTCTGCAATAAAATGAAATTCATTGAATCTCATTTAGCACGTTTGCTGAAAATAAGGAGGCATCAGTGAGTCACGTCTCGATACCGCGATCACGAGCTGTACGAGAATATTCGCTGGTGTTTACGTAGGGCCAAGAGTGTTTTGTACTTTCTCGCGAATGCAGAACAGAAATTCACGGTACATTAAAATAGTTGATGAATGCCGATAGAAGATCAATGGGTGGTTTCTTCCAGCGAGCACAGCTCGGAGAAAATAGCTCGAGCACGCTGTGAGCTCATCGAAGTCATTTCACGGGATTGATATTCGAAAAATTTCCTTTAAATATTCATGTCAGGAGGCCGACTCGCCGGACGATCTATCGATCACGGCTCGGAGGCCCGTTCGTTGACGTCTGCGAATGTTCCTTGGTGAACTGATTTCCAGGGTGATTTTTCAGTCGAATAGAAAGCACGGTGAAAAGGAAAACCCGACGATGCCGAGGAACACGTCGGTATCATTTCATCGAACGTTCTCCTGGGACAAAAGCTAATTATTTATGTGTGTAGGTGAGCATGGTGCTTTTTCGAAACAGTGGGACAAGTGATACTACTTGAAAATTTTATTCATGCGCGTGTAATAGAATTGAACACATTTGTTAGTCTTTGTAGATAGATGTATCATTATTTTCAAGTAATGAATAAAATTCATTCATGCGCGTGTAATAGAATTGAACACATTTGTTAGTCTTCGTAGATAGATGTATCATTATTTTCAAGTAATGAATAAAATTCATTCATTCGAGTGTAATAGAATTGAACACACTTTAATCTTCGTTAACCTTCGTAGATCATGTATCATTCTTGTCAAGTAACATTTTAACCCCTTGCCATAACATTTTCTTTACAGTTACAGTTATTATAACTTTAATAACGTCTTTATCTCCAGACTGTCGTAGATTCTTGTACGCTGTACATTTATTTGAATGATTAAATATTGATTACAAACGAATCCGATTTTACTTCATCTAAAATAAAAGGCGTAACGTTCATTACTTGTTAGGCTTCACAATCGACCATAATGGGTTTTCCCAAATGGAAATCCCATTAGGTCTGAAACTGAACTTTTATGTTTATTTCCCCTCGAAAATTGAATTTCAGTGTCCCAAAGGCGTACTTTCCAAATTCTTTTATAGTTATTGGGTATCAGGTGCTTGGGAGCCTTTTCATGACCTTCGGGACCATAAATCTTGGGACACCGCAGAAGGCCGCAGCTACTTTTGGACTCTACAATTGCAGTGATGAGCGCTGAAGTATACCCAAGATGAAAACAGAGTTTCATGTCCTAAAGAAGTTCTATAGAAATAGTCAAATTATTCTTTTGCTATTCTCTACTACACTTTACTACTTTATTATTACTACTTTGCCCATACGAGCGCCCACGAAGATTACGTTAATATAGTTTACCGCTCCACGCTTTTATTTATAGTCACTAATATCTAAAAATTTTATGTTATTGAAATTTATACAGAAAATTTATTATTAGTGAGGGTAGTATTAAATTAATATGAAAAATTTTATACAGAAAATTTATTATTAGTGAGGGTAGTATTAAATTAATATGAAAAATTTTATACAGCAAATTTATTATCATTGAGGGTAGTATTAAATTAATATGAAAAATTTTATATTATTGAAATTTATACAGAAAATTTATTATTATTGCGGGTAGTATTCAATTAATATGAAAAATTTTATATTATTGAAATTTATACAGAAAATTTATTATTATTGAGGGTAGTATTAAATTAATATGAAAAATTTTATATTATTGAAATTTATACAGAAAATTTATTATTATTGAGGGTAATATTAAGTTAAAATGAAAAATTTTATATAATTCAGATTTATACAGAAAATTTATTATTATTGCAGGTAGTATTCAATTAATATGAAAAGATTTCGAAGACTTTGAAGGTTCGAAGGAACGAAGGGAACTTCGATGTTTCGAAGTCTTCCAAGTGCTCGATATTTCAAAGTTTTCGAAACGTATGAATTTTCCGGTTTCTCCCATGCAAAGGATGCCCCATATAAAAAAGAGTTGCGCGCCACTTTACCCCAGAACCCTTAAGAAGCACAGCCTCCTAAATTAGTTTAGTGTACACAATACGAATACGTTCCGTCGCGTCGTAAAACCGGTAAAGCCCTCCGTGCGTAGGAACAAGGGCGAATCCGAATTGAAGTAGGTGCACTCCACAAGTAGGAGTTCCCTCAAGTTCGATCGTTTCTTTTTTCAATCTTCTAATAATTTACTATGGAGGTTCGACAATTCGAAACTTTGATTCTTATCGCCTTCGAATTTTCAGAAGTCTCGAAGATTCTGCAATCGAAGCTTCGATATTATTATTTATTATAGACGGACTGAAGCCCTTTTACATAAGTCTTTACAATAATAAAAAAAAGAGAAAGATATAAGACTACTCGTCTAATAACAAAAAAGGGACATATGCAGAAAAAGAAAAAGATACTACCACTAATATCTAAAAAAATTATTTTCTCCCTTTTAGTGCATTTTAATGTAAGCGTGGCTTTTAGAACAGTTTTATTTCATTGTCACAACGGAAAGAAATGAGGGAACGCTTCGGGAACTGTTATAACAGTAGCGGCGAGAATATTTATTGCGATGATAAAGAACGGAGGGGGTCGGGATCGTCAATCGTGGGCGTTCCGAGGTGTGAATGGCCACGGATTTTTCCATGGTTTCTGCGTAAGTGCATTCGTAGGTCAACGTTTACCTGCAGGTGCATTTGTATTCACGGGCCGGCGACACGCGGTCGGGTGCAGACGGCGTCGTGTAAACGCTGCAGGTATGTACCTGCCAATGCGGATGAATCAGCTGCTGTGGAACGTTTTTATGCACCATCTCCGAGAGATAATGTGCTCGTTCTTTTCACTGGTCTCCTTATTGCTCAATGCGTTGCCGAAGAGGCTGCACGAATGCGTTAGACAACCACCTCGGCACGCTTCTACCCACTTACCGGCCCAGCCACAATGGAATTGTCACTGAAAATAGTTGCCGAAGCGGCATTGGCGTAGCCAGAGTACGACACAAATCAACTAATAATTTAAACATGACTAATGATAGTCTGACTGATTGCACGATCCAACAAATTCAAACTTTTTTGGACGTTTCGATTCTCACTATGCGATTCTTATAGAGTTTTCCGCGCTGATTCCGCATCTGTCCTTCATCTTTCTCCTATACGCACAGTTTTTGAGAAATTTGAGTTTCAGAAAAAGACATCTTTTTCGACTTGGAGCAAATATTATGATATTATTATAAAAGATATTGTATTGTTCTTTACAGCAAAAGATTCTCTATACTTTCCCGAATTCAGTGATGTGCCATACTAATACATTATGATTGTTTAAAGTCGGAAAATATGTGTTAAATAAAATAAATTATAAAAAATTATAAACTACAAAATATATAAATATAAATACAGAAAATATTTTCTTTTCTCTTCTACATTTTTCGGGATGGAGACGTTTTCTTTTTTTTTATTTAATTAAAGTCGTTTTAATCACTGTAACTCTAAAGAAAATGGCACAGCAAATTATTTTCAATTATTAGGTTGTCCCAAACGTTTCCTTCGGAATTCGGAATGTGTTTCATTACTATTGCTAAATAATAAATATTATTAAATTTATAAATATGATAAATAATAAATATTAGGCTGTCGCAAAAGTTGGTTTTTGATTGATGCACGTAATGCAAATTCTTGCTAGAATGTACGAAAACATTAACATAAAGATTATCGCATTGTTTGTATTTATTTAGCAACATTAAAGGAACACGTTTTGAAAGAAACTTTTGAGACAACTTAATATGTATGCTACAATGGTTATTTAGCTACCATGATAGCTACAAGTACAGCAACCACAATCTCCGAAAAGTTGAGAACTTTAAGGGATTTCATATCACATTCCCGCAAAAGTTTTACTTGGAAATTCGTAAAACTGCCGGATCTATAGTTTCAAAAGTGCAGTCGCATTGCACAGCGCGGTAGCAGATAAGAATTGAAACTTTAAACGTGTTTCTCGCGGAATAAAGTTTTTAAAATCGTTGCCAGAAATATCAGAAAGACTACTGGACCAAATTGGAGAACATTTTGCAGTAACATTCTGATGGCTATCATCTAGTGACTAGTTCATGACTGGATTTGTTAAGCTATTCCAAACACACGATAATATTTTTGTTTGAAAAATAGGCTGTGTTTAAACCCTTTACTCTTAAATATCGTGTCAGAATCTTGATGAATATTCTGAACAGAGTCTAATAAATGTTTAGGGGAGAGTTGCAAAAACCGTACTACCTAAGGGATTTTTGAAATATCCACTACACAATACACATTTTTACTAAAATTGTTGTTCGCAATTATACTTAAATCTTTGCAGAAACCTTCTAAATAAATATTCTACGTATGGAATAAAATTAAAAGAGTGATTTGAGTAATTTTAGTAGACCTTGTAAAAGTACGATTTATTTATTTACGATTAGTGGAGATTGTGAGCGAGGCGAACAATAGTAGTGGATGCGTTAAAAACAACGATTCGAACAATATATATATATATAAATTTTCTTCTTTTCTCAGGAAGGTACGAACTACAAAAAGTTCCAATCACCGAAATTCTAGAATAAATCATAATGCAAGGGGTTAATCAAGATTTTAGTCATCGGAGTTTCGGATAATCAAGGTCATGCTGTATATTTCTGTAAATAAAATGGCATATGCACTTCAATTGTCCACAAACACGTGTGCAAAATCCTAATGCAAAAAGTTTAATGGTGCCGCTGAATAAAATTGCTGAAGATTGATAAGAAACAGATGGCAATAAAAATCGGAATACACCCTTAATAAATTATTGTGTACGTGGGGACGGTGGGCGAGGCGAACTATAGTAGTGGATGAGTTAAAAACAACGATTCGAACAAGTCCGTCGCGTCGCCTTGATGCGTGCAGGATGTTTGTAGTTTCGGGGGGTCAAAGAGGAGTCAGTCCCGTACAAGCTTTTACGCCAAGCGACAGCAGCGAGGCGTTGCTACAGCGTGCAACTGTCTCTTGCGTCGTTTTGTTCACTGAACTAGTTTCCTCTCCTCTTCCCTCCCCAATCCATTCCAGCCACTACCACCGACGCCATCTCACTAGCACCACTGGCCCCGGCCGTTATCAAGATCACCACTGTGCTGGAAGCCGGAGGAACACGGAACAAGAAACAGAAAGAGACAGCCAGAAAAGGAGAGCGAGAGAGGGAGAGAAAGACCGAGGGAGAAGTCGAGGAGAAGGCACAGATCGAGTCCGGCAGAACTGTCTGACTTTTAGCGAAGATTCTTCCGAATTTAGTTCGACTACAAGGAATTCCTCTTCAGGAAATGATGTCCGTCGGAAATCCTGCAGAGGAATAGGGAGGAGACACACTCTTGTTGTGTTGTACTTAAGTACTAATTCAAGCTATAAGTTCTTATTCTTAAAATTATGTGTCTAAACGGTGGCCAAAGTACAACGTTTCGATGTAAAGGATTTCATCTGAATGGCAATAGTTCAAGCTGTAAGGATCTATAAAAATTAGCTTTAAAAATTATTTTTAATGTTACTATATTAAAGTGCACTTTTCGATGTAAAAAATTTAGTACATATGAATGGTGATGTCATTAAGAAAGAGTTCAAGCTATAAGCACCTATAAAAATTAGCTTCATAAATTAGTTTTAATATTGCTACATTATGTGCCTAAAAGTTGACCAACATACAATTTCTTAATTTAAAGAATTTTGTTCATCTGAGTAGTAATATTCTTAAGTACTAATTCAAGTTATAATTCCTATGAAAATTAGCTTCTTAAATTAGTTTCAACATTGCTACATTATGTGCCTAAAAGTTGACCAACATACAATTTCTTAATTTAAAGAATTTTGTTCATCTGAGTAGTAATATTCTTAAGTACTAATTCAAGTTATAATGCCTATGAAAATTAGCTTCTTAAATTAATTTCAACATTGCTACCTTATATGTCTAAAAGCTGTCCAACATATAATTTCTTAATTTAAAGAATTGTATTCATCTGAGTAGTGATGTCCTTAAGTACTAATTCAAGTTATAATGACCTATGAAAATTAGCTTCTTAAATTAATTTCAACATTGCTACATTATATGTCTAAAAGCTGTCCAACATATAATTTCTTAATTTAAAGAATTTTGTTCATCTGAGTAGTGATGTCCTTAAGTAATAATTCAAGTTATAATGACCTATGAAAATTAGCTTCTTAAATTAGTTTCAACATTGCTACATTACATGCTTAAAAGTTGGCCAAAGTACAATTTCTTGTTTTAAAAATTTTTGTTCATCTGAGTGGTGATATCCGTAAGTACTAATTCAAGCTATAAGCAGCTATAAAAATTAGCTTCGGAAGTTAATTTGAACGTGGCTAAATTATGTGCCCAAACACTAGCCAAAGTACAATTTCTTGATGTAAAATGTAAAGAATTTAGTTTATCTGAGGGGTGATGTCATTAAGTAAAAGTTCAAGCTATAAGTACCTCTAAAAATTAGCTTACAAAATTAATTTTAACATTGCTAAATTGTATCTCTAGTTCAGTTTTCCATTATTCAAATACTGTGAATTGTTATGATTGTTTCTTCACACATGTACTAAATGTTTTATAAAAAAAATATATGTTATATTACATTATAATTTTCTGATTTACAGCAAGCTATACATATAAATTCGTAGAAAGTCTACACAATCGAATGATTAATCTACATAAATGCATCATCGGTTTGATGATGAAAAAACTCTATCATAATTTTTTAAGAGAATTAGTTCGGTTAATTGACGCCCTACTGTATGTTAATTCCACGTCTTCGTTTAGTTACAAGAATACATTATCGAATAGTGTCTGTAATTTGTTACATGAACTACGTTATACCAGATTCTGCAATTGGTTGTGAGTAATCCTTTAGGCAAATGGCACGGAACTTCGAGAAAGATATTCGAAGGAAGCAACATCGACTGAGAAACAGCCCAAAAGAAGGAGAGAAGCAAGAGAAAGATACGCGAACATGAAAAAAGTCGATATCTTCTTCTTGATGAATGGGTGTTCCCGTACGTAGTGCTTTATTAAGTTTAGTACCGAGATTGTCCAAGCAAGAAGCGATAAAGATGAAAGTTAAGAATATAGAACCGAGGACAAGTGCAGAAACCGTAATTAAGGAAGTGATATCGTAAAATTTAAGTAGAGCTTTAACGATTAGATCGACTGTACTTATGCTTTCCCTCGGATGAATTATGGAGTAGAGGGAAAAAAGAACAAATTACGCGTGTAATAGTCGAAGTAGAAATTAAGATGAAGTATCATCAAGTAGACATGATTAAACACGCCTGTAAGTTCGATTAAAGTTTTACGAGTGATCTGTTACTTTGCGGCGAGCTGATAAGAAGGATGAGTGACTTGATGACTAAAGAAAAAAATCATAAAACTTTGATTGAACATTTTGACTACGCTGTTTCACAAAAATTTTAATATAATAAAGAAATGATTTATGTACAATTACGGCGTACAGAAAAAATACATGAAATGCCGAATGGTGAAGGTTTTATTATTAAATAATTGAGGATAATTATTATTTTTGTAGTTTAAAGGATAAAACGTGATCTGATAGTTTTATAATATTATTTATGTACTTTTTCGTATTTTATTCATGGTGTATATTGTATAATATTTATTGTTTGGATAATATTATTAATAAATTGCTATCCTTGTATGTTTTGTATATAATTGTTTAAATGTAAAAAATAAAATTTATTATTTGAATGAAATAAAATTTAGTATTTTGATAATCATGGTGAATCGATTTGTTATTTGGATATTTTGTAAAACATATTTCTACAATAGTAGAAATACACAATATAGTAGTAGAATACAAAATATAGACGATTATATAAATAAGATAAGAATATAGAAGAATATATAAAGAAATATCGAAGAATATATGTACATTATTTCTTAGCTACAGCTTCATCATATTTTATTTAAATTACCTTCAATCTAATAGTTTAGAATTCAAAAATAAACTTTGTTATTATTCTCATAGTTCAAAGAATAAATCGTGGTGTAATAGTTATATAATATTATTTGAATACAATTTTGCTGTATTTTGATAATCATGATGACTTAAAAAATATATTCCTACCATTGTCTAGACTATTATTTCCTAACCTTACGTAAGTATCTAATTAACAGTATTTTTCATCCAATTTTTAAAAATTGGGCTACTAAATATACAAACATTTTTATAATTACACAGCGGATCTCGTTGCTCTTATCTTATTAGCTCGATGCATATGAAATATCTGAAATTTCTACAAGTTTATATCAATTGAAGATACAAATCTTTTAAGACCTGTCATCAGTTTCTAATCACTAGCCTCCGGATGTTTATGTAAAATAAAAAGTTTGTGCATCAATTGCAAGATGCAGGAGCTAAATATAAATTTATATTCTTCATTAATAATTTCAATGTGATGAAAATAATATATTAATACTCTCAAAATCTGTTAATATTTTCACTTTTTAAAATTGCACTTTCTTATGTTTGTTACAAATGCATAAAATCTGCTAATAAGAATTAGTGGATAAGTAATGAGAAACTACAGCGGTTCTATATGCAAAATAAAAATTGTCCACCTGAATCGCCACAAACAGAATTGACGTAGAGATTTATTTTCTTTGTTAATATGTTTAACAGGTTGAAAATAATATAATACTACTTTTAAATTCTTCTAATGTTTTTACTATTTTAAATCACACCTACTCATTTTTAATCAGAAAATGTTTTAAACTACGGTACAGACGAATCGTAGAATAAAAATGAAGATTACAAAGTGAGAGAAATATGTAGAAATAATAAAAGTTGTGCCATCAGAGTAAACGATAATATTGAAAGAAGATAATTGAGCAGATGCATCGGGCGCGGAGCGAAGTTATTTCAAAGAGAGGAGAATGGAAGTCGGTTCAGGCAAGAGTATTGAAGCAGCAGAATTTTGACGGTCACGATACTTCATCAAATAAGAAAACAACAATATCTGCAGATCTTCAGCTCCTCTGAATGGAGGTTCACGAAAAAGAAAAGAGTCGGGAGACGCAGAACCAGAAGAAGAAATGGACAGGGTCGCAAGAGTAAAAGAAACTGAGCGGATTAAAAAGAGCAGCGGATGGCTTCTCACGGAACTTAAAGATAAATACGTACACCGTTTAAAGGAATCTCGAAGGGACAAATAAAACGACCGAATTCAAAACGAGAAGAACGAATTTAAAGAGGCAGTCGAAAACATGGAAGTCGATGAAACGCGTTCGAAAATTCGTGAACAGACCATCGTTGTCTTCTTCTTCTTCTTGGCTGGCTTTTACCTGCACTCTGATGAAACAGAAGTAAAAAGTCAACCCATAATTAAACAGACGGAGAAAGAATATGCAGAATGAACATTCGGCATGAGCTAAATACATGCCTGCTAACCGCAGGGATACTTCTGTGTATCTTCTACAGTCTACCACAAAGAATTCATTTTAAAGATTGCCTATACATAGCTAAATAGTTTTCTGTAATTATTATTTGTTGAACTGTAAATGAAACATTATTGCTGAACATCAAATGCTCTTGAAACTTTAAATCTGTTTATTTGAATAATATGTCTCGAGTTAATGTTGATTATAATAAAAATATAAAATATTTTATAAATTATTTATCATATAAAATATTGATACAAACTTGATTAACAATTTAAAAATTGTATTGTAGAAATTAATGACATTTTAAAATGAATTTTTAAACATGTATGTACACATATGTACACGTTTGTTAATACTAAAAATTATTCTACTACTAGGAATTACCTGGTTTTTAAGCAGTTTTTGTTAATTTTATTGGACTGTTTTAAGAGAAATAGATGAGGAGAGGGAGCACGAATTGAGCGGACAAAATTACCCTCTCTCTGCCCACCGATAGAGTGGGAACACAAGTCTTATTGTGGCGACTATAATTATACAAAATGATACAGCATAAACTTCATGGTTTTTTATGCACTTCGAAGAAACATGGAAGAATTCAATGAACATTTTAAATATTGTTTACAGAATTCAGTTACGTTGAAAAATATTAAAATTCAAGACTTTAAAAGTATACAAATAAATACGATTTAGCAGTAAATTATGTTACAGATGTTCGCCTTCTCCTGATGTTTCTCTTATGTTTGATAACTATTTCTAAAAAATCCTCACATCTGGTTTTATTTCTTGCTATCTACTAAAATGGGCATTTAATAAAATATTACACCTATGCAGTTACTTTTAAAGTTTTAATGTAAAGAGAAAACCCGATATTTGCAAAAGTGCATAGAAGTGTGTTTTCTAAGGTTTTTTTATTGGAATTAAAATAATTGTTCTTTTTGGCGACAAAAATTAAATTTTCGTGCTGTCATAAATATTCTAATTTTATGTGCGATAGAAAGTTTCAACTTTGAATATTTTTCAATACGATTTTAGCAGATTGTTTTCAAATAACTTCTTAATTGTATTATTTAATTTCAAAATATAAAAGCTGACTAAATAAAAGAGTCAAGTTTGCTATTTATTGGAGAAGGGGTTGGTAAATGGCTTGGTGTACACATTAATTATTAATAATATTAAATTAATGATACGTCGATTTAAAAGAAATTTTACTATCTCGCTAGATTTCTACTTTCCATTTCGATAGAGATGAATATTAAATATAAATATACCGTTAAATATAATTCAATTAAATGATTGCATTTTGAAAGTGTAAATTCAAATAGATTAACAATAATGTTTATACGTACATTCATGTAGTTTTCGTTTCGGACCGCCAACAATTCTACAGTTCGAATACTTTTGTTGCTCACTGTACATGCACGGTTTAAAGGAACTTCAAAGGAATATGGAAGGTAGCCGAATTAAATATGAAAGGAAGAATTGGAGGAGGTAGTAGAAGAGCTGGAACTGGTGGAGCTCCCTAAAGATCACGCAACGCATCTTCTCTTCGTCTTCATTTCATTCCGCAACTTATCTGATAAAAGGATTCTAATTAAAATTAATGGGAAAAAAGATGCGGAATAAACGTTCGTATAAAGCAAAGAACATCGTTAGTTTATTATCTTTATTTGAAACGACCTGCAATGGGTACACTGCTCTCGTACACTTTTGATATCGAGTAAGCCAATTGTTTGTGAAACTTGTCATTAGTGACATTAAAACTAATCCTACCGACCATGAAAAATCACTGTTATGCATAATATTATAAACTATACTGCGGACCTTTATGCAAAATAAAAAATGCCTGCGTCGATTCCAAGACACAGAGGCTAAATAAAAATTTCTTTCTTGTTTTAATTATATTATTATACTGAAACTAATACGTTGACGTTCTTGAATTTTTTAAATATGTCTACTGCTTTACACAAATTTTAAAAAATTTTTAAAATACATTTTGTAGATCTGTGCGAGTTAAACATATTCTGAAAATTTCGTTAAAATCGATCGAAGTTGCAATGAGCTACAAATGTTTAAAGATGGTAAACGTTACAGGTTTTCGGCTTCTAACTGCAATAAATGTAAGGATTCTTACATCTTTCAATGCCTGTCGTTTTTTCCCCGCATCAATCGATTTTGACGAAATTTTCAGAATATATTTAATAGACACAGATCTACAAAATGTATTTTTTTTAAATTTTCCATATAAGCCCACGCAAAAAAGTTGTAAAATGCTACTTTTAATATTTTGTGTACAATTTCGATTAATTGCAATTTTTGAAAAAATTTCTTTTCACATCCTGTAGTAAACTAATTGCTCCAACTTCCCAAAAACGTTCAAACAGTATAGTACAATATTTAAAAAGTTATCATCCTTTTTAGAACGTGCGAATATTAATTCGGGCTACTGTATTATTATTTCCTGATAAATTCGAAATAGTATTAAAACAAAGTATGATCGAAGCATGATAATCCGGTGCAATCAGCACAGTTACCCTATCGAGGTCCTACCGTATTCAGGAAATGGATGTTCGAGTGCGAGAGGTCCTTTGTTTACGAGGAACAAGAGAGGATGCGAAGATGAGGAGGTTGAACTGGATGAAGTATGCGGCCGATGTGAACGGAGCTTGAATTTCGTTCCAAGGAGTTTGGAGAAGGACAAAGAAGTCAGGAAGAAGAAGATGAAGGGAGACCACAGGGACAGAATACGAGGAGAAGAGAAGGAAAAGAAGAAGAAACGTGGTCTCGCCGCCGCATACCTTACACGACGCGTAATGAGAACATACCAGCGTCGTTCGGCCTGCTATCTGCTATCAAACGGATACCACCGGTTCAACCTCGGATAAACCATGTACCGGGCCCCAAGCAAATTCGAATTTCGTTTCAAAAGACTCAACTGGTTGATTTTGACTTAACCCTTTGCACTCGTTTGTCCCCTTCGAAGCACCACTAAAAATTGCTATACTATTATTCAAAATATTGTTTACATTATTAAATGCATCGGTATCTAATTAACTACTATACATTTCGGTATTGTATGATATATCATACCAATACCATATCCATAAAATTTCAAAAATCATAGGAAATGGAAATATTGTAGATCCAAAGAAATGTTTAATTTTCCAGTTAAAATAGTTCCGAGTGCAAAGGGTTAATGAAGCGTTATACATATAAGATTCGAAAGGGAATAACTACGATACATGTGATCCATATCTGCCGTATGCATACAGTGAATCACGAAAGTATTTAAATGCACTTTAAAAGAGTATAACTTTTTTATAATTGTACGAAACGACCCGATGTTTCGTAAGCAATTAGAAGCATTGGTTTAATAAACGATCTGCGAGAAAGATTTTCCAGAAATTACAATTTACACAATTGCATGCAAAAGTAAAGAAAGTATTTTTTTAAACTTTTCTATTTGGGCCCTTAATCAAAATTTAAGATACATGTTTTGTGGATCTATGTTAGTTATACGCATGCTGAAAATTTCATAAAAATCGAAATTTTTCGTTGAAATGATTTGTTAATCCATTAGTTTGAAGGTGTATTGTATTTTCATATGTAAAACACATTAAAAATAATCATAAGGAAGTATTTGAACGTTTACTTTTCGTATATCACTTGACGTAATGTAATTTAAATTAGATATCTATTTTCCATAATTATACTTTTATTTACACAGGAAGTAACGTAAGTATTTCATCATTTTAACTTATTTCTCATCAACGAACCTTCTAACTTGTAGGAACACCTTATTTTTTTACTTTTGTATGTATTTATATCCATTCAGCTTATAATTTAAAATAAAATGTCATCGCTTATCTCATGTCTATCGAAAGTTCTTTGATTTTGACACGGATTTCATCGGTTTGTCCGACTGAGCATCGTGTCGATTCGAGATTACGCATCACGATCAGAAAGCAACGAAAAATCCGCTGAACCCGTCGAATTCCATTGCCAAATTATATGTTTCCAACTCGGGAGTCTATTTCACGAATACTCGGAAACACTCGGCAGACAATTATTATCAATCCAAAACCATGGGAACGGTTGTGAAAGTCTGTTTCTACTGATACCTATCTCGGACTGTAGAAAAATGACGATGCAGGCCTTAGTACAGAATAAATTCTAAGCATTCACGCTCCAAGAGTTTATCATGTGAACTATTAGGTCGTAAACTAAGTCTTCACGTTTTTCCAATATATTTTTAGTTAGGATCAAGTATATACAGGGTGGAACATTAATTGTATTAAATTGCACAATGGCTACATACACTGCTGAACAAATTGACATACAGGCTGTGTCAAAAATGTACTTCCTTCAAAGGGGTGATTCCTGAGGCCATTCGAAGTAATTTTTTTCATTGCGAAAATCTTCGTGGCTTCGTTAACCAGTTAACTCTTTTCGTCTATACGTTTTACACTTTTTAGTATAGCTATACGAGCCGTTTATTTTTGAAAATGGCCTAAGTCTATTTTCGAGAAAGATCAAGCTAACAATTTTAATATTTACATTTCTACGTTATCTTTTCATTCCGAAGCAAATTGTAACTAATATATTTAAAATCACAAAGATTTTGTGAAAAGGAAATTAGCTGGTTAATAGAATGATACAAATTTTTATTTTTAGAATGGCCTAAGTCTATTTTCGAGAAAGATCAAGCTAGCAATTTTAATATTTACATTTCTACGTTATCTTTTCATTCCGAAGCAAATTGTAACTAATGTATTTAAAATCACTCTAAGATATTAATGGATGAGAATACAGAGTTTAAAATACTGAATGTTATGTTACATTATTTTCTGAGAGGCATAAAGCACTGTTATGTTACATTCCTTTATGAGAAGAAGAAAACAATGTTGTGTTACATTATTTTCTGAGAAGAAGAAAACAATGTTAAGTTACATTACGATAAACTAAAAATAGAGGAAACTGTTAAACCCTTAAAATTTATTTATCATTAATATATTAGATACTTTACAGAAAACATAATGGGAAGAGATATGCGTGTGCATATAGGTAAATTAATAAAAATAATAATTATTACGGCAGTAACAAGATGTGTTTTGAAATAGCAATGATAAAATTGATATTGTACTGATGATTATGATATCAATATTTTAACACAATTGATTATTAATAATTTACAATATAATATTAAATGGATTACAATATTATCACAACAGTAAAAAAGAACGTACAATTAGCAGATTGCTTCAAAGTTTTATTTTTTGATTCAATGATTGATTGAGAAATTATTGACACGTGATAGGGGTGTAGCTCACAACCACAGGAAATATGGTTTTATAAATTATCAATAAAAAAAATTAATGCAAAATAGATTTAGTAGGTTCTACAAAGCTTCTCAGGATATAAAAAATTTCTCGTGAAACGTGAGCTATTTATCTTTACCCTTACCTATCAAAACCGCTTAAGATTGTTCAACTTTAAACACTCGTAACTTTTGATCCAGTGAATTCCTAACGTTACAACTTGGATTATTGGCATTTGCTCGTAAAAATCTACGGAAACACGTATCAAAATTCTAAAATTTGTGGTTTCCTCAGGCGAGGTTCGACCCAGCAACCAACTAGCATCCTTCAAACCAGCTGAAATGGTGACGGGTAAATAATTGACGCAATTCATTCTCGAATTGTATTAAACCTGCTATTTTATTATCTGTGCTTTTTGAGCGGTCCGTCGTGAAATTTTTCGCTGGTTTTCCTTATTTGCGTCGTTTCGTACATCCGCGATCACGGGCGATCGCGTGTTTTCTCGTTTCGTGCTTTGTTGGACACAGTTTCGATCGTAATCGATTCGAAAAATCGCGTTCATTCGTTGCGGCTCGGTTTTTCTCGTCTACCTGTCATTCTTTCGTTCGTCGGATCTTCGCGGGCACAACTCCCTCCATTATCGATACAAATATTAGCGATAAGAATAGCGATATAATTGTGATAATTCCACAGACACGCCGGCACGTGGCGCGTCTGCGTTTGTGCTGAATATTTTGTACACGAGTAACGATCTCGTGGCCAGTGATGGGCAGCGTCGAATGCTTTTGTAATTGAAACACACTGCTGCACAAAAGAAAGAAGCATCCGGCCATATTCAATAGAAAAACGTAAAAAACCAAACACGAATTCCGCTGTTCAATTGAACAGTTCTTGAGAATATATCTGTAATCGCGGATTATCTAATACTTTAAACGCAATAAATCAATCATTGTACAATAGAATTTCTACATAAAGTTATTGTTTGATATTGTATCTTATAATTATACTGGGTGCTTCTTTATTTTGCACAGAAGTGAACGTGTAAAATACCAAATACTTCTATTGGATGTAGAAATCGGTTGGCGAGTCACTTGACATTTTGCATTTGAATCTTTGACATGTCTTTCAACCTAGAAGATTTTTTTTCTCCAAATTGAAAATGCAATAAAAATCAATTAGTCACTCAAGGATACCAAGGAATTTATGATCTCGGTCAATATTTGTTATCATTATTCTCTTGAGCTAATATTAAATCTTTTTTTCTTCTACAATTGTTTCAGCTTAAAACTTGTAATTTAAGTATCAATTTAAATTATTAATGTATTTAGTTGTCCAATCTAAATATTCACGTGACATCATAAATTTATTCATTGATTAGTTAAAAATTAAAGAATATAAACGAATACAATATATAATTGATACAGTCAAGTGAGATATAACGTACGTTTAATTAAATATTGTTCAATGTTACTTAGTATATTGAATTCATAAACATAGACGACACTACTAATTACTTAGTTTATCAGAAATGTGAACAATTTTTAAGAAAATATTAATAATGACTCTGTTGTTATTTCTTATGAGAAAGTACTTATTTTTTCAAAAACAGAAATGTGATCCATATAAACCAGCTCCCTCGAGTGTTTCTCTTTTCCTAAACCGCTTTTAATTCATAAATTGTAACCATAAAATTTGTGACTTATATCCACAAGAATATTATTAAGTTTCTTTGATAAAAAAACGACGATAAAAATGCATTGCAATGAAGAAACGACCTTGAGCACCTATGTGATTTTCTTTCTTCTTTGTTAATTATGTTTTGAAACAGTCGCCTTAAAGCTAAGTCGAGTTCTATGTCTGTAAGTGAAACGTGGGAATCCGTCTAATTAATACAAGACACATTTGGTGAATATACAATCCACATTCTCGCTTTTGATGTTCGACGCTCGTTAAAATACGAATAAGACAATTCAATTCCTGTGTATCAATAAGACAATGCGATGTTGTTACACGTATTATATAAAGACCGAATCCAAAAGTCGAATCGCTATACAAATTCGTACTAAATATGGCGAGCACGTGTTCAGGATTTCAGCGAGAAGTGTTAACACTTTCGCGGACGATTACGCATTACTACGTTCCTTTTTGTCTCTTTCAGGACTTTAGCAATTAAAATATTCTTTCGATATAAGACGACGATGTTTCTTTCGCAACAAGAAAATCTCTAGCCTCCTTCGACTGCTCTTTACTTCACCGGATTCAAAACTTTTGCCATTTTTCTATAAATTGTTATATGTTTGGTATGTGATCCAGTAGATTTGTACCCGGGCAACCAGCAGATCGAAGTTTCGATCGTGTAGGATCGATGGTTCAGAAGTTATGGTCCCTCAAAGTTGAGCAATTTGCAGTGTTTTAACTGGTCCGGGTTAGGTTTTCATAAATATTTTCCACGATATTTCTTCTCAAACATTTTCTGAGAGATTTTCTCTATGTTAGCGAAATTACTGCGTGCCCGTGCTGCCATCTAGTTCTTCTTCCGTGCTTCTAAACTTTAAACGAACATAATTCCCGAACCATTGATCCTACAGGATCGAGACTTCGATCTGCAGATTTTCCGGGCACAAATCTACTGGATTACATACCAAATACATAATAATTTGTAAGAGAAAGGCAACAATTTTGAGTCCGGTAAAGTAAGATTTACCCCCCTCTTCTTCTTTCGAAGTTGTCCGCTCGACACTGCTCAGTGCCAGAATCTTCATGATTTGCGGACAACTTTATGGGACACATAAACTCTTAGCCTATTCAAGAATAATGCCAAGCCTAATAGGTAGCCTGATCTATCGTCTTATATCAGAAGAAAACTGTATAATTGTGAGGCGACAGACACATTTACCGATAAAATTAACTGAGTAATCAACGCTCGACTCTGCAATTATTAGACTGCGGATCTTTATGCAATTATGGCTTTTGAAAGCTTTAAAAAAATGTTAGGATATAAGATACGACAGGATTCAGTACGATTTTAATTTATTTCAGATCTAAAAAGGCTACTACCACAGAAAGTAAGATTTTATCTAATTCGAGTTTCTTAATATTCGTCTATAAAAATTGCACATTGCATAAACATCCTCAGTCTAGTAATTATACTTGTGAAATTTGCGTGCATCTGTGTGTGTAGGAATGTATGCTGTTTACTTTTCAAGAACATAAAGAGATGTGAAAAATCGGTATACATTTAACACGTATAAAAGTGACTGACAAGTATGCTGTTTAGAAAAATGATTCTGTGCTTCTATTTTATCGGTAACTATGAAGTCGATTATTTTTTCGAAATTAGAAACGTTTGGTGCCAAGTTATTCTCAAATTTGTTTATGTTTGTTTGAACGGTGCATTGAGATTCGAATGATGGCTACCAGGTTCTGATCGACTGCGAAAGTTTTAACAATCGTGTCTGACGTATTATTGACAGTAACTACTCGAAGCAGCGTTTCTCAAACATGGACGGTTGATAAGGAGAAAAGCGGTGAAGGAATTATCATTTCCATGTTGCGTTCAGTTCGTTTATTAATTATGTATAATAACGACGAGCACACTTACAATTAGCGACAACGTAATTTTAATAAAATAATAACCTCTTCGGGGGGGGGGGGGGGGAACAAAAGGCCGATGCAAATGGTACAGATTGTGCGTGTACATGTTATGTAAAGATCCATGGTGGGGGAAGTCAGTCACAGAAGTCAATCAATAAATAAACAACAAGTAAACAAACAACGGGACTACTCGAATGAAAAAATAACGTAGCATTTACTTAAATGAATAATGACAATGTAATAAGAAACGAGCCACAAGTTTCTCGATTACCTTAAAATCTAAAATCTGTCAGGGCAGAAGTGGTACTTTTGAAATAGCATGAAATTTTTAGAAACAAGAACCAACACGTTCGACAGCCAACGAATGCACGTGGTCGTATAATAAAGTGAAATTGTAATTTTTTGTTTCTTAATGTAATCCAAGTAATTTATATTGTTCATGTAAAATGTCAAGAGTGTAAGAGAAAGTAGAAAAGTTAAAAATAACGTTGAAAACAGCTACATGTTCATTGTCGAAACAAGAAATTACATATTGCTTCGTTAGGGGGCTGTTTTACGAATCTACATCGGTCTAGTTTACTCGTGGTACACGTTTTCCTATTCTAAGTTCTATGCTTCGTTTCTCTCGGCTCACCCTATATACATTTATATACACAACTTCACTTTCGATGCAATAAATGACGTTGATAAATTAAAATTAAATTACTTAGGCTAAATTAAATTAAAAATAAATTAATCGTGTGCGATGTCGTTGAAGGATTCTTTCACGAGAAGTCGAACGTAGAAAAGAAAATCAGATGGTTGGTAGGTATATATCGGATTCGGTGGAGAGAATGTGTGTTACGAAAAACATTTAACGAACATTTAATACGACAGACATTTTCAAAACTTCACAAATGTCAGCGAGCGATCTGCCAGTTGTTTCGTGCATCATAGAATTACAGAAAATATAACGAAACGGATATTCTCACGCTACTCACAAACAAAACTTCGATAATGCACATTGAAATTCTCGTAAGATTATAATGTTAACATCTAGAAAGAAATTGTAATTTTGAGAAACGTTGCTTGAAGTGTTAATTGTATATTAATTACTTAATCACGCGAAGGAACACTTTACGAGGAAATCAATTTAGCAAGAAATTGTTTATGTTGGTAAAAACGCGTTTCGTATTTACATGGCCGTTGGTATTCAGCTGTTGACAGTTTATATTCGCATGAGTCGATCGTGTCTCTTTGGTCAGATTGTTTGTTGTTTGATTATATTACTTTATAATTATGTTGACGTAAAATCCTACCTTTATTTTGCTTAAAGAAAATAGTATTTTAAATAAGATATACAATTTTGAAAATAAAATATTTCTATTATAACAATCGGAACCACAAAATAAAATATTTCTATTTTAATAATCTGAAACACAAAATAGAATATTCAGCAAAATAATCTCTACCTTGAGATTCAAAATGCACTAAATAAAAAAAAAAAATAGAATATCGTATTCTTTGTGCCTACTGAGGTTGTTGATAAACATACAGAGTATCTTATAACCAGGAAACTATTTCTACTCATATATCTATTGAATGTGAACCATTATTTTCAGCAATAATATTTAAAATTGAAATTGAAAATAAAGACAAAGTCCAAATATTTTCAATATTCTTAAAATAAAATACTATTTTCAAAAATTACTGCCTCAAATAAATTATTCTATTATCAAATAATTACTGCATCAAATAAAATATTTTATTTTCGAACAATTACAGCATCAAATAAAATATTTTATTTTCAAAATTGTACAAATACTTTAAAATAAATAGGATTATTTATTATTTACTAATTAAAATACTATTTTCCCCAGCTCTGGCCCATCACTGCGTACGTAATTAATTAACAACTCCATATACAGTGAACCACGAAAATATTTGAACCCACTTTAAAACAATATAACTTCTTTACAATTGTATCAAACGACCTGATGCTTTGTAGGTAATTCAAAGTATTGGTTTACTAAATGATCTGCCAAATAGATTTTCCAAAAATTAGAATTTACAAGGTTGTGTGGAAAAATGAAAGAAGAATTTTTGAAAACATTTTTATTTCGGCTCTTAATGAAAATGTAAAATGTTTCTTTCGTAGATCTATGTTAGTTACACGCATGCTACGACTAACATCTACAAAACGCACATTTTCAATTTTCATTACTGCCTCTTTCACTTTCCCATGTAATTCGTAGCAATTGCAATTTTTTCGAAATTATTCTAGCATGTCATTTGTGTAAATCAATTCTTCGAATTGCTAAAAAATAGTCAGGTCGATTGGTTCGATCATAAAAAAGTTATACCGTCTTAAAGTGTGTTCAAATGCATTCGCAGTTCACTGTGGTTTCCTCTGGGAAAGAATTCCCGGCGTTGGAAATGATTTCTTGCTGAATTCGCTCCCGAAGTGAAAACGTTTCGTCGTCGGACAAATACAATAACGCTACGAAGAACCATGAATTATTATAAAATATCATTCACCGACACATAGACTGACAATACGTATGCGATCGCGTGTGTAACAATAAGATCGAACTTCAATAGAATCGGAGATATCCACAGCTACGTAAAAATATGAAGATGCGGGAGGAGGAGGATCTCGTTGACAAAATTTTTGTAGAAAACTTTAAGCAAACGCGTACCTTGGTATTTTGTTCTCGAGGCGGAAGTTAACGACTCGTAATTTCGGGCGTTATCGGTGCCGATGGATTCGATTGTTATTAAACGACGATGATCGTTGGAGGTGGTGTCTCGAAACTTTGTGCAATCAATTTAATACTCGATGGTATGAGCTTAGTTACATTTCTAGTTCACGCGTTCCGGAAACAGCGTATGAGATAGATCGGTGTTCCTGGCGATTTCCGTGAGAATCTTTACGCGATGATGAATGTCGATCGTGTGTCTCAATAATAATGCTTGGACTTCTGAAGAATCGCGAATTTCACGAGTATTCGCGAGATGAACCACGTGATGAATTTCCGCGCGACAATCGAGACGACGATGACGATGGTGGTGGGCGAGTTCGTGATCTGCGACAATGTTCGTTAGGAACCGGAAACGGGAAGGGTCGACGGAAACCGCAACGTGTCCTCGCTGCTTCGACTTCTTTGCTTCCTTATGCGGTGAATCGGCCTGTGTCAACCAATCTTTATCCATCGATCAATCGAGTATTGGAGGGCGGCGAGCCATCTGCAAAGCAAACAGATTTCCTGTCAGAACCCACTCGATTAACCCTCGGAATCCTGCGAGTTCTACAGAGTGTTTCGTTTATCCGATAACGGAAATATTCTCGTGACGCACTGAACTTACGAATGTAAGAATGTTTATACTACCATGTCGATGACTAAATGTATTATATATTTACCTGTTATTGATTTATACTGTTATATCTAATATTATTGATTTATACGTTGCGTTATTATTTTGTTCACAAATCCATGTTACCATGAGTTTTGGTTAAATAAACAGTTTCCTACGAGTGAGTAAAGGATATTGACGTGTCAAACCTTCTTACAAATTCAGAAGTGGGATCGATTTATGAATTTATGTCTTTATGTTCAAGTAATATTATGTTTAGTTAAGTTTTCAAGGTTTAGTATCTTCTCTATCATATTTATACATTTAATCGAGGACGATTAATTTGTCAGGATGACCGAATTGTAAGAATGTTTATACCACCATATCGATGACTAAATACGCGAAGAAAATTTTTTGTTCGCTAAAATTGTTCGGTATGAAGCGAACAATCACATGGTGTAATTTTTCACAGGATTCGAACGGTGGAGGGAGAAATTTCAAAGAGCAATTAATTTTGTTAAATGGAAACACTTTTTTTTTTGTCATAACATAATAGCATTTTCCAAGACGAATTCAACGACATATCGCATCATGTTATTTACTGGTACAAAACGCGTGAATGAAGGAACACTAAGTTTGAACTATTTCTTATTAATAACATCGCTAGTTAAATAAATAAAATTCTTTACTTCGAAAAATTGTACTTGGACCAGCTTCTGGCCATTTTTGCACAATGTGCGACAGATTTTCTTAGATCAAAGCTTTACTGTTTAAGGAATTGGAAGCAGGATGTGTTGATCCTGAAGCAGGGACAATGTTGTCCCTGAACAGTTAAAGAGTTGCATAAGTGCTTGGATCCCAGGTTAAAAATTTACTAATGGGTGAAATTGATTCGTGCAAAAAGGGTGTATTTGACTTGAAAAAGCGTGAACTTGGAGTAAAAAATGGTAAAAAATAATTTGCAAAAGGGTGAAATTGATTGACAAAAAGGTGAAACTGATTTGCAAAAAGGTGAATTTGATTTGCAAAAGGGTGAAATTGATTTGCAAAAAGGTGAAATTGATTTGCAAAAGGGTGAAATTCATTTCAAAGAGGATGAAATTGATGTGCAAAAGGATGAATTTGATTTGCAAAATGGTGAAACTGATTTGTGCAAGAGGGTGTATTTGACTTGAAACAGCGTGAACTTGGAGTAAAAAATGGTGAAAATAATTGGCAAAAGGGTGAAACTGATTTTCAAAAAGGCGAATTTGATTTGCAAAAGGGTGAAATTGATTGGCAAAAGGGTGAAACTGATTTTCAAAAATTGAAATTGATTTGTAAAAGGGTAAAATTCATTTCAAAAAGGATGAAATTGATGTGCAAAAGGGTGAAATAGATTTGCAAAAGGATGAAATTGATTTTTCCAGAAGCCATAAATGATTCGTGAAAAATTCTTTACCGTTTCTTGTCCATATCGGATTCAGTGGCAAAGATGTAGCTCCTCTGTGTCGGGTCCGGCGGTTGCAGTGCGAAAGTGTGCCTCCTGCCACCGGAAGTCGGCGCGCTGCCGTGCACCCTGAAGCCGTGAAGACAGGCGACGCCGAAAGCTTTCTCGGCGTTCGCGTCGTCGTAGAAGTAGATCGCGGCGTTTTTCAACACGCAGTATCGCCTGGACCAGCCGGTCGGTGAGGATGTCTTTCTGGCGTGCTCTTGCTGCTTGCTCAGGTATCCCAAGCAATCTGGTCTCTGAATGGCGCACGGCGCCATTTCACGCATTCTCAGCGATGCTTCGAGCCAGGTGTCGACCTGCAAATGACGCCAGGAACGTTCAACGAAACCGTAGAATGTGCCCGAGGTATCTCGACTGGGTAATTAACACGTTCCGTGCCAAACCGTCCTTGCTCAACTTTTTTTTCATTCAGGTCATTTGATATTTTACTAAAGATTGATATATTATCACTAGACAGCGGATTTTTATGCAAAACAAAAAATTTTTGCATCAATTCCAAGACACACGAGCTATATATCAGTTTCTATTTTATCATCAATAGTTTTAATGTAGTGAAAATAATATATTAATACTAAGTTTTTAAAGTTTAGCTCTAAGTTTTTTTTTGTTCATTGTTTTAAATCGCATCTACTCGTGTTTGTTATAAAATCTGGAGTCTTGTAATAACTAGAGTGCAAATCTGTATGCAATATAAAAATTGTCTTAGCCAATTGTAGGAATGTGAAGTTGATTAAAATGAATTTTCAATACTCTTTTAATCATCTTAAACAGTGGAAAAAACAAAGGTCTCCTTCAATTCTGCTGATCCCTTTTCAGTTTATCGTTAGACCAAGTCGTTTTAATTATAAAACCATACAATCAAATTAAATCAAAAAAATAAAATTTACTTTGCCAAATGTTATAATCTCCTTTGTTCATTTTTTAGAGCTTTCTTTTTAGAATATTTATTCTATTTAAAATTGTATAATTTATACTATTTCATATGCCATGAGAACGTATCACTCGTGGATTACGTTAATTGTATTTCAAATAAAATATACAATTAGATATGTAGCGAGACTTTGACTAGCCATGCGTTTACATTTTTGCTCTTTTTAAGAGACAAAAAGTCCCTTCAGGAAAACCTCTGTGCCAATAATGGTTTAGACGACGTTGTACGTGTCAATGAACATAGGTTTAAAAATAAGCTTCCTTTTAAGTGCATAAAACGTTTTCATCTAGAAGTGAATAGCACAATAAAGATAGTATATGCGATCTAGTGGAAGACAAAAAGGTTTCATAGATTCGGGTGAACTCTGATACGCAATCAAATATTCTTTACGTCACTGTATCCAAGCAATAACGTCTCATTCTAGAGATCTAAATTTATTGGATTGTATGGTGCATGGCACACCAGTTGATACGCTATGCCAGCCAAGCTAGGCAATGGAAAACTGCTTTAAAATAAGAACGAAAGATCTGGGTTAGCTGAATTTAGACTCAAGTATTTGAGAGAAGCTGCTCAAATTTCGACGGAAATGAACAATTAACTCGAGACAACGAATATACAACACGAATTATTGCTGTCACCGAGTACTGTTTTCCTCTTTGGATTAGTTCCTTCTTATGTAAACCTGTGATATAGAAGACCTGAAAATGATTTATAATTTTCTCAAACAATGTTTCGTAAGGATAATAATAATTCAATATTACCCTTCAATAATATCAAATTTTCTGTGAAATTTTGTGAAAATGTTAATATTACCCTCAAATTATAATAAATTTGTTGTAAAATTAATTAAAAAACTTTTTCTTCTCAAACAATGTTCCGTGAGGATAAAAATAATTCAATAATATCAAATTTTCTGTGAAATTTTATAAAATTTAATATTACCCTCCAATGTTATTAAATTTTCTGTAAAATTTATTTTAAAAATGTTTCTTTTTCAAGGTATTTCACTCGTAATTCACCTATTTGCAAGTCCATTTCACCATTCTGTAAATCGATTTCACCGATTAAGAATATTTAAAATCAATTATTTATTTAGATAACTTCGAGAGAAATGTAAGACTCATTACTCAATACTATTCAATAAATATAAATGCACATATGCACTTTCATTTAAAAAATGTATAAACCAGAATATGGCAACAGTAAGCTAATGAATCGGAAATTACTTTTAAACAAGTATTTCATCTACATCTTTGCAAGAAATAAAATTTTGAATTTCTTAACCCTTTGCACTCCTTTGTCAAGTGTGACTCGACATCACAGCAAGAAAAATGTAAACGAAACTGGTTTTCATATGTATTTGGTTCGTCCTTTATTTATTTAATTTCTTATGTTGTAATTAAAAACAAATATAAAGTTTGAGAGCTATACTTAACATAATTAGTAAACAAATTTGTTTAAAATGAGTAACAGTCAAGGAACTGTCCTTTGAAGTAAATTTCAAATAGTAGGGAGTTGTTCGAAAGCTACATTTAATATAATTAATAAACAAAATTGTTTAAAATAAGTAGCAGACAAGGAACTGTCCTTTGAAGTAAAAAAACAAAACACTTCAGATAGTAGGGAATTATTGGCTATATAAAATTGAATAATAATTCGGAGTGCAAAGGGTTAACAATTAAGTTAAAATTGATTTGTTTTACAAAACCTTACTTAAAAATAATTTATTCATAAAGGTTGAAATTGATTTGCAAAATGGTGAAACTGATTTGTGCACAAGGGTGAATATGGATTGAAAAATGGTGAAAATGAGTCGCAAAAGGGTGAAATTGATTTGCAAAAGGGTGAAAATGATTCGCTAAAGGGTGAAATTGATTTGCAAATAGGTAAATTTGTAGTGCAAAAACTGTACATCACAAGGTTAATGATTTGGTAATTACTATTAAATAGGTAGTTGATGTAAATCTCTGCAATAAATAAAATTTCCAATTTCTTCACAATTAATTTACATTTGATTTGATTTTATTCATAAAAACTTATTTAAAAATACTTCATCTGTAAAAGGGTGAAATTGATTTGCAGAACGGTGAAATTGATTTGAAAAATGGTAAAATTGATTTGCAAAAGGGTGAATTTGTTGTGTAAAATGGTGAAAATGATTTGAAAAAATGTGGAATTGATTTGCAAAACGTTGAAATTGATTTTCAAAACGGTGAAATTGATTTCCAAAACGACGAAATTGATTTGTAAACGGGTGAAATTGATTTGCAAAGGGGAGGATTTAGAGTGCAAAACCTGTACGATAAAAATTTTATTGTAAAAACTCGGTCGAAGTCTAAACCGAATAGTTTGATCCACGCTTGTAACTCTTCCCGGGTTCGGTCATGCGATTTTGCGGAACTGCTTAACTGTCAAAGCAAATCCGGACGTTGAGCAACTCCCACGACTAACTATATCGGCGAACTCCGGGAATTTCAAACAAATCTTATTTTCTGAAATCGGCGGGAACAAGGGCAAGTTTCCGCATTTCGTTACATCCACGGATATTCGCATGTGAATGCCGAATCCGGAGAGCCTCGAAATTTATCGCAACTTTGCCAGTTCCTATTATGGAGTCAACAAAAGAGTCGACATGCGGGAACTCCCACCAGTTTCCCGGTTGAAAGAAACTCTCTCTCTCTCCCCCTTCCCCCACCCCTCTTTGGCTTCTTTGATCAATATCTTGAATGTTGAGAGTTCGGCTACAGTCACTAAAAGTAGGGATGCGTTCGAGCCTATAGCGTAAATATCTATTATATTTGCTTTTGCGTATCGATTTGTAGAGATGATCACGGAACCTCGCTTCTACAGGGTGTCCCATTCGGGTTGAACCACTCGAACATCTCTGAAATTATCCACGACTTCGTAAAATGTTTCAAACAAAAGTTATGTGGTTGGGGAAGCAGGGCACACCTCTACGTTAATGGTATTTTCTGTAATTGGAGGAGTACAAGGCATTTGAAGGTCACTTTCAACTTTTTCTAATGAAACTAATACACCAATCGATATTGTTAATTATTCTCCATACGTAGTTATTGGCCTTCTTATATCGGAAAGCCTTTAGTTCAGTTAATATTTCAATTTCACGTTAATGGTTTTTTTGTAATTGGAGGAGCAGAGGGCACCTGAAGGTCACTTTTAATTTTTGTTTAGGAGAATAATACACCGAACGAACGCAGATTGTTAGTCGCCATACAAAATTATGTTACTGTGTCATCTAATCAAATCTGTATCGCTGTTTGAAATGAGACAATTTTTTGTAAATACGCAAATTGAAAATACAAGACACACAATATTTTCATCTCCTATCACAAAAAGTTCAACCATGAAATGTAAAATTCAACCGTGGCTATATTTTTCAATTATTTATTTTTATAATTTATTCGTGGATGAAAGAAAAAAAACAGTGAAATATATACGACTTAGCGTGCTATGTTGAATGACAATTTTCAGAACGCAATTTTTGTTTGCAGAGTAATAGAGCTTCTCGAACGGAGCCTTATCGACACACCATTGAAAACAGGGTATGAATAAGTCATGCGAATAATATTATCCCGAGTGCTCCAAATACAAAAGGAGAAGGAAAAAAACGTTTCCATCATTTTTGCGTACGAATACTTGGAATTTTTAGCATATTAAAGCCCTTCGGACACGGTTCTTTCAAATTAAAAATACACTTTACTGCAGAGATATTGTAGACGTTTTTATAAAACAATATGAAGCAGTTGCTTTTACTGCGGAGAATATTTAGTTCATACAAAATCGTGGGTACAATTTTGCAATAGTACTTTTTTGTTGCCGACGAAAACAAAGGAAGACTGAGAAAATCCCGAACTAGTAAATTGTTTTAGAAAAAAGTTATTATTGTTTATATACAGAATGTTCGATCACAGGTGGGAACGAATGTAAGGGGTGTTTCAATAAAACATATATTTATGCAATCAGAAGTGATACAATGTTTGCTTATTATACGAAATTATCACTGTTTAAATATCGACAATTTTTCAAGGGTACGAAATTCCGTGTTCAAATTATTTTGGGAAATACTAATCAATGTGAAAGTTTCATCGAAATCGATTGATACGGGAAAAAACGACAGCCAAAGAATCATGCTGAAAATTTCATCAAAATCTACAAAACATCTACAAATGCATATTTTAAATTTTCATTACGGGCTCTAATGAAAAAATGTTATAAATCGTGCCTCTTTTGTTTTCTCATGTAATTCTTAGCGATTGTAATTTTTTCAAAATCTCTTTTTCACGTCATTTGTTAAATCAATTCTTCTAATTGTTAAACAAGGTCAGGTCGTTTGGGCCGATCATAAAAAAAGTTATAAACGGTGCCTCTTTTGCTTTCTCATGTAATTCTTAGCAATTGCAACTTTTTCAAAATCTTTTTTTCACGTCATTTGGTAAATCGATTCGTCTAATTGCTAAAATAAATTTAAGTCGTTTGGTCCGAACATAAAATAGTTATACATACTGTTTTCAAATACTTTCGTGGTTCGCTGTATGAATTCACTCGTGTGAAATACACCGCTGTCGATCGGGTTGTAGTATTTTAGGCGGATTTTTCATTGTAACTAAACTAGTAACTAAACCACGAAACCGAAGTAGTAATTTTTTAATTCTTCATTTTCGTCTCACATTGTCATGGAGAACCACCCCTTAAATTTTCTCCCACCTGTAATTCAAACACCCTGTATATTGTTTACGTGAAACAAATATAGTACGCAGAATTTTGTAGAACATTTTGGTATATGGTGCTTCGTCCCCGAGAAAATCAAGTTCGAAATTTCGTGGAGGAAAAAAGCACGTGGTGAAAGTCTGGCACAATGCGGGCGAAAACAAATAAAAAATATAAAAAAACAATTTTACATGCAGAGCTTCGTTTAGAAAAAAAATCGAGTTTGAATATATTCTGTCGAGATTCAAAGAAATGCACCTGTACTGGACAGGAGTTAGAATTGAATTTTTACAAAAACGAAGTTCTAATAGAAAAAACTGTATCATTTTCCGTTTTGCATTTCTATTTGTGAAATAGTAACTATTATAGTAAGCATTTTCCTCAGTGTATTATTTTTATGAAGAAACAATGTTTTTTATTCTGTTATATATAAAGGATATTGCACATTAATGTTATTACAGGTTCGTTAATTGTAAAACCATCATTTAATACCATGACATGTTAAAAGATTTCTTCGTTTTACTAACAATAAATAAAAAATACATTCTGGTCACGTGTATGGTACATTTCCACATCCAAGAGTTTATAAATAAACAAATGAGTTATTAAATGAGATAAATAATGAGATAAATAAAATTAAATTTAAATTAAATACAACACAATTTTATTGTGTCTATGCTTCTTACCCATTATGGAGCCGTAACAGATAATAAATATTATTGACTTTGGAGTTTTTACAAATTTTTAATAAAGCTATATTAATATTTGTATTCACAGTTTTTGGTGCAAATTCAATTTTTCTATGAAATCCCACAATTATTAGGGCGAATAGAAGGGCGAAATTGATTTGCAAAAGGGTGAAACTGACCTGTAAAAGGGTGAATTTCGAGTGCGAAACCACATTTCTTATATATTTCTTGCTCCGAGATATTTAAATGTTGAAATTTTAATGTTGAAATAACAAACACTATCATTTCTTTACAATTAAAATTACTATGCTGAATATGTGAAATTTTGTGGTAACTAACAAGGGAACATATTCAGTTGATACAATCCGATTTGGATGAAACTTATGTGAGATATAGTTCTGCGAAAAATATTTAACACGTGTTTTTTTATCGGCAACCATACACTTTGAAGGGGTGAAAACAGCCCTAAAAGTTGGGGGGGGGGTCAGAACCATATTTGTTGAGATATCTCGGAAACCAGAGGTCGAAAAAATTGAATTTTGAATTTGAAATGTAGTCGTGCAAGAAAATTTTAACAAAAGTTTTTTGTTTAAACAATACATTAAAAAGTTGATTTTTTTGCAGTTTCTCTTATTTTTGGTTAGTTCATTTTAAGTTAGATATTTTTCGAAGAACTATATCTCACATAAGTTTCATCTAAATCGGGTTGTGTCAACTGAATATATTCCCTTGTAAGCCGCATTTGCGGGAGGTTTTAGTTTTCTGCGACTTTGAGCTGCCCAAGCAGATATCCGGGTGCCGAACAGTTCGCGTAACTACTCCTCCGATCTGCAGGGTCTTAAAAAACAAGGGCTACGTTTACAAGCTAATAAAAGTGAGATAACATATAGAAAACTCCGGACCCTCGAGCATTCGGTGCCGATTCTTTCATCGATCCCATTATCGAGCACAGTCTGGAAGGACGGTCAGATAGTTTTCGAGATGCTTATAGCACGTACCTGGTCGTTTCTTTCTATGGCTTCCTTAACGACAGTCGTCCATCGGGTTGCGGCCTCCTCGGTGTCGGCAGCGAGTCGAAGCGTCGGTGCACCCTTTTTCTTTATCGCGAAACTGTGTAACCTCAGTTCGGGCGTTTGCTCCACATCGTACTTTATCAGCATTACCGCCCCCAGTAGCTGTGCATCCTGCGAATGAAATTGCACCCTCGTGAACCATTCGTCGTATAAACGATCCTATGTAGACACTTGTCATTTCGATGGATCTGTTAGAAGGGTGTTGAAGCGAACCGGGATTCCTTCTTACGAACCGCCGCGCCGTTGCCAGATTTTACTTCGATAACAAATTCTACACCCCGCGACAAAACTAAAGGGTGTCCCAACCAAGAGTGAAACATTTTAAGGTAATTATTTAGAAATTGGGCCTCCTCTCAGATTTTGATGATCTTCAAATATATTGTTAAGGTCATCATACTGAACAACTTTTCCCTATTGTAGATATCTATTTAAATATATTAATGTGTTGGTGTCAATCGATCGTCGGTGACCAGCTGATCGTCTGCTGCTGATCGTTATTACGAAACGACGATCGATTTGCAATTAATAACCGATATTCGACTGTAAAATAACAGTCATTAAAATTTCATAATGTATTTATGTATGTAATGGATATTTGGTCCCCTCAGGGTTTCAAATCCCGTTTCCACACTTCTCACCTTGTACCAACACTCTCCCTATCGCCTATTTCAGCGGGATCTACTTTTTATTACGATACACCTTGGACACCACAGTTTTTTAAAATAGCACAATGAATTATTTCCAGAGGTGCCGGGCGCGGGATTCGAATTCGCGACCGTCTGGTCGCAGTCTATCCACTGACCCACTGCGTGCCCTTCAAATTTCATAATGTAGTGAACCGTTAATGAATAAACAACCATTTAAATAAACCTCCTATAAATCTCAGAAGTGGGATACGAAAGATTTTGTGATAGTGCGTGAAATTTTGTATTGTTTGTTCACGGCTATCGAGTTTCGGGAAATTTAGACTTTCGAACTGTAGGTATCTATTTAAACATATTAATGTGTTGGTGTCAATCGATCGTCGGTAACCAGCTGATCGTCTGCTGCTGGTCGTCATTACGAACCGACGATCGATTTGCTATTAACAACCGATATTCGACTGTAAAATAACAGTCGCTTAACAATCATAGCAGTTGAAAAAGCGACGTAAAATAAACAAATAAACTCGACTGTAAAACAACAGTCTTTAACGAATTTCAGAATGTAATGAACCGTTAATGAATAAACAACCATTTAAATAAACCTCCTATACTATACATGTTACGCAATATACTATAATATATTCGCAAGAAACTATTGCTAATACCGTATTGAATTTTCTCTCTTGGATTTTCGTAAATTTTCGTAATTTTTCGTTGATTTTAAATTTTCGTTATTAACGGCATTTCTAACCAAACGCAAAATCCTAACCTAACCAAACCTAACCACACCACAACTCATTCTATTCGCATGATTTTTCCATTACTAATTAGCGATAGTTTTTTGAGAATATCTCGAAAACTATAATCGAGCGGAGATGACATGTCTAGGAAAAAGTTGTTTAAAACATAGAAATCTATAACATATTTAAATTTCGTCCAAATCTGAGAGGAAGCCCAACTTCTAAATAATTACCAATTTTAATTTAGCGCCATTTCTGTTGCTGTGCTTTCATAGTCAAACGTTAAACCGTTGTCACTAGACTGCGGATATTCATGGAAGTAAAATATGCACAAAAAATATGCACGAGAAATATGATCAGAATTAAAACACTAATATTTATACGGTAACACCGCAATTTGCGTTACAATAAGTTACTAGTAATTTCTCCATGTTTGCAGCAGTTGTTACTTTTTGTCAGTTAATATTAAATCAGATGAAATTAATTAAATCATAGAAGAAATCAATGCAATTAAAACATAATTTTAAAAAACCAGAATTCTATGGAACATTTAAGTCAACAAAGTGTATTTTAAAGAAATAAACAACAATATCAATAATAACAATTAGGCCAACAACCGTAGTCCCGTTGAAAGCACCGGTTCTCATTAGATCACCGAAGTTAAACAATGTGGAACGTAAATGGCATTTGGATGGGTGACCGTTTGGTAAAAAAAACCGGAAAGTGACCCGCCCGGGTGTTTTTCACGTGTTGTTGGCAAAAGGTGGTACGGAACCCAATATAAACAGTAGGTCCCGCTGAAAAGGCGATAGTAAGAATGGAAAGAGGGGGAAGAAAATTGGTAAATGAATTTGAAACCCTGAGGGAACCAAATATCATGTTACAATATTACTAAAAAGATAGTAAAAAAGGGCGCGCAGTGGGTCAGTGGATAGAGCGCGCGATTGCGACTAGGCAATCAAATTGAAATATTCAATGTGCTATTTTTTAAAAAAACTGTGGTGTCCAAGGTGGTTCGGAACCCACCGTTGTAAAAAGTAGGTCGCGCTGAAATAGGCGATAGGGAGAGTGTTGGTAGAGGTGAGAGAAGTGTGAAACAGGATTTGAAAGCCTGAGGGGACCAAATATCCATTACATACTAAAAAGACAGTTGTCTTAAACGTTTGTCCGCTACTGTACGATACTCACCGTGTCAGTCTTGTAGTAGTAGAGGCAATTGTCACGACGCAGAGCAAACCATCTTCGAACCCACTTGTCTGTGTTCGAGGAGGTCGTGGATTTCCTCCAGAGGTAACCGGAACAGATCGGAGCCTCGTCAGCGTCTTCCTTGGTTCCTGGCCTGGCGATCCTCGGTGCCAGCACGTTGCAGGTTCTTATGACTTCGAGTTCAAGGACATCGGTGCCAGAGTGCGCGAGCCTGAGGACCTCCGAGTGCGTCGCGTCCATCACACTTTTACCATTCACTGACAATATAATGTCACCAACTTCAAGACCGGAGGTCTCCGCTGGTGTATCGGGCTCGATACCGGAAACCACCACCGGTTTCGAGCCATGAATACGCAAACCGAACTCTCCGCCGGCCTCGCGTTTCACTATAACCCTCTTGTCGGTCTCTGCAATTAATACCACCTTCATTAGTTGCCTGTATTATGCACCGGGAATAGCGGGAAGTTTCATTCAGGCTCTGTTCGAGGGAAATTGTGCCGACCTATCTGATCGTGATAATCGTTGAATCGGATTGCTGTCTATAACAGAGCTTGTTCCCTTAATGATCTTAAGTGGAAGTTAGGACAATTCAGTCGAGTGTTTACGTTACACGCTGCGAAAACTGATTTACCGATAGCGTGTCTTCTTTTTTTATTTCTTTCTTTTCTTTTCTCTGGAAATTTGCTCTCCTGCTCTTCGCGCGTTCATTTATTTCGTTACAATGGCTCGTTAAACTGTTGTGAACGTGTGAATCAGATGTTGTCAGATATCTCATTGTATTCTGGTAAAGCAGACACTCTGTATTAAATTGGATGAAATTTGCGAACATTAAATACTAGTGCGCGTGTAAGTCGGGTCGAGGCGAGAATTTTTATCGAGATCGAGACGAGTTCTTGAAAATTTTCAAGTTCATGATTGTGTCGAGTTTTTTTTTTTATTATAGAAAATCTCATATGAGATTTATTTCAACATAATTGAAATAGAGAATACAATACAAACAATACAGAGAAAATAAAAAGTTACAAAACAGAATAGGATACTGAAGATACATGAATATTATAATAAAGACGTATGAGTGGTAGAAAAGGTATAAACCAAACACTTATACTTTAAGGCCGCAGCTGTTAAAAAATGATAACATGTAATGACAGGCTTTGATATTCGGTTTGGGACATCCTTTGGAAGGTGGAAGTTAATTGTACGGAGTTTATTAACTAATTTGAGCCTTTCCTCGTTGTACAAGTTTCCCGAAATTATCGAGATTATCGACATTATCAGGATTCTCGAAAATTTCAGGGTTTTCAGTATTCGATTACCGTTATCCGATGTTTGAGATGTTTCCGAAAACCAAATTATAAAATTTATTCATTCAATCTTTTTTTTTTATCCCGATACTTTAGAGGATCTCGATATTTTCGAAAATCCCGTTAATTTCGGATATCTCGATAATTTCTTTCGAGAAATCAACCCAAGTCGTCTCAACAATCGAGATCCCTATATTTTCCTATATTCCTATATTCCCTAATATTCGAACACTCTTAATTAGTTAGAAATAGCTTCAACAGTCAGAAATTCAGTGGTCCAATAATGTTTGGATCCACTGTACTTATGTACTTCAAATTCGCGATAACAATTATTCAATCAAACGATTATTATATGAAATAGTGACAGTTTAAATACCAACAATTTTTCAAGAGTCAGTAATTCAGTGCTTAAATAATTGTTGGATCCACTCTATGTACTTCAAAGTCAAAATAACAATCAATTAATAAAATACAATAGAAAATCATACGACACGTGCTTATTATACAAAATTGTTACAGTTGAAGTTGTCGACAATTTTTTCAACAGTCAGAAATTCAGTGTTCTAATAATTTTTGAATCCACTGTACTTATGTACTTCAAAGTCGCAATGACAATTATACAAAAAAACTTATTATACGAAATTGTCACAGTTTAAATACCAACAATTGTTGAAGATTCACTAATTCAGTGTTCAAATAATTGTTAGATCTACTCTATGTACTTCAAAGTCGTAATACCAATTATTCAATAAAAAGATTATTATAGGAAATTGTCACAGTTTAAACATCGAGAATTTTTCGAAACTCAGTAATTCAGTGGTCAAACAATTTTTGGATCAAGTGGTTCTACCAATAATATCCGACGATTTCATTGAGAGATTTCGAGAAACGCTCGGTACTGTTGCAATTTTAACGAAACAGCTTCTCGTACTACCACTTGCTATTTGTACTACCGTCGTGAACAAAGAAATTGGCAGCACCGGAGATTTTCCGGCAACTTCTCCGTCGTTGCGTTTTGTTACATAACGACACAGCCAAGACACTGCTCCCAGACGTTCTGATTCATTCGAAGAAATTTGTACGAGCGCTGGTCAAGCAGATGATATCTTTTTGAGTCTGAACTCCGGATCGTTGCACTCGCGAGACGCTGCCAAAAATTTTCGGATGTTGCAGTGACCCCAGTTATACGTATGCGCGTAGTGAATCAAAATAAAAACAGGTCGATTCAAACATCAAACATTGATATAGAAAATTATATCTTTATATCGATCGCATTTGTTGTTAACAACAAATCACTGATGTTCTCAGCGCAAAGGTTCGATCATTTGTTACTTGATTTATAAAGCAATATTGCAAACTACTATAGTAATTCCGACGTTTCAATCAGAAGCAATGGTATAAATGATCTGCAAAAAAGATTTACCAAAAATTACAATTTACAAGGTTGCTTGCAAAAATGAAAAAATAATTTTTTAAGACTTTTTTATTTGGGCCCTTGATGACAATTTTAAATATATTATTATTATATACGGACCGAGGTCCTTTTATATGTATACAGTTTTTACAGTATTACTGATAAGAACAAAAAGAAGACATAACAAAAAAAAAAGAATGTTAGTATATGTTTTTTTAGATCTATGTTAGTTATACACAAGCTGAAAATTTCATCAAAATCGATTAACATACGCAAGAGCTTAACAAGTGGTTTAGTGTGGTGAAAATCATATATAGTTTTTCGCGATTTTTGTCGCATTTTTCTGCGTCGATCGAAATTTTCAGCATGTGTGTAACTAACATACATGTAAAAAGTTATAAATAATGCCTCTTTTACTTCCTCATCTAATTCGTAGCAATTGCAATTTTTTCAAAATCTTTTTTGCATGTCATTTGGTAAATCAATTTTTCAAATTGCTAAAAAAAGTCAGGGCGTTTGGTCCGATCATAAAAAAGTTATACTGTTTAAAAATACGTTCAAATAATTTCATGGTTCACTGTATAAAAGTGCAACGTGCATTTAATTGTAACAAGATTATTTTTTACGCAACAGAATTGCATGAAATTAAATATTCCTGTTTTCATTGAAACATTTAACACGTTTGCTGGCAGCGTTATAAATATGTGCTCGTACATCTGCCAGGATGGCGATTCCGTAATTTTGCGTAATGAAAATTCAATTAACCCGCTGTTATTTCAACTAATATCACGGGACGTGATATTCAGACGATGCGTCATTCTTCTATATTACGTTTTGTTTACAACCGTGAAGTTAATTTAATTACTAAAATTACTCCACGAGCGACTGCGTACGCGTTCGATAAGCGGATTTTTAGTCATAAGTAGGTTGAAATTATTTATCGTTTTGCTAAGATTTAATTACATATTACCACGCTTATATTAGCTTGCCGTGTTGTTTCTATCAAATCTTGTAATCGAATTTTAAACCACTTTCCGATGAGCTAGAGACCTGTAACTTTAAACATAGCTCGGAACTGAATGACAATGCAATATTTTAAAAAAATGTTAAAAAACTGTGCGTTTAGGAGATAAAAAACATTTCAGCAGAATATTTTAGCGGGAATCGAACCCGGGCTTTACTAAATACACTAAGTAGTAAAGACTAAAAAGTAGAAAATAAAAAAATATATAAAAAGACTTTTTAAAAATCATGATTATATTAAAATGCACTAAAAAAGAGAAAATAATTTTGTTGGATATTAGTGACTATGTTAATATACAGTAACCTCAAAAAAGGTAAAAAAGTAACAGAACAGACCGGAGAATATCTCACCAAATAAATATCTTAATTTGATCCTTGAATTTCAATTGAAATGTGCATGAACTTTCATTTCAGCCTAATAATACAAAATGCAGGAGATTTAATTGATGTAGCGTAAGAGGAAGTTAAAATTTAACAGATCTTCGGGAAAATCGGGGATTATCGTTAAATATTTAATATCCCATTAGAACAGTCGGACAAAGAGCTAAAAGTTGAAATAGTTGATTCCGGATGAAGTAGATATTTCGTGAAATTTATGCAACGTCAGCACGTTGAATCGTGCTGAAAAAGTTTCCCACTTTGAATTTAATATCTTTGCGAATCGATATCGTGCTTCAATGAAGTTCGGCAGCTCGCGAGGAGAGAGAGAGAGAGAGAGAGAGAGAGAGAGAGAGAGAGAGAGAGAGAGAGAGAGAGAGAGAGAGAGAGAGAGAGAGAGAGAGAGAGAGAGAGAGAGAGAGAGGGAGGGAGGAAATAAAAACGTGGTAAAAAGGGAATAACAGAAGTTGACGATGTTTTTGCAAAGAGTGAGCGAACGGTGAACCAATCAGAAGGGTTTCGATCGTTCCATTACAAACAGGAAGTTCTCGTAGTTTGCAACGTTTGCCGTGTGGATTTGAAGAGATATACATATGTACACCGCAAAGCAAGTGCACAAATAGAAAGGAATACTGACATGAGTAAAAATAAAATGAAAGCGGGACAGTGCGCGTCGCTGTGGCTACATAAATAAATGCACATCGAGTTCATTACTTCCTGCACCTCTTTTTTCCTCTGTCGTCGACCACTCCTGTCTCGAGATATGTAAAACTATTTCAATTAGCGAGACACCGCGATTGGAAATGGGGAAATTGTACATACAAGTAAACTGTACCGATTACTGTGGTATCATGCTTCGATCGTACTTCATTTTAACATTTTTAACACATTACTTGGTCGTAGATTTTATTATTATTTATTATGGACGGACTGAAGCCCTCTTACATAAGTGTTTACAATAAAAAAAGAGGAAGAGAAAGTTACAAGACTACTCGTCTAATTACAAAGAAGGGACATGCACGAAAAAAAAAATATAATAATGGTATAATCGACATGGTATTATCCTATAATCCTGTGAAGTTGCTTTCTAAAATTTTGTAAAGGTTCAATGCATTTTATGATTCTATGCATTTATGAGAAAAATGAGTAGGTGTAATTAAAGACAGTAAATACGTTAGAAGAATTTAAAAATACAGTTATATGATTTTCAACCGATTAGACATAGTAACAAAGGAAACAAATTTCTATTTCGTTCCTGATTGTTGCAATTCACGTAGCAAATTTTTATTTTGCACGAAGATCCGCTGTCTACACACAGAGTTGGGCAAAAATTTTTCTTTGAATAAAAATCTCGAATGAAATGGGTTTTTAAACCCACGTTAGACGAAAATTTTATTTAGATAAAATTTTCCCCAACTCTGTCTACACATTACCGACCAATTATTGCATAATTTTAAAAAAATCATAAACGTCACAAATTTTTTTAGTAGTTTGAGTCGCATTCTTTCCTTTTTCTCTAATAAAATTTAAACTAATTACATTTTGATTTTGTTATTAGGACTAGACTGCGGATCGTTATGCATTTATGGCTTATGAGAATATTCAAATAATGCTAGAATACAAAACTCGATAGGACTTAACAAGATTTGTTTTGGATCTACAAAGGCTGTTCCCATTAAAAATAGAATTTTACTTGATGCCACTTTCTCAAAATTTGTCTATGAACATTGAAAATTGAATAAACATCCGCTGTTTAATTACAACTTTTTATTGCAAATCGTTTCGCCCAGGGCAATGCTGTGTAACCTAGTTGTAGGATTGAATTGTTAATGAAAATTTTTATTCTATCGTGGCGTCAGCGTTTCGAAATTACCCGACAGTATTGTTCCCATTATTATTCGCTTGAAAAGTTTCTACAAACTGCAACGAGCGCGAGATTACATCGGGGTAGATGCACATCTACAGATATACTTCCTTCGGGCTCGCGATGTCTCCTCGCCGGTTTCATTACTATTGATTAATTCCAAGTCGAGTGTACTTGTGTTCCTCCTATAATTAAAGTTGTTCCTAAACAGAAGGGGGTTGACTTACGGAAGATCGATTCATTGAATCGCCCGGTGACTTGCCTCGTTAGTAATGTTTTCATCAAACGTTCGCTCTGTCCATTGTAAACTGCTGTTAGCGGGCATAAAGAGGGTCGAGGGCAGAGCCTCGCTAGCTTACTTTAAGGACAGTTCATTAATATTTCAATGTATAAAGAACGTGCGGTCTTCGAACCGGGGCGATGCTTGCTTCTTAAATAGTTGCAGCATCCTAACGGAGTTAGAAAACTGTAGGGGAGAGTGTTGTACCTTTGACCACTGAGTTTGTGGAGAAATCTAGAGACCATTTCACGAATTTGATTGTACTAGTCAGGTTGTACTAGTTTTCCTAACCATATATTAATTAATTGATAAATTCTTACAGGCGCAATACGAAAAATTTACATTCTTGAAAATGGTCTAAATTTAGACCGAAACGTTGAATTAAATTTCATGTAATATTTTGCAAATTTGCTTATTGTCTCCAATTGATCGAACTAGTGCGCCAATATCATTAATTGTAGTTTTGTACTAGTCAGAGTTGGGAATTGATCGATTAAAAATTTTAATCAAGATCGATTGATTAATGTGTACGATTAAAAAAGTAATCATTGAAAAGTCGACGATTGATAAAGTTAATCGTCAATCGTTGATTAATAGAAGAAATCATCAAAATAATCGGTGATTGATTCAATTGATTGATGAAATTGATTGTCAATCGTTGATTAAAAGAAAAAATCATTGAAAACTCTGCGATTGATTCAATCGATTGAGGACGTTAACCGTCAATCATTGATTAAAAGAAGAAATCATCGAAAAATTGGAGTTTGTATTATAGACCAAATGACAATACACCTATTTACATTCAGATTACATTTTTTTAATTATTCATACAGTTTGGATTCCGTATTTCAATTCGAAGTTTTAGCACTTAATTAGTAAATAATTGTCCGATTGACGATTACAATTAAAAGGTATATAATCGATAATCGCAATTAACGACTAAACTAAACTATTTCTACTCATCAAACTATTGAATGCGAACCATTATATGTATTCAGCAATAACATTTAAAATTGAAATTGAAAATAAAGAGAAAGCCCAAATATTTTCAATATTCTTAAAATAAAATACTATTTTCAAAAATTACTGCCTCAAATAAATTATTTTATTTTCAAAAATTACTGCATCATATAAAATATTCGATTTTCAAAATTGTACATACACTTTAAAATAAATAGAATTATTTATTATTTACTATTCAAAATACTATTTTCCCCAGCTCTGAAGTAGCAGCATTTAAATTTCATTTAACGGGGGGCGCGTGAATTAAATGGATAACGTGGAACAATGGATGTAATGGAATAGCCACGAGCGATTGAAAGCGTTGCGATGTAGGAAACGATCGGAACGTGGGTGAAAATGGGGTCAAAATGCAGGCAAAATAAGAACAAGCCGAGTCGAAGTTATTCAGACACGCATCACGCCATAAAAATAAGCGAGTCCTTGCGTCACCCGGCGCGGCGTCGAACGTAATCGACTGTGCACATGCTTAGCGTTTTGTCTCATTATCGTTGTCCCTCAGAGGGCCTCTTTTGTTCCCGCGATAAAGAAGGTATGCGCCTGCTCGTCAACCCCTTTCGCAGCTCAAGTCAGAAATAGCGAAAATTACTTTATCGTACTTTTTTCCGGCCGGCGGAAATTCTTTCACGTGCGTCACAAGCAGTTCAAGGCTCTCGCGTCTCATTTGGAACAGTCATTGTAATTATGTATTTTTTAATCGGAACACTTTTCACTATTTTGTAGAGTCAGAGTTGGGCATTAATCGATTAACATTTTAATCGAGATTGATTGATTAATGTTAGGATTTATAGAAAAATCGGTTTTTGAATTTTTATTTTTCATCACACCCGTTTAAACCGCTATCGAATTTTTACAGATAGAAAACAAGACACATTTACAACTTGAAATAGAAGTTTTTAATTTTTTTATTTATAATAATTCAAAAATACAAAAAGGAAAACACAACGTACATGTACGTACTTACAAAAAATTATTAAAATGAAAAATTAACAAATGTTTTATATTTATGTAAATTATTATTTTACTTCTTTCTTTGTTTAATAAAATATGACTTCAAAAAGCAACGAACGTCAGTGGATTTATTGCTTAGTCGTGTCCTTATTTTAGACACAAAATTACCAGAAATAAAAAAAACTCGCTCACTGGCTAATGAACTGGTCTTAATTGTCTTTAAAGCATTAAATAATAAATCGAAATTTTTTATTCTCATATTTGTAGCCTCTAAGACCAAAAACTCCTTCTTTAATATATGAGGACTAGAGGAAGTCACTTCTTCAGATTGTAGATATTTATTTACTGTTATTTCCATAGCATTTTTCATCATAGATATGTCTTGATTTTCTTAGATATTATAAGTGTTACGTATAAATTTTAAATGAAAAAGTTTACTGAAAAACCCGGTTTTCGAATTGCATAATTTTCTATTAAAAGCCGGTTTTCAAAAACCGACAAATCCTAATTAATGTGTACGATTGAAAAAGGTACTCCCTGAAAAATGGACGATTGATTCAATCGATTGATGAAGTTGATTGCCACATAGAAATCGTATTATAGATCAAATGACAATATACCTAAAGTCAGTTTGCATTCATTTCAGTATGCACATAGTTTTGATTCCGCCTTTCATTTCGAAATTTCAGCAGTAATTAATTCATTAATCAATTACCCGATTGATGATTACAATTGAAAAGAATTGTAATCGTTAACCGCACTTAACGACTAAATTAGGAGTTTAATTGTTAATTGCGATTAACGATTGAAGTAGAAATTTATTCTTCAATCGTTCATTAAATTTTTGCCCAATTCTGGGTAACTGTAACGATTACTGTGGTATCATATTTCGATGATACTTTATGTTAACATTTATTTCATTACCGACCGGTGATTATTGCATAATTTTGAAAAATTCACGGTACATAGCTAAACACTTTTTAATGGAACCTAGAATAGTAACAGGAATATTCATTGTTAACTAACAAGTGATCTTTAACACTAGGTTAAAAAATGTATTTCCTGATGTACATACTATTGGAAAATGGCCAAAAATTTTGATAGACACATTCGTGTTACGTTTATAAAATAATGTGAAATAGTTATTTCTAGACCTACGTCAACCTAGTGTTAATAACGTCACCTAGTAGTTTCATTTAAGATTGTAATGTAAAAGAAAATTTCTATGCTTTGAAAGGCTTTCGGTAGTTGTAGTGTGATATGATTCTTAATTTATCATGAAATAATTATATGTGTAAGCATTTTATAGAGACGTGTTCTGAATACAAAAGATAAAATATTGGTGGCCCTCAAAACCAAACACAACACAAGAAAATATTACAAAATAAAATCTGGCTAGCTGGAACAGTTGAGTTCACTATTTTTATCAATGATTTTACGATTCAACCAATAATCTCTTCATTTAATCGTGTGACAGTTTTATATTCCGAAGAAAGTGAAATGGAAACAACGATTGGATCGAAAAAAGTGTTCGCTGGTCTAACAGCGGTAAACGCGCTATAATTTCTCAGAAAGAAGAGAAGAAAGCACTTCGTGATCTGTTTCGCGAGGAGAGAAGTCCTGCTAAACTATTGAAAGTGCAATTAACGGGGTTGAAAAATGCATTCTGGGTAATGGAAGTATTCCATCTGAGGAATATAAAAGTCAGCTCCCTTTCAAGAGAAGAAAGAAACACTGCCATCGCGAGGAGTTAATATGCGCCGTTGTGTTGGTTATAAAAAGCAGGAGAACGTTCCTTCTGTTTCGCGTATATCGACTGTTTACAAGAAAACACCGGCCAACAACGTAAATATATTGTTTACCGACATTATTCAAGCCAAAACTTGCAAACGTAGTCCAGACAAATCGCGGAGAAGGCGAGTTACTATTTTCATACACCTTGTAATGAAACGCAGAAAGTGCAGAATAATTTATGGCATTGGTTAAAGGACTTGTTAAACAAAAATTATGATAATGGTTATATTAATGATTTATTGGTTTTATTAATCTTTGTGAAAGATTATAGAATATTTTATATTTATATATACACTATCTAAAATCCCCAATTTATTTATAATTGTACATTTGGTGATAATTTTTCTTGCGGATATTTGAAGCAACTTTGTCCATTGTGAAATTGTTGTCCACAGCTTTGTTAAGGACTTATTAACGAAAAATATTGATTGGTTCGCATTATTTGTTAGTAACTCCTTTAAAAAGCTGCGGAAAATTTCGCAAAGGAAAAAAGTTATTTTAAATGGTCTCAGGGGTTATTTTATGTATAACATTTTTGGGACACACTGTACATAAGATATTTTATATTTAAGGAAGCAGAAACCATAAAAACTATTCATCGTCTATTGTAAGCATTTTTGTATTCATATACAAAGAAGTTTTTTATTTATTATTATCGTACTTTACTGTTTAGTTTACATGAGTTCTGCAAAAAGTTGACACGAGTATTATTGTTCATAAAGTGTGAAAGCATAAACAATAAAATTTGTCAAGTGTATATTGAATTAAAAAAGATGAATTGCATTACCTTTAAAGTTACATGGTGTATCATAAAAGTAATGGCGGAAAATCAGATGTAAATTTTAGAAAATCTTAAAAATCAGTTTGAACAGATTATTGGCAAAGTACTATTAATATTTTAATAATAATCTGTTACACAGGAATTTTTTATTGATATTAAATTAATGTTAATATTATTATAGTATTTTACTATTCAGTTCGCGAGCATAAACAATAAAATTTGTTAATTGTATATTGAATTAAAAAAGATGAATTGCATTACCTTGAAAATTACATATTGTATTGTAAAAGTAAAGGAGAAAAATTGGATGTATACATTTTCGAAAATCTTAATAATCAGTTTGGACAGATTATTGGCAAAGTGATGCATATTCTATTATTAATAAATTAATAATAATCTGTTACACAGCAATGATTAGTGGTGCTAATGTAATATTGATTGTGCTAGTCACGTACCAAAAGATTGGACACACTAAATTTATTAAAGGTAAGCCAAAACCACCGTGCGCGATAGAATCTAATTTTATTGCTATTAAATTAGTACACGCCACGGACAAATTTGGATGAAACAGCGGCACTCGCGCCTGTCTCGTTCAATGTCGCACTAATTTCGATAAATCGACTACAAGTCTACGTCGTATCTCAGTTCCAAAAGAAGATATTTTCGTACGAATTCATCAGGGTTAAGTAGAAAATAATTCTTGATATTGACCATGACTTCGTTTTCTAATGAACGCCTAGACAAATTAGAATGTTCAATCTCCACAAGAAACAGAAGATCATTCTACGTAATTCGATCTGTCTTTAATCAACACACCAATTACACCAGATGAATTCCGAAAAAATCTTTTTTCGAACGAAAACATTTTAGACTGTTTTCCACGATTTACTTTTAAATTTTTTTGTTATCAACATTGAAGTTCTCGTTATAATAATTATAAGGTATAGTTTAATAAGACAAAACTGTCGATAGAATGATATTAGATAGTCTATAGAATTATATTAGACAGTCTATAGAATTATACTAGATTATACAATTCAACTTCGATTAAAACCGAATATACTCGTTATACTAATTGTACGTAATTTATTATGGCTTTAAATTCGTATAAGTTGATAAATTGAATAATTATGTTATATATTATTATGTTACATAATTATATAATTATGAGCGGTATTGTATGTACAGTCCTCGTATACAAATAATGATCATAAAATGTCGGAAGAAAAGTATTATCTACCCTTTCGTAATGTAACTTTCAGCACAAGTAGATTTTTCTAACAAAGTAAAAAAAAGAAACGAAAAGGATGGACTTGTATAAGAGTGCCTTGTCATATCTCTGTTATTATTCAAATATTTCGTTATCGAATCTTGTTTTATGTGACACTTGAATTCGAGTGAATGATTCGAAAATTGCGACCCAGTTAGCAATTCTCTTCGTTAGCGGTATATGAGTAAAAAAAATACTTATACTTTTATATTATTCGGAAAATGCATGGATGCTTAGATCTAAATAACGGAAAAATGTTATGAATATTTTTCTATCGAGGACTCGACGAGAGGAGAGTATAATTATAATATTTATTAATTACAATAGATATTACTAATAAACACGATATAAACATACATTTTCCGATATATACTTTTTTTATATATAGTTTATAAATAAAATATGATACGGACGACAGTTTTATAATTGCGTCTCCGGATCAGAAAAGTTTTTGATAACATTATTACGTCGAGTTTCAGAAGTAAAAAGTTAACCGCGCCGGGGTATATTTCACTCAACAAACTCTAATGCCACGTGGGATTTCATGACCCGGCAAACATTGGCGATGGTAATACAATTTTTTACTTACAAAACTCTTTATCCTTTGACGCAGCCCAACACCGTTGGTTAAACTTCAATATTTACATTCATCTTCCACGGGATTTTTCTCAGATTCATTTAACGAAAGTTAATCACGTTTCGATTTCATATTGTAGTCGAACGTCTTTCGCATTTACGAAATAGAATTACACGCAGCATTTCTGCAGTATTTTTTCTCAATAAGATTAAAATATGAATAAATAAATATTTTGCCTTGAATAAATATGTGCAATTTAAATTTAATACAATAATGGATGCAGCTCGACGTTAGTTGTAAAAAAGTATTAACTTCCTTATGTCGAAAAGCAAATATATCAATTTAAATAATTGTAAGCCGCAATCGCTGTCATACTAAGTCGTTTGCTTTTTTTTTAATGCAGAAAGGGTTCTACACAACAAACATTTGCATGAATAATTAATAATATTTCTTGATCCAGACGCATTTATAACATTTTCATTCTAAAATTGGAAATTTCGTATGCAGGAACCTAATGCGAGGCTAAACGTACCTATTACTGCGATGAGATTAAAATACGAACAAAGAAATCTTTCGTTTTGAATAAATTTGTACAATTCAATAAGAATATATTCTCGTTGGCGAGGCAAATAAAATTGTTTGTTCCCATAATACTTTCAATAAATCGTAGTTAAAACGAGAATGTACAGAGATCTATGTAACATTATTTTAAATTTTCTTAACAAAGATTTGGGGGCGACACATGGTCATGCAAGTTTTTAACAAACAGAATTCTATTTTCCTCATTGCTTTCAATAAATAAAAACTGAAACGCGAGTGTACTAAGCTCTATTGAATGAAACATTTCTTAATTTTCTGAAGATAGTTTTTTGAATATTACAGGGTCACAAACACCCGAAGATTGCTACCAAATAAAGTTCACTTTCCATCGACACATTCTAGAAATATAGGAGCTAAAGCAAGAATCGTAAACTCTATTGAATGAAACATTTCTTAATTTTCTGAAGATAGATTTCTGAATATTACAGGGTCATAAACACCGGAAGACTGCTACCAAATAAGATTCACTATTCACCGACACATTCAAGAACTATAACAGCTAAAACAAAAGTGTACTAAGTTGCATGAAATGTACCATTCTTTAATTTTCTGAAGATAGATTTCTGAATATCACAGGATCATAAACATCGGAAGACTGCTACCAAATAAGGTTCACTTTCCATCGACACATTCAAGAACTATAGCAGCTAAAAGAAAAGTGTACTAAACTGCATTAAACGTACTTAAAATTCTTTAATTTCTTGAAGATGGATTTCTGAATATTACAGGTTTACAAACACCGGAAGACTGCTACCAAATAAGATTCACTATTCACCGACACATTCAAGAACTATAACAGCTAAAAGAAAAGTGTACTAAGCTGCATTAAACGTTCTTAAAATTCTTTGATTTTCTGAAGATAGATTTCTGAATATTACAGGGTCACAAATACCGGAAGACTGCTACCAAATAAGATTCACTTTCCATCGACACATTCAAGAGCTATAGAAGCTAAAACAAGAGTGTCGTAAACGCTATCGGATCGAATATTAATTATCTACAGAAAGATCTCTTTGCGTGGCGACTGCAGAAACATCCGCAGGCTACCGGCTAACAAGAAACAACACGAATAACAGCAACGTTTACCATGCGTCGACACGCCAAGCCTGGTGAGGGCTTGTCCTTCTCTGCACCAAACCCTGAGCATGCACTTCATCAGCTCCTCCAAGGCGCTCTTCAAGGACACATCTGTTCCTAGTTCGGTGGAACACTCGGAGGCCACGAAATCGCACACCATCGCGTCAAGGACCGACGACACGCGACGATCTCACCAAGAAAGTTACGCGTTCCGGGTCTTTCCTCGTCGAGCGAGTCGAGGCGAGGCGCGATCAGCCGCGAGAAGACGAAGAACCCGTGGTCTTCCGGTGTTGGCGCGTGCACAGACCGAGGGACGGGAAAAAGATCTCGGAACCACGGGTTTCTTTTCGGGACACGACACGGACTCGATGGTAGGCTTCGCGGGACGTGGGTGTCGGAGGAAAGCTCGATTTCCCGAAGAGGATGCCTTCGGCCGGCTAGTGGAATGCGACTCGGCGCCCTGACCCACTGACTGCCAGCCAAAAGCTTCTTCTTCCACTCGCCACCCTCCGCCCTTCCGCGCCGCACACCTCCCGCACGGCTCACCTCTTCTACTCTTCGGGCTTAACTTCTGTCGAGATATTCGGACGGCCGCGAATCAAGCGTTTCTACTAAAGCTGGGTCGGAGCACATTCACGCTCCCGAAACTACTCGAACGCTGATCTCAACACCGGACGACTGCTTTGAATACAGACTTTGCACTCAAATTCTATACTATTTCGACTACACAATATCATTTTTTGAAGTCAAGATACTTAAAATTGAGAGAGTTATAGTCCCAACTGTTTAAGAGGATCTTTTTCTAAAGCGTTATTTAGTAAGCCTTGTTTCGAATTGTTTGTAAATAATCAGAAGACTATTTTGTATAGAGACTTTGCATTTGTATGTTATATTATTTGGACTACACAATATTACTTTTTGAAGTCAAAATACTTAAAATTGAGAGATTTATAGTCCCGACTGTTTAGGAGGATCTTTTTCTAAAGCGTCATTTAGTCGGCCTTGTTTCGAAATTTTTTGTAAATAAACAGAAGACTATTTTGTATAGAGACTTTGCATTCGTATGCTATATTATTTGGACTACACAATATCATTTTGTTGAAGTCAAAATACTTAAAATTGAGAGAGTTATAGTCCCGACTGTTTAAGAGGATCTTTTTCTAAAGCGTCATTTAGTGGGCCTTGTTTCTAATTGTTTGTAAATAAACAGAAGACTATTTTGTATAAATACTTGGCATTCGTATGCTATATTATTGGAATTACACAATTTTACGTTTTGAAGTCAAAATACTTAAAATTGAGAGATTTATAGTCTCCACTGTTTAAGAGGATCTTATTCTAAAGCGTCATTTAGTAGGCCTTGTGTCGAAATTTTTGTAAATAAATCAAAAAACTATTTTTATTACTTTAGTAAATCTATATAAATAAAAATGAAATGCTTTTCGTTGATAAGCGCATCACTTGAGATCGGCTGGACCGATTTGGCTAATTGTTATAAAAAAATGTTCGTCATAGTCCGATAAAGTTTTCAGGGAAAGAAAAATCGGAAAAGTTACCCAGAATAAAGGAAAATTCGAGAAAAAAAGAAAGTGCTTTTTTCTATGGGATTTTTGTATGAACTCAAGACAATAAATCACGATTCGAACGATGGATATACGTGATTCGTTTTTTGTTTTGTTCATTATTGTTCTGGAAAAGTTCTCTGGAAAATAAATTCGAAACAATTACAAAGGAAAGTCGGAAAATTCGGATAATTGGATTATTGGTTCCAATGGTGTTTCTGAATGTACTCCTTAAATTGAATATTAGAAATACGTTTTTTTCCTGCTCAGTTTTACTTTATTACACATTTCCAATATCTTCTCACAGATTCACAAAACGATAACAAACAAATTTATTGAAATTTGGACAGGACAACGTCTGTCGGGTCAGCTAGTCTAACAATAAATTGCTCGTTAAAGATGAGAATATTATTTCTATGTCATTTTATATTATATATGTTTCTTCAATATCGGAATTTGTAGCCCCCATCTTCTCTGCATCGGAAGCATGATCGATGGATCAGGGAAAACGAAACGAAGTCTCGCTACTGAAATTGATTCTGATTGGTGTGCATGCATTGAACTTGATCCCATCCCTAGTTACCACGTATGAATACATATAATCAGCTTTCGTACGTTCGAATTTGTGTCTACAGGCTCGGTTTATACTGTCGATACCTGCGGGACATGCTAGAGGAAGCTTTTATTGCGTTCATCGAAGCACCAGACGAACCGAACGTAATTACGATGAATAAACATGAGAAACATTAACGGGTCTTTGCCCTTTCGTTTGAGTCGAACCACTCGGGTTAGAATAGCATCCCTTACAAACGATGCCTATCTCGGGACCAAAATTGAATCGCGCCCCACCCACTTCGTCTTTTCACTTCGATAACAGTTTTACGGATATTTTGTAGTCGTTATCGCGTGTGGTCGAAAGTTAGTTGAACTTTACTCGTAATCAGAACACTTCCGAAGCCGGTCTGGCAATATAAATGGCAGTTTTAGCCAGGGCTTGAGTGAAACTGTAAAGTTTTATCTGAAAAAAGTCGTTCAGAGAAAACATTTCACTTTTAAATTATTTCTTGTCTGCTTTATGATAGAAGTGTTGCCAAGAAGATATTAAAAGTCGTTCGTAATTAGTTTGTAACAGTGGTACCGTGACCGTTTGTCAACCATTTTCTATTATAATGTAACAATTGACTAATCACTAAACTGCGGATCATTATTCGTTTATAGCAAAATTGAATAGATTAAATTCAAAATTGTTGGAAAATTTTTAAAATTGAAGATGACAACATACGATTTCTCATCTATTAAAATTATTTACCCTTCGCTGCATAGTGTATCATATCTGATACAGTTAACAAATCTATAGTAAACTAAGAATGTGTTTTTTTACTATGTTCATTTTTCCATATTAACAACAAACACGATCGATAGAAGAATATATTCATACAACAGAATTTGTTGGACACTGATATTAAATCAAGAGCCAGTATGATTAGAATGATGTAAAAAGTGAAAACCACGCTTTTAATTAATCTTGAAAATGATTTAAACAAAGATCGAATCGTTGAGTATTTAATATAGAATGGTTAATGCTTTCAAGGTTCCTTTGTTACTTTATTCTATAAAGCAATTTCGCAAATTACCAAGTTAAATACTCGACGTTTCGATCTTCGTTTCGATCATTTCCAAGATTAATTAAAATTGCGTCTGTAAAATATTATACAATTTTCAAGCCACTTGATGAAATGAATTATAATATATGTTATTTAAAAAATTTATTAATGGAGCAAAGTAATAAACGATCTAACCATGAGCCGACAACATTAACCATTCTATAGTAACAACAAATACGACCGATAGAACAATATATATTGAGTACTTAACTTGGTAATTTGCAAAATTGCTTTACAGAATATAGTAACAAACGATCGAACCTTGAAAGCATTAACCATTCTATATTAACAACAAATACGATCGATAGAAGAAGATGTTCATCCAACCAGATGAATTCATCCTCCCCAGTGATTGGGAAAGACAAAAAAGAAGGTTGAAATTTGTTGGACATTGATATTAAAACAAGAGAGCCAGTGTGAATAGAATGATGTGAAAACGTGAAAACCATCCTTTCCCGAGGCACGGTATTGTAATCAAGCAACGACCTATTCGTCACATGTGCCCGGTAGACGACGACCGTGTCGTAGAAGCGTCGGTACCAGCCGCGACGCTTGGCGTCTTTCTCTCAGCTGCGCCGTTTCGATTATATTTAGCCGGAGTATTACGCGGTGCTTATTTAAAGAAACGGGAAGAACGACTCCCCCCTTTTTTCCCTCTCTCTCTCTCTCTCTCTCTCTCTCTCTCTCTCTCTTTCTCTCTGTCTCTCTTCCTTTCTCTCTCTCTCTGGTTCTATCTCGATCCTCTCTGTTCACTCGTCTTTCTTCCGTTCTACCTATCGGCACGTATTCCACCTTCGTCACGGACGCGTGCTCCCTTTCTTCTTTCTCTTTTCGTCGTGGGTCCCGCGGAATCGGAGCGATTTCTTTGTCGGCCGGTCGGTGTTCGTGTTCGCGGCATTCTTCGGCGATGCGTTGCTTCGCGGTGAAGTAAATTTTAGTTACCGGAGCAACCTCTCCCTCTCTCTCTCTCTCTCTTTCTCTCTCTCTCTTTCTTGCAGGGATGGAATTCGCACGAGCCGCAGCGCGCCATGCGCTTACCCTTTGTGCTTTCATGATTCTGATTTCGATCCTCTACACACCGGCCCACATTTCACGTTCCGCGCGACCCTATACGACGGTCACGATTGTCCTTTTCGGGAACTACGCGTACGGACTGTTTATAATCGATACCAGAGCGAGCTTACCAAGCCGTAAATGCATCCGGTTGCATCGGAATGCAGCCCTCCATCGTCGAAAATCATTTTGCTCCCATTTCCATGCTATTATATAATATTTTTAACCCCTCTTGCTGTATCACTTTCTTTGCAGTTACAGTGATTAGAACGTCTTCAGCCCCAAAAGTGTTGTAGAAGAGAAAAGAAAATTTATATTTTTTTTTTTATAAAAGATGTATCGATGCTCTCGGCGCACTGGTTCGATCAATTTTTAATTAGACTTTCTGATTTTTACTTATTTTTCCCGGTTTTAAATTAACCGCCGATTGGTTCTTAAATCGATCGTTGATCAGATTCGTTCTTTTTCAAGAGTTTCATAACAGTAACATGATAACAGCACTTGTTTTTTCTGTTCTAAGAAATTTAAATTATTGTTCATAAAGCAAGTGAGTAACTTATTTCATAATTAGATATTCAATGGTTAATCAACTGATGTCAATAGTCAATATAATAGAATTTTGTTTAATAATATACAGACGCAATTATTCATTTTCTCGAAGATGATCTGAACATAGATCGAAACGTCGAAACTTGAATTTGATAAATTCTAGAATTGCTTCTAAGTAAAAATTGATCGAACCAGTGCGTCGAGAGCATCAATACATCTTTTATAAACAAATATACGATCGATAGAAAGGAACATTTATATTTTTTGTATGACAACATTTATTTTAATGATTCAATATAAATCACTAGGTGAATTTCGAGTGCGAAACCTGTGCATCTTTCCTTTTTTTGTATTATAGCGTCATCCATATAACATACACATATACGATGTATAATAACATCCACAGTGTTAATGTAATAGTATTAAAGTGGCTATAATTTATGTATACTGAATATGTATTTTCAATAATGGTAGAGCAATTTTTAGCTAAGGGCTATTTTTACAGGTATTTTTAGTTTTAATCCTTTGCACTCCTTTGAGAAATCTTAATAAAGCGGGTTTTTATATGTATCTGATTCTTCTTTTATTTATTTAAAAGAGAAATGTATATAAAACTGGTTTTTATATGTATTTGGTTCTTCCTTTATTTATTTAATTCTCTTGCTATTTAGTTAGAAACACATATAAGTTCCACAAATATAAATTACAACGAAGTTTAAAAATTACGCGACTTTACTGTAGGTCAGGGTTTCCCAAACTACGTTCCGCGACAATTTTGACAGGTTTTATACACCGCATCACATTTAAAGATTTTCTAGTTTATATTGAAAGGCGAGTGATGATCAACCTAAAAAAAAGCTAAGTGTTTCGTTTCCGGGTTTAAAAATTTAAGAAAATTGTATACAGGGTGTCCCAAAACTACCCTAGGAGCCGAAAATGGGAGGTTCCTTGGGTCATTTGGAGCGACATTTTCCTTAGCAAAAATGTTATCCGCGGCTTTGTTTAGGAGTTATTAACGAAAAACACGGACCAATCAGAGCGCGACCTAGACGCGAGTTGGCAAAATCGGCTCGGCGCGCCAACTGTCCATTGGCCGACTGTGCCAACTCGCGTCTAGGTCGCGCTCTGATTGGTCCGTGTTTTTCGTTAATAACACCTAAACAAAGCCGCGGATAACATTTTTGCTAAGGAAAATGTCGCTCCAAATGACCCAAGGAACCTCCCATTTTCGGCTCCTAGGGTAGTTTTGGGACACCCTGTATATTTAAAACTGCTTGTGTACTGGCCTACGATTATTTATATGTAATTTGTATTGTATTATATAAAGTACAATAATGAATGTTTCCTTATGTCGATCATAGAATGTTGTTAACAATATTTTTATGCTTTCGGCGCGCTGGTTCAATCATGATCGAAATTATCGAACGAGTGCGTCGAAAGCATAAAAATATTGTTAAAAGTATAATAATGTATTGAAAAATATGCAATGCAAATACATCTTGAAAAGGATTCAAACTAGAATCGAAAGGTCGATGATTATTTGATAATCTGCAAAATTGTTCTTTGATTTCTCAGTAGTAATTGATCGAACCGTAGCGCCGAGAACATTAAACTTTTTTTTATTGAAAAATAATGTACGACAAAATAATCTCTGCCTTGAGATTCTAATTGCATTAAATAAAAAAAAATTTCCGGGTTTGCGAAGCGTTCCATTGCAGAGGAAGTTTGGGGAAACCCTGCTGTAGGTAATGGGTCAAGCGGATCGAAAAAAGGGGAAGAGAAAAGTAGGTAACGTTGATTATGATTGACTTACCGAAACTCTTGGTTTGTAGCCTTTTGTATATTTCCCCGCTGCACTTTCGATGAACCATCCTGATCGCCGCCGCCTGGTACTTCTTCCAAAAGTTTCTTTCGCTCTCTGTAGATTCCTGAGAGCTCCTCCTTTCTTTAAGGATACTTTCCGGGACCTCGTCGTCGTCGTCCCTGCTGTCTGGCCTTCTCCACACATGGCTTTCCTCGAGGTCACCGATGTAAATCCATTCACTGCTCGTGTACGGCTCCACATAGCTGTCCTCGTCTTCACGACCTGTTATTTTCAATGCAGAAGCAGGATGTCAGGCGTGAAAGGTTTAGACGTGTTCTTCTGCTAAATTTGACAGACCGAATGCTGCTTGTAAAATGTGGGATCAGCGTATTTCGAGAACGAAACCGTTTACACGGGGACCATGAACGCTCTCCGAATGGATGGGCAGCACTTAACCGAAACGAATTAATTAAACTGTCCAACAAATTCAACCTTTTTTTCTACACATAGGTCAACAAGCTAATGCTCGTTCAGCTGCTCGACCGAAATACAGATCCAGAAACAGAATTGATCTTTTGTAAAATGTTTTTACTAAATACTTAATACTTTTAGAAAAATAATAAATACTTAATACTTTAAAAAAGTACGACACGCACCTTATTGAAGTTTTCGAGATTTCAGGTTTGTAAACATTCATTAATGAGATACTGTTGAAACTACTGTTCTTAATTTTTTTCAGACGTTTTAATTAGTGCATTATTGATGAGAAAAATCAAAATCGATCTTTTCGATGTTGTTTGTTTACTTTTGTGTAGGTGTATCATGTAATATTGAACATTTTTATAGGCAGGAAAATATATTGTATGCCTTATATTTCAATATGATTTTTCTTTTCGTTAAACACTTTTTCTGTTCTTTCTAAACCATACAATCGTTGCAACAATATTTTATATATTACTGTACTGAAACTTTCTTTATTTATTATTTATTTTTCATGAAACGAGACCAATATATTAGTGACATTTTTCTGGTAAAAATGACACCAAACAACATGCAATTTGGCCCATATAACTGTATATGTTAAGCATAATTTATCATATGTTTAATTTAACATATGCTATATATAGCAACAACATCTATATAAATAAAAATTAAATGCTGTTCGTTGGTAAGCGCATCACTTGAGAATGACTGGATTTTGCAAATTTTTTAAAAAACTTTTGTAATTTTCCGAATAAGGTTTCTGGGGAAAGAAAAATTGGAAAGGTTGCCCGGAAAAATGGAAAATTTGTGGATTTTTGTTTGAACTCAAGAACATAATTCACGATTCGAACGATGGATATGCGTAATTCTTTTCTTGTTTTGTTCATTACGGTCCTGGAAAAGTTTTCGAGAAAGAAAAATTCGAGACGATTACAAAGGAAAGTACTTCTCCTTAAACTGAATATCCATGGCCACAATCGTTAATGTATACAATGATCACTCAGAGATACGTTTTTTCTCATTATTATTTTGTTCACACATTTCCAATAGCTTTTTACAAATTTATTGCAATTTGGACAGGACAACGTCTGTCAGGCAGAGTTGGGCAAAAAGTAATTGCAATTACAATTACAATTACTTACCCATTACTGTAATTTGTAATTGCAGAAATAAAATTACAATTACATGTAATTGTAATTGGCAATTGCAATTACTTCTCGAATCACTGTAATTGTGGTCCGCAATTACAATTACTGGTTGAGCCAAAGTAATTGCAATTACAATTACACTTACTTACCCATTTCTGTAATTTGTGATTGCAGAAATAAAATTACAAATTACAGTAATTGTTCTCTTAAACCACTAATTTTTATGTTTTGGACCATTTAACTGTTTTCGTATTGAAATTGTAGTCCACTTTTGCTCATGTAATTGCAGATGTAATTAATTACTCATGTAATTAATTACTGCCCAACCCTGCTGTCAGGTCAGGTAGTTTTAAATATATTTTTTATTTATAATTATTACATATTAAAAAGATATTAAAGATACTTTCTTTCAATTTAATTTACCCGCGTTCCCTTTCGTAAATGTTTGTTATATTTCTCATTATCACTCGCAGAAAATAATCAAGTTGGGAGAACGAATTTCGTAGTTGAACGTAAAATAAGGAAAACAAATTAAGATGCAGTGTTACCGTTTTTCGTACTGATTGCAAGTGTTGCTGGCACAGAACGTAAACGGGACCAAGAAATTTCCGCGCGAGAGGATGAAAAGCAACAGAAACCCGAGTAAAACTTTTCTAAGCGACAGCAGGTCGCTGCACTCAATTTTTCAATCCTGCCTTGTTACGTAACTTTTTACAAGAGGGACGCTTTCCCACCTTTATTGCACTCGTTCCGCAATACTTCGTACATCCATTTCACCGTATAACGTGCTCCCAGCTAGATATGAAAGCAGTTAATGAAGTATATGCGGCGGAACTTCTTAAACGGGCTTTTTATGACGCACGGCATACAAGTCCTTATTAGAATGTGTTTTATGCGAGTTGCGGGAAACCGAGGAAATACTTCTTCGCGAAACTTTCCGAGCAAAGATCCGCCTAAGTAAATTTTCTTGGAAAGTTTATTATCGCTATCAAGGAATAATGTGACTCGGCGGGTTCGAAAAATTCCACCTGAATACCTTTCTACAACGAAATTATCATTCAGTGGAACCTCGATTATACGATTTAATTCGAACCGAGGTGGTTCGGTAAAACACAAAACAGTTTTAAAATTACTTATTCACAGGGGCCAAAAATAACAGTTATTCTAAAATTTTCTATGATAGAAATCGTTGATAACAAATTGATTATTATTCAAATTTCAGATAATCTACGGAAAATTATTTTTATACTTTTTGGTTACAAATAACAATTATTAGTAGACTGCGGATCTTTATGCAAAATAAATATTGGCTGTATTGATTGCAAGAAATAGAAATCAAATTGAATGCTATTTCTTCGCTTAATGATTTTAATAGTGGAGAAATCATATATTGACATCTTCAATTTTGAAAATATTTCAACAATTTTGAATTTCATCCACTCAATTTTTCTACAAATGTATGAAGATCCAAAGTCTAATAATTACCATCAAACAGTGAGCAAAAGTATCCCTTGCTATTGTTGACACAAAAATAAAATAATCAATTAAAATAATGTCTGAATTTTTGTATTAGCACAATTCGTATTCATGTGGAAAAAATCAAACAGAAAATTTTATTAACAACCACTACTCGCTTTTTTGATCCTCTAGATATGAATTATTGCAGATCGAAGAATTGTTATATAGTACATTATAGTATTCGTTAAAATCGATGTGTTACACTTGAAAATTGATCCTTGTTAGTCTGTTTACAGATGTTTGGATGTTTGGATACAGATTTACAGAGACTATAAACCTTTGTACACCTTTGTTGGTCGGGTTACAGCATTTCAGGAGGATTTCTAACTGTTACCACTACACCTACCGAACTCTAAAAGCGATTGAAATGTTTTAGTTTATAAAAATGACTAGGCTCTATTTATTTAGACCTTGTGCAATTTTTACTAAAATATGTGCTTGGATGAACAAATTTATCGAATCAATTTCCATGTATGAAACTTTGAAAAATATAAAACCGGTCGTTTGACCTGTTGAAACAATCATAATGTCTTAATCTTGGGTATCACTGGATTCGGGAGAGTCTATAGAATCTATTACTGTAAAGAGCAATTCAATATCTTTTATAATAACATCACAATATTTATTTTAATTTGAAAAATATGTCTTTTCTTCAAACACAAATTTCTCGACAATTGTGCGTCTAGAAGAAAAATTAACTCTATAACAATCGAAACGTCAAAAAAATGTTGAAATTTGTCGGACCGTGTAATTTCAATAAATCAGAAATTTAAGTAAAAATTTAAAAGTGTCGTGAATTATTAGGTTGTAAAGAAAGAAATGCAGGATATTTGTTCCTGTCTTTTAATTGCTATTTTATATCAAGAAATATTTACCATAATTTAATGAATTATGTGTATGACATTTTAAATCTTGTTTCACGCTCTATTTAATTATGCTTTTAATATTTAATTTCATTCAAATTATGAAATTTTTTGATGTTCGGACGACAAAACGCGATTTTCGCATTATTTTTTTGAGTTCAAACTAGGACGAAATGCCGCTCAAAGTCAAATAATTTCATAAAAATTTGAATAAAATTAAATATCAAAAGCATAATTAAATAGAGCGTAAAACGAGCTTCAAATTGACATGTAACTCATTAAATTAACCCTTATCCGTCCATCATTTCCCCAACTGAATTTGTCCCTCGCTGTCAAATTGACACATTGATAAAAAAAAGTCGATAAATTAACAAGTCAAACAATTACTTATCGATGTTTTTTTCATTCAAATTGATGAATTAACATTCACACCTTAGGTTTTTGCGGTTATATGTTTCGCATTAAAAAAATGAAAGTCACGAAGATCGGACAAATTTAGTTACAAATGACAGAACAGTATAACTTATTGCGGGAAGACTGTGTCAAAAATTGATACGAGGGACGGTTGAGGGTTAAGGTAAATATTTATTGTTATAAAATTTCAATTAAAACAAAGGAACAAAAACCCTGCATTTTTTTCTTTACAACCTAATAATTCAACTAGTGTACATATTCTCGTAGTAAGTCGAGTTGTTCTACGATAAGACTGACCTGTAAGGATTTCCAAACTGACGTCCGTGCTCCTCGCGTGAAGCCTCTTTCTGCCCATGGCACTTTCGTCGATGGATCCTCTGCTTCCGTGTCTCGTAGCAGCCCGTTCCTCGGATTTCGCTCTGACGTCCGATCTGCCGGCGCTGCTGCGCCGATGCCTTCTGTCGCCTCTGTCCTCCGATCGGTACCTTTTGTCGAACTTCTTGTAGAGCCTGTGCCCGGCCACGTACTTCGGGGTGGTCCTGTGCCCTTCCGGGGAGTCCGCGAAACCTGCCGGCGGTCGAACGATCTCTTCCGAGACCTCGGGGTGGAGCAACATGACGGCACGCACGATAGAGAAAAGAGGTAGATAGACCGACAGATAGAGAGACAGATCGATCTCAAACTCCAGGCATTTTCTTTTCTTTAACCCCTCGGACAACGGACGATTTTTATAGCTATTTAATTGGCTTCGCTTAGCGACAGCCAGAGTTGGGCAAAAATTTAATCGACGATTGACAAATAAATTTCTACTTCAATCGTTAATCGCAATTAACCGTTAACCATTTCGCGCCGAGCGCCGCATATATGCGGCATCGAAATTATCTGTTCAAGTGCCATCTATAGTCGATGGCGACAGTTTTCGTTTATTATTATTATATTTACACATTATATTTTAATAATTTTCGTGTCGCTATTAATTATATTAAACATTTAATCGTTAACCTTTGTAATTATATAAATACCTATGTTACCTATAATTTTGTATTTTGTATTTTAATAATTTTATAAGTCCTTTCATATTAAAAATGTAAATATACTTATTACATTAGAGCAATGATTGTTTTATTCAGCACAGTTCCTATTTAAGACTTAGAACAACATATATACAGAAACCACGCGCACTTTGCATATTTCCGGCGCGAGTTTCCGTTCAGTGACGGTACTCCGGCGGACGGGGCTGCCGTAGCGACAGGGTTAATCTCCTAGTTTAGTCGTTAATTGGGGTGAACGATTAAATATCTACTAATCGTTAATACCGGTGAACAATTAAATATTTACTAATCGTTAATTCCGGTGAACGATTAAATACTTACTAATCGTTAATTAGGAATAACGGTTAAATCTCTACTTTGGTCGTTAATTACGATTAACGATTACATTACTTTCGCCAACAACCGTAGTTCCGTTGAAAGCACCGGTTCTCATTAGATCACCGAATTTAAATAATGTGGAACGTGAATGGCACTTGGATGGGGGGTGACCGTTTGGTAAAAAAATCCGGAAAGTGACCCGCCAGGTTGTTTTTCACGTGTTGTTGGCAAAAGGTGGTACGGAACCCACCATAAACAGTAGGTCCCGCTGAAAAGGCGATAGTGAGAATGGAAAGAGGAGGAAGAAGATTGATAAATGAATTTGAATCCCTGAGGGGACCAAACATCATGTTACATACACTAGATTACATTCCTTTCAATTGTAATCGTCAATCGGATAATTGTTTAATGATTAACTGCTAAGACTTCGAATTGAAATTCGGAATCAAAACTGTATGAATAATTTAAAAAATGTAATCTGAATTTAGGTGTATTATCATTTGGTCTATAATACAAAATCCGATTTGTCGATGATTTCTTCTATTAATCAACGATTGACGATTAACTTTATTAATCGCTGACCTTTCAATGATTACTTTTTTAATCATACATATTAATCAATCAATTTTGATTAAAATTTTAATCGATTAATGCCCAACTCTGGTCCCAGCTCTAATTAATAATTTTTAACAATTCACTTCTGATGATATCCTTAACGTTAGTTTATTTGCAACAAATTGAGTACCTAAATGACAATTTGGATGTTCCCGATCAAAAATCACTCCGGCACAGCAGCCGGAGGGTTAAAGGTCTATTAGCATTCTAGTTGCGAAATTTCGTCGACAATTTGGATACTCTGCTATCCGTATCATGTGTTAGATCATTAGATGATTGCATGAGTTCGTGCCCGATTTGAAAATGAAATTCAGTGGTTAAATTTTAAAGAATACAACTCTATTAATCAATTATACATACAGTCACCACTCTGCTCTAATGGTAGAAAATTTAACCATTTGTTAATGTATGAAAACTGTGTGTAGATATGTACATATATTAATTATAGCCATTTACTGATTAATAAATTTTTGAAATGAAAGTACATATGTACACACCTGCTCATAAGTCTTAGGACACCTCTGGTTACTAGTGTAACTTTAACTGTATTAACTACGTGATATAAATATTATGATAACGATCGAAAACACACTATTAATTTTAAATATTCTTAATGGGTGAAATCGATTTGCATAAGGTTGAATTTGACATTCAAACGGATGAATTTGCAATGGAAAACCTATACCAAAAGTGAATATACCATTCATCGCATTTCTCTATAAATTATTATTTATTAACTTCCCGATTCATAGGGAAGATACTGTAATTTGGTATGTAATCCAGTAGATTTGAACGAGGAGAACCTAGGAATCGAAGTTTCGATCCTGTAGGATCAATGGTTCACAAGTTATGGTTGCTTAAAGTTACGCGTGATTGTCGCTACAAACCAATATAACTTTAAGCAACCATAACTTTTAAACCATGGATCCTACAGAACCGAAACTTCCTAGGCTCCGATTCCTAGGCTCTCCTCGTTCAAATCTATTGGATTACATACCAAATAAATAATAAGTTACAGAAGAAAGGCAAAACAATTGTTGGTCCCGTAAAGTAAAGAGCAGCTTCTGGACGTATCTCTGAGAACTAATATGTAGCACCACGCGCGCGCCATGTTTTTTAATCTAAAGGTGTAGGGTCGATAACCCATGGAAACAGGAAGAGAAGAAGAAATTCGAGGCTGAAGCAACTAACTACACTAGAAGCTATGTGATCTATTAGTTCGATACAACTACGAGACCTCGAATTAATCGTATCATTCTGAAGATACAAGTTAGATATACGATCGATATTAGCACTACCAGCCAGCGCTTCAAATGCTTCGCTATTATATCTTCGGTCTGTTTCATAATTCCAAGCATTTTTACATAAATTCTTCCGTCTAAGTGAAAGAATTGAATTGATAATAAATGATGTACCTCTCTGCCGCACTGATGGCACTGTGGTGTTGCGTGGGTACTGGCAGAGATTTGGTCCGCGCTCTCGCTGTAAAAGACACTGTCGCTGCCAGGACTGATAGACCTCAAAGACTCCGCTGAAACAGCCTTTAATCTCGCGTCGGGGCTCTGCGCCTCAACAACCATGGCTCGTTGTCCGTTGTGCCCTGGACTGTGTTGATAACGGCCTGGACTCAACCTCGAACACATTATGTCGTCCGCCGCCCGTGATCTTCTGCGTGGCAGACTGCCTGTTATGGCTGCTTCCTTGTCCTAAATGGAATCAAGATAAAGTGTTCTCATATAATACCGAGAGCCCCAGCCACCCTTTCATTTGTGTTTATTTGTGTTTAAACAATGATGTTTATACAATTTGCAATTTTTGGGAAAGTCGAATCAGATGGAATCTTATTTTCCGTGGTAGTAGCCTTTTTAGATGTAAAATAAATTAAAATCGTATTCGATTCTGTCGTATTTTATATCCGAATTGAAAAATATATACCCGAACTTTTTGAACATCTTCAAAAGCAGTCTAATTATAAGTTTGCCAAAAGAAATGATCCTCGAAATAATATGCAACCAAGGGTGTCAGTCTGAACTGAACTCAAACCTGATAATCTGGTTATTTAATATAATTTTTGTTTTAAGAACAATTTCACAATTATTTCAAATAATTATGAAAAAAATAACATGTTTGATATAAAATTTCAAGTAATGTTATCTCTAAAGTGATCGCAGGCATGGAAGTAATTATAAAATAAAATAACATGTTATTTCACATAATATTTCAGGTAATGTAATCTCAAAGGTAATCGCAGGCATGGAAGTAATTACAAAATTAAGTAACATGTTATTTGTATAATATTTCTAGGGTATCTCCGAAAAACTAAATGTACAAATACTTTCTTGATTCACAATTGCTTAACTCGCCAACTACCATTTGTATGATAATATTAGTGTCACAGATACAGTGTTCTGTAAAAGTAAAAATACGTATTCGAAACTCTTCGTACCCGAGTGACAACTACGAAGTCCCGCTCCGCATTACTATGCAAATTCGAAACAATTTCCTCGTTCTCCCTTCTAGTGTAGTAATGATGTTCTACAGAAGGTTCCATCAAAAAGAGATCACCTAATTATCTTCTCTAGCTGTGACGGTACAAGAAATGTTTCTTCTGCAATTTAAATGGATTCAGGAGGAATTTAAATAAATGGAAATGTTTCCACGAATGTCACTTTATAATGTTTCTCCAAGATTATTCGTGATGTCTTACACTGTGCAAATAATTTGTTCTGTGGTACATTATATATAAAACTATTATTCATTCATTCATGTATACATGAAACGATCTCTGACTACAACATGTTTTAATTATTTTACCCGTTACTTTTTAAACTAATGACCATAAAAGATGTTAGGTAGCGGCCAAGTTAGAATAATTTAGCTCTCCATGTATCTTTTTAAAAATTAAATAGCGTTCTTTTAAACTAATTTTTACAAACGCATTTTTTCAGTATTGCAAGAGGTATTTGTAAGCTAACGAACTTGGCTGTATTTTGTTTGATTTCACAACTTTTTACGGCCATAGAGAACTTGGCACCTGTTTACAGGATGTTTTTGTTGGGATTTCATCAATTTTTGTTGAATATATATTGCAAAGAATAATGTATAATAATATATTAATTATATATATAATTTCGGTTGAGCCTTATTATTATTTTTTTTTTTGAAAAATTCCAAAGACTACATACGTCATATGGTTGGGCATACCCTATATGCTTTGGGTTAAAGCCTTTTGAAAATTTCGTTATTTTTGCGGTAGAACAGGTCCCGAGATACAGCCATTATTATTTATTTTTTGTGGTGTAGAATTTCAAACTTTGATAATTATTCCTTTGATGATTTGTTACGGTGGACCTATGTACCAAATTTCAAGCTTGTAGGTCAATGGGAAGTACCCAAAAGGTTTTGATGATCTGTCAGTGAGTGAGTGAGTGAGTCAGTCAGTCAGTGACCAATTTAACGATTATTGTGGTCCTATATCTCGGAACCTACTAATGTTGGAAGAAAAATGTTTTGTCAATATTGAGACCTGATAGCATTTAACAAGTCTACGAAATTACATCTCTCCATCTGCCTCCAGTTCCGAGTTACAAGCTACTAAACACCGGCTAAGTTGTTTCGTGTAAAAGGAGGTAGTGCGAGAACTTGGCTGGTGCACTACCTACATAGGCGCGACAGCCTCGGGGGGATTTGGTCGCGTCTATCGTACGGGGAACCTATTTTTTTGAGTCCCATACTACCCCCTTCTGGGATATACATAAATGTATTTTTTGCTGCCCACTCCCTTAACAAAAAAAAAAGACAAAGTATTCATTCACTGACCTCGTTGCTTCTTCTCCTAGCAGAGATGTAGCCGCCAACTTTCTTCCTGGGACTCTCCCTTGTCCTCCTGTGTCTTCCTCCATCAGCAGTTTCCCGATGCATGTGATGATGATGATGATGATACATGTGGTAATGATGGCTGCAACTGGAGTCGTCCGAAGTCTGAGCATGTCCGGGGTCTTCAGCCGATTCGACCCGCCAATCCTCTTTCGGAGGACTCCTAGGAAGCTGTTGTTGGGGCTGTTGTTGCGTTTGGCTCGGTGGCGCTGTTTCGCGTTTCCTATTGTTCCGGTGAGGGCTTTTAGTACTCGTAGACTTGGCCTTCGGTCTGTGACGATGACTCGGCGTCGGACTAACTTCGACGCTCTCCGGGTACGGCTCTATGTCGTGCTCGGTGTCCGGGGTGAAATCCAGGGTGAAGTTTTTCCGTCGCCTGCGACGTTCCTCTTCGTTCCATGTCCGCGAGTCTGGAGGAGACTCGGCGTAACCGCCCGAAGAGGAATGGTGACCTTCCTAAAAAGGCAAGGGGAAGGAAGAGTCATGCTGGATCGCTTTGGATGTCGGTGTCTGGGATGTTTCCAAAATAAACAAAGAAACTTTTTCAAAACCACGCTTCTATTAAAATGCACTGAAAAGGAGAAAATAATTTTTTTTTAGATATTAGTGACTATAAATAAAAATCATGGAGCGCTAAACTATATTAACGTAATCTTCGTGAGCGCTCCACGCTTTTATTTATAGTCACTGATATCTAAACAAATTATTTTCTCCTTTTTAGTGCGTTTTCATATAAGCGTGGTTTTTAAACAGTTTTTTATTTTCTACTTTTTAGACTTTACCAGCTCTTACATTTTACCGCTGAGATACACTGCTGAGATTATTTTTATCTCCTAAACGCACAGTTTAAGAAAATTTTTTTTTTAATATTGCATTACCATTCAGTTCTGAGCTATGTTTAAAGTTTCAAGTCTCATCGTCAAATGGTTTAAAATTCGATTACAAGATTTGATACAAACAACTCGGCAAGCGAATATAAACGTGGTAAAAATATGCGTTATGTCCCACTTGAAGTTCCCCAAATTATGGCTCGTTGTAAACAAGTATTTCAAACAAACCTTATCCTATTTTGGGGAGAACCCTTATGATGGTTAGAAATTTTCTCTTGGTATTTTCGAGTGGTGATTCTAAGTCATCACTAAAACTTGCTGTACCATTATTCGGAGTATTGTTTACACGAGATCAGAGCTGGGGAAAATAGTATTTTAAATAGTAAATAATAAATAATCCTATTTATTTTAAAGTATGTGTACAATTTTGAAAATAAAATATTTTATTTGATGCAGTAATTTTTGAAAATAAAATATTTTATTTGATGCAGTAATTGTTTGAAAAGAAAATAATTTATTTGAGGCAGTAATTTTTGAAAATAATATTTGAAATAGTATCTTATTTTAAGAATATTGAAAATATTTCGACTTTGTCTTTATTTTGAATGTCAATTTTAAATATTATTGCTGAAAATCGTTCGCATTCAATAGATTTATGAGTAGAAATAGTTAGAATTACCATGTCTTCTTTAAATTATTGCTAAAATAAGAAATATTAAATAACCTATAAGTAATGCGATTTCGGAAAGTATTAGGTATACCGACGCAAAAAATGCAATATTCTATTTTGTGTGTTCAGATTATTAACATAGAATTATTTTATTTTGTGGGTCCCATTGTTAAAATAGAAATATTTTATTTTCTGGTTTCGATTGTTAAAATAGAAATATTTTATTTTCGAAATTGTATATCTTATTTAAAATACTGTTTTCTTTAAGCAAAATAAAGTCTAAAATATTAAATAGTATTTGAAATATTTGTTTCCCCAAATAATGCCCACCTCTGTATGAGATATTACATAAGTTTAATATTCGTACAAAGAAAATAATTACTATAGAATGGAATTATATTATGTCGGAAAGAAATGTGTAAGTTTCGATTTGAGATAGCACAAACTATTAAACTTGTTGCTAATTTAAGAGAGCCTAATCGCGTTCTACTGTGAAGTGTCAAGGTGTCTAATCCCCAGAAGTGGCAACTGCGACTAAGAGCGTACAGCAATTTTCAGATATCTATTAGAAATCGTCGTTGTCGCAAGGAAACTGGTACTTCACCAGACCTCGTTAATTTGCTAACCAGGTAGGTTCATCTTAAATTTACAGAAAGTTCATCGTTTGCGAAAAACCAACAAAAGAAATCACTGAACTGTCTTCGTGGTGTGGCTCTGAGAAAGTCGAAGTACACTCAAGCAACGAAGGTACAAAAGTATTGGGTTGTTGAGAAATTAATTTCAGTATTTTGAGATGAAACAGAGCCCAATTCTTCTTATGCAAGCAATGAACTTTAATGAATAAGATATTTTCCCTTTTGTTCGATAATCTTTTGCCGAGAAGAACAAACGAGAAAATATCTTATTGATTAAGATATGTCTTAACTTTTATTCCAAACATCCCTTTTTACTTGCTTGTCTGGGAAGTTAACACCTTTAACAGCTTTAAATGTCGAATCGACTTTTTACAACTAAATAATTTAGTAATACCACATGCATAAGCACATCAAGGTCGTGATCGCAAATCTATTCAACTATCGATGCAAGGGACCAGCATAAGCGATTCAGTTTAACTACTTTAAGCTTGCCATTGATTTACATAATAATAGAATAAGTTATAACTAGACTGTAGACGTTTATGCAAAATAAAAATGTTCTGCATCGATTTTAAAAAACACAGGCCAAGGAAAAAGTTCTTTGTTTCTTTAATAATTTTAATGAGTTGAAAATAATACACTGGGATTTCTAAATTCTCTTTGCCTCTAATCGTTTTTAAATTCGACTTACCCATTTTTGTAATAAATGCAGTCTAGTTATAAAATGAATAAATTTAAAATAATATGTGTTAATTAATAAAACCAATCGTTAACATGTTTGCTATCAGCATTAGACCTGCCGATCACCACGATTTTTGATTTCGTGTGAATGAAATCGAATTAAGTTCGTGGATGTCATTATTTAGAATTGGTAAAATGTAATATTTGCATTTCATAAACATTCTATGACAATATTGTTTCCATACATTGCAAAGATAAGTTCCATTTAATAGAACGCGATACCTAGACTACGAATGTTTATGGAAATTTATATTTTTATGGACAAATTATAAAAAAGTAAATATTTTTTTTCTAATAACAGTTTTCTATTATATTCTACTGTTATTTGCTATTTTTCAAGTCTCTCGGAAATAAAGTAGTCATCGAAAATCAAGAAGTTTCCACACTTTTACAAATCTTAATAAAAAAACATCCGCAAAGAGACGACATTTTATTATAATCATAATGAAACTACCTTTTTTACATTGTTAACTAAGCGACTAACTCAAAATTCATTTAATCGTTCCTTGCTGTCTATTTTGTAATCATAAAAATATTTTATTAAATTTAATAGTAAATAAAATCCAACGTATTGCAACACAGGAAATAAATTTGTTCATCGAAGCATCCACTATGATTCAACAATCCACCATTTTTTTTAATAAAAATTGATTTAGTTTGCAAGGAAATAGAGGATGTATATTGACTCTCATTAATATGTATCGACACATATGATGGCATTAATATGCATGACTATTTTCCAATATTTTACACCATTTTTGCATAGTGGACGTGTGGACGATGCACTTAATTGAAACTATATTGCCACATAATTGAAGATAGTAGTGAATAACTCGATAAAAAAAGTTGGTAACTTTGGGAACTTCGAAAAGGTGGCCTTACACAATTGACATTTATTATTTAAGCCTGTCAAAATTACATAGAGTATTATTTGTTTATTGTTACAGCTAGAAAAGACACTTAAATAATCCGTTACAAGCGTGACAACTATTACGTGTACATATATTTTTATTTCACTTATAATTATACAAACGAAGTACAATAATAAATTAAATACCAACTTGCATTTATAGTTTACGTAAAGGAACATTGTTTTTATAATCTATGCATGTTGCAATAAATATGAAAAAAGCCGTGCAGTATTTATGAAAGATGTGAACAATTGCAACAAATAGAAGATCCCTCTGACCGATGATATATTGGGTGGGCAAGAAAAAGTAGTTTCGGTATTTTAAGGTGAAATGAAAATTTCTTTGAGCACTGAAATATAATAGATCAAATATTTTCCATTTTGTTCGGTGATCTTTCGCCATCTTTTTGGTAGCTTAATAAAGTTCTTGGCTATTTTCATAAAGTTGCTACGTATTGAATAACAAAATTAGGTTTGAATTCACCTTGAAATACCGAAATTACTTTCTTGCCAAACCAATATGTATTTTCCCAGAATTTAAATGTAGAATTATACTATTAGACAGCGAATTTTATGGAATTATGACTACAATAAATAGATGTATTGCTAAAAGAATTTAAGAATATTATTTTCAACTTATTAAACACATTAAGAGAGTAAATAAATTTCAATTTCACTCCAGTTTGTTGCAATTCGGGTAGAAAATACTTATTTTGCACAAAGATCCACTGTCTATATATTATTAGCATTACAAACAAGCACGAATATTGAGCTAGCAATAAAACAGCAACAACGGTACTAAATACAGAATAATTATCCAGATATGAAACACTGACATCAAACAGAATATTTAAAAAGAAAGACAAATAAGAAAATGTTTTATCGTTTGTACGAATTAAAGCACCATGATCAAAAAATTTCACTTAAAAAGTATTTAAAAACTGATTATTTGTAATAATGATATTACAGCAACAACACGAACTCCTGTTATATCAGTGGTGTTTGACTCGATTGACAAATCACAATATGTACGCTGCCAAGGCGAGCCTATAGCAGCGTTAACCTTATCATATTGCTTTATATTAAGATATTATTCCATACTAGCTGACTCGATAAACATTCTCCTGTCCAAAAAAAGCGAACACATCAACCTGCTGCTTGTACCGTTTTAAAAATTATGATTTTTGTAGTTTGGCCGAATTTTCCGACTTTCCTTTGTGATTGTCTTGAATTTTTTTCCTGAAAACTTTTCCAGGACCGTAACGAACAAAACGAAAAAAGAGTTATGCATATCCATTTTCGAATCATGAGCTATGGTCTTGAGTTCATATAAAAATCCCATAGAAAAAAGTACTTGTATTTTTCTCGAATTTTCTATTTTTTCCGGGCAACCTTTCCATTTTTTTCCCCAGAAACCTTATTTGGACTATTACAACATTTTTTTTTAAATTAGCCAAATCGGTCCAGCCGTTGTCAAGTAATGCGTTTACCAACGAAAAGCATTAAATTTTTATTTATATAGATTTGACAACTATTTACATACAAGTGTCCCACGTAATTGTATCCGCGATCGAGCACTTCCGGTAGCCCGGTAAAAGAAAGTTTGGAACAAAATTATCTAGTTTTTAGTCAGCTAATGTAAATATAATATAAATTGTATAATATAATGTAAATTGTAATATAAATTGTATAATATAATATAAATTGTAATAGAAACAAATTCGAAAAAGAAAATTGCTCATGAAAAGTGAAGGTCACATTGAGTTGTCGATATCGATCAAGATATTGGACTATAGAAAGAATTATCAACAACTCAAGCCTACCTTATTGTTAATGTCAATTCAAGGTTTTAGTAAGCTAGGCCGTTGAACTTGTCTTGACATAAGCAATAATATTATGTACTAAAAATATGTAGTGCCTAAATTTCTCGTGAAGAAATTTCTTTTGTGAATTCTTTTGTATCGCAATGGAAAAAATTCAATGAAATCTGAAGGACACCTTCATTTTTTTTAATGGCACTACCTATCTTTTAATACATAATATTATTGATTATGTTGAGACGAGTTCAACGGCCTAGAATACTATGAGCTTAACAATGAAGTTTTAACAGTAAGGTCATAGTAGAAATTATGTAATTTTAAATTAAAGGGAAATGAAGATGACTCTCATAGTCGATTAAAGGTAATGAATTTTTAGAAAACTGTATGCTATCGACGCACAGGTTCAATCATAATGAAAAACAAAGCAATTCTCTCTTAATAGTCGTTTGGTTCAGTTGCTGTCTGAGTCAACATGGAACTCAATTTTAAATTTACACGTTTCTAAACATTTTTACACATAGCAAACGCAAAATTCCGTTAAAGATGATCCATACCAGGATCGAAACGTTGGGAATAATTTAATTTTTGCAAAATTGCTTTGTTTTTCATTACGATCGAACCTGTGCGCCGATAGCATACAGTTTTCTATTAATTCATTACGATCGATAAAATGGAATAAGTAACCAATCTTGTTCCGAATATTCTTTTATCTGGCTACCAGAAATGCCGGAAAAAATCGGTACATAGCAAAATTAATTAATTTACTTTTTACAAAAGAATTTAGAACTTCCTCCATTTATTTCTCCATTACATCGGCCGGTTATCAAGCTGTGTATTAAGAAACAAATTCAGCGGTGAATACGTGCTGCGTAGGGTTAATTATGACGAGTTCTCATTACATAAGCACCGGCACATTTAGCAGACTAGAAACAAGCTCTTTGTTTCGATAGCTCTCCGACAATAACAATCGTAATTGCAGACAGCGTTTCGTTCTAATTGAAACGTCAAAATGCTAGCCGAAGGGGGGTATCCCATACAACTAATTTCTCTTTGTGCAACTGGTGAATAGATTATTCTATTTGACGTATGAAATGCGCAAGGTTCGGGACAGTACGATCGGCAATCTGATTGAAATTAGTTTAATAATCGTCTTACGTCACGATCGTGTTCCGTTTCTGAGGTGTGTCCGCTCAGAGGTGCAGTCTGCTCGAGTTCCTGACCCAGATCTGTCATTGCATCTTTCAGGTCGTAACTGCCCGAGCTACTACTGCTGCTGGACCTCGCCGGTGACGGTGGCACCTCCAATCCAAACGGAATTTCCGTTTCCTCCAGTATCGGCGGCGGACTGCACGGTTCTTCAACGACAGCCTGACGCGGAATACCAAAGAATTTAATTCTCCACCGAACACGCAAAAAACCTTCCCTCCCGAATGCGAAATCAATATTGTAGCCGTTCATTTTCAAAGTGGCATAAGCCCATTTGTTAATTGTAATTTATCGGTGACTGTATCAACGTGTACAACTTGTAATGTTAGCTGTCATAAACAACATTTTGCGGTTTATTATATTCAGAGTATACGATGATTTCTGATACATCAATTTTCGCAGTTATTTCTGTAAGAAAATGAGTGCAATACACGGATTCTATTTTATCGACATGTACCTGTGTATAGTTTGTAGTTGTGTGCGTGTGTGAGTGACTAGCGTCTTTTGTTGGGATTGTCGTGAAGTCAGTGAGTCTTCTACTCGTAGCCATGTGAAACGCATGTATATTTATATGGTTAATTATAGTGTGATATTAATACGTTGATTTTATTATCCCGAATCTCCTGACAATTTCAATAATTAAAAACGTTAGAGTAAAGCCGCGATATTTGTCGAACTGTGTTCTGCACGGAGGCATATCGTGTAGAGACATTATTTTTATGATTGCGTAACCGAACTTAGAAAAGGACAGTACCGGTATGAATCACTACTAATCCAATTACAAAACGTCGCCTGAATGAAAGAACTAGGTAATTTAAAATTTTGTATCGCAATGGAAAAAATTCAATGAAATCTGAAGGACGCCTTCATTTTTTTTTTAATGGCACTACCTATCTTTTAGTACATAATATTATTGATTATGTTGAGACAAGTTCAATGGCCTAGAATACTATGAGCTTAACAATGAAGTTTTAACAGTAAGGTCATAGTAGAAATTATGTAATTATGAATTAAAGAGAAATTAAGATGACTCTCATAGCCGATTAGAAGGTAATCAATTTTGTTCCGAATATTCTTTTATTATATAATATTATTATATAATATTTAAATAAAATTAAATAATTAAAATTAAATAATATTTATTATATAATAATATAATATTATTTTATCTGACTACCAGAAATGCCGGAAAAATCGGTGCATAGCAACATTAATTAATTTACTTTTTACAAAAGAATTTAGAACTTCCTCCATTCATCTCTCCGTAACATCGACCGTTTAGCAAGCTGTGTATTAAGAAACAAATTCAGCTGTGAATACCTGCTACGTAGGGTTAATTATGACGAGTTCTCATTACATAAGCACCGGCAGATTTATGAATCACTACTAATCTGAGTTATCTACTTCGTATTAAAGAAGAAATCAAATAGAATTTAATGTAAAAACTGGGTAACCTATCAAAATAATTTACGACATCTAGTGAGTTTAATCTTGTTAATGTAAAAAGTAGACAACATCTGTTTTTTTTTGGAAAAAACAAGGTTTAAATTTTTTTTTAATCCAAAACGATGTTTTTTCATGTATTGTTCCACTTAAAATGAAGAAATATAAGCAGATATTGGCATAATGTTTAAAATAACGGTCCCCCTACCATAATCTTAAAATCTTAAAATACTGTTTCATCAATTTCTCTAAAATAAGGAATTGTAAGTTACCTAGTTCTTATATTCAGGCGAAGAAAACTTCTGTAGTTTTCTTAATTTTTTTATGAAACTTTCGTTAACTTATTTCTGGCATTTTTCTGATTAAAATGACACTAAACATGATACATTTTCAACTGTATTTAGTTTTTTAATCAACGATGAACAGATTATGGGAAATTCTTCGAAGCTGTCCTACCTTGGCGCCCGAAACTTTCATCGACGATTAAACCATTAAATATAGTTGAAATCAGATCATGTTTGATGTCATTCTAATAAAAAAATGCCAGAAATAAGTTGGTGAATGTCCCATAAAAAATAATGAAAAATAAAGAAGTTTCGTAACTGGATTAGTAGTGGTTTACACCGCCATATCCGAGCCAAGGTCAATCGTCGCTCAACCAAGCTCAATACATCAAACAATCTCTAACACTAATATTTTTAAATTATTTTACAGTGTAACTCTAAATTCAAATTACAATCTTTTAACCAGTCTGAAACTTTCAGAAATACTTCTTGTGTCATTATAACTGGTGAAAACGTTTAAGTGATTTGTTGTAGAATTGTTTGTTAAATGTTTGTTAAAATTGCTCCTAGTGCAAAGGGTTAATGAGTATCTGAGAAAGATCAATTTTACATAATGTATACAATTATTATTTTGTACATCAATAAATTCAAGTTATGGAATAGAGGAAGTTGAGTGTCTCAAGCATGACCATTTTATTTGTTCTTTACTTCAGTGATATGTAGATCGTGAAATTGATAAAACAATCATTGAATGTGGTTCCAGAAATCAATAATTAACAGTGATGTTTGACAAATTAATTTGGAAGTTACTTTTCATATTGCCTTTCGATTAGAATCACTTTGTGGACATTGAATAGGTTCTCTAGTTGGCCACTGTAATTTACGTCCGATAGATACAAACATTTCGCAACGGTGGCAACTAAGTAAATATGTATGTACGTGTGTATCTCTTTCAGAACAAAAGTTAGCGCACAGCTGTAACTTAGTTATTGACTGACCCTTGTGTGTAATTGCATTGTCTTCAGTTTGCCGAATTAGAAAATCCAATTTAATCGTTACACGATACGCCAAATAAACCGTGTTTGCAATCGGCACCGGAGATTTTGATTCAATGGAAATATAACGTACTAACTCAGGCAGACAACATTCGATTAAAATCCTGACGAAATATGCAGCGTCGAAATTATTACCTGAGCGTTTATTAAAAACGGGAAATACTATTACGTACAGTGACTCCCATTATTATTCGAATGCTCTTAGAAAGACGATAACTTTTGTAATATTGGACCGTACAAATTCGATGTTCATGAAACGTTAGAACAATTAGTTTACAACAGGATGTGAATGATAGTTTGTTGAAAAATTGCAATTGATCGAAGTTGCTGAGAAAATAGTAAAAGTTGTTTAAAATAGTATCTATTCATACTTTTAGCCATTCTGTTTATCATATAGTATTTCGAATTCTAATCCGCTGTAATGGATACGCAGTAATTGGTACACGGCTCTTTTTCGTCCGACGTAATTCGTACAAATTTTTATCGATTTGATTTTTTAATATTTTCTAGTAATGTATTAGGTGTTAAAAATAAGGTGAATGTATGTATCCATATTTTTAGCCATTCTGTTTATCATATAGTATTTCGAATTCTAATCCGCAGTAATGGGTACGCAGTAATTGGTACACGGCTCTTTTTCGTCCGACGTAATTCGTACAAAATGTTATCGATTTTATTTTTTAATATTTTCTAGTAATGTATTAGTATTAGTATTAAAGAATGTATTTAACTATTTATGTGATATACTGCGGTGTTAAAATTAATAAAAATTTCATTCGTTTGAAATGTAATAAACGAAAAAATTATTTGATACTGTAATCAGTATTTATTTAAACGAATGCCATAGATACGTAGTTTGTTTCTGTACGCTCGTATACTTTGCATTCTAATACGCAGTAATTGGTACATGGCTACATTTCGTGCGCAGTAGTACGTACAAAATGTTTTGAGAGCCACCAATTTCTTCTTGTGTTCAGAACACATAATTCTTTCATAAAATGTTTACACATACTAATATTTCACTACAAATTAGGAATAATATTAAAATAAAGTACAATCGTAGCAGGATACAGCGGTGATTGGTACAGTTACCCTACCATGATATCGTTTCTGTATGCATATTTTGCGATGCCGTACTCGCAACGCTACGTTCTATTTGTTAATCGCGAAGGAACACATGATAAACACAACCGTACTGAGTCAATACTTTCCTTGGGGGATGATACAAGTTTCACTAGACGGCTCTGGTTCTTTATTCGTGGAAATGTCTTTATTTACACGCGTGTATTTGATATTCAACGAACGGTTCGTATTGGGTACTTACGCGGGCTATAAATACCGCGGATTGTTCACCGTGTATAAATATCAATACTTTGTAGAGTGAAACGTCTATTTCTGTCTTCATTGCCTTTGAAATTGGACAGCTGCGTTCGAGTAGAGTTTCAATCGAGACAGACGAAAGAATTGTTTTAATATGCATTTCATAATTAATTACAGAACTCCGACCGGATAAAACTTCTATTATTAGCAACATCGAAATAAAAAAACGTTATTTAACGCCTTGACGTATGTTACGCGTTTAGTTTTAGATTATATAAAATTTGATTCGTTTGTAATTAATAGGCTGATGTTCACGCAATTTTCAATTTTTTTCAGGCAAATTTTGAGAACGTGGAATCATGTAAAATCTTGTTTTCTATAGTAATATAGTAATTTTTCTAGATCCGAGATAAATAAAAATCGTACTAAGTTCTGTGGAATTTATTTTCGCACATCTTTTGAAAATTCTTGGAAGCCATAAACGCATAAAGATCCGCAGTCCTGTAATTAATATTTAAGCATTAAAATAAATGTTACCATACGAGAAATATAAGTTGGTATCAATAAATTTATTTGAATAACAGTTGCTTTTGTTTAACGTTAGTGTTCAGTATCGGACGTTTCGTATGCAACAACCTAACGTGTATAGAAATTATATTGGAAACTAGATTGCAAAAGCTACTGTTGGGTATATAATTTACCTAAACCATTAATTTTCTCGCGATTCAATTATTTCATTCAGAAACGGTATTCTATAATGGTATTAGGAACCTGGAAAACAGATGTGAATAAATTCCACTGAATAGATAAGACTTCAAGAGAAATCCAAATAGGCACACTATTTTTTCGAAATAAATTTAGTGTTTGTAGAATTACAATTTTACGATTCGGTGTGTAATAGTAACAGCTGTAGTTCAATTAGCAGCAGTAGCTCAATGTATTTCGAACCTTGCAAAAATATCCGTGTGGGAAAACGTCAAATGTTTTGCACAATTTTATACGAAACAGATGAAACATATACGAAGAATAAATAGGCTTAGAATAGGATACACAAATTGATAGACACTGACACCTTATAACACAATAGGCACCGAAACTTTACGATCGTTGTAACATTAATATTACCATAGAACATATACTTGGCTACTGTCTCAAATACAGGTAGATGCAAGAAGAAAAATATCCAATTATTGCTAAACAATAACACACAGTGTTAATACACTCTTTTGATTAAAGAAATAGATATTTCACATCAAATATAGAAACATTTATACTCGGTTATATTCACCCACAGATACAATTAACATAAATATCATGCATATGTAAACTCTCTTATAAACACAGTGTATACATAAATTATAGCCACTTTTATACTATTATATTAACAACGTGGATGTTATTATACATTGTATATGTGTTATATGGATGAAGGTATAATAAAAAGAAAGATCCACAGGTTTTCCTCTCGAAATTCACCCTTTCGCATATCAATTTCAATCTCTTACAAATAAAGTATTGTTAACTAAGTTTTGCAAAAATTAATCAAATCAAATGTAAATTAATTGTTAAGAAATGCAGAGTTTTATTTATTGCGAAGATGTACATGTAAATTAATTGTTAAGAAATTCAGAATTTTATTTATGGCAAAGATGTACATCAAATACTTATTTAAAAGTAATTATCAATTCACTAACCTTGCTTCACCCTGTTGCAAGTGAAATTCAACCTTATGCAAGTCAATGTCGCCCATTAAGAATATTGAAGATTATTTATTTATCTATTTAAATTAAATTATATATTTATTTAGTCACACGTGAACAGACAGGCACAAAGTTAACGAATTGATAATTACTTTAAATGCTCACCACACTTTTATTTGAAATTTACTTCAAGGAACGCTTCCTTGACTGCAATTTATTTTAAACAATTTTGTTTACCTATTATATTAAATATTACTCAATCTTCGTTGTAATTTATATTTGTGGAACTGGTATTTGTTTTTAACTAAAAAATAAGACAATTGTAAATGAACCAGGTTTTTATATGTATTTGGTTCTTCCTTTATTTATTTAATTATGTATATAATCATATATATAAATATATTAGATTAGATTAGAATATATATAAATAATAATAATTAATAAATAAAGGATGAACCAAATACATATAAAAATCTGTTTCATTTAAATTTCTCTTTTAACTAAATAAAGGAAGAACCAAATATATATAAAAACCCGTTTCATTTACATTTCTTTTTTATCTAAATAAAGGATGAACCAAATACATATAAAAATCCGTTTCATTTAAATTTCTCTTTTAACTAAATAAAGGAAGAACCAAATATATATAAAAACCCGTTTCATTTACATTTCTTTTTTATCTAAATAAAGGAAGAACAAAATACATATAAAAACCCGTTTTATTTACATTACTCAAATGAGTGCAAAGGTTTAAAACTAAAAATACCCATAAAACTATCCCTTAGCTAAAAATTGCTGTACCATTATTCAAAATATTGTTTACATTATTAGATATATCAGTATCTAATCACTTAATAAACATTTAGCTATTGCATGAGACATAATACCAATTTCATATCCATAAAATTTCAAAAATAATAGGAAATGGAAATATTCTATCTAGGAAGAACTGTTTAATTTTCCAGTTAAAAAAAATATTCAATGACGTGTGAAAATTTTTGGAAAAGTGCTGAGCATCGATGATATTGGCACACAGTTGAAAGGTGTGGAAAACGGAATTAGCTTCGAAGAAAACGTTGCCAGAACAGTTGAGTTGTGCGCACAGTGACCGGGTGACAGGTTGGGGGAGAAAAGAAAGTGAAGTAGAAACTTGAGTTTTTGAGTAGAAGCTTGAATTGTCACAAAAAAGGTCCTCACGACAACGACGAATACGTCGAGTCGCGGAGGGCGGAAAGAGAAGGTAGAAGTGATGGCCGAGTCATTAGAAAATTGCCCAGAGCCTACGAGCACCCTAATGCTCTCCCAGGTCATTTAACAGTATTTTTTATAATTGCAATAATGAGCTACACTCGAAAAATGTCGGAACGTTCAAAAATAAATCAAGCTCGTTCGTACAATTTTATCGTGATTAACCCTTTGCACTCCGAATTATTATTCAATTTTCTTGCCAACAACTCCTTACTAGTTTAACTGTCTTATTAGGGATTCCTTGACTGCTACTTATTTTAAACAATTTTGTTCACTAATTATACAGAACTATATTTGTATTCAATTAAAGAATGAGACAATTAAATAAATAAAGGAAGGACCCAAATACATATACAAACCCGTTTGATTTTATAACAAAGGAGTTAATTAATTTGTTTTACTACAAAGGAGAGCAAAGGGTTAACGTTTTTCATTATTCGTTTGGCTTGTACACATTTATTCTTAGAAGAGCTTTAATTTCGCGTTCAGAAAATTGAGAGTTTGGAGCTCACCTAGTACCTCAATGAAGCAAAATAAATGTTAGTTGAAAACACAGAACGTTAGTGGTTAATGGCTGGGTAATGAATTTTGTAATTGTTAAAGTTGAAGTGGTTGGCTTAGATTAATGACTTGTACCTCACTCAAAATATTAAAACTGATTTTATATTATTCGTATGAGATTAAAACAGGTACAAATGAATTCTTTTCAATATTAAGGTAGAATCAAAGGTTTATACATTTTGCAAGAACGCCTCTGCAAGCTTCTAATCATGATTAAAATTTTTCTCACGTATCTTACTCTCGATACATCTTTGTGATTTCAATGAATATGGGATAAATTGAAAACTGGTAATTTCAATTGATTGGATAGGTTCGGTATTAATTAAAAGGCAATTATTAAACTGGCTTTTGATACGCCAATCTTTCGAAAAGCCGTTACTGGAGTCTGTGAAGAAAGTGTGAAGACACGGGTCAAGAGTAACCCAGTACTTTCTTGGCAAACGTTAAGGGAGTTTCCAACTCGAATATTCTACAGGGAATCGCAGTGACTCGAGAATCCCTTCTAAACTTCACAGATTTTGTACAGTAGCCAAATAAAAGTACCAAGTAATTATTCCTGCTACTTTGTAATTCTCCATAATATGAATCCTCTGTTGTAATAAATACAAAACCGTGGTTATAATGGAAACGCAATGTCTTTTCCTGCTCCGCGTAAACAGCGTGTAAGAAATTCTTTAAAATATACAATTTAAATAAAAATGTGCATATTGTTTGTAACCATTGTGCATATTTTTGATTTGTAATTCTTAAGTCAGGCATACAGGGTGTCCCATTTGATGAAACACAATGAAAGTCAATCCCCAATCCAATAATTAACTAATAATATTCACTTTATATCAGATTTTCCTTTCTTTTTTTTAACGTTCCAGTGAGTGATATTTTGTTATATATATTTCCAATTTTGTTATAGACTTATAACCTAGATCGTTTCGAATATATTCAGTGTCTTGACAAGAAGGATTTGACGACACACGTACAACACGTGTAGCACAATGTCCATACTAAAGTATTAAATCACATCAAAAACAAGTAAGTTAGTTTTATGAACAATATTTACAAACAATTTGTGTTATTACATTCAAGCAGTTTAATAGTATATTTTGAAAATTGTACAATAAATATATATTTTTACAGACGCAATGCAAACACATCTTAAAAAGGATTCAAACTAGAATCGAAACATCGATGATTATTTGATAATCTGCAAAATTGTTCTTTGATTTCTCAGTAGTAATTGATCGAACCGTAGCCCCGAGAACATTAAACTTTTGTTATTAACAATAATACGATCGATATTGTATAAAATACTTTCTATGTGGTCCAGATATTAAAGGCCTGTTAATTATTTTCGATTTTGTTAAGCGTTGTGCATTAAAAATATAATTTCATTTCATTGAATGAACCTCTTGAATTACAAATTAATGTTAAGTTAAGTTAAGAGGCGCATTAAGTCATATTATGTAATACGCTACTGAATTCATGTACTGAACATGCTATATAAACCATATTTGGTTTAAAGCATTAAATAAATAATAATAATAATAATACGATCGATATAAGAGACATATTTGTTATAGACTGTTCGACATGGAAAAGTAATCCCAAAATAGGTGTATCTCGATTCCAAATCGAACGGGTGTTATAACGAAGAGATTCTAGAACCAATTAGTTCGTTCTAGCATAACCCGCTGTATTCTCGCCACTGTACACGTATCTTCCTCTCACCGAGAAATCTAGTCATTTATGAAGTAATTGAATCTCAAATTGCTGCAGCTCCGTATTTCCCGGAAAATATCGAAGTATTATTTCTGCGCATTTCTCTATTTGTTAAATACACAGAATTTGATGTACAACAAGTCAGAAAAATACTAATTGTTCATTGGCAAAAAAAAAACTTTTTAAAAGCCACGCTTATATTAAAATGCACTAAAAAGGAGAAAATAATTTTTTGAGACATTAGTGACTACATATAAAATCTTCGTGGGCGCTACACACTTTTATTTATATACACTAATGTCTAAAAAGATTATGTTCTCTTTTTTACTGCATTTTAATATAAGCGTGGTTTTTAAAAAGTGTTTCTACATATTTTTTAGAAGAAATCTCTGCTGAGATTTTTTATCTCTTAAACGCACAGTTTCTAAAAAACTTTTTTATAATATTGCATTCTCATCCAGTTCTGAGCTATGTTTATTAACTTCCCAATTCATAGGGAAGTTACTGTAATTAAAATTTCAAGTCTCATCGGGAAGTGGTTTAAAATACGAATACAATATTTAATGCGGACAACAAACAACACGGCAAGCTAATATAAGCGTGGTAAAAGTTAGATACGTTCGAAGTTCGTCAGCTAGCCCCGGTTAACCCCGTAATATTTGTTTGCCCGGGTGTCTCTGACAGTGAACAGCGGCCAGTAACAATGCATCGGAAAAGAGACACACAGATACAGTGACTCCCACTAATATTCGGACACTCTTAAATTAGGGGAAGCTAGAGCAATTAGTTTGCTACATGATATGAAAATAAATTTGGTCAAAAATTGCAATTGATCGGAATCGTAGAAAAAATACTAAAAGTTGCATTTTACAACTTTTTTATGTGGGCCTATATTGAAAATTTAAAAACTACGTTTTGTAGATCTGTGTCAATTATATGCACTGCGAAAGTTTCATCGAAATCGGTTGATGCTGAAAAAAACGACAGGCATTGAAAGATGTAAGAATCCTTAGATTTACTGCAGTTATAGGCCGAAAATCGTGAAAATCAGCAATTTTTACCATCTTTAAACGTTTACAGCTCATTGTAACGTCGCCCGATTTTGACGAAATTCTCAGAATATGTTTAATTGACACAGATCTACAAAACGTAGTTTTTCAATTTTCAATACAGGTCCACAGTTTTTTCTACAATTCCGATTCATTGCAATTTTTGACAAAAATTTTTTCACATCCTGTAGCAAACTAATTGCTCTAGCTTCCCAAAAAGCTTCAAATCGTATAGTACAATATTAAAAAAGTTATCGTCTTTTTAAGAGTGTCCGAGTATTAGTGGGAGTCACTGTAGAATATAGAGGAGACTCACCTCGCTGCGAGCCAAGCTGTAAATGGAACTTGCACTCTCGAAGGAACTTCCTTCGGCGGCGGTGGCTGTCGCCGAGGCGGACGCAGCGGCGCTGGACGTCTGCGGTGGCCTCGACCAGGAACTGGTCGTTGCCGAAGTGCCGGTTGTGGTCCCAGTCTCAGTGGAGGTGTTGGCAGTGACGTAGTCCTCGGAGGTTTCGGACAGGTCGGTGTTTGTTCGGCCACCCGAGTCCGTCCTCGCGAGGCTCAAACCGAACTCGCTCGACGATTGCGACTGCGGTTGCGACAACGGCGGACCAGGACTCGGTCGACGGAATCCGCTCCTTAGTCTGCCATTGCTCGGAGTGGTGGACGATTCGACGCTGAGAAGTAATTGCCTTTAAAAATCGCTTCGAGCTTTACATCGCGCGTCTCTATCACGGGCCCACTTTCTATGATCTCACTGAGCCATGGGTACAGTAATGTCTCGATTAGAGCAACAATGCTGCGCACGATTCTTGCGACGAAGTTATCCCCCCTGCCCCAACTTACAAGGGAACATATTCAGTTGATACAAGTCGATTTTTATGAAACTTGTGTGAGATAAAGTTCTTCGAAAAATATTTGACACGTGTTTTTTTTTATCGGCAACCATCCACTCTGAAGGGGTGAAAACAGCCCTCAAAGTTGGGGGTTACAACCATATTTTTTGAGATATCTCGGAAACTAGTGGTCGAAAAAATTCGATTTTTTTAATTGTGTGTGTTTTTAATGGAAAATGTATTCGTGCAAGAAAATTATAACAAACTTTTTTTGTTTAAACAATACATTTAAAATTTGATGTTTTTTTAGCAGCAGTTTCTCGTATTTCTGGTTAGTTAATTTTAGTGTAAATTTGGGTGTGATCTTCGATCCAAAATAGGGGATACGTGTTTGAGGATTATATTATATATAAGTAACTTATTTAATTATATATATATATTAAATAACTTAATTTTAAGTTTTAGGTTAAGTTAGTATAAGTTAGTAATTAAGCTAAGTTAGATTAAGGATAGACTAAGAGCAGCGTGAAAGGGAGCGAAACGAAAGAAAGGGGAGTTATGTTTAAGAATTGTAACCCTGAGGGGATTCAAAATAAAATTATATACTCGTATTGAAATGACGATGAACGTTTCGGGCGCAAGGAAGGATAGCGTATAGAAAAGAAAGACACGCGCAAAGTTGCCGCGGCCGGCACAGTTCAAAGGCCTCTTGGTCTCTTTTTACACGTGATGTCGCTTCTCTATGTTCGACTCGTCCTTTGCAAATAAAAAAATAGTGTCTGCTCACGGTTTCTGCAACCAAATCCCCCCGAAGATGTTGCTCTAATAGAGACATTACTGTATTTACAGCGCGCATGATAGGCTTTGTGCAAGTCCCTATCTCTCTCGTCAGTATCAAATGGGGAACAGATGAAGAACGTACTTTTAGTACCGAATTTAAACCCCATAGCAGATATTTCTACTAAAGAAAAAAAGAAAAAAAGCTCATTCATTATGATTTATTATATTATCGTGCAAAACCTAGGGCTCCATACTTGCAACAGAAAATTGACCCTGTAAAATTTAGTGGATCCTGTTCACAGACATTTTTACTAAAAGAAAAAGAAAAAAAAAGGTAATTCATTTTACAGACATGTTTGTTAAAAAAAAAAAAGAAAATAGCTCATTCGTTTTGATTTATTATATTATCGTGCAAAACCTAGGGCCCCATACTTGCAACAGAAAATTGACCCTGTAAAATTTAGTGGATCCTGCACACAGATATTTTTACTAAAAGAAAAAGAAAAAAAAAGTAATTCATTTCACAGATATGTTTGTTAAAAAAAAGAAAAAAGCTCATTCATTTTGATTTATTATATTATCGTGCAAAACATAGGGCCTCCTGGTAACATTTGCTACGGGCCAAGCACTGGCTTAATCCGGCACTACGTACTTCGTGAATTGATTACTATTTCTCAATTGCTTATATACTGTTTTAAAGTGCGTTCTAATACTTTCGTGGTTCACTGCAGATTGATCATGAAATTCTCGAGGCAATTGCCTTCTGCAACGGTACATTGGATTGAACCACAATATCAATAAACAGCGCGCGCGATGGGCGAGTGCATGTAAACGGCCCGTACTATTGAATAACAGACAGACATTCAGAGTTTAGAAACCCTCCGGTTAATCAGTCCAATTATGTCGGTGTGTTTGATTCTCTGCGATAGTTGCTCGCAACGAATAACAATGTTTCGCAGTACAAGGACTCAATTTTGAACACCTAACAAAATAACAGTTAATAAAAGTTAATTATTAATAGACTGTGCAAATCTTTATGAATTTTGAAAATTCTACATGTCTATACAACATTTTTCATCTATTAAAATTATTAAGGGAAGAAATTACATTCAATTTGGTTTGCATTTTTTGCAATCAACGCAGAACATTTTTATTTTGTACAAAGATCTGCAGTCATTTGAAATTTTACGATTAATGTCGATCTATTTTGTGTTACAACAGACACTTTTACAACGTCGATCTTCTTTTTCGTAGTTCAAGGTAATGTTGTGACATATTTGAATGCATTGGGTTGGCACGAAAGTTCGTAGCGTTTTTAAATTAAAATTGAAGGCTTAAATTCAGATATTTATTCATAGATTCATTCAATAACATATTATTCATTCTGTTCTATCGCTTTTTGCCATTTTCGAGGTAACTTCTCGTGTTATTGAATAAACGTATAAATAAATACCTCAATTTCATCTTCGATTCTTAATTTGAAAACGCTACGCACTTTCTTTCCAGCCAAATATATTTTTGTGAGCAACGCATTGCAACACGAAAATATATTTGGCTATTTAAAAAACAACATCGACGACCATGAAAATTACACATAAAAAATTATTTAATCTGTCAAAGTTGAAGAAAATTTTCTGGGTGTCACAATTCAGTAAGACACTCTGCCAAATATTTTTAACAAATTATAATTCTAATATTATCAATGCAGTACAATATTGTAAAAACTTCTTTTCTAAAATGACTGTTGCATAAAATACTGAAATAAAACGAAGGCAACCTCGGTGTAACAAAAGTTCCAACAACACGATTTCGCTTTGAAACGCTTAAAGAATTAAAACAAGGTCCAGGCGTAACGTGATATTCCCGCCGAAAGGAATAGAAAATTCTCGAGAGAACTTCAGAAATACGTTGCCACGTGTTATAAAATTTACGAAGGTTTCTCGAACAATGGTGAACAAGCAGGAGTAACAGCTTTCCTGAGAAGCAGAACTCAAAAACAAGAACACGCTGAAAGTAGTTTCAGAACGAGGAACGAGGGAAACGGTCTCGTTAAGCGACGTTTAACAATGACAAAGAAACAAAATAATATTTGCACGATTACTGATACTTTCGATTAATATATTTCTTATAGTTATGAAGACAGAGTTTCCGTTTTATGCAGAAGTTATCTTCCCCAAAATTTATTATTTCAGAAGACAAATAATTCAGAGATTATATTACATGTTTTCATTTTAGAAAGTGCAATATGAGCTTAAGCATGTGAATATTTTATTACAGAAAGATATGAAATAAGAATTATTTGTGTCGCGCAAAAAGTGACTTTAGTTTAATAGAAAGCACGATATATGCAGTCATTAATTTTCTAATAAAGACAATACAAAATTTTATCTAAAATTGTATTCTTGTTGCATTTGTACTGGACAGGAACTTTTGCAATTATGTGATTAGAATATGGTGAATATTATTGCGTATAATTACCTTAAATATTTAATAATAATTATTATTGATTCTACCAAAAATCCACAACGATGCATATGAGCATGGTGAATCATTTAATAGTACCACTTAAATTTTCAAACTGCTTGTTATATAAAAAAATGTTTCGCACAAATCATGTTTGATAGCAGGCAGGGTGTACTAATTAATTATCGAGTAATGACAATTCAAATTTTTATCTAAAATTCTGTTCTTTTTGTATTTGTACTGGACAGGAAGTTTTGCAATTATGTGATTAGAATATGGTGAATATTATGGGTACCATGGAAATCACCGACACGGTTTTCACCGACATTTCATCGACTCCAGATTGGACCGACAATAACTTTGGCCGACAACGACTTTGATCGATAAAGAATCTAAAAAAGTTGCCGGAGAAATTCGTTATCGGTGGAATTCGTTGTCGATCAAAGTCGTTGCCGGCCAAAGTTATTGCCGATCAAATTTGGAGTCGGTGAAAACCGTGTCGGGAAAATTTGTGTCGGTGATTTCCCTGAGAGCCGAATATTATTGCGTATAATTACCTTGGGGTTAGTGGTTGGATGGGCATCGCTGGCGTGAGATGTATCCTCGGACTGGATGAACGTGATTCCATTATTTCCTCGACATCGAGCGCCTCGGTGTCCATCGAGGATCGCTGTTGATGTTGCAGAAGCAGGAGATGTCTCCTCCTAGAGGACGGTGTCAGAAGGGCTAACGTGTCAGCCTGGAGGACCGTCGCTTGAGACTCGTTCCAAATTCCATCGTCCCTCGTGATATCGTTCGTTAACGAATCGCTCGAAGCGAATGGCGATGTGATCATGCCGGAAAGCGCGGATCCAGGACTGAAAACCATCGGACATAGTGCTTCCGTTTGCTGCAGCATCCTCAACGGTGTCATCTCGTAATCGTCAGGATCCTGCAAGATCCTTCTTGGTGCTGAAACATCATCATTCAAGCATAAAGTGCCTCCCGGTAACACACAGTGCGGACAAACGTGGCATATCTCACTACAGTAATCCCTTGATTCTTGTCCAAGAGCCTGTTCATGGAGCAGACAAGAATCGCAATCTAGACTTGCTTTTCTGATTTATGGCTCCGTCTACCGTGCCGAGCGAGACTATACGCTGCGTGTAGCCGTCACCGTCACAGTTTAAAGGCTCACGTGTTCTCACAATTTAATGTCAATTCAAAATGCTTTATTTTTTATTATTTTTTTATGAGACTTTCACTGACTTGTTTCTGGCATTATTCTGATTAAAATAAGACCAAACATCGTATAATTTGGCCCATATTTACTCTACATGTGAAGCATAATTTATAATTTATCATACATTCAATATATACTACAGCATAGTTTAAATAAACAACTTAACATCTGGAAAATATGTTCTCAAAGAATTAGACTTGAATTTTTAGAAGCACAGCGCAACCTGCACATACAATGTGCCGCATAACTGTACAGTTACGCCATAAACCTGCAGTTATACCATAAAGTCAATGAAACCAAAAAGTAATGAAAAATAAAGCATTTGTAATTGGTAATACACATTGTGAGAACACGCGGACCTTTGAATTGCCGGCGACAGCGACTGTCCTCGTCTCTTTCTTTATACTTTGCATTCTAATAATATTTATACATTCTTTAACACATTACCGATCGGTTATTATTGTATAATTTTGAAATATCTATGGTACATGGCTAAACACTTTTTAATGAAACCTTCAATAGCAACAGCAATTTTCGTTGTGAACCAATAAGTCACCCTCATTAACCTTATATAATAGTTTCATTTAAGATTGTAATGTAAAAGAAAATTTCTGTGCTTTTTTTGGTGCAGCACAATTATTGAAAATCCTATTAATAGGCTTTCGGTAGGTAATGTGTTAATATTTTCTTGTGTTGTATTAGGTTTTGAGGGTCAGATTAGATTTTTAGGGGAAAAATTAAGGACAGATTCGGAATCAGCGCAAAAAACTCTATAAGAATCACCCGACAGTAATCGTTGAACATGAAGAAAGTTTGATTTTGTTGTTGCAATGTTATTCGTGCGTTAATAAGAATTCAATTCTGATCCGAAAGTGCGGTTATTCTGATCCACCGTGACGGCCGAGGCACAAAATGGAAGCGGCAACGAAACAAACGGTGCTTAAACGATACAAAAAAAAAACGGTTGCATTAAGCACGCGGTGTAAAAAGAACATGACCGAAGATAAATCGGCGTCGTTCTTTTTTTCGCCCCGTTGAAATTGCCGCGCGCCACGTTCATAAAAAAGTCCCCGTGTGTAAAACGAGGATCGCGTCGCCGCAAACTCGCGGAGCCCCGGCCACGAAACTTTCTGGAAATTTTACTAGCCGGAAAAATAACGCGCGCTGCCGCGTTGTAAATCGTATTTCATACTTGCGACTGTAGTCGGCGACGTAGGAGATGTAGGAAGCGATCTCGGCAGCATGAAGTCGTCCGACGTTAAACCTTGCACGCCATCCTCCAGCGACACGCTCCTCTTCCGGAAAAGTCCTCTTCGGATGAGATTCTCGTGAAACTCCTACAACCATATCGAAGAATAACGTCACTACGTCACTTGTCAGTCGACACTTTCGGACGGGTTATATGCGTTGTGTCGCGTACGTATCGCATACAGCGACGCGTGAATCGCATTAACCCGGCACACAGTCGGACGTAGGGTGTAGGGTACGTGCCCAGTGCATCCGTTTTCGTCCGACGTCCGACATTTCGAATGTGCGGGTAGGCCAGTCTGTGAGACCCTTCTAGTTTCGTCCGACGTCGACCGACAGGACGCCCCACAGTGGTCGGAAAAAGGAAAAAACCGAAAATTATGAAAGTCGTTATTTGAAATATCGACTTCCATTTCCTGATAGGCCATGAACCAATGTATCTTGCTATGAAAATGGATTTATGTATTTTTCTTTAATAACGCAGAAAAATTGATCTAAAGTAGACCTGTCAGATTCTAGTTGGATTCTTACAGAATTCTAACCACACGTTCGACGTTATTCTTTCATTTTTGGGGACATTTATCACCATATATGCTATATATTATAAATGTTGTAAATATTATATATATATATATTTAAAAAAAAATTTGTTTTTGTTTAAATTTTTTTTTAAATTTTTTTTTTCTTGAAAAATTCAAAAGACTACATACGTCATGTGGTTGGGCATACTCTATATGTCCAATACAGTGTTATAATCACTTTCCCTGAAAACATACAATCTTCTTAAAACGTACACTAAATAATGATAATAATATACTGCAACTAACGAATCGGGAAGTTCTTTGTGTGGCTCGTGGAGAGTAACACACAAAATGAAATAATTACAGTAACTTCCCTATGAATCGGGAAGTTAAAAAGCATTAATAGCTGTAGGCCCCACTAGCAATGCGTACCACTAACCCTCTCGCAAGAGCAGTCCTACCCGCCAGCTACAACAACCCCACTCGCGAAGCTCGCGAAGCGAGCGAGCAACAATCCCCCTCTAGTTTAATTCTATTTTTAGTTTGTTTGCTTAATACTATTTCAACGTTTCAATTTTAGTATGCTGAAATAATAGTTTGTAATGTAGTAAACAATATCATGTATAAACAATTATATTAAGTTCACTGATTAATATTTCGTTTAATAATATGAGAAGTGTGAAGATTGAGAAGTGATATAAAAAAAGAATTATTAAAAAACATTGAGAAATGTCGAAGTTATGAGGTTTTTCCATTATTTCTATAGGTTCCGACCACTGTGGCGCCCCTCGCGCGATATATTTCGTCCGACGTCGGACGGTGCAGCGTTCACTTCAAACAATTTTCATGTCACCAATTTTGAAGTATCCGTGTTTTTACAAACGGGTCCGTAAAGAGGACACTTGGGGCTATATTATCATTATTTTTATTTTTCAATTTTCTGGTGCTGTGATAGCAATGCAACTGTTTAAAAACACAATTGCAAAATAAACTGTGAAAACAATTATTTTTACTACTGAAATAATTTTTATTAAATACACTTATGGTATCACTATATATATTTATTTATTATTATAATTAGTTGCAGAAGAGAAATGTTCGGTGTCTTTGTGTGTAATGTGTCTAAAATAACAGAACTACTTTTTGAAATTTCTCTCCAATGTTTACCCATGACTTCTTCCATATTCCCCAAAAGAAAAATTAAAGCGCGGGCCTACAAAATTAATCTTTTGAAAAATACATACGTATTGCAAGCGTATACTATGAGGAGGAAGAAAAACGAACTTTCACTGTCTTCGCGTACGTAATATTCTTTTACTTCGTTTACTAGAAAGTTACAATGTGCTTTTTCAAATAAGCCCCACAGCAATAGGCTCTGTGTGGCTGTTATATATTTAAATTAGATATCTTCTATCTATTTTCCGCAATCATATTTTCATTTACACAGAAAGTAAGGTAAGTGTTAAATTGCGTATTCCTTGAAGGGTCGAACGACGAGCGCGTGTTTTGTGTATGTATTTCCCCGAAGTCAGAGAACTGGGCGAGAGCGTTTGTTTACGTTTTTTGAGGATGCAGGTGTCTCCGAGGGGATATTGGCCAGTTGAGTTCTCGGAGATCCTGGCCCCCCCCTTACAATAGCTTAGGTGGGAGTGCGGTTTTAGTGGGTAGAGGCTGGCTGGAGAGTCCTCTGGACAGTCCCACATAACCCTGGCCCCCCAAGGGGGCCAGGGTATGCGTAACGCATTTCCGCACTATAAAAAAAAAATCGAGGGGACTTATTTGTGCGTCTGTGTGCGTGTGAGCGCGTGACGATCGAGGCGTTCGAGACGCGTCTCACAATTAGTTGTTAGCCGTTGACACACGAATGTGAACATCCTCTTTCCACGATATTTCTAATTCGTAATCCTTATATAATCCTTATATAATCCCGTTAATTGTGGTTCTATTTGAACAGTAAGTATATAATCTTTTTAACTTACTTCTCATCAACGAATTTTTGAACTTTCGGTGATACTTTATTCATACGTTTATCACCAGAACGTTATCGAATGCTCTTGTATTTAGACACACTCCTGATATATGAAGTTTCTTTCCCGACAGACGGTTTTCTTTATTATTTACTTAAGTCGGATCGATAAAAAATATTTGACAATATCCGTTGTATTCATGTCAAAGCAGTTAAACGGTGACAGCTTTATCCTGGAAAACTCAGATTAACATCGCCTAAACGTTATCACAGTGTTGAAGATTTTTTTAAAAAATACAATCCGAAATACAATTTTCATTCGAGTCACCAATAACAGAAAAGTTTGAGGTGATAACAAGACTGCTGATTTTATGAACTTCCTCACATACAAGGTGAGTAAGTTATTTGTTGTAAGAATTTCATAATTTATCCGAATTTGAGAAAAAATATTAGACGTTCCATTTAAAATAATGAAGGTGATCCTGATATCTCGAGAAAAAAGAAAAGTAACAAAAATCAGATTGGAGGAGTATATATCCTCCTAGGAACCATGCAAAATTTGTTCGAAACATTCTCCGCGTACACAATGTTCTTCTACTTCGTTTACTAGAAAGTTAAGATGTACTTCTTCAAATGGACCCCAAAGCTTCGTTTTTAACTTTGCTTAACTTTATTCGAGCTAGTATCCTCCAATAGCTTCTGGATACCAGTTCTATCAAGAACACAATGCAACTTTTATCTTTGTTCCAGTTGTGCAGCAAAATATTCATTATACACAGGGTATTTGTGTGATTCGATAGAAAGAAGAGCGACTCGAAGGTTACGAAATACGATGTTTCAAATAAAAGAAGACGTAGTTAAGAAGAGGCAATAATTTATAGGAGAAAGACAAAAATTTCTAGTTACACAAGGAAAAGAGCAGCCACTTTCTCTGTCGTGAAAATATTTTACGTGGCTTCGATGGACGAAAAAGACGGACCAATCGAAGCGCGATTGCTGCGAATGAATTTCGGCTAGGCCAGTGATGGCGAATCTTTTTGAAGAGTGGGTCAATTATTTTTATATCGTGTTTAAATACTAGCCCGTGGGTCATACGTCAGTGGCCTCATTTAGAAGGGTAGGTAAAAAGGGTGCCAATTATTTGGAAACATTAAACATTTTGTTAAAAGATAAAGATGACAGTTGAGTCTTTTCGGTTCCCACTTTTGAAGTAATCAAAAAAAGGTTTTAGATTTTCGTTTTTGATTAATAACTTTAACTTTTGCAGGTGAAGAACTAAAATAAATGTGAATATCGAAACTTGATTTGATATTTTAAATTACCGTACTTCAATTCAACGACAAAGCGCGCCAAGTTTATGTCACAATGTAATGAGTTACCCAAACGCGCAGTTTTCACATTCCACTGGGACTTTTGTTATTTATATATTTTGTTTTCATTTTTTTATTTATTTCTTTAGAAATCTGACATTACATATTTATGTTTTATAATTGTTTAATATTTTCGATTATCTTTTCTCTCTGTTATAATTTTAAAAAGTATGTCAATATTACAATAAACGCGTGGGTCATTCACAAAGTCTTCGTGGGTCTTTATTTTTAAGTGGGATACCTTTTATTTCTGGATTTTATTCAAAAGATTTAATTTTAGAATTTATGGGTATTAGAGTAATAAATAAAATAATGATTTATATTTTAGTAATTTCTACTATTCTTACATTAAATTATTCTATTCGAATTATAAAATTATTTTTTACTAATTATTTAGGGAGATTTACTTACCAATTTATAGGGGATGGTAAGTATATAATTTTTTGTAAGGTGTTTATAATATTAATTGTTATTGTTTTAGGGTATTTATATATTAGGTTATTTAATTATTATGTGTAGGTTATAAAATTATATTAGTGGGGGTATATATGAGTAGGTAAAGTATTACTTTTAGCTTTCATTACAGGCGTCAAATAAAAATAAGGTTTTATTATTTAAATTTTATTATATGTATATTTTATTTAGTATATTTATATAAAGTTATTTATTTCAATTTTTTAAAGTTTATATTAGATTATGATAAATTTAATGAAAAATGATTGACTCGTGTTTTTCGTTAACAACTTCTCGACAAAGCCACGGAGAACATTTTCACAACTGAAATAGAGTCTAATTATAATCTTCAAGTTTAATATACACGGAGCTACAAAAATTTCCAGGCACTTTCAATGATCTTTGGAACGTATGAAGATTGTAACATTGTAGCGAGTATTTCAATTGATCGTAAATGTATCTTGTAGATCATGTAGACTGTGCTTTAGTTAATTTTCGGTAATAATGACGAATGACAGCGATATCGAAATGATTATAGTAATAACGCACAAAAGATCGAGCAAAACGGAACGTCGTATATCACCGAGTAATTAACTTTACATAGGTGTAGTATTAAAATGAGTGGGTCGAGCAATAAATCTGGCAGAAGGGCTGGAACTGAATGTGTTGTCTGCAGTGTTCCACAGATTAGTGCATGTCAAATGGGAATGGCTGGTGAACATTAATCCGCAGGAAGTAGAGATTTTATTTCAAGAACTGACCTAATTTGGGCTGAATATACATTATGCGTGAAAAGGGAACGATATAATGGTACGTGTTATTACCAGGACAACGTGATACCAGCACATTTGAATAACAGTCGTTTCAATCGATTAAGGATTATCTCACATAATTTTACTGCTTAATCATTCGAACAATAAACATAAGAAGATTAACCCTTTCACTACAATGGACGCGATATCTGGTTTCCACGATGTCGAAGAAACAATGCTATGGACGAGATATCTCGTGTATCATTATTAGACAGCGGATCCTGATGAAAAATAAGAAACTTATAATGATAAAAGTTGTTCAGAATGCTGTCCTTGACAACATATGTCAAGGTCAAGGTCATCGGCGCTACCTCCCCCAAACGTAATAATTACCAAAAATTTTTTAACTAAATTGCAACAAACTGCAGTGAAGTGGAAATTTATTTTCTTTCCTAATGTGTTTAATAGGTTGAAGATAATATAACTATCCAAGATGTTTCCAAGTAAATGTATACCAAGATATTGTGTCTAAGAAGAAAAATCTAATCACTGATAAGAGATTATTATATTGTATTAGGGGGCTCCGCCCCCTACTGGCTTCGCTCGCCAACCCCCGCGGCGCCTCGCTCTCTCTCTCCCTCTCTCTCCCGCTCCTCCTCTCTCACCCTCTCTCTCCAGCTACTCCTCTCTCCCGCTCTCTCCTGCTCTCTCTCTCTCTGTCTCTCTCTCTTTCTCTCTCTCTCTCTCTCTCTCTCTGAAAAATACACACTGTCACATCGCTCAATTTTCGGTTCCCCTTCGGAAGACAACCCGCTCGTCAATTTTAGTTCCCCTTCGGAAGGCAACCCGCTCTTCACTTTTCGGTTCCCCTTCAAGAGGTAAACCGCTGTTCAATTTTTGGTTCCCCTTTGGGAGACAACCCGCTCTTCAATTTTTGATTCCCCTTCGGAAGGCAACCCGCTCTTCAATTTTCGGTTCCCCTTCGGAAGGCAACCCGCTGTTCAATTTTTGGTTCCCCTTCGGGAGACAACCCGCTCTTCAATTTTTGATTCCCCTTGGGAAGGCAACCCGCTCTTCAATCTTCGGTTCCCCTTCTGAAGGCAACCCGCTCTTCAATTTTCGGTTCCCCTTCGAAAGGCAACCCGCTCTTCAATTTTCAGTTCCCCTTAGAAAGGCAACCCGCTTGTCAATTTTCGGTTCCCCTTCGGAAGGCAACCCGCTCGGCGTTTTAGCGTGACAGAACTATTTTATATAATAGAGAAAGAAAGAAAGATACGATTAGACAGTTCATGTGTCAGATCGTATCGTCTGGTGGTCGCGGGTATACTAGAGCTCGATATTCATTGAGCCATTATACGTTTTAACAGTGGTCTGTGTAGTGTCATTCAAAGAACGTCGAATATCATCATCTGAAGCAACAAGGAGGAACTAGAATAATGAGTGTACCTGGTAATAAAGACACTCCGTGTCTGCTCAATTTGAACAACGCCGCTGTAAATAATACAAAGAAGTCTGATGAAGGATCACATGCAGAGGACTTGCCCAACAAAAAACAAGCTATAACCATTGACGCGTCGGAAGGCATTACGTTAAAAGAGTGCGCAGTAGCCATTGGAACACTGATAGGCGCCAAGAGAATACGTTTAGCTTCAAAAATGACAGACGGTAAAATGTGTTTCTATCTGGACAGTGTGAAAACAGTAAACGCACTGCTCGACGCTCACGAACACGTAAAGATAAGCGACCAAACCTTAAAACTACGATCACTCATCCCCAGATTTAAGCTGATCTCATTATCCAACATGTGTCCAACTGTTCCTAATAGGATTATAAAAGACAAACTCTCAGAGATTAATGTACCAACATATTCCCCAATCGTATTTTTACCAGCCGGCATAGACGAACCTGGCTACGAGCACATCGGAAGCTTCACAAGAATCGTCTTGATCAATGCTGAAGATATCAATAAATTAAGGAATGATGTGGAAATCAATTTTGAGAACAACATATATCAGATTGATTGGAGGTATTACCAAAGTTGGGATTCGTACTTGACGGGCACAATTACTAGCGAACAGCTAATAACCGATATCCATGAAAGAGCATTGCATTTGAAAAAGTTACTAGTCCCACCATCTGACGCAACAGTTCCCGATACTATTATCCACCAAGAGAATCAAGGTTTAAACGAAGAAAAAAGAAATGTAAATGTGCCTTTCAATGTCGGTGGCAAGAGATCATTATCTCCTTCCGCCTCTTCCAAGGACTTTGTAACTCACTGTAATCAGTTGTTGAATTCTCAAAATTCGGATGCCCAAAAATCAAATAAGAAAAGGAAGGAAAAATCCACTCATTTTGGAATCCGTAATAGATGAACAAGTAGAGAAAGCAAAACAACACATCGGTGATGAAGCCCGTAACTTTCCCCTCAGTTACGACAATTTGTCCAAATTTCTCTTAGAAGCTATAGAAGCTAATGGCCATACACCCATAAAGAGCATAGCACATTTTACGAATGACATCTCAGCGCTCGTCCTCATGCTAAAATAGGTAATACCACATATTACGGTAAAAAGCCTGAAGAATTTTGTGAAACGACTGTATAGATCATTCTGAAGTAGTTCGTGTAGATGAAAGACGAAATAAGTAGGTGCACTTCAAAACACTGAAAAGATTAGAAGAATTTAAGAGTATTAATATATTATTTTTACTACATTAAAATTATTCGTCAAAAATGTAAATTTTCAGACTTGTGTCTTGCGACCCTAACTACTACACCATTAAGCTTTGTCTTGGGAAATTGCTTTAATGTAATACGTGGTGTTATTATTATTACATATTTCTATTATTACTACAAATATGTTATTTTATGAAATTATTTTACTTAACTAATATAATAATTAAAAATCACGTTAAGCCAATTGCATTCAGTCATTTCGTCAACCTCGATTCACCAAATCCTTCACACATTCCCTTTTAATGCAGGGTGTCCTGTAATATTTTGTTGAGCAGAACAGAAGAAATAGAATGGAGCACCCTGTATAGCACATAATGTGATAGTACTCTTAGCATGAAATTGATAGATTTTTCATACGTTACATGCAGTCATATCTTTCAAATGCAATGACGTGTATCGCAGATGATTAAGCATGAATGAATCATTCCATCACTATCAGTGACACAAAAAACTAAACAATCCACTTATATGATAGCTGTTTGCAGTAAGTATAGTCTCTATAATCTATAAATTTTAAAAATATTGCACCACAGAATTTTTATAAAACTGGTATCTCTACAATTTCAATAAGAAATAAGCACTTGCTTCGAATGTTTTGACACTTTCTATTCTTTTAAACATGTTTGCATAATCAGAAAAATCTGAAAGAATCTCAGTCATGTGTACTATTAGGTAGAATATTCATGGTTTTTTCGTAATTGTTTGTTGAGCGTGGTTTTACTAAAAATCAATTTGGTTTACAGGTCCTTTGGACCATCTTATCCGGCTGTAACTCAAAAATCAACAAACAAATTATTTTAAAAATACAGAACATATTTCAATGTACATCATTAAACCCGCTTTTTTAGAAAAAATTGTATTATATTTTTCAGATACAATTGCAGATTACTTTGATAACGCGAATCTCGGAGGAACAAAAGTTGAATATCTTAATTAGATATTGATATTCTTTTTTCCTTATTGCAACGTTTGCTAGAATAACCAAATTTTTTTTTGTTTCCAATTATTGCCAAAATTTGTATTTATACTAAAATCTATGATGCATTTATACTATAATCATTTCTATTCTTCCCTTTTCTTATCAATTTCGTATTGTGTAAATTGCTATACACTGGTGGAATTTAATTCTGGACACTTCGAACAAAAATATTCTTTATTTCGTATTTGTGCAGAAAATTATTATAGGCAAAGCGGTTCAAGGAATCGATTCATATAAATAATATGTATAATATATCTGAAGGTTATTCGCAGTCGCGAATTCGAATCGATTATTAAAAATAATCGGGAGACGTCTCTCTGTAACAAAGAGACGGGAATTTTTATTAAAATTGATTGGCGCTTTTGCTGTTGCTTAATCGCACGTGGCACGTGTATAAAAAAAATCGCGGTCTAAGTGAGCAATAGGATTGCATCCTTCTGCCATTTTGCGTTTCGGTTCTCACGGTAATCGATTGCCTGTAGCCGACATACGTCGATGGCACGCAGTGTGAAAAACGATCGTGTGGTCAGTTCTATTGAGAAACATCAACCCTTTAGCCCCGGCTGAACCGAACGCGTAGCTGCATCGCGACACGAATAACTCGCCTGTAAAATATTCAAAACGGTGCTATTGGCTACGCGAACGGCGTCTATTGCTTTATACTTTATAGTATACGATCACGTTGAGTTACCGCATGATTTGTTTGGCGCAATATCAATTCACGTTTTCTATTTTTCACAAAAAAAAAAAAAAAGAAAACGCGAACGCACGTTTGAAGTTTATATGTACGTTTATACAATATATGGATATGTACGTTTATATTATATATATATATATATGTATATATATATATATATATATATATATATATATCTTATATTTTATATTATATTTTATATTTTATATTTCATATTATATTTTATATTATTTTATATTTATAAAATATTTTATTTTATATTATATTTTATATTTTATATATATACAGGGTATTCGCGATAATTTGTACCAGCATTTCTTGCGTAAACGATAAACGCTAGAAAAAGAACCGAGGAGGAGGAAGTTGTAGTATATTTTACTAGCAATATGATAGCGTATCTCAATTATTTAATTTATATTTAATATTTTTCTAGAAACAAAGGTGAAACATACCACGAGCGGTCAAACTTTGAGCGGTTCTAGATTTTTCTATTTCACAATTAATGAAATTTATAAAGATGCTTTCATCAGAAATGATTTAATAAATATCTTTGTCGGGACACATATTATAATAAGACCGGCGCGAAGTCTAAATAAATAAATTCTTATCATTTTTTATGAGGCAACCATGTGCCGGTTGCTTTTTTAGATCAATTTCACCATTCTGCAAATTAATTTCACCCTTTCGCAAATCAAATTCAACCTTTTACAAGTAAAGAATTGTTAAGTAAGTTTTTGTACAAAAAATTAGATCAAATGTAAATTAATTGTTACGAAATTCAAGTTAAGAAGAAGTTAAGAAAAAGATTTCACTTTAATTTTTCCATATTTATCTTCAATACATTTTAGCTTGTACCATTTATTCTGTAAGCCTTGTAGAATTGCTTTCTGAGTGTATATAAAAATTGCAATTGCAATACTTTTTATAAAAACGATATATTATACATATTATTTATATGAATCGATTCCTTGAACCGTTTTGCCTATAAATAATGTAACGATAATGTAAAGGTCATGGAAAACCAATAGTTTACAAACCGGTCGATCGTTCGCGTGAACGAACTCCAACAATAATTATAATCTGCTCAATTATTAAATTTAAAGTGAAACCTTGCTTAACAGACGCGTGTATTAGATATTAATGTATTAAATTACACAACAAAATAATTATTTTTTAGAAATTGGGATCGTAAGAGTTCTCTTTCGTTTTCAGAATGTGTTAGTATTTGTTCAGTGCGTTTCTCTCTACATATATTTAGTTTGAATAAACATTAAATATATTTATGTAAGACGGGGCCCTCGAACTCGAGTTAGAAATAGAAGTTGCAAGAAATCTCTTAAACTTAATTTTTCGTAGATAAATTGAATTTTTTTGTAAGAACGAGTGAATGCTGTGAATTCGGGGCCCTATGGTATCCCAGGGCGCAGGAGCGGCTCAAGTCAAGTGAAGGTCCCAAGTGGTAAACATTTCGGGGACCTCGAACTTAAGTTAGAAATAGAAGTTGAAAGAAAACTCTTCCAAACTTAACTTTTCGTAGATAAATTGAATTTTTTTGTAAAAACGAATGAATGCTGTGAATTCGGGGCCCTATGGTATCCCAGGGCGCAGTGGCGGCTCAAGTCAAGTGAAGGCCCCAAGTGGTAAAAATTTCGGGGACCTCGAACTCAAGTTAGAAATAGAAGTTGAAAGAAGACTCTCCTACACATATTAACAAAAAAAGAAAAGTAATGAAAAATTTCATACCGTTACACATTAAATAAATTTCTTTGAAATTCGGGGCCCTATGATATTCCGGGACTACACGCGGCCGCTTACTATAAGATCCGCCACTAGGATGTACGTCGTGCACTGTGCTTGTGGAAATTGGTATATGTATTTGCAGGTTCGGTAGTGAACGCGATGCACGTTATTCCAAAGCCATTAGAGGTTTGATGGGATAAAGTAATGAGATGCTACTTGCCTCTTCGGGATGATCGTCGTGGAGCGGAGTGACCCTGAGCAGGGACAGGTCCTCTGGCGTCGAGGAGAATTGGACGGGTGCTCTGACGGTCCTGCCCCAGGGGTCCGGGTGATTCCTTCTGCACGTGTGAGGATAACAAGGTTCGCCGACTTCGGCGACGAGCTCGCGTCTCTCGATTCGGATTTTACCGTCGGAGAAGCTCTTCTGCAACGGCGGGAGCCTCCTCGGCGAATCGGACAATCGGTTCAGGAGAATTCGTGCATCCGGCGACACCGGCGCAGGCTTAAAGTCTATCAGGATTTCTTTGTCGTCCACGTCGATGGACCTCCGTTGACCTTCAGGCTGGAGCAAACAAACCAAATCGAACACTGAATTATTTATTCACTTATTTATGGTGTATTTTAATGTGGTCACATCAACAGCTAGATCATTAACGACCACGTAGTTTACAATCGAGTGTATTTTACGTGTTACTTGTGGAGAGGGTTACGGTCACACACACACAGAGGAGGGCATTATTTGCCGAAACAAATATTTCAAATACTATTTAATATTTTAGACTTTATTTTGCTTAAAGAAAATAGTATTTTAAATAAGATATACAATTTCGGAAATAAAATATTTCTATTTTAACAATCGAAACCATAAAATAAAATATTTCTATTTTAACAATGGGAATCAGAAAATAAAATATTTCTAATGACCTGAACACTCAAAATAGAATATTATTTTTTTTGTGCCTACTGAGGTTTGTCGATAACCATACAGTGTATCTTATCGCCAGGAAACTATTTCTACACATAAATCTATTGAATGCGAACCATTGTTTCCAGCAATAATATTTAAAATTGAAATTGAAAATAAAGACAAAGTCCAAATATTTTCAATATTCTTCAAATAAAATACTATTTTCAAAAATTACTCCCTCAAATAAATTATTTTATTTTCAAACAATTACTGCATCCAAAAAAAAAATATTTTCAAAATTGAACACATACTTTAAAATAAATAGGATTATTTATTATTTACTATTTAAAATACTATTTTCCTCAGCTCTGGTTACGGTTAATGATTACATTGCGATGGGGAATAGCAAAGACGAATTTTTTATAACAATACTGAATTAGCATCTGTCGTACAGTCAGGGACAAAAAGATAGGACTCACCCTATGCTTCTTTATGTTTTGATAAAACAGCTGAGGGAAACATACATTTTAGTACTTCAGCTACATTCTAATTATATTTTATTTTGTTTCTAAGAAATATTATGAAGGTAAACGTAAAAATTGCTGTCCTGAGGTGGGACGAAACGATAGGACATGTCTTTAAAAAATAGAATATACAAAGAGATTTTACCAGTTTTGTTAAATGTTCAATGCGTTGTAGAGCCTCCTTTATTATTTATTGTAGAAATCATTCTTCTTGGTGGAGATTTATATAATCTTTTAATATTTTTTTGTCTCCATTGGTACCAATCCTGTGCATTGTTTTAACCCTTCACTGCATCACTTTTTTAATTGGGATGAAAAAATTGAAAGAAGATCTGTTTTCGTGTTTTATTTAGGGAAAAACTATTAATAAAAATTAAAACAACATTTTCAGAAAAATAAATAAACATAGTAAGAAAACACATTCTTAGTTTACTGTATACCAGATTCGTTAATTGTATCAGGTATGATACACTATGCAGCGAAGGATTACATCGTTAATAGTTTTAAATTGTCAGAGAAAAAAATTGAAAACTTCTATCTTAAGTTGTAAATATGTCTCATCTTTTATCTGTGAAAATCGAAACCGGTTCAAACCGGTTTCATGGAAGTTAACATTCGAAAACGGGTTTTTATATAAACCCTAGGGGATATTTGAGTAGAAACTAATAATAAAAAAAACTTGTGAGCATTTCAATGTTTCCTGAGCAGAAATAGGGACACTTCATACTTCCTATTAACTAAACTATTCAATTATGTCAGAATGTCTTTGAAGAAATTCGACGAAACGACTTCAGTTTCTCTGCCAAGCTAGATGGATTAGTTTACTTTAACGATCTCATGTACACTGGTGAATACTGTTTGTGTTTTCTTCAATTTTTTAACAGGTCAGCTTTCCAAGTATCAAATAAGGCACATTGCCAAACCACATGATTTAGATCCTGCTGCTCGAAATTGCAATCGCATTTCGTGTCTTTCATTATACCAATACGTGTCAGAGAGGCAGCCAGATTATAATGATGGGACCTACAGTGATGATAAGTGATGAGGTCTAAGTTTTATTTAAGAAGTTTATAATGAAAAGAACTTTATAATGAAAGTGTTATTTGCTCCTCATTTTCGATAGTTCTAGCGTTAAGCCAGAAGATAATCTCACAAACGTCATCTGCATGCCAGAAGCTAAAACGTTGGACGTTGACTGAATTGCTAACAAGATGTTGCGACCTGTCACTGATCATTAGATCTTTCAATCAATTTCATTTGAGTGGCGTTTGTAGGTGATCAACTGACTGCGATATCCGAAGGAATATACAGTGAGCCACGAAAGTATTTGAACGCACTTTAACCCTCATCCGTCCCTCATTTCACGAACTGAATCTGCCCCTCAGTGTCAAATTGACACAGTGACACAAAATAAAAAAAATTTCAATGTTCTTTTTAATCAAATTGATGAGTTAACATTTACATCTTAGGTTTTTCGGTTGTGTTCCGCATTAAAAAAAGTAAAAGTCAAACAAAGTTTCGAAAAAATTGATCTACAAATAACAAAACAGTATAACTTATTTTTATTTCGCCATCCATGATAAAGGTTAAATTCTTCTCGATCGAAATTAAGACATATAATAAATTTGATGATATTTTTCTTTTTTACTTATCTTAGCCAGAGACAAATTTGTACACGACCAGTTCCTGAAGACATTCGCAGTTTCCATACCAAACATCCTTGACATTGACGCAAAGAAATTTTTTTCCTTGTATGTATTTGTATCGCCATCCATGATAAAGGTTAAATTCTTCTCGATCGAAATTAAGACAAATTGATGATCATCAAATTTATTATAAGTATAACTTATTTTGGGGAAAACTGTGTCAAATTGACACGAGTGACGGATGAGGGTTAAACAGTATAGCGTTTTTTTATTTATTTATAATTGTATCAAAGGAACTGATGTTTTACAAGCAACTACAAGCACTGGTTTAAATGATCTGCAAAAAAGATTTTCCCAAGGATTACAATTTACAAGGTTGCATGCAAGAATGAAGGAAAGCGTTTTTTAAAACTTCTTTATTTGGGCTTTTAATGAAAATTTAAAATATACTTTTTGTATATCTATGTTAGTTATACACATGCTAATCATTAAAATTGATTATCATACCCAAGAGCTATATGTGATTAAATGTGGTAAACATCATTCGCGACTTTTGGCCAGTTTCTACTTAAAATCCACAAATTCTTACATCTTTCGATACATGTCATTTTTCCCTCGTTAACCGATTTCGATGAAATTTTCAGCACGTGTACAACTAACATACATCTACAAAACGCATATTCTAAACCTTCATTACAAGCTTTAACAAATAAGTTGTAAATAATGTACATTTTACTTTCTCATATAATTCTCAGCAATTGCAATTTTTTCAAAATCTCTTTTGCATATCATTTGTTAAATCAATTCTTCTTACTGCGCAAAAAGCAGTCAGGTAGTTTGGTCGGTTCATAAAAAAGTTTTTCCTGTTTTAAAGTGGTTTACTGTATGATATTATTATATTGCTGATACGAGATGTGATCAGAATTTTCAATTGCATTAAGAAAGCACACGTAATTCCGAATCGAATCGTATAATGAAATGTTATGGCACATCATACAATACTTTCAGCGAAACTGTCAGATGGACGTTTATCATTCATCGGAGACGAATATGGCGTGTACTGGGAAACGTAATTGAAACCGTGCGTAATTATTTATCGTAATTAAACTGTAACAGACTGTTTATGGAATATTACGGAATACTACGGGCGAGTAAATCGTGCATTTCGTCATTTCATAAACGGGATAGGTAAGTCGTACCTGGAGTGGGAAACATCGATCAATATTTTAATATCCGCAACGACGTGTGTCCTTTAATTACGCTACGCTAACGCGATTTTGCTTTCGCGCCACCTCTATTTTGTTACTAGACAATAATTCGATCACACCACCATTACGATCGGCTATAAATGGCTCCGAAATTTGATTCTTACCCCGATCTTCCTGTTAACAGAGTGAAATCAACTGCTCCCGCTGTGCGGTTCCATTGATTTATTTGTTCAACCCAGAGACGCCGCGCAGTGGGTGAAACCGATGAAATCTGTGTCAAAATCAAAGAACTTTCGATAGAAATGAGATTGAGCGATGAAATTTTTTTTTTTAATTAAAGCTGAAACTTTGTAGAATATGTTGAAAATAGGGAGATTGTGGTACGAACGTTTTTTAACCGTGATAAAATTCGTTAAACTAGCACAATTTCAAGAAAATCGTGGTTTTTCAATACCTCGCGCGGAACAAATATTTTATGAACATGCTATAGATTTTTTCCCGTAGATTTTTTCACTCTGATTTCAAATCTGGTCTTAAAATTTGCCTACGACCTCCAGATTTTGCAACACGTCGAATTATTGTTAACAATTTACATTTTTATTTTATTAGGTTAAAAAACGTTCGTACCATAATCTCCTTATTTTTCCTATATTTTACAAAGTTTCAGCTTTAACTTAAAAAAGATTTCATCGCTCTTATCTTATCATCTTATCTTATCTTATCATCAATCTTATTTCTATCGAAAGTTCTTTGATTTTAACACAGATTTCATTCATTTCTGCACAATTCAAGTTCAAAGATCAAGTTTGAAGCTTACCCTCACAATTCAAGCTTAAAGTTCAATTTCAAACATCAAGTTTAAAGTGCAAATTCGTAATTCAAGTTCACAATTCAAGTTTAATGTCCAAATCCATAATTCATGTTCAAAGTTCAGGTATAACGTGCAATTTCAAAGTTCAAGTTTAAAGACCATACCCACAATTCAAGTTTAAAGCTCATCCTCACAAATTGAACTGCTTGATATAAGATTTTCTTGAAAAAGAAAATAATAAACATGTTAATTCAGATGTTAAAACATAGTTTCAACATAGAGTCTAGTGGATATTAGACAATGAATTTTTAGATTTTTGTGCACAAGATATCTCACTGTGGCGTCGAAAGTCCTATTTTTAGGTTTACGAGACGTAATGTGCATTATTCGGCAGCGCGTAGCTGTCGCAGATAATAAAATTGAGTGTTGGAACACTTTTTAAATCCACTATAGCTTTCGCGGGTCACTCTTTCGACAAATAATATACTATACAGAAAGAATGAAGTACAATGTTGAGTTCAATATACGAAGGCGAATTTGGTGATTCCATTGTAAAAGAGTTTATCTCACGTGTTGCCTTCGAATCCATTAGCGCGAGTAAACGCTCCGGGCGAAACTTTCCATTAGCGCAAACAGAATTCATTAGCTGCCATAGCCGGGCAAACGTCAGGTGCGTGGGAGTCCGACCGAAAAGCGTAATCGTTGAACACTTAATCGATATAGCCGCTGTGACAGAACGTTGCGATCTCGAACAGAAAGTTCTCCGCAACGGAGACGCCGCACACTGTGACATTTCGATCATTTAGAGGAATTTAATTCCGAAATTGAATATTTTTAAAAAAATTTCGTATTTACTCTTACCTTGATAGAAATGCCTCCGTGACCCAGAATTGTTTTTAACTTTTCTTCGCATCGCAAGAGAAATTTTTTTTAAATGAACCATACGTCGTTAACAAATACTTCTTAACACATTACCGACCGGTGATTATTTCATAATTTTGAAAAATCTATGGTAGGGTAAACACTTCTTAACGGAACCTTTAATAGCAACAGCATTTTTCATTGTGAACTAACCAGACAACCTCAGCAACGTGATCTAATAGTTTCATTTAAGATTGCAATGTAAAAGAAAATTTCTATGCTTTCTTTTAGTACAGCACAATTATTGAAAATCCTATTAGTAGGCTTCCGGTAGGTAAAGTGTTAAGATATAAGCTGTTGAAGTTTTTGCAAAATTCGATTGAACGGAGTTACGCATATGTACAGTGAACCACGAAAATTAAAGAACGCACTTTAAAACAGTATAACATTTCTATAATAGGACTTAACGACCTGACTTTTTTTGAGCAGTTAGTAGAACTGATTTACCAAATAACATGCAAAAGAGATTTTGAAAAAATTGCAATTGCTAAGAATTATATAAGAAAGTATAAGGGGCACCATTTATAACTTTTTTTATTAGAGCCCGTAATGAATTCACCACATTTAACCATTTGTAGCTCTTGGGTATGTTAATCGATTTTGATCAAAATTTCCTACAACAGATCTACAAAATATATATTTTAAATTATCATTAAGGGCCCGAATAAAAAAGTTTTAAAAATCCTTTTTTTTATTTTTGCATGCAACCTTGTAAATTGTAAGTTTTCGAATATCTTTTTTACAAATTGTTTAGTAAACCACAATATTGTAATTTCTTGCAGAACATTAGGTCGTTTGGATACAATTTGAAAATGGTTATACTGTTTGAAAGTGCGTTCAAATACTTTCGTGGTTCACTGTATGTATTCATCATTGGGTTATTAACACTTGTTCATAATCCTCCTTACTTAATTGTGTGTAAATTGATTAGAAAAAAATATTAAATCGCATTACATTTATTATAGGAAACCATCTTCCTCTATCATTTTACTCAAATATTCACCATCTAGAAGAGAAGGTATATTCATGTTTTCAGCGCACTGGTTCGATCAAATACTACTACTTAAGCAATTTTGCAAATTAACACAAAAATTTTCAACGTTTCGGTCAACTATTTAGACCATTTTCAAGAAAAAAGATTTTTCGTATAATTGCGTTTGCGAGTACAAAGAATGTACATTCTGTACATTGCAAGCATGGAATCAACATGTGTCTTAAAGTTTTAAAATGTTTAAAATAGTTTATTCACTTAGCAAACGCAATTATACGAAAAATCTTTTTTCTTGAAAATGGTCTAAATAGTTGACCGAAACGTTGAAAATTTTTGTGTTAATTTTCAAAATTGCTTAAGTAGTAGTATTTGATCGAACCAGTGCGCTGAAAACATGAATTATATTATTAACAATTTTTCCATCGAGATCATGGAAACAGAAGAGAAGGGTTGGAACTGATAACACGATCGTCCTGTATTTCAGCCATAGTTATTTGAGGCTTCCAGGCGTAAGCCATGTCGAGTAGGAAATTTTCCCAACGGTTTCGCCATAATTGTAGTTGGCTTCGTCAGAGGTCGAAGACGTACTGATACTGATGTGCTCCTGGGGATACACTGTATACGTATAATGTATCCGTAGTCGGTCTCACGGTGAACAACCACCAGTAGTTTTTAATTGTATAGTTGAATAATTACAAGATAGCAGGGGAGTGCTTCGAAAATAGGAATTTAGATGAAATTCAGTGTTGCTGTTGATATTGTCGGGGTGAAAACTCGTGGGGAAACTCTTTGAACCGGTTTCATGGAAAAGTTAAAATCCGAAAACCGGTTTTTGTATATTTCCGTATTATAAGCTCTCGTATATTATTTCTCCACTTTCTGTTTTACGGAGTTAATCGATCTACAGTGACTCCCACTAATATTCGGACACTCTTAAAAAGACGATCACTTTTTAAATATTGTTCTATACGATTTGAACCTTTTTGGGAAGCTAGAGCAATTAGTTTGCTACAGGATGTGAAAAAAATTTTTGTCAACAATTGCAATGAATCGGAATTGTAGAAAAAATATTAAAAGTTACATTTTACAACTTTTTTATGTGGACCTGTATTGAAAATTTAAAAACTACGTTTTGTAGATCTGCGTCAATTAAACATATTCTGAAAATTTCGTCAAATTCGGGCGACGTTGCAATGAGCTACAAACGTGTAAGATGGTAAAAATTGCAGATTTTCACGATTTTCGACCTATAACTGCAGTAAATCTAAGGATTCTTACATCTTTCAATGCCTGTCGTTTTTTCCGCATCAATCGATTTCGATGAAACTTTCGCAGTGCATATAATTGACACAGATCTACAAAACGTAGTTTTTAAATTTTCAATATAGGCCCACATAAAAAAGTTGTAAAATGCAACTTTTAGTATTTTTTCTACAATTCCGATCAATTGCAATTTTTGACCAATTTATTTTCATATCATGTAGCAAACTAATGGCTCTAGCTTCCTAAAAATGTTCAAATCGTATAGTACAATAATAAAAAAATTTATCGTCTATTTAAGAGTGTCTGAATATTAGTGGGAGTCACTGTATATTACTGGAGAAATGGCCAAAAATTTGGATGGGCACATGCCAGGTATGTTTATAAAATAATGTAAAACAGTTATTTATAAAATTCCGTGAACCTAGTGTTAAATAACCAAACATGTTTAGGAGATGCTCAAAAGAGACGAAATTGAAAAGACAGAAACCGCGCCGAGCGTAGGAAACGTTTTATTGAATAGCTCGTTTGAATTTCGACGATAAGCGAACGAAGCCATTGTTCCTCCGCAGTACATGGGGACATTATCTCCGTATAGAAAGGTCTTAAAAGCGCAAACAGAAAACTACGCTGTTTTTGCAAAAAGTAACTGGACCTGAAGCAGCGCAAGATGAGACAAAAGAAACTGTCTTTATTCCCTTCCTGACAGAAGAGGAACAAAGATTCTTGTGAGGAAGATGTCGACGATGCTAGACACTTTCTGGAGCCATTTGTTTCCTAAATCTATAGACGGTTTAATTAACTGTCCAGAACGTCAGAAGTGGGGTCAGGAATATGACAGAGACGACGAGGTCAAAACCATAGATTACGAATCCAACATATGCAAATGGCTGTATGCAGTGCCAGGTACATAATATAGTATTTGAAATTAAAATAGAAATATTTTCAAAGATTATTTCCTGAGTTATGTTAAAGTAGAAATTTAATATTATTATGTATCTTCGTATTATTGGAAACACTATTTGGAATATTCATTAAAGTTATCAAATAAAAATGAATATTCCAATTATGCATTTTTCTGTACTACCTCAAATAATTATTTGAAATAAATATTTATGTTTTTATTCGTCTGTTTCATTATTTTCGTGCGTAAACGAAATCCTCTGTACAAGGTAGCTGTGGATTCGAATAATTATTTATCATATGTCGCAAAAAGGATATTATTTGTAATAATTATTTTTAATGTCTCCTACATCGAATATTATTCCAATTAACACTTCCAATACATATGTATACATCAAACAAATATTTTTAAATATTCTTCTGTATGAAACAAAGGAGCAAAATATATAAAAATAAATCTTGAAATACAATCTTGTTTGAATGAAAGTATTTCTGTTACTATTTCCAATACATTTTATTTCAAATGCACTGGTTTGTATTAGAAACAAAAGAACAATTCAATATCTTTTATAATAACGTCACAATATTTGTTTGTTGAAAAATGTCTTTTTCAAAACTCAAATTTCTCAAAAAATGTGCATCTAGGAGAATAATTAAGGGCAGACTCGGAATCCGCGCAAAAACTCTATAAGAATCGCATAGCGAGAATCAAAGCGTCAAATAAAAGTTGAAATTTGTTGGACCGTGATTAGTGTAAAGGTTGTTGCTAACCCGATCGATTTGGAAATCATGAAAACATGTTTTATCCCAGCCAATCTAAGCATGCACAGCTGTTCCGCCCCTTCCGTTTGAACCTTGGAAAAATACACAGCGTGATAATTAATTTCCCAGCAACGAAGGTGATTAAGATGATAAAGTTGAGGACTTCAATCTGTTGAGCATCCGCTCATCATACTTCCTGCACCTCTATCGGAGCTCGAAAGTTACGCTGACACGGTCCAAACATTTAATCTATTAACCGGATCGCGGTCATTGATAAAATCAATTGAACTCATAGTGAAATTAACCGCGCAAGTAACCGGTGATAAAATTTGCGACGATAAAGCTAATTGCTGCAGACCTTTCGCAATGTAATTGCTGTTTAAATTGACAATATCTTTGATAAATACATTCGATGAAATGTTCGTACAGTATAATGTATTGAGGTGCCAATGGAACTTCAATAAATTACTTGGTCGTGAGATAATAAATATATTAATGCGTTAGTGATTAAATTGCAAAAAAATTTTAATTTATTACGCGACAGGTTAGCATAATTATACATACAGTTAAAATTAAGTATGTTCTGATTATTCTTATTTATTTCACCATTGTTCGTGATTCTTTACTTCGTGTCATCACGTTTATACATAGCAAAAATGTTTACTTTTCATTAATTTGTTGATTTTTATGTTCGATTGAGTTTCGTATGCTCAAACATTGTACATTATATACATTAATTTCTATAAATTAAAATTGAATAATTTGTTACTTCTTTCAAGAGTTTGATTGGAAATAAAAGAAAATGAAAATGTTTGTATTTCGTGGTTGTGGGGTTGTCATTTGTTTGGATGTGGATATGAACAACGAAATTATGTCAATTAAAATGTTTAATTTATTTTTAAATATAATATTGCAATACATGTTGTATTCTAATAATGTATGAATTTACTGATTTTTATGTCTGATTGAATTTTGTATGTTCAAATATTGTACCCATTTATACATTAATTTCCATAAATTAGATCTGAATAATTTGTTACTTGTTTCAAGAGTTTTATTGAAAATAAAAGAAAATCAAAATCTTTGGATGTATTTCATGATTGTGGAGTTGTCAATTATTTGCGTGTAGATACGAACAAAGAAATTATGTCTACTAAATTAAAAATATCATGATTCTTTACTTTTTTAAATATAATATTGCAATACATGTTGTAATTTAATAATGTATGAATTTACTGATTTTCATGTTTGATTGAATTTTGTATGTTGAAACATTGTACTCATCTATACATTAATTTCCATAAATTAAAATTGGATAATTTGTTACTTCTTTCAAGAGTTTTATTGAAAGTAAAAAAAAATGAAAATGTTTGTATGTCGTGGTTGAACTAACAAATCAGTCAGTTTCATTTTAAATATGAGAATTTCAACGAGTGTACGCAGACTTTTACTGACTACATTTATAGCAAAGTTTTATCAATTTTGCAGATAAACGAAACGTGTCTAGAGATTTGTAAACATTCCTTTATGCTACGGTGTTCCTTAAATCCACTTTTCCACTTTCACTCTGAAATTTATTTCAAATTCATATACGATAAAATCCCCTCCGGAACTCGGTGATGCTTTAATAGATTATGTAAACAGCATAATAACTGCTGGTAAGCTCCATAACCCAAAATACCATAAATACGTTTCCCGTTCGCAGAAAGAGATATTATGAAAAAGCCGTCGACTATAGTCTACAGTTGTGTATGTAATTCGAAAAATGTATAAAATACAATAAAGTAAATCCTGTCGGATAGATGGCACAATAATTGTTATACGCTGCTTGTTAAAAGTAAATAGAATACTGTTTTCAATTCGTAAATCAATTAAATCAAACGACACAGCATCATGTCGATAAACGCATACTGTTAAGGAGCATAACTGATCAAATACACACATACACACACTTTAAATCAGAATAACTTTTATACGAATGGACCAAACGATTGTAAGGTTAGAAGAATTTTGATATGTTATCCCATTATTTTGTTAAATGTAAATAAAAAATTAACAAATTTTCTACCGAAATTCATTTATTAAATTTAACATATCCGCCAATTAGATAATTTTTACGAAAATTGAAATGTGGAATCGTCAATACCTAGAGAAAATATCACAGTTTATGACATTTTTGGGATTATTGTTATAGTTAAATCGATTTCATTTGGTTTTTATTTGGAAGAAAAGATATTCCAAGCAAAGGAATAAATAATTTTTAAATATTACAAGCATTTTTGTATAGTTCATAATATAATAAATCGAAATACAAGAAATTCTATACTATTGTTCAAAAATCTTATATATTTTCCCCACTTGTAACTGTGTCCTAATCCCTTAACGTTGGTAATTCGCTGGTTCAAAAGTTATGCGTGTTTAAAGTTGAAGTTGAATACTATGAATTCTTTTCAGTGAAAAAATATTCGATCTATGAAATGCTAGAAAAATTCGTGAATTAAATAATAAATCCTCGAGGCATTTTCGAGCATCGTCGACTGATTTAAAACGTGTGTTTGTTAAACGACGTTGTCAGCGACCTAAACAACTGTAATTAGACGGGGCCATGCCGAGTGAATAAGCAGCACAAGAGAGAGAGAACTTTCTAGCCCAAGGGGTAGATGACATCCTTTGTCGCTTTTGCAGCATGCGCACACGCGTTATGATGAAGCAAATTCAGTTGACATTTACATCGACAAGTAAATGGATTTCTCTGTTGTACTTCATCGTTCAAGTTCATAAGATTACGGCGCTCACTACGGCGAGCGTACTCGAAAATCGAAAAAGCCATTGTTCCATATCGATCCGATAGTAATATAGTAAGTTTAATACGCTCAGTAAAATAAGTCTCCGTACACCTTTCAAAAACTAATAAGCTGTCCATGTGGTTGTCTGATACAGGATCCTAATCATATATTATGGCAATGCCCGGTCTATGATAGTAATAGAAGTAATTTGATTCGCAAACTTTGCAACAAGGGATACTTTCCATCCTATACAATAGATTCCTTTTTGTGCGGACCCTCTCTTTGCCCCCTATTTTATATAAATACATTCCTGAACTGTCACTGCTTATTTCTCTAGTGTTAATATTGTACTCAAAAATGTTCATTATATTGTTCAATTCTAGTCTATAAGTTATCCTTGTAATGTTAGCATGCACAGCCATGTGCATGCTGCTAATAATCCCATGTGGGGTTTCATAGCTTAATAAAAAAAAACTTTTTTTTATAATTGTACCAAACGATCTGACTTTTTATAATCGATTAGAGACATTGGTTTGTGAAATGAATAGCCAAAAAGATTTTCCATAAATTATAATATACATAGTTACGTGCAAAAATAAAAAACGCATTTTTCAAACTTTTTGATTTGGGCCCTTAATGAAAATTTAAAATATACGTGTTGTAGATCTATGTTAGTTATACACATGCTGAAAATTTCATCGAAATCAAACACAAAAATTGTTGTGATACTCAGCTCTACGTTGTTAAACGTTTAATAAATGTACAGCATTTAATGTATATATAATATATATATATATATATATATATATATTTATTTATTGTATGAACATTTTAACCAAACACTAATAACATATAACGTATTTCCACGTCACGAGAACATTGACAACGCAACTCCTTTATTTTAATAACAACGATCGTTCTATGTCTTTCTTCTAATTGAACTTGTAGCGTTATCCAATCGACGGGCGGATTCCCATCTCTAATCTATTTAAATCTTTATTCCAATCATAATGCCAACTTTAATACAATAATGTGTCTTCGCGACACATCATCGAAAATCGCTACATAGTAATGTCTCTAATGCTGCGGTGTGAACTACAACTGGGAGGAGACAAGAGATTAATGCAAGAATAATGGCGAATAATACAAGTTACACTTCGTAAACCTTCGAAAATAGCACTTCTGAGGGTGATCGCGGTCTAGATTGTTCTTTTATCTAGCGTTTTTGACTTCTGAAAAAGCCCATCTTTGCATTATTTTGAAATGAGGAGGCTCATACCGCACCCCTGCAATCCTGGAAACGAGTCTACCACCTTAACCCTTAGCACTCGAGTGGCGCCTCTGAGGCGCCACTAAAAATTGCTGTAATATTATTTAAATAATTGTTTACACTATCAGATATGTCGGTATCTAACCAATTACTACATGTTTATGTATTGTATGAGGTATTATATCAATTTCTGAATGAAGAGAGGAGAAAATGTAGAGTGTGTGGATGGGAGGATGAATCATGGGAGGATGTATGGGAAGTATGTATGAGAGCGGATGAGGAAAAAGGATGGCAGGAGATGATGGAGGAAGTATTGGAAGATGAGGGAGGGGGAGAGAAATGGATGAGGATGATGGAGGAGTGGAGGGAGAGGATGAATGGAATAAGTGATAAAGGATGATGAGAGGCCGGAAGAGGGGGTCCATCAAATAGGGAAGGGGGTACAAGAAGTATGAGTGGAGGTGTATGGAAAGAATGAGGAGTGTAAAATAAAATAGTTGTAAGTTAATTGTACGTAGATATAAGCTTTTGTACATAGATATATTCTCTCTTTCTCTTTTTTAGAAATAAGTATAGGTTGTAAGTATATAGTTAAAAGTTAAAGTTAAGGTAGATATAAGTTAGTATTTAAGGTTAAGATAAGAGTAGCGTGAGGGGGGCGAACAGGGGAAGGAGAAAGAATTGTAAGGAATGTAACCCTAAGAGGAGGCATTAAAAGTACATACATACATACATACATATTATATCAATTTCATATTTATCAAATTTAAAAAATCATAGAGAATGGAAACATTGTAGGTCAGAAGAAACGTTTAATTTTCGAGTTAAAATAGCTCCGAGTGCAAAGGGCTAATTGACAAAATTATGTGAAAGTAGAATAATAAACGTGAAACTTACTATGTGCTTCATGTGTTCCGGAAGACCATTGGTGAGAATCTCATCCGTCGCGTCCATGGAGCTGGTTTCGTGAGGGGGTGGACTGTCGACGAGGAAGGGAGACCTCGGTGGTTCTTCGCTCTGCGTCCTGTGGAGAGGTTCGTGTTCTATTTCCTCTTTCCCTATTGTTCCGGCTTGACCGCCGCCCAACGGCGTGCCCAGCTGACCGGCCTCCGAATAACTTTTCGTTAATTTTCTTCCGTTGAACAAGCCGTTTGTCTGGGCGCCCTGCGAGACCATTTTCACCCGGTGTATCGTCCGGGGACTGAGCCGGACAGGAACTCGTCCTCGGAACACCGCCGGCATTTCCGTTTGGGTCGCCTGAGTTTTCATCGCGCCGCGTTTCGGTGGCTTCTCTGAAACGAAATTCACGATAAATTGGCTGAAATCGTTGAGCAACCATGCGCGTCGTGAAAAAAGCTATTAAAACTTTGAGCGATTCCGTGGAAATTTCGCGGAGTTAAGGATCACCGATCAATGGACTGCGGATTTTATGCATTTAGGAGAAAAACGGGCAAGCACGATTTAAAGCAGTGGATATAGTTTAAAGATTTCAAGACATCAGCGTATTGGTTTCAGTTCAATTAGATGATTAAAAGAGGAAAGAAATTTTTATTTCACTTCTGTGTCTTGCAATCAATGTAAACATTTTTTATTTTCCATTGATTGCGGAGAACAGGGATAAAATCAAAATTGATTTCACCCCTTAATGACTGTGTTACCTTAAAAACAACATTAGAATATTCTTGAATGTTTCTATTAGTCTTGTTTTTTTATTCCCTTATATTTTTTTATTATTCTTAGTCTGGCTTGTTTTATATTTCATACAATTAATTTCTTCATAAATGCACAAAGATCCGCAGGACCCTTAATAACATGTTTAAACAATCATAATGTATTAATATGTATTCGGGAAAGTCTACAGAATCTTTTGCTGCAAAGAACAATTCAATATCTTTCATAATAACATCACAATAGTTGTTTAAAGGTAAAACATTCGTCTTTTTTTCAAACTCAAATTTCTGAAAAACTGTGCTTCTAGGAGAAAAATTAAGGGCAGATTCGGAATCCGCGCGAAATGTCTATAAGAATCGTATAGTGAAAATCGAAACGTCAAAAAAATGTTGATATTAGTTGGACCGTGTAATTAGAGTAGCCATGTGAATTTTATATTTTTATAGATGATGTTCGAAAAATAAAATAGTATTCTATGTTTCACTAGTTCCCTGTAATCCTAAATGTCGCTAAGACATCCGTGACCTTATGCAACATCATGTTTCCACGGAAATGCAGGATGGATATCCCGTTCGTCGAAATTATTTTCGCTGGTACGTCGAGAGACGCAAGCTTAATTAATTGTGGTCTGAAAAACACACGTAAATTTTGCTTATGGGAAATATTACAGCACACGAGAATACACCGGTCCACCACCACATGATATTTTAATGATCCAGAGGGATTACGAAATGACAATGTTAGTGGAAAATTAAGTTCACTTGATTTTCTAGTAATTGAAAGCGCGATTGATTAAATATGTTTCAATATGAGATAGTTTTTAGATTAACCTCTGTACAAATTACTATTGCTATTTTTCAATGACTATTATTTTTGTAAATATTACGTTCCTATCTATTAGCACTAATAAAAATAATGAAAAGTTGTAATTACACCTCTTCATAAATTAATATTCCCATTTTTAAATGATTATTATTTTTTTTAACGTCACGTCCCTATTTATTATCACTAATAAACAATTAATTATTGTATATTGTAGAATTACACCTCTAATTAACATTACTATACTTAAATGATGATTATTTTTATAAATATTTCGTTCCTATTTATTTGCACTAATAAAAAGTCAATTGTTTCAATTAAACCTGTTCATTCATTAATATTCCCATTTTTAAACGATTATTATTCTAATAAACGTTACGTCCCAATGTGTTTTCACTACGTAACAAACAGTTGTTGTAATTCTACTTTGGAGTAGTGAGTATTCTATTGAAATATTGAACCAACAGACTAAAAACCGTATAGCTAGATTATTTACTACGAAGTATATTTTTAAATCGTACGTTTACTTTGCTATTACCACAAGATTAATAAATTCCCGACGTATTTGTATTAGTTATTCGTTGCTCTAATAAATCGCATATTTCTTTGTTTCATTTCTGGAGAAGCATGTAATGTATTGTATAATGGGGTTTACTTAATTAACCATTAATGAGTACATTTACCAATTGCATTTGGCAATCTATTAATAATGTCGAAACCACATGTATGCAGCTGGAATATCGTTCGATTAATTTGCTGCATATTAAATGTTGAATGCAAATGTTATACAGCGTTTCGATAATCAAATGATCTGACAGGCCACACGTTCATTATCGCTAGACTGCGGATCATTATGCCGAGTAAAAATCATCTGCATCGATTATTATAATGATTATCTTAATGATTTTAATAGAGGTGAAATCATATATTGACATCTTCAATTTTTAGAATTTATCAACAACTTTGAATCTCATCTTCTCAATTTTGCTGTACATAAATGCATAAATATCGACAGACTATTTATCACTTTGAGGTACGAAACTCTCAGATTCTCAATATTAATTATTTTATTCTTCTTATTCTCTATTGTTTTATGCTTCATCCTACTAATTTCTTCATAAATGCACAAAGATCCGCAGTCTTCTGATATTGTATAAGATTAATTGAATATGCTGGACCCTTATCTTTTGAGATAACTTCAAAAATATCTTCAAGAAATGGTGCAAAAGTGGTGTCTCCTTTTCCTAACATGTTTAAACAATCATAAGGAATTAATAGTGGATATCACTGTATTCGGGAAAGTCTACAGAATCTTTAGTCCACTATTATCACTTGTAGGTACAAAACTCACAGATTCCCAATTTTAATTCTATCTTCAGTTTTAATTGAGATATATAATTTTACTTTTAAATAAATTTTGCGGCAACGTCAATCATTGCGATTATCATGTATTCTTTTTATATGTATGGAGAACAACAGATTAACTACAAATGATTTTTCGTTAAAACGTGGTGATTAATTAACCTACTGTTCCACGATGGTAAGAAAGACTACAAAATGAAGACAATAATTTTCTAAATGAAAGACGTGAACGACCGAAAAATTCAATTTTTATCTTACAACAATCAAAAAACTTCTAATTTATTAACAGAATATGTTGTTTAGAACGGTGTTTGCTTTGATTATTAATTTTATTTGAAAAAAACGAGTATATAACCGTTTAAAAAACAAATACAACTAATCCCTCCACAAAAATATCAAATTCACAAGAAATCAAGGCACACAAGGTGCATATTAATTAACGATCATTTTCAAGAGCTCATCTCATAAATTAATATTGTCACCAACCTCATAAAAGTCACTTTATTATCAATAATAACTAGCAAGAATTGCAATTATGTATTCATCGTACGTGTACGTTCATGTAACAATTTAATATTCATAAGCGCGGACTAATATTTCACGAAGAGTATATTCATGTTGATTACATTCAACTAAAGACTTCGTCACGTGTACGACTCCATATTACACGGCAACGGTTTAATTACTTTGCAGAATGGCGCTGTTGATTAAAATATGCAGCTTTATAATTTATAATTTCCCAAAAGTCACAAAGCAGTCCATTAGCCATTTAATCAGCACACAATCAGTTGAAATACCGACCAAAAATGCCTTAAAAAATATGCAATTTTGGAGATGTTTATTAAAATTATCATGCTCTTTCAAAAATGAAAATATCTCAACGCCTTCTTATTTATAATTTATAATTTCCCAAAAGTCACAAAGCAGTCCATTAGCCATTTAATCAGCACACAATCAGTTGAAATAACGACCAAAAATGCCTCAAAAAATATGCAATATTCACTCGCTGGAATATATTAAAATTATCATCAATATCATCATCGACAACTTCAACATCCTCAGAGCAAACATCTAAGCGAATATCGAAACTTATAAGTGCAATAATAACTGAAATCCAACATTCGGTAAATACTAACAATTTATAATAAGTTCCTAATAATTCTATGTATCCGTAATTTGTTCTTTAATTTATAATTAAAATCAGAACTTTCAAATCATTTTTAAATACCTGACATCGATTTCTACGATCCAAAATCCACAAACAAGGCCAATTAGTTCTAAAAAAATCATTAATTACCTAAACCGAAGCCGGTGAAAGCAGGTAGGTTCAAAACTACATTTTATTCTTAATAAAAATCTTGAAAATTTCTATTACATCTTGAAACGTCAACCTTAGGACGTAACCAGAACTGGGGAAAATAGTATCTTAAATAGCAATTAATAAATAATCCTATTTATTTTAACACTAGAACTACCGGACAAGTCAAAATGACTAATGCGAATTTTTTTCTATTAGAAATATTAAAAGTATCAATATTTTTTTTTGAGAAATTTTTTTAGTAAACTTCTCTATTGAAGTACATATTTAAATATCCCGTGTACGAAATCTAAATAAATGACATATTGTCATTATTAGAAGGTAATGTATGCTAACTGCGTTTAGTGCTCGGTATTTCTAGTGTTAAAGTATGTGTACAATTTTGAAAATAAAATATTTTATTGGATGCAGTAATTGTTTGAAAATAAAATAATTTATTTGAGGGAGTAATTTTTGAAAATAGTATTTTATTTGAAGAATATTGAAAATATTTGGACTTTGTCTTTATTTTCAAATTCAATTATAAATATTATTGCTGAAAACAATGGTTCGCATTCAATAGATTTATGTGTAGAAATAGTTTCCTGGCGATAAGATACACTGTATGGTTATCGACAAACCTCAGTAGGCACAAAAAATACAATATTCTATTTTGTGTGTTCAGATTATTAAAATAGAAATATTTTATTTTGTGGTTCCGATTGTTCAAATAGAAATATTTTATTTTCGAAATTGTATATCTTATTTAAAATACTAATTTCTTTAAGCAAGATAAAGTCTAAAATATTAAATAGTATTTGAAATATTTTTTTCGCTAAATAATGCCCACCTCTGGACGTAACAGATGTCTGGGCATTTTTTTGACATAATGTAATTCACAGAATCAAAATGCTGCAATTGAATTGTGAAACATAGTTATGGGATAGCTGTGTCTGTGACGAGGAGCGGCCGCACAGCAGCATATGGTAAATAGTCGAGAGAAGGGTATAGGGAATATTAGGATAATGGGAGGATTGGCTTTGTAGATGCCTATTGAGTTGCTCTGTACATTAGCACTGCATAGTATGTCACATATCCAGGACGACGAAGAGGCCGCCTCCGATAGAGAATTAACCACTAGGTATTATTGTATTAAGATGCGCACTTGCGCCGATCGCAAAGATTAATTATCCTGCCTCTAATCGAATTGAATTCCGATTGTCTGTCGGATGCCACGTTCACACCTGTAAACACATTGTTTCCCTCTATTCGAGCGATGAGAAAAGTAACGCGTTTCGCAAGTTTCCAACGTCATACGGAAGATTGAGCAGTTCCATATAACCTTTCGTAACTTCCGAAACTTCCGTCATTTATTTCATCTTCCTCGTTTCGTCTGTTCCTACTGCGTATCACGGCGAGGGGTTCCGATTAATAATAATAAACTAAGACGCGATTGATTAATGGAGACATCGCCAGCGGAAAAGAAAGAAAAACATATTCTTTTTGTCAAATAATGTGGCACATTTGTCTAAACTTCTTACGAAGTCTGAGTGAATATGGCACATTTTCGTTTCACGTTCGAACCTTCACCAAAATTAGAAATCTCTGCATCGATTGGTACTGCAAACATTTTAATATTGTTCCTTAATTTATCGTTAAATAATATGTATAAGAATTTTTTGGAAAAACGATGTGTTCTGAATGCAAATAAAATGGGTGGTTCGCAAAACCAACTACACCATTGTACTATCAACGTATTTTATTTATTATTCCTAATTTATCGTTAGACAAGGAATCATTATGCAAAATAAAAATTGTGTACCTGAATTGCAACAAACTTAAGTGAAACAGAAATTTATTTTCTATCTTAATATGTTTGATATATTGGAAATAATATAATACCATTTTAAAATTCTTCGAATGTTTTTACTGTTTTAAATTACACCTACTCATTTTTTAAATAAATGCATAAAATCCGCTGTTTATTTATCATGAAATAATAATGTGTCTAAGTATTTTATGAACGAATGGTGTGCTCTGAATACAAATAAAATTGGTGGCTTTCAACATCTAATAAACGCAAGAAAATATTGAAAAAAGAATAACTGCGGAATAGAATTCGAGATATACGAGCGTAGGGAAATACACTAACAAACTACATATCTAGGCATTAATTTAAATAAATTCTTAGCACAGTAACAAATCTTTTTTTCTTTATTATATTTCAAATGAATAAACCTTTTATTAAATATACCACCGTATAAAATAATATCACGTGAACAACTAAATACATCATTTTAACAAATATTTTAGTGATATTTATTATCTTCAGTTTGAAGCTGTGTTAAATTACGAGCATTGTGGAGTTCACAACATTTCATATTTGCATTTGCAATGTAAACTTCATTGTCAATTCTTCTTTCTCTTTATTTGTTAAAATCTCTATTCTTTCTTAAGTTTCCACTTCAATTTACTTTGTTTCTCATTTGTGTTACCTTTCCATTGAATGTTTTCCCATATCTTATAATTTTATCTACAATATTTTTTATCTAGAATCGTATTCTCCTTACTTACATGTTTCGAATAGATACCTAACTTAAAACGTTCTAATTCACACCGCAGTATTAAGGACATTCCTAATGATTTCTGTGCCGCAGTAATGAGCTCCTGGTTCACTTTAATGTGCGTAACGCTGAGGGTTTAATTTTTCTATTAAAAGGACAAGAGAGGAAGAATTTCTTTCCTTCGGTGAAGAAATGTCCCCAACAATGTGATTCGTCCTTCCACCGGTCCTTGAAAATTAATTTAGGAAGCAAATCAAACGATTTTAGTGATTCGGCCCTCGCACATGTTGCGAATTAAGTCTACAAATATTTTAGTCATACTTATTATCTACAGTTTGAAGCTGTGTTAAATTACAAGCATTGTGAAGTTCACAACATTTCAAATTTGCATTTGCAATGTAAACTTCTTTGTCAATTCTTATTTCTGTTTATTTGTTAAAATCTCTATTCTTTCTTTGTTTCTTAAGTTTCCAATTCAATTTACTTTGTTTCTCATTTGTGTTACCTTTCCATTGAATGTTTTCCCATATCTTCTTACTTTATCTATAATATTTTTTATCTAGAATCGTATCCTCCTTACTTATTTGTTTCTAATAGATAGTAACTGAAAACGTTAGACACAACGTTTTAATTCACACCGTAGTATTAGGGACATTCCTAATCATTTCTGTGCCGCAGTAATGAGCTCCTGGTTCACTTTAATGTGCGTAACGCTGAGGGTTTAATTTTTCTATTAAAAGGACAAGAGAGGAAGGATTTCTTTCCTTCGGTGAAGAAATGTCCCCAACAATGTGATTCGTCCTTCCACCGGTCCTTGGAAATTAATTTCGGAAGCAAATCCAATGATTTCAGTGATTCGGCCCTCGCACCTGTTGCGAATTAAGTCTAATATCCGAGCCATGAGACTACTGGCAGACGATATCGTGTCCTACACGAATTCAATATCTAGCCCTCGCCTATATTGCCAATTTGGTTGCTGATATTGAGCTAACAGCCGACTCCCGAGCAAGAAGATGATGCTTCAACAGGACCGATAATCTGCAGACTGTATGCTAGTGCAATCGAAAAAAAGGCGGTCGTTTCTTTTGACGTGGCGCTGCGGAATCTCGATTATTCGAACTAATTGGAGGCACAGTTCTCTGGCAATCAATTCTGTTGAAAGACGAGGCAATTGAACTCCCCCCGGAAAGAAAAGTCATTAATTATATTATTAGGGAAAGTATTTCTTTCATTAATGGCCACTTTCATTAGGACTTTTACCTAATTTCAGTCTAACGTTTTATTTATTCTTAGAGATAGAAGTGCTGACTGTGAACAATAAAGACGAGTGACCTATAGATTATAAAATAAAGAGGCTAATTACAAGTTATAATGTGATCGCAGATCTTTATGCAAAATAAGAATTGTTTGGACAGATTGCAAGAAACAGAAGATATATTACAATCTTTTCTTTCATAACGATCGTAATAAATTGAAAATAATATATCGACGTTCTTAGATGTTTCGAATTTCTTTATTATTTTCAATTGCGTCAACTCGTTTTTGCCATAAATACAGAATATTTCTTGGAATTAGACTCTGGATTTTATGCATTTTTGCCAAAAGTGAGTGCGTGTAATTTAATATACCATTTCGAGGTTTACATACTCTTTGGATTCGTTTATTGTTACTCAATTTCTACATCAAATTTCTTTTAATAAATTCAATTAGGAAACACACTGTATTATTGCTTCCAGAAAAATTCAACTGTTCATATGCGTCCATGTAATAATTTATAACATTCGAAAGTAACAAAACATAATATTTCCTTTCACTGGAATATCATTCTCAAAAAGCGTCGTATCGATTTATTGAATTTGTTTTATGGTACATATGTACAATCCGCAGACAAAGTTCTGTTTAAAGTATTGAAATGATTAAATGACTTTATGAGTATTAATATATTATTTCAACTATATTAAAATTATTCGTGAGAGAATCTACTTATAATTATCGTAATAGTATTTTTAATAACAGATATAGAAGTATTTACAGAGATTATGTCCTACATCATTTCGTATTAGCTAATTATAATTAAGAATTATGAATAGTATATCCAAAAAATTATTATTTCAATACATATATAATAAATAAATATTATAAAGTATTTTTATCGGTTTAAAACGAGATATAAAACAACTGTTGAAATATTATTTTATTTAAGTAAAATCATTTTAATTATCTACTATTTTTAATACGTGTTATAAAGTTTACGATATCTTTCGAATCAATAAAATAAAGATTATTTTATGTAATGTATTTATTTTATTTGTTTATTTAAGCCATTTATTTAATCAGTTATTGAATTCATTTATAGTTGACTACAACTGTAAACGGAGTTCCTCTAACCTAATAAAATATCCTAAATTAATGGAAACGTAAACAAAAAATTCTGGCGTACCATTCTGCATATTATAATGAAATAAACGATAAGCATGTGTGCTAGACAGCATAACGACTGGATAAAATACAAGCAATGCGTGTTAAAAATACTGGTCTATAAAATTTCGAGGCGTGAATCTCATGAATGCTTCAACTCGATGCCATAATGCGTGACTTTAAGAGAAGAGACGACTGCCTACCGCTCTATAGCAACACCTTTTTAAAGAGCATTCTTAGTTCAGTGAGGATCTATTTAGTAAGAGAGAAAATGTGTTCGTACTTTTGAAGAACGACCGAGGCTACGTGTCTCGTTGAAAAGTCAGCCTACAGTCGGCTCTGAAAGAGCGTGAATACGTGAAAATTGACCTGTGAATTACGATTGTGAGATCAGCGAAAGACAAGATTTCTCGCACGCTTCTTTCTGAAGAAGCGAACTTCCGTCACTGTAGACAGCGGTACTTAATATAAAACAACCATTTTTTCATAAGGTTGTTTATTTGTAACGGTTGCATTAAAAGTATTAGTGAGTTGCAACAAATTGGAGGGAAAAAGATATTTAACTTCTTTGTCAATATACAGTCGGGGAACAATATTAAGTGGGTTGTGACCACATTAAATTAAACCGTAAATAAATAAATAAATATCAAGTGGGCACTCTTGAAAAATTATATAACTTTTTTCAAATTGGTCCAATGTACTCGAGTTTTTTAAGACGTTAGACCGACTAGTTTGATAGAGAATGAGTAAATAAAAAATTTTTTAGATTGCAATTGGCAGGGATCATACAATATTTAAAAAATTATGTTTCTTCAACTTTTTGTATCTGATCCTGTAACGATAATATAAAAAATGCGTTTTGTAGATTTCGATAACTTGTATGTATACTGAAAGTTTTATCGAAATTGGTCAACATTGCAATGTGCTACATAAGTTTAAAGATTAGAGCTTTTGGGGAACGTACTTTTGTAGCTCATTGCAACATTAATCAATTTTTATAAAACGTAGTTTTTTAAATTTTGTACGAATCCTACCAATTGCAATCTAAACAAGAAAATGTTTGTTTGCTCAGTCTCTAGCAAACCAGTTATTTAGATTGTTCACAAGTTTTATAATAATGCGTTCTTGAATAAAGAAGATTATTTAATACTTTCTAATGGAATCATCCTTGCAACTTCAATGATTATGACATAAAAAAATGTGAAACTGGCCATTAGACCGGCCGTGGTACGGTCAAAGCTGGGGAAAATAGTATTTTAAATAGTAAATAATAAATAATCCTATTTATTTTGAAGTATGTGTACAATTGTGAAAATAAAATAATTTATTTGAGGCAGCAATTTTTGAAAATAGTATTTTATTTGAAGAATATTGAAAATATTTGGACTTTGTCTTTATTTTCAATTTAAATTTTAAATATTATTGCTGAAAATAATGGTTCTCATTCAATAAACTTATATAGTTTCCTGGTGATAAAATACACTGTATGTTAATCAACAAACCTCAGTAGGCACAAAAAATACAATATTCTATTTTGTGTGTTCAGATTATTAAAATAGAAATATTTTATTTTGTGCTTCCCATTGTTAAAATAAAAATATTTTATTTTATGGTTTCGATTGTTAAAATAGAAATATTTTATTTTGTGGTTCCGATTGTTAAAATAGAAATATTTTATTTTCGAAATTGTATATCTTATTTAAAATACTATTTTCTTTAAGCAAGGTAAAGTTTAAAATATTAAATAGTATTTGAAATATTTGTTTCGGACCAATTTTTAAGAAATTATTCGATTTTTCAGAGTGTCCACTTAAAATTGTCCCCAACTGTATTTAATAGGTTGTAACTAATATGGAAAATAATGGTCCATTATTTTATTTTGTGGAAACCATCGACAACTATATTAGAATTATGTTTGCAGAATTTTTATTCGTATGAAGAGCAAGAATGCGATTACACGAACAATTTAGGGTGGTATCTGGGGCCATTTTGCTGGTGTTAGTGGTGCCGTGGTAATCGACGTGTTAAATTGCTTACCATCTGCATAAATTTCTCACGCTAGTATCCCTCAGAATCGTTCGAATATCCCCCAAAAGAATTTCTAATAACACTTGTGAGATCAGGGGATCGAACAGTCCACTACATAGCGCTTCTCATTAATACCACTTACTTCACTGTAGTTCTTGTTCTCTAGAAATGTAGTTGCGCCTTTTTATGGTAATTCGTTAACGGCGTGGCTCCTTCAAAAGCCGTCCGTTCTCTTAAAGGTTTCCGTCCTTTTTGCAACGCGTTTCTTACATTTGCATTACCTACTGTCGCAATTTGTCCTACCGTGTGCTTTTTTTGCAGCTATCCTCAAAGTGGTCCATTTCTCTTGCCAACTCGTAATTTTCAGGTGTCCACGTGGCTTGGCGTTTTTAGCCATTTTTCGTTGCGTTCGAAATAATTTAGAATGCCACATATAGAAATTGGTTTCCGAGTTCTAAATAGACTGCGGATTTTATGCATCTATGGCAAAAACAAGTATGTGCATTGTATTAATGCAGAGTGTTCAAAAAATATTGTGTTTCCTTGATAAGGGTGATTCCTGAAGTCGTTTGAAATAACATTTTGATTGGTCGGAACATTTCGCAAAGAAAGAAGTTGCTTCGAATGACCTCAGAAGTCTCCTCCTTCAAGGAGATACATTTTAGACACACTCTGTATATTATTTTCGCTAAATTACAATTATTAATGACAAATATAAAGGGTCTAGCAGACTAAGCTTGGTCCAGCGGACTCGGCCACAATTTTTATTGATATTGCATGGAAAACAATGGTTTTAGGATGAAAGGTAACTCCCTAAAATTTCAAGTCGCTAACCCTTCATGTAAAGATGATATGAGGGTAAACACCCTACATAAGAATTTAAAATTATTTTCATAAAACAAGTGAGTAACTCATTTCATAATTAGATATTCAATGGTTAATCAACTGATGTCAACAGTTAATATAATAATTTTTCGTTTAATAATTTACAGGTGCAATTATTAATTTTCTTGAAGATGATCTGAACATAGATCGAAACGTCGTTCGAATTTGATAAATTGCAGAATTGCTTCTAAGTAAAAATTGATCGAACCAGTGTGCTGAGAGCATTAATACATCTTTTATAAACAAATATACGATCGATAGAAAGGGACACTTAACGTAATATACTACTTGAAAAGCTGGAGAACTATTTATCTGTATAACGTGGTATCATTTTGTCGCGGAGTGTATTATTCAGACGTTCCTAAACATCCAACATTAATATCAGTGGCGCACCCAGGATTTAATCTTGAAGGAGTATGAGTTGAATAAAATGACCTTTTTTTTTAGCAAAAATATCTGTCAACGGTAGCCACACATATTTACTTATATATATAGGGAAAAGTTGTTCAACAGTTTTATATATAACATATCCAAAAACTATCAAAATCGGAGAGGAAGCAGCTATTCTATGGTTTAGCTAATTTTCCAGTGTTTTCTTCCTCTTTCTTGGGGGTGCGGGATTGGCCCCTTGGCTCCCCCCCCCCTGGGTGCGTCACTGATTAATATTAACTGGAAAATTTGTCTGTTGGTAACCCTCTCCCGTAATTCCGGTTTATGGATATTTGATCACGCCGGAACGCGTTCGGGGTACCGATGGTTATTACGTCTCTCGTCTACATGCATAAGGTCACGGCAACGGGTGCAGAAATCGATTCGGATTCGTGGCTACGTACGTGTTAAATTTGATCCCGGCTCCCTAATGATCGGTACGCGCGCGGTAAATTGACCGTGGAAATTTGTTTGATGCTGTCGGACGATGCCATTGGAGAGGATACTCACCGAGGACAACAACGCGTGGCTCACTGGGAGCGTAGGGGTGCATCAAAGGTAAAGACGAAGGGAGCATCGCATTTTGCATCGTTGGTTGGGAATCTATGAGCCGTTCTTGGTTCTGCGGTCTCGGGGGACTTCTACTCCTTGGTACGTCAAAGGATGTGAGAGTGTGCGACCTGGCGAAGCTCACGTGCTTCGTTTTCGGAGCTTGAGCAGTGGGCGGCGGCGGCGCTGGTGGCAGTACAGGTCGAGGACCTTCCAATTTCGTTGATTCCTCATCCTCCGGAAGCCAGGTATACCTTTAACAAAAGAAACTTTCAAAAACTCTTCCCAAGACTAACTTCTACATTTACGAAATTAAGGAAAAATACTTTAAATTCGAGAAAGCCACGTCGAATAAAAGCAATATAGAATTTGTTTGGATTCCATCCCATTCAGGCATTATTGGAAATAATGAGGTGGACGCCCTAGCTAAGTTGGCAACATTAGAACTAGCTGATAGGCGTATTGTCATTCCCTTCACCGATGTACGAGAATCTTTTAACTCTTTCACTGCAGCGCGATATCGGAATAATCCATCAACAGGGACGGCGCGTTATACGCACGTCGGTCGCTGCGCTGCGCTGCACAGTGGGAAAACTTGACCTAACTAAAAAGAAATTTTTTATACCATTTATAATTTTTTCTTATGCACTCAACAGTACTAATAACCATGTCAGTCTTATCGATAGCGCCCATAGAACGAAAGTATAAAAATATAGATGGCGTATATTTACGCTTTTCGTATATATCAATGGACTTCTCAGGGCGTATATTTACGCCTTTCGTATATATCGATGGACTTCTCAGGACGTATATTTACGCCTTTCGTAATGAAAGGGTTAAATACAAATGTAGAAAAAGCACTAATGATTTCACAATGCAACAGGGTCAGTATAAGGGCAAGGAGTACTTCCAGTATTATGTTAGGGACGGGGTTGCACCATGGTTCTCGGACAGAGGTTTATCACGAAAATATATTGTAACATTCCAATCGTTGTAGATCAGATCACTACCATCTTGCAGCATCCCTTTCGCGACTAAATATTGTAAATGATTCCAAATGTAACTGCGGCTATGAGGTTCAGGACCTTAACCATATTACATATTTAGCAATGTACCTTATTGGAATCACAACGAGTTGGTCTTATGAAGAGATTGAATAAGCTCAACTTGTTCCCACCCTTGAATGTTAGATCGTTGCTCTGTAAACCGAACATTCAACCGTGTCGTCTTCTTTTGAATTTTTTCAAACAATGTAATCTACAAATTTGAAATTGTGTATATGTCAAATACGCTGTTTTCCTATTGATCCTAATGTATATATCAAATACGCTGTATTTATATTAACCCAAATGTAAAGCTTCATAACCCCCAAAGGGGAGTTACATTAAATAATAATTAAACAAATGTGCAATTATTAAATCATGTTTCTAACGTTTCGATCCCGATGTGGATCTTTTTCAAAGAGACATTTTTGCGTCTGAGAAATATATATAAAAAAATTAAAATATATAAACGTTAGAAACATGATTTAATAATTGCACATTTGTTGTTTTTTCTATAAATGATCGAACCTAGCGCCGATATCATCAAATTTATTACCTATATGCATTCCTGATTGTTTGTTGTACATTAATTGTAGTTTTTCAGGTGCAAAAAATGTCTCTTTGAGAAAGATCCACACAGGGATCAAAACGTCGAGAAACATGTTTAAATAATTGCATACTTGTTGTTCTCTATAATTGATCGAACCTGGCGCCGAAATCATCAATTTCATAATATATTCAAATTTCGATCGAAAAGAAATTCACCTTTATTAATTGTAGTATTGAACAATTGTCGATCGAGATACAGAGAACAGTATCTTATTAAGCAAAGAATCTCACGTTTCTTGATTGTATCAGATGATTGCATAAGTTCGTATCCGATTTAAAAATAAATAATTTAACTAAAACAAGAACATGTGTACTACAATCTGTTCGCATCCCAAAAAATCGTAGACGAGACGTAGAAAAGTATTAATTTCTAGTGCAAAATATTGTATACGTATACGATTTTCGAAAGCACGGTTTAATCTTCATTTCAACTTTTCGTATGAAAATCCACTGAAGAGAGGAACCGAAATGCGGTTAACCTAGCAAACACTCGTAAGTACTTACGTCGATATTCATAAAGGAGCATGTGAAATCCATATGCATAATCTGCATAGCGTGTCCGACGGGGTTGAACCGTTGTAGAATAGCTCTTTATTCATCAAAGCTCTGTGATGCGCCAGACGAGTGCCAGATCTCGGATGACCCAGCTTTCGAAATGCGAGCGTTAAAATATTTACACAGCCGAACGTGTGCGGTACGTCCGTAATTGAAGTAAACACGAATTTCATAATGTAATAATCGTATACTGCGAATAATTTCTTTATGATGACCAGTGATGCACCAGCGAATCAAATTAGTAAATGCAGGGACCGTACAACCGTAAATCAAGGACACCAACTTTTAATGTAATTGGTTGTCCTAAAAGTTTCTTTCATTCACCACGTGCACGTTCCATATTGTTAGATAACATCAGCAATGCTGATTGTACTAGATGTCTCAAGCTGCTCCTTTAAAGTACCTTTGTCGAGACCTGTATGCTCACTTTATGAGATTCAGTCCGAGAAAGAACTATACAACGATGTCAGACATTAAATGTCTTAAAATTATTAAAATTTGGTATAATTTTATTTATTATTTCAGAATTATTTTTTTTTACTTCTTTTTTTTGAGCATATTTACATTGTGCTATCGCTCCTAGAATTGAAACTGGAATAATATGACCCCCTAAAAATATTATTATATTCATCCCATATGATATCCCATTATTAAATTCTATTATTCTTATCTCATCTGGATCACATAAGAATCACTTTATGTTTGAGAAAAAATTGTTTTATTAAATATGTTTTTCTTACACGACGTCGACCAGATACTTCAATAAATTCAGCAGATTCGGAACTAAGCTTATTTTCTAGGATAGCTATTTTTCTTTTTCTCTACCAATTATTGTTAGTATTATATACGGCGGTTATAAGATAATCAGTACCTAAAATATTTCAAATGCCCGATTTTACCCGAGTTTATTCGATTTTACCGCCATTTTACCGTCTTCTAGAGCCTTGATTATTTTTCACTCTTTGTCGCTTATGTCACTTGGGTACACTTTAAATGTATCTTATACTTCTTGATTTCTTTCTACTTCGTTTGCAGACGTGCTCTCAGACTTTGACTTTCCTCTTTTCACTAAAAATATACAGTGACTCCCATTAATATTCGGACACTCATAAAAGGACGATAACTTTTTTAACTCTTTGCACTCGTTTGTCCCCTCCGAGGCACCACTAAAAATTGCTGTACTATTATTCAAAATATTGTTTACATTATTAATTATATCGGTATCTAATCAATTACTAAACATTTAGGTATTGTATGAGGTATTATACCAATTTCATAGTCATAAAATTTCAAAAATCTTAGGGAACGGAAATATTCTAGATCGGAGGAAATGTTTAATTTTCCAGTTAAAATAGCTTGGAGTGCAAAGGGTTAATATTGTACTATACGATTTGAACTTTCTTTGGAAAGCTGGAGCAATTAGTTTGCTACAGGATGTGAAAAAAAAATTTTGTCAAAAATAGCAATTGATCGGAATTGTAGAAAAAAATACTAAAAGTTGCATTTTACAACTTGTTTATGTGGGCCTATATTGAAAATTTAAGAACTAGGTTTTGTAGAAAAGTGCCAATAACTACTGCAGTGCTGGCAATGGTACAGTTTACCCTATTCATAATCGATCGAATAGTATCGCGCGCCTCTGTTGTTGCGTTGGTTGTCTGGAATGTATCCAGATTTGTGAATTGCTTCGTTTGTGTACCCCGACTCGCCTCCTGTCTTCGCTTGCGTTTTAACATGTAAACATGTCCTAAAGGGAGGGCGATTAAGCTGACAAATTGCGAATCAATTTACCTATCGCGGGGACTCGCTTTACAAATCAGTCGCAACGCGCTAATTATAAGCGGATCCATTGCTTGCTGTGTCACATATTGAGGTCTATGCCACGTCAACCGATATCGAGTTTCTATATCACAAAATCATGAACGCACACTGTTTACTAAAAATCTATTGTGATAATAAATTAACATTAGGACACTACATTACATCAATATTAACATTATATTTAATTCTTAGTATGTGGATTTCATGCATTTATAAATGAACTGAATACATGTAATTTCAAAGCTGTGGATCTTATGCTTTCATAAAAAAGAACTGAATAGATGTAATTTCTAAGTAGTGGATTTTATGCATTTATAAACGAAAAACTGAATAGATGTAATTTCAAAGCTGTGGATTTTATGCATTTATAAATGAACTGAATACATGTAATTTCAAAGCTATGGATTTTATGCATTTATAAAGAAAAACTGAATACATGTAATTTCAAAGCTGTGGATTTTATGTATTTATAAAAAAAAATACTAAAAATATGTAATTTCAAAGTTGTAGATTTTATGCATTTATAAGTAAACTGAATACATGTAATTTCAAAGCTGTGGATTTTATGGATTTATAAAGAAAAACTGAATAAATGTAATTTCTAAGCTGTGGATTTTATACATTTATAAAAAAAAAACTAAAAAGATGTAATTTCTAATTAGTGGATTTTATGGATTTATAAAGAAAAACTGAATAAATGTAACTTCAAAGCTGTGGATTTCATGCATTTATAAAAACAACGAAGTAGATGTAACTTCAAAGTTGTGGATTTTATGCATTTACAAAAGAGCTGAATAGATGTAATTTCAAACTAAATGTAATTTCAAACAGCAAAAGCGTTACTGTCATATTATTTTCACGAAAACCCCTGTAAAATATCAAAACTATGGTTCAATTACTGAATTTCTGGCGACTAAATGAACCCGTGACATAGAAATTAAATGAAATTTCATATGTATGACAAAAGATACCATTTATTAGTTATCTTATCAATCGGATAAACAATGGATTTTAAAATTTTCCAAACTTTTTTTTACATATATTTAAATTTAAAATGAAATATATTTAAAGTTTTCATAATTTTTAAAAAAATATATTTAAATTTAAAATGAAATATATTTAAAGTTTTCATAATTTTTAAAAAAATATATTTAAATTTAAAATGAAATATATTTAAAATTTTCATAATTTTTAAAAAAATATATTTAAATTTAAAATGATATATATTTAGTTGTCAAAATGTTTTTTAAATATATTTAAATTTAAAATTAAATACATTTAATATATTTCTCGGAATTTCGCGGAACACTTGCAAAAAGCTGGCGGAACCCCGGTTAAGAACCGCTGGATGAGAGAAACAAAAAGGAGGATCGCATTCCCCGCAGCAATGTTCAGATAAAAATATGCCAGCGTTTTTGCGGTCAGATACGCGTGACTTAATTAGCCGGTTAGTCGATAGACATTTATTTTTGTCCGTAGACGCTCGGTTTTTATTACTACGCCGCCAGGAACGTCACTTGGAGAGAATGAGACAGACATCGTTGTAAATGATGGCTACATTCTCATTCCCATTGTGTCGAGCGAAAGCCGATCACACTTGTGACAGGTATTATCTTAGGAAAAGTGGGTGACGCTGCGTTGCTTCTACGACGCTGCAACAACGGCCTGAATAAATTGCATTTAGACTGCAACACCCCTCCCGAGAATATGTTATTATTCTATCTTTCCGACTCTGGCGTTCGTACACCGATTTTAATAAAATAAATTCTGTTCAATGTACAGCCAGTTCCACGAACTATGGCCACCTATAAAATCGATAGAAATAGAGTACAATTTCATTATTCAAGCAATGAACTTTAATCAATAAGATATTTTCCCTTTTGTTCGATAATCTTTTGCCAGAAAGAATAAAGAAGCAAATATTTTATTGATTAAAATTCACCGTTTGAACAAAGAAATTCGGCTTTATTTCATCTTGAATTACTGAAATTACATTCATGCCAACCCATATCGGTTCTAAGTTTCAAGTTGCAGCAATCAGGGCTTGAAACGGATCCGAGAACAACTACTGAAATTATAAACTGTTATATTCCGGTCATAATTGAAAGTTGTTTTATTACAACAACGCGAGGCTACTTGAATTGTTGAAAGAGATTTTATTATATTAACAAATTCTAATCTATATTTTCGACTTATATTTTCATATACATCACTTGCTTCGTTACGCAGATTGTATGCCATTCCTTTATGCACCTGTTCCTCTTCGCCATTTCTTATTTTCCTTATTTCCGCAACGCAATTGGCAAAAGTACGAAACGCCTCTCGCGAGTCTAATAAACAGCCTAATTGTTGCACCTGAAAATACCCAAGTTATCGCTGCTTTTCCGCTGTTTATGTACCTCTGGATATCCATAAAAATGGCTGTTCCACTGGCGTATTTATATCTATAGTCTACGCATCGACGCTCCAATAACCTGCAAGTATGTGCGATAATTTATCCGAGGAGCACAATTTTTTTTTATCGATCGTTCGCACGGAACCTTGAAACAACGCGTTGCAACGTTGTCATTAAAGCTGCTGCACGACACTCTCGGCCAAACACAAATAAAACAAACCGATGAACGCGTTATCGGACGCTTAATCGTTTACCATTTCCCCTGTACACTCCGGGACAAAATGATAGCCCACACATTAAAATTAAAGCGATAATGCAAAAAATGTTTGATTGCAAGATACAGGAGTGAAATAAAAATTTCTTTCTTCTTTTAATTATCTGATTAAGCTGTAACCAATACGCTAATATCTTTAAATCTTTTTAATGTATCCACTGCTTTAAATTGTGCTTACCAATTTTTATTATAAATGCATAAAATTCGCACTCTATTTGTAACTTATAAATTAATTTACCAATTTCTATAAAATTTTCAGCATGTACAGAACTTATACGAATCTACGAAATACACGTTTCAAATTTTCGTTACAAGCTCAAATGAAATAGTTGTAAAAAGCAACTTTGACCATTTTCTTTTTGTAATCAAGTGTGTCATCAATTATGAGTAGACTGCGATCTTTATGTCCAATAAAAATGTTTTACATTGATTCTGGGATGCAGGAATAACATCAAACTTGATTTCATCCCTTAACGACTTTATTAAATTAAAAGCAATATTACAACGTTCTTGAATTTTTAAAATCTTTTATTGTTTTATATTTCACCCGACCAATTTCTTCATAAAGATCTAATTATTAGTGTAATTATGAGACTGACCGTATACAGTCGTGCACAAAAGTGTTCGAATACCAATTAAAAAAGGGGTAACTTTGTAAAAAGTGGACCAAACGAGTAGCCTTTTTTTGGAGATGTTGGAAAGATTAGTCTACTAAGGTAGCTAATGTAATAATTGAAAGGTCACAATTTGAAGCTTTTTGTTATCTTTTTGTCCCGGAGTGTAGCTCTGCCGTTTGTAACTCCACGCAGCTCGTCCGTGACAAATACATTTGGAACTTTCCACGTTCCGCTTTAAGATTCTATCGAAGTTGTGCGTTTTGCGTCCCTACCCTCTGTTAAGTGGTTAATTTTCCTCTCGGCTGCTACGGAATATTAATGCCGTGGAATCACGACACCATAAAGAATGAGTTGTTCCACCGTGATAATAAATCCCCTTATTTTCCGGGAATATTGTCACCGTTATCCGAAAATGCCAGTAAACGTCCGGGGCGACTCGTGATTAACGGAAACGCGATTTTATAAGTCCGTTTGGTGGGATCGATCGATGGCGTACCCAGCACCATCGATAAATAAAAAGAGAAAAGAGTGCCGCAGCGTGTACGTAACAATTGCTTTCGTACAGGGTTCTACTAAAACTACATACGGTGTTACAGTGTAACAATACTACACGCAGTGTTGAGCAATCTTTAAATAAATAATTAGTTACCACTAAGCGGATCTCACAAGTGTTATTAAAAATTCTTTTGGGGGATATTTGAGAAATTCTGGGGGACCTAGCGTGAGAAATTTATGCAAACGGTACGCAATTTAACACGTAGATTACGACGGCACCACTAACACCAGCAAATTACCCCCGATACCACCCTAAATTGTTCGTGTAACCGCGTTCTTGCTCTTCATGCAAATAAAAATTCTGTAAACATAGTTCTAATGTAGTTGTCCACAAAAATGTGGTGTCCACAAAAATTGACCATTATTTTCCATATTAGTTTCAATCCATTAAATACAGTCGGAGATAATATTAAGTGGACACTCTGAAAAATCGAATATTTTTTTCAAAATTGGTCCGAAGAACTTAAATTTTTTAACACTAACCAGTTTCACATTTGTTATTTCATAATCATTGAAGTTGCAAGGATAAATGCCATTACAAATTATTAAATGAATTTCTTCATTCAATCACGTATTATTGTAAAAATTGCGAGAATTAAAAAAAATTCGATCTTGTAGTTTTTATAAAATAATGTATATCAGTTGCATTTTGTGCTCGGTACTGGTTGCTTTTTACAATTTCTTGTAATTATGTAATCATGATCTCATCGTAATTATGTAATATTATTCTTGAATAAAATTTTTTGCATTCCATTATCGAGACCTGAGTTTTTGAAGTTAATAAATTCTACGAGAACGTCTTTTTGTAAACTCTTCAACAGGAAAAGTTTTCCTCCAAAGAAAAGGTTCGAGGAAAAGTGAAAGTTTGTAGATTAAAATTAAAAGTCGAAGAAGTATGCAGCGTGATACTTTTCAGTTTTATGTTTCAGATGGTTAAGCTTCTTCTGCATTACTGATTGCAATGCATAAGCTCATAACTGAGCCTCTATTATCCGAACCTCTGATGTATGAAGTTTTGTAGTATCTCAACATGCTTCTTTAAAAATAATGGATGCTTCTTTAAATATTGAAATAATTTATTTACTAAAAAATAGATAAAGGATCGATATGTATATCAATTTTGTCAGTAGAAACACGTTTTCCTTAACCACTTGCCCCACGATTTATTTTACGATTTCAGTGATTAAAACTTTTTTGTAATTCTTACTTTCCTAAAAATGGAAAACCTTTGTATCTATTGTACGCCTATGTGTTCTCGAACAACGTACATTAAGAAAATCAAAATGGAATATTATTTCGATTTAAAGGAAAATTAGACTCTATTTAGAAACGAGGGATTAATATAGACATTGCAAAATGAGATCACAGATCTAGTTGTTGTTGTAACAATTACAATGTGAATATTGTTAAATTAAAAGATATTAAGATATTAATAAGATAAACAATAAAATCGACATGTATGGTAGGCTTTTTCTCACAAAAAATTATCATTGCAATATTGTTGTCCCTTCGTAACTACACCACTTTTACAAAGAAAAAGTTTTCAGTATTTTTCCACATGGTCAGTGTGTGCCGGGTAGATGAAGTTGTTAACCCATTTTGTAGCTTGAAGTCAGACTATATGTGAAACGTGCTTTTCTGCATAACGGAAATATGGCGTAGAAAATTGCAGAACAACAATGCATGTTTGTAACTTTCACACACACATGTAAATAGTTGTAGTATTTGTTTGACACTTTAAATGCTCGAAAGTTTGAATATAGTAACTACGCTGCGGGTCTTTATGCATCTATGGTTTATAAAAATTTTCAAAAAAGGCTGTAATATAAAATTCGATAGAATTTTGTACAATTTTTATTTATTTTAAATGAACAAAGGTTGTTCTTATTGAAAATAGGATTTTATTTAATTAAACTTTATTAATATTTGCGACAAAAATTAGAAAATACATAAACACCCGCAGCCTAATAATAACTATTTTTATATTAAAAATACAATAGCAGAATATGTTTTTCGTTTGCCGATATTTACAGTTGTGATAAACAAAAAGACAGAGAAAGACAGATTTCCAATGAAATAGCGTAAATGATTCTTTGTTAGAGTAATTCAAACCACTCTTGTTATACAATGGTTGTAATTGCGAGTGTTCTAAATCCTAAATCCAACAAGTTGCGACTCTTAAAGGGATGCATACATCCCGAGATTTAAGGAATTCTATTTCCTACAATTATATTTATATAAATATTATATCCTCGAAGGGTTTTACTTAAGTATTTCGTTGCAAAATTGTGTACAAGTACGAAAAAAGACCTTTATAAACAAGTAGGTACTACAATCAAAATGTCAAACGATGATTTATCGAAACACGAATGAATTTATTTAGTTAAAGATTAGTAAAGTTATGTTTCATGCAATTATCCAAAACTCGTCTTAGGACTTTTAAAATTATTTTTACAGTCAATTTCAGAAATTATAATTTTCAAAATTAACTGTGGCAACTTTCATTTATCTATTTTAGAGACGAAGTTGAGTTTTATGCAGATACGTTTTTTTAATCATTTATTTATCGTCGGATCAATCACTTATACATAGTTATTGAGAAAACTGTACCTTTGCACCAGATTGTTAATAAAAGTTGTTACGTTACATCATATTGTACCTATACATATTTATATTGCAAATCAAGTCGTGAAGAAAATTTATGTATTGTTCGATAATTATTGTCATTTCGCTCCCACAGTGCGATTGTTACTACTGCACTTTATTATTGTACGAGTTTAATTGTTTCTTTCTCGTGTCTTTACTTACATTTCATAATGTTGGAAGTAATTTTCGTAATATATTTATCTTAGTATAAGTGCTAGTGCTAAAATAAAATTTAAAATAAAATGCTAAAAGTGAAGGAGCGTTTATTGTAATACAAGAGTTAAAAGAGAGTTGCCGTAATAAAAATAAAATGAGAGTACTTAAAATTCTAAAACCTGAACATACATAGAACACGATAAAAAGAAGGAATGACAAAGAAGGAATGATGAAATAAAAGAATATATTTTACAAGCCTATATGTCACCGAGAAAATGGTAAACAATTAACTGTTAAATATGGAACAATTATTGTTAATATTATTATGGTCCGAAATAGAACCGTAGTTTGCAAAAAGGAGATTTAGTATGCGGGATTTTACTACACTCGTACCGCCTTAAGGAGCAGTAGCATTTCAATCTGTTCTCACTGTACTAATAGCTGTGGGCTTTTGTAACTTTGCAGATTTATTTAGAGAGTCGAGATGAAAAAACCTAAGGTTATGTTTTGTTCCACTTAAACTCCCCTACCACCCCTTGAAATATTTCAACGAATATCTGGAACATCCTGTACAGGGTGTTTAAAAATTATATGTCACGGCCACCATAACGTGATTCTACACCAACAGTTTAGTGGAAATTGACATAAAAAACTCCCCGCAAAATTGACCTTTACCTTGAAAATCAAGGTCAAAAAAATTTTTTGTTTAATCGTGTTCTACTGGTCATAAGGACCAACTTTGTGAAAGAAACCATGGGTCGTATCTCAACCGTTCTCTTAAAAAATGATGTTGCATGTCTTATCATTTTTTCAACTTTATTTGGAAAATTTTTACATTCGGCAACGATATAGCTGAAAAATAATAACTAACTGACTCGACAGATGTTGTCCTGTACAAATTTCTATAAATTTGTAAGCTGATGTCAATAATGTGAATTATTGTGAATACTTATTGAAATATTTATTAAAAGCTGCTACGTTCGTTTTTTTTTGTTGTATTGAAATATGATTGAAAAAGCACTTAGTTTTTCCCGTATTTTCCATTTTTTCAGGCAACTTTTTCAATTTTTCTTTCCCTAAAACCTTATTTGGACTATTCCGAACATTTTTTTAAGAAGTGAAGGCGCATTTGATTTTTATTTATATAGAAGATGGATGCTTATGTTATTTTGTTGTTTTTCATTCTTCGATAAGTCCCTTTCATTTCCCATCAGTTTCAACTCTGTCAAGTAATGTTTAGACTGCGAATCTTTATGCAAAGTGAAAATGTTCTGCATTCATTGTGGGAAGCAGGAATAAAATAAAAATTGATTTCATCCCTGTTACTTTAGAAACAACATTATGATATTCTGAAATTTTTCTAATCCTTTCAGTGTTTTATGTTTCACTCAACCAGATGCAGAGGAGAAGAAAGAAAGGATGCAGGGATGCTAGAGAAAGTGAAGGAAATATTAGCTGAGGACGGGAGGGGAGAAGAGTAGATGAAGAGATTGAATAGGGATAGAAAAGAAATCCAGGAAGGAAGAAGCGAGGGATAAAAAGAGGAAAAGAAGAGACCAGGGAGAAAAAAAGAATGAGAGAGAGAAGAGAAAATGCTCCATATATGTATATAGGTTGTAAGAAATGTAAATAAATTAAATGTAGAGAGATCGGGTTCTCCCTGTAACCCGAAAGGGAACAAGAATAAATAATTGTCTATATTTCACTCAACCAATTTCTTTATAAATGTATAAAGATCCTCAGTCTAGTAATATTTTATACTTCTAAATTGTAAATGTTTCCTCTAAAATCGGTATCAATGACTCCGATCGAAAACATTGTGCCAGGGGTTGTATGTGCGGGGGTTGAAAACGATGAGTGTGTCGCGCCATGATAAACGTTCGAGTCCCGTTCAACGTGCAACGAGCGGGTCCCATGGAAATCACCGACACAAATTTTCCCGTCACGGTTTTCACCGACAACATTTCACCTACACCAGATTTGACCTACAATGCATTTGACTGACAACTACTTTGGCCGACAACAATTTTTATAGACGACGAATCTAAAGTCGCTGTCGGCCAAAATCGTTGACGATCACATTCGTTGTCGGTCACATTCATTGCCGGTCACATAGTTGTCGGTCACATTCGTTGCTGGTCACGTTCGTTATCGGTCACGTTCGTTAACGATCACGTTCGATGACGGTCAAATTCGTTGTCGGGGTTAAATTCGTTGTCGGTCAAATTCGTTAACGATTAAATTCGTCGACGGTAAAATTCGTTGTCTGTTAAAAACATCGTCGGTTAAATTCGTTGACGGTCAAATTCGTTGTCGGTCACATTCATTGTTGGTCACATTCGTTGTCGGTCAAAATCGTTGCCGGTCACATTCGTTGACGGTTAAATTCGTTGACGGTCAAATTCGTTGTCGGTCATATTCGTTGCCGGTCACATTCGTTGTCGGTCACATTCGTTGTCGGTCACATTCGTTGTCGGTCAAATTCGTTGCCGGTCACATTCGTTATCGGTCAAATTTGTTGTCGGTCAAATCTGGAGTCGGTGAAAACCGTTTCGGTGATTTCCATGGAACCCGCAACGAGCGAGGTTCCTACCGTACTTGGTCGCGAGCCACGGGATCGTCGACCTCCGAACAAAGAGGGATGCTTTCAATCTCGTAGGGGCCATAGTCTGACGGATCGTTCATCTTTCCCTGTGAATGGCCATCGAAATCGCGGGCGCTTCCCACACGGAACCTCTAAAATTAGAACTCACCTTTTCGGATCGGTCACGGTGCAGAAAGATCTGGGTCGACGCCGGATGTAGGAACTCTTGATCCAGTCGGCTTCATCCTCAAAGTCGTAACGGTAGAGACCCCTCGGATAGGTCGGGTGAGGCTGACGGTACATGATCTGGTATGGTCGCCGAGGGTAGGGAGCGTCGCAGAGGTTCTCGTCACTGGGGACGCTTCTCACGCAAGCGGATAGGATCGAGGTGCGGGCGGAGCTGCACGGCGACGGACCTTTCGTCGACAGGCAACCGAAGAAGCCGCCCTCCGATTTCTCGACAGCGTCCAATTGCCGGCTAGTTATGCAGTACTGCTCTTTGATGTCCTCGCGGGAGTAGAGCGGTGTCGCGCGCCGATCCCAGTCGATGCTAATGTTGCCACCGGATGCGCCGAAACCGCCATGCACATCCACCTGGGTCGAAACGTCCACCTGTCATGTACACGAGGTTTAGTCTAATTAGTGGAAAATCGATGGAGGACACGTCGCCGGTTGATTGATGACGCACCGGCCATTGTAAAACTAATTTCGCGATGGACTGACCCCCGTTCGTTCGTTCGTTCGTTCGACGGACTCTGATGTCAGGGTATTCTTGGCCAACCGAGTGGAACCGTCACCCGAGCAATGCGAATGAAACTGTCACCGCTGATAATCATTATGCGCGCTGATATTAACACCAGACCGAACTGGCCGAAGCATTTCGCGAGCTCGATTCACACGAGATACCGCACAGCGCGGTACTTTCATAGGAATTTCGGACAAAAATAAAAAGATTCCTATACCGTAGCTATAATTTATATTTTTTTTGTTCAAATTTACCGCCGAATATCGATTGGTATAACCTAGATCGTTTCGAATATATTCAGTGTCTTGACAACAAGCATTGACGACACACGTACAACACGTGTATCACGATGTCCATATCAAAGTATTAAATCACATCAAAAACAAGTAAGTTTGTTTTATGAACAATATTCACAAACAATTTGTATTATTAATTTCAAGCAGTTTAATAGTATATTTTGAAAATTGTACAATAAATATATATTTTTACAGACGCAATGCAAATACATCTTGGAAAGGATTCAAACTAGAATCGAAACGTCGATGATTATTTGATAATCTGCAAAATTGTTTTTTGATTTTCGCAGTAATAATTGATCGAACCGTAGCGCCGAGAATATTAAACATTTATTATTAACAATAATACACTAATCAAAGATTTGGAATGCTATTTTAGAATTTTCCCTTCTTTCACCCTACATAAATTTGAAAGAAACAATAAGAGGTATGTTTTATGTATAATGTAAAAATGAAATATGAATAAATAGTACATATATTACATGTAGAAAACAAATAAATAAATATCGATGAAAAACAAGTAAATAAATCATTTTCATAAGAAGTTCATAGCCGAGTAGAAAAGTAGTATTCGCCGAGAGTTAATGTTGAATAACTTTGAGTGTAGCTTGAGAGTAGTTTTATTTTTATATAAAATGTAGAATCATCCCCTGCTCGGTTGAACAACACCCCGTCCAGCCACACCCTGCATATGCAAAATTAAATGAATCATAATCTCTTGAAATTATGGAATAAATGCAAAACGTAAATGTGAAATCGTCAATATAATAGCATAAATAACGAGAAATGTTTTATTCGTGACGTTACATGTTGTATAATTTCGATATTTGGATCATTTGGATATAGTAAAATGATGTTACCGGCACACCGTTACTTCTGGAAAATAATATTCAAATGTACGTCCTTCAGTTGAAATGCAGCAGCTTGCTCGATATTAAAATTAACATATTTCCTCAGCTAATTGCTTCTTAGCATAATGAGCTTAATAAAAATTGCGGAGAATGACGGACTGCATCGACTAATTCAACAGAAACGTGTATGGCTTCCTTTACAAACTAACTTGGAATATCTGCCATGTGGATAGTATAATACTGTTTTAGTATAGTACTATACACATCTACGAAAATATATTATTATATTAAGTATATAATTAGTTATTTATTATTTAGTATATATTTATAGTGTATATAGTATATACTTTAGTATATAATTATTAACTTCCCGATTTATAGGGAAGTTATTGTAATTACCCCGAAAATCGAAAATCGAATTTTTTGCAGATCTTCACGTTTCATGGTCATTGGAGTCATTTTAGACTATTTTTATCAAATTGTTAGTATGTGTGTGTGTGTGTGTGTGTGTGCGTATGTCTGTTTCTATGGTATCAAATTTTTCGTTAACGTTTTCTGAAAAAGTAACAACGCGATCAGAACGATGAATGATGCAATCGATGTGCCCCGCTGTAACTTAGAGCTGATTAGATTTTGGTCCATTTTGGTCAAGTAGTTTTTTCGTTTTTTTCGAAAGGAGTTGATTCAACATTGCAATTTATACGAAAGGCGTATCCAGCGAAGAAGCAAACGTAACTATATATATATATATATATATATATATATTTAGACATACTTTAAAAAAAATTTTTTTTAAAAATTTTTTTTAATTAAAAAAAATTTTTTTTTTTTTTTAAATTGCTTTTTTCCAATTATGCAACTAATGCGACGCCATATAGCAAACATTTTGATAAGTAGAAAACTATTGAAATTCCCTGAAAACATATAATCATCTTAAATCGTGCACTAAATAAATAATGATACTAATATACTACAACTAACGAGTCGGGAAGTTCTTTGTGTGGCTCGTGGAGAGTCACACACCAAACAACATCCGTACCACTAACCCTCTCGCGGGGTCGCAATGCGAGCTACAACTCCCCCACCTGCGAAGCTCGCGAAGCGAGCGAGCAACAACCCCCCTCTAGTTTAGTATATAATTTAGTATATATATTATTATATTTAGTATTATAATTTAGTATATACTAAATTTTCATTTCGGGCTCTAATAAAAAAAGTTATAAATCGTGCCTCTTTTACTTTCTCATATAATTCTCAGCAATTGCAATTTCCTCAAAGTCTTACAAAGTCTTTACATGTCATTTGGTAAATCAATTCTTCTAACTGCTCAAAAAAAGTCAAGTCGTTTGGTTCGATCATAAAAAAGTTATATACTGGTTTAAAGTGCGTTCAAATACCTTCGTGGTTCACTATATATATTTTTGTTGACATATTGTAAAAACCGTAGGTACCCATAAGATATTTTATTTATTCCATTCAATTAAAAATATCGACGTGTAACACATTCTCGATAAAACATCTTTCACGTGAAATGCAAATGTGTATTAATCGCGCACGCATCCGATAATGAACGAAATACGAGTGTCCGGCTGTTTAAGTAAACAAATAAAAACAACAAGCGCAGGAATTCGGTTGTTAAAACGCCCGGCTCTCTTGTAAATCACAATACGTTCTTTGCGTAAAACAAATGCACGTTCGTGACAAAAAAACAACAACCGTACATCCTCCAATTACTTGAAAATATAGTGGTTCGTCCTATTTTTTCGTCAAGCTTATATTTCACGTTTCCAACGGACTTTGTACCGTCGATACGCGCGGACGTTTGGAATTTCTACCGCAATGATTTGTTTTTCGAAACCTGTCAATTCGTAATTGCTCGAAAAAAAGATAGAGGAGAACATTTTATTTATTTAGTTTCTATTAAAGTTGGGCACGGTATCGGTTCCTGTCGCTATCCGTCCAAACAAATCGATCACGATGTATCGAACGGAAATGCAATACTATTAGCCCGACCCTCCGAATATTGCTGCATGACGCTCGCTAGTTAAAAAGTTCAACTGCGTGTTACAAATAGTTGGCAGATTCCATTTCTGCGCGGTTGTAACACGCGGATTATTTCGACTATTTCGAAAGTGATTCGATAAGCGCTTTTCCTTTTCCGTGTTTCCGATTCGACAATGAAATCACCGCGTCGCTGGAGTTCAGCAATTGTCCTTAGTAGACAGTGGATTTTATGTATTTATTATAAAAATGAATAGGTGCAACTTGAAACATTAAAATTGTTGAAAGAAATTAAGGGGTTAGGACACAGTAACAAGTGAGAAAAATATAAGATTTTTAAACAACAGTACTGAAAAAAGTGAATGATCGATTAATATAAGATTTTGTAAGTCAGTTTACTATGCTATGAACTATAAAAAAATGCTTGAAATATTTAAGAAATAATTTGTTCTTATGCCTTTCGCCAACTGGTGTACGGAATTCCAACAAATCGAATTAACTATATCAAAAATCCCAAAAATGTCAAACTGATATATTGTCTAAGCATTGACGATCCCACATTTCATTTGAAATTTATTACATGAATGATTCTTCATTTTCCCATTATTTTGTTGCGTATAAATAAAAATTTAACAAATTTTTTGTTATATTTTACAACCTCAAATTTATTATTTGAATGGGCAGGGAGACGATGATGATTTGGTACGGGCCTAGCGACGAATGTTTCTTTAAATTTCTGTCTCATCGACGAGGTTAGGTAAACTGTAGTAAATAGTAGGCTTTTGTTTATACGTATAACTCTACACAATGAAATTTCGCAAGAACTACAACAGCTTATATCTTAATAATTATTTGATTGCGATATATGGTTCCTTCCAATCTTTCTATCTTCCTGATGAGTAGGTTAGGTAGGTTGTAATAAAAAACTTGAACTACAATTTTCTCTGTTATAAACAATTCTGTGGCAACTTTCTTTTACAAATGTGCCTATAATTACGGAAGTGCTCTAAGTCATGTATTTCTTGTTTCAAGATATATTTAAAAGAACAAGATGTTAACATTATAATTGAATTTCACATAATGTTGAAATAACGGTCACTATCTAAATGTTCAATTTTAACAATATCGTAAAAGTTGCATTGAACTAATCTAGTTAAAAATAAAATATGATAAACTCATGATAAATTCAACTCATTCATTTGTTTTCACATTATCGGTATATAGGCACTCTCATAATTATGTCCAGAATTAAGAAAGACAAAGGAGTTTACACATGCTCTTAATTTAAAACAGTTTCAATCTAAAGATAATGTCTTAATAATGTCTTAATGAGCTGCATCCCGGGAGCCCATTCAGTGAAAGAACCCCTTTTGCGGTCGACAAAATCAAAATAATTTAAATTAACAACAATAGAAAAATTAAATTATACAAAAATGTTTGATTCTCGAGTTAATTTAGATAAATTGTGTTTGCCCCGGGGGCCTGCTGAGTAGAAGAAAACCCCCTTCGCGGTCGAAAAAACCGAAATAATTTAGATTAACAGCTTAAGAAAAATTAAATTATACAAGAATGTTTGATTCTTGAGTTAATTTAGATAAATTGGGTTGGTTTATAATCAGTCTTAGCACCGGGGCCCCATTCAGTAAAAGAAATACCCTTTTCGCGGTCGAAAAAATCGAAATAATTTAGATTAACAGTTTAAGAAAAATTAAATTATACAACAATGTTTTATTCTCGAGTTAATTTAAATAAATTGGGTTGGTTCATAAACAGTGTTGGCCCCGGGGCCCCGTTCAGTAAAAGAAAACTCTTTCGCGGTCGAAAATATCAAACTAATTTAAATTAACAGCTTAAGAAAAATTAAATTATAGAAGAAGGTTTGATTCTCGAGTTAATTTAGATAAATTGGGTTGGTTCATAAACAGTGTTGGCCCCGGGCCCTGGGCCCCGTTCAGTAAAAGAAAACCCCTCTTCGCGGTCGAAAAAATCGAAATAATTTAGATTAACAGTTTAAGAAAAATTAAATTATACAAGAATGTTTGATTCTCGAGTTAATTTAGGTAAATTGTGTTATCTCGAAAACAGTGACTCAGGGCCCGAAAATTAACGGTTCGCCGGTGGGCAAAGGTAAACTTGCACAATTAAATATCGGTGTGTCGCGAATGTTCGCTTTAAGTGTTCGAAGAGAAGTTACCAAGGAGAAATACGACGTCGGAGAATATAGCCTTGCGTGGCATGGAAAAGGTTTTAGCCGTCGATAAAATGAGTTTCCTCGATAGATGTCGATATCCGCTTGTGGACGATCGAAGAAAATTTGTTCCCGGACGAATGTTTCTTTGTTCAAATATCATAAAAGTTCCATTATTGTGGAATGGATAGAAGTTGGTTACATTTACAGGTGTTGGTGTGTGCGCGTTCGTCCGTACACTCACGGACGCACACGTACGTATATACCGGGTTCCCATCAATCGGCAGTGGTAGAACTTTTATGACATCGGATCAGCAAAAGGTCCGTATCCATCAAATATTCACGCATCGAGGATCATCGTGCACGTTAATGGGTTTCATGAGGAGATATTGAAAATCTAGCGAAAAATTATGACGGAAATAAAACCCGCCGAATCTGGCCGACGGCGTTAACACTAAAACTACCGAACACTGAAAACGATTAAATTGTTTTAGTCGATAGAACTGACAAGCTTCTATGTATTTCGAATTCGCGGAATTTTGTATTGCAATATTTGTTCGGATAAAGAAATTTGTCGAATCAATTTCCATGTAAGCAACGTCGTCATTTCAATGACTAAAAAATTAAACATTTAAGACCGGTCATTTGACCGCCAGCGGTATATTTTAATTAGTTTAGTGTTAAAACCCGAAACACGATATCACATTCTTTTTCGTGCCACAGTGGTTTAGGAACGCGGTTTTACTGGCCAAAAGTGAAAATGTTATTGGATCTTTTTAAAAGTTGGTAATCAGATCGTTTTTGGAGGTCACTGATAACGAATCTGTCATAGAAAATGAAAAATTCAAAATGCTGGATTAAACACCAAGATAATTTTTATTTTGCAATAACATTCGCAGTCTAGATTTAATATAGAAAATTACCTTGATAATTCTTCGCGTGTTCTGCAATGATCGTTAGAACATATGAAATGCGATAAACGAAGTTATAAACTTTTCGCAACGGATCGGAACGAATGATTTGTTTGTTTTCGATTAGTTTGGTTGATCCTGTTAGATTTCAATCTATTTCTAAATGCTCGGAGAACCAGGATGTTAATGGGAAGCAGGTGGAGCACAACTTCTACACCGAGGGTGCTCTACATGCATATGAGGTGCGATGTGAGTGCATACATGCGAAACGCTGCCTCAATTTCGAGCAAGGAATCTATTACGCTGATCGAAAGTTTCGTCGCTAGAATTTGTGAATGCGTTTATAAACTAGTTTGGTGTTTTCGAAAAATCGTAGATGAACCATCTCTTAATATTACCCTCAATAATTTGAAATTTTCTATATAAATTTCAGTAATATAAAATTTTTCATATTAATTTAATATTACCCTCAATAATAATAAATTTTTTGTATAAATTTCAGTAGTATAAAATTTTACATATTAATTTCATAGTACCCTCAGTAATAAAAATTTTCTGTATAAATTCAATAGTATAAAATATTTCATATTACCCTCCATAATAATAAATTTTTTATATAAATTACAATGGCATAAAATTTTTCATATTAATTTAATATTACCCTCAATAATAATAAATTTTCTGTATCAATTTCAGTAGTATAAAATTTTTCATATTAATTTCATATTACCCTCAGCAATAATAAATTTTCTGTATAAATTCAATAGTATAAAGTATTTCATATTAATTCCATTTTACCCTCAATACTAATAAATTTTCTCCTTTACATGTGTCAAATAACTTCTGTAAGAACATTCTTTTGATAACAGCAATCCCTCGTAAGATATTCCACCGTTTCCAGTTAACGAAACACCCTGTGTAATGAAATAACGACATTTTCGTTCAATTACTGAATTTCTGACAATTAAATGAATCTCAGACATATAAATTAAATGAAATTTTATATGACCAAAGATACCATTTATTAGTTATCATATCTACTGGATAAACAATAAATTTACTTATCAATTCAAACCAGATATGCTCCTAGAGTGATGATAGGTATGTTGCTGAGAATATTTGCCGTCAATATTAAATAACAATTTACTTCATAAAAATAGCGGATATATTACTCAGATTTTGGCCGATTGTTTTTAGAATGTATATGTAACAATTAGATTGCGGATTTTAGGAATTACAATAAATACATTATGTATTTCTAATAAACACATTATACATTTTCAATACATTATGCATTGCTAATAAATACATTGTGCATTATAAATAAATTATGCATTTCTAATAAATACATTATACATTATAAATACATTATGTATTTACAATAAATAATTTATAATAATTAAATACAGTAAAGGCATTAGTAGAGTGTTGAACTTAATTACAGAAGTTTCACAAGTTCGACACAGAGAAGATAATTGTAGACATAAGAATCACATTCCATATATAGGACAAGGTGGCCTGTAATTGTTTACAACATGGTATAGAGATATAAATAATCTCTTCGTCCTCGCCATCACCTCAGCACACGTAGTAAAAGAGTCTGATCTCGATATTAGTAACGCTTTATCCATTCTTGCATGGATTCAATGAACAAATAATTTCAAAAACTAATTGTTGTAATTATTTAAATAGATTTATTTGATTCAATGATCAATAACTAATAGTAAACTTCGTAAAAATTTGTTGTATAATTTCTATTGTACACTTCCGACAGAAATGACAGAAGATAAATTCAAGAATCAAATAATTAAACAGTAACTTGTGAATAAACTTGATGAAAAGTAGAATTAGAAGAAGAATTTAAAAAAAAACAAATTTCCATGAAAATAAAGGGAAAGACAGAAATAACAGAAAATAAATTCAAGGATCAAATAATTAAACAGTACCTTGTGAATAAAATTGATGAAAAGTAGAATTAGACTTAAAAATAGATTGAAGTAAATGCATTTGTTCATTCTTCTAACTAGGATACAATGATCACATTGATTACACTCGAAGGAATGGTTGCAAAAAGTAATTGTTGTTATTCCTTCGAAACAATTGCTCGAATTTGACAAGGAAATCCGTCAACATTTTTCGAATGGATAGATACTAATATCTAGCCAGCAGGATTTATGCATTTATGAGAAAAATGAGTACGTGTACTTTAAAATAGTAAAAACATTAGAAGAATTTTAAAATACTGTTGTATTATTTTCAATTCCTGTTTCACTCCAGTTTGTTGCAGTCCAGGTAAAATAGCTTGATTTTGATTTTACTTGTAATGTTTTCACTGTTTCGAATTACAAATTAAATATGCTGTCTAATTATATATACATGTTAATTGTTGTTAACGTTTACTTTTCATAAGTGTCGTTTCTTTACTTAATGAACAATAATTCTCTTTTCTTCATTTTTACTCTGATTAAGATCCAATGCTTTTGGAAAATAATCGCGTACCATTTTGTCGAAAAATTACAGTTCGTATTAAGTTGATTGCAGGTAAATCATGGAGATTCGTACTCACCTACATTTACCAACGAGTAACTAAACTACACGCGAACGAAGTACTTGAATTTCTGATCTCTAGCAAACTCAACTGAACGCCAAGTATTTCCTGGGTAATGTGTCGTCGTTTTCAAGGAAGATACGAGACAAAAATAAAGGGTATCCAGTGGAAACTCGAGAATCTAAGGGTTGAAGTTAAAATTTAAGGGTAGCAGTTGAAAGTTTCAGGAAAAACGCGAGTCTGTTGCCAGATGTTAGTCGAAGTGATATCTAACAGGGTCGCATGACTTTTTAAGCGAAGACAAAGAGCTAAGGGAATTGGTACTTGGAAAGTTCCATCGAAATTTGCAAAAATATGTGTAATTGACACAGATGTGCAAAACGTATTTTTAAAATTTTCAATGTACGCCCACACACATAACAGAAGTTGTAAAATGCAACTTTTAATATTTTACCACGTTTTTATTAACTCGTTTTCTTGTCTGTTCGGTAAAAATTTTGCAGTTCATTTTAAACTAACTTCCCGATAAGCTAGAGACTTGAAACTTTAAACATAGCTCAGAACTGTTTCAGATTCTCTCGTTTTCTTATCCGTCTGTTCGTCTACAAAAAGCAGAAAATAATTATTTAAACAAAAAAAATATTTAATATACCACGGTTTTAAGACGGACTAAAAAGTATAAAATAATTTTTCCTAGCCCCATACAGATAGTCCTGAAAAATTTTTAACAGCAATGAAAATACTTGTAAGAGTTAAAACGAAAAACGTGGGGTGCATGCAATAGATAATTGATGCATGAATAGTTCAGCTGAGTCACTAACAACTTTGTTATTCTACAATTTCGATCAATTGCAATTTTTGAAACTACTTCCTTTCACATCCTGTGTAGTCAACTAATTGCTCTAGCTTCGGAAAAATTTTCAAATCGTATAGTACAATATTTAAAAAGTTGTCGTCTTTTTTAAAGCGTCTGAATATTAACTCGTTTCACTGTATGCGGAAAGTGGTGTGCAACAAATGAAGGTTATGAATAGGGTTTGATGGTATTTAAAAGAAAATTATGCAATTCGAAAACCGATTTTTTCAGTAATAAAATACTAATCCTCAAACATTAAGGAAGGAGTTTATGTCTTAGAGGCTACAAATAGAAGAACAAAAGATTTAGATTTATTATTCAATGCTTTAAGACATTTTTATTTCTTTGCTTTTTGAAGTCATATTTTATTAAACAAAGAAAGAAGTAAAACAATAGTATAGTTAGTTTCTGGGATTTTTGAAGGGTATTATTTTGTTAATGTTTTATTTCAATAATTTTATGTATGTAGATATATGTACCTTATATTTTCCTTTTCTGTATTTTTTAATTATTATAAATAAAAAAAAATTGAAAACTTCTATTCTAAGTTGTAAATATGTCTTGGTTTTTTTATCTGTAAAAACTCGAAACGGGTTTAAACCGGTTTCATGGAAAAGTTAAAATTTGTAAACCGGTTTTTGTACAAACTCTAGTTATGTATAGCAACTGAAGAATAGCTGGATGAGAGAATTTAGTGCTTCTTGGAGATTCATCATTGTCAATATCTTGCCGCCAGTACAGTGCTCCTGCACAACTCATAGACAGAAGCATATCCGTTTCTGTATTATTGTCATTAGTCCGTCACAGTCAACGACCAGAAATAATTAGGTTCTTGTTAGACGCCTGTACCTCGAGACAAGCAAGTAGACTTGAATATCGTTTACCTATATCAATCTAACCGTGTTAGGTTGATGCATAAATCTCTCACTTTCAAACACGATTTTATCTCGACAATTATAAGCTTAGCTATGTATGCATTCTATTATCTTTTATCAGCTTTATCAGCATTCATGAAAACAGAAGTAATTTAAAAGAATGTTTTATTTAATTTAGAAAAACTTTCCAACTTTTCATAGAATGTTATAACTAGACTCTGGATATTTATGAAAAATAAACAGTTTGTTCACCAATTGCAAGACACTGGATCTAAATATGAATTTATATTCTTCATTAATAATTTTAATGAATGTGGTGAAAATAATGCTTTAATACTCTTAAAGTCTTTTAATATTTTCACTCTGTTTTAAATTACGCTTTGCTCATTTTTGTTATAAATACATAAAATCCGAAGTTTAGTTGTAACTATGGAGACTGTTGCCTTTGTCTTTCTCAATTCTTCTTCCTTTTTGTCTCTTAAAAACTCTATTTTTTCTTTGTTTATTCACACGTTCATTTAAAAACATCGAATGCAAATTTAATTGCCATTAAAATCACAATTTATTTCAAGCAAAACTATCCAGATTAATTATGGATCCATACATAATCATTTTTAACGAACGTAAAACCAGATAAAAGTGTTCACAAACTTTATCGTTTTATTACTATTTATTGCAAAATTGCAAACATGGTTAGCAACTGTCTGTTTAAAAGAGAGAGACATAAATATTCATTATTTAGTCATCCAGGAGTAAAGTAAAGCTACACCAAAATGTTGCATTAAAAGTTTATCAAAAACATTGAATGTCATCGTTAACGAGTTCTTAAAAAATGGAAATTTACATTAAAATCACAATTTATTGCAAGCAAATACATGCAGATTAACTATGGAAGTTTATCCATACATAATAATTTTTAACGGACCTGAAACAAGATAAAAGCTTGAACGAACTTTATCGATTTGTTACTATTTATTGCAAAATTGCAAACGTGATTAGCAACTGTCTGTTTAAAAGAGAGGGACATAAATATTCATTATTTAGTCGTGCTACATCGCCCGCATCTTGATGCGAATTCAGTATTCTCAGAAATAAACCAGCACGCGATAAACATTCTGTTGCGCGTATACAATTAGTTCAATTGTGATTTTCGTTCGATATCAGTATGGATAATACGATTTAATGAAGCATGTTTTTACCGAAGCTAGAGATCATATGAAAATGATAATTTTCATTTATTAATCGAACAAACTTATACGAGCGATAATGCAGTCTGATCACGCTCTGTTCAAAGATTTGCAAATGAAACAATGTGGGTCGTTGTTGACATCAACTAATCAGAGCAACGATTCATGATCGAGTTTATTGTTATAAAGAATTGTATTATTTCTTCATACGCTCGAAATTATTCAAAAATTAATAAAATTTTCTTTTTAATGCTTTAATTTCTTTTAATTTTAAGTATTTAATGTATTTAAACTGTATTAAAACCGCGTGTCAAAATTTGGTAAAAGCCCCGAAACTGTGAAATTGGTAGTCGAGAGACTTCTAGATTAGCAATTGAAAAACGTCTTTCTAGAAAAAAAGAATAGAATTGAATGGTAAGCCGAACGATGAAATCACTTCCGACGTCTCCACTTGCTGAAACCAGTGCACGGACTTATTATCTCTCCTAAAAAATTTTTTTCATCGGAAGCCGAAGCTACGCTTCTACTCCAATAATTCTCTCTGTTGTAAAACTGCAAAAAGGTGAACAAGTGTTCCGTAACGGTGATCAATAATGCGACGTGAGGTTCTTATGTGCATCAAGAAAATTCCATTTATTTTTGTTATTTTTTCTTGTTAAGATAAAAAAAAAAACGCGAAAAGAAGAATGGAACGCCAAAAAATTGAATTATTTCGCAACAGAACCGAACTGAGAAAGTGCCGACTGTAATATCCGTCAGATTAAACAGCAAACTTATATAATTTCCCCGAGACTTATAAAGTTGCGCACTTCTCTGCTCTCTGTGTGTACTGCAGAGTTAAGATGGCTAATAACGTATTACGTTCAATGAGAAGTTAGTGAAAATATTTACTTAAGCGAAATTAACTATAATATCAAGAACACATATATATTTCCATTTGAATTAATCTTCACAGTGTAATTTATACAAAGTTTGAAGGTACGCTGCTGTCACGCAATTTGTGCTTATTTTGGAATACAATATCGTATGTAACTCTACAATAAATTACTTCGTTGGCTTTTGCTTAATTTCTTTTTTATTGCAAACGGTACGAATCTCCATGTTTCACCTTCAATTATCTCCTTATTAACAAGCAGCAGTTTTCTGACAAAATAGTACGCCATTATTTCTATTATTATTGTTTGAAATTGGATAAAATGATTGTACATGAAGTAAAAAAACGACACTTACGACAAGTAAACGTTAAAGACAATTAATGGAAATATACAAGTATGATATTAGAAGACAGCGGATCTTTATGCACGTATACAAGACTAAATATGTGTAATTTATAAATAGAAAGCGGATCTTTATGCAAAATAAAAATGTTCTATCTGAATGCAACAAACTTGAGTGAAATATATTTTCTTTCATAATATGATTAACAGGTTGCTGCAAATAATGTAACAGTATTTTGAAATTCTTTTAATGGGTTCACAGTTTTAAATTACATCTAACCATGTTTGCCATAAGAGTATAAAATTCTCAGTCTAATTGTAACATACGCGTAAAAAAATTAGAAGAATTTAAAAGCACTGTTGTATCATTCAGAAACGTTTAGACTGCGTATGCCACTCATACACTTAGGCTGTGGACCCCACTCATTTGTTAAGGGGGTAACGTAACCCCTGAATATTATTAGATTTGAGGATAAAAACAGTGTTTGCGGGAAACAATTGTTTGTCCTTATACGAGCATGTTACGAGCTGTGTGAGGACTCATTCTAAAGAGGAAGGTTCATCGTAGGGCGCTCAATCAATCATTTGCTGGCTTGCAATCAGCTGTAAATGAAAAAAATGCCAGAAACAATAATACAAAAAATAGATTTATCGAAAACCAAAACAAATATTTAGAGGAAGTATTCATTCTCATCCTCATTATTAGATTACTGATCTTTATGTATTTATAGCAAAATTGAGTAGATGAAATTGAAAATTGTAGGAAAATTTTGAAAATTCAAGATGTCAATATATGATTTCTCATCTATTAAAATTATTGAGGGACGAAATAACATTTTGTTTGGTTTCCATTCCTTGCAATCGATACAGACAATTTTTATTTTGCATAAAGATCCGCAGTCTACACATTATTATTTCGTCATATCATTGTCATTCAATCATCATTTCATCCTCATTATTAACAGTAACACCAACCCACTTTCACCTGCGTGTAATCTGTGCAAAAAAATACGTTCTGGGCTTAATGACAGTCCAATTAATGCATTATACTTTTTACAATCACATTTCCAAAATAAGCAGTTAATTTAGTTAATGTTTTTTTCTATTAATAGATATTAATGACATTTACTCTTAGTGATATTGACTCATAGTATCTATACTATTTCTTCACTCTTAGTTATTAGTATGTATCTTCTCAATAATAATACTATATGTTTTGTTCCTTTATTGTATTACTGTTAAAACTAATGTTAAAACTTATTATCTTACTGTTGTTATTAATAATATTTGGTTATAACATTTGTTCCTTTATTTTATATTTGTACATAACAAAATTGTTTATATTTTTTGTATAAAACTAATAATTATGGCAAAGAAACAATTGTGTTTTTGTACCTTTTTGGACATTCCTAATACCGGTATTCCAGTACAACATTTTAAAAAATACCGAATACTGGTATTCCGGTACAACATTTTAAAAAATACCGAATACCGGTATTGTATTTTTGGTCCGGTATTGCGAACCCTATGCGTACTCCACTCATTTGTTTAGGCTTGAGAACTCAATCTTGCCACCAGACTGAGGACCCCACTCGTACGTTTAGACTGGTTACGAATAGGTTCTGGTGGGAAGATCGACATGGGAGATGATCGTCACCACATAGCTCCATTTCTGTCACACTAACACTACGCGCATTTCCTGTCATCGTCAAGTAATTTGACCAATATCGGAAGACCTATAACACGGATTAACGGTACCACGTGGCTCCTATAAGTTTCTCACTGCCATCTCCTAATAGACGATCAGTGCATCCTATAAGAAGTGAAATGTTGGCAAAAGCGTTACCGCATGACGCATGTTGCCATAATGATTGAGCATCTCAGAAACCATGAATATTGATACACATGCACCGTAACTGTTTTACGGTCAGACATCCTACTCTAACCAATTCCGAGCACAATCCCTCTAATGGGTTTTTCAATATTCATATAACTCGGAAAGCGTCTCAGAGCAAACAGCCTTACCGGTGACAGAAGTGAAGCTGGATTTTCATAACACCTTAGCCGAATGAACTGATTAAAAGGTGCAATTTACGCTGCAATTTATCTGGCACGGCCAACCGCTTCGCTCCTGAGCGGAGGTCGCGCCGTTTTTATTTCACAAAAACGGAGATACGAGAGAAATCTCGAGGCGCTTCGGGGGTGGCTGTGAAGCCTCAACTAGACTGAATGCTGTAAGGAATCACGTTGTAGAAAGATAGACTTCCCGTTTCAAGAATTTTTATAAACACGTAGTATTTCCTTCGCAGCTACCAAAGTAGAACTACTTCATCTTCAACAGTTTCTTCGGATGAAACGGAAGTTTATATTTATTATACGCCTACAGTGATCCCAAGAAGTATTTCAACACGAAATACACGATTCTCGAAAAACTACCTATTTTTGAACTGTGACGATTCCGTGAAAAATGATCAAACGACGATGAACTCGGACTCATTTCAAAGCTAGAATCCTTTAGTTATTTATTAGGTTGTAAAGAAAGAAATGCAGGATTTTTGTTCCTTTGTTTTAATTGCAATTTTATACCAATAAATATTTACCTTAATTTTTTGTAAATACAGTTACTTTCTCTTTCTCTCACTATTTATTTATATATAGGTTAGGTTTAAGTGTAGAATAGTTTTAAGTTAAGTTAAGTTTAGATGATAAGGAAAACGACGAATGAGAATGGGAATAGTTGTAAGGATTTGTAACCCCAAGGGGATTCAAATAAACTTATATATATATATATTTACTTTAATTTAATGAGTTATATGTCATTTTAAAGCTTGTTATACGCTCTGTATAATTGTGCTTTTGATATTTAATTTTATTCAAGTTTTTATTAAATTATTCTGTATATTAAAACGTCTCAGACAATTTTAAAAAATGTTCTTCGATACTGAAACTACGTCAGATTTAAATATTGAAACTTCCTCTTTACAATGACAACTTAAAAACGGGTGTACAATTATTTTAATTCGTTTTATCGAGCTATGAGTAAGAGTTGTGACGAAGAACTTGTTTCGATATTTATGTTCCACGCAACAGTGGAAAAAATCGTACATCAATTTGTAAAGATTCGTTGTTAAAGACAGGTTCCACTCTTCGAATCCATGACAGTTTCATTGACGAGAAAAATTAAATATAATCTTTTAATATAAACTTATCTGTAGATTTACTTTATTCCAGCATGACTAAATAATGAATGTTTATGTCCCTCTCTTTTAAACAGTCAGTTGCTAATGATGTTTATAATTTTGTAATAAATATTAACAAATCGATTAAGTTCGTTAAAGCTTTTATCTTGTTTCATTTTCGTTAAAAATTATTATGTACGGATAAACTTCTATAATTAATTTGAATGGTTTCACTTGTTATTGGACAACTTCGAAAACAGAGTAATCTGGAATTTTTGAACACGTTCATTACTAGCGTCTAAGGCAATAGTTTCTCAGGTTTGATCTTTTCTTTCCCAGAACTTTAACTCTAAACCTACCGGACCTTAAAAGTACATGTTCCCTTATAAAAATGACAAGATTGATTTTATTTAAACTTTGTGCAGCTGCTATTGTAATATGTTCTCCACTAAAGATATCTATACAACCATTTCTAATGAACTTATTTTTAACTTCCGGATTTAAAGGGAAGTTATTGTAACGATTATTATATCAATAATAAAAGTAACTGATACATGTTCCCTTATAAAAATGAAAAGATTGATTTTATTCAAACTTTTTGCAGCTGCTATTGTAATATATTCTCCACTAAAGGCATTATACAATCATTTGTAATAAATTTATTTTTATTATATCAATAATCGTAGAATAAAAAATGTGGAACCGTTCATAACGACCGGTGATGGTAGGTTTGGTGTTAATTACATTTATTTTTGCATATTAAAGGAGTACGTTAATTTCGCGAGCACTCTAAATAGAGATCGGTTAAAACAGTTTCGCTTTACTGCGATCGGACCGAACTGTTATCGTCTAGCAGTTTCATCGGATTATCGCGTCATTATTTTGCCCGATATAGCGGTCATAACGATCGATTTTCACGGTGTCGAAAAATAGAAGATCGCACGAGGGACATTGATGTGATTGTAACGAGCCTAACGAATCGCTGAAACCACCAGGTGACGCAGACGTTCTTAATTAATCTCTAACAATCAATTATTGTTTTACAGGTGTCAGGTCGGAAATCGAAATATCGGGTATACGCTTTTGTGCCGCGCTGTTCAAACTTTAACTCTTAGAACTCGAGGGATCACTCTGAAAGAAAGAGTCACCACTAAAAATTGTTGTGCCATTTTTCAAAATATTCTTTACATTATTAAATATATCGGCATCTAATCAATTATCAAACATTTAATTCCATATCCATTTCCATATCTATCAAATTAAAAAAAAAAGAACATATGGAATAGAATTATTCTAGATCGGAAGAAAAGTTTAATTTTCGAGTTAAAACAGCTCCGAATGAAAAAAGTTAATACACAACGACTTACAAAAGTATCTCGCACCGTCATTATTGGATGGATTACTAATTTTTTAGTTTTCTTAACAGTTATTTCACATAAAATTATTGTAAACTAAATTAATTCAATGAAATTTTTACGATATTGTGAAAAATGAACCGTTGGATAGTGCTTGTTATTTCAATATTATATGGAATTTATTTAGTGTTAATATCATCCTTTTCCTTTAAATTACACTTTCATAATCAGGGGCATATTTGTAAAAGAAACCCGCCGCAAAATTGTTTATAACATAGAAAATTGTTGAATTTTTTTTATTGCAGCAAACCCTCAAGTGTTTATAATGTGTCTAGCGTTTAAACTTAATTTTAATAAATATAAATAATAAAGTTACACCCATCTTTATTAATCAAATTTGCTTGAAATTAATTGAAACAATAATGAATAGATAGCAGATTATATGAATTTATGATAAAAATGAGCAGGTGTAATTTGAGAAAGTAGAACGTAATCATAAAAATTTGAAAATACTGTTATATTATTTTGAACCTATTAAACACATTAAGAAAGAAAATAAATTTCTATTTGACACCGGTTTGTTGCAATTCAGGACGAAAATTTTTATTTTGCATGAACGTCCGCTGTCTAATTATTAAACACGCAATTTATGTATCATTTCTTCATTTTCATTTAATATTAATTAATTTCAAGTACATACTTCGCAGCCAATTAAATTTTCAATTATGAAATGGAAAGTACATTGCTTTACACGCAATAGAGTTTATTTAGGAGGTTCTACAATCGCATATTACAAATGCATCTGACGGAAAGTAAATCTGTCTGAACCATTTCATTTTTTCCGCTACGAATATCATTTTTATCGCAACAGATGAAAAGCACAGCTTCACCGTTTGCTTGGACCATGCTGTCCATCCTTAAAATTGATTGGCATAATATGTCACTGTGACTGTGAATATTAAATTTCATTAAAAATCGTCTATTGATATTGTGATTTCAAAAATGTACGTCCAGACACATTATCTTAATCTATAGCAACAATTTCCACAATTTTATGATTTTCTAAATACAACGAGGTGTCAACGGAGTTATCGATGCGTGAGAAAATGTTATTGCACGTTCTTGTATGCCGTTCATATTTTATTAATCGAATCATACTGCTGACGCAATTACTACATTTTTTTATTTCCCTTCCCTTTGGGACAAATTTTTAACTGTCACCGCATTATCGGTCGGCATTGACATTTATTAATGATCTGCGACATTTTATATCGAATTAAATGTCCAAGTTTTCTATTGAATTGAAAGCGATTAATCTCTGCCGATTTATCAGCGTTGTAATGATTTTTCAGGAATTTTCATGAACAAATTGTTCCTTATAAAATGACATGGGAAAATGAGTATATTGTGATAAAATATAACAATTGTAAAACAGTCCAACGCGGTTAAATAAATAAATTCATTTTGTTGAGTTTGATAATACTGACCTTATCGATTTTAATTAATTGTTGTCTTTAAAGACAGCTGTAAAATTGGTACCCTCATCCGAAATACGGCGAAAATCGGTCCTGATCCATCGTCTTATTAAATTCTAATAATATCGAATTTATGAAGAAATATTACAATTATTTATAATTATAATGTCGAACCAATAGACCCGATGATGAATCGTTGCTCTGATTAATTTATGTCACCAACGACCCATATTGTTTCATTTGCAAATCTTAAGATATTTAAACATTGCCTTTTTTGTAATGATTTCTCTGAATATTTATGAAGAAATCGTTCTTCATTATAAAACGATATCGAAAAATGAAAATGTTGTAATAAAATATATCAAATGTAAAACAGCCCAACGCGGTTAAATTAATAAATTCAGTTTGATAAGTACCAACATCCGAAATACGACCAAAGTTGGTCCTGAGCCATCGTCTTATATCGTAATAGAACTGTATTAAAAACAAATGTGTTTAAACATTTAATAGATGCGAAACAGCTTTTGCCTGAAGCATTTCTTCCTATCTCAAAAAAAAAATGTAGAAGTTATTTAGGTGACTTGTCTTAGGTGACTTAACCTGTATGCTGGTGGAAAGTAATTGTGCGGTTTTCTTACATTAGCATGTAAAAGGTTAACCCGTAACCATAAACGGAGAGGTATTATGGCTTTAACACAGACGCGCGGTTCCAAACGTCGTTAATATAACGTGTCAACTAACACTCTCCAAACACTTCTGTTGCACTGTAATTTCTCCGATAATGGAATCTAAGATCGTAATACTTCGTTTACTATGCTTGTAACGTTTTCCACGACGAATTTTCACGTGCTGTATGACGTATAAAAATTGCATTACACCTGCAACCTCTGCGAGTAATAAAAATCCACTGTGTCCATCAAAGTTTGTTCGCGAAGTCACAAATAATAAACAGCGAAGTTTAGTGCACAATATACTTTTATAATTTGATTGAAACTAGTGGTGGATCTAATGATAAGCGGACTAAGCGGCCGCGTGGGGTCCCGGGATACCATAGGGCCCCGAATTCGTAGCAATCATTACTTTTTACAAAAAAATTCAATTTATTTACGAATAACTAAGTTTATGAGATTTTTTTTGCAACTCTATTTTTAACTTGAGTTTGAGAGCCTCGAAATTTTTACCGCTTGGGGCCTCCACTTGACTTGAGTCGCCACTGGGCCTCCAGATACCATAGGGCCCCGAATTCGTAGCAATCATTTCTTTTTACAAAAAAATTCAATTTATTTACGAATAATTAAGTTTATGAGATTTTTTGCAACTCTATTTTTAACTTGGTTTGGGAGCCTCGAAATTTTTACCGCTTGGGGCCTCCACTTGACTTGAGTCGCCACTGATTGTAACTAACAGAAATGTAATAACAACTTTCACTTTTAAAAATTTTGACGGGCAAGAATAGCAAAATGGTGTGCTCCTAAATTCTTTTAATGTTTCACAGCTTTGTATGTTTTAAAGATTCTACTCGTACACGAAAAAAAAACAATTGTTTAAACGCAAAATGAAAATATTGTGCCCACATCAATTGTAGAAGACATGAGCCAACTAATAAATTTTCTTTCTGCTTGAACAGTTTTAATAAGAATTGAAAGAAATTCCTGTACCATTATTAGAGATATAGTTTACATTGTAAAACATGTCGGCCAATGGAGATTATTCCAGGTCAGAAGAAATGTTTAACGTTTGAGTTGCAATATCTCCAAGTGTATAGGGTTAAATTTTTCACCGTTTTGAATTTCACCTACTTCTGAATAAAATTGTTCGCCTGTTTGGCTAACTAGCGACGAAATCTAGGTGAACAAGGTTATTAGAACAACCTGTACAAACGGTGAAATACTGATTCAAACTGTGCAACTACACTACTCGTCGAGTAGGGAAAACAGTTTCTATAAATGGACATTCTAAAAGTTACGAGTGCACACGTTTATAACTCTCGAGAGTATGCAACGTCTCGTGAACATACTTGCCAGTGACAGTTTGGTGGTTATGCGTCGCAATAAATAGTTTCTTGCGTGTTCCATTCCAAGCAACGTCGTAACAATCAAGATTTTTCCCAACATATTTCCGCGTATCTGTTCCGACTTGTTTGATATCGAATGTTTCGAGACACCCTGTAGTGCATTTATCGCTGACAGAAAAATATGTCATGGACCCGACCAAAATTGTTATCATTGTTTACATTATTAAATAAATATTATTGGTATCTAATCAATTACTACACATTTAAGTATTGTATGCGGTATTATATCAATTTTGTATCCATAAACTGAAGAAAGTCATATAGAATGGAATCATTCTAGCTAGGAAGAGAGTTATATAAAAATATCACAGTGGAAAGACGAATGATTCGAAGAGTATTGTTTAGAACAACAATGGCGCATACACAATAATAAATCACATTATTTTTTTAAGTATAGCTGCATGATTGGTTTTCATATATTCTCTTCGTTATATGGCGTGGAAAAAGTATTGAAATTTAATGGTAATCATATTATTAGAACTATCGAGATATTTCTAGAAAAATATCTATTGCAGAAATTAATTAAATGTCACAGTACACATAAAGATGATTGATTCGAAAAGTATTGCATATGTAGTACAAATTTGGAACAGCAATTGCGCATGTACATTAATAAATCACATTATGTTTTTAAGTGTAGATGTATGATTTGTTTTGCATATAATGTACCTGTTACATTGCGTGGAAAAAGTATTGAAATATAATGGTAAATATATTATTAGTTATCAAGATATTTCTAGAAAAATATCTATTGCAGAAATTCATTTATTCTGATAACAATTTCGACAATGCCTTTTCATTTTCATCCTTTTCGTTTTCATCCTTTAATTCAATACAGATCATCATCACTCACAGATATGGAAATAATTGAAACGTGTAAATTTTTCATCAATACACTGTAATACTTTTTTTACGTATAACGAGAAATGTATCGACGTGAAAGAAAGGACGATTCCCATATAAAATAATAATGCAATTGTCAATTGCACGTGCAGCGGTGCGGTTCTAAAGGAAATATGGTTTCTATGGATGTAGTAATTTTTGAACTATTCATCGTTCTCCTCTGTCATTTTTTTTTTAACTGTACTGGTAACGAAATTGTCGAACAATTGTGCGGACCACCCTGTGCATGAATTGAAATGTTGGTCTATAGCTTCTTTTTTCTTTTAAACATGAACCTGGTACAAGTTACTGCTCTTTTTTAAAATAGAAATAGAAAAAATATGGTCACAAACGTTAACGAAATGATAATTTTCTTGTATAAAATTTATTTCTAGATTCAGATAAGTATATATTCTCATACGTGTTTCTATTTAGAGTGTGTGAATTGTGACATTTAAATTTCAAATTATTTAGTGATAGAGACAGGAGTGGTTTAATATTGTTTTTAAATTTTTAAAGTGAAGCTAGTTTTCGATACACTCCAAAATATTTACGCCAGTTTAATTTGAAATTTAAAATATTTTCATACTTTTTCTATTTAGAGTGTGTGAATTGTTATATTTAAATTTTAAACTGTCTAGAGACAAGAGTGGTTCTATATCGTTCTTACATTTTTAATTATTGTGTGAGATATTATATTAATCTATAGAATAAAATTATTCTACGTCGGAAGAAATGTTTAAGTTTCGAGATAAAATTATTGCACTGGGTTAAAATCTCTTTAATACCATCAACACTTTCAAAGCTATTCAAGATGACTGATTATAATGGAACACCCTATACATCACATTGTTTCAAGCCTTTTAGTTTAACCTAATAACCGGATGACTTTCAATAAAATAAATAAAACCGACAAGATACGAATACTATGACACAATAAAAGAATTGTTTGTTGAATTAAGAAAAAAAATTAAAAGTTTCTGAAAGACGATAGTGTATAAATGACTGAGACGAGTTAATTCGTCATCTCCAGTGGAAGAGTTCAAACAGATAGTAGTTAAATGCTGCGAATGTAAGCCACCGTATACTTTCACGAGCGATCGTAGCTTTTTCTTAATCAGGCACGAATAATTACACCAATTAAACGGTCGCGTTCCGACCGTTCGCAAATAGGAGTCTTCCTAAGCATTTATCATTCCTCGAAATAAAACTTTATCCTATAAATTGCTTGGTTCCTTTATAATGCCGCGATTTAACTTGCTTAAAGTGTTGGGTTTATTAACATAAACGCGCTTCTCCCGGCTAATTCCGACAAAAAAAAAACACAACGCTTACCAACGCGGGCTAACTCACTAGCAATTAACGCTTGAATACAGGGCATAAACGGAGCATTTGTAGTATTAAGGTCAAACTAAATTGTCTCTGAGCTGAAATAATTCGGCAAGTATGTATCTATTTGACACGCTGCGAGTTCAGCTTAATTTTTAGAAAAGGAGATACTGCCAAAGTTATTATCAACGAAATATATATACAAGGTGCGGCACAAATTAGTCCCCACGATTTTTCAGCCTCTTCGGATGGTCGAAGAGAAAAGTGTTTCGTGCCAAAGTTAATCAGTATTTAACCGACAAGAAATTGCAATTTTCTAAATGAAAAAAAAATCGATTTTCGACAATTAAATCGAGGTCGCTGTCATATTTTTAAATGGAACTGGGTATTTTTAACTTCATAATATTGTAGGCGACATCGAAACAAATTTAACGACCTGCTATACGATGACTTTCAGATGACGTTGAATGAAAATATCGTGGGGACTAATTTGTTTGCCACACCCTGTATATATACAGGGTAAGGCACCTAACGTTGCAACAAATATCTTTGTTGTTTTTAAATATACGTCAATCGTTTGAAGGACAAAATTGAATGGTACAGTGGGGCTCACATAATACCAAAAATATTTTTGTTTTAATGTGATTTTTTTTAGAGATATCAAGATCACCTTCATTTTTTTAAATGGAAGCACCCTTTTCTAAACACCTACAATGATAGTCCGTTTCATTAGGAATTCAGTGACTATAATTACTCAAGGTCATTCAAGGTCACTCTATATACAGGGCGAGCCACCTAAAACAGGCCACCTGAATAACACGGTTGCTATTGGTCTTAGGAAAAAATGCATCAGATGGAACTTGCTTGGTTTCGAAGGGGCATTAAACTGTAGTTGGTAGCTTTTCTGTAGGTGGACGTGTAAACGACATATGAAGGTCAACTTCATTCTTTTTAAAAATGTATTGACCTTCATGCATCGTAAATCTGATAGTTAGCAAAATAAAAATTGTCTGCATCGATTACAAGCCACAGGAACCAAATAGAAAATTCTTTCGTCTTTTAATTATCTCATCAATCTGAAACTAATACACCGATGTTCTCAAATCGTTTTCATATGTCTATTGTTTTAAATCTTTCGTGTCTATTTTTCTCATAAACGCATAAAATCTGCAGTCTACTGATAGTTAACGAGATATTATCGATATAATTTCCCAATCTTTTAAAATCATTAAGTGAACATTCAATTTAGTTTCGATTTCTTGCAATGTATGTAGACGATTTTTATTTTGCATAATGATCCGCAGTCTAATTATAAACTGTGTTCTACGTTACATATTTATTTCTATTGTATATAGTTTTACATACACTGCGAAGATAATTGAATAATAATTGAACAACATTCTTAAGTTCTACAACAATCTTAAGTCGGACTATAATCTGATAATATTACTCGAATATAGGGTGGAGCGACATACAGATACAATCTTGAACGCAATATCGCATTCATAAATCTATTGTCAACTGCGAGCAGCTGTTAGCGATATATGAATCCTGTTTTTAAGTCCTGTATATGACACTAGATTAATTCTGTCTTGATGCACGTAACCTCTTTATCTCCTGAATTATCATCCTCACTTTTTGCTAGAATGTTTATTAGAAACATTACCGGACTGTTTATCGTTTAGATGACGGAGCTCGGGTCCATTTTGACCCACTGTGTCACTGTCATTATACAATTGTTCAACTCCTAGCAACTAATTTAAATCGGAGACTGGTTTAATTTGGTGTAATAAAAACAATTACGAGTCTAGATAAACTACTTCTTAAAAATATGTTTAAGAAAAGTAAGAAACAACTGCATAATACAGGCTCGCATAAACAAGTTGTAAAATGCAGCTTTTAGTATTTTCTTTACATTCTGTAACAAATTGATGAAATATCTGATACAATACTTAAATGTTTAGTAATTGATTAGAATGTATTTAACAATCTAAACAATATTTTGAGTAATGGCATAATAATTTTTAGTGGTGACTCTCCGAGTCACTCGATTGCTAAGGGTTAAGAATTATTTACATTTGCCGGTAGATAATGTGCCAAGTGAAATTGAAAATCGAAGTCCAAGGGAGTGAACTTCTTTTTCCAGAATTGCAAAGGGTGTGGGATTCGCGTTCTCATTTCTCGATAATACAAAAGTGGGGGTTTCAGTAATCAAAAACGCTAGATAAAAGATCGATCTAGAGCACTATCGCCCTCAAAGGTTCTATTTGTTCGTTCACGAGACGTAATTTACATTATTCGTAAGGATACATCTGCGCATGTAGGTATTTTCATAGTTACATGTAGCCGAATAATGCAAATTACTAAATGTGTCTCTTATATCGATCGTATTATTGTTAATGTACAATAAATATATATTTTTACAGACACAATACAAATACATTTTGAAAAGGATTCAAACTAGAATCGAAACGTCGATGATTATTTGATATTCTGCAAAATTGTTTTTTGATTTTCTCAGTAATAATTGATCGAACCGTAGCGCCGAGAATATTAAACATTTATTATTAATGCAAATTATGTTTGGTAAACGAAAAAAAGGACTTTTGGGGGTGATAGTGCCCTACATCAATCTTTTACTTAGTGTTTTCGACTACTCAAAGACGCCGTTCTTGTATTATCGAGAAATGAGATCGCGAATCTCGCATTCTTGCAATTCTGGAAACGAGTCCACCGCCTTAAGCACGTTTGATTCACACCAGCATTTTAACAGATGATACGTGCCGTCCATTTACAATTCAACCATTACACGAACCTCTGCATATGCTCACTAGTTGAGACAAATGACAAACGTAACCGATTGCATTCGCTGCCAATAGATAGCAATGCCAGGATTCACTAATATCGTAATATTTCATATTAGGCATGCATTTCGCGTTAGGGCTGCTCGCCCTACGCATACAACGCGCTATCATTTTGTCACGAACTGCAGCTGATTTATAACTAGATCTACAGTGCACTATATGTGATTAGTGTGCAAAACATTCGGAATATGAGGAGAGTTATATTCATTTTAGAGATAACCGCAAGAAATTTATATTCAAAAAAGTTAATTTATTGAATGGTTTCGCATAAATGTATCTTTACAATTTGAATAATCGATATTTTGAACTAGTCTTTCCAATTTCAACTAGTCTTTCAAAGTTGAATACGTCTTTCGAATTTGAAATAGCCTTTCTACTTTGAACCAGTCTATGTATTTTTAACTAGTCTTTCGACTTTGAACCAGCCTTCCCACTATGGACTAGTCTTTCTACTTTGAACTAGCCTTTCTACTTTGAACTAGTCTTTCTACTTTGAACTAGCCTTTCTACTTTGAACTAGTCTTTCTACTTTGAACTAGCCTTCCTACTTTGAACTAGTCTTTCTACTTTGAACTAGCCTTTCTACTTTGAACTAGCCTTTCTACTTTGAACTAGTCTTACTACTTTGAACTAGCTTTTCGACTTTGAACCAGCCATTCTACTTTGAACTGGTCTTCCTACTTTGAACCAGCCTTCCTACTTTGAAGTAGTCTTTCTACTTTGAACCAGCCTTCCTACTATGAATTAGTCTTTCTACTTTGAACTAGCCTTTCTACTTTGAACTAGTCTTACTACTTTGAACTAGCTTTTCGACTTTGAACCAGGCATTCTACTTTGAACTAGTCTTTCTACTTTGAACTAGCCTTTCTACTTTGAACTAGTCTTACTACTTTGAACTAGCTTTTCGACTTTGAACCAGGCATTCTACTTTGAACTAGTCTTTCTACTTTGAACTAGCCTTTCTACTTTGAACTAGTCTTACTACTTTGAACTAGCTTTTCGACTTTGAACCAGCCATTCTACTTTGAACTGGTCTTCCTACTTTGAACCAGCCTTCCTACTTTGAACTAGTCTTTCTACTTTGAACTAGCCTTTCTACTTTGAATTAGTCTTTCTACTTTGAACTAGTCTTACTACTTTGATCTTGTCTTTCTACTTTGAACTAGACTTCCTAGTTTGAAGCACTCGTTCTACTTTGAACTAGTTTTTCTACTTTGAAGTAGCCTTTCTACTTTGAACTAGTCTTTCTACTGTGAACTAGTCTTTCAAAGTTGAATAAGCTTTCAATTTGAACTAGTCTTTCCAATTTGAACTATTCATTCCAATTTTTTCTACTTTGAACTAGTCTTACTACTTTGATCTTGTCTTTCAAAGTTGAATAAGCTTTCAATTTGAACTAGTTTTTCCAATTAGAACTATTCATTCCAATTTGAACTAGTCTTTCTACGTCGAAGTGGTCTTTCTACGTTGAACTACTCTTTCTACCTTGTACCAGCCTTCCTACTATAAACTAGTCTTTCAAATTTGAACTAGTTTTACGAAGAATGTTTTTTCAAATCTTTTTAACCATAAAAATTTTCAATCAGGGTCCAAATAAAAGTTTTAAAAATTACTGTTTTCTATTCTTGCATGCAACCTTGTAAATTGTAATTTTTGTAATCAGTTTCACAGATCACTTAGTACACCAATGTTTCTAATTTCTTACAAATTATCAGGTCGTTCGGTATAATTATGATAAAGTTATACTGCTTTAAAGTGCGTTCCAATACTTTCGTGGTTCACTATAAGTCTAACAAATATTTATGCAAAGTTCCGTCAAAATCGGAGTGTATCAGGCCCCGACGTGTTCCCTTGCGAGTCTTACGATCGCCGTGTGACGTACCGAAGCGTCCTCGCGAGGTTTCGATACGCGGGACGTTTGTCGGAAATAAATCCTCGGTGTCTCTGTTCGATAACTGAAAATCGCGTAGCGAGAGAGAACGGACAGATAGCGTGACGCACGGTTCTCGCGAGGAATCGTCCGGCGCCGCGGCGGAACGATGAAAAATTCTTTTCGAGCAATGCGATTTTATTGGAATCCGGCCGCTAAAAATATCAACGATGGGTATCTTCTGACGGAAGGTCGTATAATCTCGCGGCGAGAAATTTTCTACTCGCGCCGATAGGACGGTGAAATTCCTTGCTGCGTAATTCCATTTATTGGAATTCAAGCGTGAAAAGATCAACAAAAAGGACCCCTCGACGGGGAAAATGGAACAGACTACTCTCTCTCTCTCTCTCCCTCTCTCTCTCTCGATAAAACTGACCCACATTCGATCGCGGGAAACGAGTCTTCGAGTGCATCATTGAGGCGCACCGAGCACTTATTCGAAAGACGAGAGGATGACACGCTGAGTTACGAGCTTCGATTCCAGGTCGTGCACTCCTATTCAGCAAAAAAAAGAAGTAGTGGAAAAGAAAAAAAAGTGGGAAGAGGCAGGAGAGGGGGGGGGGTGAAGAAGGGAGAAGAAGAAACGAGAACTCCTCGAGCAGTAATCACGATTAATTAAAGGCTTTAAACTAACTCGAGTTCTTACGGTTTCCATGCCCTTTATGACACTTTCAATGGTCGGCTCGCCTTCGTGCCACCTTTCAGAGGATTTCTTCGGAATTACCGGTATCATTGTTTATCAAATTTCCAGCGATAATTATCGATCCCGGGGTGGCGCGACCGCGCGCGGACCTTATTAAAGAATAATTCTCCTTCTCGGTCTTAATCAGTCGTCCGGGAATTGAACTTCTCTTTTTTTTTTCTTTATCGTGTCGTCGCTTCGTGCCCGGCCACCCGGCGGAAGGAACAATTTTTAAACGAATTACAACGGAACTTTCGAGCAGTTTAATCGCTGCAAAAATTTAGGCGATGAGAATGAAAGCTTCGCGTTTTTACGTGTAACATGTAACTGAAAGAAATATAAATACTGCTGTGGTTAATTTTGAAAGAGGGCTATATAGGGTGGATAAATCTGAGGTAGTAAATAGTGTTAGGATATGGTAACTTAAACACGTGTCGGTGTATAAGCAAGAGCACAACAAGTTTATTATAATAGAGTAGGTTAAATTTAAACATTACGATAATACTGAATAAAGCCGTAACCCTTCGCTACATAGTTTATCATATAGTGTTTTTTTAATATGTTTAGTTGTCTGAAAATGTTGTTTTAATTTCTTTAAATATTTTTCCCTTAAATGCAACACAAAAACTGACATTCTTTCAATTTTTTCATCCCATTTTAAAAAACATGCAGTTAAGGATTAACTGGTGTTTTCTTACTATGTTTAGTTTTCTGAAAATGTTGTTTTAATTTCTTTTAATATTTTCCCTTAAATGGAACACAAAAATTAAGCTTCTTTCAAATTTTTCATCCCATTTAAAAAAACATGCAGTCAAGGGTTAACTGGTGTTTTCTTACAATGTTTAGTTTTCTGAAAATGTTGTTTTAATTTCTTTTAATATTTTTCCCTTAAATGAAACACAAAAATTAAACTTCTTTCAAATTTTTCATCCCATTTAAAAAAAAAACATGCAGTAAAGGGTTGACTGGTGTTTTCTTACTATGTTTAGTTTTCTGAAAATGTTGTTTTAATTTCTTTTAATATTTTTCCCTTAAATGAAACACAAAAACTAATCTTCTTTCAAATTTTTCATCTCAATTACGGAAAACATGCAGTCAAAGGTTAACTGTTCACCATCTCGCGGTCTATGCTCTACAATTATACCCTTCAGAACGTCTCCAACGCCACCTTTACTTTCTAGTTCCAACAAACAGTCTAATCATAAGCAACTTTATCGGAGCAACTTTATAATTGTCTAATCGATTTTATACCGGACTCACGGCATCTATGTATATGGTTAACCTTGATATGAAGGGGAACTTTAGCCCGATCTCATTGGAAGTTGATTATACGAGATGCAGTACGACACGATTCATCACTACGGAATTACTAGCCCCAGTGGCGCGTTATAACTAGTTGGGCCCTGGGGCAAAGTAGAATTTCGGGGCCCCTAGCCCCCCAACTAAATAACTTTTACATTAGAAAGAGTAGAATCGTAGAATCATTTTATTAAGTTGTACGAAATGTGTTGATGCTATTAAATTCTTTCACTCTCTCCATCGTTTCAAATTACATCCTCCCATTTTGCCACAAATGCACAAAATTCGCAGTCTAGAGATGATCTTTTAAACTACGTTATCTTTATGAAAAATATAATTAGCTTGCATTAATCGCAGGAATCACATAGTACTTCATTTCTCTCATTCGTAGTTTTACTAACAATATGTAGTAACAAAGTGTTGACATTTTCAAATCCTTTTAATTCTTTTAGTGTTTTAAATTACACCTTTTCCTTAGTGGTTTTAATAATTTGTCGGAAATATGACGATGCTATTAAATTCTTTTACTCTTTTCATCGTTTGAAATTACATCCTCCCATTTTGCCACAAATGCACAAAATTCGCAGTCTAGAGATGATCTTTTAAACTACGTTACTTTATGCAAAATATAAATGGTTTGCATTAATCGCAGAAATCAAATAGAACTTCATTTCTCTCATTCGTAGTTTCGTTAACAACAATTAGTAAACAAAGTGTTGATGTCTTCAATGTCCAAAAACCTTTTCATCGTTTCTACTCACACCCACCCAAATCAGTGACAAACGCATAATGAATTCACAACGACAACGAACATACAGTGACTCCCACTAATATTCGGACACTCTTAAATAGACCATAACTTTTTTTATTATTGTACTATACGATTTGAACATTTTTGGGAAGCTAGAGCCATTAGTTTGCTACAGGATATGAAAATAAATTTGGTCAAAAATTGCAATTGATCGGAATTGTAGAAAAAATACTAAAAGTTGCATTTTACAACTTTTTTATGTGGGCCTATACTGAAAATTTAAAAACTATGTTTTGTAGATCTGTGTCAATTATATGCACTGCAAAAGTTTGATCGAAATCGATTGAAAAAAACGACAGGCATTGAAAGATGTAAGAATCCTTAGATTTACTGCAGTTATAGGCCGAAAATCGTGAAAATCTGCAATTTTTACCATCTTTAAACGTTTGTAGCTCATTGTAACGACGCCCGATTTTCACGAAATTTTCCGAATATGTTTAATTGACACAGATCTACAAAACGTAGTTTTTAAATTTACAATACAGGCCCACATAAAAAAAAGTTGTAAAACGTAACTTTTAATATTTCGTCTACAATTCCGATTCATTGCAATTTTTGACAAAAATTTTTTCTCACATCCTGTAGCAAACTAATTGCTCTAACTTCCCAAAAAGTTTCGAATCGTATAGTACAATATTTAAAAATGTTATTGTCTTTTTAAGAGTGTCCGAATATTAGTGGGAGTCACTGTAGTTCCATCAATTTCTCCAAGTAAAAGGAACAGATGACTGGAAACTCGTCTACATGGTAATATTAAGTGTAGGCGTGTTGATTCATTCGTGTTCCGGCGTTGTACAACAAGACTGATGTACACGTAGGAAGGGGAAGAAGCTGGCGAACGAATCAATGACTTTAAAAGATTACGTGTTTCTCGGAAAGGTCGGCGGATCCATTCATTCATGAATTCCCGCCTGCGTTTCTCGAACCGTTGGCTGAGCCAGTCCCAGCGATTTCTTTTATTAAATTTATCAATAATTTATTCGCAACTGCGAGAGCTTCCTGCCGTCATTGAATTGCAAACGTCCGGTGACAAAGGTGAAACGAGAAGGAGGAACCGGGGGTGGGGAGGGGGGGCAGAAGCTATCACGTGGAGATCGAGAGGGAATCTAAAGAAATAACGTGGACGAGAACGAAGAAGAACGACAGAGAGAGAGTGAGAGAGAGAGTGAGAGAGTCAACTCGAGAGGAAGTCGGATCAGATGATTTCCAAACCACGAAAGTTCCTCGCTGGCGAACCAAGAAAATTACTTGAAATCTTCGAATGTAAACCGACTGAAAGACAACGGCGAATTGACGTTTAAATATTAAATATCACTTCGCCGAATAATATTCCCTTTGACGCGAGAGATTCGGAAGAATCGAAGCGACCGATCGGATTAACCTACGACTGAGGAAACAATGGGGCAGTTGTTACAGTTTTTTTTTATTCTTAGCTCCGATAATTCCATAATTCCAATGGGAGAATGTATCATGGACAACTGGGCACACCTCGTTAATTAGCGATAACGAGTGAGCGGTGAAATTTCAAAAGATGAAAAACCGAGAAGAAAAACGGCAAATACTTCTCCCCTCTTTCCGCAACACCCGCCCTTTGTCCGCGTTAATGCTGGAATAAAGATCAGGTGTGCGGCCGACAGTTGTTTGACACGAATCGAATGTGTATCGATATTATGTATCGCGTAGTGAAACGACGTTGAATTTCGACGGTAAGCTTAACTGGTTGTTTTGCTGAAAGCTTATCGCGGAAAGGAGAACGAACGTATGCCGCGTGAAACAAAGAAAGTGTGAAACGAGTTCCACAGCGTCGCGGCGTTATAGAATTTGGTAAAACGCCGTTGAAACGAATGAGAACTGTCCGATAGAACGGATGGGGTAGACGGGAGAAACTCTCGCAGCACCGCGCGCGACAAACTAAATAAAAGAATAGCGTTCCGGGTAGATGAGCACTTGTCAAACCTCGACCATCGAGCAGAGCTCGTGGGGCTATTCATCGCTAATGAAATTGACCAGAGAGTAACGAGGTTCGGAAAAAAAACGGCACCCCTGAAACGAATGTCCACGCGTAAACAACGGAACGCATTAGCAGGAGCTGTGTCGGTGCATCCGAGCGACGGAAACGGCTATCAGCCGTTCGGGGTGTCTAAATATTTACCGTGGGAAGCGTTTTCCCGCGACGCAAGAATAAAAAAAAAAATAGGGTGGTGTAGCAGCTAGCGGGAGCGAAAGGACGACGAAAGGGGTAGTAGGAGGAGGATGGAACTATCAAAACAAACTTGAGGTACGAGAGGGTCAACGGACCCGCGAGAAATTCAGGGTAACGAATGTGCCGAGCCGTGGGTTGTTGTTAAGCAAATGTTAAGAACGTTGGGGGTGGGGGGGTTGGTGAGAAAAGTCCTGATACCTGTGGATGATAGACGGGGGTGGTCTTGCCGAAGGAATTGCCATCTGTTCGGATGCCCGGGGTTGGACCCGTGAACTCTGCCTGCAGGTTCCTCGGATTAATCGCGATCTCCGGGCCAGTCTGGGTCTTCCTTGTCCCTTGGGGACCGGCGGAGGAAGGTCCCACGCTCGGGGCCTTCACCATCGTCGTGGCCGCACCCCGCGAGATTACCGACGAGTTACTTTGGTCCTTCGGTGTGTACACGCGAGAAAACAAAAGAGAGCGAGAGGAGAGAGAGAGGGAGAGAGAAACACACGTAACACGCACGCACCCTTCGCCCGCACCCGAATAACCCGCACCCACGCACGAAACAGACGACGAGACGAGAGCGTAACCGAGAACACGCTGCTGCTCTTGGCTGGCCTTAACGCCGGGTTTTATCGATCTGTCCTTCTCTCGTTCTCCCTCGAGGAACGCGAGAACCAAAGAAACAAGCCCCTTGGTCCTGACGGTAGGACCTAGGAGTACCCGAAAAGGTGGCACTCACCACCCAGCGTCGTCGTCGACTATCTCGACGCTCCGTTCCCTCCCTCGCACGTACATCGCGTCTCGTTCTGTGTCGACCTACCCCGACCTCCCACAGAGAGCAGACGCCAGCGCCAATCCGGACCAACCCCGAACCATCCGAGAGATTCTCTCTCGACGAGAGAGGTCTCGCCGACCAGAAGTTCACCGAATGCCGCGTGATCCTTGAGGTGGTTCTCGCGGGGGCGGTCCCCGGGACAATTTCATTCCGCTAATGAATGATGCGTGAATGTTTTCATTAATCCCGACAACCGGCACAGCCGGGGCTGCGTAATGCTTCGTTTACAAGAATCGTTTTAACCCGCGGACACGGTATTTAATAATCGCCTCGCGTGGCCTACCACCCCTAACGCGCTTCTCGTTTCACCCGCGAACATACGACACACACACACACACACCCCGCGATAATGCTATAAGTAGATTGCAGGTCTTTATGCAAAATAAGAAATATCTGCGTTGATTGCCAGACACAGCAGCCAAGTGTAAATTTAGTTCTTTCTTTTAATTATTTTATTAAGGTGGAACTAATACATTGGTGGAATTGAGTCTTTTTAATCCTAGAACTACCGAGCACTAAATGCAGTTGGCATACATTGCCTTATAATAACAACTATATACCGTTTATTTCGATTTCGTGCAAGTTTTATTGAAATATGTACTCCAACAGAGAAGTTGACTAAAGAAATTTCACGGAAAAACACAGTTATACTTTTAATATTTCGAATCGAAAACAGTTCGCACCAGTCATTCTGACTTGCCCGGTAGTTCTAGTGTTAATATGTACTCTGCTTTAAATTGTACGTATCCAGTTTTGTCGTAAATGCATGAAATCCGCAGTCTAGTTGTAAGAGGTACGAGCTAATTAATAATGAAACTGCTGATCTTTATGCAGAATAAAGATTGCAAGAAATGGAAATCAAACTGAATATTAATCCTTCGCTACACACTGCCTTAACGAAACATTCTATTGAATTTGACCACGGTTTTGATTATGATAATGTAAAGATTATTGACAGAGAATCTAATTTACAAACAAGATTATTATTAGAAACTAATCATATGATTAAACAACAAAGCGTTAATCTTAGGTACGAAACAGTAATGTTTACTTATGATGATGTTTCTAGTATAGTTTTAGATTCTGCCTTATTCTTAGTTGTTTTTTCTTTTTTTTTTTGGTTTTTTTGTTTGTTATTGAAAAGTGGTACAATGAGATAAATGTTAAAAAATTTAAATAAGGTCGTTTAGTTTTTTTCCGCTTTTTTGTTTTCTTTTCACATTTTTCCTTTCTCCATCACCACCAGCTCTTGAGAAACGGATTAATATTCTCGACTTCAAGATTTTGTTTTTCAAGACTGAACTTATTTCTCACAGAAAGATTCGGTAGGCACCCTTGAATATAACAACGTAACTTTGTATACCATTATTAGACAGCGGATCTTCATGCAAAATAAACATTTTCTATCCGAATTGCAACAACCTGAAGTGAAATAGAAATTTATTGTTTCTCTTAATAAAATTATTTTAACTGTAATATTCTTGTAATAATCTAATTGCTCTAGCAATCATCCATTTCCTCTTCCAAAAAAGCCTCCCAAAATAGTTCAAATCGTATAGTACAATATTAACACTAGAAAGACTGAAACTTAGTATGTACCTATATTGCCCAAAAGCAGTCAAAATGACTGCATTGTGAAAGAATAACTAATGTGTAAAGAAATTTGTTTAAAATTAATTTTTAATAATTTTTATATTATTTACAGTTATATAACAAGTTATTAGTAAATATTAACAATAAAAAGAATTTATTAGAACAAGTTGTTAGAACAAGTATCACTGCATAAAGATTCGAATAACAAGTACTACTTTAGCTTATTGAGCAACTGCAACTTATCAAGTATACGGCCAAATCGACAATTTATCATGTACTTGTATGATATCATGTGACCGTAATCGAAAAAAAATGAAAAATGTTATTTCAATACTGAGCCGAACTGGTCAAATAAGAAATTTACTCAATTCAGTAATAAGAGTCATTTGATTATTTAAAATTTCCCAAGCAGTCAAAATGAGTGCTTTTGGGCAATATAGGTATAACATATATATATATATATATATATATATATATATATATATATACATATACCGGAAATTAAGGGGGGGGGGGAGGTAATAAACGCATTTATATGTTGTACAAGAAGTCACAAAATTCTAAGAAATTGTGTCATTATATACATAATTGTTTTTCTAATTGAAATTAAAAAACAGTCAAAATGACTTCCTTGGGCAATCTAGTGTTAAAAAAGTTATTGTCTTTTTAGAGTGTTATACACTCTAAATATTAAATACCGAATATTAATTCTGGTCGCTGTACGTGTGTTTTGGTACGATCAGCGATCCTGTCGAAACAATTTACGGCTTTTGCACCCCGATAATGCACCTGCTCGCACTTCATTGCTTGTTCGTGATTTTTTGGCCAAAACCGACACTCTAATGATGCCCCAAGCCTCCATATTCACCGTGTGACTTTTCTTGTTCCCAAAAATAAAGAAAACCTTAAAAGGACATCGTTTTTCAAACATAGACGAGATTAAAAGCGGGTCGCTTAAAACGCTAAAAGCTAAAGATCGAGTTTCAGAAGTGTGTACTACCTAATGGAGACTATTTTGAAACATTCATATTTTACCACGGTTTTTAGATATCAGTCTAGCAAATATTTTCGTAGCTATTAAAGATTCACATTTGTAAGGAGGTTTGACACGTCAATATTCTTTGCTCACTCGTAGGAAACTGTTTATTTCTCCAAAACTCATGGTAACATGGATTTGTTAACAAAATGCTAACGCAACGTATAAATCAATAATATTATATTTAACAGTATAAATCAATAACAGGTAAACATATGAGTAATACATTCAGTCATCGACATGGTGGTATAGACATTCTTACACAATCAGAAATTTTCAGGACCATCTGTATGGGGCTGCGAAAAATTATTTTATACTTTTTACTAGTCCGTCTTAAAAACGTGGCATATCAAACGAATTGTTTTTATTTAAATAATTTTTTGAACACGCCTCGTGTGTTTGAGGAATGCAGAAATCATTTCAGACGATTCCACAATTGTGTTCAGTAATCCTCGATCAGTTCAGCCTTGGGATGTGTTTTTCTGAATATTTTATATTCTCTGACCCTTCAACTGATTTTTTCCTTTATGGAAAGGGAAAACCGTCACAGAGGGTTAAGTCTGAGTTAGAGAGGACACGCGTACATGTGTGTAGAACGGGAATTTATTTTTATATCCAAAAAAGTTTTCAGCGGTTAGGAGCCGTGACAAAGTGCATTCCTGATATAACATGACGCGATCATTAAGTACGATAACAGTGGAACTAAAACCGTTTTTAAACCTGTTGCGAATAGCTTAAGTATAATCACTAGACTGCAGATGTTTACTCAATTTTCAATTTTTATAGACGAATCTTAAGAAAGTGGAAACAAATAAAATACAATTTTCATTGCAATAACTTGACAGCGGATTTTTATACAAAATAAAAATTTTCTTCCTAGATTGTAATAAACTGGAGTGAAATAGAAATTTATTTTCTGCCTTAATATGTTTAATAGATTTTTGGAATTAACATAACCGCGTGTTTTAAAATTGTTCTAATGTTTTCACTGTTTTAAGTTATACCTACTCTTTGTTGTCATAAATGCATAAAGTCCGCTGTCTAGCAATAACATTTTTCTGTTCAAAATAAATCAAAATCGTACAAAGTCTGTCGAGTTTGATATTCCAGCTCTTTTTGAAAATTGTTATAAACTATAAATGCATAAAAATCTGCAGTCTAATAATAACACTTGCTACGCATTACAAACTATCAATAACAAATTGTATATTCTGCAATATTCTCTCTTGCTAAACTGTACATCTTTATGCAATCGTTATTTTCACAATAATTTGGGTTGCCAAGAAAGTAATTTCGATATGATAAAGTAAAATAAAACCGAATTTCTTTATTCAAGTAATGAACTTTAATCAATAAAATATTTTCTGGTTTGTTCTCTTTGGCAAAAGATTATCGAACAAAAAGGGAAATCTCTTATTCATTAATGTTCATTGCTTGAATAAAGAAAATGGGTTCTATTTTACCTGAAAATACCGACATTACTTTCTTGCCAATCTAATATTACACATTAATCACATATTTTCACAAATTTGTTTATAGGAACTACAACAGGCAAAAATATAATTTTGTCAATCAGAAAATTTGAAATATGTATATTCACAAATGCACAAAATTGGCAGTCGAGGGATGATTTTTTAGACTACGTATCTTTATGAAAAATATGAATTGTTTGCATTAATTGCAAGTCGTAATTATTATTGCATACTAATCACGTATTTTCACAAACTTGTTTACAGAAACCACAACAAGGAAAAATGTAATTTGGTCAATCAGAGAATTTCTTCCTACAAAAGTAAAGTAAAAATATTGTTAACGCGTGTTACAGTTAACGTATCTTTACATTTCAAAATTTTGTTGATGCTACAGACGCATAAAAATTTGCAGTGTACTCGTTACTTTCGCGGCAGACCACGTGAATACAAATGTGAATAATTAAATTAAAACGTTGCAGATGTCCACAATTAAATTCCCACTTTTATCGCGGTTGAGCTAAATAGTTCAAATAAATTTTCAAACCTTAAATCACACAATCACAAGTGCCCTAGGCTAAATGTATAATAAATTAAAATTCCAAATTTGATTTGTTGACTTCGAAACGGTGCAAAATGAACATATAAGCAGTGTTTTGGAACGTCCAAACGTCCACTACAAGAATAAAAGGCGTTTGAAACAAAATGAATTAGTTTTCACCATCGACAAGTACAATGAAACTCTGGGTCAATAAAGACCCGGGCTTCGCCGTCAAGGGGTTAATCATTACTAGTGGATTTTATGTATTTATAGCAAAAGTATTGCATTGGTGCAATTTGAAATATTAAAAGAATTTAAGAATGTAAATATATTGTCTTCAAATTATTAAAATTGTTAAAGGAGAAAATAAAGATCTATATGGTTACTGTTTCTTGCAATTGATGCCAAAAAATATTTATTCTGTGGACATTATTAACATAGAACACTCTTTAGAATAGAACAAATTTTTGAAATTTTAATTAAATGATTTGAGCTTCGTCAAGGAGTTAGAAGAATTAGTATTAGTATATGAAATTGATATAATACCTCGTAAAAATTACTTAAATATTTTGTAATTGATTAAAGACTAGCATATTTACTAATGTGAGCACAATTTTGAATAATGGTACAGCAATTTTTAGTGGCGCCTCTCTCAGAGTCACCATTCGAGTGTTAAGGGTCAAGTTCCTCTGCGCTTAGAGCTTTATTAACCCTCTTTTATTAACCCTAACTATTTTTATGACGAGTTGAAAAAAATATACATGGCTGTTAGTCTACTTAAAAATGAGTGTAGTCATGAAATGGATAGTTAAATTGTAATAGAAAATATTATTTATTGCATTTTATGACTGTTCCTGTATGGGAAAGAACATTATTGAATAATTTCAAATGGAAGCACATCTTTATCGTTTCAATAATTAAAAAATAAAGAATAAGAAAGCGGTCATTGGTCGGTCGTGGTACGATTAGTGTTAACAAACTGGTGACAATTGTATGGAACTGTCAATTAATTTTATTTGTTTCTTTTAGTTTCATTTTAATTTTATTAGTAGGAATGTAATTTAATGGTGTAATCAAAATAAATCATAATTTGTAATAATAAATTATTTAGAATTCTTGATATTCTTTGTACTCTACAAATAACATAAAAATTTATGTTAATTTGATGTTTAGATGAAATGAATGATTAGGAAATAATATTTTATTTGAAGCATGTTTGTTCAAACGAAGTAATAAATAATCACACCTGAAGAAGAGGCCATTAGAGTAACTACTTGTAAGTTAATTATTGAATTTAGATATGCTAATTTTTTGAAGATGTGTTCGCTTTCAAAATTGCTCTTTAGTATATGAAATAAATAGAATTTTTGTGAGTACGAATTATTTGATCAAATGATAGATGATATGAGAAAGTATTTGAATTTAAATAATGTTTAGAAAATTATTTGGCTGTTCAAATAAACGAACACACTAATACATATATTTTCTTAACGATTATTTTTCGAATAATTTATTTCGATACTGCCCAAGCTTGGTACATATATGCTAACATATCAATCATTATCATATCATTCTTCATATCAAATTGATATATTCTTTATTGATTCTGAACCGATAAAAACCATTAATATAAATAATTAATGTAAATAATGGGAGGTATGGAAGTTAGTAAATATATTTGAGTTTCACATGGAAAAATATTAATAGAAGTCAAACTGACGTTAATAGAGAATTATTAGATTATTAGATTAATAGACAAAATGTCTATTTTAGCCTTTATTTTACCAAAACTTATTGTTTAACAATCAGAAACAAATGAGAACGCGAATCCCGCACCCTTGCAATCCGGGAAAAAGGAGTCTACGCGCTTAACAAAGCCGCGGAGAGAATTCTCGCAAAGGAAGAAGGTCCTTCAAATCACCTCGGGAATCCCCTGTTTAAGGAAGTACAACCTTTTTGGGACACCCTGTGTATAACCGCGCGAGCAGGAAAGAAGCGCAAACAGGGAATTGCAACCTCCCATGATCTTCTACCTCATCTGTCCTCGTCCCCCTTGTCCCCTCGAGTTTATTTCCTCAGTGGAGCTACTAAGATCGCTTGTCTCAATTTCTTCCACGCATTCACCACCACCATTCATTCTTTCCCTAATCTAGAAGTTTCCCCATCGATGACGTCCACCCCATGTCGTAAAGATCAGCCTTCAAACTCGTCTATCCCGTTTTCCACTCTGACGACCTTCGCCATGAAACGCACGGGACACTGGCCTGTAATGTCACGGGTTCGGATGATATAATTTGGTACACTTCTTCGGAAAATCGTCCGACATCGTTAGAGTTTCTCTGTTCGATGCCTATCCATACATTTGTGGATTGATTTGCTCCATATTGTTTTTAACCCTAGATTGCCCAAGGAAGTCATTTTGACTGCTTTTTAATTTCAATTAGAAAAACAAGTATGTATATAATGACACAATTTCTTAGAATTTTGTGACTTTTTGTACAACATATAAATGCGTTTATTAATAATTGTAGTTACCTCCCCCCTCCTTCATTTCCAGTATATGTATATATACGTGTTATACCTATATTGCCCAAAAGCAGTCATTTTGACTGCTTGGGAAATTTTAAATAATCAAATGACTCTTATTACTGAATTGAGTAAATTCCTTATATGACCAGTTCGGCTCTGTATTGAAATAACAGTTTTCATTTTTTTTCGATTACCGTCATATGATAACATACAAGTACATGATAAATTGTCGATTTGGACGTATACTTGATAAGTTGCAGTTGCTCAATAAGCTAAAGTAGTACTTGTTATTTGAATCTTTATGCAGTGATACTTGTTCTAACAAATTCTTTTTATTGTTAATATTTGCTAATAACTTGTTATATAACTGTAAATAATATAAAAAATATTAAAAATTAATTTTAAACAAATTTCTTTACACGTTAGTTATTCTTTCACAATGCAGTCATTTTGACTGCTTTTGGGCAATATAGGTATATACTAAGTTTCAGTCTTTCTAGTGTTAATCACCCAATATATAAATCAAAGATGTTTTAAAAAGATAATAACGAATCGTTTCCTGACGACAAAAATATTGATTTATTAAACACGCGTAACTTCACTCTTCTGATTGACATCGTTCTGTAAAGATGTTCTTTTGCATTGTATTGATTTCATTACATTTGTATTCTTAATAAATGACGTTTGAATAAATGATCTTTGGGTTACATATTTAAAAGTATATTTAAATCCTCCCACAACATTATGTCACTAAAATATCCAAGACATCTGGAATAAAGTATCCCAAGAAAAACATCCTGTAAACAGGAGCCAAGTTCCTATGGTCGTAAAAAGTTGTGAGATGAAACAAAATACGGCCAAGTTCGTTAGTTTAGAAATACCTGTTGCAATACAGAAAAAAGCGTTTGTAAAAATTAGTTTAAAAGAACGCTATTTAATTTTTAAAGAGTTACATGGAGAGCTAAATTATTCAAATTAATCCTGTTACAAAAATGTTAATTTTAAATATTGGACTAACGAGGAAGCATTGCAATCAATAATGACGAAATACAAGATTTATTTATTAAATTAATTACTGACTTGCGACAAATGATTTCGAATACATGAACAAATGAAAGTGTGATTTTCGAGGTTTATATGTAGAACATCTGAACGTGCTATTTGTGCTTGTAAAATGCACTTCTACTGTCTGCGAAAGATTGAAGAAACGGCGACGGAGATAAAGACGTTATTTGGAATTCAAATGGATCTGACCTCTTATCATGGAATGGTGAATTCCCTCCGTAATTTTTGTCAGGCATCAAAGTGTGTCCCATATACATATTATTATACGGAGTGTATCTAGAAATGAGGTCTAACTAGAATACATACGACTGCTTACAATAATAAGCTGTAAGGAATGTTTGGTCTAAAATATTTTCACGAAAACCGTTCCAACCAACAATTTCAAATATTGACCAGGTACATGTGCGTTCGAGCTCACTATAAGTAATAATACCATTACTGATATTATTGGGTTGGCAAGAAAATAATTTCGGTATTTTAAGGTGAAGTAAAAATCGAATTTTTGTTTTTTTTTTATTCAAGCCATGAACTTCAATTAATAGAATATTTTCTTATTTATTTTTATTGGCAAGAGATCATCGAACAAAATGGAAAATATCATATTCATTAAAGTTCATTGCTTATTATATTTTGAATTGTTATATAATTGGCAAGAAAGTAATTTCGGTTTTTTTCGGTGAAAAAAAATCGAATTTCTTTATTCAAGCCATGAACTTTGATCAGTAGAATATTTTCTTTTTTATTTGTATTGGCAAAAGATTATCGAACGAAATGGAAAATATCTTATTCATTAAAGTTCGTTGCTTGAATAAAAAAATTGGATTCTATTAAAATACCGAAATTACATACTCGCCAAACCAATAAATATGTTGAAGGCTGTGAAATCGAGTAACAACGGTGGAAAAAATTGTAACAAAAGCTGAGCGACATCTTTCATCGATCGAACTTTCGAAATTGAAGGGCGTTCTTGTGAAGAGCAACCAATGAACTCAACGAAAAGACCAGAAAAACCATTAGCGTCCACCCACAGACAAGCTTGCAAACTGACTGTCTACAAAGGGTGTATTGGACATCACGATCAGGGAAAAAGATGGTTTTGCGTCATCGTTCAGCAGCGGTTGCTAAAGCACTGACGCCTACACGAAAAACGAAGCGTATGCCTACTGAAAAAGAACATGGAACGGTACAACTGACATTCTGGATCAAACATGATCATACCATACGGCACAATGAAAGGAACAACTCACCCACGCGCATGTATCACTCTTTTTTTTATTATGAACATGCACCGCCTTTGCACAATTTTTAACCTGTAATCTTGTATCTACCCACTTGCACGCCACTGTAAATTTTAATAGAAAATATTATTTATTGCATTTTATGACTGTTCCTGTATGGGAAAGAACTTTATTGAATAATTTCAAATAGAAGCACATCTTTATCGTTTCAATAATTAAAAAATAAATAATGAGAAAGCGGTCATTGGTCGGTCGTGGTACGATTAGTGTTAACAAACTTGTGACAGTTGTATCGAACTGTCAATTAATTTTATTTCATTTTTTTAGTTTCATTTTAATTTTATTAGTAGGAATGTAATTTATTGGTGTAATCAAAATAAATCATAATTTGTAATAATGAATTATTTAAAATCCTTGAGATTCTTTGTACTCTACAAATAACATAAAACTTGATATTAATTTGACGTTTAGATCAAATGAATGATTAGGAAATAATATTTTATTTGAAGTATGTTTGTTCAAATGAAGTAATATATAATCACACCTGAAGAAGTGGCCATTAGAGTAACTACTTGTAAGTTAATTATTGAATTTAGATATGCTAATTTTTTGAAGATGTGTTCGCTTTTAAAATTGCTCTTTAGTATATGAAATAAATAGAATTTTTGTGATTACGAATTATTTGATCAAATGATAGATGATATGAGAAAGTATTTGAATTTAAATAATTTTTAGAAAATTATTTGGCTGTTCAAATAAACGAACACACTAATACATATATTTTCTTAACGATTATTTTTCGAATAATTTATTTCGATACAGCTCAAGCCTGGTACAAATATGCTAACATATCAATCATTATCATATCATTCTTCATATCAAATTGATCTATTTTTTATTGATACTGAATCAATAAAAACCATTAAGATCTCGTTTTTACAGAAGAAATTTAGGAAAATATTAAATTGTAAATAATGGGAGGTATGGAAGTTAGTAAATATATTTGAGTTTCGCATGGAAAAATATTAATAGAAGTCAAACTGACGTTAATAGAGAATTATTAGATTATTAGATTAATAGACAAACTGTCTATTTTAGCCTTTATTTTACCAAAACTTATTGTTTAACAAACTGTTAGTAAATAACGAGTAGTTTGAATCATGGATGAGATACTCTGTACTTTAATGAACAGAAACTTCATTATTCTTTTTTGTGAGAGGGTTAATCTGCGTAAGTAGGTTGTGATGCTGGCATCGGTGAAATTATCCTTTTCATCTACTGGTTGTTCTTGATAACTTCCACAGATGTAAGACCAATACAAACATTGCACGCACTGCATTTTCCAAGGGTTCTGAATTGCCGACTCTGTTGAAAATACTCTAGTACCACAGTGGAATCTATCCACTATCCCAATGAACTACATGAGTTTGCAACACAGATCTGAAACCCAACACAGGATAAATGCAAAATGAAAAACAGACACACGCACACACTATTGATACAAAATTATTGTAACTAAATTTATTGTAATTTTGTAATAAATACTAAACCTACCACCACCGCACCATTGCAGATTTTTTAGTTTACAATTATTGAAATATATATATTTATTTTTCTCCCCTCAGGATTGCAATTCTTCTAACATGTTCCCTTTCATCCCTTTCGCTCCCCTTAACGCCGTTACAATTATTGAAATAGTAAAAATGATTTTGTAAGGGATGGTTGTATAGCTATCTTTAGAAGAACACGTATTACAATAGGGGGCGCACAAAGTCTAAATAAAATCAATTTTATCATTTTTATAAGGGAACATACACTTTTGAAGCCCGGTGAGTTTAGTCGTAATAAATATAATCACACTCACAATAATAATAGTATAAATATACCTAAAGATATTTATAGTCATGACTCTATTAATTTACTCATAATAACACTCATATCAATAATTGTATAAATATACGGAAAGATATTTATACTCATGAATATATTAATTTACTCATAATCATACTCGTAAAAATAATTGTATAAATATACGGAAAAATATTTATACTCATGAATATATTAATTTATTCATAATCACACTTTTAAAAATAATTGTATAAATATACGGAAAGATATTTATACTTAAGAAACTATTAATTTACATTACTGTAGTACTGCGTTATTATCTTCGTTACTATCTTATTACATAATTTCTACCGTTCAAATATGCGGCACATATTAGGTCGTTGCATATGGAACGTCCGATTTTTAACAGTAACGTTAAACAACCGCAACTATTACTTATTGATCATAGAATCACACGTTTCCTGATTTATATTATAGTAGAAAATTTAATTTTTTGGAAACTCTATGCTTCATTGACAAGATTGTCATCCCTATTTTGTAGTTCTTTTTGCTATCTACGAATAGTGCGTTGATTAGTAGATTGTGGATCTTTATGCAAAATTAAAGCTACTTGCATCCCAATTGTAAGTAACTGGAGCAGCATAAACAGTTTATTCTTACTTGAATAATTTTAACAAGCTGAGGAAAATAGATTTGCACTCTTAAATCATTGTACCTTTCTACTCTTTTAAATTGCACCCACTCATTTGTCCCATAAATGCATAAAATCCGCAGTCTATTGATTAGTCACCACATTTTTACCAAATATCACATAATGCTATCGTCCATATGTTGTTTTTCCATATACACATAAAGAGCACGCAAAATTAAACCTATTTAAAAGGTAATTTATATGTGTAAATTAAAACTAAAGATAGGATCGTAAGCTTTGTACCTGTAAGTGACGTACAATGAACGTGTCTACTGTAATAATATTTTTTATGGAAACGCATCGCAACATTTGCATTCTAAAATCGGACGTTTCATATGCAACAACCTAACACATTTGTAAAAATGTATTCTTTTTTCTTTAACACTTTATTTTTTTCATTCTTAACCATATAATTGTTGTAGACGCATCATGTGACGCAGTGGCATAGGCCTACAGGGTATACCACTGACAAAAAAGAACGCATTGACAATAGTACCTCCATGGGTGATGTGGAACTTTATTGATACGGGCGTCTCCATATTTAAAATAAATAAAATTGTAATTTTATTCGTGAAAAATAAAGAATATTAGATACCACAGTTAAGGTGTTCTTTTTTTACCCTCAAAAATCTCACAAATTGAATTTCACTACAGAGTTGTCGAATAATTGTCGACCGTCTGATTTGTCGTTGAGTTCTACTACTAAATTTTCGAATATTTCCCACCGTCTGACTTGTCGTTGAGTTGTACTACTGATTTCCGAAAATTTTCGGCCGTCTGATTTATGGTTGACTTGTACTACTTCCCAGTTTTCGAAAATTTCACAAATTGAAAAGTACAAGCTTGAATATATAAATTTTGTTCTGAGGGAACGAAACATTGCGAAATGTTATGGAAGGGAACAGGTTTGAAATAATCGTGGATAATAATGTACACTCTAGTATGCAATTCTAACGCGAATTTAAAGTGTGCAGTTATTAGCTCGACATTATCCTTTATTCGTAAGATACTAGAAGTTCAATGTTTATAACAATTCCTTTTGCCAACGATGCCCACAACCTTAACCATCTGATTACCTAATTTTTTATTAAAAACAGGCAATAGAACTCGAGATACAGAATAACTTTTAAACCATGCACATTCGCATTAATTTATTCAACATAAATACTACGATAAACGTATTGATTCTATGTGTTCAATGTTTAAAATAACCCTTTTGCCATTCTAATTGTTTACAAGAAAGTTTCTCATAGTCTGTTATTCAATATATTTTTTCCTTTTCCACAGATCGATTCTTCGAACATTTATGTATGAAAAAGTGTAAGGTAATAATTCTCGTTTACGAAATACTTTGAAAGTACAAATTGAGGTATCTCATATAAAATTTAAAGAAGGAATCGTTGATTTTCCGAAAATTATGCTTCAATACTTTCTTAATATTTCTATGAATCTTTTGTCCTTGAGTTTTGCTTTTAATATTGTAAATTTTAAACACCAACACTGAAACATCTACTTAATTGGCAATACGTTCGGTACAGGATGTAACAATTCATGATAATCGATTTCACCGACGACAAACTAACAGTCTCTCGTTGGTGTCAAGATGGTTCCGTGACGATTTGCCTTTTTACCGACGAAAATCTCCTCAGTGACCTTCTGTACCGACGAGATCATGTCGATGGCCTTCTGCACCGACGAGATAGTGTTAAAGACTGCCAGCACCGACGAGATACTGTTAAAGACTGCCACCGCCCGTGTTATCCCGCGGCAGGCTAATTGGGCGCAATGGGCGGGGTGGTAACGGTGGAACTTACAGTGACCTGAAAGACCACATCGCTAAAAGTTCCATCACCGACGAGATTCAGTTGGTAGTAAATAGGTTTAGTACCGCAGCTAATAAATAAATATAGATTGCTGACATTACCCATTCTATAATTCTTAGAATAAAATTACAATAACAGTATCTCGCCGGTGCCACCGACAAGAATAACATTAAAATATCAACTAAAATATGGCGGAGAAATTAACATTTAATAAGAATTGACAGACGCATTAATAAAAAATTTAAATGAACAAGCTTGAATAATATATTTTGTTCTGATGAAACGTGCCATTGCAAAATGTTATGGAAGGGAATAGGTTCGAAATTATCGTGGATATTAATTTACACTCTAGTATGCAATATTAACGATAATTCAAAATGTGCAGCTATTTGCTCGACATTATACTTTATTCGTAAGATACTGGAAGTTCTTACGAATAAAGAATAATGTCGATTGCCCAGTTCTCACCGCGTGGAGGTTGCTGCACAAGAGACCCGGAAAGGGAGTCAGAACGAATGCGATATTCGTTCTGGATCCCTCTCTTACAACGCCGGACTTATACTAATGTACTACGCAATTACGTCGAGTAATTATCGCGGAGCAAAAGGGTGTGAATCGGAGAAGAAGTCTCCGATCCACGGGGGACAAAAGGCGAATGCAGGCTGAAGGCTCTGATTCTTTCAAGAATAGAGAAAAATAAACAAACCAGAGCAGAAGGCTCTCATTCTTTCAAAAAGAAAAACTAAGCAAACCAGAGCAGAAGGCAAAGAAAAACAAGAAAACCAGAACCAGAAAAAGAGCTCACGTGAGCAAACCAGAAAACGAGCTCATGAGAGCCAACCCAACCCCGCACACGAGGGCAACTCGACCGACCTATAGGCGATTCGGGTAGCCCCAGGGACGCGACTCCCCGTACTCACTCACGGCCTCATTCGTGAGCGAGCCCCTGAGGGAACTCCGATCGGAGGAATACATACCAATTTTCAACAAGATGTAAAAATTTTCGAAGAGGAACTTCAGAAAGTTCCGATGTGAACACTTTGGAAAATCAGAAATTCAAATTGGAATGTTCACTAACTGAACAAGTTCTTTGAAACAGCGAACTAGATGTGGGCCAAGGGTAAACGAACAAATCATCCATGTATGGTCGACTGCGAGCTAGCTGAAAGTAAATTCATATTCAATGTAATGAAATAATATGTTTCTATATTTTGCAAGTTTTAAAGTCTATCAAAAATTGTAGACGTGCAGCTATTAGCTCGACATTATTCTTTATTCGTAAGATACTGGAAGTTCTTACGAATAAAGAATAATGCCGATTGCCCAGGTCTCACCACGTGGAGGTTGCTGCACAAGAGACCCGGAAAGGGAGTCAGAACGAATGCAATATTCCTTCTGGCTCCCTTTCTTACAACGCAGAACTTATACTAATATACTACGAAAATACGTCGAGTAATTATCGCGGAGCAAAAGAGTGTGAATCGGAGAAGAAGTCCTCGATTCACGGGGGACAAAAAGCGAATCAGGCTGAAGGCTCTGATTCTTTCAAGAAGAGGGAAAAACTAAGCAAACCAGAGTAGAAGGCTCTGGTTTGAGGGTAACGCGAGCAATGGTCGAGAGGAGTTCCGACTACAATACCAACTTCTCCAACCACCTGCCGCCAGAGACGGACATGGGTGGAAAAATTTTACGGGAGAGTGGTAAAGAGCGGACACAACGCGTCTCGACCCCCCCATTAATATATTATAAACTACCGCGAACTCCCGTACCAATAAATCTGGTACATACTACATGCGAGCAAAGGTCTCCGACACAGTAGAAGACTGTGTCGGAGTAAAAAAAACAACGAACAAAGTGAATTTACGGCGATAATTACTCGACGTATGTACAACGACGACATACAATTAAAGTCTTAGTAACTAACGCAACTTAACTATACACTGAAGTCTTCTTTGGCGTGTGTCCTCTCCGTCGACGATGAAAGACGTCCGACTGTTGCATCGTAACTGAAACAGACTAATCATATTTAGACGCAACACAAAATCCCGCACACGAGTGCGAATTCCAACACAACAACCAGAACAAAACAAGAATCAGCACTCGATACCAAACAAGAAACCACCTAACGACAGCAAACTAGAAAACCAGAAAACGAGCTCTCGTGAGCAAACCGGAAAACGAACTCTCGTGAGCAAACCAAAAAACGGACTCTCGTGAGCAAACCAAAAAACGAGCTCATGAGAGCCAAACCAAGCCCTATAGGCGATTCGGGTAGCCCCAGGGACGCGACTCCCCGTACTCGCTCAAGGCCCCACCCGTGAGCGAGCCCCTGAGGGAACTCCGATCGGAGGAATACCAATTTTCAACAAGATGTGAAAATTTTTCGAAGAAGAACTTGTCAAAGTTCTGATGTGAACACTTATCACATCAGAAATTAAAATTGACTTGTTCACTGACTGAACGTGTACTTCGAAACATCGAACCGAAGGTGGCCAATGGTAAACGAACAAACCATCGATGTATCCTTGGCCGAGTGCGAGCTAGCTGGAAGTAAATTCATATCCAATATAATGAAAGATGTTCCTATATTTTGAAAGTTTTAAACTCTATCAAAAAGTGTACATGTGCAGCTATTAGCTCGGCATTATCCTTTATTCGTGAGATACTGGAAGTTCTTACGAATAAAGGATAATGCCGATTGCCCAGGTCTCACCACGTGGAGGTTGCTGCACACGAGACCCGGAAAGGGAGTCAGAACGAATGCAATATTCCTTCTGGCTCCCTTTCTTACAACGCCGGACTTATAATACTAATATACTACGCAAGTACGTCGAGTAATTATCGCGGAGCAAAAGGGTGTGAATCGAAGAAGAAGTCCTCGATTCACGGGGGACAAAAAGCGAATCAGGCTGAAGGCTCTGATTCTTTCAAGAAGAGAGAAAAACTAAGCAAACCAGAGTAGAAGGCTCTGGTTTGAGGGTAACGCGAGCAATGGTCGAGAGGAGTTCCGACTACAATACCAACTACAACAACCACCTGCCGCCAGAGACGGACATGGGTGGAAAAATTTTACCGATGAGTGGTAAAGAGCGGACACAACGCGTCTCGACCCCCCCATTAATATATTATAAACTACCGCGAACTCCCGTACCAATAAATCTGGTACATACTACGTACGAGCAAAGGTGTCCGACACAGTAGAAGACTGTGTCGGAGTAAAAACAAAAACGAACAAAGTGAATTTACGGCGATAATTACTCGACGTGTATACAACGACGATATACAATTCTTAATAACTATCGCATAAAATAAAGTATTACTGGCTAACGCAACTTAACTATAACGGCGTTGTCTTCTTTGGCGAGTGTCCTCCTCGTCTTTGTGTAATCAGGACAAGAGAAGAGTCCGCATAGAAGACGAAAAGGAGAAACCAGATGATGAGAACATACTAAAAAGGAGAAAACGAACTCACGAAAGCAAACCAAACTAAGTTCGCACACGTGTGCGGCTTAAACAAGCTATAGGCGATTCGGGTAGCCCCAGGGACGCGACTCCCCGTACTCGCTCAAGGCCCCACCCGTGAGCGAGCCCCTGAGGGAACTTTGATCGCAACTTACTTACCTTCTCACGTTGTCTTCTGCCAATCCTCCTCCTCTCATCTCCTCTTCTCCCATCTTCAGTCATCCTTCCTTCCTTCTTCTTCGAGTTGTCGGTTTCTGTTTCTGTTTCTGTATCTGTTTCTGGCTCTGTTTCTGTATCTGTTAACCGTCTCCGTTTCTGGGCCCGTTTCCGTTTCTGTGACTGTTTCTGTGTCTGTGACTGTTTCTGTTTCCGCTATCTGTGTCTATTGTATATGGTTTTGATATCTATTTGCATGTTTTAATGCGTTTAGTATCTTAGACTCATATACAATAGTTTCCGTTTCTGTTTCTGTTCCCGTTTCCGTTTCTGTTCCCGTTTCTGTATCTGTTTCTGTTTCTGACACCGTGTCTCTGTGATCCGTTTCTGTTTCCGTTTCTGTTTCCGGTACTGTTTCTGTTTCTGTTTTCCGACAACTCTCCTTTGGGATGTGCCCTCTTCCTTCTCTGTGCCCTCTTCGTTCGACGATAAGGATGGATGGCTGGCTGGCTGGCTGGCTGGCTGGATGGATGGATGGATGGATGGATGGATGGATGGCTGGTTGGCTGAATGGATGGATGGTTGGCTCTCTGGCTGTAGTACTCTAGTTGAAACAGACTAATAATTGTTATACACAACACATAATGCCGCACACGTGTGCGAATTCCTACTGAACCACCAGTACAGCTGACGAGAGAGAATCAAAAAACGAGAAAACGAGAAAACGAGAAAAGAGAAAACATGAAAACAAGAAAACGAGAAAACCAGAAGAACCAGAAAATGAGAAAATCAGAAAACGAGAAATCGAGAAAACCAGAAAACCAGAAAACGAGTTGAGGAGAGTAAACAAGATGACCAGCTCACGAGAGCCAACATATCACCAGCTCACGAGAGCCAAACTAACCCCGCACACGAGTGCGGCCTGACAGAGCTATAGGCGATTCGGGTAGCCCCAGGGACGCGACTCCCCGTACTCACTCACGGTCCCCATCCGTGAGTGAGCCCCTGAGGGAACTCCGATCGGAGGAATACCAATTTTCATCAAGATGTACAAATTTTTCGAAGAAGAACTTGTGAAAGTTCCGATGTGAACACATAAGAAATCAGCAATTAAAATTGTCGTATTCACTGACTAAACGAGTACTTCGAAACAACGAACCGAAGGTGACCAAGGGTAAACGAAGAAAGCATCGATGTACCCTTGGCCAACTTGCAACTTAGTGAAAGTAAATTTATATTCGATTCAATGAAGTATCTTGTAACATTATGCAAGTCTTAAATTCCATTACACATTGTTATCAATAATTGTATACGTGCAGCTATTAGCTCGACATTACCCTTTATTCGTAAGATACTGTAAGTTCTTACGAATAGAGGATAATGCCGATTGCCCAGGTCTCACCACGAGGAGGTTGCTGCACAAGAGACCCGAAAAAGGAGTCAGAACGAATGCGATATTCCTTCTGGCTCTCTTTCTTACATCACCGAACTTATACTAATTTACTACGCAAGTACATCGAATAATTATTGAAAAACTAGGTAGGCGAAAGTGCGAATTTGACAAACAGAAGCAGGAGGAAGAACACAAGTCCAACATCAGAAATATAATAATGTTTCGAACACTGAACTGTGATAGTTTCTTTTAATATTGAAGGTAAATATTGAAAATGATTGTTCAGTGAAAACAGTTGAAAGTGAACCAAGAGTGAACAATGCAACAAGCATTCAAGAATATTTGAATTATAAACTCACCAGGTTACCCTTGGTCCACTACTGGTCCAACCCTTGTCCACCCCTGGTCTCCCTGGACCTTCTGGCACCCCCGGTACCATATCGCGTCTATCCCTGTCGACTCCGCCGGTCCGACTAACTGATTGACTGACTGAGCGCTCTCGCTTAGCTGTCTCCCCCCACTCCTCTACCATCGATCGATTCGATCGCCGAGTTAGTAATTATTGATAAAGTTATTTCTCGCTGTTCAATGTTTATAACAATTCCTTTTGCAAACGATGCCCACAACCACTCCCTTGACCATCTGACCAGCTAATTTTTTTCTAAAAATATGCGATAGAACTCGAAATATAGAATAACATTTATAACATGAATATTTCCGCGCATTAATTTATTCGATACAATTCACAAAGAAATGTATTATTTCTGGTTGTTCAATGTTTATAACAATTCCTTTCGCCAACGATGTTAACCAGCACTCCCTTGACTATCTGACCATCTAATTTTTTAGTCAAAATAGACAATAGAACTCGAGATACAGAATAACTTTTAAACCATGCACATTCGCATTAATTTATTCAACATAAATACTACGATAAATTTATTGATTCTATCTGTTCAATGTCTATAATAATTCTTTTTCCATTTTAATTGTTTACAGTAAACTCTCCCTTACTCTGTTCTTCAACATATTCCCTTTTCCACAGATAGATTGTTCGAACATGTATGTATGAAGAAGTGTAAGGTAATAATTCTCGTTTATGAAATACTTTGAAAGTAGAAATTGAGGTATCTCATATAAAATTTAAAGTCGGAATCGGTGATTTTCCGAAAATTATGCTTCAATGCTTTCTTAATATTTCTAGGAATCTTTTGTCCTTGAGTTTTGCATTTAATATTGTAAATCTTAAATAACGAACACTAAAACATCGTCTGAAATATCTGCTTAACTTGGAATATGTTCGATGCAGAATGTAACAATTCAAGATAATCGATTTCACCGAGGAGAAACACAGTCTCTCGTAGGTGTCAAGATGCTTGTGGTGGCAATTTGCCTTCTCGCCACTTCTCACCGCCGAGAATCTCCTCAGTGGCCTTCTGTACCGATGAGATCACGTCGATGGCCTTCTGTTTTTTACGCCAGCCAGAATATATCCTAGAGGGCGTAAGAAAACACCGAATTATTCGAGTGACACGATCTCCCATAAGGCTGGCAGTCAGTAACAGTATCTCGTCGGTGCTATAAGCAATTTTAGTACAAAATTGTTAGTCAAGAGGTCAGATGCTCTTCGGTATAGAAACACGCTGCTATACCGACATTGTATGACATTATTATCGACGAATTTTCTTGTTGCAACAGTTTCACCAATGCAACATTAGAGGGGCGAAGAAAATGATGGCGGTAATATTTAAACAAATTTACAAATGAAATGTAACATACATGCACGTAATATCAAGTGTAGACATTAGGGTTTATACAAAACACGACTGTCGAAGAAACCAGTTTTTTAATTCCAGCATATAGAAAGAGCCAGTTTTTGATTTTACAAATTGTCTTGCTGTAACAAATGCTGAAGGAGTCATTTGTTTTAATATTCAACGTTGTACGTGTGTTTCGATAGAAGGTATGTTCGGTATGTAAAAATGTTTGTAGTTTCATATTTTCCGTTATAAAATATAGAAAGAAAGTGTTATCAACTGCAGTGAAGTATTATCAACGGCACTGAAGGTATTCCTCTTGCTTATTCTGACTTATGCATACATAATCAGCGACTGTTATTTCCTTCTGTATATTGCAAATATAAAAGCATCTTACCTCAGTGAAGTGGAGTAAGATGTCAGACGTTACATGATAAGGGTTGTCATTTTTATGGGTCAACATACAGTTTTTATTCATTCAGTGGTACGCGTTTTATAATACACGATTTAAGTAGAAAATATAAGTATGTCGATCTGATATAAATATATGTATTAAATCTATTATTAATTAAATAAAAAATCTGATTACCTTATTATTTAAGGACATTAATTTTCAGTAGTCCATCAATTTTCAGACAGGTAAGATAATTAAAAGAAGAAGGTAACTTTAATTTTGGCTCCTGTGTCTTGCAATCAACAGAAACATTCTTTAACTCTTTCGTTGGTAAATTAGATTAAATCGGAAGCTATTGTAGAAGAACACTCGCATCGCAGTAGGATATTATTTCTTGTTCTACTACCCTACTTCGATCTACTACGATGCTACTATTTATGACCTCACACATGTGCGAAGTTACGCTCCGCTGACACAAAAAAATTGCAGTACAATATTAGTAAATAGACAGATCTTTAAGGACAATCAAAATTTTCTACTTGAATTACAACAAAGTGAAGTGAAATGGTGATTTACTTTCTTTCTTTAATGGGTTAAAGCTAATACAACCTTATTTTTAAATTCTTCTAAAGCTTTTACTGTTTTAAACTACACCTACTGATTTTTGTCGTAAATGTTTATAATCCGCTGTCTACTAATCAATTCCGATTTTATCTTTCGTTAATAGCCATGAATTATTTGAATTCATTATGATTAAAGAAACTGTAACTAATAAATAGGATCCTTTATGCCTTTATGACAAACATGGGTGATCGTAATTTCACATAGTAGAAAGATTACAAGAATTTAAGAATATCATTTCATTATTTATAATCTAATGTAGCTATTCAAGAGAGAAATAAATTTCTATTTGGTTTCAGTATTTCAGAACCGATGCGAATTACTTTGATTTTGCACAAGTAGCTGCAGTTGAAAGATCCCTCATGAATAACTAATATGACAAATATCAGTGATGTGTAAATTAATTAATTTTTGAACCCACACAAATAATAGAAAAATAGTTATATACAAGGTGTCACATTTATCTCTGCCACCCTTACTAACTTTGTTATTTATTTTACTCTATACGATCTGAGTAGAAAATCTGCAACTATTTTGGTTAAATAAAAATCTTAAAGTAGAAACCGTATATTTCATTTATAATACGCTGCTGTTGTTGTATCTTTCATCACCTTTTATCTATTTCAGTTCAAACGACGGATTCAGTCACAGTGATATAAAGTCTTCTCGAATTTTTTACTTTACGAAACCACAGCGACCGATTTTATGTCCGCCGCAGAGCCAAGTTTTTTTTAAAGTGGATATTCCCGTTTCAAACGCGACATTTATAGAAAACTACACGAATATTCCTCACCAAACTTCAAAGACTTTTATTATTAAACTTCTGTCCACATTCTTGCCTTTATTTCAACCGCTTGTATACATATTTTTCGGTAAATAAAAAATCAATATTAAGTTTATTATAAGTAGTTTAGAAACAAAGATTAAATGGAAATCTATTTGTCAATAAACTGATTTATAAATGGTATAATATAATGTATATTATAACATTTAGTGTAATATAACATATCGTATAATATAATATATGTATAATATAACAAAGTACTGTTTCCCCGGTTCATTAGTTCTTTCTTATGTAAACCTGATATAGAAGGCCTGAATATAATTTATAATTTTCTCAAACAATGTTCTGTGAAAATTAAAAAAAAAAACAATGTAACACCGATTTAATGTAACCCAATGTAATATTACTGTATTTGCTATAATATAAACCATTTGGTTTAAAGCAATAATAATAAATAACAATAATATAGTATAATATAATATAATATGTATAATATAACAAATAATATAATATTATATAGGAGACCGTATCATTGCAGTAATACTCTAATATATTAATATCTAATAAATATTAATTGTATCTAAACTAAAATGCTAACCTGAAGTATAACTCATTTTACTTTAGAGACATTCATAGTGATTTTGGTGTCGCAGTAATGAGCTCCCCCTTCACTTAAATGTACGTAATACTGAGGACTTAATTTCTTTATTAAAAATGCAAGAGCAATTTCTTTTTATATTTTTATTGTATCGATGTAGGTATTTGAATAATACTAATAGTTTCCCCTATGCAATTGAAAGCAGTATGAAGTATGTACAATCATGCGAACAACAGTCCTTTGATGATCGGTATAGAAGAAAACTGATTTCATTTTTACCTTTGACGAAGAATGATTTTTCGAATCGTGAGATTATAAAAATATGAGAATGATTGACAATTTTGTTTGCCTCGCCCACGAGAATACATTCACATTGAATTGTTCAAATTTATGCACAGCAAAATTTGATTTATAGTAAACTAAGAATGTATTTTCCTACTATTCTAAATTATGTATATTTTTCTGAAAATGTTGTTTTAATTTTTTCAAAAATTTTCTCTTTAATAGGACACAAAAACTGACCTTCTTTCACTTTTTTCATTCAAATTTAAAAAACCTGCAGTGAAGGGTTAAAATAACCTCATCAATGAATTGTACAAATTTATGCAGAGTAAAACATTTATTTTTACGTATTCTAATCTCATTGGTAAAAAATATCGCAGTAATACGTACACACGCAGTAATAGGTACACTTACCAATACAGAATAGGAAGACCCCTCCACTTGAGTTGTCGATGAATGGAAAAGGGGTGTTTTTAGGTCACCTTAAAATACATCATCAGTGAATTGTACAAATTTATGCAGAGTAAAACATTTATTTTTACGTATTCTAATCTCATTGGTAAAAAATATCGCAGTAATTCGTATACACGCAGTAATAGGTACACTTACTCATACAGAATATGAGGACTCCTCCGGTTGAGTTGTCGATGAATGGAAAAATGATGTTTTTAGGCCGCCTTAAAATAACCTCATCAGTGTTCGCATAATCTTTACGGAAAATGGACGACAAATGAGTCTCGGTGTAAAAGCAAATATTTCCTGGATGATACGTTCCCCCGCTGTCTTTCCCCGGCTCGGCGTTAAAACGTTCGCGGTGTGCCACGCAAATAAACACGACCGAATTTATAGAACTGGAAACCGCGTACGCGCATCGGGTTATTCTTCTTCGAGAATCCTGCGGTCTTCGAGTGATCGCGCACACTCATCGGTAGTGTTTTTACTAGTGAGTCGTCTCTGAATACAAAATACTAGCTATTTTCACGAAACCGTTACTGACGCGAACTGCAGGAGACGATTAATGTGTTTCTAGTTTTGTGACTGGGCCTCCGATATCAGTGCTGTGTGTGTGATTGTGACAAGACGTGCTACTTTTTCCCAAACTGCAACTTTCCAACGTGTTAGTTTATGTGTAAGTATCAACTTAATCTATTGAATCCCAAGGAACGACAGGAAATGAGTTTCATGAATTTTTACTTATTTTTGCATCCTTACTTTCTACACAAGACGTATTGAATTAAATGAACAGTGTTTCAACGTTCCAAAAAGAAAACTTAGTTTATGTGTAAGTACCTACTTAATTCATTGAATCCCAAGCAACGACAGGAAATGATTTTCATGAATTTTGACTCATTTTTGAATCTTTACTTTCTGCACAAGACGTAATGAATTTAATGGACAGTGTTGTAATGTTTCAAAAAGAAAACTTAGTTTATGTTTAAGTACGTACTTAATCCATTGAATCCCAAGCAACGACAGGAAATGATTTTCATGAATTTTGACTCATTTTTGAATCTTTACTTTCTGCACAAGACGTAATGAAATTAAATGAACAGTGTTTCAGCGTTCCAAAGAGAAAACTTAGTTTATGTGTAAGTACGTACTTAATCCATTGAATCCCAAGCAACGACAAGAAACGATTTTCATGAATTTTGACTCATTTTTGAATCTTTACTTTCTGCACAAGACGTAATGAATTTAATGGACAGTGTTTCAACATTTCAAAAAGAAAACTTGCGTTACTTTTCAACAAACCAGACAAGCTAAGATTCTTCGAATGGTGTGCGTTAGTCATTCACTCGTTTCGTTCAGTAAAAATAGGATAAATTAGATGAACATCAATATTTGAACGTGTCATTATTCATATTCATCTAATTTATTCTATTTTTACTGAAACAAGTGGATGACTAACGCACACCATTCTAAGAATCACAGCGTGTCTGGTTCGTTCAAAAATAAAGCAGGTTTTCTTTTTGAAACGGTGAAACGCTTCATCTGTTTTCAGATCCCACGCAACACGGTTTCTAACGATCCCGAAATTTTCGTTAATAATCCTCCGGCTCTTTTTAAACCTTAGCTTGCATGTTTCTGAACGTTCCGTACTATGTGATGTTGACTTTTCAACGGGTACTTTTTCTATGGAAAAAGAAAAATGTAGTTACGCCAAGCGAAACCTGCGTCGCAAAGTGTACATATGCAACGCTGAAATGTTTTTTCTTTATCAAACAAAGTTTTCACGGAGTATGAAACTGTGATAAAACGCAGTCCTGATACGGCGTGACCCGATTATCAAACACGATGGTGGTAGACTGAAATTGATTTAGATGCATTTCTAAAACCGTCGCTCGTAACTTGTACGTAGCAGCACTTACAGCGACTCTCCCATTAACCCCTTGACTTACAATATCGTTTCTGACTCGTGATGCAGATTGCGATCAGATTCTAATAAAAATGTACGCTCCGCGACAAAAACGTAGCAGACTATTCAATTTTGTTAATTTACGCAATCATGATTAAATAAATATTCCTTTCTATCGATCGTATATTTGTTGTTAAAGTTATCGATCGTAAGATTATTAAAACAGATAAAGAGAAAATGATTTCGACGCAACGGTTCGATCAAATAAACAATTAAAGCAATTTTACAAATATATTTACACTTTCTACGTTTCGATCCTAATTTGGATCATTTTCACGAAAGCGGAAATAACTGCGTTTGCTTTACAGAAATTTTAACATGGATATTACAACGTTTGAAGAACACGTGTCACCAAACAAAATATCCATGTTAAAATTTCTATAAAGCAAACGCAGTTTTTTCCGCTTTCGTGAAAATGATTCAAATTAGGATCGAAACGTAGAAAGTGTAAATTTATTTGTAAAATTGCTTTAATTGTTTATTTGATCGAACCGTTGCGCCGAAATCATTTTCTCTTTATCTGATCGTATATTTGTTTATAAAAGATGTATTGATGCTCATTACTGAACCAGTAATGATTTATGATGAATTTTTCAAACAATTTAATATCCTGGTGGCTTTACAACATGCACCAACTCTTAAAGGTAGTCATTCGCAAACAGAAAAGTTTTACCGTTCCCGGTTTCGAATTAACCGCCGAATATGGTTCTTAAATCGATCAATCGGTCTATATAAAATATAGTATTCCATTTAAAAAAAAAAAAATGAAGTTGAATCTCCGAAATGCCGCCACTTACAAAAAAAGTATATGAATTACACAATGTATCTCTTCAGACCATACAACTTTCCTAGAAAAAGTTTTTTCATACAATGCATACTTTAGAAGTTATTGAGGGTGAGCGAGTTGTGTGGACCACCCTGTATATAATTGCTCAGTTAGTCAGAGTAAGCAAGATCAAAAACGCATTCGGTACTGTGAAGCAAGTGGATAGATTCAAAAGCATGGAAAATTGCTTTTGAAGTAAAGAGAATTGCATCCAACACGAAAGTGTGCTCACGACATTTTAAGAAATCTGATTATACATTACAGTGACTCTCATTAATATCCGGACACTCTTAGAAAGATGATGAACTTCTTTGGGAAGATAGAAGAATTGGTTTGCTACACAAAAACAGAAATTGCAAGCTGTCGGAATTGCCGAGAAAATGCTAGAGCCTGTATTTTGTAACTTTTTTATGTGGGGTTATATGGAAAATTTATGTAACACGTTTCGTAGATCAGGAAAATAATAGAAGATAGAAAAGAAAATTTCATCAAAATCGGTCGACGTTGCGATGAGCTACAAACGTTTAAAGATGGCCAACAATTGTAGTTTTTAACTGCAATAAATCTAAGGATTCTTACCTGTTTCAATGTCTGTCGTTTTTTCTCACGACACAGGTCTACAGAACGTGTTTTAAAAATTTTTAATATAGGCACACACATAAAAAAAATTGTAAAATGCAACTTTTAGTAATTTCTATACAATTCCGACCAATTGGAATTTTTGGAATTTTTTTTCACGATAAGTAGTAAATTATAATTGCTCTAACTTTTCAAAAAATTTCAGATCGTATGATCCAATATTAAAAAAGTTATTTTAGCGGTTTGACATTTTTAAATCCTTGTAATACTCCGATTTTATAAATTCCTCCTATTCAATTTTGTCCTAAATACATAAAATCTACTGTCTAGTAATGGCTCATTGCCAGTCAAATTGAACTCACTGATAAAAGACAGTCTTTACATATTCAATAGTTTCATACTGTGAAATTGATGCACACTAACCCTGAGTTTCATTTCGACACATCTCAATATAGGCTCCCATTGTTTTCGTTTATAGTCTCATTAAAGACTCAATTTCCTGAAGACTGTACGAATCTTCTATTAATAAACGACGAAACAGAGCAGAAGTTCGATTCAGCGAGCTGTAAAAGAACCAAAGTTTGATGAGAGCTATAAAGATCTTTATGTTTCTACTAAAGAAAGAAATACATAGTGCAGATTTATACATAATAACTTCTTATGGAAATTTGAACAGTTTCTCCAGAAAGCTATTTTTACTATTAAAATAAATAATTGTACGTGATTTTCTAGAATTTGTGCTTTGAAAATATTTTACATCGAATACATACATTATTTATAACAAGTATTCACATTATTATGGACTACTTTCTGACAAAATTATTATTTATAATTCAAAGGTAAGGAACACTTGAGGATTATAAATTTTCCTCATGAACCACATTCTAAATAAAAATTCTATTCTAATAGATTTCCTTACAGTTATTAATTATGTTAAAGTTTCTTTTTCATTACCGACAGCAGAACAATTATTATTCCTGAGAATTTTTGTCTTTAGTATGTTAACATATTGCACTTTGATAATTTAAATATTTAATATCTTAATATTTACTTATCAGCGGATTTTTCTTCTTTAATAATATAATTGAAGTAATATTACTCCTCTATCAAATATTATTAGGTTGTGTTCACTTATTATCTTCTGCATTAAAAACGATCAAATGTTAGAACAACAATGATTATGCTATGAATAGGCACCCCTTCGACAAACTCACATGTTCGAAACCTATTTGCGCGAACCAGCTGCATCCCGTTACTAGTCTCAACTTGTGACGTAGTTTGCTCATAGAAACAAGAACCATTAGCATCCACATCCAGTTGCACCTGTCAAAATTAAAGCTCACTTTTTCGATTGTGCAATGAGTTTGCTGGTTTGCTCGCATCGACGATACTACGCCATTCAAGAAGTGTTATTTGGAGTCTTTCTCACGAGAGCACCGATAAATAAACATGTCGAGTTGAGGATGGTCCGACAGTGCTTCGTCATCAATATCAGCCATATCTTTCTGAAATCTGTTAGAGTGGATTATATTTAGGCATGAGTAAACGGAACATTTATTTTCGTTACTTTATGCTGTGATATTCTCTGGAGAAAGAGAACATCAAAGAAGTAAGAAAATGATTCCTGTTTATGAGATGATGATGTTGTTAATAAATGTACGACTCGATTTCTATCGAATACTTCTATACCTCTATCTATCTATACCTATCATCTGAGCTGAGGAAAATAGTATTTTAAATAGTAAATAATAAATGATCCTATTTATTTTGAAGTATGTGTACAATTTTGATAATAAAATATTTTATTTGATGCAGTAATTTTGAAAATAGTATTTGAAAATACTATTTTATTTGAAGAATATTGAAAATATTTGACTTTGTCTTTATTTTCAATTTCAATTTTTAAATATTATTGCTGAAAATAATGGTTCGCATTCAATAGCACTGTATGTTTATCAACAAACCTGTGTAGGCACGAAAAATACAATATTCTATTTTGTGTGTTCAGATTATTAAAATAGAAATAGTTTACTTTGTGGTTCCCATTGTTAAAATAGAAATATTTTATTTTGTGGTTCCGACTGTTACAATAGAAATATTTTATTTTCGAAATTAGATATCTTATTTAAAATACTAGTTTCTTTAAGTAACAATAAAGTCTAAAATATTACATAGTATTTAAAATATTTGTTTCGCCAAATAATGCCCACCTCTGCCTATAATCTATAACTTTATATGCAAGATCCGTTAGCAAAGTCTTTAACGTGATTTAAATAGTAATGTTAATAATAAATGCACTCAATGTGGTGTTAATGCCATTAAGAAACGTACCAAACACAATGGTAAAAAGAGTTTAATGTGATTTAAATAGTAATGTTAATAATAAAAGCGGATTCTAAGAAACCGAAATTAAAAGGTAATATACTTTCTTTTTCAATCATCTCAAAAAGTTGAATAATATAACAATTTCCTTATTGTATTCATTTAATGTTTTTTCAATTTGAATATGACCTATTCATTTTTGTCACAAATAATAATATCTGTAGAGACCAAATCTGGGAAAATTTTATTCAAATGAAAATCAGAAATAACTATTCGATATAATTTATTTTATTGGAAAAGAAAAATAGTACTGACTTATTTGAAATAATAGCAATCTCAAGTAGTAAAATATTATTTCGCTGTTTCTTTATCTCAATTTTTGTCAAAAGAAATCCCTGAATAGTTAATATAATTTTTCAAGAACAATTTCACAATTATCTGAAATAGTTATACCAAGTAACGTTGTTCCAAAAGTAATTATACGCACGGAAATAATTATGAAATCAAGTATCATTTCTAAAATAACTATTCACGGAAAGTTTGTTCAGTAACGTACAAGAAATAAAAATGTATGTATTTGAATTTCTTAGTGAAAAAACGAATTCTTCGAACAGTAAAAACCAATATTAAAGTTGCCAAAAAGATGGCAGAAAGTCGTACAACAAAATCACATGAAAATTATTGTTTAAGAAAATTTTATACGAAATTAGTTGCACTTCAGTTATGCGCAAAAATTAATGCGAATGAATTTATTATGCAACGTAACAATATGCAATTGTTTAAAGTCAAATGTTCGTTCGGCGCAAATATTTTTCCGATTCATTGTAAACCGGATTCCGCAAAAGCGATTACAACGGCACATTTACCAGATCCAATTCACATAAATGTGATGTATTGTAAATAAACGTGTTGGGAAGACTTGCAACTGTACAATGTTACACATATTTATAAACAAGACTGAACAAAAGCACCGATCTATATCGAGACCCGTTTGCCAGCAATTGACAGTCAGATACACACTGACAGTGACTCATAGTAACATTCGGACAGTTTTAACACTAACCGTACCGGGTACAAAATGTAACGGATATACAGCAGAGTTGGGCAAATGCTAGTCACAATTATGATTATTGACTAATAACTTTATAAGCTCTACAAAAGTGACTTTTCTTTTGTCTGTATAAAGATTCGCTGTCTAATAATAATTGAGAATGTAAATGCAATTATTAAATATACTGCACTGGTAAACATTAAAAAAATAAAGGTAACTATTACTTTTGGTTCCATATAACAATAACATAAAAGTATTCTTCGAGCAAAGTGCTTCACAACAATAACATTACATATGGACAAACAAAATAGTGGATTAACTTTTACAACTTAACCCATTAGTGTCTAAAGGTACTTAAAAGTCTTTCCGTTATTTGTTGTTCCTTTTTTTTTAAAATTACGTATTTTATTTAATTTAAATTTTCAGAATATACTTTTTTATTTGTTTTTAATTACTAATGATACTTATAAGTGCCTTTTTTTAAAAAAAAAACACCCGAAAATAAAAAAGAAAATGTAAAATAGGTTTTTGTGTATCTTTTGACAATGATATATGTATAATAAATGAATTAAATAATGATTAAAATTTGATTTTTTAAAGTTAAATAAAAATTTGGGCACTAAAGGGTTAAGTTTGCTAAACGTTTAAGCTGAAATGGACGAGCAGTTTCCTTTTTTCGTGGATTATAGAGGATTCCTTGTCGCAGAATCATTAGGCACAGTTACTATAATTGTATGATATTGCATTGGGAAGCTCTCTCCTGAACGCTGTAAATTTAATAACGCAAAGTACATATTGATTACTTTACCAACGCTGCGAGCTTATGAAGCTAGATGAAAATATTGACTCGCCATTCACAAACAAGCTTAAAGTAAGAGGGTATGTACAATGTACATACTTCGCGTCTTTCACGGTGTATAGATTCCGAACGTTTTATACTTTCAGAATTTTTATACTAATTAATTGAAATGACATTATCCTCTGAATCAAAGGAGAATAAATCAGATTTTTGTATGATCTTCTTTAACTCTCTGCTCCCCCAGAATACGATGTATTCGATCATGTCTCCTCGATCGGAACAAAAGAAATCGTTTCAGAAATTCTCCACAGAATTTGGATGATGAAGTAATCATATTAAATGAATCAGAATACTTTTTATCACTAATAAACAGTCATTATCGTTTATTGATACGAAAATTATTCAAACTTAAATTATGACGTAGTCAGTCATTGTTATAAATAATGCAAGAATAGTTGCAATAACTTAAATTGAATTTTTATCAAATACAATATTTGCATTCTCATTTAGACATAAATATTACACATTGGTTTGAAAATATTTGGAATAATTAAATTATTAAAGAATAATATGTTTCATCAATTCTTCAATTAAGAAAATACATTTTTATAAAAGATAAAGAGCGAAATTCGATTGTGAACTTTTTTAATATATCCAATGAATGGAACGAATTACTTGTAAATTGATTGTTTGGAGCTCCATTTATTTTTGTAATAACCACCGAATCGAAAATAAAATTTGACTGTACGTTTTTTGGTTTCGAGTATATCAAAAATTCAAGATAGGACAACTGAGACCCACCATATTGATTGTAGTTGGAAGTGGAAAAGGTAGTCTTTGGTCAGACAACAAGTAAACGTCTCAGTGTTTGAAAAAATTCCCAAACCAATTCGATTTAATTTGTTCGTAAATGAGGTTTTATATGATCGGTAATTTATTCGAAATGTATCAACGTTTTTAATTAATTATTGCGTGCGAAATTATATCGAATTCAATTGCACCAGATATCCTGTGAATTTCCCTTACCTCTGTGCACCTCTCGAACACGAGCGACTGCATTTCGAAGCGCATATACTCAGCCAACATTCAAACTCAATTTTCTAGGATACGAAGTGGGTACATAAAAATTTCATTCTACAGATTTTATTTAAAGTTTTCCTGTAAAATCATCGGTCTTCCTTGATTAGTGTTGGTTCTTGGACATTCTATACAAAACCCTGGAGCGTGATATGGCAGAGCATTATGTATAATTAAGTAAAATATACAAGCCGAATTATTTTCCAATTTTGTTGCCAACACTTTTTAGAATTTTAAAAATTTTAAGAATTTTAGAATTTTAAGAAATTTACTTCAAAGGACAGTTCCTTGACTGCTGCTTATTTTAAACAATTTTGTTTATTAATTATATTAGATATAGCTCTCTCAAATTTTGTTGTAATTTATATTTGATTTTAACTAAACAATAAGAAATTAAATAAAGGAACAACCAAATACATATAAAAACCCGTTTTAATTAAATTTTTCTGGAAATGCAAGGGATTAAAATAAAACTTTATAGTACAGTAGAGCGTCCCTTGTTATTCGAATTAATTGGGACCGAGGTGGTTCGGAAAATCTAATTATTCGGCTAATCGAACAGTTATAAAATAACTTATTAACCCTTTGCTTGGTGCTACTTTAACTGGAAAATTAACATTTCTGCCGACCAAGAATATTAGAATTTTAAGAAATTTACTTCAAAGGACAGTTTCTTGACTGCTGCTTATTTTAAACAATCTTGTTTACCATTTTTATTAGATATATCTCTTGAACTTTCTTATAATTTATTTTTGATTTTAACTAAAAAATAAATAAAGAAAGAACCAAATACATATAAGTACCCATTGTATTTGCATTTTCTTTTCTGATGTCGAGAGAGAGAGAGAGAGAGATAGAGAGAGAGTCACCACTAAAAATTGCTGTACCATTATTCAATATATTGTTTATACATTAAATATGTTGGTATCTAATGTATTACTAAATATTTAAATAATGTACGAGGTATTCTATCAATTTCGTATTCATACAAAGAAAAAAATTAATGTAGAATGGAGTTATTCTAGATCGAAAGAAATGTTTAATTTTTAAGTTAAAATATTTTCAAGTTTTAGACATTGTCTTAAATTGTAAATTTAATTTCAAGTATTTCTCTTCAGGTTTGCACATCTCCGTGTAGTAAAATTGCATAAACCATAATTCTAATTTTAAAAAAAACTGCAATTTGTTTACGTTGTATTCACAAAATATAGCGATTACTACTTTCACCCTTCTGTAACCATTAAATCCTAATTCTATTTGGTTTATTAGAATATGTTACGAAGCTTCTAGAAACTGGTTCACCTTACAGTTTAGGAGCCAACATAATAATTTTCCACTAACAAGTTATAATATAAATAATCACGGTTATCTATATTTTCCTCCTTATAAATAATTTCACGGTAGCGTTAATGGAGCCATTAAACGGCTGAATCTGTTAAATACTGTATAACGTCTGAAGAAGCTTTCAAAATGAATCATTTAGAAGATGTACGGGTTTATATAATCAAGTAATAAAACGGTAGTTCATGTAAATTGATTTCAAGAGAATTGTACAATTTATATAATTATAATAATTTATATAAAGTATTTTATATTTATTTGAGTATTGAAACGTTTTTATCAATAAGGGTAATCAAATCTTTACACATTCTATTTTCTTTAAAAATTTTTAAATAATTTAATAAATCGAGGATATACAGAGAAACAAATCCATTATTATATTTCATTTATATGGAAGTAAATTATTATTATTATTATTTTAATGGAAGTAAATGTTTCAGTTGTCCTCTTTTCGATAACAAATTCAAAGCTAGAAATTCTGCATTTTCTTCTAGAGCCAGTTTATAAAATATATGTCTAGAAAAATGTACAATAAAATGTATGTAAAATTTCTAAAATCAATTATCTCGGCTTTGGACTACAAAAAATTGTCAGTATGTCACCTTGTCTTATTTTACAAATAAAAGTATTTGCACTTCCATCTAATAATAACATTTCTATAACCAGATAAGAATTTTAGAAGAGAAATTCTAAATATTCAGTATAATATGATCATTCAGATGTGTAACCGTAAGCAGTTTTATCTGATTTCTTTCAAAAAGCGATATATTCCAAAATAAATGGTTCTTTTAATACATTACGTTAAATGAGAAATAACTTCCAGTTTTATTTTCCAAATTTATCTCGGTCAAAGATAGCCTATATTTCGCATTCATTTGTCATTATTAAACTGCACATTCATTTATGAAACCATCTCTGTTTGAAGCATAAAACACAGTAAAACCATCAGAAAAATTTAAAAATTAATAGAACAGCAGACATTGCACTCCAATTTCTCGCAATGCATTCATAAAACTTTTGGTTAACATAAATATCCACAATCTAATAATTACTGTTTACTTTGTCATAAATGCATAAAATCCGCAGTCTAGTTCTAAGTAGACTCCGAATGTTTATGCAAAATAAGAAGTTTGTACATCAATTGCAACACGCAGGAGCTGAATATAAATTCACATTCTTCATTAATAATATTAATGTGGTGAAAATAATATGTTAATACTTTAATACTCTTAAAGTCTGAATATTTTCACTGTTTTAAATTATACCTGCTCATGTCTGTTATAAATGCATAAAATTCGTAGTCTAGTTGTAAGTGTTTAAAGTTGAGCGATTTCCAGTTTTTTTTTTGACAGGTTACTGGAAATTGCTCAACTTTAAACACCTATAACTTTTGAACCATTGATCCTCCAGGATCGAAACTAGGATTTCTCGCATCCTGTCGTCCAAATCTAATGGATGACATAGGAAATAAGCAAAAATTTATAGAAGAAAGGCAAAAATTTTTGGTTACGTAAGGAAAAGAGCAGCCATCGTCTTGTCTACATTTGAAATTATGTCCGATTCGATCGAATAAAGGTGGAATATTTATATCAGTTCCTTTTTGCAGTAATTGCTGTTCCGAAGGCTCGCATTAGGGCTGCTGGCGAGCTTACCCCTCTCCCTTCGATCATGTGAACCAGGAGATCTCCAGAAGGATGAGGAAACTGGATGACGGCAGGTGGAATGACAGAGTGATACTGAATGTCGGCGGCATACGACATGAAACGTATAAATCAACACTGAAGAAAATACCAGCGACAAGACTTTCTCGTTTGACAGAAGCGTTGGCCAATTACGATCCAGTTTTAAACGAGTACTTTTACGACCGGCATCCAGGCGTTTTTGCGCAAGTATTGAATTACTATCGCACGGGAAAACTCCATTATCCGACAGATGTCTGCGGGCCGCTGTTCGAGGAGGAACTCGATTTTTGGGGTTTGGATTCGAACCAGGTCTGCTGTTTTCTTTATTGCTTGCACAGATGGTTTTAACAGAGAGACAGCTCCTAGAAATAACCTTAACTAACATGAACCATTACCAAAGTGTAACCAGGGCTGGGTAAAATAGTATTTGAAATGAAAGAATAAAAATATTTCCAGAGATTATTTCCAAAACTATGTTATTTTGAATAATTTGAAATATCTATTTATTTTTGTATTAGTGGAACAGAGGTGAGCATTAGTTGGCGGAACAAATATTTCAAATACTATTTAATATTTTAGACTTTAGTTTGCTTAAAGAATAAATAAGATATACAATTTCGAAAATAAAGTATTTATATTTTAACAATCGGAACCACAAAATAAAATATTTCCATTTTAATAATCTGAACACACAAAATAGAATATTGTATGTTTTGCATTGTTATACCTAATACTTTCAGAAATCGCATTACTATAAGTCATAGGTAATTTAATATTTCTTATGTTAACAATAATTTAAAGAAGAAATGGTAATTAATATAAGAAACTATATCATTTACTCTTAAATCTATACATACTCATAAATCTATTGCATGCGAACCATTATTTTCAGCAATAATATTTAAAATTGAAATTGAAAATAAAGACAAAGTACAAATATTTTCAATATTCTTAAAAAATTACTGCCTCAAATAAATTATGTGATTTTCAAAAATTACTGCATCAAATAAAATATTTTATTTTCAAAATTGTACACATACTTTAAAATAAATAGGATTATTTATTATTTACTATTATTAACTATTTAAAATACTATTTTCTCCAGCTCAATAGTGGAAATACTATTTGAAATATTTATTTAATCTTTCAAGTATATGAAATACAGTGACGAGCAAAAATGTAAACATACTTCTCTAGTTTTACATAAAACGTGATAATACAACCTATTTTTCAATTCAATGATAAAGCTTAGGAAATAAGAATTATATGGTAAATATGATAAACATAATATAACAGTTTATTTTCGTTAATATTAACAGTACATAGAATATTTTACAAAAATAAGGATTTGTAGCAATGTTTAAATAATATCCAACACTCACAAATACTGCCGAAAATAAATTTCACTCTAGCTAGTTTAAATTATAATAAATTCTAACACGTGTTTAAGTTATAATGATTAGAACGGCATCTATTGACAAAAGTGACACAGTTCCTAGGTAGCTCATTAAACCATGGCTTACCATCATGCATAAATTGATTTTTAAATATTTAATTAATTAAAAATGTTGAATTATAATTGAGTTACTTCACGAATTATAATTACGAAATAATTCAATTGCATTGAATTGAAAATTTATTATTATTGAGAGTAATAATCAATTAGTATGAAAAATTTTATTTCACTAAAATTTATACAGAAAATTTATTATTATTGAAGGTAATTCAAAAAATACGTACTCCATTTACATACCCTTCTACACAGTATAATCACGATCGTATAGCTATAGCATCTAATGCAGTCGTTATCGCGGATACACAGTGAGGAAATTATGCCAAAGTAATTAACAGAAATGAAAATTTAACTTTGTCCAGCAAAGGTCCTACTTTCAAAATTTTTTGGAACTGCGTCTGCTAAAAATTTTCAAACGGAATCATAAAATCGGATATTCCCTTTCAAGGATCAACGCGAGTCTTTTAAAGGAAAAATACTGGCCGTGTGTTTTGTTAACGCTTGTTTTCCTTCCACAGTAACTTACAATGTAGATGTATAGTGGCGGGCGAAAGAATGTTTCATTAGTTATGTATACGATAAGCACCAGGATCTTTACGAAGTGAAATTTTATTCTGAAGCAGCAATGAATTTTTTATAAATGTATGCACTTCGTGGAAGCGCAAAAACCAAAAAAGGGGACAGAAAATTGATAGTTCATTTACAATTATTAAACAACTGAAGGTACAAGATAGACAAAAGAATGTTTAATTATGTAAATTTTATGAGAATGTTTGCATTTCTGTGATTGCAATTTTGATATTCAAATATTTTGTTAAATTCACTGCGTTGTAGGACCACCGTTACCACGATTATCTTTAGAGTTATAACAATTAGAAGTTATTTGTCTGCAATAATATATATATATATATATATATATATTGCCACTAAAATTCATTAAAAAATTATCTACTTTATTAACGAGAACTAGTTTTTTTAAACTTGTGAAACTATTTCTTTTTAATTGCAGATCATTTTGCAAGATATTTCATATATATGTGCTTTTTAAAGTTTTACATATTTTCGGGTTCCACTTCCTCAAGGGTTAAGGTCTTAGAAATAGAACTGCGTTTCAAAAAATCCTGCAAAACGAACTGTTAAATAAATAAATGAGCAAATCCATGCCGAGGCAAGCAATGCGATAACGCGTTGTTGAAACTTTTTAAATAAACTTTTTTAAATAAAAAAAAGCTAATATAAGCGTGGTAAAATCAGGGTCGTACCGTGCTCTGATACAGACAGACGACACTACAAGGGACCGGCATAAGCAGCGAAATTAACATACAATTTGAATGATTGGATAATGAAAAATCTTTACGCAAGACGACGCAAGAGAAGAATAAATTAAAAATAAACTCTTACGTGCATTTTGTGCAGTTTTTCTTTTTAAATCGCAATCGAAGGCTGTTTTAAAGAGAAAACATGAAAGGGGCGGCGTTTCGAAGAACTTGCATCATACTGAGATAATCTACCGCACGGCCCTGTACAGAAATTCCAATATTAAACGGTCTTTCGTCCATATGTATAACGTTTCGCAGTATAACATCTCGGTAATTACAAAACTTACCTGCGGCTTTCGCATTCCTCGTCTACTTGGATCGTCACTGAATTATTTCATAACTGCGTGAACGATTCAGCGTAACTAACCGCATCTGTCTATCCATTCCGTGGTTCGAATCTGGAGCACAAATGTGCTTTGACACCGCAGAAAACGTCTCTTTCGAAATGCACAAACCATGCAATCACTGTTGACCCCTACGGGTTAGAAACGTTTGTTCGATGACCATTGAAATTACAACATCGTACTGCCTAGCCCTACTTTCCACACAACCAGACTTTACACCTAACCGTCCGTTACACGCACAGTAAATTATTAAACACGTTGATTGCCAAACACAATTTCCCAAACATCCTACAAAGTCGATCTAATTTAATTAATGAAATCAGAACTGGGAAGACAATATTGATCGTGGCCTGACGACTGACTTAATGTTTACGCAAAATAAGATTTCTATGCATCATTCGCAAGAAGAAGATGTTGAAACTTATTTTGTAAATAATTTCAATTATTTCAATATGGCGTGTTTATATTATTAGATTTGTTGCATTCATGACAATTGATTTCAAGTAAATTGTACAATGTACATAATTTATATAAAGTATTTTATATTTATTCGAACATTGAAACGTTGTTCTCAATAAGAGCAATCAATTCTTTACACATTCTACTTTCTTTAAAATTTTTTTAATAATTTAATCAATCGAGGATATAGAGAGAAACAAATACATTATATTTGATTTATATGGAAGTAAAATATTATTATTATTATTTTATTGAAACAAATTATATTGAAACAAATGTTTCAGTTGTTTTCTAGAGCCAGTTTATAAAATATATGTTTAGAAAAATGTACAATAAAATGTATGTAAAATTTCTAAAATCAATTATCTCGAGTTTGGACTACAAAAAATTGTTAGTATGTTACCTTGTTTTATTTTCCAAATAAAAGTATTTGCACTTCTATCTAATAATTTAATTAACGAAACTAGAACTGGAAAGAAAATATTTATCGTAGCCGAACTCAGCTGATCTTTATGCAAAATGAGATTTTTATGGATCAATCTCAAGAAGAAGATGTTAAATATAATCTTTTGCAAATAATTTCAATTATTTGTACATAACATGTCACAATGAACATTTTTACTTTTAACCTAGTGGAAAAACATAGCCACCTTATACAATACAATAAATACACTGCGTATCTTTATGCAAAATAAAAAATTTCTTCATCAATTGCACGAAACAGGAGTCACCTACAAATTTTTTCTTTTCTTAATTATCTAATACAGTTGAAACTACTACACTGATGTTGATCTTTTTAATATGTTCACTGCTTTAAATAAAAGCATAAAATCTGCAATTAATAACCGATTAATAAACAATATACAAAATCAACATACAATAACTGATTTCGAAAATCAGTTTGCTTGGATAAATTTTTAATATTCGAAAACTAAGTTTTATATGCCAAAACGAATACATAAAACTTCATTAAATACTTGATTTAATAGGTTAATGTTTTGATTTGTGAAATTGCCTCGAGCACATTATTATAGTAATATTAATGTTCATGAATCAATCCATTGTTTGACACGCGAATCCATAAACTCATTCTGTTATGCTATTTTACGTAGCAGCAAAAGCCGTGCAGTAATAACTCATTGTTAGTTTTCGAGAAAATCGATACTGAAAATCTGCAGAGTAATTTCGCAAATACGTAATGATGAAGAATGTTTAAATTTTGAATTGTTCGTTGTGCGACTATTCAATTATTTCCGGCTTATTTAGCATACTATTGATCAATCCTCTAGAATTAGATGTTCCGAAGACAACTGTTAAACGGTCGGTCTTCTAAACATAGATTTTATGTATTCAAGCAGAAATGCATGATCTACTGATGTTCTCAGTCAGTCTTGTAAATATTAATACTAAAGATGAAAGGGCGAATAGAAGTTAGTGGCGGATAAAAGAGAGTTTAAAGATAGTGTTTCTGTATATTAACTTTTTATGAGACGTTCACTAACTAGTATGTGGCATTTTTCTGATTTAAATTACATTAAACACAATTAAGGAATTGTATATCAAGGCTTCACTATAATTGTTAAACTGCATATTTTTATACAAAATAGAAATTATCTATATCAATTACAAAGAATAGAAACCAAACAGAATGTTATTTCTACCCTTAATTTTAATAGATGAGAAATCATATATATATATACATTTCTTCAATTTTTAAAATTTTCTTACAACTTTCGATTTTATTTTACTCAATTTTGCTAAAAATGCATGAAGATTCGCAGTCTAGTAATTATAAATATCACAATTTTTACAAACTCAAATCTTATCTTACACGTTATTATGACTAGACTGAGGATCTTGCAATTATGGCTTTTGAAATTGTTGAAAAATTGCTAGGATATAAAATATGACTGAATTTAGTACGAATTTAATTTATTTCAGGTCTCAAAAGGCTAAGGCCACAGAGAATAAGATTTCTTTTAAATGTGTCATTATGAGACTGAGGATCTTTATGCATTTATAGCAAAATTGAGTAGATGAAATTAAAAGTTGTAGGAAAATTTTAAACATTGAAGAGATGTATATATATATAATTTCTCATCTATTAAAATCATTAAGACAAGAAATAATTTTAATAATTTTTTAGAAAAGAAACAATTTAGTTTCTATTTCTTGTAATCGATGCAAACTCATACTGAAATTGAACTATTCTGTGTTTGTATGAATGGTGCTTTAATGTAGAAACAGACGAATAAACCAAAAAAGTTCATTGTCGTACTGTGTGATGAGGACGGCCCAGAATAGATAAATGTTATCAACATTTACAAAACCATTTAGTGTTAAAGTTCCTGGTACTCATATACTGACATTTTAAACTTTCCTTTGTCGGTCACTGTGTATTTATAATTAAGCAGCGGATTTCATGCATTTATGGCAAAAATGAGTAAGTGTAACCTAAAACAGTAAAAACATTAGGAGAATTTAAAACTACTGTTAGGAATATTGTTTTCGACTTATATGAAACATATTTTAAAAGAAAATAAATTTCTCTTTCGCTCGACTTTGTTACAATGAACAGATAGAAAATTTCTATTTCACCAAAATTGTTAAAAAAGTTATATCTAACAACGAATATATTGCTGGACCATTATTTAAACAGTTCTAGAATGTATATGAAAACCTAGGAAATTTATTTATCCACAAAAACGAGTATTATGTTTCTTGCATATTCTCTGCAAGGAATATTGTAATGAACGGAATAAATTTTTCCCTCGTTCCAATTTTCACAAAGTAAGCTATGAAAATTGGAATTTACATGAAGAGCTGTCTCGACATTACCAAGGTGAGGCATGCTGATATTGAAGCGCTTTTAGTATGATAGGTATTGAACTCGCAAAAATATTTAACACTTATTTTTTGATCAGCCAACGACTATGATACGAGACAGAATATTACTCTCAAAATGAAGCTGAAACATCTATTTTATCGAATTAGCGGCGTGCACAAAAATTTTCAAATGTATTTTTGCATATCTTGATTATTATGACAACATACAAGTTGACACCGAAACAAATCATGGAAACAGTCAAAGAAGTTTAATAGCGATGAAATATGAACGTAATTTGAAATATAACAGATTTATTATCAATAGGCTGCAGATCTTAAATATAAAAATTATTTTGTATTGTTTGATGTTATATCTAATATAAATGGTAAATAAAATTGTTTGAAATAAGTAGCAGTCAACGAACTGTCCTTTCGAGTAAATTTCAAATAGAACGCTTCAAAGAGCAGGGAGTTGTTGGTAATAAAATTGAAAAATAATTCGGTGTGCAAAGGGTTAATTTTGTATTTACAACTCTGGACTAGTTTTCGGTGCATTCATCTCCGAGTACATTTTCTATCATTGTTTAATAAATTCCTGAATACCGTTCCGGAAAGACTTCATCATTCTCTGGAAATACGTTTATCATGTTCTAGAGCATGCACAGAAGGATGAATCTGTATGTTCGAGGAACATATTTCGGAGTGAAAACTCGATAAAGCATGCTATTTGAACCGCACATCCGAAAACTTCGACATTTTGACTGACACTGAGCAGGAACCAGAGCGTGCTTATACGTTCAGAAGCTATGTGTGATGGAGGCGACATACCAGGCGACAACGCTGAATTAGTTTATCCAATTTTCACTATTAAAAACCAAAATCTAACAAACGAGACGAACGTTGATTCTTTTACGCCAAACACCGTTTACACTTGTTAATAATCGCGAATCTGTATGCAAACTAAAATAATGTTATGCAGAGATTGTGGAAAGCAGATCCCTAGTAGCACAAAAATATTAGATAGATATGTTTTTCAAATATTGGAAAAATATTTTATAGCCACACTTTTTCATATGAGAAAAATATTAGGTCTGAATATTGTATACATGCACGAGAATAAACATTATCTGTATATTAGGAAGAAATATTCTATTTCTAATATTAAATATAATAATATGAAATAAATATTATTTGTATATTACGCACAAAATATTCTACTTCTAATATGAAATAAAGATTCATTTAATATTTAGAAAAAAATATTTTTCTCTTAAGATGAAATAGATATTTCCTCCATATTTAAAAAGAAATATTTGTTACTTATAAAATAAATATTGTATGTATATTTGAATATTAAGAGAAGATTGAATCTCTTTTTAATATTATATTAATGTGTATACAATATTTTGTGCTACTAGGGATGTTAAATAAAAATTCATTTCATCCCCTAATAGTTCTTTCACACTGAAAACAACGTAACAATATTTTTTAATCTTTCTAAACCGTCATTCATTTTAACAATTGAAAAAAAATATTCTTTCCTTATAAAATTTTCTTTTCATTTGCTTCCATGTATAATAGAGAAAATTTCAAGGATAATAAGATAAGGTTGATATAATGTAATTTACACACTCGTGTATATGTATAAACCTCGATCGAGGTATCAGAAATAAAAGAAAACATACACTGCATAGTTTCTACGAAAGATTTTAGGCAAATTTTCGCTAGCCGATTTGAATTCTCCTTTTAAAGCGACTGTTTTTCGGATTGCCAAGCTATGGCTATAGTGTGTCCTTGCTCTTAACCATTTCACAGCACAGTTGCATAGCTTGTACGTACAGTGGTGTGAGTAGTCGCGAATCCAAGCCCTTATCGTCGCTGCTATCCAGGCAGCTAGAGCTTTAGGAATCGCAGACTGTTTTCGTTCTCTACCTCCCTCGCTCCTGAATGGCTTGGAAGATATGCAGATATATAAATATGCATGACAAACCTGGTTATGGTATCGCAAAATCAGTGCAAGTAATATTACAAAAATGTTGATCAAACGTAATATAATAATAGTAATAATAATAACAAGAAGAAAAATACTGCTTGAAAAAGCGCTTTATTTTAATATCATTCCTAATTCATCATGAAATAATGATATGTGTAAGGATTTCATGGAAGAATGATCTATATAATTAATGACCCTCAAAACTTAATACATCATAGGAATATATTAAAAAATAAAATCGATATCGTTTTATACGTATTACTGCGAGCGAAAATAATTGATCAATCTTTGTACGATTAAAAATTGATTGATTCAATCGATTGTTAATGTTAATCGTCGATCGTTATTTAAAAAAAGAAATGATCGAAAAATTAAAGAGTGATTTAATCAATTGTTGCAGTTAATCGTCACACGGTCTATTCATAAATAGTAATAAGGAGGGAGAGAGAGAGAGAGACAGACAAAGAATTGACGATGAAATTTTTAGCATGTGTATAACTAACATAGATCTACAAAAGATATATATTTTTAGCATGTGTGTAACTAACATAGATCTACGAAAGATATATATTTTTAGCATGTGTATAACTAACATGGATCTACAAAAGATATATATTTTTAGCATGTGTATAACTAACATAGATCTACAAAAGATAGATATAAAATTGTAGCATGTGTATAACTAACATAGATCTACAAAAGATATATATTTTTAGCATGTGTATAACTAACATAGATCTACAAAAGATATATTTTAAATTTTCATTAAGGGTCCAAATAAAAAAGTTAAAAAAAATGCCTTTTTTAATTTTGCAAGTAACCTTGAAAAATATAATCTTATGGAAAATCTTTTCTGTATATCATTTCGTAAACCAATGCATCTAATTGATTATCAAAAATCAGGTCGTTTGGTACAGTTATAAAAAAGTTATTCTATTTTAAAAGGTGTAGGTACACTTTGTACACCCACTGTATTTGGATAAAAGTATTGTAATTACTGTATTTCCAATACCTTTTATTTGAATTGGCTGAGCACTGTTAAATGTGTCGACGAACTCTGGCTACGTGTTTCAGGTGGAACCGTGCTGTTGGAGTACGTACAGCATCCACAGGGACACCAAGGCCACGCTGGCAATACTCGACAAGCTCGATGTAGAAGGCGAGAAGCTAAGCGACGAGGAAATCGCGCGGCTTTTCGGCTACGAGGAGGAACACAACAGAGGGACCTTATCGAGATGGCAAAAACTACGGCCAAGGATCTGGGCTCTTTTTGACGAGCCATACTCATCCGTCACGGCGAAGTGTATAGCCTGTGTTTCAATACTTTTCATCTGCCTCTCGGTTCTCTGTTTCTGCCTGAAGAGTCACACGACAACGAAACGCTCGAGAAACAATCAACGGCATGCGGAATTGTTGCGATCGGAATCGACTTCGAACAAGGACGACGTCGATTCGTACCCTGTGCTCTTTTACCTCGAACACACGTGTAACGCGTGGTTCACTTTGGAAATTATCATTCGCTGCTTGGTGCGTATTCGAAATTACTTGCTACACTGCTAGCGAAAAGCAGATACGTTTCCACAAAGTCACTCGTTCAAGTCTGTAGAAACCAGTGCCGATCAAACGTGAACAATTGCGAAACGACACAGAGCACTTGGGTACAGTTTATCGGGGCCGATTAGCTTGCCGATTCAAGGGAGCATGACTAAAACGCTAACAATAAGGTGATTTCTGTGTTTTTTCTTTTATCTGGGTATACGGTGGGGCTGTTTCAGGCTTTGAGAATTGTTTAGGTCATGTTCAAGGAACGTGTACTGATTTTTTCTTGTACACAAAAGGTGACTGCTATACATTGATTTAGAAAAACTCCTTGCAATTTTTATAACATTACGTGCTTGAATGAAGAAATTCATTTAATAGTTTCTAATGAAATTTATCCTTTCAACTTCGATGAATATAACATGTGAATGGTATACATTGATTTAGAAAAATTACAACACAGAATTCATTTAGAATTTCTTGCAATTTTTATAACAACACGTGCTTGAATGAAGAAATTCATTAAATAAATTCTAATGGAATTTGTCCTTGCAAAATCAATGAATACAAAATGTGACTGCTATACATTGATAACACTGAATTCATTTAAACTCCTTCCAATTTTTATAACAATACGTGCTTGAATGAAGTAATTCATTTAATAGTTTCTAATGAAATTTATTCTTTCAACTTCAATGAATACAAAATGTGACTGCAATACATTGATTTAGAAAAATGACAACAATGAATTTATTTAAGTTTCTTGAAATTTTTATAACATTACGTGCCTGAATGAATAAATTCATTTAATAATTTATAATGGAATTATCCTTGCAAACTGAATGAATACAAAATGTGACTGCAATACATTGATTTAGAAAAATGACACAATGAACTTATTTAAATTTCTTGAAATTTGTAGAATGATACGTGCTTGAATGAAGAAATTCATTTAATAATTTCTAACGGTGTCTAAAGACTTATTAAAAAGAAATCAATACGATTATAGAGAGTGCTAGGGATTCATTAATGCATATGTAGTTCTTGATTGAAGTGTTTGATATCCTGCTCTAGATCTTGTTAAATGTTCAAGTACGTAGAAATTGATTTGCATAAGGAGAGAGGGGCAATCAATATGATTATTAATTAAATTAAAAATATCGACGTTCTTAACTTCTACTAATTTATCTCATATCTTAAATTGCGCCGACTCATTTTCGTCATAAATGCATAAAATCCGCAGTCGAATTATCAGGCACACATGGCTAAAACGCTAACAATAAGGTGATTTCTGTGGTTTTCTTTTGTCTGGTTATAAGATGGGTCTGTTTTAAACTCTGAAGATTGTTTAGCTCATGTTCAAGGAACGTGTTGAATCTTCAATAGCAACAGCAATTTTCATTGCGAACTAACAAAGTCACCCTCAATAACGACATCTAATAGTCTCATTTGAGATTGCAATGTAAAAAAAAATTTCTGTGCTTTCTTTTGGTATAGCACAATTATTGAAGTCTTATTAATAGGCTTCAAATTCACAAAAATTTGTCGATGCACTAATTTGAAAATTATGTGAGCAGTGCAATATGATAATAAACAGTGCTTGATGGATGAACGTTTTAAAATAACCATAAAACAAACTCTAAACTAATCATAACATAAATTTTCATCATTTAGTTTGACTCATGTGAATACATGATCTGTAAATGTTAAAATGAAATTCACAAACAGTTTGTCGATGCACTAATTTGAAAATTATGTGAGCAGCGCAATATGATAATAAACAATGCTTGATGGATGAACGTTTTAAAATAATCATAAAACAAATTTCTTTAAACTAATCGTAACATAAATTTTCTGTAAAAATATTTTCCCGTATAAATGTACAGAGAACACATTGTGAGAAATATCGCAACATGCATGTTTCTGTGTTCAGCATAGCTTATACAACTGTTACTTATGACTTACGATATATCCGAATGATTACATTATGGCAAACATCAGAAATTGTATAAGTCACTCTGCTGAAACACAATGGCATAACGTTAGGTAAACCGCACTTTGCGCGTGCAGCAACTTAGCGGGCTATCTAATTCGTTTTGACCCAAGTTGTTAACTCAAATGAATTGGCTCACCAGGTGGCTGGGTAATTTCTCGGCAGGCCATATGATTTAAACGTGGGTTACCGCAAGTGAGAAATTACTACTACCAATATAATATAATGTGGGATACTCTATATGAAATAATCATTATAGCTTCAAGTTATTGTCTGTGCTAGCTGATTCACCATTTCCTTATCACTCGAATGGTGACTCTGAGAGGCGCCACTCAAAATTCCTGTATTATAGTTCAAAATATTATTTAAATTATCAAATATTAGGTTCTAAAGAAAGAAATGCAGGATTTTTGTTTTCCTTGTTTTCATTGCAATTATATACCTATAAATATTTACCTTAATTTAATGAGTTATATGTCACTTTAAAACTTGTTTTACGCTTTATTCAATTGTGCTTTTAATATTTAATTTTATTCAAAATTTTATTAAATTATTTATTAGATATGTCGGTATCTAATGAATTACTAAACATTTAGTTATTAATAAAATTTAAAAAATCATGGAGAACGAAAATATTATAGGTCGAAAGAATTGTTTAATTTTCAAGTTAAAATATCTCCGAGTGCAAGGGGTTAATAAAAAGGTGTTCAAGTTTAAAAACTGTATGTGCGAGGGCAGTTCAGTGCTTGATAAATTGAAATTCAATTGAATCACAATTGAAATACACAAATACATATTGAATTTGCAATAGACTATTCGACAGATTATCCAAAGAAAATACTTTGTACCAATTTTCAATCCTATTTGACGGCATCAGGAGTAGTAATAGAGTGACAAATTTTAAGATTTTCCCTTTCTCTTATCCTTTATATATTGTAGCTATTAGAATACACATCTACGAATTTTTTCAGACTTGTTAACTTCGAAACCGAATTTTAAGAAATAAAACAAATTCAAAATGTCGATTTCCTGTAATAGATATGAAATACTAAGGTTATATTTTTGCAGGTGTAGCATCTCATTATAGTAATTAGCATACAAGATCTTCAGATTTTCAAAGTGGAGGAAACGTAGTTAAACAAATAAAAAATTGGTAATTTTCGAGCGCCGAGAAATGTGATTATTAAAATTGAGATTAAATTGTTTTTAACTATTTCATTTCTTTGGTTATCAATGAAATTCGATCGGAAAAGAACTCATCAGACAATAGTGCATTAAATTAGGTAACAAATTTCGATTTCTGAAATAATTTTCTTTACTATATATACTTACTGTATTATTTATTATACTTTGATTGTACTTATTGACCATCGTGCTGTGTGTCGCAGAATAAGGGTGACATAAAGTCATATTTCGCTTTTGGCAAGGTCCACTGTATTTCGACGGAACTGAGAAGTGGCGAGAGACTGAAGAGTCAGCCAGTAAAATCCTCATTCTGACGGATTCAATTACAGGTCAGCCCGAGTCTGAAACGATTCGCCGTCTCACCGGTGAACGCGATCGACTTAGCAGCGACGTTGAGCTTCTACACGGAGTTCCTAACGGAGTCTAGCTTGTATCTGGAAGTCCTGTCGATAGCCCGAGTCCTGCGGCTCTTTAAGCTGACGAGGCATTCTCCGGAGCTTAGGATCTTGATTCATACCTTCAAGGCGTCTGCTAAGGAATTAGCCTTGCTGGTCTTCTTTCTCGTTCTGGGCATCGTTGTCTTCGCTAGTCTTATCTTCTACGCGGAACGTCTTCAAGTAAGTGGATCGCCGAGAGGATACTATTAACACTAACCGTAACGAGCACAAAATGCAGCTGCTATACACTGTTTTATAGAAATCACAACATTGAATTCATTTAAACTCCTTACTTTTTCTGTAACATTCCGTGCTTGAATGAAGACTTTTTTAAATAATTTCTATTAGAAATATCCTTGCAACTTGAATGAATACAAAATGTGACTACTATACATTGATTTATGAAAATGACAACGCAGAATTTATTTAGAATTTCTTGCAATTTTTAGAACAATATATGCTTGAATGAATAAATTCGTTTAATAATTTCTATTGGAATTATCCTTGCAACTTGAATGCATACAAAATGTGACTACTATACATAGATTTATAAAAATTACAACATTGAATTTATTTAGAATTTCTTGCAATTTTTAGAACAATATGTGCCTGAATGAATAAATTCATTTAATAATTTCTAATGGAATTATCCTTGTAATTTGAATGAATAGAAAATGTGACTGCTATACAGTGATTTATGAAAATGACAACGCAGAATTTATTTAGAATTTCTTGCAATTTTTAGAACAATATGTGCCGGAATGAATAAATTCATTTAATAATTTATAATGGAATTATCCTTGCAACTTGAATGAATACAAAATGTGACTGTTATACATTGATTTATAATGTAGGGTATTAATTGTTATTTGTGTGTGCTGTCACCTGCTGTTTTATTTCCTTCTTAACATCTTCCACAATAACTAGAACGTCTTTATCCCGAAAAACGTCGTACAGAAGGAAAGAAAATTTATATTTTTAGTATGGCTACATTTATTTTAATACTTCAATATTAATTACAATCGAATCAAATTTAATTTCATCGAAAAAGAAACGCATAACATTCATATTTGTTAGACTTTGTTAAAATTCGTTCAATTTTTTATGACATAATATCCACACTAGTATAAACTATATCGTATTTACGTTAATCGTAGAGAAAGTGTTGTAATGACAAGTTTATTAGTCTTGCGTTACGTCCCCTTAAATGTTCATGATTGAAGAGTCACTCAGTGGAAAGGTTAAGGGTGCTATAAATCACATGTTGTAATTTGATCAGATTATCCATCGGAACGTTACAATAGCAATTCCTTCGTTGGAGGAATGTAATAGGGAGGAAGTAGATTTCTCCCTTGTGCAGATTATTCATTAGAGCTACTGCCATTTGATTGATACTCGTGATAGTGGTCTTAATATCATCTATTAATCTCCGTGATACACGCATCGAAACAGTAGAAGGGGACCAAAAATGCATCAACCACTTCTTTGACTAAAAGCCGCCATTTATATTCCTTTGAAGCATTAAGAGCGACGCAAAAGTGGAATTGGGACATCAGAAGCAATGAGTAATCGAGAGTTGGATCGTCTTCATCTTTTCTTTTTAAATATGAGACTTGAATTACATTATGAATGGCATCAAATGAATTTAAACACTTAACAAAATAATTTTCACACTGTATTTCATCACAATGTATTCGGTTGTCCTGAGAAACAAAATAGTAATTCATTTAATTTGCAATAATGATTACCACTACCGTTTACAGTTATTTTTAAAAGAAAACGTATCTACTTGTGCTTGATAATTCGACTGCGGATTTTATGCATTTATGACGAAAATGAGTTGGTGAAATTTAAGATAAGAGATAAATTAGTAGAAGTTAAGAACGTCGATATTTTTAATTTAATTAATAATCATATTGATTGCCCCTCTCTCCTTATGCAAATCAATTTCTACGTACTTGAACATTTATCAAGATCTGGAGCAGGATATCAAACACTTCAATCCAGATCTACATACTGATTAATTAATCTCTAGCACTCTCTATAATCGTATTGATTTTTTTAGTGAGTCTTCACACAGATTTAAAAGACAATTATATAGGATACACGGATAATACCATACCTTTTGTATCATGAGCTTTTGTGCATGCCCTTTCTTTGTTATTTTACGTAAAGTATTTTTTCAATTGTGTAAACATTTATGCAAGAGAGCTTCGGTCCGTTTTTATAATAAAATAAAATAAGACTAGCTAATAAACATCTTGGAAAGATTTAAATAGTTTCGTCCAATTTTACGAAAGTTGTCGTCTTTTTAAAAGTATCCCAATATTAATGGGACAGACTGTACAGTTTGATAAGTGATTTGTACTTATTCAATTCTTCGGAGCAGGTGTCTCGCGACTGGAAGGCGTCCATTTGATGCTCTGAACGAGATACGCGCGTCTATGTATATTGAGCCTATAACTTCAGTTTTTATATTGCATTCCATGCTATAGCAATGAAAGTCAAGCGATTGAAAAAAAGAACTGAATTACACTGCCGTGAAATGTCCTCACGAGATATCGTTTAAAGTGTCGAATAAAATGTCGAATGGGTTAGGAAATCACTTTGTGAAATGTCTGGTTCTGAAATACGGAGACGGTGTAAAATAAGTATGTAGAGTTTATACACGGCTCATATATTCAACAAATATATATACGCATATATGTACTTGTCCTTTGTATTGTACTTTTTATTGTAATAAGTTTAAATGCACTTAATTAATGTACTGTAATGTAATTAATTAATTTACTGCAATGTACTTAATTAATGTACTTGCGATAATCTGACAAAAAAATATTTTAAACAAAAGTTGATCAGTTTTCGATTGGCTATACATTGCAATGAAGAAAGTTCGAAATTTTTTTTTTATCATTATAAAGGCCACGTTTATTATTTTAAATGGCATTTCAAGATCATTCAAAGGCCAAAACCATTCAAATGGTACTCAAAATATTTTTTATACCCCCACAATTGCAGGAGAAATTTTGGGTACACCACCCTGTGTAATAAACACATAATTTCAACAAAATTATAGCAATCGCGCCAGACTCTGAAAGCTCGTCAGAATATTTCATATTCGCTCATGAAGAATCGAGGATTGTGATTGCATTATACATTGCTTTTGGCTTCAGGATAACCCAAATAATGACTTCAACACTATACCGCGCGGCCTATGGTGGGCTTTGGTGACCATGACAACGGTTGGCTATGGCGACATGACGCCGAAAACTTTTCCGGGAATGTTCATCGGGGGAATGTGTGCGATTGCTGGGGTCCTAGCTATTGCTCTTCCCGTTCCAGTCATCGTCAGTAATTTCTCGATGTTTTACTCGCACACACAGGTTCGTATCCTTAGCGCAATATGTACCTTTCTTATCGCTACTATCTACTTTCCTTAGTCCTCGTAAGACGGATGCCGCCAAAGGGCGGAACTTACGTTTAGGGGAGGACACTCGGCCTTGATCTTCACATGTGTTGTCAACGGCACGATTCTCAACAACTTTTCCCTACACATGTTACCTTCTCGTTCCACAGTGGCGCTTATACAGGGTGTCCTAGCATCGCACAGTGCGGTAACCTGTGGACGAAAATAATATTAAATGTCTAAATATTAATTGTCTAAATATTAATTGTCTAAATATTAATTGTCTAAAAATTAATACTAAATATTAATTGTATAAATATTAATTGTCTAAATATTAATTGTCTAAAAATTAATACTAAATATTAATTGTATAATATCCACTGGACACTATGTTGAAACTATATTCTATCATCTAAATTATTCTGTTTATCAATAGAAAATTCAAATAATTCAGTAGCGGATTAGTTAGAAACGTTTATCTTTCTCAAGAAAATCGTATATTAAGCAGTTTATTGATTCAAAGCGTCACTTACTTTCATGGTATCAGGGAAAAAGATTTTATGAAATATGTCCTATAGGATATGGTCATTTTTCTCACCATTTTATCTTTTAAATAGAGATATTTCAAGAAGGGTTCCAAAAATCCTGTAGTTTTTGTTTTCTTTTCGTAATTAGTAGACATACTTCAATTCCCTACAAGTTTTTTCTGCTACAAACTGCTACACTGAAAGTTATTCAACATTAACCCTCGGCGAATGCTACTTTTATAGTCAGCTATGAACTTTTTATTAAAACTGAACTAAATTTTACTGAAACTTTTTATCTGGTAAACTAATCCTTCTTACATCTCAGGAACACTTGTTCGGTCCCATTTAAAAGAAGTTATTCGTTCGTAATGGGTGTCCACAGAATTTTACCCCGACTGTAAATGAACGTGTACACACTAACATGAAGGTAAGATGGTCAGTAGGGTTCAGTGACGCTACCCTTCGTGGAATACAGCGGAAGTCGTCATCGATCCCTAATCTCCTCGAAGCATTTTGCGAGACACGCTCGAGGATCGATCACGGACTTGTGTACTTTCCACGAAGGTCCGTGCCGCCTAAAAAGGTCATTGCCCTAATACTGGTCAGGCTCCAATTTTCATATTTTTGAAGTAGCAAATTAAACATTTGCTTAGACTTCTATTTCAATGTAATATATAAGGTAATATAAAATACAAGGTAATATTAAATAAAAATAAAAGGTAATTTTTGCTAAATAAAATTAACCCTTTGGGTACATTTGATTGAGTAAATTAAACATTTGCTAAGACTTCTATTTCAATGTAATATGTAAGGTAATATAAAATATAAGGTAATATAAAATACAAGATAATATAAAATACAAGGTAATATAAAATAAAAATGCAACCCATTGGGTACATTTGACGACTTACACTTATGTTCCTTTGATATATTTATTTTTATTTCGTAAAACCATGTAAATAATATCACTACAATAAATGAAATCTTACAGAGAATTTATTATTTTTACATTAATCCATACATCCAAAAACTTAAATTGATTCCATATACAAAAAATCTTTAAATAAATCGGTACCCAAAGGGTTAATTAAACTCCAAATAGATGAGCGAACTTCAGCGAATTAAGTAACGTAGGAAATCACTTGCTACAATTTTAACATCTCATGAGAATATAGGAAAAAGGAATATTGAAGAACAAACAGTAACAAAATGTTCTTCATATTTAGACAGGCCTAAACATAATTGAGAACTAGACTGCGGATCATTATCCATTTATGGCTTCAAAAAATCTTCAAAAACAGTTAGAATATAAAATTCCACAGAATTTAATATGATTTTTATTTAAAATCCTGGTAAAATTAAAAATTGTATAAACAACCGCAGTTTATTGACAACTATAATATCCATGAGTCGTCTCACCTGGAAAATCTGAATTAGCTCGTCTAATAGGTTGAAAATGATCTATTTCAGATTTTTCATTTTACAATATTATAAAAATTATAGTAGCAGCCTTGCGAGAAACTACGACATAAATCGATTGTTTAAAAAGTCAATACTAGGACACCCTGTTGATATTTGGAATGAAATAGTTTACGAGACTTTAAAATCATTTTATTTCAAGATAATGATTGATTTGCAACTTATGGTTCTTTCGAGACTTTTAGAATAGGTAAAATCAGGTGAAGAAGCCATGATAAAACATTCTGTTACACCCTGTACACACATATGACAATAAAAGTCACGGCAAGTATTGTTCAATTTTGTAATTTCTAACAGAAGAATTTAATTTAGAACTATTCAGGGAACAGATCATTTTCTACTGGAAAATTGAAGAAACTACATAAACTGCTCTGATTGCTCGATACTCCCAGTGCGGGAAAAACAAAATGGCAAATATGCGCGATATTCTTTGGAACGGTCCTGCTGGGAAGTTTCAGTAATCTACATCAGCAAAGAAAATAGCCTGGAGCAAAATACCTTGCGGCTAGAAGAGCCCAGCGAATTTTCAAGCGCTTTAACCGAATCAACCGATTAGAACGTGGAGATTCAATTTGTATGGTTTATTACGCTTTTGATCATAATTTCGACCTAAACATTTTGAAGTATACGTACAGGGTTGATCGCCTAATATTTCAACGTAAAATATCTCCAATGCTTCTAATGATTCGAGAATATGTTTTGCCACTTGTCGTATAATAACCAGTCGTACTTGCATTTACAATGTACACTTCAAACAGAATCTATTAAATATGAATGTTAGAGAAAGCAAATTCAACGATGTGTGATATGTTAACCTCCGCGTGAACTTCAACGGGGTGTTGTTTCAGAAAGTGTTCAAAATGTTCACCATTAATCTTCATGAATATTATTTATTAATCATGATGAATATTATTTATTAATCTAGATGAATATTTTATATTAATATTGATGAATATTATTTATTAATCATGATGAATATCATGCATTTATCTGGCTGAATACTATTAATCTTGATGAATATCATATATTAGTCTTGCTGAATACTATTAATCTTGATGAATACTATTAATCTTGATGAATGCTATTAATATCGATGAATGCTTTTAATCTTGATGAATGCTTTTAATCTTGATGAATGATTTTAATCTTGATGAATACTATTCATTAAACTTGATGAATATCCTTCATTAATCTTAATGAATACCATTAATTAATCTTGATGAATATTATTTATTAATCTTGATGAATATTATTTATTAATCTTGAAGAACACTATTAATCTTGAAGGACACTATTAATCTTGATGAATACTATTAATCTTGATGAATATCATATATTAGTCTTGCTGAATACTATTAATCTTGATGATTGCTATTAATATCGATGAATGCTTTTAATCTTGATGAATGCTTTTAATCTTGATGAATACTATTCATTAAACTTGATGAATATCCTTCATTAATCTTAACGAATACCATTAATTAATCTTGATGAATATTATTTATTAATCTTGAAGAACACTATTAATCTTGAAGGACACTATTAATCTTGATGAATACTATTAATCTTGATGAATACCATGAATCTTGATGAATGTTATTAATCTTCATAAATATTATTAATCTTAATGAAGGTCTGTTTACAAGCACCAAAAACAATAACACGACACGCTGTTCCAATGAAAGTAAAATGCCATCTATCGGTTCTGCTCGGTAAGCGGCGCGCTTACCTGACAAAAACACTGCAGATTGCTCAACTTTAAACAACCATAACTCCTGAACCATTGATCCTACAGAATCAAAACTTTAATCTGCGAAATACGTTTTAAATTAAAAAAATTTAATTTAAAAAAATTAAAAACGAAATACATAATTTATAGGAGAAATACAAAAATTTTGAGTCCGACAGAGCAAGTCTTACCCCTTTAAAGTGCTCCTTCACAAAGAAATCTGTTTCATCCACCGTATATTTAAACTTTCTTCCGACCCACTTTACGTATTATCAACGGAAGCAGAAATATTTATAGAATAAGACATATACGTGACAAGCATGCGTGCTAGAAAAGTTCATGCGAACGGGTAGAATTTTCTTTTCTCCACCGGATTAAGTTGCTCCGACTGACCGAGATTGTACACAATGAGTATGTGTCCACCGAGGACACGAGACCGGAAGTTCATTCAGGAGCGACATGTAAACTTTCCACATTCGACTCGCCAATTTGAAAGTTTCCAGGGCAAGAAGTTTCGCTCGCCTAAATTTTTTATACCGTTGTCCGAAGTGTGTAAATTGCGCGTCCGAAGCCGGTCACGGGGTCCAATTAATAGGCACTGGAAATGTTCGCATTGTTTTTCGCGGGATTATTAACGTGGATCGGCGAGCCTCGACCCGGAAACTCTTTTACGGCGTATCTCGGTACTCGTAAGTTTAAGACAGTTTCGGAAATTCCTTTTACGAGAGCACTGCGAAAGTTCTTTGGAAAACACCGTGAGAAATTAAACGCGGGGATTTGTGTGTTCCCTTCTAGTTCCTCTTGACCTTTTCAAAGTATATTCCAACTACTATTTTTTCTTCTTCCTTCTTTTCGCGGAGAAAATTAATGAAGCGAAAATGACGCGAGCGACGTTATATATGCAAAAACATATACGGCTCGCGATGCAAACGTTTTTGACCTCTCGCGTGCAGCCGCGTATGCACTTGTTGAATTAGCGGTGGACATTGAGATGTGACGCTGTTTTTTCCCCCTCTGCGAAACACACATACGTTAGTCTGTAGCAGAATTTACGACGGAAATATGTTTGAATTTTTACGCAGCTGTGCATACGCAGCGACATCGAAATGTTACATTCTCCGACAATTCGTTCGCGTATCGTCACAGACTTTCGAATCTGAAACATTTCCTGTGTTCTGTGTCTTGCAGAGAGTTCATTCAATTGATACTACATACTACAGCAATTCTTCTATAGTCGCAGAAAGGTTGTACAAGTTGAATGCAAAAAAATATCCCCTCCACTCTGGTAATCTGATCTAATCCAAATACAAAACTTTTTTATTTTTCATTATTTTTGCATGAGATTTTCACCAAGTTATTTCTGACATTTTTCTGATTAAAATGACACCAAACACGACATAATTTCAACTGTATTTAGTGAAAGAAAGAATTTTCTACACGCTGTTCTTCGTTGTAGACTGTAGTTCGTATAATTTCCTAAACAAGAAGAAACTCTATACCTATTGTATGCTTATATATTCTCCAATTTCTGTGCATTAACAAGAGCAAAGTAGAATTTTATTTCGGTTTGAAGGAAATTAGTAGCATTCATATTTATTAGACTCTGTTAAAAATCTTAATCGCGAGTCAGACAGGATATTGTAGGGCAAGGGGTTAATTTATAGTCTTAAAATAATAATTTGTGCAAATATGTTAAATACAGAGGGCTTTAAATAATCTATACAGTTTGGTTGGCTACATAAGGATTAATCTGGCGATTCTGCTTACATCAAAAGGAAACATATATTGGTTTCTTCATTACTTCGCTGCAATACAAGTGTCAAAATCATTCCAGTTTTTAGTCTCCGTTTTCCAGACGACATTTCGATAGCAACGAACATGGCATACACAGTTTACCAAACTAACCCGTGCGAACAAAAGCTCTATAGATTTGTCTCCTCATTCATACTGAACAATTTATTCGCCTCTACTTTCCATGCCATTTATTCTACTTGTTTTAATCCCACTGCCATGCTATTCTCCCCACCATAACCTAGCGTCATTCTTCTCTTCATTTTACTATTTCTTTCTCATTTCATTGTCTTACTGTCTGTCCACTTGTGCTGTTTTCCACTCCAATTCGTACACTCAATTTTTTCGTCTTTTCATCTGTTCGAGTATCGCATATACAAATTTATCAACAGATTTGTATTTATCAATGATTTCGACCATTAATTTCAAGTTAATTGCCGACAGGCTCGCAGCAAATTACCGAAGCAGAGACGAAGAGTGCTTCCAGCGGAATTGCCAAGAAGGTCGAGAGGTTCTCTTTATCCGGCCCAAAGTGATAATCAGCATGATCTTCCTCCTAATCACTCGAATAGACGTCCGGCGACTATGGGATTAGAGCATGTTCTGCATTTACAGGTACTATCAAGACTAGAATATATATTAACCTCTCTATTAATTAGTATTGTATAGACTATAATGTTACATAATATAATAATAGTTAAATATTATACAGGGTGTTCGGTAACTGATGGTACAAGCGATAAGGGGAATGATTCCACATGAAAAAATAAGTTGAGAATTCTAAGTCGATTTTCTCGAAAACAAAGCATCACATGAATTAATTTTATTCTTTTTTTTCGATTTATTTTTTCGAAATCTATTTTTCCCGGTTCTTTAAATTACATTTTGGCCTGAATGATTTTCAGTATAGATTAATTTATTATAGACCAAATTGACTCAGAATTTATGAGATTCATAATTGAAAAGTCACACAACTTTCAATATTTTTACCTAATTGTTGTATTATAAATATTACTTTATAATTTACTATTTATAAAACATTACTTTATAATTTAATGTTTCTTACATTATAAATAACTGAAAAATGCATTTATGGTGTGTACAAAATTTGTAAAATATGAGAAACCGTGTATCTATATCAATCAAAATTAATAACGTTTCTCATTCACTTTTGCCAGAAAGAACCTATTGATCATTGAAATAAAATTTTTCCTGCATTCCAATTCTAATTTCTTCGGAGATGAAAATAATAATATTTTTGACGCAGCCCAATATCGTGATGAATTTACCGAAAGACTCGTCCTCTTTGGGAACCATTAATTTCGACGGGCGAAACTCTTTTCAACTTGTCACCGAGAATCCCATGAAAAATGGCAAAGCAGTTGACGGAGTGGTCGTCAACGCGGTACAAGAGGACGAAGGCAAAAGCGACGAAACGCACGTCGAAGCATGTAAACACCTCCCACCAGCTTATGTTGTCGAATCAGATAATCCGAAACCGATCGAAAATCGATGATTATTACTTGGAACTGAAACCCAACAGTTACACGGTCACTAATTACCGAAACAGAATATCCTTTGTACAAAGTAATTTCGTAACACTTGCAGGAAACGTAGTATGCAGTTATAACTAGTAGTTAAGTTACAATTAAGTTTGTAAGTAAATAATGTAAAACATGAGAAATCATCACTTTATGTAAAATAGATTTGTAAAAGTTGCAGCAATAAAATGTTCAACAGTTGTTCGTGTTTGTGTAATTTAATGCCGAACGATAAACTGGTTCATTAACACTAAAACTACCGAGCACTGAAAGCGATTCAAATATTTTAGCTGATAAGAATGACAAGACTCTGATTATTATTTAGAATTTCGTGCCATTTTTATTGCAATGTGTGCTTGGATAAAGAAATTTATAATTTATCGAATCATTTTCCATGTTAATTGTTTATTTTTTAATTAGAAATTTTTTTTTGAAAATTTAATTTGAAAAATTTAAAACAAAATTTAAGAAAAAGTTAATTAATTAAAAATATAAGTCCGGTCATTTGACCGGCAGTGGTAGGTTTAGTGTTAAATAGAAACTCAACATTTTGAAAGGTTCAAGTCAGTCCTCTGTGTGTGGTTTCATGCGATCACTGTCCGTGCAGAAGACAGACTGTTTGACAAGAATCTACTGTATTATGAATTTTCCCAAACTAGAGTTTGAAATTTTTTTATGAGAAAAACGAAGAATTTGGATCTTGGTTTGTGTTCGGGGCACCCTTATGTTTGGGGCCCCGGGCACTTGTCCATGTTGCCAATAGGGTAACGCGCCGCTGAGTTTAGTGGTTTAGTGAAAATAACAGATTTCTCAATATCTACATACAAAGGCTAGTTCTACAACTGATGCCTCCGTGTAACCCACCCACAATAGGGAAGCGTGAGTGATGAATCGTGGTACGATAAAAATGAAAGTAGGTGAGACGAGACATAATAGCACGACGACGTGTGCTTTACGTTGATACTGTCCTGAAATTATTCACGTTCCGTCGTTGTTCAATGGAAATAGATGCCCGTACCTTTGTTTATGTTTCGTTCGGCGACAGCGCAAATCTTAACCCATTTCCCTTGAAATTATCCTTCGTTCGGAATAAAAGTTCTCTCCTACTCTTCTGCCACACAATAATGTTCGATTCAATAGCACGCCTCCTACTTTATCGAGATTACAATGGAAGGCGTATAGAACTTGATTCAGTATTTCCAGAGTTCGTTTCCTCCAAAAGATCTCTCTGGCAGTCCCTTCCTTCTTTCAAGTTTGTTGGAAATTATGAGCTTTTTTCTGAATGCGAGGCTCGATAGTATCCGGTCGCATTGTCGTGTAAGGACAAAAATAATGCAGCCTCTTTCCCTTCCCATTTTAGAATCGCGTAAACTCAACTGTACACCTTGTTCTATTTTTACGAGACACGCTCCTGAAGAGTACACGTGAAACATGTATTTATGGGATAATAAGAAAATTCCAGTCGGAGATATTTTTCACTTGAAAATTAAACATTTCTTCCAACATAAAATAATTCCATCGTATATGATTTTTTTAATTTCATGGATACGGAATTGATGTACCTCATGCAATATTTAAATGTCTAGTAATTGATTAGATACCAACATATTTGATAATGCAAACAATATTGTGAATAATGGTACAACAATTTTTAATGGAGACCTCTCGATTGCTAAGGATTAAGAATCTATGAAAGACTGGGACAAGCATATAGGTACAAAGCAATTGTCTGGAGAAGTCCCTGAAAATAGTTTTTTCTAGTGGATCGTCATACCTTCTACCCTTAATTTACGCCTTAACTCTCCCCTTAATGTCAAGGGAGTTAGGTGTTGTACGAATTCCCAGTTGTCATCTCTCAGTCGATTGCTTGCTTCCTCAGTGGATCGAGAAACAAGAATGTGAAAAATTACGTGAGACTAAATTGAAAATAATGGTGTTCGATTAGTCACAGTAATTGGTAGAAATAAGTCTACGTCAATTAAGTGGGGAAAACTGCGTCTATAAAATGAAGACTAATGTATAAGTAGATGAAGTTTGTATCAAACATAGGAGCATACTAATGCTATCGACGAGGACCTTCGTTGAGTTTGTAGATTGTCGTTTGTAAATAATTGAAAACAAATATGACACGTACTTAATTCTAATTTACAAATAGAAAAACATTTAGCTCACGTGTGCAGCATATTTGAAGAATACTGATCAATCAAATACTGGTAAGACTCTCGTATTTCGTACAGATTATGAACCTTTAACTATATAAATAAAAAATAAATGCTGTTCGTTGGCAAGCTCATCACTTGAGAACAGCTGGACCGATTTGGCTATTTTTTTTTAAATGTTCGTAATAGTCCGAATATGGTTTTAGGGAAAGAAAAATTGGAAAAGTTGCCCGGAAAAAATGAAAGTGCTTTTTTCTATGGTATTTTTGTACGAACTCAAGACACACATGAAAAATATGTAAAAGCTATTTGAATTAACTTCAACGTAATAATTCATTGAAAATTATGAAACGACCACCCCAATCACCAGATTTGAACCCCACAGAAAAATTATGGGATGAACTGGATAGGCAGATACGAAACTATTGCTCTACTTCGAAGACACATTTATGGAATATTTTGGAACTAGAGTGGAATAATATGACAACAGAAAGTATGAAAAAATTAAGTGCTGGCCAAGAAAAGAAAATATAAATATTTTTCACTTTTTGGTACGATTTTTGATACATGAATCCTTTTTGATATAGCATCCTTTCCTTGACACGTAAATAATTATTTCATTTCAACACATTACCGACCGATGATTATTGCATAATTTTGAAAAATCATGGTACATGGTTAAACACTTTTTAATGGAACCTTCAATAGCAACAGCAATCTTCATTGTGAGCTAACAAGTCGCCCTTAATAACATTATCTAAGAATTTCATTTAAGATTGCAATGTGAATGAAAATTTCTACGATTTCTTTTGGTACAGCAGAATTATTGAAAATCCTATTAACAGGCTTCCGGTGGGTAAAGTGTTAACATAGTTGAAAATGTCCAAACATGACCACTGCCCTAAGACTTATTTTATTATCAAGAAAGAAGAAGATATGGGTAGATGAATCTGAAAGTGCATCGAAGCTAACAATTTTCTCTGGAGTAATAAATCTTGAAATATTCCATAAAGTCAGTACGGTGCACAGAGAAACGTCGTCCCCGAAGGATCGACAGCCAACATTCGAAGCGAATCTCGCGCGAACTCGAAACAACCTGGTCCTGCGAAATATCTGACGGAGAAGGATCGAATTCCATGATAATGGACAACCCCCGTCAGCCGCAGGTACGTACTTCCTGCGCGTACGGCGGGTCCCAGCAGACCCACCCTCCCCCAGGGACGCAGGGATGAGCGCAGGAAAATAAAGGGAGCGGAGTAAAAGTTTAATCACCGATTCAAACGCAAGGAGAGATTCAGAGCCGTGTCAGAGTCGAGCTAAGGTTGATGCGAGCCGAGTTCAACCAGGGCGCAAGCGTAAGGCATCGACCAGTAGGGCAGTTTGCTTAGGGGCAAACTGACAAGCCCATCCTCTCTTCGCCCTTTAGACGCCGCCAGAGGCCCTAAGGTATACCATTGAATCCTTTTCAGCGTGATGCGCGAGTAAACGCGGCTCTCTCGCGCACGCACATCACTTCCAAACTTCTATGTCTCAGTTATTTACTTCCCTTCGCAACCCCCCTCTGCTTCGGGGGCTCGACCTACGAACTACTGCAGGATCAACAAAGAAAATACAACAACATACTAGAATATACAAAGATATACAAGTATATACAAGAATATACAAGTATATACAAGAATATACATGAATATATAAGAATATACAAGAATATACAAGAATATACAAGAATATACAAAAACAAACAAGAATATAGAAGAATATACAAGAACGTACATGAAAATACAGCAATAATCAAGAATATACAAGAATGTACCAGAATGTATCAGAATGTACCAGAATGTACAAGAATGTACCAGAATGTACAGAATGTACAGAATGTACCAGAATGTACAAGGATATACACGAATATAATAAAATATACATGAACATACAAGAATATTCAAGAATATACAAGAATTTATCAGAATATACAGAAACATACAGGGATATACTCGTATATAATAGAATGTACATGAATTTACAAGAACATTCAAGAATGTACAAGGATATACTCGTATATAATAGAATATACTTGAAGATACCAGAATATTCAAGAATATACATGAATATACAAGAATATAAAAGTATATACAAGAATTTACAAGAACATAAAAGAATTTTCAAGAATCTTCGAGAATGTATAAGAATGTACAAGAATGTCCAAGATGTACAAGAATGTACAAGGATATACACGAATATAATAGAATATACTTGAAGATACAAGAACATTCAAGAATATACACGAATTTATCAGAATATACAAAAATATACAAGAACATACATGAACATACAGTAGTAATCAAGAATATACAAGAATGTACAAGAATATTCAAGAATGTACAAGAATGTGCAGAAATGTACAAGGATATACACGAATATAATAGAATATACTTGGAGATACAAGGATATTCAAGAATATATAAAAATATACAAAAATATACAAGAATATACAAGAATATACAAGAATATACAAGAATTTACTAGAGTATAAAAGTATATACAAGATTATACATGCACATACAAGAATATACAAGAACATACAGGAATATAAAACAATATACAGGAAAATACAAGAATATACACGAATATTTAAGCATGTACAAGAATGTACAAGGATATACACGAATATACAGGAATATACAAGAAAGACTCTGTCGGGCCTTCTGCGAGATCGGTTTATCTATACAGTTCTGTCTGTCACCGTGGCCGGATCAGTTACGTGGACACGGAGAGGACACGGTACATCCTTTTCTTCGATTTTTCCTGACAACCCTATTAGACGACAACCTGGCTTCCGAGCTTCTTACAATCTGCCTTCCGTCCACCACGTTCCGTTCATCTCTCCAATCCTTTGAGATTCGCCGCCGCGGCTGCCACAGCGCTTCACGCTGCCTGCCGGAAACACTTTGAACGTTATCATTCCTCTTTCTCTTTGCGTCGCCCGGAATACTGTGAAGATCCTGCTCAGGGATTTTAACGCGACAATTGACGAGGTTGTACACTGCACAAAATAACCGTCAAGCGACTTGATTTTTTGGTGAAATCTTATAATTATGTCATAGTAATGAGTAGCTGATGTACGTTAACATTTTAGAATTATTGAAAGAAATCATTTATGTGATTACATTCAAAGATGTATTATTTATTTGCAGGAAAACAAAGTCCTACAGTTTATTTTAATCTTGTTTATTTGTTTAGTTCTATTGTTTTTTTTTCTATAGTTTCCATTAAGCCACACGTTTTTTAAGCAGATAACATTAATATTAACGAAAATTTCTTCTATATATATAATAAATAATAAATAATTATAAATATAAATATAATTATAATAATAAATATTTATAATTATAATTATAAATATAGAAGAAATTTTCGTTAATCTTGATGTTATCTGCTTAAAAAACGTGTGGCTTAATATAAACTATAGAAAAAACTATAGAACGAAACAAATAAACAAAATTAAAATAAACTATAGATATTTTTAATGTTAAAAATCGTTACAGATATTTAAAATCTGAGATAGTTTTAATGTGAAAAATCGTTATAAATGTTATGTTATAAATCTGCGAAGTTGTGGCTGCAAATAATTTAGATCAGTTAACTGTGTGCTCATTTGTACTTTCGAAGACTTCTCGTTTATTATGCAAAATAGTTGGTGTAAATGTAAATCATCCGGCTGGAATAAAGTTCATCCTGAGCAAGTAAAGGAGCGCCGCGTTCATTTACATTTGAATTGGCCGGACGAGAAAAAGCATAAATCACTTTCTCATAAGAAGACATCTTGTCTTATGAACTTAATTATTCTCAATTGTTCACCATTAGCATCTAGAAATTTATGTATATTCATCGTAAATACACTGCGAAAAGTCTGGATTATCGAATCATGTTTAGATACATTGCAACTAGTTTTCAGCAGTTCATCATTTAGTTCTCCCATAATTAATTCCCAAAGACGACACATTTGTTTATAATTTTAGTAAGTTTTCTCATAAAAGTTGTTCACTTCAATTTGGTAAAAATATGTTTTCTAAACGTTCTAGCTTGTTGCTGTTCCTACTGTTTCTCAGATTCTTATTATTGTTGCAGAAAGTTATTTGTACAGGGTGTCAAGAAATTATGTGCAAAAACCTTAGGCTCGGTGAAGATCTGTTAAAAAAGATTGATACTATTCCCTTTTTTTATTATTCTGTCGTATTCTACGTGTCAAACGTGAACTATTCTCTTGAAAATTGGCGTTAAATTACAAAGAAAACATATAAACTTACTTGATTCAAAATTTTATCACAACATAACATTCGTGACACCCTGTATAATTGAAGATATTGTAGTAATCGAAACGTAATCGAAAACAAAATGTTTATCATGCTTTGCAAAATATAGCAAAGTCTCGATATTTCAATTACAAAACTTCGTTTTCGTTTTAAATCTTACAAGTATTTTCATATCTATTCAAAATTCACATTCAGGACTATCTGTACGAGGATAGGAATTTTTATGGGACTAGGGAAAATTATTTTATATCTCTCAGTCCGTTTTTAAAAACGTGGTATTTTTTTCATTAATTTTTTATTGGACTTTCACCAAGTTATTTCTGGCATTCTGATTAAATTGACACGAAACACGATAGAATTTCAACTTCGACGATGAAAGTTTCGGCTGCGATTATAAAAATTATGAAATGAGAATAATGTCCCTGCACAATAAATGTCTCCGTGCAGAACACAGCCGTTGGAAAAATATCGCGACTTTACTTTGTATTACTTTGTAACGATGTACACCACCGTGAGAAGTAAGCAGTAAATGGTACGATTTATCAGAAACCAATACGGCTCCATTACTGGGGATATCCGGAGGTCGTTTCGTGATTTCGTGCGGTATTAATTTCACGGATTATGGCAAACAGGAAGGCGAGATAACGATAATCACGATTCGAAATCCTTCCTTCTGTGTGGTAAGTAGGTACCGACGATCTTGAACACCGTATTCTCAGAGAATATTGTCACTTCATTAACGATTGTTTGAACTCCCGTGCTACTACATGTAATTACGTTAATTGTATAGCTAACGAGTTGCGTACATGTGTATAAATTCAGGAGATGCGCAACGTTATTCAATTAAACGCTCGAATATGAATATTTCCGAGACTAATTACATTTGCATGAACTCTTCTAGGATAAACAATATATATTCTACTGTCCGGGAAGAAAATACATATTAATAGCCCAACGCCTGTGCATACGTAATCATTCCTTTGCAAAATATAAACTATTAAGAAGTTTACAGCAGTGAAAAAATCATTAAAAATTGGATAAATACTATTACAGAATAAACAAATATGGGTAATTGTTCCGAATAGGGAATTTCGCATCGGGAATCCGTTTCCTAAGCTGCAACACTACTAGAATTTGACGGTTTTTAAAATCCGGTTTTGAAAAGCAATTTTTAAAAGAAAATTATGCGATGCGAAAACCTGTTTTTTTTTTAGTAAAGATAACACTTATATATCTTCTAATAAATTTCTTCCATTAGCTACAAAACCTGACATTATTAAGTTATCCAGACAGATATTATCAAGATTATTCTACAGAAGATAACTGCGATGTTAAAAACAGTGATGAAGAAGAAAATCAAAACATATCTGTAATGAAAAATGCTATAAAATTTGACAGAGTTTAGTACGATTTTTATTTGCTTCGGATCTACAAAATTTTAGATAGTTATTTCTAAACAGTTATAATATTTGTAAATGCATACTTGGTAGTTTTAATAATTCTTGGACATAGATTTTGAAGCTAGCTATTCCAACTAATACATTAGCAAAGACAAAGTTATCAATAGACTGTGGATCTTTATGCATTTATGGCTCCTGAAAATTTTCAAAACATACTACACTGTAAAATTTGACAGAGTTTAGTACGATTTTTATTTGCTTCGGATCTACACAGTTTTAGATAGTTATTTCTAAACAGTTATAATATTTATAAATGCATACTTGACAGTTTTAATAATTCTTGGACATAGATTTTGAAGCTAGCTATTCCAACTAATACATTAACGAAGACAAAGTTATGAATAGACTGTGGAATAAATTGTGGATCTTAATGCATTTATAGTTACTGAAAATTTTCAAAAAAGTGCTAGAATATAATATTCGACAGAGTTGAGTACGATTTAAAACAACATTTTATTAGATTCCACATTCTGAATATTATAAGCTTGGACACAGAGGCAGTGTCAAACGTTTGAGAACTTGAGGCCGAGGATTCTTAGTATCATGAACTATGTTCCTTATGTCGATTATTCAGTCCTGAACACACGACAATCCATTTTCCCCCGAGCTGTGAGTGACATCTCGTGTGTGGGGAGATGCTGAAGGAAGAAGGATGAAAGTTCTGACTTGTGTAAACGCCTTCGATGATTCCTGAGTAAATAATCGGGGCACGTGGCGACATTGAGTGACGGTCCCCTTGATTTACAAAAGAAATAGCACCGAACAAAGTCGGCATCGTGAAAAATTACAAAATTTACTCTGACACGATCTAACGTAATTATAAATATTAGTGGACAGCGGATCTTTATGCAAAACAAATATTTTCTAAATATTGTAGTTTATTTAGTTACATTTGTTTAAATTGTTATTCTCAGTTGTGTACTTTTGTTAAATAAATATTTAGAGTTCAACATTTATACTCTTACAATATTTATCTTCTTTCTGAATACTTTTAATAAGTTGAAAGTAATATAACAGTATTTTTAAATTCTTCGAATGTTTTAAATTTAAATTAAATTTAAATTACACCTACTTTTGAAAGGGGGGTGTGATTAGGGGTGTAGGAAGGGAGGACGATAGCATGAATGGACCATTGTGTGTGAATAGCTATGTAAAAACGACTCAAATGAATATCCTTAGAATTTTTTCTCATTTAATTTTCATATCGCAATATTACGATTCATTTAGGCACCGAATTTTTCCTCTCAATTTTCAAGATTGTTGTTACACCCTCAATGTGGACATTGCCCTATAAAAGGATACATACGGCTAATATTCTTCTGGCACTCTCGCATGAGTTTTATTAAAGTTAGTATTTGAAACTTGGCTACCTTCCCTTATTACCATTACAGTACTTACGAGTGCCAAGCTCTATTTTTGGCGATACTATTTTCTGCTTGCATTGAAGACAATAACATATTTAATAACATGTTTGAAATTGATCTGCTACTGGCATCGTTGTTTAAACTTGTTACATATTCATAATACAGTAACCACGGAACATGGAGTTAGTTAATATTATACAACTCCACTGCGTAATTTTAAGTAATTAAAAAAATGTGAAAATAATGCTGAAATATTGCTTAATTTTCTCTAAAAACATTTCTCTTTTTACCGTATACTTTACTTTATATGCTTTACTTTATAATTATATATTTAAATTATATACTATACTTTATATGCAAAAAAAAATGTTAGATGTACTCTATTTGATTAGGCTTACAGAGTTGCTTACCCGCCTTAAGCTTACTATGATAGAAATCTCTAGATTCGCAAATTACATTGTTCTAGAAATTAATAAATATACGGGGTGGCTAAGATGTTAGGTTTCGCGACTAACGTTTCTGTGCTTAAGGGTAGCTCTAATCATATTTTGTGTAAGTTTTTAATTAGATTTGTTCTTCGAGTTTTGGAAAGTTTGTATGGCCATAATATGTGATTAATGTACTCGTTTTCGTAACTGCATTTGCATTTAGAATCGCTTATGATACTTGGACGAGTAAGGGAGCGAACTAAATTGTAGTGTTCTGATCTTATACGATTTATCACGACCATGAAATCTCTAGAGAAGCTATCCTATGAATACCATTGTGTATCGTTGTCATTATAAAACGATTGGAAATACCCCCTTCAAATTGTTTGTTCTATAGTTATTGAAATTACAAGCATGCCTCCAATAGAAATGGTTAAATAAACTTCTTTCTTACCATAGACGTTCTGATAATAAATCGTAATACAGTTATCAGTAGACTGCGGATCTTTATGCATTTATATGACTGAGAAAAATTTTCAAAGAATGCTTTAAATTTTAAGGAAGTAGAAACAAATAAAATTCGATAGCATTTGTAGAAATGCTATTACCAATGACATATAGAATTTTATTTGTTACCACTTTCTTAAAATTTTTCAAAATTGCATAAACATCCTTAGTCCAACAATAAGTGTTTCTATAATTTTCAATGTTTTCTTCAAGTGACATCAATTGTTGTTTCCTGTTTTTAATGTACATAATTTTTAATGTACACGTAATGTAAATAATTTCTCGTAAGTAATAATAGTAATCAGTTTGATGGAATAATGCTCTTTGTTTGTAAGTAATATATTGACTAATCAAAAAGTGATAACTAGCGATGCAATCTAATAATATAGAATGCGAATAAAGAATAACAATTCGCCGTCAAACTTTTCATCTTTCAATCATCAGCATTTCAAAAATAGACTTATAAAGTTAAATAAATGTGCAATCAATCATTGTCACTCGTGGCACCTGAACGGAGAGACCGGCCAGTGATTATTAAAAATCGATGTGGACCAGAAAGGCAGCTCGTAGAAAGAGCAGAAAGTTCCACAATACTTAACACTAAAAGCAGAACAAAAAATGGGACAACATAAAAAAAGGTATTCTTCTCGCATGTAGGGGATAAAAATCTCGAGAGAAAGACAGTGATGACACACTGAACGGATATGGTATTTTCTACGACGATATATTTCCTGAATCCACAGAAAGATGCAGTGGATATTTAAAATGTCAACATTGGGTTCGCGTGCATTCGTTGGAGCTGGTTACATGGACAAAGACGGCGCTTATGCTCTGACACGTGTAAATAGCTGTCCTCCATCTTGTCCTGTGTATGGAACAATAGGGGACATCGTTCATTCGTTTAGAACTGTTGTTTCATATTTCTGGCTGTTTCTCATCAAGCTTCTTTCAATATTGAACTCTATCACATTTGAGTTTAAGCCTCATTTATGAAATTTTTCATTTATATTATAATTTATAATAATTCTTAATTGTATTGATCTTAATTTCACAGATTTCATTTTACAAATAGATACAAAATATTGCTACATGAGATATATATTCTTTTCAAGATCCGAACTCCCCATTTGCAGATAATCTATATTACTATTATAATTTTACTAGAATTCTTTTAATAATTATCATTTTAGTAGATATTGTTACAACATTCAGTAATATTTACGGACATATTGTTAAAAAATATAAAGTCATGAAGCAAGTTTACCTGGGCTTCTCTACTAGAGTTATAGACTGTGGATCTTTATGCATTTATGGCTCCTGAAAATTTTCAAAACATGGTAGACTGTAAAATTCGACAGAGTTTAGTACGATTTTTATTTGCTTCGGATCTACAAAGTTTTAGATAGTTATTTCTAAATAGTTATAATATTTGTAAATGCATACTTGGCAGTTTTAATAATTCTTGGACATAGATTTGGAAGCTAGCAATTCCAATTAATACATTAACAAAAACAGCGTTATCAATAGACTGTGGATTTTTATGCATTTATGGCTCCTGAAAATTTTCAAAACATGGTAGACTGTAAAATTCGACAGAGTTTAGTACAATTTTTATTTGCTTCGGATCTACAAAGTTTTAGATAGTTATTTCTAAATAGTTATAATATTTGTAAATGCATACTTGGCAGTTTTAATAATTCTTGGACATAGATTTGGAAGCTAGCAATTCCAACTAATACATTAACGAAGACAAAGTTATCAATAGACTGTGGAATAAATTGTGGATTTTAATACATTTATGGATACTGAAAATTTTCAAAAAAATGCTAGAATATAATATTCGACAGAGTTTATTACCATTTAAAACAACATTTTATGTGTTTCTTCTTTCTGAAAATTATCAATTGATAAGAATAGATAATTTCACAGATTAGGTAGATTGAAATTCCAAAGGAAACCAATCAAAAATTACACATATAGTGTACAAAATATTGTGTTATTCTTTTCTTTCAAGATGATTTGAAGGCCATGACGCTGCAGATCATCGAATTCTTTTCTCCTCTAACTGTATTCTATTTTACGATGTCACACGAGAGAGAATCAATGTTAGTAAACGAAAAAATGTTGATGATCTTGAAGAGAGGAAATGGAATTACAAGTAAAACAATTGTATCACAATAATTGTCGCTTTCAATTAAACAACTATGCCCTGGGAGAATTTTCGGTATCAAAAAATTTAATTTTTATAAAAAAGCTAAACACCAGTTTCTTAAATTGGACTAATTCAAGTAATTCTAAAGTTCTAATAGGACTAATTCGACTCATTGGCGTCGTACAAGCCGGAATCATTAGCAATACTTAATTCTGCAACGTTGTTCAGCGACATATCGCCATATAAAAATAATAAGTATCGCGCATAAGCGGCAAATCCGCAAAATAAAAGTTCACTCATACATAGCGAGTATCAATTAAAAAGTTTGCGCGCACACACTACGAGTATCTATTAAAAAGTTCGTGCGTACGCCGCGCCGCCAGTATCCATTAGAAAGTTTAGACGTATACAATAGGTATCCATTGAAACCGTTGCTCATATACAGCAAATATCTGCTAAAAAGCTTCCACGTGCCCAGTGAGAATTTGGTACAAATTATATGAAGAAGTACTGAGAACCTATACATATATGTATATCAAACATCATTATAATTTACGGTAAATTCTTCTCGATCGAAATTAAGACATATAATAAATTTGATGATATCGGCGCCAGGTTCGATCATTTATAGAAAAAACAACAAACGTGCAATTATTTAATCATGTTTCTAACGTTTCGATCCGGATGTGGATCTTTTTCAACGAGACATTTTTGCGTCTGAAAAATATGTAGAAAAATATATGATAAATATTTTTGAAAAACCGTGTAATTCCAACGGAAGAAGAAAACAAAAATAGTGCACATAAATGTTGTACCAAAAGTGGACACACATTTAAACAAATATTGAGGCACAAATGTCTTTGAAAAAGATCCACATCGGGATCGAAACGTTAGAAACATAATTAAATAATTTCACGTTTGTTGTTTTTTCTATAAATGATCGAACCTGGCGCCGATATCATCAAATTTATTATATATCATTATAATTTCATTGAAATGCAAACTCTTAAATATCTGAATTTAAACTTAAATGGAGTTGGGTCAGTTTTAAAAAAAGCGTATCCATGCGAACCACTACTAATCCAATTACGAAACTTCTTTATTTTTTATTATTTTTTCATGGGACTTTCGCCAATTCATTTCTGTCATTTTTCCGATTAAAATTCCATCAAACGGAACGTGCGCGATATAAAGAATCATTCGCGTGAATAATAACAGGAGACCTATACGGCGTTGTCAGAGACGAGATAAAGTATGAAATCTCCATCCTTCGAATAATTACGAGCGTTACTGTACCCGCTTGCAGTATCCGCGCAACGAACTCCATTTACCATTATTTCTCCGTTGAACATCGAGTTGACATCGATATCAGTCGCAGTAAATTTCTCTTTCGCTTAGACTGTTGCATTATAAGCGTTACAGAGTTCGCGCAACACCCAACGGTCGGGGCTGATGCATTAGAGATGCATGTAAACTCGCAGGTACGTCTGCGGAAATCGCCTGAACTCGTCGATAAGTCAACCGGCGGATCTGTGCCGCAGTTATAGACAGAGCGGACGTCGCTTACGAGCAACTATCCGGCTTACTGTGCGACAGCTTACGACACGGGACGACAACGTTTAATCGATTAGAAGTCGACACGGAGCGTTAGTTAACCCCTATTTCTTAGTTGGGGAAAAAATCTTGAGAATTGTGCTATTAAACTCCCGCCGACGAACAACGGGCCACAATCGCAAAAAGCCAGATAAGATTAATACCGGGTGTCCCGTATACCGTGGACGTTATAAGTTATTCTACGTTAAGTTATTCTACATGTAGTAAAACAATTTCAATTGTCGTTTCGAAAATAAGCGAATATAAACCAAGAAAACGAATTCCGAACTGTGAAATAAGTCCATAAGTATGTGACCATCGTCTGCAAATGTTAAAGTTGATACCAGAAATTTATCTTAGTAATATATATATATTTGTCTTTATTACAATATATTATTATTATTATTTATTTTATACGGACCGAAGTCCTTTTATACAAATGTATGCAGTTTATATAGTATGACAGAAAAGAATCTTAATCTTAAATCATAATCTAAAATTTACATAATTATGGACAGCGCGAAACTAAGCAAATACAGGGTGTTCGACTACAGGTGGGAGACATTTTGGAGGGTGGTTCCTGACGATAATATAAGACGAAAATGAAGAATTAAAAAATTGCGATTTCGGCTTCGTTAATTAGCTATTAACAATTAAAAATCCGCTTAAAATGCGGCAACGTTTTCGACAAAGGTGTACGTTGCGTACGTCACACAGGCGCGCGACAGTTATTTATCAAGTGACAGTTGCATGCATACCTTTATACCTTAGTTGCCGCATTTTAGGTGGATTTTTAATTGTTAATAGCTAATTAACGAAGCCGAAATCGCAATTTTTTTATTCTTCATTTTCGTCTTATATTATTGTCAGGAACCACCCCCTAAAATTTCTTCCACCTGTAGTCGAACACCCTGTATAGGTACTATTAACGAATGGTACAGCGCAATTTTGTTTTGAATGCCTGTAACGTGCCATTGGAAAAATCAATATTATTATAAAATGTGTTTGAGCTAGCAATAATGCGATTTAAAGGATTTATTGCTCCATATGAGGATTTGGATTTCATTGTTTGAAATCCTACTCTCGTTCTCAAAACACGTTCAGGTACATAGAAATTAATTTGCCTCAGGAGTGCGGGACAGTCTATATTATTATTTATCAAATTAAAGATAGAACTTATCAACAAATTATAAACGAGCACGTGGGTACTGTGCAAGCGCAAAACCAGAAGTGAAACCATAAGTGGCGACGCGACATCAAACACACGACACACACAGAACTGCCAACATAAAATATGGCAAAAAATTTAACGCTCTTCGATATTCTGGAATCAAAAATATAGTATCCACTTACGAAAAAATTATATAAATTACATAATGTATTCCTTCGTACCGTACGACTTTTCTAGAAAAATGTTTCTTCATACACGCATACTTTGGAAGTCTTCGAGGGTGAACAAGTTGCGTGAACCACCCCAATTTTCATAATAACACGTGCTCGGATAAAGAAATTTATTGAATTATTATAAAGATTTATGACTCGTAAAATTGTTTGATTTTGCTGAAAAATCTCTATTAGCGTATAATAATAGCAAGTTAAGATTTCGTTTAATTAAAAGTATTTTTTTAGTTAAAGTAAAATAAAGGATTTACTTTAAGTAAAAGTAAAACGTTGAAACATTTTAAAAAAAAGATAAAAAGATTTTTACTCCGATGAGAAGTTTACTATTTTCGATTTTATTAAGCGATGTGCAATAAACATTTACTTTCATTGAATGAATATTTTGAATTACAAATTAATGTTAAATTAAGTTAAGTTTAGAGGCGCATTAAGTCATTGTGTAATACGCTTGTGGATTCATGTACTGTATATGCTATATAAACCGTATCTGGTTTAAAGCATTAAATAAATAATAATAATAAAGAATGTGATACGGTTAGTAAAAATTTCCCGTCTCTTTTCGAAGAAACGCTCGCGCCATTTCGTGTTCAGTAGGAGCTGTTCAGTGTTCCGCATGATCCATTAATTTTGCACCCATCAGAACTGGTGATTTTCTATTAGCTTCATTTACAACGGACCGTTTAGCAATAACTCCCTGTATTGAGAAAACCAATTCCGCACTTTATTTGCAGATCTTCCCACGCAGAACACTGCCAAGAAAATACTCCTCTACCGGTTCTATTTTCAACGAAGTACTCCCACGCGACTTATCCTAGAAACGGTGTGTAAGGAAAAATGTGAGATGAAAGGAACACGTATTGGAAGGAACATTGCAATTATCTCGAAGATGAAGAATCTTCCTGCAACGAAGGCAGGACCATTTCTTATTTTCAACTTCTCATTTTGTAGCGACGGTAATGCATTCCTAACTATATCCACCATGGACAGACTGTCATTTCGGCAATAATTGTGATACACGCTCTTAGAAAGTACTATTTTTAGCATTTTTACAATAAATTTTTGCGATGTACCGTTATTTTCACTGGATTTGTTTGTTACCGCACCTGGGCAGATGTTTAATCAAAAATAATAACGTAAAACAAGAAGAATAGTTTCTCTAGAAGCTAGATTTTCAGTATTTATTGCGTATTTGAGTTTTTTAATTATGAAATTATACTTTGTTTTAGAATTTGAGAATTATTTCAAAATTTGTAAATATGTTAAATATTATAATACTGTGTTATAAACAAGAAGTCGGTAATAATAATTTTAAAAAAAATGATCTTGTTTTCTTGCACGGTCTCTTTTAAAGCAGCTAAGTTATAAGAAGGATAAAATACGTATTCTTCAAATGGAAAAATTAAGATAAATAGATATAAAAAAATGCTGTTATCACTGCTCGTTGCTATAATTTGATTTGATTATTATTGACACGAGTTAAAATTAAAGCCCTCATTCCTATACAATGTCATAATAAAAAAATATTTGGTAACTCTAAGTTTCAATTAATTTCTAGCTAACTATGTATGATTATAAATTAATTTCTAGCTAACCATAAATATAAATTAATGTTTAGCTAACTAAAATTATAAAGTAATATTTTTAGCTAACTATAATTATAAATTAATTTCTGCTAACCATAAATATAAATTAATGTTTAGCTAACTGAAACTATAAAGTAATATGTTTAGCTAACTATAATTATAAATTGATATATTTTTAGCTAACTATTATTCTAAATCAATATCTAACTAACTACGAATCTAAATTAATTTCTAGCTAACTATGATTCTAAATTAATTTCTATCTAACTATGATTCTAAATTAATTTCTAGCTACTTATAATCACAACTTAATTCGTCAACTATAACTATGAAGTAATGTTTAGGTAACTTGCTTATTTAATTGTCAGCTAAGTAACATTTGATCTTTTATAATGTATGATTGGAATAACTATTATTGAAACAATTGTTAAGCGGAAACTATTAAAAACGCATTGTGTACAGCTAAACTATTTAAACAAAACTAGTCCAGTACAAGAAGTTATAAAATAAAGCGATTGCACTTGAGACTTTGCGACATTATAGTGCTTGAAGTCGACGAACCGCGTGGTAGGAGTAGAAACTAACTTTTAATGCGACTGCCCACAATTGTCAACACGAGCATTTATTAGTTAGCTATGTCATTGCTGTGTTAGATCAAATTTGCATATTAAGACTCGAGTTGAAGTTAAACATTCATATCACGAATACATTCCTCCACCATCCACTATTCATTAATCTGGATTAAACATAGTTATATCATAGTTGCTTTTTAAGCAAAATAATTCAACAGTAATTTATCGATTTATCTTGTTATTCTTAATATATTATTTATTTGTCTGTCTATCCCTATACAGTATGAAGCATAACTGACCCACACACAAACGACTTTTTCTGTGTAAGGCTAGAAGAATTAATTTAGTAAATCACGTCTATTAAATATGTTGAAAGAATGCATTTGGTTGGAATTGTGAAAAGCAATATTAAAAATCGATTTTTACAGCTGTGAGACAGTAACGAAAATTTCAAAGATGTGGTTTGTAAACTCATATGAATTATATACGTTCTGAAAATTTCATTGAAATTGGTTAATTGGTTTACGAATGATAAACGATCGAAAGTGGTAAAAATTGCAATTTTTCATGATTTTCAGACTTTTTACCACTTTTGATCTGAAGTTCAAATCTTTTGATTTGAAAAGTATGAATAACGACTAAAATGGCGTCGAATACCTCAAAACGCGTTGAAATTGTAATTTTTATTCTATATGAGAAGCATGACTTGTGATCTAATGATCTTTTTACTGAGTTTTTTACACAACCGATGCCCTAACATTATAAATTAACCCTCATCCGTCCCTCGTGTCAATTTGACACAGTTATTTGTATATACATTTTCCCGAAACTTCTGTGTATTTTTTTTTTAAATACGGAACACATTATCGAAAAACCTAAGATGTAAATGTTAACTCATCAATTTGACTAAAAAGCATAGAATGTTCTTTTATTTTGTATCATTGTGTCAATTTGACACCGAGGGACAGATTCAGTTCGTGAAATGAGGGACGGAAGAGGGTTAAATAATTTGAAGAAATACGAAATATAAGAAAAATTGAAAAGTATTCAGAATTAATTCTACTAGTGTATCTTCAGAAAAAAAACAAAAATGAATTGAGAAGGTACCATCGATAGAACACACAGGGTGGCTAAAAAATGTGTACGACTAACATGACACTCACCATGGACGATGGAGTGCGTCTGAGATTAAGAGTCCCCTGTTCCGGTTGTTTAAGATAGGACACGCGGTGGTATTGGATGACCCGCACCTTTGAGTAAATGCCACATGAGGGTGTAGACAAGTTAAATACAATTTGGACACCGTGCTATAATGATAGTAGAGTTTAGGGAGGTAACCCTGAGTCACCAGTATAACAGATGCCGGTCCTCCTCCCAAACTGATAGCTCTGATGAGAGAATCTCTGTATCTCGATCGACAATTGTTCAAAACTACAATTAATGTTATTGGCGCACAGGTTCGATCAATTGCAGACAATAAGCAAATTTGCAAAATATCACATGAAATTTAATTCAACGTTTCGGTCTGAACTTAGACCATTTTCAAGAATGTAAATTTTCTGTATTGTGTCTGTAAGAATTTATCAAATAATTAATATATGGTTGGGTAAATGCATTGCCGAACAAGCAGAAAACACTAAGGTATTAAAAACGAATACAAATGTATAAACTCTCTTCCTTAGAAAAATGTACTAATTTAAATTCTTAAGAGTCGAGGAACAGCATGTTGTTCCATGCCGGTGACATGTGGACTGAGTAAACCGTGAAGATTTGAAACGACAACGGATCGAAGAACACTGATCTATGTAATTGATCAATCGATAAGTGGCGGCAAATATGAATCCTTTGAAGTCACCCAAATTTTTGCAAATTTGCTTATTGTTTGCAACCGATCGAACCAGTGCGCCAATAACATTAATTGTAGCTCTGATGAGAGTTGGATCTAAACGATCTGATTGGAAATGTGCAGTGCAAGGAATCGCGAAGTGACCAGAACATCGATTCCAATTAATAAACAATTATACTTACACAATTACAATAATCCGACACAATTTCTGATGCAACTTTCATGGGACTTTCATATTTTATAAAGCAGGGGATTTATTCCTGCTTCTCACAATCAATACGAAACATTTTCAATTTGCATAAAGATCCGCCGTCTAATGATTATATTATGATATTTATATAAATAATAAAATCTCTCATGTAAAATTTCCCATTGGCGAACTTTTGAGTGTACTTCTCCTTAAATTGAATATTCATGGCCACAATCGTTTTTTTCTCATTTTTACTTTGTTTACACATTTCCAATAGTTTTTCACAAACTCACAAAACGATCGCAAGCATTGGAACAGGACAACGTTTGTCGGGTCAATTAGTTATAAATAGAAATTTCCTAAATACCAATCATGACAACCAGTTGGAGAAACGTTCGATTCCCGTATCGCCATTGACTCGATAAATATTGTTAAAAGTACAATTACATCCTTGAAGAAACTTTGTGTACTAAACTTGCTTTAATTGTCCACTAAGAATTCGAAACTCGCACGCTAGACCTTTAATCACTAGAATTATACTATTAGGTTGTTGCATATGAAATTTTAGAATGCGAATGTTGCAATGCGTTTTGATCAAAAAATACTAGGCTTCTAACAAAAAATTCAATCGACAATTTATATAAAAATCACCCATTATATGAATTTATATTTCTTGCATAGTATGTTAAATCAATTTCATATTCATTACTATTTATATCACAATATGCAGTGTATTATTCAGAGGATTTGCAACTTTTTTACGGTAGATTCTTCTTCTCTGATTCCTCATTTAATGATAATATGATGGTAGACACCCTTAACTTTATCATATTTTTTCTCGGTTGTTAATCAAGGTATTAAGATGAAAAATAACAAATATACTCTAACTTATCTCCTCCATTTCATATAATCTTTTCACAATTTTTAGTAAATTATTATCGCTAACCGTACCGGGTACAAAATGTATCGGATATATTTTGTTTTATCAAAATTACAAGACTGAATTTATTATTTAGATTTCTCACAATTTTTATAATAATACGTGCTCGAATAAAGAAATTTATTCAATAATTTTGAATGGAAGCATCTTTGTAATTTCAATAATTAAAATTTAAACAATATATACCTTCTATATGTATCTATATCCTACATCCTAGGCTTCTAAAAAAACAATTCAATCGACACTTTATGTAAAGATCATCCTTCGTATGATAACCATATGATTTCATATTTTCTGGTCAGTATGTTAAATCATTTTTATATTCATTGCTATTTATGTCACAATATGCAGTGTATTATTCAGAGGATTTGTAACTTTTTACGGTAGATTCTTCTTATAGTTTATAAAAAAGGGACATACTACACTTATTAAGATATCGTGAATATGTTAATAACGTTACTTTATTCGTGATCTAACATTTCATAACTACTCGTTCTTTGTTGTTACAGATTCTTTCATCTGCGACATTGTAGTTTTAAAAATACCATTTGCATATACGTTCTTGTATTGTATAACGTTCCATTCGAAAACACGACATGTGTGGCTGCAATTGCATTATTACCTTCTTGGAACTCGGGAAGTACACAATGCTGTAACAGCAGTTGCCCAACAAACATGTTTCCCGCACTGTCACAAGAGCTAGATTAATTACTGGATTTTTAACGGCATCATATTGTGTCGGGCACGATGTAAATTCCCATGGATTAAAAATTGAATGGTACTTTACAGTGCGTTTAACACAATTTATAACAGTCGTTTATGTCGTCAGGAATTTATATTGCTATCCCAGGAAAGAGGTGATTATTAGACTGCGAATCTGTATGCATTTGTGGCGTATAAAAATGTTCAAAAAATATTAGAATACAAAATTCAATAGAATTTGGTAGTATTTTTATTAATTTCGTGGGTACAAAGGCCTTTGTCATTGACAAAAAGATTCTAATGATTCCATTGTCAAAATGCAATACGCTACATATGATCATTCTTTTATACATAGATAATAATAAATAAGTCATGGATAATAATGAATAAATCATGGATGATAATATTAATAATAAATATAAAATAAAAATAGTAAATTCTTATTATAATATTATAATAAGTCATGGACAATAATAATGATAATAAATCAAGCATAATAATAATAAGTCATGGACAATAGTAATGATAATAAATCAAGGATAATAATAATAAGTCAAGGATAGTAATAATAAGACACAGATGATGTCAGTAATAAGTCAGTATAATTCGTCACGGGTGCAAACTAACCGAGCTCCACTGTTTGTCTGACTATCAAGCATTCCACTACTCGATGTGATAGTTATTATTCGAACCATTATAATACAATAGTTTTTGTAATGTTTATACGAACTATTTCCATCGGATAAAATATTTCGAGCATCATGAAATGACAAAATTCTTTACAGACTGCGATCGATCATCGAAAACGCGACTGCAAACAAAAATATGTTGTTTCACATTCTGCGCAAATTGTAGATAATTATAATAAGTCATGGATGATTATAATAATAATAATAAGATAAGATTAATAATAATAAATCAAGGATAATAACAGAAAGTAAGAATAATCTGTCATGGTTGCAAAATAATCCAGCTCCACTGTTTGTCTGACCATCAAGCATTTCACTACTCGATGCAATGTGATAGTTAATCATTACAGGCTGCGGATTTTATGCATTTATGTCAAACACGAATAGATGGAATTCAAAACAATAAAAAGTTTAAAAGAGCTTAACAGTGTCAATATACTATTTTGACTATATCAAAATTATTAATGATCAAAATAAATTACTTATCTTCCATAGATTGCAATTAATATATAAAAACTTCATTTTGCACTAAGATCCGCTGTCTAATCATTAAAAGACATTAAGAACATTAATATATTATTTTTAGCACATTCAAATTATTAATGAAGAATATAAATTTATATTTAGTTCCTGCGTTTTGCAATTGATCCACGAACATTTTATTTTGCATAAACATCCGGAGTCTATTTAATCATTATTCTAACCATTACAATACAATAGTATATTTGCAATCTTTATACGAATTATTTCCATCGGATAGAATATTTCGAGCATCATGAAATGACAAAATGACAGACTGCGATCGATCTTCGAAAACGCGACTGCAAACAAAAATATTTATTTTGTTCCACATTCTTCGCATGTTTATTTTTGCATGGAGAATCATCCCCTGTCGATTGTTTCATCCATATTCAGCCTGAAGTTAGTCGAGTGCATGTACACTCGACGAATTTTCAAGTTTGATTGCTTCATATACAAAGCCCTATATGGAAAAATGTTTTTTTTTCATAATTTCATTTTTACTCGTTCGAATTCTTACAGAACATTTGGAACACGAATTTATTTATTTTTCTATATTACAGGATTGCTTCCAATTTTATTTACTCGCTCGAATTCTCAGAGAAACATTCGAACCGAGTTGTTAGTTTGCTCTTGTTACGCTTTTATTATATTTCTACTCTCGTTCGAATTCTCAGAGAACCTTTCGAACGATAGTTTGTTTCTCTACTGCATATTTCTGACTAACTTTTTCAAGCACAATTACCCTGTCATTAATAATGAAACGTCCTATATAATTAGAAATAGATTACAATTGTTTACGTAGACAGACACGTTGGTGGAGCATTTTATAAAAGCTGTAACCTGAAAAGAATATTCTGTACAGAGTATATAAAATATCGATAATTGTTACATACATATTTTTGTGTATGAGAAAAATTATTTTAGATTATTAAAAACGAACCGCTTAACCTTTTAAATCAGGCTTCTTCCATAATGATTGTTCAAATAGAACCACAATTAACGGGATCAAGTTTATTATATAAGAATTACAAATAAGAAAGAGTATGTTCACATTCGTGTGTCCACGGCTAATAACAAAAAGCTACTGACACGCGTCTCGAACGCCTCGACCGTTACGCGCTCGCACGCACACAGCCGCACACACAAGTCCTCTCGGAGACACCTGCATTCTCAAAACAAAACAAAAACGTAAACAAGCGCTCTCGCCCAGTCCTCTGACTTCGGGGAAATACACACACAATTTAACAATGATTATTAACATTACAATAGAGTTAAAATTAGCCGCCCTACGTCGAGTTAATAAATTTTTCATTATTTTTCGTTAAAAAAATAATAACCTATTTTTGCGACGTTTTAGATTAGTCATGGAATAGAAATAGTTCTAGAAAAGGGTAGTTTACTCCCCGTAACTACCCTTAACTGCCCTTTACTCCAGTAACTACCCTCACAGAAGAGGTGTAGTGCTAAAACTTGGTAGAAAGGGTTGATCCGCCTAAACCCTCTGAAAGTTTAAAATCTATTTATGAACATTTGATAGGGTTTCGAGCTAAGACTTTCTCCATAGAATAAACAATATACCTGACTTTGTTGACGACACTACCTTGAAAGCAGCACATTCTCTGCTAAAATTCGTTTCTAGTATTTATAATATATGCATAAGCAGAAGTTCTACAAGACATTGGAATATTCAATATTCCACATTCATTATGTACAATCGATATTTCTGTTAAACAACAAGCAGTCTTGTTTACGTTTACTGACGACGGAGCCGTTTTAGATATTCACGGGGACCATATGCTAGCCTCTTTAATATGACAACGACATATTCCAGAATTCGTAGAGAAGAGGCGTCTGTTGGCAGCATCAAGTAATAACAATTTTGCGTTATTACCCTTTTATTAAAGATATCAGTCTTCTGAATATTTTAAATTTCATTACTTAACCCTCATCCGTCCATCGTGTCAATTTGACAGTTTTCCCGGAATAAGTTATACTGTTCTGTTATTTTTAGGTTAATTTTCCCGAAACTTTCTGTGACTTTTATTACCACGCTTATTTTTTTTTAATGCGGAACACATAACCGAAAAACCTAAGATGTAAATGTTAACTCATCAATTTGACACCGAGGGACAGATTCAGTTCGTGAAATGAAGGGCGGATAAGGGTTAACACGTTACAGTTTTCTTTCGATATATACCACCGAAAGAAGAACCATGCCATATGTAATAGAAAAGCGTTTAATAATTTACAGACGCAATTATTAATTTTTTTCAAGATGATCTGAACATAAAGGTAAATTTGTTTTTCTCGATCGCACTCGAAATATATAATAAATTTATGATTTCGGCGCATGGTTCGATCAATAAACTAATCAATAAGCTAATTATTTGCAAATTTGTTGTTGTTTATTGATCGAACCATGTGCCGAAATCATAACTTTATTATATAGATTTGAACATAGATCGAAACGTCAAAATTGGAAGTTGATAAATTGCAGAATTGCTTCTAAGTAAAAATTAATCGAACACGTGCGTCGAGAGCATCAAGACATATTTTATTAATAGAAAAGCGTAATCAAATAAGAACACAGTAAGTTTAATGCTGATTTCAAATATGGTTTTAAAATTTGTCTACAACCTCAGGGTTTTGCAAAACGTTGAATCATTGTTAAAAAATTACATTATTATTATGTATACTATGTGCTTCTTTCGTTTGCATGTGACGATGGCGATTTACGATGTATTGCGGATGAGGATCTATTCCGCTTGACATTGTTCACGAGTGGGCCGAAAGTTTGTAGGCTCCATAAAGGGTCTAGCAGGAATTTCCTAATAGGAATCATTAATTAGGGTCGTAAGAAACACTGTACTATACAGGGTGAACCACGAATAGTCACCAGTAGAGATTACTCTGTTATTAGCAGTCCAATCGAAAATGTTTTCTATACTTATCACGATTCGTGGTTCACCCTGTATATTATAATATTATAACGGCATAATTTCATTAGCTTTTCAATAATTTTATCTTGAAGATCATCTTGAAACTTTCAGATATATCAGATAGGTAACAGATCAATGCTCTTGAATATTTTGGTAGCTGTCACTCAAAGGGTTGGTTGCAAAATTTCCACCCTTAAAACAACACAGTTTTTTTCTGCCCTTTATAATTTGCTGAAAATTGTGAAAAAAATATATGAAATGCAAGAGGCAAGATCGAGGATTTTCCGACTATTTGACACCTAAGATGTAAATGTTAACTTACCAATTTGAATAATAAAAACATCGAAAAATAACTGTTTACGTTATCTCATCGATCTTTGAATCGAGCTTTACCAACTGTGTCAATTTTACACCGAGAGTTTTTATTTTATTTCTGGAAATTTATACAATGTTTTAGAAGTTATGCAAATTGTTTAACTCCAAGCTTTTAATTTTCACTGAATTTTGACGGAGATAACGCGATTATTTTACAAATTATGCATTTAAATGTGCCATTTCGGTGAGAATACAGTAAGCAAAATAACCTGGATAATATGAGCGGAATTTATTACGTTATTTGGATCCAATCGATGATAATAGACATATTATGTTTGATGGCTGGAGGCCAAAAGGGGGTTCGGCTCAACCTAGAACGGTTCAGATTCAATTTAAAGCATTCCAGAAGTGATCTGGCCAAAACATGAAGAGAATTCGTACAATACCACTAATACAGCTAATAACTTTTTAAAAGGATGCAAGCAAGAATGTTACACATTGATTAACTTTTGTTTACGTATAATAACAAAACGTGGTAACCTTTCAATAATATAAAAATTATTATACACGTTTCTTTATAATGGAACAGCAATCATAACAACATATCGAACATTTTTGTTATCCAACAGTTGTATATTTTTTAAAATTCGACTAATTTAAATGCGTTTTGCTGGCAGAGAATATTTGGACGTGTATTGAAATATTAATCAAACGAGGAAGTCTCTGTAATTTTATCAGACATAGCATGATGCACTATTTTCTATTTACCTGATGTTCAATGTTGTGTTTCAATTGTAAAATCGAATTACACTGTAATTTAATTGAATAAGAGATCTGAATTACGAAATTACATTGTAATTTAATTGATTAAGAGATCAGAATTACAAATTATATCGTCATTTACTTGAATAAGAGACCAAAATTACAAATGACACTATGATTTAATTGAATAAAAGATCAGAATTATAAATTACATTATAATTTAATTGAATATGAGACCAGAGTTAAAAATTACATTGTATTTTACTTGAATAAGAGACCAGAATTACGAATTTCAATGTAATTTAATTGAATGAAGTGACTGAATTTCGAATACGATATAATTGAGTACAACGTAATTGAATTACTTTGTAATTATAATTCGTGATGTAATTCAATTGTAATTCAACACAACTCTGGCCATGCTGTACAAAGCTTAACTACTGGAGAAAAGGATAGAAAAAAGTCACCATCTGTTATTTATTTCCTTAAAACTGGACGGCACTTCTCGATAGATATAAATCGTTTCCGATAAAGAACCTTTTGTTTCGAAACACACCAGACTTTTATCATAGCATTTTTCCACATGGTTGACATTTGTACGATTTTTCAATAGGTTTTAGTCACGGTTATACGATTTTCCAAACAGACTTTATTTGCATTTGCACCGTATTTTTTTCACGCGTGAAAAAGTGATTTTGTTCCAGTTGCAAGGAAACGAAGTTGTTTTATTGTAACTGAAATCGTTGATGAATGGGTGCGAATTTTCGGTAAAAAATATTACTTTCGTTCATCTTCTTTAACACACATTTAATCACTTATTACTATTTATTGTTTATTAACAATTTATTAATTTCTCTGATTCCTCATTTAATGATAATATGATGGTAGAGACCCTTAACTTTATCATACTTTTTCTCGGTTGTTAATCAAGGTATTAAGAATAATTTATCAAAATTACAAGGCTGAATTTATTATTTAGATTTCTCACAATTTTTATAATAATACCTGCTGGAATAAAGAAATTTATTGAATAATTTTGAATGGAAGCATCTTTGTAATTTCAATAATTAAAATTTAAACAATGTCAAAACATTTAAGTATTGTATGAAGTATTATACTAATTTTATATCCATAAAATTTTAAAAATCATAGAGAATGATTACGAAGAAACGTTGAATTTTCCAGTTAAAATTGCTTCGTGTGCAAAGGGTTAAACCTTAGTAGTTACACGTAGAATTCACCTAATGCAATAATAAATAAAAAATATATAAAAAATAAAAATGACATTGTTAGTTTCTTAAAGCAGACTAAATTCTTTCTTGAATTTCGATAGAGTATACTACATGTTGTTTAAAATTAATAATTTATGAGATACCAGTAAATTTCATTTTTTTAGGGGTGGGAGTTGCAAGGAATGATACAGGTTATACAGAAAAACTGTGTATCTTCTTTAACACTAAATCTACCACCACAAATTGACACGTTCCAGATTTATTACTTTACAATTATTGAAATATTGAAAAGCATTTTATAAGAATAAATAAAATCAATCTTGTCATTTTTATACAAGTGAATATGTACCAGTTACTTTTAAGGCTCGGTAACTTTAGTGTTAAAGTCGTATCTATAGTCGATAATCGGCGGTATTTTTAATCGTATGACAAACATACTGTTCCAACTTCACATTATTGATTTACACATGTAGTTCAATAAAATAAAGTTAGCACAGTAGTGCCATAAGGGCAATCCACATTTATACCATTACTTGTACTAGAATATTTCGAAATTGTTCGAGTATAAATTTCTTAACATGAAACAGATATTTAGCATACATATAGCATACATGTTATGGGAGGCGTTAAGGGGTCAACAACCGAACGTTCTGTTATCCAAAGTGTCTCCTAGCAACATATATGTACCTTCTGCTGTTGCAAATATGCAGTATTTGCATGTATTATACACCTTCTTTTGTTCGATCGAATAAATCCTGATTACGAGAATAGTCCACACTGTTTAAAATCAACCATTTTGATTTTGGAGAGTTAACTTTTCCATTAAATATGTCACCTTGAAAATACAGGATTGGAATATGTGATCCTGATTACAAGAATAGACGATTTAATACTAACCGTATCTGGTACGAAATATTCGGATATATATTGTTTTATCAAAATTACAACACTGAATCAGAGCTGGAGAAAATAGTATTTCAAATAGTAAATAATAAATAAACCTATTCATGTTAAAGTATGTGTACTATTTTGAAAATAAAATATTTTATTTGATGCAGTAATTGTTTGAAAATAAAATAATTTATTTGAGCCAGTAATTTTTGAAAATAGTATTTTATTTGAAGAATATTAGAAATATTTGGACTTTGTCTTTATTTTCAATTACAATTTGAAATATTATTGCTGTAAAGTGATATTTTATTTTGTAGTTCCGATTGTTAACATAGAAATCCTTTATTTTGTGGTTCCGATTGTTGAAATAGAAATATTTTATTTTCAAAATTGTATATCTTATTTAAAATACTATTTTCTTTAAGCAAAATAAAGTCTAAAATATTAAATAGTATTTGAAATATTTGTTTCCATCGCGGCACGGTTAGAGTTAAAATCAACCATTTGAAAATGATTCTGAATACAAGAATAGACGAAGCTGTTTAAAATCAACAATTTCGAAACGTTCGATTTTAGAGAGTAAACTTTTCCATTAAATATATCATCTTGAAAATACATACGTCTGGACAGCTGCAAGCTGATCCGATTAAAATTTGCAAAGCTAGATTAAAATCGGAAAACAAATTGATGTAATAACCGAAGGGAACGTGAAACTTCGAACTTACTTTTGTTCGAAATATTTCACAATTTAAACTTAGTAAAAATTAAAGCATTAGAAAAAAGGAGCCTCCAATGAATTAGCCATATTTTTTTGATAATATATCTTCTTATTTAAAAATTGGGAGGGTTTATTGTTTATTATGCAATCAATAGTATATCAATTACCACAGTTTAAAATGAATTATCCCAATATGGAATATTTTTCATGAAAATGCTTTATATATTTGCAAAAAAATTCAAAGTATGAAAGTAGAATTTTAGTTTATAAAAACTGTGGTAATTATCGTATACATTGACACTATTTAATATTACAATAAATAGATACTATTAAATAATCTATTTAAATAAATACTATTTAAACTTTCTTTTGTCCACCACTGTAAATGTGAAATACATTCTGAATATGTGAATTAAATGTATATTAATTACTAGTAAATATGTAATGTTATATTATATGCACTGCTCAAACACATTCAAATGACAGATCCATAAGCTGTCGCTACATGATACGTATTAAATGCAGATCTCTCTCCACTGGTCCGAACATTTCATTCTGTTTACGTAAACTATGCAATATCGTGATAAACAGAATTACATTTCAGAGATATGCTGCTTTCCATCAAAGGATGATAGTGAAAGATACCAGTGCAAAGAAATTGTCATAATTATTTGACGCATTTAACACACGAAACTGTGCGAGCAATATGTCAAAGCACCTTGTGCATTTTTGCAATTAATTATTTTGTTCGTTACATTGCCATGGGCGAGACGTCAGTTATTTAATTTAAACTTCGCAAAATTAAATCAAACAGTGGACAAATTTTGTTACACGAATTGCATAGCCAGGTGTCGAGAAGAAACTTCTTCTATTATAGAAACATTTTTAAATTATGCATACAGAGAGTGATTATTAGACTTTCGGATCTTTATGTATTTATAGAAAAATTGAGAAGATGAAATACAAAATTGTTGAGAAATTTTTAAAATTGAGAATGTCAATGTATGATTTTACCTGTATTAACGCTCGGACAACGGACGATTTTTATAGTTATAATTGACAATGCTCGTGTAGACAAATTACTCTTTCCGAGATGCTCAATGAAACAGCTATTCAGTTAATTTAATTTCCACAAATTGGATACTTGAATGAAAATTTGGATGTTTGGATGAAATAACGTTCAATTTAATTTCTATTTCTCGCAATCGATGCAGACAATTTTCATTTTGCATAAAGATCAGCAGTCTAGTAATTGTATTTCGTTAATTCTTGCGTGATGATTGGAAATAATAATATACTATTGAACAAAGAAGCACACTATGTTCCAAACAGTGTTGGGCAATATTTAAATAATTAGTTATTTAAATAACAAGTCTTTTGTCATTAAGATATTCAAATGAAAAGCAAAAATAATTATTTGTTATTTGAGCATGTCTAAATGAATTATTTAAAATAATAATGTTAATTGTTATTTACAAATATAATTTCAATTATTATTTGTATTGACAAATAATAAATTCAACTGTACTTTTATGTATTACTAGCTGCTCGCTTGAAATAATTATTTATTTAAATAATGCCCAACACTGTCCCTAACTGCATGTGCAAACTCTTTTGTCTTTCTCAATTGTGGCCATAATTATGGGAGTGCCCCTTGTCAAAGTAAAACGAAAGTTAGTTCATCATATTTTATTTTAAACTAGATTATTTCAATGTAATTTTTACGATACCGTAAAAAATGAACCGTTAAATAGAGCCTGTTATTTCAACATTACATGGAATTCAATTAGTGTTAATATCATTTTCCTTTAAATATATCTCGATTCAAGAAATATATGACTTAGACCATTTTCATAATTATGTCTCACATTTGTAAAATAAACTTTCCGCAAAACTGTTTGTAACAAAGAAAATCGTTGTTGAAATTTCTTTATTATAACCTACCTAACCTACTCATCGAGAAAATAAAATGTTTCGAAGGACCCATATATCGCAATCACATAATTGTTAAGATATCAGCTGTTGAAATTTTCGCGAAATTTGATTGAGTAGAGCTATACGTAAAAACAAAAGCCTACTACTAAAGTCCACCTAACCGCGTTGATGAGAGGGAACATAATCGTGTGCGTGCTTCGAGAAAACCGAAATTTAAAGGGACATTCAAATAATAAATTTGAAGTTGCAAAATATAAGAGAAAATTTGTTAATTTTTTATTTACACTCAACAAAATAATGGCAAAATGAAACAAACATCGATCGTCAATGCCTAATAGATATTACAAAGAAGATAACTAAAATTTTAATACAATTGCTAAGGTAGAACTGGAGATATCCTAACCCTTTTTTTTTATTTAAAAGCGATGGAGAAATATATTCACGTACACCCCCAAATATGGAAATTGGGGGTAGTGTGGGACTCGGCACGGGGTTAAATAAACCCGTACCCATACCCACTAAAACCCCATCGCCAGAGGGAATTTCAACCCTTCACTCTGTCCCAGTGATACCCGGGTGTAGGGACCTACTGCTCGTAATACTTCCTACACCAGTTTCGACTCGTCGCACTAGGTCTATACAGTGGCGGCTCAAGTCAAGTGGAGGCCCCAAGCGGTAGAGAACATTGGGGACCTCAAGCTCAAGTCAGAAATAGAAGTTGCAAGAAAACTCTCATAACCTTATTAACAACACAGAAAAGTAATGAAAAATTATATACCGTTACACAGTAAATATATTTATTTGCAATTCGGGGCTTTATTGTGTCCCGAGGCCCCGCGCGACCGCTTAGTCCGCTTACCGTTAGATCCGCCACTGGGTCTATACTGACACTAAGGGACTTATTCAATTCCACGATGGAGATATCCTATACCCTATCCTGAACCCTTATATCCATGTTTATACACAAGAATACTAATCATACATTAAAAATTACTAATATAAAGGAACTTACTTTTTCAGCATCTTCTGTACCTCCGTCGGATCCGCAGCACACTATCACTTACTCGAATACGTCTCAATAACTGTGAATCACGAAACACCACAGTTCTACAAAATCACTAAACACTACAAAACACGCTTTCCGAAATAGTGACAGCGAAAGAGAAGAAGTATCTCCGTCCACGATCAAAATAGTACTGCGATTGTCGCCTCGGTTTTTTCGTGAACGGTTAAGGGTGGATTTAGGTGGGGAAACGTAGCGTTCGTTAATTGCACGCGAGTGTGTCGCAAGGACATAAGTTGAGGAGTGGGAAACTGACAAAGAAATTCCTTTTCGTATTGACTTTGGTCGTCATTGGCGTGATTTATGAGTGTACGTCTGCTCGTCTCTTCGGTGGGTCTGATAAACACATGTTGCCTACCTTTCGGGGGTCTAGTTGTCGGAGCACGGTGGTTGTAAAATAATAATTATTATTATTATTTATTATAGACGGACTGAAGCCCTTTTATATAAGCGTTTATAATAAAAAAAAAACAGAGAAAGATACAAGACTACTCGACTAATAACAAAGAAGGGACATGCACAAAAAGAAAAAAAAATATATACAGTGACTCCCACTAATATTCAGACACTCTTAAATAGACGATAACTTTTTTAATTATTGTACTATACGATTTGAACACTTTTGGGAAGCTAGAGCCATTAGTTTGCTACAGGATATAAAAATAAATTTGGTCAAAAATTGCAATTGATCGGAATTGTAGAAAAAATACTAAAAGTTGAATTTTACAACTTTTTTATACGGGCCTATATTGAAAATTTAAAAACTATATTTTGTAGATTTGTGTCAATTATATGCACTGCGAAAGTTTCATCGAAATCGGTTGATGCGGAAAAAAACGACAGGCATTGAAAGATGTAAGAATCCTTAGATTTACTGCAGTTATAGGCCGAAAATCGTGAAAATCTGCAATTTTTACCATCTTTAAACGTTTGTAGCTCATTGTAACGTCGCCCGATTTTGACAAAATTTTCAGAATATGTTTAATTGACACAGATTTACAAAACGTAGTTTTTAAATTTTTAATACAGGCCCACATAAAAAAGTTATAAAATGTAACTTTTAATATTTTTTCTACAATTCCGATTCATTGCAGTTTTTGACAAAATTTTTTTTTCACATCCTGTAGCAAACTAATTGCTCTAGCTTCCCAAAATGGTTCAAATCGTATAGTACAATATTTAAAAAGTTATCGACTTTTTAAGAGTGTCCGAATATTAGTGGGAGTCACTGTATATATAATATATATATATATATATAATAATGGTACAATCGATATGGTATTATCATATAATCCTGCGTAGTTGCATTTTAAAATTTTATAAAAATTCAATGAAAAAATCAATACGATTATAAATAGTTTATGATTTTGCAATAACGCGAATAATCAGCCAGTCGGAAGCCGATTCGCGTGCGTTTTTAGCCTTCTATACTGCCCTTTTCAGGTATATCGCCAATAGTGAGGCCATTGTGCCCTCAGCAATTAATACGAAGAAGCGGTACGCGAAGGAACACGGTTGATTCTCGGAAAAAACAATATCTCCGTGGAAACGATTTCATTTGCTTCAATCGATCAGCCGTGATCGAATACGGGAGGGCAGAGCTTTCGAGCGGAAATCGCATTAAGATCGCAGAACTGTTTTGATCGTGGTCGGAGTAACTTCTTCTCGTTCTCTGTCACGATTTCGGAAAGTGTGTTGCGTAGTGTTTAGCGATTGCGTAGAAGCGTGGTGCTTTACGCTTCGAAAATAGGCTTCGGAAAGCGGACACAGTTATTCCGACGTATTCGCGTGTGTAAACAATAGTGTGCTGTGGATCCAACGGAGGTACAGAAGATGCTAAAAAATTTTTAAGTATACCTTGCATTAGTATTTTATAATGTTCGGTCAGTATTCTTACGTATAACAATGGATAGTAGATTTTCTCTCATATTTTGCATCTTCAAGTTTATTATTTGAATGGGAAGGGAGACGATGATGACTTTGTACGGGCCTAGCAACGAGTGTCCCTTTAAATATCATGTATCTCGAAGCACGCGTTTCCATTTTATATCCTACTAGCTGACCACACAGACGTTGTCCTGTCCAAATTTCGATAAAAAGCATATTTCATTTTTTCGGGAAATTTTTCCAATTTTTCTTTCCCTGCAAACCTTATTCAGACTATTACGAACATTTAAAAAAAATAAATTAGTCAAATCGGTACAACTAGTCTCAAGTGATGCGCTGACAAACGAACAGCATTTAATTTTTATTTATATAGAAGAAGAAGATAGAAGACAAGTATTGTCATAGCTATTAAAAATTGACAATCGCAAATCTTCAGGAGTATCTGTATGGGGCTAGGAAATATTATTTTATAGTTATTAGTCCGTCTTAACACATTACCGACCGGTGATTGTTCCATAGCTTTGAAAAATCTATGGTACATGGCTAAACCCTTCTTAATAGAACCTTCAATAGCAACAGAAATTTTTATTGTAACCTTACAAGTCGCCCTCAATAACTTTATCTAATAGTGTCTTTTAAGATTGCAATGTAAACGAAAATTTCTATTCTTCATTTTGATACAGCGCAATTATTCGAAAATCTATTATTAGGCTTCCCGTAGGTAAAGTGTTAAGAACGTAGTATAATAAACATTTTTTTTTATATTAATAATTATTTTCTGCCTTTAGACGAACAGAAAGACACGAATGCGAGTTAATATTGCATTGGCATCCAGTTTCTCAGCTATGTTCAAAATTTCAAGTCTCTATCTCATCGGGAAGTTAGTTTAAAATCAATTGCAAAATTTGCACCGAACAGACAAACAAACAGAATATTTGATGATCTTAAACTGTTAAGAGATCGTAATTGTATCGATATGTTTTGAAGTTGTTCCAAACAAGTAAAGAATATCAATAAGTAAACAATTTCGATCACAAAATCCAAGGAATGGAAAAAATGTTACGAAGTTTTCACGTGACGTGATAGCTTGCAGGGAGATTATGGCTTCTTTGAACTTTTATAAAGAGTGAATAACACGAAACATGCACTTAAAACTTTGTGCCGCTTAATGCACCATGTAGCTTGTGCCAATCTTTTCCAATCAGAATTTTTAAAAATCACACTTAACTACCTTAAATATTGTTACGTACGCTAACGACGGTTGCAACATTTTAAGAAACTAGCAACTACCACACACCGTTTCAACTACTCAAGGTTTAAGAAATATCCTCTCATGCCATTCTCTCTCACATAATTTATCGTAAAATCTACGTATGGTGCAGCTAAACATAAAATCAATTCTACGTATTCACGATTCTCAATTCTTTTCGATTTATTTTAGATTCTGAATTAATTCCGGTCAATAGCAAAAATAAAATCAATTCTACATATTCACGAATTCTTTTCGATTTATTTTTTAATCTAAATTAATTTCGAACATTAGCAATCTTCTCAATATTTTGTTTACCCGTTAATTAGTAATTCTTCTAACATGTCAAAGAGTTTCAATTCGTTTGGTTCAATTTCAAAGAAATTCTGCGATTTTTAAATGCGATTGAATACGTTTCGTGACGTGTTAGTTGATTCTTTAAAAACATGTTTGGATATTTATTGCAATCTGTTTTAAGTATTATTATCAGTGTTATTAGTAGACTGCGGATGTTTATGCATATTTCAATTCTTAAAGATAAATTTGAAAAAAGTGGATTGAAAGAAAATCCTATTTTTAATGGAGCCCTTATAAATCTGAAACGAATAAAAAATGTACAAAATTCTATCGAATTTTATATTCCAGCCTCCATTGAAAATATTCATAAGCCATTACTGCATAAAGATCCGCGATTTAGTAATTAGTATCATCATCAATTATTACATAAATTTTCATTTTAAATATTGAAAAATTCATGAATAGACTGCAGAACTTTATGTATTTACAAAGAAATTGGTTGGAGTGAAATATAAAAGATTTAAAAAATTCTAGAATGTTGTAATGTTGCTTTCAATGTAACAAAGTCGTTAAGGGGTGAGATTAATTTTTATATTATTCCTGCTTTCCACAATCAACGTAAAACATTTTTATTTTGCATAAGGTAAAATCCGCAGTCTATTCATACATGGATCTCTCAAAAGTGCTTCGAGTGGACATAAACAGTTTTATATTTTTAGTATTATAATTTTGTGAATGGCAAAATTGTAGCATTTTGCAGTCCCCAACGCTATGCTAGGGAAGAATTGATTTATAAAGTGACTGTCCACAAAGTGTGACTGCATCAGGTTACTTTTATATTTTAGAAGGTAAACACACGAACGTGAGAGAAGTGTGAGACAAGTGAGACACAAGAGAAAGCGACGAAGGGTAAGATAAACGTAAGACGAGTCAGAAGTTCGTACACGTACGAGTCACCTTAATACACATACCTGACTCCTCACTCTTCTGTCAAGTTTGCAAATACAGTCCACAGAACCAAGAAAGATAATAGCTTCTTTTGTTTTTTCTGTAAAGCCACTGAAAATAAGTTAACATGGCGAGTGTTAGATGTTTGCTACAATTCAATAATAGGGTAAACTGCACAATGATTGGCACCCTAAGAGAAAATCTTTTTATCCTCTTTTGAAATATTTCAACGAGCTTTTTTTATTCAGCTATGAAACCCCACATGGGATTATTAGCAGCATGCACATGACTGTGCATTAGGGTGGTCCTTAATTGTTTGGTAAGAAAATAATTCCTGCAAAAGATAAAGTTGATCGGATAAGGGGAAGGCGTGCCTCATTGACGTTGAAGTTGACAAAAACATGAGAAATAGGAAAAAAAGAAAAAAAAATTTTTTTTAGAAGTTTTTAGTATTGTTGCAGGGGCCTCGAACCGTCTGCAGAATTCATGAGGGATTGTGATAGGATTTTTACACTGTTAACCCGAAACACGAGATTTGAACGAAAACGGACTTGTTAGCGGGAAGCTGGCGGACACCAATTAGACAGCCTAATTAATGTGAAATAATCTTAATTCGTACAAAGTACACTTGTACTTGAATGCACGCAAGAAATTATGATATTTTTCGAGGTATAAAATATTTAACTTGAATTTTCAGTATACTCTTGACATTTAGCGCGCAGTTACTTCTATTTCAAAACTTCGCACTCGATGAGACACGACTTCCCGACGTCCGATAGCTTTAAAACTTTGGATATATCATTTTTTCATGAAAAGGAACAATATTGGGGGGAGGCGTGTCCAAAATTTCATGGTCGAAAAATAAGGACCACTCTACTGTGCATGCTAATATTAGAAGGATAACTTATAGACTAGAATTGAATAATATAATGAACATTTTTGAGTACAATATTAACATTAGAGAAAAAAGCAGTGTGATTTCAAGAATGTATGTATATAAACTAGGGGGCAAAGAGAGGGTCCGCACAAAAAGGAATCTATTGTATAGGGTGGAAAGTATCCCTTGTTGCATAGTTTGCGAATCAAATTATTTCTATTATTATCATAGATCGGACATTGTCAATATATATGATGTTTTAACAAGCTTAACTTGCTATTATTATAAGCCAATAAAGATTTTCGCCACACACTTTGTACATTTAGAAAACATTCGTTTCTTCAAAATTCAGTGATCTGGACAATTTAAGAAGAATCAGATTTCGAACCTGATTGAAACCATAGCAAAGTGAATTATAAACTCGTGCTTAATTCTAGCCTCTGTAACTAAACACATGAAAATCTGCATTTGCATAAAGATCCGTAACCTTTATGTTCGTTTAAAAGTTGGACATTGCATATAATTTGATTGTTTAATCGATCACGTAACATGCAGAGTCTAAGTAGAGGCACTTAGAAAAATAGCTCACTAGACGCTGCTGTTTATACTGAAAGTACTAATTTGTACACCGCATTCGATATTACACGTTAGCCCGCTGAAGATTACACGTGCCCGCTCGCTATTCCGTTGTTTCTTGAATGCCTATAATTGTGATAAAACTGAACTACAGACAAAGAAGATAAATATTCTTATTGTTATTAACTCCTTGCCCTATTATATCGTGTTAGACTCCTGATAAAGATTCTAAACAGAGTCTAATAAGTGTTAGTAATAGACTGCGGATCTTTATGCAAAGTAAAAATGTTTTACATTGATTGTGAGAAGCAGGAATATGTTATATAACATAAAAAATGATTTCCTCCCTTCATGACTTTGTTACGTTAAAAACAACATTACAACATTCTTGAATTCTTCAAATCTTTTACTGTTTTATATTTCGCCTAAACAATATCTTCGTTAATGCATAAAGATCTGCAGTCTAACCATCATATTTACATATTTCTGTATATAATTATTATAATTTTCCTTTTGAGTCATCATAGTTATATGTAATTATGATATCATTTTCCATTTGAGTCAACATTATTATAATACAATAATAATATCATTTTCCCTTTGAGTTATCATATTTATATATAATTATAATATCGTTTTCCCTTTGAGTTATCATATTTATGTATAATTATAATATCATTTTCCCTTTGAGTCATCATATTCAAGATATTATAATTGTAATATCGTTTTTCCCTTTGAGTCATCATATTTATATATAATTATAATATAATTTTCCCTTTGAGTTATTATATTTATAGTATAATTATAATATCATTTTCCTTTTGAGTCTCGTACAGCATGCATTGCCAACAAGTATGCTTAATATTTTCTGGTTCGTAAGTACACTTGAATTTAGGATTGCTAGTAATATATATACATATATATATATATATATATATATATTATTAATAATACTAACAATATATGTGCATACATACAACTAACAGAGATTGCTAAATTTGAATGTCCAAATATTATACAATGCACAGTGACTATATAAATCTCTTCAAAAATTGTTATATGAATACCAGAGTTTCAGTTTTCATATAAATCGATTTAGAAAATTTCAATAACACCAAATAAATTGATAAAGTAATATAAAATCATAAATATTCATTTCTACGGTATATTTTGTAGTGTACTAACACCTTGAAATCATTAAACATTTAAACTAGTTATTGCAACGCAAAGACAAAATAATATAAAAAATTTTATGCAAGATGTGATTTTACATAATTACGGAGCCATGCAATTTTTAATTTATTCTTATAGATCATAATGAGCACTTTTATGTGACGGAAAATATTAGCATTAGATGCTCCCGTGTAAGTTTAACCATTACTTGGTACACCGTAATTAACCAACTCGTTTAAGTTTCTGCATTTGCGCATTTTAAGTTCGTAAATAATAAACTTCGACCAATGCCGGCGCTAAATTAGAAATTTAAATAAGACTGCGAGGATGTGGAGAATTCTATCTTGTGCATAGTTGCTAGAATCTTCCACAGAATAATAAACAGACCCACGTAATTTACGTATTTAGAGCATAAGTTAAATCTACGGTACAGGGGTCAGTGAAACAGCCGCACGAATCTTTAATCTATTTCTATCAGAAGATTGCCGAATACAATAATTAAATGTTTATCGAATTATCATTTTAGTATCGGGATAAAAAACATTCGGAAATATGTGTCCTACAGGAATAAACTAAATAATTATAACAATTCGAAAATGCCTTAAAGTTTAAAAGAGAAAAATATTATTAAACGACTACTAAGTCACATTCACAATTCTAATACACAATGAAACATGATTATGTAAATGCTGTGTACGAATCACTGTGAATATTGATATTAACGTATGTAGGCGAATTTGTTTTTGAATAAATTATATTCTGTTCGAAATTAGCTATATTCAAAATAAAGAATCGAAGCAATAACAAAAATATAACGTCATTTTACATTTGATTTTAAATATATTAGTTACAATTTGCTTCAGAATGAAAATATAACGTAGAAATGTAAATATTAAAATTCCTAGCCTGATTGTTCTCGAAAATGGACATGAGCCACTTTCGAAATGAACGGCTTATATTTTTAATTATCTGATTATTTAACCTAGCTGTTCAACTCTAATTGAAAATATTTATTTCTGCGTATTTTAGTCTCATTGGGAAAAAATACTGCAGTAAAACGTACACCCGCAATGATAGCTATATTCACCGTATATATATTATTTTTTAGTATTATTTAAATGGTTTCCTATATCTTTGAATAATGAAAGGTTTTCTTTATATGTATAATTATCTGATTATTTAACCTAGAAGTTCAACTCTAATTTAATTTAGATTAAATTCAACTTGAATTTATAGGTTCAATCGTATAGTATGAAAGTTGTGGGAGGATTTAAATATACTTTTAAATGTGTAACCCAAAGATCATTTATTCAAACATCATTTATTAAGAATACAAATGTAATGAAATAAATACAATGCAAAAGAACATATTTACAGAATTATGTCAATCAGAAGAGTGAAGTTACGCGTGTTTAATAAATCAATATTTTTGTCGTCAGGAAACGATTCGTTATTATCTTTTTAAAACATCTTTGATTTATATGTTGGGTGATTAAAAACAAAATGGAACAAATCAATCCACAAAAGTTCCGAATTTAAAGCGTTTGAGGTTCTCAGGCTGTATGAAGTAAATAATTCAATACACTCTTTCATTGTTGTTCCCTTAATTCCGAGGAGTAATACTATTACCCGTTCTCCGAGGTAGGAAAACGCTACGGTACAAGTACAAAAAGCGTAATTAAGATACTGAAATCCTTTGTCCCGTAAATGAAGCAAATAAACTGTCGTCTACGAACCGTTTATACAGAATGGTCCTTCGAGCCGGATTGCCTTCTAACCAGAGCTGCAGTAAGGAACTCTTGCGCTCCCCTATCAAAAATGAAGTTACAAATTTTTTATCAGATATTTATCCATCATAAAAAACTTAATAAAAACTCAAGCAAGGTTAACTATCACTAATAATGAAAATTAAAAAGATAACGATAAATGCGGCGCTATCAGCACCCCTTTCTTTACTACGGCCCTGCTTCTTACTTGACAACTTAAAACTCCTCGTAAATTATCAGCTTCGCGAAATAAAATTTCAAATAGAAATCGGACGGTATTAAGGTCACACGATATGAAAACTCAATTTTTTGAATTTTTGTCGAAATATAAAGGATACCTTCTGTTTCCCAAATTGGATATTCAGTACTTCTTCTCAAATTTCGATAGAATGTTAAGAGTTGTATAAAAGAAAATGTACAAGAGCATTCCTCTTGTGTTAATTTTGTAAAATGTTAAACAATTTGAAGTTCTAAAGTGCAATACATTAAATATTCATAGTATACGCGACACACATGAATTAAAAAATTGTACGTTTATTAGAACGGGTGTTTATTTTATGGTGACAATGTTATTTCTTTGTTACATAGAAATGCAAGAATATTTAATTTATGAAATTTATTTTACTGGTATATGACATAAAATTTGTTGTTCTAGCTTTGTAAAATTAGAAATGTTAAGCACGTATAATATCTACAGGTAGAAGTGTGGTTAGTCGTAAACTAACTCCGGTTGTTTTACATTAACGACGTACCATATATGTACTGTAGAAACAAACTTCCTCAAATTACTGGCCAGTTAATGTTGCCAGGTCGTTACATGCTTTAATATAATCTGTTAATATTTGTCCCATTCGTTACTAGATAACTTCTCAAAGTTGAAGAGAATACCACTGTGTTAATAAACATATTGGGTTGGCAAGTAAGTTCGCTCGGTTTTTATGATTTATTCCCAGAGGTGAGCATTATTTGGCGAAACAAATATTTCAAATGCTATTTAATATTTTCGACTTTATTTTGCTTAAAGAAAATAGTATTTTAAATAAGATATACTGTTTCGAAAATAAAATATTTCTATTATAACAATCAGAATCACAAAATAAAATATTTCTATTTTAATCATCTAAACACACAAAATACAATATTGTATTTTTTACGTTATTACACTTAATACTTTCAAAAGATTATTTTTAAATAATTTGATAGAATCTTCCATTTAAAAATTAAAATTGTAATTATAAAGATTACGAACTAGTCACTAGATCAACAAAATTTAAATAGGTCTTGTCTTGTAAACGTTGCAAAATCGAACAATTTTTATAAACTTCTTTTAACTTTGTTACGCCAATTTTTTTATTCATTTTCAATTGATTAATGCTCTATTTCGAGAACATAAAATTTTGTTCTGTATATATGCAAGTATAAATATATGTATAAATGTTTACAAATGTGGATCACTACATATACATATGTATTAGTGTGTATTAATGTATGTTAATGTCTCTAATTGCATATTAATGTGTATTAATATGTATCGATATATACAAATGTACGTAAATTTATATAGATGTATAAATGCATACAGAAGGTTCATTGACTTCAAGTATTCATACATATACAGACTTCCATGATTACATGTATAAGGACTTGATATTAACATTTCAAAACTATTAATGTATCAGAAACTATTGTCTTTAAAAAATGGAAATGTTACAAATACACTGCGAGTCTTTATGCAAAATAAAATTGTACGAAGTCACTTGTAAAAAAAAAACAGAAATTTAATGAAAATGTGTACCTTCTTTCAATAATTTTGATAAATCGAAAAAGTTTCATAATATTCTTGAATTCATTTAATGTTTTCACAGTTTCATGTTTCACCTAGATATTTTTGTTGAACTATGTCGGAAAATATTTAGGATAGTTAGATTTCGGAGACTTTAGTAACAAAATATTATATGTATTGTCTTTAAAAAATGGAAATGTTTATCCCGAAAAGTTCAGAATAGAGAAAAGAAACGGAACATTTATTGTTTAATATAACATGATAAACTGTGTTTCGCATGAAAATATAAACACGAAAACTGCAGGATATGGTAGGACAAATATTACAAACTGGATAGCGGTGATGCTACATGGAAAAATAAGTCGCAAAGAGAGGAATAACATTTTTCTTATTCGACGCTTTGTTTCCGAGAAAATCGAGTTTAAAAATTCTCTCCAATAGGTGTGCTATTGTATTGAACTTGACTGACGTGTCTGTTTATGACCCGCCACGGCTGTTCTACTTCTTTTAAACGCTAATGTACGCGTACCCGACGAGTTTTCAAACTCAATTTTCTCAACAACAAGACGACAAACAAAAGATTTTTTCTTGTTTCGATTTAATTTTATATATAGAATTATACCCTACTCGGTTGTGCTACCGATCCGGCTACATTCTGTATAAATCAACTGTAAAAACGTAATTTTTATCCATGAAACACCATCACTACGCTTACTGCGTCGTGACAGAACAATTACAAGATATGGAAGTGGAAAAGTATAAAGCATTAAGAGTAAGAAGTATTAAGAGTACTAAGGTTATTAATTATTAAAAGTATTAGGTATCAAGAGTATTAAACATTAAGAGTATTACAAGTACCTAGAGTATTGGATATTAAGAGAGTATGAAATATTAACAGTATTAAAAGTATTAAGAGTATTAAGAGTATTGAGAGTATTAAGATTATTCAGTATTAAATGTACTGAATGTGCAAAGTATTAAATATTAGGTATTAAGTATATTAGGAATTAGATATTATGTATTAGGTACACCAGACACTAGGTAATAGGTACTTGGTATTAGGTATTAAGTAATAAGAGTATGAAGTATTGAAAATATAAAGTTTAAGAGTATAAAGTATTAAAAATATGAATTATTAAGAATATAAAGTATTGAGAATATAAAATATTAAGAGTAGGAAGTATTGAGAATATAAAGTATTAAGAGTATTACGAGTTTTGAGAGTATTAAGATTATTCAATATTAAAGGTACTAGGTATTAAGAGTATTGAGTATTGAATATTGAATATTGAGTAATAAGTATTAAGGGTATTAATTGAGAACAGTAAATATCTAGTATTAAGAGTATTAAATATTAAATATATTAATAATAGTTAAAAGAGGACGACTGCAGACGACAAACCAAATGAATCAATATAATTGTTTGAACCAGACAAGCCAAATCCTTATTTATAATTGATGAACTATAACAATAAAATTCTATTTTATCTCAATTTTACTTATATCAGAAAGATAATATCCACTTTTATGGAACACGTTAGTTTGAAATTCTTTCGACGAATTTAACTTGATATTATAAAACGGGGGGATGAAGCATCGCAGTATTAGTGAATTCTTGTGCTGTGGCATCGTGAAATAACGATTGTAGAGCCACTGGAGCTTGAATTTGTTTTTTCGTCGCCGATACTTGAGTCCTTTAACATTTTTTTTTATCAGCAAAGCTGATTCTACGAGTTCTAGAACGTTGCGCGAGGACAGGCAAGGAAGATTCCTTTCCCAGGCGAATTTCTATCTTGGAGCGACACACCCACACCCTTGAGACTGCCAATCAGTCGCCAGGAAAAACACTTCCTCGTTCATAAAAGTAAACCAACGAAGATAAGTCTTCTCCGTATTATTACTTTGGCGACGTGATTATAAAATACTTCTAAACGTTCGAACTTAAATACTGGCACTGAAAATTCCATTTACAAATGCTTAACCCTTAAATGGTATACTGAAGTGTCTAATGAGTTCAACAAAATTTCTGTACACTCTCCCTACTGTATTTCACGATATTTACAAGTATCAAGTTCCTTTAACTTGTTTAGAACAATTTAGACTATTTAGTGTTAACACTCTAAACCTACCGAGCGCTAAAAGTAAATAACTTTCTTAATAAAATAATAAATCTAACAATAGATTACAACAAAGATTAAATTTATTTGAATTTTGTGCGGTTCATATTATAATATCTTCGCTATTAATTGTATTTATTTGAATGACGATCAGCTTCAGCAATTGATTTAAATCAGTCTTCAATTTTTCCATGATTTCCTTTCTTTAATCAACGATTGACGATTAACTTCATCATTGAATCGATCGTTGACTTTTCAATGATTACCTTTTTTAATCGTACACGTTAGTCAATCAATCGTGGTTAAAATTTTAATCGATCAATGCCCAACACTGCGTAAGATGGTGAAAATAAAGAAGATTAACTATAACTTTTCTATTTCTGACGATCTCACTGTATTTTAGCGAAACAATCTTACCTTAGCTAACATAGATCACCTCTCTTGAAGCTATATTTATGATGCAGTTTCTTAAACATAAGTTTTTTGAATATAAAACATCAAGAATTTAAACTTTAAGAATTCTTTAAGAAACTCTTTCTATTTAACGAATCTATTTTAACTCGAAAATGAAACATTTCATCCGACCTAGAATAATTCCATTCTACATATATATGATATTCTTTCATCATCCTTTAATCGTACCATTAATGTATCATCTTTTCTAATCGTACACGTTAATCAATCAATCGTGGTTAAAATTTTAATCGATCAATGCTCAACTGTGTCGGATGCACTGTAGATCCTCGTACAGTGTTCAAAATGCAATTCACTTACGTTAGCAAAGTGTTAGGTGTTTGCGCTTCCAAGCAAGGATTTATTTACCATGTAAGTGAACTGCTAACAGTGGGAGATCTAACAGACGTTGCCGAGTCTATTTCTCTTCTTCTTTTTATATATGTAGACACTTAGTTAACCATTTATATCCTGTCTAGTTTCCAACGGGACTAGAATATACGAGCTCACGTAGTTTGACGGTCCCAGCTTATTTATCTTGCACAATCAAAGCTCAACCTGCGGTGGGATCTAACTCCACTTCGGCCATAATATAACAGCTCAGTATTCTGCAAACTGTTTCGCCGGACAGACATTTTAATAACAATCTCAGCCAGAGAAGATTTCTGATTTTCTTGAAAAATATTGTATTATGTACAGCTACATTATACTTCCATAGATATTTATGGAAATAAAAGCTTGATACAAGCATTTACATAAAATTCTGACTAAATAAAAATGTGTTTCTTCTTCTAACAATTTTATATTTGTCTCCGTCAATTCTATTGATATTTTTACTATTTGTCATAAATCCGTAAAATCTGAAATCCAGTGAACATATTGCTCGATTTCCATAACAAAAAATTACAGACCAATACATGCTCGTGTAATAGATTCCTAATTATTACTAGACAGCGGATATTTATGCATTTATAACAAAAATTAGTAAGTGTAATCTAAAACAGTGAAAACATTAGAAGAATTTAATAATTGTTTTATCCATTTTGACAAAGAAAATAAATTTCTATTTCACTCCAGTTTGTTATAATTCAGGTGAGACATTTGACATTCTTATTTTGTATAATGATACGCTGTATAATTATTACTCCTGTAAAATTTGTTACAACGTACCGGATAACTCTAACTCACAGTTGCCATAATTCGAATACAAGTTTATTTCTGTGTATGAAAATTAGGCAGTGGATCTTTTTATAATTAAGATGAAACTATGTTGGTAAAATACGAAACAGTAATGTTATTAAAAGAATTTAAAAACGTCGATATGTTATAGTCAATTTATTAAGATGATTAAACGATGAAATCAATTTTTATTTATGCTTTTAACGGCCGCGACGGAAAATTTTTATTTTATATAAATATCCGCTGTCTAGCAATAATTGACGTCATATAACGCCATTATTATTCACACTCAATTCTAAGCCCCTATAATGAACGTAGCACGGTATATTTATCAACAATATTTCAATAACAAAAAACAGGATAAAAATTATATTGTTTTTTGTTAGGCTCGTCTACTAAAAAGTTTGTCGTGAAATTTAAAAAGATGAAGCTGGCCTTCACTTTTCGTGAACAAATTTTTTTTTTGAAACTTTTTCTATTGCATTTTGTAGCCAGTTATGTGGGACACCCTGTATATTTCATTAAAATTAAGGAACAAATTACTTTCAGTAAATCGGAGATTTCTTCCACGAAAAATTACTGAAACTTGTTAATACTTTTGATGAATACTCAGCTTTCTTTGTACAAAATAAAAATGTTTTGCAACGATTGTGATCAGTATAAAAATTCATTTTATCACTTAAGCGATTTTATAATGAACTTTCAGAAATCACATTACTTATAGGTAATTTAATATTTCTTATCTTAGCAATAATTTAAAGAAGAAATGGTACTTAATATAAGAAACTATATCATCTGCCACATTTTCATTTTAGTTAATAATAACTATTTCTACTCATAAATCTATTGAATGTGAACCATTATTTTCAGCAACAATATTTAAAATTGAAATTGAAAACAAAGACAGAGTCCAACAATTTTCAATATTCTTCAAATAAAATACTATTTTCAAAAATTACTGCCTCTTATAAATTATTTTATTTTCAAATAATTACTGCATCAAATAAAATATTTTATTTTCAAAATTGTACACATACTTTAAAATAAATAGGATTATTTATAATTTACTATTAAAAATACTATTATCCCCAGCTCTGGGTAGGACACAAATGAAACTAAAATTTGTTGATAGAAAATCTAACGTTGCCATAGAAAATAAAATTAGATATTATAGACCTTATAGTTTCGGACATATCATGAGATATGGCACGCCGAAGAGGAAGTAACTATACTACTCTGTACTACTGTTACCTTATATGAACTCAAGAGGCGTTGCCCTTACCTCACGAGCGTCAAAAAGTATACTTGAGTCCAGGTGCACCTGGCAGCTATTCAAATTCAATTTTCTGGAAGGCGCTGTCCTTTATAGAGGAAATTTATTTCATGTTATCAACTTATCTCCTCAAGCGGAATCAAATTCTCGTATGATGATACTCGATAACTCGTAGGTTTAGTGTGTTCAAATGAATTGTTTATAATAGGAATTATATTACATCGTTTAATACAATTTTCCTTTAAGGAAGGACTATTTCAGCAGATGTTTAACACGTTAAATACCTTTGAAAATTCAGCGAATACAAGACTCGGGGTGTTCATGCAAAATAAAAAGTTTGTGTATCAATTGCAAGACATGAGCTAAATATAAATTTATATTCTTCATTAATCATTTTAACGTGGTAAAAATAATATATTAATACTGTCAAAATCTTTTAATATTTTCACTGTTTTAAATTGCACTTGCTCATTTTTGTTATAAAATCCAGAGTCTAACTATTGCATAAATAGGAATCATCTGATGCGTCTGTGTATTATAATAATTTTTCGAATACATAATTTGATCCTCTTTTCATAGAGCTGCATTAAATAGTGCATAGAAAAATATATATATTTCCATTAAAAAAAATGAAGGTGACCTTGATATCTTCGAAACTCTTTCACTTAAATAAAAAACTGTTATCCCATGTTGTAGTCCCCTTTGTTAAAAAACTTTTGGTTAATAAATTCATTTCATATTTTTAAGACAACGAAGATAATGATGTGTTGCAATTTCGTTTTTGTAATCGCAGTTTAGTTATTATACAAAATAATCACGAACATGTCGAAGAAGATTTTTGCATAAATATTAACAATGACGCGTGTTATTAAGAAGAAGTTACATCCGTGTCTTAAATAATTTTGTGTGAAAATCGTGTGGGAGAAAAGTCAATATAAGAACAGACAAGCGCAATGTTATTAAAACGAAGGCTCAATTAAAAACTATGGGAAAATCGTAACAGGGGGGTGTCGACAGCAAAAGCATGTGCCTCGAAGGCATTGCGCTTTGTTTTTTGACCATGTGTGCAGATACGTGTGGTCAAACGTTCAGCTGACTGTGGTTTAAACAGCGAGCTCCGGAAGTTGAACCATTCATTTTTAAACTGTTAGTGCCTCGGACATGAAACATCAGGCCGCAAAATTGCAAAAAACACCACGACTTGAATTTTCGTAGAGAATATGCACAGCTGCCGGTGATTCATTATTTTAGATCGTAGTTTCTGGTTGATCGAACTCGGACCACTTTCAGATATGCAGCGATTCGAGAGCATTGCAGGGTGAAACTAAAAGTTGAAGTATTAGAAACACTGTTCTGAGTAATCGTTAATTGTGCAATTTAAATAAAATAGTACTTTAAATTGCAAGTCAAATTTTAGCAAGCAATGTATTTTCAGTTTGGCAATCTAAAGTACGAAATAAATCTGTTCCGTTTATTGTTAATATTGTTATGAAACTCGCATGAGATTTCTTCAATAAAAAAGTATATTTTAACGTGTACAATGAATAGAATTTAAGTATTTCAGCTGAAACATAGATAAAATAGTGAATTAATATCAAAATGCAATTAAATTCGTAATGTATACAAATTAAGTTCATGTTTTTAGTAATTATCTATTTCCTTCTGAGATATTTATGCATAAATATAAATATGTATTTATATATTGTACTATATGTATTTTATTTCTAAAAAGACAGTCAATTACAATAATTTTTGAATCTCCAACGTCGTATTCAAGAGTGTACACTTATATACAACTATGGCGCAATATTTAATTCGTGTACTCTTTGATTGTTGTATCCCTATTTATATTTAGAGTCCAGAGAGTGAAAAACTGTTAATAATAACAAGAATATCGAGATTTAAGTGTAAATTAATATTTTACATAGCAAAATAGGTTGAAATCAATAAAACATTTCGAATATAAACGTTAGTATTTCCAATATCGTTAACATGAAATGTTGTTTCAATTACCAAACATATTGTTTCACAAATGAAATAATTTATATTCCTGGAGTACACGTTCAATCTCAAGCGAGGTTGATTATTTATTATCTAAAATAATACTTCGCCAGTTCTGTTTGAAAATTAGCAATGTTCATTTCCGACGCGTAAACTAATATTGTTGTTGCACGTATATAAATACAATAATCGTTACCCGCAATTGCACAAGAGAGGAAATAATTTCAGTCACCGGTAATCGTAATAATGTAATTTCAGTGCGTTCAACCGTGTGTTCAGAACATTTGTACATTGCGCAAAGAGTCGTTTTGCGCATGTTTTTGTTAAGGTTCTGACTGACATGCAACGTAACAAATATTTATATATATAATACAATTGTGCATTGCACAAAGAGTCTTTTTACACATGTTTTTGTTAAGATTCGAACTCTGGCATGTAAAGTAACAAATATTTACATACAATATTATTATTAATATTATATATAATATATAATATATTAATATTATGATAAATATAATTTATAATATTATATATAATATACAAGGTGTGGCCAGACGGGTGGTACAACCGGGCAGGGGATGATTATACATGTAAAAATAAGTCAAAAGAAAGGAATATCATTTTTGGGACACTTTGTAAAAAATATAAAATATGTAACAATTAGCTTTCGTAACTTTGTCACTCGTGCCATTAACAAAGTGAATCGATATAATTAAAAATAGAAATAGCACTAGCACAAACACAATTAAGGTTAATTGTGAGCGCTTAGATATTCCTAATGAATTCATGCAAAATAAAAAATTGTTAGAATCAGTTGCCTAGAACATACTTTAACGATCTTAATAAATTGAAAACAATATATTAACTGTCTGAAATTCTTGCAGTGTTTCAATCGTTTTAAGTTGCGCAAACTCGTTTTTGTCATAAATAAATCTAAACTATCTACTGAAGTTTCCTTTCGATATTAGACGATGGCGCCAGGTAGTTTTCGACGTATTTCAGATGAGGATGTCTACGCGGCTAGACTTGGTACTACAAACTGTTACCTTCGCCACCATACCGAATCACTCGTGCCGTACAGGAGAAATACATCAGCCTATACTACTGCCGCAACGATAGCCTTAAATTTTAAGTAGTATTAGTACCAGAGGACGTAGTCTCCCCTATGCGGCTTCGGGTGCTGCACCGGAGCGCGTGAGCAATCAGTTTCTCAAGCCTGGGCTACATTAATATTTTGACTGCGATGTCTACCGTACGTGGGTGACATAATTCTTCATCCCCTTGTATCCCTAATGTCAATATTCAACATTTTGTACAACGTACGATAACATTGTACTTCGTAGCTTCGTATTTTTTCCCCTCGAGTGCAAATCGCTGTACAATTAATAATTACATTTACAAATGTACAATTAATAATTACATGTACAAATGTACAATTAATAATTACATGTAGAAATGTACATGTAGTTGTACGACATACAATAATATTGTACTTCGTAATTTCACATTTTTTCCCCTCGAGTGCAAATCGATGTGCAATTAATAATTACATGTACAAATATACAATTAATAATTATATGTACAGCTGTACAATTAATAATTACATGTACAAACGTACATGTAATTGTACAACGTAGCTTCATATTTTTTCCCTTCGAGTGGAAATCGATGTACAATTAATAATTACACGTACAAATGTACATGTAATTTGCAAAATTGCTTAAGTAGTAGTATTTGATCGAACCAGTGCGCTGAAAACATGAATTATATGTTATTATCAATGCGAATGTTTGCGTCTACCGCGCCAACCGCGCCAGGAGTTCAAAAGAAAGCCGAACGTAGAGAAGGACAGCATGACAGTGGAGTGGTTAGGCACTGGACACGGAAAGCGTAATCGATCACAGACAGTAACCGCGACTTTACTGTACCAGACGATGCAATCAATTTATTGTACTAGACATCGTTAGCACTAGATTGCCCAAAGAAGTCATTTTGACTGCTTTTTAATTTCAATTAGAAAAACAATTATGTATATAATGACACAATTTCTTAGAATTTTGTGACTTTTGGTATAACATATAAATGCGTTTAGTAATACTTGTAGTTACCTCCCCCCTCCTTCGTTTCAGGTATATATATGTGTGTTATACCTATATTGCCCAAAAACATTCATTTTTACTGTTTGGGAAATTTTAAATACTCAAATGACTCTTATGGAGTGATACTTGTTCTAACAAGTTGTTGGTTATTTATTTTGCGCCCTTTTTTTTATTTTTTTTCTATTGTTAATATTTACTAATAACTTGTTATATAACTGTAAATAATATAAAAAATATTAAAAATGAATTTTAAACAAATTTCTTTACACATTAGTTATTCTTTCACAATGCAGTCATTTTGACTGCTTTTGGGCAATATAAGTATATACTAAGTTTCAGTCTTTCTATTGTTAGAAACGTAGAAGAAAGAAAATTCTTCCGAGACTACACCTTTCATTCGTTACCTGGTATCGCCAATACTTTTATTGCAAGGTCTGCCTGTACGATACACGTTAGATTAACATTTCAACAAAAAACCGGACCGCATCAATACATTTTCGATGCACAGTACACCATTCGCATCCGTGTGTTCCACTTCGCCGCGTGATCTCAGAAAATTCCGCAACCCCGGGCGTCTGGTGATTCCCGTAGACAAAGCAAAACAAAATAAAGCCGAACAATCGAGAGCAGGGACGCGTAACAAATAGTAAGAAGCATCAGGCAGACTGAGAGAGAGAGAGAGAGAGAGAGAGAGAGAGAGAGAGAGAGAGAGAGAGAAAGAGAGAAAGAAATAGAGCAGTATCCGTCGGATCGCAGTGAAACGTTAAGGTAAAAGGTAACCGTGGAAGCAACGTATTCCCGTTTTGGTTCGGTGTGTCCTGGGTTCCGGGGTCCGTCGAACGCGGGAATAAAGAGATAATCAGTAGCGTAGGAAGCACTCGGGGTGGGGTGGGGGGAGGAAAAATCGGCGGTGAAAACGCAACTCTCGCAACAGCTAGGTCCACTTTGAAGCGGCGCGGCGTCGGCGGCGTCGCGAAGACTACCCTTACGCATACGCACTCGAGACTCTGCGCGCGCCTCTGTGTTCCCCACCCTTACTGCAACAGCCACACCACCCCTTCGCAGTCACCGTCGTCTTCCGACGGAATCGGCGACTTGGTTCGAGGTCAGTTCAGTCCGCGCACGAGTCGAGAGGCAGTTCGAAGCCCCACATCTCTCGTCCTGAACGGCACGGGAACCGAGCGAAAGAACCGCGACAGAGAAACGGGCAACGATGATGACCTTCTGGTTGTGTCGGGTGGTGGCACGGTGAGAATCAACCGGTAACCGAGTTTCCCCACGAGACACATCGCGGACACCTAGCCAAGTTTCCTAGCGTGAAACAGGCTCCGACCCCGCCGTACTGGTCACGGGAAAAGATTGGACAGGCCGGCTTCGTCGAGGAACCTCGCCGAGGACGGAAACTAGTGTCCACTGTGTGCCAGTGCAACTCGACCAGCGCCATCGTCACCGCCAGCATCGACATGGAGGATACGGAAGCGGAATAGTATCGTTGAGATGCCGCAAAGGAGTCTCGAGACATGAAGAGACTGCGACCGAGGGTAAGTAGGGTTTTATTGTCCCTTCTGACGGTATCGTTCCGTCCTCTCCAGTGAACTGCTGCCCCGAGGGGCTGCCCGTTACCAAAGTCTACGGAGTAGTTTCCTTCGCAGACTAATTATATTCCCGTCTTCTTACGAGTAATTACTCGATGAATGTTCCCTCGTCGGGGACCTTCTCTGGCAAACAGAGGCCTATCTGTGTATACATGTATACACGTATTTCTTTGCGAGTCGTCCATTCATTCGACGCGATTATCTTTCCGTCCGGCGCGATTTTATCGAGGATTCATCGAAATTGAAAATTAACGAGCGTTTCCTGAAGGGCGAGCTGTTCGGGTTGCCGCTGATTCGTATTCTCGCGTGGTGCGCTGCCCGAGGAACTTTATTCCTCTCCCGGTAACCCGATAGCTACGCGATGGGAATGTTTTATCAATGGTACAATACTTTTTTTTTGTTTTTTTTTTTTTATATACGTATCTCTTTGTTGCGTTCCGGCACGATCGAACAGCCACTTAGCGGAGCAACGGTGTGTCGAAGATTCTGCGGAAAGTTTCCCGAAGTCGATGACTGCCCGTATCCCTATCAATCTTCGCGTAAACCACTGGTTCGATGCACTTCGGATCGGCGTGTACCCCGGTTTTTCCTTGCCACCGACTACTCGGACGTCCTCCCCCCATCCACCGCCTCGCATAAAGTATTTTCGTTCATTGATTTATCGGATTCACCAGTTTCTCGCTTTCTCGCTCAATTGCCGTCGCTTCCCTGCCCGTGCTCCCGCCCCCGCAAGCCTTTTTGGTTCGATTTTGTCGGTGCTTCAACAACCTAGTCTCTCCTGACTGCTTTCCTCCTCCCTTTCTTTCCTTTCCTTTCTTTCCTACCTTGCCCTCTTTCTTTTTCTCTCTCTTACTCTCCCTACCTCTTTTCCCTCCCTACCCTTTCTCGCTGGAACGAGGTTCCAGTCTCGCGTTCCTCATTCCTCGATTTTCTCCTCGCCATTTCTTTTTCATCGAAGACGGAATCGCGGTTGGAATGTCGTTGGGCGTACCAGAGACTGCTTATCGGCGTTTCGTGCACGCAGACTATCGATTCCCGCGACAAGGGGTCGACTGATACTGCCGCCGCTCAGGCTTACTTGTAGACCAGTACTGCACGAGCTGGTTGTAAAACGTTTCTGCTCTACGCTCTGCTACGCTACGCTTTGCTCCGCTCGTCGTTCCGTTCATCGCCGAGCTCGTGGCAGCGTGCGGCTCTGGCTTGTCTTCGCATACGCGCACACTGTCATGGTGGTCAACAACCTTTTCGAATGATGTCAACCTTCTTCCCCTGGTTGCCCCAACCACCGAGTCGCTTTCGACGGAGTTCAGGGCAGCGTTCTGGTAGTGGGGGTGGTGGAACGGGGGCGGGAATAGAGGAGGGTGGGACTATGAGAAGCTTTTCCCTCGGCTGGCACGAGAAACAGGTACGCGAACACGTCGTGATTTTGCTAATCGATGTTAGGCAGTTTGGCTGTCGGCGCCGTATGCACGGCATTCTCTCTCTCTCTCTCTCTCTCTCTCTCTCTCTCTCTCTCTCTCTCTCTCTCTCTCTCTCTCTCTCTCTCTCTCTCTCGCAATCTCTCGGTCAGAAAAATCCTTCTAGTTGGCTATGCGGCTACCGGAGTTTCGAAAGTTCGAGAATTTGGCGGTTCGAATCCCCTGGCCTGATCAGGCTACCACGGACGCGAGACCCTCGCCGGCCGACGTCGATATAACTTGTTAACCTCATTACGCACAGGTCATTAGGCTGTTGCGTGTGAAATCTTTGATTTTTCCACTGTTCACCTGACGATGACCAGGTCATTCGTTATTCCAGTTCGTTAGCACTTTTTAGAATAAATCGAATAGTGCAATCAAATTTTGTTGACTTTGGAGTGAGGATGATTGATATACCTAAACTTGATGTTTCTGTTGGTATAAATCCTTTCTTTTCATCGACATTATGATCTTCTAATTAATTAGACTGCATATTGCTATGGCAAATTAAAATTGTCTACGACAATTGCAAAGACAGGGGTTAAACAATGATCTCAATTAGTTGGAAATAACGTAACGAAAGTTGTTTGATTTTTAGCCCTTTCACCTGAGGATGACCACTTCGTTAGCATTTTTTAGAATAAATCGAATAGTGTAATCAATTTTCTTGACTTTGGATTGCGGATGATTGATATACCTAAACTTAATGTTTCTATTGGTATAAATCCTTTCTTTTCATCGACATTATGATCTTCTAATTAATTAGACTGCATATTGTTATGGAAAATTAAACTTATCTACGACAATTGCAAACACAGGAACGAAACAATGATCTGAAGTAGTTGGAAATATTGTATCGAATATTCTTAGATTTTTAACAGTTTATTCGTTATTACAGTTCATTAGCACTTTTTAAAATAAATCGAAGAGTGCAATCAAATTTTCTTGACTTTGGAGTGCGGATGATTGATATACCTAAACTTAATGTTTCTATTGGCATAAATCCTTTCTTTTCATCGACATTATGATCTTCTAATTAATTAGACTGTATATTGTTATGGAAAATTAAAATTGTCTACGACAATTGCAAAGACAGGAGTGAAACAATGATCTCAACTAGTTGGAGATAATGTAACAAATATTCTTTAATTTTTAACAATTCATTCGTTATTCCAGTTCATTAGCACTTTTTAGAATAAATCGAAGATTGTAATCAAATTTTGTTGACTTTGGAGTGAGGATCATTGATATACCTAAACTTGATGTTTCTATTGGTATAAATACTTTCTTTTCATCGACATTACGATCTTCTAATTAATTAGACTGTAGATTTTTATGCAAAATTAAAATCGTCTGCATTTCTTTTTAGTTTCGTGAAACAATTTTTGGGACTTTAGCCGTAAACGTTACCAATTTCCAATTAAATAATCAAATTAAAAATCTGTATTAACATTAGAAAAATATACCGCACGTACTAAAAATTAAAAATTGGTACGTAAAATTTAGAAGTTACCTGTTTAACTGTTGGAGAAATTTTCGGAAACCGCCTGACTTTCTGCCTTCACATAAGAGAGCTGATTTACCATAATTTATTTCAATATTAAACAATATTGTTAATCCTGGATCACTGTATGCATAGAATCAACTAGAAAGATTGGTTATTTTTCATTATGTTTATTAAGGCACCAATTTATATAATATAATGTACAAAAAAAGCTAATAAACAGTTTAAAAAAAAAGAGAGTTGCTGTGAAATAGAAAAATTTATTTTCACATTTATAAGAGATAGTCGATGCGTCTTATATCCATTTCGATACAAAGCTGACACGCGCCGTCCATAAATCAGCGTAGATTTTCATGAATTCTCTGCATGTTTCGTATTGTAACGCGTGCATTACTTATAAAGTAGATTTTCCATCGATCACGTATTTCTCGCAACCATAAGTACTGTAACTTATTGAAGTGTCATTTCCTTTTTTATATCGCCCATGATCAGTGGCACGTTATAACTAGTTAAGGCCTTGGGCACAGTAAAATATCGGAGCTCCTAACCCCAACTAAATAACTTTCACGTTCGAAAAAATAAAACAATTGTAACACATCTACATCTAAAATTTTTGGTCAAGTTGTGCAGCAAACCAATTGTTCTAACTTCCCAAAAGATTTCAAATCGTATGGTTTCATTTTATTATTATTATTATTATGTTTTATTTATTATTATTAATATTATTATTATTATATTACCAATATTAAAAATGTTGCTGTCTTTTTAAAAGTGTCCAAATATTAATGGGAATCACTGTACCTAAACTTGCTATTTCCATTCTTACAAACCTTTTTTCTCATCGACATCTTATAATTCATTAGACTGCAGATTTTTATGCAAAATAATAATTGTTCGCATCAATTGCAAAAGACAGGGGCGAAGTAAAACAGTATTTATTCGTCAATGATCTTAATAAGTTCGAAATAAAGTAACGAATAATCGAATCCTTAGTGAATATTTTTATAATTTTAACATAAAACCCGCAATTTGTAATAATGAATCTCGGTAAAAAAAATTTGTATTAAACTATCAATGTCATTCCCAAGATTTGGAACCATATAGTTAATTAACATTGATAATAATAATAATAATAATAATAATAATGAGAACGTTAATACTAATGGTATTACTAGACTGCTGATTTTATGCAATTATGGCAAAAATTGCGGAAAACAGAACTGTGAGGACATTAGTAGAATTTATGACTACCGTTACACTATTTCCAGTTCATTGAAATTATTAAGAGAAAAGAAATGTTTTTATTAAATCTCTGTTTCTTACAATAAAGAAACCAGTCTTTTTAATTTACAAGGAAAATTGATTTACAAGAAAATCTAAATAAAGTCAGATTGGTTATTCTTGTAAATAGTCAGCGGATCTATATGCAAAATAAAAATTCTCTATCTGAATTTCACCAAACTGGAGTAAAATAGAAATTTATTTTCTCTCTCAACCCTTCACTGCATGGTTTTTTTAAAATGGGACGAAAAAATTGAAAGAAGGTCAGTTTTTGTGTTTTATTTAAGGGAAAAATATTTAAAAGAATTAAAGCAACATTTTTAGAAAAATAAACATACACTATTTGATCTGAAGTAAAATCGAAACGTCGAAAAAAATTATTGTGGTAATTTGCAAATATTGTTTAAAATAATAATTGATCGAACCAGTGCGCCGAAAGCATAAAAATATTGTTTTAATTTAGAATAGTAAGAAAATACATTATTAGTTTACTAAATACCAGATTTGTTAACTGTATCAGATACACTATGCAGCGAAGGGTTAATATGTTTAATAGGTTGATAATAATATAACAATATTTTCTTAATTCTTCTAATGTCTTTGCTGTTTTGAATGACACCCAGTCATTTATGTTACAAACTCATAAGATCCGCTTTCTAATTATAAAGCAATAGATACGAGCTTTAAATATCGTTAGGTTTATTGATAAAATCGGTAGTACGTGTTTGTAGCTGATCAAAATCCTCGTAGACTATTGCGCACACAATTTCTTAACACTAGAACTACCGAGCACTAAACGCAGTTGGCATACATTGCCTTCTAATAATGACAATATGGCATTTATTTAGATTTCGTTCACGGGATATTTAAATATGTACTTCGATAGAGAAGTTTACTAAAAAAATTTCTGAAAAAAACATATTTATACTTTTAATATTTCTAATCGAAAAAAATTCGCATTAGTCATCGGGACTTGTCCGGTAGTTCTAGTGTTAATATTCATTAAGAAATAAAGCGTAGTTATAGTTTATATTCACTGAAAGCATTTGCAAGACCAATAAAATGTTATTCGGTTTTTGTTTCGAAGCTCTCCCATAAAAATGCAAATTTATACAAGGTTTCGCAGTCTACGTAATCAGTAACGCAGAGAGGCGCAACCTAAGCTGCATTCCACCGTGCACGCGCATTAGATGAATATTAAAATTGAATTTTCCTTAAAAAGTGAGGTTTTCACGAAATAATTTCGTTCAGCTTTTTACACGTGGAGAATACTCTCTCGGAGTGTGTTTAAGTGGGGAAAGGAGTATTAAACGTTGATCACTAAAATCATTATGCGATTAACGCCATTAAGTTGAATGTAAAACATCGATTCGCGCGAGCTATCGATTTTAGGAATATGAAATTCAGATATCCGCCGGGGACGTATGCGAATGAATACAATTTGACTGGTACGAGTCTGTATATCATTTGTCACTTCTATTTATTAATTCATCTAGAGAGTTCGGTGTGAAGTATAATTTTGCACAGATCACGAAAGGTTTCATTGGTTCATTTTCTCTAAATAGCTAAATGTCATATTTCGAAATAAATATTACGTTGTACGTACAGTAACGAACAAAAGTTTAAGACGAATGTCTTTTAATTTCTTCGTCGTATTTCGGATCAGATTAATATTTTCTGACAAATGTAAACCTTGCTTTGCAACCAAACATTAACTAGTTAGTAAACTAATAATGTGTTTTCTTACTATGTTCATTTATGTTTATTTTCTGAAAATATTGCTTTAATTTTCTTCAATATTTTTCCCTTAAATGAAACACCCACTTTTTCATCCCACTTAAAAAAATCATGCAGTGAATTTAGAAATTCTTATTTTTCACAAAGCAAGTAGGTAACAGTTTTTCTAAATCTAGTTTTAACTTAAATTTAGTCTTAACATGCAGTATAATATCATAATGTATAATAATTTACAGACGCAATTATTTCTTGAAAATGATCTGAAGTGTCTTACTTTACGAAACGTTGAAATTAGTTGAAGTCGATCTTAACAGTGACTTAATAGTTGAGATAACAGTTGTAATTAATGTGGTAATTTGCGAAAGTGTTTTATAAATAACAATTGATCGAACCAATGCGTCGATAGCGTTAATATATTTTTTATTAACAACTCTACGATCGATATAAGAAAATTGATTAAGTAAGTTATATTTATATTCATATATATTTATCTAATTTTTTTAATTCGTTACATGAAATCTGTACCTAAATTATAAAGTCGTCGTTTTACTCTTTCAAGTTATTTTTGCAGGAGAAATTGTTTTCAATATTTATCATTGTTACTGTTACTCGCGATATTATTCGTAATATACACTTCTTTTTAATAGCAAATACAAAATCGTAGATTCTCGTCCTAGACATTTCTGTTAAAACCACTGGAAATTGTTTAATAACACTGTAATAAGTAGACTGCATATTGTTTATGCTATTTGAAATTTTTGTACACGAATTTGAAGAAAGTGGAATCAAATGAAATGGTTCACTGATATTTTTAGTGGTCGTAACCTTTGTAGATCTGAAATAAATGAAAATTGTGTTCCAAATTTCGTCGAATTTTATATTCCAGCATTGTTTGAAAATTTTTAGAACCCATTCATTAAAATCCGTAATCCATAAATGCATAACACACATTAAAGCTTTCATAGTTTCGGAATATTTTTCGAGAACTCACGTTTATCATAGCTCATAAATAGTTCATGGAAAATGTCAACTCTATGCGAAGAGGTACAAACAAGAATTTATTTATGTATTCAGTTTTATTTATATCCCCATTATCCAGCGTTCATTGTTACCGATATTCAGCCATATAATTTACAAATCTTAACAGTTGTCCAATAGAAAAAAGTAATATTTTATAGTTCTCGGAAATGATAACAAGTATAGATTAAAAGAGAATGCGTCCAGGTGAAAACTTATTGATGAAACTTTCACTGGAGAATAATTCTCACAGAAATATTTGACATGTAATTTTTTCTAGCTGTCGATGTTCGTGTCAAATGAATGAAAACTCTTACACGTGAAGATGAGAAACATATTCGATGAAACTACAGTCTAGAAAAAAGCGTTATGAACGAGAAACGTATTTATTGTTCAATAAGAAATTCAGCTGAGAGAAATTGTGAAATTAAAAGCTCTTTCATTTTAACAACATATTAAATCCTACAGTTAAACGTGAACCTTTGTAATTCTATATGAGAAAGTATATTTAAGTGCAAAAATATGTGTACAAAGTGAAATTGTTATTTTCTGCAAGATGTAGTATTTAATTCTGCGAAAGTCATATACATAAATTGGACAGATACACGCGGAATCTCTTTAATAATATTTATAAATAAATGCACCACAGAGTTTGACAAAAATTAACCGATATACAGTTGCTCGTGAAATTAATGAACGAGGAATCGTAAATATGAAGAGATGTAAATTTTAACTTTTAAACCGAATACCTGTAAATATGGAAAATGATTCAATTAGATACTACGTATTATTGATTACAATGTATTACTGGAAGCTCGTGTTTTCACAAAAGTATTCGGATGCAAATGCATATCACTATGTCAAAGAATAAATTCATATCAGAATTTCAAAGAAATTTATTTAATGTGTGACGGTAAGAAATATTTTCATTACTTTTCTTTTTTGGTAATAAATTTAGGAGAGTATTCTTGCAACTTCTATTTTTAACTTGAGCTTGACGGCCCCAAAATTTTTACCGCTTTGGGCCTCCACTTGACTTGAGCCGCCATTGGGCCCCGGGATTCTATAGGGCCTCAACTTCGCAGCATTAATTCTTTTTTACAAAAACATTCAATTAATTTACGAAAAAGTAAGTTTAAAAGAGTTTTCTTGCAACTTCTATTTCTAACTTGAGCTTGACGGCCCCAAAATTTTTACCGCTTTGGACCTCCACTTGACTTGAGCCGCCATTGTGGTATTATGTACAAGAGGTTAAATCAGTGGTTTTTAACCGGTGTTCCGCGAGCTTTTTGCAAGTGTTCCGCGAAATATATTGAATACATCTAATAATATACTTTCTAAAATATATTTATTTCCACGCGGAATGTTTTTGTTTGTTTCTTGTATCATTAATTTTGGTGTTCCGCAAATTTTTCATATAATCAAAAGTGTTCCTTGACTTCAAAAAGGTTAAGAACACCGCTGGGTTAAATATTGTACCTACCATGAATAGGATTTCATTTCACTGCTGAATGCAACCTCAAGGGTCAGACTTTATTCTTAATTTAGCTATGGCGGTCAACATGTTGACATTTGAGTCGTCTTTCGCTACAATAATTTCCCTATTAATAAAGTCTCTTAACCCTTTTGCTGAATACAATGTAAATACTGTACGCGTTGTTACATTAATTTTCAATTTTACTACCATGATCTTGCGACTTGATATGCCTTGTTCAAACGAATTGTTTAAAATGTTTTAAAATGTTCCAACCATTATTACTAAATAAATTTGTTAATGCTTTCGGCGCACAGGTTCGATCAAATATTAACTATAATAAAGGTAAAATTTTTTTTCGATCGCACTTGAAATATATAATAAATTTATGATTTCGGCGCATGGTTCGATCAATAAACAAAATTAACTATAACTTTTTGAATTTTACCTACTATGTACAACGTACATGACATTATAGAATATTTCACAGACGCGAAATTCTCTTGAGAATGATCCATACCAGGATCGAAAAGTTGAGAGCAATTTAAATTGCAATATTACTATTATAGTTAACATTTAACAACATCGAACTTATGCGCTGAAAGCATTAACAAATTTATTCAACGTTTACGATCGACATGACGGATTAATTACTACTAGACTGTGTATCTTTATGCAAAATAAAAACTGTTTGCATTAACTGCAAGACAAAGGAGTCAAATCAAAATTTCTCTCCTCTTCTAATTATCTCCACTCTTTTAAACTGTTCATACACATGTTTCTCATAAATAGAGAGCGGATTTTAAGCATTTATAACTAGAATCAGTAGGTGTAATTTCAAACAACGAGACTATCAGATAAATTTAAAAACACTGTTGTATTATTGTGGATTAGAAAAATTTTCGGAAAACGCTGGACTAATGAATTCGACAGACTTTAGTACAATTATGATTTATTTTGGATCTACAAATTCTATTACCAATGAAAATAGAATTTGATTTAGTACCAGTTTCTTAAAATTTCTCTACAAAAATTGAAACTGCATAAACATTTGCAGTCTAATAATTAATTAGTACTGACAGTGACATTTCATTCTTCTTTCTACGAAACGAACTCACCAGAAAAAAACTTTTGCCCGCGTACCCATTCGATAAATAGAATACAGGTTTATCCCTCAATTTACCACCCTTCGTATATTCGTGAAAAGTATTACACAGTCATGGACAAAATTAAGTGGACAGGTTTAATAATCAACAGAATGTTAATGCAATTTAAACCAGAATTGCATGGAACATTTAAATTAACAATGTGTACTTCAATGAAATAAAGAACAATATCAATAATAATAATTAATATAATACAATATATTATCATTAATCAAAATTGTATGCAATGTTTGGTGGTCAAAATTAAGTGAACACTTTATAAATACTTAGAAAGTAAGCAATTAGTATTTGGTATTGTAACTTCTTGCTTCAATTACTGCTTCTAATTGTTGTGGGATGTTTTAGAAAACTTTTAGAAAACTTTTGCCCGCGTACCCACTCGATAAATAGAATACAGATTTATCCCTCTATTTAACACCCTTCGTATCTTCGTGAAAAGTATTATACGTATATTGTTAGTCTTTGATTCCTGTTGTAAACAGAGTTTCCCCGAAATAAGTTATACTAAATGTTCCTTCCTATCGATCGTATATTTGTTTATAAAAAATAATTAATGCTCTCGGCGTACTGGTTCGATGAATTTTTACTTAGAAGCAATTTTGCAATTTATCAAACTCAAATTTCGACGTTTCAAATCTATATGTTCAGATCATCATGAAGAAAATTAATAATTGCGTCTGTAAATTACTAAACAAAAAATTATTATATTAATTATTGATATCTGTTGATGAATTTGATAAATTGCTTACTTGCTTCTAAGTAAAAATTGATCGGTACAGTGCGCCGAGAGCATTAATAAATCTTTTATAAGTTATACCGTTCTGTTATTTTTAGGTACATTTTCCAGAAACTTTGGCTCCTATTTGTTTAATGCGGAACACATAAAAGAAAAATCTAACATGTAAATGTTAACTCATGAATTTGACTAAAAAAACATCGAAATCTTTTTTTATTTTCTATTACTTAATTTGTGACACAGTGATACAAAATAAAATATAATAATAAGACCAACCGGTTACCTATCTTGCGACGTAAAGGTTAATGTACGGAAAAAAGTTGCTACGAACATACACTCGATATTACGTTCCCTCCGAACTATAACAGTTTCTGTATTGTTCCAGTCATTCACCTGCTTTCATAGAGACTGGCCGAGTGACCTTCTGACTTCCATTGACCTTTTGACCCACTCAAAATTGTCGGACGCTGTTCGAATTCGCTGGAAAATAGTTTAACACGCTGACGAAATACGGCGACGTTATCTATACACTGTTGTGAACCAAAAAGCTCGGTTTATCAAAAGAATTGTTGGGAAACAAAAACTCTGAAACAGTAACCCGGAAACAAGATCAGATCCGATGCACCATTCATTTTCCGCAACAACAGTGTATCTCAGAAGTCACAGTTTTCGAGTTATGGTTACGGAGAGTGAGTTTCCAAAATTCTCCATGTCAAAACATTTCTGTCATATTTTTAAATTCATTGTTTTAAGTTCATCCTCACGAGAGCCATCAGCCACTACAAGAAACATAATTTTGTCTGTTTCAAGAAACTGATTACGGATTGATGATTTTTTCAATAAAATTACATTAATACACTGTTGAATTCATCTCGATGTTAACAATCATTCTATGATGTCCAAAACGTACGGTGTCATTTTAAAAAGTCAATTTAAAAAGTAGGAAGGACAATGAAATGTGTTATGCAATTTTCAATTTTTGTAGAGAAATTTTAAGAAACTGCTACTAAATAAAATTCTATTTTCATTAGTAATAGAATTTGTAGATCCAAAATTAATAAAAATCGTACTAAATTCTGTTAATTCATTACTCCAGCATTTTATGAAAATTTTTATAAATGCATAAAGATCCACAGTCTACTAATTATACAACAAAATGGAAGTCTATGTACAGTATACGTATAATACTTGTCGCGAAGATACAAAGGGTGGTAAATAGAGGGATAAATCTGTATTCTATTTATCGAGTGGGTACGCGGGCAAAAGTTTTTTTCTGGTGAGTTCGTTTCGTAAAAAGACGTATGAAATGTCACTGTCAGTATTAATTATTTCGAAGAAAATTGTAACAGACGGTTTGCTCCAATTACTTGGAATTATTTCATTCCATATCCGACGAACCATGTGGTTCCAGCAAGACGGATGCTCTGCTCATTCTGCACGGAATGTTACAGAATTTCTGAACATTTGGGGATCGCTGGATTCGTCGCTCAGGAAGTAACAAATAGCTGTCACGTTCACCAGACTTGACACCTCTGGATTTCTATTTCTGGGAAATTAAACGAATAAATATACCACGAGAAGATCACGAAACATGACCGTCGCGAACGTATAAGACGAGTAGATATTGGACCTCAATGGAAAATAAAGATTTTTCTATATCAATGTCAAGCGGTGATGAAAAATGTTAAATATTTAATGATTATTGTTAAATTACATTCTCTATTTTGGTCCATTGATCACGTACAGAAAGTTATATGAATAGAGATAAACAATTAATAAGAAGCATCGCGAGAAATATGAATTTTTTAAATATTGTTTAAACAAAAAAATTTCTCTGAACTCTTTGTGTACTACATTCTTATCGCACATTGTTGAATTTGTTTTTTTTTATAACTAGACAGCGGATCTTTACGCAAAATAAAACTTTTCAGCTTGAATTACGACGAATTGGAACGAAATAGAAATTGATTTTTTTTCTAATATGTTAATATGTAATTCCTAGTATGTTTAATAGGTTGAAAATCATACAATAGTGTTTCTAAATTTTTCTGATGGTTTTGCTGTTTCAAATTACACCTACTGATTCTTACCATAAATGCATAAAATCCGCAGTCTATTTATAACATTCATATCTAACAAATTCTGTTTGAATTGTTCATTGTAAATTACAAGTTGGACTGGTTATTATGCGACAAGTGGTTAAACATTTTGAACGTGACATTTAGATCAAATTTTTGTCCGTGTGTCAGGATATAATAATATATAATAAAAGAGTTTGATGAAAAGTGCATTATTTTTTACGGTATTTGTTACGGTACAAATGTTTAGCATCGACTGCACGTTGGCTGACGTGATACTGATTTGCACACCGCCGATTCTTAATAGGTATACCCAACGATGGAGACCCCTCCATCGTCCCTGAAATTGTATACAAACGCGGTCGCTGGCGCGCGACCGCTGACCCCCCTCAAGGATCCCAAATCCTTCCGTCCTCACAGGAGTTGTTCCCATTCGACGGCACACCTGCACTGGACTTTGTTTTTCAAACATTGTTTTCCTCTTTGGTGTTGAGCAAATCTCGTGACTTCTTCCAGTAGCCTGACGGCCCCGGGTGGACTCTTCGGTCCCCCCGTGCTCGTTAAACCTTCATATCTGGGAAATATTCCCACCACTTATTGAGGTTTTTTAGCGGCCTAAGATAGACGTCTTGCGTCTATCTTTACTCGCTTGGCTTGACTATGCATTACGGCACCTGTGTCGTTGCATTTCCGCCATCGAGATTCGCACACCTTTAGTTAGAGGGGATCACATCACAATGTCGCTTATATATTCTATCACACGCATATAAACTAATACTAATAAACAGATAACCATACCTAATTCGCCTAATTCTTATTTATCTAATATGTTCAATTCGTGTCTTACTCTCTACATACTTATTCTAACACTAGAAGGGGTGAACCTATGTGTCTATCCGCAACAACTATTTCTTACGATTTAAATGAATGAAATGTACAACTGTGAATATATTAGATGAATTCATAAGTTCGTGCCCGATTTGAAAATAAAGTTCAATGGTTAAATTTTAACGAATGGTTAAATTAAAATTAAATAACGATTAAATTAAAATTGAAAAATGCTTAAATTAAAATTAAAAAACGGTTAAATTAAAATTAGAAAATGGTTGAATTAAAATTAGAAAAGAATGGTGACTATATGTATAATTGATTAATAAAATTGTATTCTTTAAAATTTAACCATTAAATTTGATTTTCAAATCGTGCACGAACGTCTGCAATCGTCTAATAGTTCTTAGTGTAGTGTTGAAAAATAAACACAGAAGTCACAATATAGATGAAACGTTATCTTCATCGTGAAACCAATAAAACGTTCTGCTAGTTATGACCGTGAGTGCAGTTCAGTAATTGGCTTCGAATGGTTGAAATGGATGCCGGAAGAATGTCAGTCGCTGCTGACTTTCCGTGAAAGAGGTGTAAGAGGCGTAAGCGGCTTATGGCTTGTAAAAGCTAACTACTTTTCACCAAAGTGTTGCGGGGCAAATACACGCTCGTTCGACAATTTTACAAAGTAAGATTTATTATATAGGCGACTGGAGTTAAGTACTTTTAAAATACACTGCTGGAGAAATTGTACGGAGAGCTTCGGTTCTTTAAAATACATTAAAGAACAATTATGGAATTGCGCTAGCATTTAATTGTGAGAATTACTTTATATTCCATTACTCTAAGGATGCTGCTCGTAATAACATAATAAGAATAATAAGAACAATAGGATAATAAGAATAATAAGAATAATAAGAATAATATGAATAACAAGAATAACAAGAATAACAAGAATAACAAGAATAACAAGAATAACAAGAATAACAAGAATAACAAGAATAACAAGAATAACAAGAATAACAAGAATAACAAGAATAACAAGAATAACAAGAATAACAAGAATAACAAGAATAACAAGAATAACAGGAATAACAGGAATAACAGGAATAACAAGAATAACAAGAAGAACAAGAATAACAAGAATAACAAGAATAATAAGAATGATACGATAATAAAATTATTAAAAATATTTTTATGCTGAGAATATGTCAATGGCTGGGGTGAAATAAATATTTAATTTCGTGTAAAATATGTTTCATAGGTTAAAACTAATGTAGTAGCATATTTAAATTCTTGAAACTCTTTTACTGTCAGGAATTAGACCTACCCATTTTTATCATAAATGCATAAAATCTTCAGTTTACATATAGTCGATCGAATAAAACGTTTCTAAAAATGTATCATAACTTAATAACGTATAAACAGATAAAAAATTGGAACTCTTGGATTCTTCTAATATTAATAATTACGCAATCCCCATCTATGCTGCTCACGTATAGTGGTTGCACGTCTTAGACCTTATCGCAGCGGTTTCCAACCCCCAGGTTAGAGGCGCCAAAAATTGTTAACCCTTACCACTCGTGTGGCGACTTTGAAGCACTGCTAAATATTACTACAATATATCGTTAATGTAAAATAATTACATTTTGTAATTACTTCATATCAAATAAATTACGAAACTTTTGGGTAAAGTGCAAAAGCTTAATATGCATAAAACGAAAAAGATCATATAGAACGGAAATATTCTGGGTCAGAAGAAATCTGAAATTGAATCTTCCTGTTAAAATAGTTCCGCGAGTGGAAGGGGTTGATAAAAAATTAATTTGTAGCTTACCATATTTTTGTTATTTAAAACACGTCTACATTATTATATCTATTTAAAAAAATTAAAATTAGGGAGACGCAGAGAAATATTGTTTTTTTTTTAAGGAGGCGTAGTAGCATAAAGGTTGGAAACCGCTCCCTTATCGTAACCATTATCCAGAGGGTTGAGTCCCACGAATTACCGACTGTTTTCTTTCCCCAGTCCATTCGCTTCTAAATGGCTTGGAAGATAAAGTGAGGAGCATTGGGTGTGAGTGAGATATATAGAAAGCTTATTTGGTAAGATAAGCGCCTGTCTAAGAAATGGTGCCGACAGAATGCGACTACTAAGTGAGCTTCACTATGATTTCATGACAGACTTCATACCCCTACGACACACAGTCGGCTGCAATCATAAAAACCCGGACTAAATTCATAAACCTTATCACGATTTGGTAAACTGTAACAATGATTTGCACCCTAGGCCAAAATCATAGTAAAAATCTTTTTATCTTTCTTTTGAAATGTTTAGGCGAGCTCAACGTGCTGTTGTTATAAACTAATAGAGATTTTTCAGAGAAGTCAAACAGTTTTACGAGTCATATATCTCTTATCTATCTATACAATATAAATTTAGTATAGTAGATTAAGAATGTGTTTTCTTACTATGTTTATTTTTCTTAAAATGTTGTTTGAATTTATTAAAATATTTTTCCCTTAAATGCAACACAAAGTCTGACCATCTTTCAATTTTTTTCATCCATATTAAAAAAAATCATGCGATGAATGGTTAAATAAAAAGAAGCTTCCAATGTCTTAGAATGATTATAAAGCCACGTATTTTTCAATTATAAATATTCGAAGAATTTCAAAATATTGTTATATAATTTTCAATCTTATTAGACATATTAAGAAAGAAAATATATTTCCATTTCACTCCAGCTTGTTGCAATTCAGACAGAAAATTGTTATTCTGCATAAATATCCACTGTCTAATAATGACAGATCTAATTTTAATTAATATGTGTACCAAAGTGAGAACAGAAAACAATTTTCCAATGGTCTGATACGTTTAATTTCTTTTATTGTTAAATTCAACTGTTAGTCAAAGTGAATAGAAAATAGTTACTTTACGTGAAAGTTTCCGTAACTTACTCCGTAAAAAAGTTTCCCGTAGCTTGTCCGTTCTTCGAAGACGGAAAGGAAGAAATAGAAGAATTTACCGGACTTTAAAGAGGTTAAAAAGTTTTTCACTTCTCCTGTAAATTAGAATTTTTCTCCAGAAATCCGTGTTTGTTATTAACGCGTCATTATATTACGACAAGCAACGTTATCATCGTGGAACATCAAAAATGATCAGAGACAATTGAATTTCTATAGTAAAACTAATAAATAAGAGATTAAATAATTAGATGTGAATATTATTTGTTTAAGACATCAATCGAAATTTCCAAAGAATTTCAAAGTTTATCTGAAAACAATACACAAAATATGTAGTCTATTTTCGTGCGAATCATGTGCATTTATAGTTTGAGCTTCTATTTGTAGAAAAGATATAATTTAAGTCCTTAGACAAACAATAATAAGTATCACTCATAATAATATTGATGGTTTGAAAACTTCAAATTGAAATAAATTGGCAATCAGACGTAACTCAAATAATTATTATTAATTCGTATATTAGATATCCAAGTTTAGAACCTTTTTTGAAATATAAATTGATAAATTTGACAAGTATTTCCATTGCTATTCAAAATTCACAATCAGAAATTTTCTAGACTATCTGTATGGGGCTAGGAAAAATTATTTTATACTTTTTAGTCCGTCTTAAAAACGTGGCATATTAAAAATTTGTTTTTTCTTTAAATAATTATTTTCCCTTTTTTAGACGAACAAACAGACACGAAAGTCTATAAAATCTTTAAAATCAATCATTACAATTAATGTAGCCATACAAGAAATATAAATTTTCTTTTCTCTTCTACGATATTCTTGTGAATAAAGATTTTTCAATCACTGTAACTGTGGAGAAAATGATACGGCAAGAATTTAAAAAACCACACTTATAAGTAGACTGCGTATCTTTATGCAATCCTACCTTCTGAAGATTTTCGAAAAATGGTAGGATATGAAACACTACAGATTTTAGTACGATTTTAGTTTATTTCATATCTAGAAAGGCTACTACCACGGAAAATAATATTCTATCTTATTCGATTTTCTTAAAACGCGTCTACGAAAATTGAAAATGCAAAAACATCCGCAATCTACTTATAAGTTAGGGGTTGTCGGTTTTTAAAAATCGGGTTTTAAAAGAAAATTATACTATTCGAAAATCGGTTTTAAATTTATATATTAAAGAACCCCGCACTAATCATATGGAAAATCTATCCCGGTAAAATCAGTTGGATTTTTCATATTTTGTAGCTCATGATCTACTGAACAAAAGATGTAATGGGCACAAAGCTCAATAGTGGCAGTTATCGAGTTATAATTATAATCAGTCAAACATGACAAATTCGAGCTGCCGAATACTCAAATACAGAATTCAAATGAGTAATACATAATAAGATCTTTTTTTTTATTAATCCACACACACGCGCGCGTGTACACAAACACACATACACACACGCACACACAGCAAAGAGGATTTGGAGTGAAAAAATACTACGAGAGTGACGACCCATGGGGTCCTTATCTCTGCTGTGACAGGCAAAAATTTTTGTGAAAGATTTTTGTTCACAGACCTTTTGAAGGTTATTCAAAATTCAAAAATAATGACACCACCTAATATAGATTTTGTGAAACCCTACTATTTTTGTTTCAAACATTTTTCCAAAAAATAAATACTTCTCGAGATTTGAGTATTCATTGAATACTATTCAGCAACTCGAATTTCTCATGTTTGACTGATTATAACTCGGTAACTGTCCATTATTGAGCTTTATTCCCATTACATCATTTGTTCAATAGATCATAAACTGCAATATGTGAAAAATCCAACGGATTTTACCGGGATAGATTTTCCATATGGTTCTTTATACTGCATTATATTTATATTACAAAATTTGTACCGAACAAAGACAAAAGAAATAAGAAAACGACTCAATAATAAAAACGTGGTAAAATAATTAAACAGATCTGTTCAAGTCAAGCTTTGCGAGTGTGTACCAATAAATATTTACGAATAGCATAGCTTTGTATGCTAAAGTTATATTTTCGAATGGACAAATCGTACCTCGAACGATTTGCATATGTATACGTGTGGGCGCGCCGAAATACGCAACACGCATACTTTACGTATTTTCTGGTTACGCCTGAATAAATATTATGAAACGAGCGATTGAAAAACGTAGGTACGAGATTCAATTGATTTTTTTTTTCAAATAGTGTATAAATTATTCGAGGTGCTATAGAGATTCAATTGCAGTGGGTTGCGGTGGTAACCATAAATAAAATTATTTAATATATGAAAGAAAGCTTTCAGAAATAAATTTCAGTTTAATATTCGCGACTGTTCAAAGTAGGTCACATAATATAAAATACAATATATTAAAACCACGTAAATTGTGAACATATATTCTTCGATTTTAATTTTATATTTAGGAATATCAAAAATTTATGGTAATTTTACAATGTTGCAGTGGCGGCCGCGAACATTTTTGGTATAAATATTCCTTTCTATCGATCGTATATTTGTTTATAAAATATGTATTGATGCTCTTGGCGCACTCAAGCAATTAAAATTATTTTCATAAAGCAAGTTAGTAACTTATTTCATAGTTAGATATTCAATAGTTAATCAACTGACGTGAATAGTCAATATAATAGAATTTTGTTTGATAATTTACAGACGCAATTATTAATTTTCTTGAAGATGATCTGAACATAGATTGAAACGTCGAAATTTCAAGTTGAAAAACTGCAGAATTGGTATTATGATAAATGTAAATAATATCTGCAATAAGGAGACAAAAATAATCATTGGTGAACCAAATAATTTCAAAAATCGTTACTTAAATAATTACGTAAATAAACACATGTTTAAATGCATATGAATATTAATTCCATGTCATACATACTTCGTTAAAAACACATTATAAAAAGTACTGTTTATTAAAATGTATCGCTACATTATTTGGTCGAATCAATGGGAAAAAAGACGAACATATCAGGTGGTAATAAATATGTTTTATTCATTAATTAATCTGATAGTTTCGATTCATTTTTCTAAGCATTTGCAAGCGTAACTCCTGCGTTGTCACTGGGTTGTTAATAATGTCATTTACACCGCCTTTATCATTTCATTAAGATTCCGTATAACGAAATTGTTTGACCGAGCATATTGGTCCATGAAATCCATAAAAGTAGATTTCACAGCAGTGCAGCACGGTATTAAATACTGTTCAATGACGATTGAATTGTGAAAAATCTGAAATTCAAAGCTCCGAGCGAGAGACCCTTCGACGCAAGCAATTGACTGTATAAATGTAAGTATTTACACGGGCGCTTATTGCTCTCGCAAAAAGTGCGCAGAGAGCTGTGATCAAAGTGAGAAAATTCTGCCAAAGCGGTAATTACCTTAACAATGTTTATTCACTCTGAGCTGTGTAAACAACAATATCCCCTATAAACGAAAATATTTCATTCTCGATGCAACTTCTCTCGAATCGAGTACTTATACCATGAAGCTGTACGTTTTGCAAAATATTTTAACAACAAGATACACCGGACTTTATTCATTTATGGGAAAAATTAGCAGCTGTCATTTGAAACAGTAGAGATTCGAAGAATGTAAAGCTACTGTGTTTCATCATATTCGACCTGTTAAATGTATTAAGAAATTAAATAAATTTCACTCCATTTTGTTGTAATTCGTGTAAAAACATCATATTTTGCATATATATCCGCTGTCTAGTCGTAAATATTTTCTAGTTCACCAATGTATGTTGGTAGTTTAAGAGAAGATGACGAATCATTTATAAGAAGACAAGATTTCAATTTAAAGCAGCGATTCAATAAATCCATAAAGCTCTACGTTACGCAAAATATTTTAACAAAATACAGTGTGTAAAAATTAGTCAATGTAATTTAAAACGGTAAAAACATTAAAAGAATTTAAAGATATTGTGTTTTGTGGACTTGTATGGAAAATTGGAAAACATGGTTCGTAGATCTGTATCGATTAAACATTTTCAGTAAATGTTCACAATGCATATAATTGACACAGATTTTCTAAACGAATTTTTTAAAATCTTCCACATTAGCCCACATGAAAAAGATGTTAAATGCAACGTTCAGTATTTTCTCTAGAATTGCGACCAATTGGAATTTTTGAAAAACTTTTGTTTCACATTATGCAGTAAACTCTAACTTCTCAAAAAAGTTCAAATCGTATAGTCCAATATTAAAAAAGTTATCGTTTTTTTCGAACCGTGTGAATATTCATGGGAATCACTGTATATCCAATTTCATTTTTAGTCTTAAAAGTTATAAATAATTCAATATTGAACCGAAAAAATTACCGATGAATCTATATAAAGTCTTATATCTTTTTATAGTTAACAATGAGAATTTTCAAAGGTTTAGGCTTTGTGCATGGCACAAAAAGGGTTGGGAAACACTTCCAAGGAAGTGCAACAATTTCATGGCACCTTGTATGAGGATTCTACAACAGAAATTACAATGCGAACAATAAAATTTCAAAATACGATACAACTCTTCATATTACACAAAATCAGCAGAAACGAAAAATTTCGAACGCGTTATGAACACGAAGTTCGTAGGATCTTGCAGCCCGTCCAATTAACGTTGCAAATTCCAATTAACGTTAATAGCATTTCCGCGTCATAATCTTTTTTAACTTCCCGATTTATAGGGAAGTTACTGTAATTACCCCGAAAATCGAAAATCGATTTTTTAGCAGATCTCCACGTTTCATGGTCATTGGAGTCGTTTGAGACTATTTTTATCAAAATGTCGGTATGTGTGTGTGTGTGTGTGTGTGTGTGTGTGTGTGTGTGTGTGTGTGTGTGTGTGCGTATGTCCGTTTCTATGGTATCAAATTTTTCGTTAACGTTTTCTGAAAAAGTAACATCGCGATCAGAATGATGAATGATGCAATCGATGTGCCCCGCTGTAACTTAGAGCTGATTAGATTTTGGTCCATTTTGGTCAAGTAGTTTTTTAGTTTTTTTCGAAAGGAGTTGATTCAACATTGCAATTTATACAAGAGGCGTATCCTCCGAAGAAGCAAACGTAACTATATATATATATATATATATATATATATATATATATATATATATATATTTAGACATATTTAAAAAAAATTTTTTTTTTTTAAATTAAAAAAATTTTTTTTTTCAATTATGCAACTACTGCTAATGTAACCGCTTACAATAATCGAAAAATATCCTGGATGCGCGCACATGAAAGTAGAAAGTAGAAAATAATGATACTAATATACTGCAACTAACGATTCGGGAAGTTCTTTGTGTGGCTCGTGGAGAGTCACACACCAAATAACATCCGTACCACTAACCCTCTCGCGAGCTCGTAAAGCGAGCTACAACACCCCCACCTGCGAAGCGAGCGAAGCGAGCGAGCAACAACCCCCCTCTAGTTTTTTTTACAATATTCATGCTCAACCCTGATCCGTCCTTCGTGTCAATTTGACACAGTTTTTCCCGAGATGAGTTACCCTGTTCTGTTATTTGTAAGTAAATTTGTCCGACACTTCGTGACGTTAATATTTTTAATGAGAAACCCATAACCGGCAACATCTAAGATGTAAATGTTAACTCATCAATTTTAATGAAAAAAAAACACATCGAAAAATAACTGTTTACCTTGTTATTTCATCTATTTCTTTTATCACTGTGTCAATTTGACACCGAAGGACAGATTCAGTTCCTGAAATGAGAGACGGATAAGGGTTAATAAACGTGTTCACGAAATTTCTCGAGCAAAGTCGCACGACGATGACGCATACGTTCGCTTTACGTTGAATATTTATGTGTTAACACGAGATAAAATTTTCCGGAAATTTCACCGAAGTAAAAAATTACACGGCAGTCAAATGTAACCGCCGTCCGTCTTTCTAATGTTGAGCGTTCCTGTTTTTTTTTTTTTGTTTTTTTGTTAATTTATCTGCCCGTCACGACATAATGTTGCTACGGCTGGCGCGAAGCCACGCGTATTTCATTGGCAATATATTATCACTCGCAGCCATTCATTGCGCTAATTACACGGATGCTCACCTTTCTCGCGTTTCGACTGGCATTCGGCGCGGCGATCTTTCCTCTCGACCGCTTTCGGAGTGCACAGCGGCGGACAAAAGTATCGACGCGCCACTAAATTCCTCGTACAAACACCTGTAACCAGAGATCGAAAGAAACAGTTATCCTTCGTCCCTGAAAATTCTATTCGAACACAATGGATGCGATCAGTATGGTCTATACAAAAACTGACTTTTTAAAAAACCGATTTGTGGGAGGATTTAAATACACTTTTAAGTGTGTAACTCAAAGATTATTTATTCAAACGTCATTTATTAAGAATACAAATGTAATGGAACAAATACAATGCAAAAGAACATCTTTACAGAACGATGTCAATCAAAAGAGTGAAGTTACGCGTGTTTAATAAATCAAGTGTTTAGCAAATCAATCCACACGGTTTAAACCGGTTTAGAATTTTTACAGATAGAAAACAAGACAGTATATTCTAGTTTAGTTTTAGATTTTGCCTCAGTCTTAGTTGTTTTTTCTTTTTTTGGTTTAATGTTTGTTATTGAAAAGTGGTACAATGACATAAATGTTAAAAAAAAATTTAAATAAGGTCGTTTTAGTTTTTTCCGCTTTTTTGTTTTCTTTTCACATTTTTCACAGTGTGTTGGGTTGGATTTTTATAAAGTGTCGTCTAATTTACCATTCAAATTTGTCGCCATATATGATTTCGAAATTCCATTGATCGATATCGATCAACCAATCATAGAACGCTCTTGTCCTATAATACACATGAGTTTTCACTGCTCAGTTCTCACATGGTTCAGTTACTTATTCACCATCATGGGTTAAAGTTCGCTGCATCGTAACTCATTAATTATTCTTCTTTTAATTTCTATTTTGTCGCAACAAGTATGTGCTTTCTTTTTCGTTCTTTTTTTGTTCTTTTTGGCTGTGTTCCAAAGTTTTGTTCAACTATTATTATATTTATTTGGTTTTTTCAGACGCAAAAATGTCTCTCTTGATAATGATCCACATTGGGATCGAAACGTTGAGGATGTGCTAATTATTTGCAAGTTTGTTGTTGATTATTGATCGAACCATGCGTCGAAATCATAAATTTATTATATATTTCAAGTGCGTTCGAGAAAAAATTTTACCTTTAGAAAACAAGACATATTTACAACTTAAAATAGAAGTTTCAAAGGTTTTTTTATTTGTGACAATTCAAAAATACAAAACAGGAAAACATAAGGTACATATACGTACATACATGAAATTATTAAAATAAAAAATTAGCAAAATAATACCCTTAAGAAATCACAGAAATTAACAAATGTTTTTATATTTATGTAAATTATTATTTTACTTCTTTCTTTGTTTAATAAAATATGACAATTACCATTTTGTATTATTAGTCATAACTCCTTAATAAAACATTTTAGAGTTCATATAACATTGTTTTCATACTTTTGCGTGTAGAACACGCTGGTCGGGAAAAACTAGAACCCCCTGTATGACGTTCCTCTCAATTTTTTGAGTAACAAAATTTTTCCAAATGTTTACGAAATAATGCACAAGGCGCAGATAAGATATTTTAAATCGTGATGTACACTTATTCTTCCTTTGCAATTGTGCTTATGACAAAGTTTTTAAAAATTATTTACACATTAGTAGACTGCGGATGTTCGTGCAAGTTGGAATTTTTGTAGGGAAATTTTAAGAACGTGGAATCATGTAAATTCTTATTTTCAATGGTAGTAGTCTTCCTAGTTCTAAAGTGAATAAAAAAATTATTCTAAATTCTGTAGAATTTTATATTCTACCCTGTTTTTAAAAATTTTCAATAGCCAAAATGCATAAATATCTGCAGTCATTAGCTAATAAGCTAATCCTTCTAACGTCTAAAAAAAACACTCGAGTTGGTGGGTCGAATTTCGAAAAAGTTATGCGTTGTTAAATAGTGCACAAATGTACACATGCGAAATATTTTGTACCAACAACCTTTAGTAAACACGTTTCGATTAGAACTGCGCGTAAATTTCTGTTAATCCTCTCCGATGGTAGGTTAGTTTCTCTCCGCATGAAAAAATTGTTTCAGTAAAACTGAACGGGCAGCGAACGATCCTGCGAAATAGTTTTTCAGCCATCGAAATGGAAACTGCAGCCTAGAAATTGCGGATAAATGTCCACGTAAATTCTGAGTTGTTGCTGGATCAACCTTATCTGTGTTTTATAAAATCCAATATTCAATTTCAGACAGTGATTTTTCAGAAAATGATTACTGATGTAATTTCATTGGAGACGTTGGCGTAACAACCAGACAGGTCCACTTTCTATGAAAATTACACTTATCAATAAACTGCGGATCTTTATGCATTTATGAAAAAATTGGCTGGGTGAAATATAAAACAGTGAAAGTTTAGGAAAATTTAAGAACACTTTAATGTTGTTTTTAATGCAACAAAGGCACTAAGGTGTAAATTCAATTCTTATTTTATTCCTGCTTCCCACAATAAATGTGGAACATTTTTATTTTGCATAAAGATCCGCAGTCTATTTATTAATGTTTTAAATATTTTATTGCTGATCGTTCGAAGTAGGAATTAAATAATATTTAAATCGTGAACTTTCTCGCTTTTGCAGCAACGTCTCCAATTAAATTATATTTCGTGTAATATCTATCTAGCTTCTAGATAACCTCAGCTTTATTTAGTGTGGAAGAAAACTGCATTTAATTTTCTTGAAAACATCAATCCTGCTAACGAGGCTAACGGTGTGCATGTAAATAAGTTTGTAATAAACGACAAACCGTAACTGTTATTTTGAGAAAATTGGTATCAAAAATATTTTATAAAAATATAAGAAAAAAATGTTTTAATCATTTCTGTCATTTCTCTTGGACGCTATGCACTATCGTACGTTCATAATGCAAACGGAAAAGAAAATATACAATGTGTATACATATTTAATCAACACTACATTATTATTTCATTAAGGATTTCTATTATTGATTAACGAACCCTTCGCTAAAGACTAAAATACTAAAGAGATGAATTAATAATTACTGTATGCAAGTACTTACATAGATATGTGTATACAGGGTGTCCCAAAAATGTATTTCCTTGAAAAGGATGATTCCTAAGGTCGTTTAAACTAACGCTTACCTTTACGAAAATGTTCTTTGTGAGTTCGTTCAAGAATTATTAACGAATAAGAACATTTTCGCAAAAAAATTAGGAAGTACTCTTTCAAGGAAGTACAATATGTTGGGACACACTGTATACTGCTGTGTACACATCTTTAATTCGTTTCTTCAATACATATGTATAGTAAATAGTTACAAAGAACGCTTTTATGTGCAAACGGTTAATAATTTCGTCATTTCCGTATCACATTCGTGGAAATTGAAATATATTTTGTCACGAACCACTTAAATCATTTCACGAGAAGCACTGACGGAGGAATACTGAAATTGGAAAGGAAAAGATTTTAGCAAATTAAAAACAAATAATACCTATAAAATTGTATGCCCGTAAAAATAGTTTCACGTTAATAAACAATTTAATATTCCCCCCCAGACTATCAGACATGATATAAAGTATATTATTCTAGGATATTATCTATGTAAAGTAAGAATATGCTGGATTAAAATAATGTAGGCCATTTAATTACCAATTCCTGTTAACTAAAGTTCAACGGTGAACGTCGGACAGTAGCATTTTATGAAATCATTGAAACATGAAACGATTTGACCCATGAAAAGCATGGCGAGAATCAATAGTGTATAGAAGAGAGTCCAATAAAACTAATGGGTTCCAGAAAACATAGGAAACGAAAATAATCAAACGAGCACGAACCTTGAAAGCAGAGGTGGGCATTAGTTAGCGAAACAAATATATTTCAAATACTATTTAATATTTTCGACTTTATTTTGCTTAAAGAAAATAGTATTATAAATAAGATATACTGTTTCGAAAATAAAATATTTCTATTATAACAATCAGAATCACAAAATAAAATATTTCTATTTTAATCATCTAAACACACAAAATACAATATTGTATTTTTTACGTTATTACACTTAATACTTTCAAAAGTCGTATTACTTATAGGTAATTTAATATTTCTTATCTTAGCCATACTTTAAAGAAGAAATGGTACTTAATATAAGAAACTATATCATTTGCCACATTTTCGTTTTAGTTAATAATAACTATTTCGACTCATAAATCTATTGAATGCGAACCATTATTTGCAGCAGTAATATTTAAAATTGAAATTGAAAATAAAGAGAAAGTCCAAATATTTTCAATATTCATCAAATAAAATACTATTTTCAAAAATTACTGCCTCAAATAAAATATTTTATGTTCAAACAATTACTGCATCAAATAAAATATGTTATTTTCAAAATTGTACAGATACTTTAAAATAAATAGGATTATTTATTATTTACTATGTAAAATACTATTTTACCCAGCTCTGCTTGAAAGCGATTCGAAATTAAACAATTCTACCAGATGGCACCGCTGAAGGAACTGTATGTGTAATTTCCGTACAGAATTCTGATAAAGGTTAGATTCAGTTCTCATATAAGTTCAGCGTTCATGTATAATTTTACATATTTTAAATAAAAAAAGCCTTACGTGTCCGATACTGCGAGAACTCCTACTACAACGAACACGAATCTGAACTGGGAGAGTGAGCTATAGCGAGGTCAATCAACGCCAGGTCACGACACAGTCAAGTGCACGTGCACCCGTCCCGTATTTAAAGTCGATTTTCTTGTAAACAAAACCTTGTACGAACAAATTTAATCCTACATTTTCGACACAAAGTTTTCATCACAAAGGATTGTTGGAAAATTCGGACGAACTGCATAAATCATAATTTTTGTACTCCTCCTTAAATTGAATATCCACGGCCACAATCGTTAATAAATACAATGATCACGCAGAAATACTTTTTCTTCTCATTTCTACTTTGTTTAAACATATCCAATAGCTATTCGCAAATTCACAAAACGATCGCAAACAAATTTATTGAAATTTGGACATTTCAAAGTAATGATATTAACTATCGTTTGCCCATTACAAATTTATATCATTTTTTAGAAACCTTCAACAAGTTCTAAAGATACTAAATCTAAAGTTGATGCAATAATAGTGCTGGTTCTAAACTTTTTTAACATCGAAGCTGTTAATGACTCAGCAAAAAATATTTGTTTGAAAAAGAATTTTTTGCATCGAGTGCAAGAAAAATAGCAGAAACGCAACCTACGATGCAATATGAAATGATATAATTCTTTCAAGTTCATGTAGTTTTAAAATAAAGCATTATTACTTAGAGAGGACATAAAAATTTGAATTTTGTCCACCTAGAATCGTGGAATGGATCACTGTGCCATCTGTCGGGTCAGCTAGTCTTCTATATAAATAAAAATTAAATGCTGATCGTTGGTAAGCGCATCACTTGAGAACGGCTGGACCGATTTGGCTAATTTAAAACAAAAAATGTTCGTAATAGTCCGTATAAGGTTTTCAGGGAAAGAAAAATTGGAAAAGTTGCCCGGAAAAATGGAAGTGCTCTTTTCTATGGAATTTTTCTACGAACTCAAGACCATAACTCACGCTTCGAACGATAGATATGCGTAATTCTTTTTTTGTTTTGTTCGTTATGGTCCTGGAAAAGTTTTCAGGGAAAGAAATTCGAGACAACTACAAAGGAAAGTCGGAAAATTCGGACAAACTGGAAAAATCATAATATTCTCCAGTTTGAACGATCGTAAATTTTGTATATGCACTATATGATATCGGTGCTACAGGTTCGATCAAAGATACAGAAATTATCAATTTTGTAGTATTATAATTTCAACGTTTCGGTTCGGTTTTGAACCATCATCAAGAAAAGTCCGCGTTTGCTAATTGTGAGAAAACAGAATGAAATCAAAGTAAGTGAAATGGTACTTGTCAATACGACGCACAGTGGGACCTTTTGCCCAAATCGTGGACAAAATCAAAGAACTTTCGATAGAAATGAGATAGAGCGATGAATTTTTTTTAAATTAAAGCTGAAACATTGTAGAATATGGGAAAAATAGGGAGATTATTTAATTATAATTAGATTAAAGATAGTTTAACTATAATTCGATTTTTTGAAAAAACCAGAAGTCGTAGAAAAATTTTTGAGGCCAGATTTGAAATCAGAGTGAAAAAATCTACGGGAAATGATACATGGTATGTTAAAAGAAATTTTTTTCTCCTCGTGGTAACGTAGAAACAACTTTTTCTCGAAATTGCGCATTTTTGACGAATTTTTTCGAGGTTAAATATCATTCGTACCATATTCTCCCTATTTTTCCCATATTCTGTGAAGTTTCAGCTGTATGTAAAAAAAATTTCAGCCCTCTATCTCATTTCTATCGAAAGTTCTTTGATTTTGTCCACGATTTGGGCAAAAGGTCCCACTGTGCGACACTTGAACTGTACTAAACTGTGAGTAAACGTCGTATTGACAAGTACCATTTCACTTACTTCGATTTCATTCTGTTTTCTCACAATTTGCAAACGCAGACTTTTCTTGATGATGGTTCAAAACCGAACCGAAACGTTGAAATTATAATACTACAAAATTGCTAATTTCTGTATCTTTGATCGAACCTGTAGCGCCGATATCATATAGTGTCATATAAAAAATCATAATTATTGAAACTGTAGAAGTAGCAGGTTGACATGTTTGGCTGCGCATTATTGGTCTCCAATGAATTCGTCGTCGAGCACAGCGTCGAATTTGTACGATCACAAACAAATGTAACGAACTTTGGACAGGACAACGTCTGTCGGATCAGCGAGTTTCAAATAAAACATTTTAAATAGTAGGGAGTTGTTGGCTATAAAATTGAAAAATAATTCGGGGTGCAAAGGGTGAGATTCGCTTACTCATATGTACACGGGTGTATAACGGTGTGGTTTGTAGATGCACAGGCGCGTGCGCGAACCTGTCTACCTATGCGTGACGTCATGGATGGCGAAACGACCTAGAATTCGACCACACCACACGTAGTGTATTCCGGTGCTCATCAATTGGACTACGCTGTGGTAGACGAGCATCCGTGATAGTACGTGACACGTGCACCTTCACTCCACATTTTATCCTCGTTTAATCAAAGTTGTCGCACAGTCCTTTCCGAATGGTTTCGAGTGCAGCCGAGCTAATGCCAATTTGCAAATCTGAACGAACCCCTCCACCCTCATGCATTTCCTATGCACCGTCCACATGCTAGTGTCACGATGGTCTCGGCTCCTAGCCACTTTTGCATTTCTCTCCCCCATACTCCGTAGCTTTTAACTCAGACAAATCCACTGCTAAACTGCCTTGGTTAGCCGTTTTCAGGATCGAGGGAGCTACTGGATCAGCAACTCCAAAAAACCGATTATAACGGCTTACCTGTAAGGAATAGCCGTATTTATTATAAGCAATCATTGACAGACGTGTTTGTCACGGGCGCGTTCGTTTCGATCTGTCTTTTTTTCTAATTCTAGTAATTAGAATATTAGAATTTTTTAATTTTGTAATTTTACAATTCTGTTGTTATTTTCGATTTTTCTACTTTTATAAATTTCATTATATCTAGGGTTGTCTGCTAATACGTATGCATACATACATTCAACCGTATATACCCGATGTTGATAATGTCAATAATGCAAACTAATAATCGTCGATAATATAAATTCCTAATGAAATATTGACTAAAAGCTGCGACGTTCATTTTTTTTTTTTTTTGTAATGAAATGTGATTCAAAAAGCATTTTTAGTTTCTCCCGAAGTTTTCCATTTAGCCGGACAACTTTTCCAATCTTTCTTTCAATAAAACCTTACCATGACTATTGCGAACATTAAACAAAAAAAATTAACCAAATCGGTCCAGCCGTTCTCATGTGATGTGCTTACCAACGAACAGCATTTGAGTTTTATTTATATAGAAGAAGAAGAAGATGGAAGATAGAAAATGAATAATAGTCTGATGAATTGTTAATAATAGCAAAATAGTCAATAGTTAAAACTTTTTGATTGGTTATTCATAATTATTTCTTATTAGTTATGATTAGTAATTAGTTCTGATAAACTAAGACGCAATATCTAATGATTACTTAGACCTGTGATCAACTAGTGCCATGTAGTTATGTACAACTAATCAAAAAGTTTTAACTAATGACTATTTTCCTGTGGCTAATACTCCATCAGACTATTAGTCTTTTTTAATTATTAGTTGATTCGTATACTACTCTACCTGCTATGGCTATTTTAAATGGACGATCAAAACACACCAAGCAGAATTCGAAAAGCTTCCAGAACTTCTTCGTCAGTTCCATTGGAATTTATTACGCTTGCTACTTTTCTTAAATAAGCTCCAATGAGAACAGATACAAAAGAATTCTTCAGATTAAAATTTTGATTTGATTAGAATGAATAAAATTGGAATACAAAAGTTTTTCTGTAACAGCAACTCATATTTCCTTAATTATAACATAACAAATGTTCTCAAGCCTTATAGCAGGCACCAAATATTTTTTTCAGGGATAATATGATAACAATATTATTATTATTATTTTATAATATTATAACAATATTAATATTATATTTATTATTTTATAATATTATAACAATTATCTCTGAAAACATATTTGGTGCTTGCTATAAGGCTTGAGAACATTTGTTATTTTATAGTTAAGAAAAACATGTGTTGCTGTTATAGAAATACTTTTGTATTTCAATTTTGTTAATTCTATACATATATACATATAAAATAATAATAATATGTTTTATGTGTTTATAATATATTACTGAAGTAGTCAATTTTGGATAAGGTAATGCTTTTCGTGTGTGTGTATAAATGAGAAGAAAGAGTAGGATAGAATGATTGAACGTGAGAGAAAGAAAGAGAAGAGTATGAGTGAGAGAGAGGGATTGCGTGGTGTAATGCGCGGGGTGATACACGGGAGAGACTGAGCGTGTAGTGTTGTGTCGTGAGCGAGCGTATGAGAAGAGTGATTACCCAGAGACCCAGAGTGCTTATATCTATGTATATCGTATTAAATATATTATTAATCATAGTAAAATAACTTCCAAATCTCTCCTAACCACGATCCAACACTTTTTGCAAATCGAAAGAAAAAACAACTGACAAATGGACTTAGGCCACTTTCAAAATAAAGATATGTATCATTCTATTAACCAGCTAATTTCCGTTTGACAAAATCTTTGTGATTTAAAATATATTAGCTGCAATTCGCACTTCAGAATGAGAAGATACCGTAGAAATGTAAATGTTAAAATTGCTAGCTTGATTTTTCTCGAAAATGGACTGGGGCCATTTTCGAAATAAATGGCTCATATCTCGATGATTTAAACTTACATAAAACGCAAACAAAAGCTTCAATAACATCGGTCCGCAACTGAATCCGCAGAATGCTTTCGGCGGTAGAGGAATAACGCAAATCATTGAACACGTACTGACTTGTGTGTTTAACAAAGGCAGCGAAATACACTGGCGTGCAAAATTGACGAATTAATAAATTGTTGGTATTTTGCACGTTAATTGACGACTCAACAAAACTTGGATACAATTAGAGTAATGCATTTAATGAAATAAAAACTCGAACGTTCAGATTTCAGTATTACTGGACCAAACGAAAACAATGTTTGACAAACAAAGGAATAAATCTGTATCTCCCTTGGACATTATTTTTAAAAGAGAAGCTCGATTTAACCAGTAATTCAACTGCTTATTGTCAGTCCTTTTAACCTCGTTTTCGATGATTGTATCGTGTGCAGTGTGCAATCACGAGTAGCGCGCGGATTTTCTTTTAAATCCACCGGCGATCGTAAATTCCAGGTTCGACCACTGTGGTGCACGATCGACTTTCTGCGATTATTACCCATCAAATTAATATTGCGCAATTGGGTGAAATGAAAGCGCGGAGGATGCGCGTTGCGCTGCAAACGACTCGTTGGTTATACCGGATGTTTCGAGAATCATCGTACAAGCGACCGGATGATGATTCTGTATGTAGAAACAAATTAAAGAAAAAGAAATAACATTTTCTCTAATATAAGAATAATTTTCTCTTTTAAGTATCTAAGGTACTTAAAAGTCGTGCCGTTATTTGTTGTTGTTTTTTTTTTAATTATGTATTAAATTTTCAGAATAAACTTTTTTATTTGTTTTTAATTACTGACGGTACTTATAAGTACCTTTTTAAAAAAAAAAACACCCGAAAATAACAAAAAAAAATGTAAAATGGATTTTCCTGTTTCTTTTGACAATAATATATAATAAATGAATTAGATAATTATTAAAATTTGATTTTTTTAGTTAACTACAAACGGCACTAAAGGGTTAAGCTGCAAGCACCTACATACTTTCACAGTGCATCATTCATTTTCTCTAGGATTTTGTAGAAAACGTCAAAAAATGTTTCATCTACTATAAATAAAAATCAAATGCGGTTCGTTGGTAGGCGCATCACTTGAAAACAACTTGACTGATTTGGCTTATTACAATTTTTAGTTTTTCGAGACCTGCAAAGGCTGCCATTGAAAATAAGATGGTATTATATCCCACTATCTTAAAATTCATCTTCAAAAATTGAAAATTGCATAAACATTCGTAGTTATCACTCTTCGACACTTGGTTAGTAAAATTGTAAAGAAATTGTTAATTTTCATAAGAACAGCGTTAACCTGATATAAATCTTTCAAAATTTATTGAATATTAATTGAATTAATACAGTATGCAAGATTTTGAATAACGGTATTCCAATTTTTAGTGTTAGAAGTCAAACCTTTCACAGCCATTACAAAATAAAATTCATGAAAAATAAAAAGAAGGAAACTGTTGGAATATTTAATAAAACCGGAACTGACATATTTCGAAAAAAGCAATCCGTCGCCAGGTGACACGGATTACCAATAAATAGACAGAAATACGCGTTTTCGCGCCCGGACCGGCACTAAATCCCGTAAAATGAACCGCTTTAGGCAGCTACATTGGAACATGACAACATCGACTGCAATTCGCGCATGCGTGAACGTTTTGAAATTGTAATGACCCCATGCGAGTAATTAAAGGTTAAAATTGCAATCTCACGGTTTCGGCGTTCCTCGGGAGTTTGCGCAGTCTGCATACCGTAGTATGTATCTACTACTACCCACAGGTTCATTCTAAATACATACGAAAATAAGTTGAAAATGTCCTACTTGTCGTTATAATTTTCAGAGTTATTACGTAAAATTGTTTTGCATATTAGCTGCAAGAAAAGAAACATATTATGGACAGCAGGCATTTTAAAACAGTATAAACATTATAGAACAGTAGACAATTATACTTATTTTCTGGAAATTCAAATCAGATTGAGACTTGTGTCCTTCCCCTTCTACGACGCTTTTCCCCCACGCTTCCGCCACGGCCCACAGTGCGATACTTTGATAGGAATTTCGGACAAAAATAAAAAAAATCGTATAGCGTAGCAATAATTTATATGTTCCTGTTCGGAATTATTTTAAATGCATTAATCGAAGATTTGGAACACTATTTTAAAATTTCCATTCTTTTACACTACATTTTGAAAAAACCAATAAGATGTTGCATGTTTTATGTATAATGTAAAAATGAAATATGAACAAATAGTACATGTATTACGTGTAGAAAACGGATAGAGAAATATCGATAAAAAAAAACAAGTAAATAAATAATTTTAATAAAAAGTTTATAGCCGAGTAGAAATCTATGGTTGCACTACCTTTTTTAACTTACAATTTATCCATTATAGCTTAATGCCTGCAAAAAGACAGTAAACAAATATTTGAATGCTATTACTAGACAGCTGATCTTTGCGCAAAATAAAAATTTCATATTAATATTTAATAGGTTGAAAATAATTGTGTATCAGTATTTTTAAATTCTTCTAATGTTTTCACTGCTTTTAATGACACCTTCTCATGTTTGTCATAAATACATCAAATCCGATGTCCAGCTATTACCAACAGAAAAATAACGTAGCTTAAAATTTGGATATTGCGAGTTACATGTGCTGGGTGTGTCGTTTCAGCTTTTTACGATCGAACGATATTAAAGGTGCTAAAAAACACATTTTTTTGTAGGATATCAAGGTTCATAAACCACGTTGACATTTATTTGACCTCGCGTTTACATTGAAAAGCCAACCTTCCGTCCGAGTTATTTTCCAGATTTTTGTAACTCTTTTTCAACGTCCGATTATTTTATGCATTGAGGTACCTACACGACTGGAAAGTTTGATGGTTAATTAACTTAGAGTTCAGTGTCTCTAATTGCTACGGTACTAACGAATTGACCCATTTTACAATGATTTACAATCCAATATGAAGCTCGAGATACGTTGATTTCGAACTTGAATACCTTGAGAATGGGAATTGTAAAATATAAATAAATACTGTGTACACAAACACTTCGACATCGTGTAAAAGAATATGCAATAATTGAAAGACGATTATATATAATATATATATATATATATAAATAATAATTATATATATATATATATAAATAAAATATAATTATAAAAAAAAAGAACTAAATCAGAGTTCGCGTTAAAAGTAATGTGCTAGCCCTGAATAGGGCTGATTTGTCTGTTTTTATACAGATTTTCTGTCGATAAATAAATTAGGGGCCTAATTCTGAGAGATATTCAATAAAATTGGATTTTCCACCCCAACTTTGAAAGCTATTTTTACCCCCTCAACATGAATCTCAGCCGCTATAAAAAAATTACGTGTCAAATATTCTTTTGTAATCTATATCATACTAAAAATTTCATTAAAATCGGAGTGTTACGATTGGGTAACTTCCCTTGTTAGTCATTAATTAGTAGTTACTTTTTTTAGAGCTTATGAAGTTACTAGTAAATAGTCATAATTGTGGCTAGAGTTTGGCCAACTCTGATAATAATTCAATTATACCAGTTTACCCTTGTTTCGTCGCTGTCTACTTCGAGAGAAAAGTTTAAGGAAATTATCGATGCATTTTAGTGGGCATTGGTAGCCAATAACCCAGTAAACCGTAATTAGTTGAAAGCGGCCGTTGAGCTCTGCACAGGGTGATAATTAAACCGGGCCAAGTGCTGCAACAATCCTGAATTGTGAATCTCCTCGTAATCTGATAATTGCAGATTACAGTAATAAGATAGATAAGCATTTAAACGGGATACGGCTTTAATGTACGGGTTACATGCGATAGTATAGCATGCGTATCTACATTAAGGCCCGTGTTTAAAGATCTGAAATAACCGGCCAGCATATTATACAACGCGATATACTGCATAAGCTGGAAAACTTGTAATTTTTCGTCGGCCTAAATTAATACTCGGAAGCACGTTTCAATTAACACAATAAAGTAATCACTAGATAGCGGATCTTCATGCAAGAACTTTTTCCTTGAATTGCAACAAACTGCAATGAAATGGACATGTATTCTTATTCTTAATATGTTCAATAGGCTAAAAGATAATATAACAGTGTTATTAAATTCTTCTATTGTTTTTACTGTTTTAAATTACACCTACTTATATTTATGAAGAAATTTTTTGGGTGAAGTATAAAACGGTAAAAGATTTAACAAATTCCAGATTGTTGTATTGTTGCTTTTGATATAACAAAGTCGTTAAGGGATGAAATCTTATTTTATTATTTCTATATATATATTTTTATTTTATTTTAATCACTAAACATGTCCAAACAGTTCTCGTTTAATAATTATCGTTAAATGACGAAAACAAGAAATTACAAAAACACGTGTCCCCTATTTTGGCTAATAGATTACTTTCACAAAGTTACATCATTTTTTCTAAAATTTTTGTTTTATATGTCTACATTCCTTGATCAAAAACACGCAAACTGAAAAAACAATTATTATCGTAGATTAGATCTCGAGATATTAGTAAAAAAAATAGGGTTTTCACCCTCAACTTGGAGGGCTATTTTCAGATTTTCACGCTCTAGATATGGATCATTGCAGATACTAAAAACACGTATTAAATATTTTTCAACAAAATGTGTATAAATTTGAAAATCGTGACCTCCACTCTTATCTTCGAAATACCGAGCGGTAGGAATTTCAAAAATCTTTTTACACATTATCTAAACTTATTCTTCCAACTTCTCGAAATGTCTCGAGTCGTTTGATTCAATTTTGAAAAAGTCATTACTAGACTGCGGATCTTTATGCATTTATGGCTTATGAAAATGTTCAAAAAATGCTACAATATAAAATTCGATAGAATTGAGTAAGATTTTTGTTCGCTTTGGATCTACAAAAAGGCTGTTCCCATTAAAAATACAATTTTACTTCAGGCCAGTTGAAATTTGTCTATACGAATTGAAAATTGAATAAACGTTCGCAATCTAGTTATTATTTTTGGAAGTTAATTTTGTGCACCGGATGTATGTGCATACATATGTAATATTATTGGTAACTTCTCCACGTTTAATTTATACATTAATATACAATTTAATGTAGTTTTAGCATGATTTCATTGCAAATGATTAAATTAAGTGGATTGAATTAATGTTTGAAGTACAACTAAATTTAGTTACATAAATTTATATCAATTTCGCTTTATATTACGTTACATACTTCATTATATTTTTTTTTTTTTTTAAACTGTTATACTGTAAACTATAAGTATGTTATAATATATGTTATATAAAGCAAACATGGTTTACGACATCAATAAATAAAGAATTGAATTACATAAGCGTTCGAAAAAGAGTGAGGATACACGACAAGGTTTTATGGTGGTTGACAAGATATGTGAAACGAGGTGGAAACAGACAGGAGAAAAAATCGTTCCGCCCTGATCCTGCCAGATTTAATAGTAAGGCTACCTAACGGACCCTACATAACGCGCAGATATTCTATAATCGATAAAGGAAAGCATACATGTATTGGAATCGGTGACGGATCGACTAGGTAGCTGTGACATGTATCGGCTCAGAAGCTTTCTAGTGATGGCTACAGGAAACATCGTCACAATATTCCTTAGCAATGTATGTTCAGGCTGTGGATGACACAAACAATTTCTCTCACTTAATAATTAAATAACTAACGGGGTATTTAATATGACGTAATATAATAATACATAGTAGAGTATTTAATACAACATCAAACAATAATTCATAACAGTACATATATTTAATACAAATTAATAAATAATTGAATAAAAAAGGAATAAATAGTTTCTCTCACTTAATAATTATATAACTAACGGTGTATTTAATACGACGTAATATAATAAATACATAGTGGTATATTGAATGCAACACCAAACAATAATTCATAATAGTGTGAATAGACAGTTTAAATACAAAATTATTTATTTCTTTTTTATTCAATTATTTATTCATTGTATTAAATATATGCACTGTTATGAATTATTGTTTGATGTTGTATTTTTACTGCTATGAATTATTATATTATGTTGTATTAAATACACATTAGTTTCAACCTATTAAACATATTAACAAAGAAAATACAAAATTTTTACTTCACTTCAGTTTGTTGCTAGTCGGGTAGAAAATTCTTATTTTGCAAAAACATTTGAATGGAATTTTTATTTGTCACACACTGCTGTAAAACACACAATACACATTAGATGAATTTCGAAATATTGCTCTATTATTGGCAACATGCGATACGTATCAATTATTCAAGCAGTGGATGGAATTATAAATGTTAATAAATCGACCATGTTTTTAATATAACATAATACATGCAACACAAACGATCAATCAATGACAGGCGCATTTCCATAGAAATGATCGTTCATGCATTCATTTTTTTATTTCACACAACCAAATTCACTTTACACATTTTTGTCCTTCACTCATCGTGTTTCTTTCTCATTCTCACCACACATATCCAAACATTAACAAATGAAATTAATTTTTATTTGCCATTGATTTGTTACAATTCATTAGCGAAAGATAAGAAAACTTTCGAAATATTGTTCTATTATTATCAACCTGTGAAACGTATCAATTGTTCAAGCAGTAAATGGAATTATAAATTTTAATAAATCAACCATGTATTTGATATAACATAATAAATGCATCACAAACTAACAATCAATGGTTGACAAATTTTCAAACAATTTCACACGACAAAATACACTTTATACATTTTTGTCTCTCGCTCATTATGTTTCTTTTTATTCTCACCACACATATCCACGCATTAACAAATGAAATGAATTTATCTCAATTAATGACTCCAATTTGTTGCAATTTGGATAGAACATTTTAATTTTGCATAAAGATCTTCGAGTAAATGTTTCGAGCAAACTAAAGCCACGCGTTGCTGAACAAAGCCCACCAGAAAACATGAATAAATTATACGCATAAATACCCGTCCGCGAATAGAACGGTTTCTGTTGGTAGAAAATTGAATTTCGACCCAATTAAGGAGAAATTGTTCTGCTGGAAAGGAGAAAACGATATTTATCATAATTCCGCTCGCTTTTTGACGTCACTCGTTGTCGCGGTAAATGAGAGTTAATATAGAGAGCTGAAAATTATTTTGGACAGCTTCCAAATCTACCTTTATCCGTCATGTTATATTTTATTTTCTTTCGCGGTCTCCGCCCTCGTGGGAACGGCCACGTAAATCAATATGGCCGGCACTTTCTGCGGTTTTTAGACCGACGCGTCGCGTCTCGTCTTTTCGCGTCGTTTAAATCGAGTGTGCAACAACGTCGGGCAACATGTGTTCTAGATTCCAGACTTTTCCCGGATTCCCGAAGATACATAAACCCGACATTCCGCAAAAGCCCATAGTCGACGCCATCATCGGATCGCTTATACAGAGATGTGGCATTATTTGGCGAAACAAATATTTCAAATACTATTTAATATTTTCGACTTTATTTTGCTTAAAGAAAATATTATTTTAAATAAGATATACGATTTCGAAAATAAAATATTTCGATTTCAACAATCGGAACCATAAAATAAAATATATCTATTTGAACAATGGGAACCACAAAATAAAATATTTCTATTTTAACAATCTGAACACACAAAATAGAATATTGTATTTTTTGCGTTGTTATACCTAATACTTTCAAAAATCGCATTACTTATTGGTAATTTAATATTTCTTATCTTAGCAATAATTTAAAGAAGAAATGGTACTTAATATAAGAAACTATATCATTTGCCACATTTTCGTTTTATTTAATAATATATAAATAAATATGTGAATCTATTGAATGCGAATAAGATATAAGACTTCATCAGCGTCAAAACGTAAACAAACGCCACACCGGGACAGGCTTATGTTGCCGTGGAGCGTGTAGAAATACGAAAAATTCAATACAGACAAAAATTGAAATATCTCGAAAACTAAAAGCATCCCCCTTTTATTGGAAAAGGAAAAAGTTGTTCAAAATGTGTTGCTGCATAACATATTTAAATTTCATCAAAATCGGCGGACGTGGACCTGTTGTACATATTTACCAAATATTTTATCGATTAAAGTTCATCGTTTGAATAAAGACATTCAACCTAATATATTAACTTACGAGTTGTTTGAGATCGTCAGGATACGAAACTCACTCTGTATACAATGTGGATACCTTAGATCTATCCTCAAACAGGTAGCACAGCATTACCGGTAACGCAAACAGTCAGATCCTCATCTGAAACCACTTGATCTACCAAATACAGAACATCCGAGCACAAGCAGGAGACATCCTCGTCAGCTTTGACGTGCAATCCTTACTTACTAGCGCCCCATCATTGATAGCATGAACATCGTCAAAGACAAAATACCTGACAAACTCATACCACCCGTTCACCGCCGCACTATGGGACAAACCGATAGATTCTGTGTCAAAATCAAAGAACTTTCGATAGAAATGAGATAGAGCGATGAAATTTTTTTAAATGAAAGCTGAAACTTTGCAGAATATGAAATAATTATGGAGATTGTGGTAGGAACGTTTTTTAACCTTGAAAAAATGCGTTAAACTTGCACAATCACAAGAAAATTGTGGTTTTCCTAATACCATTCGCGGAAAATTTTTTTTTGGAACATGCTATACATCATTTCTCATAGATTATTTATCGCTGATTTCAAATCTGACCGCAAAATTTGTTTATGACCTCCGGATCTTCCAAAAAATATTCTCCACAATTATCCCACATTCAAAAATTTCATCGCTCTATCTCATTTCTGTCAAAAATTCTTTGATTTTGACACATAATTCATCGGTTTGGCTCATAGTGCGTCGCTTCTATTCCAGCCAGCGTTGCCAGACCAGGGAAATTGAGCAAAATACAGTTAACCTTTCTGTCATTATCCTAGTAGCATTTATGGTTGGCCAACGGTGGCCAAAGGATGAAAGTTGGTTGGTGGTTTTGTCTGTAAATCCCCAACAAAGGCTCCACGGCGAAAATTTATGTGAATTTGCCAACGAATATCTCACGTTGGGCCTACAATTATTGGATACCGTGGAAATCACCGACACAAATTTCCCTGACATGGTTTTCACCGACAATATTTCACCGGATTCAGATTTGTCCGACGATAACTTTAACCGAAAAAGACTTTAACCGAAAACGATTTTGACCGCAAACGATTTTGACGGCAAACGAATTCGACTGACGACGTCTTTAAACGAAGACGATTCGACCGACAATGCCTTTAACCGAAAACGAATTCGACCGACAACGCCTTTAACCAAAAACGAATTTGACCGACAACGAATTCAACCGACAACGAATTCAATCGACAACGAATTCAACCGACAACGAATTCAACCGACAACGAATTCAACCGACAACGAATTCAACCGACAACGAATTCAACCGACAACGAATTCAACCGACAACGAATTCAACCGACAACGAATTCAACCGACAACGAATTCAATCGACAACGAATTCAATCGACAACGAATTCAATCGACAACGAAATCGGCCGACAACGAATTCGACCGACAATGAATTCGGCCGACAACGAATTCGACCGACAACGAATTCGACCGACAACGAATTCGACCGACAACGAATTCGACCGACAACGAATTCGACCGAAAACGAATTCGACCGACAACGCCTTTAACCAAAAACGAATTTGACCGACAACGAATTCAACCGACAACGAATTCGACCGACAACGAATTCGACCGACAACGAATTCGACCGACAACGAATTCGACCGACAACGAATTCGACCGACAACGAATTCGACCGACAACGAATTCGACCGAAAACGAATTCGACCGACAACGCCTTTAACCAAAAACGAATTTGACCGACAACGAATTCAACCGACAACGAATTCGACCGACAACGAATTCGACCGACAACGAATTCGACCGACAACGAATTCGACCAACTACGAAATCGACCGACAACGAATTCGACCGACAACGCCTTTAACCGAACACGAATTCGACCGACATCGCCTTTAACCGAAAACGAATTCGACCGAAGACGGAAGATAGAATTTATTTATTTCTTCAATGTTTCCATTTTCCAATGGAAACAAATAAAACTAAGACTTTTTAGTTCGATCACGGCCTAGATTGATCTTCTATCCAGCAGTATGCACTACTAAAAGCCCCATCTTTGCATTATCGAGAAATGAGAAGGCGCATCGCGCACCCTCGCAATTCTGGAAACGAGAGTCTAGTCCTTTAATTGCTTTCTAAAGTTCATCAATTCTCTACACCTGCAGGGTCAGAGGGCATGTCGCCAGATATGAACTGTCCCTGCAAATTGCCAACAAGCTGACAGCTAGCCTGATTCGAGATTAGTGAGATTAGGACTCCTGAAGATTTTATAACTATACAAGTTTGACGACCACGTGCCACAGTTTAACCTCCAACACCAATAACCATAAACCGGTAGACGCCTCATGATGGTCTGTGGAGTGTCAGGCGTCGCGATGGGGTTATCTATGGTCATCTTCACCCTGTCGTGCGTTCATGGGGTGAGGTATTATGCTGCCAAGAGGGACACTGCTTCCCGAATGGTGTGAGAGATACAGTTTCGAGCAAAAGTGTAAGCACTTCCTGCTCGTCTCGTAATGTCTTGAACAAAGCCAAAGCTGCGGAGAACATTTCCGCAAACGAGAAGTTACTTGAAGTGACCTCTTTCTCCTTCCACCTCTTTCAAGCGTTTCCGACATTTTTGAGACACCTTGTATGAATTTCGTGTGCTGTGTGTTAATTTTATTGTAAACATCACATGTTGTTGATTTATGTAACAGGCTAGTTGCTGCCAGGAGCAATTCAGATTACGAATAAATTATATTTAACCAGTTTTACATTATTATTTCTGCAAGGTTTTATCTAATACAGTTTTCAATGTTAGCTGTCCAAGCTAATTGATTCAATGCCGCGACGATGTGCTGCTGTCATTGAAAATAACGGTTACCCGACCGACAACGCCTTTAAACGAAGACGAATTCGATCGACAACGAATTCAACCGACAACGAAATCGACTGACAACGAATTCGACCGACAACGCCTTCATCCGAAGACGAATTCGACCGATAACGAATTCGACCGACAACGCCTTTATACGAAGACGAATTCGACCGACAACGAATTCGACCGACAACGAATTCGACCGACAACGAATTCGACCGACAACGAATTGTGTTAATTTGTGTTCGTTGTGTGTCAATTTTATTGTAAACATCACATGTTGTTGATCTATGTAACAGGCCAGTTGCTATCAGGAGCAATTCAGGTTACGAATAAATTATTTTTAACCAGTTTTATATTATTATTTCTACAAGGTTTTATCTAATACAGTTTTCAATGTTAGCTGTCCAAGCTAATTGATTCATGAAGATATTAGGTTGTAAAGAAAGAAAGTGCAGGATTTTTGTTTAATTTGTTTTAATTGCAATTTTATGCCAATAAATATTCACCTTAATTTAATGGGATATATGTCAATTTCAAGTTTGTGTTACGTTCTATTTAATTATGCTTTTGCTATTCAATTTTATTGAAATTTTTATTAAATTATTTGGCTTTTATTTCAGGATGTCAAAATTTCGATTTTCTCATTATTTTTTTCTATATATCAAATGTTTCGTGCTGGTTTTAAAGCTAAATAATTTAATAAAAATTTGAACAACATTAAATATCAAAGGCAAAATTAAATAGAGCGTGAAACAAGCTTTACAGTGACATATATCTCGTTAAATTAAGGTAAATATGTATTGGTATAAAATTGCAAGTGAAACAAAGAAAACGAAAATCCTGCAGTTCTTTCTTTACAACGTAATATTAAATTTTAAAAGAATTATTGAAATATATAAAATTAATCTATTGTTCGATTATAATCGATTCGATTAAATTCAATATTAGTATATTGCAGTTTGTATAATAATAACCGTTGGTTACTTGTTTAATGTATCGTTCAACGTTTTAACTCGAGTGATCCTCACTCGACGTTTAACATTTAACCATAAAGGTGTGTTTTCTTCGTGCTCGTAATTTCATTTGCCTTTATTAATAAAACTTCGTTTAATTAATTCTGTTTACCTAATTAATAATTCTAATAAGAATAATTGGTACTTAAATTAACATAAATACCGCCAACAACCGTAGTCCTGTTGAAAGCACCGGTTCTCATTAGATCACCGAAGTTAAACAATGTGGAACGTGAATGGCACTCGAATGGGTTGACCGTCTGGTAAAAACCGGAAAGTGACCCACCGGGTGTTTTTCACGTGTTGTTGGCCAAAAAGGTGGTTTGGAACCCACCATAAACAGTAGGTCCCGCTGAAAAGGCGATCGTGAGTTTGGAAAGAGGGGGAAGGAGATTGGTAAATGAATTTGAAACCCAGAGGGGACCAAATATCATGTTACATACATATTAACAAAAATACCTTTCTCATAAATAAGTCTCAAATTAATGTCTGTAGCAAATTCTGCATTGAAAGTTTCATGCGCATTCTGCCAAACACTGTTTATGTTTCAAAAAGAGTCTAGATTGTTCGTAGATAGAGTAAGAATATATATATATATATACAGGGTGTCCCAAAATTACCCTAGGAGCCGAAAATGAGAGGTTCCTTTGGTCATTTGAAGTGACATTTACTTTAACAAAAATGTTATCCGCGGCTTTGTTTAGGAGTTATTAACGAAAAACACGGACCAATCAGAGCGCGACCTATACGCAAGTTGGTAAAATCGGCTCGGCGCGCCAACTGTCCATTGGCTGACTGTGCCAACTCGCGTTTAGGTCGCGCTCTGATTGGTCTGGGTTTTTCGTTAATAACTCCTAAACAAAGCCGCGGATAACATTTTTGCAAAGGAAAATGTCGCTTCAAATGACCCAAGGAACCTCCTATTTTCGGCTCCTAGGGTAGTTTTGGGACACCCTGTATATTATATGTAAATGTTAAAAACAACTGAGTTTTTAGAAAAGATAGTCGTCTTAAACATTTTGACCGCTACTGCGTCTACATACAAAGTCGTATATTTCTTGTTGAATGGAGGGGACCCACTCTACATACAAATGAAATAGCCTTTTCTCTTCAAGTTTCGATTATCCGTTAGGTCCAGATTTATGCAGGCCATCTGTCTCGCAATTAAGCTGGATAATCGTGGACATGCGGTATTTTATAAGCCTGTCAAAGCGTAATTGATAAAATTACGCCGCAAGCCAAGGTAGAAGAACGATATTCCGCCAGTCGTCATACATTTTTGTCTCTTCGTCGACAAAACACTGTCCTAATAGAGGTACTCGTACTGTATTGAAATATTCGTGGTCTTGTGTATGTACGGTAATGGGATTTTCCAACGGTCAATTTACCAAATACGTTTCTTTCATTGTTTAACGTTGCGTCAACGATAAGGAGATTAGCGACCCATTGTCAACGGTAACAACTTTCAGTCACAAAAGCCTACGTTCGCCTGTCACCTTTAACCCTTTTGAGACAGATTTATTAGGGTTAGGATTTATTTGAATTACTACATGTTTGGGACGCACGGTATAGCTCAATTTTTCAGCAAATACTATTGTACTTGCATATTATAAAATAAGCTGTACATGTTGATTTAAAAAAAAAACACACAATTTCCTATATCAAAAATTATTGAGTTTCTCGTATCTTTTATATATTTATTTATTAATATCGCTTTAAACCAAATGGTTTATATAGCAAGTAGAGTAATATTGCACATTGGCTTGCATTGAGTCGGTGTTACATTGTTTTTCTTCTTTTTTGTTTTAAATTTGTACAGAACATTGTTTGAGAAAATTATAAATTATTTTCAGTCCTTCTATATCAGGTTTACATAAGAAAGAATTAATGTAAAGGGGGAAACAGTACTTGCCTTTGAGAACCTTTGTTTCTAGTGTGCTACGTTCGTTTTCGTAATCTGGGCATTGCCATATAACATGATTTAGATCCTGGACTTCTGCTCCGCATTGGCAAGCACTGTTTGTTATAAAGTTAACCCTTGCTAATGATCCATTTAAAAAAACTAAAAAATCTTTTGACAACCCAAGCCCAGTATACCATGGCTTACCTTTGTCCTTGTGATAAAATCTAACGTAGTTAGCACATTTAGTTAGGCCTTTGAGTCATTCAAAAGTTTGTCATTAATAAAAACTGTTTACATCGATTGCAAGACACAGGAGCCAAATACAAATTTCTTTCTTCTTTTGCTTAATTTGTTAAGTTGACATTATTACACATATGTCCTTAAACCTTTTTAATGTGTTTAAGATAAATACAAACAATTTTTTGGCAGCAGACTTTTATAATTATTTAATGTGGTTCGAAAACAGCTATCTCTTATAATTATTTAATGTGGGTCCATTACATGTGCAGCATGCTGGAAGAGATAACATAAATCTCAGTATTATTGTTGTGTAAATAATTATTATTTAATATTGTTACCGGCTCAATTTTCAATCTGTGCACATTTACTTTCATTTTTCGGTTAATAAAGGGGTTTGGTGGTTACTGGGAATGACTTGTCACGTAATTAGAACCTTCCCAAGTTCTGCTTCATGCATCGGTAATTGTTGCTTGTAAAGAGTTTCTAACATCTTGCTGGGATGAGGAAATAGCTTCGTTAATAGGTGCTGCAGAAGCTTCATTTGCTGGCTTATGTGCAGTTTCGTAGCTTCGAATTCCCTGCAGTGATGGGACCCACGTTAGTATCATTGAACTGCTATTCTCAAACCTATAAGTTTCTTGTATTTTTCTAATTATCTGGTTTCCGGTTCCTAGGGTTTGTGTAGCCTTTCGAATGCTTACAGAATCGGTATAAACGACATAATTTTTAGAGTTCGAATTTCGGATGCATTCGATAACTGTTAAAAATGCTTATTAAAAAATTATCAAATAATTGTAGAATTTACATATGACATTTATGGTTAGACAACGGATGTTTATGCAAATAAATATTTTTATAGAAAGTAGACTAAGTTATGGGACCTGGACAGAAATTTACGTTGTCTGTAGAGGATTTTGAAAATATAATAATATTTTGCACACATCTTGTATACTGCAAATTTTTTTATATATTTTGCGTTTAAATGTATGTACATACACAATTAAAGCAAACAATAAATGGAAATATGTGTACATTGTATAATTGGTTTCACTATTTTGTATGTATTTTGCATATTTTGCATTTTTTGCATATTCATTTTGCATAAATATCCGCTGTCTATTTATGGTTATCTCTAAAATTTCATCTAAATCCACAACTTGTTATATTATTGGTAGTTACGCATTAATTAATTGTTAGAATTTCGAGTATCCATCCAAATAATTCGCTTAAGGATTAAAACGCTATGAATTAGAGCAAAATATTTTGTGAAAATACAGGATGCAGCATTGAAGGCTGATATTTCTCGTAAATAGTTGGTTACCTTTACGTTAGTTGAAGCTATAGTATAATAATCGATACTCCTACCAATTGCAAAGAGCTTTTTGCTGTAATAGCTAACAATAAGTAAGTCTAAGTCGTGCATAACAAGCACCTCATCGAACGAGCGGATTTCGGTCAACCGACAACCAAAAACATTTGCCTGCTTGTCTTCAATTTTTAGCCATAATCTTCTGAACTACCTCCCATAGTTTCTAAGCTCATGTTTAGATTTCAACTATTTCCTCGTTCAGATGTTACACTTTAACTTTCCGTCGTGTTCGGGTCTTTTCTGACCCATCAACTCAAGTCATTTTATATGTTCATATTTCATTTAGTTAAAATTTTAATTGTTTCTGCCTATATTTATAAAATTGGTCCACGTCAAAATTTAAAAAAATGAGTTTGTCATTTATATCACATCACATAATTTTAAACTATTTTAATCCAATGCAATTTATACGATATTGTTAAAAATGAACCGTTAAATTCTCCTTGTTATTTCAATATTATATAGAATTCATTTAATGTTAATTGTGAAAGTGGCCTAACTCAAAATTAAAAAAAATGAGTTTGTCAGTTATATCACATCACATTATTTTAAACTAAATTTATTTAATGTAATTTTTACGATATTTTGAAAAATAAATCGTTAGATTCAAGATTCTGCTTGTTATTTCAATATTATATGAAATTCATTTAGTGTGAATTTTAAGGAAGTAGAATTAATCGAAATTCTATTTTTAATGAGAATAGTCTTTTTAAATCTAAAACAAATATAATTTCTTATTTCTTTGTATCAATATTTGATCGAACCCGTGCGCTGAAACCATTACCTAAATTCTATAATTTCTAATTGTAGAAAAGAATGGAGGATTATAATTGATTAATAAAGCTGTATTCTTTAAAATTTAAGCATTGAATTTTATTTTTCAATCAACAACAAACAAGATGGTGTTTCATCTTCCTCTGCTTTCATAACAATAGTTCTGCAATATAAAATTTAGTAGACCTACACTACATATATATACTTGGGAATAATAATATGCCCAACTTTAGGTCGTAGCTCCCAACAAACGATAACAAAGTTATTTATAATGTACTTAGAACTCCTATATAACTCTTTAACTTTATTGTTGGTGGAGGAAGAAACTTTTGACTGACACTGAGCCGAAGTTACGGCGCGCCTATAGGTTGAAAGTAATGTACGGCGGATTAAAACTTGATAACCCCTCTCGTGTAAATAGTAACGGAATGACATAATAACAGTATGTAATTCAGGATAAGGCACAGTCAATAAATTCATAAAAATTGTTCTTGCAGAAGTCATTCATGAATTTCGTACTCAAAGAAATATTTGATGTACGAAATTTGTCGTGTACATTTAATGCACGTCGTATTTAATGTAAAATAAATATACACAATTTTAATATGATTTCTATGCAAAATAAAACTTGTCTGCATTAATTGCAAGATACAGGAACTATGTAGATATTTATTTATTTTATTAGCAAGTTGATTGGGCTGAGAAGGATATAACACTGAATGTTTAAACTCTTTAAATGGTTTAAATCTTGCCAATTTTGTTAAAAATGTATAAAATCGATAATCTAGTATTTACTAATCTAAATTTCTGAAAACTTAGCTGTGTCAAATTTAAAATAGCTGCAAGCAAACAAGAATATATTATAGTACAACAAAGAAGATGGTAATTGTTCTAATAAGAAATCATTTACGTCAACAATAGCAAGGGAAAATTTTAATGTGATTTCTATGCAAAATAAAAATTGTCTGCATTAATTGCAAGAAACAGGGACTATGTGGATATTTATTTATTATATTAGCAAATTCACTGAGCTGAAAAGAATATAACTAGTAAGTTATATAAAAGAATATAATTGATATATTCAATTTTGTTACAGATGTATAAAATCGATAATCTTGTATCTACTAATCTAAATTTCTGAAAACCTGCAAGCATAACGAAATATAGTACAACAAGGAAGGTGGTAATTGTTTTAATAAGAAATCATTTGTGTCAACAATATCAAAGGATACTTTTACCCACTTTTCGATGGTAATTATTAGACTGCGGATCTTTATGCATATGTAGCAAAATTAAGTGGATGAAATTCAAAATTGTTAAAAAATTTTAAGGATTGAAAATGTCAATATATGATTTCTCCTCTGTTAAAATCATTAAGGGAAGAAATAACAGTCAATTTGGTTTCTATATCTGGCAATCGATGCAGACAATTATTATTTTGCATAGAGATCCGCAGTCTAGTAATTATTCTAATAAGAAATCATTTGTGTGAACGATAACAAGAGATATTTTGACCCACTTCTTGGTGGCGAGGTGAAGTATAAAATGTTTATCGTTCGACTAATTACTAACCGTGTCACTCTTGTCAAAAGTACGTTTTAACGCGATCATTCGTTTCTTCTTTTGACCTAATATTGGATCCCAAAATGCGTCGATTCATTCCCCAAATTCGACTGAATAGTAAATTCCATTATGCTCGTTCCCGACGATATTTCAGAACTCTGGTTATAGCGAAATTAATTGCAATCAGACTAGTTGAGAAGACTGAAATTAACTCGTGAATCCGCGTCAACAGGGACTCAATAATATTCAAAAACTTATGAACCGAGAATAACCATTTTCAAGTTGGACCAAATAACATGATCTTTTCAGAGAAGTTCGAAGGATTAGTTTACTGCATAATGTTGAAAATAAATTGTAGATTAATTGTAATTGATCGAACAACATTATAGATTACTTTTTATAATTTCTTTATCAGGGCTTGCATTAAAAATTTAAGTAAACACATTTGTGACAGCTGTACACAGTCTATAAATTACAAGATAATTAAGGGAACTGTATTTTTTCTGAACTCAACAATTCAATAATTAGTAGACACCGGATTTTATGCATTTATGAGATAAATGAGTAGGTGTAATTTAAAACAGTAAAAATATTAGATGAATTTAAAAAATACATTCATATTATTTTCAACCTATTAAAAATACTACGAAAGAAAATAAATTTCTATTTCACTCCAAATTCATGCAATTCGGGTAGAAAATTGTTATTTTGCATTAAGATTCACTGTCTATTAGTAATATACATTGTTTGTCAAAATTCTCTTTATAATAAAAATTGAAACAAACAATAAAATAATACAGATTAACACCAAAATTTATTAAACGCGGTTTTCATTATTGCAACGATTTACATTAGAGTACGGAGTTAATCAAAGTGGCTTCTGCAAGAAATTATTTATTATTCGGCGACCAAAAAGAATTTTGTCGTTTCACGGTATTGATCTGTATCATTTAGGAAATTTATTGTAAATAAAAAAAATTATGACTGAACCAAGTGCTTCGACACTTATATTTAAAATATTTCCAAAAGTGGAGTGGATTTAGCCTGTGAACGGCTCATATTTTAAAAAGTCCAAAATTCTTTTGATCTCGCATTGTGAAGTATAACCAAAATTTACATTCGACTCCATTCGTAGTATTTTCAACCAGAAGAATTAGTGATCCGCGCTAGTAGGCGCTTCTAGCTTTAAAAAGAGTCCAAATTTATTATTGTACTATTTTTTTTAACGAAGTTATCATAGTTCAAATATTAAGAATTTCTCGAGAATCGGAAATTCAGTGTTCAAACACTTTTTGGTTTCCCACTGTATTTCGTTGTTAGAATGTGTCACGTTCCGTGCAAGTTTCCTGTTCTATTCGTGATACCAACGTGTTTCAATATGCATTCTTTCCGTGTCGTATCGTGACGTTTTCTATCGAGATCTCGAGTCGTATTCTGTGTCGATTTGAAATTCTATTTTGTCGAATTCTGGTTGTGTCGTGCATTTTATCAGATCGGTTTTGTTGCGATTGCTATGTGTGAAACTGAGTGATGGTTGTCAAATCTCCCTGTTGGTTCGTGGACGTGTTGATAAGAATTTTGACGAATGGAAGCAGAATTTGTTAGCAACAAATTTTTCCGTTCCGGTTTGCGTTACGACCAGTGTGTTGGGAAATATTTCAATAACAAGTTATTTGTCATTTGAATATTCAAATAAAAATCGAAAGTAATTAACTATTATTTGAGCAAGTCTAGATAAATTATTTAAAATAATAAAGTTCATTGTTATTTACAAATACAATTTTACCCTTCCGTTTTGCGTTACGAACTGTGTGTTGGGCAATATATCAATAACAAATTATTTGTCATTTGAATATTCAAATAAAAATAAAAAATAATTAACTATTATTTGAGCAACTCGAGATAAATTATTTAAAATAGTAAAGTTCATTGTTATTTACAAATACAATTTTGCCGTTCCGTTTGCGTTACGAACTGTGTTGGACAATATTTAAATAAATAATTATTTAAGTAACAAGTTATTTGTTATTTGAATGTTCAAATAAAAAGCAAAAATAATTATCTATTATTTGAGCAGGTCTAGATTAATTATTTAAAATAATAAAGTTAATTGTTGTATACAAATACAATTTCCACGTCAATCCATATAAGAAAATAATCTTTTATTTGCAAATAAGAAATAATAAATAGATCGCTTTTGGCATTATTTAAATGACTTTTATTTAGATAAAAAGTTTAATTGAGGCCACAGATTTACAGTAAACATTACACGATTGCTAATCGTGAATATATCTATTTAAACGATATGCACGACGTATATTTGCACACGACAAGCAGCGTGTACTGGTTCGTTTAAACTTCCAATTACTATAATATCTAAAATAAAGCTTGTTCATTCAAATGTAGTTCTTTAAATAAATATTCAGGAATAAAACGTTTCTGTGTAATCTGCTGTGAGAGGGGGAGAGCAAAGAGAGGGAGATTATAAATTAGGTCATTCCGGGCCGTCAAATTGTAAGCATACACGAAATCGTACAAGTGCAGCAGTTGAGGAGCCAAATATATACTTTGATTATTCTTGATAATGGATTATAAAATTCTGCGCTGATTTTGAGGATTGTGATATCAATTTAATTTTAAGGCAACGTATATTTAAACAAATAACTTATAAGTTTCACCACACTGGCTACTAAATGGCTAATAAATAGATATTTCAACTACTTTTCTATGTAGAACTAAGTAATAACATAAATGCTGAAATACTACTTTATTTGGATAAAACTATTGTAATTATGTAATTACTGTATTTCCAATAGTTTTTATTTCCATTGGCCCAGCACTGCTTAAAACAATTTGTGTCCATTGCATCCTATCGATTATTAGAAAATTATATTATTGAAGTGCATCGAAAAATTGTTGTGCTCTACAACAGCAAATTGACGACACAATATAAAACTTGATTAGATGTTAAACGTTTATACAATTGAGGAATACACTTCGGATTGTGAAGCAAAATAAAAATGATTCGTCTGAATTTCAAACAACAATAATCCTCATTGTGATCAATAATTATCAAACCTGTTTTAAATAATCCCCAAATCTATCTACAGTCTATTGATAACAATGGTTTCTATTGAAGACATTCTCGGGGCAGTTTAATGATATCATAGATCAGTGATGCAACGAAATCACAATTATACGAACTAGTCAGGCGACATGTTCGCGTAATCGAATTTTCGGATAATCGAATAATGTTTGCAAGAATGAATATTTATTTTACAATATCTATGTAATCAGAAAAGATCAATACAATATTTAAAATCGAAAATTTGATTCGTTTTAACAAATTCGACACTTCGAAATATTAATAATACAATTTATATCTAATTATTAGTAGATCCCGGATCTAAAATGAATGTAATCTTATATTTTCCACTCATAATTTTAATGTAGTGTATTTCAATTGTTCCACTGTTTCAAATTCCTCCTACTCGTTATTGTCATACAAGTATAGAATATATTGTTACTAATAAACTGGATTAGTATGTAGTTCATGAATAGGATGACAATGTTTGATCAATAAACAGCGGATCCTTATGCAAAATAGAATTTTTTACACGAATTACAACAAAGTGGAGTGAAATAGAAATTTATTTAATGTTTTAATTTAATGGGTTGAATATAATGTAATAGTACCCTGAAATTTTTCTAATGTTTTTAACTTCCCGATTCATAGGGAAGTTACTGTAATTACTCTTTCAAATTACCCCTACTAATTTTTACCATGGTACAAATGGTTATCAGGTCCTTACGACAGAATTAAATGGTAAACGTACAAAGCTAATTTAAGATAGTAAGTACGTAATTTGCAGTTAAGAGTTTGTCAACTAACTTTTACTTATACAAGTCAATTGTCTCGTTCGTAGGGAATTACGAACACGGGATTAAGAAGTTGGACTTCGAATTGGATGATCGTGAACTTTGCCGCCGTACAAAACATCTTTGAACTTGGAAACAAACTATGTGCATATAATTATGCTGTTAGGCGATGAATGTTGTTGCTATCACAAATGCGTTACATCTACTACTACGAAATCAAAAGGTTGCTTGCTCTTTGCACCAACGGGAACACAGAACAATGCTCGGTACAAGGACTTTAGAAGAAAAGGAAGCTTCCTTCTTGCTTGGCTTTGTGCATTGTCCTGGAATTCCTGTAGTCGACTTTTGTTTAAAAATTGCTAATGACATTAACTTAGTAATTACGGCTTTCAACTGCCCCGAAATTTTCGCTTTGTTATGGTCCAAGAAAGAACTGTCTTAAAATTACCTTCCCCCACCACTGTGTACTCAATTTAACTTTGTTCTACAGAAAAGCTGAAAACATCTGGAAACTTGAAAAGGAATTATTGCTAAAGGGTTACTGTACTCCGATTTTTATGAAATTTAGATATTGTGGATTGATTTGCTCCATTTTGTTTTTAATCACCCAATATATAAATCAAACATGTTTTTAAGAAGATAATAACGAATCGTTTCCTGGCGACAAAAATATTGATTTATTAAAGACGCGTAACTTCACTCTTCTGATTGACATCGTTCTGTAAAGATGTACTTTTGTATTGTATTTGTTCCATTACATTTGTATTCTTAATAAATAACATTACTGAACCATTAATGTTTTATGATGAATTTTTCTAACAAATAAAATCCACTTAAGGTTTAACAATACATCAAAAGCAGTTTGAATGTCAATTAATTTTTTACCATAATTTTATATGGTATACAAACGGTGAAACTTGTTGTTTTTTGAATTTCCACATTTATATTTACCGCCAAATATAGATTGGCTATATCGATCGGTCAATGGCACGATCGATGCTTTCTGATTGTGTTCTTCAAACTCTAACACCTGTTTCATCATTCTGTACATTGCAAGCATGGAATCAACATGTGTCTTAAAGTTTTAAAAGTTTCAAAATAGTTAATTCACTTAGCAAGTATGTGGTCTTTTATACTTAAAACATTCTGAATTATTTGTTATCATGTTGAACATAATTTATACTAATTCAATCATTTTTACAGACGCAATTATACGAAAAATCTTGTTTCTTGAAAATGGTCTAAATAGTTGACCGAAACGTTGAAAATTTTTGTGTTAATTTGCAAAATTGCTTAAGTAGTAGTATTTGATCGAACCAGTGCGCTAAAAACATGAATATATGTTATTAATAAATGACGTTTGAATAAATGATCTTTGAGTTACACATTTAAAAGTATATTTAAATCCTCCCACAAATATGTTATAGATGTAGACAATTTGAGCAACTGTTTCTTTTTTCAATATAGGGGGCTCGTTTTTAGTTTTCGAAATAAATGTCGCAATCTATAACATATTTGAATTTCATAAAAATCGAAGTGCAGTAACTCACAATAATTATCCTTGAAAACAGCATGCATAAAATGGTAGCAATTGCAGAGTTCATTTGAGTAATTTGTTGACAAACACATCCGATTCGGCGATTCAAACGTAATTGAAATATTTTATTACCGTGTTCTCCTTTTTGCAGTTTCCACAATTCTCTTTTGGAAGAAAGGAAATCGACCATTTAATTCAATTGTGTATCGATATGTAGTGACGCCGACGCGTTGACCCATTTGGTATTATTTCATTTCGAGAATGGCGGTGTGACGACCATTTTTATTTCAATTTGGCTACGTCATTTCGCTGCGTCAAAGCTAATTGGAGAACGCTTCTGGGGGGAGGGGGTTGCAAACAATACAATCGATGATAGGGGAGGTACCGGAAAAGTTTAACTTTGATCTTAAGTAATTCGAAACCGATTCCGCACGGGAGGATTCTCTCAGAAAGGAACTCCGATTTCGCAAATAGCGCAGACAACGAGGTCCGTGCGGTTTCATCTGGGCGCCCTTCATTTGCCGCGATCACGAGGACAGCTGTCTGCAATTGTGACCGTCCGAAGGCTGAATTAATCCTTTATTCGACGACGTAACTCGAGAATAATTGTACAATCTCGTGGACACACAGTATATACCGATCAGATGTAATTAGAGTATGACCTGGAGTCATATATCACGCGGAATCGGAACAAGTTTCGCGATCAGTAGGGGAGAGTGTTGTAACTTTCACCACTTTTGCTTCTAAGATTTTTTTCAAATTTTCTTTTCACTGAAAAGTAACATTTAATTGTATGAATCTATACTTTAAAGTGTTAGTTATCTTATGCTACGATTAGAAGATATCAAATTTACTCAAAGCAGTTACACTTAATTTCTTATTTATAATATTTTTTTCCTTACAATGTCAGATTAATTTTCCTTTTCCAAAAAATATATATCTTCACTGAAAAGTAACATTTAATTGTATTAATCTATACTTTAAAGCGTTAGTTATCTTATACTACGATTAGAAGGTATCAAATTTACTCAAAGCAGTTATACTTAATTTCTTATTTATAATATCGTTTTCTTAAATGTTTGTTCAATATCTCAGCGAATAATCAAACTTTGAAATAATTCGAATTCGAATAACATTTTTTTTATGCCGAAAGCATGAAAAAATTGTTAGCAACAATCTACGATCGACATAAGGAAACATTTACGTATGTATACTAAACAGAGCATCATAGTAATAGGAAAGCAGGTGCGGAATAAATACAACAAATTATCTTGATTAACGTAATGATAAACCGCACAACGACGGTGAAGGATTAAACTAAGACTTTACTGAAATATTTATACAAGGTCTACTCGATGTCGTAGCACAACCACAAATAAGGTAATTGCTCATGCTTAACTAACAGTGAGCACATTCTAATCGGATAAGCCGATTTTGTTAAAACCTATACAAACGATAGGGTCTTTGTAAAATATTTTACATATACATTTTTATCGACGATCCTCTACATATATTACAAACTTGTTATACTAAAAAGAATTAAAATTAAACAAAAAAGTGGTTTTACGGTAAATATACATTTTGATGAAAAGAGGATTTAATTTTATTGCTTTTAATGCTCGAAGCTTAAAATCGTGGTGGAAGCAATAAATATTAGCAGAAATTCTGTATATGGATAATTCTACGAAAGTGGAAATTATTTCCACGCAATTTTTCATTTAAATCATTTAAATGATGAATTATAACACTCTTCTAAATAAGTATATATGATTTTCCGTTTATTTTTTTTAACTATCTGTAGAACACTGAGAATAAATAATAGAATTCAAGTAACAATAGATATCAAGTAAACATTAGACTGCGGATCATATGCATTTATGACAAGAACGAGTAAGTGTAATTTAAAAAATATTAGAAAAGTTTAAACATACGTTTAAACATATCTTACCTGAATCACAACAAACTAGAATGAAATAGAAATTTATTTTCTTCCTTATTACGTTGTGTGGATTAAAAATAATATAATGTGGATTGATTTGCTCCATTTTGTTTTTAATCACCCAATATATAAATCAAAGATGTTTTAACAGGATAATAACGAATCGTATCCTGGCGACAAAAATATTGATTTATTAAAGACGCGTAACTTCACTCTTCTGATTGACATCGTTCTGTAAAGATGTTCTGTAAAAACTGTAAAAATGATCTTTGAGTTACACATTTAAAAGTATATTTAAATCCTCCCACATATAATAGTATGTTTAAATTTTTCTAATATTTTTGTTATTTCATATCACATAAACGAACAACCTATTCACAATGAAACTTACAAACAAAAATTGTTGTATATTTTAAACAATTCAAACGTGTTGAATCACGAATTTATAATTCGCGCCGTTTGTAGACCGCAATACGCTAGGGTCTTCCGGTGTGGAGTGATTCGTCACTCGCCGTTTACCACGTGTCCACGCAGCAACTCTAACAAAACGAATATTTGTTCTCGAATTATTTTTTATATATTTATTGATCAAAAGTTATGATTTATCGATTGAAAATGTCTATCACGACGAACAGCTTTTTTTTATTTATTCTTGGTCCATTTCAGATTCAGTTATACAATATTTTATAAGAAACCACGTGTTACTTTGTTTAAGCTACCATGTTGTTTAATAGAGTACTTACATAATTGACAGAGAAAAAGTTTTACAGTTTTTACAATCAACGTTGTAACGTGCATAATTTTCTCGTCTGCTTGTAATATTTTTGAAAAAGATAACGATGTGACCTTTAATTTTGTAAATGGAGTAGCGTAATATTTATTATAATATAGAAATAAGAAATGGCGTATCCTGTCCTTTGAGCTATTACTTCGCTTTCACAGTGTCCTTTAATTACTAACCATTATTTTTCCTTACAAATAGAGCCTAAGTATAGGAACGCGATGAAAGAGGGTCGCGTTTCACTGATTTTATGATCAAGAGAACACCATATGTATACAGGGTGTCCCACATAACACGTTTCACGATTTTTCAAGTACTTGCGATAATCTGACAAAAAAATATTTTAAACAAAAATTGATAAGTCTTCGATTGGCTGTACATTGCAATGAAACAATTTCTTTTGCGTTCATTTAGTCAAGGTAACTGAATTGAATGTAATTTCGAGTCTTAATAATAACCAGAAGTTATATTATCACCCATTCAAGCAGATTTTTATTTTTTGTTAAAATTGTCATTTCTTTGCTCGTTTTGATACGAGCTATAATGCTGTTAAGTCAAAAATACAAAGTGCCATTTAAAGAAATAAAGGTGGCCTTGACAATACTAAAAAAAAAGAGAAACACTTCGAACTTTTTTATTGCAATGTATAGCCATTAAAAAAATCTGGTAAACTAAGAATGTTTTTTCTTACTACTTTATAACTATGTTTATTTTTCCGAAAATGTTGTTTTCATTTTCTTTTCATATTTCTCCCTTAAATAAATTACACAAAAATTGTGCTCCTCTGAATTTTTTTATCCAACTTTAAGAAATTATGCAGTGAAGGGTTAAAATGTTTTTTGTTAGATTACCGCAAGTACTTGAAAAATCGTGAAAAGTGTTATGTAGGACACCCTGTATGTACAATCTGTCCAAGAATATGCAGTGTCCCAAAAATGTTAAATTTTCTTGAAAGGGGAAATAATTGTACCAAATTTGAAATCGGAAAACGTGCCCCAAGACGATTAACCATTAAAATAATTAATCAAATGCTCGGAACATCGTTTTTCCTCGATTATCATCTAACTAAACCTATTTAACGATGCTAAAACAGATGAAGATTCTTTAAAATATGTAAAAACTGGAAATCAGAAGAACAGATTTGAAAAGACCGACCAACAGTGATTCGGGGAAGTTTCTTCTCAATGGCTGCGCGATTATTAATCTATTTGCATCATTAGCGCATGTATACACTCTTAGACGATGCTTAGATTTTCAGTGAATAGGATGGCGAGCACAAACTCGTTAATGTCATTCATACTGTGTAAGGTAATGTTAATTAGATCCGTAATTAGATCCGTGAAACGAACACGTGGAGGAAAGAGCGACGAGGTAAGGTCACAGGGCAAGACGAGGCTAGAATTTGTTTCTCTATAGAAATACAGCTATTTCTCCGTAAACTTTGTGGCCTTAAACAAACAACGACGACGACAACTTCAGACAACTTGTAACGTCCTTATGTAATGGCTGTTTTTCTTTCACAGTTAGTGTTAACACAATAGAACCTCAACACAAATCTCAAAGAAAGAGGTAAATCCTTTGAGTTGTAGTTGTTTTTTACTGCGTGCAGTGGCGGGTGAAGTCAAGAGGAGGCCCCAAGCGGTAAAAATTTTGGGCCCATCGAATTCAAGTTAGAAATAGAAGTTTCAATAAAACTTTCACAAACTTAATTTTTCGTAGATAAATAGAATTTTTTTATAAAGACAAATGAATGCTGCGAATTCGGGGCCCTATAACATCTCGGGGCCTAGTGGCGGGTCAAGTCAAGTAGAGACTCCAAGCGGTAAAAATTTCTGGGCCCATCGAATTCAAGTTAGAAATAGAAGTTCCAAGAAAATTCCCCTAAACTTAATTTTTTGTAAATACAAATGGATGCTGCGAATTCGGGGCCCTATAGTATACCGGGGCCTAGTGGCGGGTCAAGTCAAGTAGAGACTCCAAGCGGTAAAAATTTTGGGCCCATCGAATTCAAGTTAGAAATAGAAGTTTCAAGAAAACTCTCATAAACAATGTAACTATTATCGAGTTTTCTTGTTCGTCGACATTTTGACACCTAGGTAAACTGATCTAAGAGATTATAACGCCCAGTACGCTTGATATACGAAATGTAGCTTGTTGCATCTGAATACGAGTACATTGCATTGTTTTGATTGTACTATTGTTCATAACAGGTGTGGCTTGATGGGATTGTAACAGAATTTCTGGTAGCAGTCAACGCGTTAAGAGAATTATACAGGATGTCCCACAGTTTCCCACACGAAGTTTCCCAACGTATTCTATACACATATGAAAATAACACCTGTGTATCCTAAGAAAACTACTTAAACACCACGCTTATATCAAAATGTACGAAAAAGGAGAAAATAATTTTTTTTTAGATATTAGTGAGTATAAATAAAAGCCGTGGGGCGCTAAACTATATTAACGTAATCTTCGGAAGCGTTCCACGCTTTTATTTATAGTCACTAATATCTAAAAAAAAAATTATTTTCTCCTATTTCGTACATTTTAATATAAGCGTGGTTTTTAAAAAGTTCTTTTCTTTTCTACTTTTTAGTCTTTACTACCGAGCGTATTTAATAAGCCCCGGATTCGAATCCCTCTGAGCTACTCTGCTGAGAGATTTTTTATCTCCTAAACGCACAGTTTTATAAAATTATTTTTTTTTAATATTCCATTGTTATCCAGTTCCGCGCTATGTTTAAAGTTTTAAGTCTCTGACTCATCGAAAAGTGGTTTAAAATTCTATTACAAGATTTGATAGAAACAACACGGCAAGCTATTATGAGCGTGGTATTTTTTACTTGGTTTTTAATAGTTATTTTAGTGATTATAGTTATTACAGTGATTCTTTTAATAGTTTTTTTTTATTAAGCTATGAAATCCCACATGGGATTATTAGCAGCATGCACATGGCTGTGCATGCTAACATTGCAAGGATAACTTATAGATTAGAATTGAACAATATAATGAACATTTTTTAGTACAATATTAACACTAGAGAAACATGCAGTGGGACTTCAGGAATGTATGTATATAATAAAGTAGGAGGCAAAGAGAGGGTCCGCACAAAAAGGAATCTATTGTATAGGGTGGAAAGTATCCTTCGTTGCAAAGTTTGCGAATCAAATTACTTCTATTATTATCATAGATCGGACATTATCATAATATATGATTAGGATCCTGTATCAGACAGCCACATTATTCTTATAAGAGATAATAATAACTTATTATGGATTTTTTGTCTATAACTATTTCGTAAACATGTTAATAACAAATAGATGAAACGTATAGCTACCTACTCATGTTTATATTAGGGGTACCCATAAGCAATTACCCATAAATCATTTTACACATTGATCAATAGACCGTGGATTTTATGCATTCGTGGTATTTTATGCAAACATGGTTGTTTACCATTCCGGTAAAATGAATAGGTTTCGTGTTAAACAACGGAATCCTTTTTTAAAACTAGCTGTGTTCTTGTTTTTTATGTTTTGCGCTTTTCTGTGCAATGTAGCTGAGTGCTTCTTTCATTTGGAAAATTTTGTCATTCATTGATGGAAAACGGCCATCGACAATTCAGAATTACGTCTCACGCCTCGGAAGTATTCTGACACGACTCTTTCGAACTTGCATTTGATGATGACGCCGCATTTTCATACGAATAACCCGATACTTCCAGCATATTGAAAGCGTCATGAAACAGTTAGAAATATATAACAGCTGATACATTAATCACGCTTCGACAGGGCTGAAATATCACTGGAGCAGAGCTTTTGATACGATTTCATGGAAATCTGGTAATCCTGATACGTATACTATCATAGCTTGTCACTAGTTCCCTATCGTACGAGATTTCAACTTATCTGATATTCACTTCGGTTATCTGTTCTCGAGCGAAAGCCTTCCAAATTCCAACTAATTAAATCCCCTTAGATTTAGAATTAGAACTTATCAGTTATTGAAATTGATAAGGGGATGTACAGTGGATCTATAAAGTAATTGGATACTACATTTCTGAAATCTGTAGGAAGGTATTAGTATTTTGTAAAATATTTCACATTGTATTACATGTATATACATATATTGCATAATAAATATTGAATAATCGAAAGGACTAATGTATCTGTAATCATAATTTATGTAGTACATGTTATAGTAAATTATGTACATAGTAATGCATATAGTAAAGTACGTAGGAAATTTATACAGTAAATGATATGTATAGTAAATGATATGTATAGTAAACTATATGTATAATAAACTATATGTATAGTAAACTATATGTATAATAAATTATATCTATTGTAAATTATATATATAGTAAACTATATGTATTCTAAATTAAATGTATAGTAAACTATACGTACAGCAAACTATATATACAGTAAACTATATGTATAATAAACTATATGTACAGTAACTATATGTATAATAAACTATATGTATACTAAAGTATATGTATAGTAAATTATACCTATTGTAAATTATATATATAGTAAACTATATGTACTCTAAATTACATGTATAGTAAATTATATGTATAGTAAACTATATGTTCAGTATACTATATGTATAATAAACTATATGTATAGTAAACTATATGTATTGTAAATTGTACGTATAGTAAATTATATGCGTAGTAAACTTAACGTATAATAAATTATATGTATAGTAAATTATATAGTAAATTAAATATTATTACACTTAATGTACATATAATAATTATACAATATTATAATATATTACTATGCCATGTTACTTATGCTTCAAAAATATTATAATATTATAATATCATAATATATGTAACTATATAATTATATCAATTTATGTAGTAATATTTGCGTTATAATAGTAATAATTGATGATCTACAGTGCCGCGTAACAATTACACGATGCATTTACTTTATACTTGATGCGATATTTATCAAGACTTTCGAATCAACTAATTGTAAATGAATTTATTGAGTAACTTCCGACGGAGATGATAGGTCTTCATGGCACCAGTAATTGTGAACGGAAGTCCAAAGTTGGTGATTTCGAAGGGTCTGGTAGTTTAAGGGTTAAACTATACTCGATCATTACAGATTCGACACGCTGTAACTTTATTAAAACAATTCGCCCCGTTACGAAGATATTATCACGGAAATTTCGAGGAAATGAAGTACTCTAGAGGAAATTGCTTCCACATGGAAGCTTTAGGGGGTTGCTTTATACATGTTTTTCCTCCATTACTCCTTTGAGCAGTACGTGCAAAGTAAAGTCTTTTACAAGAAACTAGAACATCTCAACATATTCGAATTGGTTTTCTTGCGAAGCAAATTGAATGTTGAACGCTTCTAAAGGTACTATAACAAATAAAATGAAACTTATAAATGTAATTTACACATTCAGGATTTTCTACTATAATATAATAAAATCTTGTGTAATGCATTAGGATGTAACTTAATCTACAAGAATTTACTATAACATGCTATAAACATGTTAGAATATACTAGATTATACTTTTATCAGAATTCGATGTGTATATTATTATTTATTTCATATTAAACGAATATCGTAGAATTTACTACAGCTGCTAATTCAATGTATAAATAATTTCGGGTCTTATCAGAAGCCATACACTTACATATGACAAGAATGTATTTAAATATACATTTATTTAGATAATACAAGTACGTTTTACTAGAGCTTCTACGAAATACATACCTTTACGCGCGTATCTTTTATTTACTTTATTATCTCTAAGTTTAATGTAAATTATTTAAATTCGTCCCCATTGATTGTTTGACGCCGCATTAATCCGTTCAGTGTTCCCTCCAGCAAGATTGCATTTCGAAAGCTTTCCTATCGCTATTATAAAGCAATATTCAATACTAATTTCATTGGAAGTCGCTTAAATTTCCAATTCCGTCGTTATGATTAATGGTTAACATCCTTAAATTGAAATAATTTATTCGCTCTCGATATTCCGATCTGCTTAAATTTTTCACGACATCGTTCCACGTAAATTACGTTCATTAGTAAAATATATATTTGCACCGGACGATAACGATCCGAAGTGCATTTCCCTTACACCCTGCCACGGTGTGCTCTAAGTTTTCGCGTTCGCATGCGCTTCCAGATTAGTTTCGTTGCTGTTCGATAAGATTTACGATACGAATAAAGGAAACGAACGTTATTGAAATTATCCAATTACAGTTCGGAGTTCCTCACGAGGTACCGACCGCACGAATATTTTCTAATTATACACTTTCGTGACTTCGCCCATTGACGTGTGCATATTTAACAATTGCGCATAACTGGGACGACTAAAAATATAGCCTCCTTACACTCCTCGGTGTTTAAATTCTCATCTTCGAGTGCATGGCTGTACCCGCTGCCTCCGATTTGGCACAAAACCTGGGTCCAAATTGGCCGATAGCCATAGTGCACGCCTATCGGGCTCCATACTCGAACGAAATTTGAAAAGGCCCTACCACTGGCCAAAATTATTCGATCGAACATATGTCTGTCATTCTAATTGTTCATATTTTCACTGTGACGAAAATTTTTCGTAGATATTATACGTTGTGCAGGACGAGACAGCTAAGGCGAACCACCTGAATAGCTTATACAGTTTTTGAGATAGGAAGAAATGCTTCAGACAAAAGTTGTTTGGTATCCAAGGGGCCATTACGAGATCTACATAACTCTTTTTCAAGTGGAGGCAACATGCCATATCATAAGCATTTATGATAAAATGTATTTCTTCAATTTTAAAGTTTATATCGTTCAAAACTACAGTTAATGTTATTGGCGCACTGGTTCGATCAATTGGAGACAATAAGCAAATTTGCAAAATATCACATGAAATTTAATTCAACGTTTCGGTCTAAATTAAGACCGAAATAGAACTAGAACTAGAAATAGAACATGCGGTTTCTTGACTCTTAAGAATTTAAATTAGTGCATTTTTCTAAGCAAGTGAGTTTATGCATTTGTTTTTGGAAGGCGTTTGCCTAACCATATATTAATTAATTGATAAATTCTTGCAGACGCAATACAGAAAATTTACATTCTTGAAAATGGCCTAAATTTGGACCGAAACGTTGAATTAAATTTCATGTGATATTTTGCAAATTTGCTTATTGTCTCCAATTGATCAAACCAGTGCGCCAATAACATAAATTGTAGTTTTGAACAATTGTCGATCGAGATACAGAGAACTGTTTATATCGTTCAAATTGTCTCGAGAAGGGCTACAATCGTGGGAGTCCAGAAATACGTGGTTCCACTTAAAAGAAACTAAATTAACCTTCCAATCTCATAAGCACCTCCACTTGAAAAAGAGTTATCTAGCCCACGTAATGGACCCCTAGATATCAAGCAACTTTTATTTGAAGCATTTCTTCGTATCTAAAAAAATGTAAAAGTTATTCAGGTGGCTCGTGTTATCTGACTCACTCTGTATACTTACAATTTGCGCGAAAAGACGCAGGCTAGGAATTAAGTGAAGCTACCCGTGAAAGGCGACATAATGGCTCAAACGGTACAGCACGACGACGATGACGACGTTTCTTGCAAGAAATAACTGAACCCGAAGCAGAGTACCACAAAACAAAAGAAAGCTCCGCTTCGCGGGTAAACTAAACCGAGATTCTTGAATGGAAGACGATGACGATGCTGAATGTATTTTCTGAAGACATTTGTTACCGGAATCCGTAGGCAGATGGATTAGGTATTCAGAGTGTCAAGATTGAGATCGTGTGCAGGTGTCAGGAACGGGGACGAGGACTAAGATGGTGCTTATACTGTGACATATGTATGTAAATAGTTGCACCTATCGAACACACTCCATCGTCTCACGTGCTCTCCAAGACGAGACAAAATCATTTTGTCCAAAGTCCGTTTTCATATATTTATATTAGACAAGAGATTTTACAATATTATAGTATATTCTTGTATAATACAAGATTCTAGTATATTATAGCACAATCTTGTATACTATCTTAAGTACTGATATATTCTACACGAATCTCTAGTATATTACAGCACGTTCTTGTATACTATACTCCGTCCTAACATATTACACAAGATTGTAGTATATTATAGTACATTTTTGTAGATTGCATTATATCCTAATATGTTACACAAGATTCTGGTATATTATAGTAAATTCTTATAGATTAAATTACATCCTAATTCATTACACAAGATTCTAATATATTATAGTACATTCTTGTATACTATTCTCCGGCCTAATATAATACACAAGATTCTAGTATATTATAGTACATGTGTGTAGATTGCATTATATCCTAATATGTTACACATGATTCTGGTGTATTATAGTAAATTCTTGTAGATTAAATTACATCCTAATTTATTACACAAGATTCTAATATATTATAGTACATTCTTGTATACTATTCTCTGGCCTAATATAATACACAAGATTCTAGTATATTACAGTACATGCGTGTAGATTGTATTATATCCTAATATGTTACACATGATTCTGGTGTATTATAGTAAATTCTTGTAGATTAAATTACATCCTAATATATTACACACAATTCTAGTATATTATAGCACAATCTCGTGTACTATATTCCGTCCTAATATATTATAGTATATTCTTGAAGTTTAAATTACATCCTAATATACATATTACCTAAGATTCTAGTATATTATAGTACATTCTTGTAGATTATATTACATCCTAACATATTACACAGGATTCTAGTATATTATAGCACAATCTTGCATACTATCTTAAGTCCTGATATATTCTACAAGATTCACTATTACATTATAGTACATTCTTGTAGATAACATTATATCCTAATAAATTACACGAGATTCTAGTATATTATAGTACAATCTTTCTTATTTGTTCATTCATGATTAAAGACAGCTATTTAGCATAGCTGCAATCGATAATTAATTCATTCGAAGAGTGAACTTTCAACATGAAGCACTATTACAATATTTATGTTAATATTTATATTAATGTTTACGTTAAGGACAGCATCATACTAAACTAAGATGTAAGGATAAAAGGAACGAAACAAAGCATGTAGTATTATAAAGAGAATATTTAAGGTGCAATTCAACTTTTCACTGGAATACAGCAAGATACACAGAGATGTGCATCGGTCGCACATTCGTACTTAAGTCACTGCGTTCCTGCCGGGGACCTTCTTCTCATCTCACCACGGTACACGTTCAATATTGTAATTTTATTGTATTTATAAAAATAAAGAATATTAGTTGCAGCAGTTATTGTGTTCTTTTTTCCCCACCCTGTATATGAATATTCGACAGTAGACTTAGATTAACATCTTCGTAAATTTTGCATAGGGAAAAGTTTATCAAATTTTCAACCGTCTGACTTGACGTTGACTTGTACTACTTATTTTCGAAAATTTTCGGCCGTCTGATTTATGGTTGACTCATACTACATCTCAATTTGCGAAAAGTTTCGAAAACTGGAAAGTAGTACAAGTCAACCATAAATCAGACGGCCGAAAATTTTCGGAAATTCAGTAGTACAACTCAACGAGAAGTCAGACGTCCGAAAATTTTCCGAAAACCTCGAAAATTGAACTTTGTTTTAAGAGAAAATGATATCGAAGGAAGTATCACGAAATTCAGTGGTATAACTCAACGAGAAGTGGGACATTTGGGAATGATTGGTGATTGAATAAAGATATACGCAGAGACGTACTTCTATTACGTGGTCTTTATTCATTCTTTCTACATTCCTACATAAAATGTTTGTGTTTTACATTATTCTACGAGGTACTATATCAATATATAAAATATTCCAGATCGGAATAAATCTTTAATTTTCGAGTGAAAACATAGCTCCCAGCACAAAGGGTTAAAACACTCGAGCAGTTCGAATGACAGAGTAATATTAATGAACTTGAATGTATCGGGCGGCCGTAGAATTGTTTGTAGGTCTAGCAGAATTTCTGATATAAACGCAATAATTGGATTGCTTGATCGTCATATGCTCTAATTGTTGCAGACACAATCCAGTTTCTACAACTGCTACGTTATAATACCAGAGCGTTGTTAAACTTCAACGGCTGGTTTCTGCAAGTCTGTTTAAGCGATCAGAAATGGAAGCGTACGGCGAATCTGAAGGGCTCTTGAAAGATAAATTATATACATATGCAAACAGGTACTATACATGTATGAGTCGGCGGTTGTAGCATTTTCAGAGTATGGCTAGACCGTCTTACTCTTCAAGTAACTTGCAGCACAGCTCATAATCAACTGGCTGCTCCACTCTATCTGTATTTAATGCTCTCGTGGATTGTGAACTTGCGATGAATATTGAACGGAGCTGGGAAAAATAATACTTTAAATAGTAAATAATAAACAATCCTATTTATTTTAAAGTACGTGTAGAATTTTGAAAATAAAATATTTAATTTGATACAGTAATTTTTGAAAATAATATTTTATTTAAAGAATATTGAAAATATTTGGACTTTGTCTTTATCTTCAATTAAAATAGAAATATTTTATAATGTGGTTCCATTAAAAACATCGTAGCGTTTGCAAATGAAAATTTCAAGTTGAAATTAAGATATTTATTCACAGATTTATTAAAAAAAAAAATTGCAAAAAACAATAGAACAGAATGAAAAATAATTTTTTTACTTTTATGATTGATTTTTTTAATTCAACCCTTCACACTCAGAGCAAAGAGTTGAATAAATGAAATATTAGAAAATTGATTGTTCGGTTATCTGAGAATTTCATTTCATTTCATTTCGAACACTTTAGTCTACCACTTAGTTCGGATATCGGAGGCGCTACTGTGTTATGTACGGTCTAGCTCCACCAGATTAATTGTGCTGAAATATGTAGGGTCAACCCCTGTGCAACACGACATTCCTACAACATGATTTCGCTCTTACGCGGTCAGAGAATTGGGGGAACCCACGGTATAACACGTCATTTTCACTGGAAGATGCATAGAATGTAAGGGAAAACTTCATGAAAATGCGTCGGTCCGTATTACCAGTTTCATAAAGTCGTCTCAAGGAGAAATGAAAGAGAAAAACCAAAATGGCAGATTTCACGAAGAAAAGTAGAACGTAAAAATGAAAATTACTCGGCGAGGAGGGCATGGTAGATGTTTTGCAACGAAGAGCGGTAGTCGTGTTTTAATGACAACGAAAAGCCGTGATAATGAACGAAAATATGTGCATGCATTATGCAACGTTAGTTTATTATACCAAGTAAAGCCTTAAAAACAAGAACAACACAATTCTTCAACGAAAATTGAGTGACTTCTCGCGTAAAATTAATAACATTTAATGAATATCAATAGACGATGACGAGAAAAAAAAACACGTTTTTCAGAAAGTCTACTTTTTGAAATAAAATAATTCCAGATTAATAAATTTTGGTTTCCAATAAGGAAAGCGAGGAGTAAAATTGAACCAATGAAACCATTTCGTCACAGAATCATTATTTATATTTTTGAATCATCCTCGTACCGGGTGGTCCACGCAATTCGCATTGAATAATTGAATAATTCCGTTACTTCAAATAATATGAAAAAATGACATGAGCCGTTTATTTTGAAAGTGGCTCAAGTCCATTTTCGAGACAAATCAAGCTAGCAATTTTAATATTTACATTTCTACGTTATCTTTTCATTCGGAAGAAAATTGTAACTGATATATTAAAAATCACAAAGATTTTGTAAAAAGGAAATTAGCTGGTTAAGAGAATGACACAAATTTTTATTTTGAAAGTGGCCTAAGTCCATCTTTCTTTCTTTTGATAAAGTGGAAACGAGTCAACTCCCCTAAAAAAATTTTCAAGCTTGGTCAAGTAGAATGGACCCGAAATTTGTTTAACCCTTCACTGCATGATTTTTTTAATTCCGACGAAAATTTTAATTGGGAAACCAGTCTTTTTGATTTACACGCAAAATTGCTTGCTTATTTCGAATACAACAGAACTTTCCCTCCAACCTAATATAACACAAATCGCAGAAAACCTAATTAAATTCAGATTGGTTATTCTTATAAATAGACAGCGGATTTGCTTTATGCAAAATAAAAATTCTCTACCTCAGTTTCAAAAAAATGGAGTAAAATAGAAATTTATTTTCTCTCTCAGCCCTTCACTGCATGGTTTTTTTCAAGTGAGACGAAAAAACTTGAAAGAAGGTCAGTTTTTGTGTTTTAATCAAGGGAAAAATATTTTTAAAAAACTTAAAACAACATTTTCAGAAGAATAAACACAATGTTCTGTAAAAATTTGAAAAAAAAGAAAAGAAAAACAATGTAACACCGACTCAATGTAAGCCAATGTGTAATATTACTGTACTTGCTATATAAACCATTTGGTTTAAAGCAATATTAATAAATAAATAAATAATTTAGAATAGGAAGAAATTACATTCTATATCAGATATGATAAACTATGCAGCGAAGGGTTAACTTCGTGGCTCCTCATTTGGGACATTTATCGATAAAATGGAAACGAGTCAATTTACCTAAAAAAGATTTTAAGTTCGGTCAAGTAGAATGGACCTGAAATTTGTTTACTCTTACAGGGAGTTTTGGAGGTCGACAGAAAAACGAATGAATTGTTATTTTCTGTGTTGTAGGCCGCGTGGGTTTCTCTGAGTCGGGACCGGCGGTAGCAGAGCCGTGATCAAAATGAGTCTTATAAACTCGGATTCGGAGAACCGCGTGGTCCTGAATGTAGGCGGGATCCGGCACGAAACGTACAAGGCGACCCTGAAGAAGATCCCCGCGACGAGGCTATCGAGGTTGACCGAGGCCCTCGCGAACTACGACCCCATCCTAAACGAGTACTTCTTCGACAGACATCCGGGGGTCTTCGCCCAGGTCCTCAATTACTATCGCACCGGAAAGCTCCACTATCCAACGGATGTTTGCGGACCACTGTTCGAGGAGGAGCTCGATTTCTGGGGTCTCGACTCCAATCAGGTGGAGCCATGTTGCTGGATGACCTACACTCAGGTACATTACCACCGAACCGTTTATCCGCTTTTTTTTCCTTTGCTTATTCCAACTATTGTCGACGTGGCTTTTACTATTTTGTCGATGCAGATTAAGAAACAAAACTCACGTTTCACCACGATAGAAATTAGTTTTCGGAATTATTTCGACTTTATGGATGCAGATCTTAAGAAACAAAACTCACGTTTCACGATAGAAATCAATTTTCCTAATTCTTTCGAATTTGTGGATGCAGATTTTAAGGAACAGAACTCACGTTTCACCATAGAAATCAATTTTCCTCATTCTTTCGAATTCGTGGACGCAGATTAAGAAACAAACTTCATGTTTCACGATAGGAATTAGTTTTCGGAATTATTTCGACTTTATGGATGCAGATCTTAAGAATCAAAACTCACGTTCCACGATAGAAATCAATTTTCCTCATTCTTTCTAATTTGTGGATGCAGATTTTAAGGAACAAAACTCACGTTTCACGATAGAAATCAAAGTGAATATAGATTAACCCTTTGAGCACAGATTCATTTGAAGATTTTTGCATATGAAATGAATTTAAGTTTTTGATGTTAGGATTAACCCTCAAACGTTCTTCAGGGTGAAAATTTACCCATTCTACAGTTTCACATACTGTAAAATTATTCATCTTTTTATGTCTACGTCGTGAGATGTATTTCTTCAACATGTGACGCTATAAATGAAACGTAATGTGTTGATTTAACGTGTAAAATCAGAATGGGTGAATTGTTATCCTAGTCTGTTTTGTGCAGCTATTTTTCAGGGTTAATACAAAAATAATAGATTTTATGTAAGATTTCATTAATTCTTGTGATATTATTTACATAGTTTGAAACCAGATTTAAAATTCAAATAATACATACATTTATATAATTCTGAATTACATTACAACGTAACGTAATATTCTTAGTTCAATTCGTTAAAATAGCAAAGTTATAGACGTTTCAAGTAACTATATGCAAAAATTTGGTGCAGAATAAAAATTCCTTAACTGAATTTCAACGAACTGGAATGAGATAGAAATTGTATTTCTTCCCTATTATGTTTAGTAGGTTAAACATATTGTGATAGTATAATTTTTCAAATATTTCTGCTATTTTCAATTACACCTACTCATTTTCGTCACAAATCCATGAAATCGGCAATCTGCTTATTCCTACAACCGTCAGGAACAAGTTTAAACGTATTTTTCTGAAATCCTTATTTTCCGATAATACTGACATGATCTCTCAGGATCAAGTTGTCCGATAGACTTCAAATCTTGAGAGGATCTTCAGCAAACTTACCGTCATCCCATAAAACAGAATCTTCGATAAATCTTGAATACTTTTTAAATTTTTACCTCGCTCAAGAGCATATCGCTGTGTAAAGAATCAAAACTCGTCCATCAAAGTGCCGCTATTATTTAAAATCATATTACATTTTATTTATTGTCTTCAGCTAGTAAGAGACATTTTTTAAAAACAGCATCTTGCTCAAGAAAACGTAGTTTACAAAATTTAAAATCAATGCAGTCTTTCGGGTTCTTTTTGAAAATTCCTAAACAATTATTAATATAATTGTTACCAGACTATTGTGTACTATGTATAAACTATGAACATAGAAAACTATTATAATAATTCGTTATTATATTTAATTGTAATAAAATTCGATAAATAGGATATGCTATTTGTGATACTGCAATTAAATTTAGAAGTTCATAGGTAAATCTATAAAAGCATAATTATTATTATACACCGAACCAGAAATCGAATTACAAATGCTTAATATTTGCAATCTCAATAAAGAATCTAGAGATTGATAGATGAAAACATTCAGATTTTTCTGACGGAATACATTCTCATCTCCCTATTAGCTTCATTCAATAATATCTCGTAATTTATGTACAGAAGCTCGGATAAATTAAGGCCCGATAGTTAGCCGAGACCCGAGGAAATAATTAAACTGTAGATTATATTCCAAAATAAATTGTTTATTTTTGAAAATTTATTTCCCTTCATAATATAATCATATTCGATCCGGTTAATCGAGGTCCTACTGTACTTTTAACTGTTTGCAGTCCTTTGTCGAGTGTAACTCAACATCAGAAAAAGAAAAATGCAAAAATAAAAATAATATTTTATATAATATATATTTTTTTAATTAAAAACAAACATAAGCTCCACGAATGTAAATTACAACAAAGTTTGAGAGCTATGTTTAATATAACGAGTAGAAAAAATTGTTTCAAACAAGTTTGTCGGCAATAAATTAGAAAAACAATTTTGAATCTTTACAAAATTTTTAAATGAAATTACGCAGGATTACATAATAATACCATATCGATTGCACCATTATTATATTATTATATATATTTTTTCTTTTTGTACATGCACCTTTGTTATTAGACGAGTAGTCTTGTATCTTTCTCTTTTTTCAATTGTAAACACTTATGTAAAAGGGCTTCAGTCCGTCTATAATAAATAATAATAATAATAATAATAAAAAACAATTCATAGTGCTAAGGGTTAAGTGAAAAATTACTTTGAAGCATCAAAGCTTAGAATTTGATCAAGGTAAACTACTCGGCTTTACTGTAGAATGCATCGAAATATTGCGGATGCATTCTTGCATCTTGCGAATCGAAACTTAATCTGCATCAGTGATCAAACAAGTGAATGCCACGTCATTAAGTGGTTTAATTGGAATGTGTTTGTCTCGTCTGTTCATAATACTATTTTCTATTTGTATTCAGTCTAGACGAATAATCACGACTATGAAACGTTGCACTATACCAGAGCCGGACAACCGGTGGTTCTCTGTTATTTAGTGACTACAGTAAACGCCCATTTACTGTCCAACAGCCGTGCTTTGTACGGACAGTAATCGTAACCGGACATTATTTTTCAATTTATCACTGCGTCTACCTCGCCGACCGAGACTTCAATAGAAAGCCAAACATACATGCTGTCCCAGTTTTTCCGGCCAAACTTTGCCAGCGTGTTCTACACGCAAAAGTAAGAAAGAAAATGTTATACGAACATATACTCTGAAATGTTTTATTAAGAAGTTATAATTTCTTTCTCATAAACACTGACCGATTTGGTATTCTTCTTTGAGGGATATTTCCTTACAGCACACAGTGAGGAAACTTGACCTAACTCGATTTAAAAAGGAATAACTTTTGATAGAAATGAGATAGAGCGATGAAATATTTTTTAAATTGAAGCTGAAACATTGTAGAATATGAGAAAAATAGGGAGATTATGGTACGAATGTTTATAATCTTGAAAAAATAAAAGTTTAACTGTTTAACTATAATTCGATTTTTTGAAAAAACCAGAGGTCGTAGAAAAATTTTGAGGTCAGATTTGAAATCAGCGTAAAAACATCTACGGGTAATGATACATGGTATGTTAAAAAAAAATTTTCTGCTCGTGGTAACGTAGAAACGAATTTTTCGTGAAATTGTGCAAGTTTGACGAATTTTCTCAAGGTTAAAAACCATTCGTACTGTAATCTCCCTATTTTTTTTCCATATTCTGCAAAGATTCAGCTTTCATTTAAAAAAAATTCATCGCTCTACCTCATTTCTATCGAAAGCTATTCGTTTTTGAATCGAGTTAGGTCAAGTTTCTCCACTGTGCAACAGCTCGAGCACTTCCATTACAAGAACCATAAATAAAATTATACGGTTGAATGTATGTATGCATACGTATTAACAGACAACCCTATATATAATGAAATTTATAAAAGTAGAAAATCGCAAATAACAACAGAATTGTAAAATTACGATCGCCAACGAATTAGAAAAAGAAGTCAGATCGAAACGAACGCGCCCGTGACAAACACGTCTGTCAACGATTACTTATAATAAATACGGCTATTCCTTACAAAATGCATATCAGCGTATTCAGAAAATTCTCATGGCATCTCGATATGAAGTCGTACAGCGTACTAAACATAAGAGTTTATGTAAGCACAAATAGAGATATTATTAATAATTAATTAATTATTAATTATACATAATACGTTCGTACACTGCGTCGACGAAATGCCAGTTCATTATCATTTTGTATTATTAGTTATAACTCCTTAATAAAACATTTAAGAGGAAATTGTTCATATAACATTTTTTCTTAATTTTGACAAAGTTTGACGGGACAAACTGGGACACCCTGTAGAGAAGGACAGAATGGGTAGGCACTGAACAGTGATCGTGCCCACGAACTTGGACAGTAATTTAAAGGGGCGTTCACTGCACCAGCGTCTCCTACTATGTGCCATCGGCACGCCAGTTCTCCGGCTCTGGAAATAAAGTCAATGAGTGGTCTTACATGTTCTTACTCAGGGCCGGCGTGACCTTTTGCGGGGCCAGAATACACATTCACATCTTACACTAAATTTCACAAGAATTACTATTATTATGCGGTTTATGGATTATGCGATTGCATTTTCCACACACACACACGCGGGCGCGCGAATATTCAATCTACTATACAGGGGGTCCTGCAAAATGTCTGATCGTTTTCGTAGACCGCGGGGCCTTTTGAACCTGCCTCGGCCGGCCCTGTTCTTACTTGTTTCTGCTTCCCCCACCAAACTCTCTTTCATACATCACGTGTCTTAGACCATGTACAGGGTGAGTCTGAAGAAACAGAACACCTAAATAGCTTTCTTGGATTTAAAGATACGAAATTTGGCGATATATAAAGGACCCCGCACTAATCATATGGAAAATCTATCCCGGTTAAATCAATTGGATTTTTTATATGTTGTAGCTTATGATCTACTGAACAAATACTGATCAAAAGATGTAACGTGCACAAAGTTCAACAATGGACAGTTATCGAGTTATAATCAGTGAAATATGACAAATTCGTGGTGCCGAATACTGAAATCTCGGGAAGTATATTTACTTAACACGCTTGCCGCACCCCCACTCCCGTAACCCCACTCCTTCAATTTTCACACGGACCACGGACAAAGGGTTTGGAGTGAAAAAATACTACGGAAGTGACGAACCGTGGGCTCCTTATCTCTGCTGTGACACGCAAAAATTTTTCTGAAAGATTTCTGTTCACAGACTTTTTCAAGATCATTCAAAATTAAAAAAAAAAAATAATGACACCACCTAACAGATTTTGTGAAACCGTACTATTTTTGTTTCAAACATTTTTCCAAAAAATAAATACTTCCCGAGATTTGAGTATTCGGCAGCTCGAATTTATCATATTTGACTGATTATAACTCGATAACTGTCCATTATTGAACTTTGTGCCCATTACATCTTTTGTTCAGTAGATCATAAGCTACAACATATAAAAAATCCAACTGATTTAACCGGGATAGATTTTCCATACGATTAGTGCGGGGTCCTTTGAATAGTGTCTTTCTTGTGCCTTTCTCTTCGGTATTTTCAAGGTCATCAACGTTTTTTTTACTCTCATTCGTCCTCGTGCAAATTTGACACAATTTTCCCCAGAATAAATTATATTGTTCTCTTATTTGTAGGTAATTTCTCCCAAAACTTCGTGTAACTTTTATTTATTTAATACGGAACACATAACCGAGAAACCTAAGATGTAAATGTTAACTCATCAATTTGACTAAAAAAAACATTGAAATCTTTTTTATTTTCTGTCACTGTGTCAATTTGACACCGAGGGACAGATTCAGTAAGTGAAACGAGGGACGGATGAGGGTTAAAAGAACTGAATATTTTTAAATGATCTTGAATCAATCTCTCGAAAACCAGCTGCCAAAATGTTATTCCTTCTTTTCGGCTTACTTTTGCGTGTAGAATAACCTGGTTGTACTACGATTTCGCGAACACCCTGTTATATGGTCTAAGGGGGTGATTCTGAAGAGAACGGAAAAATTAATGATGGGGGTTGCGGGGCGACAGCGGGGAAGTAGTTGCACTATAACTATTCGGACAGTGTAACATAACTGGCATCGATTTCGTTTCATCAGTCACTAGATTTTCGTATAATTTCTAATGTACATACACTATTAACACGACCACCGATTATATAATGCAAACTATTCGGTATAATCGGCACGCATTCGTTCTGTACATTAATCACTTTATCATTTATTCAATCTAATTCCATCGGCACAGTTCTGAGGTCGTGTTAGACCACATGATCCGGAACGTTCATTATTCACACATTTCCAATTTGATCGAACAATAACGGTTTTCAATTTTTTAAAGGACGCAAGGGAAACGCGTCAGACTCCAATAACATGATTGCATTATAATCGTATTGTGTTCTTTTTTTTTTACCAACTAATCGATTAGTTGTTTATACAGGTCATTTCGTAAGAACGTGAGTAATACATTTAGACACGCATTCACTGATTCCTCGGCGATTTAAACATTTCAAGAGCCACTGTTTCCAATGTTCCCTTGTTACTTCGTTCCCACTGTTATCATAACAACGACATTTTGCAAATGGATAAATACTTGTGTAATGAAAAACTTTTGAGTTCTCTTCGGAAAAAATTACTACCGACACTACCGAGATTCAGGAATTTCTAAAAACATTAACGTTCGTGAATGGATCAATGATATACAGTGACTCCCAGTAATATTCGGACACTCTTAAAAAGACGATAACTTTTTAAATATTATACTATACGATTTGAACTTTTTTGGGAAGCTAAAACAATTAGTTTTCTACAGGATGTGAAAAAAAATTTGTCAAAAATTGCAATTGATCGGAATTTGTAGAAAAAATACTAAAAATTGCATTTTACAACTTTTTTATGTGGGCCTATATTGAAAATTTAAAAACTACGTTTTGTAGATCTGTGTAAATTAAACATATTCTGAAAATTTCGTCAAACTCGAGCGACGTTGCAATGAGTTAGAAACGTTTAAAGGTGGTAAAAATTGCAGATCTTCACGATTTTCGGCCTATATGTATAACTGCAGTAAATCTAAGGATTCTTACATCTTTCAATGCCTGTCGTTAATTTCCGCATCAACCGATTTCCATGAAATTTTCACAGTGCATATAATCGACACAGATCTACAGAACGTAGTTTTTAAATTTTCAATATAGGCTCACATTAACAAAGTTGTAAAATGCAACTTTTAGTATTTTTTCTACAATTCCGATTAATTGCAATTGCTTACTAAATGTTTTTTTCACATCCTGTAGCAAACTAATTGCTGTAGCTTCCCAAAAAAGTTCAAATCGTATAGTACAATGTTAAAAAAGTTATCGTCTTTTTAAGAGTGTCCGAATATTAGTGGGAGTCACTGTATGTGAAGGTGAAGCCTCCTCTTTACAAACGATGCAAACAAATTTCGTATACGATTTGCACTGCCAAATTGACAGTAACGTAAGTTATACCATAAGGGCTTTACAGGAGCGAAATTGTTGCTCATTTTTAATTTATGCAATAGTGAAACAATTCTTACAACAATTTTCGAGAGAGGAGGCTTTAATCTTCGAATTTGTGGTGAATTTAACAACGAAAAAAAGTTTTTCGGGGTCTAATGTCAGTATAATAATAATAATACCATTATTAAAGAATATAATAATATAATAATAGAATTTTTAAAGATAAATTGATCTTCAGTTTTCCACCCGGTACGTTATGCAAATTGATTTCTCTATAATTGTTTTTATTTTCGAAATTGCCACAGTTTAATAAATGTCGAGAATTATTTCAAGAATCGGAAATTTAGTGTTGAAATGACTCTTTCGATTCACTGTGCGTATAAAATGACAATGGAAATCTATTGCTCGTAGAAACGTGGAATTTGAATGTGGAATTGAATCGAAATCGATTTCTGTGTGTCGTGTCCTTTAAAAATCAATTCGATGCAGATATTTCTTACAATGTATAGTCCACGCACAATTATTGATTTATGGAAACTAGCGCACCGTGTACGAGACGAGCAAATTGATGTGCCTATTGTGATACATCATGTACAGGATACAAGTACGGGGGAATCGAAAAATCTTCGTTGCAGTTTATTCAATCCTTTGTTCCTTAATCACCGATAATCTCTCGTAAAGTTATAACAATAGCGAGACATTTCACTGACTAATTTTGGGGAAAGATCGTGAATATTATTTAATCAACGTTTTGGAACAATGACGAGTTTGATTTTGCATTATTTATTATATGTATTAACAGTATACTCGATGATATACTGGAGCACAACGAAGTTTCGAAATTGTTGGCTATTTAGTAACAACAATGAATTTAATTTAAAAACGACTCGATTACTTTTGTGAAATGGATCATCCCTCATTTTTGTAATTAAAGCAACTTCAATTATCTTTATTTCGTTTATTGGCTATGTATTTATTAAAATTGTGAATATATAAATAACAAGTTCGGTAAGTTTTTCTGCAAATTAAAAGTTTTTAAAGTAATAAATTATATACACTGAATGCTTTCGAAATAATATTGTAAAAATTCTTTTCCTGAGAGACAAAAGGAGAGATAAATTAATTTAACCATATTGTAGTAAAAAATAAGCGTTTTGAATTTATTTATCTATTCGTACTACATTTTAGTCAAATTCGGATCAACAATTCTATAAGTTCCATAAAAAATTAATTTAAAATCAAGAAGTTTTTAATTCTGGAGGGGATATTCGTTTTTCGTAGATCCTACAGTATTCGTTTTCTTAGATCAAGTCTTTACGGTGCTTATTAAACTCTTTTCAAATAAAAAATTGTTTATTATTGGAACTTGTCGGTAAATATATTTCAGCCAAGAAAATTGTAAAAATTCGATAAAAACGTTTCCGTTATGACAAAGAGAATAACAAATTTTTGATTACCAGAAGACTTTCTAGATTCTTGTTTCATTATATTCGATTGCTACATGTCTACTTTACAGAACCGAAATAAGAATAGAAAACACGAAACAAGATTCGAAGCATTCCTGTACTTTCTCGCTTTAATCGAGATCATGAAAATTGTTAATTGCGCCATGATTTCCCGGTTTTCTATTTCAAATCTATCCTGTATATTTCTCGGTGGACAATAACGCTGAATGCGGTGTTTCATTGAAGTATCTCGCTGTTAAATGAAAAGCGGTTTCTCTGTTTCGGGGTCTAAAAGGTATCTTGTTCATCTTTGCTGGAGTAAATGGGAGCGCAAACAATTCGAATAGAGTGCAGAGTCTTCCTTCGTCTCACTATTAAGATGTGGCAGCGATATGAAGGGCATCCTGCTAACGTGATGGATTAAACTCATTTTTCACGTCGCGCAATATAAAACTTATCTGATCAGAACATTTCAGCCGCGACATCATTTTGATGAAGAGCAAGCAGTAATCGATGACAATGGTTAATAGCTAGACTGCGGGTTTTTGCGCAAAAGAAAAATTACCTGGATAAGAATTACAGGACACAGGATCTACATTGACTATTTACTTTTTTTCTGAATAATTTTAATGAGTTGAAAATAGTGTAACAGCATCTTTACCTTCTTTTACTGTTTCACATTCGATCTACTCGTTTTCATCATGAATACATCAAATCTGCAACCCATTAATATCTATTAAATCTATTATCACTAAGCAAATGACCCCTCTTGGATTTTTTATTTGATAACTATTGAGATTGCAAAGGTGTTTTCATGGGAATTCATTGAATACATTATTAGTGTCCAGAATACAGGTTGTTCAATTTAAGGTAGTAGACAATTTAAGGGGTGGTTCTCCATGGTAATATAAGACGAAAAAGAAGAATAAAAAATTGCGATTTCGTCTTTGTTATTTATTGGGTTGGAAAGAAAGTTCGTTGCGTTTTCAAATTAAGGATCGACGATAAAATTAAAGTATTTATTCATATGATTATTCAATAAGACGAGAAGTTACCTCGAAAATGACAAAGAGTAATAGAACAGAATGTAAAGTACAAAACAGGAGACAAATAGAAAATTCATTCTTTCATTAATCATTTTAATTAAGTCAAACTAACATAATTATTTTTTAAAATTCTCTCAATTTGTCCACTGCATTAAATTGCGCTTACTCATTTTCGTCTTATATTGTCGTGGAGAACCACCCCTTAAATTGTCTCTCATCTGTAGTCAAACACCCTTCGTATACAAAAATTGGCTACCCCTAATGTCCTGTAAGGAGGTAATAAATACACTGTGAATCTTTACGCAAAATAAAAATTGTCTGTATGAATTGTACAAAACAGGAGCCAAATAGAAAATTCATTCTTTCTTTAATCATTTTAATTAAGTCAAACTAACATATTTATAGTTTTAAATTTTCTTAATTTGTCCACTGCATTAAATTACGCTTACTCATTTTCCTCTTATATTGCCGTGGAGAACCTCCCCTTTAAATTGTCTCTCATCTGTAGTCAAACACCCTTCGTATACAAAAATTGGCTACCCCTAATGTCCTGTAAGGAGGTAATAAATACACTGTGAATCTTTACGCAAAATAAAAATTGTCTGTATGAATTGTACAAAACAGGAGCCAAATAGAAAATTCATTCTTTCTTTAATCATTTTAATTAAGTCAAACTAACATATTTATAGTTTTAAATTTTCTTAATTTGTCCACTGCATTAAATTACGCTTACTCATTTTCCTCTTATATTGCCGTGGAGAACCTCCCCTTTAAATTGTCTCTCATCTGTAGTCAAACACCCTTCGTATACAAAAATTGGCTACCCCTAATGTCCTGTAAGGAGGTAATAAATACACTGTGAATCTTTACGCAAAATAAAAATTGTCTGTATGAATTGTACAAAACAGGAGCCAAATAGAAAATTCATTCTTTCTTTAATCATTTTAATTAAGTCAAACTAACATATTTATAGTTTTAAATTTTCTTAATTTGTCCACTGCATTAAATTACGCTTACTCATTTTCCTCTTATATTGCCGTGGAGAACCTCCCCTTTAAATTGTCTCTCATCTGTAGTCAAACACCCTTCGTATACAAAAATTGGCTACCCCTAATGTCCTGTAAGGAGGTAATAAATACACTGTGAATCTTTACGCAAAATAAAAATTGTCTGTATGAATTGTACAAAACAGGAGCCAAATAGAAAATTCATTCTTTCTTTAATCATTTTAATTAAGTCAAACTAACATATTTATATTTTTAAATTTTCTTAATTCGTCCGCTGCATTAAATTGCGCTTACTCATATTCCTTTTATATTGCCGTGGAGAACCACCCCTTTAAATTTCCTTGCATCTCTTCCTTGCATCTCTAGTAGAACACCCTTGTCATTAATTACGAGACTGACTGTATATCCTCGTATTTGTCTAATTGAACGACAAACGGTTATCGTTAATGAACGGTTATCGTCCATTCGCAGAAATAAAAAACTGAGAGGGTCCGTGTCTAGTCGACCAACACTCTCTGTTTATTAGAGAGAAGTGTAGCTAATATGGAATAGTGCTATTTCTAAGAATCGTACAAATCAATAACTGTCAACCGACTATAGACTATCTCACTCATTCATTTTGCCACGGCGCGACGTGCATTGTAATTCGCAATTCGAATGGACGTTAGCGACATAACGTTCCGTTTTACTTAGCACTAAAACTATTAAGAAAACTATCAAGCATAAATTGGATGTACTTTCCACATTTCTTATTATTAGACTGTGGATTTTATAAATTTATAACAAAAGAAACAGGTCGAACATAAAACAGACAAGACAGAAGAATTTAAGAATGTTGTTATATTAATCGTTTACATCTTTTATGATAATTGAAAAAAATATATTTATTTTTATTCATTTATTCACAATTCCTGTTGCTCACAATTGACTTGGAGAATTTTTAATTTGCATACATATCCGCAGTCTAGTTATTCTTTTATCGTGCTTATCTTATATACAGGGTGTCCCATTAAAACAATTTATAACACCGAATAGGAATACTTTCACTCCAACGTTTGCATTTTAATGCGGTGATTAGAATGCGGATTTCATGCATTTATGAGAAAAATCGGTGGATGTAATTTGAAATGGGAAAAACATTAACCCATATGTTATTCTCGATTTATTAAAATTGTTGAAAATAGAAAGGAAATTTTATATATTTTATTATTACAAATTGAAAGTTCTATGTATATTTTTTATATTTTATGTAGCTTCTGTGTCTTGCAATTGATGAAGACAATTTTTATTTTACAGAAAGATCCTCGGTCTAGTGAATATTATGACAAAGATGGGTTAAATTTTACATTAGGGGACCGAAGAAATTTTAAATGGTTTTATACAATCCTGTAGATTTTGACGAGAAAATATCAAAAAATTCAAGTTTTATCGTTAGGAATTCACTGGTTAAAAAATAACACGTACTTAAAGATTTTATGCGTTTTTAACACTAAACTTACCACTGCCGTTCAAATGACTGGTCTTACGTTCTGAATTTTATAATTATTGAAATTATAACGTTGCTTACATGGAAAATGATTTTATAAGATTCTTTGTCCAAGCACATATTGCAATAAAAATGGCACGACATCCTAATAAATTGCACCAAATCGATGTTATTAAAAATATATAAAAATCCCACAGTCTATTGTCTCTGTAGCTTGTAACAAATGATCGATATGGATACGACAAGCGAATAGAAACTCTGAAGTTCATTGAAACGAATAAGATTGGCAGATCATTAATAGCATGAAAATAAAATGGCGGGGAATAAAGTAAGCCAGACAATGGGGAAATGTGAAATCCAAGTGCTGTTCTTGCGTGAATATAAATGAGGACGCAGCACAGTGGAAGTTGCACATCGTACGAACACAACTTTCACGAAAGTATTATCATGAAGCGAATAATCCGAGGTTGCTTCGAAAAAATGTCGTTTGTTAAAATACCACACCATTTTACCACACGATTACACAAGTTCGTGCTCGATTTGAAAACACTATTCAACGGTTAAATTTCAAAGAATACATAGCTTTATTAATCAATTATATTGTCACCAATTCTTTTCTAATTGTATAAAAAAGAAAAATCTCTAATTCTAATCTATGATCGACCACGAACATATCCAATCATCTAAAAATAAAAACTTTGATTGTCTACATTTCTTTTCTACTTGATCAAATTCACTGAGCAAGTATTTTGGCATTATTCTTCTTTTTTATTTATTTATTTAACGTCGCATCAACTGCTAATGGTTATTAGCGATTTTTTTAGCGAGTTATTTGGCATTATGGTTCACTAATCTTTTAAACATTTACATTTCAATTAATGGCGGTGTCATTACATAATTGTGGTGCTATCTAGCGACTTTTATCTAGCAGCTAACTTGGCGACGTCCTCACCTTTTAAAAACGCTGAAAATCGCCCAAATTTAAACACACATAACTTTTAAACTAGTGGTTCCCTAAGATTAAAACTTGAATCTTCGGCAATTTCTCGCCAAAATCTACAATATTGTATAAATATAGTTAAAACTTTCTGGTTTCCTCAGGTGAAGCTTAACTTGCAGAAGAATTTGATTGATCCTTTAATACATATGCAATCCAGAAATATCTTGCTTGTGTTCGTAATTGTAACAACACCGATTACTTTATTTGATTTATAAAATCATTCTACATTGATCAATCTACTAAGAGAAATTTTAATATTTATAAATATTCCCATGTGAAACATTCAATGTTCACGCATAACTTTTTAATCAGCGAATTACTGAAATTAAAACTTGGATTTTCATAATTTTCTTGTCAAAATTTACAGAATTGCACATAAAAATATACCAATTTCTAGTTTTCTCAGGTGAAGCTTAACATGCAGAAGAATTTGATTGATCCTTTAATACATATGCAATCCAGAAATATATATCTTCCTTTTGTTCATAATTGTAACAACACCAATTACTTTATTCCATTTATAAAATTATTCTACATTGATTAATCTACTAAAATAAATTTTAATATTCATAAATATTAGTACATCGCACTGAAGAAACTTTTGTCGAAATTTCTACAACTTCTTTCACACATCCTTCAACAAATTAAAACAATCGAGATATGTTTTATTCGCACTGCGCAGAATTATAATGTTATCAGGAGATCATAAGATTTAAAGAGACCCAGTTCTGTTTTTACGTGGACTTCTTTGCTGAATCTTGATTTAACTTGGATCGGTGAAAATATTCAATTCCGTTTTTACGCGCTTTATTTCGATCTATCGCGGTTTGAAACGGCGTCGTTTTAAAACTCTCCATTTGAATGTAATTCTGGAAAAATATTCCTATTCAAGAAAAATCTCCAGAATTTACATTCATAATAAAGACGCCGCTTTATCGTTCACAGTATTCGAAATTTTACGTAGCACGCCATAGACAAGCATTTCATCAGTGTGAATACGCCGGCCGGAACACCATTGCAAGCGGCGAGTGTCATTTAGTGCTAGTCCTACGGGAAAAAGCGCGACTGTCGTCAAAAAGTGGAATCAAATAACATCATGTACCAAGTTAATAAGCTTGTAAATACTAACCCTGGCAGAAAATATTCGATTAGAATCGCGGATACGATTGTTAAACGAATTATTTAAGCGTACATTAAATAGGAATAATAATAATATATACAGTATTAGTTCATTTGATCAGCTAAACAAAATTTTTAAAAATGATTTACTTATTTGAATAGTCAAATAACGTTTTAAAAACGATTTAATTATTTGAACAGCTAAATGATTTTATTATTTGAATAGGCAATTAATGTTTCATAATAATTGCATTGTTTGAACAGCTAAATGATTTCCTTATTTGAATAGCCAAATAACGTTTTAAAAACGATTTAATTATTTAAACAGCTAAAAGCAAAATATAATAATATCTTAAAAATGATAAATGTTTCAATAAAATTCAATAGAAGTCACATTGAATTGTTTGTATAATTTTATATAATTTATCCTCCTTATTTGAATAAAATTTCCATTCCCGCACGTTTATTTGAATTAATATAATATATTTGTCACTCTACGAGACCAACAGACTAAAAATCGTATTTATTTCCTCCAAGTATTTTTATATCTGGCTTTATACTGCTTCCGGCAAAAAGCCGTATATTCAACGTCGGAAAATTTTCATTAACGTTAAAATAAAACACAACAAAAGCTACCATGGTAAAATGCATATACATATGTAGAAATTATTTGGGGAAACGAGGGTCCACGATTTTTCGGGCACGTCCGACAGTTAAACAAAATACATATATTTCCAACAGAAGTTAATTCATTTGGCATCGGCTGCAAATTACAGTATTCAAAATTCTCTGAAATGCATCTTTGGAAAATTCTCTGGAATGTAAAGGATTTATAATATAATATAATTTTATTAATTATAATTTTCTATCCGTTTTTGCAGCATTTTCGCCTTCATTGTGTTATAATACGTAGCTATTGAATAAAGATTCACCGCTGTTTTAAAATGAAATTTTATATTGTATCTTAAATGTATCTAAGAGAGTTAAATTTACAATTACTATTAAAATTAAAGCAATAATTAAGTGAATAATATGTGTTTTCTTACCACAAATGGAGTTAAACCACTTTCAAAATTAACAAATAGATTTGTTACGAAATTTGGAAGAGCCTAAGCCCATCCGACGTAGTAATAAATCCAGGATTCTAAACTCTGCATTCTCATCCATTAATATCTTGTAAAAAAAATTTAATATGATTAATTTCTCAAGAAACGCATCCAACATATTTCTAATCAATTCATTGTTACTCCGATAGAATTCTTTACCCTTTTAAAAATTAAATCCTCCCCTTTCATTTCATTTAGAATAAAGTTATTACCTTTCCGACACTTTCTGATATTATAATCATCTTGGGGGACAAACAATAAATTATTTTTCTTTAATGACATATTGCTACGACGCCAAAATCTCTATCATTCTGTGAAACGAATGTCCTGAATTAATAGTCTATGATTTCCACATTATGTACAATTCTAAATGTGTATTGCGTTAATTAAATATTAATACTAATCAATTAAAATTACCTTCATCACTGCGTTCGAACATTATCAATAATGGACTGGACTTAGGCCACTATCAAAATAATATATTTAATTATTGAAATAACTGCGAGTGTGTCAAAAATTATCGTATACTCTGAACATACTTAACCACAAAATGTTGTTTATGACAAAAAACTTTAAGTTGTTGTTGCTACAGTGCAGAGGTGGGCATTATTTGGCGAAACAAATATTTCAAATACTATTTAATATTTTCGACTTTATTTTGCTTAAAGAAAATAATATTCTAAATAAGATATACAATTTCGAAAATGAAATATTTCGATTTTAACAATGGGAACCACAAAATAAAATACTTCTATTTTAAGAATCGAAACCACAAAATAAAATATTTCTATTTTAATCATCTGAAACACAAAATAGAATATTGTATTTTTTGCGTTATTGTACCTAATACTTTCAAAAATCGCATTACTTATAGGTAATTTAATATTTCTTATCGTAGCAATAATTTAAAGAAGAAATGGTGCTTAATATAAGAAACTATATTATTTGCCACATTTTCGTTTTATTTAACAATAACTGTTTCTACTCTCATAAATCTATTGAATGCGAACCATTATTTTCAGCAATAATATTTAAAATTGAAATTGAAAATAAAGACAAAGTCCAAATATTTTCAATATTCTTCAAATAAAATACTATTTTCAAAAATGACTGCCTCAAATAAATAATTTTATTTTCAAACAATTACTGCCTTAAATAAATGATTTTATTTTCAAAAATTACTGCATCAAATAAAATATTTTATTTTCAAATTTTTACACATACTTTAAAATAAATAGGATTATTTATTATTTACTATTTAAAATACTATTTTCCCCAGCTCTGCTACAATGCAAGAAAAAACAATTGACAAATGGACTTGGTCCACTTTCAAAATAAACGACTCACACGACCCCTAAACGTAGTCCACTTGTGGAAGACGATCCAACAAAATGAAGTCGTTGAAATTTACATCCATTTTCCATCTAGCCCCCTCGCCGAGTTTTATATTCCATCCTGCGTATTAAACTTCGCTTCGATCTTTTATCCCTCTAACAATAAGATCAATCTAAACCCACTTTCGAACTTCAGACTGGACGGAGATCATTTGCAATGTTGACCGTGCTCGATCAAAGAAAGTAAAGGGAGATGAAGAATTTATGTTGGGGGATCCTACGAGGTCGAGGGTCATCTAGGGAGGACACCCTTGGATTTTGATTAAACACCATTGATTTGTGGTGGTGAATGTTGATAAAGTACTGGGCGAGAAGCGTTTCTTCTGGCGTCGGTGTTTCCTTGGAATTTATACGGCTATTTATTTTCCCCCAGAATAAATCGTCCCTTTGTTGGAAATAACAGACGGGAAAGTCTCTCGGAGGTATTCGCCAGGAGAACGTTGATAAAATGGAACAAAGATTTTATATACAGATATCCAAACTTGATATTTAATAACAGCTCCAAGTTGATGAAGATTACTTTTATCTTTCAGCGATGCCATTTACTTAATATTAATTAATTGCTTATTACAAAGAAATCACTTATAAATTCATATGTGACTCGAATAGAATTTATAAGAGATGCCTCGGAAACGCGGTTTACGTTTGTCCAGATACTTGGTGATGGAAATGCCACTCTTTAATAACTTATTCAATGAATTTTTTAATATAACAAATATTGAAACAGTCGAAAGATATAATTCAGTCATAGAGAATAACAAATATAATAAAGTTATTTTATTAACTAGATTATTGGTCCTTGTCCCCTTCAAAGTACTCCCCGCTCCCCTATTCGCACACTTTTCCCAGCGGTGTTTCCATTTCGCGAAGCAGTTTTGGATAGCTTCATTTGAAATGGCCTTTCACCCTTTAGTGCCGAAATTTGTATTTAACTAAAAAAAATCAAATTTTAATCATTATTTAATTCATTTATTACACAATAATATTGTCAAAAGAAACACGAAACCCATTTTACATTTTTTTTGTTATTTTTGGGTGGTTTGAAAAAAAGTACTTATAAGTACCGTCGATAATTAAAAACAAATAATAAAGTTTATAATAAATGTTGAGTGTTTCGCCATGCATGATAAATATGTCACTTATATCGATCGTATTATTGTTAATAATAAATGTTTAATGTTCTCGGCGCTACAGTTCGATCAATTATTACTTAGAAAATCAAAAAACAATTTTGCAGATTATCAAATAATCATCGACATTTTATTTGCAATGCGTCTGTAAAAATATATATTTATTGTACAATTTTCAAAATATACTATTAAACTGCTTGAAATTAATACTACAAATTGTTTGTGAATATTAATCATAAAACTAACTTACTTGTTTTTTATGTGATTTAATACTTTAATTTGGACATCGTGATACACGTGTTGTACGTGTGTCGTCAATGCTTGTTGTCAAGACACTGAATATATTCGAAAATAAAGTTTATACTGAAAATTTAAACTAAATAAAATACATAATTTAAAATAAAAAACAACAAATAACGGCAAGACTTTTAAGTACCTTTAGGCAATAAAGGGTTAAGGTCTGTGACGAATTTCCTTCGATGTAATCAATAGTCTGAAAACGGCGTCCTTTTAACACTGACTTGAATTCTGAAAATGAGAAGAAATCGCAAGAAGCAAAAGAAAATTCTGTGAAACTTGGGTTTTTATTTTTTTCAAAATCGTGTGTCTCGAAGACTTAAGGGAGAAATCAACCCCTCTATCATTTTACGTAAATGCCTATAAATCTCAAACGACGAAAGATATCATAAAACAGTGAGGAATAAAAGAGTGTTTAAATAGTTATTGATTACAACAATGATGGGTTACGTTACGGGGCCAAAACTTTCAAACTTGTTTTTATACAACCATAGATTTCGACGTAAAAATGCTAAACATCGCAGTTTTAACGTCAGTAATTCACTGGTTAAAAAATTATACGTGTAGATAAATTAAACAGCATATTAACATTCTCAGATTCATTTAATTTCTGTTCTATATTTCACCCAATGAATGTTTTTAAAAATTCTACATCCGAAGTAATGTTTCATTTTCGAGTTTAAATAGCTCCGAGTGATGGGTTTAAAATCAAAATGGCCCCCAAGAATATAGTTGTTTTCATAATATTATACAAGTTAGATAGGTCACACATGCATGATGTAGAGCAACGCATTAAATACACACTGAATGATTACTTTAGTCCGTTAATACATGCAACACACATTTAACTAGATGGCTCGAGTATTCCAAAATAGATATACATGGTCTCTAATCAATTATTGAACATTTAGTTATTGTAAAAGGTATTATAACAATTTTATTTCCATAAAATTTCAAATTCATTCGGAATGGAAATATTCTAGATTGGAAAAAAATTTCGAGTTAAAATAGCTCCTAGTGCAAAGGTTTGGAAGTGCATTAGAATCTGTGTTGTGCAAACTAATTGGAGGACGAAAGTTTTCAATACAGCGGCGGACAAAAGAATATTTAAATAGTTATTATGGTAATACTGCGGTTTTTTGTTTATGCATGTACCAAGAAATTGGTTGGGTGGAGTATAAAATGGTAAAAGATTTAAAAAGTTCAAGTATGTTGCTTTTGATGTAACAAAGTCGTTAAGGGATGAAATCCATTTTTATATCATTCCTGCTTCGATGAATCGATGCAAAACATTTTTATTTTGCATAAAGATCCGCTGTCTAATTATGACAATGACAGGTTGAAATTCCAATTAGGGAACCAAATATTTTTAACTTGTTTTTATAAAGTCAAGTACATTTTGAAAAGGAAATGCGAAAAATCCAATTTTTTATCATTCCCTGGTTAAAAAATTATACGTGTTTAACTCTAACCGTGACTGGTTTTACATTTTTTATTTTATAATTAATTGAAGTTGCAAGGATGACCCATTCGGAGTTATTAAATTAATTACATTAGTCTTTTCATTTTTATTAGACAATGTATACCAATCGTATATTGGGTTCTGTAGGGTTAGTGTTAAAGACGAGCCATTTTATGCGAAAACAGATTAAAAGTATTCTCAGATTTTTTAAACTTTTGTTCTATAATTCATCTAAGTTTTTAAAAATTCCAGGTTGGAAAGAATGTTTCATTTTCGAGTTAAAACAGCTCCGAACGGTTAAAATCAAAATGGCTTCCAAGAATATACAATATACAAGTTGACCCTTTGCCTTACAACATCGTGTCAGACTCGTGATGAAGATTCTGAACAGAGTCTAATAAATATGTATGCTATTAATTTCCTTAAAATCATCTGAATAAAATTAAATTTGGGTTCGTAAGTTTCTCCTTTTTTAGATAATTAAGAATTGCAAAAAGAGTTTTAATAAATATATTCTTCTATCGATCGTATTTGTTGTTAATATAGAATGGTTAATGTTTTCGGCGCAAGGTTCAATCGTTTGTTACTTTATTCTATAAAGCAATTATTTTAAATTACCAAGTTAAATACTCGACGTTTCTATCTTCGTTTAGATCATTTTCAAGATTAATTACTTGGAATTGCTTCTGTAAAATATTATACAATTTTCAAAACACTTGATAAATTAATTATAATATATGTTATTCAGAAAATATACCCATTTGCTTTATGATGAAATTAATTATAATATATGTTATTCAGAAAACTACCCACTTGCTTCATGATGAAATTAAATATGTTTATGGTAAAATGAATTTTATCAAGTGTTTTGAAGATTGTATAATATTTTACAGACGCAATTCGAAGTAATCAATCTTGAAAATGATCTAAACGAAGATCGAAACGTCGAGTATTTAACTTGGTAATTTTAAAAATTGCTTTATAGAATAAAGTAACAAACGATCGAACCTTGCGCCGAAAACATGAACCATTCTATATTGAATGTTTTAATTACTAAAATGGTAAACTAAATCGTAAGGCAAGGGGTTAAGTTGGTCACACATGTATGATGTAGACCAACGCATAAAATACACAGTGAATGATTATTTTACTCTGTCAATACGTGCAACACATATTTAATTAAATGGCTCGAGTATTCTGAAATAAATATACGTAGTATCTTATTTAGAGAAGATGGCCATAGCCCTCGCGGAAATTTGAAAGTTGTCGATAAATCTCCCAAGCTTTCACGAACAAGATTCGCGAATCTCGAGATTGGTTCGCAGACTATGATTTAGTGAAGGTTCTAGAGCGACTTTCTAGGCGAATTATTCGTGGTTTTCCATCGCTCGTAAATATTTAAAAATCTAATCTCCTTAGTAAAGCGAGTATTATGATGCTTTAAGGGGATAGCGTGAAACAGCTTACGTCACCCTCGGTATAACCCGATTTCTCAAAGGCGATTATCGCTAAACCATGTTAGCACCGTGTATCAAACTTAAGCGCTTGGTCAAAACATTAGAATGTCGCAGATTTAAATGAACGGCTCGGTGTTAACCGTTTCAAACCGGAAACGTCAGACACTATTTCAATCCTGAATTGAATGTACAAGATTTATAGATTGATTCAAAGCATGTTTCAAATATTACGACGATTTTATGCTATGATGGGTCCAGTTTCCTTCGTTTGGTTTTAACAACACTAGACTGCAGATGTTTATGTAAAGTAAAGATTTTGCAAGTTAATTTTATGACACATACGTTGAGTAAAAATATATGTCTTCTTTTAATGAATTTTACAAGTTATATAATGTAACTAATAAAAGTGTAATGAAATAATTAGACTGCAGATCTTTACGCAATTATGGCTTTTGAAATTTTTCAAAACATGTTTGAACACCACCGCTAGGCTGCACAAGTTTATGCAAAATAAAGATTTTGCAAGTTAATTTTATGGAACATACGTTGAGTAAAAATATATGTCTTCTTTTAATGAATTTTAGAAGTTATATAATGTAAATAATAAAAGTGTAATGTAATAATTAGAATGCGGGCACCTTCATGCAATTATGGCCTTTTGAAAATTTTCAGAAAATGTAAGGATATTAAATACAACAGAATTTGGGACGATCTTAATTTATTTCAGATGAAAAAATACTACAACTACAGAAAACAATTCGAGTTTCTTAAAATTCGTCTACAAAAATTGAATATTGCATAAACATCCGCAGCCTAGTAATAATATTCTTGAATTTTTTAAATATTTTTAAAATCTGCAGTCTAGGCGTCACTTGAATGCAACATGCTGATTTGAACAATGTAAAATATAGTTCGTTTCATTTGCAATGATTCATATTTGGAGTATGAAAACAGTCCTCGAAGTAGAGGTGAATATACATAATAATAAATAATAAAGCAATACATTTTAGACTATGTGATTGTGAATGGGAATTTTAGTGACATACAAAAGTTTCAGAAAAATTCATTCGTTTGAACAGTCTTCAAAACATTCAAATTTTTTCGTTACCTTTCTGACTAATCGTTGACCTGTTTCACACACAATATGTACGATCCATCGACCAAAACGGAGGATGCGTGTTTTCGGAATTTTTCGTTGTTTACTATTTAATAATCATTTTCGCAGGGTATGGCCGATTAACATGTACAAGCGGATACAAAACGATCACTTGCGAAAGAAACGAGTAACAAATATAGAATAAAATTTGTCCAAGGCTTAGTTTTCGAAAAAATCGAATTTGAAAATTAGCTGTGTACGTATGCTGTTATGTATGATAGTATATACAATGTGAATTTTTGTGAACAATGTTTACAAAGCATTTAAAAAGCTACTACAAGTTCATCCAAATTTTATTTGATCAATTACAGATTTGCAGCAATATGTCTAGCAATTTTCGTGATGATAAAATTTAATTAAATATTGTATATGCTTGATTACTTAGTACAATAAACTATAGTGAGACGCATTAGGCGATAGTGAAGTGCACGTGTCCCTGGCGAATATTCACCGTCGATTTTCTCGAAAACGAAGCCTCGTACGAAAACATTTTAATTTATACTTTCGATTTTTTTTATGTAGAATCGCTCGCTTTCCGGTCGTACCACCATTTACCGACCACCCTGCGTATGTATGCTGTAGATAACAGATTTATATTTGCTGTTGATAACAGATATTTCTCTTCATTGTATATTCTACGTTTCTTCATTTGGTCTATTCTGTAAACAATTTTATACAATTTATAGATCTATGTTTTGAGCAATATTACTGTGTTAGTAACTGAGCGATAATGCTTCGCGGAGTACTATACAAAAATCTTCAATGAAACACGAAACTATGCCACATAGTAACGAATAGACAGCGGATCTTTATGCAAAACAAACATTTTCTACCTAAGTTGCAACAAACTGGAGCGAACTAAAAATTTAGTTTTCTTCTTACTATGTTTAACATTAACATTTTTATTTCTTAATTATTGAAATTGTAAAGATGTACCAATTAGAAATTATTCAATAAGTTTCTTCATTCGAGCACGTGTTATTATAAAAATTGTGAAGCATCTAAATAAACCCAGTCTTGTAGTTTTTAGAAAATAATATTTACAGTGAATATGAAAAGTATTCGTATGCCCTTTAAAATAGAATAACTGTTTTATAATTGTACCATACGACCTGATTTTTTATAGTCGATTAGAAGCATTGGTTTACGAAATGATATACAAAAAGATTGCCCAAATAATTATAATTTACTGGGTTACATGCAAAAATAAAAAAAGGCATTTTTTAAAACTTTTTCATTTGAACATTTAAAGAAAATTTAAATTCAGTCTTGTAATTTTTATGAAACAATAGAAAAGGCATTCTTTAAACTTTTTTTATTTGAGTGTTTAAAGAAAATTTAAATTCAGTCTTGTAATTTTCATTAAACAATATACGTTTGTTACATTTTGTACCCGGTTCGGTTAGCGTTAATGGATTGAAAATAATGTAACAGTATTTTGAATTTCTTCTGATGATTTTACTGTTTCAAATTACATTTACTCATTTTTGTTATAAATGCAGAAAATCCGCTGTCTAGTAACAAGTAATAAATAGACCGTTAAAATTTACTTCCTTACATACTGCGTCACACTATACTTGTGGTACCACATTCAGCTATTGAAAAACAACTTGTAACATGTAACACAGTATTATAGTTCAAAATACTGTAGAAGTTTATGTTACTATCTACGAATACTTTCCTTCGCATGAGATGGAAGAATATTGTATATTTGATCATTAACTATTAAGTAGTACAAACTAAATAATTCCGAAAATACGTAACTCCTATTTTGGTTGGTAGAACACACAGACACACGAGTTCGAAAAAAATGGATGACAAATTAATTTTGAAAATTTCCAAGATAATAATAAAGTACTTAAGTATGAATCATTGAAAATAAAAAAGACATATGTTATAAGAGAAACATTTTAAACGTATTATGTTGTATTTCCGGAAACTCGTCGGATAATTATATACTATAAACAAGTACCTCATACTAATATTTAAATGTTTAGTAATTCATTAGATACCAAGCTATTTAATAATATAAACAATATTTTGAACAATAGTACAGCAATGTACAAAAGGTGACTCGAGTGCTAAGTATTAGATAAATACATTTTATACAAATTGCTTTTAAGGTTTCATTGTAAGGTTCAAGGTCGAATCAATATCACAAGTCTTTGAATTTGTCTTTTCATCGATTACAAGATAAAATAACTTCCCTATAAATCGGGAAGTTAACTAGAAAAAATGTAGGCTCACATTAATTAAATTCAAGGCGACCTTGATATCTCAGAAAATATGAGATCTGCAATGACGTAATTGCATCCACCCGATGAGTCTCTCAAACTATAACATGATTCGTTCAAAACGTATTTCGTACAACGACTTATTTTAGATGTTGGTTTTCATTGACTCACCCTGTGATCAATTCGAGTACTGTATACGATGTGCCAGAACATGTGAAAAGTACAGCAAACTGATTTAGGACACTAATATAATATTAAACTGTGCAGAAAAACAATATAATATAACATAAAATTAGCTGTAACTCGTGCACAAGGTCGTATCTGAAATATGTTTGTAAAGGGTCAACCAAATCTAAAGCCAAGATGTCAGCACCAGTGTCACCAGATCTTAATCTGCCTTAGCTTGCTTTCCACCCAATCCTAACCCTATCCTAACCCTTCCTCTTCTACGTCTCCTTCTACCTATCCCTTATTTCACAGAGAGAGAGAGAGAGAGAGAGAGAGAGAGAGGGGGGGGTAACTGCATTCCCCTCAATTCCCCTGGTCTGACGACACTGGTCAGTATAATCTTTACACTTCATATATCTTCAAACGACTTAACACGTTAACAATCCATTTTGTTCGACACGTGCAGCGGACAAAGTAAGTTTAAAATCTCTTGCATACTGATCCTATTAACAACTACATACCTATATAGTACATTTGTCGATATTTATCCCCATTGCTGTGAATAACTAATTGTGACTTTAACTAACATCGGCGTCCTTAATTGCACAGATGAATAAGAACAATACAATTGATTCAGGCCGTTTATCTTTCGGCAAGATATCCATCCCAAGAACTGTTCAAGGTGATACCTAATATTTTTTAGGAGAAACGATTTAAAAACTCAAATGCTCATCGCAAACCCCAGCCTTCTTTCAATACAAAACGACGATATTTCTTCGCAACAAGAAAATCTCCTCTTCTTTTCGGGTACAAACCTACCCCTAATAAACTCTCGGCCCACTCAAGAACAATGTCAAGTCGAATGGGTACCCTCATTCGCAACACGTCGAAAATCGCCCCGTGTCATCGTTTTGTATCGAAAGAACAATTTTAAATGAGCATATATTAAGACAATTTTAAATGAGCATATACTAAGCCAATTTTAAATTAGCATATACTAAGCCAATTTTAAATAAGCATATACTAAACCAATTTTTAATGAGCATATACTAAGACAATTTTAAATGAGCATATACTAAGACAATTTTAAATGAGCATGTACTAAGCAATTTTAAATGAGCATATACTAAGACAATTTTAATTGAGCATATATTAAGCCAATTTTAAATGAGCATATACTAAGACAATTTTAAATGAGCATATATTAAGACAATTTTAAATGAGCATATTCCCTTAAGTACTTGTACTAACAAAGAAAATATTTTGGAAATGCTCAAGAACTTTCTTAAAAGATGAACCAATATCTAAGCATTGAACTTAATTGTAAATTAGATAAATTCTAATTATTGTAACCGTGAAGATAATAGTACGGTAAGGGGTTAATTGCGAGTATACGAAATAGTATGAGCTGTACTTACGCTGTAAGCTGTAATCAGACTCGCCAGAATAAGACTTGTCTCCCGACTCAATCTACCTCTTCTACGCCATCATTCCCCGTGCTTCTGCCAAGGCCCGATCATGTGTCACAATGTCACGTAACTAATTCAGTAGTGGTAGATAGAGAGAGGATAACTGTATTTTCCTCAATTCATGTTCCCTCCCCTTATTTGACGATTCTGGCTGTAGTAGACTGAGGTCCTAGAAAGTAATAAAAGGAAGAAAATGTTAGAATATCAAAATTGTGATCAGAAAACTGTATAATTAAACTTACTTTCGTCCGCCCAGTAAATATTTATTTCATTGTTTTAGATAAACTATCGATTCTGCATCCCTTTTTGTAGTTTCCTTGCTTTCATTAGTATATAAGACGTAATAGACAACAACCAAGGTCCTAGAAAGTAATAAATGGAAGAATATGTTCAAATATCAAAATTGTGATCAGAAAACTGTAGAATTAAACTTACTTTCGTCCGCCCAGTAAAAATTTGTTTCATTGCATTAGTTGAACTATCAATTCTGCATCCCCTTATGTAGTTTCCTTGCTTCCATTAGTGTATAAGACGTAATAGACAGCAACCGAGGTCCTAGAAAGTAATAAATGGAAGAATATGTTCAAATATTAAAATTGTGATTAGAAATCTGTAGAATTAAACTTACTTTCGTCCGCCCAGTAAATATATGTTTCATTGTTTTAGATAAACTATCGATTCTGCATCCCTTTTTGTAGTACCCTTGTTTCCATTAGTGTATAAGACGAAACAAACAGCAACCGAGGTCGTAGAAATGTTCGAATTTCAAAATTGTGATAAGAAAATTGTAGAATTAAACTTACTTTCGTCGGTCCAGTAAAGATTTGTTCCATTGTTTTAGATAAACTATCGATTCTGCATCTCTTTTTGTAGTTCCCTTGCTTTCATTAGTGTATAAGACGTAACAGACATCAACCGACGTCCTAGAAAGTAATAAATGGAAGTATATGTTCAAATATCAAAATTATGATTAGAAATCTGTAGAATTAAACTTACTTTCGTCCGTCCAGTAAAGAGTTGTTCCATTGTTTTAAGTAAACTATCAATTCTGCATCCCTCTTTGTAGTTTCCTTGGTTCCATTAGTGTATAAGACTTAGATATTCATAAAGAAATTGTTGTTGTTTTAAATTAAAATCAAATTTCAGTTTTTAAACGTTGTGGTACACTCCGCGACATTAAGAATCACATACAAAACTATACACGTGCTACGGAAAATACTTTGTACAGTGTTATTGTTAGACTGTGGATCTTGATGCGAAATAAAAATTATCTGCAGCGATTGCAAGGAATAGAAACCAAGTTAAATGTTATTTCTTCCCTTAAGGATTTTAATAGAGGAGAAATCATATATTAACATCTTCAATCTTGAAAATTTTCAAACAATTTTCAATTTCATCTACTTAATTTTTCTAAGTATGTATAAAAATCTGCAGTCTAGTTATTGTTTACTTTGTAAGAAGTATTTTTCGGCACACTATAGTTCATAATGACAAAAGTGGTAACACTAAAACCAATAAAAACATAATGTATTTTGTGAAAACTTAATACAAATGTTTATTGACAGAGTGTACAACCACCTTCATTTTTCATAACTTCCAACATTTACAACGGTCTTTTGGTTATAGATTCTATGCTGCTTTTTAAAATTATTTTCTGATTTTTCAATGTCTCTACATTAAGACTTTTTTCTGTAGAGTATATTTCTTTAGCTAACAGCCCTCACAGTTTTTTTCATAACATTTAGAATACCTATTTCTTGCTTTCGTAAGCCAATTTATTACCTTTTAGTTTATGTAAAGTTTCGTTGTCGTGTTAAAAAATAAACATTTATTTGACTGTATTATGTTCATATTCTACCAATAACTTGTTGACTATGTCCTATTTTTATGACCTACTTTATAACACATACAGTAACGTCGCGGATTATTTAATCATTCTTTTGTTGACCACTGTATTGAACACTTTCGCCCCCCAATTATATCGCACAACAGAGATTCCAACGTACTTTTAGCTCTTTGCACTCGGAGCTATTTTAAATATAAAGTTAAACAGTTCTTCCGACCTGGAATTTTCCATTGCCTACGATTTTTAAAATTTTATGGATATGAAATTGATATAATACCTCATAAATAAACAGCGGACCTTTTTGCAAAATAAAAATGTTCTACCTGAATTACAACAAACTGGAGTGAAGTAGAAATTTATTTTCTCTCTTAATGTGCCTAATAGGTTAGGGATAATAGAAAAACATTTATTTATTCTACTGAAGTTTTTAAAAAAGCATAGAATCGAAGCATATACCAGGTAATATTACTGTACTTGCTATATAAACCATTTGGTTTAAAGCAATATTAATAAATAATAAGTACCAGAATATGCTAGAAAATACCAGAACATGTTAGAACATAACAGAATAAAACAGAATAAAACAGAATATAACAGAACATAACAGAATATGGTAGAATACGGTAGAATACAACAAGAATATATCAGAATATCCCAGAATATAACTAGAATATACCAGAACACACCAGCATACACTAGATATGTTAGAATATTTTTGCCTTTTTCTTATAAATGTTTAGCAATTGATTAGATACCGATATATTTAATCATATAAACAATATTTTTATGAATGGTACAGTAATTTCTAGTGGCGCCTCGAAATCACCATTCGACGGCTAAGGGCTTAATGAACTCGAACAATTCTCACAGTGATTAGCGAAAACTTTCACTCACTGTCCGAATAAGGTCTCGAAAGAATGATCGTCAAGGACGCGCTAACTGTACCGTGTCCTAATCGAGGTCGCAAATGCACTTCACGGTTGCCGGCTCTGATATATCGCATTCGCCAAAATCCAGTAACGACAAGCTTCCAGTAATATTCAAATGGGATCCGCCGCAGTCGCAGCATAACATTCCACGAGTCTCCGGTACATTGTACATTATTCAAATTGTCAATCGACGTCCAATTAGATCCAAAGTATGACACTGTCCCGGAATTATTCGTGGTATCGCGGTTTCCCGTAATGCTCCATGTTTTATGCGGTTCATTTGAAATTGTCCCCATTCTTACCAGCGAAATTCATTCGCGACAATAATTAATGCTGACCCCCATAATGAAAATTCGATCGCAAACTGCGAAATATTAGGTTCGTATCAAAATTATTCCGGTTGTTCCAACATTTTGTTAAACATTTAAGTATTGCTCGAGGTATAATATTAACTTCGATTCGGATATATATTGTTTTATGTAAACTACAAAACCGAATTTATTTAGATCCTCCAAATTTTTATAGTAATAATAAGTGCTCGAATAAAGAAATTTATTGAATAATTTCTACTGAAAGCATCTGTATAATTTCAATAATTAAAATAATAAACAATGTGAAAGCGTTCGTTCGACTGGTCACGGTGAGGTTAGTGTTTAAAAAAATCATTTTCGAATCTATCGATTGTGGTGAAATTTTCAGGATATGTCTATTTTTTAAAAATGTATATTTTTTAAATTTTCAATATAAGCCCACATTATAAATTTGTGAAACGCAACTTTTAGTATTTTCTATACAATTCCGACCTATTGCAATTTTTGAAAAAATTTCTTTTCACAACATGTAGTAAACTAATTGCTGTGACTTCTCAAAAAAATTCAAATCGTATAGTTCAATATTAAAAGAGGTATCGTTTTTTTTTTTTGAGAGCGTCAGCGAATTTTTATGCAGAATAAAAATGTTCTACTTGAATAGCAACAAACTAGAGTGAAATAGATATTCATATAATCTCTTAATATGTTTATCGGGTTGAAAATAATACCATAACAGTATTTTAAAATTTTTCTAACGTCTTTACTATTTTATATTGCACCGACTCATTTTTGTCGTAAATGCATAAAATCCGCTGTCTGTTTATAAACGGTTAAAAACTCGCGGTGCATTCAATGCTTCGCTTGATATAGCTACTTCAATCCGAATTAACAGAGAAGATCAATATTCCTAGTATTTACTAGCTCCTATCAAAGTGCATCAAATTTTTTAACCGACTTCGAAAAAGGAGGATGTTACTCAATTCGATCTGTATAAGCCTTCTTTTAAATTAAAAGGACTTTAAAAAAAAAACTAAAAAAATGCACTAAAAAGTATGAAATAATTTCCATTTTATAAAATATTAAATATAAGGCGCAAAATTGAAAATTTTCCAAATGACAGCTGTTGCTGATTATGATTTCATTGGAATATCTTGGAGATCAATAGACTTGGAAATCAATAGGTGGGAAGAGAAGATGTATTAATATGTGGAAGCATGTAGAAGAATTTTAGGATTTCCGTAAGCTCCAGTGTCGATACTTTTCCATTTTACGCCACCTCCGAAAAGATTGTATTATATTTAATATTTTATAAATTGAAAATTATTTCATACTTTTTAGTGTAGTTTTTTATCAGATAAACTGCACGATACTCTCGGAGAAAGTTGAACCACTTAATCAACTCGTTAAAAGTATAACACCCTTTAAGAAGGGTTTGTAATTTGCCAATAAAGAGACACCCCGTTTTAGATCAACGTTATTATGTTCTGTTCGATAGTGGATGCTTGAAATATGGAATATTGGTATTACGTAAGCCTGCTGACGTAACTCTGCGTTGTAATGGTTTTACGATACATCGCCTGCAATTTTGTAGTTTTAAAACTCATCGAATCGGTTTCAAGGAAAATTCAATACTCCGGCTACGTTGAATTTATTTTCATACAACGCAGAATTAATCTAATTTGATTTCGAATCTTTGAAATATAAATAATAATTTCCTTTTTAGTACATCAATTACATCTAATAAGAGATTAAATAAATTTCTATTTCATTTAAATTTCTATTTGTTGTAATTCGCCTAAAGAAATATTACTTTGCATAAAGATCCGCTGTCAATTTCTCACGTAGCTCTATTGTATGCATTAATACAATTAATTCCTAAAAACGAAAATTATATGTATACATATGCACTGGATACAATAACACAAGAAATATGTTACAAAAGATAGTTAAAGCAGCAATGTAACAATACTCGAGTTTTACAAAAATTTAATGTATACTAATAAAACTAATAGCATATTTCGAGAACAATGATCGAAACCGTATGATTATATAGGTCGACGATTTTGTTTTCCATGCTCTAAAATAATATATAAACAAAAGTATACTATTCTATTTGAAAAAGATGGCTTAAAATTTCTGAAGAAGTACTGCTACACGTAATCCTTACAATATCAATACTTTATTGTGAGCAATTTTTCAATAAAATTATGAATATCAGATAGCATTACGTGTCCCCATTTAAACGTCCCACCTTGTATGAACTATGGTGTGAAAACAATTGACCTCGGTGTGGCTTCAACGTACCCTAACCGCTGAAATTCACATGACGCCACAATGGCCTCAGCGGTCATTATAATGATGAGCACGCGATAAAGATAAGTTATTATTATTATTATTATTGTTATTATTACGCGACAACCTAATAGAAACTCACGTAATTATTATTAAAATATATCCTCTAATACTATGTAAAGTAGATCGCATGAAATTGAACGAAAGTCATCAAACATTCATATAAAAATTCAACGTGCTGTCCACATACGTCAGCATTTCCATTTACAGAACTATTCAGTTTTACAAGATTTACTAACGAAAAACGCAGACCAATAAGAGCAGGGCCTTGACATGCGATAGCGAGGAGTTTCACGAAACGTAGTGTTGGTTTCGCAGTATGGCTGAATAAGTGAGTTCTAATTATATCAATTTCTACTTCTTCCCTTGTTCATTGTTTGAACGCGGCGCAACACCAACGCTACACTCGGCGCAACTTGCCATCTGCACTGACTCTTCTCGAAATCGCGCTCTGATTGATCCGCATTTTTTGTTAACCCTCATACATGCCTCAGGGTGAAAATTCATCCATTTACTATTTTTAAATACTATAAAATGATTGTTTACTCTTTGTCTATATTGTGAGAGATATTTCTATACAATGCGACGTGATAAATGAAGCAAAGTTCATTAGTTTAAAGTGTGAAGCTAAAATGGGTGAGAAAGTATCATCGGATCTTTTATGCAACTATATTTGAGGAGTGTATGAGGATTAATAACTCAATAACCAGTTCGTTTTCTTGGACGTTTTACGTCGTGACACCGATACGAAAATAATTTTTTTTTCAATCCTTAATTCGATAAACGGGTTACCCACTTTAAATATCTTTCTAAAACTTCTTTAACACTTTTGTCGATAAATAAAGTAAATTATTTTTACGTCTATAATATGTACACTCCCGCTGAAAAGCATGTGGACAACAAGTTGAATTTTTATATGGATCTTTGATGAGTTTCGTTCAATTTCGTGCAGTCTAATACTAGAGAATATATTTTAGGGTAAGGGAGTAGATTTCTTTCTCCAGAATTTCAACGGTGCGGTATTCGCCTTCTCATTTCTCGATAATACAAAAACGGGATTTTTCAGTAGTCAAAAACGCTAGATAAAAGATCGATTTAGGGCGTTATCCCCCAGAAAAGTTTAATTTCTTCGTTTACGAGGCGTAATTCACAATAGTCTGGACCAGTAAAGAAACAGCCAGTACTGTACCGCAATGATTTACGGTATCGCAGAGAATTTGCCGAGAATTCCCCACGATGAAATGAAGCAAACCATTCCACTGAATTCCGTGGTATACGAAAATGTGCTCGTTACTCGGAAGAAGTCGCCGCAGTGCCATTTGGTCGAAGAGTCGGAGACCAGCTCCACGTGGCAGCCGTAACAGATGCGCCACGTGGGGTATGTCGAGACCGCGTCGCGACAGTTATCCTCGACCCCCTCTTACAATAAAACGCACAGCACTGAGAGAAAAACGCTGCCATTTTAACCAAGTCATTGCAAACCGCCAATCTAGCTGAACAAACAACCAACAATCTTAATGCATTTACTAATTGATACACTTACGGTTCTGTTAAATACGAATCATCACAGAACTCCAGTTTTTATGCATTTTTGACAAAAATTAGTGCATTTAATCCCTTTAAATTTAACCCCTTCTCGTATTTTAACGAGTCAGACTCGCCGTGAAGATTTTAAACAAAGTCTAACAAATATGAATGTCACATGTCTTTTTAGATGAATTAAAATTTGATTCGTTGGTGATCAATATTTAAGCATTAATCCTTTGCGCTCCGAATTATTTTTCAATTTTGTTGCCAATAACTCCCTACTATTTTAATTGTTTCACTTCGAAGAACATTTACTTGATGCCTGCTTGTTTTAAACAATTTTGTCTAGCAATTATATTAAACACAGCTCTGAAACTTTTTTGTAATTTATATTTGTGGAACATGTATTTGTTTCGAACTAAAAGATACGACTTAAATAAACGAAGAACCAAATACATATACGAACACATTTCATTGACACTTTTCTTTTCTCCGGTGTCGAGTCACACTCGACGAATGAGTGCAAAGGGTTCAAATAAATGAAACCAAATTTTCTTTCCTCTTCTACGACATTTTTAGGGATGGAGACGTTTTAATCGCTGTAACTGCGAATATAACGTTCGGTAAACAGTGAAAAGATTTAAAAAGTTTTTGTTAACCAAACAACATATTCTAGGACGTTTGTAATTAAATATACTTAGGAATGGAACTTTCCAGCAGTCAACTGAGTACAGTAAAACTGTTACATGCGTATTTGTTACTCGTCCGTTTTATTATATGAATATTATAATTCCTCTTACACAATATACTAGAATATAAATAATATAAAAAATGTATATAAATATATTCTGTAATATAAATATATAAATATATAAAAAATGTATATAAATATATTCTATAATATAAATATATAAACATATAAAAAATTTATATAAATATATTCTACAATATAAATATATAAAAACATATATATATTTTTTAGTATAATATAACATTCATATAATTTATTTAATACGTTCTAAGTAAATTGTTCCTATAAACTGTAGGCACGGAGAAACTATATTATACACTATATTTTAAAGTTCGTATCCTAAAAAATATCTAACACAAAACAGAAGAATATATTACCAAAGTTCAGTAGAGTGCAGAAATAAAAAAATGACATCAAACACAGACTTTGAACAGATACCAAGGCTATTAGCTGTTCCAGTAGCTCCCAGTTGCTCTAACTTCGCTAACTTCTAATAATTAATTAAGAGATCGTATACGATGGTCACTAAAAATTACATTTGTCCAGCTGGATCGGCGATTCGTGATACTGTGGCGGCGCGATTAAATTTCGCTTCGTAGCCCGATACAAGAGCTGGTGAAAATAGTATTTTAAATAATAAATAATTAATAATCCTATTTATTTGAAAGTATGTGTACAATTTTGAAAATAAAATATTTTATGCGATAATTTATATTTGATGCAGTAATTCTTGAAAATAGTATTTTATTTGAATAATAATGAAAATATTTGGACTTTGTCTTTATCTTGAATTTCAATTTTAAATATTATTCCTGAAAATAATGGTTCGCTTTCAATAGATTTATAAATAGAAATAGTTTCCTGGTGATAATATACACTGGATGTTTATCAACAAACCTCAGTAGGCACAAAAAATACAATATTCTATTTTGTGTTTCAGATTACTGAAATAGAAATATTTTTTTCTCGAAATTGTACATCTTATTTAAAATACTATTTTCTTTAGAAAAATAAAGTCGAATATATTAAATAGTATTTGAAATATTTGTTTCCCCAAATAATGCCCACCTCGGCCCGACACAGAATGATTCTTTTTGTTCGATGTGTGGATATTCACGTACGCTTTGCACGCGCTTTATCTGTCCCGACGATAGCACTAAATAAAAACCAAAAAACTAAACGCACCCTCAAGAGAGCGAGAGACTTTCGCAGGTACGAATAACGATCGTTGTTGCATCCCCCTCTCTTCCACCCCGACCCGCTCTTCTAGCATCGGGACACGCAGGAAACGCTGACAGTCCTCGACAGGTTGGACCTTGATACCGAGAGGCCAACCGAGGAGGAGCTGGCGAGGAAATTCGGCTTCGAGGAGGCGTACTACGCGGGCACGCTCACCTGGTGGCAGAAGCTCAAGCCCCAAATGTGGTCGCTGTTCGACGAACCCTATTCCTCTTTAGCAGCCAAGGTTCGTAAACTTTACAACCGTTCCAACAAGGGAGGTTACCCAATCGTAACACACTGATTTTAACACTAGATTGCCCGAGGAAGTCATTTTGACTGCTTTTTAATTTCAATTAGAAAAACAATTATGTATATAATGACACAATTTCTTAGAATTTTGTGACTTTTTGTACAACATATAAATACGTTCATTAATAATTGTAGTTACCTCCCCCCTCCTTCATTTCCGGTATATATATGTGTGTTACACCTACATTGCTCAAAAGCAATCATTTTGACTGATTGGGAAATTTTAAATAATCAAATGACTCTTATTATTGAATTGAGTAAATTTCTTATATGACCAGTTCGGCTCTGTATTGAAATAACAGTTTTCATTTTTTTTTCGATTACCGTCACATGATAACATACAAGTACATGATAAATTGTCGATTTGGACGTATACTTGATAAGTTGCAGTTGCTCAATAAGCTGAAGTAGTACTTGTTATTCGAATCTTTATGCAGTGATAGTTGTTCTAACAAGTTGTTCTAACAAATTTTTTTATTGTTAATATTTACTAATAACTTGTTATATAACTGTAAATAATATAAAAAATATTCAAAATTAATTTTAAACAAATTTCTTTACACATTAGTTATTCTTTCACAATGCAGTCATTTTGACTGCCTTTGGGCAATATAGGTATATACTAAGTTTCAGTCTTTCTAGTGTTAATGAAATTTTGGTACGACATAAAGCTGAAAAAAATATTTGACACGTTTCTTTTTATAGCGGCTGAGATTCGTGTCGAGGGGGTGAAAATAGTTTTCAAAGTTGGGGTGGAAAATCCTATTTTGAATATCTCCGAAAGTATTAGGCCTAAACAATAATTTCAAAATCCAATTTGTACGACTTTGAATGTCGAATCTTTTCGTCTCAACTGATTTCAAAAAAAAATAATTTGATTTAAAAATATTTTTAAAATTAACGTTTTAAGAAAATAAACATACTTTGTATTAATAATTTTTCGGTGAAATCTTACAGATTATTGAAGTTTCTATCGATGCGTAATTAGATTTATTTAAAACTTCAAGTGAAATACGTTAAATTGCATGAAGTATGAAAATTCATATTGTTCGGGAACTTTTGTTCGCGTTTGTATGTTTTTACCAACAAACCTCAGAAGGCACAAAAAATACAATATTCTATTTTGTGTGTTCAGATTATCAAAATAGAAATATTTTATATTTGAATTGTATATCTTATTTAAAATACTATTTTCTTTAAGCAAAATAAAGTCTAGAATATTAAATAGTTTTTGAAATATTTGTTTCGCAAAATAGAATTGACTCGAATCCGGAGAAATACAGTTACCCTCTCTCTGCCAGTAGCGGATTAGTCACATGAGATTATGACTTATGCGCGACAGATCAATAAATATTAGATATACAATAAATCCTCTAATTAAATGAAATATTTGGTAATTGATTAGATACGAACATATTAAATAATGCAAACAATATTGTGAATAATGGTACAGCAATTTTTAATGGTGACTGTCCGAGTCACCACCCGAGTGTTGAGGGTTAAGTTTTGAGATTGTAAATATTAAATTACAGATTAAATTAAAAATTAAGTATCCAATACTAGGGGTACTCTTCTTATGCTTGCCATTTGTCACCAATATTATACTGTAAATCTTCTATAATCGCAAGAGCCTCGGGGAGGTTCGTTTGCACAGTCCGTAGACAGACACTATTTTTTGAGTTTCGTTCTTTCCCATACGCTGTCTTTCCTTGCGCCCAAACAATTCATCGTCAATTAAACCACTAAATACAGTTGAAATTATATCGCCTTTAGTGTCATTTTAATCAGAAAAATGCCACAAATAGGTTTGTGAAACTCCCATAAAAAAATAATGAAAAATAAAGAAGTTTTGTGATTGGATTAGTAGTGGTTCACACCGACATACCTGAGCCGAGATCAGATTACTACAGTGGAAAGGATATTTTCTTTGCCTTCGACGTGTACAACCTTCTTGCGACTATAGAAGAATTACTGTATTGAGAAATAGTTATGTATTGTAAAATAATAAAACTTATATTAATTTGCTAAATGCCCGATCACTTATGGATACTGTGTATGAACAAAGCAACTTGTATTTAACAATAGATCGCGGATCTTGATGCATTTATAGCAAAATCGAGTAGATAAAGTTCAAAATTGTTGGAAAATTTTCAAAATTGAAGATGTCGATACACATGATTTCTCCTCTATGAAAATCATTGAGGAATTAAATAACATTCAATTCAGTTTCTATTTCTTGCAATCGATGCAGACAATTCTAATTTTGCATAAAGATCCGCAGTCTATTTAATAATTTCCTAGAGGCACACGTTTAGAATTTCAATTATGCAGTAATAAAAGAACTAATTATGTAACATTGTAAGTTCGAAAAAATACAATTCAGGATTACGTTATCGATAAAATGAGAACGTTTCGAAGCATCCATTGAAGAAAGCAACTTTTCATTTATTTTCGGTCCGTCGACGGCGGCAAAAGAAGTGGATCAAACTGTTACGTTGTCATATCTCCGCGTGCATACTTGTCGAAACGACACAACTCCGTTCGAAACAAGTTCGCACTGAATGAAAAAGTTGTTTAACCGATAATAACTTGAAGTGTACCACTTCGGTATCCAACGAGCAGCGTGCGCACAGAAAGATCACGCGGTTTTCGCAACATTCAACCTAGCTGCAATCTTGAGTTGAGTTCATAATAATATTAAAAGAAGAATAACACGCATATATATACAGGGTGTCTCAGTCAAAGCAGGCCACCTGCATATCTCCTTTATTTTTAACGACACGATAAATATTTATTGCATAATTTAAATGGTATCGAAGGAGGACTATCGAAGGAAGACTATCTTTTTAAAACATCTTTAATTTATATATTGGGTGATTAAGAACAAAATGGAGCAAATCAATCCACAGGAATAACAAAAAGAAAATTTTCCCGGTAAAAAAATAACGATGCCCAAAGAACTGTGAAACAAAACTGTACTTCTATGATATTCCTCCTTCGATACCATTTAAATTATGCCATAAAATATTTTTCGTGTGATTAAAAATAAAGGAGATATTTAGGTGGCCTGCTGTGACACCCTGTATATATAAAAATTAAATGCTGTTAAATGGTGTTGATTTGGCTAATTTCTTTTCCAAAAATGTTCGTAATAGTCCGAATAAGGGTTTTTAGAGAAAGAAAAATTGGAAAAGTTGCTCGGAAAAAAGTGAAAGTGCTTTTTTCTATGGGATTTTTGTACGAAGTCAAGACCATAACTCACGATTCGAACGATGGATGTGCGTAATTCTTTTACTTTATTGAAATTTGGACAGGACAACGTTTGTCGGGTCACAGCTTGTTCTAAATAAATAAGAAAACCCGTTAACTATAACCAAGAAATTCCCGTTGATTTGTTCGGTCGTAACGATGACGTTTCTTTGGTTATTCGAAAGTAAACTTTTTCAATTCTTCGTACACGTGAAAGCTAACCGAATCGAACACTTGCTACTCCAGCAACGAAACTCAGTTTCCGAAGAAAATCTGTTCCCCGAGATAAGGAGGAGCAGATCACGTAGCAACACGTAACTTCTAACATTATTACAAAGAACAAAACCACAGTAAACTCGTCGTAATAGGATTTCCTCTCAAATCTAGCAGGATCTCGACATTACTCTTGCGTCGACAATGCCCTCGACAATTTCAGTTTTATGGTTCTGCATAACTTTTCCCAAGATTTTCTGGCCCGTTCTGATCTCCTATAAACTTCGGCGACTACACGCACCATATAATGAAACCTGTAGCGTGCACCGCAGTGTAAAATGTCTTTCGAACAGTCGTTTCTGTTTTACAGTTGAAATGAATCAAGTCTTCCTTTTATTTTCTCAATATTGTTGTATATTGAACATTTTGTACGAGTAATATCTTTTATACATACTTTATTCTACACCAGGATCTCAATTTTTTATGCATAGTCCTCGATTTTTCGTAAAATTAAAACAACACTTTTAGGTGATACTAATTCGGTAATTATTGTGAAAGGATTACTGTACTCCGATTTTTATGAAATTTAAATATGTTAAGCAGCAACACATTTTTAACAACTTTTTCCTTTTCCAATATATGGGGGTTGCTTTTAGTTTTCGAGATATTCGCAAAAAACTATTGCTAATATTGTATTGAATTTTTCGTATTCTTGCACGCTCCGTGGCAACGTAGTTTAATTTTGTACACACGCTATGCAGTTGAGAGAGATAACAGGCTGGAGAGAATCGCTATAACATATTTAAATTTCACCAAAATCGGAGTACAATAACCATTTCGCAATAATTACCAATAATAAAATTTTCATAAAATTAATCAGCTTTCCACTGAACTATTTCTTAAAATTTATTCATTTATAAAGGTCCCATACTTTGTTTGTATACTATTTACAAAGTCTTTATGAGACTTACGAAAATTACAAGAACAATAAGAATAGTAGTGTTAACATAGGTATTTCGGTTGTAAACAAACGTTTAAGTAGAAGGGTTGTAAAATTCTTCCCATACATTAGTCGTCGGATTAGACTCATTTATTTGATTACGTGACTAATCCGGTACTGGCAGAGAGAGGGTAACTGTATTCCCCTCAATTCTTGTTCCCTCCTTTCACCAGGCGACTCTGATCACAATACAATTAATATTGCCTTGTGGAAAAATAGAAAATCATTGTTGAATAATGTCGAAAATATGTATTGAAGCAAATGACAAAGCATTGATGTTATCTGAATGAAACTTTGTAATTAAACATCGTAAAGGTTGATGTTTAACGCTAAATACCAACACTTCGCAAGTAATATTCACAGAGTATGTATATTTTCGACAAGGATAACCTCACCAGTTATCTCTTCGGGTATGCCTGACTCGAATCACTTCTGACTGTGAAACAGATATCAGGGAAGAATCTGTCTGATGCCCGGCCATTCTACAGGGTGTACCAGACAACGTGTTACAAGTTGTTTTCTCAGAATCTAATGAAGATATCGAATTAATTCTTTTTTTTTATTTACATGGTTAATTAAATGGTTAATAAAGGCTAATGTTTTAGTATGTATTAAATTTCTTGGGGTAATTTTTTGGGGGAGAAAGGGGGGGCAAAACAATTTTTTAACTGGAAAGTATTCATGATTTTTTGTTATTGCTGTACCTCGCATTAAACTCAATAGCGTTTACTTGAACTGAACTTGAATTGTATTTGAACTGAACTTGAATTGGATTTAAACTGAACTTGAATTGGATTTGAACTGAACTTGAACTGTGTTGATTTTTGGGAATCAAGTTTTTAACGATTTTTGTAGGGTGCTCCCTCTTTCAAAGCTAGACTTTGATTAACTAAATTCAATAACTCGTCGATACATTTAAAGAGCCGCGGTTCTGTGTTTGACTTCGAACCTAAATGTAAAGATACCGCAAAGTATAATGTAACCGGAACGGCAAATACGGGACCTCGAACGTACATACAATAGTTCTCGGAACAGTATAAATTTCTGTATCATACGTTATACATACATATATCAATAAACTGAACTCGAACTGAACATGAACTTAACATGAACTGAACATGAACGAACTGAACATGAACTGAACATGAACTGAAAGTATTATGAATGCTATTGAGTTTAATGAGAGGTATCACAATAACAACAAATGAATAATACTTTCCATTAGAAAGAATATTGAAAGCGTCTTTCTCCACCACAAACTTTCCCCCAAAAATGTAACACACACAAAAACATAAGTCCTCCTTAACCATTCAATAAAAAAAGAATGAAGTCGATATCATCATTAGATTTCGAGAGACCAGCTTGTAACACTAGATCTAATATTCTCTGTACATGCACATAATCGAATGTCGAAATTGTTTCACAGGTAATCAGCATAGTCTCGGTTCTGTTCATCTGCATCTCGATCGTCTCGTTCTGCCTGAAGACGCATCCGGACATGCGAGTGCCAGTAATCGTGAACCGGACGGTGAAAAAAGACAACGTAACCTCTTGGACAGTGGACAAAACGCACACGAACGCTCACGACTGCTTTTTCTACATCGAGTGCTTGTGCAACGCCTGGTTTACTCTCGAGTTCCTAATACGTATTACTGCGAGCCCGAACCGGTTCGTTTTCATCAGGAGCTGGGTGAACCTGATCGACCTGGTCGCTACTTTCAGTTTCTATCTCGACCTGGCGCTTCAACGGTTCGCCTCCCACCTGGAGAACGCGGACATCCTCGAGTTCTTAAGCATAATACGTATCATGAGACTGTTCAAGCTGACACGTCACTCGTCTGGTCTGAAGATCTTGATACAGACGTTCCGCGCCTCCGCGAAGGAGCTCACTCTCCTCGTTTTCTTCCTGGTCCTTGGAATCGTGATATTCGCCAGTCTCGTTTATTACGCCGAACGAACCCAGTACAATCCACATAACGACTTCAAGAGCATACCATTGGGTCTATGGTGGGCACTGGTCACGATGACCACCGTTGGCTACGGGGACATGGTGCCGAAGACCTACATCGGGATGTTCATTGGCGCGCTTTGCGCCCTGGCCGGTGTACTCACGATCGCCCTGCCGGTGCCCGTGATCGTCAGCAACTTTGCGATGTATTACAGTCACACGCAGGCGCGAGCCAAGCTACCGAAGAAGAGACGCCGCGTACTTCCGGTCGAGCAGCCAAGAGTTCGAACTCCGGGTGTGCCAGGCATGGTCGGAGGTGGAGGGACCGCCGGTCCATCTGGCTGTCCACAATCACATATGCCACCGGGTGGACCATCTATGGGCGCTGGTGCTCTATCTTCTGGCCTTGGCGCGACACCTGGAGTCGGCTGCCCCGGAGGCCAGGGGCCAATGAACAGACGGATGAACGCCATCAAGACCAATCTTCCCAAAGATGTTTCGTTCGCCACGAAAGCTGGTAAGTTCTCGATAATCAACGTTCATCCCCTCCCAGCTGTTCTGGTCGTGTATCGTTCGGGTATGGAGAGAACAGATTCGAAAGAAATAAGGATCTCTTTGCAGTGGCCGGTCAAGACACGCGGAGGGCCCAAGCGATAAAAATTTTGGGGCCCTCGAACTCAAGTTAGAAATAGAAGTTGCTAGAAAACTTTCCTAAACTCAATTTTTCGTAAATAAATCGAATCTTTTTGTAAAAACAAATGAATACTAAGATTTCAGGGCCTAGTCGCGGCTCAAGTCAAGTGGAGGCCCAAGCGGTCAAAATTTTGGGACCCTCGAACTAAAGTTAGAAACAGAAATTGCTAAAAAAACTCTCCTAAACTCAATTTTTCCTAAATAAATCGAATCTTTTTGTAAAAACAAATGAATACTAAGATTTCGGGGCCTAGTCGCGGCTCAAGTCAAGTGGAGGCCCAAGCGGTAAAAATTTTGGGACCCTCGAACTCAAGTTAGAAACAGAAATTGCTAAAAAAACTCTCCTAAACTCAATTTTTCCTAAATAAATTGAATCTTTTTGTAAAAACAACTGAATACTGCGATATCGGGGCCTAGTCGCGGCTCAAGTCAAATGGAGGGCCCAAGCGGTAAAAATGTTGGGGCCCTCGAACTCAAGTTAGAAATAGAAGTTGCTAGAAAACTCTCCTAAACTCAGTTTTTCATAAATAAATTGAATCTTTTTGTAAAACAATTAAATACTAAGATTTCGGGGCCTAGTCGCGGCTCAAGTCAAGTGGAGGCCCAAGCGGTAAAAATTTTGGGACCCTCGAACTCAAGTTAGAAACAGAAATTGCTAAAAAAACTCTCCTAAACTCAATTTTTCCTAAATAAATTGAATCTTTTTGTAAAAACAACTGAATACTGCGATATCGGGGCCTAGTCGCGGCTCAAGTCAAATGGAGGGCCCAAGCGGTAAAAATGTTGGGGCCCTCGAACTCAAGTTAGAAATAGAAGTTGCTAGAAAACTCTCCTAAACTCAGTTTTTCATAAATAAATTGAATCTTTTTGTAAAACAATTAAATACTAAGATTTCGGGGCCTAGTCGCGGCTCAAGTCAAGTGGATTCAAGCGGTAAAAATTTTGGGACCCTCAAACTCAAGTTAGTAATTGTTTAAACTTAAACAATTATAATGTATTAGTATTGCATTGTTTAAACATGTTTAAACCATCATAATGTATTAGTATTGCACATCACTGGATTCGGGAAAGTCTAGAAAATCTTTTTCTGTAAAGAACACTATGATATCTTTTGTAATTACATCACAATCTTTGTTCAAAATCGAAAAATATGTTTTTTTTCAAACTCAAATTTCTCAAAAAACTGAGCGTCTAGGAGATAAATTAAGGCCAGATTCGGAATCAGCGCGGAAAACTCTATAAGAATTTCATAGTGAGAATCGAAACATCAAAAAAAGTTTGAATTTGTTGGACCGTGTTATTTAACACTTAGAAAAGGAGCTCGAGCGGAAAGCGAGAGAGAGAGAGAGAGAGAGAGAGAGGGAGAGGGTAACCCCTTTGAAGCGCGTGCCAATTTAGTAGCAATTGTCGCCCCAGCAAGAAGTGTCTCTAGTGTCTTTGTTTTTTCTTTTCTTCTTGTACCGTGGGTTCCAGAGGAGGACCGGAGGAACTCTAACCTGCGGACTAACGGGACCAAGACAGCCGGAGGTTTGGGTTAAAAGCTGGAACCAAGAACTACTCTCCACTGCCGAGGTGCATTCGACCGGGGCGTTGCGTTGGAACGACCAAGTCGGAACGAGATAGGGTGAGAGAAATCGGGAACGATGAGGGGAAGAAAGATTGCCGGAGGAGCAAGCTGAAGACGGGTATCAAGATTGCACGGTCTATAAGGGAATATTAGATCGCTGCGGATGAAATGTCGGATTTTTACCGCGACGAATCGTGTCGCCTTTTTACGACGCCACGGGAATTATTAGAACTGTTCTATCTTTCTTTCATTTTCGTTCGTTCTTCCCTCCCTCCACTATCAACGGAGTTATCTACTCGTGCCAGGAAGAAAATTCCCGTCTCGAGGGCCCTTGGAGTACGCTCAAAAGTTTCTAGTTTCTAATGTAACAATGTCCGAACACTTAATGGGAACCTAAACGATTCCTGTCTACAGCACCGGCGTACTTTTGCGTTCACCGATTCGAGCTATCTCATCCAGAAACCTAGGCTTTTCGAACTGTCGGTTCGAATCCTTATGTAGGGGAGAGTGTTGTACCTTTGATCATGTTGTACCTTTTACCACTTAGCTTGTGGAGAAATCAAGAGGCCATTTTATGAATCTGATTGCACTAGATCGTAGAGGCACCACCAAGGAAACATATCAGTCCACTTGAAAGAATGCTACTCTGATGAGCTTCGTGAGACAATTTTTTATCACTGAAAAGTAAGTTTTTGTCCTACTTTTAATTTTTTTTTTGTAGATTTCCTGAGTATGTTTTATTGGCTCTGCTTGATCCTAGACTGTTGCTTACTGTCAAAACTATCTTTTCGTACATATGTTAAACTTGCAACACATGACCTCTTTACAGGAATATTAAAGACAATGGTGGCCCAGAACAGTGTTGTTCCTTTGACCAGGTCAGAGAGGTACAACATCATGCTAAATGTGTCTCTTATATCGATCGTATTATTGTTAATAACAAATGTTTAATGTTTTCGGCGCTACGGTTCAATCAATTACTACTGAGAAATCAAAGAACAATGATTGATTTCTCAGTAGTAATTGATCGAACCGTAGCGCCGAGAACATTAAACATTTGTTATCATACTAAATGATCCTAAGATAACGAAAAACAATGTTTTGTTGAAAAAACCGTTGTTCTCAGTGTTTGACAAACTTAAATAAATAGTAGGCCTACTAAATAACTCTGGATTGAACAGTAAATTTTAATTCAATAGTTATTTCATACAAGAATACCACTTTTTTATAACTTAAAAGTCAGTTAATTCATTAGGCTAATTAAAATATGTTTTAAGACAAAGTTACTATTTTTTTTTAGTGACTCTTCTTATCACGAAATGTATCTAAACTGTCAGACCTCACCCAGAAACCAATACACTTGAAAAGCTAGCCATTGAGGAAAAAATAAAACAAGTACCAAGAGGGATGCCCCTAAGGCTAACCTTAACATTAAACAAGAAAAAACCAGACAGTTTAAAAAAAATGATCGATAACGATCATCCAATCATAGAACGCTTTAGTCCTATAATACACATGAGTTTTCACTTCTCAGTTCTCATATGGTTCAGTTACTTATTCACCATCATGGGATAAAGTTCTCGCTGTCTTCGTAACTCATTGATTATTTTTCTTTTAATTTCTATTTTGTCGCAACAAGTATGTGCATTCTTTTTCGTCCTTTTTGGCTGTGTCCCAATACTTTGTTCAACTATTATTATATTTATTTGGTTTTTCCAGACGCAAAAATGTCTCTTTTGATAATGATCCACATTGGGATCGAAACGTTGATGATGTGCTAATTATTTGCAAATTTGTTGTTGTTTATTGATCGAACCATGCGCCGAAATCATAAATTTATTATATAGTTTAAAAAAACGATTGTTTAGGAAGCCTACTAATGATATCGATTGAAGTTCAGAGACCAACTAACTTTTCATGTAGATTCTCAAGCTTTATATTTAATATAAATTTTTAAAGTTATTAAAATACCATTGTGTGCCTTTATTTCATTTTTTATTACAATGATAAAACTAACCTATCCTAACCTAACCCCTGGTCAAAGGTACAACGTCTACTGATCAAAAGTGCAACACAATGTTGAAAAATAGGTAAAAATGGTGGTTTGAATAAATTTGACATCTTCAAATCGTAACACAAGATAACTAACACATTAAAGTATAGATTCACAGAATTAAATATTACTTTTCAGTGAAAACAGAAAAAATCTTAGAAGCAAAACTGATCAAAGGTACAACACTCTCCCCTACAGATACTAACAGTGTCGTCGACTTTTTCAACAGCGATAAGGACTACCTCCTTGAGGTTTCGTGCCTTGTAGCGAAATTCTCAACGAGCTAGTCTTTGAGCCTGTTGCGTTTCTTCGAGATTATTTTACAATAGAATGGGAGCTTCTGTTAAACCAGTTACCGTATTTTAACGAGGCATACGTCGTTGTGAAGAGTTTAAACAAAGTCTAACAAATATGAATGTTACGCCTTCAATGTCGAGCTACGAGCGGTGCTGAAGAGTGCGAGAGCAGAAAATTAATGGTGGGGCTCCTGAGGCTACCCGGTTCTGATTTACACGAATTGCTTAGGGGAATACTATGAATTGAACGACACCTATGTGAATGTTATTCGATCGCGTTGACAGTATAGTTTCCCAACGTGCGAGATAGTTACAGCGAACGAGTTTCGTTAGTTTCTGCGCACACGAGCGTACCTTTCTGTATTTTACAACGGCCACACAGGATTTATCCATGGGTTTGAGAGAATGACATTTCGAATGACTCCGGATTTTATGAATTCACGATTCATTAAAATGATTTGTGGGAAATATGAATTTATATTTTGCCCCAGCGTCTTGCAATTGATGCACAAAATTGCATATAGACAAATATAATGATCAGACTGCGGATATTTATGCATTTATGATTAATTAAAATGATTAGTGGGAAATATGAATTTATATTTCGCCCCTGTGTGTTGCAATTGATCCGCATTCTTATTTTGCATAAAGCTCCAAAATCTAATGATTAGACTGCAAATCTTTATGTATTTATGATTAATTAAAATAATTCGGGGGAAATATTAATTTATATTCCGCCCCTATGTGTTGCAATTGATGCACAAACTTCTTATTTTGCATAAAGCTCCGGAATCTAATGATTAGATTGCAAATCTTTATGCATTTATGATTAATTAAAATATTTCCTGGGAAATATTAATTTATATTCCGACTCTATGTGTTGCAATTGATGCGCAAACTTCTTATTTTGCATAAAGCTCCGGAATCTAATGATTAGATTGCAAATCTTTATGCATTTATGATAAAACATAATAGCTGTAGGACAAGGAAGTCCGGATGCTCTGATGGATCAAGAACTCTGCCGTAAAATAACCGTGATCTTCCCGAGTGAATTGTTCTGTACATCCTGTTGGGCTGGATTGCGAGAGGAACGATGCGTCGTAAAGCCGGAGCAATTAGCGGTAGCAATTAATTGAAGCCCTTAATTAAATCAGCGAGCGGCGTTCAGTTCAGGCTCGGCAACTTTGCGAAAGGAGAAAAAAAGAGTTTTCGCGTATAATCTCTGGCGAACCGAGAAATCGACCAAATCAGCGGAGGAGCTTACTAAGCGAGCACCGTGAGCACAAAAGGTCCGACATTTCGTATGCACCGATCAAACAATATTCAGGGATTTCTCGCGATCCAACGTTAGCCTGTATATCTCTTTCTCTCTCTTTCTTTCTTTCTTTTTTTCTTTTTTGACGCTTCGCGTTTCCCGTTGACTGGCTCTAATCCTCCCGATCCCTCCAACGGTTGTTCCCGAATCCGGCTTTCTCCCGATAAACACGAATCATTCGCTCGCATCGTTCGCCGAGAACACCAGAAAGCATGGCTGACTTAGTTTGTACAGGCTGGGTCAAAATAAATGGTACAAACGAGACCAGATAAAGGTACAACTAATAATAACAACATTCTGTTGGAGAATTCATGTTCGATAAAATTGGCTTGAAAAATTCGTTTATTTCGATACAGAACGATGGTTTCGGACGCCTTTCGACGTATTGCGAATGGGTGTACCCATTCGGCTTTACATTGTTTTTAAGTGGGTCAAAATACATGGTCAGGGAGATAGTACAGCTAAACATAACAAAATTGCGTTGGTGGATTCATTTTCCAGAAAATTGTCTTTAAAAATTCATCAAGTACTTTTACAAGTATTTACGAGCTTTACAATAATTTACATTAGTATTTGCAAGCAGCAGAGTCGACAGGTCATGATCAGCGGTTCAACTAATTTCTACAGTTTTATTTCGATATAGAACGATGGTTTGGGACGCCTTCCGACGTATTGCGAATGAAGATACACATTCGGCTTTATATTCTCCTTGAGTGAGCCGAGAGTTTATACAATCTGGGCCAAAATTAATGGTAAAAGCAAAGTCAGAGAGATGGTACAGCTAATCATAACAAAATTGCATTGGAGGATTAATTTTCCAGAAAATTGCTTTTAAAAATTCGTCAAGTGGGCATAGATTAGTATTTGAAGCAGTAGAGTCGACAGAGCATGCTAGACGCTTCAAATGATTTCTACAGTTTCCAACGTATTGCAAATGAGGGTAGCTATTCGGTTTCACATTATTCTTGAACGTGCTGATAGTTTATTGCTTATGGGTACCATAAAGTGTCCGACCGAGCAATTATACTACCGGACAACTTTAGATGATTCATGCTGCTTTCGATTTGACAAATGAATTGAATTTTGCTTGAATTTTCATTTATTCCGATCACTCCAGCATCGTGTAGCAGAATCGAATTTCCAAAGAATGGAAGACGTGCAAAAAAGTATTAACGAATTTATCACGTCCAAACCGCCATCTTTTTTCAGTCAAGGAATTCGACAGTTGCCTGAAAAATGGACGAAAGTCATCGAAAATAATGGAGACTAATTCGAAAAATAACAGACGTATGATTACGTTATAAATAAATACTAAATTTGTTTTAAAAAGGCACCGAATTAATTTCTACACTTAATAACTGACCTCATGTCCTCATTTGTACAGTGGCGGCTCCAGTCAAGTGGAGACTCCAAGTGGTAAAAATTTTGGGGCCCTCGAACTCAAGTTAGAAATAGAAGTTGCAAGAAAACTCCCCTAAACTTAATTTTTCGTGAATAAATTGAATTTTTTTTGTAAACACAAGTGAATGCTGCAAATTCGGGGCCCAGTGACGGCTCAAGGCAAATGGAGGCCCCAAGTGGTAAAAATTTTGGGGCCCTCGAACTCAAGTTAGAAATAGAAGTTGCAAGAAAATTCCCTTAAACTTAATTTTTCGTGAATAAATTGAATTTTTTTGTAAAAAAAAAATAAATGCTGCAAATTCGGGGCCCAGTTGCGGCTCAAATTCAAATGGAGGCCCTAAGCGGTAAAAATGTTGGGTCCCTTGAACTCAAGTTATAAATAGAAGTTGCCAGGAACCTCCACTAAACTCATAAACAAAAAAAAAGTAATGAAAAATTTCGTACCATTACACATGAAATAGATTTCTTTGAATTTCGGGGCCCCACGCGGCCGCTCAGTGCGCTTACTATTAAATCCACCACTGCATTTGTACCACAAATTTTGGCCCACGCTGTAGTTAAATACATCCGCCTCTATAGATCGGTGCCGTGCGCAGTTCAGGGTACATTGTATACATACGATACAGCTTCTCTCGCTCGGTATAATTCTCGTACTCGAGCAACTCAACGGTGCGTGCACATGCAACTTGCACTCGATATCAAATATTTTCGCTGAATTGTTCCCCCAGATGCGATTCGTGTCACAGATCATCTCGAGTACGTCTCATTTAGAGTAATTTAATTGAATTTATATTTTAAAATTAACGAAATTTTACTGATAAAGTTTATATCAAATGAATTTAATAAAAATTTATATTAGAAAGTTTAAGGGTTATATTTATATATAATTGTTGTTGGGTCTAGGTTATTGGGTATATATGTAGAAGATTTTAATTTAATTTAAAATATTTAAATAATTTTAAATTTAATTGTAGTTTATAAATTAATTATCGGCCACTTTTATAGCAATACATGCAAATGACAAGTATCTGACGAATAGGAGACGTCAATCTCTGCCTTCTCGACGGGACAATTATGGTTTTTCAATTTCAACAAATCGCTTTTTCACTCCTTGCCGTGTTTGAACGAGTCACGCTCGTGACGATGATTTTAAACGAAGTCCAACAAGTGTGAATGTTGCAGCTTTCTATTTAAATGAAATAAAATTTGATTTGTTTTGAATCAACAGACTGTGGATTTAATTTAAAACGGTAATAATATTAAGGCCCATATCTCAACGCCCATATGTTATTCGTGATTTATTAAGATTGTTGCAATTGAGGAAAACAGTTTTTATTCTGCATAAAGAGCCGCAGTCTAGTAATCAATATTTAAGCACTAAAATAAATGTTTTCTTTTTTCTTCTATGACTTATTTTGGGGTGAAGACGTTCTCGTCACTGTAACTGTAAAGACAATGTGCGACAAGTGGTTGATACATTATTTGACGCACATAAAACTACAATAAAATTCGATTTCTTAAAGCTAGTAATGCTTTTACAAAAAAAAACTAATTAATACGAGCCATTTGCGTATCTTCAAGCATGGTTTCTCCAAGACTGAATGTAGATCGTAGAAGAAACTTGCCAATACTGTACTGCTTAATTAATTTTATGCCTTCGAAGAAATTTGAAAATGCTTCTTTCACAAAATTATATAAGTCACGCAAGAAGGTTTTAATATTTCACCTTGTTTTAATATTTCAAGAAAATAACCTATTTACAATTTTACGTTCTTAGTTATATATATAGCCTGAGTCAATAATATATTATCCTATATTTCGAAACAGTATGATCTTTGATAACTTGAGATCTTTTCTACGTATATAAGTGTCAGTATTTTCACATTTTTGTAAAGAAGAAATACCTTCCGGTTCTTAACGTTTCAGCAATCTTATAAAACGTTTAATTCAACTTCGAAATGAATATTTAACTCTCGGGGAGTGGGGAGGAGCTCCACTGTGACCCAGATTTATGAACGTTCTATCTAAATTCTAATTTTTCAGTAACCAGTTTAAATCATAGTTATTTATATTAAGTGACATTACAAGATTAATATTGATCTCCAAGAAAATTGATACCTAAAGGCTTAAATGGATCTTGCTATGGCTGGCATGAAATCGTTAATAGTATCCACAGTACAAGGGTTAACGTACTATGCAAAAAGTGCATGAACAATTGAAAACAAAGGGGATTTATTTAGTACATATATCTATAAGAAAATATATGTACAACGTTAACAATTGTTTAAAAATACTGTTTTCTGTTTAGCGAAACTATTGGAGGTATACATTTTAATCTAATTTCCATTTCTTACGATCGACTTCGTATTTTGCATAAAAATTAGCAATTATAATTGATAACATTATATCATATATAATATTAATATTGTAATAATTATTATGTATAATTATAGATTGAATTATATATAATTATACATAATTATAGATTAAATTATATATAATTATACATAATTATATCTTAAATTATATATAATATATAATTGATAATTATATGTTTATTATATAAATTAAATAATATTTTAATTCAGTATAAATTTTATATATTAATAATATAATAATCATTATAATATTAATATAGAATATTGTATATATCTATTGTATATACATTATATTATACATATTATATTACAATATTAATATACAATATATAATAATTATATATATACAATTAAAATGATATATATATATTATATTAATATATAATAATTATATGTATATTAATATTGTAATGATTATTATATATTAATATTATAATAATTATGATATATTATACAATTTATAAAAGTTACATGTATCTAATTTTTCACATTCAATTTTCAAAACACAAAACAATGCATTGCTATGGTAAAAAAGTTATATTATGGAAACAACAGACTGCAGATACAATATTTATGGCGACAAGTGGTGCACAATAAATAACGAATTAGTTCGCGGGATTCAATTTAGATAATCGGCACGCATTGGCAAGTTTCTCCTCTACATACGCTATACTGATTCATAAGATTACATCGAGAGATTTCAATATTATCCAGCGCTCTGTTAATTATTAACGTGACGTTTCAAATCCGCGAAACAGCGGGAGAATTATTTCCATTTGAACGGCCGTATTGATTGCGCGAAGTTAATCGGGAAGAACTTATTTCCACACCGACACATTCATCTGAGAACGCGAACGTATAGATCCGTTCTGTAATGATCACCATTTCTGACCATTAACTTATAAGCTACAACATTGTGAACACATTTTCACTCGGGTATCGCACATATATTTAACTATTCTGTTGCTAAAGATAACTATAGTCACATCGAACGCAACTCGTATTCTGAAAGTGACTATAGCACCTATGACAGCTAATGGTGCCTACAGTTACATACTTGTTAGTATTTCACAATGTTCGACAGCACTACTTGATTTTACCGTTAACGTAGAATTTCAGATTTTTTAATAGAATTTTTATAGAAATAAAGTTAAATCTGTTTGTTTACTTTTTATCCTGTGTTATTCTCCGTCCCAAAATTAAAAACGAGGCTATTTATGAAATTCATTTGTCGGGGTCTAAGAGTCCCTTAGAGGCATATATATATAGTGTGTATATATGTATATACATATATGTTTATATATACCAGAGTAGGGCACAAATCAACAAATAATTAAAAGTTACTAATTGAAAAGTGTCTGATTGATTATTAGTCATAGTCTTAACTAAAAGCCACTAGTTAGTCACAGCTCTAAGTAATCGTTAGTTAATGCTTATTAGTTATGATTATTCATTGGTTAATTTAAACGATCAGTCATCAATATTTAGTTATCAGTCACTATTGTGCGATTAAGTGCCACGTAGTCATAACTAACTAATAAAAAAATTTTAACTAATAACTATTTTGCTATGACTAATAATGCCCTACTCTGATAAATACATATATACACATATATGTGTTATTAGACCTTGCGAGGGTTAATATTAAATAAAATAATATATATGCTAGAGTAGGGCACAAATCAACAAATAATTAAAAGTGACTAATAGTCTGATTGATTGTTAGTTATAGTCATAACTAAAAGCCACTAGTTAGTCTCAGCTCGAAGTAATCGTTAGTAATTGCTAACTAGTTATGATTAATCATTGGTTAGTTTAAACGATCAGTCATCAATCTTCAGTTATCAGTCTTTATTGTGCGATTAAGTGCCACGTAGTTATGACTAACTAAATATAAAGTTTAAACTAATTTTAACTACTATTTTGCTATGACTAACAATCAATCAGACCATTAGACATTTTTAATTATTAGTTAATTTATGCCCTGCTCTGATACATACATATATACACATATATGTGTTATTAGACCTTGCGAGGGTTACTATTAAATTAAATAAAATTGATTGTTTCCAATGAACGTCTGCATATCAAGAGGTAGTAGTTGCAGCTTCATTCTTCGGAGTTTTAATTACGATTATTCTGTGATCAGAAACGAAGGAATAACACGACCCGATCAGCGAATGTATTTGATATCGTGCCATGCTGCAATTGTGTTCCTCGCTTTTCGTTGTTCTCTCATAGCGCCGCGTTCCGTTCCTATAGGTTGCATCTGCATACAGTTGACAGCCGAGAAATTGTGAGGTTGTAAATTAAACAAGGCGACAGGCAGAGATGGGTTTCGAATGTCCAACAAAGCCGTGTCCTTTTGAAAAAATTATTGCGACACCGTGTCACCCTACAGTCTGCCGTTAAAGCCACCGACGAACAGAGAGAGAATAACTTTTTTCAAAAGAACAGGAAAACCCTTAAATCTTCGCGCATTCTCTTGCTACTGTCCGTCCGGGTTTGGTAAAGCGATTATGAGCACGGTTATAGGATCGTTTTATAGCTTAACAGCTTATGGGTCAGAACGTTCTCTTACGTGCTCTCGTTACTGCTCGTTCTTTCGCTGTCGACGAAACAGAGGTGAGCATTATTTGGCGAAACAAATATTTCAAATACTTTATTATTTTGCTTAAAGAAAATAGTATTTTAAATAAGATGTACAATTTCGAAAATAAAATATTTCTATTTTAACAATCGGAACCACAAAATAAAATATTTCTATTTCAACAATGGGAACCACAAAATAAAATATTTCTATTTCAATAATCTGAAACACAAAATAGAATATTGCATTTTTTGTGCCTAGTGAGGTTTGTTGATGAACATACAGTGTATCTTATCACCAGGAAACTATTTCTACTCATAAATCTATTGAATGCGAACCATTATTTTCTAAATAAAACTTCTAAATAAAAGTACAGTTTCGTTCCGGCAGTTCCTATCTCTCGACACAGTTGTGCATTAGGGTGGTCCTTATTTTTCGACCATGAAATTTTGGACACGCCTCCCCCAATATTATTCCTTTTCATGAAAAAATGATATATCCAAAGTTTTAAAGCTATCGGACGTCGGGAAGTCGTGCCTCATCGAGCGCGAAGTTTCGAAATAGAAGTAACTGCGCGCTAAATATGAAGAGTATACTGAAAATTCAAGTTAAATATTCTATACTTCGAAAAATATCATAATTTCTTACGTGCATTCAAGTACAAGTGTACTTTGTACGAATTAAGATTATTTCACATTAATTAGCCTGTCTAATTGCTATCCGCCACCTTCCCGCTAACAAGTCCGTTTTCGCTCAAATCTCGTGTTTCGGGTTAACAGTGTAAAAATCCTATCACAATCCCTCGTGAATTCTGCAGACGGTTCGAGGCCCCGGCAGCAATACTAAAAACTTCTAAAAAAACATTTTATTTTCTTTTTTTTTTCCTATAAAATTTCTCATGTTTTTGTCAACTTCAACGTCAATGAGGCACGCCTTCCCCTTATCCGATCAACTTTATCTTTTGCAGGAATTATTTTCTTACCAAATCGCACAATTTTAGGGGGAGGCGTGAAAAAAATCTCGCAAAAAATTTTCACCAAGTATAACTAAGGACCACCCTATTGTGCACACGCGAACGAAAGATATCTCGGATGCTCGCTTGCGACGCGGACGGAAGTTGATGGCTCGTGTTTCCTTGACAAACGAAAGCACAGTGGGGAATTTCCTCGCGAAGCTCGGGCAAGACACTAGCATAATCTACCCGTGGAAGTACTCACTACGACTTCACCATTCCTTTGTCGTCAACTGTACGCCGCGGTGGCAATGGCAATATATAGTGACAATAGTCGCGAAGATAGAACTGGTTAGAGCACCGTAACGAAGTTAGAGAGGGAGGACTTCAGCGAGCTTTGAAGCTTTCGTTGGATAGCTCTGCTGTGTATACAGAACGGGATATTTACTGAGAGAAAGAGAAAGAGATGGAAAGAGAAAGAGAGAGAGAAGGGTATAAACCACCGTGTTAAGAGAGTTGCCACCTGCGACAGACGAAAACTGGAGGAAGCGTCGGTGCACAGGGCGCGAGCGTAGAGCATCGTTTAAAGAGGCGAGGAATATTCATCGGCAGCCAGCTTAGAGGCGTGCCCGATGAAAGCTTCGTCTTTGTGAGAGCCGAATAATTTACGAGCCGGGGAGAGTAGAGTTGCGCTGCCAAAAATTTTACAAAAGTATGCGGCGAGCGTTGCAGCGGCTGCGTAATCAGACTAGCGAATTCTTGAGAGCTTAAACATTTGCATACAGAGCGTGTTAGCAAGAAATTTTTCGGGTGCACTTCCGCGAGCGACAACCCTCCGATTATTGATGAAACTTTTTGCCGAAGCTTATCCTTGATTAGAGAGGAAAGTCCTTAAAAGGATTTTTGCCGACAAAGCCACGTTTCAACCCCCTTCAATGTTTTCACAGTTCTTACTAAATACTTTTGAAAATAACATATATCCATGTTTTCAGCGCACTGGTTCGATCAAATACTATTGCTTAAGCAATTTTGCTTACCAGTGCGCTGGAAACATGAATATATGTTATTAACAATTTGTCGATCGAGATCATGGAAACAGTTACTTTTGAAAATATTGATTATAGAGAAAAAAGTTTCAAACAAAAAATGAAGCTCATAAAAAGCTCTACAAAAAAAAGTTGTATGCATTTTTTACGTAACCCTGTTGTTTTGACTTTTATGACCGCAAATAACTCGGCGGGGTGATACGTGGTTTTATCCATTGTGTTTCGTTACTAATAATTCTACGTTTATTATATAAAAATTATATTTCGTTACCAAAAAAAATGAGTGACCACGAAACCTATTCTCAAGATTTCAGCCAATTTAAAACCTTTACATATTGTCTACATGGAAATATTGTCTGAGTAGGTTTGGGTTAGCTTTTGGTGGGGGCGGTAATATTGCAAACTGCTGGAATTGCGTTAAATATGTATACGACTTTATTTGTAGAACATTTTACGAGCTTCATTTTTAGTTCGAGAACTTTTTCCGCACAATTAATATTTTCCGAAATAATCAACACATTACCGACCGGCGATTATTGCATAATTTTGAAAAATCTGGTACATGGCTAAAAACTTTTTAATGGAACCATCAATAGTAACAGCAATGTTCATTGTGAACTAACAAGTCATCCTCAATAGCGCATCTAATAATTTCATTTAAGATTGCAATGTAAAAGAAAATTCCTACGCTTTCTTTTGATACAGCACAACTATTGAGAATCCTATTAATAGGCTTCCGATAGGTAAAGTGTTAACAAAAACAGTGGTAATTATATACAACAGGTCCACATACTCCGATTTTGATGAAATTTTAATATGTTATAGATTTTGACATTTTGAACAACTTTTTCCTTTTACAATATAGGGGGGTCGCTTTTAGTTTTTGAGATATTTCAATTTTTCTGTATTGAATTTTTTGTATTTCTACACCTGTCTCGGTGCGGCGTTTGTTTACATTTGACGCTGTAGAGACGAGAGACAGACCTAACCTAACCTATTCGTAATCAGCACGTCAAAATACGTAAAAATCTAGAGTATAATTTAGAAACACTGGGTGCGTGTTAAGCACTGGGTTAGGTTAGGCTAGGTTATGTTTGTCTCTCATCTCTACAGCGTCAAAATGTAAACAAAGTGTAGAAATACGAAAAATTCAATACAAAAAAATTGAAATATCTCAAAAACTAAAAGCAACCCCCCTATATTGGAAAAGGAAAAAGTTGTTCAGAATGTGTTGCTGCATAACATATTAAAATTTCATCAAAATCGGAGTACGTGGACCTGTTGTATATAATTACCAAAACAGGTTTACCTTTGAAGGGGGCTGGGAGCGAGGACTGGGGGCGATATACAAAATTTCAGGAAAATCGTAGGGTTGTCGCTTTCAGAAGTTTATCCAATTTTTGTTACAAGACGTCGTACTTCGAGATCCTTCCACTGCGTCTTTAATTTCACGGGATTAGCGTGATTATGGTCGCATGCCATCGGAATCCTCGTGCAGAACACAGTTTAGCCAGTCCGTTTGAACTGTTCTCCGGTGCGGAGTCCTGAGCACAGAAATCTTGGGGATTTTCAAACCTTTCGCTGCATGCTACAGAACGTCATTGCGTTTTCTTTCCCTTATACTGGATCCTTTCGATAGTATACAGAATGTTCACGTTATTATTGTCCAGTAGGGTAGTCCTTCTTCGTACTTGATTGAAAATTTTCTCTCAACGGAACGGTTCCGTTTGATGAAAAAATAATTCCCATAAGAGATTATTTCGATCGGATACTGGGGAAGGGTGCCCAGCTTCAAAGTTTCGCACTTCTGTATGTTTCTTTGCATTTCTCGAAGGGAGTACGTTCTATCGATATTTTGTTCAAATAAGATTGAAAGAGAACATGGTTCCCTACACGTTTCGTGTACTCCATTTTCTTAGTACGCCTAATCATTCTCAAGATAATAGCGTTTGAACACAGTATTGGCCTGTTCAGCACTTGAATGGTGACTGAGGTGACTCTAAAAATTGCTCTACCATTATCAAAATATAATATAATTGGAATATTTAATATTCGAGTTGACATCGCTCGGAGTGCAAAGGTTTAACCTAATCATGCGCTGTCATTTTCGCATGCATTTGCCATTTCCGAGAGAAGGACTGGACAGTAATAACGCGAGGTCTCCGTGTACGTATATTAAATTCTATACATTTATATACATATTTATTTATACGTATTTATTATTAGAGTGGCGTTAATTACCGTTGCCACGATTATGCGGAAGCTTGCCTATTAATTTACTCGGATAATCATTATTCTCGGACGAAGTGATTATTATCGGAATGAATTATTGCCTTGAGAATCATTGTTAACGATCACCGAGATCGTTTAATATACGTATAATTGAGAGGTGTTCGTACGGCCGTTACGAATTACTGTGAAATCGCTTTGAAAAGTGTGCCGCGCCGCCGAATGAAATATTATTCTGCAAATCGTGCCACGAACGTTTCTCTCAATTATGCTATAAGTTTAAGCCGAGCGTTAATTTATTGTACCGACTCTGCGAATCGATGTGTTAAGCGAACAAGACTGCGTAGCAAAGAAGCACAAACTCTTTTCAGTTCTCGTGACGGAGGACACACGCCGAGAACCAATAAACATTCAACAATGTTCATTATAATAATAGCTCACGTGATTGTAGCAACCTCGAAGCAATACGGCCGCAGGATTTTTCTTACAGTTTGTACGTACTAAGGGGCAGGAGGGGGGAGGGGGATGCGGTTTATTCATCGCGAACTTGTTACATTACGATAAATGTTTGCATCGCCGCGTGTACAGTGTGCGTTGCTAATATTAAAGCGACGTTTGCGTCAACGATCGTGCAACGAAAGGTTAAAATCCTGCCCAGATTTTCTAAAGGCTTTCGAGAGACGTCGGCTCAGGAATGAAAAGCGCTATGCCTGGTGAAATAAAATGAGAGAATAGTGGAGGAACTGAAAGAACAGTGGAGGGAAAATTCTCGGAATGTCCGATATACCTGGGGAGGGAATATCGCGAAGAGGATCTTGTTTTTTTTCTTCGGAATAAGGACGTAGTAAAAGTCGAGCGACGCGTGGGTTAAGGATCTTCACTTGTACAGCCACGCATTGCACATCTACATAGAAACTTGAAACGTTTCGCACGCACATACGTCCACGTACGTGTAAATATTCGGGTCGATCGTGATCCAGATACCAACCATACAGACACCCCTCTCGTTTCATCTACTTTCGGGTGCTTTCCGTTTAAACGATCCTTGCGAACTCCGATCTTGTTAGCGATATTATTGTCAAATTATTCGAACACTTTCGAGGAGAACTAAGGGAACAGGTCGTAACTTACAGTGGGTGTATAAAGTGTTCGTACAACTTTTAAACTGGAATCACTTTTTTTATAATTTTACCGAACGACCAGATTTTTTTTTATAGTCAATTAGAAGAATTGGTTTACGGAATGATATGCAAAAAAGGATTTTCTAAAAATTACGATTTAGAAGGTAACGTCTAAGAATAAAAAAGGCGATTTTTTATTTGAGCCCTTAATGAATATTTAAAATGCAGGGTGTCTCAGCCAAACCAGGCCACCTAAATATCTCCTTTATTTTTAATGGCAAGAAAAATATTTCTGGCATAATTTAAATGGAGGAGGAATATCATAGAAGAACCATTTTTTTGTCCAGTTATTTTTTCATAGTTTTCTTCAAGATCATTTTTTATCAATTTTTTATCGAGAAAATTTTTATTTTTGTTACTTCATCTTGTAGCAGCTGAAAAAAACATTTGAATATGTTTAAGTCATTACCTTCAGGTGATCTTGAGTCCAAAAAATGTAATAAAATTGTAGGATGAAAAAGTGTACGATTCGTGGATTTTAAGCAGAAACTGATCAAAAATCGTATAAAACTACGATTTTCACCATTTTTGACGACTTCTGTCTCGTGTGTATGTTAATTGACTTCGATGAAATTTTCAGCATGTGTGTAACTACTATTATAGATCTACAAAACATATATTTTAAATTTTCTTTAAGGACCCACATGAAAAAGTTTAAAAAAATGCATTTTTGTATTTTTGCATGTAACCATGTAAAGTATAATTTTGTGAAAATCTTTCTTGCATATCATTTCGTAAACCAATGCTTTTAATTAATTATAAGAAATCAGGTTGTTTGGTATAATTATAGAAAAGTTATTCTATTTTAGTGTGCGAACACTTTCTCCACCCACTGTATTTCTCTTGTGGTTGTTTCACCTTTTAAACCCTTACAATTTCATGCCAGGGTTTCATCCACAAAATCATTTGTATTGCTTCGAAATCAATGGAGAATTAGGTTGCTGTTAAATATGATTTCTGATTGGAGGTTCAAAACAATCAAATTTGAGCTCCGAAACCACTCACGTCTCCGAGACGCCATTTTAAGGCACGGGGTTAATTAAGAGGAAATTTAGAGCGGACAGAGAAACGTTTCGT